>JAQPPZ010001468.1:10000000-20000000 GCA_028583015.1 Wollemia nobilis
TAAGAAAAATACAAGACGAAACCCAACAACCGGGCCAAAGAGAAAGGGTAAAGAAAAGGGGGAGCAGAGGGGGAAGGGCTGCAGTCCAGAAGAGAGGAGTGCATGCCAAGAAGAACAAAGAGAGAGGAGGGGGAAGGGAGCAACCCAGGAGGGGCAAGCTCCAAGAACCCCCAGAAACTATTCTCTCCTAATAGTCGAGGCTGAAGTACCGGAGCTGAAGAAGTTCATGATATGTTTCTGACCAACGCTAGTTCGGAACCCTGACAAACTATGGGTGCGCTATCTAGTGACCCTGCTTTCGTCCGAACTGGATGATGTGGGGCGTTTCCGTTCGAAGTCACCTGGTCCGTCGGAGCTAGTGAAGTATGTTGTGATGAGTCGATGTTGAGGAGGGTGAGATCCATCTGGAGGAGAACTTTTATGTCGTCGAAGCTCAGTTATCTCCCTAAGAAAGAGTGCAAGACACCGCTGGTCCGGGTATCTGAAGAAGGTAGAAATAGATCGAGAATTGTCCCTGAAAAGGCAATGGATTCTACCTCGGATCCCATAATAAATGGGACAACAAAATATAAAGTGATGAAAGATTTCAACTTCACCCAAGGGGCAAAACAAGCAAATTCGCTCCTTCGTCAGAAGATGGTGATCTGACTCAATCCGGTGTTGGTGAGAACACACCTTGAGTTGCCCAATAGTGATCCGAAGACTATGCATTGTGTGTTGTTAAAGGTACTTTGGAGGAACTATTCTGCCCTCCTATATCTGTAAGAAGTGCTCATGGTAGAAAGACAGCTTGGGGGAAAGAGGGGCAACAGGAGAGATCCAAGTGCATCTAGTATACTGGAGACTAACATCCTTCTGGATCTCGTGGAGCATCCTCTCCTTACTAAGCCTAGGAGGGGGGAGAACACCCAAAGAATAAGGGGGGAACATGTCTATCTATATTTGAATGTTGGGCAGAAGGGCAGAAACTTGAAAATACCAGCTCCTTCAGCCTCCCCGGGAACTCGGAGAGAGTTCCATCGAGGGGCGAAAGGGCGAGGCAAGGGTACCACCTACAACCCTCAAGGGTATCTCGTAAAGTACATATCCTATGAAGATAACCGATAATCAGATAGATAATCTCAAGCTGGAGAGGAGAAGCCCCAAACTCTACGAGAATAATAGAGCGGGGGACTATGCCCTTGCAACGAATGAATCGTCAAAGAAAAAGTGTTTGGCCTCGTTCAACCCATGATCACTCAATCGGGCCAAGAGTAGGACCCCATGTTAAAAAAATATAGCAAAATTTTGTGCAAGCAAAATAACACAATAACACAGGAAAAAACAGTAACACAAATTTTACGTGGAAAACCTGCAATGTGCAGGAAAAACCACGGGGCAATGGCATCTTGATCTTTTATTGATTTCGGCAAAATTACATTCAATCAACATTTACATGCAAGGGGTCATTCCCTTTTTATAGAAAAAACAAACTGTTCGTTTCCTCTCCCAAAGGAAGACTCCAAAAATTGTTCGTTTCCTCTTCCAAAGGAAGAGTCCAAAAAACTGTTTGTTTCCTCTTCCAAAGGAAGACTCCAAAAAACTGTTTGTTTCCTCTCCCAAAGGAAGACTCCAAAAAACTGTTTGTTTCCTCTCCATAAGTTGCACCACCATGCACCTCTCGGCTGAAGAACATTGGAGATCTGGATATTGACTTCACCTCCTAACATTCTCCCACTTGAAGTCGATATACAGGAATTCTTTGCCTATGTTTTTCCATCCAAGTGCCAATTGCCCAATGCTGCCCTTATCACATTTTCAGCAAGCCCAGAGAAGTTCTGCACCACTCAAACTTCTCTGTCTTGACCGGCTTAGTAAGCATATCTACAAGATTCACTTCAGTGTCGATTTTCTACAACAAGATCCTACCTTCTTCCACCACATTTCTTATAAAGTGGTACTTGACATCAATGTGTTTCGTGCGATCATGGAATGTTGGGTTCTTCACTAGCTGAATAGCACTTTGGCTATCACAATGCAACGTAATTTTCCCCTGCATTACCTTGAAGTCACCCAACAGTCGCTCTAGCCAAATTGCCTCTTTGTTGGCATGAGTCGCTGCAATATATTCTGCTTCAATGGTTGATAAAGCCACCACAGACTGCAACTTAGAAGCCCAACTCACAGCTCCACTAGCAAGAGTGAAAGTATATCCTGTAGTGGACTTTCTCCCATCTCTATCTCCACCATAATCAAAATCCACAAAACCTTTAACTTGCAAACTATCCGATCCGTAGTAAATAGCAAGCATCTGAAGTGCCTCTTAAATATCTAAATATCCACTTCACCGCATTCCAATGCTCCTTACCAGGATTTGCCATGTACCGACTGACTACTCCCACTGCTTGGGCAATATCCGATCTGGTGCTCACCATGGCATACATGAGGCTTCCTACTGTTGATGAATACGGTACACAAGACATGCTTGTCTTCTCTGCTTATGTTCTAGGACACTGGTTGGAAGACAATTTTAAGTGTGAAAGAAGTGGGGTACTAACTGGTTTTGCATTCTGCATATTGAAGCGCTGCAGAATCTTTTCTATATATGACTTTTGACTTAACCAGATCTTTCTTCCTTTTTTGTCCCTATGTATCTTCATCCCTAAAATTTGGTTTGCTGCTCCTAAATCCTTCATTTCAAATATCCTAGCCAACTGAGCCTTAAGATCAATGATTTTCTTCATGTTGGGGCCTACAACCAGCATATCATCAACATACAACAGCAAAATAATAAAACTGCCATCATCAAACCTCTTATAGTATCCACAATGGTCAGCTTCACTCCTGCTGAAACCTTGGCTCTTCATGAAGGTGTCAAATTTTCTGTACCACATCCTTGGCGCCTGTTTCAACCCATACAGATATTTCTTCAATCTGCAAATCAAATGCTCTTTGCCTCTTTCTTCATAGCCCTCAGGCTGATCCATATAAATCTCCTCCTCAAGATCACCATGCAAGAAAGCAGTCTTTACATCAAGCTGCTCCAGTTCTAAATCCTGTGCTGCTACAAGTGCAAGTAAAACTCTAACAGTAGTCATCTTCACAACTGAGAGAAAATTTCATTAAAGTCTATACCCGACTTTTGCACATAGCCTTTTGCCACCAAGCGAGCTTTATAGCGTTCCAACAACCCATCGTTGTTTTTCTTTACTTTGTAAACCCACTTGTTTCCAACAGCCTTTCTTCCAGGTGGGAGATCCACAAGTTCCCACGTTTTATTCTTGTGAAGTGCCTCGATTTCCTCCTCCATGGATTTCCTCCACTTTTCTGCATTCTCGGACTCTCTAGCTTCCTGAAATGAACTAGGCTCACCATCATCAGTTAACAAAGCAAAAGAGGACTGATAAACATGAGAATACCTTTCCGGACACTTTTGTGGACGTGTAGATCTTCTAACCCAATGATCTGTTGATTGTGGCTCTTGGTCTTGTGACTGTTGTGGCTGCTCTACTTGTTGTTCTGCATGTTGTTTTGCATGCTGGTCAAAAAATTCAGCATGCTGGTCAAAAATTTCAGCATGCTGATTTTCATTTTCATCTTCATTCATGTCTACTTCAACTGGTACAACATTAGGTGTTTGCTGTACCTCCTTCCTTTGCATGGATTTTTCATCAAAAATAACATCTCGGCTAATAATTACCTTGTGGGTAGTAGGATCCCACAGTCTATACCCCTTTACTACATCTCCATAGCCGAGAAAAACACATTTGCTTGACTTTGGGTCAAGTTTGGACCTTTTTTCTTTAGGCACATGGGCAAATGCATCACAGCCAAAGGTACGCAAATGAGAGTAATCAAATGGTTTACCACACCAAACCTCCTCTGGAATCTGTCCATCCAACATAGTTGTAGGTGACTTGTTAATGAGGTAAACAATTGTATTAACAGCCTCTGCCCAAAACCTTTTATCCAACATGGATGCGCTGAGCATGCTTCTTGCACGTTCCATGATTGTGCGATTCATCCGCTCACCACACCATTTTGTTGTGGAGTATATGGTACAGTCTTCTAGTGCTTAATTCCTTCCTGCGTACAAAATTTATCAAATTCCTTGGAGCAATATTCACCCCCATTATCTGACCTAAGACATAAAACAAGCTTGCCCAAACTTTTCTCTACTCGAGTTTTGAACTCTTTAAATTTCTGCAAAGCTTCCGACTTCTTCTTCAGAAAATAAACCCACACTCTCCTAGAATAATCATCTATAAATGTCAGAAAATAGATGGCACCATTTAAGGACTGAGTGGGGACTGGTCCAAATATATCCGAATGTATAAGTTGCAGAAAATCAGAACTCTTACCAAGGCTTGCAGTAAACCGAACCCTCTTTTGTTTACCAAAAATACAATGCTCACACAAGTCTAAATTGCAAGACTTAATCCTAGAAAGCATACCTCTGTCATGCAGAATTTTCAGACCTTTTTCACTCATATGGCCTAGGCGTTGATGCCATAGCATTACTGCATCCTGAACAGAAGTTGTTGTTGCTGCATGGTTTGTCACCGTATCACCGCATAAACGATATAGGGTCCCATAAGATTCTCCCTTTGCTACTACAATAGCACCTCTGGTAATTTTGCAATAGTTGTTACCAAAAGTGATAGAATACCCTAGCTTATCCATCATCTTGATTGAGAGCAAATTCTTCCGCAAATCTGGCACATGTCGTACATCACATAACATCCTTTCTCTACCATCATCCAACCTGATCCTTATGTCCCCTCTTCCCACAATTTCTAAAGGGTGATCATCACCCAAGTAGACCTTCCCACCACTATATGGTTGATATTTGTCAAACCAGTCTCTATGAGGAGACATGTGGAAAGATGCACCCGAGTCCAAAACCCAGGTATATAAAATAGATCTGTTGTTGCTGATACAAAAAGCCTCACATGTTGCCGTCTCTCCAGAATTTATTGTACTGGCCTCAGCTGATGGCTGAAATTGCTTTTCACCATTTTTTTCCTTTTTTAACTACCAATAGTCCTTCTTTGAGTGTCCTGGCTTCCCACAATGCCAACACTTCCCTTTTAGCTTGCGTCCTTTAGACTTAGATCTGGATTGTGATCTACCTTGTTGACTCTTCTCGAAAGATCGACCTCTCACAGCTAGGGCTTCATTGGTTGAGGGTTCCAAAGATGTTTTCCGCCTCAACTCTTCTGCCAACAAAGCGGCTACCACATCATCAAAAGTTAGAGCTCCTGATGATGAATTGTTGATGGTCATCACCAAATGATCCCAAGTCTCCGGGAGGGAACAAAGTAGGGTGATAGCTCTATCCTCATCCTCCATCTTCACATTAACTAAAACTAGTTTATTGATAAGGGTATTAAACTCATTCAAGTGATCTGCCACAGATGAACCCTCCTTCATCCTTAGGCTGTAAAGTTGTTTTTTCAAAAAAAATTTATTTGTTGCAGATTTCGTCTCATACAACTTTTCAAGCTTCTTCCAAAGGGCTTTCGTGGTCTTTTCTTCAACAACATTGAACAAGACGGAGTCCGCTAGGCATAGACGGATTGTAGAAACCGCTTTCCTATCCAGCGTTGCCCACTCCTCATCTTTCATGCTGCTTGGTTTACTCGCGACCCCTTTCAAGGCTAGGGCTTGGTCATTTTGAACCAACAAATCCTCCACCTTCATCTTCCATAGGGTGAATTTCCTGCCATCAAACTTTTCAATCTCAAACTTGGTTACACTTCCAATCATTGTTGCAGCTCCCACTCACACAAAACCCTAGGCTTTGATACCAGATGTTAGAAAATATAGCAAAATTATGTGCAAGTAGAAAAACACAATAACACAGAAAAAACAAGAACACAGATTTTACGTGGAAAACCTGCAATGTGCAGGAAAAACCACGGGGTAATGGCGTCTTGATCTTTTATTGCTTTCGGCAAAATTATATTCAATCAAAATTTACATGCAAGGGATCATTTCCCTTTTATAGAAAAAACAAATTGTTTGTTTCCTCTCCCAAAGGAAGACTCCAAAATCTTCCAAAGGAAGACTCCAAAAAACTATTTGTTTCCTCTCCCAAAGGAAGACTCCAAAAACTATTTGTTTCCTCTTCCAAAGGAAGACTCCAAAAAACTGTTTGTTTCCTCTTCCAAAGGAAGACTCCAAAAAACTATTTGTTTCCTCTCCCAAAGGAAGACTCCAGAAAACTGTTTGTTTCCTCTCCATAAGCTGCACCACCATGCACCTCTCTGCTGAAGAACATTGGAGATCTGGATATTGACTTCACCTCCTAACACCCCAAACCACTGACCCATAAGTAATAGTTGGCTTCACCAAGGCATCAAAAATCCTCATCTTCACAGGTATATCCTGAAAATGTGCTTTGAAGCAATTCCTCTCTAGCAAAGACAGAGTTGCATATCCCTTACACACCCGGGCCTGGGCGACGAGTTTCATACCAAAAGTGGGACCAGTGAAAAGAACCCCCAAGTACACATAAGAGGTGGTGATCTCGACCTCTCAACCTTGGAAAGAGAAGTGGAGATGAGATAGAGCCTCTTTGGTAGTATTGAATACCATAACCTTGGTCTTATAAAGATTCACCGTCAACTGTCTAGAGCCACAAAAAGCGACAAGCTTTTCCAGATGGCGTTGAAGCCCCTCAGGGGAAGAGGCCAAAACAACATCATCAGCAAAGAGGGGAATAGAAATCAGCACATAGTGAAGAAGGCAACCATCCTCTGTGTGAGCGTTCTCCTTAATAAAAGTCTCAAGCTCATCAATGAAGATCCCAAAAAGTGTCGGGGAAAGGGGGCACCCCTGTTTCACTCCTATGGTGCTAAGAATACTGTCTGAAAACCCTTGAGGGGAGCGAAACCGACCTTTCACAGTCTCATATAACCATGTAACCGCTGTCAAAAGTTGCCCAGAGATGCCAACTAACGAAGTCTCTCAAGAAGTAAATGTCGAGGCACCGTGTCGAAGGCTTTCCTGAAGTCAACAAAGCAACAATAAACCTTCGAGGACCTGGAACGTGCCTCCTCAATAATAGCTCTGAGGACTAGAATGTGATCTGTGGTTTGGTGATCTTGCCGAAAACCAGCTTGGCCAAGAGCCCTGAAACCCTCCTCCTCCAACCTTCGGGAGAGAAGCACATCCAATGTTGTGGCATAAAGCTTGGCAAAGATATGCCCAATCATGATAGTCCTGTAATTATTGGGTTCATGGGGATCACATGCCTTATGAATGGGGTGAATGATATGCTGAGTCCAAGAATCAGGATACCCATAACAAACAAAGAGATTAAAGAGATTAGTGAGGGGCCCAACAAGAGGGTCAATACCATGCTTCAGAAATTCCACATGTAACCCATCCAAATCTGCTGTTTTGCTCGTACAAAGTTTCCTGGTAGCCTTCCTGACAAGACCAATAGAAAAGAGGTGGCACAAAGAGGATGGAGAGCCAAATCAAGGCTTTGCCACCCCCCATCCCCCAAAAAAAAACAAAAAAGTAGCATGCAAAGATTCTTTACCCCACAAATAGGCAAAGGCTATTACAGTGATCCACCTAGATCAGACTGTAACTAGTAATCTGAGTCATCACAGGAGTTGGACAGATTCGGCACTATAGAATAGATCAAATCAAGGAGAAAATAATTTTGCAAAGGAAGGAGCAAGGAGGAGGTTTCCTCTGAAGAAGATAAACAATTACTACCTTCCTCCAACAGCAGTACATAATCATATCCTAACCAAAGCAATGGTTTAATGGAAGTTGTTCTCATACCCCATCTGAGCACCCCTTGGCATAGCAATCTAGTGTTATCTTTCTTCTTGAATCATGGATATTGAGCACATTTTGTTTACTGAGTTGGACAGCATGAAATGTTAGCATGTTTTGCTTTGCATCATGGATTAGCATGAGAAATCATGGCTTGCTTATGCTCTCAGATGATTTTCCGCATAACATGAGTTACATGTTGAGATGATGTGCAAACACGTCCTTGTTGAGCATGTACCTCATGTTGGATTAGCTGACCCATGGAAGGACTCCGGTTTCAAAGTATGAGTTATAGAGGGTGGCTTTTGATGCTTTATTATTGTTATTCCTTTATCACGTGTTGTGTTAATTATCATCCTTGATCGGTTCGGTGCATGATAATTTATTTCTATTGAATAGGTAAATGGTTATGCTTGGTAACTTAAATGTTATGTTTAATAATGTGAAGTTGAAGAATTAAATGTGATTAATATTTTTCCATCGGCTTTAGAGCAAGTGGTTGAAAGTGAAGAGTTTCACACCATAAGCCAAGGTTCAAATCTGTTGAACATTAACATTTTTGCCCAAGGAATTTGGGCAAGTGATGGGAAGCACAAAATTTCACACCCTACAACAAGGTTCCAATCCCATAGGTGTGTTAGGAGGTGAAGTCAATATCCAGATCTCCAATGTTCTTCAGCAGAGAGGTGCATGGTGGTGCAGCTTATAAAGAGGAAACAAACAGTTTTTGGACTCTTCCTTTGGAAGAGGAAACGAACAGTTTTTGTTTTTTCTATAAAAGGGAAATGACCCCTTGCATGTAAATTATGATTGAATGTAATTCTGCCAAAATCAATAAAATATCAAGCTGCCATTGCCCCGTGGTTTTTCCTGCACATTGCAGGTTTTCCACGTAAAATCTGTGTTACTGTTTTTTTCTGCGTTATTGTGTTTTCTGCTTGGACAGAATTTTGCTATATTTTCTAACATCTGGTATCAGAGCCTAGGGTTTTGTGCGAGTGGGAGCTGCAACAATGACTGGAAGTGTAACCAAGTTTGAGATTGAAAAGTTTGATGGCAGGAACTTCGCCCTATGGAAGATGAAGGTGGAGGATTTGTTGGTTCAAAATGACCAAGCCCTAGCCTTGAAAGGGGTCGCGAGTAAACCAAGCAGCATGAAAGATGAGGAGTGGGCAACGCTGGATAGGAAGGCGGTTTCTACAATCCGTCTATGCCTAGCGGACTCCGTCTTGTTCAATGTTGTTGAAGAAAAAACCGCGGAAGCCCTTTGGAAGAAGCTTGAAAAGTTGTATGAGACGAAATCTGCAACAAATAAGGTTTTTCTGAAAAAACAGCTTTACAGCCTAAGGATGAAGGAGGGCTCATCTGTGGCAGATCACTTGAATGAGTTTAATACCCTTATCAGTAAATTGGTTTCAATTAATGTGAAGATGGAGGATGAGGACAGAGCTATCACCCTACTTTGTTCCCTCCCGGAGACTTGGGATCATTTGGTGATGACCATCAGCAATTCATCATCAGGAGCTCTAACTTTTGATGATGTGGTAGCCGCTTTGTTGGCAGAAGAGTTGAGGCGGAAAACGTCTTTGGAACCCTCAACCAATGAAGCCCTAGCTGTGAGAGGTCGATCTTTCGAGAAGAGTCAACAAAGTAGATCACAGTCCAGATCTAAGTCTAAAGGACGCAAGCTGAAAGGGAAGTGTTGGCATTGCGGGAAGCCAGGGCACTCAAAGAAGGATTGTTGGCAGTTAAAAAAGGAAAAAAATGGTGAAAACCAATTTCAGCCTTCAGCTGAGGCCAGTACAGTAAATTCTGGAGAGACGGCAACATGTGAGGCTTTCTGTATCAGCAACAACAGATCTGTTTTATATACCTGGGTTTTGGACTCGGGTGCATCTTTCCACATGTCTCCTCACAGAGACTGGTTTGACAAATATCAGCCATATAGTGGTGGGAAGGTCTACTTGGGTGATGATCACCCTTTAGAAATTGTGGGAAGAGGGGACATAAGGATCAGGCTGGACGATGGTAGAGAAAGGATGTTATGTGATGTGCGACATGTGCCAGATTTGCGGAAGAATTTGCTCTCAATCAAGATGATGGATAAGCTAGGGTATTCTGTCACTTTCGGTAACAACTATTGCAAAATTACCAGAGGTGCTATTGTAGTAGCAAAGGGAGAATCTTATGGGACCCTATATCGTTTATGCGGTGATACGGTGACAAACCATGCAGCAGCAGCAACTTCAGTTCAGGATGCAGTAATGCTATGGCATCAACGCCTAGGCCATATGAGTGAAAAAGGTCTGAAAATTCTGCATGACAGAGGTATGCTTTCTGGGATTAAGTCTTGCAATTTAGACTTGTGTGAGCACTGTATTTTTGGTAAACAAAAGAGGGTTCGGTTTACTGCAAGCCCTGGTAAGAGTTCTGATTTTCTGCAACTTATACATTCGGATATATTTGGACCAGTCCCCACTCAGTCCTTAAATGGTGCCATCTATTTTCTGACATTTATAGATGATTATTCTAGGAGAGTGTGGGTTTATTTTCTGAAGAAGAAGTCGGAAGCTTTGCAGAAATTTAAAGAGTTCAAAACTCGAGTAGAGAAAAGTTTGGGCAAGCCTGTTTTATGTCTTAGGTCAGATAATGGGGGTGAATATTGCTCCAAGGAATTTGATAAATTTTGTACGCAGGAAGGAATTAAGCACCAGAAGACTGTACCATATACTCCACAACAAAATGGTGTGGCTGAGCGGATGAATCGCACAATCATGGAACGTGCAAGAAGCATGCTCAGCGCATCCATGTTGGATAAAAGGTTCTGGGCAGAGGCTGTTAATACAGCTGTTTACCTCATTAACAGGTCACCTACAGCTGCGTTGGATGGACAGATTCTAGAGGAGGTTTGGTGTGGTAAGCCATTTGATTACTCTCATTTGCGTACCTTTGGCTGTGATGCATTTGCCCATGTGCCTAAAGAAAAAAGGTCCAAACTTGACCCGAAGTCAAGCAAATGTGTTTTTCTCGGCTATGGAGATGCAATAAAGGGGTATAGACTGTGGGATCCTACTGCCCACAAGGTAATTATTAGCCGAGATGTTATTTTTGATGAAAAATCCATGCAAAGGAAGGAGGTACAGCAAACACCTAATGTTGTACCAGTTGAAGTAGACATGAACGAAGATGAAAATGAAAATCAGCATGCTGAAATTTTTGACCATCATGCTGAATTTTTTGACCAGGCAGAACGATGCAGAACAGCAAGTAGAACAGCAAGTAGAGCAGCCACAACAGTCACAAGACCAAGAGCCACAATCAACAGATCATTGGGTTAGAAGATCTACACGTCCACAAAAGTGTCCGGAAAGGTATTCTCATGTTTATCAGTCCTCTTTTGCTTTGTTAACTGATGATGGTGAGCCTAGTTCATTTCAGGAAGCTAGAGAGTCTGAGAATGCAGAAAAGTGGAGGAAATCCATGGAGGAGGAAATCGAGGCACTTCGCAAGAATAAAACGTGGGAACTTGTGGATCTCCCACTTGGAAGAAAGACTGTTGGAAACAAGTGGGTGTACAAAGTGAAGAAGAACAGCGATGGGCTGTTGGAACGCTATAAAGCTCGCTTGGTGGCAAAAGGCTATGTGCAGAAGTCAGGTATTGACTTTAATGAAATTTTCTCTCCAATTGTGAAGATGACTACTATTAGAGTTCTACTTGCACTTGTAGCTGCACAGGATTTAGAACTGGAGCAGCTTGATGTAAAGACTGCTTTCTTGCATGGTGATCTCGAGGAGGAGATTTATATGGATCAGCCTGAGGGCTATGAGGAAAGAGGCAAAGAGCATTTGGTTTGCAGACTGAAGAAATCTTTGTACGGGTTGAAACAGGCGCCAAGGATGTGGTACAGGAAATTTGACACCTTCATGAAGAGCCAAGGTTTCAGCAGGAGTGAAGCTGACCATTGTGGATACTATAAGAGGTTTGATGATGGCAGTTTTATTATTTTGCTGTTGTATGTTGATGATATGCTGGTTGCAGGCCCCAAGATGAAGAAAATCATTGATCTTAAGGCTTAGTTGGCTAGGACATTTGAAATGAAGGATTTAGGAGCAACAAACCAAATTTTAGGGATGAAGATACACAGGGACAGAAAAGGAAGAAAGATCTGGTTAAGTCAAAAGTCATATATAGAAAAGATTCTGCAACGCTTCAATATGCAGAATGCAAAACCAGTTAGTACCCCACTTCTTTCAAACTTAAAATTGTCTTCCAACCAGTGTCCTAGAACAGAAGCGGAGAAGACAAGCATGTCTCGTGTACCGTATTCATCAGCAGTAGGAAGCCTCATGTATGCCATGGTGAGCACCAGACCGGATATTGCCCAAGCAGTGGGAGTAGTTAGCCGATACATGGCAAATCCTAGTAAGGAGCATTGGAATGCTGTGAAGTGGATATTTAGATATTTAAGAGGCACTTCAGATGCTGCTATTTACTACGGATCGGATAGTTTGCAAGTTAAAGGTTTTGTGGATTCTGATTATGGTGGAGATAGAGATGGGAGAAAGTCCACTACAGGATATACTTTCACTCTTGCTGGTGGAGTTGTGAGTTGGGCTTCTAAGTTGCAATCTGTGGTGGCTTTATCAACCACTGAAGCAGAATATATTGCAGCGACTCATGCCAGCAAAGAGGCAATTTGGCTAGAGCGACTGTTGGGTGACTTCAAGGTAATGCAGGGGAAAATTACGTTGCATTGTGATAGCCAAAGTGCTATTCAGCTAGTGAAGAACCCAACATTCCATGATCGCACGAAACACATTGATGTCAAGTACCACTTTATAAGAAATGTGGTGGAAGAAGGTAGGATCCTGTTGCAGAAAATCGACACTGAAGTGAATCCTGCAGATATGCTTACTAAGCCGGTCAAGACAGAGAAGTTTGAGTGGTGCAGAACTTCTCTGGGCTTGCTGAAAATGTGATAAGGGCAGCATTGGGCAATTGGCACTTGGATGGAAAAACATAGGCAAAGAATTCCTGTATATCGACTTCAAGTGGGAGAATGTTAGGAGGTGAAGTCAATATCCAGATCTCCAATGTTCTTCAGCAGAGAGGTGCATGGTGGTGCAGCTTATAAAGAGGAAACAAACAGTATTCTGGACTCTTCCTTTGGAAGAGGAAACAAACAGTTTTTGTTTTTTCTATAAAAGGGAAATGACCCCTTGCATGTAAATTATGATTGAATGTAATTCTGCCAAAATCAATAAAATATCAAGCTGCCATTGCCCCGTGGTTTTTCCTGCACATTGCAGGTTTTCCACGTAAAATCTGTGTTACTGTTTTTTTCTGCGTTATTGTGTTTTCTGCTTGGACAGAATTTTGCTATATTTTCTAACAAGGTGAACCTTAACTTTTTTAAAAATTCAAACAGCATGAGCTTAAGTGGTTAAAAACATGGGATCCCCATGTCAAGAACCAGGTTCAAATCTTGCCAAGTGATAAATGCATAATTGCCAGTTGTGATACCACTATGTTGTTTGTTCAAATACTGCGATAACACAGTCATGACATTATATAGAGATGGGTATGTTCCAAACCTATATAAACCATTTAGAGAAAATGTAAGTAAGATTCATAAATCATTCATCATAGCATGATTAGATATTAAATTTGACGTGAATTTGAGGAGTTCCAAACTCAGCATGTTGGTCATATTGTTCATCTTAGGAGTGCATTGTTAATTGCGGACCTACAAGACATATAACCATGCATCACCGTCTTCTTTCCAACTATAGCTAGGTGCTCAATGTAGAAGGGGTTGTTATTGATGGGGAAGGGAGGGTTGTTATTGATAAAGATTCAGAATTGCATGTTTCTAGAAGTGACAATGTCAGTAATGCAACCACTAAGTTCAATAAGGGTGATCTATGTTCTAGGAGTTGGTCCTACCCTTCTCTCTATCAATCACATCACTCAAACCAATAAGAAGGCTTAATTTTGATCACACCAATGTGTTGTCAAGGACAGTCATGATGATTTTTGAGAATTGCAATGAGTCGAATCATACGTATTAGCTTGGTGATGCTCCCTCTTCTTTGGAGAAGATGGGATTTGATTCTTTCATGGCTAAGGCCAATGATACTAGTGAGTTGTGGCATCAACGCTCAAGGCATACCAATTTTGGATCATTAAGGCACGTAAATCGTCTTTGCATGGTTTCGGATATTCCTATGATTGAGCTGCATAATGGAGTGCGAGAGGGATGCATGTTGCAGAAGCACCCTCGAGAATCCTTTTCTAAGGGCGAAGTTTAGCATACTTCTCAACCCTTGGAGTATTTTCCATAGTGACATTTGTAGTCTCTTGTCCATTACAAGCAACAGATATTTTTCTCACTTCCATTGAAGATTTTTCCAGGTCTCTTTAAATCTACATCATAAAGTCCAAGGATGAAAGCTTTCTAGCATTTTTAGGATTTCAAAGCAGTGGTGAAGAACCAAAGCGGGAAGAAGATTAAGTGCCTAAGGATAGATTGGGGAAGAATATGTCAAAAATGGGTTTGGGGGATTTCTTATCTCTCATGGCATTTCTTGGCAAAGGATTGTTCATTGTACTCCACAACAAAATGGGATAGTTGAGCAAAAGAACAAGCTATTATGGAGATGGTTCATTGTGTGATCCATTTAATCAGAATGATCTTAAGTTATCGAAGGAAGCAATTTTGTGTGTTGCATATATCACCAACAGGACACCCACTCCTATCGTGGGCATGGCCCCCCATGAAAGAAGGCCAACAGAGTAACTATCAATATCTCAATTCAGGAGTTTTGGATCTGTTGTTTGGACCAATATTCCTATTGAACAACAGAATAAGCTACAGCCAAGAGGCACAAATGCATGTTTGTTGGGTACAGTAAGGAATCGAAAGCATGTCGCATCTATGATCTTGCTACTTGCAAAATCATACTTGGAAGAATATTGTTTTTGATGAGGTCCTCACTCATAGGCATTTTGGATCTCTCTCAACTCTTGTGGTTGACACTACTCTTGTGGTTGACTCTTCAGTGTCAGTGAAGTATTTTGGTGTCAAGGGATGCCATATCAAATTTTTCATTTTTCCTTCTTGATATTCATGTTGCTTTTCATTTTATATGTTTTGAATATGGGTGATGAGTTGACTCGATTTGTTCCTCTCTACATTGTGATTTTCTACACTCTTGGAGTATCCACTAACTCGAAAATAATGACATCATATTGTCAACAATACAATAGCATTGGATGTGGCATCAGCAGTTGCAATATAAATGGTTTTTATCTATAAAGCTGAATAGCCATCTTGGAAGAAGTTGCACAATATAAATTTATGATAATTTTATGCAACCCTATAGCCCCCTTAACCAGTCGGGGATTATATATATAATAAATGACCTAGGAAATGAAGCAAACCACTTAAAGGCGGTATTAATAGCAATAGAAGATAACTCCTTGATAGTGGACATAGAAACCACATTATAATGGCATATGCCAATTTGAAGAGGACTAATGTATAAGCTGATGACAAGTAAATTTTCCTACAGCTTGTGTCTGTTCCTATAAAGCATAGGTGTAATGGACAACTAACCCATCTATCTTAAGTATGTCTAGAGCACTTTGAGAACAACTGTTCAAGAGATAGTACTTGTGCACATATAAAAATAAATTGTTCTGTTCTATGAGATTATGACATAAATGAACTTCATCTCTAGGGAATGTGTTGTAAAATTACAAGGACTGGTTAAGTTTTGGATCAAGGATCTCAAATATTAGTAGAAAATGTTTTGACTTGTAATGGCATGATAGTAATTGGATACAAATTTAGTGCCTTGTAATGGATTAGTGTGAAAATCCAAAAAAACTGAATCTAATGTTAATAAACTGGGAATGAATAACTGATGATCGTATATTAGCATATTTAATGTAAGAACAGTGGTATAATTTTTAAATGTTTTTGACTAACAGGCCGCAAACTAGTGGCAAGGAGGGAACAATTCCATAATAATGACTCAACTTAAAATCACACAGGGATCTCTCCCCCAATGATTATGTGGCCAGATTAATAAGCAGGCCTTCATCAAATGAGGCAAAGTGTAAGTTCCAGGAGACTTTAACAGAAGAAATACCCATAAGATGTAGCTTCTTAGATAAAAGATTTCCTAAGTTTAACAGTGACCTACGTATATAGCATTTTCATGTTTACCTAACAAAAAAATAAACATGCTCAATATACAAAACTGCATAAACTCTGATAGCTACAAGCTTACTGCAGTGGAAAGGGCTTTGGCCTCTTTTTGAGAGGTCTAAGGTTTAAACCCCACTCAGTATGAGGGGACCAGGACCCCTTATAAAAACCTGTGTAAACTCATTAAAAAAAAACACTACATAAACTCTTGTAAGTTGATGAAGGGATCATGGATTGTAGTGTGCGATGAAGTTGAGAGACGCAAGCCTGTTCTTTATAGAGGAGGCCTTTGAGTTTAATAAAATTGAATCTACTACTTCCTCCAACTTAGCCTGTAATTTGGTAATCTGATTTTTTGAATGTTTAGAAAACAATATTAACATACTAGCAATTGATTAGTGTGCGATGAAGTTGAGAGACACACGCCTGTTCTTTATAGAGGAAGCCTTTGAGTTTAATAAAATTGAATCTACTACTTCCTCCAACTTAGCATGTAATTTGGTAATCTGATTTTTTGGAATGTTTAGAAAACAATATTAACATACTAGCAATTGATTAAAACCAATTAGTTCATCCTTGTTTATGTTGTGATGGATGCCATTTCCACAAGCTTGCAAGGAAGAAGATGCAGACAAGCTAATTCAACAATAACTTTCGTGTAAGCTTAAAAGTACATCAACATTAAAAGATAAACTCAATTTCATATCACTTGTCATGCTGTGGTGTAGCAGCAAGATCAGAACTTGTAGCAAATCTGAACCCAACTTGAAACCTTATATAGTCAAAATCTCTAACAAACACTAGCTTCTTGCCAATATGAACCCAGTTCAAACTCCCCAAATTCAATTTCTTAGTAGTCCCTGATTTCTTGTTTGGCAGCCAGATTGTGACCTGGCACTTAGGTGGTCACTTATAGAAACTATGAACAATAACACTCATAACTATAAATAAAATGATCAAATGGCAAGAGCTCAACTCGTTAAATGTGTGAATGTTCTAAGTAAAGACCTGTGAATGTTCTAAGTAGAGACCAGAGTTCAACTCTTGTTAAGTCATATATGCATAATTGCAAAGATGTTATAATACCGTGGTATAGACCATTTCAATCCTATATAACCAATTAAAAATACTAAAACAAAATAACTCAAGATCAAATCTCAGCAGGTATGTCAATGCCACCACCTAAATTGAATTTTAAGTTAATGCAGTTTGGTGAAATTGAATTTTAAGTTAATGCAGTTTGGTGGATATGGCACTTTAGCTGGTTTTCAATGATCTTAAGATTTGATGGTCAATTTTTTTTAAATTGATTATCTATGGGGTTGAAACGTACTCACCTTTATTATATCATAATCACATAGTAATATTACAACAAAGCTTGAATATTATCCATGTATCACTTAGCAAGATTTGAACTTGTTATGATATTTGATGATCAAATTAAGATTGTATTATGAATGAATTTATTGCGAGATAATCCATATATAATTCTGTGCGTCATACCTGTTGCTAAACTTCGGCCATCTGATGAGAAGCAGAGCCCTGTGACTGCATCAGCGTGGCCTTTCAATGTGTTTAGGTCCAGATGGTGGTGACGTCGGCCTTGCACCTGCCACGTCATCAAAACAAACCCCATGAGTAATTCAAAGCCCCTGTTTAGCTATCAGATATGTATGCCACGTCATCAAACCCAGCCTCCATTAATAATTCAAAAACCCGTACTTGCCTAGCAAAAAGCCCCACTCCAAATCCCATCCCATAGACTTAAAAATAAATAAATATATTTCTGTGTTAAGAAAAGGCGCCCAATCAAATTGAGAAAAATAAAAACATAAAAATCTAATGTAGGTTATAAATGGTGAAGTTGCTTTACCTTATCAGCAGCAGAAACAGTCGACTTAGGGTTTCCTTTTTTTGCAGGCTTGGGAAATTTGTGGTTTGTGACATCGCAATGTGGTAATTCGGCTATCTGTTTTACCTCGTTCCGTTTTCTTCTGAGATAAAAACAGAAGTACAATGCCACCAATAAGCCCCCGACGAGCACTGATGCGAAAATTTCTGTTGCAGCAGATCCTAATATTTCTCCTTTCAAATAAGCCATTTTGGGCTGTCAAAAATGCACACAATGATGAATATTGTGAATCTTTCCTCCCCTGAGGCTTTGTGATCTTTTGAAAACGAACTGGAACCTGGGTATTATCGATTTAGGTGAGCCGGTTTTGAACTGTCTTTTGCTCGAATGCCAATCGGGTCGAAATGAAATGTGTTTTAGTTTCAGTTTAACAATGTTTTCGATTTGGATTTTAGGCAGTAACTCTGTTCTTCGGATTCACTTCCAGTCTTGCACGTTGTTGTCCTTTTAAATATCAGATTGCAAGAGAAATGGAATAGGAATAGGGAACAAGAAAAAGCCCTTGGAGCTAGGGCGGAGTCTCATATCATTCACCGTGAACCTTACGCCTCTCACTTGGCATCTTGGTATTTTAGAATTGGTTTCGTGTCATTCTCTTGGTATTTAGGATGAGTTTAATATTATTTTGTGATTTTTTTTTAAAGAATTTTTATAAACTAAAGGTTAAGTCAATAGAATTTTGATCAGTTTTTTTTGAGATAATATAATAGTGAGGGTTTTGAGCTCTTTTTCAAAAGATCTACGTTCATTCCATGGTGGGTATGCACATATGTCGGTGAGCTTGTGTAAAAAAATATATTTATTTCGAAAAACCAACCTAGGACAGCCTATTAATGGCCACTACCATGATAAATAAAAAGAAAAAGTAGGATCCTGGTTATTTATGGAACGACCTCACTCTACCACTACCAACTAGCCTATCCTTTTCAAGTAAAAATTGTAGGGTTACAATCTCACGGGCATGTCTATGCATAGTTAGTAGTTTGATTCGAATCTTCTATGTGTTGCACCTGATTGACGACGGCGGTCCGTTCCCTGCATGTTCGGTGATCCTCATCTCCTGACGCGTGTTGAACCAGACACAATGACGATACGAACCCTATGCGTCTAACGGTCCCCATCTCATGCCAGGTTACCATCAATGAGACGGATGGGTTTGTTGAGACGGATGGGTTTGTTGAATGCAGTCGCTCATGGCTGGAATTGGAACCTTACCTCAATGAGACGGATGGGTTTGTTGAGACGGATGGGTTTGTTGAATGCAGTCGCTCATGGCTGGAATTGGAACCTTACCTTGGCAGTTACTACAAATTGTGATTGTAACCAATTCACCTATGTACCAAAAAAAATAAAAAATTTAATTTAGAGTAAAGCACGGTTTTTGAAAGAGGTTTTGGTCCCCTTGCACTAAGGTTTAAACATGGGTCTTCTAGATAAAAAACCAAAGACATACCACTATGGTTACCATGATAAAAAAAAAAACAAGATCTCAATCATTTAAGGGAGACGGATGGGTTTGTTGAATGCAGTCGTTGATGGTTGGAATTGGAACCCTGCCTTGGTGGTTACTACACATTGTGATTGTAACCAATTCACCTATGTACCGAAAAAAAAAATTAATTTAATTTAGGGTAAAGCACGGTTTTTGAAAGAGGTTTTGGTCCCCTTCACTAAGGTTTAAACATGGGTCTTCTAGATAAAAAACCAAAGACATACCACTATGGTTACCATGATCAAAAAACAAGATCTCAATCATTTCAGGAATCGACCTACGCCAACCCACTAGCAAGCACTCAATTGCTACTAACCAGCCTATCTCTTTCAATTAAAAATTTTAGGGTAAAGCTTGGGTTTTTAAAAGGGGTTTTGGTCGATCTCAATCATCCAAGGAATCGACCTAGGCCTGCCCACAAGCAGGCACTCGATTACTACTAACCAATCTATCCCTTTCAATTAAAAATTTTAGGGTAAAACATGGTTTTTAAAAGGGATTTTGGTCCACTTGTATTGAGGATTAAACTTGGGTCTTCCAGATAAAAAATCAAAGACATACCACTATGGTCCCCCTCATAAGACATGTTAGGGATAAATTTGAAATGTAGAAAGGGACTTAAGAAGGAATTGTAAAAATAAGAGAAAAAAAGCAAGATTTTGATTGTTCAAAGAATCGACCTAGGTCAACCCATCAAGTACTCGGCCACTACCAACTAGCCTATCCCTTTTAGGTAAACATTTTAGGGTAAAGCATGGATTTTGAAAGAGGTTCTAGTTTCCTTGTATTGAGGTTTAAACCAAGGTCATCTCGATAAAAAACCAAAGACATGTCATTATGGTATCCCTCATGAGACGTGTTAGGAATAAATTTGAAATGATATATGAAGGGACTTAAGAAGGGGATTATAAAAGTAAGAGAGAAAAAGCAATATCATAATCGTTTAAGGAATCAACTTGGAGTAGCTCATCGGCAAGCACTCAATCGCTACCAACTAGCCTATCCCTTTCAAGTAAAGCATGGTTTTTTGAAAGGGGTTTTGGTCCCCTTGTACCAAGGTTTAAACTTGGGTATTTTGGATAAAGGCTTAAATTATAACCTGAACAAAACCTCTTTTAAAAATAGAGGAGAGTCTCTCTATTTTAAAAAGACCCTTTAAAACAAAGAGGAGAGGAGAGCTCAAATAAGGATACAAAACATTCTTTCTTCCCTATGCAATTCATTCCATCTAGTGATTTCAATATATTATGTTAGAGATATTAGTAGGACATAACTGGGAGTTTGAATCTCCTTCGATATCATCTCATTTCAGCACTAAAAAAAAGGCCTAGAATGGTCTGATACCCAATATAGAGTGGGCTCATCAAATAGTGCTTTATTCGCACCTTTTAAAGTATCTTGAAACTTGATGTCCTTTTCATATTTAAGGTTTGATCTCATTCGTTATACTCCATTCATTATTTTTGTTGTACAAGACCGATCATTTTCTTCTATTTTGACAGGAGAGGGTCCCACCTTTTTTAATAATGAGATATATTCATTCAATTTGTCCTTGGTTTTGTTGGTGCCATATAGATGAGTTAGAAGTGGATCAATCCCCTTGCCCATTTCATTCAATTTAATTTAATTTAATGGTCCCCTCCCCCACCCCCACTATTTAAAAGGACCTTTTAAAAGGCCTTTTTAAAACATTGGGCCCTTTTAAACATGAGGGTTAAGGCGCTCATCTCTATAAAGGGGCAAATTATATAGAGTAGAGAGCCGCCTTTATAGAGGTTCTAGTGCAAAAGCTTATAATAAAGTTCCTTACTCCCCTTAAAATAGAGAGGAGAGGAGAGGGGCGATCTCCCTTAATGTAATACTTGGGGAAGAATTGTTTCCCTAAAAGAGAGAGGCGTTCGACAAGCCTTATATAATAGAGAGCAAGAAGTTTTGTCTTAATCGATCGCTCCTCCATTCCAGCTCTCTATTTCAAAGAGGAGCCCAAAATAGCTTTAAAAGGGCAACTAAGGAGAGCTTCAGGTTATTCCATTTCCATAGCTCGGTTAGCTGGAACCCCTACCTCATCTTTAAGAGCCCTCTTTAAAATTCAAAAAGGGGTTGCCTTTGCTCTACCAATGAATGCTTGGATTAATACTGAATATTTTCTCGTTAATATTTCTTTCTTTAAAAACTCCAAGAGCCCAACTTAGATGAAATGTTGGATGCACTTAAAAAGGATCCATAACCTTTTTTGCCCTCTATTTTAAAGGAGTGACAAGATAGAGAAAATGTTATCTCATCTCCTTAACCTAGAATATCCAGCATCAACGAAGCCCTCTTAAGATATCAGGAAGAGCCTTTCTCCACCTCCCCTTCCATTGGGGTGCTTATCACCTCAGAATGAGAGATAGCTTTTAAGGATTCCTCTTAAAAAGCTCTCTATCCATGAGGTTCGAGGATAGCTTCAATGCCTATTAATCCAAAAGGTCCCAAGTATTATGTCAAAGGAGATCGACCTTGCTTTCTCTCTAAGTCATTGCATTCATTTAAGCATCTATAATGTGTTTTTTTTACGCATTGATTTCTCCCTTCAGAAATTTCTTTCTCTAGCGATCTTTCTCTCTTATATACATATTTAAAAAATAAAAAATAAATATTTGATTACATCATCACCACAAAGTGGTATTACATCAAGTTAACTATTTTAAGCATGTATCCTTAGCAAGAGTTGAACCTCAATATCCTCTTTCAAATATGAGCTAATGCCTTGGATACATTTGTTATATATGTATTAACAATGAAGAATTCTATAATTCACAACTTCAAAACCTTCCCCTTTTAAAATAGAGAGGGCCCAACCCCTTACCCCATTTTTGAACCACCTTCTCTCTCAACTCCATGCCCTGCTTTCACCCAACATCTAGGGAAAAATAAGGTTTTCACCTACAACACCGCTTTCTCCTAGTATTATAAGGGGAACATGACCTCAGTTGTTAGCTATTTGGAGAGAGAAAGCCATGGTTATATTCCTACTATCTATCAGATCTCACTCCTATGACTCGATTGGAGATAAAGGAACAATAATTTTAGATGTGTGGGGTGGATTATGTAGTTGAATTAAAAATAATAACTTTTGTAGTATAGGTTGGATGTGTTATTTCATCAATTTCTCAATAGATGGGGAACCAAGGTTTGAACCTGCATAGTTTTTTGGTTATGGACCTCACGAGTCAACCCTTTGAAAGAGCCTTACTTTGCTTTCATGCAAGTGACTAAGGATTGCAACAACCAATAACAGATGAAAGAAGATCTAGTGCTTAAGATATAAAATACCTTAAGATTAGAAGGAACAAATAGAGTTTGGCTCCTACCTCTAGGTATGGATCTTCCTCTAGTTATGGATCAAAGGGGTACGGTTATAGATCTGAATACAGGTCTTCGTCCGGTTCTTTCCCTCCACATGCCTGCTTTTCTGGCTCCCCTAAATATGGATATGGATTTGGCCCAACTCTCACTTTTAACCATTTATTTAGTAATTCACCTCCTGATTCCAAGTACCCTCGGCCTGGATATCCATTCTCATTTTACCCACTTCTTTCACGTATCGAACCTGTACCAATGTGATATGTGTGCGGCCCAACCAGACTATTAGGACTTGGCGTCATCTCTGCCTTTTCCTCCGGGGATAACTATTTTTTTTCCCCTAGCTACTTAGATGTTTTAGTCTTTTGGATATTGAGAGTCCAAGGAAAGCGATCACTTCCTCTCTATTTGCCCTCTATTTTAAAGGCCTTGTCCCCCTTTAAAATGAATAAAGGTGAAATGAGAATTGACTTTTCATGGAAGCAACTTACCTTTTAAGCTAGGCCCAAATTTCATTAAAAAATTTGTTGCTTTTATTTTAAGTATCCGAACCACTTTAAAATAAAGCGGTGGGCGCTATAAAATAAATGGGGCTATCTGTTTGCTCAATTTTCAAAGCCTTACATAAGAGAGGGCATTTTAAAGCTTTTGCTTTAATATAATACTCGAGTAAGGATCGAGTGGTTAAAATATGAACTTCACTCAACTGAAGGATTCTATCTCCCTTTCAATATGGAGGGAGGGAGAGAATAACCCTTATCATCATAGATCGATGAGCGTTGTCACCTCTCTCTCTCTTCCCTTTTAAAAATAGGGCCATGCCCTTTAAAAACATTTACTTTTTAAGAGCCCTTTTAATTGGTAGGGGAGAGGAGCTCCATTATAATTTAAAGGGTAGGAGGGGGTAGGCTCTCTATCTGTTACAAGCTCTTTAAGGCTAGAGAACATTCATTTATATAAGAGAGGGCCTTCAAATTTGTTGTTGGCTTTTTAAGCTTTACTACCACAAAATATCACAGGTCCCAAATATAAAATAGCCACGATATTAAAGGTAAAAATAATAACATAAGAGTAGAGTAATATATGAGCAAATTAAAATGTATATCAAGGCTTATATAATATCAAAATAAACATTCACATATATAATCAAATATGAATGTAAATAGCCTGAATCATTCATGAACTATGCATGAAGAAAACTTACAATATTAATTGCTCAAAATTTTGTATACAAGTTTTATTCCTTTCCTCCCTATTACAACTCGTTTAATGTCACTTGGATCATTTATTCTTATTCATTCATGGAGTGTTGTCTCCGTAATATACCCATAGTAATATGACTCTTCATATACTTAACTATCGATCTCCATATGACAAATCCCACGACTCTTGGCTTATCATCTTGCCACTTGCATACTTTTTGGACACTTGACTCTACAACACTTGCACACATCTACATGACTCTTACACTTCTACATGCACTCCTAATCTAGGACACTCATGCACATCCTCATATTACATAATTGGACTCTTACATACAAGATTCTTGTGCACTTTCTCTCGTACATGACACATGTGCATTTCTTGCACATTAACACTTACATGAAAGGGGAAATATAAATCACACTCTAAACTATAGACTCAACCCTAATCTATTACATATTTACAAATATACCATGAAGGTACCATGGGGTTACATTAGCATGTACCAAATAATGTGATATACCTCAACACCCCCTTGTATTACATTATTTGGTTATTGAAGACTTTAGTCTTCAATCTTGGTCTTCAATCTTCAAGTGACCTTGCATTGTTCATGAACCTCTTATTCTCTATAATATTCTTCATAATCCTAAATCCTAGGTTCATCCATTGCTTATGTTCGTAGAAAAATGTTGGATTATGCTAGATCCAATTCCCTATTTCATGTCCTTATGAAAACTCAAGCAATTTATCATTAACTTCATCTTGAGATAGACATTCAACAATCTCTTAAGAAAAACCAATTGAATCTAAGGTATATATTCCATTTTTTATTGAACTTGTAGCTTATGTTTTGTTTTGATTCTTGATGATGCATTTGTTATGTTCATTTATATATTTGAATTCAATTGATCTTCCTTTTTCAACCAATTTAGTAAGTGAAATAAGATTGGTTGATAATATAAAATGTTCTCTAACACAAAATCTGAAAAAGGTATGCTAGGTATTACTCTACCAGTTCCTTGAACTTGATATATCTTATCATCTACAATATTTAAAGAGATATTATCCTTCCAATGTAAGTTTTCAGTCATATGATGACTAGTTCCCGAGTCTATGTACCAAACATCTTTTTCCATTTGAACCTTTTTATTAGACTCAAGTGATATTATCTTACATCTTTGATAAGAGTTTTGAAGAACTCTTTTATGATGTTGCCTATTGTATTCAAAATATTGTCTTTGATACAAATTTTGTTTTTGAAATTTTTCTCTTATAAAGTATGGTTTTGCATTTTGATAATGTCTCTTATGTTGAAAAGTTCTTTTTTTTCCATTTATCCATCTTGTGTCCTTAAGTTGAAATCCTTGTCTCCTATTTTCTTTTATCAAGTTAGAGAAGGGGTTTTGAAAGGGACCTCAAACCTTTTTAACAAAGTTGAGGATGTTGGAAGGTCCCACAACCTTGTACATAACCAAACTACAGATAAAACAATAAGCTTACAAAAAGAACAAGGCTTTGAAGGCCAAAATGGAACAAATATTAAACAAAGTCAACAAACTGATAGCACTGTAACAATTTTTTGATAGCAAAATAATAGTCAAATTACATTGGTATCTTTTTTTTCTGGCTTCTAGCTATGCTTAAAACCAAAATTCTTTGATTCCCATCATGGATCTCCTTCTCGGTCTCTTTGTTTCAAATTTATTTGAGGTCAGGTCTTCCTCTTCTTTCTACCACTCCTTTTTTCTTGGTACTTTTGTTTATTCTTAGGCATAGAGTAGCAAAGCATTTTTTAATAGGGGAAGAATAAATCCTTCCCTTCTTATCTATTTGTGTTATCTCATTTGCAACCTCTATAGGAACATCAACCAATGGGGGCTCATTTTCCATTTCACTGGAAGTCTAAGGGGCTTTAGCTATACTTCAAGGAACCAACACTAACAATTGTTCCTTCCACTTATTTTCTTCCTCTCTAAAGACCTCCCCTTCTTCTTCTTCACTTGATAGGGCGCTAAAAATTTTCACGTATACTCTTTGTATTTTTGAGGAATCTCCTTCCTTTTGTTTCTTGCTAGTGAATTTATTCAACATTTCCACCTCCTTGTTTTGTTGTTAAGACTCTTTTCTTCACCACATTTTACCCTCTTTTCGCTTGGGCATATATTTTTTAGGGAGATGGTATTTTCTTTTACTAACCATGTTTAAGGTTTAGGAATTTTCATATTTGATTTTATGCTCTCAAATCCTGTATTTAGATTTCAACTTGATTGAGGATGGTAGGTTCTTTCCATACTTGCATTAATTCAAAACCTAACAAAAACCAATCTAGTCCTTGATTTGGTTGTTGGGTCAAAGACAATAAATTGTCCTATAGATATGGTAATTCCCCTCATTATGTCTTCATCTCAATATTCAATTGAGAGGCCTGATAGTCTCATCTAAAGAGGAGCTAGGTGAATATTATTTATCTTAGGATTGAATCGTAGCTTCCATATTTTCAAATATAGACCTTTTCTACCCAATAACCAAGGTCCTTTCAGTAAGACATCATCCATATCCTCCATGATAGTGAAGGTAAAGAGCACAAAGCTTATAGGCAAAGCTTCTATCTCTAGACGACCCTTGATATTCCATTTGTAAGTTGCTCATTTTCGAATAATGTCTAGAATTGGTCGAAAACCAATAAATTTTCCAACTAAAATAAAACTTTACCTGTTTGTTGATCTTTCAATTAATATGTCTAGGATATCCAGACATGGCATATACTCATCCTTAGAAGGATATATATCCAAATTTTCAAGAGGGATCAAAGTAGTGCCTTTAACTAAATTAGACCACAGGGGTCTAGTTGCAGCACCTAGGTTGACTAGGTTGATGCTACCACTGATAACTTTTGGATCTACCTTCACCTTATATACATCATCTCTAGCACCTGTTTTATCTTTGTCTTAATTTGCTTCAAACAAAACCATCCTCATCATCTCCATTGCTTCCCCCATATTCCTTGCCTCCCTCTCTTGGAACCAAATGCCCAAGGGAGGAACTTAAGCCCTCAATGCTTGTAAAAGCCTCCATTTGCTAGGGTTTCATTATAAACCGTCGAAGCCAAAGCCCACATTGTTGAAGCCTAGATACACTGCCACTAAAGCCTACTCTCCCAATATTTATCATCATCAAAGATCAGATCCATTACCTTCAAACCCTAGATCCATTATTGTTGAAGCCCACCACAATCGAAGCCTAGTTTTGTTGTCATCAAAGCCAAATCCCACCATCGTCGAAGCCTAGATCCACTGCTACTAAGGCCCACTCTCCCTAGATCTATTGTCACTGAAGCTTACATCCATTGCCTTTGATGCTCAAATCTACAATTTTTGAAGCCCATCATTGAATAAGATCTATCGCCATAGAAGCAAAAACCATCATTGCCTTATATCTCCTAAGTTTAAATAAACAGTTAAAATATGAAATTTGCAAATTGTATATTTTTCTAAACCTTTGGTGTAGAAAACCTTTTAACTCCTAAATATTTTAATTTGCAAAATTTCAAAAACTTTGTAGAAAACCTTTTAAACTCCTAAATTGCAAAATTTCAAAAATTAATAAAATAAATCTTCTAATATAAAAAACTCCAAGATAGTTGCAAGCTTACTACAATGGTAAGAGCTTTGGCCTCTCTTTGAGAGGTCCAAGGTTCAAACCCCACTTAATATGAGGGGACCAAGACCCCTCATAAAAACCTATGTAAAATCATTGAAAATAAACTCCAAATATCTTAAAAACTTGAATCAAATTAACTAATAAAAAATGTTGAAATCCTTATCACTCCACACTTATAGAAAAACTCAAAAACAAAATATTAACATCTAAACCTTATAACTTCAATTATAATCACCTTTACCTTAACTTATAACTTTAATTAAAGCACTTGCAAAGCTTTAATTTTTTAACTAACCATTCTTCTCCTTGCGCTGGGATACGATTCTGCCTTGGTCAACTTTCGCTCGCTAGTTGCTAGTAGCCTATGTCAGGCTAAACCCTAATTTCATTTGGATTTTTGCAAGTAACCGAATCATTTCGTTGGCTTATTACTATTGTAATGGCTTGCATTACTCTTGCTATCTAGACGTTGGATCTTATAGGTATAATGTTCGTCTTTTCACATAATGCTCATTTGTTCACCTTCTATGGACTGGGCCTTGCTACATCTACAAAGTAGTATTTTTTGATGAATGTTGTGCTATTGCTCCTTGCTATTATGGGATGTATTTTTCCTGGTTCAATATTTGCATTGCTTGAAACTATGAGCTTCTCCTAGCAGAACGTTACATAGTTCTCCCTAGCCAAATTTTGGATAGCTGCTCTCTGCTAGGGTCTAGATAGTTCCTCTTTGCTAGGCTCTGGATAGCTCCTCTCTATTGAATAGTTCTTCTCTTCTAGGCTTTAGCTTCTCCTTGGCCACTCTTTAGTTTTACCCTAGCCAAACATCTTTGAAAGTCGATAAATATCTTGATAAACTTAAGTCGTTTGAGCATTTGACTTGGCTTTACTTTGATCAATCTTTAGTTGGTTGAGTGCATTAGTCGTCTTTTTGAAACTTCTTCGTATTCATCAATGCTTCGAACATTGCTCTTCTACGTGAGGTTGAACACTACGCTTTAACATAAGTTTGGATGCTTTAAACACTATGCTTCTCGTATGGTTGGAAGCTTTAAATAATGTGCTTCTTTATATGGCACATTTGCCATTTTACTTTATTGTCATAAACAAATCTAAATTTTTTGTTTGCTTTTTACACTTTCCTCCTTTACTTCTTAATGTTGATGGGTTAACTATCTTTAGATTTACTATGGCCCTTTTTCTTTATACTTGCAAAAATATAGAATGTTGCTTTGGTTTCTATTTATCATAGGCAACTTATATCCTCTCTTTAATATAGACTTCTTGAGCTTTTTTATATGGAGAGAATGGGTGAGAAGATATAGAATTGCAAATCAAAAGTCAAGTATTCTCATTCATTACTTTTCAATATATATTACATGAATAGGCATAATTTGAATAAACATGCCTTTTTACAATATAACTTTTCATAAAGTTATATTAATTATTAATTAATAATAATTAATAATAATTAATTATTAACTAATTTTTAGGACCTCACTTCTTTACATAACAAACAAGATTGTTCAAAACTATGAAGTCTTATCAATCATCCTTTCCTTTTTTAGAATTGGTGAGTGCATGCAACCTGGATGCAGTGAGAATTGGTGGGTGCATGTAACCTGGATGCAGTTCTTTACCCCTACATGCAGGCTCAAGAGCCCAGATTGTCTAGTTTCAAGGCTTCTTCCATGCATGCATTGTGAGCTTTTGGTCAAACATTTCATTGTGGTGTAAAGGTTTCCAGTTGCAAAGGAAGGTATTGTTCAGAGTTATCCATTTTTTTTATTTTTTTGTGTGTGTGGCTTCCTCTCTTTTCAATGGTAGCCTCTTCAAGAGGCCTACCACCTCCCTCATTTCGAGATGTGGTACAAAGGTACCAAAGAAAAAGGTGGGAGATCTTCAAGAGATATTAAGCATACAACTATTAAAAAGGGAAAAATATAAGAGATCTCACAACCCTTAGCCCTCAAAAAATACCTGGAAAAAACTATAGAGCTGCCATAATTTAATGTAAAACCATAATCATTTAAACAAGGATTTTTCTATTTATCTGAGCGGGCATTAATTTCCTGCTTCACAGGTTTCTGGCTAATGGAGCAGGATCTGCAAAATTGGATAAGGGATGTCTACAAATCGAAGGGAGATGTAGAACTTAAAATTTGTCTTAAAGGCTTCTTCATAGCCCATTTTAGCTACTTGGAGAATAAGGAGAGGATTCAAGATGGGGACCTTTACTTCATGGCAAGGGCAAGTCTTTTTATGTGAAACTAGACCATAGGTTTTAATTCCAACAAAGAATATCCAACCAAAGTCTCGATATGGGTGTGGATGTATGCTCTTCCTTTAGAATTATGGAATGAGGAAACCTTGAAAGGAATTGGAAACACAATTGGATAAAAAGAAGGATCCAATAGGGAAGAAGAGTAAAATTTTCAAAATTGGCAAACAAAAAGGATAAACATGTATGGCAGAAGAAATGGAAATAAAAAAATCAACAAATAAATAAATTTGTGGTTCTACAAGAGACAAACCAAGATATGGAGGAATCCATGCATATCCCCTGAGAGGAACATGAACAAAAAACAAGAAAGGGAGTGAGGGGAAAACACAATAAAAAATCTTGCTGAGTAATTAATAAAAAATCTTGAAAACCCAAAGGAAGGGGATTTAATCTAGAGGAATCCCCATTTAAGGTTGAGTTGTGAAGATACTTCGATGGATGTTAGTGAGCCTATTTAGTGCAAAGATATTTTAGGTGAAATATCCTCGGACCCTCCCTTTAAGGGGTCTTATCAATTAGAAAAGGAGATTGGCCAAACCCTCTTGCAACAAATACCTATTCTTGAAAATGTGGTAACCTCTTCCTCAAACCCCTTCTTAATTCCTAATGGACATGATATTTCTATTATCCCTTTCAATTGTAGCATCTCGTAGACCTTAAATCTTATAGGAAATAAAAAAGAGAACACTAAAGTGAAGAGGAGAAAAAAACCAAAAGACTTTGGGGACCTCTCCCTAAGTGCTCTGTGTTTGGGACTAAAGTCAACCTCATATACCAAAAGAAAAACAAATGAATTTAGTTAAGGAGAGGAAGGAAATCTTTGACAGAGCTCCTAGAAGATATAGGGAAGACCCTCATGGATTCTAGATGGTGGTTCCCTTAAGTACAAAGTTTTTGGTAGGAAAACTCTTAATAAGTGATTTGTAATGAAGATCCTCTCTTGGAATATACGTGGGTTACACTCTCTAAGAAAATTTAAAGTCCTTAAAATAAGGATAGGCTTGGAGGGTCATAACATAATTCTTCTATAGGAAATCAAGTTGAATCTAGAAGAGTTGGCTCATAAAACCGATCAAATTTGGAAAGGAGCAGAAGGTATGGAAAATGCAACTAAGGAATAGATAGGGGGTTTGGTGATTTTGTGGAATCCTAGAAAGTGTATGCTGGTGGATTTCTATTAAGTTCATATTGGTCTCTTCTCCCCTCTAGGTTTGGGTCATGAACATTTATGGTCCTATTGATGTCTGTCGCAAATTGGAGTGCTGGAATAATATTCTATTTTTCATGACCAGTCTATAAATGATAATTGAGTCATTAGAGGATATTTCAATGCTACTCATAACCTCAATGAGAAGAAGGGGGTTAAGGAAACTGGACAAAAGCAACGAAGACTTTTGAATCTTTCATCTCTAGCCTCAACTTATTTGTGGTCCTAAAATAGGGGCAGTACACCTGGAATAACAGAAGAGTTGGGAAGGCCTTTGTGGGTGAGAGATTGGATAGATTCCTTGTTACTGAGAGTTGCCTTAAGGCATCTTTTGTCATTGAGTCTTTTATCTTACCGGGCTCTCTCTCATACCATTGGCCCATTTTTATAAGTTTGAATATTTCAACCCGCCCAAGATAGTCTCCATTTAAATTTGAAAGCATGTGGTTTCTTCACCCTAATATGGAAGATAAAGTTAGGATATGGTGGAGAAAAGGAAAGCCAGATTGGGGCACTAATATGTATCTTTTAGCAAAAAGACTTGGTTTTATCAAGAGGTAAATAAGGATCTAGAACAAGGAAGTATTTGGGGATATTTTCAAACAAAGGGAAGATCTAGACAAGGATGTCTCTCTTCTTCAACGATAGATGGAGTCCCAAGGGCTTATTAAGGTCCTTCTTAGCTATAAAAATGACCTCAATAGATGAGTGGATGAACAAGAGTTGAAGGAAGAACTTATTTGGAAACAAAAATCAATAATTAATTGGTTGAAGGAAGGAGGTAGAAACTTTGCCTTCTTTCATCGAACCACTATCCAATACAAGAATTTGAATAGAATTTCCAAATTTACTAACCCTAAGGGAGAGATCACTAAGGACTCTCAAGAGATTGGCCTTTTGGAAGATAACTATTTCAGATGCCTCCTAACTGAACCACCAATAGAAAGAGTACAAGCAAGAGAAAAAGTCTCATCTGCCATTCCCTCGATGGTCACCCAAGAGCAAAATGAGAGTCTTTATAAGATTATTAGTTTGGAAGAGGTGGAAGATGTTTTGAGCCTAAATAAACGAAAATATCCTAGGCCTGATGACTTTCCCATTGATTTCTACCAGCGTTATTAGGATATCGTTAAGAATGATATCCATTAGGTGGTGGTAGAGGCTCGTAACTCTAAGAAAATTTTGAGAACCCTAAACTCCACTTTCCTAACTCTAATCCCTAATACCCATAAAGCTACTCATATGGAGAAGTTTAGACCTATCTCCTTGTGTAATTTTACTTTCAAATTTATTGCTAAAGTGACGACTAACAAACTCAAGAAGATTCTAGACTCAATCGTTTCTCGAGAGCAGGGAGGATTTATGCATGGCAAATAAATCCTAAACAACATCCTCATCACTCAAGAAACTATCCACTCCATGAAGAATAACAAATCTAGGAATATGCTTATTAAGTTAGACATGGCTAAAGCCTATGATCATATTAATCAAACCTTTATTTTAAAAATCTTAGAAAGCTTTGGCTTTTGTCATGAGTGGATTGAGTGGGTGAAAGCGTGCATCTCCTCAATCATAGTGGTAGTCTTGGTGAATGGTTCTCCTACTAGGTTCTTTGCTCTATCTAGAGGCCTAAGATAGGGGGACCCTCTTTCTCCTTACCTCTTTATTATTTTGGTAAAAGGTTTAGGGACTTAAAGGGTGTTTATGTGGCCAAGGATGAGCATAAGATTTCCCACCTCTATTTCATGGATGACACTTTACTATGGATGAAGCCACTCTCAAGGAGGCAAGGAGATTTAAGGAGAATGTGGAGGATTATTTGGTCATCTCTTGAGGGGCAATCAATGTCATAAAATCAAAGGTTTTTTATTCAACACTCATATTCGTGTCCAAATGAATATTTCTAGGTTTCTTAGCTTTGAGAGGTCCTCTCTTCCTTTCAAGTACTTGGGATTTCCTTTGATTGACTCTAATCCTAAAAGATTGTATTGGAGTGAAATTATATCTAAATTTAAAGATAGGTTGCGGGGATGGACTTTTAAATGGCTTTCCTCGATTGGCAGATTAACTCTTCTCAAGTTCATTCTCCAAGCTCTTTTGGTCTACTTCTTCTCTACTTTATTAGCGCTTGAAAAGGTTTTAAAACTACTCTAAAAACTTCAAAAGGATTTTTTTTTGGATGGTCCCTCTCTAGAAAGAAAATAATCTCTTGCTGCTTTGAAAGATATTTTCAAACCTTTCCATGAGGGATGCCTGGAATCAAATATCTTCAAATATTCAACAAAGCCCTTAATGGGAAATTATTTTGGATATTTTACGATGGAAGGAACCTTTTTTGGACGAGAATTATTAAGCAAAAAATATATCCCCAAGGTGGAATGAAAGGATTTGATTAGGCTTGAACACTTTCCACCATGTTATTCTCTATGGACAAGTCTGATGTCCCATAGTGCGTGGGTGCATTTTATAGCCTTCTAGAAGATCAGGGATAACAACCATGTTGTCTTTTAGGAGGATGCGTGGAACCAGAATAAACCTTTAAGAGAAGATAATTTCTTGATTAAGTTGAAAGAGGTGTTTGAAGAGGAGGGTTGGAGCCGAATCAAGGACTACATTCAAGGCCATCTCGTTCCCCATTAGACTAGTAGGGTGGTGCTTCATTTCTGGAGATAATTTTGGTCTTGGCCTGGTCAAATCAAGGAAGTTGATAAATAAAAACTTTGGGGAATCATCTCTTGCAAGAATATTTCCTACTACAAGGGCCTTGACTTGTTAAGATGGGAGATAAGAGGAGACATGAACTTTAATACCAAGAAATATTACAATTTTCTTATGGAGTCTAACTTCAATAGGGATAGGAATCAAATCTAGCAGATAATATGGAGGAAAGGTGTTTGTCCCAAGATCTCAAATTTTGTCTGGCTGGTGGTGCAAGACAAAATATTAACTAGTAATAACTTGATGAAGAGAGGCTACTATGGCCCATTTAGATGCCCAAATTACGAATTTGATACTGAAACCATCAACCATCTCTTCATATCTTGCCCCTTTGCTCAGTCCCTTTAGAGGGACTTTGCAAACTATTGGAGAGAGCCCCTCCATAATTTTTAGACTATAAGTGATCTAACTTTGGAATGGATTGGTCAAAACTCTAATCTTGACTATATTAGAGCCATATTGGAATGGACCCCTACTTACATTATTTGGTCTATTTGGTTACAGAGAAATAATATAATTTTTAAATATGAAAGAATCCCCCAATTTAAAACCTAACTTTTTGTTCAGAGGGTGGTGGTTGAACCCATTTTGGTCAAGCAATGGGAGGATTGGGATAAAATATTGGATAACAATCTTAGAGATATCAAGAATCAATGGTTGGGTCAATATTAAGATGAAAAAATCATTTGGTTCCCAATCAATACAAAAAATGTCGAAGAATCATACAAAAATTAGTTGGCAACCTCCCTATAAAGGGTTTGTCAAATTCAACTTTGATAATGCATCACAAGGAAACTCGGGTAAAGCTGATTGGGGTGGCATTTTTCATGATGACCAAGGGAATATGAGAGGCTATTTGTTATTTAGCCTTGAATATACCACTAACATTTATGTTAAGGCATAGGCCCTCCTTGAAGGTTTGTTTTAGGTCCTTAAACAAAATTGGCAAAATATTTATGTTGAAGGGGATTCCCAGGTGATCATCAACTAATTGAAAGACCAAAAACGCTCTTCCTAACTCTCTAACTGGAGGCTAGGGGATATTATTTAGACTATAAAATAAATTTGACGCTCATCTCAATCCCTAGAGTACTTTCATGTGCAGAGATATGCAAACAAGGTAGTTGATGCTATTGCTAATTGGGGAGTGAATAGAGGTCTGAGAGAGATCACCTAGATCAATAAATTTGCTGACATAGATGCTCCTAAGGGCACCAAGATTAAAATTATTTCTCTAATAAATAAATATAATGAGGGTGTTGGTAGCACTATTCATGGTGAAAGCAGGCTAGAGAAAGCCTTATGATTGTTGCAATCTGCATGAGCCTTGAGTAATTAGTTTTTTGTCTATCTTTCTAGCTGATACATGCATGGCTTATTGGCTGATTTACTTTGGGCTAGGCATGATCTTTGAGTGTGTTGAAGGAAGCAGGCTAGATGCGAGCCCTGGGTGATTTTGTTAGAAAAAATACCCATGCATCCTTAGGACTTACCTAAAAATGGCACCCTGAATGGGGTGTTTTCCTAATTAACTACTAACTTATTACTAGTTAATAATAATTAATTGTTAATTAATAATTAATTAAACTTTTAATTTAATATTTAATGGAATGAGGAATTTTATTCCTCATCATTCCTCCCAACAATATGTGCATTGGACCCCAATGCATTCAAAAGAGGAGGAAGAAAATTTGGAGGCAACAACCATGTGGGAGGCTAATGAAGTGGCATTGAGCATGCAAAGGGGGCATGCAGGAAGGTTCTTTGAAGCATATTAATGGTACTCTCTTCCTAGGAATCTAGATCCTTCACAATGATGGATTCAATTTTAGGAATAATAGAAGCAGGTGTGCCAACATTTAACTTCGGTTGGACAAGACTTCCATCCAAGAATATGTTCTTCAACTTTGTATATTGAGAATAAGCTTGCATAAAGTGATCATAGCCCACTCCTAATATAAGTGGTTGAGTGAAGAAATGAGTCTCATCCTCAATGAGATCACCTTTAGATATATTTTCCAAACTATTATCAAGCTTTTGGTCCACTAAGCCACTAACAAAGGACACTTCTTGAAGTGAAACAAGACTAGAAACATCATCTTCTACGACATACACTGATGGAGGCAAAGGAGGAGCCTCAACTTTTGGAACTTTTGTAGCCATAGTAGCAAAATATATTGTAGGGATTTCCTCTTTTGCACATATTGAAACAAATTTGTGCCAACCTATAGGAAGAAGAGGAAATTGTAAAACACAAAATTGTTTGTTCATGCACATATTGACCCTTGTTTGCAAGGTCTCCAAGGATTGGGCAAGAGTCTCAATCTTGTCCATCAAATCAACTTTGGTCATGCTAATTCTAATATCCACAAATATAAGGCTTATTTTTAAAGAAGTGGGGTTGTAATCATTTTTATCTCCAACTTTAAGTCCTCAATACTGAGGAACCCTTTCCAAGTTGTATCTTTTATTTTTGACACATTCACCATCTGAGCACACAACTCTTCGGTTGTCTATCTTAGCTCTTACATATCTTGTAGATCCTAGAGATATTTTGGGCTAGGTGACTGTTGGTCATCAAATCTGCCTAGGAAAGGATTTTGGGTAAGTGTATGCACCCTAGACCTGGACCAACATTGAAATGCCAAAGGGAAGAGATGCCCCTCATGCCAATCTCCGAAGAAATGCCGGCTCCTATACTAAACTACTTCGGTGTTTAAGATAAGGGTGCAGGAAAGAGATAAAATAGTAAAGGTGCAGGAAAGAAATAAAAAGGGGTAAGGGAAGAGATGTGATAATTTTATGTGGGAAAGAACGAGAAGCACGATCACTAGCTAATAACTTGAAACATAGCAGCAAGAAACACCAAGAATAAAACAAAAGAACACAATATTAACCTTCCTATGTATCCTTTGGACTAGTTTCAAGATTACCCTTCCTCTTCGTCGAAATTCAGAGTTCAGAGTTACGACGATTAGGACAAAGTAAATATAGCAAAAACAAGCTCCTCAAGCAGCATACAAGAAAATAATACAGTGTTTTCCTCTCCTATGTATCCTTCCAAAAAAATTTTAGGGTTCGTCCCCAATCGCACACATAAATCCAGGATTCAGAATTACAGTATGCAAATGAAGAAATATGAAAGAAATAAATGCAGAAGGCAGCATACAAGAGAGAAATCAAGCCCAAAGCTCTTTAGTATTAAACACAGGAATTCAAGTTACAACAACTTTCTTAGCAGAAAGTTCCCCCCATTTTACATTACAATGCCTAGGTTTTTATAGAGGACCCGACCCTCTGAGCCATCAATGCACAAAATGGAGGAGTACACCCTCAAAACCTGAGAAGTCGGCTCTTCACGGCCCTCGTGACTGAGCTCTCAAATATTTTTCCAAAATTAGCAGTTGCGACCGGGTCAGTCGGGGAAACATGCATTAATGAGCCGCTTGAACGTCCTTGGCTTCAGGGTGCAGTGCTCGAGTGGCCGCCATGCTCGTCGAGCTCTCCTTTAGAAACTGATACTTCATTTCCAATTGCCAAAAATGAGCAGCGGTCTTATCGGGCACATAAAAATGCATTTATGAGGCACTTGATTGCCTCGAAAAAATACTCGACTTGGAGTGCGTGCCCTTGAAGCGCTTCGCTAAATTTTTGTTCGCAACTCCGCTTCGCAATTGACTTGAGCTAAAGCATATGCTCCTTCTTGGTTTACACTTCGCATGGTGGAGCTTCACAAGGCAGCTTCGGGGGTGTCGAGTGCCGAAGCAGGTATTCCTTCTCAAGGTGGGGCTCTTCATTTCTAGCTGCTTCACTGACGAGACATGCCAAAACTGCTTCATCGAGGTTCTTCGCCCGAAGTGGATGCTTCACTGGTGAGTCTTCAAAATACTTCACCACGATCCTCCCTCAAAACTGTAGTTTGAGGGCATTTCGGTTGAAGCGCATTCTTGCCTTCAAAAAATATCTCGTTCTTTATGACCGCTACCACTTCGGGTGAAAATGCTTCGCATGAAAGCTAGCCGAAGCAGATGCTTCATGACAACTTTTGGCGAAGTAAAAATGATTCGCTGGTGGGGAGGCCCGAAGTGGGTGCTTCGATGATTTTTTGGTGAAGTACTTTTAAATGTCTATGCTCTTTCTGCTTCGCAAGGTTTTCATCTGAAGTGACTGTTTGAAATGCTTCGGGCCCGAAGTAGTTTTCTCGCCTTAGCAAACTCGGACCGTGATCTAGACTTTCCTTCTTTGGCGAAGTTGTTCTTTCGGGCTGCTCAAATGTCGCTTCACAAAACTTTCGCCCGAAGTGGCTGCTTGAAATGCTTCGGGTGCGAAGGTCTTTTCATCCTCTACTTCTTCCTTTTGGCGAAGCTGTCTTCTTTTTTCTTGAGAAGCCTTTTTCCTTAGCTTGCTCAGTAGCGAAGCTCTTTCATCTTCATTATATGTACAAGGGGGATGGCGATGAAAGCCAAAATTGCTGCAATTAAAAGACATATTTTACAAAAATTTTGATTTTTCTACCCCTCTATGTAATGTGACAAAATTGTCAACATTCTTGGTGACTCATGGGGCAACGAGCTCGTCTCGATGGAAGAACCCTCAACTTTGATCCGTTGGGCCAGAGTTACCTCCAGATCCTTCTCCCTTTTCTCCTTTCGGGGGCGCTTCCATGTTCTTCTTCTTCTTCTTCTTCTTCTTCTTCTTCTTCTAGCGAGGCTTCTTATTGTGGTGATGGGAGAAGGCGATCGCGGATGCGTTCCATGGTTCTACGGACATGAGCCTAGGCACCCTTCTGAAATGGCTCTTGGTCTTCAAGTGCCTTGACCAAGACATGGAACCGATCGATCTGCCCGATGTCAGCATGTTTGGCTCTTGTGTTCAAATCATTCAGGCAAGCCGTGATCTTGCAGTGTCTTAGAATGAAGTCTGTGACCTGCCCTTCTATAATTGGCTCTTCCCAGCCATCTATCTTTGAGACGTCACCTTCAAAATGTAGCCAAGCTAGCTTGAGCTCTTCCTTAGTCAAAAGGTTCCCGTCCTCGTCCGTGAAACTTGGGAAACCTAAGGAGGAGAGATCTTGGAAGTAGCCCAGTGATGTGCGCTGCTCCTGCTCAAATACATCCAGGAGGTCCTTCGCCTTCTGTGCTTTCCTCACCTTGGAGAAGAAGGCGCGAACTGTGGCTTGAGCTGTAGACCAATCCCTAGCCGTCCGACTCATCGCAGCAACCTGCAAGTCCTGATATTTGATACTTTGGACCTCAAAAGCTAGCTTGAGTCACTTTTTGATTTTTTGGATGACCTCATCTACTTTTGGCCCTTCCTGAGCAACGACATACTGGGCTTCGGTGATAAATGTTAAAATTGATAGGGCACTGGAGGCCCGAGATTTGAAATTTTTGAGCAAGTGTGAGCGAATTTATTTTATTCGACCTCTGTCAAACAGCTCCAGGTTTTCCTTTTCGTACAACTTCTACTGCAACTGCAAGATCTTTCTTTCAAACTCTTTGGTCCTTAGCTCAGCTTCGACCTATATCTGGCCCTGACTTTTAGTTGCATACTGCAGTTGTCTTACTTGTTGTCTCAAGGAGACTACTTCCTTTTTCATTTGCTCACACTGCTTCTCTGAATCCTCCAGCTTGGAGCAAATTCTGGCTAGGTCCTCTTCCAACTTGATGTTGGTGCTTTCTGCTTCAAAGCGGCGCTGGTTGGCGATGTTCGCATGCACGCGAAAAGTCTCAATCATGACATGCATGGATGTAGATTCATTATCTACATTTAGGTGCTCCAGGTCCTTGGTCTTTTCCTGATATTCATAATATGCTAGAGTCATCTCATCCAGAGTTTTCTGGACCTTAGGGACCTTCTTCACCTTATGTAACTTTCCGCCTTTCAAGTCAAAAATGGCACATTTTTCTACTTCGACCAGAGAGCGCCCTCTATTTTTCTTGGCCTCCTTCAACATCTTCTCTGTGTTCTGTCGGGCCTGGAGTAGCTTCTCGGCTAGAGGGCATTCCTTAATCAAGGACATCTCTGATTCAAATGAGGCTGGATCTCCAGCCAAAGGGGTGAACAAATATAAAGAATGAACAGGGGATGCCTCACCAGTAGGTTCGATGATGGGTGTGACGGGAGCTTCGACGAGGGGAACGATGCTATGTGCAACAGGGGAACAAGGAACGAGATCCAGCATTGGGGTACTATCTTTGCCCTGACTGAGGACCAAGGGAATGGTGGCATGGGTAGGCGAAGTAGTACCAACAGACTTGTCCCGGCTAGACGACTCGAATGGAGTGGGGCTAACAGGATCATGAGACAAACTTGGGGTAGTAATGGGCAACGCGCTAGAGGGTGATTGAATTTGTGAGGGAGGGAGAGACTGCTGGGGGCTTAGGACCGGGATCGTGGTGGGCATGCTTTGAGCAACCAGGGAAAAGGGTGGAGAATGCATACCTTCGTGCCCGCCTGGCAGAGCAGCAGTAGTGACCTCCTATGTTATCGGCTCTTGCTCCTTTGTGGCTTTTGTACTTGTGACCTCTATGACTTCTTCTTTGGGGACCCCTTCTTGTTGGAGGAGTTCCTCCACATCGATGACGTCCTCGTTTGGGGTTGCTTCGGCTCTTGATGACGCCATCCCTTCGATATTTGCTTTGGTTGGGCCGATTGTAGGTTGTCCAGCAGAGACACTTGGGAGCTTCGTGCGGGGTTGCTTCGGGTGGGTCGGAGGCACTTGAGCTTGCTCCTGCCTCTTTCTCTTATTTTGCTTTGATGATTGCGTTGACCCCATGGTACCTATGTCATGGCTTTCCACCGGCTCCTGAGGTGGTTCTTGTGGTGTGGTTTCGGCCTCTTCCTCTTTTTCTGCCTCTAAAACATCATCATCTCTCCTTGGGCTTTCGCCCGATCCTGGAACACTCGGGGGAACAAAATCGGCAAATGAGGTGGGCTTCCAAGTCCCAGCATTGGCTTCATAAACAACCGTGAAGTCCTTATCCATCTCCAAGAGTCCGTATGATTTCGTATTTTGTCGATGAACTCTCATTTTCCACCATTCCCTTAATTGTTCTGTGCCCCAATCCTTCAATTCCTCGCTCAGATCATCCTTCATATTTCTCCAAAAAATGGATTTGGTCTTGGGAAAGGATGCTGAACAAGATCAAACTCCACTTCCATAGGGTAGAACTCATGCCAGGGAGGCAAGGTTTTCATCCTCTCTAAATGCCACTCCAGATCCCTTCCATTGGGATTATTCCTCTGCTCCACAATTTTTGGGTGGGGACAGACATGAAAGTTCTTGAATCTGAGATGATCCCTCATCACTCCTAAGGGATCGTAGAGCCATCTCTGAGGGATCTGGAGCAGACCGAAGCTGGCAAGCTTTTCCTCCAGGAAAACATGTTGCTTTAGGGCAAACACCTCTATTACCCCGATTTTGAAGGGGAAGTCACAGGTGTGCGCCCATTTCTGACCGTGGCCGTAGACGACATTCATTGCGTCGCTCTGTCGAGCAACCTCTAATGTGAACTAGTACTCGGAGGGGTAGACAGGCAGTAGGAAAGGCTTCCCTGTAAAGCCGAACAGGCGAATCACCAGTCCTTGTGTCAATTGAAAGATGTCTCCCTTCTTCTCCATTACCACTCTGTCTCTCAAACTGAGGGGCACCCGAGGGCAAGAACCCTTCAACAAATGCATAGCGGGTCCCAAGAATTGTTGATTAAAAGAATAATAAGACTTTGCCCTCAATAGGAGGGGAGTCCACTGGTATACAGGCAGAGGATTTCCATCCTTGCCGCTCGAAGAAATGGCAATGTGGGGGAATTGCTTATGTACATGGTAGAAAAACAACCAAACTAAGAAAGAACAGGGTGCGAAGTACTGGCCCGTGCCAGAATTCTTCATGCTGGTAAGCCGTGTGTGCAGGGTTCGGGCCACCCATTCTGCCCAATCGAAGAAGACTGGGTTGGTGTTCGGCCTTGAAGCATTAGGGGCGTAGAATTCCCCTCTCGAAATGCATTCGACCAAGGACACCTGCCAGGGGTGCACCAAAGCATCTGTCGATAGGCCTGCTACCCATGCAATGATGGAGAAGATATCCATGCTCTTGAAATCTATCAGGGGGAGGGGCATCTGGGGCAGCTTGCCTGAAGGGAGCCCATTCTTGAGGTTCTCTCTAAGAAATTTCAAAATGTAGGTGGAGGTAGTGAACCTCTCCATTTGTTCGCTCAGGATGACATTACGAACGGAATAGCCTTTGGGCGGCCCCTGCTATGGTGCGAAGGCTGCTTGTACATATTCTTTCAAAATTGAAAATAATTTATGGCCCGAGGCGTCCAACACTTGCCTGGATGAGGGCTGGTAATTCTGCGTGATGGCACAGATTAATTTGGGACAGTGGTGAGTGGGCGGGGTCAGATACCAGTAAATCTGAGAGTAGTATGCGACAGCTCTCTTGTTCTTCGGGGTGAGTCTGCTTGTCATAAACTCGATAGTGCATCGGAGGTCGGCTACACCCTTTGAGAGCTCTGTGTCCCTAATTTTCTCCCACCCATCAATTGGTGGTTCTTCAAGTTGTTCCTCTTCAGAATCCTCTCCTTCTTCCACTGGCTATTTTTCTGGGCGGGGATTGAGATTGATTTTCTTAGGTCTATGTTTTTGCTCCTCTTTGCCCTTCTTCATTTTCTTCGGGGGCGTTGTCTCAGGCTCCTTCCCCTTCTCCTTAGAGTTTTTCTTTCCCATTGTGAATATGGGCGGCGGCAAAGTCCTTGATGCAGAGAGCTTCGAAGCGAAGGACTTCGATACAAATGGCAAAAGAATTGCAGAGTAACAGTGAAGGCTCTTAGTCTTGCATGAACCGATAAATGAATAACCTTCTCACTGCTAGGGCCTTGCATTTTATAGCCTTAAAAGGCAACTACCTTAATTTATGGCACCTACCATAATTAAATTTACAACCCAAACTGGGAAGGTTGTCGTAACTTTTGATTGGTTCTACGACGACGTGGTATGCGGGCCCATGTGGTTCGATGATTTCCCCTGCATCGAGAACTTAACCTTCTGCCACCTTGTACCCGGGCATGAACTTTTCTCACAATGGAATTCTCTCGGGATGTGCTCCGCCACCCTTGCATTAATTTCACTTGCTGCGGATGTTCCCCTAGGTTGTCGTTGGCGCGTTCCTTTAGGCACGTTTCAAATGTTCCCACCTCGCACGTTTGTTGGGTTGGCAAAGTGAAAACGGTGCTAAAACTGCTTCGCGGTGAACTTTCGGCGTGGGTAGATCTTCTATGCTTTGGGCCCAAAGTAGTTCTCCCTCGCTGCATCGTTACTTTGCTTCGCGGAAGGCTAGCCCCCCGAAGCTCGTCTTCTTTTAAAAAAATGCTTCGCTAGACTTCCTTCGAAAACTACTTCGCTCAAACTTCTTTTGCGAAGCATTTCTTAGCCTTGTTTCTTTCGAGGACTCCTTCCAAGCCAAAGTGCTTCACTGCAAAGCATATCGCATCAGTTACTTCACACAAAAAATCCCCGAAGGAGATCCTTGCTAGGTCCAGCGAAGCTATAATTTGTCACTGCGGTGGTGTGATACTTAACCTTTCTGCAATCTTGGAACAGAGTATATACAAAGATAAAATTTTACATACAAAAGTAAAACTTGAAACACACATTTTTTTTTTTTTTTTGTTTTGCTTTGTCTCAGCGATGAAAAGTCTTCAAATGAAGACCATTGATAGAGATCGGCAAGATCTGACCCTTGGCATCTTTGAGGATGAAAGAGTTGGCCGAATTTACCTTCGTGATTTCGAACGGTCCGTCCCAAAAAGCGTCCAATTTGTCATGATTCCTAGGCTTGGCCTTCCAAGAATCCCACTTCCATACTAGATCTCCCACTTTAAAGGTGCGATTGGAGGATTTCTTCTTAAACCAGTCTCGGGTGATCTGGGCATGTTTAGCAAAGCTCTGGTAAGCCTTTTCACGATCTTCTTCTAGCTGTAGTAGCTGAGCCAGCCTATTTTCCATTGGATTAACTTCATCTTCCTCGTCCAGCAACTGCAATGTAGGGATTTCTACGTGGGTAGGTAAGATGGCCTCCTTGCCATACACCAGGGCGTAAGGTGATGTCTTTATTGACTTCTTGACAAAAATCCGATCGGCCCACAAGGCTCGATCTAGAAGAAGGTGCCAAGTTCTTTTGTTATTCTCCATGAGCTTTCTTAGCACTCTTAACAGAGTCTTGTTGGTTGATTTCGCCAATCCGTTACCCTGTGGGTAGTAATTGGAGGAAACTTTATGATATATCCCATATTTGTAGAGGAACTCATTGATTTTGGTGCCTAAAAATCTAGGGCCATTGTCTGTTACGATCGCTTTTGGGATGCCGAACCGGGTGATCAATCCCTCTAGGAAGGTGATTACAGTCTCCTGATCAGCATGCTTCATGGGAACTACTTCGGCCCATCTGGTGAAGTAGTCAGTTGTGGTCAGGATGAACTTATGCCCCACGGAAGAGTTTGGTGAGATAACCCCTATGAAATCCAACCCCCATTGTTGAAAGGGAATCTCTACTTGTATCGGTCGAAGAGGCATAGGAGCACTCCTATTTTGGTCGACGAACTTTTGACATTGCTCACATCGACGACAGACTGCGAAGGCATCGACGAAGAGTGTAGGCCAATAATAACCAACTTTGATTATCTTTAATGTCGTTGCTCTTCCTACGAAGTGACCTCCAGACAACCCTGAATGAAATTCTCCCAGGACTCTTCTCTTATCATCTTCTTTTATACACCTTAGAAGAATGCCATCGATGTTCCTAAAAAATAGGCCTTCGGGGCGCAATGTGTATCGGAGGGATCGCATCCTGAAGTGCCTCCGCTGCAAAGCATTTAGATGCAAAGGACATCTATCGATGTTAAAATATTCAACTATCTCTCCGACCCAGTCCTTCTCGTCCTCTTCTTGGTTTGTGAAGCATCCTTCCATTGTTGAGTCGTCCCACTGACAAGCTATCACTTTGGCCACTATGCTCTTCGCCAGTTCTTGACATAACGTGTGATCGTGAACCAGTTTCGTGGGTCTGATCTCGATGTCGAACTCCTGTATCTTGCTGACCCAACCGACTCTTTTGCTTCCCAATTCTCCTTGGATGATGAAATTGCGCACATCGGGGTGAATGACAAAGATCGTAACCCAACTTTGGGAAATGAATTGCTTGAATTTCCTAAGAGACTTCATTACTACATGCACCTGCCTTTCTATGAAATTATATTTTTCTTCATGGGGATGTATTACCTGGCTTAGAAACGTGATGGGGCACTCTTCGTCGTCTTCCCCTTTCTGTGTTAGGACGGCAACATAGCTCTCAGGTTCTCCTATGGCGTATAGGATGAAATCCCTGTTGTAATCAGGGTTGGTCAGGACTGGTGCCTGAGCGATCCGGGCCTTGATCCCTTCAAATGCTTCTTTTCTCTCCTCCATCCAGATGAATTCTGCGTCCTTCTTCAAAAGTTCGGACATCGGCTTGATGACCTGGGCGAAGTCTGGAACAAACTTCCTCACAAAGTTGATCTAGCCGAAAAAGGATTGAAGTCCTTTCTTGTTCATAGGGACTGGGAGCTTTAACAGAGCCTCGACCCTATCAGGATCTACAACGAGACCCTTTTCTGATATCACATGTCCCAATAACTTCCCTTCGCTGACCACGAATATGGACTTCTTTGGATTGATTGAAATGCCAAACTCTTGGCATTTTTTGAATACCTATTGTAAATGAAAAGAATGATCCTCCCTTCTTCGGGAGAAGATGGTCATGTCATCCAAATAGATAACAATAACCTTATTCAAGAGCTCACCAAAATCTAGATCCATGGCCCTCTAAAAAGTGGCCCCCGCATTCGAAAGGCCGAATGGCATTCGTTGGTAGGCAAATGTTCCCCACTTGGTGGTGAATGCGGTTTTATGCTGATCTTCATCCCTAACCCAGATCTGATTATATCCGGAGAAACCATCTAGTAGGGAGAAGCGCTGAGCCCCAGCTACTGAATGCAAGATCTAATCTATCTGAGAGAGAGGATAGTGATCTTTAAGCGAAGCCTAGTTCAGGTTGCGAAAGTCCACGCATAACCGTATATCTCCATTCTTCTTTCTTACTGGGACTAAATTCGCCATCCAAGAGGAATGCTTTATGGGATAAATTATCTTCGCCTCAAGCATCTTCAAGAGTTCGGCCTTCATCAGGACCTCGATCTTTGGATTGACAGGCCTTTGCTTCTGCCGAAAAGGTTTGATCCCCTCTTGCAACTCAATTGTATGTTGGATCAGTTGTCGATCGTATCCTTTTAGGTCTTGGTAAGACCAAGCCACTGTGTTGGGATACCTTCTGCACAGGGATCGGATCTACTCTAGCTCTTTCGAAGTGCAATCTGTTCCAACTTTTATTGCTTTTCCAGGCTCAAGCTCCAAATCTTGATACTTCTTTGCATTGAATTTGATCCTGTGAGAAACTGCTCGATCATTCTGATCGAAGAGGCTTTCAAGCATAATTAATCCCTTGGGAACGTGGTTATTCTTCAATTGAACTAGCCCTTCATATTCCTCATCGTCAGGGTTTCTCTTTTCAATTGTGGCTACTTCTTGAATCATGAAATTCACAATCTGCTCATCGTTGTCAAAAACTTGCCAATGCAGATCTCTGTCTGGGATGGAGGGCCTGTAAATCATCCTCACAGCCTTAGGCTTATGCACCATGTCTTCTCTCTGGAGAATACTTGGCTACGATGGATGCTAGAACATCGGCATGTCGGTTCTTTTCTCTTGGAATAGACTGTAGATTGAGAGATTCGAACTGGTCAAACAAGTCCCATACCCTATTTCGGTATGACTTGAGATAGTGCTTCTTTGAAATGCACTTGTTGGTGACTTGATTGCATACCAATTCTGAGTCTCCAAAAATTTGGAGATGCTTTATGCCTAACTTTTTTGCTTTTTTGAGTCCTAGGCATAATGCTTCATATTCCGTTGCATTGTTGGTGCAGCTCCATACCAACTGGTAACAATATTCCTTCTGCTCTCCAGAAGGTGATACTAAAAGAATCCCCACCCCGACACTGTTTTTGCATCGGGCGCCATCGAAGAATAATTTCCATAATTCGCCTTGGGCGGAGACCTTATCTTCTGACTTGATGTGTTTCTCAGGCTTGGCGATGGCATAACATCCCATCTCAGTTTCTATCATGGCATTAAATTCTGCCAATGAAAACTCATCTTCGCAACTTAACTGGGCGAGGGATTCCTCGACCAGGCCCACTTGCTCTATCCCTTCCACTATCGCATGCACAGGATCGCTGCTTTCTCCTTCGGACATCTTTTCTACGAGGAAGGTAGAAGGCTTTTCATTGTAGACTTTTATCTTCTTCCCTTTGAATGGAATCTCCAAGTGTGAGTAATCCATAGATAGATATCCTCCCAGCTTTGTCGTAAACTCTCTTGACAGGCACATACTGAAATATGGCTCCAAGTCGACGACCACCACTTCTTGTATAACTGTGATCTGAGGCATCTTGTGTAGTCGAATAGGAATATCCTTAATCACACCTACAGTATTCACGGGAGTACCATCCAACTGGAGCACGCCGTGACTACTTCGCATATATTCCATCCCTATCTCTTCGCACACCGCCTTGGGCATGACTATTGTCACAGCCCCGGAGTCGATCATACAGTTATGTACAACATACCCTTCCATTTGTAGAGACAGGTAGAATGGAGGTGGTTGATTCTTCCCCGTAATGGATGCGAATAGGGTCTGCACTAGGGCAAGTGGTGCTGCTTTTCTTGCTTTGGTTATCTTCAATGATTCTTGCAGCAAGTCCACTTGACCAAGAAACTGTAGTGCGTCATACAAACTGATCTTGGCCGAAATCTTCTTTAGCTCATCTACAATATTGTAAGCTAGGGAGTTGTGCACCTCAGGTTCTATTTTAGCCTCGTACCTGGTGTGATACTGCTCCGTAGCTTCAACCCTTTGCCATTTGGTTAGTGAAGGAAACTTGAGCTTCTCTCTAGCTTGCTCTTTAGTTTCCACCTGAGGTGGATTTGCAGGGGCCTATTGGGCCTTCTCTTTGACTAGTGTAGGCTGAGGAGCTTCGCTCGGGGCCTGAGAAGGTTGTTGTCCCTTCTCGTGATGGGCATGCACCTTTAAGGGAGCCATTTGGGTAGCATCCACCTCTATCGACCTTTTTCCTCCTCTGGTAAGGACTGAAACTTGCTCTTCTTCACCAATTACCAGGTTCTGATCCAATTGCCTGATGATGTTGACTTGACCACCGTGACTACTGCTCGCCAGCGTTTGCACATAATGTTGGTGCAACATGCAGGTATTTTCTTCATGAGGATCATTACACGTGGAGCACCAATGTATGTGATCGGAAGTGCTTGGAGTTTCATCAATCACAACATTTCTCATCGACGCTCTTCCTTGCTGGGCCGCTTGATCTTTAGTAAGCGTAGGTGTAGGATAAGACCTTCTTGGTAGAAACTCTTGTTGCACTTGTTTCTTCTTCATAATGGTCATGTCATTAGACAGGGTTTGCACTGTGGAGTTCAAGGATTGAACTTCTTGTAGTATTTTGGCTTGCATATCATCGGATTTGGGAATAGGTGGCAATGGAGCCATCGTTGGTATTGGAGGTAGGGCGGGGTGTTGAGGCAGTGCTGGAAATACAGGGAATGCCGAAGAAACAGTGGGCTGCGAAGTCGAAAATGTGGGAAAATGGATTTGTGGAGCGGTGATCTGAGATACCATGGGGTTCGGGTTCCAAGATGAGATCGGGTATGCAGGAGTTGTAGAGATCTGCGAAGTGGCTGCGCTTGCATACTGATATTAAGGGAAATCAGGAAGTATGGGCATCGACATCCTTTGGGGAAGCTTGCCCATGGCTATTAGATCCATCTCCGCTCTCTGGGCTAACTCGTATAACTCGGGGAAGGTATTAATGTTCAAATACCTTACCATGACACTGATATCGGGGTTGAAAGCTCGAAGGAAATAGTATGCTGCAGCTTTGTCAGTTGGCCAAAGTCCAACTGGTATCCTTTGCCAGGTTCGAGCGAACCTAACATTGAAGTCAACGATCTCTTCTTGTGGATGTCTCTGGATTGTTGTGAACTGATGCAGAAGAGAAGATGGATTGACGAACTCATTGAAACTTTGCATCAATTGTCCGGCTAACTGGTCCCATCCCGTTATAGTACCGGGTGGTAAAGATCTATACCAATAGAGGAGCTTCCCTCTAAGAGACAGAACTAGAAGCTTTACCATAACTCGCTCCTTTGTGATGTCATGAATTACCGCCAGAGAAACTATGTCCTAGATATGCTCTAGAGCAGTCTTCCCAGTTCCATCGAACATGGGGATCTTCTTCATAGCAGCAGGCGGAACTTGCCCTTGTCTCGCTAGATTTAGCGGTCCGAAAGAATTCCATGCTGGGAACAGTCTGGGCGGCGGTTGTTGCTGCTGCTACTGCATTTGTTGTTGTTGTGCCATATTTGCTCCTGGATTTTGAGAAACAGGAATTCTCGAAGCTCCTCCTTGGTTGCTAACAGGATGACTAATGTGAATGGAGGCACTAGGATGCTTCGGTGAGTTGGGAGGATTAGGAGGAAAGCTAGCTGCTGTACTATCTGAGGTTAGACCTTGTTCATCAAAAGTAGCCTCTCACAAAGATGTTCCTCGTAACAATGACTCAGGGGTGACCAACCTAGAGCGTTCCCCGAAGGTGTCAATATCAAGCTCAAAGAACTCAGTTTCCTCTCCTCTATTCCTAACTCTCCATCTTGTTTGCATGAAGGCACAGACTTAGGTACCGGTATCTACGACTTTAAGATTCTTGGGTTGAACAGAGTCGCCAGATGCTAAGAGTCTTTTGGCAATGAGACAAACATCGATTCTCACTACCACTCACAAGGTGAGATTGACCGGGTCCCACCGGGCGTGCCAAAAACTATTGGTCATCAAATCTGCCCAGGAAAGGATTTTGGGTAAGTGTATGCACCCTAGACCTGGACCAACATTGAAAGGCCGAAGGGAAGAGATGCCCCTCGTGCCAATCTATGGAGAAAGGTCGGCTCCTATACTAAACTACTTCGATGTTTAAGATAAGGGTGCAGGAAAGAGATAAAATAGTAAAGGTGCAGGAAAGAAATAAAAAGGGGTAAGGGAAGAGATGTGATAATTTTATGTGGGAAAGAACGAGAAGCACGATCGCTGGCCAATAACTTGAAACAACAACAAGAAACACCAAGAATAAAACAAAAGAACACAGTATTAACCTTCCTATGTATCCTTTTGACTAGTTTCAAGATTACCCTTCCTCTTCGTTGAAATTTAGAGTTCAAAGTTACGACGATTAGGACAAAGTAAATATAGCAGAAACAAGCTCCTCAGGCAGCATACAAGAAAATAATACAGCGTTTTCCTCTCCTATGTATCCTTCGAGAAAATTTTAGGGTTTCGTCCCCAATCGCACACATAAATCCAAGATTCAGAATTATAGTATGCAAATGAAGAAAGATGAAAGAAATAAACACAGAAGGCAACATACAAGAGAGAAATCAAGCCCAAAGCTCTTTAGTATTAAACATAGGAATTCAAGTTACAACAACTTTCTTAGCAGAAAGTTCCCCCCCTTTTACATTACAATGCCTGGGTTTTTATAGAGGACCCGACCCTCTGAGCCATCAATGCACAAAATGGAGGAGTACACCCTCGAAACCTGAGAAGTCGGCTCTTCGCGGCCCTCGTGACTGAGCTCTCAAATATTTTGCCAAAATTAGTAGCTGCGATCGGGTCAGCTAGGGAAACATGCATTAATGAGTCGCCTGAACATCCTTGGCTTCTGGGTGTAGTGCTCGAGTGGCCGCCATGCTCGTCGGGCTCTCCTTTAGAAACTGATACTTCATTTCCAATTGCCAAAAATGAGCAACGGTCTTATCGGGCACGTAAAAATGCATTTATGAGGCACTTGATTGCCTCGAAAAAATACCCAGCTTGGAGTGCGTGCCCTTGAAGCGCTTTGCTAAATTTTTGTTCGCAACTCCACTTCGCAATTGACTTGAGCCGAAGCAGATGCTCCTTCTTGGTTTACACTTCGCATGGTGGAGCTTCGCAAGGCAGCTTCGGGGGTGTCGAGTGCCGAAGCAGGTATTCCTTCTCAAGGTGGGGCTCTTCATTTCTAGCTGCTTCACTGACGAGACATGCCGAAACTGCTTCACCGAGGTTCTCCACCCGAAGTGGATGCTTTGTTGGTGAGTCTTCAAAATACTTCGTCGCGATCCTCCCTCAAAACTATAGTTTGGGGGCATTTCGGTCGAAGCGCATTCTTGCCTTCAAAAAATGTCTCGTTCTTTACGACCGCTACCGCTTCGGGTGAAAATGCTTCGCATGAAAGCTAGCCGACGCAGATGCTTCGTGACAAATTTTGGCGAAGTAAAAATGATTCACTGGTGGGGAGGCCCGAAGTGGGTGCTTCGACGGTTTTTCGACGAAGTACTTTTAAATGTCTGCGCTCTTTCTGCTTCGCAAGGTTTTCATCCGAAGTGACTGTTTGAAATGCTTCGGGCCCGAAGTAGTTTTCTCGCCTTAGCAAACTCGGACCATGATCTAGACTTTCCTTCTTCGACGAAGCTGTTCTTTTGGGCTGCTCGAATGCCGCTTCGCAAAAATTTCGCCCGAAGTGGCTGCTTGAAATGCTTCGGGTGCGAAGGTCTTTTCATCCTCTACTTCTTCCTTTTGGCGAAGCTATCTTATTTTTTCTTGTGAAGCCTTTTTCCTTAGCTTGCTCAGTAGCGAAGCTCTTTCATATTCATTATATGTACAAGGGGGATGGCGATGAAAGCCAAAATTGCTGCAATTAAAAGACATATTTTACAAAAATTTTGATTTTTCTACCCCTCTATGTAATGTGAGAAAATTGTCAACAGTGACATGGTGCCATATCCTAGACGTCTAAAAATAGTTTAGAAACTTTAGACAACCATATTAAATGGACAAAAGGCTAAGGCCTCAAATTTTAAAATCTTTTAATGTTTGAACAGTTTAAACTATAGTCGACCGTGTTGAATGAACAAAAGGTATACCTTGATGTCCAAACGATTTAGAAATACAGTCAATCGTGTTGAATGGACAAAATGCAGAGGTCAAATTATGGAGTGACTTGATCCACAAAAGGATCAATATGCTGTGATACCACTATTGTGGAGACAATGGGCAAGAAGATATATAATTGAAAATCAAAAGCCAAGTATTCTCATTCATTACTTTTCAATATATATATTACATGAATAGACATGCCTTTTTACAATATAACTTTTCATAAAGTTATATTAATTATTAATTAATAACAAATAATTATTAACTATTACTTAATAATAGTCAACTATTAATTAATAATTAAATAAACTTGTAATTTAATGGAATGATAGTTGCAAGCTTACTACGATGGTAAGGGCTTTGGCCTCTCTTTGAGAGGTCCAAGGTTCAAATACCACTCAGTATGAGGGGACTAGGACCCCCATAAAAACCTGTGTAAAGTCATTGAAAAAATATTTAATGAAATGAGGAATTTTATTCCTTATCACCTTTCTTTTGTAGATAGGCCTCTTAAAATTCCTTCACTAATATAGGCCTTTTTCCTTTCAATATTGTAGTATGTGTCTACCTTGAAGAACCTACTTCAAAAAGTGATCCACAACCAAGATTGAAATGATATAAAGATATATTAGGTCAACCTAGTTCTTCAATGTATCCTACGAAGATCTTCCTTCTTTTTTGCTCTTTGCTTTCTTCTTCTATTTACTTACTTTCTTTATTTTCTTATTCTCTTTGCTTTCTTCCTTTTTTTTCTTATTGTCTTTACTTTATTTCTCTACTTCTCTATACTTTCTTTCTCTACTTGTTTCTTAAGAAGTTTTGAATGCTTCTCAATTCGTTGCAACTATTCTTCTTCTTCTATTTTCTCTACAGTTAGAAGTTGAAATTCGTCTCTATCTTTGTAGGAAGCCTCACAAACTTTTGTAGAGTCAATAATTTTGAATAGACAAAAGGCAGAGGCCAAATTGTGGAGTGAATTTATCAATAGGTGGATCAGTATGCTTTGATACCACTAATGTGGAGAGAATGGGCGAGAAGATATAAAATTACAAATCAAAAGCCAAGTATTCTCATTCATTACTTTTCAATATATAAATTACATGAATATGCATGATCTGAATAGACATACCTTTTTTTTTTGGATTAATACTTCTTATACACATCCACCGTGGGTATTGAACCCGGGTCACATCATCGATAATGCAAGTGGCATCCTTGTCGGTAGACCACATTCACGCGAATATAGACATACCTTTTTACAATATAATTTTTCATAAAATTATATTAATTATTAATTATTAATAACTAATTATTAGTTAATAATAATTAACTATTAGTTAATAATAGTTAACTATTAATTAATAATTAATTAAATGCTACATACCAAACATAGCCATGTCGGCTATGTTTTCCAAGTGATTTATTTGATATATAACTGGGTTAAAATTATTTTTATGAATCATCTTTTTTATCTCTCGGTTTGATTCCTTTCACTTGCAGTATTCACACTTAGCCTTCAAGGCGGGAATGTGCCCTCCCTGAGTGGTGAAACACTTTCATTATTCATTCACATTATTGATTTAAATTATTTATAGTATTTCTGCTGCGTATGGTATTGGTTTGTGAGAATTCACATTAAGAGTTTGAGAGTTATATCATTAATAATTCAGGGAGGAATTGTATCCCTCCAAGTGGTATCAGGAAGTCAAAAATGAGCGAGTGAATATTGGTTTTCATCTGACTACACATATTGTGCAATCACCGATGCTCATATCATTCAACCAGTCTAAGTCGTTGCAAGGAAATTACGTTCGATTTTGATGGTTGCGATCGAATTCATGATAGGCTAAGGAAAACAACAACAAAAAAAACACATCTACGACATATGCTCTCACGTACGAGCGTATTACAGGCAAGCAATTTGCTCTTGAAAAAGGCAAACGAACGCCCAACAACAAGAAGCTGCATTCACCCCTCGAGTCTGGGGCATCCAAGGAACGACGACAGACAGAGTAGCAGCTAAATAAAATCGCATTCTCCCTCAATCACGAATGAAAATCCACAGGAAAACTAGCACTGGAATCCTGGAAGCCATCAACCAATTAGAGCGCAAGAAATAATTATTAATCATGATAAAACTAAGGTATGGGCATTGGTTAAAATTTATTTGATTTTCTCTGCGAGGAAATTTATCCCACACGGGGAAATTTATCCCACATTTCTTCGCGAGGACATTGTAATTTAATATTTAATGGAATGAGGAATTTTATTCCTCATCACTTTTCTTCTGTAGATAGTCCTCTTAAACTTTCTTCACTACTATAGGCCTTTTCCTTTAAATGTTGTAGTATGTCTAATTTGAATAACCTACTTCAAAAAGTGATCCGTGACCAAGACTCAAATGATATAAATATATATTTAGTCAGCCTAGTTCTTCAATGTATTATAAGAAGATACTTCATTTTTTTCTACTTTGTGATTTCTTCTTCTCTTTACTTTTTTTCTTTGTTTTCTTCTTCTCTTTACTTTCTTCCTTTGTTTGTTTCTTCTTTTTACTTAATTTTTTTGTTTCTTCTCTATACTTTCTTTCTCTGCTTTCTTCTTAAGAAACTTTGAATGCTTCTCAATTTGTGTGACTATTCTTCTTCTTCTATTTTCTCTGCACTTAGAAGTTGAAATTTATCTCTATCTTTGTAGGAAACCTCTCAAACTTTAGTAGCTTAATATTTGTTGCTTCTCCTCTATCAATCTAAAATATTTAATGTCTTAGGTCATACCTAAAAACCTAATATGATGATCCTCCTTATTAGAGAAACTAATATCAATGTTAGGGTTGCATTAAATGTCCGTGAATGATCAACTTTCTTTTGAGTTGATTTTATCTCAAACTTCATGATGAGCACTAGAAATGCTCATTTTTACATATACTTTTAAGGGCATCATTATTGGTTTAATTAGCATTTGAAATGTATTTTTATATAGCTTTTGCATATAATTGATAGAAAATGAAGTATTATGCTTGACTAGTGTTTTTAGTGGAAAGTGTGTGTACATGCAGGTTTTTGCTACTAATCTGGTGTTTTGAGTCTATATCCCATTTGGGATTAGCAATACACAAAGACATATTGAAAAAAATAGTGATAAATGGTGAAGGTAGGCGCTTGAATCGTGATAGTTGGCGGTACCTGATTCTTGACTATTGGTGGTGGCTTCCCAACCTGTTTTCTAGCGTCTGCTTCCCGACTTATTTTTTGGCGCTTGCTTCTCGACCTATTTCCTAGCATCTACTTCCCGACTTGTTTTCTGTTGCCTGTTTCCCAACCTGTTTCCTGGTGCCTGCTCCTTTACCTGTTTCTTGGAACATGCTTTCCGACCTATTTCCTGGTGCCTGCTTCCCAACCTGTTTCCTAGTGCCTGCTTCCCATTGATGAGTTGACTGATTAACCAAGTCAATGTTGATCGGTTGACCAATTCAACGTTGATCAGTTGACCAATTGACCATGCACTTTTGAAGGAGGTTGTTGCACAAAAGATAAAGGAGAAATATTTGTATTCTTATGCATATTAGATTTTTATGATTAAAATAGAATAAAGCACTTTTATTCTAATTTGAGTATGTAAGCTTTTAAAAAGCATTATTTTAGGATGCATTATTCTAGGATTAGTTTGTTATGTACACTTAAGGATTATTATATTTATTCCTTTGGTGAACGAATATGCTTGTAAATAGAAGAATAATATCTATTATTCTAGGATTAGTATTTACGTACATCTAAGGATTATTATATTTATTCATTTGGTGAACGAACATGCTTGTAAATAGGAGAATAATATTTGTGTGTAACTGATTATAGAAAATCATGTTACGTGATCAAAAGAGACCAATTTATTATTGTAACAAGATATGGCTGCAGTTTATATAAGAATGCAGGCTAGAGGAATACAAGAATCAATCAAATACAGAGAGAATCACTTTATTTATTTTTCTGTATAATTTATTAAGACTTGCAAATACTCTTATTTGCTTGGAGAAATCTTTACGTAATTACCTGGACAGACTATCTACAGGAGCCTGGGCATCCACTCCCTACAGTAGTCCTCACCATTTTATTTTATGTTATTTATTTTCATTAGTTAGATTTCTTGCTTTATTTTAATTTAGTTGTGCATTTATTTTTCTCTACTTTTATTTCCTATACTTTTATTTTAGCATTTCAATTTTTTTTTTTGTTTTTTTTTTTTAATTTACATGGTGGAATCTGTAGACGCCATGAATCAGGGCAGGCTGTCCAGATTTTATGGCCGCCATAATATTCTGCGCTGTCCACCCCGGAAGCCGCCACATAGATCTTCGCACAGTCCGCCCCTATAACCACCATGCCACAATCATTTTAAACCTTTTACATCATTGAAAGCGCTAGGAAAGGGACAAGCATTTAGTCCGACGAATTAGCATTTCAATTTTAGTTTTAGTTTATAGTTTATTTTTCTACACTTTACTTTATTTGGTTTGTTGAAATGAAAATACACGAACATCCCCACCAAACCAATAGGTACAAAGGATTAATTTCCCACACTACAGGCATAGGTACAGAGGATTTATTTTAGTTGTGCATTTAATTTAGTTTTATTTTATAGTTTATTGTTCTATACTTTACTTTATTTGGTTTGGCTGAAATGAAAATACATGAACACCCCTACCAAACCAATAGGTATAGAGGATTAATTCCCCACACTGCAGACATATACTATGCATGACACTCACAAGTTTACGAGTTTTCCCAGATTGACAAATTAAATGGATGCAAGAAATTAAACCGTAGATTAACCAATGTTTTGCCCAACACTTCAATCTACAAATTCTCAAATCTTCAAATCAATGTTAGGATGGCTCGATTTCTGAATGACCAACTTACTTCTAGGTTGGTTCAGCCTATCTATAAATGTCCAAATTTTCTCCTAAGATGGCTCTCTTCTCCAAAATAGTTGAGTCCTAGTCTTCACTGGTTTTCCTTCAACCAAGTGGAAAGACCCTAGCCTGCTCTACTCAATAAGACCTTTAAAAAATTAGAGTCCAAGTCTTCACCACCTTCAAAGTGGACAAAATCTAATTAACTTTATCAAAAGTGAACAAAGCTAATTAATAATGGTGGATCAATAAACTCTATCAAACTAGACAGAGTCTAGTGGTAGCTTTGATATCTCTGTTGGATTTTTAAGCCTTACTACCACAAAATATCATAGGTCTAAAATATAAAATAGCCACAATATTAAAGGTCAAAATAATATTATAAGAATGGAGTAATATATGAGCAAATTAATATGTATATCAAGGCTTGTATAATACTAAAATAAGCATTCACTTATATAATCAAATATGAATGTAAATAGCCTGAATCATTCATGAACTATGAATGAAGAAAACTTACAATATAGCCATAGTAATGTGACTCTTCACATACTTGAATATTGCTCTCCATATGACAAGTCCCATGACTCTTGGCTTATCATATTGCCACTTGCATATTAGATGGACACTTGACTCTACAACACTTACACACATCTACATGACTCTTACACTTCTACATGGATTCCTACATATTTGCACTCTTACATACAAGATACTTGTGGACATTCTCTCTTTCATAACACTTGTGTATTTCCTGCACAGTAACACTTACATGAAAGGGAAAGTATAAATCACACTTCAAACTATAGACTTAACCCTAATCTATTACGTATTTACAAATGTACCATGAAAGTACCATGGGGGTACATTAGCATGTACTAAATAATGTAATATACCTCAATAGTTGTTTTTTCGTTGAATAAGAGGAATGCATGAACAAGTTGTTATAGAGTTTGATGTAAGCATTGAATCAGAAGAAGAAGGGTTTATGTATACTATCTGGGGTTGTTCATTATTTTCCTTCTTCATTGTGATTCTACTATAGTGCCTTCTCCCCTCGATCATTCATCATTCTCTTTCTTCTTCCCTTAATAATTCATCATGCTCTTTCTTCTCCCCTATTATTTTCCTAACTAAGAACGAATGAAGGGGATAGCTAGGGCTTGAAATGAAGCATCAACTTGGTTTTCTTTGCCTAAAAAAAAGGTGTTTTCTAGTAGGGATAGAGCCTCACCTTTAGACTAACGAATTGAAGAGGGCAATAAAGGAAAGGCCTACTCCGACTACTCGAGTCTCTCTACTCCTCTTAAAAATTTTCCACCTATCAACTTGTGAAATGAGGTAATAGATCAACATGTTTTCTAGTGAGCAACGACACTTTTAAAAAGGGTGGGGTGGCAAGGTCAAAGAATCACAAGCTTCCATAACTTTAAAGACGTTAAAAAAACACCTTTTTCTTATTTCTCCCAAGCATATCTAATGAAAAGAACCCCCTTTCAACTATTGTCTCTCGCTAGGGTATGGCCCAAGTGTTATTAATCTACTTGTGTCCTTTCGATGAGTAGTGATGATTGAACAAAACTCTACCTGATCTATAATGACTCACTGCTTTTCTCATTGAGAGATTTTAAATCTTGTACCTCTACCTCTAAAAACACCTTGCTTGCTAGAGTAAGATTGAATCTTTAAAATAGAGAGGGTTGTGACGAACAAATGAATATATTCTCCATGCAATAATAAAATAAATATCACCACACACACATGCATATATATACACACATATGTATGTACGTGTACATATATCTATGTACATACATACATACATACATATATATGCTTGTCGAAATCACCAAATTAAGAATGTGGATATGATGGTTGGCTAGACTAAGTCAGTAATATTGTGAATGGATTGGCTTTCTATCAAAAGGTAAAGCTACTAGTTGTTGAAATATCAGTGGGATGGTTTCATTCAATATGGTTAGACCTTCGATCTCTAGCCCATCTTGGCTCATACTAAAGGAGTAAACAACCTGCTTTGAATTTTGAGGAGGCTTTTAAAATATCTTGACCATTTTCTATATTAACAATTGTTTAAAAGGTTGGTCAAGCTTGAATTTTTAAAGAACTCACTTTTTCAATAGGGCAAGTTCATATATGTACTCGAGCGATAGGAATTTGTTATTAGGTGAGTAGATGTGCTCGAATTTTGAAGAAAGGGTGTGGGCTCCCCCTTTTTTTCAGAGAGAGGTTGGAGGCTCTTGAGGAAATCGTTATAGCTATGATGAAGAAGTGGTTTTGGATCATCCAATGTTGCAAAGGAGTGAGAAGAATGGGGGATTGAGTGTTCAAAAAAGCATTCATATAGATCATAATAAGGGTCTTACTTCTCACGCAAAGGAAAAGCATACTATACTTTAAAAATAGAGAGGGGGACCCCACTATATTTAGAATAATCAGGGTGTGCCCTTTAGAATAGAGACTCAAAGAGGTCATTCTTATTCAACAATGAGCTAATAGAAAAGTTACGAGAGTTATTGATGTTGCTATGGAAATAGTAGTTGACTTGCTTATCTATCCTTTCACAAAACACCTATTCAATCTACAAGACCTTGAAGACTATTGACAAATAGATCTTATTACAAGTCTTTGTCTGAGTCTTTCCCTTCACATGCCTACTTTTTAGGCTTGCTTGGATATAGATATGGATTTGACCCAACTCTCACTTTTAACCATTTATTTAGTAATTCATCTCACAATTCCAACTACCTTTGGCTTAGATATCCATTCTTATTTTACCTACTTCTTTCATGCATCAAACCTATACCAATATGATCTATGTATGGCCCAACCAGGTTATTTGGATTTGGTGTCATCTTTACCTTGTTTTCTAGGGATAGCTGATTTTTTTCTCCCTGGCTACTTAGATGTTTTAATATTTATATTTCGAGAGTCCAAGGCAAGCAGTTGCTTCCTCTCTAATTTTCCCTTTATTTTAAAGGTCTTGTCCCCCTTTAAATTGAACAAAGGTGAAATAAGAATTGTCTTTTTACGAAAGTACCTTACCTTTTAAGTTGAGACAGGATTTAAAAGGTCTAAAATTCATTAAAAAATAATCGCTTTTATTTTAGAGAGGGGGCTGCTATGAAATAAATGGGGCTAAGTGCTTGCTCAAAGTTTAAAAGCCTTATATAAGAGAGGGCTTTTTAAAGCTTTTGCTTTAATATAATACTCGGGTATGGATTGAGTGGTTAAGAGGTGGACCACACTCGACTAAAGGATTCTATCTCCCTCTCAAGATGGGGGGAGGAAGAGAATAGCCCTTCTCGTCATAGATTGATGAGTGTTGTCACGTCTCTCCCTTCCCCTTTAAAAACAAGGAAAGGCCCTTCATAAAACTATACCTTTTAAGAGGGTTTTTAAAAATTGGGGGAGAGGAGCTCCGTTATAATTTAAAGGGTGGGAGGGGGCAGGCTCTCTATCTATAACAAGCTCTTTAAGGATAGAGAGCATTCCTTTATATAAGAGAGGGCCTTCAAAGTTGTTTTTCATTGAATAAGAGGAACACCTTAATGAGTTGTTATAGAGTTCGATGTAAGCATTGAACCAGAAGAAGGGTTTACGTATACTATATGAGGTCGTTCATTCCCGCCCTTCTTCATAATTATTCTACTATAGTGTTTTCTCCCTCAATCATTCATCATGCTCTTTCTTCTCTCGCATGATTATTCTAACTAAGAATAGATGAAGGGGACATTTAGGGCCTAAAATGAAGCATCAACCTAGTTTTGTTCATTTAAAAAAATGGTGTTTTTTACTAGGAATAGAGCCCCACATTTCAAATAATGAATTGAAGAGGGTAGTAATTTAAGGCCTACTTTGGCTTCTCAAGTCTCTCTGCTTCCCTTAAAAATTTCCCACCTATTGACTTGTGAAATTATGTAATAGATCAACATGTTTTCTAGTGAATAAGAAAACTTTTAAAAGTGGTGGGGTGGTAGGGTTAGAGAATCACAAGCTTCCATAACTTTAAAGAGGTTGAAAAAGACCTTTTTCTTCTTTCTCCCAAGCATATCTAATGAAAAGAACCCCCTTTCAACTCCTATCTCTTGCTATGGTAAGGGCAAGTGTTATTAATCCACTTGCACCTTTTGATGAGTAGTGACGATTGAACAAAACTCTACCTCTATAATGACTAACTAATATTCTCATTGAGATATGTTAAAGCTCGTACCTTTGCCTCTATAAACAAATTGTCTACTAGAGTAAGATTGAATATTTAAAATAGAAAGGGTCATGACAAGCGAAGGAATCTATTCTCCATGCAGTAATGAAATAAATAACACCATATATATACATACATATATGTATATGTGAAAGCTTTTGAAGCTCTTGTTGATGGTGCTAAAGATATGAATGCATGCTTGTTGGAATCACAAAATGAAGAATGTGGATATGATGATTGGCTAGAATAAGTTAGTTTTATTTTGAATGGGTTGCCTCTCTATCAAAAGGGAAAGCTACCAATTGTTGAAGGATTAGTGGGATGGTTTCATTAAATATAGTTAGACCTTCGATCTCTAGCTCATCTTGGTTAATATTAAAGGAGTAAACAATCTACTTTGAATTTTGAGGAAGATTTTAAAAGAGCTTGACCATTTTCTGTATTAACAATTGTTTAAAAGGTTGGTTGAGCTTGACTTTTTAAAGAGCTCGCTTTTTCGATAGGGCAAGTTCATATATGTATTTGAGAAATTTTTTTTATTAGGTGAGTAGATGTGCTTGACTTTTGAAGAAAGCGTGTGGGCTCCCTCTTTTTTAGATAGAGGTTGGAGGCTCTTAAGAAAATCATTATAGCTATGATGAAGTGGTTTTAGATCATCTAACATCACAAAGGATTGAGAATAATGGGGGCTAAAGTTTTCAAAAAGCATTTGAATATATCATAATAAGGATCTTACTCCTCATGCAAAGGGAACTAGCACTATACTTTACAAATAGAAAGGAGGACCCCACTGCACTTAAAATAGTCACAGTGCACCCTTTAGAACAAAGATCCAAAAGGTAGTTCTTATTCAACAATGAGAGAATAGAAAAGTGATGATAGTTATTTATGTTGTTATGGGAATAGTAGTTTACTTGCTTCTTTATCCTTTTACAAAATACCTATTCGATATGCAAGACCCAGAAGACTATCACGCATGGTTCCCAAGTCCATATATTGGTGGGAAAGGATCCTTATAAAAGTGAGGGTGGGTGTGGGCCATCTTGTGATTTCTTCTTTCCCTCCCCTAGGGAAAGGCTCTTAAGGATGTTATCTGGTGATGGCACAACAATGAACCTTTAAATCTCAGAGCCCCTTTACTTTCCTGCTTTCTTCATCAGAGGGGAGAGGAGAGCATTAACAAAACTTGTGAAATCCGAGCCAACCCTATAGAATGGAATAGAAGCCCCGGATCCCGCTTCGCCCATGTTTTAAAAAGGGCTGGCGCCCTTTCTATCTATAAGGGATGCCTCTCTATTTTTAAAATGGGTTATTCATTTCTCCTTTCAACTTCTCCCCCGCGCTTATTGACGTAAGGGGTGGGGAGTGTGCATAGTACTTTAAAAGCTACCTATATGAATGTCATCCTATCTCTTTGGAGTCACTATTATGAGGTAGCTAGTGCTATGCATGCCATAAAAAGCCAATAGGAGAGACACTATTTGTCTAGTTTATAAAGGTCCCTCGAATTTATGGGAAAGACAAAACGGGCTATTATTTATTATAAAGCGCTCACCCATAAATGTTATATATATACACATACCAAGGTTTGAATCTCATCATACCTTCTGCAATCTTGGCATTATAACTTCCACATAGATGTTACTACATGAACATTGCATTCCTCTTGTTGGGGGGCTGGGAGTGATCCCCTTGCACTCCCCGGATGTCATTACCCCTTGCGGTTGTGGCCTCAATGTCTATAATCACCTCACTCGAGTGGGTGCATTTTATGCCCTACACCTTGTGTAGGGGAACCAATCCCAAGAATTATGGAGAAGTGTGGGACATGACTCCCATCAGACAACCTCTAGGGTTTTTTACCCAAGGCCAGTTCCTTGCTTTTCAGTTTCTTCTTTGGTATTTATCGTTTTGTGGATGTTATGCTACTCTACTCTTAGCCTAGACCACCTCAAGGGGAGAAAAGGAAAAAGGGGATGTAAAGCAAATTATAAAAAACAATAAAATATAGGAAAATTAAAGAACAGTAGTAAATTTCAAGAAATGTAAACCTATATAGCCAAGCTTAAGGGGTGGCAATGCACCAAAGAAAAAATAATAACTCTCTAATGTCTCAACAGGTTTTAGTGAGCACATGCAGGGTGGTCAACAGTACACAAGGAACATATGACCCATTTGAGAGCATATATTATAAATAAAACACCCACACCATAACCAGTATAGATAATTTAAAAGTAACAAATTCTTTACTAATGCGAACTTCAAGTTACATACATATAGAGGGAAGAGCTTCAAAAACTACCCAATGGGTCGCACAAGGCTCGAGTTAGGTTGGGACATGGAGGAGAATGAAAGAAATCACCTCTTAGGAGGATGGAGGGCATTTGATGTTTTACAATAAGAAGAAGAGATATATTTATAAGAAGAAGCGAGAATATATTCCCTCCAAAATACATGTAGGATTACAAAATACGAATTCAAAATTTTACTCGGGCTAGTTGACATCAACAATGAATGATTTGGAGGCTCTAGAGGTTCGTAACAAATCTCCATGATTAGACTCCTACAGTCGTCCATCATTATTGTCTTGAGCATGCATTTTCCCTTAGGCTATCCTTCTTGCTATCACTTTAATGCTTCAACTATCACCTGGGGAACTGCGTCCAGTTGTGGAGTGTTAGGACCAAAACTGGATTGTTAGAAGGACCATATTAAATAAATACATGACCTAATATTAGAAGTAGAAGTCATATTGAAATCTCTGCATGAGTTTTAGATGGAAGTCCTCCTCCTTGTAATCTATAAATAGTAGTAGTTTAGGTTTTATAAAGGATTAGAAAGTTTGTAAAGCTTTCCTTTCATTTATCTCTACATAGCAGTTTGTAGAATCTTGAGTGGCCTTATGGGCAATCAAACCCCCTCTCTAGGAATAATATTTTGTAATACATTTTGTTGCATATATTTATTAGAAGCCATGCATCCATTTTGAATTACATCCATAGATCTCATGCTCGGACCCACTTCTCTTATGTATGTGTATGCATCTTATGTTTTTGTGCTTACTTGATGTGGGAATTAACCTAGATGATATTTTTATTCAGAATCTAAGCATTTTATAGACATACAAATGATCTCCAAATCATAACAGAAAGCCAATTTGGGAGATGACATGCTCAAAGATAACAAACAACTAATTATAGCTATAATTAGCAGATCTTCCTAACAACTAACAACTTAGCTAAAAGAGGCTTATTCGTAGAAGCTTCTTATTTGGCATGTCACACAGAGTAAAATTAAATTAATTTAAATCTTATCCTTATCATTCCTCCCCACCATAGAAGCATTAGAGTCCAATGATTTTAAAAAGAAAGTGGGAGAGATCAAGTGCAAGTACCCAAAAAATAAAATCCTCAAACATAACAAAGAAGAGAGATACCCCTGTGGAAAGTGTTGCTCAATAATAGAGAGCATACAATCATCTTGAAGCTCTACTCAATCACAAAGAGCATACAATCATCAAAGACTTTGCTCAAGAGCACACAAACACCCTAATAAAGTGGTGAAGGGACTACTACTACAAAGGGAGTACCCATAAACAAACAAGGTTAAAAGGGTTATGGTAGTAAATGTCTTCAATCATCTTCACAAAATATTATTTGTTCCTCACAACATTTATGCTTCAAAACTGGAAGCATGCACATTGAACCAATAGTCGATTCTCATTGTTGTCCTGTAGGCACCTCAAATTGTAATCGAATTACTATGGAAAAAGTTGCAACAAAGAGAAAAAATGTACTAATTTGTGCGAGCACGTACATGGAAGAAATTATTGTGACTAGGAAGGAACAACTTCTCATCGTGGTACCCACTAAGGTTGATACACTCAAGGCCAAAGTCAAGTAACTATAGAAATATAAGATGAAGAATACCACCAAGAATGAATAACGTCTTGTCAAGATACCCACCACGGCTAAAATACTCAAAGCTAAAGTTGAAGTAATCATAGAAAGACAAGACAAAGTTATCGATGTAGAAGTTGGAAGTGTCTTGCAAGGTGTTGGAATAAGGCATGGATTGGAGGGATGCCTTCAAAATTCATAGTGGTGACTTTAACTCCTACCGAGGAAGTATATAAAATACCCAAAAATGGCATATAAGTGGAACAAAATGGAGTGCCACATATCATCGAGCATGCACTCCTTATTACAAATCCACAATTTTGAAAAAGGTTGCAAAAAATCAAGTTGGAGAAAAATCTAAAAAATCCACTTAGAGATAAGCCACTAGGGGTAAAGACAACTCCAATGCGTAGAGTACCCATGTGATATCCATGATCACATATGGTCTTATGAAGATAGTATGCTTCCAAAATTGTCTTTAAGAACAAAAGTGGATTGAGGAGTGTCAAATTCAACCAAAAATGCACTACATATTACAACAATTTTTTTTTGAAAGTAGGTTTTGGGGAACTCAAACTTTGAAGCACCATAGGTCAAAAGAGACCTTTATAAACTACCAGATAGTGGTTCTAATAGAATCGACTCAGAAAGAGCTTTCCAATGACTATACATAAGGCTATAGTCAGGTTGGAATGAATTCTCAAAAAGTGATAAAAACAAAAGGTCTCCAACAACAAAATAAAAGGGAAATAGAGGTCCCTTTTACAAGAAGAATATTCCAGCAGAATATTATGCTAGAATATACAATGTTTAAAAAAAAAAATATCGGCTCCATGTGAGCATTATATTAAGTACCTTTAGAAAAATGTAATATATGGCTTATGAGCCATCCCACGAAGGAGGTGGGAAAAATATAACTAAGTAGGACCCAAAGGAGAAAAATGGATGAAATGTCTGCGAAGTCAACCAAAGAATTGATGCAAAATCATCGACAAGGCACCACAAATGCTAGATGCCAAAGTCAATGGTTTACCACAAATTCAATAGCTAGCCCTTGGGATGGTTATTAACCTTCTTGTGGGAAGGTTGTTTTAAACTACCCAATATCCTCCCACTAAATCAATGTGGGATTAAAGAATCCTGCAACAAATAAAAAAATATTTACCATAGAATAGTGTGGCAACAAGGTGCCACTTAATGCGTCGATGAAATCCACGGAGCAAATGGTCAACCAACATGTTTGGTTGATTGTCTTACTTCCCAAAGGCACTTTTAAATGCCTTTTTGAACCTAGTGTGCCCTGAATGTCAAATAAATTCCATAAGAATTTTAATAGGTCACGACTAGAACCATAAAAAAAATATCTATGATGTGAAATGAACATAAAAAAGTGACTTTAGGGGCCACCAACGATAGTACAAGCCTCATTGAATGTAGTTTCTAGCATCAGGCTTCAGGATCAAGAAGAAGGAGGAGTGATTATCATAATGCCACGTTGCTCCACATCAGCGTCCAATGATGAGGTAACATCGAGAGCCTTTCTAAGCAGTATGTTGCATCATGTGCTCGCATGGAAGGCATAGAACAACAAAATGTTATGTGTATTTAGAAGCTTGAATCAAGGAGGGCTATGTTGCATAAGAGAGGTGAGCATCTACGACTACCAAGATGGAAAACAAAAGTCAGGGATAACCTGAGCAACACAATCTACAATACCAATATCATGGTTATCACCCATATTTGTAAAGGTTGCTATGACTATCATGTGCTAGATGAGGCCATGCATCTAATGAGTGACGTATGTTCGATGACGAAACAATTATGGAAGTCATCGTTGGGCATGCTAGAAGAGGGTATTCTAGGCGTTAAGAAATTGATGCCTATAAAATCCAAGGACAACCTTGAATGAGAAATCTACAACAAACGTAGATTTGACATGTGAGACATAATCAAAGCATATGTCTGGCCAAAATTTGTGAGCCCCATCCAAAATAGAAATTCTAAGGCAAACAGTGGTGATGAAGGCAAATGGTCAAGGGTTAGTATTGAAGGTAACATGTGGTGGAGGACACGAGGATGCATGCAATTGGTGCAAAGGGTACAAATACCTCCTAATCCATTGCCAACAAAATATTCACACTCAAATGTTGTTGATTTAAGGTAAATCAATTTGTCAAAGCGAACGAATATGGAGGAAGGTCGTTCAGGAGGTAGTAGAGCATAGCGGCTTGGGAAATAATACAAAAGGGGAGGAGATGAGGGTTTTTGAAAGGAGATTTGCTGCAATGACGATCAATAGAGGCTATCAACATATTGTGATAAGCAAAAAATAATTACTTTTCCTCCCAAACAATGGTTGCTAATGCGAAGCGAATACCTGACTATTCTGACTGTTCTTGTTATTTAAAAACCAAATAAAATTTGGATGCAAAATGGTGACTACGATGACTTCTTTAGTTGTAGAAAGCACTCATACATCGGTCCTAATTTATGATGTTGTTATGATAATAAAGGAGCATGAGCCTTGCATAAGGATGGTGCCAATACATGGTCATGATGCAAAACTCTGTCCCATTGCAAGAAAATCCCACTATCTAGGTAAGTAATTATGATAGCAAAACAAACGGTGCAACTTAGAATATAGGGAGAAAACTATAATTTCCTGAAACAAAGAATCCAAACCAAAGATTCCAAAGGAACTTAAAATAAGGAAGACAACAAGGATGAAAATGTGGAAGGGAGAGAGGAGGATTTCCATGAGAAAATTTCCCCCTCACAAGGTGGATCTACCACTCTAATACCATTAATGTGAGAATTAACCCCGTTGATATTTTTATTCAGAATCTAAGCATTTTATAAACATATAAATGATATCCAAATCGTAATGGAAAGCCAATTTGGGAGATGATGCCCTAGAAGATAACAAATAGCTAATTGTAGTTATTGTTAGCAGATATTCCTAACAACTAACAACTTAGCTAAAATAAGCTTATTCATAGAAGCTTTTTATTTGGCGTGCTATACCAAGAAATAAAATTAATTTATATCTTATCCTTATCATTACTTATGTCCAGGAGAGGAAAACATTCATATCGACACATGGCATTTAGGCCTATTGTGCAAGGAGATCTTATTTGAACTTTGGCATATTGCCACCTTTTTTAGCTTAGGTTTTTACTTTGAGTTGCTTTTGTTTTAGCTCTTTTACCCTTTTCCCCCAAGTTGTGTAGATTATAAAGTGTGCCAAATATCCCCATATTATAAAGGGATTGACCTTGATAAAAATCTCGGAGGCCCTCGACTAAGCCAAACCCTACGCTCTTGGGACTGACCTTTTTGTGTTGCTCTACATGAGGTCTAATCTACCCCATCCACCTAGTCCACACCATATCTGATGGTTGAGACCATTAGAAAGGGCACCAGTAATGATGAATTTATGTGGGCATTGCCTGCCTTGGCCTCTATGACCACACCCTTGACTTTATGATCCTCTTGGATCGAAACCTTGGTACCACTAAGTATATCCTATTATATATTTAAGTTCATCCCTCCTAAGGTTTGGAATAACATGGTCATCCAGGGTAATATCTATGAGTGTGTCCATATATGGTGCCCATTGAACCCTCTCTCACATAAACTACATATACCAAATTAACACCACTAGTATCCCTTATTGTGTGTCAAACTGGAAAACCACCTAGAAAAAACTATGGAGCTCTCATTCCCCTTGTGGTCCCACCATCTAACCTATGTCACATGAGAGATATGATAGGCATCCTCTTGCTAGCTAGAAATATTCTATATTGCTGCGAAACGATTTGCCCTATCTCTAAACCCAACATGTAGCTGGTAATGCTCCTCTTTATGGCCTCTGATGTCCTACCTCAAAGTTTCGATCCCACTGGTATGTTGTTATTTCATTTGGACCTCCCACCTATCTTGGTAGTCCTAAGGGTCTCAAAATCACTATATGCTCTCAAATGTACAATTAGAACTATGTAAAGCATGTTAGGCTCCTCTTGCCTTGGTAGACTACCTAGTGGAGCATTTAGTTTAACCATACAAACACCATTGATCCCCATGCAAAGACCCCCTACTGGCCCTATATATTTTCCACTACCTCTCACCATCCCCACTACACCACCCTCTTACTTATGTCACTGAGCAAGACACCAAAGACCAAGGCATAGAGAAGGGTTGTCCATCTATCCAATCGACCCCTAGTATATGTGACATTGATGTCAATACCATATCTGACCAAAGAGAGGGCTAAGTCCTCCTTCATCCTCTCCAAGATCCACCCTTGGCCTTGTCCCATATGCACCTCTACTACTCTTATATGAAAGCTCAAGATCCACCACACATCCTCTAGGGTGATTATCGTCTCTCCAATTAGCAACTAGAAGGTATTTGTCTTTGAATACTCTCTCACTTTCAATGTCATCAATAACACTCAATCAAACTCAACCTTTGGTGTTATCATTGGCATTAAGACCATGTAGTATAGCCCTACTATTGCAAGTAATGCATAGTCCTCCACATCCAACAACCCCTATATTGTCTCAAGAACATGCAACCATTGCTCTACATTTAAGCATCGTCTATCATCCCAACCACCATGTTAACCTAACTAAGATTAAAAGTATACTAATACACGAAAGTGGAAAAATTCCTAGCCTATCCATCCCTAGCATGAAAATGCCATCGCAATACAAAATCATCGCCAAGCAAAAGCACCATTGATGTGCCAAAGTGCCACTAAAATGCAACAACACCATTGCTTGGTGATAACAATGTTGGTGCAGAAAAGGGTTATTGCTTCATTGTGGTATATTTTTTGAGACAAAAATCAAAAGCAAGGTCAATTTTTTATGCTTACCAATGCTCTTGCTTTGCCACCTACAATTGGTGCTCATACCATGTCTACTTAGTGCTTCAATCTCACTTGTTGAGCTATCAAAGATATAATACAAAATAGGGCTCCAAAGCTCTATTCTCCTTCACTTGTATAGTTAAAATAAAATTATTTTTATCACTACCCTCCTAGGCCATTTTTTGTCGACTATCCTTAGTATATCATCTTGGCACTGATGTAGATCCTAATCAAGTCGAGCTTCCTCAGTCCATCTTAATTTTCTCTCTAAAACTCAAGGAGGCACACTAGGACATGGTAACCTTTAGTGTTGCTCAAAATATAACTTTTAACATCACTTCCAAGGAAACAATCACAACATCATTCATCTAGCATCGTCAACCATAAGCAACAACAAACCTTTCTATCTAAAAATTGGGGCATCTATGTCAAGTTTTGACACATTTAATATGCAATAAATGTATCAAAAGAGGTAAATATAGACACCCATTTTTGTGCATAGGGATAATCATCAAGCTTATGAATCACTTCATCAATCAACCTTTCAATCAACCAAATTGAATAAATATTCCTTGCACCAAAATTGGATTACTTATTACTCCAAAATTGATAGTGTTGAGGCATGAGTGATAGCGCTAGTGGCACTATTACAACCTGACAACACTTTGATGAAACCTTTCAACTTTGACCTTTTTTTACCCATTTTTGAGATCCAACAATCATGAGATAAAAGTGTTAGTGTAATAGTGCCATTGGTGCTTTTGGCTGTCATGCACCAAAATAAAGAAGTTTGACTATATCAAGCCACCCACTATTAATGAACCAAATCCCAACAAATTTGATTTGTAGCTTCTATAGAAATCTTAAATCTAGAATTGCCATTCTCATGTTCTTGTATTAATAACTTTTTGATCCCCTTTCAAATTATTACCTTTTCCAATCATACTATCTTTATGAAATTCTTCTCCTAATGAGCCATGGCTTATCTAAAGTGAGCACTTAGGAGATCCCAATCCATGATAATTTTTAAGTAGCAAAGCTTTGTCAAAATTTCATCTATGGTTTTCTAAAAGCAACAAAATTCTACCAAAATCTCTTTAAAATCGTAGCAATCAAGCATTGTTCATGTTAAGATTATGCCAAAATATTACCACATTCTTGTGAAGGCGATCCTTGTAAGCACTTTAAGCTATATTTCTTGTAAGCATCCAAGCAAGTCTATAAGCTCTCAAGAAATCATCAAAACATCAAGAATCAAGCCTCCAAGCTCAAGCATTCAAGTGCCATCAACAAGCAAGCTAGCAAGATTTTAACAAGCTTCCAACAAGGGGAAAACAACCTTGTGTCTTGGGTTGTGCTCTTTCCCCTTATTTGATTTTGGATCTTCCTTATCCTTGTAGCTTTAGGCCTTTTATATTATTGCACTTAGAGTTAATCTTACATTTTGTATTTGCATTTAGTTAACCTTTCATTTTGTCATTTAATGTTCATCTTAAGCAAATAAATATGTGTTATTCTAATTTTGGATAGGGCCTATGTACTCCTTGGTTAGGCCTCTATTGGAGGAAATTCTTGTACACTTAAGAGATTTGTCACGCTGCAAAACTTCCCTAGTCGAATCAATTGATGAGGCCATAAAATGACTCATTATTTCAGTCTTTTTACACATAAAAATTACCTATTTTACCTAATCATGCAAAGTATTTTAATAATTATTAATTTTTATGTTGAATTTAACATATTAAATTACAAAAAATGATATATTGTTGTTCGAACAGGTTTTATGTAGTTTATATGGTTATTTTGCATGTTTTTAGTAGTAAAAAAGCATAATAAAAATAGTTAGTAAATAAAGGCTTTATGAAATTTGATTAGCTGAGCATTTTTAAAGTGTTTTCCTACCTCAAATAAAGTTTCTAGGATGAGGTGGCATCAAGGAAGCCATGTTGTAGCTAAAATAGGGTAAGAGAACCTACTAAAAATAAATTTGTAGTTGTCGAATAACAGGGCAACAACCTACAGTTTTAAAGGAGGATGAGTTTTAGCGCTCAAATTTGATTTGAAAATGTATTGAGAGCATGGAGAAGACTTAATAAGACTTGAAAAAACACTTGGAAGTGACTCAACACCATTTTCCAACTCATTTTATACCAAGCACATTCTCGTAGAGTGGTAAAGTCAATTAAAATGTAAAATGTACTGAACATAGTTTTTTGGTGATTTTTTTTCAAGGAGGCAAATAAGAATAATGCGTGGATGGATGTAACTAATAATATCTTAACAAATTTTCAGCTATTTCTCATCATTTTGAGATGTGAACAAATATACAATTACTTGCAAACAAATTCTATCCTAATTTTGGACTAAGTTTGATGCAGCAACAATAGCAAATCAATAATCGGTTTTTGATAACAAATTATTTTCTAATTTTGCCCTTAATTGTAAGCATAACAAGTTGAGTATTTAATTAAAAATACTCCTTTTTTGCCCCCCCTTAAAATTTAGAAAAAGAAGAAAGGAAATAAGAAGACACGTATGCGTATTTTTGGTAAAGTGTCATAAACTTGACTATTTCTATTTTTTGTATGCATTTTTGATTAATTTGATAGTTTAACTTATTTTCTTCTGCTATCTTTCACCTTTCACTAATCCTGGAGCTTGGGCCCACTCTAAGGATCAATGGAAGGTGTACTAACTTAGATTTATAATTATTTTCAACATTTTATTTTTATGTTATTTAATTTCAACAGTTTTATCTTTAATGTTAAATTTATCACTCATCTATTTTGGTTGTGTTTTTCCCTGTTTTTCCTTTTTTTTGTCAGCATGTTTGTTTCATGTGGTTACAATTGGCTGGTCATAATTAAATTTTGTAATGGTCAGTTCTGTTCCAATATTTAAATTTCTACACTTGATTTCTGTTTTTGTTAGTTCTCAATTTCAATATTTCATTTCTGTAATTTCCAATTTAGCAAATGTAGTTTAATGAATTTCAATTTTGCTGAAATATATTACATTATTTGGTACATACCAATGTACCATCATGGGTACATCTATAGATTAGGAAAGAGTGTCTTAGATTAGGATTTACTTTATGCAATGTAATGCACAAGTGTGCAATGATATTTTGGCAATGTAAATGTGCATAGTTGTCCCTATGTACATGTGTCAATAGAGTAGGAAGATGAAGAGTCATAGGAAGAGTGAGGGCCAAGAAACCTCCATATGAAGAGTCACATTCCATTCTATATATATGGATGTATTTATGTAAAAGATAGATGGCGAAGGAGAAAGAGTCACCTATGTAAGCAATGGAAGGTGATGTAGTATGATGTATTTTGATCTCTTCATTCAATAAAGATTTCTTAGTATTTTTGAGCATTTGGCATTAGCATTCTTTGAGTTATTATATAGTTGATTATGAGTTTATATGCTTGATTGATCAACATTATCATATATTTTATATTGCAATTATATTATTGATCTTGAGGCAATATTATTTTGAGTATTTACTCATCAAAAGCTAACAAGTGGTATCAGAGCCACAAGGGATCACCATTGTTACTATTAATCTGAATATCACTACGTTGTTTGCAAGCTGGATAAGTCATTGTGCACCACTTCATGCAAACATCATTATCTTGGGATAGTTTGATAGAAGTCATTATATAGATCAAAAGCAAAGAGTATTTCTACTGGTTAAGAAGAGACCAATAATGATAAGAGAATTACCTATGGAAAATGAACTAGAGAAGATAAAGAAATTTCCTCTGAAAAAGGAACCAGAGAAGATAAAGGAATTTCCTCTGGAAAGGGAACCAGAGAAAATAAAAAATTTCCTCTAGAAAAAGGAACCAAAGAAGTTTCCTCTGGAAAAAGAAACCAGAGAAGATAAAAGAATTACCTCATGAAAGAGAAACTAGGGAAGATAGCATTTCTCACTGTGTTGAAGAAAAACCAGTGATATTTAAGAATATACCTATTCCAAGAGCAAAATCGGAATAGAAGAAAATTTACATGTCTTGAAGACAGACCTTGATATTGAGAAGAGATTAAGAGAATATACCTATTCCAAGAGCAAAATCGAAATAGAAGAAAATTTACAGGTCTTGAAGATAGACCTTGATATTGAGAAAGATTAAGAGACCCTTAGAAGAGGTCCTATTGATAAGCTTGAAAAAAAAGGATTCCAGATTATTTGGCTAGAATCTTTCCACAAGGTTGAAAGGAAAACCCGTGAAGACTAGGATTCAGGATAGATTTGATTCCACTAGTTTTTTAAGATAGCTAGTGAAGATTATTATTTCTGGAACATTGAATACATCTGATTATTATTGTCTAAGTTTTGTTGTAGAAGATTGATTCTTAGAAGTTGAGAAGCTTCCTACAATAGATAGAGAAGAATTTCATCTTCGATTGCCTGAAAGTCTATGTGCTTTCCTAGTGTAGGGATTAACTCTTTTGTTGCAGAAAAGTAGACATTGAAGGAGGTCCAAGAAGGAGACCTTATTGAAGATTGAGAAGAACCAAGAAGAAGGTTCTCATTGCAAGATTGCATATTGAAGATAAAAACCCAAGGAGAGGTCACATTGAAGAACTTCCAAGTTTTGGAAGATTGAAGATTGAAGACTGAAGATAGAGACCCAAGGAGAGGTCATATTAAAGAACTTCCAAGATTGAATATTGAATACAAAAGATAGAAAGACTATAGAAGGTCCTATTGCAGACAAAAGCAACAGAATATAGAGATCCAAGAAAGAGATCTCATTGAAGAATTTCCCATAGTTAGAAAATTGAAGAAACCAAGGTAAGGTTTCATTAAAGCATTTACTAAGAGAATTGAAGGCTTTAGAATTAGAAGACCCAAGAATAGAGGTCTCAAGAAGATTTCATTGAAGAAAGAAAAGGCAAGAGAAAGCCTTATTGCAGAAGCTGAAGCAGTGACCATTAGAAGAGATTTGAAGTAGAGCTCGTGATAGAAGATTGCAAGCAGAAGGAGCACCTAACCTAAATATATTGGGACAATTGTTGCCATACGACAACAAGCCCAAAAGGAAAAAGGATTTGGCAAGAAGTTTGTCAAATTTTGAGAAGATTTTGAGAACTCAAGATATTCAGATTCTTGAGAGAGAAGACAGAGATAGAGGTCAGATTTGAAGTCAGAAGAAAGCAAGAATATTGCAGAGGTCACAGTTTAGAGAGATTTGGAGACAACCACGAAAATTTTGTAGGCTGATTTATAAAAGCACAAAGTTGCTGAAAGAGAAGCTGAACGGACAAAAGACAACAAACAGTAGAAGCAAAAAGCTATAATTTAAAAAAAAAGCTTTGGAGAAGCTTTCAGAGAAGATTTGAATAGCCAACTAAGAGAAGGCTTGATAAAAGAAAAGGAGCAGCAGATTTGAAGGCTTGAGGACAACACCAAATCAGATTTTGTAAGCAACAAATAGAAGGGATTTAAGCTGCAATTTTGGGCAGCATTGTAAGAGCAAAGTGAGCTGCATTTTGGAGAAATTTTGGGATAGTTTTGAGATAGCTTTGGATAGAAAAGCACAAGGATTATTAGCAGCACCTAAGGAGGAATATTGATCACATATTTTGATAGAAAGAGGTAGCATTTGAGGCTGCAAATTTTAGAGATAGATAGCACCCATTTGAAGAAGAAGAAAGGAGTTTTTGGGCAGCAACCATAGCTGCAAATTGAAGAGTCTACCAACAGCAAAAGAAAGGTGCATTACAAAAAATACAATACAACAAGCTATAAAGAAAGGAGCTACAAAAAGGTGTGTTAAAATTGATGCCATATAAAGTATTATTGTAGAAATTTTGAAGTTGCTTATTAAGAATTTTTTAGCATCAAATTTTAGAGCTATTTAAAGCTAGCAAAAAGAGAAGTTTTTAGAGTGTCTTTAAGCCAAGAAAGAGACACTATTACACACCATTATATTTAGAAAAATCTGCAAGTTATAAACAACATTATTTAAGTTTTAAATGGAGTAATAAGGGAATAGTGTATGTTGTTTTTTAAGCAAATTTTAGGGCAGATTTACTCTACGTTTGTGAGGTAGAATATCCCTCATTTTATAGCATTATTGAAAGAAAAGAGTTCCCATATTTAGAGGTAGATTTTAGGTGTTTAAAAACACCAGACGTGCAACAAAGAGTTGTAAAGAAAACCACTAAAGGAGTGGTGAGAACCACCACCATATACAGGATCATTGAGCAGCATAACATAGGGGGGCAAGATCTCCATAAACGTCCACCCATTTGTAGGAAAGAAGCACTAAAAGAGTGCTTAAGGAAAGAGCCATTAGAGCTCAAGAATTGGCCAACCAAGAAGCCAACAAATTCTACGTAGACCAGCAATAAGAAAGTATCTTATCTACAAAAGGAAGGTAGATTACAGGGATAAACGGACAAGAACAGAAGGTGCATTACTTGCTGAGAGAAAACATCATAGAGCCACCATTGAAGAGCTCTAACGTAGTTACAACTGGAGCCAACCATGGGTGAACTTGTCATCGTCCAAAGAGAGAAGAAAACAACACAAATTGTTGTTACCAAGAATCAACCAACCGTGGGTGTCAAAGAAAGAAGAAGCAAGAATATGTTGAGGAATAGCAAAGAAGAAATATGTTGGAATTCCATACGTTGGAGAAAAGAGCGCATGCATAGAAGACTGTAACACTTGTCCCGAGCAAGGAAGAGGAATAGTGCCATTTGGCACAAGGGTGAGAATTGGTACACAACCATAACATACATTTCTAGGAAAGAAGAGCGCTCAACGCTCTAAATCATCACCCAACACTCAAAGAAGGTTTAGTAATGCCCAAACAGCACAAGGAATATTGTGCCAAGTGTCCATTCATCTTACAAGAACGTTAGCACCACCTAAAGGGAGTCAAGAAGTCTCCATAATGTATGCTACAAGTGGCACATTGCACAAGAGGATAGAAGCATCCATATAGCCGCCAGTGTAAGAGAGTAAGGCAGATTCCTAGCAAGTGGAAGGAAGAGAATTGAAGGCACGTCCAACAAGTCAAGGAGAAGCGTCCAACAAGTCAAGGAGGAGTGCTGAATAATTGAGGTAATATTTACCATAGCATTTTTATATTAAAGGCTTATATTGATAGGAGAAATAAGGAATTAAGGGAATATATTCTAAGGTTAAATATTTGAAGATATTAGTGGAGTGATAAGTATTTTAGAACCTTAGAAAAATATGAATATTATTTTTGAAGCCTTTTATCATATTTTGAAGAATATTTTGGGAATTGAAGTATTATATTTGAGTTTTGTAAAATTGCATATTATAGTTTACAAAACTAATTAAATATTTGCAAAATTAATGAGGTTGGAGAAATAAGGATTCTACATCAAACTAGGATTACAAAATTATTGCAAATATTATTTTTCTAAATTTCTAGAGTTGGAGGAATAAGGAATCCTACTTCAAAATAGTTTATGAAATTTAGAGTTAAATATTTTATTCATAAATTTGGGAGATAAAAGGAATTCTACATAGAGATATTGCATTTGATAAGTTTAATCTCTAAGTTCAAAATTATTAGAGATTTGAAGATTTGTAAAGGATTGAAATTGCATTCAAATCACACATTGATTGATAGAGTTGATATTAAAATTACATTGCCTTTCAAACATTAGGGAGATAAAAGGAGAAGTGAAAGGATCAATATTAAAACTTGGGAGATTAAAGGTAGTCAACCTAGTTACAATTTTATACTCAAAAGGAAAAAGGAATGTCTACATCAAAGGATACAATGAACAAATATATGGACTACACTATTAGAAAAGAAAGGGTAAATGTGATTAAAATTGGAATAAAAAATTTGCTTACACATAAAAACTCAGATCTTACTTCCAAATTGATCTACAGTGAAGCTCTAGAAGAAAAGTTTATAACATTGGAATATTATCTCCATTACAGAATGGTTGAAGCAATTGATAATGGAAAGGATGATATTACAATTCCTATTGACATCGAAAGCATATTATGTATGGCTTTACTTACATTCCAACATTGCAAAGAAGTGAACTCAAAGGAAAAGGAATTAATTAAATTACTTAAAGAGAAAACAAAAGTGGATGAATCCTTCCTAGAGAAGATATTTCAATCATCATGCAGGATTAATACTTCAAGCTCTTCTAACTCAAGATCTTATCATGATGCTTTAAGTGATTGTACAGTGAACTCCATACCAAAGAAGAGTTATGAACAAAAGGACAAAGAAAATATTGTTCTACAGGAATCTGATAACAACATGTCAGCCTATGAAGATACAAGGATTGGTCCTATTAATGAAGATAAAGAAGAAAGAGGAACCAATTCAAGGAGGCATACAATGCAACGTGAATACAAAGGACCAGATCAAGCTGAAGAACATTTGAAGATGAAGAAGATCCATATTGAAGACTAAAGTCTTCAATAACCAAATAATGTAATATAGGGGGGTGTTGGAATATATTACATTATTTGGTACATGCCAATGTACCATCATGGGTACATCTATAGATTAGGAAAGAGTGTCTTAGATTAGGATTTACTTTATGCAATGTAATGCACAAGTGTGCAATGATATTTTGGCAATGTAAATGTGCATAGTTGTCCCTATGTACATGTGTCAATAGAGTAGGAAGATGAAGAGTCATAGGAAGAGTGAGGGCCAAGAAACCTCCATATGAAGAGTCACATTCCATTCTATATATATGGATGTACTGATGTAAAAAAGATGGCGATGGAGAAAGAGTCACCTATGTAAGCAATGGAAGGTGATGTAGTATGATGTATTTTGATCTCTTCATTCAATAAAGATTTCTGAGTATTTTTGAGCATTTGGCATTAGCATTCTTTGAGTTATTATATAGTAGATTATGAGTTTATATGCTTGATTGATCAACATTATCATATATTTCATATTGCAATTATATTATTGATCTTGAGGCAATATTATTTTGAGTATTTACTCATCAAAAGCTAACAAATTTCAACATTTTCAAATTCCTACAAATTAATTAGTTTTCTTCTCATGTAAGTGTGAAATTAGCATAGTTTCCTTTCTAAAAATATTTTTAAATTTTATAGAACAATTTAGTGTCCTAATACCTAAATTGCAGTTTCAAAGTCTCTATTGCATATAGCCCTAGGATGCCTCCCCAGATTTAATAAATTGAATTAAATTAAATTATGAGAATTAATGACACTCATCATCAACACTGAAGAGTCTAGTGGATCCACCTTTTTGACTCGAAAAATATTATCCTAAGACTCTAGATAAATCGAGTAGGGTAAGGATACCCCTAGGTGAGACTATAATATTTATCATATACTCATGCTCATTTAGATTTACAAAAATGAAATAAAATTGCAACATAAAAGTTGACCAAGCTTGAAAGTAACTTCAAACTAGTGCTTCAATTAATAGATCGATGCCTTATCCATTGGGCAATTGTAGCCAGACTTAAAATACGATGAAGAGAGAGAATGGGGAGAAGATAAAACAGAGCCAATCACATTTATTCAAATAATGCAACAAATATGATTAAGCATGCTAGTGAAAGAAGATGTCATTTACACATTCAAATGATGTAACATGTAAATAGGATAACACACAAAACTACACACATAATTGTTGAAAAGGAGGAAGGAGGATTGTATTGATCAATAGATCATTACAATGGGAGTCTGATCAGAATAACCAAATATCATTGAGCAAATACAATAATTTTTTCATTCAAATGATGCAACAGAGAACTGCAACTCTTCATTCAAATGATGTAATAAAGAGCCTCCTAGCTTTCGACCTCAATCACTAGAAATGATCTTAGTAAATTCGACACCTCAACAAAAACTTACACAGTAATGGGGAAGAAAAAGAGTGACCGGATAAAACACAAGAAAGAAAAATACAACCGACAAAGATGGGCACTCTGGTATACCTCTTGCAAAATTATACTATGCAAAAACTTGATCCTTTTTATGCTGCAAAAACTCACTTAAATACCTTGATCATTTGGTTCTCATTTAAAGCTCGATAATGGTCCATAATTGTTGCAACTATAACTAATTCCATGATGACACACAACAACCACAATTTTCTCCATATTTGATCCTTAATATTGATTGCATCCATTATGGTTTTTATTCGGTGGTCTCAACTGATTAAGAATACCTCCATATTCGCTTGTTATAATTTCCCTCAAAGTTAGCCAGAAATGACTTCAAAAAATTAATTAATTTTTAGTTGTTTATTTGATTATATGGTCAACCTTAGCCAATATAATCAAATAATATCCCGAAGGGCTAGGTGGATTGGTAAGTGCTTGTCTAGCCAAGCACTTACCAAGAAGAGACTTGGGTTCAAACCTTGGGGGTGCCAATTTGCAAAGGTAGATATGAATCCTTGTGATATGAATCCTCTAAGTGCAAACCAGATCGATGATGACGGTACGAATCTCAAGCTACCGATGGCCTCCCTCTCACATCGATCAACAATAACGAGATGGAATAGGCTAATTGGGAGTATCCCCTATGGTTTGAACCCTACACTTGATAGTTACTAAAAATAGTGTGGTTGTAACCAACTTTCCTATGTATCAAAAAAATATAATCAAATAACAATAAAAAGAGCCATTTAGCCGTTACAAGTTTTATTCAAAAAATTTAGCTAATAATAATTTTATTATTATTTTATTTTATTTAAATACTTATTTTTAATAATATATATAATATACAAAAATAAAAAATAAAAATAAGAGTTTCTTTTTTTATGACCCCCCACGTCCACGTAGAGGCCACCATATCTAAATCATGACGCTACATGGGGGCCGACCACTCCCCCCATATGGGAAAAAATACCAAAAAAAAAGGAATCTTCTCCTTTTCACATGTTGATGCCCGCCTTTAACCTGTCGCCACGTGGCCATTTTCGATTTGAGCACTCAAGAATGTTTATCTCCTTCCATGCTCGTCGCCACACGGGCCCTTGGATTCAACATGTTAATGCGTGCCCTTAGATCCACCATGCCCCATGTGTGCCATTGGATCCTCTCTTTTGTTTTGTGTGTACACTTCTCCATGCATTAATGTGTTCCCTTGGATCCACCACATCCCATGCATATTGTTGAATTCTCTCCTTCATTTTGCGTGTGCGCTTCTCCATGCGTTAATGCATGCTCTTAGATCCACCATGCCCCACACATGCTATCAGATTTGCATTTGAAATATATAGTTATTTATTTCTATGAAAGGTTTCATAATAGGGGAAGGGGGGATGGTAAAGGGGAAGGGACATGACGGGTAAAGGGGGGCAAGTTAGGAGTTAGGTTTAGCATAAAGGGGTGTGGATGATGGGGGGCGCATGGGAGAATAGGTTAGGATGGGAAAAGGGGAGGATTAGGCGGTGCCCCCCTTCTTTTTTAATTATATATATTTATTATTTTTTAAAAGAATTAAAATGGGTGAAAGGGGGGATGGGGGGTAGGTTAGGAAATAGGATGGGCCGAGGGCTTAGGGAGCGGAGGACTTTAAGGGAAAGGGATAGGGGTAGAAAATTAAATTAAATATAAAATCAAATTTAATTAATTACTTAATTAAATTTTAATAAAAGGAAAATTTTAATTAAATATTTAAGACCCCTCGAGGTCAAACATAACTAATTAACCCCTTTTTTGGACAAAATTTTATTGACAAAAGACCTTAGAAAACTAAAATAAGCCTTGACCTTGGCGACATAAAAACTCTTCAAAAACGCTCCTAAAGGGTAAGGAAGGACTTAAAAAGACCCAAAATTTGTAATAATGGGAAAGGACCCGAAAATTCATTGAAAGGAGATTGATGAGGGGATTATTGCAAATTTTGGAAAGACCTAAAACAAGGAATCACAAGACACCAAATTTAAAACAAATTGGGGTAAACTCAAGTCGAATTTTGAGGATCCAACACAAGGTTTGACTGGGACAAGTGATGAAAAGACTCTTTGATAATGAATCACCTGAGGACTCCAAAATCTCTAGCAGACCACAAGGACTCAAAAAATTAACTAATCATCTAAAAGAACACCTTAGTCACCTAGCAATAACGTCTTAATCACCTAAAAATGATGCTTTAATCACCTAAAAAGGACAATATTGAAACACACTTTTTTTTGTGGCTTCCCAAATCCTCGATGTTGAATGATATAATTTCAAATGTTGGCCATTGATAGGAATTGAAAATTGTGTACCATCTAGAGTTTTCAATTTGTAAGTATGGTAGCATACATATTGAAGGATTTGATAGGGACCAAGCTATTTGGGTTCCCACTTACCCTTCTCACCATGCTTCTCATTTTGGGATCCCAATACAACACTATATCTCCTCCCTGAGAAGGTTTACCTTTGGCTTTCTTATTGAACAACCACATTGTTTTGTGAACCTGCATAGTTATGTTCATTAATGAATCCTTACTCTCTTCTTGCAACTTCACAATTTGATCAAGTTTTATTTGCAAGATATTTGGGTTTTCATGATCTTGAAGAAGTAAGGATAATGCATGAATTTCCACTTGAAGAGGTAACATAGCATTCTCACCATATTCTAGTTCATAAGGAGATCTTCTTGTGCTTATTTTGATAGATATTTTGTCAGCCCATAAAGTAAACTTTAGCTCATTGTTCTAACTTATTTTGTTTCTGTCTAATGCTCTCTTGATTCTTGTGATCAAATTTTTATTCGATGATTCTGCTAAACCATTCCCTTGAGGATAGTAATTCGCATAATGAGAAAGCTCTATGTTGTACCTAGCACAAAATTCAATCATATAAAAAGAAGTGAAATAGTTACCATTGTCTATGACTATCTTCATAGGAACTTAAAATCTTGTCAATATGTGCTCTTCTAAAAACTTGATGACCACTTATTTAGTGGATTTCTTAATAGACGTTGTTTCTACCCACTTAGTAAAATAGTATGTTGTTGTGATGATCCACTTGTGACCTCCAAAAGAATTGGGGTTAATATCACCTGTGAGATCTATTCCACATTGAGTAAAAGGATCTTCCACAATTACTGGCCTCAAGGGAATGGCTAGCAAATTCTTTTTCCTTGAAAAAATCTGACAGTTATGAAGGGCAATGCCTCATAATCCAGTTGTTGAATCCAAGATAGTCCTGCAAGTTCAAGTTCCACCTCTACCGGTAAATATTGACTAAGATCCATTTCTACACATAATATTACATAAACAATTGTGTTTCCTTCCATTGTTTCTTTGGAAACACCCAAATGTCTTCCAAGGGAATTACCGATATTTTCTAATACCTGCTCACTTCAAAACTCCATTGGAAGTGCATACAAATGAATCCAAATCAGGACAACAGTGGGTTCCATTCAAGGATTAAATTCCACTCTCTAGGGTTGAAAAAATAATATTGTCGAACCATGATTTCTCTTTTCTTATTTGAAATCCCTATTTCTATCGAAAAGTGAAGAAAAACTAACAATAAAATATCCATTGCTAATAAACCACAAAGAATACTCACCAAGAGGCTCCCAGTTTTACCGGACCCAGGAATGCAAAAAGTTCAGGGTAGGGCGAATACCCATGAATTTATAGATCAAATCATGATTGGCTCTATATAAATTGTTTCTTCGACCATCCTTTGCTCAATGACAAACTTTGCCTTGATTTTGACTGTGGCATGCATCCATTAACTCGTTGAGATGTTAATCTATTTCCAGCAACCGTAAAGAGTATTTTTAATGCAGTTTTTTGTGCTTCTTCAGTCTCTGATGGAGATTTATCCTTTAACAATTTTGCAAAATAACTGTCTCTCTAAAAGAGGATCCGGAGGTGTCCCCATTGGGCCCTCCTGGGGCAGTAATCTTGTCTTCAAATCCATAGTAACCAGAAATATCTTCGGCTACCCAACTAATGCCCTAGTTTTCTCTTCTAGAGCTCTCACACAATATTAATAAATATTAATAACCAAAAAAAAATCTTCATGTTCTTTATTAAAATGATTATGTGATGGGATTAAATTTTTTATATTTTCTTTATGTTTTTTATGAATTTTAGAGCATTTTTTAGATGCTAAAAAGATTTGAAAAGGGAAAAGAATGAATTTTAAAATGACAATAAGGTTTAGAAAGATGGTCATTGAATAAGGGTAGAGAAACAGAGATTAATTAATTGACTAACTCTTGATTTAAAGAAAAATAAAATTTGAATAGAAAACATAATTTTAACAAGGGGTAGAACCAAAATTTTAATAGCAAACAAAAAACAAAATTTCGATAGAAAACAAAAAATATAATTTAACAGAAAAAAATTAAGAAAAAAAAATCTAATAAAATATCGAAGACAACAACTTTACAAAAAACTAAATTGTTAAATCTTTAATTAATGGTCTAATCTGCACAAACAAATTTAAATTGTCTTATTTTAAGTTTAAAAACAAAAACTTAAAAATAGAAAATAAAATTCTAATAGAATATAAAAAATAAAACTAAATTGTTAAATCTACACAAATAAATTTAAATTGTTTTATTTTAAGTTAAAAATAAAAACTTGAGGAAAAGGCTTCCTAATTACCACTAAGGAGGTGTTCACGTCGGGTTTACCAAAGAATGTAGAGGGGGAAAACTACCCTACCACGTACGATTCTTGGTTGGATCCGCAGGGAAGCCGAGGTGATCGAGGGGTATGTTGTTCTCTACACCTCGATGTAAAATAAGGGTTCACCAAGAACAGTTTAAGGACTCACTCCAAGTTCGGGGTTTTTGAATGTTTGAATGTGTAATATTCAATGATCATCTAGGTTTTGGCCTTTCTAAGCTAAACTAGAAAATAAAAGAATGATTCAGAAAATAGGGAATGCACAAAGTCAGGAATAAAACCCTAGAATTATTCTTCAATTGAATGATTTCTAAGAACCAAAAGCAAACATAGTCTTTAAGCAAAGGTCTAATAAAATATGCACAAACAAGTCTAAACCCTAAATCCATACCATATGCTTTAGTCCTTTCAATGCCTATGAAATTAATTAAAAAATTTCCTTTTTTATTTATGATCTAGGGTTTAAACAAAAATAAAAATCACACAACAAACAACCTAAAGATCTAACAAAATACTTATCTCCTCTAACGGTTGATCCATGCTTTATCTTCCTTCCAGCAATATCCCACAATTCTTGATTCCTACAAAATGGATTCACAAACATTAAAAAAAATATGATTAGCATTAGGGAGCCTACTTAGGCCATTGTATGACAGTTGTCAAAGGTGCAGCAATCAAGCCCCTTAGGTCCTTTTATTTGAACTTTGAAAACAAAAGCGAAAATTAACCTTTGGAAGATAGACAAACATAATGAGATGCAACAGAACAATATGATAAATAGAACATAGAAAACACAAATATGATCAAAATGTAGCATAAAACCTAGATTTAGGGTTTGGAGGTAACAAGTTGCCCCTAAAACTGGTCTATGTAAAATCACGCTCCTCATTGAGCGATCGCAATTTTGTAAACCAACGAAATCATACTCCAAAATAAGTGGGTGCGATTTCACAACAAAGGAAATAAACACTAGAAAATGCGAACTAACAATGCAAACTTAAAAGCCTAATTAATATGCAAATGCAGATGAGCAAAAACAACTTGGTGATAGTGAAAAAATAGACCAAAGGATGGAGACCACCAAGTAGAAGATTCCTCCTTAGGCTTCAACACTGGTCCACCAAGGATGACAACACACAATCAAACACAACAAAAAACAAAGCTTCAATAGATTATATTTCACACTTATAAATTAGCTTGCTTGCAGAAGAGAAAACATATCACTTAGAGAGCACTTCAAAATCACTTGAAGAAAGAACTTGCGTAGAATCACTTGGAAACTTGGTTGGAAAAAAGAAGACTTCAAATCCTCATTTTATAGTGGATTTGAAGGATGAAATAGGCGGGAAAACTAAGACAAACAGACTTTGAAATATGTCAACTTTGAAAATTAGGGTTTTCTTAAGAAAAAACCCTAGAAATATGAAATCGCACCTTGTAAGGGCCGACCACGATTTTGCAATAGGCAGAAAACCTTAGATATGCGAAATCATGCCCCTCAAATATGGATCGTGATTTCGTAACAACTAGACCCCTATGCAGTTTTAATGCATTTTGGAGGATCAAACGGAGTCAAAACGAGATAAATAACATACCGTTGGAAAGATTTTTCTAAGCTCAATCCAATGATATAGGATTTGAAAGGAAAAAATAATATTTGATAGGGGAAAAGTTGACTTAAATATGATCCTTCTTTTCCAAGGAGAAAACAAGGGATCTAGGGAAAATTACTCACCTTAGTAGGTCAATTTTTCGTGTCTACAATAGCACATCAAATTTTAAAAAAATGGGGGAAAACTCAAGTTGTATTTTGAGGATCCAACAGGCCCTTCATTATAGTCATTGTAACCTAAGTTCATCTTGTCTATAATCTTCTTGTTATACTCGTAGAAGCAAAAGTGTCGCTAAACTATTATTCAATGTCTCTATTGCTCTTTAGTTTACACTGAGTGAAAGCGTCGATGATGTTGTCATAGCCTAGTGGTATTTTCATCACCTAGCATTTGTTTCTTATATTTTATCACATTTACCAACTCTATCTATCTAAATAGGGGCCTGATTTCTACTCAAATAAATTAAACCTCATTTGTTAGGTCAAATAGGCCCCTCTACTTAAAAGCTCCATCTTCTTTTCAACAAGTTGTGACGGATGGAGCAGCAAGGAGGAGGAGCGAGAGGTCTAGGGGCATCAAACCCTAGGCGTGGGACTTCAGAGGGCAGATCAACAGACGCGGCAGGTGGGGGCTCTGGCGAGATAGCGGGCCCCCAGGCGGAGGATGTGGACAAGGAAGTTCTATTGGAACCGGTCCAAGGGCGTTGGGCGGATGCGGTTGAAGATTTCTCTAAGGGGTACCAGCACTCTATGCGTCAGGATCAAAGGAAGACCCAAGAAGGAGACAAAGAGAAACCTGGCAACTGGAGACCTTCATATCTTAATGCTCTTCGCAGTAAGCAAAAATTATCCGACTCTTGTTTTAATCTAAAATCTGTCAATGGTAGGTTGCACGTCCGGATACCTTAGCTCAGCATGTGGCTATGGAGGGCAGAACATCTCTGGTGGCTAAATTTATGGGGGTGAGGCCGGACATGGAAGTCATAAGGAGATGGGCCATCCAAAAATGGCGGCCAAGGGCCGGTATGATGATTAAGGCTTTACCCAAGAGTTTTCTTTTGGTGACATTTCAATGTGAACAGGACATGGAAAGGACTCTCCAAGGAGTTCCTTGGTTTTTTGGGAAAATGGGCTTGTATCTGAAGCGTTGGTCCCCCGATTTCAACCCCAAGACTTAGGTGCTGGATTTGGCTCCTATTTGGGTTAAGATGCCAGGATTACCTCTGCTTTTCTGGAACGAACAAATCTTGGCTGGGATAGCTACAGAGATTGGAGAACTAATAGCTATTGATCCTACAACCTTGAGCAAAACAAGACTCCCGTCTGCTCGCATGTGTGTGTTGGCGGACCTAAGTAAAGAGCTCCCTAAATCCATTATTTTGTCGTCTATGTTTGGCCTTCATACTCAGGTCATTGAATATGAAAATATGTCTTTTAAGTGTAGTGTTTGTGGGAAGGTAGGGCACCGGGGTATCCACTGCATTTCCAAGAACCAGCCCCCACTCCAAAATACTGATCCTCAAACCCAGAATAATATCCCTCCCCTGAGATCTCCATTCCTACCCAACCTGGGCCTCAAGGATGTGGAGCTCGAAATCCGAATATCAGAGACCCTGTTCGCCCTATTGTAAGCAAGAGGCAACATTTTAACCCTCCTCCCAAAAATTCCTATGCCTCGAAACCCTCTCACAGGGGAGCTGGTCCCTTTGATGGGAACCCTCAAGCTCAACCTGCTCCTAAGATGATACAGCAAGCCTCAAAGCCAAATCACAAAGGAAAGAACCCCATAGATCATCGCCCTGGGGCAAGTAAGTTTGATTGGGTGATACGGGAGGCCTATGGAGGCTCGGTGGAAGTGGTCCCATGTACTGCAAAGGAATTTATGGGAAGAAATTCCAAGGAGATCAACATCCCAGTGGAGAACAGTTTTGATGCATTAAATCATTTGAAGGGAGATCAGATGGACAACCAAGAAGTGGAATCTGAGGTAGAGGAGACTCAAGAGAAGGATTTAGAGGAGAAAAATCAGAGGAAGGAGCAGGAAACTAATAATACAGGCAAGGATACTCAGGAGGAAGAGGTGAACCACCAAGATCAGTGTAACCCCAAAGCAGGGAATAAAGAATCTACTAATCAAGAAGCTAAGAGCACGGAATCATCTCCACTGTCAAAAATACCAGTTAACCTCGGAAAGCCGATTGTTACCCCAAAGACCAAGACTGACCTACCCAAGATGGTTACTAGAAGCCAAGTGAATCCCAAGGAACTTCATCCTAGAGCGGATGTATGGGGATATGGTTCGGTAGGAAGAGGGAAACCTAGCAATGCTACCTTAAGGCAGAAAGAAGCAGAGCGAGGAGTGGTTGATGGCACTCAAGCAATATTGCTCTTTGGGGCGAAGGCTCGAGGATCCAAAGCCCATAAATGAAGATTCTTTCATGGAATATTCATGGGAGTAATCCTGCAAAAATAAGAGCTTTGTATGCTCTTAGACAAGAACACAAACCGGATATGATTTTACTTCAAGAAACTAAAATGGAGGAGAGTAGAGTTATTCCTTTTAAGAATAGGACTTGGCGAGAAGCTGAAGTAGTAAGCCAAGAGGCCACTGGAACAGCAGGAGGGTTACTGGTTATGTGGAACAAAAATGTGATTGATAGTAGAGTGATTCTGATGTCTAGTTGGTTTATTTGTCTCTTATGTGTGGATAAAACCACGCAAGAAGAGTGGATCTTAACGAATGTATATGCTCCAGCTTAGACAGTGGACCGAGAAGGGTTCTTTGGAGTCGACTAGTCGAATTGAGGGAGACGGTCCCCAACTACCCTTGGATTGTGGCGGGGGATTTCAATTGCTACCTTAATCCCGTAGATAAATTGGGGGGCTCTCAAAGAATAACCGCTGATATCTACGAGTTTAGAGATTTTGTTGAGCAACATGAGTTGATGGATGTGGACTTGCGTAGATTCTCCTATACATGGTCTAACAAAAGATTGAAGGAAAACCAAATTCAGATAAGATTAGATAGGTTTCTTCTTTCTCAAGAATGCCTGGAGAGGTTTGGGGACTCTTCATTAACGGCACTCCCAAGAATCGGGTCTAATCACAACTCAATTCTATGGGAAACAAGGGAGGACTCTAAGAAAAGATACATCAGACCCTTTCGATTCGAACTTATGTGGTTCCAACATCAGGATCTCAAGGATCTGGTTGCCCAATGGTGGGACAAAAAGTATAATGGTTCGAAACTGGCCCAAGTGGCATGTAAACTAAGGAATGTGAAGGCTAACATTAGAGAGTGGAACAAAACTTCCTTTGGCAATATTTTTGTTAAAAATGCAGAACTAAAAGACAAGATCAATGAACTATAGGAGAAGTCGAAGTCAGAGCAGCTTACGAGAGGATCCGAGAAACCAGGAGAGGGAGTCGTTAGCCAAATACCACACGATGCTAGGATTTGAAGAAACCTTTGGAGGCAGAAATCCAGATCGCTTTGGTTAAAGGAGGGTGACAGAAATACAAAGTTCTTCCATGTCTCTACTCTTCGCCACAGGAGTACTAACAAAATTAAGGAGATCAAGATGGCCGATGGGTCTAACACCAAAGATATGGAAGACATAAGGAGGGAAGCGGTTGAGTACTTTAACCAACCCAGTCTGGAGGCAGAAATCCAGACTGCGTTGGTTAAAGGAGGGTGACAGAAATACAAAGTTCTTCCATGTCTCTACTCTTCGCCACAGGAGTACTAACAAAATTAAGGAGATCAAGATGGCCGATGGGTCTAACACCAAAGATATGGAAGACATAAGGAGGGAAGCGGTTGAGTACTTTAAATCGTTGCTAGAAGATGTAAATCCGACTATTGAAGAAGAGGACTCTCTGTTGGCAGCCATTCCACCCCTCGTAACTGATAATCTTAATGGATTCTTACTTAGTCCTTTCACAAAGGAGGAAATCAAGAAGGTCGTTTTTGACATGGATGGTAACGCCTCCCCAGGACCGGATGGCTTCCCCGTAGCTTTCTTCCAAAGTTTTGGGATATCCTAGGCAATGATGTAGTGGAAGCTATAATTGAGGCTCAAAAGGACATGGAAATCCCGGAAGGAGTTAATGCTACTTTTTTAGTCCTCATCCCTAAACTAGTGGGAGCAATGGAATTTTCCGGTTTCGCCCTATCGGTTTATGTAACACTCGATGAAGATTCTCACAAAAACAATTGCCAATAGGTTGAAGGTTATCCTTCCTTTCATCATTGATATGAACCAAGGTGGCTTTGTGAAAGGGCGACAAATATTGGATGGTATCATCACAATTCATGAGGTTATTCATTCAATGGTGACTAGTAAGGAAGCGGGTATGTTACTAAAGCTTGATATGAATAAAGCCTACGACCGGGTCTCATGGCGGTTCCTCACCAAGATTTTGGGTAAGTTTGGTTTCTGTCCCCAGTGGATTAAGTTGATTTTTAGTTGTATCTCTACTACAAGATTTTCTCTCATGGTGAATGGGTCACCCTCCAGTTACTTTAAGAGTGAAAGGGGGTTGCGACAAGGAGATCCTTTGTCTCCATACTTGTTTATTATTTTAGCGGAAGCATTGGGTAGGAACATTTCAGCAGCGGTGGCGAGATGGTCAATTGGAAGGTTTTAAACCAGACCTCAACAAGAAAGCCGGTGTCTCACCAACAGCTTTGTGGATGATACAATCATTGTGTCCAAAGCCTCGGTGCCTCAAGCTAGGAAGTTGAAGAGAATTCTAACCAAGTATGAGACGAGACGAGACAAGTACATAAACTATAAGAAGAGTAGCATCTATTTCTTTAACACGCCCGGTGGGAGGGAGGAAAGAATAGCTAACCTCTTCGGTTGTGGAAAGGAGCTTCTACCAAAGAACTTATCTAGGCATGCCTATGTTCGAAGGAAGAATGAAGGCTACTTTGTGGAACTCGATCATTGACAGGATCTCCAAAAAGTTAGCGGAGGTGGAAGGGCAACCTTCTCAGCTCCGCGAGAAAAGCCTTATTAGTACAAACTACTTTACAGAGCATTCCAATTTCATCGCATGTCTCTATTTAGAATGCCTGCAAAGGTCCGAGCTACATTGGAGCTAATTCAACGCAACTTCTTGTGGTCAGGTTCAGAGGAGAGAAAGAGAATTTCGTTGGTAGCATGGAATCAGGTGTGTGCAAGCAAGGATCAGGGGGGCCTGGGGTTAAAGAGAATGAAAGAAATGAATCAAGCTCTGATTGGCAAACAAGTATGGAGATTTATCAATAATGATCAATTGGGATGGGTAAATCTTCTTAAGGAAAAATATATCAAAAATAATCAGGACTTCCTGAAAGCTGATAATCTTCCTAGAGGATCCTATTTTTGGAATTGTTTGCTCGAATGTCGGGAGGTATTCAGGAAAGGCATCAGATGGAGAATTGGTAATGGAATACAAGTGGACTTTTGGAAAGACCCGTGGTTGGAAGAGGCCCCTCTGAAAGATAACTCAGACCTTCAGGTCCTCCAACATAAACTTTCGAAGGAAATGGGAGGACAAGTAGGGGATTTTATTGCTGTAGCACAAGAAACTTCTTCTTGGAAGAAAATCACAGTTCATAATCTGTCAGAGCAAGAGAAGGTGGCCCTAACCAAACTCAATGATGCTTTAAGGGTGTTCCCGATCATTCCTGGGGGAGGAAGAGACAAGGCGATTTGGGGCAAAACTACAAGTGGGATCTATTCAGTAAAAACGCCTATAAGTTAATCCACTCGAGATTCAATGGTCGGACTCCGACTTATGTTATTTGGTTAAATAATTTAACCCCAAAAATAGCTTTCTTCTTTTGGTTGGCTGTTCAAAATAAGATCCCGACAACGTGATAATCTGCAAAGGAGAGGTTTCCAATTCATCAATCGATGTATCTTGTGTGAGAAAGCAATAGAATCGTAAGTCATATATTTCTAACTTGTGATTTTTCTTGTATAGTCTTCCAAATGATCCTGTCCAAATTTCATATAGATTGGGTCTGCCCAAATAGCATGTCTGAGTTCTGCATACAATGGGCTTCCCCCTTCCGGGCAAAGTTTTTGACTTGGCTCTGGAAGCTCAACTTACCCCATTTTTTATGGGGGATATGGAATGAGAGAAATAAGAGAGTATTTAAAGGACGTAAGAAAGATCCCAGGTTATGTGGTAATAAAATAATCAGAGCTTTGAAAGAAAACTCGGAAAACTTTCTTCTTCAAAAATGAGACCATGTCTCTAAGGGAAAGGAGGATTTTGCGGAACTGGGGAGAGGAACTTCCAGAACTAGACATTACAACCAACCCACGGGATGGTGTCAAGTGGATACCCCCCACACAAAAGTGGGTTAAGTTTAATTTTGACGGGACAGATAAAGGAAATCCGGGGGCTGTAGGAGCAGGAGGAGTTTTGAGAAATGAGGAAGGAAAAGTGGTCCTTGCCTTTGCAGAGCCTTTGGGAACTCAAAAAAATAATTTTGCAGAAGCTCGAGCCTGCATGCAAGCAATGAGAATTGCCAGACTTGAGGGTTATAAGGAAGTTATCTTTGAAGGGGATTCGCTTAATATAATCAAGGCAATTAAGGAAGATAAAGACCCCAGCTGGACCATATTGGAGCTTATCCTAGAAGCAAAGATTCATAAATCTCATTTGGTTAATGCCCAAATCCAACACACCTTCGGAGAAGGGAACCAGAGCGACGGATCTAATGGCAAATATTGCGGCTTCGTTGGGGAGATGCAAATTTGGAAGGATAACTTCCCTCAAGAACTATTGGTGTTGGTTGCTAGAGAAGAGCTAAGATCAAACCTATTAGAGCATCGGGAGATCGGAGGGGCCGATGATGAGTAATCCGACGGATGGAATTAGGCGGAAAAGGCATCCCATTTGTCGGGGCCCGGGAGGTGACAAGTGTACGAGACGAGCAACCTAGTGTTAGTAAGTGCTAGGTGTTGTTTGGTTTTTGTTTTATCCAGAATAGTCAAGCGACAAGTATAGGACTGTGGACTCTAAGTATGGCTTAATGTGAGTCTTAGAAAGATCCATTTTGTATTTTGATTATACGGGCTTGATGCTAGAACCAGCCCATTTTGACTTTGTAAAAGGTTTGTGGACCTTATAACCACCTCTACCTTATACCAAAAAAAAATAGGCCCCTCTACCATTGACTATATATTTTTTGTCTATTTTGTAGGTTAAGCAATAACACCATTGATAGGCAATAGTGCCAATGGTCCTTTTACCTATATGAAAAAACAAGTCATTCTACCCTCAATCCTTGTGATTTAAGCATTTAAGATTTGAACTATTTTCGTCCATGTAAACTAAGTTTTGTTGTTTGTTTATTGGTAAAATAGATAAAGGGAAAATAAAGAACTAGTTTAATCTTAATTGGATAGGGTATCAACTTAATATTTAACCTTTGGAATTAAATCAAGATCACACATAGTTTCATCTTAGGCTTTTGTTTGTTGCATCTTCTTACATACTTGCCTCTTAAAAAAATCTTATTTTCTTTCTCATAAAAATCAAAAGAGCATTTAAAAGTTGTAAGCTTACCGTAGTGGTGAAGTTCTTGGGTTTTCATTTAGGAGACCCAAGTTCAAACCCCGCTTGGTACAAGGTGACCAGGATCCCTCATAAAAACCTATGTAAACATAAATTTTTTAGTTGCAATATTATTGCAGTGGTAAGGGCTTTGGCCTCTCTTTGAGAGGTCCAAGGTTCAAACCCCACTTAGTATGATGGGACTGGGACCCCTCATAAAAACATGTGTAAACACATCAAAAAATAAATCAACTGGCATTAGCTCGATAACTTAGAATCTTCAACATTTAAGGAGGATACCAAGGTTCAAATCCTGCCAAGTGATACATGGATAATATCCAAGCTTTTTTGTAATACCACTATGTGGTGATGATGTAATACAACTGGGGTCCACTTCAATCCCATATAACCAATTAAAAAAAAATAACATTTTAGTTTTAGGCATTAATTATTGTATTTGTATGTGCATTAGGGCTAGATTAAGGTTAAGATTAGACAAAGAAGTATCTTAGGATAAATGTAGGTGTTCTTCAACTAATCCAACAAAACTAGAATTTAAGCTAACAAACTTCCCCTAGTCTTGAAGTGAGAAGAGGAGAGAGTGAAAAAGCATCACGAAGAGGCCCTTTTGTGATGCCTTCCATCTTTTACCCCTCTCACAACAACATACATTGCCTTATTTGGAAAGTTTAACTTGCCTTAGGCCATCCAATTTCCATCACAAAAGAAGCTTTGCATCGACTTGCTTAAGAAAAGAGTTGACATAAACCTCCAAGAGTACCTGGATAAGAAATGGAAGAAGCAAGAGATCATGAAAGAATATTTATTCATGAATAAATAGAATTAATATTCTAAAGGAGGGAGAGGGATTGACCAAAGCACGTTCTAAATCCTTTTCTAGTATCCCTCGAAAAGACTTAAAACCTTCTACAATTATCATAAATTCAACTGCATCTATGAATAAATAGATCATAGATCCTAATTACATTGAATATGGTAAAATTTTCCTTTTAAAATAGGGTAATAAGCCTTAAGTACTATATTGCATAATTTGGACACTCATACCATAACAAGTCCATAAACTATCACCAATGTGTACAACTTGAAAAATCATACAATTTGAAAAAAGGGTGCTAAAAATACTTTCGTATGCAAAAGTCATGACCTCCAAAAGATGTGCTTAAATAGCCCCCATAATTGTAAAACTTAAAATTCTAGACCTTAGATAATTAAAAATTGACATTGCTTGTTCATCCTGCTGGGATGGGGGTGGGATGATGTTCAACCAGTTTCTCTTGGACCAGTTGTTGGTTGGAGCAATGTGGATACTGAAGGCCTTAATAATGATGTAGAGGGATGGATTTCCATCCCATAATCACTAGCATTTTATGCAATGCAACACGCCATGGCACATTACTCCATATGATATGCTTTCTTTGATCATCAATAATCATGATTGGTAAACTTGTGTTTTGTTGGTGGATTTGTTTACTAATTTTTGTCAATGAGGGTTAGTTTGATTTATCATGGGGTGTGTTAACCCACCCACTTTTTTTCTATTGTAAAGGTTGTTATCTTAAATTAATATAAATTTGCTTTTTTCATAAAAAAAAAACAAATGATCACTACCGGTTGGTATTCTACGATTCATTGGTGTCTAGTGATATTTTACCACTTCAATGATCCTAAACTATTGCAATTGATACAAGTGTCCTCTTTCGATCAGTTGAGCTCATAAAAATAAGTTAAAACGGGTTTATGTGGCACATATGGGTCCCACGTTGGCCATTGTGGTAACCATAAATCATCAATACAAGAGTACTAGGATGCTTGATGAGACACAAACTCAAGTCTCCTATAGGCTAAAACTTTGCACCAACTAGGGTGTTGAACAACTTTATTCATAGCAAGGGAGACACGTTTTCACATATGAACTTAACCTCCTCATTCAAGCTACTAAAAAAATATTTCCACCACCAAATTTGAACACACAACCTTCTCTGCATAACTTTCTTTGCATGCCTAGTGTAGCCAAGAGGGAAACCAACCATACAGTGAGAAAATTTTTATTGCATTCATAGACAATGTCATCCAAAATGTGAATCAAAGTATAGATGTCCCTATCCTATCTCTTAAATCGATGTGTGATATCAGAAGTAGAAGATCGTGAAGGGTCTCTCAAGGGATTTATCATGTTTTTCCCTCCCTTCTTAGCTCAAGGATAGGGATATTTTGTGAGCATAAGTATAAGGTTCAATGGAATAGCTAGAGAACACCTATATTTATCCTAATATTTTATTCTAACAAGGAGAACATCAAGATATGCATCAAACAATAATTAATAAACTTAAACTCTTTTGATCTTTGGTGATAAATAAATAAATAAAAATCTTTTGAGAGTAAGTGTTCGAGAGGATTGTGCAACAAGCAAGACCTAATGTGATTGCATGCACTTTTGCTTTAATGATATGCAAGATAAAATTTGGTCCCCTAATGATTGATACTAACTAGTTCCTTATTTGCTCTTTATTTTTAATGAATAAACACAAAATGTAGAAATATAAACAAACTTCAAATAAAACAAAAAAAAGACCTATCATCGAAATGCAAAAAAAAATTATTTAGAACTTGAAACTTGGTTTTTCTATGTCAGAGGAAAAAGTGATTGTTCTACAAAAGTGATGCTAACATAAGCGTTGTTGGTTCCGCAAAAGCACTATTGGTGCTACTACTTCCTAATGGTGCTTTTGCTAACCTATAAAACAAACACAAAAGAGATGGATTGGTAGTAGAGGGTCTACCTAGAATATAGTAAAGTGTGAGGCTCCCTTGACCATAATTAGACCCTTATTTAGATAATAGATTATAGTTGTAAAATGATAAAAATAGTGATTGTGTGCTTAGTAGCAAAAGCACCACTATGCGAGTGATAACTCCATTAGTTTTTTGCTTATTGATAACACTTTTGCTTGTTATGAGTATAACTCCATTTTGTTTTATCAAAAATAGAGAGCAACAATGTTATTAAACTTGCACTTTGGAAGTGCTTTCACATATGGATACACTAAAATATGTTTAATAAGGATATTTCATAATTTTGACAAAGGATGCAATAAAGATTCTTGACCATGAGGTGTAGGGGCCATGATAGATGTAGTAAGATAGTATGATTGCTTATGAAAATGTAAGCTAAGGATGCAATAAAGCTAAATGACAAGTAGATAAGCTATTTGAATTAACAAGATTGATTAGTATGCAAAGATGAAAGACTACAAAGCTATGAAATGATAATGATATGCCAAAAGCTAAAAGGGGAGAAAACATAACCCAAGCAAGCTTGTAGCTTTGATATGCCTTTGTTGATATACCCTTCGTTGATAAAGTTAATGAGCTTGCTTGTTGTTTGAATTGCTTGAGAACTTGAGATGCTTGAGAGGTTGTGATGCTTGAGATCTGTTGCCTTCAAAAGATCATGACATGATTTTGACAAAAAAATTCCATCCGTAGACATGGATTGATATGAATTTTAACACAATTTTGCCAATAACACAATTTTGCCATGCACAAGATCATGATGAATTGAGCTTTCCAAGTGTTGGCTTTATAGGAAGAGCCATGGATTTTTGGAAGATGGTTGTATTGAAGTTAGGATTTTGTGAATAATAATTTTTTTTGAAAAAGGTAAAATATATATATTGATAAAACAAGAATCAGATTATAGTTATAGGTTTAGTAATTTTGGCAAGTCTTATAATCTGAATAAAACTCGGATTAACATTTCCAAAAATAACAAAAAATTGAGTATCATTTACAGAACAAAAAATTTGAACCTGTTCCTATTTCTGCTTTACAATGATCGTAACAAACCTAGCAGGCTTGATAGTCATGCGAACACTACGTGTGCTATCCTGAAAAGGGCCAAAGAGTGCTGCAAGAGGTAGCAAAAATCCCAACAAATAAATGTTCATCCTAAATTGATCCACAAGACTCAATGGACTATGGACCTATCCTCATCCTTAGCTAAGTCTTTGGGGGCCAGTTTAAGAACCATTTGGTTCATTTCCCGCCATTCAGAAGTGTCCCTGTCCTGATTGGAATTCAGCATTTATGCAACCGAACTTTCATTGCCATGTTTAGCCAAAAAGTCAACCGTTGCATTACTTTGTCCACCAACATAGACCGAGATGACATCCTCAAACTGCTGCCAAATGGACTTAATTTGGCTCACAATGTTTCTTATCCTCCAAGCCTTTGGTCTGAAATTTCTATTAGCATCCCGAAGCCCCACCATAATTTGTGAATCAGACTCAACTATGATCTTTCTAACCTCATTCTCCCAAGCATTGAGAGAACCTTGTCTGATAGCCATGCCTACAACTTCATTATTAGTAGCCCTTCCAAGACCCTCTAACTCCCAATGGAGGATCTTCCCCTTGAAATATCTTATGAGAAAACCAATTCCTGCAACCCTTGGGTTATCCTTAGTTGCACCATCAAAATTAATCTTTTCCCAACCTGGGGGAAGAGGTTGCCATGGTCCCAAATTTTGCGGCTTGGGATTCCCCTCATTCACCTGAGTTTTCTTATCCCTAAAGTGAGCTCAACCACTTTCAAAAATCTTGTTAACAATTTTATGCGAAACCAACTTCATTGGACTGAACTCCTCTCTAAAAATTTTGGAATTTCTTTCCAGCCAAATGTGCCACCAGATGAAGTTTGGGCCTAGGGACCAGGGACCAGCCTAGCTGAATGGATGTATTCTTGAATTTTCTACTTTTCTAAATCTCTTAGATATTATAAAGAGTCGCCTGAAAGTTTAGATGAACCTTAAATAGGTCTAACCACCTTTTCCACAACTCTCTTGCAAATGCACATTGGAAAAGTAGGTGATCAAGTGTCTCCTCTCGGGAGTTACACATGATGCAGTTGGAAGATCCATAAAAAACTCTCTTCATAAGATTATCATAGGTGAGACAACTCCTATTCATCACTTCCCAAGCAAATAAATTAAATTTAGGTCAACCCTTAGCCACCCAAATTCTATCCTATGGGGCATCCTACAGGATCAATGGAGGAGGGAGCAAAGCATTATAACCATCACGAAAAGTGAAGACACCTAGAGTACCAAGGTCCCAAGAAATCCTATCCTCTTCCTCTTTATTTGTAAGGCACCTTTGCTTGAGGATCTTATCAATAATAAGCCTTTGATGAAGAGGGACATGAATAGGCCATTCTTCTAACCTCTTCCACTGAAAGAAAACGAAATCTTCAATTTGTTGTGAAGTAATGTATGAAGCCATCTTTATCCATCCTCTACCCTCAAGGCTTTGTTGCAAGGGTTGCAACTCTAGAAAATCATAGATTAAGGGGGGTGCTAGTCCCAAGAATCACTCCAAAAGTTAGCTTTGTCTCCTTTACCTACTTTCCAAAAAAGTCTATATTTTACCAATTGTTCACCAGCTTTCATGACCTTCCAAATAATGGAGCCAGGGTCCCTTAGAGGAATGTGGATAGATTCTTAATGAGGGATAGAACCCATATACTTACTAGTGATGACTCTACTAAAGGAATCCTTCTTGTTGGATATCCATCTCCAATAAAGCTTCCCAGCAAGAGCCTGATTGTTTAAAATTTTTTTACGAAAACCAAGGCCCCCTCGAGTTTTAGGCTAACATATTTTATCCCAACTAACCAGAGCCCACTTATTACCCATCCTTGGGCCATCCCACAAAATTTTTCTCATAAGCAAATCCAACTCTTTGAGGACTCTCATAGAGGCAACTAGGATGGAGAATCTATAAACAAGCATGACTTGGATCACCGATTGGATGAGAGCCATTCTTCCTCCAAAGGTAATCCAACGATGAGTCCAATGATTAACTTTAATAGTGATTCTATCCATTAAAGCTTTCCAATCAACTGCCCTTAGGCTCTTAAAAATAAGGAGAATCCCTAGGTAATCAAGCGAAAGGGTACCCTGGGAAAAGTTCAAAATGGATAGAATATGATCTTGGATTTTTCTATTTGTATTGAAGAAAACAACCTTGGATTTGGTCGCATTCACCTATTGACTAGTAGCATCCATGTAGGTTTTTAAAATGGCTTTCAACGTTCTAGCCTCTCGAATGTTGGCCTCCCCAAAGAGACCTATATCATCCACAAATTGAAGATGAGTTAACATATCCTCGCCTAATTTCACACCCTCCAAAAGACCTTGTTGCTTATTTTTTTGAAGGAATCTGCACAATCCTTCTGCTAGAATAATAAAAAGAAATTGAGAAATAATCTATCCTTGACAAATACCATTGTAGGCTTGGAAAGAGGTCGAGGGAGAGCCATTGATGAGAATAGAGAAGGAAACTGTTGAGACACAACTCATGATCCACTATCTCCACTCTTGAGAGAAGCTAAATTTCCCAAGAATTTGATCCAAAAACTACTAGGGGACTCTATCATAAGCCTTGAACATCTAATTTAATAAACATGCCTCTTCGACCAAAATTTTGCATAGAATGGATAGCCTCCCAAGCTAGAATAACTCCATCTAGAATTTGATGCCCCTCTAAAAATCCTCCTTATTCCTGGGATATTATGCTATCCATAATCTTTTTGAACCTTTCAACTATCAACTTAGTGATTATCTTGTAGGTCACATTGCAGAGAGCAATTGGACGAAAATATCCAAGGTTGGTGACTTGTCCCACTTTAGAAATTAAAGTGAGAAAAATATGATTTAGAGTCAAAAGCATAGTTTTGTTTGAACGAGATTCTTCAATAGTCTGGGTTAAATTCTCTCTTATGACATCCCATAAAGCTTTAAATAACTCAATTGAAAAATCATCGGGCCCTGGAGATTTTCCTAATTTTATGCTAAAAACTATGCTCCTCACCTCATATTTATCCACTTGTCTGAAAAGGGCTTAGTTTTGCTCAACTAAAGTAATATGAAGGATACAGTTAAGTATCTCTTGTTGCGCTACAAGATTAGGGATAGCAGGTGAGATTTTGAAAAAAAATATTTGCTGCATGTTTCATACCTGGTAAGGTGTCCATTACCTGTCCATTGGAATTTTGAAGCTAAGTCAAAGAATTCCTTTATCTACTTGTCTATGTAGAGCGATGAAAGAAACTTGTGTTTCGATCCCCTTCCAAAAACCAAGCAGTAATCGCTCTTTGTTTCCAATAAATTTCCTCCTGATTGTTGATGGAGTCTAATTCTTTTTTGACCAATTCATCTTCATATTTCAAATCCTCTATGATTTTTTCAGTCCTAAAGCGAGTGGCAAGATCCTCTATCTTTGCCAACAAACAAGCCTTTAGGGACTAAAATTCATATTTGCTACTTATTTGCCAGAATTTAAGACGAAATTCGACATATTGGATTTGTTTGGAAAAATATACATAACTCTCCCATGGGTAGGATGACCCTCCTCCCATCATATGGGGATTTTTTCCTTCAAATCCTCATTTTCTAGCCAACAATTCTCAAAACGAAAAGGTCTTGGGGGTGGATTATGGCCCAACTTCCATTCTAGAAGAATCGAAAAGTGATCAGAGTTAGTGCGATTAAGAATCTCCATCATAAGATACTAATGAAGAAAGGCCTCTTTAGAAACCATAAATTTGTCAAGCTTTAATTTCCTACTTGCTGACCCTACTTATTTATTTGTCCACGTATATGGAGACCCCTCATGTTGAACATCGATTAAATTGAGTTGATTAATTTTGGATATCATAAATATATCCCCCTGGTCCAAAGAAGGATTTATCCCTTATTGATCCCTAAGAGAAAGTTTAGCATTAAAATCCCCTGCCACTATCCAATTCACTTCCTCTTTTCTAGTTCTACTATCCTGTACAACTGACCATTGGTGTTGTTGCTCCACAAAATTCGTAGCACCATAGAAATTGGAAACCAATAAAAGCTCCCCGAAGTTCTTGCTCTTGAAGAGAGAAGTAAGAATACCTCGACTAGCAAAGTGATCTAAATCCATCCAAATAAGAGGATTTCATAAAGCCACCACTCCCCTTGAATCCCCTTGGGATCCAACCGCTATGTACTCAACCTGTGTCCAAATTTTTTAACAATGATATCCATCTTTTGAATGGAAGCTTTAGTCTCTTGAAGGAGAATAAAGTCATAATGATGATTTTTGATTAAACTCTGAACAACAATTTGATGAGGTATGTTGTTTAGACCTCTTATATTCCAAGATTGGACAATCATTGGGAACTTGGATTCCAGTAAGTGTCAATCTGCTTGACCTTCATCTGGATGACTAGTTGGTCCCCCTCATTAGCCAACTTCTCCTGGTTCGATTTTCTTCCTACACCCTTTCCTTTGCTTGATAATTTTTTAACCCTTTCTCCGCTTGTTGGATCTCAAGGTCAGGTTTCCCTATGTCCTTCTCTCTATTTTTCATGGAAACATCATTATCCACCACAACCATTGCAAGGGTTTGGTTACCTATATTTATCAATGCTAAGTGATTAGCCCCCAAATTTGAATTCAAAGAAACATGATGGGCAATTTCCTCAACCCTTACAAGGGGAAGGTTATCCTTCTACGGTTCATCTATTAAGGTGGTCTCCTCCTCCATATCCAAGAGAGAATTAAGAATTTCATACTTATTGAAATTTCTTTTTGTTGATTGGTTGAAGCGTTTTGTCTTACTCTTTTATTCTTCTTTCTCTTTGGAGATTCAAAACCCTCTACATGGGGATTAACATTCGAGGTTGTGGGTAGTTTCTCTTCTTTCTTCTCAGCAAACTTGCTATTGGTGATGATTTCCTTTAGAGGGATGAGACTCTTCATATTTCCCTTTGGGCAAAATCGGGCCAGATGACTATGTTTGTGGTAGATCTTGCATCGAAATGAGATTACCTCATAGTCTACCTATTGGATCCATGATAATTCCCCCATGTTAATTTATATTTCAGTTGGGAAAGGTTGGTTGATATCTATCTCCACACAGATTCGGGCATAAAAAATAGATTCACCCCTCATCGTGTCCTTGGAAACTCCTAAATAACGATCCAAGAAATTGCCTAGTTTTTCAAAAATTGGTTCACACCAGTATTCCATGGGTAGGGCATAAAGACAAACCCAAACAATCACCATAGAGGGCTCCATCAAAGGGTCAAATCCCATCTTCCACGAATTAACAAAAAGGCTCATAACACCATATGTTCTCCTCCATGACTCAAAGGCTTTGTCTCTGTCTGCTTGAGAAGAAAAACTCACAATATAATAGCCATTGCTAATAAGAGAGATTGAGGTATCCCCAAGGGGCTCCCAATTATTCTGGATCCAAGAGGACATAAATCCTAAAGATGATCTTATGTTGATAAACTTACAAATTAGGTCATGCTTGCTTCTATAGAGAATGTTATTGACCATAAGGGCTTGATTTATCACAAGTTTAAGGGTCTCCTAGGGAAGGCATCCATTAACCCTTGCCTGGTATGATTGTTGCTTTGGATTCTTGGCCATTGCAGAGAAAAATAGAATGAATATCTAAGTCTTTAAACAAGACATCCTCCATATCCTATTTTCCTTTAACTATATCTGCAAATGATCTTTTAGGGGAGGGGGGCCGAGGAGGGGGTCTAGAAGGGCCCTCATTAGCACCCATAGGCCACTTCACAACCTACACATAACACTTTGCTCGAAGGGAATACTTGCAATTGCACAAAAAAATATTTTTGAAGGTAAGAATGTGAAATAGTCTCAAGATGCAATTAATGGATGGAAGACTAAAAAATAAAAAATTTTGGGTTTTGGACTAATGTTGGGGTTGTGGATCCGATTGATGTAATAAAATCCATTTTTGATGGGTAACTTGGAAGGTACTAACTATCATCATTTCCTTTTGGGTGTTTGATAGTCAGTAGAACTAGAGGCAATAACATTGGTAGCACTAATAAAATAATCACTTTTGCCAAGATGACCATTGAAAATCAAAATTTTCAACTTGCACAAAAGCATTGTTTTACTCGTATCTTGAAACTTTCGCCTTTGGAGAAATAAGTGCTCCTAATTTAAGCTTGGAGATAGTTTATTTGGTTTGGATGCTTAGTTGGCTAATTGTTGGATATGTTGGTAAGTTTAGATATTTTGATGATGTTCCCAAAATTGGGTGTTTACACAATGCTTTGCTGGACAAAATACCACACTTTCATCTTAATGGAAAAAATGTTTGTTGTGATACAAACTTGAGACATAGAGAGATAACGTTTAGAGGGCATTAAATTTGCTATGTTAGAGTTGTCTCTAAGGTGATGAATAGATCACCCTTTTCTTGGAGAGGGAATTGGCTTGCACCATGAAGAAGACAAACTATGTCTTTAACTTGTAAAAATTGTAAAGGCTTAGACTCAAACCCATGTCATGAATGAGAAAATGCCTCGAAATGTTTGGCTTAACACGAATGAGCAACACCAAACTATGGTGCTAGAAAACATGGGAATTCAAATTAAAAAAAAATGTTGTCTTCCTTTTCAAATTCAATATTGTGGCACACCAAGAAGGGGTGATCAAAATTTACTAAATTTAAAAATCTACAACCATACCTTAGTGGTAACAAAGTGATGGATGGATAAGGCACAAATAGTTTTAAATATTTAAAAAATGGATGAAGAATCGTGGAGAGAAATCTCCTTTCTACCTCTTACGTCGAAGATGCTCATGAAACTTTGAAGAATAATTCATTGTTGTATTTGAAACAAAGATTGGAGTTTCCAATTGTACCTTTTGATGACCAATTAATCTTAATCCATACTTGCTTTGATGCCACATTGGAATTCACACCTACTTATAGAAATAAACAAAATAAATATATCCACTCAAATCTTATACAAAATGTGTAAAAATGACAAAAGAGAAAAATAGATCACAGGTGCCCTTGAGCACCATAAACAATCACTATATTCTATATAGATAAGAATCACAATACTTTAATATAATGGATGGAGTAGTGGGGGCATTTATACCAATACCAAATATTTAGTTACGTAAATAAGTTTAACCTAAGCCAACATAAAAAAAGGGCTTTAACATAAACTGAGTTATAATATGGGTTTAACTTATATAACAAGCTTAAAATCAAATGACATTTGCTCAACTGGTTAGATTCCTCAACGTTTGAGGAGACAAAGGTTTAAATCTTGCTAAATGATACATGGATAATATCCAAGCTTTGTTGTTATACCACTATGTGGCGATGATGTAATACGAGTGGGGCCCGTTTCAATCCCATATAACCAATTGAAAAATAAACTATAACAAGCTTAGCTATAGTCGATAGGGCTTCATAATGAAAAATACAAATAATCAAATACAATTGTAAAATGATTGCCCATATAACCATACAATATTATATTGTACAATACCAACCTTGGTAATAATCATATTACACTTTCAAAAAAGCCAAGCAGACAAATGAATGACCTCAACTTCCCCAAGTACAAGTCTTCGCTAGGCCACTTCTTTGATCTTAGTAGATCTCATGCTTCCTTTGATAGCCTTGGTGCCTTGTCCCTCATTTTCTTAATTATGATATTGTGTATTGCATCATGGAAGAGATAAGATATTTTTCCTGCTTCTTGGCAATGTTTGTCTTTTTAATCAACCATTAATAATGACTACCAATATGGCCCTATCTAGTGTAGCCAAAGAGTAGGGAACCAAACCTTCTTTTGGTATAAGATAAGCCAAACCATATAGGAGGTGTAGGTTAATTTTCCTTCCTCTTTAAACTTCTTTAGTTGGTTGTTCGTTTTGTCTGCAATGTATCTGACATAATCTATCATTTATGAGCATCTAGTATTGTTCTTTACTACATGAAGGAGGGCAACATGTTCCTCATATACCTATGCATATAAATTTTCCTTGAGTATTATCATAGTCTTATAAAGACTATATGGACATCATCTTTGAACTAATCTAATTACAATGAGATGCTAAAATTGATTGCTTTGTTCAAGTTCTTTACATGTGGGATTAATAGTTTTGGTTAAATCTATAATAATAGTCCTTTGGGTTTTAGTGTTGCATGAGACTTTCATGGTTAGGTCATAACTCACATTTAACATCTTCCTTATGTCTCCATCCCATATTTAAAATGACTAATTTTTTCATTGGAATTCAAATGCTTCTATCGGTGAAGTCATACTTCTTTACTCATGCTTCTATAAGCTTTGGGCAATTCTAGACTTGTAGGACCAATTTCATTAGCAAGCCCAAGGTTCAAATTTAGCTTATGCTTCAAAAGTATGTTGTGGTCCCGGTATTGAACCTTTTCAAGGCTTCCTTCCTTATGTTTATATTTACCTTTTTCTACCCTTCTACAAGGTTCATTGAACAATTATTTGGGCCTTCAATGTGGAGGGGAGGTCTTCTTTTGCTTTAGTTATTTTTTATTTTTTATTTGGTTATTATGAGAAACTCCTATGACCAACGTATAGGGCTAAGCAGTATCCTCTCAACCATGACCCCTCCTAAAGTTGAGAGCTATACTTATCAATAGGGATTTTAACACAAAGCCACCACACATCCACCCCCTCACACACTCGCCCATGCTGCGGTTAAAGATTGTTTTTTGATGAACACACACCCACCCTCTCACACACTCACCCATGCCACGGTTTGAACCTTGGACCTCCCAAAGAAGAGCCAAAGTTTTTTTTTGGATTTGGTTATTGTGAGAAACCCCCTATGATCGACATATAGGGCTGAGCAGTCTCCTCCCAACCATGACCACTCCTAAAGTTGAGAGCTATACTTATCAATAGGGAATTTAACACAAAGCCACCACACACCCACCCCCTCACACACTCACCCACGCCGCGGTTTGAACCTTGGACCTCTCGAAGAAGAGCCAAAGCCCAAATCGTTGCACTGTAACCCCATGTGCATTTATTTTTTCTCTCTTTAGTGGGCCTTGCCTTATATGTTATTATATGAATTGATGCTAGTTGTGTTGAAACTATAAGGGTAGTGGTGGTAGATGGTGGAGTCATGAGATTAACCTTAGGCATGGAAGGGTTGGTGGAGGTGGAAGTGGTATCCATGATGATAAAACGTAAGTAGCTAAATTTTGTGGAAAAATGAGGGAAACATTACCAATTTTTTATGATGGAGTGATTTGCCCAACCTATATATTGATTCACTAGGATACTAGAGTGCATCACTTAATTCTTGGGAGTTTGCCAAAATTTTGAACTTAGGGGCAAATTGTAAATGTGCGAACATCATTGTATTATTGAAGAGCAGTTTAAATAATACAACATGCAGAAACAGCACTCCTGGATTAGCCCGGGTTGGGCGCATCTCAACAGATGCCGCCGCAACAAGGTGCTAAAGTTAAATAACAAATTAACTAATATAACACCTATTGTAATAGTACGCTAACATCCCCCTTTATTACATTATTTGGGTAATGTAATAACTAATAGCTATACTAACATCCCCTTACATTATTTTGCAATACAAAGTGAGTCGCGAAACAATTCAAATTTGACACGTCCAAGTGCCTTAGTGAAAATGTCTCGCAACTTGAGCATCGGTGGGAATGTGTCGAAGCTCGAATTCGGTGCTTTGGAACTTCCTCTCGAATGAAATGACATTGTGTGTCAATGTGCTTTGTTTTTTCATGATGGACTGGATTCTTGACGAGGTTCATAACACCCTGATTGTCGCAAAACAAGTGTATTGGAGATTTTGATGGATGGCCCATACTTGTTAGAATGCGACGTAACCATATCACTTCGCACACAGCCTTCACGTGCGGCGCGATATTCGCCTCTCGTTGAAGAAATAGCAACCACCTGTTGCTTCTTGCCGTGCCAAGAGACAGGACCGGATCCCGTATGAAAAATGTATCCGTAAGTTGACTTGCGATCATCAAATGATCCGGCATAGTCGGAGTCCGTGTATCCTTGCAAGAAGAATTTGTTGTTCCTCTTGTATTCTAGGCCATATTCTATAGTACCACTGGACATAGTGAAGAACACGTTTTGTCGCTTTCCAATGAGTAATCTTAGGCTCCCCGCATGAACCTCGAAAGATAGTTTACAAGCAAATACGAGATCCGGCCTAGTATTGGTCGGATATATGAGACTCCCAATCAACCGTCGATAGAGAGTGCCATCTACCTCGGGGTGAGTCATCATATCGCGATAATCGAAGTCCATTCTCCATAGGAGTTGCCATTGGCTTGCAATCACCATGCGATATTTATCGAGCAATGTCTTGGCATACTTTTTCTCGAGACACTTTGATGGTGTGCTCCTTCCGGCTGAATTCCGCACCAAGACAAGAATGGAGAAGTCCAAGATCCGTCATCTCAAAAGATTTGCACAAGTTTCTTTTGACAAAGAGAGATCAAATCTTCCGAACTCCCCGTAATGAGCAGATCATCCACATAGAGTACAAGCAACACTATCTCGTAACCCTGTTTCTTGAAATAGAGGTTTGCATCCGACGGACATCTCTTAAATCCATGCCGCATTAGGTGATTGTCCATTTTTATATACCAAGCTCGAGGAGCTTGTTTCGCACCATACAAGGATTTAACCAATTTGCAAACTTTCTCGCCGTTGGCCTTCCACTTCAAATCCTTCAGCCGAGTCATATAGACTTCTTCTTGGAGATCACCATTAAGAAAGGCACTTTTGACATCCATTTGGTGAACTTTCCACCCATATTGTGCCGCCATAGCACACATAACCCGAATTGTGGTCATCCGAGCAAGAGGTGCAAAAGTTTCTTCATAGTCGATGCCTTCCTTTTGAGCATAGCCCTTTGCAACAAGACGGGCTTTATGCTTATCAATTGTTCCATCTGCCTTGTACTTGACTTTGTATACCCATTTGCAGCCAATAGGTTTCTTTCCATGCGGCAGATCAACAAGCTTCCAAGTTTTATTCTTCATCATAGACTCATACTCGTATCCATAGCGGCCTTCCACCGAGGCTCACTAAGAGCATCTTGCACCGATGCAGTCCAAGACTATCTATGGTAGACATGAATGCCCCGTCATCATCAATATCCATATCCTCAACTTCTCTACTTGGAGTCACATAAAGTTCCTCAAAAGATTGACAAAGATCATCAACCTCACCCGCTCTCGGCTTCTCTTCCCGTTGAGCCATACCGCGTGTACGAGGTCTATCCAAATTCAAATTGGGAGGAGTGGATAAATTTGCATCTCTCGATTGTATTTGTACACCATTTAGGATTCTCCTTCGGTGGTGGTGAAGAAGATGTAGAAGGACCTCCCGTCTGTGTTGACGAAGGAATCTCCTCTTCCTTTGGTTCCACAATATCCTCGGTGTACCGTAGATGTGCTCCGTGATGTGAAAGCTTCATCAAAGACAACATCTCTCGCCGATATGAATTTTCTTGGTCAAAGGATCTATCAACCGATATCCTTTAGAGTGCTCGTAATATCCAAGAAAAATACATCTCGATGTTTTCTCATCTAGCTTCTTCCTTTTTTCTTTCGGTATGTGCATGAAAGCTTGACACCCGAAAATACGTAGATGAGATATGGAGGGTTTTCGACCACTCCATGCTTCCCGTGGAGTCATTCCTTTTAGGGCCTTTGTGGGTGCCCTATTCAAAAGATACACCGCAGCTGGTGACAGCTTTCGCCCAATATTGTTGCCCAAGAGTTGCACCCGTGAGCATACAACGAACCATTTCCATGATAGAACGGTTCCTTCTCTCAAAGAACTCCATTCTCGCCGAGGAGTATAGGCAGTTGTTAACCGTCTCTTGATCCCATGTTTATCTAGGAATGCAGAAAATTCATTAGAGGTAAACTCTCCCCCTCGATCTGAGCGGAGGGTTTTAATAGAAGCCCCCGACTCCTTCTCAACGGATTTCTTGAACTCGTTGGAAGAATGCGAAAGCTTCAGATTTCAGCTTGAGAAAGAAAACCCACATCTTTCGTGAGTAGTCATCTACGAATAACCGAAAGTACCTCTTCCCTCCAACACCGTTGGGTGTGAAAGGACCGCATAGATCGGTGTGAATTAGCTCCGTAGGTTTTCGTGCTCTTGTAGAGCTCTTCTCAAATGGTACTCTATGCCGCTTTCCCGCTGCGCCAGAGCACACCGGCAATGTGGCGTAAAGGGAAGGAAGACCCTTTACCATCTCATACTTGCCGAGCTCAAGTAAGTAGCCGTAACTAAGATGCCCATATCTCTTGTGCCATAGGGAAGTTGCCTCCTTGGTAGAGACAAATCATGGCAACATGTGGAATAGAGATAGCATCTAGTGCAAATAAGCCATGCTTATATGAAGTCGTTGCAATCCGCTTACCCTTCCCGGTAATTGTACAACACTTCTTTCCATTCTCAACACGAAAGTTGACAACCATATTTCTCGTCCAGGATTTGTGTCACCGACAACAAATTGTTGGCCAATCCCGAACATAGAGGACCTTGTCAATCCGACACTTGCCATCGTGAAGAGTGACTCGAAACCGTACTCTCTCCCCGAACCCCGTAGGTTTTATCATCAAGCAATGGTGACAAGTTTGCCCTCCTTGGCCACAAATGATTCAAACCACGATCCGTCGCCGACCATATGTTTACTAGCTCCGTAATCGACATACCAAATAGGATCCCTCCGAGTGGAATCTGTGGTAGTCATGAGCACCTTGTGTGCCCATTCGTAATCCGAGTCGTATTCTTCAACAAGGAACATTCGCCTCGGGGTTGCTTGTTTTTATTTTGTGGTTTGTTTTGGCCTTTTTGCTTGTTCTTATGCCAACACCGTTGGTGTCATGGTTGTCTTTCTCACGGATCTTGCACCACCTCTTCTTCTCGTTGAGGTTGCTTGCCTTTTCCTTTCGTATCCCGTTGAGAATTTCCTCCTTTCTCGAAAGTTGCCTCCTTTTTGCCCATTACCTTTCTTCCTAGAACCCCGCCTCGTTGGTGTATAGGGCCGTATTGGAAGAATCATCCTTGTGAAGTTGGCGTGCCTCCCGTTGTTGAAGCAGATTGACCAACTCGATGTAGGTAATTTGTCGTTGGGACACCCGGATGGAGGTTATCAACATGTCAAATGAAGAAGGTAAAGCTCTCATCACAAGTGAAATGAGAAGCTTTTCATCCACAAGATCTCCTAGAGAACTCAATTTCTCTTTCAACTCGTACACTCGCACGTAAAGAGTTCAACCGCTTCACCCCGTCTCAAACTCAGAGTTATGAAGTTGTTGTTGAAGATGAAGAATGGTGGATTCATTCTTCCCCTCATAGATGGTTCTAAGGGCATCCCATGCCTCTTTACCACTTGCTTTATCAGCTATATGAGGTTGCACTTCATCCGAAACAAAGAAACAAAATGAGCACCTTTGCTCTACCGTCTTTCTTGTCAAAAGCAATCTGATCCGCCGAAGGACCCGTGGATCCCGTCGTTGGTGAAGGCCTTGTTGCTACTCCAAAGAATAATATCCCACAAATCTTCCATTTGGAGAATAGCCTTCATCTTATGTTTCCATGGTGTATAATTTGGACCTTTCAATAACTCGATGCGGATCACCATCAATTTTGCAACAGCTGCCATAGTGAAGGTTCCTTATATCACCAAATTGGTCCCCCTTTCGATATACCTTTTGCTAGGCCAATATACCGTACAAAATACCCGCCCTTACGTGAGGGAAACTATAGGTATTTAGAAAGATCAACAAAAAATCACCCGCCCTTACGTGAGGGAGACTATAGGTGAATTTTAGAGATCATACGATACGTGGAACATAAGCGGTACGGAAAGGGAATCGCCTTGTTGATGGCACCTACCATAGAAGATTCTTCTCATGCGTGGGGCGTAACTTCCCCTAAACACTATGAAGAATACTTCGTCAGATTTACGCCTAAACACAAGTGCGATAAAGGGTAGTGGATGGAGTAAAAAATGCAAAAATGGCGTACTTATTCCTCCCCGACGATTTATAGAGAACAAGCTCGTACGTCGTTATAGCAGACTATATTAGGCGGCGGATACAGAGAGCCAAATCACGACAGCCTTACCTCGTAAGTGCCGGCGTAGGTATCGCAAATACCGAACGCCGCAAAGGCAAATAAATTGCACAGATGGGTTTTATATTCCGGGGACTTAGGGAGTGTTTGATTTTAATTTTTAATGTTATAGTGCAAAAATGAAATATGCAACATACAACAAAAAAAAATGCCCACTAGAATAACCCACAAGGTGTCGGTCACAGCCGAAAATGCACCTTTTACAATGCCAAATTGCTATTTTTCATAAAAAATTACTCTCAATCCCCCTTTGATTTTTTTGAAAAAAATCCCCCCTTAAAAGGCTTTCTTTAACAAAGCATTTTTATAATTATTATCAATTTTAAAATTAAAATAAATAATTTTAATTTCTATAGTTTTAAACTTTTAGAAAAAATAAATTAAAATTAAATTTAATTTATTAAAGTTTAAAAACTATATTAAAAAAAATTAAAATTAAAAATTTTAATTAAAAATAATAATAATAAAAAATAACTTTAAAAAAAAAAAAATTATACCTTGGGGGAGTCGGCGGGATTCGAACCCCCGACCTGTAGGCTCCCTGAGCCTTACCGCACGGCTCACGACCACGTGAGCTGGCCGGGCCGATCCGGAAGAAACAATGGAGCACCTCTCCTTTGTCCCTTCTCGTCCGCCTCAAGCCCTCCGCCACCTCCTCTCGCAAGTTCCGTGATGCCGCTCCGTCGAGCTCTTCCGCTGCCTCTCTGCCGCCTCTCGTTTCCCGTCCGCGTCCCTCCCTGCGTTCCGAACAAGGGGTTTTTTTTTTTTTTTTTTTTTTTAAATTGTTTCGAAACAAAAGAAAAATTTCGAAAAAATAAAAAAAAAAACGCGGCGGTGGGGGGGAGGAGCGCGCGCAGCGCAGCACGCGGCGGGGGGGGGGTTTATAGCAGTGGGAGAGGGAGCGGCGGGAATTTTAAAATTTAAATTCCCGCCGGGGAATTTGGGAGGGGGGGCTCGGGGAACGCGACGCGCTCTTTGCGCGTCGCACGGGGGGAAGGGGGGGGGTCCGTCCCTCCTCGGCGCCGGGGAATTTAATTCCCGACGCGTCGGCGGTCGCGTCACGGGGAGGAGCGCCGGGGAATTCCCCGCGCGTCGGACTCCCTCCGACTTGGCCGCGTGACACCTCGCACCCTACGCGAGCTCTGTCGCGTTGCGCCCGCGCGACCGTCTCCTCGAGCGCCGCGCGACAGTGCCCGCGTGCTCGTCGTGTGGCGCGGCGGTCTCGTCGTCGCTGTCGCTACGCGAACGGGTCTGCACGGAGGGTCGACAGAAAAAAAAAACGCGGCTGTCTTCTCCCTCCTAAAAAACGCAGTCCTCCGCACTTTCGGCTTCTCCCAGTTCCCTGCAACTTGGCTCTGATGCCATGTAAATGTGCGAACATCATTGTATTATTGAAGAGCAGTTTAAATAATACAACATGCAGAAACAGCACTCCTGGATTAGCCCGGGTTGGGCGCATCTCAACAGGATGCCGCTGCAACAAGGTGCTAAAGTTAAATAACAAATTAACTAATATAACACCTATTGTAATAGTACGCTAACACAAATCACCTGGCTAGGTGAGTGATTCACTTGGGTTTACTAGCAATTCACTAGTTAGCATATACTTGGGCAATTTTATAGATGGGTGGTTTGATTGCTTGGATGAATGAGCAATTAACTCGAATGGAAGAGTGAATCACTAGTATATTAGCCCTTGGATAAAAGTCAAGTTAGTGAAGTGTAGTGTTAGTCAAACCCTTTGTTTTAAAGGGGAACTAGTTTACTTGGGGAGCCCCTATGGGGTTCAACTCGACTAGTTAGATGGAAGAGGGCATCTTGATAGTAGCTTGTCAAGGAGAGGGTGGCATGGGTAAGACGATTGAGGTCCATGCTAGTTTGATGGGGTCGATTAATAGCAAAAAATGCATGCAACAAGCAACCATTTAAAGCGGTTTAGTGTGCAAGCGGATCAAAGGTACATCAAAGTAGTTGAGGGTTTTCGGGTGATTCAACAATGTACCACAAGGAGCATCTTGGTGAATTGATAATAGATTGTAATGATTAGATTGCAAATGAAATGGAAAATATTACCTTTGAATCCCCTGCCTTGCCTATACCCTACAATAAATGTTTGGGAAGGTAGGTTAGTTTAGAAGGGACCAATTTGACCACTCACGCAATTCACTTATCGAGTAGTCCCTTACAAGTAAATCACTCAGAGGGTGGAACAAATCACTCTCCCTTTCTACCTTTATTTTTTTTAACAAAATATAAGAATGAAAGATCAATAAGAAGAAAATAACAACTCTTGGAAGAAGATGAGCTAAAAGAGAGATAAAAACAAGATTCTCTTGCAGATGACAAGGAAATATATACAAGGGAATAATAGGAACGAGTATCTTCTAAGAAATTAAAGTGAGGATTCCACATAATCATGTATAGACCACAAGGACCCATAAACCCTGGACTAGATCTAAGAATTAAATATTTGTCCTTCTCAAAGGTGAAGATGGTGGCAAAAAAAACCCCTTCCACATACTTTGATTTCTATTCCTCCTCTTACGTTAGTTCTCCATTCTTTATTATTTTAGCCTTTATCATTATATAAGATCCAACACCGAAAGACAACAAATTTCTTCTTCAATAACTTCTTTATATGTTATTTCTATCACGAAAACTTCTTCCCATATTTTAACCATTTTCAAATCATCCCTAAACTAAAAAAACTTATTTTATGCTGGGTTCAGCTATTAGAGTTTCTATAATTTCAAGTGGAGCTACATTTTTTTCCATGTAAAGCTTTTTTTTCTAAGGAAACTATAATTACCGCGAGGAACAGGGGAGCAATAACCAGAATTTCAACACCAAAGGAGTAGGGGAGCAATAACCAGAATTTCAACACCAAAGGAGTAGGGGAGCAATAACTAGAATATCAACACCAGCTCTAACTAAAAAAATCTTAAATTGTTACTAATGAATTATTTTATAATAAAATTAAATTTAAACTAATGAATAGGGGACAACCTATTCGGGCTTTAGCTCTTATTTGGAAGGTCCAAGGTTCAAACCGTGATGTGAACAAGTATGTGAGGGAATGGGTGTGTATGACTGTGTTTGGTCCTTATTGATAAGCTCAACTCTCACCTTTATAAAAATCATGTTTGAAATAAAGATTCTCAACCTGAAATATTAATAACCTTAAAAAAAAAAAATTAAATTATTATGTATCTATTGGTTGAGTCAAGGGAAAAAGACCAAAAATATCAGCCATAGTCATTACAAATTAAAAAAAATAAAATATTGTTTTTTAAATCATTGCCTTAGCTTTGAAGGCAGAGGCCCCGATTTTTGGTGAGCTGGCTCTCGCAAACCTCCATTATTTGTCGCCACGTCGACCCAATAAACTATCCCGAAACCCTACCAAATGTCCACATATTTAATTACTTCTCTTCGCCTTCGTTTTTCCCCTAAACCTCGCATCAAATTCTCCATTATTTGTCGCCACCTCGACCCAATAAACTATCCCGAAACCCTACCAAATATCCACATATTTAATTACTTCTCTTCGCCTTCGTATTTCCCCCAAACCTCGCATCAAATCGCATTTTGGAACGCTCACACACTATTGACATTTTTCTTGACGTTAGCCGAAGAAACCCTAAAGACTGCGGATCCCAGCTTTACCAGGAGATATTGCTTGGGGTTTGCTTTGAGGTGGAGGGGAATCGAACCCGGGACCTTAGGTAAGAAGAATACTACCATGCCGCCTCGCTCAGCAAAGAAGAGCACGGCCTCGCCGGCTGCCGCCAAGAAGACTCCGGCGAAAACCAAGCAGGCTGTGGTCAAGGCCGAGGAAACGACACCTGCAAAGGTTGTGTTGAAGGAGGAACCCAAACTCACAGAAGATAAGATGGACGCCGTCGAAAACGGTGCCAAGGTGGGGGCCGAGTCCGAGCCGCTAAGAGGTAAGCACTATGTTTTTGCCGTACATATTTATACATTTGTTTATTAATAACCGTGTTTCTGTAACTAAGGAGTTGGATGAGGACATTCGATTGTTTGTTTTATTTATTTATATTTTGCTATATCTGTTAAACCCTATTGCTTTGGCTTTTTTTTTTTTTTTTTTGAAATCAGTGTTATTAGGATCTGCATGATGTGTTGCTGTTGTTGTTGGTGCTTTTAGTTAAATTTGGGTTGTAATACTCGCGCTCTGAGCGCCTTTGGGGTTAGAATCGTGGGCCAAGGGTTTTATGTACTGCTGAAATTTTGGAACTTTGCGTGGGCCATCCCGTTGTCTAGTAAGACATGTGTCCATGCCGAGGCCTGTATGATCTAAAAATGTGGAAAATTAGACTATTTATGTGAAATGCCGGAGCACCACGAAAATGGGTAGGAACTTTTAGTGGGTAATCAAGAGGGTGCTGAAAGTTTGAAGTACCCGCAGAGCGATTCTAGGGCCGCACGGGATTTTTTTTTGTTTGGGCTAGTTGTTTCCTTCCTTTCTGTGCAGTCTCTATTTTTCTGAAAATTTTACAAAAACGTGGGTTCAAATTTACACGAAAAAGCTCCTCAAATCTCTCTGACTGTACCTGCTGAAAATATTAAGCCTTCCGCTGGTATGAGACCCGCCTTAAAGTGCGGGACTACGCTGTGTGTCTTACGACCTTTGTTTTCTCTTGGTCTAGTTGTTTCCTTCCTTTCTGTGCAGTCTCTATTTTTCTGAAAATTTTACAAAAACGTGGGTCCAAATTTACACGAAAAAGCTCCTCAAATCTCTCTGACTGTACCCGCTGAAAATATTAAGCCTTCCGCTGGTATGAGACCCGCCTTAAAGTGCGGGACTACGCTGTGTGTCTTACGACCTTTGTTTTCTCTTGGTCTATTAAGTGATAATTCTAGAGCTTAAAGAATCTCTGGTTTAGAAGCCGTGTGTAAGGGGTTTCTTTTGTGTGGGTTTTGAGTAGGGTTTACCCGGTCTCAAATTAATTTAATTTGGGACGCCTGTGCTGGTGAGAAAGGGGGTTCTAGTGGTTAATGTGTCTCTCTTAAGGCGGGAGACACAAGCCTTGTTCTCAGGTTATATGTGAACTGTGAATTTTGAACTTTTGACATGCGAAACTGTGAAATTTGGAGTCTAAGCTCAAAGTGTTGTCTAAGCTTAGCGTTGTTAAATATGGAGTATACGGGACGAAACAGCCTGTAGGACTAACTATTACATCTATGTTTGGGGCGCGCGCTCACTCAATATGCATATTTGCGGTTCCAGTACTGCAGCGCCTGACCCTCGATCATTATTACAGCGAACGCTATGCCTTGCCTCTATACGCAGGCTTGCTGTTTATTTTCTTTGTGAATTTGAACTTTTTTTAAAATTGTTTTTACATAATTGGGTGCTGGAGGTTTGTCGTAGAGACCCATCTTGTAAGTGTGCCAGTTTTGGTACACACATATATAATTGTCCACGACATTTATTTGGACACTTTTCTTCCTAAAAGCAATGGCTGGAGTTCATTTAGGAGGCCAAACTCTTTGTAGGACTTGAATTTAGTATTTTATTTGGTGGGCATTTGTGTGGGACTTGTATCTTGGCTTCTTTTTGCCAAATTTTGCCTGGGCTTTGTGTTTATTTGCCGAACTGAGACTTTCTATTTGGCCAAAATTTGAGTGGGACTTGTGACTGTCTGTTATTTTGGCAAAATGTGAGAGGAAACTTGTAAATGTTTTTGTTTGGGTACGGCCTGCTTCATTACTGGGCCATGGTGCATTGGAACAGATCAGTATATGTTTTTATATTGGTTATATGGGTTTGGAAAGGACCCACTCAAATATTTCAACTAACAATGAACCACATAGTGGTATTGTATTGCTTACCAAGATTTGAACTGGGGTCTTCTCCTTAGGAACCCACATGTTTAACCACTTGAACAAATGCCATTTGAGGACAGAACAGTATGTTTCTGTTTGGTGATTGTAGTGAATGTGGGGATGCCTTTTGAAAAGGGGGAAAGGAGAGCATGGCCTTAATAGGGAAGTCAATCAAGTTGGCCCTTAGAAAGACTCTAACCATGGTTAGAAAACTTGCAACTCTCCAATTTCAGAGAGTTTTTTTTTGGCAACTCAGGATAACTTTGCAAAAAAAAATGAAACAAAATTATTTAATTAAAATAACATTTAAAACAGAACTTAAATTTTCATAAAAAAGAGATCAATTACAATTCATGATCATGAATCCTCATAAAAAATCAACAAAATGCTGAAATTCAAATTAAGCTAGGTGGTGATTCCATACCATGGCTCATGAATGAATGATAGTAGGGAGTTTGGGTTGCCCATGATAAGACGCATCAATTCTGTGACCTAATAATATAATACTTATTAAATCCAAAGAACTTCAAGTTCAAATAATTTATTAACCTTTATCATTTGTCTTGAATTATGTCAAAGTTGTTTCACTAATTAGGTAGGTGTACTTTGTAATACAGATATGGTTAGTTTTCCGAGTTTCTTTAAATAAAATGGTCTAGAATTGAAAATCATTTTTCATTTGTTAGTTAAAATTCTTGGGGATTTACTACTCATTACTATGTACTTTCTTGACCACAACAAAAATTATAAAAGACTTTGATTAAATTTAAGAATAGTAACCTTTCATCAATTCCAACCTCAATCTAATGTTTATGTAGTTGTAGCATTCCTAAAAATAATCAACTAATAGAAAATTAAAAGCTTATCCACAAAAAGTTTCACGTTCTGATCTATATATACAATTTTTACTGAGAAATCTATATATGGTAAAAGTTTTACCAAGAAATCTGTGAAGTTTTGGCAAAATTTGAAATTGGCTTTGAACATTAATTATGGAATTTGTTGATTTGGACTGTTGAAGTTTGAAGTTGGAGTCTTTTTTAAGAAATCTGTGAAGTTTTGGCAAAAAAACTAATTTGGCAAAATTTGAAATTGACTTTGAGCATTAATAATGGAATTTGTTGATTTGGACTGGTGAAGTTTGAAGTTGGTGTCTTTTTTAATCATCGAATTAGATAAATGAGAAACGGCCATGTTTAAAATGACATTCTACAGAATGTACAGAATGACATTCTACAGAATGAGAAACAAGAATTATGTTGAAGTCCATAACGATTGTAGCGGTTAATCATATTTGTTCTATTATTAAGATGTCTTGTTTGTTCCGTTGTGACATTTTACTCGTCATAGATGATGTTGTTTTGCTAGTACTTTGTGATTGCATTATCTCACATGAAAGCTTGTAATTCTATATTGATGAGAACTAAAGATAGTTTACAGAGTTAGTTATGTGCAGTTATATAAAATATGTGATTATACTATAGAATAGTTTTGATACCCATTTAAATTGCAGTGATTATAATATTAATATGCCTTGTTTATTTTAATGCAATAAGTTTGTTAATTAGATGATTTAAGCTCAGTAGAAAGTCACTTGTGAGTCTCATTCATTAAATAGAATCTTTGTAAAGCAGCCATTTAATTAAATTATGCACATAATTGTCCTTCATAAAAGTCTTTAATGGAGACTCTTGTTTGTTTTAACCTTATAGATGATGTTGGTCATTGCAAATCATGTTTGGAGTTTATTGTGACTATGTAAAAATGTACTGACTGCTGCTTGTTTCTGCTCATCGCAGACGATAGAGAGAAACTTGAGGGAGATGAAGACAATAAAGACGAGAAATTACAACTGGATGATAATGAACCTGAAGCTGACAACGAGGACACAGCAGCACCTGTAAACGAGGAGACTGCAGACATTGAAATGAATGAAGATGGTGCAGGAGAAGAAGAGGATGAAGAGGAGAGAGATGTTGAGGCAGGTGAAGCTGATGGTGCTGAAGAGGAAGGACAAGATGAAGGAGATGAAGAAGGTGAGGGTGATGAAGGCGGCCATGAAGGTGGTGAAGGGGATGAGGATGAGAAACAGATTAATGACATGCCTGCTCCTCTAAAAGATAGGCAGAGACAAAAGGAATATGAAATCTTTGTAGGAGGCCTCGATAAGGAGGCCAACGAAGAGGATTTGAAGAAAGTTTTTGGTGACATTGGTGAAATTGTGGAGGTGAGAATGTCAAAGAACGCTACAACTAAAAAAAACAAGGGTTTTGCATTCATACGGTATGCAACTGTTGAGCAAGCCAAACAAGCCTTAACTGAACTGAAAAACCCACAGGTATTGTAACAACATTATTTCCTTGTTCTCTGTATTGTAAAGTTTATAGTCTTTATACTAATGCCTTTTTAGGAAGTTTGCTCCTTCTAACGAAATGTCCTACCCTAATTCACATGTTTTGATATTAGGTGAGAGAGAAGCAGTGTGGTGTTTCTCCAAGCCAAGATAATGACACCCTTTACCTAGGGAATATTTGCAAGACATGGACAAAGGAAGCTGTAAGAGAGAAACTGAAGGAATATGTTGAGAATATTGAGGAAATGGTTCTAATGGAAGACTCAAAAAATGAAGGACAAAATCGTGGTTATGCATTTTTGGAGTTTGCAACTCATCAAGATGCTATGAATGCCTACAGGCGTCTGCAGAAACGAGATGTTGTATTTGGCTGTGACAGGACTGCAAAAGTTGCATTTGCAGAGTCTTCCATTAGGGTTGATGAGGAAATTATGGCACAGGTATATGTTAATAATCATCTATTCTTTTGTGGTTTGATGATATTTGAATTCCAGACGTTTTACACATTGTAATTGGATTTAATATTAAATTTCCAGAGAAGTGTCGGTGAGCACATGATGTGTATTACGGTGTACATTTCAAGTGGCTATGTTTGATTGACTTGTCACTTTGGCTACATTTCAAACGAATATGGTAGATTGATATGTCGCTTTCCATGATTAATGTTCAGGTGAAGACTGTATTCCTGGATGGATTATCAGAATCTTGGGATGAAGAAAGGGTTAAAGAGGAGATGAAGAAATACGGAGAAATTGAGAAAGTTCAATTGTCAAGAAACATGTCTTCTGCAAAAAGGAAAGATTATGGGTTTGTTAGTTTCCTTTCTCGAGAGGATGCCTTGGCCTGTGTTGAAGGTGTGAATAAGAGTGAGCTAGGTGAAGGGGATAATAAGGTATGAATGCATGCATATGAGGATTAAAGATAATTAGGCTTTCATATATTGCAATTTTGCCCATAGTGTTTTTTATTATATTTTATCTTCGTGTGTTCTTATGACGTTTTTTAATTTGCTGATTCAGATAAAAGCCAATATTGCAAAACCTCAGCATAAGAGTAGATTAGTGAAGCAAGGTGTTCGTGGGGGGTATAGGGTGGGAGAGCAGCCTAAAGGTAATAAGTCACAGAAAGGTCGGCCATCTAAACGCTTCAAGTCCAAGGGGGGACGTGGTCTGGCAGGACGGGTTCCTGTTGGTCGTAGAGGTCAATTTCATGGTAAAGACATGGATGGGAAAAAAGACAAGGCTGTTAAAGGTAAGAACTTTCTAATACTACTTTGCTTCCAAATTGACTATAAAGTGGATGCATCTGCTGTTTGTAATTTCCTGATAATGTTTAAATAAACCACTTATTTCTAGATAATCCGAAGAGCAACCCAAAGAAGGACAACGAGCAAAAGAGGAAGAGGGATAATGAAAGAAAGGGGAAGGTTGAACAGTCAGGTTCTAGACGGGATGGGAATAAGTCTCGCAGGATTAACCAGGGAAGAGATGCTCGGGTCTTGCCAAGAAGTGCTCCTTATCCTAGAGACAGCTACACTCGCCATTTGGAGCTTGTTAATAGCTATGTTAATGATGTCAGTCGTCCTTATGGTGCAGTTTCTGGATCAAAACGCCCATATACTGCTCTGGTTAGTATATGGGTTTCAGTGTATTATGTGCATGCAATATCAGTTCTTTAGATTGTTTTTGTTTTATTTGGATCTAAGTTATATGTGCGTACCTTTTTTTAGGATGATGTTCCTAGGTATGCAGAACCGGCATTGAGGCATCAAAGGCCTCGATTGGATTATGATGTTGGTGGCACGACGCTTTATGGTGGAAATTCATATGGACAATCATTGAGGTTAGTAGATTTGCTATGTATTTTGCTAACTTAATCATGCACATTATATTTCATTGCTACTGTGCACTCTGTTTACTCTCTTTCTTAAGCATCTGTTGCATATTATCTAGGCTTGGTCGAACTACTGAAGCAGGCTACAGAGCTCCTGAACCAGTCTACAGAGTTCCTGAAGCAGGCTATAGTGGCCATGCAAGGAGTTCTTATGGCTTATATGACAGTGATGTAGGATATGGACGAAGTAAGCTTTATATTTAATGAATTTTTGGTAATATTTGCATGCAAGTAATTTAGGATATGCTTGTGCATTACATCTAATGGTTCAGTTTTACCAACATACTTAGTATAGATAAAAGAGGCTTGCTATTGACTCATACAAACATGTACTCTTACAGGCTCACTTTCAGGTGCTGCATTGGGTGGAGGTTATGCTTCTGGCTCCATGACAGGGAGGGCAGATGTAAGTAAAATAATAATGCTTTCGTTTATAGGGGACTGGTGTAATGCTTGAAGGAGAATTTGTTGTCAAAGCTGCCTGTGTAAATTTTTTTAGAAAGCAGGGTTTATACAGCCTTTTGATATCTTTGTATTGACCCTTGTTCTTTTATTTTTCTTAAATAGCAGATTGTGGGTAGTTCTTATTCATCTCTTTATTCGAGCCGCAGACCAAGTGCTGGATATTTGCCAGGCCATGGGTCTGGAGCCTATTATTGAAATGTAAGGTTAGCTTACGTTCTTGTCTTATGTAGAAATGGAATCAGGATTTTCCCAAGTCTTTATCTTCTTTTATGAATTAATTATATAGCTCTGGCTTATATTTGCATAATTTCATTCATTGGTCCATTTAGGAACTTGTCTAGTTGTCTTATGCATGTTTCTGGCATACAGATTCGCGGTCTATATATCAAGAGGCACTAGTCCCGGCTTAGTTTGGAGTGTATCTAAGCCTTAGATGTCTTGGCTGGTTATTTGTAATAGAGGAGAGATTACACCATCACTTGACGCTCGTTCTCTCTTCCTTAAATGGTTGATATTCGCCATATTGCTGGTAGCTTTTGTAATAGAGGAGAGATTACACCTTATCACTTGACTCTCGTTCTCTCTTCCTTAAATGGTTGATATTCGCCATATTGCTGGTAGCTTTTGGCGCTACCAGTTTGAGTTTAAACAGAGGAATATGGTGAAGATTGCCTCATTTGATAAGTTCGTAAAAATTCTGGTGAATATTAGTGGGAATCTAGAATGACTTACGGAATGATGCTAGCTGGGTTTTGTTTTTTAATATTTGAATCTTATTTCAAGGAAATCTTCTGGATTTGGAGTTTTTTAATGGTTCTTTAGATTGAATGTGAAGCAATTACAATTTTTAAAGGTCGTCTCTCTGGGCATTCTTTTTCAGTTTTAATGATATCGAGTTGATGCCCTTTATAGAGCTCAAAGTGTCCCAACTAGATCTTTTATTTTAAAAATCTTCTCTTCCAAAATCATAGGAAGATTCATCATTGGTGCTTTACAGCTTTCTCTGAAGTTGGCAAACTAGATCTAATGGTTGCATTACCTTCAACAAATGTACATTTGAGTAATAGCCGTCAAAGTGGTCCTCTTCTTTGATAAATGATCAAAGTTGGTTGGGTGTTTGTGTTTTGACAAGCGCCATTGGTGTTTATGGGCCAAGTCTGGACAAAACTTTTTTCTGACGTGTTTTGCTGAGTTATGACACAAATTTCTCTAAAACAAATTAATTAATAGTAGAGTTAGTCTGAAAATGGAGATATAGTTAGTTTGTTTTCAAGAGCCGGAACTAAGTTGAACTTATATGTGCAACTTGATTGAGGAGTCTATTGAAATTTGATGAATGGTAGTAGATTTGAAGTAGATTGTCATTTAGTATGTTTACTGTTTTTCCCCACTGGGTTGGCAACATGGTAAGCAAATGTTATGCAGTTTTTTTGAGTTTTGTGTTTAGGTTTAGAGATATAGAAGCATATCAGCTTAAATTTCTTACTCATTGCTCATGCATTGCTTTGAAACGCTGTATTTAGGTTTAGAGATATAGAAGCATATCAGCTTAAATTTCTTACTCATTGCTCATGCATTGCTTTGAAATGCTGTACAATCGATGGGCCAAAGAGATAATTTATTTTCTAACAAACATGAAATTGGAAGTTGATTTTCTATTAGAGAAGCCTGAGTTTTGTTAATTTGGATTTTCGTTGGGTGATTTAGAGTTCAATAGTATTTGTAAGAATGAATGCTTTGGGTGCAGGATTGGAATTTGATGAGCATCGGATTAAATTTCTTACCCATTGCTCATGCATTGCTTTGGAACGCTGTACAATTGATGGGCCATAGAGATAATTTATTTTCTAACAAACATGAAATTGGAAGTTGATTTTCTATTAGAGAAGCCCGAGTTTTGTTAGTTTGGATTTTGGTTGGGTGATTTAGAGTTAAATATTATTTGTAAGAATGAATGCTTTGGGTGCAGGATTGGATTTTGATGAGCATCGGTGGCTATTGTTTGAATTGTGATGGTTTTGAGCTGAGCTTCTAACCTGTTTTTTGTTCTCTGCTAAATGGAAATTCAAAAATAACAAGATCGAAAGTATAGCAATACAAAGGAGCTTGTATTCGTATCTAATGAGAAGTTTAACCTATGTTTTTAGTTTAGGCAATGATGGGATATGGATTAGTCGCCTATAATATTCTAATTTTCTGTCCATCCTCTTAATTGTCAAATTGATGTTCCTTGTACATTACTTAAGAATTCAAATTATGTTGTGGTGGCTTTGTAATATTAACTAAATATTGCCAAATTGATGTTCCTAGTACATTATGTAAGAATTCAGGCTTTGTATTATTGACTAAAAATTGACAGGTGGTGGCTTCATGAGCTGAAATAGTCTTGATAGCTAAATAGAGAAATTTTAGTTGATTGCACCCACCCTTGTCAATTACAGGGAGAGGCCGAGTATAATGACCTAGTATAATCATGGAGAGCATTTTGAGGATATACTTTGAACCATATTGTTATGTATGATTAATTTAAATACTGAAGTTTCTCATAATCATACATCAATTAAACGAGCGGTGATATTAATCTGATTTAAATTACCATCTGGCCAACATTGTTGATAATTTTAAAGTCGACTGTGGGCTTGTTTATAGACGCTCCAAGGTTTTAGGATTTATTATGCTTTTTGCCTTTGTCAATTTCAATTAATAATTAGTAATCGAATAATTTGAAAAACCTCAAAAACATTTAATTGTTAGAGAGTGAAAGCTCTAAATGATAAAAGTTGGTTGCGGATGTTTGTTTTAAATTTTATAAATTTTAACGAGGGGTTTGGCTCCTAATCTCTAGTAAAAGTTGGTGCAGAAAATTACTGTTATGCTAAATAATAGCTTTCAGTTTTGAATTAGTTGATGCATATTTTATGCTTCTAAATTATTTAGGCTAATGTTGATTGGAATGGTTGTGGAATTGTTTTTTTAATTACCATATAATTGAGTACATGTATATGTTTTTTTTGGAATGACGCAAAAAATCATCAAAATCCTTTACCGCGCATTATAATAAAGTTACATATCCTAAGAAAAGGAACTTCCTTGTGATGTGCAACTTCATGATTTTCATCTTATAGTCTAAGTGAAATTTCGTGCGGCTTTCTGTGACTTCTAGTGATCATTGTTTTTCACTGGTTATTGAACTGATGAGTGTTAACTTATTTTAAAGGACATTAGTTGAACTGGGTAATTTTTCGTTGAATGCCAAGAAGACCCAGGTAATTGTCGCACAATGTAGGTATGATGGTCATGTGGTAATATCACAGTTCGGTCATGTCTGGTCATGATTTTATACAGGTTGGGTCTTGGGTCTGTTTGAATCTTGTATAGCTAATAACAAACTTGTTTGGTGAATGTGAGAATAAGGGGAAGAAGTTGTAAGAATATTGTTAAAAATTGAGGCAATTAATGATTTTTTATGAAGAATAACAACCACAATCCATTTCATAAAGAATTATCATTCAAATTTATAAAGAATAACAATCACAATCCATTCCATAAGGAATAATCTTTAATTTCATTGAACAGATTATATCATTACTACAATCCATTCCATACAAGAATTATCTTTAATTTGAATGAACAGATTATATCATTACTACAATCCATTCCATAAAAGAATACTCTTTAATTTGAATGAACAGATTATATCATTACTATATTCCATAAAGAGCAATCTTTAATTTCCATAAAGAATTATCTTTTATATCATTACTATGAAATATGTTCACATAACCTATTATGCCATTGAAATATTAATAGTGCTTTGATCTGTATTAAAAACATTTAATATAAATTGTTAAAAATTATTATTTATTTTTAAAAGATATATATATATATATGGATTTGGGTAGTGTGAAAATGTTTAGGGTTGGGTATTTTCATTCCATACAAGAGATAACACAATTTTACATTTTGCTGCTGTTTAAAGTTTGAAGTTAAGAAGTGAGAAAAAATGCTGTTTAAAGTTTGAAGTTAAGAAGTGAGAAAAAAAAACCGTTGCGTTGTTCTTTTCAGACAATTTTCAAATAATATTACATTAATGTGAATAAATCCCAACTACAAAATATATGGCATTTATGTCATGTTTTAATGAAAAAAAATTGAGGGGGAAAAGAATCACAACTGAGGGGGTTCAGCCAAAGCAAATGCCTTAAGATAGCTCACGACAAGAGGAGGAAGGACAACCACAACTCTACTCGTTCCTATTGCAAGATTACTCCTAGGTTCAGAAGATTACTTCAGAGGGTTGAACCTAGGTATTCCATTGATCAATAGGGGCTTACAACCTCCAATTACGGAATGTAATCGAATTGAAAGATAAACGTGCGCCATTGATCAATAGGGGCTTACAACCTCCAATTACGGAATGTAATCGAATTGAAAGATAAACGTGCGCCATTGATCAATAGGGGCTTACAACCTCCAATTACGGAATGTAATCGAATCGAAAGATAAACGTCGAATCGAAAGATAAACGTGCCATTGATCAATAGGGGCTTACAACCTCCAATTATTTAGACACTTTAATCCCATATTAAAGCAGCCCAAGCATTCTGGAATGAAAAAGGTTCGTTCCCATTTAGACACTTTAATCCCATATTATATCAGCCTAAGTATTATGGAATAAAAAAGGTCCGTTCCCAATTAGACCCTTTCATCCATATTAAAGCAGCCTAAGTATTATATTAAGGGAGTTAAGCATTTATGTCATGATTCAATTGAAGAAAAAAAGATTGAGAGAAGGGGATTAAATTCATATTGTTTAATAATTTGAATTTTGAGAGGATCTTTGATTTTATAATAACGAATCAAGGATAAATGGATGATCAAAGATTTGTGGTTATTTTCTTTAATTCAAAAGTCAGGATCATAATAGAGGATGAATGAATGATAGGGGCATTATAAAAGATTAGAAACAAGAAAAGTATAATGTTACAATATTTGAACTTAGATTTTTTGAACAAATTGCATAAGTATACTTGATATGATATTTTTTGAGCGATAATATTTCGTTGGGGGAAGCACAATGGTTTGGGCTTTGGCTCTTTTTTGGGAGGTCCAAGGTTCAAACTGTGGTGTGTGTGGGGGGTTGTGTGTTAAAATCTCTATTGATAAGCTCAACTCTCACCTTATGAGAGGTCATGGTGGGATGAGGATGCCTAGCCTTGAGCACTTTGTAGAGGTTTCTCACACTAACCATATCTAAAAAAAAAAGTAATATTTTGATATGATGATTGGGTGCCCACAAATAATAGTGACATAAATTATTAAAAAATAAAAAGATATATTTTTTCAAAAATTTAATCATATCTTTTGTCCATTTATGCTATTTTAAAATTTTAGAATGGAAGGTTAATTTGTCTTTTTACCATCTAGTTGCTTTTGGATCCTTAAAATATTATGATATCCACTAAGCAACTTCCTTTCCTCCAAGATTGGACTATTGTGCTCACCTTTTTAGAATTTTGAAAGTTTCTCTTTTAGTTTTTTCTTCTCAAAGATGTATTCAAAAGTGTTCTTGTTCCATTTTTTTAATTTAGATGTCATTGACTTAATTTGTTTTGAAAGTGTATACATCCCACTGTTTCCTGAAGAATTTCACATTTGTGCAACAAAATTGAGGATGGTATTCCCACATCTTCTTATATTTAAAATATGATCTTTTTGGAAATAAGTTACCACCATTTTTTTTCTCTTATTGACTAGTGATCTAAACCAATCATCGTCAAGGCATTAATTTGAGCACAAGTCCCTTCATATAGCCAATGATATGAGAGTATGTATATGTCGTGTCTCCCTCAATAAGTCTCATTCCTTCATATGGCCACTCATTTTAAATCGCTTTGAATTTTACACAAATTGGTCCAAGAATCATCTAAATTGGAGAACCCTTTGCAAAGATATGGCTCTTAAAAGATGATATATTTTTCTTGAAAAATTTATCCTACTGCTACCCTAGTCCAGACGACTACATGGATTCTTTCGTATAACCACTCATTTCAAATCTCTTCAAATTCCATATAAAATGACACAAGAATTGTTTGAATCAAACATCTATATGTCTATATGCAAAGATATAGCTCTTGAAATACAATCATTTTTTGAATTTTATTTTCATAATTTTATCTTTGGGAAGTTCTTACTTTCTCTTAATCCAAAGAGAATGTATAGCATTAAGATTTTTAAAATTATAGAGGGAAAGTAATTGCTAATTGATGATCTATCCAAATTTCACCTATTCATATGAGAAGCCCTTATTTAAGTTACCTAGTAGACCTATTGGGAAGCATCAGTGGTTTAATTACAAATCCAAAAGCTCAATTGTACAAGTGCATTACATCTTGCATATACAAAATCCACATACAAGTGTATTGCTTTCATTGCATATTTTAGTAGCCTCATGCTATTATCTCTAGAGAGGATTTTAATAGTGTGTCTTAGGAAGCAATCGTGGATGAAAGTCTCTTTCTTCTTCCAATTCTTTAAATGAAATGAGGGTGACATTAGGCGAATGGAAGTCCCCAATGAATTTTTTTCTTCACTCTTAAATTCTCCTCGTTGGGGTGAAGTTTAAAAGAATATACACTAACTATGAGGTCATATAAAATGACTTGATTGTAAAGATATTGTTGATCGGACTAATCAACTCCTAGCAATTCAAGTGATCACAATCAATGGGTTTCCTATCTTCAAATACAATTTTTAAAAATAAGAATATTCTAGTCCTAAAGTGTTAGGACTTGGGCTCGGGTTCCCCTCTAATGCAATTGAGCAAGATAACTATGCCCATGATCTATTTGAAATCAATGGGAATTTTCACTTTTGTGTGAACATTCCTATCCTGAGGGACCCATATCCAATTTCTCATGATGAATTTCAAGGATGAATTTTGGTTCTCTTTGCATGTGGAGGATGCATTTTCCTTGGTTTTTACCACCATATCTCCTATAGGTCTTTCTAGTCCAAATAAAACTATCACCACTGATGACTTGATGGGCATAGAAATTTTCCTTTTAGTAGTCATCAGGTTGCCCGTCAATTAGTCTAGATGCATAAAAAAAATGATTTCCAACTCTAAGCATGTGAAAGTCTCATAAAAAATCGAGACTTTGTCCATATCTAAGTTCCTTAATCTATTGCATCTTGCTTTAATGGGATATTCTCCAAATTATCATAATTTCCCATTGCCTTCTCTATGTTGGCAATTTTTGATAACTCAAAGACTACCTTAGTTTTCTCTTAATAGGAATACTTGAAGTGGCCATAATGATCGTTGAACTCATGAGCCTATCTACAAAATAACCAACACAATCAACTTAACAAGCTAGGTATTTTGTGACAAATGACACATCCACAAAATGGTATTTGCAAATGGGATTAATATGAGGCAGAGACATACTTATGTAGGGATGACTTCGTAAAATGAACTTGTGACATAAAAAAATATTTAGCTTGTTTGTAAACTTTTCTCCACACAACACTTAGAAAAATTAGAAAACATAGGGTAAACTTATTTGTGATTCTTAAGGACAATCTCTTTTTTCTAGAAGAAATAAGTCCTTGTCATGGGTCATTTTTGTTGGAGGTATTACATTATTTGGTACCTTGTAAATAATTTAGATTATGGTGTGAGTTTATAGTATGTTTCATTGAAGTGTACGTGTCATGTAAATATGTGTGAGGTGTCATGTTAGTAATTGTGTATTATGTGAGTAAAGTGTTATGTTTAGAAGTGAGGAGTTATGAGTAAACATTATAGACTTTGTATTTATGTAAATGTGAGATTTATTATGTAAGAGGAAATTATGAAGAGTTGGATCTCCCGTAAGTTTGAGGAGAGCAAAGGTCAAGAGTTCTTTCTTCAATTCAATCTTCAATTTCTTCCTTCAAATTTTATTTTTAATCTTCAATCTTCAAATTTTATTCTTCTCTTCAGTCATTAAATTATTTCTTCAATTCTTTTCGTCTTATTCAATTCATAATTCTCACTATTATAATAAATGAAAAATACAAAGGTTTTCCTTTCTGAATCTCAACTTCTAAAAAGACCTAATTTTACTCATGAGATCAATACTCATTGTTGAGAAATTCTGGGATGTGGTAAATGAAGAAAAAAACATTCCATAAGATACAATTGGAATAAAAAAATTTAAATATTATGATGCAAAGGCTCTTATGTTAATCACATTTGGTATATTAGACAAAATTTAGGCACACATAAGTGAGGTAGAAACTTCAAAAAGCATCTAGGAAAAATTATGCACAATATTTGAAGGAAAGAATGAAGCAACCATTTTACACTTGCAATCATAGTTATATTCTCTAAAATTTCATGATGGAGAGAGTATAAAATATTTTCTTCGAAGGGTAGAAAAATTAAAATCTAAACTACAAATTATAGGACAAAAAGTCGAAGAAATTTTTTTGTTCAAGTTACACTACGAGCACTTCCAAAATCATTTAAAATCATTTAATATTGATTGGAATAATTGCTACTTTTCCATGACCAAAGAGTATGGGAAAATTCCCAATGCATTCTTGACTAGAATCTTATCATCCCTTAATATAAAAACAAGCATCTTATGCAAAGTTCATTGATTATCATAAACTATCTTTTATAAATTCCATTAGATGCTTTTTTTTGAGGACTCACATGACCCATTTCATTTTAGATGATAGTTTGATGAAGTCCCTAAAATGATATTATAAGATTTGCAAAATTCTAAAAATACAAAAAACAAGAAATATGTAGCATTATTAGAAACCAACTTTTATTGGAAGTGAAACTCTAAATATTGGCATCAATTACTATTCAAAGAAGTCAATTATAGTTGAAGCTTTATAGTCTTTGTTTGTGATGGCCTCAATCCACCACATGAAGTGATATGTCATAGTCTATCAACATGATTCTAACTAGAATAAGAATTGATAGGCCTTATGAAGTCCATGTCCCATTACCGTAATGGAGTGTCAATCACTATTGGGTTAAGTGGGAGTATTGGATATTGCTCTTTTCTTGAATATCACTGGTATGGAGAAAATACCACTAGGTGGACACCTTTAAATATAGTAGGCCAATAATACACTACTTCACGATTATAGTAGATAGTATTTTAGGCAAAAACATTTCCACCATATGTTCCATGATGATATTATTTGTTGACTAATTTACTTTGTTTAGAATTTAAATATTTCATCAAAATTTGCTCAAAGCCTATTTGGTACAATGTTCCATCCAATATTATGAAATTGACAACATTCCTCAACTTTCTTCTCTCTCAAAAGTCCATACTAACTAGACAATACCCATATATTAGATAGTGAACCAAATTGATATACCACTAATTAGTGCTTTGAGTCCATAATATAAGTTGGGTATCCATTGCTTCGTCTAGGATATCTTCATAGTCTAAGGACATCAATTGATATAAACCCTTTCTATGGACTAATCTAGTGATATTTATTTGTAAGTAAAACTTGCATCCTTTACCCATTGATTCACCTCTTTTGTATATTGGTTCATAATGAGTAAGGATGGTTTTTACAACTACATCTAGAACAAAGAAAACTACCTTGGAATTTGAAATATAAAATTGGAAACCTTTTAGAGACTCAACCACTACAAAAACATGTTTTTCTAATTGGCTATAATTCAACTCATGCTTGTTCAAGCCATGATTGACAAAGACTATGATATGCTTCACACCATCATCATTATTTTGTATAAGTATGTTGAAAATAACATATTAAAAAGCATATGAGAATAATATAAAATCCCTATTTCTTCATCAAAGAATTAAGTGGATAAACTATTTCATCAAAACTAGGTACAAATCTTCTAAGAAAATTGGTTTTGCCAAAGAGAGATTGCATACCTTTTTTACTAGTATGTAGTGGAAGTTCTTTGATTGCTTGAACATGCTCAAGATCAATTCTAGTCTCTTGTTTAGAAATAATGTGATCTAACTATTCGTCTCCCAATATAAAAAACATGGGTTTCTTCAGATTAAGAGAAATACTGTACTATCTACATCTTTGCAACACTTTTCTCACATGTAAGATGTAATTTTGTATTTTCTTGGATAATATAATTAGACCATCCAAATATATTCTTAATGCCCCTAAATGAATAGTCCATTACTCTTTGGAATGCAACTCTAGCATTTATCAATCTGAATGATATCATCTTGTAGGTAAATATACCTCATAGAGTCACAAATGTTTCTTGTTGTCATCTTTGATTTTCCTCTGGTAGGGCAATTGTGACTTATAGGGAGCAACACAATAGGGTCGTAGTCAAGAGCGTGGGGTTTGGCTCAATTAGGGACCCTTAAGAGTTTTTACAAGGTTTGAATCCTTGTTGTTAAAATATATTACATCATTTGGTTATGTTAAATTACTTTAGGGGGAAGTTATCTAGTTGTTTCACACAATGTAGTAAATGCACAAGTGTCAATGTACAAGTTGTAAATGTACAAGGTGTCTCTTGTACAACTAGGTAGAGTGTTGGCCAAGGAATCCATCTTCCTATTGTTGGCATTTTTGCCACATTGAAATTTTGTTGTAAATTTGCCAGTAAAACTTACAAATGTTTTTTGAGTGTTTTCACACATTGAACATTTTTGATGGATGTAATTTCGGTCGCAATTAAAGTAAAATGCTTTTCCCTTCTCCGAAATGCTTTTTGTCCGAAATGGCCTTTTCGCTTTTCGAAATGGCTTTTTTGCTCTCCGAAATACCTTTTGCTTTCCGAAATGCTTTTTGCTTTCTTTATTCTCATTAATTAAAAAAAAAACAAGTTTCCAAGATTGGCCCCACTTATGGCTGTTGAGCAAGGTGCAGCGACAGTATTGTCATTGTTGTCAACACACTCAGATGGACAGGTTGATGCAGTGGACAGTTGTTCGGAGGTTGTTCGGAGTATGTACAGTGATGTTCAATGCTTATGAGGATGTTTTTGATGTTCGGGTGAAGTTGTTACAGGTTGTTCGTGCAAATTTGCAAAAGTTGAAAAAATCGTCAAGAAGTTGTCAAAAAATTGCAAAAGTCATCACGGGCGCAGTTGGACAGGATGGATCAGTTTGGAACATGCCAGCATGTTAGGAAATAGTCCATAACAGCGTTGGAGGTGTCAGCATAGTGTTTGGATTGATCGGTGACGTTTTCGGTATCTTGGCGGATGATTTGGCAAGTGGTTGTACAGGCCGAAAAAGGGCAGTTTTGTCAGAAGCACTACGAGCAAACCGAGAAGAATTTGATAGCAAAATTTGAACTGGAGGTGGTCGTTATCTTCAAGAACATGTGTTCCAAATTTCCACCAAAACGGAGAAACGAGGCGAATGTTACAAGCGTTGCAAGACTGTCACAAAAATGCTCTTTTTGGAAAAAGTGTGTCAGCAGCAGTTTTCGTGGAGGTGGTACAGGCGAACCGTAAGGATTTATGTAGCGATATTCATACTGGATGTATTCAGCATTGCAGAGATTCTACGTTTCAAATTTTAGAGAAAACAGAGTTACGAGGTGAGAGTTATGATTGTTGCAAAAACGGTACAGGTCACTTTTATGTCAATTTGTTCCACTTGTGCAAAATCCTTCAGTTGGCCATTTCGACCTTGCAGAGTCGCCAGAGTTTCGGTTTCAGTGTTGTTACACCTTCAAGGCATCAAATAGAGCATCTTTCATTTTTGGTTTGAGGTGTCACGTGGCTCCGAAGTAAGAGAACGAGTAAGGTGTCAATTCTTTGCATGTGACGTGTTTGACGAAATGCCTTCTCAAAATAAAAAAAGGAAGTTATATTGTTTTAAGAAGCTTCATTAAAGAAAATATTTTTAAAATTGAAAAGGGAAAAAGAATGCAAGTGTGTGCTTTTTAAGTGACAAGGGATTTTATTGAAAAGTGGGGACTTTATTTTGTGAAGAGAGAAGTGTGTGTGGAGAAAAATAAAGAGTGAAAATCCGTGATTTTTGGAGAGTGGTGAAAAATGTCACTTCAGTATTTTGGGCATAACTTTCTCATATGATATCCATTTTGGCTGAAAATTTTGAGAGGATTTCGCAGACAAAGTGTTGCACAATACCCAGAAAGCGTTTAGCAATTGGAAGAACGAGCTAAGAGAACAATCAGTTTTTTTTTTTTTGTGAGAAGAGAAGATTCAAATTCTGAGTAATGCAGAGAGGGATGTTATACTGGGTGAAATAGAAAGTTTTAGATTTTGAGCTTACAGACCATAGAGGGTTCTGGTTTCAGTGAAGACATTCATATATGTCATTTTATTATCAATATCAAAATCAAGTGGGTGCTTGGTAGAGGGGTTGGTGCTCCTTTCTGTTGGTGCAGATAAATCAGGGGTTGGTGCTCCTTTCTGTTGGTGCAGATAAATCAGGGGTTGGTGCTCCTTCCAGTGGGTGCTGGTAAATTGATTGTAAAGTTGGTGCTTTGCAAAGGCTAGATTTGGATGGGAGTCCAAACAGTCATTTTTGGGGATGTAGCCAAATCGGTGAACCTCGGTACATCTTGTGTTGTGTGATGTTCTCTTGTTATACTTGCTTTATTTGGTTTTATGTTTTCATTGTTTTGGCTTTGAGTGTTGAAGATTTAAGTTTTAAAGAGCTACACTGATTCACCCCCCTCTCAGTGTCATTGTGAGACTAACAATTGGTATCAGAGCGAGGTTCCTGAACAGGCTTAACCGGCTAGGGTGATCTTGGAAGTGACACAATGGCAGGTGGTGAAGGCTTCTCATCAAACAAAGCACCATTGTTTGATGGAACTAATTACGCATTTTGGAGACTCAGGATGCAGACATATCTTTGTGCTTTGGGATACGACATTTGGGATTCAGTAGATAGTGGATACACAATACCCACCACTTCTCCAACCGATGCTGCCGATAAGAAACTATTTGAGAATGACTCAAAAGCAAAGAATGCTATCATGTGTGGATTAGTGGACAACGAACTGGTAAATATTATGGGTTGTAAAACGGCAAAGGAAATATGGGACAAACTAAAGAGCATTCATGAAGGAGACGTTAAGATCAAGGAGGCCAAGTTACAAACACATCGAGCTCAGTTCAAAGTATTAAAGATGAATGACGATGAGAATATAGAGGCATATATGTTGAGAGTTAATGAAGTCATTAATGCGATTAGAGGACTCGGCGAGGAAATCAAAGATTCTATCATCGTGAAAAAGGTATTAAGATCCCTTCCCCAAAGATTTGATTCTAAAGTTTTAGCTATAGAAGAAGCTAAAGATCTAAATTCTTTTAGTATGGATGAGATGCATGGTTCTTTGATTGCATATGAGATGAGAATAGGAAAATCTAAACCCATAGACAGAGAAGCTACTTTTAAAGCCCATAAAAATATGAAAGCAAAACAAGAATCCGAGGAAGAAGAGACATCGGATGAAATGGAAGCAAACTTTGTTCGAAAACTAAAAAGGGGAAAAGGAAAATACGAGAGGAAAGTTACCGTTTAAATGTTTCAACTGTGGAGGCGTTGGGCATTTTGCAGCTAAATGTCCACTTAATGAGAAGAACAGAAGTGATGAAGGATCGCACGAAGAAAGAAGTGACTGGAAGAAAAAAACAAATTTCAGAAAAGGCAACTTCAAGAAGAAAAGTTTCATCTCCAAGAATGTCAGTTCATCAGAAGATAGCTCCAGTGAGGATTCTGAAAAGGAAATAGGTGAAGCTCTTTTCATGGCACTCAAAGAAGAAAAACCAGAAAAAGAATAGGAATGTGATGAAGAAGAAATTGACGCAGAAGTGAATTTGGAAGAGGAACTAATTGCAGCTCTAGATGAATTGAAGATAGAAAGAAAAAAGAATAAGAAAATTTCAAGAAAGCTTGAGGATGCAAATGAAATCATAACAAATTTGAAAGTACGAGATAGAAGAATCCAAGAAAATCTCCGAAGATCTCGAAGTGCAAATAACCATGAAAATAGATTATTGCAGCAAGCTAGAAGAAGAGATTGTTGGTTTAAGAATGCAGCTAGAAGAGATGAATCAGAAAATTAGTTGTTATCACAAACGTGAAGAAAGTTCTATGAAGCTGGATAAGATCATAAATAACCAAAAGACTACAGGCATCAAATTTGGTTTGGGTTTTGATGAAGGAGAATCGTCAAATGGATCAAAGGCCATAAATGAAGAATCCACAAAGAATGAAGAGAAGAAACAGGTTGATCAAGCAAAAATGAATCATGCAAAGGAAAGCAATAATGCAAGGCACGAAAGGAGAATTGACAATGATGGCTTCACCAATGTCACACATCAAAGAAGAAGAAGATTTATGGCTCCTACGACAACATGGCAAAGACCACCACCTAGGTTCAATCATCTCTTTTCTGGTTACTATTTTAAATGCAATGGTTATGGACATAAGATCTCAGATTGCAAGTATAATGTAGGACCAAGGAATTTTACCAATAGAAATGCTTTTTCACCTTTGATGGATTATGCAGTAGAATGTTATAACTATCATAATTTTGGGCATATTGCAAGAAATTGTCGAAGTACATTTGCATCAAATCAATTTCAGGGAAGAAAATTTCAGCCAAATGGAATAAGACAAAATAGAAAATTTCCCGAAAAACATGCACAAGCTACTGAAAAAGAAAAGCCAAAACAAGAGCCCAAAATTGTAATCAAACCTGAGTGGAAAGAAAAAGAGCGACCTAAGGAAGAAAAGGAATCCTTGATCGTACATACGACATTTAAAGCGTAGAATAAATCCGCACCATGGATACTTGATAGTGGATGCTCCAGTCATATGACAGGTGACAAACAAAAATTTGAGAAGTTGCAGCAATATGAAGGTGGTTCAGTAAAGTTTGGAAACAATGATGGAGCTAAGATAGTTGGCAGAGGTTCAGTTAAGATTAGTGACAGAAAAAATTAGGTCAAAAGAAGTCTTGTTTGTGGTTGGTCTGAAGCATAACTTGTTGAGCGTAAGTCAGATTTGTGATAGAGGTCATGAAGTGATCTTTAAGAAGCAAGGTTGTGAAGTCAGAAAGGCAAACAATGGGAAGTTGATAGCAACTGGATCAAGGACATCTGGCAACCTGTACACTCTCTCAGAGACTTTAGAAGGAGCTTGCTTGATTGGATAGGAAGAAGAGAATTGGTTGTGGCACAAGAGGCTCGGTCATATCGGTTTTGACAATCTAGTAAAAATCAGCTCAAAGAAAGCAATGAGAGATATTCCCACCATTGGCAAACCATCAAATAGCATTTGTGCTTCATGTCAAAAGGGGAAGCAAACTAGAGTCTCATTTAAAACAAAAGAGTACTACACAAGCAAACCTTTGGAACTAGTACATACTGATTTATGTGGACCCATGAGAACGCAAAGCATAAACGATGACAAATATTTCATGTTGTGTATAGATGACTATTCCAGGATGACATGGGTACTATTTTTGAAGCATAAATCAGAAGCTTTTGAGATGTTCAAGGTTTTCAAAAACCAAGTTGAGAATCAAACAGGAAAAAAGATTAAATTTTTAAGGTCAGACAGAGGAGGAGAGTTCATTTCAGAGGATTTCATAGAGTATTGTGAAAAATATGGCATTAGGAGACAATTTTCAGTAGCCAGGACACCTCAACAGAATGGTGTGGTAGAAAGAAAGAACAGGACAGTGCAGGAAATGGCATGGACTATGTTGACTGAGAGCAAAGTAGCAGATAAATTTTGGAAAGAGGCAGTCCATACTGTGGTATACATCCAAAATAGGTGCATGTTGAGGACGCATGAAAGCAAAACTCCTTATGAGTTGTGGTTCGGTAAAAAGGCAACAACAAGATACTTTAAAGTTTTTGGCAGCAAGTGTTACATCAAAAGAACTGAAGAAAACCTTGGTAAGTTTGAAGATAGAGCGGATGAAGGTATTTTTCTTGGCTATTCGTCAAAAAGCAAAGCTTACAAATGCTACAACAAGAGGCTAAGGAAAATTATGGATAGTGTCGATGTTAAAGTTGATGAAGGAAGGGAACGAGTAATTAGCTATGAAGAGAACTACCCAATTTATGAAGAGGTCATTGAAGGAGATGAGGAAAAGGAAACGAAAAAGAAACCAAAAATTGACTCAGAGGATTCAAAGCGTGATTTAGAAGTGGAAGAAAACAAGAAATTCAAAACAAGCAGCTGGCAGAAAGATCATCCTAGAGAGCAAATAATTGGAGACCCCACAGTTGGTGTTCGGACAAGAAGAATATTAGTAAGTAACTACTCTTTATTATCCAACATTGAGCCCAAAAATGTTGCTGACGCAAGCAAATATGAAAGTTGGGTAAAGGCAATAAATGAAGGAGAAAAATAAGACTTGGGAGTTAGTACCAAGACCCGTAAATAAAAATATAATCGGTACTAAATGGGTCTTTCGAAAAAAATTGAATGAAGATGGACAGGTAGTCAAGAACAAAGCAAGATTGGTATGTAAAGGCTATGCACAAGTTGAAGGTATTGACTTTGAGGAAACCTTTGCACCTGTGGCCAGACTAGAGGCAATTATAATGTTTTTGGCTTTAGTAGTTGATGGAGAACCAACTTGCTCACACCAAATCTGTAACCACATTCAAAATATTAGAACAAAATTACAATCATGGCAACAGTCTGCCCACAAAAATTCTTATGTCCCGACAGATAGTTCTGTTACAACATCTTCCGCCTGGAAGAAACAACAACCTAACCGGTCCAGAATGGCCTCTTGTCTTTTCATCTCAACTCTGTTTCTGCCAATTTTCTAACCCTTGGGCATGTCTTTGCTTCCCCTTTTAAACTTTATGTCGTGACACTTCGTCTCAACTCTGTTTCTGCAAATTTTCTAACCCTTGGGCATGTATTTGCTTCCCCTTTTAAACTTTTTGTCATGATGCTTCGTCTCCATTTTCTGATGTTTCTATTTCATCTCCCACGTCCCTTCGTTGTTCTGGCTGTCGAAACATTCTGATTCTTCATCTTCGTCTGCTTTCACTGCACCTTGGTATCCACGGCTCGACCGTTTCCTTTGTAACGGCTCCTGTAACTGCCTGAGCTTCCTTTTGTTTTGTTTGGTCACGAAAATGCGACATGTCGTGATATCGCGACATTTTTGATTTCCCTACCTTCCTGCCCTCTTCAAGTCACGAAAATGCGACATGTCACGATATCGCGACACCTTTGACTACTCTGCCTTCCTGTCCTCTTCGAGTCACAAAAATGCGACATGTCGCGATATCGTGACACTTTCGGCTCCTCTGCTTTCCTGTCCTATTCGAGTCGCGAAAATGCGACATGTCGTGATATCGCGACACTTTTTGATCTTCTGCATTCCTGTCCTGTTCGAGTCGTGAAAATGTGACATGTCGCGATATCGCAACACTTTCGGCTCCTCTACCTTCCTGTCCTGTTCGAGTTGCGAAAATGCGACATGTCGCGATATCGTGACACTTTCAGCTCCTCTGCCTTCCTTCTTTCCTTGAGTCGCGAAAATGTGACATGTTGCGATATCGTGAAATTTTTGGCTTCTCTGACTTCTTGTCCTGTTCGGGTCGCGAGAATGCGACATGTCGCGATATCGCGACACTTTTGCTTTTCGGCCTTCCTGCCTTTCCGAGTCGCGAAAATGCGACATGTCGCGATATCGCGACACCTTTTCCTTCCGGGTCCTCTTTCTCTTTTTCGGTCGTGAAATTGCGACATTTTCCTTCCTTACTTCCTTTTTGCTGCTTCGATCGCGAAATCGTGACATGTCGCGATTTCGCGACATTTTCCTTCTTGACCTCCTTTTTGCTTCTTCGATCGCGAAATCGCGACATGTCACGAAATCGCGACATTTTTCCTTCCTGACCTCCTTTCTGCTTCTTCGGTCGCAAAATCACGATATTTTTCCTTGCCTCCTTTCTGCTTCTTCGATCACGATTTCGCGACATGTCACGAAATCGCGACATTTTTGCTCCATGTCTCCTCTCGCCTTCTTGAGTCGCGAAAATGCGACATGTCGCGATAACACGACAATTTTTCTGTCGCAATATCGCGACGCTTTTCCTTGTCGCGATATTGCGACATCAAGGCACACTTAGAAAAAAAAAAAAAGAAAATCAAAATTTTTCTTTGATGCAAGATTGCTCTGCTAACACCAGATACTCCTACATCAATAGTTTACAAGAATTTCAAAGTTTATCAAATGGATGTGAAATCAATATTTTTGAATGGGAAACTTGAAGAAGAGGTTTATATTGAGAAGCTAGATGGTTTCCAGCTTGGTGATGATCCCAAATTGGTTTGCAAGTTGAAGAAAACGTTATATGGCTTAAAATAGGCACCCCGAGCATGGTATGCAAGGCTAGACAATTATCTTACTCAATAAGGGTTCAAGAAAGGTATGGTGGATAGTAATTTGTATGTCAAAATAGAAAATGTTCATCATATTGTTCTTTTTGTATACGTAGATGATATCATATGTGGCAGCAACAAATATGAGTTGTGTAAAGATTTAGCAAATAAGATGCAAAAAGAATTTGAAATGTCATTGATTGATGAACTTTTGTATTTCCTTGGATTGCAAGTTAATCAAAAGGAGAAGGGCATATTTATTTCTCAAATTAAATATGTGAAAGAGATGCTGAAAAAGTTCACAATGGAGGATTGTAAGCCAGTTAGCACTCCCATGATGACAGGTTGCAAGTTGAGCAAGGATGACAAATCTCCACATGTTGATAAAACTATGTATAGATCTATGATTGGGAGCTTACTGTACTTGACAACTACCAGACTAGATATTTTGCAAGCAGTATGCATGGTAGCACGATTTTAGGCTAGTCCCAAGGAGACTCATGTGACAATAGTGAAGAGGATTCTTCGATACCTCAAGGGTACTATGGAGTATGGGTTATGGTATCCGAAAGGTAAGGACTTCACCCTTATTGTGTATTCAGATGCAGATTGGGCAGGATGTGTAGATGATAGGAAGAGTACCAGTGGAGGTGCATTCTATCTTGAAGACAGGTTGGTCGCATGGCACAGTAAGAAACAAGAGTCAGTCTCCTTATCCACAACAAAGGCAGAATACATTGCAGCAACAACGTGTTGTACGCAGGTGTTATGGATGAAACAAACTCTGAAGGATCTTAACATTAATTTTAGTGAGCCGATTTCAGTTAAGTTCGATAATACCAGTGCCATTAACATCTCAAAGAATCCAATTATGCATTCTCGCACAAAACATATTGCTATTCGGTATCATATTTTGAAGGAGAAAGTTGCGAAAGGTGAGGTTAAGTTGGATTTTGTTCCGACAACAGAGCAAGTAGCAGATATCTTCACCAAACCATTTCCCAAGGAAGTCTTTGAGTACCTTCATAAGAAATTGGGAGTGGTCACACTTCCCAAGAATTGACTAGCTATTAGGGCCACATTCTTAGGGGGAGCATTTGTGTATTTGTTTATCTTTTTGCTCATGTTTGTGATTTTTGCTAAGTGTAATAATTTTTGCCTGAGAATGTTGTGCATGGACTCAGGGGGAATTTGCAGCAACCCTTTGGTCTTGTTGTCAAAGTGGGAGAAGAGTTACAGGAAATTGTGCGTGTTGCCAACAATTCCAAAGGGGGATATTGTTGAGCAAGGTGCACCGACAATATTGTCATTGTTGTCAACACACTCAAATGAACAGGTTGATGCAGTGGACAATTGTTCAGAGGTTTTTTGGAGTATGTATAGTTATGTTCAATGCTTATGAGGATGTTTTTGATATTCGGGTGAAGTTGTTACAGGTTGTTCGTGCAAATTTGCAAAAGTTGAAAAAATTGTCAAGTTGTCAAAAAATTGCAAAAGTCATCACGGGTGCAGTTGGACAGGATGGATCAGTTTGGAACATGCCAGCATGTCAAAAAATAGTCCAGAATAGCTTTGGAGGTGTCAGAACAGTGTTTGGATTGATCGATGACGTTTTCGATATCTTGGCGGATGATTTGGCAAGTGGTTGTACAGGCTGAAAAAGGGCAGTTTTGTTAGAAGCACTGCAAGCAAACCAAGAATAATTTGATAGAAAAATTTGAACTGGAGGTGGTCGTTATATTCAAGAACATGTGTTCCAAATTTCCACCAAAATGGAGAAACGAGACGAATGTCACAAAAATGCTCTTTTTGGAAAAAGCGTGTCAGCAGCAATTTTCGTGGAGGTAGTATAGACGAACCGTAAGGAGTTATACAATGAGATTCATACTAGATGTAGTCAGCATTACAGATATTCTACGTTTCAAATTTAAGAGAAAAACAAATTACGAGGTGATAGTTATGATTGTTGCAAAAACGGTACAGGTCACTTTTATGTCAATTTGTTCCACTTGTGCAAAATCCTTCAGTTGGACTTTTCGACCTTGCAGAGTCACCAGAGTTTCGGTTTCAGTGTTGTTACATCTTCAAGGCATCAAATAGAGCATCTTTCATTTTTGGTTTGAGATGTCACGTAGCTCCGAACTAAGAGAACGAGTAAGGTGTCAATTCTTTGAATGTGACGTGTTTGACGAAATGCCTTCTTAAAATAAAAAAAGGAAGTTATATTGTTTTAAGAAGCTTCATTAAAGAAAATATTTTTAAAATTGAAAAGGGAAAAAGAATCCAAGTGTGTGCTTTTTAAGTGACAAGATTTTATTGAAAAGTGAGGACTTTATTTTGTGAAGAGAAAAGTGTGTGTGGAGAAAAATAAAGAGTGAAAATCCTTGATTTTTGGAGAGTGGTGAAAAATGTCACTTCAATATTTTGGTCATAACTTTCTCATATTATATCCATTTTGGCTGAAATTTTGAGAGGAGTTTGCAGAAAATTTTTTGCACAATACCCAGAAAGCGTTTAGTAATTGGCAGAACGACCTAAGAGAAAAATTTGTTTTTTTTTTAGAAGAGAAGATTCAAATTCTGAGTAATGCAGAGAGAGAGATGTTATACTAGGTGAAATAGAAAGTTTTAGATTTTGAGCTTATAGACCATAGAGAGTTCTGGTTTCAGTGAAGACATTCATATATGTCATTTTATTATCAATATCAAAATCAAGTGGGTGCTTGGTAGAGGGGTTGGTGCTCCTTTCTGTTGGTGTAGATAAATCAGGGGTTGGTGCTCCTTCCAGTGGGTGCTGGTAAATTGATTGTAAAGTTGGTACTTTGCAAAGGTTGGATTTGGATGGGAGTCCAAACAGTCATTTTCGAGGATGTAGCCAAATCGGTTAACCTTGGTACATATTGTGTTGTGTGATGTTCTCTTGTTATACTCGCTTTATTTGGTTTTATGTTTTCATTGTTTTGGCTTTGAGTGTTGAAGATTTAAGTTTTAAAGAGCTACACTGATTCACCCCCCTCTCAGTGTCATTGTGAGACTAACAATGGCAGTAGAATATTTTCCCATAAAAAGTCGAAAGAAAAGGACAAATATTGGGGTACAATTTCATTTCACATAGGATGAAAGTATTAAATGCACATTCCAAGCAAAAGCTCGTTCCAGGCTAATTGAAGATGAAGGCCCATTTTTTGGGTGAAATTTCATGTTTTCAATGAAAATCTTCTTTGAAAAAGGATTAAGATTGATGAAGTTAATTCTTGTGGCAATATTATCACCAAAAATGCTAGGTGCTTTGGACTCCAGTGCAATATTGTTCATTTTTGAGGCACCGACCATTTCGTGGGTATGCATTTCCAAGGTGCCACCATAGAGAATGAAATCAGATCGTTGATTCCTATTGAAGCCTGATATGCCATGTGATAAAATCAGTATATATTTTCTTTGGCATTTGTTCATTGGTTCATTGTTGTTGCCGAGGAGAAAGTTGTTGCTATTGGTGTTTGAGTGGCCGACACCTTGCCTCCAAATGTATTTAATGAAAGAGGCGAAAACCTCTATAAATACTAATCAAATTTCCATTGTAAAGGAGGAGAGACATTTTGCAAGAAAACTTATCAAGTTCTCTACGTAAATAAGAGATATTTGGCTTCTGATTTTGCAAGTGACTTTATGTGTGATTTCCTTCTATTTTATGCATTTCTCTTTTATGCTCGTATTTCTTATCTTGCTAGTTAAATTTAAATTCTGCATCTGAGTTTAAATATTGTTGGTGAGGAAGTGAGTTTTGGAATGCAATCCTGGAGGTTATCTGTGCAAGGTTGTAAGTAAATTATGTTGCTCTCTTTTATTATATGCTATTCATGTGCTTGAGTGAAATTCCTACTGTTAATATTTCCCCAATCTTACATTTTTGGCCTGTGGCCATATTTCCCATCTCTTTCGATTATTTCCAATTTCTTTCCCGCAACTTTAGTCTTCAACAGTGTAGGATTTAGTAAGGGAACCAACCCTCTCTGGAGATTGGTCCGGAGGACATCTCTTTCCTTCGGCCTTTCAATGTTGGTCGAGTCTAGGGTGCACAAGTGATCATATCTTGTACTTAGGCAGATTTGTGACCAACAGTTTTTGGCACGCCCGGTGGGACTTAAAAGAGTCCATTCCTAGTAGAATTTAGGTTTGATGTTCACCTTTTTTTGTCGAATTATTAGAACATCTGGCGACTCGATCATATCCAAAAATATTTGAACGTGGGGATGGTGAAAGCTATACTTCATGATCACAAGATCGAAGGCTGAAAAATCTGAAAACCCCATTGAGTTTTTTGAACTCGATATCCAAAAATTAGGGGAAAGCCCTAGGTTGGTCACCCCATCACTTACGTCATTCGCAACATCCTCACAAATAGCTGGTGTGTTTTCTATTTCTTCAAGTCTAGTTAGTACTACCACCAGTGTTCCTCCACCCCCACCTCATATTCCAGTTCACATGGCATAGCCGCATCAACAACAACAACCACCAAGGCAGTTCCTTGCATGGAACAACTTGGGAGCCTTGAATTTGCAAGCACAGAACCCGGTTCCTCAAGCTGCATTAAAAGCTTTGTCGACCTATGATGGTACTGGAAAAATTGCATATGAGCATATCCAAGATGTAGCTACTTTGGCAATGATTCATGACATTCTAGATGAGGATGTGATGGTTAAGTTGTTGGTCTTGTCGCTAAGGGGAAAATTGCTCTATTGGTACCGATCGTTGGAGCCTGGCATCATTACTTCATGGGATCAGTTGGCCGAGTTGTTGATCAAGAATTTCCATGAGCAAGCTGATCCATATTCTTTGTTGCACCAATTTACCACCATTCAGAGGTATCCTCAAGAAGAGATTGTAGATTTTAATGTCCAATTTGTGCAAAGTTGGCAAAGAGTTCCAGACGGTTTGAGGCCTACGCATGAACAAGCGGCGTTCTATTACCTTCAAGCACTTAGCACTGATATTGGTATGGCAGTGCACCAGGCCAATGTGAACACGTTTCCATATTTGTATACACAAGCTCAAAAGGCCGAAGCTGATTTGATTGCTGTAGGTAGGCTTCCCCCAAAGGTAACCATGCCCATTATTCTTGATCTCCCACAATATCTTCATTCTAGCATGTTTTCACAGCCAATGCCAACAATGTATCCAATCCCCTCATGGAATTTGGCACCCCCTCCGATCGCTCCTATCCTGGTATCACAGCAATCAACTTCTAGTTTTCCATAATTACCTACCTCGTCAGCTCCTCAACGACCTCCATCTATCTCATTTCCTGCATTACCTGCACCACCAGCACCACTACCTTTACCAGCACCTCCTGCCCCCTCAAATCCTGATCCTTATACGACACTTTTGCAAGAAGTGAAGTCCGCTAATTCAGCTATAAGAGCAATGGGCAATAAAATCATAGTTATTGAAAGAAAGCAAGCCGAGAGAGATTTCCAACCCAGGAGATTTCAACCTCCACCAATCACCAGGGAACAAGCGGCTTCAACAAGCAAGGCCCCTAAAAGGAACCCAAATGTATCGATGAATGAGGAAGCTGGCCCCACAGATAGAACATACTGGTGCTCTACATGTAATGATCCACATGGTGAGGAGACTTGTATGGTTCATTTGAACTACGTGCAAACACTAGCTGCAAGCTCTTCTGGAGGTCAGGTTAACATGATTACTAAAATGGATCACAATTTCATGGTTCCATCCGAAGAACAAGTTTTAGTTCTCACAAGAGCTGGAAAGAAGCCAGTTACAGTAGATCTAGCTGAAATGGAACCGTTAAGGGTACCTGCTGACCCAAAGGTGCAAGATGAGAAGAAACAAGTGAAAGCTCCTGCTCCAACACCAAATCCAAATTCACCTGTTCTATTGAAAGACCTTTTACCACCACAAGCGAAGGACATATTACAAGAAAAAGCATCGACTTCGCAGGCAAGAGCTGAAATAGAGGAACAAGCTAGAGAAAAGCTCAAGTACCCATATTTGACTAAAATATAGAGGGTAGAAGCCACACAAAAATATCAGAGCAAATATGAGGCCACTAACAAAGAGGAGTCTGGTACGTCCGCATACAACATTGTTGAGGAGTTGAAGAAGATTCCTGCTAAGGTTAGTCTTTATGATGCATTACAATTGCCTGGGCAAGTTGATATGTTACAAGAATCATTGAAGTCTATGAAAGATAGTAGGAAAAGCCCTACCCAGACAATTTTTGCTCAAGCATTGACTACTTCAGCCACTGGAAAGAATAGACCACCTCCTTTCTATTTGTCACTCAGGATGGAAGGTTGGATAGTGCACAATTGCATGATTGATTCTGGTGCTGCGACAACTGTCATGCCAAAGGCAGTTTGTGAAGTCATGGGTATGGAGTATACAAGGAGTAGCCCTGGAGTCTTGCAGTTGGATGGGACACCTATGAAAATAGTAGGTGTGATCAAGGATATTCCCATTGTCCTTCATAGTATGCCACAAATCATGGTCATCCAAGAAGTGGTAGTAGTTGACCTGGAACCATACTTTAGCATGTGCCTCTCGAGGGAGTTCACGGCTAAGTTGGGAGGATATATTTCCTTAGACTACTCGCATTTGGAGATACCATTCAAGGGAAAGAAGATTCACATTCATAATGAGAAGCCCTCACCTTTTCACATTGAGAAGTTGGAAGAAGAAAGTTCCCTAGGAGCGGTTAACATGATGACCGAGGAGTTAGAAGAAGTTGATTTAATGGAAGAAGCATTGGGTGAGCTTCACCTTGAGGATGAGTTTTCACTCATGGACTTCAATGCGATGGTTGGAACGGACATTGGCTGCTATACTATTATGAAGCCAGAGCATATTGAAGAGAAGGTTCCTGATTCTCTTGATCCTATTGTCGACCAGTTATGGAGAATGTATTTTGATGGTGCCAGATGCAAGAATGGTGCAGGAGCTGGAGTTGTGTTGATCTCTCCCTAAGGATTGCAAAAGACCTATTCTTATAGGCTAACTTGGGGTTGCACAAATAATGCAACTGAATATGAGGCACTATGCCTTGGATTGAAGAAAGTTGAGAAGTTAGGTATTAAACAACTACAGATTTTTGGTGACTCTGAACTCATCATTAATTAGATCACTAACATGTGTGTGTCAAAGCAACACTACTTGAAAGCTTATCGTAACAGAGTGTGGGACTTGTTTGAATCTTTCACTGCTTTAAATGTTCAGGCGATTTCGAGAGAGCTAAACAAACATGCAGATATTTTGGCCTCTCTTGGTGCTAACTACTCCCTTGTGGAGCAAGTAGTTAGAAAGCCTAAGACAGTTAGGGTAATTTACAGACCCTCAGTTCCCGACAAAAATATTCATTGGCAAGTGTTTGACAATGATGAGCAGATAGTCAATTTCCTACTTAAAGAAACTGCAAGCGCTGATGATAGAGTTCTTGCCGAAGAAGAAAGAGAAGGGATGATTCAACTAAAAAATAATCACATCCCTAGGGGACTGATTACACTTGAAAGTTTGTTTGACCAGAGTGATCGGGTTGAGAAGCACAAGATTAGAATAGATGTGAAGGATTATAGAGAGTTGAATTTGGATCCTGAGAAAGTCATCAAGGTTGGAATAGATGGCACCCCAGAAGAGCTAGAAGATATCAAGAAATTGTGTTTTGAGTATCCAGATATTGTTGCCTAGAGCTACCATGATTTGAGGGGTTATGATAAGAATGTGATCCAACATACTATAGAACTGTAGGAAGGGGTAAAACCTTTTCATCAGAAACAACGGCCTATCAATCCCAAGATTGAAGTCCTCATGAAAGTGGAGCTATTGAAGATGCTAGAGGCCAAGATAATCTATCCAATCAAGCACTCAACATGGGTGGCTAACCTGGTCCCAGTACAGAAAAATAATGGAGACATTCGGTTGTGTGTTGACTTTCACAATCTAAACCAGGCATCTTTAAAAGACCATTACCCTCTACCTCAGATCGATCAAATACTTCATGTAGTAGCTGGCGCCCAAATATTCTCATTGCTTGATGGTTTCTCTGGGTATAATCAGATTTGGGTGAAATACGAGGATCAATATAAAACAACATTCACCACCAAGTGGGGTACTTTCACCTACCAGCGGATGCCATTTGGACTTTCAAATGCTGGTGCCACTTTTCAGAGGGCTATGGACATTGCTTTCGGTGAGTTATTGAATAGGATTATTGTAATCTATCTTGATGATATGACTGTGTTTTCACATCACAGAGAAGACCACATTGCTCATTTGAGGTAGGTGTTTGAGAAGTGTCATGAGTTTGGGATCTCGATTAATCCTAAGAAGTCCATATTTGCTATCAAATAAGGGAAGCTGTTGGGCCATGTAATCTCGCAAGAAGGATTGGCGATCGATCCTGCAAGAGCTGAAGCCCTCCTGAGGCTACCATTGTCGGCCAATAAAAAATATTTGCAATATTTCTTTGGCCAAATCAATTTCATTCATAAGTTTATTGTTGATTTCGCTCAAGTGGTGAAACCCATGACTGAGCTTTTGAAGAAAGGTGTTGAGTTTAAATGGACTGACACAAGAAAATAGGCTTTCAAGGAAATCAAGGAGAGGATTACTCAGGCTCCAGTATTGATTAATCCTGATTATTCTAAAGATTTCATTCTCTATGCAGTCGGCGAACAAGAGAGTTATGCTGCAGTTTTGACACAACCGCAAGAGGATGGAGGTGAGAAGCCAATTGCTTTCTTGAGTCAGGTTATTTCTCCTCATCAAGAGAAATATAATTTTATTGAAAAACAAGTATATGCAGTAATGAAAGCATTGAAGAAATTTTGACACTTCGTTTCTCAGAGCAAAATGGTTGTGCATGTCATACACCTTGATGTAAGAAATTTTATTCTCCAAGGAGAATTAGGAGACAAGAGAGTAGGCTGGGTCTCAAAAATTCAAGAATATGATGTGGAGATCCGACCAACCAAGTTAGTTCATGGGAGAGCTCTATGTCAGGAACTAGCCAAAAGTGCAACTTCTGAGTCATTAGATATGTTGCATGAGGATAGTCTGGATGAAAAAATTTGTGCAAACCATACCATCAACGATCTTTATTGGACCGAAGAGCTGATCGATTATTTTAACTCAGGCATATGTCCATCTCGCCTTGATGCTTCGCAACATCGGAGATTCAGGTTGCAAGCTCTCAGATATACTTTGTTGCCTGAAGGGCTATTTTACAAAAACATTGATGGAATTCTTCTCAAGTGTGTGAGGGACTCCAAAAAAGAAAATATTTTAGAAGAATTTCATTCTGGACTATCAGGTGGTCATTATGCGGGAAGGCCCATGGCCTTAAAAATCATCCGAGCAGGCTATTTTTGGCCTACTTTGTTTGTTGATGCTCACAAAGTAAGTACTCATTGCGACAGTTGTCAGTGATATGTTGGTAGAGTCAGAAAAGGAGCATTTCCTCTTCGCTCGATTCAAGTAGAAGCACCTTTTCAGCAATGGGACCTTGACTTTGTGGGGGTTATTGAACCTAACTCATCTGCTGGCCACAAGTATATCTTGACTGCGACTGATTACTTCACCAGATGGACTGAAGCAATTCCAACCAAGAAAGTGGATCAAGCCACGGTCATTACTTTTCTCGAAGGATTGATCACTCGCTTTGGTGTCCCAGATGCAATTATAACAGATAATGGAACTCCTTTCATAGGCACCAAAATTAGTGAATTTACGGGTACGTATGGAATTTATTTGAAAACTTCATCTAATTATTATCCACAGGGGAACGACCTGGCTGAGTCAACAAACAAGAACCTACTCAAAATTTTGAAGAGGACCCTTGGTGATAATAAGCGGAGCTGGCACTTGCTTTTGAACCAAGCATTATGGGTTGATCGCATCTCGATAAAAAAATCCATCAAGGCGTCCCCTTATTCCTTGGTATACGGTAAAGAGGTTGTTTTGCCTATTCATATTGAATTACCAGCCCTCCAAACTTGGCATTTGGTTGATGATGAAAATGATGAGTTTGATCCCATGAGCATGAGGTTGGCTCAACTTTTACAGTTGGAGGAAGAAAGGGAGAAATCGTACCAAGCCTTCATAGAGCATGTTGAGATGACGAAGAGATGGTTCGATAAAAAGGCTTCTAAAAGGACCTTTAAGGTTGGCGACCTTGTATTGAAGTGGAATGAAAAGAAGTCAAAGCCCGACAAACATCACAAGTTCGAGGCAATATGGGAAGGTCCATTTCAGATCACAGGTGCCAATCAAATTAATTCTTTTTATTTGCAAGATATGGACGGTAATGCACTGTCAATTCCAGTTAATGGTCTTCATTTGAAGGCCTATTATCAGTGAAAATAGAGATTGTGGATGTAAATATGTACATATTTTCCTTTTTACGTCTTTTCTTTCTTCTGATTTAAAAAAAAAAATTGAAAAAGTGGTCAAAGACCGAGACTTCCCAGGAGGTCACCCATCCGAGTACTACTCTAGGAAGGTTATGCTTAACTAGGTAGTTCTTAGAAAAATTGAAACCAGAAGATCAAATGGGATGATGTGTTTAGAGGATCCAAAATTTTGGAGGTGTAAAAAAAAAAAAAAAAGGCTCCACTTTTTGGGCCTTTTTTGAACCATGGCATGGCCTTACCTAGAACCCCCCTTTTTTGGATTTTCACTGCTTTTTTTTTCCCCCTTCCCTTCCTCTTGCCATGAACCAAAAAAAAAAAAAAACCCATTCCTTCCCTCCATAGACTTTACATTTGAATTTTCGAATTCAAATTTTCCCGCCAACACTTTCCCGCACATCTTTCTCTCCTAACCATAAAAACAAAAAAAAAATAAAAAATCTATGTTCCCCCGAAATGCTCATTTCGGATTCCGATATACCTTTTTTGGATTTCGAATTTCCTGTTTTGTCTCGAAAAAAACAAAACAAAACAAAAAACAAAAAACAAAAAACAAAAGAAAGAAAACACAACTTTTCCCCCGAAACACCTATTTCAGCCCACGAAATTCTTATTTCGCATTCCGAAATGCCCTTTTTGGCCATAATAAAATCTTCCCAACTTTTCTCTCCCTGCTTTTCTAAAAAAAAAATAACGCAAACATTTATAAAAAAAAAAACTTCCCTCCTTCACCATTCCCAAACTTGCCTTTTCCCATTCCGAAACACCCTTTTCGGATCCCAAAATAAAAAAAAAATATTCCTTCTACCCTCTTCCCCAAAATTTCCTTTTCGGTCCCTCGAAATGCCTATCTCGTCTTTCGAAAATGCCATTTCGGCCGGAAAAAAAACCACCCACTACCATTCAAACCCTCGTGCTCGTATTTCCCTTCATGAAACTTCATTCCGTATTACACTTCCCGTCGTATCCGCATATTTCCATTTAATCACACCACGTCATTCACTCCGCCCGTTCATCACGTTTAAAAAAACAAAAAAAAATCATCATTGGAATGCATGGTGTGCCCATAAAATTAGCAAGATTTCCAATGGATACACATGAACAATTATAAAAGGAGGCCAATTCTTCGATTTTCAATCAAGAATTTGCAGAGTTCCTGTGAAGAAGTCTTGCGAGTTTCTTTTACCTCGGGGTTTGCTGTTCTTCGCTGCATATTCCAAGAAAGCTGAAGATGGGGAAGAAAGCCACGGAAGCCAAGAAGATGAAAGTGCAGAAAAAGCCTGAAATCGAAAAGAAGCAGCGAAAAGCTCGAGCAGACGAGGATGAAGATGTTGAATTAAAACCCTATGATGATCGTCTGGCACAGATCAATGATTGCAATATCACCAACAAAGGAGCGGAAAAATTGCGTTTGGATGTCGAATTTGCTGCACAAAACATGTCTGTTGAACATCCCCGTACTATAGCATTTCATTCTCATCTCTCCTGGTACCTGTGTACACCCATGCACCCATGTCCCGAGCTGATTTGGGCAATTGCGCAATGTTATAATGTTGATTCAAGAACTATCCAAAATGCCCATGGAGAAGATTTATTTAGTATTTCAGCTAATTCCATACGGGATGCATTTGCTTGTGGTGTGCAACCTCCATATTATGCCACACACAAAAAGCTTAATTTTAAAGAAGAGGAAGAGAGGTATCAATCCACCATTCACATGCGACAATTCATGGAGAGCCAATTATTGAAGACACCACGATTTGGAGAGTTGCCGAAACTACCAACGCCATTAAAGAATTTCAAGAGCCCAGATTTGTATTCCATGATAGCATGGTTGACGGGACTATCTTCAGATTCCATAGTGCACAAGTGGCAAGCGTCATTGGTGCAACGCATTTCACAAGTAGGGTTTTATGCTCCGATTGCCATGACAACAACTTCAAACCCGATTTTCTTTGATTGGGCAAATTTTTTGGAATGGAGGATACAGTCACAATTGCTAAAGGTACAAAGTGGAGAAGATATTACTTTCAGGCGTTGTTCTCTTTTGGCATGGTATTTTTTTCTATCATATGAACTCTCACTTTGCCTTCATAGCAATAAATAAGATACTGCACAGTCTGAATCTCAATAGTGGCAGTAGCAAGCAATACATTTGGAAGAGGAAATCATGGAGATCAAATAGGCAGCTACTCAGTTCCAGGTATCAAAGCAAGAAGCACAATTAAAGATCCAAGCCTTGTAGGACTAGCTTCAGAACTTGTAGAATTAGTTGGCGATGAAAGCAATGCAATCCGTGACTCTTACCAAGGATAAGATTAAAGAAGCCCACAGTCAATTGTTGAATGATTGTAGGAAGATGGCAATCAAGGCTACATTAGTTCTCATGTTTCTTCAGGAGGTACAAGCCATTGTTTCATATGGCGGGCCTATAGTGGACAACATAGAGCAATATTTAGAGCCAAATTTGGAAATGGACACGAAGATCCAGTCAATGACTCAAATGGATCTTTTGTTTCGTCTAATGAGTGAAATAGCTCGTGATTGGGCAAGTGCCAAGATTACTATGCGTAGTTTTTTATCCAAAATGGAACTGCTTAAAGAAGCCCGTAGACTGCAGGAGACATTTGAGCATGAGAGGCACATTTCCTTGTATCACTTTGAAACCATCACAGCTAATGGTTTTCCTAGCTTTGTTGATGATTAGGGGAGTATTCTGGCAAAGAAAGACTTGGATGCATTATGGGTGGTTTTCATAAATGATACCTCATATATTGATAACTTGGAGGATCCCATCATCGAAGAGCATGTACTGCCGTTGATGAGAAAATTCATTCGCATTGAGTCTAGATTACTGGAGCTCAGCCAAAAGGCTAAATATATTGATCTAGAAAATGTGGAGACTTTTCAATATCTTGTGGATACACTCAAATTTCGTGAGGCAATTACTGTAGATGCATGGGCTGATGCAGTTGCAGTGTATTAATCTATAGTGGCACATCTCAAAAAGCAATATGAAGCTGGTACCAGTAGCCAACCATCAAATGCAATTGATAGCAGGGACTCTGCGCCCAATGAATGAAGACCTGGGATTGATTGAATTCAGGCAAGCTGAATACCCCGCGAGCCGCCAAAAATGTTGGCATTTTTGGCACATTGAAATTTTGTTGTAAATTTGTCAGTAAAACTTACAAATGCTTTTTGAGTGTTTTCACACATTGAACATTTTTGATGGATGTAATTTTGGGTGCAATTAAAGTAAAATGCTTTTCCCTTCTTCGAAATGCTTTTTGTCCGAAATGGCCTTTTCGCTTTTCGAAATGGATTTTTTCGCTCTCCGAAATACCTTTTGCTTTCCGAAATGCTTTTTGCTTTCTTTATTCTCATTAATTTAAAAAAAAATCAAGTTTCCAAGATTGGCCCCACTTATGGCTATTGAGCAAGGTGCAGCGACAAAGCTGAATACCCCGCGACCTGACAGAAATGTTGGCACTTTTGCCACATTGAAATTTTGTTGTAAATTTGCCAGTAAAACTTACAAATGCTTTTTGAGTGTTTTCACACATTGAAAATTTTTGATGGATGTAATTTCAGGCACAATTAAAGTAAAATGCTTTTCCTTTCTTCGAAATGCTTTTTGTCCGAAATGGCCTTTTTGATTTCCGAAATGGCTTTTTCGCTCTCCAAAATACCTTTTTCTTTCCGAAATACTTTTTGCTTTCTTTGTTCTCATTAATTTAAAAAAAATCAAGTTTCCAAGATTGGTCCCACTTTGGCAGTAGAATATTTTCCTAGAAAAGGTCAGAAGAAAAGGACAAATATTGGGGTACAATTTCATTTCACATAGGATGAAAGTATCAAATGCACATTCCAAGCAAAAGCTTGTTCCAGGCTAATTAAAGATGAAGGCCCATTTTTTGGGTGAAATTTCATGTTTTCAAAGAAAATCTTCTTTGAAAAAGGATTAAGATTGATGAAGTTAATTCCTGTGGCAATATTATCACCAAAACTGCCAGGTACTTTGGACTCCAGTGCAATATTGTTCATTTTTGAGGCACCGACCATTTCATGGGTATGCATTTCCAAGGTGCCACTATAGAGAATGAAATCAGATCGTTGATTCCTGTTGAAGCCTAATATGCCATGTGATAAAATCAATATATATTTTCTTTGGAATTTGTTCATTGGTTCATTGTTGTTGCCGAGGAGAAAGTTGTTGCTATTGGTGTCTGAGTGGCCGACACCTTGCCTCCAAATGTATTTAATGAAAGAGGCGAAAACCTCTATAAATACTAATAAAATTTCCATTGTAAAGGAGGAGAGACATTTTGCAAGAAAACTTATCAAGTTCTCTGTGTAAATCAGAGATATTTGGCTTCTGATTTTGAAATTGATTTTATGTGTGATTTCCTTCTATTTTATGCATTTCTCTTTCATGCTCATATTTTTTATCTGCTAGTTAAATTTAAATTATGCATATGAGTTTAAATATTGCTGGTGAGGGAGTGAGTTTTGGAATGCAATCCTGGAGGTTATTGTTGACAATTTTGTCACATTGCACAAGGGGTAGAAAAAGAAATCAAAATTTTGTACAATCTCTCTTTTGTAAAGTATTTCTTTAAATTCATGAATTTGTTCCCTTGCTTTTAGAAACAACATTTTCAAGTGTTGCAGCAATTTTGGCTTTCCCTGCCACCCCCCTTGTACATAAAAAGGAAGAAGAAAGAGCTTCACTGTCGAATAAGCTAAGGAAGATAGCTTCGCAAAGGAAATCACTAAGGATGGGATCTACTTCGGCCCCGAAGCACTTCAAGAAGCTACTTCGGGCGAAAATCTTGCGAAGTGGCGTTGCCGAAGAAGAATTCAGAAAAAGAGCTTCGCACCCGAAGCATTTCCAAAAGCTACTTCGGGCAAAAGTTTTGCGAAGCGGCATTCAAGCGGCAGCTTCGTCGAAGGAAAATCGCTGTCCGAATTGGCTAAGGCAAGAAAACTACTTCGGCCCCGAAGTCCCTCAAACAGTTACTTCGGGTGAAAGTTTTGCGAAGCGATGTTGCCAAAGCAAAATGCAAAGGTAGAGGGATGAAAACTACTTCGGGTCCGAAGCACTTCAAAATGATACTTCGGGCAAGAAACTTGCGAAGCGAAAATTGAAAAGGGCAAACATTGAAAATACTTCGCCAAAAGGCCGTCGAAGCACTCACTTCGGGCCTTCCCGCCAGCGAACCATTTCTACTTCGCCAAAAGTCGTTGCGAAGCATCTGCTTCGGCAAACCTTCGTGCGAAGTACTTTCACCCGAAGTAGAAGCAGTCGAAACATTTTGAAGGCAAGAATGAGCTTCGGCCAAAATACCCCCGAACCACAGTTTTGAAGAAGGATCACCGCGAAGCATTTTTAAGCTCATCAGCGAAGTATCTACTTCGGGCGAAGGCCTCACCAAAGCAGTTTTGGCATAGCGAAGTAGCGAGAAGTGAAGACCCCATCTTGAGGAAGAAATCTACTTCGGCTCTCACCACCCCCGAAGCTATTTTGCGAAGCTCCATCATGCGAAGTGCAAATCAAGGAGAATCTGCTTTGGCTCGAGTCCATTGCGAAGCGAAGTGCGAATGAAAATTCAGCGAAGCACTTCAAAAGGCACGCGCTCCAAGCCGGGTATTTTCCCGAGGCGATCAAGTGCCTCATAAATACATTTTTTCGTGCCCGACAAGCCCGTTGTTCATTTTTAGCAATTGGAAATGAAGTATCAGTCCATGATGGAGAGCCCGACGAGCATGGCGGCCACTCGAGCACCGCACCCGGAGACCAAGGACATCCAGGCGGCTCATTAATGCGTCTTTCCCCGGCTGACCCGACCACAGCTGCTAGTTTTGGTAACAGAATTGAGAGCTCAGTCACGAGAGCCACAAGAGCCGACTTCTCAACTTTTGAGGATGTACTCCTCCATTTTGTGTAATTATGGCTCAGAGGGTCGGGTCCTCTATAAAAACCCAGGCATTGTAATGAAAAAGGGGGGGAAATTTTTGCTAGAAAGCTGCTGTAACTTGATGTCCTGTGATTAATACTAAAGAGCTTTGGGCTCAATTTCTTTCTTTTATGCTGCCTTTTGTGTTTATTTCTTTTGTCTTTCTTCATTTGCATACTGTGACTCTGAATCCTGAATTCGATGTGCGATTGGGGACTATACCCTAAAATTTGCCCGAAGGATACATAGGAGAGGAAAAATGCTATATTGGTTTTCTTTTATGCTGCCTGGTGGGTTGTGGTTTCTGTTATATTCGCTTGTCCTAATCGTCGTTACTCTGAACCCTGAATTTCGATGAAAGGGAGAAGGAGAATCCTGGAGCTCTCCCAGAGGATACATAGGAAGGTTAATGTGGCGTTTCTTTCATTTATTCTTGGTGTTCTTTGCTGCTATTCAAGTTGTTAGTTAGTGATCGTGCTTCCTGTTCTCTCCCACTTTAAATCATTGATCTCTCTTCCCTTACCCCTTTTTATTTCTTCCTCTAACCCTAACTCTTTTTATCTCTTTCCTGCATCCCTTATCTCAAAACACCAAAGTAGTTTAGCATAGGAGTCGGCCTTTCTCCGGAGATTGGCACGAGGGGCATCTCTTCCCTTCGGCCTTTCAATGTTGGTCCAGGTCTAGGGCGCATACACTTACCCAAATCCTTTCCTAGGCAGATTTGATGACCAATAGTTTTTGGCACGCTCGGTGGGACCAAGGTCCCATATTTTAAGAACGCGAATCTCAAACCCGTCTCCACCGGGGCCAATAGTTCTAACCAGTTCTCGGTGTGACCCGGTTAGTCTCACCTGACTAGTGGTAGTGAGAATCGATGCTCTCATTACCGAAAGACTCTTAGCATCTGGCGACTCTGTTTTACCCGAGAATCTTTAAGTCGAAAAGACCGGTACCGAAGTCTGTGTCTTCATGCAAACGAGATGGAGAGTTAGGAATAGAGGAGAGGAAACCGAGTTCTTTGAGCTAGATATTGACGCCTTTGGGGAGCGATCAAGGTTGGTCACCCCCGAGTCACTATTACATGGAACATCCTCGCAAGAGGTTGCTGTTGATGAACAAGGCCTAACTTCTGATAGCACAACATCTAGTTTTCCTCCCAATCCTCCCAACTCACCGAAGCATCCTAGTGCCTCCATTCCTATTAGTCGTCCTATTAGCAATCAAGGAGGAGCTTCGAGGATTCCTGTTTCTCAAAATCCAGGAGCAAGTATGGCACAACAACAACAACAACAACAACAACAACAGCAAATGCAATAGCAACCACCGCCCAGGTTGTTCCCAGCATGGGATTCTTTGTCACCGCTAAATCTAGCGGGACAAGGGCAAGTGTCGCCTACTGTTGTAAAGAAGATCCCAACGTTCGATGGAACTGGGAAGACTGCTCTGGAGCACATCCAGGACATAATCTCTCTGGCGGCGATCCACGACATCACAGAGGAGCGAGTTATGGTAAAGCTTTTGGTTCTTTCCCTTAGAGGAAAACTCCTCTACTGGTATAGATCTTTACCACCCGGTACTATTACGGGATGGGACCAGTTAGCCGGGTAGTTGATGCGAAGCTTCAATGAGTCCTTCGATCCTACCTCTCTCCTGCATCAATTCACTTCAATCCAGAGACATCCACAAGAAGAGATCATAGACTTCAATGTTAGGTTCGCTCGAACCTGGCAGAGAGTACCAGTTGGACTTCGGCCAACCGACGAAGCTGCAACATACTATTTCCTTCGGGCTTTCAACCCTGATATCAGTATCATGGTAAGATATTCTAACATCAATACTTTTCTCGAGTTGTATGAGTTAGCCAAGAGGGCAAAAATGGATTTGATAGCTGTGGGCAAGCTCCCCCAAAGGATGTCGATGCCCATACTTCTCGAATTCCCTCAATCCCAGTATGCGAGCACGGCCGCTTCGTAGATCTCTGTAACCCCTACATACCCGATCTCATCTTGGAACCCGAATCCTATTGTGTCTCAAATCACCGCTCCATAAATTCATTTTCCCACATTTTCAACTCCGTAGCCCACTGTCACTTCGACATTCCCCGCCCTGCCTCCAATACCGACGATGGCTTCATTGCCACTCGTTCCAAAAGTCGATGATATGCAAGCTAAAATTCTGCAAGAGATGCAGTCTTTGAACTCCATAGTTTAGACGTTGTCCAACGACATGACCATTGTGAAGAAGAAGCAAGCGCAACAAGAATTTCTACCGAGAAGGTCTTATCCTACGCTTGCGCTTACCAAAGACCAAGCAGTCCAACAAGGGAAGGCTTCGACGAGAAATGCTGTGATTGATGAAGCTCCGAGCACTTTCGATTATGTATATTGGTGCTCTACGTGCAATGATCCGCATGAAGAGAATACCTGCATGCTGCACCAACACTATGTACAAACGCTGGCGAGCAGTAGTCATGGCGGTCAAGTCAACGTCATCAGGAAAATGAGTCAGAACCTGGCGATTGGCGAAGAAGAGCCGGTTGCAGTGCTTACCAGAGGAGGAAAGAAGGCGATAGAAGTGGATGCTACTCAGATGGCTCCCTTAAAAGTGCACGCTCGACCCGAGAAGGGACAATCATCTTCTTCGGCCCCGAACGAAGCTCCTCCGCTTGCATCGATCAAAGAAAAAGCTCAAAAGGCCTCTGTCGAACCACCTTAGGCAGAAACCAAAGAGCAGGCTAGGGAAAAGCTCAAGTTTCCTTCACTGACTAAGTGACAAAGAGTTGAAGCTACGGAGCAATATCGCACCAGATATGAGCCGAGAAAGGAACCCGAGGTGCTCAGTTCCTTGGCGTACAACATTGTAGAGGAGTTAAAGAGGATTCCAGCCAAGATCAGCTTGTACGATGCACTGCAACTACCTGGACAAGTGGACCTGCTGCAAGAATCATTGAAGACGACTAAAGCAAAAAAGGTAGCACCGCTTACTCTTGTGTAGACCCTATCCACATCTATTATGGGGAAGAACATACCACCTCCGTTCTACCTGTCTCTACAGATGGAAGGGTATATTGTACATAACTGTATGATCGACTCTGGGGCCGCGACAACAGTCATGCCGAGAGCAGTCTACGAAGAAATAGGGATGGAATATACGCGAAGCAGCCAAGGCGTACTCCAGTTGGATGGTACCCCAGTGAAGACTATAGGAGTGATCAAAGACATTCCTATTCGACTACATAAGATGCCTCAGATCACGGTCATACAAGAGGTAGTGGTCGTCGACCTGGAGCCATACTTCAGCATGTGCTTGTCAAGGGAATTCATAGCAAAGCTGGGTGGATATCTATCTATGGATTACTCTCATCTGGAGATTCCATTCAAAGGAAAGAAGGTGAAGATCTACAATGAAAAGCCTTCTTCCTTCCTTGTATAGAAGATGTCCGAAGAAGAGAGCAGTGATCCAGTGAATGCAATAGTGGAGGAAGTAGAGCAGGTGGACCTGGTCGAGGAGTCTCTTGCGCAACTAAGTTATGAAGATGAGTTCTCATTGGTAGACTTTAATGCCATGGTAGAGACCGAGATAGGATGTTATGTGATCACCAAGCCTGAGAAACACACCCAACCAGAGAATAGAACAAGTGCCCAAGAAGGACTATGGAAGTTGTTCTTCGATGGCGCCCGATGTAAAAATGGTGTTGGGGTAGGGATTCTTCTAGTTTCACCATCCGAAGAGCAAAAGGAGTATTGCTACCGGTTGATATGGAGCTGCACCAACAATGCAGCAGAATATGAAGCATTATGCCTAGGACTCAAGAAAGCTGACAAGTTAGGCATAAAGCACCTCCAAATCTTTGGAGATTCTGAACTGGTATGCAACCAGGTCACAAACAGGTGCACTTCAAAGAAGCATTATCTAAAGTCATACCGCAATAGGGTATGGGACCTGTGTGACCAGTTCGAGTCTCTCAATCTGCAGTTTATCCCACGAGAAAAGAATCGACATGCTGATGTTCTAGCATCCATCGCAGCCAAGTACTCTCCATCAGAAGACATGGTGCACAAGCCCAAAGCTGTGAGGATGATCTACAGACCCTCTGTCCCGGACAGGGACCTACATTGGCAAGTCTTTGACAATGACGAGCAGATTGTAAATTTCATGATTCAAGAAGCCGCCACAATCGAAGACAGAAGCCCTGACGAAGAAGAATATGAAGGGCTGGTTCAATTGAAGAATAACCACGTTCCCAAGGGACTGATCACTCTTGAAAGCCTCTTTGATCAGAATGATCGAGCACTTTCTCACATGATTAAGGTCAATGAAAAGAAGTATCAAGATTTAGAGCTTGAACCTGGAAAAGCAATAAAAGTTGGGACCGATTGCACTTCAGAAGAGATAGAACAGATCCAGACTCATGCAGGAAGTATCTCGACATAATTGCTTGGTCTTATCAAGACCTCAGGGGATACGATCGGCAGCTGATCCAGCATACAATTGAATTACAGGAGGGGGTCAAACCCTTCCGACAAAAGCAAAGGCTGGTTAACCCAAAGATCGAGGTCCTGATGAAGGCCGAACTCCTAAAAATGCTCGAGGCGAAGATAATTTATCCCATCAAGCATTCTTCTTGGGTAGCGAACCTAGTCCCCATCAAAAAAAAGAACGGAGATATACGGTTATGCGTGGACTTTCGCAACCTGAACCAGGCTTCTCTCAAGGACCACTATCCTCTTCCGCAAATCGATCAGATCTTGCACTCGGTGGCTGGGGCTCAACGCTTCTCCCTGCTCGATGGTTTCTCTAGGTACAATCAGATCTGGGTCAGGAACGAAGACCAGCATAAAACAGCGTTCACCACCAAGTGGGGGACATTTGCTTACCAGCGAATGCCATTTGGCCTTTCGAATGCTGGTGCCACTTTCCAGAGGGCGATGGATCTAGCTTTTGGTGAGCTTCTGAATAAGGTTATCATCATCTATCTAGATGACATGACCATTTTCTCCCAAAGAAGGGAGGATCACCCTGTACACCTACAACAAATTTTTGAAAAATGTCGAGAGTTTGGCATCTCAATCAATCCGAAGAAGTCCATATTCGCAGTCAACGAAGGAAAGTTGTTGGGACATGCGATATCAAAAAAGGGCCTCGCTGTAGATCCCGACAGAGCCGAGGCTCTAACGAAGCTCCCACTCCCAGTAGACAAGAAAGGACTTCAATATTTCTTCGACCAGATCAACTTCGTGAGGAAGTTTGTCCCCGATTTCGCCCAAGTCATCAAGCCGATGTCCAAACTTTTGAAGAAGGGCGCCGAATTCATCTGGACGAAAGAAAGAAAGGAGGCATTCGAAGAGATTAAGGCCCGAATCGCTCAGGCGCCGGTCTTGATCAACCCTGACTACAGTCGAGATTTTATCCTGTATGCCATAGGGGAACCCGAGAGCTATGTTGCGGTCCTGACACAAAAGGGGGAAGACGGTGAAGAGCGTCCCATCGCGTTTCTGAGCCAGGTGATCAATCCCCATGAAGAGAAATACAATTTCATAGAACGTCAGGTGCATGCAGTAATGAAGTCTCTCAGGAAGTTCAAGCAGTTCATCTCCCAAAGTTGGGTTACGGTCTTTGTCATTCACCCCGACGTGCGCAATTTCATCATCCAAGGAGAATTGGGAAGCAAGAGAGCCGGTTGGGTGAACAAGATACAGGAATTTGACATTGAGATCAAGCCCACAAAACTGGTTCGCGGTCGCGCATTGTGTCAAGAATTGGCGAAGAGCGCAGCGGTCGAAGCGACAGAATCTCAATGGGATGACTCGCCAACCGAAGGATGCTTCACAAACCAGGAAGAGGATGAGAAGGACTGGGTCAGTGAGATAATCGAGTACTTCAACACCGGTAGATGTCCTTCACATCTAAATGCTTCACAGTGAAGGCATTTTAGGATGCGGTCCTCCCGATATACTTTGCACCTTGAAGGCCTATTTTTTAGAAACATTGATGGTGTCCTTCTCAAGTGCATAAAAGATGATGATAAAAGAAGGGTCCTGGGAGAATTCCATTCAGGATTATCTAGAGGTCACTTCATGGGAAGAACAACGACATTAAAGATAATCAAGGCGGGTTATTATTGGCCCACACTCTTCACTGATGCCTTCGTGGTCTGTCGTCGATGTGAGCAGTGTCAGAAGTTCACCGGCCGAAGCAGAAATGCTTCGATGCCTCTCCGATCGATACAAGTTGAATCGCCCTTTCAACAATGGGGGTTGGATTTCATAGGGGTCATATCATCGAACTCCTCCGTGGGACATAAGTTCATCCTGACCGCAACTGACTACTTCACCAGGTGGGCCGAAGCGATCCCTACGAAGCATGCGGACCAAGAGACTGTAATCGCCTTCCTAGAGGGTTTGATCACCAGGTTCGGCATTCCCGAAGCAATCATTACGGACAATGGTCCCAGTTTTTCAGGTGCCAAAATCAATGATTTCTTCTACAAACATGGGATATATCATAAAGTCTCCTCCAACTACTATCCACAGGGCAATGGATTGGCAGAATCCACCAACAAGACCTTGTTGAGGGTGCTGAGAAAGCTCATAGAGACAAACAAAAGGACTTGGCATCTTCTGCTAGATCGGGCCTTGTGGGCCGATCAAATTTCAGTCAAGAAGTCAATCAAGACTTCACCCTATGCCCTGGTCTACGGTAAGGAGGCCATCTTACCTACCCATATAGAGATCCCTGCATTGCAGCTATTAGAAGAAGATGGAGTCAGTCCAATGGAAAACAGATTAGCTCAGCTGTTGCAGCTAGAGGAAGATCGCGAGGAAGCCTACCAGAACTTCGCTAAGCATGCTCAGGTCACCCAAGATTGGTTCAAGAAAAAATCATCCGATCGCACATTCAAGGTGGGAGATCTGGTATGGAAGTGGGACTCCTGGAAAGCCAAGCCTAGGAATCACGACAAGTTGGATGCCTTCTGGGATGGGCCGTTCGAAATTGTGAAGGTGAACTCGGCCAACTCTTTCATCCTCAAAGATGCAGATGGCCAGGTCTTGCCGATCTCTGTCAATGGTCTTCATCTGAAGACTTTTCATCGCTGAGGTAAAACTCATGCAAAAAAAAAAAAAAAGTGTATGTACTCTTGTATATATTCTTTTTCATTTGTGTATATACATCTTGTTCCGAGATTGCAAAAGCTAAGTGGTACAAAATCTCCTTCGGGGACTTTCAATGCGAAGTAGCGGTTGCAAGGAGGTTCGCAACGAAGCACTTTACCCTCAAAAGGGGCCGAACCAAAATTTAAAACAAAGGCACGAAAAGAGCTTCGCACCCGAAGCATTTCAAGAAGTTACTTCGGGCAAAAGTTTTGCGAAGTAGATTTTAAAAGAGCCCTCGCGAAGCAGTTTTCGAAGCAAAGTTTGGCGAAGCTGTTTCCAAAGAAAACAAGCTTCGGTAGGCGATATTCGCAAAGCAAAGTGGCAGCGCGGCAAAGGAGAAGTACTTCGGGCCCGAAGTGTCGAAAAGCAGCCCGCACCAAAGGTTCGCCGCGAAGCATTTTCAATGCTGATTTTGACTTCGTCGAACCAATAACGTGCGAGACGGGAGAATTTAAAACGTGCCTCGAAGAACGTGCAGACAACAACCATGAAAAGAGTTCAAAGCGGGTGAATTTAAGGCAAAAAGTGGCGGAGCACATCCCGAGGTGATTCGGTTAGGAGAAAAGCTCGCGCCCAGGTACGAGGTGGCAGCAGGTTGCTTCTCCAATACAAGGCATAATCATCAAAGCATGTGGCCCCGCGTACCATGTCGCTGCAGAGCCAATCAAAGGACACGACGACCTCCTCCGTTCGAGGTGTAAATTTAATTTTAGTAGGTGCCATAAATTCAGGTGGTTGCCTTTTAAGGCTATAAAACGTGAAGCTCTAGCAAGGAGGAGGTTATTTATCCATCAGTTCACGCAAGACTAAGAGCCTTTGGTTACTCTGCAATTCTCCTGCCCTTTGCATCTAAGCCCTTCACATCAAAGCCCTCTGTATCAAGGACTCTGCCGCCATCATTTTCAACATGGGGAAGAAAAACTCCAAAGAGAAGGGGAAAGAGCCCGAAGTTGCAGGCCCTGAAAAAACAAAGAAGGGCAAAGAAGAGAAAAAGCATACTCCAAAGAAGATAAATCTCACCCCTCGCCCTGAAAAGCAGCCGATAGAAGAAGGAGATGACTCTGAGGAGGAGCAGCTTGTAGAACCACCAATCGATGGGTGGGAGAAAATTAGAGACACGGAGCTCTCTAAGGGTGTGTCCGACCTCCGACGCACTATTGATTTTATGGTGAGCAGACTCACCCCAGAGAATAAGAGGGTTGCTGCCTATTATTCTCAAATTTACTGGTATTTGACCCCGCCTGCTCACCACTGTCCAGAGTTAATCTGTGCTATCACATAGAACTACCAGCCTGCATCCAGGCAAGTGTTGGACGCTTCAGGTCATAAATTGTTTTCCATTCTAAAGGAAGATGTACAAGCAGCCTTCGCGCCACTGCAAGGTCCGCCCAAGGGCTATTCCGTTCGCAACGTCATTCTGAGCGAACAGATGGAGAGGTTCACATCCAACAACCTACATATTGAAATTCCTGCGCGAGAACCTCAAAAGCGGGCTCCCTTCAAACAAGCTACCCTAGATGCCTTTACCCTTGGCGGCCTTCAAGAACACCAATATTTTCTCCATCATTGCATGGGTGGCGGGCCTGTCGATAGATGCTTCGGTGCAACCCTGGCAGGTGTCTTTGGTCGAATGTATTTCAAGAGGGGAATTCTATGCCCCTGATGCTTCAAGACCAAGTACAAACCCAATTTTCTTTGATTGGGCAGAATGGGTGGCCCGAACCTTGCATACGTGGCTCACCAGTATGAAGAATTCGATGACAGGCCAGTACTTCGCACCCTGTTCTTTCCTTGTCTGGTTGTTTTTCTACCAAGTACATAAGCGATTCCCCCATATCACCATTTCTCCAAGTGGCGAGGATGGAAATCCTCTGTCGATGTACCAGTGGACTCCCCTCCTATTGAGGATGGAGTCCTATTATTCTTTTAACCAACAATTTTTGGGACCCGCTATGCATTTGTTGAAGGGTTCTTGCCCTCGGGTGCCCCTCAGTTTGAGAGATAGAGTGGTGCAAGAGAAGAAGGGAGATGTTTTCCAATTGACACAGGGACTGGTGATTCGCCTTTTCGGCTTCACAGGGAAACCCTTCCTGCTACCAGTCTACCCCTCCGAGTACCAGTTCGCACTGGAGGTCGCTCGGCAGAGCGACGCAACCAACGCCATCTACGACCATGGTCAAAAATGGGCACATACCTATGACTTCCCCTTCAGGATGGGAGTAATCGAAGTATTTGCCTTAAAACAGAACGTCTTCCTGGAGGAAAAGCTTGCCAATTTTGGCCTGCTCCAGATTCCTCAACAATGGCTCTATGATCCCTTGGGAGTAATGAGGGATCACTTAAAATTCAAGAATTTCCACATCTGCCCCCACCCTGAAATTGTGGAACAAAGGAATAATCCCAATGGGAAGGATCTAGAGTGGCATTTGGAGAGAATGAGGACATTGCCTCCCTGGCATGAGTTCTACCCCATGGAGGTCGAGTTTGACCCTGACCAGCACCCCCTCCCAACTCCAAGCTCCACATTTTGGAGAAAAGCAAAGGATGATTTAAAGGAAGAATTGAAGAATTGGGGTGAGGAAAAATTAAGGGAGTGGTGGATAATGAGAGTCCATCGCCAAAAGATGAATTCTTATGGACTCTTGGCAGCAGATAAAGACTTCGCAATTCTTTATGAAGCCAATGTTGAAACTTGGAAGTCCATATCCTTCGCTGACTTTGTTCCTCCAGCTACCCTAGGATCGGGCGAAATCCCAAGAGGAGCTGACGATGCTTCGAAACAGGAAGAAGAGGAAGAAACCGAAGCTACACCAACGACACTACCACAGGGACCATCGAAAAGCCACGACACAAGCATCGAAGAGGCAGAGTAACCATTGGAGAGGAAGAAAAGAAAGAGGCAAGAGCAAATTCAAGTGCCTCCGAGCCACCCAAAGTGACCTCGCACGAAGCTCGCAAGTGCTCCTGCCGGACCACCTATATCAAGCCCGACCAAAGCAAATGTTGAAGATGCGGGGCCACCAAGTGCCGAGACGGTCCCAGACATAGACGTCATTGATGTGGAGGAACTCCTCCAACAAGAGGGAGACCCCAAAGTAGAAGTTGTGGAGGTCGGGAGTGCCGAAGCCCAAAAGGAGCAAGAGCCTATCACGCAAGAAGTCACTACGGCCGCTCTGCCTGAAGGGCACGTAGGTAAGCATTCTCCACCCTTTGCCTTAGTCTCTCACATGTCTACCGTGGTCTCGACCAAGTCTCCCCATCAGTCTCTCCCTCCCTCACAAAGTTAGTCGCCTCCTCACGCATTGCCTCTTGTCACCGATCCCATTAGCCCCACTCCACTCGAGTCACCAGGCCGGGACAAGTCCGTTGCCACCACTTCGTTGAACCCTGTTCCTCATTCACCTGCCTCACATGGCATTGTTGCACTCGCTGGGACTCCTAGTACACCTGTCGCCGAACCTGCTGGTGAGGCATCCCCCATTCATTCTTTGTATTTGTTTACCCCTTCGACTGGAGATCCAACCTTATTTGAGTCGGAACTCTCCATGATAAAGGAATGCCCTCTTGCCGAGAAGCTACTCCTAGCTCGGCAAAATACAAAAAAAATGCTGAAGGAGGCGAGGAAGAAGAGAGGGCGCTCTCTGGCTCAGATTGAAAAATGCGCTGTCTTCGATTTGAAGGCTGGAAAGCTGCATAAGGTGAAGAAGGTCCCTAAGGTCCAGAAGCCTCTGGATGAAATGACTCCAGTAGATTACGACTATCAGGAGAAGACCAAAGACCTAGAGCACCTGAACATAGAGAATGGGTCTGTGTCTATGCATGTCAGGATTGAGACTTTTCGAGCACATGCAAACATCGCTAATCAGCGTAGGTTCGAAGAAGAGAGTGCCAACATCAAGTTGGAAGAGGAGCTAGCTAGAATCCGCTCCAAGCTGGAGGATTCAGAGGAGCAGTGTAAGCTGATGAAAAAGGAAACGCACGCCCTCAAACAACAAATACTACAACTGCAGTGTTCAGCTTGAGCACCAAGCACAGAGGCAGGCCAAGAATGAGTTGAAGGCCAAGGAACTTGAAAGCAAAATCTTGCAGACACAACAATAGTTGTTCGAAAAGGCAAACCTGGAGCTGTTTGATAGAGGTAGAATCAAGGAGATTCGCTCGCACTTGCTCAAAAATTTTAGGTCTCGGGCCTCCAGTGCCCTATCAATTTTGATCTACACCACCGAAGCACAACACGCCACTACCGAAGGAAGGCCAATCATTGATGAAATTACTCATAAAGCTAGAGGCCGACTCAAATTAGCTTTCGATGTCCAAAGCGCTAAATATCAGGACTTGCAGGTCCCTGCAATGAGTTGAATAGCTAGAGATTGGTCTATAGCTAAGGCCACAGTTCATGCCTTCTTCTCTAAGGTGAAGAAATCTTAGAAGGTGAAGATCCTCCTGGATGTGTTCGAGGATGAGCAGCATGCATCAATGGGCTATTTCCAAGATCTCTCTTCCTTGGGTTTCCTGAGCTTCACGGATGATTATGGGAACCTTCTGACCAAGGAAGATATTAAGCCGGCATGGCTTCATTTTGAAGGCGACGTCTCAGAAATAGATGAATGGGCAGAGCCTATAACAAAAAAATAGGTCATAGATTTCATTTTGAGATACTGCAAGATCACGGCCTGCCTGAACGATCTATATACCAGGGCCCAACATGTTGATATCGGGCAGATCGATCGGTTTCACATTTTAGTCAAGGCACTACAGGATCAAGAACCTTTTTTGAAGGGTGCCTGGGCTCATGTCCGTCGAACCATGAGAAAAATCCATGATCGCCTTGCCCCATCGCCACAACATGAAGTCACGTGTTAGGATCCTGCTATAAAATAAACTCAAATAACACACTCTCACACAATTGCTTGGAAATAATTCACATAAACATCACATTAATATAACAGAAATTTGCATAAAGAACAATCTCACAATAGAACTGAATCGCAGGCCTCTTCGAGGGGGAAACCTCCTTCAATACTTCATTAATTTTGCAAAAGATGGTTACATTGGTGCCCTTTCGGGTATTTAAGGAGTTTCCTTCCAAGGTTGGCTTACATGCAAAATGCCACCTGGATTACATGCATAATGCCACCCGAATTACATGCATAGTGCCACTTTGAATTACATGCACAATGCCACCCGAATTACATGCACAATGCCACTCGAATTACATGCACAATGCCACACGAATTACATGCACAATGCCACCTATCTACCATGTGTTACATAAAAAAGGGTGCCATTTGTCATAGGCACTACCTAAGCTAAAACTTAGAACATTACAAAATATTAATCATGGGTACTACCCATGTTCACTAGGAATTATTACATCAAGGAAGTTATTACATTAAGGGTTAGGATGAGATCCTAACATGCCCTTCTCCTTGAAGAAGCTTTGTCCTCAAAGCTAAAAATGAGGAAACTGTTGTTGGAGTTGATGGAGGGACTCCCATGTAGCATCCTCGAGTTGAAGTCCACGCCACTGAACCAAGACCTCTGTGATGGTACGGTTGCGAGTTCGACGATACAAGCAATGCTTTGGTGCAAGTAAGATGGAGCCTTCTTCATCCAATTCAGGAATTGTTGATGGAACCTGTACCTTGGAGCTGCCCGAAATGTAAGAGGGAGGCATGAGTGGAGGGTGCCCGTACTCAGCCTCTGGTGGCGATATGATAGGAAGTGTTGTACCACCATTCGGCCAAAGAAAGCCATTTTGCCCAATGAGTAGGATGATCGGAGGCAAGCAGCGAAGGTAGGTTTCCAAGCAGCTTATTAACAACCTTCTGTTTGACCATCCGTTTGCGGATGGTAGGCTAAACTCATTGTGAGCCGAGTCCCCCGCAACTTAAACAAATCTTGCCAAAAATTGCTAGTAAGGTTGGGATCACGATCAGATACAATGGAGGTTGGCATGCCATGAAGGCGAAATATGGAGTCAAGGAAAATTTGGGCAATAGTGAATGTTGTGTAAGGATGGGTTAGGGCACAAAAGTGAGCATACTTTGAAAGGCGGTCCATTACCACAAAAATAACAGACTTGTCTCCGATTTAGGTAGCCCTTCTATGAAATCCATAGAGATGTCGACTCCACACCTGATCCGGTATCGACAAGGGTGGAAGAGTGCCCGAAGAGTGCACTGTTTCTCTTTTCATCCTTTGACCTGTGTCGCAGTCTGCCACAAAAGAGCAAATGTCCTGTTTCCTACCTTTCCAAAATAAGGTGCGCTTGAGTCGCTCATAAGGTGGTCTGATATTGGGAGGTGTACTATCCGACAATAATGGAATGGCATGGTCGTGAGAGCGATGCGGTGGTCGTGTGATGGGTTCTGAAAAGATGGCCTCATGTTTGTGGAGAATCTCGTTGCATGTCTTGTGGGATTTCACCCATTGGAGATGTGGATGGCTGGATGGAGAATAGTTGTGCAATGACCCCACGTGATGATTTCTTTAGCAATTTCTCCATGTCGTTTGAACCGATAATTTGAGGTGTTCCCTGCCGGGGAGCCCTTGATGATGTGTGTTTGTCCGTTCTGGAAGAACTGCATCCAAAGTTTAGCAAAGTTCCAACTGATAGTGCCCAACGTACTCAACCATTAGCATCCCAAAACAATATCACATCCACCCAAATGGAGGGCAAACATGTCCTGCTTGAGTTCATAGTCCCCTATCTTGATTTTAACATTGTGACACTTTCCTTTACAAGATAAGGTTCCCCCATTGGCTACCATGACCTCAAAGGAATTACAATTGTGGATATAGCAATTTGCCCGTTGAGAAACTCTAGGGTCAATGAAGTTGTGCGTGCTTCCCGAATCCAAAAGGATGGAAAGACGTTGGCCCTTGAAACATCCTGTAACCTTCATGGTTTGAGGAGTAGTAATGCCTGCAAGGGCATGGATTGTAATTTATGTCTCAGGTTCCTGTTTCCATTCTTCTTGTGGAGGAGGTGTTTCTGGAGGGTCCTCATCCTCATCACTCTCGTCAACGGTATCAGGTTCTCCAACATCTATCAAGAACAATTTTTTGTGTGCACACTTATGCCCCTTGAAAAACTTTTCATCATAATTGTAGCATAATCCTTGGGCACGACGTGCATCCATCTCTTCGGTGGTGAGGCGCTTGGGTGCAGCAGGTTTATTATCATCTGGGTGTTGGGCTCTCGGGGGAAATGAAGGTCTATCTTGAGAAAACTTTGATGGGCGTCTTTGGGCGAGAGAGTTTAGATTCGGCCGGACGGGCCAAACCGATAGCTTCCATCATAGTTCGTGGTTTCAACATTTTGACTTCCGCTTGGAGTTCCATCTTCAACCCACCGATATAACAACTCTGGAAGAACCCTTCACTCAATCCTCTTGTTCGATTGGCCAATTTTTCAAATTGAGCTTGGTACTCTCGAACTGACCTTGTTTGTTGTAGTTTGGATAAGGCTCCTGTGAAGTCCTCAAACTCACTAGGACCAAATTGAGTGAGTATTTGGGATTCAAAATCCTCCCAAGAAAGATTTGGGTAGGTAAGACGCAACCATTGAAACCGGTGTAGAGCCTCAGATTCCAAGTTAAAGGAAGCCATCTGGACTCGATGAAATACTGGTACATTATGAAGTCGAAAGAATTGGTCAACTCCGACATAGCCACCCATCAACATCCTTCCCACCGAATTTGGGAAAGTCCAAATTGGGCATTCTAAAGGGTGTATCATGGTCACGATTCCTTGTAGAACTCTTAGCTTGGTATTCTGATTTGGGTGGTTCTCTTCTCAGTTTGCTATCCACTTCAGTCAATGCTTCTTCTAAGCGATTGCTAGTGGCATCATGCTCTAGGCGAAGACCTTGGACTTCTTCCCTTATGGAGTGAAAAGCCGAGTTCAAGTTCTCAATGGCTTTTGTTAGGGACTCCAAGTGTTCTAGTTCTTTCTGGGGTCCACGGGTACCCTGGGCCATTTTTTGACCTTTTGTGACCAGTTACTAAAAATAGAATTGAATTTTTTTGACTTACTATTTTTAGTAAGTGCCCAAAAAAGTGCTTGGGTGCTATATATCAAAATGATCAGCAGGAGGAGGTGGTCACAATGAGCTATATCTCTCAACACTACTTTTTGGCACCCTAGACTTTTTTTTTTTTTTTTATCTCCTGTTTTGCTGAGTCTAACGGTGTTTACAGATTCTGATTCTGAGCTACTGAGAAAAAGTTGGGTACTGGAGCACTATCTAAAACTGGCCGTGTTTCACACTCAAGATTCTCTGTATTTTGCAGGTGACTGATATGACAGTTCTATTCTGACTCTGAAGACTGTGAATTCCGCCCCGATCGTGTCGACCTCTCCGACTCGATCGACTCGATCGTGGATCGCCACTCAGAATTTTACTGTTACTCTCCAGACTTTCAATTTAAGTGTCACCCTCATGGCTTATCCCGAATGCATGTCCCTTCTGTTATTTTTTTGGTAGAGGACTCCTTTCTCATATGCTCACTTTTTAAATGCAGGTTTACGAACGGGGGTGTTTGGATTCTTATTTTTATTTTTATTTTTGCGTTTTTTACAAGTTGCAGTTTTAACAGAACCAGGGAATGCTAAGTATAGGAGTATGTACCACCCATAGGCCCTCTAATATACCGACAGTGATGAACAATAGTGCTCGGACCAATATTTCAGGCCACTACTCAAGGAGGATTCCACACATACCCTTGAGCACACTACCCGCCTCTCCGACAATACGGGAGGGTAATCGTCCAGGATGCTGTGTCCCGTAGACTATGAGTAATACAAGTCCGAAGAGCTTCCTAATGGCTAAAATTTTGTTTAATCCTAGATGGTCTCCCGATATACCCGAAGATACGTGGGAGCTCAAGTCCGTGCGCGAGTTCTGTCTGAGGCCTGGGTATTGGAGCCTGATCGCCCCTCACTTCACTAGACGCTTTATGGGCTATCTAGCTTAGCCAATAACAACAGATCCTTCGCGATATTTTAAAACCCCCGGTACAGGGTTTCTACCTACTCAACTAACAATATATTTTTTTGTTTTTGGTCTGGAAAAAAAAAACACTGTATTTTTTTTTGGATTTTTTTTTTTTTTTAATAAGGAAAAACGGAATGGAAAAAACACACAAAATTTATACCTAACAGGCGGATTGGATGGCAAGAATCGTTGCAGTTGCAGCAGAACTTGGCCCTGGAAAGCGCTCTGATACCACTTGTTAAGATCCTGCTATAAAATAAACTCAAATAACACACTCTCACACAATTGCTTGGAAATAACTCACATAAACATCACATTAATATAACAGAAATTTGCATAAAGAACAATCTCACAATAGAACTGAATCGCAGGCCTCTTCGATGGGGCAACCTCCTTCAATACTTCATTAATTTTGCAAAAGATGGTTACATTGGTGCCCTTTCGGGTATTTAAGGAGTTTCCTTCCAAGGTTGGCTTACATGCAAAATGCCACCTGGATTACATGCATAATGCCACCCGAATTACATGCATAGTGCCACTTTGAATTACATGCACAATGCCACCCGAATTACATGCACAATGCCACTCGAATTACATGCACAATGCCACACGAATTACATGCACAATGCCACCTATCTACCATGTGTTACATAAAAAAGGGTGCCATTTGTCATAGGCACTACCTAAGCTAAAACTTAGAACATTACAAAATATTAATCATGGGTACTACCCACGTTCACTAAGAATTATTACATCAAGGAAGTTATTACATTAAGGGTTAGGATGAGATCCTAACATCGCGCCAACAGAAGAAGCAGAAGAAGGTGAAGAAGAAGAGGAGGGAGAACAAGCCGTGGAAGCGCCCCCGGAGGTGGAAAAAGGAGAAGGGTTTGAAGGTGACTCTGGCCCAATGGATCAAAGCTAAGGGTTCTCTCACCGAGATGAGCTCGTTGCCCTGCGAACCACCAAGAATGTTGACAATTTCGTCACATTGCACAAGGGGTCGAAAAAGAAATCAAAATTTTGTACAATCTCTCTTTTGTAAAGTGTTTCTTTAAATTCATGAATTTATTCCCTTGCTTTTAGAAACAACATTTTCAAGTGTTGCAGCAATTTTGGCTTTCCTTGCCACCCCCCTTATACATAAAAAGGAATAATAAAGAGATTCGCTGCCGAATAAGCTAAGGAAGATAGCTTCGCAAAGGAAATCACTAAGGATTGGATGTACTTCAGCCTCGAAGCATTTCAAGGAGCTACTTCGGGCAAAAATCTTACGAAGTGGCATTGCCGAAGAAGAATTCAGAAAAAGAGCTTCACACCCAAAGCATTTCCAAAAGCTACTTTGGGCAGAAGTTTTGCGAAGCGGCATTCAAGTGACAGCTTTACCGGAGGAAAATCACGGTCTGAATTGGCTAAGGCAAGAAAACTACTTCGATCCCGAAGTTCCTCAAACGGTTACTTCGGGCGAAAGTTTTGCGAAGCGATGTCATCGAAGCAAAATGCAAATGTAGAGGGATGAAAACTACTTCGGGTCTGAAGCACTTCAAAATGATACTTCGGGCAAGAAACTTGCGAAGCAAAAATTGAAAAGGGTAAACATTGAAAATACTTTGCCAAAAGACCGCCGAAGCACTCACTTCGGGCCTTCCCGCCAGCGAACCGTTTCTACTTCACCAAAAGTCGTTGCGAAGCATCTGCTTCGGCAAACCTTTGTGCGAAGTACTTTCACCCGAAGTAGAAGCAGTTGAAACATTTTGAAGGCAAGAATGAGCTTCGACCAAAATACCCTCGAACCGCAATTTTGAAGAAGGATCACCGCGAAGCTTTTTTAAGCTCATCAATGAAGTATCTACTTCGGGCGAAGGCCTCATCGAAGCAGTTTTGGTATAGCGAAGTAGCGAGAAGTGAAGACCCCATTTTAAGGAAGAAATCTACTTCGGCTCTCACCACCCTCGAAGCTGTTTTGCGAAGCTCCATCATGCAAAGTGCAAATCAAGGAGAATCTGCTTTGGCTCGAGTCCATTGCGAAGCGAAGTGCAAATGAAAATTCAACGAAGCACTTCAAAAGGCACGCGCTTCAAGCCAGGTATTTTCTTGAGGTGTTCAAGTGCCTCATAAATATATTTTTTCGTGCCCGACAAGCCCGTTGTTCATTTTTAGCAATTGGAAATGAAGTATCAGTCCATGATGGAGAGCCCGATGAGCATGGCGGCCGCTCAAGCACTACACCCAAAGACCAAGGACATCTAGGCGGCTCATTAATGCGTCTTCCCCGATTGACCCAGTCACAGCTGCTAGTTTTGGTAACAGAATTGAGAGCTCAGTCACGAGAGCCACAAGAGCTGACTTCTCAATTTCTGAGGATGTACTCCTCCATTTTGTGTAATTATGGCTCAAAGGGTCACATCCTCTATAAAAAACCAGGCATTGTAATGAAAAAGGGGGGGAAATTTCTGCTAGAAAGCTGCTGTAACTTGATGTCCTACAATTAATACTAAAGAGCTTTGGGCTCAATTTATTTCTTTTATGCTGGCTTCTATGTTTATTTCTTGTCTTTCTTCATTTGCATACTGTAACTCTGAATCCTGAATTCAGTGTGTGATTGGGGACTGTACCCTAAAATTTTCCTTAAGGATACATAGGAAAGGAAAAACGCTATATTGGTTTTCTTTTATGTTGCCTGGTGGGTTGTGGTTTCTGTTATATTCGCTTGTCCTAATCGTCGTTACTTTGAACCCTAAATTTTGATGAAATGGAGAAGGAGAATCCTGGAGCTCTCCCAGAGGATACGTAGGAAGGTTAATGTGGAATTTCTTTCGTTTATTCTTGGTGTTCTTTGTTGCTATTCAAGTTGTTAGTTAGTGATCGTGCTTCCTATTCTCTCCCACTTTAAATTATCGATCTCTCTTCCCTTACCCATTTTTTATTTCTTTCTCTAACCTGAAATATTTTTATCTCTTTCCTGCACCCTTACTCTATTTATCTCTTTCCTGCATCCCTTATCTCAAAACACCAAATTAGTTTAGCATAGGAGCCGAACTTTCTCCGGAGATTGGCACGAGGGGCATATCTTCCCTTCGGCCTTTCAATGTTGATCCAGGTCTAGGGCACGTACATTTACCCAAAATCCTTTCCTAGGTAGATTTGATGACCAACAATTATCTGTGCAAGGTTGTAAGTAAATTATGTTGCTCTCTTTTATTATATGCTATTCATGTGCTTGAGTGAAATTCCTCATTGTTAATATTTCCTCAATCTTACATTTTTAGCCTGTGGCCATATTTCCCATCTCTTTTGATCATTTCCAATTTCTTTCCCGCAAATTTAGTCTTCAACAGTGTAGGATTTAGTAAGGGAACCAACCCCCTCTAAATATTGGTCTGGAGGACATCTCTTTCCTTCGGCCTTTCAATTTTGGTTGATTCTAGGGCACACAAGTGATCATATTTTGTATTTAGGCAGATTTGTGACCAACACCTATATAAAGGGCCTCATATCTCTACTCGAATATATCACTTCATTCTCAATAATATATATTTTTTTCTCTCTTTCTCATGATATGATGGAATGGTTCTAAAACCATCAATGGTATCAAAGCCTCGATGAATCTAGAGGAGAATAGGGAAAGCTACCATTGTTACTGTTTGCTTGCATCTTTGCATACTGAACCTATCATTGTGCACCGCTGCATGCAAACACTAGTAGTTCTAATAGCAAAGGAGTTGGGAAAATTATTGTCATATGATAACAAGCCCAAAAGGATAAGGATTTGACAAGCAGTTTGTCAAATCACAGAGAAGATCATAAATATTTCAAGACATTCAAAATCTTGAGAAGAAGGCCCTGTTTGAAGCTAGAAGCATTAGGGAGCTACGACTTAGGTGAAGGAGAAAGCTGTTCAGGATAGCCAACAAAGGAACTGCATATCCATCTACTACAAGGCAAAAAATTGGTGAATCAGAAGCACCAAGATCTACATCATCTACTTCAGAAGCCATCAAAAAAGGTAAGCAACTATTGGTGCAAGTAGATTCATTAATTGGAGTACTTATCAGATTTGTTAAAGCACCTTATATTGGATTAAAGTTGCAAAAAGGAAAGTTGCATTAAAAGTCTTCAAAAGTGCAAAAAGAGAAAATTTCCTTTTAAGGTTCATTTGCACATTAGTTTGGAATTGAATATATTACAATATTACAACTATCTATCAACTACCTATTGTCAACTTTGGAAAGAAAAAGAAGACTAATTGTAGTGAAATTGCAGAATAATTATTGAAGGTTCATTTCAGATCATTCTTGATTAGTTGTAGTAAATTGTTAAAGTGCATTAATAAGTTATTTTGAGAGTTTATTGGAGTGATAAGGTGATATTGTTAGTGCATTAAAAGTGAAATATTATTAGGTTCATTTGCACTATTCTATTTCTCTCAACAAAAAAAAAATTGTGTTCTTGAGAAGGGAACAAAATTATAATTTGTCAAAGTGTCTAAAGACACTATTAGTGCACAAAAATATGCAACACATAGTGGCCAAGGGAAGCCATCAAAACAAGTTAGAATCCTCCAAATTTTGGAGAAAATAGAAACTAACTAAAGTTAGCAAAGGAAGCTTAAAAAATTGAGACTTGGTGAGTCTCAAATCCAAAGCATTACAGGGTTAGTTGCAAGGTGAAAGTGCAAAAAATTACATCAAAGAGAAGCTTCTATCTACACCATTATAAGCTTGGGATTGTTATAAAATTACCCAAGCAAAAAGAGGAAAGGTGTCTATTCAAGAAGACCACCTCAAATCCCCCATTGCATTCAAAATTTTACCATAAAAATTAGAAAATCATATCTACAAAAAGGAGTACAAAAAGGAGTGCAAGAAGGTTTCTTATAACCAAACGTTATTACATTATTGTGCATCATTCTAATAGGTTGTATGCAAGTCTTAGGGAATAATATAGAGTGCCTTAAGGGCACATTATTACAGTCAAGAACAACCAAATAGCAGCCCACTCCAAACATAGAAAGGAAGCATCTCAAAAATCTCACAATTCCTCCATTTTGGACGATCGAACCTGTAAGACAAGACACAATACCAAGTAAAGAAAGAGCATTACATCCAAGGTAATCTCATCTACAAAGGAGCATATAAAATAGGTTTAAAAAAGAAGGGAAAGCATAGCAAATCCATGTACGTCCAAGGAGCTCCATCAAGGCACCACCAAAGCTCCACCAAGGCACCACCAAAGCTCCACCAAAAGCTACTCAAAAGCCTCCAAAAGCATTAGCTGGAACCACCTCATCAAATGTTCATAACAAAGAAATAATTGGCTAAGGCATGTTGAGAGGGTATTACGTAGAAGACTCATGCACAAGGAGATGATGACACTTGTTATCTAAAGATAACCCTAAAAAATTTTACACAAGCACCCATCCATTACAATATTGACCAAGGAGCATTACACAAATGAGGTTGAAACGCTATAAAGAAAAGAGACACTTGGAATGGAAAAGAATGAGCGTTCATCTTAGAACATTACGTTCCTTTCATACCTGATAGAAGGTTTACAAGTGGCAAGAGGCATCTCTACTTCTCTCAAGCGCTCATAAGAAATGGTTGTGACACTTGTCACAAGGTCCAATATTCCTCCTTCATAAAAAGGTGCCCAAGTCCAAGGAGTCCACATTCATAGCACAATCAAGGCAAAAAGAATTGGAAATATTCCTCTAAATATTAAGGATGGAACAGGTATAATAAAAAATGTATTGTATGTTCCAAGATTAACTACTAATCTTATTTATGTTTCTCAACTCATGGATCAAGACTTAACTATTGATTTCAAGGTTCTCACTGGCAGAAAATAATGTCACATCTCTAGGAAGGGAAGAATGATAGCATTAGAATCCTATAAAAATGGTCTATTTATCCTAGATGCTGCTATTCACTCAACTATTTTAGTCAATGCTTTAAAACTATGGCACAAACGACTGGGACATACCAGTGAGACATCAATGAAGGAATTATTCAGATATCAAATGGTAGGACTACCCAACTTATCTCCAAAAACTACTATATGTTCAGAATGCTTAGTAGGAAAACAACATAGAATTCCTTTCGAACTTCGTCAACACAGAGCTCAACATCCTCTAGAAATAATATATACAAATTTATTTGGACCAATAAAAGTTGCTAGTGTTGGAGGACATAAATACTTTCAATTATTTGTTGATGATCACACTAGAAAAATATGGGTATATTTCATGAAGTACAAATTAGAAGCATTCAGTCATTTCAAACAATTCAAACTTCAAGTGGAAAAAGAATCAAGAAGACCATAAAAGCACTTTATTTAGATAGAGAAGGATAAATTATTTCCAAATAATTTGACTCATTTCTTGAAGAGAATGGGATTAAAAGACAACTTACTACAACATATTCACCTCAACAAAATGGAATTGTAGAAAGAAGAAATAGATCAATAATAGAAATGGTAAGATGTATGTTAAAAGAAGCATAACTTGATCACAAACACTGGGCTGAAGCAGTACAAATAATAGTCTACATACAAAACAAACTACCAACAAGAGTACTCAAGCATATTACACCAAAAGAAGCATGATCAGGACAAAAGCCCAACATAGAAAAACTAAAGATCTTTGGATGCAAAGCCTACATGCATGTTCTAAAATAAAAGAGGACTAAACTAGATGATAAAACTATGACATAGATATTTTTTGGCTATGAAAATGAATCTGCAGGATACAGAATACTAGATCCATATACAAAGAAAGTCTACATTAGTAGATATGTGATCTTTGATGAAAAATTCAAAATTGACACAGATGAATCTAGTGGCGACACAAAAGTACTCCTAAATCTATCTTAAGAAGACATAATGAGTGTAGAGTCAAAATTAGAATCTAAAGAACAAGACATGGAAGCATCAACAATATTGCCTAGAAAAGAACCAATATGGCTCAGAGATACTCTAAGAGAATCAAATCTAGAAATAATGTCAGATCTTACCTCTACAAAACCTCAAACTCATAGCATGACTAGAATGAATAAAGGAATGCTAAGTAACATAGTAGAACCAACATCAACTTCTCAAGTATTGAAAGAATCACACTAGAAAGCAACTATGGAATCTAAATATGCATCACTAAAAAAGAATAAGACATGGGATCTAGTAAACCTACCTCTAGAAAATAAAATAGTGGGATGCAAGTGGGTTTACAAAATAAAATACAAACCAGATGGAACACTTGATAAATACAAAGCTCAACTAGTAGCCAAAGGATATACTCAGACAAAGGGAATTGACTATGAAGAAACATTTGCACCAATAGCTTGAATTACTACTATTCGAACAATATGCATGCTAGCAGCACATCAGGGGTGGAAACTTCATCAGATGGATGTAAAAGGTGTATTCCTTAATGGTGACTTAGAAGAAGTCTATATGACACAACCTAAAGGCTTTGTCATTCAAGGACATGAAAGTAAGGTATGCAAATTGAATAAATCTCTATATGGCTTGAAACAGGATCCTAGAGCATGGAATATAAAGATCAATAATCACCTATTACATCATGATTTCAAAAGGAGTTCATCATATCCTAGTCTATACACCAAGGAAATTGGAAATTATATCTTGATCCTCATAGTATATGTTGATGACATAGTGATTATTGGAAGTTCAGAAAAGTTAGTAAGTGACATAAAAAATATCTAGAAAAGGTATTTGAAATGACAGATCTAGGACTAACAAACTACTACCTTGATCTAGAGATTTATCAAGGAAAGAATAAAATAGTTATCACTCATTAAAAATATACAAAATCTCTTCTTAAAAAATATAGAATGACAAAGTGTAATCCCAAAGATACACCAATGGAACAAGGGATTCAACTATCCAAAAATGATAAAAAACCATTGGTTTCAACAACAATGTATCGTCAGTTGATTAGAAGTCTTCTATACTTAACAAATAGCTGACCAAACATAGCATTTGCAGTAAATTATATTTCACGGTTCATGCAAGAACCAAGAGAAAGTCATTGGAAATCTACAAAAAGAATATTACAATGTATCAAGAACTATGGATTAACTTATATGAAGGATGTCAAAGAATTTTGTCTACAATGATACTCAGATTCAAATTATGTTGGATCTATTGATGACATGAAATATACCTCAAGTTATGTCTTCTATATCGGATTAGGACCCATATCTTGACACAACAAGAAACAACATACAGTAGCACAATCATCAACTGAAGCAGAATATCGAGCAACAAGAGATACAATCTATGAAGCTCTCACTATGATATTCTATGATAATCAAGGAGTACTAAATCTGATCAAGAATCCAATCATACATGAAATAATAAAGCATATTGAAGCTCAATATCATTTCATTAGAAAATATTTTTAGAACAAGCACATCATCATCAAGTATGTTCCTACAGAAGATCAGTTGGTAGACATTTACAAAAGCACTTGGAAAATCAAGTTTCAAATATTCAGAGATCATCTATGTAATTAAAAATAACTTCATACCAAATAATGTAATACAGGGGGTGTTAGAATATATTACATAATTTGGTTATGTTAGATTACTTTAGAGGGAAGTTATCTAGTTGTTTCATATAATGTAGTAAATGCACAAGTGTCAATGTGCAAGTTGTAAACGTGCAAGGTGTCTCTTGTATAGCTAGGTAGAGTGTTGTCCAATAAATCCATCTTCCTATATAAAGGACCTCATATCTCTACTCGAATTTATCACTTCATTCTCAATAATATATGTTGCTTCTCTCTCTCTCTCTCTCTCATGATATGATGGAATGGTACTAAAACCATCACTTGTTAGGATGTGATCTTCAAGGCACACTTGGAATCAACACAGGAAAAAGGGTGCAAGAGATAAAATAAAAATGAACCAAAAAAAGAAAAGGGGTGGCAATGCGCCAAGAGATCTGTTAAATTATTCCTACAAAAACAAGCCTGAATGCTATGTGCCAACGATGAACACTTCCTCTCCTTAACACAATGAAGCATAGATGAGAGTTACCAGTTATAGGTATGCATTACCCAGGTGTTGTAGGTGAGTTGTAGAGGAGAGGGAAATCCTCCAAGTGAGGTCCCAGGTTCGAATCTCCACCCTACCAAAAAGTTGAATTGGGTACCAAAAATCCAATTGATAATGTTGATGCGAGCAAGACCGAGTGCAACTCTCGGGTGACTTTGACGGTGTATAACCCCCTGATCGTGGTCTCTCAGACCAAGGCGGCCCCACAAGGGGTTTTTTTCTTAAATTGTTTTTATAGGAATGCATAAAGAGTCAGGTTTTACAAGAGATCCAATGATAGATGACTATTTCAAAAATAGATGCAGGCCCCTCACACATACATACACTTAATAAAACCTAAAACAAGGCAAAAGTCATAGACAAATACATACACACAAAAATGGGTCAACAGGAGGCCATAGATGGCTATACCAAAAAATTGACACAGGCTCTTATGTATATATATGTAAGCAATATTTTACAGATATTATGTTAGAAGCGGGGGTTTGATTACCCATAAGCCACTCAAGATCCAATTATTTTTACAAAAGTAAATATAAGGAAATCCTACAAGAGAATACAATTGTAAACTTGTTGATCCTTTCTACAACCTAAACTACAACTGTTTATAGATTACAATAGGGAAATATTTCATCCAAACCTTGCAGGATGATTTGAATTTATGGCTACCTTTTCTTAGAGATTCTAAATATTGAATGAGGTTGCCTTCGACCATTGTTTCTGTTAGTCTGCAGCTGTCGTGGTTGCCCATTCATTTGTTTTTACTAGCTCACCTACCTCTACCTATTTTATTGAGCTAAATTGTTACTGATAGATAACCCATATTTTCTTCATAATGACATGTTATCTCTCTTCATTTGCTTTTACTAGATATTCATGTGCTATCACCCACTTCCCCCTTGGTATTGGTGCACTCACTGTCTCCAAAACTACGTGTCTTTTCAAAAAATTTCCTTGAGCTCATTATGTACAACATCGAGGATTTTTTATCTGTGCTATTGGGACTTTGGCTTGCCATTTTCCTTTGGGACTTTTATGAGTTTTGATAACTTATTCCATTAGAATTTCTTATCGAACTTTTTTTTGTTGATTCTCATCAAAACTCTTGATTATTCCTCTATTTATATTTTCAAGTTTTTGCCTTTGTTCTGCTTTGCAATTTTTCCTCTTGTCCATACCAACTTCTTCCTTATAGCCAAGGGTCTTTTCCCAGGATATTTTCATGTGTGCCAATCTGCTAGCAACTTAATTAGTTCTTTTAGTGGCAAAGAGAAGCTTTTGCCTTAGCAACCTTTTTGATGAATGTGGAAAAGTATATGTCCTTTAACATCCACTAACATAGAGTCATCGTAAGGATCCATATCCTTAACCTAGATGTTGGTTCCCTTTTCATCATCCTCCACCATTAAGGATATATTGAGATGTGTGGTGGAGATATGACACATGAGGTGCCAAAGGTCGCTTATCCAAACCAATATATATGATGGTGAGTTTTGTTGATTTTTCTATAAATGATATTTGGGTTGATCCTCCTCTGATGAAGCCTTTTTAGTTATCACCGAAAAGGTTCATTAGCTTTTGTTAGGAGCAAGGCCTGGCTTAGATATCATCAAAAAGGCTTTGAATTTTTTACTATGGACCATCTCCTTATGAAGGTTAGGTGGCCAACTTGGCCACACAGTGTGAGGTTTTTCACACCTATCCTCACCCTTTGGAGATATCTGTTTGGTGATATCTGACATGGAATACCTTTAAGCTAGTATGGATTGTGATCCTCTCATTTTTTATTTGGGATCCTTATCTCTTGGACACAACCTAACTGTGTTGTAGTGATTTATCAATACACTTATAATACTGATCTTTGGTAGCTACTCCAATTTTATTATAGATTGAGAATTCATGAACATTATTTGAGATCCATTCACTATCTTTAGTTATCTTTCATTAAATTCTGGCTCATGTTGTAAATATATCTATAGAGCCTAGTCTCCTTGTTCGTCTTCCTCACGGGTACAATATTTGCAGTACAAGTGGAATGCTAGATAGGGAAGATAATCTTAGCCTTGAGGAGTTCATCAACCTTATTTTTAATAACATCTTCATTTATAGGATTGAATTTGCATAGCCTTCATTTTAATAGTTTTATGTTATTTTTAATAGAATCACATGATACAATTCCTCAAGTCAATAAGTTTTTAGATCATTATATGTCCAAGCAAATACATCTTCAAAATATTTGAACAAGGAGGTTAAATTTTGTCTGTGCTCAAGTGTAAAACAATTTTTGATCAAGAGAAAATTTGGGTTTTATTTTGAATCAATATTTACTTGTTCACATTTATTTGAAACAATACTGCTATCGAAATATTTTATCTTCTCAGTTGAACAAATTCTTAAGAGAATTCAATCCTTTTGGGATTTTTTTGTTTTTAATTACAAAATAACCTATCTATCTCTTTAGATGGGTGGATTTCCTCAAAGCACAAATGGTGGTACTCTCCTAAGAATTGTAAAAAAAATTCAAACTATTTTTCACTTTGGAAAACATGTTAGAAATTATAACTACTTTATACTTACAACCTATACATTATTTCCATTGAATAATGAAGAATAGGTAAAGAGGGATGTAGAAGGAAATCTTGTTAAAACAACCATATCATCTACCATCCTATTCATTTCCCTAGGAATGACCTATAATATAAAGGAATTGAATACATTTAGTATATCTAACTTTATGTTCCTATAACTTCTTAGGTGATCATTTGTTGTTTTGAACTATTCTTTCCCTTGTTTGATGATCAACTTTGCATCACCAAAAAATGACAAGCTCCTAATTTTGATTCTTTTGTAGCTTTTAGCCTGAGAAGAAGGGCTTTGTATTCTACTATATTATTGGTACAATCAAACTCTAGATGGAATACATATGAGTGTAACTCATTTGTAGGAGTTTGGAAAATTCACCCTCACCCATTGTCTACTTTACTTAAGTTGCCATTAGAATACATCGACTATGTTTTATTTAACATGACAGATTTTGTTCTTCTTCTTTAATATATTTTTTTATTTTTTTCAAATTCTTCATCCAAGGACGATAATCTCCAAATATAAGTGCATAGTCCAAAATATTAGAAAAGACCATTTATAGAATTGGATCAATTCACTACATGTCTGCTCCACTTAGGTTCTAAATCGAGCCTTTCATTTTTTCTTAGATTAGAATCATGACATAAGACCAATCCATATTGATATGTATTCCTATGTCTTTTAAAAATCACTTGCTAAGAAACACGCCCTAATTATTTGATACATCAACCACTATAATATTCATCATGACTCTTTGTAGGAAACATAACCAATTAAACAAAAAAATCCTTGATATATCTTGAGACATTAATTGACTGTAAGTCCAATTGGAAATATTTTTATTATGTATCTTGAAAGAGAAGCATCATTCTTCTAGATATTTAGATAGGTATGATATTATCTATTGCTCCTAAATCTAAAATACAATTATTCAATCTTTTGTATTCAATGAAGAATGATCTACAAAAGGGTGGAGACTTATCTATTACATGAGTATATGGATTATGTAGTCTCACACGTATTGCAAAATTTATTTTCATTAATATAAATCATCCACAATATATTAAAATATCAAATAATTCAATCACAAACTAATATTCCACAATGCAATATTTCACATAATGAGACAAACATAGGTAATACTCTTAGGGTAGGGAAATGCCAATAATACTTCTTAAGGAAGGAATAACTCCACAAGATATCCTAATAGGAGAGGCCACTCCTTGGGAAAAGATGATACAAGACAATACTTGATATTATTGATGATTCATTACAAGGATAATATCCATTCTTTATGTACACAATATCTAATGCTACTTTGGGGAGGGTATAATCCTAACCCTAGTCAATTAATAAAACCTTGTTTAACTAATTATTATAATGTGATATTTCAATACAATAAACCTTGGTTTAGTTGTGGCCCATGATAGCTATCCATAACACCCATATAAAATATAATATCATATCCCAATATACCTATCCCTATGTACCATAGAATTCCACTCCCCTTAAAAATATTTCATCCTCAAAACATGAGAAGAAACCAAAATATATGATCTTTAAAGCATTGTTGACAATTGGGACTAATATTAATCATCCATCAATCCAAGTGATATCTTGATTGGTGATGGTCGTTAATGATGCATGATGTTGCTATGCCACTCTGATATCCATTAAAGCTCCTTGGATCCATGCTTCTGCTACTCCATTTTGATATCTAGAATGATTGCTCCTATGGTTCCATGTTGCCTATGTACCACTCTTTCATCCATAATTACTACTCTTTTTCTTTTGTGTACTATTGTACTTGATGCCTTTATGATTCCATGTTGTCCATAATAATACAAATACCCTATGCCATTTTTCCATGATTATTACCACTTAGGGTGGTGAGAGTGGCAATATGATGCAACCTTATCTCCATGTTGTGCTTCCTTAGACTTTTTAATATTTTGTTCTATATTTTGAATTTTTCCTCATCATCTTCTCTCTTGTGCCCTTCATTTGGTGCATCCTTATGCTCTTCTAATTGTGCTTCTTTGGACTTTGCTATTACTTCTTCCTTGGACTCTATTATTTTCTCTTGCATAGACTCTATTTTTTATCCCTCTAATCATTCTTCAATTTGTTCTCCACACGCTTCTTGTTTTTCTTGGTTTTTTTTGCTTCTTAAGCTAGGAAACATCTTGTAGTGTTATATTATAACTTTAATAGTACCCATTGAGTTCAAAGTAATGATAACCAAGAATAATATCCACATCATCTATAGATATACCTTAAAAATATGAATTTAAAGCATATTTATCCATGGTTATCTTTAAATATTAAAAAATTTGAACATCCTCACCCTCTAGTAGTATGTCCTTAATATTCTTTGTTTAAACCTACAATATTTTAGCCAAAGCAATATTAATGAAACTATACTTGTTATTAAGGATTATGAAGAGAATGATATTTTTCTTTTGAATGAATCCATGAAATTTCAAAATAGAACTTTTTGATTCAAACAAATCTATTTAACCATTATTTCGCTTGGATGATGCCAATGGTGTAGTTCCTTTAGACTACACAAAATCATCCTTATTTTTCATTACGTCAATTCCTTAAAATTTTCTAACTCTCTTTTTAATTTCTTGTGTTTTTTGAAGCTTGTTTATTTATTCTATATAGCTTTTGATGGTATCTTTCAAAGTAGATTTCTTTTTATATGAGTCCCATTGACTCAAGAATGTTTGCTCTATGTCTACTTGAGTGTACTTATAATTCCTTTCATGAACAAATCATAGCCACCAATTAAGAGCTTTCTCTTTTAAAAATGGTCTAAGTTAGAGCTTTTAATTATAATTACCAAAATATAGAGAGAATTTTTATCACTCTTCTTTAGCATCTATATTATCCTTCTTGATAATTCACAATGCAAGCTAGTTTGATGAAACTAGGGTTTTATCAATATAAAAATCCTCCTCACTAAATCCAATCTTAAATGTCATATGAACAAGTAGACCCAAAAAATTTCTTCATAACACAATAAATGATGGTTCATTTGCTTATTTAGATTGAAATATATCTCAAATTATTTTTATTTCTAAAAAAAGCAATTTGAAAAAATGTTACTACCATTGTCCTAGACGATTGAATTCATAGGGTTGTATGTCCCTCAATACTACTCGGACTCCATCATATGACCACTAATTTTAAAAAAATTCAAATTATAATCAATACGACCCAAAAATTATCTAATCAGAAAACACTATACAAAGATACGGTCCTTGGAAGATGAGGCTTTTTATGGAAAAATTACACAATTTCTACCCCTTAAAAAAATAATTTCCACTTTGTTAAATTGTTGCTCTAATACCACTTGTTACAAACTTTATTCTCATTAATATCAAGCATCCATAATATACTAAAATATTAAATAATTCAACCAAAAATTAGTATTCCATAATCCAATAATCCACAGAATGAGATAGATATTAATAATACCCTTAGGGTAGGGCAACACCAATAATACTCCTTAAGAAATAACTCCACAAGATCTCCCAATATGATAGGCCACTCCATGGGCAAATATGATTATAAGGTAATACTTGATATGTTCAATGATTAATTATAATGATAATATCCCTTCTTTATATATCCAACACTCTATGCTACTTTGGGAAGGGTATAACCCTAACCCTAACAAACTACTAAACCCTTATCAACCCATTTTTATAATATTACATTTCAATATAATAAATCTTGAGTATTATGTTACCTATTCCAACTATCTATAATACCCATATATAATATAATATCTGTTAAAAGTAATGTGTACTTTACCCCTACTTTCTAATTGCTTTTGATAGGGTACTAGGAATAGATATTTGGGGATATATTATTATATTGTATAAGGGTTGGCATGGGCCACACATAACTAAAGGTTGATTATATTATAATATAATATTATATTAGTAGTCGGTTCCCTAAAGTAGAATTAGAAGATAGGTATATAAAGAAGAAATATTTATCATTGTAAGGATCATCATTGAAGATAAATCATATGTAATCGTCCGTGCCCACGAATTGGCTTATAGGGCTTTGCCCTCCTTAAGTGGCACTCTTATCTTGGGAGATCTTGTGGAGTTGTTTGTTGCATAACTTTTATTATTAAACATGAACCATTCACCAATATGCAGAAATATCAAATCATTCATCCACAATATATTATCCACAATAACAATCCACAAATGAGAGAGAGATAGATAATACCCTTAAGGTAGGGCAACACCAATAATAATCCTTAAGGAAGGAATAACTCCACAAGATCTCCCAAGATGAGAGGCCACTTCGTGGGCACGACGATTACATAAGATTCTTCTTCAATGATATGAATACTTACAATGACAAATATCTCTTCTTTATATATCCATATTCTTATTCTACTTTGGAGAGCCTACTACTAATATTATATTATATTAAAATATAATATAATATTATAATACAATCAACCTTGGGTTATGTGTGGCCCATGCCAACCCTTATACAATATAATAATATATCCCCAAATATCTATTCCTAGGTACCCTACCATGCCACCCTCCTTACAAATGTTTCGTCCTCGAAACATATGAAGAAACCTGATAGTATGATTTGCTAAGCAATGTTAGCAATTGGTACCAATCTCGATCATCCATCCATCCAAGTGAAACTCGATGATGCTGGTACGCCATTTTGTTACTTGAGTATCCAAATCTGCTTCGTTGGCTCCACGCTTCTGCTGCTGTATTTTGATAACTTGAATGATGGGTCCACTTGTTCCTTGATGCTGATGAACCATGCTGAAAACCATGATCACTATGCTTTCTTTGCCAAACACCGCCATAGTTGGTGCCCCGTTGATTACATGTAGAACCATAATGTTGTTGCCTTGAACCATGCCTCCAATATTGTTTCCGCTCATGGTGGTGTGGATGGCGATATGGTGCAACCTTTACTTGATGTTCTACCTTCTTTGACTTTTCAACCTTTGGCTTCATTGTTATAAATTCTTCTACACCTTGTTCTTTCATGTTATCTTTGTTTGGTGTGTCCTTGTGCTCTTCTATCAAATATTCCTTGGACTCGTTGCTCGCTATCGCCTTCGTGGATTCTCGTTTCCTGTTCTTCAATTTGTTCTTCTACAACCACTTGTTGATTTTCCTTGTATCCTTGCTCCTCAAGCCGAGAAATATCCCGCAATGTTATTTCCACCGAATTAGTTATCGCTACTTCTTTCATGGACTCTGTTGCTACTATCGCCTTCTTGGATTCTCGTTTCATGTTCTTCAATTTGTTCTTCTACAACCGCTTCTTGATTTTCCTTGTATCCTTGCTCCTCAAGCTGAGACATATCCTGCAATGTTATCTTCTTTTTTCTGTACCATAACTTCATAAACTTCTTTTGCACATTAATGTTAAAAGTACCCAAAGAATCTAACCAAGGATAACCAAGAACAATATCCTCATCATCCATCTCAATAGCATAGAAATCTGAATGTAAAACATATTTATCCATGGTGATCTTCAAATCTTTAAAAATCTGAACATTCTCACCCTCTAGCTGTATGTCCTTAATTTTTGTTGCTTGAACTTGCAACTTCTTAGCCAAAGCAATATTAATAAAATTATATCTGCTACCAGGGTCAATGGAAATAATAACCTGCTCCTTTTGAATGCTTCCATGAACCTGCAAAATAGACTTTTTAGATTTAAACAAATTCCTTTGTCCATTTTCTAATTTATCTTCCACCACAGTATGGTTTCCTCCGTCTCGCATACCGACATCTTTTTTATCTTCCCCGACCTTTTCCTCTTTCTTCTTGAGTAATTTTATTTCTTTTTCATAGTCGTCGATCAAATCCCTTAGGCGATCTACATAATATGGGTCCCATTTACTCAAGAATGCATGCTCTATTTCATCCCAAGTGTATTCATTATTCCTTTCTTTACAAAACTTATCCAACCAAAACAAAGCTTTCCCTTGAAGACATATACCAAGCAAGGATTTCCCCCATGAGACATTACAACATCGAGATCTAAAATTTTTCCACCATTCTCGAGCATCAATATCATCTTCTCCAGAAAAACGTTGGAGTACCATTGTTCATGCCCTAATGCAACTAGGGTTTTTTGATAATAAATATCATGCCCTAATGCAAACTAGGGTTTTATGGAAAAAAATATCTTCCCACCAAGTTGAAGCTAAAAATCCCAAAGACAACTACATCTACAATTTTTCTTCCAAACAAAATAAAGTGCAACTGATTTGCTTACCCGAACTAAACAAATTGTCTTTTGAAAAATTCGCGACTTGAAAATTCGTCACTTTCCTTGTTCCAGATGGCTGAATTCAAAAGGTCGTATCTCCCTCAATACTGCTCGGATTCCTTCATATGACCACTCATTTTAAAGCTCTTCAAATTCTGCACAATCTGATCCAAGAATCGCCTCAATCGGATTAGTTGTCGCAAAGATATGGCTTCTGAAAGATGAGACGTTTTTCCAAAAAAAATCTGCGAAATTCGTCACTATCCTTGTTTTGGATGACTAACTTCAAAAGGTCGTATCTCCATCAATACTGCTCAGATTCCATCATATGACCACTCATTTTAAAGCTCTTCAAATTCTGCACAATCTGATCCAAGAATCGCTTGAATCGGATAAACTTGCGCAGAGATATGGCTCCTGAAAGATGAGATGGTTTTTCCCCAAAAACAAATTGCCCTAATTCTAGGGTTTCACACAAAAATCCCCACTTTGCCAAAATCGTTGCTCTGATACCACTTGTTGCATAACTTTTATTATTAAACATGAACCATTCACCAATATGCAGAAATATCAAATCATTCATCCACAATATATTATCCACAATAACAATCCACAAATGAGAGAGAGATAGATAATACCCTTAAGGTAGGGCAACACCAATAATAATCCTTAAGGAAGGAATAACTCCACAAGATCTCCCAAGATGAGAGGCCACTTCGTGGGCACGACGATTACATAAGATTCTTCTTCAATGATATGAATACTTACAATGACAAATATCTCTTCTTTATATATCCATATTCTTATTCTACTTTGGAGAGCCTACTACTAATATTATATTATATTAAAATATAATATAATATTATAATACAATCAACCTTGGGTTATGTGTGGCCCATGCCAACCCTTATACAATATAATAATATATCCCCAAATATCTATTCCTAGGTACCCTACCATTGTTCCCTCCGTAAAGAATATTATTGGTGTTTTCCTACCTTAAGGGTTTATAGAATAAATTTTTGTAACAAGTGGTATCAAAGCTACGATCTAGGCAGGGTAGGAAATATTTTTAATCTGGAAATCCGCATCGATTCACATTCCAAATTGCAACAATTCCTGATAAGATACGGTGCAGTTGTAGGCAGCGTCAACACTCAAATATTCAGCACCTTCGAGCCCTACTCACCAAACGAAATAAAAAATTCTTTTAGGCTCTTTTAATAGACCGTGGAGACCAATAACAATGTTCTAGAAGTATCTTGATATGAAATCTTGGGTATCGCAGAAAGAATAAAATTTTGAGACCGATTCGGTAAGAGCGAGTTTAGTTAGAGGGAGACGGCCACAACATATGCTAGCCCAGCAAGCTACAGCACGAGGACGCCTCACATTTTGATGACTTCGGTTACCACCAAAAAGCTTCATCCTAACTTCTACGTCCAGACGTGTCTGCTAAGTGTTGAACTTGTAACCAGAGGTTTTTAACCTCTACACAGATCAGTTGGCAGCTCCTTCAGTGGAAAATGTCAGATCATCGGATGCAATATCATTCATAATATCCTGGTTAGAAACCCTAAACTATGACAGACCAAGTGTAGCAGTAAACCGAACCTAATTCCTTCACGCCCAAGACTGAGACACTCATAGCGCATAAACAGTGCAGGCGAACAAAGGACAATTTCTTCAGGCTCATCACAAGAAAAAAGTAATCACAATTGCTATGGATTTTGTGTCATCCAATTAGAACACAAGGCTAATTCTAAACCCTAAATAAATAATTAAAAAATTACACTTTTCATAATCTGATTTATCCTGAGATACGTAGTACATGTGGGTGAAAATTTCTACGACGAATTTATCCTTTTTTGCATAATCTAATTTATCCGACGAACTTGATCGCTTGATGCTTGTTTTTGACCGTTGTTATCTCATGACCGTTGGCTGATCATTGTTCTCTCGTGACCGTTGGATGACTGTGTTCTCTCGTGACCGTTGATTGTCAAATTTTGTTGCCCATAGTTGACCGACGAGGATATCATTTTTTAAATTTAAAATAATCGTTGGAGCAGAATTAAAATTTCAAATCAAATAACCGTTGGAGTTGACCCACTCGTTGGACCCGCAATTGAATTCTTCGCCATTTTACCGTTGTAATACAAAAATTTTGGCAAAAAATAATTTCAAATTTTTTTTAAATAAAGGTGTAAAAATTTATTGATAAAAAGTCTGGATTACAGAGTACAGCTAAGCTTCCAACCATGACTCAAATAAGCATCAAAATATGCTAAAACCACTAGACTAGATTGACACCCGAAGAAGACAACAAGAACAAACCACATTAAGTCCGAACATCCTTGTGGATCAACTCCCAAAGGCGTTGAGATTCCCTACACGAGAGACTCTCCAAATTATCTATAATCCAAGGATCCAATAGTTTAGAAGCCCTTTTGGCCAAGTAATCAACAACCTCATTCCATTCCCTTGGAATGTGCACAAAGGATATAAATTTGAACTCTTCACTCATTATGAGAATATGAACGGCTACAGATACCAACTGCCAATTAACTTCCTCCACCCTTTTATTGTTTAATCATAGATAATCCTACGCCAACCAAGAGAAAACCCCCTCTGCAAGGCCACAAGAATTGCAAGAGCTTCCATAAAATTGTTGGAGTGAACACCTTTATAAATGGAAAAGAAAAAACTGACACCGCCAGTAGAATCTCTCCCAACACCGCCAATTCCAACATGTCCAAGATTGCCCCTAGACGACCCATAAATATTAATTTTTAAAACTCCTCTAGGGGGTGGCCTCCACCTACCATCTCTCCTAACCTTCTTACTGAGTTGAGGAACCCTGCTAGGGCTAGAAGAGTTCGTACCATCCACAAAGAGACCAAGGGCCTACCGTACCTTCTCCTCCCTAGAATACAAAAGAGGGTCCACATCACATTTGCTATGGATGGTTTCCTGAACCATACACAAGATCCTTTACCATATCTGTTCAACAACCAAATGACTACCCTGAAAGATGTGACGGTTTCGTTCGAGCCAAATCTGCCAGATGATGCAAGAAGGGCCCAAATTCCAAGCCACCCGAAGGAAGAGGGCCTTGGTCGGAGGTCTACCCAGACTACTCCAAAACTCCACTAGGGAGAGCACATGAAAACAAGGATGGTTCCAGGTGCTCCACCATCAGTGCTAAATGTCTCTGGAAAGGAAGCATTGGAAAAATAAATGAGAAGAGTCATCCTCATTCTTACTGCAAAGGACACAAAAAGGGGGACCCTGAAATCCTCTCTTCCTCATGTTATCCAAAGTGAGGCATTTATTACGAGCTACCAGCCAGAGAAAGAAGTTACATGTTAGTCAAGCAAATTTGTTCCACACCTTTCTCCACCATGTGACAGGAAGACTCCCGAACTTTTGCTTATCGTGAACCTGATAACCATAGGCTACAGAGTAGGTTCCCTTGGGATCAGGTTTCCAAGCTAAAATGTCTTTACCCCTCAACGAATAATAGGGTCTCCCCACAAGAATAAGAGCAAGCACATCTCTGTCCTTGGCCACTCCCCCCTGGGGCCATTCCTACGGATATTTCCACCTGTACATCTCCATATTTCCAAAAGACTAGATTCTTTTAAAGCCCTCCACATGAGACCAACCCACTTCCAAGAAACAAATACTTAGGGAACATACCCTGAGATATTGATTCAAGATAGGAGGGTGGCCATCCCAAGAATCCTCCCAAAAAAGAGCATATGATCCCCGATTGCAAATCCAGAACAAACCCTGCTTGATTAAATTAGCTCCTCTTTTTAGAGTGTCCTAGATAACTGAACCTTTCCCAACCAAGCTGACTCTAGGGATCTCAGCCTCAGAAATGCTCTTAGGTATTTACAAGATAATATTTTAGCCCAAATATGATCTTAAGAGGTACACCATATCCAATAAAGTTTTGCATCCAAAGCCTACCCAAAAATAGCTATCTATCGCAATCCAAGGCCTCCCTCTTGAACTGGCCTATATATAGAATCCCACCTAACCAAACTCCATTTAGTTTGATCAATTTTTCCAGACCATAAAAACTGTCTTGACAAAGCATCCATGTCCTTGATGAAATGAGAGAGCTATTTGTACAAAACATATGTAAATGGGTAAAGCTTGAACAACATATTTTAAAAGCAACACTCTACCTGCAAAGGATAGCCATATTACAATCCAGTTATTCACCTTCCTTCTAAACTCATCAAGCATAGACTGCCAAGAAGATCTAGGTAAACAATTAGATGAAATCGGATTACCAAGATAAATGAAGGGGGGAGTCCCAACCTGAAATATTAGAATGCGAGCAATCTTGGATTGAATAAGAGGAGGGGTATTGAAGAAGAAAATAGAAGACTTATCCTCATTAATAAACTATCCAGAAGCACCAAGATATATGTCAAGACACTGTCTAATATTTATAGCTTCCCTGATAGTGGCAACTCCCAACAAAGAAGTATCATCAACAAATTGAAGGTGGAAAAGAGGCGGCAACTACTATCCCACTTCCACCCCTGAATGAGACCTTTCCTGACTTGAGACTTGATAAATCTTCCCAACCCTTCTGCCATAATGATAAACAAATAATGAGATAAAGGATCTCCTTGCCTCAATCCCCTTAAGGCCTCAAACAACTTTGATGGCTCATTATTAACAAGAACGGAGAATGAGGAAGAAGAAACACAACTCATCACCCATCTAATCCATTCCTCCTCAAATCCAAAAGCAGCAAGAACTTTTTGAATAAAGGACCATTTGACCCGATCATAGGCTTTGGCCATGTTCAACTTAATGAACATAGTTTTCTCCTTAGAAGTTTCCATTGAGTGAATAGCTTCCGTAGCAATAACAACCCCATCTAGGATTTGTCGACCAACAAAAAACCCTTCTTGCTCCTCAGAGATGATTTTGCTCAACCATATCTTCAACCTCTCAGCAATAATTTTTGTGATGATCTTATACACAACATTGCAGAGAGCAATAGGCCTAAACATATCCAAGGAATTTGCTCCCTCTTTTTTGGGAATAAGCACAACAAAGGTAGCATTTAGGATCCTTAGAATATTTTTGTTATTTTGGGACTCATGGACCACCTTCAAAAGATCAAATTTGATTAACTCCCAAAACTCTTGATAAAACTCAATCGGGAATCCATATGGGCCCGAGGCTTTCCTTTTTTTCATCTTGAATACAATATTTTCCAACTCCTCAAGGGAAATTGGACCCATCAAGTGCTTATTCATCTCTCTAGAAATAATCAAGGGAATACAATTTAGAATAAGCTTTTCATCCTCATCATCTAAGATGGAGTCCTCCTTGAAGAGAGAGGAAAAATACCTCTTAGTCTCTTCTGAAATATCCCTGAAAGAAGAGAGCAAAGCACCCTGAGAATTCACAAGAGAGGTAATCAGGTTACCATTACGATGAGCCTTAACTGAGTTATAAAAGAAGGTTGTGTTCCTATCCCCTTCCTGAAGCCAATATACTCGAGCTTTTTGTTTCCAAAAAAATTCTTCCCTTAGTTCCCATTCAACAAGGTCTTTCACAGCCTCAAATTCCTCAACGAGAAGCTCATCCGTGAGTCCCTGATATCTAATCTTCCTTGAAGCTTTCTCCACCCTCCTAAGATCCGCCAAATTAGCCAAGGAAAGGTTCCCAAAATTTAGTCTATTCCATCTCTTCAGTTTATGCTTAACAAATTGTAGCTGCTTCATAAAGGAATACATAGCGGTGCCATGAGGTTTGCCAATGGTCCACTAGCCTCGCATGAAATCATGAAGCTTAGGATCGCGAAGCCACATAAGTTGAAACTTAAAGCGAGGATTCTTCTTTAGCCCTAACTCCAAAGCAAAGAGTTTGATAGGCCAATGATCAGATCCCCTACCCTCCAGAATAATAGAACTAGCACTTATGTTATTACCCATCCAAACACTGGAGATCATAAACCTATCCAATATCTCTGAGATGGAGTCTTCCCCACATCTTCTATTATGCTAGGTAAAGATCCCATTATTTGGCTTGATGTCAACCAAGTTCAAGGCCCGGATATGAGCACTAAAGATAGAAGAAAAAGGCTCAAGATGATCAACCCCACCGCGTTTCTCCTTCAGACAAGTGATGGAGTTGAAGTCTCCAGCCAAAATCCATGGGTACAGGGGAGACAAAATTCTCACAAAGAAAATGTGCTCCCACAAATTCACTTTACCGTTGTAATCACCAGGAGCATACACATTTGTAAGTAGGATGGTTTCACCAAATTTATTATCTTACCCAATCATCGAAATAGACCGTCTGTTGGAAATCCAAGTAAGAGAGGATATCTTAACTGGATCCCATAAACAAGCAACACCACCAGCATATCCACATGCACCAATACACTGGTATTACCTCCTTTTCCACAACTTGGTAGTTATATTGAACATATTATCAGTAGGGAATTTAGTCTCTTGAATAAACACCACATCCGAAGAATGTACACAAACCAAATCACGAACAACTTTTTATCTGGGGATGTTGTTCAACCCCCTTACATTCCATGAAAGGATAATAATTTTTGGGGGTTAGAAAAATGGGAGTCCAATGTTCTCACCAAGCCTGACTCCACCAAAGTCTCCCCCATTAAATTAATTTTATCCTGGTCCTTCTTTCGACCCACCTTCATATTCTTATCCGAAGCACCTTTTTTAATTATTTTTTGTTGCAATCCCAACACCGTAGGATTTTTTTGCCTGAGTAGGAGAGGGCATAACTAAATCTGTGCCACTTTACAAAATAGTTTACCTTCTAGGGCTAGATCCAACTTCTTCATTTAAACACCCTAGATTTGATTCCTTAAGTTCCACCTCAAGAAGAGACATCTGATTCGACCCTATTATATTTGCATCAGGTAGCGATGTTTTAGGTATCTTCATGCACTGACAAGATTATCTAATATTTCAAAATGGTTGAGCAGAGCATCTGGCTGGCTATCCTTAAGGTCTCTATTTGCCCTTCTTCCTCTGTTTCAAGGTTTTACCGGAGCAAAGTCTTCCTTATCTCGTTACCCTTCCTTTATCGGGGCTTTTCCTTTTTCTAAATTTTGTAGAGATCGAGAGGGCCCAGGATTTGAAGTCACAGGCAAGACAAACTTAGGGTATTTTCTTTGCAGGTGGCCATATTCATGGCAAATCCGACAACAAAATGGAAGAGCTTCATAGTCAAGTTTTTGAACCCATGTAGTCGATCCAAACTGTATTTCAACAGAATATGGAATAGGATTGTTTAAATCAATTTTAACACAAATACGGGTAACATAGATTATCTTTTTATCCATTGTCTATTGTGGCGGTCCAATCGGCTTCCCAAGAAGAAGGGTAATCTTATGCAAGATGTCAGTTCTCCAAAATTCCAATGGGAGCCACGAAAGTCGAACCCACACTGGAACCCACAACGACCGCTCCTCTGACGGGTTGAAACCCACATGCCAGGGTTTAAGAAAGAGTCTCGTTTGGTTACAGAAATAAGGACCCCCTTCAAATTCTTTGTTACGATCTACAAGACAAGAAAAACCACCACAAAATAGCTTTTTGCACTCAACATCACCTCCACGTCACCTTCAGGGTTCCAAGTCTTCCTGACCCAAGCCTCCACAAAGGGAAGAGTTTGGATACCCAAAAATTTACCAATAAGTGCATGTTTGGTTAAATACTCCATATATTCCGCCACCAAGTCTGGTTGAACCACTAGAACCGACCTGGCTTCACATCGTTCCAAACATCCATTGTTCTTTAACAAGCGATTCCCGACATGCACTGGGAAATCTTGTTCCTTCCAATTATTTTCAGATGAAAAAATGTCACTAGCATGCATTCTCTGTGACGGGCCCGATGCCATTGCAACATTCCTCCAATTGTTCAGACCTCCTCCAGAAACTGCTGCCATCCCCGTAGAGCAGATTTTCCTCATCAAACCCTAGCAGAGCAATTTTTCCTCATCAAACCCTAGCCGTTGCAAAAACTAGTAAAATTTTACTCTTGAGTTACCTGTAAATAATTTCGAATTGACCATTGACACACACCAATAAATTTTTTGGCGGTAACAAATAAATTTTTGGCGTTAAACAGTTTTCAAAATTCAAATTGAATTTTTAAATTTGATGGCGACAAACTATATTTTAAATTCAAATATACTTTGGAGGTATGAACTTATGGGGTTACAAAAAATTTCGGGAGAAGATGACATTGATGTTAGGGATTGGTGGGAAAATAAAAAATCCCTGTATCATCATAATCCTCTTTGGAAATGTACACTTGCTTTTTATCTTGGAGGAGAAGCTCTTTCTTGGTTTTCTAGATTCACCCATAATTATGAACTAACTTGGGAAACAATGGAGCAAACATTCTTGATTCAATGGGACCCATATAAAAAGATAGCTAATTTGAAGGTCACCATCAAGGGATATGAAGAAGAAATAAACATGCTTCAAAAAGAACAAAAGGAAATTAAAAGAGAGCAGGAATTTCTCAAGAAACAAAATGAAGACTATGAAAAAGAAATAAAATTACTCAAGAAAGAGAAAGAGGAAAATGTTAAGGAAGATAATGAGAAGAATGTAGAAGGCACATCTTTGGATTTACAAAAGCAAGAGCAATATCAAAAGGATTTAAATTCATCTAAAAGTTCTATCTTGCATGTTCATGGAAGCATTCAAAAGGAACATGTTATTATTTCCATTGATTCTAGTTACAAATATAATTTTATTAATATTGTTTTGGCTAAGAGGTTGCAAGTTTGAGCAACAAAAATTAAAGAAATACAATCAGAGGGTGAGAATGTTCAGATTTTTGAAGATTTGAAGATCACCATGGATAAATATATTTTACATTCAAATTTTCATGCTATTGATATGGATGATGAGGATGTTGTTCTTGGTTATCCTTGGTTAGATTCCTTGGGGACTATTAACATTAATGTGCAAAAGAAGTTTATGAAATTATGGTACAAGAAAAAGAAGATAACATTGCAGGACATTTCTTAGCTTAAGGAACAAGGATCCAAGGAAAAACAAGAGGTGGTTGCAGAAAAACAAATTATAGAACAAATAGAAGAACCTGAAATAGAATCCACGAATGCAGTAGCAACAACAAAGTCCATGGAAGAAGCAACAACAATTGAGCCCATGGAAAAAATATTAGAGTCCAAGGAAATTTTGTTAAAGAGCATAAGGACATACCAAACAAAGAGAACATGAAAGAACAATGTGTAGAAGAATTTAAAGCAATGGAGCCAAATGTTGAGGAGTCAAAGAAGGTAAAACGTCAAGTTAAGGTTGCACAATATCATCGTCCATACCACCATTAGCAACAACAATCTTGGAGGCTTGGCTCAAGGCAGCAATATTATAGTTCTATATGGAATCAGAAGAACATCAAGTATGGTAGTGTTTGTAAGATAAAGCATAGTGCTCCTGATCTTAATATTGGTTCATCAACATTAAGGAACAAGTGGAACCATCATTGAAGTTATCAAAATCCAACAACACAAGCATGGAGCCAACGAAGCCAATTTGGATACTCAAGTAACAAAATGGTATACCAACATCATCGTGTTTCACTTGGATGGATGGATGATCGAGATTGGTACCAGTGGCTAACATTGCTTAGCAAATCATATTATCTTGTTTCTTCATATGTTTCAAGGACGAATTATTTTTAAGGAGGGTGGCATGATAGGGTACCAAGGAATAGATATTTGAGGATATATTATTATATTGTATAAGGGTTGGCATGGACCACGCATAACCCAAGGTTGATTATATTATAATATAATATTATATTAGTAGTCAGCTCCCCAAAGTAGAATTAGAAGATAGGTATATAAAGCAAAAATATTTGTCATTGTAAGGATCATCATTGAAGATAAATCATATGTAATTATTCGTACCCACAAAGTGTCTTATAGGACTTTGCCCTCCTTAAGTGGCACTCTCATCTTAGGAGATCTTGTGGAGTTCCCTCCATAAGGAATATTATTGGTGTTTCCCTACCTTAAGGGTTTACAGAATAAAGTTCTGTAACAACTTTACCCATGACATTGATCATTTTTAGGTTTAACTTGGTGGCATGTGTCACCTACAACTTATATTATTTATACTCATGAAATCAATAAGCAATTGTGAGTTTTTATTCCAATATTTTGTATAGAACAGTCTTTCTTATCGTGTAGGCTTGAGTTTAGGGAATATGCTCTCCATTTTTAAATGGACTAGAAACCAAAAAGCTTGTAAAAAAATTATGGTGGAGTTCCAAAAATCTTTTGTGAGGTACAGCACCAAGACTTCTCAAAAGGTCACCCATCCCAGTCCTACTATAGCCGAAAAATGCTTTAAAAAACGAAAAAAAAAAAAAATCAAGAGGGTGCAGCACCGAGACTTCTCAAAAGGTCACCCATCCCAATCCTACTCTAGCCGAAAGATGCTTAAATTTGGAGTTTTTAAATGGGATCCAAAGTAGGATTTCCAGAATCTGATCAAGTTTGAGTATCATTCCTACCTATATTGTTGGCTATTCTGGTAAGCGGCATAAGAAGGGAGATCACCACAGTGCGCGTAGGCACCCCAGGCCTGCACAGTGTAGCACCACAACGCGCGGTGCCACAGGCCCATAGTGCCTAGCGAAGGCGACACCACAAGGTGCGACACCGCATGCCCGCACGTAGATGCCACCTCAGCGCATACAAGTCGTGCGCAAGCAGCACCTGGTGCCACCACTACGTGCATGCACAGGCAGTGGCGCACAAGGCACACCACCTGGCGCCACAGGCTCGTGTAGGCGCCCTTGTGCACAAGGTATACCACCTGACGCCTTGGAGAAGATTGAAGGTTTCATCAACGTTCTAGTATGTCAACGAACGACACGTAGGCGGTGCAAAGCAACGCAAGGCGGACTGTAATATAAGCCATTCACACAAGCCATGCGGGGAGAACATCTTTTGGGGCAACGGCTCGAATGGAATCCCTGCGACGCCGTCCAATTTTGGGTGAAGAAGAAAATCACGACATTGACGATGGTGGGCATGCGTAAGATCTCGACCTGTACCTTCAAAGCCCAGATCCTCCATCTTCAGACAAGCTGCCCTTAATTCTACCGTTGCTCTATCTAACGAGGCCGATTACTTCCGTTTTCAATTTCATATTAATGGTCATGACTGATTCTATAGCCTGCATGACTGATAATGAAGTTAAGTAAAATTCTCTAGAGGACGATTTGCGAAAATCCATCTGCGCCTGTGGTAGTACCTTATGTGCTAGATGTGGCGTCCACATTGAATGTCACCACCTACCACCATAGATGACGGATGACAACATTTGCCACAAGCTGGCGGAGCTGCTCTTCTTCCACACTAACCACGACTTACCGCCCCACTACGAAAACACTGACTTACGATTGAAAAAATAATGCGTGTGGATTATTCACTTCCAGCCACGACACATCGAATGGCGGTAGAAACAATTTGTGTGCCAACATTATGCATTGATGTGGCAAATATTTGTAAAATTGTTTTTAATATGTATGGCCATGAGGGATGGACCATTAATTGTGAAAAGACTATATAAAGCCTTTATTATTTTCAAAGCACAGGGCACTGAAAGGTTTTTTAATGTTTTTCTCAAATTGAGTGTGGGAGAGCTTCACATGGCCATGTAAAACTTATTCAATCATGTTTTATTATTGTGAAGGAAAATTCTAGAATATTCTTTTGTGAGAGGAAATTAAAATATTGCGTTTAATTCCGTTGGAGGAGACATTTTTTTTTTTTTTTTGCCACGAGAGAGTAATGCCAAGAATATTTAAAGGAGATTATTCTTTGATGCTAAGAATAATTTTTAAAGAGTTTTCCTCTTGTAATTGAGGCTCAAATCAAATCCGAGTATAGTCATGCATATATTTATTGGAAAGAAGTTTTCATGTCGGACACAATGATGTTGTCCATTTTGAGTTTTGAGGTAGTTTGATATACTTTTGCGGGCCTCAAAGCTTTTTGTATTATGGAGTGCATTTTCGGTTGAACCCAACACTTCAAGGCAAATGTAAGTGATCCTAGTATCTAGTCATCTTCTCTATCACACCTGGCGGATGCAATGACTAGTTATCCATGCATTCTAGTAGGATGAGAAGGTTACCATAAGGACACTTACCACCACTCTATCAGAAGATTATTCCATAAAGATACTTAAGATCAACTTCTGAAGACTACAAACATAAACACTTCAAAAGATTCTTCTTTTTCCAAATCCTCCAATTTTTAGTCTATGGCTTCTTTTTTGTAATATAGAGTGCATTTTCGATAGAAACCGACACTCTCAAATGAATCAATTTATTGCATAAAGGTGCATTTTCGACAAAGACCGACACTTAGTAGATAAATATTTAACCATGATGAAGGGATTATACCCATGGTGAACCTAGTAAGTGACCTATAGTGGCAACAATCCCGAGGAAGAGGTTGACCTAGAGGCATAAAGACAAAAACTAGCCCAAAGGCAACAGACTCGAGGAAGTGACTGACCTGGAGACAACATGCCTAGAGGTAAACACCACGGATGTAGCACTACTTTTCAAAGTAGAAGAGCCAAAAGCCAAAAGCAAAAACTTAGACACTATTCCAAATCAAGTAATGGAAGTCAACATTAAAAGGGAATGTCTCTAATGTTGACTTACTTTTTATTGAAAGTACATATTAAGGGGGAATATTAAAGTTAATGTGTACTCCTTGACATGTGTCATCTTTTGCCTTTGTTATAAAGGTGTTATAATATGTTATTGAATAGTGAGTTTTTGTGCCAACATTGAATAAATCATATTCCACTACAATCTGGTCCATTTGCTTCTACTATGTCGAGCTTGAGCTTGCAATCGATAAAAACAATCCTTCTACTTTATAATTTTATCAACATAATGAATTTCCTTATCCTAGCTATCATCTTCCTACATTGTTTACCACTAAATACAAACACAGAGGTAGGAGGAGATACCTTAGTATACTTAAGCACTAACCTCCAATAGTGATAATGACACTTCAAAACCTAGACATCCATACTATACCTCTTCCACATGAATGGTTGGCCCAAGATCAAATTAGAAAATTCAACGGTACAACATCACAAAAAAGATCTTTGAGGGGTTTGATGGCACAAGAGAGGAGGCTTGTTGAGTGACACAAATCACTCTCCCATGTTGTAACCATCCAAAATTATATGATTGTATGTATGGTATAATTGACAAATTCAAATCCTCTATAATTTGAAGACATCAAATTATTTTGACTCCCATTGTCAACAATAAAATGTAATGACTTACCCTTGACCTACATTTATGTGACCCCTCTAGTGCAACGTGTGGTGGCAATGGTCACATTTAATTTAGCTTACACAATCCATTTCCCTCTATCGATGTGTCAGTGATGGTGCAGTGGATGTAGATGCTTGCAACTCAACAAATAATCATTGAATTTTTGGACACTCCTCTCTTGAATATTAGTTGCTCTTGTGATAATCACACCATTTACTAGTCTTGGCCTTTCAGGTATTATTTTCTTGGGGATCCTTTTTCTATTTCCAATTTTAATTTCAAGGTTGACTCCATTGTCTTGATTCTTTGGAGTATTACTTTTGCCTTTCTTTGGCTAGAACTTGGTTGTTTGGTTCTTGTTTCTTGCTCCTCAATTTCTGTTTTTGTGCTTATACTCTAGTTTGAAACCAAGTTGGTATGCCTCTCCCAATATCTTGAATTCAAACAAGTCCATGTCCTCTTGAATGTACCATTGTAGCCCACTATCGCACTTGAGGATTGGATGCCCTAGTTTTGCTACCATGAAATGGAAAGCAATATATAATCTTGAACAAAATGGTCTTCACCTTGACACAATCATTGGCATCACATGTAGTCTTCATAGGCTCCTACAGGGTAATGTTTTCTTGACGACCTTCATGAATTATCCTATGTCAACACTACTACTTCGTCTTTGTTCTCCATGACCCTGTAACAATATGCTTCCCACCAATTTCAAATATGTAATGGCGCTTTTAAGAGTGTTCCTCCTCTTGTGACTCTTCATGTGACCCCTCTAGTGCAACATATGTAATGGCAATGGTCACATTCAGTTTAGCTTACACAATTTGCTTCCTTCTAGCGATGTGTCAACAATAATGCAATGAATGTAGATGCTTAAAACTAAACAAAAATGACTGATTTGCTCAACACTCCTCTCTTGAATATCAATTGCTCTTGTGATAGTCCCACCATTTACTAGTCTTCTTGGGGATATTTTTTCTATTTCTTGGGGATCACATGTATCGGTCTTCATAGACTCCTACATGATAATGTTTTCTTGAAGACCTCCATGAATTTTCCTATGTCAACACTACTACTTCGTCTTCATTCTCCATGACCCTGTAACAATATGCTTCCCACCAATTTCAAATATGTAATGACGCTTTTAAGAGTATTCCTTCTCTTGTGACTCTTCATGTGACCCCTCTAGTGCAACATATATAGTGGCAATGGTCACATTCAGTTTAGCTTACACAATTTGCTTCCCTCTAGCAATGTGTCAACAATAGTGCAATGGATGTAGATGCTTGCAACTAAACAAAAAATGACTGATTTTCTCAACACTCCTCTCTTGAATATCAATTGCTCTTGTTATAATCACACCATTTACTAGTCTTCTTGGGGATCTTTTTTCTATTTCTAATTTTGATTTTAGGGTTGACTCCATTGTCTTGATTATTTGGAATGTTACTCTCGCATTTCTTTGGTTAGTACTTAGTGGTTTGGTTCTTGTAATTTGCTCCTCATTTTTTGTTTTTGTGTGTGCTCCTATTTGACACAAGTTTGTATGCCTCTCCCAATGTCTTGAATTTAAACAAATCCACGTCCTCTCGAATGTACCATTGTAGCCCACTATCGGACTTGAGGATTTGATGCCCTAGTTTTGCTACCATAAAATGGAAAGCATTGATATAATCTTGAATAAACTGATCCTTACCTTAACACAATCGTTGCCATCACATGTATTGGTCTTCATAAGCTCCCACGGCCTAATGTTTTTTTGACCACCTCCATGAATTATACTATGTCAACACTACTACTTCATCTTCATTCTCCATGCTTCCCACCAATATCGAATAGGTAATGAATCTTTTAAGAGTGCAAAAGTGATCTCAATATTAGTTTATTTATTTGCATAGCATGGGGATAACTAGTCCAACCAAATTTTCCAAAGTTGTTAGGACCCTACTCCTAACACAAAGTACTTTAATTCACCATTTAATTAAGTTTAGGGACCAACGCGTCCCTTCATTCATATCACTTCAATTATATTTATATCCATTCGAATTGATGTACTAAGCATCATTCGAAGACAATTTATATATACACTTATTGCTTGGCTTTCCAACAATAACAAAAGTGATTCTATCTTACTGTGATTTTTTTTCAAATTTATATCAATTTAATTGTTTGCAACATATTCTTTAACCGGATTTCGAAATACCTTCCATCTGGTATCAGAGCGTTCGTAGTTCTGTGCCTTCTTGCTTGTCATCCACTCCCTTATACACCGCATCACACCATACAACAATGTCGTTCCAATTTTTCTTTTTACTGTGATTAAATAACAAGAACGATTCACAGTATAAAAGCAGGAGCAAGTCGTCTCTAGCTACGACATCCCAGCATTCTTCTTCACAAACACCAGACACCAGACAAACGTATGTATCATCGGACGTATTCATAAAGCTTAAAATTGCAAAGATCACGGGTTTTTCAGCGGATCAAAACGTGAAAATCGTAGCTGGGAGGAAGTGAATCAACCTTGAATGCACTGTGAAGACAAACATTCGAAAACAAGGGCAGAACGATCCATTTTGACAAGCAAACAAACGTTCTATTTTTTCGGCGTCTTCCTGTAGTTTCCGGTAAACAAAAACAAACAAACAAAATTCACGTAATTTTTTTTTAATCTATACTAAGGTTCAATAATCAATTGATCGTCGTTTATTTTTTTGTCGACCGGGAAACAACGTAAGAAATTTTTTTTGAAGTTTCATCCCACATCGAGGAGGAAAAGAAAATTAAGGATTTTTATATGCGAAGTCACGTAGAGGGAGGCGTGACTGAGGTCACGCATCCCCTCCCGAGCCTCGTGCACCTTCGTCCCGCTGAAATCCACGCGCCTCCACTCGTGCTCAAGTACCACTCTCGTCGCTCGCCATCTGTCCCGTGTTGTGCTCCTCTACCCACCTACCAAGCACCCCCCTCATCGCTCGCTTGCCGCCTCATGTTCTTCTTGCTTCCATGTTGGTCGCCTCATATTTCCCCCACCCACATGTTCTTCCTGCTCACGTGCGCTGGTTGCCTCGTGTTCTTCCCGCCCTCGTGCTTGTCACCCATGTAGAGCCTTGCCTGTCGTGCCTAGTTTTCCGCTCAGGTCGCCTCGCCTTCAAGCTTCCGCTCGTGTTCTCCCCGCTCACTTTGACCCTTCCGCCCGCTCCCTTGATTGCTGATGTTGCTGACGTGGCGTTGAAGATATTGATTTAAAATTTCAAATTCCAATAAAAGAAACTCCTGTGGAGGGTCATAAAAAAAAGTTGCTTACAAACCAATTTTTTTGCAAAACATTCAAATATATTAAAAAAAAAAATTGTAAGAAGATTTGAATTAATTCCTTGTGAAGATTTAAAAATTCAAAAAAAATAAATTAATTTTTTGGTGAAGGTTTGATATTCAATCCTAACCCTAATCTAACATGGTCGATGGAAGAAGGTCACAAGATATTACCCTCGAGAAGATCTATCACGAGCTTTGCCAAATTAAGGAACAAAATTCCCAAGAGAATTTAGCCACTAGGTAGGAAGTTGAGCAAAGGATGTCAGAAATGGACCTGAAAATGGATACCTTCAAGCAAAGTATGGCACTCGTTCAAACAAAACCAAACCACCGAAGTGCCAACACATCCAATACCACTAGGGGGCCACAAACATCTATCCTACCCCGAACAACTAAGTTGGATTTTCCCAAATTCGAAGGAGGCGATCCCACTAACTGGATTTATCGGGCAGAACAATATTTTTCTCTAAACCATATTCTAGAGGTACAAAAAGTTCACATTGCATCTTTTCACCTCGAAAATGAAGCTATTCAGTGGTACCAATGGTTTGAAAAGACTAATGGCACACCTACTTGGTTAGACTTTACACAAAATCTATTGGTACGGTTTGGTCCTAGTAAACTCAAAAATTTTACAGGAGCCCTTACCAAGTTATGTCAAACCACTTCGGTGTGAGAGTACCAAGCTCAATTCGAGAAATTAGCCAACCACACAACTGGGCTAGACGCCTCTTTTTTTCATGATTGTTTCATTAGTGGATTAAAGGAAGAGATTCGGCTAGAGGTAAAAATGTTCAACCCCATTACCATGATGTAGACTATTGGATTGGCCAAATTAGCTGAGTACAAAATCAACGTACAACATCGATTAGGGAAACCACCTCTGGGGAAATCACAAACCACTTACATTGCCCCCAAAACCTACACATAATGGAAAGGCACAATGCACTTACACAACCCCCAAACTTAACCCAACCCTACCAATTAAACGTCTCAATTTTGAAGAAATGAAAGAACGACAAGCAAAAGGCCTCTATTATCATTGCGATGAGAAATTTGAGAAAAATCATAAATGTGCTACACGAAAACTATATATTTTGGATGCAGTTGACCCTGATAATTCAATAGAAGAAGAAAACAAAATAGAAGTAGAAGTGGTGACGAGTGTAGCCGAAGATGGCACTGAAAGTACACCAAAAGTCTCTTTCAACACCCTCGCAAGATTTTCTTCTCCACAAACTATGAGAGTCAAAGGATATTTCAAACGACAAAACCTCATTGTGCTTATCGACTCTGGTAGTACACATAATTTCATTGACTCACACGTGGACAAACAAGCTAATTGCTATATACAACCCTGTAATAGTTTTGAAGTTACGGTTGGTGACGGAGGAAGAATTGCTTGTAAAGGAAAGTGCCAAAATATTAAGTTCACCATGGGCGATTATAGCATGAAAAATAATATGTTTGTACTTTTGTTAAGAGGATGTGATATCGTCCTAGGGATACAATGGTTACGAACACTCAAAAAATCCAATGGGATTTTTAGACATTATGGATGCAATTTACAATAAAAGATCAGACATATACCCTTAAAGGAATACAATCAGGCCCCTCCCAAATTGTGAGTTCTCACCGTATGGAGAAAATTATGCACAAAGGAAGTAAAGGAATGGTTGCACAACTGTTTTCTATTCAATCACCTATGGCGGAAGAAAAGGAGGTGCTAGAACTACAACTTCTAGAACACCATGACAAGGTATTTAATGAACCAAAAGGATTACCTCCTCAACGAAGCCATGATCACGCCATTCAACTTCTTCCAGGACACCAACCCCCTAATATTCGACCTTACCGATATCCATATCTACAAAAAACAGAAATAGAAAAACTAGTACAAGAACTACTTAAAGCAGGAGTCATTAGACCTAGTATAAGTCCTTACTCTTCTCCGGTCATACTAGTAAGGAAGAAGGATGGATCATGGCGCTTATGTGTTGACTTTTGCCCTCAACAAAATAACTATCAAGGACAAATTTCCTATTCCAATCATCGATGAATTACTCGATGAACTTCATGGGACCGCATATTTTTCCAAACTTGATTTACGATCGGGCTACCACCAAATTCGAGTTAAAGAAAGTGATATACCCAAAACGGCTTTTCGCACTCACGAAGGACATTATGAATTTTTGGTGATGCCATTTGGTCTTACCAACACCCCTTCCACATTTCAAAGCCTTATGAACAAGGTATTTCACCCTTTCCTTCGAAAGTTTATTTTAGTTTTCTTTGATGATATTTTGATTTACAACAAAACATGGGAAGATCACTTAACCCATATAGAGCAAACACTAAAGACCTTGGAGGACAATCAATTATACGCTAAGAGATCAAAATGCTCCTTTGGAAAACAAGAAATCAAATACCTTGGACATATTGTCTCTAAGGAAGGAGTTAAAGTAGATCCTCGTAAGATTGAAGATGTGGAAAATTGGCCTATTCCAAAAACATTGAAAGGACTGCATGGGTTCTTAGGACTAACAGGCTATTATTGCAAGTTTGTCAAGGACTATGGCAAAATTGTGGCCTCCTTAACAACACTACTTAAGAAGAATGCTTTTTTATGGTCTCCAAAAGCTAATGAAGCTTTCATTACCTTAAAAAATGCCATGTGTACCACCCCGGTCTTAGCCATGCCAGATTTTTCCCAACCATTTATTATTGAGAGCGACGCTTCAGGATTGGGAATGGGAGTCGTCCTCATGCAAAAGGAAAAACCTTTAGCCTTCACTAGAAAAGCATTCTCAAAAAAGAATTTAGCACGTTCCACATATGAAAAAGAAATGTTAGCCATTGTTCATGTTGTCCAACATTGGAGACCTTACCTTATTGGTAAACATTTCATTATCCGCACCGACCACCATAGTCTAAAATATTTATTAGAGCAACGCATAACCACACTAGAACAACAAAAGTGGGTTACAAAACTACTAGGTTAAAAGGAAAAGATAACACGATCGTGGATGCACTTTCCAGACATTTTGAAGAAAATTCCCAATTTCATGCTTTTCCTACCCTATTCCTAAATGGATAGACCAAGTCAATGAAGAGTGTTTTAAGAACCCCACCACACATACCATAATTCAACAACTCCAACAAAATTCCATGAGCAATAACCTACTTAGGTACAAAGGGCGTATTGTCCTATCCCCCACTTCCTCATATCGTACAAAACTTCTCCATGAGCTCCACGCTACACCCACTGCAGGACACCGGATTTCTCAAAACTTATAAAAGAGCGGCTAGATATTTTTATTGGGTAGGGATGAAAAATGATATCAAGAAATTTGTGAATGAATGTGAGACCTGCCAAAGATACAAAGGAGAGATAGTGGCTACTCCAGGTCTTCTTCAACCCCTCCCAATCCCAACTAAAACATGGGCTAATATTTCCATGGATTTTATCGAAGGTCTTCCAAAATCTGCCGGGAAAACTACCATTCTAGTTGTGGTGGATCACTTATCCAAATACGCTCATTTTTGTAAAATAACCCACCCTTATACAACTAGTACCATTGCCCAAATCTTTCTTATAATATCTTCAAATTACGTGGCATGCCTTCCACTACAATTAGTGATCGCGATCCCACCTTCACTAGCAAATTTTGGAAAATTTTGTTTAAAAATTCAGGGCACTCAACTCTGTATGAGTTCTGCCTACCATCCCCAAACAGATGGCCAAACAGAAGTTGTTAATAAATGTTTGAAAAATTACCTTCGTTGCTTTACTTCTACTCACCCCTTCATTGGGTTAAATGGCTTCCTTTAGCAAAATGGTGGTATAACACCTCATCACATTGTCATTAAGATGACTCCATATGAAGCTTTATATGGCCAATCACCACCCTCACTTACCTCTTATATTCCAGGAAGTACTAACGTGCCAACCGTAGAGATGGAACTTTTTTATCGAGATAAACACCATTCACACTCTCAAAGAAAATTTATAATCCGCCCACCATCGTATGAAACAGCAAGCCGACCAACATAGAATAGAGCGCAATTTTCAAGAAGGGGATATGGTATTTCTTTGCCTGCAACCATGTCGCCAAAATTCTCTAAAAATAAAAGGCTCTCAAAAGTTAGCCCCCAAATTTTAAAGACCATATAAAGTTCTACAACGTATTGGGTTTGTTACTTATAAACTTGAATTGCCCAAGTCATCTAAAATTCATCCAGTATTCCATGTCTCCTGCCTTAAACCAGTAGTCGACGCACACATCACCACACAAACTGAACTCCCTGAGTTTACTGAAGATGGAGCACTCATAGTTAAACTTGAAGTCGTCCTAGATCGTCGTGTTCGCCACCTCTGCAATCGCACCATCACTAAAGTGTTGATTCACTGGAAAGGTCTACCTTTAGAAGATGCCACCTGGGAAACACATCATCATATTCAACAACAATTCTCTCAATTCCACCTTTGAGGACAAAGCTTCTTTTAAGGAGGGTGGCATGTTAGGACCCTACTCCTAACACAGAGTACTTTTAATTCACCATTTAATTAAGTTTAGGGACCAACGCGTCGCTTCATTCTTATCACTTCAATTATATTTATATCCATTCGAATCGATGTACTAAGCATCATTTGAAGACAATTTATATATACACTTATTGCTGGGCTTTCCAACAATAACAAAAGTGATTGATTCTATGTTACCGTGATTCTTTTTCAAATTTATATCAATTTAATTGTTCACAGCAGATTTTTTAACCAAATTCCGGAATACCTTCCAAAGGCATCAATATTAATTTTCCCTTCAAAAATAGGAGTATTAAAATTCACCTACACTATAAAAGGTGTGGAGCATTGATTGGTGCTAGGGCAATAAGAGGTCAGAAGAAGGAGGTTGCAAAATTTGTAACAAAGAGTCATCGAAGGATTGAACAAATTGATCCATCATCTCATTTCTATATTTCACGAGGGTTTTATTCAACGTCTCCTTAAAAGAATCGACAGTCTCAATGTCATTCGTTCTCATTCCCATCTAAGATCATTTGGAACAACAAGGGAGGTAGTTAAAGGATTCTCATGTCTAATACCCAAACTTTCAATATCCTAATTTTGTGTTTTTGGAAAACTGACAGCTCTAATGTCACTTGTTTTAAAACTCAAAATTTTTAGTTAAGATAAAAAAAAAAAACATACAATTCAAAAAATAAGTATAACAAATCATAACACAACAACATAAGCAAAATAACAATGATTTTAATGCCTAGAAAACAAAGTACAATGCAAACAATATTTGTAAAGAGATGTGAGGCTACAATATTGCATCCAATCTCACTTTATATAATATTGTTGATGTGTTCGAAATCCACGATATTGCCCATATGGAAATGTGGCGGTTCACATGAAAATTACATACATATGGCTTGTCTTTTTGGTCTTCCGTGAGTTACAAAGTGCATATTGAAGGTATTGAAAATGAAAGGTTGCCCATATGGAAATGTGGTGGTTCACATGAAAATTACATACATATGGCTTGTCTTTTTGGCCTTCCATGAGTTACAAAGTGCATATTGAATGAAATATGACTCATCCTTCTGTCTTTTGTCTTCTATTGATGTGTCAACATGGCCACAGATACATTTAAAATCTAAAAAGAGAAAAAGAAATTTAACAGATATTTTGTTTTGCATTTTTTAGGGCATTGAGAGTATTTATTTTTTTAATTTATTTTTTCATGCAGTCGTTGGCAACCCTATCATGCTAAAATTGTTCTCCCTCTAGGCTTTCCAATGCTCTTTGAACAGAGGAAAACAAAGTCCCGAACACAAAGTTATGCCCCTGAAAGTGTGTTTAGGATTAAAAAAAAGGTTTTCAGGCATAAAACCCTGCCCCAACATGGTCACGTGCCTGGATCAATTCACTCTTCCAAAAATAGATATGCTGCTTGTGATTTAGTATTTAAGAAGCTAACTCAATGCTCTCTCATCTTTGTATTCGTATGCTCTTTTTTAATCTTCTTTCGTATGGTTTATTCTGTGTCCATCTCTTTCCTCTCACTACAGTGTCTTCAACACACTGTGTTGAAGATTGACGCAAAAAGAACAGGATCATAAATGAAATGAGAAAATAAATACAATTTTTTTGAGACTAAGGTTAAGACCTTACCACTAAGCACCATTGTCCTTTTCTAATATTCAACTGACAAAAAAATGGTGTGTTCATAGAGAATTTCATCAAATGCAAATTCCTTCACTTATGAACACCTATGCATGGATTCATGCACATGACATTCACTTCCTATTGGAAAGGGATTTACTACTTCAACCACAATAAAATGTAGCTCTTAAATTACACAAATAGAAAAATATATACATACCATAGGCATACAAACAAGAAAGTCTCTGCAATGCCAGGTAAACCAGAAAGGCAACTGAAATCAACCACCTCAAATTCTAGGGGAAGTTGCATTCTCTCAACAACAAATGAGTTTCTGCACTAGCTTGGTTTTTCGAAAAGGAAATGTCATTCTTGTATGCATGCATGGTGATACAGCTCACTGCCCATGACTAGACATTCCTCAAATAATTTTGATAAAATGCTTCATAGATACCATCAAGAAGACTGAATTCATGGTAATCAGAAATTGAAATCCACAGTAACTAGCTTACAAGAACACATCCTTCTCCAGCAGCTTCAGTACTTCCTTCTGATCATTCAATTTGGCAACATCAATGGCCGTCTTTCCATCCAAATTTTGAAGGGTCCTGTAACAAAAATCCCATTCAAATGTGAGGCCTCAGAATTGGGAGGAGAAAGATAAATAATAATAAAAAGATAAACCCGACATAAAAAATAAATGATGTAAACATACACAGAGGCTCCATTTTTCAACAGTAGTTCTACACACTCTTGGCGTCCATAACCCGCCGCATAATGAAGAGCTGTGTTATTGTTTTTATCAAGGGCATCAACCACAGCACCAGCTTCTAGAAGCAATTCAGCACATTTCACCTAAATAAATGCAAATGCAAAAAGATATAGTAAGGATTGCCATTCTTTTCTATGGATATTTGAAATGCAGAAAAATCATTTTACCTCTGCTGCAATCAACATTATTAACTCTTTTAAAAATCTGTAAAAAGCTGAACATCTGGTCCTACCATTGTAAGAAAAACAATTGCCCTTACAAGCAGCTGAAATTCTATATTTACAACATTTATTTACCAGGTAATTGTCCATGGCTAGATACCTCATGAAAAATGGCGCGTGCTAGTATGTGCATGCAACAAATATAACCACATAAATGTTGAATTCCTATTAACAATATTACACCCATAAAACCAACAGAGATTCAATTTTACTCACAGTACAGTCTGCATCTAGGATGCAAAGAACTTGTAACTCCAGATCATAAAAAGTGTTAGTTGCTGAGATGTGCATGCTGTCAAAAGTAGTCATGCATGTAACACATTATGTTATTTACCGATTCAACCTGGGTCAATTTACCACCTTCAGTAGTTAAATAAGTTCAAATTATGAAATAGAGAAAACGAGGTCGCTAAAGGCACCCCAAGTGTCCCCCTTACCCTTACTACATCATGGCTGGATGTCAACTTTACATTGATATCCCCCATACTCTTAACATGTGTATGTCTAGAATGCACATACAAAAACTTAAGCTACCTAGAACGATAGGTGTGAGGAATGCTAAAATCCTGAAATAAGTCTGGCCAAATGTCCAAACATCCCACCAAATCTATCAAGCCAAGCACTTTGGATCCCCAGTTTTGTACCATGGAGTTGGACAAATAAATGAGGCATATGAAGAGTCAAAAAAATAGCTTAAACCCCCCTATATAACTTGTTAACTTCTTTTCTCGATGTTTTCATCGCATTGCATACAGGTGGATTCATTTTCCTCAAATATTTTAATGAACTTTGAGTAACCATCAATGACAAATATGTTTACTATGTCAAATCATAATACTAAAACAATTCTAACATTCAGTACTATTAATCGTTAAAAAAGGAAAAAATTACTTGGAAATGACTTAAACATCTATTATCCAACCATTAACCTAGGTAGTTGTTAAGTAACTAATGTAAACAGAAAATATCAATGCAAACACTTAAAATCCCAAGCTCCTCTACCTTCCAATCCTCTAGTTACACATACTAGAAGACTCTACACTACAGAATTATTTTGGTTCCCAGAGAATTAAATTACATATTAGAGTTTGACAAACTACACTCAAGAAAAGCCACCCCACTTGTCCCTGCCTATATCTCTCTGGTCCATTAAAATCTTTTTTTCTATGTAATCGCAACATCCTTTCTAATAAGCAACTCCTCAGGGAAATATCTTCCCACTAGATGGGACCATGTTCATACCATGGTAAAGAATCTAGGACTAGGTACAGACTTGACAAGGCCAATATTTGACTGAGACTTGGACTAGAGAAAAAGAATGGGAAAACCTTTGGCCTCGCTTAGTGGGGCAAGCAGGGCCGCACAAGGGCAAGCGAACGCTGAGCGAGGGTGTGCAAGGGCTAAGCGAAGCCACGCTAGGGCACAGCCGCAAGAACGCAGGGCTGAGCAAGGGCACAGATAAATCAGCGCTAGGGCAAGACCATGCAAGGTAGAGGGGAGAACGCACGCACACAGCCTTGGGAGGGAGAGGGTAGGGTGCAGCCGATTGGACGAGGCCTGCGGACACAGGAGGGGGATGGGAGGGAGGGCACAACCGCACGAACACGGGAGGGAGGGGAGGGCGTGGCCGATCAGACGCGGGAGGGTGAAGGGAAGATGCGGGAGGGGGAGGGGAGGATGCGGCCGCACAAACATAGCAAGCACGAACATTGGAGGGAGAGGGGAGGCCACGGCCGTACGAACACAAACGGGTGCGGACCCGGGAGGAGATGAAAGTCATTTCCTCAAGACCGAACAATCTCCTCAAGACTGCGAATTTTCACTTTGATATTTCAAAAATTCGAGATGAGCAGGTTGTCCTTTTGGCTAAAGGAGAACATCTCAAGGAAGCATTAACTGAACAAAGCTGGAAATTACAACTGGATGATAATGAACTTGAATGTAACGAGGACACAAAAGAAACTATAAACAAGAGACTGCAAACATTGAAACAAATGAAGATGGTGCAGGAGAAGAAGAGGATGAAGAAGAGGCGGACAAAATGTGGGATGAAGAGGGAGATGCACAGACAGTAACAACATGTCCAAGAGATATTGTTGACTTGAATTTCTTAGAGAAAGCGGGGGTGGGAGAACTACCTTGAGGCCAAGGAGGACCACATCAGCTAGAAGAGCAAGGTCACCCGTGACAGGGACCATGATGTCAACCAGAAGAGCAAGATCACCTGTGATAAGGACCGTGACGTCAACCAGAAGAGCAAGGTCACCTGTGACAGGGACCATGACAATGAGATCCAGCTGGGACATGGCCAGATAACCAGGTCGGTTGTTTCATACTTTCGCTACATGAGAGAGAAGATGGGTCACCAACAAACTGGACTAAAAGGCACTTGCATGTGTCACATTTGAATTATTTTGCAGCTCTCTTTGTATAACAAATAATGTAATAAGGGGGAATGTTAGGCAATTATTACATTATTTAATGTTAGGTAATTATTACATTATTTTATTATACCTCACAGGAGGTTACATCAGTTACATCTTGATCTTGATCCATTACAACTTCTTGTAACTGATATGCTGTATTAAACATACATAGTTGAAGTAATGGAATTTGGGGTTCTTTTGCTCGAACCAACAACTTTGTATTGGTGATTCTCAATGTATTAAAAGTAGATTACAACAAAATAACATCTTGAAAGGAAAATAACTGTTGTCACATTTTGCACGGGGTGCAATGTTTTCAATTTTTGGAAGAGAGCTGCTCTTCCTTCTCCCCCTTTCTCTCTTTTCCCTACATTCTCATTCTTCTCAAAAATGGCTAAGTGTCAGGGCATGTTGAGGTGTTCGGGCTTTTGCGGGCCATAAACAGGGGCGATAAAATGGACAAAATGAGCCCTGGATATTTTATTATTGCAGATCTTCTCGCAAGCTTTCCAACGATATATTATAATAGGCGATCGGGTCAGCGGATCAAAAGTTATGGCCCCGGGAAGCCGAACCAGGAAACCCAGTTTTTGTGCGAAGTGCGCACTTCGCCCGCTTTGGTGCGAAGTTCGCACTTCGCCCGCTTTGGTGCGAAGTGCGCACTTCGCCCAGTTTTGGTGCGAAGTCCGACTTCGCCCCTCTTTCTGGGCGCACCTTGTAATTGGTAGGCTGGCAGGCTGGCAGAAAAACGACTAAGTGCTGGAGCGAAGTCCGAACGGCGGTGAGAATCAGCAAGTGCCGGTGCGCAACCCGACTTCGTAGCGAAGTCGGACTGCGCCCTTTGACCGGTGCGCAGTAGGGAAATAGTGCTACCCGACTGCGCTGTTTTTCACCTGTGCTACCCGATTGTGCTCTAATCCCGGGCGAAGTTGGATAGACTGCCTTGCAAGGCAGACACGTGCTACCCGATTGTGCTCTAATCCCGGGCGAAGTTGGATAGACTGCCTTGCAAGGCAGACACGTGTCAAGCATTATCATCCGACAAGTGTCCAACTTTGGGATCCGAGCCAAGACATGCCGAGCAAAAGGACAAGCATGGGCCGCAACCTCATTTAAGACTGACGTGAGTTTCCACCTGCCTCAGCTACCCACATTTCTGTCAATATAAAGTTCTACCCACTGCGCTGCCACGTGGCTGTTCAACCTTCAGGGAGACCATGCCGAGGGTACAGTCCAGCCTGACAGAGGTCAGCATCAGCAGTTCCGCGGCTGCTTTTGTCAGCTAATGTTTGACTGGGACGTTGTGCCCATTAATGTAACGGGGGGAACTTTGGGCTATAAATAGCCACCACATTTTCATTGTAAGGTGTGGAAGGGGAATGTTTGTTAGGGAACTACTGTGCTTACTGTAACCATGCTTCTGCTTATGAATACAATCTGTATGCCTGGTTCTGTTCTACTGTCTTTATTCTTTTATGCTGTCTTTCATTATATGCCTTAGGCCCACCTGTGTCGCGGCTCGTTGATTCACTTCGGCATTTGGCGATCAGGTTCCTCTAGCATTGCTTGTTTAAAGCACCCTCTGTACTTCATTAATTTAAAGCATTCATAATAAATTTGGTAGCAGTTCCATCAGTTATGTGTGACGTTGCTGGCCCGTATCTGGTGATTGATGCGATCCCCTGCTGTTAGTTCCTTGTAGGGAATGTTTGCTAGGGAGCCATTGAAGCTGTGCGGTTAAACTCTCTGCCTAACACATATACCTGGCTCTGACATCTCTAGGTTTACTTTCTACCCCTGTCAGTGTACGTATCTGGTGATTGATACGATCCCCCGCTGTTAGTTCCTTGTAGGGAATGTTTGCTAGGGAGCTATTGAAGCCGTGCATACGCTCGTTGGTGTATCGGAAGTACGCCTAGGTTTTGCGGTTCCTTGTCATGCTCTGTGTTTGTATGCGGTAAGTAGCGGTGATTGGTGTGTTCCCGTACTGTTAGTTCCCCCCACCAACCTTTGGACATATTTGTATCTCTTTCTGTACATTTGTCTCTTTCAGTTCATTTATTTCTTTCCTGTTCCCTTTGGCTTAAATCAGCCCCCCCCCAAAAGGAGCCGGCCTTCTCCGGAGATTGGCTCGGAAGGCATCTCTTCCTTCCGGCCTTTCAATGTTGGTTCGCGGGTCCAGGGCGCAATAACGACAAAATCCTTTCCTCGTGGCGGATTCGTGGCCAACAGTTTTTGGCACGCCCGGTGGGACACTTTGTCTCGCATTTGGAGATCTCAAGCTCGTCCTCGCTCGGGCTGACAGTTTCTTTCCAAATGCTTGGTGGGACAAGGAGGTTTCTCACCCCCAAACAGAATTGAAGCACTGGTGCTCGCTTCATTGCTGTTCAAAATCGTAGCACTCGGCGACTCTGCACGTTCATATTCTTTGAGTCCGAAAGACCGGTCCTAACGCCTTCGTTCAAGCAAGAAGGTGGCGAGCGAGGAACCCGGGAAACCAGCCTGACTTTGCGAAATTGATACCAACGCTCCAGGCGAGCGCGTTAGGTCGGCTGATTACCAAGCTCGCATAGACGAATCAATGAGGTGAGACGATCAGTCTACATATTTTAAGGAAGCCCGAGTTGGTGAATCTTTGGCTTGCCTTCATCTGTCAAAATCACCTGGCGACTCCGACTAAGCTGAAGATCCAGATTTCTTGATCGCAGGCGCCCCTCTTTTTTAAGCTGATAGAAGACACCCCGGAGGAATCAAGGTTTGGTGAGCAGCCTTGACCTCACAAGCGGAGAAATGAATGTTCACCTACAGTCTCCACCATGGTGGTATTGGCTCCAACCATCACCGCAACCGGTACCCGAAGAGGGCTCCCGTCTGAAAAATCTCCTTGCCACATTGTTCATCAATTGTACGGGTACCGACATGAATGACAATCTGCCACGTTGCACATGTTCGCAACCTGGCAAGCTTTGGGAGGCCAGCCGGACTTCAAAGATCATCTGAAGTACAATCAGATCTGGTCCGGGCACTGCAGGTTTACCGGATAGGCAACCAAAGCTAGATTTGTGTCAGCGGCATGCCAATAATGCCGCAAAATTTTGTATAAATATCCGGCTATTATTTAAAGTTTTAGTTGTTTTTCTTATTTCAGTCTGTGCAGTGTTTTCTTTTTAAGTGTTCCGAGGAGGCGATTCTTCGGAGGTGGATCCGAAGAGCGATTGCGGCGTGGGTGACTCTGTTGCCCAATGGATGAAGGCATGGATTCTTTGCGCCGAGGCGAGCTCGACACCCCGCGAGCCGCCAGAAATGTTGTCACATTTTGCACGGGGTGCAATGTTTTCAATTTTTGGAAGAGAGCTGCTCTTCCTTCTCCCCCTTTCTCTCTTTTCCCTACATTCTCATTCTTCTCAAAAATGGCTAAGTGTCAGGGCATGTTGAGGTGTTCGGGCTTTTGCGGGCCATAAACAGGGGCGATAAAATGGACAAAATGAGCCCTGGATATTTTATTATTGCAGATCTTCTCGCAAGCTTTCCAACGATATATTATAATAGGCGATCGGGTCAGCGGATCAAAAGTTATGGCCCCGGAAGCTGAACCAGGAAACCCAGCTTTTTGTGCGAAGTGCGCACTTCGCCCGACTTTGGTGCGAAGTGCGCACTTCGCCCGCTTTGGTGCGAAGTCCGACTTCGCCCCTCTTCTCGGGCGCACCTTGTAACCGGTAGGTCGGCAGTGCTCGCAGAAAAACGACTAAGTGCTGGAGCGAAGTCCGAACGGCGGTGAGAATCAGCAAGTGCCGGTGCGCAACCCGACTTCGCAGTCGAAGTCGGACCGCGCCTTTGACCGGTGCGCGATAGGGAAATAATGCTACCCGACCGCGCTGTTTTTCACCTGTGCTACCCGATTGTGCTCTAATCCCGGGCGAAGTTGGATAGGCTGCCTTGCAAGGCAGACACGTGTCAAGCATTATCATCCGACAAGTGTCCAACTTTGGGATCCGAACCAAGACATGCCGAGCAAAAGGACAAGCATGGGCCGCACTACTTATGCCAGCTGCCTCATTTAAGACTGACGTGAGTTTCCACCTGCCTCAGCTACCCACATTTCTGTCAATATAAAGTTCTACCCACCGCGCTGCCACGTGGTTGTTCAACCTTCAGGGAGACCATGCCGAGGGTACAGTCCAGCCTGACAGAGGTCAGCATCAGCAGTTCCGCGGCTGCTTTTGTCAGCTAATGTTTGACTGGGACGTTGTGCCCATTAATGTAACGGGGGGGAACTTTGGGCTATAAATAGCCACCACATTTTCATTATAAGGTGTAGAAGGGGAATGTTTGTTAGGGAACTACTGTGCTTACTGTAACCATGCTTCTGCTTATGAATACAATCTGTATGCCTGGTTCTGTTCTACTGTCTTTATTCTTTTATGTTGTCTTTCATTATATGCCTTAGGCCCACCTGTGTCGCGGCTCGTTGATTCACTTCGGCATTTGGCGATCAGGTTCCTCTAGCATTGCTTGTTTAAAGCACCCTCTGTACTTCATTAATTTAAAGCATTCATAATAAATTTGGTAGCAGTTCCATCAGTTATGTGTGACGTTGTTGGCCCGTATCTCGGTGATTGATGCGATCCCTCGTCGTTAGTTCCTTGTAGGGAATGTTTGCTAGGGAGCCATTGAAGTCGTGCGGTTAAACTCTCTCGCCTAACACATATACCCGGCTCTGACATCTCTAGGTTTACTTTCTACCCCCGTCGGTGTACGTATCCGGTGATTGATACGATCCCCTCGTCGTTAGTTCCTTGTAGGGAATGTTTGCTAGGGAGCTATTGAAGCTGTGCATACGCTGCTGGTGTATCGGAAGTACGCCTAGGTTTTGCAGTTCCTTGTCATGCTCTGTGTTTGTATGCAGTAAGTAGCGGTGATTGGTGTGTTCCCGTACTGTTAGTTCCCCCCCACCAACCTTTGGACATATTTGTATCTCTTTCTGTACATTTGTCTCTTTCAGTTCATTTATTTCTTTCCCTGTTCCCTTTGGCTTAAATCAGCCCCCCCCCAAAAGGAGCCGGCCTTCTCCGGAGATTGGCTCGGAAGGCATCTCTTCCTTCCGGCCTTTCAATGTTGGTTCGCGGGTCCAGGGCGCAATAACGACAAAATCCTTTCCTCGTGGCGGATTCGTGACCAACAATAACATCTCCCCACAAAATATTTGGGTGGGTTATAACTACTCCATTCCTCCCACCTGTGTTTGTTAAGGATGTCTTGTGGGAATATGATTTAGATGGAATTAATTTTTAGATTTCACATGTTCAAAAAGAATTTCGTCTGGGACTACTCTCACATGCTCCAGTCCAGGCAGGCAATTTATTTTAAATGTGTAGGTTAGTGAAGTAGTTTTAAACTTGTCGATTAACCATGTAGACAATACATGAACGTCTTGTACTAAGCTCAATACATAGACATAAAACTCTCGGATACCTGTATGCTACAGCATACAATATAAAATGTTAAAAATTGAAATGAACTAAAAAGTTTCCAACTCTTCCTGAATGATAAGTCCTTTCCTTGGAAAATGACCACATGTTCACTAAAACATTACCACGTATAATGCTTTGTATTGATGACTCTTAATGTATTAAAAGTAGACTTACAACAAAATCTTCAGTAGGTTGTGATTATTACTATAAAAAGAAACAAATTCTTGAAAGTCTAATATCATATGAGGTCCATATACTCAACAGTAGCTATTTATAATAAGATTTGAACTTGGAGTGTTGTTGATTTACTTTCTACAAATTTTCAAAGTCTCCAAGATTCTTCTTAAAATATTATGGACAGGAAAAAGGACCATGAGAAAATTGCATTGATGGACACAATATACGTATCTAGGAGAATTTATAGCATTTTGTCAGAAATTTGAAATTCATTTAACATGCACATGGAATTATGCAAGTTTTGAATGGTGTTCAAGAAGCAGCTCAAAGTTTTTGGGGGATTTGTCTTCATATATAAGAGACAAGGTATTTCTTTTTAAGTCAAGCACCTCCTAACTAGGTCATAATAAAAAGTATCCCAGAAATGTTAGCTAAGTGAATTGAAAAATACCAATCAGGTTATGGAATCAAGAGTATGGGCAAAATTATACCAATAAAGCAGAAATGAAGTTGCAAAATGTATGTTCTCAGAAATAATCACCAACAACCATTGGCATGATATGTTTAAAAAGCCTGCCAATTACACTCTCAACCAGCAATCCTCCTATCCCATGAAAGGTTGTCAAGCACAACCTATGCACTGAGATGTATAAATCTTATAATATAATCTATACATTAAATAATGTAGCATGAATGTTGCTTTTGTAAAAAGCAATATTAAAAGGCAAAGGTGTATTTTAGGTCATGCTAAGCCAGCTGCCTAAAAGGTATATGAGAACCCATTGTTGGTCACAAGAGAAGTTTTTGTTTTAAATTATACAATATATTATTAATTATTCAAATTTTGTATCTCTTTGGCTTTTGACCCTCTGACCAATATTATGGTAAATTTAGCCTTACCAATAAACTAAACTGAGGTACTAAATAACCTAACATACACTCCTTGGCCGATTTCCCTCCATTCAACTTCAAGGAAAAGTTCATTCATGGTATAAAACAAAAACTAAGAACTGTATACCATTTATTTATTCCAACTCTATAGCTGTTACTGCAAGGGGAAACTTTAAATAAACAAAGCTATTTATACAAGATTTCATCTAGTACGGCAGATATCTCTATATTCCCTGCGGAAGATATTTTGAAAGCCAAGTGGAAGTCGGAGAGGGTGTCTGCTCATTTTGTTGATGCTTTCCCTAGTCAAAACTCAAAGAGGAAGCCTTTGGAGGACTTGTTTCCAGCTTTTTCAGAGACCTCTTCTCAAAAGGAATTGCTTTCAACTGTGTTTTCTGTTAGGAATCGTGATGCAGATCATCCTTTTTGTCCAGATTCATTAGTGGACAGTCTTCCTAGCTTGGGTAGTTCTCTGCCAGGGAGAGTACCTGATCAGGGTGTTGGTTCTTCAGACTTTAATTTGTACCCTACCAACATGTCGATAGAGTTTTTACCTTGCCCCATGGATATGTGCTTTTTGGATGGTGATTTAGGCTTTATGGAAGTGCGGTCTTGGGAGGTTTATACAAAGAGAAGTTTTCAGGAGCTTGATGGTGGGGAGTCTGGACTTCTTTCTGGTACAGGCTTCTTGGAAGGGATTATGGAGAGAGGGGAGCTGCTAGGTTTTTGTAAGGAGGTGAATGCTTCAGTTATTGATAACATATCCTACTCAAAGAAAAGGAAAAAAAAGTGTGTTAAGCTCAAAGAGGGGAGAGTAAATTTGGTTTTAGGTGAAGACATCTTGCTGGACAAAGTTCTAGATATGGAAGGTAAAACACTAACTGGGAGGTTCTATGGTAGATTATACTCAGAAAAATCGCTTGCTCAGTGGTTAGAGAGGGTGTGGAGCCCTATTTTAGGATATACTCCTAGTTTTCATGTATTGGTCAGAGGTTGGTTAGCCTTTTCCTTCAGATCGGTGGAGGATGCAGGTAGAATACTGCAGAGAAGTGGTATTGGGGTTCTTATGCTCTGTCTTTGAAACGGTGGTCCCCTTGTTTCAATCCGAGAAGGGAGTCTAAATCGATTCAACCCATTTGAGTCAAGTTATCAGGATTGCCCTTGGAGTTGTGGTCTTCTAGGATTTTGAAGGAAATTGGTAATTGTTTAGGGACATGTGTGGATTTGGACCAAGCTTGCTTGAGTGGTTCCTCTCGTTCTATTGCTAGGATTCTAGTGGATTTGGATCTGGAGGAGGGTCTTCCGGAGACTATAGAGATTGAGATTGGAAAGTGGCATTATGTTCAAATTCTTGACTATGTGAAGATACCTTTTCATTGCTCATGGTGTCATGTGTATGGCCATCTGACGGAAGATTATGGGTTAAAATTCATAGGAAGGGATTGGAGAAGAAAGTTTGAGGAGAATCACAGTTCTAGGGTGAGAGTGGATGGATTGGTCAATAATGTGGAGGGAGGCATAAGAAGACAAGAAGTTGGGGCACAAACCTCCTTGGATGGCAATGGGGGATTGGAGAAAGGTCATAACATTATTGTAGAAGATCTTCATTTACCAAATGTTCGGGATAGTGGAGTTGGTAGGGACTCAAACATAGGATAGAATGAGGGCCTGTGTGTACCTGCACACTTAAGGGAGGTGGGTCCTTCCCCTGTGTCGAAGGTGGTTCCCCTACCACATAACAGTTCTCTTAGTTCTTTGAATCACTCTTTTGATCTTAGGACGACTCCTGGGGAGGAGTCAATTACCCCCTTTCAGTCCTCAACTTTGGAGGTAGGAAAACATAAGTATCTCTTGAAGGGAACTGGCACTAGGCCAAAAGACTTCCATAAGCTCCCTACTAGTCACCCTTCTATCATTCCTAAAATATCTTCACTATCAAGATCTACATCTCTACTTTCATCCTCTTTTGCAAGCGAAGAGTCTTGCAAGGGGCCTAATAGATATTTTCTTAGATCTCATAAATCAGTAGTTGTTCTTGAGGAGTCTATAGTTGTAGGAGGGCTTGGCCTAGATGTTGGTACCACTCCTATTTTGGGGAGAAAATCTAATATCCAACTTGCCAAGGACAAAGCTTTGAGGGAGGTTAAGAGTGGGAAACAAAAATCTATAGTTGGGGCACTTAGAGCATGCCATACCCCAGAATTGGTTAATTAATGTTAATCCTTTCTCATAATATCCGGGGTTTGGGAAGTGACTCTAAAAAGACTGCCCTGCGTAGGTTAATGCAGTTACAACAACCAAATATTTTGTTGCTTCAAGAGACTATGGGTGTGTATACGAAAGTTGAAGGTATTCTTCAAACTTTTTTAAAAGAGTGGGATCTTCTCTCTTTGGATTCTAAGGGCAGATCTGGAGGTCTAGTTTTGGGTTGGAAGAAGAGGGCTTTCAGGCTTATCAATTCTATTTTTTTTACCTCTGGGATAGGAGTTGAGCTTTTCTCGCTGAGCTGGGAAAATCCTTTGTGGTGGCCAACATCTATGGGCCTTATGAGAACAAAATACAGTTTTGGGATACACTCTTGGCAAATGACTTTTTACAGCAGGGGAATATAATAGTAGGGGGAGACTTAAATTTTACTTTGAATAGAGTTGAGGTTTGGGGGACTATAGCTAGATGCGATTCACAAGTTGGTTATTTTACACATAAATTTGAAGAGGTTGATCTGGTTGATGTGGAGCCTATCAAAATTGTCCCTACTTGGCGTAATAATAGGGTGGGAGAGGATTATGTTGCTAAAATATTGGACAGATTTTTAGTCTCTGGTTGCCTTTTGATGGATGGTGAGAGAATTAGATCATGGGTGGATCTGGAGGTAACTCAAATCATTTTCCTATCTTTCTTCAAATTGGCAATAAGGATAGGAAACCTTCTAGCCCTTTCAAGTTTAATCCAACTTGGTTGAAGGATAAGGAGTTCCAAGCACTGGTTAAAAAAGAATGGAGCACTTTTGATGCTAATTTGGGAAGCTCTGCATGTTTTCAATTTGCTAGCAGTTTGAGAAAAGTTAAAGTTGTTGCTTCTAAGTGGGCTTTTAACAAGTCTAGACAACAAATGCAGGAACTTACTCTTTTAGAGAGGCAGATTGCTGACTTTTATGAGGCAATGAATGAGGGTGTTTTCTCAAAGGAGTCAAAAGAAGTCATCAGAGCACTTGAAGAGAAAAAATGTAATATTTTGCTAGCTTAGGAGGCTCAATGGAGGCTTAAAAGTAGAGCTATCTAGTTGGATTTAGGGGATGAAAATACAAAGTTCTTTCACAATTTTGCCAATCATAGGAGAAATATTAATACCATTTGGGATATGCCCAATGGAGATGGGTCAAAAGCTAGGACTTTCAAAGACCTGGCAACTCTTGGTATTAAGCACTTTAAGAATTTGTTCAAAGAACCTGAGAGGGTTAACTTGGCTGAGATTCTAAAACTTACCTCTTACTTCCCTAGCTTTGTTGATGACGCTACCAATGAGATGCTCCTAGAAGGAATTTCCAAAGATGAATTGAAAAAAGTTCTTTCTACCTTTCAAAAGAATAAAAGTCTTGGGCCAGATGGTTGGGGTGTTGAGTTCTTTTTGGGTTTCTTTGAGTTGATTGGGGAAGATTTGCTTAGGGTTGTGGAAGAAACTAAAGCTACTAGGAAGATCCCTGTGGACATCAACTCGACCTTCATTGTCCTGATTCCTAAGAAGGACACTCCTGATTCTTTTGATGATTTTAGACTGATATCTTTGTGCAATTGCCTTTACAAAATTATTGCCAAAATCATTGCTTCAAGGATAAAACGAGTTTTCTCGGACTCCATTTCTAGTGAGCAATTTGGTTTTCTTAATGGTAGGCAGATCCATGACGTTGTGGGAGTGGCACAAGAAGGCATGCACACTATAAAGATGAGGAGGCTTCCTGTTGTTGTTGTAAAATTGGATCTTTCCAAAGCATATGATAGAGTTTGTTGGTTGTATTTGAGGATCATGCGCATAGTTGAGAAAATCGGAATCGGCAAAGAATCCGCAAAAAAAAAACGAATAAAACGAAATTTTTCATTGATTTTTTTTTCATTTATATACAACGAATTAACATTATGCAAATCAAATATTGCAAAAAAACAATAATTCATGTCAAGACATCATACAAGGCTCAAGCTTTAAGTACACATGAAAGTGACAAAACACATCTTGTATTGCTTATAATATGAAAAGGTACAAAGACACAAGTAACAAGGGAAAAAAGGTTTCATTTTTTATATGCCTACACATGGCAACAAGTAACAACAAAGTTACAATCACTTGAAAAAAAGGAAAAAAACCTAAATCCTAAACCAAAAGGCTAGGGTTTAGGGTTTAAAATTGAAACATTGACAGCTGAAAAATGGGCTTACATACATAGTTATCAGGCAGCAATATTTACTTAAAAAGAGGAATAAAAACCCTAAACCCAAACCCTAGGGCCTAGACTAGGGTTTAGGGTTTAAACTTCAAGTTCAAAGTTTCAAATTCAAACATTAACAGCTAAAAAATGGGCTCGCATACATAGTTACAAGGCAGCAATATTTACTTATTTCCTTAAAAATAGGAGAAAAAAACATTAACAGCTCAAAACCCTAAACCCAAACCCTACGGCCTAGGGTTTAAACTTCAAAGTTTCAAACATTAACAGCTCAAAAATGGGCTTGCATACATAGTTATCAGACAGCAATATTTACTTAAAAAGAGAAGGGAAAAAAAAAACCCGAAACTCTAAACTAGGGTTTCAGATTTAGGGTTTAAACTTTAAACTTCAAGTTCAAACATTAACAGCTGAAAAATGGACTCGCATAAAAAAAAACCCTAAATCAGCCACACAGCCTTAAAAAAAAGAAAAAAAAATTATTATTAAAAAAAAAAAATTGCTGATCTTTTGCCCATTTTTCAAAAAACCGGCAAAAAATAGGTAGTCCACCAATTTTTTGCCGATTTTCTCAACTATGAACATGCATCTCCACATCGGGTTCAATCTTCAAGCTGTTAATTGGTTTATGGGTTGTGTGACTTCCATGTCTTTTGCTGTACTTATATACGGCTTTGCTTCTAGCTTCTTTTCCTCTGAGCGTGGTCTCAGACACGGTTGTCCTTTATCTCCTATTTTGTTTCTTTTGGTTGCACAAGGCTTGAATAGGGCTATCAGGGAGCTATGTTTATTAAAGGGATCAAAGTGGGTTTATCACTCTCCTTAACTCATCTTTTATTTGTGGATGATGTTTTGTTGTTTTGTGATGGATCTCTCAAGGATGTTAACAAGTTCAAGGATATCTTAAGGATCTACTGTATTGCCACCGATATGGAAGTTAATTTGGAGAAGTCCACCATGTCCTGTTTTGGTCTTGGGTTGAAGAGGAAAGCCTTTTTCAGAGAATACTTTCCTTTTCCAAGATTGAGCTACAGGCAAGGATAAAATATATGGGTTTCTTGTTGAAGCCAAATGACTATGGTATTAGGGATTGGGATTGGTTGGTGGATAAGATTGACAAAATAATATCTTTATGGTGCAACAGGTGGCTATCTATTGGGAGAAAACTACCACTTGTTAAATTTGTTTTGAAGGCTATTTCTGACTATTGGCATGGGCTGGCTTCCATACCTGCTAGGGTGCTGGAAAAAATCAGAAAAAGATGTTTTAAATTCCTATGAACTGGAAAAAGAGACAAAGTTGGCATAGTGTTAGCCAAATGGAAACTTATAGCAAAACCTAAGGAAGAGGGTGGTTGGGGGTTAAAGAACATACACCATTTTGGTAAAGCCTTGGCTGCTAGGAGTTTATGGCGACTGATTACTCAAGACAGTCTTTGGAGAAAGGTCATTATGACCAAATATATTGAACCACTTTCAATGGAGGAGTGGATAAGGAAACCTGATAAGTCTATAAGCAAGGTGTCCATCTTTTGGAAAGCGGTTGTCTAGGCCTTTCCACTTATAGGCAATTGGCTTGCTTGGAAAGTCAGTAATGGTGCTAAGGTGAGAATTGGTGTTGACCCCTAGGTTGGAAGCGGTAATGAGTACAAACTTCTTGAGGATCTTTTACTACCTTTGCAATATGTTGGTTTTTTAACTCTCTCTCAGGTGGCAGACAATGATTCTTCTTCTTTGTGGCAACAAGGTTGGAAGAGTGCTCATCAACTTGGTCTTGAAGGAAGGAATGGCAAGTTATGGCATGCTTATGTGAGGGTACTCATCACCAGTCATGTTAGGATCAGACTGGATGAGGAGGATGAACTGGTATGGACAAAAAATCCTATGAAGGGTGTTTATACTGCTAAGATGGGTTATAAAGCCATGTTTGCTCATGATAGGCATGGGGAACATGTCTGGTGGTGGAAACCTATCTGGAAGGTCAAGACGCCTTTAAAAACTTTTAATAATAGAGTTTTAACTTGGGATGTTTTAATGAAGAGGGGGTTTCAAGGTCTTGGGAGGTGTACTCTTTGTCATGTGGAGCTGGAAACTATCAACCATTTATTGGTTGGTTGTGCTTATACTAAGTCTGTGTGGATGGAGGTAGAGGTGCTAACTGGGAGTACAGGTAATTGGCAAGGGGACACATTGGAAGAGTGTATGAAGAAGTGGTTTGACAAGAGCGATCTGAAGACCTACAAAGCTCTTCCCTTTGTGGTGGCATGGGGAGTGTGGTTAGCTAGAAATTTTGATATTTTCCAAAATTCCCTTACTCCTGATTTTCAAGTTGCTACTCGGATTCGTACTTTGCTTAATGGACTTATGAAACCAAGCTTTCCTAAATGCCCAAGATTGATCATGGATGCCAATGTTAATAAAACTGTTCCTTGGGGATATTTCGATGGGGCTTGTCAAGGTATCCCACTTTTGTGTGGGGCAGGGGGAATTCTCTATTTCCATGATTTTCATTTCATAAAGTTCAAGGCATGCTTGGGCATGGAAACTAATAATTATGCTGAATTAATCGCATTGAAGTTGCTCTTGAAAATTGCACTTGATCACAATGTTTTCCAGCTCCAAGTGTTGGGGGATTCACTTGTTGTCATCAATTGGATGAAGGATCTGTACAGAATGGAGAACTTACCCTTGCGGCCTATCTTTGAACAGGTGAATCTTTTAGCGGGTGTTTTCAATCTCATCACCTACAAACATGTATATAGAGAACTAAATACTCTTGCAGATGCTCTGTCAAAAGGACTGTTGTTGGCATAGGGGCGATGGGAGCAGATTGAAATCAAAGATGGTGTGACTGTCCATGAGGTTAAGATTTCCATTTTTTATCCTTAATCTTTTATGGTGGCTGTCCTTCTTCTATTATTTCTCTTGTGATAGTGTTTTGAGATTTTGACTTTGTTGTTCTCATTTGTTTTTACTTTGCTGTTGTGGCATATGTTTGACGGTTCTAGAGTTGTTTTCCTTTCTTTTATGCTGGGGCAGTTTTCACTGTTCTTGTTTTCTTTGTATGCCTTGGGCAACTATGCTATGTAATCTATTGGAATAGAAATTATGAATTTTTCCGAGGAAAATAAGGTTTCATCTAATACAAGAAGCACTTTTATGCATTGAATGATCATTTCCTTTGTTGAGTCCATACCTCGCCATAACCACAAGCAAAGTGCAATGCAGTTCGACCCTCAGAGTCCTTTTCATCTTTATCTGCACCTTGTTCAAGAAGACTCTTCAACCCCTGCATTCACAAAGGAATAAAATTCAAAAAATATTACTAGACCATAACAAGTCACCATATAGTATGCATGACAAGACAACATTCAGATGACTCAGACCATTCATGAAAGGTAATAGCATAACCAATATGAATCTATAAAGTCATGAAGGAGCATCATTGCATATGCTATATTTAAAAATGAAGATATGCACAATCAAAAGTTGGAAACTGAAATTACAAAGCAAAAAACAATGGGAAGGCTTGCATGCCTTTCAACTAGAATGCACAAAGTCAGAAAATAATGAAGACTCAGGGTCCATAAATATCAGAATATAGTCATCCACTTCTACACATCATGAGGATTGAGCAGCAATTCACAAGAAAAAGGAATTGCTTTGCCTAAAATACCTTTTGGATTGCAATAATGCTATTCTTAAATTACAAAACAAAATCAAGAATATACCTTGAACAAACACATTAAACATAGAAAGGTGCTAAAAGATTAAATCCCAAAGAAAGTGGAGGCGGCATGTTGAGAAATATAATGCAGACCCATAATCAAATCAAGTCCTGTGCTTTTCAGCATGAGATCTCACATTTAAATCACTGTACCAAGCTATGCTTGTTCTAAGGACTTTTGTCATGTAATACATTGGATAAACTTATATTGAATTGGACAAAACAAAAAAGCCCCAAAACAAAAGAGATGCAAGCTTTCATCTCTGCTAAGAATTATGTAATGCTTTACATTACAGTGGTTGGACAATCTCAAGGAATAACAAATTCTAACATTCATTCAGTTTCTACTAATCCAAAGACACGTTTTACAATAGATTTCAAAGATTTACAAAAAATATAGACCTAATCTGACAAGAATTTCCTACTTCAAAAACCTAGAGACTAGATAGAGTAAGCTACTCTTCACAACTGGCCATAAAATGTAGAGATGGAAAACATTAGATAATCTGGGTAAATTGTAAAACAACCATCGATTGTTTTATATGTGCTTTCAAATTTTTGACCAGAATACCTCCACGTTGCCAACACTTGCAGTGTGATGAACAGTGAACTCATCCTCCTCATATTCGTTATCCTCTTCACCCTGGTCCTCCCCAGCCAGCTCATTTGATGTAGGAACATCTGAAGCCCCAACTCCCATAGCTTGACCTAATTTGGACAGAACAGCTGGGTCGTTCCAGTACCTATAAAGTAGAAACTATTCTGATCAAGATTCCAACCAAAAACACTCAAAGCTTTCAATTTTTATTTAAAAATAAAAAAGATTCATGGCTTAGAACGTTGCATTTTGCTGCCTCACCTAAAAATTTGAAACAATTTAACAAAGTAAAATATAGCTCAATAGAGACATTTCCCTACTTCATCATTGCAGCTGGACCACCAGTTTCAATCTCATCAAGGATAGGCTTCAAAGTTGGATCTTGTCGGACTTGTGACATACGAGCCTCTATCTGCTCCTTGTGGGAAGGGTCAGCAAGATTATGTAACATGCCAGACATGCTTGGATCCTGCACTTAGTTTCACAAATAACATTTACAATCAAACTGAAGAAATAGTAAATTTAACAACTATTTGACCATAATACATGGCATTCTTACCTGCATAAGAGCATTACCAAGTTGCTCAGCCATAGTCATGAACTGAGGATTTTGCATAACCTGTTGCATCGCAGAAAAATACTGCTCAGCATCCAGCTGGGGAATTGCTTCTTGTCCTGAACTCTGCACATTATGTTGCAAGTGCTCTGCCATTTCAGTGAATGTTGGGTCTTTCGCTATCTGTTCTGCCAATTCCTTTATGCTTGGATCCTATCAGTTGGAAGTATAAACAGTGCCAAATGTGAAATTACATATTAGGAGCTGAAAACAGAAATTAAAGAAGCAAACAGATAAACAGATCATCATTTATGTGTGCATTATAGAATATATCAATGAAAAAAATCTGGAAAATACTACAAACAGTTCACAGTTCCAGAACAGAAATTATAGATGACTCTAACAAACATGCAATAGAAGAAAATCAATAGTGGCAACTACACTTAGACATCCTACAAAACTAGTAAAATGTCTCACTCTGGTAATTACACGTGCATATAATGTGAAAAAACAATAATATTTTGGCTTCCCTGTAATTTTTAATAAATCATATAAAATGGACAACTGAAGCACATACAAGCAATTCCCCTGGACAACTGAAGCACATACAAGCAATTCCCCTGTGTAATAACTAACTCATATTGTCTGAAAAGTCTGTAAGCATGAAGCCATCTCAACTCAAAGCAGACAATTTACCATTCACTTTCTAAAACTTCAAGACTTCTAGTTAAAGAAAAAGAAATTTCAAAAAGAGCATTCCATAAATGTTGCAATCGTAATTGAACATACATTTAGGAGGCTTGACATTGCAGAGAAATCAAATGAATTTGGAACTCCCATGTTTGGGTCTGATGCTCCCCTCCTTCCTTCATTGTTTGCAGTATTTTCTGATTCAGACGTTGATGTCTCCACTTTAATTCCCTTGTTCTCCAACCCATTTGATTTCTTCTCTAAAATATTCAACAGAACACGAATGTTAACCAAATTAAATCATATTGAAGACTTGAATGAACAGACTCAGAAAACAATATGCTGAGATTATATTGGAGAATGAATAAAACATGAGATGTATTCACTACAATGCCAACAATTATTACATGCATCTGTTAATAAACCTAACTTTAAAAAACCATGGTTATGACTTTAAACACAGATATAAAATTGTTGCCAACAAGACAGCGTGAAGAAAACAAATTTAACCAAACCATATACATAGGAGCCTAAATTTGGAGAGGCAAAACTACATGTGACATTTGCAGATGTTTACAATTAAAAAATTATAACCATAGTGATTAACACATTGGACAACTTTAATCATATTTCTCTGAGACAAATTTAAAGGCTGAAGGTCAATTCAAAAAACAGAAATCTCATCGATAAACAGATTTTTCCAAAACTTTTGAAAGAAGTCTTAAGTTTGGAATATCTCATCCTCTGCACCATATACTTGCTAGTATGCAAACTCCATATCACTTTTTCAGACTTCTGAAAGTTCAGCAACCATCCGAAGGACTAATTTCAAGAAAGGACGAATTTGAAATATACTTCTGAATTATCTTTTCCTTAAAGAAACCAACTAGGTATTATTATTATTATTATTACAGTTTATCAGATCAAGGAGAAACTTGTCACCTTTAAAAATTTATAGAGAACCTAAGAACTATGAATAAAGCACATGTCTTGAACATATCTTCCACACCCATGAGACATCACGTCAAAACATAAATCTGAAGCAAATTTTAAGCGTCTGTCCTGTGCTTAATAAAACAGTAGATGACAATACCTCTGCAAAATTCAAATATGCATACAAGTGGCTGTCAAAATGACTAAAATCTATATTAGTCTTTCCAAGATGAGAAGAATATTTCCAAGATGAGAAGAAATACGACCATTCATGGCCAAAAATGAACAGAACGGGATTTAGAAAGACAGTTTTAGTGTTAAAAGAACTAGAATTGAATTAAAGGCACTAGATTTTGTGTGGAAGATAATTCTATTACTGTCCTTGGATGACCAGTGTAGGCTAATGGGACTTGTCAAAACGAGTTGTTACAATGCACTGTAATAACCAAAAAGTACTACAATCTAGAGTAAAGAAACTAGGGTAAAGTAAACTAAAGTGTGACAAATGTATTGCATTAAATTACAACTTCTAGGGTTGGACCCAAAATGGGTTAACCCTAACACGTTAAAATTAATTATGAAGAGAGAGTCAGAAGTGAAGGTAAGAGAGAGAATGAAGAGAGATCCACTTTTGTAGAGGGATGCAAAGTAGAAGCATAGTTGTCATTATCACCAACCATGCCAAAAGGCCCACCAAAGATCTCCCAGGAGAATGGCTTGGGACTAAGGGGGACTGGTTGAATAACAGAATCTGCATTAATTTATAAGTGGGTACAAAATCTGAGTTTGATTATGAATTGTTGGAAGGGGAAATTGGCCTGGAGAATATGTTAACCCTGGCTATTCTAGGGCCAAGAATAAGTTATCTAACATGAATCTCAGAAGTCCATTATAATTATATTGTGTTGTATACAGGTTGTTAAATGAGGATATACATGATAAACTGCAGGAAAGTAACCTTAAGGTTCACCAAAGTATGAGTTGTATGGAAAGACACACTGTCAGAACATTTTCAATATGTTGGGGATGAAGGCAAGGAATGTTAATGCTCCCAAAGCCAGTGATTTTCAACACTAATCTCTGGGATCATGTTGTGTGAAACCTTGCTCCTAGACTCTCATGCAAGTTTATAGCCTCAAACAGAATACTTCAGTCTCCTCACCACTCAGTAATTTAGGCATTTCATGCATAGGAAGAGCTAAGCAACCAACAACAACAATATACAATAAGCATCTCGTTTGGTTCATAGGGTTTCGATAAAATGGTGGGAAGCGAAGAGTTTCACACCATAAGCCAAGGTTCAAATCCCCTGGATGGACCTTATCATTTACACCAAATGGTATAAGATCAAGTGGTTAAAAATGTGGACTTCCCAGGTGGAGACCCAGGCTCAAATCTTGCAAGGAGATAAATGCATAATTGTCAAAGTGTTACGATATTGAAATCACTATGTGGTCTGCTAGAATACCATGGTAACACAGTCATAATATAGTATGCGTGGGGCTAGTCAAAATCCCATATAACCAATTTAAAAATAAAACTTCAAAAAAAAAAAGGCATTCCATTTGCTTAAATAGCTGAACTAAAGAACATCAAAAATCCCCAGTTTGCAGAGAATTAGAAAAAAATCTTTACACCTTGTCATACGGTACTGACAGCTAAAAAAGAACATATTTGTCATCCATTACCTAAGAATAAGATAAGCCTTAAAGAACCCAAGTCTCCACAAGTTTGAAAAGCAGATGACAGACACCTCACTAGTGTTATGCACAATTCAATGAGTATCCTGATGACCACCCATGTTTACTATGTTGATAAACTTACTCTGCATAACATTTGAATCCAGCACCCAAACAGTTAGTTGGCATAATAGACTCAATATAAAATCCTTAACCATCCCAACTTATGAATGGCTTGCAAATGCTGGTAGGAGATTAACTTTTTAATAACGAAGAATTAACTCTCCCCTTAAAGTTATCGAATCAAACCTTGCCTGTGAATAAGTTAGATTATGTTCCTCTTAGTCATTGCTCTAAATTATCTTAATCAAATTCACAAATCAATTATGTATGAAGATGCACACCAAACAGCTTAATTACCAATTCAACTTATCCTATGTGAGTGAGTAACTGGCAGACGAGTCTAATGTCCACATTCTAACTACCTGACAATGACCATGATATCTGACAGCCTTCATTTCATGGCCCCACTCGTGTGGAAATTAAGCCTATCATTGACACAAATTGAAAGATAAGGGAATACACTTTAACAACCTCCAATCCATAGGTTATTTATAACATATATGTAACATGACAATCGATACAAATTTATTCAGATTGGCTCCTAAGAGATTCTAGTCTTGCATCCACAAACTTAATAAGCCATTGAATCTGCTCAGAATAAGGCAAAAGAAAAAAAAACGCAACTGAATTGGACATCACCGATTACTAGATGACCAATAAACTACATGTTGTTTGTTTGTAAAATTTTCCTTAAACAAACTCCTAGATCAGCTGACCATGTGCACTGTGGATCTGTACAGAAAAGAAAAATATAACACTCCCAATGATTTTCAGGTGGTCAGCAGAGGGCTCAAATGACAAACCATTCAAATGCCCTAGTTCAAAACTCCACCACAAACAAATTCTCTAGCAGGTCAAAGGCAAATTCTCCTAATGGTAGTTCAACAATTATGCCTTATCACAAAAGTCATTACTCCAGCCATGTGAATGGTAAAAGTCCAATAATCCCATCTCTAGATGCCCAACAAGAGGATCTGCTTATCCAGTTGAATAAAGGCATCAGTTAACTTGGATAGCCAAAAGACTAATTGCTTTTTATTAGTTAACTTGGACTGTGGCTATTTTTCAGGGATACAGAATTGAAATTGGTTCCATCCATGCTACATCATTACCAGGGGGGTGCTAATGGGTTATACAGAATTGAAATTGGTTGCATCCGTACTACATCATTATCACATAGTGGTATTACAACAGCTTGGCAATTATCAAGGTTCCACGAGCCTGGGGGAGGGGGGACGGGTTTCCGGGGACAGCGGGGGACGGCAGGCCGATTTTAGGGGACGGCTCGGGGATGGCTGTGGGGGACAGCTGGTATAATACTATAAAAATTGAAATTTTTTAGAAATTTAGATAATCTACACATTCAGAATTCTACACACTACAAAAATCAAAAATGATATTAGGATATTGAATATTCATATTGATATTAGTTACTAAGTGCAGCCATTTAATTGTTTCAACAAATATAACTTGAAGGTTCAGCCAAGGATATCAAGTGCAATCTGCCAATCTCTAACAGTTAACCAAATTAGTTGCTATTGCTCAAGTAATGAATGCCACATTATTCAGCTTTTACAAGTCATCATTTTCAGCAATGTACTAAAGAACATAAAGAACAGATTAAAGCAAAAGTTACAGTATTCTATGAAGATTAAAGCAAAAGTTACAGTATTCTAAAATTACAGTATTCTAAAATAAGCGGATTTGTCATTGAAGTCAATGTCCTAAAGCAAAAGTTACAATTTTCTCATTGAAGTCAATGTCCTAAACTCAATGGGATTTGTCTCTTTGTAAGAATAAGACAAGTTGATGCCAAGCATTCCTCATTTTGTATTTTCTCAATGGAAGTGTATGCAAAGCAAACAATTTAGGCCACTTTGCACCAAATCAATAACCATTTATAGCAACAAAGGAACACACGTAAAAGCAAAACAGTGAACATGTTTCTAATTGGATACTATCTGTTTTACAAAATCTTCATTCTTGAACATTTGATAAATCAACAATAGAAGCATTTTGGACCAAGGTCTTTTCCCCGCCGAATAAAGTGTCATTCCAGTAAGAGTTATCATGCCACTTTTACTAGCCAACAGCTTCATCATGTTTTTACCTTACATGAGTTTCTAAATTATGAACCTGAATTAAGACATGCAAAGCCATGATCTAAAAATGTTTTCAAAAATGCAGTCAAGAGGCATGCTGTTCAGAGTCCTGTAAAACTTGCTTGTTTCACTTTTTAACATCCTACAATTTAACAATTTTTTTTTTCCTTGTCAGCTTCCTTCTCATAATATTTTGATTAACCTTGTTTAAAGGGATTTTGTAAATTTATGCTTATTAATTTTGTATTCTTGGTTTTTCTCTGGAACACTATTTCCAGCTCTCTTCAGACTGTTGTTACACAATGTAGTATTTGAGTCCAAATACCTGCTTTGATCATCTACGGACATTAAGAAACTTTCTTTCTTTCTAAGTATGAGTAGGGTCTCTCTTTGTTACTCTTTATGTTATTCAGTGATCTCGACTTATTATATCAACAATCTTTATCCCTCACTTGTAATTTTAGAATACTGTAACTTTTGCTTTAATCTTCATAGAAGAGATTGGCTGAGGACTTGCTTTAGAATATTGTAATTTTAAAATACCGTAACTTTTGCTTTAATCTTCGTTTGTGGAAAGTCATCAATTTCAACAATGTACTAAAGAACAGATTGAAGAACACAAATGTTCAATGCTTTTTATTTTATTAAAATTTCATTTTTATTTTTTTTTCTTTTGGTTGAGGAGGCCTAGCCATGGGGACGGCTGGGTCCCTTTGGGGACGCTCGGGCCGTCCCTAGGGACGGCCCGAGCGCCCCCAAAGGGACCCAGCTGTCCCAAGGACGCCCCAAAATAGGGACGGCCCGAGCGTCCCCAAAGGGACCCAGCCGTCCCAGGGACGCCCCAAAATAGGGGACATCCCGGGGACGGGAGGCCGTAGGCCTCAGGCGTCCCAGGGGACGTTTCCTAGGGACGGCCTGAGCGCCCCCAAAGGGACCCAGCCGTCCCAAGGACGCCCCAAAATAGCGGACGTCCCGGGGAGGGGAGGCCGTAGGCCTCAGGCATCCCAGGGGACGTTTCCCAACGTCCCCAATGCTGTCCCCCGTGCTGGGGGACGCGGGGGACGGGGGAAACGTCCCCAATGCTGTCTCCCGCGTCCCTCAAGGGGGGACACGTCCCCGTGGAACACTGGCAATTATGCATATATCACTTGGCAAGATTCAAACATAGTTCTCCTCCTCTTTTAAAGTCCAAGAATTTAATAAGTTAAACTATTATCATTTGAACCATAGTACAGACAATAGGAATCGACACGGAATCAGACTGGAGAAAGAATCGGGAAAATTTGGGAATCAGCTAAAAAAAAAAAAAACAACAAAAAATCTGAAAATTCAGGCTGAGAAAGAACTGGGAAATTTTGGGAATCAAAAAAAGCAAAAAACAAAATCTGAAAAATCCGAAAAAAAAATCAGGAAAATTTGGAATAATCGGAAAAAAATCGACGAGTCCGATATAGTCAAGTTGACTCTGGTTCTCGAAAAAGTCATGACTTGCCGATTTAAATCGCCAATTTCGTAACTATGGTTTGAACTAATGTCATTTGCTCTGTGGCTTTTATTTTATATTATTATTATAACAATAATTAAACTTGAACTAATGTCATTTGCTCTGTGGCTTTTATTTTATATTATTATTGTAACAATAATTAAACTCTGTAATTTTAGTAATATAATTAAAACAAGGTAAACTTAAAGAATAGAAAGGTCAATATCAAACGTATTAGCTCAACCAATGCATATCATTCTAATTCAACTATATGATCATAATATAATATAAGGCCAATAAAGCCCATAAAACCATATAGAATTAGTACAAAGTAAAGGCCAATAACGCCAATAAAACCATATATAATTAGTACAAAGTAAACTTAAAGAATAGAAAGGTAAATAACAAAATATCAAAAGAAGTTCAAATTTTGCACGTATTAGCTCAACCAAAAGAATGCATATCATTCTAATTCAACTATATGATCATAATAATATGATAGAAGGCCAATAAAGCCAATAATATATAATTAGTACAAAGTAAACTTAAAGAATAGAAAGGTAAATATCAAAATATCTAATGGTATTAGCTCAACCAAAAAAAGTTTTAATTTTACCTAGCAATACATGCATATCATTGTAATTCCACTATGCATATCATTGTAATTCCATAGAAGGCCCAATAAAACCATTGTAATTCGACTATGCGGTCATAATATAATAGAAGGTCAATATTTTATAGGAAGAGGTCAATATTTTATAGGAAGCATAAAGTTAATATGTTCCGGTTTACAATTTTTTTTTAAAGGAAAAGTGTAAAGTTCACTAGTCCCATGCACAAAATTTGAGAAATTTAAATATTTATATTCATATTTTATATAAAATTTTAGGGAATGCGTTTTGAGAAATTTGCTCTTTGAAGAATCAAACTTTTGAAATACCCTGACTAATATAAAATAATAGTTAAATAAAAAATGACTATGCCGATTCTAACCTTTTCTACTAATTATTATTATTAATTAATCTAAAATAAAAGAAAGAAAATAAAATAGAAAATAAAAAAGAGAGACATCCTCATCCCCCAGTATTTTCATCGGGGTTAAAGTAATTTCATTACCGTAACCTGTCAAATTACACACTTCTTCCTCCCCTATTGCCATCAATTCCAATACAATCAAAATCTTCCCCAAGTGAAGGAAAAACTAAACAAAGACTCGGTCATATAGCCATCTGAAACTACAAACAAACATATCTAAAGGAATTCAAAAACAAAAAAGAAAACAAGTGAGGAAAATATAAATAAATAAATAAAATATTATATATATATATATATATATATATAACAACCTCCTTCTCAGAGCCATGCTAGATTTATATTCACAGACCTTATTAAAAAACAAATCCTTCCCATAAAAACAAAAAACCACAGCTACTGAAATCCTAATTTTTTAGGGGCCATAATGTTTTCCCTGGAATGTTAATTACCCATAATTTTTTTCCCCACCAGTCCAATTGATCTTTTCTCTTCAAAAACCTAGATACCCTGGCAAGCCCTAACGAAAATTTGAAAAAAATGCATACCTGAAGGGGAGGCCATCGTTTTGTAAACTTCCAAACTTCGATCAGATCTCAATGATTTGGTAGTTAAAGGGGAATTATCAAATGCTCTGCTCTGCAAATCCGAAAATTGTATATATATCGTTATTTGTGATGCTGTAAGGGTTTTAAGAAGTATTGATGAGGAGTATATGGAACCATCTACTGATATTGCTTATTATTATAATGTTTTCCCTCTAATGTTAAATGGTGGGACTGACGTCCACAAACGTCTAATTCAGTTTTCTTTCAATTTTTCTGATGGGTAGATGTCCACGTGGCCCCCCATCTGGTGCCACGTCATTGAGTTGTCTTATTACAGATTTTGTGAATCAGGAGGTGGAGTTAGAGAATGGGGCTCATATTCATTATGGTTGATTTAGGGTACAATATTTTAATAAGTTTTAATTTTATTTTTTTAAAGTGTTTATTTTGTTTTTTTTTTAATTATAAATCAATTATATTGTAAGAGATATGAATGAATGAAAGATTTTAATTACGTCCGCGAGACCCAAATGTGGTCTATGGGACCTCAAATATGGAAGTACAATTACTCAAATTATATCATATGATCTTTAATATCTTTGAGAAGGTTGTTCCTTCTCCTGCTGATTTGTGTTAGCAATTCTCCAACTTTTTTTATTTTCTTGTCTTCAAATAAATCTGTAATAAACTCGTTCCCAAGTGTTTCTTTGTATTTGTCACGGATATCCGAAAAACTCGGGCATTTATAGATGAAGTGTTCCTCTGTCTCTACCGCCCCTGTGCCTTGCATAGAGTACATATCCTTTCTTCCCATTGTTCTTTGGGCGTTGTCCATCTCCCCGTTTCACATCTAAGCCTATGAGAGCTAGTCCTTATCTCGAGCAATGAGTATTTTTTCCTTCCACTTGATTTCAGCGCCTATATACGCTTTTTTCTTGTGGTCATACGTTGGGTTAAAATTTGCAATATAATATTGTCTTTTCCTCGCTTGCATTTTTCCACATTCCACTTCTGAACTTTTCATTCACATAATTTTTAATGTCTTTGTTGACATTTGGGCATTCATTTATGTTGATTTCCCAACGTTTCATCCATTTCTCGATTTTGTTTCATCCACGTATTCTTTCGCCTATGTAACTCTTCGTCTCTAATTGCTCTAGGCCATCTATCATTTGTCATGTTTTCTGTTTTTTTCAAGTAACATAACAGCTTGGTCATAGCAATTGCTTCTAAAGGGAACATTCCAGTTTCAACTAAAATAATTTCATAAGGGGTTGTGGCCTTAATTTTGAGAAAGTTTGTGATTAGATATTTTTGAATCATTTCTATTTGTCTCCATTTTGCATTTGTTGTGCCACTAGCCCACACCTCGCAACCATACAATAGAACCGGTGTAACAAGTAGGCCAAATAAGACCTTGGTGGTCTTCCAGTCCCACAACTCGGCATTCTTACACCTGTTTTGAAGTGCATATAGTGCTCTCCACCACTTTGAGTTCTTTTCATCCTACATGTATTCCAATTAAGTTTGTCATGAAAGTCTATGCCCAAGTATTTGTATTCTACTACTACATCAAGCGGTTCTCCTGCAAACTGAAATTTGAGTTGTTGCTTCTTCTTTTTTCTTGAAAAAAATCATAATTTTTGTTTTGCTCGTGTTCACAAAAGAGTTCTAGAGCTTGAAGGTGATCTTCTAGATCTTTGGTCGTTTTGGCCACAAGAATTACATCATTTGCATACATGAGGAGTTTTACCACATATTTGGCTAAATGCACACCCTCTCCCCCAAATTTGTTTATCCATTCTTCTAACTTGTCAATGTACAGCCCAAATAAGGTCGGAGATAGAGGGCAACCTTGTTTGACACCTATGTCACTACCAAAACATTCAGATAACCCTTCCTGTGTTCAGATAACCATATGATAGTAATATGTTTTTAAATATTTAAGATCAACTTTTTTAAAAACTTAAATTTTAATTTAAAAAATTTTAATTTAATTTTAAAAAGATAAGTGGTTTGATAATGATCAAATATTTTTCTAATTTTACTAAAATAAATTGGTATAAATTGATTGGTAGTGACCAAAATACTTACTAATAAATTTTTTATTATTAAAATATTTAATAAATTTTTTAAACAATAAAACAAAAAAATTATAAATGGATTTAAGTTTACGGCTTTTAATCTTATTATCTCTCCATTACCATTTTTATTTTTCCTATTAAATCTTAGGAGAGGAATAATGATCCTGGGTTCGTGTCCTAAGTTTGGTATATTTAATTTTAATTTTAATAAATATTTTAAATTTGGAAAAAATAATCATTTAAAATAAATTAGAAATGGAAAGTTGCGAGACCTTTGTTTCAGTTTAGGATTTATGGTTTTATACTTAATAATATTTTTCATTTTTTAAATATAATAAGATGTTAAATAGATTTATGTAATATTTTGAATGTAGTTTGGAGACTGTGCAATGGTTTGGGTTTTGATTTTTCTTTAAAAGGTTGAAGGTTCAAACTGTGGTGTGTTACTACATATTAAATTTTCAAGTTCTTTATTGATAAGCTCAATTTTCTCCCTTATAAGAGGTCATGGTAGAATGGGGTTATCCAACCCTAAACATCAATCGTATGGTTTCCAAGGTTTAAACCAGAGAGTGGGTGAGTGTGTGAGGAGGTTCTTCCCCTTATAAGAGGTCATGGTGGAATGAGGTTGCCCAACCCTAGCATCAATCGTATAGTTTTTTCAAACTAATTAAATCTAAAATAAATAAAACATTTTTAATGTAAAATTTATAATTAATCTTCTTTGGGAGGTTCAAGGTTCAAACCACATTGTGGGTGAGTGTGTGAGGAGACGGGTGTGTATGATTGTACATAACAAAAAAATTATAATTAAAAATTTAAGGTTCAAACCACAACGTGGGTGAGTGTGTGAGGAGGTGGGTATAAGCTCATATATCCCCGTTATAAGAGGTCAAAATAAAGGGCTAGGTGGATTGGTAAGACGTTGGGCACTTACCGGGAGGAGACCTAGGTTCAAACCTCGTGGGCATGTCCACTCTAGGGCAAAGGTTGTAGTGGGCATGCCCACTCTAGGGCAAAGGTAGTAGTCTGACTAGAATCTGTTGAGTGTGCGCCAGTTTGATGACAGTGGTATCAACCCAAGCCATCGGGGGTCTCCCTTACTCCGTACCGTGTTTACTTAGGCGAGGTAGGGGTTATAGTGGTAGCTCCATGATTTGGAGCTACGACCGGAGGCAATGTGATTTGACCCTGTAACTAATTGTTCAAAAAGAGAAGGCAGTTGCCAATTCTTCTATGTATCAAAAAAAAAATAGGAGGTCCAAGGTTCAAACCACAGCGTGGGTGAATGTGTGAGAAGTGGGTGTGAGCTCAGTTTTCCCTTTATAAGAGGTCATGGTGGAATGGGGTTGCCCAACCCTAAGCATCAATTGTATGGTTTTTTCACACTAACTAAATCTAAAATAAATAAAATATTTATAATTAATCTTTTTTGGAAGGTCCAAGGTTCAAATCATAGTGTGGGTGAGTGTGTGAGGAGGTGGGTGTGTGCATGATTGTGCATAACAAAAAAATATATATATAATTAAAAATTAAAGGTTCAAACCAACCAAAAATATATATATATATATTATAATTCAAAATTAAAGGTTCAAACAAAAAAAAAAAATCAAACCATAGGGTGGGTAAGTGTGTGAGGAGGTGGGTGTAAGCTCAATTCTCCTCCTTATAAGAGGTCAAAATATAAAATATTTTGGGAGGTCTAAGGTTCAAACCACGACCTGGGTGAGTGTATGAGGAGGTGGGTGTAAGCTCAGTTTTTCCCCTTATAAGAGGTCAAGGTGGAATGGGGTTGCCCAACCCTAAACACCAATCGTATGGTTTTCTCACACTAACTAAGTTTAAAATAATCTAAATATTTTTAATGTAAAATTTATAATTAATCTTCTTTGGAAGGTCCAAGGTTCAAACCATATTGTGGGTGAGTGTGCGAGGAAGTGGATGTGTGTATAATTGTATATAATAAAAAAATTTATAGTTAAAAATTTTAGTTTATAATTTTTTTTCTTTTATACAAAATTGTATAATATTTTATTTTGGAATATAAAACTTATAACAATATTTAATATAGTTATTTTGGTATATTGATAATGGATTTTTTGTTTGAATGATAACTAATTTTTTTTATTTGTATATAAAATTATTTTTTAAGAACCATGTAAGTTTCGCAATTAAACGTTGTTGTTCCATGAATTGTTTTGTTCTTGCAATGTTAAAAAGTTTTTTATTAAATTTTGTTCATTTTTATTTATCTCGTCCCTTTTTCTTTCATTATGAGGGTTAAAATTTAATAGTTAAATGGTTGTCATTAATATTTTTAATTATCTTTCAAGACTTGTATTTTTGTATAAAGTTGTTTGATTTGGATTATTCTTGCATCATCATGTGCGAAACATGAAGAGCTTTGAAATGAGTGGTTATATGAAAGAATTCAAGTAGCATTGAGGGAGATATGATTATGTGAAGGTAATTGTCCAGAATTAGAGTAATGTTAATGCATTTTTTTTTATAAAATCATCTTATATTTCAAGAGTCATATCTTATGATTCAAATGATTCTTAAACCAGTTTGTTGAAATTTGAAGAGCTTTAATATAAGTGGTCATAGAAGTAATTCGAGCAGTATTGAGGAAGATATTGTTAGCTTTTGAAGTTAAATACTTAAGATAAAATAACCACAATATCTGAAATAAAGTTGCAATATGAAGTATATGATAATGGTAAAATACTAAACATATAAAACTCAAATAATTTTATAAATAACTCGTAGAAATGTCATTAACAAATACTTACAAAAATTGTATCTCAATTGAATAAAGATCTCAAATACGCTATACTTCCACACTCTCATACTATAATTGTAGATATTACACACACACTCATAGACACATATATAATGGAATGTGACTCTTCAAATGGAGCACTCTTGGCCTTCATTCTTCTAGAAACTCTTCAGCTTCCTACTTTATGAACTCATGTGCACATGGACTATTATGCACATTTACATTACCAAAATACTTTGCACACTTTAATAAAAAAAAATTGGTTACATAGGGGAGTTGGTTATAGCTACTATTTTTAGTAACTGGCAAGCGCAGGGTTCAAACCATAGGGACTGCTCCCAATAGCCTATTCGTCTCATTGTTTTTGACCCGGTGTGAGATGGAGACCATCAATCGCTTGGGGTTCATATTATCGTCGTCGGTATGGCGCGCACTCAGAGGATTCAACACGGGCTACTACCTTTGCTAAAGCTAGTAGCATACCCCCAAGATTTAAATCTAGGTCTCTTCTTGGCAAGTACTTGGCCAGTCAAGCCTTTGCCAATCCACCTAGTCCTTAGGGGCTAAAATTTTGTGGTTAGTGTGATAAACCCCTACGATCGATGCATAGGGCTGAGTAGTCCCCTCCCAACCATGACCCCTTGTAAGGTCAAGAGCTACACTTGTCAATAGGGGAATAACACAACCATTTGGGTATCAACAGGGTGGGCACAGGGGGAATAGAGCCTTGTCGATCTCTACTAGTACATAGGACATTCTCAACTTCACCTTATATCTGTAGGATGAACACAATGGGAATGGAACCTAAGTCGGTCTCTACCAACACCCAAGATTTTCACCAACTACGCTACATAAGTAGATATTAAATTTTATGGTTAGCATGATAAACCCCTACGACCAATGCATAGGTTTGAGCAATCCCCTCCCAACCATGACCCCTCATAAGATCAAGAGCTACACTTGTCAATAGGGGAATAACACACAACCATTTGGATATCAACAAGGTGGGTACAAGGGGAATGGAGCCTTGTTGGCCTCTACCAACACATAGGACATTCCCAACTGCACCTTGTATCTACAAGGTGGACACAGGGGGAATGGAACTTGGGTTGGCCTCTACCAGCACCCAAGACTTTCACCAACTATGATACATAAGTAGATATTTTTTTAAGATTTGGTTAGTGTGAGAAACCCCTACGACCAACTCCTAGGGTTGAGTAGTCTCCTCCCAATCATGACCCCTCATAAAGTTAAGAGCTATGCTTATCAATAGGGAATTTAACACCCACGCACCACATACCCACCCCCTCACACACTCACCCACACCGCGGTTTGAATCTTGGACCTCTCAAAGAAGATCCAAAGCCAGAACCATTGCGTTATCCATCCTAAAAAAAAATTGGTTAGTGTGATAAACCCCTACGACCAACGCATAGGGTTGAGCAGTCCCCTCCCAACCATGACCCCTCGTAAGGTCAAGAGCTACACTTGTCAATAGGGGAATAACACAACCATTTTGGTATCAATAGGGTGGGCACAAGGGGAATGGAGCCTTGTTGACCTCTACCAACACATAGGACATTCCTAGCTACACCTTGTATGTAAGGTAATTCTTTACTTACTATATTAAATAGTTAGAATGTCGAGGCTTTCACAGTATTACAACCACTTAGAGAGGGTAGGTCTTCTGCTATGTAAGCAATGGAAAAAATGTTATTCAATGATGTCCAATTGAATGAGCTATAATGCCTATAAATAGAGGAATGAATTAGTCAACAAACATAACCATTGATGAACCGACATCTTACTTTAGGATTGTTACATGACTCCCATCCTTCAAAAGCTTTGTCCTCAAAGCTGGAAAGGACTCAAGAATACTCTCGCGCTCCCATGTAGCATCTTCATGGGGAAGGTCCTACCACTTAATTATGGGCTCCTAAATTTGGTATGAGCGAAGATGTTGTACTCTAATTTGTAGTATGGTTTTTGGTTAGAGAGTTATACGACCTTCCTCATCAAGTAGTGGAAGTTATGTCTATGATTGCACTTTTTTACCAATAACTTGTTTGAGGCATGACACATGGAAATTGGATAGATGCGAGATGAAGGAGGAAGATTATAGGGATTAGGTGTGATTTAATAAATGTTAGTTGTTGTAAGGATTAAGGTGCACCATTATCATTGAATGCAACCTTATCCATTACATGTCTTGTAATGCCTATTTATAGGCTTATGTTGTTAATGGAAAACTAAGTTTAGATTATCTTCTCATTTCCTTTATTTATTGTAACTGATTTCATATCATTGGTATCAGAGTAGGTTACATGTTACATGCTAGTATGCTCTTCCCCTAGGCCAACATTGGTTCAAATGGGGAATGAGAACGTCTCTATAGATCTATTTATGGAGCAATTACTTTCATTTCAAACATTTTTTTTGTAGGATTTCCATATACGGTTTCGTCCCACCTTCACCTTGCATTTTTCATCATATTCAAACTTTCTTTGTTTATGATGTCGAGTCTCGCAGAGATTTCTGTTAACCTTATCAACATTTTCATAAAAATTCAGCCAAACCATGCAGCTTTCATCACCAGTCTTCAGCAGTTCAAAGCTGACTTTACCGCTATCATCGAAGATCTCATTGATCTCACTAAAGAAGATCAGGATTCTAATCCTGATCCCAAAATTGAAGAATTTATATCCACACCTGGATTCGAACCAGGGTCTTTAGGTGATATCCCCAACATCTTTCCACTAGATGATGTGGCTCCTGTTGCAAATCCAAGTTTATTTGAAGCTCTTGTTGTAGATCAAGCCCCCCAACCATTGTAGATCTCGGCTCACTTGAATTCGTTGCAGTTGAAGAACCCGTTGCCATCTTGATGCAGGAGCATCCAGGAGCAGCACAACAATCTTGCATTGAAACAAGCAAAAAAAGTTCTAAGTATGAAAAAATAGTCTAAGTGTTGAATGTGTCGCGATATCACGACAACTCAGAATAACGACGGGCGCAAATCGCAAGTGTTGCAATATCGCGACATAAAAGTTGTCGTGATATCACGACAACTCAGAACCAACGGTGGGCGCAATCGCAAGTGTCACGATATCACGACATAAAAGTTGTCGCAATATCGTGACAACTCAGAACCAACGACGGGCACAAATCGCAAGTGTCACGATATCACGACACAAAAGTTGTCGCGATATCGCGACAGCTCAGAAACAATGGCGGGCGCAAATGGCAAGTGTCATGATATCGCGACATAAAAGTTGTCGCGATATCGCGACAACTCAGAACAACGGCGGGAACAAAACGCAAGTGTTCACGATGAACTTAGAGCAAAGTTGTGAGCAAACGAAAGTGTCACGATATCGCGACACATTGGCCAACAAAGACAAAAGCCAAAAAAGTGTCGCGATATCGTGACAGATGGACATGGAGGAAAAAGTGTCGCGTTTTCGTGACCCGGCTAGGAGAGAGAAGAGCGGAATGCAAAGGTGTCGCAAAAATGCGACATGTTACTTTTTTGCGAACTATTGCAGAATGACAGTTGGCAGTTTTAGAAGCTGTTAAGGCAATTCCAGGGAACCGTTGCAGCGGTTACAGGGATGGTTACGAATGACGGTTGCAACAAGAACCTGTATTGATAAAGAGAGATTTTTTGAAGGATTACGCAGGAAGTGGGAGAGACGAAGGCTGTGTCTTCTTTTGGCATTTTTTGTACTGTGTAATTTTTCATGGTTTCAAATTGTAAAGCTTTCCATGCTTCAAAATAAAATTGCGTCTTTTCTTTGTTAATTAAAATTGGCTCCCCATCAAGTGGTATCAAAGCAGTAAGATTCTGAGAGTGTAAGCCGAGCGCCGAACGTGAGGCAGCTTGCACCAGGATCTAGGGTTACGGGTTCTGAGAAAAAGTGAAGCAGAATGCCATCACGAAGAAATCGTGGTGCTGGAAGGAACGTGGTTCCTGAAGGAGACTTATGAGCATTACAGAGGCAAGTGCAGGTCCTGCAGGAAGAATTGCGTAGAGGAGTAGAGCCAAAAGGAGAAGACCAGAGCGATGATGAAGCTTGCGGAGTTGATGACCTGTCTGAAGAAGAAGAAGAAGCAATGAGTGCTGTAGAATCTCGAATGATTAAAGCCATTTCTCAAATTGGGAAAATGCTGAAGATTGACGTATCCACATATTCTGGAAATTTAAATATAGAAGAATTGATTGACTGGATTAATGACATGGAGGAATATTTCGAATATGAGGAGGTTGAAGATCCAAATCGAATAAAATTTGCAAGAACAAAGTTGAAAGGCCATATTGGCATATGGTGGAAAGGAGTGCAGCTGGAAAGAAACCGTAGAGGAAAAGAAAAGATCACCAGGTGGGATCGAATGGTTAAAAAACTAAAACGATAGTTTATTTCGACAGATTACGAATTAGATCTGTTGAGAAAAATGCAGAGTTTATGATAGTCCAACAAGTCTGTTAAAGAATATACAGAGGAATTTTTTAAAATTTCTATCAGAACCGACGATACATAAGCAAATAAAGAGAGAGTAGCCCGTTACATTAATGGGTTAAGAACCAGCGTGCAAGAAGAATTGAGTCTGGTTCGAATGAGCACCATTGAAGATGCTTACCGCTTTGCTCTGAAAGTGGAAGAGAAACTGAACCGTAGATTTGACAGTAAGCAAAGAGGAAGAGATCGTGGTGGAAGAACTGGTGGAAGAACCAATGGAGGTAAATATGATGACCAAAAGCAGACTGGTGAAACAAGCAATCACCAAGAATAGAAGGAGGAGAATGCTTATCGACCCCGTAATCAGAATAATGATTATCAAAGGGGACGAGGTAGAGGTGGACGCAGATATGGAAGAGGCAGATTTTGTGGAACTTGTTTCAATTACGAAGAAGAGGGGCATCGATCATATGAGTGTCCCAAACACCAAGAAACATCGAACAGAAGGCCTGAAGGTAATGCCAGAGCTACGATTGTTGAGGATGGTGTTGAATCTGAGCACTCTAAAGAAGCAGAGCGAGGAGAAGTGATGATCACAAGGAGAACCTTGTTGAACGAAGAGAAAGAACCAGACCAGCGAAAAAACTTGTTTCATACGAGGTGCAAATGTTCAGGTAAAATTTGTAATATTATTATTGATAATGGTAGTACAGATAATTTGGTTTATGAGGAAATGGTAGCTAAGTTAAAGCTAGAAAGAAGACAACACCCGCATCCATACCGGATTGCGTGGTTGCGAAGGACCATAGAGCATTGGTCAATGAACAATGTTTGGTCAAGTTTCAAATTGGAAGATACCAGGATGAGGTCCTGTGTGATATTTTGCCGATGGATGCTTGCCATTTGTTGTTGGGAATACCATGGCAATTTGACAGACGTGCAGCGCATGATGGGCATGCAAATACCTATTCCCTGACAAAAGACGAAGTATGCCACAAACTGAAGCCATTGAAGGAGGTTGAGGAAAATGTATGCAATAATGCTAGAATTTGTTTAGTAGATGGCAAAAAAAATTTGGATGGTCTAAAGAGGGATTCAATGTGTTATGCATTAATTTCTATTGTAAAGAGAGAAGATACTACTGAAATTCCAGCAGAAGTTGAACATCTGTTAACATAATTTCTTGATATTATATCAGACAATGTGTCTGAGGGTTTGCCGCCAATGAGGAAGATTAGTCATCAGATTGACTTAATGCCAGGATCTAGTTTACCCAATAAGGTCGCCCATAAAATGTCTCCTGTAGAGAATGAAGAGTTGAACCGCCAGGTTCATGAATTGTTGCGAAAGGGTTTGATTCGAGCAAGTTTGAGCCCTTGTGCAGTACCAGCAGTACTTGCACCAAAGAAGAATGACGAATGGCGAATGTGCACTGATTCTTGAGCCATTAATAAAATTACCATTAAATATCGCTTTCCATTACCCAGAATGGACGATATAATGGATTATTTGAGTGGAGCTAAATACTTCACTAAGATTGATTTAAAGAGCGGATATCACCAGATACATGTTAGAGAGGGTGACGAATGGAAGACAGCCTTTAAAACCAAAGAGGGTTTGTATGAGTGGTTAGTTATGCCATTTGGATTGACTAATGCACCCAATACGTTTATGAGGTTGATGAATGAGGTATTGCGTGACTTCCGGAAAAGTTCGTGATAGTTTATCCGGATGATATTTTAATTTTTAGTAAAACATTGGAAGAGCATTTGATGCATGTGCGGACAGTTTTTGAAAAACTGCGAGAGGAGCAGTTATTGATAAATATACAGAAGTGCATTTTTGTACAGAAAGAGTTGATTTACCTAGGATTTGTCATCTCATAGGAGGGTCTAAAAATGGATCCTAAAAAAGTGAAGGCTATCATTGAATGGCCTACCCCAAGGAATGTAACAGAGGTAAGATCATTTCATGGTATTGCAAGTTTCTATAGAAATTTTATTAGAGAATTTAGCAGTATTTGTGCACCCCTAACAGAAACTATGAGAGGGGATAAGAGGGAATTTAAGTGGACTGCCAAGGCAGGTACCAGTATGGACATACTGAAGAAGAAAGTGACAGAACAACCCATTCTGGCACTTCCATATTTTAATAAAGTGTTTCAGGTTGAGTGGCAGTCCCATTGGAGCTGTATTGAGCTAAGAAGGTAAACCTATTGCATACTATAGTGAAAAATTAAATGATGCTCACAAGAAATACTCTGTTTATGATCAATAATTCTATGTTATAATTCAGGCTCTTAAGAAATGGAGACATTATTTGCTAACCAAAGAGTTTATTTTATATACTGACCATCAAGCTTTGTAGTATATAAATAGTCAAGGTAAACTTAACCAAAGACATTTGAAGTGGGTTGAATTCTCGTAGAGTTATACCTTTGTCCTGAAGCATAGAAGTGGTAAATCTAATAGAGTTGTAGATGCCTTGAGTAGAAGGCATAATTTGTTGATAGAAATGAGAGTGCAAGTTGTTGGGTTTGATGAACTCAAGAGTTTATACCCAGCAGATCCAGATTTTGTAGAGGCATGGACGACATGTGTGTCTCCTACTACTATGGATCACACTAAGTGGTTGGATTTTATGATCCAAGATGGGATGCTGTTTCGGAAGAACCAGTTGTGCATTCCATGAAGTTCCATGAGGGAAAATTTGATTAAAGAGAAACATAGCGGAGGACTAGCAAGGCATTTTGGTCGAGATAAGACCATTGCTCTCGTTAGTGAGAATTACCATTGGCCGTAGTTGCGTAGCCAGATGTGACCAAATTTGTGCAGGGTTGCAGAGTGTGCCAGATGGCGAAAGGAGTCAACCAGAATACAAGAATGTACCAGCCATTGCCCGTACTCGTAGAGACCGTGGGAGGACATCAATATGGATTTTGTTCTTGGTCTGCCAAGGACACAACGTGGAAATGACGTCATTTTTGTTGTTGTTGACAGGTTTTCGAAGATGACTCATTTTATTCCATGTCAGAAGACAAGTCCTACTAGTGCATTCATTTCCACGTTGTCCTCATGCCTACTACAATCCATGTCCTACTAGTGCATTCATAATCTCTTCGTTGTCCATTTCTTGACCGGTGGTTCCTCTCTTGGACACTAGTTACTAGTTTTTGACCACCATTACATCCATTTTCAATGCTTATGCATCTTTCACGCCTTGATTCAACATCCTTGCAACCCTAGAATTTTGATTCTTGCATTGATCTGGTTCCATTCAGCCTCGTAGCCTTCAACGTTCGTTGCTTAAATCTCATTGCAGCCAACTTTTGCAGCTCACGACCCTCATTAATTCATCATTTTACAATGATGATCTCCTATTTTGGGGTATTGATCTATTGTTTTCCTAGTGGTGGGTATGTTTTACCCATTTTTTATTGCCTCTTGACTGCGAACATCTTTTCAGCCCGCTCTAGCCAATTTCGGCTCTCCTTGACATTTTTGGCCATTTGTTGCTCCAACGTCATTGAGTTGTTGTCGACGGATCAACCACTCCGTTCGTCGACTACCTCCTACCATGAACTACACGAGCGCTCCCCAGATTCTGTGTGTCACAGCCACCTTTGTGGGTTATTTACATCTTTTTTGTGTGACCTATTTTTATTTGGTGTCATTTTGTTGTTTTGGGCGATTTCCACCCATTTCCTATATTTTTGGTGCACTTCCATGTACACCCGAGCAATCCATTGTGCATCATCCACGTATTCCATCGCATAAGAGACTTTAACAACACGCCTCATTTCACCTTTTATAAGATTTTTAAAAACCTCATCACACCTTTTGGGGTAGATTCCACGTGCCCTGACATTACGACTTACACAGTTGTTTCCCACACGATCTAGGGTTTTTCGATGCTTTTCTGCACCCCGATGGATCTCCCTTCATTCCAGCACAGCATGCGAGCCTCACCATGGCCTCCACTTGACCTTGTTTTTTTTATTGCATTTCACTCGCATTTGTTTCATTCCCGCTCGTGGTCGCATTTATTGGATCACATCAACAAAACCCCATGTTTTCAACATTTTTGAAGGTAACTCTGCGACGTTTTCACATTTTCAGTGGGTCATCGACGTTTCGACATGATCGACGATTGCCTTCAAGCTTAAGGTGATTCATTGCATACCAAGGCCAATGCTTGCCAAAGCCACCAGTATTTTCCAATGATTTGATGACCTTTCAAACGATTGTCGTCACCATTTCTATTGCATCCACAAAATCATCAATTTTTGGGTCCTCGACACTATTTATTCGAATAAAATGGTGTTTTTCGGTGCAGTCGATGACTTTTTCACATTATCAATCACTCTCATGCAATTCTTGATCCAGATCAAACCCTTTTAGTGATGTTGCTATCTTTTTGCCCCACCGTTTTCATTTATCGGTGAGCAAATTTCTTTTGGTGACACATAATTCATTATTTGCCTAAGGTTTGGTATTTGGCGAGTCGCTTTCCATCATGTTTCCTCTATTTTTTGACTACACTCAGTTTACTAATGTGAGAGATTAAACAATCCCTAAGGTTTCCATGCAAATTCCCAACCTTTTCGACACCATTTTCCAATTCTAATGACAACGAATTCGACGATGCTTACTTTTTCGTTTGGTGTTTGTTTGATGTTTTTCAAAACTAGGTTAGTGGGTTTATCCCACATTGGGTATGGAGTGCATTTTTGACCTCTATATTGGATATGCCTCACACATTAACTCATCCAACTTGTTGGCTTCCATTCCTTTGTCGTGCTTATGTCACAAAACTTTGTCGTTATTCACTCAATCGCTCCCTACCATGCTTAGGATCACTTTGTTGTGCTTAGGATAACTTTGTCGCTATTCACTCAATCGCTTCCCACCTTTGTCGATAACCCACCCTTGGCCCCTGCCATGCATGCCCACAACCTTCTTTGCCTCTATTTCTGCAAAACTATGAGTCCAAGCAGCCTCCGATTGTTAGTCTTCGATTGTCATGTTGTTAGTCGAGTCGTGGTCTAGTCAACTCTTGCATTTGTGCATCTCGTGTCGATCATACCTCTATCTCCACATGTTAGGGTCCTCCATGTATTATGTTCATGGCTTGGTCCCATCTCGATCCTCTGATCCTGTGTTGTTGTCGTGTCGTTCTATCCTAGCCATTGCTTGGGTCCGTGTCATCCCCTCGAGTCGTCCACGTCAAGTCAATTCTCACATCGTGTCATGCATCTACTGTTGACGTTAGCATCTTTGGTCAGTCGTGTCATGGTTAGTCATGTCATTCTAATGATGTCATCATTGTGTCATCCTCATTCCCTTGGTTCATCCATATCTGCCATCTTGTCAATTTTCAATCAAAATGTGTTAGTTCTAGTTAGTTACGTTCGTGTGCACTCCACATCTGTAAATCTTGCGCACCCATGTTAAATAATATAGACACAAAAATCTAAACACTTGTCCTCCATCCATGCTCTCCTGTCATTCATTTGTTCACCATATTTATTTCCCACCATTTTCGACCATTATTCATATTTATTTTATATATATTTAAATATTATATTTTATATTTTATATTATATTTTAATTTAAATTTAATAAATATATATTTATAAAGTGGATTATTCCTAGTCGTTCGATATCATCTAATCTCATCCATCCATTTACCTTAATCCATGCCACATCCTAGATTGATTGTCCACCCTTAGATATGCTTTAATTTAAACCACATGATTAATGTCGTTGAAACCATAAAGTATGCCCTAGGTTGAACTATTAATATGAGTCATTTTAAGACTCACCCCCAACTAGAAGTTCTATGGAATCCTAACTAGCTAGAAAGCGACCTAAGTTTTTTAATTTTATGAATACCCTAAGTGCCTTAGAGTTCCAACTGAGATTTTAGTGCCCTAACCCTACATTTGCCCTAATCCATCTACCATTCCTCCATCACCTTGCTCATCGTTGTCACCGCCACATACCTCACCCTCATCAGATCTGCTTTTACAAATTTGATATGACCTCCCAAGTGCCCTATTGCTCTCCGTATATCTCTCGAGCACCTTGTTGCTCTTTGCAAAGCTCTCGAGCGTCCTATTGCTCTTCACAAACCTCCCGAGCACCCTGTTGCTCTCTACAAACCTCTTGAGCACCATACTGCTCTCTACAGACCTCTCGAGCACCTTTTTGCTCTCCACAAACCTCTCGAGCACCCTACTGCACTTCGTAGACCTCCCAAGCACCCTACTACACTCCCAAATAACCTACGAGTGTTTCAGATCCCTATTCTGACATCAAGCGAGATCCTTGGGTGTTGTTAGGGCACGCCCCTGCCATTAACCTGCAATATATCCATCCATCAACAAACAATAAGCAACAGCAAAGTAAATATGTTTATGTTACTATATTTCATATTGTCTTATCCTGTTCACATTTGTATTTCTATAACTAGGATTTTTAAGTTGTGATTTCTAAGGGTTCACACTATGGAGCCCTCATTTGTTATTACTGATTCTCTGGTTTCTTTGTGTGTAGGTTTTGATAATACATTAGAAGCATTGGATAACTGCTTAAGCTAGAGTGGCTCAATATCGGATATGCAGAAGCCCACTCAACCTTGTTGGGAGCAAAGATGCAATTGAAGACACCACCAATTATTTGTGGCTAGGGTTTTGAAGAACCCTAGAAAAGTTTGTAATATTGTATCAAGGGATTCTTGGATCCACTATTGTAACAACGGAGTTTCTAGGCTCCCCCCTTTATCAATATAAATTCTATTTTGTTGTGCAATATTTGATTCACTTGAGTTCTATTTTATATGCTTTATTTGGTGTCGCATTTTTAGCTCTACAAATGGTGATCACGGTAGGGCATCCTAAGGGTTTCATATTTTGATTTATCTTGCCATCTAACTTACTGTTTGTTGTCTTATGTTGTCTTATTGTATTTGAATTGATAATTTGCATAAATTAGAGTTGCATTTTAGGGTTAGGAGTATCTTCTTTTATCTATCTAAGTAGGAACATAATTAGGGTGCCAAGAGTATTCTTGCCATTGGGTGATTCTAGGTAGAGGGGTGGAAAAACCCTCTATTTGTTTTGACAGGGGGTCTTAAGCGGTGTACTTCACACCCTTTAGAGAAATTGGCATTCTCTTGTTGGCTTCTAACTTAGATTTATGAAATCAGTTGCTCCTAACATTGTTTGTCCACATTAATAAACGAAAACCTTAAAATGAACAATTCACATACAACATGCTTCACTTAAAATAGTAGTGGTTGGATTTCATCACCAACCATTGCTTGAGATTTGGTGACAGTGGCATTCATCTCCATCCACCAATCTCTGCCCTTAGAAACCCTAGGTCACCCTCGAGCAAACTTGCTGGATTTCATCACTAGCAAGAATATCGTTGCCTCAACCTAGTCATAGTTTTTACCTTTCTTTTTGATTAATTCAGATTAGCACATTTGAAATACACAAGATTGAAACCTAAGTAAATGAACTCACATTAAAATGAAATAACCAATAAACAAGGTAAGACATATGTGTTAAACAAACTTAGCATTGGTTGTTTATTTTTATTGTAAAAATTTAAATTAGATGTTTCAGTTTATTGTATAATTTGTATTTTGATTTATTTGCTTTATGGTCCTAACACAAAAACAAAAACAAGCATTAAATCAAGATAATCAAATGGAACCTTCATCCACCTTCCCCACCACTTATGTGGTAGAGTCCATGAATGTGACACAAGCAAATTTGTCTGCAGGTCCATCACATTCTTGCCATCCACAACCTTTCATATGGCTATGCCCCAAGAGGAGTCAACCTCCCCTACCATCGACCATCACATTACCCATATAGACATGGCAAGAGTAGAGGTTCTCATGAAGTCTTCTAATTAAGTCTTAGAGTCCATTCCCAATTCACCTAGACAAGATCTTACTTTATAACAAGAGTCTTTTTATTCCCAACCCCCATCCACCTTTACCTAGGTGTATACCAACCCTCTTTTTAAGGTATCAATTGCACCTTCCTCCCATATGTCCATTTCCCAACCTTCATGTGCTCCTAACACCTCATATACTTCCACTTACACCAACCCCTTGTATGAAGCACATGTAAATGTTGCTTCACAAGTGTCAGCCTCACAAGTTGCCATACTTAGTGTAACTTGTCCCCAAGCCACATCGTCCATACCATCTACCTCCATACCATTAGCCTCTAATAGAGAGATTTGCAAGGTGTGGGAACACCTAAAAAAATTGCTTAGACATCATAAAAATGCTCAACAATAAGTACAAGCGAATCCTAAGCCTTTACATAACTCTACTCAGATTGTCCTTGTTAATCAGGGTCCATCATGGGCACCATAGTCTTCTGTGGTTTCTATCCCTGTTCCCCCACCAATCCATACCATCACCCATATTAGTTACATTAGTCAGCCTAGCCATAACCCTCATACATCAACCTCATTCCATAATTCCTCATATTTTCATCATCAATCTCCCATTCATCAATTTCCATCAAATTCACCTAGCCATCATTATCAATCTCATCATCACCTAGTTACTCCACAACATCTCTCCACTCCACCACAAAATCATCAGGTAATTTAGGTATTCCACATTCCTGAGGAAGACCCTTGAATTAAGGCCATGCAAAAAAATATAGATCAATTGATTCAATATACTCTTGGTTTTTCAAACCAGAAACCAACCTTATGCCAATTTATCAATCAACCAGTTCATCCTTCGGTACCTTCCCTGCCATATCCGATAGATTTCATGGTACCTAAGTTTGACAAATTTAAGGGAACTAAGAATCCCAAAGAACATGTGAGCACTTTTGTACATGCATGCTTTAGAATTCAAAACGACAATGCTCTCATGCTTCGAATTTTTTCTCAAACTTTAGGAGGGGATGCCATAGTTACCAATCCATAGTATTTATACTTTTGAGAAATTGATTGATCAATTCTTTGAGTGTTTCATCTTAAATATTAAAAATAAGATCTCATTGTCTGATGTCTATGCTTTAAGACAACATGATGATGAATCTATCTATGATTTTGGAAACCGTTGGAGGGTTGTCATCACTAAATCGACATTCACCCTACCAATGGATGAGCTAATTAAGCTATTCATCAAGAGTTGCTTAAAACCTATCTCTTGGATGCTTCAACTACGAACTTATCCATCATTTAAAGAAGCTTGAGCTCAGGCTAGTGTCATTGAGGAGATCAAAATCCAAGAAGACATATTAAAGCCTAAGAAAAAAGAATGGCAAAACAAGGGCCAATACAAAAGTAACTATTATGGCCAACCAAAATCAACACAGGCTACCCGAGCCAATCAGCCCAATCAATTTAATCAAGTGGTCATAAGCCAACCGGTAATGGCTCAACAACAATCCATGCAACAAACATCATAATAAATTGCTTATCATGCGTTATCCTCAACAACTTAAGGTTTGAAGAACACAATGCCAACTATGGAAAACCGTCCTCGACGATAGTTTGTCTGACAAAATCACCAATACATCCTCTTAGCTGAGTCATATGCTTCCCTTTTTTGAATGTTATATGACACAAACAAACTTGCTTTACCTAAAATCATACCTGATGATCCTGCTAAATGTAGTAAACATTATCGAGAGCATCTATTTTGTCCTTATTATAGGTAAAACGAACATGATATTAACAATTACCATGTATTTAAATATATAGTGCAAGACCTTATTGACTTGGGGGTGATTAAGCTTGATAATCCCCTCGCTCAACAAAATCAAAACCTTGGTATATTTCAAACACCACTTACTCATCACGAGGAGGTGCAACCAAATGTAAGAGGGACTAATACCAAAACTCCTAATTAAGTCAATCATGTATAATAATACCAAGGGTTTGTAGGGGCCATTCATGTCGTCACTAGAGGTCAAAGGAACAACCAACAAATGCAACCACCTCAAGCAAGTGTGTCACAACCTTCTACATCACCACCCATACAAGTTTCCTCCAATCCTTCATCACCCATCCATATCCCTAGTCAATAAAATCTTCCAAATCCACCCATCAATCATCCACCTCGACCAATCATCTCATTGAGTAGTCGATTAACTACAAGTCTAAAAATGGCTTCCACTAAATTATTAATCTATGAGTTAATCCAACAATCTCCTCCACATAATAAGCCATTAATGGACATCTTGAAATCTATTGAACTACAATCACAAGATCCTAATACCTTCAACAACTTTGTGGGGAGCATCCAAACATGCATGGAGCCCTCCATCACATTCTATGACTTCGAGATTAAGTCAATCTCATCATAATCAATAGACCCTCCATTGCATATCATGGCTCTAATCGACAATAAGCCTTTTAAAAGAGTGTTAATTGGCATTGGTTCCTCTATCAACATCATCACCACATTCGCTCTTCATCATTTGAACCTTCCTCCATCTCACATCACCAAGTCATCATTCACCCTCAAAGAATTTAATGATGCTTTGTGTTCCATAGTTGGCACTGTTATTTTACCCATAAAAATATGGATCAAAACATTGCATACCATGTTTCACATCTTGGAAGGATCCATTGTGTACAATGTACTCCTTGGAAGACCTTGGATGAGGGAAATGAAATGTGTCCCTTCAATACTACATTAACGTTTGAAATATGTTCATGAGGGACAAGTACATTGCATACCTACGAACATCGAGCCATTTAAGTATTACAATTTCATTTCAAATCCCTATGAGTCTATGCTTCCTTCCACTCACCTTTTTCTTTTGCTATCATCCAATCTATCCATCACTTCAAAAATCTCTTCATCAAAGGATCCCATTCCTGAGGATCTCCCTATCATCAATCATCATCAAGCTTCCACCCTACCCCCATCATCTCCATAATTGACTACATGCACATGTGGTCATAGTCATTCCACATCATCAACATCATTGCCATCCTCATCATCATTGTCCATCCAACAACCTTACCAAACCAATCCATCACCATCACCTAATGTTTCACAAGTCGAATTAACGGATTGTGAGATACCTCCATCTCCATAATTCCTTGAACCATCATTCGACCATAGTCATTCCATGTCATCCCAAGTCAAGGTCAACCTCACTAATACTAGTATTGATGAATACATGGTCCAAGACATCACCATCACACCCCTCACCATTCCTAAGGCTAAGGATTTCGGTCACCCACGTGACCCACCTTTGGCCATAGGAGTAGTATATAACATGGGTTCAACTCCAAATAGCATAAATTTTGTATATGGGGGAATTGATTCTTCATCAAGTCCAGCTCCCATAGAGGAACCCAAAGAACCAACACTTGCCAACATTCCAAATATGTCGGGATTTCCATCTCGATATTTTCATATAGTCAATTGGCAAGGTCATGGCCTAGGATTGCATGAACAAGGAGTGCATCAACCTATCAATGTTCCATATCAAGAGGTGCATGACCATTCAGATCTAGGTTACCACCCACTTTCCACCACCTCTTCTCTTGAACAAGCCTTCCAAAGGCTTAATCTCAATTTAGGTGAAGAAGCCCTCCATCCTGATAATTATGATGATAAAATTTATAAGGAATTCGAGCTTATGAGTTTTATATTAACTAGTTCCCCATCCATGAGCCTATTTTTCGCTTGCTTCTTCTACAAGAGCGAGTCGCCCCTACCGGTGAACCTCCACCTTTATTCCATTAAGCCATTTTATAAGACAACTTGTAACATATGTACATAACACAAAAAGTAGTGGTTTTCACCACTACTAAAAAAAATAAAAAATCAATCAAAACATTTTTTCATTGCACTACAAATGTACATATCATTTAGAAAAATGCATTTATTTGTGTTGCTTTTTGTTGTTCAGGTTAACCAAGTCCCTAGCACCGGTTCTTAGTTTCTATCCATTCCATCCAACCTCATTCACCTTACCCATAAGTCATGTTGGTCACAAATCTGCCACAGGAAAGGATTTTATACGTGTACGCGCCCTAGACTTGGCCAACATTGAAAGGCCGAGAGAAAGAGAAGTCTCCCGGGCCAATCTCCAGAGAGGGCTGGCTCCCAAACTAATCTAAACTGGTTTCAAGATTAGAGATGCAGGAAAGAAATGGGAAAATGCGGAAAGAAATGGGAAATAATGGAAAGGGATGTAAATATGGCCAAAGCCGATCGTTGATGGGGAGAACAACCTCGAACAACAATAACCTCAACTAGATCCTAAAGCTAAGCAGCAACTGACTCTTAGAATACGTATACAGAAATTGGATCACGCATTAGCCATGAGTTCGCTTCCAATTGTACTTCAAACATTCAAATGCAAATACAGCCAAATTCAGAACAACAGAATTTAACTTATATTAACACTGGACTAACAGAAGTGACTCAGACAGAAAGCAAAACATGCACAACAATTTAGATCACCAACTCCAGAAGACACTAAGAATGGAAGCAAATGCATCTAGGATTTCTATTTCAATTTCTGCAACAAGATCCTCCTCCCTTTGCTTGAGATTTTACATTGGTATTTATAGAGGTCCTTCCCTCTTCCTTTCGTATTACAACATTTAATACATGAAACAGATTTTGAAGAAACAATCCCCTTAATCTGCCTCGGAGAAATGACAGTCCCTGTTTTTAATGGATTACAACTGAAAATGAAACAGAAACAAGGGCCCATATTTCTTCATTAAATGACCATTATCAGGGGAAGCTGGAAGTTGTTAAGAGATCACGAACAAGAGCTTTTAATATTGGAGGCGTCTTTAATTTTGGTGGCATCGAAAACTGCTTCAGGTTCTTCCATCTTGCGCACATCGGTAATCAGCAACATTTAATCTTGAAGCTTCTTCGACCACGATCTGAAAATCAGTTGGAGAGCTTTTACTTGATCCTTATCTTCTCTTCACGTTCTCCTATGCAATTCTGAAGGAAAATGCAAACAGAACTGTATCGGGCCTTTGTTATTGCTTTGGTCGCGAAAATGTGACAGGTCATGAAAATGCGACATGTCGCGAAATCGTGACACTTTTACCTTACTGCCTTCTGTTTTTGCCACCAGTCGCAAAAATGCGACATGTCACGAAATCGTGACATCTTCTCTTCGTTCAGCTTCGTCTCCATGACATGTCATGAAATCGTGACATTCTCCTCTATCTGGCTTTGTTCGCTGCTCCAAATCGCGAAAATGAAACATGTCACGAAATCGCGACATCTTCCACTCGACACTGTCTTGTCTGCTTTATACCCATGAAAACGTGACATGTCACGAAATCATGACAATTTCCTTTGCCTTGTACGGTTCAGCTTTCATTCCGAAACGCGATAGGTCGCGAAAATGTGACATGTCACGAAATCGTGACGTTTTTTCCATTTGGCTCTTTCATCTTCAACAAGTCGCAAATCGCGATATTTTCTGTCTTCTTCAACTTTGATGCTTTTAGGCCGTGAAAATTTGACATGTCGTGAAATCGTGACATTCCGTACAATCTGGCTGCCTCCTTGCTTCCTCCTCATGAAAACGTGACATGTCATGAAATCGTGACATTTCTTTGCACTTTGTCCTTCCTGTCCAACATGTCACGAAATCATGACAATTTCTTGCCTTCTCTATCATTGTCGCTTCCTGTCGTGATATCGTGACAAGTTCCTCTTGCTTGGCCTTGTTTTCAAAAATGTCATGATATCGCGACATCTTTCATGCCTTGTGTTTATCTTTCAGCCCTTCGCGATAACGCGACATGTCACGATATCGCCAGTCCATACCATTTGCTCCTTCTCTCGCTTTTCTGTCATGATATCATGACATTTTTCATTGACATTGCCCTTTGTTGCTTTATGTCACGATATCACGACATTTTCTATCACTCTGCTCTGTGGCCACCGCAAGTCGTGAAAACATGACATGTCGCGATATCGCGACAACTTTTCAATTTGTTTCCTCACCGCAACAAGTCGCGAAACTCCAACATGTCGCGATATCGCGACAGTTTGGCTTCATTGCTTTCGTTGACTATTTTGACCTGAAAATGCGATAGGTCACGAAAATGCGACATGTCGCGATATCACGACAATTTTCATACTTAGCTGATTTTTGCATTTGACGTCACGAAACTGTGACAGGTCGCGATATCACGACATGTTACAATTACTTTGCTCTAACACAAAACTTATAGAGATTTTTACATTTTCCCTTTCAAAGTGCATGGAGGGACAAACAGAAGAATTAGTATCTCTACAATTTGTGCATTCTTTTACATTAACAGTAACAACAAAAACAATGTGGCAAAAATGCCAACATTCTTGGTGGCTCACGGGGTATACAGTTCTGCTGTATGCATGAACCTCAGGCCTTTATCCATTGGGCAACAGAGTCAAGAAACTGGAGGAGCAGAAAAACTAGTGTTGGTTGATGTTGGATGTCTCTGGGGGCTGCTGCAACAAGCTCTTGCTGGTACTCGACTCTCAAAATAGGACCTTCAATAGAAATTTATGGAAGAACAGAACTTCCTTTATTTCTTTAGAACTACTGCACTTTGCCTAGCTCGGATGAGCTGGGTAATCACCAGGTGTTGTGCAAGGATCTCCATGGCAGTAGTGAAAAGCACCTGAATTGCAAAAATGGAAATGAATGGAATGGATGACCAGCAGATGTGCAGGCCATGGAACGGGAATGGGGAATGATGAAATGATGGAAGATGGAGGAGTAGAAGTGGTAGATACAGCAACAGGGTGCTACTGTGCTACCAACTACTGGGTTTCTATGAAAATAGAAAATGAAATGGAAGTGGATGGAATGGAGAAGGTGGTAGGTTGTGGAGAAGTGCTCAAAAGACAAAGAATTAGAAGAAAGGGAAGTGAAGAAAAGGGAACATCAGAGAGGGGAGTAGAAACAACAGTAGTGGCTTGATTATTTGTAGAAGAAGAAGGAGAGAGAGAGGAAGGGAATGAAGTAGAGGGGAAGAAAGAAGTAGAGGAAAGCCACTATCTATTGGGAAGGAAAAGAAAAAGAAAGAGAAATAAACATACCTACGGGCTCGCATGCAAAAAGAGCCGAAGTTAATTTTTTTTTTCTTTTTTTCTCTATGTACAAGGTAACCCCCGAATTAGCTGTGAACTCTCGGGAGAGACACGTACCCAAACATGGCTCTATGATCTCCTGGATCCCAGACCTTGGACAGACACTCAGTAGTCTCCTGATTGATAATCAGCTCGGAGTCACCAAAGATTTGCAACTGTCGCGCTCCAAGTGTCTCAGCCGTCTTGAAACCTAAGCATAAAGCCTCATCCTCTATGGTATTATCTATGCAGCTCCAGGTCAACTGGTATAAATAGGATCATGGAATTCTAGAAGGTAATACTAGAACAGTCCCAATGCCAGCGCCATTTCTGCATTGTGCTCCATCAAAATAGAGCTGATCTTGACTTCCATCATTCTGTTCTTGAGCCTTTTCAGTCTTGAGAATAGAATAACACCCCAAGTCGGTTTCTATCATGGCATTAAAATTGAGCATTGAAAACTCATCCTCCAAGAAAAGCTCATCCAGGACTTCACCCATCAAATCAGGATCTTCCAATTCCTCAGTTATCATATTGACAGAATGTTTGGATCTTTCTTCTTCTTCCATCTTCTCTACATGAAAAGTAGAAGGCTTCTGATTGTCAATACGGACTCTTCTTCCTTTGAAAGGAATCTCCAAGTGAGAATAATCCAGAGAAAGGTAGCCTCCCAGCTTAGCAGTGAATTCTCTTGACAAACACATACTGAAATATGGTTCCAAATCAACCACAACTATCTCCTGAATTACTGTAATTTGAGGCATACTATGCAGAGCAATAGGAACATCCTTGATTACACCCACTATTTTCATGGGAGTCCCATCCAACTGCAAGACACCAGGGCTACTTCTTGTATACTCCATACCCATGACTTCACAAACTGCCTTTGGCATGACAGTTGTCGTAGCACTAGAATCAATCATGCAGTTGTGCACAATCCAACCCTCCATCCCGAGTGACAAATAAAATGGGGGTGGTCTATTTTTTCCAATGGCTGAAGTAGTTAATGTTTGAGCAAAAATCGTTTGGGTAGGATTCTTCTCATTATCTTTCATAGACTTCAATGATTCTTGTAACAAATCAACTTGCCCAGGTAATTGTAATGCATCATAGAGACTAACCTTGGCTGGAATCTTCTTCAATTCTTCAACAATATTGTATGTAGATGCACCAGACTCCCTCTTTTCACTAGTGTCTTCATATTTGCTCCGATATTGCTGAGTAGCTTCTACCCTCAGTCTCTTAGTCAAAGATGGGTACTTGAGCTTTTCTTTGGCTCGTTCCTCTGTTTCAGCTCTTGCCTGCGAAGCTGAGGCTTTTTCTTGCAATTTTTCCTTTGCTCGTGGTGGCAAAAGATCTTTTAATAGAACAGGTGAATCTAGCTTTGGTACTGAAATAGGAGCTTTCACTTGTACTTATTTTCTTCTCATTTTGCATCTTCGGATCAGCCGGTACCCTTAATGGTTCCATCTCTGCTGGATCTACAATGACTGGCTTCTTCCCAGTTCTCATGAGAACTGAGACTTGTTCTTCAGATGGAACCATAAAATTATGATCTACCTCAATAATCATATTAACTTGTCCTCCAGAAGAGCTTGCAGCCAATGTTTGTACATAGTTCAAATGAACCATACAAGTCTCCTCACCATGTGGATCATTACATGTAGAGCACCAATATGTTCTTTCTGCAAGGCCAGCTTCCTCATTCGTCAACACAGTCAGGTTCTTTTTAGGCACTTTGCTTGTTGAAGCCGCTTGTTCTCTAGTGATCGATGGAGGTTGAAATCTCCTGGGTTGGAAATCTCTCTCGGCCTGCTTTCTTTCAATAATTGTGATTTTATTTCCCATCGCTCTTATAGCTGAATTAGCAGATTGTACCTCTTGTAATAGGATTGTGAAAGGATCAAGATTTGAGGGCGTAGGAGGTGCCGGTAGAGGTAGAGGTGTTGGCGGTGCAGGTAATGCTGGGAATGAAGTGGGAGCTGGTAATTGTGGAATGCTTGGTGCAGGCAATTATGGAATAGTCGGAGCAGGGAGTTGGGGAACTGGAGTTGGGTGCGATTCCGAGGCGCACTTGAGCTCCATGATGGAATAGGATACATGGGAGGCATAGGCTATGAAAATGAACCAGAATACAAATGCTTAGGAAGATCAGGTAAGATAGGCATTGTTACCTTTGGAGGAAGCCTACCTATGGCAATCAAGTCAGCTTCCACCTTTTGCGCTTGTTCAAACAGCTCTGGAAATGTAGTCACGTTGGACTACTGGACAGCCAAGCCGATGTCTATGTTAAAAGCTCTGAGATAATAGAATGCAGCTAGCTCATGAGTGGGCCGAAGACCATCAAGAATTCTCTACCCACTTCTGGTAAATCTGACATTGAAGTCGGCTATCTCCTCCTACGGGTGCCTTTGAATTGCATGAAATTGATGCAACAAGGAGTATGGATCAGCTTGTTCATGAAAGTTTTTGACTAACAATTCTCCTAATTCATCCCATGATGCAATAGTGCCTGGTTGCAATGTTCGGTACCAATACAACAATTTACCTCTCAATGACAACACCAACAATTTTATCATTACATCTTCATCCGTTATGTCATGGATAGCCGCCAAAGAGGCTACATCATTAATATGCTCATAAGCAGTTTTACCAGTACCATCATAGGTCGACAAAGCTTTCAAAGCAGCTTGAGGAACTGGATTTTGTGTCGGTAAATTCAAGGCTCCCGAACTATTCCATGCCGAGAACTTCCTTGGTGGAGGATGTTGGGCCATTTGGACTAGTGGATCTGGATGTAGCAAGCTCGTAGCAGTACTGGGAGGAGTCGGAGATGGCACAAACTGACCTACAGCCTGCGATGAGATAACAAATGATGGGTTCATAGGACTTACCAATCTTGAGCGCTCCCTCCAGTTCTGAACATCAATCTCGAAGAATTCGACTGGATCTTCCGATTCTTTGGCACTTGATCTCGTGATCATGAAGCAAAGATTTTCACCAGCTTCACGATTAGAAATTTCTAGGTACTATACAGTCACCTTCAACAGAGTCACCAGATGAACTTACAATCTCCGCTTTGAGGTCAAGACAGTTCATCAAAATCTTGATTCCTCCGGGTGTCAACAAATGGAACTTGTGAGTCCCACCGATTATGGATCTTTCTGAGACAGAAACAGTCTATCCCATCGGGCGTGCCAAAAACTGTTGGTCACAAATCTGCCTAAGTACAGGATTTAATCACGTGTACGCGCCCTAGACTTGGCCAACATTGAAAGGCCGAGAGAAAGAGAAGTCTCCCGGGCCAATCTCCAGAGAGGGCTAGCTCCCAAACTAATCTAAACTGGTTTCAAGATTAGAGATGCAGGAAAGAAATGGGAAAATGCGAAAAGAAATGGGAAATAATGGAAAGGGATGTAAATATGGCCGAAGCCGATCGTTGATGGGGAGAACAACCTCGAACAACAATAACCTCAACTAGATCCTAAAGCTAAGCAACAACTGACTCTTAGAATACGTATACAAAAATTGGATCACGCATTAGCCATAAGTTCGCTTCCAATTATACTTCAAACATTCAAATGCAAATACAACCAAATTCAGAACAATAGAATTTAACTTATATTAACACTGGACTAACAGAAGTGACTCAGATAGAAAGCAAAACATGCACAACAATTTAGATCACCAACTCCAGAAGACACTAAGAATGGAAGCAAATGCATCTAGGATTTCTATTTCAATTTTTGCAACAAGATCCTCCTCCTTTTGCTTGAGATTTTACATTGGTATTTATAGAGGCCTTCCCTCTTCCTTTCGTATTACAACATTTAATACATGAAACAGATTTTGAAGAAACAATCCCCTTAATTGCCTCGGAGAAATGACAGTCCCCATTTTAATGGATTACAACTGAAAATGAAAAGAAACAAGGGCCCATATTTCTTCATTAAATGACCATTATCAAGGGAAGCTGGAAGTTGTTAAGAGATCATGAACAAGAGCTTTTAATATTGGAGGCATCTTTAATTTTGGTGGCATCAAAAACTGCTTCATGTTCTTCCATCTAGCGCACATCGGTAATCAGCAACATTTAATCTTGGAGCTTCTTCGACCACGATCTCAAAATCAGTTGGAGAGCTTTTACTTGATCCTTATCTTCTCTTCACGTTCTCCTATGCAATTCTGAAGGAAAATGCAAACAGAACTGTATCGGGCCTTTGTTATTGCTTTGGTCGCGAAAATGTGACAGGTCACGAAAATGCGACATGTCGCGAAATCGTGACACTTTTACCTTACTGCCTTCTCGTTTCGCCACCAGTCGCAAAAATGTGACATGTCACGAAATCATGACATCTTCTCTTCATTCAACTTCGTCTCCATGACATGTCATGAAATCATGACATTCTCCTCTATCTGGCTTTGTTCACTGCTCCAAATCGCAAAAATGAAACATGTCACGAAATCGTGACATCTTCCACTCGACACTGTCTTGTCTGCTTTATACCCATGAAAACGTGACATGTCACGAAATCGTGACAATTTCCTTTGCCTTGTATGGTTCAACTTTCATTCTACGAAAACGCGACAGGTCACGAAAATGTGACATGTCACGAAATCGTGACATTTTTTCCATTTGGCTCTTTCATCTTCAACAAGTCGCGAAATCGTGACATGTTTCTTTATCTCCACAATATTTCAAAATCGACATTTTCTATCTTCTTCTACTTTGATGCTTTTAGGCCATGAAAATTTGACATGTCGCGAAATCGTGACATTCCGTACAATCTGGCTGCCTCCTTGCTTCCTCCTCACGAAAACGTGACATGTCACGAAATCGTGACATTTCTTTGCGCTTTGCCCTTCCTATCCAACATGTCACGAAATCGTGACAATTTCTTGCCTTCTCTATCGTTGCCGCTTCCTGTCGTGATATCGTGACAAGTTCCTCTTACTTGGCTTCATTTCCAAAAATGTCACGATATCGTGACATCTTTCATGCCTTGTGTTTATCTTTCAGCCCTTTCGCGATAACGCGACATGTCGCGATATCGCGCCAGTCCGTACCATTTGCTCCTTTCTCGCTTTTCTGTCGTGATATCATGACATTTTTCATTGACATTGCCCTTTGCTGCTTTATGTCACGATATCATGACATTTTCTATCACTCTGCTCTGTGGCCACCGCAAGTCGCGAAAACGCGACATGTCGCGATATCGCGACAACTTTTCAATTAGTTCTCCCTCACCGCAACAAGTCGTGAAACTCCAACATGTCGCGATATCATGACAGTTTGGCTTCATTGCTTCCATTGACTGTTTTGACCGCGAAAACGTGATAGGTCGCGAAAATGCGACATGTCGCGATATCGCGACAATTTTCATACTTAGCTGATTTTTGCATTTGACGCCGCAAAACTGCGACATGTCGCGATATCGCGACATGTTACAGTTACTTTGCTCTAACACAAAACTTATAGAGATTTTTACATTTTCCCTTTCAAAGTGCATGGAGGGACAAACAGAAGAATTAGTATCTCTACAATTTGTGCATTCTTTTACATTAACAGTAACAACAAAAACAATGTGGCAAAAATGCCAACAAGTCAACATGAATCCTGTTGATTTATTCACCCCACTCCGTAATCCATACGATCCGAATAAGCCAGTTCCAATTGACATAAGTATCATTGATATGGACCAAATTTCCTTGTCTCCATCCTTTTCCAAATTTTTCTTGCTCAAGGAATTGTTAGGAGCTTCCGCCAACTACATTCCTCCATCTCCTCCACCTTAAACTTCACCTTCACCTTCGGATCCTGAGGTTTTCCAGGCAAAAATAGATGAGGATAAGCCATAAGAGTTTGATGACATCTTCGATGATATTCATCTGATCCCTACACCCTATCAGCTTGAGGAAGGTTCTCACATGTCTATTAAAGATACTATTTATGTGGACCTTAGTTCAGACAAAGACAATCCCCAAATTGTCAAGCTTGGCAAAAGTTTATCACTCGACAAACAAGAGCAATTTATTGCTCTCCTCAAGAGGAATAAGGGCATATTTGCATGGTCCTATAAAGACATGCATGGTCTTGACCCTAGTTTGGTTGTCCATAATATCACCTTACAACTTGATGCTAAGTTGGTCAAACAAAAACTTAGGAGAATGCATCCTACCATAGCCCTCTTGGTAAAAATAGAGCTTCAAAAACTCTTAAACGTGAACTTCATAGTTCCTATCGACTATCCTGAGTGGCTTTCAAACATGGTACCCATTTGCAAGCCTAAGGGAGTGATACGTGTTTGCAATGACTTTCAAGATCTTAATAAAGCATGTCCTAAGGATGACTTCCCTCTCCCAAATATTAATACTCTTGTAGATACTAGCACTGGCTATGAAATGCTGTCACTCATGGATGGTTTTTCAGGATACAACCAAATTCGAATAAATCGTGATGACCAACACAAAACAACATTCACTACACCTGGGGAACTTTTTGTTACAAGGTGATGCCCTTTGGCCTAAAAAATGCAGGTGCCACTTATCAACGTGCCATGACATACATTCTTCACAATTACATGCATAAGATTATAGAAGATTATGCGGATGATCTCTTGGATAAATCCAAAACTTGACAAGAACATATTGGTGTATTGGAGAAAGTTTTTGACCGACTCCTAGAGCATAATGTAAGGTTGAGCCCCAAGAAATGTGTCTTTAGTGTTACCTCGAGAAAACTTCTAGGATTCATTATCTCCAAAAGAAGCATTGAGGTGGACCCTAACAAAGTTGAGGCTATCATGGATATGCCTTCCCCAACTAACTTAAAGGAATTGCATAGTTTACAAGGAAAGATTCAATCAATTTGTCGCTTTATTGTGTAACTTTCTGATAAATATAGGCCATTCAATCACCTACTACAAAAGGGGGTGTCATTCTCTTGGACAGATGAATGTCAACAAGCCTTTGATAACATTAAGAAATACCTACCTTCTTCGCAAGTCTTAGCTCCTCCTCGTCTGAGGGTCCTATTTTATATTTATATATCAGCAAAAAAAATTGCATTAGGGATAATGCTTGCACAAAAGAATGAACAAAATCGAGAGCAAGTTGTCTATTACATTAGTCGAACATTGGTAAGCTATGAAACTAGATACGCTTATGTAGAAAAATTGTTCTTAGCAGTGGTTTTTGCTACTAAGAAACTTGGCATTATATGGTTAGCCACACAACCTATGTCATATCTAGAGAAAATCCTCTGTGTTATATGATGTCTCGCACCTACAACAACACCTGCACCGCTAAATGGATAATGCTCCTTACTAAATTCGACTTGGAATTCATTAGCCAAAAATTCATTAAAGGTCAGATAATAGTTGATCAACTTGTGGAAGCTCCACTACCTAGTGATCATCATTTGATTATTGAGCTCTCAGATGATTCGGTATTTGTTGTCACTGAGCAAGAAGATGTCATTCCGGAGGAAGATGTTAATATCACACTATTCTTTGATGGCTTTAAGTGCGTGAAAGGTCAAGGTGCTGGAGTCATGTTTCATGCACCACAAGGGGTACCTATCCCCTTATCATTCAAACTTGACTTCCAATGAATGAACAACACTACAAAGTATGAAGCCTTAATCCTAGGTCTTCAATCAGCTATAGTTATGAGCATTAAGCATATTCAGATATTTGGTGATTCTCAACTTGTCGTCAAAAAAATCAACAGAGAATACCAATGCAAAGAACCTACCATTAAGCTTTATCATGAGGTAGCAATTAAATTACTCTCTAAGTTTGAATGGTATGAAATAAATAGTTTACCACGTTTAACTAATAGATTTGCAAATGCAATGGCCTCCCTTGGATCATTGATTCCAAAAGACTCATTTGGAGAGGTACAACCCCTTATCATTTCAACGGTCTCTAAATCTGCAATTTCCCATGCTGAGTCTAAGGATGAAAAGGATGTTTGCTTTATCCAGTCGAATTTGTATGAGCCTTGGTCAACCCAAATAGTAGCATTTCTCAAGTTTGGAATACTCCCATATGATATATCTCGAACTGCCAAACGCACATTAAAGAAAAATGTAGCTCATTTCGTTCTCTTGGGAGATGTGTTGTATAAATGTGGTTATGATGGAGTCCTCCTTTGTTGTCTCGAGTCTAGTGAGGCATAAAGAGTCATTGCTGAAGATCATGATGGTACTTCTGGTGGTTATTTTAGTGGAATGACCATTGCAAAGTGCATTCTATGCATAGGTTATTATTGACCCACAATAGAACGTGATTGTTGCACCTATGTTAAACATTGCAAAAAGTGTTAAGAACATGCTAATTTAACTCATGTACCATCACAAGCCTTATAGCCTATTCAAAGCCTTTGGCCCTTTTCACAATGGGGTCTTGTTGTGGCCGCTCCACAACGTACCCCAAAAATTGGGGACCCACCTCTTCATTTTCATGTTTCAAGATTTTGATTATCTTGTGAGTGTCTTGTGAGTTCACGTGCGTTCCATGGGATAGTGTGTGTCATTTTGCTGTCAACAATTTTGTGATGATTTTTGTTGTCAATTTATTGCTGACAGTTTTTCGATGACTTTTGTCATCGATTTCTTGTCAACGATTTGTTTTGTCATCAATTTCTTGTCAACGATTTTTTTTGTCATCGATTTCTTGTCGACTATTTTTTTTGTCGTCAATTTTTTGTCGACGACTTTTTGTCATGAGTTTCTTGTCGACGACTTTTGTTGTCATCTTGTGGTTGACGATTTTTATCATCATTGTTGTGTCGGCAAGTTTTTCGTCGATTTTGTTGTTAATGTTTTCGTGGTTACTTTTTGGGTTTCTTTCATTTGTGTATACCGAAAAATATACATTATTATTATTATATATAGTTTGTATATAATAATAGTTAAAAAAAAGGTGTGTGGTGGTTTTGGTGTTAAATTTCATATTAATGATGATAACTCCCAACTTTAGGAGGTGTCATGGTTGGGATGATATTGCTTAATCGTGTACATGACCATAAAGTTTTCTCACAATAACCAAATAAAAAAAAATTGCAAAATAAAAGGCTTGTATTCATTTCAAATATTAGGGCTTTGTAATTTATTCTATTCATAAGACTAAAGCCCTTTTTGTGTCTTCGTGCAGGTAATGTGATTGCCGAAAGAGTGAACGGCTGGAGGATTCATGGAGTCTCATGACACTGTTGAATGCGGGAAAGAGTGGGGCCCACGTGGATGACTCTCCAGGTGAAAGCAACGCGTTATTTACATGGCATGAATGTGGAAGGAGACCCTCCAGCAGTGAGGAACACAACATTGAGGAATATCCGATCCGGACCACGAGTAATCACAAGTGCAGAAGCCATGCCATGAGATGAAGGGCTCCATGAAAAATAGTGAGCATAAGGATATCGCCGCCACGTTGGATTGATTGGGCGCCTGAGTTGGTGATGAGTACGACAATAGTGTGAGGCACTAGAAGTGTTATAATAACCTAGCGGGTCCAATCAACGGTTGGTATCGTTCCATGTGTCAGGAAAATCGACAGTGTGGCAATTTCGACGTCTTGAACAATTCGATCAGCAACTGAACGTAAAACGTGACAAACAAAATGGGAAACCCGCAACATATGCTAAATCTCGATGCCAACGAGGAAGACATGATGACCGTGGGTTGATGTAGCAAACGTCAAGCAGAGATCGTTGGGGGGCCAACATGGTAACAACGAGGTTGAGGACGTGAATGGCAGCCCGACATCAAATAACAGGATACGTCGATATACACGATGACATGGAAATTTCTAGGAATCACGATGGCTATTTTGTGGCATAGATAAAAGAAGGCAATGTGATTATTATTATGGCCAGTCTTAGGGGTGTTATTGGAGAGCCTGTCATCAATCACAGATAAGAAGTAGGAGCATATGGACTTTCTAAATTAAGCATCATTATCCAAAAGGATAGCCATAGCTCTGGGCAAAGATATCTGTCAGAATAATTGCTGACATGGGAGCTCCGACAGGGAGAGCGGCCTGAATCTGTGGATGTCTGACATTAAAATGAGGCAGTGAAAAATAAGAAATGTTTACCAGCGGATAGGTCATACAGGTCACGTAAAGGATATCACCTAACGATGAAGAGGTCTTAAAGTGGAATGAAATGCCAGCAAAGGAAACATTCTGGTAAGATTGGTGTGTGTTCAGGCATAATACATGGATTGTAACAAGGCGGGAAGCACTGTAGAGGCCCAAGCAGCGTACGACATGATGAGAAGGTTACTCGTGCTGTGAAGACTCGACGCGAGGCAAATAAATCATTACGCCAAATTTATTTAAGGCGTCACCCAATTGCAAATGCCCAAGCAATGCAAGGATTGGCAGTGAGACAATAAAGACAAGGCACAAGTGGACGGGTGAGCGTACATAAGGTTAGAATTATGGAGGTGTAGTCTGAAATAGAGCTGAAAATGGTGACCGAATTTGGGTAAGGATATTCGCCTACACCACGTGGTCACATCAGGGTCCTGGTTGAATAACGAATAGGTTGCGTCTTTATTCTTACCTGTCGAGGTGTTATAGACATGTCATGTAGAAGCTCTCAATGTTTTATCATTACGTTGATAAATGCAAAGGCTAAAGATATCGTGCATAATACAAAAAAGGAGTAGGTCATTACTTTGTTTTATTATGCAAAGGGCTCCAAAAGTTATAAAAAATATAAGAAGCCTTTAATCATAGAGATAAGGGAATAAAGCGTTATCTGAGAATCAAAGTAAGAGGGGGTGTTACGAATCTGCATGCAACGAAAATGAAAGAAGACCAAACAGAAGATGAAACGAAATAGTTTCGAAGCCATCCAAAGAGGAAACTAAGCATTTATTGAAAACTATAAAACTGCAAAAAATGACAGAGAAAGGGTTGGAAACCAGAGGACCAAGAGGCTGACATCTTTGTTTTGGGTTTTGTGAATGTAATAGCTCAAAGTGTGCACCTTGTGAGCACTTCTAGAAGAGGTTGCAAGGAATATGATTTTAATTAAATATCTTTTTACATTGCATATTTTTTGACTTATATCTGATTTTGATGCTGTAACAGGGTTTAAATTACGTGAATGTTAGGAAATGCAAATTTTATATAATTCCTATAAGCTAGCACTTGCTTTGCTTTAAATTGTGCATTTGTAGGTTTAATCAAGGCGGGTTATTTCCTAGTAGACCTTACTAAATCTGAAATTGTGGGGTGGGGTAGCATAGATTTGAGACTTTACATTCATTGTCCAGTATTAGTTAGTTTTCATGTTTTGAGTTTTACTTTTCAGATTTATGTTCTGCTTTCACTTTATTTTCTGCAAAACAGTAAAATTTCGAACTCAAAATCAGAAAGGTTCTTCTTTTCTATAAGATTAACCTCAGATTTTGGAGTGCACAAATTTTTAGATGGCAAAGAGTGATTATTATTTTTGGTTTTAATATGTTGTTTGGAAAATATTTACAAGTAAAGAAAGGGCCCACAAAGCACATATTTGAATAACCAAAGATAAAATTTAGTTTGGGAAGGGTTTATAACTTCAAAGCACTTAAATTTCTAGACTAAAAGGAAGTGGGCAACCACAACATTTTCTTTCTGTTTCTTCATTTAGAATCTCAAGATAAAAAGAACTTGCTAACAACTGACCTACAATCTCACATTAATGTCAGATAACAAAGAAATGCTAACCAGGCTAACTTTACTAACCATGCTAACTTTACTAACCCCACTAGTAGTATACTTAAATCTTAGATAAAATGAACCTACTGACTTTAAAAATCAATCTCATATAAAGGCACGGTTTGTAAAAGGAAGTGGCATATCCACAACATTTTCCTCATTTGTTTTGATCATTAAATTTCAAGATAAATAAATTGGACTAACAGGGTTCAGGGAGATCACATTAATGCTAAATAATCAAGGAAAATCAGTAGTGGCACATTTCAATTCCACTAGGACAATAATTCACCACAGGCCCCTTGTTTACATTCACTGGCATCCATGAGTTCATTTCAGCACTATTTTGGATTAACGTCATATTAATTCTTTACATGTGCATTTCTTTACCGTGGAACCTTGGAGAAATATTGAATTTCTTTGCAAGAGAGGGAAGGTTTCACTAATTCCCTAACTGTTAGTGTAATTTTGCAATTGGGTAAAATTATCACTCAACAGATTTGGCGCTAGAAGGAGGGCCTATTTCATTGCTTTCAAATTTTTGTAGAATGCTACTCAAATTAATGTTGATGTTAATGCAAAAATTTATTTCCAGTTTCTAATGATTAATGTGCAACTTTGTTGTTTCAACTGTGCTTTGTTGCAGGATTTTCTTTGTGTCGCAGGTTTTCTTTGAGGTGTTGAGAGTTTTGTCAGGTTTTTTAGGGTAGTTTCATTTACAAACTGGACCCACCACATCACATCACAACTAGGTCCAAAACAACTAAGGAAACCATATTTCAAAGCCTCTCACCCACTCATATGAATCCAAGGAATAAAACCCAACAAATTGTGATCCCACCGGATACCCTTATTACAGAAGATCCTTCTGTTTTAGGTGCATCTAGCGGACTTGCATCTGTGGTGTCAATTGCCACTAGTGTACCAATTATCAGTACCATTTCCACGGTTCTTGTAGGGTTATCATCATCGATTTTGAATCAAATGGCCCAACCTCCACCAGCTCCTTGGTACGGAGCCCATAACATTCCTTTGAATATCGCAAGGGATATTCATGATATCCCTAAGAATATAGAGAGATTTTTTCCCAAATACAAACTGGATGGTCCAAGGACCGCAGAAGAACATATTCAAGCTTATAGGGATGTTTTGATAAGATTGCAAGTTCAACATGAAGATGTGGCTTGTAGACTCTTCCCCATGAGCCTAGACCAAGTGGTCTACGAATGGTATATTTGCTTACCTACTGGTTCCATTATGTCATGGATGCAGATGGAGAATGTTTTTGTCAACCAATTCAGGTCACCATTAGATCCCACAATCATCTACAATCAGTTTATTACATGCAAAAGAGGCCATGGTGAGCCAATTTGAACTTTTAATCAGATATTTCAGAAGTGCTATAATAGAGCAATTCGACATTTTGCCATTGATCCCACAGTAGCTTTGCAAATATATTTTGGGGCATTGGATCCTATGACAACAATGTTTGCAAGGCGAAATCCTCAAGTTACCATGCTTTCTCTAGCCTACAATGAAGCTATGACCATTGAACAACAAATGACACCACAAGGTTATGGGTTTCCCTAGATGCCTATGGTAGGACAATATGGTCCATATGGTCAAGCTCCTATGATGAATCAGATCATGGCACCACAAATGCCAGGCATGAATGCTTTGCCTTATCAACAACCATATTCATCAACTCCTACTTACACACCCATTACAATTCAACCAATCACATCCTTTCCCCCCATTCCTTCATTTTTGCAAAATAGTCAACAGACTATGCAAGGAACTAGTCTGGTTAATTCTCAAGCTATAGTTCATTTCCAAAATCCAATTCCAATTCAAAGTGTGAATCCCTATGCAAATCAAGTTGCTCAAAATCTAACTCAAATGTTAAGTCAAGATCTCACCAATTATGCAAACCCTATTGGAACTAGCAATAACATAGCTCAACCAAAAGAGATTTATTCAGAGGTTGAAGAGCTGTTGGCATTTTTGCCACATTGATTCTCATTGGTTGAAGTATTAATGTTTAAGTTGTTGCATATCTAACTTCTATACTGGCTTTGATGCGGCTTTGATGCAAAAGGAGCAAAAAATGACTAAGTTCAAAAACTGTCGCGATTTCGCGACGTGTCGCGGAATCGCGATCAACACGGTCAACGGATGCAGCTAGATAGAACCGTCGCGATATCGCGACGTGTTCTATTTTCACAGCTTGCGATGAGCAAAGGAAGGGAGAGCGACACACTGTCGCGAAATCACGACGGAAATCAATGCACAGTGCACAAAGTAAAAGATGTCGCATTTTCGCGACGCGGGTGGCTTCAAAGGCTTAAGTTGAAAACGTGTAGCGATATCACTACCGTTCCGAAACAAAGCCAAAACAAAATGAAAACGTGTAGCGATATCGCTACCGTTCCGAAACAAAGCCAAAACAAAATGAAAACGTGTAGCGATATCGCTACCGTTCCGAAACAAAGCCAAACAAAATGAAACGCGTAGCGATTCGCTGCACTTTTAGAAAGGGTTCCGGCAAGGCAAAAGATGTCGCATTTTCGCGACAAAAAGTGGCAAATGGTACGAAAAGGGAAAGATGTAGCGATATCGCTACCTGTCCCAAAATCGCGATCGTTTTGGTCCGAAAAGCAAAAGACATGAAAGTTGTAGCGATTTCGCTACACTTTTGACGATAAGGCCGAGCGAGATGAAGACGTCGCGAAACCGCGACAGGGAATGAAAATTGTGCAAAAGACATGGAGATGGTAACGATTTCATGCCACTTTGTTGAAAAATGACTAAGTGTTCTCATGTGTAGCGAAATCGCGACAGGGGTAAGGTCGAAGACATTCAAAGTGCAAAAGTGTCACATTTTCGCGGCCTATGAGCAAGACCGTATAGAGTTCCGGAAAGACGTAGCGATATCGCTACATGTTCCATTTTCGCGGGGTAGAGTGGAGGAAAGGACCAAAAGACTAAAAAGCGTAGTGAAATCGCCCAGCGTCTCATTTTCGTGGAACAAGCTAGCGATGGAAATAATGAAGCCAACTATGCAGCGATATCGCGACAGGAAGAATTTTTGCGGGTTCCAGCAGCAAAGGTGTACGGCATAAGAAGATGTCGCGATTTCGCGACCCGTCACGTTTTTGCGACCTGCGACATTTTCCTGCCAAAACACAGTGTAAACGGCCCGATAAGGTTTTTTCTATTTTCGAGGATTAAATGCTTGCCAGAATTTAATGTTTTGCGGATTTCCAACGCGGTCAAGGTCGAAGAGCGCCCAGGCCACCAAAATTGAAGATTTTATTTGTTTGAAGCTGCTATTCGTGGATTGTTCTAACGGTTTCATGCACATGTTCAAAAACAAATTTAATGAAGGTGACCGCTGACGTCTAATTGCATTCAATTTTGGGATCCTCAAGGTTGCAATTAAGGGGATCATGTTCCTAGTTTCCGTTGCATAATTGTAGATCTCAAGAAGGTCGGTGGCAAATATTAAATGCTATAAAGAGGACGGCCCTCTATAAAAACCAATGTAAATCTCATTTGCAGGGGTTGGGAAGTTTTCTGCTAAAAGCTCGAAGTTCATTTGTAGAAATAAAAGAGTTGGCCTCTAATTTTTCCAAGCGGTTGTATGGGTGATTTTCCTTTCTGTTCTTTTTGCATTTCTAATAGCATTCATATTCCTTAATGGCTGTTGCATTTGAATTCTGCATATTGGATTTAAATACTGCTGTAAGGGTATGATTCCTGGGATGTAGGTTTGGAAGGATTTTCTGCATACGTTGTGTGAGAATTAAGTTAATACTTTCTGTTACTTGTTGTTGTTGTGCTTTGAGTTTTCTGTTGTTGTTCTCCCGATCTTATAACTTTGGCTACGGCCATATTTCCCATTTCTTTCAGCAATTTTTAATTTCTTTCCAGCAACCCTAATATTCAACCAAAATTTAGAATAGTAAGGGAACCAGCCCACTCTGGAGATTGGTTTGGGAGCCATTTCTTGCTTCCAGCCTTTCAATGTTGGCCGGGTCTAGGGTGCACATGTAAAAATCCTTTCCTATGGCAGATTCGTGACCAACAGTTTTTGGCACACCCGGTGGGACAAATTTCTTCTGTCTCTAAAAGATCCCATAGTGTTGAAGGTTTAATGTTCACCTTCATACTGTAAAACTAGAGCATTTGGTGACTCTACTGTACTCAGAAATCTCTGGACGTGGATGCAGTGAAAGCTGTACTTCATGATCACGAGATCACAGTCTAAGAAATTTGGCGATCTTGTCGAGTTTTTTGAACTTGACAGCTCAAGAAGTGGTGAGCACTCTAGGTTGGTTTCCCCATCCCTTCCATCATCTGCTACACAAACCTCTGGTATTGTTACCAGTGTTTCATCCTCCCAATCATTTCCACTAGTTCAAATGGCACAGTATCCTCCACCCAGGAAGTTTTTGGCATGGAACAGCTCTGGAGCCTTGAATTTGCAGGCTCAGAATCCAGTTCCTCAGGCCGCGTTGAAGGCTTTGCCAACTTATGATGGTACGGGTAAGACTGCATATGAACACATTAACGATGTAGCTTCTCTAGCAGCCATTCATGATATAACTGATGAAGATGTAATGGTGAAGTTGTTGGTATGCTCCTTGAGAGGTAAATTGTTGTTTTGGTACCGAACGTTGCCACCAGGCACTGTAACATCGTGGGATCAGCTAGGAGATCTGCTAGTTAAAAATTTCCATGAACAGGCTGACCCCTTCTCATTGTTGAATCAGTTCTTGTAATCCAGAGGCACCCGCAAGAAGAGATAGCTGATTTCAATGTTTGATTTACCAGAACCTGGCACATAATTCTTGATGGTCTTCGACCTGTTGATGAATTTGCTACACTTTACTACCTCAGAGCGTTCAACACAGATATTGGCTGGGCTGTTCGGCAGTCCAATGTGACAACATTTCCAGAGTTGTTTGAACAAGCGATAAAAGCAGAAGCTGATCTGATTGCTATGGGGAGACTTCCTCCGAAGGTAACTATGCCTATTATACCAAATTTACCTCAGTATTTATATTCTGGCTCACTTCCATAGCCCATGCCATCTATGTATCCCACCCCATCATGGAGCTCCAAAGCACCTCAAATTGCACCTATCCCAGCTCCTTTGCCACTTCCTGCACCCAGCACTCAGCCATCTCCCATTTCCACTTCATTTCCAGCTTTGCCAGCACCCCCAGCTCCTTTGCCATTGCCAGCACCTCCTGCACCTGTGAACCCTGATCCTTATACAACACTATTGCAAGAGGTAAAGTCTGCCAATTCGGCAATTAGGGCCATGGGTAACAAGATCACACTCATTGAGAGGAAACAAGCTGAGAGAGATTTCCAGCCAAGAAGATTTCAACCTCCTCCAATTACTAGAGACCAAGCTGCCTCAACAAGTAAAGCACCTGAAAAAAGCTTAACTGCTTTAGTAAATGAAGATGCAGCCCTGTGAGACAGAATGTATTGGTGCTCGACTTGCAATGACCCTCATGGAGAGGATACTTGTATGGTCCATCCGAATTATGTGCGAGACTTTGGCTGCTAGTTCTTCGGGTGGACAAGTTAATATGATCTCTGAAGCAGGCCATAGTTTAATGACTCCAGTGGAAGAACAAGTTTCAGTTCTAACAAGGACTGGAAAGAAGCTTGTGACAGTTGATCCTGCCGACTTAGAGCCATTAAGAGTGCCGACTGATGTGAAGAAGCCAGTGAAAGCTCTTGTGCCAGTTCCAAAGTCTGATGTGCCTGTTTTGCCAAAGGATCCTGCTTCCCACAGAGTTCAATAAAAGGTTGCAGCTGCACCAGCAAGATCAAAAGCAGAAGAGCAAGCTTGAGAAAAGTTGAAGTATCCCTCATTGACAAAGAGGCTAAGAGTGGAAGCCACTCAGCAGTATCGTAGCAGATATGAACAACCTATTGAAAAGAAGGACTCTGCTGTGGTTGCATACAACATAGTTGAAGAACTGAAAAAGACCCCTGCTAAGGTAAGTCTCTACGATGCTTTGCGGTTACCTGGCCAGGTAGATTTATTACAGGAATCATTAAAATCTGTAAAGGATAATGAAAAAAGTTCTACCCAGATAGTTTATGCTCAAACCTTAACCACCTCTGCTACTGGGAAAAATAGACCACCCCCATTTTATTTATCATTGCAAATAGAGGGTTGGATTGTGCATAACTGCATGATCGACTCTGGAGCTGCTACAACTGTTATGCCCAAGGGAGTTTGTGAAGCAATGGGAATGGAATATACACGGAGTAGTCCTGGAGTTCTGCAATTAGATGGTACTCCTATAAAAATGATGGGTGTAATTAAGGATGTCCCAATTGTTCTGCATACTATGCCCCAGATTACTGTTATCCAAGAAATTGTTGTGGTAGATCTAGAACCCTACTTTAGTATGTGTTTATCCAGGGATTTTACTGCAAAGTTGGGGGGTTATCTGGCATTGGATTATTCCCACTTAGAAATTTCTTTCAAGGGTAGATGTATCAAGATTCAGAATGAAAAACCTTCCTCTTTTCATATCGAGAAGTTGGAAGAAGCAGAAAAAGACATGCAGTCTGTTCACATGCTTACTGAAGAGTCCGAGGATTCTGTTTTGATGAGTGAGGTTTTAGATAATCTTCAGTTGGATGCTCAATTTTCTATGCTTGATTTTAACGCCATGCTGGAGACTGAAATCGGTTGCTATGCCATCCAAAAACCTGAGAGTGACACAAAGCAAGAATTTTCTAACCAAGCTGATCAGAATGTTGTTACAGATCAACTATGGCAACTATATTTCGATGGGGCTAGATGCAAGAATGGTGTCGAAGTAGGTATTGTTTTGATTTCTCCTTCTGGTGTACAAAGAACGTATTCATACCGTCTTACATGGAATTGTACTAACAATGCTGTTGAATATGAAGCATTATGCTTGGGTTTAAAAAAGGCAAGGAAGTTAGGAATTGAACAACTCAAGATTTTTGGTGATTCTGAGCTTATTGTAAACCAGATTACAAGTAGGTGCATTTCTAAGCAACATTACCTTAAAGCATATCGCAATCAAGTGTGGGACCTGTTTGAGTGGTTCATAGCTCTAAATATTCAAGCTGTTTCCCGAGAGATGAATAAACATGCAGATCTTTTAGCATCTCTTGGAGCCAATTTTTCCCCTGTTGAACAAGTAATGAAAAAACCAAAGATAGTAAGGATGGTGTACAGGCCCAGTGTGCCAGACAAAGAAATTTTTTGGCAAGTCTTTGAAGATGATGAGCAGATTGTCAACTTTTTGATTCATGAAGCTGCTACTGTTGAAGGGAGAACTTTGGAGCATGAAGAAGCTGAAGGTCTCATTCAGTTACGAAATAATCATATTTCGAAGGGTCTTATAACTCTGGAGAGTTTATTTGATCAGCATGATCGGTCCAAAAAACATCGAATCGAGATTGATAAAAAGGAGTACATGGAGTTAAAATTAGAGCCTAATAAAGCTATTAAGGTTGGAACTGATTCTATGCCAGAAGAACTGCAAAATATCAGACAACTATGTGAGGAATTTTTTGATATTGTGGCTTGGAGTTATGAAGATTTGAAAGGATACAATAAACAGATTGTGCAGCATACGATTGAATTGGAGGAAGGAGTCAGACCTTTTCGACAAAAACAACGACCAGTAAATCCAAAGATTGAGACTCTCATGAGGGTTGAGCTTGTGAAAATGTTGCAAGCTAAAATCATATATCCAGTTAAGCACTCAACTTGGGTTGCCAATCTGGTCCCGGTTCGAAAGAAGAATGGAGACATACGATTGTGTGTAGATTTCTAAAATTTGAACCGTGCATCGTTGAAGGATCATTATCCTTTTCCGCGTATAGATCAAATACTGCATGTTGTGGCTGGAGCTCAGCATTTTTCATTGTTGGATGGATTCTCTGGATATAACCAGATTTGGGTTAAAGATGAGGATCAGTATAAGATAGCATTCACAACAAAGTGGGGCACTTTTGCTTATCAGCGAATGCCTTTTGGACTATCAAATGCTGGGGCTACCTTCCAAAGAGCCATGGACATTGCATTCAAGGAATTATTGAATAAGATTATTGTGATATATCTTGATGACATGACTGTATTTTTGCATAGACGGGAAGATCACTGTTCTCACCTGAGGCAGATTTTTGAAAAGTGCAGGGAATTTGGGATTTCCATTAATCCAAAGAAGTCAGTGTTTGCAGTAAAAGAAGGTAAGCTTCTGGGGCATGTGATTTCGAGAGGATGGGTTAGCAATAGATCCAACCCGGGTTGAAGCATTGAAAAAGTTGTCACTCCCTGCAAACAAAAAGGAACTGCAGTCTTTCTTTGGACAGATCAATTTCATCGGGAAGTTCATTTTCGATTTTGCCCGAGTTGTAAAACCTATGAATGAATTGTTAAAAAAGGATGCAGAGTTTCAATGGACCGCTCGAAGGAAAGAAGCATTCCAAGAAATCAAGGAAAGAATAGCGCAGGCACTTGTTCTGATTAATCCTGATTACTCAAAGGATTTCATTTTGTATGCAGTTGGAGAAGATCAAAGTTATGCTGCGGTTCTTACATAGAAAGGAGATGATGGGAATGAAAGGCCCATTGCTTTCCTTAGTCAGGTCATTCTACCTCATGAGGCAAAGTATAATTTCATTGAAAAACAAGTGTATGCTGTTATGAAATCCCTTAAGAAATTCAAGCATTTTATATCTCAGAGCAGAACAATTGTCTATGTTATTCATCCTGATGTAAGAAATTTCATTCTTCAAGGAGAGATGGGTGATAAACGTGCTGGTTGGGTCACCAAGATCCAAGAATTTGATGTTGAAATTCATCCGACTAAGCTAGTGCGTGGTAAGGATTTATGCCAGCATTTGGCAAAGATGGCAGCATCTGGTATAGGTGAATATCAAGCAAAAAATCTTGCTAGTGATGACAATTTGACGAATTGCTTAATTCAGGAAAAATATTGGACAAAAGATCTCATTGATTATTTCACAACTGGTAGATGTCCTTCATAGTTGAATGCCTCACAGCGGAGAAGATTTCGTCTGCAAGCTCTTCGGTATGTTTTGTTACCAGAAGGATTGTTTTTTAAGAATATTGATGGTGTTCTTCTAAGATGTGTTAAAGAATCAGAAAAGGCTAGGCTCCTGGAGGAGTTTCATTCTGGTTTATTAGGAGGACACTTTGCAGGAAGACCGATGGCTTTAAAGATAACTCGAGCTGGTTACTATTGGCCGACCCTGTTCTCAGACGCTTTCAGAATTGCCCAAACATGCGACAAATGTCAGAGATACATAGGAAGAGTTAGGAATGCAGCATTGCCTTTACATCCGATTCAGGTTGAAGCACCCTTTCAGCAGTGGGGGTTGGATTTTATTGGGATTATTGATCCCAATTCCTCAGCTGGACATAGATATATTTTAACAGCTATAGACTATTTCACGAGGTGGTCTGAAGCTATTCCAACAAAGGTTGCGAACCAGAATGTGGTGATATCGTTTATTGAAGTCCTGATTACATGATTTGGAATTCCTGATGCCATTATTACCGATAATGGGACCCCATTTATTGGAGCTGAACTAGCTGAGTTTGCAAACAAGTATGGCATTTTCCTAAAAACATCTTCCAATTATTATCCACAGGGAAATGGCTTGGCGGAGTCCTGTTGGTCACGAATCTGCCACAGGAAAGGATTTTTACAATTGCGCCCTAGACCCGACTAACATTGAAAGGCTGGAAGCAAGAAATGGCTCCCAGACCAATCTCCAGAGTGGGCTGGTTCCCTTTACTATTCTAAAATTGGGTTTAAGATAGGGTTGCTGGAAAGAGATTTAAAAGGTTGCAGAAAGAAATGGGAAATATGGCCACAGTCGGAGTGATGGGATCGGAAAAACAACAAGCAGAAACTACAAACGCAACAACAAGCAAGTAACATAAGAAATCAACTTCATCTTCGCACAATCACATGCCGCAAATCCCTCCAAACCCACATTCCGAGAATTGTACCTCGACCACAGTATTTAAATCCAAGATGCAAAATTTAAATGTAATAGCAATGCAGAGTACGAATGCTATTAGAAATGCAGAAAACGGAAAGCAAATTCATCCATGCGACGCTTGAAAAATTAGAAGTCGATCCTTGTATTCCCGCAAATACAATTCCAGTTTCTAGCAGCAAGTTTTTCCAACCTTTGTAAATGAAAATTACATTGGTTTTTATAGAGGTCCATCCTCTTTGCAGCATTAAATAATTAAAACCAACTTCCTCGTGATCTACAATTATATCTTCAAAATCAGGAACACGATCCCCTTAATCACGGCCTCGAGGAAGCAAAAATTAAATACCATGAAACGTTCGCGGTCCTTTATTAAATACGATTCTTCGAACATGTGCATGAAAACCGTTGAATTAATCCACGAACCGTAGCTTTGAACCAATAAATCCTTTAATTTTGGTGGCCTGGGCACTCTTCGACCTTAACCGCATCGGAAATCCGCAAAATATTTAATTCGGGTCAGCATTAAATCATCGAAAACCCAAAAAACCCTCTCGGCCGTTCATACTGCACTTGGCGGGAAAACTGCGCAGGTCGCGAAAATGCGACGGGTCGCGAAATCGCGACGTCTTATCATGCCGTACGCTTTGACCACTGTTGACCCGCGAAAATGGAACATGTAGCGATTTCGCTACATGTTTCCGCCGTTGGCTCCTCCTTGCGCTCTGCCCCGCGAAAACGGAACATGTAGCGATTTCGCTACATGTTTTCGTCGCCGTACCAATCGCCTTTTTCGGTCGCGATTCGCTGACATGTCAGCGACGCGCTACAAATTTTGACTTAACGCCTTCGAAGCTGCCCGGTCGCGATTCGCTGACATGTCAGCGAATCGCTGCATGTTTTCAACTTAATGCTTTTTTTTGCCCGCCGACCCGCGATTACGGAACACGTCGCGATATCGCGACGGTTCCGCCAACTCGCTCGCGTTGGACCGAGTTGACCGCGATTCTCGCAACATGTCGGTGCGTCATCAGCTTTCAGACTTAGTCATTTTTTGCTCATTTTTTCTCCTTTTTTCGCCCAAGCTGCATCAATCAAAGGTCAGATCCCCAACAATACATCAATGCATTCATCAATGATAATCAATGTGGCAAAAATGCCAACAAGTCCACAAATAAAAATTTGCTCCGGATTTTAAGGAGGTCTTTGGGGGAGAACAAGAGATCATGGCACCTTTTACTGAATCAAGCTTTATGGGCAGATAGGATTTCAGTTAAGAAGTCTATCAAGACCTCACCCTATGCCTTAGTTTATGGGAAAGAAGCAAGGTTGCCTGTTCTTCAGGATAATGAAACAGACATAAGTTCCTTGGATACGCGGATAGCTCAGTTGTTGCACTTGGAGGAGCAGCGTTCTGAGGCATATGAAGAATTTGTTAAACACACACAGGGTATTTCGAAGTGGTTTCATAAACATTCTGCAGATCGGCCACTTAAAACGGGAGATTTGGTGTTGAAATGGAACGAAAATAAAGCTAAGCCTGGGAATCACAAAAAGTTTGATGCTTTATGGGAGGGTCCTTTTCGCATTACCAGCACAGGTGCAGCGAATTCGTTCTATCTAGAAGACTTGGGTGGCAGTCCACTACCTATTTCAGTAAATGGCTTTCATCTAAAAGCCTACACCTCATGAACTGACAGTCCAGTATGAGTTTGTATATAGTATAAAAAAAAGAAAAAGAAAAAAAAAACAAAGAGAAAAAAAAAGTATATACATGTTTTACTTTTATTTTGTCGCCTTGGTTCTTGTTGCCTGCAAGCCGTAGGTGCCTTTTGTTTTTCTGTGCTTTTCTCCTTTCCCAGCAGCTGGTGGCTTTCCAGAAAATTCTTCTTTTCCCTTCCCTTTTTCTCTTTCATTTCTTCATCTTCTTCCTCCTTTTTTTCTTCTGTAATAAAAAAGAGAGCCACGACTGTTGTTTCTTTTCCCTATTCCTATTATTCCTGTTCCTTCTTATCCCTTTCCTCTAAGTTCTGTCTTTTTACGCATTTGCTTACAATCTCGTTCATTTTCATTCCACAGCCTTCATACTTTCACTTCCATTCCATATGTTCATTTACTTTTCTCCCATTATTATCATCATTCCATTTGCATTCACCGCTTGCACAATCGCAGGATCTCACTCCATTATCTCATTCCATTTGTTTCATTCTATAATCAGTTATATGCAGGTTCTTTCAGTTTTAGCTTTTCAGTAGAAGTTATTGTAGCAATCCACTATGACGTATCACAAAAGCCAGCTTCTTGTTCTAATATGACTCTGTGCCCAATGGATTCAGGCCTAGATTCTTGCATATAGCGAACTGTATACCCCGCGAGCCACCAAGAATGTTGGCATTTTTGCCACATTGATTCTCATTGGTTGAATAAGTTGTTGCATATCCAACTTCTATACTGGCTTTGATGCAAAAGGAGCAAAAAATGACAGTTCAAAAACTGTCGCGATTTCGCGACGTGTCGCGAAATCACGGTCAATGGATGCAGCTAGAAAGAACTGTCATGATATCGTGACATGTTCTATTTTTGCGGCTTGCGATGAGCAAAGGAAGGGAGAGCGACACACTGTCGCGAAATCGCGACAGAAATCAATGCACAGTGCACAAAGTAAAAGATGTCGCATTTTCGCGACGCGGGTGGCTTCAAAGGCTTAAGTTGAAAACGTGTAGCGATATCGCTACAGTTTCGAAACAAAGCCAAAACAAAATGAAAACGTGTAGCGATATCGCTACCGTTCCGAAACAAAGCCAAAACAAAATGAAAACGTGTAGCGATATCACTACTGTTCCAAAACAAAGCCAAACAAAATGAAACGCATAGCGATTCGTTGCACTTTTAGAAAGGGTTCCGGCAAGGCAAAAGATGTCGCATTTTCACGACAAAAAGTGGCAAATGGTACGAAAAGGGAAATATGTGGCGATATCACTACCTGTCCCAAAATCACGATCGTTTTTGTCCGAAAAGCAAAAGACATGAAAGTTGTAGCGATTTCACTACACTTTTGACGATAAGGCCAAGCGAGATGAAGACGTCGCGAAACCGTGACAGGGAATGAAAATTGTGCAAAAGACATGGAGATGGTAACGATTTCATGCCACTTTGTTGAAAAATGACTAAGTGTTCTCATGTGTAGCGAAATCGCGACAGGGGTAAGGTCGAAGACATTCAAAGTGCAAAAGTGTCGCATTTTCGCGGCCTATGAGCAAGACCGTATAGAGTGCCGGAAAGACGTAGCGATATCGCTACATGTTCCATTTTCACGGGGTAGAGTGGAGGAAAGGACCAAAAGACTAAAAAGCGTAGTGAAATCGCCCAGCGTCTCATTTTCGTGGAACAAGCTAGCGATGGAAATAATGAAGCCAACTATGCAGTGATATCACGACAGGAAGAATTTTCGCGGGTTCCAGCAGCAAAGGTGTACGGCATAAGAAGATGTCACGATTTCGTGACCCATCGCGTTTTCGCGACCTGCGACAGTTTCCCGCCAAAACACAGTGTAAACGGCCCGATAAGGTTTTTTTCGATTTTCGAGGATTAAATGCATGCCAGAATTCAATGTCTTGCGGATTTCCAATGCGGTCAAGGTCGAAGAGCGCCCGTGCCACCAAAATTGAAGATTTTATTTGTTCAAAGTCGCTATTCATGGATTGTTCTAACGGTTTCATGCACATGTTCAAAAACAAATTTAATGAAGGTGACCGCTGACGTCTAATTGCATTCAATTTTGGGATCCTCAAGGCTGCAATTAAGGGGATCATGTTCCTAGTTTCCGTTGCATAATTGTAGATCTCAAGAAGGTCGATGGCAAATATTAAATGCTATAAAGAGGACGGCCCTCTATAAAAACCAATGTAAATCTCATTTGCAGGGGTTGGGAAGTTTTTTGCTAAAAGCTCGAAGTTCATTTGCAGGAATAAAAGAGTTGGCCTCTAATTTTTCCAGGCGGCTGTATGGGTGATTTTCCTTTCTATTATTTTTGCATTTCTAATAGCATTCATATTCCTTAATGGCTATTGCATTTGAATTCTGCATATTGGATTTAAATACTGCTGTAAGGGTATGATTCCTGGGATGTAGGTTTGGAAGGATTTTCTGCATACGTTGTGTGAGAATTAAGTTAATACTTTCTGTTACTTGCTGTTGTTGTGCTTTGAGTTTTTTGTTGTTGTTCTCCCGATCTTATAACTTTGGCTATGGCCATATTTCCCATTTCTTTCAGCAATTTTTAATTTCTTTCCAGCAACCCTAATCTTCAACCAAAATTTAGAATAGTAAGGGAACCAGCCCACTCTGGAGATTGGTCTGGGAGCCATTTCTTGCTTCCAGCCTTTCAATGTTGGCCGGGTCTAGGGTGCACATGTAAAAATCCTTTCCTCGTGGCGGATTCGTGACCAACAAGAGCTCAAAAATATGGTTCACAAATTGAGTAATGATTTGGTTCAAAAACAGAAGTATGAATCCCATGCCCCTCACCCAAATCGAAATTTCAACAATAGAGGGAGACAATGGAATACAAAGCCAAACAATGGGGGTGTGCCTTCCCCTATCGCTAATCAGATAGATACTTCTATAGGACCAAGTCACTCTAGTTCCATTCTTAATATTTCTGATTTTACATGGGAAAAGGGGTGTAGATTGCATAATACAAAGGAGCACAATGAAAGGAATTGTCCCGAAATCGCTAGGTATACCCATTGTCTTCAAGCTCAAGTGGATGATTTGGAACTTGTGCCAAATGAGGGTCCACCCCAACATCAACAAGGAGATGACAACATTTTGGTGGTGGAAACTCTATATCGTCAAGAAAGTGAGGATGAGGAAGAAGAGGATGAAATCTTGGAATAGGAAGTGCAAGCTTTTAGAGAATTTAGAAAGGGGAACCATGGATACCATTTGAGGAGTAAGTCCAAAACCCCTAAAACATCCTCAACTCCACCAAACAACTCTATCCTTCCTCCTGATACTAAGGCTGATAATAATCCCCCTCCTCCATCGGGAAGAGAAACATCTAAGGCCATGCAAAAAACATTGAAGCTTGAGAAGTCAACTTATGACATAGTGGAGGATTTAAGGAAGTCCAAGTCTAGCCTTTCATTTTTAGAGGCGGCTAGGTTGCCTGGCCAAAAGGAAGCATTGATAAAGGCTTTGAACTCACCTAGTCAAATACAGGAAGGAAAGGAAGTTGAATCTCACATGGTTTTACGAAAGGAAAGACGAGATGTCCCTCCTTTTTTATTGACTGTGAGGATTGCTGGCAAAAATTTGCACAATTGTTTGGTGGACACAAGTGCCACAAGTAACCTCATGCCTTCAAAAATTTGTCAAATGCTAGGCCTAGAGCTTGTTTCTTCTAAATGCAAGGTTTTGCAATTGGATCGGTCCGAGGTAAACGTGGTAGGGACCCTCTACGATGTTAAGATCCAACTCAATTCTGAACCTAGGGTCCAACAGGTGGTTGATATTTTGGTTGTCAATATCCCAAGTCGATATGGAATGCTACTTGCTAGGGATTGGATGAGAAGTTTGAATGGTTATTTCTCCACTGATTGCTCACACATGTGGCTACCCTGGAAGGGAATTGCTAATCAAATTAGAGTGGAAAATGAGCCAAGGCTTAAGGAAATCATCACAGAATTCAACAAGCCAAATGAAGTTCAATTTTCTGAACCTGAGTTAGGAGTCTATGCTTTTGATGTTGAAAGAGCTACCGAAGAACCTCAAAAAGAAACATTTTCTTGTAGCTCTTTTGAAGAAGATAATCTCGTGTGGTTACTCAAGTTTTATGGATCTAAGTCAAAACAAGGGGCAGGAGCTGGAGTTGAACTCACTTGTCCAAGAAGTAAACCATTATTTTCTGCCTATAGATTGCAATTTCCTTGCACTAACAACGTGGCAGAATATGAAGCCCTTATCTTTGGATTACAATTGGCTTTGAGCAAGAAGGTTAAGTGTTTGAAAGTATTGGGAGATTCGGAGTTGGTGGTCAAACAAGTTAAAGGACTATATACCTGCCACGACAAGAGATTGAGCCTTTATAGAACTAGGGTGAGGGACCTCATTGAGGAATTTGATGCTTTTAATATATCCCTTATTTCTAGGAAAGGAAATCGTATAGCTGATTCTCTTGCAGTCGCTGCAGGCATGCTAAATCCGGTTGACATAAAAAAATGCAAGAAGTTTTCCATTGAGTTAGTCCCTTGCCCATCGATACCTGATAACGTCAGAAACTTGCAAGTTTTTGAGAATGATAGACACATTTTCAAATTTGTCACCAATTCGGGTATTTTTGAGGACCAAGTGATTGATGAAGATCAAAGGTGGCAAGAAGAAACAGAAGAAGAAAGCGAAGCTACATTTCAATCCAACAAGATACCTAAGAACATTGTTTCATTGGAGAAGATGTTTGATATTGGATATAAAGCTAGAAAAGGAAAAAGGGTTCCACTTCCTAAAGACGCTTGTGACCTGATCAATATAGGGAGTGTAGATAATCCGCGTGAAGTGTACATTGCAAAGGCATGTACAACTTATGAGAGAGAAAATATAATACGTGCATTAAAGTATTACATGGATTGCATTGCTTGGAATTACAATGAGTTGAAAACGTATGATCAAAACGTTATTATGCACACCATCCCTTTAAAACCGGATTCCAAACCCTTTAGACAAAGACAATGACCTGTTAACCCATTACTTGAGCCCTTGATAGAGAAAGAGGTCAAGCGATTGTTGGACGCAAAGATAATATTTCTCGTTAGGCACTCAACTTGGGTCGCTAATCTTGTTTCGATGAGAAAGAAGAATGGAGAGATAAGGCTATGCATAGATTTTAGAAATCTCAACAAAGCCTCACAAAAGGATAATTACCCACTGCCATCAATTGATGAAATCTTGCAAATGGTGAATGGGTCTGAAATGATGTCCTTTCTCGATGGGTATTCTGGATACAATCAGATTCTTATTCATCCCAATGACAGGATGAAGACGGCCTTCACAACCAAATGGGGAACATTTGCCTATAGAAGAATGCCTTTTGGACTATTAAATGCAGGTGCAACATTTCAACATGCCATGGATTATGCGTTTAAAGGGCTCATAGGTAAATGTATCATTGTGTATGTGGATGACATTCCTGTGTTTTCAAAGAAAAGAGAAGACCATGTGAAAGATTTGAGGAAAGTTCTCCAAAGGTGTAGAGAACACGAAATTTCTTTAAATCCCAAAAAATGCATCTTTGGAGTGACAGAAGGAAGATTGCTTGGCCATATCATTTCAAAAGAAGGTATTTCCATTGATCCGAAAAGGATAGAAGCTATCCAAAACCTGCCTTTCCCAGGTAGCAAAAAGGAATTGAGATCTTTCTTTGGGAAAATCAATTTTGTGAGGAAGTTTATTTCTGGCTTCATTGAGATAGCTAAACCACTGAATGAGATGCTTAAAAAGGATGTGAATGTCATATGGAATGAAGAAAGTAGGGTTGCCCTTCAAAGCATCAAGGATGCTATTTCTAGAGCCCCTGTCCTTATAAGTCCAGATTATTCTAAGCCTTTCTTTATTTATGCTTTTGCATCTGAACACTCTTTTGCGAGTGTCTTGACTCAAAAAGGTGAAGATAACATAGAAAATCCCATAGCTTTTCTAAGTGCTCCTTTGAAGGATGCTCAATTGAGGTATTCCATTCTCGATAAGAAAATGTATGCACTTTTCAAAACAGTAAAAAAATTTAGACATTACATTGTGCATAGTAGGGTCTTTGCCATTGTGCCTGACCCTGTTGTCAAAACCATGTTTGTACAAAACAAGCTAGGTGAGAGAAGAGGTAAATGGATTTCTACCATTCAAGAATTTGATCTTGAAATTCAACCCATGAAACTAGTTCGTGGACAAGGACTTGTGAAAACAATTGCTGAGAACAATCCCCAAATCACGTGCCAATATTTAAATGTAGAGCACATTTCCAAAGATGATTGGTATGTTGATATTGTGTATTTTTTGCTAAATGGTAAGTGTCCATCACATCTTAATTCTACTCAAAGAAGAGCCTTGAGACTTAAATCTGCCAATTATCTTATTAGGTCTGGTGCTCTTTACAGGAAAAATCATGAGGGAATTTACCTACGATGCTTAAATCAAGAAGAAGCTACCAATGTTTTGCAAGAGTTTCATGGTAAATACGGAACTGGCCATGGTTCGACAAATTCAACAGCACATCAAATCTTAAGAGCGGGATATTATTGGCCCCACATCTTTAAATATGCACATGCACACGTGCGATCTTGCCATATTTGTCAAGTGGTTGCCAATAGAGAAAGGAATGCAGCTATGCCATTGCAACTTGTAGTTGAGATGAGACCATTTGCACAATGGGGATTAGACTTCATTGGGGTTATTAACCCAAATTCTTCAGATTCCCATAAATTCATACTCACGACTACAGATTATTGCACTAGGTGGGTAGAAGCAATTCCTACGAAACATTCCACTACGGATGTGGTAATAAAGTTCCTCGAAGATCACATCGTAACAAGGTTTGGAATGCCCGATTCTATTGTAAGTGATAATGGTAAGGCTTTTGTTTCCACTCAATTTGCAAATTGGGCATATGATAATAAGGTGAGTTTAAAGTTTTCATCTAACTATTACCCTCAAGGCAATGGTTTGGCGAGAATCTTCAAATAAAAATTTGTTAACCATCATTAAGAAGTTATTGGAAAAGAATCCTCGGGATTGGCACAACCAATTAAAATTTTCTCTTTGGGCAGATAGGACTAGAGAAAAAGAATCAATAGGGAATACACCTTATCATCTAGTTTATGGGCAAGATCCAATTTTTCCTGCAAATTTGAAGCTTCAAACCCTTCGTTTCACACAAGAATACCTGGGAACTAATAATCACATTGAGGCTAGATTAAGTCATCTAATGCACCTTGATGAAAAAAGAGAAGAAGCCATGCTCCACATGAGCAAACATCAAGATGTGGTTAAAATATGGTTTGATAAAAGAGCCAAAATTAAGTCTTTTAGGATTTCTGACTTGGTTTTATTGTGGGATAAAAAACATGAGGAGAAAGGGGATCACAAAAAGTTTGATTGTCTTTGGTTAGGCCCTTATCAAATTTCCGAAATCCTAGGGGAAAATACTTTCAGACTAAGAACTTTGGATGGGAAATATTTGATGTTACCGGTTAATGGGCAAGTTCTAAAGCATTATTTTAGCCCTTAAGTCATGTGAGATTTGTACCATATTGTACATTTGTATATAATTTTTTGGTTTTTGATGTTGGGTTTGCATTTCAGTTTTGGTTTTAAGTTTTGTGTGTTGGTCCTTTGGACATTTTTGGTTTGTTTTGAAAAAAAAAAAAAAAGCGAGATGTCAGCTTATGTCCTTATGAATGTTGACTAAGATAAAGAGAATATGAAACATCAGAATTTTATTGCAGAAAGCTCCGCGAGTATCGCAAACACATTAAAGAATATCGTTTGAAACTTGTGATGCATGAAGTTGTCAGTTTTGCAAATTATGGCAAAGTAGGTGGTATACTCCATCCGAATTTCAAGAAGAGCAATGCATTCATCCATATCTCATGTTACATTCCATATTGCATAAACATTACATCTCAATTGCATCTACATTTCAAAGACAATCATTGAAAAGGTGTCAAATCCTCTTAGGGTCATTACATAACATCTATTAAATAGATCTTGAGGTTGGAAACTGATGCCCGAACTATCTTGAACCAAACACGTTCTACACAGATTTAAAGGGCATCTTGAACAAAATGGTCAAAACCATACTTGGAAGAAAAGGTGAGGCGAAAGGAGTGTTTCTTGTCTGTCCCATCATGCAAAACATAGGCCATGAAAATAGTGGTTTTCACCACTCCTATTTCTCCACCTCCATCACATCATTTGGATTGGAAGGATCGTACTACATGTCCCTCACAAGGATGGGTAGTCATCCCTAAGATTCAAGGAACCTAAAGCAAACATTACTATTCCTCTTACATCATACCACTCACCATTTGGATTGGAAGGATCGTACTACATGTCCCTGGTAAGGATGGGTAGTCATCCCTAAAGTTCAAGCAAGCCATTTTTTACTTCACCTCCATCACACCATTTGGATTGGAAGGATCGTACTACGTGTCCCTCACAAGGATGGGTAATCATCCCTATAATCCAAGAAAGCCAAAGCCAAAGCTCGGACTATGGTGTTGATCTCCATCGGGGCTATAGACGCCTGACTGGCAGTGGAGTAGGCTCATGCGTGGCGACATGTCTTGTTTAAAAGCAAGACCTCTGACCGCTCACACGGACAGGCTAGCCTGACAGTTTCATCCATAACAGGTTAAATCATTTTGATTAAGATGAGGTAATGAACTTTGAATTAGAGTAGTAAGGTTAGGGTTAAATTCTCATCATACTTAGGTTGAGAATCCTATACCCCAAAGCTCTGATTCCACTTACACATGCACTGGTTCAAGATGATAGTGACACATAACCAACTTTGGGATCTGGTAAATGAACCCAGTACACATATTTGATCCTAAGAGGGTTTGACATTTTTAATATGCTTGTTCATGGTACTAGAAATTTTGAGCCTTTGCAAAGCAGGTTGTTATATCTCTAGCATCTTCACCATACATTAAATCCTACAGGAATCATCCATAACTTCTCATATGCACGAATCATAAGTGAAACAGATGATGGAATGTTGATCAATTTCAAATGATAAGGAATGAATCACACCGCACACATTGAGCTGACGCTGAATAATTCTAATGCTTCATGTATTTCTCGTCTAGTTTCATTCTTTGGATATTTGCTGACGCTTGTGTTTGAGTTTTGAAGGTTTTCAGGTTGGGTTCTCACCGAAATGCTCAAGAGCATTTCCCAGCAGAGTCGCCATTTGTTGTGGCCGCTCCACAACGTACCCCAAAAATTGGGGACCCACCTCTTCATTTTCATGTTTCAAGATTTTGATTATCTTGTGAGTGTCTTGTGAGTTCACGCGCATTCCAGGGGATAGTGTGTGTCATTTTGCTGTCAACAATTTTGTGATGATTTTTGTTGTCAATTTATCGCTGACAGTTTTTCGACGACTTTTGTCGTCGATTTCTTGTCAACGATTTTTTGTCATCGATTTCTTGTCGACGATTTTTTTTGTCATCGATTTCTTGTCGACGATTTTTTGTCATCGATTTCTTGTCGATGATTTTTTGTCATCGATTTCTTGTCGATGACTTTTTGTCGTGAGTTTCTTGTCGACGACTTTTGTTGTCATCTTGTGGTTGACGATTTTTATCATCATTGTTGTGTCGGCAAGTTTTTCATCGATTTTGTTGTTAGTGTTTTCGTGGTTACTTTTTGGGTTTTCTTTCATTTGTGTATACCGAAAAATATACATTATTATTATTATATATATTTTGTATATAATAATAGTTAAAAAAATGGTGTGTGGTGGTTTTGTGTTAAATTTCATATTAATGATGATAACTCCCAACTTTAGGAGGTGTCATGGTTGGGATGATATTGCTTAACCGTGTACATGGTCATAAAGGTTTCTCACAATAACCAAATAAAAAAAAATTGCAAAATAAAAGGCTTGTATTCATTTCAAATATTAGGGCTTTGTAATTTATTCTATTCATAAGACTAAAGCCCTTTTTGTGTCTTCGTGCAGGTAATGTGATTGCCGAAAGAGTGAATGGTGGAGGATTCATGGAGTCTCACGACACTGTTGAATGCGGGAAAGAGTGGGGCCCACGTGGACGACTCGCCAGGTGAAAGCAACACGTTATTTACACGACATGAATGTGGAAGGAGACCCTCCAGCAGTGAGGAACACGACATTGAGGAATATCCGGTCTGGACCACGAGTAATCGCAAGTGCGGAAGCCATGCCACGAGATGAAGGGCTCCATGAAAAATAGTGAGCATAAGGATATCGCCGCCACATTGGATTGATCGGGCGCCTGAGTTGGCGATGAGTACGACAACAGTGTGAGGCACCGAAAGTGTTATAATAACCTAGCGGGTCCAATCAACGGTTGGTATCGTTCCATGTGTCAGGAAAATTGACAGTGTGGCAATTTTGAGGTCTTGAACAATTCGATCAGCAGCTGAACGTAAAACGTGACGAACAAAATGGGAAACCCGCAACGTATGCTAAATATCGATGCCAGCAAGGAAGACATGATGATCGTGGGTTGATGTAGCGAACGTCAAGCAGAGATCATCGGGAGGCCAGCATGGTAACGACGAGGTTGAGGACGTGAAGGGTAGCCTAACATCAAATAACGGGATACACCAATATACACGATGACATGGAAATTTCTAGGAATCGCGATGGCTGTTTCATGGCATAGATAAAGGAAGGCAATGTGATTACTGTTATGGCCAGTCTTAGGGGCGTTATTGGAGAGCCTGTCATCAATCACAGATAAGAAGTAGGAGCATACAGACTTTCTAAATGAAGCATCATTATCCAAAAGGATAGCCATAGCTCTGGGCAAAGATATCTGTCAGAATAGTTGCTGACATGGGAGCTCCGACAGGGAGAGCGGCCTGAATCTGTGGATGTCTGACATTAAAATGAGGCAGTGAAAAATAAGAAATGTTTACCAGCGGATAGGTCATACAGGTCACGTAAAGGATATCACCTAACGATGAAGAGGTCTTAAAGTGGAATGAAATGCCAGCAAAGGAAACATTCTGGTAAGATTGGTGTGTGTTCAGGCATAATACATGGATTGTAACAAGGCGGGAAGCACTGCAGAGGCCCAAGAAGTGTACGACACGACGAGAAGGTTACTCGTGCTGTGACGACTCGACGCGAGGCAAATAAATCATTACGCCAAATTTATTTAAGGCGTCGCCCAGTTGCAAATGCTCGGGCAATGCAAGGATTGGCAGTGAGACAATAAAGACAAGGCATGAGTGGACGGGTGAGCGTACATAAGGTTAGACGTATGGAGGTGTAGTCTGAAATAGAGCTGAAAATGGCGACCGAATTTGGGTAAGGATATTTGCCTACACCGTGTGGTCACATCAGGGTCCTGGTTGAATAGCAAATAGGTTGCGTCTTTATTCTTACCTGCCGAGGTGTTATAGACATGTCATGTAGAAGCTCTCAATGTTTTATCATTACGTTGATAAATGCAAAGGCTAAAGATATCGTGCATAATACGAAAAGGGAGTAGGTCATTACTTTGTTTTATTATGCAAAGGGCTCCAAAAGTTATGAAAAATATAAGAAGCCTTTAATCATAGCGATAAGGGAATAAAGCGTTATCTGAGAATCAAAGTAAGAGGGGGTGTTACGAATCTGCATGCAACGAAAATGAAAGAAGACCAAACAGAAGATGAAACGAAATAGTTTCGAAGCCATCCAAAGAGGAAACGAAGCATTTATCGAAAACTATAAAACTGCAGAAAATGATAGAGAAAGGGCTGGAAACCAGAGGACCGAGAGGCTGCCATCTTTGTTTTGGGTTTTGTGAATGTAATAGCTCAAAGTGTGCACCTTGTGAGCACTTCTAGAAGAGGTTGCAGGGAATAGGATTTTAATTAAATATCTTTTTACATTGCATATTTTTTGACTTATATCTGATTTTGATGTTGTAACAGGGTTAAAATTACGTGAATGTTAGGAAATGCAAATTTTATATAATTCCTAGAAGCTAGCACTTGCTTTGCTTTAAATTGTGCGTTTGCAGGTTTAATCAAGGCGGGTTATTTCCTGGTAGACCTTACTAAATCCGGAATTGCTGGGTGGGGTAGCATAGATTTGAGACTTTACATTCATTGTCCAGTATTAGTTAGTTTTCATGTTTTGAGTTTTACTTTTCAGATTTATGTTTCTGCTTTCACTTCATTTTTTGCAAAACATTAAAATTTCGGACTCAAAATCAGAAAGGTTCTTCTTTTCTATAAGATTAACCTCAGATTTTGGAGTGCACAAATTTTCGGATGGCAAAGAGTGACTATTATTTTTTGGTTTTAATATGTTGTTTGGAAAATATTTACAAGTAAAGAAAGGGCCCACAAAGCACAAATTTGAATAACCAAAGATAAAATTTAGTTTGGGAAGGGTTTCTAACTTCAAAGCACATAAATTTCCAGACTAAAAGGAAGTGGGCAACCACAACATTTTCTTTCTGTTTCTTCATTTAGAATCTCAAGATAAAAAGAACTTGCTAACAACTGACCTACAATCTCACATTAAGGTCAGATAACAAAGAAATGCTAACCAGGCTAACTTTACTAACCATGCTAACTTTACTAACCCCACTAACTTAACTTCAGTAGGATACTTAAATCTCAGATAAAATGAACCTACTGACTTTAAAAATCAATCTCACATAAAGGCACGATTTCTAAAAGGAAGTGGCATATCCACAACATTTTCCTCATTTGTTTTGATCATTAAATTTCAAGATAAATAAATTGGACTAACAGGGTTCAGGGAGATCACATTAATGCTAGATAATCAAGGAAAATCAGTAGTGGCACATTTCAATTCCACTAGGACAATAATTCACCATAGGCCCCTTGTTTACATTCACTTGCATCCATGAGTTCATTTCAGCACTATTTTGGATTAACGTCATCTTAATTCTTTACATGTGCATTGCTTTAACGCGAAACCTTGGAGAAATATTGAATTTCTTTGCAAGAGAGGGAAGGTTTCACTAATTCCCTAACTGTTAGTGTAATTTTGCAATTGGGAAAAATTATCACTCAACATGTCTATATATAATTGGTAAAATTTCACCTCCTTCCTTGGGACAACATACATTCATCATCACAACCACTACATACTTCACAAAGTGGGTTGAGGCAATTCCTCTAACCAGTACGATATGACCAAGAATTGTGGAGTTTATACTTCATCACATAATTTATCATTTTGGTATTCTCTCAAAAATCTTTTCAGACAATGGTAAGTCTTTGAAGAACAAGGATATTTGAGCACCTTGCGAGAAATATAACATTCAACATAGTTTATCGATCCCTTATTACCCACAACCAAATGGACAAGTCGAAGCTTCCAACAAGATCTTAGTTGCTATTCTAAAGAAACTTGTTAAAGCAAATCATAGAGATTGGCACACACAAATACCCTTGGTATTATGGGCTTATCAAACAAGCATCCACACATCTACAGGGGCAATGCCATTTTCATTGGTCTATGGAGTCGAAGCAATCATGCCTCTTGAGCTCGAGATCCCTTCCTTACAAATTTCTTTGCAGGATTTCATAGATGATGACACTGCTAGACAAGCATATATTGACCAACACACACTACTTGGTGAGAGGCAGGTCAATGCTTTAGAATATTTATGAGTTTATCAAGACCACCTCAAATGTGCTTACAACACAAAAGTTCATCTACGTGAATTCCAAGTAGGAGATATTGTCCTTAAAGAGAACCAACAAAACACCAATGCATTACCGTATCTTCGCGATAAATTTATGGCTAATTTGTTAGGTCCATACATTGTTATACAAAGAGTGGGTAATGGTACTTATAGACTTGCCAGTCTAGAGGGAGAGGAAGAACCCGAACCACTTAATATTATACACTTGAGAGCATTCTATGCACGATTTTATTACTATATATTTATATATATATACATAGCTAATACACAAAAACATTTGCATACATTTCATTCATAATAGTGCATTTCACTTGCATCTACATTACAAAAACAATGCATTCACCCACATTTCATATTGCATTTCACGTTTCATAAAATTGCATGTCATACATTGCACTCACATCCACATTTCACATTTCACAAAATTGCATGTCACACATTGCATTCACATCCACATTTCACATTTCATATTAGGGATAATTTATTAAGTTTAGGGTCTCAATTGGTCCAATAAAATAATTTTGCCTTAATCAGGTGCACCCTCACAAAGTCATCCACACAATTCCACTAAGTCATATTGTCATTCACACAAACCACACATTCACAAGTCCTAGGTTTTTTCGATCATGCAACCACTCCTAGTGTTTTAAAAAACCTCCAAAATACATGTCAAGTTATTTTTAGGACCATTTCACATATACACAAACAAAAATCTTGAGTTTTGGGAATTGACTCCAAAACATTCTTGAACCAAACATAATTTCACATCTTAAAAACATCTTGTGTCAAAGAGGGATAACACCATACTTGGTATGAACCTTGAAGTGAAAAGGTTCATCCTTGTTAGTCCCATCATGCAACATAGTCCACAAAAACAATGGTTCTCACCATTATCACAATTCCAAAAATAAAAGAAAGAGTAGGGAAAAATCCCTAACAAAAGCTCTAAATATTTTACATCACACACCACTGATCATTGGGTTGTAAGGATTGTACTAGATTTCCAGTCAAATGGTTAAGTAGTCATCCCCAAAACTTAAGAGATCAACAATAAAATTCATGGACTATGGAGTTAGCCTCCATCGGAGCTATAGACGCTTGATTGGCAGTGGAGTATGCTCATGCGTGATGACATGTCTCTTTCAAAAGAGACCTTTGACCACTCATAAGGACAAGCTAGCTTCTTGGTCTTATCCATAACATGTTTACCCAATTTACTCAAGATGATTTAATAAACTCACTTGCACACACATTGGTTCTTGATTGCCTTGAGTCATTACCATGCTCCTGATTCAGTAAATGAATTCTCTACACACATATTTGGTCTTAGAGGTAATAGATAATTTTAGTGAGTTTTTTTGATGTCACTAGTATGTTTGAGTCTCTACAAAACAATCAGTTTTCCATATCAACATTCATATCAACATCCATATCTTCTTCCATATCAACATCCATATCAACATCCATATCTTCTTCCATATCAACATCCATATTTTCTTCCGTGTCCACATCATTGTTAGTTCATGAGTCATTCATCCCACATGCCACCAAGTTTGGTACTCCTGATTAAACAACAATGCTAGAAAATGGCCAAGCAAAGATCTAACCCATAAATGATAATTAGCACATTTTACATTTCGCCTTGCATTAATCATCCATAACATATCATATGCATTAATCATCCATATAAATATGCATAACATAAAAGCATTCACGCAAAAACATATATAAACACAAAAAGTATAAAGCCATGTATGTATATATATATATATATATATAGATATATATATATATCGCATGTACAATGAGTGCCCAAAGGCTACATACAATAGAGCACTAAGGCTCATATACAAAAAGTGCATCTAAGCACTAGCTAATGCCTATGAGAGGACCCCTACGACCTAGTAGGAGCCCTAGACCTAGAACTCTGCCTAGACTTAGTTGGCCTAGATGACTCAACCATAGAGGAAGATGGAGGATTTGGCAACATGATATGATATGCCATACATAAATCCTCCAAAGAATGCACATATGCCTCGCTAGCCCAAAGTCACCATAAGTCCAACCTGTGTTGAATTTCTTTGCCTAGAAGCTCTTCCTGAAGCTGCATGATCATATATCGATCATCTCCACCAGCTCCTCCTATTGCCCACTTCACCTACATCTGAGCTATCATCGCATCCTGCACACTAAGATCCACATGTAGCTGTGTTACAACCTCATCATGAGACTGCACTAAATCCTCTCGCTCAGCTTGTAGTTGCTCCATATCTACTTGTAGCCTCGCCACCTTTGATATCTCCCCCATATCATCATCTTCCTCCTCATCCTCCCCATAAACAACCATAGGAGTCTGCTACACTACACCCCTTGATATCTTCCTTTGACTGCTCACTTGAAGATGTCTTCGTCGCTTTGGAGTCTCATCAGACTTCTCAACATCATCCCCACCATCAGTCACCACCTTAGGTACCCATACTGGCTGGGTACCAAACCACACTACATACTTCAGGGTCATTCTTGCATCATCCACATCAGGGGCCTCCAACTCTTCATCATCCTCAATCACCTCCCTCCATGGTTTTGCACATGGAAGCCCCACCTCCTCTTGATACCTCTTATACAACATCGACTCATTAAGTACTCCCTACTACAATCCAAACTATCACAATACCCACAAGAACTAGAACTACTTTGTCTCACTCTACCTCCTCCCAACTATCCACCTTAGATGCCTCACCTATCGCAATTGCTCCCTATCCCCGATCCACATGGCCCCCCACCATGGCTTCCACATCACTTGGGTGGATGTTAGTCTAGCCCATAACTCTCGCTACCACTGGCTAGATTGCATTGAATGACTCGACTGTACCTCCTGCACCATTGTCCATATCCTAGCATAGGGTTGCACCCTATCCAAATCACTATAGGGTAGACCCTCCGGTCGTGCCACACTGAAGAATTTACAATAATACAATAAAACAAAATTGGAGCAAATATTATCTTCTTATTATCTGGAATAATTCTGGCAGAGTTTCAGTACTCTGTTACAATCTCCTCACAGGCTCTGGAAGAGCTCACACACTTGCTACAATGCAAAATTCTTCTTCATAAAAGAAAACCCTAAAACTGCCTTAAGTAAGAAAAAACAAAGCAAACCCTAACCCTAGCAAATCACATCCGTCGGATCTACATCGACGGTGTTTATTACATGTCTTAGTATTTCGGCCATAACTTTTGACTCGGGTGTCCGTTTGAGCCCATTTTTTTCAGATTGCACATATTTCGAAGCTCTACGATTTTGTTTTGTCTCCTCTAAGAGGAGATGCTTTCCAAGGCTGAAAACATCATCTAACGGCCCAAATTTTTGTTTTAATGTATGGCTGGCCAGATTTCCAACATTCTCCCCCTTGTTGGTAAGGGGACTGACTATCAAGTCCCTTAGCAGCAAAAACTGAGGTTTTACTACTCCCTTAGTAAAAATATCTGCTACTTGATCGTGTGTGGAGCAATACCTCAATTTAACTTGTTCCTTCTCTACCATGTCCCGAATGAAGTGGTACTTGATGTCGAAATGCTTGGACCTGGTATGGTGGATAGGATTATGTGCCAACTTAATGGCACTCTGATTATCATAGAATAAAGTAGTTGGAGTCCCTTGCTTCTCCCCAATCTCTCCTAGCACCTTTCGAAGCCACAATGCTTGTGCACTTGCCGATGTAAGTGCAATATACTCTGCTTCAGTAGAAGACAACGCCACTGTAGCTTATTTCTTGGAACTCCATGTCACCAAACCTGAACCAAGAGAAAAGTAGTGCCCACTCGTGGATTTCCTATCATCAATATTACTGCCCCAATCACTGTCACTGAATCCCACTAACTTCAAATTCTTTGCCTGTGAGTAGTGGATCCCATAATCAATTGTTCCATGAACATACCTCAAAATCCTCTTCGTTGCCTTCAAATGTAACTATGATGGATTAGCCATATACCTAGAACACTGTGAAACAACAAAGCATATATCCGACCTAGTGTTACAAAGGAACATAAGGCTACCAACAATACTCATGTACTCTATTTTGTTTGCCCTTTCAGCTCCATCCTCCAAACTCAAGATCTCCCCATGTGCAATGGGTGTTGCTACAGGTTTACATTCACTCAAACCAAATCTCTTTAGCATATCCCTTACATATTTGGATTGACAAACAAAAATCTCATTGCTAGTTTGATGTACTTCCATCCCAAGAAAGTAACTCATCAAACCCAAATCAGACATCTCAAACTCCTTCTTCATATCATGTTTAAAAGAATCATTCAAAGAAGAACTACTCCCCATAAATAACATATCATCAACATAAAGGCATACAATAAGAATATCATTACCTTCCCTTTTGTAGTACAAAGTGGGCTCACTCTTACTCCTTTCAAAATTACACTAGAGGAAGTAGTCATGGATTCTAGCATACCAAGCTCTTGGAGCTTGCTTCAGCCCATATAGAGCCTTCTTCAACCTATAGACTTGATCTTCTTTTCCTTGGACAACAAAACCTTGTGGTTGTTCCACATATACTTCTTCATCTAAATACCCATTGAGAAATGCACTTTTGACATCCATATGATGCACCCTCCAACTTTTATGAGCTGCCAATGATAGCAACATCCTTACTGTTTCTTGCCTTGCCACTGGAGCAAATGTTTCCTCATAGTCCAAACCATATTTCTGAGTGAAACCCTTTGCTACCAACCGTGCCTTGTACCTCTCAATGGATCCATCACTGTTCTTCTTGATCTTGTAGACCCACTTGCATCCTACACATTTCCTATCCTTGGGCAAATCACACAACTCCCAAGTATCATTCTTTTCAATAGAATGCATTTCTTCTTGCATAGCCTTCATCCACACTTTGTTAGTACTAGCATGCTCAAAACATGAAGGCTCAAAATCATCAACAACAACTTTTGAAACTTTAGAAACTTGTGAAACAAGTGCATAGTTTACAACATCACCTTTGGGATCTCCACTGTCATCATCTCCATAAAGATGCAGGTTCTCTAACCTCTCTATTACTGCATTCATCTCTGTATGCTGACTCCTTGTCACCCTCTTATGGAAATTCTTATCAAGAATTTGAGATTCTAGGTGATCCTTCAACAATATTTTACCTTTTCCTTTGGTCGATGGTGATGGAGGTGGAGAACTACTGGAAGAACCTTCTCTTGGACTTGAAGGTGCACTTGTAGAAGATGAACTAGAAACTTTTTCATGGCTGGGCTGAACTGAAACATGGCTTGGTTCCACCTTCTCTTCACCAAAAACATCCTCAACAAATAATTTTTGTGATCCCCAACTTCCCCCTTCATCAAAAATTGCATCTCTAGATACAATTATTTTATGTGAAATAGGATTAAAGAACCTGTAAGCCTTAGATTGCTCACTGTACCCAATAAAAATACATTTTTCACTCTTTGCATCCAACTTCTTCCTATTCTCACCATTAACATGCACAAAAGCCACACATCCAAAAACTCTAAAATGATTTACATTTGGCTTCTTGTTGTACCAACATTCATAAGGGGTAATATTCTCAAGACTCTTAGTAGGACTTCTATTTAAAATGTAATTAGCAGTCCTAATTGCTTCAGCCCAATAAAACTTACTCATACCTTTTTCTTGCATCATGCACCGTGCCATCTCCACCAAAGTCCTGTTCTTTCTTTCAGCCACCCCATTCTGTTGAGGTGTGTAAGGACTTGTTTTCTGCCTTTTAATCCCAAACTCACTACAAAAATCATCAAATTCATGAGAACAGAACTCACCTCCTCTATCTATCCTCAAACATTTGATATAATGACCACTCTCATTTTCAACTAGAGCCTTAAAATTCTTGAAGCAATTGAATGCCTCATCCTTATGCTTAATAAAATAAACCCAACAATATCTGGAGAAATCATCAATAAAAGTCAGAAAGTAAGAAGCTTTACCCATACTCTGTGTCTGCATTGGTCCACAAATGTCACTATGAACCAACTGCAATGGATGTTGGGCCCTCCATGCTTCACCATGCGGAAACTTCCCCCTTGCATGTTTTCCAAGTGCACAACCTTCACAAACCTCCTTGGAGTCTTCAAATTTTGGCAACCCATAGACAAGTGGTGAAAGCATCTTCAAACTCTTATAATTTAAATGCCCAAACCGTAAATGCCATAGCCTCTCCTTACCTTCTACACCAAAAAATGCTAGAGCTCCCCCTTGATCTAAAAACTGTAATGGGAAGAGCCTGTTCTTGGTCATATTTACAATGGTAATCAATTTTCTCCTCTGATCATAAATTTTGCACATTCTATCCTCAAACACTAACTTATAATCCTTTTCCAACATTTGACCAATACTCATTAATGAATGCTTCAAACGGGGTGCATAGTAAATATCTTTTACCTTCATTATTTTTCCTCTCCTGGTAGGAACCTCCATTTCTCCTTTCGCAACCACCTCCAAGCTCTTCTCATCCCCAAGCCTGATACTAGATTGATAAGAAGAATCAAGAGATGAAAATACATCCCTCTTGTCGATCATATGGTTTGTGCACCCACTATCCAGGATCCATGTCTCCTTTGTGCTATTATGTGTAGAGAGGAAAGTTGCTTGCTCCACTTTTTCTTCAATCATACAGAACAAAGTATCATCCTCATAGGAATCCTCTTCTCCATAATGTGCTGATTTTTTCAGCCTGCAATCTCTCTCATAATGGCCATATTTGTTACAATTGTAACACTGCACATTTCTCATATCTCGGCCTCTACCTCTTCCTCTTGCACTGGATCCTCCTCTTGCAACATGAGCCTGGTCATTGTCTGAATCTTGAGATCTTCCTCGACCTCTACCACCGTAGGAGCCTCTTCTACCTCCTCTTCCATTTCTTCCTCTTCCTCTGGAACCCCTACCATGACCTCTTCCTCCATCATTCTATTTTGCCAAAAAATCTTGTTCCTCTGTAGAACCTCCTTCTTTATCCTTCTTCCTCTTGGCAATTCTCTCTTCATGAGATGTGAGAGAGCCAATTAATGAATCTATATCCATTTTCGAGAGGTCTTTCATTTCTTCTATGATAAGGGCTGCACTGTCAAACTTCTCTGTCAAGGTTCTTAAAACCTTTTTAATTACTACATTTTGCTCTATGATCTCTCCAAGTGTGGCCATTTTATTTACTACTATTTTTACCCGAACACAGTAATCTCCTGTAGTTTCATTCTCCTCCTGTTTGAGATTTTCAAAATCTCTCCACAAAGTCTGCAACTTCACCTCCTTAACTTGGGCACTCCCATGGTAATTCTCCTTCAATGCCTTCCAAGCTTCTTGAGCCGAAACGCAGGCAGAAATCCGGGGAAAGAGACTCTTGTCTAGAGCCGACTGGATGAAAGCCAAAGCCAAATTATTTTCTTTCTCTTTCTCCTGCATCTCCTTCTTTTGATCTGCAGTCAATGCACTCCAATATTTTGGTTCGGTGAACCCAGCTTCAATGATGGCCCAAGCTCCTTTTGCCTTCAGAATCATCCTCATCCGGATGCTCCAATATTCGTAGTCGAAACCATCAAATTCTGGGATCGAAATTGAATTGGTGTTGTTGGCCATAATAGCTCCCTTCAACACGAACTGAGATCTCCAAGAAGCTTCTGTAAAACTTGCAGCAGAAATTCCATAGTTACTCGAACCCAATTTCTCGATCGCCTCGCTCTGATACCAAATGAAGAATTTACAATAATACAATAAAACAAAATTGGAGCAAATATTATCTTCTTATTATCTAGAATAATTATGGCAGAGTTTCAGTACTCTGTTACAATCTCCTCACAGGCTCTGGAAGAGCTCACACACTTGCTACAATGCAAAATTCTTCTTCATAAAAGAAAACCCTAAAACTGCCTTAAGTAAGAAAAAACAAAGCAAACCCTAACCCTAGCAAATCACATCCGTCGGATCTACATCGACGGTGTTTATTACATGTCTTAGTATTTCGGCCATAACTTTTGACTCGGGTGTCCGTTTGAGCCCATTTTTTTTAGATTGCATATATTTCGAAGCTCTACGATTTTGTTTTGTCTCCTCTAAGAGGAGATGCTTTCCAAGGCTGAAAACATCATCTAACGGCCCAAATTTTTGTTTTAATGTATGGCTGGCCAGATTTCCAACACACACTTAAGTGCTCTCATCCCAAACATTGGAGAAGCAAGCTGCATCCTAAGACCTTCCTCCCCTGTCATGTCATATCATATAGCTCTTGGTATACCTGCACCAATAAAGCAAGAGCCCATGCAAATCACTACGGTGTAGTGAGTAAATCACTCACCAATCCCAATAGGTTCCATGGGAACCTATAGCCAGTACTATTTGGGATCACTATGTTTGCCAACACGAACATCACCAATATTGGGAGGGGCTCCAACTCCTTGGCCACATACATGGTCAAGTATGGAATTCCCCCACACTCCACCATCACCTCCTCCCATCTATCTCCAAACATCCTGCTCATCTACTTCTTTTTATCGTAGTCTACTTCCACCTTCAATCCTTCTACTGGCACCTTGAGAATGCAATACACATCCTCAAGGGTAATAGTCACCTCCTCGATTGGAAGTTGGAAAGTCCCCCTATCCGCATCCCATCTCTCAACTAAATCTAAAAGATACCCATCATCCACCCTTACCACATCAAGTTGGGCCGCATCCTCTAGCCTTACTACTCTCAACAAAATCCAATTTGCTTTCGTCAAAAAATTTCTCATCCTAGGAACAAGAGGAGAAAATCGATGTCATGGCTCCAAAATCTGCAACTACAACAATAAACACATTTCATGAGCATTAAAAAATAATAATAAAAATAACAAAAATTTGCACAAAAGAGCCTTCAAAAGCCTTACCTTGGCAAATATTGCCTCTGCTCCAACCACAACACTCGTTCCTTTTGCCGCCATAGCTTTCACACCAAAATTCCACTACCTCACTTGACTCCACCCCTCAGACGCAACTTCTCAAACTTGAAAACACACAAATGATCTCCATTTTCCAATTTGTAGGCTATTTATAGCATTTGTAGGTGCACTGAAGCACCTTGGGGCATTTTAGGCATGCTAAAGTGCACATGGATGTTTTTTAGATATGCTGAAATGCGCATGGGCATTTTTTAATTTGCGAAAGCGCACCATCATGTTTTCTAGACCTCAAAAATGCATACAGATGTTGACGCATAAATTGAGAAAAGGTAAAATTGATCAAATCAATAGATTACCTCCTCCAAATCTCACCAAATTTCACCCACACATCAATTCCATTATAAAATCAAGTTTTGTGAAAACAAAAATCAGTTTGGATGCATACTCTTTGTTTACGACCAAAAGTCATAAAAAGCACACTTTCCAATTACAAAACGTATCAAACTGGTCCAAATTTTTACAAACCATCCATTCTCATCATCTGCATCATAATGCCCATAATTCCACCAATTTCTATGACAATCTAAGTTGATTTGGCACATTAACTTGAATTTTGTGTCCAAAAGGCATAAAATTGACCAATATGCTATCCAACGTTCGCCAATCAGTTCTATTTTTCACAAATCATCACATTTCCTCATCAAAATTTTAAATTTAACCAACATCATACTCCATAATACATTTATTTCCACATATGCCAAATTTCAAGTGAATCTTGTATAAAGTGGTTTGTTCTATATACTTGGTGATTACAACGATTTGCGTCCACACAATTTGGTAAGATGAATGAATCACCATAAGAACACTTGGTCATCATAATAACTTCATGTCTCCTAGTTTGAAAGCATAATCAAATTTGATTCCTCACATTTCAAGTGAAACTCTGACAAGATTAATCTTGCTAAATAGCTATCATTGATGGCCTTATTCATGGGGCTTAAAACATGGACAAAATTACATCACATCATTTCCAATTTCCTTGATAGTCATCATGGTGACTGGCTCTAGCTAGGGTTATTGGTTCCATTGAAAGAAATTATCCTACAGTCAATAGCAGGCCCTCCGAAGTTGACTCCTTTTTATTTTTTGCATCTTCATATTGCATATCAATGAGGTCATACGACAAAATTTGTTCAACATCACATAATCACCCCAAATTTTGGGCAACTAAATTTGATTATGATTTTTCCACAAAGGGGATGCACATTACACGATAATGACATCTATATTTAACACAAAACCCTTCATCGGTTTGGACAAAAATAGACGCAATCATCATCCATATTTATTCCAAAACCCTTCATATGTTGGGGAAAAAATAGATGCAATCATCATCCACATTTCTCCCAAAACCCTTCATTTGTTGGGGCAAAAATAGTCGCATTCATATTCTCCATTTCACCAACACCCTTCAACCTTTTGGGGCCAAAAATGGTTGCACATTCCATCATTCCCATTTTCTTCTTTGCACAACATTTTTTCCTATTCATTCTTTTTCAATTGGCTCGTGAGCTTCATCTGCAACTCATTTGCCAATTGAGGGGGGGTAAGCTATGCAATAACTCTAAATTCTTTATTCTTTTACCTTCAATTTTGTCTCACCCACACATCAATTCCATTATAAAATCAAGTTTTGTGAAAACAAAAATCAGTTTGGATGCATACTCTTTATTTATGACCAAAAGTCATAAAAAGCACACTTTCCAATTACAAAACGTATCAAACTGGTCCAAATTTTTACAAACCATCCATTCTCATCATCTGCATCATAATGCCCATAATTCCACCAATTTCTATGACAATCTAAGTTGATTTGGCACATTAACTTGAATTTTGTGTCCAAAAGGCATAAAATTGACCAATATGCTATCCAACGTTCGCCAATCAGTTCTATTTTTCACAAATCATCACATTTCCTCATCAAAATTTTAAATTTAACCAACATCATACTCCATAATACATTTCTTTCCACATATGCCAAATTTCAAGTGAATCTTGTATAAAGTGGTTTGTTCTATATACTTGGTGATTACAACGATTTGCGTCCACACAATTTGGTAAGATGAATGAATCACCATAAGAACACTTGGTCATCATAATAACTCCATGTCTCCTAGTTTGAAAGCATAATCAAATTTGATTCCTCACATTTCAAGTGAAACTCTGACAAGATTAATCTTGCTAAATAGCTATCATTGATGGCCCAGTTCATGGGGCTTAAAACATGGACAAAATTACATCACATCATTTCCAATTTCCTTGATAGTCATCATGGTGACTGGCTCTAGCTAGGGTTATTGGTTCCATTGAAAGAAATTATCCTACAGTCAATAGCAGGCCCTCCGAAGTTGACTCCTTTTTATTTTTTGCATCTTCATATTGCATATCAATGAGGTCATACGACAAAATTTGTTCAACATCACATAATCACCCCAAATTTTGGGCAACTAAATTTGATTATGATTTTTCCACAAAGGGGATGCACATTACACGATAATGACATCTATATTTAACACAAAACCCTTCATCGGTTTGGACAAAAATAGACGCAATCATCATCCATATTTCTCCCAAAACCCTTCATATGTTGGGGCAAAAATAGATGCAATCATCATCCACATTTCTCCCAAAACCCTTCATCTGTTGGGGCAAAAATAGGTGCATTCATATTCCCCATTTCACCAACCCCCTTCAACCATTGGGGCCAAAAATGGTTGCACATTCCATCATTCCCATTTTCTTCTTTGCACAACATTTTTTCCTATTCATTCTTTTTCAATTGGCTCGTGAGCTTCATCTACGACTCATTTGCCAATTGAGGGGGGGTAAGCTATGCAATAACTCTAAATTCTTTATTCTTTTACCTTCAATTTTGTCTCCACATTTCAACAAGAGAGAGAAGTTGCTTCTATGCCTAGCTCGATCAGGTGTCTCGTATTTTTGCACCATATTGTGTTTCATGCAACATGGTACAAAAAGGGGCATTTGTAGACACCAAAATCTAGCCACTTGTCCTCCATCCATGCTCTCCCACCATTCATTTGTCCACCATCTCTATTTCTTGCCATTTTCGAACATTATTCATTTTTAATTGTATACATTATATATATGTATATATATTTAAAAAATATATTATATATATATATATATATATATATTTTAACATGGTGGAATTGGTAGCCGCCATGAATCGGGCAGGCTGTCCAGATTTTTATGGTCACCACAACATTCTGCGTTGTCCGCCCTGGAAGCCCCACACAGATCTTCTCGTAGTTCACCCCTATAACCGCCATGCCACAATCATTTTAAATCTTTTATGCCACTGAAAGCACTAGGAAAGGGACAAGCGTTCAGACTAATGAGGCCCAAGATTTGAACCTTGGACCTCTGCCCCCCTTATGGGGTTTGGATGAACCAATTGGTCTACACCTCGGACCTATATAATATTTTATATTATATTTTAATATATGTTTAATAAATATATATTTATAAAGTGGATTATTCCTAGCCGTCCGATCTCATCTAATATCATCCGTCCATTTATCTTAATCCATACCACATCCTAGATTGATTTTCCACCCTTAGATATGCTTTAATCTCAACCATACAATTAGTGTCATTGAAACCCTAAAGTATGCCCTAGGTTGAAATATTAATATGAATAATTTTAAAACTCACCCCCAGCTGGAAGTTCTCTGGAATCCTAACTAGCTGGAAAGCAACCTAAGTTTTCTAAGTTTCTGAATACCCTAAGTGCCTTAGAGTTCCAACTAAGATTTTAGTACCTTAACCCTACATTTTCCCTAATCCATCTACCGTTCCTCCATCACCTCACTCATTGCCATCGCCATCGCATCCCTCGCCCTCATCAAATTTGCTTTTGCAAATTTAATTTGACCTCTCAAGCGCTCTGCTGCTCTTCGCAAATCTCTCGAGTACCCTATTGCTCTTCGCAGACCTTTCAAACACCCTACTACTCCCCACAGACCTCTCGAGTGCCCTGCTACTCTCCAAAAATCTCCCAAGCACCTTGCTGCACTGCGTAAACCTCCCGAGTGCCCTGTTGTACTCCCAAATAACTTACAGGTAGTTCAAATCTGTATCTGACATCGAGCGAGATCCTTGTGTGTTGTTAGGGTACGCCCCCACCATCGACCTGAAAAAGATCCATCCATCAATAAAAAGTAAGCAAGAGCAAGGTAAATCCATTTATGTTACTATATTTCATATTGTCTTATCCTATTCACATTTGCATTGCTATAACTAGGGTTTTTAAGTTGTGATTTATGAGGGCTCACACTGTGGAGCCTCATTTGTTATTACTAATTATTTGGTTTTTTTGTGTGCAGGTTTTGATAATACATCAAAAGCATTAGACAACTACTTAAGTTGGAGTGGACCGATATCGGATACGCAGAAGCCCACTCAACCTTGTTGGGAGCAAAGACGCAGTTGAAGACACCGCCAGTTATTTGTGGCTAGGGTTTTAGAGAACCCTAGCAAAGTTTGTAATATTTTATCAAGGGATTCTTGAATCCACTACTATAACAATGTAGTTTCTAGGATCCCCCATTTATCAATATAAATTCTATTTTGTTGTGCAATATTTGATTCACTTGAGTTCTATTTTATATGCTTTATTTGGTGTCACATTTTTAGCTCTACAAATAAATTATCATTAAATTAAATTTTTATTTAATTTAATTTAATAGTTTTCCAAATATTTTGTACTCTAGTTATTTGTTCAACTTCTAACCAAAACTATTGAGAAAAAGAGTATTTGATTAACAAATGTGTGATGTTTTCCTCTTCTGACTAACACAATATACAAATACTTGGACCTTGTCTGCTTCTCTATAAAACTTCCCAAGTAAAAGCCTTATTTCTAAAAGCTAACCATAAAAAAATAATTGTATTTTTTGGGTATATAATTTCCAAATTTGTTTCCACCACCGACTAGTCCCTTGAGGATGAGGGTAAAAACTTGCTTTGTAACCAATTCTAGTCGTATATTGACCCCCAGATTTGTTGTATACCTAAGCAATAGTATTCGGTTCAGCTCTTAACTTGATATGACTCTTACTAAGACTACCAGTGTAAGTCTTCCAAAAAATAGCCCACTGATCAGAAAATCCCAAGACCCGAGCCTTCTTCCAACCTTGGGTCCAAATACTAGAAGAATCTGATTCCCACCTGATGAAGAAATTAAAAACCCTTGTCTTGTAAAGAACTTATCATATATTCTGGTAACAAAATGTTTTCTCCACAACCCAAAATAGAATCAACCCCTATTCTAACTTGTTCACCATTGCCCACTTTCCAAGCCAAATATTTTCCAATCATAGGAAAGGCTTGTACTAGTGCCTTCCATTGAATGGAAACATTTTTAATGTTTTTCTGTGGACTTTTAATCCAATCCATAAAGGTCCCTGGACAAATATACTTCTGTTCAATAATCTTCTTCCATAATCCTTATCTGGTCAAAATCCTCCATAAAATGTTTGCTACCAAAGAAAAGCCAAAAATATGAATATTTTTAAGGCCCCATCCACCTTCCTCCTTTGGCCTAGCAATACTATGCCACTTAAATAAATGAATTCCTTCATGTTCCTTGGGTCCAGTCCAAACAAATTTGAAGCAAATTTTTCTTATTTTCTCTAGAAATATTTTGGGAATGAAATCCAAGGAGTTCCAAAGCACAAGAATTGCCTCAAGAACTGACTTTACAAGTGTTAATATCCCACCAATAGACAACCATCTATTGCACCAATGGTTAATCCTAAATTCAATCTTCTCTAAAAGCCATCCCTATTCTCTCTTCCTGTAAGTATTTAGCTTCAATACAAACCCCATATACTTAAAGCCTTCCTAAAAATCTAAGATATTAAAAGGAAAAATTATGATTAGATCCTATTTAGTCTCCTACTCTAGACCATTAAAGCAAATAGAGGATTTTTGAAAATTTATATCCATGTCAGTAGCAATACTGTAAGTTTCCAAGATTTCCTTCAACTTTCTAGCTTCCCTTAAACTGCTATTTGTGAACAATAATATATCATCAAAAAATAATAAATGAGATAAATAAAGGACCCCCACTTTGATCTCAAACAAGGATCCTACCCTCTTTGCATCCAAAACATCTCTACTCAATCCTTCAGCAACCAACAAAAAATGTAAAGGAGATAAAGGGCATCCCTGTCTCAGTCCTCTCAAGGGTCAAACCCATCGATAAGATCCATTGATAAGAACAATAAAAGATATAAAATAAATACATCCCATAATACACTTTACTATTGAATAGCTAAAACCCACATCTAAGAGCATTAATCTGAGATACAACCAACTAGTTCTATCATAAGCTTTAGATAGATCTAGTTTAAGGACCATTGCAGGAAGATTTTTGATTTTAATAGAGTGAAGGCCCTCTTGTGCAGCTCCTATGGCTTCAAAAATTTGTCTACCTACTAAAAATCTAAACTGCTCCTTCGAAATAACTTCAAAGAAAATCTTCTTCAATCTAATAGCCAGAATCTTTGCAATGATTTTATAGATATAGTTACACAAAGAAATAGGTCTAAATTCATCAAACGTTACAGGATTCTCCTTTTTTGGAATCAAAGCTAAAAAAGAGGAGTTAAAAGCCTCCAAAACTTGACCACTCAACCTAAATTCCTCTATTACTCTGAGAAGATCCTCCTCAACCAGATCATAGAAAACTAGGAAAAACTCCATAGGCCATCCATCAGACCCTAGACTTTTATCCTTTTTAAAAGAAGTCAGGACAACTTTCAATTCTTCCTTTGTGACCTCCTTCATAAGTAACTAATTGTCCTCCTCAATCACAAAATTGGGGAAGAAAATAATTAGCTTTAGAATTTACCCAATATTGACTCTATCTGGTTCTTTATAGATAGATTAAAAATGTTTTACTCTCAAATCTACTAACTCAGAAAAAACACCTAACGAAGAGCCCTTCTTCATTCCGCATCTCCTAGATAGTGTTAACCTTCTTCCTATGATTATAAAAATTATGAAAAAATTAGTATTTTCATCCCCTTTTTTAACCATACAACTTTACTTTTCATTCTTCATTCAAGTTTCCTCCACTCCAAAAATTTGTTCTTCTTAATTTCTAGTTCAACCAGTCTTGTTTTCTCCTCCTCTTTAAACAAACCAGCCTTATTATTTTTATGAATTTTTAAAATTTCCTTCTCCACCAACTTAAGATATATATCCATACTCTCCTTTTAAAATGCAATCCAAGATGACACAAATCCTTTTAGTATTTTTAGAGCAGAAACAAATTGAAAACTTGTTGATGACTTGGAAATTTGGTCATAACCAATCCATTCTTTATTAATCAGTTGTTGAAAATCTTCTTCCTACAACCAAATTGGATTGAGATTATAAGGACTGGCAAGTTTTGCCTCTTGACTTTCTAATTGAAGAAAAATGGAAGAATGATCTAAACCACCTCCAGTCTCAATCCATGATCGTTTTTTTATCTATTTCATTGTATAATGTCTCTAATATCAAAAATCTGTCCAACCTCTTTAAGATCCCAACTTTCCCAACTCTATTATTTCTCCATGTAGGCATTAATTTTATTTGTTCTAAACCAATTAAACTAACTTCTTCAATATTATGCTTGAAGTAATCTGTAAGTCTAGCAAGTCTTGCAGATTCTCCCCAGACCTCACTTCTATTCATAGTAAAATTTAAGTCCCCACCAATGATAACTCTTTCATACCTAACACACCTTTGGGAGAAAACATCATACTAGAAGACCTACCTATCTTTATAGGGACCATAACAATTAATAACCTCAAACCTCAAACCCAAGTCTTTAAAAAAGAATTTTGTCCACAAGACTAAAACTGTAAAGGAAGAATTGATTAAGGATATCGAGCTTTTCCAACCAATAAAAACACCCCCTAAATTTTTAGTAGCATCTAGAGCCAAGAAATCCCATTCCCTAAGCAATTTACTTAACACTTTAATGACTTTTGTACTTGCCCCCATGGTTTCTTGTAGAAGGATAACATACGAATTATGAATTTCCACCAGCCTAGCTAAGGCAAGTCTTTTAGAGGGACTTCCAAGACCTTAGATATTAAGAGATAGTAAGATTATTTAAACATATTAGAGGGGTTTTATCCTACTCTAAGGACCCCTTTGATAGATTTTTGTTTACCTTGTTGAATTTCCCTCAAAACCTTCTCCTGTGCATGAAAAAAAATGATTTCCTACCTGCTAAAGTAGTGGAAGATTCCTTTATATGGTCCAGACCTAACCCTAACCTTCCAACAACTACACAAGTTCTCAGCTTGGATTCCCTTTTCCTAGAATGTAAAAATATCTACAAGAGGAACCTATATCCAAACCATACCTTGAAATAGATACCTCCCTAAAAGATTCACATGATAGGTCACAAATACCTCCCAATAGTAGAAATATTTGGATCACAATCCTTATTCAATGCGTTTGAGGTTGCCGACCCATTGTCCAAAATATTAGAAAATTCCTTGTCCCTAAGACTTCTCTTCGAACATCCATAAGGAAGTGTACAAAATTCTTTATTACCTAAGTCCATATTATGCTCATGTATTAGACAGTAATTATCATAAGTCTTATATGTTTGACCAATAAAATTAATAGTATCGGGTTCCAATCCTTTCATAGTTTTCTTTATGAATCTGTCTCCCTCTCTAACAGCTTGTGAACAGTGAAAGCTAAGCCCAAAATTTCTTCCTCCTTCTCTAGAGTTTTGGTTCTAGGTCCAACAATATTTTTTTGCTTGTTTGTACCAAATCAGGGAGCACTATTGAGATTTGAAAAATAGGTATCTCTTGATATTTGTTTTCAACTACATACTTTTTGTGTGAAATCTTGAGAACATTCCTTAGCAATATGTCTATAAACATGATAACAAAAACATCTAAAAGGAACCTTCAAATAATCCAAGATTTTAGTATGAACTGTATTCCCTACAACTATCTCCATACACTCCGGTAAGCCTTCACTGATATCCATCTCAACCAAAACCTGAGCTACAGACAAAAAAACACTAGATTTAAAAGAAATATCTATATCCAAGATTTTACCCGATGAATCTCCAATCGGTTTCAAATCTATTTATGACCATAACTCCATTGGTAGGCTAGAAAGTTTTACCCATATCATGATTCTCCTAGCAAATTTAGTCCTAGAATCAAAGCATGTTGTCCAAGCCTTCAAATCCAAAAAATAAGACCCCCAATACCAGCGATCTCCCAAAATTTTCTGTGCATATTCCTCAAATCAAAAAAGGAAACCTATCCATCCTCTGGAAAGTAAGTGAAAAATTGGCCCATATCCTAAGATTGGGAACCATACCTTTTGCAAACACTCATTTAATGTATTATCACTATTTGACATCCATGCAACTTTCCAATAAGGACCTTCCTCGAAAACTCCAAAACTTGTTCCATCCTCAAGTCTTCCCCAAGTACCATTCTAATCTTTGACCTTTTCTTTTTAAAAAATTTATATGCCTTACGCACTTTAGTAACCGGAGTTGTAGACTTGTGCTTATTGTAAGTTTGGACCCACTCCACTTAGGGCCTCTAAATCTAGAATTTTACCAATAAAACTAGAACCAAACAAAGAAAATCTGTCAAACAAAGTGTTTGGAGCCTGCTCAAATTTTTCTTCCCCGCAATAAAATGCTTGCTTATTCATTAGACCCATCACTTGAGTAGAGTGTTTAGACACAATGGAGAGTGAGCAGTCAATAGGATAACTGAATTGATCTGAACCTTTTGACATAGACTCCCTCTATCTACTAGAGTTTGATAACCTACAATATTATTCTGGTCACTCAAAAAACCCAAGGACCCCCAATTCTCAACTTCTAAATCTTATCCAAAAATGGGACCCTTGGCCCTTGGATTTGAAAATATGTGTTTCCCCTCAAAGGGGTCCTTTAAGAAGTCCAAACATTCCTCTTCATTCTCCATCAAAAACAAGAAACCAATTTCCCAAATTATACTGCCATTTTAAAAATACCAAATAAAAAATATTTTTACTTCACTGCCTTAGCACTATTGTACTAGCCTTCGGTCCCTAGTATTGTTGTGACACTATTAAAATATTTTTACTTCGCTTCCCTAAAACTATTGCACTCACCTTCATTGCCCTAGCACTACTATGGAACTATTAAAATATTTTTACTTTGCTGCCCTAGCACTGTTGTAGCATTGTTAAAATATTTTTACTTCATTGCCCTAGCACTATTGCACTCACCTTCATTGCCCTAGCACTACTGCAACACTATTAAAATATTTTTACTTCACTACCCTAGTACTATTGCAGTTGCCTTTGCTACCCTATCACTACTACGACATTGTTAAAATATTTTTACTTAGCTGCCCTAGCACTGCTGCACTCACCGTCACTACCCAAGCACTGTTGTGGAACTGTAAAAATATTTTTACTTCACTGTCCTAGCACTGTTGCACTTGCCTTCGAAGACCCCTATAATTATTGGCTAAATAGACAAATTATATTAAATAGTTTTTAGATATTAGATAATTCCTTAGCTCAGTTTTCTTAAATTTTATCACAATATCCTTGTTATGTTGAAGCACTCTAATAATCATGTCTATATTAGACACCTAATCATCTTCTAGGACTTTGTCATCCACAAATTTAGTTAGTTCATTCTAATTTAACTTACCATGTTCATCCAACTTATGTAATAAGTAATTGCATGGAGGTTCATTCTCAATTATAATCATGTTTCCATATCATGGTACCTTCATATGAGTATAGTCCATTGTCAAGTACCCTTCCTCAAATAGGTTATACATCAATTATCTAGACAACAACATGCCAAAATACAAGAGAAGGTCGACTATTATTACCTCTTAGACTACCACCAACTCTAGATATTTTACTATGGTTATAATCAAATCCTTTAAAAATACTATTGCATTCATCCTAGTTTCATTCATTTGAATCAGATGTCTAGTAGTCTTGATCTACAAAAATCCCATCTCCTTGTAGATTGCTTTTAGTATTACTATACAACTACTCTTGAATCAACTATGAAAATCCTTAGCAAGTAATTTTCAATTTTGAGAGTCATATAGAATAATGATGACTTTAGAGTTTTAAGATTGGAGTGTTTAATATATCCTCCATATTGACCTAAATGTGAGATGGATCCTCTATTATTAGGTTCTATTGCTCAACTGGACTAGGCTAAGTGAGCCTAGGTTGCCTATTTTTTGTGTAGATTCTTTCTTACTTCTTAAGAGCATCTTGAAGAAAATCCCTATAACTAGGAAGAGCTAGGGAATCAAACATGCTCACTTTTGTGGAAATTTTCTTCATCTCCTTTGTAATGCTGAACCTAAATTCAATAGAGCTACTCTCGCTACACACTATAAATATTCTATACTACCCAGTAGCCATTGCATGTATTTCACTAATGAGAGATGCGCGTTTAAGACATTTTTTACATTCTTTTACAAATTATCTCTTTCTTGTTCATCCCTTCTTTGGACTTGCCTATCCCCTAAATATTTCTCTTTTTAGCTCATGATTACTTTTCCTTATTTGTCTATATGCTTTTATTGATGTGCATTTATATCAAGGTATATTAGTCATGTTCCTAGCATTTTCACTCCATTTTCCTATTGTGTAGTCATTATTGACCCTTTATATTTTAAGTGCAATAATGGTCTTTCCCTCCTAAGAATTACGGTGCCTTTGTTTATATTATTTTTTTGCACTGGTGCTTGTTCTTTTGATGCCTTTCTTTTTTCCTTGGTCCTGACCCCTTGTTGATGTATACATACACCATTTTAAATGTAGAATCTTCATAACCTTCAACTATACTAAAGCTATCAAAGATTGTATTGTTAGGTTTTGGAAAGGTAGGGACTACCTAGTGTGCTTGGACTTGACATGCTAGTTTATTTAAGATAAGTTACTTGTAGGCAGAGTGATTTATTAGTGGTTCCATCTATTTTAAGGCAGTGATTTGTTGAGCCTGATATTACTGATCGTATTGCTTAGTGTATGAATATCTAATAGCCACCATGCAATCTATAGGTTCATGCCTCACATTACATGGAAAAAACAATAACATTTTAATTTTTGAATTGATGTTCATCATATTATTTTAAACCTAGTTTACAACCTAATTAGTGTCTTATCAGAGTAAACTTATGGTGAGATAAGGGGTTTTCTAAAGCTGCCAATTTTGCTAATTTTATTAATTGTTATTCTACTACCATTGTATTTTTGCTAATATTATTATGATTTATCAAGGTCTATACCAAATCTAATATTTATTTAATATCAAGCTTATATTGATCCTATAACATTGTAAAAGGCTAACACCTAATGTTGTAATGGTTGTAAATCATATGAAAATGAGCATTCATACACAAATTGACAAGAAATAACACATAACAAGAAATGTATCTTCCATTAATTTGAATCAATCCATGTTACAAATCCATCCCTCTTAGGGATACCCATTTGATACAACAATTACAATATGAAAATCCCTCGCAAGGGTAGGTGCCTTTCAATGCCTTCTACAATGACACGAACTGCTCCAAGGTGTCGATGACCTTCTTCTCCATGATTAGAGGTATTTGTTGCCTTGCATGTCAAAACCCTGTTAGTCCTGCATGCAATAAACAACAAGAAGCATATCAGTAATAAAGGATGCCTCTCTTGATGAGGCTTTTTGAGGAAGATTGTACAAAAGATATCATAGCAACATGAAATCAAGAAAGTGCAAGAAAGCTTGTTAAACCTAGCATTAAACATGAAAAATTCCACCATCAAGACTGTAAATGAAACATCAATTAATCTATCTAATGGCCTAATTATGAATTTGAAAGCATGGAAGCATGAAAAGATCCATTAATATCTTAATTACAATATTGAAAGCAAGATGATTAAAACCTAATTCTATCAGTAAAAGTCTCTAATAAAGCAAATAAACATGAAATATACTTAATCTAATGGAATTAAAAGATCCTATGATTAGAAAACAGAGAAATCAGAGATAATACCCTAACCACGGCTCTATGGCATGGTGAGCACTATTAGCCATGTTGAGCCTAAGATATGTTTACCCTCCAATTCAAGGGTTGAATCTCTGAATCCTCTTACCAAATTGATGGTCAAGGGTCACCTCTATGTCCTCTAACTAGTTTGGTGGTTGAATTGCTCAGATTGTGCATGAAATTGGTGTAATTGAGTTTCTTGGCTCTCCTAACCTCCTAGGACCTCCATGGCTTGAATTGCCATTTTAATCTCTCAATTAGGGGTAAGAAAGCAATATCACAATGCAATTAGGTGAGTATTGAATTCGATAGGGCTTCACCACTCAAATTCTCCTATGCATCTCTCTCTTCTCCCAATTTGGATGGGGTCTTATAGCACCTAGGAGGGCTATGTCCTAGCTTCATGAGGAAGCCAAGATCAAGAATGGATAGCTAGAGTAGTTGGAGGGAAACTTCTAGATCATTCCACCCCTAAACCGCTCAGATCTACAACCAATTGGTCATTGCAACCAAATTTGGATCGGTCAAGGTCCAACTGATTTTGATGCTAGTCATGGCTCTGAGGCACGATCAACACTGCTAACCATGGGTGTCAACCATGGCTAACACTGATTAGGCCAAACTACCTAAATGAGTGGTTAAAACCATTGCTATACCTTGGTATTTGTCCAAGGTCTTCCATATGGTCTTCTAGCATGTCCCATATGAGTAGTCGCCTCGACATGACATATTTTAGGTGTCTACAGATGCCCCTTTTGAGATGCATTGTGAGATCGAACAACGCTGAGCAAAAATAGACCTCCTAAAATGATGTCATAGGTTGGATGATGATCATTAGTCTGATCAACATTAGATGCTCAAGGTCCAGCAAAAGGATGCGCATCCTAGAATCATTGCTTCCAACTAGATGGAAGGCTTAAATTTGCAAAGCTTTGGCAAGCTCCAACGTGATCGAGTAGCTTTAGTGCTACTATAGGATTCCATATAGATCTGAAAGGAGGAGAGCTACTAACTTAACTATCATATTTGCTTTTTGCCCCAGCAGAGGGTAAGCTTATGATAGTCATTGGCAATGATTCATAAGATGAACACAATTTTGACAAGATCAAGGGATCTTCTATTGACTTTGATTATGATTATGATATTATGACTACCCCCTCAAGCGATGAGTCGATGAGGGTAGGACAATTAAATGAAGCGACGAGTCGCTTGACCACTATGAATGACTTTGAATAAAATAAGATTTAGCATTTGATAATTGATTAGGCCTAATCAGCTATGATTGCAACTATTAAGAGTAATTGTACATCTCTATCCCATGGAGCGGTCCAACCTCAATGGCCTTCTTAGGGAATCAAGATGATAGCAATTCCAATTAGGCATGTGTTGAATCATATTGTTCGATGATCTACTAAAAATGTCATAGAAGAAGTGATATGATTGCTTCATTCCCATGGAGCAGTCATCCGTCTAGGCCTTCTTAGGGATTGAAATGAAGCATATCAATTCAACGATGATGAATTTGCCCCAAATGTCCTTATGGTAATTTACTCATCTTGTCAGATTGCATGGAGCGCAAGTCGCTACAACCACCAAGTGTATAGGGTAAATTACTAGATACAAGGTGCATTTGGATTTTTAGTTTATCTAATTTTTTATTATTTTTAATTTTTTGACAATTTTGGTCAGATGGGTATTTTTAATTTAGCAATTTTTAGCTCCTCATGGTGGGATTTTTGAGCATTTATTATAGTTTTCTAGCCACATTTGTCAACAACAGCTAGGTTTTCAAAATTTTCTAGCCATGGTGACATTCGCGATCGACAAACCCTAGTTCTACGCCCTGGTGTCAACCATGGTCAAGAAAAAATAAGAAATATTTAAAAAATTTCTATCATTTTTGACGTCATTTTCAATTTGATAACTTGCAAATCCTGAGTGCTCTGAGAGGTGAGTCAACAATTCGATGAAACATTGTTGAAACTTGACCTCACTACCACCCAGAATGATGGCAGCCCAACCTGGAGGAGCCGATGCTACTAAGGTAGAAGCACACAAAACCCTTGACCATTTTTATTTTACCGGTTTAAAATTAACCTCACTAATTAATGGGTCAAATGAACCTCATTAAACCATCAGTAATGAACCTCACCCTAGTTAGGTTTAGCTTAGGTTAGCTTAAGGGGAGGGTAAATTTTTTTTTTTTTTTTTATTTTTTTTTTTTTTTTTTTGGGGATCTCGGGATGAGGAAGGACCCTGAAAAGGTCTTCCCTCCTGACCTGGTGAGCATGGTCCCCAATTGGAAAATTGGGGCACTATCACGGGATTTAAATCCCAATGGTCAAAAATTTGATCGCCTCCCACCGGTCTAAGATCAAACTTAATTTTATTTTTTATTTTTAATTTATTTTTTTTTTTAAGTGCATTTTTCCATTTTTTATGTTTTTAATTTTATATTTTGTTTGTCATTTTTAAGCTCTTTTTATGTTTATGATTGATTTTTATTTATTTTTTCCTTATTATTCTACCATCGACCAAACTCCATGAGGGCGAGGGAATCAGAGATCCTTCACAACCTCATGTGCCTTACCTAGGGATGAAGATTGGTTTGGGGCTATAGGATTTGGCTATGTCTTACACCTCCCCACCATTAGGGCCGATCAGGCCTACATGACTGCATTGGCCCGATGCTGGGATGCGTGGACCAATACCTTTCACCTACCGACAGGTGAGATGACTATTACTCTGGAGGATGTCTACCACATCTTCTGACTCCCTATAGATGGTGAGGCCATCACATATTCACCGATGGAGGTGAAGGATGCAGTATTCATGATGATCTTTGGTCACCATAATGAGGTAGCACAATGACACTCGGACCATGGAGGGGTCCACATTGAGCATTGGTACACCAAGCAGGTCTTCTCCCAATGAGCAACTATCTTCATGCACCTGATCATGCAGATTATCCTACCCGACTCTTTAGAGTGAGGTTCCCTTGGAACCTCCTAGCTAGGATGATGGAGGTCCTAGTGAGTCACACTGATCATCCTCTGATCCTATCCTAGGGGAGTGCCCTACTAGCGTAACTCTATAATGAGTTATACCAGATTACATAGAGGAGTAGAGTGGGCATCGATTATAGCTTACTACTTCAGATCTAGGGGTGGCAGCACATTAAGATCGAGCACCCCACTAGCCTACCACTCGAGATTGGCACCATTGAGGAGGTGCACCAGTGCTATGCAACATGTTGGCCTCGTGAGTAGGAGGGCTTCTTGAGTAGGTCTCATGCAGGGGACCTAGCTCACTACATTGGATAGTTCTCACGACTAGGTGGATCAGATTGACTAGTACCCATACTTAGACTACCCTCCATGGATGGAGGTTGATGATCGACTACATCGAGCACACAGAGATAGATGGCTCCTCAAATGTAAGTCTAAGGTACAAGAGTTATTTTACTTCTCTCATATCACCAGATAGTTTGAGATTAGGTAGGACATTCTAGAGCTACCTACCATCTACCATCACCTCACTCTAGAGAGGGACTTGACATGGCCTAGGGTGACTCCACTAGGTGATGAGGATGATGAATTTTAGGAGTTAAGGTTGACAGATGTAGGGACTACTCCTGACTATGACACTTGGTGGACACTCAAGGTATGGTGGGGTTTGAGGGCCCCTTAGGTAGGGTAGCAGATGATGTAGTAGAGGGTGTAGAGGGAGTAGAGGTAGATCCTCATGATCATCGAGTCCATTAGAGGACTGAGGGTGGATGGGGTGAGGAGGATCTATAGAGGATGCACCTCTAGTTGAGGAGGAGGATGACGCTCTCGAGGAGGGTGAGGCCCCACCAATAATGAGATTGGATAGCTCAGGGCCTAAGTTGCTAGCCTACAGACTCAGGTAGGCTCTCTACAGACACAACTCCTACATCGAGACACCACCATTGCCACCTTACAGGCAAAGGTTGGGGATCTACAATCTTAACTCATAATAGGGTAGTCTTAGTGGTATAACTATGAGGAGGAGAAGACCACTCTACAGGCTAAGATTACCATAGTAGATATAGAGATACAACGGGTTACAGGCAGTGCATCCTCCTATAGTCTAAGCTAGATGCTCTTAGGGCACAACATGATGTACTCAGGGTTGAGAGGGGATATCCCTCTACTTCACAGGTTGCTCTAGCACCACCAACTACTCCAGAAACTCAATATAGGGATTAGCAAGGCTAGATCAAGGGGAGGATATCAGGAGACTCCGAGCTCTGATGCAGCAACACATCGATGATAGAGCATGAAATTCTACCTACATCACTTCTCTGAGAGGATCGATTCAACTACTAGAGGGTGAGGTTCCAGATATGCCCATGACTTTAGGCTCTTAGAGGACTCACACTCGAGAGACAGGCCAGTCTTCATCTCACTCCAACCATAGGAGTCATAGATCAGAGAGGACCTTGGGTGCCAGCTCCAGACGCAGGGATGGTGGAGGTGAGGGTGGAGCCTCTCAGATGGGGGCATAGGCTCTACTTAGTATAGATATTATAGATGCTATTGTACCATTTTTGTGTGTAAGGTCGAGGACCTACACAGATGTAGCCTACGAGTATTTTTGACATATGTCTAGTGTACTGCTTATTATTATTTTTTGATACACATATATATATATGATCTGACATTGAGACTCATTATATGTGCAATTTATTATTTTTATTTTTTTAGATTTTATGAGATGCATATGGATGCAATGCTTAGATGTGATGTTTATTTTATGCTATATGATGTGATGTATGGATGACATGCACTAGATATATGATGGATGTATGATTTTAGATGCAATGATATATATGTGTAGATGGACTACTTATGATGAATGTATATGAATGCAATATTTGTTGTTAAATGCATGTTTAATTTATTGTACTTGTATGCATTTAATTTATGTTGTTATGACATAATTTATGCCATGTATGTATTGCATAACTTTTTCTATGATGAATTCTATGTAAATGAACATGTATGTTTTAATCACTTAAAACATAATGTATGAATGCAATATGAGTTTAACAATCTAATGGATGACACCACAGAATGTATAACAATCATGAAATGTAATTGCTATATATTTTTATGAAAATTGATAAATTGTGCACCCATATGTGAGATGCAATTATATATGGTTTCTATTCATAAGATTTTGTAGATTAAAATAATATGTATAATATAGTCAGTGGCCATTTAAATATCATTTCTGACATCCATCCGATATCTAACCTATATTACAAATAATTCTAATAAACAAACTCTCATAAAAGAAATTGATTTTTGATGATTGCATTGAAAATTGGTTGTTGCTATTTGGGAATTTTTGAGGTTTTCCATGAGACTCAAACACCCTAGTTGACTTATCAAAAGTTGTATACTGACCATACTAGACTTCTGAAAAATAAGGCTTTTGCTAGGATAGACCCTAACTATTCATTATCCCTATGTGTGCAAATGAGTATATTTAGATAAGGCATAAGCATACCCCGATGTCAAGCGGGATTCTTTCAGCCCATTGCTAAGATTGGGGATCCTCAAATGTCTATCCAATCCTAGGTTTAGATTTTAGTTGGACTAGACCACTAGGCGATACAGGACACCTAAAGCTAGCTCTTCCACATTCAAACATTGGTCTGCACAAAATGAAATGCTAATGTATCAGACATATCATCATGCATAAGGTATGGTAGTATTGATCATTCCAAGGATTCAAGCTCACCCCTTCTTTTCTTCAATTTATTGGGATACTTGCTCATATAAAGTGATAAAAATCACTATTTATTTTGTATAGTGATAAAAATCACTATTTATTTTTTTTTTTTTTTGAGCAAGGGATTTGATACTAATTTGATTTCATTTAGGATTTACTTTAGAATTTCACTCAAGGATTTTTCTCCTTCATTTGTAAGCAAGGGATTTATTCGAGTAGGGGGTAAGCTTGTCCTTTTGCCAATTACCACTACATTTCTAGACCATTCGCAAGAAGATAAGCAAGATAAACTTTTCACCTAAGGATACCCGGTCCACTTTGTAGTGTTCATCCTTCCTTAGTCCTAATTAGGATTGTTTAATTGTTTGATTAGTGATAGGATTATGATATGCTAAGTGCTATCAAAACTAGACCTCATCTACAAAAGCAAAGCAAGCTTTCTACCAAACTCTTGAGAAGACCACTAGGTATGGTTGAATGACCAAAAAACCTTAGTATATTCTTCATAGCAACAAGAAAGGTTGTGTTGAAAAACACAATTACTCACAAGGGTGATGAATGATGATGATAGTGCAAAGATGCATGATTGAAATACAAACATGGTGTCATTTGTAAGATTGTAAACACAAACTATCCTAATGCAAGTGCGATGGATGGATATGCCTAATGCAATGCAATATGAAATGCAAATATTTTTGAATTTTGATATTTTCCAATTTTTTAGATTTTATAACTTTTTGATTTGACCAAAGGGCTTACAGATGCCTTTGGAGCCTTTTACTAAATGACCAAAGGGCTTACAGATGCCTTTGGGGCATTTTGATGGTTTTAGGCATAAAATGCTTTAAGGTGAAGGATGTTGAGAGGTTCAGGCTCTTCAACCCCTTCCAACGATGTCAAGTGATATGTCCTAGGTCCAATCTTCTCAGAGATGATATAAGGACCTAACCAATTAGCCATAAATTTGTCTCACATTTTTGGTGATAGATTTGAGTTCTATTGGTTCTCTTTCAGCACAAGATCACCAACCTCAAAGTCTCTCAGATGGACTTTGTCATTGTAAGCTCATTTTAAGCGCTCCTGATAAATACGGAGATGCTCAAGGGCATTCATGCGATGTTCATCAAGTAGCATCAATTGATCTAGGTGAGCTTGTCATATAGTGTCATCATCGATGAACTCTTTCAATGTGATGCACAACATTGGAATTTCCAACTCTAAGGGCATAATGGCCTCAATGCCATATACTAGTGAAAATGGAGTTGCCCTAGTGGGTGTCCGAATACTAGTCCTATAAGCCCATAATGCAAGGGGCAGCTGGATGTGCCAATATTTATGATGTTCTTGTACCATATTTTTCAAGATGGATACCACTATCTTGTTTGAAGCTTCAACCTACCCATTTTCCTATGGATAATATGGAGTCACAAAACTATGTTTGATCTTGTACTTGAACGTCAAAGCTCTCACAATTTTATTTTTGAATGATGTTCCATTATCCAAAATTATCTTGGATGGTATCCCAAAATGACTTATGATATTGGTGAGTATGAACTCAACAATACATGCTCTAGTTGTCATTGTTAATGGGATTGCTTCCACCCACTTAGTAAAGTACTCAGTAGCCATAATAATGAATGTATGTCAGCCCGATGATGGAGGAGAGATCTTACCGATGAGATCCAAACCCCACTGAGAAAATGGCCAAGCCGCTTGAATGGGTTGTAAGGCCTATGATGGTAGGTGCACAAGATTAGCATGATGCTGGCATTTAATGCATTTCTTGACATACACATTGTAATCCTTCTCCATAGTGGGCCAATAATAACCCATGTGAAGGATGCACTTGATGATAGCCATGTCACTAAAATGGCCATCGCACGTACCATCATGAGCTTGCAAAATTGCCCAAGATGATTCTTGGGGCTCAAGACAATGAAGGAGAACTCCATCATAGCTTCGACGATACAAAATATCTCCTAACAAGACATACTTTGTCACTTTCTATTTAAATGTGTGCTTCATGGCACGATAATCCCTGAGGGATTACACCAAGCTTAAGGAAGTCGTATATCTATGACATCCAGTTCTGATAGCTCTCAGCCTCAACTGACAAGACAACATGTTCCCCCTATGGTTTAACATTCACAAATGCAGACTAGGAAATAACCTTATGGTGAATGGTAGTACCACTCCCCGTAGGATCCTACGAGATCAAAGACCCCCAAGATGCTCCCTTGAGAAAGTCTCTAGCTCTATAGAACCATTCATGGTTTGGTTCTACCTAAATCATGTTGATTGACTCTTTATTATCCAAAGCTTCATGTTGCACAATAGAGTGTGACAATATTTTTACATGGATGGTAGTAAAATCGGTAGATGGATTCTGAGGGATTAAGGATCCCAAATATGCCATAGTGTCTACAAATATATTTGATGAATGAGGGATTGCCTCGATGTCATACCATTCCAACTGAGCTAAATATGTATCAACAAGATCTTTGTAAGACTTCAAGATAGGACATCGACACTAAAAAAGTCCCTTCACTTGGTTAACAATGAGAAGGGAATCACCAAAGATATTTAACCTTTTAATCTTCATGGTGATAGCTATTTGGAGGCCCAAAATTAGGGCTTCATATTCAACATTATTGTTAGTGCAAGGAAAGTCCAACTTGAATGACAAGGGCATAGGAGCACCTTGCGGCATGAACAACACTATTCCTGCACCACCCCCTTGCTCACACTTCGAACCATCGAAGAACAAGGTCATATCAACTTTGTTATCTAGTTCTTCAGGTTTGGGTGCTTCTGATAAGGCAAAAACTACATCATCAAGAAGCTCAATGGTGAGGGGCCTACTATTTTCAAGAGGTGCCTCAGCCAGTTGATCAGCTATGACCTATCCCTTAATGGACTTTTGGCTAATGAATTCCAAATCAAATTCTATCAATAGCATGATCCACTTTGTAGTACATGTATTATGATATGTCTTGCTCATCATATACTACAAAGGATTTTATTTTGATATGACATACATCGTATGACTTAACATATAATGTCATAATTTCTTTGTAGTGAACACTACTGCTAAACATAATTTTTCCACATATGCATATCCTAGCTCATAACTCACCAAGGTTCGGCTAATGTAATATATGGCTTGCTCTTTATCTTGCACATTATTTTGGGCTAACATGGTCCCTAATGCAAAGTTAGTTACCAATATATATAGTAAAAAGGCTCATCTGGTCTTGGTGGAGCTAGCACTAGTGGCATTGCTAGGTATTGCTTAATCTCAGCAAAGGTTGCTTGATAGTCCTCATCCCAATTGAATGGGACCCCCTTGTGTAGCAATCGATTCATGGGTCAACATTTATCTGATAACTATGTGATAAATCACTTTATGGATGCTACTTTACCCTATAGGCTTCTTAATTCCTTGATATTCATGGGAGGATGCATTTCTAAAATTACCTTGACCTTCATTGGATCAACTTTGATGCCTCACTTTGAAATGATGAATCCCAAGAGTTTTCTTGAAGTTATACCAAATACACACTTCTTAGGATTCAACTTGACATTATGCTCTATCAGGTGATCGAAGACCTTTCTCAAGACCTCAACATGCTCTAAATGTAGCAATGACTTCGCCAATAAGTCATCGATGTAATCTTCCAAGATCTTATGCATATAGTCATGAAAGATATATGTCATAGCCCATTGATATGTGGCACCAACATTTTTAAGACCGAATGGCATAACCTTATAGCAAAATGTCCCCCATGGCATTATGAACATGGTTTTATGTTGGTCTTCAAGCTTAATCCAAATTTGGTTGTAACCAAAAAAACCATCCATTAGGGAGAGCATTTCATGACCCATAGTTGCATCTACGAGAGCATCTATGTTCGGCAATGGGAATGAATCCTTTGGTGTTGCCTTATTGAGGTCTCTAAAATCCATACAAATATGGATCCTTCCATCAAGTTTTCCTATAAGCACCATGTTTGATACCCATTCTGGATAGTCGATGGAAATGACAAACTCTACATCCAATAGCTTCTGCAATTCATATTTAACCATTAAGGCTACTATTGGATGCATCTTCCTGAGTTTTTGCTTGACTGGCTTCTTTGAAAGATCTAGCGAAAGGTTATGAGTAACCAATTTTGGATCTAGACCTGGCATGTCCTTATAAGTCCAAGCAAAGAGATCAGGTCTCTCTCTCAGTAGAGGGATGAGGTTGGCATGCTCATCAAGAGATAAAATTTCTCCAAATTTAACCTTCCTTGGATTGGTGGGATCATTACTGATATCCACTTCAAAGGTTTCCTCTACTGACATGTGGGATCCCTCCTCAAGCTGATGAGGCATAGGGATCAAGTGGATGTCATCTACTAGGTTTATGGGTTCCACATTGGAAGCATCCTCAACATGATAAACATCATGTGCACAGCCTAGCACAAAATGAAAAGGTTGCAACATTTCTTCATTAGGGAAGAAATATTTAGGCTCTAGTGGTGAGTCAGCATGATCCCAATCAATAGCATCTACATTAAGACACAATGGTTTGGAAGGATCGGCTGGGTTGTGAAGTGGAGTGGTCAAATCAATGGAGATCATATTGATGGAATGGATCATATCTCTAGGACCACATGCATGTGACTCTAAATTTATATAACTTCCATCCCCGAGATGTGGTTCTAGGGGTATGGGGATCTCTAGATCCGGTCTATGAATAGACTCGAAAACAGGATCACTAGGCTCAAGGAGCTCTCTGAATGTCGATGGATCAGGGAAGACCATATGATAAATCCTATCCAAATTAGGTGGTCTTCCTCTGAGGTGAGGATGAATATTGATATCTCTATACATATCCTCTATAGTGTATGGTGCATTACGATGATGTAAGTAAGGAGGTCCCAAATAGGCTCTCTCTATTTCATATTCATCATCACTATCATAATAGAAACCTTCACCACTACCTACTAGAACTAGGGGATTAGGGAGATGGGGCCCCATGTAAGCCCACTCTCGATACTCATCATCATCGATAGAGGATTGATCATCCTCAATGACTATCTCCAAAGGTAATAGATGACGTAAATTAAGAGGGCCTAAATAAGCCAACCCAATGTCATCCTCATATCACTCATTATTTGAGGACTCACCATCATCATCAATGTCATACATGCAACTAGGTCCCCCTCTCTCAAAGATGGACTCTACTATATCCTCATCAGAATGATATTCTAACTCAAAGTCTTCTACTATACCAACATTGTGAACTCGTAGGCCTATGTCATCGACTACTGCATAGATTTGTTCATCCAAGTTATCTCTTGGTATATGCTCTAGACCGGTCTCCACCAAGATATCTTCATGATATGTCTTAGGTGGTTCTATAGTGACATAAGACACTATCTAGTTATCCCAAAAAGATGAAGGATTGGGGTGATAAGGATTAATATCGACTTCCTCCCCTAGACTGAGGTACAGGTGGTCCAAAGATACCATGAGGAGTTCATCCTATCCTCTAATATGATATCCTAACCCAAACCTATCTATAGGCAACTGATATTATGGTTCATAAGGCCTCCTACACCCCTACTCAGATAATCTGAGACCGTAACCATGCCAATGGTAGCATTCAAAATATCATAAGGCATACTCTAGGTTAGAGAGATAATGAACATTCACAATGAATGGCTCATCATCATCTTCATCCATGGGGGTGTGAGATGCAATCTGGTCGAGCCCTCCATAGATAAAATTAGTTTGGTTAGGAGGTACCCCCAATGGTACCACCATCCCTATAAGAAGGTGATGGGCTTATGGTCGACCCATATCCTATGCAGTCTCGATGATCGATGTAAATATCACATTCTGCATAATATATTCCCCCAATCTAGGATTAACCAAATGAATTATCACCTATGATGCAGATGACCCTACTGAAGATGCAAGTGAAGTAGGTTGAGGTGCCTCTTCGACTTCTCCTTGAGCATCCTCTACTTCCATGGGAATAGGGACCTCGATAACCACTAGTTTAGGCACTCACTTTATCTCTTTTTGCCCATTTTGGCTTTTAGCTTCCCATCATCTCGATGCATTATAGATGCAGATGGTCTAGTAGAAGTAACTATTGTGTGCTCCGATCATTGAGATGCGGATATTGTAGGTTTGGCACACACTTCCTTTATTTTACCTCTTAGATCTTTGATCGATGACACTGGTCATATGTCTAGGTGCATTGAGGGGAGCACAAAATCCCTTGACAAATCTACTAGATTCACGTATTTGAATGGTTCCTCATCTGAAGGTACCACGTGAACCTATCCCTCATGCACGTATTTGATACATTGATGGAGAATAGAGGGGACACAATACATTTCTCTTATCCAAGGCCATCCTAGAAGTATATTATATTGCATAGCACCTTCAATCACATGACACATCATGGGGATGGTCTTCAGCCCCACCTAAATAGGTAAGACTATCGTACCGACAGTTGAGCATAATGCATCATTAAAAGCTCTCAACGTGAAGGTAGAAGGTATGATATGTATCTTTGGTAACTTCAAGTATGTTAATGCCTTGGTCATGATAATATTGATTGATGATCCTATATCAATCAAAACCTACTTGAAGGGTATGTGATTCACACATGCAATGATATGGAGTGGCGGGTCCACCATGATAGTGGAAACCATCTTGATTTCATGATCATAAAATTGTATGACCAACTCCTGACACTATTGCACATGTCCCACAAAGTGTGTGAATGCTTTAAGATCCTAGGACTATACTTCTATGGACCTTAGAATATCCATAAGCATCTCCCTATGCTTGGGAGACTACTGAATCAGCTCATAAATCGACAACTTCACTAGAGTTATCTATAGGTTTTGGACTAACCTACTCTTGATTGTCACCACCGATCTAGTTGGTGGGCCTAGTACATGTTGGGTTAGCCTTGGAGGAGGTACAACATGGACTCTAATAGGAGCTAGAGGTTGATTTGGTCTCTCATACCTCGCATGTCTTGTGATGACATTGACCATTCTGATGAACCCATGGGTTGGTGGTTCGATTCGTACTTGATTGACTTGGCCAACATTGTTCCTTGGTACCTCATGGTTGGGCAGAGGATTCTTGTAAATCCCCATATTCTGATTATCTAGTGCTTGTGGATTATCCACAAGAAGCGTACCTCTTTCAATCATATTTTGCACTAAATGTTTGAAAGACCAACATACCTCTATGTCATGACCTTTCATTCGATGAAATATGCAATATTGATCATCCTTATATCCCTTAGGCTTGGGTTGATTAGGGTCCACCATTTTGACTTTTAATAAGTTTATTGCCTTTGCCTCACATAACTGATGGAAAATCATTGTCAACGATTCTGATAATTGTGTGAATATGCGAGGAGGGCATCTTTCTTTGTCCTTACCCCTCTAGTTGTTGCACTGCTCATATTGCATAGGGGAGGTTGGGCTTGATAATTTCATTGTTGCTACCCCTTATCTCCTTTCTAAAGGTTTAAAACCACCTGATTGACATGAGCTAGCTTGGCCTATTGTTTCTCAATGCTTTTCTTGTTCCATTCCTTCTTATTCCTGAGCTTCAAGTTACCCTCCTATAACTTGATATCCTCAATCACTTTGGCTTGCACCAAAGCCTCTTCAAAGATTTGATATTGCTGCAACTATAATAATAATGAAATGTGCTTTGCACAACTTTTCATAAACATCCAAGTTAATTCAGAATAGGGATGGAAAATGGTAGCTTTACCATCATCTTTCTCCATCATTTCCCATAATCCATAACTGGCTCATCATCATGTTGCATTAAAGCAGCTAGCTCAGATAAGTTCACCTTCTTCTTGATGCCAAAGGAGAAGCATTCAAGAAATGCATCAACCAATTGCTCAAAATTGGTGATATTGTACCTCTTGAGTTGATTAAACCACTCCCAAGCTAGGCCTGAGAGGGTCATGATGAAATTCCATAGGAGTAGGGCATCATTGCTTCCAATATGAAAGCACATGTCTAAAAAACTCGTGACGTGCTCCTGAGCATCCTCCTCTCCTCTAAAATTTTCTAGCTTAGGCATTTCAAAATGCTCGAGATAAGCTAGAATAGGCACTGATGGGCATAAAGGTTCATTATGAATTTTATTCAAGGTTGGATTTTGATAAGTTGTTCCTTGCTTTTCTATAGCTTTGACATTTTCTGCCAAGACTTTATAAGCCTACGAAGATAAGAACTCCTCTTCTATGGATTGCCTTGGAGGCACCTTTGGAGGCATGTTCCTCTTCGATCGAGGTGAAGGAATAGGCTCATCCTCCTCCTCGACTTGGGATATTTTAGGATATTCTTGATCTAATTCATCTCCCACTTCTTCTTCATACTACCTATGCCCATGATGCTCGGGTAGAGGGCACCCATCTCTATGTTGGGTCATGTAGCGAGTACGGGTATCTATATACTCAGGGTGCAAATCGGGTTGTGAAGCAACTCATCTATCAATGTGCTCCCTATGCTCACTATGGGGATGTAAACCGACACTAGCTAGTCGATCCTCCCTCTCAACATGCTCCTTTTGATCAAGGATGCATTGCTCATGCATTCATTGTTCATATAAGTATTGTCTTATGAACCTTTGCCTCTGAGTGTTCTCATTTTTGAGGCATTCTTGCTCTACATGAACATCCTCCAATTGGTCTTGGAGGATCTGACATCTCTGCTCTGACACCAACTTGTGAGATCTATCTATGTGATCAGCCATATGAGGCCTCTAGTGTGTGTGCTCTATTCGAGTAGCTTTGTGGGTGTGTCCCCCAATGGACTGATCTGCTATGCTCTTGCCCTTGTCTGTGAAGATGGCATTCACATCTAGATATTGCCTAAACTCTATGCCTACATGAGATGCAGGGGCACGCATATCTCGAGAATGCTTGGAGCACTCTCTAGGTTCTCTGATAGTCCTAATGGTACTACCGCTACGCACACTCATAGGAGTGAGAAGGCGCAGGAGTAGGCTTGTAACCTAGCTATCCTAGAACTTTACCCAAACCATCCAACTATCTGCTATGCCATGGCTCATGAGGTGGCGTACCATTGGCTCCCACTTTAGATACATCTATAGTGATCCTACAAGGCTCACCTTTGTTGGGAGTTTGAGTGGGCCTACGCTCGAAAGTGGCCCTATCTATTTGCCCCTGGATGGGTGGATCCTGAACTCATCTATACTCAGATGTTGGGGGCCTCAAGCCTCCCTTAGCTATAGGATGAAGGGGTACCAATCTGGATCCCTCAATGACAAACTCTTTAGTAGATCCCATGGATGCACGTGGAATGTGGTCATGATAAATGCTAACATGTTTGAAACCCCCATGTTGGGAAGCTCCATGCTCTGATCTATGTCTTGAGGAGTGTCTAGTAGCTCCTCATATTGGGGTATTCTCAACAAGATCCCCATGCATAGAATTATCCCCTCTAATACTCGTCGAATGACATTCGAGAGGATTCTATGATTGAGGGTGTTGCGCATCTTGTTGTGCATTGGGTGGAGCTTCAACCTCGACCTCGGATCTACGCTCAGGTTAGCCTCTCCATGTAACCACCATAGTGTGTATCCTATGTCTAGATTCAAATTTTATTAACACACAAAGAATACAATGGTGATTATCTCTTTTAAAGCTTTAATGTGAACCCTAAACTATTTGATGTGTTTTGCAATTTGTTGTATCAATAAGTAACTCTCATCATGTTTTCAATATGTTGATGATATACTCAATTGTTAAAGGGCTTTCACCTATATACTCATAGCTCGACAACCTGGCTATGAACTCCAGGTCACGTAATCCCCCAAAATATGGAGATGAAACCCACACCGGGCAGGGAGCACAGGTCCTACTAGACCCTCACCCAATCTCACCCATCAATGTTATACCCTCCAAAGAGAAGTACATGCAATTTTTCAAGGCTACGGATGGTTCTTGGGTCCGGTATTGGTCTAGTAACAAAAGGTTCGAGGGAGTTGGGCCAACGGATGGAAATCACTACCACCATCATTGAACCCTACTAGTGGTTGGATGTGACTTCCAACTCACTAGCATTTACAATGTGTCATGGTGTGTGGGGTTCCTTTTATTTTGCATGAAAAGTAAATGCATAAAACAACACTCAAATGATTCTTCTATATGCTATGCAAAAAGGAACATTTAATTTTAGAAAGTATGCATGATTAAACTAAATGACTTTCAAAGAAAATGCACACTAATGATGATGATGAGATGGCCACTAGATTGGGCCTCACACAAGCAAACCAACATACAAAAAGGCCTAGACCACTGGAGACTAGGGTGGACTGCACTCAGAGGTCCATTGTTCCTAGCAACGACTAGTAGAACCTAAGAAAAAGACCTAGGGACTCAATGCATTTTATCTTTTTATTGCATTCCCTAATTATGCTAGCATTTTACACATTCTAGAAAAACATAGATAGATAACATAGGAAAACCAGTGGGATATGGGTCCTACCTCAGATCCACATCCGATTAAGCTTTATTTTTCTATTGTACGACCTATCTATGCTGATCCACGACTTTGTGGCATGATGCATTATTACCCATGGGTGTCAACCGCGACTACAACTTTTGACCATGGCTATCAACAGCGGCTAGCACCTATCATCACAAAACATAAAAATTAGTGATCTATGGCATTTAATGTGGATTTCCCATCATGATCACCTTCTATAACATCCTAAAAGGCTAACACCTAATATTGTAATGGTTGTAAATCATGCAAAAATGAGCATTCATACACAAATTGACAAGAAATAACACAAACAAGAAATGTATCTTCTATTAATTTGAATCAATCCATGTTACAAATCCATCCCTCTTAGGGATACCCATTTGATACAACAATTACACAATAAAATCCCTCGCAAGGGTAGGTGTCATTCAAATGCCTTTTAAAATGACATGAACTGCTCCAAGGTGTAGATGACCTTCTTCTCCATGATTAGAGGTATTTGTTGCCTTGCATGTCAAAACCCTATTAATCCTACATGCAATAAACAACAAGAAGCATATCAGTAATAAAGGATGCCTCTCTTGATGAGGCTTTTGGAGGAAGATTGTATGAAAATATGTATATCAACATAAAATCAAGAAAGTGCAAGAAAGCAAGTTAAACTACATTAAACATGATAATTCTACCATTAATCACTATAAAGGAAATATCAATCAATCTATCTAATGCCTCAATTATGAATTTGAAAGCATGGAAGCATGAAAAAGATCATTAGTATCTTAATTACAATAATGAAAGAAAAATGACTAAAACCTCTAATTCTATCAGTCAAAGTCTCTATTAAAGCAAATAAACATAAAATATGCTTAATCTAATGAAGTTAAAAAATCCTACGGTTAGAAAACAGAGAAATCAGAGATGATACCCTAACCATGGCTCTGTCCCACGTTGAGCACTGTTAGCCACGATTGAGCTTGAAATATGTTTGCCCTCCAATTCAAGGGTTGAATCTCTGAATCTCCCTACCAAATTGATGGTCAAGGGTCGCCTCTGTGTCCTCTGACTATTTGGTGGTTGGATTGCTCAGATTGTGCATGAAGTTGGCGTAATTGAGTTTCTTGGCTCTCCTAGCCTCCTAGGATGTCCATGGCTTGAATTATCATTTTGATCTCTCAATGCTTATGACCAAGATTTCTCTCTATGCAAGTAGGTGAGTAATGAACTCGATAGGGCTTCATCGCTCGAATTCTTCTATGCATATCTTTGTTCTCCCATTTTGGATGGGGTTCTTATAGCACCTAGGAGGGCTATGTCCTAGCTTCTTGAGGAAGCCAAGATCAAGAATGGATAGCTAGAGTAGTTGGAGGGAAACTTCTAGATCTTTCCACCCCTAAACCGCTCGGATCTGCAACCAATTGGCCATTGCAACCAATTTTGGATCGGCCAAGGTCCAACTGATTCTGGCTGCTAGCCATGGCTCTGAGGCGTGGTCAGCACTGCTAACCATGGGTGTCAACCATGGCTAACACTGATTAGGCCAAACTACCTAAATGAGTGGTTAAAACCACTGCTATACCTTGGTATTTGTCCAAGGTCTTCCATATGGTCTTCTAGCATGTCCCATATGAGTAGTCACCTCGACATGACGTATTTTAGGTGTCTACAGATCCATATTGGCCTTAGTATTATTGTTGGTTTATGGTAGAGTAGAGTGGATAAAGGTGATAGTTATTGTTGTGAACCTCTCTTATCATAACCATAAATCATTCACCAATATGTTAAAATAGTCAACATACATCCATAAATAAATTAATTGCACAATAAATTGCTCATAATAAAATAAATATTGATTATACCCTTGAGGTAGGGCAACACCATACAATGCTCCTTTGGGAAGGAAACCACTCCATAAGATCTCTAGCTCCATGAGCCAAGACTTGTCTAAGAATACATCATAGATGTATTTTACAATGGGGGTACATCTATCTTTCTGCAAGAGTGTGATGGTTCACCTTCCATGAGTTATAAGATCACCCATATGGTGGTTCACTTTCCACGAGTTACAAAGTGCATAATGATATGATAATATTCCTTGCGATTACATATGATAATATTCTCCAATGGTTACATATATGATTCTATGACATACCTATTTCTAATTTGACATGTGAGCTTCCTTACTAACTAACTAATTTATGGATACCATTATACAATACAATAATAAATTATTAAGTACCTATCTTGGGTACCTAAAATTCCATCTCCCTTACAAATGTTTCATCCTCAAAATATTAGAAGAGGCTAAATAATATGATCTTTTGAGCCATGTTGAATACTGGTACCAATCTTGAGCATCCATCCATCCGAGTGAAACTTTGACTAAGGGTGTTCCTTGATGTTGATATGCCCTTATGCCATTTGAATATCCATAATTAACCCTTTGGTTCCATGTATGTCCATCATAACTCCTTTGTTGCTTTGTGCTCGGTCTCCATGATTGTTGCCTCTCATGATGATGTGGATGGCGATATGCTCCAACCTTAGTCCTATGTGCTACTTTCCTTGACTCTTCAATATTTTGTGCCTCTATTTTATGCTCTTTTGTTATGCTCCCATCCATTGATTCTTCCCTTACTTTTACTTTCTTGATTTCTATTATGACCTCCCCTTGAGATTCTATTTTAGGTTCTTTTGATTGTTCTTCACTATGTTCCTTTGCAATAGCTACACGTGTTTCCTCTATTTTATGCTATTTTTTTATGCTCTCATCCATTGATTCTTCCATTACTTTTACTTTCTTGAATTCTATTACGATCTCCTCTTGAGTTTCTATTTTAGTTCTTTTGATTTTTTTTCACTATGTTCCTCTACAATAGCTACATGTGTTTGCTTATGTTGAGAAATGTCCTGTAATGTTATCTTCTTCTTTTGGTACCCATAAATTCATGAATTTCTTTTGCACATTAATGTTAACAGTACCCAAAGAATGCAACCAAGGATAACCAAGAACAATATCTACATCCTCCATCTCAATAACATGAAAATATGAATGTAAAACATATTTATCCATGGTGATTTTTAAATCTTCAAAAATCTAAACATTTTGACCCTTAAGTTGTATGTCTTTGATTTTATTTTCTTGGACTTGCAACCTCTTAGTCAAATACATATTGATAAAATTATATTTGCTGCTAAGATTAATAGAAAAAATAATTTTTTGATTTTGAATGCATCCATAAACTTGCAAAATAGATTTTTTACATTCAAACAAATCCTTTTTACCATTGTCTGGACCTGACACAAAAGATGTAGTTTATTTAACCTGCACATCATTATCCTTTTGCTTGGAATCCCATTTGCTTAAAAATACAACTTCAAATTCTTCCCATGTATATTTGTATCTATGAGTAACAACAAAGTTTATAAACCATAAAGAAACATTCCCTCTCAAGTAATCCTTCACTTTCCATTCTCTCTCAGAAATATTTAAAGAAAGAGTTTTCCACTTCATGAACCATTCCCTAGCATCAATATCATCCCCTCTAGTGAATATTAACAACTCGATATATATATTTTTAAAGTAGCTAAGGTTTGATATAATCGTAATTTCTCAAAAATTAAAATTTTGAGATCTCATATATTTCTTTCTTCAAACACTTAAATCTACAGATTTTATTCAAAATAAAACAAACTGCAACTGATTTGCTTACCCAAATTAAGGGTTATGATTTTTTTCCTTTTTTTGTGCAACCCCAAAAACAACATCGAAAACCCAATTTGCAACAACTATAACTCCCTCAATATTTATTAGAATTCAACAAGTGAATAGTCATTTTTGTAGTACTCAAAAAAACCTGTATGATGGTGCAAACGTATTCTAAAAATTATTCTAAAAATTTTAATACAATTTTTGTTTCGAAAAACATTCCTACAGTTTAAAAACAGTCGCAACAACCTAACGTCAAACAACTATACTCTCTCAATACTTATCAAAATTTCATAAATGAGCAACCATTTTTGTAGTACTCAAAATAATATACATGCTGGTGCAAAAAGATGCTGAAAATAACTGATAAGAAATTTAATACGATTTTTTTTTCTTTTGGAAAAAAATTCACACAGCCAAAAAATGGCCTCAATAACCCAATTTCAAACAGTTGTAACTTTGTCAATATGTATCCGAATTTCACAAGTGAGCAGTGGTTTTCATAGTACTTAGAATAATCTACATGCTGGTAAAAAATACTCTAAAAATAATTGCTAAAAGATTTAATATAATTTTTTTATTTTGAAAAACAAAATCGCACAGCCAAAAAACAATACAAATAACCCTTTGAAAAACCATAACTTTCTCAATACTGATCAAAATTTAACAAATGAGCAGTCATTTTTGTATTACTCAAAAAGATCTAGACAATGGTACAAACACCTAAAGATGACTACTAAAATAAATAATATGGCCTTTGCAAAATGTGACATTTTTTTGAAAATTGTATCCTAGCTCTGCAAAAACAAATCCACTTTTCCCAATCGCTGCTCTGATACCAAATGTTGTGAACCTCTCCTCTCATAACCATAAATCATTCACCAATATGTCAAAATATTCAACATACATCAATGAATAAATTAACTGCATAATAAATTGTTCATAATAAAATAGAGATTGATTATACCCTTGAGGTAGGGCAACACCATAAAATGCTCCTTTTGGAAGGAAGCCACTCCATAAGATCTCTAGCTCCACAAGCCAAGACTTATCTAAGAATACATGATAGATGTCTTTTCCACTTCATAAACCATTCCCTAACATCAATATCATCCCCTCTAGTGAATATTGACAACTCCATATATACATTTTTAAAGTAGCTAGGGTTTGAAATAATCGTAATTTCTCAAAAATTAAAATTTTGAGATCTCATCTATTTCTTTCTTCAAGCACTTAAATTTACAGATTTTCTTCAAAATAAAACAAACTGCAACTAATTTGTTTACTCGAATTGAGGGTTATGATTTTTTCCTTTTTCTATGCAACCCCAAAAACAACAGCAAAAGCCCAATTTGCAACAACTATAACCCCCTCAATATTTATTGGAATTTAACAAGTGAAAAAATAACCTGTATGTTGGTGCAAACATCTTCTAAAAATGATTGTTAAAAAATTTAGTACAAATATTTTTCGAAAAACATTCCTATAGCCCAAAAATAGTCTCAACAACCCAATTTCAAACAACTATAACTCTCTCAATACTTATCAAAATTTCATAAATGAGAAACGATTTTTGTAGTACTCAAAATAATATACATGTTGGTGTAAAAAGATGCTGAAAATAACTAATAAAAAATTTAATATAATTTTTTCTTTTGAAAAAAAAATTGCGTAGCCAAAAAATAGCCTCAACAACCCAATTTCAAACAGTTGTAACACTGTCATTATGTATTAGAATTTCATAAGTGAGTAGTGGTTTTTATAGTACTTAGAATAATCTACATGCTGGTAAAAAATACTCTAAAAATAATTGTTAAAAAATTTAATATGATTATTTATTTATTTATTTTGAAAAACAAAATCGCAGAGCCAAAAAACAACACAAATAACCCAACTTCAAACAACCATAACTTTCTCAATACTGATCAAAATTTAACAAATGAGTAGTAATTTTTGTATTACTCAAAAATATCTAGACAATGGTACAAACACCTATAGATGACTACTAAAATAAATAATATGGCCTCCGTAAAATGTGATATTTTTTTGAAAAATGTATTGGAGCTCTACAAAAACAAATCCACTTTTCCCAAATCAATGCTTTGATACCAAATATTGTGAACCTCTTCTCATAACCATAAATCATTCACCAATATGTCAAAATATTCAACATACATCCATAAATAAATTAATTGCACAATAAAATTTTCATAATAAAATAGAGATTGATTATACACTTGAGGTAGGGCAACACCATAAAATGCTCATTTTGGAAGGAAACCACTCCATAAGATCTCTACCTCCACAAGCCAAGACTTCTCCAAGAATACATGATAGATGTCTTTTCCACTTCATGAATTATTTCCTAACATCAATATCATCCCCTCTAGTGAATATTGACAACTCCATATATATATTTTTAAAGTAGCTAGGGTTTGAAATAATCGTAATTTCTCATAAATTAAAATTTTGAGATCTCATCTATTTCTTTCTTCAAACACTTAAATCTACAAATTTTCTTCAAAATAAAACAAACTGCAACTGATTTGCTTACCCGAATTGAGAGTTATGATTTTTTTCCTTTTTCCGTGCAGCCCAAAAACAACACCAAAAGCCCAATTTGCAACAACTATAACTCCCTCAATATTTATTAGAATTTAACAAGTGAATAGTCATTTTTGTAGTACTCAAAATAACCTGTATGCTAGTGCAAACATTTTCTAAAAAAAATTGCTAAAAAATTTAATACAATTTTTTTTTCGAAAAACATTCCTGCAACCCAAAAATAGTCTCAACAACCCAACTTCAAACAACTATAACTCTCTCAATACTTATCAAAATTTCATAAATGAGCAACCATTTTTGTAGTACTCAAAATAATATACATATTGGTGCAAAAATATGATGAAAATAACTCATAAGAAATTTAATATGATTTTTTTTCTTTTGGAAAATAATTTGCGTAGCCAAAAAATAGCCTCAACAACCCAATTTCAACCAGTTGTAACTCTATCAATATGTATCCAAATTTCATAAGTGAGCAGTGGTTTTTATAGTACTTAGAATAATCTACATGTTGGTAAAAGATACTCTAAAAATAATTGTTTAAAGTTTTAATACAATTTTTTTTTTAATTTTGAAAAACAAAATCGCACAGCCAAAAAACAACATAAATAACCCAACTTCAAACAACCATAACATTCTCAATACATATAAGAATTTAACAAATGAGCAGTCATTTTTGTATTACTCAAAAAGATCTAGATAATGGTATAAACACCTAAATATGAATACTAAAATATATAATATGGCCTCCGCAAAATATGACATTTTTTTGAAAAATGTATCCTAGCTCTGCAAAAACAAATCCACTTTCCCAAATCGCTGCTCTGATACCAAATGTTATGAACCTCTCTTCTCATAACCATAAATCATTCACCAATATGTCAAAATATTCAACATACATCCATAAATAAATTAATTGCACAATAAATTGTTCATAATAAAATAGAGATTGAATATACCCTTGAGGTAGGGCAACACCATAAAATACTCCTTTTGGAAGGAAGCCACTCCACAAGATCTCTAGCTTCACAAGCCAAGACTTCTCCAAGAATACATGATAAATGTCTTTTACAATGGAGGTACTTCTCCCTTTATACAAGAGTGTGGTGGTTCACCTTCTATGAGTTACAAGATCACCCATGTGGTGGTTCACCTTCAATGAGTTACAAGATCGCCCATGTGGTGGTTCACCTTCAATGAGTTACAAAGTGCATAATGATATGATAATATTCCTTGCGGTTACATATGACAATATTCTTCAATAGTTACATATATGATTCTATGACATACCTATTTCTAATTTGACATGTGGTCTTCCTTACTCAATAATTAATTTATGGCTCATACCATTATACAATACAATAATAAATTATTAAGTACCTATCTTGGGTACCTAACGAGTTGTGGCTAGAAGGCAATTATCGATCGTAATTTTTTGCCTAAATGTATCATGATATTTGGAGAAGGGGTTGCATTATCAAATTATTGGATGTTAGGGATGAGCAATATGGAAGGCATATAACAATTTATGAGTTTTAGATAATATGGGTAGCATAGGCCATAGGTGGGGTAAGCAACAATTTTGCTACTCTAATTAAACATATTTTACATAGGTCACTTCTTCAAAGGATACAACCAGAGTGGCTTGGTTTGCATTGTAAATCAATAACACTAAGATTGCAAGCCTTTGATGTAATATGACAATGATTGTTATTCATTTGACCTAATATTGGATGGAATTAAATTCAAGATCCTTAAAAACATAGTGTTATAATCATGAATATTTTATTGAGGATATCTTTGCATAACATTCCATTGAAATAAAAAATAATATTAATTATCCATACTACCAAATATATGCATGAAAGGTTCCATAATTGATGCCTAACTAACAACAAAATTGTTAGATAATTCTCAATACCACAAAGTAACTTTATCAAGTAATGAATAGCTAAGTAAATATGCCATGATGTCTTCTTTCGAGATGTAATTTTTTGACTAGATTGTAGATAACTCATTTAGGTGATCCAACACCATCTTATTCCCACTCCCATCAAAGGTAGGTAATGCATAGGCCCTTAGTTTAAATTATCCTTGATAGGTCCAATTAGGAAGCTAATTTTATGACCTAGGAGGTTGAGGTGATGGATTGCTTTATGGAGGCTAACCATATTGCATTAGATAGATATATACTATGTAGTCTTGAGGTGGAAATGTGTATGGTGAATACAGAGGCATTTTATGGTATTGATATGAAGCATAAAATTATGGTAGGAAAATTGGGTTCAAATTTTGAAAAGGTGGGCATTACTTCAAATTTTGTAGTGGTTGACTAGCTAGAGGCAATGTTTGACCCATGGGTTTCCCTGCATTCCTTGTGCCCCCATTTGACCTGCCAACACTTATAAATTATGAGCAAAAACTTGAATTCTTTATAAATACATTTTATCTTGAAGAATCTATATTTGGTAGCATAGATTATCTAGATGAAAGGTTTGTTGTTTTGGATATTCTAGATCTACATTGACTTTGAGATGAAGTCTCACTCATAGGAGGGGTGACTTGACCCTTAGATGTTATATGTTGACTCATATTATATGGATTATGGAAGGATGTTAGGAATGAATTATTCATAGGATTGTTTGTATCAAATGACATTCCATAAAGGGGATTAGTGTGAGTCAAGGGAAGAACTATACTTGCCCAAGTTTGATTTGCAAGTGGAAGAATAACTATAAAGAAAAGCAAAAGAGACCATATCTTAGAATGTAATATTTGGATTCACTTGATTAGTATAAAACCTTTTTGTTTTAACATAGTGGAACTAGACATAAGATTTTCATTGATATCATTGTCTTGATGCACCTACATGATGATTTGTTCCTTCTTTTACCTTTTACATTTTTTTGTAGATATGCAATTAATTCTACTAATTGAATTCATGTACCAAAATAACATGTAGTTATAAGCTTGATATCACACATATATGTACCTACATAAACAAAGTTTTAAGGTAAAAATATAGAATTTTACAAAAAAATAGTTTCATAGTGAATTGCTCACTAGCTAGAGAGAATCACTAGCTAACTATAGTGAATCACCTACAAAAACTAAACTTGGAAATATTTTGTAAGTAAAAGGTCAAGTGATTTGATTGGAGTGAATCGTTTAAATTATGGGGTGAATTACTCTCTTTGGAGGAGTTAGGAATATTTCTTGTCATTCTAAGTGAATTGTTCCTTTAAATCTAGGCAAATTGCTACTTGAATTCTACTTTGAGAAATTTTACTATTATGGAGCGAATTGCTAGCTAGATTTGACATTGGCAAAAAAATTCCCAACTTTGTTTCAAATGAATTTTGCTAGTGGTAGATGCAAAATTGGAGCCAAAAGTGAGAAATTTTGCTAATTTGATGCCACCTTGCTTGCTTGCATCACAAAAAATTTCATGATTTTGAAATTCATAACAAAGTCATCATTTACAAAACACCTACAAGAATTAGACACAAATAATGAAAAACATGAAATTAAAAGTCAATTTGGGACTAAGTTTAATAAATCAAGTCCTTGCTCATGATGAACCACTTTAGATTCAACGTGGAATTTTTTTATAGATTTAGAAAGAATCGCTCTTAGATTTTAACAAAAGATTTTTCTAATATCTTTAAGGCAATTGATCTTAAGTGGGATGAATCATTCCAAGTTTAGAGTGAATTACTTCCTAAATGAGCACTTGACAAAAAGTTAAATCTAAACCAATTACTTCTTGGCTATGGTGGGATGCAGATTTGGATCTAAAATCAAGAAATTTTTCCAAATAAGGGACTAAATGGGTTGAGTCATACTAAGTATGCCAAATATGTTGAATTGAAGAATTGTCTGACTTCTTATGCATCCTTAATTGGGGAATGAAGTCTAAATATAAAATATAGACTACCAATCATATACAAATCTCTATCATCTCTAGGTATTGATTTTTACCAACACAATAGTTGTTAAATCACCTCTCTCCTACAAACTGTCTGTTGGCAGTTTTGCACCTTTCCACATTAGGAATTTTGTTCAAATTTTGTTGGGATATTTTTTATTGTAATCCGCAATATTTATTTTGAAAGTAACTTCCTATTTGAAAATGTAAGCTTCATTGCATCGACAGTATAAAGGTTTAAACAACATTTTTGGTCTTGCAAAATGGAAGGAGAAATCAAGACAAAGAACTTAGAAAAATTCCAAAAGCGTCGAAAAAGAAGAGGAACATGAAGGCACGTTCGCCCCATGAATGGGGTGAACGCCCTATTCACCTCATTTTGAGGCAAATGTAAAAAAAAACGGCTATCGAAGGAAGGTTCGATAATGTAAAAAGAGACATGATAAAGTGAAATCGTGTTTGCCCTGGTTGAGGAGCGAACATCCTGTTCGCTCCTCCCATGGGTGAATGCGCCTCGAAACTCAAAAGTGATTGTGTTCGTCCCTCCCATGGGCAAACACATATCTAGGATAAAATGCAATCGCGTTCACACCGATTGAGGGGTGAACGTTTCATTTGCCCCTCCTATGGGTGAACGCGGCCCAACATTGAACACAATCACATTTGTCCCTCCCATGGGCGAACGTATCCAAAAGTTAAAGCATGATCGCGTTTGCCCTGGTTGAGGGGTGAACATCCTATTCGCCCCTTCTATGGGTGAACGTACCTCATAGATAGAATGCTATCACGTTCACCCCTCTTATGGGCAAATGCGTTCTCAAAGGAGAATCACAAAACTATGCTGGACAATAGAAGTCATGGCAAACATAATTCTTGCTAAAGGGCGAACGTAGTTTTTGAACAAAAAAATGCAAAAATAAATACAATCAAAATTTCAAGAGCATCAGATTTTCAGGTATTAAATAATGGTGGCAATGAGTAAGTCGAATTGTGGATACCAAGTGAAGAAGAAAGTTGTATAGATGCACAAGAAGGATTTTCATGATTTCCAAGGCAGGCGTGCGTTTCCAAGATATTGAATATTCCCTAATTCTCTATGCACCGATGCCTAAGATGCTGATTTCCTGGGAATGTTTCCCTGAAAGGTGGATCACCGCCCAAAAAGGATGGATTTTTAATGATTTCAAAGAGGAATTTCCTCACTGTTGTTCCTGATCTGCCATCATTTTGTCTCATGTACATTTAATAAAAGAGGCGAAAACCTCTATAAATACTAATCAAATTTCTATTGTAAAAGAGGTTAGGTATTTTACGATAAAACTCTTCAAGTTCTCTACGTCAATATAAGACACAGGATTTTGAATTTGCGAGTGATATTGTGTGATTTCCTTCTACTTTATACACTTCTATTTTACGCTTATGCTCTTTATTTTTTGTTAAATTTAAATTCTGCATTTGGATTTAAATATTGTTGGTGAGAGAGTGAGTCTTTGGAGTGTTATTTTGAAGGTTATTATTGCAAGTTTATGAGTAAATTCTGGTACTTTTTCTTTTGTTAAATGCTATTTCTGTTAGAATATTGTTAATGTCCACTATGCCTCTTTTTGACACTTGTCAGCTTCATTGACATTTGTCATATCTTTGATATAGGCTTATGCCTATATATTGTAATCATTTCTATGTATAGTACATCTCATTTTATTTTCCTCCTATCATTTGGTATCAAAGCAAGATTTCTCTGCCCTGTGTGCTTGAGGGAGGATTTCCCTTATGGAAATCCCCCCTCTATTTTTTGTTTACTTAATATTATTATTATTTTTTTTTCCTTTTGATGCAAAATCTGAGTATGCTCTAAACTTGCCGGTTTAAACCGATCTGGTTTATCAAAAAGGATCCTTGCATTTTCATGGAAAGAATATTTTTTAGGCTAAGATCTTGCTGCAATTTTTTAAGGGTTTACCACTTTCTCCAGCACTCTCAATAGCCACACCTTCGGGTTCACCTAGCTTTGGCTCTTGTTGTTTTGTGATGTGTGGTATCTTCCTTTTGCCTTTGTTGCAATGACATATTTAGTGCCTTGCGATATTGAGGAAGTCTGCACCACATGCAGATTCCACTCTTCTGTTGGCCCACTAGTTGTGACCTTTTTTGTAGTTTTGAAGATTTTTGCAGATGCCACTTGGAGGCATCTCTATCCGCCTGCACGGAGAGTTTATTGCAGTGGAGGAGCGTTTGCTCGATGGCGTCGATGGAGACCACATGGCCCAGCTTGGTTCTCATTTTTTGCTCTCAGCAATAGCAGATAAGAAAAAATCAATCTCCCTACAAATGTACAACTCTCATGGAGGTCAAAAGCAGAAGGTGGATTGTATACCCAGATATTTGGGAGCCTAAAATATCGATTCTGTGGGAAGACTATTGCTTCCATTCGAAACTGTCATGAAATCCATGAATGTGCATGTGCAAATGGTGAGATAGCGACATGTTTTGATATCGTGTAAAATGTTGGGCCACCTATTCGTGTTCTAATTTTGCTGATGCTAGAGATCGCCTTCGAAATAATAGCATCACCGGTGCCAACGCAACATCCATTTACCACCTGTAACAAAATATCATGCAGCAGTGAACCAGACATAATGGTGCAGGTGCGCACGTAATCCGGAATGGTCTATATTACAACAAAATTGTTCTACTTTCTAGAGCGCATGGCACCACATCTTGATTGCACGGGAATAAGTTATCGATGGCATGCTAAGTGGGCCCTAGAGATTTCAAATACTGCTAGTATATCGTATTTTTGTTGCTCATGGAGAATCCGACGACGCTTTGGCGGGGGATCATTTTTAGTTGTTTGAATTTGGTATTGAATGCATTAAATCATTGGCAGTGATTTGAATCTTCAACCCCATGCCAACTGGAATCCGTGTAGCTGCAGTCGATGTTCAAAACCTGGTAGCTGCCAGATTTACCTCATTAAAATTTTTGAGGATATTTGTTGTATTCCGATGTGATGTGTGATGGAGAAATGACGTCCAACCTAGAGAACACATATTCTCGTGTGCAAGATCTTGCGGGAGGTATCGCCATTGATTTCTCAACTGATGTTATTTAATATTCAACAAATTTTTTTTGATAGCACGTGCTCAATGTTCGGTTGATTTTGTGTGTTCTAACTAGAGATGAGGGAGATTGTGGAGGATTTTGAGAAGAATGCTGAGAGTACAACAAACAAACAGAGGTAGTTTTTACTACAATATGGGGGGAGGCAAATGGAGTCCAAGTTGACTTGAGAGAAGTTGATACAAACCGCTGCCCAATTTCAAAGAAATTTGAAGGGATTCTCCCAGAATTCATGAAGACTAAAGGCATTGTTGTTGCAGTTCTGTCTTGCTTTAAATATGATGACCGCCTCACATCTCTTGTGCATCTTGAATCTATAATATTTATGGTTTTGTTAAGCTTGCAGATCGAGGGCACTTTCCAGCAAGGGATTTCAATTTTTTGTTGACGTTATCTTATTCCATGAAATCTAAGAGTGCACCATCGTGTAGTGACAATTTTGTGAATCCTGCAACAGTGTGAATAATGGAAAAGTTTGTATTTTGTTTTTAGCCCTTGTTTGTAGATCGTTGTGCTACAGTAAACCTATACCAAGCGTCCATCATGAAGTGATGCATCAGTGATGAAGTGAGAAGAGTGGAGATATCTTTTCAATAGCAACAATAGATGGGGCCTCGATCATCATGCGGATCCAAACTTTTGATCAAAGGCTATCTATGATAGATGTGCCTTGCTTGTTGTTTGTTACTGCTTTACTGCGACTTGTGAGCTCCAATGCAGAATTTTTGATTGGTAGCTAGTTTGTTGCCATCAAAACTAGCTGCTAGGGTTTGGAGGACACGTCTCAATACTTATCGCTCCCCCTATGTAAATTTTTATGCATCCGTATGTTTCCAGCATTGCCCCTGTGATTTAATGCACGATGTTGGGAGTTGGTTTCCATTTTGGAGAGCCCCGAGCATGTTTTTTTGGTCAATGTTTTTGGGTATGTTTGGACATGTTTTAAAACACTGGCAAACCGATCTATGCATCTACAAATATAGTGGTTGTTCCTATTTCAAAAAGCGAAGGATTTGATTTTTCTACTGTTCATGGAGAGCTCCCAATACTGCCTGTGATTCCCAATGATATGATGTGCAACAAAATGTAGAAGCGCTTACCGGGGAGGTGGTTGAATTTCCCCCATTCGCTTGGCAGTGCCCATGCCTATGGCCGATAGTATGGCTTATTTGGCCATTAGTTTAATGTTTTATTTCCACAATGGAGAGTGGAGTGGAAGGCCTACATGGCCACTTTATTGTATTCAAATATGGATGGCCCCTGTTAATTCCCCTATGAGAGAAAATTGTGATGATGTTTTTTATTCCGTTAGAGAGCGATGCCACCATTATGCAATGATGTTTTATTTGCTGCCTAAAGAGGCATGTTGTTTTTTACACATGTTGAAGGCCCCATTCAGACACAAGTATAGGGGTATTTATAGTTGTTGGAAACGTTTTTCAACGACGGACACAATGGTGGTGTCCATTTATAATTTTGAGGCTATTTCATTTTGAGTTTTTTAGCCTCAAAGTTTTCTACCTTGGAATGCACTCTCGGTTGTACCCGACACTCCCAAGGTAAATTTGTATGTGATCCTAGTATTCAGTCACCTTCTCTATAGAACTGGTGGATGCAACGACTGGTTACCCATGCACTCCAGTGGGATGAGAGGTCGCCATAAGGACACCTACTCTAGGGACTACATACATAGACACCCTAGACTCTATCCGAAGGTTTTTTCAGATCTACTTTTGAAGACTACAGACGAAGACACTTTAGAAGATTCTATTCTCTTCTTTCTTCTTTCCTCTCCTCCACATTTGGTTTCTATGGCTTATTTTATTGTATTTTATGGCTCATTTTTTCTTATGTATTAAGGTGCATTTTTGGCAGAGACCGACACCTTCTAGATTAAGTTCACCATGAGGAGGGATTTGATATTCATGGTGAATCTAGTCAGTGACCTACGAGAGGCAACATCCTCTGAGGATGACCTACAGAGGCAACAAACCCAGAAGTGGTTGACCCTGAGGCACCCATGATGACCCTGAGGCACTTAGACGGCTGACCCAGTGGCAATAGACCCATGGAAGTGGCTGACCCTGAGGCAACAGACCGAGATGTATACACCATTGATCTAGCATTATTCACAGTTGGAGAGCCAAGTGCAAAGAGCACGAGCCTAGACCAAATCAGCAATAAGAGAGGATGATATATTTCTTTTAGAGAAGTCAACATTAAGGGGAATGTTACCTAATGTTGACTTGTTTTTTTCTTTAGTTAGGATAGTGCACATTAAGGGGGAATGTTAGAATATTTTTAATGTGCACTATGCCTCTTTTTGACACTTGTCAGCTTCATTGACATTTGTCATATCTTTGATATAGGCTTATGCCTATATATTGTAATCATTTCTATGTATAATACATCTCATTTTATTTTCCTCCTATCAATTTCCTACTGTCAGCTTACCTCAAATCCTACGCTTTTGACCTGTGGCCATATTTCCCATATCTTTCCACAATTTTCTAATTTCTTTCATACATCTCTAGTCTTCAACCAGTGTAGGATTTAGTTTGGGAGCCATTTGTCTCTAGAGATTGATACGAAAGATATTTATTTCCTTCGGTCATTCAATGTTGGCCGTATCTAGGGTGCACAAATGTAGTTTTTTTGATTAGACAAATATTTGACCAACAGTTTTTGGCACGCCCGGTGGGACTTCAAAACTTCCACTTCCAACGGTATTAAGGTTTGATGTTCACCTTTGTGTTGTAGAATTAGAACATCTGGTGACTCAATTACACCCAAAAATATCCAAACATGAGTACAACGAAAGTTGTGTCTTATGAATACAAGATTAAAGGCCAAAAATCTATATCATCAAATTGAGTTCTACGAGCTTGATATTCAAAGGCTATGGGAGCATCCTCAATTAGCCACCGTACATCCTACATCTTCATTACCTCATATATCCCATATACCATCTATCACATAATCATGACTAGCTGGTGTATTTTCTGCTCCTGCAAGCCTAGGTAGTATTGCCACTAGTCTACCTCAACCCCCGCCTCACACGACCTCTGGTGTGCCTCAAGATCCACCTCATATACCAGTCCACATTGCTCAAAATACACCACCCAAATAGTTCCCAACATGGAATAGCTTAGGAGCCTTGAACTTACAAGCACAAAATCTAGTGCCCCAAGCTGCTTTGAAGGCTTTATCGACTTATGATGGTACTGGTAAAATTGCATATGAGCATATTCAAGATGTGTCTTATTTGGTGACCATCCATGACATAACAAATGAAGATGTGATCATAAATTTTCTGGTATTTTCGTTGAGAGAAAAATTGTTGTATTGGTACCAATCACTACAACCGGGCACTATTACCTCATGGGATCAGTTGGTGGAGTTGTTGATTAAAATTTTTCTTGAAGAAACTGATCCATATTCCTTACTGCATCAATTTACAACAATTCAAAGGCATCTGCAAGTATTTTGAGATCCTGAGTGACTTTTTTCACCCTTTCTTTGGCCCATTCCATGATATTTTTGGTGAAAACACATAAGCGATCCACAATTTGCACCAAAGTTGTAAACTACTTTGATAATTTTCCATTTGGACCAAAGTCAAAGTTTTGTATTTTATTGAGCATTAACTCCTTGATGTCAGGACTTTTGATGATTTTTTTTAGTGTGAATCCACAATAATTTAGTTCGTTCTCAACCTCCTACTCGGTGTTGACAACTTCCTGGTCCCAGAGGAGCCAATTGGATCTGTTCTGTAGGTACACTAAAACTTTGGAGTATTCTTCTGCAAAGAAATAGAAAGTCCTATATCCTAATGTAACTACTCCTCCATTGATTTCCACGTATTTTTTCTTGAACCTTTTGTATACATGATATATTATGTTTACCCTTTGATTATATTGTTGCAATCGTTCATGCAAGAGATCAACAATGTACCTGGCAGAATAGATGTCATAAAATATGGATGCAAGATACCCATCTTCTCCAGTATCTTCTCCTTCATCTCTTGTTTGAACTCTTCAATAGACCCAAAGCGATCATTGGCCTATGCTGCAATAGCCTGGGAGGGAGCTGGCATTTGCTTCAATTGATCGACCTCGGCTTGAAGCTGCTACACTTTAAGTTGTAGTTGTCCCACTTCGGCAACCTTGGTATTTAAAACTTCCATCTCTGTTTCCACTGCTACTGCCACCTGTACTTGAGAGGCTACGTGGGACTTCATCATGTCTATAGAACTAGTCTCTACCCTTATTACGCCCTTATCGATATCAATGGTGGCTTCTTTTAGGCTTAGTGGTAAAGGGATGTCAAACGTAGCAGTGGACACGTCACATGTTTCCTGTACAACTATCCCTCGGGGCCTGCTTACTCCTTTACTAGGGGATATTTGCTTCTCCATATCTTGTATCTGATCTTCTTCATTTGTAGTGAAATGGAGCATGTCCCTCACCCTTTCCAATGTGAAATTTTTGATGTCCATATTAGAAGACTCAGCTCTAGATTTCTTCCTGGTGGGGGACTGTGGGGGACTTGTTTCTTGGACCTCATATTCCCTAAGTATGCTAGATAATCCCCTCACTTGTATTTTATTAAGAGCCTTTGGGGGAATGGGATGTTCCTCTTGGTTGATCACTAAGGTGGCAGTGAACAACGAAGGCTGGCCCACTACCACATTGATTTTCTCGGGTGGACAAATAAATATTTTAACCGATGAAGTGAGACTTTATGATTGCTACGGGGAATACGTAACCAACTTCTTACCCTTCAAAGTAGCAACAGGAGAACTAGAGGAAGAGGAAATTTTTGCTTGCTCCTACTGTGCTTCATCCACTATTATCATAATGACCTCAAATAGGTCAGTATCTTGATGGACAACTTGAAAATTGGGGTCCTAGAATTCCTCTTGGGGAGAAGATGGGACCAGTGGCACCACCTTATCCATTGATAATTCTCGATGCAGTCTCAGATCAGAGCCATAATATCCAAATGCTTCTAACTTGCTATAAGGCCTCCTATCTATTATCCACACTAATTCTAATGATCGATTTTCTTTGATGGTATTTTTCATATCATATTCAAAGTCATCTCCCCTATGAGTAACTTGCAAGAGAGCAAGATTACCAGCAATAACTTACCTATGATGGCCATCGGGGTCATAGGGTCTCCACGTAACTTCAAGGAAGCAGTATGTATCCATATTCCATATGGCCCACAACATTGAAAAATGGCCTAGATATGTATAGGGGCCCATCAAGCAAGGAATGGGAAGTTACAACACACTTCCCTTATTTATGAGGAATCTAATTTTTACCTTGAAAATCTGTTGGGTTATATCCAAGATAGCTATGGAGGTAGGGAAGTGCTTTGGTAATGCCTTCAGGGGTAATTTAAAATCATATATTCTGATATAAGAGAATTTTTTTGTATAGAAGAAATCTCCTACCCTGGCTTCATGCAAAACGTTCCTCATACCGACCCCAAATCTATCAGGTTCTATGCTGCACAAGCGGGTGTGTACCACTGGGAGAATGCTTTTGAAGAAGGTTGTGTAGCTTGAACACCCTTATTGTATACACAACAATACATCTTGAATAACGACAAAAGTTACTCCTCCCAATCGAGCCACCAACAATTTGTCAAACTCTGCTATAACCAAATGAATAAAAAATTAATAGTAGAAGAATAGGGGGAGCTCTTCCTTATTAGCCAGTATGGATTTCTACATTTCACCAATTCTTTATCTATGTTGTCACTGATGACATCCTTCCACTGGTAGAGAGGTGAATTATCCATTCTGTTACACTGGATAATCAGGAACATGACCTCCTTAGTAATGTGCTCTAGATCTTTTGTCCCTAGCACTAGGTTGATCATATCTGTGTAATCTTGCGCCTAGGGCCTAAGGAGGAATTTGTGAACTGGGAATCCAGGAGGTTTGTGCTTGCCCCTCTTTAAGAGAATCTCTAGAAATATAGTATTCAACATAAAATTGGCCTAGAGGGCCAGCGTGTGGAATTCCAGAACCCATGAGGCTATGGCGAGCCTGAACACTCGCCTAATTCTATCGACCATCAACCTGGCCATGACCTAATTTGTATGATTGTGGATGGTCCTATTTCTAGAGTCATAGGCCACTACCAACCATGTTGGGAGGTCTGAGGAATGGTAGACCTTTGGGTAAGTTAACCGAACCAGGTTGGTATTCCACTTGTTACATACTGGGCTCAATTTGGTGCTATCCTATTACGCCCTCATAAATAGATTCCTCAACAAGGTAGGGTGGCTTTGGCTATCTTCCTTAATAGGTTCAAAGCTATAAATTGTCATGCCTTCCATATTCAGCTACAGTCGCGCTGGTGGAAGCCATTAAAGCACATCTTTGTGGATATAAAAGGGCTTCGAAGAACTACGCTCGACCTTGTTGATAATGCACTTTGCATGCATGTTTATGCTAATGCCACAGGGGAAGTCTGCCACCTTCCATTTAAAAAGCCCATGTTAATTTGATTAGTTTGGGCACGTGCTTTCTCATTCACCAAGAAATTATGACTGGTCATGCCATAGGGCTGAGTGCACCACATCACTCTCCTTGTCAGCTGAAGATTGATTGCTTTTCATGCCCGTCAGGTTAAGTTATGGTGCAATGGGATCTTCATCCATGTGGCAACTTTTAATTGGCTCAAGCGGGGCACGCTCGAGCAAGTCACGTGGCTTTTGGGAAGGGGTACACAAGACTTGTGCACCATTAATTCTTTGCACACCTTGAATAGGATCGGATGCTCAGATTCATGCACCCACCAAAACTTCATGTGCTCCATTGGGGAGTGGAGTGCACAGACCTCAAGTCAGGCGCATGACCTTGTGCATCCACAAAATGTTTACGTGTTTCAAGAAAATGGGGTGCACGGGCTCATGTATTCTTAAGACCCTTGTGTGCTCCACCCTCTATTGGAGTGCACAAAATCGGAGGCGAGTGCATGACTTGGTGCACCCATTTGGACCCTCGTGTGCTCCATTGGAGTGGAGCACGTGGACACAACTTGGGGTGCATGTGTAGCGACCCCGAGGAAGCGGCGCGCCATCCACCAACTACTCTACTTGCGATTCGATTGAATCCTTTAATATTAAACATGCAATAAATGAAAGGCACAAAGCAGATATAACCAGAATGCAAAGAAGTAAATGAATGAATGCTTTTATTATTGATATTCTCCAGATTAGGTTACATATGAATCCCTCTGAGGGATACCCTTCATTTGATACATGATTTTACACACAAAAGAGGGCAGCAGGTGTATGAAATATCCCCTCGCATAGGGGGGCACGCTTTATAAGGCTTCCCGGTGATGCACACGGAAATGTATGAGGGCTTACAGATGCCTCCTTCTCTAGGTCTGATTGCTAGAGGGATCCTCTCGTACTCGTATGTTGTGGATTTTCTCGATTGAACCTGTAGCCCTGAAATCAATGAAACAACAACACACGCTTAGATGTCCGAGATTGCCTCCTCGGATGAGGTTGTTAGCAATGAATAATCTCAATAAATGCAATGAAACTAGTACTATGCAAGAAAATAACTGAAATAAAGCTTATGCTACTAAAATGAGAGATAAAGCAAAATAAAAGAAACTAACACCTAAAACCCTAGACTAGGTTGCGGGCCACTATCCAGGACAACGACCGCTAAGGTGAAATCTCTCTCTCTTGATCCAAAGGCTATGGGCTCAAGTCCGCTACTAATGTTAAAATGATTACCTTATGTGTTCATATTTGCCCTCCAATCCGACAAGGGCTCCGCTACAAGAATCGATCTCCAAGGGAAGCTCTCCTCAATGATCCAACCTGTTCAAAGTTCTGATGTATGATGCTCTCCCTCTCTCTCTGATTGAAAGAAGGTCCAAGAATGTCCAAGTGTCCAAAGTCCAAGAAGGTCCCCTAGTGCTTTTAGGTTTATTCCTTATAAAGTGTTTTGAAGCCCTAGGTCAATGTTCAACCCTAGGACTGAATCCCTCATGCGTACTAGGTGTTAGCATGAGAAGCTCTTTGTTTTTCTATGTTTAACTGAAGTCTAAATCTGGACTTTGAGTCTTCCATGTAGACTGGCTGTGAGGAGGAATGCAAAGTTGTCCCCGCTCATCCTTATTGCATGCAGACTGCCACTTCCACCCAATATTAGGCTGGATGGGCGAAAAAATGCATTAAAAGCTTAGCCGTTGTCATCTACAGTGGCTAAGGTTTGGCCGCTCTGAGCTACAGTGGCTGGATTCTGGCCACTCTGGTCTACAGCGACCAGGCTTGGATGGGCTGAAAATGCCCCAAATGAGTGGTAAAAACCACTTTTGACACTTGGAAGGTCCCAAGGTTTAGTCACATGACCTATGGGTGTACCCATGTAAGTAGTCTTCCTGACCATGGCATGTTTTAGGTGTCTACAGATGCCCATTTTTGTGATGCATTGAGTAATAGACATAGCACGAGGTAAAAATGTAGACCGCTATGTTAGCAGGGTGTATGATGATCATTGATCTGATCAATGTTGGATGGCCTAATCATGCAAGATGACATGCATCCTTGAATCATTGCTTCAACTTGATTGAAGGCTTAATCTAGCATAGGGCTTGCACATGTCCACTTGCACTCATTCCTCAAACACAATCGGGTAGCTTATGTCACTACAATAGAACCGATCGGAGAAGAGCTACAAATTGAAGATGTCCTTTTTGCTTATGACCCCAAAAAATGGGAAAAGTTTTGTAAGAGTTGAGTGCAATGATTCATAGGATGAACACAATTTTGACATGATCGAGTGATATTTTGTTGATTTTGATTATGATGATTTGAAGATTTGAACTACCCCCTCACACAATGAATTGGTGAGGGAAGGGCAATGAATGAAGCGACGAGTCGCTTGACCAAATATGACTGGTTTTGGTTCCTTTCTAATGTTTGTTCTCTTTAATGGGTAAATCCCCATCCAAGTGTGATTTCAATTGTTTATGATAATCATTCATCCCTATCCCGAGGAGCGGTCCGACCATAAATAGCCTTCTTAGGGAGTTAGGATGAGTGATTCTATTTGTGCTTGTATTGCATCACTTGGCTCAGTGTTTTTGATGTCATAAGAGAATTAGGATGATTCCTTCGTACCCGTGGAGCAGTCCGACCATCTTGGTCTTCTTCGGGATTGAAGGAGGCACATCATAATTCCAAAATGAATGTTTTGCCCCAAGTAACCTCATGGTAACTTACTCATCTTGTCGAGTTGCATGGAGTGCAAATCGTTGCAATCGCCAAGTTGATAGAATAAGTAACTTGATAGGAGGCTTACTTGAGATTTGTTTTTATGCAATTTTTTTGTTATTTTGATCATTATGATGACCATGAGTCATCAAAATGTGCTTATTTAATGTTTTTGTTGCTTCTCATGGAGGGAATCCCTCCTATTTTTGCTTAGGCTATTGGCCACTGTCAGGTCCAATGACCGCCAACTTCCTGCTTGTGGCCGCTCTCATCTTGAGCGGCCAAGAAGTTCGGGCCACTGACGACAGCAATGGCCGAGCCATAATTTGGGAAAATAAAAATTAACCCTAGGGTTTTGACCTTTCACTTTCACCAGCTATCAGTTTGCGTCAGAGCTCTATTTGAAAGTGACTTTTGTGATTTGGAGTGCTGCTACGTTGGAGGATCATGGCTACACAGGGAAAGACATCTGCAAGTGGAGGAGCCGGAGCTTCTCGGGTACTCTCTCAAAACCTTAACCTTATCTATTTCATTTTTTTGGGTAAAATGAACTTCACTAATTAATGGGTAAATGAACCTCATTAAACTTGTTGGAAATGAATTAAACCCATAGCTAGGCTTAGTTTAGGATTTTATGTGGTGGGTTAGCCACCATTTGCTTTTTTTAATTTTTTTTTGTTATTTTTGGCCTAGGGTAGATGCTCTGCTCTCACCCGTCGCCATTGTAGCTCAGAGCGGCTAGCTCGACCTCTGGCCTAGCCATTGTCGCTCAGAGCGGCCAGGTTTGAATTTCAACGATCAAAATTTTGACCATTGGGGCTTGGCCGCTCTCAGCTTCAATGACCAATTTTTAGCCACTATAGTCGACAGCGGCCAAGAACCCTTTGTAAAATTTTTGAATTTTCTTGCATGATTAATTGATTTTTTTTTAATTTTTTGACTTGCTTAGGTGCATTTATTCCTCTTTTGCTTAGACTTAGAGTAGCCCATCATTATTTGCACCATTTTCATGTTTTATTATGATTCATGCCTTAGATGCATTGTAGTTATGCTTTGATTTCTCTTTTGCTCTTAGATTCTCGATGCTCGAGCTCATGACCCGAAGCTCATGAATGACCTTCTACCCCTATTGGATGACATGGACTGGGCCTGGCTCAAGGCCCATGGGCTCTAGTATGTCACTAGGCTACCTCACATCATGTCAGATCAGGCCTACCTTATGACTTTGGTCCATCGATGGGACCCTCGGACCAACACCTTCCACCTTCCTACCGATGAGATGACTATTACATCGAAGGATGTGTATAGGATCTTTCAGCTCCCCTTTGATGGAGTGGCCATTATCTCTTCGACCACTAATGATCATGATGATATATTTATTCGGGTGTTCGAAAGGCACTCTACGGAGGCCTTCAAGGACACCAAGTCTAGAGGAGTGTCTATCTCGTAGTGGTATGAGGCAGAGGTCTTCACGATGAGGCATGTAGTGTTGCTGATGGTTATCAACAACATCTTGATCCTAGATTGCTCAGGTTTGAGGTTCCCATGGAACCTCCTTGCGATGGTTCAGGACCTGATGGATAGTGAGGCGCCCATCATCTATGCATGGGGGAGGTCCCTATTGGCCTAGTGCTATGATGAGTTGTACCATATCCATCGATGAAGTCACATCGACATTGCTTGCAGCTTGCTCTTACAGGTTTGGGGATGGGAGCACATCAAGGTAGATCACCCTAGAGGGCTTCCTACCAAGATTACAATCATAAAGGAGTGGATGTAGTGCTATATCACTAGATGGGCTCGAGGGCACGAGGGGTGCAAGAGTCATCCTCATGCAGGGGAGCTTTCCCACTATACTGCTACTTTCACTAGGCTTAAGGTGATGATGTCATCTGGTGACCATATCATGAGTGCCCAATTTGGGATGATCCTACTAGTTTCACAGCTAGGATACGGTATGAGCGGTGGCTCATCGACCACAAGGTTGGCATCCAAGAGCATTTCTTCTACTCCTAAGTTCTTCATAGTACGGGTTGCAGTAGGATGTGCCTCTTGTTCCATTTGTATAGGTGCCTCATAGTAGAGAGATATCTTCCTCCTACCATGGATCATAGAGCTATCAGATGAGGAGGATGCCCTAATGGTTGCCCTAGGAGTTATTGGGGGAGTTACAGAGGTATTTGCTCAATGGTGGGGGGATCGGATGTGGCATGGTGATGGTATCTTGGGTCATGAGGATGATGGTGGGGGTGATGGTGCAGATCCGTAGGGCGTAGAGTCCAAGCCAAGACTGAGGTATGGGGCCAGCAAGTAGAGCAGGTGGTAGTAGAGGAGCAGGAGGCTCCTGAGGAGGATGAGGAGGAGCTAGAGCCCGAGGAGAGAGATTCTCCTCTAAGAGCATAGTTGCATGAGGTCGAGGTTGAGCTCCAATCGACCAAGATCTAGGTGCAGAAGGAGATGCTACCATAGCACAATGGGATGCCACCATAGAGTAGCTCACATTATAGATCCAGGATTTGTAGGCTACTATCAAGGGTGGTGCTACTAGGATGCAATTTTTTGTTCCTCCTTCTACACCACAAGGTGCTATTGAGGTAGATCCTAGGGCAGATATAGGGGGAGATGTTATACGCCTATAGTCACTATTGGATGAGTATGAGGAGCAGATCTAGGGGTATATCTCCCATATTACCTCTCTCTAGATGTAGCTTAGGAGGCATGGGCTTGTCCCTAAGGAGGCACCAGGTGCAGGTGGTTCACAGGTCAATAGGTGATCCACCTCTAGATAGTCTTCCACCCATCCTAGTCAGAGGACTCGGACTCGTACAGAGAGACCAACAGGGTCACATCACTCCATGCGTGACACGACCATAGGGGGAGGTGATGTTGGGGGTGCAGGCCCTATGTTTGATTGATGATGCACTTGGACTCTATTTTTGAGGTCTGCTTGACCTATATGACTTGTAGCCTATGGGCGATTTTGTATATTCATGCACTTTGAGATACATATTCTGAGACATATTTTGAGATAGACATATTTATATGAGACTTTGCATTTATGTTTCATTATGTGTGCCATTTATTGCTTATGTTTTTGTTTTATTTATGCGATGTTATGATGGAATTATGATGAGGTGATATATATATGTTAGATGATAGATGATATTTATGATGATATGGATTTGAGATGGATGCTTATGTATGTGTTTATGTAGATGCTTTCATGATTTGATTATTGTGACATGATGTGATGTATCTTGAGTTGATTTGATGATGGATTTATGATTCTTTGTATGGATGAATGCAATGATGTGATATTTGATGTAAATGGATGATTTATGAACTATGTATTTATGGATGAAATGTTTTTGTTAGATACATGTTTAATTTTGATTTAATTGTATGCATCTAACTAATGCTATGTTATGGTGAATGCAGTATGTAATCTAATGTGAATGAACTTGTATGTTTTAATCACTTAAAACATAATGGATGCATATGCTATGATTTTGACAATTTAATGGGTGATACCATAGAAAGTATAACAACCATGAATATTTAATAATCATTCTACTCATAAGAATTAATTATTTAAATCTTCCATATGTGTAATGTAATGGTGTGGAATGTATGTATTTTTTGGATAAGCTTATGTAATTTAAGAGATGTAAAATAGTTAGTGGTCATTTAGATATCATTTCTGACATATATCCGGTATCTATTTTAATATTATTTTATTAATACCCCCTAATTTATAGAAGCTTATAAAGAAAGTTGATGATGTGATTGATGATATGATTTGTTGCTATGTTAGAAATTTATTTGTGGGTTTTCCTGAGACTTCAAACACTCTAGTTACCCTATCAACAATTATGTACTGGCCATACAAGACTTTTGAAAAGCAAGGCTTTCACTCTGTACCTGGATATTCATTCTCTCTGTGTGTGCAAATGAATATATTTTTAGATAGAACTCAAGCATTTCCTCCGATGTCAGGTGGGATTCTTTCAGCCCATTGCTAAGATCAGGGATTCTCAAGTGTTTTATCTCATCCTTATGTTGGACTTAGTTGGACTATACCACTAGGCAGTATTGAGTTACCTAAGCTAGCTCATCCACATTCAAACATTGGTCTATACAAATTCTAGAAGCTTTTGTAATAGACATATCATCATGCGTAAGGATTTCTCCTTCCAGTTTTGTGCAATGCTGAGAATTCCAGGGATTCAAGTTCTATTCCTTTTTTTCTTCATTTCTTTTGGGATACTTGCTCATACTTAGTGATGAAAATCACTATTTATTTTACTGATTTTTTTTTTTTTTTTGAGCAAGGGATTTATGTAAGGATGAATTTCACTTGTTTGTTTTGACTATGACTGATTTGATTTTTGATTTTGGAATATGACTTTTGAAACTGGAATTTTGAATTTGTGCTTTGTTTCGGGATTTTTGCTTATTTTAATGAAAGCAAGGGATTTATGTAGTGATGATAATCACTCATTTTTGGGTAGGGCGGAACTTGTCCTTTTGCCAATTCTCAACACCTTTAAACCAGTTGCACAGGGGGATAAGCAAGGAAGATCCTTTTCACTTTAGGTAACCTAGACCACTTTGTTGTTTTCATCTTTCCCTTGTACCAACTAGGATTTTAGTGTTTCAATTAGTGATGGGATCCTGAATATCCAAGGTATTACAACTAGACCTTGCTCTTCTACTAATCAAGGTGGCTTTCCATCAAAGTTGATAAGACCACTAGACATGGTTGAAATAATAGGAAACCTTTGTATATTTCGTATAGCAACATTATTTGGTTGTGTTGAGAAACACAATTACACACATGGATGCATGGATGAGGATGAACTTGTATATTGTGATTGAGATACAAATTGTGGCATCGTTTGTAAAAATGTGATCATAACATATGTGAATGCAATGGATATGTATGGATATGCAATTATGTGGATGTAAGATGCAAATGTTTTTGTATTTTTGATTTTGTATTGTTTTTGTGCTTTTGATTATTTTGAATTTTTGTTTTTGATTTGACCAAAGGGCTTTAAGATGCCTTTGGAGCTTTTTTTTTGATTTTGACCAAGCGGATTGGGTACCCTTGGAGCATTTTTGTGATTTGATTTTGACTTGACCAAAGGGCTTTAAGATGCCTTTGGAGCTTTTTTTTGATTTTGACCAAGCGAATTGGATACCCTTGGAGCATTTTTGTGATTTATTTGACTTGACCAAAGGGCTTTAAGATGCCTTTGGAGCTTTTTGTTTGATTTTGACCAAGCGGATTGGATACCCTTGGAGCATTTTTGTGATTTGATTTTTATGACATATTTGATGTTTTTGATTTTATGACATATTTGAATTTTTTTATTTTATGACATATTTGAATGTTTTTATTTTATGACATATTTGAATATTTTTTTTTATGACATATTTGAATGTTTTTTTTATGACATATTTGAATGTTTTTTATTTTTATGACATATTTGAATGTTTTTTATTTTTATGTATGAAATGCCTTTAGATGAATGATATTGAGAGGTTCAGGCTCTTCAACACCATCCAACGATGTGAGGTGATATGCTCCAGGGCCAACCTTCTCTGAAACCATGTAGGGGCCTATCCAATTTACCATAAATTTGTCTCGCAAATGCGGTGGCAGATTTGAGTTCTGCTGATTTTCTTTGAGCACAAGATCCCCAAATTTGAATTCTCTCAAATGGACTTTACTATTGTATGCTCATGCAAGGTGATTCTGATAAATGTGGAGATGCTCCAAGGCATTGACCCATCATTCATCAAGAAGCATTAACTGATCCAGGCGGCCTTGTCGTGTGATGTCATCATCTATGAAGTCCTTTAATGCTATGCGCAAGGTTGGGATTTCTAGTTCTAGGGGCATGATGGCCTCAGTGCCATATACAAGTGAAAATGGTGTTGCCCTAGTGGGCATCCGCACACTAGTCCTATATGCCCATAATGCTAGAGGTAACTACAAATGCCAGTCCCTATGATTATCTCTCACTATTTTCCTCAAGATGGAGATGATTATTTTGTTTGAGGCTTTTGCTTGCCCATTTGCTTGTGGATAATAGGGTGTTGAAAAACTGTGTTGGATGTGGTATTTTTCCATTAAAGCATGCACATTTTTGTTCTTGAAATATGGTCCATTATCCGATATAATATTTGAAGGGACCCCAAAATGACTTATGATATTGTGGAGTATAAACTCCGCAATCCTTGGTCCAGTTGTCGATGTTAAGGGGATCGCTTTGACCCATTTGGTGAAATACTCAGTGGTCATTATGATGAACGTGTGTCGGCCTAAAGATGGGGGGGATATCTTCCCAATCAAGTCTAATCCCCATTACGAGAAGGGCCATGCTGCCTGGATGGGTTGCAAGGCTTGTGATGGCAAGTGAGTGAGGTTTGCATGATGCTGACACTTGATGCATTTCTTGACATACTCACAACATTATTTTTCCATAGTGGGCCAATAGTAACCCATTCTCAAAATACGCTTCATGATGGCCATGCCACTGAAGTGACCGCCACATGTACCATCATGAGCTTGCAAAATTGCCCAAGATGCTTCCTAGGGCTCAAGACAATGAAGGAGCATTCCATCGTAACCTCATCTATAAAGGATCTCTCCTAGAAAAATGTATCTAGTCACATTTTGTTTAAATGTTCATTTTTAGCATGCGATAGGCCTTGCGGTACTATTCCAAGCTTCAGGAAATCCCGCAATTGGGAAAGCCAATCCTGATAAGCCACTACTTCTATGGATAAAACGACATGCTCTCCTTGTGATCTAGCATTTGTGAACACTGATTGGGAAATAATCCTATGATGAATGGTTGTTCCACATTCTATGGGACCTTGAGAGATCAAATATTCCCAAGGGGTTGTTTGCAAGAAAGCTCTAACTTTGAATGACCAATCCTGATTTGGCTCAGTTTGGATCATGTTGACTGACTCTAGGTTGTCAATAACCTCATGTTGTATCATAGAAAATATGAGCACTTTCACATGAACGGTTGTGAAATCAATGGATGGATTCTGAGGGATTAAGGATCCCAAAGATGCCATGGTGTCTACAAATCTATTTGATGTACGAGGGATTGCCTCGATGTCATACCATTCTAGTCGAGCTAGGTAAGTGTCAACAAGCTCCTTGTAAGCTTTTAGGAGTGGGCACCTACATTGGAACAATCCTTTGACTTGATTTACTATGAGCAAGGAGTCACCAAAGATATTCAATATTTTAATGCCCATTGCAATGGTTGTTTGGAGTCCCAAGATCAAGGCTTCATACTCTATGTTATTGTTTGTGCAAGGGAAGTCTAGCTTGAATGATAAGGGTAATGGAGCACCCTACGGTGTGATAAATACTATCCCTACTCTGCCCCCTTGCTCGCACTTTGAACCATCAAAGAATAATGTCATTTCTCTTTGTTTCTCAGGTTCTTCAAGTTTTGATGGATCTGATAATGTGAAGACTGCATCATCAAGAAATTCTATAGTGAGAGGCTTGCTATCCTGAAGAGGTGCCTCTACTAATTGATCTGCTATGACTTATCCCTTGATGGAATTTTGGCTTATGAATTCTAGATCAAATTCTATCAATAGCATGATCCACTTTGTAGTACGTGTATTGTGATATGTCTTGTTCATCATATACTACAAAGGATTCTATTTTGATATAACGTAAGTCGTATGGCTCAACATGTAGTGTCACAAATTTTTGGTTGCAAAGACCACTGCTAAGCACAACTTTTCTACATACGCATATCCTAGCTCATAGCTTACCAAGGTGCGACTAATGTAATATACGACTTGCTCTTTGTCTTGCATATTCTTTTGGGCTAACATGGTGCCCAAAGAAAAATCAGTAGCCGATATGTATAGCAAAAATGGTATGTCTAGCCTTGGTGGAGCTAGCACTGGCGGCATTGCCAGGTATGTTTTGATCTCTACAAAGGCTTGTTGGCACTCTTCATCCCAATGAAATGGGACATCCTTGCATAGCAACCGATTCATGGGTCGACACTTGTCTGATAATTGCATGATGAACCATTTTATGGATGCTACCTTGCCTTGTAGGCTTCTTAATTCCCTAATGTTGGTAGGGGCTGCCATCTCCATTATAGCTTCTACTTTTGTAGGATCGACTTCAATGCCTCTCATGGAAACAATGAAACCTAAGAGCTTACCAGAAGTTATGCCAAACATGCACTTCTTAGGATTCAATCTGACGTTGTGCTCTATGAGGTGATCAAAGACTTTTGTAAGGATCTCAATGTGCTCTTATCATATCAAATATTTGGCCAGCAAGTCATCCATGTAGTCTTCCAATATTGTGTGCATGTAGTCATGAAATATGTATGTCATGGCCCGTTGGTATGTGGCACCAACATTCTTTAGGCCGAATGGCATCACTTTGTAACAGAAAGTTCCCCATGGAGTAATGAAAGTAGTCTTATGTTGGTCTTCGGGTTTTATTCGGATTTGATTGTATCCAGAAAACCCATCCATTAGGGAGAGCATCTCATGACCTACAGTGGCATCAACAAGAGCATCTATGTTTGGCAATGGGAATGAATCCTTCGAAGTTGCCCTATTTAAGTCCCTAAAATCTATGCAAATGTGGACTCTTCCATCTGGTTTTCCTATGGGCACCATGTTCGAGACCCATTCAAGATAGTCGATGGGAACTATGAAGATCACATCCAATAGTTTTTGTAACTCGTTCTTCACCATCAAAGTGATGGTTGGATGCATCTTCCTCAATTTTTGCTTGATTGGCTTCTTTAGGGGATCCAATGAAAGGTTGTGAACAACTAACTTTGGATCAATACCTGGCATGTCTTTGTAAGTCCAAGCAAATAAATTTGGCCTCTCTTTAAGGAGAGGAATTATGATGGCTTGTTCCTCTAGAGATAGACTTTCTCCGAACTTGACTTTCTTTGGTTGAGTAGGATCATCACTGATGTCCACCTCGAAAGTCGCTTCTATAGCCATATGTGACCCATCCTCCAATTGGTGAGGCATGGGTATCAAGTGAATGTCATCGATGGGATTTATAGGTCCTACTGACTTAGGATCCAGACCAGCATGGAACACATCATATGCACAGCCTGATGCAAAATGGAATGGTTGTAATATCTCTTCATTAGAGAAGAGATCTTCAGGCTCTATGGGTGAATCAATGTGATCCCAATCAATAGCCTGCATGTCGAGACACAAAGGTTTAGTGGGATCTATTGGGTTATGAAGTGGAGTGGTCAAATCAATGGAGATCATGTTGATGGATGGAATGAAATCTCCAGAACCACATGGTTGAAATCTTGTCTCAGAGGTTTCCTTCCTATACTCATGATGAGGCTCTAGAGGAAAAGGAATCTCTAGATCCGGCCCATGAGCTGGTCAGATAATAGGATCATTGGGCTCTAAGAGTTCCCTGAACGTAGGTAGAGGGGGATTGACCATGTGATGAATGACATTCAAGTCAATTGGTCTCCCCAAAAACTACAAGCCAGGGTCTATGGCATGAAGTACCACTTCTCTTTCTACCAACATGTCGACTTGTCGCAAGTGGTGAGGTCCGAGATAAGCCATCTCAGTCTCATCATCAAAATCATCATCACTTATCCAAAAACCATTAGCATTGGTATGCGGCCCCAAGGTAAGGGGCACATCTCTTGGTCCTAAGTAGGCCATCTCTATCTCATCCTCATATTCTTCATCACTTATGAAGATGCCATTTGCATTAGTATGTTGCCCCAAGTCATGGGGCCATTACCTTATTCCTAGGTAGGCTCTCTCTATTGAGTCCTCTGACTCATAGCCACTTTCATCCGATATGTAGCCACTCTCATGGTGTCTAGACCAGGTAAAGCTTTGTAAATAGTGAGGCCCATGATAGGCCAAGCCCGCTTGTGCTTCATCATCACTTGCCACATATCTATTTTCTTCTTGCTCATCATCCCATGAGTTGTAACCTATTGGGGTGGCATCAATTATGGATCTTGGATGATAAGTCTCGGGAGGTGGTATGCTTGCCATAGCCACTTGTCTGTTGCTCAGATATCTTGCACTTGGTGGGTGATAAGGAATAAAATTGATGTCTTCTCCTAACCCCAAGGTTAATCTATCTAATGCTACTACTAGAGAGTCATCTCGACCTCTGATGTGATAGCCTAACCCAAATATATCAGATGGGAGCTGGTATTATGGCTCGAATGGCCACCTATGTCCTTGCTCATATATACCAAGACCATAACCATGCCAATGGCAACGCTCAAAATAGGTTAGAGAAAACTCAAGATTAGAGAGGTAGTGAACATTGATAGTGAATAGCTCATCATTATCCTCTTCTATATCCATAGATTTATGGGTGCAATCTAGTCCAACGTAGATGAAATTTATCTAATTGGGAGGGATTCCAAGTGGAACCACTATTCCCACTAGTGGTCTTAGATATTTTGGACATCCCATGTCTTGTGTAGACTCTATGATGGGTGTAAATGTTATGTTCTACACAAGATACTCTCCTATCCCTATACTTTCCAAGTGTATTGTCGCATGTGATGTGGATGATCCTACAGATGACACTGGCGAAGTGGGTTCTAGTATCTCCTCAACTTGATCTTGGAGATCTTCCTCCTCCATGGGAGTTGGAATCTTCTTAATGTCTATGATTAGTACTTCCTTGGGCTCTCTTTTCTCAACCATGGGTGCCTTTAGCTTCTGATTATATTTTGGTTTAGACGTTGATGGTCTATTAGAAGCATTAGTTACTTTGTGCGCAAGATGAGGTGTTGATGCAGATGGGTCCTTTTGTACCCCTTTGTCTTTGTTATCCAGTTGGGTAGTTGGAGATGAAGGTCCTACAGACAAGTGGGCAGAAGGAATCACAAATTCTCCTAGACAATCCACCTGATGAACATACTTGAATGGCTCTTCATCGGCCAACACCATGTAGACTTTGTTATCATGCACATACTTGACACATTGGTGTAAGATCGAAGGAACACATCTCATGTCCCTTATCCAAGGTCTCCCTAGGAGGATGTTGTATTGCATGGCCCCTTCCAAGACATGACACATCACGGGGATGGTCTTATGCCCCACCTTGATAGGTAGGACTATCATTCCCATAGTATTGCATAAAGCATCATTGAAAGCCCTTAATGTATAGGCTCTCGGAATGATATTGGACTTGGGGATCTTAAGATGTTCTATTGTTGTTGTTGTGATGATGTTGATTGATGAACCTGTATCGATCAAGACCCGCTTAAATGGTAAATCATTAACTGATGCCATGATGTGCAATGGAGGGTCTAGTAAGGTAGTAGATACTATCTTAATTTCATGATCATAGAATCAAATTACAGGCTCCTGGCATTCTTGTACTTGTCCCACAAAATGGGTGAATGCATTTGGATCTTGTGGTTGGAGCTCAATTGACCTTAAAATCTCCATCAAGGTCTCCCTGTGCTTTGGGGACTATTGTATGAGCTCATAGATTGATAGCTTAGCTGGAGTCATTTGTAAATTTTGCTCGAGTCTACTCCGAATGGTTACCATAGGTCGGGTTGGTGGACCTGGAAGGTTGTCTTACCCCTGCCTCTACCTAGGTGTAGTTAGGACATTAATGGGAGCTGCAGGAGGTTGTGGTTGACCATACCGTCTAGTCCTAGTTGCTATATTGACAATTTCAACCATCCCAACACACCCATGGGTAGGCATATCAATTCGGACCTGATTGACTTGTGCACCTTGCCCTCTAGGGACCTCATGGTTTGGTAGCGGGTTTTTGTAGATGCCCATATCTCTATTGTCAGGGGCCAGTGGGTTGTCCACTTTAAGTTCTCCCACCTCAATCATGTTTTGCACTTGGTGCTTGAAACCAATGCAAACCTCAATATTATGCCCCGGTATCCTATGATAAGGGTAAAATTGATCTTCCCTATATCCTTTTGGCTTAGGATGGTTGGGATCTATAAGAGGTATATCAGGGAACCTGATCTTTCCTACCTCACTCAATTGGTTGAAGATTGATTGCATTGATTCTATCAATGGTGTGAAATAGTGAGGGGGTTTGCACTCTTTGTTCCACCCCTGATTGTTCTTTTGATCATAGTTGGTTGGTGGGGGTTGTGCTTGATAATTATAGGGTTGGTGCATAGCCCCATCCTTAGGCGTAGCCAATACCACTTGATTAACTAGAGCAGGGCTTGCCTACTTCTGCTTGTATTTGCCATTTTTGTCATTTTTGTTCCACTCCTTCTTGGTTCAGAGTTTGATAGTTCCCTCATCTACTTTTATATCCTCAATGAGTTTGGCTTATGCCAAAGCTTCCTCAAATGAGGGGTACTATTGGAGTTGTAGCAAGAGGGAAATGTGTTTGGAACAACTCTTGGTGAACATCCGGATGATCTCTTCTATGGGGATGGAGAATGATAATTTTGCCATGACTCTTCTCCATCTATTCCCATAATCCATTACTGGCTCATCATCATAATGTTTCAAATTGGCCAGGTCTGAAAGGTTCACTTTCCTCTTAGCACCAAAAGAGAAATGCTTCAAGAAAGCATTCACTAGTTGTTCAAAATTGGATATGCTATGCTTGGGCAGTTGGTTGAACCATTGGGTGGTGGCGCCCACAAATGTCATAATGAATATCCTAAGCATGAGAGCATCATTGTCTTCAAGATGAAAATATGCATTGATGAAATTAGTAACATGCTCTTGTGCATCCTCTTCACCCTTAAACTTTTCCAACCTAGGCATCTCAAAATGCTTAGGGTATGCGGGGCTAGGGACGGATAGACATAATGGTTGATTGTGTATCTTGCTCAATGTTGGTTGGCTACCAGCCATCTCTTGTTTTTCAAAGGACTTCATATTTTTAGCAAGTTCTTGGAAGGCCTTTGAGGTGAGGAGTTCCTCCTCTTGTAGAACCCCCCATGGTGGTGGTGGAGGTAACACTCTATCCATTTGATTTGCTCTATTTTCTTCCCTCCTACGAGGGGATTCAAGATGTGCCTGATCCTGCTCTATTAAGTTTACCCTTTCCCCACTAGTTGGATTCCTCTCATGATTTGGAGGGTGATTTTGTTGTGGGTTTCCTTCTTGTCTAGTGTGCTCCTCTCTTGGTGAGTCAGCGCATTGATCTCTTTGATGATCATTTCCATTTGTTTGTTGGTTGCTTTGAGCTAGCTGCTCAACTTGCTCTCTCAAACATTGCTCATGTTGGTGCAACAACCGTTCTCTCTATTTATCATGTTCAAGAGCTTCTACAAGCTCTCACTCTTTATGCAAGGCATTTTCTAACCATCACACATGGTTAACTTGCATAGTCATAGAGGACTCATGCTTATCTGACCCTATCCTAGTGGTTTTGATTCATAGATCTCTCAAAGAGGTTTCTATTATTTCTTTGCTCTCGCTAGCTAATGTGACTTGTTCAATATATTATTGAGTGTCTCTATGATCAGAATCTATATGTTTACTATGGGGTCACCTTGAGGCACCCCTAGTTTGAGAAGTGGGCTTAGAAGTCATGGTTCATGAACTTCCAGATGTAGAATTCTCTATGGCTATGGTTCTGGGAGGTGGCCTCGGATGCAACCGATCCAACTCATCCAACTATCTTGTTTTCCATGGCTGATCCCATGGGGTGCCATTTACTCCAATAAGGTCATAGTCTATTGGAATCCTTCCTCTTGTGTGAAGGATATCTTCTATTTGATGTCTATGACTGGAGGTATTTCTAGTTTCCTGCCCCTTAGTGGGCTGATCTATTCTAAGTGTCTCATGTGAATGTTGGGATGTTGGGACTCTTGTGTGCCCTTTTGGTGATGAGGGTTTTGTGGCCCTCTCTACCCTCCATGAGGATGGAGATGGGGAAACCTCATCATCCCTGTGTGAAGAACGGGGTCTAGAACCCTCTTTATGTCTATGTGAGGAGGAAGCCCTTGAAGCTTCCTCATGTCTCTGAGAAGTTTCTGTGTGTTTAGAGGAAGCCCTTGAGGTTTCCTCATGTCTCCTTGATGATGATGGTCATGAGGCCTCTTTGTGTTGATGTGATGTAGTTCCCTGATTTGGTTCCCTATTTGGGGTTTCTCGAGGAGATCCCCCAAGGGTTGAGTTATCACCCCTTAGACTCGCAGAACTGTATCTCACGGTCTTCCGAGTAGGTCTTTCAATGTTACTATGACTTCGCCTAAGGGTATGTGTTGTTTTGGATTCTCCCTCGATGTCAGACCGAGGATGTCTACTTCTTGTTTTAACCATTGTTTTTGGAAATTTAGCTTTTGTGTTGCACTTAAATATGATCAAACAATATCAAGCAAATGTTTATCTTGATTACAAATTTAAGTGTGCCCTAAACTATTTGATGTATTTTGATGTTTGGTTGTTTCTTGTTTCTTGTTGTTGCTTTGGATTTAGAATGAGGAGACTCATCCATAGTGATAATCAAGAACACTCATGCCAAACATGATTTCTCAAAAGAGACTAGGGTACACCACTTAAATCCTAGTGGGGGGTTCGCCTAGCTCTTCCACTCTGAACCAATGATTGTTCCAATAGTGGGAGATAGTTTGAACACAAGTACCTTAGTGTCACTATAAGTAAGTTCCTCAATCCATTTCTATGAAGCTCTAGGGGGAAAACCGGTGGAAGGAGATGAATGCCAACGTCACCGGACTGAATTGAGGGTTGGTGATGAAATCCAACTCCCCAATGTTTAAAAGAAATGTGCGTGTGTGTGGTTCATTTTAAGTTTTGCATGAATAAGAATGCATCATATAGCAGCAATGAACTTTCCCTATATGCCTAATGCAAAATGCATTTCAATTTTAGAAAGGTGCATAGCTACTATGAGATTAATGAATGCACTCTATTAGGTGCAAGTATGGCCTTTAGAAAGGCCTCAAAGCAAGCAAACCAATCACACAGTGTCTAGCACATTGGATTCTAGGGTGAAATTTATAGATAGAAGTCGTTGTTCCTAGCAATGCCTAGTGGAAAATCTAAAAAGAAACCTAGGATGTGCAAGATACAAGTTCTTTCTCTTTCATTCTTTCAGTTTTCCAAATTGAAATATTTCTTAATTATCACTAATTTTAATGGAATAAAAATAGACAGAGAACTATAAAGTGTCAGAAAAGTTGTACCAACCTTTAATCCAGCTCAGAGAGTCAATGTTTTGACCTCTTTGCACTCCAGCTCTGACCACTGTTGACCAGAGCGGCTGACTTTTGGCCATTGTTGACCAAAGCGGCTGACCTTTGGCCATTGTAGACCAGAGTGGCTAAATTTTGACCATTGTAGATCAGAGTGGCTACACCTGTATACAAAACCCGAGTCAATAAAGAGGTAAAAAATGCAAATAAGCTAAATAACTAGGTAGGGGTCCCACCGTGATCGCCATCTGTAGTGACCCCGGGGAAGCGGCGCGTCATCCACCAACTACTCTACTTGCGATTCGATTGAATCCTTTGATATTAAACATGCAATAAATGAAAGGCACAAAGCAGATATAACCAGAATGTGAAGAAGTAAATGAATGAATGCTTTTATTATTGATATTCTCCAGATTAGGTTACATATGAATCCCTCTAAGGGATACCCTTCATTTGATACATGATTTTACACACAAAAGAGGGCAGCAGGTGTATGAAATATCCCCTCACAGGGGGGCATGCTTTATAAGGCTTCCTAGTGATGCACACAGAAATGTATGAGGGCTTACAGATGCCTCCTTCTCTAGGTCTGATTGCTAGAGGGATCCTCTCGTACTCGTATGTTGTGGATTTTCCCGATTGAACCTGTAGCCCTGAAATCAATGAAACAACAACACACGCTTAGATGTCCGAGATTGCCTCCTCGGATGAGGTTGTTAGCAATGAATAATCTCAATAAATGCAATGAAACTAGTACTATGCAAGAAAATAACTGAAATAAAGCTTATGCTACTGAAATGAGAGATAAAGCAAAATAAAAGAAACTAACACCTAAAACCCTAGACTAGGTTGCGGGCCACTGTCCAAGACAGTGGCCGCTAAGGTGAAATCTCTCTCTCTTGATCCAAAGGCTATGGGCTCAAGTCCGCTACTAATGTTAAAATGATTACCTTATGTGTTCAGATTTTCCCTCCAATCGAATAGGGCTCCGCTACAAGAATCGATCTCCAAGGGAAGCTCTCCTCAATGATCCAACCTGTTCAATGTTCTGATGTATGATGCTCTCCCTCTCTCTGATTGATGAAATAAGGTCCAAGAATGTCCAAGAAGATCCAATCAATGTCCCCTAGTGCTTTTAGGTTTATTCCTTATAAAGTGTTTTGAAGCCCTAGGTCAATGTTCAACCCTAGGACTGAATCCCTCATGCGTACTAGGTGTTAGCATGAGAAGCTCTTTGTTTTTCTATGTTTAACTGAAGTCTAAATCTGGACTTTGAGTCTTCCATGTAGACTGGCTATGAGGAGGAATGCAAAGTTGTCCCCGCTCATCCTTATTGCATGCAGACTGCCACTTCCACCCAAGATTAGGCTGGATGGGTGGAAAAATGCATTAAAATCTTAGCCGTTGTCATCTACAGTGGCTAAGGTTTGGCCGCTCTGAGCTACAGTGGCTGGATTTTGGCCGCTCTGGTCTACAGTGGCCAGGCTTGGATGGGCTAAAAATGCCCCAAATGAGTGGTAAAAACCACTTTTGACACTTGGAAGGTCCCAAGGTTTAGTCACATGACCTATGGGTGTACCCATGTAAGTAGTCTTCCTGACCATGGCATGTTTTAGGTGTCTACAACATGAAATCATGCATCCCTAAGACCTTTATGCACTCCATTGGAGTGGAGCGCACAAAATATAAGATGGGCGCACAACCTTGTGTGTCCATAGGGACTTTTACGTGCTCCATGGATGTGGAGCATGTAAATGTATTTGGGGTGCACGTAGTCGTGCGTCCCTTGAAAAATTTATGCGTTACACCCTCTTGTGGAGCATGTGGACCTAAACTAGGGTGCACGAAGTCATGCATCCCTTAAACACTTTTGTGCACTACATTCCCCAATGGAGCACATGAACAAAATTTAGGCGTACAACTTCTTGCTCTCGAAGAAATTTTCATGTGCTCCACTTGTGGAGCACACAGAATCAACTTGGGGCGCATAGGCTTGTGCACCCTTAGAATTTTTTGTGTGCTCCACTGGAAAGTGGAGTGCATGGGCTCAGATTTGTGTGTTCCACCTTGTGCACCAAAAACCAACAAAAACAAAAAAGAAGTTGCCTTTTGAGGCTAATAGGACCCTTTCAAATATGAGAAATTTTAGTCTTGCCTTGTAAGCTTTGTACATAGTTTTGTTGTTTTTATATTTTGGTGTGTTGGTTTTGTTTTATTTTATTTATTTTTTGTTTTGATTTTGTACTTTTCTTTTTTGGATCAAATTAGCCAAGTGCAACAAGTTTTTGTTTACTCTAATATGGGAATGTTTTTTGTATAGTTTGGTGATGAAAGGTCCTACACTAAATTTAATGAATCCAAGATTGGCTTAGTTAAATATTTGGTGTATATCCATTGATTTGGGGTAAAATAAATTAATCTCGAAGTAATGCAAAAGGATGTTACAACTTCACAAGAAAAACATTTTAGAAAGATTCTAAATTAGGAGGAATGAAACCATTGTGGTTTGGTTCTCAAGCAAAAGTTATTCAAGTGTTCACCCTCCTATTTTTCATAATGACCCCCAATCCAAAAATAGACCCTAGTGCTTGTAAAAAAATTGTGCTCAAATAAAAAATAGAGAGAAAAAAGGGGCTCAATTGCTTGCGTGATTCAGACAACCTCTACTGAGGCCATGAACTCCCGGTTAACATTAGAGCAAGGTCTAGAGTGGAATCAAAGATAACTCCATTGAGGTTGTAAATAATTGATGGTAGTGGAGCAATATTTGATAATTGGTGACATGTCTACCTGTGTGACAAAGCTCATCATTAGTAGACCAATGTTCGTTTAGAGATGAACTAGCCTAATTTCCAAATTGTGGTGGTAAATTTTAACTAATTCTAGAACAAAAATGAATTCACCTGCACACACACTTTTTTTTGATGAAAAACCATTATATTAATAAAATAATGTCTAATCATACAAAAAAGGATGGGTGGGATTAGCACACCCCATAAAAGAACACACTAACCACCGTGGTTAGGAGTACACAAGTTTAAAAAAAATCCCCAAAAAGCTAGATAAAAACCACCAAAATAGTGTCAAATATGCATTCAAAAAGAAAGGAGTGAAGAAATAACTGCCAGGTGGAAGGTCCGAAGTTTTCCTCCATAAGGCCATAAGTCCATCCAATGGTTGAAGAAGCCAGAGCCCCCAAATATCAACAACAGTACCATTAACAGTACAGGTCTGCGCATTTGTTACAATTTCACCCCAACCAAGGACATCATATTTTTTAGGAGGTTGAACAGCCCAACCAGAGGTCGGGTGAGATGGACCTACAACTCTAGATTCTTCACATTTGCAATGCAGGGGGGTTGGGACCAGTGTATGGTAGCAGAGGGCTATGATCGATGATGGGTCCCCCGGTGAGTCAAAAACTTGGACCTGGAAGGGGAAGTAAGAGGTACACAACTCATAGTTTAGGGAACATTCCCCCAATGATCCATGAGGGTATGTAAGTACTACAACTCCACATGTTATTTTTCAACCTGTACTTGAATATGTAACCAACAATCAAAGAATATAGTGAAGAAACACACGCTTATACTGAGAGAGGGGGGTGAATAGTATAATATAAAACTTTTCTTTTCAAAACATTAACTGCAATAATATGAATACAATAATAAATCAATGCACAAAACACCACACACACAAGAGATAAGGATTTACGTGGAAATACCATTTTGGGAGAAAACCACAACAAAATATTACTTTTATTACTTCAACAATTTGTAGGTACCAACCCATAGGAGACACCAATCCCCTTGTACAAATAGGTAGACACCAACCTACGGGAGACACCAATCTCCTTATTACAATAACGTAGGCACCAACCTACGGGAGACACCAATATCCTTGAGGCACTAACCTCAAATCTGAAGGCACCTACCTTTGAACAAAGATATACAAAACTTAAGAAAATAGTTCACAAGACTACTCCATAAATCCTTTGTATGGGCCAAAATCCTTCTAGCACTACTTGCTATAACTCAGTTACTATCATTTTATATTGAGATGCAATTAACTAAATTTTCTCCTCCTTAATGCTTTGAACTTGTGTTTAATATTATTCCATGTGTAATGGCTAGATTAGTACCTCTATCTAGTGAGATTGTATTCTTCACTGTGTATGCATCTACAGTATTGACCTGAGTCACCTTTCCACTCTTTAAGCATTGTATTCTTTATGCTTGTAATGGGGATAAACATCTTTGTTGATTTCAAAAAAACATATGTTGTTATTGACGTATTACCTGTGTGACAATCATTTCAATTGTGTGCACTATTTAGTAGTTGCTTCTCCAGGTGGTAGATTTGATTCCAATGGCTATGCGTGATTGTTGTCTATGCACCTGCAAAAACCTTTGCCCTCTTCGATGGCTGAAGCAACAAAAAGATATGTTGCATTTTGGCCTTTGTGATATTTTAGCTTCAATGTAATATCATTCTGAATGATGTGTAATCTCCAACATCAAAAGCTTATACTTCACTATTGCCTTTATAAAGTGGCTCTGTAAATGTATCCTCTCCAATGACTAGCTTTCCAACATCTAGTTTTTCCTATGCTCAATCTTTCGAAAGCTAGTGATGTTGATATTTGATGAAATATGCGCTCTGGCTGTGTGGGAATGGACCCAGTAGTGCTTCAGTGTGCATGTTGATTGCTTCGCTTGCCTAATGATGAACTACCAGCGAATAAGATGAATTACGAAGATGTATTTATTTATGGATAACATCAACAAACATTGTTCCCTCTATGGTGTTTCACCTCACTATGAATTGTGGCTAAGAGTTTCCTTTCCTTTTAGTATGATCTACAACTTATCCTTTGTGTGAATCACTGATGAAATTTGATGTTTAGATAGCTTTGACTTATTGTGTGTTGCTTCAACATAGCTCACGCACCTAAAAATTCTCCTAGAAGTATGTGCAAGTGGCTATCACTCAATCAACATAAAATTATTTTGCTAATGCTCCTACACACGGTAGCTTTAATTTCAATATCTTTCTTCCTTGGCTATGAGCTATTATCGATGACGTGATTTCCTTCTTTAATTTAACTCTAGAAATCAAACTCCCAACTTGCTCGCACACTCACATGATGGAGCCCATGGTGCTTCTCCAATATATCAAAGATATTAATCAAAATCCTTCTTCCAGTGCAAAGCACCAAGTCCTCGATTAATTTTGAAAAAGGTCCACGATATGCACTCCTTTATCAATGAAAACTACTTTGGTCTACTTCTTATGCATTTCTCCACTATTCCTCGGGTGTAGAAATCCATCGGAATGCAAGATAGAATACTTAGGAATCTCAAAAAAACTTTATGCCTGTGTAGCTTCTTCTACATGGAGATACACCATCGAACCCTATTGCTTTAATGTTTTTTACCATCCAACATAAACTCTGATCATCTGCTACTACCACACTCAATCTATTCCATTTCACCACTGTGAAGTCTTGTTGTCTGTAACTTCTTTGCTCTAGATATCGAAGATGCACAATCGAATCACATTTCAAAATAATTTTTGGCCTTGTATTTATACAAATATTTCACCTTGCTTTTGTGCCCAAGAGGTCGGCTGTCCACCTCTTTTAATTTCATTTTATGTTATATTTTTATTTTTATTTTAAGGCATAACTTTAATATATCACTTATAAAGTTGGCCCCTTCACCTTATAATATTATGGTCCACCCCTTCACCTTATATATTTAAATTTTATATTTAAATATTATGGCGGGTCGGCCCATACACACATCATAAGCACGCCATCGTTTGATAGAAACCAAGTCGACCTTTGACATCAATGACAAGTCAATAGTGAATAATTATAACAATATTCCCCTTTGTCATTGATGACAACCCTACAAAGAAATTATCCTTTACTGCAACAGGATCACAAGTTTCTTCCCTTGACAAGCTGCCTCCCCTTACTAAAATTACAATCTGTCCCCTTACTGAAATTACAATATGCTCCCCCTTACTAAAATAAATTATCCCTCTTTGACATCAATGGTAAAGGCTTCTCGGGGCTAAAAGATAAGGCACTGTACAACTCCCCCTTACTAACTATTGTAACTGAGACATTCAATGATGAGATGAGAGTGAAACTACTCCCAACTTACCTTTGAGATACTCAAATGTTTTCTTTGAAAGTGGCTTGGTGAAGATGTCAGCAATATGTTCCTTTGTAGCAATGTATTCCAACTTGACTTTTTGATCAGTCAATTGCTCTCTCAAAAAGTGATATTTGATAGAAATGTGCTTGGTCCTTGAATGCATCACCAAATTCTTCAAAATATTGATGATACTTGTATTATCACAAAGTATGGAGATAGGATGATCATGCTCTATTTTGAAATCACTTAAGGTTTGTTTCATCTATAAAAATTGTGTGCAACAAGCAACTTTTGCAATGTACTTCACCTCTGCAGTAAATAAGGGCATTGATGCTTGTTTCTTACTTAGCCAAGAGACAAAACAGTCTCCAAGGAAAAATGCTCCTCCACTTATGTTTTTCCTGTCATCCACACTGCCTACCCAATCCACATATGTATATGTAGTGGAAGGGAAATTATTGCATTTGGGATACCACAATCCAAAATACATAGTTCCTTTCAAATACTTGAAGATTATTTTTACTACCTGTACATGTGTTTCCTTTGGTGAAGCTTGAAATCTTACCAAAAATTTGACTACCTGAATTATATCTGACCTTGTAGTTGTGACATATAGTAAACTTCCAATCATGGATCTATACAAAGTTTGATTAGCCTTAGGAGACTCATCATCTTTACTTAACTTACATCCTGTAATCATGGGGGTACTCATAGAATTACAATCCTCCATCCTATTTTTTTTTAATATTTCTTTTACATACTTGGTTTGAGAGAGAAATATACCTTTATCTGATTATGATATTTACAAACCAAGAAAGAAGGATAGCTCACCAAGCATTGACATCTCAAATTCACTTTACATACATTTTGTAAATTCCTAACACATCTTATCTACCTCTGAAAATGATATCGTCCACATAGACCACTATAATTAACTGGTCATTTCCTTCATTCTTGATATACAGGTTGCTTTAAGCTATACCTGTCTAAAACACTGTTCTTGGAGGTATTTATCCAACCTTGAGTACCAAGCCTTGGGGGCTTGCTTTGGTCCATAGATATCCTTCTTCAATTTGCATACATAGATCGGATTATCTATCAATCTGAAACCATCTGGTTGCTCAATGTAGACATCTTCCTCTAAGTAACCATTAATAAATGTTGATTTTACATCCATTTGGTACATTTTTAAATTTCTAAAACTTGAAAAAGCCAAGAATATTCTTATGGCCTCAAGACAAGCAACGGGATAAAATGTCTCTTCAAAATCAATTCCCTCAACTTGTGCATAGCCTTTGCACACAAGTCTTGCTTTGTTTCTAACAACTTGACCATCTTAATTCAACTTGTTTTTGCAGATCCATTTGGTGCTAACTATGTTCTTGTCTTTTGGACGTCGGACAAGTTCTCAAATCTCACTCTTCTCTATTTGATCTAACTCTTCTTCCATTACCTTAATCCAATATTTATCTTCACTTGCTTCATTGAAATTCTTTAGCTCAACTTTAGATAGTAAATAGAAGTTGTCATGTTCACCTGTACCTGTTATGTTCCTCCTTGTTTGTCTCTCATCTAGATTCCCAATAATTAGATCTTTCGGATGGTTCTTTTGCACATATCTGGATGGTGTTTTAGGCGATGCCTTGAATGGTGTTTTGGGGGGATATTCTTAAGAACACAAGATTATATTGAAAGGGGGGTGAACAGTATAAGACCACTTTTTACTTTTTCTTCCAATTCAATATATGTTGTGTATAGATAGAAATATCAATAGAAGTAATCAAAGAAATGCATAAAATACCATACACAATAGAGAAACCATAATTTACGTGGTTCACCCAATGTGGGCTACTCCACAAAGAAAATATTTTACTAAAAATTTCTCAATAAATATCTTTGGGAATAACTCCCAATTACAATGTTTATGGATCTCTGTCCAAAGGAGATGCTAATCCGCTAATCTCAAGTTCATAGATCTCTTCCACAGGAGAACTCTTTCCCCTTATTCTATGGCTATGTGATCTTCTAGAAGACTCTGTCTCTCTGCTGCACTAACTGGTGGACCTCTCTCCACTTGAAGACTCCTCACTCAGATTTATCTTCAACTATGTTGGCTACTGGATCTCTATCCACTGAGACTTTGTCCTTTGTACTATGTCACCTCCAAAGCTCTATCAATAGGCTCACTAAGAACCTGCTCAATAGGCTCACACAAAACCTGCTTAACAAGCTCACACAAAAATTGTCAAATCTACACTAGCAAGCTCACCAATAACTTGCCCAAATCTGATCTAACAAGATCACCAAGAACTTGCCCAAATCTGCTCTACTAAGCTCACCAAGAACTTTCCAAAATATGCTCTAGAAATATCACCAAGAACTTGCCCAAATATGCTCTAGCAAGCTCACCAATAACTTGCCCAAATCTACTCTAAAATTGTCCAAAAATATTTCCCAACACTGTCCTCAAATCTGTCCAAATACTATCCTCAAATTTGTTTCAAAAGCCTTCTCAAAGGCTCAATCAATCATGCTCAATTAGCACTCAAATCTCATCCACAAATCTATCAAGGCAAAGCTCAAAGATGAACTCAACAATGAATGGTAATGTACTCTTCAATAGATGACAACAACGATCTCAACTCAACTCAACTTATAGAAGCATAAAGAGAATTGTTAGAGACTCAATATGTTCTAATCTCAATTTCAACTCAACTCAACTCAAATAAACTCATAGAAGCATAAAGAGAATTGTTAGAGACTCAATATGTTCTAATCTCAATCTCAACTCAACTCAACTCAAATCAATCTCAACTCAACTCAAGTCAATCACCACAAGGGACAACTCTCTCTCACACAATCCTAGTCCAAGTATGTATCAACCAACTCAAATATTTCCAACAATGCTCAACCATAAATCTCACATAACAATGATACTCATGTTCTTTTCTAACTCAAGTTCTTTCACAACCAATGGGCTTCAATAAAAATGCTTATAAAACAAGGTTTAACCTAAACTCTCAATTTAGTAAATCTTGAAGCATTCAACCAACCACTTTCGAAAAGGAAACCACAAACAATCCTTTTACCTCCAATAATATTTCAGAAATCAACCACCATAAACAATCAATAGGAGAATGTGTCCATACCTTTTATGAAGATGAAAAAACCTCTTTGTAAATCTGCCACAATCACAAAATTCTTTTGCCAATCTTCACAAGGGTTAGTAGATCACAAAATAATCAACATTACTCCACTTTTCAATAATCATCACCAAGGCTTTTAATTGCATAACTTCCTTATCTCTCCTAAAACCACTTGTACCATAAAATAAAATAAATCAAAACATTGCATAACCTTTTCACTTTCAAAACCACTTATACCATAAAATAAAATAAATCACAATATTGCATACCTTGTCACCTCATGAAAGAATTAATCCTCTTGAAAAAGAACAAGGTAAACTTCATTTTTGGAACCCCTTTGTAAAATCAGAAATATCTCTTTACACACACCTTATTTCCCCTTCTAAATAAGTTAGCCAAATAGCCCTTGAAATAAGATTTTCGACTATATATAATATGCCCACTTTTCGAAATAATTTGAAACCTTTATATATATATGCCAACCTCCATTAATTGCACATAGGTTGGCCCTCCATTAACTTAAACTTAAACTTTAAACTTTAATATCTTCATCACTGGAGGTCCTTTTTCAATGAAACAAAATTCCACCTTGGATTTTAAGAAAAGCCCTTTCCACATAAGCCCATCATGGTTTTAAATAAAACCTTTTATTTTTCCTACCTTGGTTTTCATAAAAACCTTGTATATATCCATGCTCTCCAAAATATCATAAATGCTTATTTATGAAATATTTTGGCCAGCAAAACCAAATGTGATCAATGTGACATCAATGATAACATAAAATACCTCAAATTAACTCAAATTTCCAATAGATTCTTTAGTTTCTTCATCTTTGCAACATTCTCCTTCTTGATACACGATCTCTTGAGCTAGTTCTCTTAGATATATTTCTTCATCAACTCTTACATTTGCACTTTCCACAAATTTATGCAATCTTTTATTGTAGCATCTATAGGATTTGCTCTTTGAAGAGTATCCAAGGAAGACACCCTAATCACACTTGGAGTCAAACTTACCCAAATATTTTTCATCTTGTCTAATATAGCATTTGCTTCTAAATATTTTGAGATACTTCATAGTAGCCGGTCGTCCCTTCCAAAGCTCATACAAAGTTTTGTGGTGATTTACTAATACTTGAGCTCTATTGATGATATAAACAATTGTGTGGTCAGCCTCTCTCCAAAAATAATCAGAAAGCTTAGACTCATTTAGCATGGCCCTAGACATGCCTTGAACAGTTATGTTCTTCCTTTCAACTACTCCATTCTGCTGTGGAGTTCTTGCTGCTAAGTATTATCTTTTGATTCCATGTTGTTCAGAGAATTCTACAAAGTCATTTGAAGTGAATTCACCTCTTCTATTTGATCTTATACACTTGATATTTTTACCTATTTCATTTTCTACAAGTGCCTTCAATGCTTTGAATCTTTCAAAGGCTTCTATTTTTTCTCTTAAGAATGTTACCCAAGTCATTCTAGAATAATCATTAATAAACAACACAAAATAATTCTCACCTTGTAAGATCTTTGACCTTATAGGGCCACATAGATCAGTGTGAATTAGCTTCGAAGGCTTGGATGAAGAGAATTTATTTTATTTGAAACTTGATCTTGTTTGCTTACCATGTTGGAACTGTGTGTAAATCATGCTTGGGGGTTTAGCTATTTTGGGCAAATATTTGACTGCAGGTTTGTTGCTTATTTTCACCATGTTGTAAAAGTTCAGGTGGACCATTCTCCTATACCATAACCAGCTCTCATCCTCTTGTGATAAAAAGTATTTTTCTCCCTTAATTTCACTCAACATGTAGAGATTGTTTACAGTTCTACAAGCATCTGCAAAAAAGTTTTCTTATATTGGATTTCCTGATCTCACATCCATTTAGGTGGAATGTGTGTATGCCCTTGATCACATAGTTGGATCACACTTATAAGGTTGTGCTTCAACCCTTCAACATATAACACATTCTCTATCCTTGATTTTCCATTATCCATGCACAAGGTTCCCTTTTCAATAATTTTGGTAGAAGCATTATCGCCAAATTTCATTGTGCCTCGATTTATTTCTTTGAGAGAGATAAATTTTTTTTTTTCACCCATCATATGGCTTGAACAACCACTATCAATGTACCACTGATTTACTTCATTTTGCACATGAAGAACTATTTGTACCAACATAGACTTCTCCTTTTCTTGTTCCATTTTATTTTTCCAAACTTTAGGGGACATATCCTTTTGAACAATTTGACCATCCTCCTTCTTTCTTGATTTTGAAAGTTCAAAGAACACCGTTCTATACCATTTAGATGTATACCCAAAATTATTACATTTGTAACAAATGATGTTGTAGTCCATGAGAGGTGCAAATGAATTGAAATTTCTCTTGGTGAAGACAATCATTTTTAGCACGGACCCTACAATGTACAACTTTATGACCAAATTGGTGACATGAAAAGAAATAACCATGGAATAAATATTGAAACCCATATGATTGCCTTAGAGTATATGACCGCATGGTTCTCTCATTGTTGTTTCTATGATGGACCTTGGTCCATGATGATGCTTTGTTTTCTTCCTTCTTGATGCTTCCACTTCTCAATACATAAGCATAGGTCTTAGGCTCCTCTTTAATTATTTTCTTTTATGCCTTTGTTTCTTTTGAGCTTGACTCCTCCTTTTGTTTCTTTTGACTTTCTTCAAAACCAAGTCTAGTAACCGAAGATATTTGTGCTTTGATAATATCATCCTAGTATTTTCTCAAACCTAGTATTTTTTTGTAGCTTATCATTAGATTTTTCAACTTCCTTCCTTAGAGAGACAATCTCATGTTCTATTTTTCACATTCCACCTCTTTTGCCTTTAACTGCTTAGTCATAACTTCTTTAATTTGCTTTGCCTCTTCAATTTTAACTTTTAAGTCAATGAGATCTTGTAAAAACTTTGCCTTTGTCTTCTCATCCTCTTGTACTTGTGTCTTCAATATTGAGTTCTTCTTTTTAAGCCTCTTCACCTATTCAAGAGCAAAAATAAGTTCCTCTTCTATGTCAACTATGGCTTCCTCTTCATTTTCTGGATATTTTTTCTTTTCTTGGTTTTCGACAACAGGAGCATCTTCTTTCACCTCCATAGCCATAAATAGGATTTCTTCTTTTTCACTATCAGAGATACTTTCATCAATGTTGTTGGAAGAAATGCTTACCTCTTCAATATAAAGACTCTTCTTGTGCCTTCGAAAGATCTTCTTCTCATGCTTTCTTTGACCATGCCTTTTTTATTTTCATGATGATATTTTATTTTCTTCTTTTTCTTGTATTCCTCTTCTTCTTCACTGCTACAACTTCTTGCTTGTGGGTACTTAGCTGCATAGTGACCAATGTTACAAAAATAAAAATAAATCAAAATATACTTACCTTTGTGTTTACTTGATCCATTCTTTTTCCTTTGCATAAAGTTGGCTTCTTCTCTACTACTCAATTCTTCACTTGACTCTGTTTCCTTAGTCTTTGTCTTCTTTGAAATTTTAAATGTGCCCTCCCATTTGGATGTTTGATCTTTTTCAATCCTCATCTCATAGGTTGTAATAATTTAATGGAGCTCATCCATGCTTAAAGTTTTAATATCCTTCATTTCTTCAATCATTGAGACCTTTGCATCAAATCTCATGGGGAGTGACCTTAATGCTTTCTGAACAATAATAGGGTCTTCAATATTTTCTCCAAGTCCAAGAATGGTGTTGACAATTCCATCAACATGGAGTAGATATTTGACAATATTTTTCTCATATTTCATATTTAAGTCTTCAAACTCTCTCCTATGGGTTTGAAGTTTTGCCATTTAAACTTGTCGTCTCCTTCATATTTTCTTTGTAACTTGTCCCATATTTATTTTGCAGAGGTGCAGTGCATAAATTTAACAAACTCTAATTCACATAACCCACTTAATATTGCATTCATTGCCTTGGCATTGTTTTCAAATGGTTTCTTTCTATTTTGATCCGTGGGAGGGGTTGTAGGTGGTTTGAACCCATCCACAATAGATTGCCATATATCATAGTCATGTGCCATCAAATAGGTTCACATCCTCATGCTCCAGAATACATAGTTAGTTGATGGGGGAGCCAAAATTGCTCTGCCCAAATACTCACAAAATCTCATTCATTAAACTTGGAAAAATTTATAAAAATGGTAGACTCTGCCAAATAAACTTCTTTTACAGAAAGATAGTTTATTAAGTTTTACATTACATTACAACATTCCAATTCTAGAAGAAAAACAGCCTAACAGGTCCAGAATGGCCCTCTTGCCTTCACGGCTGCAACTCCATCTCCGCAATTTCTCGACTGTAACTCTGTCTGCGTTGTTTTTCCCACCCTTGTGCATGCCTTCGCTTCCCCTTATAAAATATTTGGTGTGACTCTCCTTTTTCCTTTTTTGACCCTTCATTTCATTTCTCGTGCCTCTTCGTTGTTCTGGCTGTCGAAACGTTCTGACTCTTCATATTTGTCTGCTTTCACTACACCTTGGTATACCACCTATCAACCATTGATGACGTTCGGTATACCACCGCTTGACCGTTTCCTCTGTAACGGCTCCTGTAACCACCTGTGCTTTCTTTTCTTTTGTTTGGTCATGAAAATGTGACATGTCGTGATATCATGACACTTTCGGCTTCCTTGCCTTCCTGCCCTCTTCAAGTCACAAAAATACAACATGTCACGATATCGCAACACCTTTGGCTTCTCCGCCTTCCTATCCTCTTCGAGTTGCGAAAATGTGACATGTCACAATGTCGCGACACTTTTAGCTTCTCCGCCTTCCTGTCCTCTTTGAGTCGTAAAAATGCGACATGTCGCGATGTCGTGACACTTTTGGCTCTTTTGCCTTCCTGTCCTGTTCGAGTCACAAAAATGCGACATGTCGCGATATTGCGAAACTTTTGGCTCCTCTGCCTTCTTGCTTTCCTTGAGTCGCAAAAATGCTACATGTCACGATATCGCGACACTTTTGGCTTCTCTGCCTTCCTATCCTGTTAGGGTCACAAAAATGCAACATGTCGCGATATCGCGAAACTTTTGCTTTTTGGCCTTCCTGCCTTTCTCGAGTCACAAAAATGTGACATGTCATGATATCGCGACACCTTTCCCTTCCCGCGCCTCTCACATTTTGGTCACGAAAATACGACATGTCGCGATATCGTGACACTTATTCTCCCTTGCGCTTTCCTTCATCCTTTGGTCGCGATAATGCGACATGTCACGATATCGCGACATTTTTCTCTTCGACTCCTCTTTATCCTTTTCGATCGCGAAATCGTGACATGTCGCAATATTGCGACATCTTTCCTTTCTGCCTCCTCCTCATCTCTCGAGTCACGAAATCGTGACATGTCACGATATCGCGACAACTTGGCTCTCTGCTTTCTTTCTCTATTTCGGGTTGCGATAACGCGACATGTCATGATATCACAACAGTTTCCTTCCTTGCCTTCTTTCTACTCCGTCGGTCGCAATTTCACAACAGTTTCCATCCTTGCCTTCTTTCTGCTCCATCGGTCGTGATTTCATGACATGTCGCAAAATCGTGACATTTTATTCTCTGGCCCTTCTGGTCTTCTTTCGATTGCAATTTTGCGACATGTCACGGAATTGTGACATTTTTGCTCCGCGTCTTCTCTTTCCTCCCTTTGTCACAAAAAAATGACATGTTGCGATATCGCGACATTTTTGCTCCATGCTTTCTCTCTCCTTCTTGAGTCGACATGTCGTGATATCACAACACTTCTCTCTCTTGCGCCCTCTTTCGGCTTTTGGTCGCAATTCTGCGACATGTCACGATATCACGACATTTTTCTCTCTTAAGCCTTCTCTCGGCTTTTGGTCACGATTCTGCGACATGTCGCGATATCACGACACTTTTCTCTCTTAAGCCTTCTCTCGGCTTTTGGTCATGATTCTGCGACATGTCGCGATATCGTGACACTTTTTCTACTTGAGCCTTCTCTCGGCTTTTGGTCGTGATTTTGCGACATGTCGCGATATCGCGACACTTTTCTCTCTTGAGCCTTCTCTCGGCTTTTGGTCATGATTCTGTGACATGTCGCGATATCGTGACACTTTTTCTACTTGAGCCTTCTCTCGGATTTTGGTCACGATTCTGTGACATGTCGTGATATCATGACACTTTTTCTACTTGAGCCTTCTCTCGGCTTTTGGTCGCGATAATGCGAAATGTTGCGATATCGCGACACTTTTCATCTTTGCCGACATGTCACGATATTGCGACACTTTTTCTACTTTGCTGTATTTTGGCTTTCGTTGGATGCTCCTGCATCAGACAACTGGGGTGGATGGAGAAGTGACCTTCACTTCTGAACTGTTCTATCCCCTTCTTTTTAACTGGGGCTGTACAAGATCTCCAAGCTTCAGTAAAATCTGCATCTTCAAGGTACAAACCCTTAAGTTCTTTTTATCCCACAACTTCCACTCTCATTTTTGTCAACAAACTCTTTTTATCCATCTCCTTCAATGGCTTCAACTTGTGACACACTCCACCTTTCGTCAGAGAGTAAGTATTCGCATGCCCATCATGCACCGCACTTCTATCAAATTGCCATGGCCTCCCCAACAACAAATGGCAAGCATCCATAGGTAAAACATCACACATAACCTCATCTTGATAAGTTCCAATATGAAATTTAACTAAACACTGCTCACTGAATAATGCTCTGTGATCTTTCTGCAACCACGCAATTCGATATGGATGCGGGTGCGCCCTCTTTTCCAATTTCAACTTAGCAACCATTTCTCCTGAAACCAAATTATTTGTGCTACCATTATCTATGATAACATTACAGACCTTACCTAAACATTTGCACCTTGTGCAAAACAGGCTCTTCCTCTGGTCTGGTCCTTTCTCCTCATTCAACAAGGTTCTCCTTATGACCATAGCTTCTCCTCTCTCTCTATCTCTTCTCACAAATATTAACCACAGAACCTGGTGTAAACTACCTCACTTTCGGTGATTTGCTCACACACTCAGAAACTCCTGCTCTTCCACAGATCTTGGTGTAAACTGCCTCACTTTCGACGATCTATTTACACACTCAGAAACTCTTACTCTTCCACAGATCCTGGTGTAAACTACCTCACTTTCGGTGATTTTTTTACACACTCAGGAACTCCCGCTCTTCCACAGATCCTGGTGCAAACTGCCTCACTTTTGGTGATCTGTTTACACACTCAAGAACTCCCGCTCTAATACCACTTGATGGGGGAGCCAAAATTGCTCAGCCCAAATACTCACAAACTCTCATTCATTAAACTTGGAAAAATTTATAAAAATGGCAGACTCTGCCAAATAAACTTCTTTTATAGAAAGATAGTTTATTAAGTTTTACACTACATTACAACATTCCAATTCTGGAAGAAAAACAGCCTAACAGGTCCAGAATGGCCCTCTTGCCTTCATGGCTGTAACTCCGTCTCCGTAGTTTCTCGACTGCAACTTTGTCTGTGCTATTTTTACCACCCTTGTGCATGCCTTCGATTCCCATTTTAAACTCTCTGGCATGACTCTTCGTTTTCATTTTCTGACCCTTCATTTCATTTCTCGTGCCTCTTCGTTGTTTTGGCTGTCAAAACGTTTTGACTCTTCGTCTTCATCTGCTTTCACTGCACCTTGGTATACCACCTGTCAACCATTGATGACGTTCGGTATACCACCGCTCGACTGTTTCCTCTGTAATGGCTCCTGTAACCACCTGTGCTTTCTTTTCTTTTGTTTGGTCATGAAAATGTGACATGTCATGATATCGCGACACTTTCGGCTTCCCTGCCTTCCTGCCCTCTTCAAGTCATAAAAATGCGACATGTCGCGATATCGCGACACCTTTGGCTTCTTCGCCTTCCTATCCTCTTCGAGTCACAAAAATGCAACATGTCGCGATGTCATGACACTTTCAGCTTCTCTGCCTTCCTGTCGTCTTCAAGTCACAAAAATGCGACATGTCACGATGTCGCGACACTTTCGGCTCTTCTGCCTTCCTGTCCTGTTTGAGTCGCAAAAATGCGACATGTCGCGATATCGCGACACTTTCAGCTCCTCTGTCTTCCTGCTTTCCTTGAGTCACAAAAATGCGACATGTCACGATATCGCGACACTTTTGTCTTCTCTACCTTCCTGTCCTGTTCGGGTCACAAAAATGTGACATGTCATGATATCGTGACACTTTTGGCTTCTCTGCCTTCCTGTCCTGTTCGGGTCACGAAAATGTGACATGTCATGATATCGTGACACTTTTGCTTTTCGGCCTTCCTGCATTTCTCGAGTCGTAAAAATGTGACATGTCACGATATCACGACACCTTTCCCTTCCTGTGCCTCTCTCGCCTTTTGGTCATGAAAATGCGACATGTCACGATATCGCGACACTTCTTCTCCCTTACGCTTTCCTTCGTCCTTTGGTCGCAATAATGCGACATGTCGCGATATCACGACATTTTTCTCTCCAGCTCCTCTTTCTCCTTTTCGGTCATGAAATCACGACATGTCGTGATATCGTGACATCTTTCCTTTCTGCCTCCTCCTCGCCTCTCGGGTTGCAAAATCGTGACATGTCGCGATATCGTGACAACTTGGCTCTCTACTTTCTTTCTCTATTTCGGGTCGCGATAATGCAACATGTCACGATATCGTGACAATTTCCTTCCTTGCCTTCTTTCTGCTCTGTCGGTCATGATTTCGCGACAGTTTCCTTCCTTGCCTTCTTTCTGCTCAGTCAGTCGCAATTTCGTGACATGTCGCAAAATCGTGACATTTTATTCTCTGGCCCTTCTGGTCTTCTTTCGTTCACTATTTTGTGACATGTGAAATCGTGACATTTTTGCTCCGCATATTCTCTTTCCTCCCTGCATCACGAAAATGCTACATGTCGCAATATCATGACATTTTTGCTTTGCGCTTTCTCTCTCATTTTTGAGTCACGAAAATGCGACATGTCATGATATCGTGACACTTCTCTCTCTTACACCCTCTCTCGGCTTTTGGTCATGATTCTGCGACATGTCGCGATATCGTGACACTTTTCTCTCTTACGCCCTCTCTCGGCTTTTGGTCGCGATTCTACGACATGTCGCGATATCACGACACTTTTCTCTCTTGAGCCTTCTCTCGGCTTTTGGTCACGATTCTGTGACATGTCACGATATCGTGACACTTTTTCTACTTGAGCCTTCTCTCGGCTTTTGGTCGTGATTCTGCGACATGTCGCGATATCGCGACACTTTTCTCTCTTGAGCCTTCTCTCAAATTTTGGTCACGATTCTGCGACATGTGATATCGTAACACTTTTTCTACTTGAGCCTTCTCTCGGCTTTTGGTCACGATTCTACAACATGTCGCGATATCGCGACACTTTTTCTACTTGAGCCTTCTCTCGGCTTTTGGTTGCGATAATGCAACATGTCGCGATATCGTGACACTTTTCTTCTTTGCCGACATGTCGTGATATCACAACACTTTTTCTACTTTGCTGTATTTTGCCTTTCATTGGATGCTCTTGCATCATTAGTCCCATTGAACAATGAAGCCCTACTTGATGAAAAACCTTCTTGGTAAGTTATGCATGTTTTTGTAAGATTTTCCTTCAAGCGGTTAGTTTTTGACGAAAGAACTCTCTCTGATACCAATTAAAGAAAAAATGCTTATACTGATAGGGGGTGAACAGTATAAGATAAAAAATTTATTTCTAAAATATTAATTGCAATAATATGAATGCAATGATAAATCTATGTACAGAACACCACACACACAAGAGACAAGGATTTACGTGGAGACACCCTTTTGGCAAAAAATCATAACAAAATATTACTTTTATTAATTCAAAAATTTGTAGTCACCAACCCACAAGAGACACCAATCCCCTTGTACAAATACATAGGTACCAACCTATGGGAGATGCCAATATCCTTATTACAATAACAGAGGTACCAACCTATAGGAGACACCACACTCCTTGAGGCATAAATCTTAGATCTAAAGGCACCAACATTCGAACAAAGATATGTTAAACTTGAGGAAATACTTCACAAGACTACTCCATAAATCCTTTGTATGGGCCAAATTTCTTCCAGCATTGCTTGCTAGAACTCAGTTATTATCATTTGACATTGAAATGCAATTAATTGATTTTTCTCCTCCTTAATGCTTTGAACTTGTGTTCAATACTATTCCATGTGTAATGGTTAGATTAGTACCTCTGTTCGATGAGATTGTATTTTTCACTGTGTGTACGTTTGCAGTATTAACCTCAGTAACCTTTCCACTCTTTAAGTATTGTATTCTTTATACTTGTACTAGGGATAAACATATTTGTTGGTTTCAAAAAACATATTTTGTTGTTGACGTATTACCTGTGTGTGAAAATCACTTCAATTGCATGCACTATTTAGTTGTTGCTTCTCTCTGTGGTAGATTTGATTCCAATGACTATACGTGATTGTTGTCTATGCATTTGCAAAAACCTTCATCCTCTTCTATGGTTGAAGCAATGAAAAGATATGTTGTGATTTGGCCTCTGTGGTCTTTTAGCTTCAACGTAATGTCATTATAAATGTTGTGCGACCTCCAACATTGAAAGCTTATACTTCACTATCGCCTTTATAAAGTGGCTCTAGAAATGTCTCCTCTTCAACATCTAGCTTTCCAAGAGCTATTTTTCCCTGTGCTCAATTTTCCAAAAGCTAGTGAGGCTAACGTTTGATTAAATTTACGCTCTGGTTGTGTGGGAATAGACCTAGTAGTGCTTCGATGTGCATGTTGATTGCTTCACTTACCTGATGACGAACTACCAACAACTAAGATGAATTACAAAGATGCATTTATTGATGGATAACATCAAAAACCATTGTTCCCTCTATGGCATTTCACCTCATTGTGAATTGTGGCTAAGAGTTTCTTTTTATTTCAACATGATCTACAACTTATCCTCTGTGTAAATCATTGATGAACCTTGGTGTTTAGATAGCTCCAAATTGTTACATGTTACTTCAACATGGCTCACACAACTAAAACTTCTCCTATAAGGATGCGCAGGTGGCTATCACTCAATCAATGCAAAATTCATTTGCTATCGCTTCTCCACACAGTAGCTTTGATTCCAATATCTTCCTTCCTTGGCTATGAGATATTATCGATGACGTGATTTCCTCATTTGATTTAACTCTAAAAATAAAACTCCCAACTTGCTCACACACTCACATAATGGAGCCCATGATGCGTCTCCAATATATCAAAGATATTAATCAAAGTCCATATACTTATGCAAAGCACCAAGCCCTTGATTAATTTTGAAAAATATCCACGACGTGCACTCCTCTATCAATGAAATATGCTTCGATCTACTTTTTATGCGCTGCTCCACTATGCCTCGGCTGTAGACATCTGTTGGATGAGCTGGCATACTTAGGAATCTAAAAAAAAAAACAACTTTACGCCTGGGTAGCCTCTTCTACATGGAGATACACCATCAAACCCTGCTGCTTCAACATTTTTGACCATCCAACATAAACTCTGGTCGTTCACCACTGCCATGCTCAATATATTCCATTTCACCACTAAGAAGTCTCGTCATCTGCAACTTCACTACTCTAGATATTGAAGACGCACAATCAAATCACATTTTGAAATTATTTTTTGGCCTTGTATTTATACAAATATTTTACCCTGCTTTTTGCATCCAAGAGATTGACCGCCCACCTTTTTTAAATTTACTTTATATTATATTTTTATTTTTATTTTAAGGCATCACTTTAATATATCACTTATAAAGTTGATCCCTTCACCTCATAATATTATGGTCAGCCCCTTCACCTTATAATATTATGGTCAGCCCCTTCACCTTATAATATTTAAATTTTATATTTAATATTATTGCGGGTCAACCCATACACACATCATAAGCACGCCATTGTTTTCTAGAAACCAATTCAGCCTTTGACATCAAGGATAACTCAATAGTGAATAATTCTAACATATAGCATATTTATCAACAACAGAGAAGACACGTCTGACATCTTGCTGAGAAAAAATAACTCTATTCTGATACTTCCAAAGATAAAACATGGTACCAATTCTAAATATATTCCAAACAACACCCAAGTTGAAGGAAAAAGTAATAGGATCATCCAAAATAACATGCACCCAGGTAAAATCCTCTTGCATAAAAAGTCTAAAAATTTCAAGAAGCCACTCCTAGGCCGATTGAGCCCAATCACAAAACCAAAAAAAATGCAGTAAATATTTCACCTGTCTACAAACCGAGAAAATGGGATTATGAACACCTAGATGCTTGAGCCTATTTCCAAAAAGCAACCCCTGGTGCAAGAGGCTCCAAGCAAAAAAACTCTATTTAGGTTCAATATAAGTAGCCCAAGCAATCCAAAACCTCTTATTCCATCGGGAGGGAAGAGAGACTAAGTCTCATCTCTGAGTGAGCTTATCAACCATTGGAACTTGTGAGGTGAGCCATTTGTAACCTAGATGAGCTTTATATTGTAAAAAAGGAAGCTCCCTAGGCCAATGCCAATCTGACCATCAGGATTTTTAAAAATTCTTATGCAATTTACACCAAATAGAAAATGGAATACTATCAATAACCACCTCATAAGTATCTCTATCACCAGGATTTAAATTATGAATTTGAAGAAAACTTTCCTAGGGTATCCAACTCCTGGTATGTCAAGAGAAGAAATAAAAAATGGAAGCAATACCATGCTTATAGAACCTCTACGCTCTGACCCACTACACCAAAGCCATGGGAGAGCCCTACCAAGTGATAACAAGAGACCACCAAATATTCATGGAAGGCAAAGAGGCACCTACTTTTTGGAAAATTCCTTTCCAACTGAGCCAGGGTTTGAAGGCCTCCCAAGCTTTCCAAATACTTTGAATGACAAAAGAACCTTTAACTTTAACAAGGATAGGGACAGTAAGAATGGATTACAATACCACCCCTTTCCAAATTTTCTTCCCTTAAAGAAAACTAGAAGAAATGCAATATCTGACTAGCACTTTTCAAGATTCATCCCTAATTAAAGATCAAGTGATCCATTTAGCACAAAGAGCAAAACCTTGTTGATGACAATCAAACAAACCCATGCCTCCACAGTCCTTGGGAAAAAAAAAATTTCCCAGGCTAGCTGATGAAAACCTCATTTGACAGAGTCTTTGGCCCACAAGAAATCTCTCAGAAGCTTATCCAATTTTTTATAACAAGATTTGGATGGAATCCAGCAAGACGAATAATAAACATGGGTAGCAGCTAAAACCTTAGAATAAATCTAAAATTTTCTTGCAAGAGAAAGTTTATTACTAGTCCAGTAAGAAAGCTTCTTGTCCACTTTCTCAATAACATACTGCCACAATTGAGCAGAGGAACCATGAAACACAAAAGGTATTCCAAGCAAAATGGAGTATTCCAAGCAAAATGGAGTATTGCTAAATTTTTTATTTTGTTTGGTCTTATAGCTTCATTGTTTTAGAGAGGGTTCTTTCTATTCCCAAATGCCCTAGAGAATTTTCTAGAAAAGTCTTCATTTGTTTTTGTGCTTGTTTGTTTGATCTTGTAGATGATAGCCAATTATCTAGAAAAAATTAGTTTTTTAGTTGGAAGCTTTTAAAAACAAGTACCCAATTTTTCCTTACGTTGAGTTTGTTGTAATGCTTATTGCCATTATTGTGTATGGTTTATTTTTTTAAATGATAAATAACCTTTCCTATTAGACTGGGCTCAAAATAAAATTTCTAACCAGTACCCACTTGACTATGTTCCCATGGCCTTATTGCCCTGAAACTGCTTAAAATCAGGTATTGCATACTTGAATTTCCTCTTGGCAACACAAATGGTTTCACTTATGGACCACATATATCTTGTAATACTCAATGAAATTTTATGAAATCACTTCCATAAGATGCCTCTCAAAAAGAGATTTTTGAAAAGTGTAAAATTGCCTATGTTTTGAGGAGATTTGAGGCCCAAAATTATTTATTTTCTATAGGTTAAGCTACCACAACCAAAGTAACTCTCAGGGAAATACATGAAGGTGGTTGAGAGCTTGGACATACTAAAATTTCCTTGGTCGATATTTCATCCAATTAAGGAGAAACTAATGCTACTAGCAACTTAAAATGAAAGCCCAAACGAAAACCCGGTATGAAAAAAATTATCAGACGTCAGACTTTTTTGGAAATGACGTCAGCATTTCCCCCAACCAAAAACTAACTACACACGAAAAAAATCTAAGTGGAAATTATCCCAACATTTAAAATTATATCTGGCAATCAAGAATTGGCAAGATCCAGATTTAAAATTTGTCTAAGACATGGTCAATTTTTGAGACGTTAATGCCACCATCAGGAGAAAAACTAGATGTCGATATTTTTGGTCAATTATGTCAGCACTTCCCTTGACTAAAACTTGATCATCCACAGGGAAATTTAAAAAAATGCTAAGAAAAAATTATCCCGACCATTGGAAATTAAGCTCAAGCAATGAGAAATTTTTTCCAATTGAAACTTGAATACTAGCAGGAAAGTTAAAGAACCCCGAAAAGCATAAGAAAATATTAGAGAAGCATAAAAGTGGCCATCCATTAGAGAAATTAAGCCTAACAAAGTAGAAATTAAACCTAGCAATTGAAAAATTTACCCTGATAAGAAAAATTACTTATCTAGGCTAGAAATAGATGAAGCTTTTTTTATTATATAGGAGAGTTGGTTACAACCACTATTTTTAGTAACTGGCCAACACAGGGTTCAAACCATAGGGATTGATTTCAATAAACCTATCCATATCGTTCTTGTTGACCTGGCATGAGATGGGGACCACCGATAACTTGGGGTTTGTACCATCATCGTCAATGTGGTGTGCACTCAGAGGATTCTGAGTAGACTACTACCTTTGCAAAGGGTTGGCTTTCCCCAAGGATTGAACCTAGGTCTCTAAATAAATAGATGATGGTATTGCAGGGTATCATCTTTGAAATGCAAGAAGAAAAGCTAAAAATACCTTAGCATATATTTTGATAGCTTATATAAAGGAAAAAATCCTGATCGAAAGCCTTCGAACTATTTCAGGGATGTATTAAAAAAGAAAAAATAATTACAGGAACTCATCTCTAGAAAGTGCAGAGCATAAAAAAAATAAAAACAGGAAAAAACTATGTTTAATTAAAAAATAAAAATTACAATAAAAAAAGGAGCTGGAAAAATCACAAAAAAATTAAAAATTAAAAAAATTAAACCTTGGAATATATATATGCTATAATAAAAAGCAATATATATTAAATTAAATTAATTAATAATAGTAATTATAAAACCTCCAATGCTTGATACCCTAATAATGGGGAAGGAATAAGTAACAACATGACAAATCCTATGTTTCATGATTAAGAATTGTTTGAATTATTGTGTACGTGGAAAGGTGGAGATAGGACAGACAAACTGCAGTGGAGATTAGTAGGATGAGCTGGTGGATCTATAGGAATTTTCAATCGCCACTAGAAATGAAGATACCTTGAATGCAGTTTCGAGAGGATATGTGGTATACAAGGAAAATAAACCGATGGTTTTATCTTATTGCAGTTTTGAGGAGTCCTACTTTGATATATCATTCAGTAATCTAGTGTAGCAATGCTTTTTTATGCAATTTTTATCTATTATATAATTGGGCATTTAGCCTTCATGGGATTTAGACATGTATATCTCGAGGCACTTATGTATGAAAGGACTTGCAACTCTGTAATCTAGATTTTGTTTAATAAAATTTAGTTTTTTTTCGCTGAATTTTTTTCGAATGCTTGCATTTGTTATTTGCTTTGCAGGATAGTTGGTGTGGCTAGTTTATGTGGTGTATGTAAACGACAGAGGAGGTGTTTTAATGCTGACCAACGTAAATGATAAGGGATTTTAATTTTGACAAAAAAATTAAAAAAAAAGAAAAGAAAAAACGATGTTTATTTAAAAAAACATAAATTATATATAAAAAGCAAATATAATCCGCTCATGTAGAGGAGTTGGAGAGCATGTGGGTAGTTAAAACTCTCCAGTTGAAATCGAGAGACCCCAGGTTCAAATCTCTCCCCTCACATGCTGCGGATATGCTTTGTATAGGGTTTACAAATAAAAAAAAAGCAAATATATAATAATAATAATAAGTTTAATTAATAATAAATATTATAAAACTTTTAAGGCTTGCATTTTTTTATTTGCTTTGGTGGGTACTTTAATTGACCAAAAAAAAAAAAAAAAACTAAGTTTATTTTAAAAAAATGTGAAATATATATGCTATAATAAAAAGCAAATATATAAATAACAATAATAATAATAAATAGCCGCAACCAAAAGCTAGTGCAACCGGGAGTGAGTGTGAGTGCAGCTAGGAGTGAAAAAGTGAGTGTGAGCACAAGTCAGGAGCAAGTGGAACCAGGACTCAAGAGCAAGTGCGAGCATGAGCTGAGAGTGAGTGTAGCCAGAAAAAAGAGTGTGAGTGCATGCCAAAAATGAGCACAGTCGAAAGTAAACGCAACCAGAAGTAAGTGCGAGCACTAGTTGGAAGTGAGTTTAGGAGCAAGTGCGAACACAAGCTGGGAGTGAGTGCAACTAGAAACAAGAGTACAAGTGCAAGTTGGGGGTGTCGGGAGTGAGTGCAAGCACAAGTCAAGAGTGTGAGTGCAAGGGTGAGCCGAGAGTGAGTGCAACTAAAAATGAGTGTGAGTGCGAGCTACGAGTGAGAGTAGCCAAAAGCAAGTTCAAGCACAATATGGGGATGAGGAGGAAGTGTGAGCAAGAAAGCATAAAGTAGAAAGCAAAGTGTGATAAAGTAACAAGTGCCACTTCTTGTTCCAAATATTAGAAGAATTTAAAGGATTTATTTGAAATGAAATCTAGGTAACATGGAAAGAAATTCATTTGTGAAAGTCCTTATTGAAAGTATGAATGACCAAGTTGGAAGTTTGGATGCCCTATCTAGCAATAAGAGGAAGATATAAATCTATGGCAAACCCAGTCCAAGTAGCAGATTCTACACCATAAGTGATTACAAGGATGAGATGATTGAGCATGATATAATGATTCTTAAAACCAAAGGATTAATTTGTAAGTTTCATGGATATTGGCTAGGTTTTTTTGAGATTCAAAATTGGATTAAGTGGAAGTGAGGATTGAATTCAAATTACTCTATGAATTTTCTTCCAAAAGGATTTTTCCTCATTATTTTCTCTAGTTCAAAAATAAGGGATAAAATAATGGATGGTACCTCGTGGTTTAGGGGTAAAGATGAATTATATTTAAGACCTTGGAGTGAGAATTTTGTGTGGATACAGAAACTATTAAAAGGCTTCCGCTATGGATTAGGCTTTTTGGACTTCCTTATAAACTCATCAATAAGGAGATTTTGAAGAATATTGATAATACTCTAGGTGAATTCATCCAGGAGGGACCAACTACTAAGGAAAGAAGGCATGTTGTATACACTTGAATATGTGTTGCCATAGATATTTCTAAACCTTTACCGTAGTCAATTAGGATTAAATTTGAATCAAGAGAATGGGATCAACAAGTGGATTATGAAAACATTGCATTCCAATATCGTAAATATCATGAAACTGGGTACATGGAAAGAGATTGCAAAGTAAAAATGAAGGAAGAAATAGAAGTTTTCAGGCATGAGGGTAGCTTCAATTTGAAACAAGAAGACCATATCATAGGAGAAGCTAGGTCAAATCAAGGATTTTCCACTCCTAATAAAGTGGCTAGAAAAATCCCTCTACATCATCAAATGGTAAAGACCATTACAGTTCATTCGAATAAGCCATTAGAAAAAAAAATGATATGGGGATGAGGAAATACAATGCACAAGTTCAAATATATAAGGATCTAAAAGTGGGAAGGAAGAGGGGAAGACAAATTTTAATACAAAGGAAGATGAGGAGATAAATTTTAAAGCAAATGAGGTGAAGGAGGTCAAGATTAATCTAGGTAAATCACCTTTATTATCCTCAAGTAGCTTAAAATATTCTCCTTACAATAAAAATGAAGTAGTATGGAGCATATTCCTTGCACTTTAGGTTTTCAAGAGTAGTATAGTAAAGAAAATCTTATGGAGGATATCCAAGGAAATTTAGGGTTTTTAGGCCAACATAAGAAAGTGATGACTATGGAGGATCATCTATGTAGTTTAGAGTTTTTAGGGCAACATAAAGAAGAAAATACTAATGAGGCTATTCCTTGCAATTTCGACTCTTTAGGGCAACATAAATATTTAGAAGATAAGTCTCATTTTGAACAATATGAAAAAATAGAAGAGATTGATGAAGATGAGAGTGTTGGAGGGAATGGAAGGAGAGAAAGGTCATCAAAGCAGTAACTAAGAGAAAAAAGAAACTCAAAAGGATATTGATCTAGGAAGCCAAATAAAAATATCATGGGTGTTAACAAGAAGTGGGGCTAAGCCCACTAATAAAAATAAAGTGTTGATGATGAAAATGATATCATGGAATATTAGGGGTATGAAAAACCCTAAAAAAATGTTATTAAGGAATTAATATGTTGTTATAGCCCTAGGTTTATTTTAATACATGAAACAAAATTAAGCAATGAGGAATGTAAGGATGCTTTCAAGAAGATTTAGAAGATAGGTGATTTTTTAGCAGTTTCTTCAAGAGCTTCAGGCAATATTGCAATAATGTGGGATAAATGCAAATGGAATGGACAACTATTAGAATAAAACAATAACTGGGTTGCTAGATTATTTTACAAGAAAGAGTAAAACATCAAATTTGGGGTTATAAATGTATATGCTCCAACTATAGTTATTCCCCATGAAAGATGTTGGAAGGACCTTGGTATGTTTTTGTCAAATACAATAATTGATTCATTGTGATCTATGGATTCTTTGAGGTGATTTTAATATTGTTTTATCTTCTTTGGAAAAGAAGGGTGGCATTCTGAGATGGTCTAAATACATGCAATACTTTGCTTCATTTATCAATTCAAATGATATTTGGTATGTTAGTCCCTCAATATTTCAATACACATGGGATAATAGACGCATTAGAAAAAATTATATAGTAGAAAGATTGGATAGATTCTTGTTATCCAATAAATGGTTGCAAAAGTATACAATCTCTTCAAATATTTTATTGCAAGTAGGATCAGATCACAAAACCATTCTTTTAACTTGTGAGTCACCTAACAATGGTCATCCAAATCCATTTCACTTCTAGTCTATGTGGTTCCAAGACCCTATTTTTTCCAAATGGTTATGTTATGTTATGGTGGGATGAATCAAAATTTGAAGGATCGTATATGTACATGTTTATTCAAAAGTTGAAATATTTAAAGGAGTGAAGATATGGAATGTCAAATATTTTGGTAACATTTTTAAAGAAAAAACTTGAATCTAAGCTAAAAAATTTACAAGAGATAGTAAAAATTAATGGAATGGACAAGATTCTTATGTGAAAGAAAAAAAATTACTTTCTAATTATCATAATGCATTGAAAAAGGAGTCATATTGGTTCCAAAAATCTAGAGAGAAATGGCTCAAGGAAGGAGAGAAATACAATTTTTTTTATGATACAACAAAAACACATTATTTTGTTCATCATATAAAAGTATTATACCTTCAGATGGAAGAAATATTGATGACAAAGAAGATATAAAGAAGGAAGAAATAAGTTATTTCAAAAATATTTTATTAGATTCTAGGCAAGATAAGGAGGCACAAGAAAAACTTCTACAAAATATTCCATCAATTATAATTCAAGGTCAAAATGAAAGCTTGATGAAGATGATATTTATGGAGGAGCTCCATAAAGCAGTTTTCTCTTTCCATCCTATCAAGGCACCTAGTCCCAACGAATTTCCTATAATTTTATTTCAATTTTTTTGGGATTTATTGAAGAGTGATATGTTAGATGCGGTTGAAGAGAATCGAAAAAGTAAGGCTATCATAAGTGAGATCAATATTAATTTTATTACTTTGGTTCCCAAGAAAGGTGGCTCAAAATATTTTAATATTTTTTTCCAATAAGCTTTTGTAATATAATTTATAAGATCATTAATTATGGCAAACAGGTTGAAGGGTATTCTAGGGTGTCTTATCTTAGAGGAACAAGGTGGCTTTTTTCAGGGTAAACAAATTCTTGATGGTATAATTATTACACAAGAGGCCATACATTCTTTTCATTCTATGAAAAAACCAGGTATGTTTTTAAAATTACATGTGAACAAAGCATATGATAGGGTTTCCTAGAATATTTTACATGCTATTCTCAAGAACTTTGGCTTTGATTATAGTTGGTGTGAGTGGATTAAATGTTGTTATATCACTACAAAATTTTCTATTTTGATCAATGATTCTCCTTTTGGGTACTTCAAGTCATCTTGTGTATTTCGTTAAGGTGATCCCTTTTCTTCTTATCTATTCATTTTTATGATGGAAGCATTAGGGAGAGTTTTTTCAAAGGTAAAAATGGAAGGAAAAATCAAGGGTATTCAAGTTGCAAAAAATGACCCCTTTGAATTTCATCTCCAATTTATTGATGATACTTTTCTTTTGGGCCATCCCTTAGTTAGTGAGACCATGAAGTTTAAATCAATATTATCATGTTATGATAAGGCTACTAGCCAATTGGTAAATACTTCAAAATTTAAGATTTTTCATTAATACTACCCTATATTCACAATAAATTATTGTGAATATTTTAGGGTTTAAAATAAAAAATTTTCCATCAACCTATTTGTATATTCCTTTGTCTAATAAAGGAAATTAAAAGGAGCTTTGGATCTTTTTTTTTGATTGAATGAAAACTTGCTTGGCAGATTGAAAAGGTAAGTTCTTAACCATGGCAGGAAGGCTATAACTCATAAAGACTACTTTGTAATCCATTCCTATTTATATGATGTCACTTTCAAGACTGCCAATAGGTATTGCATAAAAAAATGATAAAATTCAAAGAGACTTTCTATAGAAAGGTTGTGAGGAAAAATTTATGTTTCCTCTTTGTAAGTGGGATAGGGTTTGAAAAGAAAAAATATTGGAGGAGTAGGCTTGTAGAATTGCAGACTTATGAATTTGGAATTAGGAGCAAAGCTTGGGTGGAGATTATTAAGAGATCAAAAAAATAATTGGAAAAAAATATTACTTCAAAAATATATAGGTTCTCTTGATGCAATAGAATTGTTTAGGAAAATAAATCTACCTAAAGGATCATCAACATGGAAATTCATATAAGAGAGTTTACAATTGATAAAGAAATATATTAGATGGTCATTTAAATAAGGGAGTTATGCAAATTTTTGGTTTGATGCTTGGTTGAAGCCTTATCCTCTTATCTTTGGCTCAAAACGGAAACTATTGGCTCAAGCCTGCCTAACATGTAAAGGTCCAAAGATCAAAGATTATATTATTATGAGCAAAAACTCCAAATCATGGATTTCTTTTAGTAACCTAGTTGAAGGAGAGGAACTCAAAAAAATTATAGATGAACTTCAAAATATGCTTCGAGAGTTTTATTTGCCAATTTTCACATAAAAGGATGAGTTGATTTCGAACTTATCAAAGGATGGTGGAAAATTAGTCAAGTCAGGATGAGGATTTAGAACAATCAAAATTTCCTTCTCCCAAATATTTTCCTTAGAAGAATGTTTGGTCATTAGAGGCTCTCCTTAAGGCCTCAACATTTCTTTGGTTAGTAGTTCAAAGCAATATTCTTATGGGAGAGAGTCTACAAAGAAGAGGATATTATGGATCCTTCAGGTGTGCCTTGTTTGAGAAGGATTTAAAAACGTCATACCATTTAATTCTTCATTATCTATTTGCTCACACCATTTGGGGTTATTTTTTAAAAAATATGAATTTATATGGGGTAGCTTCATCAACATTGAAAGAGTTGATAAAATGTTGGGTAAATTATTTTAAAGCTAAAGCATTATTTATTCTTTGGAGGATTGGCCCTATCACTATTTGTTGGAATTTATGGCTTGAAAGAAATAATAGAATTTTTTAAAATAAACATCAAAATCATACCCAAGTCTAGAATCGTATTAGTGCCTCTTGTAGAATGCCTACAAATATGATGCTCATCATGGGAAGTATCAATTACTAGAAAACAATGTGCTAATAACTTGGCTACAAGATTTGAACATACATGGAAGATTCATCTACAAAAATAGAATTAAAACAAAGGATCTACTTCGATCTATGGTAAAATGGAAATATCCAGAAATTGGGTTTATCAAAATTAATTTTTATGGTGCTTCTAAAGGAAATCCAAGAAAAGCTAATAGAGGTGGTGTTTTTAGAAATAGTGAAGGCAAAATTCTCCTCACTTATTCATAATCATATGGAACTTCAACTAAAAACTATGCAGAGGCTAGGGCACTTCTTACAAGGATTAAAATTATAGTAGAAAAATGATGAAATATATTTCAGTTGAGGGGAATTCACAAATTATCATAAATGTTATTAACAAAAATGGATGTTGAGATTGGATAAAAATAATATTATTGTTGATATTTATTATCTATTGCTAGAGGTAATCTCCTGGTACTGTGAGCATATTTATAGAGAAGGAATTCGAGTAGCTGAAAAATTAGCGAATTATGGTGTTGATATTCATCCCGATGAAATTATTCAAATTTTAAAAGACAACTGGCTAAGTGAGATTTTATGTCTTAATCAAAATGATGTCAAGGAGTTGATTGTAGAAACAACACTTCAAGAAAGTTGAAGAATATTCTTAAGAGAAAAAAGAAATGAAAAATCATGATCAGAATGTATGCTATAACAAATGTAATATTTTGGTATTTTGATGGGAGTGGCCCCCAATAGAAGCCATATATAACCTATAATAATAATAATAAATAAATTTAATTAATAATTATTATTATAAAAATTCTAAGTCTTGCATTGTTTATTTTATTTTGTGAGTACTTTAAATGGTGGATGTAAAAGACACAGAAAGGATTTTAATGCTAACTAGAAAATCTGACTTGATTGCTAAAAAATTAAATACAATAGATATGGTGTAATGAACTGTTACATCAAAACCTCAAGACGTTAGTGAAATTTGAATACACTAGGATCATAACATCCCACCACACTTTTGCAACCCAGACACTGGACCAACAGACCTCCTTGTCACCACCTTCGTGACTCGAACCTAGGCGGTTGCTTTGATACCAAATGTAATGAACCGTTACACCAAAACCTTGAGGTATTAGTGAAATCTGAATACACCATGATCATAACATGTGGGAGCTTTAATTTTAATCCAATGAAGTGCAAAATGACGAACATAGTGAAATTAATGTCCAAAGCCCACTTGTCATGATGGGTAGATCAAGCATTGAATCTTCTAAACAATCAGGATCAAGGATTCCCAAGCATCATACAAATAGAGGTTTAATGAGATATGGCCATAGTATGGCTAAAAGTAGTTCCAAATAACACATCAATGGATAGTAATTTATTACAAAATGTAACGCTATGTAAAGGCCAAAAATTGTATAAATAGTGGTTCACTAGCTTGTTAAAAAGGTTGGAAGCCATCTATTAGCAATCCATAGCTTTTTTATTTATTTTTTCTTTTTTGTTGGATGGAATTTTTGAAGCAAGTCTCATATTGTTATGAGCTTTATTTATATAATCTACTAAAGTGGGCAAATTTGAATCAATGTACTCCATGATTATCCTTATAATACAAGGATTTTGAAATTTTTTGAGTTCAATATGCGAATGCTGATGGTGGTTGCACTCAATCCATTTCACTATTTGTTGCTCCTCTGAAGATTGCACCATCTCGGACCTCAAGCTGTGTGAATACTTTTTGGGCCAATATTTTTTTAAGCGAAATTGTTGCTTTACTGGATTAGAATGAAATTTCATGACAATATGGGCTTGTTTATTTTTCTTTATATTCTCTTACCCTTAAACCTTTGAATTTTATTTGGATCTTGTTTAAATTAGAAGTAGATTAATTTTTGTTTGAAGCATTGAAGTTGTTTTTTTGCAAAACATTTTAAAATTTCATACAACTTTAAAATAGTCATTGTTGTTATATATGTGATAATAATATTAAATACAATGAACAATATTGATTGGGAAAGCACAATTTACAAAGCTTAAAATTTATCTTTTTATTACCCAATTTTAATTCCACTCAACTCATGTATGTTTAAATATCAGTGCAATGGAATTATTTTAGGCAGTTAAGTGTTTGGTTTTAAGTCATTGTGCTTAGAAAATATATCTTTTAGAGTCATACCAGAAAAGGCCCCTTAAAGAAACAACTATCAACAACCTCTAGGTTTTACCCGCATAGACCAAGATCTAGCATACCCCAACCTTGGGGAAACAAATTCCTTTTCAAGAGGGAAAATACTTTGTTCCAAGTATGTTGGCTTACACTTGATGCATGAACAATTTTACTTCTACCTCTTCATGCCCAACAAAAAGGATGGTTGAATTGTTGATTCACTAATCCACCAGGACCTTATGCCAACAGAACTAGCACTAGGAAGGAAAAGTCAGTGTATCATTTGCATTCTCAATAATTAGTTCCATCTGTCCTTGTCACAAATGTTTATTTCATAATTACTTTTATAAATTTATGATTCATTATTACATGTTTGTTTAAGGTCTTCATATTTTGCCCTCACAAAATTCTCTTGCCATTTTTTTTAGAATTTGTTCCACTATATCCTATTAAAAATTTTATATTAATATCCCTCTCACTGTTCTTAATATCATTATGATATCCATAATCATCACATACATTTTTTCACACTCTTTGTCATCACGAATAATGCTCAAGCCCTTTGCGTCGAATGCTATATTTATTTCCAAAACGAGGTCTCTTGTATCACAACATACATTTTTTGTTGGAGGTCTCAAATCACAACTTACATGAGTCTTTATGGACTCCAAATAAATTGTATCCCGATAATTTTTTACCCTTATGTCCTTGAAATCACATGTATTACAATTGTTCTTTTGGTGAATATCATTTGTATCACAACATGCATCTATCATTATGGGTCTTTTCGTCATGGATTTTTTCTTCAAATTATTAATCATTTCTTCTTGTCTTTAAGGACTTCAAGAAAGAGTAATTTTATATACATTAGCTTTTCTATGTCAACAAGTAATGTAATAACGTCTTTAGAGTCTTTATCTACACCAATAAGTTTCAAACTTAGATAGTTATCATAAGTTGAATTTTGTTCATTTTTAGCTTCTTTGAAAATTGATTTTAAGTCCATCTTTAATTTTATTGATATGTCTTTCATTCTTTAGGATTGTCTATCATGCATTGTGTACAGGATTTTAGAGATTTCAAAATTTCTATACTATCTATTAGTGAATCGTATTGAGTATTTTCTTCTATTTTTGTTTACTTTCTTTAATTGTCATGTTGAATTCTTAGCAAAATATATTTTAATATGCCTTTCTTTCAAACAAGTAGAAAACCTTTTATTTCTCTAATAATCTCCTTTCCTTATTTAAAGGTATATTTTACAATCTTTCCAAATTCACTTTAGAGAAGATAAATTCCATACCTTATGATAAATAGCTTTCAAATAAATTATCTTTGATCAATATTCAATATTCTTTTTTGTGTCTCTGCTTTAAACACGTTCTTTCAAAATATGATAAATCAACAATTATTTTCAATTTACTTTTGAATAATAATTTCCTCTTTCGATATTAATTTTGGAATTATACTCCCTTATATATATGATCCATAGGAGATTTGGTTACATCCACAGTCCTTTTCTACTACCAAGCAAGGTTTAAATCCTGATGCTGCTCCCAACAACACCAATTCCACCTCGTTATTTAACCTGATGTGAGTAGAAGCATCGAAGGCTTGATATTGGTATCACCATTGTCGATATGGCATGCACTAAATGGACTCAGGTCATACTACTACCTTTGCACAAATAGGTATGCCCCCAGGGTTTGAACCTAGGTCTCTTCTTGGTAAGCGTTGAAACTTACCAATCCACCTAGCCCTTGGGGACCTGTTCCCTTTAAAATTATTATTTTTAATAATTTGGAACTTTCATAAATCCTTTTTCCTTCAATATAATTAATTTCCTCTAGATTCATATAGTGGAAATCCCTTTTTCTCCCAAATTTGTACGGATACAAATTATTCTCTTCTTTAATAAAAAAAATATTTCTTAATTTCTTTCAAATAAACTTCCTCCCAATTTCTTTAATTAATTTCCTTTCCTTCAATAATTATTCTTCTCACTTTAATAATTATTCTCCCTTTTTAATAATTCTACTCACATTAATTAATCTCCTTCAAATAATTCATTTTATTTCTTTCCTTCTTTTCTTCAATATTTATCTTCTTAATGTTGGAATATTTTCAACATTGCCTCCTTAGTCCTAAGTATTAAGTCCTAGTATTTAGTTTTAGTTTAATGTTTTGATTTACATATTTCTAGTTAATTTGATTAGCATACATTGAGGTTTTGGCTTGGTTAATTAATGTTTGACCATAGTCCAAGATTAGCATGTTGTTAGGATAAGAGCTATCTTTAAGTTAGTTTGTTGTAATAAGTTTAAGAGGATTTCTCTCAACCACCATGTCTATTTTTAGTTCTTTCAAGAACTATAAAACTATGTAATGCATTGTTGATCAATAGAACAATTTCACCATTGTTTCTCATTTGGTATCAGAGCAGGTTTGCTCAAATGGATCAAAACCTGTGGAGAGTGGTGTGAAGAGATCTGAAGCACACACTTTGTCAGAGAAACTCAAGTGGCCAACACTCAGCAGATTTGCAAGGAAGAGCTCGAGTAAATCATTAATATATCATGAATCCTGAGGTATTTGATTATGAAATTTTGAGGGTTGTTAGGTAATTGTATCAAGAGGATGCAGTAAAAATTTCAGGTGATTTGGAGCTAATTTTATGATTTTATTAGCATTTTTAGTTTTTCAATAAAATGGTTGTATAAGGTGGAATACAAGGTATTTGCTTCTCAAATTTTGGGAGAAATATTATTTCGATAAAATCATAATTCAGAAAAAATTTCAGATCATTGGGATCTGTATTGATTGATTTATGTGAATATTTATTTTTCCTTCAACAATCCTAGATCCGGAATTGTGATAAAAAGGGAAAAAGTAAATGATCACATATTTTTCACCTTTGTGATTTTTCTTCTGAAATTTAGAGGGTTTTCATATTATTGTCTCAAGAATACAGAGTTTAATTTTCAAAAATTTTGGGGTTGTATGGATTGATTTATGTGAAGAACATTGAGGTTGTCTCAAAAACACTCTAAGATCTAGAAAGGGCAAAAGTAAATTGATCACATATTTCTCATTTGTGTGAATTTGGATCTGAAATTTAGTGGATTTTCAGATAAGTATATCAGAAGTCTACAGGAAAGGAGTGGCTGAGAGCTAGGTGGAAGATTGATGAATGGTGGATTGCATAATGGCCACCATGTATAAAGAATTGGAAGTACCCAAATTCAATGGAGATAATTATGCTATTTGGAGCATAATGATGAAGACCTTCTTGAAGGCTCAAGACTTATGGGATATAGTTCAAGAAGGCTATGAGGAACCCTCTTGGAATAAGCTACAAGGTGAGGAGAGAAAAGAGAAGAAGGAGCAGCAATATGCAAATTGCTTAGCTCTTATGGATTTGAGGAGAGGAATGGAAAAGAATGTTTTTCCTCTCATAGCCAATTGTAGATCAGCTACAATGGCATGGCAAGTGTTAAAGGATGTTTATGGGTTTGATGAGGATACCCATAAAGCCATGAGTGACAATCATGAAGATTGTTTAAGCAAGGAGGAGCCTTGCTTCCTTGAAGCAGTTTCTGAATTAGATCCTTTTGAAGGAGTTTTTGAAGAGTCTTGTAAAGACTCATATGAAGTCATGCTTTGTAATGGAGAATTATTTCTTGCAGAGGAAGGCCTGTATGTAGAAAACCAACAAGATGAAGAATGCTTCATGGAGGAAGCATATGTTGCTGAATTTTGTGATGAAAAGATAAGAAGAGGTGTGTATTCCTCAAGAGGACGAGGAGGAAGAAGAGGATTTGTTGTTGATAGAAGAAAAAGTGATAAAAAATATCTCATGGAGGAGATAAATGAAGAGTGTATTATGGATAATGCACCTAAAATTCTCATGGGAGAGAATAAAGATGATAATAGGATCAACCAAAATTGTTGGCATGTTGATGGAGAAGCAATGTTTATGGAAGACCATTGTCTTGAAGACCATTCACTTGGAATGGATGTATGCTCTCTTGACAGAGAAAATGAAGATCTCCAACAAGGAGAAGATAAAATTGTTAGAGTTCCTCTAAAAGGGGAGAAGAATGTGAAAAATGAGATAGAAACAGAAAATGGAAATGAGATTGCTGATTTTCTTATCGTAATGGCAAAGGAAACTTCACTCATGGATGAAGATCACTCACTTGGAGTGACTACATTGCAGAAAGAGAGTTGTCTTGAAAAGGCAACTATGTATGATTGCTTGAATGAATGGTGTTTCAACACACCAACATGGATTGAACAAAGGAGGAGAACTATTAGTGAAGAGTTGATGGTTGATCTTGAAGCACCATACAATGAAGGAGAACTGCTACAAAATAGCTTTATGGGAAGCACCAAATCTACTCATACTAAAGGTAATGTTTTTATGATTAATGATTTGTTTTTTGTGAGCAGGAATGAAAAGAAAGGAGAATGTCTTCCAAAGGCATTATTGAGAGGTGATTGTCTCATTGAGACAACTTTGATGAAGATTATTCTTGGAGAGAATACAGTGATGGAGAACTTGGGTCACATGGATCAAAATGATGTGTTAAAAATTCCTTGGGAGAAGGATTCTTGTAAAGTCATTGTTGTGAGAGAATATTTGTGTGAGGAGCAACTTTATGTTGCATATGTAGTTGGTCATTATATGGCCATATTTGTTGTGATTTTTTGTGTGAAAATATGTGAAAGAGTTGTATGGTATAATCATCTATGTGAGATGATTAATTGTAAATACTCATGTGGAGTATTATTTAGTGTTGAATATGTAAAAGAAGATCAAAATGTGAGAGCATGGTTTAAAGACCATAATGATAAATATGTAAGAGAGTGGTTGCTGAAAACCACAAGAGGAGATACTTTTGTTGAAGGGGGAGCTAATCAACAAAAGAAGGCACTCAAGCATTTGCAGGAAATCCCACATAAAGAGTGGAAGGAGTGCCACCATAAGTATTTTGTAAATTCTGATTTCTTGATTCAAGATTGGAGGAAACGTAAGAGAAATATTTTCTTCCAACTCGGTGATGCTTAAAGAACTCTTGCATGAGTGTCTTTAGCATCAAGGGGGAGAATGTTGGAATATTTTCAACATTGCCTCCTTAGTCCTAAGTATTAAGTCCTAGTATTTAGTTTTAGTTTAATGTTTTGATTTACATATTTCTAGTTAATTTGATTAGCATACATTGAGGTTTTGGCTTGGTTAATTAATGTTTGACCATAGTCCAAGATTAGCATGTTGTTAGGATAAGAGCTATCTTTAAGTTAGTTTGTTGTAATAAGTTTAAGAGGATTTCTCTCAACCACCATGTCTATTTTTAGTTCTTTCAAGAACTATAAAACTATGTAATGCATTGTTGATCAATAGAACAATTTCACCATTGTTTCTCACTTAAACTCTTTATCTTGTTCTTTTGTCTCTTTATTCAATCTTCTTCTAATACGTTTCTTCAAATTTTTTTACTCCTCACAAATTCAATAACTTCTCCTTTTAATTTAATGTTCTACATTTTTTTAAATAATAAATTCATTTAAATTTAATTATTTTTAATATTTACTTCTCAAATAATTTTCAAAGTATAATTCTCTTTATTAAATTCAATTTCCTTTCAACTTTAATTTAATTTCATTTCAACTTTAATCTCCTTTCACTAAGGTATTATGCAAAATAATTCAGACACTAAGACACCTTTTAGCGCTCCTACCTCTTCCCCACGTCTCCAATGAACTCCCAAATTACTACTTATAACACACTACTCCTTATTCGTATTGTTATAACTTATCTAACTAGGTATCATTTCACTCACTCACATCTTTAACACTTCCAATATGCTACACATGTGTCCAATGTATTTGTATTGAACACTACCATGAGATAAATTCTATGTTTCCATGTTGAATGTTGCTCTACTATTTCTTCAAAAATTATCCCTTCAATATTGTGGTGCACTCCTATGTCTTGTTCTCACTTCGCACATACCTTGGACATCTTGTAATTGCATTGTCACTTACTCTTCATTGTTGGTATTTATCAAATGATTCTTTTATTATAATCACTTACTTTCAGGCGCAGGCATGAAAAAGACTTTTTAATTTTTGTGGAATATATTTTTGAATATTTAATATACCTTCTCTATCAGGACACTTATCCATTGTATGGCTTCTAAAGAGAATAAATACTTATCCTCTAGATTTCACATATACACTTCTTCCTTATTGTAATGGATTTACACACAATAGATTAATTTTGTCTTCTTGGCTTCTTCCTTCAACAACTTTCCAAACCAACAAATTACTCTTTCGCTCATGGGGATACTCCTCTATTCTTAGGAAAGCTCATACTCAATGAATTCATTCACAAATCCCCACAAAATTTTTGTGATTCTCTAGATTATTTAACTATGACTCTCTAGCTTAGAATTATTTACTTTGTGGCTTTGATACCACTATTAGCATACAAACAATTTTCTCACAGGATCTTAAGTTTAAATCCTCACATGCATTCAAAAATTACAATAACTCACTAAAGATATTTCAAGAGTCAATTTTTTATGAAGGAGAGTAAACAATGACAAAGGAATGGCAAGCGGGAAAAGGGCGAGCTAGGTTTCGAATATCGAGGTACTGATGAACGAAAAGCAAAAATGTGGGGACAAGGATGATCACTCAAAAAAATACCCCTTTATGAATAGAAAGTAGCGAGCAAAAAATAGAGACACGGGTACAGGCTCACAATCGTGATAGGAAACATCAAACAAAAATATACCAATAGGGGAAGGAGATAGGAACGATAATCGCAGAGGTAAAGACCCATTGAAAAAATCATTCAAACAGACAAGGTGACCAGTAAGTTGTCCTTCGTAGAAATATTGTGAGGTAAACCTAAACCTAGGTCCTCAACATAAAATAATTTTATGATGCATGGCCACAATGTGCTATGCTATGAATAAGTCATATCTGAATACGTTAGCCAAGATTCATTCTCCTTAATAGGTAAATTCATCGATGGGAGACAAGACATGGACTTGCTTCGACGTTGGGTAGTAACCACATGGAAAACTAGAGGATGTCTTGAGCTGTCAGCTATGACCAGGGGCTTCTTCATGATACACCTTAATACCCAGGAATACGCTGATAACATTCTATCAGGAGGTCCCTAGTTTTTTGGAAGAAGTTTTTTCTTGTGAAAGTGGGCAGAAGATTTTAATATAGAAGTGCAAAGCATAAACTATGCCCCCATATAGGTGCGACTCCCAAATTTGCCACCAGATTTTTTTACAAAGATGCTTTATAAGGGATAGCCCAAACCATAGAGGAACTGGTAGTCATTGATCCAACAACATGGGCTCGATCGTGATTGACACACGCACGCATTTGCATTAATGTTAATTTGAAGACCTAGCTCCCAAGCTAGATAAATCTAATCTATGGAACCTACAAGCGAAGTCAGTCACTGGAGTATGAGAACAAGCCAGCATATTGTACTAAGTGCTAAAAGTAGGGGTACCTGCCATCGCAATGCCTAAAACATAATATCATGTAAACAAAAACCCAGCATGGAACCAAAACAAACTAGGCAAAAAGCAAAAATTTGAAAGAGGAAGTAGGTGCAAACTAGTATCTCAAGGGCAAGAGGTAAACCTTCCCCCCTCCAAGCAAATACAAGAAAGAGGCAAGTAATTTACTCACCACTTCCAACAAATTTCTTTTGCTAATTAATTCTAGTCAAAACATGAAAAACCAGGATGAGGAAGTCCCTTGTGAGGAAGCCCTAAACCCTACTTCTCCCCTTGAAACAACAATTGTCTATGCCCAAGAAAATCCCAACCTAACCCCGTTTCGATACCCTAGCCCCCCTCTGTTTCGATGGTGCTCCCCCATCATCTGCCCTAAGACCCCTCCAAGCCCCATATCCCCAGTTGTCATCTTCCCCATCCAGTATGGTTGGGTCACCCAGCTCTACATCCATATCCCCTGATGCCTTTATTGAAAGTGACGACCACCCTCAAGAATCCCTAGATCAATGGAGCCCCAAAAAAACTAGAAGCTACAAGAAATCCTATATTGATGTGGTAGGTGATAGAAAGAAGGGTATACCCTTAGGAGCAGAGATTAGAAATAGAGATGTAGCTAAAGATATAGCTAATGGTACCCAAAATACCCTCTTTTAGGATCTAGGGATTACAAACAATGAAGAAACCAAGAGAACCAAACCCCCTGCGCAGTAGGGCAAGGGGGGCAAAAAAACCTCCAAGGGTACCAAATGAAAGTCCTATTGGAAATGAAATGGCACAAAGTTAGGAGCTAGAGATTATTAACCAGAATGAAAAAAATGCGACAAAATTCATTATTCAAACCCTCGGTTACAAAGCTTAAATACTAGATTAATAACCATAATCTAGATACTTTAGGGAAGGAGGAATAATAGGGAGGAAAGGAAAAATTAACTTAGGAGTCTAACTCCCTGCCGTCCATGTCGTCCAATCCTGTCGAGTCAGCTGCCGTCCATGAAGGTAAAAGGTAAGATCCAAAGCTTACAGTTGTAAAAACATTTTTACCCCCCTTTTCTAGTAAAACCCTTTTTAACTTCCAACATTCTCCCCCTTAAAGTTGAGAGGACTGACTATACAGTCTCTCAGCTTTATATATTGAGCTTTAGCCATGCCTTTGGTGAAGATATCTGCAATGTTATCCAAAGTGCTGCAATATTTCAGCTCAACTATCTGTTGTTCCACCATGTCTCGAATGAAGTGATACTTCATATCGAAATGTTTTGATCTGCTATGGTGGATTGGATTGTATGCCAACTGAATGGCACTGATATTATCACAATACAGTCGAGTTGGACCACTTTGACTTTCTCCAATCTCTTCAAGGATTTTTCTCAACCATAGGGCTTGAGTACTAGCATGAGTGATGGCTATATACTCAGCCTCAGTAGATGACAATGCTACAACAGTTTGCTTCTTGGAACTCCAAGTTATTAGTCCTGATCCTAGACTAAAACAGTTCCCTGATGTAGATTTCCTATCATCTATATTGCTGCCCCAATCACTGTCACTGAAGCCAACTAATTTCACAGAATTACATTTGCGATAATGGATTCCAAAATCCAATGTACCTTTTACATACCTTAAGATTCTTTTAGTTGCTTGTAAATGCAGCTCAGATGGACTTGCCATAAACCTTGAAACTAGAGAAACAACATATTGAATATCGGGCCTTGTGTTAGTGAGAAACATCAAACTCCCGACCATGCTTCTGTAATTGGTCATGTCAACCTTTGGTGCTCCGTCTTCCTTGCTCAATTGGATCCCATGTCCAATTGGAGTTGCAACTGATTTGCACTGCTCCATGGAAAATTTCTTGATCATGTCTCGAGCATACTTGTGTTGACATATGAAGATCCCTCTATTTGATTGATGCACTTCCATACCTAGGAAGTATCGCATTAGACCAAGATCTTTCATCTCGAACTGTTTCATCATGGAGTTTTTGAACTCCGTATTCATTCTAGTGTTACTACCCATAAATATTAGATCATCCACATACAAACAAACTATGAGAATGTCTACTCCATGCTTTAGGTAGTACAGTGTTGGTTCACTTTTGCTTCTTATGAATCCCAACTTGCTGAAATAGCCGTCAATGCGTGAGTACCAAGCTCTTGGTGCTTGCTTGAGGCCATAAAGTGCTTTTTTCAATTTGCAAACTAGGTTTTCTTTTCCCTGTTCCTGGAAACCTTGAGGTTGTTGAACATACACCTCTTCTATCAAGTATCCATTTAGGAAAGCGCTTTTTACATCCATGTGTTGAACATTCCATCCTTTATGTGTTGCTAAGGAAAGAACTGATCTGACTGTCTCTTGTCTTGCAACAGGAGCAAAAGTTTCCTCGTAGTCAATGCCATATTTCTGAGTAAAACCTTTCGCTACTAGTCTCGCCTTATGCCTTTCGATGCTTCCATCAGCATTGTACTTGGTCTTGTAGACCCATTTACATCCAACACATTTTTTACCTTTGGGTAGCTTGACTAGCTCCCAAGTATCATTATTTTTTATAGAGGTGATTTCCTCTTCCATGGCTTCTTGCCATATATTTTGATTACATGCCTTCTCATAGCTAGCTGGCTCTAGCTGTGAACTAGTCAATAAAGCATAATTGACTTCATCTCCTCTAGGTTCATGAGAGTCATCATCCCCATACAATTGCAAGTTTTCAAGTTTTTGCAAAACTGAATTCATTTCACTAGCTTGGCCTCTAGTGAATCTTCGCTGGAAATTTTGATCCAACATTTGATATGATGGATGATGTTGTAAAGTTCTTCTACCTCTTGATGGAGAGTCAATGTCCATTGGTGAAGAACTTACAGATCTTTGTGGAGAAGGACTTGCACTGGTGTCTGATGTACCTGTAGTACTCTTGCTTGAGCTTGGAGGGGGTGTCCCTTTCTTCTTTGGAGACATTTGTTGTACCTGCTGAATCTGTGTAGAATTTACATCTTGGGATCCATCATCAATAAATTTTTTTTGATGACCCCATTCTCCCCCTTCATCAAAAATTACATCCCTGGAAAGGATAATCTTGTGGGTCTTGGGATTGTAGAGTCTATAAGCTTTAGTAGACTCACAATACCCTATAAATATACAAGCTTGACTTTTGGGATCAAGCTTTTCCTCTTCTCATCAGGAATGTGTGCATATGCTAAAGAACCAAAAACTTTGAGATGCTTTACATTTGGTTTCCTTCCGTACCACCCCTCATAAGGAGTGACACCATCTAAACTAGAAGTTGGACTTCTATTTAGAATATATACATTGGTTCTTACAGCATCAACCCAGTACATATTAGTCAGATGCTTAGTCTGAAGCATTGTTCTTGCCATCTCAACAATGGTGCGATTCTTTCTTTCGGCTACACCATTCTGTTGTGGGGTATAAGCAGTGGTGAACTGCCTTTTGATCCCATTTGCTTTACAATATGCCAAGAATTCTATTGAGGAGTATTCACCTCCTCGATCTGTCCGAAGACATTTTACATAATTCCCACTTTGTTTCTCTACATTGTTTCTGAAATCTATGAAGCAATCAAAAACTTCATCTTTATGTTTCAAGAAATAAATCCAGCACATGCGAGAAAAATCATCTATGAAAGTGAGAAAGTAAGAATTGTTTCCTAGACTCTTTGTCTGCATTGGACCACAGATGTCCGAATGTACTAACTGAAGTGGATAACTGGCTCTCCACGCTTGTCCTTTCAAAAACTTTGATCTTGAGTGCTTTCCCAAAGCACATCCTACGTAGACTTCCTTTTGTTCTATCATTTTGGGAAGTCCTGTCACCATAGCTTGAGAAGTTAGTAATTTCAAGCTAGCGGAATTAAGGTGACCATATCGCAAGTGCCAAAGTACACTTGGATTGTCTATGGCTAGATTTGCAAGTTTAGCTCCCCCTGGCTCACCAAAATTGAGAGGGAATAACCGATTCTTGGTCATAGGAACCTGTGTGATGACTCGATTACAATTGTTTTTATCAAGAATGAGACATTTTCCTTCATCAAAAACAAGTTTGTAATTGTTCTCCATCATTTGCCCAATGCTTAGCAGATTGTGTTGAAGCTTTGGAGTGTAGTAGATGTCATTCACTGTCTTGAGTCCTCGTTTTGTTGGAACTTCCATGGTTTCGATGCCTTTGACTTGCAAAGCTTTATCATCCCCTAATTTGATTTGGGATGTATAAGTGGAATCTAGAGTAGCAAATAGATTTTTGCTGCCACTCATATGGTTTGAGCAACCAGTATCCAGAATCCAGGTGTCATTGAGATTCTGTTCTGATTGACCATATGAAAGAAAAATATTAGATTGTTCATCTTCTTCTCCATAGGTTCCATATTGACTGCTGCTGTCTTGAGAAGATTTTGACCAGCAATCGCGAGCAAAGTGACCTGTCTTGCCACAGTTGAAACAAGCTGATTTGGACTTGTCACTTCCTCGCCCTTGATTTCCACTTCGTCCTGAATTTCCTCCTCGATTTTGATTTCCACCTCTGTTTTGATTGCCTCCTCTGTTGGAGTTGCCTCGTCTGTTGGAGTTGCCTCCTCTGTTCTGATTGCCTCCTCTGTTGGAGTTGCCTCTGCCTCTACCTTGTCTCTGACCTCTGCCTTGGCCTCTTCCACGTCCTCTTCCAGTATTTTCATTTGAGGTGAAGGCTTTATCATCGCCTCCATAGCTGGTGGAAGTAGATTCTTGTAATCTATCTTCATGAGACATTAGTGATCCGATTAAGGCATCAAATGAAAAAGTGGACAGATTTTTTTATTCTTCTATGATCATAGCAACATGATTCCATATTTTTGGAAGTGTTCGCAACACTTTTGTTACAATTGTCTCAGGCTTAATATCCTCGCCAAGTGTAACCATTTTATCAACAATTGCTTTTACTCTGACACAGTAATCACCTACTTTTTCATCTTCTTTCATTTTAAGATTTTCAAAATCTCTTTTTAGTGTTTGAAGCCTCACTTGCTTCACTTGATCACTACCCTGGAATCCATCTTGTAAAGCTTTCCAGGCAGCTTGTGCAGTTGTACAAGCAACGATTCTAGGGAATATATTCTTCTCCAATGCTGATTGAAGATGAGAAAGAGCAGAAGAGTTGCTCTTTTGTCCTTCTTTTAGTGTTTTCTTATCTGCGACACTTAAAATTGCCCAGTTTGTGGGTTCTGTGTAACCCTCTTCTACTATGTCCCATAAACCTTTCCCTAAGAGCAAGGTCTTCATTTTGATAGACCAATACTCGTAGTCATATCCATTAAATTCTGGAATAGGTATGTTGTTTCTTGAGTCCATAGTTTCTAAAACACTTTTATTTCTCGGTTACAAAAAAAGTACTCTGCTTTTTGAAAGAAGGAAGAAAGAAGAAAGAAGAAAGAAGAGATTACAAATTTAAGTCAAATCTGGCTTGACTCACTCTATCACTGATGGCTTGTTCCTCTTGTTGTGGTGCTGCTACTTCTTGAGGAACAAAATTGTCTGCTATTTCTTCTTCGTCGTCGCTAATTAGAATGATCTCTGGTGGATCTGGTTCTAGAAATTCTACTGAATTACTATAATGAGTATATTCAGTTTCTTGATGTTCAATTGCAATTGATTCGGATTGCTCAAATTCACTCCTCAATGAATTGTCTTCAAAATCAGCCTCGTACCCTGAGTCAGGATGCCTTTGATGTGCGATTACTGCATTTTGAAGTTCATTAAATACAACATGGAGTCCGTAACTCCTTACTCTGTCATCAAATATTTCTGGATTTGCTCTTGCTAAAATTGCACATAAGGCATGATAACAACCATTCGGTCTTATCATCAATGCCTAGTTACAATTTTACAATTTTTTTTTTTACAAAATTAAGCCTCTCGGGATTTTTAATCTCAATTTGATGATTCCCCGAATCAATCAAAAAACTTTGCCTTTTACAAGAAAATTGCCTCTTAGGCAATTGCTACTATTATATTTTCTTTAAAAAAAAATTATAAACTTATTTAATAAAAAAAATAATTGTTCTTTTAGAAGAATTAAAAAAAAACAATTATAATTGATTTATTAAATATGGAAATAAATTTGAATTTAAAAAAAAATTAAAACTAAAACTAAATTTAAAAAAAAAAACTTTAATCAATAAAAAAAGCAGCGGGCGGGAGTCGAACCCGTGATCAAGCGGGCGGCTACGTCTTAGGCTGGCTCCTCGAGCCAGTCGGACTGCGTGGCCCGATGGAAGCCAAAGGAGGCTTCCCTCCTTTGAACTGTCGCGGCCGCGTAGTTCCAAAAAAAAACATGGGACTTTAGTCCCACATTGGCTGTGCGCAGCCAATGTAAGGGTTTAAAACCCTTTGAAGACACAAAGGTCTTCGATTGCCTTCGGGCGATCGTCGATCGAGCCTTTTGCCTTCGTCGTCCGCCACTTGTCGCGTGCCACTTGTCGCGTCTGTCTCCCATGTCTGTCAGCCACGTGTAGCGTCTGTCTCCCACGTGTGTCCGCCACATGTCGCGTCTGTCTCCCACGTGTGTCCGCCACTTGTCGCGTCTCTGTCAGTCTGTCTGCTCGCCACGTGTCAGTCTGTCTGCTCGCCATGTGTCAGTCTGGTTAGCTCCTCGGTCTGTGTGCTCCGATCTCCTCGAGATCCATGCTATCCTATGGGCCTCCTTCGAGCTCGTCGATCTACGGGCCTCCTGGACCTCCTCGTGATCCGTGTCCACCTATCGATCACCTCGGGCTCTGTGTCCGCCTGTCTAGCCTGCTCCTCGAGATCCGTGTCCATCGGCTCTGATACCAGATATTGGAAATGAAATGGCACAAAGTTAGGAGCTAGAGATTATTAACCAGAATGAAAAAATGTGACAAAATTCATTATTCAAACCCTCGGTTACAAAGCTTAAATACTAGATTAATAACCATAATCTAGATACTTTAGGGAAGGAGGAATAATAGGGAGGAAAGGAAAAATTAACTTAGGAGTCTAACTCCCTGCCGTCCATGCCGTCCAATCCTGTCGAGTCAGCTGCCGTCCATGAAGGTAAAAGGTAAGATCCAAAGCTTACAGTTGTAAAAACATTTTTACCCCCCTTTTCTAGTAAAACCCTTTTTAACTTCCAACAAGTCCTCTCTTGGAATGCGAGAGGACTGAATGGGGTAGCAAAAAAAAGAGTAGCTTCCACCATGAGAAAGGATCTGAATCCTACTATATTTCTTATCTAATAAACCAAACTCGATGACTATTGGTCCCCCAAAGTCACCAAAACCATTTGGAGAAATTGTGATTTCACATACACTCTAGCCCAAGGTACGTCAAGAGGCCTTTGCCTCTGGAACCCTGCAAAAGTTGAAATCCTAGTCATATCAAGGGATGAACGCCTAGCCAAAATTCTCTTTCGAGACTCCAACACCCAGCTATATTGGTTCCTGAACAATGTGTACGCTCCCAATACCTCCCAGGGCAAAAGAATCCTTTGGAAAAGCCTCACCAAGAAGAGACAAGTATTTAGAGATTTCCCATGGATTTTAGTTGGGGACTTCAACACCCCCATGCACCCATAAAAAAAAGAGGTAGAAATTCTATGGTATCCAGAACTATAGATGATTTTGTGGATTTTTTCAACTCCAATGAACTAATGGACATTCAGTTGAAAGGTTCTCATTTCACTTGGACCAATAGAAGGACCGACGACCATCTCATCCAAGAAATATTAGATTGTTTCCTGCTATCCCAAGAAGCACTCCTGATCTTTTGGGATACCAGTCTACAGGCTCTCATAAAAACTGATTCTAACCACAACCCACTACTATTTGAAACTAACAAGAAACCACAGTTCAAAACCCCATTCCATTTCGAATCTATGTGGACCCAACACCTAGACCTTAAAAACTGGATTGTTGAATGGTGGGGAGAAAAGCACCTAGGGACTGCCATCAACCAGGTTACGCAGAACCTCAAAGAAATCAAAGGTAAATTGAGAGTGTGGAATAGGGAGACTTTTAGAGACATCTTTGACAATAAAAACAACATCAAAAGCAGATTGAACTAGATTGAGGAATTGTTTCAGCAAGAGCAAGGAAACGATAATCTCAAAACTGAAGAAAAGACTCTTCTATCAGAGTACCACAACATCCTACGAAAGGAAGAATTTTTTTGGCATTAAAAATCAAGAGCATTGTGGATTAAGGAGGGAAATTCTAAATCTAAATTTTTCCATATTTCTACCCTTAGACATAGAGAAGCCAATAGAATTAAGTGCCTCACCAAGCAAGATAGGACCAATACTTTTGATATTCACCAAATCTAGGAGGAGGTTTTCAACCACTTCGATTCCATCCTTGGGACCCCCTCTACCCCTGGAAAGGCTATGGACTCCCTCCTCGTGAACATACCTAGATCCATCATAGATGCCATGAACTCCCTTCTACTCAGCCCCCTAACCACCAAAGAGATCCATCAAGCCCTCTTCTCCATATATTCAGATAAATCCCCAGGCCCTTATGGGTTCCCTCCCAAGTTCTTACAAACTTACTGGGACATCATTGGACCTAACCTATGCCTAGACATTTTTGAGATGCAAGCTTTAAGATCCATCCCCAGGGATGTGTTGAGTGGTAATTTTTCCCAAGTGCAAAACCACACTCACAGTTAGGATTACAATTAGATAACCCTCTCTTGCAAAGAAATTAGCATTTCTCCAAGGTTTCTTTTATAATGTGTGCATGTATACCTGTCAAGTGAGTTCATGGAATACCTTAGGGTTTAGCAAAACAACTATTAACAAGGGGCCTGTGCTAGGGTTACTTCGATATAATATGCTATTATTGTTCATTTTAAACCATTTATTAGACCTTACCTTAAACATGAAATAGAGGATCAAATATACTTCCAAAAAGTGAATCTAAAAATGGTGCAGGAATTCTTTGCTTCAACATGAAAAGGAGATAATATTGAATGGCCAACTTTGTAGCTATGGGAGCCTTTTATGTGCTTTATAAATGACCCTCTTTCATGAAATTTTATTTTTCATAAAGAATATTTAGTTTATCGCTTTAAAATAATGGCCTTTTGAAATTTCATAAAAAACAACCCCCTCTCATGATATTGTGATTTTCATGAAAGAGAAATGCCTTATTGTTTGGAAATAAAGAAAAAGTGAAGCCTGCAATCCGAATATGCTCCTGCAATATAAAAATATGTAAAATAAAAATTGCAAAACTCCTTTAAAAGAAATGGCAAACTTTGAATAATTTTACAGTTTTATCCTTGCATCAAAACAAACTCCTAATTGCTCTAGAAGAGACCTTATAGATTATTCTCAACAATGAAACCCTGATCTTCATTGATATTTTAGGGCCTTATATGGATATCAAGCCCCGAGCTTCATAGATCTCTTGATTGGTGACAACAAAGCTTTGAGAGCTAAGGATTTTCTACAGGATAGCCAAGATAGATTGAGAGCTCTCCGAGACAACATATTATAGACATAGAATTGGTAGAAAATGTATGTCGATCAGCATAGAGAGGAGCACAAATTTGAGGTGGGAGATATGATCTACCTCCATATACAACCATATAGACAGTCCACTCTCAAGAAGAGTGGAAAGGAGAAGCTCAAACCCAGGTTCTATGGTCCCTTTTGGGTTCTTCAAAGAGTTGGTGAGGTAGATTATGAGTTGGAGCTACCCACTAATAGCAAGGTGCACAATGTCTTCCATATTTCATGTCTCAAAAAGGTTGTTGGTTCTTGTGTCACTCCTTTTGAGTTGCCATCATTGGATGAGGAGGGGAATCTTATTCTCATTCCAGAGGCCATCATTGATTTCATGGAGAAGGTTCTAAGGAAAAAGATAATAGAAGAATATCTGATTAAGTGAAAGAACTTACCTATGGAGGATGCTACTTGGGAATGAGAGGAGCTATTATAGCATCCAAAGTTGAAATTGCTTGGGGACAATCAATTTTTGTGAGGGCAGACTGTAATGTTCCCTTCTCAATATTAGACAGCTCAGTGGTCAGATAGCCTAATCCAAGGTCCCTTAGGCTATTCGATGTTCGTTGGGACCCATTTCCTGCATTTTGGGTACATTTTTTGATCACTTACTATTTTTAGTAAGCAGTTCAAGGGGTTTCCATTTTTTGTAGTGGACAAGACATGCTTTCCAACATAATTATTTAACGTTGAATATACATCCGGAGCTCTGGGTGAAATATTATATTGGGCCATTTAATTATAATATAAGGTGTTTTTATAACTTAACGTTATAACTTAAAACGGCCCATGTATGATCATGAAGGGGGATGCCTAGGGAGTGAGGGTGAAATTAATAATAAAATAAAATTAAAACCAAGATATAGTGGAGACTTAAATTAAATCATAAAGGCAATTTGAATTTGGGCCCCAAAATCTAGAAGCTTCCAAATGAAAGTGTTGGAAATAAAAAGGGGAAGCTTGCTTCATTTTCAATCATCTTGGTTTATGAAATTGGCTGGAGAATATTAGGGTTTTGGCAGAGACTTCATTGCTGGAGCTTCTTGGACTTGCAGTGGACAAAACCCATTGCAGGCATATCAGTTTCGAATGTGTGAGATTATTCATAGCTGATGGTTGGAATTCTCACTTAGGAAATTCACTTGTGTTCATATTGTTAGGGTTTTAATTGCATTTTTAGATCAAATCATTCAAAACCTAGAAGGCAGAAAGTTTGTGACTAAAACTAAAATTATTTTAGTTATAGTCGTACAGTTGTGGGTGACCAGAGGACCCACGTTGGCTCATAGCTCATAGATCATTGAGAATATCATTTTGGACGTTGAATCATTGGATTTATTTGGGTTAGGCAACCTAATTTGATCTCTCATTTACTAAAATTGTTGAAGACCTGAATTTTAAAAAAATTAGTCCATACACCTTTACAGGCCTGTTGTACTACTGCTAGGGCCACGTGACTGCATACAAACCTTTGGAGTGTGATTTCCATTGGGACAGTGGCGTCTATTCCTATAAGGGGCTTATATGGTGTTATAGGGAAAAAATTGAAGGTTTTAAGTGTCAAAAATCATCAAGTATATTGGTTTATTGCATCCAGAATACCCTGATCCAGGTCTGCACCATCTAGAACTGAACTAAAATGTATTTTTTTGGTTGAATATAATAATATACATTGTGTTTATTCTCATAAAATTGTAGTTTGTAGAACATAACTATTTTATCTGCATATTGTATGTATTTACTTCATTGCATCTGCATATTCTATTCCAAAAAATTCATAACTTGCATATTAAACCAAACGACAAAGCTCAAAAGGAAATAAAGAAAATTGAACTCAAAACTAGATCCCTAGCAACAAAAATTACATCAGCACACATTTTAGATATTGCCATCAGCACAGTTGTATCAAATTTACATCTAGAACAGGGGCAATATATTACATGTACCTGATCAATAAACTAATTATTTATGGATGAGTAAGTAGATTGCTCGTCACTCTATAGGAATTGATATAGGATTAATTCCCTGATGTACAACTATTCATGATAAGTATGATACCAAAATGGTATAAGCATATCAAATAATATTTATCGACATGAGAGTTTACAAAGGAGATGATGACAACGGATCAAAGAAAATTTATTACAAAATTGACACCTTTTACATTGATTGCAGGTTTTCTATACAAATAAGGGGAGGACCACATTCGATGACGATGCGTAATGGAGGATGAAGTACAAAAAAATTTAAGGAGACACACAAGGGACTGGTAGGAGGCCACATGGGACCAGATGCAACAACTAGGAAAGTATTTTTGGTATATTATGGTGGCCTACCCTTTATCACGATGCCAAAAATTATGTCAAGGCATGTGATACGTGTCAAAGAATAAGGAAGATGTTAAAAATAAACTTCATGCCATTGCATTAGTAACTCTTCAAGAGATGGGGTTTAGATTTTGTGGGACCATTGTGAACCAACCATAAGAGAAAATATCAATATATTATAGTAACAATGAAATATTTAATGAAATGGGTAGAAGAGAGAGCCTTACCTGATAACTCTAAAAAGGAGCATGACTCTATTTTTGTATGAGTTGGTTATCAAAAGGTTTGAAATTCCTCTTCAATTGACAAATGATCGAGGAGGCCATTTTTTTAATGAAATTATCTAGAATCTGATAAAGGAATTTAGGATTTTTCATTCCTTATCAAGCCCATATTACCTAGGATAAATGGGTAAGCAAAGGCAACAAATAAGGTCCTGCTTTTAGTTATGTACAAAACATACAACATAGAAGGCACCGATTGGGAAGAACGCTTGATAGAAGTTCTATGGGTGTATCAAACCACCTTCAAACCAACCATAAACCATACACCATTTTAGTTAATGTATGGAAAGAAGGTGATGATACCTATTGATTTTTTGGTACCAAGTTTAAGAATAGGAATGGAGAACCACCTGAATTATGAAGAGAGCATGGAAGAAAGACTCACAATATTAGTATAGTTAGAAAAAAAAGAGGGGGATGTCACAATGGGTGACAAATATTGCTCAATAGAGATATAAATATTGGCATGATAAGCATATGAAAAATATGGATTTGAATACTGGTGATTTAGTGCTCAAGTATAATATAAAAAGGAAATCAAGGCAAGGAAGTTAAAAACTCTATGGCTTGGACCCTTCCAGGTGGAAGAAGTACTAGACAATGAGGCTATCCGATTAAAGAAATTTGAAGGTACAATTTGCCCTAAAGTTGTAAATGATTCTAAGTTGAAATTATACAAGGTATAGGTACAAGTGAATGTGATCAAATTAGACACGTTAGAAGACACTTCTAGGAGAACAACAGAAGAATCATGATACAGGATACAATCATACAAACATGGAGAGCCAAGTAGGATTGTTAGAGATGAAGAACCATCAAATATAAAATGGTGGTTTGGAATAGAGGGTAAACCTATAATCAAACAACAAGAGTTAGAACCTCGAGAAGGAAAACAACAATTACAAGTCCATGTCCATTTACGAATAATGAAGCAGAAGAGCAACTTCGAACCCTCACAATGGTCGCATTGCAAGAACAAGAACCAAAAGTGGAAGAAGAGGAAAATGAGGAATCAAGATTTCTACAACAAATGAATTTTATAGCCCACTTGTGTTGGCTAGATGATGGGATCAAGCACTTGAATCTGACAAGGCAAAATCTGGAAAATGCCTACAGTTGATGAAAGCAACATTAGAGGAGAAATAATGACAGTTGGCAGATGATGTCATCCAATTGAACAACACTCTATGACATATTCAAGAGAAACAACAATAATTCATGGACCTTAGTGCCCAAATCAAGGATAGGGAGCAAGTGATTATAATTTTTGGAGGTTGAAATGTTGCATCAAAAAGAAGCCAAGGAATTACTTTTGGAATAGAATGTAGATTCGTGACCTAGAAGTGTTAGAGTGAGGATGCCTAGTAGAAGGAATGAGAGGTATTGCATAAGGAATTGTTTCAATCACAAAAGCGTGAAGCAAATCTCAAAGTAGACCTAGTACAAAGGGCACCATAATCCTCAACCCTGAAAACATAGTGGATGAAGGAAATATTAATTCAACGTGAAATAAAATTGTTGTCCAAAATCCAATAAATAGAAGACAAAGCCAACAATATGGGATTATAATAGTCCAAGTATTTTACTTATGCCAAGCAAGTTTGCAATTAACAAGAAGCCTTCAAGCTTTGTGTATAGAAATTGGAAGAAGGAATCCAGGATACTGAGCCAAGGGAGGCTAACACCCCAACCAAACAATGTAGAAAGTTGTTGAGGATATAAACTACTTCAAAGGGGAGGATATATGTAGATAGAAATTATAAGAAGAAATGACTATTCATAACTATTTGACGAAACATCTACATAATGTTTTAGAATTTTGATATAAAGTAATGTTTTGTAATATGTTTTGATGTATGTAAATCAACCATCATGAATGGGTACGGACTAATTAATAATATTGAATGTAATGACAAATTGCGTAAATTAGTCATCCTAGACTGATTAGTTAACTAGATGACTAGTTTAGTTAAGTCAGACTAATTGTAACAACCCAGACTGATTAGTTATGGACTGATTAGTTCTGAGTGGTTGTTAGTTAAGTTTGTAATGAGTAGATGGTTGGGGATATTGGCACCTAGTTGGCTGTAGTAACAACCAAGGCTATCCTATAAATACCCCTAATCATTTTGTAATCATTAATCCACCATTTCTAAATCAATAGTATTCTAGAGTTGTGAAGATCTACGTGTGAAGATTATTATCTTGTGTTGTAGGTATTCAAATGATGCATGTCATGGAGTAGGTTGGGAGTAGGTTTGTATTGTCAATTTTGTGTGTGTTGTGTAAAGTTGTAGGGAGGAGTGATCAAGGACGAGTTTGAGGGTTGCAAGATGTAGGACAAGTGTTGGTGAAAACCCATCTAGGCATACCATTCCAGGCCACCCATCTAGAACCTGTAGTCATCCATCTCATGCTCACCCATCTAAGTCTTGCACTACTCGTCTAGCACCCTACTCATTTAGACTAGAGCTACTTGTTTGGAGATAACCTGTATAGAGTTACTCATTTAGCTAGTAACTCGTATGGAGCTACCCATCTAGCAAGCTACCTATCTAGAGTTACTCATCTAACCAGTTACCTATATGGGTAGTCACTCATCTAGAAGCTACTCATCTAGACTTGTCATTTTGCAACTTATCTGTCTGGATTATCACATCTGCAGTCATCAGTCACTGGTTACTCGTCTAAGGATATACAATATAGCCTAGTACCATGGTTAGTAGCCAAGTTTGCCATTCCTTTCCCTCCTAAAACACCTGTCATTTCATCATCTTAGAAAAGTACTCACCCTTGTCTACACACTATATATTCATCATCTTATTTTTTAAGCATTAGATCATCAATTATTTCTTCCAATATGTTTAATTTTGTCTTTAATTTTACAACCTTTTGAAGAAAATGTTTCAAACCTTCATTATCTTGCATTTGTAATGTGTATAATTAAGACTACAAATGATGAATAGTTGCTTGATTTCTACCTTCAAAAATAGTGTATAGCATATCCCAAGCCTCTTTTGATGTATTCACTTCACTAATATGAGACTAAATTTCATTTGTTATGCCTAATAAGATGATTAATTTTACCTTGTTATCTTTTTCATCATAGTCTATTTGGTAATTGGTTATTTGGGATGTGTTTCATATCCTCATACAATATCCCATAGTCTTTCTACTACAAGGACAATTCTCATTTTTCTTTTCCATGGAATGAAGTTTGAACCTCTTAATTATTGTGATTTTAAGAGAAATAGTTGAGTAGTCATATTTGAATTTCTTATGACTTCCTATTTAATTTTATTGAACATATAGTCTTAAAAAAATCAATTGTATAAAGACCTTTCAACTACCTTATAACTCCCTAATTAAATGATAATATGTTGGACATTTTGAGTCCCTAAGTCAAAGTTGTCATTGATGTCATCGGATGAAGTCATCATTAAGATCAAGTGAATCAGTGCAGAAGTTAAGAGTTTAGAAGGAGATATTTTATCAAAGGTATAATATTATAATAATGGTTATTATAATATTAAATGTGATATGGTGAAAACCCAAATAAAATATTTATAATTCTTATTATAATATTTTATAATGCAAAAGTGGGTTTTATAAAGTCTAAATATATTTTATAAACCCAAAGGTTGGGTTTAAGACAAAAGGCATTCGAAGCCTTTATAATCTCCATCGATGTCATGGAAGATAACATGGAGAGCGTCGAAGTCTTCAAAACAATGGAGGAAGCATATAAATACAACGCCCAAAAGTTCAATTAATTATCCTTGCTTAGAAATTAAAAATATTGCATGCAAAGAAAAGAGCTCATGATTTTTTGTGAAAGTCATGACAGAGAAGCGTTTAAGGGAGGAAGCTTTAATCCTCGAAGTTGCAGAGGACAACGTGGCCTAGTTGTATTTTGAAAAGCGTGAAAGCGTTGGCTTGCAAGCGGGTTTGTGTTCAAATATCGATGGGTGCATCGTGATTTGTGTTGGTTAAGGCACCCACGGCACACGTTCTTTTACCCAAAGCAAAAGGTGTGAGGATATTAAGAAGCACGTGGTGCTTCATTAATATCAGACAAGCTCTTGGCTTGTATGGTGACTTTGGTCATGTCTAAGGCACACATTGGGGGTAATGTTGAGGGTTTGATTCCCTTCTAAGATGAGGTAATATTTTTGGTTTGAATTTTAATTAAATGCCTAAGTTGGAGGTATAAGGTTGTTTAGTGGTTTGTGTTTGGAAAGGTTGCTTTGTAATAAAGTTGTGGTAGTTGAGAATTATCATTAGGAGTTATAAGGAGATTTTTATTTTTAACTTTTAATAAAGTCTTAAATTGCTATAGTGGTATATTGGAGGATTAAGACTTTGTGGGTATTGTGTTATTTTGAATTAAGGGTTTTTTTTATTATTGTGAGGGTGTTGATTATTAATCAAGTTGGAGTGATAAGGTGTAAATTTGATATTATTTTTGTGTTATGTTTTGTTGAGAAAATTATCCTCTAATCCTTATTGAGATTGGCAAATAAGTAATTGTGAGTGTGGCATATTTGTGATATCAACTACTTGTCAAGCAAAAAGGTATGGGCAAATTCTTCTTTGGTTGAATTGATTGAATGGCTTATTAGAAAATAAAGTTTTGAGTGAAAAGGATTTGATTAAGGTTTACTTTTCAAAAGTGTTGTGTTAATGCTTCAATATTTTTTGAAATTAAGAGTTGTGATTAAAAACTTGTTTTATAAGCATTGTTGTTGAAGCCATTGGTTGTGTGAAGAACTTGAACTAGGGTTTGAAAATATCATGAGTATCATTGTTATGTGAAGAATATTTTATAAGCATGGTTGTTGAAGTGATTTGTTATGCAAAGAACTTGAACTAGGGTTTGAAAAGATCATGAGTATCATTGTTATGTGAGATTTGTTGCAAATATTTTGAATTGGATGATACATGTTTGGACTAGGGTTTGTGAGCAAGAGTTGTTTCTTGAGAGGTTGAATGAGTAAGTTGATTGAGCCTAGTCAAGTGGATGTATGAAGTGATTGTTCAAGTTCCATAAAACAAACTATTCTATACTCTAATTTGAGTTGTGAAAGAGATTGAGTTGTGAGAATAGAACATATTGAGTCTCTAACAATTCTCTTTATTCTTCTATGAGATTGAGTTCAGAAAGTGATTAAGTTTTGAGTATAGAACATATTGAGTCTCTAAAAATTCTTTTTATGCTTCTATGAGATTGATTTGAGTTGAGAAAGTGATTGATTTTTGAGTGTAGAACATATTGAGTCTCTAACAATTCTCTTTATGTTTCTATGATATTAGACAAGTTATGTGTGGACTTGTTAAGCAGATTTGAGGCATCTTTGAGAAGACTTGTGGACTAATTTTGTGTGAGCTTTTGTGGAAGCTTACAATACAAATTTGGTTAAGTCCTAGAGAGGACTTATTGAGCAGATTTGGATAGGTTCTGAGTGGACCTGTTGAGCAGATTTGAGCAGGTTTTGAGTGGACATATTGAGCAGATTTGAGCAAGTTTTGAGTGGACCTATTGAGCAGATTTGAGCAAGTTTTGAGTGTACCTATTGAGCAGATTTGAGCAAGTTCTGAGTGGACCTATTGAGTAGATTTGAGCAGGTTCTGAGTGGACCTATTGAGAATATTTTAGTAGGTTCTGATTGGACCTATTAAGCATATTTGAGTAGGTTCTGAGTGGACCTGTTGAGTAGATTTGAGTAGGTTCTGAGTGGACCTATTGAGCAGATTTGTGCTACACCAACTAGACTATGTTTAGTGCATATTTTAGTGGACTTGTGCTGATGAGGGTCGTTGATCATTCATAATTTAGTAATTATATTTCAGTCCAAGGTGGTGTCCAAAGGCTGTATATGATAGAATGTGTCATAGTTGCAGGTTCAGTTTATCTAAGAACAAGCTTTTATTGATGGATCAGTTAGTGTTTGGGGGTTTTGGTGTATCTTCCTAATTTTTAACAAAGGAAATCAAATTGCAGAAGCTAAAACTGAATTTAAACTGTAGGAAAATAAAACTACAAAATCTGAAATTGACAAGAAATAAAATGCTGCTGAATTGACTACAAAGCAAATTGTAGGAAAGTAAACTGCAAAATAGAAATTCACACACACACTTGCAAAAATTAAACCAATGATAAAACTCACAATGATCTAAACATAAGTTGAACCAAATTAATGTTTATTGCAGTAAAACTAAAAATGACATAATTCTGGAAATTGCAAAAAATGCTGGAAATGATGCCATTACAGGTCAAATGCTAAATACTGTTCTAACACATGATTGAACCTATTCTAGATGCTATGGTGCAATTATGAAATGAAACTAATGCTACAAATAAATGTTGACAGAATTTTGCTAATCTGCTGCAACAAGAAATCGGCAAGAATTTCCTGTCACTGTGCTACCCTTCCTCTGATCCTACAAGTGGCCCTTGCTTCCAGAACTAGAAGAGGGTGAAGAATTATACTAGGTAAATTAAATGTGCACTATCAACCATAAAATGCTAAATAAAATCTAAAGAATGTACCTTTTTATTCCATTTGAAACTGCATTACAGTATTGCAAAAAAAATCTGCAATTTACTATAATGCTACAAAAGACTTTATCTGCTGCTAATAACTATCTTCTATTCCTATTTCTCCATATGTCTATCTCTACATCTAATATGCTCAACCGTGCTGGGAGATTTATTTATAAGACAAAGTTGATATATCTGTTTGCTGAGTTTTAGGGATTTCCAACTGTTTACAAAACAGTTTCCTGGAATGCAGGGTTATAATTTGTCAACCTTTATCCATTTATCCCAGTTGGTCTGCCTATGATGAAGGAATGGAGTCCAAATAGGGTGGACTAACTACTTGGTCAATTTCCAATCATGCTTTCCATAGTTTTGGCATATTTTGACCATTTTCGGTTGTTCTTGCACTATCCCCTATTCCTGTGCCGCTTATTCCTACACTGCTCCAGAATAATAGGCAGGTGATCATTCGTTGCTTATCTATGCTCCAAACGCATAGGGAGGAAGTTGTTGATTGTTTGGATTGTTTTCTCTTATATTGTACACCCTTCTACATTGGTGGCACGTGTTGAAGTGACTGATTCCAAGCCCTGCTGTATATGTACAGCTGGCTGGAACTGTCATAGTTACACCCTATTTTTTTGCACAGTCAACTACAGTGGATAAGTTCTTGGCGCATTTTTTTCCATTTGAATTAGTTTAAACAGAGGAACACAATATTACTAAGCACCAGATATTCAACAAGGTCTATATTATAATTCTGAATTACTACAACACTAGTAATTAATTAACTAAAAGCAGGTGAAATTGCAGTAAAAATAGTAAAACAGAGTATATGCACTTTGTCATTTCAGAATATGCAAACACCATTATATAATGGATTTTACCCATAATTAAAATAAAAACATAGTAAAAAGGGTGAGTCAAATAGTTATAATGTATCAAAAAGTGTTCATGGATGAGACAATTCCTGGCCTCATCATTTCCCCCCAACTTATGGTAATGCATGCCCTCATGCATTATGTGCAGCTATAGAGGCACATAGATCCAGGTCTAGATATCTCTCATGAAATTTTAGCAATGCACCACCAATTTTATAGAATTCGTTGATTGCTTTGATGGACTGAAACCACTGTTGGAAGTGTATATCAGGTTGTGGTTTAGTATCAAAGAAGTAAGGGATAGGAGTGATAATTATGGTCATCCTATATCTCAGACCTATCCAAAGCTCCTTGATTTATAATATAATTTGGACAATACCTTCTACCCTTCTCCTTGGCCACAACAAATTAGTGGGAGAAATTGGCTTCCTTTTCTATAGAGAGATAGATAACTCATCCCATCTATTTTTACAGGCTACCAAAGCATCATCAAATAAGTCTGCACAAATTTTTTGAAATTGAGTTATACATATTTGAAGGTTCCCTAGATAGAGTTGTTTCATTTTGATATTCCACATGAAGGTATAATGAGTACTTGTACAATCCCTGTGATTCAGGGGATCAGGCCTGATAAGTAAAACAACTTATGATTCCAATTATTTAGTTAATTTCTTTTATGTGTCCCAATAGATATGATTTTGCAAAGTGGACATGAAGGCTCTCATCTGCAAGTCACCTGTATAAATATGAGGCTGAAACATACTTTCTGTTGGCAAAAAGAAATTATGCAAAAATAACTCACATAACGGGTTTTGTTGCTCTTCTGGACTCTGTACAAATGCCTCCACAAACTCTCCAGGAGTTTTCAACTAATGATGCAGCTCAGAAGTAAGTCTCATGATTTGCCAACGAAGGTATCTTTCCTTGAGTAGGAGGCTATAAAACCTAGGTGGTCTTCTGCATTGTATTGCATATTCCACAATCTGGCATACATCCTGCACCTGTGATTTTAACCTGTTAATTTTTGTTTCTTTATCTGATAATTTGGTTGTTGCAGAGGTCAAAGTGGCAATCTTTCCCTCTAACTGATGACACTGGGTCATCCAATATGCTAGGTCTTCATTGTACCTAGTTAAAGGCACTATGTCTGGGGGCCTTACAATGGGTTGTATTTGTGCCACTATATTTACTTGTACACGAACTTCCACAGTTGGTGTTACAACTAGCAAATCTGTTTGTGTTCCTTGTTCTGCTATAACTGTAATAATTGGATTAGTAGAAACAAGAGGAGAGAGTGTGGATACTTGGCCTTGAGCTACAACCTCTTGTTCCTCCACAGAAAGTATTTGTGTTTCCTACTGAAGGGCAGTGTCATTTTTCATTAGAATTCCTAATGGAATCTCATTTTGAATCATACTATCAGATATTTCTATTCCTGCTTCCTCTCCAACAGGTGATCTTTGTGCAGGTGCTATGTTAGCCTCTGATTGTTCAGCTAAATCCAAGAGGAGCTGTGCCCATTCATCAGGTGATGCCTCTGCTAACTTTGTAGATTGATGTTCCAGTTGAAACAATTTGTTCTACAGATCTTGAATTTGCTGTTGAAGTAGGGAAATTTGTTGATCTTTGTGTTTTATGGTTTCTTCAGCCTATTCAATCCAATGGGTCTGGGTTTTAATAACACTCTTTGCAGCATGCAATTGAGTGTGGATATTGATTTCTTCTTCAGACTCAGACTCAAAATATTTCTCAGGCTTAGCATGCACTGGAGTGTGCACATCAACTTCAGCTGGCTCAAAATCAAAATTCAAATGCTCCTCAGGATCAGAGTCAGTATAATCAACTAGTGGATGTATAGGGCTTATTGGAGTTTCTTCCATAGTTGTGTCCAGTTCCATTGGCTATATCCCTATTTCAATGTCTTTTTCTTGTGCATCTTCTATTCTAACTTCTCCTTCACTTGATCGATTGATTGAGTCTATGATATTTATTGGTGTTTCTGGTAGGGTTTTAATTTTTTGAAGTCTAGCAGACCTTCTTAACCCTGTAGAACCTGGATATTCCTTAGCAGGGGCCATTTTTGGATGTTCTAGTGCAACTGCAAATTTTGTTGTTGATTTAGGAGCATATATAGGTTCTGCTATTGATTCTGAGCAAATGCATGTTCACTTGAACTCCCAGTTTCTCTTTTGGGTTGTACAGTTTTTGCAAATGTTACCCTTTTTATTTTCAACTGGGAACCAGATGTGGATGCTTGTTGTTTTCTAGTTCATGAATATGGGGGACCATCGGGAGAAGGAGAAATTCTGCTCTCAAAGGGCTTTGGATTAGGGTTTTCTTCAGATTATTCCTCTATTTCCTCTTCCTCTGGTGCAGAGTTAGAATCATTTGTTTCTACCCAAGGAGCGAAGAAGTGGTCAAAATTCCTAGGGTTTCCCCTAAAGTGATACTTGCAAATGAGTTTGATAAGCCCATGGTGTTTAGGGCTTCCCTTCCCTGCTTGGTATTTTAGGGCCATAGCTTTTAATTCTTGATAAAGATATAATGGAATATTGACCCTATATTCTGGTTTGACTACTCCATGGCGCAGATGGTTGAGAATACGAAGGTGTGGGCCAGATACAACAGGAAATTGGCCATCACAAGTAATGTATCTCATAACCCACATTGCAACTTCATCCCAAGGGGATGATAAAATAGGTCTTTTTACCCCCTTACAAACATTCCTATGCATTAAGAATTCAATTTTTCGATCCCCTTCTTCCTTAAATTGATTAACTAGGTCAACTAGAATATTTCTCCCAATTTTTACAATCTACAAACCCTGAAGGGGTAATTCAGTGATTTGGCTGAGTATCTTGGGAGTTACCTGGATGGTCATCCATTAATGTGTACTCGATTGTTGCGAAAGGTGCGTGCGAACTCTATCGCCAAGCCCTCGAAATAGCTATCAAATTTTTGCAGGAATGACAAAAATCCCCCATTAGTAAAGATTTGCAGAGATGCAGGATCGGTCTCCAGGTAGCTGATATTTTTGAGTTCGGCTCTGATTTTTTTCCACCCATGGTGTAGTCTTCTGCCTTATGTTCTATGGTGTCTATGAATTTTTGGATAGTATGAGCTTGCGTCTATTTTTAGGGTTTTAATCATTTTAGCAGGACTAGTTATAGCAGCGCAAGAATTGCTTCAGAACTTGCAGAGTAATCAGGACAGGTGACGTGGCAGCGCACGTGAAGTTGTCAACCCTTATTTTTACTCGTTCTTGTTATGGAGCCAGCTATCACATGCCACATTGAATCGAAGGCCTGTCCTTTTCTCTCTAAACCAATTAAATCACTGCAGGCCACATGTCGTAAAAGTTTACACATAACTTCATTCCTGCACTTAGTGATTTATTCCTGTGCTTAATAAGTTATTCTAGCATTTATACACAACTCGTTCCTATGCCTAAAATGTAAACAACTTATTCCTACGCTTGATGAATCATTCCTGTGCTTTGGAATATAAACAGTTTATTCCTATGCTTCTTTTTTTTATTCTGGCGCACTTTTGTTTTTTTCATTCTAGAGCAGAACTAGGTAGAGGCATTTTTGAAACACTAACAAGAACTTTTCATTTTTGATTCCCCTTTTTATATGCCTTATACTAATCAAGGATATATATACTATATACTAATGATTTACATTATTCAAAAAATGAAAATGACACATACTTGTTATAACCATTTTATCTACATTTCGGGGTGCTCCTGCTAAGATTTCTAGCTAATCAATCTTTGAACTAAGGTAGGTGCAATATGAAAATAGGTGAAACAACGGTCATGAGACAATCCCGAACAATGATGGTGAAACCAACTAGGTAAACATGCTAGAACACCGGTTTTCATGTAAACCCAACTCAGGAGCGCCTCAAAGAGGTTTTCACTTCCTGAATTATTATTATTTTTTATATTTGTTTTTTTTCCTTTTTTTTATATATATTGTGTCAATCTGCTGAATTCGGTATGGAAGAAGTGGTTTCTTCCCAAATGTGTACATCCAAATTTTCTACTTGCTTGAGAAATTCTTCCTTGTTGTGTGGTTTGTGGTATATATGAAGACGATGTCCATTCACCAAAAACTTGCATCATGAGTCATCAATAGGTGTAAGGCGAACAACTCCATTATCAAATGCTTCCTCAATTTGGTACGGTCCAAGACATCTGGTCTACAACTTTCTAGGGAAATCCTTGTATTATGAATCAAACAACAAGGCCCAGTCACCTTGCTAAAATTTATGCTGCTGTATGTGACTATCATGCCACATATTTTGCTGTGCTTGGATTATCTCTGTCCGATGTAGTGCATCCATGCGTAGTTCATCCAATGCATCAAGTTGCAGAATACAATCTTCTTGTGCTTGTGATAGATCAATACCTACTTCCAAAGTAGTTCGAAGAGTTAGTAATTCAAACTCAATAGGCAAAAGAGGTTTTTTTCCATAAACTAATTCATATGGCGTAAATCCAGTGGTAGATTTCCAAGTGGTATTATAAGTCCAAATAGCTTCTGGTAACTTGCCCAACCAATTTCTTTTATGGATTGCTATGGTTTTGGTCAGAATTCATTCTAATTCCCTATTAGTCACTTCAACTTGGCCATTGGCTTGTGGATGATAAGGTGAGGACTTTCTGTGTTTGACTTGATAGAGTTAAGTGAAGGCTTCAATAACTTTTGAAATAAACTGGGGTCCTTGATTTGTGGTGATGGATTGTGGGGCTCCAAAATGTAGAAAAATCTGTGAATACAGAAAATCAGCAACTTTTTCTTCTCTAGCATGCTTAAAGGCACAAGCTTCTACCCATTTGGTAACATAATCAGTACATACCAAGATATGCACTTTGCCTTGGGAAGGAGGATTAATGGGTCCTATGAAATCTAAACCCCATATTTCAAATGGTTCTGTTTCTATTTGAGGTTGTAATGACATTTCATTAGTAAAGGTAGGTTTTCCCATTCACTGGAAGGCATCACAATGTCTAATGTACCTTTTTACATCTTTGTGCAAAGATGGCCAATAGTATCCGGCACCTAAAATTTTGTGAATAGTGCTTTTGACTGAATAATGCCCTCCTGATGGTTCATCATGGAATGCCCGTAGGATATCATATACTTCATCCTAGTGGATAAACCTACATAAAACATGATTAGGATTGCATTTAAACAGTAATCCTTCTATCCATTTAAAAGAAGAGCTTTGCTTGATTAAATGTTTCTTTTGTTTAGGTGTAAAGTGAAGAGGAATATTCCCTGTAGCTAAGTAATTAGCTATGTTTGCAAACCATGGAGATTGTACAGAGACAGCAAACAACTTTTCATCTGGAAAGGTATCTTCCACCACTTCTCCTGTATCTGCATTTGGTATTCTTGACAAGAAATCTGTGACTACATTAGATTTCCCAGTGTTGTTTACTATTGTAACATCAAATTCCTGCAACAAAATCAACAAATGAATAATTCTTGCGCTAACTAATGGTTTATTCATAAAATATTTGATTGCAGCATGATCCATATGGATAAATACTTGGCACCCTGTGATATAGTGTCAAAATTTATTAATAGCATATATTACAGCCAAGAATTCTTTTTTAGTGGTAGTGTAGTTTTTCTCAGCTCCTGTCAAGTTTTTACTGATATAATAAATAGCATAATGTTCCCCATTTTCAATTTGTCCTAACACAACTCCAATAGCAGTATTGGAAGCATCAGTTTAAATATGAAAGGGTAACTCCCAATTAGGACCTCTTAGTACAGGTGGAGTGGTTAACTTCTCCTTTAAGTCTTCAAAGGAATTTTGACATTCAGAAGACCAAACAAATTTAGAATCTTTCATGAGTAAGGCAAACATGGGATTTGCTATGGTACTGAAGTTAGCAATGAATCTGCAATAAAAACCAATGTGTCCTAAGAAACTGCATACATCAGTCTAAGTTTGTGGAGGAGGGAGGTTTTTGATGACTTCAACCTTCTTAGGATCAACCTTGATTCCATAAGAAGAGATATGATGTCCAAGAACAATTCCTTCCTCCATCATTAAGAAGCATTTCTCAGGATTAAGAGAGAGGTGGTATGTTTCATAGTGAATCAACACCTTTTCAAGTTGTTCTAATGCATATTCAAAATTATCTCCAAATACTGTGAAGTCATCCATATAAATTTCAACACTTTCATTTGTTAAATCAGAAAAAATTGCTAAAACAACTCTTTGAAATGTTGCTGGAGCATTACATAACCCAAAGGGTAAAACCATGTAAGAAAAGGTTCCCTAAGGACATGTGAAGGTAGTATTTTCCTGATCTTCTGGTGCAACTTGTATTTGGTTATACCCGTTGAAACCATCAAGAAAATAGAAAAATTTCTTTCTAGCAAGAGTATCCAATACTTGGTCTATGAATGGTAATGGTAAATGATCCTTATGTGTGACCTTATTTAACTCCCTATAGTCCACACATAATCTCATTTTACCATTTTTCTTTGGAACAATGACCAGTGGTGAAACCCACTTACTATCTGAAATTGGATAAATGAATCCAATATCTAAGAGTTTTTCAATTTCCTCTTTCACAATCTCCTTCAAAGAAGGATTTAAGCGTCTCTGAGGTTGCCTTACTGGTTTTACATATTCTATGTATATTCTATGTGTACATACCTCAGGATGAATGCCTGTCATGTCCTTATAGTTCTATACAAAAGCTTGAACATGTTTATGTAAGACTGCAAAAAAATTGGTTTCTTGGTCCTCAGTTAGACAACTATTAATGTTTAGAAATTTACCTGGCTGTATTTCAATTTGTTTGATCCCTGGATGGACAGAACTAGCTGCTTCATAGTTACTGATTAATGTATTTAATGGACAATGATGTGGTTGCAGAGTATGAAATACTCTATAATCTGTCTTAGAGATGATACATGATGGAATCAGAGGACATTTGAAGGTGTTAAGGAGATGATGATGCCATCCATGTGGTAGTATGAATGATCTTTCCTGACTAGGCATGGATGATAGAGGTTCTAAATTTTGTTCCTCCTCTTTCCACAACAACCGATGAACAAGAATTTGATCATCAGTTAGTCCTTCTGATTGTAATGTTTCAATTAGGATAGTTTCATTCTCGAATATTTCTCTTTCTGGTGTAGTGATTTCCTCAATATGTTCCTTCACTACAACTATAGCTAAAGTGGCAATGGTGTCTTGTTCTTCATCAGATTCAAGATACCAAATTTGTCCAAAAAAATTAGTTGATGGTTGAGCTGGTGGATACAGAGAAATTTTCTTCAAGTCAACACCATTAGAAATGGTCATTTCCCCTGATCTACAGTCTATAAAAGCAGTTGCAGTAGCCATCCAAGGTCATCCTAGAATGATAGGGTATCCATTGACTAAATTTCTAGGCTACAACACTAAGAAGTCTACAGGATATTCCCAAGAAGAGACTTCAATGGCTACATCCTCTAGGATACCTCTTGGTTTAGCAACTGACCTATCTGCCATTTCCAAAACTATGGTGGTAGGACTGAGATTTTTGAGCTGCATTTTTTGCATTGCATCCTTAGTCATTACATTAATTGCAACTCCAAGATCAATTAGTACATTAGGAATTTGCATTAACCCAATAGTAATTGTAACTATTGGACTTCCTCGATCGCTATACTTAGGAGGAACTAGTTTCCCAGACAATAAATCAGCTAATTTTTCTTCTACCTGAATAGTTTTAGGAAAAGCCTTTTTTTTTACCAGGTTTCTTGATACATAACTCCTGAATATTCTTTTTGATTAAAGGCACATCCCTTATTTCTTGCAGCAAAGGGAGAGAAATTGACATCTTTTAAAGTTATGTCACTAATTCTGATTCAGGGCAGTATCAATATGATCAAATCTTTCAGGGTATGGTAATGCTACTGGAGAAGATTCCTGCAATTTTTTTGTTATTTCTTCTTTTTGTTTTTGTTGCAGTGTCTCTTGATTTAGAGGTTCTTGTTTCTCACTAATTTCTTCAATGGTGGGTGGAACGAGTTCGGGTAAAACCTTCCCTGAACGCACTGGACGTTACTACAATCAAGTACATGAACTGCAGTAGAATATTTAGACTCAGCCTCATAAACAGGGGTTGTTTGTTTGGTATTATTTGGGTTAGTCACAGGCTGAGCTGGGAGTGGAGGTTGTTTCATTGGTTGTGTTTGTTGATGTTGTGCTCTTCCCTAAAAATTTGGATTAGGAGCAGGCAACAAGTTTTGAGCTTACCCTTGATACCTTTGTTGTCCTTGATATGGTGGGTATTTTTTTCCCCATCTTTGTCCTTACTGTGTCCATTGTGGATGAATTGTCTGCCAAGGTGGGTTCATCCACCTAGAATGTGACCAATTTGGGGAAGCTATACAAGGTTGGTTCCAAGGTTGTGTAGAGACTTCTGCATGTCCCCATGGCATATTCATATTCCAAGGAGGTTGTCCCCAATTTGGAAATCGAGGAGCATTGGGATATTGTGCATATCCACCATCGGATCTCTACCCAATAGCATTAAGTTCTTCTATTTGGGTGCCGAAAATAGATTTTAGATGAGGCAACAAAGGATATTTATCTATTGAGTGCTCCGTGGAACAAATTCCACAAATAGAAGTTTTTTTTAAAGGGCAATCCTGCAAGACATGCTTATTTCTACATCTTGGGCAATAAATTGCCAAAGGTGGTGTAGAATTGGATTTTGTGTTTCTCTCACCTAATGCAGAATTAAGTTGAACAAGGATATCAGTTTTTAAATTAGCCATTTCCTCCATCAACTTCTTTATGTCACTATTTCTAGAATTTCGCTTCTTTCTTTGTTGGTGAGTGCAAGAATAATTTTTGCATAACTCCACAATATCTTCAATGTCAAGTTGATCTATGTCTCCTCTTCCCATTAAATCTAACACTTCCCTAGATTCATCCTGCAATCCTCTTAAGAAGACAGGTTTTAAGAAATCTGGTTCCACAGGACCACATCTCTTTTGGACAAAGGCAAAGTGATCAAGATAATCCTCTAAAATCTCATCTTATTCTTTCTTGATCCGAAACAACTCATCTTTCCTGTTTCGTACTCTACAGTAATCTTGATATTTATGTAAGAATGCAGTCTCCATGCCATCCCAAGTATGGATTGAATTAGGTTCAAGATTACTCATAAACCATCGAAGAGTAGCATCCTTAAGCGTGGAAGGAAATAATTTTAATTTCTGATTGTCATTTATGTATTCATAAGTCTGACATAACACTTTGAATTCAAACAAAAATTGATCAGGATCTTCTGAAACAGTTCCCCTAAAAATTAGCAATATGGATGGAGAAATAGTTTTCATGGGAGCATCTAGAGCTGGATCCAACTATATAGGGTATTCAAAAGTCTTAAGAGGATCATCAGCATTATACCCACATGGTGGTGGTGGTGCTGCTGCCATAGTTGTTTTCTTTCTTGAGTCTGATGTGGATGGTTCAGGCTTAGGGGAATGTTTAACAGCAAGTGTTGCAAAAAGCTCTTGTTCTAATCTTTCCAAAGCTTCAATTGGTGAAGAAGGTATTTCTTGCACAGGCAATTCTTCATCTGATCGTGAAGAATGCCTTGGTGGTTCAGAACTAGTTTTGATAAACCTCCCTCTTTCGTCTCTTGCCTATGCATTCATGCCTATTCACTAAATAAACTAAAATGCAAAGTTTCAAAAATTGTAACTCAATTCTTGACCTATTTCACTTTTCCTAACAACACCGTTTGTTCCCCGACAACGGTGCCAAAAATGATGAGGGTCGTTGATCATTCATCATTTAGTAATTATATGTCAGTTCAGAGCGGTGTCCAAAGGCTGTATACGATAGGAGGTGTCACAGTTGTAGGTTCAGTTTATCTAAGAACAAGCTTTTATTGATGGATCAGTTAGTGTTTGGGGGGTTTTGGTGTATCTTCCTAATTTCTAACAAAGGAAATCAAATTGCAAAGCTGAAACTAAATTTAAACTACAGGAAAATGAAACTGCAAAATCTAAAATTAACAAGAAATAAAATGTTGCTGAATTGACTACAAAGCAAATTGCAGGAAAGTAAACTGCAGAATGGAAATTCACACACACACTTGCAAAAATTAAACCAATGATAAGACTCACAATGATCTGAACATAAGTTGAACCCAAATTAATATTTATTGCAATAAAACTAAAAATGACATAATTCTAGAAATTGCAGAAAATGCTAGAAATGATGCCATTATAGGTCAAATGCTAAATACTGTTCTAACACATGATTGAACCTATTCTAGATGCTATGGTGCAATTATGAAATGAAACTAATGCTACAAATAAATGTTGACAAAATTTTGCTGATCTGCTGCAGCAAGAAATCAACAAGAATTTCTTGTCACTGTGCTGCCCTTCCTCTGATCCTACAAGTGACCCTTGCTTCCAGAACCAAAAGAGGGTGAAGCATTATACTAGGTAAATTAAATGTGCACTATCAACCATCAAATGCTAAATAAAATCTAAAGAATGCACCTTTTTATTCCATCTAAAACTGCATTATAGTACTGCAAGAAAAATCTGCAATTTACTGTAATGCTACAAAAGACTTTATCTACTGCTAATAAATATCTTCTATTCCTATTCCTCCATATGTCTATCACTACATCTAATATGCTCAATCGTGCTGGGAGATTTATTTATAAGACAAAGTTGATATATCTATTTACTGAGTTTTAGGGATTTCCAACTGTTTACAAAATAGTTTCCTGGAATGCAGGGTTATAATTTATCAACCTTTATCCCTTTATCCCAGCTGGTCCACCTATGGTGAAGGAACAGAGTCAAAATAGGGTGGACTAAATGCTTGGTCAATTTCCAATCATGCTTTCCATAGTTTTGGCGTATTTTGACCATTTTTTGTTGTTCCTGTACTATTCCTTATTCCTGCACCGCTTATTCCTGCACTGCTCTAAAATAACAGGCAGGTGATCATTCGTTGCTCATCTGCGCTCCAAACGCATAGGGAGGAAGTTGTTGATTGTTTGGATTGTTTTCCCTTATCTTGTACACCCTTCTACATTGGTGGCACATGCTGGAGTGACTGATTCCAAGCCCTGCTGTATATGTACCGCTGGCTGGAACTATCATAGTTACAGCCTATTTTCCTACACAATCAGTTACAGTGGACAATTTCTTAGTGCCTTTTTTCCATTTAAATTATTTTAAACAGAGGAACACATTATTACTAAGCACCATATATTCAACAAGGTCTATATTATGATTCTAAATTACTACAACACTACTAATTAATTAACTAAAAGCAGGTGAAATTGCAGTAAAAACAGTAAAATGGAGTATATGCACTTTGTCATTTTAGAATATGCAAACACCATTATATAATGCATTTTACCCATAATTAACATAAAAACATAGTAAAAAGGGTGAGTCAAATAGTTATAATGTATCAAAAAGTGTTCATGGATGAGGCAATTCCTGGCCTCATCATGTGCTAGACCGACTAGACTGTGTTTAGTACAAGAGTTGAGCAGATTTGTGCTAGACCGAATGAACTGTGTTTAGTGCAAATTTGAGTGAGCTTGTTGAGCAGACTTGTGCTAGACCGACTGGACTGTGTTTAGTACAAGAGTTGAGCAGAGTTGTGCTAGACCGACTGGACTATGTTTAGTATAGAATTGAGATAGATCTTTGGAGGTGATAGAGAAGAGAGGATAGTAGTCTCCAGTGGATAGAGATCCATCAGCCAGGGCAGTGAGGATAGGTCTTCTGAGTGGGGACAAGAGTCTTCAGTGGAGAGAGATCCACAAGCCAGTGCAGTGGAGGTAGTAGTCTTCTAGAGGATCACCAACCAGAGCAGAGGAGAAGGAGTTCTCCTATGGATAGAGATCCACAAACCAGATTTAGGGGATCAACATCTCCTTTGGATAGAGGTCCATAAACATTGTAATTGGGAAGGATTCCCAAGAGATTGATTGAGAAAATTTAGTGAAATATTTTCTTCAGTGGAAGTAGCCATATTTGGGTGAACCACGTTAAATTGGTGTCTCTATTGTGTATGGTGTTTTGTGCATTGCTTTGATTACTGCTATTGATACTGCTATCTATACATTGCATAATATTGATTTGGAAAGAAAAGTAAAAAGTGCTCTTATACTGTTCACCCCCCCTCTTAGTATAAGCTTGTGTTCTTCAATTGGTATCAGAGCGGGTTCCTTTAGAAGAGTTTAACAACTTGAAGGAAAAGCTAACAAGAACACAATGGATCCTAAGGATGTGTCCTCAAGTAATTCAACACCAATATTTGATGGAAGTGACTACATGTATTGGAGTATGATGATGAGGTTCTACTTGATGGCACTTGGCAATGAAGTTTGGGATGCAGTGGAATTTGGATATGATCCAATAGTCAATCCTCCTACAGATAAGGAAGGTAAGCTACTACAACACTATAATTCAAAAGCAATGAATGCACTTGTGAGAGGTTTGCGTAGATCAGAATCTATGAAGGTTATGCATTGTAGAACTACAAAAGAAATGTGGGATAAATTGCAATGTATATATGAGGGAGATAAAAGTGTCAAGAAAGCAAAGATACAAAATCTCAAAGGACAATTTGAAGCATTGAGAATGAATGATGATGAAAATATCAGTGCTTATCTAATTTAAATTGATGAGGTTGTTAATGATATGCAAGGACTTGGAATGAAGATTGATGAATCAGATGTTTGTGATAAAGTCTTAAGATCTCTTCCAAATAGATTCAGTGAATAGGTTTTTGCTATAGAAATATCATTGGATGGTGATACTTTGACAAGAGATAAGTTGCTTGGTATGCTAACAACTTTTGAGATAAGAACAAAAGATCCTATTTCCAAAAAGGAAGCAACATTCAAAGCAATCAAGGAAACAAAGGGTAAGAAGTCAGAATCAAGCAATGAGTCTTCTAGTGATGAAGAAGCCAATTATGGTAGAAGAGATAAAGGTTCCAGAAGACCCATAGATCTAAGATCTATTAAGTGTTTCAATTGTGGAAAGTATGGAAATTTTGCAATAGATTGTAAAGAACCAAAGAACAACAATGGTGAAGAAAAATAGGATCACAGGTACAGGGAATCAGAAAGATATAGGCATCAAAAGAAAAGCAAGGATGGACAAAGCAGACAAGGAAATAAGTTCTTCCAAAGACAAAAGAGGAGCTACTATGCGGATAATGCAAGTAAGTACTCAAATGATAGTGATGCTAGTTTTTCAGACAATGATAGAGATGAAGTCCTATTTATGATTGAAGAAAAAGAACCAGTTAAGAAAAAGACTCCAATTATTCTCAAGTGTTTTAGATGTGGTAACTTTGGACATCTTGAAGATGATTGCACAAGGGATGGTTATAGTTTCAGTGATGATGAATATGAAGATGCACTTGAAAGACCAGATGAAAATCTTCTAATGGCATTAGAAGAAGAAGTGAGTGATCCTATAGAAGATAAGCCAAAAGAAAGTAATGATGTGGACAAAGGCAAACAAATAGAGGATTATTCAGTAGAGAATGGTTATGATCTCAAGGGAGAACTTATCTATGCCCTTGACATGGTAAATAAGGTAAGGAAGCAACACTCTAAACTTGAAATTCAGTTTCAAGAATGTGATGAAGAAAGAAGATTGCTCATAGAGGATTTAGAAAAATCAAAGGCTAAAGCAAGGAAGTTCAAAGATAAGTTAGAAGCAAATATTTTGGAATGTGAGAAGTTAGCACAAGAAGTGGCACTACTAAAGGAAGATTTAGAAGATTCCAAGAATAAGCTATACAAGTATGTAAACAATGCAAAGAGTGTGGATAAAATAATCAAGATACAAAGAGGAGCAACAAACAAAATAGGTCTTGGTTCTAAACAGGTTCAAAAGAAATGGGAAGAGGAGTCAACTTCAAGCCTTGAAGAAGAAGAAACTTCAGATGAAGATACATCAGAAGAAGATAGTGTAAGAGGGAGTGAGACATCAGAGGATGAGTTGGACAATAAAGGGTTCAACAAAGATAGGAACAATGCACAGAGAAGATACAGATGGAACAACAATCAGAACAAGAGACCAATGAGGTCAAGACAAGGAAGCTTCAATGGAAGATGTTTTTCATGTCACAGGTTTGGGCACATGGCTTCACAGTGCAGGACACATGAAAGACAGGAATATGGGAATAGACAACTTTTCCATGGGTATTACTACTCATGTAATCAGTTTGGTCACAAGGCAATGAATTGTAGGGTTCATGACAGAAGAGGATATGGCTTCACTAGGAGAAATCCTAAGACATTTGCACCTCCAAGGAATAATAACATTAAGTGTTATAAGTGCAATAATGATGGTCACACAACAAAATGGTGTAGAGCAGACATTCCAAAAATAGGTATGAACAGGAACAAGAACATGAACAGGAACATGAACATGAACATGAACAAGAATAGGAACATGGATGAGAACAGGAACAAGAACAGGAACATGGATGTGAATAGAAATAGGAACAGGAATAGGAATGATGACAGGAACAGGGATGATGACATGGATAGAAACAATCAGAGGAATCAAAAAATTTAGAAAATAAGGGAAGAGGATAAAGGTAAAGAACAATACCTTTTGGGAGTAGAAATACTCCCACCCAAGAATTAACCACCTCAAAAGGAGGTGGGGGAGGGGCTAAGCTAAGAGGCTCATTCTTAGCCCCGAGCCCCAAAGGTGACCCTTTGCCATTGATGTCAAAGGGGGAGAGATTTGTGTAATGGGGAGAGATTTGATATTTGAGAGAGCATTGAGCCAGGGGGAGCAATGTCCCAGGGGGAGCAGAATAAAAAGTAAGGTCAGGTTTTGGTAAGAAGAGTATGGGTTGCCATCAATGACAAAGGGGGAGATTGTTGGACATTTTGAGTCCCTAAGTCAAAGTTGTCATTGATGTCACCGGATGAAGTCATCATTAAGATCAAGTGAATCAGTGCAGAAGTTAAGAGTTCAGAAGGAGATATTTTATCAAAGGTATAATATTATAATAATGGTTATTATAATATTAAAGGTGATATGGTGAAAACCCAAATAAAATATTTATAATTCTTATTATAATATTTTATAATGCAAAAGTGGGTTTTATAAAGTCTAAATATATTTTATAAACCCAAAGGTTGGGTTTAAGATAAAAGGCATTCGAAGCCTTTATAATCTCCATCGACATCATGGAAGATAACATGGAGAGCATCGACATCTTCAAAACAATGGAGGAAGCATATAAATACAAATGCCCAAAGTTCAATTAATTATCCTTGCTCAAAAATTAAAAATATTGCATGCGAAGAAAAGAGCTCATGAGTTTTTGTGAAAGTCGTGACAGAGAAGCGTTTAAGGGAGGAAGCTTTAATCCTCGAAGTTGCATAGGACAACGTGGCCTAGTGGTATTTTGGGAAGCACGAAAGCGTTGGCTTGCAAGAGGGTTTGCATTCGAATCTCGATGGGTGCATCATGAGTTGTGTTGGTTAAGGCACCTAAGGCGCATGTTATTTTGCCCAAGGTGGAAGGTGTGAGGAGATTAAGAAGCACGTGGTGCTTCATTAATCTCAAATGAGCGCTTGGCTCATGTGGTGACTTTGGTCATAGCTAAGGCGCACATTGGGGGCAACGTTGAGGGTTCGATTCCCTCCGAAGATGAGGTAATATTTTTGGTTTTAATTTTAATTAAATGCCTAAGTTGGAGGTATAAGGTTGTTTAGTGGTTTGTGTTTGGAAAGGTTGCTTTGTAATAAAGTTGTGGTAGTTGAGAATTATCATTAGGAGTTATAAGGAGATTTCTATTTTTAACTTTTAATAAAGTCTTAAATTGCTATAGTGGTATATTGGAGGATTAAGACTTTGTGGGTATTGTGTTATTTTGAATTAAGGGTTTTTGTGATTATTGTGAGGGTGTTGATTATTAATCAAGTTGGAGTGATAAGGTGTAAATTTGATATTATTTTTGTGTTATGTTTTGTTGAGAAAATTATCCTCTAACCCTTATTGAGATTGGCAAAGAAGTAATTGTGAGTGTGGCAGATTTGTGAGATCAACTACTTGTCAAGAAAAAGGTATGGGTAAATTCTTCTTTGGTTGAGTTGATTGAATGGCTTACTAGAAAATAAATTTTGGAGTGAAAAGGATTTGATTAGGGTTTCCTTTTTGAAAGTGTTTGAGTTAATGCTTCAAGGTTTTCTGAAATTAAGAGTTGTGATTAAAACCTTGTTTTATAAGCATTGTTGTTGAAGCCATTGGTTGTGTGAAGAACTTGAGTTAGGGTTTGAAATAATCATTGTTATGTGAAGAATATTTTATAAGCATGGTTGTTGAAGTGAGTTGTTATGCAAAGAACTTGAACTAGGGTTTGAAAAGATCATGAGTATCATTGTTATGTGAGATTTGTTGTTGAGCATTGTTGGAAATATTTTGAGTTGGATGATACATGCTTGGACTAGGGTTTGTGAGAAAGAGTTGTTTCTTGAGTGATTGGTTGAGTAAGTTGATTAAGCCTAGTCAAGTGGATGTATGAAGTGGTTGTTCAAGTTCCATAAAACAAACTATTCTATATTCTGATTTGAGTTGTGAAAGAGATTGAGTTGTGAGAATAGAACATATTGAGTCTCTAACAATTCTCTTTATGCTTCTATGAGATTGAGTTGAGAAAGTGATTGAGTTTTGAGTATAGAACATATTGAGTCTCTAACAATTCTCTTTATGCTTCTATGAGATTGATTTGAGTTGAGAAAGTGATTGAGCTTTGAGTGTAGAACATATTGAGTCTCTAAAAATTCTCTTTATGTTTCTATGAGATTGGACAAGTTTTATGTGGACTTGTTAAGCAGATTTGAGGTAAGTCTTTGAGAAGACTTGTGGACTGATTTTGTGTGAGATTTTGTGGAAGCTTACAATACAAATTTGGTTAAGTCCTAGAGAGGACTTATTGAGCAATTTGGACAAGTTCTATGTGAGCTTGTTGAGCAGATTTGAGTAGGTTCTAGTGACCTATGAGATTTAGTTGGACTTGAGAATTTGAGCAGGTTCTAGTGGACCTATTGAGAATTTAGAAGTGGACCTATTGAGAGATTTAAGTTTGAGTGGACCTTTGAGAGATTTGAGAGTTGTGGACCTGTTGAGCAGATTTGAGCAGGTTCTAGTGGACCTATTGAGCAGATTTGAGTAGGTTCTGAGTGGACCTATTGAGAAGATTTGTGCTAGACCGACTGGACTATGTTTAGTGCAGATTTGAGTGGACTTGTGCTAGACCGACTGGACTATGTTTAGTACAAGAGTTGAGCAGATTTGTGCTAGATCGAATGAACTATGTTTAGTGCAAATTTGAGTGAGCTTGTTGAGAAGACTTGTGCTAGACCGACTGGACTATGTTTAGTACAAGAGTTGAGAAGAGTTGTGCTAGACCGACTAGACTATGTTTAGTACAGAATTGAGATAGAGCTTTGGAGGTGACAGAGCAGAGAGGATAGTAGTCTCCAGTGGATAGAGATCCATCAACCAGGGCAGTGAGGATAGGTCTTCTGAGTGGGGACAAGAGTCTTCAGTGGAGAGAGATCCACAAGCCAGTGCAGTGGAGGTAGTAGTCTTCTAGAGGATCACCAGCTAGAGCAGAGGAGAAGGAGTTCTCCTATGGATAGAGATCCACAAACTAGATTTAGGGGATCAACATCTCCTTTGGACAGAGGTCCATAAACATTGTAATTGGGAAGGATTCCCAAGAGATTGATTGAGAAAATTTAGTGAAATATTTTCTCCATGGAAGTAGCCATCTTTGGGTGAACCACATTAAATTGGTGTCTCTATTGTGTATGGTGTTTTGTGCATTGCTTTGATTACTGCTATTGATATTGCTATCTATACATTGCATAATATTGATTTGGAAAGAAAAGTAAAAGTGCTCTTATACTGTTCACCCCCCCTCTAAGTATAAGCTTGTGTTCTTCAATTGGTATCAGAGCGGGTTCCTTCGGAAGAGTTTAACAACTTGAAGGAAAAGCTAACAAGAACACAATGGATCCTAAGGATGCATCCTCAAGTAATTCAACACCAATATTTGATGGAAGTGACTACATGTATTGGAGTATGATGATGAGGTTCTACTTGATGGCACTTGGCAATGAAGTTTGGGATGCAATGGAATTTGGATATGATCCAGTAGTCAATCCTCCTACAGATAAGGAAGGTAAGCTACTACAACACTATAATTCAAAAGCAATGAATGCACTTGTGAGAGGTTTGCGTAGATCAGAATCTATGAAGGTTATGCATTGTAAAACTGCAAAAGAAATGTGGGATAAATTGCAATGTATATATGAGGGAGATAAAAGTGTCAAGAAAGCAAAGATACGAAATCTCAAAGGACAATTTGAAGCATTGAGAATGAATGATGATGAAAATATCAGTGCTTATCTAATTTGAATTGATGAGGTTGTTAATGATATGCAAGGACTTGGAATGAAGATTGATGAATCAGATGTTTGTGATAAAGTCTTAAGATCTCTTCCAAATAGATTCAGTGAACAGGTTTCTACTATAGAAATATCATTGGATGGTGATACTTTGACAAGAGATAAGTTGCTTGGTATGCTAACAACTTTTGAGATAAGAACAAAAGATCCTACTTCCAAAAAGGAAGCAACATTCAAAGCAATCAAGGAAACAAAGGGTAAGAAGTTAGAATCAAGCAATGAGTCTTCTAGTGATGAAGAAGCCAATTATGGTAGAAGAGATAAAGGTTCCAGAAGACCCATAGATCTAAGATCTGTTAAGTGTTTCAATTGTGGAAAGTATGGACATTTTGCAACAGATTGTAAAGAACCAAAGAACAACAATGGTGAAGAAAAATAGGATCACAGGTACAGGGAATCAGAAAGATATAGGCATCAAAAGAAAAGCAAGGATGGACAAAGCAGACAAGGAAATAAGTTCTTCCAAAGACAAAAGAGGAGCTACTATGTGGATAATGCAAGTAAGTACTCAAATGATAGTGATGCTAGTTTTTCAGACAATGATAGAGATGAAGTCCTATTTATGATTGAAGAAAAAGAACCAGTTAAGAAAAAGACTTCAGTTATTCTCAAGTGTTTTAGATGTGGTAACTTTGGACATCTTGAAGATGATTGCACAAGGGATGGTTATAGTTTTAGTGATGATGAATATGAAGATGCACTTGAAAGACCAGATGAAAATCTTCTAATGGCATTAGAAGAAGAAGTGAGTGATCCTATAGAAGATAAGCCAAAAGAAAGTAATGATGTGGACAAAGGCAAAAAAATAGAGGATTATTCAGTAGAGAATGGTTATGATCTCAAGGGAGAACTTATCTATGCCCTTGACATGGTAAAGAAGGTAAGGAAGCAACACTCTAAACTTGAAATTCAGTTTCAAGAATGTGATGAAGAAAGAAGATTGCTCATAGAGGATTTAGAAAAATCAAAGGCTAAGGCAAGGAAGTTCAAAGATAAGTTAGAAGCAAATATTTTGGAATGTGAGAAGTTAGCACAAGAAGTGGCACTACTAAAGGAATATTTAGAATATTCCAAGAATAAGCTATACAAGTATGTAAACAATGCAAAGAGTGTGGATAAAATAATCAAGATACAAAGAGGAGCAACAAACAAAATAGGTCTTGGTTCTAAATAGGTTCAAAATAAATGGGAAGAGGAGTCAACTTCAAGCCTTGAAGAAGAAGAAACTTCAGATGAAGATACATCAGAAGAAGACAGTGTAAGAGGGAGTGAGACATCAGAGGATGAGTTGGACAATAAAGGGTTCAACAAAGATAGGAACAATGCACAGAGAAGATACAGATGGAACAACAATCAGAACAGGAGACCAATGAGGTCAAGACAAGGAAGCTTCAATGGAAGATGTTTTTCATGTCATAGGTTTGGGCACATGGCTTCACAGTGCAGGACACATGAAAGACAGGAATATGGGAATAGACAACTTTTCCATGGGTATTGCTACTCATGTAATCAGTTTGGTCACAAGGCAATGAATTGCAGGGTTCATGACAGAAGAGGATATGGCTTCACTAGGAGAAATCCTAAGACATTTGCACCTCCAAGGAATAATAACATTAAGTGTTATAAGTGCAATAATGATGGTCACACAACAAAATGGTGTAGAGCGGACATTCCAAAAATAGGTATGAACAAGAATAGGAACAAGAACATGAATGAGAACAGGAACAAGAACATGGATGGATGAGAACAGGAATAAGAATAGGAACAAGAACTTGGATGTGAATAGGAATGATGATAGGAATAGGGATGATGACATGGATAGAAACAATTAGAGGAATCAAAAAACTCAGAAAATAAGGGAAGAGGATAAAGGTAAAGAACAATGCCTTTTGGGAGTAGAAATACTCCCACCCCAGAATTAACCACCTCAAAAGGAGGTGGGGGAGGGGCTAAGCTAAGAGGCTCATTCTTAGCCCCGAGCCCCAAAGGTGACCCTTTGCCATTGATGTCAAAGGGGGAGATTTGTGTAATGGGGAGAGATTTGATATTTGAGAGAGCATTGAGCCTAGGGGAGCAATGTCCCAGGGGGAGCAGAATAAAAAGTAAGGTCAGGTTTTGGTAATAAGAGTATGGGTTGCCATCAATGACAAAGGGGGAGATTGTTGGACATTTTGAGTCCCTAAGTCAAAGTTGTCATTGATGTCACCGGATGAAGTCATCATTAAGATCAAGTGAATCAGTGCAGAAGTTAAGAGTTCAAAAGGAGATATTTTATCAAAGGTATAATATTATAATAATGGTTATTATAATATTAAAGGTGATATGGTGAAAACCCAAATAAAATATTTATAATTCTTATTATAATATTTTATAATGCAAAAGTGGGTTTTATAAAGTCTAAATATATTTTATAAACCCAAAGGTTGGGTTTAAGATAAAAGGCATTCGAAGCCTTTATAATATCCATCGACATCATGGAAGATAACATGGAGAGCACCGACATATTTAAAACAATGGAGGAAGCATATAAATACAATGCCCAAAAGTTCAATTAATTATCCTTGCTCAAAAATTAAAAATATTGCATGCGAAGAAAAGAGCTCATGAGTTTTTATGAAAGTCATGACAGAGAAGCGTTTAAGGGAGGAAGATTTAATCCTTGAAGTTGCATAGGACAACGTGGCCTAGTGGTATTTTGGGAAGCGCAAAAGCGTTGGCTTGCAAGAGGGTTTGCATTCGAATCTCGATGGGTGCATCATGAGTTGTGTTGGTTAAGGCACCTAAGGTGCACGTTATTTTGCCAAGGTGGAAGGTGTGAGGAGATTAAGAAGCACGTGGTGCTTCATTAATATCAAATGAGTGCTTGGCTCATGCGATGACTTTGGCCATGGCTAAGGCGCACATTGGGGGCAACGTTGAGGGTTCGATTCCCTCCAAAGACGAGGTAATATTTTTGGTTTTAATTTTAATTAAATGCCTAAGTTGGAGGTATAAGGTTGTTTAGTGGTTTGTGTTTGGAAAGGTTGCTTTGTAATAAAGTTGTGGTAGTTGAGAATTATCATTAGGAGTTATAAGGAGATTTCTATTTTTAACTTTTAATAAAGTCTTAAATTGCTATAGTGGTATATTGGAGGATTAAGACTTTGTGGGTATTGTGTTATTTTGAATTAAGGGTTTTTGTGATTATTGTGAGGGTGTTGATTATTAATCAAGTTGGAGTGATAAGGTGTAAATTTGATATTATTTTTGTGTTATGTTTTGTTGAGAAAATTATCCTCTAACCCTTATTGAGATTGGCAAAGAAGTAATTGTGAGTGTGGCAGATTTGTGAGATCATCTACTTGTCAAGCAAAAAGGTATGGGCAAATTCTTCTTTGGTTGAGTTGATTGAATGGCTTACTAGAAAATAAATTTTGGAGTGAAAAGGATTTGATTAGGGTTTCCTTTTTGAAAGTGTTTGAGTTAATGCTTCAAGGTTTTCTTGAAATTAAGAGTTGTGATTAAAACCTTGTTTTATAAGCATTGTTGTTGAAGCCATTGGTTGTGTGAAGAACTTGAGTTAGGGTTTGAAAAGATCATGAGTATCATTGTTATGTGAAGAATGTTTTATAAGCATGGTTGTTGAAGTGAGTTGTTATGCAAAGAACTTGAACTAGGGTTTGAAAAGATCATGAGTATCATTGTTATGTGAGATTTGTTGTTGAGCATTGTTGGAAATATTTTGAGTTGGATGATACATGCTTGGACTAGGGTTTGTGAGCAAGAGTTGTTTCTTGAGTGATTGGTTGAGTAAGTTGATTAAGCCTAGTCAAGTGGATGTATGAAGTGATTGTTCAAGTTCCATAAAACAAACTATTCTATATTCTGATTTGAGTTGTGAAAGAGATTGAGTTGTGAGAATAGAACATATTGAGTCTCTAACAATTCTCTTTATGCTTCTATGATATTGAGTTGAGAAAGTGATTGAGTTTTGAGTATAGAACATATTGAGTCTCTAACAATTCTATTTATGCTTCTATGATATTGAGTTGAGAAAGTGATTGAGCTTTGAGTATAGAACATATTGAGTCTCTAACAATTCTCTTTATGTTTCTATGAGATTGGACAAGTTCTGTGTGGACTTGTTAAGAAGATTTGAGGTAAGTCTTTGAGAAGACTTGTGGACTAATTTTGTGTGAGCTTTTGTGGAAGCTTACAATACAAATTTGGTTAAGTCCTAGAGAGGACTTATTGAGCAAATTTGGACAAGTTATAAGTGAGCTTGTTGAGCAGATTTGAGCAGGTTCTAAGTGGACCTATTGAGAAGATTTGAGCAGGTAAGGACTTTGATTAGCAGTTAAGTGGACCTATTGAGAATTGTATTATTTGATTCTTGAGAGATTTGAGCAGGTTCTGAGTGGACCCTGTTGAGCATATTTGAGCAGGGTTAATTTGAGTAGGTAAGGACTAGATTTGAGTAGGTTTTGAGTGGACCTATTGAGCAGATTTGTGCTAGACCGACTAGACTATGTTGAGTGGACTTGTGCTAGACCGATTGGACTATGTTTAGTACAAGAGTTGAGCAGATTTGTGCTAGACCGAATGAACTATGTTTAGTGCAAATTTGAGTGAGCTTGTTGAGCAGACTTGTGCTAGACCGATTGGACTGTGTTTAGTACAAGAGTTGAGCAGAGTTGTGCTAGACCGACTGGACTGTGTTTAGTACAGAATTGAGATAGAGCTTTGGAGGTGACAGAGCAGAGAGGACAGTAGTCTCTAGTGGATAGAGATCCATCAACCAGGGTAGTGAGGATAGGTCTTCTGAGTGGGGACAAGAGTCTTCAATGGAGAGAGATCCACAAGCCAGTGTAGTGGAGGTAGTAGTCTTCTAGAGGATCACCAGCCAGAGCAGAGGAGAAGGAGTTCTCCTATGGATAGAGATCCACAAACCATATTTAGGGGATCAACATCTCCTTTGGATAGAGGTCCATAAACATTGTAATTGGGAAGGATTCCCAAGAGATTGATTGAGAAAATTTAGTGAAATATTTTCTCCGTGGAAGTAGCCATCTTTGGGTGAACCACGTTAAATTGGTGTCTCTATTGTGTATGGTGTTTTGTGCATTGCTTTGATTATTGCTATTGATATTGCTATCTATACACTGCATAATATTGATTTGGAAAGAAAAGTAAAAAGTGCTCTTATACTGTTCACCCCCCCTCTCAGTATAAGCTTGTGTTCTTCATAATATACTTTCAATTGTGTATAAAGAGCTCTGAAATACCTTATAACTCCCTAGTTTTTCAAATGTGTATAAATACCTTTCAAAAAAATCTTTCATTTTATTGACTATTCCATAGTTTTTGAATAATTTAAACCATAGAAAAGATATTTTAATTTTTTGGAAAGTATTCAACCATATGCTTTCGAAAAGAATATTTTAGAGAAATTTTAACTTGAAAAATATTTGACTATTGACAAGAACTAATCATAAGTATTTTGGTTGCTATCAAATGCTGATAGGAATATCTTCTTATGCACTCTAGTTTGAACAATGTACTCAAATTCTCTTGTGCGCAGGTGCAAACAAAGTGATCAGGTTCTAGTGCTCTCAAGTGCAAATCGTGCCTCAAGTTATGAATAGCACTTATTCCAATATAAGAACTTGAATAAATATTTATTTTGGTGACATTCTTCTGCTTATGAGACCACAAACAATATTACTGCACTCATTTTCTCATGAATAGTCTTCAACAATAGATGTTTTTCAAGTTTGCAAACAATATCAACTCAGACATTTTCCAAGTCTGCAAATATTTTTCAAGTTTGTGAGCAAGAAATCATTCTCTAGAATATTTTGCTTTTTTAAAGACCCATATTTCTTCAGGCTTGGCTTGTGTCAATTAGACGACTAAAATAAAATATCTCGAGTTGGCTTTCTCTTTCAACATTATAAAAAAATCAACCAAACAACCTGTTGGTCATGAATCTGCCTAGTTACAAAGTCTATGCCTTGTGCGCCCTAGACCCATCCAACATTGAAAGGTCGAAGGAGAGAAATGTACTTTGGGCCAATCTCCAAAGAGGGTTGGATCCCTTACTAACCTAATTCGATTAAAATTTTAGGGTAACAAAAAAGAAATAGGGAAATATGGCTATAAACTAGCAATATGGGATGGGGATAGACTAACAACCAAAATTTCACCAAGAAATTAGTAGCATGCAACATAAATACAAGCGCAAAAACTTCTAACAATTATGCAGGAAAATAACTCCAAAGTGCATTTCAGTGTTCACTCCCTCACTAGAAAAGACTAAATTCATAAGCAAAATTTACTCACAACAAATAATGGAAATGAAAGCCTTCAAAAATTACACAGAGAAAATTATCAAATGCAAAATCACTTAGAGAACCAAAAGTTGAAGCATTTATATTGATGCAGAAAACTTAGAGTATTTTTCTACAGAGTGTCCATCCTCCATTTACAATGAAAAATTATTAGTATTTATAGAGGGTTACACCTCTTTCATTCAATGCACTTACAAATAAAATGCTAGTAGATCAAAAACCAGTGAGAATAATTTCCTCCTCGACATCAGTGATATTTTGGTCAATATATTCTACAAGGAAACCATGATCCAACTTTTATGGGAGAATCACATAGAGAAGTTAGCAGGATTAACTATTTGAAGGTAGCCTCAACATCGGTGCATCGAGATGCAATGAAATCACCTAAAAATCTAGATATTGGTATTTTAATTCGCTTCATCCTTGCGCCTTAGAACTCCATTTTTGTCAAGAAATACCACCATATATTAATGCCATTTTGAAAAATAGCACTGACGGTTGGCAGTGCATTGGAAATGAACAAGAATTGAATCTTCTCTTACAAATTTGAGGTAGAAATTCTCGAAATGCAGCTTGTATTGCTTCAGAAATTAAATTCCATTGTCCCTTAATATTTCTTGAGAGAATCAACAAGAATAGCACCTTGGAAAGCAGTGCCTCCGGGAGTAAATGAGTTTCACCCAAAAGGAAACAAAAAACCCTTTTTCAGAGCATTGAGGGGCGATAATATTAGTCTGCTCAACATTTGCGTATTTCGCTCTAATAGCAACCTTTAATTTAAATTCATCAATGTTTTACTAATTTCGCCCCTAATGGAGGCAACAAGGACTTTTGTCCTGTATGGAAGGCAACTTCAACTTGAAATATTTTGTTTCATGGTGATGATGCGTCACAACTTGCTTTCACCCGAATGTGATTTGAAAACCTTGTTTCACCCCTTGGAGAGGTGAAACTACCTGGCACCTATCAGTAGGGGTACCTTTGACTTTGACCGTGCTAAACTTCTTCCTTTTGTTTTCACCTCACCATGGCTGAAATCACCAAAGGCGACAAAGAAGGGCCCCACATCTTAACTTAAACCTTGCCTTGGAAAAATGACTAAAGCATGGACTTTCACCCCAAGGAGGGGCGACATGGAGTTTCGCCCCTCACTTGGGGTGAAAGCACTTTATTCTATTTTAAATATTTTCTCTTTATGACTTTCACCCCTTCTTTTATGTTGGGACGAAGTGGCATTCTTTACTATGTTTCACCTCTAAGAGGGGCAAAAGGGATTTTTGCCCCTCAATTGGGGTGAAACTACCTCACGACTTCTCCTTTGCTCTTTTCTATGACTTTCACCCTTTTTGCTTTTGTCGGGGCGAAGTCACATATCACCATTATGTTTCACCTCCAATAGGGACAAACATAGTTTTCACCCCTCAATTGGGGTGAAACTCTTTTACAATTTCTCCCTTATAACTTTTTCTTCAAAATGCCTCATGAATTTCGCCTCACTGGGGTGAAACTACTTCGTAAGAAAGGTTTGGGGTGAAAACACTTTCAAATTTGTTTGTAGACCAGTTCAAAATTGGACGCTTCATTACTTTCACTGCATTTCGCCCTAAAGGGGGGTGACAATGAGTTTTGACCCTCACTTGGGGTGAAAGCACTTTTTTTTGTGCTTCTCCCTTTTAATGTCTCCTTTGTCGATGTGGTGGCTCCTTACAGTGTTTTAGGTGCATTTGTTCGTCGAATATGACTTATGAATTTAGTTTTATTTTATAGTAATATTATTCCAAAAACAAAAGAGAGAAGCAGAATAAAAAAAATAATTATAGTGAAATAAACTTAACAAAATCATGGCACCTCTCATCAATCATTTATGAAAATTTACAATTAACATTCAACAAAATTGCAATGTGGAAAAGTTGTAAAACTACCAACATTCTTGGAGGCTATGGGATATCTAGCTTACATGGATGTAATCGACCCCAAGCCTTCATCCATTGGGCTTAAAAGTCAGCTCCACCAAGTGCATAATACTGCTTACTGATCACTACGACATCTTGCTCCTTGACCTCTTTTGCTACAACTTCTTCTAGATTTGAAAGGTGAGCAATTGTAGCCTTCATACACTGCAACAAATTCAAACCAAGCATCAACACTGATCAACTCTAAGTCATTAAGTGAATCTACCAGATACTAGAATATTCCATATCAATATAATTCACAAGCTAACTGAGCTCCATCAAACCAAATTCGATGTGTGTCAGCTTTCTCATTAAGGGTAGCACATGATCTTCGATGAGAGGCTCGTCCCAATCATCAACTTTGAAGGCATCATTAATGAAAATCGCTCAAACTACTTCCATTTCATCCTTTGATCGTATGTTTCCTTGATCATCAGTGAAGTTGGGGAAGCCATTTTCAAGTACTACATTAAAGAAGAGTTCTTAAACTCTTCTCTCCTGGTTGAATACATCCAACAACTTGCAGGCCTCATTAACTTGGTCCAACCTGGAGAAATACTATCGTAGTATAACCTTAGCACTTACCCAAGATTGAGCCATGATGCTCATGGAGTGGAACCTAAGACCTGTTCTACTTAGGGTATGCATTTGTATTGTCTTTACCAGGAGAAGCTCCAAGTAGTCTTTGCCATGCTACACTACATGCAGGCCATATGAGACGACTGTCTGTATCTCCTAAAGGTACATGAGGACATGTGTTGCCTTGGCCACCATATTCTTACAATCAAAAAATAACTAACTGCGCACCTACTTGACATTTTATTTTTTTAGAACAATCACCTGTGTTGCCTTCGCGGCCAACTGATCCTACAACTTTTGGAGTTGGCCCTTCAATGCCTCGACCTATTGTTCTGCTCCTCCTTTAGCCTCCTAATACTTTTGGATCATCTTCTCCAACTCCTTTGCCCTTTTCTATCAATGAGTTACCTTTGAATGTACAGATTACAACTGTGCTCGAATTTTCGTCAAAGACTCCTCCAATTCGCTGATCTTAGCCTCAACCTTAAAGAAGCAATTTTGATAGTGCTCACCATGTAGGAACAAGGAGCTCATCTCTAATTGAATATTCTCCACCATATTTGTGGTGTTGATATTTATGAGGTCCTTGGTGATGATCTCATAAGTATAATAGTTTGGCATCATCTCTCCCTGAGGATTTTGGACCTGGGGAAACATCTTCACTGTATGGGCCTCCATGGTGTTGGGATCAAAGGAAACCTTCTTCAAGGGCTTTTTTGGAGCCAAAGCTTCTCTCCTTTTCTGACTCTTCAACCACTATGATGAACTTAGGCGAGCCTAGCTGATCTTTGTGACAATGGGTTATTCTTATGCAACTGCTATATCTGAGTTAGGTAGCACTTGTAGCTCCAAAAATAGGGTGAAAGAGAAATGATCCAGCTAAGAATTCGGCTCGAGGAAAGTGGAAATTGACATAGTGAAAATTATGGAGGAAATGAAAATAGTGGTAAAAATTGAGGTAAGGGGTTTGACCATAGTCACACTAACTCAAGGAGGAGCTTGTGTACTTATAGTGGTAACAGAGATTACTTGAACTGATGATATGGGAAGTGAAAATAAATTTGTATTGGAGGTGAAATATCTGAAAGAAAGGGAAGTAGAAGAAGTGGGAGCATTGGTGACTGATGGTTGGGAAATAGGAAGTGGAACTAAAGTGGAGGATATGCCAAATGAAGGTGATATAGAAGGGGAAACCAGAGGAACAGAAACAACAGTCACTAACTGCTTTGGGAGAGGAGAAAGAGAGAAAAATGTACCTTCAAGCTATGATGTCTTTTGAGCCAACGCGGATGTAGGTGGTTGTGACACTATATCTTTCTTTTCCTGGACCTTTGTTTTTGCTACAACGTTCTCTTCAATATTTATAATATTGGTACCCAGGATCAATGGTTCTATCCAGACCAAAGGAATAGCTTCTAATACATCTGTTCGTTCAACCAAAACCATAGGATTAGGGTTTGATGAAACTGCCTCGATTCTTTGCTTCTTTGAAATTTTTATAACAAGTAGCTTTTTCTGCTTTCTTTTCACCTTACACTACAACGACTCCTCAGGCACTTGTCCTTCTTCCTTAGGAACAAGTGGCACTTGCTGAGTCATGAGGTTCTCTTCTTTGACCATGCTCTCCTCACTTTTATATTTTACAAACTTTGAGGTACAATACCAACGAAAGTGATCAGTTGATAACTGGTGTAGAAGTCATCATAAGTGTCCAAAAATGCTTCATCCATTACTAGGCCATATGACGACTCAATTTTCTTTGATGAGCCCTCATAATACACCAATTTGTAATTTTTTTGCTGACTAATATGGAAGCTGCTCTTTAATTTGACTAAATAACCCTGGTGGAGGAATCTAATTCTTATGTAAAATAGGGTCATATTCGACCTCCATCTCATAGAAGTCATACCAAGGTGGGAGCGACATCATCTTCTCCACATGCCACTCTAAGTCATGCCCCTCCAAATTGTTTCGACACTTTTTAATATCGAGCCTAGGACAATAATGAAAGATTTTGACCTTGATTTGTTCATAAAAGAGACCCAAAGGATTGTACTTCCATAATTATGACAACTCCACCATTCTGATATCATAAAAGGTCTTAGTTATTAAATGATTCTGGCCCACCTAGCTCACTTCAATACCTCTAAATCAAAAAAGCATAGCGCACATGGTTTTCTTTCCATGCTCTGCCCCATACACATCATTGATAAAAGCATGTTGCCAAACAACCTCCAAAGCAAACAAGTGCTCCATGGCAAAATATGAAAGCAAAAATGGTTTTCCAGCCAAAAATGTGTAGCACAACACCTTGTGTCAAAAAAATATGTCACCTCTTTTCTTTGAGATTATTTCTTCTCTCATTGCCCTCGGTACCCTCTCACTTTTGTAGAAAAGCAACTCAAGGGCAGGACCCACAAACATACGGTTGAAGTTATAAAAAGACTCCTACCTCGACAAACTAGAGGTCCACAAATATACTGGTAATTTTCTATTCTCCTTATCAACCTGCCTAACTGCAATGAAATAAAATCTCTTGTACAGGTGAAAGAAGAAATACCAAATTAGAAAGGATGTGTGCCTAAAAACCTTCGCTTCCTTGTTATGCATATTTTCTAGCTAGGATTGCATTCTTGTGGAAATGTGGTTGGCCCAGTCAAAGAAAATGGGATTCGTCCTTCCAGTCATCACGGTGGGGCATAAAATTCAACCTGGGAGATGCACTACACCAATGCTGCTTACCACTTATGCACCATCAAATCCATAGGAAGACCCACGATCCAATCCACCATAGATAATAAATCTGGGTTCTTAAAATTTATCAATTACTTTGGTAATTTTGGTAGTTCACCATTATGGGGTGTTTTAATCAACTATGTCTCCATGAACTGGTGTAGTGTCACTGTCAACTAATATATTTCTTCCTATTCACCAATGTGCAATTTCTTGAAAACAAAGTCCAAAGGTAGTGTAATTCCACAAGTGAATGCCTCCTAGATATCTTCAGCTGAGATAGCAAACAACACATTGCATTTCACATTCTCCACTGCCCTGGTTTTAGGATTATAAAATTTCAAAATAGCCTCCACTAATTTCGAGCAATAGTGAACTTGTGTGCACAGGTACCAGAAGATATGGGCATGATAAGCTATGGTGAGAGGACTCTTCGACGTTAATCCCTGTTGGATTGCAATGTCTACATCTTGGCACAATTTCTCAATGCCCTTATTTGTAATAACATAGTCTTGCACCTAGGCCAATACGTCAGAATATGGATCTAAGTCTACATTTTCATGGTGCTAGGCTTTCTTGGATTTCTTTCCCCCCTCAATCTTCTTCTGTACCTTTTTTGGTTCTGCAGCGCTCTTCGATTCAGCAGTTCTTTTACCCATCTTCGATAATGCTCACACCTTCTAATTTTTGCACTCAATTTACCTCTATGCAGTAATACCTTAGAAAGTATAAATAAGAAAAAACTTTTACCTCCTCTTTGCGGGTGCACCAGATTTATAATTGTGCTTTCACCAACCATATTAAATGCACATGTTGATTTTTGAAGTTGGGCGAGGTGCGTTTTGATCTTTAATGATTTTTTAACTACCTTCAATCTTCTATTGCTCAAAATCTTCCTCGATGCTTGTTCTTTAGCCACCTCCAATATTAAAAAATGCTCCACGAATCTCAATGGGTGGCCTCGAGAATAAAAATTGTGAAGTGTTAATGAATAGCACACCTCGGGATGGAAATAAATCAACTTTTTTGCTTTAAACCTTCAAAAATTCATTTTGGGGTGAAACAAGTGAAACTCCACTTTTCTCGAGTGCACTTAATTTTAAAATGACGTCAAGGTGCTTCCAAAATCGTTCTACGTCAGAAAAAACTTCTAAAGAGCATGCCTTACTTTATAAAAATTATCTTTGGATGAAAACAATCTATACTTTGCTCTTTCTCCGACCACCCGCACTCTCGAAGTTGTCCTTCCTATTGCTTGGCAAAAATAATAGCTTGAATCCCATTTTAAAATGTTCTTCCTCCTTGATTTAGCTTCGAAAAGTGCTTTCTTTAGAAAAATCAAGCTTTCACTGCCATTGCTTTTCTAGAAAAAGCAAATTAAATCAATTTCACCCTTTTTCTAGAAATATATATTTTTAAACTGAAGCTTCTCCTTCGCATGATGTTTTCCTTCTCTTTTATTTTCTGCTTTTGGGGTTGCGCCTTAAAATAGATTTTTGCCCCTCTTTTAAAAAAAAAACTACATGGAATGATAGCTTTGGGTGAAATTTCTAAAAAGAATTTCGTTGCCTTAAATATATTTTTTTTTATATTTTTGTGTTTTAAAAAAAAACATATATATATATATGCTTTTATATACATACTCTATCTTTTTCTTTTCCTTTTTTTTCCTTCATTTTATTAAAGAAGTATCAAGCTGGGTTGATTTAGTATCTTCTTGTGGGTTGTATTATAGTCCTTTGAAGTATTTATATTTAAAATATTTTAAATATATATACTTATTTTTTTTCTCATTTATTTCCTCTTAACTGCGTCATTAAATTTGCCAAATTTGTTCTCTTCAAAGCTATTTATTGATTTTCACCCGAAACTTTAAAAATAAAAATCATGAAAATCTTTTTCAGGGTAAAATCAATTTTTACCCCTGAAGATGTGCTTCCGAGCGAATCTTCTTTCTTGGGGGCAAAATAAGATCATTTTTTCTTTCCTTTTTTTTATTTTTTTTATTTTACATACATCTGAGCATAACATATTTGAAAAATAAAAGGAGAAAACGGTACATATATACATACTTGTGTCCATAAATTTTAATGATGGTAAGTCTTTAGATGAAGACCATTTATCGGAATCGGTAGCTCTTGGCCATCCATGTCCCGAAGATAATAAGCATTAACTGAATTTGCTCCTGAGATTTGGAACGAGCCTTCCCAAATTACCTCAAACTTATGGTGTTTTCCAGGTTTCACTTTATCTAAGCTCCACTTCAACACCAAGTCTCTGACTTTAAATACCCTTTCAGATGTCTTCCTGCCGAACCACTTATGCGTCATCTTGGCATGTTTGGAAAAGGCGACATAGGTTTTTTCTATTTCTTCTTCAAGCTGCAAAATTTGGGCTATCCTTGCGCTCATAGGGTCAATTTCATCACCCTCATCACTAAGCATTTTCAATGTCTAGAGGACCGAAATTTCAATGTGGGTAGGCAATACTGCTTCCTTGCCATACACCAGGGAGTAAGGGGAAGTTTTAATGGACTTCTTTATTGATATGTGATCGGTCCATAGAGCTTGGTCCAGTAGCAGGTTCTTGTTTGTGGATTCATATAAAGCATTTCCTTATGGGTAATAATTAGAAGACACTTTGAGGTAAATCCCATACCTGCTTGCAAAATCGATAATATTTGCTCCATTGAAGGGAGTCCCATTATCAGTAACAATGGCATCTAACACACAAAAATGGGTAATAAGCCCCTTGAGAAAAGAGATGACTATCATTTGGTCTGCTTTCTTTGTTGGGATAGCCTCTACCCACCGAGTAAAGTAGTTTGTTGCTATTAAAATATATTTATGTTTAGTAGAAGAATTAGGATTGATGACCCCAATAAATTCTAAGCCCTACTATTGAAATGAAGCCTCTACCTAGATCAGATGTAGCGGTAAGGATGCCTTCTTACTCCTACCAACATATCATTGACAATATCACAACTTTGACTTACTTTGTGTCTATTTGCAAAGAGAGTACGCCAGAAGTATGCAACCTGAATGATTTTCAAAGCCATAGGCCTTCCTACATAATGTCCACCAGTTAAGCCAAAGTGGAACTCCTCCAAGATCTTTTGCTTTTCAGACTCCTTCACATACCTGGGGAGTACTTCATCTATGTTTTTGTGGAATAAACGAATCAACAACAAGACATATATGAGCGCCTGTAGCCTAAATATTCACCTTTGTGAGGAATTGAGGTGAGGGGGACACCTTCCAAACATGAAAAATTCAACAAGGTCCTGTTGGTCATCAAATCTCCCCAGGAAAGGATTTGGGTAAGTGTATGTGCCCTAGAACTGGAAAAACATTGAAAGGCCGAAGAGAAGAGATGCTCCTCATGCCAATCTCTGGAGAAGGCCGGCTCCTATGCTACACTACTTCGATGTTTTAAGATAAGGGTGCAAGAAAGAGATAAATAGAGTAAGGGTGCAGGAAAGAAATAAAAGAGTAACGTAAGAAATTTCAGTAGTTTAGTGGTGGGAAAGAACAAGAAGCATGATCGCTAGCGAATAATTTGAAACACCAGCAAGAAACACCAAGAATAAACAAAATAAAAACAATATTAATCCTCCTATGTATCCTCTGGGCGAGTTCCAGGATTCTCATTTCTCTCTCACCAAAATTTAGAGTTCAGAGTAACGACGATTTAGGAAAGTGAATATAATAGAAACACTATCTACAGGAAGCATAAAAGAAAATCAATATGACGTTTTACTCCCCTATGTATCCTTTGGGAAAACTTTAGGGTTTAGTCCCCAATCGCATACCTAAATCCAGGATTCAGAATTACAGTATACAAATGAAGACAAATGAAGGAAATAAACACAGAAGGGAACATACAAGAGAGAAATTGAGTCCAAAGCTCTTCAGTATTAATCACAGAAATGCAAATTACAGCAACTTTCTAGTAGAAAGTTCCCCTCCCTTTTTCACTACAATTCCTGGGTTTTTATAGAGGACCCGACCCTCTGAGCCATAATTACACAAAATGGAGGAGTACATCCTCGAAAGCTGAGAAGTCAGCTCCTCACATCTCTCGTGATCGAGCTCTCAAATCCGTTACCAAAATTGGAAACTATGATTGGGTCGACCAAGGAAACATGCATTAATGAGCCGTATGAGCGTCCTTGGTTTTTGGGTGCAGTGCTCGAGTAGCCACCATGCTCGTCGGGTTCTTCATCATGGATTGATACTTCATTTCCAATTGCTAAAAATGAGCAACAAGATTACCGGGCACGAAAAATGCATTTATGAGGCACTTTAACACATCGAGAAAATACTTGACTTGGAATATGTGCCCTTGAAGTGCTTCGCTAATTGCTCGTTCAAAACTTCGCTTCGCAATGGACTTGAGCCGAAGTAGATCCTCCTTCATTTGCACTTCGCATGGTTGAGCTTCGCAAAATAGCTTCGGGGGTGGTGAGAGCCGAAGTAGATTTCATCCTCAAAATGGGGTCTTTACTTCTCGCTGCTTTGCTGACAAAATTGCGTTGCTGATGCCTTGGAGAACTGCTTAGCCATGATCCTCTTTCAAAACTGTGGTTCAGGAAGGTTTCGGCCGAAGCACTTGCCTTCAAAATATTACGTTCTTCACGACCTCTGCCACTTTGGGTGGAAGTACTTCGCACGAAAACTAGCCGAAGCATATGCTTCGCAATAAATTTTAGCAAAGTAAAAATGGTTCGCTGGTGAAGGGGCCCGAAGTGGGTGCTTCGATGGCTTTTTTGTGAAGTATTTTTAATGTTGTGCTCCTTCAAATCCCGCTTCGCAAGTTTCTTTCCCGAAGTAGCCTTTTGAAGTGCTTCGGCCCGAAGTAGTTTTCATTCTTCTTCCTTTGCATTTTGCTTCGGCAACACCGCTTCACAAAACTTTCGTCCAAAGTAACTGCTTGAGGGACTTCGAGTCCGAAGTAATTTTCTTGCCTTAGTCAATTTGGACCGCGTTTTTCCTTCGACGAAGCTATTATTTTGAAATTTCTTGAATGCCACTTCGCAAAAAAGTCGCCCGAAGTGGTTCCTGGAAATGCTTTGGGTGCGAAGTTATTTTTTTGAATTCTTCTTCGGCAACACCGCTTCGCAAGGTTTTCGCTCGAAGTAGCTTCTTGAAGTGCTTCGGCCCCGAAGTAATTTTCACCCTTAGCGATTTCTTTCGGTGAAGCTATCCTCCTTGGTTTGTTTGTCAGCGAAGCTTTTTGTTCTTCTTTTTATGTACAAAAGGGTGGCAGGGAAAGCCAAAATTGCTACAACACTTGAAAATGTTGTTTCTAAAAGCAAGGGAACAAATTCATGAAATTAAAAGAAATACTTTACAAAAGAGAGACTATACAAAATTTTGATTTTTTCTACCCCATTGTGCAATGTGACAAAATTGTCAACATTCTTGGTGGCTCACGGGGCAACGAGCTCGTCTCGATGGGAGAACCCTTAGCCTTGATCCGTTGGGCCAGAGTTACCTCCAGACCCTTCTCCCTTTTCTTCTTATTCTGTGGGCTGCTTCCCGGCTTGTTCTTATTCTTGTTCTTCTTCTGCTTCCTCTAGCATGGCTTCTTGCGACGGCGATGGGGCAAGGTGATCGTGGATATTTTTCATGGTTCGGCGGACATGAGCCCAGGCACCCTTTGAGAAAGACTCTTGATCTTGCAATGCTTTCACCAAAACATGGAACCGATCGATCTACTCGATATCAACATGTTTGGCTCTGGTATACAGATCATTCAGGCAAGCTGCAATCTTGTAGTATCTCAGAATGAAATCAGTGATCTGCCTTTTCATTATCGGTTCTGCCCATTCGTCTATCTTCGAGACATCGCCTTCAAACTGAAGCCATGCCAGCTTAAGCTCTTCCTTGGTCAAAAGGTTCCCATCATCATCCATGAAGCTCGAGAAACCTAAAGAAGAGAGATCCTAGAAATAACCTAGCGATGTGCGCTGCTCATTCTCAAACATGTCCAGGAGGTCCTTCACCTTTTGTGCCTTCCTCACCTTTGAAAAGAAGGCACGAACTGTGGCTTGGGTCATGGACCAATCTCTAGTCGTCCGACTCATTGCAGCAACCTGCAAGTCCTGATATTTTGTGCTTTGGACATCAAAGGCTAGTTTGAGTCGGCCTCTAGCTTTCTGAGTGACCTCATCTATGATTGGCCCTCCTTCGCCAGCGGCACGTTGTGCTTCAGTAATATAGGTCAAAATTGATAGGGCACTGGAGGCCCGGGATCTAAAATTTTTAAGCAAGTGTGAGCGGATTTCTTTGATCCTGCCTCTATCAAATAGCTCCAAGCTTTCTTTTTGGTGTAACTGTTGCTGCAACTGCAAGATCTTGCTTTCAACTTCCTTGGCCTTCAGATCATTCTCGGCCTATCTCTATGCTTGGTTCTTAGTTGTACACTACAGTTGTAGTATTTGTTGTTTTAGGGTGTGTGTTTCCTTCTTCATCAGCTTGCATTGCTCCTCTGAATCCTCCAGCTTGGAGCGGATTCTAGCCAACTCTTCCTCCAACTTGATGTTGGCATTTTTTGCTTCAAATCTGCGTTGATTAGCGATGTTGGCATGCGCTCGAAAGGTTTCGATCCTGACGTGCATGGATTCAGATTCATTGTCAACATTCAAATGCTCTAGGTCCTTGGATTTGTCTTGGTAGTCATAGTCCACTGGAGTCATTTCATCCAGGGGCTTCTGGACCTTGGGGATCTTTTTTACTTTATGCAACTTTCCAGCCTTCAAATCGAAGACAACACATTTTTCAACCTGGGCCAGAGAGCGTCCTCTCTTCTTCCTCGCCTCCTTCAACATTTTTTTTGTATTTTGTCGAGCTAGGAGTAGCTTCTCGGCAAGAGGGCGTTCCTTGATTAAGGACATCTCTAATTTAAATGAGGCTGGATCTCCAGCCAAAGGGGTGAATAGATACAAAGAATGAATAGGGGATGCCTCACCAGAAGGTTCGACGACAGGTGTAGCAGGAGCTTCGACGAGTGGAACGACATCATGTATGATGGGAGAATGAGGTACGGGGTTCGGAATTCGAGTACTATCATTGCCCTGACTGAGGACCAAGGGGATGGTGGCATGGGTAGGCAAAGTAGTACCAACAAACTTGTCTCGACGAGATGACTCAAGTGGGGTGGATACACTTGTGGGGCTAATGGGACCCTGAGGCAATCTTGGAATAGCAACAGGCAACGCGTGAAGAGGTGATTGACTTTGCATGGGAGGGAGAGATTGATGGGGAGACTCGATCGAGACCGTAGTGGGCATGTGAGAGACCAAGGCAAAGGGTGGAGAGTGCATACCTACGTGCCCTTCTAGTAGAGCAGTCATGGTGACTTCTTATGTAATCAACTCCTGCTCTTTTTCGGCTTTGAAACTCTCAACTTCCATGAATTCTACTTCGAGGTCTTCGTCTTGTTGGAGGAGCTCCTCCACATCAATGACGTCTATGCTTGGGACCGTCTCAGCACTTGGTGGCCCCGCATCTTCAACATTTGCTTCGGTCGGGCCTGATGCAGGTTGTTCAGCAGGAGCACTTGGGAGCTTTGTGCGGGGTCGCTTTGGGTGGCTCAGAGGCACTTGAATTTGTTGCCTCTTTCTTTTCTTTCTCTCCAGTGGTTGCTCTGACTCTTCGACACTTGTGTAGTGGATTTTTGATGGTCCCTATGGTAGTGCCTCCGGTGCAGCTTCGGCTTCTTCCTCTTCTTCTTGGTCCGAAGCATCGTCAGCTCCTCTTGGGCTTTCGCCCGATCCTGGGGTAGCTGGAGGAACAAAATCGACAAAGGATATGGACTTCCAAGTTTGAACGTTGGCTTCATAGACAATCGCGAAGTCTTTATCCGATGTCAAGAGTCCGTAAGAATTCATCTTTTGGCGATGGACTCTCATTATCCACCACTCCCTTAATTTTTCCTCGCTCCAATTCTTCAATTCTTCCTTTAAATCATCCTTTGCCTTTCTCCAAAATGTGGAGCTTGGAGTTGGGAGGGGGTGCTGGTCAAGGTCAAACTCGACCTCCATGGGGTAAAATTCATGCCAGGGAGGCAATGTTCTCATCCTCTCCAAATGCCACTCCAGATCCTTCCCATTGGGATTATTTCTTTGTTCCACAATTTCAGGGTGGGGGCAGATGTGGAAATTCTTGAATTTTAAGTGATCCCTCATCACTCCCAAGGGATCATAGAGCCATTGCTGAGGAATCTGGAGTAGGCCAAAATTGGTAAGCTTTTCCTCCAGGAAAATGTTCTATTTTAAGGCAAATACTTCAATTACCCCCATCCTGAAGGGGAAGTCGTAGGTATGTGCCCATTTTCGATCGTGGCCATACATGGAGTTTGTAGCGTCGCTCTGCCGAGCGACCTCCAATGCGAACTGATACTCGGAGGGGTAGACTGGTAGAAGGAAGGGCTTCCCTATGAAGCCAAACAGGTGAATCACCAGTCCCTATGTCAATTGGAAAACATCTCCCCTCTTCTCCTGCACCACTTTGTCTCTCAAACTGAGGGGCACCCGAGGGCAAGAACCCTTCAACAAATGCATGGCGGGTCCCAAAAACTGTTGATTAAAATAATAATAGGACTCTGTCCTCAATAGGAGGGGAGTCCACTGGTACACCGATAGAGGAATTCCATCCTCACCGCTTGGAGAAATGGTGATATGGGGGAATTGCTTATGAACCTAGTAGAAAAACAACCAGACAAGGAAAGAACATGGTGCGAAGTACTAGCCCATCGTCGAATTCTTCATGTTGGTGAGCCACGTATGCAAGGTTCGGGCCACCCATTCTACCCAATCAAAGAAAATTGGGTTGGTGTTTGGTCTTGAAGCATTAGGGGCGTAGAATTCCCCTCTCGAAATACATTCGACCAAAGACACTTGCCAGGGTTGCACCGAAGCATCTGTCGATAGGCCCGCCACCCATGCAATGATGGAGAAAATATCGATGTTTTTGAAGGCCGCCAAGGGTAAGGGCATCTAGGGTAGCTTGCTTGAAGGGAGCTCGCTTTTGAGGTTCTCGTGCAAGAATTTCAATATGTAGTTGTTGGAGGTGAACCTCTCCATTTGTTCGCTCAGAATGACGTTGCGAACGGAATAGCCCTTAGGCGGGCCTTGTTGTGGCGCAAAGGTTGCTTGCACATCTTCCTTCAAAATTAAAAACAACTTATGGCCTGCAACATCCAACACTTGCCTAGAGGCAGGCTGGTAATTTTGCGCGATAGCATAGATCAATTCGGGACAGTGGTGAGCAGGTGGGGTCAAATACCAATAAATTTGAGAGTAATATGCAGCAGCTCTCTTATTCTCTGGGGTGAGTCTGCTTGTCATAAACTCTATGGTGCATCGGAGGTCGGACACACCCTTAGAGAGCTCTGTGTCTCTAATTTTCTCCCACCCATCAATCGATGGTTCTTCAAGTTGTTCTTCCTTAGAGTCTTCTCCTTCTTCTATCGGATGCTTTTCAAGGTGAGGGGTGAGATTTATCTTCTTAGGAGTATGCTTTTTCTCTTCCTTGCCCTTATTTGTTTTTTTAGGGCCTGCTACTTCGGGCTCCTTCCCCTTTTCCTTAGAGCTTTTCTTTCCCATTGTGAAAATGAGCGGCGGCTGAGTCCTTGATACAGAGGGCTTTGATGTGAAGGGCTTAGATGCAAAGGGCAGGAGAATTGCAGAGTAATCGAAGGCTCTTAGTCTTGCGCGAACTGATGGATAAATAACCTTCTCCTTGCTAGAGCTTCGCATTTTATAGCCTAAAAAGGTAACTACCTCAATTTATGGCACCTACCATAATTAAATTAATGCTTCGAACGGAGGAAGTTGTCGTGCCCTTTGATTGGCTCTACAGTAGCATAGTACACGGGGCCACGTGCTTTGGTGATCATGAAATGCAAACTACTGCCACCTCGTACCTCGACGCGAGATTTTTTTCTTAACCGAATTGCCTCGGGATGTGCTCCGCCACCTTTGCCTTAAATTCATCCACTTCGAACTCTTTTCAAGGTAGCTATCAACACGTTCTTTGAGGCACATTTTAAATTCTCCCATCTCACGCATTGTTGGTTCGACAAAGTTGAAATTAGCATTGAAAATGCTTCGCAGCGAACCTTTGGTGCGGGCTGCTTTATGACGCTTCGGGCCCGAAGTACTTCTCCTTCGTCGCGCTGCCGATTTGCTTCGCGAAGACCGTCTGTCAAAGCTTGCCTTCTTTGGAAACAACTTCACCAAAATTTGCTTCGAAAACTACTTCACGAGGGCTCTTTTAAAATCTACTTCGCAAAACTTCTGCCCGAAGTCACCTCTTAAAATGCTTCGGGTGCGAAGCTCTTTTCGTGCCTTTGCTTGAATTTTGGTTCGGCCCTTTTGAGGGTAAAGTGCTTCACTGCGAACCTCTTTGCAACTGCTACTTCACATCAAAAGTCCCCGAAGGAGATTTTGGAGTGTAATACTTGGCTTTTGCAATCTCGAAACAGGATGTATATACACAAATGAAAATTATATACAAAAGTACATATATATATATATATATATATATATATATATTTATATATTTATATTTTTTACAAGAGTTTCGCCTCAGCGATGAAAAGTCTTTAGATGAAGACCATTAATAGAAATTGGTAATACCTGGCCATCTGCATCTTTGAGGATGAAAGAGTTGGCCGAGTTCACCTTCATGATTTCGAACGGTCCATCCCAGAACGCGTCCAACTTGTCATGATTTCCAGGCTTGGCCTTCTAGGAGTCCCACTTCCATACTAGATCTCCCACCTTGAATGTGCGATCAGATGATTTTTTCTTGAACCAATCTCGGGTGACCTGAGCATGTTTAGCGAAGCTCTGGTAAGCCTTCTCGTGATCTTCCTCTAGTTGTAGCAGCTGAGCCAATCTACTTTCCAAAGGGTTGACTCCTTCTTCTTCTAACAACTGCAATGCATGGATCTCTATATGGGTAGGTAAGATGGCCTCCTTGCCGTAGACCAGGGCATAAGGTGAAGTCTTGATTGAATTCTTGACAAAAATTTGATCGGCCCACAAGGCACGATCTAGAAGGAGATGCCAAGTTATTTTGTTCATCTCTATGAGCTTTCTTAACACCTTCAACAAGGTCTTGTTGGTTGATTCCGCCAAGCCATTGCCCTGTGGATAGTAATTGGAGGATACTTTATGATATATCCCATATCTGTAGAGGAATTCATTGATTTTGGCGCTTGCAAAGCCAGGACCATTGTCTATTATGATTGCTTCGGGAATGCCAAACCGGGTGATCAATCCTTCAAGGAAGGCTATGACAGTCTCCTGATCAACATGCTTCGTGGGAACTGCTTCGGCCCATCTGGTGAAGTAATCAGTTGCGGTCAAGATGAACTTATGCCCAGTGGAGGAGTTCGGTGATATGACCCCTATGAAATCCAACCCCCATTGTTGAAAGGGAATTTCTACTTGTATCGGTTGGAGAGGCATCGAAGCATTTCTGCTTCGGCCGACGAACTTTTGACACTGCTCGCATTTGCGACAAACTACGAAGGCATCAACGAAGAGTGTGGGCCAATAGTAACCCGCTTTGATGATCTTCAATGCCATTGTTCTCCCTACGAAGTGGCCTCCAGATAATCCTGAATGAAATTCTCCCAGGACTCTCCTTTTATCATCATCTTTTATGCACCTGAGAAGGACGCCATCAATGTTTCTAAAAAATAGGCCTTCGGGCGCAAGGTATATCAGGAGGACCGCATCCTAAAATGTCTTTGTTGTGAAGCATTTAGATATAAAGGACATCTTCCAGTATTGAAGTATTCAACTATTTCACTGACCCAATCCTTTTCGTCCTCTTCCTGGTTCGCGAAGCATTCTTCTGCTGGCGAGTCATCCCATTGAGGTTCTGTAGCTTCGGTCGTTACGCTCTTCACCAGTTCTTGACACAATGCGCGACCGTGAACCAGCTTTGTAGGTTTGATCTCGATGTCAAATTCTTGAATCTTGCTGACCCAATCGACTCTTTTACTACCCAATTCTCCTTGGATGATGAAATTGCGCACATCAGGGTGAATGACAAAGACTGTAACCCGACTTTGGGAGATGAACTACTTGAATTTCCTAAGAGACTTCATTATTGCATGCACCTGCCTTTCTATGAAATTATATTTTTCTTCATGAGGATTTATCACTTGGATTAGAAACGTGATGGGGTGCTCTTCGCCATCTTCTCCCTTTTGTGTCAGGATCACAACATAGCTCTCAGGTTCTCCTATAGCATATAGGATGAAATCTTGATTATAGTCAGGGTTGGTCAGGACCGGTGCTTGAGCAATTTGGGCTTTTATTTATTCTAATGCTTCTTTTATTTCCTTCGTCCAGATGAATTCTACACCTTTCTTCAAGAGCTCGGACATCGGCTTGATAACTTGGGCAAAATCTGGGATAAACTTCCTCACGAAGTTGATCTGGCCAAAGAAATATTGAAGTCCTTTCTTGTCTACTGGGAGTGGGAGCTTCATTAGAGCTTCAACTCTATCAGGATCTACAACAAGACCCTTCTCTGATATCGCATGTCCCAACAACTTCCCTTCACTGACTGCGAATATGGACTTCTTCGGATTGATTGAAATGCCAAATTCTCGGCATTTTTCAAAAATCTGTTGTAAGTGTAAGGGGTGATCCTCCCTTCTTCGGGAGAAGACGATCATGTCATCTAGATAGATAACGATAACCTTATTCAAGAGCTCACCAAAAGCTAAATCCATTGCCCTTTGAAAAGTGGCTCCCGCATTCGAAAGGCCGAAGGGCATTCGTTGGTAAGCAAATGTGCCCCACTTGGTCGTGAATGCGGTCTTATGTTGGTCTTCGTCCCTGACCCAGATTTGATTGTATCCGAAGAAACCATCGAGTAGGGAGAAGCATTGAGCCCTAGCCACCGAATGCAAGATCTGATCGATCTACGAAAGAGGGTAGTGATCTCTGAGAGAAGCCTGGTTTAGGTTGCGAAAATCCACGCACAATCGTATATCTCCATTCTTATTTCTGACTGGGACTAGATTCGCTACCCAAGAAGAATTTTTGATGGGATAAATTATCTTTGCCTCGAGCATTTTTAGGAGTTCGGCCTTCATCAAGACTTTGATCTTCGGATTGATGGGCCTTTGCTTCTTCTAGAAAGGTTTGGTCCCTTCCTGCAACTCAATTGTATGCTGGATCAGTTGTCGATCGTATCCCCTTAAGTCTTGATAAGACCAAGCCACTGTGTCGGGATACTTTTTGCATAGAGATCGGATCTGCTCTAGCTCTTCCGAAGTGCAATCTATTCCAACTTTTATTGCTTTTCTAGGCTCAAGCTCTAAATCTTGATACTGCTTTGCATTAACTTTGATCCTATGAGAAACTGCTCGATCATTCTGATCAAAGAGGCTTTCGAGAGTAATTAACCCTTTGGGAACATGGTTATTCTTCAATTGAACTAGCCCTTCATATTCTTCTTCGTCAGGGCTTCTGCTCTCAACTGTGGCTACTTCTTGAATCATGAAATTCACAATCTACTCATCACTGTCAAAAAACTACCAATGCAGATCTCTGTCTGGGACAAAGGGCCTGTAAATCATCCTCATAGCTTTGGGCTTATGCACCATGTCTTCTGTTGGAGAATACTTGGCTGCGATGGATGCTAGAACATTGGCATGTCAGTTCTTTTCTCTCAAAATAGACTACAGATTGAGAGATTCGAACTGGTCGAGCAAGTCCCATACCCTATTTCGGTATGACTTGAGATAGTGCTTCTTTGAAGTGCACTTGTTTGTGACTTGATTGCATACCAATTCGAAATCTCCAAAGATTTGGAGATGCTTTATGCCTAACTTTTCTGCTTTCTTGAGTCCTAGGCATAATGCTTCATATTCTGCTGCATTTTTGGTGCAACTCCACACCAACCGATAACAATATTCCTTCTACTCTCCAAAAGGTGATACTAGAAGAATCCCTACCCCGGCACCATTTTTGCATCGGGCGCCATCGAAGAACAATTTCCACAGTCCTTCGACGAAGACCTTATCTCTTGATTTGATGTGTTTCTCAGGCTTGGCGATGGCATAACATCCCATCTCGGTTTCTATCATGGCATTAAAGTCTGCCAATGAAAACTCATCTTCACAACTTAACTGTGCGAGAGACTCCTCGACCAGATCCACCTGCTCTATTCCTTCCACTATCGCATGCACAGGATCGTTGCTTTCTCCTTCGGACATCTTTTCTACAAGGAAGGTAGAAGGCTTCTCGTTGTAAATCTTAATCTTCTTCCCTTTGAATGGAATCTCCAAGTGCGAGTAATCCATAGATAGATATCCACCCAGCTTCATCGTAAATTCTCTTGACAAGCACATACTGAAGTAGGGCTCGAGATCAATGACTACCACCTCTTGTATAACTATGATTTGAGGCATCTTGTGTAGCCAAATAGGAATATCCTTGATCACTCCTACAGTCTTCACGGGGGTACCATCCAACTGGAGTACGCCATGACTGCTTCACGTGTATTCCATCCCTATCTCTTCGCACATCGCCTTTGGCATGATTGTCATCGTAGCCCCAGAGTCAATCATACAGTTATGTACAACATACCCTTCCATCTATAGAGACATGTAGAATGATGATGGCCGATTCTTCCCCATAATGGATGTGGATAGGGTCTGCACTAGGGCAAGCGGTGTTGTCTTTCTTGCTTTGGTTATCTTCAACGATTCTTGCAACAAGTCCACTTGTCTAGGTAGTTGCAGTGCATCGTATAGGCTAATTTTGGCTAGAATCCTCTTCAGCTCATCCACAATGTTGTACGCCAAGGAACTGGGCACCTCAGGTTCCTTTCTTGGCTCATATCTGGTGCAATATTGTTCCGTAGCTTCGACCCTTTGTCGCTTAGTCAACGAAGGAAGCTTGAGCTTCTCTCTAGCTTGTTCCTTTGTTTCCACCTATGGAGGATTTGTAGGGGCCTATTGGACCTTCTCTTTGACTGGTGTAGGATGTTGAGCTTCATTTGGGGCCAGAGGAGGTTGTTGTCCCTTCTCATGGCGAGCATGCACCTTTAAGGGAGCCATTTGAGTAGCATCCACCTCTATCAACCTCTTTCCTCCTCTAGTAAGGACTGCAACTGGCTCTTCTTCACCAATTACCAGGTTGTGATTCATTTGCCTGATGACATTGACTTGACCGCCATGACTACTGCTCGCCAACATCTGTACATAGTGTTGGTGCAGCATGCAGGTATTCTCTTCATGAGGATCATTACACGTAGAGCACCAATGTATATAATCGGAAGTGCTCGGTGCTTCATCTATTGCAGCATTTCTTGCCAAAGCTCTTCCTTGTTGGGCCACTTGATCTTTAGTAAGCGTAGGTGTAGGATAAGATCTTCTTGGGAGAAACTCTTGTTGCGCTTGCTTCTTCTTCATAATGGTCATGTCGTTAGACAGGGTCTGCACTGTGGAGTTCAGGGACTGAACTTCTTGCAATATTTTGGCTTGCATGTCATCGACTTTGGGAATCGATGGCAATGGAGCCATTGTCGGTATTGGAGGTAGGGCTGGGTGTTGAAGTGGTGCTGGCAGTAGAGGGAATGCCAAAGTAACCATGGGCTATGGGGTCAAAAAAGTGGGAAAATGAATTTGTGGAGCAGTGATTTGAGATACGATGGGATTCAGGTTCCAAGATGAGATCGGGAGTGTAGGGGTTGCAGAGATCTATGAAGCGGTTGTGCTTGCATACTGGGATTGATAGAAATCGAGAAGTATGGGCATCGACATCCTTTGGGGAAGCTTACCCATAGCTATTAGATCCATTTTCGCATTTTGGGCTAACTCATATAACTCTGGGAAGGTATTGATATTCGAGTACCTTACCATCACACTGATATCAGGATTGAAAGCCCAAAGGAAATAGTATGCTACGGCTTCATCGGTTGGCCAAAGTCCAACTGGTATTCTTTTCTAGGTTCGAGCGAACCTAACATTGAAGTCTGCAATCTCCTCTTATGGATGTCTCTGGATCGTTGTGAACTACTGTAGGAGAGAGGTCGGATCGACGGACTCATTGAAGCTTCGCATCAACTGTTCGGCTAACTGGTCCCATCCCGTAATGGTATCGGGTGGTAAATATCTATACCAATAGAGGAGTTTTCCTCTAAGAGACAGAACCAAAAGCTTTACCATAACCCACTCTTCTGTGATGTCATGGATCGCCTCCAGAGAAACTATATCCTGGATGTGCTCCAGGGCAGTCTTCCCAGTTCCATCGAACATTGGGATCTTCTTTATAGTAGCAGGCGACACTTGCCCTTGTCTCGCTAGATTTAGCGGTCCCAAAGAATTCCATGCTGGAAATAATTTGGGCAGTGGTTGCTGCTGCTGCATTTGTTGTTGTTGTTGTTGTTGTGCCATATTTACGACTGGACTTTGAGAGACAGGAATCCTCGAAGCTCCTCCTTGGTTGCTAACAGGACGTCTAGTAGGAATGGAGGCACTAGGATGCTTCGGTGAGTTGGGAGGATTAGGAGGAAAGCTAGTCGTTGTGCTATCAGAAGTTAGACCTTGTTCATCAACAATGGCCTCTTGCGAGGATGTTCCACGTAACAAAGACTCGGGGGTGACCAACCTAGATCGCTCCCCAAAGGCATCAATATCTAGCTCAAAGAACTCAGTTTCCTCTCCTCTATTCCTAACTCTCCATCTTGTTTGCATGAAGACACAGACTTTGGTACCGGTATTTTCGACTTAAAGATTCTCGGGTAAAATAGAGTCACCAGATGCTAAGAGTCTTTTGGTAATAAGAGCATCGGTTCTCACTACCACTCATAAGGTGAGACTGACCGTGTCCCACTGAGCGTGCCAGAAAATGTTGGTCATCAAATCTACCCAGGAAAGGATTTGGGTAAGTGGATGCACCCTAGACCTGGACCAACATTGAAAGGCCGAAGAGAAAAGATGCTCCTCGTGCCAATCTCCGAAGAAGGCCGACTCCTATGCTACACTACTTCGATGTTTTAAGATAAGGGTGCAAGAAAGAGATAAACAGAGTAAGGGTGCAGGAAAGAAATAAAAGAGTAAGGAAAGAAATTTTAGTAGTTTAGTGGTGGGAAAGAACAGGAAGCACGATTGCTAGCGAATAACTTGAAACAACAACAAGAAACACCAAGAATAAATGAAATAAACACAATATTAATCCTCCTATGTATCCTCTGGGCGAGTTCCAGGATTCTCCTTTCTCTCTCACCAAAATTCAGAGTTCAGAGTAACGACGATTAAGAAAAGTGAATGTAACAGAAACACTATCCACAGGTAGCATAAAAGAAAATCAATATGACGTTTTCCTCCCCTATGTATCCTTCGGGAAAATTTTAGGGTTTAGTCCCCAATCGCATACCTAAATCCAGGATTCATAATTATAGTATACAAATGAAGAAAAATGAAAGAAATAAACACAGAAGGCAACATACAAGAGAGAAATTGAGTCCAAAGCTCTTTAGTATTAATCGTAGAAATGCAAGTTAGAGCAGCTTTCTAGCAGAAAGGTCCCCCATTTTTCACTACAATGCCTGGGTTTTTATAGAGGACCCGACCCTCTGAGCCATAATTACACAAAATGGAGGAGTACATCCTCGAAAGCTGAGAAGTCGGCTCCTCGCGGCTCTCGTGATCGAGCTCTCAAATCCGTTACCAAAACTGGAAACTACGATCGGGTCGACCAAGGAAACATGCATTAATGAGCCATCTGAGCGTCCTTGGTTTTTGGGTGCAGTGCTCGAGTGGCCACCATGCTCGTCGGGTTCTTCATCATGGACTGATACTTCATTTCCAATTGCTAAAAATGAGCAACGAGCTTACCGGGCACGAAAAAATGCATTTATGAGGCACTTGATCACCTCGGGAAAATACTCGACTTGGAATATGTGCCCTTGAAGTGCTTCGCTAACTCCTTGTTTGAAACTTCGCTTCGCAATGGACTTGAGCCGAAGCAGATCCTCCTTGATTTGCACTTCACACGGTTGAGCTTCGCAAAACAACTTCGGGGGTGGTGAGAGCCGAAGTAGATTTCATCCCCAAAATGGGGTCTTTACTTCTCACTGCTTCACTGATAAAATTGCTTTGCTGATGCCTTGGAGAACTGCTTCGCCGTGATCCTCTTTCAAAACTATGGTTTGGGAAGGTTTCGGCCGAAGCACTTGCCTTCAAAATATTACGTTCTCCACGACCTCCGCCACTTTGGGTGGAAGTACTTCACACAAAAACTAGCCGAAGCAGATGCTTCGCAATGACTTTTGGCGAAGTAAAAATGGTTCGCTGGTGAAGGGGCCCGAAGTGGGTGCTTCGACGGCCTTTTGGTGAAGTATTTTTAACGTTGCGCTCCTTCAAATCCCGCTTCGCAAGTTTCTTTCCCGAAGTAGCCTTTTGAAGTGCTTCGGGCCTGAAGTAGTTTTCATTCTTCTTCCTTTGCATTTTGCTTCGACAACACCACTTCGCAAAACTTCCGCCCGAAGTAACTGCTTGAGGGACTTCGGGTCCGAAGCAATTTTCTTGCCTTAGTCAATTCGGACCGCGTTTTTCCTTCGACGAAGCTATTATTTTGAAATTGCTTGAATGTCGCTTCGCAAAAAAGTCGCCCGAAGTGGTTCCTGGAAATGCTTCGGGTGCGAAGTTCTTTTTCTGAATTCTTCTTCGGCAACGCCGCTTTGCAAGGTTTTCGCCCGAAGTAGCTTCTTGAAGTGCTTCGGGCCCGAAGTAATTTTCACCCTTAGCGATTTCTTTCGGCAAAGGTATCCTCCTTGGTTTGTTTGGCAACAAAGATTTTTGTTCTTCTTTTTATGTACAAGGGGGTGGTAGGGAAAGCCAAAATTGTTGCAACACTTGAAAATGTTGTTTCTAAAAGCAAGGGAACAAATTCATGAAATTAAAAGAAATACTTTACAAAAGAGAGACTGTACAAAATTTTGATTTTTTCTACCCCGTTGTGCAATGTGACAAAATTGTCAACAGGTCCTTTGTCTAGTTGTGATCACCTACGACTCGGTTGGCAAAATTACTCATTGATAACCTCATCAAGTAATGGTACTGGTGATTGAGAAGCTGCACTCTTTGCTAATTCTTGATAGAGTGTCTGACTGCTAACCAGTTTGGTTGATCAAATCTCTACATCATACTTCTGGATCTTTGATACCCAACCTACTCTTTTATCACCAAGATCTCCTTGGATGATAAAATTCTTGACATCCAGATGAATGACATAGATAATTGTCTTGCTTTGTGAGACAAAATGTTAGAATTTTTTCAGAGACTTCATAATTGCATAAACCTATTTTTTAATAAAATTGTATTTCTCCTAGTGTGACTGAATAATTTGACTTAGAAAAGTGATTGGTTGTTCATTACCATCATCTTGCTTTTGTGTAAGCACGACGACATAACTTTCCTGCTCACCTACTGTATAAAGGATAAAATCCTTAGAATAGTCTGGATTGATTAACACTAATGCTTGAACGATTCTTTCCTTAATATCTTGAAATGTTTGCTTCATTTTCTCCGTCCATCTTAAGTATGCATTTTTCTTCAAGATTTCAGTCATCGATTTCACTACCTAAGCGAAGTTGATGATGAATTTTGGGATAAATTTGATTTGGCCAAAAAAGGATTGCAGATCCTTATTATTGGCTATCAATGGTAATTTTAAGAGAGCTTATGCTCTCGCAAGAACAATAGCTAACCCCTCCTTTGAAATCACATGTACCAAGAGCTTCCCCTCTTTGATAGAAAATATTGATTTCTTGGGGTTGATGGAGATACCAAATTCCTGATACTTTTCAAACACATGTATCAAATAAGATCCATGCTCTTCCCTGCAATGTGAAAAATAGACATATCATCAAGGTATATCATAATTATTCGATTTAGCAACTCACCAAAAGCGACATCCATGACTCTTTTAAAAGTGGCACCAACATTGGAAAGATCGAAAGGCATTATTTGATAAGCAAAGGTACCCCACTTGGTAGTAAATGCCATATTATGTTGGTCCTCATATTTTACCCATATCTGATTATAGCCGGAGAAACCATCAAGCAGTGAAAATATTTGTGCTTCAGTGACGACATGAAGTATTCGGTCAATCTATGGTAAGGTATAGTGATCTTTCAAAGATGCTTGGTTTAGATTACAAAAATCTACACATAGGAAAATATCTCCATTCTTATTTCATACTGGAACCAAATTCACCACCCAAGTTGAGTGTTTAATGGGATAAATAATTTTTGCCTCTAGCATTTTCAGTAATTTTTATTTCATAAGAACTTTAATCTTCGTATTAATAGGGCGTTGCTTCTACCAAAAAGGTTTCACCCCTTCCTATAATTCAATGGTGTGTTGAATCACATTTTTTTCATACCCTTTCAAATCATGATAACTCCATGCAACAATATCAGGGAATTCAGAGCACATATTCTTAATGTCCTCAAGCTCTTCTAGAGAGCAATCTGTCCCAACTTTGATGATCTTGTTAGGTCCCAACTTCAGCTCAGTATACTCTTTTTCGTCCACCTTGATCCTATGTTTTTCTGCCCTGTCACTCTAATCAAAGAGGCTCTCTAATGTAATTAATCCTTTCAGGATGTGATTATTCCTGAGTTGTATTAAACCTTTAGATTCATCTTCGTCCAACATCCTTCCCTCCACACTACCAACTTATTTAATCAGAAAGTTTACAATCTGTTCATCATTATCAAAAAATTGCCAGTATATGTTCTTATATGGGACTGAAGGTCTATAAATCATTCTTATAGTCTTGGGCTTTTTTACCACACTTTCAACAGGAGAGAAGTTCACATCAAGGTATGTCAGGAAATCTGCATGCTTATTTCATTGTTGCAAAATCTCTTGAATATTTAATGCATCAAATGATTCAAACAAATCCCATACCTTGTTGCGGTATGCCTTTAGATAGTGTTGCTTTGAAATGCACTTGTTGGTCACCTAGTTAACAATCAACTTAGAATCTCTAAAACTTTGCAATTGTTTGATCCTGAGCTTTTCTTCTTTCTTTAGCCTCAAGCACAACACTTCATACTCGGTGGTATTATTTGTACAACTCCAAGTCAACTAGTACGAGTATGTTTTTTGGATTCCTAAAGGAGATATGAATAATACTCCAGCTTTGATACCATTCTTACATCTAGCACCATTGAAGTACATTTTCTAGAGTTGATCAGGGTGTTAGTCTCACAATGACACTGAGAGGGGGGGTGAATCAGTGTAGCTCTTTTAAAACTTAAATATTCAACTCTTAAATCCGAAACAGTGAAATATTGAAACCAAATAAAACAAGTATAACAAGAGAACATCACACAACACAAGATGTATCAAGGTTCACCAATTTGGCTACATCCTCAAAATGACTGTTTGGACTCCCATCCAAATCCAGCCTTTGCAAAGCACCAACTTTACAATCAATTTACCAGCACCCACTAGAAGGAGCACCAACCCTTGATTTATCTGCACCAACAGAAAGGAGCACCAACCCCTGATTTATCTACACCAACAGAAAGGAGCACCAACATATTATGGCCTCTTTGAATGGCATATTTAAAACCTTTGAAAAAAAAATTGTTTCTCCTTCCATGACTGTTCGTTTTCTCCTTCCCTTATGCATGCATGTGTTTTGGTTTCCAAAAAGGCTTTTCATTCCTTCGTTTCATTTTCTCCACATGGACATGCGTCCGCTTCTTTCCATGTGTAACGACCATCTTAAATGATTTCAAATCATTAAAGATTCCTTATGTAACGTTTTGTCTTATTCATTGAATGTCCTTATGTGACAAATTACCTTATTCAATCTTCGATTTATTCCTTATAGGTCCATGTGACTATGCAGTCTTCAGTTTCACTATCCTGGTGTTCATCACTAATATTAGACGCACTGTCAACTACTCTGTTCCTTTGGCAAAAATGCAACATGTCACGATATCGCAACACTTTTATTTCTCTGCTTGCCTGCCTTTTTTGAGTCGCAAAAATGCAACATGTCACGATATCGCGACACTTTTGTTTCTTTGTCTGCCTACCCTTTTTGAGTCGTGAAAATGCAACATGTCACGATATCACAACACTTTTTCCTTCTTGCTCTTTCTCTTTGCTTTGGATTGCGAAAATGCAACATGTCGCAATATCGCGACACTTTTTTTCTCCTTGCTCTTTCTCTTTGCTTTGGACCGTGAAAATGCAACATGTCACGATATCGTGACACTTTTTCTTTCTTGTTCTTTCTCTTCTCTTTTGGCTATGAAAATGCAACATGTCGCGATATCGTGACACTTTTTCTTTCTTGTTCTTTCTCTTCTCTTTTGGCCGTGAAAATGCAACATGTCACGATATCGCGACACTTTTTCTTTCTTGTTCTTTATCTTCTCTTTTGGCCGCGAAAATGCAACATGTCGCGATATCGCAACACTTTTTCTTTCTTGTTCTTTCTCTTCTTTTTTGGCCACGAAAATGCAACATGTCGCGATATCGTGACACTTTTTCTCCTTGCGGTGTTTTGCTTTTTCTTTGATCTTTAGCATATGGGCCACTTCGGTCTTCTTGGAAAATATGCAAAAATGTGGGTCCCCAATTTTGGGGTACGTTGTGGAGCAGCCACAACATGATGATTTTTTCAACTTTGCACAACAACCTGTAACAACTTCACCCAAACATAAAAAACATCCTCATAAGCATTTAACATCATTGTACATACTCTGAATAACCTCTGAACTCCTATCCACTGCATCAACCGATCTATCTGATTGTGTTGACAATAATGACAATACTATCGTTGCACCTTGCTCAACAATCTCCCCCTTTGGAATTGTTGGCAACACACGTGCAATTTCCTATAACTCTTATCCCCCTTTGACAACAATACCAAAGGGCTACTGCAAACTCCCCCTGAGTCCATGCACAACATTCTCAAGCAAAAATTATTACACTTAGAAAAAATCACAAACATGAGCAAAAAGATAAACAAATACACAAATGCTCCCCTTGAGAATGTGGTCCCGATAGCTAGTCAATTCTTGGGAAGCGTGACCACTCCCAATTTATTGCGAAGGTACTCAAAGACTTCCTTGGGCAACAATTTTGTGAAGATATCCGCTACTTGCTCTGTTGTTGGAACAAAATCCAACTTAACCTCACCTTCCGCAAATTTCTCCTTCAAAAAGTGATATCGGATAGCAATATGTTTTGTGCGAGAATGCATAACCGAATTCTTTGAGATGTTAATGGCACTGGTTTTATCACACTTAACTAAAATTGGCTCACTAAAGTTAATACCAAGATCTTTCAGGGTTTTTTTCATCCATAATACCTGCATACAACACGTCGCTACAATATATTATGCCTCTGCTATGGATAAGGAGACTGACTCTTGTTTTTTACTATGCCACGCGACCAACCTGTCTCCAAGATAGAATGCACCTCCACTAGTACTCTTTCTGTCATCTACACATCCTGCCCAATCTACATCTGAATACACAATAAGGGTGAAGTCCTTACCTTTCGGATACCATAACCCATACTCCATAGTACCCTTGAGGTATCGAAGAATCCTCTTCACTACTATCACATGAGTCTCCTTGGGACTAGCCTGAAATCATGCTACCATGCATACTGCCTACAAAATATCTGGTCTGGTAGTTGTCAATTACAGTAAGCTCCCAATCATAGATTTGTACATGGTTTGATCAACATGTGGAGATTTGTCATCCTTGCTCAACTTGCAACCTGTCATCATGGGAATGCTAACTGGCTTACAATCCTCCATTGTGAACTTTTTTAGCATCTCTTTCACATATTTAATTTGAGAAATAAATATGCCCTTCTCATTTTGATTAACTTGCAACCCAAGGAAATACGAAAGTTCACCAATCATTGACATTTCAAATTCTTTCTGCATCTTATTTGCTAAATCTTTACACAAATCATATTTGTTGCTGCCAAATATGATGTCATCTACGTATACAACAAGAACAATAAGATGGCCATTTTCTGTTTTGACATACAAATTACTATCCACCATACCTTTCTTGAACCCTTGTTGAGTAAGATAGTTGTCCAGCCTTGCATACCATGCTCAGGGTGCCTATTTTAAGCCATATAATGCTTTCTTCAACTTACAAACCAATTTGGGATCATCACCAAGTTGGAAACCATCTGGCTGCTCAATATAAAACTCTTCTTCAAGTTTCCCATTCAAAAATGCTGATTTCACATCCATTTGATAAACTTTGAAATTATTGTAAACTGCTAAAGCCATAAACATTCTAATTGCCTCTATTCTAGCCACAGGTGCAAAGGTTTCCTCAAAGTCAATACCTTCAACTTGTGCATAGCCTTTACATACCAATCTTGCTTTATTCTTGACTACCTATCTGTCTTCATTCAATTTGTTTCGAAAGACCCATTTAGTACCGATTATATTTTTATTTGCAGGTCTTGGTACTAACTCCCAAGTTTTATTTTTTTCGATCTGATCTAATTCTTCATTTATTGCCTTCATCCAACTTTCATCTTCATGGATGTGATTTCATTCGATATTGTCCTAACTTTTGAATTAAGTGATTGTATCTCCTACAATAATTTTATGTGCAGATTGGGATTTGAGGGTATTGGAGGTGTTGGCAAAGGTAAAGGAACTGGTGAAGAAGGTAATGTTGGGATAGGAGGGGCAGGTAATTACGAAATGACTAGAGAAAGTAATTACGAAGCAAAAACTATTGTTGTAGTTTGGGATGTACTTGGATTCCATGAAGGAATTGGGTACATGAGTGACATGGGCAAGGGCTAAGAAGACATATTAGCATATAATTACTGTGTAATATCAAGAAAAATAGGCATGGCCATTTTCAACAGAAGCTTACCGATAGCGATCAGATTAGCTTTGGCATTTTGTGTTGTAGTATACATATCAGGGAATGTATTGGCATTGGACTTTCTGATGGCCATACTAATGTCAGAGTTGAAGGCTCAAAGGTAGTAAAATGTGGATTATTCGGGAGTCGATCGAATACCATCAGAAAATCTATGCCAAGTTTGGGTAAACTTGATATTAAAGTCCACGATTTCTTCTTGAAGATGTATTTGAATAGTAGTGAACTGATGCAACAAGAAAAAGGGATCTATTTGTTCATTGAACCATTTAATCAATAGTTCAACTAACTAGTCCCAAGTAGTGATGGTTGTAGGTTGTAAGGATCGGTACCAGTAAAGTAATTTTCCTCGAAGAGAGAGAACAAGTAATCTCACTATTATATCTTCTTTTGTGATGCCATGAATCATCACCAAAGCAACTACATATTGAACATGCTCATAGGTTTTTTTTCTCGTATCATTGTAAATTGGCAGAGCCTTCATTACCACTTGCGGAATCAAGTTTTGAGATTGTAGATTTAGAGACCCAAAATGATTCCATGCTGGAAATTGCCTTTGTGGTGGCTATTGTGGTGGTGGATTTTGAGCCATGTGGATTGGTGTGTGTGGTTGGGGAGGTGTAAAACTAGTGGTTGTACTAGCCAAACTCAAAGGAATAAAAAATACACCAGCTAACTAAGAAGATGTTTTACTTTATGGGACATCTGGAGTAACTAACCTAGGGTGTTCTCCTAGCTCTTAGATATCAGGTGCATAAAACACAATAGTCTCTTCAAAAGTTTTGGCCTTCAATCTTGTGATCATGAAGAAAGATTCCGCTCACTTCACGTTCAGAGGCTTCTGGGTAGAGCTGATTTTCCATATGTTCTAATTATACAGTACAAGATGAACATCAAACCTTAATACTATTGAAAGTGGAACCTTTTGAGTGTCCCACCGGGCGTGCCAAAAACTATTGGTCATGAATCTGCCTAGTTACAAATTCTATGCCTTGTGCATCCTAGACTCGGCCAACATTAAAAGGTCAGAGGAGAGAAATGTCCTCCAAGCCAATCTCCAGAGAGGTTTGGCTCCCTTACTAATCTACTTTGGTTAAAATTTTAGGGTAACAGGAAAGAAATAGGTAAATATAGCTATAAGACAATAGTATAGGACAGGGATAGACTAACAATCAAAATTTCACCAAGCAATTAGCATCATGCAACAGAAATACAAGTGAAGAAACTTCTAACAGTTATGCAATAAAAATCCCAAAGTGCATTTCATTGTTCACTCTCTCACTAGCAAAGACTAAATTCAAAAGTAGAATTTACTTAGCAAATAATGGAATTGAAATCCTTCAAAAATTACACAAAAAATTATCAAATGCAAAATCACTCGAAGAACCAAAAGTCGAAGCATTTCTATTGATGCAGAAAACTTAGAGTGTTTTTCTTTAGAATGTCCATCCTCCTTTTAAGATGAAAAATGATTAGTATTTATAAAGGGTTACGATTATTTCATTCAATGCACTTACAAACAAAATGCTGGTAGATCAAAAACCAACGAGAACAATTTTCTCCTTAGCATCAGTGATATACTGGTCAAGATATTCTGCAAGGAAACCATGATCCGACTTTGATGGGAGAATCACACAAAGAAGTCAAGAGGATTAAATGTTTGAAGGCAGCCTCAACGTCAGTGCATCGAGATGCAATGAAATCACTTGAAAACCTGGATCTTTGGTCTTTGAATTTGCTTTGCCCTTGTACCTTGGAACTTCATTTTTTGCTAAGAAATTCAACCATATATTAATGCTATTTTGAAAAACAGCACAGTCGATTGACGATGTGTTGGAAATGAATAAGAATGACATCTTCTCTTGCAAATTCGAGGTAATTTTTTTGGAAATGCAGCTTGTATTGCTTCAAAAATTAAATTCCATTGTCCCTTAATATTTCTTAAGAGAATCAACAAGAATAATGCCTTGGAAAGTAGCACCTCTGAGAGTAAATGAGTTTCACCTAGAAGGATGCGAAAAATCCTTTTTCGAATCATTGAGGGGCGATAATAGAATTATGCTCAACATTTGGGTATTTCGTTCCAATAGCAACCTTCAATTTAAATTTGGTAATGTTTTACTAATTTCACCCCTCATGGAGGCGACAAGGACTTTCACCCCATTTGGAAGGCGACTTCAACTTGAAATATTTTGCTTCATGGTGGCAATGTGTCACAACTTGCTTTCACCCAAATGTGATTTGAAAACCTTGTTTCACCCCTTGGAGAGGTGAAACTACATGTCTTCTATCAGCAGGGGCACCTTTGAATTTGACCACGCTAACTTATTCCTTTTGTTTTCACCTTACCATTGTCAAAATCACCAAAGGCGGCAAAGAAGGGTCTCGCGTCTTAACTTAAACCTTATCTTGGAGAAATGACTGAAGAACACAAGCTTATACTGAGAGGGGGGTGAACAGTATAAGACCACTTTTTACTTTTCTTTTCAATTCAATATTATGCAGTGTATAGATAGCAGTATCAATAGCAGTAATCAAAGCAATGCACAAAACACCATACACAATAGAGACACATATTTTAACGTGGTTCACCCAATGTGGGCTACCTCCACAGAGAAAATATTTCTTCTAAATATTTCTCAAATAATCCTTTGGGAATCCTTCCCAATTACAATGTTTATGGACCTCTGTCCAAAGGAGATGTTGATCCCCTAAATCTCAAGTTCGTGGATCTCTTCCATAGGAGAACTCTTTCCCCTTCAGCTCTGGCTAGTGATCTTCTAGAAGACTTTGTCTCTCTACTGCACTAATTGGTGGATCTCTCTCCACTTGAAGACTCCTCACTCAGAAGATCTATCTTCAATTGTCCTGGCTATTGGATCTCTATCCACTGAGACTCTGTCCTCTATACTCTATCACCTCCAAAGCTCTATCAATAGGTTCACTCAGAACCTTCTCAAATATGCTCAATAGGTCCACTCAGAACCTGCTCAAATCTGCTCAACAGGTCCACTCAGAACCTGCTCAAATCTGCTCAACAGGTCCACTCAGAACCTGCTCAAATCTGCTCAATAGGTCCACTCAGAACCTACTCAAATATGCTCAACAAGTCCACTCAAAACCTACTCAAATATTCTCAATAGGTCCACTCAGAACCTACTCAAATATACTCAACAGGTCCACTCAAAACCTACTCAAATATGCTCAAACCCAACCAATATCACACAAAAATTGTCCAAATATGCTCAACAAGCTCACTCAGAACTTGTCCAAATATGCTCAACAAGTCCTCTCTAGGACTTGCTCAAATCTGCATTGCAAGCTTCCACAAAGCTTACACAAAATCAGTCCACAAGCCTTCTCAAAGACTTGCCTCAAATCAGCTTAACAAGTCCACACAAAACTTGTTCAATCTCATAGAATCATAAAGAGAATTGTTAGAGACTCAATATGTTCTACACTCAATGCTTAATCACTTTCTCAACTCAATCTCATAGAAGCATAAAGAGAATTGTTAGAGACTCAATATGTTCTATTCTCAAAGCTCAATCTCAACTCAAATCAATCTCATAGAAGCATAAAGAGAATTGTTAGAGACTCAATATGTTCTATTCTCAAAGCTCAATTCAATAGAATTGTTAGAGACTCAATATGTTCTATTCTCAAAGCTCAATCTCAACTCAAATCAATCTCATAGAAGCATAAAGAGAATTTTTAGAGACTCAATATGTTCTATTCTCAAAGCTCAATCTCAACTCAAATCAGAATATAGAATAGTTTGTTTCATGGAACTTGAACAACCACATGCATCCACTTGACTAGGCTTAATCAACTCTACTCAACCAATCACCTCAAGGAACAACCCTTTCTCACAAACCCTAGTCCAAGCATGTATCAACCAACTCAAAATATTTCCAACAATGCTCAACCACAAATCTCACATAACAATGATACTCATGTTCTTTTCTAACTCAAGTTCAAGTTCTTTGCATAACCAATTGGCTTCAACAACAATGCTTATAAAACAAAGTTTAATCACAACTCTCAATCCAGAAAACCTTGAAGCATTAAACCAACCACTTTCGAAAAGGAAACCATAATCAATCCTTTTCTCTCCAATGATATTTTCAGAAATCAATCACCCAATCAAGTCAATGGAGAATATTGCCCATACCTTTTTGATGCCAAGGAGTTGTCCACAAAATCTGTCAAACTCAACACACTTTCAAATATTTCCTTTTCAATCACAAAGAGGTTAGAGGACTTGAGTAATATCACAATAATAAAAATAATATCCCAATAACACCTTATTACTCCTACTCAATAAAATTCACCATGTCCTCTCATGAAAGAAATAATCCCCTTTGAAAAAGAATAAATCAAACTCACTTTTGAACCCCTTTACAAAAATAGAAATATCTCTTTACACACACCTTATTTCTCCTTCTAAGCAAGTTAATCAAATAGCCCTTGAAAAATGCTTTCCAACGATATATAATATGCTACCCTTCCAAAAATAAAACCATCAAAAATCTCTCAATTTTCTAGGGCATAGCATAACCCTTATTTCTCCCTTAAGGCTATTTAATAAAAATTAAAATATAAAAATTAACTTGCCTTGCCTCTCGGAGGGATTCGATCCCCCGACATCTTCCTTCCCAATGCCTTAACCATGGCCAAGCCACCATTGGGCCACGCGCCCACACGTGCCTAAGAAGGCACGAACTGCATCAACAACCTCACGAAACTGTGCCTTTCAAAATAATCAAAATGCGCTTCGAGCGCTTTGACCTTGCAAGCAACCTCCAAGCGAATCGAACATGGGACCTCCTATGTCTCGCCAAGCCAACGCACCACTAGGCCAAGCTGGCCTATGTGCTCCACAAGTCAAACGTTCCCTGCTTCAACCCTTTCGCAATTCGTAAAGTCTTTTAAAACACGAGCCTTAATTCGCATGCACTCCAAACGAATTAGCAAGGATAAAATTGATTAATGCCTTTTAGGGCATTATATATAATGCCTTTGTCTTCCATGCAATCATGTCGATGCATCGATTTAATTCGACGTCGGCTTGGTTGATTAATTTATAATATATTTAAATTTAAATTTAAATTTAAATATTATAAATTAAATTAGACCAACCTTAGGTTTTAGTTTAATTAAACCTTGGAGCCTTGTCTTAATGCACAACCTTGGTGTAACGAATATTATTTATAAAATTTAAATTCCTTGTGAATTTAAATAATTTATAAATAATTATTAAACCTCCTTTTTAACCTTGGCAATAACCCATCTTGAGCTTTTATGAACCAATCGCTTAACCTGTGCTCCCAATAATATTAAAATATTATGGAGCCTTTTTCCTTTCACTTTTGCACTGTTGAAGCTTTTTCTTGGATGATAGTGACAACCTTGGATGACTTTATTTCTTGCCGAATTCCTTGATATGAGTGATAACTCTATCAGGTGACATCAATGACAACTTTGACTTAGAGGACTCAAAATGTCCAACAATCTCCCCCTTTGTCATTGATGGCAACCCATATCCTTTTACTGAAACCTGACCTTCTTTTTGCTCCCCTTGGGACTTTGCTCCCCCTGGCTCAATGCTCTCTCAAATATCAAATCTCTTCCCCAATATACACAAATCTCTCCCCTTTGACATCAATGGCAAAGGGTCACCTTTGGGGCACGGGGCTAAGAATGAGCCTCTTAGCTTAGCCCCTCCCCCACCTCCACATGAGGTGGTTAATTCTGGGGTGGGAGTATTTCTACTCCCCGAAAGCACTGTTCTTTACCTTTATCTTTCTCTCTTATTTTTTGAGTTTTTTGAATCCTCTGACTATTTCTTTCCAAGTCATCATCCCTATTCCTATCATCACTTATGTTCCTATTTTTGTTCTTGTTCTCATCCATGTTCCTATTCTTGTTCCTGTTCTCATCCTTGTTCCTGTTCCTATTTCTGTTCTCATCCTTGTTCATATTCTTGTTCTAGCCTCTATTCTTGTTCATATTCTTGTTCATGTTCATATTCCTATTCTTGTTCATGCCTATTTTTGGAATATTTTCTCTACACCATCTTGCTATGTGACCATCATTATTGCACTTATAACACTTAATGTTATTATTCCTTGGAGGTGCAACTATCTTAGGGTTTCTCCTAGTAAAGCCATATCCTCTTCTATCATGAATCTTGCAATTCATTGCCTTGTGACCAAACTCATTACATGAGTAGCAATACCCTTGGAAAAGTTATCCTTTTCCATATTCCTATCTTTCATGTGTCCTGCACTGTGAAGCCATGTGCCCAAACCTGTGACATGAAAAACATCTTCCATTGAAGCTTCCTTGTCTTGACCTCATTGGTCTCCTATTCTGATTGTTGTTCCATCTGTATCTTCTCTATGCATTGTTCCTATCTTTGTTGAACTCTTTGTTGTCCAACTCATCCTCTGATGTCTCATTCCCACTTACATTATCTTCTTCTGAAGTTCCTTCTTCTTCGAGACTTGAAGTAGACTCTTCTTCCCATTTCTTTTGAACCTGTTTAGAACCAAGACCTATCTTGTTTGTTGCTCTTCTTTGTATCTTGACTATTTTATCCACACTCTTTGCACTGTTTACATACTTGTATAGCTTATTCTTGGAATCCTCTAAATCTTCCTTTAGTAGGGCCACTTCTTGTGTTAACTTTTCACATTCCAAGATCTTTGCTTCTAACTTATCCTTGAACTTGCTTGCCTTAGCCTTTGACTTTTCTAAATCCTCTATGAGCAATAATCTTTCTTCATCACATTCTTGAAACTGACTTTCAAGCTTAGAGTGTTGCTTTCTTACCTTCTTTACTATGTCAAGGGCATAGATAAGTTCTCCCTTGAGATCATAGTCATTCTCTACTGAATAATCCTCTATTTGTTTACCTTTGTCCATATCATTTCTTTCTTTTGGCTTGTCTTCTATAGGATCACTCACTTCATCTTCTAATGCCATTAGAATATTTTCATCTGGTCTATCAAGTGCATCTTCAAAATCATCATCACTGAAACTATAACCATCCCTTGTGCAATCATCTTCAAGATGTCCAAATCTACCACATCTAAAACACTTGAGAATAACTGGAGTCTTTCTCTTAACTTGTTCTTTCTCTTCAACCATAAATAGGACTTCATCTCTATCATTGTCTGAAAAACTAGCATCACTATCATTTGAGTACTTACTTGCATTATCCGCATAGTAGCTTCTCTTTTGCCTTTGGAAGAACTTCTTCCCTTGTCTGTTTTGTCCATCCTTGCTTTTCTTCTAGTACCTATGTTTTTTGATTCCCTGTACCTGTGATCCTATTTTTCTTCATCATTGTTGCTCTTTGGCTCTTTGCACTCTGTTGCATAATGTCCATACTTTCCATAGTTAAAACACTTAACAGATCTTAGATCTATGGTTCTTTTGGAACCTTTATCTCTTCTGCCATAATTTGCTTCTTCATCACTGGAAGACTCACTGCTTGATTCTGTCTTCTTACCCTTTTTATTTTTGTCCACTTTGAATGCAACTTCTTTCAGAGGAATAGGATCTTTTGTTCTTATCTCAAAAGTAGTAAGCATGCCAAGCAAAGAATTCCTTGTCAAAGAATCACTATCAATTGATGTTTCTATAGCAGAAACCTTTTCACTATACCTTTTTGGAAGAGTTCTCAAGATCTTATCACAAGCATCAGACTCATCAACCTTCATTCCAAGACCTCTCATCTCATGTACAAGTTCATCAATCTTACTGAGATAGTCACGAATGTTTTCATCATCTCGCATTCTTAAATTTTCAAACTCTCCTTTGAGATTTCTGATTTTAGCTTTTCTGACACCTTTATCTCCTTCATATATGGTATGCAATAGTTCCCACATATATTTTGTTGTTTTACAATCCATAACCTTCATAGATTCTGATCTACGCAACCCTTTTATAATTGCATTCATAGCTCTTGAATTTGCATGCATTAGAAGCTTACCTTCCTTATCTGTAGGAGGATTGGCTGTTGAATCATATCCAAATTCCACTGCATCCCAAACTTCATTGCCAAGTGCCATCAGGTGAAATCTCATCAACACACACCAATACAAGAAGTCACTTCCATCAAATACTGGTACTGCATTATTGAAGGACCCATATTTTTTATCCTTTTGATCCATTGTGTTCTTAGACCACTTTTCCTTCAAGCTGTCAAACTCTTCTGAAGGAACCCACTCTGATACCAATTGAAGAACACAAGCTTATACTGAGAGGGGGGTGAACAGTATAAGACCACTTTTTACTTTTCTTTTCAATTCAATATTATGCAGTGTATAGATAGCAGTATCAATAGCAGTAATCAAAGCAATGCACAAAACACCATACACAATAGAGACACAAATTTTAACGTGGTTCACCCAATGTGGGCTACCTCCACAGAGAAAATATTTCTTCTAAATATTTCTCAAATAATCCTTTGGGAATCCTTCCCAATTACAATGTTTATGGACCTCTATCCAAAGGAGATGTTGATCCCCTAAATCTCAAGTTCATGGATCTCTTCCATAGGAGAACTCTTTCCCCTTCAGCTCTGGCTAGTGATCTTCTAGAAGACTTTGTCTCTCTACTGCACTGACTGGTGGATCTCTCTCCACTTGAAGACTCCTCACTCAGAAGATCTATCTTCAATTATCCTGGTTGTTGGATCTCTATCCACTGAGACTCTATCCTCTATACTCTATCACCTCCAAAGCTCTATCAATAGGTTCACTCAGAACCTTCTCAAATATTCTCAATAGGTCCACTCAGAACCTGCTCAAATATTCTCAATAGGTCCACTCAGAACCTGCTCAAATATTCTCAATAGGTCCACTCAACCTCCAAATCCCCCCACTCAACCCAAATCTGCTCAATAGGTCCACTCAGAACTGCTACTCAAATTTCTCAACAGGTCCACTCAAAACCTCTCAAATATCTCAACAGGTCCACTCAAACCTCAAATTCAACACTCAACCTATCCAAATATGCTCAACAAGCTCACTCAGAACTTGTCCAAATATGCTCAACAAGTCCTCTCTAGGACTTGCTCAAATCTACATTGCAAGCTTCCACAAAGCTTACACAAAATCATTCCACAAGCCTTCTCAAAGACTTACCTCAAATCAGCTTAACAAGTCCACACAGAACTTGTTCAATCTCATAGAATCATAAAGAGAATTGTTAGAGACTCAATATGTTCTACACTCAATGCTTAATCACTTTCTCAACTCAATCTCATAGAAGCATAAAGAGAATTGTTAGAGACTCAATATGTTCTATTCTATCAAATCTCACTCAACACAACATAATTTTAGAGACTCAATATGTTCTATTCTCAAAGCTCAATCTCAACTCAAATCAATCTCATAGAAGCATAAAGAGAATTGTTAGAGACTCAATATGTTCTATTCTCAAAGCTCAATCTCAACTCAAATCAGAATATAGAATAGTTTGTTTCATGGAACTTGAACAACCACATGCATCCACTTGACTAGGCTTAATCAACTCTACTCAACCAATCACCTCAAGGAACAACCCTTTCTCACAAACCCTAGTCCAAGCATGTATCAACCAACTCAAAATATTTCCAACAATGCTCAACCACAAATCTCACATAACAATGATACTCATGTTCTTTTCTAACTCAAGTTCAAGTTCTTTGCATAACCAATTGGCTTCAACAACAATGCTTATAAAACAAAGTTTAATCACAACTCTCAATCCAGAAAACCTTGAAGCATTAAACCAACCACTTTCGAAAAGGAAACCACAATCAATCCTTTTCTCTCCAATGATATTTTCAGAAATCAATCACCCAATCAAGTCAATGGAGAATATTGCCCATACCTTTTTGATGCCAAGGAGTTGTCCACAAAATCTGTCAAACTCAACACACTTTCAAATATTTCCTTTTCAATCACAAAGAGGTTAGAGGACTTGAGTAATATCACAACAATAAAAATAATATCCCAATAACACCTTATTACTCCTACTCAATAAAATTCACCATGTCCTCTCATGAAAGAAATAATCCCCTTTGAAAAAGAATAAATCAAACTCACTTTTGAACCCCTTTACAAAAATAGAAATATCTCTTTACACACACCTTATTTCTCCTTCTAAGCAAGTTAATCAAATAGCCCTTGAAAAATTCTTTCCAACGATATATAATATGCTACCCTTCCAAAAATAAAACCATAAAAAATCTCTCAATTTTCTAGGGCATAGCATAACCCTTATTTCTCCCTTAAGGCTATTTAATAAAAATTAAAATATAAAAATTAACTTGCCTTGCCTCTCGGAGGGATTCGATCCCCCGACGTCTTCCTTCCCAATGCCTTAACCATGGCCAAGCCATCATTGGGCCACGCGCCCACACGTGCCTAAGAAGGCATGAACTGCATCAACAACCTCACGAAACTGTGCCTTTCAAAATAATCAAAACGCGCTTCGAGCGCTTTGACCTTGCAAGCAACCTCCAAGCGAATCGAACGCGGGACCTCCTATGTCTCGCCAAGCCAATGCACCGCTAGGCCAAGCTGGCCTATGTGCTCCACAAGTCAAACGTTCCCTGCTTCAACCCTTTCGCAATTCGTAAAGTCTTTTAAAACACGAGCCTTAATTCGCATGCACTCCAAACGAATTAGCAAGGATAAAATTGATTAATGCCTTTTAGGGCATTATATATAATGCCTTTGTCTTCCATGCAATCACGTCGGTGCATCGATTTAATTCGACGTCGGCTTGGTTGATTAATTTATAATAATTAAATTTAAATTTAAATTTAAATATTATAAATTAAATTAGACCAACCTTAGGTTTTAGTTTAATTAAACCTTGGAGCCTTGTCTTAATGCACAACCTTGGTGTAACGAATATTATTTATAAAATTTAAATTCCTTGTGAATTTAAATAATTTATAAATAATTATTAAACCTCCTTTTTAACCTTGGCAATAACCCATCTTGAGCTTTTATGAACCAATCGCTTAACTTGTGCTCCCAATAATATTAAAATATTATGGAGCCTTTTTCCTTTCACTTTTGCATTGTTGAAGCTTTTTCTTGGATGATAGTGACAACCTTGGATGACTTTATTTCTTGCCGAATTCCTTGATATGAGTGATAACTCTATCAGGTGACATCAATGACAACTTTGACTTAGAGGACTCAAAATGTCCAACAATGACTAAAGCGTGGACTTTCGCCTCAAGGAGGGGCGACATGGAGTTTTACCCCTCACTTGGAGCGAAAGCACTTTATTCTATTTTAAATATTTTCTCTTTATGACTTTCGCCCCTTATTTTATGTTGGGATGAAGCGATATTATTTACTATGTTTCACCTCTAAGAGGGGTGAAAGGGATTTTTTCCCCTCAATTGGGGCGAAACTACCTCACAACTTCTTTGCTATTTTCTGACTTTCGCCCTTTTTCCTTTCTTCGGGGCGAAGTCACATATCACCGTTATGTTTCACCTCCAAGAGGGGCAAACATAGTTTTTTCCCCTCAATTGGGGTGAAACTCTTTTAAAATTTATCCCTTATAACTTTTCTTCAAAACACCTCATGACTTTCGCCTCTCTCCAGGATGAAACTACTTCGTAAACAAGGTTTGGGGCGAAAACACTTTCAAATTTGTCTCTGTATGCGAGTTCAAAATCGGGTGTTTCTTCATTACTTTCACTGCATTTCACCCCGAAGGGGGGCGATAATGAGTTTCACCCCTCACTTGGGGCGAAAGCACTTTTTTGGTGCTTCTCCCTTTTAACATTTCCTCTGCCGACGTGATGACTCCTTACAGTTTTTCAGGCACATTTTTATGCCGAATCTGACTTACGACTTCAATTTTATTTTACAGTAATATTATTCCGAAAACAAAAGAGAGAAGCAGAATAACAAAAATAATTACAGTGAAATAAACTTAACAAAATCATGGCACCTCTCATCAATCATTTATGAAAAATTTACAATTAACATTCAACAAAATTGCAATGTGGCAAAGTTGCAAAACTACCAACACAACCCATTCATCGAGCTTGTCTTTTTCTTCAATCAATTAAATATATTCAAATATCATGCCAGATTACCTTTTAATTTAATGACACAATATTTTTCATGGAAAGATTAAAAATGGTAGTACCTTCAATTTGTTTACAAGCCTCTTTTCTCTAGGTCTCCAAAATATCTAGATGACAATGTCTTTACTTTGATACATGCCTCTCCTTTTTGGGTCTTCGTGATATCTTCTAGATGCCTCTTATAAATAAGACTTCTAAAAACAAATTGTGCTTATGTACTCCATATTGGAGTCCTCCATCAAAGCACAAACTCTTCCTTCACCTATGGCTTAATTACTCTCATGTCACATGTTGGTAAAAGAGAAAAACATAGAATACTTTTATTAATCTCATTTATTTCACATCCATTTACATATACATATATAGTTTCTTACAAGAAAGTCTATATGAGAAGAATTCCATAGAAGAATCTTGTAGTATTTAAAGTAACAAGATAACAGGATATTTTAACTAGCAACATCCCAATATTTAGGTTAATCTATTATGGAGGATAACATATATGAAATTTTATGCATCTCTAGTCTAAATTTTTTTGGGGTTTATTAGCTGAAACAATTAAACTCCATCTTCAACAGAATGAAAGGAAAGTAAATAATAATGTAAAGGAAAGGAGACTCATTTGATTTGAACAAGCAATGATATAACATCAAAGTGCAAGAATTCCTTATATACAACGATATTAGCCATCTGATCTAAAAATTAATGGTGAAGATTTAGTCATCTAACGTCATTATTTGGAAGCAAACATATCCCTCTATATCACATTGATTGTGGAAACTTTATTTTCAATATTGATATGTTATATTTTTCTTCTACACCTTTGAAGTGTGTTTTATGCCACGTGAGGGACATCACATGATATAAGGTGTCGTCATGGAGTACTTATTTGAGGTTGATCCCCTTTTGCAATGGTTTATCCTTTAAAAAAAAGATTATGCTTTATCTCATACTTCTTGTGGGTTGATAGTTTGAAAGGATTAGATATGGATTTGCAACATTTACCGTTGAAACAATTTTGAAGAGTTTTTGGGACACTCTTAAAGATATAATGTTTTTGCACAAACTTATTCTTTTTGTAAACATAGCCATATAAAAAATTGTTGAAAAACTCTTTTCAAGCCCAAGGCAATCAAATTAATTTCATTCCCATTAGAGAATGTTATTTGATAACAAATGATGAAGTGAGTCAACGATCACATGATTGAGGGAGGTATACCACATACCTTTCAAAATATTGATTACATTATCTACTAGAGATGATGCTTCATGAAGTGGACATTCGATGCAACACTTTAAGATGTTACAATTATGCTATGCAAGTAGAAGATGTTGATGCCTTCATAGTTCAATGATTTTGAAATTTTTTATCGTCAAGAGTTGTGATTGCGAGGTGAGAAGTAGAGGCCTTATGCCTTCAAGTTATAAATAGATGCATGTCACTATTCACGTTGTTGGCTAATCCAATATGTTTGACTAATTTGACTTGTTTAATTGTACTTGATGTTATTTGTATTTAGGTGTACGCTCCTTGATTGTGACATTTATAATACAATGAGGTCATTCCCACTATGAAGCTCAATGAGATTTCCTAATTCAAATCCACTTGTTAGATGAGTCACTACGCAATACACCTATACACATGAATTGGTTACTAATTTTTGTCAAAGATTGACACACGTCATCTTTGTATAAATTTACAATTTTTAATAATATAATTTATCTAGCACCCTTGTTGGTTCGACAACCACACCACTAATAGTGGCAACTCAAACCTTGGCCCTGAGCATGCCAAAAGCTTTGGTATTGCATGATAAATTTAAAGTAAAATATCAAAATAATGTAAGAATGATGATTGACTAACAAAAGCAATAGTGAGCCATTTAGCCTTATAAATTTGTAGTACATTTGGAGCTCCAAATATTGAAATGTCACAAGGCACATGGAAAATTAGGCATCATAATGAAGAACACAATTGTCTATATAAAAAAAATCTAAAATGCAAATCCGACATTGCTCGTTTTTTTATTGAACATCTAATAGTCCTATAAAGTCTTGTTTACATCTATAGCATGGCATTTCTATGAACTTCTCAAGAAATCTAAGGTTCCTCCAGAGGTTTCCGTTTGCATCCAAATGCAATCAAAGTTCTCATCAATTTTTAAATTTACATTTTAATATTTGGGATTTTTTGTTGAGCATTTATTTCTTGTAAGTAATCAAGTACTGATCATGATTGTCTCCAAGGTTACATGCTATTCATAGGTATTCTTATAATGCACAAGAATAATATAACATTTTTACACTTTCACAAGAAAAATGATAGGTCAAAAAATAATATAGCATTGCCTATAATAGATAAGGACTAGATTCACAATTGCTCATCATTCCTAAACATAATATAAGTCTCTCATCCAAAATTTTGCTTGGCATTTACTACTTTACACACATGGAATTTTTTAAGGAAGAAACTTCCATATAAACTATGACTACATGTATTCCCTTGTATATTTCTAGAATAACTAAACCACTATGCAACCTCTATTGCAACAATATAACTGAACATTAAAGAAAAAAAGCTCCTATGAATTATTTGTTTATTATAAAGATAAAATAATCTTATTAATATTAAAAAATATACTTTAAACATTATTATGAGCCAAGGTTCAAATCTCATGGATGAATCTTAACATTTTTAGCTTGGTTTGAGTGATAAATTTCATACAATGAACAAGGTTCAAATCTCATGGATGAACCATAACCTTTAGACTTACAGGGTTAGGAGTAATTGGTAGGGGGTGAAGAGATTCACACTCTAAACCAAGATTCAAATGTAATGGTTGAATCTTAAGAGTAATTAAATTTTATTAACTCAAATAACTAAATTCTTCAACTTTCAAAGAGGTAACCTGGATTTAAATCTTGACAAGTAATACACAATAACCAAGTTATTGTAATATAACTATATAATTATAATGTAATATTATACAACCTATTTTAATTCTCATATAACCAATTAAAAAGAAAAATATCTAAACATAATTTATTTTATTTTGTTGAGTCCTCTTACATAAAGGTACGAAGGCCTCCAAAAATTGGCGTATGCCGCTTTAAGTGGCCAGCACACGGTATTCTTTAGTAAAAGGCGAAAGAATAGTTCGCTCTATGCCGACGACACAACTTTATTTATCAATTTAATATTTGCATGTTTTTTTGATGATAAAAGCAAATTTATATTAAATTAAGATAAAAGCCTTTACAATAAAAAAAGTGGGTGGGTTAACACACCCTATGGGGAATCAAACTAACCCTCATTGACAAGGGTTAGTAAACAAATATACCAACAAACACAAGTTTACCAATCATGATCATTGATGATCATTACATCAAAGAAAGCATATCATATGGAGTAATGTGCCCTGGTGTATTGTCCTGCATAAACTGCTAGTGATTATGGGATGGGAATCCACCCCTCCGCATCACGATTAAGGCCTTCAGTACCCACGTCACTCCAACCAACAATTGGCCCAGGTGAAATTGGTTGAACATCCCACCCCCCAACCTGGAGGGACGAACAAGCAATTTCAAGATTAGGCCGCTTCTTGACTAGTGAGGGTTGGGACCAATGTTTGTCTACGAGAGCACTTCTTGCATATGATGGAGTTTGACGACAAGAGCGAGATTGAAAACACTCTTGAGAAGAGCGCTCTGGGGGGATTTGGTTGACTGTACATGGAGCATTGACTCGGTGCGCTAGAATAACTTGCAGATGATCCAACTCCATAGCAACTTTGTTGGCTTGAGTACATATTTGTAGCCACATGTTATTAAAACTTCTAATTTGTTAGCATGAGTAAATGTGATAGGTGTATACTGTTTAAAATCAATTATGTTATGAGCCTTCCAAATGTGAAAGAGTAGGCTAATCCTAAAAACCTTCCACACTTCAAAAAGCAGCGAGAGAGTCAAAGTAAAAGAGTCCCCAAGAAGAGCTTGGAGCCAAGAAACTCTTGCAGTTGTAAATGGGGAAAAAAAGGAAAGAACCCATTCCCAAGCTTTGCCTAGATCTTCTGCAATTCCAAAAGAGGTGAGTACAAGACTCGGGTACACCACAAAAAGGAAATTTAGGATCAAGAATTCCAAGGTGCTTCAAATGTTCCCCCAAGGGAAGGCCTTGACACAACAAGCTCCATGCAAAAAAAGATTGCTTGGGCTCAACATAAATAGCCCAAACATTCTGAAATCTAGAATTCCATCTAATCCTTGTAGAAAATAAGTCTCAAATTTGATTGAGCTTAGGCACCAGAGGAATATGAGATAACCATTTATACCCCAAACGAGCCTTATAATTAAGCAAAGGAGTGTCAACATGCCATCTCTAGTTTGACCACCAAGGACGCTGCGAGTGCACACCAATCTTGTGCAACATAGAAAAAGGGGTGAGAGCAATAACAACATCATATGTATCTTTGTCCGCACCATTCAGCCTAAAGGTGTGTTTGAACTCATTCCATGGGATCCAATCCCTGGTCTGGTGTGAAAAGAAATCAACTATTGTAACAATACCGTTTTTGAAAAATTGTTGAACATGAATCCAGTGCACCTGAGCTAAGGGATAACCTTGATGAAGAAACACGGGGGACCACCAAATATTCATAGAATTGATGGATAAGCATTTACGGAAGCCATATCCTCTCCAAAAGATCCAAGGAGTGAGCTTCTACCAGGTTTTCCATATACTTTTAATAACAAAGGAGCCATAAATCTTAACAAAAATCGGAGCAACAATGAGAGGGAAAATCCAACCCTCACCATACTCTACGATTTAAGGGAAGACCAGAGGAAATGAAATGTTGAACCAGAACTTTCCAAGCTTCAGCTCCCCTCAGAGCCCTAACCACCCACTTAGCACACAAAGCAATACCTTGCTATCTACAGTCCAGCAGACCCATTCTGCCAGATTCTTTGGGAAGACAACAAATATCCCAAGCAACTCTATGAAATCACTTTGTTTTAGAAGAATTATTCCAAAGAAAATCTCGAAGGAGTTTCTCAAGCTTCTTATAACAAAGTTGTGAAGGAACCCAACAAGAGGAATAGTATACATGAGTGGCAGCTAAAACTTTAGAGCAAATCTAAAATTTACCTACTAATGACAACTTCTTCGTAAGCTAGAATTCAAGTTACTTTTCAACTCTTTGAAGCACATAATTCCAAAGCTGAGCAAGGGAGCCTTGAAAGGCAAAAGGAATACCAAGAAACTTAAAATATTATCCAGGAGGGATCCAATTCCAATGATACCCTTGAAGCCAATGCGGCATAGGCAAGGGAGACTGTCTGAAGTAGGAGGTCTTCCTCCATTGTATGCTAGAACCAGAGGCTATGCAAAAGGTGTTCAGATAAAATAGAGCATTAGAAACAGATTGTTCTTCTTCCCTTATAGTAAGAAAGGAGTCATCAACAAGCACATATAAAGAGGGAGCAATAGGACACCCTTGCCGAACAGACCTAAAAAGGCCCACTGCTTCAGACTGTGAATTGTTCAGATTGAGAATAGTCGAAGCATCTCTGAATAACATAGCAATAGTTTGAATGAAAACTGGCCCCAATATTAAAGCTTTGAACATAGCAAGAATGAATCTCCATTCAATGTGGTCATAAGATTTCTCAAAATCAATCTTAATAAAAAGCATGTTCTGGTTTGACATCCATGCCCATTCCATGCCCTCCTAGACAGCCAAAACATTGTCGAGGATGTACCTTCCTTGAATAAATCCAATTTGCTCTGATCTGACTATCAAAGGAAGAAGAGGCCTAAGGCGAAGAGCCAAAGATTTGGCAATGATATTGTAACTAACATTCAACAAAGTAATAGGCCTCCAATTAGTGATCAACTATGGATCCCCTTTCTTGGGTATGAATTTGATATTGTCCCTGTTAATAATTGCTCCTAAAGAGCTTACTTGAAGAGCCTCCAGATAAACTTTATGTAGATCAGGACCAACTAAGTCCCAAAGACCCTTGTAGAACTCACAGGGAAAGCCATACAAACTTGGCGCTTTGTCATTTGCAATTTGAGACAATGCATCTTCCAAATCTATAAGGAAGAGTAGTTTATCACACCCTGCTCTTTGAAACTCTGAATCCTTAATTGGTACAACTGCCATACAAGCTGCCAGTGCTTGCTCCTGCTTAGGGGTATAATCTTGAGTGGCAAAAACATTAGTATAATGCTTGAAAAAAGCATCAATAATCTCAGGAAGAGAGGTAAGCTTTATTCCATTGTCTTGAATGGCCTTGAATTGAGTAGCTTGCCTGGGAGGGTGAAGCATTTGAAAAAATTCTTTGGTGACCCTATCACCAACTTTAAGCCAATGAAGAAGGGCTTTAATTCGAGCTCCTCGAGCCTCATAAAGTTCAACAAGTTTAAGTTCATGCATTAGCTGGGCAACATGAGACTAAAGTTCAAGATTAAAAGGATAGGCCTCAAGCCTGAGAGAAGCTTTGACAAGCTCATCATGAAGGACAACATTGAAATGTCTTCTAAACTGCGCCACCTTTTTCCCCAAAGTATAAAGCAAGACAGTTATATGAAAAAATGGCATCATTTTACCATTCTATCCAACCCAACTCACCAGTAGGTCTAGGAACTAGATTCTAGACTCTATGGATATGACAGACCATGGAAGGGTGTTGAAGAAAGGAAGTATTGAAAAAAATTGTGACTTGTAGTGTCTTTGAGGCAAGGATTTCATCAGCACATTAAACATGATGGGTGAATGGTTGGAAGTAGTGGTACCAAGAATGGTTTCCACAAACAAAGTTGAAGCATTTCTCCTATGAAAGAAAAACTGCACATGATCTAAAAGCATGGATCTATCTAGCCTTCTCAGAATTCTTGCATGGTCAGCCTGGAAATTGGACCACTTATACCACAAATTTTTAGGAAAATCATAAGGAGAAAAACAAGAATTGGGTTCTGACAAACCCAATTTATTTTTCATGAAGTACTAGGCCTCTTTTTTCCCAGTAGCCCACCGCATGGGAAGTTGTCCTATCTTGTTTGCAGGGAAGTTGTCCTATCTAGTCTGCACATAACACAAAAAATAGGTGGTAAAGAAAAAGCACACCATCGCCAGAGGCTACAACGCTCATGAGCATCATTGGAGGCATAGACATTAATAATGCCAAAAGACAACCCACCAACCTCAAGTAAAATCCAAACTGCATGATTGGAGGGGTCCACACCCCATGAGACAAAACTATCTTTCCACCTAGCTGCCAAAAGAATGACAACTCCCCCTCTACTAGGATAATGGCTGGTGGTATAAATAAACAACCTTGGCCAAAGAAAAGGGCAAGTACATTGTAAAATAAAGTTAGAAATCTTAATCTCTTGAAGACAGAGAAAGTCAAGATTACCATAAAACCTGGAGCATAAAGCAATCTCATCTAGGATCAAGTATTTGCGGACTGGGTCCGTCAGCCCTCTGACATTTTATGATAAAAAAATCATGGAGATCGATCAAAAGACTCGTATGTCCGACTACATCTTCAGCGTCTTCGAGGTTTGAAAGAGAATCATAAATATTACTGAGAAAATGCTCCTAACATGCTTTCCAAAGCTCCGTTTGATGCCTTTTGTCTTCATGAACCAAGGATTCTCCTCGTGGTGGGCTACAAGATCTCCGGCCATTGACATAAGCTCGTTCAGGTTCCATGAAGCTTGAGGAAGACTGCCCATTGATATGCAAAACTAGAGATTTGAATACTGAGTAGGATAAAAAAAAGTAACAATTTTGGCAAAGGAAGCACTAGTCGGTGGTACATTAGAAACCATATGTGAAGCCCTAACACTGGGTGTTGTCGATTGCATGGTATGTTGCTCCGTCACCATACCATGCCCAGTTGGCACAACAGACACAAGGAGTTGAGACGAGCTGCTGAGAGCAGTCATAGGGTTCACATTTTTCCCATTCTTATCCTTATTTTGGACGCCCTTTCCAAGAGCTTTCCAACCATATATCACACTCCATATTTCATTCAGTATTCATTCTTACTTTCACAGCTGATTGGCAATGGTAACATGTGTTAGGCAGGTTTTTGTAGACAACACGTTGGTTGAACCTATAGTCACCAACTTGGACATCAATAGTCTCCTTGAGGTCTTTAGAAAGATCAACTTTGACACAAAAACACTTTTGAGGGCATGAGGCATAAAATTTATCCATTTCACAACATACAAATTCACCAATGGGGACCACAAGGTTCTAATAGTAAGGCCAGAGCGATAGAGGAAGACTAGCGAATTCAACCCAAACTAGTGTTAGCGTAGCTATATGGTTATTCCATTATAGGGCATATTGTTATATTGTTGTAACTTTTGCTATTCTCGCCTAAGGTAGTTCCATATTTCTTGGACTATTCTCGGGGTGCATAGTATTATTTATTCATCTAATACAATGCCTCCAATGTTCGATTTCCTAACATGGTATCAGAGCCTATATGAGAGTTTTAATTTTAATTTTTTTTTAAAAGGCTGGAGACCTGCTGTGCAGAGAGCAGCCACCTCGTGCTGGAGAGCAGCCCTCCCACGTGGCCCCTCCACCCCCGCTCCACCCCGATGCCACCCCGCGCGGTCCCTCCTCCGCACGCCACCCCGGCACCACCCATGCTCCACCTCCCGCGCGCTGCCTGCGACTGCCCCGTCGCACGACCTCCGCAGACGTCGCGCAACGCAGACATCGCGCGACCTCTGCAGCAGCCACACAGCACAACCGCGCGACGTAGAGGCCGCACGACCTCCGCTACGGCCCTGCAGCAGCCACACGGCACAACCACTGTTGGGCTCCTTAAGAAGGAGGACCTGGGTTTAGAACCCAGATCAGCCGCGTGGTGGGTTCTGGGAACCCAGAGGTCACGGGTTCGAGTCCCGTTGACCCCTCCTCTACATAAAAAAAAAAAGGTAATTTTTTTTTTATATATATAGTTTTTTTTTTTAATTATTCTTTTTTTTAGTTAAATTAAAATTTAATTTTAATTTATTTTTAATAGTTTTAAACTATATAAATTAATTTTTTTTTTTTTAACTTTAAAACTTTAGAATAGTTATAAAAATTGCTTTATAAAGAGAAATTTTTCAGGGGGGTATTTTTTTTCAAATATCAAAGGGGGAAAGTGAGTAATTTTTTCAAAAGCAAATTTGGCATTATTGTAAAGGTGCATTCTCGACAGCGCCCGACACCTAGAGGTTTATTTTTTGTGGGCACTTTTATATTGTATGTTGCATTTTTTCTTGCTTTGCACTACATCATTAAAAGTTAAAATCAAATTCACTCCCTAAGTCCCCGGAATAATTAAAACCCATCCGTGCAATTTATTGCACTGCAGTGTTCGGTATTTGTGATACCTTTGGCCAGCACTTACAGGTCAAGCTGTCGTGATTGTGCTACTGTATCCGCCGCCTAATATAGCTACCAAAACGACATCTGAGCTTGTTCTCTATAAATCGTCGGGGAGAGATAAGTTTGCCATTTTTTGCATTTTTTTTACTCCATCCATTACCCTAATAGTTCTTGTGTTTAGGCGTAAATCCTGACGAAAGTTCTGAAATCTAAAGTGTTTATGGGAAGTTACGCCCCACGCATGAGGATTGCAGACTTTCTATGGTAGGTGCCATCAACGAGACTATTCCCTTTCAGTACTGCTTAAGTACCACGTATCGTATGATATCTAAAAATTACCTATAGTTTCCCTCACGTAAGGGCGGGTGTTTTTTATTCTGATCTTTCTAAATACCTATAGTCTCCCTCACGTAAGGGCGGGTATTTTGTACGGTATAACGACCTAGCAAAAGGTATATTGAAAGGGGGACCAATTGGTGTTATAAGGAACCTTCACCATGTCTGCAAAATTAATGACTGATTCTCATCAGTTGTTGAAAGGTCCTAATTACACACCATGGAAAAACAAGATGAAGGCAATCCTAGCAATGGATGACTTATGAGATGTTGTATCTAGAGCAACAACAAGACCTTCATCTGTTGCTGGCGCTACAGCTCCATATGTTGTTCAGAAAGACTTTGACAAGAAAGACAGCAAAGCAAAAGTGCTCATTTTGCTTGCTGTGTCTGATGAAGTTCAACCCCATATTCTTGATTGTGAACATAGTAAAGAGGCATGGGATGCCCTTAATACTATATATGAGAGAAAGAATGATTCCACTATTCTATTTCTTCAATCTCAATTACACGACCTAAGCATGAAGCGAGGGGAGACAATTGAATTTTTTCTTTGCGAGTGTCCGAATTGAAAGCAAAGTTGAATTCTTTGGGAGAACCGGTTGATGACAAGCTCCTTACCTCAATTGTATTGAGAGCTTTACCGATTCTTATAGGGTGTTGATCACTTCCCTTCGAGTGTCACAACGGATAGTTACTTTTGTAGAGTTGGTTAATATGCTTCAAGAAGAAGAGGCACGCCAACTACAACGAGATGATTCTTCTAACACTCGCCCTCTACACCAACGAGAAGGGGCCAAACAAGAAGAAGGGTAATTTTCCGAAAGGAGGTGGTTCTCAAAAGGATTCAAAAGGGAAACAACCTCAACAACCAAAAAGATATTGCAAGATCTCGTGACAAAGAGAGTCATGATACAAACGAGATGTTGGCATAAGAATAAACAACCTAAACAGAAAGGCCGGAACAAACCACACAACAAGAACAAGCAACTCAAGGTGAATGTTGTTGTTGAAGAATCCGACTCGGATTACGAGTGGGCACACAAGGTGCTCATGACTACCACGACCTCCAAGCAAACAGATCCTGTATGGTATGTCGATTACGGCGCTAGTAAGCACATGATTGGCGACAAATCATGGTTTGAGTCCTTTGAGGCTAAAGAGGGCAAACCTGTCACTATTGCTGATGATAAAACCTACAAGGTTTAGGGAGAAGGTACTATTTTAGTTACTCTTTATGATGGCAAGTGTCGGATTGAAAAAGTTCTCTATGTTCCAGGATTGGCGAACAATTTGTTGTTAGTCACACAAATTCTGGACAAAGATATGGTTGTGAACTTTAGTGTTGAGGGAGGCAAGAAGTGTTGTTCTATTACCAGGAGGGGTAAGAAGATTGCAACCGCTTCATTTAAGCATGACATATTTGCCTTAGATGTTATCTCTACTCCACATGTCGCCATGACAATCTCTACAAAGGAGGCAACTTCCCTATGGCACAAGAGATATGGTTACTTACATGAGCTAAGTACGTATGAGATGGTAAAGGGTCTTCCTTCCCTTTCTACCACATTGCCAGTGTGCTCTGACTGTTTGGCAGGAAAGCAACATAGAGTACCTTTTGAGAAAAGCTCTACAAGAGCAAAGAAACCTCTGGAGTTGATTCACACCGATCTGTGCGGTCCTTTCACACCCATCAATTGTGGGGGGAAGAGGTATTTTCAGTTATTTGTAGATGATTACTCACGAAAAATGTGGGTGTTCTTTCTTACTCTAAAATCTGAGGCATTTGGTTTCTTTCAGCAATTCAAGAAATCTGTTGAGAAGGAGTCAAGGGCTTCTATAAAGACTCTCCGCTCAGATCGAGGGGGGGAGTTTACCTCTAAAGAATTTTATGCATTCTTGGCTGCACATGGGATCACGAGACAATTAACTACTGCTTATACTCCTCAGCAAAATGGAGTTGCTGAAAGGAGGAATCGTTCCATCATGGAAATGGTTCGTTGCATGCTCACAGGAGCTAGTCTTGGGCAACAATATTGGGCAGAAGCTATCACCACATCAGTATATCTGTTGAAAAGGGCACCCACAAAGGCCCTACAAGGAATGACTCCACAGGAAGCATGGAGTGGTAGGAAACCCTCCATTTCTCATCTACGCATTTTTGGATGTAAAGCTTTCATGCACATACCAAAAGAGAAAAGGAAGAAGCTAGATGAGAAGACATTGAAGTGTATTCTTCTTGGCTATGATGAGCACTCTAAGGGTTATCGTTTGATTGATCCCTTGACCAAGAAGATACACATTAGTAGAGATGTATTTTTTGATGAGGCTTTCACATCAGAAAACACATCAGATGTATACCTAGACCTTGTGGAAACTAAGGTTGAGAAGTCTCCTTCATCAAAGGTTGGAGGTCCTTCTTCATCTTCTTCAACACCTCAGAAGAAGAATCCAAAGTGGTATACAAATACAATCAAAGATTCTAAGCTATCCACTCCACCAGATTTGACATTGGATAGGCCTCGTACTCGCAGCATGGCTCGACAAGAGAAAGCTGTAACAGAGAATACTAGGGTTGATGATCTGTGTCAATATTTTGAGGAACTTTCTGTAGATCCAGAGAGATACAGGAGATATGGATATTGATGATGACAGAGTGTTTATGTTCTCAATAGACAATCTTGAACCTGCATCAGTGCAAGATGCTCTTGGTGAGCCTCAGTGGAAGGCCGCTATGGATGCAGAGTATAAGTCTTTGATGAAAAACAAAACTTGGAAGCTTGTCGATCTACCATACGGAAAGAAGCCCATAGGCTGCAAATGGGTGTATAAAGTTAAGTATAAGGCAGATGGGACAATAGATAAGCATAAAGCCCGACTTGTTGCAAAGGGCTATGCTCAAAGAAAAGGCATTGACTACGAGGAAACTTTTGCACCTACTGCTCGGATGACAACCATTCGAGTTCTTTGTGCTATGGTAGCACAGTATGGGTGGAAAGTACACCAAATGGATGTCAAGAGTGCTTTTCTAAATGGTGATCTCCAAGAAGAAGTCTACATGACTCAAACGAAAGGATTTGAAGTGGAAGGCCAATAGCATAAAGTTTGCAAATTGGTCAAATCCTTATATGGTTTGAAACAGGCCCCTCGGGCTTGGTACATAAAAATGGATAATCACCTACTACAGCATGGAGATGTCCGTCAGATGCAAACCTCTATTTCAAGAAGCAAGGCTCTGAAATAGTGTTGCTTGTACTCTATGTTGATGATCTACTCATTGGGAGTTTAGAAACAATGATCTCTACTGTCAAACGAGATTTGAGCAAATCTTTTGAAATGACGGATCTCGGACTTCTCCATTACTGTCTTGGTCTGGAAGTGAACCAGAAGGAGCACTACATCAAAGTGTCTCAAAAAAAATATGCCAAGACACTACTAGAAAAATATCGTATGACTGATTGCAAACCGATGGCAACACCAATGGAAACAAGTCTTCAGTTATCGCAATATGACAAATCACCTCAGGTAGATGCTACTCTCTATCGTCAGTTGATTGGGAGTCTCATATATCTGACCAACACTAGGCCAGATATCGTATTTGTTGTCAACTATCTTTTGAGGTTCATGCAGGAACCTAAGACTACACACTGGAAAGCGACAAAGCGAGTTCTTCACTATGTCCGTGGCACAATGGAATATGGCCTAGAATACAAGAGGAACAACAAATTCTTCTTACAAGGATACACGGACTCCGACTATGCCGGATCATATGATGATTGTAAATCAACTTCAAGATATTTGTTTCATCTTGGATCTGGTCCCATCTCTTGGCACAACAAGAAGCAACAGGTGGTTGCTATTTCATCAACAGAGGCAAAATATCGCGCCGCACGTGAAGCTGTGTGCGAAGTGATATGGTAACTAGTAGGCTAAAGCCTAAGCAAAAGCGATCACATCAAAAGGATCACATCAAAAGGACCACATCAACCATGACCTTTGACAAAGGTGAGAGCTGAGCTTATCAATAGGGGCCAAACACCCACCTACCCCATCACACTCACTCACACTACGAAATCGTTGCACTATCCCTCGGGACAAAACTTTTAAGTTAGAAAGAAACCTCGAGAGCCGCTCTTAGGTGGCCAACAATGTTGTGCCATCCGGGTTTACCACTATTTTGAGACAAGCCACGAGTTTTTTTTGTCCATCTTCACATCGTAGATGTTCGAACCATGGACCTTTCGTTCAACTGGGCAAAGCTTGCCTTCTCCAATTGCACTACAAAGGTGAACAAATTTTTAGGCTAGAAAGGAACCTTGAGAACCGCTTGCCTTCTCCACTTGCACTACAAATGCGAACAAATTTTTAGATTAGAAAGGAACCTTGAGAACCGCTCTTAGGTGGCTAGCAATGTTGTCCCATCCAGGTATACCACTAAGGGAAAGCCACAAGAGATTTTTTTGTCCCCCTTCACATCGTAAAGGTTCAAGCCATGGACCTCTTATTCAATGAGGTCAAGCTCGCCTTCTCCACTTTACATTCAAAAACTTTAAGATGTTATAATAACAATATAAAAAAAAAAAAACTTTTAGGTTAGAAAGAAACCTTCAAAGCTACTCTTAGGTGACCAACAGTGTCGTCCCATCTAGGTATACCACTATAGGTTAGAAAGAAACCTCAAAAGTCGCTCTTAGGTGGCTAGCAATGTTGTGCCATCCGAGTCTACCACTATTTAGAGGCAAGCCACAAGAGATTTTTTTGTGTCCATCTTTACATCGTAGATATTCAAACCATGGACTTTTGTTCAACTGGGCAAAGCTCACCTTCTCCACTTGCACTACAAAAGTGAACAAACTTTTAGGTTAGAAAGGAACCTCGTCCCATCTAGGTATACCACTATCTAAGGGAAAGCCATAAGAGTTGTCCCATCCAGGTATTATACCACTATCTAAGGGTAAGCCACAAGAGATTTTTTTGTCCCCTTCGCATCGCAGAGGTTCGTCCCCTTCGCATCGCAGAGGTTCGAATCGTGGACCTCTTGTTCAATGAGACCAAGCCTTCTCCACTTTACACTCCAAAACTTTAAGGTGTTATAATAACAATATAAAAAAAAAAATTACGTTAGAAAGAAACCTCCAAGGCCGCTTTTAGGTAGCCGACAATGCCATCCCATTCAGTATAAGGAAGCCACAAGAGATTTTTTGTCTCCCCTTCAATCGTAGAGGTTTGAACCATGAATGGGTCAAACTCGCCTTCTCCACTTGCGCTACAAAAGGTAAGTGTGTAGCCAAGTTGGTGTGAGGTGGTCAGTTGAGGAACGTGATCTATACGATGCAGATCCACACAACTCTAGTTCAAATCACATTGATTTACCATAAACCCTTTTGCCCCCAAGGGCTAGGTGGATTGGTAGTTGCTTGTATGGCTAGGCATTTACTAAGAAGAGACCTGGGTTCAAACCTTGAGTACTAATTTGTGAAGGTAATAATCTGCTTTGAATCCTCAAAGTATGCACCAGACCGACAACAATGATACAAATCTAGAGTGACCAATGATTTCCTCCTCACGACGGATCAACATGTTAGAATAGGCCTTTTGGGAGCAGCCCCTATGGTTTGAACCCTACGCTTATCAGTTACTAAAAATAGTGTGATTGTAACCAACTCCTCTATGTATCCATAAAAAAAATATATATATCTTTTAAAATATTTCCAACTATCTTCCTTTATCAAGGGGAAAAACCAAATTAGTTTATGTATTTAACAAAGTCAAAATAAGCCATAATTACAAAAGTTTTTGAAGTTGTAACTACAACAATTTATTATCTTTAACTTTCTATATTATGATTTCATTTTCTTGTTTTTTTTTTCCTTAAGCAAATTTCAATATCCAGCCACATTTGCTAAAACACTTACAATTAAAAAACTTTGAAGATTTGAATTTGAACACAATCTAAAATCCTGGACCTCATTTTCTGAGTGTGTGATAGTATTCTCTTTTAATTTTTTTTGTTTAACATTTGTGTTTTTTTCGAGGGACACTTCTTTCTATGAAGCTAAGTTTTTAAATCTTACGAGAAAAAAAAAAAAAAACAAACTCAATGTAAAATCAAATTTTAATATTCTTTTGTTAGCATTTCAAATTCCATATTAGGCCAAACTCACCTATACTAGCCATATTTTGGTAGGTAGAGCCTTCTTACCAGTTGGACTCACCCTTTTGGTTTTTTTTGCATATTCAGATTCTACAACCTTTGAACGATATGTGAATTATGCTTTGATACAATGCCATAACCCTTAAAATATAGGTCCGCTGAATAGAATGGTACCTAAAAGGAGAAGGCCATGATAAACTATTTGTTCTGTCTTGAACAAGTGATTTTTAAGCTCCCAAATACATCAACATGGCCATAGCGATAGATCAACGTTACATGGTTAATAGAGTTAAACATAATTATGCATTAGGACAAAATATAAAACCTTTAGTAAAAAGGTATAATGATTCAATTATGACACAAATCTTGTCATCACAAAACACTCACAATGAACCTCAAAATATAAAATAATTAGTCACCTCCTTGAATATAAAATAATTAATCACCTCGTTGACAAATGTAAAAGTATGTCGTTCCATATGCACATGGAAGTGAATAGACTTCAGAACCTTTCGCTGATGTTCAAAGTTTTTGTAACTCAACAAATTTCTCACTTTAACATGGCTGCATACTGATATTTAATGCACATTCCTACATAGTTGGTCCAACTTGAAGGGATATATTAGCCCAAAAGGCTGAAAGCAATTCATTATTTCTTTTACCTTTTTTTTTACAGAGTTGTACTGAAAACTCCGTGGAAAATCGAGCAACATCCAACATAACTGCAACTTATGTTGTAGAAGTAACTCAGGCAACTGGCCGTTGCTTCTTGATTTTAGTAACCAGCTGATTCACATACATGATATATCCATCAACATTAAATTTTCGTTTGCAGCCTGCATAATTCATGTACCTTATTTTCCCAAAGACCTGCCGTTCTTGCCAACCCTGCAGCAATTGAGAGTGAGAGATGGAAAAAATACAATTAAATGCGTGAAACTTTTCAAGGAAGAAACAAAAAAACAAAGAGATTTCCAATGATTCTTTTAATTATGTAGAGAAAGGAATTTGAGAGGAACATATGTACATGCTACAAAGCTTAAAAATGCAAGAAGAAAAGTGGTCTTTCAGTACAGAAAGTTTCTTAAATAACAAATGGATGAATGCAGTTGAATACACCAACTATTACTAGAGGTATATGTAATCAAAATGAGGATGAACAATGGGTTGCACTCCAGTGCTATAATTTCACTCATTTTTTCTTGGTCTCTCACACAATGGTCTTATAAATAATTTTAAAATAGAAAGAAATATTATAAACTCACACACCTTTTCAATGTGCATGTGTTTGTTTGTGCATGTTTAAATGCATCCATACAACCACTATCCACATATATTTGACCATAGTAATCCGATCTGAATGGATCTGGACAAAATCAGGTCCAGTTCCAAATTTTCTGGGCAAAGTAATTTCAATTCAAGCTGAGCTTTGAATCTCTGATGGATATTATTGTATATTTTAATGTGATCACAATTTGAAACTCATATATTTATCATCTTAGCATATTTTTACTGGTGTATTATTGTAAATTTTCATATATTTTCAATAATTTTACACTTAGTAAAATTTCATGTAGAATTAAATGTGTTTCAAGTGTGTCCCCTTCTTTGTATATATATTAATTGGATTTTTTTGGACACTTTGGGAGATTCCGAATTTTTTAATATTTTTAACCTCTAAAATGCATCGGATTTTTTGAACCTGATAAGTTTTTTTTGGATACATAGGGGAGTTGGTCACATTCACACTAATTTTAGTAAATCCCGAAGCTATATAAAGTCTCACATAAATATAATATCTATAATGCATTGCAGAAACACTATTGTTAGAGTATATTACATCATTTGGGTCATGTAAATGTACCACCTTTGGTACATATCTAAAGTAGGAGTTTACTTCAAAGTAAAGTTAGTTACTTCAAGTATTATAATAAATGCACAAGTGTCAAGTTGTATATGTGTATGTAGTCCACATGTACATGAGTCCTAGATAGAGTAAAGGCCAAACAATCTATCTTTTTATATAAAGGCCTCATAGGTAGTGTATTAGAGAGATGTAGGAGAGAGTGATATAGTAACTACACAGTGTGTAGTACACAGTGTATGTGTGTAGTAAGGTACAATGTAGTTCTTTCATATACTTTCATGGAGTGTTCATATCCTCCATTATATAGCATTGTACTATTTTTGTCACTCTCATTAATGGCATATTTCTGAGTTATTTGCAGATATTTATTTCCTTATTTTCTTGCATATTATTGTGCCATTAGTTTTATAGTTATCTCAGATTAGTTATCCTACATCTTGTGGTTGTACTACCTCCCATCAAAAGCTAACAGTGGTATCATAGCACATGGTAGATCAATAGGAAGGAGAGCCACAAGGAAATTTGTTGCATTGCAAACACTGCTGCAAGAGAGAATGAGAGAAATCTAGAAATCTCAATCCCATAATTTGTGAGATTACATTTGGCTAGAGTCCTTCCACAAGGTTATAAAAAAACTTGTGAAGACTAGGACTCAGATAATTTCCACTAGAGTCTTTCCACAGGATGTTAGAATATATTACATCATTTGGAACATATAAATGTACCACCTTTGGTACATATCTAAAGTAGGAGTTTACTTCAAAGTAAAGTTAGTCACTTCAAGTATTATAATAAATGCACAAGTGTCAATGTGCAAGTTGTAAATGTGTACGTAGTCCACATGTACATGAGTAAAGGCCAAACAATCTATATTTCTATATAAAGGCCTTATAAACTCATGAGACTAGGATTCAGCATAAATTCTGCTAGAGTCTTTCCACAGGGTGTTAGAGTATATTACATCATTTGGGTCATGTAACTGTACCACCTTTAGTACATATTTAGAGTAGGAGTTTACTTCAAAGTAAAGTTAGTCACTTCAAGTATTATAATAAATGCACAAGTGTCAATGTGCAAGTTGTAAATGTGTATGTAGTCCACATGTACATGAGTCCTAGATAGAGTAAAGGCCAAACAATCTATCTTTCTATATAAAGGCCTCATAGGTAGTGTATTAGAGAGATGTAGGAGAGAGTGATATAGTAACTACACAGTGTATGTGTGTGTAGTAAGGTACAATGTAGTTCTTTCATATACTTTCATGGAGTGTTCATGTCCTCCATTATATAGCATTGTACTATTTTTGTCACTCTCATTAATGGCATATTTCTAAGTTATTTGCAAATGTTCATTTCCTTATTTTCTTGCATATTATTGTGTCATTAGTTTAATAGTTATCTCATATTAGTTATCCTACATCTTGTGGTTGTACTACCTCCCATCAAAAGCTAACAGTGGTATCAAAGCACATGGTAGATCAATAGGAATAGGGAGAGCCACAAGGAAATCTGTTGCATCTTTGCAAATGCTGCCGCAAAAGAGAATGAGAGAAATCTAGAAATCTCAATCCCAAAATTTTTGAGATTACATTTGGCTAGAGTCTTTCCACAAGGTTATAGAAAAACTCGTGAAGACTAGGACTTAGCATAAATTCCACTAGACTCTTTCCACAGGGTGTTAGAGTATATTACATCATTTGGGTCATGTAAATGTACCACCTTTGATACATATCTAGAGTAAGAGTTTACTTCAAAGTAAAGTTAGTTACTTCAAGTATTATAATAAATGCACAAGTGTCAATGTGCAAGTTGTAAATGTGTATGTAGTCCACATGTACATGAGTCCTCTATAGAGTAAAGGCCAAACAACCTATCTTTCTATATAAAGGCCTCATAGGTAGTGTATTAGAGAGATGTAGGAGAGAGTGATATAGTAACTACACAGTGTGTAGTACACAGTGTATGTGTGTGTAATAAGGTACAATGTAGTTCTTTCATATACTTTCATGGAGTGTTTATGTCCTCCATTAAATAGCATTGTACTATTTTCGTCACTCTCATTAATGACATTTATGAGTTATTTGCAGATATTCATTTCCTTATTTTTCTGCATATTATTGTGCCATTAGTTTTATAGTTATCTCATATTAGTTATTCTACATCTTGTGGTTGTACTACCTCTCATCAAAAGCTAACAATGGTATCGGAGCACATGGTAGATCAATAGGAATAGGGAGAGGCACAAGGAACTCTGTTGCCTCTTTGCAAATGCTGCCGCAAGAGAGAATGAGAGAAATCCAGAAATCTCAATCTCAAAATTTTTGAGATTACATTTGGCTAGAGTCTTTTCACAAGGTTATAAAAAAACTCGTGAAGACTAAGACTCAACATAAATTCCACTAGTTTGAAAAATCAACTAGTGAAGTTCATTATCTCCAGAATTATAAATTCTTCCATTCCAGTTTCTAACATCTTGTTGCATGAAAAGGAGATTCAGAAAAAGTTGGGAAGCTTCCTACAATAGAGTTAGGAAGAAGATCTTCATTAGAATAATTCCAACACTTGCAGCAAGAAGTAGAAGATTGAAGATTTTAGTGACCTAAAAAAAGTCCCATTACAAGAGTTGTGAACCTGCAGATTGCAAAAAAGAAGAAAAGGCCATAGTAGCCTTATTACATACTCAGGGAAGAAGAAGACTCCAGAGGCGAGCCTAGAAGGAGATAGGAGATTGGTGATCTCCATTGAAGATCAAAACCTGCGGAATGCAGAAGAAGAAAAGGCCATAGGAGCCTTTGTACAAATTCAAGAGAGAGAAGAAGACTCCAGTGAAGAGTCCCGATGAAGATAGGAGATTGGTGATCTCCAGTGTAGATTGAAGACTTCACCCTGAAGAAGCTGAAGAGACCCTTAGAATATCCAAACTCATCCAGTTCCAAAACTCCCAGATCTGGAAGATTGGAGGTTGGTGATCTCCATTAAAGCCTACAGTTTGTAGAAGTAAAGAAGGACCAACAAAGGTCTTGTTCCAGATTCCAACAACAACAGTTTACAAAGATCCGAGAAGAAGATCTCATTACCAACACTTCCTTAGTAGAAGGCTGAAGGAAAGGTCTCATTTGGAAGACCAAAGAAGCTGCGAGATTGAAGACCTTGGTGAAGTCTCAAGGAGAAACAAGGAGAAGGCTTGGAGAGCCTTAGTTCAGAATTCAGAGAAGGCCATTAAAGGAGTTCCTAGGAGAACTTACTGGAGATATCTACCAGCCAGAAGAAGTTACTGACATAGCAGAATTTGGGACAATTGTCGCCATCCGACAACAAGCCCAAAAGGAGAAAAAATTGGCAAGGAGTGCCAAATACCGGAGGAGATTATTGAAGACCTCAAGATCGAAGTCAGAATTCAACAAGGAAAAAGGAGCCTAACTTTACTACCAAACCTGAAAGGACTGTTTGAAGATTTCCATTGAAGGCTAGAAGGCTCATTCGAAGATAGGGGTTTGTTGAATCTTCAGCAAAATACTAAAGGGTTCTTGAAGGAAAACTCAGCTACAATTTGGGGGAAGTCCCTACCAAATTTATGAGTTTCAAGAACAACATTTCAGTGCAGAAATTGACTGCGAGAGAAACGAAATGAAATGAAATATTATTAATGTCCGCGGTGGGCCAAAATAAGACCCAAGGGACTATAAGAAGTACAATAATGACTGTCAGCTAGCAGGCTAAAAAGCCCAACAAAGAAAAGAACTAAGAAAAATACAAGATCAAACCCGAAAAACGGGCCAAAGAAAAAGGGAAAAGAAAATAAAAGGGAGAGCAAAGGGGGGGAGGGTTGCAGTCCAACAGAGAGAAGTGCATGCCAAGAAGAACGGAGAGAGAGAAGGAGGGGGGAGGGAGCAAACCAGGAGGGGCAAGCTCCGAGAATCCCCCAAAAACTAATCTCTCCTAACAGTTGAGGCCAAAGTACCGGAGCTGAAGAAGTCCATGATGTCTTTGCCCATTGCTAGTTCGGAACCCTGACAAACTGTTGGTGTGCTGTCTAGTGACCCTGCTTTTGTTCAAACTGGATGGTGTGGGGCATTTTCGATCAAAGTCACCTGGTCCGTCGGAGTTGGTGAAGTATGTTGTGATGAGCCGATGTTGAGGAGGGTGAGATCCATTTGGAGAACTTTTATGTCGTCGAAGCTGAGTTATCTCCCTAAGAAAGAGTGCGAGACAACGCTGGTCTAGGTATCTGAAGAAGGTAGAAACAGATCGAGAGTTGTCCCCGAAAAGGCAATGGAACCTACCCCGGATCTCATAATAAATGGGACAACAAAAAATGAAGTGATGCAGGGTCTCAACTTTACCCAAGGAGCAAAACAAGCAAATCCGCTCCTCCATAGGAAGATGGTGATCTGACTCAATCCGGAGTTGGTGAGAACACACCCTGAGTTGCCCAATAGTGATCCGAAGACTATGCATTGTGTGCTGCTGAAGGTATTATGGAGGAACTATTCTGCCCTCCTGTATCTGTAAGAAGTGCTCATGGTAGAAAGACAGCTTGGGGGAAAGAGGGGCAACAGGAGAGATCCATGTGCATCTGGTGTATTGGAGACTAACATCCTTCCGAATCTCGTGGAGCATCTTCTCCTTAGTAAGCCGAGAGGGGGGGAGAACCCCCAAAGAATAAGGGGGCAACCTGTCTATCTGTATCTGAATGCTGGCCAAGAGAGTAGAAACCTGAAAATACCAGCTCCTCCGGCCTCCTCGAGAACTCGGAGAGAGTTCCATCGAGGAGCGAAGGGTGAGGTAAGGGTACCGCCTGCAACCCTCAGGGGTATCTCCGAAAGTACGAATCCTATGAAGATAACCGATAATCAGGAAGATAATCTCAAGCTGGAGAGGAGAAGCCCCAAACTCTGCCAGAATAATAGAACGAGGGACTGTTCCCTTGCAACGAATGAATCGTCGAAGAAAGAGTGTCTGCACTCGTTCAACCCGTGACCACTCAGTCGGGCCAAGACTAGGGCCCCAAACCACTGACCCATAAGCAAAAGTCAAGACAGCATTACTAGCTGCAAAACTTCAGATCGAAAAAGAACATTTGGAAGGAGAATCAAAATCACCATACTACAGTTTCAAAGCAGCAAGATAGAGGAGTTACTAAGTTGCGAATTGGTGAGTTAAGGAGCTGTTGCAAACAGCCAAGAATAGCTGCAAATCCATCCACTTAAAGGCAGCAATAAGGTGAGTCTAATCACCTAGCAATCCTTCATCTATAGAGATTATTAAAGTAAGCAACTTGGGTGCAAATAGGTTCATTAGTTGAACTTTAATTTGGGTTATTATCCAGTTCCATTAAGCACCATTTTAAGTTCTTTAAAAGTTGCAAAAGAAGGTTGCATATTATAGTCTTCAAGGGGAGTGCAAAAGGAAGTTCTTTTAAGGTTTATACCTGCACATTAAAATAGGAGTTAGATATATATCTTCCTATTATTCAGTTACAGCAAAGAAGACTACATAAGTTATAGTGCAATTAATAGTCCATGATTTGAGGTTCGTTTACAAGAGTAACAAGGAGAAACTATTACTGCACTATATAAATTATTCAAAGTTCACTGAGGATTCTTAGTTAAGGTGAACATTAGTGCAAAGTTAAACCTCTAAATGTTAGCTGCATGGTTAAGTGTTTGGATTCATTGGTGTTAAAATTATCCAAGTTAGAGGTTAGTGTTGTCTAAAAAGAAAGGCAACAATACATTGCTCTCAGGGATTAGAGCAAGCAATCGACATATCTAAGAAGCAAAAGAAAAGCTTCAGAAATCTGTCTTCATTTGTCCTCAAGCTATACAGCGAGGAGCTGCCATATCAAAGGAGAAGAATAGCATAAAAGGGATACAAAGAACTCTCAAAACTTTGGTGCAAGAATAAGGTATCTTATTTATGTTACACAGATGCACCATATCCTTCCTAAAGAGGACATAATATAGAGTGTCCCAAGACACTAAAGGCAGCAAGCATCTGTTGGTGCAAAATCTGCCTTTGGTTACATTTGCGCCCAAGACTTTGCCAACATTGAATGACTGGGTTTAACACAGAGATTACCCAGTTCAGTCTCCAGAGAAGGCTTGTTCCTTGCTTTGTTATAGAAAAAGGGATAGAGTAGAGTGCATAAAGAAGGGGAAATATAGCTATTGCTAGAAACTTCAATTGGTACAGATTAGACAACAGCAAGGGAACACATACAGTTTTTATAGATAAGCATTCTTTAAACCATCAAAATAAGAGTAACTAGTCCTCTGGTGTAGATCTAAACAACTGTAAACCTATCAGAATCATTAATCTCAGAACTAGTGAAATTTAAAGCGCAGAAATCCAAAAGGAGAATTAAAGCAACTTATATCCAGCGTAGCTTATATAGAATTTAAACAATCCATACATACTTGATCAAACACCGTTGAGCCAAAAACCAGAATGAGTAGTCTTTATTGCTTTCAGAGGTCTGTATACATTGCCTTGTAAACGTCCAAGAGCCGACCCTTAGTTAGAGTCGCTCATCCTATATATATACATTTTCCATAACAGAAAAACTAAAACTTGTTACAACAATATGCCCGTAGGCTCATTCTGGTAAATTGGTAGTTAGAAGAGTATGGGGTCTTCAACAGCAAACGATTGAGATCTTCTTGTTACCGCATATTTGGCTCAATCCTCTAGGAGACGTTGTGGCCCAACTGTCGTCCACTTGTTCATTTTTATTGCAAAATCGCAACCATTTTCTGTACTTAGCAAAATTTCAAGAAAAAATCTCCTCTCTTCTCTTGGTGTAGTCATTTTGACCTACATTATTGGCGCCTCCTGGGGAATTTTGCTAGCTGAATGTTAGAATCCATAGCCTTTATCCATTGGGGAACGGAGTAGAAAGAACAAAACAGAGAAAGGGGAGAGATACCGAGCAAAATTGTGTTTCTTCTTCTATGCAGCTGCTCGTTAGGGGTGTCTTCTTCAGTTAATTTTCTTGCCTTTGTTTTTGCCTGATAGCTTGCTGAGGGTTTTTTGTCCTCCTTATGTTTTTCTGTCTTCTGAACAACTTCGTTATAAGCAACGCAGGCTTTATTCCAAGTCTCTTCGTCTAGGTCAGAAGTTTCCATGAATGTTAGGTATAAATACTCTAACTCTTCTATCTTATCATAGGACAAAACTTTTGACTTCATATACAACTCATGCAGACAGGAGTTGATCTGAGTAAGGTCTTGAGCCATGCTGAATATTTGATCTTCTTGGATTGGCTCTTCCCAACTATCTATTTCTGATTCATCTTCTATAAAAAAATCTCCAAGAAGCTTTAAGCCCATCTTCTTCTAAGATATTTGAATTGTCATCCCAAAAGCTTGGCAGGCCACAATTCTTTGCTATGCTCACATGTTTTAAAATTCCTTTAGCTTTTGCTTTGAGTTCTTGCATTATCTTGGTGCTTTCCATCACAAGTTTGTGCCTTCTAAAGAAACTCCTAGCAGCTATTTTGGCCTAGGACCACGCTTGATCTTGGACTCCGTTTCAAACCTTTCCCTGCATGCTCTCTACCAAGACTTGGATCTTAGTTGCTGCAGATAGCCTTGCTTGCAGGAAGGTGACGGACGTAGTAAGTGTTGGTTACGAATCTGCCATGAGGAAAGGATTTGTGGTTAATGCGCCCAGATTCGCCCACCAGCATGAAAGGCCGGAAGGAAGAGATGCCTTCCGAGCCAATCTCCGGAGAAGGCCGGCTCCTTTTGGGGGGGTTGATTTAAGCTAAAGGGAACAGGAAAGAAATAAATGAACGGAAAGAGACAAATGTACAGAAAGAGATTACAAATATGTCCAAAGGTTGGTGGGGGGGAACTAACAGTACGGGAACACACCAATCACCGCTACTACCGCATACAAACACGAGCATGACAAGAAACCGCAAAACCTAGGCGTACTTCCGATACACCAGCAGCGTATGCACGGCTTCAATAGCTCCCTAGCAAACATTCCCTACAAGGAACTAACAGCGAGGGATCGTATCAATCACCGGATACGTACACCGACGGGGGTAGAAAGTAAACCTAGAGATGTCGGAGCCAGGTATATGTGTTAGGTAGAGAGTTTAACCGCACAGCTTCAATGGCTCCCTAGCAAACATTCCCTACAAGGAACTAACAGCAGGGGATCGCATCAATCACCAGATACGGGCCAGCAACGTCACACAACTGATGGAACTGCTACCAGATTTATTACATGAATGCTTTAAATTAATGAAGTACAGAAGGTGCTTTAAACAAGCAATGCTAGAGGAACCTGATCGCCAAATGCCGAAGTGAATCAACGAGCCGCGACACAGGTGGGCCTAAGGCATATAATGAAAGACAGCATAAAAGAATAAAAACAGTAGAACAAAACCAGGCATACAGATTGTATTCATAAGCGAGGAGCACGGTTACGAGTAAGCACGAGTAGTTCCCTAACAAACATTCCCCTTCCACCCTTTACAATGAATTTCGGATGGGCTTTTATAGCCCGAGTCCCACCCGTTACATTAATGGGCACGAGTCCCGATCAAACATGAGTCGACGTGAGCGGCGAAAGAGCCGCAAATGCTGACCTTTTGTCGGATCAGACTGTACCCGCAGCATGGTCTTCCTGGAAGCTGGACAGCTACGTGGCGGAGTGCTGGGTAAATCTTCAAGTCGGCAGACTTGCTAGTAGCTGGAGCAGGTGAAACCTCAGATCAGCTTTGAATGAGGCTATTAACGCAGGCGGTGCAGGCAGCCCATGCTTATCCCTTTTGGTCGGCGGTCTTGGTTCAAATCCCGAAGGCTGGACACTTGTCCGATGATGGGCTATGTTGTGTGACACATGCACGCCTTAGAGGGCGATCTATCCATCTTTGCTTGGGATCGGGGCTCCTTGGGATGCGTGCAAAAATCGATACGAGTCGGGGAAGGCCTTCAAGCCTTGGTCAAATTCCGGGTTTGTTCCCCTACCGCACACTCGTCAAGGGCGCATTCCGGCTCGTTGAGAAGTCGAACTCGCGCACGAGCGAACACTCGGTGTCTGCCGCCATATGGACTCGCTCCGGCATTTTATCTTTCTTCCGCATTGACTCGCCGGCTGCCGGCTGCAAGGTGCGCCCAGAAAGTGGGGCGAAGTCGGACTTCGCACCAAAACTGGGCGAAGTACGCACTTCGCACCAAAACTGGGCGAAGTACGAACTTTGCACCCAGACTTAGCCAATTTCAGATAAACCTGCTGGAAAGCTGGAAAATCAACTGGGGGACTCCAAGGAAAAAAGGGGGGAGAGAAAGAGAATGGGAAAGAAAAGGAAAGGGAGAGAAGGAAGAAAAACGGAAGGAGGAAAAGAAGAGCAGCACTGTTACAAAACAATATTGAAATGTGACAACATTTCTGGCGGCTCGCGGGGTGTCGAGCTCGCCTCGGCGCAAAGAATCCATGCCTTCATCCTTTGGGTGCAGAGGAACTTGCCTCCCCTGCCTTTTGCTGCTCTAACTGTTCTCCTTGTGGCAACTGTTCTTCAGATTCATCTTTGTCAGTTGCCTCATCAGTATCTCCTTCCGAAAGGTCTCCATTTCCTGCTTCTGCCTCGCACATGCGAGTGTACGCCTCTTGGGCTGAGCGCCAGGCTTCCGCTTCGAATGGCTTGCGGTCGGCTATGTCTTCTAATGCTCCGTGAAAAGCGACGACCGCGTGCGGGTCGATGGTGAGGTATCTTTTCTCTAACTCCCGAAAATAGGAGCGGATCCTGGAATATCCGGACACCATCCGAGTGACTTGATTGTCTTGAATTGGCTCGATCCAGCTATCAATTTCAGTCTGTATCTCGCTTCAAAGGACTGCCAATTCTTCTTTACCCGATCTAGGGTGAGGAGTTCGCCATTCTCAACAAAACCTGGACACCCAAGTTCTGAAAGAGCGTGAAAGGGGGCCAGACAGATATCTCTTTCATGTCCGAATGCGTCAAGCATTCGTCTGGCCACTCTCACCTCTTCAACTTTTTTGAAATATTTGTGCAAGGTCACCCTTGCACCTGCCCATTCTGCGGCGAATGAGGACACGGGGGAAAAAAGGACGTCGTCGCGCTCGCGCTCTCGAAGGTTTATCGCCAGGTCCAGCCATTGCTTTGCCTGGCGCTCGGCCTCCTCTACCACAGGCTTTCCCTGGGCAGAAACTTCTTGAATCCTGGATGCGAAGTCCAGGACCGCCATCGCCTTAAAGGTATGGGGCTTGCATTCCCTCAGCAAACCAGCCCTCATTTCCTTAACTTTTGTCTTTGAAAAGACAGCCGCTTGAGATTTTTTCTCCGCAAGGCTGCGATCGCGCTCGCTTCAAAGACTCCTGGAGCTGAGAAATCTGCTCCGAGGCTGCTTTCTTTTCGGTTGCGGCCTCGTTCTTTGAGAAGCGGCCAGTGGGCTTTGAATTCATCTGTTTCTCGCCGCGCCGCTTCCAGTGCTCGGTGGACCTAGATAGGTCCTCTTCAAGTTGCCTTACTTTGTCTCGCAACGCGAAAAGTTCTTCCCTGCTCCTCCAGACTCTTGACAAAGAGATTGTCAGCTTTGCGCATGATCGTCTGAATCTCATACTGTTTACCAATGTCGTCAAAGCTTTTCTCCTTTGTCTGGAGCACGTAGTCCGCCTTAGTCATTTCTCGGAGAGGCTTCTTCACTATTGGGATTATTTTCTCCGTTGTAATCACTCTCCTTCCGAAATCATACTTTGCGCGTTTTGCCGGGGCGGCTATCTCTTCATGTCTCCTCCGCTTCAGGTCTTGGCGGAAAGAGACGAGAATACTCTACGGCTCTTGTTGCCGGGGGCAAGTCATCCGAGTTACGAAGGTCGTCCATAAAATCCGGTTCCCCGGCCCTAGGGATCTGCCGAGACGTCTCTCCTGCGAGGATGGGATCGGGGAGGAACCGGACAGGACCTTGGAAGAATCGGTCGCTTGTGGGGGCGACCGGGAAATGGAAATGGGAGCGGGCCGACACCGTGAGGGTTTGAAGCGGGCCGAGGCGGAGGATGTGACGGTGAACGGACAGCCTCAGCACTGACCTCGGGCGAAGGGTTTGGAGTTGTGCTCAGAGAAAGAGAGACGTTAGGGTTCTGAGCAAACTGATCGAAAGAATGGGGACCGCTAGAAGGATGCGGAGACGGGGAGGAGGATGTGGTCATGGCTCGCCCAGATTGAGGCGGGGGACCGAGTGGAAGTAGAACTGGGTGAGACTAGAGAGACAGGGACAGCAAACGTACTCGCGGGCTCCTCCCGAGCCGATGCCGGGTGAATGTCTTCGCTTCTTGTCTCGGCGGCCGGCTTGGGACTGCCCAAAGGAATTGCCTCTGCGGCGGCGGGACGCGGGCTGCGGCTCTGCGGCCGGCTGCTGCACTATCAGGCTAGGTCGCCTGATTTTCTCAACTCTCCTCCGCTTCTTCTCTTCTGGAACAACTGTCGGATCAGGGGAAGGAGACGAAGCAGGTGCAGCAGGCACTGATGCTCCCACGGTAAACTTGTACCGGGGTTTGACTTGCAGAAGGTCTGCCGCGACCGGTCTGCTTTCTGGCGGCGCTGGCGCTTTTCTTGCCTGAGGAAGTGCCTCGGGCGCTGCCTTGACTAACTTTTTCGCCTTTTCAGGCGCCGCCTTAGGAGCCACGAACTGCATTGGATCGGCCTGGGTACTTGCTGGGCCGGCGCTGGCAGTTGCCGAAGTGTACAACTGTTTGGGAGGAGACCCACTTTTATAATCCTCAAAGGGGCCTCGGGGAACGTAACCTTGATATGCGAACGGCCACCAGCTGTCATGATGCTGGTCATAGAGAACCGAGAAGTCGTCATCTACGGCCAGGTTTCTCCTTGTGGATTTATCGTGCTGCGTGCGGCATCTCATTTTCCAGCATTCGGTAATCTTTTCTTTAGACCAGTTAAGGCCTGCAATCTTGGACAGAAATTTTTTGAACCCTGGAGATGAGAAGTGATGGTCCGGGTTTCTCTTGGGGTCATATGTCACCTCCTCGCAGTAGAAATCCTGCCAAGGGGGAGAAGCTTCCATTAATTCAATCTCCCAGTCAAGGTCCACATGGACCACGTCGCATCTATCTTCGGTTATGTCCCGGGGGCACAAATGTGCAAACTTTCCCCTTATCCCATGAGGGTCATACTTCCAGCGCTGCCGGCATAGAAACCAGGCCAATCCGGGACAGCGCTTGCTCTAGGTAGACATGTTGTCCTACCTCAGTAATCTCAACGTTGGCCCAAGAAAGAGGGTATTGGAAAATCTGTCCTCTTTTCTTCCCTAGGCCAAACTCTTCTTCCACATAGTCCATCTGTCGGGCAACCTCCATCCCGAACAGATGCTCTGAGCACCAATAGGGCAGCAAATAGGGTTTGCCCTTGAACCCGTAGATTCTGATCACAATCCCCTGGCGTCGATCGCAAACGTCCCCGAGCTTCTGATTTATCAAAGCACTCGTCATTTCTCTCGGGGGACGGGGGATTTCACTTTCGGTGAAGACTGACATGACGAATCCCAAAAAGTTGAAGTTGAACTTGTAGTAGGACCCTTTCCGGTATAAGTCATCCGTCCAGTTATAGACGGGCTGGGGCTCTCCCTTCTCGTTAACCTTCTTCAGGTTCAGGATCGGCATTTGGGGGTGCAGATGGTACAAACAAAGCCAGGCCAGAACGGAACTGAAACGAAAATCGGTTGACTGCCTCTTCTGAATCTTCAACAGGCTGGAATGAATGGCGTAAGCCAGCCAGTCTGCCCAGTCGAAAGAGATGGGGCGCTTTTCGCTCCGCTGCGCCGCTGGTTCGTAAGATTCTCCACACAGGAGGCATTCTGCCAACGCCAGCTGGTACGGGTGCACCAGCTCATCAGAGTCGCAGCTGAGGATCCATGCCAAGATGGTATATAGGTACTTGCTCTGAAATTTCGCCAAAGGCATGGGGCCAGTCGGCCATTGTCCGGCTGGAAGCGGGGCGTTCAGCTCTGAATTGAGGAAATCCCTCATTCGCTTGGTGTGCGTGAAACGTCCCGCTTGTTCGCCCAAACTGATTTTTTCGAAGATGGTGCCGGAGTCATACTCCAGCCTCGGGGCGAAAGCCGGTCGCACAGTCTCCTGCGCAGAGTGCAAACAAGGGTTTGCCAACGGAATCGCAGATTTGCCGGGAAGCCGGTTTATAATGTCTGACAATTAAGTCTATCAGCTCCGGGCATTGGTGGACAGGAGGGCACATGAATCTGAAGAGATTTGATTTGTACGCCGCTCCAAAATGATGGGAGGGCGAAACTTTGTCAGCCCAGCTCTCCACATTCGCTCGCAGCTGAGTTAGGCTCATGGAAAACAAGCCGTCCACATATCCTGCCAGGTAATTCACCGGAGGTGGTGGGGATTGCCCACGCTGTACCTTCTTCGTCCGGGCCTTTGACTTTTTCTCTGGCGGAGGATCGCCTTTGAAAACTCCCGGCCGCGGCAAATCCCCTGGTTCACTTGTCACTGGACTCATGCTGACACGGGCCTTTTTCCCTTGTCCATCTCTCCGAGTCAGCAATAATGACAGGTTCAGGCTGTCTGCAACAAATTTCGCTATCAGAGGAATAATTAGCACTGTCCGAGGAATAATCTCTGCAATCTGGAATGTTGGCATGATTCTGACCCCCTTTTCTAGATAAAAACAGCGCCATTAATGCAACGCAGGAGGGGTAGGTCGGCTGAGTTAAAACCCTTGGTGGCCGCGCAGGAGAACGTTTGAGAAAAGACGCGCCCCGGCAGACGTGTCTTGCTTCTTTAGTTGCATTTTTCCTTGAAAAACGCGCAATCATTAATTCAACGTTGGGGACTGCACCATGGCTGACGTTGCTGCCACCATTTGGGCACATTGCTCAAGACAAAACCTTTGGCGCGGAAACCCAGATTAAAACAAGTGCAAGCGCGCCTTGGGCCCAGCATGGGGGTTTTTGAATTTTTCATTATTATTTTCCTTTCGAAACGCGTCCCAACGCTGGCCCGGAAAACTAGGCGCAGCCGAGCTTCGCCCGAAGTTGGGCGCGGCCAGACCTCGCCGGCGAAGTCGGACTTCGCCCGAATTTCGGGCGAAGTTCGAACTTCGCGCGAAGCGCGCGTTGGAACCGTTCCATTTCTGCTTTTTTGCTGCGCCCAAGGTTTGGGCGCGGTCTGGGTCTTTGCCGCCTTGGGGCCTTCGAACACACTTAACATACCCTGCGACCTTTGGACTTTGAACAAACTGCGCAGTGCGACGCTGGGGCGGGTTCGGACTTCGGCCGAAGCTTGGGGCGAAGTACGAACTTCGCGCGAAGTTCGCACTTCGCACAAGCGTTGAGCGCAGCGCGCACTTCGCACGGGCCAGCGAAGTTCGTACTTCGCCCCAAGCGTTGAGCGCAGCGCGCACTTCGCACGGGCGCTGGCCGAAGTCGGACTTCGCTGCGAAGTTCGCACTTCCGATACACCAGCAGCGTATGCACAGCTTCAATAGCTCCCTAGCAAACATTCCCTACAAGGAACTAACGACGAGGGATCGTATCAATCACCAGATACGTACACTGACAGGGGTAGAAAGTAAACCTAGAGATGTCAGAGCCAGGTATATGTGTTAGGTAGAGAGTTTAACCGCACAGCTTCAATGGCTCCCTAGCAAACATTCCCTACAAGGAACTAACAGCAGGGGATCGCATCAATCACCAGATACGGGCCAGCAACGTCACACATAACTGATGGAACTGCTACCAGATTTATTACATGAATGCTTTAAATTAATGAAGTACAGAAGGTGTTTTAAACAAGCAATGCTAGAGGAACCTGATCGCCAAATGCTGAAGTGAATCAACGAGCCGCGACACAGGTGGGCCTAAGGCATATAATGAAAGACAGCATAAAAGAATAAAAACAGTAGAACAGAACCAGGCATACAGATTGTATTCATAAGCAGGAGCACGGTTACAGTAAGCACAGTAGTTCCCTAACAAACATTCCCCTTCCACCCTTTACAATGAATTTCAGATGGGCTTTTATAGCCCGAGTCCCACCCGTTACATTAATGGGCACGAGTCCCAATCAAACATGAGCCGACGTAAGCGGCGAAAGAGCTGCAAATGCTGACCTTTTGTCGGATTGGGCTGTACCCGCAACATGGTCTTCCTGGAAGCTGGACAGCTACGTGGCGGAGTGCTGGGTAAATCTTCAAGTCGAAAAGCTTGCTAGTAGCTGGAGCAGGTGAAACCTCAGATCAGCTTTGAATGAGGCTATTAACGCGAGCGGTGCGGTGCAGCCCATGCTTATCCCTTTTGGTCGGCGGTCTTGGTTCAAATCCCGAAGGCTGGACACTTGTCTGATGATGGGCTATGTTGTGTGACACATGCCTGCCTTAGAGGGCAGTCTATCCATCTTTGCTTGGGATCGGGGCTCCTTGGGATGCGTGCAAAAATCAGTGCAGTCGGGGAAGGCCTTCAAGCCTTGGTCAAATTCCGGGTTTGTTCCCCTACCGCACACCTGTCAAGGGCGCATTCCGGCTCTGTTGAGAAGTCGAACTGCGCACAGGCGAACACTGGTGTCTGCCGCCATATGGACCTGCTCCGGCATTTTATCTTTCTTCTGCATTGACCTGCCAGTCTGCCAGTGCAAGGTGCGCCCAGAAAGTGGGGCGAAGTCGGACTTCGCACCAAAACTGGGCGAAGTACGAACTTCGCACCAAAACTGGGCGAAGTACGAACTTCGCACCCAGACTTAGCCAATTTCAGATAGACCTGCTGGAAAATCAACTGGGGGACTCCAAGGGAAAAAGGGGGGAGAGAAAGAGAATGGGAAAGAAAAGGAAAGGGAGAAAAGGAAGAAAAACGGAAGGAGGAAAAGAAGAGCAGCACTGTTACAAAACAATATTGAAGACATTGCACCCCGTGCAAAATGTGACAACAATAAGCTCATCTTCCACCCAGCCCAGTGTCTCCTTCATCCTAGCCAGGTATAACAATGTAGGCCTTGCCTTCAAGCCTATCTTCTGGATGTCGCTGAACATCGCTTTTCTGACTGCCTTGGCCTTTTCTTCGGACAACCCACTGGTGCTGCTAGCACCTGCTTGGAGTTGTTTCTGTAGGTCATCCACTTGTTTGCTCAAAACCTGAATTTGCTCAGTAGCCTTCTTTGCTTCTTCTTTATATGGCGCTACTTCATCAAATTTTTCTTGCCACTTCTTTGCTTCATTCTTCAGGGCCTTTTCAATGGTTTTCTGCTCATTTAAGGCTGCCTCCAAATGTTTTCTTGCCTCTTCAGCTCTAAGGTATTTCTCTTTGTAATATTTAGCATTTAAGTATATGGTACCCATGTGAGCTTGGGCCTTTCCCCATTCATCTTCCATAGGCAGCTGAGTGATGTCTTCAGTGATCATTTCAGCTTGGTAATCTTCTAGAGTCATTTCCTCTTCTGGATTTTGTACCAAGGGCGTCATCTTCATTATCAAGCGTTGCATACTGATGCGATTCAGAGTTATTCCCTCTTTGGTACGGGCTATACTCTTAGAGGCTTAAGCGCAACGGGATTTCAACTAGTTTGAGGCGTTTTGGTTGGCGCTCCTCAACTTTTTGAGCTTGGAGAGGGTGGGGTGACTTTGAGAAGAAGAGGCAGGGATAGATTGAAAACTAGATAAATGGGCAGCATGGGGGAAGGGAATGATAATCAGGGAGGTATCCACATTTAGCAATTTTGTGAGTGGGTCAATGGGAGCAACTGAGGATGCTTTCGGGTTGGATTGAGTTGATGGTGGCGACGATGGAGGTTGTCGAGTGGAGGGAGAGGAAACATCACCTTCACTTGCAGAATGGGAAGGGGGGTCTCTTTGGGATTGAGAAGAGAATGTTGAAAGGTTGATAGGAATCATATCTGATAGTTCTTGCGGATTTGTGCCTTCCGTGCTTGGTGGCTTCTGAGCAAGGACTGGTCTTTTAGCAGGAGTTGACCCTTCAGCGGGAGTCATTTCCTTAATTGATTGATTTAACTCCTGAGTATTGACATCTTGATGTTCGGGAGGATCTTCCACATTTCTTTCTATGTTCCCTTCTATATTTTCTTCTACATTTTCTTGTATATCTTCTTCTTCTTGTTCATACCCCGCTTCCGAGTATATGTGTTCTTCCGCCTGCTTGCTCTTCTTTTGCTTCCTTGTCACTACTGATTTTCATATCCTTTTCCTAGAGACGAGAAGGCAATCGTCATCAAACTCTGTGTCAGATGTAGAGGAGGGAATGAATTTACGAGTTGCTTTCCTTGGAATTTCTGGTTGCTCGATAGCAATTCCTTTTCCTTTTCCTTGGGTGGTTTGCCCCTTCTCAATGGTAAGCGGAATCTTGATGCCATTGACGCCACGTAGCATGATACTTGTCATATCGGGTGGAGAATTCATGATCAGCTTTTAGTCCCCACTTGGAGGTCAATTCAGTTTGGGCCCTCATCATCGACCAAGCCAGGATTTTTGTTGATGTCTAGTCATCTCCCTTTTTCTGCATTCTCTTAATAACTTTTTCTTCTAACACGTGGCTTGGATTATCTTTGGGGTTCCAATCTGTCACATGTTCATAGAAATCGTGCCATGGGGCCAGCGGCTACATCTGTTCTACATGCCATTCTAGTGCTTCATCTTCTTCGTTATTCTTGCCCTGTTTGTCAATTGTTTGAAGGAAGTTTTGTTTAGAGAAGCCTGCCTTTCCGCAAACTTGTCAAGGGGATCATATTTCCATTTCTGAGGCAATTCCACTAATTTCAGGTTCTTCAGAGCTCAAGTGATTTGCTCATGGTCTCCTTTGTTAGATACAACGACCCCTTCAAACCGGAAGGGCATAAGGCATGTACTAGTCTTACCAATCCTTGTGTCGAACTTGTTGTTAATGTATTCGGTCTGCCTTACATACTCCAGGGCAAACAATCGTTCAGTGACAGTACGGGAGTAAGAAAGGTTTCCCCGTGAAACCGTATAGTTTGATGACCACCCCCTGTGTTAAAATGAACCAATCCCCTTCTTCTGCATGGGGGTGTTGTAAAGTGTCTTGCACTTTTTGGGGAAGTCGATGTACTTCACCGTACATAATTTGCAAGGCAGGGCCTAGGAATTCCATGTTAAAACAATAATATGATTTGGCCCTTGAGAGCACCGTTGTCCATTCATATACAGGTAAATGCTTTCCTTCTTGATATTTCTGGTTCGTAGGGATGAAAGGGAGTTTTTTCGATTGAAAGTAGAAGAAAATCCATACTAGGTAAGAAGAAAATGTAAAAGCCTCCTGAGAACCCCTCTATATTCTAGACAAGCCTGCATGTATTTGTTGGGACAGATATGCTAGCCAATCGAAGAAAATTGGTACTGTATTCTTATCTACGACGGCAGCGTCATAGAACTTAGGGTTTGAAATACATTGTGCTATCGCAATCTGCCACCCATACACTTGTGCGTCCGACTCTAACCCCGCCACCATAGCTAACATGGAGAACAATTCTTTACTTTTGAATTTTGACAAAGGAATGGGTGTTTCTAGCAGAGCTCTATCGAGAGGGGGTTCCGACAAGTGCGCTTGCAGAAACAATTTAATATTTTGGGTGGGGGGTATAATATTTGGCTTGCGCAACTAGGTCAAGTGGTATGGGATTTACAGCGGGTTTTTTGCCTCTACTAAAGACACACCTAACTGTATCAAGATCTAAGGTAAACATGACTTCACCCTTAGAATTCCTAACTATCATGTGCTTAATGTCATAAAACATTGCAAAGGCTCTGATTAGCTCAGGGCAAGGGTGGACAGGAGTGCATATATACCATGAAAGTAAAGAGTGAATAGAGAAAGTACTTGGAGTCGACGGGGTGACGCCTTTTGCTACTCTGGCCTCCACATTTTTTTGAATTTTCTCTGGATCTTTCCAGGTGGCGATAGTATCAGTTATGAAGGCGTCTGGGTCTTCCTGAACTACTGTCTTTTAGATGGTTCGCGGCGAAGTGATTTCATAGCCCGTTGTAAGCAATCCGCCACTTCGGGTAAAATCCCTAGCGAAGCGGCATTTAGCCTGCACCCCTGGCGAAGTAATGCAGCTAGAGGCCATGTTTTTCATAGAAGACATCCACTTCGGCTTAAACACCTAGCAAGGCCATTTTTGGAGACTCCTCCGGGTGAAGCATCAACACATGCTCATCTCTCTTGCTTCGGTCCAAACCCGCTGCGAAGTGACGCTCCGATTCAGAATCCGACGAAGCTCTTCCCAGGGCTTGATTAGCGGTGGCGCTCCCTTCAAAGAACACATGTCCCGAGGCTGGGTATTCGTTCGAGGCATTCAAGTGTTTCATAAATGCATTTTTTCTTGCCCGAAAGATCCAATGCCCATTTGAGGCAATAGGATGTGAATTATCAGTTGCAGGGAATAGCCAGGGCAACTTGTGAAGCCACTCGAGTGCCCCATCCCAGGGGCAACCCAGGACAAATCAACGGCTCATAAATGCAGTTTTCCCCGCTAAACGCAGCCCTATAACCAGATATAGAAATGGGATGTGAGTTTTCATTTTGCATGAGAAGGCGAGCACGATTTCTTCGGCCGCCAGAGCGTCCTTGCACGCCCAGCGCATTAATGACTCAGAGAGTCGGGCCTTTATAAAAACCCTAGCATTGTAATGAAAAGGGGGGGAACTTTTGCTAGAAAGCTGCTGTAACTTGATTTTTGCAATTGATATTAAGAACTTTGGGCTCTACTTCTCTCTTGTATGCTGCCTTCTGCGACTATTTCTGTTATTCTGTTTCTTCATTTGCATACTGTAATTCTGCATCCTGGATTTAGGTGTGTGATTGGGGACAGAACCCTGGAATTCTCCTGGAGGATACATAGGGGAGAAAATGCTATGTTAGTTTTCTTGTATGCTGCCTGTGGTTAGTGTTTCTGCTATATTCGCATATTTTCCCAACTGTTGTAATCCTGAAATATGGATTTAGGCGTAGGAATATAGGTGGATCCTGGAACTCTTCCAGAGGATACATAGCGAAGCTAGCACGGTGTTCATTTATGTTTTATTTCTTGTATTTATTGTTGCTACTTCAAGGTATTAGTTAGTAATCGTGTTGTTGGTTCTTCCCCTTTAAATCAACGGTTTACATTTCTTTCTGTACTTTTTATCTCTTTCCTGCACCTTTACTCTTTTTATCTCTTTCCTGCACTCTAACTTAAAACGCCAAGTAGTTTAGTAAAGGAGCCAACCTTTCTCCGGAGATTCGCACGAAGGGCATCTCTTCCCTCCGGCCTTTCAATGTTGGTCTAGGTCTAGGGCGCGCATACGTACAAAATCCATTCCTGTGGCAGATTTGTGACCAACAGGTACTCTCTGCCAAGTACGGCTGAATCTTATGTTGAAATCAACTATTTCTTCCTGAGGATGCTTCTGGATGACAGTGAACTGGTTTAGCAAGGAAAACGGATCTGCATGTTCATTGAATTCTTCTACTAGTTTACCGACGAGCTGGGCCCAGGTAGCTATAGTCTGATTTGGGAGGGCTCTATACCAGTAGAGCATTTTCCCTTTCAGGGAAATGACTAAAAGTCTTATCATAACGTCTTCTTCAGTGATGTTATGTATTGGTGCTAATGCAACTACATCTTGGCAGTGCTCATAAGTTGTTTTTCCTGTACCATCATACTGGGGCAGTGCTTTCAAAGTCGTTGTAGGAATATAGCGTTGACCTGCCATTCAACGGACCTAAATGATTCCATGTAGGATAGGGCAGATTCGGTTAATTAATCACAATTATAGTGTTGGCTGATGTTGCGGTTGTGTGAACGACAGTGTTTAACAATTTACTGGTAGCAACTACACCAAGGAGAGCTGCAGGGGAAGGATTTGCAGATCCTGTAGTGATGGTAGAAGAAGAGGTTGATCGAGCAACGAGTACAGGATTAGCTCTGAGGCTACCAAGGTGTAACTCAAAGAACTCGATGGGTTCTTCAGAATTTTTAGCTTTAGATCTAGTTTTTATATATCTCTATATTCTACAAGGTTTTCATATATCTCTATATTCTACCAAAAGATAGATAAGGTTTTTCAAGGTTTTTATTTCTCGAATGGAGTCGCCAGGTGATTCATAAAAAATGGACAGGACAAAGATAACCATTGGAACTTTGGTCTGTATATATAGTGGGATTGGGTCCTGTTGCCACATTTTGATAAGGGGTACAAATTCTGAAAAAAAATGAAAAATTGTTGCTGCCTTCCTCCTTCCTTCCTTTCCAGCTTCGCTCATGCAGTTTCCAGTTTCCATGTTTTCAGTTTTCTGTTTTTATGCTTTGTTTTCCAAGTGTTCCAGCAGTTTCGGTGAGTTTGGTGAAAAGCCCAAAAATTTCTAAGTATGGGGCACTCCCGCGGTCGCTCCATTTTGGACTGATTCCGAGAGTCGCTTCCTCTTCCGAGTGGTTCCCAGCTTCGCCTCTCCTCTCTAGTGACTGATGGCATTTCAAACAGCAAGGCGAGCGGGAAAAAAATGGTGAAATTTTTCTAAGTGTTGAAGCTCGAGCGACCCCCGTCGTCGCCTTCGTTTTTCAGCGAAGCTCGTCGCCGCTGCGGTCTTCAAGCGAACCTCGGCGGGGAAACAAAGGTGCAAAATATTCTAAGTGTTGGCTTGGGAGCGACCGACGTCTGTCGCTCATTCCCAGGAGCGATTCCCGTCGTCGCTCCCCTTTTTGAGCGACCGTGGGCAAAAGGCGGAATGAAGATAAAAGGAAAATATTCTAAGTGTAGAGCGACTCTCATCGTCGCTCGAGTCCGCCCAAGATCGCCGTCGCCGCCCGTCGTCGCCAAGCATACTTCAAGTACAGGCAACGCTCAATGATTGACATTGGTCGCTTCGTTTTGGAGCGATGTCGGGCGTCGCTACCATTTTTCAGCAACAGCGGGCGAGTAGATTCCAAAATTCGGCTAAGGCACCAAGGTAGCGACCGACGTCGGTCGCTCATTTTTCGAGCGACTCCCGTCATCGCTGCCTTTTGTCAGCAACCGCCGTCGTCTCCCCCAAAATCAGCGACTGCAAAGAAAAGAGAACCAAGTCATCAATCCTTCTAAGGCAAGGTGCAGCCTGCGTTCGCTCCATTCTGGAGCGACTCCCAGAGTCACTATTCTTAGCCGACGACTTTGGTCAAGCCCCCTACGTTAGCAAACGCAAACCGAGACCAAACCGCACGGATTTCGGGATTTGCCCCTCAGGATGAGACAGAAGGTGTGCTGCCCAAGTATAGGGTAGGTGAACTTTGATGGTGCACCAAGGTAGCGACCGACGTCGGTCGCTCATTTTTCGAGCGACTCCCGTCGTTGTTGCCTTTTCTCAGCAACCGTCGTCGTCTCCCCCAAAATCAGCGACTGCAAAGAAAAGAGAACCAAGTCGTCAATTCTTCTAAGGCAAGGTGTAGCCCGGGTTCGCTCCATTCTCGAGCGACTCCCGGAGTCGCTATTCTCAGCCGACGACTTTAGTCAAGCCTCCTACGTTAGCAAACCGCAGACCGAGACCAAACCCCACGGATTTCAGGATTTGCCCCTCAGGATGAGAGGGAAGGTGTGCTGCCCAAGTACAGGGTAGGTGAACTTTGATGGTGCCCTCAGTGTCAGACTGTACCAAACCTACCGCATTTATCAGACCTGACATCTCACCCGCCAAATCTGTCCAAAGCTGTACCAATTCTAGGTGAATCTTGTTGCAAGTACAGCAGAGGTCTAATCCATGCACTTTTTGCAGGTCTTGGGTTCCATGCATAATTGTAATTTGGGGGAAATTCCTGCTATAAATAGCAGAAGAACTTCATTGTAAAAGGGGGGAACATATTGCTACACAGCTGCTGTAACCAAACTTCTTGCATCAATTTAAAACATCCTTGGCTCTAATTCTTGTCTCTTTCTTTTATGCTGCCTTCTGCAAGTATTTTTGCTATATTCATTTATTTTTCTGCTTGCTGTAATTCAACATTCTGGATTAGGGCATTGGACATTGAGTAAATCTGGAATTCTTGTTGAAGGATACATAGGGAAGAGTAGCAGTGTTAGTTTCTGTTACATGTTTTATGTTGATTGTTGCCGGTACGGCTATTAGTCGGTAATCGTGTTGCTTGTTCTTTCCCCAACTTTATTGCCTGACATTTCCATCTCTTTCTGCATTTTCAATCCCTTTCCAGTTCCCTTAACTTTTTAATCTCTTTCCTGCACTCTCATCTAAAAACCCCAAGTAGATTATATAGGAGTCGGCCTTCTCCGGAGATCGGCACGGAAGGCATCCCTTCCTTCCAGCCTTTCAACGTTGGTCCGGGTCGAGGGCGCGTAGACATAACAAATCCTTTCCAGGTGGCGGATCAATGACCAACAGTTTCTCTGGCACGCTCGGTGGGACCCAAAAGCATCCCACCCCATAAGCGGTATTGAAGTAGAGGTGTTTGCTTCAGTGCTGACGAAATTTGAACACCTGGCGACTCTGTTGAACCTGAATACCCTCTGAGTCTCGAAGACTGGTCCAATATCAAAAGCTCCTTCATGCATACAATATGGAGAGCTAGGAACGCGGGAGAGGAGGTGCCTGAGTTTTATGAGCTTGACATTAATGCTGCAGGAGAGCGCCCAAGGCTGATTGATCACCATGCCTATCAAGATGAAGCATTTGAGCAGGAAGATGAAGCTGAAGATCAAGATACAACTTCAGATAGCACTGATAACTACCACGATCCTGATCAGGACGATCAAGACGCAAATATGGCTCAGCCAAATCAAAACCAGCAGAATGCTCCGGATCTATTCCCAGCCTGGGATTCCACTGGACCCCTCAACCTAGCTGGGCAAGATGTTGTTCCGGCTGCTGCTTTAAAAGCCATTCCCACGTATGATGGAACCGGGAAGACGGCCTATGAACATATTCAAGACATTGTGGCCCGCTTATCGAGTCACGTCTTTGTATTTATTTTTGTTTCTTTCTTTGTTGGGCGCTTTGGTTCGTCCACTAGTAGTTGTTGCTGTCCTTTTTATAGTCCCTTGGGTTATCTTTGGCCCACCATGGACATTAATAATATTTCATTTCATTTCTAAACAAACAATAACACCTCCCTTATATCTCATAATAAGCACAAGTACAACACTTGAAGATGAAATGTTCTTCAGTCTCCACCTCTTGAATACAGGTAAGGCAACATACCCTATCCTCTCAATGAAGATGGTGGTTCATCTCCAACTGCAATTGATGTGAGCATACTCTAAGAAGACCAAGAGGAATCCTTAGGCTATGTGTCCAATGTCATACATAATTACAAGTAATAATGTTATTCTCAATCCTCATGAAATGTTTAGTGTAGAAGGCCAACTTAGCTATGCGGTTGAGATGTAGTGACCCAAGTGATTTGAATATATTGTCAATAAACATCATCTTTGACTACTTCGATTAATTACATTCTTATTAGGAAGAAGGATGGGAGAAGCATTTAAATAGTATTTGAATGGAGGTAGTCAATCTATGGATATGCCAACTGATTGAAGAGGAGAAATAACTTCTAAGTACTGTCCACGATGACAACCAAAAGAGCTTCTAGAAGGAATGCATTTTGAGGTGCAAAGCACCAAATATGGGTATCTTTCATAGCTTGAGGTGAAGTCACCCATAGATCTAAGGCAATGAGGCTGACAAATAATTTTCAAGATGCTCTCAAGGCGAAGAGGATGAGCGCCAAACTTAGCCTAAACAATACATTGGGGAATCATTCTTTTACATTAGATAAATTGCTGAAGCAAAATAGTCTGGACACTTTCAATGCAAACCCAATCAAAACACCCTAGACTTGCACCTTGAACAAAATTATGAGGCCGGAACATACAAGTCTTCAATATGTTGATGAATCAAGTAGGGTAAAACTACTTCTTTCAAAGGTGAAGTTGATGATGCAATTGAGACATCCACAAAACTTACAAGTGTAGATCAAAAAGTTCCAAAACACAAACTTGGTTGCAGCCGTTATGACAAGAAAGGTCATACACACGAAAGAAGTTTGAATCTTCATCCTTGTGAATTTTGTGGTTGAGAAAGCCATTGGCAATTATGTTGGAAAAAGCAAAGCTTAGATAATTGAATTCAAGTTAATTGTGGTTGGATAAATCCGCTTGAATTGTAGAATCACAAATGTTAAGAAATTATTTTGCGCATAGATTTTCCCATGTGAAGGGGAAATTTGAAGCAAAAACACTATTAATATGCATTTGTGATTAAGGATGAACCATGGATGATCCCATTGGAAAGATGCTTGCGGGTATGCTAGCCTTGTGTTGCAAGTATTTGTGTCAGCTAAGGTGGTGGAGGGGTTAAAAACTATTGTTGTTTCTAGTTTAGGGTAAACCAAGGAAAATACTGTAATAGTGATATTTGTTAGCGGTTAAGGGTACACCAAAATTCTGTAATAGTGATCTTTGTGAGTGGTTAAGGATACACAAACAAAAACCCATGTAATAGATTGAGATTCCAACAAAAGCAAACAAAACCCTTGTGTTTAGTTGAGGTTCAAACAAAAGATAAAACCCTTGTGTTTGGTTGAGGTTCAAACAAAGAAAATAAAACCCTAAATAGGTAACTATTGGTCAAGAATCTGCCTTAGGTATGAAATGTTTCATTCATGCGCCCTAGACCCGGCCAACATTGAAAGGCCGAGAGGAAGAAATGCCTCCCATGCCAATCTCTAGAGATGGGCTGGTTCTCTTACTATTCTAACTTGGGGGGTTGAGATTAAGGAACAAGAAAGAGATTATAAATAGCTGAAAGGGATGGGAAATATGGCCCCAGGCCAAGTAGAACAGGGGTGATGGACAACCAACACGATAACTTAATTGTACGTTGAATCAGTAGCACTCAACACAAAAAACTAACAGAAATTAAAACCAAGCATCTAACATGTGCAATCTACAGAATTATTCGAGCGTTCACCCTCTATCGAGAGTCAAATCCAAACATAGAATTATAACCCACAGATAAAAACAAAGAATTTAATAGAAATATAAGATAGAAGACATACACATAAAGAGAAGTCCAGAATTAGAGCCAAATATTCTCTGTATTGATAGCATAATTCAAGTTATAGCAAGTCTCTAGCAAAACGTCCATGATATTACATTAGAATTGCCGGCTTTTATAGAGAATTCTGCGGCTTGAAACATAAATGCACACCCACAAAACATTGCGGTGGCAGGAAAGATAGGATTTGAGAAATAAGCACTCATCAAACAGTAATGAGGCATGGCCTGAAGTCAGATGACTCGCTGAAATGCAGTTGCACCTCTTCAATGCGCTGACAGGGTTAGCTGGTGGCACCGTCTCCTCGCTTGCTGGAACCGCCTCAACGAAGGATCGGATTTTGAAATCCGGAAACATCAAGTCTGGAAGCTTCTCAGACTGACTGCATTTAATCGGATAAGGATGTGCCTTATTTCGCTGATGGGGAGCATTTATGAGGAATTCTGGTTGAAGCAAGGAGGGCTGGACTGAAACAAGTGCGCCAGATGCAAGCCCCACCTACGTTTCGTTGTTTCCTGGCCCGAAATGGGCTTGTGCTTTGAGAACGGCAGCGAAACGACTTGCCATCTTGAGAGTAGCGCAGGCATTGAAAAGTCAAAGGTCATTGCACTGCTACTTACTCCCGAAACTACCTTGCGCCTAGAAAAAAGAGCGAAACACTTTGATCCACACTTAGCATTATTTCTGCTTGATGGGTTGCGTCGTGGAAAAGTCAAAGTTTGTTTCTCTCCTTATAACCCCGAAAATGAATTGCGCTTGGAAGCTGGGGCGAAATGCCCTGCTGCATCGAGAGGGGCGCCAGAGTTGAAAATTCAAAGGGTCTTGCATTGTATATTGGAGCTAAAATGCCTTGCGCTAGGAAAAAGAAGCGAAGCACCTTGGAACACAGACGTTGAAAAGTCAAATGTTGTTGCGCCCCTTGGCTCGAAACTGCCTTGCGCCTAAAAAGAGGAGTGAAACACCTTGCTGCATTAGGAGCAGCACCAAAGTCGAAAATTCAAAGGCCTAAGCGCTCCCACTTACTCCGAAAATGCTTTGCGCTCCAAAAAGTGCAACGAAATGACTTAGAGTCACACTTAGCATTTTTCCTTGAAACTGTTGTTGGGTTGCGCCATTGAAAAGTCAAAGGACTTTGCTCTCCTCCTTGGGCCCGAAAAGGCTTTGCGCTCTCCAGGCAGGGTGCAAAGGCACCTTGGCCCACTTAGCACTTCCTAAAACTGCAGCTACGCCCAGTCAAGGCCCAAAATTTCCTTGCACTCCCATACCGAGGCGAAAAAACAAGACATTTACTTATGTTTTCTTCTCCGAAGCTGCGCTTCGCTGTCTTCTGGCCCGAAACAGGCCTGCGCTTTGCCTCTGCCCCAAAACTAACTTGTGCCTGGAGACATGGCGCGAAACTACCTTTGCCCTTGACAAGATAAGGACCCTGCATGGCAAATGAACAGAAAAACTACACCAAGCCTTGGGCATAGCCAATAATTTTTTATAGTGAAAGCAGGGAAGAGAAAATACATTCTAAACAAAGAATAGAGCTTTAGGGAAGGAGAAAATATTGAACAGCAAAATATGTACAAAGAAAACAATGTTGCAGGAATGCCAACATCTCTAGCGGCTCGCGAGGGAATTGAACTCGCCTCAATGTTGAGATCCCAGGCCTATCTGTTGGGCTTAGAGTCATCATCGCTGTCCCTTTCCGAATGCTCACTGATGGCAGTAAACTCCTCCAAATTCTCAGCTTCTTCCTCTTCTTCGTGGTGCTCACTGCCTTCTTCTTGGCGCTCAACGCTCTCTTCTTCCCTTTGGTCTCCTCCTTCTTGCTAGTCCCCCTCCGATGGTGGATCTTCATGCTGCTGGGAGGGCTTGGATGGTGGGAGACGCTCCTAAATGCAGTCATAAGTTGCCTGGACCAGGGCCCAAGTGTCTTCTTTAATTGTGCCTCGATCTTGGAGGTCTCTGACTAGGTACCCGAAGGTCTCGAGCTGGTCTACGTCAGCGTAGTTAAATCACTCGCTGAGGTCTACCAAACAGGCTTCCATTCGTGCGAACATGGCTGCATACTGCATCACCTGATACTTTGAAATGGGTTTATCCCAACTGTCAATCTTTGAAGTATCATTTTCAAAGGCATCCCAAACTGATTTCAGCTCTTCTTTTGTCAAAATACGGCCTCCTTCGTCAGTGAAGCCAGGGAAACCGATCTGCGCTAGAGTGTCGAAATACATCAGAGAAACTCGCCTTTCCCGCTCAAATGCGTCCATCAGCCTTCGTGCCTCTCGGGCTGTTTTCATTCTTGCGAATAAATCCCGCAACGTCATCTTTGTAGTTTCCCACGACCTAGTAAGCGGGCACATTGGAGTAAGCTCGAGGTCCATTTTCTCTAGGATTTGCACCTTCATGGTTAGCTCCAGCCATTGGTCAATGTCCCTTTCAACATCTTTTACGATGGAAGCGCCATGGGTGGCTGACTGCTTGGCCTCCCAGATAAATGATAGGATTGTCGTTGCTTTGCGTGCCCTAATTCGGAAGTTGGTCAAGAAGCGATGGTGCACCTCCTTAACACGATCTTTTGACAAGACCTCTGCTTGCCCTGCCCTTGTTGTCAACTGGGCCTGCAGTTCTTGAAACTGAGCATCCAAAACCTGCAACTGGTTTTGTGCTTCTACATGCATTGCTCAAATTCTTTCCTATAATTCTCCACCTCTTTCACCAGACTAGTCATGCGCTGCTGCAACTGCTCATATTTGGATTGCGCTTCCTCAAGTTGCACCCTTGTGAGCGCCAAGGTTTCTTCAAGCTTTAAGTTTTTGGCCTCAGCATCATAGCAGCGAGCTTTGAAGTGCTCCATGTGGAAATAGAGGGATCCCACCTCAACCTGGATGTTTCCTACTTTTTTCGAGGGATCGATCGTCCTCATATCTTCCACCGTATGATGGTAAGAATAGTCTGTTGCCGTCATCTCCTCTGATGGATTTTGGACCTTGGGCACTTTCTCCATCTTGTGGAGCTGCATATTCTGCAGGTCGAACATAGCCCTTTTTTCCACTTGGGCTAGAGCCTGTGCATTCTTTCTTTTCTGGCCCTTAAGCCAGGTGGAGGAATTCTACTATGCCCGGCGTATACTCTCCACAATTGGGCCCTCCTGTATAGACTCCAGCTCCATCTTCATTGGTTCTTGTACTCCAAAGAGCGGCGTGAAGGGGAACAGAGCCCGCTGAGGACTCGATTCGATAGATGAATCAAGAATGGTTGGGGCAGCGAATGCAACGACTTTGGGAGACGCCGGGGTTTGGATGGCTGCAACTGAGGCGCTAGGATCTGGGGGCGGAATATCAAGAGGAGTTGTTGCTGCTACTGAGGAGGTAAAAGGGGGTGAGAACAGGTTTGGATTAACGGCAGCGGCCGATGCAGTGACTGAATTGATGGAAACTTGAGGGGCAAGGGCATACGCTGCAGGAAATGAAAAAGCGTTGGACACCAACGCATAAGAACTAAATGCCTGGAAACGCAAAAGCGTTGGACACCGACGCATAAAAATAGGAAAGAGATTATAAATAGTTGAAAGGGATGGGAAATATGGCCTCAGGCCAAGTAGAACAGGGGTGATGGACAACCAACACGATAACTTAATTGTACGTTGAATCAATAGCACTCAACACAGAAAACTAACGGAAATTAAAACCAAGCATCTAACATGTGCAATCTCCAAAATTATTCCAACGTTCACCCTCTATCGGGAGTCAAATCCAGACATAGGATTATAACCTACAGATAAAGCAGAGAATTTAATAGAAATATAAGATAGAAGACATACACATAAAGAGAAGTCCAAAATTAGAGCCAAATATTCTTTGTATTGATAGCATAATTCAAGTTATAGCAAGTCTCTAGAAAAACGTCCATGATATTACATTAGAATTGTGACTTTTATAGAGAATTCTGCCGCTTGAAACATAAGTGCACACCCACAAAACATCGCGATGGCAGGAAAGATAGGATTTGAGAAATAAGCACTCATCAAACACTAATGAGGCATGGCCTAAGTCAGATGACTCGCTGAAATGCAGTTGCACCTCTTCAATGCGTTGACAAGGTTAGCTGGTGGCGTCGTCTCCTCGCTTGCCGGACCCGCCTCAACAAAGGATCGGATTCTGAAATCTGAAAACATCAAGTCTGGAAGCTTCTCAGACCGACTGCGTTTAATCGTATAAGGATGCACCTTACCTCGTTGATGGGGAGCATTTATGAGGAATTCTAGCTGAAGCAGGGAGAGCTGGACTAAAACAGGTGCGCCAGATGCAAGCCGAAATGGGCTTGCGCTTTGATAACCGCAGCGAAACGACTTGCCATCTTGAGAGCAGTGCAGGCGTTGAAAAGTCAAAGGTCATTGCGCTGCTACTTACTCCCGAAACTACCTTGCGCTTGGAAAATAGAGCGAAACACTTTGATCCACACTTAGCATTATTTCTGCTTGATGGGTTGCACCATGGAAAAGTCAAAGTTTGTTTCTCTCCTTATAACCCCGAAAATGAATTGCGCTTGGAAGTTGGGGCGAAACGCCCTGCTACGTCGGGAGGGGCGCCAAAGTTGAAAAGTCAAAGGGGCTTGCGCTGTAGATTGGAGCGAAAATGCCTTGCGCTAGGAAAAAGAAGCGAAGCACCTTGGAACCTCGAGCGATGTGCTGGCGTTGAAAATTCAAATGTCGTTGCGCCCCTTACTTGGCTCGAAACTGCCTTGCGCCTAAAAAGAGGAGCGAAACACCTTGCTACATTGGGAGCAGCGCCAAAGTGGAAAAGTCAAAGGCCTAAGTGCTCCCACTTACTCCAAAAATGCTTTGCGCTCCAAAAAGTGCAGCGAAATGACTTAGAGTCATACTTAGAAATTTTCCTTGAAACTGTTGTTGGGTTGCGGCTTTGAAAAGTCAAAGGACTTTGCTCTCCTCCTTAGCCCTGAAAAGGCTTTGCACTCTCCAGGCAAGGCGTAAAGGCACCTTGGCCTACTTAGCACTTTCTTTCTAAAACTGCAGCTGCGCCCAGTCAAGGCCCGAAATTGCCTTGCGCACCCATACCGAGGCGAAAAAACCTGGGCATTTACTTATGTTTTCTTCTCCGAAGCTGGGCTTCGCTGTCTTCTGGCCCGAAACAGGCCTGCGCTCTGCCTTTGCCCTTTTTCTAACCTGCACCTAGAGACATGGCGTGAAACTACCTTTGCCCTTGACAAGATAAGGACCCTGCATGATGAATGAACAGAAAAACTGCACCAGCCCTTGGGCATAGCCAACAAATTTTGACAGCAAAAGCAGGAAAGAGAAAATACATTCTGAACAAAGAACAGAGCTTTAGGGAAGGAGAAAATACTGAACAGCAAAATATATACAAAGAAAACAATGTTGCAGGAATGCCAAAAGTAACTCTATACACTCAACCAAGTAGTGGCAAGGAGACACAATCAATACCATAAACTCAGTTAAGTGTTAGTAAGGAGACACAGACAACTCTGTACACTTGGAGAATGGTAAAAAGGAGCAACATGACTCTCCATGCATTTTGCAAAATGGTGGCAAAGAAACACAAACAAATTTTTACACTCAACAGAGTGATGGCAAGGAGCCATGTTCCAATCCATAGACACAACCGAGTGGTGGCAAGGACACAGGCATATATACACACCACAACAAAACAGAGTGGTGTAAAGAAGAAACCAAATGAAGAAGCAAGTGTATTTGGCCATAAGTCCAATGGTGGTGGGCGTTTGGTGTCATAATACCTATAGAGGGAGACATTTGGCTCTACGACCTTAGAAAAGCATGCTTGTTTGTTTGGATGGATATCTGATTACCCAAAGTAAAGCTTGTGCACAGTTGGTTGGATGCAGATTGAGACAACAGTTCAATCAAGGACGCAGCTAAATTCATGTAAAGCCTAGATTGTTGAGTGCTTCCTCCATTAGGATGGATGGAGGTCAGCTTCAAGATACAACACAAGGCAGGAGTTTGCTCAAGTTTAGGGGAAAGGTCAAAGATGAAACTGGTCCTCTTCATTGCAGGTTATTAAAACAGGGGCACATCATCCTAACATCCAGTTTGCAGATCTAATGACTCGCCATTTTCAAAAATTCAAGGATAAATTTGGGATTGTATCCATTTTAATCATTGGAGTTTATCAGAATACATTCTGGTTTGCTATCAACGCTATTACGGATTATTTCGTTGATACATGGAGATTTATTGTTATCTGATACATCTACTTTTAGTATCTAAAGTTTCTATATATTGCTAAATATGAAATAGAAAACAGTGTGGCCTGTATGAATTCCTATATTCACTTCATGTTTTCTTTGGCATGTGCCTATTTACTAATATAAATCACTAAATCACTTTCGGTATCCTGCCATAGGTTTCAAGTATATGAGGTTAAACCTTCCAGTACCAATCACTTGAAGACGGGCACATTTAAAAAAAGATTGAAAATAAATCTAATGCATATGAAATAAAAAACTCCCAAAATATACAAGCTCTTAGCAACAAATGAGTATTGAGTGTGATTGTCTCATAGATATCAGATAGATCACTGACTGAATTTTCTCATGGAAATTAGATTTTCAATAAGTATTAACCACAAAAATTTACTTTCCCAGGATTATTTAAGTATTTGGGAAAACCAATAATAACATAATGAACTAATAGCTATAAAAAATGAACTCGAGCACTGAAATATTTCATGATAAGTCAAAACTGGCTATAATATATGGATAAACAATTCCAACATTGTCAGCAAATAATTCCAACATAAGGCTATAATATAAGGCTAAACAATTCCAACATTGTCAGCAAACAATTCCAATATAAGGCTATAATATAACGCTAAACAATTCCAACATTGTCGGTAAAAGCCAATCAACAGTCATAAAATCAAGGTCTTGATGAAGATTCAGTATAAAAATGACAGATAACATCAAACCCAAAATATTCACATCCACTTCTCACTAACCTAATACAAACAACGAAAACAAATTATGAATCAGGTATTACAACTATATCATGGCCCTAGAAAGGTCAACAATATAGTGCAATTCTTGATCATAATGTGCTTATTTTTGTTCAGCTTGCACCACATACGCCAGCCATAAATTTCACAGAAGCATCTAATCTTGCAAATATTAAAGAGAATATTTTACATACTGCTGAAAACAAACTCCAAAACAAAATTACCAACCACAAAAATGTCAACAGAAACATTTGCAGGTAAATTAAAAATTGTTTTAAAGACTTAAATTCCTTCTTAACTTTCTAAAATAATGAATTGACCCAAACCTGATCATGGACGCCACATATAGACCACATGCAACCAACATATCCATTTGGATCTCTACCATCTATCTCATACTGCCTCCAGCAATATGCATATCATCAGATGCCACAATATTAAGGTTAGTAAAAGACAAATGATTATCATCCTGAAACGAAATGCTACTTTAATTTTAAGTTTCCTGTTTTCTTTCTTGCAAATAAAGGAAGATTGCATCACACCATGAGGGCTAAAATCATTTCACTAGTTTCACCAAAATGTAAATCTATGAATTTTAGAAATATCTACCATATTTTTTCTTCTAATTTAATAAGATATCACAAGCATGTTTCACTGGTTAAGCAGTAAAATCACAGTGAAGTGCTGTTGCCTTTACTAGGAAGGAAAACAATCTCAAATTTTACTCCACCTTGTCATTCAAATATATAGCTATAGTGAGAGCTTCTTCAGGTCCTCTCGTCCATTCAAGGATCTTTTTTGCCCAATACATTCTACACATCGACACACAGAAGAAAATAAAACATACTAGTCAATTTGTAGCATGGAAACCAAACCATTTTTCTCTAACTTCAGAAATTCTAAGTTCTGCTTTTTTTAATCTTTCCTTGCAAATTATTGATAATAATATCACACGGTACTATTTCAAAATCACATGTCCTAAATTTAACAATCTTTCTCTAAAAATTATTTGGTATTTTTTTTTAAAATACGTATCATGTAACAAATATTTACAATTCTCAAAATAATAAACCAAAAAAAGGTAGATTTCAGCACTAGCGCTTTGCATAAGGCAAAAGAGGGGTCCAAAAGTAAAAGGAAAGGGAAAAGAGAGACAAAACTAAAGTAAGCCAAAATAACAAAAGATTTCAATAAAAAACGAACATAGACACCATGTTGAAGAAATATAAAACAATTTCATGTCAATTTTAGCAAGTATTAAAAGTACATTGGTGATTAATTTTTAATTTATTCTAATGATAATAAAATCTGAAAAAATATTATTATAAAGGATAAGACCTCAAAAGAACATTGTAGAATCAGTTATAATTGAGTCGAATAATAACATGGTAAGATTCATACTAAGTTACTAACAGAATGGTTTTTTGAAAAGAAACTAATAAAAGTCAAGGTCTTTTGCTTTAGAAAACTGAAAACCTCAAATGAGAAGAGTCTGTCCCTTATTAAATTTGAAAAATATGAAAGTTGGCATTCAAAGTCAATAGGCATTCAAAGTCAATAGGCAAGAACATTGGAAGCTGCTCACCTTTACAAAAGATAAACCCAGATCTATCTCAGCTGAAGAAAAGTTGTCAATTAAAATCAATACTATTAAAAGAAATGTTCGATTGGATAATCAAAATGTCCATTAGAGAGGCTCTCAGTGAACACTTTTAGTTGAACTTTAATAGGAATTTTATAAAATCTAGGTTGCCAAAGGAAAAAAAAAGATGGGTAATAATATGAGAAATTAAAGCAATAATGTAACAGAAAGCATAAAGTTTAAGAATTGTAACACAAATAAGCAATCTTGTTTATGAACTCAAAACTAATATTATACATCTAATAGAAACATTAAAATACAATAATATCAGGTCTGTGGAAACGAAATGTATAGTAAGATGCAGAAATGTAATTTTCGAACATCAAAAAGCAAATCAAGTGTAGTTGCATTCTTTGTAAGGGATTATATTGTACGCCATCAAGCTAGTCATGAGTCTTGAATATTGTAATGATATTTTGTTATGTACCCAAATAAAAGAAGAATGAATGGGATGATGCTGATAGTTAGTCACTGTTGTTAGTAGAGGGTTTTTTTGTTTACAGGAGGTAGGGCAGGTATAATGGCTTCTCTTCGGCACCTTTCCTCCATGACTATATGTACTGTTGCCACATTTTGCACGGGGTGCAATGTTTTCAGTTTTGTAAGAGTGCTGCTCTTCCTTTTCCCTCTTCCTCTCTCTCCCTTTCTTCTTCTCTCCCTTTCTCTCTCTTCCCTGCATTCTCATTCTTTCCCCCCTTTCTTTTGAGCCCCTCAGTCTGATCTCAAATTTGACAGCAGTTGCCCTGAAAAATGGCTAAGTGTTAGGGCGAAGTCCGACTTCGCGCGAAGTCGGAGTGCGCCCTCCAGATGGAGCGCAGCAGGAACACAAAGTGCGAAGTTCGTACTTCTCCCAGTTTTGGTGCGAAGTTCGTACTTCTCCCAGTTTTGGTGCGAAGTCCGACTTCTCCCAACTTTCTGAGCGCACCTTGTAGCAGGCTGGCAGGCTGGCAGGAAAATGACTAAGTGTTGGGGCGAAGTCCGACTTCGCAGCGAAGTCGGACTGCTCCCCCTTTCCAGGGCGAAGTCCGTACGACGGCAGACATCAGCTTTCACCTGTGCGCAACGCCTTGACAGGTGCGCAGTAGGGAAACAAACTCAGAAAAGCACCCAAGGCATGAAGGCCTTCCCGACTGCGCTGTTTTCTGCCTGCGCAACCCAACGACACTCCTATCCCAAGAGAAGTTGGATAAACTGCCTTTCAAGGCAGACACATGTCAAACAACATCATCCGACAAGTGTCCAGCTTCGGGATCTGAGCCAAGACGTGCCGAGCAAAAGGACAAGCATGGGCTGCACTACTTATGCCAGCTGCCTCATTTAAAGCTGATTAGAGGTTCTACCTGCTCCAGCTGCCCGCATTCCTGCCGATGTGAAGATCTACCCAACGCGCTGCCACGTAGCTGTCCGGCCTTCAGGGGAACCATGCTGCAGGTACAGTCCTGTCCGACAAAGGTCAGCATCAGCAACTCCATAGCTGCTTTTGTCAGCTAATGTTTGACTGGGACTTTGTGCAAATTATTGTAACGGGAGGGACTCGGCCTATAAATAGCCACCACATTTTCATTGTAAAGTGGTGGAAGGGGAATGTTTGTTAGGGAACCATTGTAACCGTGCTTCTGCTTATAAATAAAAAGTATATGCCTGGCTCTGTTCTGCTGCTTTTATTTTTTATGCTGCCTCTACTTTACATGTCTGCTTTACGTTTTCCTGTGTCACGGCTCGTTGATTCGTTTCAGCATTTGGTGGTCAGGAATACCTGAGGCATTGCTTGTGTCATGGCTTGTTGATTCACTTCGGCATTTGGTGGCCAAGCACTCTTGAACTTAATAGATTAGAGGATACATAGAATAAATGTGGTAGCAGTTCCTTCAGTTGTGTGTTACGTTGCTATCCGTAGTGGTGATTGATGCGTTGCCGTGCTGTTAGTTCTCCTTGTAGGGAGAATGTTTGCTAGGGGACCATTGTAGCTGTGCGTATAAATTCTCTGCATAACACATATACTTGGATCTGACATCTCTTAGTTGCTTTCTGTTTGAGTTACCGTACGTAGTGGTGATTGATGCATTGCCGTGCTGTTAGTTCTCCTTGTAGGGAGAATGTTTGCTAGGGGACCATTGTAGCTGTGCGTACACCGCTTTATACAAAAAGTATACTAGACTTTGCAGTTTCTGGTTATGCTTTGTATTCATAATGCAGTAAGTAGCGGTGATCGATGTGTTGCTATACTGTTAGTTCCCCCCACCCAATTCCAACCACATTTGTAAATCCTTTCCGCATTTTTATCTCTTTCCTGCACCCTCATCTCAAACCATAAAACCCACAGGAGCCGGCCTCCTCCGGAGATTGGCACGGAAGGCATTCCTTCCTTTCGGCCTTTCTAGCTAGTGGGCGAATCTGGGCGCATTCACACAAAATCCTTTCCTCATGGCAGATTCGTAACCAACATGTACCCTTGTTAATGTGATATCAAAAGGCCTCTTAGAATTTCTTGGGTTGTACTATATATTTAATCAGAAAATATAATAAGAATCCTGTCCTGATACATGCTTTATTGTGTACTTGTGTGTGTTTGTGGGAGTCAATCTTTTCATTGCATTGCCTTGTGCAGTATATAGCACAGCAGTGGGTACTCCAACAGTTGGAGGAACAATTGGAATAACAAATTCTAGAAGCCAACTAAGACTGCAATCATTGTTCGTCCAACTCTTGACATGATCAGCACTTGTACGACAATTTTACCAAGTACTTGTACAACACTTCACTTGCAATGGTCGTACAACAACTCGTACAGTTATTCAGACTACAACTTCTGCAACCTGCACACATAGAACTTGGCATAGTCATCACACAGACATGCACACACAAATGGAAATGGAATGTCTTTTCATTATATTGCCTATATGGGACTTGCATTACAGTTATGACTGCACTTGCAGTACATAGACACAAGACACTTCTTGGAACCCTCATCTAGTACACAATACTCCCTCAGGATGTTGTATGCTCACTCTAGCATTATCTATGCATACCATGGATTACCAAACAATGAATGCGGGGGTCCTTTTATGCTTGGGGATCAACAGTTGCAAGCAATTGCCTCCTCAAACACCTCACCCTTAAACCGTCTTCTTTAATCACGTACATTACAAATGCAATATATTCTACTCCCAAAGTATTGGAACGATCTTCCATCTCCTGAAGCCTAGACAACAATTCAGCCCCCCGCAGTAGAAAAAGCTCCTTCATCCGCTGTTCAAGCACTGTGGAGGAAGATGAAGCCTTTGGTGCCAATTCTGTTTTGAGAGCTGCCTCATGATGCTGGGCTTGGAGCAATTCCTGGTTTAGAGGACATCGCTGGTTCATCTCAATAGGTAAATGTAACTCTTTTGCCTAGTTTAGAGGGCATCGCTGGTTCATCTCCATAGGTAAATGTAACTCTCTATCGCCAGTATATTGGAAGACTCATTTATCTGACCTAATACTAGACCAAATATCAACTATGTTGTCAGCTATCTTTCACAAATCATGCAAGAAACAAATGCGTATCATTGAAAAGCAACAAAGCAGTTACTCAAATATATATAACTAAGTACGGTCTAGAGTATAAGAACAATGATCAATTCTTCTTGACAAGATTCATGGATGCAGACTATGCAATATTCATTGATGACAGGAGATACACATGGATAAGCATTCTTTTTGGGGAAGTAAGAAACAGCATATCGTTGCTCAATCTTCTACCAAGGAAGAATATCGCAAAATAGGAGTTGTCTACAAGGCAATATGATTATGCCGCATCTCGTCAAGAATAGGCATTCCACAGAAGCAACCAATGATCTTGAATTGAGACAATCAAGGAGTTCTAAAACTAGTCTGGAATCCAATTTTTTATGAGCACACAAAGCATACTCAAGTTCAATGTCATTTCATTCTTGAACATGTTCAAGAACATAACATACAACTAAAATTTTGTTATACTATATACCAATAGGCGAACATTATCACAAAGCCTCTTGCATGTGTTAAATTTGAAAATTTTCAAGATCTTCTAGTATGTACTTTGATTGAGCATTGATGTAATACGTGTGTGTGGGGGGCAGGGGGGTGGGGAGGGGATGTTATAAAATTTTGTAATCAGTTCCAATTTACAGGGGTAGTTATAAATAAATTGTAACCAAAGACCTCCCCATTCTTGATTCTTGTTTGTATATACACATCTATCACATCAATGCAAAGTTTATAGCAGCCAACCTGTGTTGTAGCCAACCTGTGTTCACAACAAGAAGGGGGAAACTCATCATATTGGTGTTTGTTTGTACATGAGCTTCTTCAACACGATTGCTCCTTTAGAAGAAAATTCTTTCTCCTTTGGTTCTTTGTAAAATGCCACCCTGATTGGAGTTTGATATGTTGCAAGTTTTGGTTTTGTTTGTTATTTTTGATTTTTTGCAATGGTCTGATTTTTTATTGTTTTTTGGAATGCAAGATAAATATAATGCTGAAAACTCAGGAAACACTAAACAGACCACTTGCATCGACCACAACTTCCAAACCACTCAACCAAAACAATTGAAATTTGAAATGCAAATAATACTTATGTATTACTAAGAACCCTTTAGAGGACTTAGGCAGATATGAAGATACCACTATGATATTTAAATCTGGAATATTGCAACAGTTATTTATTTATCAACAGTCAGTGCGTACATTTTCCATTACAACTCTACTTACAAGAATTTCTCCAATTTGGAATCGATGGAGATGTTTCTCTATACCCACGTTGTCTCTGTTTTAAGCAGAAAATTTCCCAAGGTCGACCTTTCTGCAAATTCCCACGTCCCAACTTCTACTGTACGACCAGGTACAGTATGACCAAACAGCAAATATATCCTTTGATTCTCTGCAAAAGAACGCTGCAATCTGCCCTCACACAGGTTGGTAGGTCTGCAAATATATCTGCTGTAACTTCGAACACAATCACTATTCACAAATGATGGATTAATATTGCCTTAATGATCACAACTGGTACGGCTTGTATAGTTGATTGGCTGTAGTTGTTCTGATATGAAATCAATGCCAAATTTTCCAGATATTCTTCCCAATTCTCACAAACAAATTCCACAATTTCAACCCTCGACACAAACTTCAAGCAAAATCGCTCAAATTGAGCATCAAATGGTACAGCCAGGGCAGAGGATTAGGAAGTTTCAACCACCAATAAAAATCAAGATAAAAATTGAATATATCTTCTCAAATATGCAACAAACCCTTTAATATTTCCTTTGTTGAAGCACAATCTGCAATTACTAAGTGCAATTGCCAAGAAATCACTAGAGCTGATCTTTCACAGCCAAAGAGATTGTTCCTACTGAAGATGAACGTCTCCAACAAGCTTGGAATCAACCTGCAAACCCTTGCAAGCTTCTCCACCAATTTGCAGAGCAATAGTTTTCTCAAACACCTGAATGTGCAAAAGCCCTTTTATTTTCTCTTTTATACTCAACATCAATAACTCACATTATAATTTGCATATTATTCAATAATAAAGTCCCCATTAAGTGTGGCGTCCAACTTAGGCTAAAAAAGTCACTTTAATAATATTATAATATTACCTTTGAGTGACACATAAATCCCCCTTAAAATAATATAAAGTTATGACCTTATAAATGACATTAATCATTTTACTTTATTTAATAAAACTTTGATCATTAAAATCCGGGAATCTGCTCAACCAAAAAACCAACTAAAAATGGATCTGGATACCCATTTTGCCACACTAACAACCCGTAACATCGCTGCCCGAAACATGCAGTCATGGAGGAAAGGTGCCGAAGAGAAGCCAAAGCACAGTTAACTTGGAGCACAGTTAATGTGATATCAAAAAGTCAACAACCAAAGCGCAGTTAACTTGGAGCGCAAATGGCTTGCGCCCTAAATACAGAGCGAAACTGCCTGGGCTTTGTCGCATTGGAAGTGGTGCAATGGTGGAAAAGTAAAACGTCTAAGCGCTATTTCTTGGTACGAAAGTATTCAACGACACCCGCAAGAGGAGATATCAGACTTCAACATAATGGTTGCAAGGTCCTGGAAGAGAGTACCTCGTGAACTACGACCTCCGGCAGGTCAAGCTGCACACTATTACCTGAGGTCTTTCAATTCGGATATTTGCCTACTTCTCAAGATAGCCCGGGTCGACACTTTCCCTGCCCTATACGAAGCTGCCCAACAAGCAAAATTAGACATAATCTCTATAGGCAGACTTCCGCATAGAATGCAGCCTCCCATCTATCCTGATTTCCCTCAGTCCCAATACCCATCGACGTCTGGTGTAATGCCATCCTCATCAAATCAGTATCCTCAGCAACCATGGAATCCAACGCCGGTTATAAACCCCTATGGTCAGCCTCAGATCCATTATCCTAATCCGCCACCTCCACCTCCGTAGTATCCCGCACTCCCAGCTCCCCCTCATTACGCGGCGTATTCTGCACCTCCACCATTAGCTGCAATACCTCCGCCGGCCCGACCGACGCCTGCTGATAATGACATTCAGAATAAAATCCTTCAGGAGGTACGGGCTCTGGCCTCTGGTTATCATCCTATTTCCAACGATATAACAATAATGAAGAAGAAGCAAGCCTAGATGGAGTTCCTTCCAAGGAGACCATATCCTCCCCTGACGCTAACAAAAGATCAAGCTGCGCACGCACAAAGGCCCCCGGCAAGGAATGCTGCCAATGAGGTTCAACCCGGCACTTCTGACCAGGTTAATTGGTGCTCCACATGCAATGATCCACATGGAGAGGAGAGTTGCATGCTGCATCGACATTATCTTCAGACTCTTGCGGGCAACGCCATGGAGGATGAAGCATACATGATCCTGGACGATGAAGGCAACTTTGCAGTATCAGAAGAAGATCATGTGTCGCTCTTGACCAAGGAAGGCAGAAGGCCCATTGAGGCTGCCACGACCCAAACAAAGACTCTGAAAGTATATGCCTGAAGAGAGAGGGCGCAGCCTGCTGGGCTACCACCTGACAAGTCACCTTTGCCTCCTACAGCCAAAGAAAGGTTCCCTACGCTCAAGGCTCCCGCGATGAAGGCTCCCGTAGCCCAACCTCTAGCAGAAACAAAAGAACAAGCTCAAGAGAAGATGAGGTATCCTTCGCTGACGAAGAGATATAGAGTCGAAGCCACGCAGCAATACCGCACCAGGTATGAGCCAACGAAAGAGATAGAAGGAGCCGACACTTCAACCTACAATATAGTTGATGAGCTCAAAAGGACCCCGACAAAGATAAGTATGTACGAGGCTCTTCTGCTCCCAGGGCAAGTCGACCTGTTGCAGGAATCCTTGAAAAGCGTAAAAGATGGAAAGTCGACGCAGCCTGCTGTGTTAGCTCAGCCCTTAACAGATTATGCTACTGGGAAAAACAGGCCACCTCCTTTCTATCTGTCGTTGCGGATGGAAGGCTATATAGTACACAACTGCATGGTGGATTCTGGTGCTTCCACTACTGTCATGTCGAGAGCCGTCTGCGAGGAGATTGGTATGGAATACACAAGGAGCAACCAAGGTGTCGTCTGCGGCTAGACGGCACCCTCGTCAAGACAGCTTGGTGTCATCAAGGATATCTCGATCCGATTGCATAAAGCCCTCGACATAGTGGTCATCCAAGAGGTCGTTGTGGTCGACTTGGAACCCTACTTCGGCATGTGTCTCTCTAGGGAGTTCACTGCGAAGCTGGGTGGATATCTGTCTCTGGATTACTCACATATGGAAGTGCCCTTCAAAGGAAGAAGATTGAAGATCTATAATGAAAAGCCTTCCACATTTTTGGTAGAGAAGATACCCGGAGAGGAGCAGCAGAATGGCATGGTTCAGCTGACAACTGAAGAACTGGTAGAGGTGGATATGGCAGAAGAGGCCCTCGAGCTGTTACAAGTGGAAGATGATTTCTCCTTGCTAGACTTCAATGCCATGATTGAGACCGAGCAAGGCTGTTACTCTGTCACCCAACCTGAAAGACTTGACCAGTCAGCAAAGAAGGAGGTTGGACCTGCACCAGAAAAGCTATGGAAGTTGTTCTTTGATAGCGCCCGATGCAAAAATGGCGCCGGTGCAGGTGTACTTCTGGTTTCCCCATCCGGAATCCAGAAGGACTACACTTACAGGCTGGCTTGGAGCTGCACTAATAACGCGGCGAAGTATGAGGCTTTGTGCTTGGGTTTGAGAAATGCAGAGAGACTGGGGGTAAGACATTTGCAAATCTTTGGCGACTCAGAGTTGGTGTGCAACCAGATTACGAATAAGTGCGCCTCCAAGAAGCATTACCTCAAGGCGTACCGTAACCGTGTTTGGGATCTGATGGAGTCATTCGACTCTTTGAATGTCAAAGCCATATCGCGTGAGAAGAATAAGCATGCTGACATTCTGGCATCTGTCGGAGCTAGGTACGCCCCGGCTGATGACACTGTCCAAAAGCCGAAGCCGGTTCATACCATCTATAGGCCTTCTGTGCCTGATAAAGACACCCACTGACAGGTGTTCGACTGTGACGAGGACATCGTCACTTTTTTGATAAACGAAGCAAGTACAATCGAAGGTAGAGACCCTGATGACGAGCAATACGAGGGGTTGATACAGTTAAAAAATAATCATGTCCCGAAAGGACTAATTACTTTGGAGAGTCTCTTTGATCAGAACGATAGGCCAATATCCCACAGAATCAAAGTGGACCCCAAGCAGTACATGGACCTGTTGTCACATTTTGCACGGGGTGCAATGTCTTCAGTATTGTAACAGTGCTGCTCTTCTTTTCCCTTTTCCTCCATTTTCCTTCCTTCTTCTCTCCCTTTCCTTTTCTTTCCCGCATTCTCTTTCTTTCCCCCCTTTCTTGGATTCCCCCAGTTAATTTTTCAACTTCCAGCAAGTCACCTGAAAAATGGCTAAGTCTGGGTGCGAAGTTCGCACTTCGCCCAGTTTTGGTGCGAAGTTCGCACTTCGCCCCTCTTCTGGGCGCACCTTGTAACTGGCAGACTGGCAGGCTGACAAAAGAGAAATCAAGTGCTGGAGCAAGTCCGTACGGCGGCAGACATCAGTTTTCGCCTGTGCGCATTCCGACTTCACACCGAAGTCGGAGTGCGCCCTTGACAGGTGCGCAGTAGGGAACAAACCCGGAATTTGACCAAGGCATGAAGGCCTTCCCGACTGCACTACGTTCTGCCCGCGCATCCCGAGGTGCTCCGATCCCAAGCAAAGATGGACAGACTGCCCTCCAAGGCAGACACGTGTCAAACAACATCATCCATCATCTGACAAGTGTCCAGCTTCGGGATTAGAGCCGAAACGTGCCAGCGTAAGGACAAGCATGGGTTGCACTGCCTATGCCAGTAGCCTCATTCAAAGCTGATCTGAGGTTCTACCTGCTCCAGCTACCCGCATCACTGCCAGATTGAAGTCCTGCCCAGCACACCGCCATGTAGCTGTCCAGCTTCCAGGAAGACCATGCTGCGGGTACAGTCCGGTTCGACAAAAGGTCAGCATTTGCAGCTCCTTCGCCGCTTTTGTCAGCTTATGTTTGACTGGGACCTTGTGCCCATTAATGTAACGGGAGGGACTCGGGCTATAAAAGCCCATCGTGAATTCGTTGTAAAGGGTGGAAAGGGGAATGTCTGTTAGGGAACTACCGTGCTTATTGTAACCGTGCTTCTGTTTATGAATATAATCTGTATGCCTGGTTCGCGTTTGCTGTCTTTATTCTTTTATGCTGTCTTTCATTATATGCCTTAGGCTAACCTGTCACGGCTTGTTGATTCATTTCAGCATTTGGTGAGCAGGTCCCTCTAGCATTGCTTGTTTAAAGCACCCTCTGTATTTCATTGATTTAAAGCATATATAGAATAGATATGGTAGCAGTTCCATCAGTTATGTGTTTTGTTGCTGGTCCGTATCTGGTGACTGATGCGATCCCGTACTGTTAGTTCCTTGTAGGGAATGTCTGTTAGGGAGCCATTGGAGCTGTGCGGTTAAATTCTCTACATAAACACATATACCTGGTTCTGATATCTCTAAGTCTGCTTTCTACTCATGTTAGTGTGCGTATCTGGTAAACCGGTGCATTGCCATGTTGTTAGTTCCTTGTAGGGAATGTTTGCTAGGGGATCATTGGAGCTGTGCATACACTGCATGAGTATCGGAAGTACACATAGTTTTTGCAGTTCCTTGCATGCTCTATGTTTATAATGCAGTAAGTAGCGGTAATTGGTATGTTCCCGTACTGTTAGTTCCCCCCACCAACATCTGGACATATTTGTAATTTCTTTCTGTACATTTGTCCCTTTCTGTACATTTATCTCTTTCCTGTACTCTTAGCTTAAATCAGAAAACCCCCCCCAAGGAGCCGGCCTTCTCGGAGATTGGCTCGGAAGGCATCTCTTCCTTCCGCCTTTCATCGTCGGTGGGCGAATCCGGCGCGTTAACACAAAATCCTTTCCTCATGGCAGATTCGTGACCAACAGTCTCTGGCATGCCCGATGGGACACTTGTCCCACGTTTTAAAGAAAGGGTACCCGTTTGGTCTTCACCTGGCGCAACAGTTTTCCTGCTACGCTCGGCGGGACACGGGTCCCACATTTGACGAGAGATTTTCTCGATCGGTCTCCACCGGCGCCGATAGCTTCCGAGCTCTCGGTGAGACAAGGAAGTTTCTCAGCCCCGACAGAATTGAAGCACCGGTGTTCGCTTCATTGCTGTTCCAAATCTAAACACCTGGCGACTCTGCACGAACAAATCCTCTGAGTCTAGGAGACCGGTCCCGTCACCTTCATGCACACGAGAAGGTGGCAAGCAAGAAATCCGAGAAGCCCGCCTGAGTTCTACGAACTGGACATCAACGCTCGAGGCGAGATCCCCAGGCTGGCTGATCCGCGAGCTCGTTTCGACGAAGCCGAGTACGAAATAGAAGAAGTCGAGGAAGAAGAAGATCCTGCATCCTCGGAAAGTACCGACACTGAGTACACAACCGACGGCGGAGAAGAAGAAGAAGAAGAAGAAGAAATGGCTGCCCAACAGCCGAATGACGATGACCTCTTCCCGACGGTAGACTCTACGGGGCCCTTAGCCCTGGTCGGACAACAAGCTGTTCCCCCTGCTGCTTTAAAGTCCATTCCCACATACGATGGCTACGGTAAGACGGCGTACGAGCACATCCAGGACATCCTTGCCCTGGCCGCACTGCATACTATTACCGATGAAAGTGTGAAGACCCGTCTCGTCGGCCCTTTCCCCGAGGGGAAAGCTTCTCTACCGGTGGAGATCATCGCCGTAGGGATCCATCACAGGGTGGCCCCAGCTTGCCAGGAGACTCGTAAAAGGATGCAACGAGTCTGCTGACCCTGCTTCTCTACTGCATCAGTTCCAAGCTATCCAGAGACATCCTCAAGAGGTGTCCGATTTTAACATTAGGTTTGCGAGATCCTGGAAACGGGTACCTAGCGAACTTCGGCCTTCAGCCGGCATGGCCGCTCACTACTATCTGAGGTCTTTCAACTCAGACATATGCCTGCTGCTGAAGATCACCCGGATTGATGAGTTCCCTGCGCTGTACGAAGCGGCCTAGCAAGCTGAAGCTGACATTATCTCCATCGGCAGGCTTCCGTCCAGAGTGCAGGAGCCCATCCATCCCGACTTCCCCAGATCCCAGTATCCTTCTGCTTCTGGTGGTTCTCCATCCACATCAGGGCAGCAACCCCAGCAGCAGTGGAATCCGACGCCGGTCGTGACTCCTTACGGCCCGCCTCAGTTGCATTACCCTCATCCGCCACCTCCCGCTCCCCACTTTCCAGCACTTCCTGCTCCGCCACAATACGCGTCCTATTCTAATCCCCCTCCATTGGCCGCATTGCCTCCACCGGCACAGTTGCCGCCACCTGACAGCAGCATCCAAAACACGATTCTACAAGAAGTGCGGGCTTTGGCCTCCGGATATCATGCCATGTCCAATGACATGACCGCTATGAAGAAGAAGCAGGCCCAGATGGACCTTGCTCCTAGGAGGCCTTATGCGCCGCCCGCACTGACGAAAGACAAAGCCCCGAAACATCAGCCGCAGAGGCGTCCGCCTCCGAGAAATGCTGCTATAGAAGACCCGCCTGGTCCTCCCGACCAGGTTAACTGGTGCACTACGTGCAATGACCCGCATTCCGAGGAGGACTGCACTTTGCACCAGCACTACATCCAGACATTGGCCGGCAGCGCTATAGAAGATGACGAGCTGTACATGATCTTGGATGGCGAAGCCAACTTTGCCCTCCCGGAAGAGAATCTAGTGCCGCCCGCCAAGGAAGAAAAGAAGGCTGCGGATGCGGCAAAGCCTTTGCAAGTTTACGCAAGAAGAGAAAAACCGCAGCTCGGCGGGATGCCACCGTACAAGCGGCTGTGGCCTTTCACAGCCCAGGAAAAGGCGTCCAAAGATAAAGCTCCCGCCAAGCCTTCTCCGGCAAAGGCTGCTCCTGTTCCAGCCAAACCTCCAGCAAAGGCCCCAACTCCGGCTAAAGCTCCCGTACCTCAGCCTCCAGCTGAATCCAAAGAACAAGCCCAGGAGAAGCTGAAGTACCCGTCTCTGACTAAGAGACAGCGAGTTGAGGCCACCCAGCAGTACCGGACGAAGTATGAGCCGGCAAAACCAGCAGAAGGAGCTAGTACCTCGGGCTACAGCATTGTAGACGAGTTGAAGAGAACTCCCGCAAGAATCAGCATGTACGATGCTCTTCTGCTCCCAGGCCAGGTAGATCTGCTGCAAGAATCACTGAAGAATATGAAGAACGGCGACGGGATGCGACTCGCTGTCCCGGTTCAACCTTTGACGAGTCTCGACCACCGGGAAGAACAGGCCGCCACCCTTTTATCTGTCATTACGGATGCAAGGGCACATAGTTCACAACTGCATGGTGGATTCTGGTGCTTCCTCGACCGTGATGCCGAAGGCCGTCTGCGATGAGATCGGGATGGAATACACACGTAGCAGCCAAGGCGTGCTGCAATTAGACGGCACCCCTGTCAAGACAGCTGGTGTCATAAAGGACATCCCTATCCGGCTGCACAAGGCCCTCGACATCGTAGTCATCCAAGAGGTCGTGATTGTCGACCTGGAGCCTTACTTCGGCATGTGTCTCTCTCGGGAGTTCACTGCAAAGTTGGGCGGGTACCTGTCTCTAGACTACTCACATATGGAAGTGCCCTTCAAAGGAAGAAGACTGAGAATTTTTAATGAGAAGCCTTCCACCTTCCTAGTAGAGAAGATACCCGGAGGAGAGATGGACTGCATGGTCCAATTGTCAGAGGAAGAACTGGTGACAGTGGAACTGACCGAGCAAGCCCTCGAAGTGCTGCAACTCGAAGATGAGTTCTCATTGCGGGACTTTAATGCCGTAATCGGGACAGAGCAGGGCTGCTACTCCATTAAACAGCCCGAGAAGCTTGACGTGTCAGTGGCAAAAGAAGTAGGACCTGCACCCGGAGAGCTGTGGAAGCTTTTCTTTGACGACGCGCGATGCAAGAATGGCGCCGGTGCAGGGGTACTCCTGGTTTCTCCAACCGGAATCCAGAAGGACTATGCCTACAGGCTGGCCTGGAGCTGCACTAATAACTCGACAGAATACGAAGCCCTGTGCTTGGGTTTGCGAAAAGCGGAGAGGCTCGGAATCAAACATCTCCAAATTTTCGGAGATTCGGAGCTGGTGTGTCACCAAGTGATGGACAGGTGCGCATCCAAACAGCACTATCTCAGAGCATACCGCAATCGGGTATGGGACCTGATGGAGTCGTTCGACTCATTGAGTATCAAAGCAATATCGCGTGAGAAAAACAAGCACGCTGATATTCTGGCGTCTGTTGGAGCCGAGTACGTTCCGGCTGAAGACGTTGTCCAAAAACCGAAGCCGGTTCAGACTCGTCTCTGTGCCTTCGTGCTCGATAAGGACACCCATCGGCAGGTGTTCGGCCTGACGAGGAAATCGTCACATTCTTGGTTAACGAAGTGTGTGTAATCGGAGGTAGAGACCCTGATGACGAGCAATATGAGGGGTTGATACAGTTATGGAATAATCACGTCCCAAAAGGACTGATTACATTAGAGAGTCTCTTTGATCAGAATGACAGAGCAATATCCCACAAGATCAAAGTAGACCCGAGGCAAGATGTCTGACTCGGAACTTGAACCCGGTAAAACTATCAAGGTCGGAACGGATCGCACGTCGACGGAGCTGGAGCAGATCAGATCACTGTGCCAGGAGTTCCCCGACATCGTGGCCTGGTGCTACGAGGATTTGAAGGGGTATGACAGAACTGTCATCCAGCATACTATTGAGCTAGAGGATGGCGCCAAGCCATTCCGACAGAAGCAAAGGGCCGTGAATCCCAAGATTGAGGCCATGATGAAGACCGAGCTCTTGAAGATGCTGGAGGCCAAGATCATCTACCCCATCAAACATTCATCCTGGGTCGCGAATTTGGTGCCCGTGAGGAAAACGAATGGCGACATTCGTCTCTGTGTCGACTTCAGAAACCTTAACCAGGCTTCCCTCCGAGACCACTATCCGCTTCCCCAAATCGACAAGATCCTACATATTGTTGCTGGAGCCCAGAGATTTTCACTTTTAGATGGATTTTCCGGCTACAACCGGATTTGGGTCAAAGACGAAGACCAAGCATAAGACGGCGTTTACCACGAAGTGGGGGACGTTCGCCTATCAGCGCATGCCGTTTGGATTATCCAATGCTGGTGCCACGTTCCAAAGGGCCATGGACTTGGCCTTCCGAGAGCTGCTCAATAAAATCATTGTCATCTACCTTGATGACATGACTGTTTTCTCTCACCAACGAGAAGATCATGTTTCGGACCTAAGGCAGATATTTGAAAGTTGTCGAGAATTCGGCATTTCTATCAACCCGAAGAAGTCTGTCTTCGCAGTAAAGGAAGGAAAGCTGTTGGGACATGTTATCTCCAAGGAAGGCCTCGCCATTGACCCTGACAGAGCGGAAGCCCTCGTTCGCTTGCCAGCCCCCATCGACAAAAAAGGGCTGCACTCCTTCTTCGGTCAGATTAACTTTGTGCGGAAGTTCATCCCGGACTTCGCACAAGTGATCAAGCCCATGGCCGAACTGCTCAAGAAAGACACACCTTACGAATGGACTGATGAGAGAGAGCAAGCCTTCGAGGAGATCAAGGCCCGAATTGCACAAGCTCCGGTGTTGACCAACAAGGACTACTCCAAGGACTTTATCCTGTATGCAGTGGGAGAACCCGAAAGTTACGCTGCAGTCCTGACTCAGAAGGGAGACGACGGTGAGGAGCGCCCCATAGCGTTCCTGAGCCAAGTCATCTTGCCGCATGAAGAAAAGTACAATTTTATAGAGCGGAAAGTTCATGCTGTCATGAAGTCCCTCCGAAAGTTCAGGCACTTTGTCTCCCAGAGCAAGACAACCGTCTTTGTGATTCACCCGGATGTTCGAAGTTTTATTTTGCAAGGAGAACCGGGTCACAAGAGAGCGGGATGGATTGCCAAGATCCAGGAGTTCGACATCGAAGTGCGGCCCACCAAGCTTATCAGAGGCCGAGCCTTGTGTCAGGAATTGGCCCGAAGCGCTGTAGCCGACATCTCCGCCTGTAAGTGGGAGGACACAGCGACACGCATCTACCTAGCCGACTCCTTATCGGAGGGGAAGTGATTGGACGGATGAACTCGGTGAAATTCTTCCGCACCGGAAGATGTCCCGATCACTCGAACGCCTCACAACGAAGGAGATTTCGGCTGGGTGCACTCAAGTACACTCTTCGCCCCGAGGGGCTTTTCTTCAGAAACATTGACGGCATCCTGTTGCGGTGTGTAAGAAAATCCGACCAGCCTAGGGTCCTTGGAGAATTTCATTCCGGGATGCCTGGGGGTCACCATTCTTCAAGGCCAACGGCCTTAAAAATAATAAGGGCTGGGTACTATTGGCCCACTCGCTTGCGCACGCGCATGCGGTCCGCGCTAAATGTGATCAATGCCAAAGGTTTGTCGGCCGAAACGTAAAAGCACCCCCGCCCCTTCAACCGATTCAGAGCCGAGACTCCGTTCCAAAGAATGGGGTCTAGACTTCATTGGGGTGATTTCTCCTAATTCCTCTCGCCGGCCACAAGTTCATTCTTACGGCTACCGACTATTTCACGCGGTGGACGGAGGCGATCCCGACCAAAAACGCCGACCAAGAAACGGTCATCGTGTTCATTGAGAGCCTGATTACCCGCTTCGGGGTTCCAGAGTAGATTGTGACAGACAACGGTCCGGGATTTGTAGGCGCTGTACTCACGGAGTACACCGGCAGACTTGGCATCTATCACAAGATGTCTTCTAATTACTACCCGCAAGGGAATGGCCTTGCCGATTCCACGAACAAGAACCTCCTGAAAATCCTCCGGAGGACCATTGAAAGAAACAAGCGGACTTGGCACTTGCTCCTGAACCGGGCGCTATGGGCGGACAGAGTTGCGTTCAAGAAATCCCTCAGAACGTCCCCCTATGCGCTCGTCTATGGCAAAGAGGTTGTCATGCCATCACACATCGAGATCCCCGCCCTGTGGATGATTGACGAAGACAGGAGCAACGGAGACCCGGTGGACGACAGACTGTGCCAACTCCTGCAGTTGGAAGAAGACAGAGAAAGTGCATACCAGGCCTTCGCGGATCACATTGCAGACACTCAAGGCTGGTTTGCCAAAGGCACCACTGCCCGAGTTTTCGGAATCGGGGACCTGGTGCTGAAGTGGGACTCATACAAAGCAAAGCCGGGTAATCACGGGAAGTTTGATGCTCTCTGGGAGGGCCTTTATCAGATTGCCCGGGTGAACCAGTTCAATGCCTACATACTGCGGGATATGGAGGGTCAGCTCCCGCCTATCCCTGTTAACGGGTTCCACTTGAAACTTTACCGCTGTTGAAGGCGCCCGAGTGGCCCTTCCTTGTAAAAAATTTTCCTTATGCTTTTTATTTCCCAGCATGTACAGTTTCCAGTTTTCAGCTTTTAAGTTGTTTTTATTTGAGCTTAACTGTGGCATGGGAGAGAGAGACAGACTTCGCAGCGAAGTCTGTCGTCGCCCCTCAGGAAGGGCGAAGTTCGGCTGTGCAAAGGAAGAAAATAAGCAAAGAATGCAGGGAAAAGAAAAGAAAAAAAAAAATTGACTAAGTGTTGGCCGAAGCCCGACTTGGCAGCGAAGTCGGACTTCGGCCCAGCCAAATAGCGAAGTCCGATCAAGGGAGAATGCTAAAGCACACAAAAGACAAGCTCCGCTTAGCCCTGAGCGAAGACTGACTTCGCGCGCGAAGTCCGACTTCGGCCGGCTTCCGTGCGAAGTACGCACTGCGCACTCTTTCCGTGCGAAGTACGCACTGCACGCAACTTTTGCGCGAAGTGCGAACTTCACGCGAAGTTCGCACTTCGCCCCAAATTCGGGCGAAGTCCGAACCCACCTCGACGCACGCGCTGCGCAGCCAAATTCAGTCTAAAGAGCAGAAAAGAGTTTAAGTGCTAGCCAAGGTCCAAAGGTGGCAAGGAAACCAGAACGCGCTCACCCCTTGAGCACAGTGAAGAAAAGGAGGAACAATGCGACGCAGGCTAGCGCTGAAGTTCGAACTTCGCCCGAAATTCGGGCGAAGTCCGACTTCGCCGGCGAAGTCGGGACGCGCCCAACTTTGGGCGAAGTCCGACCCCGCCTTATAATCCGTGCCAGCTTGCGTGAAGTTTAAAAAACGAATAAAATATTCAAAAAGGTCCCAAGCTGGGCCCAAGGCGCGTTGCGACCATTCCAAAATAGGTTTCCGCACCAATGGTCCTTCCTTGAGCAGTGTGCCCGGTTGGTGGCAGCGACGTCAGCCAAGGTGCAGCACTCGAGACAGAATTAATGATTGCACGTTCCTCAACGAAGGTGCAACAAAAGAGGCTTGGCACGTCTGCCGGAGCGCACTTTTTCCAAACATTCTCCTGCGCAACCATCTAAGAACCTTAACTCAGCCGACCTACCCCCTCCTGCGCGACATTTATGGCGCTGTCTTTATCTAGAAAAGGGGGTCAGATGTTTTTAAACATTCCAGACTATGCAGATTATTCCTCGGACAGTGCAAATTATTCGTGTGACAGCGAAATCTGCTGCAGACGTCTTGAACTTGCAATTATTGCTGATTCGGAGAGATGGACAAAGGAAAGATGCCAGTGTCAGCGCAGTCCAGCGAAAGTGGCGAACCAAAGGAGTTACCGCGGCTGGGCGTTGTGGAGTGAAACCCCGCCAGAAAAAAGGTCAAAGTCCCGGACGAAGAAAGTACAGCGTGGGCAAGCCCCACCACCTCCGGTGAATTATTTGTCGGGATACAAGGACGGCTCCTTTTCGATGAGCCTGGCGAAGCTGCGGGCAAATGTGGAGAGCTGGGCAGACAAAGTTTCGCCCTCCCACCATTTCGGAGCGGCGTACAAATCCAATCTGTTCAAATTCTTGTGCCCTCCAGTCCACCAATGCCCAGAGCTGGTAGACCTAATTGTCAGACACTACAGACCAACGAAGCACCCGCTTCAACCTTTCTTTTTGGCGAACCTCCCCCAAGGAAAATCTACTTCGCTCAAAACTTTTGCGAAGCACCTGCTTCGGGAGATTTCAGTGCGAAGCTTCCCCATACAAAGGTTGATTGCCCCCGAAAGTTTTCTAAGGCATGGATGAGCTTCGCCCAAACTCCTCCCAAACGGCCATTTTGAAGAAGGTTCGCAACGAAGCATTTTGACAGCCCATCAACGAAGCATCCACTTCGGGCAAGGAATCTTGCGAAGCGGCCTTTAACCCACCTTTCCAGCGAAGCAATGAAAGATTGAGAGCCCTGTTTTGAGAAGGAATATCTGCTTCCGCACTAAGTCCTCGCGAAGCTATTTTTGGAAGTCCCTTCGCGCGAAGTGCCCATCCAAGGAGGTTAGACCCGCTTCAGCTCACATCCATTGCGAAGTAAGGTCCCGAACAGGAATTTGGCTAAACTCTTTAAGGGCACACACTCCAAGGTTGGGTATCTTTTCGAGGCAATCGAGTGTTTCATAAATGAATTTTTACTTGCCCGAAAGACCCGGGGCTCATTTTTGGCAATCCGAAAAAGAAATCTCAGTCGAAGGAGAGCCCGACGGGCATAGCAGCCACTCGAGCTCCGCACCCGGAGAAATTCAAGACGAGTCAGGCGGCTCATAAATGCAAATTTCCCCGGCTGACGCGGTCGTAGCTGCTAATTGTAGAAAAGGATGTGAGAGCTCGGTCACGGGAGGAGCGAGAACAGATTTCTCAGGTTTTCGAGGGCGTACTTCCCGATTTTGTGCATTGATGGCTCGGAGGGTCGGGTCCTCTATAAAAACCCGTGAATTGTAATGAGAAAGGGGGGGAGAACTTTTGCTAGAAAGCTGCTGTAACTTGATTTCTGCGATTAATATCAAGAACTTTGGGCCTCATTTCTCTCTTGTATGCTGCCTTCCGTGATTATTTCTTTTATTCTGTCTTCATTTATGTACTGTAATTCTGTAATTCAGGCAAGTCAATTAAAGTCGGAACCGACTGCACTCCAGAAGAACTGGACCATATTCAAGCCCTCAGCAGAAGGTATCCTGATATTGTGTCTTGGAGTTATCGAGACTTGAAGGGGTACGACGAGAGGTTATCCAGCATACGATTGAACTTGAGGAAGGGGTTAAACCCTGTAGGCAAAAGCAAAGGGCGGTGAACCCGAAGATTGAAGTCTTGATGAAGGCAAAACTCTTGAAGATGCTCGAAGCAAAAATAATATATCCCATCAAGCATTCTTCTTGGGTCGCAAATCTGGTCCCAATCAGAAAGAAGAATGGAGATATCCGCCTTTGCGTGGATTTCCGCAACCTGAACCAGGCCTCCCTCAAGGACCACTACCCGCTCCCGCAGATCGACCAAATTCTCCATGTGGTCGCAGGAGCGCAACGGTTCTCTCTCCTAGACGGCTTCTCGGGATACAACCAAATTTGGGTGAAAGATGAAGACCAGCACAAGACGGCGTTCACCACCAAATGGGGAACGTTCGCCTATCAACGGATGCCCTTTGGCCTGTCCAATGCAGGAGCTACGTTCCAGAGAGCCATGGATATTGCATTCCGAGAACTGCTGAACAAAATAATTGTAATATATCTAGATGACATGACAGTGTTCTCTCACAAGAGGGAAGAGCACAACTCTCACTTGGAACAAGTATTTGAAAGGTGTCGAGAGTTCGGCATATCTATTAATCCGAAGAAGTCAGTCTTCGCAGTGAGAGAAGGGAAGTTGTTGGGTCATGTCATCTCCGAGAAAGGCTTAGCAGTTGATCCTGACAGGGCAGAGGCTCTGATGAAGCTCTCCATCCCAGTGAACAAGAAGGGTCTTCAATCCTTCTTCGGCCAGATCAACTTCGTGAGGAAGTTTGTGCCAGACTTCGCTCAAGTGATAAAGCCAATGTCCGAACTGCTAAAGAAAGATGTCGAGTTCATATGGACTGAGGAGAGAAAAAAGGCTTTTGAAGAGATAAAAGCCAGAATTGCTCAGGCCCCCGTGCTGGTTAACCCAGACTACTCCAAGGATTTCATCCTATACGCGGTCGGAGAGCCAGAGAGTTATGCCGCGGTTTTGACCCAGAAAGGAGATGACGGCGAAGAACGGCCTATTGCCTTCTTGAGCCAAGTAATCCAGCCGCATGAAGAGCGGTATAATTTTATCGAGCGGCAAGTGCATGCAGTCATGAGGTCTTTGAAGAAATTCAAGCACTTTGTCTCTCAGAGCCGGATCACCGTGTTTGTCATCCACCCCGATGTCAGAAATTTCATCATTCAAGGGGAACCGGGTCATAAGAGAGCGGGCTGGATCGCCAAGATTCAAGAATTCGATATAGAGGTTCGGCCCACCAAGCTTATCAGAGGTCGGGCCCTTTGTCAGGAACTGGCCAGGAGTGCCGCCGCAGAGGTGACCGCTTGTCAGTGGGAAGATCCTGTGATGGAGGCCGATTTTGCCAACTCCTCAGAAGAAGCCAGAGACTGGACCGATGACCTAGTGTGGTACTTCAATACTGGGCAATACCCTGATAATCTTGATGCCTCGCAAAGAAGGAGGTTCAGACTCAAGGCTCTGAAGTTTGTACTACGCCCCGAGGGGCTGTTTTATGCAAATATTGACGGTGTTCTCTTGCGATGCATCAAGGGAACAGAAAAAGAGAAGGTCCTCGAGGAATTCCACTCTGGAATGTCGGGAGGACATCTTTCAGGAAGGCCTACGGCCTTAAAAATCATCAAAGCGGGCTATTATTGGCCCACCCTTTTCGCCGATACACACGCAGTCTCTCAAAAATGTGAGAAATGTCAGAGGTTTGTTGGCCGCAACAAGAATGCTCCAATGCCCCTCCAGCCGATTCAGGTTGAAGCTCCATTTCAGCAGTGGGGCCTGGATTTCATCGGGACAATAACACCAAATTCTTCGGCGGGCCATAAGTTCATTCTGACGGCCACCGATTATTTCACCAGATGGGCTGAGGCAATACCCACCAAGCATGCTGACCAGGAGACGGTTGTCAGTTTCCTAGAAAGTCTGATCACCCGCTTCGGGATTCCAGAAGCTATAGTGACAGACAACGGTCCAGGTTTCGCAGGCGCTGCACTCACCGAGTTCACCTGCAAGAACGGGATTTATCATAAGATGTCTTCTAACTATTACCCGCAGGGGAACGGCCTGGCCGAGTCCACCAACAAGAACCTCATGAAGATCATAAAGAAGACGGTGGAAAGAAACAAGAGGACCTGGCACCTACTACTAGACCGAGCGCTATGGGCGGACCGTATATCAGTCAAGAAATCCATCGAGACGTCTCCATATGCCCTCGTATACGGGAAGGACGTAGTCCTGCCTACTCACATTGAGATGCCTGCACTATGGATGCTGGACGAAGACAGAGGCAATCTAGATCCCCTGGACGCCAGATTTGCTCAGCTGATACAACTTGAAGAAGAAAGAGAAAAGGCCTATGAGGCTTTTATGAAACACGCAGGCTCTACCAGAAAATGGTTCTCGAGAGGGTCCACAACAAGGGTTTTCAAGGTTGGAGACCTGGTGCTCAAATGGGACGTCTGGAAAACCAAGCCCGGCAACCATGACAAATTCGATTCCTTCTGGGAAGGCCCGTTCGAGATTGCCCGGGTAAATCAGTTCAATGCCTTCGTGCTGAAGGATATGGAGGGTCACATCCTCCCGATTCCGGTCAACGGCTTTCATCTGAAAGCCTACCACCATTGAAGAAAGAAGTACCGAGAGGTTCTGTCTGTACATATTTTATTTTTTCTGTCATTTCAATTCATTTGATTTCTGAATGTAAATATGTTTTTTTTAAGTTTTTTAAATTTTAGGCTGTTAAGCCAAGTGAGGTCTGACTCTCCTCCGAGTTTGAAAAGGGTTTGAGCAAAGAGAAAAGTCTCTAAGTGCTGAAAAATTCCCTCCGTCGCTCGCCTTCAAGGTAAAAGCCTCAAATCGCCGGTGTTTTTCAGCGATCTCGGGCAGAGAAAAGAAAAGGTAAATTCTCAGCCAAAGCGGCGAAATTTCCAAGTGTCAAAACTCTTGCCCTCCATCGCCCCAGATTGCGCGAGAATGTGTCAAATCGCCATGGGGTTGAGCGATTTGCGGCAAACAAAAGGAAAGAGAGCGGCGGATGTTTCAAAATTTTCAAAGTATTTTCGGCCCTCCGACGCTCGCCGAAGGCTTCCTCGCCCCAAAGCGCCCCACTCTTACAGCGATATAGGGCAAATAGGCTAGCACCGCCAAGCAAAGACAGGAAAGAGAGTTTTCAAAAAAATTCCTAAGTGTCAAAGTTTCCCTGAAGCGCCCGTCCAAAGCAAAAAAGCCCTGAAGCGCCCTTCTCTTCGGCGATCTGGGGCAAGATTTGGTGAGACAAGGCTTGGCGCCAAAGTCGACAAAATTTTTCTAAGTGTCAATATGCCCTCTAGCGCTCGCCCGAGGCAGAAAATGCCCCAAAGCGCTCCATACGAGGGCGATCCAGGGCTGGGTCCAAAGAAGATTTTTTTTAAATGTTTAAACCCCCAAGGGCCCGGCCGGCTCGCGCCCCTATGCGCCCCATATCGCTCTCCACGGCAAAAAAGACCCGGGAGCGCTCATTTGTCGAGCGCTCTAGGGGAGAAAATTGTGTTAAAAGGGGAAAAGGGGAGGCGCCCCCTTTCTTGCTGGCCGACCTAGGGAACCGCGCAGGGCACATCCTTCAAGAAACGTGCATTAAATGAATACGGCTGCACAGGATTCAAGGCGGGTTTATGTTTAAAAAGGGGAAAAGTACATTCTGCAAGGATTTTAAAGTCCCATCCCACAGATTTTATGCATGGGCCACCTAAAACCAAAAGGGAGGAGAGGAAAGGGAAAAAAAAGGGGGGGAAGGGGGAAAGAACCAAAGGAGGAGCCACCTCCGACAATGGTCGCAAGACCCGCTACCCTTAGCAGCTTTCAAGAGCCCCCATGTTTACACCATGCTGGCCTGGGTTCTGGGTTGTGGGTCGGACTCATTGGTCCACCCTTACCAAATTGCTATCGCCGAGTGCCTCCAGCATGAGGAGTTTTTCGACTGGGCTGATTACTTGGCCCGTGCAATTCATCTCGCCCTCTACAACTTTAAGGAGAAACAGTCAGGCACTTTCAGGTTCTGTTCATTCTTGGCCTGGTTGTTCCTGTTTCACTTCCATGAGAAGATGAGGTCAATTCCCGTTCAGCGCGGGGATGAAAGTGGTGCGCCGCGCCCGGTTTATGAATGGACCCGGGTGCTATATAGGGAGGAGTCCTACTACAGGTTCAACAAGTATTTTCTGAGCCGCGCCCTAAGTATCATCCAAGGCGGTTGCTCGCGTGTCCCAGGCATAATGAATGAGCACTTCATCACCGGGGAGATACCCTTCGGAGACACTTTCCGGCTGACGCAAGGTTTCGTGATCAGAGTCTTCGGATTCACGGGCAAACCCTTTCTGCTGCCCTATTACGCCTCGGAGTACCAGTTTGCGCTCGAGGCATCGCGCCAGATGGACTACACTGACGAAAAATATGGCCAGGGCAAGAAGAAAGGGCATATGTTCAAATACCCGATCACATGGGGAGAAGTGGAGGTTGGCGTCAATGGGCAGCATCAGTTTTTAACCGCCATACTTTTGAGTTTTGGGCTAATTGAGCTACCGTAGCGGTGGAAATACGACCCTCTGGACATTGTCAGAAGATTCAAGAATGTCCAGGAGTTCCATGTATGCCCTAGAGAAGACATAGTGGTCGGGCGCAATAACCCAGAGGGGCGAGACCTGGAGTGGCACATAGAGGATATGCAATCATTCCCGCCGTGGCACGACTTTTATGAAATAGAGGCGGAGTATGATCCCGACAATAATAAAGACCATAGGGCAGAGGCTGATAACTTCAAAAGGTGGCAAAAGAAGCTAAAAAAGAAGGGGTGGACAGCTGGCAAGATATCAGAATGGTGGGTAATGCGTTGTCGGACAAGGAAAGAAAAATCAAGCAAAAGCCTAGATAATGACGAACAGTTCTCCACGCTTTACGATGCACACCATGCCACGTGGCGGCCTACCGTTTTCCGGGACATCGTGCCCAAAAGCATTCAACGCCTATATAAGGGCCAGGACCCGCCTCAACGACCACTTGCATTAGGAGAAGGGTCAAGGAGTGGCGTGGAGAGAAGTCAAGAAAAAGAGAAAAGTCAATCTACAGCGCCAATGGTACGGCCAACTCCTGAAAAGCTACCACTTGAGAAGACCCCACCAAAGAAAGGTCCATCCAAAAGTGCAGCCGCTGCCGCTGTTGTACAAACTCCTCCAGAACCCCCAAGGAAGAAGCCAAAGATATCTTTCATTCAGAAGGGGGCTCCTTCAAATGTAACTGCTAGTCCTGCACCCAGCCATCTAGAGGAGGAAGTTCCTCTCAAGAGAAAAAAGAGAACGGAGAAATCCAAGGAGGCAAGGGCTACGCCTGTGAGGGAGGCCACACAACAAGGGGTTGTACCCTCCGAAATCATCAGCTTGCAAGAGAGCACCCCCTCGCACGGCGAGGACGTAGAGCAGTGGGCGACTCAGTGCATTTCCTCTCCGGCCCCCACAGGGCTCGCAGGTACGCATTCTGCTATCTTTGAAACTGCTAAGTCCCGAGCTGCAGCACCCTCATCTTCTGCTGCTGGACCCGTCCCCGCGGTCACTTTTGTGGCTAGCGGAACAGCAGCCGCCCCTTCCATTGTCGCTGCAACACCCCTCATAGAAGTCCAACCCTCCGCCGAAACTCTGTCTAGCCACCCAGCCTTTGTACATTCCTCTGAAACCCTAGCCCAGGACCAGCCAGGTGCCGCCGCACCATAACCCTCGCAGTCCCCACAACCCTCATCTGCAGCCGCTGACCCAACTGAAATCCTAGTCCGAAACCCTATAGTCGAAACGCCCCTAGAGGAGCCCAAGCCCCAACGACTCATTTCTCCTAGCCTGTTTGTCGAGGGGTATACATCCCGAGGTTACAGCGGCATGGACCTGATTAGAATCATGGACGAGCAGCCCCTGATGACTCAGGGTGGTCGCAGCTCCAACAAATGGATGCAGAATGTGAGAAAGAGGAAGGGTGAGGAGCTCGCCCAAGTTGAAAAGCGCTCCAGGCTCGACCCAGATAGGATGATACTCTATAAGGAGAAGCGAGTCCCGAAGGTGCGAAAGCCAAGGAAGGACATGACTGAAGATGACTACGAGTACATCCCTAAGGAAAAGGACATCAGTAATCTTAACTAGGAGAACACAGCAGTTGGAATTCAGGATAGAACCGACTCAATGCTTGCGAATCATTACCAACTGCAGGGGCAATATTACGAGCTGGAAAATGAGAAATTCAAGCTGGAGGAAGACTTGGCCAAGTTGCGAGCCAAGGTGAATGAAACTGAGAACCAGTGCCAGCTATTGCAGCAACGGCTGGAAGCAGCAGAAAAAGAAAAAGAAGAAGCACAGGCCCAAAACGTCAAGCTTCAGGGCCTGTTGCAGCGGACGCAGCAGCAGCTGGAGGAGCAGGCCACCAAGGTAAAAACGTTCACCAAGGAAGGGGTGAAGGAAATGCGGGTCCGGCTGTTGAAGAACTTTAAGCCCCGGGCTTCTAAGTCCCTGTTCGTCCTTGCTTTTGTGGCGAAGATTCAAGAAGTATCTGCCCTGGGAAAGCCAGTGGTAGAGGAGGCCGAACGCCAGACAGAGGGCTGGCTCGATTTAGCGCTCAAGGCTGGGAACCTTGAGCGTCGCGGTCTCCAAGTTTCCCCAACAGATCCTGTTGCCGATGATTGGGCAGCCGCAAGGGCAACCTTGCACTTTTATTTTGAAAAAATAGAAAAGATTCGTAAGGCCAGGTCTATCCTGGATAAATTGGAAAAAGAGGACTTTTGCCTGGCTTCCTTCAAAACCCTAGCGTCCCATGGGTTCCCTAGCTTCTCTGACGCTAACGGAAACGTCCTCTCCGAGGAAGAGCTGCAACCGAAATGGGATGCCTTTGAGGCTAACACAGCAGACATTGACGCATTGACTGATCCAATCCAGGAGGCTCAGGTGACACAGCTCTCAGCCAGGTTTTGTCAGATTCGCTCCTGCTTCGTCACTTTGGACCTGAAGGTGGAGCAAATTGATACGCTCCAAGTTGAGTTTTTCAGGCGCCTGGTGGAGGACATCAGCACTTTCAAGCAGATTCCAGATGAGGCCTGGACTCAGGTTCAGTCCGCGTTCGATGAGATACAAGAACGCCTCGTCCCGGCTGAGCAGGAGCAGATTGGAGAAGAAGTCCAAGGAGATCAGTCCGAAGGAGAAGAAGAAAAGGAAGGAGGTACAGAAGAAGAGCGCGCTGAGGAAAGCGCTGATGAAGAAGTCCTGCCAGGGCAAGGCCAGCAGCGAGTTCAAGCAGGGACCGGGGGTGACTCCGTGGCCCAATGAATGAAGGCCTGGGTCCTGGCATCGAGGCGAGCTCGATACCCCGCGAGCCGCCAAGAATGTTGCCACATTTGCAAGGGGTGTAAAATTTGAAAAATTTCTGAAAATTCTGCTATCTTCCAGATTCGGCCCTAAATCGCAGCAGCTAGGCAGCGATTTGAAGCAAACCTTCCGGTTTAGGGCGCTATAGAGCAAATCTGGAAGGGTTTTAAAAATTGATGTTTGTTTGTTTGTTTTTTGTCTAAGTGTAAAATCCTCCCCAAATCGCTGCAGTTTGGAGCGCTTTGGGGTAATTTTGCCGGCCTAGAGCGCTATGGAGCACTTTTAGGCCTAATTGCAAAAAATATATAAGAAGTGCTATTTTTGACTAAGTCTGAAATTTTACCCCAAATCGCTGCAGCTCCGAGCGCTTCCGGGCATTTTTCTGTTCCTGGAGCGCTTTGGAGCAATTTTGGTGCTGCCAAGGAGGAAGCAAGAGAGCGCAAAGTTTTCTAAGTAAAAAGTGCCCCAGATCGCTACAGTCTTGAGCGCTCCAGGGCAAATTTGTTGAGGATGAGCGCTCTGGGGTCATTTTTCGGCACTTAGTGAAAAAGTTGGAAAAGGGTCAATTTTTGCTAAGGGACAAAATGCGCCCTAAAGCGCTGTCATTTGGTAGCGCTAGAGGGCAAGTCTCTCCTTCTGGAGCGCTTCAGGGCAACTTTTCCTTGTTCAAGATCGAAGCAGCCAGCCAGCTCCAGGGTAGTAAGCAGCGTTTCTTTTCGAGCATTTTGAGGTGGTTTCCCGCCCAAATTTTGCCAGCTAAGCAGCTATTTTCCCCTGAGGTAAAAAGTCAAGATTTTTCGGGATCAGGGCCTGTTTCAGTACAGCCAAGGCCATACTCAAGTATCACGGTGGGTGACCATTGAAGACAAACAGTAGCGGGCATTTGAGGCAAAGTACCGCTACATCCACCACATTAATGGGCCATCCCCTCCCAGCTACCAAATCTGTCAAAAGCCATACCGGAATCAAGGAGAAACATGCTGCAAGTGCAAATACGGCCGACAAGGATCAAATCTGGCCGCTTTTTACAGCTTTTGCAGGTTTGGGTATTTGTGCCCACGTTGTAATCTGGGGGGAAATTCTGCTATAAATAGCAGTTCATTATATTGTAATAGGGGGGAACATATTGCTAAAGAAAGCTGTTGTAACTAAGACTGTTTGCTTCAAATACAATCCATACTTTGGCTCCAATTGTGTCTCTTTCTTTTATGCTGCCTTATTCGTGTCATTTCTGCATTTACTCATTTATTTTTCTGATTGCTGTCATTCTGAATTCTGGATCGCAGCATTGGCAATTATCTGAGCCTGGAATGCATGTTTAAGGATACATAGGGAAGAATCTCATAACTGGTTTCTGTTACATGTATTGTTTTGATTGTTGTTGGTTTAGTTGCTAGTTAGTGACTGTGCTGCTTGTTCTTTCCCAAAGCTGAATACCACCGTTTCTATCCCTTATCTCTTTTATTTCTTTCCAGTTCTCTTATCTTGAAACCGAAAAGTTACATAGGAAGCCGGCCTCCTCCGGAGATTGGCACGGAAGGCATCCCTTCCTTCCGGCCTTTCAAGCTGTTGGGCGAATCGAGGGCGCAACGACACCAAATCCTTTCCTCATGGCAGATTTGTAACCAACAACACCTGGTTACAGATCAGCTCTGAATCGCCAAAGATCTACAACTGTTAAATTCCACGTTTCGCCGCTTTTCCTAACCCCAAACACAGAGCTTCATACTCAGCAGCATTGTTTGAACAGCTCCATGCGAGCCTGTACGAGTATGTCTTCTGATTTCCAGAAGGAGAGATGAGGACAACTCTTGCTCCAACGTCGTTCTTGCACCAGGCGCCGTCGAAGAAGAGCTTCCACACTTGATCATCCATGGGGTCTTCGTCACTTGGTACTTTAGCCTTTGCAGGCTTGATAATTGAGTAACACTCGATGTCAGATTCGATCATGGCGATAAAATCGCACATAGAGAACTCATCCTCTATGCGGAGCTCGTCCAGAGCTTCCTCCATCAGCTCTACCTTTTCTTCTACTTCCTCTACATCGTCAACGATGTTGACTGAGCCCATTGGTTTTTCCATCCTAGATCCTTTCAATGTGAAAGGTAGAGGGCTTTTCATTAAAAATGTTGATCCTCCTTCCTCTGAAGGGGATCTCCAGGTGAGAATAATCGAGAGGCAGATAGCCTCCAAGCTTGGCAGTGAATTCCCTTGATAAGCACATGCTAAAATAGAGCTCTAAGTCTACTACCACAACTTCTTGAATTACTGTATCTGCGGCATCTTGTGCAACACGATCGGGATGTCCTTGATGACCCCCACTGTCTTAACTGGAGTTCCATCCAGTTGAAGCACTCCAGGACTACTCATGGTGTACTCCATGCCCATGATTTCGCACACTACCCTGGGCGTTACAGTAGTGGCAACGCCAGAATCAACCATGCAATTATACACGACCCAACCCCCCATTCTGGGGGACAGATAAAACGACGACGACTTGTTCTTCCCGGTGGCAGAGGTAGTCAGCGGTTGTGTCAAGACGATCTAAGTTGGCCTGCCCTTGCCCTTGATAGACTTGAGGGATACCTACAACAGGTCGACCTGACCAGGCAGTTGAAGCGCATCGAAGAGGCTTACCTTAGCTGAAGTATTCCTCAGTTCTTCAACGATGTTGTATGCTCCAGTACCAGACTTGCCTCCCTCCTCAGCAGTTTCGTACCAGGTCCGGTATTGCTGCGTTGCTTCCACTCTTTGGCACTTGGTCAGCGAGGGGTATCTGAGTTTTTCTCCTGCCTGGTCCCTCGTTTCAGTTTGGGGTTTAGAGGGCGAAGCCTGCAGTTGAGGGATTCTCGATTTTGCCCTTGGAGGCAGGTAGTCTCTTAATCGAGCGGAATCTGCCGGCTTTGATACCTGAACAGGATCCCTTTTTGGTGGTGGGGGTGCCTTCTCACTTGGCAGCTTTGGATTGGCAGGCACCTTAAATGGTTCCATTTGAACCGGATCGACCTCGATTGGCTTCTTGCCCGTCCTCATCAGAACGGAGACCTGCTCGACAGGGGGAATTATGAAACTACGGTCAATTTCTCTTATCATATTTACCTGTCCACCCAACGCGCTATCTGCAAGTGTCTGCACATAGTTCAGATGAACCATGCAAGTCCCTTCGCCATGCGGGTCATTGCAGGTGGAGCACCAGTAAGCTCTGCCGAATGAACCAGCTTCTTCGCTTTCTAACATCGTTGAGTTCCGCTCAGGAGCCCTACCAGTTGGGGAAGCTTGCTCCTGTTGGTCACAAATCCGCCACGAGGAAAGGATTTTGTCGTTATTGCGCCCTGGACCCGCGAACCAACATTGAAAGGCCGGAAGGAAGGGACGCCTTCCGGGCCGATCTCCGGAGAAGGCCGGCTCCTTTTGGGGGGCTTGATTTAAGCTAAAGGGAACAGGAGGGAAATAAAGGAACGGAAAGAGACAAATGTACAGAAAGAGATACAAATATGTCCAAAGGTTGGTGGGGGGGAACTAACAGTACGAGAACACACCAATCACCGCTACTTACTGCATACAAACACAGAGCATGACAAGGAATTGCAAAACCTAGGCGTACTTCCGATACACCAGCCAGCCGTATGCACAGCCTTCAATAGCTCCCTAGCAAACGTTCCCTACAAGGAACTAACAAAGTGGGGATCGTATCAATCACCGGATACGTACACTCGACAGTGGGTCGAAAGTAAACCTAGAGATGTCGGAGCTGTGTATATGTGTTAGGTAGAGAGTTTAACCGCACAGCCTCAATGGCTCCCTAGCAAACATTCCCTACAAGGAACTAACAAGCTAGGGATCGCATCAATCACCGAGATACGGCCAGCAACGTCACACACAACTCGATGGAACTACTACCAAATTTATAATGAATGCTTTAAATAATGAAGTACGGAAGGTGCTTTAAGCAAGCAATGCTAGAGGAACCCGATCGCCAAATGCCAAAGTGAATTAACGAGCAACGACACAGGTGGGCCTAAGGCATATAATGAAAGACAAAGATAAAAGAATAAAGACAAGAGAATGCAACGTGCATACAGATTGTATTCATAAGCGTAAGCACGGTTACATAAGAAGCACGTAGTTCCCTAACAAACATTCCCCTTCCACCACTTACAATGAAAACGTGGTGGCTATTTATAGCCCAAAGTTCCCTCCGTTACATTAATGGGCACAATGTCCCAGTCAAACATTAGCTGACAAAAGCAACCAGTGAACCGCCGATGCCGACCTCGTCAGTCGGATCGTACCCTCGGCATGGTCTCCCTAAAGGTTGAACAGCCCACGTGGCAGCGCGTTGGGTAGAACTTTATATTGACAAAAATGTGGGTAGCTGAGGCAGTGGAAACTCACGTCGCCTTAAATGAGGCAATCGACACAAAGGTGCAGCCCATACTTATCCCTTTTGGTCGGCAGCCTTGGTTCAAATCCCGAAGCCGGACACTTGTCGTATGATGGGTTATGTCATGTGACACATGTCCGCCTTGAAGGGCGCCTATCTATCTTCGCTTGGGATCGGAGCTCCTTGGGATGCGTGGGCAGAAAACAAGGCAGCTTGGGAAGGCCTTCACGCCTTGGTCAAATTCCGGGTTTGTTCCCTCACCGTTCACTCCGTCAAGAGCGCATTCCGGCTTTGCTGAAAAGTCGGGCTGCGCACAGTGAACACCGGTGTCCGCGCTGTACGGACTCGCTCCAGCAGCTTATCATTCTTCTTTGTCACCGCCACCGTGCTACAAGGTGCGCCCAGAAAGAGGGGCGAAGTCGGACTTCGCACCAAAACTGGGCGAAGTACGAACTTCGCACCAAAACTGGGCGAAGTGCGCACTTCGCACCAAAACTGGGCGAAGTACGCACTTCGCACCAAAAACTAGGTTTCCTGGTTCAGCTTCCCGGGGCCATAACTTTTGATCCGCTGACCCGATCGCCTATTATAATATATCGTTGGAAAGCTTGCGAGGAAATCTGCAATAATAAAATATCCAGGGCTCATTTTGTCCATTTTATCGCCCCGTTTATGGCCCGAAAAACCCGAACACCTCAGCATGCCCTGACACTTAGCCATTTTTTAGGGCAACTGATGTCAATTTTGAGAAGAATTTGAATGGAGGGAAGAGAGAGAAAGGGGGAGAAGGAAGAGCAGCTCTCTTACAAAAATTGAAAACATTGCACCCCGTGCAAAATGTGACAACAGCTTCCCTAGTGATTAGGGGAGGAAATCTCCTTGGCTGATAGCTTTGATCATTTTGCCTCCTCATGACGGTCATCTCGTTCGCAATCGTTTTCACATATGCACACAAATCCTACAACTCTTTGACCTGGTCCGCATTTAAGGTTGCCTAAGGTGCGGGTAATGGCAATGGTGCCAAGCGCGCAGGCATTGCAGGAAATGGGACAGGATCTGGGAACTGAGGAACAACGGGTGTTTGATACTGCGATGTAGATACCGCCTGATTTTGTGGATTGGGGTTCCATGGTTGATTGGGGTACATAGGAGATGTAGGTGGAGCAGATGCACTAGGATACATGTTCTAAGGGAAATCCGGGTAAATCGGCATGGTCATCTTTGGAGGCAACTTGCCGATAGCTACTAGGTCAGCCTCAACCTTCTGGGCCTACTCATACAAGGCAGGGAATGTGTTGATGTTAGCATGCTGGATGCTCATGCTAATGTCGAAATCAAAAGCTCTCAAGTAATAGAACGCTGCTTGCTCCGGAGTGGGTCGAAGGCCAACGGTGACTCTCTGCCAGGTTCAAGCGAACTTGACGTTAAAGTCAGCTATTTCCTTTTGAGGGTGTCTTTGGATTGTGGTGAACTGATGCAACAATGAGAATGGATCTGCTACCTCATTGAACCCTTTAATCAAATGCTTTGCTAACTGGTCCCAGAAATTGATGGTGTCGGCCGAAAGAGACCGATACCAGTAGAGGAGCTCACCTCTAAGTGAGCACTAGCAGCTTCACCATGACGTCTTCCGTCGTGATTTGGTGGATGGTCGCCAGCGCAGCGATGTCTTGGACGTGCTCGTAGGCGGTCTTTCCTGTGCCGTCGAATGTGGGTAGAGCCTTCAACGCTGCAGGCAGTACTTGATTCTGAGCTTGTAGGGCAAGCGCTCCCAAATGATTCCAGGCCAAAAACTGCCTGGGCGAAGCTTGCACCATTGGAACGTTAGGCTGAACGGTTGGCTGAACCGGAACATTCGATAGAACCAGCAGATTTGGTTGAAATGGCTGGAACATATTCGAAGCGCTTGGTTGAAACGAAGAATTTGGCGGATTCGGGGGCAAGCTAGTTGTTTTGCTGGGAGGACTTGGAGTCTACGAAGCAACAACAGCTACCTACGAAGATGTCCCGTCTAACAGGATGTTCGGCCGGACCACTCTATGATGTTATCCCAGAGCGTCAATGTCAAGTTCAAAGAACTCGACTTCTTCTTCTGTATTTTTAGCTCTCCCTCTCATGTGCATGAAGGCAGGATTTTAAACTGGTCTTCGAGATTTAGAGGTGTCTGAGTTCAGCTGAGTCGCCAAATGTTCGGATTCAACATCAATAAGATGAACATCAACTTCTTAATACTGCTTTTGAAGTGAAACGTTTGGGTCCCACCGGGCGTGCCAGAAACTATTGGTCAAAAATCTGCCTTAGGTATGAAATGATCTATTCATGCACCCTAGACCCGACCAACATTGAAAGGCCAAGAGGAAGAAATGCCTCCCATGCCAATCTCCAAAGATGGGTTGGTTCCCTTGCTATTCTAACTGGGGGGATTTAGATTAGAGAACAGGAAAGAAATTAACAAATGACTGAAAGGGATGGGAAATATGGCCACAGGCCAGATAGAACAAGGGTGATGAACTAACAACACGATAACTTAACTATACGTCGAATCAATAGCACTCAACACAGAAAACTAACAGAAATTAAAACCAGGCATCTAACATGTGTAATCTCCAAGGCTATTCCAACATTCACCCTCTATCGGGAGTCAAATCCAGAAATTAGAATAATAACTCACATACAGAGCGGAGAATTTAATATAAAATAAGCAATAGAAGACATACACATGAACAGAAGTCCAGAGTTAGAGCCAAACATTATCTGTATTGATAGCAGAATTCAAGTTACAGCAAGCTCTCTAGCAAACGTCCATCATTTTACAATAAAATTGCTGGATTATATAGAGAATTCTGCTGCTTGAAATATTAAATGCACACCCACAAAACATGTACAGGTCCAAAGACGTCAATTGGAAGTGCACTGTAAATAGCAAACTCGAATCCCCAATGAAGTTTTAATTTTGTTTTTCAAACATTTAACACTGAATACTGAAGATATATGCAAACAAAAAGTAACATATGAAATTGAGTCAAAATAAATACTACCGTATTACAATAAAAAATGCTCCAAAGACATATCATGGACTTCTTCAGCTCCGGTACTTCGGCCTCGACTGTTAGGAGAGATTAGTTTTTGGGGGATTCTCGGAGCTTGCCCCTCCTGGTTTGCTCCCTCACCCCTCCTTCTCTCTCTTCGTTCTTCTCGGCATGCACTTCTCTCTGTTGGACTACAACCCTCCCCCCCTTTGCTCTCCCTTTTCTTTTCTTTTCCCTTTCTCTTTGGCCCGTTTGTCGGGTTTGATCTTGTATTTTTCTTAGTTCTTTTCTTTGTTGGGCTTTTTAGCCTGCTAGCTGGCAGTCATTATTGTACTTCTTATAGTCCCTTGGGTCTTATTTTGGCCCACCGCGGACATTAATAATATTTCATTTCATTTCCAACAAAATGCCTGAAAAAAAATTCCCAATGTGGCAAGGTGTAAAACTGCCAACATTTCTACTATTCATCGAAAGTTGAAAGGATGAACTCCTATGACTATGTGCTCACAATGATACCAACACTATACTTATAAACTCATTGATCGATATATAAAAGAGTTCAAATACATACATCTGCAATATTATAGTTTTTTTTTTTTTTTTAACATGGTGGAATCGGTAGCCTCCACGAATCCGGGCATGTTGTCCAGTTTTTTATGGCCGCCACAGTATTCTGCGCTATCCGCCCCGAAAGCCGCCACACAGATCTTCGCGCAGTCCGTCCCTATAACCGCTATGCCACAATCATTTTAAACCTTTTACGCCACTGAAAGCACCAGGAAAGGGACAAGCGTTCAGTCCGACGAGGCCCGAGATTTGAACCTTGGACCTCCACCCCCTTATGGGGTTTGGATGAACCAATTGGTCTACACCTCGAACCTATCTGCAACATTATAGTTGGAAAAATCACGACTTGGAAAAAACTCAGTGACCCACATTTTGGAGAATTCTCGACAACTTACAAAAAAAATCAAAGAAAACAATTTTATTCAAAAAAAATATATTTAAAACAAAAATTATAGAGCCAAGAAGTCTATTAGATTATCACAAATAGAGTACAATTACAGTCTTGATCATCCAAAACCAACAAAATACAACATACTAAAGCAATTTTAAACTGCTCGTTGCTATCCCTTTCTTGACCTTGAACTATATGTTTGGATAAGCGATAGTTGAGGCACCTCAACCTCAGCCTCAAAGATCTTCCATATCCTCCAATCCTCAAATATGTTATGTTTCTTCCAATAGTGCATTGATCTCGTCCTCAATGGACACAGTATCATCCTCCCACTCCAAACAATCAGCAATCCAATATGAAAGGCAATCCATTGCATCCAAGTTAATCACCTCAAAGGATTCTATCCCTTCCACTTGTTTAACGCAGAGCCGAAGGTTGTACTTCATGAAAACGAGGTCATTAAGGTGCTTCTGACTCAAATGGAGACCAATTGTGCTCACATCCATAAGTGCTACAAGGCTGACTCAATGCGAATGACAATTCTTCAAAGATTTGGGTGTCTAACACCATAATCTTCCCACCACATATCTACAAAAAAAAAATCAATATTTTTAAATTTACTTTTGTAATTTTGTAAATTGTAATTTTGAAGTAAAATTCAACTTCAACTAAAAAAGTTTAAAATTTTTATCTAGTCGCAAGTTGTTCATTGATTCAATATAGAAAGGGGGATGAAAACAACCTCCCCTAAGCCATTTTAAAGTCTCGCAACTCCTGAGGGATTATGCAATGTTTGTCTAGGACATCTATCATCTTCTCAGTACAAGCATAGAAGCCATCTTTGACCTCTTCATCACTATGATAAAAATCGGGACTTAAATAGAAATTGGGATTCAAGACATACCCCATTGCATGAAGAGGTTTATGGAGTTGCCTCAACCATCTCTTATCAATAACTCATCATATGACGTTGTATTGCACCAATGGCCTCCATAGTAACATCCAATGGCCTCTTTTGCCCTATCCATGACCTCATCTAGATATCCCATTGGCAATTTATCTCCATACACAAGGTGAAGCTCCTTAACAAAAAGCTTTATCACCTAAAATTGAACCATGACTATTAATCATTAAAAATTGATCATAATTCGTAAAATTTAATTAAAAAATACAAATCTGAATTTTTAATTTTTAGTTAACTTCAAAATTTAGAAAGATACTAAAACAAAAAACAAATAGATTCAAGAAAGCCAAATACTTATGTTGATTATTTCTTGCATGTGCAAGAAATATGCCTCATCAAAGATTTAGTAAAATATTTTTTACCCCTCCTTTGAAGAAATGACAAGGTATAGCATTTTTTACTGACAAACATCCTCCTAAGAGGACGCACTACAACTTGAGGGCTTTGTAGGGCAATAGGTAGTGGCAAATCAGGTGACACTTGGGCAAAGAACGTCCCTCCTGTCCTTGTGCTCTCTTATCAAGCTGAACACCCCTATGAGTTTGTAGATGTATCTGGTGATGTTCTTCACCTCATTAACCACGATCCTCACCCATGACAGTTTGCCAGTGTCTTCAAGGATGAAGTCAATGCAATGGGCTCCAAAAAAATGAGGGTTACTTCTCCTCGAGAACTTCGTTCGTAGATACATAGGTCGTTGTGTGTTCTGTCACTACCTAGACAATGTTTTCCAACCCCACTTTGAGCAGAAACTCCTCCAACAAACGAAAGAAGAGTTGTGTGTTCTTCACCTCTTGAGAGGCATCAATAGACTTCAAGAAGACCGTGGATCCACCTAAAGCTACAAAGAAATTGAGTGTAGTTGCTCGCATCCATGCATCCATTAGATAAAATGTTGTACCCTTTTCTCCTCCGCAACTATCTTTTATCTTCAATAAGAGTACATGTGTTTGTGACACACTTCTCCAATAAAGGGCAATTGAAATCTTTAGTAGTAGGTGCCTACATCCCTTTGCCAACTTTGTCAAATGCCTTCACCACAACATTCCAATAAGAATTGTTAGCGACATTCAAAGGAATGTTGTAGTACTACAAAAAAATTGTCATCGTCATTCGAGCTTCCTTCATCTTCTCCTTCCCTAATGTAATAAACTAGAGGAAGTAAGCACTCCTCTACTTGCACCCTAAATTTCCTCAAAAGACAAAGGTGAAGGCCAAGGATGGAGTCTAATGCAATGGTACTAGGAACATCCTTGTGTTTGGCTAGCAGCTCATCGTCATAAACATAGGCCCTAGGCCCTACCCCAACTCCAACTACAACCTTCATTCTTTGTGCCTATAACTTCTCTACTCTTTGGTGGACAACCAAGCCTTTATCTCGTTTCGAATTATATAATCCACTACTGTACACTTCTCTACATTGTGGCCTCCAACCCTAGCAAGATGAAATTTGAGACTATGAATGCCTCCTCTCATATCTTTGTTGCAACAATTGCAAACAACTTGATTGAACAAAGTCCCTTTCCTCTAATGTTTCCACATTGGGTACCAGGAGTTGGATGTGGGGCTCTTGGATTTGTCTCATTATTGCCTAGGCCCATTCTCAAAGACTCCATCTGAAAAAAGGTAAGCGTTAAGAGTCTAAGACAATGCCTTAGAGGAATTAGGAACAACAAAGAAGAGAGAGAACAAAGCAAAAAAAGCCTAAAAGAAATAGTAAAACTAAAGAAACTCTAGCTTTGAAATTTTGGCCCGCGATGTAAAATCTTCAAAAAGAGTGAGTTTAAACCCATCAAATCCTTGTCCATATACATTTGTGAATGTCTAGTTACCCTCTTGCAACTTTCAGTCAGAGAAAATAGTGAAAAATGACACTTTTCCCCTTCTTATGGCTTTCTTTGCATTCTGCCTGTACCTAGACAAGTTTTCGCAAGAAATCAGCAATTTTTATGCAATTTCTCGCCAAAAAAGTACCCATTTCTTGGCTCTAAGAAAATGGAGTGAATTAATCATTGGGAAAAAATCTAAGACTTCACGATTTTTCCAACTATGAGCAACATACAAACTATGATTCCTCCTTAGAAGGCAAAGGATAAGAAACTCCAATGCATGAACTAATGGTCTGCCTGCCTACAGACATGGAAAACAAACGAAAAAGGCCTCACCAATCTGCATTGAAAACATGCCCTCACACCTAGAACTCAAGTCAAATGGAAGTTCATGTTATAAAGTGAAGCCTGCCAGGTGCATTTCCCAAAGCTTTGGATGAAAATAAATAAATATACAAAAAATTTCAGAGTCAAATCAGTCTCATAGTTATGCAGCCCTTTCCAACACCCAATGCAATAATTGTAGACCTCAAGAAAATGCTATATGTTTCAGTTTCCCCGGCATTCACATTTTGAATTCTCCTCCTCCCCTCCACCCCCCCAAAAAAGGAAAAAAAAAAACACATGGCAAGTGTGCTTAGCCAATTATGAACTCAATTTTGCTATGCTTACAAGTTTTCATATGTTTTCTTTACCCTTCCATTTAAGTTAGTAACCAAAAGATTAACTTACCGCATGAAACCGTGCATTTTTCCATGATAAACCATCTCTAACTGAGAAGCATTCCATAGCTGCAAAAACAACTGTTTAAATGATCACAACGCACAAAAATTAACAATAATGAAAAAACATTACCAACAGTAATTCTTCAAACAGAAACAACCTGAATGTTAAATTTACAGAATTTGAACCCTGAAAAGTGTACTTATAAACATTTCCTAGTAGACTCCTGAGCATTTATGTTCTTACTTGACCAGCAAAGGTGTTAGACATTTGACGCCTCAACCAAGGTTCATGTCACAAGGAAAGCTCTAAGACCAAACTAAGATCACTGCAACACTGCGGCCATATTTGTTTAACAACCCACTAAAGGTTAAAATAACAAAAGCAAGTATGTAAACTTCAGAGTAGCTAATAACTACAAGAAAAAGTGACCATAACAGGAAAAGTACATGTTGGTTACGAATCTGCCATGAGGAAAGGATTTGATGTTATTGCGCCCAGATTCGCCCGCCAGATTGAAAGGCCGGAAGGAAGGAATGCCTTCCGTGCCAATCTCCGGAGAAGGCCGGCTTCCTGTGGGGTTTTTAGTGTTAAGATAAGAGTGCAGGGAAAGAGATAAAAGTGCAGAAAGAGAATCCAAATGTGATTGGAGTTGGGTGGGGGGAATAAGCAGCACGGCAACGATCAATCACCGCTACTAACAGCATTCCTTTACAAAGCACACATTGAAACTACAGCTATCATTAATCCTATGTATCCTCTATCTATGCATTCCAGGAATACTTGATCATCAAATACCAGAGTCCAGAGTTCAATACAACAGTAAGCAATGATACAAGAAACATGAGGCAGAAATGACAAGGAGAGGCAGCATACAAGATAAAAGACAATAAGCAGAGCCAAGTATATGCTTGTATTAGAGGCAAACGCAAAGCTACAATGGTTCCCTAGCAATATATTCCCCTTCCACCCCTCTTACAATGAATTGCATGGCTATTTATAGCCACAAGTTCCCCCGATTACATTCTCGGGCACAAAGTCCCAGACTAAACATTAGCTGACACAAGCGGCTGAAGAAACGCTAATGCTGACTTCTGTCAAGCAGGACTATACTTGCGGCATGGTCTCCTTGAAAGATGTACAGCTACGTGGCGGTGTGTCGGGTCAAACCTTTGGTCAGCAAGAATGCGGGTAGTTGTGGCGGATGGAACTTCTTATCAACCTTAAATGATGGCAGCTGGCGTAGATAGTGCAGCCCATGTTTTGTCCTTTTCCCGGTCATGTCTTGGCTCGAATCCCGAAGTTGGACACTTGTCGGATGTAGATGAATGACACGTGTCTGCCTTGAAAGGCAGTTTATCCAACTTCGCCCAGGATTAGAGCGTTGTCGGGTTGCGCAGGCGGAAAACAGCGCAGTTGGTTAGGCCTCTGTGACTTAGTCAATTTCTGAACTTGCTTGCCCAACTGCGCACCGGTCAGAGGGCGCACCCCGACTTCGCTGCGAAGTCGGGTTGCGCACCGGTACCTTGCTGTCTTCTCTGCTGTTCGGACTGCGCACCAAGAGGGGGGCGCACCCCGACTTCGCTGCGAAGTCGGGTTGCGCCCCAACACTTAGCTGATTTTCTGCTGCACTACTTCCCTAGTGCGCCCAAGAAGAAGGGCGCACCCCAACTTCGCTGCGAAGTAGGGTTGCGCCCCAGCACTTAGTCAAATTTTGCTCATTTTCCTGTTCTATCACACTTAGCACTGTCCCTACTGCGCTCCAACTGCAAGGCGGAACCCGACTTCGCTGCGAAGTCGGGTTGCGCCCTGACACTTAACCATTTTCAGGGGACACTTGCTGGAAACTTTGCTGGGGGAAGTTCAAGGGGAAGAGGGAGGAATGAGACTGCAAAGAAGAGGGAGAAAGAGAGATATGAAGAAAGGGAAAGAGACGAAGGAAGGAAAAGAGCAGGTCACTTACAAAAACTGAAAACATGGCACCCCGTGCCAAATGTGGCAAGATTCCTGGCGGCTCGAGGGGTGTCAAGCTCGCCTCGACGCAAAGAACCATGCCTTTATCCATTGGGTGCAGAGGAACTTCCTTCCCCTGCTTTCTGCTGCTCTGACCGCTTCATTCCGGGCAACTGTTCTTCTTCTTGATCACTTCCGGCAGTTGCCTCCTCAGTCTCTCCTTCTGAACCTGAATGTTCTCCACTGTCAGCCTCCCATTCGCTGATGCGTTGGTATGCAGCCTTGGCTTGGTCCCAGAACTGCTACATGGAAAGGCCCAAGGTCGTTGATCTCTCTCAATGTTGCGTGGAATGCAGCAACTGCGTGCAGGTCGATGGTGTTATATCTTCTTCCCAATTCCTTTAGGGAGGAGTTGATTTTACAATATTTAGACACCATCTGGGTGACCTGACCTTCCTAAATCGGCTCTACCCAGCTATCAATTTCTGCTGTATCTGTCTCGAAGGACAGCCAATTCTTCTTAACCTGCTCAAGGGTCAGAAACTTGCCATCTTTGACGTAGCTCGAGCACCCGTGTTCGGACAGAGTGTGAAAGGGGGCCAAGAGAAGGTTCCTTTCATGTTCTAGGGCATCCAGCGCCTTCCTGGCAGCTCTAATCTTCTTTGTCTTGTCAAAATAAATATGCAAGGTTACCCTTGCATCTGCCCACTCTGAGGCAAGTTGGGACATAGGGGCAAATTGGAGGCCTTTGCGCTCAAACTGCTCAAGTTTTATAGCCAGGTCTAGCCATTGCCTCGCCTGGTGTTCGGCCTCCTCTACCACAGGCTTTCCCTGGGCAGATACTTCTTCAATCCTGGACACGAAGTCTTGAACTGACAAGGACTTGACAAGGTTGGGCTTGCAACCTTGTGGCAGACTAGCCCGCATCTCCTTGGCTTTGTTCTTTGAAAAGACCACCGCTTGTGATGTTTTCTCTATAAGTTGCGACTGCGCCTGTTTCTGCGAATCTTGAAGCTGCGAAATCTGCTCCAACGCAACTCTTTTCTCTTCTAACAGCAGCTCGACTGTCTATCTCTGTGCTGTGGCCTCCTGCTAAAAGGCGGCAAGTTGAGCCTTAAGCTCATCTATCTCCTGTTGTGCTGACCCTAGTTGCGCAGTGGCCCTAGCCAGGTCCTCTTCAAGCTGCCTTGTGTTATTCTGCATCTGGAACAGCGCTTCCTGGGTCTCAAGATGTTTGACGAGGAGATTGTCTGTCCTACGACGAATACCACGAATTTTGTATTCCTCGTTGATGTCGTCAAAGCTTTTCTCCTTCCTTTGAAGTTCGTAGTCTGCCTCGGTCATCTCCCGGAGAGGCTTCTTTGCTTTCGGGATCAATTTCTCGGTTGCCAGCACTCTCCTGTCTAGGTCGTGTTGCCACATTTTGCATGGGGTGCAAAGTTTTCAATTTTGTAGAAGTGCTGCTCTTCCTTTTCTCTCTTCCTCTATTTTCCTTTCTTCTTCTCCCCTTTCTCTCTCTTTCCTACATTCTCTTTTTCCCCCCTTTCTTGGAGCCCCTCGCTTGGATTTCAAAGTTGACAAGCAGCTTGCCCCGGAAAATGGCTAAGTGTTGGTGCGAAGTTCGCACTTCGCCCGCTTTGGTGCGAGTCCGCACTTCGCCTTGGTGCGAAGTCCGACTTCGCCCTCTTTCTCGGGCGCACCTTGTAGCAGGCTGGCAGAAAAATGACTAAGTGCTGGAGCGAAGTCCGTACGGCGGCAGAAATCAGCTTTCACCATGCGCAGTCCGACTTCGCAACGAAGTCGGAGTGCGCCCTTGACAGGTGCGCAGTAGGGAAACAAACTCGGAAATACACCCAAGGCATGAAGGCCTTCCCGACTGCGCTGTTTTCTGCCCGCGCAACCCGATGGCGCTCTGATCCCAGGCGAAGTTGGATAAACTGCCTTTCAAGGCAGACACGTGTCAAACAAAATCATCCATCATCTGACAAGTGTCCAACCTTCGGGATTTGAGCCAAGACGTGCCGAGCAAAAGGACGAGCATGGGTTGCATTACCTATGCCAGTGGCCTCATTTAAAGCTGATTGGAGGTTCTACCCGCTCCAGCTACCCGCATTCCTGCCGAGAAGAAGTTCTGCCCAACACACCGCCACGTAGCCGTCCAGCTTCCAGGAAGACCATGCTGCGGGTACAGTCCGGTCCGACAAAGGTCAGCATTTGCAGCTCTTTCGCCGCTTTTGTCAGCTAGTGTTTGACTGGGACTTTGTGCCCATTAATGTAACGGGAGGGACTCGGGCTATAAAAACCCACCATGATTTCATTGTAAAGGGTGGAAGGGGAATGTCTGTTAGGGAACCATTGTAACCGTGCTTCTGCTTATAAATATAATTTGTATGCCCGGTTCTCGTTTCTATCGTTCTTTATTTCTTTATGCTTTACGTTTCCTCGTGTCACGGCTCGTTGATTCGTTTCAGCATTTGGTGGTCGATATGCCTAAAGCATTGCTTGTGCCATGGCTTGTTGATTCATTTCAGCATTTGGGGTGGCCAAGCACTTTTGAACTTCATAATAGATGTGGTAGCAGCCCACTCGCTGTGTGTTACGTTGCTGTCCGTAGTGGTGATTGATGCGTTGTCGTGCTGTTAGTTCTCCTTGTAGGGAGAATGTTTGCTAGGGGACCATTGTAGCTGTGCGTATAAATTCTCTGCATAACACATATACCTGGCTCTGATATCTCTTGGTTGCTTTCTCTTTATGTTATTGTCCGTAGTGGTGATTGATGCATTGCCGTGTCGTTAGTTCTCCTTGTAGGGAGAATGTTTGCTAGGGGACCATTGTAGCCGTGCGTACATCGCTTAATACGTAAAGTATACTTAGGTTTTGCGCTCCCGGTCATGCTTTGTATTTATGATGCAAGAAGCAATGGTGATTGATGTGTTGCCGCATCGTTAGTTCCCCCCACCAAACTCCAATCACATTTGTAAATTCTTTCCGTTCCTTTATCTCTTTCCCCGCACTCTTAGCTTAAACCATAAAACCCCCCAAAGGAGCCGGCCTTCTCCGGAGATTGGCACGGAAGGCATCTCTTCCTTCCGGCCTTTCATGCTGGTGGGCGAATCTGGGCGCATTAACCCAAAATCCTTTCCTCATGGCAGATTCGTAACCAACAGTTTCTCTGGCACGCCCGATGGGACCAGGGTCCCACATTTGAAGAGAGATTTTCTCGATCGCCTCCACCCGGCGCCGATAGTGGTTTCGAGCACTTGGTGAGACAAGGAAGTTTCTCACCCCCAACGTAATCGAAGCACCGGTGTTCGCTTCATTGCTGTTCGAAACCGAGCACCCGGCGACTCGCACGAACAAATCCTCCGAGTCCGAAAGACCGGTCCCAACACCTTCATGCAAACAAGAAGGTGGCGAGCAAGGGATCCGAGAAGCCCGCCCGACTTTTACGAACCGGACATCAACGCCGAGGCGAAATTGCCAGCCTGGCTGATCCGCAAGCTCGTGTCGACGAAGCCGAGGCTGAAATTCAAGAAGAAGCCGAAGCCGAGGTCGGCGGAGCTGAGTACGAAATAGAAGAGGCCGAGGAAGAAGAAGCATCTGCATCCTCGGAAAGTACCGACACTGAGTACACAACCGACGGAGGAGAAGAAGAAGAAATGGCTGCCCAACAGCAAAATGATGATGATCTCTTCCCGGCGGTGGACTCCTACAGTGGCCCTTGGCTCCCGGTCGGACAGCAAGCCGTGCCCCCGCCGCTTTAAAGTCTATCCCTACATACGACGGCTACGGCAAGACGGCGTACGAGCACATCCGAGGACATCCTTGCCCCGGCCGCATTGCATTCCATTACCGATGAGAGTGTGAAGACCTGTCACCGGCCCTTTCCCCGAGGGGAAAGCTTCTCTACCGGTGGAGATCGCCGCCGTAGGGATCCATCACATGGTGGCCCCGCCTGCCGTAAGGCTCGTGGAAAGGATGCAACGAGTCCGCTGACCCTACTTCTTTGCCGCATCGGGCCCAAAGTATCCAGAGACATCCTCAAGAGGAGGTGTCTGACTTTAACATCAGGTTTGCGAGATCCTGGAAACGGGTACCTCGCGAACTTCGGCCTTCACCCGGCATGGCTGCTCACTACTATCTGAGATCCTTCAACTCAGACATATGCCTCGTGCTGAAGATTGCCAGAATAGACGAGTTTCCTGCTCTGTACGAGGCTGCCCAGCAAGCTGAAGCTGACATTATTTCTATCGGCAGACTCCCGTCCAGGGTGCAGGAACCCATTCATCCTGACTTCCCTGCATCCCGCATCCTCCCCGCTTCGGTGGTGCGCCGTCCACATCGTGGCAGCAACCCCAAGAAGAATGGAATCCGGCGCCGGTCGTAACTCCTTACGGCCCGCCTCAATTGCATTATCCTCACCCGCCTCCTCCCGCTCCGCATTTTCCAAAGCACTTCCCGCTCCCCTCGCACGCACCTTATTCTAACCCTCCTCCATTAGCCGCATTGCCTCCACCGGCACGCTTGCCGCCTCCCGACGTAGCATTCGTAATACAATCCTCCAGGAGGTGCGGGCTTTGGCCTCGAGATATCATGCCATGTCCAATGACATGACCGCTTCGAAGAAGAAGCAGCCCGGATGGACCTCGCTCCTAGGAGGCCATATGCGCCCCGGCGCCGACAAAAGACAAGCCCCCGAGCACCGCTGGAGGCGTCCGCCTCCGAGAAATGCCGCTATAGAAGACCCGCCGGTCCTTCCGACCAGTTAACCGGTGCACTACGTGCAATGACCCGCATTCGGAGGAAGACCGCACATTGCACCAAGACTACATCCGACCTTCTCGCCGCCATAGAGGACGATGAACTCTACATGATCCTGGACGGCGAAGCCAACTTTGCCCTCCCAGAGGAGAATCTAGTGCCGCCCGCCAAGGAAGAAAAGAAAACCGCAGATGCTGCCAAGCCTTTGCAAGTTTATGCCAGAAGAGAAAAACCGCAGCCCGATGGGCTGCCACCGTACAAACGGCTGTGGCCCTACACAGCCCAGGAGAAGGCATCCAAAGATAAAGCTCCAGCCAAGCCTCCTCCGGCAAAGGCTGCCCCTGTTCCAGCCAAGCCTCCTATAGCAAAAGCTCCAGTCTAAGCTCCCGACCTCACCTCCAACCAAACCAAAGAACAAGCCCAGGAGAAGTCGAAGTACCCGTCTCTCGACCAAGAGACAAGCGAGTTGAGGCTACCCAAAGCATCGGGACGAAGTATGAGCCGGCAAAAGAAGCGTAGGAGCTAGTACCTCGAGCTACAACGATAGTAGACGAGTTGAAAAGAACACCGCTAGAATCAGCATGTATGATGCTCTTCTCGCTCCCGTGCCAGTGGATCTCGCCGCAAGAATCTCTCGAAGAACATGAAGAGCGGCAAGATACGCCCGCTGTCCCGGTTCAACCTCCGATGCCTCACCACCGGGAAGAACAGACCGCCTCCCTTTATCTCGTCTTTACGGATGCAAGGGCACATAGTTCACAACCGCATGGTGGATTCTCGGTGCTTCCACGACCGTGATGCCGAAGGCCGTTCGCGATGAGATCGGGATGGAATACACACGAGCAGCCAAGGCGTGCCGCATTAGGACGGCACCCCCGTCAAGACAGCTGGTGTCATAAAGGACATCCCTATCCGTCGCACAAGGCTCTCGACATCGTGGTCATCCAAGAGGTCGTGGTTGTTGACCTGGCTCCCTACTTCGGCATGTGTCTCTCTCGGGAGTTCACCGCGAGTTGGGCGGGTACTGCCTCTAGACTACTCACACATGGAAGTGCCCTTCAAAGGAAGGAGACCGAAAATTTTCAATGAGAAGCCTTCCACCTTCCTAGTAGAGAAGATACCCTGAGGAGAGTTGGACCGCATGGTTCAACCTGTCGGAGGAAGAGCTGGTGACAGTAGAGCTGACCGAGCAAGCCTTCGAAGTGCTACAGCTTGAAGACGAGTTCTCTTTGCGGGACTTCAATGCCGTAATTGAGACAGAGAAGGGTTGTTACTCCATCGTACAGCCCGAGAGGCTTGACATGTCACCGCAAAAGAAGTAGGACCCGCACCCGAGAAGCCGTGGAAGCTTTTCTTTGACGGCGCGCGATGCAAAAATGGCGCCGGTGCAGGGTGCTTCCGGTTTCTCCGACCGGAATCCGTAAGGACTATACCCACAAAGTTGGCCCGGAGCCGCACTAACAACTCGGCGGAGTACGAAGCCCTGTGCTTGGGTTTGCGAAAGGCGGAGAGGCCGGGGATTAAACACCCGCAGATCTTTGGAGATTCAGAGCTGGTGTGTCACCATGTTACGAACAAGTGCGCCTCCAAACAACACTATCTTAGGGCGTACCGCAACCGGGTGTGGGACCCGATGGAGTCGTTCGACTCGTTGAATGTCAAGGCGATATCGCGTGAGAAAAACAAACACGCTGACATTCTGGCGCCTCGTTGGAGCCAGCACGTTCCGGCCGATGACGTTGTCCGTAAACCGAAGCCGGTTCGCACTATTTACGTGCCTTCGTGCTCGATAAGGACACCCACCGGCAGTGTCTCGGCCAGGACGAGGAGATCGTCACATTTTTGGTTAACGAGTTGGCTTAATCGAAGGTAGAGACCCTGATGACGAGCAATATGAGGGGTTGATACAGCTTAAAAATAATCATGTCCCAAAAGGACCGATTACATTGGAGAGTCCGTTTGATCGAATGACAGAGCAATATCTCACAGATCAAAGTAGACCCGAGCAAGATGCCGACCTGGAACTCGAACCCGGTAAAACTATCAAGGTCGGAACAGACTGCACGTCGGAGGAACTTGAGCAGATCAGATCACTGTGCCAAGAGTTCCCCGACATCGTGGCCTGGTGCTACGAGGATTTGAGGGGGTATGACAGAATTGTCATCCAGCATACCATTGAGCTAGAGGATGGCGCCAAGCCATTCCGACAGAGGAGGGCCGTGAATCCGAAGATTGAGGCCATGATGAAAGCCGAGCTCTTGAAGATGCTGGAAGCCAAGATCATCTACCCCATCAAACATTCATCCTGGGTCGCGAATTTGGTGCCCGTGAGGAAAAAGAATGGCGACATTCGTCTCTGTGTCGACTTCAGAAACCTGAATCAAGCTTCCCTCAGGGACCACTATCCGCTTCCCCAAATCGACCAGATTCTACACATCGTTGTTGGAGCCCAGAGATTCTCACTTTTAGATGGATTTTCCGGCTACAACCAGATTTGGGTCAAAGATGAGGACCAAAGATAAGACGGCGTTCACCACCAAGTGGGGGACGTTCGCCTATCGCCGCATGCCTTTTGGCTTATCCAATGCCGGTGCCACATTCCAAAGGGCCATGGACCCTGGCCTTCCGAGAGCTGCTCAATAAGATCATTGTTATCTACCTTGATGACATGACCGTTTTCTCTCACCAAAGAGGGGATCATGTTTCCCACCTACGGCAAATATTTGAGAGGTGTCGAGAATTCGGCATTTCTATAAACCCGAAGAAGTCTGTCTTCGCGGTAAAAGAAGGAAAGCTGCTGGGACATGTCATCTCCGAGGAAGGCCTCGCCATTGACCCTGACAGAGCGTAAGCCCTCCTTCGCTTGCCAGCCCCCATCGATAAAAAAGGGCTGCAGTCCTTCTTCGGTCAGATTAACTTCGTGCGGAAGTTCATTCCGGACTTCGCACAGGTGATCAAGCCTATGGCCGAACTGCTGAAAAAAGATACAATTTACGAATGGACTGATGAGAGAGAGCAAGCCTTCGAGGAAATCAAGGCTCGAATTGCGCAAGCTCCGGTGTTGACAAACCCGGACTACTCCAAGGACTTCATCCCTTTATGCAAGTGGGAGAACCCGAAAGTTACGCCGCAGTCCTAACTCGGAAGGGAGACGATGGCGAGGAGCGCCCCATAGCGTTCCCCGAGCCAAGTGATTCAGCCGCATGAGGAAAAGTACAACTTTATAGAGCGGCTGTTCACGCCGTTATGAAATCCCTCCGAAAGTTCGGGCATTTTGTCTCCCGTAGCAAAACAACCGTCTTTGTGATTCACCCGGACGTTCGAAGCTTCATCATACAAGGAGAACCGGGTCACAAGAGAGCAGGATGGATTGCAAAAATCCAGGAGTTCGACATCGAAGTGCGGCCCACCAAGCTTATCAAAGGCCGAGCCTTGTGTCAGGAATTGGCCCGAAGCGCTGTAGCCGGCATCTCCGCTCGTAAGTGGGAGGACACAACGACACGCATCTACCTAGCCAACTCCTTATCGGAGGGGAGTGATTGGACAGATGAACCGGTGAGATATTTTTGCACCGGAAGATGTCCAGATCACCTGAACGCCTCACAACGAAGGAGATTTCGGCTAGGTGCACTTAAGTACACTCTTCGCCCCGAGGGGCTTTACTTCAAAAACATCGACGGCATCCTGTTGCGGTGCGTCATAAAATCCGACCAGCCCAGGGTCCTCGGAGATTTTCATTCCGGGATGCCTGGGGGTCATCATTCTGCAAGGCCCACGGCCTTAAAAATAATTAGAGCCGGGTACTATTGGCCCACTCTATTTACAGACGCTCATGCGGTCTGTTCCAAGTGTGATCAATGCCGAGGTTTGCCGGCGTAAACGGAAAAGCACCCCCGCCCCTTCAACCGATTCAAGCCGAGACTCCGTTCCAAAGAATGGGGTCTAGACTTCATTGGGGTGATTTCGCCTAGTTCCTCTGTCGGACACAAGTTTATTCTTACAGCCACCGATTACTTCACACGGTGGGCAGAGGCAATCCCGACCAAGAACGCAGACCAAGAAACGGTCATCAGGTTCATTGAGAGCCTGATTACCCGCTTCGGGGTTCCAAAGTCAATTGTGACAGACAATGGTCCGGGATTCGCAGGCGCTGTACTCACGGAGTACACTGGCAAACTTGGCATCTATCACAAGATGTCTTCTAATTACTACCCGCAGGGGAATGGCCTTGCCGAGTCTACTAACAAGAACCTCCTGAAAATCATCCGGAGGACCATTGACAGAAACAAGCGGACTTGGCATTTACTCCCGAACCGGCGCCGTGGGCGGACAGAGTTTCATTCAAGAAATCCATCGAACGTCCCCTATGCGCTCGTCTATGGCAAAGAGGCCGTCATGCCATCCCACATTGAAATCCCCGCCCTATGGATGTTGGACGAAGACAGGAGCAAGGGAGACCCGATGGACGACAGACCGTGCCAACTCCCGCAGCTTGGAAGAAGACAGAGAAAAGCATACCAGGCCTTCACTGATCATATTGCAGCCACTCAAGGCTGGTTTGCAAAGGCACCACTGCCCGAGTTTTTAAAATCGGGGATCTGGTGCTGAAGTGGGACTCATATAAGGCGAAGCCGGGCAATCACGGGAAGTTTGATGCTCTCTGGGAGGGCCCATATCAGATTGCCCGGGTGAACCAGTTCAATGCCTATGTACTTCGGGATATGGAGGGTCAGCTCCTACCTATCCCTCGTTAACGGGTTCCACTTAAAAATTTACCGCCGTCGAAGGTGCCCGAGTGGCCCTTCTTTGTAAAAATTTCCCTTATGCATTTTTGTTTTCCAACATGTACGCTTCCAGCTTTCAGTTTTTTTATTTTTTTTTGAGCCAAACTGCGACATGGGAGAGAATACGTACTTCGCAATGAGTCGTTGTCGCCCTCGAAGGGGCGAAGTTCGTGAAGGGGCCGCTTGAGGAAGAAGAAAGCAGCGAAAAAATGTCTAAGTGTTGGCCGCTGCCCGACTTCGCAAGTCGGCTGCGCGCCAAGAAAAGCGAAGTTTGAAGGGAGAAAACTGCAAAGGCACAAGGATCGGATCGCGCCGCTTTGAGCGAGTCCGACTTCGGTCCGACCGCTTGCGCGGTACGAATCGCGCACTCGCGCGAAGTGCAACTCCCGTTCGAACTTCGCCCGAACTTCGGGTGAAGTCCGAACGCGCTCCATTGTTTAAGCGCAGCTCGTGCACCCGGTCCAAAGAGGCAGTAAAGTTCTAAGTGTTCGCCTCTTCCAAAGTTTGTAAAGGGCCGGACTGCGCTCAACCCTCGGGCGCGGAAGAAAAAGAAAAGAAACATTCTCAATGCAAGTCGCAGCTCGAATCCGCCCATTTTGGGCGAAGTCCGATCCGCCGCGAAGTCGGATCGCGCCCAACTTTGGGCGAAGTCCGATTGCGCCTTGTTTTCTGGGCCAGCTTGGACAGTTGTTTAAAAAATGAATAAAATATTCTAAAAGCTCCAAGCTGGGCCCAAGGCGCATTGCGACCGTTTTGAGATGGGTTTCCGCGCCAAGGGGTTTTTCTTGAGCAGTGTGCCCAGATTGCGGCAGTGACGTCCCCATGGCGCAGCTTCAAGGTAAAGTTAATGATTGCACAATCCTCAATGAAAAGTGCAATCGAAAAAGCATGGCACGGCTGCCAGGGTACCTTTTTCAAAACATTCTCCCGCGCAGCCACCCAAGAAACATAACTCCTTCACTTGCCAACCGACCTACCCCCTCCTACGCGACATTAATGACGCTGTCATTATCTAGAAAAGGGGGTCAGGTGCATCCAAACATGCCAAACTGCAGATTATTCCCGTGGATCGCGAACCTGCGTACGCCCGAATTTGTAATTATTGCTGTTTCGGAGATATGGACAGAGGAAAGATGCCAATGCCAGCGTAATCCAGTGAAGGGTGCGAACCCGAAGATTTACCGCGGCCAGGTGTTTTCGTAAGTGAAACACCGTCGGAGCGAAAATTAAAGTCCCGGCCAAAGAAAGTACAGCATAGGCAAGCCCCACCACCTCCGGTAAATTACCTGGCGGGATACAAGGACGGCTCGTTTTCTATGAGCCTGACTAAGCTGCGGACAAATGTGGAGAGTTGGGCTGACAAGGTTTCGCCCTCTCACCATTTCGGAGCGGCGTACAAGTCAAACCTTTTCCGGTTCTTGTGCCCTCCTGTCCATCAATGCCCGGAGCTGGTAGACCTGATTGTCAGACATTACAGACCAGCTACCCGGCAGATTTGCAGCTCCAGCGGTAAACCCTTGTTCGCGCTGCGCAAGGAGACTGTCCAGCCAGCTTTCGCCCTGTGGTTGGAGTATGACTCCAAGACAATCGTCAGAAAGATAAATCGGGGCGAGCAAGCGGGACGCTTCACGCATACAAAAAGGATGAGGGATTTCCTCAATTCGTAGCCGAACGCCCCGCTTGTACCGGACAAAGGCCAACCGGCCCCATGCCCTTGGCGAGGTTTCGGAGCAAATATTTATACACCATTCTGGCATGGATCCTCGGTCGCGACTCTGATGAGCTGGTACAGCCGTACTAGCTAGCGCTGGCAGAATGTCTCCTATGTGGAGAATCCTACGAACCAACAGCGCAGAGAAGTGGAAAGCGCCCCATCTTTTTCGACTGGGCGGATTGGCTTGCATACGCCATCCACTCCACTGGTGAAGCTCCAGAAGTAGCAGTCCACTGAATTTCGGTTCAGTTCTGTCCTAGCTTGGCTATGTTTGTACCATTTGCACTCCCGGATGCCGATCCCGAACCTGAAGAAGGTCAACGAGAAGGGAGAGCCACAGCCCGTCTACGACTGGACGGATGACCTATACCGGAAAGGGTCTTACTACAAGTTTAACTTCAACTTTCTGGGATTGGTCATGTCAGTCTTCAGCGATGGCGAGATCCCTCGCCCCGTGCGGGAAATGACGAACTCTTTGCCGAGTCAGAAGCTCGGGGACGTCTTTAGACCGACGCAGGGATTGTGGTCGAATCTACGGATTCAAGGGCAAACCTCATCTCGCTGCCCTACCGGTGCACGGATCATCGCTTGGGATGGAGGTTGCCCGTCAGATGGACTATGTTGAGGAGGAGTTCGGCCTGGGAAAGAAAAGAGGCCAGATTTTTCAATATCCTCTTTCCTGGGCGAACGTTGAGATTTCTGAGGTAGGACAACATGTCTACCTCGAGCGGGAGCTTTTTGACATTGGGCTGATTCTGCTGCCGCAGTCGCTGGAAGTACGACCCGTACGGGATAAGGGGAAAGTTCACGCATCTCTGCCCCCCGGCAGATATAACCGAAGATAGATGCGATGTGGTCCATGTTGACCTTGACTGGGAAATTGACTTGATGGAAGCTTCGCCTCCATGGCAGGATTTTTACTGCGAGGAGGTGGCATATGACCCCAAGCGAAACCCGGACCACAAGTTTTCTTCTCCAGGGTTTAAAAAATTCATCTCCAAGATAGCAGGCCTTAACTGGCCAAAAGAAAAGATTATTGAATGCTGGAAGATGAGGTGCCGCACGCAAACACGACAAATCCACCAGGAGAAATCTGGCCGTTGATGACGACTTTTCGGCTCTATATGACCAGCACCATGACAGCTGGCGGCCATTCGCATATCAAGATTACGTTCCCCGAGGTCCCTTTGAGGGTTATAAAGGAGGGTCTTCCTCCCAACAGTTGTACACTTCGGCAACTGCCAGCGCGGGCCCAACAGACATCCAAGTGGACCCAATGCAGCCCGTGGCTTCCAAGGTGGTGCCTGAAAAGGCGCAGAAACCAGTCAAGTCAACGCCTGAGGTGACCCTTCAGGCACAAAAGGCGCCAGCACCACCAGAGAGCAGACCGGTTGCGGGCAGACCTTCTGCAAGTCAAACCCCGCACAAGTTCACCGTGGGAACATCGCCGCCGTCGCACCTGCTTCATCTCCTTCCCCCGATCCGACCATTGTTCCGAAGAGAAGAAGAGGAAGAGAGTTGAAAAGATCAAGCGACCTAGTCTGACAGTGCAACAGCCAGTCGCAGAGCCGCAGCCGCGTTCAACCGCTCCAGAGCGTGTTTCCCTGGGCAGTCCCGAGCCAGCCACCGGAACCAGAATCGCAGACATCCATCCAAAGATCGGCTCAAAGCGGAGCTCGCAGGTACGTTTGCTGCCCCACTCTCTCCGGGTCTCATCTAGCCCTACTCCTACTCCATCTCCCGCTCAATCCGAGCAAGCCATGGCCGCATCTTCCTCCCCGTCTCCACACCCTTCTAGCGGCCCCCATTCTTTCGACCAGTTTGCTCAGAACCCCAACGTTTCCCTATCTCTGAGTCAAACCCCAAACCCTTCACCTGAGGTTAGTGCTGAAGCCGTGCATTCACCGTTACATCCACCGCCTCAGCCGCTTGAAACCCTTTCAAAGCATCAGCCGCTCCCATCTCCACTTCCCGGCCGCCCTCGTAAGCGGCCGATCCTTCCAAAGTCCGTCCGGTTCCTCCCGATCCCATTCCCGCAGGAGAGACGTCTCAGCAGAACCCTAGGCTGGGGGAACCAGACTTCATGGACGACCTCCGTAATACGGACGACTTGCCTCTGGCAACGAGAGCTGTAGAGTACCCTATCTCTTTCCTCCAAAACCTGAAGCGGAGGAGACCTGAAGAGATAGCCGCCCCGGTAAAGCGCACCAAGTTTAACTTCGAGAGGAGAGTGCTTACAACAGAGAAGATAATCCCGAAAGTGAAGAAGCCTCTCCGGGAAATGACCAGGGCGGACTACGAGCTCCAGACAAAGGAGAAGAGCTTTGACGATATTGACAAGCAATACGAGATTCAAGGAATCATTCGTAAAGCTGACAATCTCCTTGTCAAGAGTCTGGAGGAACAGGAAGAGCTTTTCGGGTTGCAGGATAAGACAAGACAGCTTGAAGAGGACCTGTCTCGGTCCACTGAGCAGCTGGAAGCGGCGCAACGAGAAATAGATGAACTAAAAGCCCAACTGGCCGCTTCTCAACAACAAGCCGCAACCGAAAAGAGAGCAGCCTTGGAGCAGATTTCTCACTCCAGGAGTCTTTGAAACAGCGCAGCCGCAATTGCAGAGAGAGCATCTCAAGCGACGGTCTTTTCGAAGAGCAAAGTTAAGGGGATGCGGGCTGATCTGTCACGGGGATGCAAGCCCCACACGTATAAGGCTATGTCAGCTCCGGATTTCGCATCCGTAATTCAAGAAGTTTCGCCAGGGAAAGCCCGTGGTAGAGGAGGCCGAACGCCGTGCGAAGCAATGGCCGGACCTCGGCAATAAATCTTCAGAGCGCGAGCGCGATGGCCTCCAATTCTCCCCCATGTCCTCATTCGCCGCAGAATGGGCAGATGCAAGGGTAACCTTGCATAAATATTTTAAGAAAGTAGAAGAGGTGAGAGTTGCCGCATCGAATGCCGGACGCATTCGAACATGAAAGAGACATTTGTATGGCTCCCTTTCACGCTCTTTCCGAACTAGGGTGCCCGGGCTTTGTTGAGAATGGTGAGTTTCTCACCCATGAGCAGTGAAAAGAATTGGCGGTCCTTTGAGGCAGATACAACTGAGATTGATAGCTGGACTGAGCCAATTCAAGAAAGTCAGGTCACCCGGATGGTGTCCAAATGTCGCAAGATCAGCTCCTACTTCCAGGAGCTAGGAAAAGATACCTCACCATCGACCCGCACGCGGTCGCCGCTTTCCACGCAAGCATTAGAAGAAGTTGCCGACCGCCGGCCATTCGAGGTGCCCGGGCCAAGCCCATGCCGCATACAACCGCATCTCGCGAGGCGTGAAAGCCGGAGAGCCTTCGGAAGATGGTTCCGAGGAGGCAACCGACGAAGGTGAATCAAGAACAGCTTGCCGCGAGGAGAACAGCTAGAGCAGAAAAGGCGTGGGAAGCAAGTTCCTCTCGCACCCAATGGATGAAGGCATGGATTCTTTGCGCCGAGGCGAGCTCGACACCCCGCGAGCCGCCAGAAATGTTGCCACATTTTGCACGGGGTGCAATGTTTTCAATTTTGTAGCAATGCTGCTCTTCCTTTTCCCTCTTCCTCTATTTTCCTTTCTTCCTCTCTCCCTTTCTCTCTCTTTCCTACATTCTCTTTTTCCCCCTTTCTTGGAGCCCTCGCTTGGATCTCAAGTTGACAGCAGCTTGCCCGGAAAATGGCTAAGTGTTGGTGCGAGTTCGCACTTCGCCCGCGAAGTCCGACTTCGCCCTCTTCTCGGGGCGCACCTTGTAGCAGTCGAGCAAAATGACTAAGTGCCGGAGCGAAGTCCGTACGGCGGCAGAACCAGCTTCACCCGCGCAGTCCGACTTCGCAACGAGTCGGAGTGCGCCCTTGACAAGCGCAGAGGGAAACAAACTCGGAAATGCACCCAAGGCATGAAGGCCTTCCCGATCGCATCGTCGCCCGCGCAACCCGATGGCGCTCCGATCCCGTGCGAAGTTGGATAAACCGCCTTTCAAGGCGGACACGTGTCAAACAAAGATCATCCATCATCTGACAAGTGTCCAGCTTCGGGATTTGAGCCAAGACGTGCCGAGCAAAAGGACGAGCATGGGCTGCACTACCTATGCCAGTGGCCTCATTTAAAGCCGATTGGAGGTTCTACCTGCTCCAGCTACCCGCATTCCTGCCGAGAAGAAGTTCTGGCCCAACACACCGCCACCTAGCTGTCCAGCCTTCCAGAAGACCATGCCGCGGGTACAGCCCGGTCCGACAAAAGGTCAGCATTTGCAGCTCTTTCGCCGCTTTTGTCGCCTAGTGTTTGATCGGGGACTTTGTGCCCATTAATGTAACGGGAGGGACTCGGGCTATAAAAACCCACCATGTTTTCATTGTAAAGGGTGGAAGGGGAATGTCTGTTAGGGAACCATTGTAACCGTGCTTCTGCTTATAAATATAAATTGTATGCCTGGTTCTCGTTCTACCGCTTTTATTTCTTTTATGCTTTACGCTTCCCCGTGTCACCGCTCGTTGATTCGTTTCAGCATTTGGTGGTCAGGCGCCTTTAGCATTGTTTGTGCCATGGCTTGTTGATTCATTTCAGCATTTGGTGGCCAAGCACTTTTGAACTTCATAATAGATGTGGTAGCAGTTCCATCAGTTGTGTGTTACGTTGCTGTCCGTAGTGGTGATTGATGCGTTGTCGTGCTGTTAGTTCTCCTTGTAGGGAGAATGTTTGCTAGGGGACCATTGTAGCTGTGCGTATAAATTCTCTGCATAACACATATACCTGGCTCTGATATCTCTTGGTTGCTTTCTGCTTATGTTAGTGTCCGTAGTGGTGATTGATGCATTGTCGTGTTGTTAGTTCTCCTTGTAGGGAGAATGTTTGCTAGGGGACCATTGTAGCCGTGCGTACATCGCTTAATACGTAAAGTATACTTAGGTTTTGCAGCTCCCGGTCATGCTTTGTATTTATGATGCAAGTAAGCAATGGTGATTGATGTGTTGCCGCATCGTTAGTTCCCCCCACCAAACTCCAATCACATTTGTAAATTCTTTCCGTTCCTTTATCTCTTTCCTGCACTCTTAGCTTAAACCATAAAACCCCCAAAGGAGCCGGCCTTCTCCGGAGATTGGCACGGAAGGCATCTCTTCCTTCCGGCCTTTCATGCTGGTGGGCGAATCTGGGCGCATTAACCCAAAATCCTTTCCTCATGGCAGATTCGTAACCAACAGTGTCGAACTTCGTGCGTTTCACCGGGGCAGCTATCTCTTCGGCTCTCCTTCGTTTCACGCCCTGGAGAAATGAGGCGGAACATCCTGAGGCACTTACTGCCAAAGGCAGGTCATCAGCGCTCTGTAGTTCGCCCATGAAGTCCAGATCCTCCAGCATTGGATTTTGCCGCGGCATTTTTCCCGCAAACAGTGACGCGGGAGGTATTCCAAAAGGGGTGGCCGCTTTTGAGGGCGACCGGGTCCCAAGGGAAACGGGCGGCTGAGTGGATGGTGCTGGTAGGCTTTTGGATGGCTGGGAGAAGTGTGGCGGCGAAGGAGCAACTTCAGCACTGGATGCGAGAGAGGGTTCTAGGGTTTGACTCAGTGATTGGAATGCGTTAGGATCTTGAGCAAACTGGTCGAAGGAATGTGAGCCGCTAGAGGGCTGGGTAGCTTGGGAGGAAGAAGACGCGGCTACGGCTTGCCCTGATGAAATGGGAGAGGGAGCTTTGGCAGGGCCGACTGGGACTTGGGGAAGAGAAACAGTGGACGTACCTGCGGGCTCCGCCTGAGCCGCTGTTGGAGGGACGCTTGTAGCCCGGGTGTCTGCCTCTGGTTCAAGGTTGTGCAAAGAGACAACTTCTGGCGCTGCTGCTCCCGACTGCTCTGCGACTGATTGCTGCGCAGGCTCTTTAAGCCGCTTTGTCTTTTCAACTCTCTTCCTCTTCTTTTCTTCTGGCGTCGTGGCTAGTCCAGAGGAAAGAGATAATGTCGGGGCGGCAGGCGCTGACGTTCCCACGGTAAACTTGTACCTGGGTATGGCTGGAAGAATGCTCGCCGTAGCCGATCTGCTAGCTGGTAGCGCAGGCACTTTTTTTGCTGGAGAGGCCACCTCAAGGGTTGACTTTTCTGAATTTTGCGCCTTTTCGGGCACTGTCTCAGAAGCTGTTGGCTGCATTGGGCCCACTTGACTACTTGTCGGAGTTGCGCTGGAAGTTGCCGGAGTTGACGATTGCTGGGACGAGGGCCTCTTTATATACCTTTTCTTAGCGCCTCGGGGGACGCAATTGCGGAATTCGAAAGGTTGCCAGGTGGCAACATGCTGGTCATATAGTGCCGAAAATTCGTCGTCAACGGCCAGATTCCTCCGGTTGGATTTATCGTGCTGTGTGCGACACCTCATCTTCCAGCATTCAATAATTTTGTCTTTATGCCAGTTGAGGGGTGCCACCTTGGCGAGGAATTTTCTGAAACCCGCAGACTCCATCCGGTGATCCGGGTTTTGCTCGGGATCGTACGTCACCTCTTCGCAGTAAAACTCATGCCATGGGGGCCATGATTTCATCTGCTCGATGTGCCATTCCAGGTCTGCACCTGTCCTGTTCCTTCTTTCTTGCATGATCTCGGCTCGGGGACAGATATGCGTGAACTTTCCTCTGACCCCAATTGGGTCGTACTTCCAACGCTGCGGCAGCATTATTAGACCCATATCAATGAGTTCCCGCTCGAGGTAGACGTGCTGCCCGATTTCATACACTTGGGTATTTGCCCAGGTCATGGGATACTAAAATATATGGCCTTTCTTTTTGCCCTGGCCGAATTCTTCTTCAACGTAGTCCATCTGCCGCACAATTTCCATCCCGAACTGGTTGTCAGTGCAGAAGTAGGGCAGCAAGAACGGCTGCCCCTTGAACCTGTAGATTCTGACTATGATGCCCTGAGTCAGCCGGAAGGTGTCCCCGTACTCATTCTTCCACAAGTATTTTGTCATGACTTCCGATGGGCGACATGCCTTACGGTTGAACAACCCCATGACCTGGCACAAAAATTTGAGATTAAATTCGTAGAATGAGCCTTTTCTGTACAGAATCTCAGTCCATTCGTACACGGGCAGCGGCTCTCCTTTTTCGTTTATTTTCCTCAGGTCAGGAACGTTCATCCGGTAATGCATGTGATACAGGCACAGCCATGCGAGGAAGGAACAAAACCGGAAATATTTTGTCTGCTTCTGTTGCAGCCTAACCAGACTTGAATGTATTGCATATACCATCCAGTCCGCCCAGTCGAAGAAAATAGGGCGCTTTCCACTCTTCTGCGCTGTAGAGTCATAAAATTCTCCGTGCAGGAGACATTCTGCCAACGCCAGCTGGTACGGCCGTACTACTTTGTCAGAGTCACAGCCCAGGACCCACGCCAGGATGATGTAGACGTATTTGTTCTCAAATCTGTCCAAGGGTATGGGGCCAGTCGGCCACTGTCCGGCTGCCAACAGAGTCTTCAGCTCCGAATCGAGAAACTCTTTCATCCGCTTTGCCTGCGTAAATCTGCCGGTCTGCTCATCCAGATTCACCCTTCTAACAATCGCGCTGGGCTCGTACTGTAGCCCCGGGGCGAACGCTAGCTGGACGCTCTCCCGAAAGAGTGTGAACAGCACTTTTCCCTCGTTGTTGCAGACTTGCCGGGCAGCTGGTTTGTAATATTTTGCAATTGCTTCAATCAGCTCCGGGCACTGGTGAGTAGGAGGGCACAAGAACCAGTATAGGTTCGATTTATACGCAACGCCAACATGATGTGAGGGCGAAACCTTGTCTACCCACTTTGCAATGTTTAGCCGCAGTTTGGTGAGGCTGATGGAGAAAGAGTCGTCCTTGTACCCGGACAGGCGATTAACTGTTGGCGGCGAATTTTGACCAACTACGCGCCGCTTCGTCCGGGATTTTCTTTTCTGGTCCTTCTGCGATGCTTCGCTCTCATGAGTGCTTGACTCCGGTGATTCCTCAGCTTCGCGCCGTTCTTCACTGGATTTCGCATGTACGGGCGCTTTCCCCTTGTCCATCCTTTTCGAAACAGAAGAGGCAGGAAATACGGCTTCTGAGTTTGTCAGCTTTATTCCTTGCAGTCAGGAAGTCAGCTTGAACGATTTGAATTTTCTGGTTGCGCCAGGGCCCTTTTGTATTCAACGACTGCAACATTAATGGCGCGAGGCAGGGAGTTAGGGCAGTTAACTTGGAGTTGGTGGAGGCGTTATGTTTTTTTGGCGGCTGTGCATGGGTTTATTTTTGAAAAGCGCACCCTAGTAGCCGTTGGTCCAAAACGCACCTTGCTTTTTTAATGCATCATTCTTGAAAGATGTGCAATCATTAAACCTCCTTGGGAATCGTGCCATTGCTGACGTCATCGCTGCCGCCTGGGCACACTTTACAAGAGAGAATTTCTGGCCCGTTGACCCAACTTCGCCCTGTGCCGTATTTCGCCCTAAGCCGTATTTCGCCCTGGGCCCACACTTGGAATTTTTCATGTTTTTCCCTGGTGGGTTATTCGGACTTCGCGCGAAATTCAGGGCACACTCGGACTTCGCCCGGAAAATGGGCGCACTCCGACTTCGCCCGAAAGTTACTTGCGCAGTCTGACACTTAGCCGTTTTGTCGTTGTCTGTTTCCCAACTGCGCTCTTTGGAGGGGGCGCAGCCCGACTTCGCTGCGAAGTCGGGTTGCGCACCCAGACTTAGTTAATTTAGCTCCTCTTTTCAGCTGCCTTGCTCCGTACTTCGCACTGCCCAAGGAGCGCTACCCGACTTCGCTGCGAAGTCGGGGTTTGCCCTAGGTCTTACTTGGGCCCTTTGAAAAATTAAAAACTGAAAAACTGAATGCTGAAATATATACATTCTGAAAACTAAAAAAATGCAGAAGGGAAATTTGTACAAGGAAGGACCCATCTGGGCGCCTTCAGTGGTGGTAAATTTTGAGGTGGAACCCGTTGACGGGAATGGGGAGAAGCTGTCCCTCCATGTCCCGGAGCACAAATGCATTAAACTGATTTACCCGAGAAATCTGATAGGGGCCCTCCCATAAGGCATCAAACTTGTCGTGGTTACCCGGCTTCGCCTTCAACGAGTCCCACTTCAACACCAGGTCCCCGATTTTGAAAACTCGGGCAGTGGTACCTTTTGCGAACCAGCCTTGTGTTGCTTCAGTGTGTTTGGTGAAGGCCTGGTACGCTTTTTCTCTGTCTTCCTCTAACTGCAGCAGTTGACAAAGTCTGTCATCTACCGGATCCTCGCTGCCTCTCTCTTCATCAAGCATCCAGAGAGCAGGAATTTCGATGTGGGTTGGCAAGACTGCTTCTTTGCCGTATACAAGCGCATAGGGGGACGTTTTAATGGACTTCTTGAAGGATATCCTATCCGCCCACAGCGCCCGATCCAGGAGTAGGTGCCAAGTCCTCTTGTTTCTCTACAGTCCTAATGATTTTCAACAGATTCTTGTTGGTGGACTCGGCGAGACCGTTCCCCTGCGGGTAGTAATTGGAAGACATTTTGTGGTAAATGTCGTATTTGCCGGTGTACTCCGTGAGTACAGCGCCTGCGAACCCCGGACCATTGTCCGTTACTATTGACTCGAGGACACCGAAGCGGGTTATGAGGCTCTCGAGGAACCTGATGACCGTCTCCTGGTCCGCATTCTTTGTGGGGATCGCCTCTGCCCACCGTGTGAAGTAGTCGGTGGCGGTAAGAATGAACTTGTGCCCCGCAGCAGAGTTCGGCGTAATAATCCCAATAAAGTCCAGACCCCATTGCTGAAACGGAGTCTCGGCTTCGATCGGCTGAAGGGGCAGGGGTGCTTTTCTATTTCTGCCAGCAAATCTCTGGCATTGATCACATTTTGTACAGACCGCATGTGGGTCTATAAAGAGAGTGGGCCAGTAGTACCCAGCTCGGATTATTTTCAAGGCCGTAGGCCTTGCAAAATGGTGACCCCCAGGCATCCCGGAGTGGAATTCTCCGAGGACCCTGAGTTGGTCTGCTTTCATGACGTACCGCAACAGGATCCTGTCAATGTTCCTAAAGTAAAGTCGCTCGGGGCGAAGAGTGTATTTCAGTGCACCTAGCCGAAACCTCCTTTGTGAGGCATTCAGGTGGTCTGGACATCTCCCGGTGCAGAAATACTTCACCAGGTCATCCGTCCAATCACACTCCTCGGGTAAGGAGTTGGCTAGGTTGGTGTTTGTTGCTGGATCCTCCCACTTACCGGCGGATATCTGGGCTGCTACGCTTCGGGCCAGCTCCTGGCATAAGGCTCGGCCTCTGATAAGCTTGGTCGGCCGCACTTCGATGTCGAACTCCTGGATTTTAGCAATCCATCCTACTCTCTTGTGACCCGCCTCTCCTTGTATGATGAAGCTTCGGACGTCCGGGTGTATCACAAAGACGTGAGTTCTCGCTCGGGAGACGAAGTGCCCGAACTTTCGGAGAGACTTCATGACTGCGTGAACCTGCCGCTCTATAAAGTTGTACTTTTCTTCATGCGGCTGAATCACTTGGCTCAGGAACGCTATGGGGCGCTCTTCGCCATCATCTCCTTTTTGGGTCAGGACCGCGGCGTAACTCTCGGGTTCTCCCACCGCGTACAGGATGAAATCCTTGGAGTAGTCCGGGTTTATCAACACCGGAGCTTGCGCAATTCAGGCCTTGATTTCTTCGAAGGCCTGCCTCCTCTCATCAGTCCATAAGAATTCAGCATTCTTTTTCAGCAATTCAGCCATGGGTTTGATTACCTGTGCGAAGTCCGGTATGAACTTCTGCACGAAGTTGATTTGGCCGAAGAAGGACTGCAACTCTTTCTTGTCCACTGGAGCGGGCAAACGGAGGAGGGCTTCTGCTCTATCAAGGTCCACGGCTAGGCCTTTCTCGGAGATGACATGCCCCAGTAGCTTACCTTCTTTTATCGCGAAGACAGATTTCTTCGGGTTTATGGAAATGACGAATTCACGACACCTTTCAAATATTTGCCGCAGGTGGGGAACATGATACTCTCTCTTGTGAGAGAATACAGTCATGTCATCCAAGTAGATGACAATAACCTTGTTGAGCAGCTCTCGGAAGGCCAGGTCCATGGCTCTCTGGAATGTGGCGCCAGCATTGGATAAGCCAAAAGGCATGCGCTGGTAGGCGAACGTTCCCCATTTGGTGGTGAACGCCGTCTTATGCTGGTCCTCATCTTTGACCCATATCTGGTTTGTTGGAATATTTTCAACATTGCCTCCTTAGTCCTAAGTATTAAGTCCTAGTATTTAGTTTTAGTTTAATGTTTTGATTTACATATTTCTAGTTAATTTGATTAGCATACGTTGAGGTTTTGGCTTGGTTGGTCAATGTTTGACCATAGTCCAAGATTAGCATGTTGTTAGGATAAGAGCTATCTTTAAGTTAGTTTGTTGTAATAAGTTTGAGAGGATTTCTCTCAACCACCGTGTCTATTTTTAGTTCTTTCAAGAACTATAAAACTATGTAATGCATTGTTGATCAATAGAACAATTTCACCATTGTTTCTCATTTGGTATCAGAGCAGGTTTGCTCAGATGGATCAAAACCTATGGAGAGTGGCGTGAAGAGATCTGAAGCACGCACTTTGTCAGAGAAACTCAAGTGGCCAACACTCAACAGATTTGCAAGGAAGAGCTCGAGTAAATCATTAATATCTCATGCATCCTGAGGTATTTTATTATGAAATTTTGAGGGTTGTTAGATAATTGTATCAAGAGGATGCTGTCAAAATTTTAGGTGATTTGGAGCTAATTTATGGATTTTATTAGCATTTTGAGTTTTTCAATAAAATGGTTGTATAAGGTGGAATACAGGGTATTTGCTTCTCAAATTTTGGGAGAAATATTATTTAGATAAAATAATAATTCAGAAAAAATTTCAGGTCATTTGGATCTGTATTGATTAATGTATGTGAATATTTATTTTTCCTTCAACAATCCTAGATCCGGAATTGTGATAGAAAGGGCAAAAGTAAATTGATCACATATTTCTCATTTGTGTGAATTTGGATCTGAAATTTAGTGGATTTTCAGATAAGTATATCAGAAGTCTACAGGAAAAATTTGAGTTTGTTTCAATCAGTATTGGCAGATTTATGATAAATTGGGTGCTTGAGACTTTGGTAAATAAAAGGAAGCCATGTATAAAGACTTGGATGTACCAAAATTTGATGGAGATAATTATGCTATTTGGAGCATAATGATGAAGACCTTCTTGAAGGCTCAAGACTTATGGGATATAGTTCAAGAAGGCTATGAGGAACCCTCTTGGAGCAAGCTACAAGGTGAGGAGAGAAAAGAGAAGAAGGAGCAACAATATGCAAATTGCTTAGCTCTTATGGATTTGAGGAGAGGAATGGAAAAGAATGTTTTTCCTCTCATAGCCAATTGTAGATCAGCTACAATGGCATGGCAAGTGTTGAAGGATGCTTATGGGTTTGATGAGGACACCCATAAAGCCATGTGTGACAATCATGAAGATTGTTTAAGCAAGGAGGAGCCTTGCTTCCTTGAAGAAGTTTCTGAATTAGATCCTTTTGAAGGAGTTTTTGAAGAGTCTTTTCAAGACTCATATGAAGACATACATTCTTATGATGGTGAATTCTTCCTTGAAGAGGAAGACATGTTTGAAGAAAAGAGTGATGATGAACTTCTTGAAGAGAAGAGATACGAAGATGAGGAATCCCTTCATGGAGAAGAGGATGAGAAGGCGAAGGAGCCTTGTATAGCTCTCATTGGAGAGAGTTATTGTGAGACACCCATAGTTGCAGACATGTCTTGTAATGGCATGGAAAATTGTAATAGTCAATTATTTCTTTTAGGAGGAGAAAAATATGAAAAGAAAAATTGTACTAATAAATTTTTTGCAGGAATGGCATGCTTGGAAAGCATTCACATTGATAGCAAAGAGGATGGATGTCTCAATGGAGATACAATTGCTCAAGGACCTTGTAGTGAAGACCACTCAAAAGTGGAAGAAGACTTTGAAGATGAAGGAAGAGAAACACTCACATTGGAGTGTTCCTTGCTTGAAGACCATCAAAGTGAAATGTATGATGAAGAATGTCTCATGGAGGAGATAAATGAAGAGTGTATTATGGAGAATGCATCTACAATTCTCATGAAGGAGAATAAAGAAGATGATGATGGAGAAGCAATGTTCATGGATGATCATTGGCTTGAAGACCATTCAATTGGAATGGATGTGTGCTCTCTTGAAAGAACAAATGAAGTAATGTGGGATGATGATCCACAAGAAAAGTTTGATGAAGAGGAGATGGAAGCGATAGGCTTCTTGTTTGAAGATCACTCATCAAGGGTGAAGGATGTGTTGTGTGAAGAAAAGAACACACAAGACTCTCTCATTTGGGATATGGAAAGTGAGAGGGCAAATGGGATAGAAACAGAAAATGGAAATGAGATTGCTGATTTTCTTGTTGTAATGGCAAAGAAAACATCACTCATGGATGATGATCACTCACTTGGAGTGACTACATTGCAGAAAGAGAGTTGTCTTGAAAAGGCAACTATGTATGATTGCTTGAATGAATGGTGTTTCAACACACCAACATGGATTGAACAAAGGAGGAGAACTCTTAGTGAAGAGTTGATGGTTGATCTTGAAGCACCATACAACGAAGGAGAACTGCTACAAAATAGCTTTATGGGAAGCACCAAATCTACTCATACTAAAGGTAATGTTTTTATGATTAATGATTTGTTTTTTGTGAGCAGGAATGAAAAGAAAGGCGATTGTCTCATTGAGACAACTTTGATGAAGAGTCTTCTTGGAGAGAATACAATGATGGAGAACTTGGGTCACATGGATCAAAATGATGTGTTCAAAATTCCTTGGGAGAAGGATTCTTGTAAAGTCATTGTTTTGAGAGAATATTTGTGTGAGGAGCAACTTTATGTTGCATATGTAGTTGGTCATTATATGGCCATATTTGTTGTGATATTTTGTGTGGAAATATGTGAAAGAGTTGTATGGTATAATCATCTATGTGAGATGATTAATTGTAAATACTCATGTGGAGTATTGTTTAGTGTTGAAGATGTAAAAGAAGATCAAAATGTGAGAGCATGGTTTAAAGACCATAATGATAAAGATGTAAGAGAGTGGTTGCTGAAAACCACAAGAGGAGATACTTTTGTTGAAGGGGGAGCTAATCAACAAAAGAAGGCACTCAAGCATTTGCAGGAAATTCCACATGAAGAGTGGAAGGAGTGCCACCATAAGTATTTTGTAAATTCTGATTTCTTGATTCAAGATTGGAGGAAACGTAAGAGAAATATTTTCTTCCAACTCTGTGATGCTTAAAGAACTCTTGCATGAGTGTCTTTAGCATCAAGGGGGAGAATGTTGGAATATTTTCAACATTGCCTCCTTAGTCCTAAGTATTAAGTCCTAGTATTTAGTTTTAGTTTAATGTTTTGATTTACATATTTCTAGTTAATTTGATTAGCATACGTTGAGGTTTTGGCTTGGTTGATCAATGTTTGACCATAGTCCAAGATTAGCATGTTGTTAGGATAAGAGCTATCTTTAAGTTAGTTTGTTGTAATAAGTTTGAGAGGATTTCTCTCAACCACCGTGTCTATTTTTAGTTCTTTCAAGAACTATAAAACTATGTAATGCATTGTTGATCAATAGAACAATTTCACCATTGTTTCTCATGGTTATACCCAGAAAAGCCGTCTAGGAGGGAGAATCTTTGGGCTCCAGCAACTATATGGAGGATCTGATCAATTTGGGGAAGCGGATAATGGTCCTTGAGGGAGGCCTGATTCAGATTTCTGAAGTCCACACAGAGACGAATGTCTCCGTTTTTCTTCCTCACGGGAACCAAGTTCGCAACCCAAGATGAGTGCTTGATTGGGTAGATGATCTTGGCTTCTAGCGTCTTCAAAAGCTCGGCTTTCATCATGGCCTCGATCTTCGGATTTACAGCCCTTTGCTTCTGCCGGAATGGCTTGGCACCATCTTCTAGCTCAATGGTATGCTGGATTATATTTCTGTCATACCCCTTCAAGTCCTGGTAGCACCAGGCTACTATGTCAGGGAACTCTCGGCACAATGTTCTGATTTGCTCAAGTTCCTCTGTGGTGCAGTCTGTCCCGACCTTGATTGTTTTTCCAGGTTCAAGCTCCAGGTCGGAGTACTGCTTTGGGTCTACTTTGATCCGATGTGATATTGCTCTGTCATTCTGATCAAATAGACTCTCAAGTGTAATCAGTCCTTTTGGGACATGATTATTTTTCAGCTGTATCAACCCCTCATATTGCTCGTCATCAGGGTCTCTACCTTCGATTGAACACACTTCGTTAACCAAAAATGTGACGATCTCCTCGTCACAGTCAAACACCTGCCAGTGGGTGTCCTTATCAGGGCACAGAAGGCCTGTAAATGGTACGAACCAGCTTCGGCTTCTAGACAGTGTCATCAGCCGGAACGTACCTGGCTTCAACAGATGCCAAAATATTAGCATGCTTGTTTTTCTCACGTGATATAGCCTTGACATTCAACGAGTCAAAAGACTCCATCAGATCCCAGACCCGATTACGGTACGCCTTGAGATAGTGCTTCTTGGAGGCGCACTTGTTCGTAATCTGGTGGCACACCAGCTCTGAGTCGCCAAAGATCTGCAGATGCTTAATCCCCAGGCTCTCCGCTTTTCGCAAACCCAAGCACAGGGCTTCGTACTCCGCCGCGTTGTTGGTACAACTCCAGGCCAGCCTGTAGGTGTAGTCCTTCTGGATCCCGGTTGGGGAAACAAAAAGTACACCAACACCGGCGCCATTTTTGCATCGTGTTCCGTCAAAGAAAAGCTTCCACAGCTTTTCTGGTGCAGGTCCCACTTCGTTCTTGGCCGACTTGTCAAGCCTTTCAGGCTAAACAACAATGTAGCAGCCTTGCTCAGTTTCAATCACGGCGTTGAAGTCCCGCAAGGAGAATTCATCTTCTACTTGCAACAGCTCAAGAGCTTGCTCTCTCATGTCCACCACCACCAGTTCTTCCTCCGTCAGTTGAACCATGCAATCGGACGACTCTTCTCCGGGTATCTTCTCTACTAAGAAAGTGGAAGGCTTCTCGTTGTAAATCTTTAGTCTCCTTCCTTTGAAGGGCACTTCCATGTGTGAGTAGTCTAGAGACAAATACCCACCCAACTTCGCAGTGAACTCCCTGGAGAGGCACATGCCAAAGTAGGGTTCCAAGTCGACGACCACGACCTCTTGGATGACCACGATGTCGAGAGCTTTGTGCAGCCGAATAGGGATGTCTTTAATGACACCGACTGTCTTGACAAGGGGTGCCGTCCAATTGCAGCATGCCTTGGCTGATCCTTGTGTACTCCATCCCGATTTCATCGCAGACGGCTCTCGACATTATGGTCGTGGAAGCACTAGAATCCACCATACAGTTGTGCATTATGTACCCTTGCATCCATAATGACAAATAGAAGGGAGGTGGTCTGTTCTTCCCAGTGGCTGAGACTGTTAGGGGTTGCACCAGAACAACGGGTTGTATCTGCTTGCCATTCTTCATGTTTTTCAGAGATTCTTGCAGCAAATCAACCTACCCTGGGAGCAGAAGAGCATCATACATGCTGATTCTTGCAGGGGTCCTCTTCAACTCGTCTACTATGCTGTAGCACGAGGTGCTAGCTCCTTCCGCTTCTTTTGTCGGCTCATACTTTGTCCGATACTGCTGAGTGGCCTCAACTCTCTGTCTCTTGGTCAGAGACGGATATCTCAGCTTCTCCTGAGCTTGTTATTTGGTTTCAGCTGGAGGCTGAGCAGCGGGAGCTTTCGCTACGGGAGGCTTGACTGCGGGAGTCTTTGCCGGAGGAGTTTTCTCTTTGGTTGTGTAGGGCCACAGCCTCTTGTCAGGTGGTAGCCCAGCAGGTTGCTCCTTATCTCTCCTGGCGTACACCTTTAAGGGCTTTGCAGCGGTTTCAGCAGACTTTATGTTTTCCTTGGCAGGAGGGGGCAACGGATCTTCCTCTGGGACGGCGAAGTTGCTTTCATTGCCCAGGATCATGTAGAGTTCTTCGTCTTCTATGGCGCTGCCGGCCAAGGTCTGGAGGTAGTGTTGGTGCAGCAGTGCGCAGTCATCCTCAGAATGTGGGTCGTTGCACGTGGTGCACCAGTTGACCTGGTCAGAAGTACCAGATTGGTCCTCGATGGCAGCATTTCTCGAAGGGGGACGCCTTTGATCTCGCCGTTCTGGGGCTTGATCTTTTGTCAGTGTCGGGGGTGGATATGGCCTCCTTGGAACAAGGTCCATCTGGGCCTGTTTTTTCTTTAGAACGGTCATGTCGTTGGACATGGTGTGATATCCGGAGGCCAAAGCTCGTACCTCCTGGAGGATTTTATTCTAAATATCATTGTCAGGAGGCGGCAACTGAGCTGGGGGAGGTAATGCAGCCAATGGAGGAGGTGTGGAATATTGTGCATACTGCGGGGGAGCAGGGAGTGTTGGATAATGCGGAGGAGGAGGCGGATAATGAATTTGTGGCGGGCCATAAGGATTCACGACCGGCGCCGGATTCCATTGTTGCTGAGGTTGTTGTCCTGAAGTGGACGGCACTGGACCGGAAGCTGATGGATACTGAGATCGGGGGAAGTCGGGGTAAATAGGCGGCTGTACCCTATGCGGGAGTCTGCCAATGGAAATGATATCCATTTCAGCTTGTTGGGCAGCCTTGTACAAAGCAGGGAACGAGTCGATTCTGGCTACCTTCAGCAGCAGGCAAATGTCTAAGTTGAAGGACCTCAGGTAGTAGTAGGCGGCCTGACTTGCTGAAGGTCGGAGTTCGCGAGGTACTCGTTTCCAAGACCTCGCAAACCTGATGTTGAAGTCTGACACCTCCTCTTGGGGGTGTTGTTGTATACTTTGAAATTGATGCAACAAAGAAGAGGGATCGGCAGACTCGTTGCATCCTTTCACGAGCCTCGCCGCCTAATCGTCGCCACCCCGTGATAGATCCCTCCGGCGATGATCTCCACCAAGAGAGAAGCTTTCCCCTTAGGGAAAGGGCCGCGCGACGGGTCTTCACACCTTCGTCAATGATGGAATGTAGCGCAGCCAGGGCCAAAATGTCCTAGATGTGTTCATACGCCGTCTTGCCGTAGCCGTCATACGTAGGGATAGACTTTAAGGCAGCAGGGGGCACAGCTTGTTGTCCGACTAAGGCCAAGGGCCCCATGCAGTCCACCGCCGAGAAGAGGTCATCATCGTTCAGCTGGGCAGCCATGTCTTCTTCTGACCCGGTAGTGTACTCGATGTCGGAACTGTCCGAAGATGTAGATTCTTCTTCGGCCTCAACTTCTTCAATTTCAGCCTTAGCCTCTTCAATTTCAGCCTCGGCCTCTTGAATTTCTTCCACGCGAGCTTGGTAATCAGCCAGCCTGACACGCTCGCCTGGAGCGTCAATGTCAATTTCGTAAAAGTCAGGCGGGTTTCCCGGATTCCTTGCTTGCCACCTTCTTGTTTGCATGAAGGCGTTAGGACCGGTCTTCACGGACTCAGAGAGTATTCAGATATTTGCAGAGTCACCAGGTGCTCTGATTTTTAACAGCAATGAAGCGAGCACTCGTGCTTCGATTCTGTTTGGGGGTGGGAAACTACCATGTCCCACCGGGCGTGCCAAAGAAACTGTTGGTTACGAATCTGCCATGAGGAAAGGATTTGATGTTATTGCGCCCAAATTCGCCCACCAGATTGAAAGGCCGGAAGGAAGGAATGCCTTCCGTGCCAATCTCCGGAGAAGGCCGGCTTCCTGTGGGGTTTTTAGTGTTAAGATAAGAGTGCAAGGAAAGAGATAAAAGTGCGGAAAGAGAATCCAAATGTGATTGGAGTTGGGTGGGGGGAATAAGCAGCACGGCAACGATCAATCACCGCTACTAACAGCATTCCTTTACAAAGCACACCTTGAAACTACAGCTATCATTAATCCTATGTATCCTCTATCTATGCATTCCAGGAATACTTGATCATCAAATACCAGAGTCCAAAGTTCAATACAACAGTAAGCAATGATACAAGAAACATGAGGCAGAAATGACAAGGAGAGGCAGCATACAAGATAAAAGACAGTAAGCAGAGCTAAGTATATGCTTGTATTAGAGGCAAACGCACAGCTACAATGGTTCCCTAGCAATATATTCCCCTTCCACCCCTCTTACAATGAATTGCATGGCTCTTTATAGCCACAAGTTTCCCCCGATTACATTCTCGGGTACAAAAATTCCAGACTAAACATTAGCTGACACAAGCGGCTGAAGAGCTGCTGATGCTGACTTCCGTCGGGCAGGACTGTACTTGCAGCATGGTCTCCCTGAAAGATGTACAGCTACGTGGCGGTGTGTCGGGTCAAACCTTTGGTCAACAGGAATGCGGGTAGTTGTGGCGGATGGGACTTCTTATCAGCCTTAAATGATGGCAGCTGGCGTAGATAGTGCAGCCCATGCTTTGTCCTTTTCCCGGTCATGTCTTGGCTCGAATCCCGAAGTTGGACACTTGTCGGATGTAGATGAATGACACGTGTCTGCCTTGAAAGGCAGTTTATCCAACTTCGCCCAAGATTAGAGTGTTGTCGGGTTGCGCAAGCGAAAAACAGTGCAGTTGGGGAGGCCTCTGCGCCTTAGTCAATTTCTAAACTTGCTTGCCCAACTGCGCACCGGTCAGAGGGCACACCCCGACTTCCCTGCGAAGTCAGGTTGCGCACCGATACCTTGCTGTCTTCACTGTTGTTCGGACTGCGCACCAAGAGAGGGGCGCTCCCCGACTTCGCTGCGAAGTCGGGCTGCGCCCCAACACTTAGCTGATTTTCTGTTGCACTGCTTCCCTAGTGCGCTTCCCTAGTGCGCCCAGGAAGAAGGGCGCACCCCGACTTCGCTGCGAAGTCGGGTTGTGCCCCAGCACTTAGTCAAATTTTGCTCATTTTCTTGTTCTGTCACACTTAGCACTGTCCCTATTGCGCTCCAACTGCAGGGCGCACTCCGACTTCGCTGCGAAGTAGGGTTGCGCCCTGACACTTGCTGGAAACTTTGCTGGGGGAAGTTCAAGGGGAAGAGGGAGGAATGAGACTGCAAAGAAGAGGGAGAAAGAGAGAAATGAAGAAAGGGAAAGAGAGGAAGGAAGGAAAAGAGCAGGTCACTTACAAAAACTGAAAACATGGCACCCCGTGCCAAATGTGGCAACAGTACAATAAAACAGAATTGGACTAAATGGTAACCTGCAAAATATATATGCAACTCAAATAAAACAATTTGAAACCAACTTACAGGATCAGCAGTTTGTGCCTTTTCAAGTTGTTTCTTCCTACAAGAAAAACAAGTAAATTACAAATCTGCCTAAAATCCTACAAAAATTACTTCCAGCAAAGTCATAAATTCATTAGGAAAAGTGACAGCATATATCTTTATCCTTATTAGCTAGAAAACAAGCTCTATGAGTCTATAATGAACAACAATAGACTGAAAGTAGTATGGTATCCTGACATTACAAGAGAATAGCCCAAGTTGGATATATATCATTTGAGCATAAAAAATCATTTTCTTCCTTCTTATGATGAGTACATTCAAGTTACAAACATTTGAAAAATCCCATACGTGTAGATGTGTTCTCGCTTGTCAGATGCATGATCCATCAGGGTCTTACGAGCCCATTCCCAAGCACCTTGCAAACTGTCATAATGGCGCTGGTAGAAGCAAAAATTTTCTGCTAGTTCCCTCCTTATAACCATTTCTTCAAGAAAAGCATCTACAGACTGGTATAAAGAAGATCAATTTAGATATCTTTTACATTAAAGTTAAATCTTACAGAATTTACACAAAGGTAGGAAATAGCTTATCACCAGAGTCTGCCAATCAGACTCAAAACACATCATTGTACAAGAGCAGAGTCAAGCCAAAATCAAGCTTCAAACTCGTATCTAAAAACTAACAAATTCAAAAATCTGAACAGGCATTGACATACATAACTATTTAGTGGTACCATGTAGTACAACATATAACAACACAACCAACAATTACAAAGATCAAGAAAGGTATACAACTAACATAATGCTTCACTTGTGTCATTAACCATATTGTGGATGTTCCAAACTGACAGCATTTAATTTGCTTGATTATGATCACTTACTGACCTATAATGAATCATAAAGATGTAAAAATGGACAAACTAGGGGAAATGTAGACACATCTAAAATTGACACCTTAAAATTAATGTTCTGGGGTGTAGAAGCATGTTGGGAGGTGTTCAACATTGAAAAAGGTTGGTATGTGTAAGAATTGACAAAAGTGACAATATGAATGAGTTTCCAAATTTGGCTAGATGAATTTTAGCAAAAAGTTAACAATTTCAAGAAAACAAAAATCAAAACCAAATTGACATGATAAAATGCATCCAGTTCAAGTCAAATTCAGTTCATTGTCATCCCGGGGCCTTAATAACGTGTGAAGCTCAATGTGGAACACATCCTCCTTTGTTTCACCAAGCTACGGGGATTAAAACTGTTTTGAAGGGAAGAAAGGGCAGCCACGGGTTGCAGAGGCAGGATTTCCATACAAACTGATATGATTGCCTTGCTACTAAGAGGATCCCTTTGAGAACCCAGAAGACTTATCCTGCAAAACTTGCAGGATTTCCCTGATGTACCAAGGAGATGACCATGTGGAACAATAAGATTAGACAGGTGGAAAACAAACTGACTTAAACAACATGCAACAAGTGGCACTTCATGAACACAGGAGAATCTTGAGGGTTCCACAATGTTTAGGATATGGAAAAAAAAAAAAATGAATAGGAGGTACATTACAAGTAACTATATTGATTTCTTTATCCAAGAGGTTCAGAAAAACATGGGAATTGTTTGACTGTCTCTACACCACACCATACAGCAAGTTTGGGTTTAAGAAGACAAAATAGGAGTCTCTTTAGTCTAAGCTTATTTTGATAGAATTTTTTGTTACTACAGTGCATTGTAACAGCTCTTTTCGACAAGTCTGATAGGAATACTTTGGCCATCCATGGAGATCAAGAAAATTATCTTATCCATAATTTTTCCAACAAGCCAGATCCAAGAAGGGTATTTTCTATAGTCCATGGGGTTTTCTACCACAAAGGCTATTTCCAAATAAACAGAATGCATTTAATATCAATGTTCTGATATGTGTCTATCTATTTCTAAGTATGTGTTTCAGTTTGCAAGCATAAGTAATGTATGCGCTGAGAAAAATAATAAACTTCTTGCTAAAACAGACCAAAGTCTCTTTAGGTTCCAAAGTTAATTCATTGAAAGTGTTACACAGTAAACATATGTGTTAAAGAATCTCCAAAGGGTTCAGAGCAAGTTTTCTCAAGTAGTGGAAGTGTATGCCGTTAAACAAAAGGCAAAGGGCAAGGGAAAGGGACATTTGGTACCAGGAGAGACTGAGATTGAAATTAAAGAGCTAGACTCCAAGTATTTGGAGCGATAGGATCTGAAGAAACAGTTCGATTGAAAAAAGGTTTCACAAAATAGAAGCCAATCTTAAGAGTCAAATGCAATCCCGAGCTAATCTGCTTGTTTGGCAAGAAAATTCTATGACAGCTATACAAGATGTATTAGCAACACTTGGAAGAAAAGTGAACACACTCTGTGGAATGTGAGGAAGAGAGGAAAGAAAGAAGAAAAGAAAAGAAAAAGAACAACAGTCTTCTAGCACGACTTCACCCTTCAGGATGGAGAAAAAATTAGAAAACATTTGTTTTGAAGGATAGAGAGATGCAGAGACACTGGATTACTGGTTTGAATCTTCTCCATGGTTGCCTAGTCCATATTGTCTAAACATCATTTTTGTACAGATGCTTGTGGCATCGATGTAGTTGCATGCAAAACCTCCCCACTTTTCACACTTGGCACACTGAACAATCCGTCTCCCAAACGTGTCTTACTCAATGCAGTTGTCTGCACTCTTCGCTCCTACCTATCTACCATTTTACCTCCCTTGTAGTATTTGTCGCTCACACCACTCCCACCTGTTGCCACATTTTGCACGGGGTACCATGTTTTCAAATTTTGTAAGTATGCTGCTCTTCCTTCCCTCCATCTCCTTTCCCTTTCTCCACTGTTCCCTTTCTCCCCTTGTATCAGTTGCATTCCTCCCTTTTTCCCCCGGTTCTTTCTGCAGTCAGAATTCCCAAAACAGATCTCACATTCCCTGAAAAATTCTAAGTCTAAGAGCGCAACCCGACTTCGCAGCGAAGTCGGGGTGCGCCCTTAAGTTCGAGCGCACTAGGGAATGCGAAGTGCGGAAGCAGACCGAAAAGAGCAGAATTTGGCTAAGTATGGGAGCGCAACCCGACTTCGCAGCGAAGTCGGGGTGCGCTCCCCGTCCTGAGCGCAGTTGGGAAGCAGTGTCTCCAAAAATCAGCTAAGTGCCGGAGCGCAACCCGACTTCGCAGCGAAGTCGGGGTGCGCTCCCCTTCTTGCGCGTAGTCCGAGCAGCAGCCAAATTGACTAAGTGCTGGAGTGCGCAACCCGACTTCGTAGCGAAGTCGGGCTGCGCCCTCTGACCTGTGCGCAGTTGGGAAATATCCCTCAAGCAGCCCAAGGCACGGAGGCCTCCCCAACTGCGTTGTTCCCCGCTTGCGCTACCCAGTTGCGCTCCGTTTCCAGGCGAAGTTGGACATAAAGGAAAGACTGCCTTTCAAGGCAGACATGTGTCCCTCATCAGAATTTGACAAGTGTCCAGCCTCGGGATTCGAGCCGAGATGTGATGGGAAAAGGACAAGCATGGGCCAAATCACCTCCACCAGCTGCCCTCATTCAAGCTGACGCAAAGTTCCATCTACCACAGCTACCCGCATTCATGCTGACTCAAAGTCTCATCAACCACACTGCCAAGTCTTCAGGTGGACCTTGCTGCCAGTACAGTCCTTGTCTGCAGGAGTCAACATCAGCAGCTCTTTCGCCGCTTTTGTCAGCTTTTGTCAGCTCTGGGATTTTGTGCCCAAGATTGTAATTGGGGGGAAACTGCGCTATAAATAGCCGCACCACTTCATTGTAAAAGGGGGGAAGGGGGATATCCTGCTAGGGAACCATTGTAGCTATACGTTTGCCTCTGAATGCAAGACACACACTTGGCTCTATTTTGTTGTTGTCATTCTTTATGCTGCCTTTACTTGACATTTCTGCCTCATGTTTCTTATTTCATTGCTTACTGTTATTCTGAATTCTGGATTCCGGTATTTGATGATTAAGTATTCCTGGAATGCATAGATAGAGGATACATAGGGTGCATGACAGTGGTAGTTTCTATTGTGTGTTCTGTATTGGATTGTTGTTAGTAGTGGTGATTGATCGTTGTCGTGCTGCTTATTCCCCCCACCCAACTCAAATCACATTTGAATTCCTTTCCGCATTTTTATCTCTTTCCTGTACTCTTAGCTAAAACAACTGAGAAAACCCATAGGAAGTCGGCCTTCTCCGAAGATTGGCACGGAAGGCATTCCTTCCTTCCGGCCTTTCAATCTGGTGGAGGAATCTAGGGCGCATTTAACCAAATCCTTTCCTCATGGCAGATTCGTAACCAACACCACCCTTCAAAGTAAAGAATTTTTCATCACCTATATTTTTAAGTGCTAAAGCCAAATGTTTCTTGTTCTTCACATTGAATGGGCACTATGTTAGTGAATGGTTGTGTACTTCACAAATGTTACAAACTTACAATAACTATGCTTTGAACAAATTACAATTGTGTGTCCTTTTATACAACATTCAATACACCATAAATTTCTCCCAGTTGATGTCCCACTACTACTCTCTTAATTCCACCATAGCAACAATAAAACATGAATATTTGTCTCATACACTATTGGATGCAGCCCTTGACTAGTTTTCCCACAATTTCCACAACCAAAGCCTCTCAGTCGCATTGGTGCTTGCCCCATGAATCACTGTTATGATGACGAATGTAAGTCCATGCATCAAAAGCTCCATTTTGTTCTTATCCATGAGCCTACAGCCATATCTGTAGAAAGGGTTTTTACATATCCCAACAGTTTCCTCTCCACGTAAGTAATCTACATATCTGCAAGCATTGTAGTATAGCAATAATAATACGCAGAAATTCTACAACAGCATTAAATAACAGCAGTAATGGCAGAAAATACAGCAATAACAGTTAACAGTAATTACAGCAGTTTGTATTAATAATGGTAGGTGTGATACAGCATTACAGTTTCATCAATACAATCTACAGCCATCATATCCATGGCTGTACACAGGACTGGACTGCACTTTTCCATCAATCTGCATGAATGCCCTGCAATATCTCCTCTAGGTATCCACCATTCAACCCTAGGCTGAACATCCTTCATGGCTGCATATCATGCTAGACTGCATTCTGCCCATAGACTTCAATCCTCACATGTACCAATCTGGAGCAACTCTAATGAATGAGGGGGGTTTATTTATACACCCACCAAGTAGTTACTTTCTCCAACTACCTTGCAACTACCCTCAAATTACGTTTTATGTGCATTTGCTTTGCATTTACATTTCATTTGCACTACAGGACGAAATAGCTTATTTAGCCGACTTACATGATTTAATATGACTTTACATGACTTTATTATTTACGTACAATATTAAATTGCACTTTACAACATTAAAATATATGCACGGGCGTTTCGTCAAACACTTTGCGTACATTTACAATAAAACACATAATATCAAAACGGGTTCTGCAATTAAGGATATCTCAATATGCTTGTCTACATCTATCCCCTCCTCTAAACTGGTCGTTGTCCTCAACGACACGAGCTAAACACTGGGGGATCTCTTGTCACACTCCTTCCTCTTGTTCCTGTCCCATACATCTTTGGCAATAAACTTTACTTGGGTCTGCTCACAACCTCTGATTCTCTGATTGTGCACTTCTGTTGCTACAAGTATGTGTAGCATCAGCATGATCAACATTCTCTGAATAGGCACTTCACTTTTTGCAATAAGCCATATCATCAGCATGAGCAATGCCATCAACATCATGAACATAATCGGTAATGCCCTCCGCCATCTGTGTCGAGGGTCAAGGGGACGGGAGTCCCCTTGCAAGGTCAAGGGACAGCGTCCCTTGCGAGGTCGAGGGGCAACACCCTTCGCGTGCTCCCTCAACGACAAAACCCTTGAAAGCCTCAATGTCCAAACTAAATTTTTCTTCTCATCAACCATTTGGAAGCTTTCCTTCAACTCATTCAAACTACTTTCTTTTAGCTCTACTTCACTGCTTTCTTGATCCAACTGACTGCTTATCATCCTCTGACAGACCTCTCCCTTGTCGAATTGTGCTTCTGACGACAACTCCTCTGACTGCACTGCCTCCGACGTCAACATTTCTGACGACAATCCCTGACAGCTTAGTCTCTGACGGATTAGACAAGATGGATTGAGAAGTCTGACGGGTACAATGTCTAGACGTCTAGGAAAACGGGTTAGATGGTTCAAACCGATAGACGTCTCGGGAAAATTGCACACAGGTAGATGTCTCAGACGGGTCAGGGTAGACATCGCAATTAGATGGGCTAGATGTCTGGATAGATTGCTAGGCATCTGAGACAAGTGGCCAGACGGACGACCAACCAAACGGCCAGACGTCTAGTTCCGACGGCTAGACGTCTGTACTGACGGATTGCCAGACGTCTGGGTTGACTGACTGCCAGACGTCTGGGCTGGGTGGCTGCCAGATGTCTGGGCTGACTGGCTGCCAGACATCTGGGTTGGATGGCCAGACATCTGGGTTGACTGACTGCCAGACGTCTGGGCTGGATGGCCAGACGTCTGGGCTGATTGGCTGCCAGACGTCTATGCTGACTGGCTGCCAGACGTCTGCGCTGGATGGCCAGACCTCTGGGCCGACTGGCTGCCAGACGTCTAGGCTGGATGGCCAGACGTCTGGACTGACTGACTGCCATATGAGTGGTTTGCCAAACGTCTAACTCCTTCAAACGGGTAGATTTCAGACATGTAGCCTCCAGACGAGTTCTCTTCAGACGGCTCCTCCTCCGACAGATGCACTTCAGACTTCACCCTGGCCGTCTCCACCTCAGATGGATCCTGTCCAAACGTCTGTACCTCAGATGTCTTCTTCTCAGACGGCTCTTGCTCAGATGTCTGCACCTTAGACATCTCCACATCATACGGCTCTTGCTCTAACGTCTGCACCTCAGACATCTCCTTCGTCGTCATCTGACTGCATTCTCTAGTTGTCTGAGTCTCCTTCATCGGTGAGGTTTTTGCATCTCTTTCCCAAGTCAAGGCATAATCCAAAGCCTATTGAGAAGTCTGACGGGTACAATGTCTAGACGTCTAGGAAAACGGGTTAGATGGTTCAAACCGATAGACGTCTCGGGAAAATTGCACACAGGTAGATGTCTCAGACGGGTCAGGGTAGACATCGCAATTAGATGGGCTAGATGTCTGGATAGATTGCTAGGCATCTGAGACAAGTGGCCAGACGGACGACCAACCAAACGGCCAGACGTCTAGTTCCGACGGCTAGACGTCTGTACTGACGGATTGCCAGACGTCTGGGTTGACTGACTGCCAGACGTCCGGGTCGGGTGGTCGCGCGATGTCCAGGTCGATCGGTCGCCGGACATCTGGTTGGATGGCCGTACATCTGGTTGATTGATCGCGGACGTCTGGGCTGGATGGCCAGACGTCTATGCTGATTGGCTGCCAGACGTCTATGCTGACTGGCTGCCAGACGTCTGCGCTGGATGGCCAGACCTCTGGGCCGACTGGCTGCCAGACGTCTAGGCTGGATGGCCAGACGTCTGGACTGACTGACTGCCATATGAGTGGTTTGCCAAACGTCTAACTCCTTCAAACGGGTAGATTTCAGACATGTAGCCTCCAGACGAGTTCTCTTCAGACGGCTCCTCCTCCGACAGATGCACTTCAGACTTCACCTCGGCCGTCTCCACCTCAGATGGATCCTGTTCAGACGTTTGTACCTCAGATGTCTTCTTCTCAGACGGCTCTTGCTCAGATGTTTGCACCTTAGACATCTCCACATCAGACGGCTCTTGCTCAAACGTCTGCACCTCAGACATCTCCTTCGTCGTCATCTGACTGCATTCTCTAGTTGTCTGAGTCTCCTTCATCGGTGAGGTTTTTGCATCTCTTTCCCAAGTCAAGGCATAATCCAAAGCCTCTTGGTATGATATTGGAGGAAATATCTTCATCTTCCTTTCATACACAGGGAGAAGTCCATCTATGAACCACGTAACCTTTGATTCCTCTAAGTGGCCTTTCTCCACATAGTCAAACAACCTACTCAACCTTCGATTGTAAGAACGAATAGGCTCCTTGTCTCCTTGAATGTTATAATTTTTGACAGTATCGTATGATCGGAATTCTTCCACAAATGCATCACGCAACTCTCCCCATGTCTGGAACTTGACTTGCGGTAAGTACATGTACCAATCAATTGCAGATTCTCGAAACGTTGCAGGAAACCACCTCCTCCAATATTCTTCATTGTTCTGCCCAATCGCTTTCCACTCCATAAGGGAAATTCTCCAATGCCTAATCGGGTCTTCCTTCCCTTCTCCCTGTGAAAAGTGGCAAATTCTCCAATGCTTGGGTGTCTATGTTATCCATTGGTGGGGTTTCTGCTATGTTGCTCCTCGTCGGGTATTTTTAGTCTTAGGTATCTTACTTTCACCAAACAGTCATCTTTCAACTTCCTTACTTCACGACTTCCTTCGCAGGGATATCGATTGTGGCCTTGGTCTTCCTTCTTGAGCCCTCGCGTGCTGTTGCTCTGGTGCCTGACTCCTGTCCTCTGCACTCCTCTGCAACCTATCCTGCCGCTTGTTCAAGTGTTACCATCCACTCAACCTATCTCTGCATCAATCAACATTTTCCTTGACTTTTGGTGGTCATTGTACCTGTTCTGTCGTTCCTCTCAGCAATGCGTCGTTCCACTGCAAACTTCTTAACTGGCAGACGTCAGGCCTGCAGATGTAAAGTCTGCAAACGTCAGCAGCAAACGTCAAGTCTGCAGACGTCAGGCCTGCAGACGTCAGGTCTGCAGACGTCAGGCCTGAGACGTCAGGCTTGCAGACGTCAAGTCTATAGACATCAGGCCTCAAGACGTCAGACTTCTGCGACTTCCCACCTACAAAATTTCACTTAAATTTTTCCCTCGATTGGCGTGCCCATATTTTAATCTGCAAACACACAAAAAAAAATCTGGTACGTCTTCCCCTCCATTTTTGCACTGTGTTGTTTTCGTTTGCACGTCGTCCCAAGGGTTTCACTTCTTCAAACCCTATGTCACCAGTTTAGACCCAATTTCGTAATAGCAACGGCGCCAGAATGTAGAAAGGGTTTTTACATATCCCAACAGTTCCCTTTCCACATAAGTAATCTACAGATCTGCAAGCATTGTAGTATAGCAATAATAATACGCAGAAATTCTGCAACAGCATTAAATAACAACAGTAATGGCAGAAAATACAGCAATAACAATTAATAGTAATTACAGCAGTTTGTATTAATAATGGTAGGTGTGATACAACATTACAGTTTCATCAATACAATCTACAGCCATCATATCCATGGCTGTACACAGGACTGGACTGCACTTTTCCATCAATCTGCATGAATGCCCTGCAATATCTCCTCCAGGTATCCACCATTCAACCCTAGGCTGAACATCCTTCATGGCTGCATATCATGCTAGACTGCATTCTGCCCATAGACTTCAATCCTCACACGTGCCAATCTGGAGCAACTCTAATGAATGAGAAGGGGTTTATTTATACACCCACCAAGTAGTTACTTTCTCCAACTACCTTGCAACTACCCTCAAATTACATTTTATGTGCATTTGCTTTGCATTTACATTTCATTTGCACTTCAGGACTAGAGGACGAAATAGCTTATTTAGCTGACTTACATGATTTAATATGACTTTACATGACTTTATTATTTACGTACAATATTAAATTGCACTTTACAAGATTAAAATATATGCACGGGCGTTTCGTCAAACACTTTGCGTGCATTTACAATAAAACACATAATATCAAAACTGGTTCTGCAATTAAGGATATCTCAATATGCCTGTCTACAATATCTTCTACTCAAAATGAATATAAATGCCTCATTCAATGTAAAAAGCGAGAGTTCCTTATCGCTACGAGTTGTGAGTTTCTAGATGCTCTTCATCACTCTCCCAAAGCCTTTTGGCACACTCTTCTTCCTAGGAAGCCCCATCCCATGTGCATCAATGACAAGTCTTGGGTCTCCCATGCTAATTCTTTATATGATATACCACAACAGCCCACCATTCATATCTCTTTCCCCGTAACATCATGTCACCTCTTCTCTTCAGGGGATATCAAAAGAGCTATACATAAATTAAGCACTAGCAAGGCTGCTGATTTTGAGGGATTTCAGGCTGAGTTCTTGAAGTATGGTGTTGAAGCTCTTGGCTATCCCATTGCAAAATTATTCAATGAGGTTGTTTGTTTTGGGTTCCTTGCCTCCTAGTCACAACATATTATCCACCCCATCCACAAATCTAGGGACTATTCAGATCCGAATAACTACAGAACTATCATGATTGGGCACACATTTGCTAAGCTTTATGCAACAATTTTGAATATGAAACTCTTAGAATTGTTGGATCAGGGTAAGCTTAGAGCAAGAGGGCAGGCTGGTTTTAGAAGGGATCATCAAACTATTGATCATGTTTTCACTCTCAAGGCTATTATTGAGGAGGCTCACCAACGGTCTTCTAAAGTGTTATGTTGTTTTGTGGACTTTAGAAAGGCCTTTGACACCATTCCCAGGCATCTTTTATTTCAAAGACTACATGACATCGGCATCTCGAAGCTCTTTATCATTGCCATCAAGAGACTATATGAGGTAGTTGTTGGTCGTTTTTGGACAGCTTTTGGTTTCTTAAAGGATGTCCAAAGCACCATTGGCATCAAACAAGGCTGTCCTCTTTCTCCTTCACTCTTTGGGATCTACATTGATGAGCTTGAAGAATTTATTTATCAAAACACACATGTTGACGATGGTTGCCTTCTACATCATGTCTTAATAGCTATATTGCTTTTTGCAGATGATGTTGTTCTTCTTGCTCATACTCAAGGGCCTACAAAGACAGTTGGATGCTCTTCCTCCCTTTTGTGACTTAAAACAACTGGCACTCAATCTTAGAAAGACTAAGGTGATGATCTTTAACACATCAAAGAGTACCCTATCTAAGTTTCAATTCTTCTATAAGGGTGAGTCCATTGAGATCACCACTGCTTACACCTACTTGGGGGTTCAATTTATAGGTCCTTCCCTTAATCTTCGACTAGCTTCACAATCACGTCTTTGCAAGGGATATGCATCTCTCTCAGTCTTGGAACGCCAATGCTTCCAACAGCACTTCCAAGACATACCTACAAAGATGCACCTCTTTGATTGCATCATCAAACCCACAATCCTTTATGGATCTGAGATTTGGGGTCCAAGTCTAAGGTGTGTTGATTGGGCTCACATTGAGAGGGTCTAGACTATTTTGCTTCAGCAATTTATCCAATGTAAAAGAACAATTCCCCAATGTATTGTTCAGGCTGAGTTTGGTGCTCATCCTCTTTGCCTTGAGAGCATCTTCAAAATTATTTTTCAGCTTCATTGCCTTAGATCCATGGGTGACTACACCTCAAGCCAAGAGAGATACCCATATTTGGCACTTTGCTCCTCATAATGCATTACCTCTAGGGGCTCTTTTGGTCATCATCGTGGATGGTACTCAAAAGTTATTTCTCTTCTTCAATCAGTTGGCATCTCCATAGATCAATTACCTCCTTTCAAATACTCTTCAAATGCTCCTCCCCATCTTCCTAATAAGAGGGTAATTAATCAAGCAATCAAAGATGATGTTTATCGACAATATATTCAGATCACTTGGGTCACTCCATCTCAACCTCTTAGTCCTAAGTTGGCCTTCTACACTAAGCATTTCATGAGGATTGAGAATGGCATTATTACTTGTCCTAATTATGTCAAGCGACATTTGACACACAACCTTAAGATTCTTCTTGGTCAACTTCAAGTATGCTCACATCAGTTGCGGGTGGAAATGGACCACCATATTCCTTGAGAAATGAAATGAAAATGAAAATGAAATATTATTAATGTCTGCGGTGGGCCAAAAAAAGACCCAAGGGACTATAATAAGGACAATAATCACTGCTAGCTAGCAGGCTAAAAAGCCCAACAAAGAAAAGAAAAGAAAAACTAAGATAAATACAAGACGTAACCCGACAACCGGACCAAAGAGAAGGGAGAGAAGAGGGGGGGAGGGCTGCAGTCCAGAAGAGCAAAGTGCACGCCAAGAAGAACGGAGAGAGAGAGGGAGGGGGGAGGGAGCAGCCCAGGAAGGGCAAGCTCCAAGAACCCTCAAAAACTAATCTCTCCTAACATTCAAGGCCGAAGTATCAGAGCTGAAGAAGTCCATGATATGTCTTTGTCCATCACTAGTTCGGGACCCTAACAAACCGTGGGTGCGCTGTCTAGTGACCCTGCTCCCGTCCGAACTAGATGAAGCGGGGTGTTTTCGTCCGGTGTCACCTGGTCCAATGGAGCTGGTGAAGTATGTTGTGATGAGCTGATGTTGAGGGGGTGAGATCCATCTCGAGGAGAGCTTTTATGTTGATGAAATTGAATGATCTTCCTAAGAAAAAGTGCGAGACACCGTTGGTCTGGATATTTGAAGAAGGTAGAAATAGATTGAGAATTGTCCCTAAAATGGCAATGGAATCTACCTCGGATCTCATAATAAATGGGACAACAAAAAATAAAGTGATGAAGGGATTCAGCTTCACCCAAGGAACAAAACAAGCAAATCCGCTCCTCTGTTGGAAGATGGTGATCTGACTCGATCCAAAGTTGGTGAGAACACACCCTGAGTTGCCCAATCGAGATCTGAAGACTATGCATCGTATGTTGTTGAAGGTATTGAGGAGGAACTATTTTGTCCTCTTGAATCTGTAAGAAGTGCTTATGGTAGAAAGACAATTTGGGGGAAAGAGAAGCAACAAGAGAGATCCATGTGCGTCTAGTGTACTGGAGACTGACATCCTTCCAGATCTCATGGAGCATCTTCTCCTTACTATGCCGAGAGGGAGGAGAAAACTCAATGAATAAGGGGGAACCTATCTATCTATATCTGAATGATGGCCAGGAGGACAAAGACCTAAAAATACTAGCTCCTCCACCCTCCCTAAGAACTCAAAGAGAGTTCCATTGAGAAGCGAAGGGCGAGGTAAGGGTACCGCCTGCAACCCGTAGGGGTATCTCCTAAAGTACGGATCCTCTGAAGATAACCAATAATCAAGAAGATAATCTCAAGTTGGAGAGGAGAGGCCCCAAACTTTGCTAGAATAATAGAGTGAGGGATTGTGCCCTTGCAATGAATATATCGTCAAAGAAAGAGTGTTTGTACTTGTTCAACCCGTGACCACTCAGTTGGACCAAGACTAGGATCTCAAACCACTGACCCATAAGTAATAGTTGGCTTGACCAAGGCGTCAAAGATCCTCATCTTCACAAGGATATGTTGAAAATGTGTTTTGAAGCAATTCCTCTCGAGCAAAGACAAATCTGCATACCCCTTACACAATTGGGCCTGGGCGGCGGGCTTCATACCAAAAGTGGGACCAGTGAAGAGAACCCCCGAGTACACATATGAGGTGGCGATCTCAACCTCCCGACCTTGGAAAAAAAAGTGAAGATGGGATAGAGCCTCCTTGGTAGTATTGAACACCATAACCTTGGTCTTAGAAAGATTCACCGTCAACTGTCTCGAGTCACAACAAGCGGCAAGTGTGTCCAAATGAGCTGAAGCCCCTCAAGGGATGAGGCTAAAGGAACAATGTCATCAACAAAGAGGAGAAAAGAAATCAGCACAGATTGGAGAAGACAACCATCCTCTGCACGAGCACTCCCTAATAAAAGTCTCAAGCTCGTCGATGAAGATCCCAAAAAGTGTCCAGGAAAGGGGGCAACCCTGTTTCACTCTTATGGTGCTAAGAATACTATCTAAAAGCCCCTTAGGGGAGCAAAACTGACCCTTCACTGTCTCATATAACCGTGAAACCAATGTCAAAATCTGCCCAAAGATGCCAACTGACCAAAGTCTATCAAGAAGTAAATGCCAAGGCACCATGTCGAAAGCATTTCTGACGTCTAAAAAGCAACATTAAACCTTCAAGGACTTGGAATGCGCCTCTTTAATAATAGCTCTAAGGACTAGGATGTGATCTGGGAAGAGGATACGGTGTGTCATATTTGCTCTATTCAAGAGGTGGAGATTGAAGAACATTTTATATCCAGGTGTCCTATTTATTATGAGATTTGAGGGAGGTACTATTGCTTGTATAGAGATTAAGGTGTATCACTTGCCACTTTTTATAGCTATCCTAACCAAAGATGCTTGGCTTTACCTCAGGGAAGCTATCACTCTTCAACATCAATTATTACATGACAGACTACTACTCAACTAATCACCTCATTCCTTAACTCTATCTTTGCAATCGAGAGAAACAAGCACTCATTTGAATCTACAAGTATCCAAATGTTAATGCTATATTTGTGCACCCTTGTTTGCATACAAAAGTGGCTACTAGGGCTTCAATTCTTTCTTCTTGCTTGCAATAAGACAAGACTGTTGTTTTTTGGCATAGCAATTTGACCACCCCTCATACCAAGGAGTTGTAGACAAGCGCAACTTACTAGTTTCTTGTCCTCTTCTATTGGTTCCATAGCCATGGATGCTAGAAGAGTCTTGAGGGGTCAAACTCCATGTCCTCCTAGGATTATCCAACCAGTCCCTCTTAGTCCTGGACATTCTCCTAGGAGCATCATTAGATCTTGTCTTGCCTTTTGCGATGGTGACAGTGATGATTGTGTTTCTACTTTACATCCCACTATAGATTAATGTCGCTTCGATCCACTGGAGCTCCTTCCTATCTCTATTATACCTCAACTTTTAGCTCTCCCCTAATAATTACTTTTAGCATGTTAGGGTTTATCCATTTTGGGTAATCCTTGACAATGTAATTTTATGCCATACAATTGTTCCACTTTAGAGTAGTTTACACTAGATTCTTTACTTTAGTTTGTTGTCGTAGTACTTTGTGGTTACTACAATGCATTGTAATTTGTAACAGCTCTTTTCAATGAGTCCCATTGGCTTACTTCGGCTATCTGTGGACATTAATAGAATTATCTTATCATCTATCTTTTTCTTTTGTTTCTTCTCTCATGTCAGACATTATGTCCTTTGTGAGAACATCAATTGATGCTCAACCCTTCTCATCTTCACCTTCACTGTCGAAGTTGCTCCCTTCACAACTCCATCTTAGCCTATCATTGCCTTTTGGTAAACTGTCGGAGGTACAATCTTCATCTTCTTTCCAAAATTCAATATAAGTTCATCCATAAACCACCTTTTCTACAATCCATTGGCAAGTTGCTTCTCGACGAGTTCTTTTAGTCAAGATTTGCAGGTTTTGACATCCTCATCCTTCTTTTATTTAGTGATATAGATTTCACTGACAATTTCTATGTCACCATAGGAAAGCCTGAATTCTTTCCTAAAGGCCTCTTTGCGTTCGTCCTAGATACTGAACCTAGTTTATAATGACAAGTTCCAATCCATTGCTACACCTCTCGATGTAAGAGGGAACTATTACATCCGCATTACCCCATTAGTCACTCTTTTTGCTCTCCAAATTGTTGCACATGTCAATGTGGCATATAGGATCTTCTTTCTTATCACCATCGAATTTCAAGCACCTCTACTTGCCCACTTTTGCTTCAACCATTGTCGATTTTGCTAATCTTATGTATAGTCTTTGCATTACTACTGGTGTACTACTCATTAGCCGACTAATTTCATCCACTAATGGCCTCCCCTCTAACAATTTCTAAAAGCACAAATGTCCCCTAATATCCGATTGAAGCTTCATGACCTTCTTCACAAGTATAAAAACGTTCACGTTGGACTAGTGCTAAAACTTCGCTCGCCACACAACATGGTCTAGTACAGTTGTCTGTGTCAGACTCCTATCCCTGTAGCAAAAAAAATTGGTATTCCTATGTTGAAGCTATAGGAAAGTATCAAAACAAGAACGCACATACACAAAACTAATCCATAAACGTGTGCAAAGAAAAAGGAATTGCAGAGATACATTTGTATTACCAACACAATAGCATAATAAATCATCCGCACAACCATTGTTACATACAACATGATCAGCACTATCAATATGATCAACACAAACGAGGTACGACCCCCAAACAATGAATGTAGGGGTTTGTAAATAGCAAATTTAAAAAGGGGAGGGCAGTTTCACAACTATACAACCATCCTCTTGTACTTGTCCACTTAAAACTATCCTGCACATAACAAAACACAACCCCATGAACATATCGTCGTGTAACTCCATGTGACATTATTATGTATAAACAGGAAATGAAACTATTTACAATCAAAATAATTATTATTGCGTGTGCTCTTCTCACGTAAACATCCAATTCATGCTTTTGGTGGCACATGCGGCTGAACCACGTCAAAATTTCTGCCTTCATATGCCCTCCCCTCTAAACTAGTCGACATCCTTTCCAATGATGGTTGCATTGCTTGAGAATCAAGTTGCTATACAAGACAAGGAACATGTAGAAATGAAATTTAACATATTGAAACTCAATTCCATTTCTACTTCTAAATCTAGAGATCTGCAGCAATTAATAAGAACAATACACAGGCAACAACAATAACAACAGCAATGGCAGATGATAAACAAATAGCAGATCTTATATAAACAGCAATTTGTACAGCAATAGCATACAATCAGCAACCTATGCTGAACACACGTCGGCCAACTCCACACACTACGACCGTCCACCACAATTACATCCATCAACCTTATGTATGAATGAATGAGGCAAGGGTCATATTTATACAACTAGAAATTAGTTGCACCCTCTAACTACCTGACACCTCATCATTTTCCTAAATTACATTTCACTTGCATTAACTTACATTTACATTTCATTTCCTAAGTCACTTTATGACTTATCCGTACATACTAACATCACATGAAATATAACATTCCAAATTTCCAATAGTCCAATGGCAAACAAGTGGCACAAAAGCAGTGGCAGTCATCAACAAACTAGTGGATGCCAAGTGGTGATTTGCAATTGGATAAAGCATTTCTAAATTTGAAGGGTTAAATTTTTGTTTTTTAAGGGCTACCAGGGAAAATCTTTTGGAAGCCATAACTCTTGCATACGGAAGCATTTTGAGCCCTTTTTTTCCAAATCACACTATTTTTCGAGCTCTTCGCATTGGTGAGATCAATTCAAGGAACTGTTATAACGTTGGGGGGCAAATTGTGCATGATAGTCCTCAAAGCCTATTGCTCTATTTCAAAAGGGCAAATTTACAATATGTTATGCAATCAAAATTTTTGGTCTATATTTATGGGAGAGACAGTTGGATTTGTGACATTTGGAGTAGCTATTGAGTCTTTTGGAGGCATATAGAAAATGGATTCAGAATATGCTCTAGTCAATCCTTCCTCTTCCTATCAAACATTTGGGCCATTGATTCATATTATGCATGAATATCTAACCCTTTATGATCTCTTCTTTCTTTTGTTCTTTATCCAGGTGCTCTTAGAATTTTGTAGTGGCTCTTCTCATAAACAGATTCAAAGCCTCGTTTGGTGACAAAAATCAGGTGGCCAAAGGGCAAGTCAAAGTTTCCAAACAAGGAAGGGGAAAGTTAGGCTTCCGAGTAATGCCTTATGCGACTATATAAGATTGGAGAAACTTTTTAGAGGGGGTACTCTTAGCTTGTCTTCCTCATATGGAGTCATGTTTTTTGTATATGTACAGGAGTATTTGATATTGACAGTGGTGACTACAATCTAGCCTAAAGGAGATTCTTGTGTAGAGGCATCTTCACATAAGCAAATTTTCAGATGATGAGAGTGTTCGGCTGAGATTTCCTCAAGTAAGGAGGCCCACAAGAGCATCCGTTATGGTGAAGATGTTCACTAATGTCTTCTCTCCTTGGCCTCTCAATTCAAATTATGAGAGGGTGTTGAAAGTGTAATCTGACTGATGGCCAAGGCCGACATTGTATGATGCAATCTTGTATAGGCCTATAGGCAATCATTGTACAGATGTATTTAGTTTATTTTATATTATTTAATTATGTAATCCCTATGGCCCGCAGTTAACCTTGATTAACCTAAAGCCTTCTTGTTATGATGTCTTTGGTTAACCTGTTTATGTAATTGGCGTTTTGGTATTCGTATAAATACCCCCCACCACTCCATTCATTACATCAGAATGTTGTAATCCTTATTTGATTAGTTATGGTGCCCAAGGATACCCATTAATTGTCTTTCTTTTCCTTTTTCATTCTTTATGCTTTTTGTATAAGATTTGACTGGATGGATTGTTTTTGCTTCTTTCTGGAAATATATGTGAATTCCAAAAAATTGAAATGCATGTATGTCTACATAAATCTACAAAAATGTATAATAATCAATTTTAATTCATTAATTTCATGTCTATAAAATGGGAGTTTACATCAAATGGCATGAGCTCATCCAGTTAAATTCCTCAACTTTCAAGGAGGAGACCTACATTCAAATCTTGCCAAGCAATAAATGCATAATTGCTAGGCTGTTGCAATACCACTATGTGGTCATGATTAAATACAGGTAGGGCTCGTTTCAATCCCATATAACCAATTAAAAAGAAAATAGGAGTTTACATATTGATTGCTTTTGTGTCTATTACTTCTGTTTACACCGCACACGGTTTTGGTTTGACATTCTAAGACCACTATCATGGCTCATTGCCAGAATGAGACAAATTAGGAAAGTTGCTTAAGTAGAAAAATACAAGTAATCTTAGATTAACATGTATACTTTCTGCTTGGTGTGTTGATAACAAGATGATAGGTCGGCCTTTCCTTCGAAGGATAAAGGTTTCAATATTTATTCTAAGGTTAAAGATCAAACTTTAGGTTTCCACATGTTAGTATATATCATTAATGGTGTCTCTATCCAATATAACGAATTTAAAAAAATAAAAAAAAGATAGGAGTTTAAATATCAATTTCTTTTGTGTCCATTAATTTTGTTTACACTACACAGTTTTGGTTAGACATTCTATGACCACTTTTGTGGCTCATTATCGGAATGAGACAATACAAAGAAAGTTGTTTGAGTAGAAAAATAGAAGTAGTCTTAGATTAACATTTATACTTTTTGCTTGGTGTATTAACAACAAGATGATAGGTCAGCCTTTTCTTCAAAATATAAAGGTTTCAAAATTTATTCTAAGGTTAAAGATCAGAAATTAGGTTTCCTCATGTTAGTATATATCATTAAGGTTGTCTCTAAATTAATATTATTCTCTATATTAATGAATGTTTTTCAATGTATTGAATTAGAGCTTTCCATGATATATTATGCTTGAAGCCATCCTCTCTATTTAGGTTGCCAAACCCTCTTTTAATTTCTAAGGCTTCTTTAAATTTTAATTTTACAACTTGATCCTCTTCAAAAAGAAGTTTAGTCTCTTCTATGCAAACAAAACATGCAATTTTGAATGACTGCTCCACCAATAGATCTAGTAAATCTCTTGTCATGCGCATCAGCACAATGCTTCTTCCATCTACTTTATAAAAGATATTTTAGGATCCTAATATTAACCATTAATCCGTATTAAATCACTTATTATGATTATGGACCATTGTGTCCTTTCAACTCACAACTCTAGGGTAGATATTTATATGCATTCACAAGGGTGTAAAAAGGCATCCATCGAAAAATAAGAACATAAATTGTTATTCAACCCATTGGCAGGTTTACCTCCAGTGAAACAATGATTCAATACATTTCCGTTTGTTTTTGCATTCAACTCCATTTGTTTTCCATCCTTCCAGGCTGCTAGGAACCAGGTTCCTACCATCTAGTATCAGAGCCATCGTTAACCATAATTTTTTTTCACTCTCATTCGTTTGCCATCAATTCTGCACCATTCACTTCAAAATACCATTTTTACCAACTGTTACTGTTGGCAGTTTTGCCACATTAAATTTTTTTTACAAAATGTTATCTAAGAATGGAGCTTCAAAGCGGCAAAGAGCATGCAGAGGTGTTGGCATTTTTGCAGGCCCTAAACCGGGATGATAAAGTGGACGAATTTATCTTTTGATGTCTCATCATTGCAGATCTTTTCACAAGCTTTCCGACAATATATTACAATAGGTGATCGGGTAAGCAAATCAAAAGTTATGGCCCCGGAAGCAAAGCCCGCAAAAGTCCACTTCGGGCTTAAAAAAAATGCCAAGGCATGAGGGGCACTTCGCCCAGAATGCTGCCGAAGTTGCCACTTCGGGCTCTTTGGTCACCGAACCTCCACTTCGGCCCCAACTCCAGCGAACCTCCCTGTCCCGATGATGAAAAAAGTTTAAGGCTGCCAAGTCACTTCGCCCAGAAAATTGCCGAAGTTGCACTTCGGCCAATGTTCCCAGCGAACCATCCCCAGAAAAGCGCTAAGTTCGGGCTTGAGCCTGGCGAAGCATCCACTTCGGCCACAGTTTTAGCGAACCTCCATCCAGTTGGCAGAAAAAGTTTTAACGCAAGAGGGGCACTTCGCCCAGAATTTGGCCGAACTGCCACTTCGGGCCTCCACTTCAGCGAAGCTTCAAGTCGGCCGAAAAGTTAAACGTCGGCCAAAATCCTCCATGTCGGCTAGCGAAGTTCAACGTCGGCCAAAGCGCTCTATGTCGGCCAGAAAACTCCACTTCGGCCCCAAAGCTCAAGTCGGCCAGCGAAGCTCCATGTCGGCCAAAAGGTTCAAGTCGGTCACCGAAGTGCAATGTCGGCCAAAATGTTCAACGTCGACCAAAGTGCCCACTTCGGCCAGAAAACTCCACTTCGGCCCCGAAGCTCAAGTCGGCCAACGAAGTCCAAGTCGGTCAACGAAGTTCAAGTCGGCCACCGAAGTTCAAGTAGGCCACCGAAGCTCCATGTCGGCCAAAAGCTTCACGTCGACCGCGAATCCCAACGTCGGCCGCGAATCCCAACGTCGGCCAAAATCCCAATGTCGGCCAAAATCCCAATGTCGGCCAAAAATGCTCAAATTCGTCCGAATCACCTGCGAAACTCAACTCCGAGGCCGGACTACAGCGAAGCTCCCCCAAAGATACTCCTGACAACGATGCTTCTCTCAAGGGGCACGCATTCAAAGACCGGGTATTTATCCAAAGCGCTCCTGCGGCACATAAATGCATTTTTTTTGCCGTGAAAGGCCTTGTATCTAGTTGTAGTAATCGGATGGGAGTCTTCCATTGTAAAAGGAGGCGAACGCAATTTCTAGAGCCGCCTTAGCGTCTTTGTAGATCTAGTGCATTAATGGCTCAGAGGGAAGGGTCCTGTTGCCACATTTTGCACGGGGTGCAATGTTTTCAGTTTTGTAAGACTGCTGCTCTTCCTTTTCCCTCTTCCTCTCTCTCCCTTTCTTCTTCTCTCCCTTTCTCTCTCTTCCCTGCATTCTCATTCTTTCCCCCCTTTCTTTTGAGCCCCTCAGTCTGATCTCAAATTTGACAGCAGTTGCCCTGAAAAATGGCTGAGTGTTGGGGCGAACTCCGACTTCGCGCGAAGTCGGAGTGCGCCCTCCAGATGGAGCGCAGCAGGAACACAAAGTGCGAAGTTCGTACTTCTCCCAGTTTTGGTGCGAATTTCGTACTTCGCCCAGTTTTGGTGCGAAGTTCGTACTTCGCCCAGTTTTGGTGCGAAGTCCGACTTCTCCCAACTTTTTGAGCGCACCTTGTAGCAGGCTGGCAGGCTGGCAGAAAAATGACTAAGTTTTGGGGCGAAGTTCGTACTTCGCGCGAAGTTCGAACTGCTCCCCCTTTCCAGGGCAAAGTCCGTTCAGCGGCAGACATCAGCTTTCACCTGTGCGCAACCCGACTTCGCAGCAAAGTCGGAGTGCGCCATTTGACAGGTGCGCAGTAGGGAAACAAACTCAGAATTTGACCAAGGCATGAGGGCCTTCCCGACTGCGCTGTTTTCTGCCTGCGCACCCCAACGACGCTCCTATCCCGAGAGAAGTTGGATAAACTGCCTTTCAAGGCAGACACATGTCAAACAGCATCATCCGACAAGTGTCCAGCTTCGGGATTTGAGCCAAGACATGCCGAGCAGAAGGACAAGCATGGGCTGCACTACTTATGCCAGCTGCCTCATTTAAAGCTGATTAGAGGTTCTACCTGCTCCAGCTGCCCGCATTCCTGCCGATGTGAAGATCTACCCAACGCGCTGCCACGTAGCTGTCCGGCCTTCAGGGGAACCATGCTGCAGGAACAGTCCTGTCCGACAAAGGTCAGCATCAGCAACTCCATAGCTGCTTTTGTCAGCCAATGTTTGACTGGGACTTTGTGCCCATTAATGTAACGGGAGAGACTCGGGTTATAAACACCCACCGCATTTTCATTGTAAGGTGGTGGAAGGGGAATGTTTGTTAGGGAACCATTGTAATTGCGCTTCTGCTTATAAATATAAAGTATATGCCTGGCTCTGTTCTACTGCTTCTATTTTTTATGCTGCCTTTCCTTTATATTTCTGCTTTACGTTTTCCTGTGTCACGGCTCGTTGATTCGTTTCAGCATTTGGTGATCAGGGACACCTGAGGCATTGCTTGTGTCATGGCTTGTTGATTCATTTCAGCATTTGGTGGCCGAGCACTCTTGAACTTAATTGATTAGAGGATACATAGAATAAATGTGGTAGCAGTTCCTTCAGTTTGTGTGTTATGCTTATGTTGCTGTACGTACAACTTTATAGAGCAGCAGGTTCACGCTATTATGAAATCCCTCTGAAAGTTCAGGCATTTTGTCTCCCAGAGCAAAACGACTGTCTTTGTGATTCACCCGAACGTTCGAAGCTTCATCATACAAGGAGAACCGGGTCACAAGAGAGCAGGATGGATTGCAAAAATCCAGGAGTTCGACATCAAAGTGCGGCCCACCAAGCTCATCAGAGGCCGAGCCTTGTGTCAGGAATTGGCCCGAAGCGCTGTAGCCGGCATCTCCGCTTTGTAAGTGGGAGGACACAGCGACAAGCATCTACCTAGCCAACTCCTTATCGGAGGAGAGTGATTGGACAGATGAACTGGTGAGATATTTCTGCACCGGAAGATGTCCCGATCACCTGAACGCCTCACAACGAAGGAGATTTCGGCTAGGTGCACTCAAGTACACTCTTCGCCCCGAGGGGCTTTACTTCAAAAATATTGATGGCATCCTGTTGCGGTGCGTCATGAAATCCGATCAACCCAGGGTCCTCGGAGAATTTCATTTCGGGATGCCTGGGGGTCATCATTCTGCAAGGCCTACGGCCTTGAAAATAATTAGAGCTGGGTACTATTGGCCCACTCTATTTACAGACGCTCATGCGGTCTGTTCTAAGTGTGATCAATGCCAGAGGTTTGCTGGCAAAGACCGAAAAGCACCCCTGCCCCTTCAACCGATTCAGGCCGAGACTCCGTTCCAGCAATGGGGTCTAGATTTCATTGGGGTGATCTCGCCTAGTTCCTCTGTCGGACACAAGTTTATTCTTACAGCCACCGACTACTTCACACGGTGGGCAGAGGCGATCCCAACCAAAAACGCGGACCAAGAAACGGTCATTAGGTTCCTTGAGAGCCTGATTACCCGCTTCGGGGTTCCAGAGTCAATTGTGACAGACAATGGTCCGGGATTCGCAGGCGCTGTACTCACGGAGTACACTGGCAAACTTGGCATTTATCACAAAATGTCTTCTAATTACTACCCGCAAGGGAATGGCCTCGCCGAGTCTACTAACAAGAACCTCCTGAAAATCATCAGGAGGACCATTGACAGGAACAAGCGGACTTGGCATTTACTCCTGAACCGGGCGCTGTGGGCGGACAGAGTTTCATTCAAGAAATCCATCAGAACGTCCCCCTATGCACTCGTCTATGGCAAAGAGGTTGTCATGCCATCCCACATTGAAATCCCTACCCTATGGATGTTGGACGAAGACAGGAGCAGTGGAGACCCGGTGGATGACAGCTGTGCCAACTTCTGCAGTTGGAAGAAGACAGAGAAGAAGCATACCAGGCCTTCACCAAGCATATTGAAGCCACTCAAGGCTGGTTTGCAAAAGGCACCATTGCCCGAGTTTTTAAAATCGGGGACCTGGTGCTGAAGTGGGACTCATACAAGGCGAAGCCGGGCAACCACGGGAAGTTTGATGCCCTCTGGGAGGGCCCTTATCAGATTGCCCGGGTGAACCAGTTCAATGCTTACGTACTTCGGGATATGGAGGGTCAACTCCTACCTATCCCCGTTAACGGGTTCCACTTAAAAGTTTACCGCTGCTGAAGGTGCCCAATGGGCCCTTCTGTGTAAAAATTTCCCTTATGCATTTTTGCTTTTTCAGCATGTACAGTTTCCAGCTTTCAGTTTTTTATTTTGTTTGAGCCAAACTGCGACATGGGAGAGAATACAGACTTCGCAGCGAAGTCTGTTGTCGCCCCTCAGAAGGAGCGAAGTTCGTGAAGGGGCTGCTTGAGTGGAGAAAGCAAAAAAACGGCTAAGTGCTGGCTGCTGCCCGACTTCGCAGCGAAGTCGGGCTGCGCGCCAGCCAAAAGGCGAAGTTTGAAAGAAGAAAACTGCAAAGGGCACGAGTGTTCGGACTGCGCTCAGTTTTTGAGCGAAGTCCGACTTCGCGCGCGAAGTCCGAATACACCCGGCTTGCGCGCGAAGTACGAACTGCGCCCAGCTTGCGCGCGAAGTGCGAACTTCGCGCACACATCGCGCGAAGTGCGAACTTCGCGCGAAGTACGAACTTCGCCCGAACTTCGGGCGAAGTCCGAACGCGCTCCATTTTCTAAGCGCAGCTCGTGCACCCGATCCCAAGAGGCACTCACCAACTCTTCCGAAATTTGCAAAGGTCGGACTGCGCTCAATCCTCGGGCGCAGTAGGAAAAGAAAGGGAAACAGTCTCGATGCAAGTGGCAGTTCGGACTGCGCTCGATTTTGGAGCGAAGTCCGACTGCGCGGGCGAAGTCGGATCGCGCCCAACCTTCGCGCGAAGTCCGACTTCTCCCTGTTTTCTGAGCGCAGCTTGGATGAGTTTAAAAAATGAATAAAAAATTCTAATGCTCCAAGCGTGGGCCCAAGGCGCATTGTGACAGTTAGAGATGGGTTTCCGAACCAAGGTGTTTTTTCTTGAGCAGTGTGCCCATATTGCGGCAGTGACGTCAGCCATGGCGCAGCATTCGAAATTAAATTTAATGATTGCGCAGTCTTCAAGAAAAGCGCGATCAAATAAGCATGGCACGGCAGCCGGGGTACATCCTCCAAGACATTCTCCTGCGCGGCTACCCAAGAAACATAATGCCTTCACTTGCCAGCCGACCTACCCCCTCCTGCGCGACATTAATGACTCTGTCATTATCTAGAAAAGGGGGTCTGATGCATCCAGACATGCCAAATTGTGCAGATTATTCCTGTGACTGCGAAATCTGGTGCAGACGTCCAGAATTCGTAATTATTGCTGTTTCGGAGGGATGGACAAGGGAAAGTTGCCAGTACAAGCTCAGTCTAGCGAGGGGCGCGAAAGTGGAGATTTCCCGCAAACGGGTGGTTCCAAGGGTGAGATGCCGCAGGAGCAAAAGTCAAAATCCCGGCCAAAGAAAGTACAGCGTGGGCAAGCCCCACCACCACCGGTTAATTACCTGTCGGGATACAAGGACGGCTTGTTTTCCATGAGCCTGACTAAGCTGCGGATAAACGTGGAGAGTTGGGCTGACAAAGTTTCGCCCTCTCACCATTTCGGAGCGGCGTACAAGTCGAACCTTTTCCGGTTCTTGTGCCCTCCTGTCCATCAATGCCCGGAGCTGGTAGACCTAATTGTCAGACATTACAGACCAGCTACCCGACAAATTTGCAGCTCCAGCGGTAAACCCTTGTTCGCGCTGCGCAAAGAGACTGTTCAGCCGGCTTTCGCCCCAGGGTTGGAGTATGACTCCAGCACGATTGTCAGGAAAATAAATCTGGGCGAGCAAGCGGGACGCTTCACGCATACAAAACGGATGAGGGATTTCCTCAATTCAGAGCTGAACGCCCCGCTCACAGCTGGACAGTGGCCAACTGGCCCCATACCCCTGAACAAGTTTCAGAGCAAGTACATATACACCATTCTGGCGTGGGTCCTCGGCTGCGACTCTGATGAGCTGGTACAGCCGTACCAGCTAGCGCTGGCAGAATGTCTCCTGTGCGGAGAATCCTACGAACCAGCAGCGCAGAGAAGTGGAAAGCGCCCCATATTTTTCGACTGGGCGGACTGGCTTGCGTACGCCATTCACTCCAGCCTGGTAAAGCTCCAGAAAAAGCAGTCAACTGAATTTCGGTTCAGTTCCTTTTTGGCTTGGCTTTGTTTGTATCATTTGCACTCCCGGATGCCGATCCCGAACCTGAAGAAGGTAAATGAGAGGGGAGAACCACAGCCCATCTATGACTGGACGGATGACCTATACCGAAAAGGGTCTTACTACAAGTTCAACTTCAACTTTCTGGGCTTGGTCATGTCAGTCTTCAGCGATGGTGAGATCCCTCGCCCCCCGCAAGAAATGACGAACTATTTCTTTGAATCGGGAAGCTCGGGGACGTTTTTAGGCGACACGGGGGATTGTGGTCAGAATCTACGGATTCAAGGGCAAACCTCATCTGCTGCCCTACGGGTGCACGGATCATCAGTTTGGGATGGAGGTTGCCGGCAGATGGATTACGTTGAGGAGGAGTTCGGCCAGGGAAAGAGAAAGGGCCAGATCTTTCAATATCCTCTTTCCTGGGCGAACGTTGAGATTTCTGAGGTAGGACAGCATGCCTATCTCGAGCGGGAGCTTTTTGACATTGGTCTGTCTCGTTGCCGCAGCGCTGGAAATACGACCCATACGGGATAAGGGGAAAGTTTGTACATATCTGCCCCCGGGCAGATATAATCGAAGACAGATGCGATGTGGTCCATGTTGACCTCGACTGGGAGATTGACTCGATGGAAGCTTCGCCTCCGTGGCAGGATTTTTACTGCGAGGAGGTAGCATATGACCCCGAGCGAAACCCGGACCACAAGTTTTCTTCTCTTGGATTTAAAAAATTCATCTCCAAGCTAGCAGGCCTTAACTGGCCAAAAGAAAAGATTGTTGAATGCTTGGAAGATGAGGTGCCGCACGCAGCACGATAAATCCATTAGGAAAGAATCTGGCCGTTGATGACGACTTTTCAGCTCTATATGACCAGCACATTGCCAGCTGGCGGCCTTTCGCATTTCGAGATTACGTTCCCCGAGGTCCCTTTGAAGGTTATAAAGGAGGGTCTTCCTCCCAACAGTTGTACACTTTTACAACTGCCAGTGCGGGCCCAGCAGATATCCAAGTGGACCCAATGCAACCTGTTGCTTCCAAGGTGGCGCCTGAAAAGGCTCAGAAGTCAGTCAAGTCAACGCCTGAGGTAACTCCTCAGACACAAAAGACGCCAGCGCCACCAGCGAGCGGACCGGCAGCGGCAGACCTTCTGCAAGTCAAACCCCGGTACAAGTTTACCGTGGGAACATCAGCGCCCGCTGCACCTACTTCCTCTCCTCCCGAACCAGCCATTGTTCCAGAAGAAAAGAAGAGGAAGAGGGTTGATAGGATCAGGCGACCTAGCCTGATGGTGCAGCAGTCAGTCGCAGAGCCGCAGCCGCGTCCAGCCGCTCCAGAGGTTGTTTCTCTGGATGATTCTGAGCTAGCCGCCGGAACCAGAACCATAGACATCCATCCAGCATCGGCTCAGGCGGAGCCCGCAGGTACGTCCGCTGCCCCGCTCCCTCAAGTTCCATTTGGCCCTACTCCGACTCCATCTCCCGCTCAATCCGAGCAAGTCGTGGCCGTGTCTTCCTCCCCATCTCCACAGCCTTCTAGCGGCCATCATTCTTTCAACCAGTTTGCTCAGGACCCCAACGAATCTCTATCCCTGAGTCAAACCCCAAACCCTTCGCCCGTGGTTAGTGCTGAAGCTGCGCCTTCACCGTTACATCCATTGCCTCAGCCGCTTGAAACCCTTCCAGCATCAACCGCTCCGCTCTCCGCTCCCCGGTCGCCCTCAAAAGCGGCCGTTCCTTCCAAAGCCCTCCCGGTTTTTCCTACTTCCCTGTTCTCAGGAGAAATGTCACAGCAAAACCCTAGGCTGGGGGAACCGGACTTCATGGACGATCTCCAGAACACGGACGATTTGCCTCTGGCAGCTAGAGCCGTAGAATACCCTATCTCTTTCCTCCAAAACCTGAAGCGGAGGAGACCTGAAGAGATAGCCGCCCCGGTAAAGCGTACCAAGTTTGACTTCAAGAGGAGAGTGCTCACGACAGAAAAGATAACTCCAAAAGTGAAGAAGCCTCTCCGGGAAATGACCAGGGCGGACTACGAGCTCCAGAGAAAGGAGAAGAGCTTTGACGATATCAACAAGCAATACGAGATTCGGGGAATCATTCGTAAGGCGGATAATCTCCTTGTCAAAAATCCGGAGGAACAGGGAAGAGCTTTTCCGGTTGCAGAACAAGACAAGACAGCTTGAAGAGGACCTGTCTAGGTCCACTGAGCAGCTGGAATCGGCGCAGCGAGAAATAAGTGAACTAAAATCCCAGCTGGCCGCTTCTCAGCAAGAAGCCGCGACGGAAAAGCAAGCAGCCCTGGAGCAGATTTCTCAGCTCCAGGAGTCTTTAAAACAGGCGCAGTCGCAATCTACAGAGAGAGCATCTCAAGCGACGGTCTTTTCAAAGAGCAAAGTTAAGGAGATGCGGGCTGATCTGCTGCGGGGATGCAAGCCCCACACGTATAAGGCTATGTCGGTTCTGGATTTCGCATCCAGGATCCAAGAAGTTTCTGCCCAGGGAAAGCCTGTGGTAGAGGAGGCCGAACGCCAGGCGAAGCAATGGCTGGACCTGGCTATAAATCTTCAAGAGCGCAAGCGCGATGGCCTCCAATTCTCCCCCATGTCCTCATTCGCTGCAGAATGGGCAGATGCAAGGGTAACCTTGCATAAATATTTTAAGAAAGTAGAAGAGGTGAGGGTTGCCAGACGAATGCTAGATGCATTTGAACATGAAAGAGACATTTGTATGGCTCCCTTTCACGCTCTCTCCGAACTAGGGTGCCCGGGCTTTGTTGAGAATGGTGAGTTTCTCACCCATGAGCAAGTGAAAAAGAATTGGCGGTCCTTTGAGGCAGATACTGCTGAAATTGATAGCTGGACCGAGCCAATTCAAGAAAGTCGAGGTCACCCGAGATGGTGTCCAAGTCTTGCAAGATCAGCTCCTACTTCCAGGAGCTGGGAAAAAGATACCTCACCATCGACCTGCACGCGGTCGCTGCTTTCCACGCAGCATTAGAAGAAGTTGTTGACCGCCGACCATTCGAAGCAGAAGCCTGGGGCCAAGCCCAGGCCGCATACAACCGCATCTGCGAGGCAGAAGCCAGAGCTGGAGAGCATTCGGAAGAGGATTCTGAGGAGGCAACTGCCGGAAGTGAATCTGAAGAACAGTTGCCGCGAGGAGAACGGCTAGAGCAGCAGAAAGCAGGGGAAGCAATTTCCTCTACACCCAATGGATGAAGGCATGGATTCTTTGCGCCGAGGCGAGCTCGACACCCCGCGAGCCGCCAGAAATGTTGCCACATTTTGCACGGGGTGCAATGTTTTCAGTTTTGTAAGAGTGTTGCTCTTCCTTTTCCCTCTTCCTCTCTCTCCCTTTCTTCTTCTCTCCCTTTCTCTCTCTTCCCTGCATTCTGATCTCAAATTTGACAGCAGTTGCCCTGAAAAATGGCTAAGTGTTAGGGCGAAGTCCAACTTCGCGCGAAGTCGGAGTGCACCCTCCAGATGGACGCAACACAAAGTGCGAAGTCCGACTTCTCCCAGTTTTGGTGCGAAGTTCGTACTTCTCCCAGTTTTGGTGCGAAGTCCGACTTCTCCCAACTTTCTGAGCGCACCTTGTAGCAGGCTGGCAGGCTGGCAGGAAAAATGACTAAGTGCTGGGGCGAAGTTCGTACTTCGCGCGAAGTTCGAACTGCTCCCCCTTTCCAGGGCGAAGTCCGTTCGGCGGCAGACATCAGCTTTCACCTGTGCGCAACCCGACTTCGCAGCGAAGTCGGAGTGCGCCCTTTGACAGGTGCGCAGTAGGGAAACAAACTCAGAATTTGACTAAGGCATGAAGGCCTTCCCGACTGCGCTGTTTTCTGCCTGCGCAACCCGATGGCGCTCATATCCTGGGAGAAGTTGGATAAAGCGCCTTTCAAGGCGGACACATGTCAAACGACATCATCCAGACAAGTGTCCAGCTTCGGGATTTGAGCCAAGACGTGTCGAGCAGAAGGACAAGCATGGGCTGCACTACTTATGCCAGCTGCCTCATTTAAAGCTGATTAGAGGTTCTACCTGCTCCAGCTGCCCGCATTCCTGCCGATGTGAAGATCTACCCAACGCGCTGCCACGTAGCTGTCCGGCCTTCAGGGGAACCATGCTGCAGGTACAGTCCTGTCCGACAAAGGTCAGCATCAGCAACTCCATAGCTGCTTTTGTCAGCTAATGTTTGACTGGGACTTTGTGCCCATTAATGTAACGGGAGGGACTCGGGCTATAAATACCCACCGCATTTTCATTGTAAGGTGGTGGAAGGGGAATGTTTGTTAGGGAACCATTGTAATTGCGCTTCTGCTTATAAATATAAAGTATATGCCTGGCTCTGTTCTATTGCTTCTATTTTTTATGTTGCCTTTCCTGTATATTTCTGCTTTACGTTTTCTGTGTCACGGCTCGTTGATTCGTTTCAGCATTTGGTGATCGGGGACACACGAGGCATTGCTTGTGTCATGGCTTGTTGATTCATTTCAGCATTTGGTGGCCGAGTACTCTTGAACTTAATTGATTAGAGGATACATAGAATAAATGTGGTAGTAGTTCCTTCAGTTTGTGTGTTATGTTTATGTTGTTGTACGTAGTGGTGATTGATGCATTGCCGTCTTTGTTAGTTCTCCTTGTAGGGAGAATGTTTGCTAGGGGACCATTGTAGCTGTGCGTACAAATTCTCTGCACAACACACATACTTGGATCTGACATCTCTTGGTTGCTTTACTGTCTCTGTCCGTAGTGGTGATTGATGCGTTGTCGTCTTTGTTAGTTCTCCTTGTAGGGAGAATGTTTGCTAGGGAGCCATTGTAGTTGTGCGTACCCTGCTTTATACAGAAAGTATACTTAGACTTTGCAGTTCCTGGTTATGCTTTGTATTCATAATGCAGTAAGTGGCGGTGATTGATGTGTTGTTGTACTGTTAGTTCCCCCCACCCAACTCCAACCTCATTTGTAAATCCTTTCCGCATTTTTATCTCTTTCCTGCACCCTCATCTCAAACCATAAAACCCACAAGGAGCCGGCCTCCTCCGGAGATTGGCACGGAAGGCATCTCTTCCTTCCGGCCTTTCAAGCTGGTGGGCGAATCTGGGCGCGTTAACACAAAATCCTTTCCTCATGGCAGATTCGTAACCAACAGGTCCTCTATAAAAACCCAGACATTGTAATGAAAACGGGAGGGAACATATTGCTAAAGAAGTTGTTGTAGCTAAACATCCTGCATCAATATAGAAGATCTTTGGCTTTGAATCTGTGCTTTCTTTTATGCTGCCTCTGGCAAGTATTTCTACTTTCATTTACTTTTCTGATTGCTGTAATTCTAACATCTGGATTTTAGCATTGGGAGATAAATGTATCTGGAATTTTGGTTAGAGGATACATAGGGAAGCATATGCAGTTTCGGTTTCTACTAAGTCTTTTGTATTCTTTGCTGCTGGTTTAGATATAGATTAGTTATTGTGCTGCTTGTTCTTTCCCGCTGCAATATCCAATTATTTTTGTCCCTTTCTGCATTATTTATCTCTTTCCTGCACCCTCACTCTTTTAAATCTCTTTCCAACACTCTTATCTTTTTATTTCTTTCCTGCACTCTTATCTTAAAACCCCCAGTAGTTTAGCATAGGAGCTGGCCTTCTCCGGAGATTGGCACGGAGGGCATCTCTTCCCTCCGGCCTTTCAATGTTGGTCCAAGTCTAGGGCACGTAGACATACAAAACCCTTTCCAATGGCAGATTTGTGACCAACAGTTACTCTTCTTTGTTCGGTCTTACCAACTATTTTTCATCACAGAGCCCAGGGAGAGGATAAAAGTCTTAAAAAAATCACTGTGTGGTAATTGTCACTCTCTTCTGCCCAAAAAAGAAAAGCCCAGGCGACACATTTTGATCGATTGTAAATCGAAAACCCGCTGTGAAACGGCATCGACAAACTGTAAGAAAGCAATTGTTGATAAAATCAATTCCGATGGAAAAAAATCAAGCTACAGGTCATTAACAACCTCATACGAACCTCTGCAGAACTTCTGGATCACCCAAGGATCAAACGGCGAGATCAAAACGAACAAAAAAACCCATCTGCTGAAGCAGCGCGACGTTTCCCGTCGAAATACGCAAAAATAATTTAATAAAAAATTATATATAACCTAAAGTTAAAACAAATTTCTGGCACTGATAATCTTTTCCGACCGGTATTCCGTTGTTAGATCATGCGGATAGCAAAAGTTTTAAATTCGGTTTGGGATTAAAATCCCACATCGTCAGTGATAAGGAAGCAAGGTTGTCTAAAACACGCGATATCGTAGAGGGTAAGTCATGACTTAGGTCACGCTCCCCACCACACTTCGCGCGACTCCAGCCTAGCCGCCGTTGACTTGACTCCGCTCGCCCGCTGACACTGCTCTCCGCCCCCTAGTATCGCCGCCACCGCCTTGGTTCCCCGCTGCTCTCCGCCCCTCGTGCCTAGCCCTCACCTTACATGCCGCCTCGCACTGACCCCTCCTCGCCTTCCACGCCACCTGCTCGCCTCGCCTTCCGCACCACCTACTACTCTCGCCGATTTCAAATTCGAATTTCAAACTTGGTGACCGTTGCCAACGTCACTTCCTGCCACGCCAAATTTCAAAAATTCATATTCAAAATATTGACCGTTAAGGTCTAATTAGTTGATAAACCAATTTGGCGAAAATTTACATAATTTTTTGCAAAAATTTATAACTAAAATACATAATTTTTGCAAATTTCTTTAGAAAAAAAAAAAAACTAAATTCCGCCTACCCAAGAAGACTGACAAATTACAAACCAGCCCTACAATGGCGGATAGCAGGAGATCGCAGGACCCTATCAAAGATTTCATGCAGGAGATTCGTCAGTGGAAGGAAGACCTTACAAATAAAACTATAACAAAGGAGGATTTTCGCCAATGGAAGGACGAAATTTCAAACAATACTATACCAAAGGCGGAATATGAAAACAAGATAGCAGAACTAGATTTAAAAATTGATGCCTATAACCCAGGTGTTGTAGGTGAGTTGGAGAGGAGAGGGCAATCCTCCAAGGGAGGTCCCAGGTTCGAATCTCCACCCTACCAAGAAGCTGAATTGGGTACCCAAAATCCAATTGATAATGTTGGTGCGGGCAGGGCTGGGTGCGACCCCCGATTGACTTTGACAATGTAGAACCCCCTGTTCGTGGTCTCTTAGACCAAGGCGGCCCCGCAAGGGGTTTTTCGCTTAGAAAAAAAAAAAAATGACGCTTATAACCACTCCGTCAATATGGTACAACAAAATATGGCACTAATCCAAGCTGGCCAATCTACCGGAGGACCAACACACCAAGCATTACTTGGGGGACCACAAACGTCAATCCTACCTCGAACTACTAAATTGGATTTTCCAAAATTTGAAGGAGGCGACCCCACAAATTGGATCTATCGGGCTGACCAATACTTCTCCCTCTACCAGGTGCCTGAGGCACAGAAGTTTTGCATTGCATCCTTCCACATTGAAAGTACTGCCACCCAATGGTACCAATGGTACGAAAAGACGAATGGCACCCCTACATGGATAGAATTTACAAAAAACCTAATGGTACGATTCGGCCCTACTAAATTCGAAGATTTCACGGGAGCCCTTACCAAACTCCGCCAAACCACTACAGTGCGAGAATACCAAGCTCAATTTGAAAAATTGGCAAATCTTACATCAGGGCTAAATGCCTCATTCTTCCAAAGTTGTTTCATTAGTGGCTTAAAGGAAGACATTCGATTAGAAGTACAAATGCTCAATCCCACTGACATGATGCAGACTATTGCGCTAGCCCAAATGGCGGAAGAGAAATTCAATAACCAACGTCGATTGGGAAACCCATCTAAGGTAGAATCACAAAATACTTACACCACCCCAAAACTTAACCGAATCCTACCAATTAAACATATCAGCCCCGAGGAAATGAAAGAACGAAGAGAAAAAGGCCTTTGTTTTCATTGTGATGAGAAATTTGTACCCAATCATAAATGTATTACACCCAAATTATATATTTTGGATGCAGCTATTCCTTGTCAATCAAACAACGATGAAGATGAGATCAAGGTAGAAGTAGTGACGGATACACCCGATGATAGCACTCAAGGTCCACTAGAAATTTCTTTCAATGCCCTCGTCGGTAATTCTTCTCCCCAAACTATGAAAGTCCCAGGATCCTTCAAACGACAAAACCTTATTGTGCTTATTGACTCCGACAGTACCCATAATTTCATCGACCCACGTGTGGCAAAACAAGCTAACTACTTTATACATCCTTGCAATAATTTTGAAGTCATGATTGGTAATGGGGACGGATCACCTGTAAAGGGAAATTGCAAAATATTAAGCTCACCTTGGGTGATTACACCAAGAAACATGACATGCATGCAGTTCCCTTAGGAGGATGTGATATTGTCTTAGGAGTGCAATGGTTACGAACACTCGGGACAATCCAATGGGATTTTGAGTTATTATGGATGAAATTCACAATAAAGAATCAAACATATACTCTTAAAGGATTAAAATCAGGCCATTCTCCCCTAGTAAGCTCTCATCAAATGGAGAAAATTATTCGCAGAGGAGGTAAGGAAATGGTTGCCCACTTATTTTCTCTCCAGGCCACCAAGAAGGCACAAAAAGGGTTCCCCCCTGTCATTGTTCTCATCCTCCTATTATTCCTACCTATCCCCCACCAACACTTCAACCTTCACAATATCCCTGCTTACGGAACAATGACATTAAAATGGTGCAAGAACATGAGCAAATACTACTTGGAAAACAAGGGATGAAGCTTCTCACTTTGAGCTTTGAGGACAAAGCTCTTTTTAAGGAGGGTGGCATGTTAGGATCCTAATCCTAACCATTAATCTGTATTAAATCACTTATTATGATTATGGACCATTGTGTCCTTTCACCTCACAACTCTAGGGTAGATATTTATATGCATTCACAAGGGTGTAAATAGGCATCCATCGAAATATAAGAACATAAATTGTTATTCAACCCATTGGCAGGTTTACCTCCAGTGAAACAGTGATTCAAATACAAAAGTGATTCAATACATTTCCGTTTGTTTTTGCATTCAACTCCATTTGTTTTCCATCCTTCCAGGCTACTAGGAACCAAGTTCCTACCAGATATTCCCATATGACCTATATAAGGATTTCCACGTTAACACTGACTAATGTTGAATCAAAAAGAGGCTAGAATTGCTGGTAAAACAGAATGCAAAGTTATTGGCCCAAAAGCACCAAGGTGAGGAGGCTTGGCAAAAGGAACGAGAGGCATTGCGTAGTGAATTGCTTCGATCACAACAGCGTGAAGCAACTCTCAAGACAAAACTAGCACAGAGGGAACCATCTTCCTCAATATTGACAACACAACAGATGAAGGAGATCTTCATTCAACGCGAATCAGAGTTGTCTAAACTTCAGGAAATGGAAACTCACGCTAATAACATGGGAGTGGAATGGGCCCAGTATTTCACTTATGCGAAGCGATTTCGTGATGAACGTGAAGCTTTCAGGATCCGCGTGTAGGAATTGGAAGAAGCACTCCAAGTTGCGGAACCAAAAGATGCTAAGACCCCAACAGGACAATGTAGAAAGTCGTTGAGGACATCAACTTCTTCGAAGGGGAGGATAGATGTAGACAGCAGTTCGAAGAAGAAATGACATCCCGAACTGTTTGACAAAACGTCTACAGGATGATTGGCAATTTTGATAATGTAATGTTTTTGCAATGTAAATCAGTCGTCATAATGTAATACAGACTGATTAATAACGTCGAATAAAACAACAAATTCAGCCATCATGATTAGTTAAGTCAGACTAGTTAATTAGTCTGAGACTGGTTGTTAAGCCAAACTTGTTAATCAGTCTGAGACTGGTTAGTTATGCCTTAAGACTGATTAGTTAAGGTATTAACATAGGGACAGTTGGGACGGTTGAGCCTGGTTGGTTGTAGTAACCGCCAAGGCTTGTCTTATAAATACCCCCTACTCATTTTTGTATATCGATCATCCATTATCCATTGTGAATCAATACAGCAAGCAGAGTTGTTCTAGTGTTGTGTGGATTTCTATGTGATTGCATTGTCTTGTGTTACAGGTATCCGATTGATGTATGTTATGGAGTAGATTGGAGCAGACTGGTGTTGTGTTTATGTTGTGCAAAGTTGCCAGGAAGGAGCGATCAGGAATCAGTTCGTAGGATGAAGTACAAATTTGCAGACTGATGCATTGCAAAACCCGTCTAGGCCTATCCGCCACCCATCTAAGCCTATCCGTCAAGGCCCTAGACGCCCATACCACCCATCTAGACCTACGACTACACGTCTGGCGCTCAACCCGTCTAACCCTGCTACTACCCATCTGGATTGGAGTTACACGTCTGAGGGAACCCGTCTAGGAACCTACCCATCCAGAGCTACCCGTTTGAACTAACCCGTTTGGACTTACCTGTCTAGCACTTACCCGTTTGAGACGGTACACATCTAACAGTCACCCGTATAGACTAGTTCACCCGTCTGGATTAGCCGTCAACAACAATCAATCATTGACTACCCGTCTAGAGCTGACTACACCATGTTTTGTAGTCAAGTTTCTCAGTCCTTTCCTTCCTGAACTCCTGTCATTCCCTCGTCTCAGGAAGGCATTCACCCCTGTCTACAGTCTCCACCCACAACAAATGTGAGCGTACTTTGATTTGAAGAGAAAACCTTAGGCTATGTGTCCAATATTGTTGGACATAATCAGATCGAGTAATAATGCCTTTCTCAATCCTCATGAAATCTTTACTATAGAAGGCCAACTTAAAGACTCGGAGGTTGAAATGGAGTAACCTAAGTGATCTGAATGTATTGTAGATAAACATCTTTTGTGATTGTTGGATTAATTACCCTCTTATCACAAAGAAGGCAGAGATAAGAATTTAAACAGTATTTAAAAGGAGGTAATTTATCTATGGAGATGCCAACTAACTAAAAAAGTCAAATAACTTCTAAGTACCATCCTCTACGATGACCATAAGTGTTCCTAGAGGTAATCAATTTTGAGAAGCAAAGCACCAAATATGGGTATCCATCTCGGCATCAGGTGCAATCACCCATGGGTCTAAGGCGATGAAACTAAAAAATAATTCCGAAGATGCTTTCAAGGCAAAGAAAATGACTGCCAAACTCAGCCTGAACAATACATTGAGTAATTATTCTTTTAGAACAGATAAATCTTAAAAACCAAAATAGCCTAAATCCTCTCAATGTGAACCCAACCAACGCACCCTACACTTGGATCCCAAATCCACAAAGGATTGTGGGTTCAATGATGCAATCAAAGAGGCACATCTTTGTAGGTATGTCTTGCAAGTGCTGCTGAAAACATTGGTGTTCCAAAATTGAGAGAGATGAGTATCCCTTGCAAAGACGTGGCTATGAAGTTGGCCAAAAATTAAGGGAAGGACCTGTAACCTGAACCCCCGTGTAGGTGTAAGCAACGGTGATCTCAATTGACCTGCCCTTATAGAAGAACTCAAACTTAGGGTATTCTTTGATGTGTTGAATATCATCACCTTAGACGTGCCAATATTGATGTTAATTGCTCTTAGTCACAAAAGCAAACAAGAGCATCCAACTGTCTTTGCAAGACCTTAAGAGTATGACAAATAAGAACAACATAAACTGCAAAAAGCAATATAGCTATCAAAACATGATGTAGAAGGCAAGCATCGTCATTGTGTGTTTTGATGAATACATTCTTCAAGCTTATCAATGTAGATACCAAAGAGTGAAGGAGAAAGAGGACAGCCTTGTTTGATCTTAATAGTGCTTTGGACATCCTTTAAGAAACCAAAAGTTATTCAAAAACGGCCAACAAACTACCTCATACAATCTCTTGATGGCAGTGATAAAGAGCTTTGAGATGCTCAATGTCATGTAGTCTTTGAAATAAAAGATGGCTAGAAACAGTGCCAAAGGCTTTTTTAAAGTCCACAAAACAACAAAACACTTCAGGAGACCATTGGTGAGTCTCCTCAATAATAGTCTTAAGAGTGAAAGCATGATCAATAGTCTAATGATCCCATCTAAAACCGGACTGCCATCTCGATCTAAGCTTGGCCTGATCCAATAATTCTGAGAGTTTCATATTCAAAATTGTTGCATAAAGCTTAGTAAACGTGTGCACAATCATGATAGTTTTGTAGGATCTGAATAGTCCCCAGATTTGTGGATGGGGTGGATAATAAGCTATGACTAGGAGGCAGGGAAACCAAAACGAACCTTATTGAACAATTCTGCAATGGGATAGCCAAGAGCTTCAGCACATACTTCAAGAATGCAGCCTCAAATCCTTCAAAATCAACAGTCTTGCTAGTGCTTAATTTATGTATAGCTCTTTTGATGTTCCCTGAAGAGAAGAGGTGGCATAATGTGGGAGGAAGAGATATGAACGTTGGGCCGCCCTAGGATATCATATAAGGAATTACCATGAGCAGGCTGCCCTTGGATATCATCTAAGGAAGTAGCATGGAAGACCTAGGACTTGTTATTGATGCACATGGGATGGGGCTTCCTAGGCAGAAGATGGTGCCAAAAGGCTTTGGAAGAGTGTTGAAGAGCATGTAGAATCTCACAAGGGAATCAACACAATCCTTTTTCCATTCAATTTGTAAGTAAGCATAGTTACCTTAGAAGACAAAGACCAAACATTTGTTAGTTATCAATGGCAGAACCCATGTGTTACAATGCTTTACATCAAGTCCATAGTCGTGAATAGTAAATTAAGGAGTTGATCCAACTATGCTTTCTCAGAGTTATGCTTCAAGTATTTAGTCAAAGGAAACTTCTATTATCTTTACAAATGGGGGAGCCTATGCTCATGATGATAATTCAAACTATCTCGCAAGTGTTGCAGTAGCTTAAATGTACATGCACAACAATCAAAGATAGAGGAACTCTATTACAAAAATCGCTGATTCCCTATTTTTTCCAAGTCTGCCAAAAATCCAAGTGAACTCGGCATGGACTCGGATTTTTCCAATTTTCTGGTGATTTTTGGCGATTTTTTGAAAAAATCGGGAATCGCGACTTTCTCTGCATGAGTAGAGTAAAAGTATAAACTTGTTTTTTTCAATTGCCCTCATTTTTACCTGCTGCAAACTGGAGAAAGGGGTCTACCTACCATTAGGACACGAAACCAAACACACTAGGGCATCCTAATAGCGGATTTTTTGGTGTTTGAAGGAATCTGGCAGCCACCAACAGCCGCCCAAGTAAAAAGTTAAAACCAATCGCAATCATCATTTAAGTTAATTTGTTGGTGTTTTATTCAGCCTATGAGTTGTTGAAGTCCCATATTAGTATTTGCAACATCCTTTCTGCAAAAAAATGCAAACAAGTAGAAACATTCAGTTAAAATAGTAAACGTATTAAGGGTACACGCGAAGGGTGCTACCCTTGACCCTCGACACAGCTGATGACCGGCATTACAGGCATAGAGACAAAGAGAGACTTAAGCTTCTACTAGGGCAAAGGGAAAAGGCATTCAAAGATCTTGAGACATTGTATTTGTCATGACTCATGACACATTTTATAATTTGTACCTTTTTATATTATAAGCAATACAAGAATATTTGAATTTTGGACACATTAAAATTTCTTTATTTAAGATGTGTTTTGTCACTTTCATGTGTAGTTTAAGCTTACAGTCTTACATCATTAATATTTGATTTGCATAATGTTAATTCATTGTGATATGCATGAAAAAAACTTTTTTTCAATGAAAATTTGTGTTTTCTTGAGTTTTTTGTTTGTCAATTTTTTCCCAAATTTTTCTCCATCCCCGATTTTTCTTGATTCTTTTTCCAATACAATTCTGAGAAGATTCCGATTTTCTCTACTATGGAAAGGAATACACGTGACTCCTCTCATTTAGTTGTGAAATTTGAAGAATGTATCCATATTAAGAATTTAATATTGCACCAAGAAGCGCATCCATACCTTAGGATAAACCTTCCTGAAACCATGAGCCTCTAAAGCACATCGCTGTGAAGAAATCTGACCATAATGCAAGTAAGGTGAAAGTCCAGATAAACTAGCAGGCTTCAAAGGATCATTCCTACCATCAGAATAATTTTTGAGCCTGATTGTCAAAAAACCATTCTTCTTCCCAAGCAACACCTCCATGGCTGCATCTTCTCCAGCTTCACACCAGTCAATTTCAGGAACCTCTGCACCTTTCCTAAAATACCAGACAATACATCATAAACTCAAAATTACTCTTACATTCATAACAGTAATAGCATTCCAAAACTCCATGATGGAAACAAAACTATAGCATCTGCAGTCTCATCCTTACATGACAGCCCCAATGGAAATACCAAAAATTACCTGACTACAGTATCAATAAGAGCATCCCAATTCATGTCTGCAGGTGGTTCAGAGATCCATTTCTGATCAGGTGCTTTAACATCAGGAAATTGTACAAGGTACTCAGGAAGCTGCTTCTGTATCTTTGTTCTTATAGTACGTGCACTATACTCCAGTTTATCAGATGCTTTCCACACTGGCACAATGTTATGAGCATCCACCTCATGAACAGCAGTGCCATTAGGCACTCTGTTGCAAACGTTTTCCCTCCACAATCGACCAATTCGTAGAGGTGAGAAATCCATCACCAGAAGAGATGCACCACATCTTTCCAAGAAATTGGGAATGGTGTCCTCTGGTTTGCCCTGAAAGTAGAACGTCATTAAAATAACCAGACATAAACATGAACACCTCCATTGCCAAGCTCAAACTGAAATGAGCTAAATCAAAATATACACAATTCAAACCATCCACGGGGCAAGAATGTCCCTTGATCGGACTCTGATGTCTGATGTCTGTACACTGAATTTACATCATAAAGTAAGTTGGGCCTAGAGGCATTTATGTATCAAAACTCACAAGTATACAAAGTGGTATAACTTCTAATGAGAAGCCAAACCTGAAAATTAGTAATAAGCAGGATTCACACCATGAAATATATAAATATGATGCAGTAGATGTTAAAATCAGCATACTTAACATTTAATAAAGTCGTTTTTTTGGTAGGCAGCACAGACAAATTCAAGTCGTGCGCAAACAAAAGGAAAGTATCTAATATGACATGCATAGTTAAGAGTGAGTGAGGACAGTTATTTCTATATTGATAGATATTTAAGAATACTGTTTCTCTTACAATATTTCAAAACATTGTTAGGATAGGGTCCATCCAGATGGACATTCATACACGTGTTTTGTAACATGTGTATTATATACTTTTTAAAATATAATGAGAGAGGGGGATACACAGAGCAGAGGAAGATAAGGATGAATAGATCTAATATAGTAGCATATTTTACATGTATTAAAAAAGCATCCTAGGTCTGTTTCTTATTAAATAGAACATATGAGCAATGTTTTCAAGCCTCTTTACATTTTGTTTTCTTGAGTAATGTTTTGGAAAGTCCCCTGGTTTAAGTGGTATTAGAGCAGGTTTGGACCAATGAGCGATAATAGATGTCTGAGTGTTGCAGGGACTTAACACAGTAAAGAGCAAGCTGGTTCCAAAGAAGATAGAAGATTCTACTTCTCTAAAAGAAAAATGCTCTTACAGAATCAGGTAAGTTTGATGCAAAAGATAATTTAAAGAATCTGTTAACACAGAGTCTACAAAATTTGAGTATAGTAGGTGAAGGTGGTGCTTCGGCAAGCCTGGTTTTGGGAAGTTTTGAGAAATACTAAAGTTAGGAAAGAACATGTCCAAATTTGAAGGTAATTGGAAACTGGATGTCTAAATCGATGGGTTTTTGGATGTCGAAAAAAATTCAATACTTTTAGTTTCATAAGCTTTGGAAAAAGCAGTTTCTAGGCTTGAATGCAAGGCAGATATGTGGTGGAGAATCTATTCTACAAAATCAAAAGAACAAAGAATCCGGCATCCTCCTATATGGGAAGAGGCTTTTAAGGTAGTGAGAAGATTTGTTCTATCATTTTATTGTATTAGATAAAAGCAATATGAGACAGTGGTTAATTATTCAGGAAGGTTTAATAATATGTGCATTTAGATGAATTTGCCAAAGGCAACTTGGATAATAACTACCATAGACAAAATCCATATGAGACAGCACTCAACAATTCACAAAGGTATAATAGTTTGAGCACAAAAATGAGTTTGTCATGTAATATCCCACCCAAGCTGAGATACGAAATTTCTGCCTTGTTTTGTTATTTTGGAAATTTGCAAGGTTTTCGGATTTTGTGCAATATTCTGATTTTTTTGTATTTATTTATTTAAGTACAGAATATGTAGAAAAAAGTTAAACTGCCAACTTGAACAAATAATATCTAGCAAACTACTTGGCGGGAATCAATGAAACTTGGAATTTAGATAATATTTATATAAAACTATAAACCCTTTAAAGGACTTTGGAAAGTAACAAAATACCCGGAAGCTGTACAAGACTGAAAATGGCGACTTTATAGCTGAACAGCAACACAGGAATATATGTATTTCTTTCCCAACAACAAATAAAAGATGTCTTTTTACAATATCAATGCAAAGGAAAGCTTCCAATCCTTAGACGCCTCAATCACAATCATTAATTGGCAGCCAAACTCTGAATATTAAAAACCACCTTCAATGCCAGGCAAGATATGGTACGGCCAGGCTAGAGGAAATTATGGCCAGCAAGAAATGTCTGAAATCTGCCCTGAAACCATAAGAAATCCACTCTAAATGGAACAGCTAGAACTGTAGAAGCAAAAAAACCAAGTCACCTTGAAACCCCAACTCAAATCATGGAATCACATACAATAAATGACTCCACTTGTACGGCTATGCTGAGGAATGAATGCTACAACAATGTATGCAAAATATGCTTCGAAATCCCTTCCAAACCCCTTGAAAACCACAGTAAATCTACAGATATAAAGCTCCAATGCAACCCCTGAAGTAGAGTTGCTCATGAACACCCTGAGAATATCTTTCAACTTCGAGGATGTTGTCCCTGCTGGTGATTTTCGTCACACAACAAGCTGAATTCGAAACCCCTGCAACTCTGCAAGAACTCCTCAAAATTGCTCCAAGAGAATGAATAGCCAAAGATGTCACAATCAACTCTTCAATGCCACTTTTATCCTTTCCCAAAGCTGGTTGATCCATTCACTTCTTGAATGTGGGATAATTTATCTTTCCAAATGCTACGTTGCACCTTGAAGGCATTCTTTTTACCATAAATTGTAATATATTTCACTTATTACTTTCCAAGGAGACCATACCACTTTTATGACATTAGAAATATGAAATTTATAAAATCCCCTTTAATTCAAGTGGTTACATGACCCCTTCTAAGATTAAATTAATGCCCAACATTAATATATTTAACTTTTATATTTAAATAACACATTATAAATCTTCGGGCATTAAAATTATTGCTCTCCCAACATCCAACCACCAAACAACTTACGAAAACGGGTATTAAGCCGAAGATGCCAGTCGTACTTTTCGTTTCCCGAGAATCCAACCCTAACTGACTTACTAAAAATAGTAAGTCTTTGAAAATACTGCCAAAAACGGTCTTGAAAGCTGAAACTGTGAATGCAGATCGTCCAACAATATCTCCATAACACCTAGTGGTTCCTAAACACTCGACATTGCCTACGGAACCTTATGAATAGGCAAGTCCATATCACGCTCTGTTAGCTTACTAGGATGGGGACATTACATGTCACATGAAACTCGGACGGCTAACTGATTCATTTAATCGTAGTTTTGTTGCCATTTTTGCAACATAGTGTATAATTAGCCTTCCAGTAAATTTTGTTCCCTGGAAACCCTTTTCTCATTTTCCTAAGTTTACTGTCAAAACCTTTCTACGGCGCTAAAGCAGTGTGCAGTGGTTTTGTGTACTGACTTTTCAGGAAAATCTTCCCTTGCGCGGTCATGGAGTTTTGCATCAAGTGCCTTGGCACATTTCATCCTCAGAAACCAAGGAAGTGCCCGACACTTCGCTCCAGGAAATTGAACAGTAGTGCGCCCAAGGTTGGGCGCACCTTCAGCAGTGCGCCCAAGGCTAGGCGCACCCAAGCCGTGCGCCCAAGGCTGGGCGCACCTTCAATAGTGCGCCCAAGGTTGAGCGCATAGGAGCAGTGCGCCCAAGGCCGGGCGCACAGGAGCAGTGCGCCCAAGGCCGGGCGCACAGGAGCAGTGCGCACCAAGCCGGGCGCACCTTCAGCAGTGCGCCCAAGGCTAGGCGCACCCAGGCCCGGGCGCACAGGAGCAGTACGCCCCAGGCCGGGCTCACCTTTAGCAGTGCGCCCCAGGCTGGGCGCACCCAGGCCATGTGACCAAGGTCGGGCGCACAAGAGCAGTGCGCCCCAGGTCAAGCGCACAGGAGTAGTGCGCCCCAGGCCGTGCGCCCTAGGCTGGGCGCACCTTCAGCAATGCTCCCAGGTGGGGCGTACACAGGGAGTGCGCCAGTTGACTCGTTTGACCGTCGTGCCATCACCTTCCGGAGGCCCTCCACATCAACAATCTGAAGAACATCCTTATCCGGTCAGGTGCAGACCTTCTCAGAAGCTTCCAAACGGGACGTTCCGGGATTTCAAGCATATCTTCCACGGAAGCGGTCCCTGCGAGTAAGGAGACAGCAACAACGAGCTGGATCTGTTAGAGCATTGAAGGGGTTCAACGGTATTTCTGAGGAGTCACTAGTCTCTGCCATGCCTGGTTAATACATTGTGATTGTACCTCCTTGTAATCCTTATCTTGGCTTCCATCGCCATATTTTGTTAATCAGCATTTATTGTTCAAGCGGCAGAATTCTCTATATAAGCCCGCTCTTTTATTGTAAAATGGATGGGTGTTTGCTAGAAGCTTGTTGTAACTCGGATTCTGCTATAAATACAAATAGTGTCTGGCTCTAACTCTGGACTTCTGATTGTGTGTATGTCTTCTATTGCTTATCTTCTATTAAGTCCTCGAAGGTTTATTGTTGCTTTGTAGACTTCAAGAAAGCTTTCGACACGGTGCCTCGACATTTACTTCTTGAGAGGCTTCGATCAATTGGCATCTTTGGGCAGCTTTTGACAGCGGTTACACGGTTATATGAGACTGTGAAAGGTCAGTTTTGCTCCCCTCAAGGGCTTTCAACCAATATTCTTAGCACCATAGGAGTGAAACAGGGATGCCCCCTTTCGCCGACACTTTTTGGGATCTTTATCGACGAGCTTGAGATTTTTATCAGGGAGAACGCTCACCCAGAGGATGGTTGCCTTCTTCACCATGTTTTGATTTCTATTCTCCTCTTTGCTAATGATGTTGTTCTTTTAGCCTCATCCCCTGAGGGGCTTCAGCGTCATCTAGACACACTTGCCGCTTTTTGTGACTCGAGGCAGTTGACGGTGAATCTTTCTAAGACCAAGGTTATGGTATTCAATACTACCAAAGAGGCTCTATCACATCTCCACTTCCTTTTCCAGGGCCAGGAGGTCGAAATCACCACCTCTTATGTGTATTTGGGGGTTCTTTTCATTGGTCCCACTTTTGGTATGAAACCCACCGCCCAGGTCCGGGTGTGTAAGGGGTATGCAGCTCTGTATTTGCTAGAGAGGAATTGCTTCAAAGCACATTTTCAGGATATACCTGTGAATATGAGGATCTTTGACGCTTTGGTCAAGCCAAATATTACTTATGGGTCAGTGGTTTGGGGCCCTAGTCTTGGCCCGACTGAGTGGTCACGGGTTGAACGAGTGCAGACACTCTTTCTTCGACGATTCATTCGTTGCAAGGGAACAGTCCCTCGTTCTATTATTCTGGCAAAGTTTGGGGCTTCTCCTCTCCAGCTTGAGATTATCTTCCTGATTATCGATTATCTTCACAGGATCCGTACTTTCGAAGATACCCCTGAGGGTTGCAAGCGGTACCCTTACCTCGCCCTTCGCTCCTCGATGGAACTCTCTCCGAGTTCTCGAGGAGGCCGGAGGAGCTGGTATTTTCAGGTTTCTACTCTCCTGGCCAACATTCAGATACAGATAGACAGGTTGCCCCCTTATTCTTTGGGGGTTCTCCCCCCCTCTCGGCTTACTAAGGAGAAGATGGTCCACGAGATTCGAAAGGATGTTAGTCTCCAGTACACTAGATGCACATGGATCTCTCATGTTGCCCCTCTTTCCCCCAAGTTGTCTTTCTACCATGAGCACTTCTTACAGATACAGGAGGGCAGAATAGTTCCTCCATAATACCTTCAGCAACACACAATGCATAGTCTTCGGATCACTATTGGGCAACTCAGGGTGTGTTCTCACCAACTCCGAATTGAGTCGGGATCACCATCTTCCGATGGAGGAGCGGATTTGCTTGTTTTGCTCCTTGGGTGAAGTTGAGAACCTGCATCACTTCATTTTTTGTTGTCCCATTTATTATGAGATCCGGGGTAGGTTCCATTGCCTTTTCAGGGACAACTCTCGATGTGTTTCTACCTTCTTCAGATACCCGGACCAGCGTTGTCTCGCACTCTTTCTTAGGGAGATAACTCAGCTTCGACAACATAAAAGTTCTCCAAATGGATCTCACCCTCCTCAACATCGACTCATCACAACATACTTCACCAACTCCGACGGACCAGGTGACTTCGACCAGAAACGCCCCACACCATCCAGTTTGAACAGAAGCAAGGTCACTAGACAGCGCACCAACAGTTTGTCAGGGTTCCGAACTAGCAATGGGCAGAGACATATCATGGACTTCTTCAACTCCGATACTTCGGCCTCGACTGTTAGGAGAGATTAGTTTTTGGGGGATTCTCGATGCTTGCCCCTCCTAATCTGCTCCCTCCCCCTTCCTTCTCTCTCTCCGTTCTTCTTGGCATGCACTTCTCTCTGTTGGACTGCAGCCCTCCCCCCTCTGCTCTCCCTTTTCTTTTCTTTTCCCTTTCTCTTTGGCCCGTTTGTCGGGTTTGATCTTGTATTTTTCTTAGTTCTTTTCTTTGTTGGGCTTTTTAGCCTTCTAGCTGGCAATCATTATTGTACTTCTTATAGTCCCTTGTGTCTTATTTTGGCCCACCGCAGACATTAATAATATTTCATTTCATTTCTGATTTGTCTATAGGCTTGAATTCTAATATCTGGATTTAGCTTCTGATAAAACGTGAACCTCTGGAGTAGTCCTGGAGATTACGCATGTTAGATGTTCAGTTTTAATTTCTGTTAGCATTTGTATTAAATGGCTATTTGATTCAACGTACAGTTAAGTTATCGTGTTGTTAGCCCATCACCCCTGTTCTATCTGGCCTGTGGCCATATTTCCCATCCCTTTCAATCATTTCCCATTTCTTTCTTGTTCCTTTATCTCAAAACCCCTAGTTAGAATAACAAGGGAACTAGCCCATCTCTGGAGATTGGCACGAGAGGCATTTCTTCCTCTTGGCCTTTCAATGTTGGTCGGGTCTAAGGCGCACTGAATTACCAAATCCTTACCAAAGGCAAATCTCTGACCAACAGTTTCTGGCACGCCCGGTGGGACGAACAGTCTCCATGTTTTAAGGAAGCTTGAGTTTGGTGAATCTCTAGCTTGCCTTCATCTGGCAAAATCACCTGGCGACTCTGTTAAGCGGAAGATCCGGGTCTCATGACCAGTGGATCCCTTTTATGCTAAAAGAAGACACCCCGGAGGAATCAAGGTTTGGTGAGCAGCCTTGACCTCACAAGTGGAGAAAAGAATGTTCACCTGGCGACTCTGACTCAGCGGCAAGGACCGTGATATCTGAAGACCATTGCTATAATGGCACAAGTATGCTATCCCAGCTGGGATGATCCTGGCCCTTTGAATCTCCAAAGTCAACATGAGATTCCCAGGAGTGCCCTGAAGACCCTAACAAAATACAGTGGCACTGAGGGAATGGCCCGAGAGCACCTTGAATATGTTATTGCTCTAGCGACCCTCCACAGCATAACCCACAAAGATATTGTGATCAGACTTTTAGTCCTGTCTCTGGAAGGAAGGGCATTGAAGTGCTAAAAAATGTAGACAGCAGTTCTAAGCCCTAGGACTAAATGTAACCGAACAATTTTGAATGTAATTGAGAAATTTTGTCTAAGTGTTGGCATCAGACGTCCAGTCTGTAAGTCAGACGTCCAGTGTTGCCATTCACCAGACGTCCAATTTTGTCAGACATCTGGGCTGGCCGTTAGACGTCCGGACTGGCCGTCAGACGTCTGGTCTGACAGCCAGACATCTGGGCTAGTGGCCTGACGTTTGGGCTAGTGGCCTGACGGCTAGTTAGCAGAGTTAGACGTCTAATTAGTAATTAGTTAGCAGATTTGGTTGTAGAAGTGGTTGGGGAAGTTGGGGGAAGTTGGTTGGGATAACCAACTTCCAGCCCTATAAATACTCCCTTTTCAAACATTTGTATAGCATTAGAGAGAAAGGAGAGAGAGCACGGACTCGTCTAAGATTCTATTGTATGTTGTAATCGGGATTGCAAATATAATACCAAGATCGTTATTCTAATCCACATTCTCGCGTATGTATTGCGTGTTGAGTTGAGTTACAGATTGCTGCCATTAATGGAGTTTGTTGCGGGTGTGAAACACTGAAGGTCATGTTGCAGGTTTCTGAATGGTGAAATTGTTATTGCAGGTGTGTTGTTAATCGTTGGCGGACAGGTGCTAGAGCGAAGCGGTTATGGCGGTTGTGCATACCCTGAGGCCTAACGTCTAGCCAGACGTCTGGTCACCACCAAATGGCTAGCCGTCAGCTTTCTCACCAGACGTCCAGCCCTAAACCTGACGTCTGACCCCAGACGTCTGATTCAGTTATAGACGTCTACACCTGTCCCCTACACCGACTGGACCCTATCAGCCAGAGTTATTCTATCACCTGGACTTAGTTATGCCTTGCCCACCCTGATATTAATTGTCATCACCTGTATCAGGAATGTACTCACCCCTATCTACACAAAATACTTGGGCGTAAGAGCATCTGCTCATGAGCGGACTTGGCAGGAGCACTAGTCGACACATTTGATGACTCTCAGGATCCCTTTCAACTCTTGATGCACCTCTCCACCATCACGAGAGCACCTCCAGAGAGCATCACAGACTTCAATGTCCGATTTTGGAGGAGTTGGAGGAGAATTCTAGAGAAAATCCAGCCGACACCCGCCCAGGCCCACCTCTATTATGTTCGGGCTTTCCACCCGGACATAAGCCTCCTGCTGCTGCAATCTGGGGAACAGAGATTCCCTCAAATCTTTCAAGAAGCAGTACAAGCAGAGCAACTTCTGCTTCTATCAGGAAAAATACAGTGGAGAGAAACTGCCTCATCACTCTCTCCGATAGTTGTTGCTCCCGTGTATCCCGCGCAGTATTCACAATGGCAGATCCCTCAAACTGTGCAAAGACCTAGAATGCAGCTGTGTGGAGCTCAAGAGGTAGATCTTGTCCAAGGCCAACGAAGGGAATATGCAAGCACTGCTCAAGCAATGGATAATACGGTTGCTTGCAGTTTCCATCAGGAGATGGACCAAGAAGGGGAACAGCCTCAAGTGGTAGATTCTGAGAGTGAAGAAGACACAATTTTGCACCCTTTTTGTATCACTGAGCATAGCACGCAAGTACTCGGCCGAGACTCAATAAGCGTACCTCCTCAGGAAGCTGGTCCTGGAAAAATCCTGACAGTAGGGCTATCACCGGAAAAATCTTGCTGCCACATCGAGGAGTTAGAGGAGCACGCACCCAAGATCCTGCAACCAGTACACAAAGAAGGCTCCCATGTGGCAAATCTCTTTGCCACATTGTTCATTAATTGTATGAGTACTGGCACGCATGATAACCTGCCACATTGCATCTTGTTCGCAACCTGGCAAACTTTGGGAGCCCAACCGAAATTCAAAGATCAGCTCAAGTACAATCAGATCTGGTCCGGACACTGCAGATTCACTGGGTAGGCGCCCAATGCCAATTTGGTGGTGGCGGCATGCCAATCATGTCACAAACTTTTGTGTAAATAATGTAAGTCTCTTCGCCCCTTTTTGTGCTATCGACGACGCAGTTTTGGCCAGGGTCGAGCTGGCAGAGAAATGGTGCGGATGAGTTTGATTTTAAGTTTTTTAGTTTAGTTTGTGTGTGTTTCTTTTTAGCGCTCCAAGAAAGAAAAAAGGAGATAGCAGTTTTCAGGTACCATTTTTAGCATCACCTGGCACAACAGTTCAGTGCCATATAAGGCGCCCTGGCGAGGAGAAGTTTCGCTCTCCTTTAGGGGCGAAACCCCATTTCAACAATTTGCGGGGCAAAGGCCAAGTTGAAATTGAAGGGCAAGTCAAAAGGTCAAGTCAAAGTCAGTTTCGCCCTCGAGAAGAAGCGCAATTCCATTTCGGGCTTTTGCAGGGCAAAATCCCCTCTGACCCGCCCTCAAGGCCCGTGCGCTCCACTCCAAGCAGATGACATCGCAAGTGGGGCCCAGGACCATCGTTGCGCCCCATTTTAACTCAAAAGAATTACCGGAGGTTTTGCTGCAACATTATTTCCCAGAGTTCAGAGAGTGAATATTGCTGGTAAGAAGTGGAGCGCTAGGGTTTGATAAGGCAATGTCATTTTCAGATCGAGCGCTTGAGCAATTGTACAGCCAGAATGGGCGCGACGAAGAGCAGCACAGTGAGCACCGAGAAGAGCACGAGGGGACAGGAGGAGAAGAATTGGGAGAAGAGTCTGCTGCTACTAGTGAGCATTCAGAAAGCGAGGATGACTCTGTTGCCCAATGGATAAAGGCCTGGGATCGATTTGCATTCAGACAAGCTAAATGCCCCGCGAGCCGCCAGAAATGTTGGCATTTTTGCCACATTAGAAATTTTGACGAAATTTTGCCTAAGTGTGAAGTGCACTTCACCAGCGAAATCATCTGGAGCTTTAGATCAGCGAAACGCATGCAAAAGTGTTGGCATTTTCACGGGCCCTAAAAGAGGATGATAAATTGGATGAAATGATCTTTGGATACTTCATTGTTGTAGATCTTTTCGTAAGCTTTCCGGCGATATATTACAATAGGCGATCGGGTCAACGGATCAAAAGTTATGGCCCCGAGAAGCTGTAACACTAAGTTCGCCCAAGGCCGGGCGCACACAGGTCGGGCGCCCAAGGCCGAGCGCACTCAAACCGGGCCCGAGCGCACACAGGCCAAGCGCACACAGGTCGGGCGCGCAGGCCGTGCGCCCAAGGCCAGGCACACACAGGCCGGGCACCCAAGGTCAGGTGAACTCAAGCCGGGCGCCCAAGGGCGGGCGCACACAAGTCGGGCGCCCAAGGAGTGCGCCCAGGTTGGGCGCACAGGAGGAAGTACGCCAGACTGTTTCATGACACCTCACGGTGCCCTGTCGGTTGACTCAGTTGACCTTTGTGCCGGTTTCCCCCGAAAGCATTCCACATCAGCAATCTGAAGGGCATCCTTATCCGACCAAGCGCAACCATTCTGAGAAGCTTCCAGACGGGACGTTTCGGGATTTCAAGCATATCTTCCACGGAAGCGGTTCCCGCGAGTGAGGAGGTAGCGCCAGCGAGCCGAGTTTGTCAGGGCATTGAAGGGGTTCAACGGCATTCCTAAGGAGTCACTAGTCTCTGCCATGCCTAGTTAATGCATTGTGACTGTACTTCCTTGTAATCCTTATCTTGGCTTCCACCGCCATATTTTGTTAATCAGCATTTATTGCTCAAGCGGCAGAATTCTCTATATAATCCCGCTCTTTTATTGTAAAATGGATGGGCGTTTGCTAGAAACTTGTTGTAACTCGGATTCTACTATAAATACAAATAGTGTCTGGCTCTAACTCTGGACTTCTGATTGTGTGTATGTCTTCTATTGCTTATCTTCTATTAAGTTCTCTGGTTTGTCTATAGGCTTGAATTCTAATATCTGGATTTAGCTTCTAATAAAACGTGAACCTCTGGAGTAGTCCTGGAGATTACGCATGTTAGATGTTCAATTTAATTTTTGTTAGAATTTGTATTAAATGGCTATCTGATTCAACATGCAGTTAAGTTATCGTGTTGTTAGCCCATCACCCTTGTTCTATCTAGCTTGTGGCCATATTTCCCATCCCTTTCAGTCATTTCCCATTTCTTTCTTGTTCCTTTATCTCAAAACCCCCAGTTAGAATAGCAAGGGAACCAGCCCATCTCTGGAGATTGGCACGGGAGGCATTTCTTCCTCTTGGCCTTTCAATGTTGGCCGGGTCTAAGGCGCACTGAATTACCAAATCCTTACCAAAGGCGACCAACAAGTTTGAATGAAAATTAGGTTCATAAAACCTGAAGAATCTGGAGGCAGCACTCTGAATGGTACTAATGATTGATGTTAAATTGCACAAAGATAATTCAAGGAGGTGCTTAAAATAATTTTGGTGATAGGAAAGATAACACTCAATTCCAATACTATGAAATCAAGTGAAGAAGCAGACATAATCATGGTAGGTAGGAGGAGCTGCATGGCCACAAATCTAGGAATGTAATATCGTTGTAAAGACCAACAAAAGGCAACAAGGTGCCATGTTCAATACTTTACATATTGAAGGTAACGATACTACTCAAGAGAGGTGCGTTCCATGAAAGATGAAGAGAATCGGATGCCCAGATGACCATTTTATGAACAAGAAAAAGAGGAAGAACCTTGGATACAAAATGCACATTTCATTTTAAATAATTAAAAAATTGCAAGGTGAAAGACGAGGTATGTGCTTTAGTGATTCATTTAGGTAGCAATGAGAACTTGATCAACTCTTATGTATTCACGTTCTTGAAATTGACCACAAAGCCAGATCCAAATGCATACAAGTTTGGTCAGGCGCAAGATGGACATAAGATGTGTACATCCAATTGATGCTTGGTGACTTTTAATTGGGGAGCTTGCAAATGTGGTGTTACACAATATTTTCAATGTTAACTTGTCACATGCAGTTACGAAGGGCACGGAAATATAACCAAGATAGTATATATGACAACCATTTGCATCTTAATTAAATATGGTGAGCACCACAAAATACCTACAATAAAAAAAGAAAAGAACTGATGGATCATGCTTTCCATAGATACACTTATGAGGTTCACCAAAGAAACCAAAGAGTCCAACCTTCTTTTTATAGGAAGGGTAGATGAGGAAAAAAAAATTGTAAAATTGTAGCATTGACCAAAGGAATTTCAGAATTTGTTGGACGGCTATAAGGAACATTAACCAAAGGAAACTTTAAACTAGTTTGTCTCCCCCAAAGAGAGGTATTCGCATCATGTTAATTTCCTTCCAGATTCCATAATACCCAACAAGGCTACCTACCATACTTCTCTTATGCAAGATAAATAAATAAGTAGAAGTGAAGAAGCTTTTGCATAAGGCAAATTAGAGAGTATTAACAAAACACCAATAGTCTTAGTTACAAATAAAGTTGGAGGATGGAGCATGTTTTTTTATTTAAGAAGTGAAGAATATCACTATTAAGAACCACTTCTTCATACCGCATGTGGGGGATCTTAGGAATGTTTTGCAAGGATCAAATTGTTTTCCAAGATAGATTTAAGAGACTGCCACAGCACTCTCATCATTGGAAAACAAGGATATTGAATCAAGATTGCCCATATGAATGGTTAGTAATGATAATTGGTCTTTTATAGATACACCTAGAACCTGATATACCTCATGAATGATGAAATGCGTCCTTTCTTTGACAAATTTATTGTTATCTTTTTTTCTTTCAATTGGTGATATGGGATTGAAACAGGCCCCACCCATATTACATCATCACCACGTAGTGGTATTACAGCAGCTTGGATATTATCCATGTATCACTTGGCAAGATTCGAATCTGGGTCTCCTCCTTGAGTGTTGAGGAATCTAAAAGGTTGAGCTAATGCCATTGAACTAAAATGTTAAGGTTCACCCATAAGATTTGAACCTTGTTTTAGGATGTGAAACTCTTCACGCCATACGAATCACTCTAGACCCCATGGGCAACAAATTTATTGTTATTTATTTAGATGATATTCTGGATTTTAGTATAAATGCAAAGAGAATAGTTGGTGTGCTTAAGAACTTGACAAGTTGTGAGAAGAGAAAAAGGTACATGAAGCTAAAGGAATGCTCATTTTTCCATGTGATTGTAGAAAAGAGATTGAAGATGGATCCAAAGAAGGTTAAAGCAATTTGGACAAGACAAAAATATTTAAGTAGGATAATCATGACACGATGAGTTTTGTTTGCAAGTTTATCTAACATAGTTTTAAGATTGCAATATGCATGACTTTTTTGATAAAAGAAAAGAGGAACTTTGTTTGGTAAAAGGAAGTTGAAGAAAGTTTCCAAATTCTAAAAATATTTATGTCAAAAGCTCCAATGTTGGCCCTTCTAGATTTTAGTGAGGTCCATGAGGTTGAGTGTGATGCATCAAGTATGGCTCTTGAAGTGGTACTTGTAGCATGCAAAAGTATTTCCACCCATGCAATGAAGAACCAAACAATGCAACAAAGTGAAAGATAATGCACTGGAAAGATCAACTCACACACATGACTAGAAATAGATCAAGTCATGAATTGCATTTTATTCTCCAACAAATATACAATACAAATTAGCGAGAATGGTCATGGTCATTGTAGGAACCAGTTCTGACATGATGCCACCTCAAGTTTGACAGAGCGTGTATAGAGCCAAGTAAACGAAAGCAATTTTGATTGTACACACAGTTTTGTCATTTTATGTCAATGTGTAGTTCATATGCTACGTGCTTGATGAAATGATTATTAGCGTATGTGTAATTTAGATGTTTGTATAATTAGAATGGACACGTAATTCGAATGAAGATTAATTCGATGTTCATGTATTTCAGACGTACATGTGATTCCAATGTTCATGTAATTAGACGTGTCGAGATAATTAGGGTTAGGTGCGAGGAAGTTGTGGAAGTTGGCAACTACCTCCTGCTGGCATTTTTGCCACATTAAATTTTTTGACAAAATTTTGCCTAAGTATGGAGCTTCAAAGCGGCAAAGAGCATGCAGAAGCATTCGCGTTTTCGCAGGCCCGAAAAGAGGATGATAAAGTGGATGAAATGATCTTTGGATATTTCATCATTGCAAATATTTTCACAAGCTTTCCGGCGATATATTATAATAGGCGATCGGGGCAACGGATCAAAAGTTATGGCCTCGAGAAGCAAAACCAGAAAGCTCCATTTCGGGCTTGAAAAATTGGCTAAGGCACGGCCAGAATGCTCAAGTTCGCCCGAAGCTCAAGTTCGCCCGATGCTCAAGTTCGCCCGATGCTCAGGATCGCTCCCGAAATCCGGCGCGCTCAAGTTCGCTCCCGAAATCCAGCGAACCTCGGCTTCGGGGTTAACCTGCTCCAAAAAATCAGCTAAGGCATGAAAAGTCTCCGGTTCGCTCCAAAAGTCACCGAATCCCGGCTTCGCTCCAGTTTCGGGGCGAACTGCAGCCCAAGCCATGAAGAAACAATTAGGGTCGAAGGCACCTCAGGTTCGCTCCAAAATCAGCGAACCCCGGTTTAGGACTCCTTGCGCGACGAATGTCAGCCAAAATGCAAATGTCGGCCAAAATCCTCTCAAGTTCGCTCAAACCTCCAACGAACCCCGGTTTCGAGCTCCTTGCGCAACGAACGTCGACCATCCAACAAACGTCGGCCAAAATGCGAATGTCGGCCAAAAAATCTCAAGTTCGCTCAAACCTCCAGCGAACCCCGGTTTCGGGCTCCTTGCGCGGCGAACGTCGACCATCCAACGAACGTCGGCCATCCGGCGAATGTCGGCCAAAATGCCTATGTCGGCCAAAATCCTCTCAAGTTCGCTCAAACCTCCAACGAACCCCGGTTTCGGGCTCCTTACGCGATGAACGTCGGCCATCCAGCGAACATCGGCCAAAATGCGAACGTCGGCCAAAATGCTCTATGTCGGCCAAAATGCTCTATGTCGGCCAAGATGCTCCCAACTTCGCCAAAATGCTCAACTTCGGCCAAAAAAATTGCATCCGAAGGGCACGCGTCCCGAGAAAGAGAAGTTAGGTAAGAATTTAAGGCGCCTTCATGGCTCACGAGTTCGATTCTCCAGCTCATCCCATCAAGACGACCATGTCAATCTCGAAAAAGCTCCAAAGGGCAAGCTGCACCAACCACATTAATGAGACATGTCGTCCCAACCGCAGAGGTCGTCCGGAGCCGCTCTAAACACGAGTGAGCTGCATCTCATGGATCTTCTGTCATCTGGCAGAGGTCACATCTCAACTGCTCCGCCAGTTTTGGGGTTTGAGCATTAATGTAATCAGGGGAATTCCCTTCTATAAAAGGCCACTCATTGCAATGTAATAGGGGGGGAACATTTTGCTAAAGAGTTGTTGTACTTGGACTTCTTGCTTCAATATTAAGACTCCTGGTTCTAATTCTGGACTCTTTCCCTGTGTATGATGCCTTCTGTTATTTCTGTTAATTCTGTTTCTTCATTTGCATACAGTAAATTCTGCAATCTGGATTTAAGTGTGTGATTAAGAATGAAGTCTGGAATTGTTGAAGGATACATATCAGGGTAGGTTTAGTTTTAGTTTCTGTTATACTCCTAATATTGATTGTTGCTGGTTTAAGTAGGAGTTAGTAATTGTGCTGCCTGTTCTTCCCCTTGGAACCATCTACATTTCCCATTTCTTTCAGTTATTTATCTCTTTCAGCAATTTCCCAATTCCTTTCCAGTTCCCTAATCTAAAACCCAGTGTAGTGTAGTAAAGGAGCCAGCCTTCTCTGGAGATTGGCACGGAAGGCATCCCTTCCTTCCGGCCTTTCAATTTGTTGGGCGGGTCTAGGGCGCGTAGATAGACCAAACCCTTTCCTAGTGGCGGATTCGTAACCAACACCTCCCCTTTCCCAAGAAAAGTATAAGTAGATCTTTTTCAATTCTGATTAGAGACATAATCAGATATTATTCGTTCAGCCATCTAGTTGCGTGTGCTTGCGAGCATATCTATGTTGTGCATGTCATTGCATATGACTATGAACGAACATATTGTTGCTGTAATTGGATGTACATTGTTGTCCATACATAATGCAAATGACATATTGCATTTTCCTTCCATTTCAAGTTCTAGATATTATTTTCTCATACATTGTGAATGTTGTTTATTGTTGATTTTTCATGTCATTTATTCCTCTATATTCCATCAATCATGGAATACCCTTGTTGTACTCCATTTGGCATCGTTGTCATCTAAAGTTCAAACCAGTGATTGCACAAACAAGTGAAGAAGGGAGGAAATGAATGATAGATGTAGGAGCCGGTTCTAGACAGCCAAAGCCTTAGTGTATATAGTGATAGTAATAAGTGTTAAGGCACATGAAATATAAATGTAATGACAATGAAATGAAATGGAAATGAAATGGAAATGTAAATGTAAATATGAATGTCATGTAATTTTGTAAGATGTCAAAAATTGGTGACATCATCAATTGCATATTGGCATATAAGGTAAAGTGTGATTAAGGTGTGTCATGTACGTGCGCAAGGGTAAAATAGCTATTTCCGGAAGGCCATTGTTGGCAATAGCCCGAGAGCAACCATAAATAGCCCCCCCCTTCATTTGTTCAATACACAAGTAGATCAAGAGAGAGACAAAGCATATGTGCATTGTGCATACCAGAGCATTCTGTAGAATGAGTGAGATTGTATGGTGAAACCCTGTAACATCGTACATATGATAACTACAATGATGATTCTTCCTTTGTCTATAATCTATGTATGATCTATGTATGTTGTGTTTGTTGTTGGTAGATTGGTATTGTGCATATTAAGTTGTGTGCAGGTGTAAGTGTTGTCGTCGAAACAAACACGAGAAGGTGGTAGTGTAGAATAGGATACGGAACTTGACGTACGAGAGGATCACATGGAGTGTCATTCCAATGTAGTATGCATGACTGTTCTAGTGGATTGCTCTTTGTCGTTCCAATTAAAGTCATTTTAGTGAAGTTGTTGACTATTGTTGTAGTGCTTTCCATGCAAGCACATTGCCATTCAAGTGAAGAATAGACTATTGTACAAATAATTTTACTAATGTTGTACAAGTCAAGTGTCATCCAGGCCTAAAATATGTTTAAGGTTGCATTGGCAATGATTGCATTCCCTATTGGCTTCTAGGACCTGTCATTCAATTGCTCTTCCAACTGTTAAAATACTCACCATTGTGCTACATTTGGCATAGTTGCCATTTGAAGTTCGAAGCCAACATGCGTGAAGGTTGGAGAGGTGGATGATAGATTCCTTGCCACAAGGACATGGGAAATAAAACCATAGGAGAGATCAAGAGCAACTTGTGAGAAGAAAAAGAATTCCCAACCACGGATTACATCAAGGAGAACGGAACTTAAGCAATCGAAGGTGGAGCGAGTGTGGAATCCTCAAGAGGAGGATAACTCTAGTGACGAGAACAAAAGGTGGCACACATTATTAACAACATAGGACGAGGTGAGAAGTGAGTTGCAACAAACAAACAAAGAAGACATTCGCATAAGTTGAGACATCAACGTGGAGAGTGCATGTGGAGATAATGTTGAGTGGCTGGTAACGCTAGCACAAGCATGGAGGAGTCTACCAGGAGGTGCAAAGGACTGGAGTCGAGCACAATTGCAACCGTAGGCAAATGCTTGGGCAAATAGACCAAAACCAACGCACATAAACTCGCAAAGGAAGTCACCAAGTGAAAGTGCACTAAAAATTGGTCAAAGGTTGATTGTTGGCAATAACAAGTTAGGTGAGGAAGCACCAAGAGTCAAAGAAATCCTAAGAGCAGAAGCATTAAGAGAGCAAGTGTTATCTAAGCTCAAACATACTCCAATTGCGCTCACAACTTGAAGCGTTGCATGGTTGAGATAAAACTTCAATGGCAAAGCGCTATAGATTGGGCGTATATGCACCAAAGTCCTCCCACCATAAATCTAGAAACAACCAAGAAAAAGGAAATTTAATTATTCATATGTAAAATTGAAAGATGAGATTATTTTTTAAAACAAAATAAATAATAATTCAATGAAGGTTACCTGGCCTCATAGTTGATCTTACTCAAATGCGCTGCGAGGATGTGAGAAGGATGCCCTCACATTTCTTATAGGCCTACATCTCATCCTGTATCTTAGTGCGCATTTCCTTATTAGGGAACATGCAATCAACGCATAGTCAAAGGCCCCCCATCACCTCATAGTCTTGCCTAGAATGTATCAACGTAAAAAAATTTGGGGTTAAGGTAGTACCCCACTACATGAAGAGGGACTATGGAGCTTAGATGTCTATCATTGGTCAATGATATCCCAAATGGGACCATATTTGGTGTGGGAATATCCATAAAATGAGGCAATTGCCTCTTTTGCCCTATCCATTGCTTCATATATATCCCATTAATGATTAATCTCCATCAACAAGATGGATAACCCTCACCAATGGCTCTGACACTTGATAAAAAAGGAGAATTAATTTTAATAAAAATATTTTACAATAAAACAAAAATACAATATAAGATTTGTAGATGGAAAAACATAATTTAAATAATAAAATAAAATAAAAAATTGTCTTGTACCTTGATGGCCTCATTCATGGTTATCCAAAAGGGCTCCTCAAACAAATAGTTATACATCTTCTGCCCCTAGGCAGAACTCTCTCTCCAGTTTGCAAAATATCCGCTGTTAGGATGCACTTTCGTGTTTTGTTTGGTGCGGTAGCAGGTAGGCCGAACTCTCTCTCCAGTTTGCAATAAGCAAAATGAGGCAAAATGAAAAAACAGGCATTTATTTTATTGTGTTTCCCTTCAATTTTTGCTCAGGACTCAACAAGTTTTTCAAAAACTCGTGAGTCTCAAGTACTTGGCAAGTTTTTGAAAAATTTGGCCAAGTCTCGAAAACTTGCAAGCCATTTGTTGCAGAACTTGTGGTCCTTGATCTTCTTCTTCTTCCACTTCTAGTTCTTGTTCTTGTAAAGTGACATTTGTGAGGGTTTGAAGTCGCTCCTCTACTTCGCTATTTGGAAATTGAACATGGACTTGTAATCATCTTCACTCTCCCTCTCGAGGTTCTAACTCCCTTTGCTCGATCACTGGTTTGCCTTCCACTCCAAATAGCCATTCCAGGTTTGCTGGTTCATCCTCTCAAACAATATTACTTGGCCCACCATGTTCATAGGATCGTATACCTGGTCGTAATTCTTCTATTACTTTTCCAGAAGTGTCCTTAGGGGTTTCTAAGTTGATTACATTTACTTGTGCTTGTGCCTTATACACCTTCAACTTAGAACCATTCACAACATCGGGGCAAATTGTACCATCTAGCTTCTTTAATTGGATAGCCCCATTGTCCAGTACCTCTTCCACTTGGAAGGGTCTGAGCCATAAAGTCTTCAACTTTCCTATCTTAAGTTCTCTCTTCCCATTATATTTGAGCACTAATTCGCCAACCTTCAAATCCATTTTCCTGAGATGTTTATCGTGCCAATATTTTTATCTTTGTTGAGCTATCTTTGTTGCCCATTGTGCCATCACCCTTTTCTTACCTAGCTGCACCAATGCTATGAGTCTCTCATCCATACTATCTTCATCATTCAGGCGGTTGTCTACTGCTATCCTCAAACTAGGTACCAAAAATTCAACAGGTACCACCACCTCTTGCCCATACATTAGTTGAAAGGGTGTATGATTCGTAGTTGGTTTGAAGGTGGTCTTGTATGCCCATAGAACTGCTGGTAAGCGCTCCTCCCAATCAGCTCCTTCTACCATGCATGTCTTGTACATGATTGAAACCAAGACCTTATTCATTGCCTTCGCCTACCCATTCGCCCTGGGGTAATACGGACTTGACAAGGAATGAAAGATCATGAATTCTATCGTTAGATTTTGAATAATCTCATTAACAAAATGGCCTCCTCTGTCACTTGTCAGTTGAAGAGGTATTTCAAACCATGTGATAACTTGCTCATACAAAAATCGAGTCATGCTCCTTGTAGAGTTATTAGGTAAGGCTCTTGCTTCTACCCATTTCGTGAGATATTCTATCGCCACTACAATATATCAACACTTCCTCTTACGATTGGTTCGCAAAGGGCCCACAAAATCTAAACCCCATCTCTCGAAAAGTTCTTGAGGTTGCGATGGATGTAATGGCACGAAGTCTCGTTTTAACGGCTTCTCCGTTCTTTGACACGTATCACATGCCTTGACATAATATTTGGCATCGTGATAGAGGGTAGGCCACCATAGACCTGCCAACAACACTTTCCTAGCTATTGCATCCGGCTCCATATGACCTCCTGCCAACCCCTCATGTGCCTCCTTTAGTGTTTGTTGCACTTCATCCTCCATTACGCATCTTCGCAAAATGTGGTCCTCTCCCATTTTGTATAGCAAACCTGCAATTAATGTAAAAGGTGTTACTTTCATAATCACTTTTCTTTGTTCGGCTATCGTCATCTCCTTTGGCAGCTCTCCTGTCGATAAGTATTCCTCGATGTGCTTATACCATGTTGGTATCGTGCTTATCATGAATAGTTGTGCATCAGGGAATTCATCTTGTATCCCTCCCTCTGCAGGTTCTCCAGAGTGAATCCTCGATAGTTGGTCCGCTATTACGTGTTTCTTCCTAGGTCTTACTACCACCCTAAACACAAACTATTGTAGAGTGATGAGCCATCTACTTACTCATCCATAGATCATCGATTTATTGATCAAGTACAACAACGCCTGATGATCTACATAAAAAGCAAAAGGGTTCGCCAACAAGTAGTGCTTGTACTTTTATACTACATACACCATCCCTAGTGCTTCCCATTATGTTGTACTATAATTATTCTCTACCCTAGAAAATAACAAACTTGCAAAGTATATGGGCTGATCTAACCCAAATTGTCCATCCTTGAGCCAACGCGCAACCAATTGTGAAGTTTGAGGCATCCACATGAACATGGAATTCTTTCTCCCAGTCTAGATAAACTAGGATAGGCGCCTTGACTAAGTGCGCCTTTAAGCCTTCAAAAGCCTCTTGGTGCTCCTCTACCCACTTGAAAGGAACACCCTTGCACGTAAGAGCATCTAGCGGATGAGAAGTTTGTGCATAATTTTTGATAAACCTTCTATAGTATCCCACCATCCCTAAGAAGGTTTTTACTAAACTCACATCGTGTGGTTCTTCCATTAGCAGTATCACCCGTATCTTATCAGGGTTAGGTTTCAAACCTTCCTGGCATACAATATGCCCTAGCAGCTTCCCATATGGCACCATCAGTACACATTTGCCTGGATTTAATGATATCCGAGCTCTCCTACACAAGCTCATACACTCGTCCAATGCCTTCAAGTGCTCTTGTGTCTTACCATATAGGGACCAATCTAAAAAGGCTTTGAAATTGCCCATGGACATTTTATCAAAAATGTACAAGATGATCCTTTGGAATGTAGTTGGTGCATTGCACAATCCAAATGGCATGCGGTTATAAGCATATATCCCCTTCTCCACTATAAAAGTGGTCTTCAACTTATCCTCTTCCACAATACTGATCTGGTTATACCTCGAGAATCCATCCAAAAACGAGTAAATCTTGTGGCCAACTACTTCTTCCAAGATGGAGTCTGTGAATGGGATTGGGAAGGGATCTTTAATAGTTACGATGTTGAGGCTCCGAAAGTCCACACAAATCTGGATCTTGTTTGCCTCCCTCTTCAAGGTAATCACGATTGGTGACACCCATTCACTCATCGTAACTTTGAAGATTATGCCTGCATCCAACATCTTCTCGATTTCAGCATTCACCAGAGCTGCATATTTTGGGTTCATCCTATATGGTCACCTCCTTACTGGTTGTGCACCTTCAATCAAAGGAATCTTATGTACACATAGTTCTAGTGGTACTCCCTTCAGATCCTTGTATGTCCAAGCAAAGACATCCTTATATTCTACAAAAAATTTGAATATCACTGCTTTTAGTACTGGATCCCAATCATCTCCGCATTTGATCATCTTCTCTTCGCCTTCTTCTCCCAAATTCACCTAAATCATTCTAGGTCCTTCATATTTGATGGACTTAGGTTCTTCAACTACTTTCAAAACATCAATGGGGTGGGTTGGCTTGTCCTCAATGACTGCATCCCCCATCGTGTATTCAACGAAATTTTTGGGAAATGTCCACTTCTCTCATTCTTTGTCCTTTTCTGTTGTTGTCTTCTTTTTACTGCCTTCTCCGCTTTTGGGCTCCTTCTTCTCTTCTTCTTGGACTTCATTTCCTGCACTGATGCAAAAACATTGGGGAGAAAATATTTCATAATCTTCCAATTTCCAGTGGAGTAAGCCTTTATCTTCGTCATTCTCATCCTCCGTGCATTCTTCCAATTGCAACACTCCTTCATCTGGTTCATATCCGATTTCTTCATCTGAGGAAGAATTCTCTTATTCATCCATAGTTGCAATATCCTAGCTTATTGCCTGGTTTTTGAGATTAATCATATACTTATGCTGGCCTTTCTTGAAGGTCAGGTGCTCCTTCTCCCAATTGTGGTTTACTTTTGCTATCCTTAACCACCCATACCCAAGCAATGCATCATACACAGGTTTCTGCATAGCTATTACAACAAAGTCCAAAACAAAGTCTTGTTCCACTATGCGCACCTTTTGGCTCATCAATACTCCTATTGTTAAATACCATATTGATTAGCTCCATATAATTTGAAATTTGGAGATCGTAGTAAAGGTTGGCCAATACTCCACCATGTCCTTTCTGGCATTACATTTACACTTGATCCTTCATCCATGATTACTTGATTCAGCTTATGGTCCAATATCTCCATGTGAACCAAGGCTGGCTTCTTCCCTGCCTCAATCATTAGTATCGTTGGATCAATAAATTATCCCTTCTTGATGTTGGCTATCTATCGGGCTTCCTCCCTCTTCTTTGCTTTTATTACTTCCTCGACCATAGCATATAATTCAGGCACTATATTGAATAAACTTGATACTTTTACCTCCAAAGTTGTATTCAACACCTGTGTCACCAAGCCTTCTACTGATGTCTATTTATCTATTATGATCTCCACCTTCTTTAGAGTTTTTTCTAGAATCAGCCTTTCTTGCTTTTCTTTATCTAGCTCTATCTTAATCAGTCCTTGAGCTTCCTGCCATCGCTCCTTCTCCTTGGTAGGATTTGGGTACTGCTCTATTTTCCTAGCCTGTGCTCTAGTTACTGCTAGGACTTCATTATCTTTTTCTACCTCCATACTTACTTCTCCAATGTCAATCCAATTGACATTTTGCATTCCACTTGAACTTGCCTTATTCGGGCAATTCACCTCCTTGTGGTTCCCTAGTCCACACCATCTACACATTTGGGTAGCATTGCTACCACTAGTATTGCCTGTATTTTGAGGCTTGGGGCAATTTTTTGCAAAGTGGCCCCATTCTTGACAATTCCGACACTGGATGATCGGTCTCCCTTCAGAGTCATACTGCAAACGACTATGTCCTCCTTGTCTTCCACCTCGATGATTATTCCTAAATCCATCGCTCGTTGCGCCTTGTCCATTCCTTGAAGTATCTGGTTGATCTCCCTATTGGACTGTCAAAGTTTGATGCCTTGCTCCCTTCAAATTAAATGGACAATCAACTATTGGATGTCCTGCTATATCACATATATTGCAATATGCATTCTTTGGGTAATTGACATTCGTATGTCCTTCCGCTTTGTATTTCAAACACCAAATATCTTTCCAATCCTTTCGTACTTCTCCTATAACTTCTTTCATGATCTTATCAAATTATTTTCAAAAGGAGTGTATTGCAATTTGGACTTTATCGTTTGTATCGCTATTGGAATCATCATTTCGTGGATGTCCTCTGATTCTTACAGCTGTTTTTTTGGCTTCACTTTCAAAAGCCTTTTTAGTGCTTCTGCGTACGTAGATGATGGTACTGCTTTTATTTTCTTCCTATATTTATATAGTAGTCCATCCAAAAACCAATGTTTCACCATTCCATCAACAGGTGGCATTTGCATTTTATCTATCAATTGTTTCAATCTCCTATTATAACTCTTGACATCCTCGTCTAGTTTTTGTTTTGTTGCAAAAATTTCTGTAATAATTTTCGTGTCATCCCTCAACGATCAAAATTATTCTATGAAAGCATCTTTCAAAGTGTCCCACTATGTAAATGGTTGAGTATTCTACCTTTTTAGGTACTAATCCATAGCCATCCCTCGCAAGGTGGCTGAGAACAATTGTAACCACTTTGCTTCTTGTGACACTCCATTTGCTCCCCAAATGGTAATGCAAGTTCCTATGTGACGTGTCGGGTCTTCTTTCCCTTCCTCGGTGAAGGGTGGGCATTTCTGTTTGCCCACTCTATTGGCAACATTCGCCATTGGGACTGTCCCACTAGGCGTGCCACTTGACGATGATTGTTGTGGTGTTGTATTCCACTCTCTGTCTGTTGTAGGTGGTGCAAAATCTTGTTCAAATACGTGCTCAAATAGCCTTCTCCCTGACTCACGTACGTCCCTACTTCGCGACCTCCTTCGCGAATATACGAGGTGCGGTTCTGGTCTTCCTCCCCAAGAACCCACGCGTGGTTGCTCTAGTACAAAGCTTTCCTCTTCTGTACCTATTGGCCAACTCTCCTCCGCTGGTTCAGGTGTTACCATCCACTCCTCACTTCCAATGTTAGATACGTCTTCTGCTATTTGATTTCGTTCTTCATCCTCTGTTGTCACCAACAATGTCTCCCACCTTCCTTGCACTTCTCTTAGATTGTTGTCTTCCAAAGGGTTCCACACTTGTTCCACCTCTGGTTGTGAAACTTCGTCTTGAGTTTGTATCCTTTGATTTGCCAGTCGTGCACTTCGTCTTAGTGGTATCTGGTTCCTTCCTCGATTGCCTTGTGGCCTAGAATCTGTCATTCACCTCTTTGCCTTGTCACATATACTTCTTGACCCAAAGTTAGTTTAGGCAACGGCGCCAAATGTAGACAAGGGTGAGTGCCTTCCCGAGACGAGGGAATGACAAGAGTTTAGGAAGGATTGACCAACTTGACTGTAAAGCCTGACATTAACTTACACTGTTCAGTCCCAGACGTGTAAGCTGTTGTAGATGTCTAGCTTAGACGTGTAAGCCAGTCTAGACGGGTTGGGTTTAGACGTGTACGACTTCAAATGGGTTGTAGTTTGGACGTGTACAGTCCAAACGAGTACAAGCTAGACCTATTGGCTAGACGGGTACGAGCTAGACGTGTTGGCTAGATGGGTACGAGCTAGACGTGTTGGCCTGCCAGGCGTGTAGGGTCCCAGACATGTAACTGCAGACAAGTTGATCTCTTAGACGGGTAGCCTGGTTCAAACGGGTAAGTGCAGTCCTAGAGGGGTTGAACCTTCAAACGACTAATGCACAGTCTCAAACGAGTAGTGCAGTGGACAAGGCCTAGACAAGTAGGCCTAGACGTCTATTGTAACTTGCATCCATTCTCCAGTCTACAAACTGCTCCAGCCGCTCCTTCCTGCAACTGATCAATACAAACACTACACAAACCTGCACCAATCTATCTCATGCCAAACATTGATAGAAAACCTGCAACACGATAATGCAATCACATACAACACACAATCCTGGAACAACACTTTCTGAATTCACCATTGATCTGCACTTGCACACAACATGGATTCCTCTTGGATTACAATGGATGGATATAAAAAATGAATAGTAGGGGGGTATTTATAAGGCAAACCTGGTGGTTGTTGTAACCAACCAATCTCAACCGTCTAAACCACCCCTACGCTTAGCACTAACTAATCAGTCCTAGACTGATAACTAACCAGTCTTAACAATCCAGTCTAAGACGTATTAACAAATTTAACTACATATGACGGCTAGTTTTGTCCTTTTGTGCATTTCTATTAATCAGTCTGCATTACATCATGTCGACTGATTTTACATTGCAAATCCTTACATTTATCAAAATTGCTTTATACATTATCAAAATTGCTATCAAAATTGCTATCTTCCTGTAGACATTTTGTCAAACAGTTCGGTATATCATGTCTTCTTCTAACTGTTGTCTAGAGTTAAAGGACCTAAAAAGAATGATTAATGACCTGAAGGCAAAAGAGGACGAGATTTGGTGTTTAGACTATATGTCCAAAGGACAAACAAATGCAAATTGTCTGAAGAAGGTATATTGCAACATCTACAAAGGTACTGGACATGCAATTGTGAAATGGTTGTTCAACCTGCGAAGTGAGAGGCACAAAACATTGACAGTGCATGCAAAGAAAGAGAAGAAACCAAGCACTTCCAAGAGCAAGCAATTAGGTAACCGATATGATGGAGGCGGTTGCAAAGAAAGTTTGCAATATTATTCAAATGGAAGGCCAATCATCCAACGCCAAAGATGTCAAGAGTGGGAACACTTTGCACGAAATTGCACAAACGCACGAGTTGGAGGAAGCGGGAACAATAAAACAATGATGTGTAGATGGTGTGGACCTAGCAACCATAAGGAGGATAATTGACCAAAGAAGACAAGTGCTAGTAACTCAGAAAATGTCAATTTCATTAACATCTCAGATGGACCAACAGAAGCACACAAGGAGAAACACATGTTGGCAATGACACAGGCACAAGCAAAGAAGATGGAATGGTACCTGAACCTTACTAAGGAGGAGTAATGGCAGGAGGCACGTATGTAGCTGGAAGAAGAAATGTGCAAGACCAACAACAAAAGAAAAAATAAACTCATCATAACTGAAGAGGAGACGTTAGCTAAGCAGTTGGCAACAAAAGTACTAGACACCAACGTTGTAGTCAGAATGTCCAATTTACTTTGTGCACTGCACTACCAGAGCTCTATGTGATGATGGGAGAAATGATGCGGACAAATAAGATAGCATAAATGCATCGCCAACTGGCAGAGAGGCAAATTGCAAAGGATCAATATATTGCCCCGACAATGTTGATGATAAACGTTAAGAACATCGAGTTGCTCAACCACAAGTGATCAAGGACAAGGGTTCTGTTGGTCACGAATCCGCCACGAGGAAAGGATTTTGTCGTTATTGCGCCCTGGACCCGCGAACCAACATTGAAAGGCCGGAAGGAAGAGATGCCTTCCGGGCCGATCTCCGGAGAAGGCCGGCTCCTTTTGGGGGGCTTGATTTAAGCTAAAGGGAACGGGGAAAGAAATAAAGGAACGGAAAGAGACAAATGTACGGAAAGAGATTACAAATATGTCCAAAGGTTGGTGGGGGGGGAACTAACGATGCGGGAACACACCAATCACCGCTACTTATCGCATACAAACACGAGAGCATGACAAGGAACTGCAAAACCTAGGCGTACTTCCGATACACCAGCGGCGTATGCACGGCTTCAATAGCTCCCTAGCAAACATTCCCTACAAGGAACTAACGGCGAGGGGATCGTATCAATCACCGGATACGTACAGCGACGGGGGTAGAAAGTAAACCTAGAGATGTCGAGCCGGTATATGTGTTAGGTAGAGAGTTTAACCGCACGGCTTCAATGGCTCCCTAGCAAACATTCCCTACAAGGAACTAACAGCAGGGGATCGCATCAATCACCAGATACGGGCCAGCAACGTCACACATAGCTGATGGAACTGCTACCAAATTTATAATGAATGCTTTAAATAATGAAGTACAGAAGGTGCTTTAAGCAAGCAATGCTAGAGGAACATGATCGCCAAATGCCAAAGTGAATTAACGAGCGGCGACACGGGTGGGCCTAAGGCATATAATGAAAGACGGCATAAAAGAATAAAGACAGTAGAACAGAACCAGGCATACAGATTGTATTCATAAGCAGAAGCACGGTTACGATAAGCACAGTAGTTCCCTAACAAACATTCCCCTTCCACCACCTTACAATGAAAACGTGGTGGCTATTTATAGCCCAAAGTTCCCCCCGGTTACATTAATGGGCACAACGTCCCAGTCAAACATTAGGCGACAAAAGCGGCCGCGGAGCTGACGATCCTGACCTCTGTCGAGTCGGATGTACCCTCGGCATGGTCTCCCTGAAGGTTGAACGACCACGTGGCGGCGCGTTGGGTAGAACTTTATATTGACGGAAATGTGGGTAGGCGAGGCGGTGGAAACTCTCGTCGAGTCTTAAATGAGGCGGCGGCACGAGCGGTGCGGCCCATACTTATCCCTTTTGGTCGGCGGTCTTGGTTCAAATCCCGAAGCTGGACACTTGTCGTATGATGGGTTATCTTTGTGTGACACATGTCCGCCTTGAAGGGCGATCTATCTATCTTCGCTTGGGATCGGAGCTCCTTGGGATGCGTGGGCAGAAAACAGTGCAGTTGGGAAGGCCTTCACGCCTTGGTCAAATTCCGGGTTTGTTCCCCTACTGTACACCTGTCAAGGGCGCATTCCGGCTCTGCTGAAAAGTCGGGCTGCGCACAGGTGAACATTGGTGTCTGCCGCTGTACGGACCTGCTCCGGCGATTATCATTCTTCTTTGTCGACTGCCAGCTGCCGATTACAAGGTGCGCCCGGAAAGAGGGCGAAGTCGGACTTCGCACCAAAGCCGGGCGAAGTGCGCTCGCACCAAAGCCGGGCGAAGTCGCTCGCCCAAGGCGAACCTTCGCACCAAAGCGGGCGAAGTGCGCACTTCGCACAAAAAGCTGGGTTTCCTGGTTCGACTTCCGGGGCCATAACTTTTGATCCGGCGACCCGATCGCCTATTATAATATATCGTTGGAAAGCTTGCGAGAAGATCTGCAATAATAAAATATCCGGGGCTCATTTTGTCCATTTTATCGCCCTTGTTTATGGCCCGCAAAAACCCGAACACCTCGGCATACCACGACACTTAGCCATTTTTCGGGGCAAGTCTTTGTCAATTTTGAGAAGAATGAGAATGTAGGGAAGGGAGAGAAAGGGGGAGAAGGAAGAGCGGCTCTCTTACAAAAATTGAAAACATTGCACCCCGTGCAAAATGTGACAACATTTCTGGCGGCTCGCGGGGTGTCGAGCTCGCCTCGGCGCAAAGAACCCATGCCTTCATCCATTGGGCAACAGAGTCACCCTCGCTGCAACTGCTCTTCAGATCCACCTCCGGCAGCTGCCTCCTCGGAACACTTAAAAAGAAAACACTGCACAGACTGAAATAAGAAAAACAACTAAAACTTTAAATAATAGCCGGATTATTTACACAAAATTTTGCGGCGCTATTGGCATGCCGCCACCACAAATCTAGCTTTGGTTGCCTATCCGGGTAAACTGCGGTGCCGGACCGGATCCGGTTGTACTTCGAGATGATCTTTGAAGTCCGGCTGGCCTCCCAAAGCTTGCCGGGTTGCGAACATGGTGCAACGTGGCAGATTGTCATTCATGCCGGTACCCGTACAATTGATGAACAATGTGGCAAGGAGATTTTTCAGACGGGAGCCCTCTTCGGGTACCGGTTGCGGTGATGGTTGGAGCCAATACCACCACGGTGGAGACTGTAGGTGAACATTCATTTCTCCGCTTGTGAGGTCAAGGCTGCTCACCAAACCTTGATTCCTCGGGGTGTCTTCTATCGGCTTAAAAAAGGGGCGCTGCGATCAAGAAATCTGGATCTTCAGCTCAGTCAGAGTCGCCAGGTGATTTTGCCAGATGAAGGCAAGCCAAAGATTCACCAACTCGGGCTTCCTTAAAATATGGAGACTGATCGTCTCACCTCACGGATTCGTCTATGCGAGCTTGGTAATCGGCCGGCTGACGCGCTCGCTCTGGAGCGTTGGTATCAATTTCGCAAAGTCGGGCTGGTTTCCCGGGTTCCTCGCTCGCCACCTTCTTGCTTGAACGAAGGCGTTAGGACCGGTCTTTCGGACTCAGAGAATATGAACGTGCAGAGTCGCCAGGTGCTATGATTTTGAACAGCAATGAAGCGAGCACCGGTGCTTCAATTCTGTTTGGGGGTGAGAAACCTCCTTGTCCCACCGAGCATTCGGAAAGAAACTGTCAGCCCGAACAAGGACGAGCTTGAGATCTTCCAAATGCGAGACAAAGCGTCCCACCGGGCGTGCCAAAAACTGTTGGTCACGAATCCGCCACGAGGAAAGGATTTTGTCGTTATTGCGCCCTGGACCCGCGAACCAACATTGAAAGGCCGGAAGGAAGAGATGCCTTCCGGGCCGATCTCCGGAGAAGGCCGGCTCCTTTTGGGGGGCTTGATTTAAGCTAAAGGGAACAGGAAAGAAATAAAGGAACGGAAAGAGACAAATGTACAGAAAGAGATACAAATATGTCCAAAGGTTGGTGGGGGGGAACTAACGGTGCGGGAACACACCAATCACCGCTACTACTGCATACAAACACGGAGCATGACAAGGAGCGCAAAACCTAGGCGTACTTCCGATACACCGGCGAGCGTATGCACGGCTTCAATAGCTCCCTAGCAAACATTCCCTACAAGGAACTAACGGCGGGGGATCGTATCAATCACCGAGATACGTACAGCGACGGGGGTAGAAAGTAAACCTAGAGATGTCGGAGCCGGTATATGTGTTAGGTAGAGAGTTTAACCGCACGGCTTCAATGGCTCCCTAGCAAACATTCCCTACAAGGAACTAACGGCGAGGGGATCGCATCAATCACCGGATACGGGCCAGCAACGTCACACACAAGCCGATGGAACTGCTACCAAATTTATAATGAATGCTTTAAATAATGAAGTACGGAAGGTGCTTTAAGCAAGCAATGCTAGAGGAACTTGATCGCCAAATGCCAAAGTGAATTAACGAGCGGCGACACGGGTGGGCCTAAGGCATATAATGAAAGACAGCATAAAAGAATAAAGACAGTAGAACAGAACCAGGCATACAGATTGTATTCATAAGCAGAAGCACGGTTACAATAAGCACAGTAGTTCCCTAACAAACATTCCCCTTCCACCACCTTACAATGAAAACGTGGTGGGTATTTATAGCCCAAAGTTCCCCCGTTACATTAATGGGCACAACGTCCCAGTCAAACATTAGCTGACAAAAGCAGCCGCGGAACTGCTGATGCTTGACCTCTGTCGAGTGGATTGTACCCTCGGCATGGTCTCCACGAAGGTTGAACGACCACGTGGCGGCGCGTTGGGTAGAACTTTATATTGACGAGAAATGTGGGTAGGCGAGGCGGTGGAAACTCTCGTCGAGTCTTAAATGAGGCGGTGGCACGGGCGGTGCGGCCCATACTTATCCCTTTTGGTCGGCGGTCTTGGTTCAAATCCCGAAGCTGGACACTTGTCGTATGATGGGTTATCCTTGTGTGACACATGTACGCCTTGAAGGGCGATCTATCTATCTTCGCTTGGGATCGGAGCTCCTTGGGATGCGTGGGCAGAAACGGTGCGGTTGGGAAGGCCTTCACGCCTTGGTCAAATTCCGGGTTTGTTCCCCTACGTACACTGTCAAGGGCGCATTCCGGCTCTGCTGAAAAGTCGGGCTGCGCACGGGTGAACAGCTGGTGTCCGCGTCTGTACGGACTGCTCCGGCGATTATCATTCTTCTTTGTCGACTGCCCGACCTGCCGGTTACAAGGTGCGCCCGAGAAGAGGGGCGAAGTCGGACTTCGCACCAAAGCGCGGCGAAGTGCGAACTTCGCACCAAAGCTGGGCGAAGTGCGCACTTCGCACCAAAGCGGGCGAAGTGCGCACTTCGCACAAAAAACTGGGTTTCCTGGTTCAGCTTCCCGGGGCCATAACTTTTGATCCGCTGACCCGATCGCCTATTATAATATATCGTTGGAAAGCTTGCGAGAAGATCTGCAATAATAAAATATCCAGGGCTCATTTTGTCCATTTTATCGCCCCTGTTTATGGCCCGCAAAAACCCGAACACCTCAGCATGCCACGACACTTAGCCATTTTTCGGGGCAAGTGCTGTCAATTTTGAGAAGAATGAGAATGTAGGGAAGAGAGAGAAAGGGGGGAGAAGGAAGAGCAGCTCTCTTACAAAAATTGAAAACATTGCACCCCGTGCAAAATGTGACAACAAAGTTCAAGTGTGAATGTTTGCTTGAGAAGACTTGGAAAGACTGGGGGTACCATTCGTGTGGTCGCCCAACTTTTGACTATATGGCATGGACCAATATGGCATCGACATGAAAGGTGTCTTGACTATGCAAAAGGAGCAAATTGTTGATCAAATGTTCATCCTAGATTTTGTGGTAATCTCCATGCAATAACCAACTTAGGATGCACTGTTGAGACATGAGTACTGGCAAAAGAATCGCTTGACATACAAGAAGGGCTAGGACAAGTATGTGATCAATTTAGACAACCAATACGTCAACAAGGATTTGGCAACGGCTGATGAGTCTGCCAACTCATCATCAGATGAAGAACGGACAAGTGGACGAGGACCAAATGAAGAAGGCGTGCTGGAATTAGAAGAGTGCATGGAAGACAAAGGGCACTCAAACAATGGACTACTCCATTGGTAGATGGAAGACTACAATTTTCCTACTAAGTTGTCTATGTACAAGCATAGAAGAAAAAAACCAAGATGACGGACTTTGTAGTACATACAAAGTTGGCAAAAGCATTCAAAGTGCAAAACCAACCATAAATTTCGAGGAAGAAAAGATGCATTTCCCACAGAACTTTGTTGAGTACAGTGTCGACGATGTACAGACTGATGAGAGGTTGGCACATTCCTTTGATGTGGCAAAAGCGGTAGAAGAACCTAACACCATAAAGTATGATGGACCAAAGATGGTACAGGTAAACCTTGGTGAAGGCAAGGAAGAGAAGATGATCCATTGTGGGGACAAGTGGGACCCAATTTTAAAAGCGGTAGCTTTTAAAGTATTCATGAAGTACAAGGAGGTCTTCACATGGACATACAAGGATATGCAAAGGATTCCACTTGAGTTGTGCATACATCAGATTCTGTTAATTCCAGGCACTCAACCTATAAGAAGAAGGTCGTACAGGATGAATCTAAAGTACGTGGCCTTAGTAAATGCGGAAGTAGAGAAGATGTTGGATGCATAAATAGTTTTTAAAGACACAATGAACGAATGGGTGTCCCCCATCATCATCAGCTTGAAGGAGGCCAACCAGATCCACATCTCTGTGGATTTTGAATGCAGTTAAAATCAAGGATCTCTTTCCAATCCTGTAGGCAGGCAAATTGATATGTCTGCATTTAGTGAATAAGTTTTGGTATTGTAAAAATTTGTATTTGTAGTTGTATGCAAAGTGTTTGAAAAAATGTGCATACATATATTTAATAATGTTATAAAGTTGTGATGTAATATTGTACATAATAATATAATGTTAAGTTATGTATGTCGGTAAAGTCATAAGTTAGTTTGTCCTATAGTGGGAAATGTCATGTAAATGCAAGTTAAATGCATATGAAATGTAATTTAGGAAATAATGAGGTGTCAGGTAGTTGGAGGGTGCAACTAATTTCTAGTTGTATAAATAAGACCCTCCCCTCATTCATTCGAGGTAGCATCTGGATGCATAAGGTAGAAGGTTACTGTGTATGTGCGGAGGGCATGATGCAGTTAGGTCATGGATGCAGTCATAAAGAGGATTCTGCACAGGGTTTGCAGACTATAATGTTGTAACCTATATACCATTGTTAATACAAATCTGCTTATTTATTTGTCATTTGCTATTGTTGTTGTTGTTGTTGTTTCTGTGTATTGTTATTGCTAATTGCTGCAGATCTATAGAATTATTTAAGTAGAAATGGAATTGTGTGTAAGTTAAATTTCATTTCTATAGATCCCATTCACTGATTTGATTTTGGTGGAGGTCGCAAGGCACGAAATCTATTTATTTTTGGATGGATTTTTTGGCTACAATCAAATCAGTATTGTCAAGGAGGACCGACTAAAGACCACATTTGTTGTTGAAAATGGTTTTTATTCAAATGCCTTTCGTTTTATGCAATGCACATTTCAGAGGATCATCTTCTACATTTTTGACCAAATATCTATAGACAAGTTCAATGTGTTTCTCGATGATTGGTCATTGTACAAGGACAAGCAATTGAAGGCACTGGAGGAGTGCATGAGGATATGCATGAGTGCTCGATTGTCCTTGAACCCAAAGAAGTGCAAGTTGCTCGTACCATGCAGGAAGTTGTTGGGCCATGTGGTGTGCAAAGGACTAAAGACCAATCTCAACAATATTAGAGTTGAGATGAGCATGGAGGAACCATAGGATGTAAGTTTGTTAAAGTCATTTATGGGGCATGTCGGGTACTATCGATGATTCATCAAGAAATTTGCACAGATGTCACACCCGTTGGCTACATTGATGAGTAAGGGTGTTCTTTCAAGTGGACAAAGGCGCACTAGAAGGCCTTCAAGGAGATGAAGGCAAAGCTAGTTTGTGCATCCATTCTATTGTTTCCAGATTGAGAGGAGTTTCATGTCCACATCGATACGTCCAATTTTGTAATTGGATATAGAATGGCACAAGAAGGACAATTTAGGCTAGATAGACCCATAAACTTTTTAAGTTGGTTGTTGTTCAAGGAGGAGAAGAATTACAACAAAATAGAGAGGGAAGCACTAGGGATGGTGTACACGGTGCAAAAGATTATACATTACCTACTCGCAAATCCCTTTGCTTTCAACATCGACCACCAAACGCTATTGCACCTAATCAATAAGTTGAAAATTCACAGACAAGTTAGCAGGTGGCTTGTTACATTGTAGTTCATGTTTCAAGTGGTGGTCGGACTAGGGAAGAAACACATCATAGGGGATCAGTTTTCAAGGATTTGCTAGAGAGAACCTATGGAGGGAGGAGTGTTAGACAAATTTTTGGATGCTCACTTGTTTTCAATCACGACGTTGTCGTCATGGTACAAGTACATGGGAGAATACTTGTTGATGGGAGAGTTGCCAACAGTCAAAAAGAAGAAAATAACAATCAAGTCAACACCATTCCAATTGATTGTTGGGTTGTACAAGATCGGACCGGATGATTCTACGAAGATGTGTAATGGACGAGGAGGTAAACATAGCATTGAAAGAGGCTCATGAAGGGTTGGCAGGTGGACATATGCGACCAAATGCAACCATAAGGAAGGTGCTTCTAGCAGGGCTGTGGTGGTCCACCCTCTATCATGACATGGAGTTTGTAACAACGTGCAATACGTGCCAACAAGTCAATAAGTTGTTGCAATGAGACTTAATGCCATTGTACCCATCTCAAATGCAGCAATTGTTTGAATGATGGGGTCTTGATTTTTTCATACCTTTGAAAACCAGCAGAAAGAGGTGCAGGTACATTGTGGTTGCAACTGACTATTTAACCAAGTGGGTAGAGGCAAGGGCATTGCCATGTATGAGCAAATCATTACAAGATTCAAAGTGCCTCTTTAGTTGATGAACGACCGCAGAGGGCACTTTGTCAATGAAATTATTTAGAAGCTGACATCAAATTCAGAATCTTGCATTCATTGTCAAGTCCATACTATCCCAAGGCAAATGGGCAGGCAAGAGCAACAAACAAGATTTTGGTTACCATAATGTACAAAACTTGTATAATCGAGGATGCTGACAGGGGGGGAAATTTGTCAGCGATCCTATGGGCATACATGTTGTTGTACAAGCCAACAACGAATCATATGTTATTCCAACTGATGTACCGTCAAGAGGCAATAGTGTAGATCAAGTTTCTAGTGCCAAGTTTGAGAGTGGTGGTGCAAAACCGTCTTGGCAACTAGGAGAGCTTGGAGGAGAGCCTGACAATATTCATCAAGTTGGATAAGAAGAGAGTGATAGCACAATGAGCCATGGAGGTTTCCCAATGCCAGTGCAAGCTTTGGCATGACAAGCATCTGCGAAAGTCGAAGTTGAATACAGGTGACCCAATGTTGAAGTACAATAAGCATGAGATGAAGCCAAGGAAGTTGAAGACCCTGTGGCTTTTCCCCTTCCAAGCAAACAAGTTGGATAACAACACAATCAAATTGAAGAGACTAGACAAAACACAATGTCCTAAGATAGTCAATTGCTCAAAGTTGAAGTTGTAAAAGGTCAAGGAGGAAGGTAACCTTGTTAATCATGAACCAAATGATGAAGAATCAAGTACAAGCAGGCTGACAATTGCACCAAGTCTGTCTTTAGAATCCCTTGAAGGAATCTCAATACACAAAGTTGGAGAATGTAGTCGTATGAGAGAAGACAGTGCAAAGGACACAAGTGACTTTGAAGATAGTAAGCTTGCGGAGTAGTTGGCATGGTTGTACAAATAGAAAGCTGCAAGTAGCCAAGGGACTACCATACAACTGACAATGGTGGAGGAAGAATTAGCGCCTAGACCCATTGAAAGCAGGATATTGCGCGTACATATCCGGTTTTGTCTATCAAAGAACAATGATTACTTGATGATGAAAACATGTAGCTAGACCAACAACAAACTCAAAATGATGGAAGTGGGTATGAAGGGATGAGCTTGTTGGTAGCCATTTGACGCACACAGCAGAGAATACGTGCTAAAACACAGCAATTCCATGAAAGGAGCAAACACTTGAATGTTTAGATTGGCCAATTGCAGAGCCAGCATGCACAAGGTTTGATGCAGTTGCAACAGGTTATGTAAGCAACCAACAGACACAGATTCACGAGAAAAGGGACACATCCAAAGAACATTCCTGGAGGAGCATGGCAAACAAGCAAATGTTGGAAAATGCTGACAACCGTGCAATGAAAGCTGAACTTTTCAAAGAAAACTGTCAAGAGCGTCAACTTGGCGAGCAATGCATGTAAAAAATAAATTTAACATACTGAAACTCGATTCCATTTCTACTTAAATAAACCTACAAATCTACCTTACGCAGCAATTAGCAATGACAATACACATAGGAAACATACACTAACAACAGCAAAAGCAGATGTTAAATGATATAAGAAGATTTGTATTAATGACAGTCTGTACAGCAATAGCATTACAGGGTTGTCTGCACATATAGCATTACACAAACTCAAATGACTACAGTAATGCCCACAACCTCTTACCACACACGTCGGCCAACTCCACAACCATTACATCATACGCATGAATGAATGAAGGAAGGGTCTTATTTATACAACTAGAAATTAGTTGCAACCTCCAACAACCCAACACCTCATCATTTTCCTAAATCACATTTCACATGCATTTAACTTCATTTACATTTCATTGCCCACTACAAGACAAACTAGCTTATGACTCATGACTTATCCGTACATCACTTAACATTGCATGAAATATTACATTGCCACTTTATAACCTTATTAAATATATGTATGCACATTTTGTCAAACACTTTGTGTACAACTACAAAATAACACCAAATAACAAAACTTATTCACTGTTTTCACAGACATCAATTTACTTGCCTACAATGCAGGGACAAGCAGGTTGACAATTCTGCCAAGAAGAAGATTGGCAGAGATTGAATGGACAAACGTCAATGATGTGTCACGTGAACCAGATCACATCACCAATGCACATAAACAGGCATTACCAAATGAAAGGGAAAATAATGGCAACTTGACGAAAGGTGGAAGTATCAATGTAGGCTTGACGAGTTCAAGTAGTGAAGAGGAAGATTGGAGCAGTGCCAGCCCCCGCTTGGATTTTGAGAGAATATTCAGATGGGAAACACCAAGGAAGGTGCTAAGAGTTGTCAATGATGCAGTAATGATTTGCCCACCAAGTAATGACAATTCATTGTCAAGTAATGCTTTGAAGAGAAAACATGAAGAAGAATTTGAGATCACTTCTAAGGACAAGGAGGCAGATGAATAGATGAAGCCGAACCAAGGTACCTAGACTTAGCTGGAGTCCAAACCAAAGTTTGACTAAGTCCCAAAGAGATGGCATTGGGACAAGTACTAGTTGTCACCATCTACCAACTTTGAACAATTCCGTAGGCAATTCGAGCGAGTAGTCAGGTCCATTAGATTATCCAAGGAAAGCTTGCAATGAATGTTGCCCTGGTCGTCTAGGTGGGTCGTCAAGCCCCCTAGGCCATCTAAGACAACCTAGCCAAGGGGAGGCATTTGGCCTCCTTCCCAGCCGTTTGGGGGGGAGCAATCTGCCCCAAACAGCGCATAGGTTGTCTAGCCAACAAGGTGGATCGTCTAGGCCACCCCCTAGTCGTCTAGCAAAGACAATAGGTCCATAAACAATCCTTAGGCCATCAAGCCCAAGGGGAGGAGCGTTTGGACCCTCCCTAGGTCATCTAAGACTCAAACAACCCTGGGGTTGTCATATGAACACCCTAGGCAACCACATGACCACCATAGGCAACCAAATGAACACCTCAAATAGTTTGAAGACCAACCAAGGTTGTTCGACAATCACACAACGTCGTCAAAAACTAAAGATAAGGAGGATGACGAGGTTGGGCCATCAAGAGGACATGCAAGGTCGTCCAAGGAAGGGGATGCGCCCTCCAAAGTCTCGGACAAAGACAGGTCATCAAGAGAACAGGTGGGGCCGTTTGGAGGAAGAGATGAGTCGCTTGAGGTCCAAGATTGTGCACCAAGCCAATGAAGGTCGTTTGGATGGCCAAGCAAGCCATCTTGCCCGCCAGGCCATTCGGGCCAAGAGTGTACTAGGTCGTTTGGATGGCCAAGCAATTCATCTAGCCCCCTGGGCCATCTAGCCCAAGAGCATACTAGGTCATTTGGATGTCCAAGTAGGTCACCCTAGCTGAAGTGTCAACGCAATCCAAAATGATGACCACATGCCTTTCCAATAGGCCCACCATATACAAGGATAAACAAGGATTCGAGGGCATAAAAGATGAAAACAACACACAGAACGAGCAGTTGCATGTAAATCAATTACTAGTGTTGAAGTGGCAGTTAAGGGAGTGGAGAGGGACTTGTTGCATGCAAGCGAAGTGTCCACCTACCTCCCTCAATGTATAAAAAGAAGTACACAGCTCGCTTATTCTCACGCACGGAGTCAAGGAGCAGAGAGGAGAGCGCACTAGTCAGCTGAACCTAAACCAGCCAGGGCATCGCCTAAGGCACGTACTGGGGAATCCAAAAAAACAAAAGACATCCCACCGCACAAAAATTCAAGGCAGATGAGGAAAGGAATAAATCAGATTCAAAGAAGACAATTGCACTAGAGCGTTGGAGCCAGGAAATACCGAAACAACAACAAAAGCAAAGGTTTTACTAAAAACCCTTATCCGAGAGCAAGAAAATTTCAAGTTTGTGTGTAGATGAGACATTTCTAGCGAGGAAAACATAGTTGCTGAAAGGGAAGCTGAAATTCCAAACCCTTGCTAGCAAAACCAATTGGGGTTTCAGAGGAATTTGCGTGTTGAGGGCAATGAAAGCTTGGAGAAACAAAGGAAGGGACACGACAACAAGAACATTTTTCGCAATGGAAAAACTTGCACAAGAGAATAGAACGGGCCATTTGGAGGGTCGTCCAAGGTTTGCACAACACCATACAAACCATACTAACCATATGCAACATCATTTGAAGTAAGGAGAAAGTCGTCAAGGCAAAAGTGGCTCAAAGTTTGAGGCAAGGAGATCTTCCGATTGACAAAAAGCATTGTACAAGCCATCAAGAGGGTCGATTGATGGAAATAAAGGTTGTACAAAAGTCCGTATGCGCCATTTGAGTGAATGAACGCGTCGTATGGACCATCAAATTGTAGAGGTAGGTTGTCCAAAAGTTTACACAAGTCATCTAAGGAAGGAAGAAGATAATCTGATGCAGACGAGCCATCTAGAGCCAATGTTGGGTCCTCTGGAGTGAATGTCAAGCAGTCTGGAGGTAGTGCCAAGCTGTCTGGAGCGAGTAGAAGGTCATCTTAACGTACGAGGATAGAAACAATTAGGACACATGAAATGAGGAGAACAACACGAAAAACAAGATGTGTCCCACATGGAGCTACAAGAGGAAGCCAAACAAGTCGAAAGATAGTGGGGGATGGTGGGAGTAACTACCACCAAAGGAGTTCAAAACCAAACATCTGCAAAGCAAAGTGTAGGTGGAATGCAACGAAGATTGAAAATTGCAGAACTAGAAGAGGAGAAACCTTCTACGACTTGTGCCAAGTTCTGTGTCACAGCGAGGACCTCAGACATGTAGAGAATTCAACATAGGCTTCCTAAGGAGTCACGTGAAGCACGCACAACAGGAATGGGAGGAGTGCGAGATGGAAGCAGGTCAAGATCTTGAGTAGCCTCAAATATTAGAGCAATTAATATAAATGGCCAATATCAATACACATAACATTCATGAAAAAACAAAAATATGGATTAACAAGCCAATATCAATTACAATATGCATAAACAAACTTACAATACAATTGCTCAAAATATTGCATACAAGCTTCAATATTTCCTGATGAATCTTCTGTTACAATGTACCGTATGCAATACAATATTTCATTCATTCTTCGATTATATTTGATACAATACATGGAGCTTTGTCTCCATTATACAACCTTAGGAAGGTGACTTTTCAATACCTGACGATTGCACTCCACACATATCCGGGAGATGCATCCTTTCCTATTCCACATATAAGACAAACCTCTCATGTCTCTTGGCTTTACATATTTCCACTTGTATACATGACTCTTGACTCTTTATTTACTTGCACACTTTACTCTATGACACTTGCACACTCCTACATGCACACTTTACTATATGACACTTGCACACTTTCTCACTCTACACACTTGCACACATTGTTACATGATACTTGTGCACATCCTACACATAGACACATACATAAGGAGAAATATAAATCACACATCTAAACTATTGACTCGCACCCTATTCTAATATTTACATTTGTACCAAAGGTACCATGGGGGTACAAATAATGTAATATTCTCCAACAGGAGTGAGTGGCTACTCATTGCAATGGAGTTGGAGAGAGGACAAGAGCCAGAAGCAATTGGACCAACAATGGTAGTAGATGGATCAACAGTTGCAACCCCAACCTTAACTCTAGCTACACCATTCTCAAACCCAACAATCAAGACAGATGGTGAAGATCATACCACCTAAAGGACCATCTCAGACTACGGTAGTAGGTACAACCAATGGAAGTGTTGCACGACTTGTACAAAGCCAACATTATCAATTTGAGGGCCATTACATACATTGCGGTGCAACAAATCACTCCGACGTATTGAAGGAGCCAGACTGTGCAAGGTGGCACTGCAAGTACCATTGCAAATATCGAAACAAATGCTTTACAAGAGACTAAACAAGGAGAAAGGCAACCAAAGCAACCAATAGTTGCACAAAAATCGATGCAAGTGTAGAAGACAGCACAGCAAGATAAAGGAATTAAGCAAAAAGTGGCGTACTCAACATCGAAAGTGATAGATGACAAGGATATCAATGTTGCATTAGAAGCGATGGACACCTCACCTCCAACGAAGTTTGAGAGGTCATAGGGATTGTAAGTAGGAGTTTCAATGGACATACTAACTTTTCGACAGGAATGTTTCGCCACCATCTGTTAAAGCAATTTGCAAAGGAAGCAGAGAGGTGTGGTTCTTCACCGTTGGACAAGGAGTACAACTTAGACGATGACACAAACACCATCAATGTCGAGAAAATAGCCTATACCAGAGCATGTCTTGTGGCAGAAGGATTGTTGGCTTTTAAGCCAGATTATCTTAGGTCTCAATTTTCTGAATATTGAGTAGTCTCAAATATAAGAGCAATCAATATTTAACATGCCAACATAATTAATAATAATATTCATGAAAATGACAAATATGAATATTAATGGCCAAAATCATTCATGCAATAACACGAAGAACACTTACAGTAGAATTGCTCAAAATATGCATACAAGCTTCAATATTCATGCTTGAATGTTTCATACATTTTCCAAATATTCTTCTATATCATTCATGGAGCTTTACCTCCATAATATAACCTTATAAAGGTGACTCTTGGACTATTTGTCTATTGCACTCCTCACATATCTGGGAGTTGCAACCTTTCCTATTCCATACATAAGACAAACCTCTCATGTCCTTTTGGCTTCTCATCTTGCCACTTGTATACTTGACTCTTGTCTCTCTATTTACATGCACACTTCTACAAGCACACCTAATACATGACACGTGCACTTTCTCACATTATATATTTTACACACTTAATTACATGACACTTGTGCACTTTCTCACATTACATACTTGCTCACATAATTACATGACACTTGTGCATATCCTGCACATAAACACTTACATAAAAGGGAAATATAAATCACTCTCCTAAACTATAGACTTAAACCCTATTCTAATATTTACATTGTACCATAGGTACCATGGGGGTACATTAGCATGTACCAAATAATGCAATATTCTCCAACAAGGGCCAAAGTAGTCAACTGACAGCACATGGAGATGAAGTCATGAAAGAGAATGAAGGTGTAGTTGATGCAGGGAAGCAAGTAGAGCAATAGATTCAAGACAAGGGTAAATTTGGCAAAGCAAAGATCGCCATGGGAGGACTTGATGGGGAGGAGAAGGAAACCACCACCAAATATGATCAGCCAAGGAAGGAGAGTGATACAAGCAAGCATTATTTAAGTGAAGTGTCGAATTTGAGGTAGGCCCTAGTCTATGGCGCACGGATCAATAAGCAGGTGGACAGTTTCTTTTAAAAAACTAGGAGTGATTGAATGGCGATTGTGGCTCTTGCAAGTGGATGCGGAGATGGGCAGACTAACCAGCTAGGCCCAAGATGAGAAGCGCATGAAGAAATTTGAGATCCACAGAATTTAGATGGGAGCTTGGTCCGGACAGCAATAGACAAATGATGATTGGAGTGACAACATTGCTAGAGGTATCGACACCCACCCCAAGTTTATATTAGTGAGGATAGGTTTAATGACTATCCTAAATCACAGCCCATAAAGAAAGTCAAGTAGGCACCGGAATTGGAATCAACATATGCCAGAATGAATTTCTTGGCCTACCTATACAATGGTTGGCAACTGGATTGAAAACATTTCAAGAGATGGTGAACAACCTGAAGATGTAAAGAGAAGAATAGTTGATCCAATTGCAGGAGTCGTAGGAGCAACTTCGGCAAGTGCAATAGTAGGACAAAGCAAGACTAGCAAGGTTGCAGCAAGAGGTGGATCAGTTGAGAAAAGAACAAGAAGAACAAGACTGATCGAAAAATTGAAATCGGAGTGTGCGATAAGACAGCAAGTTCTTGAAGCCAAGGTGCAGGAAGTAGCTATCAGCTAATTGCGAAGACAGATCAACAACTTGCATAGATAAAAAAGAGGGAAACAAAGTTGCATGCAAGGCTCGTAGAGATAGAGCATAAGCCACAACATTATGGCATCCAATGGGCAAAGTATCAAGCCTATGCCAAGCGCTTGAAGGATGAAACAAAATCCCTCAAAACACAAGTACAACAATTGGGAGCTACACCCACGCATCCACTCCCCAACCAAAGCAAAGTCAAAACCCCCAAGAGCAACAACAATCATCGAAAAGGACGTTGACCAATCTATAGGGGAGGGTAGATGTAAGAGCCAATTCTAACGTGGCACTACCTCAAGCACCACCTTCAGTTTGACATAGCGCGTACAAAGTGAAGTACACGAAATCAATTTTGATTGTACATACAATTTTGTCATTTTGTCATTGTTTTAATTGTACATACAGTTTTGTCATTTTGTGTCATTGTTTTGATTGTAGAAACAGTTTTGTCATTGTGTGTACGCTGTGTTTGACCAAATGATTATTAGGGTACATGTAATTTTGTTAGCCATTATTATATTATTTGATGTTATGCAAAGAGATGAGTGATGATTTCATCTCATATGAGGTTGGATAGTCACATTTCCCGTGAGAATGAGATAAGGTGAAAAGACAAAGTTGAAGGTGAAACACCAAAGAGTCTCATAAAACAAAGAGACACATTGATGCACAAATATGTATGCTATAATCTAGATTTGATCTAGTCGATTATGGCAGAAATATTAGCTAAGTAATATGAAAAATATCATCTTCCATTAAAATATTGTTTTGCATAATATTGTTGAAATCTAGTGTTTGATCTCTCTGATTTACAACACCTGGTATCAAAGCCATATTGAGTTTGTGTGAGGCAAATATTTTATTGAAGGGACAACTGTCGCCATCCAATGGCATGCCCTTTGTGAGTGAATTCTTTCTCAAAAAGAATTTCCCTAAAAACTTGAGGATTCGTACTTATATATGTTGGCGCCCAAATATTTTGCATCCTTCTGTATCTAGAATTTCTTATCTTTCGTCTCAAATTCATTTTGTTTTAGTTTTGTATTTGTAAACTCCCAAAATTGAAGAATCCCTTGTTAACGTCCAAGTTCAAATTTTTGTTGATGTCCAAGCCCACATTTACCCCTCCGAGAGCAAGAACGTTAAAATGACCTGTTCCATGCTTGAATAAAAGGGAGAAGTATTTATTTTTTCACGAAATATTAGCGGTGAAGTATGAAATGGTTTGAATACAAAGCAAAACGTCTATTCAAAGGCAAAGTAACGTCAAATGGACAAGTGCTTTGAAATGTCGTAGTTCCTAAATGAAATATAAAATTAAAACGCTCAACTCAAGTGGTGTCAAACTAGCAAAACAGCGAAGCCTCTAATTGGGAAAGTAGTGGCATATTTCTAGCTGCAGGGTTATGCATAGCGGCTAGTCATCGTTAATTAACGAATATTTTGATTTTTGAAATTTGGAATTGGCTAATATTGGGGACCCTTGACTAGGGCCCATTAGCCAAAAAAAATTGGGTGTAAAAAATAAATTTTTGGGTAGATTCGCCCCAATTTTATAATAATTGGACCATTTTAAGTTTAAATCTCCAATATTACCCCTAATAATAAGGGACCTTTTCACTTTGAAATTATAAAGAATTTTGGATTTCGAAACTGATTCACCCCACTTTTATAAGTACATTTGAGGGCCAAACCCTTACGCATAACCCTGTCTAGGTGTTTTTGAAATAATTAAATAAGACCTAGCGGGTAGCTTGAATTGGATACAAAGTGCTCACTACAAAATATAATATTGTTTAACATTTTGTTTTAAAAATATGCCAACGTGCATGGTCAGGACTTGGCATTTAAAAGGAAAATTAAGTTTTTTTTGAAGAAAGAGGTTGTTGGTTCTATTCTCATAGGGGTCTTTTCCAAATAAAATTTATTACAATTTTTTTTTTAAATAATTTAGCAAGTTTAAAAGGTGCATTAAGGGAGATAAAAGGGTATAAGGGCAATTCTTTGAAGTCATGAAATGAAAAATGGAGAAAGCTTTTTTTTAAGGAGAATAAATATTTGAAAGAAAATTGGAAGTTTTTGAATAAATAGTGAATATTTTTACAAGGAAAACTGTATTTTTTTGTAAAAATGTGCATTTTCGACAGTGACCAACACCTTATTTTTTTGATACAAATTTTTACATCAAATACATTTTTTTTTTGTACCAAAAATCAAAAACATGTGTCTTGCACAATCATAGTGTTCGGTATACATGACGCCTCTTAGTTGCATCTAGAGGTAATATTGTTGCATTGTTGTCAAGTTAAGTTAAAAAGATATATCTACTATCAACCTAACTAATATCAACAATTGTAGGAAAACTCGTCGAGTTCTCATGAGAACATGGTTTTCTTGCAAGATTTTTGGTTCAATGAGTCCTTAAAGTTTTTTTTGCCAAAATGTTATCAATTTCTCGATGAAAAAATCGCCATAATCTTGTCGACGTCTTAGTTAAAAATTGACAAAATTCACACACATCTACTAAGATGCGAAATTTTTAGTGAATAAACTTTGAATTTTTCTATTAGTAATATTAATTGATTATTTTCAAAAATAACATTGTTGTTGATGTTCATCAACTATTGTTGGAGGCAATCTATTGGAAATGTGACCATATCTATAGAAAAGGAAATCAGGTAATAGATAATTTAGCCAATCTTGATGTTGATCTTCATCTTAGTGAAATTCACATTTTAGAAGGCAATTGGCCAAGTGAGATTTTATCTCTTAATGAAAATGATTTCAAGGAGTTGATTGTAGAAACATAGTAGTTTGAGGAAGATGAAGAATATATTTGATAGAAAAGGAAATGAAGAATATCTTTGATAAAAGGGCAAGCTAGATATGATTTAATTAACCTGACAACAAATGTAATATTTTGTTATTTTGATTGGAGTGGTCCACAATAGAATCCACATATAGCTTATTAAAAAAATATTAATTGATTAGTTTCAAGAAAGCTACAACTACATAAACAATGGATATGGATGTAGGTATGAATCAATGAAAGTGTTACTATTCTTAGATTTAGTCAAAGTCTTCTATGGTTTTTGTGGAGCATGGTGATTAAGATAGTACTTAGTGATACATAATAAATCCACAAGAAGTTCACCTAACAATTGGAAATTAATAGGTCCGAGGTGTAGACCAATTGGTTCATCCAAACCCCATAAGGGGGGCGGAGGTAAAAGGTTTAAAATGATTGTGGCATGGTGGTTATAGGGGCGGACTGCGCGAAGATCTATGTAGCGGCTTCTGGGACGGACAGTGCAGAATACCGTGGCGGCCATAAAAAGCTCGACAGCCTGCCCAGATTCGTGGCAGCTACCAATTCCACCATGTAAATTCAAAAAAAAAAAAAAAATTGGAAATTAATGTTCATTTTTAAATCATTTTAATTAAAGAAACTCAGAAACTAACCATATACAAAGTATACTTACCTAATTATTAAAACAACTCTGAAAGAATTGAAGGCTTAAATAATAAAGGTTATTAGTTTATTTGAAGTTTTGGATTAAGTATATATGTATTCGATTATTAGTTCTAAGTCTTATCATGGGTAATGTAACCTCTCTATTATCATTCATGAGCAATTGTATGGTATTGTATGGTATTTATGGGCTCAAGACCTAGCTTAAGCTGTTGTACTTTATTTGATGATCATGAGATCCTTTTTATTAAAATCTAAGAGAAAATTAATTTATTAGCTCTCTAATTTTATTATATTTTTTTATTGACATTGTAAATGAAATCTTTTTTATATGTCCCACATGGACACCCTAATGGCATGTCTTTGGACTGTTATCCAAGCTACCCTCAAATCACGGGGAAGAAGGCTCCCGCTATGCCCCCAAGGAGTATGGCCTCTAATTGTGCCACCCGATGTACTTCACCTTATCAGTTGTGTGGCTCTCTAATTTTTGTTTTAAATGTATTTTTTTAATTAAATTATTTTCTTTGAAGTTTTTTGGGCTGAGTTTTAACCGACTTTTTTTAAAGCTGCTTAAAAAACTTTTTTCTTGCTATAATATCAAAATTACCCAATAAATAATTTAATAACTTATATTAGATTATTGTTAATTTTTGACTATGAAGTGGACAGCTATGCTTCGTTTAAGCGCTTAAATGCCCTTAAAATACCCTTTTAAGAAATAATAATAACAATGAAGGAAAATAAGTAGTAAATTGAATACTTCAAAAATTTATGTCCATCAAGAAATGGACAAATAACGGTAACAAGATGTATGTTCAATAATATTTACTCTTAATCGGTAGATAATAAGATAATTAATAAGATGCATTAAAACATTGTCCAGAAAATTAGTTATGGTCAAGAAAAATATATATCTCCAAGAGTATATGGTTATGTTATACAGTTTATAGTTTGCAGTCCAGAAAATAAGATATATCTCCAAGTGTATACGGTTATGTTATACAGTTTATAGTTAGCAGTGCACAGATAATTAGATGTAACCACTCCTCTATAAACCTTGTGTGAGTATATAAAATTTTATGTATATCACTATAAATAGTTTTTTTGTAATTTGATATGTTTATTCTTTGGGTTTCAAATCGTGTCCTGTCTCGACATAGTGCTAACACTGTCTAATAGTATGTTTCCTTCACAATTTGGTCTTCTCAACTATAGATGACGGTCAACTTTTCAACTATAGATGAAATGAAACACCGGCAAAAAAAAAAGTCTCTCTATCTTTTTACTAGCATGTAAAAAGCGTTGTGGCTGGGAGTGAAAGAATTTATACCTGAAATAGAAAAAATGGAATACCCATGACCTTAAGCTTTTGTTCAACCTCCCGCAACCCTCGGAGCATGAAACCAAAATGCCGCGCCTGAGCCTCCAAAAACTGGTCCACCAGATTGAAAGCTACGGCAACCGAACTCCCCGTTTTGTTAGCCCGCTCAACAGCATATATAAGAGCCCAATTGTCCCTTGACCTCTGGTCTCTTGACATCCAGTACACAACAGGACCAGATTTCCTCTCAATTCCCTCCCTGAGAACCCTAATTCTTCCCGGATGGACTTCTTTCGCCGCTTCAACGATATTAATTTCCCTGATTGCCCCGCCATTATCTTTCACCTTCTTCGTTGAGGAAATTTTCTCTTCGGCCAACTTTCTCTTCGTAACAGGCGCTTCTTTTCCAATAAGAGTCATAGCAGGCTTTTTAAAACACGTGAAAGTATATTCCAGAGGTCGAGGGTCTTTCAAATTCTTGTGATGACAACCCTTTTTTACAAATCCTATCCACGAAACCCTCGGAAGAAAACGGAAGGAAATTTTATTCCCGGCTATGACTGGAAAAATGATGTTCTGTGAATGAAAATAGCAGCCCTGCTACTTGCAATTTTAATGCAAACTAAATCACAAAGGCCCCATCTGAATCTGAAAATTCCCGGTTGTGAGCATTGCACCTTCTTTTCTTAAGGGGTATTAAGACTGTTGGTCGCTGGGCTTTAAACAGTTTTGGTGCGTGCAGAGCCAGCCAGCTCTGCCAGAGCGACCAAACAAGTGGCTGCAAACGCGCGAACGTGGAACGAGTAAAGATTGTTCCCGCCTTTTGGTTGTGATGTGTATAAAGGTTTAAATATTGTACTACTCAAATATTTCAAAAATCATAAGTTGGATGTTAACATTAATCTGATAATGGATGGACTAAAATTGATTCAAATAAAAGGAGCAGGTCTAAAGATTCTGAATCAAAGGATTTTTCAATAAGAGCCTCCAAGGTTGCAACATTATTATTTCAAGGAAGAAATAATATTTTTTACAATACTTCTTAAATGGAACATTTTGGGTTTGGAGTTCCTCGAGGAAAAATATGTTGTTAGGAATTACATTCAGTCCTTTGGTAAATTGGATTGTATTATGTTACATGAGGTTAAAGCTATTGGCTTTCTTCTTCATTCTGCCATGAGAGTTATATGGAATCATGCCTCTTATTTCAGTACCCTTCATAATCCTGGTAGGGGAGGTTTTGTCATATTACTTTCTCCCTTTTGGGCTTCTAAAATTATAAGTCATGGATGTTCACCTTGTAATAGATGTGTGTGGATTATTTTACAATCCAACACCATGAATTTTGGAATATGCTCTATATATGCTTCAAATGACTATAAGGAAAGGTGTATGTTATGGCAATGGCTTTCCTTGTTGTCGGATATACCTTGGCTCATTTGTGGAGACTTTAATATGGTAGAATCTAATGAGGATAAAATGGGAGGTTTGCCTGTCTCGTGGAAAGGTAATGAGGATGAAATGTGGCTTAATGTTAAAACTAAGTTTAATCTTGTTGACCCCTTGGCTGGTTCCACAAGACAAATTTTTGATATCTGGTTCACTTGGAGTAATCTTCAACAAGGTGATAATAGAATTTTGTCTCGTCTTGATAGATTTTATGCTTCCAATCCTTTTTTTACTTTTGACAATGTGGCTCGCTCTAATAGGGTGCTTGTCACCCCTACTACTATCTCTGATCATTATCCTATTTGTGCTCGGATATTATTACTTGATGAAGTTTGCAATGGCATGCGTCATTGTGGCAGATTTGTTCTAAATACGTCCTTACTTGATTTGGAGGACTGTTGTGATGTCTTGTTTACTATCAGGGAAATTAATAAAGTTTTATTTAAGAATGATAGTGCCATCTCGAGATGGAACAAAAATATTCACTCTTGGAGGAAGATGATCCAAACTATTGGTAGAAAGAAGGTGTTAGATTCTAAAAGGCAGGAAAATTTTTTGCATTCCATCTTTATCCTTGCTGAAAGGAATTTGCAGTTGTATCCTAATAATATTGATTGCCAAGAAGTTGTTGTTGCTATTAAAAATTATCTTAAACATATTCAAACTAGGAAAATTTTGGCTCAAAGAGCTCAATCCAGGCTGCACTGGCTACAATCTGGGGATAGAGGTTCAAAATTTTTCTTTCAATTTCTCAAAGATAAAGGCTTTAAAGAGAATATCAGTTGTCTTATGAATGGAGATGAGCTTACTACTGATCCTGAATTGATTAACAATTTAATATACCAATATTATAAAGACTTATTCTCTTTCGATGACTCTTCTCAAAGGAAATTGGACAGAGAATTGTGTATGAAGATTCTGCCTAAGAAACTTTCAGCCCAACATTGTGCTAATCTGGATAAACCTATCTCTAAAGTTGAAATTTGTAAAGCGATTCAATCTATCAGCAATGATAAAGTGCTAGGTATTGATGGGTTCCCCATTGAATTTTATAAAAAGAATATTGACTGGGTTAGTGAGGATCTTCTTGATATTTATACTGAAGCTTTTCAGTTTGGTTCTTTAGGACAACCAATTAATACTGGTATTATCAGACTATTGCCTAAAGGTGGGGAGAAATCTCTTATTAAAAATTGGTGTCCTATTACTCTGCTAAATGTTTCTTATAAAATTATAGCTAAAGTTTTGGCTTTGCGGCTCTCTGCTGTTTTGCAATATTTTATCAGCCCTACTCAAACAGGCTTCATTAAGGGTAGATTTATTCTTGAAAACTTGATTACTTGTTGGGAGGCTATGAGCTGGGCTAGAAGTTTCGAGTAAAATGTTGGTCTTTTATTACTTGATTTTGAAAAATCCTACGATAGAGTTGAATGAGATTTTATTTTTATGACTCTTGAAGCCTTTGGTTTTCCTCCAAACTTTTGTAAGATGATTAAAGTTCTCTTTTCTGATGTTGTCACTTATATAGACATTAATGGCTCATTTTCCAATCTTATTCATCTCCAGAGATCTATTCGACAAGGTTGTCCTTTAGCACCAGCCCTTTTTGTTATTGCCAGTGATGCTCTTTATTATATGCTCAGACATTTTGTTTATTACCCGAAGGTGCAAGGCATTATACTTCCTAATGGTGAAGACCTTATCAATGTGCAATTTGCAGATGGTATGAAACTAAATGGTGCGGGAAGCAGGATCATTTTTATATTGAATCGCTTTTTGATTGTAAGGTAGAAAACCCACAATAGACTTAATTTATATATTTGTTCGATGATGCCTTATTATCATATGTGGATTGCATTTAAATACCTAGTCTAATAGTTGTAAGAGTGAAGGGTTGTGACCCTAGAATATAATGAATAAATAATATAAGTAATTAGGACATGTTAGGAGGGTCCTAACATGCCACCCCCTTAAAGGAGCTTTGTCCTCAAAGCTGGAAATTTGGAAATTGTTGCCGGATATCTTGAAAATTTTCCCACGTTGCGTCTTCTAAAGGTAGACCTTTCCAATGGATTAAAACTTTCGTGATATCGCGAGTACGAAGGTGACGAGAGCGGCGATCCAAGATAGCTTCTGGCTCGACTAGAAGTACTCCATCATCGGAGAATTCAGGGAGAGTGGGTTGTGTCGTGATATGGGCTCCCACTGCGAGCTTAAGGCAAGATACATGAAATACGGGGTGAAGTTTGGAAGAGGGAGGAAGCTCTAGTTTGTAAGCAACGGTCCCAATACGTTGGAGAACTTTATACGGCCCGTAAAATTTGGGTGCTAACTTTTGAGAACCTTTTTGTTTAAGAGAGGATTGACGGTAAGGTTGGAGACGTAAGAAAACCATATCACCCTCGTGGAAACTACGTTCGCTTCTATGTTGATCGGCTTGTTGCTTCATGCGATGTCGGGCGGTGTGTAGGTTCTCTTTTAGGATCCGTAGTATGGCATCTCTATTAGCAAGTTTCGTTTCCACCGCATGGACTTTTGTAGTCCCCGGAATATAGGAAGTGAGGGATGGTGGTGTTTGACCATATAGTGCTTCATAAGGAGTCATTTTGATGGACGTATGGTATGAAGTGTTATACCACCATTCCGCTAGTGAAAGCCACTTTACCCAATGGAGTGGTTGAGTAGAAACAAAACATCGAAGGTATGTTTCCAAGCATTTATTTACAACTTCTGTTTGGCCATCGGTTTGAGGATGGTAAGCGGAGCTCATACGAAGTTGAGTACCTTGTAATTTGAACAATTCCTTCCAAAAGGTGCTAGTGAAAGTTGGGTCGCGGTCACTAACAATTGTGGAGGGCATACCATGTAATTTAAAGATGTTATCTAGGAAGAGGTGGGCTATAGTGCTAGCGGTATAAGGATGAGCCACGAAACAAAAATGGGCATATTTAGATAAACGATCAACGACTACGAAAATGGTTGTTTTTCCTCCCGATTTTGGTAATCCTTCAATAAAGTCCATAGAAATATCTCCCCATGTTTTGGTGGGTATAGGAAGAGGTTGAAGTAATACTGGAATAGCGAGGGTCTTCCCCTTTTGTCTTTGGCAAACTTCACATTCTTTTACAAAGTTTTTGATGTAATTTTTCATTCCTACCCAATAGAAGGAGGTAGTGGCTCTTTTATAGGTTTTTAAGAACCCTGAGTGGCCTGTAGTGGGTGAGGTATGTAACTCATGAAGAAGTTTTTCACGATAAGTTGAATTGGGGGTGAGGACCATCCTCCCTTTGTATCTTAATATATTGTCCTTCCAAGTGTATGGAGTTTTGCTACTAGGATTATGTTGAAGTTGTTGAATTAAGGCGTGGATAGTAGGATCATTTATCCATTCTTCATGCACCTCATCTACCCATTTAGGAATAAGGGAGGAAAGAGCATGGACTTGAGGCATATCTTCAAATTTTCTAGAAAGTGCATCGGCTGCCATGTTGTCCTTTCCCTTTTTATATGTAATTTCATAATCATAGCCAAGAAGTTTAGTAACCCATTTTTGTTGTTCCGGGTATTAGTCCTTTGTTCCAAAAAATACTTCAAGCTATGATGGTCAGTACGTATAATGAAATGTTGGCCAATAAGGTAAGGCCTCCAATGTTGAATAGCATGGACAATCGCCAACATCTCTTTTTCATACGTAGAGCGAGCTAAATTCTTAGGAGAAAATGCTTTGCTTATAAAAGCTAGAGGCCTTTCATCCCGCATGAGTACAGCTCCCATTCCTATTCCCCAAGCGTCACTTTCAATGACGAATGGTTTAGAAAAGTTGGGCATGGCTAGAACAGAGGTGGTACACATTGCAGTTTTCAAGGTGATAAAGGCCTCATCCGCTTTAGACGACCATTTGAAAGCATTTTTCTTAAGTAATGTTGTTAGAGGAGCAACGATTTTACCATAATTTTGGACAAATTTTCTATAATATCCCGTTAGTCCAAGAAACCCACGTAGAGCTTTTAAGGTTTTTGGAATAGGCCAATTTTTCACCTCCTCGATTTTGGAAGGATCTACCATAACTCCTTCCTTTGAGACAATATGCCCTAAGTATTCAATTTCTTGTTTTCCAAAGGAACACTTTGATCTTTTTGCATAAAGTTGATTTTCCTCCAAGATTTGGAACGCTTGTCTAACATGGTCCAAATGTTCTTCCCATGTTTTGCTATAAATCAAAATGTCATCAAAGAAAACTAATATAAATTTACGAAGAAAAGGGTGAAATACCTTATTCATTAGACTTTGAAAGGTAGAAGGAGCGTTGGTCGGGCCAAATGGCATCACCAAGAATTCGTAGTGCCCTTCGTGAGTGCGAAAGGTCGTCTTAGGAATATCCTTTTCATTGACTCGTATTTGGTGGTAGCCCGACCGTAAGTCTAACTTGGAAAAATAAGCTGCCCCGTGGAGTTCATCTAATAGCTCGTCTATGACCGGAATAGGAAATTTATCTTTGATGGTCATTTTATTAAGCGCTCGAAAATCGACACATAAACGCCACGAGCCATCCTTTTTTCTAACTAAAATAATTGGAGAGGAGTAAGGGCTTTTGCTAGGTCTAATGACTCCCGCCTTAAGAAGCTCTTGTACTAATTTCTCTATTTCGGTCTTTTGGAGGTATGGATAACGATAAGGTCTAATATTAGGAGGGTGATGCCCTGGAAATAGTGGAATAGTGTGATCGTGACTTCATTGTGGAGGTAGTCCTTTTGGTTCATTGAATACCGCCTTATGGTGGTCTAAAATCTTTTGTAACTCTGGTGTCTCGTCTTCTTTGTGACTAGGTTGAATTGAAAATAATTGGGCGACCATTCCTTTGTTTCCTCTTCGGATAATTTTCTCCATTCTATGCGAGCTGACGATTTGGGAAGGTCCCGATTTCATGCCTTGGATAATATAGGTTTGGTTCTTTGCTATGAATTTCATCCATAGTTCATCAAATTCCCATTGGACTACGCCCAAGGTTCGTAACCATTGTACGCCTAGTACAATGTCGCACCCACCTAGGGGTAGGACGTACATGTCGCCTTTCATGTTATAAACCCCCATAGTTAGTTTTATATTTCTGCATTTTCCTTTGCATGCAATTTTTTCGCCGTTTCCAATCATCACTTCAAAGTTATTGCAAGGGTATATAAAACAATTTGCTTGTTTAGCCACCTTTGGATCGATAAAATTGTGCGTGCTACCGGAATCTAGGAGCACGGTAAGGTTTTGTTTCTTAAAATACCCTTTAACTCGCATTGTTTGAGGGGCAGAAAATCTGGCAAGGGCGTTGAAGGAAACCTTTGGTGCATTTTCTTCGTCACTTTCAAGTGTGTTGGATAATACCTCTACTTCGAGTTCAGGTTCCTCTTCAATAGAATTCCCTTCCTCTATGGCATCTAGAATATATAATTTTCGTGAGGCACATTTATGATTTCTGTCAAATTTCTCATCGCAATGGTAGCAAAGACCCTTAGCTTGTCTTTCCTTCATTTCCTCGAAACTCATACGCTTAATTGGTAGAGCGGGGTTAATTTTGGGGCTTGTGTAGGAGTTTTGGGTTCGTCCATTTTGCATTGGTTTGGGGTTGGTATAAGTGTTTGATGGTTTCCCCCAAGTTGGTTTTGTGAACCGATTTCGTGCCTTGATTTTGTCCTCCGCTAATTTCGCCAAGCCGATGGTCTCTAACATGTTTGTAGGGTTATACATTTGCACCTCTATTCGAATTTCTTCTTTTAATCCACTGACAAAACATTCTTGAAAGAAGGCAACGTCTAATCCGGATGTTCGATTAGCTAGCCTTTCAAATTCTCGCTTGGTATTCGCTACCGAAGTGGTTTGGCATAATTTAGTGAGGGCCCCTGTAAAGCTTTGAAACTTGCTAGGGCCGAATCGCACTAATAGATTCTGTGTAAAGGTTGACCACATCGGAGTGCCGTTAGTTTTCTCGAACCATTGGTACCATTGGATGGCATCGTTTTCCAAGTGGAAGGAGGCGATATGCACTTTTTGCATTTTCGAAATTTGATTTAGTGAGAAATATTGCTCGCTCTGTAGATCCAGCTTTGTAGGGTCTCCTCCTTCAAATTTTGGGAAGTCTAATTTGGTCGTCCGTGGTAGAATGGAAGTTTGTGGACCTCCTAACATTGCTCGGTTTGATGACCCGTGGTTGGGTGAATTTGCATGTGTTGTTGCCTCGATTTTGACTGATGGCATCAAGTTTAACATCCATTGCAAATATTTTCTCGAAGAGTTCTCTTGTGGTACGGGTATTCTCCTCTCTTTCCTGTTGAACTTCTTCAGCGAGCCTTTCGTGTTTCTCATGAATGGAATCCAGTGATCGTCGTCCTTCAGCCATTGCGGTTGGTGTAGGTAACGATCAATATGACTTGGTACAGGTGAGCAAAAAAAATAAAAAATAATTTTAATTTTTTTTTCTTTGCGTTTCGGACGTCGAAAACCTTGATGCTGCGTTGAAGATTTTAGCTTTTTCAAAACAGCCACCGGTCACCACGCGAAAGGTCGAGCAATTTGGGTGTAAGACAACTTAATTCGTACCTTAGGAGAAGGTTTAATTTTTTGCGAGGATTTTGACACGGATCCGTGAAGCGTGAATGTTGTTTGCGTCCTCGCGAATGTGGACTGGCTGAAATGTGCGGTGGGAAAAAAATTTTAATGGTGAATTTGCTCCTTGATCTAGCTCTGATCCAGATGGTATGAAACTAAATGGTGCGGGAAGCAGGATCATTTTTATATTGAATCGCTTTTTGATTGTAAGGTAGAAAACCCACAATAGACTTAATTTATATATTTGTTCGATGATGCCTTATTATCATATGTGGATTGCATTTAAATACCTAGTCTAATAGTTGTAAGAGTGAAGGGTTGTGACCCTAGAATATAATGAATAAATAATATAAGTAATTAGGACATGTTAGGAGGGTCCTAACAACAGACAACACTAACATTTTTGTCTCTTTAGAGGAGGAAAATGTGAATAACTTGTTCCATGTTCTTTCTATTTTTGAAAGTGCGTCTGGTGCTAAGATATATTTTCCTAAGTCTATTTTGCTCAGTTGGAACTGGAATCCTCCTTCTTGGTTCTCTAAGTTTCCTATTCAATGGGGTGGCCCTACGAAACAGGTTCGCTATCTGGGCATTCCTTTTGCGATTGATCCGTGTCTCAAAGACATGTGGGACTGGATAAAGAATAAATTAATTAGTAAGTTATGTAAGTGGAGTAGATTTTCGTTGTCTTTTGCTGGTAGATTTCAGATCTGTCAAAAAATACTATCTTCGTACTCCACTTACTTTGCTTCCACTTGGTTGTTTTGTGCTTATCAAGTGGATGTGATTCAAAAACATATTCATAAATTTCTTTGGTCGGATGGTCAAGGTGGGACCAAAAGGCATTTAGTTAACTGGAATTGGTGTACTGCTGAAAAGAAGACAGGCGGATTAGGTCTTAAGAATCTTAAGTTACAAGGCATTGCTTTATCTGTTAAATGGATAGTGAATTGTTTAGAGGGCAGTGAACCATGGAAGATCTTGGTCAGACATAATTTATCCAATGTTGTCCCGCAAAAGGCTAAGTTTTGGAAGAATTTGCATATTACGGACATTCTCTTTGGTAAATTTCATGTTGCACCTGTTGGCTCAGTCGTCTTTTGTAGTATTTGGAGGGCTTGGGAGATGGTTCGTGATAAGATTGTTACAGAGAATAATGTTGGACATAATACCTGTATTCTTTTCAAATATGGTTCTATTTGGTGGAACCTTTGGCATAATAATAAGCCCCTTGCGCTTATTCCTGGATGCTCAGCTAGAAAGTGGGCTACTAAAGGCATTCATACATTTAATGATATTTTGATTAATGGTTGTCTCATACCTTGGGAATGTCTTAGTGCTACGTATGAGCTTCCACAATCTCAGTGGAGGACGTATTCTTTACTAAGGGATTCCTTTTTGCGGTATGATAGCCATGTTTTCCTTGATAATATTCAACAATTTTATGATACCCATAAGTGGTTGGATGGTACGAGACTCAGGAGCATTAAACCCAAGATGTTATATAATTTATTGCAGGACAGTTCTGATATTTTGAGACATGTTAATAATTGTTGGCAGCTGTTACTTACTGTTAATCAGGGTCAAAGTATTTTCCAGCACATATGGTTCAGTCCATTAGAGCCTAAGAAGGCATGTTTTCGATGGATGTTTTTGTTACACAGGCTGCCAATCTGCAAAGAACCTAATAATTACTTGATGTGTTCATTATGTCGGTTACCTGATACTTTTGATCATATATTTTTTGACTGTTTATATGCTCGTGAGATTTGGGGCATGTTCTTTTCTTCTCTGCATGGTTGGAATATCAGTAATGTTCATATTAGACAACATGTTATATTTGGCTTTATTCCTGGGTTGCATCACTGTTATAATATGTTTTGGTTATTGCTATCTACGAAGATTTTATGGCATCTGTGGTGTAATAGGAATGATGAGTTGTTTCGGAATGCTTTGAGAACCCTTACTGAGTCTCTAAGGAGACTCACGAAGTTTAAAATTTTGCTTCAGGTGTCCCGGGTTTTGATCACTTTCAAGGCAAAATTCAGATAAAAAAAGGCCAATGTTCTTCCTCATCTTCAGGATTTGCATTTCCAGCTTAATGGTTATTCACAGGTGTTAATTCTCCGTTATTATCTTCAGCTTTTTATTAATGAGTATAATTTGAAACATGCTGGCAGCTAACAGTCGGATCTTGTGCAGTTTCGTGTTCTTTTTGAAGACTCAGATTGTATTTTGAAGATTGCTACTGTTATGGTGGTTGATATTGGTTGGATCCCATGTATTTCTGATGTAATTTGTAGATTCAGCTTAGTTTTTGTTGGTCATCTGGATAGTTTATGGTTGTTGTTATTATTATACAGTTGTTGTTCACTCATGGATGTTTTATAGTTTGTATATGATTTCGTTTTGGTAGCCTTTGGGCTGTAATCTTGTAAATTATGCTTTTTTTATTAATACAAGTAAACAATTTCTCATTTAAAAAAAAATCAAAAGTTTGTTACAAGTTACTTGAAGAACACAAGCTTATAATGAGAGGGGGGGTGAACAGTATAAGACCACTTTTTATTTTTGCTTCAATTCAACTTTCAAAACAATATTATGCAGTGTAGAGATAGCAGAATTAAAAGCAGCAATTAAAGCAAAGCACAACACACTATCCACAAAGAGACACAACAATTTACGTGGTTCACCCAAATGCGGGCTACTCCATGGATAAAATTTCTTACTAAATTTTATCACCTCAAAATCTGGGAAACCTTTCCCGATTACAAAGTTTATGGGTACCAACCCAAAGGAGACAACTTCCCCTAGCTTTGCTCTTTTAAAGGTGATCCTCTAGAAGACCTCTGCCTCTGCTGCCCTTAGCAAGTGGAACTCTATCCACAGAAGACACCTGTCTTCCCTGCTCTGTTGGAGACCTCTGTCCTCACCTCTTTCACCTTCTAAGCTGGTCCTCTTATCTACACCAAACACAGTCCTTCGGTCTGGCACAATTCTGTCCTCTTCCTCTGTTCTTTTCTGCACTTGGTTGAAACCAATTTTTCACTGTCTGCGCAAATACAGCAACACTCGATTAACTTATTTACTTCTACGAAAACACAGTAGCACAAACTTCGCGTATTCTACGTAAACACAGCAGCACAGTCTTCGCAAATACAGTAGAACAGTTTTCACAAATACAGTAGCACAGTCTTCGCAAATATAGCAGCACAATCTTCGCAAATATAGCAGCACAGACTTCGCAAACATAACAGTCGATCAGACTTCCACTTATGCACCTCTACGATCAAACTTCTCCCCGCACTCTAACTGCGTAAATCACACTTCGAACGCACACTTGATCGATGCCAAACTCTTCAAGCAGCCCTCCTTTTATACTCACAATCTCAAGATTGAAATCTTGGTCTTAGTCGATTGTTTACCTTTCAATCACGTCGACTGCAAAACCCTACGCTGCGTCGACCCAGATTTAACTCTGTCGGCTTCACTGCCTCCTTGTAGCTTCTAACATGAAACTTCAACATGTCGTGATATCGCGACACCTTTGCCTACCGTACAATTTCTATTGCTTGCTGTCGCGAAATCGCGACACTACTGCCTGTCGTGCCCCTTCTTTAGCCTGTTGTCGTGAAATCATGACACTACAGCCTGTCGTACACCTTCTTTAGCCTGTTGTCATGAAATCGTGACACTACTTCCTGTCGTGCACCTTCTTTAGCCTATTGTCGCGAAATCATGACACTACTGCCTGTTGTGCACCTTCTTTGGCCTGTTGTCACGAAAACACGACACTACAGCCTTTGTCGACCTCCTTTCTGCTTATGTCCCAAAATCGCGACACTTCCTGTCTTTGCTGACATCATCTGTCGCAAAATCGCGATGCTTCTGGCTTTCGAACGCTTTCTCCACTGCCTGTCGCGAAATCGTGACACTTCTGGCTTTCGTACGCTTTCTCCACTGCCTATCACGAAATCGCGACGCTTCTCCTTTCAGGATCTTCTCTTTGCTGCATGTCGCGAAATTGCGACAGTCTTCAACTCGACCTCTGCAGCATGTCGCAAAAATGCGACAGCCCTTACTTGGTACTTTTCATCATGTCGCGAAATCGCGACAGTTCCTGAATCACTTTCTCTCTCTTCAATCTTGTCACGAAATCGCGACAGATCATACTGCGGACTTTCTCTTCTGCAACATGTCACGAAATCACGACACTTTCTTGTCCGTACAGCCTCCTTTGCAGAATGTCACAAAATCGCGACACTTTTCTTTCTCTGCCTTCCTGCATCGTCCGAGTCGCAAAAATGCGACATGTCGCGAAATCACGACAGTTTTTCCTGCTTCGTCTCTGCCTTCCCGCATGTCGCGAAATCGCGACACATTTGCTCAAACTTTCTCTCTCCTCAAATATGTCGCGAAATTACGACATTTTTGCTAGCGCTTTCTCTCTCCTAAAACATGTCGCGAAATCGCGATAGTTTTTCCAGCCGTCTGCATACTTTTTCTTACTTGTCTTTTTCTTGATCTTTTGCAACTGGGCTACCCTGATCTTCTTGAAAACTCATTGTCCATGCTGAAACCTTCATCAAGACACATTCTTTGACATAAAAACAAATTGCTTCAAGAACTCCTTGACATCAATGACAACAACTACACTTGAGCAAAGGCAATGTACTCAAGGTACCCAAAATTGCCAACAGTTACGATCAAAGTTCAACCTCTAGAATTTACATTCCCTTAATATTAAAAAAAATAAAAATAAAAATAAAAGCACCGACCCATTCTTTTGAATTAAAAAATGTGCATTTGTCGCATGCTATGGTATTTAGCTACTTTAATAAGGATTTAAGGGGAAATTGAAGCTAAAGCTAATTTAGACCTATGTTTTTTTTATATTGAACATCATTTACAAATATTTACAAATATTAACGTTCGTTCAAGCAAACACAAGAGGAATCGACCTCACAACCACATGATAATAACTAGGTAACTGCCATTACACCAAATTTCATTCGGTAAATTTTGCGGGCGGTGTCCAAGACATGCGGTTCGAGGTAATCAATTTAGTCAAAGAGGCACCTTATTATGTGAACCACTCGTCACCTATGTTTTTTTCCCTCTTTCGCACTTATAAATAAATTTAAGACAATAATTAAGACATTAAGGGGGCACTATGGTTGAGGGATTTGAATTTTTTATTTTTTTACAATTTATTATTATATTAAAGGGTTAGATGGATTGGTAATTGCTTATTTAATTAATGGTCAAGTATTTATTTAGACGAGACCATGTATATAAGAAGTATTACTCAAAAGTTTACAAAGGTAATAGTTTGCTTTGAATCCTTTGAGTACGCGATCTTGGAGGCATGTCTGTTTGCAAAGGTAATCCTTTGAGTACGCAATCCTTTGAGTGCGAGATAGATCGATAGTGATACAAATCCTGAGTAACCGATGGTACTCTTACAAATCCTGAGTAACCGATGGTACTCTTACAAATCCTAAGTAACTGATGGTACTCTTCACATCGGGTTATAAAATCATAAGGTGGTATAGGTTTGTTGAAGGTAGCCCCTCTAATTTAAGCCCTGTACTTAGTCGTTACTATAAAAAAAAATAGTGTGAATGTAACCAACTTCGTTATGTATCCAAAAATATATATTATATTAAATATATATAATTTAATTAAAAATTAAAATATGACCATCAATTTGTTTTAACTGGGTTTTTATTCAAATGAGATTGTGATTATATTTTTTGAAAGAATTAAAATTTTTATTTAAAAATTTATCAAAAGATTTTTAAATATTATTATATTTTTATTTGTAATCTATTTTATGTATTTTTTATATATTATATTTTTTTGAGAAAATAATTCGTATACACATCTGCCGTGGGGATTGAATTCGTATGCCATGTATTATATTTTTTAAGAAAATGTTTTATTATTTTAATCATTTTATTGTTTCCAAAAATATTTATTGTATTTTTTAATTTATTTTTAGGTATTATTTACTTATTAGTTTTACTTTTTAATTGTAAAATAAGTCTTAAATTAATTAGTTTTCATTTTCATTTGATATGATATTTATGGATATATTAATTATTTGATATTTAATGGTTTTATTTGATAAGATATATTTATTAATATTTTAACTTTTTATTTAATATTTAATATTTTAATGTGGGAAAGCATTATATTAAAGAAGTAATAAAATACATTATTATTTTTTAATTCAATAAATACATTAGGTCGCGAACGCCATCAATCAAAAAGCCAAAGCCACTATTGCACGAAACCACACTATCAACTAACTTAATTTTCACTATTTTATTTTAGTTATTTTCATTTAAAAACATTTAAAGTTTAAAATTATAATTAATATTTATTTTCATTTGATATAACATTTATCTTAATATTTTATATTTTAATTATTTTCACTAAAAAATTTTAATATTTATATCGAGTGGCGTTCCTACAATGGCGGACAGGGGGTGGGAGGCAAAGAGGTCAATACATGTCACGCCGTAAACAATTTTTTTTTAATTAAAAAAGTCGACATTAACAAAAACATTTAAAATATTTAAACTAAAACAACCGACTAACCAACCGTTGCAAACATTTAAAATATTTAAACTAAAACAACCGACTAACCAACCGTTGCAACCGTTTAATAAAATATTGTATAAATACATGAACATCCATTGCAATATACCAAAAACAATCCACATCGTAATTGATTTCGAACTGTTTTTTGTAAATTGTGAATAGCGAGAAATTCATTCGGGATTGTTTCTGTAAAGGTTTGAACAATGATATAGAGTTACATTCACCAACGTTATTTAGTTGGGCAGGTGCAAAGATGTAATCCTGCAAACGGTGCCAGGTAGCATAATTGGAAATTTTTGACATCATTAAAATTAAAAATGCACACAATCGATACTAAAAACCTTTGATATTAAAAACCTTTGATATTGCTCAAAACATTTTATACTAGAATTGACTTAGTATATTATATTATTATATATATTATAATACTATATTATTAATTTCTAGGGTTTCATTGATTTATCAAAATGTATGATAACTATAGTATTATTATAATATTAATATTAGTATTATAAGTTGGACTATAGTATTATAATATTATAATACTATAATATATATATTATAGTATTATATAATATATTATTATAATATTATTATGATAATGTATATTATTATTATAGAATACTAATATTAGTTTATATATATATATATATTGTACTATTTTAATATTTATTAATTTAAACTAATAATATTTAAAATATTTTTTTACAGGAACAAATGGAAAATACACCAAAAATAAATATATCGAGAGGAGGAAAAGAAGCAACAACGTTTGGCATATCAAAGAGAATATTAGAGACAGAGACGTGCACAGATGACAGTTAGCCAAAGAGAAAGAGAAAATGAGAAACAAAGACAAAATCGTGCAAAATGCAAGGTAGAATCAACAATTGAAAAGATACAAGAAGAAAGAGAAAAACAAACAAAACGAAAAAGAATGTCTCGTGCACAAATGACACAAGAACAAGACATAAGAGAGCACCAACAGATGATAGACACAGATAACGAGGTGAATAATGAACTTCAAATCCTCCATCAAACACTTGAGAGAATTAGACGATCTAACCAAGACAAACAAAGACAACAAGGTAATGGAGAAAAAATTGAAAACAATGAAGTAGTACGACAAATGGATGCATCTGAAGCATCTTCTTTTCTTAGAATAAATGCTTCAAATATAGTTATCGTTCAATAGACACAAAGCGTATGCAATGAGATTAACATGGAGATGCATCAAGAAAGGACATCGTAGCCTCGAAGAGAAGGAAATATTGAAGGTATAGCAATAAATATACAACAAATTCCAACATATGGTGTGGATTTCAATGAATCGCAGACTATATTTTGACATCAATTAGACAATCTTGCATCACCATCGATGTGTTATATTTGTGATGAATGCTATCCTGGAATAAAGGTGCATTTGATAGACAAAGGTCTAGTATGTAATAGGTGTCGACAAGAAAAAGGTCCTAATCAATTTTTTGCAGAGAATAATATGGATCCTGGACTACAACCACATGAACTTGCGAATTTGACACAAATTGAAGAAATGTTGATAGCCCATGTTAATCCCATATTACAGGTAACACATGCTATGGGAGGCCAATACAAGTATAAAGGGCACACAATAAGTTTTCCTCAAGAGGTGAAAGAAATTGCTAAGGTATTGCCTCATTCAATAAGTGATTTGCCAATCATTATTGTTAGGAGAAAAGATCAACGTGGTACAAATTATAATTTTACAATGAATAAAGACAGAGTATACAAAGCTCTTAAGTATAAGGTTGAGCATGGTAAGTTTTATAAGGATGTACAAATTGATGAAAATGTTTTGAGTGAACTCCCAACAAACACCACTACAAATGTCTTTCATAAACTTAATTCTGTCAATATGGAGTTTGATTCTCATATGAATGAATATGTATTTATGGGTCCAATTCTAGAGACTGATGAAGAAAATATAATTGATCACACCACATCAATGGCCTCCAAACCGCCTAATGCTCCGAGGGATATGGAACTCATTCGTGCATGGGTAAACAACCCTAATGCGGATCCTCGAACACTTATTGATTGGCCTGGAATTGGAGCATCTCCTATAAATGAGTATGTTACAGAAGGGTTACTGGATATGGCCTTTTCGACATTATTTACAGATGGAAATTGTGATTGGTTGCAGCCTAGAATGAAAAAACTTCATCTACATGAATTCGTAAAACATCTAATTCGATATAGAGATCATTGTTTTGGAAAACATCCAAGATTTAGATATTTCATGATGAACATGATTTTGAGACATTGTGCACAAAATTCTTCAGCAGTATTTGTAAAGAAGAGTCTTCAAGACTTACCCATTACAATCAATGAACTGCGTGAACATATAGAAAATATCCCTCAGTCCCATCTTGCAAATCACTTAATGCGTTTTGGTACATTGTTAAAAGGCACAAGATCTTACTGGACAAAATGTCGTGCTGAGTTAAATGACTTATTACATCAAATTGGGTCACCCACTATTTTCTTCACCTTAAGTGCAGCTGATCTGTATTGGCCCAACCTACATGCATTGATGCCAGGAACTCCACCAATTGATCCTCATGAAGCACAAAAATGGAGAAAACAAAATATTATTGGCTATCCTCATATTGTAGCTTATTACATGCATATTCGAAACACCACATTTCGAAAGGAGGTGTTGCAAAAAAAAAAAAAATTAAAAGAATTTTGGTGTAGATACGAATGGCAACATAGAGGCTCTCCACATGTCCATGGTTTCTTATGGTTAGAGGGAGCTCCGAATATGGACAATTTAGATTGGAAAAATAAAAATCAAGTTAAAAATGCACAAAGATATTTTGATAATATTGTGCATGCATGGAATCCTCGAGGAGACCCTTACCAACGGAATATACAGGTAAATATAAATAAATGTTTAGATTTATATTTATATGAGTTTATATTTAGGTCTGTATTTTTTATTTTTATTTTTATTTGTGGAAAACATCCCAAAAGGGATGCCACTTTCGGGTAAGACCCAAGGAGGCAGGGGTATCCATTCCGCCAAAAACGCCCAGGACTCGGACCTGGCCTACCACCTTTGACATACTCAAGGAGCAAACAAACACACAAAACCAATTTAAAAATAAGTAAATAACAACAAAAATAATAAAATAAAATAAAAAACATGCTCCTTGAGTGTGTCAAAAACAAAAGCACAACCAAACACGCACAATACGATAAAAGAAACCACAACACAAACCACATAGAAAAACACAAGAACCACATAAAAAAACACAAACAAGACAAAAACAACAAAACACTACAAAGACATAACCCAAAAAAAACATGAAAAATAAACACAACCAAAACCCAAGAACAATAAACAAAAACAAAAAACATAGAAAACACTCACACATAAAAACACGAAATAACACAAACAATGAGAAACCCAAGAACAAGAACGAAAAAAACACAAGAACAATAACAAAAAACATAAAAACAAAACAAAACAACAAAAACACAAGAATAACAAAAAACAACACAAAGAACACAAAAACAAAACAAAACAAAAGAACCCACCCTCAAAAAACAAAAAAAAAATAAACAAACAAATAAAAAAAAGAAAAACAAAAATGAACAAAACAATGACCTATCTAGACCAGAAGACTATTAAGGCAAGAATCAATAGAGGAAACAAAATAAAGAATAGAATGAGCTAGGGAACTAAAAAAAAATTGAATGAACCAAAGAGAAGCAAAAAAAAAAACAATAATAAACTAGGTACCTTCAGAACTGGAGCCATCCAAAGAAATGATAGAAAGAAGAGCTTCCCTAATTTGAGAAGCCCACCATATAGGAGGGTGGCCATAACAAGTAAGATCACCTTTGTCCAAAGCCCAATTAGCTAAAGCATCAACACTCTTGTTTTGATCTCCGACCACATGATTGTAATCAACTTTCAAAAATCCCATCCGGATTAACCGAATCTTCTCAATAATTATTTTTATTCTTCAATCCACCTTATGATTCTTAGAAGGAGTCTTCAAGAGATTAATCATAAGTTGAGAGTCGGACTCAACTAACACCTTTTCCCATCCAACCTTAGTAGCCTCCTGAAGGCCTCTGAGGATACCATACCCCTCAACAAGGTTATTGGAAAGAATACCCAAATTCTTAGCAAAAGTAAAAACCAGGGAGCCATATGAAAGTCTACCAATTCCTCCCACACTAGATTTTCTAGGGTTCCCTCTAGAGGCTCCATCAGTATTGACTTTTCCAAAATCTTTAGGAGGAGGTTGCCAATTTCTAGTCCTATCCATCTTACTAATACTCACATTCCCTTTAAGTTGGTTGCCCTTAGAAGGTTTAATATTCAATCTTTGCATCACTTGATCCCATCTTTGGTGGGAGTTTTGGGGGTGATTAAGGAGTTGATGGACTGATTCAACTAAGTTGGCTATGGTCTTTTGCCAAATATAGTGAATATCCTTCCTATCTTGATTAAAAATTCGGCTATTCCTTTCATTCCAAATATTCCAAAGAATAATGGTAGAACCCATCCAAACTAACTGCCTAATAAAATGATCAACACCCTCTTTATTAGGCCAATCCCTCCAAAGTTGTTCAAAAGTAAAAAAATTGGACCACTGTAAGCCAAGTAAAGTGACCATTCTCCTCCATAGCTCAGAGGCTAAAGTACACCCAATAAAAATATGGTTGATATTTTCTACATTCTCTTCACACATTTCACATCTAAAAGGGCCATGAAAACCACGCTTCATAAGATGCTCACCAGTAAGCACCCTACAATGCAATAAAAGCCAATTAAAGAACCTCACCTTAGGCTAGAGATTTTGAGCCCACAATTGAGAAAATATGTCAGAAGAATGGTTGGGATTATTATGGCATAAGGTCAAATAACCTTGAGCAACTGAATACTCACCCTTAGTAGTGTTGTTCCATCCAAAACAATTTTTTTCATGGGACCAAGAGAGGGATCTCATATGAAGGATACCTTGGATATCTTGTCTTTGCCTTTCTAGGATTTGAATAGGCCAGTCCTCAATAGGGATCCAATATCTACCAACCTTTGAATTACCAGTATGGTACCGACAATAATTAGCCACCTTTATCCAATTAGCTCGGTGAAGCTCCTCCATCCAAGGCCTCCAATCGGGAAACTGAGTTATCAAAGGCTTGTGACCATCCCAAGAATTTGTCCAAAAATTTGCATTTTGACCATTATGAATGATCCAAAATAATTTTTTCTTTATCAAATCCTCACCAGTCTTAAGAACTACTAAAATGGGAGAACCTTTGGTAGGAAGTTGATAGCGAACAAGGTCTTAAGGACTTTTGTTCTCAGCATATTTAGCACGAAGATTATTGGCCCAAAGAGCATTGGGGTTATGCAACATCCTCCAATATAATTTAGCAGCTAAAGCTTTGTTGTTATTAATTGAAGACCGAAATCCTAACCCCCTTCACTCTTAGGAAGACATAAAGTATCCCATTTCACCAAGGCCCATTTTATTTTCTCCTTAGTACCACTCCAAAGGAAACGATGACTGATTTGATCCAATTATCGAAGAACAACCTTTGGGATATTCAAAAATGGAAGAAACATAAATAGGAATAGCTTGAAGGACTAATTTTACCAAGGTGATTCTACCCCAGAAGAAAGCCACTTGTTGGTCCACTTTCCAATTTTCTTCTTGACTTTGTCCAAAAACCAATTCCAATCTTTATTTTTTTGCATTTGAATATTTATGGGAATACCTAAATAAGTGATTGGAAGAGAGGTCTTCTTATATCTTAATTTATCCAAGACTATGGATTCCTGTATAGCAGAGCAGTGAAAGAAAATAACTTTAGATTTGTCTTCATTGATCAACCGCCCAGTAGCCTTAGAAAAATAGCTAATGATTTGCTTAATATTAGAAGCTTCCTTAACCGTAGCTTTACCTAAAAGAGTAGAGTCATCCACAAATTGAAGATGAGAGATAGGTCTAGCTCCATGAGCAATGGTAACTCCCTCAAGGGTTTTATTTTCCCTCTTTTTGGTTATAGTCCTACCCAAACATTAAGGAAGAATGATGAATAAATAAGGCAAAAGCAGGTCACCTTGCCTAATACCTCTGGAAGCTGGGAAAGACTGAGAAGGCCTGCCATTGATAAGAACTAAGTAGGAAACTAAAGAGATACATCTCATAATCCAATCCATCCAATCCTTAAAGAAACCAAATTGCCTCAAAACTTTGATAAAGAAGTGCCAATCCACTCTGTCACAAGCTTTGGATAAGTCTAACCGAATGAACATGGAAGGAGAATTTTGCATATCCATGGAATGGATGGCTTCCTGAGCAAGAACTATCTCATCTACTATTTGACGTCCTTCCACATAACCCCCTTGCTCTGGGAAAATAATCTTATGCAATAGATGCTTCAACCTTCTGCCATGATTTTAGTAATGATTTTGAGAAGAACATTACATAAAGCAATAGATCTAAAAGCTGAGATATGATCAACCTCTTGAGCTTTGGGAACAAGAGTAATATAAGTTTTATTGATAACCTTCAAAATTTCTTTGGCTTTCCTGGCTTCTTCCACCACCTCTAATAAATCAACATGAAGGATATCCCATAACTCTTGGTAGAACTCAATAGGAAAACCATCGGGACTCGGGGTTTTCCCTTTTTGCATTTTAAAAACTACTTGTTGAAGCTCATTGGTAGTAATAGGAGCAGTCAAAATAGAGTTCTCCTCAAAAGTGATAAGAGAAGGGATTGCTTGAAGAACATTTTGTTGTGAAGCTAAGTCAAGAGGAGTAGCAGCAAAAAGTTTGGAAAAGTAATCAACAACAATAGAGTTCATGCCATCCCAAGTATAAACAACATCTCCAGAATCTTATTTTAAGAAAGAAATAAAGTTGTGAGATCTTCGAGCTAGAAGAGATTTATGGAAGAAATTTGTGTTTCGATCTCCTTCTTTGAGCCATTGAATTCTAGATTTTTTCTTTTTTCCCATTTCTCTAACTGAGTTGTGAGTTTAATTTCATCTACACTTCTCTTCTCTGTGAGGCCATCTAAATGGATTTTCTTATTCAAAATTTCAAGATGAGCAATAACTTCATGTTTTTTTTTATGAACATCCCCAAACTCTTTCCAGTTCCAAGTCTTGATTTTGGATTTAATGTATTACAGTCTTTTGGCAAAACAGAACATCTTAGTCCCATGCCTAGGTTTACCTTCCTTCCACCATTGTTGCACACGAGGTCTGAAGGAAATGTTTCTAAGCCACATTAATTGAAAATGAAAAGGAGAGAAACTCACATTGGTTTTCCACATTTCCACCATGACTGGCCAATGATCCGAACCAACATTATTAAGAGTCTTAACTTTAGGAATGTGACCATGGATTAAGAAATTTTCGAGAGAGCAAAAACCTATCCAATCTCTCCATTATACAAGCTAAGCCTTACCTTCCATTAGACCAAGTCATAAGGCCATTATCTGGTTGGATATCCACAAGATGGAGGTTTGCAATATATTTGCTCATGAGGTCAGTGCTTTTGTCCAAATTTCTATTTCACCCCCTTTTCTCATCCAGAGAGAGGATGGTATTGAAATATTCTCCGATCAAGATCCAAGCTTTAGGAAAATGAGAGATAATATGAGTAATATCCTTCCACTATCTTCTTTTTTCCTCCAAAGAAGTCGGAGCATAAACAGTAATGCGAGCATAATCTGGTTGGAATGTCTACTTTGAATAGCTATAGCCAACAAACCCCAACTACCAACCATATGGTGAATAACTACGTCTTTTGGGTCCCAAAGACAAGCAATGCCACCCGAAGCCCCTTGGGAACTGAGGGAAACCACTTTTCCAGCTGGCCAAATTTTACTGGCAATTAAGTCCATATCCTCCATTGACATCTTTATTTCTTGAAGGAAAACAAGATGTGGATGATTTATCTGAATCATTCTTCTAATTTCATTTTGTTTTGAAAGACTCCCTTTGAGTCCTCTAATATTCCAAGTGATGATCTTCATTAATACCAGGGCTAAAAAAGTTGGGAAGGGCATTAATATTACCTTCCTCTACAAGCTTTTCACCTTCTTTTACCATATAATATTGATTGGTCTTGCGACCTACTTTTTGATTAGAATCCATCTTCAATTTGTTTTCCCTGTTTCTTGACTTATTCCAATTGAATCTAAGATGGCTTCTAACCTTGAAGAATGCTCATACACAACCAAAATTTTACTAGATGGTTCAATGGAGTCTATATTGGGACCTGCATTATTTGAAGTTTTGACATTTGAAATATTGTTTTTCTTGTGTAAATTTTCTCCTTTTTTTTTGTTGAAAACCTTTGATTTGTTGGTTTGTCTCCGAGTTCTTCCCTTCATATTTAAATTGTGTTTCTAAGATTTCAGTTTCCATTATTTCCTCTTCCTCACTTGGGACATCATTTGTGGAAAGGATTTCAAACATATTAGCAGATGACTTTGATTGATCCTTCATAACTGGTTTTTTCTGAGTGTTCTTGACGGGGAGCCGAGATTCAAACAACAAACTTCTCATTAATTTGCAGTAAAATTGCTTAATACAGTCTTCTGTTACAATTTCCAGGCATACTTCTTCTTCCACAATCCCGAACTCACCATCCCTTCCATTACAATTTTTTGGGTTTTTATCGAGGCCCCGATCCTCTAGGCAATTAATGCCCCCGCCTAACAAAATTCAGATTCGAATTTTCCCCCTCTCCGGGTTTTTCAAAATTCCCGTCATAAATGGCCATCTGCCCGATCTATCAAGGAGCTTACGTTAATGGCCTCCCTTGGCCTGCATCCGCCGCTCCGGTCAGACTGTCCTCTGTACGGTTGTCTCTTCTATTAAGCCATCGCCTGCAATGGCTGTGTTGCCAGAATGCGTGGCCGATACCTCCCTTCTCAACTTTCGCGATCCCCATCTTGTCCTCTTTAAACGTGGCCGACCGCTTGTAAATCTGGCCATGCCTTTTCCTTGTCGAAATATATTTGGGTACACATGCCCTTCACAATTGTCATGATACACGCGGCAGCCACGTGTCAAAATTTGGCCTTGCATGGCCGTCCGCGTGTTCACCTTGGTCTGCTTTCTTTTCGGTCGCGATATCGCGACATGTCGTGATATCGCGACCCAACTTACTGTTTTGCTTATGACTGTTGAACCGTCGCAATATCGCGACATCGCGATATCGCGACCCAAACTGCCTCCGCACCTTGCCTTTTCAATAAGTCGTGATATCGCGACGTCGCGATATCGCGACCAACTGCCTCCGCGCCTTTGTTTTTGCACTAACATCGCGATATCGCGACCAACTGCCTCCGCGCCTTTGTCTTTGCACTAACGTCGCGATATCGCGACCAACTGCCTCCGCGCCTTTGTCTTTGTCTTTGCATAGACGTCACGATATCGCGACGAAAAACCTCCCTCCGCTCTAGCTGCAACAATTGTCGCGATATCGCGACGTCGCGACCAAACCGGCCCCTGCCCAAGTCAAAGCCTTTGAGGTCGCGATTTCGCGACCCCAACCCAACTTTTGTCCAAGCTTTACAAACTTCCCCTTCTGCTTCGTAAAACTTCACCTCTGCTTTACGAAACTTTTGCGAGGTTGTTCTAATGCCGTCGGATGCTCCTCGCATCAGTTCTTCTTCTTAGGTATTTGGAAACCTGCTGAGTTTATATCTTCTTTATTTTCATCAGGAATTTGGGCAAACACTGGTGAAATGGCCATATTCATGACAAATTCGACAATGAAAAGGAATGTTCTCATAGTCCACTACTTGCTTCCAAGTGTCTTCCCCAAATTGTAATGTGATCTTTTTAGGTAGGGGTTTGTCAAAATCCATTAAAACACAAATCCGAGCATAAATAATATGTTCAAAATTTTGAGTACAATCAGCAGTCATCATAAAAGTTCCTAAAGAGTTTCCAATTGAAGAAAAAACAGTAGGATTCCAAAATTTAATAGGGAGGCCAAAGAGTCTAACCCACACGGAAGCTATAGAAGGCATCTCTTCTTCGGCTTTAAATTTAGTATGCCAGGGCTTCATGAAAAGCCATGCCCTTCCAAAAAACCAAGGACCCCCTTGAAAAGTTTTCTCTCTATCTTCATTATTAGCAAATAAAACAAAAAAATAACCATTTGGATAAATAGAGATTTGTAACTCACCTTTAGTTTTCCAGCTTTTTGCAACCCAGACTTTGAAAGCAGATAGACTCGAACGAAAACCCTCGAACCGACAAATTAGTCCTCTTTTTTCCAAATCTTCAATGTCAGTCTGAATGTTACCCATATCAAGCTTAACAATAGGAGTTCCATCACTGCTTTAAGACATCTTGATTCCGTTTTCTTGGGATCAATATTAGGCATTCTTAGAGGTTTATGGGAAGCCCTAATATTGATATTAGCATTGGGCTAAGGTTGTCCACCATGAAGGGCATCCCTAAAATTCATTTTTGGGACCGATTCTTTGAAATTCTTACCCTTGACAGGGGTTTTCACAGTAGAATTATTTTGTGGGTGCACCTTAGCACCAGATTCACTTGAGATATGAGCCATTTTTTGATCAACTGCTTGAAACTTGTTTCGTGATCTCTTTAATCCTTGCCCTAGACATCGTGGAAAGGTATGGTTTTCACTTTTCTTTTGTGTTGCAAATTGGAAGCCGTTGTCACTCAAGTTCACGAGTATGATCCGTTGAAAGACAAATTTCTAACCCATATTGTATCCCCTGCAACATTTCTTGCTAAAATATTGAGCATAAACCACAAAAATATTGGCCGCTAGGGCCCGAAGGCCCTAAAAACCAACCTCTAGAGCTGCTTGCACTCAACCCAGATGAAACCCTCGCATAGTCGCTTGCCAAATATATTGTTTACACATAGGGATGCGCTAGGATCTGTGTTGCTCCAAATGATATGAAAATTGGTGGAGACGTTCTAGGGATTTTCAGGCATCTACCCTCCAAATTTTAGCTCAATCCGAGTCTGGATGAGTGAGATATGGCTGAAATGAGTTCGATAGTTTGGGCAGTCCTGCGAAAAATGTCTTAGGTTATTTTTTCCAATAGTTATGCTTTGGGCTTCAATATTGTTTATTCTTTTGATCTATTTAGGTCTGTATTTATATAGTTGTGAATTGCAGGTATTACAAAGTTTTGATCAACATCCATGTTTGAGAAATACATGCCAACTTATGCAAATTGATGCAAATCTAGATTACGAAGAGATTCTCAACTGTGTAGAGCGCCACACGCTATGTAGAGAGGATGCTTTCTTACGAAAAAAAATAGGGAACATGATTTGCAGGTATGTAGAGGTAATTCAAAGTATTTCAACTATTCCATATATACATAAAAAATTTGTAACTAATACCATTTATCTTATTTCTTTTATTTAGGTACAATGCACCATGGCCTCTGAATCTAGAAGGTTCAAAATTATACGAAGATCCTGAAACAGGAGATAAGAAGTATGAACCAACAAGAAATTATGAGCGAGTAAACACACATAATCGTTACATTTTACAGTTATGGAGAACAAATGTAGATTGACAACCTATTTTTTCAAAGCATGCAGTTATAAACTATATTGCCAAGTATGCTGCGAAAGCTGAAAAAAGCTCAGAAACTTATCAACAAATGTTGATGCGAATAACAAATATGCAGAATAATGATGATCCAACAACAAGAGCATATAGACGTCTTCTAACATAAACACTTATAGAGAGAGATATAGGAGCACAAGAAACATGTCATATGCTATTAGAGATTCCATTGGTTGAATGCAGTCGAGTATTTGTTCCTCTAAATGTTGGATGAAAAGTATTCAAGGAGGTGGAACATAATGATGAAGATGAGACCAAAAGAGAAGGTAAATCTTTAATTGACGGATATATGCAACGACCTTATAACATGGAAAGTGTTTCACTTATAAATGCAACTAAATCTTGGATATATAATCCTAAGAGAAAAAATGACTTCAAATGGAAAGCTAGAAAAGAAGCAACTATTGTGAGGGTATTTCCATGATTTATCACCATTCCCGAACGACAATCAGAAAAATTTGTTGAGTTTTGTTGGTCAGAGCTGCTACTTTACAAACCATTCAGAAATATAGAGAGAGATATCGGACTTGATGATGGAAATATCATTTCAAATTGGGAGTCATTCAATTACAACCCATGGCATGTTGAAAGGATAAGTAGGCAAAACAATACAAAAGAACATTATAGTGAATCGAAGATGATGATGTTGGAGTGGTACAACAAAACATGACTGAACATGAATGGGAAATTATATCCAAACTATACCGTGGGTAACTCATGGACGTAAGTGAAATAGATATGCTTGGAAGAAGAGATTTTGATAAACTTGCGCCATGGAATATAGAATATCAAGGAGAATATTACACAAAAAAAGCAATACAACATATAACCTTCATGAAGGAAAATGGCTTGCTCATTCCTGATGATACCACTTCGAATTATCCATATGAAAGCTTAAGCATCAAACAAAAAAAAGCTTTTGATATAATCAAGGAACACTATAATGAAGGTCAAAATGTACCTCCATTGCACATGATAATACAAGGAACAACAGGAACAGGGAAATCTTATCTTATAGGTGCAATTCGTCAATTACTTGAAAATTTATCATCTCTAGAACGTTGTCCCCTATTACTACTTGCACCAACTGGAGTCGTTGCATTTAACATAGGTGCAACTACTATACATGGAACTCTACGAATTCCTATTGCAGATTTTGAAAAATTGGAAGGAACTAGATTAACAAGTTTTCAAGAAGATTTACAACATATAAAATATATATTGATTGATGAGATGAGCTTCATAGGCCAAAAATTATTGGAACAAATAGATTCACGTCTTCGTCAAGCATTTCCATAGTATTCTAACATATGCTTTGGAGGAAGGTCAATCATTTTGGTCGGTGATTTAGGACAGTTACCACCTGTGATGGATAGCCCACCATATGCCAACGATAAGTATGCAAAATTATTATGGCAAGAATTTTCAATAGTCATAATATTGGATAAGGTATTCCGATAGGAAGGAGATAGTGAAGAACAAAAAAGATTTCGTCAACTTCTTACAAATATCAGAGATGCAAATCCAACTATTGATGACTGGCAATTATTGATGAGAAGGACCAATACATCATTAGATGCAACTACAATAGAAGAATTTGACAATAGCTTCCATCTATTTGCCACAAATGAGAATGTGCATAATCATAACAGGAGACAATTGTTAAAATCAAAATATCCTGTGGCACGTAGTATTGCAACAAAAGGGGGAAGAACTAATCCAGGAGGAGGTGATAATGAAGAACTTGAAGTTGAGTTACTAATTGCAAAAAATGCAAGAGTTATGTTAACAACCAACTTATGGACTGAAGTTGGACTTGTTAACGGTGCATTAGGCTATATTCAAAATATAGTCTATAAACCTGGAAGGTCTCCACTAGATCAACCAACATATGTTTTGGTGGAGTTCGATAACTACACAAGGATGCTATTTGATGATACATCTCCTCGAATTGTTCCAATTACACCAATAGAAAAGGGAAAGATAAGACAACTTCCATTAAAATTAGCTTGGGGATTGACAATTCATAAGTCACAAGGTTTGACACTGAATAAAGCAACAATTGACATAGGACAGACAGAAAGACAAGGTTTAACTTTTGTTGCCATCTCAAGAGTTAAGGCATTGGAAGGACTTAGAATAATACCACCCTTTTCATATGATCGATATGAAAAACTGAAGTCGGGAAAAGGAGTTGCTAAGAGAAAGGAAGAAGAAGAGCGACTAAAGTCTTTGGAGCTTAAATGATTGGCTCTAGCCAATCTATGAAATAATAAGGTGTTTATCAACATCAATCTTTGAAATAATAAGGTGTTTATCAACACCGCCTATTGGGATTCAGATTTGTTATCACTTGAGCATTTTCATCTCACTCAAAGCTATTTTAAATATTTTTGGCATGTTATATTTATCAATACATTTATAAATATATTTTTAAAAATGTCATTGAAAAATATTTTAATATAATAATTGTGCGGTCGCGGATGCTACTAGCTTAGATATAAAGGATATATATCTAAAAACGCCGAGAGTTATCAATCTTGAGGCGCCTATCTCATTTCTTGGGGGTGTGATCTCCAAGATAGGCGCCTCGGGATTGATAACTCTCGACATTTTTAGATATATATCCTTTATATCTAAGCTAGTTCATATTTTAGTTATATTCACTTGAAAACATCTTTAATTTGAGCTTATAATTAATATTTATTTTTTTTTGATATAACATTTATATTAATATTTTACAGTTCAATTATTTTCACTCAAAAATTTCACTTAGAAAAGCACTGGTTCATGCTTTCAAAGCATCCTATAGAATCTAACCTATGTTGTTGCCTTCACCAAATAACTTAGAAAATGTTTAGATAACTAAACGAGTTCTTTGTATTTGCTTCAATTCACCTTTTTAAATTTAGGTGTCATAAAAGACCACTATAAAGTCCATCTTAATTGAGTATTATATATATATATATATAATTAAATATATTATATTATTATTTTTAATATAATTAAATATATATATATATATATATATTGATTTTTTTAATGTGAGAAGCTTTTACGATTAATGCACGAGGAGTTGACCAGTTTCTTCTCAACCATGATATTTTTAAAGTTGAAAGCTATGTTTATCAATAGGAAATTGCACACCCACCCCCTCACACACTTGCCCATGTCACGGTTTGAACCTTAGACCTCCCGAAGAAGAGCCAAAGTTGGAACCTTTGTGTTGTATTGTCCTTATTTTTTTGTTTGTAATTTTTTTAAATTTTGATCTTTGTCAAACTCAAATATAAATATGAATGCAACAACTTAGATTTCAACTAGATTCAACAAGATCAACTACTTGTAATCATGAAATCTAACTCAATGTTTTTTTAGGAAATCTTTATAAACTCTAATTCATTATCACGAAATCTAACTCAATGTTTTTTTAGGAAACCTTTATAAACTCTAGTTCATTAGCTAAAGACAAAGTCAATCGAACCCCAACCGTTCAAGGAGCCGAATCGGGGTAACCCAACAACAAGCACTCAACTGCTACCAACCTGCCTATCCCTTTCATGATAACTCAACTAAATGTTAATAAGAATGAGGATCACACTTAAAGAGTGATCAACGACTTCTATCCTCTAAGCGTATCAATACATAAACAAAGATTTTAGTAGGTAATGGGCTTCATAAACCACTCAAATATCATATTTAAAAGGATGTAGAATAATTTAATTTGCATGACTTTGTACATTTTATTTAATTTTTTTAAGTTTAAATATTAAAAGTGATTTAATATTATATAGGTTTGATTATTATTATTATTTTGGTTATTGTGAGAAACCTCTATGACCGACGCACAAGGCTGAGTAGTCTCCTCCCAACCATGACCCCTCATAAATTCGAGAGCTATACTTATCAATAGATAATTTAACATAAATCCACCACACACCTTTGTCCAATATCATATCGAACTCGAATGCCACCACTGTAAACCCTAGCCCGCTCGAAAAAATAAAGTCAACAGGACCTCGATAAAACAAAGTAAAAAACAAAATCAAACAAATTCAATGAAACCTCGACCCTCTAGGGAATCAAACTGGAGGAGCCAATTAGCAAACACTTGGTTACTACCATCCAACATATCACTTTTTGAATACGTCAGGCTTTGAACCTAGGTCTCCTAAAAAATAGCCAAAATCCCAAACCACTGTGTTGTCCTTATGGACTAAATTGTTAGGGTAAAGCACAGGTTTTTATGGAGATGGAATCGAACTGGGCAACCAATAAACAAACACTTGGTCACTGCCATCCAACCTATCCCATTTTGGGCAGGTTCTGGTTTGAACCTAGGTCTCCCAAAATAGAGCCCAAAGCCCAAACCACTATCTTATCCTTTTGGGCTAAAATGTTAGGGTAAAGCACAGGTTTTATGGGGTTTCTTGGTCCCCTCGTACCAAGGTTTGAACTTGGATATCATGAATGAAAACCCAAGGACTTACCACTACAATATCCCTCCTAGGTCCAAAAACATATTAAGATAGAGCATAGGTTTTATGCGGGATCTTGATCCCCTCGTATCAATGTTTGATCTTGGATATCTTGAATGAAACCCAGGATCTTACCACTATGGTATTTATCTCGAGGTAAAAGTTATTAAAATAATATTATCATTTGTTCTAAACCTTTTCCTCACATATTCTTGATTTTTTAATTATTCTTTTGATATTCATTTATGTTGATATCACACCTTATCAATTTCATAATTTTCTTTGTCCAATTAATTTTTTTTCAACTCACTATTAATTATTTAGGTTTAAACCTCAGGGGTATGCCCAATTTGGGTAAAGGTAGTAGTTTGACCTAAGTCCCCTGAGTGTGCACCAGCTTGATGATAACGATACCAACCTCAAGCCACAAAGGATATCCCTCACTATGGATTGTGTCTACTGAGGCGAGATAGGGGTTATAATAGTAACAACATGATTTAATGCTATGATCGGAGGCAATGCAACTTGACCCTGTGACCAGTTGTTTAAAATGGAAAGGTAGTTGTCGATTCCTCTATGTATCATAAAAAATTATAAACATTAGTGAAGAACACAAGCTTATACTGAGAGGGGGGGTGACCAGTATAGCACCCACTTTTTACTTTCTTTCCAAACTAATATCAATTAGTGTCCTTAATTATAATAACCAAATATAGCAGTGTGCATTAATAACATAGATAACAATAGTAAGCAAGTGCACAAATCACCACACATAATTGAGACACAAGATTTAACGTGGTTCCCCCAATGTGGGGTAGTCCACAAGATAATATCCTTATAATATTTCACAAAGAAATAGGGATCCTTATCCCAATATAAATGATTACTTTGATCTGCTCAAAGCTAGGCTATCCTGATCTGCTTAGGTGATCTCCACTGATATGCTCAGCTAGGCTATCCACTGATCTGCTCAGCTAGGCTCTCCACTTATCTACTCAACTATGCTATCCATTGATATGCTCAGCTAGGCTATCCACTGATCTGCTCAACCAGGTTATCCACTTATCTGCTCAGCTAGGCTATCCACTGATCTGCTCAGTTAGGTAATTGGTATTGATGTGTTTTCTATTTATGTCATGTCTCTTTCACTGCTCACAAATATGCCTCAATGCCTTCTCACAAGGCTTAAATAATCCTGCTCAAATGTTGTCTCAAATATGTCCTCAAAGCCTTCACAAAAGGCTCAAACAATCCTGCTCAAATGTTGTCCCAAATCTGTTCTCAAATCCTTCACAAAAGGCTCAAACAATCCTACTCAAATACCGTCCCAAATCTGTCCTCAAAGCCTTCACAAAAGGGTCAAACAATCATGCACAAAAGTTGTCTCAAATCTGTCCAAAAATTTTGTCCCAAAAGCCTTCCCAAAGGCTCAACCAATCATGCACAAAAGTTGTCTCAAATATGTCTAGAAATTTTGTCCCAAAAGCCTTCCCAAAGGCTCAACCAATCATGCACAAAAGCTGTCTCAAATCTGTCTAGAAATTCTATCCCAAAAGCCTTCCCAAAGGCTCAACCAATCATGCACAAAAGTTGTCTCAAATATGTCCAGAAATTCTGTCCCAAAAACCTTCCCAAAGGTTGAACCAATGACTCTAAAGTAGCACTCAAATCTCAACCACAAATCAACGAAGGCAAGGCTCAATGATGAACTCAACAATGGATAACAAATGAATGATGACAATACTCAATAATGTGCTCAACAATAAATGACAATGTACTCTTCAACGGATGACAACAATGATCCACAATGATATCAACAATGTATGACAAATGATCTCTCAAATGGATGACAACAATGTACTCTCAAATGGATGAGAACAATGCTCAACAATATACTCTCAAATGGATGACAAATGATCTCTCAAATGGAAAGCTCTCCAAGCAATAACAATGAAGACTTCAACCAACCAAGGACAATCTCCACAAGTGATAGCAATAGGTTCTCAATAATATGTTCCTTGTGCAATGTCAATAAGCTCTCAAGAAACAAGCATAACTCCCTCAAGAAAAGAGCTCTCAAATAGCCAACAATGATCTCCTCAAATGAAAGGTAAATGTATCCACAAGCGACTAAAAAATGATATCCTCAATGGTATCATATAGTGGCAATGTACTCAATAAGTAACCAACAATAATCTCCTCAAAGCAATAGAAAAAACCTCCTCAATAATGGCAATACTCTTAATGAACTCCACTAAAGCAATCAGGAACTCAAGTATCAATTTTATCCATAAAATTGATTTTCTAATCCATCCACTTCATCTCAATAGCCAAGGCACATAATCAAGCAATTTGTCTTCAACTTCAAAACCTAACTCATGTGCATGTCTTCTAACTCAAGGTAGCAATTAACTAGGTCTCAAGTTCCTAGTTTAATTTCATAATTAAATTATGCACTAGGACATATAACAAGTTCAACACTTTTCAACCTTATGACTCCCTAATTTCATTAACACATACAACAAGCATCTATGCTTTTATTTTTAATTCCACACCTTATAACTCTACATACAACAATCATAAATATTTATTTCCTCAAACTCCTTATGTCTCTCTAGTTATCACAGAAATAATTTTAATGCACCAAAAATTTGGTAATAACAAATATTACCATGCGCTAGAGATAAATACCTTTATTCAAAATTTGTTGCCTTCACAACCTTTGAAATCGATAATTCCTTTGCCAAAAATCAATGCGCCTTCACACCTTCGAAATCGTCAATGCCTTGCCAAAAATCAATGTGCCTTCACACCTTCACGGGAGTCGAAATCTGTTCCTCTCACCTAGCACTGTGAGGCGCTTACCATGTGGGCACCAGCCCACATTGGGATATTAATCCCAAACACCCAGCTTGTCCTGCGCTTCGAATCTGAAAACCCGAATTGCCTTTCTCAGCAAAATACTTTGCCCCTAGCGGGATTCGAACAACGAACCTACCTTGTGCAAAGTTCGTGCGCTACCAACTGCACTAAGGAGTCCTCCATGACATCACTTTCTCGTGTTGTTTACTTGACCTTGCTCTCAAATCAAAAGTTATTTATCCTTCTTTCTTCGTTGCTCCCCTTTCGACGACTCTCTCATGTGCTATGTCAAGTCTTCAATAATCAAATGTTTTTACCTTTTATTTATATGCACCTCCATGCCTTCGAATGACGTCGGTGAATCTTTATTTATCTTTCCAACCTTTGCACGTCGACGGATAATATAATACAACCTTAGACCTTAGAATTATTAAATAAAAATTTAATAATTCACCTTTTAACTTTGAATTGGGATATCTCCTTCATTATTTTGAATTTCGTCATGAAACTTTTTGCACCTAGGTTTTATTGGAAAACCTTTTCATCCATCATAATTTGGAGAAGTCTTAGCATAGTGGTTTTAATGAAAAACCCTTTCCAATGATTTTAATGAAAACCCTTTCCGTTGGTTTTAATGAAAACCCTTTCCGTTGGTTTTAATAAAAACTCTTTCCGTCGGTTTTAATAAAAACCCTTGCCATTGGTTTTAATAAAAACCATTAATATAATATTTAAAAGATTAAATATTAAATGCCTCTTGTGCCACAAAACCCTGTATATATCCATGCTCTCCAAAATATCATAAATGATTATTTATGAAGTGCTTTTGCCACCAAAACTTAATGTGATCCATGTGACATCAATGAAAACACAAAATAACTCAAATTGCCAACAATTAGTTCCAAGGGCTAGGGTTGGGTGGATTGGTAAGTTATAGTGTTTACCACGAGGTGACCCAGGTTCAAACCTTGGAGGTAAGCTTGTTTGGGGCAAAGGTAGTAAACTATCCTGACTCTATTGAGTGTGTGTCAATCTGACAATGACGGTTCCAATCTCATGCCATTGATGGTCTCCCTCATGCTTGGTCACTAATTACGAGGTAAGGTAGGAGTTATAGAGGCAGTTTTTCCAAGGATTTGAACCTTGATAGTAGAAAATTAAGGGAAGTTACCAATTCCCCTATGTAAAAAAAATAATTATAAACATTGACCATCTAGTAATCCTAATTTTATTTATCAAGTGGGCTTTTTCAACTCCTTTATCATTTATAAATCTTGACCATCTAGTAAGAAATAACACATGCTTATTTAACATAACTATTTTGCAAAGATGTTAAGTGAGTTTTATATCTTTCATTTTTATATATATAGAGAATATGTTTTTGTTTTATTTTCTCTTCGATATTTGAAAAATTTATCTTCTTAATTAGAAGTTTTCATATATAATAAATTATTAATATTAATATTAAATGGTATTACTTCAATTGCTTTTATTTTATAGAAAAAGTTAGATTATATTAATTCATTAACCATAACATTACAATATTATGGAGCTAACACTGTCCACCAACTAAAAAATAAAAAGTGGATAAGGAGTAAAGCATCCATAATTGAATATACGTAAGAATAAAAGCTAATAGCAACAAAAATACTATAGTTATATCTTACTACAATACAACAAATATCATCACTCATTTGTGGGAGATCCTATTATATGGAGAAATTATGGGCGTGTCTTTTGTTGTATCTTTTGAAGTCTTCAAAGAAAAATTAGAAGTAATCAAAACCTAAACTTACTCATCATTGTTAACTACCTTATTTTTAGTTTCATGTTGGACCTTTTAAAGATCCTAAACCATATGAGAAAGTTGATGAAGTCTGTCAATAACATCTCGAGGTGTGTTGGAAGTCCCATAGACTTGAGAATGAATGCGTCCCACGTGTAATAAAATATCAAAGGTTAAATCTGCTAAAACTATATCCCATGGAGGAGCGGATCCAATAAACACATTTTCGCATCTACACTTCAAAATGTACTTGAGAAGGATGAGTCTACAAATATCCTAGAGTTTGGGGCATTGATCTAGATGAGAAAAACCGAGCAAAGAAAGCTTCCAAGATCTAATGAAAGAGGGAAAGAGAAAAGTGTAAAAGACATCCCAAAACTCTTTAGCCATGTCACACAACCAAAACAAGTGAATAAGAGTTTCTAAATTACTACAAAAATTGCATTGAGGGGAAATGTGTAAAATCAAGGCCAGATTTTCAAAAGTTGAAATTTTGTGATGCAAAATCCACCATCCAAGAAGTTGAGTTTTGGATTCAATAGGAACTTTCCAAATTTGAGTAGCAAGAGATTGTTATTGGGCATTGGTAAGATTCACTTGCCGCTTGATATTGAGCTTAGAGTTTAAAGAATAAGGTCACAAATTTGTTTTGTATATCCAACTAGAAGAAATGGAAGAGATTCTATGACCATTAATCTATCTCTAGTCATTCCATATATTATAGGTAGTTGTTCCCAACTTTATAAGGACCTCACAAGGGATGGAAGCCACAACTAAACCATAAGACTCTTTGAGCCTAGAGGGAAGGGCGCAATAATTGAAAATCTAGTTCCAGGTAAGAATTGAACAACTATTCAGATCCCAAATATCTCTAATTCTATTAATTCCTTTCTTCAAAAAATCTAGACCATGAATAACACTACATAAAGCTAAAGGTTTATCATTATGGAGGATAAATTTATTCCACCAAAGACTGTTTAGATCGATGCTTAGACCATGTCTCAAGGAGTCAAACTTCCAAGCTAATAAATGATAAATTGATTTCCAAGCTTTCTAGTTTGGGTAACTGGAATAGATCCTTTAACCGTAAAGTAAGGCACATTAAGGACCTAGATCAATTATTTAGATTCCTCAACTTTCAAGAAGGAAAGCAAGGTTCAATTGTTGCCAAACAACACATGGACATTTGCTAAATTGTTATAATACTAGTATATGGTCATGATGTAATACGAGTGGGGCCATTTCAATCCCATATATACCCATTTAAAAATTTATTAATATTAACAACTTTAAATATGTTATATTTGATATATCTTAAAAATTATCATTTTATATTAACTTTTGGAAAATAAATAATACATAAACCAAAGTTCAATTCTTACCTAACAACACATGAATAATTGCTAAATTGTTATAATTCAGTATATGTTCATGATGTAATATAGGTGGGACCATTTCAATCCCATATATAGTCTTAAAAAAAATACTAATATTAACAACTTTAAATATGTTATATATATTTGATATATCTTGAAAATTGTAATTTTATATTAACTATTAGGAAATAAATAATACACATTCTTGACCTTTAAAAAATAATATAAAAATATGAATGGGGGTAAGGAAAAGATAGGTAGTATGAAAGGAATACCTTATTTGAAAGCCTTAATTAGAAATAAGGATAACCTAACTAGAAGTATGGACCTCAAAATTGGAGATAGAAGAAAGAACAAATATATCCATATTTGAAAGCCCTAATTAGAAGTAAGGATGCCCTAATTAGAAGTATGGACCTCAAAATTGGAGATAGAAGAAAGAACGAATATATAGTAAGCTTAATGTAGGGGGCAAATGTTATACCATAAGTGATACAAAGGATTAGATGATCGATCACGATATAATAATTTAAAAAAAAAAGGTTAATATGTAAGTTCCATGGATATTGGCTAGGGTCTTCAAAAATTCAAAATTGAATCAAGTGGAATAGGGGATTTAATCCAAATTACCATGTGATTTTTCTTCCTATAATTATTTTTCTCATCATCTTATCCATTTTCTAAATCAAGGATAAAATAATGGGTGGTAGACCATAGTTTAGGGGGGAAGATGTGTATATATAAGACTATGAAGTAATTTTTTTTACTCGAGATAGAAACCAATTAAAATATTTTGGTGTGGGTTAGGGGTTTTGAAATTCCATATCATATTATTAATAAGGATATTTTACAGAATATTGAAAATACCCTAAGGGAGTCATCCAGGAGAGACCAACTACTAGGCAGCAAAAGTATGTTGTATATACCCAAATATGTGTTACTATGAATAATTAAAAACCTTTGTCATAATCCATTAATATTAAATCTAAATTAAAAGAATGGGATAAATAAGTGGATTATCAAGACAGTGTTATGAGACTAGACATATGGTAAGAAATGACAAAGTAAAAACAATAGAGAAAAAACTAAAAAAATGAATCATAAAACAAACCTCGAGATAAAGAAAGAAATCCATACTACAATAGAAGCTAGGATAGATAATGATATTCCACTCCAAAAATAGAGGTAAGGAAATCATATCGACAACATCAAATGACAAAGACCATCATAGTTCACTAAAATCAGTCATTACAAGAAACAAAGAAAGATGCAAGGGATGAGAAAATACAATGTCTAAGTTTAAATTTAGAAAGAAATAAATGTTCAAATGAATATGTGGAGGAAAGTTTTAAAATAAAGAGGCAAAAGGCATCAAGTTTGTTTTAGGTAAATCATCTTCATTTTCCTTAAGTAATATAAAATCTTCTCCTTGCAATAGATATAAAAGTAGTATAGGTTATCCTTTGCACTCGAGGGTTTTAACAATAGCATAGTAAATAAATAAAGATGGAGTATATCCATAGGAATTTAGGGTTTTTAGGACAACATAAGAGGGTAATGGTTATGGAGGAACACCTTTTAACTTTAGGGTTTCTAGGACAATATAAAGAAGAAAGTATTTTTGAGGTTATTCCTTGCACTATAGATCCTTCAAAGCAAGACAAACTTATAGATGATAAGTATCGCTATGAAAATTTAAAAATCAAGAGATGGATGAAGATGAAAAGGTTAGCAAGAATGAAAATGAGAGGAATATCAAAGGGTAAAAACAAAAAGAAAATAAAACTCAAAGGGATATTGATATGGGAGAAAAAAATTGAATTTCTCAAGTGTTAACAAGAAGTGGGGCTAAGCCAAAAAATAAAAACCAAAAGTGATGATGAAAATGATATCTTAGAATATTAAATGCATGAACAAGATCCCTAAAAAGTAGGTATAGCGAATTGACAAGTTGTTACAAACAACATTTTTATAGAGATGGAAATAACAACTTTAAATATGCTATATATATTTGATATATCTTGATAATTGTATTTTTATATTACTATTAGAAAATAAATAATACACATTATTGACTTAAAAAATATATAAAATTATGAATAAGGAGTAAGTCTTACCTTTTCTTGATTCAATTATTTAGAGAAATCTAAAAATAAAATGATCCATATAAGGAAATGATAGACATGGAAGGAACACCATATTTGAAAGCCCTAATTAGAAGTAAGGATGCCTTAACTAGAAGTATGGATTTCCAAGTTGGAGATAGAAGGAAGAACAAATATATGGTAAACTTGATACAAGGGGCAAATGTTATTATTAAGGATGAGATGATTGATCATGATATAATAATTTTTAAAAGCAAAGGGTTAATATATAAGTTCCATGGATATTGGCTAGGGTTTTCAAAAACTCAACATTGAATCAAGTGGAAGAGGGATTGAATCCACATTACTTCATGACTTTTCTTCCTAGAGGTTATTTCCTTGTAACCTTATCCATTTTCTTAAATCATGGATAAAATAATGGATGGTAGACCATATATAAGGGGAAATATGCCTATATATAAGACCATGGAGTAATAATTTTTTAGTCAAGATAGAAACTTTTAAAAAGCTTTTAGTGTGGGTTAGGGGTTTTGGACTTCCATATAATATTATCAAAATGGAAAATTTAAAGAATATTGAAAATGCCCTTGGAGAGTCATCCAGAGAGACCAACTACTTTGGAATGAAAGCATGTAGTATATACCTAAATATGTATTGCTAAAATTATTTTAAAACATTTTCCACAATCCATTAGGATTAAATCTAAATTAAGAGAATGGTATTAATAAGTGGATTATCAAGACATTGAATTAATAAAAGCACATCCACACAATATTGCAATAATAATAGAAAATGAGCTTGAAATTAACAATATTGCAAGATGAAATGGAAATGCAATAGATTATATTGCAAAAAAAAAAACACATTACAAAAATCATAGGCCTCTTCGAGGGGGCAACCTCCTTAGAAGCAGAGCTTTGATACAAAATATGAGAGATGCCTTCATCTATGCCCCCTTGCCTTTTTAAAGACTCTTTGTAACCCTAACTATAATGCTCAAGGGTTGGCTTCACATGCAAGTGGCCACCCGAGCTAGAATCTTCTACCAAACAAGCAATTACATTCTTAATAATGATTACATAAAATGACCCCACTTGTCTAGGCACCTCAAATGCCACATACACATTATAAAATATTACATAATATTATTAATATGGGGTCCCCATGTTAGGAAGGGGGTAATTACATAATAAGGTTAGGATGGGGTCCTAACATGCCCTTCCCCTTCAAAAAACTTTGTCCTCAAAGCTAGAGATGAGAAAATTGTTGCTATAACTACTAGAGAGGCTCCCATGTAGCATCTTTTGGATGTAAACCCTGCCACTGGACCAAGACTTCAATGATGGTGTGATTACAGAGAGTGTGGGTTCTTCGATCCAAAATTTTGTCAGGATCCAAGATGATTGAGCCTTCTTCATCTAACTCAAGGAGTGTTGACTAAACTTGAATGTGATTGTCAAGTACCTTCTTGAGACAAGAGATATGGAAGACTAGATGGATCTTGGAAGAAGGTGGTAATACAAGCTTATAGGCCACTTGTCCAATCCACTGCAATATCTGATAGGGTCCATAAAATCATGCTACCAATTTTTGATGAGCTCAAAGTTGCACGAATATTGTTTGTAGGGTTGGAGTTGAAGAAAAACCATATTACCTACATTGAAGTTGCACTCAAAACGGTGTTGGTCAGTTTGTTATCGCATCCGATTTTGAGCCAGCACCAAGTTCTCTTTTAATTGTTATAGAATTTGGGTATGCTCCTGAAGAGTTGCATCCACTACTTGAACTTTGGAGTGTCCAAGAACATATGAAGAGGGTGATGGAGGTGGGTACCCATACACTGCCTCAAAAGGAGTCATTTTGGAAGTTGTGTGGAAGGAAGTGTTGTACCACCACTCAACCAAAGGCAACCACTTAGCCCACTATGTTGGGTGCTTAAAGGTAAAACAATGAAGGTAGGTTTCCAAGCACTTGTTGACAATTTTAGTTTGCCCATCCATTTGTGGATGGTAGGTTGAGCTCATTCACAGTTGCATTCCCTATAATTTAAACAATTCTTGCCAAAATTGACTAGTAAAAGTGGGGTCATGGTCAGACACAATGGATTTGGGTATACCATGGAGTTTGAAAATAGAGTCCATGAATATTTGAGCAATGGTGGAGGCATGGTAAGGATGGGCGAGGGAACAAAAATGAGCATACTTTGAGAGATGGTCCACCACCACAAAAATGATCAATTTTCCTCTAGATTTAGGAAGCCCTTCAATAAAATCCATGGAGATATTAGTCCATACATTATTTTGGATTGACAATGGTTGTAATGTGCCTAGAGTACGAACTGTTTCACCTTTCATCTATTGGAAAATTTCACATTCAACCATAAAATTTTGAATATCTTTTTTTATTCCCTCCTAATAGAATGACCTTTTAGCTCTCTCATATATCTTCAAGAATCTTGAATGGCCTGTAGTAGGTGAAGCATGCATCTCCCTCATAATATCCTCATAGAGTGATGAAGTTTTGGAGACCACAATGTGACCCTGATATCGTAACAGGTGTCCATCCCATGAATATCTAACATGCAAATTGGGATCCCTTTGTAGTTGTTCTTATAAGGTCTATAAAGACTGGTCCTTGGTCGCCTCTTCTTGAAGTTGGAAGACCCATTGGGGAAGTGGGGATGAAAGGGCACACACTATCACTTGATCCTCAAACTGATGAGAGAGGGCATCTACCATAATATTCTCCTTTCCTTTCTTATACATGATGTCATAGTCATACCCCAACAATTTTGAAACCCATTTTTGTTATGCTAGAGTAGATACCCTTTGTTCCAAGAAATATTTCAAACTCTGGTGGTCCATTTTAATGGAGAAATGTCTCCCAATGAGATATGGTTTCCAATGATTAACAACATGGAGGATGGCCATCATTTCTTTTTATAAGTAGATTTTCCCAATTTTTTGCCTAATAGCACCTTACTAGTGAAAGCTAAGGGTCACCCTTCTTGCATTAATACAACCCCAATGCCATGACCCAAAGCATCACTTTCAATTATAAATGGTTTGGAAAAATTAGGTGTAGCCAATATTGAGGTCAAAATCATAGCCTTCTTAAGATCTACAAATGTCTATTCTGCTAGAGTTGACCACATAAATGAATTCTTTTTCAACATGGCCATTAAGGGGGTGACTATTTTTCCATAATTTTATACAAATTGGTGGTAATAGCTTGTGAGCCCCAAAAACCCACGAAGTGCCTCGAGAGTTTTTGGCTTAAGCCAATTTTGGATAGCTTCAATTTTCTTGGGGTCAACCTTGACTCCCTCCTATGAAATAATATGCCCCAAGTATTCAACCTCTTGCATGCCAAAGGAATATTTGGATCATTTGACAAATAACTGATGGTCCTGCAATAATTTCAAAGTTTGATCCAGATGTTGTAAGTGTTTGGCCCAAGTGCAATTGTAGATGAGTATGTCATGATCATCAAAGAAAACCAAAATAAACTTGTGAAGAAATGGGTAGAAGACATTATTCATGAGGCTCTAAAATGTTGATGGTGCATTAGTTAGGCCAAATGGCATGACCAAAAAATTCATAATGGCCCTCATGAGTTTAGAATGTTGTTTTAGGAATATATTCCTCCTTGAGCCTTATCTTGATGATAGCCAGAGCGAAGATCCAACTTGGAGAAAAATTTACACCATGTAACTCATCCAAAAATTCATCGATCACAAGGATAGGAAATTTTTCCTTAATGGTGAGCTTATTGAGCTCACAAAAGTCTATACATAGCCACCATGACCCATATTTCTTTCTAACCAATAGTATCACAAGAAGAATAAGGACTATTACTAGGTCGAATTACCCCTATTTTTAGCAACTCTTAAACCAACTTCTCAATTTTTGACTTAAGCACATAGGGGTATCTGTAGGGTCTGATGTTAGGTGGCAAGCTACCTAGTACCAATGGTATTGCATGATCATGGGAATGATGTGGAGGTAATTTTGACAATTCTACAAAAACTGCATTATTTTTAGTCAAAATGAGTTGCAAATCCCCTTGAGGTTTATCTACTTATGAAGTCTATGGTTGAATTGCAAATAATTGGGCTACTACCCCACATGAGGATTTTTTAATAAATTCTCCATATAACTTGAACTAATAACCTATGGAGATCCTATCAATGAACCACGAAGAGTGTAGGACTTCCCATTCTACGAGAATTGCATCCATAATTATACAAAGTTCTAGGCTATTGTTCCCAAGGTATATAGCCATTGTGCTTCCAACACAAAATCACATCCTCTAAGAGGAAGGGAAAACATATCAATTTGGAGTTCATAGTATTTTATTTTCAACTTAACATTGTGGTACTTATCCTTACAAGGTAATGTTCCTCCATTTGCCACCATGACTTCAAAATAATTGCAAGCATGTATATAATATTTAGCTTACTTAGCTAATTGGGGATCAATAATAAGAATTATAAGTTGTTTATCTTTGAAGAATCCTACTACCTTCATAATCTGAGGGGTTGAAATTCCTACAAGTGTGTGGACAAATATCTTTGGTTGTGGTTCTTCATGTGTTGAGGCTCTTCCTCCTACGATTCTACTTCATCATCAAATATTTCATTGTTGATTCATTCACATCCAACAAAAACAAATTTTGTTGTACGCATTTATGCCCTGATAAATATTTCTCATCACAATTATAACATAATCCCTATGCTCTATGGGCATCCATTTCCTCCCTAGTTAATCACTTGATTGGTGGAGATTTATTGCTAGTATTTGATGTAAACTTGGATGGAAATGTAGGTTTGGCTTGTGGGAATTTAGATGATCACCTCTAGGTAGAAAATTTTCCTCTACTAGTCTAGCCAATCCTATGGCTTGCATCATAGATTGTGGTTTAAATATTTTTACTTATGCCTTGATATCATATTTCAACCCACTAATAAAACAACTCTAAAAAAATCCTTCATTTAAACCCTTTGTCCTATTAGCCAATTTCTCAAATTGAGTCTGATATTCCTAGATAATAGAGGTTTGTTTCAATTTTGTTAAGGCTCATGTAAAGTCCTCATACTCACTAGGGCCAAAATGAGTGAGTAATTGGGACTCAAAGTCTTCCCAAGAAGGGTCAAGAGTCATGTTTTGTAACCATTGATACCATTGTAGGGCCTTATATTCAAAGTTAAAAGATGCCATGGTGACCCATAAATATCGAGGAACATTATGGAGTTTGAAGAATTGATTTGCTCGACACAGCCAACCATCAACGTCCTTTTCATTAAACTTGGGAAAGTCTAATTTGGGCATTTTAAATGGGATATTAGTGTCAAAAATAGCATGAGGGGTTTATATTTCTTTGGTGCCTAAATTGGCACCTAGTACTTCAGTGTTAATATGCTGGAATAATTTCAAGCCTTCCTTTAAATCTTCTTCAACCTCTAAGAATTTTTCTTCAATCATTTCTTTAAATTGGTTAGTTTTTATAATTTCCATGTGATCTTTCATTTGTTTAACTTATTTTCCAATGGGCGACATTTGGCTCTATAGGTTATGTGATTTAATTGTTCCATACATTGGCTTTGTTTCAACTCCTTCATCACTCCTCTAGCCCCTCCAACCATGTATGTGTGATTTGGACCATCCCAACTGACTTACTCAAAATACAAGTGTTGTAGATGTGGATCAAGAAATTTTGATCGATCTGCATTCATAAACAATAACATATTTATAGGCACAAAGTGCCTATTACAAAACCATGGTTTGGGTAAAACCATGGGCCCAAAAATAATGTACATATTAAATGCTAATAACTATGCATGATTATTTAATATTTTCTATAATATTTCTCATCATGCCTCCCCACCATAGAAGAATTGGACTCCATGCTTGTTATAAAAGAGGAGGATAAATAGCTTGGAAAACACCAAAAATGGAATATGTGCAATCCAAACGTTGTTGATGCAATAGCTAGAACAAACCTTCATAAAACACAAAAATATTAATTCCACTAGGTCGGGTTCTCAAAGAGCTTTTTGACAACTATAAATACACCTATATTTGTTGTTGGTAGGGTGTCTTGATTGCGGTGAAAAGTAGAGTAACGTAGGTAGAAAAATGATAATAGTTGTCCCTCTAAACAACTTGAGGGAATATTTCACAAGATATTTTATTGGTTTAAAATATTAGATGGTCCTTTACTTTTGGTCAAAGAAATTTATAATAAGAAGTAAATTAAAAGGTAAAGTATTGATAGATGGCTCCCATGATGCATGTGGGAGAGATTTCCCTCTGAACAATACACAATAAACTATTTGTTGGACCCTATCCACATGTAGGCACAACCATGTGTCAAATTGAGTTATAGGGTTAGGGCAAAAATATTATCTTAAAAAAGGAGGGTTTAGGAACTAAAATATGTCGGTTGAGACAGGTTATTGCATTATCATTACTAAAATATCCCATACAATTGCCAAAACATGACGTCTTAAGGCAAATGCGGCACAAGGTGGTCGACACATTATTCATGCAATAGATAGAGTAGGAAATAGATTTGCATAGGTGGGGAAATGGTGGAGGCTTGGTCAAAGCCATCTAATGTGGTGGCTAGCACACAATTATGTATTACTTTTAAGAGGTAAAAATTGCATAGAAACAACTCCAAAAGGTTGGATGTACGAGGAAAAAATAAGTCTTCCAAGAGTGTTTAAGTTATAGATGTGGTCATTTGGAAGAAGACTATGTAGCATCTATGGAGTAAATGTAGACGACCGTGTTGAAAGGAAAATATGATGGAAACATGTAGGGGTAGTCTAGGAGAGAAGGTGGTCGAGAAGGTCATCAAAGAAATCGATAAGACCAGCTGATCTAGATGGCAAATGCAAATGGAGAAATAAGACAAAAACATGAGGGCCATGAATAGAAAATAGGAAGAGCAAGGCATCGAAAAAAGGGTATGACCAAGGTAGGCCACGATGGTAACTAGAGGAGGCAAAGGTGGTGAAAGAGACCATGACAAAGAAAAACCTCGTGTCCATGTTGAAGTTATTGCATAGATATATTCGCATGAGGGCTCGAAGAGCACCATGTTTACTTTGAGATATGTACTAGCAACAAAGGATTGGATCATCCATAGCCAGGGGATATGTAAATCTACATTTGTAGTTGGATACTGCTCAAAAACAAAATCATAATCATCATCCATAAGATGGATAACATCCATGGGAACACAAATAATTTTTTTTTTTGAAATCGCTTGGTGGTGGTGGCACTCTAGCAAATAATGGTGAAAATATCGCTCTAGGGTGATGTGAAGTAGATGGCAATTGATGGATGGTTATGAGATATTATGAAACTTTTGTTTTGTGTGCCTTTTTTCTAGAGGTAAGCTTTCTATTTTGTTTCTCAAGCTTGATCCTCATTTGTTGAATTGTATTTCAGGCTTTTCTTCTCATAATTGTATCCGTGACTCCTACCTATGGATTTTATTTGAAGACCATGACCCTTCTTTGTGTGATTACCAGACATCACAAGGGTATTCCTACCATCAAAGTTATCTTTTAAGCACCATAATTTTACTTCCACATTAGCTTCTTCATTTGGCTCATTGGATCCTTGACTATCTCTACATCTGTATAAACCATTTCAACATTCTCTTTATGTGGATTTTGTTTTCTCCCTCCTTCATATATACTTTGCATTCCATTTTTGTTCACATTATATTCCAATGCTTCTATGGTGAGGAGGAATGATAAGGATTAATTAATTATAGTGGCTGACATTTTGACATTTGCATTTAATGTAATATTCTCGAGAAGGTTCCTTACCAGGTGCTGTAATTGGCTATAAATAGCCCTTGTTCTAAATAGAAATAAACATCAATATTCCATATTCTATTTGCCATTTGTGTTTCCTCTTGTGTTTGTATCATCCACTACTATAGTAGAGATAATCTCTTCAGCTTCATGGTCTTTAGTAAAGAGACTTCCAATTTTTTTTCTTCTTCAATGGAAGCATGGTATAGTGGGGAGATGATGGGCTTCTCGCCCATAGATCCTGGTTTGAATCCATGTCCTAATTCTTCATAATTTTCTTCAGCTTTAGCGTGCAAAATTTCTTCGATTGCCATTTCTATTAGCATGGAAGCTCAGATCAACTAGATTTTTATTGAGAGCTCTTTGGCTCATTGAAATATCTCTTCTAGAAAGAGACTCTTGACAAGCAGTATGGTACCTTAAAAAAAATGAAAATAATAATAGGAGCAAACCATAGAGGATTGATATGCTCTGATACCACTTATGTGGATCAAGAAATTATGATCGATTTGCATTCATAAACAACATATTTATAGGCACAAAATGCCTACTACAAAACCATGGATTGGGAAAATCATGAGTCCAAAAACCATGTGCATATTAAATATCGACAACTATGTATTGATTATTTAATATTTTTTAGAATATTCCTCATCAGTTATTCTAAGAGTTACTATTTTTAGTAATGGGTCTGAAAAAGTGTTTGGGTGCTATATATCAAAATGATCAGCTTGAAAAGACATACAATGGGCTAGGTCTCACAATGACATTTTTTGACATCCAAGACTTTTTAAAATAAGCAAGTGTTGTCTATTTTTCTCTTGAAGTCTTAGTTCACTCAAAAAATTATCTTTTGTTTGACAACCCCTTATAAGACTTTGTAGTATTTTTACTGACAATTGTTCTATTTGATTCCATATCTCATTATTTTTTATGGTTGTCTTGGTAGATTTGTTACTAAAAATTGCCATGAATGCTATGATTTCTGACCGTAACTAACTACTGTAGAGTCAAACTTTGTCTTGATTGTTACTGACTATGTAACTAACAATTACACGGTCAAACTCTGTCTTGACTATTATTGACTATGGCCCTAGTTGAATTGATACCCAACTATTACTAACAAGCCTTGTATTGACTGTTACTTTCACCACTAGTTCTTTTATCTATTTTAGTTTAGTCCGTGATAATGTAATATCTTCAATATGCTCAATTTATGTGGTAGTTTTTGTGGAGTTCATGTTAAACATTCAACATAAACAAGGTGCTCTAGTCCAAGGTGTATACATTGTCCATAGCCCTTTGTTATACCATAATGATAAATGATAATGCTAAAACTAATATTTTAGGCCACTACATACCCTTGAGTGTACTACCCGCCTATCTAACACTATAAGAGGGTGATATTCCTGAGCATTATGCTTGGTGCACTATGGATAGATGCATGGTCAACAAGTTTTCTAAGGTTAAAGGTTTCTCCTAATCCTAGGGGGTCTCCTGATATACCCGAAGATATGTGGGAGTTCAAGTCCATATACAAGTGTTGTCTAAGGCCTAGGTATTAGAGCCCGATCACCCCTCACTTCACTATATTATTTACGAGAAATATAGCTTAGCCAACAATGACAACTTCATGATATTTTAAAACCCTTGACATAGGGTTTTTAACATACTAAACTAAAATAGAGGGAAAAATTAGTTTGATTTTTTTCTTTCTTTATATAAAAATAAAGAGGAAAACAAAACAAGGAGGATTTATACCTAACAAGTCAAAAATGGTAGAACATGAACTATTTGCATTGTAGCAAAATACGACCCTAGAAAGCACTCTAATACCACTTGTTATGAACCTTGTAGTAAAATAAAAGCACATCCACACAATATTGCAATAATAATAGAAAATAAGTTTGAAATTAACAATATTGTAAGATGAAATGGAAATACAACATATTATATTGTAAAAAATAAGAATACATTACAAAATCACAAGGGGGCAACCTCCTTAGAAGTAGAGCTTTGACACAAAATATGAAAGATACCTTCACTATGCCCCTTGCCTTTTTATAGACTCTTTGTAACGCTAACTATAACGCTCAAGAGTTGGCTTCACATGCAAGTGGACACCTGAGCTAGAATATTCTACCAAATAAGCAATTACATTCTTGATAAGGGTTACATAATATGGACTCACATGTCTAGGCACCTCAAATTCCACATACACATTACAAAATATTACATAATATTATTAATATGGGATCCCCACATTAGGAAAGGGGTAATTACATAATAAGGTTAGGATAGGGTCCTAATAAGAAGCTAAACTAGATAAAGAATATTCCACTCCAAAAAAAGAGACAAAGAAATACTATCTACAATATCAAATGATAAATGCCATCATAGTTCACTCAAATCAATCATTAAAAGAAATAAAAAAAGATACAAGGGATGAAGAAATACAATGTTCAAGTTCAAATCTAGAAAGAATTAAATGTGCAAAGAAAGATGTGTAAATCATCTTCATTTTTCTCAAGTAGTATAAAATCTTCTCCTTTCAATAGATATGAAAGTAGTATATAGGTTATCCCTTGCACTTTAGGGCTTTAACAATATCATAATAAAGAAATGAGAATGGAGTACATCCATAGGAATTTAGGGTAAGATAAGAAGGTAATTGTCATCGAGGAACATCCTTGCACTTTAAGATTTCTAGAACAACAAAAAGAAGAAAGTGATTTTGTACTACAACAGGTAGATTAAATCAAGGATATTCCACTCCAAAAAATGCAAAGAAATCATATCTACAAAATTAGATGACAAAGGCCATCATAGTTCACTCAAATAAATCATTAGAAGAAACAAATAAGGATATAAGGGATGAGGAAATGTAATGCACAATTTCAAATTTGGAAATTAAATATTCAAATAAAGATGTGGAGGAAAAATATTTAAAAAAGGAGGCAAAAGGTATCAAGTTTATTTTAGGTAAATCGTCTTCATTTTTTTCAAGTAGTATAAAATATTCTCCTTGCTTGGTTCTCTGTTCTTATCAATGGTTCACCTGCTGGCTTTTTTCCAAGTTTTAAAGGTATTCACCAAGGGGACCCTCTGTCACCCTTCCTCTTCATCATTTTGGTCGAAACCCTTGGAAGAACCCTTACTGCTGCCTGCAACAGTGGACTCATCGTTGGGATCAAACCAGCCTCAACAACCAATGCCATTTCCCATCAACAGTTTGTGGATGATACTATTCTTTCCTCTCATGCTTCTGTCCCCGAAGCAAAAATCATTAAGAGCATCCTTGACTCTTATGAAGAGGCGGCTGGACAGAAAGTCAATTACCGCAAAAGCAAGCTTTACTTCCTCAATACCCCCATCCACAGGCAAAACATGATTGCTGAGATCCTTGGGTGTATCATGGGGAGCCTTCCAACTACTTATCTCGGATTACCACTTTTCCATGGCAAATCGGTCTCAGCTATGTGGAACCCTATTCTAGATCGTCTCAACAAGAAACTTGCAGGCTGGAAAAGTTCATTGCTCGGTCAGAGCGACCAAAGCCACTCGGTCCGAGGCTTGCACGCAAAGTATTCCTATTTTTTTATTATCTATCTTCAAAGCTCCTGCTTCCATCTGCCAAAGAATTGAGCAAATTCAATGCAGATTCCTTTGGGCGGGAAACAAAAACAAGAACAAATTTTCCCTTGTTGCCTGGGACAAGGTTTGTTCCAAAAAAAGGATGGAGGTCTCGGCTCAGGGGACATCAAGCGGATGAACATGGATCTCATTGCCAAGCGATCCTGAAGACTTACCATCAATGAAAAAGCCACCTGGATTGACATCATCAAAGCTAAGTACCTTCATCAGGTTCCCTTTCTTGGAGAGCACAACCTTCCTAGCGGATCTCATTTCTGGAATGGTGTCACTAAAACAAGGAAGATCATCATGGAAGGCTTAACGTGGTGTCTTGGAAATGGATTAACCATTCATTTTTGGGACGACCCTTGGATCCGTGATAAACCTCTTAGCCAAGATCCTCATCTTGCTGTGCTCAAGACGGTGACCGAAGCCACCTTTGGAGATAAGGTGTGTCATTTCATTAACCCAGGTATTACAAGACCCGAATGGAAACACCTGAATCTGAATGGGCCTAGACATATCACCGAGGTGCTTAGGCGGTTACAAAACTTATTGAGGAGCTGCATAATCCCCAGCTCTCACAAAGAAGACTCCATGGTTTGGAACCTTGAAGATTCAGGGAAGTTTACTGTTAAATCTGCCTACTACAGCCAAGAAGCTCCCAGTGATGGCCGTGACCTCTCTATTCTGGTCGGGGTTCCCAAGATCATTCCCAAGGTCAAATTCTTCTGCTGGTTGGCCATCCAAAATAGAATCCTCACCACTGACAATATGATAACCAGAGGGCTTCTCATCCCCAATTGGTGCATCCTATGTAAAAATGCCTGTGAGTCTACTGTGCATGTTTTTCTGGAATGTCCCTTCTCCCTTGCAGTGCTCAACCAGGTTTTCAACACTTTCATCTTCGTAGCCCTCCCTCATTCCATTCCCCTCCTTTTTCAACAATGGCCTTGACCTTTCAAGAGCAGTCAACTCAAATTCATGTGGCAAGCTTGCCTTCACACTTTCCTGTGGCAGATTTGGCTCAAGAGAAATGCCAAAATTTTCCAAAACCTTGCCACGGACAAGAAGATTGTTGTTGCCAAAATCTTGGCCCTTGCTGCGGAGAATGCCTCTCTGGTCTCATCGTCCAAACCCCCCCTCTCCTGGACTTGAATTGGATCTAACAAATCATTTCAATCTTTTCAATTTTTCTGCAACACCTCGCACTTCTGTTGATGAGTCCGTAATCAAGTGGGTCTTACCTCCTTCTGGGTGGGACAAGCTTAACTTCGATGGCACGACCAAAGGCAACCCTGGAGTGGCTGGTGGAGGTGGAATTCTCAAAAATCACAGAGGAGAAATAATTTTGGCCTTTGCTCAGAACTTAGGAATTCAGTCTAACAATATGGTCGAGGCTCGAGCCTTGCTCCAAAGCTTGATTCTCTTGGAAGGCTCGACTATCAATAAACTCATCATAGAAGGAGACTCATTGCATTGCATCAACTGGCTCAAAGGAACCTATGTGCCTCCCTGGGACCTTGTTTCCATCTTCGAAGAATGCAAGACACTAATTGGCTTTTACCCGAATTAATCATTCAACATCAATATCGGGAAGGAAACAAAGCTGCGGACTGGCTTGCTAACAAAGGAGTTGACGCAACAGACATTCAGGTTTGGAGAGATTCCTTCCCAATCGGCCTAAGGGATGCTTCTTCAAGTTCCAATGTTTGCACAATGTGAGTGGGTTACTGGGCTCCGGGTTTTTCCCCTTTGGCTGCGTTTTGGCATCTTGGAGCGTTTTCGCGTCACTTTTCACAGTTGGTTGCAAAATCTCAGCTTGCTGCGTTATCATGAAATTTCCTTTTTGCTCAGGCCATGAGGTTGCTTCTTGTCGCGATATCGTGACACTTTTCTCTCCTTCTGGTGCGGTCTTCCAACTTGTCGTGATATAGCGACACTTTTTCTCTTCGGGTGCCTTTTTGCAAACTTGTCGCGATATCGCGACACTTTTGGCCTTCAGGCGCTTTCTTGCTTCATGTCGCGATATCGCGACATTTTTTCTCTCCAATGGCGGTCTTTCATTTTTGTTGCGATATCGCGACATTTTTTCTCTCTCCAACGGCGGTCTTCCATTTTGTCGTGATATCGTGACATTTTTTCTCTCCAACGACGGTCTTCTTTTTTGTCATGATATCGTGACATTTTTTCTCTCCAACGGCGGTCTTCCATTCTGTCACGATATCGCGACACTTTTTCTCTCCGGGTGCTTTTTTGCAAACTTGTCGCGATATCGCGACACTTTTGGCCTTCAGGCACTTTCTTGTTTCATGTCGCGATATCGCGACATTTTTTCTCTCCAACGGCGGTCTTCCTTTTTGTCGCGATATCGCGACACTTTTTCTCTCTCCAACGGCGGTCTTCCATTCTGTCGTGATATCGCGACCTTTTTCCTCTCCAACGGCGATCTCCCATTTTGTCGTGATATCGCGACATTTTTTCTCTCCAACGACGGTCTTCCTTTCTGTTGCGATATCGCGACATTTTTTCCCTCCAACGGCGGTCTTCCAATTTGTCACGATATCGTGACACATTTTCTTCTTGGCAGCAGGCTTCCACTTTCGTCGCGATTTCGCGACTCATTTTCTATTTCGACTGCGGTCTTCATTCTTGTCACGATTTTGCGACACCCTTTCTCTTCGGCAGCGTTCTTACTTCTTGTAGCGATTTCACGACTCCTTTTTTGCTCGGGCACGGTATTCTTTCATGTCACGATTTCACGACTCTTCTTCTCGTCCGGCTCCAACCTAGCAACTTGTCGCGATATCGTGACACTTTGCAACATGTCGCGATATCGTGACTTCTTCCCTTCTTCGGCTCCGATGGCGCTTCTTGTCGCGATTTCGTGACTTCCTTTCTTCCTTTGGCATCAACGGCGCAACTTGTCGCGATTTTGCGACATCACCACTTTGGTCGCGATTTCGCGACACCTTCCCTAGTGTGGAGGTTTGCCAGCTCTCTATTCCTTTCTTCTTGGACCACCTCGGTCGATATGGATTTCTTGTAATCTCTCTTGTACAAGGTTCAGGGACCTTTCAACACCCTTTCTACCAATAAAAAAAAAATAGTGTATATGTTATCCCATGCGCTTCATGGTTTCAATAATAGCATAATAAAGAAATAAATATAGAGTATGTCCATAAAATTTTAGGGTTTTTAGGGTAGCATAATAAGGTAATGTCATGGAGGAACATCCTTGCACTTTAAGGTTCCTAGGACAACATAAAGAAGAAAGTGATTTCGAGGTTATTCCTTGCACTATAGACCCTTCAAAGAAAGATAAACTTGTAGATGATAAGTATTGCTATGAAAGTATGAAAAAAATGAGAAGATGGATGCAAATGCAAATGTTGGAAGGAATGAAAAGTGAGAGGAAGATCTAAGGAGAAAAACCAAAAAGAAAATAAAACTCAAAGGGATATTGGTATGGGAGAACAAAGTCAAATTTCTCAAGTTTTAACAAGAAGTGGGGTTAAGCCTAAAAAACTATTTGATGATGAAAGTGATATCTTAAAATATTAAATGCATGAATAAGATCCCTAAAAAATAGGTATTAGGGAATTTACAAGTTGATATAGACATCATATTTATAGAAATAGAAATAACAACTTTAAATATGCTATATATATTTGATATATATGAAAATCATCATTTTATATTAACTATTAGGAAATAAATGATATACATTATTGACATTAAAAAAGAATATAAAAATGCAAATGGAGAGTAAGCTTCAAGGTTATGCTTTGAAATTTAAAAATGGCGAGTATGGGGACATTGGACATCAACCCATTTCCCTAAAATTTTTTGAAGCAATTTTTTTTTGGGTCGGCTTGCCCCCCTTTGTGTTAGATTTTGATGCTATAAACTTAAAGGAAATGCAACCACAAGTAGTAAAACAAGCATGCAATGTTATATCTATGATAATGGTAATATAATAAGCAAGTAAATAATGTGAGAAACTTCTTGAATAACTCATGAAATAGCCATTAATGAAATCTTACGAAAATTTGAACTTGTTACAATATGTGGAGATTTCAATGCTCCATGCTTCATACAAGTTCTACATTGTATCTACTATCTCCCTTACTACTTCTCACTCTTCTTACTTGTTCTCACTTGTTCTACCAAAGGCCTATATATAATGAGACATGACTCTTGGCTTTTCATCTTTCTATGACTCTTCATCTTCCTATTCTAAGGACTCATGTACATGTGGACACCATGCACATTTACATCATTGCACATTCTAATAATACTTGTGCATTTATTACATTACATAAAGTAAATACTCAAGCCTTAATCTAAGACACTCTTCTAATTTAATGATGTACCCAAGATGGTACATTAGCATGTACCAAATAATGTAATATATTCCAACACCCGCCTATATTACATTATTTGGTTATTGAAGGTCTTTATATTTCAAATGTTGTTCAACTTGATCAAGTTCTTCTTCTTGTAGATGACCAAGCAATCCATAGTTTTGTTGTCCTCTCATATTTATCATTATGAATCTTCTATTTTTCTGTCAACTTTTATGATATATAGGTCTTCCATTTATGTAAATTGTTCCTCAAAAAATTGCATTAATTTTGTTTTGAAATACAACATTATTTTATGAGATCTCAATTAAATCTAGAGCATATATATCTTTATGGATTGATCCAGTAGCTTCTATCTCATTTTGATTTATGATGATACTTTCTATTAATTCTATTTAAGTATCTAAAATCAACCATCCTTTTGCTCTCTATATTTTTTTTTATTTGTGGAAAACATCCCAGAAGGGATGCCACTTTCGGGTAAGACCCAAGGAGGCAGGGGTATCCATTCCGCAAAAACCGCCCAGGACTCGAACCTGGCCTACCACCTTTGACATACTCAAGGAGCAAACAAACACACAAAAACATTTAAAAAAATAAATAAATAACAATAAAAATAATAAAATAAAATAAAAAACATGCTCCTTGAGTGTGTCAAAAAGAAAAGCACAACCAAACACACACACAATAAGATAAAAAAACCACAACACGAACCACATAGAAAAAACACAAGAACAACATAACAAAACACAAACATGACAAAAACAACAGAACACTACAAAGACATAACAAAAAAAACATGAAAAATAAACACAACCAAAACCTAAAAAATTAAATAAAATAAAAATAAAAAACAACCAACAACAGACAATAAACAAAAACAAAAAACATAGAAAACACTCACACATAAAAACACGAATTAACACAAACAAACAGAAACACAAGAACAAGAACGACAAAAACACAAGAACAATAACAAAAAACATAAAAAAACACAAAACAACAAAAACACAAGAACAACAAAAAACAACACAAAGAACACAAAAACAAAACAAAACAAAAGAACACACACACCTTAAAAAACTAAACAAAAAAAAAAAAAAAAAAAAAAAATGAACATAACAATGACCTTTCTAGACCAGAAGACTTTTAAGGCAAGAATCAACAGAGGAAACAAAAGAAAGAATAGTTTGAGCTAGGGAACTAAAATAACCTGATCGAACCAAAGAGAAGCAAAAATAAAGCAAGAAGAAACTAGGTACCTTCAGAACTGGAGCCATCCAAAGAAATGATAGAAAGAAGAGCTTCCCTAATTTGCGAAGCCCACCATCTAGGAGGGTGGCCATAACAAGTAAGATCACCTTTGTCCAAAGCCCAATTAGCTAAAGCATCAACACTCTTGTTTTGATCTCTGACCACATGATTGTAATCAACTTTCAAAAATCCCATCTGGATTAATTGAATCTTCTCAATAATTCTTTTTATTCTCCAATCAACCTTATGATTCTTAGAAGGAGTCTTCAAAATATTAATCATGAGTTGAGAGTCAGACTCAACTAACACCTTTTCCCATCCAACCTTAGTAGCCTCTTGAAGGCCTCCGAGGATACCATACCCCTCAACAAGGTTATTGGAAAGAATACCCAAATTCTCAGCAAAAGTAAAAACCAGGGAGCCATCTGAAAGTCTACCAATTCCTCCCGCACTGGCTTTTCCAGGGTTCCCTCTAGAGGCTCCATCAGTATTGACTTTTCCAAAATCCTTAGGAGGAGGTTGCCAATTTCTTGTCCTATCCATCTTACAAATACTCACATTCCCTTTAAGTTGGTTGCCCTTAGAAGATTTAATCTTCAATCTTTGCATCACTTGATCCCATCTTTGGTGGGAGTTTTGGGGGTGATTAAGGAGTTGATGGACTGATTCAACTAAGTTGGCTATGGTCTTTTGCCAAATATAGTGAATATCCTTCCTATCTTGATTAAAAATTTGGTTGTTCCTTTCATTCCAGATATTCCAAAGAAGAATGGTAGAACCCATCCAAACTAACCGCCTAATAAAATGATCAACACCCTCTTGTTTAGGCCAATCCCTCCAAAGTTGTTCAAAAGTAAAAAAATTGGACCACTGTAAGCCAAGTAAAGTGGCCATTCTCCTCCATAGCTCAGAGGCTAAAGTACACTCAATAAAAATATGGTTGAGAGTTTCTACATTCTCTTCACACATTTCACATCTAAAAGGGCCATGAAAACCACGCTTCATAAGTTGCTCACCAGTAAGCACCCTACGATGCAATAAAAGCCAAGTAAAGAACCTCACCTTAGGCCAGAGCTTTTGAGCCCACAACTGAGAAAATATGTCAGAATATTGGTTGGGATTATTATGGCATAAGGTCAAATAACCTTGAGCAACTGAATACTCACCCTTAGTAGTGTTGTTCCATCCAAAACAATATTTTTCATGGGACCAAGAGAGAGATCTCATATGAAGGATGCCTTGGATATCTTGTCTTTGCCTTTCTGGGATTTGAATAGGCCAGTCCTCAATAGGGATCCAATATCTACCAACCTTTGAATTACCAGTATGGTACCGACAGTAATTAGCCACCTTTATCCAGTTAGCTCGGTGAAGCTCCTCCATCCAAGGCCTCCAATCGGGAAACCGAGTTATCAAAGGCTTGTGACCATCCCAAGAATCTATCCAAAAATTTGCCTGTTGACCATTATGAATGATCCAAAATAATTTTTTCTTTATCAAATCCTCACCAGTCTTAAGAACTGCTAAAATGGGAGAACCTTTGGTAGGAAGTTGATAGCGAACAAGGTCTTCAGGACTTTTGTTCTCAGCATATTTAGCACGAAGATTATTGGCCCAAAGAGCATTGGGGTTATGCAACATCCTCCAATATAATTTAGCAGCTAAAGCTTTGTTGTTATTAATAGAAGACCGGAATCCTAACCCCCTTCATTCTTAGGAAGACATAAAGTGTCCCATTTCACCAAGGCCCATTTTCTTTTCTCCTTAGTACCACTCCAAAGGAATCGATGACTGATTTGATCCAGTTCTCGAAGAACAGCCTTTGGGATATTCAACACGAAAGATACATAAATAGGAATAGCTTGAAGGACTGATTTTACCAAGGTGATTCTACCCCCAGAAGAAAGCCACCTGTTGGTCCACTTTCCAATTTTCTTCTTGACTTTGTCCAACAACCAATTCCAATATTTATTTTTTTGCCTTTGAATATTGATGGGAATACCTAAATAAGTGATCAGAAGGGAGGTCTTCTTATATCTTAATTTATCCAAGACCATGGATTCCTGTCTAGCAGAGCAGTGAAAGAAAATAACTTTAGATTTATCTTCATTGATCAACTGCCCAGTAGCCTTAGAAAAATAGCTAATGATTTGCTTAATATTAGAAGCTTCCTTAACTGTAGCTTTACCTAAAAGAGTAGAGTCATCCACAAATTGAAGATGAGAGATAGGTCTAGCTCCATGAGCAATGGTAACTCCCTCAAGGGTTTTGTTTTCCCTCTTTTTGGTTATAGTCCTACCCAAGCATTCAACAAGAATGATGAATAAATAAGGGGATAGCGGGTCACCTTGCCTAATACCTCTGGAAGCTGGGAACGACCGAGAAGGCCTGCCATTGATAAGAACTAAGTAGGAAACTGAAGAGATACATCCCATAATCCAATCCATCCAATCCTTAGAGAAACCAAATTGCCTCAAAACTTTGATAAGGAAGTGCCAATCCACTCTGTCATAAGCTTTGGATAAGTCTAACCGAATGAACATGGAAGGAGATTTTTGCATATCCATGGAATGGATGGCTTCCTGAGCAAGAACTATCTCATCTACTATTTGACGCCCTTCCACATAACCCCCTTGCTCTGGGGAAATAATCTTATGCAAAAGAGGCTTCAACCTTTCTGCCATGATCTTAGTAATGATTTTGAGAAGAACATTACATAAAGCAATAGGTCTAAAAGCTGAGATATGATCAACCTCTTGAGCTTTTGGAACAAGAGTAATATAAGTTTTATTGATAACCTTCAAAATTTCTTTGGCTTTCCTGGCTTCTTCCACCACCTCTAATAAATCAACATGAAGGATATCCCAGAACTCTTGGTAGAACTCAATGGGAAAACCATCGGGACCTAGGGTTTTCCCTTTTTGCATTTTAAAAACTACCTGTTGAAGCTCATTGATAGTAACAGGAGCAGTCAAAATAGAGTTCTCCTCAGAAGTGATAAGAGAAGGGATTGCTTGAAGAACATTTTGTTGAGAAGCTGAGTCAAGAGGAGTAGCAACAAAAATATTGGAAAAGTAATCGACAACAATAGAGTTCATGCCATCCCAAGTATAGACAACATCTCCAGAATCTGATTTCAGGGAAGAAATAAAGTTGTGAGATCTTCGAGCTAGAAGAGATTTGTGGAAGAAATTTGTGTTTCGATCTCCTTCTTTGAGCCATTGAATTCTAGATTTTTGCTTCCATAAGAGTTCTTCTCTTTTTTCCCATTCCTCTAACTGAGTTGTGAGTTTAATTTCATCTGCACTTCTATTCTCTGTGAGGCCATCTAAACGGATTTTCTTATTCAAATTTTCAAGTTGAGCAATAACTTCATGTTTTTTTTATGAACATCCCCAAACTCCTTCCAGTTCCAAGTCTTGATTTTGGATTTAATGTATTGCAGTATTTTGGCAAAACAGAACATCTTAGTCCCATGCCTAGGCTTACCTTCCTTCCACCATTGTTGCACACGAGGTCTAAAGGAACTGTCTCTGAGCCACATTAATTGAAAATGAAAAGGAGAGAAACTCACATTGGTTTTCCACATTTCCACCATGATTGGCCGATGATCCGAACCAACATTGTTAAGAGTCTTCACTTTAGGAATGTGACCATGGATTAAGAAATTTTTAGAGAGCAAAAACCTATCCAATCTCTCCATTATACAAGCTAAGCCTTGCCTTCTGTTAGACCAAGTCATAAGGCCATTATCTCGGTTGGATGTCCACAAGATGGAGGTTTGCAATATATTCGCTCATGAGGTCAGTGCTTTTGTCCAAATTTCTATTTCCCCCATTTTCTCATCCAGAGAGAGGATGGTATTGAAATCTCCTCCGATCAAGATCCAAGCTTCAGGAAAATGAGAGATAATATGAGTTATATCCTTCCACTGTCTTCTTTTTTCCTCCAAAGCAGTCGGAGCATAAACAAGTAATGTAGAGCATAATTTGGTTGGAATGTCTACTTTGAATAGCTATAGCCAACAGACCCCAACTGCCAACCATATGGTGAATAACTACCTCTTTTGGGTCCCAAAGACAAGCAATGCCACCAGAAGTCCCCTGGGAACCGAGGGAAACCACTTTTCTAGCTGGCCAAATTTTATTGGCAATTGAGTCCATATCCTCCATTGACATCTTCGTTTCTTGAAGGAAAACAAGATGTGGATGATTTATCTCAATCATTCTTCTAATTTCATTTTGTTTTGAAAGACTCCCTTTGAGTCCTCTAATATTCCAAGTGATGATCTTCATTAATACCAGGGCTAAAAAAGTTGGGAAGGGCATTAATATTACCTTCCTCTACAAGCTTTTCACCTTCTTTTACCATATGATATTGATTGGTCTTGCGACCTGCTTTTTTATTAGAATCCATCTTCAATTTTTTTTCCCTGTTTCTTGACTTACTCCAATTGAATCTGAGATGGCTTCTAACCTTGAAGAATGCTCGTACACAACCAAAATTTTACTAGAGGGTTCAACAGAGTCTATATTGGGACCTGTATTATTTGAAGTTTTGACATTTAAAAGATTGTTTTTCTTGTGTAAATTTTCTCCCTTTTTTCTGTTGAAAACCTTTGATTTGTTGGTTTGTCTCTCGAGTTCTTCCCTTCATATTTAAATTGTGTTTCTAAGATTTTTGTTTCCATTATTTCCTCTTCCTCACTTGGGACATCATTTGTGGAAAGGATTTCAAACATATTAGCAGATGACTTTGATTGATCCTTCATAACTGGTTTTTTCTGAGTGTTCTTCTTCTTAGGCATTTGGAAACCTGTTGAGTTTATATCTTCTTTCTTTTGATCAAGAATTTTATTTGGGCAAGCACTAGCCAAATGACCATATTCATGGCAAATTCTACAACGAAAAGGAATGTTCTCATAGTCCACTACTTGCTCCCAAGTGTCTTCCCCAAATTGTAATGTGATATTTTTAGGTAGGGGTTTGTCAAAATCCATTAAAACACAAATCCGAGCATAAATAATATGTTCAAAATTTTGAGTACAATCAACAGTCATCATAAAAGTTCCTAAAGAGTTTCCAATTGAAGAAAAAATAGTAGGATTCCAAAATTCAATAGGGAGGCCAAAGAGTCTAACCCACACGGGAGCTATAGAAGGCATCTCTTCTTCGGCTTTAAATTTAGTATGCCAGGGCTTCATGAAAAGCCCTGCCCTTCCAAAAAACCAGGGACCCCCTTGAAAAGTTTTCTCTCTATCTTCATTATTAGCAAATAAAACAAGAAAATAACCATTTGGATAAATAGAGATTTGTAACTCACCTTTAGTTTTCCAGACTTTTGCAGCCCAGACTTTGAAAGCAGATAGGCTTGGACGAAAACCCACGAACCGACAAATTAGTCCTCTTTTTTCCAAATCTTCAATGCCGGTCTGAATGTTACCCATATCAAGCTTAACAATAGGAGTTCCATCAACTGCTTTAAGACATCCTGACTCCATTTTCCTGGGATCAATCTTAGGCATTCTTAGAGGTTTATGGGAAGCCCTAAGATTAATATTAGCATTGGGCTGAGGTTGTCCACCATGGAGGGCATCCCTAAAATTCATTTTTGGGGCTGAGTCTTCGAAATTCTTACCCTTGATAAGGGTTTTCACAGTAGAATTATTTTGTGGGTGCACCTTAGCACCAGATTCACTTGAGATCTGAGCCATTTTTTGATCAACTGCTTGAAACTTGTTTCGTGATCTCTTTAATCCTTGCCCTAGATGTCGTGGAAAGGTATGGTTTTCACTTTTCTTTTGTGCAACAAATTGGAAGTCGTTGTCACTCAAGTTCACAACATGATCTATTGAAAGATAGATTTCTAACCCATCTTGGATCCCCTGCAACATATCCTGCTAAAATATTGAGCATAAACCACAAAAATATTGGCCGCTAGGGCCCGAAGGCCCTAAAAACCAACCTCTGGAGCTGCTTGCACTCAACCCAGATGAAACCCTCGCACAACCGCTTGCCAAAAATCTCGTTCACACATAGGGATGCGCTAGGATCTGTGTTGCTCCAAATGATCTGAAAATTGGTGGAGACGTTCTAGGGTTTTTCAGGCATCTACCCTCAAAATTTCAGCTCAATCCGAGTCCGGATGAGTGAGATATGGCCGAAACAAGTTCGATAGTTTGGGCAGTCCTACGAAAAACATCCTCTAAATTCAAACTCCTCATTTTGCTCTCTATCAGCTTGGCTACTAAAATAAGATTAGATGTTAATCCAGGAATATACATTACATCATGTAGCAAGAAATTTGGAAATGTTATACTAGGTGTTACACACCCATATCCATGTATAAGATAGGTTTTCCCATCTGCAATTTTCAACCTAAAATTGTTAGTGACTTCAAGATAATCAAACCATTGTAATTTTCCTATCATGTGATGACTTGCACCAAAATCAATATACCAAATGTCCTTTTCATTTTGACCTATAAAAATTGTTTGTGCTTTAAGTAATTTTGCATCTTTTATATGGTATATTAGGTGGATTTTGATCTTGAATACTCTCATAATGTATCTTGTGGTGATATGCTCATCTTGCTAATTTATCCATTATCTTGACAAATTGTAGTATTCCTCATGTCTCCCATTCTAGATTATAACCTTTAATTATTGTATTATATGTTCTATCAATAGTCAAATTTTTAGAATAGAATTTATTTTAGCCCTTTAGAATGGAGAACTATTTTGATAGAATCTTTTGTCTTTCAAAATATTTGAAGTTGACTTCCTTATAACTCCCTAGTTTTAAGTATAAGATCAAGTTTGATAAGATATTTTCAATTCTTCAAGTTTTGTAAAATACTTTATATCTACCAAATGATTTTGAGTGCAATATGGATTTGATAGTATGCTTAGCTTTCCTTGAGTTGAATCCCTTTTATCTCCCTAATGTTCAACTTCTATTTTTCACCTTATTTCTCCCTATTAATGAATAAATAGAAAGCTAAAGATAATTTATGATGCACCTTCAAATTTTGATAAGGTTCTTTAATTTCAAGACCTTTAAGTTGGATTTCTTATATCTCATAAATTAGAGCAAGAGACTAATTCAAAATGCAATTTCCAACTTTCTATCAATGCTATGTTTTGCTTCTTTCAATTTTCAATTCAATAATTTCTAAATTTCAATAATCTATATTGATGTAGAACTCCTTATATCTCCCTAATTGGAAACTGAAAAACTATGGATATTTGTAAATTTAATGTTTTAATTTCTATGTAGAATTCCTTTTTTCTCCAAATGAGTTATATCCAGATATTTCTTATGCTAGAATAAAGTAATTAAAATACTTTTAATTAAACCTTCCTTGCTTCAAAAATGCTTTCAACTAGTTTCAAAAATATTTTTAATTTAACCTTCCTTGCTTTAATAAAGCATCTAAGGCTGTACTATATCAAAGCAATTCCTTATACCTACAATTATCTAATTAATATCAAGTATTAAAGATTAACTAGTTTTAACCTTAGTAATAATGTTTCTTATTCATTCTTTACTTCATAAAAATTCACTTTGATTTAAATAAAACAATACCTTCTTTATCTTTGGTGTGCATTGAGTTTCAAGTCTTCCTCTCTTTGACTTCTATGCAAGTTGCACTCATCTTGAGGCACTATTCAATTTTCCTTCTTCAATGCTTATGACAACATTAATTGTACTTGCTTTTGGTACCTTCAAAATTGTTAACTCTCTTCAACGTACTCTTCAATTTCATTTGTTCGTTACGTTCTCCTTCACTGTGCACTTGGTCTTACTCCACTTTGCTCTTGGACTTTACTTCACTATCCTGCTCTACGTACTCCTAGAATGTCTTCTTATTGCATGGGTAAGTGTGAGACTTGTCACTCATGCAAGACAAGTGTTTGCTTCTTCCTTTGGAGTTTTATTAACACTTTGACACTTGGAAGCAATGACTCTTCACCTTCTAAGTGCTTGCACTTCCTTGTAACATTCTTTCTCTGCGTTGTTTTCCTTCCAAGTGGCATTAACTCCTTTGTGTTTGGTATAGCGCTATCTTATCTCCAAGTGGCGTTGTTCTTGCTATGTAATGTTCTTAAAGGTGGCACTATTCTTTATAACACTTCTTCCAAGTGGTGCTAAGACTTGTAACTCATTTTCATGTGCTATATTTTATATAGCACTCTCATTTGCAATGTAACACTCTCTATAGGCACAATGACTCTTCATCATGGTTTCTTTATTGATGAGGTCTTCTTTGCAACGTTCTTTTCCTCCTTCAATGCTCAATAATGTATTATGTTGCATCTATCCTTCTTTTACTGCAATCTATCCTTCTTTTACTGCAAATCAAACCTTCAATGGTGGAATACCTTGGTTCTTGCACTTGTTTTTCTCATTAATGGTGTTGTTCTATGTAGCTTAATGAAATGCTTGCCCCCATGTACTTTTTGAGATGGTGATTTCTCCTCTTGAATATGGTGGTGGTGCCTCTCCTTTTTACAAGACATGGTAATGGTGGTTTCTATGTTACCTTCTCCTTGGCAAATATTCTACTCCATATGCTTGTTGGCTCAATGCTTGGTGATCTTTCTATGGTGACTTCAAGCTTCTTAAACATGCTAATACTTTGCCTTTTTGTATAGATTAGTATATCCAATTTTTTATTTATAATAATGTCTTCTTTGCTATACAATATCCACTTGTTAGCTTTCAATAGATAGTAATAAGTATATCTAACTTCTCCTTCTTTTGTGTAGGTTTTAATTCCTTGTAAAAGCTATTGATTGCACCCTTGAAGACATAAACTTGAAACCTTTACTTTTGCAACTTTAAACCTCAAATATGGTGCATTTAAAAACTTAATAATAAGATAAATATGAATGTTCAATTAATGAACTTTTGCACCAATGTTGCATACCTTTTGGTCTCCATTTGTAGCTTGATTTCTTGGTGATTTAACTCACCTATTTTCTGCTTTGAGTTTGATAAATTTACAGCTTCAATTATTTATGCTTTGCTACCTTGAAATTATCTATTTTGCAGCTCTTCTTGTTGTCCAAATCAGCTTCTAAACTCTTTCAACTTGCAGCTATTAATGTTGCCCAAATTTTTGCCCTCTTGCTGTCCTCAAATTTAAATTTTTAGATTCTAATGCAGCCAATTTATCCTTTGATATACTACCCTTAACCCTGTCAAATTTGGTAGGAAACTCCTCCAATTCACAACTATATTTACCTATTCTATTTTTGTTGTAAAAACAACAATCTCCTTTTTTGCAAATCAGCCTTCAGGCCTTTAATGACAATATTCAAACCTCTCAAATTTGTGTTCTCTTATAGCTCCTTTCTCCTTCAACCTTCTTGTCGAATTCTGAATTCAGTCTTGGGATTTCTTATCAAGAATCTGAATGTCTTAAGGTCTTCAATAATCTCCTTCAAAATTTGGTACTTCTTGCCAAATGTTTTCTCCTTTTGGGATTGTTTTATGATGGCAATAATTGTCCCAAATTCTTCTCTATCAAGAGCTTCTCCTTGCTAGAAATCTTATCCCTTGAGCTCTCTTCAAGTCTCCTCCAATGATCACTTCTTCAATCTCTTCAATGAGGCTTTTCTAGCCTTCTCCTTATTTCTCCTTTCAAGTTTTCTAGAGGCCTTCTTCTCTTGGGCCTTCAAATTATGTAGCTTCTTAAAATATACAGTAAGACCTTTTATATTCCTTCTCTATCTTCAATCTTCCAAATATGGAAGTTTTTCAATGTGACCTCCTTTGGGTCTTCTCTTCAATATTCAATATTCTATGGAGATCTCTTTCTTGAGTACCCTTAATCTTCTATCTGCAAATATTGCAATGGGACATTTTCCTTAAGGCCTCCAAAATCTTCAATCTTCAACTTGTTGCTTCAAGTACTAGATTGATTCCAAAGAAGATATTGTTCTTAGATCTTGTAGGAAGCTTCTCAACTTTATTTGAATATCCTATTCTCTACAAAAAAGTATTAGAAAATTATAATAGAAATTTCTTTAAATCTAAAGAAAATGAACTTCACTAGTTGATTTGTCAATCTAGTGGAATCAATGCTAAGTCCTAGTCTTCACAATTTTTTTTGCAACTCGGTGGAAATACTCTAGCCAAATGCAATTTAGAAAATTTTAAAAATGAGATTTTCTATTTCCTCTAAATCTCTCTTGTGGTTCTCTCAATATCCTATCAATCAACCTAGAATTTTGATGCCACTATTAGCTTTTGATGCTATAAAATTAAAGGAAATGCTAACACAAGTAGTAAAATAAGTATGAAATGTTATATCTATGATATCGAAAATATAATAATTAAGTAAATAGCATGAGAAAAATCTTAAATAACTCATGAAATATCCATTAATGAAAGATCACAAAAATTTGAACTTGTTATAATATGTGATCTCAATACTTCATGCTTCATACAAGTTCTACATTGTATCTACTATCTCTATTACTACTACTCACTCTTCTCACTTCTTCTCACTTGTACTCACTTGTTCTACCAAAGGCTTATATATAGTGAGATATTAATCTTGGCCTTCCATCTTCCTATGACTCTTCATATTTCTATTCTAAGGACACATGTACATGTGGACACCATGCACATTTACATCATTGCACATTCTAATAATAATTGTGCATTTATTACATTACATAAAGTAAATACTCAAGCCTTAATCTAAGACACTCTCCTAATATAATGATGTACCCAAGATGGTACATTAGCATGTACCAAATAATGTAATATATTTCAACACCCCTTGTATTACATTATCTGGTTGAAAAACAAGGAGGAAAAAAGGATGATTGGCTACTAGAAGAGACAATAGATAGTAGGGAATTTTGATGATCGGTAATTTGCCTTATTCCAATTAAATTTTTACTTTTTTTAACATCATGTTCATTTTCTAACATAAAATACTTTTTCTATACAGGTATAATGGCACCTATTAGCAATGTAAGTAAGGGAGGACAATCTTTTAAAAAGAGTATCCTAAAATACTTTAGCCATATTTTGAAATCGAGTGAGCCATCGACCTCTACAAAAATTCAAGGTACATACCCATTTTACATACTAAACAATTAATTTTTATAATTTATTACAAAACATAATATAGAACACATTTGTATGCAAAAAAACACAATTGACCCTGATATACCTTCTGATGATGAAATGCCTCCACATGAAAATTTTCTTAAAAATGTAATTGCCACACCAACCGAAACAGAAAATTACCCTTTTAAAACAATCCTAACTTTTGGGAAATCTTCTACTCAAAAACCTAAACATAGGAAGTTAACTAGGTGGACTATTGGAAGAACATTTTAGCTTGAATGGTCATCAACATATCCATTTATTGAGCCAGTATAGTTGAAGAACAATAATTATATACATACATAATGTAGATGCATGATTTGTAGTTGGAAACTAGGAAAGGATCATAAGATGCAACTTAAGTTGGACACAATGAAAAATATTTTGGAAAAGTTTATGTGACAGTAAAAGAAAGTGATGGAACAAATAAGAAAATAATTAGGTGGAAAGATGCATCGAAATGCATACATATGAGATATACACAAGAATATGAAAATAAATGAAACAACAACAAGATCTAGTTGAGAAGGGTGGAACAATTCAAGCCCAATTTCAAAAAATTCATAAGACCACTTTAGCTTCTAAAAGTTTATAATTTGCTATTTTTTATACCATTCTCAAAAAGGGTAGACCTATGTATGATGTTATTGATTTTAAACATTTATTTCAACTAGCTGATGTGCATAACCTTCCTAGTGCCTATTGGTCAGATCAAAGTGGTTGGAAAATAGAAAAATATCTCTCATTGGTTGAGAAGGAGGACCTTAGAGAGAAAGTAAAACATGTAAAATTCATTTTACTTTTAATTGATGAGTTAAATATTGTTGACAACATATCTTGGGTTTGCATTCATGTTTACACATTTCAAAATCACATAACACAACCTCATTTATTAGCACTATATAAGATGATAAAAAATTGTAATGCAAAAAATCTTTACGATGTTGTTGTACACAGTTTAAAGGATATTACAGGATTGAATGATATATAAATAGCCACTAAGTTAATATGTGTTGGAGTTAACGGTGCTGCTACAATGCAAGAATACAAGAATAGTCTTTGTTTTCAACTTCAAACATGAATTACCCCATGATCGCAAGCCGGGATTCACACAAACACATTCACAGTAATTTCATGGTAATTTCATTAAAAAAAAAATAGCATGATACGGGTTACAGTATTCTCTCCAGTATCCCACTTCTCCCCCCCAATCCCGAACTTCACCATCCCCATCCTTACAGCATTTCGGGTTTTTAACGAGGCTCCCGATCCTCTCGGCCATCAATGCCCTGCCTAACAAATTCAAATTCTATAATTTTTTTTCTCTCCCTCGGTCGAACTCCTCAAATTTTCTCACAATAAATGCCCCTGCCTTACCCACCATGAAACCCTCATTAAAGCTCTTCTCTGACCTGCAAACGCCGCCTTGGTCAGATCGTCCTTCCGCGCCTCTGTTTCGCCCATAACGTCCATGCTCTGTACTGTTGTGAAGACCATCCCCATCTTTAATACACGCGGTCGCGAAATTCAATTTCAATCTTCGTGGCAGCCCGCGCGTTTAATTAATTTCCTTTCTCGCTTTGTCTTCGGTCGACCGTGTCACTTTAATACACGTGGAGGACGCGTGTCTGCATTTAATTAACTTTCGTTTCTGCTTTGACGCGTGTCACAAGCTTGTCTTCAACACTTGTCGCGATATCGTGACATGTCGCGATATCGCGACCCACGGTCCCTTCGCCTTCACCTTGGCGAAAGTCGCGATATCGCGACATGTCGCGATATCGCGACCCACTGTCCCTTCGCCTTCACCTTGGCGGAAAAGTCGCGATATCGCGACATGTCGCGATATCGCGACCCACTGTCCCTTTGCCTTCACCAAGGCAAAAAGGAGCCGCGATATCGCGACATGTCGCGATATCGCGACTCAAACCGGTCATTGCTCTTCCGACGCCTTGGGGTCGCGATTTCGCGACCCCAACGCAACTTGAGCCCTTTACTCTAAAACTTCTCCTTCTTTTTTTCTTTTCTTACGAAAACTCCCTCTTGGGCCAAGATTTGAAACAAACCCAACACAAATACTTAGAAAATAAAAGCGAACAATTAAATGATTTGGAGGATGCAAGATTGCTCCTTGACCACCGGATGCTCCCCGCATCGTACACCCGGGTAGAATAAAAAAGTGACCCTCACTTTTGTTCGGCTAAGGGGAGACCCAAGCGGTCAACCTCCGCCTTCGACAACCAAGTCGCATCTTCAGTTGGTCTGCCCCTCCACTTGATCAAGTACTCAGTATACTGCCTGCTTCGGGTGCTCCGGCCTTCACGGGTATCTAATATTTCCTCGGCCTCATCTGTGCTTGGAGTAGAGGCTGGAAATTGCCATGGTTCTGGACTTTGCATGTCTGTACTTTCTCCCTCATGATATTCCACGAGATCTGAAATATTAAAAATAGGTGAAATATCAAGCCAACTTGGCAATTTCACTTCATACGCATTTCCTGACTCCCGCTTTCCCAGCATTTTGCATGGCCCAAACTTTTTCATCTTCAATTTATTGTAAGTCTTGGCAGGAAATCTCTCCTTCCCCGAGATACACCATAACCTCATCTCCAATCTCGAACTCCTTGAACCGCCGCTTCGGTCCGCCCTTGTCTTATATTGACTCGTTCATTTTTGTAATCTGTCTTTTTACTTCCTCATGCAGACTTTTTATATGCTCTGCAAATTCTTCTCGCCTCGGCACTACATTTTTCTCTTCTCGTCCAACTTTCTTAGCTCATACACATTCCTCGGGCTGTTTCCATATATTATCTGGAACGGTGATTTATTTGTGCTTTTATTAATCGAATCGTTATATGCAAACTCGCTCGTGGTAAGACTAAATCCCATCCCTTGGGTTGATCCACTATCAAACACCGCAGTAAATTGCCCAGGCTTCTATTGACCACCTCCGTCCATCCATCCGTCCGTGGATGGTATGCTGAATCGAATTTCAAGTCCTGTCTTCAATTTCTTCCACAGAGTTCTCCGTAAATACCCAACAAACTTTGTATCTCTCTCTGAAACTATACTTCTCGGCAAACCGTGAAGTCGTACCACTTCTTTGAAGAACAACCCAAAGAATGTGAACCGCATCACTTGTCTTTTGGCAGGGAATAAAATGTGCCATTTTGGAGAACCGGTCCACCACCACAAATATTGAATCATTTCCTCTCTGTGTTCTCGGCAATCCAAGGACAAATTCCATGCTTATGTCCTCCCATGGTCTCTCGAGCATGGGTAATGGCCGGTACAACCTCGTATTTTGTTTCACACCCTTTGCCATCCGGCATATTCTCGCAACTTTGCACAAACTTCCGTACATCTTGCCGAAGTTGTGGCCGTAGTAATTTTCCTCAACCAAGGCAATGGTCTTATCCCTACCAAAATGCCCACCAATCCTCCGCCGTGCTTTTCTTTGATTAAATTCTCCCGCATGGAACTTCCGGGAATGCACAACTTATCGCCCTTGAACAAGATCCCGTCTTGGATTAAGAAATCCAACCATTTTGTTCTATCTATGGTAAGAGGTATTGAGCAAGCCTTCCAAGCTTCTGCAAAATCCGGATCTGCAGTGGTATAGATCCTTCAGTTCTTCAAACCCCACTACTTCCACTGTCAATCTGGTCAGCAGAGTCTGCCTTCTGCTTAAGGCATCTGCAACCCTGTTTGACTTCCCACTTCGTGCTTTAGTACAAAGGTATAACTTTGGAGGAACTCCACCCATTTCATGTGCCTTTGGTTCAGCTTTTGTCCGATCAGTTAATGTATTGCAAAGCCCGATGGTCGAAGAACAAGCACAAACTCCTTTGGTAATAAATAATGTCTCCACTTTTTCAGGGCCCGAACTATAGCATAAAATTCTTGATCATAGACAGAATACTTCTTCCGAGCATCATTTAACTTTTCACCGAAATAAGCAACCGGCTTGCCTCCTTGACTCGGCATCGCCCCTATTGCACCGCCACCGGCATCACAATCCACCCGAAATACCTTGTTGAAGTCCGGAAGTGCCAAAACAGTCGTTCTCAGTAACTTTTCTCTTCAATGTGTCAAAGCTCCTTTCAGCCCCCGATGTCCATTTGAACTCCTTTTTATCTCCCCTCATTGTCTCGGTGAGAGGTGCACAAATACTGCTGAAGTTCTTTATGAACTTCCTATAAAAACTGGCCATACCATGGAATGACCTCACTTCGTTGTGCTCCTTGGAGTAGGCCATTCAATGATGGCTCTCACCTTTTCGGGGTCCATCTTCAGGCCTTCTGCTGAGATTACAAACCCCAAGTATACCAATTCCTTCTTGACAAAATTACACTTTTTCAAATTTATTAATAACTGTTCTTCTTGCAGTTTTTCAAAGACTCTCCTGATATGCATCAGGTGTTCCTCCAGGGTCCGGCTAAATATCAATATATCATCTAAATAAACAATAACAAACTTTCCCAGAAATTCTTTCAAGTACTTCATTCATCACCGCATGAAGGTACTTGGTGCATTGGACAGTCCAAAGGGCATGACTAACCACTCAAACAGGCCTTCTCTTGTCTTGAAGGTCTGTCTTCCATTCATCCCCCTCTCGGATACGGATCTGATGATACCCACTTTTCAGGTCAATCTTTGTGAAGTACTCAGCTCCACTTAAACAGTCCATGATATCATCCATTCTTGGTAACGGGAATCAGTACTTAATAGTAATTTTGTTGATGGCCCGTGAATCTGTACACATCCTCCATTCTCCATCCTTCTTTGGCGCCAAAGACCTGCAGTACTCGCGCATGGACTCAAACTTTCCCGAATTAATACCTTTTCTAATAATTCTTTGACCTCGTCTATTTAACTCCTCAGTCTCTACAGGTGTCATCCTGTGTGCAACTTTATTTTGCAGGCTTGATCCTGGTACTAAGTCTATATGGTGGCTAATTTTTCTCACAGGGGGTAAGCCCTCATGCACATTGTCGACACAATGTCCGGAAATTCCTCCAGCAGATTTAGAACTTTTGTTGGGGTATCCCGGCATTCCTTCCCCCTAACTCTTGGAATTATTGCATAACATAAATGTTCATGCTTTAACCCATTCATAAACTCTCTCCCCTCAACTAAACAGACTTTGGAAATATTACACACCTTTTCATCTGTATCCTTCAAGGGCTTTAGCTTATGGCGTACACCATTCTTTGTCAATGAGTAGGTGTTGGCACGGCCATCATGTACTGCACTCCGGTCAAACTGCCAGGGTCTCCCCAATAACATGTGGCAAACATCCATGGGTAAGATGTCACACAGGACCTCATCACAATACTTCCCAACGTTAAATTTAACAGAACACTGCTCATTGACCAAGGCTCCGTGGTCCTTTTGTAACCATGCGACCCGGTATGGGTGTGGGTGTTTCTTCCTCTCTAACTGTAACTTCGTAACCATTTCCTCTGAAACCAGGTTATCCGTGCTACCATTATCAATAATGATATTGCAAACCTTGCCCGCACATTTACATCTAGTGCGGAATAAACTTTTCCTCCGGTCCGTGTCCTTCTCCTCGTTCAACAGACTCTTCTTACAACCATTGTTTCTCCTCTCTCCGCTTCTTCGGAATGCTCGTATTCAAGCATCCTCCTCTCGCCACAAGCAGCTCCGGTCGGGCCCTCGTGCCTCTTGTTTGTTCTTTCTCGGTGTTGTGGACATTCAAATGCCCCGTGTCCTTCTTCACCACAAGTGGAAACATGTTCCACGAAATACTCCCCTTCCAAACCCTCGTCCGCATCCACCCCGTCCTCTTGGGTAGTCGTTTCCGATCTCGGGGCTGATAAACATCTTCGTCTTTTTGGTCCCGGTTACTACCGGCTTCCCCAGCCTTCTTCGGATCCTTGTACTTTTCTCCACCGGTCCTCCCACCAGCTCCTTCCACCTCGGCCTCTTCCTCTTTGCTTGCCTTCAAACCGCCTCGTTTAACTTTTCTTCTACCTTCAAGGCAAATTGATAGGCATCCTCAATGGTGTTTACTCGAACCAGGCTCAGTTCTTCCTGGATACCAAGCCTCAACCCATTAATGTAACGGGCTACTTTCTCTTTATTTGCCTCTAAATGCCCCGTTCTAATAGAAATTTTGTAAAATTCTTCAAGTGTACTCTTGGACAGCTTTTGTTTGTCCTGTCTCAAGCTCGCATTTTTCTTAGCAGATCCAACTCGTAATCCGCCGGGATGAACCGTCTTTTAAGCTTCTCCACCATTTTATCCCATCTTGTTATTCTTTCTTTCCCCCTTCTCGTTTCTCTCCAACCGCATTCCCCTCCACCAAATGCCGGCATGACCCTTTAACTTTGTCTTAGCAAATCTGACCCGGTTAGGGTCTTCAATCTCCTCATACTCGAAATATTCCTCTAAATCATTTATCCAGTCAATCACTTCTTCTGGATTCAGATTTCTCGAGTAGGTAGACACCTCCATTTTTGGCTGTTTTCCAATCTGAGAGATGGCCTTATACAACCGGGCCTGAGCAGGATCCACAGCTTCTGCTTCTTCCTCAGATTGTTCTTCCTCTTCAACTTCATCTTCACTTTCCTCTTCCCCTCCGGGTTCGCGCCTTCTGCGTAACTCTGCTTGCAAGGCTTGAACTTGTCTTTGCAAGGCCCGAAAGTCTTCGGCCGGTACCACATTTCCTGCTCCGCCACGGTTCCTTCGTGGAGGCATGATATATATATATATATTTTTTTTCTCTGTATTATTTATTATTTATTTATTTTTTTTTTTCAAGAATTCTTCCACAGATCCTGGTGCAACTGCCTCTCTCCGGCGATCTGTTACACGCTCAGGAGCTCCCGCTCTGATACCACTGATGGCAAGCCGGGATTCACACAAACAATTTCACAGTAATTTCATGGTAATTTCATTAAAAAAAAATAGCATGATACGGGTTACAGTATTCTCTCCAGTATCACACTTCTCCCCCCAATCCCGAACTTCACCATCCCCATCCTTACAGCATTTCGGGTTTTTAACGAGGCTCCCGATCCTCTCGGCCATCAATGCCCTGCCTAACAAATTCAAATTCTAATAATTTTTTTTCTCTCCCTCGGTCGAACTCCTCAAATTTTCTCACAATAAATGCCCCTGCCTTACCCACCATGAAACCCTCATTAAAGCTCTTCTCTGACCTGCAAACGCCGCCTTGGTCAGATCGTCCTTCCGCGCCTCTGTTTCGCCCATAACGTCCATGCTCCGTACTCGTTGTGAAGACCATCCCCATCTTTAATACACGCGGTCGCGAAATTCAATTTCAATCTTCGTGGCAGCCCGCGCGTTTAATTAATTTCCTTTTCTGCTTTGTCTTCGGCTGACCGTGTCACTTTAATACACGTGGAGGACGCGTGTCTGCATTTAATTAACTTCCGTTTCTGCTTTGACGCGTGTCACAAGCTTGTCTTCACACTTGTCGCGATATCGCGACCCACGGTCCCTTCGCCTTCACCTTGGCGAAAACAGTCGCGATATCGCGACCCACTGTCCCCTCGCCTTCACCTTGGCGGAAACAGTCGCGATATCGCGACATGTCGCGATATCGCGACCCACTGTCCCTTTGCCTTCACCAAGGCAAAAAGGAGCCGCGATATCGCGACATGTCGCGATATCGCGACTCAAACCGGCCATTGCCCTTCCGACGCCTTGGGGTCGCGATTTCGCGACCCCAACGCAACTTGAGCCCTTTACTCTAAAACTTCTCCTTCTTTTTCTTTTCTTACGAAAACTCCCTCTTGGGCCAAGATTTGAAACAAACCCAACACAAATACTTAGAAAATAAAAGCGAACAATTAAATGATTTGGAGGATGCAAGATTGCTCCTTGACCACCGGATGCTCCTGCATCACCCCATATTTTATCTCTATTCATGCATAGCTCATAGAATAAATATTGCACACAAAATTGTGAGCACATTTGAAAATGTTGCAAGAGTGGAAGAACTTATCTGTGAAATACATGCTTACTTTTCATGCAGTCCAAAAAGATATGTAGAGTTTCAACAGTTTGCACTAGGAGTCAAGGTTATGCATAAAGGGTCGGACTCGAAATATAATTATAAAAAAAGGTGAATCAATTTCAAAATCTAGGTGAATCCTGGTAAAATTCATGTAGGAGACATGGTAAATTACCTTTATGTTTTTTACCAAAACTTATAAAACTGTGGTGAATTACCATTATTTTCACCAAAAATTATAAAAATAGTTGATAGACTATCTAATGACAACTAAGCTTGATGATAGCTACATAGCATATTGACAACAAGTTGCAATAGAGGATTTAGAGGGTTAATGATGATCGGTTGTAGCAATGGCCGATAGGTTACAATTAAGCCGATAATTTAAACTAATATCGATAAGTTGCAATAATACAAACATGTTACTATAAAATGTAAAATCACATTAACTTGAAAAATCAGATTACAAACTATATATAATGCCTAGGATATAGTTGGAGAATATTAAGGAGAGATATTAGGGAAGAGAGAAAATAGGGAGGAAAGGGACATTTTAATTAAACTCTATGACTCCTTTGTCGGTGCCGTCCACCCTAGCTGTCTACCGTCCACCTTAACTATCTGCCGTCCAACCAAGGTAGAAGGTGAAGGTAAACCCAAAGGTTAAATTCCAACATTCTCCCCCTTAAAGTTGAGAGGACTGACTATACAATCTCTCAACTTTATATATTGAGCTCTAGCCATGCCTTTGGTGAAGATGTCTGCAATATTATCCAAAGTGCTGCAATGTTTAAGCTCAACGATCTGGTGCTCCACCATGTCTCGGATGAAGTGATACTTCATATCAAAATGTTTTGATCTGCTATGGTGGATTGGATTATATGCCAACTGAATGACACTCATGTTATCACAATACAGTCTGGTCGGACCACTTTGTCTTTCTCCAATATCTTCAAGGACTTTTCTTAACCATAGGGCTTGAGTACTAGCATATGTGATGGCTATATACTCAGCCTCAGTAGATGATAATGCTACAATAGTCTGCTTCTTGGAACTCCATGTAATTAGTCCTGACCCTAGACTAAAACAGTTCCCTGATGTAGATTTCCTATCATCTATATTGCTGCCCCAATCACTGTCACTGAAGCCAACTAATTTAACAAAATTACATTTGTGGTAATGGATTCCAAAATCCAATGTACCCTTTACATATCTTAATATTATTTTAGTTGCTTGTAGATGTAGCTCAGATGGACTAGCCATAAACCTTGAAACTAGAGAAACAACATATTGTATATCAGGTCTTGTGTTGGTGAGAAACATCAAACTCCCAACCATGCTCCTGTAAGTGGTCATGTCAACCTTTGGTGCTCCATCATCCTTGCTCAATTGGATCCCATGTCCAATTGGAGTTGCAACTGATTTGCACTGCTCCATGGCAAATTTCTTGATCATGTCTCGAGCATACTTGTGTTGACATATGAAGATCCCTCTATTTGATTGATGAACTTCCATGCCTAGGAAGTATTGCATTAAACCAAGATCTTTCATCTCAAACTGTTTCATCATGGAGTGTTTGAACTCCATATTCATTTTAGTGTTACTACCCATAAATATTAGATCATCCACATACAAACAAACTATGAGAATGTCTACACCATGCTTTAGGTAGTAAAGAGTAGGTTCACTTTTGCTTCTAGTGAAACCATACTCGTTGAAATAGCCGTCAATGCGAGAGTACCAAGCTCTTGGTGCTTGCTTGAGGCCATAAAGTGTTTTTTTCAATTTATAAACAAGGTTCTCCTTACCTTGTTCTTGAAAGCCTTGAGGTTGTTGAACATAAACCTCCTCAGTCAAGTACCCATTCAGAAAGGCACTTTTCACATCCATGTGCTGAATGTTCCATCCTTTGTGGGCAGCTAAGGAAAGAACAGATCTGATTGTTTCTTGTCGTGCAACAGGAGCAAAGGTTTCCTCATAGTCAATGCCAAATTTTTGAGTAAAACCTTTTGCTACAAGTCTCACCTTGTGCCTCTCAATGCTTCCATCAGCATTGAATTTGGTCTTGTAGACCCATTTACATCCAACACATTTTTTTCCTTTGGGCAACTTTACTAGCTCCCATGTATCATTATTTTTTATAGAGGTTATTTCCTCTTTCATGGCTTCTTGCCATACATTATGAGTACAAGCCTTCTCATAGCTAGATGGTTCTAGTTGTGCATTAGTTAATAAAGCATAATTAACTACATCTCCCTTAGGATCTTGGGAGTCATCATCCCCATACATATGCAGATTTTCAAGTTTCTGCAAAACTGAATTCATTTCACTAGCTTGGCTTCTAGTGTATCTTTTCTGGAAATTTTGATCCAACATTTGAAAATATGGATGATGTTGTAATGTTATTTTACCTCTTGATGGAGAGTCAATATCCATCGGTGAAGAACTTACTGATCGTTGTGGAGAAGGACTTGGAGTGGCGACTGATGTACTTGATGTAGTACTCCTGCTTGGGCTTGGAGGAGGTGTGCCTTTGTTTTTCTTGGGAGGCACTTGCTGTATTTGTGAAGAACTTACATCTTGGGATTCATCATCAACAAAAATTCTTTGATGACCCCATTCTCCCCCTTCATCAAAAATTACATCCCTGGAAAGTACAATTTTATGTGTCTTTGGATTGTAGAGTCTATATGCTTTGGTAGACTCACAATACCCTATAAAAATACAAACTTGACTTTTGGGATCAAGCTTTTTCCTTTTCTCATCAGGAATGTGTGCATAAGCTAAAGAACCAAAAACTTTGAAATGCTTTACATTTGGTTTCTTTCCATACCACCCCTCATAAGGAGTGATGCCATCTAAACTAGAAGTCGGACTTCTATTTAGAATGTATACACTGGTTCTTACAACATCAACCCAATACATATTAGTTAGATGCTTAGTCTGAAGCATCGTTCTCACCATATCTACTATGGTGCGGTTCTTTCTCTCTGCCACACCATTCTGTTGTGGGGTATAGGCAGTGGTGAATTGCCTTTTGATCCCACTTGCTTTACAATATTTCAAAAATTCTTTTGAGGAGTACTCACCTCCTCGATCTGTCCTAAGACATTTTACATAAAACTCACTTTGTTTCTCTACATTGTTTCTGAAATCTATGAAGCAATCAAAAGCTTCATCTTTATGTTTCAAGAAATAAATCCAACACATTCTAGAGAAATCATCTATGAAAGTGAGAAAATAGGAATTGTTTTCGATACTCTTTGTCTGCATTGGACCACAGATGTCTGAATGCACTAACTGAAGTGGATAGTTGGCTCTCCATGCTTGTCATTTTGGAAACTTAGACCTTGAGTGCTTTCCCAAAGCACATCCTTCACAGACCTCCTTTTGTTCATTGAATTTGGGAAGTCCTGTCACCATAGCTTGAGAAGTTAGCAATTTCAAGCTGGCTGAATTAAGGTGACCATATCGCAAGTGCCAAAGCACACTTGGATTAGCTATAGCTACATTTGCAAGTTGAGCTCCCCCTGGCTCTCCAAAATTGAGGGGAAACAATCTATTCTTGGTCATTGGTACCTATGTGATGACACGATTACAATTGTTTTTATCAAGAATGATACATTTTCCTTCATCAAAAACAAGTTTGTAATTATTCTCCATCATTTACCCAATGCTTAGCAGATTGTGTTGAAGCTTTGGAGTATAGTAGATGTCATTCACTTTCTTTATGCCTTCTTTCATTGGAACCTCCATGGCTCCAATGCCTTCGACTTGCAAAACTTTATCATCCCCTAACTTGATGCGGGATTTATAAGTGGAATCTAATGTAGCAAAGAGTTCTTCTTTGCCACTCATATGGTTGGAACAACCAGTATCCAAAATCCATGTGTCATTTAGATTTTGTTCTGATTGTCCATATGAAAGAAAAATATTAGAGGTTTCATCTTCTTCACCATAATTTCCATATTGACTGCTGCTGCCTTGAGAAGATTTTGACCAACAGTCACGAGCAAAGTGACCTGGTTTGCCACAGTTAAAACAAGCCTTTTTGGACTTGTCACCTCCTCACCCTTGATTTCCACTTCACCCTAGATTTCCACCTCTGCTTTGGGTTTCGCCTCTGTTTTGATTGCCTCCCCTACTGGGAGTGCCTCCTCTATTGTTGCCTCTGCCTCTACCTCTTCTCTGACCTCTACCTTGACCTCTTCCACGTCCTCTTCCAACACTTTCATTGGATGTGAAGGCTTTATCATCACCTCCATAGCTGGTTGAAGGAGATTCCTGTAATCTCTCTTCATGAGACATTAATGAACCTATTAATGCATCAAATGTGAAAGTGGAAAGATATTTTGACTCTTCTATGATTATGGCTATGTGATTCCATCTTGGAAGAAGTGTTCGCAACACTTTTTTTACAATTGTTTCAGGCTTAATTTCCTCGCCAAGAGTAACCATTTTATCAATTACTGCCTTGAATCTGACACAGTAGTCACCAAATTTTTTGTCTTCTTTCATTTTGAGATTTTCAAAATCTCGTTTCAGTGTTTGAAGCCTCACTTGCTTCACTTGATCACTTCCCTAGAATCCATCTTTCAAAGCTTTCCACGCATCTTGTGCAGTTATACAAGCGACTATTCTAGGGAATATACTCTTCTCCAATGCTGCTTGGAGATGATAAAGAGCAGAAGAGTTGCTCTTTTGTGCTTCTTTCTTTGTTTTCTTATCTGTGACACTTAATGTTGTCCAGTATGTGGGTTCGGTGTAACCCTCTTCAATTATGTCCCACAATCCCTTGCCTATGAGTAAGGTCCTCATTTTGATGGACCAATACTCATAATCATATCCGTTGAATTCTGGAATTGGTAGATTATTATGTGAGGCCATAACTGCTATAAACTAAAAAAAAACACTCTTTATTTCTCTGTTACAATAAAGCACTCTACTTTTCGAAGAAGGAAGAAAGAAGAAGAAAAAGAAATTACAAATTGAGGTCAAATCTGGCTTGATTCACCCTTTCACTGATAGCTTGTTCTTCTTGCTGGGGCGCTTCTATCACTTGATTCACGAAATTGTCTGCTACTTGTTCTTCATCGTCACTAATCAAGATTATCTCTGGTGATTCTGGTTCTAGAATTTCAATGGAGTCATTATTGCTGAATTGTGGATTTATTGGTGCTTGTGGTGCAGATTTTGATTGTTCAAATCTGCTACCGAATGAGTTATCCTCAGAGTCTGCCTCGTACCCTGAGTCCGGATGTCTCTGATGTGCTATTACTGCGTTCTGCAACTGACTAAACATAGTATGGAGCCCATAAGCTCATACTTTCTCATCAAAAATTTTAGCATTTTCTCTCACCAAAAGTGCACAAAGTGCATGATAACAACCGCTTGGTCGTATCATCAATGCCTCTTTACAAATTTCAACTTGGTCTTTTGTCTCTCTTACAAGGAAAATGTTAAGCCTCTTAGGCTTATTAAAAATATTTTCCAGTTTTAAAGCCTTCTAGGCTATTACAACATATTTTTCCACCACAATTTTGATTCCTCGAATCAGGTGTAAAGCTCCCTCTTTTACAATAAATTGCCTCTTAGGCAATGTTCTTCAAAAATTATAGTTTTCTTTCAATAATAATTTTAAAAGCTATTATAATAACATGTCATTTAATAATAAAAAAAATTGCTTTCTTTTAAAAACTTAAAAAAAAAGCAATATAATTTTAAATTATTAATTAACTTTATTATATAACTTAAAAAAGAATAATGAAATAAACAAAAAAAACTTTTAATTTTTTTTTCCTAAGCCAATTCGGCTATATCTTCTAGCATTTCAAAGACCACTCATATGCCATATGCTTAATTAATTTCCTCTACGTGACCTTCGAATGCCAAATAAAACCACAACTCATGCAAAAACTATGTCGCTGGGATTCGAACCCGCGACCACCCATATGCCAAAGTCTTCATTTACCACTCGTGCTACAAGCCACGTTTGGTATTAACTCCGCCTTGCTACCACTTAAACTATGCGACGCGAATTGAAAATTTAAAAAAAACATGAAATTCTTTATCCCACATGCACTGGGAATTGGCACTGGGAGGTGTTTATTACCTCGGGCACGTAATGAATTGTTCGATTGCCTTCGGGTAATCGGACCTTGCCCCTTTTGCCACTTTGCCTATGAATAGCCCCTTGCCACGTTGCCTTCCAATCTCTGCTTGCCATGTCGCATTTGCGACTAGCCACGTTGTCCCTCTCTCAGTCCAGTCTGTGTCCTCGTTGTCCAGTCTGTCTGGTTCCTCAGGCTTCGAGCCTACGGGACCTCCTGGTCTACCTCGGGCTTCAAGCCTGTGGGCCCTCCTGGTCCGCCTCGAGCTTTGAGCCTCACCACGTCAGATCCACCTTAGGCACAAACTTACCTCAAAATTGAACCACCTCATGCCTCGAGAGTCAAGTCAAATCAGTTAGATCTGATCCTCAAAAATCATGCCCTCCTCGGACTCCTCGGATCTTGTCCACTTGGATTCCTCACTACTTTGCTCTGATACCAAATATGAAATGTAAAATCACATTAACTTGAAAAATCAGATTACAAACTATATATAATGCCTAGGATATAGTTGGAGAATATTAAGGAGAGATATTAGGGAAGAGAGAAAATAGGGAGGAAAGGGACATTTTAATTAAACTCTATGACTCCTTTGTCGGTGCCGTCCACCCTAGCTGTCTGTCGTCCACCTTAACTATCTACCATCCAACCAAGGTAGAAGGTGAAGGTAAACCCAAAGGTTAAATTCCAATAGTTACAAAAATACCGATAGGTTGTAGGAATACCGATTGTTTGCAGGAATGTTGATAGGTTGCAAGAATATGGATAGGTTGCAAGAATATCGATAGGTTGTAGCAATACCAATAGGTTGCAGTAATGACAATACAAATCTTATAGAAATACTAATAGAAATTGGGATTGATTACAGGAATGTCGATAGGTTGCAGGAATACCGATAAGTTACAATAATACCGATTAGTTGTAAGAATGCATATAGGTTGCAGCAATGCCTATATGTTGTAGTAATTCCAATTGATTGTATGGATGCTTACAGATGCCCATCGATGGTAGCAAAGGAATACCAATCGATTGCAAGAATGCTGAGAGGTTAGAGGAATATCGATAGGTTGCAACAAAGGGAACAAATGTTGATAGGTTGTAGTAAAGAAGCGAATACCAATCGGTTGTAGAAAAGGGCATATACTGATAGGTTCCAGCAAAGGAGAAAATTGTTGATAGATTGCAGTAAATGAAGAAAGGCCGATCAATTGTAGCAAAGGGGCATATGTTGATAGGTTGCAACAAATAAGACAAATACCTATAGGTTGCAGCAAAGAAGTAAATTTCGATCGGTTGCAGTAAAGGCCTTATACAGATTGGTTGCTACAAAGGGGAAATTGTTGATAGGTTGTAGTAAATGAGGAAAGGTCGATCGATTGTAGAAAAGGGGCATATACTGATAGGTTGCAACAAAGGAGTATATACCAATATGTTGAAGCAAAGGGAAAAATTGTCGATAGGTTGCAAGAAATGAGAAAAGGGTGATCGATTGCAGTAAAGGGGCATATGTCGATAGGTTGCAGCAAAGGAGAAAATTATCGATAGGTTGCAGCAAATGAAGAAAAGGCCGATCAATTGTAGCAAAGGGGCATATACCGATAGGTTGCAGCAAAGGGGTAAATTATCGATAGGTTACAGTAAATGAGGAAAGGTCGATTAGTTGTAGGAAAGGGGCATATACAGATAGGTTGCAGCAAAGGGGTAAATTATCGATAGGTTGCAAAAAATGAATAAAAGGTTGATTAATTGCAGCAAAAGGGCATATACCGATAGGTTATAGCAAACAGTCAAATTGCTGATAGGTTGTAGCAAATGAGGAAAGACCAATCAATTGCAGCAAAGGGGCATATATTGATAGGTTGTAGATGCCATGTGTCCACCATGCATTAAATATCGCATGCTCAAATGCCACGTGTCCACTATGCATTAAATGTATGCATGCAAAAAGTCTATATAAAGGCATAAACAGTCATTTTTTACCCTTTTTCTAACGCAGAGCACATCACAACAAGGAAAAAATTTTTTTTTTTCACCTTTCTCTCATGTAAAGTCATTTTTTAAGCTTTTCTCACTGTACCTCCTTAAATTTTCTCACCTTTTTATCTCGTAGACTCATTTTTTAACCTTTTCTCACCGTACCTCAGAAATTTTATGAACATATTACCTTCCACCCTACGCCCTTCTCTCGAGTCCCTCGTACCTTACCCTATGAAATAAACCAATGGCATCCCCTTCCACCCTTGTTTCATCCAAAATTAATTTCAAAAACCTTGTTTGCCCCCTTATTTCTGAGATTTTAACAACACTTGGTTATGACATGTCATGGGTCATCGACTCTGGTCTTCGTGGGTTAGTGTCGATGCCATAGTATGACACAGACATCAAACTACTGCAGAATATTATTGTAGGTTACGATAATGATTCAGCCACTATCAATATTAATATTGACAACAAGAGCATAAGATTTTCTGTCACACCCTCAGACATCTCTAGATTGATAGCATTGCCTCACAATGGTTGTGATGCTATCACATCGAAGTTCACGTTATCTGATGAAGATAAAGTCTACCTGGAGACCAAATTTGTTCCTTCGAAATCTTTGGTAGGTATAACTCTGCATATTTTTATATTTATTTGAAGTTGAAATTTAGGGTTTTACAAATACTAGTTTTTTTGTAGTTTTCGCTACCAAGTCCAGAAGGGGCTTGATTTTAGCAACTATTTCTAACAAGTTTCTTCAAGGATGTACCCAATTCTTCCAAGCCAGACTCATTCTACAAGGAAGACCGATAAACATTCCATTCTAGGTGTTGGTATATTTGATTTATTGTCTTACACACCAAAAATTTGATTAGTGCACCTATGTTTCAAATCGGATCAGAAAGGAACTCCATGACATTAAAACCAACATTTCCACAACTCTTAGCACATGCAATTATCTTCTTTGATTTTTTTTATGAATCTTATCATAATTTGTAGAATTCTGAAGTACCGACCTCGTTGCACCCACACCTAGCCTCTACTATGATGACAATACAATAGGTGCAAGTAAATTTTACTGTATATGAAACTTATAATTTTTTATATTCAATTACAATTTTTATTTTTATTATTTTTACAATTTATACATAAATGCAAAAAAGGGCATCCTCTTCCTCATAAAAAAGGGATTCTACTATCAGAGGTCATAATCCAGAAGAAATAGGAGATTCTGAAACACCTTTGGAATTGACACCACTACATAGAAGATCTTCAAAATGCTTAAGGTCTTCTAATTCTCCTAATCCTCATCAACCTCCACCTACTCATCAACTACCAACTAGTGTTGTTGATATCAGTGAGGCCATACCCACTACACATAAGCTTTCTATTTCAAGATTGGGTTCATGTATTCATTTAGTTAAAATTATAATCTATCATTTTAATAAATTTTTTTAATATGTTTTTAGATGTACGATGCACAAACATGCCATTATGAGGTGTAGCTGCACAAGAGATCTCATCTTTGACCAGTAAGTCTAATACATTTACATTAAATTTTACAGTCTACCTTCACAAAATTTGTAACAAAATTTTATTATGATTTTTTAAGCTGCTTCACAACAATATACTCAAGGAAGACAACAAAGGATGTCACCCCCTCCTCCACCATGACAACAAAAAATGTGAGGTCAGCTAGGTATGGGTGGAAAATGATTTCTTCCATCTAGGGGAGGAGCAACCAAGGAATTTTTAGGATTCAAAAATATATCTTTTGGTAATTTTACAAATGTACAAGAAGTTTCAACTATGGGGTTACCTAATCCTCCACTTGATGAGGATTACTTTTTACAAGGCAACATGCCCTATTTGTTTCAAGCAACATATGTGCTTCGAGAAGTAGAAGTAGAATATTCAAGTGAATCTCCTCAGATCTCATCTCCTCCTAGGGAAACTGGCACCCATCATCCTCTAACTGAGGATGACAAAGTAAAATTTTTTGAAAGTCTTTTAGTATCTGACAATTGTCAAGCAACCATCACAGATTCATTGCTTAGAGATGTAAAAGAAATGAAACAATGGGAGTATCGGGCCAAATTTTTAATAAAGGAAATAAATGCTCGATTCAAAAATTTTTAAAAAAGGAAAACTTTTTTCTTTTGTTGAAAACGAACTAGAAAAGCTTGATGCTCTACTACATCAAGCTAAATCTAGCACAATGAAGGTTACAACTTCTTATCATGATGAAATTTTAAGTATTATGTTGAACAGATTGGAGAACATAAATGTTGAAGCCCAAGCTTATTTTAATCAATGGGTATTTGACAAGAAAAAAGTTGTTGTTGTAGCTGCAAAGAATGTTGTCGAGGTTAGACTAATGTCTTCTAAATTTTGTTTGTTCTTTTTTTTAAATGTAACTGTCTACTAACTTCTTTCTTGTTTTTTCTTTTGCAGGTCAACTTTGAAAATCTGAAGAAGGTTCAAAACCTGCAAGATTATCTACAAATGGCAAAGGATTACTTGCAGGCTTCTAAGGCAATGAAAAAAAGGGCTCAAGAAATAGTTCGAGAGAACAATGCTTTTAGGAGGATCATAATCCTACATGGGTTTGATCCTGATATTTTTCTTAAGCAGAAAGGTAAAGAAGTTCTTGCACCAGTAACCGAAGATGCTGCAAAAGAAGAAAATGAGTTGCTCGAAGGCTTAGAAAAAGTAGAGAACATCTTGGTCAGATCTGGAGCAATGGAGGAGAAGACTGATAAGCAGCCTGATGAGGAAGGACCTAAAGAACATATAGTGGAGGATTTGTACCACTTGAACAACAGACAATAGAGGCAACAGAAAAGGGAAAAGAACCTAAAATTACCTCTAGCCCCAAATCTAAGGAATGAAAAAGTAAAGTTGTAGTTGTTGATTGGAATTGTGTTATTGTAGTCAACAATTTAGAATTATCAAAAAAATATTTTCATGAATTGAGTATTAACAATCAAGACATTTGCATAAATTTAGTATTATGCTATTTCTATGTATATTTTTGTGTATTTTTACAATTACAATGTATGTTCTTGTGTTATTTCCATCACTTGAGTATTATGCTATTTCCATTTATATTCATGTGTTATTTCTATAGCTTGAGTATTATGCTATTTCAATTGTGCTTGAGTTTACGAAGGATACATCTATGCATGGGTTTAAATTTTTAGTTTATTCATGATATTAATATAGGCTTTCTTTAGGTAGTTGAATTTTGAATCTTAACACTTGGCTGATGCAAAATAGCTAGTATAATCTATGGCTGATGCAACTATATGTTATATAGAGAGTATGAATGTATAGAATAAGCATGTGAATGTATAAAATTTCTTAAACAACCTATTGGGAGTATGAATGTATAGAATAAGAGTATGAATGTATAGAATGTTACATAGAGAGTATGGTATTGGATTTAAATACTAGAATGCTTTCTCATGGTAGGGTATTTCCATTTATATTGTTTTGGTTGATGCAACTATGTGTTATATAAACTTATAGAGTATAATCTTTGGTTGATGCAACTATATGTTATATAGAGAGTATGAATGTATAGAATAAGCGTGTGAATGTATAAAATTTCTTAAACAACCTATTAGGAGTATGAATGTATAGAATAAGAGTATGAATGTATAGAATGTTATATAGAGAGTATGAATGTATAGAGAGTATGGTATTGGATTTAAATACTAGAATGCTTTCTCATGGTAGGATATTTCCATTTATATTGTTTTGTTATTTCCATAACTTGAGTATTATGCTATTTGCATTGTGCTTTCTAAACTACATACAACACTTTCTATAAAAAATATTTACTATTGATACATGCATGCATGGTTTTAAAAATTTCATTTTATTCAAAGCCAAAGCATAAAACAAATAATTTTCATTTACTAATGATACATGGTTTTAAAATTTTCATTTTCTAATGATACATGCATGCATGGTTTTAACATTTTTGCATTGTGCTTTCTAAACTACATACAACACATTCTATAAAAAATATTTAATAATGATACATGCATGCATGGTTTTAAAATTTTCATTTTATTCAAAGCCAAAGCATAAAACATAAAATTTTCAATTACTAATGATACATGGTTTTAAAATTTTCATTTACTAATGATACATGCATGCATGGTTTTAAAATTTTCATTTAATTCAAAGCCAAAGCATAAAACATAATTTTTTCGACATAGACATAAAGCTATGGTATGAAAAAAAGTCTTATCAACGAAGACAAATGATATCAAATCTAGAATACCATTAATTATATGATTTTTTTAAATCATTGAAACTTTACAATGGAGGAAGTTGAAACAAACACTTCTCGACTTCTCCAAAAGAACTAGTAAGCATATCTGAATTTTGCTTCACCACAATCTGATCACTGCAAGTGTCGTTATCCTCATTATCAAGAATATTAGTGATACCTCTTCGATCCGCTAGGGACTTCCAATATGCCAAAGCTCTATCATAGGGATATGTATCCAACTCGTACGATGACACATATATTCTCAAACAAATTTTCAAATTTTTGTCCAACTTGTTATGAACTTTAGATTTCACAAAAGATAGTGCACTAAAAACCCTTTCATCTTCAACAGATCCCAAAATCATTGTCTGACATAATTCATATAAAAGAAAATATTCACTCATCGTTTCTTGTAAGACACTACTTGGATACAATTTTTTCCACAAATGCATGATGGAACCAGGCTCATGTGGGTTACTCAAATGTGCAATTTGATTAACCATTGTCATTCCAAAATCGATGGATTGTTGTCTCAAAAGTTCTTTGTTGAGAATACCATTGATTTCAATACCATTCACTTCCACACATTTAGTGAAATGTTTCGCAAGAGTGCCCATATATTTTACAAACAACTCACTTTTACTATTGGAGTCAAGACAAGGATTCCAAAATATGGGGTTAACCACAACCATCGCCTCAAGCAACTCATCTCTTTGAAAATGATCTCTTATTTCCCTTGTCAATGATTCTACAATTCTTATCAATTTAATCTTAGTACTATGTAAAACCACATCAAATCCATTGTGTGTTATGGGCACTTGTTCAACATCCTCTATAACTGATCACTTTTCATAATGATATAAAGGAATCATCTTTCCATGGATAGTAATACAAATATTATCATTGATGTTGAACTTCAAAAAGTTGTTAGGATCATTGACCTTAGTTAAAGTATTCCAACTATCAAACAAAGGATCTGTAAAATTTTCTTCGAACAAGTATATCTTATCAATAAGCATACATATGTGTTTTCTCATCCTGATGAAATCGACAATATAAATGGTTCTTTCCTATGCAAGTTTAATCAAAGTATTCATTTCTTTCAACAATGGAAGAATACCACATAATGTGAGAAGTGTTTCCAAGTCAGTCATATGGTATAGCAAATATTTTGCCTTGTCAACATCCCTACGATGTGCATACATAAACCCCACTAAGGATTGATATTCTAAAAAAAAACTTTTTGCAAGAAGAAATAGTGAAATCCACCTGGTGTCCACATCCTTTAACAATTTTCTACCTTTAGTAACACCTAGAGAAAATTATTGAAACTCTACAAACCTTTTTGGACTGCACGAAAAGTAAGTGTGTATTTCACGGATAAGTTCTTCCACTCTAGCAACATTTTCAAATGTGCTCACAATTTTGTATGCAAGATTCATTCTATGCACCATGCAATGAATGGGAATCAAATATGGGGTGATTGTTATTTGAAGTCTAACACAAAGTCCATTCCTTTGTCCTTGCATTGTAGTTGCACCATCAACTCCAACACAAATTAACTTTGTGGCTATTTATTTTTCATCCATTTCGACAATATCCTTTAAACTGGTTACAACAACATTGTAAATATTTTTTGTATTACAATTTTCCATCATCTTATGTAGTGCTAGTAAATGAGGTTTTCTTAAATGATTTTGGAATGTGTAAACATGTATGCAAATCCAAGATGTGTTGTCAATAGTCATTACCTCATCAATTGAAAGTGAAATGAATTTGGCATGTTTTACATTCTCTCTCAGGTCCTCCTTCTCAACCAGTGATAGATATTTTACCATTTTCCAACCACTTCGATCTGACCAATGAGAATTGGGGAGGTTTTGTACATCAGCTAGTTGAAATAGTTGCTTATAATCAACAAAATCAGACATGGGTCTACCCTTTTTTAGAATATTGTATACAACAACAAACTGCAAAATTTTTGAGGCTAATATGGTCTTATGAATTTTTTGAAATTGGGCCTGGATTGTTCCACCCTTCTCAACAAGAGTTTGTTGGTGTTTCATTTATTTTTTATATTCTAATGCATATCTGACATGCACACATTTCGATGCATCCTTCCACCTAACTGATTTCATAATTGTTCCATCACTTTCTTTTACTATCAAATAAACTTTCCCACAATGTTTTTCTATTGTGTCTAACTTAAGTTGCATCTTATGATCCTTTCCTAGTTTCCAACTACAAATAACGCATCTACACTCTGTTGGTGTGTCATTGTTGTTCTCTGGCTGAACTAGCTCAATAAAGGGATATGTTGATGACCATTCAAGCTTAAATGTCCTTCCAATAGTCCACCTGGTTAACTTTCTATGTTTAGTTTTTTGACTAGAAGATTTCCTAGAAGTTTACATTTTAATTGTACTCTCATTTTATTTTTTGGTTGATGTGTCTGTATGAGGAATCTCGTCAAGTGGTTGTTGAATGTCGTTATTATAAAAATTATCATGTGGTCCCATCTCATCCCCTAGAATATCTTCAAGTGGAGGCATATCGGGGTCAATAGTGTTCACTACATTCAATTTTTGGTGTTCTATATCATTTTTAGATTTAAAAAGACTATATTTAAGAATTAACTGAATACATTTTTACAAAGCATTAAAAAAGAGGTAGATAAACAAATAAACCATTTATTTATTAATGAAGAAAGGCTTTATATTTAAGAATAATAGAATAGAAAAATTAGTTGATTAGTTGGTAAAAGGTGTTTGTACCTTCAACTTGTGTAGATGTGGATGCCTCATTGCATTTTGATAAATGTGCAAAATATTTTAGGATTGGTTTTTTACCAGAATATTGGCCTCCCTTCTTTCCATCACCAGTAGGTGACATTGTACCTATAAAGAAAAAATATTTTGATGTTAGGAAATGAATATGAAGTTGAAGGAAAATCTCACACTTTCCTCAATAATAATTTTCATAATTTCCAGTAGGTGACATTGTACATACTTCCCTCAATAATAATTTGCATTTCTAAGAAACCAAGGTTAAACTATAATTCCATAAAGAATCTATGAGTCTTGAGATAAACCTATGCTGCCCTCTACAATGACCTCTGCCTACGTGCTCAAAGAACAACAACAAAATAATGCAATGCTAAGAAAACATACTCTAATAGACAAGAAGTAGGCTTTGACAATAAGAAATGCTCCTAACACACTACAAGATGACATGGATACTTGGATCTCATAGTTGTAGATAGTGCATCTACATTGCCTATGAAACTAAAGAAAAAAGCTTTGGACAACAAAATAATGGAAGAAGAATACAATCCAAGATAACATTCTAAACCCAACACTAAAGGAATACCTTGCACTCCAGTAGGGTTAACCTTCACTGAATTCTAAGGAAACCTTGATGTCTCATGTCATTGCGACTACCATAGTTTGCAAACTAAAAGAATAGTTCTATAGCAATTCTAAAGAAACTCTATAGTACTACACCAAAAAAGGTTACAAAACAAGTAACAAGGCTACAACAACAAGTAGGCATTAAGTCAAATTTATTGCTAGAGATGATCCAAAATAAAACAACCACACTGATATTTTTGGAAGCTTTCACTTTACCTATTATCATAGTCATCACAACTTTTTACAACTTTTCGTTAGAACTCTATAACTGATCTGTAGACCTCTGTAACTGATCGATAACTATGTAATCGATTGTCAACTCTATAACCGATTGCTAACTCTATAACCTATCACCAACTTTGTAACTAATCGATAACTCTATAGCCGATCGATAAACCTGTAATTGATCGATAAACCTTTAACTGATCTACAATTCTTTAACCGATTGGCTAATCTTAACTGATATTCATTTCTATAATCGATCAACAAAACTGTAACTAATCTGCAATTCTTGAACCATCAACAAATTTGTAATTGATCGATAAATCTTTAACCGATCGATTTTACTCATAGATAGTTCTTTATACCTGATCTTCAAATCTGTCACCGATAGACAAATATTTAATTGATATTTTGATAGATAATCTTCTGCAACCGATCTATTTTTGTTGATAGATATCTGATCGACACTGTGTCACATTTCTCTCCAACTGATTGATAAATTTTTTGATACACGATCTTTTGCAACCAATCGGTTTCTCTGTAACCGATTGATAAATTTGTAATCGATTGGATTTCTGTTGACAAAAAATGATAGTGTTTTATTTTTTGGCCTGCTACAGGGTTTTCGTTGCTTCAGATCTATTTTTGAGGAGTTCAAGTGTTTTAGATGTATGTTTATCGGTACCGTGTTAGGTATTTATATAGGTAGTATAAGTGGCAAATTTGGTGGGAAAAACAAAATTATTTATAATTTGAAGGTGAAAGGTCCGTGGATTTGGGTGAAAGTGGTTGGCAAATTAAAATAAAAATAAAAAAATTATTATCACCATCGGGCGAGCCGACCCCAAAAAATTTGCACCCCAAAAATTTTGGGTGAATGGGCCCCAATGAAAGGTCCTGAGATTAGCCAATTTCAAAATTTAAAAATCCTAATTTTCATGAATTAACGATGATTTGTCGCTATGCATAATGCTGCTAGGAGTTATTGATGAAAAAAAATTGTTAAAAGATATAAATACTAGGTGAATTTCATTGTTTAAACTTGCAGAAAGAGTTTTCAAAGAATATCAATCCTCTGCAGGGTTTATGTATGCAAATCGTATGGTAGTTGATACGACAAAATATTTGCTATATTGTATGTCTGACTTGGAAACACTTCTCACATTATGTACTATTTTTCCAATGTTGCAGGAAATAAATACTTTGATTAAACTTGCACAACAAAGATCCATTTATATTGTCAATTTTATTAGGATGAGAAAACAAATATGTATCCATATTAAAAGGTTGTATTTGTCAGAATTTGTTGTACAAATCCCTTTTTTGGGAGTTGTAGAAATTTAACAAACATCAATGATCCAAAAAACTTTTTTAAATTCATCATCAATGATCATTTATGTATTAATGTTCACAGAAATGAAATACCTTTATATTGTTTTGAAAAGGTGATTGAATATAGCTACAAACAATGTTGAACAAATGGCTATAACATACAATGGATTTGGTGTAGTTCTAGACAATACAAAATTTAAATTGAGAAAAATAGCAGATTTCTTGACAAGAGAAATAAGATATTGTTTTCAAAATGATGAATTGTGTGAGGCCATGGGTGTTGTTAACCCCATGTTTTGGAATCCTTGTGCTAACTACAATAGTATAAGTGAGTTGCTTATCAAATACATGGGAACACTTGTTAAACATTTCACGAATTGTGTAGAAGTGAATGGTATTCTCAACAAATAAATTTTGATAAAACAATCAAACCATTTTGGAATGATAATGGTTGATCAAACTTCGTGATTGACTAACCCTCATGAGCCAGGTTCTATTACACATTTATGGAATAAATTGTATCCCAATAGTGTCTTAGAAGATACCATCAATGAATATTTTCATTTATATGAATTATGTCAAACAATGATTTTGGGATCTATGGAAGATGAAAGGGTTTTCACTGCATTATCTTTTGTGAAATCTAAAGTTTGTAACAGGTTGGCTAAAAACTAATAATTTTTTTTGAGAATGTGTCATCTTATAAGTTGGAAAATTGTCCTTATGACAGAGCTCTAACATTTTGGAACTCCCTAGAAGATAGAATATGTATGACTAATACTCATGATAATGAGTATAATAATACTTGTGATGATTAGATTGTAGAGACAAATATTAGCTATGCATACAAATGAATTTGGATAATCTAAGCAGTGTTTGTTTCAGCTACCTCAATTGTAATATTTTGTCGATTCAAATACTTTTATATATTATCCCTTTTTTGGTGCTTTCAACGACGTAAAATATTTAAAATGATTGTGGCATGGTGGTTATAGGGAAGAACTGCACAAAGAACTGTGGCGGCTTTCGGGGTGGACAACGCAAAATCTTGTGGCAGCCATAAAAGTTGGACAACCTACCTGGATTCATGGCGGCTACCAATTCCACCATGTAAATTAAAAAAAATGATATACTTCACAATATTTGTTCACTGGATTTTGAAAATTGGATTTTTGGTTTACTAAAAATATGAAATTTATGTTTGATATCATTGCCCTGTTATTGGATTATCTTTATTCAAAAAATTTGCATTGTTATTGGATTATCTATATTTAGAAAATTTTATGTTTTATATCATAGCCTATTATTGGATTATCTGTATATGTTCTTAAAATTTTATATTTTATATTTAAGCCTTGTTATTGCATTGTTATTGTTTATAGCTATAAAAATCGTGATGTTACATCCACTTTTTATTCACTTGATACTTATTCATTCGATAATATCTATGGTAACAATTTATTTACTTTTTTGTATGCAACTTATACCATTTATTAGTCACTTGCTAAAACTAATTGGATGAAATTTGCATGATATATCTATGGTAACAAGATCGAACACATATAACAATATAGAATACACAAATTTTGTAAAAAGTCCTTTTTATTAATTTGAAAAGCACATTATTACAATTTACAAAAATGTTGACTGCTATACAACAAAATTTTCAATCAACTATAGAACATTTTTCTTATAGCATCTACATGGGGCCTAAAGCATATTTTGGTTGTTCTTGAGGTTGAGGATGTGTTTCCTCAACAACTTGCTCCTCCAGTGCACTAGTTCGTATCAAGTCTTCTTGTATTGTTTCTAAATCCGTCAACAATGTCTTTTCTTCTTTTGTCAGATCCTTTAGTTCTTTGGATGTTGAAGGCATTAATTTTTGTGCTCCTTAAGCAAAATTCCAATATCTAAATTATGTTTTTAATGATCCTACGAAATGCGTTGTTCTCTCTTATTATTATTTGTAATTGTTCCTTTAATTTAATAGCTACTAGCAAATTCTGTTTTGCAGTTTTTAGATGAACAACCAAGCTATTCACTTGCTTATTTAGGTGATCAAAATTGGACTGAAAAAAGAAGAAAAATGTCAGTTGAAAAATATAGAGAAAAAATTGAATAAACACTTCTCATGCATAAATATACGCTTACCTCAACAACATCTCTTGTCACCTCTGCTACTTGTACTTTCTTCTTATCCATAGCCCATTGATTGAAATATGTCTGGGCTTTGACATTGAGGTTTTCTAATATATTCAAAACAATATCCAAAATATCATCATTATATACAAAGGTTGACTTTCACTTTCTAGATTTAGCTTGATGTAACAATGCATCAAGCTTTTATGGTTCATTCTCCACTAGTGAAAAATGTCCTATCTTTTTTAAAAAAATTATTTCAGGAATTTATTTCCTTTATAAAAAAATTTGCCCGATATTCCCACTCTTTAATTTATGCAATATCTTGCAACACATTTTTCTTGATCGTTGCTTCACAATTATCAGATAATAATTTTTTTGGTGAAAATTTCAAATTTTCATCATTTGTGAGAGGTAGGGGATCGACAATTGGGTGGGAGGTATGAGCTCTATGTAGCAGTAGTAAACCATACTGTTTGTTGTACTAGATCTTGAAGCACATCAATGGAAGCAAACCCTTTAGACTTAGGAATGTTACCCCAAAAAAGGTAATCCTCATCAAGCGGAGGATTTGCCAAATCTGAAATGTCATGCAAGCCAGAAATATTTCCAATAGAAAAAGTTAAAAAGTTTGATATGGTTTGGCTTGCTGCTCATCCTTGACTCCTTACAAAATAGAATTGCTTCTTGTGCATACATTGTTGGCCTCTCATGAACTGTGGGTATGGTGGAGGTAACAACAACATCTTCATTCATCTTTTTCATGTTAATTGAGCCAACTCTATAAAATATTACAACAAAATTTTATTTAAAGTGATTGTAAAAAAATATGGAATAAAATTTAATCTATGATAACTAGACTTACTAGTGGAATATGAGACTAGTAAAGTCAATGCCATTGCTTCCATTTGGTGTTGCCTTAAAAACATTAAAAATACATTAAAACTAAATATAATTTTAAATAAAGGAAATATATAATATTGAACAAAATTTTCAATAAATTTACCTATCGTTGGATGTCAATTTCTTCAACATCATCTAAAATAATTCTTGCAATTAATGGTGGTGGTGCACGAGAAACAAGGGAGGAAGACCTGAAGCGTTTTGCAAAAATTTTAGCTACAAGTGTTGTTTTTAATGACATGTCAAAATCTCTAGTGACTTCTTGGAAATGACCCCATATACCAGCCTCCCTTCTAGTAGAGGAACATGTTACTCTTCTCTGCATTTAATTTCAAGAAAATATTTAAAAAACTACAAAACATTTATTATTATAATAATAATGACATTATTTAAAAAATTAAATTTACTTGCACCTCCTGGACTGTCATGCCAATAGCAATCATATTTGGGTGGAGTGCAGTCGGTGTTGCGGTGTCCTGCACATTTAATATGCTTCATAAAAAAACAAAGAATAAAATTTGTGGATGTGACAAAGGCATTATTGCTTCTTTGGGCATTGAGGAGATCCATTTTAATGTGATTTGAGATATAGGTGCTCCAATCAATTTTTTTGTGATCAAGACACCACACCAAATACACTAACACCCATAATGGTAGGTCTGATGTTATTCCTTGCAAAAGAATTCTTGCTTGGAATAATCAATGCAAGCATGAAGGAACTTGTTCGTAACACTTGTAATATTTAAGCCCCTTCTAGACTTTGTGCTTTGAACTCCAAAAAAATAATAAACCAATTATTACTTGATAAATTTATTGAAGAAATTTAAAATTAAAGAATATTACATGTACCTGTCAAATAATCTGCTGAGAGGCTGAAATTTATCTCTAGGTAATCTTTGTCCTATTTAGTTAAATTAAACTTAGTCGATATGGGTTCAACATCCATGTGAGGCAACCCTATCAATCGTTGAACGTTAAAGGGTTTCAGTGTGAAAGACAAGTTCTTGCCATCAATTGTGATCTTCATAATCAGTGCGTCGTTATCGTACAAGTTGAAAATTATTTACAATAATTTGGTGTCCATGTTGTGCTAGGGCATGGATAGTAGTCCATGAAGACCAATCTTCGATCCATGTGGTATTGTAGTCGGGTGTGGTTAAAATATCGAAAAGGGTTGGGAAAAAAACATTTTTGAAAGAAAATTTTGAAACAAAAGGGAAGGAAGAGCTATCCATTAGGGCTTTGGATAATGGAAAGATTCAACTTGTAGAGGGCTTTTAGAGGATGAGGGCTTCTGAAGGAAGGTTTTTCTTTGATTCAATTCACTTTGTGATGGAAAGAACTAAAAAATGACTATTCATACCTCTTTACAGAAGTCTGCATTCATGAAGTAAATGCATGTTCAACATGTGGTAGGCAATGTTGTCGATCGTCTATCGTTTATTGTGTATTATTTGTTGTATATCGAATATCATCCGTTATGTTGTTGTCTATCGTTCCTCATTCGTTATTTTGTTGTCTATTGACTATCATCCCTTAATTTGCTTTCTATCATCTATCATCTGTTATTTTGTTGTCTATCATTTGTTGTCCATTATTTTTCTATCTATCATCCATTAATATAAGATATTTTGTTGACTATCAATTGTCATCCATTATATTTTTATCCATCATCCATTATTTTTTTGTCTATCATCCGTTATTTTGCTGTCTATCATCTGTTATTTTGCTGTCTATTGTATGATATTATCGTCTAACTTACGTTGTTTATTTTATTGTCTATTGTCTAATATATATTTTTTAAAATTTAGCTAAAATCCCCTTACAGAGATGCCTTGGTTTGAGAAACCACGATCAAGGGGTTGTACACCATCAAAATCACCCGAGAGTCACGCTCGACCTTGATCACACCAACATTATCAACTGGATTTGGGTACCCGATGTGCGTTTGGTAAAGTGGAGATTCGAACCAAGGATATCCCTTGGAGGATTGCCTTACCCTTTCCAACTCACCTACAACATGTGGATAATTATATATCTATTATCTAATATTATCGCCTATTATCTGTCATCCATAATTTTGTTGTCTGTCATCTAATATTGCCATCTGTTGCCTATTATTCATTATTTTGTTGTATATCATCTAATGTTGTTATCTATCATCCAATGTTTCATCTACCATCCTATGTTTTTGTCTCTCATCCTATGTATTAGTCTATCATCCTATATTTTTGTCTATCATTTGTTATGTGTGATTTTGCTATGTCATCTAATTTTTTAAAAATATTACGACAAATTCACCACATTTTTATAAATTTTCATGGTTAAAAAAATAAAATTCATCATGCTTGATTTCAAAATTGATATGCCTCATTTTTATAAATATATTTTGAATCCAATACCTTATGCAAATTCTTGGTAAACCTCACATTTTCTTGATTCAAATATTTAGTGAAATAAAAAAATAAAAGGATTCATATAAGGAAAATATAGGTAGCATGGAAGGAATACCATATTTGAAATACCTAATTAGAAGTAAGGATGCCCTATCTAGAAGTATGTATGTCCAAGTTGGAGATAGAAAGAAGAATGAATATATAGTAAGCCTGATATAGGGAAAAATGTTATACCATAAATGATTATCAAGGATGATATGATCAATCATGATATAATGATTTTCAAAATAAAGGGTTAATATGTAAGTTAATGGATATTGGCTAGGATTTTTGAAAATTTAAAATTGAATCAAGTGGCAGAGGGGATTGAATCAAAATAACTCCATGATTTTTCTTTCTAAAGGTTATTTTCTCATCATCTTATCGATTTTCTCAAATCAGGGATAAAATAATGGGTGTAGACCATAGTTTAGGGGGAAAGATGCCTACATGTAAGACTATAGAGTAAGAATTTTTTAGTCAACTATTAAAACTATTTTGGTTTGGGTTTGCGGTTTTGGACTTCCTTATCATGTTATCAATAAGGATATTTTAAAAAATATTGAAAATACCCTAAGGGAGTCATTTAGGAGGGACCAACTACTAGTAAGCAAAAGCATTTTATATATATCCAAATATGTGTTGCTATAAATATTTTAAAACCTTTGCCACAATATATTCAGATTAAATCTAAATTAAGAGAATGGGATCAATAAGTGGATTATCAAGACATTGCATTTTGATGTTGCAAGTGTTATGATATTGGACACGTGGTAAGAAATCATAAAGTAAAAACAATGGAAAAAATAAAAATGAGTAATAAAACAAATCTCAAGATGAAGGAAGCAATTCTTACTAAAATAGAAGCTAGACTAGGTGAAGGATATTCCACTCCAAAAAAAGAGGTAAAGAAATCCTCTACAACATCAAATGATAAAGGTCATCATAGTTCACTCAAATCAATCATTAGAAGAAACAAAGAAGGATACAAGGGATGATGAAATACAATGTGCAAATTCAAAGTTAGAGAGGGAGAATTAAATGTGCAAAGGAATATTTGGAGAAAAGTTTTAAACAAAGGAGGTAAAAGACATCAAGTTTATTCAGATAAATCATTTTCATGTTTCTCAAGTAGTATAAAATCTTCTCCTTGCAATAGATATGACAATAGTGTATAGGTTATCCCTTACACTTTAGGGTTTCAACAATAGCATAATAAAGAAATGATGATGGAGTATATATGTTAGCTTTTGATGCTATATATTTAAGGAGATGCAATTACAAGAACTAAAATGAGCATGCAATATTAACTATATGATAATGACAATATAATAAGCAGGAAAAACTTATAAGAAACTTCTACAATAACTCATAAAACTGCCATTAATGAAATCTCACAAAAATAGTACAATGTTGTATAATGGAGGTCTCAAACACTCCATAATTCATACATGCTCTACATTGTATCTACTTTCTCTACTCCTATCTATTATCTACTATTCTCTATGCTTCTCTCTCCCTCACAGGCCTATATATAATGAGATATTTCTCTTGGTCTTTCACCTACCTATGATTCTTCATCTTCATATTCTATGACTCATGTACACATAGACTACATACACATTTACATCATCAAGTACTATGCACATTCTAACACTTGTGCAATTATTACATTGCATAAAATAAATACTCAATTATTTATCTAAGAGAAACTCCTAATATAAATATGTATCCAATGTGGAACATTGGCATGTACCAAATGATGTAATATATTCCAACACCCCTATATTACATTATTTGGTTATTGAAGACTTTTAGTCTTCAATATGGATCTTCATCTTGGTTATTGAAGACTTTTAATCTTCATATTTGATTATAGCTACTTGCATTGCATCTTCAAAGAGGTATTTTTGGTGCTTTAGATGGGCATAGGTAATTTTCTAAGCAAACATTTGATAATAGTCGAAAGGATCATATGGTATCCAAGTTATCTTTGAGAAGCTATACTCCATATGGCTCTTAACGGGCTAAAATAACCTTTGTACACGTTATGTCCCATCCTATAGGGGAGGTCTAGCCAAGAAAATTTTGCTTGTTTCTTTCCTGCTCTCATCTTAGCTTATTATGTTGTTTGTCTAGTAATCTCTAATGCAACTATAGACATGGGATAATATTTAGGCAATGCCTTTGGGAGGATTTTTTACCTATACAATCTTATATAGGTGAACTCTTAGACAAAGAAATAATCCACTATCATTTTTTTTATGCAAGAACCTAACTACCCTAGAACTAATTCTATCAGGAAAGTACCTACAAAGCTTCAAATGAATGGCCAAGAGGAATTTTCCAAATACGTGGGCATATCTAGACAAACCTTCCTAGATCCAAGGGAGCCCGTCTTGGACATGAACAACGTCTACTCCTACCCATTTACTAATCAATTGTTTATTCATATGCTCCACTATTAAGTGAATAAGGAATGAATAATATGAGAAAGGAGGTATTAGCTCCTTTGTAATAGTTTTATGTAACTCTATCAATTCCCTATCCGTAGTATCACTTATTACATTCTCCCATTTATATATTGGTGCTTGCCCTTTCCTATTACACTGAAAAATTAGATACATAACCTCCCTACAAAACCAATTCAACTCCTTAACCCCCAATACAATATGTATCATGTCGACGTAATCCCTTGCCCAAGGGTGAAGTACAACTTTATGAATGGGGAAGTTATATGATATTGGTTGATCATGATCAAAACGTTTAGCATAGAAAGATGTATTGAGAATATAGTTAGATTATGTATGGATTACCTTTTTATCCAAATTCAATGTAGCCTCTCTTAGCTGGAATATTTTCCTGATTTTGTTGGGTGTGATCTTGAACGTTGTTTGATCTGTGTGGTCTTTGAACATTCTGGTCCTGGGGTCATAAGTTACCACCAGCCAAGACAAAATATTTAAAGAAAAATAGACCTATGGGCAGATAAATTTTCCCAAATTGCTCATCCATTTATTGTAGTTAGGGCTAACATTATTTTAAGACTTATATGCCCTTTTGAAAGTCCTTTCAAGAGCATTGGGTGATGTTAGTAATCTTCCTCCATCGGCTCATAGCAAAAAATGGTAGTATTATCTAATTCCCACTTCTGCGTTGGGGTAATTTCCTTGTTCAATCCAAATTGTAGTGCAAACTCTTTTGCATCCTTGGAAATGGGCCTTTCAAGTAATAGCTAGTATGGCTAAGCTTCAGTTAGTTCCTTAATGAAAGCCACGATATTTGAGAGAGCAGTTAAAGGAGCGATTATAGAAGCCATTACTACTATTGTGTAGTTGTCTTGATAGTACTATGGAAACCCTTGGTGAATTCTTTCATATTCTTAAAGTTCTACAAGTTCAATGTATTTCAATGCTCCATTCTCTGTAAATACCCATTTTAAGTGAAGTTTGGATGTTAGATGCATATATTAATAGCATTTTCAAGAACGGCTCCACATGCTTCAACTTTTATTATTTTCCAACTACGTCATTTTAATCTATCACCAAACTTTTTCTACCTCGATGTTCATAATGGTATAAACTATCATGGTGTTGTGATTTCTAGATTTGCTATTAGCTTAGAGAGCTTCGTATGGTGTGCTATACTCTTTTTTTAAATTGTAGCCATTGATATCCAAGGATTAAATCTAAACCATCGAGAGGCCAAAATGAATGTGCCAAGTTTGATTAAAATTTTTATCTTTTTCTTCTTAAAAGGGTCTTTTTATCATTATTTATCTTTCTTAACTGCAAACTGTCAGTTGCTATAAGTCCTCTAAGTTTTGCTACATTTAGGGATTTATTTGAGCCTTTCAAATTTATTTGAATCATTGTAGACTGTTGATGTTTGTATCATGCTCAAAAAGTCATAGTCATAGATTTAATTAGATTTTGCAAAGGAAATCATTCAATGGTTAGTCAAAAATAAAAACTCATTGTGTTCTCTGTTTGTATCCTGATCAAGTAAATAATTTGTATCTTCATATTGTTCTTTTAGTTTACTTTGATCTACATTCATCTTGAAAGTATTTTCTTTCATCTTCATATTTTCTTTTCTGTCATGCTTCCTCTTCCTTCTTTGTTTCTGCATTTTTACTAGTGATATATCTTCTTCATGATGAGTTAGTATATCATCACAATAGTATTGGTCAAGATTCAGTATTTCATTGCTAATATGTTCATTTTGTTTCATGTTTTGAGAAAATTAAAAAATAATTAATGATAGATATATCATCAAACATTCTTCTGATGTAAATATAACTATATTTTGAGTATTCCACCAAGCTTTGAAAAGTACTTCATGAAGATAACCAATTAATATCATAAATTTTCCTTCTTTTGCTTCCTTGAGAAACAAAGAGAATCTTTCTTTTTTACTAGTAGACAAATATTTGTATCCATCAAAAGTATCTATTAGGTTTTGTGAATAAAATTTCAATTCATAAAATAGTTCATTATTGAATGCATTCCTCACTATTTCATCCATGCTTCTTCTAATTTAATATTTGAAGTGGAATTCCTTATAACTCCCTAGTATTATGTATTGAGAATAGTTTTGATAGAATATTTTAACTTTTAAAGACTTTGAAGTTGTCTACCTTATGACTCCCTAGTTTTGAGGTTTTTTGTCCAACTTGGAATTTGAGTATAGGATCAAATTTGATATACTCTATTCAATTCTAAATTTTTAGGATACCTTGTATCTCCCAAGTGTTTTGAATATAGTATGGTCTTGATAAAGTGCTTAGCTTTCTTAGTTTTCATTTGAGTTGAATCCCTTTTATCTCCTTAATTTTCAACTACTATTCTTCACCTTATTTCTCCCTATTTGTGAATAGAAAGCTAAAAATAGTTTTAATGCACTTTCAATTGATGAAATTTTCTATCTTCAAGACTTTAGAGTTGGATTCCTTATGTCTCATTAATTTGAGCAAGAGACTAATTCCAATGTAGTTTTCCAACTTTTCAATAACTTAATGTAGTGCTTCAATTTTTAATAGTAAGGTTTCTAAATTTCAAAATATTTAGTTGGTGTTGAACTCCTTATATCTCCCTAATTAGAAATTTAGAAAATAAAGGATATTTGCAAATTTAATGTTTCACTTTCAATGTAGAAAATCTTATTCCTCCTAGTTAAATTATTTACAAATATTTCAATACTTGAATTTCAAAAAGCTCTCAAGTTATATTCTCCTTACTTCAAAAGATTTTATAATCAATCAATAAGTCATCTAAGGTTGTAATTTACCAATTTATTTCCTTATATCTCCATGCATTTAATTAACTAAACTTAATCTTAGAATTGATAAACCTTATGACTCATTGACCTTAATGAAATATGCAAATAATATTTGAATGTTAATATACCTTCTCGGAGATGAGGCACTATGTATTGTTTTGCTGCTCCTTTGAATGCAACTTGCACGCTAATTTGAGCCACGTTCTCCTCTCAATATTCAATGCTTGGCAATATTATTTCATTGCATTTATTGCTCTTCCTTTTTATGGTGCTCTTTTCAACTTTTGATTGTCCTCCTCTTTCCTCTTCAACATTTTTTGACCTTGAATGCTTAGTATGTGCGCTCTGTTAATGGTTTGGGCTCTTCATACTTGACTATATTCTTTTCCTTATGTGCCACATGAAACTCAACGTAATATTTGGATGTTACTCCTTTTTGCTCTTCTTTGTTAGGTGGTGTAGGCATTACTTTAGATGTTACTCAAATATTTGGATAGTGTAGGCATTACTTTATAACATGTGGCCTCCTTTCTCAATGAGTGCTGGTTTGAAACGTTATGAGCATGTACCAACATTGGCGCTCCCTTTTATTCTACGTCAAGTGGCCTATGAAGTATTTAACCGACATGACAAGTTGTGGCTCCACTCCTCTCTTACATGTAACATTTCTTTTGGTGCTCAATATTCCTTTCTTTTCCTTAAATTTCTTTGCTAAATTTTCTTTCTTTCAATGTACGTTGTTTGGTCTTCCTTTTGCAACTACTGAACACTTCTTGATTTCCAAAATTTGGTGGTGGCTCTTCTCATTCAATGGTGGTGGCTCCTCCTTTGGTGGCACTTCCACATTTCTTTGGTGGTTGTTTCACCATTGTTCTTCCAGATATACAAGCCTATTTACCTGGGTAAAATCTTTGTTACTTGATTTATTTTTCGTCCTTAAGACTTGTACTTTTGTCCTTGCTTTGGATTTTTCCTTATACTATTTTTATCTTCTTTATTTTACTACAAGTTTTAATCCAATGTGGGTGTCACCTTCTTGGAGTTTTAATGCCCTATTTGGTGTTTTTAGATACCTTGAATATGCCAACTTTGAGCACTTATTCGACTATTTATTCTTCACTCCATGGCTTCCACTTGGTGATTCTACCACTAATGGGTGCAACTTGTGTGCCCTTTTGGTGTCGTTAGACACTTCAACTCTTACATTTCTTTTGCTACTTAAAAAAAATATATGGTGCTTTTTTAAAAACTAGAAATGAATCTATTTTAAACTTAGATAAAATGCCTTTATTATAGCAAAATTTTGAGACCTTTTAAGTCTCCTTTTGTAGCTTACCTTCTTATCTTCATCAAATGACCCTTTTTATTTTAATATGGTGGCACCTCCTCTTTCTCTTGGTGGTTTTACTACTCTTCTGGTGGCTCCTCTTCACCAAGATTTGCTATAGCTTTTACCTATTCTTTATGGTGTCTTTGGACACTATAACTTAGCCTTCTTCTTGTGCATTATACGTTCTCCCCTTGCTTAATAATATTGCACTTTGATAGCTCTTAAAAATAACATGCATTAAGAGCTATCTACTTCTTATTACTCCTTTCAAGAAACTTTTAACTCAATATTATGCTGATGTATTTTGTAGGTTTCAAGATGATAATGCTATCTTATTTCTTGAATTGAAGACCTTTAACTTAAACTCCTTTCACTACATTTGATAACTCTAATATGGTGTTTTCAAGAAACTTAAATAATACTTGGATAAAAAACTTTAATAACACCAATTTTCAAACCTTATTTTGGCCTCCTTTGTAGCAAGCTTCCTTGGTGATTTGGCTCACCTATTTGTTTCCCCGAATTTGTATAGTTTGTATCTCTCCTTTCTACTTAAATGTTACCTCAAAAATATCAATTTTGTATCTCTAATTGCTGCCCAAACTGTTTGCCCTCTTGTTGTCCTAAACTCTATAATTTTCAACTTCTAATGCAGCCAATTTCTCCTTCGTTTTGTTGCCCTTAACTATCTCAAATTTTCTAGGAAATCCTCCAATTTTCAACTCTATGTCACCTTCAATTTGATGTCCTGTGACTCTTCAAATTCTACTACGAAAAACAACACTCTTCTCCTTCACAAATCAACCTTCAAATTTCTCAAATTGGTGGCCTCTTCTACCTTCTTTCTTCTCCTTAGCTCTTGTCAAATTATGATTTCAAACTTGTCCTATTTATTGAACTCCTTCTCAAGAATCTAAATATCTTAAGATCTTCAAAAAACCTTTCTAAAATTTGGTAAACTTCTTACAAAATTATTTTTCCTTTTGGGCTTGTTGTCGGATGGTGATAATTATCCCAAATCCTTCTTTATCTGGAGCTTCTCTTTGATTTCTTCTTCTTTCTTGAGCTTTCTTAAAATATCCTCCAATGAACACTTCTTTAACTTTTTAGTAGGGTTTTTTCCAGCCTTCTTCTTCTTTCTCCTTCCAATTTTACTTGAGACATCTTCTCTTGGGTCTTAAAATTCTATAGCTTCTCAAACCTTCAATAGGACTTTTCCTAATCCTCTTATATCTTCAATATTAAATCTTCTATCTTCCAAATATAGAAGTTCTTCAATAGGACCTCTTTCTTGGGTCTCCTGCTTCTAGAGTTGCTTTCTACTTTCTTCAATCTACAATCTGGAGTCTTCTATGGGACTCTTTTTCTTGAGTCTCCTCTTCCTTCAATATTCAATAGGGCTCATTTGACCTCTTTCTCTCTTTTCAATCTTCAATTTAGAATATTCAATATTCAATTAGGACTTCTTCTCTTGAGTCCCTTATTTATTTAATATGGAGTCTTCAGTCTTCTACCTTCAATCTCCAATGGGACCTTTTTCTTAGGCCTTCAGATTCTTCAATATTCAACTTGTTGCTTCTAGTACTGGATCAATTCTAAAGAAGATATTCTTCCTAGCTATTGTAGGAAGCTTCTAAAATTTCTTTGAATCAACTCTTCTCTACAATAAAGTATTAGAAAATGAACTTCACTAGTTGATTTGTCAAACTAGTGGAATCAATGTTGAGTCCTAGTCTTTACAAGTTTTCCTACAACTCTGTGGAAAGACTCTAGCCAAATAGCAATTCCAATTTTTTTGAAAATGAAATATCCCTATCTCTTTTCACTCTCTCTTGTGGCTCTCTCTATCTCCTATCAATCTACCTTGTGCTATGATACCACTATTAGCTTTTGATGCTATATATTTAAGGAAATACAACCATAAGAACTAAAATGAGCATGCAATATTAACTATATGATAATGGTAATATAATAAGCAAGAAAAATTATAAGAAACTTTTGCAATAACTCATAAAACTTCCATTAATGAAATCTCATAAAAATAGTACAATGTTGTATAATGGAGATTTCAAACACTCCATACTTTATACATGCTCTACATTGTATCTACTTTCTCTACTCCTATCTATTATCTACTATTATCTATGCTTCTCTCCCTCAAAGGCCTATATATAATGAGATATATCTCTTGTCCTTCCACCTACCTATAAATTTTCATCTTCCTATTCTATGACTCATGTACACATGGATTACATGCACATTTACATCATCAAGTACAATGCACATTCTAACACTTGTGCATTTATTACATTGCATAAAGTAAATACTCAAATCCTAATCTAAGACAAACTCCTAATCTAAATATGTACCCAAGGTGGTACATTGGCATGTATCAAATAATGTAATATATTCCAACTATATCCATAGGAATTTAGGATTTTTAGGGTAGCATAAGAAGGTAATTTTTATGGAGGAACGTCCTTACAGTTTAGGGTTTCTAGGACAACATAAAGAAGAAAGTGTTTTCAGACTACAATAGAAGCTACATTAGATCAAGGATATTCCACTCCAAAAAATATGCAAAGAAATAATGTCTGCAACATCAAGTGAGAAAGACCATCATATTTCACTCAAATAAATCATTTGAAGAAACAAAGAGGGATGCAAGGGATGAGGAAGTATAATGTGCAAGTTAAAATTTAGAAAGAATTAAATGTTCAAATGAAGATGTGGAGGAAAAATTTAAATTAAAGGAGGCAAAATGCATCAAGTTTATTTACGGTAAATCATCTTCAGTTTTCTTAAGTAGTATAAAATTTTCTCCTTGGAATAAATATAAAAATTGTGTATAGGTTATCCCTTGCACTTGAGGGTTTTAACAACAACATAATAAAAAAATTAGGATGGAGTATATTCAAAGGAATGTAGGGTTTTTAGGGTAGCATAAGAAATTAATTGTCGTATAGCAACATTTAGGGCTTCTATGGAAACATATAGAAGAAAGTGCTTTCGAGGTTATTCCTTCCACTATAGATCCTTCAGAGCATGATAAACTTATAGATGATAAGTATCACTATGAAAGTATGAAAATATGAGGATATGGATGAATATGAAAATAATGGCAAGAATAAAAAAGAGAGGAAGACCCAAGGAACAAAAACAAAGAGAAAATAAAACTCAAAGGGATATTGATATTGGAGAACAAAATGAAAAATTTCAAGTGTAACAAGAAGTGGGGCTAAGCCCAAAAATAAAAGCAAAAAGTGATGATGAAAATGATGTCTTAGAATATTACATGCATAAACAAGATTCTTAAAAAAGAGGATATCAAGGAACTGATAGGTTGTTATAGAAATCATATTTATAGATATGGAAATAACAACTTTAAATGTGTTATAAATTTGATATATCTTGAAAATCATCATTTTATATTAACTATTAGTAAACAAATAATATGCATTGTTGAAGTTAAAATATAATATAAAAATATGAACAAAAAGTAAGCCTCACCTTTTCTTGATTCAAATATTTAGAGAAATCTAAAAATAAAAGGATCCATATAAGGAAAAGATAGGTAGCATAGAAGGAACACCAAATTTGAAAGCTCTAATTAGATGTAAGGATACCCTAACTAGAAGTTTCGATGTCCAAGTTGGAGATAGGAGGAACGAATATATAATAAGTCTCATAAAAATGGCAAATGTTATACTAGAAGTCATTATTAAGGACAATATGATTGATTATGACATAATAATTTTTAAAAGAAAATGGGTTAAAACATAATTTTCATGGATATTAAATAGAGTTTTTGAAAATTTAAAATTACACTATGGCTTTTCTTGGTAAAGGTTTTTTCCTCATCATTTTATCCATTTCTTAAATTAAGGATAAAACAATGGGTGGTAGACCATAGTTTAGGGGAATATGCCTATATGTAAGACCATGAAGTAAGAATTCTTTACTTGAGATAGAAATTATTAAAAAAAAATGGTATGGGTTTGGGGTTTTGGATTTCCATATCATATTTTCAATATGGATGATTTAAAGAACATTGAAAATACCCTAGGAGAGTAATCTAAGAGGGACCAACTACTAGGGAATGAAAGCATGTTTATGCCCAAATATGTGTGCTATGAATATTTTAAAACCTTTGCCACAATCCATTAATATTAAATATAAAAGAGAATGGAATCAATAAGTGGATTATCAAGACATTGTATTTCAATGTCGCAAGTGTGATGAGATTGGATACATGGCAAGAAATCATAAAGTAAAAACAATAGAGAAAAAACAAAAAAATGAGTCATGAAAAAAACCTCAAGATGAAGGAAGAAATTCATACTACAATAGAATATGGATTAGATGAAGAATCTTCCACTCCAAAAAAATAGACAAAGAAATCCTATATGCAACATCAAATGATACAGGCCATCATAGTTCATTCAAATGAATCATCAGAAGAAACAAAAAATACAAGGGATGAGGAAATACAATGTGCAAGTTCAAATTTAGAAAGAATTAAATGTTCAAAGGAAAATGTGAAGGAAAATTTTATAATAAAGGGGGAAAAAGGCATCAATTTTATTTTAGATAAATTATCTTCATTATTCTCAAGCAGTATAAAATCTTATTCTTGCAATAGATATGAAAGTAGTGTATAGGTTACCCCTTGCACTTTAGGGTTTCAACAATAGCATAATAAAGCAATGAGGATGGAGTATAACTAGAGGAATTTAGGGTTTTTAGGGTAGCATAGGAAGGTAATTATCATGGAGGAACATCCTTGAACTTTAGGATTTCTAGGACATCATAATGAAGAAATTGCTCTCATACTACAATAGAAGCTAGATTAGATCAAGGATATTCCACTCCAAAAAAAGAGGTAAATAAATCATATTTGCAACATCAAATGAGAAAGGGAATCATATTTCACTCAAATAAATCATTAGAAGAAACAAAGAGGGATGCAATAGGATGAGGAAGTACAATGTGCAAGATCATATTTAGAAAAAATTAAATGTGCAAAGAAATATGTGGAGGAAAATTTTAACTCAAATGAGAAAAAAGGCTGTATTTCAAGTAAATCATATTTTTTTTTCTTAAGTGGTATAAAATCTTCTCCTTGCAATAGATATAAAAGTAGTGTATAGGTTATCCATTACACTTTTGAATTTTGACAATAGCATAATAAAGAAATATGGATGAAGCATATCCATAGGAATTTAGGGTTTTTAGGGTAGCATAAGAAAGTAATTATCGTGCGGAGGAACATCTTTGCACTTTAGGATTTCTAAGACAACATCAAGAACAAAGTGCTTTCAAGGTTATTCCTTGCACTATAGATCCTTCATAGCAATACAAACTTATAGATGATAAGTATCATTGTAAAATTATGAAAAAAACGAGATGGATGAAGATGAAAATGTTGGTAGGAATGAAAATGAAAGGAAGACCAAGGAGAACATATACAGAGAAAATAAAACTCAAAGGAATATTGATATTGGAAAATCAAATCAAATTTCTAAAGTGTTAACAAGAAATGGGGCTAAGCCCAAAAATAAAAGCAAAAAGTGATGATGAAAATGATATCTTAGAATATTACATGCATAAATAAGATCCCTAAAAAAGAGGGTATAAAGGAATTGATAGGTTGTTATAGACATCATATCTATATAGATGGAAATAAAAAATTTAGATATGTTATATGTATTTGATATATCTTATAAATCATCCTTTTATATTAACTATTAGGAGATAAGAAGCATCCTACTGCACTTGTTGAAGTTACCCTGTCTCCTTCCTCAACTTAGCTAGTTTTGCTTTGGCATCCTACTAAACTTGCTGAAGTTGCCCTTCCACCATTTAGACTTGGTTAGCCTACTCATACTATTTCAGCTTTAGGCTATAAAGCATCTACTAAAACGTCTCAAATCCTATTGCTAACCACTAAATCAGATATGCCAAAAGTTCATTTTGAAATACAGTTTTACCAATTCAAGTGTCAACTTCACATACTTGACATCTAGAACTTCAGGATAGGGCATCAAATTTCTTGGACCAAATAGAAAACACCACTAACTATCATCTTGTATCTTCCAAGAAATGTAGATAGACCAAATGGTAGCAAGAGTTTTCTGAAGGCTCAATTATTCTTGAACCAAAGTCTATTTTCATTGACAATCATAACAACAATGCAACTTAACCATTAAAGATATTTTGGTGTAATCATGTGGGTTACATCCTAAGGCTTCCACGTGGGAATTTATACACCAAATTCCATAATAGTTTTCTCATATTTAGCTTTATGAAAAAATCTTATTTTGAATGGGGAGGCAATGTTAGGACCTTACACCTAAGACTTTTTATTTTATTGTAATAGTTTATCTAGATATGAATGGGCACCCCTTTTGAATGTAAGGGTGACCGTCAATCCTTAGGGCTAGGTTTATATAGCTTAGTTACCTATTTTAGGTTTAATTTATTTTTGCATTGTAAGCCATTGGGGTAGATTTATCTTTATATATTTCATTTTAAGAGTAAAGGCATACAAAAGAAATTATATTGTAAAGGAGAGTTGCTCATAAAGGAGGTTACCCCCTTGAAGTGGCATATAATACTTTATAAATCTTAGTGCAATCAATAAAATAATAATTATTTTTTGTTCAAGTTGTAAGATTGTGTTTTTATGCAAATTTATTTATGGTTTTAGTTAATTTATGCAAGCAAAATCGTTACATATGATGCTACATTATTGATTGCTTCACAAAAATTTAGGATTTTAAAGTTCATGTCGAAGTTACCATTCACAAAACACATGAAAAAATTTGGCTCAAATAATGAAAATGATGTGAATTTCAAAATCAATTTATGACTAGGATTGATAACTCAAGTTCCTAGCCTTAATAAATCGCTCTAGATTCACCTTGTACAAGTTGAATAGATTCAAAGTGAATTTCTAGCAAAATAGAGCGAATAGTGTTGGAAGTTAAAGTAAAAATTTGTTTTTTACTTTACCTTTATTTACCTTTACCTGGACGGCAGATGAGGTGGTCGGTAGACACCAATGTGGATGACAAGAGGAAGGACGACAGACAAGAGAATTCACTCCTAAATTTTTCTTTCCTCTCTATTTCTTTTCTATCCCATTTTCTCTCCCTAATTTTCTCCTAAGCTATTTCTGGCTTATTCCTAAGTTATTTAAGGTTGTAATCTAGGCATTATTGATTAATAAAATTTTTGGAGCTTTACAATTATTCGAGAACCATATTTGGTATCAGAGCCAGACTGGGTTCGAGGTGGGAACTAGGAACAAGCACGAGACCTGAGGCAAACAAGGGAACTTGTGCCAAGCAGGAGACCCGAGGAGTAGACATAACTAGGTGGACATGTGGCAATCGACGGACACAGGACACATGGCAAAGAGCAAATAGGAGGCTGAAGTGGAACTCGATCACAGACCCAGAGGGCGTGGGACACTTGGTGAGGATCGATTGGATACAAGTAGCAAGGGTGAGTGGCAACAAACATGCTTACATGGCAAAGCATGAGTGGGTGGAGGCTTCAAAAGGGAGGCTTATAATTTCCCATAGGCAATCAAAATAACTATTGCTTGTTAGTTATTTTAAACCACTAAATAATCCCTACTCTTGTGCATGTGGGATATTATCCCAAAACATTTTTTTGTCTAAGAAATTACAGCAGTCGGAGAACGACTTCGTCAAAGCAAAGCGAATCGTAGACAACAAAGGAACGAACCAGATGTGGATTTCATAGTAAATAATCCTCACCTAGCATTGTTGCAAGAGAAATCGACGTAATGCTGACAGATTTTGACCAGCGAATCATGTGCGTTCGTAGCTTGACTCATCGCTGTAGCAGAGAACGTGCAATGGATATCTGGTTTGATTGGATCGTGTAGTGAATCAGAGTTGTGCAATGGAAGACTGTGTTTAATTTTTTTTCTTTCTTCTCTGTATTGAATCTCTCAGAAAGAGTTCGTATTTTTGTTATTAAAGACATATGACAGAATTGGTAAAAGAAACCCGTAAAATTATTTTTGTATTGAAAGAAACCTCAAAAAAAATTGTATATTATCCTCCTGATACGCCATAGATCTATAAATGGCAGAAATAAATTATTTCTCAGCAAAGGTTTTGGAGGGTACGACATAGAAGATAGGGTTTTAAAATCTTATCCGCAATGGCTGAAGAACTAAGCACATCAGGTGCTTAAGGGATCTCATACGAGGTGCTAGCCGACTTGGCAAGAGGGCTAGCTTGTAAGGAAGGAGTCAAGGGTTTGACTCCTGCGGGTGTAATTTTTTGTTTCAAAAGTTTTTTTAAAAGCTACAAAGGGAGTAGCTTTATAAGGAAGTGTGACTTCCTTAGCTCACGGCAGGTGAGATACTGTCATGGCAAGAGAGCACGCGGTAAGGCCCAAGGGCCATCATAGGTCAAGGGTTCGAAACCCTCTGACCTCACTTCTAAAGTTGATTTTTTTTAAAATTATTATATTAAAAAACTATTTATATCATATTTAATAAATTAAAGCTTAATTGTTTTTTTAAAATTTTTTTTAAGCAATTTTTTTTTTTTATTAAATAGAAATATAATTTTCTTTTTTATTATAAAAGGAGGACATTTCCTAGGAGGCAATTCATTGTAAAAGAAAATTTTTTGATTCAGGTAATCATAAATCTGGTGTAAATAAGCCTAAGAGGCTTAGTTTTGTAAAGGACACAACAAGTCAAATTGTAAAATTGTAACAAGGCATTGATGATAAGACCAAATGGTTGTTATCATGCCTTATGTGTAATTTTAGCACGAGAAGGTGCAGAGAGATTTGATAACAAATTCAGAGGTTATGGACTCAACATTGTGTTTAATCAACTTCAAAATGCAGTGATCACACATCAAAGGCATCCTGAATCAGGGTACGAGGCAGATTTTGAAGATAAATCATTTAGGAGTCAATTTGAACAATAAGAATCAGTACAAGCTGCACCATAAGAATCAGAGTATACACACTACAGTAATTCAGTGGAAATCCTAGAACCAGAATCACCGAATATTATACAGATAAGTGACAACGAAGAAGAAGTGGCAGATAACTTTGTAAATCAAGAGATAGCATCCCCACATCAAGAGGAACAAGCAGTCAATGATAGAGTAGAACAAGTCAGATTTGACTTAAATTTGTAATCTCTTCCTTCTTCCTTCTTCTTCTTTCCTTATTTTAGCAAAAGTACTTTATTGTAACTATGAAATAAAGAGAGTTTTTTGGTAACTATGGCCTCACACAATAGCTTACCTATACCAGAATTTAACGGTTATGACTGTGAGTATTGGTCTATAAATATGAAGACCTTGCTCATAGGTAGAGGTTTGTGGGACATCATAGAAGAGGGCTACACAGAACCCTCAGACTAGACAACACTTAGTGTCACAGACAAGAAAACACGAAAAGCAGAGAAAAAGAGCAACTCATCTGCTCTTTCTCATCTCCAAGCTGCATTGGAGAAAATCATATTTCCCAAAATTGCTGCTTGTACGACTGCACAAGTTGCATGGAAAGCATTGAGTGATGGATTCCAGGGTAGTAATCAAGTTAAGCAGGTAAGGATTCAAACATTGAAGCAAGATTTTGAAAATCTTCAAATGAAATATGATGAAAAAGTCGATGATTATTGTGTTAGAGGAAAAGCAATTGTAGATAAAATGGTTACACTAGGCGAAGAAATCAAGCCTAAGACAATTGTAACAAAAGTGTTGAGAACACTTACACATAAATGGAACCATATTGCCATAATAATAGAAGAATCCAAATATATTTCCCTTTTAACATTCGATGCATTGTCAGATCGTTAATGTCACATGAAGAGAGGTTTCTTGAAACTCCTTCAACCAGCTACAGAGGTGATGATAAGGCCTTCACTTCCAATGAAAATAATGGAAGAGGACGGGGAAGAGGTCAAGGTAGAGGCAAGCAAAGAGGTAGAGACAGAGGCAAATACAAAGGAGGCAATTCCAATAGAGGAGGCAACCGGAACAGAGGAGGCAATTCCAATAGAGGAGGCAAATCATATAGAGGAGGCAACTGACAAAAAGGTGGAAATCAAATTCAAGGTGGAAATAAAGGACAAAGTGGCAATCAAGGGCGAGGAAGTGACAAGCTCAAATCAGCCTATTTCAACTATGGCAATCCAGGTCACTTCGCTCGTGACTGCTAGTCAAAATCTTCACAAGCCAGCAACAGTCAATATGGAAATTATGGAGAAGAAAATGATGCTTCTAATCTTTTTTTGTCATATGGACAATTAGATCAAGAATCTAAATGACATATGGATTCTAGATACTGGTTGCTCAAACCATATGAGTGGCAAAGAAAATCTATTTGCTACTCTTGATTCCACTTATAAATCCTAAATAAAATTAGGGGATGACAAAGCATTGCAAGTAGAGGGAATTGGAGCCATGGTGGTTCCAACCAAAGAAGGACTAAAGAAAGTGAGTGACATCTATTACACTCCAAAGCTCCAACACAATCTGCTCAACATTGGACAAATGATGGAGAACAATTACAAGCTTGTATTTGATGAAGGACAATGTATTATTTTTGATAAAAATAATTGTAATCATGTCATAACACAGGTACCCATTACCAAGAACATGTTTTTCCCTCTCAAATTTAGCGAGCCAGGGGGAGCTCAACTTGCAAATGTAGCCATAACAAATCCAAGTGTGCTATGGCACTTGCGATATGGTCACCTTAATTCTACTAGCTTGAAATTGCTAACTTCTCAAGCTATGGTGACAGGACTTCCCAAAATCAACGAACAAAAGGAAGTCTGTGAAGGATGTGCTTTGGGGAAGCACTCCAGGTCGAAGTTTCTAAAAGGCCAAGTGTGGAGAGCCAACTATCCACTTCAGTTAGTACATTCGGACATCTATGGTCCGATGCAAACACAGAGTCTCAAAAATAATTCGTATTTTATCACTTTCATAGATGACTTCTCTAGGATGTGTTGGTTTTATTTCTTAAAGCACAAAGATGAAGCATTTTATTGCTTCAAATATTTCAAAAACAATGTAGAGAATCAAAGTGGGAATTATGTAAAATGTCTTCAAACAAATCAAGGAGGTGAATACTCAAAATAATTCTTGAACTATTGTAAAGCAAGTGGGATCAAAAGGCAATTCACCACTGCCTATACCCCACAACAAAATGGTGTGGCCGAAAGAAATAACTGCACCATAGTTAAGATGGCAAGATCGATGCTTCAAAAAAAGCATCTAACTAATATGTACTGGGCTGATGTTGTAAAAAAAAGTGTATATATTCTAAATAGAAGTCCAACTTCTAGTTTAGATGCCATCACTCCTTATGAGGGGTGGTACGGAAAGAAACAAAATGTAAAGCACTTCAATTTTTTTGGTTCTTTAGCATATGCCCACATTCCTGATGAGAAAAGGAAGAAGCTTGATCCCAAAAGTCAAGATTGTATATTTCTAGGGTATTGTGAGTCTACAAAAGCATATAGACTCTACAATCCCAAGACTCATAAAATTGTACTCTCTAGGGATGTAATTTTTGATGAAGGGGGGAATGGGGTCATCAAAGAATTTTTGTTGATGATGAGTCCCAAGATGTAAATTCTTCACAGGCACAATAGATACAACATGTGTCTTCAAAGAAAAGCAAATGCACACCACCCCCTCCAAGACCGAGAATTTCAAGTACATCAACTGCCAGTCCAAGTCCTCCACAGAGATCAGTAAGTTCTTCACCAATGGACATTGACTCTCCATCAAGAGGTAGAAGAAATTTACAACATCATCCTTCCTTTTAGATGCTGGTGTTGCGGGCCAAACAAGGTGAATGGTTTCCTATTTTTGTCACATGCCCATGCATTTAATTATCAACCCAGGGAGCTTCGTAAACTTGCGAAGAGTTGGAATTAGGTTACTACAATACCACTGGAGGTGAATCTGCTAATCCTACATTTTGGGGGGTGTTCTTGAGATGGTTGTCAATCATTCCTGCACTCCTCAATAAATTACGTAAGAAGAACAAAATTAAATCTACAAAAATAAATCATGTACATATTCTTGAAAATAAATCTACTGCAAATACTGGAACTAGTAAACTAACAAACGTTCCTATAAAAGCAATAAACTAATTAAAACAAATAAACAAAAAGGAAATGGGGAAGAAATACTGGCTTGGAGTGGGCCCAGGCTCCAGCAGCTTCTTCCCGATCGAACACGCGCTTAGAACTTCTGGAACTGTAATATATTTATCAACGTATTACAATCTATCTTCTGTAACTCTAAATGGATCTTTTTTAATTATTTCTATATATTCCTCAGAACGATCTACGTGTGTTTATATAACACACCCATAGAACTTCTATTACAGAAGTGGTTACAACAGTCAATTATTCCCAGAATAAATTAGAACAGTCTGGCGAATGCAATTGACGTCTGGCATTCTAATTTGATGGCAACGTGTTCGTTTCGGTTTGTGCTTTGCCTGGCATCAGTAAGACATTTTGATACGTTGGTGCACCAGTCACTATCGTCCACATCGTTCAAATCTGGTCAACGGGAAAAGAATTAGTGGCGCCTTCCTTATGAGGAAGGTACCTTGTTATCACGACGCCTTCTGGTTGTAGGGAGGCGCTTGCCTTCTATTAGCGCCTTTCGACTGTGAGGAGGTGCTTGCCTTCTGTTGGCGCCTTTCGACTGTGGGGAGGCGCTTGTATTTGGTTGGTGCCTTCCAGTTGCAAGGAGGCGCTCGCATTCAATTGGTGCCTTCTGATTGCAAGGAGGTGCTCGCATTCAGTTGGCACATTTCAACTGTAGGGAGGCACTCGTCTTCAATTGGCACCTTTCGACTACAGGGAGGTGCTCACATTCAGTTGGTGCCTTTCGACTGCAGGGAGGCGCTCGTCTTCAGTTGGTGCCTTTTGACTGTAGGGAGGCGCTCGCATTCAGTTGGTGCCTTCTGACTGCAGGGAAGTGCTCGTATTTGGTTTGGTGCCCTTTGACTGTAGGGAGGTGCTTGTTCCCTTGGTGCCTTCCGATTGTAGGGAGGCGCCTATGTTATCTACATTGACCCCCGATGAAATAAAGTGCCAGGTCCATCAAAAGACCTCAACCGTTCCAAATCTAACTAAATCAACTGCAATTCCACAAAACATACTAAAAGCACACAAATTAGATAACACGCATAATTATATCAAATATCTATATAATCATTCATAAAAGTATGCAATCCTTATTATACAGCCGCATATTGATCAAAGAAATATGTACAAAATTTGGGCATTTCTGGTGCTCATCATCCCCCCACACCTAACATATGCCATGCCCTCGTGGCATCCAAGCTGCAGGTAGCCCTCTGACTTTTCATCGTCGCCATCTCTTGGAGGATTCGGCTGCCCCTGCGACCCGAGTCTGTCTTTTTGTGCCAGCATTTAAAGGTGTGGTTCACCTTTGCCTATGGGAAACTGCGACTATCAATTGTCCCCTTCTTGTTCTGGCCGCTACTGGTGGTGGTCTAGCCAGCGTTATTCCTGTCGATTGAAATGCAACTTCGGTAGCTTGCCATAGGTCGACGTATGGAGGTCTGACCACTGTCAGAGGGATATCTAAGTTATCCCATCTAGAAGGCACTACTTGGGCCTTGTATAATCCAACCGCTTTAGGGGTAAGCCTCGCATTCTCCTTTGCAATTGTAGCAGCCTCCAATTGTGGGCAATATACTCCCCATCATTCCAAGTACCTCCTCATCATGGAAAGTCACCCTCGAGATGAACCATAGATGTCCCAAAACTGGCTGTCTTCTATCAGATTGACGCAGATGCCAAAATCTCCTTTTACCCTCGAGGATGCCTTCCTGGCCTCCTTGGCTGCTTTCATTTCGTTGCGTAGCTGCTCAAAATATTTTTGCCTTTCGACGAATAGCTGCATGTCCCATTCGTCCTCCTTTGACTCGACGAAGGTCACTTTTGCCTTCTGTCAAGCCGTCCTGGGCCTCTTTGCCTTGGCCTCTGCAAAAAATGTGGCAGCTCGTACAGGGGTCTCTTTCTCTCTCCTTTGGGGACTTCTCTTTACTCTGAAGGATCAGATGTGCTGCTATCTCCGAGGGTGATCCTTCGTTCGCCTGTCTACTTGGTGTCAACCCCTCAGGCTCTTCTCATTATTCAGGCCTAGGGAGGTCCTCCTTATCCTTTGGTCTTATCTATTGCTGAAGACCTTCATCCTGCTCTGTGTCACTCAGGACAATCACAGGGGGCATCGTAGGACTTCTTTCCTTTTCACCCCTAAAAATAGAGGAATCCTCCCCTGCCTTCGGGCTGCTCTGTCGGGCCTCTGATCGAATCTCCCTCGAAGAGAATACTCGTTCGACGGATGTGGGAGAGTTTATCGGCACTTATTTTGCCCAATAAGTTTGAGTGGACGCCTCTTGTCTTGTTGTTCCTCTATCCTGAAGTATTTGATTTTCCTCCTACAACTGCTGGACCAGCTGCTCGAGCTGAGTGATTCGTCTATCCCTTTCCTCCAATTCTCTTTTATGCTAGTTCTAGCAATCTTCCAGAATCTGCTGTGCCATCCAAATATCGGTTTGCCATTCGAGCGCCTCCTCCAAGGCCGCATCGATCTGGTTGTTACTCTCGAAAGTTCCTTCATTCCGTGGGCTTCGGTTCGTTAATTCTCGAAGGGTTTGGGCAGCAACGTCTATCTCCGGGTCACTCTGTCCTTCCTCTATCGAGAGGAATCATCGCAGATGTTTCCTCCTAGGGATTGGTTCATCCTCACCACTAGCGAGTGGCGCTCCTTCCTCCTCATACTCGAGCACTGGGGAATGCCCTTTGTCCTCTATGTCTTTGGGCACCGATGACTGCTCTGCTCCTCCTAGAAAATAGGGCAACGCCAATTGCCCGATGTTTGTTATCCCCTTTGTAGGGGATGCTTCAGCTTGCCCTAATTCAACAACCGCATTGTGTTGCTCTATTTGGCCGCCATCTCCCTCTGCATCGTGGTTCTATCCTTATGCTTCTATGTGGTGGACCAATGCCGATATCAGCCCATGGTGGGCTAAGGCAGACGGTGCCCCTTTTTGGTATTGAGACGCTTCATCTTTCAGAGCATTCACCAGGTAGAAAGGCATATTTAATTTCATCCCATGCACTAGGTGATTGAGGAAGTGCACATGATTAATGTACAGATGGGTATACTTCCCTGTGCATGTGAAGAATCGAGCAATCTGCTCGAACATCTTCCACATATTCATGGGGAGATTATTTTTGAGTAACCCCTCCCTATCTATCTGCACATTTCCTCCTGGTAGTAGTATTTCGGCGTATAGTTTTAACACTCCACCCTTGTATGTACATTCCCCCATGAGAGGCAATCCAGTCGCTTGTGAGATGAACTCAGGGGTGACTGGAATTTCCACCCCTCGTACTTGGGCCACATCGCCCCTCAAAGAGGTGGTGAATTCTCTAGCTGCCTCCACGTACTAGTCTTGACTGACCAGGGTGCAGTATTTGAGCCACCCCTCGACTTCGAATTGGGTCTTCACTGCCCCTCTGATCCCATCAGTATCACTGGGTTCATTCTTCTTGATCGCGTGGTTCTTGGACCTTCCTCCCATGGCACCTTCTACTACTGTATTTTTTTTTGTCCTTCCTTCTTCAGGAAGGCGCCTTCTTATAGAAAATATGCCTAACCCTAGCAGTTATGGAAGGCTCCCTATCATTGGCACGTGATTCCCGCTATGGGGGGATACGATCTCTATGACGGCGGTATCTTTTTCGATACTGCGTATTTATAAATAATTATATAAACGATTTGATTTAGTATGCACGTACCTGATTCGTCGTTCTAGTCATCGTGGTAGCCATTGATTTGCTAACTTGTGACATGAGGGAGGGGTATGGTCCTTTGATGTTGCTCATTTGTGCGATGCTTCGTTCCGCTCGAGGCGTCCGGTAGATGTAAATGTTGCACACGGGAGGCATTCTTTGGTACCTTTCCCATGTGGATGGTGTCCTTGTAGCGCCTTTCCAACATTGTCGGTGCTCTTCTTCGAACGAATGTGCCTTTCGATGCTACGAGGTGCCTCTGATTGGTGGGAGGTGCTTTTGCCTGCATGCGTCTTCCCAATGTGGGAGGTGCCTCCTTCTGGTTCGTGCCTTCTCGATGTTGGAAGGTGTTCGTCTTGATGAATGTGCCTTCCTGATGTTGGAAGGTGTATTCGACTGGATGAATGTGCCTTCCTGATGTTGGAAGGCGTCTCGACTGGATGAATGCGCCTTCTTGATGTTGGAAGGCGTCTTCGACTATTTTTTTTTTTTTTACGTCTGGGTGCCTTCCTGCCACGGAAGGTGCCTACATATGTATTTTTTTTTTTTTAGAACTTCTGAATAGATGGAAGGCGCTGTATTCCGATTTGGCACCTTCTGGATGCAGTAAGGTTCCTTCTTCTGGATGGGCACATTTCGGGTGCAGTAAAGCGCCTTCTTGTGGACTTGGCACCTTCTTCTGGATGCAGTAAGGCGCCTTCTTCTAGATGGGTGCCTTTCAGGTGTAGTAATGCACCTTCTTCTAGACTTGGCACCTTCTTCTGGATGTAGTAAGGCACCTTCTTCTAGACTTGATGCCTTCTGGATGCAGTAAGGCGCCTTCTTCTGGACTTGGCACCTTCTTTTGGATTCGACACCTTATGGATGCAGTAAGGCGCCTTCTTCTGGACTTGGCACCTTATTTTGGATTTGGCACCTTTTGGATGCAGTAAGGAGCCTTCTTCTGGATGGCGATTTGACTGGAAAAAGGGTGATCAAGCCTCCCTAGTTTTTCATGCTTCCCAGATTCTACCTACGAGCTGGTGTCGGAATACTGAGCCGAATCAGGCTTGGTTTCCCAGATACCTATCCCTCGTGCTATCAGGTCCTCCACCTGCAAAAAGAAACCAAAAAAGAAAGGAAAATAAAGGCAGTTAGACACGTTCCATGCCTGTTAGGCCCTGGATTAGGATGCCTGTAGCTTGCATGCGGGCGTCGTCCCGACAAAAACACACATTACAAAAAAAACTATACTAACTAAAAAAATTTTGGGTGAGCACTTTTTGTGCCCACCATTTCACCTGTGAGAGTTCGGTCCAGATCTAGCAAGATGGGGTCTCCCCCACGCCTACTCTGGATTCCACCTGTAACTTTTTAGATGTATTATAGGGGCGTAGTCGGTGGCCATTGACTGTGAACATGGTGTTACGACCGTCAATTGTCTTAACGCGCACTGCCCCATTCCTAATGAGCTCTGCCACCTCATATGGCCCCATCCATCTCTACATAAGTTTGCCCTTCCTTTCCTGGAACCGAGAATCGTACAACAGTACCCATTCTCCTACCTGGAACTTCTTTAGCTTGATGTGGTTATCATGTCACTTCTTTCTCTGCTTTTGTATAATCTCTGTCCTCTGCAAAGCATCCAGTCGGATTTCGTCCAGCTGATCTAGCAAGCAAATCCTCTATTTTTGAGCTTCGTCCAAGTTCAAATTTAATTCTGAAGCCGTCCTCAGAGTTTTGATTTTGAACTTGATGGGCATCATCGCATTTTTTCCATAGACCAGTTGGAAAGGTGTGCATCTTGTGGTGGATTTTCAAAGGTGTGCATCTTGTGGTGGATTTTCACGTGGTGTTGTATGCCCAAAATGCCTCTGACAACTGTGTGGCCCAATATTTCTTATGTTGCTGCACGGTTTTGGTCAGGATGTTTTCTATCTCCCTGTTTGTCACTTCTACTTGCCCGTTCGCCTGCGGATGGTAGGGCATGGTTTTATTGTGTCAAACTCTATACTGCTCCATTAGCTCCTCAATCAATTTGGAGGTGAATTGGGGCCCTTGGTCTATTGTTATCTCCCGAGGAACCCCAAATCATGTGAAAATATGGGCAAATAAGAAATTAGTGACCGTTATTTCCTTTGAGTCCCTTAATGCCTGCACTTCCACCCATTTGGTGATGTAATCCGTGAATACCAAAATAAACCTCCTTCCCATCGAAGGTGGATTAAATGGTCCTACGAAGTCCATGCCCCATTTATCGAAAGGTTCTAGGTGTACCTAGGGCTACAGGGACATTTCATCTCCGTGGGTTGGTCTACCCATCCTCTGGCACTCGTCACACTTGTTGGTATACGTTGCCGCTTCCTTGAATAGAGTGGTCCAAAAATACCCAGCCTGTAGGATTTTGTAGGCAGTTCATTTCCCTGCAAAGTGTCCTCTGCATGGCTCATCATGACATGCCTTGAGCATTTCTGAAAACTCTTGTTCTGCTACGCATCTTATAATTTGGTCACGTCCTATTTTAAATAGGAGACCATCCATCCAAAGGAATGATGCGCTCTTCTCTATGACCGCTTGCTTTTCTCGGTAGGAGAGAGCAGGTGAGGTCCTTTCGGTGGCCAAGTAATTGGCTATGTCTGCATACCACGGAGTTTTTTCACTAACAGACAAACAGATGTTCGTCCGTAAACCGATCTTCCACTGCTTGATGATCTGCTGGTATCAATCTGGACAGAAAATCTGCCACGACATTGTCCTTGCCCGGTTTATCGACTATAGTGATGTCGAATTCCTGCAATAGCAATAGCCATATGATAATTTTTCCACTAATGGCCGGTTTGCTCATCAGATACCTGATATCCGCATGGTCCATATGGATGAAGACCTTGTATCCCGTTATATAGTGGCAGAATTTGTTTATTGCATGGACAACTGCGAGGAATTCTTTTTCTGTCACTGTATAGTTGAGCTCTGCTCTTGCCAAGTTTTTACTGACATAATAGATGGTGTAAAATTCTTTGTCGTCTTTCTGCCCGAGGATTGCTCCGATCGCACCATTAGATGCACACAGTAAATATGGAATGATATAGCCCAATTCGGTCCTCTCAAGACCATTGCAGATATCAAATTTTCTTTCAGCAATTGGAATGCTTCTTTGTAGTCTCCCATCCAATTGAACTCTACGTCCTTAGAAAGTAGGGTGTGTAGTGGTTTGGCAATCTTACTAAATTCGATGATAAATCGCCGGTAGTACCCAGCTGATCCAAGGAAACTTCTTACCTCCTTCTACATTCTAGGGCTAGGTAGGTCTCTGATGACCTCGATCTTCCTCTTATCTACTTTTATTCCTTTCGCAGAGAGGTGGTGTCCCAACATGATGCCTTCCTACATCATCATAAAGAATTTTTCATTACTTAGGGACAAATGATTTTCCTTGCCCCTGTCGAGCACTCTTTCCAGATTTGTCATTGCCTCCTCGAAGGTTTCTCCATAGGTGGTGAAGTCATCCATGTATACTTCCACCCCGTCTCCTATCATATCAGAGAATATGCTAAGCACCGCCCTTTGAAAGGTGGCCGGTGCGTTGCACAGTCCAAAAGGCAATACCTTATAGGCAAACGTTCCCCATGGACAGGTGAACGTTGTTTTATCTTGATCTTCTTCCCCTATCGGGATCTGGTTGTAACCACTAAAATCGTCCAGAAAGGAGAAGTATTTTCTTCCTGAGAGTGTGTCCAAGACCTGATCGATGAACGAGAGTGGGAAGTGGTAGTCGCCTTGTTCAACGCTCGATAGTCCACGCAGATCTGCCATTTCCTATTCTTTTTGGGGACCACCACTAATGGTGATACCCATTCACTGTCAAAAATTGGATATATGAGTTCGGCAGCCAAAAGTTTGTGCAGTTCTTCTTTGACAATGTCTTTCATTGCTGGGTTCATCCTTCTCTGTGGCTACCGACTAGGAGTTGCCTGGTCATCTAAATAAATTTGATGGGTACATATTTCTGGGCTGATGCCGTGCATATCTGCGTAGTACCATGCAAATGCTTGCTGGTGTTTTACCAGGAGCTCTTCCAATTTTTCTAGCTGTGTGGGCATCAACCTGCTGTTAACGTTTAATATCCTCCTTGGCCCAACGTGTATTTTTTGAATGTGCTGATCTTGGGCACCAATCAACGACGATCCAGGTGTGGGGGTGGACGATTCTCCATGGAGAAACTCCATGATAGCACCATCCTCGTCCTCTTCTACCACCTCCTCCAAGGTCATCACCGATTAGATTATGGAAAACTTCGTAGTTCCATGCTCGATGATCCTGGGTTCTTCTGTCAAGTCCATAGACTAAGCTGGCGGTGAAATGGTCAGCATTTTAACGTTTTTCCCGTTGGAGATGGTCATTAGCCCATCCCGATAGCTGATGTAAGCGTCAACTGTTGCCAGCCATGGCCTTCCCAAAATGAGTGGGTAACCGCCCAGCCTGGTCTTGGTTTGCAAAACTAAAAAATCGGTTGGATATTCCCATGCACTGACTGTTACGATCACATCTTCTAGCACCCCTTCCGATGACACGGTTGATCGATCGACTAACTGCAGCACTTTCGTGGTTGGCTTCAGGTTCATGAGCTGCAGCCTCTGCATGGTCTCTTGAGGCATCACATTGATGGCTACCCCGAGGTCAACCAATGTTTTGGACAGGGAATGTCCAATTTTTATGGTCAGCATTGGGCTGCCTAGATCTGCATACTTTGGATGACGTGTTCTACCCATCATTAGATCTGCCAGTTTACCCATGACATTAATAGTCTGGGTAGCTTTTCGTCTTGGTCTCCTTAGACACATTTCTATGATTGCCTTGGTGTAAATGGGGACATCTCGAATTTGCTTGAAATAATGGGATTGTCATCGTGAGATTCTTCAAGCTCGACAAGATGTCGAATTTTGGTTGTGTTGTTTTTCTTTGTTCCTGCAGTCGGCTAGGAAATGGAGCCTCCGCTCTCTCAAGTGCTTTTCCCTCTTCTACCAGAGGTGTCTCCTCTATTTCTTCCTCCTCTTCTACCAGTGGAGGTGTCTCTACTATTTCTTCCTCCTCTTCTACCAGAGGCGGTGTCTCTACTCCTAGCTGCCTACCTGATCTAAGCTAAATATTGTATATATGATACATCTCACCTTCTACGTTGTATGCCGGATGATTTACTCTATTGTTCGGGTTTACTATCGATTGTGCTGGTAGCTGCACAGGTCTCGCTATTGGCAATGCTGGTAAGTTCTGTTGGATGTGAGTAGGCATTGCACTCTATGGAGTTTGATTCCACGCATTGTGGCCTCTCCACTGCTGCCCAGGATATGGATATGGCATCCATGGCTGCTGATTCAAAAATGCTGCTGGGGGTGCGTTAGTCCAGGGTGATGGTCCCCACCACCCCATATTAGGTGGTTGAGGGGGTCCTTGGTGCATGTATGGCCCTTCCCCATATGCTAGCATTCTGGTTGGTATATTCCCCGTGGGGGGCTGTGGCCAACTCTTCCTATTGCTTATGAAGTAGGCTTCTGTGCTCTCAGCCGCTTCCTGATTACTGGGCAGTTGTGGGCACAATCGAGTTTTATGATTCAGCTTGCAAACTGCGCATACTCTGACCTTGTTTTCTAGACATGCATTCTTTGCATGCCTTCCTTTGCATTTTGGGCAAAAATAGGCTAATGCTGCGTCATTTTCTTGTTTCTTCTTTTCTAACAACAGCGTATCCATCTGCAGTGCTAGATATGAGAGCATTTCGCTCTTCAAATCCTCCAGCATGTTGCCTATTTTTGTTTTGGTGACTGAAGTAGTCGCCTTCATGGTCCTGGCGATGATTTTGCCTCGCCTTCTCGAGTAGTTTCGACATAATTGTCAGATGTTGTCCATAGCGTGCTGATAGACATCACCTCCAAAGATCATATTGAGAGCCTCCAGTGACTCATTGGTAAGTCCCCTTAAGAAGATGCTTTTGAGGGACTTATCAGATAGCTTCGAGTGAGGGGACCATTGAAGATTAAAGCTGAATCTCTCCTAATACTCCTCGAGAGACTCATCTTCTCTTTGTGTCATGATCAGGACCTCCTCCCTGGAGTCTCTTTCTCTCTCAAAATCCTGATATTTCTCTAGAAAGAGCTTCTTCATCTGGTCCTAGGTGGTGATGTGTTTGTCTCCTAGAATGATGAACCATCGTAGAGCTGCATCGTCTAATGTAGAAGGAAATAATTTCAACTTATGTTTGTTTGATTTGTAATCCACAGACCTGCACAAAACATCAAACTTGAATAAAAATAGGTCAGGGTCCTCAGTTGGGTGTCCTCTGAAGGACGAAAGGTTGTCTGGCATTTTCATTTTGGTATCTCCTACTCCCTCCTCTATTAGGAAACTAAATCCAGATGAGACTTCATCATTATCTGCCATTTTTTTAGGAAATGTGGTTTCTAATGCAACGTTTATGGCCTTTCGATCGTTTAAAACTTTTTGAGTCAATGCTCTAAGGTTGTCTGGCGAGATCGTCTGATCCTCCACAGCCTTCCACAATAGGGCTTCCTCTAGAGGAGTCCTATTAAACAAGGGATTTATGATGATTCATTCGTCCCCTTGTTGATGGGATGAGGTCACACTTTGCACAAAGTGCGGTTCCTCACTCCAATGGACTGCTGGTAGATCGGGCGAGTCTAACTCAAATCCAAAATGCTCGGCTGACTCAGGTCCTAATGGATTAGTTCTTATAAAACGACCGTCAGGTCTTCTTCTCGAAGAACTCATACAAGGTCAGATGGAAGGTTTCAGGGTATTGTAAGTAATCTAATTAAGACGCTTCCCTGGCAACGATGCCAAAATGTTGCGGACCAAACAAGGTGAATGGTTTCCTATTTTTCTCACATGCCCGTGCATTTAATTATACACCCAGGGAGCTTCGTAAACTTGCGAAGAGTCAGAATTAGGTTACTACAATACCACTGGAGGTGAATCTACTAATCCTACATTTTGGGGGGTGTTCTTGAGATGGTTGTCAATCATTCCTGCACTCCTCAATAAATTACGTAAGAAGAACAAAATTAAATCTACAGAAATAAATCATGTACATATTATTGAAAATAAATCTACTGCAAATACTAGAACTAGTAAACTAACAAATGTTCTTATAAAAGGAATAAACTTATTAAAACAAATAAACAAAAAGGAAATGGGGAAGAAATACTGGCTTGTAGTGGGCCCAGGCTCCAGCAGCTTCTTCTCGATCGAACACGCGCTTAGAACTTCTGGAACTGTAATATATTTATCAACGTATTACAATCTATCTTCTGTAACTCTAAATGGATATTTTTTAATTATTTCTATATATTACTTAGAAAAATCTGCATGTGTTTATATAACACACCCATAAAAATTTTGTTACAGAAGTGGTTACAATAGTCGATTCTTCCCAGACTAAATTAGAACAGTCTGGTGAATGCAATCGACGTCTGGAATTCTATTTTGATGGCGGCGTGTTCATTTTGGTTCGTGCTTTGCCTGGAATTAGTAAGACTTTTTGATACGTTGGTGCTATCTCCAATTTAGCTCTGCATGATGCAGAGCTAGAACTGCACCAGCCGCTACCGTCCATGTCATTCAAATATGGTCAACAGGCAAAGAATCAGTGGTGCCTTCCTTATGAGGAAGGTACCTTGTTATCGCGATGCCTTCTGGTTGTAGGGAGGTGCTTGCCTTCTATTAGCGCATTTTATATTTGGGGAGGTGCTTGCATTCTGTTGGCACCTTTCGACTGTGGGGAGGTGCTTGTATTTGGTTGGTGCCTTCCGATTGCAGGGAGGCACTCGCATTCAGTTGGAGCCTTTTGATTGCAAGGAGGTTCTCGCATTCAGTTGGTGCCTTTCGACTGTAGGGAGGCACTTGTATTCAGTTGGTGCCTTCTAACTGTAGGGAGGCACTCGCATTCAGTTGGCACCTTTCAACTGCAGGGATGCGCTCATCTTCAGTTGGTGCCTTTCGACTGCAGGGATGTGCTCGCATTCAGTTGGCGCCTTTCAATTGCAGGGAGGCGCTCGTCTTTGGTTTGGTGCCTTTCAACTACAGGGAGGTGCTTGTTCCCTTGGCGCCTTTCGATTGCAGGGAGGCGCCTATGTTCTCTACATTGACCCTCGATGAAATAAAGTGCCAGGTCCATCAAAAGACCTCGATCGTTCCAAATCTAACTAAATCAACTGCAATTCCACAAAACATACTAAAAGCACACAAATTAGATAACACGCATAATTATATCAAATATCTATATAATAATTCATAAAAGTATGCAATCCTTATTATACAGCCGCATATTGATCAAAGAAATATGTACAAAATATGAGCATTTTTGGTGCTCATCAACTGGATCAAAATTTTCAAAGAAGATTCTCTAGAAGCCAAGCCAGTGAAATGAATTCAGTTCTTCAGCAACTTGAGAATTTGAAATTGTATGGGAATGATAACTCCCAAGAACCTAGAGGAGATGAAGTCAATTATGCTTTATTGACCAGTACAAAACTAGAACCAGCTAGCTATGAGAAGGCATGTACTCAAAATGTATGGCAAGAAGCCATGAAAGAGGAAATAACCTCTATAAAAAATAATGATACATGGGAGCTAGTAAAGCTACCCAAAGGTAAAAAATGTGTTGGATGTAAATGGGTCTACAAGATGAAGTACAATTTTGATGGAAGCATTGAGAGGCATAAGGTGAGACTAGTAGCAAAAGGTTTTACTCAAAAATATGGTATTGACTATGAGGAAACTTTTGCTCCTGTTGCAAGACAAGAGAAAATTAGACCAGTTATTTCCTTAGCATCCCATAAAGGATGGAATGTTCAACACATGGATGTAAAGAGTGATTTTTTGAACCGATACTTGACAGAATATTTTTATATTCAACAACCTCAAGGTTTCAAAAAACAGGGAAAAGAAAACCTTGTTTACAAATTGAGAAAGCACTTTATGGCCTCAAGTAAGCACCAAGAGCTTGGTACTCACGCATTGATGGCTATTTCAGCGAGTATGGATTCACAAGAAGCAAAAGTGAACCAAATATGTACTACCTAAAGCATGGAGTAGACATTCTCATAGTTTGTTTGTATGTGGATGATCTAATATTTATGGGTAGTAACAATAAAATGAATATGGAGTTCAAAAACTCCATGATGAAGCAGTTCGAGATGAAAGATCTTGGTTTAATGTGATACTTCCTAGGCATGGAAGTGCATCAATAAAATAAAGGGATCTTCATATGTCAACACAAGTATGCTCGAGACATGATTAAGAAATTTTCCATGGAGCAGTGCAAATCAATTGCAACTCCAACTGGACATGGGATCCAATTGAGCAAGGATTATGGAGCATCAAAGGTTGACATGACCACTTACAAAAGCATGGTTGGGAGTCTGATGTTTCTCACCAACACAAGGCTTGATATTCAATATGTTGTTTCTCTAGTTTCAAGGTTTATGGCTAGTCCTTATGAGCTGCATCTACAAGTAACTAAAATAATATTGAGATATGTAAAAGGTACATTAGATTTTGGAATCCATTACTAACAATGTAAGTTTGTGAAATTAGTTGGCTTCAGTGACAGTGATTGGGGCAACAATATAGATGACATGAAATCTACATCAAAAAATTATTTTAGTCTAGGATCAGGACTAATTACATGGAGTTCCAAGAAATAAACTATTGTAGCATTGTCATCGACTGAGGATGAGTATATAGCCATCACACATGCTAGTACTCAAGCCCTATGGTTGAGAAAAGTTCTTGAAGAGATTGGAGAAAGTCAAAGTGATACAACTCGATTGTATTGTGATAACATAACTGCCATTCAGTTGGCATACAATCCAGTCCATCAAGCAGATCAAAGAATTTCAATATGAAGTATCACTTCATTCAAGATATGGTGGAACAACAAATAGTTGAGCTTCAATATTGTAACACTGGATAATATTGCAGATATCTTCACCAAAGGTATAGCTAAAGCTCAATATATGAAGCTGAGAGACTGTATAGTCAGACCTCTCAAATTTAAGGGGGGGAACGTTGGAAGTTAAAGTAAAAATTTGTTTTTTACTTTACCTTTATTTACCTTTACCTGGATGAGAAATGAGGTGGTTGGCAGACTCCAATGTGGACGGCAAGAGGAAGGACGACAGACAAGAGAATTCACTCCTAAATTCTTCTTTCCTCCCTATTTATTTTCTATCTTATTTTCTCTCCCTAATTTTCTCCTAAGTTATTTATGGCTTATTCCTAAGTTATTTAAGGTTGTAATCTAGGATTTATTGATTAATAAACTTTTTTGAGCTTTTCAATTATTCAAGAACCATAAATCGCTCTCAAGAATAGACTTAGGATAATGTTCAAGCAATTGGCTCGAATGGTAAAAATTACTTCAAAATTGAAAATATAACATAGAGAAAAATCACACCATAGAATTGAAAATGAATCATTTTATTATATCATAAAATGGATATTTTTATTACAATAAACCCCTTTGCAAGGAGATTTTACAATACAAATGTTCGAAGGGGGTGATCCCCTTTTACAATAAAAATGGTGTATTTGCTTCTTATGTGCCACAATCAATGTTGGATGGTGGGTTTGTGGTTGTGACCACCATGATGGATTTGTGAGCTCTAGAATATAGAACCTGCACACATGCAAAGAGACAAAGGTTTAGTAGCACCTATCACAATGAATATGATAAATGACTAATGAAAATTGAAAATAGAAAACCATTGTTGCATACATAAGTCATAATTTCAGCAACATAATTATAACATTCTATTCCTTATTTTTTGGGTGAAGTGATGGTGTATTTATAGGTCTTTGAGGGTTTTGGAGGGAAGGATAGGTGGCAATCCAGGGCTGCCAAGTGGTAAGGACTGGATAGCCACCTATCCTAAGTAGTTGCAGTGAGTCATTAGGAGTGTCTCACTTAATTGGGGAGATGTGGCAAGTGGGTAGGTGCAAGTGGAGTGAGGTGGCAAGGTGAGGGGTAGTGGTGGCTAGGACACATGTCACATGGGGAGACAAGGTATCCTAGGGGGTTTTATAAATTTAATAAAATCTGAAAATAGGATAATGTGCATAAATTATATGCCTAAGTCAAACTTTAGACACATTATTATGCAGTTTTAGAATGTGCTATGTGAATGGATAATGTACAGGAATTATATGCCTAAGTCAAAATTTAGACACATTATTACTATGCATATTTTTATGGTGGGATGCAAATACCTAGATTTTGGTGTCTACAGATACCCCTTTTTGTACCGCGTTGCGTAAAAAATAATACGATGCAAAAAAAAGAGACACTTGGCTTTATTGGATGAAGATGTATTTTTGTGGCCTCAGTGCGAATATGGAGTGATCAATGATTTTTATTTTTATTTTGGCTTACCCCCTCAAGTGACGAATGGGTGAAATATGGAATGGATGAAACCCACAAGTTGCTTGAAAAACTTTGGATGATGGAGGGATGTGATGTGATGGATGAAAATATTAAAAATCAAGATCAAGTTGGTTACCCCAAGTTTGAATTGGGTATGCATTGTAAAAACTTTTCTCTTGGTAGAATTATGAGCATTTTGATGTGGTAGATGGACCAAGCAATATGGTGTGTGTGTGTGATACTAGAATCGTTCAAGGTGATTTGTACACCTGATTGCAGTTACCGCATTCAGACTCGTACATTGGCATGATGTATACCAATTTGAGAGATTTTCACTTTGTGCCCCCGTAGAGAGGGTTCTTGATAGCTTTTTGCAAAGTTTCTTGAATGCCGTCGCATTCTAAATTTGAGTTACCAAATAAATTTTATTTGTGATAAACTACGATGGATTGATGTGATGGTTGTAGACTTAATTTGATGTTTTTGTGAAGTTTTGTAGACTGATTTGATGGATTTTTTTTGTTTTTTTTTAAAAGCATCCTTATGGTGATGTACCCATCCTACCGACTTGCATGGATAACCAATAATTGCAATCGGTAGGTGATAAGAGTAAATTACTAGATACAAGGTTCACTTGATAATTTAGGTTCACTTGATTTGTGACAAGATGCAATGAGTTGGGAGGATGCTTGAAGGGGTGATATCATGATTTTTGATGATTAATGAGGCTAATTTAATGGTTTTTTTTATATGCGTGTGATAAAATGAATGTATTGTGATGAATGCAATTGTTGATGATGTATGCATTTGCATGAATGGTTTTGCCTTATTAATTATTTTTCGAAGAAGTTTTGGACCATTTTTTAGAAAACTTTACCTTTATTGCTTGATCAGGGACACTAACATTTGATGCTAACATATGAAATGTATTATAAAATAAATAATGATAATGGCATGGAATGTAAGATCTTGTATGGTTTTGTTTACCTTAGGTATAAATTATCTAGAGTTGTTTTACAAAGATTCAAACATCATAGTGATATTAAACAAACTCATCTATTTATCTCACAAATCCATATTATGCTAAGGTTGTCCTAATGGTTTCAAATTTCTCAAGGACCAAATGTGTGTGCAATGAATGTTCATTTCTCATTATGAGTAAGGGTAGACTAATCCATTGGTAACTTATGCCAACAAGCTAGCTCAACCGTGAGCATCCATAGGTCTGTACAAAAGAAGGTCGCTAATATGATAGAATTGGTACCATGCGTAAGGATACCCCATTACCAAGCAGGTTTCATTCAACCCATTGTTGTAATGAGGATCACCTCACGGTATTCAAAACAATAAGAATTCCAAGGATTCAAGCTCCTTTCCCTTATTTTATTGGATTTTTCAATTTTATTTAGTACTATGCTCATTTTGTATTGGAGCAAAGGGGATTTTTATTACTTTTGGGGCTTGCTCATTTTTGGAGATGAGCAAGAGGATTTTTTTTTTGCTTTTAGGATACTTGCTCGTTTTGAGGAGCAAGGGATTTTTTTGGGAGTTGCTTGCTTTTGAGAAGAACAAAGGCAATTTTTATTCCTTTTGGGATACTTGCTCATTTTGAGGAGGAGAAAGGAATTTTCTCTTTTCTTTTTGAAGGGTGAAGGGGAAGCTTGTCCTTTTTTCAATTATTTAGATTTCTAGACCATGCACATAGTTGGATGAACAGGGGAAACCGTTCATTTTATGGAAATATCAACTCATGAGTTTGTCCTTTATAGACTTTACAATGTATTTATTTGTTATAATGTGCATGGTCAAAGAGGAAACTTGATTGACCAGGAAAAACCTATGGCACTAAGGATTGTTCGATTTTCAATGGAGGTTGCTTAAAATACTAGGGGTGGTTGAGTGACTGAAAACACGTATATTTTGTTTAGCAAACAAGGTGTTATGCAATATGTGCTGTTAGTTTCCCTATAAGCTTTTGCTAATTAAACGATGTACATAAAATAGTCAGTGGCCGTATAATCATCATTATTGATGACTATATAGTATCTATCCTATCTTATGCAGATCCCTTAATCATCAAAATATCATAAAGAAAGTTGTAAATTATTGTAGCTGATGGATTGGTGACTAATGTTTGAACTAAGGTGCCACTGATTAAGGCAACAAGACATAGTGGGCTAAAAATTATCCAATATGACTGAATGACAACTAATGAGTACAAATGTGCAAATGCAATGAAAGTGGAATGCATGAATGGATGTATTAAAATGCAATGTGTATGAAAATATTTGTGTTTTTTTGTTTTGTTATTTTTTTAAGCCTTGTGCATAGAATTATTTCAAGTTGGCTTAGATTGTTCTCATGGAAGGAGCAACTAGAAGATGGGTTGATGGATAGGAAATATTCTAATGTAGTACTCATCTCTCATCAATGGCAACTATGGGTACCGCATCTTCTTTGAAATCATCGAAGGCAATAGATAGGACATAAAATTCCTCTCCAAAGTCTTCCTCATAGTCGTATCCAAAATATAATTAATCATGTCGATGTACGGTCACATTTTTGAAAAGGCCTCATGTAAATGAAGTGTAAAGTTAGGATACATGTATTCATCCTCGCTATCATTGCTATCTTCATTATTTTCCTCCTCAAAATCAAGGGTGAGTGGTAGAAGTTGTTGGCTTGTATCCTAAGCCAGAGTGATCATGTACCTCTTGATAGTGAGGTTCAATAATATTCTGCTGACCCTATTCATTTCGTCCAAGGCCATATCCTTTCCAGTTAACCTGATGAAAATATCACATTGATAAATATGGATTGGACATATATTATAAGTTGGCACAAAATTATTACATGGATTAATCATTAGGAGGAGGTGGATCGGATGAAGAATCCACTCCCCCATATACACAATTAATCTTGTTTTATTTGGAATCCATTCTACACACTGCACCTATGGCAAATGATGGGTCACATGGGCAATCATAATATCTAACAGACTAAATAGGTGGTGTTATAGGGACTCTCTCAACTATGTAATCACCAATTCTTGGATTGACGAGATGGACTGTAACTTGAGTTAGATTGGATGTGGATGAATAAGGTGCAAAGGTTGAGGCTTCAATGGTGGATTATGGTTCAGATGAAGGAGATGGTGTATGTTGCAATGGTTCTTCTTGAATAAGTGGCCCTATTAGTGAGACAATGGATGGTGGGGTTTGAGATGAATTTGGATGAATGGAGTGGCTAGCGGGTTGTGGGTTAGGTTGATATGGAAATATAAAGGGTGCTTGAGAAATAGGAGGCATACTTGATGAAGATGAAGGTTGATTTACGAGATGATAAGATGCAATGGAATAATGGTATGAAGTGGATGAAGGACCTTGGCTTGGGTTGACAACTTGAGATGCAAATACATTACCAACTTTTGGTAAAGCCTCTAGTATGGGTGTTTTGGATGAAGTGTCATGTTCCAAAGTGATTTTGATGATGAGTATCTAGATGGACAAATGAGTGGATGGTAGGGATGACTCATATGGGTTGGATATTAAGTTGCAATACTTGAATGGCTTAGTGTCAGCTAGAATGCAATGGATCTTTCCCTCATGCACATATTTCAAGCATTGATGCAATGTTGAGGGAACACACTTCATTTCCCTAATCCAACGATATCTTAGAAGTACGTTGTACTACATGGCTCCTTCCAAGATATGAAAGGGAAATCATGAGTAGAACTACATTTCCTATAGTGGAGCACAAAGCATCATTGAATACCCCCAAAGTTAATGTGGATGAGGTAATATAAGATGGTGATAGTTTAATATGTTGAATGGCTCCAGTGGTGATGATATTGATAAAGGAGTTGATATCAATGAGTACATATTTGAAGGGTTTTCAATAAATGTGATCTACAATATGCAACGGAGGATCGGGTAACTCCAATGATATACTTTTTTCTTCAAAATTATAGAATGCAATTGAAGGTTCCATACAATTCTAAACACTCCCTGCAAAAGTGTAGAAGGCTTTGGAATCTTCTATTTGAATTTCAATGGATTTTAAGATCTCCATTAATGCCTCACGATGTGGGCGAGATTTTTATATAAGCTCATATATGGATAACTTGACCAAGGCCATCCTTAAACTCTGGGTCAATCAATTTCTCAATATGATAATGGGATTGGGTGGATGAATTTGAATATGGATGGGTGAAGATGAAATTATGTGGTTCGGTTGTATGGGCACATTTATTTGTTGTGCTATAGGAGTGGGTATTGCTTGAGTTGGTCCATTTGTTTATTGTGTGTGATTCCTATTTCTTTGCCCATGGGTGACTACGTGAATAACTCCTACAAAACCCTAGTACACTTGAGATACATGATTGAATTGGTTGGGGAGAACTATAAAAGTTGATGCCCCAGTGGTTTATTGAGTTGCCTCATGATGAGGTAGTGGTGTTTAATAGATACCAATGTTTTGGTTTTGTTAGGCCAAAGGGTTATCAATCTTGATATATCCCCTTTCAAGCATATCTTGCACAATGTTTTTGAATGTATAACAATCATTAATGTTATGATATTTTTGTTGATGAAAAGTGCAGTACAAATGCTCCTTATATTTCTTGCCACATGGTTTATTTGGATCCTCACATTTTATCTCTGGTAAGGTAATATCTTATGTGTCATACAACTTTTGGAAAATGGATGCATATGATTCAGGTAATGGGGTGTAATTGTGGGGTGGTGGATTGAATTGGCATTAACGATTATCTATAGGTTGGACTTGATTTTGTATTTGTTGTGGGGGTGGAATTGCTTGGTAATTCTATTGCTGCTATGGGGGTTGTTTTACTTGGGCTTGAGCTTGTTGTGTTTGCTATGGTGATTGGCTCAACACTATTTGATTAACCTGATCAGTCTTGGACTGGTCTTGGTTGTTCCTCCTTTATTCCTTATTCTGACATTCTTTCTGTCTTAGTTTATCTCATCCTCTTGGATTTTAATTTCTATAATTAATCGGACCTGCGTGAGAGCTTCTTAGAATGTTCTATATTGTTGCAATTGTAGTAACAATGATATTGGTTTGAAACAACTCCTTGTGAAAAATTCTTGTTAATTTTGCCATGGGGAGGAAGAATGGCAATTTTGTGAAGACTACCCTCCAATGGTTTCCAAATTCATAAACTGACTCGTCTTCAAATTGGCGTAGGTTGAACAAGTTGGTTAATGTTGTAAATTTTCTAACATTAAGAGAGAAACGTTCCAAGAATTGGTCTGCTAATTGCTCAAAAGTATAAATACTTTGGTGCGGGAGATGGTTGTACCATTATAGATCATACCCTCCAAATATTTGAGGAAAGGTGTGGAGCATTAGAGCATAATTCTCATGGATTCTAAAATATGCATTGATAAATGTGCTCACATGCTCCCGAGGGTCCTCATACCCCTTGAATTTATTAAACTTTGGTAATTGAAAATTTGTCAGGTAAGGCAGTGATGGTACCGAAGAATGAATGGGGTGATTGATTAGCTGCCTTAAATTGGGTTTCTGATATAGCATACCCAATGTTTGCATGGCCAAGCTATCAATCTAGTTCTGCAAAAACTAAAACTTAGGATCTTCTAGTAAAGGGTTAAAACCTTGATTTGCTTGTTGCTACTAAAAATAATGTGCATTGTTAGTTGGGATTTTATGATGATGGATGTTAGTGTGGAATGGATTATGGAATGATTGTTGCTGATGAATTTTATGATGATGAGGAGATGGGGGTATGATGGTATGTTGACCTAAAGAGCTAGCATACATGTGATGAAGTGGATTAGTGGGTATGGTTATGGTTGGGGGTCGCGACACCCAAGATGGATCTTGGATAAAAAATATGTGTGGATGTGATGTGGATGGTTGGTTAGGAAATATCCCCTATGACTATTGTTGCAAATCAAGATTAATGCTTTGGTTAGCACTATCCATAAGAAATTTTTGCAAATGCAAAAATGTTTGTTGTATAGCCATTGCAGATGAATATGATATGGCCATACAGGGGGTAGATGATTGAGCTAGTTGGATGGCAACTATGTTAGTGGATGTAGGTGGAGGTTATATGGAAAAATATATTACCACTAAATGGGGGATGGCATGATGCGTGGGATATACAGATGTGGTGGATGGTATGGATACGAGGATCTATGAAGCAACATTGACTTGTGCTTCATAGAGGGGATTAGTATAGATGATGTTTTGTTGTGATGGGATGGAGGTATTTTTATGTGATGATGATGGAAATATGTCAGCCATGGTTGCAGTAGTTGGTTGATAATAACTATGCGAGGTGGAATGGTGAGTGAAGGTAGTGATAGAAAGATCAAACTGGATGTATTTAGGTATGTCCTAACGATATCCATATCCACATACATGACACGACTATCATATGGCATGAGTGGATCACTCCTAGGAGTTTTGGGAATGGTGGCATGATTAGCTCTCTGTGTTAGACCTATGTTCAAAGTGGGGCACCATTAGATGTTTCAACATTCAAGTTCAAACCCATAGTATGAGCGATACTGACTTGCCATACCGCTGAAGTGGCAGGGGCTTGATAAGATAAGAAGGAAACTCCATGGATGAAGGCAACTAACTTTGGGTTTGGGCTTATTTTATAGCTTGACTACGGGTTGTTACCATACACTAAGGGTGGGATGAGGTGGAAAATATGTAGGTATGTGTGTGAAGATGTGATGAAAATACAAAGAAAATAACACACAAAGCAAACAAACAAACAAATGTTTACTAAGTTTTTGCAGGTTTTATTTTTTTATTTGATTTTTTTTATTTTATTTGATTTTTTTCTTTTTCTTTTTTGTTGTTGTTGCCTATGCAGGTCTACGGTTTTTACCCAGATGCTCACACACACTGACTTGGTGATGAAATCCAAGCTGTGAATCCCACCAACGCTTTGTGATGAAATCCAAACCTGATGGGGGAGACCATGTCCTACCAATCCTCACCCAGTTTACCTCGGTCAGCGATATACCTCTCTAAGGAGAGATACCTGCTCTATTAGTTGGTTATGATGGTTCTTGGACTGGACTTGGCCAAAAAAATGGGGTCTTTATTGGGGGTTGGTGATGAAATCCAACCTTATCAATGTTTATTGTGAAACATGCAAGGTGTGTGGGGTGTTTTGTTTTTGGTTTTCTATGATTTGTTTTGTAAGGTAAAGTGCAAAAATCAACTCTAAAAAGCAATCTATGATGTCGTTTTACTTTTAATGCACACAAATACAGAAAAAATCAATGAATAAAACAATTATTTTTTAAACAACAATAAATAAATAAATAGCTAAAAGAAAACTAACTTAAATTTAAAATGAAAAGTTAATATGTTTTTTTTCAATGCAAAAATTAAAATGAAAAAAAAAAAAATTTGTCATTTTTTTAAATTTGAAAGCAAAATTAAAATTAAAAATTAATTAATCCCTTTTTATTTTAATGTTGGGCACTGAGCGATGATCATTATCTGCAGCCTGCACGTAGGGATTAGGGGTGGGGCTAAGCGGTGCGACGATCACTTTTTACGGTCTACGTGCAGGGGGAAGAGGTGCTGAGTGATGCGGCGACCACTATCTACGACTCACATGGGGGGGTGAGCGACATAGTGACTGCTATCTGTGACCTACACATGGGGAGGCTAGAGCAGTGTGGTGGCCACTATTTATGGCCTACGCATAGGGGAGGAGTTGGAGTAGTGCAATGATCACTCTCTGCAACCTACGCATGTAGGGGGCTAAGTGATGCGAGACTGCTCTATTTGGCTCTTGCACGGGGGGTGGGGTGAGTGGCCTGTAAATTGTAGGCTTGCTACCTGTCAGGCCTACGGTCTGTTCCACCATGATCGTTAATTTATAATATAGAAAAAAAAGCACACCATAGCATTAAAAGGATCTTTTTATTATAATAGGGAGATTTTACAATACAAATGCTCGAAGGGGGTGATCTCTTTTTATAATAAAAATGGTGTATTCACTTCTTCTATGTCACAATCAATGTTGGATGGTGGGTTTGTGGTTGTGACCACCGTGATGGATTTGTGAGCTCTCAAATTTGGAACCTACACACATGCAAAGAGACAAATATTTAGTAGCACCTATCATAATGAATATGATAAATGACTAATGCAAATTGAAAATAGAAAACCATTATTGCATACATGAGTCATAATTTTAACAGCATAACGGTAGCATTCCCTTCCTTCTTTTTTTGGTAAAGTGATGGTGTCTTTATAGGCCTTTGAGAGTTTTGGAGGGAAAGATATGTGGTAATCCAGGGTTTCAAAGTGGTAAGGACTAGGCAAACACCTATCCTGGGCAGTTACAGTGAGTCACCAGGAGTGTCTCACTTGACTGGGGAGATATGGCAAGTGGGTAGGTGCAAGTGGAGTGAGATGTGGTAAGTGGATAGGTGTAGTGGAGTGATATGTGGAGTGAGGTGTGAGATGTGGCAAGTGGGTAGGTGCAAGTGGAGTGAGATGTGGAGTGAGGTGGCAAGGTGAGGGGTAGTGGTGGCTAGGACACATGTCACATGGGGAGACAAGGTATCCTAGGGGGATTTTCCAGATTTAATAAAATCTAGAAAATAGGATAATGTGCAAAATTAATATGCCTAAGTCAAACTTTAGACACATTATTATTATGCAAATTTGGAATGTGCTATGTGAATGGATAATGTGCAAGAATTATATGCCTAAGTCAAACTTTAGACACATTATTATTATGAAGATTTGTGTGGTGGGATGCAAATGTCTAGATTTTGGTGTCTATAGGAACGAATCACTATTTATGTAGTAACTTGGTAAAAAGTCCTTCAATTTTAGGTAAATCACTCCATTCGTGATGAATGTAAATTTGGTGCCAAAGTTGAGAATTCTTGTTAAATTTAAGGACTAGGGTCCCATGAGGTGTATCAAAAAGAACTATGTTGAATTAGGAATAATCATGACTTCTAATTTTATTAGTGATGTGTCCCAATACTAGCCTTTTAAAAGTTCATCGAAAGGAAGGATCAGTGGCTCCTTCAAATATTTGGATTTAGGCTAGCTCCCCTCTATCCTTTCTAAATCCTATGCTAACGTATTTTAATTGCAAGAAATTAAAGTGCCAAAACTAAAATGCATGAAAGTAAAATTTGAGGTTTAAGGGTGCGAGGGATTAAAATTAAAAGACAATTGTAACCATAGAAAGGAAGTGTGTGATAATCAACACAAAAGAATCCAAATAACAAAAATTATTCCATTCAATTAAGTACAAAATTGCTAAGTGAATGAAAAGATGGATAAAATGGTCATGCCTTAACCATTGTGTATTTTACACTCCAAGAGGACAATACCACTGATGGAATATAAAAGACTTAATTTCTCATCGAATTCATGAGATACAAAGCATAATATGGGTTTCACAGAGTGTAGCTCAAAATTGTCATGGCCAAAAGATGTTTACAATGGAACCCATGGCTCTTGCTTATAGTAGGATTTTATCATTGAGTTAATTGAGGTGAGAAACTATTACTCTTAGTAAAAGTAAATATTTGGAGATATATTTAACAAAATAATGCACCTCCAAATTTTACATGCCTCTAATAGGCTTAGAATTCTAATGAGTTTGTGTGCCATTTTAGGGCAAAATATTGCTCTAAAAAATAATTTCTCAGGATTTGTACATTCATTTAAACCTGTCCATAGGCTGGTGAGCTATTCACTCTAAGGAGTGAACGAATCACTTGAATTTGCAATGCATTTCTAACTAACCCTGAGAGCTTTGATCTCATGGTCCAATCGAGGAACTTTACAAGTAGATCACTTTTGAATCAATTTATGTTCGTTGAAAAAATTGACACATGAGTTGTACTTAGTCAAAATTTGAAGGATTTTGGAAGGCATTAATTGTCTTGGTTTCATTATTTTGTACTCTTCCAAAATGATAAATTCCAAGGTAGTGGCTATGCACTATATTTATATATTGATGAATCTTTAGAAAAAGTATTACAACATTATCCAAGATATGAATCTTACAAATACAATAATTGTGATAATAGTTGATGCATTACAACTCGATCTTTAATGTTTTTAACCTAATTTTTCAATTGGTTATATAGGATTGAAATGGGATCCACCTGCATTACATCATCACCACAACGTTGTATTACAACAAAGCTTGGATATTATCCATGTATTGCTTGGAAAGATTTAAACCTGAATCTCCTCCTTAAATGTTTAGGATCTAACCAGTTGAGCTAATGTTATTTGATAAAAGTTTTTAACCCATTACTTGAAATAAAAAATATAAATATGACCTAAAGGTGTATTGCTAGTAAATGTTAACACATATTATACAAAATTCATTTTGTATTGCATAACTTTTATGTACATATTGATGAATCTTTAGAAAAAAATAGTACAACATTATCATGTTGCACTTTCATTGTAAAATACACAATTTATAAAAGGATACACTAGTCAATAAATATTTCATCTATATTTTATATATGAAATGAAATGATTTTAATTATGTCTATGAGATCAAAATAGTCTATGGGACCAATAAATTTAATACAATATGGGGTATGGTATATAACCCTACTCCATTTGGGATTTGAAGAGGGGGCCTCCTTAGAGTTCCGGTCTTAACATCATCCAAGAAAAAAATGTTAAACAAAGTTAAAAATAGTATAATTGCTTACAATTTTTATTAAAAAATTTGTTTCATAAAGTAAAAATCCAAATATACTCTTATCATATTTTGGAGTGTGTTTCTTCTATTGTTGATTTTGATGAGAAGTTCCTCTATTATTATATTCTCAATTCTTCATAAAGTTCTATCAATGAATTCATGTTTAAAGTGTCCTTATATGCATTCATGTTGTCCTTGTAGGCTTCAAATTCCATGACAAAATATTTTTTGGTTTCCACTATTTATGTTGTGCTAACAAATATCTGTTTTGACCACACCTCTTGAGATATTATCCATCCCCCAATCTTGCATCTAATATGATGTGAACTAGATCTTAGTTAATCTATAAGCATTTTTCTTTCATTCGATCTTTGCATCTATGTACTTCTTTTGGTTATATTCACATTTTGGGTTGCACTTGTTGATATATGTGTTTTTTCTTCCTAAATTGTTAATCCACATGACAAGTCTGAACTTTTTCTTCATGCACTGCTTAATTTATTTAGTGGATTTTGGGACCTCATGGAATTTAATGCTCCTTTTTTGTTGGAGTATATTTTATTATTTGGTACATGCCAATGTACTACCATGGGTACATGATTGTAAATATTAGATTAAGATGTGTGTCCTAGATTAAAGAGTGAGTATTTACTTTATATAATTTAAATGTGCACAAGTGTCCAACATGTAAGTGTGCACATGTATCTTTAGATTAGTTAGAGTTAGTGAAGAGTCAAGTTACAAGTGTACATCAAAGATAGCTTCATATGTGTGCAAGTGATAGCCAAGAGTCACAAGAAAAAGAAGAGTCATGGTCATCCAAGAGTCCTCATAGAAAGGCTATATATACATGTTATAGCCTAGAGTTATGTGATTGTGATTATTGGGTTCTATTGTAATATTCTTGAGAGTTTTTGTAATAAAGATAGTGCAATACAAGTTGCATACATTTGAGCAATTAGTGTGTGAATTCATCTATATTCAACATATTAATTTGCTTTATTATTCTTGTTACAAGTATATATTGATTTTGATATATTGTAACTTCATTTTATTTAATTCTTGTAATTAAAACCTATGGCAATTTGATTAAGTATTAAGCATCAAAATCTAACAGTGGTATCAGAGCCACAAGTTATATTGATAGGAGATAGAAAGATTTATTTTATAGAATTTGAAAGTTGCCATATGGCTAGAGCCTGTCTAGAGGGTTTCAAAAAAAATTGTGAAGATTAGGACTCAACATACATTTCTTTCCACTAGATTGAAGAAAAACTAGTGAATATTATTGATTTCAGAATTTTGGAGATTTGGATGTATTTGATTATTATCGTTTAAGATTTTATTGCAAAAAATTAGTTCTCAAAAATTGAGAAGCTTCCTACAACAGATATAGAAGAATTTCATCTTCGATTTCCTAAAATTCTATATGCTTTTCTTGCACAGGAATTGATTTTAGAATTGCAGTAAAATATTGGAGATTGAAGGCCTAAGAGAAAGGTCTCATTAGAGACTTTGAAGAGTTGAAGATAAAAGAATTTGAATATTGTATAAAGAATATTGAAGATTGAGGAGACCCAAAGAGCTCCCATTGAATATTGAAGACTGAAGATTAAGGAGACCCAAGAGAAGAGGTCCCATTGAAGATTTGAGAAAGGAGATAGGAGATTTGAAAGAAAAGTTTGAGGAGATCTAAGAAAAGGTCCCATTGAAATTTGGAAGGAGAAATAAGAAGAATAGAGAAGCCCAATTGAGAAATTGAATAAGTGGCCATTGGATAAGATTTGGAGAGAGTTCGAGGTAAAATATTGCAAGAAGAAGAAACTCCTAAAAATAGGTAATCACATCAAAATTGGGACAATTGTCACCATCCGACAACAAGCCCAAAAGGATTTGTGAAAGTGATTCAAGGAGGAAGGATTTGATAAAGAAGTTGTCAGTTTTTTAGAAGGTATATTTTGAAGACTTCAAGACATTGATATTCTTGAAGATTAGGCCAGCAAAAGAGGCCAACTTTGAAGACAAAAATTAGCAAGAGATTGGAGGAGAAATTTGGGATAGAAGAGGCCAAAAATTGATATTTTTGAAGGTAGCCATTAAAGTTTTGAAGGCTGAAATTTGAAGGAGAAATTTCATAAATTTTGGGGCAGAATTTAAAGAGTTTTGGATAGCAAACGAAAGGATAAGAAGACATACATTTTAGACAGATTTTGAAGAGGTTTTGGATAACTAATTTGAAGGAGAAAAGTGCAGAAATTTTGGAGCAGCATTTGAAGGTTTTTTAGACAGCGATTTGGGCAGTATTTTGAAGAGGAGAATAGCTGCGAATTTTAAAGTTATTGGGCAGCAATTTAGGAAAAATAAGAGCTAAAAAATCAATGGTTTTGGGGAAGCAAGTGAAAGGAAGAAAGAGCTGTAAATTTCTACAAGTTTGGACAGCGAAGAGGTAAGCAAAATTAGCACGAAAGCAAGCTACGAAGGAGATAAAAAAAGTAGACAAAGCAGATTTTTGGTCAGCATTCTCTTAAAGAATAGGAGCTGCATTTTTTACAAGTTTGGGCAGTGAAAAGGTGAGCCAAATCAGCAAGGGACAAAGAAGACCAAAACTAGATAATTAAAAGTACATTCTGTTTAAGTAAAAAGAGTGGATTTATTTCTAGTATTGAAAGCATTGTTTCTAAATACGTCTTCTTGTATTGTTTCTAAATCCGTCAACAATGCCTTTTCTTCTTTTGTCAGATCCTTTAGTTCTTTGGATGTTGAAGGCATTAATTTTTGTGCTCCTTAAGCAAAATTCCAATATCTAAATTGTGTTTTTAATGATCCTACAAAATGCGTTGTTCTCTCTTATTGTTATTTGTAATTGTTCCTTTAATTTAATAGCCACTAGCAAATTCTGTTTTGCAATTTTTAGATGAAAAACCAAGCTATTCACTTGCTTATTTAGGTGATCAAAATTGGACTGAAAAAAGAAAAAAATGTCAGTTGACAAATATAGAGAAAAAACTGAATAAACACTTCTCATGCATAAATATACGCTTACCTCAACAATATCCAAAATATCATCATTATTTCTAGGCTTTGACATTGAGGTTTTCTAATCTATTCAAAATAATATCCAAAATATCATCATTATATACAAAGGTGGACTTTACCTTTCTAGATTTAGCTTGATGTAACAATGCATCAAGCTTTTATGGTTCATTCTCCACTAGCGAAAAATGTCCTATCTTTTAAAAGAAATATATTTTAGGCATTTATTACCTTTATAAAATTTTTGCCCGATATTCCCACTCTTTAATTTATGCAATATATTGCAACATATTTTTCTTGATCATTGCTTCACAATTATCAGATAGTAATTTTTTTGGTGAAAATTTCAAATTTTCATCATTTGTGAGATGTAGGGGATCAACAATTGGGTGGGGGGTATGAGCTCTATGTAGCAGTAGTAAACCATACTGTTTGTTGTACTAGATATTGAAGCACATCAATGGAAGCAAACCATTTAGACTTAGGAATGTTACCCCAAAAAAGGTAATCCTCATCAAGCGGAGGATTTTCCAAATCTGAAATGTCATGCAAGCTAGAAATATTTCCAATAGAAAAAATTAAAAAGTTTGATATGGTTTGGCTTGCTGCTCATCCTTGACTCCTTACAAAATAGAATTGCTTCTTGTGCATACATTGTTGGCCTCTCATGAACTGTGGGTATGGTGGAGGCAACAACAACATCTTCATTCATCTTTTTCATGTTAATTGAGCCAACTCCTCTATAAAATATTACAACAAAATTTTATTTAAAGTGATTGTAAAAAAATATGGAATAAAATTTAATCTATGATAACTAGACTTACTAGTGGAATATGAGACTATTAAAGTCAATGCCATTGCTTCCATTTGGTGTTGCCCTAAAAACATTAAAAAATTCATTAAAACTAATTATAATTTTAAATAAAGGAAATATATAATATTGAACAAAAGTTTCAGTAAATTTACCTATCGTTGGATGGTCAATTTCTTCAACATCATCTAAAATAATTCTTGCAATTAATGGTTGTGGTGCACGAGAAACAAGAGAGGAAGACCTGAAGCGTTTTGCAAAAAATTTAGTTACAAGTGTTGTTTTTAACGACATGTCAAAATCTCTAGTGACTTCTTGGAAATGACCCCATATACCAATCTCCCTTCTAGTAGAGGAACATGTTACTCTTCTCTGCATTTAATTTCAAGAAAATATTTAAAAAACTACAAAACGTTTTTTATTATAATAATAATGACATTATTTAAAAAATTAAATTTACTTGCACCTCCTGGACTGTCATGCCAATAGCAATCATATTTGGGTGGAGTGCAGTCGGTGTTGCGGTGTCCTGCACATTCTAATATGCTTCATAAAAAAACAAAGAATAAATTTTATGGATGTGGCAAAGGCATTATTGTTACTTTGGGCGTTGAGGAGATCCATTTTAATGTGATTTGAGATTAAGTTCTCCAATCAACTTTTTTGTGATCAAGACCACACCAAATACACTAACACCCATAATGGTAGGTCTGATGTTCTTCCTTGCAAAAGAATTCTTGCTTGGAATAATCAATGCAAGCATGAAGGAACTTGTTCGTAACACTTGTAATATTTAAGCCCCTTCTAGACTTTGTGCTTTGAACTCGAAAAAAATAATAAACAAATTATTACTTGATAAATTTATTGAAGAAATTTAAAATTAAAGAATATTACATGTACCTGTCAAATAATCTGTTGAGAGGCTGAAATTTATCTCTAGGTAATCTTTGTCTTGGTTAGTTAAATTAAACTTAGTCGATATGGGTTCAACATCCATGTGAGGCAACCCTATCAATCCTTGAACGTCAGAGGGTTTCACTGTGAAAGACAAGTTCTTGCCATCAATTGTAATATTCATAATCAGTGCATCATCATCGTACAAGTTTAAAATTATTTACAATAATTTGGTGTCCATGTTGTGCTAGGGCATGGATAGTAGTCCATGAAGATCAATATTCTATCCATGTGGTATTGTAGTCGGGTGTGGTTAAAATATCGAAAAGGGTTGGGAAAAAAACATTTTTGAAAGAAAATTTTGAAACAAAAGGGAAGGAAGAGCTATCCATTAGGGCTTTGGATAATGGAAAGATTCAACTCGTAGAGGGATTTTAGAGGATGAGGGCTTCTGAAGGAAGGTTGTGCTTTGATTCAATTCACTTTGTGATGGAAAGAACAAAAAAATGACTATTCATACCTCTTTACAGAAGTTTGCATTCGTGAAGTAAATGCATATTCAACATGTGGTAGGCAATGTTGTCGATCATCTATCGTTTATCGTCTATTATTTTTTGTATACCGACTATCATCCGTTATGTTGTTGTCTATCATTCCTTATTTGTTATTTTGTTATCTATTGACTATCATCCCTTAATTTGCTTTTTATCATCTATCATCTGTTATTTTGTTGTCTATCATCTGTTGTCCATTATTTTTCTATCTATCATCCATTAATATAAGTTATTTTGTTGACTATCAATTGTCATCCATTATATTGTTATCCATCATCCATTATTTTGCTGTCTATCATCCGTTATTTTGCTATCTATCATCCGTTATTTTGTTGTCTATCATCCGTTATTTTGCTGTCTATTGTATGATATTATCGTCTAACTTACGTTGTTTATTTTATTGTCTATTGTCTAATATTTTTTTTTTAAATTTAGCTAAAAGCCCCTTACAAATATGCCTTGGTTTGAGAAACCACGACCAAGGGGTTGTACACCATCAAAATCACTCGAGAGTCACGCTCGACCTTGATCACACCAATATTATCAACTGGATTTGGGTACCCGATGTGCATTTGGTAAAGTGGAGATTCGAACCAGGGATATCCCTTGGAGGATTGCCTTACCCTTTCCAACTCACCTACAACACATGGATAATTATATATCTATTATCTAATATTATTGCCTATTGTCTGTCATTCATAATTTTGTTGTCTGTCGTCTAATATTGCCATCTGTTGCCTATTATTCATTATTTTGTTGTATATCATCTAATGTTGTTATCTATCATCCAATGTTTCATCTACCATCCTATGTTTTTGTCTCTCATCCTATGTATTAGTCTATCATCCTATATTTTTGTCTATCATTAGTTATGTGTGATTTTGCTATGTCATCTAAGTTTTTAAAAATATTACGACAAATTCACCACATTTTTATAAATTTTCATGGTAAAAAAAATAAAATTTGTCATGCTTGATTTCAAAATTGATATGCCACATTTTTATAAATATATTTTGAATCCAATGCCTTATGCATATTCTTGGTAAACCTCACATTTTCTTGATTCAAATATTTAGAGAAATAAAAAAATTAAAGGATTCATATAAGGAAAATATAGGTAGCATGGAAGGAATACCATATTTGAAATACCTAATTAGAAGTAAGGATGCCCTATCTAGAAGTATGTATGTCCAAGTTGGATATAGAAAGAAGAATAAATATATAGTAAGCCTGATACAGGGAAAAATATTATACCATAAGTGATTATCAAGGATGAGATGATCAATCATGATATAATGATTTTCAAAATCAAAGGGTTAATATGAAAGTTTATGGATATTGGCTAGGATTTTTGAAAATTTAAAATTGAATCAAGTGGCAGAGGGGATTGAATCAAAATAACTCCATGATTTTTCTTTCTAAAGGTTATTTTCTCACCATCTTATCGATGTTCTTAAATCAGGGATAAAATAATGGATGTAGACCATAGTTTAGGGGGAAAGATGCCTACATGTAAGACTATAGAGAAAGAATTTTTTAGTCAACTATTAAAACTATTTTGGTTTGGGTTTGCGGTTTTGGACTTCCTTATCATGTTATCAATAAGGATATTTTAAAAAATATTGAAAATACCCTAAGGGAGTCATTTAGGAAGGACCAACTACTAGTAAGCAAAAGCATTTTATATATATCCAAATATGTGTTGCTATAAATATTTTAAAACCTTTGCCATAATATATTAAGATTAAATCTAAATTAAGAGAATGGGATCAATAAGTGGATTATCAAGACATTGCATTTTGATGTTGCAAGTGTTATGATATTGGACATGTGGTAAGAAATCATAAAGTAAAAACAATGGAAAAAATAAAAATGAGTAATGAAACAAATCTCAAGATGAAGGAAACAATTCTTACTAAAATAGAAGCTAGACTAGGTGACGGATATTCCACTCCAAAAAAAGAGGTAAAGAAATCCTCTACAACATCAAATGATAAAGGTCATCATAGTTCACTCAAATCAATCATTAGAAGAAACAAAGAATGATACAAGGGATGATGAAATACAATGTGCAAATTCAAAGTTAGAGAGGGAGAATTAAATGTGCAAAGGCAGATTTGGAGAAAAGTTTTAAACAAAGGAGGTAAAAGACATCAAGTTTATTCAGATAAATCATTTTCATGTTTCTCAAGTAGTATAAAATCTTCTCCTTGCAATAGATATGACAATAGTATATAGGTTATCCCTTACACTTTAGGGTTTCAACAATAGCATAATAAAGAAATGATGATGGAGTATATATGTTAGCTTTTGATGCTATATATTTAAGGAGATGCAATTACAAGAACTAAAATGAGCATGCAATATTAACTATATGATAATGACAATATACTGTAGACACCAAAACAGCACCAATCTGATTATGTGATAATAAGCACTGATCGCACTAACACACACAGCCCCCAGGGCAGCTTTCAGAGGTTAAACAGTGGTTCTAACCACTCTCACAGCAGTTTTGCAAGTCAAAAATCAATTTGGCACCTTTTAGACACTTTATTGCCTATTCGTCCCACCCAGGGACGAGTGCAGGTTTTTACTCGTCCTACCCAGGGACGATTACCAGCGCTCGCTTCGGGGTGGGACGAATGTCAGGTTTGACAGGAAAAAAGTCAAATCTCAACATATAACAACTTAGAACTGCCACTTAGCTTTTCCTGCATGACATAGGAGTGCGAGTGAGTTCTTTTGACAACTCATATCTACCAATTGACTTTCCCTTCACTGCATGGGAATGAGAATGAGCTTTTTAAGACAACTCAAATTTGCCACTTAGCTATCCCTTCATTGCATGGGAGTGCAAGTGAGCTTTTCTAAAACATACAAAGACATGCACAGAGACAGTTAAGAAGCCCTTGATCAAGAAGAAGTCTTCTCTTCACACAAAAGCGATCATGCAAAGAAACACTTTTGCATGTTAATTCAAAGAGACCTCTTAGGTCTATAAAATGGTGAGTTTCCTCACCCAAAAGATACCGAGCAGGAGCATTTTGAGCGACGAAGTGCTGCTAATTCATTTACTTGCGATTTGTGTTTTCAACATCCATAATCTCTTAATCGAAAGAGAGGTTATTGGGTGACTTTTGAAAGCACGAATCAAGAACCAACACCGATTTTTTGACCACAATATTCTACCAATTTGCCGACAACACATCACATCAGGTTTCGGACCCATCCTAAGCGGATTGGTGTCGAAGCAAAGTTTCACCCGTGGGTGGTTTGCCTTCGGGCATCCCCCGCTTTATTTCTTTTATAGTATTTAGCTAGTTTCATGTTTATGCTTTTGTCAAGTTTTCATTTCATTTAGATTCATTTTAACCATCGTTAGATTCATCTTTTATTTTTCATACACAGGTGCTACTGATTCTTTGTTTGTTTCTTTGAATGTAGATTTGCAGCATTAGAGGAGCAGCGAGGAATCTACCTTTACCAACGCAAGCGACGACGACATTTTGGTTCGCCCATCTTATATGTGGGCACGTGAAAGAAAGAATTCTGAAACAAGTTGTAAAAGAGCAACACTTAACACTCCTATCCCCTAAAAAGGAAGGAGACGCATTGTAACACGAATTTGCAAAGCATATCAATAAAAGGGCCGATTTTTATATTGCTTTAATATCTTGTGTTCATGTTCTTCCTTTTTACGCATTTTCAATAACATAGGGTTTAAGCATTATTTTAGTTTCATTTACATTGCAATTTTAGTTTATCCTTTTTGTTTCCGAAATCTCGTGTTTTCAATGGCGATCACGAAATTCATCCATTTTTCATTTTCTAATTTCATCACAAAACGACAAAAAATTGACATGGTTTACCTACGATTTTACCTAAGTTTACCATTTCAAACAAAAAAATTCATCAATTTTTCATTTTTACATTTCATCAAAAACAAAAAAACATCAACATGGTTTACCTACGGTTTTACCTAAGTTTACCATTTCAAACAAAAAAATTCATCCATTTTTCATTTTTTAATTTCATCAAAAACAAAAAAATCGACATGGTTTACCTACGGTTTCGACCTAAGTTTACCATTTCAAACAAAAAAATTCATCCATTTTTCATTTTTTAATTTCATCACAAAAAGGACAAAAATTTGACATGGTCTACCTACGGTTTTACCTAAGTTTACCATTTCAAACAAAAAAATTCATCCATTTTTCATTTTTTAATTTCATCACAAAAAGGACAAAAATTTGACATGGTTTACCTACGGTTTTACCTAAGTTTACCATTTCAAACAAAAAAATTCATCCATTTTTCATTTTTTAATTTCATCACAAAAAGGACAAAAATTTGACATGGTTTACCTACGGTTTTACCTAAGTTTTACCATTTCAAACAAAAAAATTCATCCATTTTTCATTTTCTAATTTCATCACAAAACGACAAAAATTTGACATGGTTTACCTACGGTTTTACCTAAGTTTACCATTTCAAACAAAAAAATTCATCAATTTTTCATTTTTACATTTCATCAAAAACAAAAAAACATCAACATGGTTTACCTACGGTTTCGAACTAAGTTTACCATTTCAAACAATTTTTTTTTATCCATTTTCCATTTTTTTAATTCCATAAAAATTACAAAAAAATATGGGCATGGTTTACCTACGGTTTCGACCTAAGTTTTACCATTCACATAGAAAAACATTTTTAACCATGGTTACCCTAAAAAATGTTACTCTCAGTTTCATTTTGGGTTTATCCTATGGTTTTCCATCTAAGTTTCCATCGGTTTGCATCCATGTTTCATTCGGTTTCATTCATTTACCTTTTAATTTAATTAATTAAGGTTTCATGCTTTAAACAAACGAAAAACAATAAAAACACATTTGCATTTTTCAAATTCACAATCGAGGAGATAGTGTACTTACTGGTCTCGCCTCGGCTCCGCCGCTCGATGACCCGGTCTGTGCACTCATGATGGTTGGAAAATCTAGCAGCGCTTCGCGTCAAAAAATCTACCTCCTCCCCAGAGCTCCAAATCGTAATCGATGAACAGTGCAAATGAGCCAAATCCGTCATTTTTGCATATTTATACTTTTTGCCAGCTGGTAATCGTCCTCGATCGGGACGAGCGCTTTTCGGCGCACTTGTCCCACCCCAGGACGAGTACCATCGTGGCGCACTCGTCTCACCCCGGGACGAGTACCGTCATCTCACTCGTCCCCCCCGGGACGAATAAAAAAAAAAAAAAAAAACATCAAAAACAACCACAACATAAAAATGACAAATGCCAACAAAACCACTAAAAATTGTCGGACAACAGTGCTCTTGCACTTAACCTCTTGGCATAAGAAAACTGATGTCGAGGTCTACCTTGTCGTTATCCTACTCCCTAAGAAGGCTACCTTAGCCGGACCGCTCCACGGGAAGACAGATTTTCGCCAATGTTAACCCCAAATGGCATCCCAAAATGGGTTCATACCCACCACAAATAGGTCAAAACAATGGGGAAACTGCTCGAGCATGCTTAGCGGTAAACCATCTAGAGGCACCCTTGCACAAGTCATCTTGGGTCAAGCGACTCGTCGCTTTTCTCATGTCGGTCATTCCCTCATCGATTCGTCGCTTGAGGGGGTAGTCACACTTAGTTACCAATCAACACCAATATACCTAGTCTTGGAGATAACACGCATTCAAAGGATCATTGCAAAAAACAATCGTGCCCCTGCTTGGGGCAGAAAACAAGCAATTATCACCAACTGATCATATACTTGGCATTCGTGAATCATGAACTCAAGGTTCCCACAACAAAAGGTTGCACCCTTTGCCTATTCATGACTGATCAATGTCTAAGTTCAAGTAATACCTCACCGAACCAGGTTAATACTTGATTTGAGTTCCTTAGCTTGTCAGAAGCAAGGATTCAAGAATGCGTGCCCTTTCCATACTTGGGGCATCAAGAGTTGGTTAGGTTACTGAGAAACCCTAATCATTAGTGCTTTGGTTATATATTTTTGCTCAGCACTACACCATGTGTAGCGCTTCCCAAAAAGGGGCATATGTAGACACCAAAACAACACCAATCCGATTATGTGACAATAAGCATTGATCGCACTAACACACATAGCCCCCAGGGCAGCTTTCAGAGGTTAAACAGTGGTTCTAACCACTCTCACAGTAGTTTTGCAAGTCAAAAATCAATTTGGCACCTTTTAGACACTTTATTGCCTATTCGTCCCACCCAGGGACGAGTGCGGGTTTTTACTTGTCCTACCCAGGGACGATTACCAGCGCTCGCTTCAGGGTGGGACGAATGTAAGGTTTGACCGGCAAAAAGTCAAATCTCGACATATAACAACTCAGAACTGCCACTTAGCTTTTCCTGCATGACATAGGAGTGCGAGTGAGTTCTTTTGACAACTCATATCTGCCAATTGACTTTCCCTTCACTGCATGGGAATGAGAATGAGCTTTTTAATACAACTCAGATTTGCCACTTAGCTATCCCTTCATTGCATGGGAGTGCAAGTGAGCTTTTCTAAAACATACAAAGACATGCACAAAGACAGTTAAGAAGCCCTTGATCAAGAAGAAGTCTTCTCTTCACACAAAAAGCAGTCATGCAAAGAAACACTTTTGCATGTTAATTCAAAGAGACCTCTTAGGTCTATAAAATGGTGAGTTTCCTCACCCAAAAGATATCGAGCAGGAGCATTTTGAGCGATGAAGTGCTGCTAATTCATTTACTTGCGATTTGTGTTTTCAACATCCATAATCTCTTAATCGAAAGAGAGGTTATTGGGTGACTTTTGAAAGCACGAATCAAGAACCAACACCGATTTTCTGACCACAATATTCTACCAATTTTTTGACAACACATCACATCAGGTTTCGGACCCATCCTAAGCGGATTGGTGTCGAAGCAAAGTTTCACCCGCGGGTGGTTTGCCTTCGGGCACCCCTCGCTTTATTTCTTTTATAGTATTTAGCTAGTTTCATGTTTATGCTTTTGTCAAGTTTTCATTTCATTTAGATTCATTTTAACCATCGTTAGATTCATCTTTTATTTTTCATACACAGGTGCTACTGATTCTTTGTTTGTTTCTTTGAACGCAGATTTGCAGCATTAGAGGAGCAGCGAGGAATCTACCTTTACCAACGCAAGCGATGACGACGTTTTGGTTCGCCCATCTTATATGTGGGTATGTGGAAGAAGGAATTCTGAAACAAGTTGTAAAAGAGCAACACTTAACGCTCCTATCCCCTAAAAAAGAAGGAGACGCATTGTAACACGAATTTGCAAAGCATATCAATAAAAGGGCCGATTTTTATATTGCTTTAATATCTTGTGTTCATGTTCTTCCTTTTTATGCATTTTCAATAACATAGGGTTTAAGTGTTATTTTAGTTTCATTTACATTGAAATTTTAGTTTATCCTTTTTGTTTTCGGAATCTCGTGTTTTCATATACTAAGCAGGAAAAACTTATAAGAAACTTCTACAATAACTCATAAAACTGCCATAGTAAAATCTCACAAAAATAGTACAATGTTGTATAATGAAAGTCTCAAACACTCCATAATTCATACATGCTCTACATTGTATCTACTTTCTCTACTCCTATCTATTATCTACTATTCTCTATGCTTCTCTCTCCCTCACAGGCCTATATATAATGAGATATTTCTCTTGGTCTTTCACCTACCTATGATTCTTCATCTTCATATTCTATGACTCATGTACACATAGACTACATACACATTTACATCATCAAGTACTATGTGCATTCTAACACTTGTGCAATTATACATTACATAAAGTAAATACTCAATTCTTTATCTAAGAGAAACTCCTAATATAAATATGTATCCAATGTGGTCCATTGGCATGTACCAAATGATGAAATATATTCCAACACCCCTATATTACATTATTTGGTTATTGAAGACTTTTAGTCTTCAATATGGATCTTCATCTTGGTTATTAAAGACTTTTAGTCTTCATATTTGATTATAGCTACTTGCATTGCATCTTCAAAGAGGTATTTTTGGTGCTTTAGATGGGCATAGGTCATTTTCTAAGCAAACATTTAATAATAGTCGAAATGATCATATGGTCTTCAAGTTATCTTTGAGAAGCTATACAAGTCCATCCTCCATATGGCTCTTAACGGGCTAAAATAACCTTTGTACACGTTATGTCCCATCCTATAGGGGAGGTCTAGCCAAGAAAATTTTTCTTGTTTCTTTCCTGCTCTCATATTAGCTTATTATGTTGTTTGTCTAGTAATATCTAATGCAGCTATAGACATGGGATAATATTTAGGCAATGCCTTTGGGAGGATTTTTGACCTATACAATCCACTATCCTTTTTTTTATGCAAGAACCTAACTACCCTAGAACTAATTCTATCAGGAAAGTACCTACAAAGCTTCAAATGAATGGCCAAGAGGAATTTTCCAAATAAGTGGGCATATCTAGACAAACCTTCCTAGATCCAAGGGAGCCCATCTTGGACATGAACAACGTCTACTCCTACCCATTTACTAATCAATTGTTTATTTATATGCTCCACTATTAAGTGAATAAGGAATGAATAATATGAGAAAGGAGGTATTAGCTCCTTTGTAATATTTTTATGTAACTCTATCAATTCCCTATTCGTAGTATCACTTATTACGTTCTCCCATTTATATATTGGTGCTTGCCCTTTCCTATTACACTAAAAAATTAGATACATAACCTCCCTACAAAACCAATTCAACTCCTTAACCCCCAATACAATATGTATCATGTCGACGTAATCCCTTGCCCAAGGGTGAAGTACAAATTTATGAATGGGGAAGTTATATGATATTGGTTGATCATGATCAAAACGTTTAGCATAGAAAGATGTATTGAGCATATAGTTAGATTGTGTATGGATTACCTTTTTATCCAAAGTCAATGTAGCCTCTCTTAGCTGGAATATTTTCCTGATTTTGTTGGGTGTGATCTTGAACGTTGTTTGATCTGTGTGGTCTTTGAACATTCTGGTCCTGGGGTCATAAGTTACCACCAGCCAAGACAAAATATTTAAAGAAAAATAGACCTATGGGTAGATAAGTTTTCCCAAATTGCTCATCCATTTATTGTATTTAGGGCTAACATTATTTTGAGACTTATATGCCCTTTTGAAAGTCCTTTCAAGAGCATTGGGTGATGTTAGTAATCTTCCTCCATCGGCTCATAGCAAAAAATGGTAGTATCTAATTCCCACTTCTGCATTGGGATACTTTCCTTGTTCAATCCAAATTGTAGTGCAAACTCTTTTGCATCCTTGGAAATGGGCCTTTCAAGCAATAGCTAGTATGGATAAGATTTAGTTAGTTCCTTAATGAAAGCCATGATGTTTGAGAGAGAAGTTAAAGGAGCGATTATAGAAGCCATTACTACTATTGTGTAGTTGTCTTGATAGTACTCTGGAAACCCTTGGTGAATTCTTTCATATTCTTAAAGTTCTACAAGTTCAATGTATTTCAATGCTCCATTCTCTATAAATACCCATTGTAAATGAAGTTTGGATGTTAGATGCATATATTAATAGCATTTTCAAGGATGGCTCCACATGCTTCAACTTTTATTATTTTCCAACTATGTCATTTTAATCTATCACCCCACTTTTTCCACCTCGATATTCATAATGGTATAAACTATCATGGTGTTGTGATTTCTAGATTTGCTATTAGCTTAGAGAGCTTCGTATGGTGTGCTATACTCTTTTTTTTAATTGTAGCCATTGATATCCAAGGATTAAATCTAAACCATCGAGAGGCAAAAATGAATGTGCCAGGTTTGGTTAAAATTTTTATCTTTTTCTTCTTAAAAGGGTCTTTTTATCATTATTTATCTTTCTTAACTGCAAATTGTCAGTTGCTATAAGTCCTCTAAGTTTTGCTACATTTAGGGATTTATTTGAGCCATTCAAATTTATTTGAATCATTGTAGACTATTGATGTTTGTATCATGCTCAAAAATTCATAGTCATAGATTTAATTAGATTTCGTAAAGGAAATCATTCAATGGTTAGTCAAAAATAAAAACTCATTGTGTTCTCTGTTTGTATCCTGATCAAGTAAATAATTTGTATCTTCATATTGTTATTTTAGTTTACTTTGATCTACATTCATCTTGAAAGTATTTTCTTTCATCTTCATATTTTCTTTTCTGTCATGCTTCCTCTTCCTTATTTGTTTTTGTATTTTTACTAGTTATATATCTTCTTCATGACGAGTTAGTATATCATCACAATAGTATTGGTCAAGATTCAGTATTTCATTGCTAATATGTTCATTTTGTTTCATGTTTTGAGAAAATTAAAAAATAATTAATGATAGATATATCATCAAACATTCTTTTGATGTAAATATAACTATATTTTGAGTATTCCACCAAGCTTTGAAAAGTACTTCATGAAGATAACCAATTAATGTCATAAAATTTCCTTCTTTTGCTTCCTTGAGAAACAAAGAGAATATTTCTTTTTTACTAGTAGACAAATATTTGTATCCATCAAAAGTATCTATTAAGTTTTGTGAATAAAATTTCAACTCATGAAATAGTTCTTCATTATTGAATGCATTCCTCACTATTTCATCCATGCTTCTTCTAATTTAATATTTGAAGTGGAATTCCTTATAACTCCCTAGTATTATGTATTGAGAATAGTTTTGATAGAATATTTTAACTTTTAAAGACTTTGAAGTTGTTTACCTTATGAATCCCTAGTTTTGAGGTTTTTTGTCCAACTTAGAATTTGAGTATAGGATCAAATTTGATATACTCTATTCAATTCTAAATTTGTAGGATACCTTGTATCTCCCAAGTGTTTTGAATATAGTATGGTCTTGATAAAGTGCTTAGCTTTCTTAGTTTTCATTTGAGTTGAATCCCTTTTATCTCCTTAATTTTCAACTACTCTTCTTCACCTTATTTCTCCCTATTCAATACTTGGCAATATTATTTCACTGCATTTATTGCTCTTCATTTTTATGATGCTCTTTTCAACTTTTGATTGTCCTCCTCTTTCCTCTTCAACATTTTTTGACCTTCAATACTTAGTATGTGCGCTCTGTTAATGGTTTGGGCTCTTCATACTTGACTATATTCTTTTCCTTATGTGCCACATAAAACTCAACGTAATATTTGGATGTTACTCCTTGTTGCTATTCTTTGTTAGGTGGCGTAGGCATTACTTTAGATGTTACTCAAATATTTGGATAGTGTAGGCATTACTTTATAACATGTGGCCTCCTTTCTCAATGAGTGCTGGTTTGGAATGTTATGAGCATGTACCAACATTGGCGCTCCCTTTTATTCTACGTCAAGTGGCCTATGAAGTATTTAACTGACATGACAAGTGGTGGCTCCACTCCTCTCTTGCATGTAATATTTCTTTTGGTGCTCAATATTCCTTTCTTTTCCTTAACATTCTTTGCTAACTTTTCTTTCTTTCAATGTATGTTGTTTGTTCTTCCTTTTGCAACTGCTGAGCACTTATTGATTTCCAAAATTTGGTGGTGGCTCTTCTCCTTCAATGGTGGTGGCTCCTCCTTTGGTGGCACTTCCACACTTCTTTGGTGATTGTTTCACCGTTGTTCTTCCAGATATACAAGCCTCTTTACCTGGGTAAAATCTTTGTTACTTGCTTTATTTTTCCTCCTTAAGACTTGCACTTTTGTCCTTGCTTTGGATTTTTCCTTATACTATTTTTATCTTCTTTATTTTACTACAAGTTTTAATCCAATGTGGGTGTTACCTTCTTGGAGTTTTAATGCCCTATTTGGTGTTTTTAGATACCTTGAATATGCCAAATTTGAGCACTTATTCGACTCTTTATTCTTCACTCCATGGCTTCCACTTGGTGATTCTACCACTAATGGGTGCAACTTGTGTGCCCCTTTGGTTTCGTTAGACACTTCAACTCTTACCTTTCTTTTGCTACTTTAAAAAAATATATGGTGCTTTTCTAAAAACTAGAAATGAATCTATTTTAAACTTAGATAAAATACCTTTATTATAGCAAAATTTTGAGACCTTTTAAGTCTCCTTTTGTAGATTACCTTCTTATATTCATCAAATGACCCTTTTTATTTTAATATGGTGGCACCTCCTCTTTCTCTTGGTGGTTTTACTACTCCTCTGGTGGCTCCTCTTCACCAAGACTTGCTATAGCTTTTACCTATTCTTTATGGTGTCTTTGGACACTCTAACTTAGCCTTGTTCTTGTGCACTATATGTTCTCCCATTGCTTAATAATATTGCACTTTGATAGCTCTCAAAAATAACATGCATTAAGAACTATCTACTTCTTATTACTCCTTTCAAGAAAATTTTAACTCAATATTATGCTGATGTATTTTGTAGGTTTCAAGATGATAATGCTATCTTATTTCTTGAATTGAAGACCTTTAACTTAAACTCCTTTTGCTACATTTGATAACTCTAATATGGTGTTTTCAAGAAACTTAAATAATACTTGGATAAAAAACTTTAATAACACCAATTTTCAAACCTTATTTTGGCCTCCTTTGTAGCAAGCTTCCTTGGTGATTTGGCTCACCTATTTGTTTCCCTGAATTTGTATCGTTTGTAGCTCTCCTTTCTACTTAAATGTTACCTCAAAAATATCAATTTTGTATCTCTAATTGCTGCCCAAATTGTTTGCCCTCTTGTTGTCTTAAAATCTATAATTTTCAAATTCTAATGCAGCCAATTTCTCCTTCGTTTTGTTGCCCTTAACTCTCTCAAATTTTCTAGGAAATCCTCCAATTTTCAACTCTATGTCACCTTCAATTTGATGTCTTGTGATTCTTCAAATTCTACTACGAAAAAAACACTTTTCTCCTTCACAAATCAGCCTTCAAATTTCTCAATTTGGTGGCCTCTTCTACCTTCTTTCTTCTCCTTAGCTCTTGTCAAATTCTGCTTTCAAACTTGTCCTATTTATTGAACTCCTTCTCAAGAGTCTGAATATCTTAAGATCTTCAAAAAAGCTTTCTAAAATTTGGTAAAATTCTTACAAAATTATTTTTCCTTTTGGGCTTGTTGTCGGATGGTGACAATTATCCCAAATCCTTCTTTATCTGGAGCTTCTCTTTGATTTCTTCTTCTTTCTTGAGCTTTCTTAAAATCTCCTCCAATGACCACTTCTTTAAATTTTTAGTAGGGTTTTTTCCAGCCTTCTTCTTCTTTCTCCTTCCAAGTTTACTTGAGACCTCTTCTCTTGGGTCTTCAAATTCTATAGCTTCTCAAACCTTCAATAGGACTTTTCCTAATCCTCTTATATCTTCAATCTTAAATCTTCTATCTTCCAAATATAGAAGTTCTTCAAAAGGACCTCTTTCTTGGGTCTCCTGCTTCTAGAGTTGCTTTCTACTTTCTTCAATATACAATCTGGAGTCTTCTATGGGACTCTTTTTCTTGAGTCTCCTCTTCCTTCAATATTCAATAGGGCTCATTTGACCCCTTTCTATCTTTTCAATCTTCAATTTAGAATTTTCAATATTCAATTAGGACTTCTTCTCTTGAGTCTCTTCTTTATTTAATATGGAGTCTTCAGTCTTCTACCTTCAATCTCCAATGGGACCTTTTTCTTAAGCCTTTAGATTCTTCAATATTCAACTTGTTGCTTCTAGTACTGGATCAATTCTAAAGAAGATATTCTTCCTAGCTATTGTAGGAAGCTTCTAAAATTTCTTTGAATCAACTCTTCTCTACAATAAAGTATTAGAAAACAATAATAAATTTTTTTAATCTAAAGATAATGAACTTCACTAGTTGATTTGTCAAACTAGTGGAATCAATGTTGAGTCCTAGTCTTTACAAGTTTTCCCACAACTCTGTGGAAAGACTCTAGCCAAATAGCAATTCCAAATTTTTTGAAAATGAAATCTCCCTATCTCTTCTCAATCTCTCTTGTGTCTCTCTCTATCTCCTATCAATCTACCTTGTGCTATGATACCACTATTAGCTTTTGATGCTATATATTCAAGGAAATACAACCACAAGAACTAAAATGAGCATGCAATATTAACTATATGATGATGGTAATATAATAAGCAAGAAAAAATTAGAAACTTTTGCAATAACCCATAAAACTTCCATTAATGAAATCTCATAAAAATAGTACAATGTCATATAATGGAGATTTCAAACACTCCATACTTTATACATGCTCTACATTGTATCTACTTTCTCTACTCCTATCTATTATCTACTATTATCTATGCTTCTCTCCCTCAAAGACCTATATATATATCTCTTGTCCTTCCACCTACCTATGAATTTTCATCTTCCTATTCTATGACTCATGTACACATGGATTACATGCACATTTACATCATCAAGTACAATGCACATTCTAACACTTGTGCATTTATTACATTGCATAAAGTAAATACTCAAATCCTAATCTAAGACAAACTCCTAATCCAAATATGTACCCAAGGTGGTACATTGGCATGTATCAAATAATGTAATATATTCCAACAATATCCATAGGAATTTAGGATTTTTAGGGTAGTGTTGGTCACGAATCTGCCACAGGAAAGGATTTTCTACATTTATGCACCCTAGACCCGACCAACATTGAAAGGTCGAGAGAAAGAAATGTCTCCCGGACCAATCTCTAGAGAGGGTTGGTTCCCACACTAATCTAAACTGGTTTCAAGACTAGAGATACAGGAAAGAAATGGGAAAATGCATAAAGAAATGGGAAATAAACTGAAAGGGATGTAAATATAGCCGAAGCCAATCATTAATGGGGAGAATAATCTTGAACAACAATAACTTCAACTAGATCCTAAAGCTTAGCAGCAACTGACTCTTACAACACAGAAATTAGATCACGCATTAGCCATGAGTTTGCTTCCAAATAAACTTCAAACATTCAAATGCCAATACAGCCAAATTCAAGACAACAAAATTCAACTGATATTACATTGGACTACACAGAAGTAAATCACATAGAAAGCCAAACATACGCCACAAATTAGATCACCAACTCTAGAAGACACCAAGAATGGAAGCAATTGCATCTAGGATTTCTATTTCAATTTCTGCAACAAGATCCTCCTCCTTTGCTTGAGCTTTACATTGGTATTTATAGAGGTCCGTCCTCTTTCTTTCATATTACAGCATTTAATACATGAAGCAAATTTTGAAGAACAATCCCCTTAATCTACCTCGGAGAAATGACAGTCCCTACTTTTAATGAATTACAACTGAGAATGAAACAGAAAATGAGGGCCCATATGTCTTCATCAAATGACCGTTATCAAGGGAGCTAAAAGCTGAAAGAGATCACAAACATGAACTTTGAATATTGGAGGCGTCTTTAATTCTGGCGGCATCAAAAACTGCTTCAGGTTCTTCCATCTTGCACACCTCGATAATCGGCAACATTTAATCTAGAACCGCTTCTTTGACCATGATCTGAAAACCATTGGAGAGCCTTTAATTTATCCTTATCTCCTTTGCACGTTCTCCTATGCAATCCTGAAGACAAATGCAACAGAAATGTATCGAGCTTTTGTTATTGCTTCGGTCATGAAAATGAGACAGGTCGCAAAAATTTGACATGTCACGGTATCGCGACATGTTTCTCTTGTGCCGTCTTTGCCTCCTTCTGACCCATGAAAATGCGACAGGTCGTGAAAATGCGATATGTCACGAAATCATGACACTTTCTCGCTGTCTTGTACGGTTCAGCTTTCAACCCGTGAAAATGTAATAGGTCGTGAAAATGCGACATGTCGCGATATCGCGACGTTTTTTTCATTTGGTTCTTTCATCTTCAACACATTGCGAAATCGCGACAAGTTTCTATGTTCTCCTTATTTCTACCTTTCACCTCGCAAAAACGGAACATGTCACGAAATCATGACATTTCGTACAATCTAACCGCCTCCTTGCTTTTGCCTCACAAAAACGAGACATGTCGCGAAATCATGACAATTCTTCGCACTTTGCCCTTCCTATCAAATATGTCATGAAATCGTGACATTTTCTTGCCTTCTTCATCATTATCGCTTCATGTCGCGATATCGTGACAAGTTTCTCTTACTTGGCCTCATCCTCAAAAATGTCGTGATATCGTGACATTTTTCTCCATTTGCTCCCTCTCTACTTTTCTGTCGCGATATCGCGACGAGTTTCATTGACATTGCCCTTTGCTCAATTATGTCACGATTTCGTGACATTTTCTATCACTCTACTCCATGGCCACCGCAAGTCGTGAAACTCCAACATGTCACGATATCGCGACGATTTTACCCCCTCGCTGCCATTGACTGTTTTGACCGCAAAACTCCAACATGTCACGACATGTAGCGATATCGCGACATCTTACATTTACCTTGCTCTAACACAAAACTTATAGAGATTTTTACATTTTCCCCTTCAAAGTGCATGAAGGGACAAACAGAAGAATTAGTATCTCTACAATTCATGCATTCTTTTATATTAACAGTAGCAACAAAAACAATGTGGCAAAATTGCCAACATTCTTGGCGGCTTGCGGGGTATACAGTTCTGTTGTATGCATGAATCTCAGGCCTTAATCCATTGGGCAACAGAGTCAAGAATCTAGAGAAGTAGGAAAGTAAGTGCTGGTTGATGCTGGATGTGTCTGCGGACTGCTGCAACAAACTCTTGCTGGTATTCAGCACTCAAAAATAGCATCTTCACCAAAAATGCATGGAATTGCAGAACTTCCTTTATTTCTTTAGAACTACTGCACTTTGCCTAGATCGGATGAGCTGGGTAAGGACCAGGTGCTATGCAAAAATCTCCAGGACAGTAGAGAAAAGGACTTGAGATACAAAAATGGAAATAAATGGATGGATGACCTGTGGATGCGCAGGCCATGGAACGGGGATGGGGAATGATGGAATGGTGGAAGATGGAGGAATGGAAATGGTAGATACAGCAACAAAGTGCTACTGTGCTACCTGCTGTGGAGATGATACGAAACAGAGAATGAAATGGAAGTGGATGGAATGAATATGGTAGTAGAACCTGTAGCTGTGATGAAGTACTCACACGACAAAGGACTAGAAGAAAGGGAAAGGAGAAATGGAAACATCAGAGGGGGGAGTAGAAACAACAAAAGTGGCTTGATTATTTGTAGAAGAAGGAGTAGGAGAAGAAGGGAATGAATAGGGGAAGAAGTAGAGAGAAAGCCACTAACTGTTGGGAAGGAAGGAAAAGAAAAAGAAAGAAACGTACCTACAGGCTCGCATGCAAAAAGAGCCGAGGAAAAAACAATTTTTTTTTTTCCTTTTTTTTTTTATGTACAAGGTAACTCCCGAATTAGCTGTTAACTCTCAGGAAAGACATGAACCCAAACATGGTTCTATCTCCTGGATTCCAGACCCTTAACAGACACTTAGTAGACTTCTGATTGATAATCAGCTCAAAGTCACCAAAGATCTGAAACTGATGCGCTCCAAGTTTCTCAGCCATCTTGAGACCTAGGCATGATTGTTCAGTCCTAGTGTTAGCACCATTTCTATATTATGCTCCATCAAAATAGAGCTGATCTTGCACAGGACTTTGACCAACTTGATCAAGAGATAACTTGACTTCAACCTCTTCAGGCTTCGTAATGGAGTAACAACCAATCTCAGTTTCGATCATGGCATTAAAATTGAGCATTGAAAACTCATCCTCCAAATCAAGATCCTCCAATTCTTCAGTTATCATATTGAAAACATGTTTGGAATTTTCTTCCTCTTCCATATTATCTATATGAAAAGTATAAGGCTTCTGATTATAGATCCGAACTCTTCTTCCTTTGAAAGGAATCTCCAAGTGAGAATAATCCAGAGCAAGGTAGCCTCCTAGCTTAGCAATGAATTCTATCGATAAACACATACTGAAATATGGTTCCAAATCAACCACAACTATCTCTTGAATTACTGTAATCTAAGGCATATTATGCAGAGCAATAGGAACATCCTTGATTACACCCATTATTTTAACTGGAGTCCCGTCCAACTGTAAGACACCAGGGCTACTTCTTGTATATTCCATTCCCATCACTTCACAAACTGCCTTTGGCATGACAGTTATCGCAGCACCAGAATCAATCAGGCATTTGTGTACAATCCAACCCTCCATCCTGAGTGACAAATAAAATGGGGGTGGTCTGTTCTTTCCAGTGGATGAAGAAGTTAACATTTGAGCCATAACTACATGGGCTGGAGCTTTCCCCTTACTTTGTATGGTCTTCAGGGATTCTTGTAAGAGATTTACCCGTCTAGGCAACTGCAAGGTGTCATACAGATTTACCTTGGCTGGTATCCATTTGAGTTCTTCAACAAAGTTATACTCCATGGAGATCTATTCTTTCCTGCCACTAGCAGATTCAAATTTGCTTTTATATTGCTGGGTAGCCTCCACTCGTTGCCGTTTAGTCAATGATGGATATCACAATGTCTCTTTGGCTTGTACCTTTGTTTCAGCTTGCGGCTAGGAAGTAGAAGCTTTTTCCTTCTCTTTTACTGGTGGTGGAAGTGGATCCTTCAACAAAATAGGTGATTGTCGTTGCGCTGGGGGATCATGAGCCTTTGTTGGCATTTGCTACTTTGTTGCTTGTACAGGAGGCACTTTCAATGGCTCCATCTTAGCCGGATCTACCAACATTGGTTTCTTGTCGTTGCGTGTCAGTATTGCTATATGTTCCTCCAAAGACTCCACGAAATTAAGATCCACCTCTCGAATCATGTTTACACGGCTCCCTGCAAGAACTTGCAAATAATTTTGGTGGACCATGCAAGTGGACTCATCATGTGGGTCATTGCAGGAAGAACACCGAGCAAGATGGCTCATGTGAAACTTCAGAAGGTCCAGCCTCTTCACTTACCAGAATTGCTGAGTTCCTTTTAGGTACTTTCTCCATAGCCTTGCTAGGAGCAAGTTGTTCTCTAGTTACTGCCAGCATAAATCTTTGTGGCTGATAGTTTCTTTTCGCCTCTCTCTGTTCCATAGATGTCACCTTGTTAGTGAGAGATCTCATAGCCGACTGAATTTCTTGTAACATAGCCAATTGAGGATCTGGGCTTGAGGACACAAGCGGTGCCGATAAAGGTAATGGAACCTATGGGGAAGGTAATGCAGGAGTTGGAAGTGGAGAGGCTAACCGTGGAATGCTCGGTGCAAGCAATCGGGGAATAGTTGGAGCAGGAAGTCGGGGAACTGGAATGGGTGCGATCTGAGGCACACTTGAGCTCCATGATGGGGTAGGATACATGGAAGGCATGGGCTATGAAAGTGAACCAGAGTATAAATACTTAGGAAGATCAAGTATGATAGGCATTGTTACCTTTGGAGGAAGCCTACCTATAGCAATCAAATCAACTTTTGCCTTTAACGCTTGTTCAAACAACTCTAGAAATGTAGTCACGTTGGACTGCTAGACAGCCCAACCGATGTCTATGTTAAATGCTCTAAGGTAGTCAAATGTAGCTAGCTCATCAGCAGGTCGAAGACCATCAGGAATTCTCTGCCAGCTTTTGGTAAATCTGACATTGAAGTCAACTATCTCTTCCTGTAGGTGTCTTTGAATTACATTAAATTGATGCAATAAAGAGTATGGATCAGCTTGTTCATAAAAAATTTTGACTAACAATTCTCGTAATTGATCCCATGATGTAATGGTGCCTAGTTGCAACGATCGGTACCAATACATCAATTTACCTCTCAGTGATAACACCAACAACTTTATCATCACATCCTCATCGGTTATGTCATGGATGGCCGCAAAAGAGGCTACATCATTAATATGCTCATAAGCAGTCTTACCAGTACCATCATAGGTCGGCAAAGCTTTCAAAGCGACTTGAGGAACTAGATTTTGTGCCAGTAGGTTCAAAGCTCCCGAACCGTTCCATGCCGAGAACTTCCTTGGAGGATGCTGAGCCATTTGGGCTACTGGATCTGGATATAATAAGCTTGTAGTAGTACTGGGAGGAGTCAGGGATGGCACAAAATGACCTGCAGCTTGTGATGAAACAACAAATGATGGATTCATAGGGTTTAACAATCTTGGGCACTCCCTCCAGTTCTGAACATCAATCTTGAAGAATTCGACTGGATCTTCTGATTCTTTGGCACTCGATCTCGTGATCATGAAGCAAAAATTTTCACCAGATTCACAATTAGAACTTTCCAGGTACAATCACCTTCAACAGAGTCACCAAATGAACTTACAATCTTTGCTTTGAGGTCAATATAGTTCATCAAGATATTGATTCCTTTCGGTATCAATTTGAAATAATACTTGTCCCATCGATTGTGGACCTTTGAGAGATAAAAATAGTCTGTCCCATCGGGCGTGCCAAAAATTTTGGTCATGAATCTGCCATAGGAAAGGATTTTCTACATCCATGCACCCTAGACCCGGCCAACATTGAAAGGCCGAGAGAAAGAAATGTCTCCCGGACCAATCTCCAGAGAGGGCTGGTTCCCACACTAATCTAAACTGGTTTCAAGACTAGAGATACGAGAAAGAAATGGGAAATAAACTGAAAGGGATGTAAATATAGCCGAAGTCGATCATTAATGGGGAGAATAATCTCGAACAGCAATAACTTCAACTAGATCCTAAAGCTCAGTAGCAACTGACTCTTACAACACAAAAATTAGATCACGCATTAGCCATGAGTTTGCTTCCAAATAAACTTCAAACATTCAAATGCCAATACAACCAAATTCAAGACAGTAGAATTCAACTGATATTACACTGGACTACACAGAAGTAAATCACACAGAAAGCTAAACATACACCACAAATTAGATCACCAACTCTAGAAGACACTAAGAATGGAAGCAATTACATCTAGGATTTCTATTTCAATTTCTGCAATAAGATCCTCCTCCTTTGCTTGAGATTTACACTAGTATTTATAGAGGTCCGTCCTCTTTCTTTCATATTACAACATTTAATACATGAAGCAGATTTCGAAGAACAACCCCTTTAATCTACCTCGGAGAAATGACAGTCCCTACTTTTAATGAATTACAACTGAGAATGAAACAAAAAATGAGGGCCCATATATCTTCATCAAATGACCGTTATCAAGGGAAGCTGAAAGTTGTAAGAGATCATGAACAGGCGCTTTGAATATTGGAGGCGTCTTTAATTCTGGTGGCATCGAAAACTATTTCAGGTTCTTCCATCTTGCACACCTCGGTAATTGGCAACATTTAATCTGGAACCACTTCTTTGACCATGATCTAAAAACCATTGGAGAGCCTTTAATTGATCCTTATCTCCTCTGCACATTCTCCTATGCAATCTTGAAGAAAAATGCAACAGAATTATATCGGGCCTTTGTTATTTCTTCGGTCGCGAAAATGAGACAGGTCACGAAAATGCGACATGTCATGATATCGTGACATGTTTCTCTTGTGTCGTCTTTGCCTCCTAACCCATGAAAATGCGACAGGTCACAAAAATGTGACATGTCATGAAATCGTGACACTTTCTCACTGTCTTGTACGGTTCAGCTTTCAACCCGCGAAAACGCAACAGGTCACAAAAATGCGACATGTCGTGATATTGCGATGTTTTTTTCATTTGGTTCTTTCATCTTCAACATGTTGTGAAATCGTGACATTTCGTACAATCTGACCGCCTCCTTGCTTCTGCCTCGTGAAAATGAGACATGTCGCAAAATCGCAACAATTCTCTGCACTTTGCCCTTCCTGTCAAATATGTCGCAAAATCATGACATTTTCTTGCCTTCTTCATAATTATCGCTTCATGTCACGATATCACGACAATTTTCTCTTACTTGGCATCGTCCTCAAAAAATTTGCGATATCGCGATGTTTTTCTCCATTTGCTCCCTCTCTACTTTTCTGTCACGATATCGCGACAAGTTTCATTGACATTGCCCTTTGCTCAATTATGTCACGATTTCATGACATTTTCTATCACTCTGCTCCATGGCCACCGCAAGTCACGAATCTGCAACACGTCGCAACATCATGAAAACTTTCATTTTAGTGCCTCTGTTGACTGCGTTGACCGCGAAACTCCAACATGTCGCGATATCGCGACGATTTTACCCCCTCGCTGTCGTTGACTGTTTTGACCGTGAAACTCCAACATGTCACGATATTGCGACATGTAGCGATATCGCGACATCTTACATTTACCTTGCTCTAACACAAAACTTATAGAGATTTTTACATTTTCCCCTTCAAAGTGCATGAAGGGACAAACAGAAGAATTAGTATCTCTACAATTCATGCATTCTTTTATATTAACAATAGCAACAAAAACAATGTGGCAAAATTGCCAACAGGTAGCATAAGAAGGTAATTTTTATGGAGGAACGTCCTTACACTTTAGGGTTTCTAGGACAACATAAAGAAGAAAGTGTTTTCAGACTACAATAGAAGCTACATTAGATCAAGGATATTCCACTCCAAAAAAGATGCAAAGAAATCATGTTTGCAACATCAAGTGAGAAAGACCATCATATTTCACTCAAATAAATCATTAGAAGAAACAAAGAGGGATGCAAGGGATGAGGAAGTATAATGTGCAAGTTAAAATTTAGAAAGAATTAAATGTTCAAACGAATATGTGGAGGAAAAATTTAAATTAAAGGAGGCAAAATGCATCAAGTTTATTTAAGGTAAATCATCTTCAGTTTTCTTAAGTAGTATAAAATTTTCTCCTTGGAATAAATATAAAAATTGTGTATAGGTTATCCCTTGCACTTGAGGGTTTTAAAAACAACATAATAAAAAAATGAGGATGGAGTATATTCAAAGGAATGTAGGGTTTTTAGGGTAGCATAAGAAAGTAATTGTCGTAGAGCAACATTTAGGGCTTCTAGGGAAACATATAGAAGAAAGTGCTTTCGAGGTTATTCCTTCCACTATAGATCCTTCAAAGCATGATAAAATTATAGATGATAAGTATCACTATGAAAGTATGAAAATATGAGGATATGGATGAATATGAAAATAATGGCAAGAATAAAAAAGAGAGGAAGACCCAAGGAACAAAAACAAAGAGAAAATAAAACTCAAAGGGATATTGATATTGGAGAACAAAATGAAAATTTTCAAGTGTAACAAGAAGTGGGGCTAAGCCCAAAAATAAAAGCAAAAAGTGATGATGAAAATGATGTCTTAGAATATTACATGCATAAACAAGATTCTTAAAAAAGAGGATATCAAGGAACTGATAGGTTGTTATAGACATCATATTTATAGATATGGAAATAACAACTTTAAATGTGTTATAAATTTGATATATCTTGAAAATCATCATTTTATATTAACTATTAGTAAACAAATAATATGCATTGTTGAAGTTAAAATATAATATAAAAATATGAACAAAAAGTAAGCCTCACCTTTTCTTGATTCAAATATTTGAAGAAATCTAAAAATAAAAGGATCCATATAAGGAAAAGATAGGTAGCATAGAAGGAACACCAAATTTGAAAGCTCTAATTAGATGTAAGGATACCCTAACTAGAAGTGTCGATGTCCAAGTTGGAGATAGGAGGAACGAATATATAATAAGTTTCATAAAAGGGGCAAATGTTATACTAGAAGTCATTATTAAGGACAATATGATTGATTATGACATAATAATTTTTAAAATAAAATGGGTTAAAACATAATTTTCATGGATATTAAATAGAGTTTTTGAAAATTTAAATTTACACTATGGCTTTTCTTGGTAAAGATTTTTTCCTCATCATTTTATCCATTTCTTAAATTAAGGATAAAACAATGGGTGGTAGACCATAGTTTAGGGGAATATGCCTATATGTAAGACCATGAAGTAAGAATTCTTTAGTTGAGATAGAAATTATTAAAAAAAATGGTATGGGTTTGGGGTTTTGGATTTCCATATCATATTTTCAATATGGTTGATTTAAAGAACATTGAAAATACCCTAGGAGAGTAATCTAAGAGGGACCAACTACTAGGGAATGAAAGCATGTTTATGCCCAAATATGTGTGCTATGAATATTTTAAAACCTTTGCCACAATCCATTAATATTAAATATAAAAGAGAATGGAATCAATAAATGGATTATCAAGACATTGTATTTCAATGTCGCAAGTGTGATGAGACTGGATACATGGCAAGAAATCATAAAGTAAAAACAATAGAGAAAAAACAAAAAAAAGAGTCATGAAAAAAACCTCAAGATGAAGGAAGAAATTCATACTACAATAGAATATGGATTAGATGAAGAATCTTCCACTCCAAAAAAATAGACAAAGAAATCCTATATGCAACATCAAATGATACAGGCCATCATAGTTCATTCAAATGAATCATCAGAAGAAACAAAAAATACAAGGGATGAGGAAATACAATGTGCAAGTTCAAATTTAGAAAGAATTAAATGTTCAAAGGAATATGTGAAGGAAAATTTTATAATAAAGGGGGAAAAAGGCATCAATTTTATTTTAGATAAATTATCTTCATTATTCTCAAGCAGTATAAAATCTTATTCTTGCAATAGATATGAAAGTAGTGTATAGGTTACCCCTTGCACTTTAGGGTTTCAACAATAGCATAATAAAGCAATGAGGATGGCGTATAACAAGATGAATTTAGGGTTTTTAGGGTAGCATAGGAAGGTAATTATCATGGAGGAACATCCTTGAACTTTAGGATTTCTAGGACATCATAATGAAGAAATTGCTCTCATACTACAATAGAAGCTAGATTAGATCAAGGATATTCCACTCCAAAAAAAGAGGTAAATAAATCATATTTGCAACATCAAATGAGAAAGGGAATCATATTTCACTCAAACAAATCATTATAAGAAACAAAGATGGATGCAATAGGATGAGGAAGTACAATGTGCAAGATCATATTTAGAAAAAATTAAATGTGCAAAGAAATATGTGGAGGAAATTTTTAAATCAAATGATAAAAAAGGCTGTATTTAAAGTAAATCACCTTTTTTTTTCTTAAGTGGTATAAAATCTTCTCCTTGCAATAGATATAAAAGTAGTGTATAGGTTATCCATTACACTTTTGGATTTTGACAATAGCATAATAAAGAAATATGGATGGAGCATATCCATAGGAATTTAGGGTTTTTAGGGTAGCATAAGAAAGTAATTATCGTGCGGAGGAACATCTTTGCATTTTAGGATTTCTAAGACAACATCAAGAACAAAGTGCTTTCAAGGTTATTCCTTGCACTATATATCCTTCATAGCAATACAAACTTATAGATGATAAGTATCACTGTAAAAATATGAAAAAAATAAGATGGATGAAGATGAAAATGTTGGTAGGAATGAAAATGAAAGGAAGACCAAGGAGAAAATATATAGAGAAAATAGAACTCAAAGGAATATTGATATTGGAAAATCAAATCAAATTTCTCAAGTGTTAATAAGAAATGGGGCTAAGCCCAAAAATAAAAGCAAAAAGTGATGATGAAAATGATATCTTAGAATATTACATGCATAAATAAGATCCCTAAAAAATAGGGTATAAAGGAATGTAGATAGACCAAATGGTAGCAAGAGTTTTCTGAAGGCTCAATTATTCTTGAACCAAAGTCTATTTTCATTGACAATCATAACAAAAATGCAACTTAACCATTAAAGATCTTTTGGTGTAATCATGTGGGTTACATCCTAAGGCTTCCACGTGGGAATTTATACACCAAATTCCATAATAGTTTTCTCATATTTAGCTTTACGAAAAAAGCTTATTTTGAATGGGGAGGCAATGTTAGGACCTTACACCTAAGACTTTTTATTTTATTGTAATAGTTTATCTAGATATGAATAGGCACCCCTTTTGAATGTAAGGGTGACCGTCAATCCTTAGGGCTAGGTTTATATAGCTTAGTTACCTATTTTAGGTTTAATTTATTTTTCCATTGTAAGCCATTGGGGTAGATTTATCTTTATATATTGCATTTTAAGAGTAAAGGCATACAAAAGAAATTATATTGTAAAGGAGAGTTGCTCATAAAGGAGGTTACCCCCTTGAAGTGGCATATAATACTTTATAAATCTTAGTGCAATCAATAAAATAATAATTATTTTTTGTTCAAGTTGTAAGATTGTGTTTTTAAGCAAATTTATTTATGGTTTTAGTTAATTTATGCAAGCAAAATCGTTACATATGATGCTACATTATTGATTGCTTCACAAAAATTTAGGATTTTAAAGTTCATGTCGAAGTTACCATTCGCAAAACACATGAAAAAATTTGGCTCAAATAATGAAAATGATGTGAATTTCAAGATCAATTTATGACTAGGCTTGATAACTCAAGTTCCTAGCCTTAATAAATTGCTCTAGATTCACCTTGTACAAGTTGAATAGATTTAAAGTGAATTTCTAGCAAAATAAAGCGAATCATGTTGGAAGTTAAAGTAAAAATTTGTTTTTTACTTTACCTTTATTTACCTTTACCTGGACGGCAGATGAGGTGGTCGGCAGACTCCAATGTGGACGGCAAGAGGAAGGACGACAGACAAGAGAATTCATTCCTAATTTTTTCTTTCCTTTCTATTTCTTTTCTATCCTATTTTTTCTCCCTAATTTTCTCCTAAGCTATTTTTGGCTTATTCCTAAGTTATTTAAGGTTGTAATCTAGGCTTTATTGATTAATAAAAATTTTGGAGCTTTACAATTATTTGAGAACTGTTGGCATTTTTGCCACATTGATTCTCATTGATGAATGCATTGATGTATTGTTGGGGATCTGACCTTTGATTGATGCAGCTTGGGCGAAAAAAGGAGAAAAATTGAGCAAAAAATGGTGAAGTCTGAAAACTGCAGCGATGCGCTGACATGTTGCATAATCGCGGTCAACTCAGTCAACGCAGGCAGGTTGGCGGAACCGTCGCGATATCGCGACGTTTTCCGGAATCGCGGGTCGGCGGGCAAAAAAGCATTAAGTTGAAAACATGCAGCGATTCGCTGACATGTCAGCGAATCGCGACCCGGGCAGCTTCGAAGGCGTTAAGTCAAAATTTGCAGCGCGTCGCTGACATGTCAGCGAATCGCGACCGAAAAAGGCGATTGGTACGGCGACGAAAACATGTAGCGAAATCGCTACATGTTCCGTTTTCGCGGGGCAGAGCGCAGGGAGGAGCCAACGGCGGAAACATGTAGCGAAATCGCTACATGTTCCATTTTCGCGGGTCAACGGTGGTCAAAGCGTACGACATGATAAGACGTCGCGATTTCGCGACCCGTCGCGATTTCGCGACCTGCGCAGTTTTCCCGCCAAGTGCAATATGAACGGCCGAAAGGGTTTTTTCGATTTTCGATGATTTAATGCTAACCCGAATTAAATATTTTGCGGATTTCCGATGCGGTTAAGGTCGAAGAGTGCCCAGGCCACCAAAATTAAAGGGTTTATTGGTTCAAAGCCGCGGTTCGTGGATTATTTTAACGGCTTCATGCACATGTTTGAAAAAACGAATTTAATGAAGGGCCGCGAACGTTTCATGGTATTTAATTTGTATTTCCTCGAGGCCGCTATTAAGGGGTCGTGTTCCTGATTTCCAAGTGACGGTTGTGGATCACGAGGAAGTTGTTTTTAAATTTTTAATGCTGCAAAGAGGACGGACCTCTATAAAAACCAATGTAATTTTCATTTGCAAGGGTTGGAAAAACTTGCTGCTAGAAACTGGAATTGTATTTGCGGGAATACAAGGATCGACTTCTAATTTTTCAAGCGTCGCATGGATGAATTTGCTTTCTATTTTCTGCATTTCTAATAGCATTCGTACTCCTGCATTGCTATTACATTTAAATTCTGCATACTGGATTTAAATACTGCGGTCAGGGTACAATTCCTGAAATGTGGGTTTGGAGGGATTTGCGGCATGTGATTGTGCGATGATGAAGCTGATTTCTTATGTTACTTGCTGTTGTTGCGTTTGTAGTTTCCTGCTATTGTTTTTCTGATCCCATCACTTCGGCCTGTGGCCATATTTCCCATTTCTTTCTGCAACCTTTTAAATCTCTTTCCAGCAACCCTATCTTAAACCCATTTTCAAATAGTAGAGGGAACCGACCCACTCGGAGATTGGTCCGGGAGCCATTTCTTGCTTCCAGCCTTTCAATGTTGGCCGGGTCTAGGGCGCAATTGTAAAAATCCTTTCCTGTGGCAGATTCGTGACCAACAAGAACCATATTTGGTATCAGAGCCAGACTGGGTCTGAGGTGGGAACTAGGAATAGGCACGATACCCGAGGTAGACAAGGGAACTTGTGCCAAGCACGAGACCCAAGGAGCAGACATAACTAGGTGGACACATGGCAATCTTCGAACACAGGACATGTGGTGAAGAGCGAATAGGAGGCTAACGTGGAACTCGAACGTAGAACCAGAGGACGTGGGACATGTGGTGAGGATCGATTGGATACAAGTGGCAAGGGTGAGTGGCAACAAATGCGCTTACATGGTAGAGCGTGAGTGGGTGGAGGCTTCAAAAGGAAGGCTTCAGATTTCCCGTAGGCAATCGAAATAACTATTGCTTATTAGTTCTTTTAAACCACTAAATAATCCCTACTCTTGTGCATGTGGGATATTATCCCAAAACATTTTTTTGTCTAAGAAATTACAGTAGTCGGAGAATGACTTTGTCAAAGCAAAGCGAATCGTAGCCAACAAAGGAACAAACCAGATGTGGATTTCGTAGTAAATAATACTCACCTAGCATTGTTGCAAGAGAAATTGACGTAATGCTGACAGATTTCGACCAGCGAATCGTGTGTGTTCGTAGCCTGACTCATGGTTGTAGCAGAGAACATGCAATGGATATCTGGTTTGATTGGATCGTGTAGTGAATCAGAGTTGTGCAATGGAAGACTGTGTTTAATTTTTTTTCTTTCTTCTCTGTATTGAATCTCTTAGAAAGAGTTTGTATTTCTGTTATTGAAGACATATGACAGAATTGGTAAAATAAACCTGTAAAATTGTTTTTGTATTGAAAGAAACCTCGAAAAAAATTGTATATTATTCGTAGAGTTCGTATTGCACGAGAAGGTGCATAGATATTTGATAACAAATTCAGAGGTAATGGAATCAACATTGTGTTTAGTCAACTTCAAAATGCAGTGATCACACATCAAAGGTATCCTGACTCAAGGTACGACGTAGATTTTGAAGATAAATCATTTAAGAGTCAATTTGAACAATCAGAATCAGTACAAGCTGCACCATAAGAATCAGAGTATACACACTATAGTAATTCAGTGGAAATCCTAGAACTAGAATCATCGAATATTATACTTGATTAGTGACGACGAAGAACAAGTAGCAGACAACTTCGTGAATCAAGTGATAGAAGCGCCCCAACAAGAGGAACAAGCAGTCAATGATAGAGTAGAACAAGTCAGATTTGACTTAAATTTGTAATCTCTTCCTTCTTCCTTCTTCTTCTTTCCTTATTTCAGCAAAAGTACTTTATTGTAACCATGAAATAAAGAGAGTTTTTTGGTAACTATGGCCTCACACAATAGCTTACCTATACCAAAATTTAATGGTTATGACTATGAGTATTGGTCTATAAATATGAAGACCTTGCTCATAGGTAGAGGTTTGTGGGACATCATAGAAGAGGGCTACACAGAACCCTCAGACTGGACAACACTTAGTGTCGCAGACAAGAAAACATGAAAAGAAGAGAAAAAGAGCAACTCATCTACTCTTTCTCATCTCCAAGCTACATTGGAGAAAAGCATATTTCCCAGAATTGCTACTTGTACGACTGCACAAGTTGCATGGAAAGCATTGAGTGATGGATTCCAGGGTAGTAATCAAGTGAAGCAGGTAAGGCTTCAAACATTGAAGCGAGATTTTGAAAATCTCCAAATGAAATATGATGAAAAAGTCGGTGATTATTGTGTTAGAGTAAAAGCAATTGTAGATAAAATGGTTACACTAGGTGAAGAAATCAAGCCTGAGACAATTGTAACAAAAGTGTTGAGAACACTTACACATAAATGGAACCATATTGCCATAATAATAGAAGAATCCAAAGATCTTTCCCTTTTAACATTCGATGCATTGATCGGATCGTTAATGTCACATGAAGAGAGGTTTCCTGAAACTCCTTCAACCAGCTACGGAGGCGATGATAAGGCCTTCACTTCCAATGAAAATAATGGAAGAGGACGGGGAAGAGGTCAAGGTAGAGGTAAGCAAAGAGGTAGAGGTAGAGGCAACTACAGAGGAGGCAATTCCAATAGAGGAGGCAACCAAAATAGAGGAGGCAATTCCAATAGAGGAGGCAACTCATATAGAGGAGGCAACCAACAAAGAGGTGGAAATCAAAATCGAGGTGGAAATCAAGGACAAAGTGGCAATCAAGGGCGAGGAAGTGACAAGTCCAAATCAGCCTGTTTCAACTGTGGCAAGCCAGGTCACTTCGCTCGTGACTGCTGGTCAAAATATTCACAAGCCAGCAGTAGTCAATATGGAAATTATGGAGAAGAAGATGATGCTTCTAATATTTTTTTGTCATATGGACAATCAGATCAGAATCTAAATGACACATGGATTCTAGATACTGGTTGCTCAAACCATATGAGTGGCAAAGAAAATCTATTTGCTACTCTAGATTCCACTTATAAATCCCAAATCAAATTAGGGGATGACAAAGCATTGCAAGTAGAGGGAATTGGAGCCATGGCGGTTCCAACCAAATAAGGACTAAAGAAAGTGAGTGACATCTATTACACTCCAAAGCTCCAACACAATATGCTCAGCGTTGGACAAATGATGGAGAACAATTACAAGCTTGTATTTTATGAAGGACAATGTATTATTTTTGATAAAAATAATTGTAATCGTGTCATCACACAGGTCCCCATGACCAAGAACAGGTTATTCCCTCTCAAATTTTGTGATCCAAGGGGAGCTCAACTTGCAAATGTAGCCATAACAAATCCAAGTGTGTTGTGGCACTTGCGATATGGTCACCTTAATTCTACTAGCTTGAAATTGCTAACTTCTCAAGCTATGGTGACAGGACTTCCCAAAATCAACGAACAAAAGGAAGTCTATGAAGGATGTGCTTTGGGAAAGCACTCCAGGTCGAAGTTTCTGAAAGGACAAGCGTGGAGAGCCAACTATCCACTTCAGTTAGTACATTCGGACATCTGTGGTCCGATGCAAACATAGAGTCTCAGAAATAATTCTTATTTTCTCACTTTCATAGATGACTTCTCTAGGATGTGTTGGATTTATTTCTTAAAGCACAAAGATGAAGCATTTGATTGCTTCATAGATTTTAGAAACAATGTAGAGAATCAAAGTGGGAATTATGTAAAATGTCTTCGGACAGATCGAGGAGGTGAATACTCCTCAAAATAATTCTTGAACTATTGTAAAGCAAGTGGGATCAAAAGGCAATTAACCACTTCCTATACCCCACAACAAAATGGTGTGGCCGAAAGAAAGAACCGCACCATAGTTGAGATGGCGAGATCGATGCTTCAGACAAAGCATCTAACTAATATGTATTGGGATGATGTTGTAAAAACAAGTGTATATATTCTAAATAGAAGTCCAACTTCTAGTTTAGATGGCATCACTCCTTATGAGGGGTGGTACGGAAAGAAACCAAATGTAAAGCACTTCAAAATTTTTGGTTCTTTAGCATATGCCCACATTCCTGATGAGAAAAGGAAGAAGCTTGATCCCAAAAGTCAAGCTTGTATATTTCTAGGGTATTGTGAGTCTACAAAAGCATATAGACTCTACAATCCCAAGACTCATAAAATTGTACTCTCTAGGGATGTAATTTTTGATGAAGGGGGAGAATGGGGTCATCAAAGAATTTTTGTTGATGATGAGTCCCAAGATGTAAATTCTTCATAGGTACAACAGATACAACAGGTGTCTCCAAAGAAAAGCAAAGGCACACCACCCCCTCCAAGACCGAGAATTTCAAGTACATCAACCACCAGTCCAAGTCCTTCTCCATAGAGATCAGTAAGTTCTTCATCGATGGACATTGACTCTCCATCAAGAGGTAGAAGAACTTTACAACATCATCCTTCCTTTCAGATGTTGGATCAAAATTTTCAAAGAAGATTCACTAGAAGCCAAGCCAGTGAAATGAATTCAGTTCTACAGCAACTTGAGAATTTGAAATTGTATGGGGATGATAACTCCCAAGAACCTAGAGGAGATGAAGTCAATTATGCTTTATTGACTAGTACACAACTAGAACCAGCTAGCTATGAGAAGGCATGTACTCAAAATGTATGGCAAGAAGCCATGAAAGAGGAAATAACCTCTATAAAAAATAATGATACATGGGAGCTAGTAAAGCTACCCAAAGGTAAAAAATGTGTTGGATGTAAATGGGTCTACAAGACCAAGTACAATGCTGATGGAAGCATTGAGAGGCATAAGGCGAGACTAGTAGCAAAAGGTTTTACTCAAAAATATGGCATTGACTATGAGGAAACTTTTGCTCCTGTTGCAAGACAAGAGACAATCAGATCAGTTATTTCCTTAGCAGCCCATAAAGGATGGAATGTTCAACACATGGATGTAAAGAGTGCTTTTCTGAACGGATACTTGATAGAAGAGGTTTATGTTCAACAACCTCAAGGTTTCCAAGAACAGGGAAAAGAAAACCTTGTTTACAAATTGAAGAAAGCACTTTATGGCCTCAAGCAAGCACCAAGAGCTTGGTACTCACGCATTGATGGCTATTTCAGCGAGTATGGATTCACAAGAAGCAAAAGTGAACCAACTCTGTACTACCTAAAGCATGGAGTAGACATTCTCATAGTTTGTTTGTATGTGGATGATCTAATATTTATGGGTAGTAACAATAAAATGAATATGGAGTTCAAAAACTCCATGATGAAGCAGTTCGAGATGAAAGATCTTGGTTTAATGCGATACTTCCTAGGCATGGAAGTTCATCAATCAAATAGAGGGATCTTCATATGTCAACACAAGTATGCTCGAGACATGATCAAGAAATTTGCCATGGAGCAGTGCAAATCAGTTGCAACTCCAATTGGACATGGGATCCAATTGAGCAAGGATGATGGAGCATCAAAGGTTGACATGACCACTTACAAAAGCATGGTTGGGAGTCTGATGTTTCTCACCAACACAAGGCCCGATATTCAATATGTTGTTTCTCTAGTTTCAAGGTTTATGGCTAGTCCTTCTGAGTTGCATCTACAAGCAACTAAAAGAATATTGAGATATGTAAAAGGTACATTGGATTTTGGAATCCATTACCAACAATGTAAGTCTGTGAAATTAGTTGGCTTCAGTGATAGTGATTGGGGCAGCAATATAGATGACAGGAAATCTACATCAGGAAATTGTTTTAGTCTAGGATCAGGACTAATTACATGGAGTTCCAAGAAATAAACTATTGTAGCATTGTCATCGACTGAGGCTGAGTATATAGCCATCACACATGCTAGTACTCAAGCCCTATGGTTGAGAAAAGTTCTTGAAGAGATTGGAGAAAGTCAAAGTGGTCCAACTCGACTGTATTGTGATAACATAAGTGCCATTCAGTTGGCATATAATCCAATCCACCATAGCAGATCAAAACATTTTGATATGAAGTATCACTTCATTCGAGACATGGTGGAGCACCAGATCGTTGAGCTTAAACATTGTAGCACTTTGGATAATATTGCAGACATCTTCACCAAAGGCATGGCTAGAGCTCAATATATAAAGCTGAGAGATTGTATAGTCAGTCCTCTCAACTTTAAGGGGAAGAATGTTGGAATTTAAAGTAAAAATTTGTTTTTTACTTTACCTTTATTTACCTTTACCTGGACGACAAATGAGGTGGTTGGCAGACTCCAATGTGGACGGCAAGAGGAAGGACGACAGACAAGAGAATTCACTCCTAAATTCTTCTTTCCTCCCTATTTATTTTCTATCTTATTTTCTCTCCCTAATTTTCTCCTAAGTTATTTTTGGCTTATTCCTAAGTTATTTAAGGTTGTAATCTAGGCTTTATTTATTAATAAACTTTTTGGAGCTTTTCAATTATTCGAGAACCATAAATTGCTCTCAAGAATAGACTTAGGATAATGTTCAAGCAATTGGCTCGAATGGTAAAAATTACTTCAAAATTGAAAATGTAACATAGAAAAAAAGCACACCATAGAACTGAAAATCAATCATTTTATTATATCATAAAATGGATATTTTTATTACAATAAACCCCTTTGCAAGGATATTGTACAAAACAAAAGTTCGAAGCAGGTGATCTCCTTTTACAATAAAAATGGTGTATTTGCTTCTGTGCCACAATAAATGTTGGATGGTGGGTTTGTGGTTGTGACTTCCATGATGGATTTGTGAGCTCTAGAATCTAGAACCTGCACACATGCAAAGAGACAAAGATTTAGTAGCACCTATCACAATGAATATGATAAATGACTAATGAAAATTGAAAATAGAAAACCATTGTTGCATACATAAGTCATAATTTCAGCAGCATAATTATAACATTCTATTCATTATTTTTTGGTGAAGTGATGGTGTATTTATAGGCCTTTGAGGGTTTTGGAGGGAAGGATAGGTGGCAATCCAGGGCTGCCAAATGGTAAGGACTGGATAGGCACCTATCCTAGGTAGTTGCAGTGAGTCATTAGGAGTGTCTCACTTAATTAGGGAGATGTGGGAAGTGGGTAGGTGCAAGTGAAGTGAGATGAGTGAGATGGCAAGGTGAGGGGTAGTGGTGACTAGGACACATGTCACATGGGGAGACAAGGTATCCTAGGGGGTTTTACAAATTTAATAAAATCTGAAAATAGTATAATGTGCATAAATTATATGCCTAAGTCAAACTTTAGACACATCATTATGCAGTTTAAGAATGTGCTATGTGAATTGATAATGTACAGGAATTATATGCCTAAGTCAAATTTTAGACACATTATTACTATGCATATTTTTATGGTGGGATGCAAATATCTAGATTTTGGTGTCTACAGATACCCCTTTTTGTACCACGTTGCGTAAAACACAATACGATGCAAAAAAAAGAGACACTTGGCTTTATTGGATGAAGATGTATTTTTGTGGCCTCAGTGCGAATATGGAGTGATCAATGATTTTTTATTTATTTTGGCTTACCCCCTCAAGTGACGAATGGGTGAAATATGGAATGGATGAAACCCATGAGTTGCTTGAAAAACTTTGGATGATGGAGGGATGTGATGTGATGGATGCAAATATTGAAAATCAAGATCAAGTTAGTTACCCCAAGTTTGAATTGGGTATGCATTGTAAAAACTTTGCTCTTGGTAGAATTATGAGCATTTTGATGTGGTAGATGGACCAAGCAATATGGTGTGTGTGTGTGATACTAGAATCGTTCAAGGTGATTTGTACACCTGATTGCAGTTACCGCATTCAGACTCATACATTGGCATGATGTATACCAATTTGAGAGATTTTCACTTTGTGCCCCTGTAGAGAGGGTTCTTGATAGCTTTGTGCAAATTTTCTTGAATGCAGTTGCATTCTAAATTTGAGTTACCAAATCAATTTGATTTGTGATAAACTACGATGGATTGATGTGATGGTTGTAGAGTTAATTTGATGTTTTTGTGAAGTTTTGTAGATTGATTTGATGGATTTTTTTTGTTTTTTTTACAAGCATCCTTATGGTGATGTACCCATCCTACCGACTTGCATGGATAACCAATAATTGCAATCAGTAGGTGATAAGAGTAAATTACTAGATACAAGGTTCAATTGATAATTTAGGTTCACTTGATTTGTGACAAGATGAAATGAGGTGGGAGGATGCTTGAAGGGGTGATTTCATGATTTTTGATGATTTTTGAGGCTAATTTGATGGGTTTTTTATATGCGTGTGATAAAATGAATGTATTGTGATGAATGCAATTGTTGATGATGTATGCATTTGCATGAATGGTTTTGCATTATTAATTATTTTTCAAAGAATTTTTGGACCATTTTTTAGAAATCTTTACCTTTATTGCTTGATCAGGGACACTAACATTTGATGCTAACATATGAAATGTATTATAAAATAAATAATGATAATGGCATGGAATGTAAGATCTTGTATGGTTTTGTTTACCTTAGGTATAAATGATCTAGAGTTGTTTTACAAAGACTCAAACATCCTAGTGATATTAAACAAACTCATCTATTTATCTCACAAATCCATATTATGCTAAGGTTGTCCTAATGGTTTCAAATTTCTCAAGGACCAAATGTGTGTGCAATGAATGTTCATTTCTCATTATGAGTATGGGTAGACTAATCCATTGGTAACTTATGCCAACAAGTTAGCTCACCTGTGAGCATCCAGAGGTCTGTACAAAATAAGGTCGCTAATGTGATAGACTTGGTGCCACGCGTAAGGATACCCTATTACCAAGCAGGTTTCATTCAACCCATTGCTGTAATGAGGATCACCCCATGGTATTCAAAACAATAAGAATTCCAAGGATTCAAGCTCCTTTCCCTTATTTTATTGGATTTTTTAATTTTATTTAGGACTATGCTCATTTTTTATTGGAGCAAAGGGGATTTTTATTACTTTTGGGGCTTGCTCATTTTTGGACATGAGCAAGAGGATTTTTTTTTTCTTTTAGGATACTTGCTCGTTTTGAGGAGAAAGGGATTTTTTTGGGAGTTGCTTGCTTTTGAGAAGAACAAAGGCAATTTTTATTCCTTTTGGGATACTTGCTCATTTTGAGGAGGAGAAAGGAATTTTCTCTTTTATTTTTGAAGGGTGAAGGGGAAGCTTGTCCTTTTTTCAATTATTTATATTTCTAGACCATGCACATAGTTGGATGAACAGTGGAAACCGTTCATTTTATGGAAATATCAACTCATGAGTTTGTCCTTTATAGACCTTACAATGTATTTATTTGTTATAATGTGCGTGGTCAAAGAGGAAACTTGATTGACCAGGAAAAACCTATGGCACTAAGGATTGTTCGATTTTCAATGGAGGTTGCTTAAAATACTAGGGGTGGTTGAGTGACTGAAAACACATAGATTTTGTTTAGCAAACAATGTGTTATGCAATATGTGCTGGTAGTTTCCCTATAAGATTTTGATAATTAAACGATGTACATAAAATAGTCATTGGTCGTATAATCATCATTATTGATGACTATATAGTATCTATCCTATCTTATGCAAATCCCTTAATCATCAAAATATCATAAGGAAAGTTGTAAATTATTGCGGTTGATGGATTGGTGACTAATGTTTGACCTAAGGTGCCCCTGATTAAGGCAACAAGACATAGGCTAACAATTATCCAATATGACTGAATGACAACTAACGAGTACAAATGTGCAAATGCAATGAAAGTGGAATGCATGAATGGATGTATTAAAATGCAATGTGTATGAAAATATTTGTGTTTTTTTGTTTTGTTATTTTTTAAGCCTTGTGCATAGAATTCTTTCAAGTTGGCTTAGATTGTTCTAGCGGAAGGAACAACCGGAAGATGGGTTGATGGATAGGAAATATTCTAATGTAGTACTTATATCTCTCATCAATGGCAACTATGGGTACCATATCTTATTTGAAATCATCGAAGGCAATAGATAGGACATAAAATTCCTCTCCAAAGTCTTCCTCATAGTCGTATCCAAAATATAATTAATCATGTCGATGTACGGTCGTATTTTTGAAAAGGCATCATGTAAATGAGGTGTAAAGTCAGGATACATGTATTCATCCTCACTATCATCGCTATCTTCATTATTTTCCTCCTCAAAATCAAGGGTGAGTGTTAGAAGTTGTTGGCTTGTATCCTAAGCCAGAGTGATCATGTACCTCTTGATAGTGAGGTTCAATAATATTTTGCGGACCTTATTCATTTCGTCCAAGGCCATATCCTTTCTAGTTAACCTAACAAAAATATCACATTGAGAAATATAGATTGGACATATATTATAAGTTGGCACAAAATTATTACATAGATTCATCATTAGGAGGAGGTGGATCGGATGAAGAATCCACTCCCCCATATACATAGTTAATCCTGTTTTATTCGGAATCCATTCTACACACTGCACCTATGGCCAAAGGTGGGTCACATGGGCAATCATAATATCTAACAGACTAAATAGGTGGTGTTATAGGGACTCTCTCAACTATGTAATCACCAATGCTTGTATTGACGATATGGACTGTAACTTGAGTTAGATTGGATGTGGATGAATAAGGTGCAAAGTTTGAGGCTTCAATGGTGGATTATGGTTCAGATGAAGGAGATGGTGTATGTTGCAATGGTTCTTATTGAATAGGTGGCCCTATTAGTGAGACAATGGATGGTGGGGTTTGAGATGGATTTGGATGAATGGAGTGGCTAGCGGGTTGTGGGTTAGGTTGATATGGAAATATGAAGGGTACTTGAGAAATAGGAGTCATACTTGATGAAGATGAAGGTTGATTGGTGAGATGATCAGATGTAATGGAATAATGGTATGAAGTGGATGAAGGACCTTGGCTTGGGTTGACGACTTGAGATGCAAATACATGATCAACTATTGGTAAATCCTCTGGTATGGGTGTTTTGGATGAAGTGTCATGTTCTAGAGTGATTCTGATGATGAATATCTGGATGGACAAATTCATGTATGGTAGGGATGACTCATATGGGTTGGATATTAAGTTGCAATACTTGAATGGCTCAGTGTCAGCTAGAATGCAATGGATCTTTCCCTCATGCACATATTTCAAGCATTGATGCAATTTTGAGAGAACACACTTCATTTCCCTAATCCAAGGATATCCCAGAAGTATGTTGTACTACATGGCTCCTTCCAAGATATGGAAGGGAAATCACGAGTAGAACTACATTTCCTATAGTGGAGCACAAAGCATCATTGAATACCCCCAAAGTTAAGGTGGATGAGGTAATGTAAGATGGTGATAGTTTAATATGTTGAGTGGCTTCAGTGGTGATGATATTGATAAAGGAGTCGATATCAATAAGTACCTATTTGAAGGTTTTTCAATCAATGTGATCTACAATATGCAATGAAGGATCGGGTAACTCCAATGATATACTTTTTTCTTAAAAATTATAGAATGCAATTGAAGGTTCCATACAATTCTAAACACTCCCTAAAAAAGTGTTGAAGGCATTGGGATATTCTGTTTGAAGTTCAATGGATTTTAAGATCTCCATCAATGCCTCACGATGTGGGGGAGATTGTTGTATAAGCTCATATATGGATAACTTGGCCAAGGCCATCCTTAAACTTTGTGTCAATCAATTTCTCAATATGATAATGGGATTGGGTGGATGAATTTGAATATAGATGGGTGAAGATGGAATTATGTGGTTCGGTTGTATGGGCACATTTATTTGTTGTGCTATAGGAGTGGGTATTGCTTGAGTTGGTCCATTTGTTTATTATGTGCGATTCCTATTTCTTTGCCCATGGGTGACTACGTGAATAACTCCTACAAAACCCTGGTACACTTGAGATACATGATTGACTTGGTTGGGGAGAACTATAGAAGTTGATGCCCTAGTTGTTTATTGAGTTGCCTCACGATGAGGTAGTGGTGTTTAATAGATACCAAGGTTTTGGTTTTGTTGGGCCAAAGGGTTATCAATCTTGATATATCCCCTTTCAAGCAGATCTTGCACAATGTTTTTGAATGTATAACAATCATTAATGTCATGATCTTTTTGTTGATGAAAAGTGCAATACAAATGCTCCTTATATTTCTTGCCACATGGTTTATTTGGATCCTCACGTTTTATCTCTGGTAAGGTAATATCTTATGTGTCATACAACTTCTGTAAAAGTGATGCATATGATTCGGGTAATGGGGTGTAATTGTGGGGTGGTGGATTGAATTGGCACTAACGATTATCTATAGGTTGGACTTGATTTTGTATTTGTTGTGGGGGTGGAATTGCTTGGTAATTCTATTGCTGCTATGGGGGTTGTTGTACTTGGGATTGAGCTTGTTGTGTTTGCTATGGTGATTGGCTCAAGACTATTTGATTAACCTGATCAGTCTTGGACTGGTCCTGGTTGTTCCTCCTTTATTCCTTATTCTGACATTCTTTCTGTCTTAGTTTATCTCATCCTCTTGGATTTTAATTTCTACAATTAATCGGGCCTGCGTGAGAGCTTCTTCAAATGTTCTATATTGTTGCAATTGTAGTAACAATGATATTGGTTTGAAACAACTCCTTGTAAAAAATTCTTGTTAATTCCGCCATGGGGAGGAAGAATGGCAATTTTGTGATGACTACCCTCCAGTGGTTTCCAAATTCATAATCTGACTCGTCTTCAAATTGGTGTAGGTTGAACAAGTTGGTTAATATTGTAAATTTTCTAACATTAAGAGAGAAACGTTCCAAGAATTGGTCTGCTAATTGCTCAAAAGTATAAATACTTTGGTGCGGTAGATGGTTGTAACAATATAGATCATACCCTCCAAATATCTGAGGAAAGGTGTGGAGCATTAGAGCATCATTCTCATGGATTCTAAAACATGCATTGATAAATGTGCTCACATGCTCCCGAGGGTCCTCATCCCCCTTGAATTTATTAAACTTTGGTAATTGAAAATTTTTCAGGTAAGGCAGTGATGGTACCGAAGAATGAATGGGGTGATTGATTAGCTGCCTTAAATTGGGTTTCTGATATAGCATACCCAATGTTTGCATGGCCAAGCTATCAATCTAGTTCCGTAAAAACTAAAGCTTAGGATCTTCTAGTAAAGGGTTAAAACCCTGATGTGCTTGTTGCTACTAAAAAAAATGTATATTGTTAGTTAGGATTTTATGATGATGGATGTTAGTGTGCAATGGATTATGGAATGATTGTCGCTGATGAATTTGATGATGATGATGAGATGGGGGTATGATGGTATGTTGACTCGAAGAGCTAGCATACATGTGATGAAGTGGATTAGTGGGTATGGTTATGGTTGGGGGTCACGACACCTAAGATGGATCTTGGATAAAAAATATGTGTGGATGTGATGTGGATGGTTGGTTAGGATATATCCCCTATGACTATTGTTGCAAATCAATATTAATGCTTTGGTTAGCACTATCCATAAGCAATTTTTGCAAATGCAAAAATGTTTGTTGTATAGCCATTGCGGATGAATATGATATGGCCATACAGGGGGTAGATGATTGAGCTAGTTGGATGGCAACCATGTTAGTGGATGTAGGTGGAGGTTATATGGAAAAATATGTTGCCACTAAATGGGGGATGGCATGATGCGTGGGATGTACAGATGTGGTGGATGGTATGGATACGGGGATCTATGAAGCAACATTGACTTGTGCTTCATAGAGGGGATTAGTATAGATGATGTTTTGTTGCGATGGGATGGAGGTATTTTTATGTGATGATGATGGACAGATGTTAGCCATGGTTGCAGTAGTTGGTTGACAGTAACTATGTGAGGTGGAATGGTGAGTGAAGTTAGTGATAGAAATATCAAATTGGATGTATTTAGGTATGTCCTAATGGTATCCATATCCACATACATGACACAACTATCATATGGCATGAGTGGATCACTCCTAGGAGTTTTGGGAATGGTGGCATGATTAGCTCTCTGTATTAGACCTATGTTCAAAGTGGGGCACCATTATATGATTCAAAATTCAAGTTCAAACCTATAGTATGAGCTATACTGACTTGCCATACCACTAAAGTGGCAGGGGCTTGAGAAGACTAAGAAGGAAACTCCATGGATGAAGGCAACTAACTTTGGGTTTGGGCTTATTTTCTAGCTTGACTACGAGTTGTTACCATACACTAAGGGTGGGATGAGGTGGCAAATATGTAGGTATGTGTGTGAAGATGTGATGAAAATACAAAGCAAATAACACACAAAGCAAACAAACAAACAAATGTTTACTAAGTTTTTGCAGGTTTTATTTTTTTATTTGATTTTTTAAAAAAAAATTAATTTTTTTCTTTTTCTTTTTTTTTGTTGTTGCCTATGCAGGTCTATGGTTTTTACCCAGATGCTCACACACACTGAATTGGTGATGAAATCCAAGCTGTGAATCCCACCAATGCTTGGTGATGAAATCCAAACCCGATGGGGGAGACCATGTCCTACCAATCCTCACCCAGTTTACCTCGGTCAACGATATACCTCTCTAAAGAGAGATACCCGCTCTATTAGTTGGTTATGATGGTTCTTGGATTGGAATTGGCCAAAAAAATGGGGTCTTTATTGGGGGTTGGTGATGAAATCCAACATTATCAATGTTTATTGTGAAACGTGCAAGGTGTGTGGGGTGTTTTGTTTTTGGTTTTCTATGATTTCTTTTGTAAGGTAAAGTGCAAAAATCAACTCTAAAAAGCAATCTATGATGTCGTTTTACTTTTAATGCACACAAATACAGACAAAATCAATGAATGAAACAATTATTTTTTAAACAACAATAAATAAATAAATAGCTAAAAGAAAACTAACTTAAAATTAAAATGAAAAGTTAATATGTTTTTTTTTCAATGCAAAAATTAAAATGAAAAAAATAAAATTTGTCATTTTTTTTAAATTTGAAAGCAAAATTAAAATTAAAATTTAATTAATCCCTTTTTATTTTAATGTTGGGCACTGAGCGATGATCATTATCTACAGCCTGCGCGTAGGGGTTGGGGGTGGGGCTATGCGGCGTGACGATCACTTTTTACGGTCTACGTGCAGGGGGGAGGGGTGCTGAGTGATGCGTCGACCACTATCTACGACTCACATGGGGGGGTGAGCGACATGGTGACTGCTATCTATGACCTATGCATGGGGAGGCTAGAGCAGTGTGGTGGCCACTCTTTATGGCCTATGCATAGGGGAGGAGTTGGAGTAGTGCAATGATCACTCTCTGCAACCTACGCACGGAGGGGGCTAAGTGATGCGATACTGCTCTGTTTGGCTCTTGCACGGGGGGCGGGGTGAGTGGCCTATAAATTATAGGCTTGCTATATGTTAGGCCTACAGTCTGTTCCACCATGATCATTAATTTATAATATAGAAAAAAAAGCACACCATAGCATTAAAAGGATCTTTTTATTATAATAAATTCCTTTGTAGGGAGATTTTACAATACAAATGCTCAAAGGGGGTGATCTCTTTTTATAATAAAAATGGTGTATTCACTTCTTCTGTGTCACAATCAATGTTGGATGGTGGGTTTGTGGTTGTGACCACCGTGATGGATTTGTGAGCTCTCAAATTTGGAACCTACACACATGCAAAGAGACAAATATTTAGTAGCACCTATCATAATGAATATGATAAATGACTAATGCAAATTGAAAATAGAAAACCATTATTGCATACATGAGTCATAATTTTAGCAGCATAACGATAGCATTCCCTTCATTATTTTTTTTGTAAAGTGATGGTGTTTTTATAGGCCTTTGAGAGTTTTGGATGGAAGGATATGTGGTAATCGAGGGTTGCCAAGTGGTAAGGACTAGGCAAACACCTATCTTGGGCAGTTACAGTGAGTCACCAGGAGTGTCTCACTTTACTGGGGAGATATGGCAAGTGGGCAGGTGCAAGTGGAGTGAGATGTGGTAAGTGGATAGGTGTAGTGGAGTGAGATGTGGAGTGAGTTGTGAGATGTGACAAGTGGGTAGGTGCAAGTGGAGGAGATGTAGAGTGAGGTGGAAAGGTGAGGGGTAGTGGTGGCTAGGACACATGTTACATGAGGAGACAATGTATCCTAGGGGGGTTTATACAATCTGGAAAATAGGATAATATGCAAGAATTATATGCCTAAGTCAAACTTTAGACACATTATTATTATGCAAATTTGGAATGTGCTATGTGAATGGATAATGTGCAAGAATTATATGCCTAAGTCAAACTTTAGACACATTATTATTATGCATATTTGTGTGGTGGGATGCAAATGTCTAGATTTTGGTGTCTATAGGAATGAATCACTATATATGTAGTAACTTGGTAAAAAGTCCTTCAATTTTAGGTAAATCACTCCATCCGTGATGAATGTAAATTTGGTGCCAAAGTTGAGAATTCTTGTTAAATTTAAGGACTAGAGTCCCATGAGGTGTATCAAAAAGAACTATGTTGAATCAGGAATAATCATGACTTCTAATTTTATTAGTGATGTGTCCCAATACTAGCCTTTTAAAAGTTCATCGAAAGGAAGTATCGGTGGCTCCTTCAAATATTTGGATTTATGCTAGCTCCCCTCTATCCTTGCTAAATCCTATGCTAACCTATTTTAATTGCATGAAATTAAAGTGCCAAAACTAAAATGCATGAAAGTAAAATTTGAGGTTTAAGGGTGCGAGGGATTAAAATTAAAAGATAGTTGTAACCATAGAAAGGAAGTGTGTGATAATCAACACAAAAGAATCCAAATAACAAAAATTATTCCATTCAATTAAGTACAAAATTGCTAAGTGAATGAAAAGATGGATAAAATGGTCATGCCTTAACCACTGCGTATTTTACACTCCAAGAGGACAATGCCACTGATGGAATATAAAAGACTTAATTTCTCATCGAATTCATGAGATACAAAGCATAATATGGGTTTAACAGAGGGTAGCTCAAAATTGTCATGGCCAAAAGATGTTTACAATGGAACCCATGGCTCTTGCTTATAGTAGGATTTTATCATTGAGTTACTTGAGGTGAGAAACTATTACTCTTAGTAAAAGTAAATATTTGGAGATATATTTAACAAAATAATGCACCTCCAAATTTTACATGCCTCTAATAGGCTTAGAATTCTAATGAGTTTGTGTGCCATTTTAGGGCAAAATATTGCTCTAAAAAATAATTTCTTAGGATTTGTACATTCATTTAAACCCGTCCATAGGCTGGTGAGCTATTCACTCTGAGTGAAAGAATCACTTGAATTTGCAATGCATTTCTAACTAACCCTGAGAGCTTTGATCTCATGGTCCAATCGAGGAACTTTACAAGTAGATCACTTTTGAATCAATTTATGTTCATTGGACAAATCGACACATGAGTTGTACTTAGTCAAAATTTGAAGGATTTTGGAAGGCATTAATTGTCTTGGTTTCATTATTTTGTACTCTTCCAAGATGATAAATTCCAAGGTAGTGGCTATGCATTATATTTATATATTGATGAATCTTTAGAAAAAGTACTACAACATTATCCAAGATATGAATCTTACAAATACAATAATTGTGATAGTAGTTGATGCATTACAACTTGATATTTAATGTTTTTAACCAAATTTTTCAATTGGTTAAATAGGATTGAAATGGGATCCACCTGTATTACATCATCACCACAACGTTGTATTACAACAAAGCTTGGATATTATCCATGTATTGCTTGGAAAGATTTAAACCTGAATCTCCTCCTTAAATGTTTAGGATCTAACCAGTTGAGCTAATGTTATTTGATAAAAGTTTTTAACCCATTACTTGAAATAAAAAATATAAATATGACCTAAAGGTATATTGCTAGTAAATGTTAACACATATTATATAAAAGTCATTTTGTATTGCATAACTTTTATGTACATATTGATGAATATTTAGAAAAAAATAGTACAAAATTATCATGTTGCACTTTCATTGTAAAATACACAATTTATAAAAGGATACACTAGTCAATAAATATTTCATCTATATTTTATATATTAAATGAAATGATTTTAATTATGTCTATGAGATCAAAATAGTCTATGGGACCAAGAAATTTAATAAAATATGGGGTATGGTATATAACCCTACTCCCTTTGGGATTTGAAGAGGGGGGCTCCTTAGAGTTCCAGTCTTAACATCATCCAAGAAAAAAATGTTAAAAAAAGTTAAAAATAGTATAATTGCTTACAATTTTTATTAAAAAAATTGTTTCATAAAGTAAAAATCCAAATATACTCTTATCATATTTTGGAGTGTGTTTCTTCTATTGTTGATTTTGATGAGAAGTTCCTCTATTATTATATTCTCAATTCTTCATAAAGTTCTATCAATGAATTCATGTTTAAAGTGTCCTTATATGCATTCATGTTGTCCTTGTAGGCTTCAAATTCCATGACAAAATATTTTTTGGTTTCCACTATTTATGTTGTGCTAACAAATATCTGTTTTGACCATACCTCTTGAGATATTATCCATCCCCCAATCTTGCATCTAATATGATGTGAACCAGATCTTAGTTAATCTATAAGCATTTTTCTTTCATTCGATCTTTGCATCTATGTACTTATTTTGGTTATATTCACATTTTGGGTTGCACTTGTTGATATATGTGTTTTTTCTTCCTAAATTGTTAATCCACGTGACAAGTATGAACTTTTTCTTCACGTACTGCTTAATTTGTTTAGTGGATTTTGGGACCTCATGGAATTTAATGCTTCTTTTTTGTGGGAGTATATTACATTATTTGGTACATGCCAATGTACTACCATGGGTACATGATTGTAAATATTAGATTAAGATGTGTGTCCTAGATTAAAGAGTGAGTAATTACTTTATATAATGTAAATGTGCACAAGTGTCCAACATGTAAGTGTCCACATGTGTCCTTGGATTAGTTAGAGTTAGTGAAGAGTCAAGTTACAAGTGTACATCAAAGATAGCTTCATATGTGTGCAAGTGATAGCCAAGAGTCACAAGAAAAAGAAAAGTCGTGTTCATCCAAGAGTCCTCATAGAAAGGCTATATATACATGTTATAGCCTAAAGTTATGTGATTGTGATTATTGGGTTCTATTGTAATATTCTTGAGAGTTTTTGTAAAAAAAGATAGTGCAATACAAGTTGCATACATTTGAGCAATTAGTGTGTGAATTCATCTATATTCAACATATTAATTTGCTTTATTATTCTTGTTACAAGTATATATTGATTTTGATATATTGTAACTTCATTTTATTTAATTCTTGTAATTAAAACCTATGGCAATTTTATTAAGTATTAAGCATCAAAATCTAATAGTGGTATCAGAGCCACAAGTTAGATTAATAGGAGATAGAAAGATTTCTTTTATAGAATTTGAAAGTTGCTATATGGCTAGAGCCTTTCCAGAGGGTTTCAGAAAAAATCGTGAAGACTAGGACTCAACATACATTTCTTTCCACTAGATTGAAGAAAAACTAGTGAATATTATTGATTTCAAAATTTTGGAGATTTGGATGTATTTGATTATTATTGTTTAAGGTCTTATTGCAGAAAATTAGTTCTCAAAAATTGAGAAGCTTCCTACAACAGATATAGAAGAATTTCATCTTCGATTGCCTGAAATTCTATATGCTTTTCTTGCGCAGGAATTGATTTTGGAATTGCAGTAAAATATTGGAGATTGAAGGCCTAAGAGAAAGGTATCATTAGAGACTTTGAAGAGTTGAAGATAAAAGAATTTGAAGATTGTATAAAGAATATTGAAGATTGAGGAGACCCAAAGAGCTCCCATTGAATATTGAAGACTGAAGATTAAGGAGACCCAAGAGAAGAGGTCCCATAGCAAATTGAAGAGAAGAGAAGAAAGAGGCTAGAGAATCCATATTTAAGATTGAAAAAAAGGAAACCCAAGAGAAGAGGTCCCATTGAAGATTTGAGAAAGGAGATAGGAGATTTGAAAGAAAAGTTTGAGGAGACCTAAGAAAAGGTCCCATTGAAATTTGGAAGGAGAAATAAGAAGAATAGAGAAGCCCAATTGAGAAATTGAATAAGTGGCCATTGGATAAGATTTGGAGAGAGTTCGAGGTAAAATATTGCAAGAAGAAGAAACTCCTAAAAATAGGTAATCACATCAAAATTGGGACAATTGTCACCATCCGACAACAAGCCCAAAAGGATTTGTGAAACTGATTCAAGGAGGAAGTATTTGATAAAGAAGTTGTCAGTTTTTTAGAAGGTATATTTTGAAGACTTCAAGACATTGATATTCTTGAAGATTAGGCCAGTAAAAGAGGCCAAATTTGAAGACAGAAATTAGCAAGAGATTGGAGGAGAAATTTGGGTTAGAAGAGGCCACAAATTGATATTTTTTTAAGGTAGCCATTAAAGTTTTGAGGGCTAAAATTTGAAGGAGAAATTTCATAAATTTTGGGGCAGAATTTAAAGAGTTTTGGATAGCAAACGAAAGGATAAGAAGACATACATTTTAGACAGATTTTGAAGAGGTTTTGGATAACTAATTTGAAGGAGAAAAGTGCAGAAATTTTGGAGCAGCATTTGAAGGTTTTTTAGACAGCGATTTGGGCAGTATTTTGAAGAGGAGAATAGCTGCGAATTTCAAAGTTATTGGGCAGCAATTTAGGAAAAATAAGAGCTACAAAATTAATGGTTTTGGGGCAGCAAGTGAAAGGAAGAAAGAGCTGTAAATTTCTACAAGTTTGGACAGCGAAGAGGTAAGCAAAATCAGCACGAAAGAAAGCTACGAAGGAGATAAAAAAAGTAGACAAAGCAGATTTTTGGTCAGCATTCTCTTAAAGAATAGGAGCTGCATTTTTTACAAGTTTGGGCAGTGAAAAGGTGAGCCAAATCAGCAAGGGACAAAGAAGATCAAAAATAGATGCTTAAAAGTACATTCTGTTTAAGTAAAAAGAGTGGACTTATTTCTAGTATTGAAAGCACCATATTCAAATTTTAAAACAACATAAGGAAAGCAATAGAAAGCGGTCCAAGCTGAGAATGAAGAGCCATTTGTCTAAGCTCCAAAGGAAGAAGACTTCACCTGCAACCACTCATCACCTGCAACAAACAGAGGTCAAAGCAAGTCATCAACACACATTGTAAAAGCAAATTTCGAGCAGAAGCCGAGGCCAAGAATGTGATGCAAGTAGAGGCCAGCCTACAAAGATATAAGAGACATCCAATCAAAGTAATCAGGAGAAGGTGATGTTGTGCTTCTAAACATCTAAGGAGAGGCATCTAAGCATATAGTTTCTAAGAAACCCAGGCACATAACAGAGATGCAGTGTCTAAGCAGTCTAAGAGTGCAGCATTTGAGAAGAGACGTAGCATCTAAGCAGTCTAGAAGCACAACATTTTAGAAGAGGAGCAGCAACCAAGGTGTCTAAGCATTTGAGCAACGAAGTTGAACGTAGAAGGAACGTTGAGCACAAACCAGAACAACGGTAGCACAATCCAGAGCACAAATAATCTCTGAAGGTATACCAAGCACCAAGAGAGGGTGTCTAACGCAGTGTAACGTCTAAGAACGTGCGAATGTTGATGAGTGCCATAGAGAAATTTGCTAGAATATAGTAACATCCAAGAGCAAGCCTGAATGTTGATGAGTGCCTGAGCGTTGAAGTGCAAAACTGGAGCAAGATAATTTTAATTATTTTGATTCTTGTCAAAAGATCACAGAATATCTCAGGAGAATTCATATCAGTTAATGATGAAATTGGATTATGTCGCAACATGGAAGATCTAAGTCTCCACATGGAGAACAATGTGGAAATGGGTGTGTGCATTGCACAAAATATCAACGCTGTCAGGCACAGAGAATTCGTTGGATGCGTAGGCAAAAAGAAATCATATTTCGAGTTTCAAAGAAAATGGAGATAATGGATATGAAATATATATTTGGGACAATATGGTGAAGATATAACCCTTCAGGCAGATCAGCTTTCACGTTTTTCAGAGACTTGTTACAAAAAGCACGTGGGTCGTTTGGCGAAGGCGCGAACTTAGTCTCAAATGGATGTCAACAATCCCTCTGAGAAGCATAAGAACAAGAAAAAACTAGAAATTGGCGAAGCAGGACTTTCAAGGGAATAAATTGATTCTGAAGATGATTCAAAAACATCTGATTTTGATAAAATACAGATGATGCCAGTAGCGAAGAAGACAATTCTCAAGAAGAGAATGAAGCAGATGCATCTGCAAACAAATGTGATATTTGCCACACTGGTGAAAAGGAGGATGACTATATTATAGAATACGGTAACATATATTGTCCCTTCAAATTTTATCAGAGGTTGCTTGCCCCTTCTTGGATCGAAGAGTCTTTTACCGACAAAAGAGAAAAGGGTTTTCCCTATGTGTTAACCTTCGTGTGTTTGTGAAGTTTGCAATACCCATGATGATGAGGATAATGTCATCTGCCATTAAATATCATCGTTGTTATTAACACGAATATTGCATTGAAAAATATACACAAGTAGTACCCACAAAGTAGTGGATATGTCCACAATGTATTAAAAAGAAACTTGACGAATATACACAAGCAGTACCCAAAAAGTGGTGGATATGCCCACAATGTATTGAAAAGAAACGACAAAAATCCAAAAGAATCTCAAGCAAGTCAACAGCAAAAGATAAAAGACAGAGGCTCGGAAAATGCATCCTCTATCACGAAGATTGCCTTAGTGGATATGTCCACAATGAATTGAAAAGAAACGACAAAAATCCAAAAGAATCTCAAGCAAGTCAACAGCAAAAGATAGAGGCTCGAAAAATGCACCCTCAACCAAACAGAGGAACCTGAAGGGGAACTTTTTATTAATTATAATTGTTGGTTTCAATAATAAAAAATATAGGCTTGGTAAAATCATCCGCACCTAAAAGAAGAGTAGTTAACAGAATAGAGGATGCTCATCTTTCAAGAAAGAAAACATGGAAAAGATAGAGCTCATCTTTCAAGAAAGAAAACATGGAAAAGATAGAGAAATACAACAAAGCTGTCGAAGCAGTTATTGCCTTCGGAGTCACACAGAAAGTAAAGAGAAGAAAGAGAAATTGATCAAGATGAAGGTCGCATACATTGCAAAGTTAATTGAGGATGAAGATTGTAACAAAACTAAAGTCTTCGATAATTAAATAGTGTAATAAAGGGATGTTATAGTATATTATATTATTTGGTATATGTAAATGTATCACCATGGGTACATGATTGTAAATATTAGATTATGATGTGTGTCTTAGATTAGAGAGTAAGTATTTACTTTATATAATGTAAATGTGCACATGTATCCAAGTGTAAATGTGCACATGTGTCCTTAGATTAGTTAGAGTTAGTGAAGAGTCAAGTTACAAGTGTGCATCAAAGATAGCTTTACATGTGTGCAAGTGGTAGCCAAGAGTCACAAGGAAAAGAAGAGTCATGATCATCCAAGAGTCTTCATAGAAAGGTTATATATACATGTTATAGCCTAAAGTTATGTGATAGAATATTAGATTAGTAGGTTACTATTGTGATTATTGGATTCTATTGTAATAATCTTCTTGAGAGTTTTTATAACAAAAGATAGTGCAATATAAGTTGCATACATTTGAGCAATTTGTGTGTGAATTTATTTATATTCAACATACTAATTTGCTTTATTATTCTTGTTACAAGTACATATTGATTTTGATATATTATAACTTCTTTTTATTTAATTCCTGTAATCAAAACCTATGGCAATTTTATTAAGTATTAAGCATCAAAAGCTAACAATTTTTTCATCTATTTGTTGTTTTGTTTCATCCATGTGTTTTTTCTTCTATTTACTATTTCTTTGATTACCTGTTTTGGCAACTTACTATCTTCCATTCTTTCTATTTTCTTGAAGTACCCAATAGTCTTACCATAGACTTTGCTTCTAGTGGAAAATTCCCTATTTTAGCAAGTAAATTCTCATATGGGACTAATGCTTTAAATCTAAAATTATTTGTAATATTTCACTTTAGAATTCTTTCTATTTATCTCAATTTAAAATTTGATGTATTACTAGCCCACACCTCACACTTGTATAGCACCACTAGAATAACTAATAATGCAAAAAGAACCCCAATGGTTTTCCAATCCCACAACTCTGATTTTCTACCCCTATTTCACAATGAGTAGAGTGTCCTCCATCTTGCTTATATTTGTTTCATCCTTCATATTTCTCAATTGAGTTTGCTTTGAAAGTCTAACCCAAGGTATTTGTTTTATGTTACCACCTCAAAAGAATTTCCTTGAAATAAAATATATGGGTGCTTATGCTCTCTCTAAGTAGAGAATACCATAATTTTAGTCTTGCTAGTGTTTACTTGCATCTCAACTTATTTACAAAAAACTCTAAAGCATTTCTTGTTGTTTTTCCATTAGTTATTTGGCGTTCTTGCCCACTTTCTTACATTTGGATTTTTATGTACATTGGTTTGTGATAAGGTTTTAGCTCCATGGGAACTGCTTCAATCGTTATATCTTTTATCCTTGAAACGAAGGTTGGTGAGCAAATAGCAAAATCAACTACCATGTGTTCATAATGTGTTTGAAAAGTATATTTTCCAGATTTTTGACACATGTTTATGCCATTGCAGATGATCAATCTCTCTATGCTACATAGTTTAAGAAGTTCTCCATAATATGTGATGGGTTCTTGACTGTCATCTAGGGACCTTAACCAACAATGACCCACCTCTTCTTCTAACCATAGTGGATTATCATCTATGTCTTAATTGATCTTTAAAGAGTTAGATTATCTATTTGTTGTCCTCGTAATAAAATCACCCACTAAAATCACCTCTCCAAGCTTCTTGTATTCTTGATGTTCTTTTCCAAGGTCATAAATGGATCCTCATTATCTAAGCTATGTTTCTTATAAGTCTTTAATTGTTGTGGAGAAAAATAACAAGTTAAAATGCTAATCAATTAATCATTATCTCTTATTCTGATCCATATATATTGTTTATTTGGGTCTTCTTTATCAACTTATATGAATCTACCCCAAGACTCTTTTATCATTGTTGTTACTCTATATCGTTTTCTATTTTCTGCTACTTCATTCCATACTTATATATTTTTTATCCTTTACAATCTAGAGTCGTGCATCCATCATGTTCATGTGTTTCTATTAGTACAATTACATCCTTTGCTTTAGCTATGTGCCCTAGCTAGAACCACTTCTTCATGGATATCAACGACAATTCCAAGTCACCAGTGTTACGTGTTCTTGGCAGGCCCCAATTTCTCAATTATTTTAGTGTATTCCATTTATAATGCATGCTTTCCCATTTTCCAACCATACCTCTTTACCCTCACTCCTTGCTATATTTACCTTTTCCCATTTTACCCTCTTCTTTTCTTCTTGTATAGGAGTAAGATCATCATCCAGGTAAAAATATGATCCCCATAACAATCCTCTATTTTAAAGAGTCTTCCTTTTATCTCCTAAACTGAACATTGTGACTTGAATTGGTCTAGCTCTCATGTCTTCCCTTAATTTTCCCACTCTACATACTTGATGAGTTTTCCTGCCCCAATGAAGTTTATCAAAAGAACAATCCCTCATTATGTTTGTTTTATTTTCTTGTCCTCTATATTGTTTTATTTCCTTAATAATTAAGTTTATTGACCTATTGTCTTTCCTTTTCTTCTAATAGTTGCATTCTAATTTGCTTCTCTGTCAAATATCTTTGTTCCTTTGGTTTGATTGCCAGATCTCTTACCACTTATGCCCATGATCTAATATCCTCTAATTTTTTTCACACTTCTTGTTCTTTTGTCATCATGTTTGCAATTGTTGCTTGAATTTCTTTTATTTGTAATATATTGTCTTTATTTTATTTTTTTGTTGACTCACAACTCAATTTAAAGATGGAATCCATTTATAGAATCATTACTAGTCCACAAGCTTATGGTACTGAGGAGTATAGTTCCACTAGCGATGTCTCCAACAAATTGATTTAAACAACTTGTTCTAATTTTTTTTTTGTTGGTCCAAGATGAGTCTTTGTTATTCTCTCACGACTACGGTCAATTCTAATATCTTGTGTTGCAAGTACCCTATGCATTCTTCTAAAATTATTAGTTTGTTATGTGATGGGTTAGCCATGGTATCAATTGATAGATTCAATTTATTCTCACCTATTTTCACTTTGTCTCCTTTGTGTTGTGGGTTTGTCATTACTTGATTCAACCTTTCCTAACCAACATGCACTAGAATTTTTGGGATTTAAGTTTTTCAAACCCTATCCTTGGCCCCACCAAGTGTATTTATTGGGCTTTTAAGACTTTCAAACCATAAAATAAGAATAACAAGAGAAGGAAAAGAAGAAGGCATTTGGGTTTGAAGGTTTTCCTAGTTGTTGACTGTCTTTTCTATACACTTGTCTTTATTTACACAGTAATCTTATCCAAAAGAACCTTTGTACATGAACGTAAATCTATGAACTAAACCTATGTCTATAAGATACACTAGAATTTACCTCCTCCACTTGAATTTGCCTCTGCCTTTAGAATTTTTCTCCACCACTCAAATCTACCTCTACCTCCCTACTTCTGCCTCTGCCTCTACCTTTAGAACCTAACTCCACAACTTGGATTTGCCTTTGGTTTCTTGTTTCTACCTTTACCTCTACGTTTAGAATCTTTATATATATATTTTTGAATTTACATGGTGGAATCGATATCTGCCATGAATTCGGGTAGGCTATCCAATTTTTATGGTCGCCACAGTATTCTGCATTGTCTGTCTCAGAAGCTGTCATACCGATCTTCGTGTAGTCTGTCCCTATAACCACCATGCCACAATCATTTTAAACCTTTTATGATGCATAATACACCAGGAAAGGGACAAGCGTTCAGTACGATGAGGCCCGATATTTGAACCTTGGACCTTTGTCCTCCTTACGGGGTTTGGTCGAACCAATTGGTCTACACCTCGAACCTTTTTTTTTTATGAATACACACCCACCTCATCACAAACCTCCCACACCATGATTTGAATCTTGGACCTACCGAAGAAGAGCCAAAGCCCAAACTGTTGCACTGCCTCCCTGGTACCTAGAATATTAATATTAATATCCTTTAAAAACCATTTAAAATGGTATCCAACAATATTTGAAAGACATTTTTTAAGGGGCTATATAATATTGAAATGAGATCTATTGATAATGATCTAAGTTTGGTGATGAATTCTCTTACTTTCTCTACTTTCTTCCTTTCAAATAATTTTTACAATAATTAGAATGCCAATATAACAAACTCAAATATTATCATATGTTTAACATTTCAAAAGAAAATATTTTTTGATTTCCAATATCCCGTAAAAACAAAAAAATATATAAATATATACACACAACTACTCAATTCTCTCTTATAAATTTTGAATTACTCTCACTTAATATAATACTTGGGGGTTTGGAGGAGGGTTTTGATGAAGGATTTTACCATGGTAGAGCCCTGATAGGGGTTATGAGTTCTCTTTGATCTTTTTCTACCATGATTTGTTGATGGATTTAAGAGAATTTGGGGGTTTTCAATTTTTTTTGGAGAGCATTGTAGGGAGTTTTTTGAAGGATTAGTGGATAACGAATCGGTAAAGCCCTAGATGGTGGAAGAAGGAGGATTCCATGGGAACAAGACCGATATGCAACATAAGCCAGAGGATGTGGACTCCAAGAAGGGCCAAAATAACCATGAGCACATGCAGGTGGAACAGATAATACAAGCCAGTGATCAAATCCCATTCCAGCAAGAGAAATCTGAAGATTTATTCGAGTTCACAACAACCAATCTTAAACAAGGGCAGAACCAAGGGCGCAAATGCACAAGAGGCAGAGGACCGACTTTAAAACAACAAGCTAGGGTTATATTGCAACAAGTGGAAATGTCTGAAAAGGGGAATAACCTTGGACCGATGGAAAGTAATCAAGCAAGGGCCAATGTTGTTGATCATAGCAAGGAAAATGAGTCGATCCCTAGTATGGGAAGAGATTCTGGTGAAAAATTTCCAAAGATGACCTTTCGGGATGCCTTGCGAGGAGGACAACCGCAAACAACTACAATTAATAACTCTAGGACTTCTCGTAGACCTTTGAGAATGCCTAAAATGGATCCTAGGAAAACAACTTCAGGGTGCATGAAAGTGGTGGATGGCTCTCCTATAGTCCAACTTCAGATGTCAGACATACAGACTAGGATCGATGTTATGGAACATAGAGGATTAATCTATCGATTTTTGGGTCTTCATCCAAGCCTCCCTGCTTTCAAGATGTGGGCTGCTAGACAATGGAGAACTAGAGGTGAGTTAAATATTTTTTCTTACCCCAATGGTTATTTCTTAGTTCTTTTTGCTAATGAGGAGGATAGAGAACAAGTTTTCCAAGGGGGTCCTTGGTTTTTAGGTAGGGCAGGGCTTTTCATGAAGCCCTGGCATACCAAGTTCAAGGCAGAAGAGGAAATGCCCTCAGTAGCCCCAGTCTAGGTGAGACTTTTTGGGTTGCCAGCAGAGTTTTGGAACCAAGTTATCTTCATGGCAATAGGCAATACTCTAGGATCTTATATGATGACAACAAATAGTACAAGCCGATTTGAACAAATTATCTATGCCAGAATTTGTGTTCTCATCGACCTTGACAAGCCCTTGTCAAAAATATTACTCTGTAGTTTGGGGAGGATACCTAGGAACAAGATGTGGACTATGAGAACATCCCCTTCAGGTGCAGGATTTGTCATGAATATGGTCACCTAGCTAGGGATTGTAAACATTGGATCCCAGAGCAAGCACAAGAGGAAACGACCCCTGGAGGTTTTGAACTGCCTAAACAAAAGAACATACAGAGAAAACAAACATCTAAAGAGCAGGTAGTCATCTCCACCAATAAGTTTGCTAACCTCCCAATGGATGATGAGGAGAACATCATGGAGATAGAGATCCTAGAAACTCCTCTTCAAGCCCTAAGAAAGGAACCAATAGTTGAAGAAATAAATCACAACATTGAGCCAATTCTAGATCTACTAAGTAGCCTACAAGAGAACCCACCCCAAAAGTTGAAGAGATCCCAAAGGAAAAATAGAAGCCAAGAGAAAGACAATGACTCTAACCAATCAAATGGAGGAACTCATAAAGGAATAGATAGTGGAGGTGACACCCAAGAATCTTCTGACAAGGCCATGGTGGTATTCTCACCTATGCCAGGTTTGGAGTCCATCCCAGAACCAACAGGAGTGAGTCAAGAGTCTACTAAAAAGATGAAGCTAGATACATACCAAAGAGTAAGTAGGAAGACTACTCAACATCAAATAGGGAAAGAAGGTGCAAAGTTGATAGCAATGGGTAAGGTCAAGGATCTTACCCATATTTTTAGTCCTCATGCTTGATGAAGTGCATCACCTAGAATATTCGAGGGCTTAAGGGTAGCCGAATAAAGCATAATGAAGTAAAATAAATGATTCAACAACATCATCCACAAATGGTTTTCATCCAAGAAATAAAAGTGTCAAAAGAAGAGATGCAGATTTTTGCCAAAAATATTTGGCTTGCATGTAGGGTTGAAGCCCTAAGCTCCCAAGGAGCTTCTAGAGGAGTGGCTTATCTTTGGGATCCGAAAGAGATAGTGATACACCAAACAATGGGAAGTTGGGGGATTTTGGCTTTACTAGCCCAGAGTAGACATTCTTCTCAACATTGGTTATGTCTCAATGTATACTCTCCTATCAGCCTAGATGAAAAATGAAAACAATGGAGGAATGTAGCTTATATTATTGGTCATTTTCCTAGAGCTTGGTCGCTTGTAGGTGGTGATTTCAACACCATCCTCTCATTGGAAGAGAAGATAGGAGGAAATCACACTCTAGATAATAGTATTGACCTCATGATAGAGCATATTAGATCTCTTCATCTAGTAGATATCAAACCAGACAATGGTATGATGACCTGGTCTAATAAAAGGTAGGGCCCAACATGCATTCTAGAAAGACTAGACAGGTTTTTGTTATCAAGAGGAGTTTTTGAGCAATGGATATATTCCAAGAGCACAAACATTGAATAATGTAGGATCAGATCATTGGTCGATGTTGGTGGAAGTGTGGAAGACTAGACCCAATCATGCTCCTTTTAGATTCCAGCTAATGTGGTTTCGAGATAGTAGTTTTCGAGATAAGGTTCAACAATGGTGGTAGGAGGGTAAACCTAGGCATGGTACGAAGATGTACAATTTTGTTAGGAGGCTTCAATACCTCAAGTCCAAATTGAGAACATGGAACTGGGAGGAGTTTGGTGACATAAAGGAAAAGAAATGACATATCTTAACCAAACTTGAGGACCTAAATGAGAAAATACGAATGGATGGCACTACTGAGATCCAAAGCAAGGAGGAGGCTAGGCTTACTACTCAACTAGAGGAATGGGACAAAAGAGAAGAGATCCTGTGGAAACAGAAATCTAGGATCCAATGGCTCCAAGAGGGAGATAGGAACACTAGCTTCTTCCATAAATCTCTCCTAGCAAGGTGGTCACACAATTTCATCTCTTCCCTAAAAATAATTGCAGGTGATTCAATACACACATGGGATGGGATGAAAGATATAGCAAGAGATTACTTTGCCCAACTCTTTAAGGTAGAACCACTGAATCAGGAGGCACAATAAGAAGTACTCCAAGAGATTCCTTCTCTCATCACAGAGGAAGATAATGTAACTTTGACTACCCCAATTACTGCCAAAGAACTACAATAGGTAGTTTTCAAGATGCGGAAAGGCAAAACTCTAGGCCCAGATGGATTTCCCATAGAATTCTACCAAGAATTTTAGGATATCCTTAAGGAAGAACTGTTGGAAGTGGTAGAAGAGGCTAGGATAGCCAAAGTGGTGCTCAAAGAGGTGAACAAGACATATATAGCGTTGGTTCCAAAAACCTAGGAGTCTGAACACATCTCTGGCTATCGACCAATTGCCCTTTGTAATGTCCTATATAAAATTATCACTAAGATCATGGCAGAAAGGGTCAAACCTCTTCTTCACAAAATTATTTCTCCAAAACAAGGTGGTTTTGTGGAAGGAAGACAAATCTTGGATGAGATAGTCTTAGCTCAGGAGGCCATCCACTCTATGCAGGTACAAAAAATACCCTCCATGTTTATTAGGTTAGACCTATCCAAAGCATATGATAGAGTTGACTGGCACTTCCTCCTAAAGGTGATGAGACAATTTGGATTCTTGGGTGATTGGGTAGAATGGATCAAGGGATGTATTTCCTTGGTATCCTATTCGGTTCTAGTAAATGGAGCTCCTACCCAACTATTTACAGCTTCCAGAGGTATCAGGCAAGGAGACCCCTTATCCCCATACTTGTTCATCATATTGGCTGAATGTTTGGGCAGAACATTAGCTAAGGATAGGGAAACCAGAGCTTTGGAGGGAATAATAATAGCAACTGGAGCTAAACCAATTACTCACCTACAATTTGTTGATGACTCTACATTATTAGGAAAAGCAATAACAAGGGAGGCCTCCAGACTTAAAATGATTCTAGGATGGTTTACAAAAGTGACTAGACAACTTATAAATGAAGAAAAGTCCAAGGTCATCTTTTTCCATTGCTCACCTAGGTAGGAGATAATGTTGTTGGATAAATTGAGATACAAGAAGACATCTCTTCCAATCACCTACCTAGGAATTCCACTTACAGTTGGGAGGCAAAAAAAGGAGGAATGGACTTGGTTGTTAGAGAGAGTGAAAGCCAAATTGGGAAAATGGACTAATAGGTGGCTTTCTACAGGAGGACGGATGACCCTGATAAAAATAATCCTCAATGCCATACCTATTTATGTCTCCTCAATGCTAGCTATCCCCAAGGCAGTTCTTAAAGAATTGGATCAAATAAGTTATAGATTCCTCTAGAATGGAGTCAAGGAAGAATGAAAATGGGCATTAGTGAAATGGGATACTTTATGTTTACAGAAAAAGGAGGGAGGACTAGGAATCAGATCAATTGTCAAGAATAACAAGGCACTAGCAGCTAAGTTATATTGGAGATTGCTAAAATCTCCTGAGGAATTGTGGGCTCAAATTTTGAGGGCCAAATATGTAGAGAATAAAACCCTGACAGAGCTTATCCGATTTTTGCTTCCTAGCAGAGGATCTCCCATATTAATGGGACTTAGAATAGGAGAGGATATGATCAAGGAAATATTATTCTGGATTATCCATAATGGATAGAAGGCTAACTTTTGGATAGATTCGTGGGATGGTCATCCTCCTCTAATAACTCAATTCCCAACTTGGAGACCATTGATGGAGAATCTTCATAGAAACAATTGGGTTAAGGTAGCCAAATATTGTAAGCCTCAAAGCAGTAGTTGGGAGGTAGGAAGGCAATGGATCCCAATAGAGGAGTGGCCAATCCAAATCCCAGAGGATCAGAGAAAAGAAATCTATAGGACCCTCCAGACGAGATCACTCTCATGGTCTCAAGAGGAGGATACTCTTGGTTGGGGCAGGAAAAATCAGAGTGAATATACAGTTGCCTCTGGATACTTAGCCCTCTGTTAGAGTACCCCAAGCCCATTAAGTGATATATTCATGCAATTGTGGGCACAAAACCTTTGGCCCAAAGTTAGATTCTTCATTTGGCTTCTACTTCATAGAAGGGTGCTAATAGGGGAACAATTGATGAAAAGAGGGATGCATGGGCCTTTCAGATGTGAGATGTGTTGGGAGAATGAGGAAACAATCTCTCACCTTTTTATAGAATGCCCCATCACAATCAAACTATGGAAACAGATGGCAACTTTGCTAGGCATCCGCTGGTCTGAGATATCTTCTATAGAACAACTTTGGAGGGAGTGGCCTAAACGGGAGGAAATGGACCAACCCACTCGACAGATTTTTTGGGTGGGGATGACTCTCCTTTTATGGAATTTGTGGAAGGAGAGAAATAATCGTATCTTCAACCAGGAATACAGAGACAACCACTTTGTCTGGCAAAGGATCATAGCCAATATGAGGGAGTCAATCCAATACCTATTAAAAGAGCCCCATAATCCTAACCAAAAGTGGATTCAGATAATATCTAGATTACAAGTGTCTCCAATGGTGGTCACATCAAAAAGGGTAACCCCAAATCATGCACAAGTAATCAGAACTAGGAATTGGAAACCTCCTCCAGAGGGACTAGGTAAGATTAATATGGATGGAGCCTCAAGGGGAAATCCAGGAAGAGCGAGTATGGGGGAATAGGCCACCTTTCGAATGGTGCCCCTACTTTTATCTTCACAAAAAACCTAGGTATCTTATCCAATAACCTGGCAGAGGGATATGCCATCTTAAGGGGATTACAAGAGGCTCTGAAGGTGGGGTGGAGGAAAATTCAGGTGGAATCAGACTCCCAAATTATGATTAACCACTTAAAAGGACCAAGCAAGCAAAAGAATAAAGATTGGAGAATACAAAGAATACTTGAGCAAATACAGATGACCCAACAACGCTTTGAGGTAGTGGAGTTCATACACATCTTTAGAGATCAAAACAGGGTGGCAGATGCAATGGCTAACTGGGCTCTTGATCGAGGAGACTTCACTTGCTATGGATATCCTCCCAGATGGTGGCCTCAACGGACCAAGGAAGCTCTTTTTTCCATTCTTACCATTGATGATAGTAATGCTTGTTGTATATAGATTTATATATCCTTGCTTTACATGGTTACTCTTTTTTTGTATAGATAGTTGTAGTAGATTAGATGTGAGGGAGAATAGTCCCACATCCTCTGTTAAAACTTGGCTTAAAAGCCTTCAATCCTGGAAAGGTAGAAATATTTTTTTTTTTTGGTATTGATAAAAAAAGGGGTTGAAGAGCCTCAACCCTTTACATAGATCTTGAAAGATGTATAGAATAAAAACAAAAGAAGATCATACAAATGCAAGATAGCCTATATTAGTAAAACAAAAAACCTGGGCTAAACCTACTGATGGAAAACCTGAAATAATATTCCTTCCGCTATCCTTCTATTTAACATGGCTTATGCAGTGCTCAATGCTTTACATAACTGATAAAGAAACTATTGACAATAATGTAATTTAGTGTGCTCAAATCCTTCATCGCATGATCCTAATAAGTATTATGCTTTGTTATGCCCTATTTATCTACTAGCTTTATTATCAATTCTTATAATCTCTTCCAACTCCATGGGGGCATATGACCAGACCTTGAAATTCTTAGATTTAACTGCCACATTATCATTTTATCGGCAACTTTGTTTCCCTCTCTATAAATATGTTTAACTTGAATTTCTTCTAGGTTTTCCAAAATAATCCTCGCATTTGTAATTATTTGGAAAATGCTAGAATTATTTAACTCCCCTTTTTTAAGGGAAGTTATAATATTCTTGGAATCCCCCTCAAGAACAATTCTCCTAAAACCCAAATTCACTGCAATTCGGAGGCTTGTAAGCATTGCCCTTGCTTCAGCTTGGTGATTTGTGGTAGTTCCTATATCGTTAACATATGCAGCCACTACCTAACCTTTGTCATTCCTAATGAGACCTCCACCACCAGCATGATCTGGGTTACCTTTTACAGCTCCAACAAAGTTAATTTTTATTCAGTCTTTGTGAGGACGTTCCCATCTAGTATCTAGTCTCATCTTATTGATTTTATTTATATTTAAGATATCTTTTTCTCTAGAGAGGATCATTATAATATTTTATTGGTTGACAATATTTTTAATACAATCCTCCAATAGGGTTGTTTTTATCTTGGCATAAACCCCAATTATTCCTTTGGTTTTATTTTTGAACACTCATTTGTTTCTTTCCAACCAAATCCTCCAGCAAATATGTGGAATGCATTTTTACCAAAAAATACTACTTCCTAAGTGCCATTGTTCCCAAATATTGATTGAAGAATCTGGAATGACCCATGCAACATTAACATCTTTCAATAACATATTTAGGATATCACAAAAAAAACACAAGTTCCAAATAGGTGGTCTACGCATTCATCCTCTTTGTTACATAAGACAAACAATTGGAACCAAAATTTCTCTTTTGAACATATTATATTTCAAAAGGATCTTATTGAGAATGGTAGTCCAAAAAACATAACAACCTTAGGGATGATGTTTAGCTTCCAAATTCTTTTAAGCTTGGGTTTCTCTAAGGTTACTTTACCCAAGACTCTATATCCATCCTTCACCAAGTACTAGCCTTTTTGGTTTCTTCCCCAAATTATTTGATCCTCTTCTGAACCTTTACCTAAATAATAACTCCTTAGAATGTTTTGCAGATCTTTACCCCTGGGACTTGCATATCTTCTTGCATGATTTTCCACTCCTAAAAATCACCTACCCTATGAATGTAACCATTAATTTTCTTACCATAGGTTCTGGTTAAATATTATTTAATATATTTGAACTTTTTGTAGTTCTTTAAAGGCTCCTCTTGAATCCAAGGGTCTTTCCAAATGTCAATTTTGTCTCCCTGCCTACTCTGCATTTTAGACCTTGCTATAGAAATTTCCTGCTATTGATTATATTTTACCAAAAAATAGATCCACATGGAGTGTTAGAATAACTGATAAAGTGGTTTCTGCCCTCCAAGTATTTATTTTGGATAATGCTAGCCCATTTCCTTGATGCTCCAGTGCAAAGCCTCCAACCATGTTTAGCTAGAAGGGCTCTATTTATATCTCTCAACTTCCTCAAACCAAGACCCCCATTCTATAAATTCTATGTATACATTTTTTGCATTCAGTGCCATCCCATAAGAAGTTTTTTTGTAGTCTTTCTAAAGTATCTTCCACTTTTTTTAACATCCTTAGGAAATACATGAAATAAATAGGGAGGCTTTGAAGCGTGTGTTTTATGAGTTGTACTTTCCCTATAGAGGATAACAAATATCCCTTCCAACCTTGAAGTTTCCTATTAAATTTATCAATAATCGGATTTCAAAGTTGTTACAACTCCAAACTAGCTAGTCGGCTATATTTCCAATTGATCATTGAATTATTGATTTATTCATATTTATAGATATAGATTGATTTACATTTGATCATCTATCATCAATTTATTCATCTGCATATTCACTAAGAACTTACCCCTCCTTAAGTGGCAAAGGACTTAGCCCTCCTCAAGTGGCAAAAATTATTTGATTTATTTTATACAATCGATGATTGAATTTATTTCCAAGAAGTTTCACTTCAAGTGGTATTAGAGCCATAGTTTCTAGGGAAGTGCTTCTCATTGTTTGAGATTGAGGAAAAATCAACACAAAACTATGACTTGCGATAGTGCACCATCTATGATGTGATGAAGCATATTCCAGGTAACGATACAGTCCTACAAACCTGCAATCATGTCTCATCGCTTCGCAGGCTTACTATTTGTGTTTCACTATACGTAAAGCAGTCTAATTAATTTTAATCACTTCCTACAGTTATACACAAATAAAATGGCCAAAAAAGCCCTAAAATCAATCACTACACAAGCAGTTTCAAAATTTCTAGCAGTTACAAAGATAATAGTCAAGCGACGATTTAAACAAGTCATATTTTTTGGCTTCTCCATTTTTGACACTTGGTTGATAATTGGACTTTTGATAGAATTAATCTAAATTACGTCGATTATGTGACAACGAATTCAAGTTTGCCCAGAAGTATACTTAGTTTAATTAAAACAAGAATATGAGCCACTTCCTAAAGTTCGAGCAGTTTAATAATTTACGATCGAGTATTTAAAATTATTTACACTCCTAAAAATGTTTTACAAATTGGAGGTATTATCAAATGATGAATAATAAGGAAAATATTTACAATAAGGACAAATACAAATTTGAGTGATTATTTATGCTCGTCTGACAACACAAGCATATATTATCCAAGGAAATCGTAGTATCTTAGTAGAAGTTTGGAAATTAGTAGCCAAATGGGATATACAAATTTGCATTACACTGATCGAAACATCAGTATCCAAAAAAATAAAATAGTTGAATCCATCAATAACTGGTAATTCATCAATAGTTGGCAATCCATTTCGGTACACGCTATCCAAAATCCAAGGTTTAGTTGGAAGTCACTAGTTGTTGCACTTCACTCTGTCCAAGGGAAGAGTTCACTGCCAAATTTAAAGTTTGGAATGCAACATGACCATTGTGCTCTCCTCCATTAGCCATTGGCTAGGATAAACATTGGTAGTTTTCATGACCATTGAAAGGAAGAAGCTAGTCATGGGCTAGAAAAGAGTTTGAAGGTTATGTGATCATGGTGCTCTCCACCACTAGCAGTTGGAAGTTTTTGTTGTCTATTGTAAGGAAGAAGCTCGCAGGTGACTGTTGGAAAGACACTGAGTAATTGAAGAAAATTTGACCATTGCAAGATTTTAAAATTAAAATTTAAATTTTTGCAACCATAATTCATTTTTTTGGCTCAATTAAACGTGCATGAGTGATCGAACCACTCCTACCAAGTGGAATAGTGGACCAAACAGAATATTACAATGTAGTGAGAGATAAAATGATGGATTATTGAATTCACTAAGAAGACAACCATGAATAAAGGTGCGCAACACAACTCTCCTTTTAAAATTAATAGTTTCAACCCTCACCACTGGTCCATGGCTTATTCAAATCAAGACAATTCCAACATTCCTCCTACTCCCGACCACAATGGTAATTCATCTAACCAAGAATATTTTATCATTAATAAAGAAGACCTTATTTCTAAAATTCCCCTCACATTAGACGTCAATGTACGTGAGTGTTTGGTACAACAACAAATAGATCTAGCAAATGTGTATTTAATAGTACAAAAATACAAGAGTTAGTGGATTTACTTATACAACAAAATAAACAAGTCTCTCAATCCATTCCCAACCCTCCACCTATAAATGCCAATCCTCCACCTATAAATGTCAGCCCTCCACCTATAAATACCAACTCTCCACCTTTATATACTTGTAAAATATGAGTACCTCCACAAAATTCCTTTGATTTTGATACCTCCTTATTCTTAGAATGACCTCATGATGCCCAAGTTCCTCGTATCGACATGCCCACTTTTGAAGGATATGATCCCAGAGGCTGGATAGCCAAGATGGATGGTATTTTCCATTTATATCGTATTTTTGAAACTGGTCGAGTTGCATATGCATATTGTGAACTAGGCACCCAAGCTTATAAATGGTTGTTATAGTAGTTTTGTCAACATAATTGATCTCTTACATGGCCTTAATTTAAGGAAATTTTCCTTAAAATATTTGATAAGGGTTCATCTTCATCCTATGTGGTCCGCCTCATGGATCTCAAGCAAACTGGTTCAGTAGAATATTATGTATCGGAGTTCACAAGTATTCTTACTTACACACATGAATTAAACCTAGAATTAGTGGTGTCTAATTTCCATCATGGTCTTAAGGATAAAATCTAAAAAGAAGTCAACATTCATGATCCATGTACTCTATATAAGGCCACCAAAATAGCTCAAGCAATTGAAACTAAACTCCAAGATGGGGTGTCCTATAAACGTTATTCTAATTTTCGTCGACCTTTTCGCAATAATGAACAATCATCAATATTTCTTGCTTTAAATATCATTATTGTCATCCCAGAGATCAAGCATGTACAGTGCATCAAACGTTTCAAGTAGAATTCAAAAATAAGGAAGAAGAAGAAAAACATATAACTCAGCAAGAGTCACCAACAAATACAAAATAACTCTCAGCAAATACTAATGAAGCAACACCTAAGGATGATACTATTGCTCTCTTAGTACATGCAATTATGGGATTAACAACTTATCATACAATTAAGGTACAATGATTTATTAGGCACAAGTGTATTAATTTGTTGATTGATTCAGGCAGTACACATAAATTTATTGATATCAAAACTATTAAAGCATTGAACTTGTACATAACATGACCAATCAAGATAAGTTCCAAGTTTTAATTACAAATGAAGGAAATGCTCAATGTGTAGGTAGAACATCTCCAGTTTCAATCCAAATGGGAAATTACACCTAGTGAGGAACTCTCTTCGTTATGAACTTGGAAAGTGCAGATGTTATTTTGGGTGTCGAATGGTTATCACAACTAGATGAGGTTACTTTTAATTTTTGAATATTATATATCAAATGGAAGGAGAACGGGAAGACTCTTTATCTTCAAGGAATTCAATATCCATCATCCAATATGATGAGTTCCCATTGCATGGATAAGTTATTAAAGAAGGGTTGTCATGGATTTATAGCTCAAATAAATTCCATGGAAGCTCAATCCTTGGACACTCTGGCAATTATCTCAAAGGATCTGAAGAACACAAGCTTATACTGAGAGGGGGGTGAACAATATAAGACCACTTTTTACTTTTCTTTCCCAAACAATATTATGCAATGTATAGATAGCAATATCAACAACAGTAATCAAAGCAATGCACAAATCACCACACACAATAGAGACACCACAATTTACGTGGTTCACCCAATGTGGGCTACTCCACGGAGAAAATATTTCACTAAAATTTTCTCAATCAATCTCTTGGGAATCCTCTCCCTATTACAATGTTTATGGACCTCTGTCCAAAGGAGATACCAATCCCCTAAATCAAGTTCGTGGATCTCTATCCATAGGAGAACTCCTTCTCCTCTACTCTGGTTGGTGATCCTCTAGAAGACTACTGCCTCCACTGCACTGGCTTGTGGATCTCTCTCCACTGAAGACTCTTGTCCCCACTCAGAAGACCTATCCTCACTGCCCTGGCTAATGGATCTCTATCCACTAGAGACTACTATCCTCTACTCTTTGTCACCTCCAAAGCTCTGTCTCAAATCTGCACTAAACACAGTCCTTCGGTCTAGCACAAATCTGCTCAATCTCTGTCTCTGGTCTGGCACAAACCTATCCTCAAATCTGCACCAAAATCTGTTCTCAAATCTACACTAAACACAGTCCTTCGGTCTAGCACAAATCTGTTCTCAATCTCTGTCCTCAAGCCTTAACTCAAAGCTTGACTCAATCTCAAATCAACTCTGTTGGATCTGCCCTAAACCTTAACTCAAGGTTTGAACAAATCAATCAATCAACTCTGCTCTCAAGCCTTCTCAAAGACTTGTCTTAAATCTACCTTGTAAGCTTCCTCAAAATCTCACACTAATCTATCCACAAGTCCTCTCTTAGAACTTGCTCAAATCTGCTCCACAAGTCCTCTCTAGAACTTGTCCAAATATGCTCCACAAGTCCTCTCTAGAACTTGCTCAAAATAGCTCCACAAGTCCTCTCTAGAACTTGTCCAATTTGCTCAATAAGTCCTCTCAAGAACTTATCCAAATCTGCTCAATATCTGTATTGTAAGCTTCCACAAAAGCTCACACCAAATCTGTCCACAAGTCTTCTCAAAGACTTACCTCAAATCTGCTCAACAAGTCCACATAGAACTTGTCCAATCTCATAGAAACATAAAGAGAATTGTTAGAGACTCAATATGTTCTACACTTATCACAATGCTCAATTAATTTCAATCACTCTCTTAGAAACATAAGGAGAATTGTTAGAGACTCAATATGCTTCAATTTCAACTCAATGCTCAATCACTTTCTCAAATCAAAATATAGAATAATTTGTTTTATGGAACTTGAACAATCACTTCACACACCCACTTGACTAGGCTCAACCAACTCTACTCAACCAAACACTCAATGAAACAACCCTTGCTCACAAACCCTAGTCCAAGCATATGATCACTTACTCAAAATATTTCCAACAATGCCCAACAACAAGTCTCACATAACAATGATACTCATGTTCTTTTCAAACTCTAGTTCAAGTTCTTTGCTCAACAACTCACTTCAACAACAATGCTTATAAAACAATCTTCACATAGCAATGATACTCAAACCCTAGTTCAAGTTCTTCACACAACCAATGACTTCAACAACAAATGCTTATAAAACAATCTTCACATAGCAATGATACTCAAACCCTAGTTCAAGTTCTTCACACAACCAATGGCTTCAACAACAATGCTTATAAAACAAGGTTTTAACAACTCTTTATTCCAGAAAACCTTGAAGCATTAACTCAACACATTCAATAGGAAACCCTAATCAAGTCCTTTTCACTCCAAACTTATTTTCCAGAAAACCAACCAATCAACTTAACTATGGAAGAATGTGCTCATACCTTTTTCTTGATGATGAAGGAATCTCATAAATCTGCCACAACCATAAACACTTCTTTGCCAAGCTCAAAGAAATTATTAGATGATAAACTTCCTCAAAATACAATGTAAATATCAAGACACACATACACCTTATCACTCCATCTTTAAGAAAACATTCATCAACATTTTACAAAAAATAATACACCACTTACACCTTATAATCTCCCAATTAAAATAATATTCAATGCACTCTTCTTTTCAAGATAACTCAATGCTAGAAGTTCCCTCTATCCTTTTAATACTTCAACAAATCAATGTGACAAAAGCACTTTATTAAAATAAACCTAACACCTTATTCCTCCAACTTATCAAAAATAATTTTCAAAACAATCCTTTTAAGCAACCCTTTTAACTCCAAACTTTAGGCAACACACAAAAATAATAATCAAAATTTATTACCTTGCCTTGGAAGGGATTCAAACTCACAGCACAGCCTCAACCAGCGCCCTAGCCATGGCTCCAACCGCCACGCGAGCTAGGCGCTCGCTTGGGGACTAAGGAGCACCACGTGCTCCAAAAGACTCCCTACCTTGCCTAGCACAAAAATGTGTGCCTTTCCTTTGGCGCTTCCAACACTAATGCAACCACCAAAAATGCTGTCGTCGCATTTCGAACGCAGGTCTCCTAGCGCCCAAACACTCTAACCACTGTCCTCTTGCCACTAGGCCACGCTGCCCAATTGGCGCTTGGTACTTTGGCATTGTTCCCCTTAAACCTTATTCACTGGTGCTAAAACACAAAAGTCGCTTCTCTTATTCCGCATGAATTCAACACAATTGCATGCATTCATTAATCGAGCAAAAGGATAAGGTTTAATGCCTCTAAGGCATTGGTATATATATTGATTTCCCTCCTTCATGCATAACGTCGGTGCTCGAATTTCCTCCAATATATTAGACGTCGACGCTTTTTATTTCCCTTTGAACTTATTAATTTATAAATTATTTAAATTCATTTGAATTTAAATTTTATAAATTAATTCTTTAAAACCCTTTGGTTTTATTAAGGCCATCTTTCATTGTACAACTTGGTATAAATAATATTTATTTATAAAATTTAAATTCACTTTGAATTTAAATATTTTATCAAATAAATATTAAACCTTCCTTTAGCTTTGCAATAATCTTCCTTGGGTTTTTATGAAAAACCTTTTAACTTATGCTTCCACATAATATTAAAAATATTATGAAGCCCTTTTGCCTTTAACCTCTGCATTATTCCTCTTGACCTTTGACATCATCAGTGGCTTATTCCTGGATATCAATGACAACTTTGACAACTTTGTTTCTTGACAAATTCCTTGACATTAATGATGACTTCATTCCTTGACATCAATGACAACTTGACTTAATGACTCAAAATGTCCAACAAGATCTTCAACCTATTATGGATAGTTATGAAGAAGTCTTCAGCGAACCAAAAGGTCTACCTCCTAAACGATCACATGACCATGCTATACATCTTGTTCCTGGTAGTCTTCCTCCTAATGTTCATCCTTATCACTATTATCAATCTCAAAAGACCGAAATAGAGAAGATAGTACAAGAAATGTTATAACATGGCATAATTCGTCCTAGTATTAGTCCTTACTCATCACCCATGGAAATGGTACGTCGTAAGGATGACTCTTGATGCATGTGTCCAGATTTTTAACCTCTCAATAAAATTACCATCAAGGATAAGTTCCCTATTCCTATCATTGATGACTTATTGGATGAATTACATGGTGCTAGTTACTTCACTAAATTGGATCTTCATTTTGGCTTTCACAAAATTAGGGTTAGGGAAGATAACATACCTAAAACCGCTTTTCACACTCGTGAATGCCATTATGAATTCCTAGTCATGCCTTTCGGTCTTAATAATGCTCCATAAATATTTCAAAGCAATTTGAACCATGTTTTTAGGCCATATCTTCGTAAGTTCATTTTAGTTTTCTTTAATGATACCTAATTTACAGCAAATCTTAGAAAGATCATCTAATCCACGTTGACAAGGTTTTTCATTTACTACATAAGGAAAAATGTTTTGTTAAAAAATACAAATGTGCCTTTAGTGTCCAAGAAGTTGAATACTTGGGTCATATTGTATCTCATGAAGGAGTCAAAGTAGACCCTCAAAAAATAAAAGCTATTCAAGATTAGTATTTACCTAAATCTCTCAAAAAACTTAGGGGATTCCTTGGTCTTACAGGTTATTACGAGAAATTCATACGCAATTATGGCAAAATCATAGCTCCTCTCACAACACTTACCAAAAAAGATGCTTTTAAATGGAACAAAGCAGTTTCTCAGGAATTCCAAGCACTCAAAGAAGTTATGTGCTCCACTCCAGTATTGGCTACTCCATATTTTAGTAAACCCTTCGTCATCGATTTTGACACTTCTGGTACAGAAATTGGTGTAGTTTTAATGCAAGAAAGTCACCCCTTGGCTTTCAAAAGCAAGTAACTATCAAGTAAAAATTTGGGATGCTCTATATATGACCAGCTATATTTCCAATTGATCATTGAGTTGTTTATTTATTCATATTTATAGATATAGATTGATTTACATTTGATCATCTATCATCAATTTATTCATCTGTGTATTCACAAAGGACTTAGCCCTCCTTAAGTGGCAAAGGACTTAGCCCTCCTCAAGTGGCAAGAATTATTTGATTTATTCCATACGATCGGTGTTTGAATTTATTTCTAGGAAGTTTCACTTCATAAGTACATCTTTCATCTTGCCTATAAACAAAGGCAAACCAAGATAGGTGATAGGGAAATTTTCCTCCTTACATCCCAACACTTTAATTATTTGATCTCTTATAATTTCCTCCGTGTTTAAAAACATAATCCTGCTTTTTCATAATTTATTTTTTGGCCTATAGCTTTTTCATAAGAATCAAGGACTTTTTTAAACTCCAAATCTTCTTCCTCTATAGCTTCCCCAAGCAATAAAGTATCATCCATAAATTATTTATGGGACAAAGCTTCACCAATGGATGAATGTTTTAGACCTTTGATATTACTATCCTTTTTCTTTCTTTCCAAAGTTCTTCCCAAGGCATATGCCATAATGATAAAGAGATATGGAGACAACGAATATCCCTGCCTGATTCCTCTGGTAGAAGGAAATAACCTAGCATATTGTCCATTTATTAGGATTGAAAATCGGGGGTTAGAAATACACATACCAAACCATGCCCTCTATTTTTCACTGAAACCCATTCGTTCCATTATTTTATCTAAGAAAGACCACGAAACATTATCATAGTTTTTGTTCATGTCTAGCTTAAGTAACATGCCTGACCCTTTCCTCATTTAAAGAGAGTGTGTTTTTTCATAAATGACAATGATGATTTTAGTAATCTGCTTTCTTGCCACATAACCTCCTCGATCTTCATTAATGATTGAGGGGATGATGTTTTTCAACCGATTGGCCAACACTTTAGTCAAAATTTTGTAAATTGTATTACATAGACTAATTGGTCTAAAGTCTTGCAATTTATCTATCCCATATTTCTTGGGAATTAGAGCAAGAAAGGTATTATTCCATTATTTCAATAACTTACTAGATTCTTGGGCTTCTTGGATTACATTGACTACATCTTCTCCAATAATATCCCAATGATGTTGAAAAAAACCTGGTGGAAAACCATTTGGTCTCGAAGCCTTGGATGATCCCATAGAGAACACAGCTCTTTTAATTTCCTCCTTAGAGATTACCTTGCATAGATATTCATTCATGCTATCATTAACTCCTTTGGGAATATTGTTAATGATGCTTTATATTTCCATGTTGCACTCTATTTTTTATTTGCTAAGAAGGTTCTGAAAGAAATTAATGGCCAGAATTTTAATATCATTTAAATCCTCATACTTTCTTCCATCTTCCCCCATAAGGTAGAGGATTTTATTGATGTTCCTATGTTTCATAGTCAAAACATGGAAGAATTTAGTGTTTCTATCACCTTCATTAACCACAATACTCTGGATTTTTGTTTCCAATGAATTTCCTCTTGGGCAATGGTATTATGATACTCCGTGAGGAGTTGTTTTTCCCTTTCATGCCACTCTGGTTTTCTACCTTCCCTCTCCATTTTTTCCTCTATATCTTGGATATCCTTTTTAAGTTGTTTTCTTAAATTAATGTTACCAAAAACCTCTTTATTCCAAATTTTGATTCGATACTTGATGTTCTTTAATTTTTGGGTAACTTTATACATAGCTGATCCTTGAACCTCCTCCTGCCACTAAGATTTAATTTTGTTTGTAATATCTAGGTGCATATTCCACATGATCTCATACCTAAAGGGTGCTCCTCCCTACTTCTCCTCCTTTTCTATATCCAACAAAAGGGGATTGTGATCGAATCCTATTATGGGCATACATGTAAGTCTATGAATACTGTTTATACTTATCCAACTATCACAAATAAGAACTATATCCAAGCGCCTTTGAATGTGATTATCTCCCATCCTTCTATTTATCCACGTAAACTTACCTTTACACATATCCAGGTCAATAAACTTATTATTCTAAATAAAATTATTGAAATCTTGCATACCTTGAGTGATATTAATCCTCCCTCCACTTTTTTCCTCTATTCTTAAGATTGTATTGAAGTCACCCAAAACCATCCAATGCAAATTAATGAAAAGACTCCTCTGAAAATATAGCTTATTCCATAGTTGGAATCTCTCACGATCATCATTTTGAGCATAAACCCTTGTCATTACCCAACAGAAGTTAGTTTTTTGTTCTTCAATTTGATTGTGTAGAATCTCTCTTCTTGATCAATTAAAGTGCCCTCAAAATTTATTTTATCCCAAAATATGCAAATACCTCCAGCAGTACCTTGTGCTAGGATTATGATCCATTCAAAATTTGGCCATACCTCTTTTTGAATAATGTCAAGTTTTTTTGTGTCAATTTTAGATTATTGAAGATAAACAATATCAAGTTTTACTTCCATGAGTAGATATCTAACAATTCTTATTTTCCTAGGGGAATTTAGCCCCTACACATTCCAAGAAAGGATTTTTATTTTTTGGTTTTGTTTTATGGGCTTTTACCCTTAACCATCCATTCTTCATTTGGATCTAATTCTTGTCCCCTGTTCTCTGGTACTTTTTGTTCTTCTTGTTATAGGGGTCTTCCTTGTTTTATTTTCCCATAATTACATGTATTCTTTGTATTTTTTGTATATTTTCTAGGAGGATCATTCTCTCCCATTTGGTTATATTTTTTTGGATATTCTTCTGTTGTTGATTGAGCTATATTACCCAACTCTAGTCTTTTGAATCTTGTTTCCATACCCTCCTTAGACTACTTTGACTTTTCTATTATGCTTAGATCCTTTTGTTCCTCAATTTTTTTAGTTTCGTTCTTTGAATTTAAAACTTGATCTAATCCTTGCCATACCTCTATTTCTTTGATTTTAAACCCCCAAACTCCTTCAATCTGATCCTTCTCCTATTTTGAGTCCATTTGAGTGGATGGGGTATCTTCTACCATTTTAGCATCATCTACTAATATTTCTTCTTCGACTTCTAAATTACTATATGCATTCTCTATGTTGATCGCAATCACATTCTATTGGCGTGTCTTGGTATCTAGATTTATATGATTTTCAATCATATTTATTTTCTTCTTATGGTTACCTTCATAATCATTTTCTTTTTCTTGATTGAGACTATTCTCTTATTGATTAGTGTTATTTCCAAAACCACTCAAGTTTTGTTTCTCATTATGTTCTTCATCTGCTTGTTGGTTTAGCTCTGTGCATTTACTTGCATACTCCATTGTCTTATTAGGATTTTGTTGTTCTTCCTTGTGTTGTATAGAACATCCATTACTAATTTTACTTTTTACCTCTTCATTTACCTCTTGATAAATTTCTTGATATTGTTCATTTTCTTGTGCCCTTTCTTGTGGGCTAGAAGTTTCTCTTTTCATGCTTGTAGTCCTCTCGTTTATTTGATTCTCCTTTTGTTGCCACTTTTTAGTAAATTTGGTTTGTCTTTGTGGATGACATTTCCCCTCCACATGTCCAAACACTTTGCATTGCTTATAGTATACCAAAAAAATTTCATATTCAACTTTTTGTTCCCATTCCCCAAGCATCAATTTGATACTCACTTTTTCCACTTTGTCTTATTCTAGCTCCACGTTAACACAGACTCTTGCACACAATATTATTGTTTTATTGTGGGTGGATGGATCCATGGTTATAAACTATCCAATCTATGTTTCCAAGCCCTGTTGGTCAAATATCTGCCTAATTATACAAACATGCGTTTGTGCGCCCTAGACATGGCCAACATTGAAAGGCCAGAGGAAAGAAATGTCCTCCATGCCAATCTCCAGAGAGGGTTGGCTCCCTTACTAAATCCTACACTAGTTTAAGACTAGAGTTGCAGGAAAGAAATTGGAAATAATGGAAAGAAATGGGAAATATGGCCACAGGCCGAAGGTGTAGGATTGGGGACAGACTAGCAGCAGGAATTCCACCCAAGCATTGAAGCAACATGTAATAAAAGAAGGTAGTAGGATTTACTTACAACCTTGCAGAGACAACCTCCAGGATCGCATTCCAGAACTCACTCCCTCACCAGCAATGTTCAAATTCAGATGCAAAATTTAAACTTAACAACAGACAATGAATATGAGCATAAAATAGAAATGCATAAAATAGAAGGAAATCACACACAAAGATCGCTTGCAAATTTAGAAGCCAAGTATCTTCTATTGATGCAGAGAACTTGAATAGTTTTTCTGCAGAATGTCTAACCTCCTTATTACATCGGAATGCTTAGTATTTATAGAGGATTTTGCCTCTTTCATTAAATGCACATAAAGACAAAATGTTTACAGATCAGGAACCACAGTGAGAAAATTCCTTCTCAAAAATACTGAACATTCATCCTTTTGAGACAGCGATCCAACTTTTAAGGAAATTCCTCCAGGAAATCAGCATCTCTGGGTGTCGGTGCATGGAAAACTGCAAGGCTTGGTCATTGACTTGATACGTTCGCCATCCTCAAAAATACGCTTCTGCTTGGAAATCATGAAAATCACCTGGTGCTTTTAATATTGTTGCTCCCTTTGCTCGAGATCCACAATCTGAATTGCTCCTTGCCCCAATCATTCAATGCCCTCCATTCGCCTGTCTTGGGTGCTCTTGAAATTCTTTGACGTCATTGACAACAAAATTCGCTCGAACTTAGCAATAAGCGAATGCATATTTACTCTTTCAATCGCGTTCATTGGTGGAGAGGGCACCTTTATCAATTTAATGGATTGTATTCCCTTCCTGATCATGACAGCAATCATCCTTTTTCTCTCAGGTGAAAGCACCTCTAACAGCTACCTTGTTCTATTTAAAATCTACGTTCACCCCCAAAAGAGGTGAAAGGAGCCATCACCCTCCTCTTGGGGTGAACGCGAAGTTGACTATTCAAAGTCACTCCGAACTTCGTGACTTTCGCCCACTTCACCATCCATAGTGCATTCGCCCCTGGGAGAGGCGAATGGAGCTTTCACCCCTCAACCGGGGTGAATGCGTTGTTGACTTTTCAATAGTTTGCTCTTAATGATGTTCGCCCCAATTTTGGGCGAATGAAGCTTTCGCCCCAACTTTGGGCGAATGCACCCTTTTCTTAAAAAGTTGTCGACTTTGGTGCTAAGTTCATTATAACTCAAGGCATTTCAAAGGACCTCCACCGAATATGTCTTCGTCTAACCAAGGCGTCAGTCGGGCGCATCTCTTCAACTTTTTGGAGACGTTCACCCCAAAGTGGGGTGAACGAAGCTTTCACCCCGACTTTGGGGTGAACGCGATTCTTTCTGCATTTTGACTTTGGGTGACTTCAACACTTAGCCAACTTCAAAACTTCATTTTTTAATTTCTTCTTTCGCCCCAATGAGGGGCGCAAAGGACTTTCACCCCTCAATTGGGGTGAACGTGTTTGCCAAAGTCTGTCATTCACCTTTTCTTTTACGTTCACCCCGAAGTGAGGCGAACGAGCCTTTCACCCAATGTTTGAGGTGAATGCGATTTTCCCTTTCGATGAAGCTCCCATAATTTATGCACTTAATCTTTGAGCACCATTTTCTGCAACTATTTATGGGCGATTTTTACCGAAGTCACCAATCAGTTCTCCCAACCATTTTTTCCCTTAAAACACCCATTATTTTCAAGCCAAAAAAGGATGCATGAAAACAAAGAAGGAAAAATAAAATATAAACTGCAACATATTATATCGGTCAAAATATTGTATCATAATATTAATATATTTTACCGCATTACAATAAAAAATCCATCAAAAATTTCTATGTGGCATAATGTCAAAATTGCCAATATTTCTGGTGGCTCACGGGGTATCCAGCTCGCATGGATGCAAACGATCCCAGGCCTTTATCCATTGGGATTTTACTGGGTCTTCTTACTAGCTGCTTTGGCTGGCGCTTTTGATGTAGACACCTTTGCTTGCACCTATTCTTCTACTTTCTTAGTGGCTTCAGCCTCTACTGCTACTCGGAGTACTTCTACCCATTATGCTTCTTCCACTACTTTTTTTACCATGGACTTCTCTATTACGGCTCATTCCTCCTACTCTTTCAAGATTTTGTAGGTAACCTCATAGACTATAACTACCTCCTCCCAAGCATGTGTAGTAAATAAGCAAGGGGCACTCAATGACTCATACACATACCATAGGTTTTGGACATCCTCCAGACTAAGGTGCTTCGCTCATTGGGCTAGCTCAAACAATGATAGCTCCATGCGGGTAAACTTCTTCATAAGTGGTAGCACTTGTTCTTCTATGATGGGCTCCTCCCATGTATCAATATCTGAGGTGTCCTCCACAAACTTCTTCTAGGCCACTTCCAATTATTCTTTCGATAGAGGTTCACCCCAATCATCAGTAAAAACTAGAAAACCCATGTCAACGAGAGCATCAAAATGAATCATGGAAATAGTATGCTCCTGCTCTATGTCATTAAGGATCTTCCTACCTTCTCTCACCAGGTCCATTCTCTAAAAATAGCTTCACAGTGTGACCTTGGTGGTAGACCAAGCATGATCCATCTCACTTAAGGGGTGAATGTGCATGCTAGAATGAGCCAGAGCTTGGATTTTTATAGCCATTTCCATGTGGGGTTCTAGCATCTCCTCTGTGGTGTCAATCAACTATTGACCCATATGAATCTGTATTCGGGCTACCTAGAGATAATGTAAAACCTGCACTACTTTGGCTGCCAACTTTTTGCAACTCTAGGCCAAGCGAAGGTGAGCCTCTTTGATTATTTTTGGGGAGAAGCCCATAGCCTGTGTGGCTTTTTCAGCCAGTTGATTTTGTATGGCCTCCAGTTGCATTCTGAGTGCTTGCATCTCCAACCTCATTGCATCCCTTTCTTTTAGATGCACTCCAACCTATTGATGCAAGTATTCATTCTCCATGGCAGTCTTCTCCTCTTATGCTCTACTTGCGACCAAGGCATTTTCGAGTTCGATAATTTTATTTTCATTATCAAAATATCTCTGCTTATAATATTCGTCATGCAAGTATACCGAACTCATATCAACCTGTATATTACCCATTTTCTCTATGGGATCAATCTTGGTCAGGTCCTCTATTATAGTCTCACAAGCATAATCGCTCGACATCATTTCTCCTTGTGGCTTCTGGACCAGGGGAGTGATCTTGGTTGTATGAACCTCCATGGCAACCGGATCAAAAGTGACCTTCTTGAGCGGTCGAGATGGAGCCAATGCTTCTTTTCACCTATGGATTTTCAACCACTACGATGAACTGAGGTGCACCCAATTGATTTTCTCTACATCAGGCTACTTTGGTGCCACCTCAACCTTGGGAAGTACTTGCAACTCCAGAAATGGTGTGAAAGGTATCAAAATTTGTGAGTGATCGGGCTCAAAGGAAGCGAAAGAGATGGCTAGGAGGGGAGGGACCAAAATAATAGAGTGGGTGGAGGAACCAAGTTCAACTGTAGTTACGCTCACTCTGGGAGGAGCTTGCATACTTACAACCTCAATGAAAGTGGTAGTAGCAATGGAAGGGGAAGGGCACAAAAATGGGTTTGGCCCTGATATGAATGAACTGAAAGAAAGGGAGGTCAAAGAAATGGGAATAGAAGAAGGAGCAGTAGTGACTTGTGAAAGGGAAGAAGAAGGGAGCAAAATGGACATGGAGGGCATACCGAAGGGGGGAGATATTGATGCAGAAACTGATAGAAATAAACTAACAGCCACTACATGCTCCAAGAAGAAGGAGGGGGAAAGGAAGATGTACCTTCGAGCATAGGCACCATGTGTTCTAGTGATGGAAGCGACTATAAAATAATTTCTTCCTATTGCTCCTCCACTTCCTCCTCAATGTTAATAACCTCCACCTATGGGTTCTCCACCTATTGGTCCTCCGACTATTCATGAATCATCAAAAACATTTGGGCGACCATCATCAGAGCATATATCACCAATAGAGGGGAATTAACAATCATCAAAACAACTACAACTATAGAAACTACAATAACCAAAACTACAATAGTAGATGAGGAAGTAGCACTGGTCCTTGGCTTCTTTATAGCTTTTAAGAATGGGGGCGCATCTCGAACAGTTTGCTTCTCCACCAAAGGTGCCTCATCAACTTTATGCTTCACCCATTGTGACCTCCATTGAAACACATACTGTTGTTCTTCCTCCTTAGGTGTCTCCTCCTCAACTATCGAGTACTCTTCCTTGGCCGTGCTCTCACCACTATCAAAATATTGAAAAATTTGGGGCAAAATCTTGGTGAAAGCGATGGGTTGATAGGCATTGACATATTCATCATAGGCCTCCAAAAATGCCTCATCCATCTTCAACCCATAAGGAGACGTAATTTTTCCTCTATGGACCCGCATTATCCACCAATTCATAATTTTTTCCTCAATCCATAGGGGCTGAATTTCTTTTACCTAACTAAATAATCTAGGTAGAGGAATCTAATTTTTATATACCATCAAATTATACTCAACCTCTTATTCATAGAAGTCATGCCAGGGTGGGAGCGACATCATATTTTCAATGTGCCACTCTAAGTCACGCCCATCAAAATTATTATGCCTCTCTTGAATGTCAGGCCATGGAAAACAATGGAAGGTCTTGGCCTTGATTATTTCCAAAAATTTCCCCAATGGGTCATATCTCCACCATTGTGGTAGTTCTATCAACCCCAGGTCTTGAAGTGCCACTGTGAGTAGTCTATTCTGCCCAACCTAGTTCACCTCTATACTACCAAACTTGAAAGGCATATTGCAAGTCATCCTCTTGTCACACCCTACTCCATACACATCATTAGCATAATCTATTTGGTGCACCACCTCCATGGAAAAAACGTGTTTGGTGGCAAAGTATGGGAGCAGGAATGGCTTACCCATGAAGCCATAGATTCTTACGACCACACCTTGAGTTAACAAAAATATGTCACCCTTTTTAACCATAGCCATTGCTTCTCTCATCTCCCATGGCACTCTTTCACATGCACCACAAAGTAGCTCTATTGTAGGCCCTAGAAACAAATGGTTAAAACTATAAAATGACTCCCTGCTCGATAGAGCGGAAGTCCACATATACACTAGTAGAAGCTCATCTTTCTCATCCATTTGCCTTACTACGATGAATGAAAAATATTGGTGTAGATGGAAAAATAAATACCAGACCAGAAAGGAGGTATGCTTGAATGATGTTTCCTCTCCAGTATGCAACCTCTCCAGCTAAAAATGCAGTTTTTGAGATATAAAATCAGCCCAATCAAAGTAAATCGGATTGGTGCCCTGCCTCATGGCTGACGGAGCGTAAAACTCCACCTGGCATATGCACTGTGCTAGGGCCGCTTGCCACTTATGAACTATGGAATCTATCGGTAAACCAGCAACCCACGCTAACATCGAGTAAATATCTAGGCTTTTGAACTCTGTAAGCAACTTTGGCAAGTTCGGTAGTTGCCCTAGTTATGGCTCTTTAATTAACTATATCTCCATGAACCGATGCATCATCATGGTAGATACATATCTGTCCTCCTGCTCATTGGTATGTAGCTTCTTGCTAATCACATATGAAGGAGGTTTCAACCCGTAGGCAAATGCTTCCCGCACTTCATCAATGAAAATAGAAAAAAGTGGTTCTCTATTTACCGTATGCACCATCCTAGTAACCGGATTATAAAATCGAGCAATTATCTTCACCAACTCTAAACAAGGGTGTACGGGCATACACAAATACCAAGATAATTACGTGTGGAATGACATAGTTAAAGGGCTTTCTACTGTTAATCCCTGATTTACCATGAACTCCACATCTTGTCGTAGTTTCTCCATGCCCTTGTTGGTAATCACACAGTCTCCGATCTCTGCCATAGTGTTAGAGTACGGGTCCAAATCCACATTCTCATTTCTTTGGGCCTTCTTGGATTTTGACCCACCTTCTACTTTTCTTCTAGACTTCTTGGGCTCTATAGCCTCTTGCGCCTCTTTGCTTCTCTTTCCCATTATATCCCTCTAGTGGCTACCCTGAATTCTCTCTATAATCTCTACAACAAAAGCTTTTGAAAACATAACGACAGTAAAATTTTAAAAATTAAACTATGAAGCTTTTACCTGTTTCTTTATATAGAGCGCCCTTCCAACCACCGTAGTAAATGCCAAATTTTCCTCGGGTGATTTTGGAAGAACGTGCGCTTTGTTTCACCCACTCGACACTGTTCTCGATGTTCTAACGATATCAACTATTATTCATCGCAAGATCATCCTTGGAAAGTGTGCCCTCCTTACCATGTGGTTTCATCAAAAAATATGCCCTAGTTGTTAAAGCTTCCTTGGGATAATAACCTCACCACCTGCAAACCAATAAGCGCTTCTTTTGACGGTGTGGGATTTTGCTCCTCGAAACCCTCAAATCTCCCTCCAACGCAAATCCGAGTGCACATTTTAAATTAAATACCTCAGAAATGCGCCTTAGCTTGCATGCACACTTCTCAATATTTGCCATGCATCAGAGGGTGAAATCGCTCTGATAGAGCACTTTTGAAATTTTGATTATGCTTACGAAATCAAGGTGCTCTGAAAAAACAATGGGGGCAAAAGCGTCCTTGAGGCGCACTTGTCTTCTTTCCCTTTCGCTCCGAAAATACCTTCAACCTGTTTGATTGACTTCATGGTGAACTTCATTTCATTTTAAAACAACTCTTCACCTCTTTTTTTCGTGCCATATTTAGAAAAAGCATCTTAAAAAGACTGAAGCTTTTTTATTTTATCTGTTTCACTTTTTTATATATATGCAAAATTTTAATCCTTGCTTTCCTTCTCTCTTTTTTTTAAAACTCTTACTTTTTCTTTTATTTTTTATTTAGGTCATGCCCCCATGCTCCTAGAATTTTGTTGAGCGAATGAATGGGAGCTTCACTCTCTTATAGGGTGAAAACGTAGTTGAAAATTCTTCTTTTTTAAACTATCATGATGCCTTTGTTATCATAAACCATACTTTATTTTAAATCAAATGATATGGGTGCTACGATTTAACATTTTAAATATTATAAAAATACCTTCACCCCAACAAGAAGCGAATGCCCCTTTTGACCATCTCCGACTTTGACCTTTAATAACCATTTTCACCCCATTGAGGGGCGAACAGGAGTTTCACCCCTCATTTGGGGTGAAAGCTCTTTTGACTACTTTCATAGTGTTGACTTGGTGCTTTCGTCCTTCCTTGTATGTTCACCCTCAAAGGGAGGCAAATGGGGTTTTCACCCCTTCCCTAGGGTGAAAGTGCCTCTCCATGTAGTTGTTGTCTTGTGTTTCGGAATGGGGTGAAAAGACCTTGTGCTTTCACTGTGTGCCTCTAGACGCAAAAAATGTTTTCTCGAAGGCTCCTTCTTACCTAGGGGCTTTGTAATGCCATCCTTTTAGAATTTCTAAAACCAGCCAAACTCTTTCAACACAACAAGGAATTTCAAAGGGAATCTTGGGGCGAAACTGATTTTCAAAAAGAGCATTTCTCATTTTTCTTTTTCTTGTTCTTTTTTTTTTTTATATTATTTTATAAAGCAAATAAAATACTGAAAAGGAAATCTGTACATATTTACAAAGTTGTACCTCTTTTTACCAAATCATTGAAAATAGGCCTTCAGATGAAGGTCATTAACTAGAATCGGGAGATCCCAACCATCCATATCTTGAAGGTGGTAAGCATTCACTGAATTTACTACAGCAATCTGAAATGGACCTTCCTAGATCACATCAAACTTGTGATGCTTTCCTGGCTTGGCTTTGTTCTCATTCCATTTGAGGACTAAATCTCCCACCTGAAACTTGTGCTCTATCATCTTCCTTCCAAACCACTTATGCATCACTTTTGTATGTTCGATGAAAGCTTGATATGCCTTCTCTCTTTCCTCTTCCAACTATAGCAACTGAGCCATCCTTGCGCTCATAGGATCAAACTCATCATCTTCTCCTTGGAACATCTACAATGTCTGGAGCACTGGAAGCTCAATGTGAGTGGGTAGGACTACTTCTTTCCCATACACGAGGGAGTAAGGAGAGGCTTTAATAGACTTCTTCACTGATATCCGATCTACCCATAAATCCTGATTCAACAATAAGTGCCAACTTCTCTTATTGTTTCCTAGTGTTCTCTTCAAGATCCGTAATAAATTCTTATTTGTGGATTCGGCCAACCCATTTCCTTACGGATAATAATTAGAATATATCTTGAGATAGATCCCATATCTTCTTGCAAATTCAATGATATTAACCCCAATAAATGGAGTCCCATTATCCATTACAATAGCATCTAGAACACCGAAATGGGTGATCAATCCCTCAAGGAAAGAGATGATCGTAGCTTGATCTACTTTTTTGGTAGGGATGGCCTCTGCCCACCTAGTGAAATAATCTATTGTAGTTAGGATGTATTTATGCTCAGCTGATGAGTGAGGGTCTATGACTCCAATGAAGTCCAAACCCCATTGCTGAAATGGTGCTTCCACTTGAATCGGGTGCAGGGGCAATGATCCTTTCCTAGTCCTGCCAACATACCGCTGACAACTATCATAGTTTTGGCTCACCCTGTGTGCATCTGCGAAAAGGGTAGGCCAGAAGTAGCCAGCTCGAATGATCTTCAAGGCCATAGGCCTTCCTGCATAATGGCCACCGGATAGACCAGAATGAAACTCTTCCAATATTTTCTCCTTTTTTGACCCCTTCACACACCTGAGGAGCACTCCATCTATATTCTTATGGAACAATCCACTTGGCAATAAGACATATTTAAGTGCTTGCAGCCTGAACCTCTAATGTTGTGAAGCATCAAGATGTGATGGACATTTCCCTGAGGTAAATAATTCGACAAGGTCCTCTATCCAATCATGATCGCCTATAGCATGATTTGCACAAATGCTTTCGTAGATATCCTCTTTCTGTACTATAGCCAATGATTCGGATGTTGCACTTTTGGCTAATTCCTGGTAAAGAGCTCATCCATGGATTAGCTTAGTTGGTCAGATCTCCACATCATACTCTTGAATATTTGAGACCCAACCCGCTCTTTTGTCACCTAATTCCCCTTGAAGAATGAAGTTTCTGACATCTGGGTGTATAACATAAACGATTGTTTTGCTCTATGAGACAAAGTGCCAAAATTTCTTCAAGGATTTCATCACTGCGTACACCTATTTTTCAATGAAATTATACTTCTCCTGGTGTGGTGCAATAACTTGGCTCAAAAAGGCAATCAACTTTTCATCTCCATCTTCTTGTTTCTGCATGAGAACGATGACATAACTCTCTTGTTCACCTACTGCATAGAGAATGAAGTCTTTTGAATAATCTGGGTTAATTAATACTGGCGCTTGAGTGATTCTTTCCTTGATTTCCTAAAAATCTTGTCTCCACTCCTCGGTCCATTTGAAATCTGCATTCTTTTTCAAGAGCTCGATCATGGGTTTTACTACCTGAGCAAAATCAGCTATGAACTTTCGAATGAAATTTATCTGGTCGAAGAATGACTGCAGGTCCTTCTTGTTAACTGGCAGTGGTAGTTTCAAGAGTGCTTCAGCCCTTGTGGGATCAATCACTAGTCCTTCTTGTGAGATCACATGACCTAACAATTTCCCCTCTTTGACAGTGAATATGGACTTTTTTGGGTTAATGGAAATCCCAAACTCTCGATATTTTTTGAACACCTACCTCAAATGAGAAACGTGCTCTTCTCTACGATGCGAAAACATAGTCATATCATCAAGGTAAATCATAATAACTCTATTTAATAACTCACCAAAAGCGATATCCATAGCTCTCTAGAAGGTGGCACCAGCATTTGAAAGACCGAACGACATTCTTTGATAGGCGAACGTGCCCCACTTGGTAGTGAACGTCATTTTGTGTTGGTCCTCATATTTTACCCAAATCTGGTTATAACTAGAGAAACCATCTAGCAATGAAAATATTTGTGCTCTAGCAACTACATGGAGGATTTGATCAATCTACGATAGGGGGTAGTGATATTTTAATGATGCCTGGTTTAGATTTTGAAAATCTATGCACAGATAGATATCTCCATTCTTCTTTCAAACTGGCACTAGGTTCGCCACCCATGTTGAGTGCTTAATTGGATATATTATTTTTGCTTCCAACATCTTTAATAGTTTTACCTTCATGAGCACCTCAATTTTGGGATTGATAGGCCATTGTTTCTATCGAAAAGGTTTTACTCCCTCCTATAGTTCAATGGTATGTTGGATTATATTCTTGTCATATCCCTTCAAATCATGATAGCTCCATGCAATGATATCAGGAAATTCATAACACAAGCTCTTGATATCTTCCAATTCTACTGAAGTACAATCGGTTCTGATTTTGATGATCTTCTCAGGCTCCAGTTGCAACTCCTTATATTCCTTCGCATCTACCTTGATTTTATGCTTCTCAGCCCTATCATTTTGGTCAAATAGACTTTCCAACAAAATCAGTCCCCTAGGAATGTGATTATTCTTCAATTGAATCATTCCTTCCATTTCCTCTTTGACAAGTACTCTATCATCTGCACTCATAGCTTCCTTAATCAAAAAATTGACTATTTGCTCATCATTGTCGAACACTTGCCAATAGAGATTCTTATCAAGGACTGAGGGTCTATAAATTACCCTAACAGTCTTGGGTTTCCTGACTACTTGCTCCATGGGAGAGTAATTAGCACCAAGGGAAGCTAAAATATCTGCATGCTTATTCTGCTCTCACAAAATTGCTTGGATATTCAATGCAGTAAATGACTCAAACAAGTCCCACACTTTGTTATGGTAGGCCTTCAAGTAGTGTTGCTTTGACACACACTTGTTTGTAGTCTGGTTGACGATGAGCTCAGAATCTCCAAAGATTTGTAGTTGTTTTATGCCCAAATTTTTAGCCTTCTTCAAACCAAGACACAATGCTTCATATTCGATGGCATTATTCATGCAACTCCAAGTTAATCTATACGAATAGGTCTTCTACAACCCAGTAGGAGAAACAAGAACAATACCAGCCCCTACACCATTCTTGCACCTTGCACCATCAAAATACAACTTCCATAACTGATTTGCAATAGGGTCCAGGGAATCAGGGACTTTTTCTTCAATCTGCTCAGGTTTGGTTATAGTGTAACAACCGATGTCAGTTTTGACCATCGCATTGAAATCCATGAGTGAGAATTCATCTTCAAGGTGGAGCTCACCAAGCGCTTCTTCCATCAAATCAACTTCTTGTAATTCTTCAATCATCATGTTGACTACACCTATGGATTTTTCTTCCTCTTCCAATTTTTCTATATGGAAAGTGGATGGCTTTTCATTATAAATGTGGATTCTTCTTCCCTTGTATGGTATCTCCAGATGTGAATAATCCAAGGAAAGGTATCCTCCTAACTTCATTGTGAATTCCCTTGAGAGACACATGCTGAAGTATGGTTCCAAGTCAACCACCACTACTTCTTGAATAACAGTGATCTACGGTATGCTATGTAGAACAATAGGAATATCTTTGATTACTCCCACTATCTTGACTAGGGTCCCATCCAACTGCAATACTCCTAGACTACTTCTTGTGTATTCCATTCCCATGACTTCGCATACTACCTTTGGCATGATAGTAGTTGCGACACCGGAGTCAATCATACAATTATGCACTACCCACCCTTCCATCCTGAGAGACAGATAGAATGGGGGTGGTCTATTCTTACCGATGGTTGAGGTAGGCAAGGTCTGTGCTAGCACAGTCTAGGAATGACTTTTCTTTTGGTATTTTGTAGTCTTGAGAGACTCCTGTAATAGGTCAACTTGCCCAGGTAACTGCAGTGCATCGTATAAGCTCACTTTTATAGGTATCTTCTTCATCTCCTCCACAATGTTATAATTAGAAGTACCAAGAACCTTTTCTTCTACAACCTGCTCATACTTATTTTGATACTATTGAGTAGCCTCTACCCTTTATCTCTTAGTCAATGATGGATACTTGAGGTGCTCCTTAGCTTGCTCTTTCACTTCCAATTGTACTTGAGTAACTGTAGGTTGTGAAGTTGATGCCTTCATCTTCTCTTGAGCTTGCTTAGGTAGTAGATCTTTCAACAAGATAGAATCCTATTGCTTTACTATCACACTAGATGCTTTCATTGGTGATTGCACTTTTTCATTTTGTACCTTCTGCTCAATGGGGACTTTCAGAGGTTCCAATTCCATTGGATCTACAATCACTAGCTTCTTTTCAACCCTTGTAAGAACTGAAACTTGCTCCAAATATGGGACCATCAAATTATGATCAACTTCCATTATCATATTAACTTGTCCACTAGAAAACTTTCTGCTAAAGTCTATACATAGTTCAAATGCACCATACATGTGTCTTCTCCATGAGGATCATTACAGGTGGAGCACCAGTATGCTCTCTCTGATGTACTAGTTTCTTCATTTGTCAACATAGTTGTGTTCCTTTCAGGGCCCTTGCTAGTGGTTGCTTGCTCTCGGGTAATCGATGGTGTTTGAAATCTCCTTGACCAAAAATTAGCTTCTGCTTATTTCTTCCTTACTACGATGATTTCATTTGACATCGTCCTTACGATCGAATTAACAGATTGCACTTCTTGTAACAACTTCATATAAGGATCAAGATTCAAGGGTGTAGGAGGTATCGATAAAGGTAGAGGTACTGATGGGGTAGGCAATGATAGTGGAACAGGTGGTATTGGTAACGCTGGGAAAGGAACGGGTGTTGGAAACTATGGTGTTACTAGTGTGGGTAATTATGAAAAGCTTGGAGTAGGAAGTTGTGGGACAGGAATCGGAGCGACTTGAGGTGGACCCGAGCTCCATGAGGGAACCGGGTACATAGAAGGCATAGGCTGTGAGAATGCACTTGAATATAAATATTGTGGAAGGTCAGGAAGGATGGGTATGGTCACTTTTAGGGGAAGCTTACCTATGGTGATCAAGTCTGATTCGACCTTCTATGCCTACGTGTATAGATCTGGAAATGTATTCACATTGGCCTACCGAACAGCCATGCCAATGTCAGAGTTAAATGCTCTGAGATAGTAAAACATAGCTTGTTCATGCGTGGGTCGAAGACCATCAAGAACTCTTTGCCAGCTTTGGGTGAATCTGACATTGAAGTCCACTATCTCCTCCTATGGATGTCTTTGGATCATTGTAAATTGATGCAGCAAGGAGAATGGATCAGCTTGCTCATGAAAATTCTTGATTAGCAATTCTACCAACTGATCCCATGTGGTGATAGTAGCGGGTGGCAAAGATCGATACCAGTATAACAACTTCCCTCTAAGAGATAAAACCAGTAACCTTACCATAATGTCTTCATCCATGATACCATGGATTGTTGCCAAAGAAGCCACATCCTGAATATGCTCATAAGCGGTCTTACCAGTACCATCATAGGTAGGCAAAGCCTTCAAAGCTGCTTGAGGGACTAGATTTTGTGCTTGTAAATTTAAGGCTCCTGAGCTATTCCATGCTGGGAACTACCTTGGTGGTTGTGGCTGTTGTGGTGGTGGGTTCTGAGCCATTTGAACTGGTGTATGAGGTTGTGGAGGTGGGATGCTAGTAGCAGTACTAGCTGGACTTGACGGAACAGAAAATACACCAGCTATCTATGAGGATGTTGTGGATGACGTATAAGGTGAAGGAACTAACCTAGGGTGTTCACCTAATATTTCGGTATCAAGTTCATAAAACTCAATGGGATCTTCAGGATTTTTGGCCTTCGATCTTGTAATCATGAAGCACAACTTTCGTTACCTTCACGTTCGAAGGCTTCTAGGTATAATTGAGTCACCATATGTTCTAACTATACAACACGAAGGTGAACATCAAACCTCAATACTATTGAAAGTGGAACTTTCGAGGTCCCACCGGGCGTGCCAAAAACTGTTGGTCAAATATCTACCTAATTATACAAACATGCATTTGTGCACCCTAGACATGGCCAACATTGAAAGGCCGGAGGAAAGAAATGTCCTCCATGCCAATCTCCAGAGAGGGTTGGCTCCCTTACTAAATCCTACACTAGTTTAAGACTAGAGTTACAGGAAAGAAATTGGAAATAACGAAAAGAATGGGAAATATGGCCACAGGCCGAAGGTGTAGGATTGGGGACAGACTAGCAACAAGAATTCCACCCAAGCATTGAAGCAACATGTAATAAAAGAAGGTAGTAAGATTTACTTACAACCTTGTAGAGACAACCTCCAGGATCGCATTCCAGAACTCACTCCCTCACCAACAATGTTCAAATTCAGATGCAGAATTTAAACTTAACAACAGACAATGAATATGAGCATAAAATAGAAATGCATAAAATAGAAGGAAATCACACACAAAGATCGCTTGCAAATTTAGAAGCCAAGTATCTTCTATTGATGCAGAGAACTTGAATAGTTTTTCTGCAGAATGTCTAACCTCCTTATTACATCGGAATGCTTAGTATTTATAGAGGATTTCACCTCTTTCATTAAATGCACATAAAGACAAAATGTTTACAGATCAGGAACCATAGTGAGAAAATTCCTTCTTAAAAATACTGAACATTCATCCTTTTGAGACAGTGATCCAGCTTTTAAGGAAATTCCTCCAGGAAATCAGCATCTCTGGGTGTCGATGCATGGAAAACTGCAAGGCTTGGTCATTGACTTGATACGTTCGCCATCCTCAAAAATACGCTTCTGCTTGGAAATCATGAAAATCACCTGGTGCTTTTAATATTCTACTCCCTTTGCTCGAGATCCACAATCTGAATTGCTCCTTGCCCCAATCATTCAATGCCCTCCATTCGCCTATCTTGGGTGCTCTTGAAATTCTTTGACGTCATTGACAGCAAAATTCACCCAAACTTAGCAATAAGTGAACGCATATTTACTCTTTCAATCACGTTCATTGGTGGAGAGGGTGCCTTTATCAATTTAATGGATTGTATATGTTAGAATATTATTATTGTTATAATGTGCACTATGCCTATAATTGATAGGTTGACATTTGTCTTCTGCCACTTGTCCCTATCTTCAATTTGAGTTGGAGTGGTGTCTTCTGAAAGACACTTGGAGTGGAGCTTATGACACTTGTCATATCTCCATCCTAAGATTGATGCTTATATATTGTAAGATAACTTGTAAATAAATTGTGCCTTATTTTTCAGTCCTAACATTTGGTATCAGAGCGGTGAGATCCGCATGTAGGACTGATTATGGAGTCAAGGAGTATGCTCTCCACTCATTGAGTGGATCAAAAACCAGAAACTTCATAGAGGACAATCCTCGTCGTACGAGGACATGCCTCTTTCTAGATTTTTTAGGAGTTTTCTATTGTGAGAGCTATTTTTTCTGAAGGAGTTTTGTTGAAACATTCGAGACCTGAGTTCTATTTTAAAAAAAAAAAAGAGAAAGCCAAGCATTTTTTTTTGTAGTGTATCTCTTGTTGTGTTCTAGAGATATACTGTTGTGTTATTTCGTGGAGTCTTCAAATTATGGTGCCCACCTTCCCATTGATTTTTTCCAGACATGGACCGTGGCCTGTTCATTGGGCGCTAGATTCTTTGTGTTCAAAGGCTTTACTCGGTGGCATAAATAGAAAGTTTTTTTTTGGCCCTATTGACACAAATTTCATGAATATTTGAGGAAAGATTGCATGTTCATGGCTAGTGTGAACAACGAAGGAGGAGGTGTTGGAGGTGTTAGACGTCCTACAATCTAGATGGATCGTAGATTTGAAGAATTCAGATATCAGCTCACTTCGTTCTTCGTGCGCTCATCCTGTACGTGCAATCGATGTTATCTGTTCTGTTCTAAGTTGTAGTGGTTGTGTTGATTGAAACCGCGACGTAGCCAGCAACCGATCACCCATTGTATGTGAGAATATTTTAATCTCTAAGTTCAAGGGGAAAAAAGAGATTTTTTTCTCGTTTGGTAGGAGCTGGTATTGTTGTCGTTGAATCCTTCTTGACGTTGTCCAAGACTTCCAGAAACCAGAAGCTCCCCTCTTCTGGTTTTGTTTTTTTTTTGTCATATTTTTTTCTGGGTTGTTGGGTTGTTGAGAGATTTTTTATCAAGACAAATAAGCTTCGGATGTGAAGATGTTGAATATTCTCTGCGTTCTAGACAGCCTGAAAGTCTATTTTATACTGTGTTATCTGATGTTTTTTTGGCCCCTTATTGACAATAACCAAGGAATATTTTTACATGAGCGTTGTGTTTGGAGGCTCGTGCAGCGAATTTTTTATTGACATACCCAGATTTGAAATTCTTATGATTCTAAGATCTAATTTCTCATGCGCAAAGGGGAGCTGACGATGCAGGTGTTTGCGGGAGTGCGTGGTCGTGGCTGTAGCAAGATGTCATGGAGCGGCAATCACTGATCGTTGACTGATCGTTCGAAGAACCACTCTTTCATATTCTGTGTGTGAGTCTGGAGTGCAAATACAGTGCCTATTTTCTCTCGGCCCAAGCACTGCACATTGAATAATTCATTGGAGAACGGGATCGTTAATGTGAGGCCACCGACGGAAGAATTGATGGTTGCCTCTGATCTCATAGTAGGCCGCATCTTGCAAGGTTGTTTGTGTCTTCCTATCAAAATAGATTAAATTTCACGATTAATTTCCCAGAAGAAGTTATTTTAGCGCCCGATCCATGCATTCTCTAATAGACAATCAAGGAGATTTTTTTTAATTTCAAATTAAAATAATAAAGGCAAGTTTTAATTTGAAATTTTAGGGGGAAACCTTGCATGAAATATCTTATATGATAGTTTCAAATTCCAAATGTGAAGGTTGTTTTGCTGGCAGCAATTTTTATAAAAACTTCTATATTAAGCATTTTGTACCAGATTAGTGCTCGGATGGGTGACCATTAGGGACGTCCTGGAGCTGCACACATTTTTGAGGGTCATTGTTTTTTGCTTTGTTGAAGCATCAATTTGTATCCGACTATAGGCTTATATATAGTCGTTGGAAAGAGAATTTTGAGGGGAATCCATTGGTGCAATATTTTTTTAGTTTTGAGATCATTTACTCAACTGAATTTTAAGTCAAAGATGAGATTGTAAAAAGAGTGCATTTTCGGTTGCATCCGACACTCTTGGTTGATAAATTTGGCAAAATAGTAAGGGGATCAATTCTAAGTCTTTGGGGGGACATTATGCCAAGTTATTCATTGAATTTGGCAAGTTTGGAGGTAATCTTGTAAGTGAAGGCATTGATCTTGTACAATATTTTGGAGGTACATTTGGGGCTAATTTTTTTTAGCCAAGTTTCCAATACAAATCATTCTATCAAGGGGTGATTTAGGGCCCCTTGCCTCTTGCTTGTGGAGACCTTTTGTGGCACTCTCTTGGCCACTAGGTGTTTGTTGCTTGCATCTTCTATTTGGGCTTTGTCTACATTTTATGCTTGCTATTACCCTTGCATGACTTTGGGTTTTATAATTGTAATCAAGTGTAGTTCCATTTCATACACACTTGACACTAAGCCATATACAAGCAAGCAAACACATACAGGCAAATTCTTATAAAGCAATAATACATTGGCACATCTATTGTAACAATTCTACAAAAAGCAAGCATCACATTTTTATAACCGCCTATGTTCCACGTATCAACTGCTCAAATACTTATAGTCTCCCTCACGTAAGGGTGGGTATATTGAGTAGTTTGGTATAAAGGTCTGGCAGGTTATTCCCTTTCAGAATCGCCTATGTTCCACGTATCAACTGCTCAAATGCTTATAGTCTCCCTCACGTAAGGGTGGGTATATTGAGAAGTTTGGTATAAAGGTCTGGCAAAATTCTAATTCTTACTCTCTTTGGATAGAAAAAGGCACTTATGTTCAACTTAACCCTCCCACTGTTGGAATCACTTGAAGATTCAGAGTGGAAAAACTAGGCGAACCCTCCTCTGGATCTTCGACGGTGTACCCTAGATTTTTTTGAGGGCTCTAATTTGGCATTTGTCATTCTTACTTCATCCTTTGTTGAGCTCCATTTTTCTTTTGATCCTTTTCTAAATCATGGCTACTACAAATCTATTAAGTGGACTTACAAAGAAACTTGAAGGAGCACAAACTTTTGCAAATTGGAAGTATGAGATGGAATCAATATTAATGATGAATGACATGTGGGACTTTGTGAAAGATAGGCAGACTAATGAAGACCCACTCACTGCACCTACTTAGACCCTAAAGAAAAAGCACAATTTGAGAAGAATTCCAATATAGCTTTAAGTCTAATCAAGCTAGCTACAGGAATTCAATGCAGAGAAACTGTAAGGGCTGCAAAAACACCTAAACAAGCATGGGATGCTCTCAATAGATTGTTTGATAGGCCAAGTCAAGATAATATTTTGTATCTCAAACAAAAATTGCACAATCTATGTATGAAAGGCTCACTTACCGATTATCTTATGGAAGTGAAGTCTATTAAGAATGATTTCTTAGCTATTGGTAAAACCCTAGATGATAATGAGTTAATTCCAATAATGTTGCATGGTCTTCCTTCAAAGTTTCACTCCTATGCTACCATGTTAGACTTGAGTGGTAAAACAATGAATTCCACACTTGAGGATATTGAGATCCTACTTAAGAAACATGAGCAAGCCCTAATCAAAGATGAAGAAATTGAAGCCACATCAGCAACTTTTGCCACCAAGGCAACTTTATAGCCTAAACAAAACAAGGGTCAAAATCAGCATAATCAGAATCAAAGGGGTAGACAACATCAGAGATACACATAGTACCGACAATAGCCAAATCAACAGTACCAATAGCAACCACGTCAGCAACAGTACCAGCAACAACCAAATCAGTAGCCACATCAGCAATAGTACCAACAGCAGCAAAGATGGCAAACAAGACCTCAAGGGGGTCAAAACAACAATCAACAAGGGTGTGAATATTGTGGAAAATGGAATCATAATGTTGCTAATTGCTATAAAAGGCAAAGAGAACAGGGAGAACCACAAAATAATAATCTGAACACATTGTATGCAGCCAACCAAGTTAATGTTGAAGATAAAGAATGTTGGTATATTGATTATGGAGCAGCAAAGCACATGACAGGAAGGCAAGATTGGTTGACCAAGGTTCAGCCTACATCAAATCAATTCATTACTTTTGGTGATGAAAGTGCTCTACCCATTGAAGGTGTTGGGGAGGCACCACTTACTTTGCATGATGGTAATAATGTTCCTGCAACAGATGTTTTGTATGTGCCTGGTCTTAAAAGGAGTCTTCTTTCTATTGGACAACTTACAGATAAGGGCTATAATGTCTATTTTGAAAAAGACAAATGCTACATTAAGGAACCCAATGGCAATGTCAAGGCCATGGGAGTGAAAAAGGATGGTGTTTACTACCTCCTTACAAAATCTGTAACACAAACATCTTTGCATACAACAACTACTTTCTCTTTGGAGTACATGTGGCATGAAATATTGGGACATTTAAATTTTAATAATCTTCAAATGATGGCTACAAAAGGATTAGTTAAAGGACTTCCACATCTTAAGGAGTCAAAATGTTTTTGTGAGCCATGTGTAATAGCCAAACACCATAGGCAACCATTTGAAATAGGAAAGGCATGGAGAGCCAATAGACCTTTGCAATTGGTTCATTCAGACATTTGTGGGCCAATGTCTGTTCAATATTATACTAGGGCTAAATACTACATCACTTTCATTGATGATTACAGCAGAAAGGTATGGATCTACCTAATTCAATATAAGTGGCAAGCCCTTGATAAGTTCAAAGAATTCATCGCACTTGTTGAAAGAGAAAGTGGCTATCAAATCTCCACCTTAAGATCAGATAATGGTGGAGAATATGTCTCCAATGAATTCTTTAATTTTTGTAAGTATCATGGGATAAGGAGGCAATTCACAACCCCTTATACCCCGCAACAAAATGGAGTTGCTGAGAGGATGAATCAAACAATCACAAATAGGGCAAAATCAATGTTACATGTTGCTATATTACCTAACTCATTTTGGGGAGAAGTTGTTCTTACTACTGCATACTTGACTAATAGGTCATACACAAAGGCCTTACATGAAAGAACACCCGAAGAAGCATGGAGTGGAAGGACGCCCTATGTGGGCCATTTGAGAATCTTTGGATGTGATGCCTATGCTCATATTCCTCATAAGAAAAGGAAGAAGTTTGATGATAAGAGCCAAAAATGCATCTTTGTTGGCTATAGTGATAGTGCCAATGCATATAAATTATATGAACCTATTTCCAAGAAAATCATTTTATCTAGGGATGTTACCTTTCATGAGTATCCCCCATCTAATCCTCCTAAGGCCCCCACTTTAGAAATAACTAATGAAATAGTTGCTCCATTCATGCATACAATATCATCTAGTCCTTCTCCTTCACTCATAAATCAAGAAATTCATCCACAAGAAGAACTTCCTACAAATGATCCATGTCCTCCATCTCCTCCTCCTAATGATCAAGTAACATCATCCAATCCTTTACCCAAGTGGGTTCAAGCCACAATAGATGAAGCCCAAAATCATTTGCCCACCTATACAGGTAAAAGGCCTTCAGCCCTAAGACACCAAGTGAATTATGCCCTAATGGCCAAAGTCCTTAGCCAACCTGAACCTTCTAATGTCAAAGAAGCACTTGGTGATCCTAAATGGGTTCATGCCATGGATCAAGAATTGGATTCCATTGAAAGGAATCACACTTGGGAGTTAGTTGATTTACCCAAAGGAAAATATACCATTGGCACAAAATGGGTATACAAAGCAAAATATAAAGCGGATGGCTCACTAGATCGCTACAAGGCTCGCCTAGTAGCTCAAGGCTATAAGCAACAAGAGGGAATTGATTATGAGGAGACCTTTGCTCCTGTGGCTAAGATGACTACAATCGGGACAGTTATTGCTATGGCAGCTCAAAAACATTGGCCAATATATCAAATGGATGTCAAAAGTGCATTTCTCAATGGTCATTTGAAGGAGGAAGTGTATGTGAAACAACCACCAGGGTACACAGTTGAAGGCCAAAACAACAAAGTCCTCAGATTAAAGAAAGCTCTATATGGGTTGAAGCAAGCACCCCGAGCTTGGTATGCAAAGATTGACTCCTATTTTCTCAACCTTGGTTTCACTAGATCTACGGTAGAATATACTCTCTATGTGAAACATTGGAGGAACCGCATCATTTTGGTTACATTGTATGTGGATGATCTTCTCATTACAGGTGATGACATAGAAGGAATAAGGTTGCTCAAGGAGGACTTATGCAAGAACTTTGAGATGACAGATTTAGGCCTCCTCCACTATTGCTTAGGAATAGAGGTATGGCAACAACCTGGTAAGATTTTTATCTCACAAGCTAAGTACATTCAGTCTATTTTGGAGAGGTTTCGCATGGAGGAGTGTAAGCCCTCTCTAACTCCCATGGAAACTAGATTGAAATTGGTAAATAATGATGAAGAAGAAAGGGTTGATGGTACACTTTATAGGCAACTAGTTGGAAGTTTGATCTACTTAACTTCAACTAGACCAGATATTTGCTATTCGGTTGGCCTTATTTCCAGATTCATGCAGGATCCTAAGAAGAGCCATTGGATAGCAGCTAAGAGGATTGTGAGATTCCTAAAGGCCACACCTCATCATGGCCTTATGTATAAATCAAGTGATAATTTTTCTTTGATTGGATACACAGATTCAGATTGGGCCAGTTGTCCTGAAACTAGAAGATCTACATCAGGTTATTGCTTTCAATTAGGCCAAGGCTCTATTTCATGGAGCACAAAGAAGCAGAACACAGTTTCACTATCTTCAATAGAAGCAGAATATAGAGCAGCAGTTGAGGCAACTAAGGAGGCAATATGGTTGAGGCAATTAATTCAGGATATTGGGCTATTCATACATGGTCCAACATATATATATTGTGACAATCAAAGTACCATCAAGATGACCAAGAATCCAGTTTTCCATGCTAGAACAAAGCACATTGAGATCCATCATCACTTCATTAGAGAAATGGTCCAAGAAGACATTATACACATGGAGTATGTACCAACTCAATATCAAGTGGCGGACATCTTCACCAAGTCACTTGGGAAAGACAAGTTTTCTCGGTTTAGCAATTTGCTATATCTATGTAAAAGAAGTCAACATTAAGGGGGAATGTTATCTAATGTTGACTTATCTTTTTAGGATAGTGCACATTAAGGGGGAATGTTAGAATATTATTATTGTTATAATGTGCACTATGCCTATAATTGACAGGTTGACATTTGTCTTATGCCACTTGTCCCTGTCTTCAGTTTGAGTTGGAGTGGTGTCTTCTGAAAGACACTTGGAGTGGAGCTTATGACACTTGTCATATCTCCCTCCTAAGCTTGATGCTTATATATTGTAAGATAACTTGTAAATAAAGTGTGCCTTATTTTTTAGTCCTAACAAGTATTCCCTTCTTGATCATGACAACAATCATCCTTTTCCTCTCAGGCTAAAGCGTCTCTAACAACTGCCTTGTTCTATTTAAAATCTGTGTTTACCCCCACAAGAGGCAAAAGGAGCCATCACCCTCCTCTTGGGGCGAACGCGAACTTGACTATTCAAAGTCGCTCAGAACTTCGTAACTTTCGCCCACTTCACCATCCATAGCGCGTTCGCCCCCAAGAGAGGCGAATGGAGGTTTTTCCCCTCAATCGGTGCGAACGCGCTGTTGACTTTTCAATAGTTTGATCTTAATGACGTGCGTCCCAATTTTGGGCGAACGAAGCTTTCGCCCCAACTTTGGGTGAATGCACCCTTTTCTTAAAAAGTTGTCGACTTTGGTGCTAAGTTCATTATAACTCAAGGCGTTTCAAAGGACCTCCATCGAATATGTCTTCGTCTAACCAAGGCATCAGTCGGACGCGTCTCTTCGACTTTTTGGAGACGTTCGCCCCACGAAGCTTTCGTCCCTACTTTGGGGCAAACACGATTCTTTCTACATTTTGACTTCGAGCGACTTCAACACTTATCAAACTTCAAAACTTTATTTTTTAATTTCTTCTTTCACCCCAATGAGGGGCGCAAAGGACTTTCGCCCCTCGATTGGGATGAACATGTTTGTCGAAGTCTGTCATTCACCTTTTCTTTTACATTCGTCCTGAAGTGAGGCGAACAAGCCTTTCACCCAATGTTTGAGGTGAATGTGATTTTCCATTTTAGCGAAGCTCCCATAATTTACGCACTTAATCTTTGAGCACCATTTTCTACAACTATTTATGGGCAATTTTTACTGAAGTCACCAATCGGTTCTCCCAACCATTTTTTCTTAAAACACCCATTATTTTCAAGCCAAAAAAGGATGCATGAAAACAAATAAGGAAAAATAAAATATAAACTGCAACATATTACATCAATCAAAAAACTGTATCATAATATTAATATATTTTACCGCATTATAATAAAAAATCCATCAAAAATTTATGTGTGACGTAATGTCAAAATTGCCAACAGGCCCTTAATAATTTGATCATCCTAATATTCTATAGGTAGATCTGGAAACCTAATCCAAATAGGAACTGCAAAAAATTCTTCCTTTTGAGGGTTGAAGCCCTGATGCCAACGTTTTAGGAAAACTAGTCGTTTCCCAAAGAAAAACGGACCTCGTGATAAGGCTACCACCAAATCCTCCTCAATATTAAGCCCGATTAAGAAGTATACCTTTCATAGACCAATAACATTCATTGAACCCTTTGTTTGGGCCCTAGAAATTTGCCTACCATGCTAAACTCATTATCCATCAATATTTTTTTGATTAGGGAATCAACTATACATACCTTTCCATTTTCATGAATATATCTATACTTTTAATAACTTCCTTATACTAATTTTCAACTAATTTTATTTTTTGTCTTAAAAAAACTTAAAAAATCATTATTTCTTAAATATGTATATTTATCTTTAAAAATCTTATCTATTTATTTAAATAAATAAAAAACTTATCTATTTATTTAACATCTAAATTAATATGAATTTGCCTCCTCTTCTTTCCATCTCTCCTATCTACCCTCCCTCCCTCCAATTAATATTTTTTTTTTAAGGGGAAGAAGAATAAAAGTACCCATCTCTTAATTCTACTCAGCTAATAGTCTCCACTTAGCTACCCACCACCTAATTTATTAGTTGCCGGCTTTACAAGAGAAGGTCGTGGTCTTGACATCTAAATTAATATGAATTTATCCTGTCTTGCCTGTTCTTCTTTCTATCTCCCCTCCAATTAATGTTTATTTTAAGGAGGAAAAGAAAAAAAGTGTCCATCTCTTAATTTTTACTCAGCCACTAGTCTCCACTTACCTACCCACCACCTAATTTATTAGTTGCCGACTTTACAAGAGAAGGTCGTGGTCCTGGCCATTCAGCGTTAAAAAAGAGGCGTGCTTCTCGCTCAATGGGGTGATACAATGTATCTCGAGATGTGGACCCCAGACCAAGATAACGTGTATGTGGGGTCCACAGCCTTTGGTCGGTTCTTTTTAAATGAACATCTAGAAGTAAATGTAGAGTTGTGAAAAGCGTTTTCATTTATTGCCTGGCCGTTCCATCAAGAGGACCACGTCAAGGACATTTGATAAAGGTCGTTTCGTTCGATTTTCATTGGATCTTTTATGAATTTAATTTAATTTATTGGCGCTACATGGGATGATTTTAGTGTTATGATTCAATTAGTTTAAAGGTCTGTTGAAAATCATTAATTCATGTAAAAATTGAAGGCTACAAATCCTATTAACAGTTTTACTTTTAAGATTGGGCTCTTGGTGGGTGCCTTCCAGGTTTGTCAATGCTTGTCTTTCTGTGAAAATAATCGCCATCAAGTATGGGTTAAAATTTGGATGATATTTAGTGCCCCTTATCAATGAAAGTCGAAATTTGCTTCACGGTCATTTACACTGAATAAGTATATAATATAACAGGGATCTTAACCTTGAACTTTTGTTTGAAATTTACAGTTTTAGGAGTTTGATTGCAAAACTCCATTGCAGATATCATTTAAATGTTATAGAATTGTGTATAAAATTAATATAATTTAGCCTGGTTGTGTCTGAATATTATGTTAGTTTTAGACAAGATCAAGAATCAAATTGAGTTTTATCAATCTATTTTTCAATATATTTTTGGGCAGATTAAAAACACCTTTCACCCCTCTTTAAAAGGTTTAAACTTATTAATGATCATTCTCCAAGCACTAAAATTACAATATATTTTAATAATTATTTAGCAAACAAATGGAGTATAAATGGTTGCATCAACAACTGTTTTGGTTCTCTTTAGTGGGTATAAATTTTATTCACCAGTTTTTCAATTAACAGCTTCTAAAAGATTTTGCAAAATTTGATGTTATATTCTGTCCTAAGGTTAGTTGAAGCAAATTTTTAGACCCCAAGACAATATGCTACCTGTTTGGGGAAAATTTTATGCAGAAACATGATGATCTAAATATAAAATTTGATCCTGTAATTGATTGAAAACGTGGGTAATTTAACTTGATCCAGGAGGAAATTTGCATTTGCTCATCTGAAGTATCAAATCACCCAATCTTGTTCATAAACTGTGATATCCATGTTCATAGATGTGAATCTCTTTTAGAACCAATGCAGAAACAGCAAAATACAATCTGCCTCGGATCCATTCACCCCATGTATAAATACAGAAATTTGGAGCTCACTCAAGGTCTCCTTCCTTCAAATATGACTTTCAAAATGCTTCTCCTATATCTTGTATACAGCTCAAAGGAAATAATATCCTGAGCAGAATAATTACTATCACACAGTCATTAGTCAGACTGGTATACAAGAAAAGAAAGCACTGGGTCCTGTAAAATGTAGCCCCTTTGATGCTTTCCATTCAATGTATTTACATACAAAAAAGAATCTGAATCTATGAAAATCAGGAACAATGATAATAATACTATGTTATACGCAGGCCACAATGTTCCAGAATTTTCTGGTTCTCCTGCCAATCTTTTTCATTCTTCTCATAATTACAGAAAAGAATAAGGGCCCGGTTGGGGGTTTGAACAGGGCCGGCTCAGAATCCCAACGGTTTTCTTGCCTGAGGAAAAATGTTCTGGATCCCAGTTCTCCCACTTTATCTGATCTCTTCAGGCCTACATGGATCAATACAGGGAAAATTTTAGGAGATAAAGAATTTGCCTTTTTTTATTTTTTCTTTTCCTCTTTTCCCTGAATTGATTCAGAAATATGGAAATAAAAGATTACTAACTTTCCATGCTGAAATTTGAGAGATGAAGCTCGAATGAGTTGGTGTCCGAATCCAGCGCCGGATGACGGCCTTCTTTGGCGTAGTTGTCGATCGTCAATTTGATGAGATCACCGACTGTGTCTGCCTTTCTAATGATCAATCTGATGGGTCCGGTGCTTCCTTCCACCGTAACGTTTACCAGAACTTTTTCACATTCTGGTTTCTGCAGTTTAGAAGCAGAATATCAGCTTTTAAATTAATTCAAATAGTTCGGGGTTAGGGGTAAGTAGAATTGCCTACTACTAGATGACCCAAATCAGTTCTGGGAATTTGAATCAGTTTACATATGGAAAACAATTGTTCATAACATATCAAGAAAAACACTTAACAAGAAAACAACCTAAAATAGCAAGATGAAATGTATCAACATTTTACATCTAACTATTTGTCTCGGTTGAAAGATGAAAAGAAATACAGAACTGAGCTTTTTATATAAATAAGCAATTCAGAACCTCGAAAAGGAGAACAGATCTCATCCGAGTATACCTGAATAAGCAATAACTTATCACAAAACCACAAATGAAATGAGGGGTCGGATCCCAATTCTATCAATTGAAGTATGAGTTACCAACTATCTTGCATAACAAGCGACCAAACCAGATTTTCAGTCAAACAAACTACTTACATGGAAACCAATTGAAAATTTTAAAGGAAAAAAAAAACACCCAATCGTCTTAAAAGTACTAACTGCAGTTCATTTGGGATAGTCCAGTCCATTGAATCATATCACGTTTCTAAATTCAAATTCACTTGAAACACATATCCTGAAAAGATCCTTCATGAATCCTCTGAGATAGAAGGTGTAAGTCGAAGATTTCACTATCATAAGGGAGTGGCTCCATTTTTGTCCTAATCCTAAGACTGTAAACCTCAATTTAATGAACTTTTTGTAACACATAAAAGACATTACACCCACACACATCCATATTTTTCATATAGAATTCCTGGTATCATTCTGACACAAAATAGCTTCCGACTTTATTAAGAAATTTTATCAAGGCTCCCAAAACAAATTCATTAACTATTGCCTTATATGTTTCCTGCAACCATACGAATACAAATTTTCTACTAATTTCAGGAAGTCTCCCCATACTACCACCATAAACTCTCAACAATTTTTCACTATTGGGTCCTGGCATAAAAGATAGACGAGTAAAACTAACCTCAGGCTTGGGAATTGCGGCGTGAAGAGGAGTGCGGGGAGGCAAGGGGATCGTGTTCGATCTTTCGAAAAGGTCAGACAAAGTCTGGGGCCTCCACAACAATTTCTCCTTCTTCTTCATCTTCCCCGTGGCATGAATTTCTGCGCCTTCCTCCTCCCAAAGCAGAGTAGACTGCCACAGAATCGGCTCCGACGCAGTTCTCCTGAGAACGTTAGCATTTCTAGATGCAGATTGCCTTCTGGGTCTGGCGGCACGTCCCGGCGTCGAATCCTTGCTCCTCCGCGAGCTTCTAGAACTTGAACTTCTAGTACCCCTTCTCTCCCGGCTCCTGTGCCGGACCTCGCCCCTCGACCTCATACTTCTCTCCGACATAATTATTGCCTTGATGCGATTCGAACGCAGACTCAAATTTTTATTTCCATACGCCTTGAATCTCTTGGATAGTATTAAATAACAATAATAATAATCGCCATCTATAAGCAAGCCGTTATATATATAGATTGTTGCAGAGGGACGGAAGCGCCTCTCCCTCTCCTGTCTAAATGGAATGGAAAGGTCGTTGATTGTTTGGTTGGGTGTCGCTTTGCGGAAAAGCGTGTTGCGAACTTGCGTAGGAAGTTGCGGGTGGAATATGCCAAACCCCACGCCAAAGCCAAATTTTGGCAGTTGATCTCTTTCGTTTAGAAGAAAGAGGATGACAGTGGTCGAAAGTTAAAAGCTATGAACTCCCGCTACCCTGTTTCAAAAAACCGGTTTGAGATTAAAACCTGGGACATTTGTATTATTTTTATCTAGATAAAGTAAACGGGACTCTTGAATAAGACACGCGGTTAACCGTTTAACCGTTACCAATCAAATTTCCTTCTGTTTTTAGGTATAATAAGGTAAGATTATAAAAAGTAGGGTTAGGTTGAAAAGGTTAGAGTGTCATTTTCAAAGTTTTGTGAAAACTTTGCTTTAAATAATAGTTTTCAACATGTGTATCATTTAGTGTTTTTTTACTTCTTAAATGTTTGTTTATTGAGATGGATTATGGTAATTTTTAATTATTTTTTTATTTTTTTATATAAAAAATAAATATATTTATCGATTTATTATGAGTTATAATTATATATTATATCAAGAAGTTTTTTTTTTAAATTATATGCATTATTTTTTTACGTTTTAAAGTAGAAAAAATTCTAATGATTTTAAATTTTCATTCACACAATATAGAGAAAAAGTTCTTTCAAGTTTGTTATTTTTGTTTTTTTTTGTTTCTTTTTATATTAATAATTACTTTTCTTTTTAAAAATTGGTTATAGGATTAAAACATATTATTTCTGATCTTAGCTTTAAATCATGGTGTTATAATTATAACCATATTCCTATAAAACTAAAATAAATTATATTTAAAAAGATTTTTAATTTTTTATATAAATAGTAATTGATTTAATGTGTATGCGAGGATTTAAAACTGTCACAATATTATTGAATATCAAAGACACTCAAACATCTAATTTATTTATTTTATTAAAGTTAATTTGAAAAACTCTTACGACGAATGCTCCTTCGGACCCTCTAGGTGTTCACTTGACCTATAGGCAAGGGCAAGGGTGCTCACTTGACCCATAGACAAGGGCATTAAATGCTATGGAATTTGAGGGGTTAAGCATCGATTCATTCAGAAGTGTAGGTTGAAGGGCCTTTTCCATTAGCATAATGGTTCAATGAGTAAATGATGCATAATAGGTCAACGAGTCACTCTAAGCATCTCATCTCAACCATGATCATTGATAGAATGGTTTAATGAGTAAACAATGCTTAATGGGTGATAGAATGGTTATTGGGTCAGCAAGTAAGTATGAGCATCTCATCCCAACCATGATCACTGATAAAGGTGAAAGCACTCAAACATATAATTTGATATATAATTTTTTTTTATGTTTATATATAATTCTTTAAGTATTAAAGAAAACAAAAACATATATTTAAAATATATAAAAATATAATATGTTGTATTTTTTACTTACAAATATAAAAAAATAAAAGTACAGTATTTTAAGGTCTATTGTTGTATGTGTTAATAGGGTATACACACCTTACCTTTCTACATATTCAAACCCTTGAATCTCATATAGAGTGTTCAAGGCTTTACACTCAATTTCACTTGTCTAATAATAAAATGATATTAAAAAACTTTTAGGATGCTAATAGAAAATTAATTTGTTATTTTATAAATGTTTTTTAATACTAGTTTAAAATATATTTTAAATTTGATGTTATTATTTTTTTTGGTTTAATTTGTATTAGTAAATATTTCATAAATAGTTAGTAAATCTGTGGTGTGAAAGTGAGTGTGTGTCGGGAGTAAGTGCAGCAGCGAGTGTGAGCTGGGAGTTACGTGCAACAGCGAGCACGAGCCGAGCGTAAGTGCGGTAGCAAGTGTGAGCGTGATCGAAGAGTAAGTCAGCAACAAGTTTGAGTAAGTACAACTGAAAGCAAGTACGAATGAGTGCAACTTCCAGTGTGGGTTAGGATTTTTAGACTTTCATATCAACTTATAAATAAGAATGTTTTGAAAATTATTAGAAATACCTTAGGGGAATTCATCAAGGAAGGACCAACAACTAAGGAGTGAAAGTATGCTATATATAATAGAATATGTGTTGCTATGGATAGTTTAAAACCTTTGCCACAATCCATTAAGATTAAATCCGAATCAAGAGAATGGGATCAACAAGTAGATTATGAAAATATTACATTTCGTTGCCACAATTATTTTGAGATTGGACACATGGCAAGAGTTTGCAAAGTAAAAACTATGAAGAAAGATAAAAAATTCTAGTCATGAGATAAACTTCAAGACGAAGCAAGTTTAGAAGAGGTAAGGAAATCCTATCGACAATATCAATTGGTAAGTTTAGAAGAAATTAAATGTGCAAAAGAAGATGTGGAGATAAAACCCAAAACAAATACAGCAAAAAAGGTCAAGTTTATTCCATGTAAATCATCTTCATTTTCCTCAAGTAGTATAGAATCCTTTTCAGGTAATAAAAGTGAAAGTGGTGAAGATGTTATCCCTTGGACTTTAAGGTTTCAAGAGCAGAATAATATAGAAATGAGGTTGGAGTAAATCCATAACAATTTAGGGGTTTTAGGGCAGAATAAAAAGGTAATTGCTACAGAAGATCATCCTTGTACTTTAGGGTCTCCAAGGAAATATAAAAAAGAGTGTGCTTTTGAGGTTATTCCTTGCACTTCAGATCCTTCAGAACAAGGTAAACCTAAAGATGATAAGTCTTACTATGAGCAATGTGAGAAGATTGAAGAGATTGATGAAGATGAAAGTATTGTTGAGAATGAAAAAAAAAAGAGAAAAAGAAACACAAAGGGATATTGATATGGGAAAACAAAAGCAAATATCATAAGTGTTAACAAGAAGTGGGGCTAAACCCATAAATAAATTAAAAAATAACAATGAAAATAATATCTTGGAATATTAGGGGAATGAATAAGAACCCTAAAAAAAGGTATTAAGAAATTGTGAGGTTGTTATATACAAGATATTTGTGGATATTGAAGCTAGGCAACAAATATTTTCCATTCACACTGTTGAATTTCATCTTGACAAAATTTAAATTTTTGAAGGCAATTGATATAAAAGGAGTTAATTGTGGAAACTTAGCAGTTTGAGGAAGATGAAGAATATTTTTTATAGAAGATTAAATGAATAATGTCTCTGATAGAATGATAAAGTTGGGTATGCTTTAATTAACTTGTTAGAAATGTCATGAGAACAATGTAATGTTTTGTTTTCGTAATGGGAGTGGCCCTCAATAGAAGCCACACAACTTATATATATATATATAGAGCAAGCATATGAGATGTATGTATGAAAAAACTAAGTGCTTTGTCGGTACTGGAGTACTAAGTTTCTAATCTATGAGAATATAACAAGTTTGTCTCTTTGAATACTTGTGTACATATTTATTTTGAGAACTTTAATCTTGATAAAATTATGAGAATATAGCTTATATGCTATCAGTGGTATCAAATCCAAGTTGGAAGAGATTAGTGAGAGAGAAAGTTAAGTTGAAAGTGTTTTGTGAGATAAAGAGGAACATTGGAAACATTGCGATAGGAGCAAAGGTTGAAAGTCTCTGCTTGTAGAAAGTTTCTACAAATTAAAAATCTCGAATGGAGAATCATAAAAGGTTGTGCATGGAAAGTGTACATGAGATGTGAGTTATGGTAAATCTACAAGTGTGAAGTCACCATTTTTTAGAACTAGGATGTGCAAGTTTGAAGACAACAGGTGCTCGAAGAAAATTAGAGTAGAGAAGACAAGTGTAGGTGCCTTTCAAAGGAAGCATTGTAAAGAAGACGCTTAAACCAAAGTGGAAGCAGATGATAAATGGTTGGAGAAGAGTTGATAGCACTAGAGAAAGACAAATGGTATGTGAGAGGCACATAAGAGCCTAAAGAACTCATGTATTAGATGAGAGTGTTGGTATGCAAAAAGAGGACAAGGACATGTAAATAGTTAGACATTGGAGAAGAAAAAAAAATAATGGAGGAGGTGAAGATGCCAAAGACGAAGTCGTTAGAGAATGAGAACGTTGTAGGAAATACTGCATTGAAGATTGAAGCAATCTAATAATTACTACATTGTTGGATAAATAATGTCAAAGGTAAATAATTGCATGAGTTGGCATCTTTTGAGAGATTAAGCAAAGGCTATTTTGAGGTACAAAATTTACCATTTCTGAAAGTGAATTTGAAAGAAGATATAATTCAAAGGTTTTAAAAGGAAGGAAAGAAAAAAAGGAAATTTTGAAATATTTGAAAGAAAAAAAAAAAGAACAAAAATAAGAAAGATCAATTTAAAAGTGAGATGTTTTAGAATTTGAAAAGAGATTATAACGAAGAATGTGAGAAGGAGAAATTTAAAAAGGAAGAGTAGATTAAAAGAGAAATTTTTATTTGTTCAAAGAGAAAGAAAATTGAATTGGAGAAGAGTAGTTTATTAAAAGAATCTTGAAACGATTTCTTGTAGAGAAGATTTTTTAAATATAAATTAGCAAGATAAATGGTTTTCTACTTGATAATTAAAAGATTTAATTTAAAAGAAAACAAGTTAAGAAACTTGAGTCCATATTCTCAAGGATTGATGTCATCATCAAAAATTCCTCCTATAAAGTCTCACTTGTTTGAAGAACCAAAATTTATAAACAGAAAAACTCAAAAACATAGAAAATTTTATCCCAAAGAAGAATATGGTCAAATGGGTCAAATTGCCACATTTTTCAACAAAAAAAGGGAAGTCAAATTCATAATAGAAGTTTGAAAGGAAACATGACAAATTACGATAATTATTGGTACATTGATTCAAGGGCAATTAATCACATAATTGGTAACCTGCATTGGTTTGATTATATTCAAGTAAAACAAAGTATACCTATTAAAATTGTAGATGACAAAATCTACCAAGTTCAAGGAATAGGTAATGCTTTACTCAAACTTCAATTTTTTTAATGCATACTTAAAAATGAATTTTATGTACCTAGATTGGCTAACACGTTGATATTAGTATCACAATTGTTAGATAAGGGTAGAACAATTGAATTCAAGATGGTCAATGGAAGTAAAAATGCTTCATTAAAATACAAGGAGAAATTGAAGGTATTGGTTCTATAAAAAAATGGCATATTTGCTTTGGATATGACATCATTTTCTTACAAACAGTTGAATCAACTTCTACCATCAAAAAATTATCAATCACCAATGCAACATCATAAAAGAAGTCAAAATCATCAAAATATTTTTTTACATAAAAAATTGTACCCAAAGGTTTTATGACTAAAAATTGTTAGACAACAAATTAGCAATTAAGAACTATTTTTGATAACTTACAAAAAGAGTAAAAAATAGGTGAAACAATAAAGTATCCCAAATGGTTCCTGGGAACCGACAAAGAACAATGCCTAGAAGATGCAAAGAAATTGAAAAATATACCTAAGATTAAAAATGAAAGACATGACACTGGTAATATGGAGCCTATGAAGACTCATAAGAATTGTGATTTAAGACTCATGACAACATATGGCTATTATGATACTAACAATCATACTCAAAGAACAAACAAAACATATGATACAAAAACATGTGTTGGTAAAAGTGAAGGCATAATTGTCAGTAATGGTTTGAAGTCTTTAAGAAGCACCAAGGATTATGATAACTTGTTAACTATAGAAGGTTATAGAATTTAGAATAATAATGAAATAAAAAGGCACACAAAAGCAGATGGTACTAAACAGTGATATGATGAAACAAGACAAGCTGATGAAAGGGAGTTTTTGACAAAGAACATTAATCATATTTTTGTAACGGAGAATGTTATGATAGGAAACAAGAAAGACAAAGTTATGACAAGTATCAACTACAATTATTGTGAAGAATTTGCATGTCACTACCAAAACCAAAACCTGAAATTCAAGACCAAGAGTAGAATGAAATATTGAAAGCATACCATATAATGAAATTGGGGGAGGGTGTTGGAGTTTGTTATATTATTTGGTACTTGTAAATACTTTGTAAATATGTGGTGTAAAAAGAGTTGTAAATATGAGTCATTTAGAGTTTATCATTTAGTAATCATTAGAGGTTTGTCATTATTAGGAGTCAATAAAATATATTTCTCTTATGAGAAATATGAAGATTCATCTCCAATATGTTTGAGGATATGAATAGTTAGATGAAGTTGAAATATCAAAAGTTTTTGTAAAGGCTATATGTAAATCAAGCATATGAGATGTATGTTTCGAAAAGTTTTAACACTTCATTGGTACATAAATGCTAAGTTTGTAATCCGTGAGAATATAACAAGTTTATCACTTTGAATACTTGTGTATATCATTTATTTTGAGAATTGTAATATTGATATTATTGTGAGAATATAGCTTATATGCTATCATATTTTAATTGATTATATGGAATTAAAATGAGTTTCACTACGGAATTTAATTATTCGAACTCATATCATTTGATTTTGTAAAATTAACACCTATGAGATTGGAAATTTTTTTAATGGTCTAAAACTCTTTAAATTTGATAGTATTATACTATTAAAGGGTATTGTACTATGTATAGGTTACTTTATAACATTACTTTGTTTACGAATTTAATAACATATTTTATAATTGGTTATATAGATGGTAACAAACCCCATCCATATTACATTTTGATCATGTAGTAGTACTACAATAGCTTGACAATTATTTATGTATTGTTTGGCAAGTTTTTTTTGAATGAAAAGGCCTTTATATTAAGTGAAAAACTTTTCATATAAAAAAAGGTTGGGTGGAATTAGTTACATTCTGTGGTAAAACCACTACACAAAAAAACTTAGCCAAAAAAACATGATAACAGTCACACTAACCATTGATTAGGAAAAAACTAGTAATAGTTCGAAGAAACAAAAATTATCAATCTAATGACATCAGCACAGAATAATCCTTGATGTGGTCAAAAATTATCCACTGACTGAATATGCTCCCATCCACCATGTTCATTAAAATAAGCACCCCAACCATCATTAACATTATCACCACTGCCTATGGCATGATTATCCACCTTCCCAAGAGAAGACGTAGGCACATGTCCCCATCCAACAACCGGTTCAGGAGAAGAAGGGCGAGCATCCCACCCACTCTGAGCACGAGAGGAAGAAGGATTTCCAACACAGTGTCGCTTAGGATTTGGCGGAGGCTAAGACCAGTGCCTCTGAGGAGAGGGGGCCAGAGAACGTCATCGCGAGAAATGCTATGTATGAGAGAAGCTACCCCTCGACCAGGACCGCAAGCAGGCACCAACAGTCAGAGGCAGGAGACTAACCGAACATGGTGCATTTCCCCAATGATCCAATAAGTTATGTAAATGTTGCACCTCAAAATTTACGTTTTCAACTTGCACAATTATCTGCAGCCAACAGTCATAAAAAATCTCATATTTATCAACCAACGAGAAAGAAATAGAAGGCTCTTGCTGGCCAAAAACAATATTGTTCCTGGTCTTCCATAGATGATACAAAATGTTGAGGCGAAATATGTACCTAATATCTTGTAATTTCTCTAAAAATATCAAAGGATACCCTAAAATAGCATGCTCCTATGAACATTGTGATTTGAGGAAGGGGTTAAAAAATGAGAGAATCCATTCCCATGCCACTCGATATTTTAGACAGTCCCAAAAAACATGAATAAAGCCATCAAGATTGTTATAGAAAGCACATGTAGGACTAGGAACCCCTAGATGAACAAGACGAGGCCCAATAGGTAACCCTTGATGAATTAGGATCCAGGAAAAAAAACTTTGTTTAGGTTCAAGATAGGAGGACCAAAGAATTGAGAAACGCAGACTCCAGCGAGATTGAGCAGAAAGAAGACCCCACCGGTGATTAAGAATGTCAATCATTGGAACATTGGGGGATAGCCAAGAATAGCCCAAGCATGGTCGATACTTAGCCAAGTGTCTATGGTGAGGACATAACCAATTAGCCCACCATGGCTTCTAAAAGTGCTTGTGAAGCTTGAGCCAAATTGAAAAAGGGGTCCGATCAATCACAATATCATAAGTGGCTTTGTCATCCTCTTATAAGAACCCTAAAGTTCTTGTGTAAATTTAATAAATAATTTAATATATAATGGAATCGCAGGCCACTCAAATGGGGCTCCCTTGTAATCGCTTTGCCACTTATAGGGGGCTCCCTCCTTAAAATATTAAATACTAATTTATTCTTCTTCTTCTTAGATGATTTGTGTGAATGGCCAACGTAATATATATCTACTCTAAAGATACATTGGTGAAGAGACGTGATGGTTCACGTTATGAAGAGATTTGATGGTTCACTTTATGAGTTAATGATATAATAAGTAAATGATTAATAATACTAACTAATAATGTTAGGATTGAGGATCCTAACATTCCACCATTCTTAAAAAGAGCTTTGTCCTAAAAGCTCAAAGTGAGGAGCTTTATCTTTTGTTTTCCAAGAAGGATTTGCGTAAGTTCTTGGACTCTTTTAATGTCATCCTTTCGTAGGCAAGGATATCGAGAAGGATGAAGTGTTAGCGGAGGGCTTACATAAATATTAGTAAATGTGTGATGATGAGGGAAGGGCAATCCTTGGGGTTCTTTAAACACCTTAGAATGATTCATAAAAGAGGTGGTAAAACTACATTCTCCTGTTGTTCCCTGGGAGAGGTAATGGAGGAGTGTGTAGTCACTTTTTTGCCTTGTTTTTGAATAGGTTTGACCCTATGGTGATAACTCACTATTGGAGAGGAATTTGAGTGTAGTTCTTGTAGAGTGCATGTTTGGCCATAATGAGTCACTTCAGGAATGTCTACCTCATCCTTACCTGATGCATCGATCACTTTTGGTATATGAACCGTATTGCCTTTATCATTGTGATCAGGTGTTTGGGATATTTCTTGCTCATTGTCCTTGTTTTCCACATCTTCCTCTTCTTTATTATCTTTCGTAGTGTTCTCATCTTCCTTACCTTCCTCATCGTTACCATATTTAGTGTTATCTTCAGGTGTATCCATCACTATGTCTACCTCTATTTTGTTTTCTTATTTTATTGCCTTATCAAGGTCAGCTACATCCAAAATATATAGTTTTTGTGTAGCACATTTATGATTTTTCTCAAATTTCTCATCGCAATGATAACAAAGACCTTTTGCTTGTCATTCTTTCATTTATTCAAAACTAAGATGTTTAATCGGTAGGGTTGGGTTAATTTTGGGGGTTGTGTAAGTGCTTTGTGTCCTCCCATTATGCATAGGTTTAGGATTGATGTAAGTGTTCAACGATTTCCCCATAGGTGGTTTCCCTAATTGTCGTTGTGCATTGATTTTATCCTCAGCTAATTTAGCCAAACCAATAGTTTGCATCATGGTATAGGGTTTGAACTTCATCACCTCCATTTTAATTTCCTCTTTCAATCCATTGATGAAATAATATATGAATTTTTTTTCATCCAACCCTGTGTATTGTTTGGTGATATCCTTAAATCGAATTTCATACTCACGCACAAAAGTGTTTTGATGAAGGTCCTTGAGCAAATCCCACATGTTTGGGTCCCACATGGCTCTGATACCAAATGCAAGAACCCTGAAGTTCTTGTGTAAATTTATAATATAATGGAATTGCAGGCCACTCAAAGGGGGCTCCCTTGTAATCGTTTTGCCACCTATAGGGGGATCCCTCCTTAAAGTACTAAATACTAATTTGTTCTTCTTCTTCTTGGATGATTTGTGTGAATGGCCAACGTAATATATATATCTACCCTAAAGCTACGTTGGTGAAGAGACGTGATGGTTCACGTTATGAAGAGACGTGATGGTTCATGTTATGAAGAGATGTGATGGTTCACTTTATGAGTTAATAATATAATAATTAAATGATTAATAATACTAACTAATACTAACTAATAATGTTAGGATTGAGGATCCTAAGACCTCCTTAAACCCAAACCTCCACTTAAATTGATCCCAGGTTAGCCAGCTCCTAGTATGATGATAAAAAAAATCATGAAGGGAAACAATGCCTTTCCTGTAAAAGCGAAGGGCACAAACCCATTGAACTTGAGCTAGCATCCTATCTTGATCAAGATTTTAACCTGGAACTCCTTATTGAAATTCAAGGTATTAATTGATTGAGCTCATGTCATTTGATAAAATGTTATATTTTACCTATAAAATTGGAACCTTAAACTATGATATGAAACTCATTATTTCTCAGCTCAACCCCCTTCAACAAATATTAAGATTTACATATAGGATTGAAACCTTGGTTTATGGTGCGAAACTCTTGGTTCCCCATTACTTGCTCTAAACCCATGAACAATCTAATGACATAATTACAAATAAAAAACTTATTTCAAACTTTTAATCTTGTAGCTTTGCTTTACTTAAAGAGGGATTGTATAAAATTAAAACAAGCACAATTATTATATATAAATAAAGGTCATATATATATAATATGAAATAAGTCCTACCTATATTACAAAAATATTTTAGAAATTATGCATATATCTTCTTATATGCTTTGAACCTTTGTTTCTTCCTTTAAATTCATGGTATTCAATTAGTTGAGCTTATGTCAATTGATAAAAATGTTAAGGTTTACCAATGGAATTGGAACCTTGGTTTATGATAGAAAATTATTACCCTATATCCATGGGTAGGTTTTAATATTTTTTTTGTATGAATTTAGTTTTATAATAAATCTAAATCAAATGGCATTAGTTCAACCAATAAGATTCCTCAACATTCAAGGAGGAGACCTAGCTTTGGATATTATCAAGTGATAAATGGATGATATACAATTTGTTGTTATACTACTACATGCTAATGATGTAACACAAGCGGGACCCATTGCAATTCCATATAACCAATTGAAAAAAATAATTCCAAAATTTATTTATAATTGTAATATGATATAATAAATGTTATTATTTCTTATACTTAATTGTGTCTTATAAGTACTTTATTTTTTAATATATATTTAATACACTAATGTGTATCAAATGCAATGAAATAAAGTCATTGAAATGATTCTTAATAACAATAGATGGTTTTCAATTGTCTACTCATATATCCCAAATATTAACAAAACATTTTGCACCTCTCTTGAAGAGTAGCTTATCCTTGAGGGATCCAATGCTAGTGGTTTATCAATGTTGCACACAAATTTATTCCACTCGATAGAGGAAGAGGAAAAACTCAACCCACATGTTAGGGAGGTTCCATCCCAACTCAAAAGATCAACCTCCAACCAAGTTTTTTAGAAGCACTAAATCAAAGGAGAGCAATGAATAGTAAAATATGATACATTTAACATGTTGTAACAGTCCACTCCTTGATAAACTCTTAGAATGGCCACACTAGATTCAAAACCTGACTAACCTTTTCCAAGGCTCATTGCCAAATAAACATTTTGCTTCCCACTTTCCAATAATGTTGTTTCCATGAACCCAAGGGCTAATAAATCGTAAGCCACCTCTACTCTTTAGTTGGGCGTATTTTTCCCAAATAATGACCACTTTTTCTAGGATCCATCCCAACTCCACCATTAAAAACTATGCACTAAGTATGTGAATTGAGAATATTATGTTTACTAAGGAGCCAACAATATGAGTAGGAAACATATGTGGTGATAAAAATATTTTGCACGGGTTGGATTTTACCAATAAGAGTAATTACATGTTAAACTCTCTACAACTCTCATAAGCACCAAGCTTAAGGGCTAAATGTGGCTAAATAACATAAGGATTTGTTATTCACATGTAAAAAAAATTATATATATCCCTTATTCCTCCAAGCTTAAAGCCATCTAGATTGAATGATAAGTACAAAACTAGATTTATTCAATCTTCATGGAAATCATTGAATGCTCATATATGGAAATCTAGTGCATCAATGCCTAATAGGCTCCTTGCTTTGCATTTAGTTCACCTAAAAATCCCTTTAAAATTCAGGTTAGTCAAATTTGGCTTGGCTTCTTGTAATCGTGATGTATGTGAAAGACTTGAAACTATTAAGACTTATTTTGGTGTTGCAAGCATGCTAGGAAAATTTGAGATGATATAACTAATCATTGTTTTACTATGTTTGGTAGGTAACTAAAATGGAAAGAGGACTTATTGGGTTACTTTGAAAATTTTAACAAAATAGTGGAATCCCTTAGACAACTGATCTAGGGACATATTGGTTTATTTCTTGTTACAAATCCTTAATGATGCCTTATAGCCTCGAACATAAGCTTTCATTAACTTTACTCTAGTTACATACTTCATATTAATATTTTGACTCTATAACTGTATGAGGAGACTAAGAACAATAGATTGAAGAACCAAATGTAATTTGTTATTTGTTGGCATGGAGTTTCAAATCTATAACAATAATGAAAGATCGTAGTATTATAGGTAACTTTTGCAAGAGTACAAACAAGACAAAGGTTTTATATATTCAATAACTTACAATGATGAAAGCTCAACTATTGGAAGTGATTCAAAAGTGAGAGTCCAAGGGCTAGCACAAGTCATAAGCAATGTTTCTTTCTTTTTATCTTATACTTTATATTTTTAGCTATATGGTTGAGAAATCCTAGTTACTAACTTTTTATCTTATGCACTATGGCTTAACTTGTATGGATAAATATCAAATGGCATTAGCTCAACCATTTAGATTCCTCAATTTTCAAGGAGGAGACCATGGTTCAATTTTTGCCAATCAATATATGCATAAGTGTCAAGCTTGTTGTATGGCTAAGTATCAAACGATGGTAGCTCAACCATTTAGATTCCTCAAATTTCAAGGAGGAGATTAAGGTTCAAATATTGTCAGACAATATATGCATAATTGCCATGGCTAAGTATCAAATGAAATTAGCTCAACCATTTAGATTCCTCAATTTTTAAGGAGGCCAAGGTTCAAATATTGCCAAATGATATATGTACAATTACCAAGTTTGTTGTATGGTTGAGTATCAAATGAGATTATCTAAACTGTTTAGATTCCTCCTTTTCAAGGAGGAGACCAAGGTTTAAATCTTGCCAAGCAATATATGCATAATTGTCAATATTTTTGTAATACAACCATGTGATCATGACGTAATATGGGTGGGGCTCGTTTCAATCTCATACAACTAATAAAAAAAATTGTATGGCTAAGTAAATCTAGGTAAAAGAACTTGTATATGTTAAATGTGAACTTCAAACTTAAGTGATAGGATAATCTAGTATTATTAGGGCTTTTATTTCTCTTTACTTGTAATTTCTTTTATATGCATTTTTTATATTAAAAATAATTAATGGTTAAAAATTTGAACCATCAATGCGAAGAAAAGACAATGTTATAACAAGAGTGGATCAATCCTATATAATCAATCAAAAAAATATAAAATATAAATAAATAAATATTTTTTACTGTATCTATACATAAGTAATAATCATAAACTAAACAAGTTATAAGTTTATTGCCTTGGTAAGGGCTTTGGCCTCTCTTTGAGAGGTCCAAGGTTCAAACCCCACTCAATATAAGGGGACCAAGACCCCTCATAAAAAACTATGTAAACTCATTAAAAAAAAAAAATCATAAATTAAAACTTTCACAAGGGATACAATAATATTTTAGTTTTTTTAATTTATACATAAGATTTAAAAAAATAACTAATATAATTAATTATTTTTTAATAAATAAAATATTAAAATTTTCTTAATTATATAAAATAAAAATTGTTTCACCTCAAAAATTATTTTCCATTTCAGTTAACCATAATGTCTTTATTTGAAAGCTAATAATTTTTTATTTTATAGTCCCAAGGGGGACAACGCAATAGTTCGGGCTTTGGCTCTTCTTCGGGAGGTCCAAGGTTCAAACCGCAATGTGGGTGAGTGTGTGAGGGGTGGGTGTGTGGTGGTTGTGTGTTAAATTCCCTATTGATAAGCATATCTCTTGGCTTTACGAGGGATCATGGTTGAGAGGAGACTGGTCAACCCTGTGCATTGGTCGTGGGGATTTCTCATACTAACCAAATAAAAAATATATTTTATTATGCATTTTTTAGATTGTTATTTTTATTAGTTTAATATAATTTTTTTAATGATTATATAAGAATGAAACTAGTCTCACTCATATCACATCGTTGTATTATAATCATGACATTGCATCTTGATAATAATATATCTATCTCTCAATAAGATTCAAACTTTAACTTCTTGTTATGTATGGAGATTTTAATATGACTGAAAAACTTGTAGACAAGATAGGATAACTTCCCATGCGGTGGGCTACTAAGGAAAAAGAGGCTTGGTACTTCATTAAAAACAAATTGGGTTTGTTAAACCCCAATTCTTGTTTTTCTCTCCAAGATTTTCCTAAAAATTTGTGGTATACGTGGTCCAATTTCCAAGCTGGCCATGCAAGAATTCTAAGAAGGTTGGACAGAGCCATGCTTTCAAATCATGTGCAGTTTTCTTTCATAGGAGAAATGCTTTAGCTCCGTTTGTGGAAACCATTCCTAGTACCACTACTTTTGACCATTCACCCATCATGTTTAATGTGTTGATGAAATCCCTACCTCAGAGACACTACAAGTCATAATTTTTTATAATACTTCCTTTCTTCAATGCCCTTCCATGGTCTGTCATATCCGTAGAGTCTGGAATCTAGTTCCTAGACATACTTGAGAGTTAGGTTGGATAAAATGATGGAATGATGTCATTTTTTTTACAACTGTCTTGCTACATACTTTGGAGAAAAAGGTGGCATAGTTCAGAAGACATTCCAATGTTGTCCTTCATGATGAGCTTGCCAAAGCTTCTCTCAGGCTTGAGGCTTGTCTATTTAATCTTGAACTTCATGAAGAACACAAGCTTATACTGAGAGGGGGGGTGAAGAGTATAAGACCTCTTTTTACTTTCTCTATTTAACTTCAACTTCATAAAGCAATGAACCAATAGCAATATCAAAGCAATGCATAAAGCAACACACAATGAGACACCAATTTTAATGTGGTTCACCCAACATGGGCTACATCCACAAAAAATTTCTCTAAAAAGCTTTCTCAAAGTTCTTTGGGAATCCTTCCCAATTACAATTTTTATGAGCCTCAGCCCAAAGGAGAAACCTTCCCCTACTCAAGTATTTATGAGCCTCTGCCTAAATGAGAATCCTTCCCCTCCTCACAAATTTATGAGCCTCCTGCCCAAAGGAGAATCCTTCCCCTCAACTCTGGAAATGATACTTCAGAAGATCACCTGCCTCTTATTTCGCTAGCACGTGGAACTCCTTTCCACATAAGACCTCTTGTCCTCAATGCTCAGCCTCAAGAGACATCTGTCCTCACTGATCACCTCCACAACAACTCATCAACCTATACTAAACACAGTCAGTCGGTCCAACACAAGTCTTCCTCACTCGTCAGATCTGTCCTAAGCTCAACTCATAAATCTTGAACAAATCAATCTCTGTTGCACACAAGCCTTCTCAAAGACTTTTCAAAACTGTCCTTAGGTTCTTCTCAAAGAACCACTTCAACTCTGTCCTCAAGTCCTCTGCTAGGACCTGTCCAAATTAGCTCACAAGTCCTCCCTAGAACTTGTCCAAATTAGCTCACAAGTCCTCACTAGAACTTGTCCAAATCAGCTCACAAGTCCTCACTAGAACCTATCCAAATCAGCTCACAAGTTCATCAAGAAAAACTTGCTTAGCATGAACCCACAAAGATAATTGTTAGAGACCCAATGTGATTCATAAACCTCATAGAAGCATAAAGAGAATTGTTAGAGACTCAATATGTTCTATACTTAACTTCCAATATCAATCTCAAATCTCATAGAAACATAAAGAGAATTGTTAGAGACTCAATATGTTCTATACTTAACTCCCAATCTCAATCTCAACTCAATCTCAATCTCAAAAGAATAAGATAGATGTAGTATGCTTTTCTCAAGAACATGAAACACAACCCAATAATTGCCAACCATGCAATATCTCATATAACAATGATACTCATGTTCTTTCCACAACCAATATCTTTTCTCAACCAATTAGGGCTTCAACAATAATGCTCATAGACAAGGTTTAACCAACATCATTCAACTCAACATTAACCTTGAAGCATTCAACCATTCACTACATGAAAAGGAAACTAGTAGACATCCTTTTCCCTCCAAAGATATTTGAACAAAACAACCACCAACATAAATCACAAATGCAAAGAATAACTTGCTCAAATCAATCTCAATGGAGTAAGCCCAAATCATGTATCAAGTAAAGCATTAACTTTATCAAAACAACCTCTATGGAAGCAACTCAACCATCAATCTCAAAACAACCAACTAAGGGTTTCACCAACTCAAAGCAAGTAGCAAGACTTACTAACATAAACCCTAGTGCAAAAATGCTTCCTCTTCCTCAACCAGAATTATGCATTCACCCAAAAAACTCATCAATGATTTTAATGCATAAACAATCTTCAATATCCATAAAATGGGATTTACACCAACAAGAATACCTAGTAGACAACCTTTTCACTCCAAACTCAATTTTATAAAATACACCATCAACAATATACATGGAAGAAGTTGCCCATACCTTTGTTTGAGGAAGAAGAGAATAGTTCTTCAACCTGTTACCAACACCACCCTCAACTTTGCCACCAAGTTAGGGTTAGATCATAAAAGTAACCACAAAAATATTTATTCCATAAAACACCTTATGACTCCAATCCGTAGAAGTCAACTACCAAGAATATAAAGCATACAAACAATATATCCTTTTACACCTTATTTCTCTAAATTAATTAAACCATGCTCAAGGAATAATAGCTTCTAAGCAAATCTCACTCAACAATCAAGCCAAAAATCTCAACCACACACTATCAACCTTTTATCTCCAAAGAAGCATTTAACCTTAAAAATAATTTTAAATAAATCTGCCCAACCACTTCTTTAACAAAATGCAGATTTTATTTAAAAAACCTTACCAAAAAAATGCTTTCGAAAATCGTAGGTCAACAGTGCCTCCAAAAAAATCGGAGCGCAAAAACTCTTCTCACACTCCACGACGGGAGTCGAACGCTTGACCTCCCTTCAAGCACCTTTGCAGAACAGTCGTTGCCACTAGGCCAACGGCGCTAGCTTGAAGGCTAGCAAGAGTCTCCTTCTCCTTAACCCTTTGGTGGCGGATAAACGTGGCGAAAAAACGATAGCCGTAGCTTTTACTTCCCAACCTTTGCGCAAATCCAATTTTCTTTTAACACATTTGCTTTGGACTATATGTTATGGCTTATATAGCCAAACTTCCATGCTATGCACGATGTCGGCGAGAGGATAATTCGAACTTTTCGAATTAATATTATTTTGGTGCCTTCGAAAAAACTTTAGGGTTTATGAAACCCTTTTGATTATTTAAAAAATAATCAAAGGTCTTTTAGACCTTAGACCTTAGGTGGAGAACCCATTAAATTATTAAAATAATTTAATCACTTAAATCAAATAAATAATTAATTAAAAAACCTTTAAAAGGTTTTATTAATTAAGTTATTTAATTAATAAGTGTCTCTAGCCTTTGCATTAAGCTGAGAGTGGTTTTGAGAAAAAGCCTTAATGCATCCACCTGGTTTTAATAAAAACCCTTAAACCTACCATAGTTTTGATAAAAACCTTTTTATCTGCCACATGGAATCTCTCCGAAATCTTCTAGAAAATATTCTTTGGAATCTTCAACCTTTGAAGCCAATAAATCCTCTTGACATTAATGCCAGTTCCTTTTGACATCAATGACAACTCATAGACGAGAAGCTAGGATCTCAAACCCAAAATTGCCAACACTTCAGTGTCATGTTGCCTAGCCGAGGCATGAACTTACACTTGCTGAACTTTATGAGGCTCGGGGAGCTTGAATTAAAGCCCATCTTCATTGGCTTAAATTTGTTGATAGGGTCACCAAAGAATTTTTTCAAAGGCTTCGTCCTCCTAGGAAAGCTACTCAATTCAAGGCCATTCAAGAAAATGGAATAAGGCTTACATCTCTTCCTGAGATGATTGATGCTTTTTTCAAGCACTATATTAATATTTTTACCACTCAAGCTTATTCCCCTGAGCGAGAGCAAGCACTAGCAACTTGTATGGTAGCTCTACCAGTTAAGGTTTTAGAATCTCAAAGAGTAGTGTGTGATAAACTTCTCTCCCTTCAAGATTTGGAGGATGCATTGTCTCCAATGGAAAATGACAAAGCACCAGGTCTAGATGGCTTTCCTTGTGAGTTCTACAAAGGTCTTTGGGACTTAGTTGATCATGATTTGCATAAATTTTATCTGAAGGCTCTTCGAGTTGGCTCTTTGGGAGCTTTTATTAACAAGTGTAATATCAAATTCATACCCAAGCAAGGGGACCCAGAGTTGATCACTAATTGGAGGCCTATTACTTTGTTAAATGTTAGCTACAATATCATTGCTAAAACTTTGGCTCTTCACCTTAGGCCTCTTCTTCCTTTGTTAGTTAGATCAGATCAAACTGGTTTTATTCAAGGGAGGTACATCCTTGATAATGTTTTGGTTGTCTGGGAGGGCATGGAATGGGCCCTAATGTCAAACCAGAACATGATTTTTATCAGGATTGATTTTGAGAAAGCTTATGACTACATTGAATGGAGATTCATTCTTGCTATGCTCAAAGCTTTAGGATTTGGGCTAGTTTTCATTCAAACAATTGTTATGCTATTCAGATATGCTTTGGCTATTCTCAATCTGAACAATTCACATTCTAAAGCAATGGGAATTTTTAGGTCTATTTGGTAAGGGTGTCCTATTGCTTCCTCTTTATATGTGCTTGCTATTGAAGCCTTCAACTATATTTTAGTTGCTCAAGCTTTTGCAGGTCTTATTAAAGGAATTGCTCTTTTGAATGATCAGGGATAACTTATTAGTGGTCACTTTGTTGATGACTCCTTTCTTACTGTAAGGGAAGAGGATCAATCTATTTCTAATGCTCTATCTTGTCTAAACACATTTTGCAAAGTCTATGGTTCTATCATACAATGGAGGAAGACCTTCTAATTGAGACGGTCTCTCTTGCCTATGCCACCTGGGCTTCAAGGGTTTCATTGGAATTGAATCCCTCTTGGAAATTTTTTTAAGCTTCTTGGTATTCCTTTTACCTTTCAAGACTCCCCTAATTAGCTTTGGAATTATGTGCTTCAAAGAGTTGAAAAGAAACTTAAATTATGGCTTATTAAGAAGCTGTCATTAGCAAGAAAATTTTAGATTTGCTCTAAATTTTTAGCTGCCACTCATGTATACTACTCCTCTTGTTGGGTTCCTTCACAAGCTTGCTATAAGAAGCTTGAGAAAATCCTTCGAGATTTTCTTTGAAATAATTCTTTTGAAACAAAGGGATTTCATAGAGTTGCCTAGGATATTTGTTGTCTTCCCAGAGAGTATGGCAGAATAGGTCTGATGGATTGTAGACGACAAGGTATTGCTCTATGTGCTAAGTGGGTGGTTATGGCTCTAAGGAGATCTGAAGCTTGGAAAGTTTTGGTTCGAAATTTCATTTGCTCTGGTCTTCCCTTAAACCATAGAGCATGGAGAGGGTTGGATTTTCCCTCTCTTATTTTTGCTTCGATTTTTGTCAAGATTCATGGCTCCTTTGTTATTAAAAGTATTTGGAAAGCCTAGCAACAACTCACTCCTTGAATATTTTGGAAAGAAGATGACTTTCATAAAGGCTTATCCATCAATTCTATGAATATTTGGTGGTCCCTTGTGTTTCTTCATCAAGGTTTTCCCTTAGCTCGGGTGTAATGGATTCATGCTCGACAGTTTTTTAAAAGAGTATTGTTACAATAGTTGATTTCTTTTCTCACTAGACCAAGGATTGGATCCCATGGAATGAGTTCAAATGCACCTTCATGATGAATGGTGCTTATGATGTTGTTATTGCTCTCACCCCCTTTTCTATGTTGCACAAGATTGGTGTGCGCTCGTTGCATCCTTGGTGGTAAGATTGGAGATGGAATGTTGACACTCATTTGCTTAATTATAAGGCTTGTTTGAGGTATAAATGGTTATCTCCTCATCTTCCTATGGTACCTAAGATCAATCAGTGTTGGGACTTATTTTCTACAAGGACTAGATGGAATTCTAAATTTCATAATGTTTGGGTTGCTTATGTTGAGTCCAAGCAATCTTTTTTTGCGTGGAGCTTGTTGTGTCAAGGTCTACCCTTGGAAAAATGTTTGAAGCACCTTAGAATTCCTAATCCTAAATATCTTTTTTGTGTTGTACTCGAGTCTTGTACTCACCTCTTTTGGCACTGTAGAAGATCTAAGCAAGCTTGGGAATGAGTTCTTTCCTTTTTTCCCCATTTACAACTGCAAGAGTTTCTTGACACCAAGCTCTTCTTGGGCACTCCTTTACTTTCTCTCTCCCACTTTTTGAGGTGTGGCAGGTTTTTAGGATTAGCCAACTCTTTCATATTTGGAAGGCCCATAACATAATATATTTTAAACAGTATACATCTTCTGTCATTTTTACCCATGCAAACAAATTAGAAGTATTTAATGACATATGGCTACAGATATGTACTCAAGCCAACAAAGTTGTTATGGAGTTGGATCTCCTACAAGTTCTTCTAGCGCACTGGGTCAATGCTCTATGTACAATCAATCGGATCCCCCCAGAAAGCTCTTCTTAGAAGCGTTTTCAATCCTGCTCTCACCGTCGACCTCCGTCATATGCAAGAAGTGCTCCCTAAGATAGGCACTAGTCCCAACCCTTGCCATTCGAACCTAATGTTAACATTGCTTGTTCTTCCCACCAGGTTGGGGGGTGGGATGATGTTCAACCGGTTTCACTTGGGCTCGTTGTTGGTTAGAGCGATGCAGGAACTGAAGGTCTTAATGAGAATCGCGATGCGGAGGGATGGATTCCCATCCCATAATCACTAGTATTTTATGTAGGACAGCACAATATTCCATTTGATATGCTTTCTTTGATCAATGATGATCGATAAACTTGTGTTTTGTTGGCGGCTTTGTTTCCTAACCCTTGTCAATGAGGGTTAGTGTGATTTCCCATGGGGTGTGTTAACCCACCCACTTTATTTGATTGTAAAGGTTGTTATCTTAATCTAATGTAAATAGCTTTTTTCATAATAATAATAATAATAACTTTAACTTCTTAGTTAAAAAAATTATTTACATTTCAGTTATTTGAAAGTCAATAATTTTTAGCTTTGTTATGATTTTCTAGATTGTTATTTTTATTGGTTTAATATAATATATATTTTAACTGACTATATAAGAATGAGACCAGTCTCACTCATATCACATCATTGTATTATAACCATGACATTACATCTTGACAATAATATATCTATCTCTCTATAAGATCCAAATTTTAACTTCTTAATTAAAAAATAAAAATTAAATGAGTTTACATATGTTTTTATGATTGAGTGAAGTTTGAACTTTGGATTTCTCAAAGAGAAACCAAAGTCCTTATCACTACAGTAAAGCTTGCAACTATTTTTTTTCAATGAGTTTACACAAGTTTTTATGAGGGATCTTGGTCCTCTCATACTGAATGGGGTTTGAACCTTGAACCTCTTTTAGAGAATCCAAAGCCCTTACCTACAATAAGCTTACAACTTTTTTTAATGAATTTACACAGGTTTTTATGAAAGGTCGCAAGTTCTTCATATTGAGTGGGGTTTGAACCTTGGACCTCTCAAAGAGAGGCCAAACCCTTTAAGCTTGTTGCTACTTAAAATATAAAATTTTATATATTTTTCTTCAATTAATTATATGGAATTAAAACAGCCCCACTAGTATTACATCATCACCACATAGTGATATTACAATAAAGCTTGGATATTATCCATGTTTTGTTTGGTAAGATTCACCAGATAGTGATATACAATAAAGCTTGGATATTATCCATGTTTTGTTTGGTAAAATTCTCACACTGAACTCCCCTTCAAACATTGAAGAATCTAACACTTGATAAATTTTAATATATTAAAATTATACCATTTAATAATTTAATATGATATTTTGAAACTATAGTGCTAAGGGTTTTGGCTTTTCTTTGAAAAGTCAAAGTTCAAACCCCACTCAATATGAGGAGAGTGAGACTCCTTATAAAAACCTATATAAATTTATTGAAAAAATTAATATAGCCAAATGGCATTTGGTGTAATGACAGTTGCCTAATTTTGTAAACAATGATCAATATAAAAAAAAATTTAATATAATATTTTATTATTTTTTAATTTTTTATGTTTAAATATATACTAAAGTGATTAATGCCGGTTCCCCTTATATGATAAGGGATGCATTAAAATATATTATAAACATGTTGGCATCCAACCATGCGATAGGAAAAATCAAATGGTTTGATATCGTCCATGACATACGTTTTTTAATTTCTGCACCACGCAACAATTATTTTTTAACCGTAGAGTTTTGGGCCGCTTAAGTTGAGATTAGAAAAATCAAACCGTGACATAGGTGTTTTAAGTTCTGCACCACATAATAATTATTTCTTAACCAATAAGTTTTGGGCGGCTGAAGTTGTGGCCATCCAACTACATCGGCTGACGTTTAATTTAACCTTAGTAGTCTCAATATTATAAATACAAAAATAAAAATAAGAACAGTGTAATGGTGTTACCACAATATCACAATATTAATATTTATACGTTGAGTAATAAGCAAGGTAAAATATTTTTAACGATTAATTTATTATTATTATTATTATTTTTTATTTGGTTATTATGAAAAACTTCTATGATCAACGCACACAGGGCTGAGTAGTCTGCTCTCAATCATGATCCCTCGTAAAGTCGAGAGTTATCAATAGAGAATTTGACACAAAGCCACCACACACCCACTCCCTCACACACATGCCCATGCCACGGTTTGAACCTTGGACCTCTCCAAGAACAACCAAAGCCCGAAGTGTTGCACCCTAGGTGTTATTTTATTTATTTTTTAATGCATGAGGAAATCAATGATACCATTAGATGTTGTCATTATAAACTTTAGCCTCTTGAATGAGAATCGATACTTTGAACTAACATCATATAACTTAATTGGAACTTTTAAAACTTTAAGGAAATAAGCACTATGCCATGTTTTAAAAGGAAAAATAAAAGCTTTTAGTTTTATATACCTATTAACAATTATGAGGCATTGAATCAAGGCAATCAATTGGCAAATATTCAGTCACTACCATCCAGCCTATTCCTATTTGGGTGTGTCGTGGTTTGAACCTTGCACCTCCCAAAAAGAGGCCAAAGCCCTAACCTAGGAGGCCAAAGCCCTAACCACTGCATTGTCCTTGCCAAACAAAATGCGAGGGTAAAACACAGGGTTGAGTAGTCTCCTCCTAATTATTATTCCTCATAAAGTCGAGAGTTATTAATAGAGAATTTAACACAAAGCCACCACACACCCACTCCCTCACACACTCGCCCACGCCGCGGTTTGAACATTGGACCTCTCGAAGAAGAGCCAAAGCCCGAAGTGTTGCACCTCAAGTGCTATTTTTATTTATTTTTTAATGCATGAGGGAATCAATGAAACCGTTAGATGTTGTCATTATAAAATTTAGCCTCTTGAATGAGAATCAATACTTTGAGCTAACATCATAAAACTTAATTGGGACTTTTAAAACTTTAAGGGAATAAGCACTATGCCATGTTTTAAAAGGAAAAAGGAAACTTTTAGTTCTATATACCTATTAACAATTAGGAGGCATCAAATCAAGACAATCAATTGGCAAATATTCAGTCACTACCATTCAACCTATTCCCATCTAAGTGTGTCGTGGTTTGAACCTTGGACCTCCCAAAAAGAGGTCAAAGCCCTAACCACTGCATTGTCCTTGCCAAACAAAATGCGAGGGTAAAACACAATTGTTATGACGGGTCTTGGTCCCATCGTATCGGTGTTTGAACTTGGGTCTCGTGGATGAAAACCCAAGAACTTATCACTATGGTATGGATGCTTTAGTTAGTGTTATGTGGAAGAGAAAATCTATAGAAAAACTTTATCTAGGTAACAAATATTGCATTAAAAGTGATTATCAAGGAAGAGATGATTGAGCATGATATAATGGTTCTTAAAACCAAAGGGTTAATATATAAGTTCCATGGATACAGGAGAGTTTTTTCTAAGATTCAAAATTGGATAAAGTGGAAGTCGACATTAAATTCAAATTACTCCATAACTTTTCTTTCAAAAGGATTTTTCCTCGTTACCTTCTCTAGTTAAGAAATAACAGATAAAATAATGGATGAAGGCCCATTGGTTTAGCAATAGAGATGCATTATATTTAAGACCCTGGAGTAAGAATTTTATATGGAAAAGACTTTTGGTGTGGAATAGGCTTTTTGAACTTCCTTATCAACTCATTAATAAAGAGGTTTTGAATAATATTGGCAACACTCTAGCAAAGTTCATCCATTAGGGAACAACTACTAAGAAGAGAAATCATGTTGTATACACTCCAATATGTGTCTCATGAATATATCAAAATCTTTACAACCCATTAGGATTAAATATGAATCAAGAGAATGGCAACAAGTGGATTATAAAAATATTGCATCCCAATGTCGTATATGTCATGAAATTAGACACATTGCAAGAGATAGTAAATTGGAAATGATGGAAAATTTTGGGCATGAAGGAAACTTCAATATAAAACAAGGATATTTTAACATAGGAGAAGCTAGGTCAAATCAAATATTTTTCACTCCTAAGAAAGTGGTAAGAAAAAACCCTCTACATCATTAGACAGCAAAGGCCATTATAGTTCACTCAAATCAACCATTAGAAGAAAAAATTGATACAAGAGATGAGGAAATACAATGCGCACATTCAAATACAAGAGTTAAAAGTGGAAGGAAGATGAGAACACAAATTTTAAAGCAAAGGAAAATGGGTATGCAAATTTTAAAGAGAATGAGGTGAAGGAAGTCCAACTTAATCAAGGTAAATCATCTTTATTTTCCTCGAGTAGCTTAAAATATTATCCTTGCAATAAAAATGAAAGTAGTGCAAAGTGTATTTGTTGCACTTTAGGGTTTCAAAAGCAGGACAATAATGAAAATCATATGGAGGATATCTAACAAAATTTAGGTTTTTTAGGGAAACATAAGAAAGTAATGACTATGGAGGATCAATTGTGCACTTTATGGTTTTCAAGGCAACATTAAGAAGAAAGTGTTACTAAGGGCATTCCTTGCATTTTAGATTCCTTAAGGCAACACAAATATTTAGAAGGTAAGTCTCATTATGAACAATATGAAAATCTAGAAGATATTGATGAAGATGAGAATGTTGGTGAGAATGGAAACAGGAGAGGAAGGTCATTAAAGCATAAACAAAGAGAAAAAGAAACTCAAAGGGAGATCAATTTGGGAAGACACAAATATGATAGGCGTTAACAAAAAGTGGGGTTAAGCCCACTAATTAAAATAAAAAATGATGATGATGATGATGATGATAAAAATGTTATCATGGAGTCTTGGGAGTATGAATAAGACCTCTAGAAAAGAGTTATTAAGGAATTAAAAGGTTGCTATAGTCTTAAGTTTATTTTAATACAAGAATCAAAATTAAATAGTGAGGAATGTAAGGATGCTTTTAAAAAGTAATTGAAAGGTGGGTGATTGTATAGCAATTTATAATATAGGAGCATTAGTGGGTATTGCAATAATATGGGAAAAATGTGAATGGAATCGGTAATAGTAGAAATAAAGATTAATTAGGTTCTTGGTATTTATGTGAGAAATATGAAAATACAAATGTTGGAATTATAATTGTATGTGCTCTAACTATAGTTACTCTTCATGAAATATGGTAGTAGGACCTCAACATATGTATGTCAAATTCATTAATGATTCATGATCCTAATTTTTGGGTTATAGGGGGAGGGGAGGAAGATTTTAACATAGTACTATATATGTCATGGTAAATCTAGATGATCTGAATCAATGGAGTCTTTTGCTTTTCTCATAAATTCAAATGGTCCTTGTTATATTGTTCCTTTAATGTTTGTATACATGGGATAATAGATGCATTGGGAAAATTTATATAATAGAAATATTTGGTAGGTTTTCATTGTATAATATATGGTTGAAAATAGAGAATATAATCTCTTTAGATATTTTATTATGATCAAGATTTGATCACAAAACCATTCTCTTGAGATGTGACCTACTTATTTCAATATCAATGTATGTGGATCCAAGACCCTAATTTCTTCCAAATGGTTATCTTATAGTGGGACGAAGTACGATTTGAAGGATCATATATATATAGGATTGTTCAAAAGCTGAAATATTTAAAGGAGCAAATGAAAATTTGAAATACCACTTTTTTTGGTAACATTTTTAAAGAAACTAAAGAAATTAAATCTAAGCTCAAAAATTTACAATAGATAGTGGAAACTAAAGGAATGGACCAAGATTATTATATTCAAGAAAAACAATTACTTTCTTATTATTATAATCTATTGAAAAAGGAGTGATATTGGTTCCAAAAATCTAGGGAGAAATGGCTCAAGAAAGGAGATAGAAATTAAAAAAATTATGCTATGCTATAAACATTTTTTTATTTTTTTCACTTTAAAAATATTTTAAATCTATATAGAGAAATATTGAGAAAAAATAAGATATAAGGAATGAAGCAATTAATTATTTCAAAAATATTTGTCAACTACTAGGCAAGATAAGAAGGCATAAGGTAAGCTTTTGTAAAATATTCCATCAGTTATCACACATGAACAAATGGAAGCTTGATGAAGAAGATATCTAGCAGATACTTGAACCGATTCTCTCTTTCCATCATAACATGACCTTGATGGATTTCCTTCAATATTTTTTTTTAGAATTTATTGATGAGTGATATGTTAGTTGCAATGGAAAAGGCCGAGAAAAGGAAGACTATAATAAATTAGATCCATGCCACTTTTATTATGTTCCAAAGAAATACATAAAAATATTTTGATAATTTTCATCCAATAAGTTTTTGTAATATCATTTATAAGATCATTTAAAACATTATGGAAATAGGTTGAAAGGTATTCTAGATCATGTTATCTCAAAGAAACAAGACAGTTTTGTTTGTGGTAAACAAATTCTTGATGGTATAATCATTGCACAAGAGGCCATATATTCTTTTCATTTTATGAAAAACTAGGTATGCTTGTGATTTTAGATATGAAAAAAGCATATGATAGGGTTTCTTGGATTTTTCTACATGATATTCTCAAACAAATTGGTTTTGATTGCAATTGGTGTAAATGGATTAAATGTTGTTATGGCACTACAAACTATTCTATTTTGATCAATGGTTCTATTGTTAGTTGCTTCAAGTCATCTTATGGACTCAATCAAGGTGATCCACTATCTCCTTATCTATTCATTATTCTTGTGGAGGCATTAGAGAGAGCATTCTTGAAGGAAAAAATGGAAGGAAAAATCAAAGGTGTTCAATTTGTAAAGAATGTTCCCTTTGAATTTTATCTTAAATTTGTTGATGAAACTTTTCTTTTGGGTCATCCCTTAGTTAGCGAGGCCATCTCATCAATATTATTGTGCTATGAGAAGCCTATTGGATTGTTGGTTGATACTATAAATTTAAGGATTTTCATTAACAATGCCCTAGATTTACAAAGAATTATTGTGAATATTTAGGGTTTAAAATTGAAAACTTTTCATCAAGCTACTTGGGTATTCTTTTGTCTTATAAAATAAATAAAAATATATTTGAATCTCTTGTTTGGTAGAATGGAAATGTAACTTCTTAACCATGGAGGGAAGGCTACAACTCATAAAGACTACATTATTCATCCCTATTGATATGATGTCACTGTCAAGATTGTTAATAGGTACAACATGAAATTGATAAAATTTAAAGATACCTTCTTTAAAAAGAATTGGGTTTCCTCTTTATAAGTGGCTAGGGTTTTCAAAGGAAATAATATTGGAGTATGATTGCAAAAGTGTAGACTTATGAGTTTAGCATTAGGGGCAAAGCTTTGGTGGAGATTATTCAAAAATCAAGGAAAGAATTGGGTATAACTATTACTTCCAAAATATATAGGTTCTCTTGATGAAATGAAGTTATTTGGAAAAAAACCCTACCCAAAGGATCGTCAACATATAACTTCATATTAAATAGTCTGCAATTGATAAAGAATCAGATTGGATGGTTAGTTAATGAGGGAAATTATCCAATATTTTGGTTTGATGCTTGGTTGAAGCCTTATCCTCTTATCTTTGGCTTAAATGAAAACCATTGGCTCAAGCATGCTTACATTGTAAAGGTCCAAAGGTCAAAGATTATATTAATATCAACAACTCTAGATGATGTATTTTTATTAGTAACCTAGTTGAAGGAGAGGGACTAAATAATTTGCAGATGAATTTCAGAAGATGCTTCAAGAGTTTTATTTATTGATTATACAAAAAGACGAGTCAATTTGGAATCTATCAAAAGATGGTGGATGTTGAAGATTTAGAGCAATCAGCATTTCCTACTTCAAAAAAAAAATTCTTGAAAGAATGTTTGGTCGCTGGAGGCTCTCCCTAAGGCTTCGAAATTCCTTTGGTAAGCAATTCAAAGAAAGATTCATACAAGAGAGAGTCTACAAAGAAGAGGATATCATGGACCTTTCAATTGTACATTGTGTGAAAAGGATTTAGAAATATCAAACCATTTATTTCTTATTTGTCCCTTCGCACACACCACATAAGGTTACTTTTTTAATATATGAAAATATATTGTGTAGCTCCATCAACATTCAAAGAATTGATGAAATGCTTGATTAATTATTTCAAAGCTAAAGCATTATGTATTCTATGGAGAATTGGTCCTACCATTGTTTGTTGGAATTTATGGCTTGAAAGGAATAATATAATTTTAAAAAGTGAATCTCAATAATGCTCGTTGTGGTAAGTCTTGAGTGTGGAGAAAGTGGTGGTAACAACATAGTTATAGAAATTGACCATACATGGAAAAATCATATATGATAATGACATTAAAACAACTGATCTATTTTGATTTAGGGTAAAATAAAAATACCCATAAATTATTTTTATCAAAGTTAATTTTGATGGTGCTACTAAAAAATCTAGGAAAAGTCGATGGAAGCAACCTTTTTCGAAATAATGAAGGCACAATTCTCCTCACTTAAAATCATATAAAACTTCAACTAACAACTATGTCAAGGCTAGAGACTTAGGTACTTTTTATAGAAATTAAAATTGTAAAAAAATAATAATAAAAATATATTTCAATCCTTGAGATTTATTATCTATTATTGAGGTAGTCTCTTAGAAATGTGACCATATTTATAAAGAAAATGGGGTAACAAATAATTTAACCAAATTTTCATCTTGATTAAAGTCAAATTTTTAAAAAAGAAGATTCTATATCTTAATCAAATCAAAATGATATCAAGGAGTTGAAAGTGGAAACATATTACTTTAAGAAAGTCAAAGAATATCTTTGATAAATAGATGGGTAGTAACGTAGAACTAAATTCCAAACTTGGAATATGCTGAAAGTGGAAACATATCACTTTAAGAAAGTCAAAGAATATCTTTGATAGATAGATGGACACTAACGTAGAACTAAATTCCAAACTTGAATATGCCACTAGAATTACAAAAAATAATATTTACAATAAAAAAAATACTCAATATATCTTGATGACCTCATTTAAATCCAGGGAAAGAGACTCCATAATATTATGTTCTTGGACCTCATTTAAATCCAGGAAAAGAGACTCCATAATATTATGTTCTTGGAAACTGTGACCCCAATTGTACCATTACACTTCATTTTAACTTCAACCAAAAAAATTTAAAATATTTTTATTGATCTAACACCAAATATAATATTAAAAAAAAAACCTCAATAAAAAAACTGCCATACATAATATTCTTCTCCCTTCCAAAGGATGTGCTCTAAATGAGCTTTTAATTAGCCACTCACTTGCTTTTACTTTATGTGAGAGAACATACTCCACCGGCGTTAGAAAACCGTACTTTTATTTTCTTTCTTTGTTCCAACCACTTTGCTTTGTCTTCACTTTCACTATGCACGCGTGCTCAACTACCGTGTTCCGTGTCCTTTGTCAATCCTTAACCTAACCCTAACTTTCGGTTATAATGGCTTTGTCACGGGAATTCCATAAAATGACTCTTCCTCTACGAGGAATATTTAAAGAAGTGGTCAACGGTCAATCGTGAAAGAAGCCCACAACTGCTCCCAGAGAATAATAAAAAAATCCAAAGCATGTGACATATCCATGGCTGACACGCATCCCGTGAATGCGAGAGTTGATTGGAACCATCGATTTGTTGCCAACGCCCAGTCTGCAGGATCAGATGCTACGACCGCAGCCTTGGATACTGTTGAAGTGATAACAGTTGCCAAAAGAAGCTTTCGCATCAATAGATTTTTCAAATTTTGGTAAATTATACATAAATAATATTTAAGTTATTGTGTAATATTATTATCTGGTGATGTAATATGGATAGAATTTGTTTAAATCTCATATAATTAATTAGAAAAAAAAAACTTTATTTTTGCATCAACTATAGGTCAAATGGTCGGGTGAGAAACTAAACATTACACACAAAACAAATAACTTATTGGATTACAAGAAACATCTAACACTTTTATTTGGGTGTTTGAAAAAACTTCACTTATTTAGAAGGAAACCTACACTACTACTAGGAAAGACAATGAGTAACTATCAAAGACTATTTGAAAAGTTTAAATGGTTTCTTTGTTGTTTTTATAAAATTTTAATTATCTAATTTTGTTTTTCCCTTCTCTTTTCCTAAACAAGGAATTAGCTTATGTTTTCATACCTTATTTCATTTTTCTTAGGTAATTACATGCCTATAAGATTGATTAGCAATTTTAGGATAGGCATGATTTCTTTTAGGATCCCGAGTGGCTACCTCAACATCTACAATGAAGGCATTCAAGACTAGTTTATTGAGGCCTTTGATAAAGGATTCTAAGCATAATCCTTTCATTTGAGGATCGAGAGATAAGGGACTATTGCTACTAGAAACACATGTCTACGAGATCCTTCTTATCATTGAGATCCATTCTCTTTTCTTAAAAAAGGAATTAGTTTATGTTTTCATACCTTACTTCATCTTTCTTAACTACATGCCTATAATATTGATAAGCAATTCTAGGATAGGCATGACTCCTTAAAGGGTCCTGAGTGGCTACCTCAAAATCTGCAATAAAGACATTCAAGACTAGTTCATTGAGGCCTTTGATAAAGGATTTTAAGCATAATCCTTTCATTTGAGGATCGAGAGATAATGGACTATTGCTACTAGAAACACATGCATATGAGATCCTTCTTATCATTGAGATGGTGTAATCGACTAGGGAGAAAAAACATTATGTAGTATACACAAAAGAGATATATAAACTAGATTGCAACTTGACAGCTTAGGTTTAGAATGCTCATTATTACCTTAAGCACAATAGTTGGCTACTCTTAGAATACCTATGTTCTAGGAGTTATTCTATATGTTAGACAAATATGATTAATCAAGGTTAAGTTTTGAAACATCAACAATTTATTGGAGTCCATAAATTTCCATTTTAGAGCAAATTTTTAATTAAATGACCCTTTGATAAGAAAAAATAAATATTCAATTTGATTAAATAAAATACATTTTGAGAATATACACACCCAAGGTTAACAAGCCAAATCATGTCTAACAAGGATTGCATCAAGTCTACTTTGAGACAGGCTTGAGGATGGATGTCACAATTGCTAATCTTGTTTCTATTATTCTTATATTAAATTACTCTCCTAATATTATAATAAATGATTGATAAAAAGGGATGAAAGGCCAAAAAAGGAAGATTCAAACCTCCCGCTTCGACTCCGATGCTCTGAAATATTTTGAGCGGGAGGCTTCCTATTCTTCCTTGCTAGATTTGGGTGTTTGTTGTCTCTGTTATGGTTCGGTGGATCTGTGACTAGGGTTCATTGCTTGTTGGGGGGTCTTGTTGGGTTTTATTTTTTTATGGGTTTGGCATTGTTATTATTGTAATATCTGGCTTAGGGGAAGGCCAAATGCCAACCCAAACCTGTCGGGGTGATATTGGACTATTTGTTTCACTGTGGATAATCCTAGTTGTTGAACCCTTGGCTAGCTCTGGCTCTGTGTTGCTCTTATTGATTTGTTGGGTGACTTTGTTTTGTGGAGTTGTTGTCAGTGATGGGATCTTGGTTTTTTTTTTTCGAATTTCTATTGGTGTTGGCATCAGGCTTAGGGAGGGCCAAACATTGATTCAAACCCTTTGGGGTGATTTGTATTGCTACAAAAAAATCAAGCTATTTTTCCCTTGGTTGGCTCCATCTCTGCTTCCTCTGTTGCTCTAGTTGAGTGGTCACTCTATTACTGCCTGATGGGATATTGGTTAGTTTTTTCTCGTATTTCTTTTGGTGTTGGCATAAATATTAAGGAGGGCCAAACACTAACCTAAACCCTTTGGGATGATTTGTTTTTTTGTGGAAAAATATAGTCGTCGTTCCCTTGGCGGGCTTCGAATTTGCTTCTCTTTGAATGATGGCTTTGTTTCTAGGGCCCCCTATCAGTTGTGGGGCTTGGGTGGTTTCCTTAGTGTTTATTATGGGTTGTGGTATTGTCATTGATATTTTTGGCATTTGGGCCAAATATCGATCCAAACCTACTCGGGTGATATGGGATGTCTTGCGAGCGAAGGATTCTAGATTTTGGCCCTTGTTCTTGGTTTGGTTCCCTAGCTTCAGTAGTTGACAAATATTTCAATCTCCAATTATAGCAGTGGTAGTAGTTGACAGAGATTTCAACCTCCAATTCTAGCAGTGGTAGTAGTGTTTGATCTCAAGTTTCCAAGGCTTTCATTTTTTTTAATCTTTCCCCTTTCTCACTCAGGATTTGTGCTGAATGTTTATATCTATATTTCCTTTATCCCTGAATGCGGTTGTTCTCCAATGATTCTTGCAACTTTGTTTCCCACCTAGTTTGGTGGGTTACAATCTTGTTTTGGATGGTGGTATCTGGTTGGCAGAGTCCACAGATGGTTAATGGTTTTCTTTTTTGGATCGATGGATCTTATTTTTATCCTTTGTTTTCCCAACCAATGGTTGGGAGGGTTTTAGCAACTGTGAGTAGGAGTCAGTGCAGTAATTCTTTGGTTCTTATTCTGGGTTACCGATTGTTGCTCAGATGTTGGCCTCTGTTCAATGGCAGAGGTGATTTGTAGTATCCGATGGCCTGGACCTTCAAGTTGGAAGGTTGGTGTTCTGATGCATACCTCTATTCTATGGTAGAGGTAAGTTTTTGTTAAAATGCTGGCCAGTTGCTTGGGTTCCTACAACTAGTTTCATTTCATGGACGAAGTAGGAGTTTCAAGCTTCAATCCTTCTTTTGCGCTCTAGTTTTTTCTTGATTTGTGGCGGGGTTTGCAATCCCGCTTTTGTATTTGTGGTGCTCTCGCATGGGTTTTGGTTTTGGCTCTTGGGTGGTTTTGTAACCTGGAAGCACTTTGTAGAGTGGTTTTAATAAAATTTTCAAATCTTGTGCTTATGGTAGCGGTAGGATTCTGTTTTCCTGGCTTTTGGGTTTCGATTTCCATGGCCGATTTTTTGGGGCCCTTTTTCTTCAAATGTCAAATTTGGTTGGAGCGGTTTTTTCAAAATTTAAATTTCAAATTCTTATTTTCGAAGGGTCTTTGCCACATGTTGCCACATGTAACATCTGCCTTCATAAGGAGTTATTGTCCCTTTCTGTGGGGTATTGGTTGGTGCCTTTGGTCTGGAAGTTGTATTTTTTGCAGGTATTATTTTGGTTTTTTGGCCCCTTTGGGGTTGTTGGTTGTTAGCCTCTCATCGAAGCTTGTTATAATGGTTGTGGGTTCCTCTCAAAACCCTCATCTCAGGTTGTGGGTCCCTCTCAAAACCCTCACCATTAATTATAAAAAAAAATAAGATTCAAGAATCAAATCCACTTTGACATGGGCTTGAGAATGGACCTTACGTCTGCCAAGCTGGTCTCCATTATTATTATACTAAATGACTCCCTAATACTATCATAAATGACCAATAAAAATGGATGAAAGGTCATATTTAAAAATGAAGATTCAACCTACATAGCATAACGAGTAAGAGAGGGGTTCTTAAGGTGAAAGTCAAAATATCAAATGTCATGAGCTAAATTCATTAAATTCCTCGCCTTTCAAGAAGGAGACCAAGGTTGGAACTTGGATCTTGCCAAACAATACATACATAATTGTCATAACATTGTAATACTACTACGTGATCATGATTTTATACGGGTTGGGCTCATTTCAATCCCATATAACCCATTTAAAAAAAAAGTAAATGTCAAAATACTGGTTGCAAATGATATAATTACTTATAAATAATTCATTTGTCAAACTATGGCATGACCTATGAGGCTTTTGGTATAGAAAATAAGAAAGAAATATACCATCTTCCTCAACACTTGGTAATTATATGATGTAATTGATACACCCCAAGGATAAATAAAATACCAAACCTACGATAACAATGCTCAATGCCAAACATACAATAACAATGCTCAATGACATCAAGAATTTCATTGGATAAGAGAAAATCAAAAGGCCTTCTTATGACCTCTAAAGCATTTATTTTAAATCTAATGTGGGGCCTACAACATTTCACTAGCCGTGCCTCTCTTATTGATTGAGATGTCGTTTTAGAAGAGTCCTTGCATTTAGAGTCATCCACAATAGTACCTTCATTTAAATTAATAGGTAGTTGCATCTACATGCATACTACTTTTGCTACATGATTACAATACTTTGATGAACGTTCCTATTAATAAGTATAAGGAATAAATAAATCCTAATAACGAGTATTACACTTTTATTTTTTATCCAAAAGATGTTAAAGGCTATCATTATTTTTAAAAACACTTAAATAATGGGATAATATAGTTTTGTTGTTTTTTATCTCTTTAGTTGTCTAATATTAAAAAAAAAAAAATTTAATATAAAAACATTTTAGTGATTAAAAATACGAACCTTTAACGTGAACAAAAGACAATGATGTTATAAGGGAATGCTATAACAAGGGTGGGGTAATCCTATATAATCAATCACAATTAAAAATAAAATTATAATATTTTTTATTGGATCTACATGCAAGTAATAATCATAAATTAAAATTTTCACAAAATATGTAATTATAGTTTGGTATTTTTAATTTATAAAGAAGGTTAAAAAAATAACTTAAAATTAAATATCCATCATATTAACTAGTTTTTTAATTTTTATTTTGAAAATATATTGCACTAGAAAATTAGAAAAGAAGGTTATATTATTATAATACCAATGTAGAATTCCAGGGGCTCTGAGATGAAACCCTACATTTTGAGATGGGGACAAGAATAAAAGAATATGTGCGTGAGATGAGAGGTCGAGGTAGAGGGGTTTATGCGGGCATTGGACGAGGATCTCGATTGGAAGGTGAAGGAGCAGATTTTTTCATCGACAACTCTGGTGATAAAAATTTCTTGCGCGATTTCAAGCTAAAAGAAACCAAGGAGATCGAGTCATTGAGAGGAAGGGTTTTGCACGAAAGGTCGTGCTAGGATTTACTATCATTAAATTGTGAGCATTTTGCATTAGGGATTGTTAATCCCTTGTTTGAAGATTCAAAAGATAACCTGGAACATGACTCTCGCATTGAGTCGAAGTTGCATGGCATTGGAAATGATAATGGCTCGATTGGTGGCGTCTCTTCAGAGGGTGAGAAAGACAGAAAATGATGTCGAGGTGTTTGAAAATAATGAAAAGATAATTGGATGCCAGACAAGTGGGATCCCGACATGTGAAAATATTTCAGAGGGTATTTTTCAGTCTCCAATGTAGCAGTAATGCGAGGTACTAAATGGGCCGATAGCGGGAGTAAAGAGGATGTTAATCATCCTGAAGGAACACAGGTTAGCGTAGATTTCCAAAGGTTTTTCAATCATGATTCGATCATGCAAGGGCTAGCAAAAAGTTTTGTGGAGGTAACGAAAAATGGAGGACTAAGCAAAGAATTGCATGCAAATGTGGATTTATACAACAAATATTTGTTGGAGGATGAGGTTATTATATTAGACAGAATGGACTCCATGTTGGCAGATTTAGGTGAAGATGAGTTTACATTTATGACATATGAACATGAAGAGTATTTGGTAGCAAGGGATAACCTCTTGAGAAATGGAGTTATTCTATTTTTTCTTCACAAAATGCCCTCGAAAGTTGATTTTCAAAAATGGGTGTGACTGAATTGGGAGGCTAAAGGATTTCATGTGCAATCCTACTAGGGTTTGGGAGGACGCTATATTTCTATTCTTTTTTATTCTCCAAAAGTTTCCAAATTTGTGTTGCAATTCAAGACATGGTCTATTGTGGTTTCAGTTACGTTTTATCAATCACGGTGGCCGAATTTTGACCCTAAAGATGTTTCGCAGGCTAGATATCCTCTCTGGATCGAATTTGTTACCATGAAATCATAATTTCAAGGTATGATCTGTTCCATGGCTCAAATATTTAGATGGATTCTTATTGAACCGTCTTTAGGTATGTCTTTTCGATTTAGCCCAAGGGTGTGTGTAGAAGTTACCTGCAAAGGAAGTTGTTAAAATATTTGAAAATTATCACATATGAAGGGGTAGTCTCATAGGAGGTTCGTTATTTAAATTTACCGAATGCCTACTTTTTCTGCTAGCCTTAGGATCACTTAATTTGTGACTGTCCTTTGATAAAACTTTAAAAGGTAGAAATTGATAAGGGCGTGACGGGACCTAACTCTTCTATAGCCAGTGGGAAGGTTCATCCCAACAAGGATACTATTGAGGAGACTCAAGAAATGGAGATGGATGTAGAGAACCAGGAAACAGGTAACCAAGAAGACACTGGTTGGAAGTTGGTTCATAAGATGCGATAGGTAGAGGATTCACCATATAGGCCCTCTAAATTTAAGAAGGGCTCCTCTTCCTCTAGGGGGAGATCCAAAGAGGTTAATGTTGGCTTCAAGGATACTCCTAAGGCTAAAAAAATATTAGAGATTGGTAGGAACCACAATGAAGACTTGAAGGTGACGGAGGGTAGAAAGAATAGCAGAAGATCAACTTTAGAAATAAGTAGATCTCTAGCTGGTAGGTGTACGCAGGTTAGCATTTGGTTTGAAACCCTTAATATTGAGGTTTCTCAATGAAAGTGGACATCAGTTCGTGGAATGTCAGGGGAATCTCTATTCCCACTAGGAGAAGTTTGGTTAGTAACTTTTTGTGTTATGTTAGTGCTGATGTAGTTTGTCTTGAAGAGGTTAAGGTAGATGGCTTTGCTCTCCACAGTTGTGTGGATAACAATTGGTTTGGGGTCTGGTGGAATTTTTCTCATGATAGAGGTTATGGGGGGTGGTCCTTGTTGTCAGGTCTTGGCTAGCTACGCTATTGATTGATCAGGGGGAGGGTTCGTTTGGTAGGATTTATTGGGCTACTTTCGCGATTGTTGGCTAGGTAATTGGTATTTGTTCTGTTTATGCTCCTAATTCTTCTAGTGAGAGGACTACCTTATGGGATTAGATGTAGATAAATTTACCTAATGCTAATTGGATCATAGGGAGATATTTTAATATGGTGGAATGGGATGGAGATCATGAAGGGGGACACAGTGGTTATATTGTAGGTGTTGAGAATGACTCTTGGTGCAGCTTGAAGGCTTCTTTACAAATCTTTGATGCTAATTTAAGGCAAAAGTCTCTGGAATCTAGAGGATGGTTCTCTTGGTTTAATAAGAGAAGAGGGGGAGACAGAATCATGGCTCATTTGGATAGGATTTAAGTAGATAGAAATGTGTTTACATGTATTGGTCAAGGGAGCATAGCTATTTTATGGATCTTCTGACCTTCGGTTCTGATTATTTCCCTATTAGCTCTTATGTTTTCTTTGGTGGAGTTGCTGTGGTGGATAATAAAATTTCCTTCAAACTTAATGTTTCTCATATGGATTATAAAGCTTGCAGGGACCTAATTCGTTGTGTTTGGAATTTGGAGCTACGCCTTATTGACTCTGGCTGGATTGGTTGGTGGGAAACAACTATCAAGTGCACTATCAAATTTTTGAGGGGATGGGGCAGATTGGTTGCTAGAAGAAGGAAGGGAAGATTAAAATAGCTTAGGAAGGGCTTGGAGGTAGCCAGAAGAGACCTTGAAGGTGATTCTTTTAATGTTTAGCTTCAAGAGAAAGAAGCTAAATGTGAACATGAAATCAGGTGCTATGAGGATTACATTAGCAGAGGTACCTTGATTAGAAGCAGGATTCGTTGGCTTCAGCAAGGAGATGCCCCCTCTCAGTTTTTCTTTAGTCACATTAAAAAGAAAATTGCTACTGAGAGAATCACTGCTCTTCACACTATTGATGATAGATTGGTGGAAGATGATGATAGTATCCGAGCCATTGTTGAAGATCATTTTTGTAAGATATTTTATGTTTATCCTTTGAGTCCTGAGGTTTTGGAGGCTAGAGAAGATTTTAAGAAGTGTGTTCCTAAGAATGTATATAGTTATGAAAATGATCGTCTAGCTGATTTATTTTCAAAGGATGAATTGTTTGAAGAGCTTAAGAAAATGAAGGATGGTAAATCTTTGGGTCCTGATGGCATTCCTGTTGAATTCTACAAAGTTTTTTGGGATATTGTGGGTAATGACTATACTAAGATGATTCAGGAAGTGTTTGAGAAAGGCTCATTTTCTGGTATGCTTAATCAAGGTCTGATTAAGCTTATCCCAAAGGCTAACAAGAAATATACTATGGGGGATGGAGACCTATCACTCTTTTAAATGTTTCCTATAAGATTGTGGCTAAGGCGTTGGCTCTTCGCTTCAGATATGTTGCTACTAGGATTGTGAGACGGGAGCAAACAAGTTTTATCAAGGGTAGGTTCATTCTTGATACGATCTTGATTGCTTGGGAGAATTTGGAATGGGCACAAAAAAGTGGACAGAAAGCCATTATGCTTAAGATTGACTTTGACAAAATCTATGATCGGGTGGATTGGTCATTTATTTTTAGTATGATGGAATGGATTGGCTTCAACAAATGGATAGTGGATAAAATAAAGGTCTTATTCACTTGTGCCTCTGCTCAAGTTGCAGTTAACAATAAGCTCACTAATCAAATGTCTTTTCAAGTCCATTAGACAAGGGTGCCCTCTTGCCCCCCTTTTGTTTGTTATCACTACTGATGCTCTGGGTCATATGTTGAAATCAAAGAGAGGTGTGGGTTTAATCAAAGGGATTGATACTCTTAGAGGTCCTATTCTGAAAAATAATTTTATGGATGATTCCCTTCTTTATTTTTAGTTGGATGCCTTGTCATTGCAAAAAATCAAAGGTTGCTTGGAGCAATTTGCAAAGCCTTTGGAGCCATCATTAGTGAAAAAATTGAACTATTGGTTGATTGGCAGTGACACTCTTCCAGATAATTTCTCTCTTGGTTGGCGGCGAGTGAAGGATGAAAAATTTGTTAGATACCTTGGAATCCTGTTTGGCAAGGCCCTTTCTTTGAAGGGCATGTGGGATTGGTATCTTGAGATATTTGCAAAGAAAATTTAGTTCTGGAAAAATAAGCTCATATCCTTTGCTGGTAGAATAATTATTGTTGGAAAAATATTACAAGCTTGTCATCTTTATTATTCTTCGTGTTGGTTGCCCAATTCTTCTCAGTTTGGAAGATTGGAAAGGCTTATTAGAGGCTTTATTTGGTCTAATTTTGATGGCTCTAAGATAATGCCCTCTATCTCTTGGAACTATTGCATTATTCCTAAGGAGGAAGGCGGTCCCAGTCTTTTGGACATTCAAATGCAGGGTAAGGTGTTGGTAGCCAAATGGGTAGTCAGAGCATTGGAAGGTGATGATCCTTGGCAAAGGCTTTTGAGATATAGAATTCAGAATTATCTTCATGTTGATGGTATTAAGGGGAATTTTCATATTGAGGATATCGTGGGTCATCCTGTTCAATTTAAAATATGAGTTTGTATCCTTATTAAGAGGATCTAGGAGCATGGAAGACGGTTGGCTCTACGATTTAATGGGCCTATATGGAAGGGCGTAGAGGCTAGGTGCTTCCATATAGGTCTATTTGGATGTGGAAAGACAATGGGGTGTATGCCTCGAACCTTCCTCGTCTTAGATGCAAGAGGTTGGTTAAGAGGAGAATTAAGAAATGGGCAGATATGTGGGATTTAGGAGCCGTTGATTGGATTAAGTGGGAGGATCTTTGCAATAAGTTTAAGTTGAAAGCTTTTGACAGGGATGCTATTGTTCAGATTCATTCTCTTCTTCCCTCTGAACAATATTATAAGTTAAATGATGTTTGACCTGGCCCTATCTGGTGTGATTGGAGGTGGAACTTTCAAGGAAGCATCATTTCTTACAAATCCACTAAGATTTACAAAACTCTATTGCCTGAGACTTCTTTGCATATCTTGTTAAATAGATGCTGGGACATTGTTTGTCTAGAGAAGAAGTGGAAGAAGAGGCTAAAGCAGGTTTGGAAATTTTGATTATCTGCTCAGCTCAAGGTTTTTCTTTGGTTGCTTATTTTCCAAGGTATCCATTGCAAGGCAAGGTTGGCAAGGTGGATGAATATCTCAAATATCTGCAGTAGTTATGGCAGAAAATAAATTGTTAAACATATATTTTGGGATTGTAGTGTAGCAAGGAATGTATGGAAAAGATTGAAGTGGACCTATTATCCTATCCTAGGTGATAGATGGAGTTGGAAATTGGTTTTTTGGGATATGCCTTTGGCTGCCCTCAGCATCTTAAGAGGGTGTGGACTGTTATCAGAGCAACGAATTTATATGTTATTTGGAAGGTGAGATGCAATTTAGTTTTTCAAGATGAAGCTATTCCCGCTTCTAGGATTGTGTCCAATGTTGTTATTGATATTCAACTCCAATATAGAGCCTTTAAGAGGCTTATAATCAAAGATCTCAAAGACTGCTATGCCTAGGAAAAGTCAGATGGTTGGATGTCCTTGAAAATATTTTTGTAATCTGTTGCGATATCTTGTATTTTGATTTTTCTGTATTAATATAAGCAATATTAAAAAAAAAAAACTAGTTTTTTAATATTCATTTATATTTTTATATAATTTACTAAAAATTTACTTTAATATAAACTATTTATTATAGTTCTTGTGGTTGCACTTATGCTTCATGAAGGAAACTAGCAATCCAAATCTTGTAAAATGATAGTGCAAAGTTTTGAAAATATTACTTTACTAAGATGTAATGCATAAACAATAGAGGTGAAATTTTGGTATTGTGAAGGTTGTGGAAAAATATTAAGAAAGATGTTGAGTTTTAGAATATTTGTTTTCACACAAAGAACTAAAGAAGATTAAAAAATGAAAATCAAGAATTCAAACTTTTTGTGAAAATGATGAAAATGTCAAGGAGGATGTTGAATATTTGTATTTACAAAAATAAATAAATAAATTCTAGAAAATGAATATTAAGAACTCAATTTTTTTATGAAAAAAATGTAGGTATCTAGCTATATGTTTTTAAACTCTCAAGCTTTAAAGGAGAGAGTTGTGATCAAGTAGAATCTTTTTTCTAATAATAATAATTAAACTTTTTTATAAAAATTATTAACATTATTTATTAATTATATAAAATTATTTTACAATAACTTTATTTGAAAAAATGAATTTTAATTTTATTTTAATACTTTTTTAATTGTCATTTTTATCAGTTTAATATGAGATTCTTTTTCTAATTAATTATATAAGAATGAAACTAGTCTCACTCATACTACATCATTATCACATAATGATATTAATCTTTACAATTATATATCTGTCTCTTGATAAGATTCAAATCTTAAATTCTATTAAAATATAAAACTTAATATTAAACCTTATACCATTTAATAATTTAATATAATAATTTTTTATATTTAACGATTAGTGTCAGCACTTGTTTTTTAATTGATGGATAGTATTAACATTTAATAAATTAATATAATATATATTTAAAAAAAAATCCAACCATTGGAGGGGAGAAATCAAATGGTTTGATACCGCCAATGAGAGGTGTTTTAAGTTCTGCACCACATAACAATTATTTTTTAGTCGCACGGTTTTGGGCGGCCGAAGTCATGGTTGGAAAAATCAAAGGGTTTGAAAGTTCTGCACCACATAAAAACCATACAGTTTTGGGCGGCTGAAGTTGTGGTCATCCAAGTACACCAGCTGACGTATAATTTAACCTTTGTAGTCTCAATATAAGAAAGAGTGTTCAAAAAAAAATTGTAAGGTAAGATGATGGAGTAATAAGTAACTGGATTATTATGAATGATTAATTTTTAAATTAATTATGGGAGTGAGGGTTGATAAAGAGCGCATGAGTGAAGTTAGTATATAAATATAAATATAAATATAAATTTAAAAATTAAAATATTTTTGTGAAGAAAATATAAGTAATATATAAAAAAGTTATTTTTGAAATTTTTATTGAAAGTAAGGATGTCATAGTTAGAAGTAAGGATGTCATAGTTAGACGTATGGATGTCATAGTTAGCATTAAGAGGAAGAACAAATATATGACAAACACTGTCTAGGTAACATGCAATGCACTAAAAGTGATTATCAAAGATGAAATGATTGACCATGATATAATGGTTCTCAAAACCAAAGCGTTAATATATAAGTTCTGTGGATATTGACTAGTTTTATTTGAGATTCAAAATTGGATCAAGTGGAAGTGGAGATTGAATTCAAATTACTCCATGATTTTTCTTTTCAAGGGAATTTTCTTTTTATCTTTTCTAGTTTAGAAATAAGGGATAAAATAGTGGATGGAGGTCCATTAATTTAGGGGAAAAGATGCATTATATTTAATACCATGGAGTGAGAAATATTTTGTGGAGATAAAGAGTATTAAAAGGCTTTCAATGTGGATTAGACTTTTTGGACTTCCTTGTCAATTCATCAATAAGAAAGTTTTGAAGAATATTGGCAATACTCTAGGCAAGTTGATTCGTGAGGGACTAACTACTAATACGAGAAGCCATGTTATACACTCCAATATGTGTTCCCATGGATATTTCAAAACCTTTACCATAGTCCATTAGGATTAAATTTGAATCAAAAGAATGATATCAACAAGTGGATTATGAAAATATTGCATTCCTATGTTGTATATGTCATAAAACCGGACACATGACAAGAGATTGCAAATTGAAAATGATGATGAAAGAGATGGAAAATTTGGGCACGAGGAAAAATTCAATATGAAACAAGGAGATTTTTGAAAGCACGAGATTCCGGGCGAAGGAAACACTACTTGCGATGTATTCAAAATCAAATACGCTTAAGTCCTAAAAACATAGAATGCATGAAATGAAAGAGACGCATTGAAATGAGATACAAGAAAATGGAGAAAACACAACCCTTTTATTAAACTCTCCTGATCTCGGTTACAAAGACGCCTCCTCCCTTTTCAGGGGCTAGGAGCGTTAAAAGAATTTGATTACAATCAAGACTCAATGTTCCTCTTTCCGCGTGCCCACATTTGAAATGGGCGGGCCAAGACGCTGTCGCCGCTGGTGTTGATGAGTCCTCGATCTTTGCTGCTCCTCCTGCGTTCAAAGAAACAACAAAAAGAGTTAGTAGCACCTGCTGCAAATAGGAAAAGTTTGTTCCCTTGAAATTAACAAAAGATGCATGTAAAAGATTATCGAAAACAGTGAGTAAAATGAATCTAAATCACCTGCAAATATGACAGAGGTCAGAAGACATTACCAGAGGGCCACTGCCATTGAAACAATCGGCCAATCTGCTTTCAACTGTAATTCGTCCCTGGGCAGGACGAATTCTGCTGTTATTCGTCCCCGGGTGGGACGAATTCGACTGTTATTCGTCCTCGGGTGGGACGAATTCGACTGTGTTGGGAAAGCCGAAGTGATGTCGTCTAAATGTCGAACCTCGAAGTCTCCAAAACACCTGCAGACAGAGGGGTTAGCTAATTGGGGCCATTTTGGGATGACCCAGATGGTCGGATTCTCCCAATTTGACCTCCATCAATGGGAATTTGGTGTCACTACCTGCAAGTTAGTGGGACAACAAAAGCGACGAGAACATGATGAAATCTGATCAAAACATTGTGAGATTGAATACATAAACTATCTAATCAACAGAGAATAAAATGAAAGATGAACAAATGACAGAAAAATGAATTAAAATGAAACTCAAAAGGTGCGGGGCGCCCAAGTGGGCCGCCCACCGTTGGCACTTGATTTTGGCACCAATCCACTTGGGATGGGCCCAAAATCTCTTAGGATGGGGTTGTCAGCAAATTGGTTGATTCAAATGGCCAAATGTCTGGTTTTGGGTCCGATTTTACACTTCCAATGGCCACCCAATAACCTCTCTTGTGAAAGAGATTAAGGATGTGGAAAATGTAAATCAAGAGGGCAAAAGTGTGGTATCAAATCGGCAGCACTTCGTTGCTTGAAAATGCTTCCTCCTTCCTTTTTTGGGTGGGAAAATTCCACCATTTTATAGACCCAGGGGGTCTCTTTTGAGAGGGATGCATAAGCGCCATGTGTTGGTCATAGGTGCCATGTGGCGGTCATGTCTTCCCATGAGAGAGGAGAGTCCTCCATGACTTGGGCTTTCATAATTGCCCTTGTGACAGTCCTCTAACGGCCCATCTGCCCACCCACACACGCGTGCGAGGCAAGAGTCATCAACTGACTGTCTTTGGCTGCCACTTGGCGCCATTCTTCTTTTTGCCCGTTAAACCTGGAATTCGTCCCGACCAGAGACGAATTCAGAATTCGTCCCTGGGTGAGACGGATCCCAGTTTGAATTCGTCCCTGGGTGAGACGAATACTGAGCAAAGTGCCTGAATGTGCCAAATTGCCTTTTGACCTTACAAAATTGCTATAAAAGTGGTTAGGACCACCTGTTTAACCTCTAGGGGCTGCCCTGGGGGCTGTGTGTGTGTCAAAGCGATCAGTGTTTGCAGTCACATAATCGGATTGGTGCTGTTTTGGTGTCTATAGATGCCCCTTTTTGGGATGCGCTGTGCATGGCGCAGCGTGGAGCAAAAATAGATAACCAAAGCACTAATGATTAGGGTTTCTTGGTAACCTAACCAAATTTTGATGCCCCAAGTATGGAAAGGGCATGCATTCTTGAATCCTTGCTTCGACGAGCTAAGGAATTTGATTTCAAGTATTAACCTATTTTGGTGAGGTGTGACTTGAGCTTGGACATTGATCAGTCATGATTAGGCAAAGGGCGCAACCTTTTGTCCACGGGGGAACCTTGTGTTCATGATTCACGAAATGCCAAGTGTTTGATCAATTTGTGATTGTTGCTTGTTTATTGCCCCAAGCAGGAGCGTAATTGTCTTTGTCAATGATTCTTTGAATGCATGTCATTGCCTTGATTGGGTGTGTGTTTGTTGATTGGTGACTAAGTGTGACTACCCCCTCAAGCGACGAATCGATGAGGGAATGACCTTCGTGAGAAAAGCGACGAGTCGCTTGACCCAAGATGACTTGTGCAAGGGTGCCTTTAGATGGTTTATCGTTAAGCATATGCAATTTTTCCAACATTTAGACCTATTTTTGGTGGGTGTGAACCCTTTTTGCGACGCCTTTTGGAGCTGAAATTGACGAAAATCCATCTGCCCATGGAGCGGTCCGGCTAATATAGCCTTTTTAGGGTGTAGGATAATGACAATTTGTGACCCCAACGTCTGTTTTGTATGCCCGGGATGTTAAGTGCAACAACACTCTCATCGGGCAAATTTATTGTCTGTTTTAGTGCATTTTTGTCCAATTTTTAATGTTTTTGAAGTTTTTGGCCTGAATTCATCCCGGGGTGGGACGAATTCCAGCTTTAGAATTCGTCCCTGGGTGGGACGAGCGCTAACCAGAGCGCTCATCCCAGGGAAGGACGAATTGAAGCTCAAAAGGCCTATTTAAGGGCCAAAACTTGAGTTTGGGCTCATTTGCATCTAATTTTTTTTGTGATTTTGAGCTCTGGGGAGGAGGAGGTTAATTCTGCGAAGCGAAGCACTGCCGAGATTTTCCCTGCCATCATGAGTACTCAAACCGGATCGAGCGGCGGAGCCGAAGCGAGACCAGTAAGTGCTCCCTAGAGTTTATTTTTGTTTAAAATTGCATTTGTTTTATTTGATTATTTTTGTGATGATGTTTTTCAAAAATTTTAAAACTTAAACCCTGAAACTGAAATGAAGACAACTAAGACTTAGTGTACAACTAAACGTAGCGTAAAACTTGGGTAAAGAATTTTACAACTAAACCCTAGGATAACGGAACGTAAAACCCTAAGACGTAATTTTTGTGTTTTTGAATTTTTTTTATTTTGTTTTTAAATTAATCAGTTAAGATTAACAACCTTAGACCGAAAATTAATTTTGTTTCTTTTATTTTTTGTTTTAAATTAATCGGTTAGGATTTAGAAACCCTAGAACTGAAAATTATTTTTTGAATTTTTGAATTTTTTTTTGTTTTTTTAATCAGTTAGGATTAGAAACCCTAGACTGAAAATTTAATTTTTTGAATTTTTTTTTTTTGTTTTAAATTAATCGATTAGGATTAGAAACCCTAGAACTAAAATTATTTTTTTTATTTTTTTTAAAAAATTTAATTTTTCATTTTGGTTGTACATTGATAGGCAATGTGTTATATGCATGTTTTTGCTGTACAGTTTTTTTTTCGTGATTTTAATTTTTTTTGAATTGTTTTCTTTTGCAGGTTGTTAGGAGCCGGTACCGTGTACCCACTGCTTTCACTGAGGCATAGGGGGCGCTGACTGAGGCTGATCGGGAGTGGCTTGATGCCCTTGGGCTCAAGCAAGTGGCTCGACTGGAGCCTGTGGTCCCGGATCAGGCCTATTTGATGGCCCTGATCAAACTTTGGGATCCATGGACCAACACCTTCCATCTCCCGACAGGGGAGATGACTGTGACTTTAGAGGATGTCTATCGGCTTCTTCGGATTCCGATAGATGGATTGCCCATCAGGACATCGCCGCGTGATCAGCGGAACTCGTCATGCGACGAGATGCTTCAGGCATGGGGAGCGGTTGGGCATAGAGAGCCCGGTGGAGACGGTCGAGGTGGATCGCCTAGGTTGGCGGGATTTTGGTTGGATGGTGGCGAGGAGAGGGGGTGTTAGGAGTGAGGCACGCATTCCTTATGGGCCTCATTTCTAACATGTTATTACCTGACTCGTCAAGCGCGAGGTTCCCATGGAACCTGCTGGATTTGGTGTGGCAGTTGGTAGAGTGCCCGATAGAGGCACCGCTGATCCTGAGATGGGGACAGACACTGTTGGCACAACTCTACGGGGAGTTGTATGGGGTCCGCTGTCGATAGCGGAAGGGGGTCAGCTGTAGTTATCTATTGCAGTGCTGGGGTTGGCAGCACATAGCAGTTGAGAGGCCAACCGGGTTACCATGGATGACTCGGGCGGCGATGGAGGATAAGGAGATAGGTTATGCGGTTTTGTGGCGGCGGTCCGCGAGAGCGAGGGCGATGGTGGGCAGGTGCCGTAGGGCACTATGTTGATGCCTTCTCTCGGCTCACTCTAGGGGAGGTGGTTTGGCACCCTTATCGAGACTGTCCAGCCTGGTCGGAGGCTAGAGAGTGGCTTCGACGGGTACGTAGGGAGCGGTGGTTGATTGGGCGACACGGGACCGAGCATGAGTTCTTCTCATATAGTCGGGTTACACGATAGTTTGGGGTGCGCTAGGGGTTGCTTGGTGAGCCCATGGTCTATCGACATCGAGGAGATGAGAGGACTCTAGATCGACCGGTCATCGCACCATTGGGTGAGGATTCAGATGCGATGATCGACGTCCCGAACGTGGATGACGTCGGGACTACCACTGAGTATGACTCATGGTGGGTACTACGACGATGGCGAGGAGAGGGACCACTGGGAGGTGCGGAGGTGGCAGCGGAGGATGCTGAGGCACCAGGGGATGATTGGGGAGCTCCGTTGGAGGATGCGGACATGGTTGAGGTGGGGGATGAGGATGTAGATTTGGAGGCTCCGGATCAGCCGGAGATGCAGGACATGGCGGAGCAGTGGGAGCCAGAGAGGCTGCTGTTCTGGAGAGTCCCATGCATCAGGCGGATGCGAAGGAGATGGAGTCCGGGATACGCGTTGAGAATGCACGATTGGAGAGCTTGCGGATACGAGATCGGAGGGATGGGGGCTAGGGGATGCGCTACGGGAGAGGGATCTCCTACGGGCTCGGCTAGCGAGCGGGATAGGGTTTTGGCCAGCCGATGATGTAGTAGCTTACTACCATCGATGGGAGGCAGAGTGGTGTCGACATCGGCTAGATTTGGAGAGGGAGGTCATCCGCCTTGGTGGGCGGCTACCTGAGCCGTCGGGAGGTGGATCTTCATGTCGGACGAGGGACAGTGCTACTGAGCAGTCAGCATCATCTCGTCGTAGGCGATTGGATGAGGGAGGCGGTAGCAGGCATGATGTGGGGGCTAGTAGTAGCCGCCCTAGAGGTCCCATAGGACCCACACCACGGGGGTAGTTCCCGTCGCACCGATCTTGCGTGATCATGGTGGTCGACGCCTTAGGGTGGGTGATTTTGTTATATGATTGCGGGGTTTGAGGACCAGTTTTGTAGCCTGCGGGCATTTTTTTGATGATATATATATATATATATATATACCTGTTTTATTATGGTTATGCATATGTGATGATTTGAGATTATGCATTATGGTTGATGAATATGGATGTATGCATGTTTATTTATTTTGATGAATGCATATGTTATGATGAATGCAAATGTTTTTGATTTATATGTGATATGCAGAAATGAAATGGATGGATGGAATTGTGATGGTTGGTTATGGCACCATAGACTGTTTAGGACTCTGTTATTTCGTTTTTAGGCGATTGCTATGGTAACTGACTTTGTATGTATATAATGTGATTTTTGATGATATTGTAAGGATGAAAAGTAGCGCAGTTGGTTTAGAAATGTAGCTAAGGTTTTCTGAGACTCAGACGGTTTTAACTCACTAGCCACGACTGTACTTTATCTTACAAGACTTTTGGACAAGGTATGAATCGAACTCGTTTTTGACCAAGCTATTTCACATCCCTGTGTGTGCAATTGAGTTCATTTATGTGGTATTTGTCAGGATACCGCCGATGCCAGATGGGCTTTCAACCGAACTCGTACTGAGGATCACCTAATTAGCTCCACTAACTCCTTTATTGTATTTAGTAAGATTAATCTGTGGTGTTTTCTAGGATACCATAAGCTAGCTCATCCACATGCAAACATTGATCTGTACACAAGTTAATGTGACAGATATATCGTCATGCGGGAGGTTTACCGCCAGTGACCAATAGGCTATCAACCAAACCGGTACTGAGGCTTACCTCATGACTTCAAAATGCTGAGAGTTCCAGGGATTCAAGTTCGACTCCCTTATTTTCTTCAATTGTATTGGGATACTTGCTCGATTGTAGTGATAAAAATCACTTGTTTATTTTTATATATTTTTCTTTTGAGCAAGGGATTGGGATATGGAGTGACGAGAATCACTATTGTATGTGCCTTTTGATGTGTGCACTGTGGGATGTCAAATTTTTGAGTTTTGACGTTTGCAAATTTTGGGATTCTTGGGGAATTGGGTAGGGAGGATGCTTGTCCTTTTGCCAACTCTCGAGCATTCTTTGGGTCATTTACACAGGGGGATAAGCAAGATAACCATTTCGCTTATGGTGACCTAGATTACTTGTGCAAGTTTCATCTTTCGTTCGTACAACTCAGGAATTGTTTTAGTGTTTTAGCTTGTGATGGGATGTTACGTAACAAGGCGTATTTCAAGTAGAACTCTACCTTCGTAAAATCTCTCTGACTTGGTACAGTACGTGGCTAGAAAGCACAATGACGATCGAAAGATGAAAACTCTTGATACATTACGAGACCACTGACTCTATTGTGGTAAACAACAGTTAATGGTGTTTGTTTGTTTGTTTTGTAAAATGGAAAAGTATGGAACAAGATGGACTAGCAGAATAATTACAGTCTATGGTGCCTTTGACCTGTACGACCACAAATGTGTATTGGTGTGATGCTTAATGCAACTACATATTTTTGTATTTTTGATGGATTGATTTTGATTATGAAGATGAGATGTGAGAAAAGCTCTCTATTGATGAATTTGAGCATGCCTTGAAATGAGATGCAAATTTTTGTTGTTTTTGATGATTTTTTTTTTTTTTTTTTTTGATGGTGACCAAGGGATTTCGAGAATCCTTTGGGGCCTTTTTGGGGTGACCAAGCGATTGCGGGAATCCTTGGAGCTTTTTGGTTTGACCAAGCGATTGAGAATCCTTGGAGTTTTTGGTTTGACCAAGCGATTGCGGGAATCCTTGGAGCTTTTTGGGTTGACCAAGCGATTGCGGGAATCCTTGGAGCTTTTTGGGTTGACCAAGCGATTGCGGGAATCCTTGGAGCTTTTTGGGTTGACCAAGCGATTTGCGGGAATCCTTGGAGCTTTTTGGGTTGACCAAGCGATTGCGGAATCCTTGGAGCTTTTTGGATTGACCAAGCGATTAGGAATCCTTGGAGCTTTTGGATTGACCAAGCGATTGCGGGAATCCTTGGAGCTTTTGGGTTGACCAAGCGATTGCGGGAATCCTTGGAGCTTTTTGGGATTGACCAAGCGATTGAGGAATCCTTGGAGCTTTTTGGGGATTGACCAAGCGATTAGGAATCCTTGGAGCATTTTTGGGATATGGCTCTCTTAGATATAGAATGGTCGCAAATGACTGATATTCAAGGGTTCTGTTTCCTTGATTCCATCAAGAGAGGCTAGCCGGTACGTCCCGGGTCCTATTTTGCTATCAATGACATATGGACCTAACCAATTTGCCGTGAACTTGTCCCTTAGGTGGGGCGGCAAATTAGAGTTCTGTTGGTTTTCCTTCAAAACCAAATCACCAACCCGAAAGTCCCTTAGGTGAACTTTCATGTTGTAAGCTTTCTTAAGTCGCTCTTGATAGATACGTAAGTGCTCGAGAGCATTAACGCGTCGTTCATCAAGCAACGTAAGCTGGTCTAACCGGGCCTGTCGCGCAATGTCATCATCGATGAACTCCTGCATTGATATGCGTAGGGAAGGAATTTCCAACTCTAGAGGCATGACTGCCTCGGAGCCATACACGAGCAAAAATGGAGTAGCCCCAGTGGGCGTCCGAATGCTAGTGCGATAAGCCCAAAGGGCAAGTGGAATTTGGATGTGCCAATCCTTATGACTGTCTGCGACCATATTTTTAAGGATGGCAACTAGCATTTTGTTTGACGCCTCTGCTTGCCCATTTGCTTGCGGATAATAGGGTGTCAAAAAACTATGCTGAATTTTGTACTTTGTGGTCAAAGCACGCACGTCTTTGTTCTTGAATGATGGCCCATTATCCGAGATTATTTTGGATGGAATACCAAAACGACATATGATGTTATGCAAAATGAACTCCACAATGCGGGGTCCTATCGTAGAGGTCAGCGGAATTGCTTCCACCCACTTGGTAAAATACTCTGTGGCCATTATGATAAACGTGTGATGGCCTGACGACGCAGGGGAGATCTTTTCGATTAGATCGAGGCCCCACTACGAGAATGGCCAAGCAGACTGGACTGTCTGCAAGGCCTGGGAAGGTACGTGCATCAAATTGGCATGATGTTGACACTTCACGCACTTCTTGACATATGCGCAACAATCTTGCTCTAAAGATGGCCAATAATAGCCCATGCGAAGAATGCACTTTGCAATGGCCATACCACTGAAGTGGCCACCACATGTACCATCGTGTGCTTGGGCGACTGCCCAAGTGGACTCTTGTTGGTCCAAGCAACGAAGGAGGATCCCTTCATAGCTGCGATGATACAAAATGTCTCCTATCAAGACATACTTAGCCGCTTTCTGCTTGAATGTTCATTTTGCGGCATGCGTCAATCCAAGCGGGAGATTACCTAACTTGAGGTAGTCTCTGATGGGTAAATACCAGTCCTGTTGATCGAAAACCTCGACAGTATGAACAGCCAATCCCTCTTGAAGTTCCTCCCTAACAAATGCTGAGCGGGATAGAACTTGTAAGAACAACGTTGTGTTGCTATTGATGGGAGTAGGGGAGAACAAGGACCCCCAGTTGGCATGTATCAGACGATCGCGGATTCGAGAGAACTTATCCGAGGATGGTTCAATCTGGATCATGTGGATTCCTGACGTCAAGTCAGAGCTTGCACGCTCCATCACGGATTGCGATAAGGTTTTGACTTGAATGGTTGTCATATCACCAGAAAGGTCTTGCGGGATTAGTGACCCCAAGGAGGCCATTGTGTCCGCAAAATGATTCGATGACCGAGGGAGTGCCTCGATGTCGTACCATTCAAGTTTTGCCAAGAATTTATCCACAAGGGCTTTATAAGCCTACAAAGCTGGGCATTTGCATTGGTATACCCCTTTGACTTGATTGACGATTAACAACGAATCACCAAAGATGTTTAGTCATTTGATGTTCATGGCGATTGTTGTCTGAAGACCTATGAGCAAGGCTTCATACTCTGCATTGTTGTTGGTGCATGGGAAATTTAATTTAAATGACAGGGGCATTGGAGCGCCCTGCGGTGTGAAGAATACTATTCCCATGCCACCACCTTGCTCACATTTAGAACCATCGAAGAATAAGGTTATGTCGGCCTGTGACTCAGGCTCATCAGAATCTGGTGACTTTGAGACATGGAAGACCCCATCATCGGGTAGTTCTATGACTAGAGGCTGATCGTCTTCAAGAGGAGCCTCTGCTAGTTGATCGGCTATGACTTGTCCTTTGATAGATTTTTGTCCAATAAACTCTATGTCAAATTCCGTCAACAACATGATCCATTTCGCCGTGCGACTACTATGATAAGTATGACTCATCATGTATCGCAATGGATTCTCCTTAGACACAACATACGTAGTGTTGCTCAGCATGTAGTGGCGTAGCTTCTTGGTAGCAAACACCACTGCCAAGCAGAGTTTCTCGACGTATGCATAGTTAAGTTCGTAACTGACCAAGGTGCGGCTAAGATAGTAAGTAGCCTGTTCTTTGTGAAGTTCATTCTTTTGGGCCAGCATGGCGCCCAGTGCCACCTCAGTAGCTGAGATGTATAAGTAGAACGACACTCCTGGTCTAGGTGGTGCCAATACTGGCGACGAAGCCAAGTATTGTTTGATTTCATCAAAGGCTGACTGGCACTCGTCATCCCAGTGAAATGTAACCCCCTTGTGCAATAATTTGTTCATGGGTCGACACTTGTCAGATAACTGCGCTATGAAGCGCTTAATCGACGTGACCTTTCCTTGCGGACTTTTGAGCTGCTTAATAGTGGTTGGGGGAGCCATTTCAAGGATTGCCTTGACTTTCTTTGGGTCCACCTCGATGCCTCGCTTTGAGACTATAAAACCCAAGAGTTTTCCAGATGTGACACCGAATACGCACTTCTTGGGATTCGATCGACCTTATGCTCTATGAGGCGATCGAGGATCTTGCTTAAGTCACCGAGATGATCTGAGCGCAAAAGAGACTTGGCTAACAAATCATCCATGTAATCTTCCAAAGTTTTATGCATGTAATCATGGAAGATGTACGTCATGGCACGTTGGTAGGTGGCACCAGCATTTTTAAGGCCAAAAGGCATGACCTTATAACAAAATGTCCCCCAAGGCATTGTGAATGCCGTTTTGAGTTGATCCTCAGGATTGATACGAATCTGATTGTATCCTGAGAAACCATCCATGAGGGATAGCATTTCGTGACCTGTTGTAGCGTCTACCAACGCGTCGATGCTTGGCAAGGGGAAATCATCCTTAGGACTCGCTTTGTTTAGATCTCAAAAATTGGTGCATATGCGAATCCTCCCGTCGGGCTTTTTGATGGGCACCATGTTGGACAGCCATGGCGGATAATCCACGCAGATGACAAACTGTGCATCCAACAGCTTTTGCAATTCATCTTTGACCATCAAGGCCACTGTTGGGTGCATCTTACGTAGTTTTTGCTTTACGGGCTTGATTGTCGGGTCAAGCGTTAGATTATGCGTGACTAGCTGTGGATCTAGCCCCGGCATGTCTCTGTATGACCATGCAAAAACCTCCTTCTTCGCTTTGAGAAGGGCAATGTAGTCGGCTTGCTCTTCAGGGGATAAGCTTACCCCTAGCTTGATAATCTGTGGATTCATTGGGTCTAAGCCGATGTCTACGTCAGTCGTCTCCTCGACTGACATGTGGGATCCGTCCTCCAACTGATGTGGAGTCGGGATCAAATGGATATCATTAGCTGAGTTTAGATCTACGTTTGGAACCTCGGGTCCCTCTTCAGCTTGAAAAATATCCTGAGTTGTCCCTGGGGTAAAATGAGGCATTTCACCGAAAGGCCAGTACTCTGATGGGGAGAGCGGTGAATTGACGCGATCCCGATCGATGGCATCTATGTCTAGATGCAATGACCATCTTTGGATCGGCCAGATTGCGGATGGGTGCGGTCAAATCAATGGAGATCATGTGGATGAAATGAATTTGGTCTCCATTACCGTGGGTGTGATAACTCAAACATTCTGGATGCTCCCTATGCTCTGGATCCGGCTCTGTAGGGACGGGCATGAACGGATCGGCCCTATGTGTTGATAGGAAGACGGGGTCTTCCCTCGGCACTGATGTCATTATAGGGTCTCGGGGTGGACGGTGCTCATCGTGAACTTGGAGCCATTGATCCAACACTTGGTCCCACCCTGCTGGGTCTATGTACCATTCATGCCCTAACCTTATGCCTAGTTGTGCCATCGGTTCTTCATGAGTTATAGGGTGATTGTGCCGTCGTGCATGATTAAGGTAGTCCATCTCGGTTTCGTCTATGTAATCATTGTCGGTGATCCAAAGGCCCTCATTGGCCCCGACAGTTGTCTGCGCCATATTATGCTCATCTTGTTCGAGCAAATTAATCTGATCCCATTGCGGTTGTTCCACACTCGGTGGGGGGACCTGATTCGCTTGACATTGCACTGGTTCAATTGGAACCTCTAAAGGGAACAATTTTGAAAAGATATCTGGACACTGTTTATGTTCTCCTTGGAAGTTAGTGTCCGAACTTTCACCTCTCTCTATCAACGGAGAAGGGTTATTGATGTTACCAAGGGTGGTTGTTGACCATGGGAGATAGTCTCCCAATGTGTACGTTGTGTTCGGGTTGGCATAAGGATCTGATGCCAATCCACCCTTGTCGCCTATTCCTAGGCCTTGCATGTTTTCCACCAAGATGTCTAAGGGCAGGGGGTGGTTGAACCCTACTCTCGACTTATCATAAGGCATTTGATATCTTGGCTGGCAAAGGACACGCACCCCTTGCTCATACCTGCCTAACCCGTATCCGTGCCAATTGCATTGGCCTAGATATCTCAGAGCGAAGTCCGGGTTCGACAGATAATTGATATTTTTGGCAAAAGGCTCTTCGTCCTCGTCCTTTTGCTTGCATGGTTCAACACCATGATCAAGGCCCCCATACACAAAATTTGTCTGGTTTGGTGGGTAACCTAAAGGAACAATTGTCCCTATGGGAAGGCGAGGTCTCCCCATGTCCTGCACCGATTCTAGCATGGGCGTTGCTACAACATTTTGCACCGGATATTCTCCCGGGCCCGTACTTGGCCATTTCAACAATAATTGTTGACGATTGAGAGGGAGGAAATGGAAGGCCTTCCTGAGTCCATTCCATGTTGGGTGGATTAGGAACCTCAGCTTCCATTGTGCTAGGTATTTCTTCTATTGAGACAGTTGATATCGTTGGCAACACCTCTTCTAGGGGTTGAGCCTCTTCCAGGATCTGTTTTCCTTTGTCCTTCTGTTTAGCCATGACAGGTGGCATTGGTAATGAAGGAGCAGATGATGTAGATGCACCTGGCTGGGGTTTCGATGGATTAGTCACCAGTGGTGCCCATGGCATCGGACCCTGTCTAGATGGATTTAACTGGAAATCCAAGTGCATCGACGGGAGGGTCGATTGCGGCATCAAATGCACTGCATTGCAATATTTGAAGGGTTCTAAGTCCATCGGGACTACATGTATTTCTCCTTCAAATGCATACTTTAGACACTGGTGAGCTATCGAAGGGACACACTTCATGTCCCTGATCCATGGTCGCCCTAGTAGTATGTTGTATGCCATCTCGCCTTCCAAAATGTGGCACAATGTGGGTATCGTCTTTTGTCCTACCTGGACGGGTAGAACAATTGTGCCGATTGTCGAGCATATTGCATCGTTGAATGCTCGCAGTGTGTATGTTGAAGCCGTGATATGAGAGGTTGGCAGCTTCAGATGTTTTAATGTTGTAGTGGTAATGATGTTATTGGACGAGCCAGTATCTACCAACACTCTCTTGTACGGGATCCCGTTGACCCGCGCGATAACGTGCAGGGGTGGATCTGCCATGTCATTCGGTACTATTTTAACTTCATCCTCTCTGAAGGTAATGACTGGCTCCGTACATCGTTTTACATGTCCTACGAAGTTATTGAAGGAATTTGCTTCGTGAGGTTGTAACTCGATGGCTTTCAAAATTTCCATGAGAGCTTCTCGATGGGGCGCTGACTGCTTGTATAAGCTCATAAATGGAAAGCCTAGCCGATGTGGTCCACAAACTCTGCGTGAGTTTGGTCCGTATCGTGACCTCGGGTCTAGGCGGAGGCAATTGCACAGTGGGTTGTTGAGGTTGCGACGTTGAAGGAACTTCTCTTGTAGCTGCCTCCGGGGCAGCTCCTGGGTATTTCCTGTTCCTAGTTACTATGCTGATCATTCCCACATATCCTTGCATGGGGAGATTCTGTCGCACCTCATTAACCTGAAGAGGTTTTGCCTGTGCCTCGTGGGTAGGCAAAGGGTCCTTGAATACCCCCATCTGTTGATTATTTGGCGCTATGGGGTTGTCCACTGCCAATGTTTGATTATCAATCAAATCTTGTATCAGTCCCTTGAATTTCCAACATGCATTTAGGTCATGTCCCCTTCGCCTATGGAACCTACAATATAAATCCTCCCTGTATCCCTTAGGCTTGGGAGCGTTAGGATCTATGTTTTGGATTTCTGGAAGGGTGATTAGATTTGCCGTTGACAAGCGGTCAAATAGGGAGTCCCTGGACTCCGTATAAGGGGTGAATTGTCGCCTAGGGCGACGCTGCTGATTTTGCTCCTGTATTTTATTTTCTCTTTCATAATTAGGAGGCACTTGCTCGATAATTAGCCTTTTGAGGCTGTATTTCTTGCACGGGCTTGGGAACATTTATCGCAACTTGATTAACCTCAGCGGGTTTTGGTTGCGTAGTCCCGGTCTTAGTGTTTTTGTTCCACTCTTTCTTTTTAGGCTTGGCGATTGCGCCTTCCCCTATTTTGATCTCTTCAATAATTTTGGCTTGCGCCAAAGCTTCTTCTAAAGAGGCATATTGCTGCAGCTGCAATAGCCCAGAGATCGATTTCAAGCAACTTCGTGCAAACATCTGTGTGAGGTCGGACATAGGGGGAAGGTAAGGTAGCTTAGAAAGCATAGTCCTCCATCGATTCCCATAGGCCGCCATTGTCTCCTCATCATATTGCTTGAGGCTGGCCAGATCGCTCAGTGACGCCTTCTTCTTGGTGCTGAAGGCGAAGCGTTCAAGGAACGCATCCACTAATTGATCTAGGTTATTTATGCTGTGCTTCGATAACTGTGTGAACCAATCCGAGGCAGGGCCCACGAATGTGGTTATGAAGGTCCTGAGCAACAATGCATCATTATCCTGAATGCCAAAGCATTGGCTCAGGAATCTTGTGACATGCTCTTGAGCATCCTCTTCACCTTTAAAAACTGCCAACTAAGGCAACTTGAAATGTTCGGGGTAAAGAGGTGTGGGCACTGACGGATGCACTAGATGACTGCGGAGCTGACGTAACATGGGCTTTTGATGCCCAGAAGCTTTAGTCTCCATAGACTCCAAATGCTCTAATAGCGCTTTGTATGCATCGGAAGATTTAATCTCTTCCTCCGTAACTCGTTCCCGTTGTGTGTTACGGGCAACTGGGGGCCTATGGAGGGGTGGCTGGATAGCACCTCCTCTGCCTTGATAGGGCGTTTCGGCCCGTTCTTCTTGTTCATACTCCTCATAAGCTTCTCGAGGAGTTATTGGGCGAGCTCGATGAACAGGAGTGGGCGCCCGCGAAGGGTGCCCATCGTCATTCCTGGGAGTGGCCTCCCGCTCATGTCTCGGGTGTCTTAAAGGCACCTCTTGGCGAGGTCTTGGGGACCTATCATGCACTATGAGGTTGTGCCTCTCGTACCTTTCTGCCCTCTACGTTTGGGGGGTCTGAACCTTTTCAGGCATAGTGGTGCGGAGCAGCTCATTTGTTTGGCGCCGAATGCGCTCTTTATTAAGGTGATATAATTGTTCTAGCTATTGTTGATCCTGCTCAAGCTGCTTGATCTGCGCTTGGCGGGCGGCATGTCTAGCAAATGATAGGTCAATTTGCTCTGTTGTTTTGATTCTAGGAGGCCTAGTCGCCTTTTCGATGTATCTATCTTGGTTTTGAGGATCCGGGACTTCTATGTGGCGCTTCCCTCTATCGAGATTAGCGGCATTTACTTGAGGCTCCGGCCTTAATGGGTGATCATGATATCTAGCAGGTGCGAAAGCGCAAGGCTCCCATGTTGTATGTTGCTCTCGAGGAATGCGATGATCTTCCTCGTTCTCCCTTTCATGGGTGTGAAAGGGGCGGGCGGAGTTAGCTCGCCCTGTGTGGAGAGCCCTGCGCTCTGGGTTTTGTCTTTCAGTTCTAATGGGAGGCAAAGGAGAGATGTCGTATTCACGTTGTCTCTCTTCATGGACACTGTGCCTCTCTAGCGCTTCATCGCGTTGTGGCCACTCATATCTAGCCTCAAAAGGTGGTTTTCTATTTGCGTTGAGTGCTACATGTAAAGCTTCTTCCCGAAAGGGGCTGTTCTGAATGGGCGTATCCCCCAGAGGGGTGTCCCTATAATTCCACCTAGACATGGAATGATGTGGATTCTCTTGTGGCCCAGACCGCCAAGGCGGTATGACCAAGTCTTCGGGGCTAAAGCGAAGGCGACTTGTGCCCGCTTCTTGTGCACCCTCCGGAGCTTCTGCCCTTGATTGGGCTTGGCTACGGGTGTACACCATTGTGGTACCTTTCTACTAGCTAAGCAGATTTTTATCTTTTCGTTTATGATTTTTGATTTTTTTTTGTTACACTAAGCAGAAATGAACACACACATACACAAACGGTGATTATCTCTTTTAAAGATTAATGGTGTGTCCTAAACTGGTTTTAGTGCGTTTTGATGATTTTGTTTTGTTTTTTTTTGAAAGTTTTGAAGAACGTTTAAATGCGTAATGAAGGCTCATATAACTCCCATAAATGGTCGCCCCTTCAATATACCAACCAGGCCGATATACCAACCTCTCTATATACCCGCCCTTACGAGAGGGAGACTATAGGTACGTGAGAGCAGATGGTACGTGGTACGTAGGCGGTACGAAAGGGGGATTGTCCTGTTAATGACACCTACCATAGAAGACTTATCCTCGCACGCATGGGAATCACCCCAGCGACACTCGGTCAGCTTTCGTCAGGATTTACGCCTAACAACAGTGACAATCGGGGAAATGGATGCAAAATCAAGCCAAGGTGGTGATGAAATCCACCAATGGTCTTGATCAAGGGCTGGGGTTTTACGACCAGCTCCTTGGTTTAAAGATGTTGCGTGAAGTGTGTGTGATTCTTTTTATTTGAAAAATGAAACATGCAGCAGCACTACTTTCCTTAAGCAAGCAAAATTTGAAAGAAAATAGAAACAGAAAGACAGAAAGTAACAGGAACAGTTTAAAAACCCTTACCTTTCTCTGCCCAAATCTGTTGTTTCTGATCTTCGGCTCTAAAAATTCGTAGACAAAAATTCGTCCCTCTGTGAGACGAATTACAGAACAGAATTCGTCCCTCCCAGAGATGAATTCGAATTCGTCTCAGGGTCAGACGAATTGCAGTAAAGCAATCGCCACAGTCAAGGACGAATAACAGTCAAAAATCGAAAAAGGTACCTGTCAAGCACAAAACACAAAAATCTGATCAGTTTCTTGATCTTTAAAAATAGGGGACAGAGTCCCACCGTGATCGCCACTGAAAGCACGAGATTTCGGGCGAAGGAAACACTACTTGCGATGTATTCAAAATCAAATACGCTTAAGTCCTAAAAACATAGAATGCATGAAATGAAAGAGACGCATTGAAATGAGATACAAGAAAATGGAGAAAACACAGCCCTTTTATTAAACTCTCCTGATCTCGGTTACAAAGATGCCTCCTCCCTTTTTAGGGGCTAGGAGCGTTAAAAGAATTTGATTACAATCAAGACTCAATGTTCCTCTTTCCGCGTGCCCACATTTGAAATGGGCGGGCCAAGACGCTGCCGTCGCTGGTGTTGATGAGTCCTCGCTTCTTGCTGCTCCTCCTGCATTCAAAGAAACAACAAAAAGAGTTAGTAGCACCTGTTGCAAATAGGAAAAGTTTGTTCTTTGAAATTAACAAAAGATGCATGTAAAAGATTATCGAAAACAGTGAGTAAAATGAATCTAAATCACCTGCAAATCTGACAGAGGTCAGAAGACATTACCAGAGGGCCACTGCCATTGAAACAGTCGGCCAATCTACTTTCAACTAAAATTCATCCCTGGGCAGGACGAATTCTGCTGTTATTCGTCCCCGGGTGGGACGAATTCGACTGTGTTAGGAAAGCCGAAGTGATGCCGTCTAAATGTCGAACCTCGGAGTCTCCAAAACACCTGCAGACAGAGGGGTTAGCTAATTGGGGCCATTTTGGGATGACCCAGATGGTCGGATTCTCCCAATTTGACCTCCATCAACGGGAATTTGGTGTCGCTACCTGCAAGTTAGTGGGACAACAAAAGCGACGAGAACATGATGAAATATGATCAAAACATTGTGAGATTGAATACATAAACTATCTAATCAGCAGAGAATAAAATGAAAGATGAACAAATGACAGAAAAATGAATTAGAATGAAACTCAAAAGGTGCGGGGCGCCCAAGTGGGCCGCCCACCGTTGGCACTTGATTTTGGCACCAATCCACTTGGGATGGGCCCAAAATCTCTTAGGATGGGGTTGTCAGCAAATTGGTTGATTCAAATGGCCAAATGTCTGGTTTTGGGTCCGATTTTACACTTCCAATGGCCACCCAATAACCTCTCTTGTGAAAGAGATTAAGGATGTGGAAAATGTAAATCAAGAGGGCAAAGGTGTGGTATCAAATCGACAGCACTTCGTTGCTTGAAAATGCTTCCTCCTTCTTTTTTTGGGTGGGAAAAGTCCACCATTTTATAGACCCAGGGGGTCTCTTTTGAGAGGGATGCATAAGCGCCATGTGTTGGTCATAGGTGCCATGTGGCGGTCATGTCTTCCCATGAGAGAGGAGAGTCCTCCATGACTTGGGCTTTCATAACTGCCCTTGTGACAGTCCTCTAACGGCCCATCTGCCCACCCACACACGCGTGCGAGGCAGGAGTCATCAACTGACTATCTTTGGCTGCCACTTGGCGCCATTCTTCTTTTTGCCCGTTAAACTTGGAATTCGTCCCGACCAGAGACGAATTCAGAATTCGTCCCTGGGTGAGACGGATCCCAGTTTGAATTCGTCCCTGGGTGAGACGAATACTGAGCAAAGTGCCCGAATGTGCCAAATTGCCTTTTGACCTTACAAAATTGCTATAAAAGTGGTTAGGACCACTGTTTAACCTCTGAGGGCTGCCCTGGGGGCTGTGTGTGTGTCAAAGCGATCAGTGTTTGCAGTCACATAATCGGATTGGTGTTGTTTTGGTGTCTACAATTTTATCATAGGAAAAGCTGAGTCAATCAAATATTTTCCATGTCTAAAAAAGTGGTAAGAAAAACCCCTTTGCATCATCAGACAACAAAGGCTATTATAGTTCACTCGAATCAACCATTAGAAGAAAAATTGACACAAAGCATGAGGACGTACAATTCACAAGTTCAAACACAAGATTTAAAGGTGGAAGGAAGGTGTGAAGGCAAATTTTAAAGCAAAGGAATATGGGGCAACTTTTAAAGCAAATGAGGTGAAGGATGTCTAGCTTAATCCGAGTAAATCATCTTTGTTGTCCTCAAGTAGCATATAATCTTCTCCTTGCAATAAAAATGAAAGTAGTACAAAGTGTATTTGTTGCCCTTGAGGGTTTCGAGAGCAAGACAATAAAGAAAAGCATACAAAGGACATCCAACCAAATTTAGGGTTTTTAGGGCAACATAAGAAAGTAATGACTCTGGAGGATCATTTGTGCACTTTATGATTTTTAGGACAACATAAGAAAGTAATGACTATGGAGGATCATTTGTGCACTTTACAATTTTCAGGGCAATATAAATAAGAAAGTGTTTTTTTGAAAAACTAAAAAATATATTATATTTATAGAAACTATATTACAAACTAAAATGAGCTTGACACAAAATACAGGAGAAAAAAAATCCTCCAATCCCTCTTGGCTCAAAAATTACCCATCCCTTTATATTCATGTTTCACTTTGTGGCCTAAATGTGATAAAGTCATTAGAATCACTAGCTGCTCTTCCTATTCTGCTATCTATTTGTACCACCTCTCGCATCCCTTGGATTCTTGGGTATCAGCTTATCTGATCTTCCATTTGAGAGTCCACATATTACCCTTCCTCCACTTCTTTTCCCCATTTTTCTAAATAATCTGCCACTCTATTTCTCTCTCACTCGATACGTGTAATAAAAATATCCTAAAAAACCTGTCACCAATTCCTTCTCTCGCCAATTCCTAGCACCTGAAAGGGTCTTGTAGGATCCAAGATTTCAATCCATATCTGAGATTCTGTCTCCATCCATAGCTTATGTAAATGTAGATTTGCAACTATCATTGATGTTGACAAGATCACCTGTCCTTATATTTCATTACTTGTTGTCTCCCCCATACCTTCTACTCTCCAGTACACCTGTTCTCCTTTCCAATTTCATATGATAATGCTAAATCTAGATTTTATAAGGTTTTTAGTAGAAGCCCCATCTGTGTTTGCCTTCATCCACTATTTGGGAGGAGGTCTCCACTCTTTTTTATTTGAGGAGATCTCACCTGTGCACCCAACCCTTAATTATTTTTCTTTTACAGTTATTCCAAAGCTCCGTAAAATAGTCACTTCCTCTATTTCTATGTTTGTTTCCTCTGTAATCTAATAGACAATGTTTCCATTACCTTACTCATAATACTCTCCCATAATTGTTCCCTTGTTCTGTGCTCTAATATAAATATGCATACATTTTGTTCTAGCCATAACTGCCACCATATGAAGCTAGGCCCCAGCTTCCATGCCATTTTCAATATTTTAGTCTTAAAGCTGCACTATTTCCATTTCTTATAAAAGATTTTATAGCTCCCAAAAATTTCCCAATGCTGTCTCATCTGCCTCCACCAACTGATCCATATATCTTTAGCAAAAGAACACCCAAAAAATAAATGATTCAAGGTCTCCTTTGCTTTTCCACACATAACACATTTGGAAGGCTCGTAGAAACCTCTTTTTCTCAGATCATCAAATATCAAGCACTTTCTATGGTTAATCAACCATGAGAAAAAAATATTTTTGGCCATCCTTCCTTTTGCCAAATAATATCCATGGAAGTGGTGTTGGGGTAATCTCATATCCACAAACTACCTTGTATCCCTCCTTTACCTTATAGATTCCCAACTTGCTTCCTCCCCATCCAAGCATATCCCTTGTAGAACCATCATGAATTGGGTGTCTTTGGAGATGTCTCCATAGTTTTTTGGTTAGTTACTCTATCCCCCTCACTAGCCATTATTGAGGATGTTTCCATTGTAGTAATTTTAGCACATGTTGATTCTATGATTTCATATAGGAAGAGGCTTTCCACCACCTTTCCTTTTGAAGCTCTACTTTCCAACTCTCCATATATGGGAATGTCTGAATAATTGGTTGATATTGATTCCATCAATCCTCCCAAAATAGGGCTTCCTTTCCATCCCCTAACTGCCAATATAGGTATGGCTTTATTAACTCTTGGCTTGCTTCCATTGTTCTCCATACTATAGATCTCTCTCCTTCCACTTTGTGTCTTGGTATGCATTTATTAGCCACTCCTGGGTAATATTTAGCTTGTAACAATCTACTCTATAAGCCTCCAATAGTTGTAATCCATCTCCAATATAACTTCCCTACTAGTGCCTTTTTGCTTTGGGATGCTGATCTTATCCCCAATCCTCATTTTTTTGGTTGACATATCTTCTCCTACCCAACTAGTGCTAATTTTTGTTCTTCCCTTGCACTTGACCACAAAAAATTTCTTGTGTGTTTATCAATATCTTTCAAAATTTTCTTTAGAGCCTGAAGTATGGAAAATTTATAAACTAGGAGAGCTTGTAGCACAACTTTAATTATTGTAAACCTTCCTCCCAAGATTAGCCATTTGTGTGTCTAGTTGCTCAACTTAGCTTGAAGTTTGTCAATCAACCCTTTTCACTCCTTGCTTTTTGTTTCCTTTGCAGATAGAGGTACTCCTAAATACTGTATGGGTAAAGGAGTTTCCATGAAATTCAACAATTGTATAATTTTATCTCTCACCCTCTTTGTTGTATTGAAAAAAACTATTTGAGATTTTTTTCCATTAAAAATTTGCCTTGTAGCTTGAGTATACCCATCTAGAATTTTTTTTATGTTTCTTACTACTAGGATATTGGCTTGACTAATAAGATTTGTATCATACACAAACTGGAGGTGATTTATCTCAATTTGAGAACTGATTTTATGACCCCTTAACCTCCCTTCTTGTCTCCATTTTTTAATAGTATCCCTAAACCCTCTGCATAAAGGATAAAAATATAAGGGGAAATAGGGTCCCCTTGCCTCAACTCCTTTCCTACTATGAACATGGGAGAGGGACTGCCATTTACCATAACTGAGAATGATGTAGTCAGTGTACAGGCTTTACCCAATCTCTCTACTCCTTTTCAAAGTCTATTTTTCTAAAATCCTTTGCAAAATAAACCAGTCTACTCTATCATAGGCTTTAGAAAGATCTAATTTAATAATAACACTTGGGTCCTTTTGCTTGTATATTATGTGTATCATTTCCTATGCCACTACTATTCTATATAGAATTTGTCTGCCTTCAATAAAACCACCTTGCTCACTTGAAATCATATTTGGTAAAAAATGTTTTAACCCCTCTACCTTAAGCTTTGTTAATAATTTGTATACTACATTACAAAGTGAAATAGGCCTATAATTATCAATTATCTCATGAGGTGGGCCCTTAGGAATTAAAATGATAAAAGTATGATTCAAGGATTTTAATATTTTCTTACTCTGTCTGATTTCCTCCAATGCCTCCACCACTGCTTGGCCCACAATTTCCTAAAAAGTTTGATAAAATTTAATGGGAAATCCATTTGGTCCTGGGGTATTTCTTGTTTGTATTTTTTGTATGATTTGTGATGTTTCTTCTAGAGAAATTTTCTCCATTAATAATTTATTATGTTTTGGTTTGACTAATTGTGAAATTACCTCTAGTATCTTCTCCTACCATATTGCATTTAAATTTTCATTGCTACTAAAAAGAGTATGGAAGTACTGATTTGCTATAGTTTTCATTTCACTTCCACTAGTTTTTACTTGACCCATCATATCTATAAGACCTATAATTATATTTTGTTGTCTTCTAGTTATTGTCTTATGAAGGAAAGTTGTGTTTTGATCTCCATCCTTTAACCATGTAACTTTGTCTCTTTACCTCCAATAGATCTCTTCTTGTTCCTCCAAATCTTCCTCTCTCCTAATAATATCTGCCTCAGGTTGCAATAGATCTTTCATAATAGTTCCTTGCCTTATCTCCTTAGAAATATTCTCCTTATGATACTTGATTTCATTCTTTTGGATTCTAGTGAGTTCCTTCTTGTGTTTACTCCACTTCTTTATTTAGATCCTAACATATTTCAATTGTTTGTGAAGTTTGAATTGGGATGTCTAAAATATAGGTTTCCCTAATTTCCACCACTCCTTTATGTGATCCCCTAACTCCTCATAATTCAGCCACCATAGCTCAAATTTAAAAGTTCCTACAACTTTATGATTATCTTCTTCTATGGTAAGGCTTATTGGAAAATGATCTGAAGAAAGCCTATCCATGACCCTCGATTGATGCTTGGTATGTAGGTTTTTGGTCACAAATATGCCTAAGTACAAGATATGATCACTTATGCGCCCTCAAATCGGCCAACATTGAAATACCGAAGGAAAGAGATGTCCTCCGGACCAATCTCTAGAAAGGGCTAGTTACCTTACTAAATCCTACACCGTTGAAGACTAGAGTTGCAGGAAAGAAATTGGAAATAACAAAAAGAAAGGGAAATATGGCCACAGGTTGAAAATGTAAGATTGGGGCAGACTAACAGCAAAAATTCCACCAAGTTTTATAACAACATATAACAGAAGTAAAACAACATAATTTTACTCACACCTTTGTAGGGACAACCCTCATATCACATTTCAAAACTTATTCTCTCAGCAACAATGTTTTAAATCCAGAAATAGAATTCGAAACTTGATAGTAGGAACATGAGCATAAAAAGAAATGTTTAAAAATAGAAGGAAATCACACACATAATAATGCTTGCAAATTTCAAAATCCAAGTCTCTTCTATTGATGCAGAGAACTTAAGAAGTTTTCTTGCAAAATTTCCAACCTTATTTACAAATAGAACTTTGATTAGTATTTATAGAGGTTTTCGCCTCTTTCATTAAATACATATGGAGGTAAGGTGTCGGCCACTCAGACACCAATAGCAACAACTCTCACCTCGGTAACAACCATAAACCAATGAATAAATGCCAAAGTAAATATCTACTAATTTTATCACATGGCATATCAAGCTTCAGCAGGAATCAACGATCTAATTTCATTCTCTATGGTGGCACCTTGGAAATGCATACCCACGAAGTGGTCGGTGCCTAAAAAATGAACAATATTGCACTAGAATCAAAAGCACCTAGTAGTTTTGGTGATAAAATTGCCACAAGAATTAATTGTATCAATCTTAATCCTTTTTCAAAGAAGATTTTTATTGGAAACATGAAAATTCACCCAAAATGATCCCTCATCTTCAATTCGCCTGAAACGAGCTTTGGCTTGGAATGTGCACTTAATACTTTTATCCTGTGTGAATGAAATTTTACCCCAATCTTTATATTTTTCTTTGGAAGATCTTCTACTGCCATAAGTAGAACCAATCTTGGAAACTTCATTTCTTTGAAAATTAATAAAAACTGTCGGTAGAATAGTTGCACCAATGAAATGCCTAAAAGGAGAAATATTTATTATATTTTGGAGCGAAAAAGGCATTTCGGAAAGTGAAAATGGTATTTCAGAGAGCGAAAAGGGCATTTCGGACCAAAACATTTTTGAGAAAAAGTATTTTACTTTGATTGCACTTTTACTTTGATTACACCCAAAATTACACCCATTTATTATATTTTGGAGCAAAAAAGGCATTTCAAAAAGCGAAAAGGATATTTCGGAGAGCGAAAAAGGAATTTCGGACAAAAACATTTTGGAGAAAAAGTATTTTACTTTGATTGCACCCAAAATTACACTCATAAAAAAACTTCAAAAAACAATGTTCAATATGCAAAAACACTCAAGAAGAAAACTTACAAATTTACAACAAAATTTCAATGTGGCAAAAATGCCAACATTTCTGGCGGCTTGCGGGGTATTCAACTCGCCTGAATTCAATTGATCCCAGGCCTTCATTCATTGGGTACAGAGTCCCCGCTATCAATTGCATCTGATGGTTAGCTACTGGTACCAACTTCGTCCTGCTTTTTGAGATGTGCCACTATGGATCCATACACTGCAACTGCATCAGCCCATGCATCTATAGTAATTGCCTCACAAAATTTGAGTGTATTCACAAGATATTGAAAGGTCTCAATCTTTTCAAGATCAAGATATTTAGCTTTTTTGCTAATCTCTAGTAATCTTGACTCAATTCGGATGAATCTTTGCATCAACGACAGTACGTGCTTTTCAGTGATGGGCTCCTCCAAGTTATCAATATCTGAGGTATCATCCATAAAAATGGTCCATAATGCATCCAGGTATTTATTCGCCACCCTGATCATCAAAAAATATAGGGAAACCATTAGCTGTGATGGTCTCAAAGTGAACCAAAGAAATGCGTCTCTTATGCTCGAATGTTTCTTACAACTTACGGGCTTCCTTAACTAGTTCTATCTTGGAAAAAAAACTATGCACAGTAATATTGACACTAGCCCAATCATGAGCTATTTCACTCATTGGAAAAAACCAAAGATCCATTTGAGTGATTGATTGGATCTTCGTGGCCATTTCCAAATTTGGCTCTAAATATTGCTCTATGCTGTCCACTATAGGTCCACCATATGAAACAACTGCTTGTACCTCCTGAAGAAACATGAGAACTAAGGTAGCCTTGGTTGCCATCTTCTTACAATTATTCAACAATTGACTGCGGGCTTCTTTAATCTTATCCTTGGTAAGAGTCACGGTTTGCATTGCTTTTTCCACCAACTGATTCTGCAAGTTTTGAAGTTGGTCCTGCAGGCTTGGATCTTTAATTATGCTTCCTGCTCTACTGCCTAGAACTGAGAAGCTACCTGTTTGATCTCCATTATTTTATCTTCCAAACACATATCCTACTGCTGCCACTATTGAGATTCAGACTGTGTAGTATCTAGTTTGATCTTTTGTGTTGCTAAGGCTCCCTCTAGCTCCTTGATCTTTGCTTTAGCCTTGATAAAACAATCCTTATAATGCTCATATTACAGATAAATTGAACTTGATGCCACTTGTATGGTGCCCATTTGCTCTGCTAGATCCATCTTTGTGAGGTCCTTGATGACTGCTTGATAGGAATAGTCAGTAGGCACCATTTCTCCTTGAGATTTTTGAACCCGAGGAACCATTGTCACCATGTGCATTTCCATTGCTGCTGGATCAAAAGTTACTTTCTTCATTGGTTTGGCCATAGCTAGAGCATCCTTTCTGTTATGATTCTTCAACCATCTTGATGAACTTTGTCGTGCCCTACTATAAAAATTGGGGAAGACAAGAACAGAGCTTGTTGAGGATTTGATTCGACCACAAGGATGGAAGTGGAGGGTGCTTCAACCACACTTACTCAAAGAGGAGCTTGCATGGTTATAGAAGAAATAGGATGAGAAGGCATGGAAGATGAATCTAAGGATAATGAGAGGAAAAATGGTTTTGGGGCGGACGCGAATGAACTGAAAGAAAGGGAAAAGGATGAAATGGGTGAAACTAGGGAAGCATTGGTGACTTGTGATTGTGGGATGGTAAAGGGAATGGAAGAGGTGGATGTAGCAACTGGAGGTAAATTAGACATGGAAACTATGGAACAAAATATAGTAGTCACCAAATGCTTATCAGAAAGAGAAGAAAATAGAAAATGTATACCTACGGGTTCTAACATCGTTTGAGCCGATGGTGAATGTTGTTGTGCCAGAACATTGTCTTCTCCTTCTGATCTTGCCTTCTCCACATTTGGATTTACTATTGTCACAATTGGACTTAATTGTCCTAGCTGAGCCATAGAAGATATATCCGAAGAAACAACAGGCTCAATTGTTGGTAAAGGAAGCAATTTGGTGCTCAACGTAGAAAGGGCCCCACTCCTTGGTTTCTTCACTACGTTAGGAAAAGGGACACTCATAGCTGCACTTCTCTTATTTTGTGGAAGTTGCTTCTCCAGTGGAAATTGCTCTTCTTCTTCATCTTCAATAGTTATCCTCTCCTCTTTTAATTCCTCCTCTTGTCCCAGTAGATCCTCTTCTCTATCTGGACTGCTAATTTTCATACTATTCATCATAGATCATTAAAAAAACAACATCCATAACCAATAGATAATTTGGCTTGGGCTTATTTCGATGAATTCTCATGATCCACCAGCTGGCAATCTTCTCATCAGACCACTCAAGCAATTTTGCCTTCATTTGTTAAAATAGACCTAAAGGAGGAACTTGATATGGATGATTTTCTGGATCATATTCAACCTCCATCTCATAAAAATCATGCCAAGGAGGAAGTGACGTCATATTCTCCACATGCCATTCAAGGTCATGTCCTTCGATATTATTCCTTTGCTGCATGATGTCTTCTCTAGGGCAACAATGAAAATTCTTGGCCTTGATATGATTGGCAAAAATACCCAAAGGATCATACTTCCATCGTTGAGGAAGCTCAACCAATCCATGGTCATAGATATTTTCAACAATTAATTAATTTTTCCCATTCTGAGTAACTGTTATATCACCAAAATTGAAAGGCATAACACATGTATTCCTCTTTCCCCTTCCTGATCCATAGGTATCATTTATGAAATCACTTTGTCGAGCAACTTCCAAGGCAAAAAGGTGTTCAGTTGTGAAATATGGTAGCAAAAAAGGTTTACCAGTAAAACCAAACATTCTAATCACCATGCCTTGCATCAATAAAAAGACATTGCCTCTTTTTTGATCAACCACTTGTGCTTGCATTTCCCGAGGCACTCTGTTGCATACTCCATAAATTAACTCCAAGGCGGGTCCTAAAAACATCCTGTTGAAATTATAGTAGGACTCCTTCTTTGACAAACTTTGAGTCCATGAGTATACTGGCAATGCTTTCCCTACTTCATCTATCTTATTTATTGCTATGAAGGCAAAGTGAGAGTGCATATGATAGAAAAAATACCATGCCAAAAGAGAACAATGTCTGAAAGTAATGTCTTCTCCATTTTGTATCTTTTGCAATTGTGAGTGTATCCTCCATTCCAAAAAATCTGCCCAATCAAATAAAATGGGGTTTGGAGTTGTTGTCATGGCAGTCGGAGCATAAAACCCTACTTATGAAATGCGTTGCACCAATGACGCTTGGCACTTGTGCACTATGGAATCTGAAGATAGTCCTGTAAGCCATGCTATCATTGAATACAAATCTGGACTCTTGAAATTATTTAATGGCATTGGTAGTTTCGACAACTCTCCAAATCATGGCATATTCAATAACTGGCTCTCCATGAACTGTCACATGGGAATGGTGGATTGATACCTCTCTTCCTCTTCTTTAAAATTAAGCTTTTTGTGTGTGGCATAAGACGGAGGTTGCACACCACAAGCAAATGCCTCCCGGATGTAATTAGCTGAAATACTGATTAAATCTTCTCTGTGGGCATTTTGGACAGTTCTTGAATTAGCATTATAACATTGTGCAATTGCCCAAATCAGCTCGGGACATGGGTGCATGGGTGTACACAGGTACCAGGAGATATGAGAATGAAATGCTATAGTATGGGGACTCTTAGCAGACATTTTTTGTGCAGCAAATTTGGTATCCAAACGCAGCTTTTCCACTCCTTTGTTGGTGATTTTGCAATCATTAATCTATGCCAGGCGATCTTCATAGGGTCTTAATTCCACATCTTCATCCTCGTCTGCTCAAGCTTTTCGTTGCTTCTTCTCGATTTCAGGCCTTTTCTGCACTTTTATCTTCTTGGATTCCGTAGCTTTCTTCCCCATCTTCAGCTTTCCTTGAATATGCAGCAAAGAATGACAAACCTTGGAGCAAAACAAGAACTCTGCAAATGGTTTGATTGAAAACCAAAGCGATGGCTTCCTTTTATAATTTTTCTTGTGTATCCATTGGAAATATTACTAATTTTATGGGCAACACATGCATTCCAATTTTTGTTTTTTGTAGAAAGTGTGATGAGTGGGCGGAGTGTATGACGTGGGGTGAAAAAAAGAAAAGAGGAAAAAAAAAAGGTATACGGGGATGACGGGTAATGGAGGCATGAAAATGGAATGGCGTGACAGAAAAGGGGGAGCAAGGGTTTGAATGTTTTTTTTTTTGTTGGAACCCAAAATGGCATTTTCGGTAGGTGGAAATGGGCATGGCAGAACCCGAAAAGGGTAATGCGGGGTGAGGAGGGGAAGATTTGTTGGAAAAAGTTTTTTTGTTTTGTTTGGTGGTTTTATTTGGCATGTTTTTATTTTGTGAAGGGGAAGCGAAAATGGGTTTTCGGAGGCCGAAGCAGTCAAATCGGAATCCCGAAACAGGCATTTCGGGCTATGGAAGTGGGACGAAAGGAAATGTTTTGATCTGTTTGTTGGTGTTTGTGTTTTTTTTTGTGGGTGTTTTATTGCGTTTTTCAAAGGAGGAACAGAGGGGAAGGAAGCGCGGAACACAGAAGGCGAAATCTGAAATAGACGTGTCGATGCATGAGAAAAAGCAAAAATGGAAGAAATAAGATTTTTGAAGGCAGGTTTGTCAAGTGAGAGGAAAAGCGGGAAGCAAAAGAGGGGGAAATCCAGAAATTAGATTTTTGGTGGGAAAATCAGAAATTCGAATTTCAAAAATATGGAGGGAAATTTATAATTTTTTGGGGAAGGAAATGGGAGGGAGAAAATAGCAGCCAAAAAAACCAGAAAACGGGGCTGGTAAGGCAAGGGTATAGAATGGGGGAAAGAGCAAAAAAATGGAGCCTTTGCTTTTTTATTTTTTTTACACCTCCAAAATTTTGGATCCTCTAAACACATCATCCCATTCGATCTTTGGGTTTCAATTTTGCTAAGAACTACCCAGTTAAGCATAACCTTCCTAGAATAGCACTTAGATGGGTGACCTCCTGGGAATTCTCGGGCCTTAACCACTTTTTCAAAATTTTTATTTTTCTTTTATTGCTACGAAGAAGAAAATAACATGAAAAGGAAAATATGTACATATTTACATCCATAATCTCTATTTTCACTGATAATAGGCCTTCAAATGAAGACCATTAACTGGAATTGATAGTGCATTACCATCCATATCTTGCAAATAAAAAGAATTAATTTGATTGGCACTTGTGATCTGAAATGGACCTTCCCATATTGCCTCGAACTTGTGATGTTTTTCGGGATTTGACTTCTTTTCATTCCACTTCAATACAAGGTCGCCAACCTTAAAGGTCCTTTCAGAAGCCTTTTTATAGAACCATTTCTTCCTCATTTCAGCATGCTTTATGAAGGCTTGGTATGATTTCTCCCTTTCTTCCTCCAACTGTAAAAGTTGAGCCAACCTCATGCTCATGGGATCAGACTCATCAATTTCATCATCAACCAAATGCCAAGTTTGGAGGGCCGGTAATTCAATATGAATAGGCAAAATAGCTTCTTTATCGTACACCAAGGAATAAGGGGACGTCTTGATGGATTTTTTTAACGAGATGTGATCAACCCATAATGCTTGGTTTGAAAGCAAGTGCCAGCTCCACTTGTTATCGCCAAGGGTCCTCTTAAAAATTCTGAGTAGGTTCTTGTTTGTTGACTCAGCCAGGTTGTTCCCCTACGGATAATAATTAGATGAAGTTTTCAAATAAATTTCATACGTACTCGCAAATTCACTGATTCTAGCACCTATGAAAGGAGTTCCATTATCTGTTATAATGGCATCTAGGACACCAAAGCGAGTGATAAACCCCTCAAGGAAAGTGATGACTGTGGTTTGATTCACTTTCTTGGTTGGAATTGCTTTAGTCCATCTGGTGAAGTAATCAGTCATAGTCAAGATATACTTGTGGCCGACAGATGAGTTAGATTCAATAACTCCCACAAAGGCAAGGTCCCATTGCTGAAAATGTGCTTCTAATTGAATCGGGCGAAGATGTAATGCCCCTTTTTTGACTCTACTAACATATCACTGACAACTATCGCAATGGGTACTTACTTTGTGAGCATCAACAAACAAAGTAGGCCAAAAATAGCCTGCTCGGATGATTTTTAAGGCCATGGAACTTCCTACATAATGACCACCTGATAGTCCAGAATGAAATTCTTCTAAAATATTTTCTTTTTCGGAGTTCCTCACACACCTGAGAAGAATTCCATCAATAGTTTTGTAGAATAGCCCTTCAGGCAACAAAGTATACCTAAGAGCTTACAACCTGAATCAACGACGTTGCGAAGCATCAAGGCGAGATGGACATATGCCTAAAATAAAATAATTGATTAGCTCCTCGGTCCAATCAAGATCGCTGGTGGTATGTGTAGCACCCTAAAATTGGCGTAGTTAAACCATCAGTAAAAAGTAGAAATTTGAATTTTAACCCCAAAACCGCCCGTTAACCGCTCACCTCATTTTTTGCACCATTTTTAGAGGTTGTTGTGACCGTTGGACGATATCATCGTCGATCTGACGATATCGTCCCAAATCGGACGAATTCATCTGGAACAGAACGTCCAGACGATTTCGTCCCAAAACCAAATTTTTGCAATTAGCTTCTGTTCCAACGACCTCTCCAACTTGGGCAGAAGTGTGTCTATGTGGTTGGAGATTCCCACGTTGGGGATCTCCCAGATTGGGATGATCCCCAACCTCCTAACCTCCCCCTAATCCTATATAAACTAGGATTTTCCCAGTTTATCCCCCTGACTCCCTACCTGGCTGCCTGGATGATTATTTCCCTGCAATTTTAGTTTTTGCTGTGATCTCCCATCATTTGCACTTGTGTTTTCAAGTTTTGTTGTAGGATTTCACTGTGTTTCAATCAGAGGTAGCTCGGATCATCGCAGGTGATTCAACTACAATTTTAGACGATCCTGTCAAGATCGACGATGATCTTGTACGATTACAGATGATCTAGTCTGCAATTCAGCTTGGGGGCAATCAGAGCCTTGAGTTTGCATTCTCTATCTCATTTTCCTTATTTATTGGTGCATTAGATTAATTTACTTCTATTTTGCATCTTGGAGTTCACCTCATTTAGCATAATTGCATGATAAAATTCAAAATAAGTTTCCAAAATAGTGCATCTCATTTAATTTGATATCTGGATTTATCATTCAAACATCTATACTCTTATTTCTATCATTTTGCATCATTCTTGCAATTGTATTTTTGGTTTTTGGTGTCTGTTTTCTTGATTGCAGGTTTTTGACGAATTCTCCTGACGAATTCGTCAGGTCGCTGACGATCTTGGGTGATCTCGAATGATCTCCTATGATTTGGGATGATTCTGTACAATTACAGATGATCCTGTCATATCCGGGATGATCTGGACTCCTACAAGCTTTAGAATCTTCATCAGACATCAGAAATCAGGTGTACTCTTCTCCATTTTATATATTCTTTGTATTCAATCACATTAGGATTCATTTATGTCTGCTGTCTTCATATAAATTAGAATCTTCATATAGAATAGCTTAGCTTCATTTTGGCCAACCTAGGAATCTGAATGATTGAACATAAAACAAACAAATCAAACCCATTCTCAACCTAGGCATGGAAACTGCCACTCAAAGTTTCCTGGTGAACCCCACCATCCATCAAAAATTCACCTTTATACCCCTCCCCCGAGAGGCGCGACCTTCAAAGGGCCTCTCCGTCCGAGGTATTGTTCCATCCTTTTCTCACCCCCCTTTCGGGTACGGATCCTTTAGCCTGAAGGTAAGGGTGCAAAAAATTTGGGCGATACATTTTGGTGAACCCGACGTGAAACTAAAAACACCTTTTGAAAACAATCCAAAAAAAAAACACATTATTAAGAACATCTAGAATCATTAGAAAACTGTTAAATTTGCATATCATACTTAGATGGTAGATTATAATAGAAGACGAGCTGTCTCCATAAATGTTGAAAATCAATTAACGACCATAGAGATTACTTCTATGCTTAGAGTACCTCAAACATATAGAGCCCAACCTTTGTGGGATGAACTTGATAGGAGATTGGGTATTATTGAATCTAGATCTGCAGAACTTAGGCAAATTAAGAGGTTTGTCCTAGATAGAATCCTGGATCCTGATCAAGTGACTTTGTATCATGAACTTCAGAGAGCTTGCCATAGGTGGTTAGCCGATAAAAGAGCACTTGTGTCTTTTGAATTATACACCTTTGAGGAATACCTTGAGAATGCAGTTGTAGTACATAAATTTCTATCTCATGTAGAGGATCAAGAAGTCGTTCTTACGGATAGAAAGAGATGGAATAGAGTTCCTAGAGCTGTGTTGTATCGAGAGTATTGCCATGAACTTTATTTTTACATGTCAGAGTCTGAAATAGATCATATTACCATAGCACACTTTGTCAAGTTCTTGAAAAACAACTTCCAATTTGAAGAGGAGCATTTCATGACTCCTGATGAACTTGACCCTATCAATGATATCCATAAACTATTCATAGAAAGCTAAGTGATTCTTTCTACTATTGTTTCTTACAACTAGCATGTTGTTTGTTATTTTTATTCTCGCAAAATAATAATATAATAAAATCACACAAAAAAAAAACAACAAAACATTTCCTTTTAAAGTATTATAGTAGGTATATAGTTAAAATATATACCTCTCAACCCTATCGCATATATATATATATATATATATATATATATATATATATATATATATATATTTGCTAAAACCTAAGTTTAGCACAATGCCTAGACTTAGGAATGGAAAACAAACCGAAGAAGATGAAGATTGGTTAGGAAGACCATTAACTGACCAAAATGTCCCTCCTGAGGACCAAGTTCAGGAAGAAGAAACCCTAGACCAGCAAGAAGAAGAGCTTGCTGTAGGAAATGAACAAGAAGAAACTATTAGAGAGGAAGGATCCTCATCCCCTAAAATGTCTCCGGGAGGAGCTATCACTTTTGAGAACATGGAACAATTTTGGAAGTTCATTAACACTAATATTGGTGTTTTTAATAGAGCAGCCCATATGGACAAGGATCGAATTAGTGACACTCAAGCAACTCTAGAAGAAGTATTTCAAACACGCACTAATCCCTTGTCCTTTATTGAACAAGAGAGTGATCAAGTTGGACCATCCAATTTGGATATAGTAGCTACGATCCAGAGCATGCAACAACAACAGGTTACCCAACAATCTAAAGTGCCTATTAACAAGCCTAGGGTCATTCCCGCACAAAAGAAACCATCATTTACTGCTCTATTTTGCCAAGCTCTTGATCAACATACCTCAAATCAACAAAAACCCAAAACAAAACCGAACACCAATTACCAACAATCTAAGGTACAACATAATACTATTACAAATCCCCTTCATAATACTCTTCCTACCAACACTTTGCATAATAGCAATATAACATCTAATCCTTATGTCACACCATCATACACTCATAGATCCCATACCTATGTGCCACCGAACCAATATGGTGGACAAACTAGCAATCTTGAAGCCGTGGTGAAACAGTTAGTTTCCCGCATGGACCAGATAGATCCCTACCATCCCTCGTACAATTATCGAGAGATGTGTAGTCAGCCTTTAGATCCTATAGTCGTAGCACAGCCGTATCCTAAACATTTTCCTATGCCTGTTCTTCCCATATATAAAGGAACCGAAGATCCCATAGAGCATCTTCATATGTTTAGGATAGCATGTCATGATATATCACATGATGACTTGTTATTACTAAAAATGTTCCTAAAAATCTTGGGAGGAATGGCATTAGAGTGGTATTATCAATTACCCACTAATTCTTTGAGGAATTTCGAAGAAACTTTCGAGTCTTTTGTTCATCAATTTAGTGCCTACATCGAAAGATATGTGACCATTAAATATTTGTATAACTTAAAACAGGGCAAAGATGAATGCTTTGCTGATTTCCTAGCTAGGTGGAGACAGTTGATAGGAAAATTGCACTTTGTGTTACCTTATAAGGAGATGTTGGACATCTTTATTAATAATTTGCAAGAGCAACTATCTTACGAATTATCAACTGCTACCTTGACCACCTTCGATCAGGCTATAGACTTAGCCCGAAGAGTGGAAGATGCTCTCATTAGGAGAGGCCAACTTAAAAAGAGAGACGATGAGAAAACATCCAAAAATCAATATAAGAATAAACAAGTTGTGGGTGATGGAGTCATCGATAGCAGAAATACTGCTAATGTTAATGCTATGAAGACAACGAAGAAGTTTGTACTGAAACCTCCTGATAGACCTCCTCGAGAATTTACTAGGTTAAATCAACCTTTATCAACTATTCTACCACAATTATTAGAACGAGGTTTGATTCAATTACCAAATATTCGGGAACCTGATCCAACTATACCCGGATACAAAGGAGATTTACACTGTGACTTCCATAGAGGACCCGGACACACTACCAACTCTTGTAAAATATTAAAACATAAAATACAGGACTTGATTGATAACAATGAGATGGAGGTGCAAGCCTTTCAACCTAAGCAAAATCCTCCTAATAATGTTCAAAAGAACACCCCACAAAACTAGAATCAGAATGCCAATCAGTCATTGGACATATTTCAACATCCCTTACCAAAACATGGTAAGGAGGTGGCTAATCAAGTTGAACATCATAATGTCCCTCCTCCTGCCCGATATGTAGGAACTATTAGTGGGCATTTACCTGTTCATGATCTGGAAATATTTGACACAACTTTATCCGTGGTTACAACCAGGCCTCTATATAATATTCAGATACCTGATCTTAGTGATACAAAATACGAGACTGAGAGTGATATGGAAATCACATCAAATCAATCGAATAGTTCTAAAGATGAATCAGATCCTATTCACCCTATCACAAGTTATATGGTTCCAGAAGAGCCATTTCCAAGAAGAGTCACTACTAGACCATCGTCTCACCGATTACTTTCTAATGAGCTAGCTATAAACGCTAGACCAAGACCCATTCATCATCCGCAGAATAATATTGTGGGTACCATCAGAGCTGTTACTAGACAACAGGCTCAAAATTCTCAACAAGATCAAATTCATAATGGTGGATCAACTCCATTTGTTTTGAAGGTTCCTAATAAAGGGAATCATTCACCTAATGTTCAACCTAAACCTCCTTATAATATTAATGAACAATTATCAAATATTACAACTAGAATTTCTCTCTTGGACCTTTTAAGATCTTCTCCTACACATAGAGATGAATTAATGCTCACATTAAGCCAGATGATGGTACCACAAGACATTCAACCTGAAGCCATGGCCGATACTATAATAACTCGTGAAGTTGATTGTATTGACTTTCGGGATAGAGACATACCACAACATAGTTTACATAAAGATAACCCCTTGTATATTACCGCCTTAATTGGAGATGTAGCAATCAAACGAGTTTTGATTGATAATGGTTCATCTTTAAATATTTGCACTTTTGACTTCTACCAAAGATTTGGGTTTAGAAGTGATGAAATGAAAAGAACTGATATGATCATAAAATATTTCAATGATGAAACACAAGAAACATGTGGAGTTATTACCATTCCATTGCAGGTTGGTCCAAGAACCTTGGATACGACTGTGTTTATTGTACATTGCCCTGCATCATACAATATACTCTTGGGTTGTCCTTGGATCAATGCGATGTGAGCTGTTCCCTCAACTTTACATCAATGTGTTAAGTTTGAATTTAAGAATCAGTTGGTTACCATTCATGGTGATCCAAGACCCTTTGATATGTGTGCTTTGGCAGAACCTATTGGAGTTCAATTTTGCCTCGCTCTGTCATCCACACATCCTAATTCTCATTATCCATCTAAACGTGTGAAACTCACACCCACAACGTCATCTACTTCTTCTCCATCAGTTGCACCTCCACATATAGCTCAACCATATTTTGAACAAACCGCATTAGGACCTAAGAAATATCCTAATCCCACAACCAATGTCTCTTGTTCTACTCCTATAACTTCCATACCTGTAATAGACCCATCTATCGACACCTCTACACCGTCTACATCCACCAAATTCATATTTTTTGCATCGGAAGACATAGGGAATGTTCCTTCTACCTCTTATGCTCTTACTGACGAGCTCTTACCCGATCTATCTAAAATTCTTATATCAAAAGAAATGAATGCTTCTATGCAAGATTCCCTTATTTTAAATAATTTACCACCATCTCCTTGTACCTTGGGCCTCCCACAGCCTATGGGAAGTATTTACCAAGTCGGGAGTTGTACCTTTATTTATAAGGGATATGACTAGGGTAGAATACCCAGAAACATCAGAACTCATTATGATGGATATGCTCGATGTTATTTTACTAATGAGTATATTAAAGCCAAACCTATAATGCTTAAATTGGGATATAAAGGGAAAGGTTTGGGACCTTTCTAGAATGGTATGAAAGAACCTTTTGAGGTAGAAGCGTGGCCCGCCCGATGTGGTGTGGGCCTATTTTCTAGTAAGGGTCAGCCATTCCCATTTGAGGATGATGACCATATTATATGTTACCAAGATTATTTAGATGAAGGTGATGCTTTACGTTTAATGAATAAGACATTCACATGTAATATGCTATCTATAGCTTATCCTGAGATGATCGTTGAATCCGACAATGAGTTGGAGGGAGATATCTTTCATGATGTCTCCGTTGAGGAATTATTACATAATGGATTTTATTTTGATGGCTCTATACCTAGTATAGCCCAGCTTGAGGCCATGACTCCTCAAGATGAATTATCCAATCTAACCTTGGAAGAATTACAAGAATTGGGCGTTTCACCCACCCCACCTAATTTTGAGAGAGATCTACACATGGAAGTAGAAAATTTCATAAAAATTAACATTGGAACCGACGATAACCCTCACATAATCAACATTGGATCAGAATTGAGTCAAGGAAAATAGGATAAACACATTGCATTTCTTAAAGAATATGAAGATGTCTTTGCTTGGACATATGAAGATATGCCAGGTTTAGACCCTTCTGTAGTTATGCATCACCTAGTAGTGCATCCGAATGCTAAACCTGTTAAGCAGAAGCTTAGAAAAATGCATCCTAAAGTGGCCTTACTAGTCAAAGGGGAGTTAGAAAAACTCTTGAATGTTATTTTTATACAAGCCATTGATTATGCTGAATGGATCTCAAATGTAGTTCTAGTAACTAAGAAAGAAGCTACTAAGATTAGGGTTTGTACAGACTTTAGAGATATTAATGTTGCATGCCCTAAAGACGATTTTCCCCTTCCCAATATGGATCAGATCATTGATTTTACTGTTGGGAGTGGAATGATATCCTTAATGGATGAATTTTCTAGTTATAATCAGATCAGGATAGCTCCTGAAGATCAGGCTAAAACAACCTTTATTACCCCTTGGGGGACTTTTCGTTGGAAAGTGATGCCATTCGGTTTGAAGAATGCAGGTGCAACCTATCAACGAGCCATGACTTATATCTTTCATGATATGATGCATGATATACTACATGATTATGTAGATGACATTATAGCTCATTCTACTGAAGAAGATGACCATTTAGATGACTTGAGAAAAGTATTTGATCGGTTAAGGGAATATCTTATTCGATTGAATCCAACCAAATGTATATTCGGAGTTAAGTCAGGTAAATTATTGGAGGTTATAGTTTCTTTACGTGGCATTGAAATTGACCCTCTCAAGATTATTGCTATCACTGATATGCCCCAACCTAAAAATATATTTGAATTACGGAGTCTACAAGGTAAGCTTCAAGCTATCCGTCGCTTCATCGATAAGTTGGCGGATAAAATTGGACCCTTTCTTAAGCTTCTTAAGAAGGATGTCTCTTTCCATTGGGACAACAAATGTAAGGAAGCATTTGAACTCCTCAAAAAATATCTTCTTAACCCACCTGTACTTTTGCCACCTAAACTTGATCGCCCATTTATCTTGTATATTTTTGCTTCAAATTTTTCTTTAGGAGCTATGTTAGCTCAACTTGATGATGAGAAAAGAGAGAGTGCTAATTATTACATTAGCAGAACATTAATTAGTTATGAAACCCGCTACACAACATTAGAGAAGTTATGTCCACCAATTGTATTTTCTACACAAAAACTATGCCATTATATGCTCAGTCAGAAAACATACGTTATTGCTAAATCCGATCCCTTTTGGTATCTCATGAGTCGACCTTATTTATCTGGTTACACAATGAAGTGGGTTGTTGCTCTAAGCGAGTTTGAACTCATGTTTATAGGATAGAAGTCTGTTAATGGTCAAATCATAGCATATCAATTAGCTACTACACCCTTAGAGTCCACCCATCCCCTCGTCATTGAGTTTCCTGACGAATGCCTTAACCTAGAGGCGGATCATTCAAAGCAATGGTCCCTATACTTTGACAGAGCCCGATGCATGAGTGGGGTTGGTGTAGGTATTATTTTGATATCTCCACAGAAACATCTCATACCTCTATCCTTTAAATTAACGTTTGCCTATACTAATAACACTGTTGAATATGAGGCTCTAATCCTTGGATTACGAGCTACCCTGACACTAAAAATTAAAAATCTATTAGTTTTCGGTGATTCTCAACTTGTTATAAATCAAATTAATGATGTTTATCAGACCAGAGATGATAAATTGCACCCATATAAAGCATATGTATTACAATTAATATCTTTATTTGATTAAGTTACCTTGGAAGCTGTTCCTAGAACTAGCAATCGTGCGGCTGATGCTATGGCCGCATCTGCATCTCTTTTACCCTTGGAGTTAGATGACGAATATGCTACCATCATTATTCATCGACTCTAGGAACTTGCTTCAACTAAATCATGCTTGGAATATTTGGATGTGTTTCTAATCAACGAAACTATTCTTGAACTTTGGTACATTGACATCCTCAATTTTCTTCAAAATGGGACCTTCCCTGAAGGTTTTAATAGAAACCAACGCCGGTTATTACGTAGACGAGCAAGTCGCTTCGTAATAATTGGCAATACGTTATATAGGAGATCTTTTGAAGGTATCCTATTGAGATGTTTGAATCTAGAAGAGTCTATATCAGCTTTGAGTGAAACCCATGATGGATCTTGTGGGGGACACTTTAGTGGTAGCGCCATTGCTAAGAAGCTCCTTAGGATAGGATATTTTTGGCCTACCATAGAGAATGATGCACATGATTATGTGCACCATTATGACAAGTGCCAGAAACATGCTGACCTTGTCCATGCGTCTGCACAAGAACTGCAGGCTATTTCATATCCTTGGCCCTTTTCAAAATGGGGCTTAGACATCATCAAAAAAATCAATCCTGTGTCATCTGATGGACACAAATTCATCATAACCGCCATCGAGTATTTTATGAAGTGGGTCGAAGCTATGCCCTTAGCTTCTTGCACTGGAACGCAAGTTTCCAAGTTTGTTCTTAATCAAATTATTTTTAGGTTCGAAATTCTTGAAAATGTCATCTTGGATAATGGAACTTGTTTCAAAAACAAAGATGTAAAGAAACTATGTCAAAAATATAAAATTCAACATCGTTGGTCCACTCCCTATTATCCTCAGGGTAATGTCCAAGCAACAACATCTAATAAAACATTAATTAAAATCCTCAAGAGACTGGTCAATAAATCTGGCCGGGATTGGCACATTCAATTATATCCTGCTTTGTGGGCTTATCGAACTAGCATTCGTACTCCCACGGGCACTTCACCTTTTGTTTTGGTTTATGGCGCTGAAGCTGTTTTTCTCTTTGAACTAGAAGTTCCTTCTTTGGCTCTGCTACTTCAAGCTACTGAAGTAGGAGATGAATATTGTGCTGGCAGATTTAGTTAGCTGGAACCCTAGATGAGAAGCGCATTAATTCTTTGGAGCATCTTCGTGCCTACCAGAACAAGCTCAAATGAGCATATCTCAAGAAAGTTCATAATCGATCCCTTGAGATCGGTGACCTCGTCTTAAAAGAAAATAAAACAAATACTAATGCAACTAAAGACCTTAAAGGCAAATTCAAGCCTAACTGGCTTGGGCCATATATTATCACTACTTCATTTAGATCAGAAGCATACATATTAGCTACCTTAGATGGTAAAGATCTTAAAGAACCTATGAACTTATGCATCTTAAGCGCTATTATGCATAAATCTAGTAATTTCGTCACTGTATATATTATACATATTGTCTCATATTAGTAATTCATATAAAAATTTCAAAAACAGTAATATTATGTATTCTCTCAATTCATAAATAAAAAAAAAAATAAAAAAAAATCAAAATCATCAAAATCCTCAAAAACATCTTCTATTTTGCACCTGTCAATTCTTGAAGTATTGCAATTATATTTTCAGTTATTTTGGATAAATTAGCATTTATCTGGAATCCCTCACTTTCACACTCACATGAATAAATATCTTGATCTTATTTGGTATGATTATTAATCTCTCTTATATCGAAGTCCATAGTTGAATTAAATAAATTTTTGAGCATAGAGAACTGATCTTGTTATTGTAGGTCCGAAGGTAAGTTCACAAGATAATTAATTGAACATTAGCTTAGGCAATAGATTGCCCAAAATATATATAACAATAATAATCAACTAATCTAACGTCTATCTCGCTAACCAACATGGTAGGAGAGACGTGTAGCTAACTACTAACCTAGGTAGAGAGTTCTAACCATAACACTAACCTAAATATCTAACATAGGATATTTAGGTACTTACCTAGTTTAACCATGAGGAAAATATCTCATGGTAATTACATAATTACATAGAAAAGTAAATGTAATAACCCCACGTAGTGTAATGCAATACACTACCTTATTTTACCCTAACATCCCCCCTTTATTACATTACTTTGATATACAAAGTTTGCTCCGAAACAGTTGAAATTTGACACGTCCAAGTGCCTTTGTAAAAATGTCTGCAACTCTGTTCGTCGGTGGGAATGTGTTGGAGCTTGATTCTCGTGCTTAGGAACTTCATCACGAATGAAATGACAATCTGTATCAATATGCTTAGTTCGTTCATGATGCACTTGGATTCTTGACCAAGTTCAAAACACCTGAGTTGTCACAAAACATGTGAATGGGAAGTTTCTTTGGTAGGCCCATGGTAGCCAAGATGCGACTTAGCCATATCGCTTCACACACAGCTCCACGTGCAGCACGATATTCTGCCTCAGTTGAAGATAAAGCAACCACCTGTTGCTTTTTACTATGCCATGAGACAGGACCAGATCCAAGATGAAAAACATAGCCTGAGGTTGATTTTCTGTCATCTATGGATCCAGCATAATCAGAGTCAGTGTAACTCTGTAAGAAGAATGAGTTATTCTTCTTATACTCTAGACCATAATCGGCACTACCCTGAATGTAGTGTAAGACTCTCTTAGCTGCTTTCCAATGGGAGACCTTTGGTTCTTGCATGAACCGTGAGAGATAGTTTACAACATAAGTAATATCCTGGTCTAGTATTAGTCAGATAGATGAGGCTTCCAATCATCTGTCTATAAAGTGTTCCATCTACCTGTGGTGAGTCTTCATATCGTGATAACTGTAGCCCTGATTCCATCGGTGTTGCTTTGGGTTTACAATCAGTCATACGATATTTTTCTACTAAAGTCTTAGCATACTTTGTCTGAGTCACCCTTAGATGATTCTTTTTCTGTTCTATCTCAAGGCCAAGACAGTAGTGGAGAAGTCCTAGATCTGTCATATCAAATGACTCTTTCAAGTCATCTTTCATGGCTTTAATCAAGTTCTCTGAATTGCCAGTGATGATCAGATCATCTACATATAACACAAGAATCACTATCTCAGAACCTGTGTTCTTGATATAGAGATTTGCGTCAGATGGACTTCTCTTAAATCCATGTTGCAGTAGGTGACTATCCATTTTTATGTACCATGCTCTTGGGGCTTGTTTTAGCCCGTATAATGATTTGACCAATTTGCAAACATGTTGCTCATGGCCTACCTCTGCAAATCCAGGAGGTTGAGTCATGTATACTTCTTCTTTTAAGTCACCATTAAGAAAGGCGCTTTTTACATCCATCTGATGTAATTTCCATCCGAACTGTGCTGCCATAGCACAAAGTACTCGAATGGTGGTCATCCTTGTTGTAGGAGCAAAGGTTTCCTCATAGTCAAGTCCTTCCTTTTGAGCATAGCCCTTTGCCACAAGATGGGCTTTATGCTTATCTATAGTGCCATCTGCCTTATATTTTATTTTGTAAACCCATTTGCAACCTATGGGTTTCTTTCCTTTAGGCAAATCCACTAGCTTCCATGTTTTATTCTTTATGAGGGAGTTATATTCTGCATCCATAGCTGCCTTCCACTGAGGCAGTCTAAGTGCTTCATCAACTGTAGAAGGTTCATTCTCATCACATGCTGATAAGTAAACCCTCTCCTCATCTATTTCCATCTCATCTTCCCTTGGTAACTCTCTATCAATAGAAAGATCTTGAAAATCTGCACAAAGATCATCAACTGAAGTGGATGCTTCATTCTTTTCTTTCTGTGTCATGCTTCTTGTCTTTGGACGATTGAGAGTAAGATCAGGTGGGGAAGTGAGTTTAGAGTCTTTCACTGTGCTTGTATACCATTTGGGTGGCTTTTTCTATTGTGAAGAAGGAAGTTGATGTTCCTCCTCATCATCTAGGTATACTGATGTAGTGTTGGATGTGAAAGCTTCATCAAACACTACATCTCTACTTACATGTATCTTCTTGGTAAATGGGTCTATCAACCGATAGCCTTTTGAAAATTCATCATATCCAAGAAATATACAAGGTAGGGATTTCTCATCTAATTTCTTTCTTTTCTCCTTAGGTATATGCATAAATGCCTTACACCCAAATACCCTTAGATGAGTTATGGAGGGTTTCCTACCACTCCATGATTCCTGAGGAGTCATACCTTCAAGAGCCCTTGTGGGAGCCCTATTCAGAAGATATACTATAGTTTGAACAGCTTCAGCCCAATAAGTTTGCTCAAGGTTGGCCCCCTTAAGCATACATCGAACCATTTCCATTATGGACCGATTTCTTCTCTCAGCAACCCCATTGGATTGAGGAGTGTAGGCTGTTGTTAACTGTCTCTTTATCCCATGTGTCTGTAAAAATGAGGAAAATTCTTTTGATGTGTATTCCCCCCTCGATCTGAATGGAGGGTCTTAATAAAGCATCCTGATTCCTTCTCAACAAGAGTTTTGAACTGTTGAAAATAGGAAAATGCTTCAGACTTCAACTGCAAGAAGAAGACCCACATTTTTCGTGAGTGATCATCGACAAACAATTGAAAATACCATTTTCCTCCACAACTTGTAGACATGGGACCACACAAATCTGTGTGAACCAACTCCAAAGGTACCTTAGCTCGAAAAGAGCTAGGTTCAAAAGGTACTCTATGTTGCTTTCCTGACAAGCAATCAGAGCACACTGGCAAGGTAGATGAAAGAGTAGGCAGTCCTTTCACCATTTGATATTTACTCAACTCTAGTAAATATCCTGAACTCAAATGCCCAAATCTCTTATGCCAAAGAGAAGTGGCCTCTTTTGTGGATACTGCCATTGCAGTATGGGTAGAGGTAATTGCATCTAAGACAAACAAACCATGTTTGTATGAACCTGTTGCTATCTGTTTTCCCTTTTTAGTGATAAAGCAACGTTTCTTTTCTTTGTCCACTATAAAATTGACATTCATGTTATTGTCCAGGATTTGTGGAACTGACAAGAGATTATTTTTCAATCCTGGTACATAAAGAACTTTTTGAATATTACATTCTCCATCTGGAAGGGAGACAAAAACACTTCCTTCTCCCTGAACTCGATAGGTCTGATCATCAACAATGGTGACCGGTCTACCTTCTCGAGCCTCAAATGTTGCAAACCAAGATTTATCGCCGATCATATGTTTACTAGCGCTCGAATCTATGTACCACATAGAGTCCTTGTGGGAGGAATCTATATGTGTCATGAGCACTTTGTGTGCTCTCTCAGAATCTGAACTAGAATCTTCAGCTGCAATGTGTCCCTTTTGCTGTTTGTTCTTGTTCTTAGGTTTGCCTTGGCCCTTTTTGTTTCCTTGTTCATTGGGCGATTTGTTCTTAAACCAACATCTTTTGGTTTCATGAGTGTCTTTGTCACAAATCTTACAATACTTCTTCTTCTTCGGAATCTCTTTGGCTTTACCCTTTTCTTGATTAGAAGAAGAACCTTTCTGTTGATTCCACTTTTTCTTACCACCTTGTCTTTTTGAGAAAAGAGCATTGTTTGATGCCTCATCTCTTTGGAGTTGATTAGCTTCTTCTGTTTGAAGCATGTTTACCAACTCGACAAAAGTTATTGTTCTGCCATAAACTTGTAGTGAAGTGATCAACGTTCGGTAGGAGTCAGGAAGAGCTCTCAAAATGATAGAGTTCAAGACTTGGTCTTCCACTTTCTCTCCTAAGGATTGCAGTTTTGTTTTCAATTCTGCGACTCTGTAGAGGAATAGCTCTACTGTTTCTCCTGATTTCATATGTAGAGTATGAAGCTGTGTTTGAAGGTTAAGAATCGTTGATTGATTCTTCCCCTCAAAGATGGTATTTAAGGCATCCCATGCTGCCTTACCAGTCGTAGCTTCACTGATATGAGGTTGGATATCATCAGTAATAGCAAGCAAGATCATTAAGGATAGTTTTTTATCCTTTTTATCAAAGTCTCTTTGATCTGCTCCAGGTGATTGAGGTCTAGTGACACTTCCATCCACTATTGACCACAATTCCTCTACAGTTAAGATAGCTTTCATCTTAGTCTTCCAAGCTGAATAATTTGAACCTTTGAGCAGCTGGCTCTCAGTGAGATACTTGTGTATCATGGCCATGGTTTAGGTTTCAAATTTGATAGGACTAAGATGGTGATATCTTGCACTATACCCTCAAAAGAGTATATGGAAGTTGTTTTCAATTTGCCTCTATAAGATATTTAATGGCACCTGCCTTAACACCCTTACCAAGGGATGAAAAGTTGGAGGAATTTTAAGCCAAACAAAATAGAGCAAATGAAACAGGGGTAGGTTTGTGTAAAACTTTTGATTTTGCCCTCTAGGATATTTAATGGCACCTGCTTTAACACCCTTAAAGAAGGATGAAAAATTTGAGGTTATTAAGCCAAACAAAGAGAGTGAATCAAGGTGATTTGAATTTTTGACCTTTTGATGGGGAGTAAAAAATGACTTGTTTTAACCTATGCAAAGTTTAGCATGGTTTTTGAGTGAAGTTTGGGTTTTGTGAAATGCTTCTTTTAATGTTGTATTTGACTTTTTAATTGCACACAAAAACATGAGTGTTAGTGCAATAATCAAAACATGAGAGCAACCCAAATTTGTATCACTCTAGGTGTCGGATGCAACCGAAAATGCACCTAGTACAAGCAATTTTTAAGAGAAGGTGTCGAGTAAAATCGAGAATGCACCTTTCTTACTCTGAAATATCCCCCCTTTTTCGTTACAATTTTGCAAACTATAGAATAAAAAAAAATGAATTCTATCCCCCCTTAATGTTTACAAAATGTAGAATTTAGAGCACTCCTTTCAAGACAAGTCGACACACGACCCGCGTTTGAAAGGCTTCCAGAACTAGTCGACACACGACTTAGTTTTTATGGACCCAAGGTTACAAAGTCTTCTCAATTTTGCAAAAAAAAAATAGATGTGCAATTTTATGTATTATGTCTCCTTGGAGAAAACAAATGCACTCTTTGTACTTTTGATCTTTACAAAAAATTTCAGGCTCCTTGTTGTCTAATTTGCAAAAAAAAATCAAGTGTGATCCTTTCTTGTATGCTAAATTAACAAGGTTTGAGAAGAGTTGTCTAATTTGCAACAAAAAAAATGTGCTCTTGCTATGTCTTATATCTCCATTTTGTGAGAAAACACTAGCACCTTTAAATATCAAAGTTGCAAAAATATTTCTTTAATTTTTAATTTGCAATAGTTAAGAAAAGTTTAATAAATCATTTTAATTAATAATGAAAAACTAAAAAATATATCTTTTAAATAAATCAACTTAAATATTTAAATAAAAATTGATTTAATAAAAAAATATTTTCAAGTTTAAATTATTAAAAAAAATAATAAAAAGAAAAAACTTTAATTAAAAAAATGCAAATAAAAAAAAATTAAAAAATACCTTGGAAAAAATGCGAAGGCAAAAAATTGCCTTTTGTTCCCGACGGGAGTCGAACCCTGGACTCCCCGCCTAGGGCCTTAGCTCGACCCGATCAACCGGTCGGGCTAAAGCGCCCGATGGGAACTAAGGCACACCATATGCCTCTTAAGCACTCTACGAACGAATTTTTTTTTTAAAACTGTAGGAGTTTTATCCCACATGCATCCCGTAGTGGGATGCTATGGGGTTGATAAGGCGGAGGGCTCCCCTTATCCATCGATTGCCTTTGGGCAATCGACTAGAGTTGCCTGCCCTTTTGGTCGCCGCCACGTGGCGCCAGGGGTAGGCAAGTCTGTCCGGGTCAGTCCTGTGGCGATGTGCCACGTGTCGAGTCACGTCCAGTGGTTGTCCGCCACTTGTCTCGATCTCGGTCTAGTGGTTGTCCGCCATGTGTCCGCCAGTGGTTGTCCGCCACGTGTCCGATCACGGTCCTGTCTAGTCAGCACCTCGAGGTGCATGCCAGGGTCCAGTCTACGTCGATCCAGTCCACGTGTCCCTCGGGGTGCATGCCAGGGCCATTCTACATCGATCCAGTCCACATGTTGGTCAAGGATTGGAGGGTCACCTGCCCTCTCAGATCTCAAAGTCTAGGTCTATGTCCGTAGGGAGGGGAGGGCGCTCCTGCCCTCTCTGCTCTCCCGTGATTGGGCCACGTGGCCTACATGGCCTACGTGGCTCTACGGGCCCTGGGCCGATGTGGGAGCCGAGGTTGAATGGCCTCAGGATGTCGATCGCATCTGGTCTAGGGGAGCGTGGGCCCTTGGCCTACGTCGGCCAGGTCGATGGGCGAATCCGTGGGCCCTCTGGCTGCGTCGACTACGACGGCCAGGTCTACGGGCCAACACGTGGTCCCTTGGCCTACGTCGATCGCGACGCTCGCTCTCTCTCTCGCTCTGTGCGTCGATCACGGCCAAGTCTACGAGCCTTCTCCATGAGGAAGAGACCACGTCGAGCACCTCAGCTACTCCATGGGAGTCCGCAGTGATGGGGAACGAGCGAGAGCTCGTATTCTCCTCGTTGGCGAATGATACCAATGTAGGTCCGAAGGTAAGTTCACAAGATAATTAATTGAACATTAGCTTAGGCAATAGATTGCCCAAAATATATATAACAATAATAATCAACTAATCTAACGTCTATCTCGCTAACCAACATGGTAGGAGAGACGTGTAGCTAACTACTAACCTAGGTAGAGAGTTCTAACCATAACACTAACCTAAATATCTAACATAGGATATTTAGGTACTTACCTAGTTTAACCATGAGGAAAATATCTCATGGTAATTACATAATTACATAGAAAAGTAAATGTAATAACCCCACGTAGTGTAATGCAATACACTACCTTATTTTACCCTAATAGTTATTTACTTGAACCAAGTACACCTTTTCACATTAAAATGATTTCATTGCAAATTCAAAACGATGCTACACAGTAGAAGTGGTCTCTTGAGTGAAAAGTTTTCCCTGCTATCCTATCATGCACATGGTCTAGAATCTTTGAGAATTGACAAAAGGACAAGCTCACCCCTACCCAGAATAAAAATCCCTTGCTCTATAGCCAATCCGAGCAAGTATCCCTAGTATAGGAAGAAAAAGAAAAAGAAAAAGAAAATCAAGAAAAATCATGAGAAAAAGAGAAATTATTTAGAAGCATTATTTTAGTATCATTTTGTACCATCTCAGCAATATTTCAGCATTATCTCAGTTTCAAGCAAAAAAAAAAAAAAATACAAAAAAAAAAAAGAAAAAGAAAAGAAAAGAAAAATCAAAAAGCAATAAATCCCCCCCTTTGAAAGAAGGAAGTGTGAAGCTTGAATCCTTGGAATTCTCAATTATTCGAAAATTGTGAGGTTAACCCCATAACAGGTGATTTGTGCCCAACTTGCTTGACATTGGGTAACTCCTAGCGTGGTGATATGTCTATCACATTAGCGACCTTCTTTTGTACAGACCTATGTCTGCTTATGGATCAGCTAGCTCTTGATGACCCGACTTACATAGTAGTCTGGTACGATTACATGCATATAAATCATGGTCAATGAACACTCATTTGGTTAATTAAAATTACTTGTATCAAATTATCTTGCTCAAAATTGATAAATGAACATTACAATTGCACACACATTTGTGTTTGAAAGATTTTGTATCATTATGATAGATCAAGATCGGCAATGAACTCACGTATGCACACGGGGTTCCTTATAAATATAAATTTTGTCTTTGAGATAATTTAAAATATTTATTCAAATATTCTGGAATAATTTGACTTTCTTACTTGAGAATATCTGCTTAGCGTAAAATCAATTAAATACATTTTTTTCAAAAATCCAAAATTTTCTTGCAAAACATGTTCAAAAATCTAGCAATAAAGTCACATTTATATATTTTTGACTTTCGCGATGATGGTATAGTTCCTAAACCTAAATTGGAATTTTATGCCTAGTGCAAGTCCTCATTTTTATATTTTATGTTTATCTCAAAATCAAAAATCAACCATGCAATAAAACTATTATATCAATTTCTTCTTTGGATTTCGTGATGATGGTATAAGTCTATACCTAAAATTCTATGCCTAGCGCAAACCATCGTTCTAATTTTATTTTCCATTTATTTAATCCATAAAAGCATATGGCTTAAATCATTATGTTACACAATTGTGCTTTAAAAAGAACAAAAACTTTCCTATTTCATTTCATTATGTCAACATTCATTTTTTTTGCAATGATGGTATAATTCCTAGGGAATTGTTCAAATTTCTATCATACTTAGGAATTTTATGCCTAGCAAAAATCATATTTTTAATATTTCATGCATAATATTTTCATGGAAATTTGAAAACAAATCATCACTATCATCATTTTTCATCATCACAACACTAAGTCTTAAGAAAGTCTCTTAAGCACCCTTTTACTTTTAGCAATATTTCTCTCATACCGGGATTAGCTTGATGACCTAGCGAGCGGCGACTCCATGAAATGGTCATGTAACAACGACAATGTCCTTTGAAATTATTGTTAGAAGTCACTTTATTTTCATCAAAACACATCACAACAACCAGTTTGTTTACATCAAATTATTTCATTTAATTTTATAGCATGACAAAATTATAATATTTTCAACGACATAATTACATGAATAGTTAATCAACAATTAAAATATTAAAGCATCATAAAACATATGCACAAGTCATATCACAAAAATAACATCATATATATATCAAGAAGTATATACATCATTTCAAAATAGATTGGTATGCTACAATCTATACCCTGGCATACTCAATCATCTCAAAAATAGTCTATGTATAATGTGCGTCTAGTCTTGAGAAGACCTCGAACTCTCAGCCTCATCTCCTCTCCCGACCTGAGGTGGAGGAGGTGGTCCTATAGAAGCCCATACTGTATCGTGGGTCCTCAATGTCGATTGTGATGATGTCCTTGATGACCCCATCCTGATCGGCTCCGTAATGCCGGTTGGCAACTGTATCCTCTAGCCCTCTAGAACCAACTGGTAGTACACTCCCTAATAGAATTCATTCTGAGCAACCAACCATGTCAACTCCAGAATGCTCGCCCCTCCGCTTTGAGCCCTGAGCCATGTAGCCTCATCCTGTAGAGTCTGTACCTAAGCTCGTAGGCGGGCATTCTCTGCCCGGAGAGCTGCCATCTCGCTGCTCTCCCCCACCTCGACACCCTTGCCCCTATCGGGCTATGGTGGCCTATCCCTCTAGTGAGGAGGGAGTCTTTCTCTCCTCTCCTCTCTCCTCTCCTCCCTCCTCTTTGGCTTGTTGCTATCTCTCCGGAGCCTATGGTACTCTTCGACATCTCTCCTAAGGAGGCCATCGTTGATCCCTCCCTTCGTAACCCCTTGTTACATCGATGGCAGCCTGACACTACCTCTCCATCCATTGCACTATAGCGTGCATTGGACCCTATGCCCTCATCATCCGAGGAGGGCGGATTCCTACATACCAGGCATCATATCCATCTGCTATCCCTGCATCATCCCCATCCACTGGCTGAATGGGGGCATCATCAGCATCCTGACTCCAGAACCGCTACATGTCTAGAGCCCCGCTCAATGTGGTACTATCCTACATAGTTCGAGAGTACTCATAATCCCTAAGAGTAGGGATCCCCTACTATAGATCGAACTACCTCAAAACTTGATCATAGTGGTGGAGCTCTACCTCTCCCCACTCTGTCCTCAACCATATGACTTGCCTGATGTGAGCCAACTCCTATCCATCCTCTACCCACCCTGGATGCTCTCTCCATGGTCTCCAGGTGATCCGATCTGGGGTGAGGTCATCCAACAACCTCTAGGACATCGATAGATCTATCCGTCGTTGTGACCCTCTCTGGAGCCACCAATAGAAAACCCGGGGTCTCTCCCGGTCAACTCCTATCAGTGGAAGCCCTATTGGCCTCCGCATCACAATGTGCTCCCAGCACCAAACCTGTAGAAGCGATGTCAACACCAGACATCGACCCCCCTTGTATACGACCCCGTAAAGGATCCTATACAAGTGGCACAGTACAAAGTTGCCCCAAGCAAACCTGTATTTGTGGTCTCTCATGTCATAGACCACATCTGAAAGTAGCCACGGTAATCTACATCCACTCTGGTGGCATAGAAGAAGGCCACCCACCACCCCTGCCAAAACTTGGGTCAACCAAGATGCCCTAGGCATCCGCCTCAAAGCCTCGATGTTCACTCTGCCCTTCTCTAGGATGAAGCTCGGGTCCTCGCACAATCTCATCATAGTGTGGCCTTGATTGGTCAAAGGGGTCATGAATCGACCATGTATGGGGATCCTCAAGATCCTCCATACATCCTCTAGAGTGGGAGTCATCTCCCCTATCGATAGCCGAAAGCAGGATGACTCCGAATACCATCTCTCTACTAGGGCTGTCAGTAGCCCCATGTCTATAGGAATTTGTGGCATCTCTGCCACATGCTGCAGTCCTACCTCTGCCAATCTATCTCGCTCGGCCTGATCGAGCATGACCAAATCGTCTCTTAGACCTCCGTATTTCCACTCTCGAATATTTAGCAATCCCCTCTGCAAAATAAGCAATAAAACAACAAAAATCATTAGTACATAATCATTAAAAAAAAAATCAATTAAAATCAAATCATCCCATAAAAGTTGATATCGCCCATTATTGGACGATATCGTACCAAATTTAGATAAAATTGTCCTTAATAGGACAAAATCGTCTCTGTTCTTCAATTTGGGGATTGCCCCTTATTGGACGGGATTGCCCCTATTTCTTCGATTTCATCCCTAGATGAAATCGACAATATAGAGATGATTTCGTTGACGACCTAAAAACGGCTACGACGCTCAAAAACACTTAAAATTCAAGTCAAAAATCAAGTAAATCAAGTTAAAAACACAGTAAACTAGGTTTAGATCCTTACCCGCAACCTGCGTCGGATCTTTGTTGATCTGTGTGTCGTTTCCACCATTTCACCTGTAGAGCTCTGAAACAGCGAAAGTGAACAGTAAAAATGAATTAGGGTTTTACCCTATTTTTCTTATTTTTATTCAAAACGACATTTTTTTAAATTTTTGCTTTTTCGTGCTTTTACCTCAAACGTTCAATTTGGGTAAAAACTCGGAGGGGGCACCATAGCAAACAGTCGTACGATTCGACCTAGAATCATCGTCTAAAAAATGGAATAAATTTTTGCTTTCTCGTAAAGCGTGAAGAACTCGTCTTTAACACTTTTTTTTGGAAAATTTGCTAAAGAGGGGACAAAATGTAGCACCCTAAAATTGGCACAGTTAAACCATCAGTAAAAAGTAGAAATTTGAATTTTAACCCCAAAATCGCCCGTTAACCGCTCACCTCATTTTTTGTGCCATTTTTAGAGGTTGTTGTGACTATTGGACGATATCGTCGTCGATCTGACGATATCATCCCAAATCGGACGAATTCGTCTGGAACAGAATGTCCAGACGATTTTGTCCCAAAACCAAATTTTTACAATTAGCTTTTGTTCCAACGACCTCTCCAACTTGGGCAGAAGCGTGTCTGCGCGGTTGGAGATTCCCACATTGGGGATCTCCCAGATTGGGATGATCCCCAACCTCCTAACCTCCCCCTAATCCTATATAAATTGGGATTTTCCTAGTTTATCCCCCTGACTCCCTACCTGGCTGCCTGGCTGATTATTTCCCTACAATTTTAGTTTTTGTTGTGATCTCCCATCATTTGCACTTGTGTTTTCAAGTTTTGTTGCAGGATTTCACTGTGTTTCAGTCGGAGGTAGCTCGGATCGTCGTAGGTGATTCAACTACAATTTTAGATGATCCTATCAAGATCGACAATGATCTTGTATGATTACAGACGATCTGGTTTGCAATTCAACTTGGGGGCAATCAGAGCCCTGAGTTTGCATTCTCTATCTCATTTTCCTTATTTATTGGTGCATTAGATTAATTTACTTTTGTTTTGCATCTTGGAGTTCACCTCATTTAGCATAATTGCATGATAAAATTCAAAATAAGTTTCCAAAATAGTGCATCTCATTTAATTTGATATCTGGATTTATCATTCAAACATCTATACTCTTATTTCTATCATTTTGCATCATTCTTGCAATTGTATTTTTGGTTTTTGGTGTCTGTTTTCTTGATTGCAGGTTTCTGACAAATTCACCTGATGAATTCGTTAGGTCGCTGACGATCTTGGGTGATCTCGGATGATCTCCTATGATTTGGGATGATTATGTACAATTACAGATGATCTTGTCATATCCGGGATGATCTGGACTCCTACAAGCTTTAGAATCTTCATCAGACATCAGAAATCAGGTGTACTCTTCTCCATTTTATATATTCTCTATATTCAATCACATTAGGATTCATTTATGTCTGTTGTCTTCATATAAATTAGAATCTTCATATAGAATAGCTTAGCTTCATTTTGGCCAACCTAGGAATCTGAATGATTGAACATAAAACGAACAAATCAAACCCATTCTCAACCTAGGCATGGAAACTACCACTCAAAGTTTCCTGGTGAACCCCACCATCCGTCAAAAATTCACCTTTATACCCCTCCCCGAGAGGTGTGACCTTCAAAGGGCATCTCCGTTCGAGGTATTGTTCCATCCTTTTCTCACCCCCATTTCGGGTATGGATCCTTTAGCCTGAAGGTAAGGGTGCAAAAAATTTGGGCGATATAGTATGGTTTGCACAAATGTTTTCGTCCAGACTATCCTCATGCAACACATCTAATGACTCAGAAGCTGCACTTTTTGCTAGCTCCTGACATAGAGCTCTCCCACGAACTAACTTGTCTGGACGGATCTCGACATCATACTCTTGAATTTTTGATACTCAGCCTGCTCTCTTGTCTCCTAATTCTCCTTGGAGAATAAAATTTCTTACATCAGGGTGTATGACATGCACAACCGTTTTGCTTTGAGAAACAAGGTGTCAAAATTTCTTTAATGCTTTCATTACTGCATATACTTGTTTCTCAATAAAATTATATTTCTCTTGATGAGGAGAAATAACCTGACTCAAGAAAGCAATTGGCTTCTCACCTCCATCCTCTTGTGATTGTGTCAAAATAGCAGCATAACTCTCTTGTTCGTCAATCACATAGAGAATGAAATATTTAGAATAATTAGGATTAATCAATACTAGACCCTGAGTAATCCTCTCCTTGATTTCCTTGAAAGCCTATTTTCTTGTCTCGGTCAATTTAAACTCAACACCTTTCTTCAAAAGCTCAGTCATGGGTTTCACCACTTGAGCGAAATCAGCAATGAACTTACAAATGAAATTGATTTGGCCAAAGAAAGATTACAAATATTTTTTATTGGCCAACAATGGTAGCCTCAAAAAGGCTTCAGCTCTTGCAGGATTGATTGCCAATACTTCTTGTGAGATTACATGGCACATCAACTTCCTTTCTTTGACAACAAATATGGAATTCTTAGGATTAATTGAGATCCCAAACTCACGACACTTCTCAAACACCTACCTCAAATGAGCAATGTGGTCTTCTTTACGACATGAAAACACAATCATATCATCAATATAGATTACAATAATTCTATTCAATAATGCACCGAAAGCAATGTCCATAGCCATCTGAAAAGTGGCACCAACATTTGAAAGTCTAAATGGCATCCGCTGGTAGGTGAAAGTACCCCACTTGGTGGTGAATGCTGTTTTATATTGATCCTCGTATTTCACCCAAATATGATTATACCCAGAGAAACCATCAAGTAATGAGAATATCTAGGTGCCATCTACTACATGAAGTATTTGATTGATCTGAGGTAGAGGGTAATGATCCTTTAAATATGTCTGGTTGAGATTGTGAAAGTCAACACACAACCGAATGTCTCCATTCTTTTTTCATATTGGGACTGTTGACAATTTTGTCACATTGCACAATGGGGTAGAAAAATTGAATTTTTTGTAAAGTATTTCTTTTAATTTCATGAATTTGTTCCCTTGCTTTTTTTAGAAACAACATTTTCAAGCATTGCAGCAATTTTGGCTTTCCCTGCCACCCCCTTGTACATAAAATGAAGAAGAAAGAGCTTCGCTGCCGAACAAGCTAAGGAAGATAGCTTCACCGAAAGAAATCGCTAAGGATGAAAACTACTTCGGGCCCGAAGTCCCTCAAACAACTACTTCGGGCGAAAACCTTGCGAAGCGGCGTTGCCGAAGAAGGAATTCAAAGAAGGCATAAAAAAGAGCTTCGCACCCGAAGCATTTCCAGCAGCTACTTCGGGAAAAAGTTTTGCGCAAGTGGCATTTCAAAAGAACAACTTCGCCGAAGGAAAATCGTGGTCCGAATTGGCTAAGGCAAGAAAACTACTTCGGGCCCGAAGTCCCTCAAACAGTTACTTCGGGCGAAAGTTTTGCGAAGCGGTGTTGCCGAAGAAAAATGCAAAGGAAGAAGAATGAAAACTACTTCGGGCCCGAAGCACTTCAAAAGGCTACTTCGGGCAAGAAACTTGCGAAGCGGGATTTGAAGGAGCGCAACGTTGAAAACACTTCGCCGAAAAACCGTCGAAGCACCCACTTCGGGCCTCCCCACCAGCGAACCATTTCTACTTCGCTGAAAGTCGTTGCGAAGCATCTGCTTCGGCAAACCTTCGTGCGAAGTACTTTCCCCCAAAGTGGAAGCAGTCAAAGCATTTTTGAAGGTAAGAATGCGCTTCGGCCAAAATCCTCCCGAACCACAATTTTGAAGGAAGATCACGGCGAAGCATTTTAACAGTTCATCGGTGAAGTAGTTTTGGCACATCTTCCAGTGAAGCAGTAATGAAGAGCCCATCTTGCGAAGGAGATCTGCTTCGGCCCTCATCACCCCCGAAGCTGTTTTGCGAAGCTCCACCATGCGAAGTGCAAATCAAGGAGAATCTGCTTCGGCACAAGTCCATTGCGAAGCGAAGTTGCGAACGAAGAACTAGCGAAGCACTTCAAGGGCACGCGCTCCAAGCCGGGTATTTTCCCGAGGTGATCAAGTGCCTCATAAATGCATTTTTACGTGCCCAAAAAACTAGCTGCGCATTTTTGGCAATTGGAAACGAAGTATCAGTCTCTGAAGAAGAGCCCGACAAGCATGGCGGCCACTCGAGTATTGCACCCAGAAGCCAAGGATGCTCAGACGGCTCATTAATGCAAGTTTCCATGGCTGACCCGGTCGTAGTTTCTAGTTTTGGTAATAGATTTGAGAGCTCAGTCACGAGGGCCACGAGGAGCCGACTTCTCAGGTTTCGAGGGTGTACTCCTCCATTTTGTGCAATTATGGCTCAGAGGGTCGGGTCCTCTATAAAAACCCAGGCATTGTAATGTAAAAAGGGGGGGAACTTTCTGCTAGAAAGCTGTTGTAACTTGCATTCCTGCGATTAATACTAAAGAGCTTTGGACTCTATTTCTCTCTTTTATGCTGCCTTCTGCATTTATTTCTTTCATCTTTCTTCATTTGTATACTGTAATTCTGAATCCTGGATTTAGGTATGCGATTGGGGACTGAACCCTAAAATTTTCTCGAAGGATACATAGGGGAGGAAAACGTTGTAGAGGCTTTCTTTTATGCTGCCTGTGGATAGTGTTTCTGTTATATTCACTTTTCCTAATCGTCGTTACTCTGAACTCTGAATTTCGACGAAAGGGAAGGGGGAATCCTGGAACTCGTCCAGAGGATACATAGGAAAGTTAATATTGTGTTCATTTTGTTATATTCTTGGTGTTTCTTGCTACTGTTTCAAGCTATTGGCTAGCAATCGTGCTTCTGGTTCTTTCCCACCATTAAACTACTAAAATTTCTTCCCTTACTCTTTTATTTCTTTCCCCCCTCTATTTATCTCTTCCTGCACCCTTATCTTAAAACACCAAAGTAGTTTAGTATAGGAGCCGGCCTTTCTCCGGAGATTGGCACGAGGGGCATCTCTTCCCTTCGGCCTTTCAATGTTGGTCCAGGTCTAGGGTGCATACACTTACCCAAATCCTTTCCTGGGCAGATTTGATGACCAACAATTTTTGGCACGCCCGGTGGGACCCGGTCAGTCTCACCTTGTGAGTAGTAGTGAGAACCGATGCTCTCATTACCGAAAGACTCTTAGCATCTGGTGACTCTATCTTACCCGAGAATATTTAAGTCATAAATACCGGTACCAAAGTCTGTGTCTTCATGCAAACAAGATGGAGAGTTAGGAATAGAGGAGAGGAAACTGAGTTCTTTGAGCTAGATATTGACGCCTTTGGGGAACGATCTAGGTTGGTCACCCTCGAGTCTTTGTTACGTGGAACATCCTCGCAAGAGGCCGCTATTGACGAACAAGGCCTAACTTCTGATAGCACAATGACTAGCTTTCCTCCTAATCCTCCCAACTCACCGAAGCATCCTAGTGCCTCCATTCCTATTGGTCGTCCTATTAGCAATCAAGGAGGAGCTTCGAGAATTCCTATTTCTCAAAATCCAAGAGTAAATATGGCACAACAAACAACAACAACAACAACAAATGTAGCAACAACCGCCACCCAGATTATTCCCAGCATGGAATTCTTCAGGACCGCTAAATCTAGCGGGACAAGGGCAAGTGCCGCCTGCTGCTATAAAGAAGATCCCAACATTCGATGGAACTAGGAAGACTGCTCTGGAGCACATCCAGGATATAGTTTCTCTGGCGGTGATCCATGACATCATAGAAGAGCGGGTTATGGTAAAGCTTTTGGTTCTGTCTCTTAGAGGAAAACTCCTCTATTGGTATAGATCTTTACCACCCGATACCATTACGGGATGGGACCAGTTAGCCGAGCAGTTGATGCGAAGCTTCAATGAGTCCGTCGATCCGACCTCTCTCCTGCATCAGTTCACAATGATCCAGAGACATCCACAAGAAGAGATCACAGACTTCAATGTTAGGTTCGCTCGAACCTGGCAAAGAATACCAGTTGGACTTCGGCCATCTGATGAAGCTGCAACATACTATTTTCTTTGGGCTTTCAATCCTGATATCAGTGTGATGGTGAGGTATTCGAATATCAATACCTTCCCAGAGTTATATGAGTTGGCCCAAAAAGTGGAGATGGATCTAATAGCTATGGGTAAGCTTCCCCAAAGGATGTCGATGCCCATACTTCCTGATTTCTATCAATCCCAGTATGCAAGCGTAGCCGCTTCATAGATCTCTACAACCCCTGCACTCCCGATCTCATCTTGGAACCCGAATCCCATTGTATCTCAAATCACTGCTCCACAAATTCATTTTCCCACTTTTTTGACTCCGCAGCCCATGGTCACTTCGGCATTCCCTGTACTGCCAGCACCACTTCAACACCCTGCCCTACCTCCAATACCAACAATGGCTCCATTGCCACCGATTCCCAAAGCCGAAGACATGCAAGCCAAAATACTGCAAGAAGTTCAGTCCCTGAACTCCACAGTGCAGACCCTATCTAATGACATGACCATTATGAAGAAGAAGCAAGCACAACAAGAGTTTCTACCAAGAAGATCTTATCCTACACCTGCGCTTACTAAAGATCAAGCGGCCCAGCAAGGAAGAGCTTCGGCAAGAAATGTTGCAATAGACGAAGCCCCGAGCACTTTCGATTATATACATTGGTGCTCCACGTGTAATGACCCTCACGAAGAGAATACCTGCATGCTGCACCAACACTATGTACAAATGCTGGCGAGCAGTAGTCATGGCGGTCAAGTCAATGTCATTAGACAGATGAATCACAACTTGGTGATTGGTGAAGAAGAGCCAGTTGCAGTCCTTACCAGAGGAGGAAAGAGGTCGATAGAGGTGGATGCTACTCAAATGGCTCCCTTAAAGGTGCATGCTCATCATGAGAAAGGACAACAACCTCCTCCGGCCCCGAATGAAGCTCGACAGCCTACACCAGTCAAAGAGAAGGCCCAACAGGCCCCTGCAAATCCACCATAGGTGGAAACTAAGGAACAAGCTAGAGAGAAGCTCAAGCTTCCTTCACTGACCAAGCGACAAAGGGTCGAAGCTACAGAATAGTATCACACCAGATATGAGCCAAGAAAGGAACCTGAGGTGCCCAATTCCTTGGCGTACAACATTGTAGATGAGCTGAAGAGGATTCCAGCCAAAATTAGTCTGTACGATGCACTGCAACTACCTGGACAAGTGGACCTATTGCAAGAATCATTGAAGATAACCAAAGCAAGAAAGGCAGCACCGCTTGCCCTAGTGCAGACCCTGTCCACATCCATTACAGGGAAGAATAGGCCACCACCATTCTACATGTCTCTACAGATGGAAGGGTATGTTGTACATAACTGTATGATTGACTCTGGGGCCGCGACGACAGTCATGCCCAAGGCGGTGTGCGAAGAGATAGGGATGGAATACATGCGAAGTAGTCATGGCGTACTCCAGTTGGATGGTACCCCCATGAAGACTATAGGGGTGATCAAGGATATTCCTATTCGACTACACAAGATGCCTCAAATCATAGTTATACAAGAGGTGGTAGTCGTTGACCTTGAGCCCTACTTTAGTATGTGCTTGTCGAGAGAATTTACGATGAAGTTGGGTGGATATCTATCTATGGATTACTCCCATATGGAGATTCCATTCAAAGGGAAGAAGATTAAAATCTACAATGAGAAGCCTTCTACCTTCCTCGTAGAGAAGATGTCCGAAGGAGAAAGCAACGATCCTGTGCATGCGATAGTGGAAGGGATAGAGCAAGTGGACCTGGTCGAGGAGTCCCTCGCACAGTTAAGTTGTGAAGATGAGTTTTCATTGGCAGACTTTAATGCCATGATAGAAACTGAGATGGGATGTTATGCCATCGCCAAGCCTGAGAAACACATCAAGTCAGAAGATAAAGTCTTCGCCCAAGGATTATGGAAATTATTCTTCGATGGTGCCCGATGCAAAAATGGCGTCAGGGCGGGGATTCTTTTAGTATCACCTTCTGGAGAGCAGAAGGAATATTGTTACCGGTTGGTGTGGAGTTGCACCAACAATGCAGCAGAATATGAAGCATTATGCCTAGGACTCAAGAAAGCAAAAAAGTTGGGCATAAAGCATCTCCAAATCTTTGGAGATTCCGAATTGGTATGCAATCAAGTCACAAACAAGTGCACTTCAAAGAAGCACTATCTCAAGTCATACCGAAATAGGGTATGGGACTTGCTCGACCAGTTCGAATCTCTCAATCTGCAGTCTATTCCAAGAGAAAAGAATCGACATGCCGATGTTCTAGCATCCATCGCAGCCAAGTATTCTCCAGTAGAAGACATGGTGCATAAGCCCAAAGCTGTGAGGATGATTTATAGGCCCTCTGTCCCAGACAGAGATCTGCATTGGCAAGTTTTTGACAGTGATGAGCAGATTGTGAATTTCATGATTCAAGAAGTAGCCACAGTTGAGAGTAGAAGCCCTGACGAAGAAGAATATGAAGGGCTAGTTCAATTGAAGAATAATCACGTTCCCAAGGGATTAATTACTCTTGAAAGCCTCTTTGATCAGAATGATCGAGCAGTTTCTCACAGGATCAAAGTTAATGCAAAGCAGTATCAAGATTTAGAACTTGAACCTGGGAAAGCAATAAAAGTTGGAACAGATTGCACTTCGGAAGAGCTAGAGCAGATCCGATCTCTGTGCAGAAAGTATCCCGACACAGTGGCTTGGTCTTATCAAGATCTAAAGGGATATGATCGACAACTGATCCAGCATACAATTGAGTTGCAGGAAGGGATCAAACCTTTTTGGCAGAAGCAAAGGCCTGTCAATCCAAAGATCAAAGTCTTGATGAAGGCCGAACTCCTAAAAATGCTCGAGGCAAAGATAATTTATCCCATCAAACATTCTTCTTGGGTAGCGAATCTAGTCCCAGTCAGAAAGAAGAATGGAGATATACGATTGTGCATGGACTTTCGCAACCTGAACCAGGCTTCTCTCAGAGATCACTACCCTCTCCCATAGATCGATCAGATCTTGCATTCGATGGTTGGGGCTCAACGCTTCTCCCTACTCGATGGTTTCTCTGGATACAATCAAATCTGGGTCAGGGATGAAGACCAGCATAAAACCGCATTCACTACCAAGTGGGGAACATTTGCTTACCAGCGAATGCCATTCGGCCTTTCGAATGCGGGTGCCACTTTTTAGAGGGCAATGGATTTAGCTTTTGGTGAACTCTTGAATAAGATTATTGTTATCTATCTAGATGACATGACCGTCTTCTCCCGAAGAAGGGAGGATCACCCATTACACTTACAACAGATTTTTGAAAAATGTCAAGAATTTGGCATTTCAATCAATCCAAAGAAGTCCATATTCGCAGTCAACGAAGGGAAGTTGCTGGGACATGCGATATCAGAGAAGGGTCTCGCTGTAGATCCTGACAGAGCTGAGGCTCTAATGAAGCTCCCACTCCCAGTAGACAAGAAAGGTCTTCAATCTTTCTTCGGCCAGATCAACTTCATGAGGAAGTTTGTCCCAGATTTTGCCCAAGTCATCAAGCCGATGTCCAAACTTTTGAAGAAGGGTGCAGAATTCATCTGGACGAAGGAGAGAAAAGAAGCATTCGAAGAAATAAAAGCCTGAATTGCTCAAGCACCGGTCCTGACCAACCCTGACTACAATCGGGACTTCATCCTATATGCTATAGGAGAACTTGAGAGCTATGCTGCGGTCCTAACACAAAAGAGGGAAGATGGCGAAGAGCGCCCCATCGCGTTTCTAAGCCAAGTGATAAACCCTCATGAAGAAAAATATAATTTCATAGAAAGGCAGGTGCATGCAGTAATGAAGTCTCTTAGGAAATTCAAGCAATTCATCTCCCAAAGTCGGGTTACAGTCTTCGTCATCCACCCCGATGTGCGCAATTTCATCATCCAAGGAGAATTGGGTAGTAAAAGAGCCGGTTGGGTCAACAAGATACAAGAATTTGACATCGAGATCAAACCCACAAAACTGGTTCACGGTCATGCATTGTGTCAAGAACTGGCGAAGAGCGTAGCGGCCGAAGCTACAGAATCTCAGTGGGATGACTCACCAGTAGAAGAATGCTTCGCAAACCAGGAAGAGGACGAGAAATACTGGGTCAGTGAGATAGTCGAATACTTCAACACCGAAAGATGTCCTTCACATCTAAATGCTTCACAGCGAAGGCATTTCAGGATGCGGTCCTCCCGATATACCTTGCACCCCGAAGGCCTATTTTTTAGAAACATTGATGGCGTCCTTCTTAGGTGCATAAAATATGATGATAAAAGGAGAGTCCTGGGAGAATTCCATTCAGGATTATCTGGAGGTCACTTCGCAGGGAGAACAACGGCATTAAAAATCATCAAGGTGGGTTATTATTGGCCCACACTCTTCGCTGATGCCTTCGCAGTTTGTCGCAAATGCGAGCAGTGTCAGAAGTTCACCGGCCAAAGCAGAAATGCTTCGATGCCTCTTCGACCGATACAAGTAGAAACTCCCTTTCAACAATGGGGGTTGGATTTCATAGGGGTCATATCGTCGAACTCCTCCGTTGGGCATAAGTTCATCTTGACCACGACTGATTACTTTACCAGATGGGCCGAAGCAGTTCCCACGAAGAATGCAGATCAGGAGACCGTCATCGCTTTCCTAAAGGGATTGATTACACGGTTCGGCATTCCAGAAGCAATCATCACGGACAATGGTCCTGGCTTCGCAGGTGCCAAAATCAATGAGTTCTTCTACCGATATGGGATATATCATAAAGTATCCTCCAATTACTATCCACAGGGCAACGGATTGGCAGAATCCACCAACAAGACCTTGTTGAAGGTGTTAAGAAAGCTCATAGAGATGAACAAAAGAACTTGGCATCTTCTTCTAGATCGGGCCTTGTGGGCCGATCGAATTTCTATCAAGAAGTCGATCAAGACTTCACCTTACGCCCTGGTCTATGGTAAGGAGGCCATCTTACCTACCCACATAGAGATCCCTGCGTTGTAGCTGTTAGAAGAAGAAGGAGTTAATTCAATGGAAAACCGGTTGGCTCAGCTGCTACAGTTGGAGGAAGATCACGAGAAGGCTTACCAGAGCTTCGCTAAACATGCTCAGGTCACCCGAGATTGGTTCAAGAAAAAATCATCCGATCGCACATTCAAAGTGGGAGATCTGGTATGGAAGTGGGACTCTTGGAAGGCCAAGCCTGGAAATCATGACAAGCTGGATGCTTTTTGGGATGGACCGTTCGAAATCATGAAGGTGAACTTGGCCAACTCTTTCATCCTCAAAGATGCAGATGGCCAGGTATTACAAAGCTCTCTAAGGGTGTGTCCGACCTCTGATGCACTATTGAGTTTATGACAAGTAGACTCACCCCAAAGAACAAGAGGGCTGCTACATATTATTCTCAAATTTACTGGTATTTGACCTTGCCTGCTCACCACTATCCAAAGTTAATCTGTGCTATCGCGTAGAACTACCAGCCAGCATCCAAGCAAGTGTTGGATGCTTCGGGCCATAAGTTGTTTTCAATTTTGAAGGAAGATGTGCAAGCAGCATTCGCGCCACAACAAGGGCCACCCAAGGGCTATTCGATTTGCAACGTCATTCTGAGTGAACAGATGGAGAGGTTCACCTCCAAAAACTACATATTGAAATTCTTGTGCGAGAACCTCAAAAGTGGGCTCCCTTTAGGCAAGCTGCCCCAAATGCCCTTACCCTTGGCGGCCTTCAAGAACATCGATATTTTCTCTATCATTGCATGGGTGGCGGGCCTATCGATAGATGCTTCGGTGCAACCCTAGAAGGTGTCTTTGGCCGAATGTATTTTGAGAGGGGAATTCTATGCTCCTGATGCTTCAAGACCAAACACCAACCCAGTTTTCTTTGATTGGGCAGAATGGGTGGCCCGAACCTTGCACACACGGCTCACCAGCATGAAGAATTCGATGATGGGCCAGTACTTCGCACCCTATTATTTCCTTGTTTGGTTGTTTTTCTACCATGTACATAAGAAATTCCCCCACATTGCCATTTCTTCAAGCGGCAAGGATGGAAATCCTCTACTTGTGTACCAATGGACTCCCCTCCTATTGAGGATAGAGTCTTATTATTCTTTTAACCAATAATTTTTGGGACCTGCTATGCATTTGTTGAAGGGCTCTTGCCCTCGGGTGCCCCTCAGTTTGAGAGATAGAGTGGTAATGGAGAAGAAGGGGGATGTCTTTCAGTTGACACAAGGGTTGGTGATTCGCCTGTTTGGCTTCATAGGAAAGCCCTTCCTACTACCTGTTTTCCCCTCCGAGTACCAATTCGCATTGGAGGTCGCTCGACAGAGCGATATAACAAACGCCGTCTATGGCCATGGTCAAAAATGGGCACATACCTATGACTTCCCCTTCAAGATGGGGGTAATTGAAGTATTTGCCTTGAAGCAGAACGTATTCTTGGAGGAAAATCTTGCCAATTTTGGCCTACTCCAAATTCCTCAACAATGGCTCTATGATCCCTTGGGAGTGATGAGGGATCACTTAAAATTCAAGAACTTTCATATCTGCCCCCACCCTAAAATTATGGAGCAAAGAAATAATCCCAATGGGAAGGATCTGGAGTGGCATTTAGAGAGGATGAGGACATTTCCTCCCTGGCATGAATTTTACCCTATGGAGGTCGAGTTTGACCCTGACCAGCATCCCTTCCCAACTCTAGACTCCACGTTTTGGAGAAAGGCAAAGGACAATTTGAAGGAGGAATTGAAGAACTGGGGCGAGGAACAACTAAGAGAGTGGTGGATGATGAGAGTCCATCGCCAAAAGATGAATTCCTACGGACTCTTAACAATGGATAAGGACTTCGCAATTGTTTACGAAGCCAATGTTGGGACTTGGAAGCCCATATCCTTCATCGAATTTGTCCCTCCAACTACCCCAGGATCGGGCGAAAGCCCAAGAGGAGCTGACGATGCCTCGAAGCAGGAAGAGGAGGAAGAAGCTGAAGCTACACCAGAGGCACTACCACAAAGCCATGACACAAGTATCGAAGAGTCAGAGCAACCATTGGAGAGGAAGAAAAGAAAGAGGCAAGAGCAAATTCAAGTGCCTCCGAGCCATCCAAAGCGACCCCGCATGAAGCTCCCAAGTGCTCCTACTGGACAACCTGCATCAGGCCTGGCCAAAACAAATGTTGATGCTATGGGGCCACCAAGTGCCGAGACAGTCCCAGACATAGACGTCATTGATGTGGAGGAACTCCTCCAGCAAGAGGGAGACCCCGAAGTAGAAGTCATGGAAGTCGGGAGTGCCGAAGTCCAAAAAGAGCAGGAGCCTATTACACAAGAAGTCACCATGGCTGCTCCGCCAGAAGGGCATGTAGGTATGCACTCTCCACCCTTTGCCTTGGTCTCTCACATGTCCACTGTGGTCTCGACCAAATATTCTCATAAGTATCTCCCTCCCTCACAAAGTCAATCACCTCTTCGCACGTTGCCCCTTACCACCGATCCCGTTAGCCCCACTCCACTCGAGTCATCAGGCCGGGACAAGTCTGTTGACACTACTTCGCCCACCTATGCCACCATTCCCTTAGTTCCCAGGTAGGGCGAAGGCAGTACCCCAACGTCGAACCCCGTTCCTCATTCCCCTACCTCACATGGCATTGTTGCACTCGTTGGGAAGCTCCTAGTACACCCGTCACCAAACCTTATGGTGAGGCATCCCCATTCATTCTTTATACTTGTTCACCCCTTTGGCTGGAGATCCAGCCTCATTTGAATTAGATATGTCCTTAATTAAGGAACGCCCTCTAGCCGAGAAGCTACTCCTAGCTCAAAAAAACACAGAGAAAATACTAAAGGAGGCAAGGAAGAAGAGAGGGCGCTCTCTGGCCCAGGTTGAAAAGTGCGCTGTCTTCGATTTGAAGGATGGGAAGTTGCACAAAGTAAAAAATATCCCCAAGGTCCAAAAGCCCCTGGATGAAATGACTCCAACAGACTATGATTATCAAGATAAATCCAAGGACCTGGAGCATTTAAATGTGGATAATGAATCTGCATCTATGCACATCAGGATAGAAACTTTCCAAGCGCATGCCAACATCACTAATCAGCGTAGGTTTGAAGCAGAAAATGCCAACATCAAGTTGGAAGAAGAGCTAGCTAGAATCTGCTCCAAGTTGGAGGATTCAGAGGAGCAGTGTAAGCTGATGAAAAAGGAAACACATGCCCTAAAACAACAAATACTACAACTACAGTGTACAGTTGAGTCAGGCCGAGAATGATCTTAAGGTCAAGGAAGTTGAAAGCAGGATCTTGCAGTTGCAGAAGTAGTTGCACAAAAAATAAAACTTGGAGCTGTTTGACAGAGGCAGGATCAAAGAAATCCGCTCACACTTGCTCAAGAATTTTAGACCCCGAGCCTCTAGTGCCCTATCAATTTTGACCTACATTACTAAAGCACAGCGTGCCGCTGCCGAAGGAGGGCCAATCATAGATGAGGTCACTCAGAAAGCTAGAGTCCAACTCAAATTAGCCTTTGATGTCCAAAGCATGAAATATCAAGACTTGCAGGTTGTTGCAATGAGTCGGACGACTAGGGATTGGTCCATGGCCCAAGCCACAGTTCGCACCTTCTTTTCCAAGGTGAGGAAGGCACAAAAAGCGAAGGACCTCCTAGACATGTTTGAGAATGAGCAGTGCGCATCGCTAGGCTATTTCCAGGATCTCTCTTCCTTAGGTTTCTTGAGCTTCACGGATGATGATGGGAACCTTCTGACCAAGGAAGAGCTTAAGCCAGCATGGCTTCATTTTGAAGGTGATGTCTCGGAGATAGACGAATGGGTGGAGCCGATAACAGAAGGGTAGGTCATAGATTTCATTCTGAGACACTGCAAGATTGCAACCTACCTGAATGATCTGTACACCAGAGCCAAACATGCTGATATCGGGCAGATTGATCGGTTTCGCATTTTGGTTAAGGCATTGCAAGATCAAGAGCCTTTCTCGAAGGGTGCCTGGGCTCATGTTCACCGAACCATGAAGCGCATCCACGATCGCCTTGCCCCATCGTCGTAGCAGGAAGCCACGCCAGAGGAAGCAGAAGAAGAAGAGGAAGAAGAAGAAGAACAAGTCGTGGAAGCACCCCAAGAGATAGAAAAGGGAGAAGGGTCTGGAGGTAACTCTGGCCCAACGGATCAACGCTGAGGGTTCTCCCACCGAGATGAGCTCGTTGCCCCATGAGCCGCCAAGAATGTTGACAATTTTGTCACATTGCACAATGGGGTAGAAAAATCGATTTTTTCGTAAAGTATTTCTTTTAATTTCATGAATTTGTTCCCTTGCTTTTTTAGAAACAACATTTTCAAGCATTGCAGCAATTTTGGCTTTCCTCACCATATCCCTTGCACATAAAATGAAGATGAAGGAGCTTCACTGATGAACAAGCCAAGGAAGATAGCCTCAAGGAAACTAAGGATGAAAAATACTTTGGGCCCGAAGTCCCTCAAACAACTACTTCGGGCGAAAACATTGCGAAGTGGCATTGCCAAAGAAGGAATTCAAAGAAGGCATAAAAAAGAGCTTCGCACCCAAAGCATTTCCAGAAGCCACTTCGGGTAAAATTTTTGCAAAGCGACATTTCAAAATAACAGCTTCGTCGAAGGAAATTCGAGGTCTGAATTGGCTAAGGCAAGAAAACTACTTTGGGCCCAAAGTCCCTCAAACAGTTACTTCGGGTGATAGATTTGCGAAGTAGTGTTACCGAAGCAAAATGCAAAGGAAGAAGAATGAAAACTACTTCGGGCCCGAAGTCTCTCAAACGACTACTTCGGGAGAGAAACTTGTGAAGTGGGATTTGAAGGAGCACAACGTTGAAAACACTTCACCAAAAAATTGCCGAAGCACCCACTTCGGGCCTCCCCGCCAGCGAACCATTTCTACTTCGCTGAAAGTCGTTGTGAAGCATCTACTTCGGCAAACCTTTGTGCAAAGTACTTTCTCCCGAAGTAGAAGAAGTCAAAGCATTTTTGAAGGTAAGAATGTGAAGTGCAAATCAAGGAGAATCTACTTCGACACAAGTCCATTGCGAAGCGAAGTTGCGAACGAAGAACTAGCGAAGCACTTCAAGGGCACGCGCTCCAAGTCGAGTATTTTCTTGAGGTGATCAAGTGCCTCATAAATGCATTTTTACGTGCCCAGAAAACTAGCTGCGCATTTTTGGCAATTGGAAATGAAGTATCAGTCTCTGAAGAAGATCCCGACAAGCATGGCGGCCACTCGAGTATTGCACCCAGAAGCCAAGGACGCTCAGACGGCTCATTAATGCAAGTTTCCATGGCTGACCCGGTCGTAGTTTCCAGTTTTGGTAACGGATTTGAGAGCTCAATCATGAGGGCTGCGAGGAGCCGACTTCTCAGGTTTTGAGGGTGTACTCCTCCATTTTGTGCAATTATGGCTCAGAGGGTCGGGTCCTCTATAAAAACCCAGGCATTGTAATGTAAAAAGGGGGGGGAACTTTCTGCTAGAAAGCTGCTATAACTTGCATTCCTGCGATTAATACTAAAGAGCTTTGGACTCTACTTCTCTCTTTTATGCTGCCTTCTGCGATTATTTATTTTATCATTTCTTCATTTGCATATTGTAATTCTAAACTCTAGATTTAGGTATGTGATTGGGGACAGAACCCTGAAATTTTCTCGAAGGATACATAGGGGAGGAAATCGTCTGTATTGGTTTTCTTTTATGTCTCTCGTGGATAGTGTTTCTGTCATATTCACTCTTTCTTCATCGTCGTAACTCTGAACTCTGAATTTTGATGACAGGGAAGGGTAACTCTGAAATTCGTCCAGAGGATACATAGGAGGATTAGTATAGCGTTCATTTTGTTTACTCTTGGTGTTCTTTGCTGCTGTTTTAAGATATTGGCCAGCAATCATGCTTTTGGTTCTTTCCCACCATTAAACTACTAAAATTTCTTCCCTTACTCTTTTATTTCTTTCCTGCATCCTTACTCTATTTATCTCTTTCCTGCACCCTTATCTTAAACATCAAAGTAGTTTAGTATAGGAGCCGACCTTTCTCTAGATATTGGTACGAGGGGCATCTCTTCCCTTTGGCCTTTCAATGTTGGTCCAGGTCTAGGGTGCATACACTTACCCAAATCCTTTCCTGGGCAGATTTGATGACCAAGCCACCCATGTTGAGTGCTTTATTGGATAGATTATCTTGGCCTCTAGCATCTTCAACAACTTCACTTTCATGAGGAATTCAATATTGGGATTGAAAGGCCGTTGTTTCTGATGAAAAGGTTTTACCCCTTCCTAAAATTCTATAGTATGTTGAATCACATTCTTATCATAACCCCTCAAATCATGGTTGCTCCAAGCGACAATATCTGGATACTCGAAATATAATTTCTTGATATCTTTGATTTCTTCTGTGGTGCCATCTATTCCAACCTTGATAACTTTATCAGGCTTCAAATTCAATTCTTTATAATCCTTCACATCTATTATAATCTTGTGCTTCTCAACCCGATCACTTTGGTCAAATAGACTTTCAAGTGTAATCAGTCCCCTAGGGATGTGATTATTTTTTAGCTGAATCATCCCTTCTCTCTCTTCTTTAGCAAGGACTCTATCATCAGTGCTTGCAGTTTATTTAAGCAAGAAATTAATTATCCGCTCATCATTATAAAATATTTGCCAATAGATACTTTTGTTAGGAACTGAGGGTCTGTAAATTACCCTAATTGTCTTAGGCTTTCTAACTACTTGTTCTACAGGAGAGTAGTTAGCACCGAGAGAAGCAAAAATATCTGCATGTTTATTTAGCTCTCTTGAAATTGCTTGAACCTTTAAAGCAATGAAATATTCAAACAAGTCCTAGAATCTATTGTGGTATACCTTCAGGTAGTGTTTCTTTGCCACACACATGTTAGTGATCTGATTAGTAAAAAGTTTCGAGTCACCAAAAATCTACAATTGTGTAATACCCAACTTCTCAGCTTTCTTCAATCTAAGGCATAAAGCCTCATATTAAGCTGCATTATTTGTGCAACGCCAAGTTAACCTATAAGAATAAGTCTTTTACAATCCTTCAGGGGAGATCAACACGACGTCAACTCCTATACCATTCTTGCATCTGGAGCCATCAAAATACATTCTCCATAATTGATTTGCAATAGGATCGGGAGAATCAGGAACCTTTTATTCAATTTGTTCTGGCTTTGTGATAGTATAACAACCAATGTCTGTTCCAATCATCGCATTGAAGTCCATGAGTGAAAACTCATCCTTGAGGTGAAGCTCACCCAATGCTTCTTCCATCAAATCAACCTCTCCTAACTCCTTGATCACCATGTTAACCGCTCCTGGGGAACTTTGTTCTTCCAAATTCTCAATGTGAAAATGTGAGGGCTTCTCATTATGAATGTGGATCTTCTTTCACTTGAATGGTATATCCAAATACGAGTAGTCTAATTAAAGGTATCCTCCTAGCTTAGCCATGAACTCCCTCGAGAGACACATGCTAAAGTAAGGTTCCAGGTCAACTACTACCACCTCCTAGATGATTGTGATTTGTGGCATACTATGGAGGACAATGGGAATATTATTTATTACACCTACTATTTTCATAGGTGTCCCATACAACTACAAGACTCCAAGGCTACTCCTTGTATACTCCATACCCATGAATTCACAAACTGCGTTTGGAATGACACTTGTCGCAATGCCAGAATCAATCATGCAATTGTGCACTATTCAACTCTCCATCCTGAGTGACAAATAGAAGGAGGGTGGTATATTATTTCCAGTGGCTGAAGTAGTCAATGCTTGAGCAAAAATTGTCTGGGTAGGACTTTTTCTATTATCTTTCATAGAATTCAATAATTCTTGTAACATATCAACTTGCCCAGGTAATTGTAATGCATCATAAAGACTAATCTTAGCAGGAATATTCTTCAACTCTTCAACAATGTTGTATGCAGACGTACCAGACTCCCTTTTGTTAGTGGCCTCATATTTACTCTGATATTGTGGTGTGGCTTCTACCCTATGTATTTTAGTCAAATATGGATACTTGAGATTTTCTCTGGCTTGTTCCTCTGTTTCAGCTCTTGCTTGTGAAGTTGATGCTTTTTCTTACAATATTTCCTTTACTTGTGGTGGTAAAAGATCTTTCAATAGAACATATGAATATGGCTTTGATGTTGAAGCAGGAGCTTTTACTTATTTCTTCTCATCTTGTACCTTTGGGTTAGCAGGTACCCTTAACAGTTCCATCTTAGCTAGATCTACTGTAACTGGCTTCTTTCCAGCTCTTGTGAGAACTAAAACTTGTTCTTCTGAAGAAACCATGAAATTGTGATCCATTTCAGTAATCATATTAACCTGACCTCCAAAAGATATTGCAACTAGTGTTTGCACATAGTTCAAATGAACCATACAAGTCTCCTCGCCATGTACATCATTAGATGTAGAGCACCAGTATGTTCTATCTGTGGGGCTAGCTTCCTCATTCGTTGATATAGTTGGGTTCCTCTCAGATACCTTGCTTGTTGAAGTCGCTTTTTCCCTGGTGATTGGCGGAGGTTGAAATCTCCTAGGTTGGAAATCTCTCTCGGCTTGCTTTCTTTTGATAATTGTGATTTTGTTACCCATTGCTCTTATAGCTGAATTAGCGGACTTCACTTCTTGCAAAAGTGTCATGTAAGGATCAGGATTTAAGGGGGTAGGAGGTACCGATAAAGGTAGTGGTGTCGATGGTGTAGGTAATGCAGGAAACAGGATAGATGGAGGTCATTGAGGAGCTAACGGGGCAGGTAATTATGGAAAACTAGAAGCTTACTATTGTGATATCGGGATAGGAGCGATCGGAGGGGGTGCTGAATTCCATGAAGGGACCGAATACATTGCCTATATAGGCTGTGAAAATGTTCTAGAATATAGATATTATGGGAGATCGAGAATAATGGACATAGTTACCTTTGGAGGAAGCCTACCTACAACAATCAAATCAGCTTCGGATTTTTGAGATTATGTATACAAATCCAAAAATGTGTTCACATTGGCTTGACATACTGCCATACCAATATCGATGCTGAGCGCTCGAAGGTAATATAACACCGCTTGTTCATGCGTAGGCCTCAAATCTTTTGGAACTCTTTGCCAAATTCGTGCAAATCGAACATTAAAATCTATAATATCCTCTTAAGGATGCCTCTGAATGGTGGTAAATTGGTGCAATAAAGAATATGGATCAGCTTGCTCATGGAAATTCTTAATCAACAACTTAGCCAACTGATCCCATGAAGTAATGGTCCCAGTCTCCAACGATCGGTACAAATAGAGCAATTTTTCTATAAGTGACAAGACCAAAAACTTAACCATCACATATTCATCTAGAATGTCATGAATCATCACCAAAGCAGCTACATCTTGGATATGCTCATATGTAGTTTTTACAGTACCATCATAGGTCAAAAAAGCTTTTAATGCAGCTTGAGGAACTAGGTTTTGTGCTTGCAAGTTCAAGGCTCCTGAGTTGTTCCATGCAGGGAACTGCCTTGGTGGCTGTTGTTGTTGATGTGGTTGTGCCATGTGAACTAGAATATGAGGTGGGGGTGGAGGAACACTGGTGGCAGTACTAACTAGACTTGGAGAAACATAAAACACACTAGCTATTTGTGAGGATGTTGATAATGATGTAAGTGATGGGGTGACCAACCTAGGGCTTTCACCTAATTTTTGGATGTCGAGTTCAAAAAAATCAACAGGGTTTTCAGATTTTTCAGCCTTCGATCTTGTGATCATGAAGTATATCTTTCACCGTCCCCACGTTTAGATATTTCTAGATACGATCGAGTCGTCAGATGTTCTAATCATTTGACAGAAAAAAGGTGAACATCAAACCTAAATTCTACTAAGAATGGACTCTTTTAAGTCCCACCGGGCATGCCAAAAACTTTTGGTCACAAATCTACCTACGAACAAGATATGATCACTTGTACGCCCTAGAATCGGCCAACATTGAAAGGTCGAAGGAAAGAGATGTCTTTCGGACCAATCTCCAGAGAGGGTTGGTTCCCTTACTAAATCCTACACTATTGAAGACTAGAGTTGCAAGAAAGAAATTGGAAATAACAGAAAGAAAGGGAAATATGGCCACAGGTCGAAAATGTAATATTGGGGCAGACTAACAACAAAAATTCCACCAAGTTTTATAACAACATATAACAAAAGGAAAGCAACAAAATTTTACTCACACCTTTGTAGGGACAACCCTTAGATCACATTTCAAAACTTACTCACTCACCAACAATGTTTTAAATCCAGAAATAGAATTCAAAATTTAATAACAGGAACATGAGCATAAAAATAAATGCTTAAAAATAGAAGGAAATCACACACATAATAATCCTTGCAAATTTCATAAGCCAAGTCTCTTTTATTGATGCAGAGAACTTAAGAAGTTTTCTTGTAAAATATCCAACCTTGTTTACAAATAGAACTTTTATTAGTATTTATAGAGCTTTTTGCCTCTTTCATTAAATACATATGGAGGCAAGGTGTCGGCCACTCAGACACCAATAACATCAACTCTCACCTCGGTAACAACCATGAACCAATGAAAAAATGCCAAAGGAAATATCTACTGATTTTATCACATGGCATATCAAGCTTCAGTAGGAATCAATGATCTAATTTCATTCTCTATGGTGGTGCCTTGGAAATGCATACCCACGAAGTGGTCGGTGCCTCGAAAATGAACAATATTGCACTAGAATCAAAAGCACCTGGCAGTTTTGGTGATAAAATTGCCATAATAATTAATTGTATCAATCTTAATCCTTTTTCAAAGAATATTTTTATTGGAAACATGAAAATTCACCCAAAATGAGCCCTCATCTTCAATTTTCCTGAAACGAGCTTTTTTCTTGGAATGTGCACTTAATACTTTTATATTTTGTGAATGAAATTTTCCTTCAATCTTTATCTTTTTCTTTGGAAGATCTTCTACCGCCATAAGTAGAACCAATCTTGGAAACTTCATTTCTTTGAAAATTAATAAAAACTGTCGGTAGAATAGTTGCACCAATGAAATACCTAAAAGGAGAAATATTTATTATATTTTGGAGCGAAAAAGGCATTTTAGAAAGCGAAAAGGGTATTTCGGAGAGCGAAAAGGTCATTTCGGACCAAAACATTTTGGAGAAAAAGTATTTTACTTTGATTGCACCCGAAATTACACCCATTTATTATATTTTGGAGCGAAAAAGGCATTTCGGAAAGCGAAAAGGGTATTTCGGAGAGCGAAAAGGGCATTTCGGACCAAAATTTTTTGGAGAAAAAGTATTTTACTTTGATTGCACCCAAAATTACACCGATCAAAAAACTTCAAAAAATAATGTTCAATGTGCGAAAACACTCAAGAAGCATTTGTAAGTTTTACTGGCAAATTTACAAAAAAGTTTCAATGTGGCAAAAATGCCAACACATGTATAGTTTCTCTCCCATGAAGAAACGATTCAAGCAAGATTTGACTATTTCCCCTTCCTTTCTTCTATTTTTTCAGGTCATGGAGCTATCCACAATTGGGATATCTATTAGATTTATTTGACATGTTATTGATGAAAAAAATCTATCCTTTTCCTCCAACATGGATCTACCTCCTTGTTGTTCCTCTATTCTAAGCTTTGCATTGAAGTCTCCTCCTACAATCCATTGGTCCTCTAGGTAGTTTTCACTGAAATTCTGGATGGCTGCCCATTGATCCCTCTTTTCTTTGACTATCAATGCTCCATAAAAATTAACTATAGCCCAGTTTTTTCCACTTTTCCTATTTTGTAATCAGACCATCAACACCCCTCTCGTAGAGGCCTCCCCTATCACTAGGAATAATTGGTGATTTCACATAGTGGTCAATCCACCTAATTTTCCCTATGCAGATTGAGTAAGGATCTCTCATTTTTGCCATATCCTCCTATTTTTTTAAAAAGTCTTCTCCTTGCATTTTGATTTTATGTAAAAACTATATCTAGACTCATATCTATGATAATGATTCTGACTGTCTTTTATCTGGGGCAACTACCTAAATCCCTCACATTCCAAGTAATTAATATCATTGAGAATTAGGAGAGAAAAATCAACCATTGATTTTACCTTTCCATTCTGGCTCAAATCTCTTCCTTGTTCCTCCATATTTTCCTTGTTTGACTTCCTCCCTAAAGATTGGTTCAGTTTTTGTTTCTTCTTGTTGGAAATTTTGAGTATATTGTTGTCATTGATGTCAAAGTATTGATGTCATAAGTTAATGATATTGGTTGTAATTTATGGCAAGGAAAATAAAGGTTTAATGGTTTTACCATGGTGGTACTTGCAAAGGAAAAAGGAAGATATTTTATGGTGGCAAAGACTTTATCCAAATAAAAGGCCCAAAGAAGAAAAATAAAATTATAATATTTAAATCTATAAATATTTAAAATATTATAATAATTAAAAAGTAAAAGGACCCAAAGGTAAAAATACAAGTTATAATATTTAAATCTACTTTATATTTAATTATTTTAATAATTTAAAGGTATAGTGTGGATGCCAATGTTGAAAATTCAAATACCTCTCCAAGCACCGACGTGGAAGTTCAAAAGGGCAAAATGCATATATAACACATAAATATTATTACAAACTATGTAGTGATGAGTGTGCAAAAATTCGTGAAAATCGTGTGCGCTTTGTTTGTGGTCAAGTGGGAGACAGGATAAAGGAGCAGCACTTTTTGAGGTCGAAGTCGTGGACAAGGTGTGGTGCCAGCAAAAAGAAATACCATATGGGTAGCTAGCCCAAATGGTAGATCCCTCAGTGCTAAGACACAATAGAAGGGAGGTCTCAATTTTGAGACATGGCGGAGGCAAGGAGTTAAAGTTATTTGTTGAATAAATTTTTCATGTTGGAGTTAGGGAATAAGGAAGAGCACATGCAAGTTTGGTTTTGTGTGGGTGGCTAGCCCATGTGGTGGCCTAGCCAAAGCTAGGGCATGAGCCAACAAGCAGTGCAGGTTTGAATCATGGTGGCGACAACAAGGGAATAATATTTTTTGGTGAAATAAATATTGTTAAGGCTAAGGTATGCGCTTGCTTAGGGAGTCATAAGGTGATTATTTTATTTTTTATTTTTGAATCAAAAGGACATCGTGGTGGTATTAAATTTATTTGAATTAAAAGGGAATAGGGTGGAGTTTTATTAAGTGCTATGTGTGGGGTATAAAAAAAATGATGCTATGGTCATATTGAAAATTTGAAGTACATTGAAATATTTTATTTCAAGTAGGAGGTATAAGGTGTATAAAAAAATTCATGTGTGTAATTTGTGATTTTTTTGGGTTGAATATTATATTGCAAGATTAGGAGTAATAAGGTGTGATAAGTGGTTTGACATTTTATTATAAATCTTTCATGGTGAAAGGAAGATATGAAATATTTTGTTGAATATTAATGTTTTATTTTTGAGAACAAAAGAAGGAACTCAAAGCATAATTTTTAGATTTTATGATGCACATTATTTTGAGAGGAAAGTTCATGTGGATGGTTTGAGAAAGAATTTTGCTACCTAACCTTTGTAGTGGCATAAGGAGGATAAGTTGTTTGTAAGACAGGTTTTGAGGACATATCTTCATAAGAGCAAAATAAAAGGTATGTGTTAGGGTAAAAAGTAGTATTTACCTTTTTACCATTAGGTTATTACATTATTACCTAGTAGGTTAGATTGATTAATTTATCTTTCTACATTAACCATGAAGATATTCATGTTGAATATCTTATGGTTATCACACACTATTGTTTAGACGTGATATTGTTAGTGATTAATAAGTTGTTAGTTGTTAGCACATAATCCTAGCGGGTAACTACCTTTAAGGGGGGACTACCTATTAGGCTATTCATAGCCTAAACCTATTGTTATTTAAATTCATTTGCATATCAATATTATACTAATGGTTCAAGCTTAATTATTTTACATATTGTATTTACCAACATTGGCATCAAAGCTATGGAGCATCACTAAGCAAGGCACATCATTGGGTAAGGCGAGAGGAGGTCTTCTCATTCCAACTGGAACAAGGGATTGAGGAGTGGGATCCCCTAGATAGACACCCATTTTAAGGTGAAAGCATGAAATACCTTGGGTTTGAATTTTTAGTTAGGTTATTTTGTTTGAATTATTTCTAATTCTCTAAGGTTTTCATTTTTTTCCTGAATCATCAGACTAGACAACTCGTAGATGAATTGATAGCCTATCAGGCTACTGGCGACTCATAGGACTGGAACCGTCCTCAAGAGGATAATCCTTGACATAGGATATTTACACTTGAACCACGGTGGCCCATCTCTATGCAAGGGTAGGCATGCCCTATGACTGACGATTAGAGACTAGACTCTGATGACCGACTCGCGGTGGCCCACCTCTATGCAAGGGCAAGAGTGCCCTCTTACTAAAACAACTTGATGGATGACACTCAAATCTAGATTGACGTGACCATAATGACAACACTAACATCAAGGTAGACACTTGGAACACATCCTAAGGAAGGCACTAGAAACCTAATATGCATCCCAAGGATGACACCAGACACGTGGCAACACCTGGACAAACCAGGACCTAAAACATGGTGGATAAGCCATTGGAATGGACTGACATGTGGGTGACACATGGAAGAAAGACCATATGCCACCCAAACATAGATCAATAGACACAAGGGTGATGTATGGTAGACAAGCCATGCGCCACCCGGACTATATCCAATACGTAGGTGACATGTGGTGGACATGCCACGGCCCATACGAAGTCAAAAACCAAAGGGTGACTTTGCCCTTTTAAACAACAAAACATTGCTCGCAAGGGCAATGTGGAACTAAAGTCCTGAGTTGTTTTTTTCCTTTCATGGGAAGCGCTAAGTAACAAAGGGAACATAGTTCCCGTTGCTTTCCATTGTATGAGCTACCCCGCTTGGTAGGAGCACTAGTATTAAGGCTAGTGCTTGTGAAGTCATCGAATTGACTCCAGGTGAGAGTAAAACATATTATTTTGCCTAAGAAATCATTGAAAAATAAAAACAAGTATAAAATTTTTATTTATTTTTGTAATATTTTAATATTTTTTAATCTTTTTTTTTTAATAATTCAATTTCTATTTTGTATAAAAATAAAAAATTTGAACCACCAAGATCAGTGTAACCCCAAAGCAGGGAAAAAAGAATCTACTAATCAAGAAGCTAAGAGCACGGAATCATCTCCACTGTCAAAAAGACCAGTTAACCTGGAAAGCCAGATTGTTACCCCAAATACCAAGACTGACCTACCCAAGATGGTTACTAGAAGCCAAGTGAATCCCAAGGAACTTCAACCTAGAGCGGATGTATGGGGATATGGTTCGGTAGGAAGAGGGAAACCTAGCAATGCTGCCTTAAGGCAGAAAGAAGCAGAGCGAGGAGTGGGTGATGGCACTCAAGCAGTATTGCTCTTTGGGGCGAAGGCTCGAGGATCCAAAGCCCATAAATGAAGATCCTTTCATGGAATATTCGTGGGAGTAATCCTACAAAAATAAGAGCTTTGTATGCTCTTAGACAAGAACACAAACCGGATATGATTTTCTTGCAAGAAACTAAAATGGAGGAGAGTAGAGTTATTCCTTTTAAGAATAGGACTTGGCGAGAAGCTGAAGTAGTAGGCCAAGAGGCCATTGGAACAGCAGGAGGGTTACTGGTTATGTGGAACAAAAATGTGATTGATAGTAGAGTGATTCTGATGTCTAGTTGGTTTATTTGTCTCTTATGTGTGGATAAAACCACACGGGAAGAGTGGATCTTAACGAATGTATATGCTCCAGTTAGACAGGGACTGAGAAGGGTTCTTTGGAGTCAGCTAGCTGAATTGAGGGAGACGGTCCCCAACTACCCTTGGATTGTGGCGGGGGATTTCAATTGCTACCTTAATCCTGTAGATAAATTGGGGGGCTCTCAAAGAATAGCTGCTGATATCTACGAGTTTAGAGATTTTGTTGAGCAACATGAGTGATGGATGTGGAACTGCGTAGATTCTCCTATACATGGTCTAACAAAAGATTGAAGGAAAACCAAATTCAGATAAGATTAGATAGGTTTCTTCTTTCTCAAGAATGCCTGGAGAGGTTTGGGGACTCTTCATTAACGGCACTCCCAAGAATCGGGTCTGATCACAACCCAATTCTGTGGGAAACAGGGGAGGACTCTAAGAAAAGATACATCAAACCCTTTCGATTCGAACTTATGTGGTTCCAACATCGGGATCTCAAGGATGCGGTTTGCCCAATGGTGGGACAAAAAGTATAATGGTTCGAAACTGGCCCAAGTGGCATGTAAACTAAGGAATGTGAAGGCTAACATTAGAGAGTGGAACAAAACTTCCTTTGGCAATATTTTTTGTTAAAAAGGCAGAACTAAAAGACAAGATCAATGAACTACGGGGAGAAGTTGAAGTCGGAGCGACTTACGGAGGATACGAGAAACCGGGGAGAGGGAGGCATTGGCCGAATACCACACGATGCTAGGATTTGAAGAAACCTTTTGGAGGCGAGAAATCCAGGTTGCGTTGGTTAAAGGAGGGTGACGAGAAATACAAAGTTCTTCCATGTCTCTACTCTTCGCCACGGGAGTACTAACAAAATTAAGGAGATCAAGATGGCCGATGGGTCTAACACCAAAGATATGGAAGACATAAGGAGGGAAGCGGTTGAGTACTTTAAATCGTTGCTAGAAGATGTAAATCCGACTATTGAAGAAGAGGACTCTCTGTTGGCAGCCATTCCACCCCTCGTAGCGATAATCTTAATGGATTCTTACTTAGTCCTTTCACAAAGGAGGAAATCAAGAAGGTCGTTTTTGACATGGATGGTAACGACTCCCCGAGGACCGGATGGCTTCCCTGCGACTTTCTTCCAGAAGTTCTGGGATATCCTAGGCAATGATGTAGTGGAAGCTATAATTGAGGCTCAAAAGGACATGGAAATCCCGAGGAAGGAGTTAATGCTACTTTTTTAGTTCTCATCCCTAAACTAGTGGGAGCAATGGAATTTTCCGAGTTTCGCCCTATCGGTTTATGTAACACTACGATGAAGATTCTCACAAAAACAATCGCCAATAGGTTGAAGGTTATCCTTCCTTTCATCATTGATATGAACCAAGGTGGCTTTGTGAAAGGGCGACAAATATTGGATGGTATCATCACAATTCATGAGGTTATTCATTCAATGGTGACTAGTAAGGAAGCGGGTATGTTACTAAAGCTTGATATGAATAAAGCCTACGACCGGGTCTCATGGCGGTTCCTCACCAAGATTTTGGGTAAGTTTGGTTTCTGTCCCCTGTGGATTAAGTTGATTTTTAGTTGTATCTCTACTACAAGATTTTCTGTCATGGTGAATGGGTCACCCTCCGGTTACTTTAAGAGTGAAAGGGGGTTGCGACAAGGAGATCCTTTGTCTCCATACTTGTTTATTATTTTAGCGGAAGCATTGGGTAGGAACATTTCAGCGGCGGTGGCAGATGGTCAATTGGAAGGTTTTAAACCGGCCTCAACGAGCGGGGCCGGTGTCTCACCAACGGTTTGTGGATGATACAATCATTGTGTCCAAAGCCTCGGTGCCTCAAGCTAGGAAGTTGAAGAGAATTCTAACCAAGTATGAGACAGAAGCGAGGACGGTACATAAACTATAAGAAGAGTAGCATCTATTTCTTTAACACGCCTGGTGGGAGGGGAGGAAAGAATAGCTAACCTCTTCGGTTGTGGAAAGGAGCTTCTACCGGCAACTTATCTAGGCATGCCTATGTTCGAAGGAAGAATGAAGGCTACTTTGTGGAACTCGGTCATTGACGGGATCTCCAAAAAGTTAGCGGGGTGGAAGGGCGGCCTTCTCGGCTCCGCGAGAAAAGCCTTATTAGTTCAAACTACTTTACGAGCATTCCAATTTCTTGCATGTCTCTATTTAGAATGCTGCAAAGGTCCGAGCTACATTGGAGCTAATTCAACGCAACTTCTTGTGGTCGAGGTTCGAGAGGAGAGAAAGAGAATTTCGTTGGTAGCATGGAATCAGGTGTGTGCAAGCAAGGATCAGGGGGGCATGGGGTTAAAGAGAATGAAAGAATTGAATCAAGCTACGATTGGCAAACGGGTATGGAGATTTATCAATAATGATCAATTGGGATGGGTAAAACTTCTTAAGGCAAAATATATCGAAATAATCGGGACTTCCTGAAAGTGATAATCTTCCTAGAGGATCCTATTTTTGGAATTGTTTGCTCGAATGTCGGGAGGTAGTCAGGAAAGGCATCAGATGGAGAATTGGTAATGGAAGACAAGTGGACTTTTGGAAAGACCCGTGGTTGGAAGAGGCCCCTATGAAAGATAACTTAGACCTTCAGGTCCTCCAACATAAACTTTCGAAGGAAATGGGAGGAAAAGTAGGGGATTTTATTGCTTGTAGCACGGGAAACTTCTTCTTGGAAGAAAATCACGAGTTCATAATCCGTCGAGCAAGAGAAGGTGGCCCTAACCAAACTCAATGATGCTTTAAGGGTGTTCCCGATCATTCCTGGGGAGGGAAGAGACAAGGCGATTTGGGGCAAAACTACAAGTGGGATCTATTCGGTAAAAGCGCCTATAAGTTAATCCACTCGGGATTCAATGGGCTGGACTCCGACTTCGTTATTTGGTTAAATAATTTAACCCCAAAAATAGCTTTCTTCTTTTGGTTGGCGAGTTCAAAATAAGATCCCGACAACGAGATAATCTGCAAAGGAGAGGTTTCCAATTCATCAATCGATGTATCTTGTGTGAGAAAGCAATAGAATATGTAAGTCATATATTTCTAACTTGTGATTTTTCTTGTACGAGTCTTCCAAATGATCTGTCCAAATTTCATATAGATTGGGTCTGTCCAAATAGCATGTCGACTTACGCATACGGTGGGCTTCCCCCTTCAGGGCAAAGCTTTTGACTTGGCTGCGGAAGCTCGGCTTACCCCATTTTTTATGGGGGATATGGAATGAGAGAAATAAGAGAGTATTTAAAGGACGTAAGAAAGATCCCGGGTTATGTGGTAATAAAATAATCGAGCTTTGAAAGAAAAGCTGGAAAACTTTCTTCTTCAAAAATGAGACCATGTCTCTAAGGGAAAGGAGGATTTTGCGGAGCGGGGAGAGGAACTTCCAGGACCTAGACATTACAACCAACCCACGGGATGGTGTCAAGTGGATACCCCCCACACAAAAGTGGGTTAAGTTTAATTTTGACGGGGCGGCTAAAAGGAAATCCGGAGGCTGCGGGAGCGAGGAGGAGTTTTGAGAAATGAGGAAGGAAAAGTGGTCCTTGCCTTTGCGAAACCTTTGGGAACTCAAACAAATCATTTTGCGGAAGCCCGAGCACTGCATGCGAGGCAATGAGAATTGCCGGACTTGAGGGTTATAAGGAAGTTATCTTTGAAGGGGATTAGCTTAATATAATCAAGGCAATTAAGGAGGATAAAGACCCCAGTTTGGACCATATTGGAGCTTATCCTAGAAGCAAAGATTCATAAATCTCATTTGGTTAATGCCCGAATCCAACACACCTTCGAGAGAAGGGAACCGAGCGGCGGATCTAATGGCAAATATTGCGGTTTCTGTTGGGGAGATGCAAATTTGGAAGGATAACTTCCCTCAAGAACTATTGGTGTTGGTTGCTAGAGAAGAGCTAAGATCAAACCTGTTAGAGCATCGGGGAGATCGGAGGGGCTGATGATGAGTAATCCGACGAGATGGAATTAGGCGAGAAAAGGCATCCCATTTCTTTGGGGCACGGGAGGTGACAAGTGTACGATACGACAACCTAGTGTTAGTAAGTGCTAGGTGTTGTTTGGTTTTTGTTTTATCTGAATAGTCAAGCGACAAGTATAGGATTTTGGACTCTAAGTATGGCTTAATGTGAGTCTTAGAAAGATCCATTTTGTATTTTGATTATACGGGCTTGATGCTAGAACCAGCCCATTTTGACTTTGTAAAAGGTTTGTGGACCTTATAACCACCTCTACCTTATACCAAAAAAAAAAAAAAAAAAAAATTTTAAAGTTGATTTTAAACAAAATTAATTTTATTATTAATTAAATAGCATGATTCAAATTATTAGAATTTTGCATTAAAAATTGAATAGTTTAAGGCCATTTTTTGCAAATTTCTAAGAAATGATGTTTTTTTGTTTTCTCCAAAAGAGGGGATAAGAGACAAAAACCAAAGCACATTTTTTTGCAACAAATTGAGATTTGTAACACTTTGCTCCAAATTTTTCTAATCATTTTTTGCAAGTATAAGTTTTGTCTCATGAAGAAGAGGCCTTGGATACAAAAAGTTCTTCTTCTAAGAGTCATTCGAAAGAGAAATGAACTTCGTCGTCAAACCACACGATCCAATTTTTGGTAGATGCTTAGAAGACACAGAAAGAGTTTACCTTGTTTCAATACTTATACAAATCCTTGGAAGTGTTTGGATCGAAGCTATGGTCCCATGAGGATTAGAAAACCTTTTAATCTTGATGCATATCCAATATTTGAGTATTGAAGCCTTAAGGGTCCACTAAAACCAAGTTGTGTGTCGACTGGTTCTGGAAAGCCTTTCAAAAACTTGTCGTGTTTCGACTTGTCTTGAAAGGTGAGTTACTTTGTTATTTTTGTAAAAAAAAAGGGGGAATAATTGATCTTTGATAAATTATCTTTTTGCAAAAAATGTAACACAAAGGGGGGAGAATTTGAACATCAAATTTAATTTTTTACAAAACACAAATCAATTTTTTGTTGTAAAAACTTATAATTAGGTGCATTTTCGATATTACTCAACACCTTTATTAAAAATTGGCATTACTAAATTAGGTGTATTTTCGGTTGCATCCAACACCTATGTGATAAAAATTTTGTGGGCACTCTTTGATTGATTATTGCATTTACTTTCTTGTTTTATGTAATTATAAGTCATCAAAATCAAGAGCACTCAAAACCCCAAAATTTCACAATAATTTATGTAAACTCATTGCACAGGTATAAAGCCATTTTTTCTTGATATTCTCTCCTAAATAAAAATCCCTAATTCAATTTTTTTTGTTTGGCTTAATTTCCTCAAACTATCCTTCTTTGGGAGTATTTTTAGGTAGGTGCCATTAAATACCAATAAGAGTGAATTATCTCTAATTTCTTCTTGTTTGGCTTAAATATCCTCAAACTGATAATCCTTCACAAGTATTTTTTAGGAAGGTGCCATTAAATATCAAGTAAAGAGAAAAAGAGAGACCATATTGGAACCATTCTAGAACCTTCATCATGGCAACTATCAACAAATACCTAAATGATACACAATTGCTTAAAGGTTCTAATTTTTAGCATGGAAAACCAATATGAAAGCAATACTTACTGTAGAGGAAATGTGGGATTTAGTGTATGGTACTGATACAAGACCCACATCAACAGGAGCAGATTAGAAAGTATGGGACAAAAATAACAATCATATTCTCATGTTGATTCTCCTAGCTACTACTGATGAGATCCAACCTCACATAAGTGGAGTTAAAAATGGTAAAGATGCATGGGATGCACTTTATACCATTTTTAAAGGCAAAAATCAATCGACTTTTCTAAACATTCAAACACAACTTCATACACTCCATATGAAGTCAGGAGAATCAATAGAGCTATTCCTTTGTAAAGTGGCAGAACTGAAGTCAAAGTTGAATGCATTAGGATCCAAAGAAGAAGATACTATTATGAATTTAGTTATATTGAGGGTTCTTCCTGAATCCTATAAAATATTAATAACATCCCTTAATGTATCTCAAAGAATAATAACCTTTGTGGAGTTAGTCAATTTGTTTCAAACAAAAGAAGCAAATCAGCTCCAAAGTGATGAAGTGTCAAACAATGTACTTTACACAAACAAACAAGGTGGAAAGAAGAAAGGTAACTTTCAAAAGGGAGGATCATCTTTAGGATCATCATCAAGAGATAAGGGCAAGCAACCTCAATCTCAAGGGAAGTATTGCACACATTACCAAATGGACAACCATAACACCAATAAATGTTGGTTTAAGAAAAAACAAGACAAAAGGGCAAAAACAAGCCACATAAGAACAATAGACAACAACGAGGACATATTACTATTGAAAATTCTTATTCTAATTTAGAAAGAGCACACAAAGTTCCTCATGAACCATACAACTTAAACACAAAAATATTCTGTTTGGTACATTGATTCAGGCACTAGCAAACACAACTGGCGACAAGCAGTGGCTTGAGATATTTGTGGCAAGAGAAGACAAACCAGTAATAATTGCTGATAATAAGACCTATCGTGTCTAGGAAGAAGGCAAAGTCACTATTTCCATTCCATATGGAAAGTATCATATTCATGATGTCCATTATATTCTAGAATTGACAAACAACTTGTTGTTAGTTCCACAAATCCTAGATAAAAAATATGGTTGTCAAATTCAAAGTGGAAAATGGACTAAAATGTTACTATATCACCAAGCAAGGTAAACACATATCAATCAGTTCTTACAAGCATGGCTTGTTCACACTAGATGGCTTGTTCTTACAAATTGGCTGTAAATGGGTTTACAAAATGAAATACAAGGCATATGGAACCATTGACAAGCATGAGGCCCTATTGGGACTATAATGGAATGAACAAGATGAGATATGTATTGATACAAATGGATTACATATATAGGCATAAGGCCTATTTGATAACATGACAAATTTCAAGTGAAACTGACAAGTGTCAAGGTGAAGGCATAGTGCACTTTAATTCTAACATTCCCCCTTAAAGTGCACTATCCTAACTAAAGAAAAAAACAAGTCAACATTAGGTAACATTCCCCCTTAATGTTGACTTCTCTAAAAAAAATTCTATCATCCTTCTTTATTGTTGATTTGGTCTAGGCTCGTGCTCTATGCGCTTGGCTCTCCAGTTGTGAAAAAATGCTAGATCAACGGTGTATACATCTTGGTCTGTTGCCATAGGGTCAGCCACTTCCTTGGGTCTGTTGCCTCTGGGTCAGTCGTCTAAGTGCCTCAGGGTCATCATGGGTGCCTCAGGGTCAACCACTCTTGGGTCTGTTGCCTTTGCAGGTCATCCTCAGAGGATGTTGCCTCTCGTAAGTCACTAAATAGGTTCACCATGAATATCATCCCCCTCATGGTGAAACTCAATCTAGAAGGTGTCGGTTTATATCAAAAAATGCACCTTAATACAAAGGAAAAATGAGCCATATAAGAGTGTTGGTCTCTGCCAAAAATGCACTCAATATAATAAAATGAGCCATAGATCCAAATATGGAGGAGAACAAGAAGATAATAAGAGAATCTTCTGAAGTGTCTTCATCTGTAGTCTTCAGAAGTAGATCTGGAAAAACCTTAGATAGAGTCTAGGGTGTCTATGTTTGTAGTCCCTAGAATAAGTGTCCTTATGGTAGTCACCTCATCTTATCGAAATGCATGGGTAACCAACCGCTGCATCCGCCAAGTAGAAAGAGGAGAATACTAGATACTAGGTTCACTTACAAGTGCCTTGGGAGTGTCGGGTTCAACCGAGAGTGCACTCCAAGGTAGAAAAATTTGAGGCTTAAAAACTCAAATGAAACAGCCTCAAAATTACAAATGGACACCACCAATGTGTCCGTCTTGAAAAAATATTTCCAACGACTATAAACATGGCTATAGTCGGATCTCAATAAGTCCTTCATCCATGGGAAAAACAACAGTAACCTCACTAAGCAGCAAATACCCCTCGCAATGTGGCGGTATCGCTCTCTAGCAGAATAAAAACAAATCAATTTACCCTCGTAGGGGAATTACATGGGCCATCTAGGCCTTCCACCTCCATGTAGAAAAAAATAGGGCCATGTGGGCCTCTCCACTTCCACTTTCCATGTGGAAAAAACATTAAAAGATGGCCAAATAGGCCATACTGTCGACCAATACAAAAGCTCACCATGAAATTTTTTTCCTCACAAGGACCAAAAACAAAACCATATCTATCATATATCCTGCGGTCAATTATTTCTTTATCTATATAAACATTCGTATTAGTGCAGGTCATACTTGTTTCATGTGGCCAAGGACACGTATTAGGCGTCATTGGGGAAGGGTGAAAGGAAAGGACAGGCCCAAGTACACCATTTCCAACCTTCCCCAAACCACACCTGATATAACACTCACAAATTATGCCTGCATTGGAATACCCTCCAAATAGATTAGATAATACCCAAAAGCTCAGAACTTCAGATAAGCCCACCCAAAGAATCTGCAGACCGAGAAATTGCCATCATCGGTCAATGCCTTGAGTACCCGAATATTCCTCAAAAGCACTCGTCTCCCAAGACAAAATCATCCAAACCAAAATTTCTATGCAAACCAGTACAGATTTCAATCCCAAATCAACAAAGAAATTCAAAAAGAAAACACTGGTCTCTTCATTCTATAATAAACTAGGGCATAATATAAATGTTAAATCTTGCCATATCAAATCACACTTTAAACCCCCGTAAAGATGTAGCCCTTGCTTGGAAATTTTCCACATCAAAATGTGCTTCCATTCCATCCAAAATCGTTCCCCTTAACATCATAGAATTTGATGAAGAAACACGACTTGGGGACAAAGAGCTTTGACTCCAGAATGCTAGTAATGGTGGCATTGAGCTTCTTGTCATCGTCGATCCCTTCGATGGAGACCATCTCCCCATAGGCTACGGGCTCCTCCGTGCCACCAAATGATATTGACACTGACCCCTTTAACTGCACCATCACATAAGCCTCTGGCTTGCCAATAATTTGGGCTATGATTTTGCTCGCTTTTGAGAGTATGGAGGAGGTGTTCACTCCATCGACGACCATGTTCATTGTAATGCTGAGGGAAGGCATGTTACTCTCTGTCTCTCATATCACCTTTTTCTTGGGATTGAGCTGACTATTGCGCACTGGTTGTTCTTCTCTCGTCCTCAATCTCCACATCTCAAGATCTATCACTTATGCTAATTCTTGGGAGACAATTTGCAACAACACCTTCAATTTAGTCAGGCAGACTGTGTCTTCACTACGTATGGGAATAAAAAAAATTTCATCCATGTTGAGCGTAACTTCGCCAATAGCATCGATGGCACCGTCTTCCTCTGCCACTCTATGGATGTCACTAGCAACTAAGCTTACCAGAACTTCACTCCCCCGCCAAAAATAGCACTCCTTTAACTGAAGTTCCCCGATAGTAAACTGAAAGACTACCATACAAGAAATTCATCACTGTAGATGATTTAACGATTACATCCCTTGATCAACAAATATTACTTGGCCATGAATCTCAATGATAATAACCCGAGCACACTCCCCATCACCATATCACACATGGCTTCAACATATTTGCTATTTCATGATGTCATCACCTAGATATTTTTGGCAGTCACCCCTAGCTCGGATCTCTTGGAACTTCATGGGCCATGCTGTGTAACTGGTCCTTGAATCAATAGCATCAATGCCATTGTCTTCCTCTGCTACTCCGCGGATGTCACTGGCAACATCCCCTCCATTTTCGTGGCCCTCCACCATTGGTGATCTCCACCATGGGCTTAGACTTGGGATTCGATATCTTCTCCACTTGAGACTCCATCATCACAGTCGACAAACTAAAAAAAATCTATGTGCTCATATTTGCTTCATTGTTTGGTGTGTTGCTCGCGTATCATTTCTCCATGGGCAGTACGACTCTAGCATCACTTGAATTGCATCGAAACATACCTGGCGGCGTCAAACGAATTTCTATAATCATGCTGGAGAAATGAAATAGATCCATGACATAAAATCTCCATTACCGCTATCAACTCTACTCTCCTTTTTGCTAGAATCACGGCTTCATTGATGAGATAAACTTAACCTTTCTAATCATTCTAAGAAATTGCAGATTTGGCAGCCATGATTTCTCAAAAGTCTAGTTTCTGATCCATCAATCAAATGATGGAGAGCATACTCCCTATTTTGAAAAAAAATGAGGGGGGGATTTCCATGAGGGAAATCCCCCTCAAGCTCACAAGGCAGGGAGAACGCCTAGAGCTCTGATACCAAATGTTGGGACTATAATGGAATGAACAAGATGAGATATGTATTGATACAAATGGATTAAAATATAGGCATAAGGCCTATTTGATAACATGAAAAATGTCAAGCAAAAAAACAAGTGTCAAGGTGAAGGCATAGTGCACTTTAATTCTAACAGGCCCGCCTTGTGGCAAAGGGCTATGCTCAAAAGGAAGACATCGATTACAAAGAGATCTTTGCACCAACTGCAAGGATGACCACCATTCATGTTATTTGTGTTATGGCAACACAATATAGATGGAAACTTAATCAAATAGATGTCAAGAGTACCTTTCTAAATGGTGATTTGAACGAGGAACTATACATAAATCAACCACAATGATTTGTTGAGGAAGGCCATGAGCAACAAGTTTGTAAACTAGTTAAATCCTTTTATGGGTTGAAACAAACTCGTAGATCATGGTATATAAAGATAGAAAATCACCTTCTGCAACATGGATTTAAGAGAAGTCCTTTAGATGCAAATATCTATGTTAGGAACATTGGTTCTGAGATAGTGATACTTGTACTCTATGTGGATGATTTGATCATAACCGACAACTTAGAGACATTGATAGATGCCATGAAGAATGACTTGAGAGAGTAATTTGATATGAAATATTTGGGACTTCTCCACTATTATCTTGGTATGGAGATTGAACAAAAAAAGAATTACCTAAGGGTGACTCAAAAGAAGTATGCCAAGACACTGATAAAAAAGTATTGTAATACTGATTGCAAATCAAAAGCAACATCGATGGAAAAAGGGCTTCAGTTGTCATGATACGATGATTCACCTTAGGTAGATGGTACTCTTTATCATTAGATGATTGGGAGCCTTATATACTTGACAAAAACTAGACCAAATAACACATTTATTGTGAATTATCTTTCTTAGTTCATGCAAGAACCAAAATTTACTCACTAGAAAGCAGCAAAGTGTGTTCTCTACTATATCTATGGTAATATAGAGTATGGTTTCCAGTATAGAAAGAATGACAAAGTCTTCTTACAGGGTTTCACAGACTCTGACTATGCTGGATTAGTAGATGTTCGAAAGTCAACATTTAGATATATATTTTCATCTAGGATTCAGACTTGTCTCATGGCATAACAAGAAGCAACAGGTGGTTTCTATATATTCAAAAAAGGTAGAATATCATGCAACACAAGATGCAGTGCATGAAGTGATATGGTTGAGTCGCATCATAACAAGTATGGGTTTACCCAAGAAACTTCCAATTCACTTGTACTATGACAACCAGGGTGTTTTAAAATTAGTGAAGAATCTAGTTCACCATGAGTGCACCAAACATATTGACACATAGTGTCATTTCATTCATGACAAAGTTCTTAAACATAACATCAAGCTCCAATTCATTCCCACTGATGAACAGGTTGCAAACATCTTCACAAAGGCACTTGGATGTGTCAAATTTGAGCTATTCAAAAGTACACTTTATATTTCAAAATAATGTAATAAAGGGGGGATGTTAGGGTAAAAAGTAGTATTTACCTTTTTACCATTAGGTTATTACATTATTATTATTATTATTATTTTAAACATGGTGGAATCGATAGCCACCATGAATTTGGGTAGGTTGTCCAGCTTTTATGGCCGCCACAATATTCTGTGTTGTCCGTCCTGGAAGCTACCACACAGATCTTCATGCAATCTTACCCTATAACCACCATGTCATAATCATTTTAAACCTTTTACATCGTTAAAAGCACCAGGAAAGGGACAAACATTCAGTCCAGCAAGGCCTGATATTTAAACCTTGGTCCTCCGCCCTCCTTATAGGGTTTGGTCAAACCAATTGGTCTACACTTCGGACCTATCAGGTTATTACATTATTACCTAGTAGGTTAGATTGATTAATTTATCTTTCTACATTAACCATGAAGATATTCATGTCGAATATCTTATGGTTATCACACGCTATTGTTTAGACGTGATATTGTTAGTGATTAATAAGTTGTTAGTTGTTAGCACATAATCCTAGCAGGTAGCTACCTTTAAGGGGGGACTACCTATTAGGCTATTCATAGCCTAAACCTATTGTTATTTAAATCCATTGCATATCAATATTATTTCTAATGGTTCAAGCTTAATTATTTTGCATATTGTATTTGCCAACAATATGGGCATATCTTTCCTTGTTTAAGATATTTAGTTGAGTAAATGTTTTTGGAACATAAGGTGGAGATAAAAGGATTGTTTGGTAAGCATTGTTGAAAATATTTGAGTTAAGTTTTGAGATATCTGTGCTTCATTGTTGAATGATTTAAAAAAAAATTGTGATAGAGTTTTGAGAACAAGATTGTGTTTCCATTGTTGAAAGATATTGAGACATTTGTGCTAGATATTGTAAACTACTTGTGCTATATTTGAGGATAAGTTTTGCATATTTGTGAAATTTTTTTGAGCATGTGTTATGAGTAGTTATGAGCATGTATTAGAGTAAAATTGAGCAGAGATAGAAATCAGGTTTAAGATATTATTATGAGTATATTGGATCAGACTTGTGAGCAACTTAGAGGTAGACTTGTGATCAGGTTAGAGGCAGACTTGTGAGTAGACTAGATGCAGACTTGTGAAGTAGGTTAGAGTAAAGGTAGACTTGTGAGTAGATTTGATTAGTTGAGTAGAGCAAAGGGGATAGAGTTCTCTTGTGGAAAGAGATCTAAAAACTAGAGCAGTGGGGATAGAGGTCTCCTATGGATAGAGATCCATAAAATTGAGCATAGGGGATTGGTGCCTCCTTTGGATAGAGGTCCATAAACATTGTAATAGGGATTTAATTCCCAAAATATTCATTGAGAGAATTTATAAGGAATATTTTTTTCGTGGACGTAACCCACATTGGGTGAACCATGTTAAATCATGTCTCTCATGTGTGTGATTATGTGTGCATTTTTTACTACTTTGATATTATTGTTGTTATCATTTGGATTGAAAAGTAAAAATTTTTATCTTATACTATTCACCCTCCCTCTCAGTATAATATTATTTTCTTCAATTGGTATCAGAGCGGGTTCCTTCGTGAAAAGCCTAACAAATTGAAGGGAGATCCCAAAAGAACATACATGATCTCAAAAAATGGAGAAGAAGCTTTGATCAACATAAAAGAGGAATTTATCACTGCTCTTAGAAACTTGGAAAATTTTAGAAGAAATAATTCAAGTATGAAGGCTCAAATCCAAGAGAATGAGGAAGCAAAGATGAAACTTCTACAAAATCTCATAGAGCTCAAGGTAAAAGTTAAAGAGGGAAGTAAAATTGAATACGATATGGTAGAAAAATTAAAAGCAAAAGAGTTAGAATGTTAAGGGTTGGAATATGAAATTATCTCTGTAATAAATAAAGTTGAAAAGTCTAAATATAAGTTACAACAAGATATAAAGCTATGGAAAAAGAAAGAGGAGTCAAGCTCCAAAGGAAAAAATATATCAAAGGAATAAAAGCCCATGACCTATGCTAATATATTGAAATGCAAAAACACCAATAAGAAAGGAAGTAGAGAAGCTTCATGGACAAAAGTCAATTACAGAAACAACAAATGAAGCAACATGCGACCATATTATTCAAGACAATCTAACAGGTTACAAAATTTCTTCCATGGTTATTGTTTTTAATGTAACAAATATGGTCATAGAGTGTACATTGCATGGTTCGTGTGAGAAATAATATTTATAGATATTTCAATTCATTTGCACCTCTTATGGATAACAATATAATCTATTACAAATACAATAAATTTGGTCACAAGACCAAATGGTGTAAAATAATATTTTCTAAATTAAGCAAAAATGAGGATCACAAGGATCAAAAGAATACATCCTCAAAAGTTTGGAAAGAGAGAAAAAAGCAAGACTGGTACAAACATATCTTCATGTACACGATAAAATAAATCAATGGTTTCTTGATAGTGGTTGTTTGAGTCATATGACAGGTGACAAAATTAAATATCTTGCTCTTAAATAAATCAATGGAGGATCAGTAAAATTTGGTGACAATGATTCAACAAAACTTTGTGGAAAAGGGGCCTTGAGTTTAGATAATGGAAAATCAAAGATAGAAAATGTATTGTATATTAAAGGATTTAGGTACAATTTACTAAGTGTAAGTCAACTTTGTGATCAGAGGCACACGAACACTTTCCATCCAAATGGATGTAAAATAAAAAAATTCAAAATAGGAAAGCTCATTGCAGATGCTAGTAGAACTACAAACAATCTCTACATGCTAAGTGAAATTAAGGGAGAAAAATATTTCTTATCACAAGAATATGAGAGTTGGTTGTGGTATAGAAGAATGGGTCATCTGAACTTTGACAACATAGTGAAGATAAGCAAAAAATAGGCAATAAGAGATTTACGCAATATAAAAAGGCCACAAAGCACAATTTGTGCATAATGTCAGCATGGAAAGCAAACAAGAACGAGTTTCAAGTCGAAAGAATTTACTTCATCCAAACCATTAAAACTAGTTCATATTTATTTATGTGGTCCTATAAGGACAAAGAGTTTACAATGTGAAAGTTACTTCATGCTATTTATAGATGATTTCTCCAGAATGACTTGGGTAGCTTTCTTGAAAGAAAAGTTAGAAGCCTTTGATAAGTTCAAGGTATTCAAAGAGTTAGTAGAAAATGAAATAGGTAAAAGGATAAAGTGTCTAAGATCATATAGAGGAGGAAAATTTACTTCAGGTGAATTCATAGAATTTTGTGAACAACATGGGATCAAAAGAGAGTATTTAGCAGCAAGAACCCCACAACAAAATGGAGTAGTTGAAAGGAAAAACAAAACTGTTGAGAATATGGCTAGAGCTATGCTAAATTAATCTAAAATTTAGATGGGTTTTGGATAGAGGAAGTTCATATAGTTATCTATATCATCAATAGATCTCAGGTGAGGGTAAATCATCATAAAAATCCATATAAGCTTTGGAAGGGAAGACCAGCTACTATGAAGTACTTCAAAATTTTGGGAAGTAAATGCTACATTAGATGGGAAGAAAACAATTTGGGCAAGTTTGACTCAAGGTGTGATGAGGGCATCTTCCTTGGGTATTCCACTAAGATCAAAGCCTATAAATGCTATAAGAAGAGGACACATACAATTATGGAAAGTATAAACGTGACAGTTGATGAAAAGACTGTATCAAAAGAACCAACTCAAGAAATTGTATATCAAGAAGGAGAAAGTTGCCAAGAAGAAATAGATGAAGAATCAGAAGAAGAGAAAACACAAAGAACACCACCTAAGACTCCATCCAGGTATGTGCAAAAGAATCATCCAAGATATTTGATTATTGGAAATCCAGATGAAAGACAAACAAGGAGGAAGATAATAGGAACAAGTAAACATGCAAATATTTATTTGTTGTCTAAAATTGAGCCCAAGGATTTCAATGAGGCAAGAGAAGATAAATTTTGGGTCAAGGTAATGAAGAACACAAGCTTATACTGAGAGGGGGGTGAATAGTATAAGACCACTTTTTACTTTTCTTTCCCAATCAATATTATGCAATGTATAGATAGCAATATCAACAAAAATAATCAAAGCAATGCACAAATCATCATACACAATAGAGACACCACAATTTATAGAGTTCATCCAATGTGGGCTACTCCACGGAGAAAATATTTCACTAAAATTTTCTCAATCAATCTCTTGGGAATCCTTTCCCTATTACAATGTTTATGGACCTATGTCCAAAGGAGATACCAATCCCCTAAATCAAGTTCATGGATATCTATCCATAAGAGAACTCCTTTCTCCTCTTGCTTTGGCTGGTGATATTCTAGAAGAACTATTGCCCCCACTACTTGGCTAATGGATCTATATCCACTGAAGACACTTTTCCTCACTACCTTGGCTAATGGATCTCTATCCACTAGATATTGTCATCCTCTGTACTCTATCACCTCCAAAGCTTTGTCTCAACTCTATACTAAACATAGTTCATCGGTCTAGCATAAATCTATCCTCAATATTTGTCTTTGGTCTGGAACAAACCTATCCTAAAATATACACCAAACTCTATCCTCAAATTTGTACTAAACATAGTCCTTCGGTATAGCACAAATATGTCCTCAATATTTGACCTCAAGCCTTAAGTAAAAGCTTAACTCAATATCAAATCAGCTCTGTTGGATCTACCCCAACCCTTAACTCAAGGTTTGAAAAAATCAATCAATCAACTCTGCTCTCAAGTCTTCTTAAAGACTTATCTCAAATATGCCTTGTAAGCTTCTACAAAAGCTCACACTAACCAGTCCTCAAGTCCTCTCTACAACTTTTCCAATATGCTCAATAAGTTCTCTAAAAAACTTATCCAAATTTTCTCTCAATCTGTATTGTAAGCTTCCACAAAAGCTCACACCAAATATGTCCACAAGTTTTCTCAAAGACTTACCTAAAATCTGCTCAATAAGTCCACACAAGAACTTGTCCAATCTCATAGAAACATAAAGAGAATTTTTAGAGACTCAATATGTTCTACACTTATCACAATACTCAATTACTTTCAATCACTCTCTTAGAAACATACGGAGAATTGTTAGAGACTCAATATGATTCAAATTCTACTCAATGCTCAATCACTTTCAATTACTCTTTCAGAAACATAAGGAGAATTTTTAGAGAATATGCTTCTTATTCACCTCAATGCTTCTTAGAATAGTTTGTTTTATGGAACTTGAACAATCACTTCACACATCCACTTGACTAGGATCAACCAACTCTACTAAACCAATCACTCAATGAAACAATCCTTCCTTACACACCCTAGTCCAAGTATATAAAAACCAACTCAAAATGTTTCAAACAATGCTTATAAACCAATCTCACATAACAATTATACTCATGTTCTTTTCAAACCCTAGTTAAAGTTCTTAACTCAACCAATGGCTTCAACAACAATGCTTATAAAACAAGGTTTTAACAACTCTTTATTCCAGAAAACCTTGAAGCATTAACTCAACACACTCAATAAGGAAACCCTAATCAAGTCCTTTTCACTCCAAACTTATTTTCTAGAAAACCAACCTATCAACTCAATTATGGAAGAATGTGCTCATACCTTTTTCTTGATTATGATGGAACCTCAAATATCTGCCACAACCACAAACACTTTCTTGCCAAGCTCAAAGGAGTTAGAAGATACTAAATTCTCTCAAATATACAATGCAAAATATCAAAACACACATACACCTTATCACTCCATCTTAAAGAAAGCATCCATCAACATATACAAAAAGATTGACCAAATACACCTTATGATATCCTAATTAAAACAATACTCAATACCAGAAATATCATCAATACAATATTCTTTTCAAACTAACTCAATGGCAAGAAGTCCTTTTAATTCACCTTTTGATAAATAAAAAATGTCATAAATGTTCAACACATTATTCCCTCATTTAATCAAAAATTAACAATTTAAAATAAGCACCTTTCATAACACCTTATAACTCCCTAAACCTTATGTTTACACCTTGGGCTAATAAAAATAATGCAAAAGTTATTAGCTCCACCTAGGTGAGAATCAAACCCTCGACGCAACTTATCTCAACGTCGTAGCTGTGGCTCCAACCACCGCATGAGCTAGGCACTCATTTGTGGAACGAAGAGCACAACGTGCTCTTTGTTCTTCCCCCAATGCGTCAAAACCAAAAATAACAGCGCGTCTCTTCCTCTGACGCCTAACCACAACACACCAAAAAACTCTTATCGTGAGTCGAACGTGAACCACTCTGCATCCACACACCCTAACTCGTGATCGCTTACCACTAGGCCATGTGCCTTGGTGGATATAAGGGTTTAGCCCTCAATGTTCTTTAACACTTTCGCTAGCGCCTTACGACAAAGATTTGTCTTCTTCTCCGCACGAGTATTCACCACAACATATGCCACTTTGATTTCTTTCAAACGAAGGATGGATTTTATGCCTCTAAGGCATATAGCTTATATACCTATTGCCTCCAATAATTTTACACGTCGATGCCTTAAAAATTTGAATAACTAATTTAAAAATATTTTAAATTCTTTTGAATTTAAATTTTATAAATTAATTCTTAAACCCCTTTTGGCTTTATTAAAACCCTCTTTGATTTTACCACTTTGTATAAATAATATTTATTTATAAAATTAAATTAAATTTTGAATTTAAATATTTTATAAAATAAATATTAAAACCTCCTTTAGCTTTTCGAAAAGCTTCCTTGGGTTTTTATGAAAAACCTTTTATTTTGCTTATCCATCAAGAAGCTTCCACATAATATTAAAAATATTATGAAGCTCTTTTGTCGTTAACCTTTGCATTGTTCCTTGACATATTCCTTGACATCAATGACAACTTTGTTCCTTGACATCAATGATAACTTTGACTCAAAATGTCCAACATGCAATGGATGAGAAGTTGGATAAAATAGAAAAAAATGAGACTTGAGAACGTGTACCATGTCCAAAAGACAAGAATGTAATTAGCACTAAATATTTTTACAAAAATAAGTTAAATGAATATGGTTAGGTAGTCAGGAATAAAGCAAGACGGGTATGCAAAGGTTATGCACGGGTTGAAGGGATTGATTTTGATGAAACATTTGATCCTGTTGCATGACTTGAGGCTATAAGGGTATTTTTATCTTTCTCAAGTTTCAAAAACTTCAAAGTATAACAAATGGATGTAAAATCAGCTTTTCTCAATGGCGTCTTGGAATAAGAGGTCTACATTGAGCGACCTGAGGGGTTCAGCCTAACTTATAAGACAGATTATATCTGCAGATTAAAGAAGGCTCTTTATGGACTAAAGCAAGCTCCTAGATCTTGGTATTCAAGGCTGGATAAGTATCTTCAAGAATAGGTTTCATAAAAGGAATAGTTGACAATAATTTATACATCAAAAATGAAGGAAATGACTTATTAATTGTGGTTGTCTATATGGACGATATTATTTTTGGAGGTAATAATGATAGGATGTGTCAAAAATTTGTAATGAGTATGCAAAATGAATTTGAAATGTCAATGCTTGGGGAGTTATCTTTTTTCTTTGGATTATAGATTTCACAATCAGAAAAGGGTGTATTTCTCTCACAAACCAAGTATATAAAATAAATGCTGAAGAAATTCAAATTAGAGGATTGTAATCCAGTGAGTACCCCCATGGTTACAGGATGCAAATTGAGTAAAGATGATGAATCTCCTGAGGCAAATAAGATATTGTATAGATCTATGATTGGTAGCGTACTATATGTCACAACTACAAGACCAGATATAATGCATGTAGTGGGATTAGTGGAAAGATTTCAAGCAGTGCCAAAGGAAACACATGTACTGGCAGTAAAGAGAATATTCAAGTATTTAAAAGAAACTATGGATTTTGGACTCTAGTATCCCAAAAGTGATAATTTCACTCTCATAGCATATACAGATGTAGATTGGGTAGGTAGTATTGATGATAGAAAGAGCACAAGTGGAGAAGCGTTCTTTCTTGAATATTTTTTAGTCTCTTGGCTAAGCAAGAAAAAAGCATCAGTATCCTTATCCACAATAAAGGTAGAGTACATTGCAGCAGTTGCTTATTGTACACAAGTGTTATGGATGAAGCAAACTTTAAAGGACTTTAATATAGATTATGATCATCCCATATCCATACTATGGGATAATACAAGTTCCATAAATATTTCAAAGAATCCAGTAATGTACTCAAAAACCAAGCACATTTCGATCATATATCATTTTCTGAGAGAATATATGACACATAAGCAATTCAAATTAGAGTATTTTACTACAAAGGAATATCTTGTGAACATATTTACTAAGCCATTACCAAAGAAAAATTTTGAGTATCTTAGAAGGAAATTGGGAGTAGTCTTACTCCCACCCTAAAATTAATCACCTCAAGGAGAGAAGGTGGGGAGAGGGCTGAGTTAAGAGTATTATATTTAGTCCCAAAGGAGTCCCTTTGTCATTGATGTAAAAGGGGGAATATTTGATTAAGGTGGAGATCATTCAGTCAGAGGGAAAAATTTCTCAAGGGGGGAATATTTGGAATCCAGAGGTTGAAAAAGAATTTTCTTAGAAAGGGTTGCCATCAATGACAAAGGGGGAGATTGTTGGAAATTTTGAGTATATTGTTGTCATTTTTTTTTAAATTTATTTGTGGAAAACATCCCAAAAGGGATGCCACTTTCGGGTAAGACCCAAGGAGGCAGGGGTATCCATTTTGCCAAAAACACCTAGGACTTGGACCTAGCCTACCACCTTTGACATACTCAAAGAGCAAACAAACACATAAAACCAAATTAAAAATAAGTAAATAACAACAAAAATAATAAAATAAAATAAAAAACATGCTTCTTGAGTGTGTCAAAAATAAAAGCACAACCAAAAAATAAGATAAAAGAAACCACAAAACAAACCACATAGAAAAACACAAGAACCACATAACAAAACACAAACAAGACAAAAACAACAGAACACTACAAACACAACCCAAAAAAAAACATGAAAAATAAACACAACCAAAACCTAAAAAATTAAAATAAAATAAAATAAAAATAAAAAACAACCAACAACGGACCATAAACAAAAACAAAAAACATAGAAAACACTCACACATAAAAACACAAACAAAGAGAAACCCAAGAACAAGAATGAAAAAAAACACAAGAACAATAACAAAAAACATAATAAAAAAAAAAACACAAAACACAAAACAACAAAAACACATGAACAACAAAAAAAAACACAAATAACACAAAAAAAAAACAAAACAAAAGAACCCACCCACCTTAGAAGACTAAAAAAAAAAATTGAACATAACAATGACCTATCTAGACCAGAAGACTAATAAGGCAAGAATCAACAGAGGAAATAAAATAAAGAATAGAATGAGCTAGGGAACTAAAAAAACTGAATGAACCAAAGAGAAGCAAAAAAAAAAAGGTAAGAAGAAACTAGGTACCTTCAGAATTGGAGCCATCCAAAGAAATGATAGAAAGAAGAGCTTCCCTAATTTGAGAAGCCCACCATATAGGAGGATGGCCATAACAAGTAAGATCACCTTTTTCCAAAGCCCAATTAGCTAAAGCATCAACACTCTTGTTTTGATCTCTGACCACATGATTGTAATCAACTTTCAAAATTCCCATTTGGATTAATTGAATCTTCTCAATAATTCTTTTTATTCTCCAATCTACCTTATGATTCTTAGAAGGAGTCTTCAAGAGATTAATCATAAGTTTAGAGTCAGACTCAACTAACACCTTTTCCCATCCAACCTTAGTAGCCTCCTAAAGTCCTCTAAGGATACCATACCCCTCAGCAAGGTTATTGGAAAGAATACCCAAATTCTCGGCAAAAGTAAAAACCGGGGAGCCATCTGAAAGTCTACCAATTCCTCCCACACTGGATTTTCCAGGGTTCCCTCTAGAGGCTGCATCAGTATTGAATTTTCCAAAACCCTTAGGAGGAGGTTGCCAATTTCTAGTCCTATCCATATTACTAATACTCACATTCCATTTAAGTTGGTTGCCCTTAGAATATTTAATCTTCAATCTTTGCATCACTTGATCCCATCTTTGGTGGGAGTTTTGGGGGTGATTAAGGAGTTGATGGACTGATTCAACTAAGTTGGATATCGTATTTTGCCAAATATAGTGAATATCCTTCCTATCTTGATTAAAAATTTGGTTGTTCCTTTCATTCCAAATATTCCAAAGAATAATGGTAGAACCCATCCAAACTATCTAGCTAATAAAATGATCAACACCCTCTTGATTAGGCCAATCCCTCCAAAGTTGTTCAAAAGTAAAAAAATTGGACCACTGTAAGCCATGTAAAGTGGCCATTCTCCTCCAATGCTCAGAGGCTAAAGTACATTCAATAAAAATATGGTTGAGAGTTTCTACATTCTCTTCACATATTTCACATCTAAAAGGGCCATGAAAACCATGCTTAATAAGTTGCTCACCAGTAAGCACCCTACGATGCAATAAAACCCAATTAAAAAACCTCGGCCAAAGCTTTTAATCCCACAATCGAGAAAAGATGTCAGAAGAATGGTTGGGATTATTATGGCATAAGGTCAAATAACCTTGAGCAACTGAATACTCACCCTTAGTAGTGTTGTTCCATCCAAAACAATATTTTTCATGGGACCAAGAGAGGGATCTCATATGAAGGATGCCTTGGATATCTTGTCTTTGCCTTTCTGGGATTTGAATAGGCCAGCACTCAATAGGGATCCAATATCTACCAACCTTTGAATTACCAGTATGGTACTGATAGGAATTAGCCACCTTTATCCAATTAGCTCGGTGAAGCTCCTCCATCCAAGGCCTCCAATCGGGAAACTAAGTTATCAAAGGCTTATGACCATCCCAAGAATCTACCCAAAAATTTGCCTGTTGACCATTATGAATAATCCAAAATGAAATTTTCTTTATCAAATCCTCACCAGTCTTAAGAACTGCTAAAATGGGAGAACCTTTGGTAGGAAGTTGATAGCAAACAAGGTCTTCAAGACTTTTGTTCTCAGCATATTTAGCACGGAGATTATTGGCCCAAAGAGCATTGGGGTTATGCAACATCCTCCAATATAATTTAGCAACTAAATCTTTGTTGTATTAATAGAATACCGGAATCCTAACCCTGCTTCACTCTTAGGAAGACATAAAGTATCCCATTTCACCAAGGCCCATTTTCTTTTCTCCTTAGTACCACTCCAAAGGAAACGATGACTGATTTGATCCAATTCTCGAAGAACAGCCTTTGGGATATTCAAAACGGAAGAAGCATAAATAGGAATAGCTTGAAGGACTGATTTTACCAAGGTGATTCTACCCCCAGAAGAAAGCCACCTGTTTATTGTTGTCATTGATGTCATAATTTAATGACATTGGTTGTCATTTATGACAAGGAAAATAAAGGTTTAATGGTTTTACCATGGTGGTACTTGCAAAGGAAAAAGGAAGATGTTTTATGGTGGCAAAGACTTTATCCAAAGAAAAGGCCCAAAGAAGAAAAAGAAAATTATAATATTTAAATCTATAAAGATTTAAAATATTATAATAACCAAAAAGTAAAAGGGTCCAAAGGTAAAAATGCAAGTTATAATATTTAAATCTACTTTAGATTTAATTATTATAATAATTTAAAGGTATAGTGTGGGCGCCAATGTTGAAAATTCAAATACCTCTCCAAGTGCTGACGTCAAAGTTTAAAAGGGCAAAATGCATATATAACACAAATATTATTGCAAAGTATGTAGTGATGAGTGTGTAAAAATTTGTGAAAATTGTGTATGCATCATTTGTGGTCAAGTGGAAGAAAGGACAAAGGAACAACACTTTTCGAGGTCGAAGTCATGGACAAGATGTGGTGCCAAAAAAAAGAAACACCATTTGGGCAGCTAGCCTAGACAGAAGATCCCTCAACGCTAAGATGCAATAGAAGGGAGGTCTTGAGTTTGAGACATGGTGGAGGTAAGGAGTTAAAGGTTTTTTTTGAAGAAAGTTTTCACGCCATTGTTAGGTAATAAGGAGGAGCACGTGCAAGTTTAGTTTCATGTGGGTGGCTAGCCCATGCGGTGGCCTAGCTGAAGCTAGGGCGTGGGCCAACAAATGACGCAGGTTCGAATCGTGGTAACGACATAAAGGGAACAATAATTTTTGGTGAAATAAATATTGCTAAGGCTAAGGTATGCGCTTGCGTACGGAGTCATAAGGTGATTATTTTATTTTTTATTTTTTGAATCAAAAGGACAACATGGTGGTATTAAATTTATTTGAATTAAAAGGGAAGAGTGTGGATTTTTGCTAAGTGCTATGTGTAGGGTATAAAATAAATGATGCTATGGTCATATTGAAAATTTGAAGTACACTAAAATATTTTATTTTAAGTAGGAGTTATAAGGTGTAGAAGAAAATTCATGTGTGTAATTTATGATTTTTTTGGGTTGAATATTATATTGCAATATTAGGAGTAATAAGGTGTAATTAGTGGCTTGAAATTTTATTATAACTCTTGCATGGTGAAAGGAAGATATGAAATATTTTTTGAATATTAATGTTTTATTTTTTAGAACAAAAGAAGGAACTCAAAGCATCATTTCCATATTTTATGATGCACATTATTTTGAGAGGAAAGTTCATGTGGATGGTTTGAGAAAGCATTTTGCTATCTAACCCTTGTAGTGGCATAAGGAGGATAAGTTGTTTGTAAGACAAGTTTTGAGGACATATCTTCATCAGAGCAAAATAAGAGGTATGGGCATATCATTCCTTGTTTAAGATGTTTGGTTGAGTAAATATTTGTGGAACATAAGATGGAGATAAAAGGATTCTTTGGTAAGCATTGTTGAAAATATTTGAGTTAAGGTTTGAGATATTTGTGCTTCATTGTTGAATGATTTTGGAAACATTTGGGATAGAGTTTTGAAAACAAGGTGTTTCCATTGTTGAAAGAGATTGAAACATTTGTGCTAGATATTGTAAACTACTTGTTCTAGATTTGAAGATAAGTTTTGCATATTTATGAAATCTTTTTGAGAATGTTTTATGAGCAGTTATGAGCATGTATTAGAGCAAAATTGAGCAGAGATAAAAAGCAGGTTTAATATGGTATTGTGAGCAGATTAGATCATACTTGTGAGAAGGTTAGAAGTAAAATTATGAGCTGGTTAGAGGCAATTTTGTGAGTAGGTTATATGTATACTTGTAAGCAGGTTAGAGGCAGACTTGTGAGTAGGTTAGAGGTAGACTTGTGAAGTAGGTTAGAGGTATATTTGTGAGCAGGTTAACTGTAAACTTATGAGTAGGTTTGAGGTAGACTTGTGAGTAGATTTGATCAGAGTTGAGCAGAGCAAAGGGGATAGAGTTATCTTGTGGAAAGATATCCACAAACCAGAGTAGTGGGGACAGAGGTCTCCTATGGATATATATCCACAAACTTGAGCATAGGGGATCGGTGTCTCCTTTGGATAGAGGTCCATAAATATTTTTGAGCATGTGTTATGAGTAGTTATGAGCATGTATTAGAGTAAAATTGAGCAGAGATAGAAATCAGGTTTAAGATATTATTATGAGTATATTGGATCAGACTTGTGAGCAAGTTAGAGGTAGACTTGTGAGTAGGTTAGAGGCAGACTTGTGAGTAGATTAGAGGCAGACTTGTGAAGTAGGTTAGAGTAAAGGCAGACTTGTGAGTAGATTTGATTAGTTGAGTAGAGCAAAGGGGATAGAGTTCTCTTGTGGAAAGAGATCTAAAAACTAGAGTAGTGGGGATAGAGGTCTCCTGTGGATAGAGATCCATAAAATTGAGCATAGAGGATTGGTGTCTCCTTTGGATAGAGGTCCATAAACATTGTAATAGGGATTTAATTCCCAAAAGATTCATTGAGAAAATTTATAAGGAATATTTTCTCCGTGGATGTAACCCACATTGGGTGAACCACGTTAAATCATGTCTCTCATGTGTGTGATGATGTATGCATTATTTACTGCTTTGATATTATTGTTATTATCATTTGGATTGAAAAGTAAAAAGTTTTATCTTATACTGTTCACCCCCCTCTCAGTATAATCTTATGTTCTTCACTTCTCCACTTGATGAATCCCTAAAGTAGGGTTGTATTTGTTCTTATTTCCTTTTTTCATTTCTATTTTCTAAGTTAATTCTATTCCCTACTCTATTTCCTCTCCTCTAGTCTCCCTTGTGGGCTAAATATCCTCTTCCATGAGAGAGGTTGTGTCTAGTTTTACTCCTTGCTTATTTCATGATTGGAGTATTGTTCTTGATCTACCAGTGTGACTTGCTGGGTATACTCCTCTAATCCTTCCATTTGAAAATCCCCTTTTGTTTCCAAGCTTTCTAGTTGTTTGAATATATCATATCTATTGTTTGTTCTTCTCATTTTTTCTCCTTGTCTCTGGTTATTGTGTTGATTTCTTTTGTTTTACCTTTTGATTACCTCAAATTCTATTGGAACTTTTCCTTCCTTATGATTTACCTTCTACTAAGGAAATTGGCCGACCATGTTAATATTTGCTCTTGTTCCTCTTGTTCAAATTGATGATCCTTAACTATTGGGCACATTCTAGCTAGATTTCCATGAGCGTGGCACACCCGACATATGAATGGAATAGCCTCATAATCCAGTTGTTGATACCAAAAAAAATATCATATTTTTAGGTCTATCTCTATTGGAATAGGTTTATTGAGGTCCATTTCTACACAAACCCTAGCAAACATTGTCGATGCTCCTAAAATTGTTTCTCTTGATCTACCTTGATAATGACCACATAAGTTGCCTATTACCTCAAGTACCTCCTCTTTCCAAAATTCAAGGGGAAGGGCAAATAATCTTACCCAAATTGGTATCGCAATCAGTTCCACCCTCAAATTGAATCCCAATCTTCCATGGTTGTAGGAATAGTCTCGTTGGCCCATGATGATACGAACCTCCCTCAAATATTTTTTGTTGGTCAGTAATTGATGTGAACTCTACGCAAAAAGACCCATTTGGGAGAGTTAGAATTTCTTATTCTCCTTCCAAATGCCATTGTTTCCTTATCCACATATGAAGGAAGTGCAAGGACGGTCTGAAACCCATGAATTTTCCTATCAGGTTGTGTTTTATCTTACAAACTATATCCTCAACTATCTAGTCCTTAGTTATTTCCAATACTGGTATTACCTTTGCTTGTGATAAACATCCATTCACCCTTCTTAGTAGAGAATCCTCCCTTTGTCACTTCCTTACGATGTTTATGATTGTCCTTGCCTATGTTTGATAGTCATTGAAGCTATCTTGGATACCACATAACTTCTTTTGGTATGATATTTTTGGTTTTGGAGGATTTGGTACCAAATTACCTATGTCCCCCATTCTTGGTCATGATCTGTATTATTGAGATATAAAGAAGAAAGTGTTAATAATGCTATTCCTTGCATTCTAGATTATTTAGGGTAACATAAATATTTATAAGATTAGTCTTATTATGGATAATTTGAAAAAAAGAAGAGAGATTGATGAAGATATGAATGTTGATGGGAATAGAAAAGGAGAGGAAGGTCATCAAAGAATGAACAAAGAGAAAAATAAACTCAAAGGAATATTAATTTGGAAAGCCAAAAAAAAATATTACAGGTGTTAACAAGAAGTGGGACGGGATTAATAAGTTGTTATATTTTGAGTTTATTTTAATACAAGAAACAAAATTAACTAGCAAGGAATGCAAGGATGATTTTAAAATATTTGGAATATGGGTGATTATCTAGAAATTTCTTCTATAGGAGCTTCAGGTAGTATTGCAACAAAGTGAGACAAACACAAATGGGATGGGTAGTTGTTAGAAGCAAAAAGTAATTGGGTTTCTAGACTATTTTGCAAGAAAGAGAAAAACATCAAAGTTGGGATTATAAATGTATATGCTCCAACTATAGTTACTCCTTGTGAAAGATGTTGGAAGGACCTTAGCATATTTTGTGAAACACAATGATGACTCATTGTGATCTATGGATTCCTGGGGATGATTTCAACATTGTTCTATCTTCTTTGGCAAAGAAGAGTGGTATTCTAGGATAGTTTAAATCAATGCAAGATTTTACTTTATTTATCTTAAATGGTATTTGCAATGTTAGTTCTTTAAGTTTTTAATATACATGGGATACTATAAGCATTGGGTAAAATCATATAGTAAAAATATTTGATATATTTTTGCTATCCAATAAATTTTTGTAAATAGAATATGTGATCTCTTCATATATTTTATTACAAGCGGGATCGGATCACAAACCCATTCTTTTTACTTGTGATTTACCTAGTAATGGTCATCTAAAGCCATTCACTCCTAGTGTGTGTGGATCCAAGACCTTAATTTATTTTAGATGGTTATGTTATGGTGGGATGAAGCAAATTTTAAAGGATCATATATGTATAGGTTTGTTCAAAATATGAAATATTTAAAGGAGCAAATGAAGATTTGGAATACCAAATATTTTGGTAACATATTTAAAGAAAAGAAAAAATTGAATCCAAGCTCAAAATTTTACAAGAGTTGGTGGAAACTAATGGAGTGGACCATGATTGTTATATGAAAGAAAAAAAAATTACTCTTTTATTATCATAATGCATTGAATAAGGAGTCATATTGGTTCAAAAAATCAAGCAAAAAATGGCTCAAGGAAGGAGATAGAAATTTGAAAAAATTAACACTACACCAAAACGTTTTTTTCTTTTTGTCACATTAAAAATATTTAAACCCCATATGGAAGAAATATTGAGGAAGAAGATATAAGGAACGAAGCAATTAGTTTTTTCAAAACTATTTTTTCAAATACTAGGCAAGATAAGGAGGCATAAGATAAATTTTTGCAAAGTATTTCATCAATTATCACACATGAATAAAATAAAATCTTGATGAAGAAGATATCTATGGAGGAGATATACGAAGTAGTTTACTCTTTCCATCCTAACAAGGCAACTGGCCTCGATGGATTTCCTTCAATTTTTTTCAAATTTGTTGGGATTTATTGAAGAGTGATATGTTAGTTGCAATTGAAGGGGCCCATAAAAGGAATGCTATAATAAGTTAGATCAATACCACTTATATTATATTAGTTCCCAAGAAAGGTGAGATAAAATATTTTGATAATTTTTATCTAATAAGCCTTTGTAATATGATTTATAATATCATATTAAAAAATTATGACAAACAAGTTGAAAGGCATTATAGATTATGTTATCTCAAAATAACAAGGTGGTTTTGTTCATGGTAAAAAAATTCTTGATGGTATAATCATTGTACAAGAGGTCATTCACTCTCTTAATTCCATGAAAAAACCCAAGTATGCATATAAAATTATATATAAACAAAACATATAATAGGGTTTCCTAGAAGTTTTTCCATATTCTCAAAAAAAATGGTTTTGATTACAGTTGGTGTGAATGAATTAAGTGTTGTTATAACACTACAAAATATTATATTTTGATCAATGGTTATCTTGTTGGTTTCTTCAAGTTATTTTGTGGACTCCATCAATGTGATCCACTATCTCCTTATCTATTCATTATTCTTGTGGAGACATTAGGGAGAGCTTTCTCAAAGGTAAAAATAGAAGGAAAAATCAAAGGTATTCAAGTTGTAAAAAATAATCCCTTTCAATATCATATCTACTTTATTGAGGATACTTTTCTTTTGGGTCATCCCTCAATCAATGAGGTCGTAGAGTTTAAAGCAATCAAAATTTCCTACTTCCAAAGATATTTCTTGAAAGAATGTTTGGTCACTAGAGGCTCTTCCTAAGGCCTCAATATTACTTTGGTGAGAAATTCAAAGTAATGCTCTTACAAGAGAGAGTCTACAAAGAAGAGGATATCATGGACCTTCTAGATGTACCTTATGCAAGAAGAATTTAGAAACATCAAACCATTTACTTCCTCATTGTCCCTTCGCACACATCATATGGTTTTTTTTTTGTAAAACATGAAAATATACTTGGTTATTCCATTAACATTGAAAGAGTTGATGAAATGTTTGATTAATTATTTTAAAGCTAAAGCATTATGTATTCTATGGAGGATTTGTCCTACAATTATTTGTTGGAATTTGTGGCTTGAAAAAATAATAGAATTAAAAAAAAAATTCATTCCCAAGTTTAAAACCGTATTATTGCCTCTCTTGTAGAATGTTTATAGATATAGTGATCATTATGGTAAGTCTCAGGTGTGGAAAAGGTAATGGTAACAACTGAGTTATAGATTTGAAAAAGAATGGAAGATTCATATGTGATAATGACATTAAAATAACAAATCTACTTTGATATTAGGGTAAAATAAAAATGTCCATAAATTTGGTTTATCAAAATTAATTTTGATACTGCTTCTAAAGGAAATATAGGAAAAGTCAATGGAGGTGGTGTTTTTAAAATAATGAAGGTAAAATTATCTTCACTTAGAATCATATGGAACTTCAACTAACAACTATGCAGAGGCTAGGGAACTTCTTATAGATATTAAAATTATAATAGAAAAATATGAAAATATATTTCAATTGAAGGTGATTCACAAATTATCTTTAATGTTCATTATCTATTGTTAGAGGTAATATCTTGAAAATGCGATATATTTATAGAGAAGGAAATGGGGTAAAAAAATTTAACCATTCTCAATGTTGATCTTTATCTTGATTAAATTCAACTTTTAAAAGACAAATGATCAAATAATATTATATATATTTTTTATTTATGGTTACTAAGGGGATTGAAAGTGCCTCGTCCCTTTTATAAAACAAGTCCAAATATTTTACATTTCAGTTTCGCCATCCAAGACAATAACTAGAACAAAACAACAACTATAAATAAAATAACTATGAGATAGAATTCTAAGCAAAAGACCAACAATTAGATCAGCCTAGGAACAACAAACACAAAAAGGCCACCTACCCTTAAAATACAAAACATTGACAATTCAACAAAAATATGCATCACTGATAGGGGAAACAATTATCCCTACGAAGATGAGCTAAAATATCCACTACATCAGTTGTAGTTCTGGGTCTTCTCACCACCAGGCAATTCAAAGTCAACTCCAAATTAATGTCTAATAAAATGAGTGGATTCAACACTTGTAAAATGTTGAAGAGAAAATTGTTGAGCTGGTCGAAGCAAGTCTAGTTCTTGATGAAATTACTATTTCTAACTATATGTCTTACTTTAGAATTATTTTTATTCCACAAGCACAAAAGATCCCAAGAGATCCCATTTGTCAAATTCACCAAGCATTTTACCTCCTTCCAAATAACATGTTTTATCCTTTTTTATTTTTGAAGATCCATTTTAGTCTCCTATAGTAAAATCATATTTGGTTGACGATCTTGTCTTAAAGCAAAAACCAGTCGATGTTTTTAGAGGTCATTCAACCCCCTAATGTTCCAAGATATTATTTATTACTTAGATTTAAAGGGGTATTTGTCGAAAAATATGGCTATTACATCATTTGGTTATTTCCTAATGTACCCTCATGGGTGCATATTTAGTTTAGAATTATATTAGAAGTTATTACTTTATTAGTGTAATAGAATAAATGCACAAGTTTTATAATGTACAATAATGTAAATATGCATGTAGTCCACACATACATGAGTCTTAGGGTTGAGTGAGAGACAAATAACCTATCTTTCTATATAAATGTCTCATTGTGAGTGATTGTGGGAGAGTTGAAGTTGTGCAAAGGTGTGAGTAGTAGTAGGCATAATGTAGCTCCATTTTTCTATCATGGAGGAGTTGCAAACTCCATGAGTGGAGCATTGTCATTTTTGTGAGATTTCTATATGAGCATTTCTAGAGCTTTGTATCAAATTTTCTATCATATTTTCATGCATGGTTTTTTGCTATTATCATAGTTGTATCATTGTATGTTTATTTATATACTTGTGAATACATTTCCTTTATGTTTAAGGCTCCAAAAGCTAACATTGGAATCAGATCCATGGTGGATAAAAGGAAAGCCACAAGTACTATTGTTGAGTATTTACAAATTGGATCAGCCATAGTGTGTCGCTACATGCAAATACCATCACAATATTTTTTTTATAGAAGTAGCTCTAGGTAGAAGAATAAAAAATAGAGAAAGCCTCATGATAGACTTAGCTAGAGTTTTCCCATAAGAGTTGTAATGCTTGTGAAGACTAGAACTCAGAATTATTCCACTAGATTTGTAATCCAACTAGTGAAGTTTATTTTTCATAGAGTCAAGAATTTTTATTATCTCTAATATATATTGCAAGAGAGAAAATAAGTTTTTAGGAGAACCATTTGGTTACTATCATCTAAGTTTTTCTTGTTGTAGAAAATTAACTCTCAGAAGGTGGAAAGCTTTCTACAACAGATAGAGAAGAACTTCATCTTCGTTGCCTGAAATTCGAAGTTACTTTCCTCGTGCAAGGATTGATTATTTGTTGCAAAAAAATAAGGATTGAATATTTGGAGGCCTAAGGAGAAAAGTCCCATTGAAGGATTTGCAGATTGAAGACTCCTAGTTGATAGATCAAGGAGATATTTAGTGGCTATGGAATCCACATTGAAGATTGTAAATGTAGGAAGAAGGTCCTTGTTGGCAATCGAACTGGCCTAGATATAGGTTTTCTAAGTCTGTAGTGCCCTAGGCCCGCTACCAAGCATTGAATACCCAAAGGAAAGGAATGTCCTCCGTGGAAATCTATAGTAGGGTTGGTTTCGAAAATAAAAATAGGGTTTTTTGAGAGAAGGATTAGGAAGATATCGAAAGAGATTGGAAATTACAAAAAGAAATGGAAAATGGCCAAAGGCTAGAGATTTTGGGTGATGGACTAGAAGCACGATAGACATCTTAGTTATTTGAACCAACAACAATCAAAACAATGACTTGTACCATAAACCAATATGAAATCCTCAAAACTATGTAAACTCCAGCAAGTATTCTAGAGATTAGTATTCTATCAACAACAAAATCTAGGAAACTAAATTAAACTTTATGATAAAGACACTAATTTAATAGAAATCATAGAATAGAAGTCTTACACAGATATTGAGAACTCAAACTCAAACCGGGACCAGAAGCCTTTATTTTGGAAGCAAATGTCAAGTACACAACTACTTTTCTAGCAAAAATTATCCATGTAAATTACAGAAAAGAAGTTGATTTGTATAAAAAAAATTTGTCGCTTAAAATATCAATGCCCAACCACTCCTATGACGGGAAGATTCGATCCTGGTGATAAAAAAAATAGTCAATTTTAACCTTATCGACAAGTTTAGCATTGAAAACAGAAGGTTTCGATAATGACTTGAAACAGTCAATTCAGACTTACAGGTAACTTGACATTGAAGCTAGAAGCTTCCGATAATTATCTACAATCGACTGTTCTAGAGTGTAGCTTGAGAGCGATGTAATCAACAGATGTTGAATGGTCTGATATGCTCTTGTCTAATTCTTTTTACTTACTTTTTATACCTTAGTGTGAAGAAGCGCTCTCGTGTGGAGCACTTTCCACTTAAGCGCTCCCTTGTGGAGCGCTTTCCTTTAAAATGCTCCCATGTGGAGCACTTTCTTTATGAGCACTCCCATGTGGAGTGCTTTCTTTGAAAGTGCTCCCTTGTAGAGTGCTTTCCTTTAAAGTGGTCCCATGTGGAGTGCTTTCTTTATGAGTGCTCCCATGTGGAGCGCTTTCTTTGAAAGTGCTCCCTTGTGGAGCACTTTCCCTATAAGCGCTTCCAAGTAGAGCACTTTCCTTTAAAGCACTCCTATGTGGAGCGCTTTCCTTATGAGAACTCCCATATGGAGCGCTTTATTCGAAAGCGCTACCTTGTGGAGCACTTTCCCTATGAGCACTCCCATGTGGAGTGCTTTCTTCAAAAGTGCTCCCTTGTGGAGTGCTTTCCTTTAAAGCGCTCCCATGTGGATCACTTTCCTTATGATCACTCTCATGTGGAGTGCTTCCCTTATGTGTGCTCCCATGTGGAGCACTTTTTTTGAAAATGCTCTCTTGTGGAGCGCTTTCCCTATGAGAGCTCCCATGTGGAGCACTTTTTTCGAAAGCACTCCCTTGTGGAGAGATTTTTCCATGGCTCTTTACACTTAGCAATTTCCTCAACTTTCAATCTTCGGTTGCTTGGTGCTGCCGGAACACATTTTTTCTTTTAAAAGAAAAACTTACCTAAGTAAAGGAAAAATGAGAATTGTAACCATATGGAAAGAATTATGAGTGGATTTCCCATGCTAAAATATTTACAATTTTGCATGCAACATATCAGGAAAGATATAGAAACGTAGAAAAAATACAGAGAAGGTAGGAAACCAAGCAATGTATTACATATAACTTTTACATAAGAGACAGTTGGTGGAAGCACAATAATGTAACAACACTTTAACCGTTTTTAATGGGAAAAATATAAGTTTTACAATGAATGATTCCAAACTATATGTGAAATAAAAAAATAACAATAGTGTGTAAAAAATGGCAACACATCTCGTGGCTCGCAGTGCATTGAGCCTACCTCAATGTAGGGATCCCAATATTTATCCCTGGGCATCAGAGTTTTCCTTCTTCTTAGAGTCTTCTTGTTGCCTCTTTGATTTTTTATCGCTACTACTACCTTATAATTTTTTATCACTGCTGCTAACCTCTTCATCTGAACTTTCAAACTCTTTGGATTTCGAACTAGACTAAATATCTATTTCTTCAGTCTATGAACCCGTCTCTCCAGTTTTTGAGTCAATGACATTATCTATTCCCTTTTCTTCATTCTGCTTGTCTTGTTGAGGGAGATATTGTTTGAGTGATCTTTTGAAAATATGCTCATATACAATTGAATCATCAACCCATATTTCCAAAGGAAAGATTGATTGTTTTTCTAGCTCTTGGATCATGCAGCATAATGTTTCAATGTGCTCGACATTAGCAAACTCCAATATTTTGTCACACTTTGTCAAGCAATATTGAATCTGGGCATATTTTTCCATGAGGAGGATTACCCGAGCATTAGAGTTGGAGGATTCCAAAGCATCGATGTCTAAGGCAGTATCCACGAAAGCGGTCCACAAGGGTTCCAACTCCTAAATTGATGGAATAGGGTCTTCTAGATCTATGAACCCTGGGACACCAATTTTAACCAAGGCATCAAAATATCGTAATGATATATCATGCTCCTACATAAGGGAATCTGAGAGCAGACGATTTTTCTTTGCCAGTTCTACCTTGGTGAAGAAATAGTGCAAAGTGGTTTTTGCCATCACCAAGGATCGAGCCAAGTCACTCATAGGGGGAGGGCGAATAGGAATATCCTCAATATTTCTGAGTTGGGTGGCTAGATCCAGCAAATAGTTAACATTCGCTTGGGTGAACTCCAAGATATGTCTACCAACAACCACTGCCTCATGTGCTTCTTTGAAGAACACCAATACTATAACCCCCTTTGCTGCTCTTGTTGGAAAACCTTATAGAAAGTCTAGGCGCATCTCACTAAGGCACTCCTTGGAAGGAAGAACATGTTTATTTTTCTCAGATGACTGGGCGTGTAATTCATTTCTTTGGACAATGAGCCTTTTATTTCTTTGTTTGCTTTGGCAATCTACCTAATGTGATGAGTGTGTAATCTAGATTATTGCTCGCTCTCATATTTAAGCAACTGGAGCTTTTCTTTTAATTCTTCATTCTCGGCTTCTAGGGCTTTAACCTATTTTTTTTACTATACTTATAATGACTCATTTTGTTGCTTTGCCACAGCTAGGGCTTCTTAAAGCTCATAAATTTTGGATTGTATCCCAAAAAAATATCCCTTGTAATACTCACCATGAGTGTAGGTGGAGCCAATATCAACCTGTAAATCACCCATTTTTTTTAGTTGTGTCCATCTTGGTAAAATCCTCCTCAATGTGGCGGATAGCATAGTCAAGTGGGGTCATCTCTCCCAAAGGCTTCTACACCAGAGGGATTTTATGAATTGTGTGCAACTTCATTGTATCGGGATCAATTATGCAAGCCTTTTGAGCTTGCACCAAGGCCTGCAGCTCCTTTTTTCGATCTCTCAGGTAGCACACCATGTTGGAACATACCCTTAAGATACTTTGTGCTGTTGTGAACTATTGAGCTATCTCCAAATTAGATTCTAATGGTTCTTGGACTCCAATATTGAGGATTGGAGTAAAGGAGAGGAGTGGGAGACCAAATTGAAAACTTGTCATTACCTGGGAACTTGAAGGAGAAGCGACTGCACTCACCCTCAAAGGCACTTGGGTAGCCACAGTAGGAATGGTGGACTGAGGTGTCAAGAAACCAGTAGAATGTGAGGGGATTGAATACGGATCAATATCCCTGGTGTCAAAGATGTCAGTGATGTGCTCAGATGAACTAGAAATAGGGAAGCTAAAAGAGGAAGGGACTGCAAAGGCATTGGGGTTCAGAAAAAGGTGCAAATATTCCAGATGATGGAAGAGATAATGCCAGGACGACTAAAGAACTTGGAAGGGTGGATTCAGGCAATGGAAGTGCACTTTATACAAGAACCATTGGGTCTTGAGACTCCATGATCAAGGGGGTTGTAGAAGATGTATCCAACATTTTATCCTTCTCTTCTGCATTTTCTTCCATGTTTGATGCTTGGATGTTCATGTGTTTAGCATCTTCGTCTGCTGGCTCCTTATGTATGGTGAGGCACTTTTCATTTCCACCCTCATGCTCCTCAACCCTAACTACCATAGTCATTTTGGTTGAGACTATCATTTTATTAGTAGAGTCCTCTTAGGGAGTCTTAGAAACAGCCTGTACAATCAACCCGAAAGGCTTTTGAGAACCAGTGTGTGGCCTATTTGTAGCTGGTGATAAAAAGTGGGCCTCATACTTTCTCTTGGAGGGGGCACTCGCCATTTGTGGAGGTACTAGATTTTTTTTTTCATTATATAATAATACCCCCAAGATGACTTTTCCTTTGCCCTACACTTTCCTGGGATGCTCCAGGTCATCAAATTCTTAGGGATCGCATCCACCAGGGGGCACTATATCAGCAAATAAGAAAGTTTGATAAGTATTGATGTTTTTATCATAATGAGATGAGAATTTGTCATCAATTGTCAGCATGCCATCTGAGGATGTCTTATCATTGTGGACCCTCATGATCCACCATTGCTGGATTTTATGATTTGTTCAATCTGGGTGCTTGACCTTCATTTTGGCAATAATAGCCCTGGACAATATTTGATCTTGATTAACATCTAGATTGTACTCGGTCTCCATAGTGTAAAACTCCAACCACGAGGGCAAAGGTGTCATCTTATCCATATGCCATTCTAGCTCTAGACCCAAGAGGTTATTACGCTGGCTCTCCATATCATGATTAGGGCAAAAGTAAAAATATTTGACATGGAGGTTTCTCTAAATGATACCGCATGGGTCCCATTTCCATCAGTGGGGAAGCTCAACTAGTCTATATTTTTGAAGAACCAAAAAATATTTTATTGAAACTCCAATATATATAGTACATTGATGTCCAAAAATAGTCTGGATGAAGTGGATCTATTAAACCAGACTTAGCTTAGGCAAACGATAAAATGCAATACATAGTAGATGCTAACAAATATATCCTAACATCATATATTCGTCTTAACAATAATAGTTAAGCGAATATAACATAATAATGGAATAAACTATCCTAACATCCCCTCTTTATTACATTATTTTGCAATAAATAGAGAGCTATGAAACATCTCAAATTTGACACGTGCAAGTGCCTTTGTAAAAATATCTGCAACCTGAGCATTGGTGGGAATTACTGAAGCTAAATGCGATGTCTTGGAACTTCATCTCGAATGAAGTGATATTGTGTGTCAATGTGTTTGGTTTTGTCATGATGCACTAGATTCTTAACAAGGTTTAAAACACCTTGGTTGTCATAGAACAAGTGGATTGGAGATTTGGATGGATGACCCATACTTGTCAAAATGTGATGCAACCATATCACTTCACACATGGCTTCACGTGCAGCATGATACTCTACCTCTGTAGATGAGATAGCAACCACCTGTTGCTTCTTGTTGTATCAAGAGACAAGACCAGATCCAAGATGAACTATATATCCTGAAGTTGACTTACGATCATCATACGATCCGACATAGTCAGAGTCCGTGTATCCTTGCAAGAATAATTTATCATTCTTCTTATATTCTAGGCCATATTCCATTGTACAACGGATATAGTGAAGAACACGTTTTGCTGCTTTCCAATGAGTAGTCTTAGGTTCCTACATGAACCTCAAAAGATAGTTGTCAACAAATACGATATCTGGCCTAGTATTCTTCAGATATATGAGATTTGCAATGAGTTGTTGATAGAGAGTACCATATACCTAAGGTGAATCATCATATCATGATAACTAAAGTCCTGATTCCATCGGAGTTACCATTGGCTTACAATCAGTCATGCGATATTTGTCTAACAATGTCTTGGAATACTTTTTCTGAGATATCTTGATGTAGTGCTCCTTTTGGCTCAATTCCATGCCAAGAAAATAGTGGAGAAGTCTGAGATCTATCATCTCAAAATATTTACACAAGTCTCTTTTGACAACAAAAATCATTGTTTTCGAACTGCTTGTAATGATCAGATCATCAACATAGAGTACAAACAACACAATTTAAAAACCTTGTTTCTTGAAATAGAGGTTTGCATCTGATGGACATCCCTTAAACCAATGCTGTAGGAGGTGATTATCCATTTTTATATACCAAGCTCGAAGAGATTATTTCAAACTATATAAGGACTTGACCAATTTGCACACTTTCTGCACTTGGCCTTCCACTTGAAATCCTTCAGGTTGTGTCATGTAGACTTTCTCTTGGATATCACCATTCACGAAAGCACTCTTGACATCCACCTGATGAAATTTCCACCCAAACTGTGCTGCCATAGCACAAAGAACTTGAATGTGGTCATCCGAGCAGTAGGTGCAAAATTTTCCTCATAGTCAATGCCTTCCTTTTGTACATAGCCCTTTGCAACAAGGTGGACCTTATGCTTATCAATTGTCCCATATGCCTTGTACTTGACTTTGAACACCCATTTGCAGCCAATGATCTTCTTTCCATGTGATAGATCGACAAGCTCCCAAGTTTTTTTCTTTTTCAAAGACTTATACTCAGCATCCATAACAACCTTCCATTATGGCTCACTAAGGGCATCTTGTACATAAGTAGGTTCATGCTCATTCAGTGAAGACATAAACACCATGTCATCAACCTCAGTAGTATTCATTGATGCTCTATCCTATCAAGCCATACTACGAGTACAAGGACTATTCAAAGTTAAATCTGGTGGTGTGGATAACTTTGAGTATCTGATAGTACTTGTATACCATTTTGAATTCTTCTTCTGTGGTGTAGAAGAAGAAGAAGAAGAAGAAGAAGAACCTCTAGTCTGAGGTGACAAAGGGGACTTCTCATTTTTATATTGCAAAAGATCTAGGTATATATCATATGTGTTTTATGATGTGAAAGCCTCATCAAAAACAACATCTCTACTGAAATGAATCTTCTTGGTCAAAGGATAAATCAAACGATAACCCTTAGAGTGCTCATCATAGCCAAGAAGAACACATTTCAATGTCTTCTCATCTAGCTTCTTCCTTTTCTCTTTTGATATGTGCATAAAAGATTTACATCTAAAAATGCGTAGATGAGAGATGAAGGATTTTCGACCACTCCATGCTTCCTATGGAGTTATTCCTTTTAGGGCCTTTTTGGGTACCCTATTCAATAGGTATACTGCTACGGTGACAAATTTTGCCCAAAATTGTTGCTCTAGATGGGATTCTATGAGCATACAACGAACCATTTCCATGATAGAATGGTTCCTCCTTTCAGCAACACCATTTTTCTGAGGAGTGTAAGTAGTAGTTAACTGTCTCTTGATTCCATGTGCAATCAAAAATGCAAAAAATTCTTTAGAGGTGAACTCCCCCCTCGATCTGGGTGGAGGGTCTTTATAGAAGTTCTTGAATCCTTCTCAACAGATTTCTTGAATTGCTGGAGGAAACTAAAGACTTCAGATTTCATATGAAGAAATAAAACCCACATATTTCATGAGTAGTCATCCACAAACAATTGAAAATACCTCTTCCCCCCACAACTGTTTGGTGTGAAAGGACCGCACAGATCGGTGTGAATTAACTCCAAAGGTTTCTTTGCTCTTGTAGAGCTCTTATCAAAAGGTACTCTATGTTGATTTCCTACAAAGAAGTCAGAGCACACTGGCAATATAGAGGAAAGGGAGGGAAGGCCCTTTACCATCTCATACTTACTTAGCTAAAGTAAGTAGCCATAACTAAGATTCCCATATCTCTTGTGCCATAGGTAAGTTGCCTCCTTTGTAGAGACTGTCATGGCAACATGAGGAGTAGAGATAGCATCTAAGGCAAATAAGCTATTATTATATGAATATGTTGCAATTTTCTTACCCCTCATGGTAATAGAGCAATACTTCTTGCCATCCTAAACACGAAAATCAACAACCATATCTTTATCCAGAATTTATGTGACTAACAACAAATTGTTTGCCAATCCTGGAACATAAAGGAATTTTTCAATTTGACACTTGCCATCAAGAAGATTGACTAAAATTGTACCTTCTCCCTGAACCTTGTAGGTTTTATCACCAACAATAGTGATAGCTCCTTGGACTTATATGTTTCAAACCATGATTTATCGCCAATCAAGTGCTTACTGGCACCAAAATAAACATACCATACATAATCCTTCTGCTTGGAGGTTGTGGTATTCATGATCACCTTGTGTGCCCACTCAGAATCAGAGTCAGATTCTTCAACAACAACATTCACCTTGGGTTGCTTGTTGTTATTTTGTGGTTTGTTATGGTCCTTGTTCTTAGGTTGCTTGTTCTTGTGCCAACACCTATTTGTGTCATGGGTGTCATTGTCACAAATTTTGCAATATCATTTTGTTTTTTGAGGTTTTCCCTTTGAATTCTTGTGAGAATTTCCTCCCTTATGAAATTTACCCTTCTTAGAACCCTTCCTGTTGGAATAGAGGGTTGTATTAGAAGATTCATATTTTTGAAGTTTGCGAGCCTCCTCTTCCTGAAGCATATTGACCAACTCAAAAAAGGTAACTTTTCTCAGTAACACTTGAAGAGAGGTTATCAACATTCTGTAAGTATCAGGTAAAGCTCTCATTACTACTAAAGTAAGGAGCTTATCATCTACAGGCTCTCCCAAGGAATTCAAATTTAACTTCAACTAAGCCACTCTACAAAGAAAGAGTTCAAATGTCTCGCCATGCTTCATACTCAAACTATGAAATTGAGATTGAAGGAAAAGAATGGTGGACTCATTATTAACCTCATAAATGGATTTAAGGGCATCCCATGCCTCTTTACCATGTTCTGTGTCAGCTATGTGAGGTTGAATTTCATCTTAAATAGCAATCAAGATGAGAAATCTTGCCCTGATGTCTTTCTTATCAAAAGCTATCTGATCTGTAGTTGAGTGTAGATTGATTTGATCCATCTGTTGGTGAAGGTCTTGTTGTTTTCCAAAAACATCCCATAAATATTCCATTTGGAGGATACCCTTCATCTTCGTCTTCCATGGTGTGTAATTGGAACCTTTCAGTAACGAAGAATCTATCAGGTACTTCTGCATATCAACCTGTTGGCATTTTTGCCACATTGTGTTGATTATTGATTGTTCATGCATAAGCTGTTGAAATTCTAACTCCTCTACAGGTTTTGATGCAAAAAACAAGCCTAAGTCCGAAGGCTGTCACGAAATCGCGACAAAAAACAGCATGGAGAGCCAAAGTTAAAAACCGTCGCGATATCGCGACATGTCGCGTTATCGCGGGTCGGATGAGGAGAGAGAAAACAAACGCAAAGTCGTAGCGATTTCGCGACGTGTCAAAAAATCATGGTCAACGCAGTCAACGGCAGCAGGGGGCAAAACCGTCGCGATATCGTGACGCGTTGGATTTTCGTGGTCAAAATGGTCAACGGAGGCTAAGCGACAAACTTGTCGCGAAATCGTGACATGTCGCGTTTTCGTGACTTGCGATGGCTAGGGAGCATAACGTTAGAAACTGTCGCGAAATCGTGACATAACTCAGCAGAGGGTGATGGTGACAAAGTTGTAGCGAAATCGTGACGGAATAACGAGCAAGGCACACAAAGCAAAAGACGTCGCGAAATCGCGACGCGTCGCGTTTTCGCGGCGTAGGTGGACAAAAGAGTCTAAGGCACGAATGGCGTAGCGATTTCGTGACACTTTTGAGAATGAGTCCAAGCAAGACGAAGACGTCGTGAAATCGTGACAGGAAGTGGGAACAGTGGAGAATGCAAGCAAACGTCGCGATTTCGTGACACAGTGAGCAAGAAAGGCTTAAGGCAGAAAATGGTAGCGATTTCGTGACATTTGCAGGATGGAGCTGAGCAAGACAGAACTTGTCATGATTTCATGACATTGTTGAGGCTAAGGGCAAGAAAGAAGTTGGCATCGCGATTTCATGACATTCATGGAGATAAAGGCTAGCACAAGGAAACGTCGTGATTTCGCGACACATTGTTGAAGAAAGACTAAGTGCAGAGAATTGTAGCGAAATCTGTCACATTTTTGCGGTTGACGAACAGCAAAGTCCAAGGAAACAGAACCTGTAGCGAAATCGTGACATGGTGGAAGTTGAAGAAGCACAGAGGCAAGAGTGTCGCATTTTCGTGATTTGAAGCAGCGAAGAGAACAAAAGATGAAGAACGTCGCGAAATCGCGCATTGTCACATTTTCGCGGCAACAGAGCAGAGAAAGAGCATAATTGTACGGACGTCGCGAAATCGTGCAGCATCGCGTTTTCGCGGTTCAAGGTAGCGAAGGAGACAAAGAAGCCGAATACGTCGTGATTTCGTGACATGGTTGATTTTCGCGGTCCGAAAGTAAGAGAAGTGTATGGAGCAGAGATATGTCACGATTTCGTGACATGTCGCGTTTTCGCGACCTATTACAGTTTCACGCCAGAAAGCAGTTCAAACGGTCCGATGAAGGTTTTGCGATTTTTGATGATTAAAAGCACTCCAGAATTAAATGTGTCATTGCTTTTCGATGCGGTCAAGGTAGAAGAACGTGCCCAAGCTACCATAATTGAAGATTTCCATTATTCAAAGCTGCTGTTCATGATTTTTCTAACGGTTTCAAGCATATTTTCAAGAACAACAATTTAATGAAGACGACCGACTCCTCCTTATGGCATTTAATTTCTGGTTTCTCCGAGGCTGGTTTAAGGATATCATTTCCTTGTTTTCGTTGCATAATTTGTAGATCTCGAGGAGGTCCGTTTCATATTTTTAATGCTGCAAAGAAGCAAGACTTCTATATAAATCAATGTAAATCTCAAGAACAAGGGTCGGGAGTTTTGAGAGACAGATTGCATGAAAACTTTCAAGTTCTTGCATGAATGAAAGAGATTTGGCCTCTGATTTTGCAAACGTCTTTCTGTGTAATTTCCTTCTATTCCATGTATTTCTAAGTTATGCTTGTCTTTCTGATCTATTGTTAGATTTAAATTCTGCATTTGAATTTAAATACTGCTCGTAAGGAAGTAAGTTCTGGAATGCAATTCTGGAGGTAGTTTGCGCAAGGTCGTAGATGAATTATGCTATTTTCTGTTATTATATGTTGTTCATACACTTGAAGGTCCATCTTGCTGAGTTTCTTTTCCCCGATCTAACAAATTTGGCCTACGGCTATATTTCCCATCTCTTTCCGTAATTTCCTGTTTCTTTCTGCATTTCTATAATTCCTTTCCAGCAACTTTAATCTGAAATCAAACTTAGAAATAGTAAGGGAACCAGCCCTCTCTGGAGATTGGTCTGGGAGACATCTCTTTCTCCTAGCCTTTCAATGTTGGCCGGGTCTAGGGTGCATAGTTTTTAGAAAATCCTTTCCTGTGGCAGATTCGTGACCAACAGTTTTTGGCACGCCCGGTGGGACAGACTTCTTCTGTCTCAGAAAGATCCCATAGTATTGAAGGTTTAATGTTCGCCTTCATGCCGTAAAGTTAGAACATTTGGTGACTCTGCAGTACCCAAAAATCTCTGAACGTGGATGCAGTGAAAGCTGTACTTCATGATCACGAGATCACAGTCTAAAAAAGTTGAAGATCTTGTTGAGTTTTTTGAACTTGACATCACAAAAAGAGGTGAACAATCTAGGTTGGTTTCCCCATCGCTTGCATCATCTGCCATATCTACACAAATCCCTGGTATTGTTACTAGTTTTCCACCTTCTCAGTCACATCCATTAGTCCCAATGGCTCAGTATCCTCCACCCAGGAAGTTCTTGGCATGGAACAGCTTCGGGAGCCTTGAATTTGCAGGCTCAGAATCCAGTTCCTCAGGCCGCTTTGAAGGTTTTGCCGACCTATGATGGTACGGGTAAGACGGCATATGAACATATTAATGATGTAGCTTCTCTGGCAGCCATTCATGATATAACTGATGAGGATGTGATGGTGAAGTTGTTGGTGTTATCCCTGAGAGGAAAATTGTTGTACTGGTACCGAACGTTGCAACCAGGCACCATTACATCATGGGATCAGCTAGGAGAACTGCTAGTTAAGAATTTTCATGAACAGGCTGATCCATTTTCATTGTTGCATCAGTTTAACGTGATCCAGAGGCACCCGCAAGAAGAGATAGCTGATTTTAATGTTCGATTCACCAGAACCTGGCAGAGAATTCTTGATGGTCTTCGGCCTGCTGATGAGCTGGCTGCATTTTACTACCTCAGAGCATTCAACACAGATATCGGTTGGGCTGTCCGACAGTCCAACGTGACGACATTTCCAGAGTTGTTTGAACAAGCGTTAAAGGCGAAAGCTGATCTGATTGCTATAGGTAGACTTCCTCCGAAGGTAACTATGCCTATTATACCTGATCTGCCTAAGTATTTATATTCTGGTTCGCTTCCATAGCCCATGCCATCTATGTATCCTACCCCATCATGGAGCTCCAATGCACCTCAAATCGCACCTATTCCAGTTCCCCAACTTCCTGCTCCAACTGTTCCCCAGTTGCCTGCACCAAGCATTCCAAGGTTAGTTCCTCCACTTCCAACTCCTGCAGTATCTTCCCCATAGTTTCCATTACCTTTACCAGCACCGCCTGTGTCCTCAAGCCCAGATCCTCAATTGGTTATGTTACAAGAAATTCAGTCGGCTATGAGATCTCTCACTGACAAGGTGACATCTATGGAACGGAGAGAGGCGAAAAGAAGCTATCAGCCACGAAGATTTATGCCGACAGTAACTAGAGAACAACCTGCTCCAAGCAAGGCTATGGAGAAAGCACCTGAAAGGAACTCAGTAGTTCTGGTAAGTGAAGAGGCTGGCCCTTCTGAAGTTTCACATGAGCCATCTTACTGGTGTTCTTCCTGCAATGACCCACATGATGAGTCCACTTGCATGGTCCACCAAAATTATTTGCAAGTTCTTATAGGGAGCCATGTAAATATGATTCGAGAGGTGGATCTTACTTTCGTGGAGTCTCTGGAGGAACATATAGCAATACTGACACGCAACGGCAAGAAACCAATGTTGGTAGATCCGGCTAAGATGGAGCCATTGAAAGTGCCTCCTGTACAAGCAACGAAGCAGCAAATGCCAACAAAGGCTCATGATTCCCCAACGCAATGACAATCACCTATTTTGTCAAAGGATCCACTTCCACCACCAGTAAAAGAGAAGGAACAAGCTTCTACTTCCCAGTCGCAAGCAGAAACAAAGGAGCAAGCCAAAGAAACGTTGCGGTATCCATCATTGACCAAACGACAACGAGTGGAGGCCACCCAACAATATAAGAGCACATTTGAATCTGCTAGTGGCGGGAAGGAACAGACCTCCATGGAGTACAACATTGTTGAAGAACTTAAACGGATACCAGCTAAGGTAAGTCTGTATGACACCTTACAGTTGCCTGGACAGGTAAATCTCTTACAGGAATCCTTGAAGACCATACAAAGTAAGGGGAAAGCTCCAGCCCAGGTGGTTATGGCTCAAACATTAACTTCTGTAGCCAATGGAAGGAGTAGACCACCCCCATTTTATCTGTCATTGCAAATGGAGGGTTGGATCGTACATAATTGCCTGATCGATTCTGGTGCCGCTACAACTGTCATGCCTAAGGCAGTTTGTGAAGCAATGGGAATGGAATTCACATGAAGTAGCCCTCAGAGTTTTGCAGTTAGATGGTACTCCAGTGAAAATAGTGGGTGTAATCAAGGATGTCCCGATTGTTTTGCATAATATGCCCTAGATTACAGTCATCCAGGAGATAGTTGTGGTAGATCTAGAACCGTATTTCAGTATGTGCTTATCTAGAGAGTTTACCGCAAAGTTGGGCGGTTACCTTGCACTGGATTATTCTCACTTGGAGATTCCATTCAAAGGAAGACGAGTCCGGGTCTACAATCAGAAACCTTCCACTTTTCATATTGAGAAGATAGAAGAAGAACATGTTGTTCATATGATAACTGAAGATTTGGAGGATGAGTTTTCAATGCTCAATTTCAATGCTATGATCCAGACCGAAATTGGCTGTTATTCCATTATGCAGCCTGAAGAGGTTGAAGTCAAGTTGCCACCTGATCAAGTTGAACAAGATTCTCTGCTAGATCAGCTCTATTTTGATGGAACACAATACAAAAATGGTGCTAACATTGGGACTGAATGATCATGCCTAGGTCTCAAGATGGCTGGGACACTTGGAGTGCAGCAGTTACATGGACCCTTGGTGATTCTGAGCTAATCAAGAACCAGAAGTCTACTGAGCGTTTGTCAAGGATCTGGGATCCAGGAGACAGAGCCGTGTTTGGGTTCGTGTCTTTCCCGAAAGTTCACATCTAATTCGGGAGTTACCTTGTATATAGCAAAAAAAAAAAAAAATAGAAAAAGAAAAAAAAAGTATTGTTTTCCTTTGTCCACTTCGGCTCTTTTTGCATGCGAGCCCGCAGGTACGTGTTTCTTTCTTTTTTCTTCTTCTTTCCCAGCAGTTAGTGGCTTCCTCACTATTTCTTCCCTTCCCCTCTTCATTTCCCTCCTTCTCCTACTCCTTTTTCTTCTGCAGTAATCAAGCCACTGTTGTTGTTTCTTTTCCCCTTTTCTAATATTCCCGGTTCTTCTTTTCCTTTTCTTCTAATTACATTGTTGTTTTAGCATTTATTAGTTCCATTCCATCACTTCACTCCTTTCATTCCCACCTTCCATTCCATCCACTTCCATTTCCCTTTCATAGCAGCTGGTAGCACCGAAGCACTCTGTTACTATCTACCGCATCACTCCCTCCATTCCATTATTCCATCATTCATCATTTCCATTCCATGGTCAGTTCAGCCAAATACAGAATTCCTTGAAGTTTCAGTCATTCAGCAAGAGTTGTTGCAGCAGTCTATCGAGATGTATCCCATCAGCCAGCTTTCTATTTTTAGTTTTTCTTGACTCTGTTGCCCAATGGATTCAGGCTTGGGATTCGTGCATACAACAGAACTGTATACCCCACGAGCCGCCAAGAATGTTGGCATTTTTGCCACATTATGTTGATTATTGATTATTCATGCATAAGCTGTTGAAATTCTAACTCCTCTACAGGTTTTGATGCAAAAAACAAGCTAAGTCTGAAGACTGTCATGAAATCGTGACAAAAAATAGCATGGAGAGCCAAAGTTAAAAACCGTCGCGATATCGCGACATGTCGCGTTATCGCGGGTCGGATGAGGAGAGAGAAAACAAATGCAAAGTCGTCGCGATTTCATGACGTGTCAAAAAATCATGGTCAGCACAGTCAACGGCAGCAGGGGGCAAAACCATCGCGATATCGCGACGCGTTGGATTTTCGCGGTCAAAATGGTCAACGGAGGCTGAGCGACAAACTTGTCGTGAAATCGTGACATGTCGCGTTTTCGTGACTTGCGATGGCCAGGGAGCATAACGTTAGAAACTGTCATGAAATCATGACATAACTCAGCAGAGGGTGATGGCGACAAAGTTGTAGCGAAATCGTGACGGAATAACGAGCAAGGCACACAAAGCAAAAGACGTCGCGAAATCGCGACGCGTCACGTTTTCGCGGCGTAGGTGGATGAAAAAGTCTAAGGCATGAATGGCATAGCGATTTCATGACACTTTTGAGAATGAGTCCAAGCAAGACGAAGACGTCACGAAATCATGACAGGAAGTGGGAATAGTGGAGAATGCAAGCAAACATCGCGATTTCACGACATAGTGAGCAAGAAAGGCTTAAGGCAGAAAATGGTAGCGATTTCATGACATTTGCAGGATGGAGCTGAGCAAGACAGAACTTGTCACGATTTCATGACATTGTTGAGGCTAAGGGCAAGAAAGAAGTTGGCATCACGATTTCATGACATTCATGGAGATAAAGGCTAGCAGCAAGGAAACGTCATGATTTCGTGACACATTGTTGAAGAAAGACTAAGTGCAGAGAATTGTAGCGAAATCGCGACATGGTGGAAGTTGAAGAAGCACAGAGGCAAGAGTGTCGTGTTTTCATGATTTGAAGTAGCGAAGAGAACAAAAGATGAAGAACGTCGCGAAATCGTGCATTGTCACATTTTCGCGGCAATAGGGCAGAGAAAGAGCATAATTGTATGGACGTCGCGAAATCGCGCAGCGTCATGTTTTCGCGGTTCAGGGTAGCGAAGGAGACAAAGAAGCCGAATACGTCGCGATTTCATGACATGGTTGATTTTCACGGTCCGAAAGTAAGAGAAGTGTACGGAGCAGAGATATGTCACGATTTCGCGACATGTCGCGTTTTCGCGACCTGTTACAGTTTCATGCCAGAAAGCAGTTCAAACGGTCCGATAAGGTTTTGCGATTTTTGATGATTAAAAGCGCTCCAAAATTAAATGTGTCGTTGCTTTCCGATGCGGTCAAGGTAGAAGAATGCGCCCAAGCTACCAGAATTGAATATTTCCATTATTCGAAGCTGCTGTTCACGATTTTTCTAACGGTTTCAAGCATATTTTCAAGAACAACAATTTAATGAAGACGACCGACTCCTCCTTATGGCATTTAATTTCTGGTTTCTCCGAGGCTATTTAAGGATATCATTTCCTTGTTTTCGTTGCATAATTTGTAGATCTCGAGGAGGTCCGTTTCATATTTTTAATGCTGCAAAGAAGCAAGACTTCTATATAAATCAATGTAAATCTCAAGAACAAGGGTCGGGAGTTTTGAGAGACAGATTGCATGAAAACTTTCAAGTTCTTGCATGAATGAAAGAGATTTGGCCTCTGATTTTGCAAACGTCTTTCTGTGTAATTTCCTTCTATTCCATGTATTTCTAAGTTATGCTTGTCTTTCTGATCTGCTGTTAGATTTAAATTCTGCATTTGAATTTAAATACTGCTCGTAAGGAAGTAAGTTCTGGAATGCAATTTTGGAGGTAGTTTGCGCAAGGTCGTAGATGAATTATGCTGTTTTCTGTTATTATATGTTGTTCATACACTTGAAGGTCCATCTTGCTGAGTTTCTTTTCCCCGATCTAACAAATTCGGCCTACGGCTATATTTCCCATCTCTTTCCGTAATTTCTTGTTTCTTTCTGCATTTCTATAATTCCTTTCCAGCAGCTTTAATCTGAAATCAAACTTAGAAATAGTAAGGGAACCAGCCCTCTCTGGAGATTGGTCTGGGAGACATCTCTTTCTCCCAGCCTTTCAATGTTGGCCGGGTCTAGGGTGCATAGTTTTTAGAAAATCCTTTCCTGTGGCAGATTCGTGACGAACACAACCATAATGAGGGTTCCTTATATCACCAAATGGCCTCCCTTTATTTATACCTTTGCCAAGACTTTATACCAAAATTTTTAAAACAAATACCCACCCTTATGTGAGTGAGACTATAGGTATTTTTAGAGATCATAACGATAAGTGGAACATAGGCGGTACTAAAAGGGAATCATCTTGTTGATGACACCTACCATAGAAGGTCGTCAATCCTCATGTGTGGGGTGTAACTTCCCCTAAACACTTCGGATATCAGAACATTCGTCAAGATTTAAGTCTAAACACAAGAACGATTAGGGTAGTGGAATGGAGTAAAAAAATAGTAAAAATTGGCAGACTTATATCTCCTCGATGATTGATAGAAAACAAGATCAAACATCATTGTTGCAACTATGTTAGGCGACAGATACAGTAGCCCAAAGCACCGCAACATTACTTGTAAGTGTGATCTAGAGGTATCGTAAATACCGAACACTACGGTGCAATTGAATTGCACAGATGGGTTTCAAATTTTGGAACTTAGGAGTGCTTTGTTTTTACTTAATGAGGTAGTGCGGATGGAAAGGAAAATGCATCATACATCACAAAGCATCCAAAAATGAAACTAAGGTGTCGGTTTCCACCAAAACTGCACCTTTTACAATATGCCAATTTTGAAGAAATGCTGAAAATTTTTCTCACTCTCCCCCTTTTTCAGTTTTGAAGAATTGTGCAATGAGGAAAAAAAAATCCCCCCCTTCACTTTTACAGCATGTAAAAACGATTTCCCCCCTCTTTGTTTTTTTTTTAAATTTGAAAAATATCTTAATTTCTAATGTTTAAAAAAAAATAAAGTTTAATTAAATAATTTAGTTTTTCTCAAAAAAAAACTATTTTTTTAAAATAATTCTTTTAAAGAAAAAATAATTAATAAAAATTTAATTAAACTAAATTTTGATTGAAAAACATTAGAAAAAAAAAGAAAATTAACAAAAAAAAAAATGTTATAGTACCTGCGGGGGTCTATGGGGTTTGAACCCCTGACCTCTCAGCAGAGAGCGTCGTGGTGCTCTGCCTCCAATCGACCAAGCTATACGCTGCGGTGAGAATTAAAGGAAAGGACCCTTTAGTTATTGTATGCCGACACTCGACGGCTGCGAGTGGCGCCACTCCTCTACCTCCTGGGCAACGCTTGGCCATAGTTGTGCGGCTTCTCCAGGTGGTAGCTTTGACAATAGGTATACTCCCGATCAAGATCGTATGCTTTGACAATAGGTATACTACCTTTGTAAAAAATCATCTGCAACCTGGGATGCAAAAAATAGAATCGCCTTGAACGTCGAAGATCAGATAGCAAGTGTCTGTAAAATGCGATAATGGGATTGTCTCCTACACGGCTTTGCTTCCTCCGCCTGATCTATGCCTCGCAATTGTCTAGAACCAAATTCTTTCTATGGTTTTGCTACAAACCAGAGAAACCTTGCAAATTTCACAGCTAGTTTTGGCTAGAAAAAAAATTACTAACCAGATCTCCCGATTTACTTGCAAATAGTCGTCTACAAAGACGTGAATCGTAGTGCTTGCCTATAATTGGACCCGCCTACAATCGAAATAAATCATCGTAGCAGGTTTTTTTTTTAAATTTCTAGGATTCAATTATCCCACATGAGGGATGTTAAAGACTAAATGGTCTTTAAAAACTATGTCGTGCAGAGTAATAGTTAAACACCTCACGGTGGTTGACTAGCCAACTATGATCCTTTTTGCTCGTCGTGCCTGCGTCGTCCAATCCAAGCCTCGTATCCATCTGTCATGTGTCTGCCCGCTCCTGAGACATGTGTCCATGTTAGATCGGTAGCTTAGGTGATGATTAAGGGTATTAGGGATCGCTTAGGTGTCAGGACGTTAGTCTAGTCAGATGCTCAATAGCTTCAAGTCTACAGTAGTTAGAGTTGATGTAGTCAGAGGCCCATGTGTCTGCCCGCTCCTGAGCCATGTGTCCATGTTAGATCGGTAGCTTAGGTGATGATTAAGGGTATTAGGGATCGCTTAGGTGTCAGGACGTTAGTCCAGTCAGATGCTCAATAGCTTCAAGTCTACAGTAGTTAGAGTTGACGTAGTCAGAGGCCTCGGCAGATGTGCCCGAGATGCAGGTCTAGCCCGATGTGCCCGAGATGTAGGTCTAGACCTGCCTTAAGAAATGTGCTCTTGTTGTCTTTGAAAACTTGGATAAAGTGCCCAAGATCAAAGCCAGTCAAATTTACCTGTAGCTCTAAAAATTTACCATGTTCGAAGAACCAACAAATACTTTATTGAAACTCCAATATATATAGTACACTGTTGTCCAACAATAGTCCAGATGAAGCGGATCTATTAAACCAGACTTAGCTTAGGTGAACCATAAAATGCAATACATAGTAGATGCTAACAAATAGATCATAACATCATATATTTTTCTTAACAATAATAGTTAAACGAATATGACATAATAATGGAATAAACTATCCTAACACTATAGTCAGAAAGTATAATCATCAGAACAACATTTTGACCACACTGTGTTATCTTAAAACCCCCAAATTCGAAAGGAGTAGAGACTACCACCCTATTGCCCTGGTATTTTTCATATTCTTCATTAGTGTGGTCGAGCTGGCAGGAAACCTCTAAGGAGAAAAGATAGGGCGTGGTGTAATAAGGCAACAAAAAAGGCTTTTCTGTAAACCCATAGACTCTAACGACCAGGTCCTAGGTGAGCAAAAATGTGTCCCCCGACTGCTCATCTATCAACTGCTACCTTAACTCCATTGGAACCCGCTCACACTGGCCGTATACTATCTTAAACACTGGCCCAAGGAAAATTTGATTGAAGATGTAATAAGACTCATTTTTGGACAGGATGTTCGTCCAGAGATAGACTGGCAAATATTTGCCCTCTTGGTCCTTCTGATTCTTCACTATGCCATGGAATTTTTCATGCATATGCAAGAATAAATACCACACCAGTATTAATGAGAGTCAAAATTGTTCGTCATTAGGTTCAGCACACAGAATATGAGTTAAAAATCCATGTAACTGTCATGCCAAGAATTTCGCCCAGTCGTAAAAAATTGGAATAGCATCTGGCCTCACTTTGGAAGGAAAATAAATCTCATTTTCTAGTATGGCTTGCGTCATCAAAACCTGTCAGTCATACACCCATTCATCTGTTGGGAGACCTGATACGTACATCAAGATGAAATTTTTTTTAGGGTGCATGAACTGAGCTAGGGATTTTGGAAGTCGGGAAAATTCACCTGCAGTTATGACACTCCCTAGTTGTCCCCTTGTGAAACACTGTATTTCTAGTGTTGATTGGTATCTTTCACTTTCTTCAACTGTGTGTATTTTTCTTGAAATGAACTCAAACGAGTGCTTCCTCCCATAAGCAAAAGCTTCTCAGATGGAGTTAGCCATAATAGCAAACAATGGTTCTGGCTGAGCATTCCAAATCATTCTCGATTGGGCGTCATAGAACATCGACATGACCTTTATGAATTTTGGACTATGATGTACTGATGTGCATGTGTAAAAATATAGATGTGAGTGGTAGATAGCCAATAGCAAATTCATGGTAGGGGCTTCCCTATGCGCTTCTTCAATTTCTAAGAGCAACAACTCCACCTCCTTGTGGATGACCAAGCAATCCCAGTACCAAAAGAGGGGATGTTGCGGGGCTGTTAATTCAACTACCTTTTTCTCTCGCTTTCATGTCTTCTTTGGATTTTCTGAACCAGATGCCTCCACCTATGTCATCTATTCTTTGGGTTCTCTTTTTTTTTTCCTTTTGCTCTACCCTTTTGCTCTCCTTGCCCATTTCTAATTTTGAAAACTAGCGAAATTCGCCCTTCAAAAGTGTTGGTTTTCTAAAGGAACATTGAATGCAACGACAGAAGAGGATATAGAAATATTCCAAGCAATATTTTAAACAAAAAATTTCAACAAGGAGCGCACCAACTTATAGTATTAAATTTTAGTCGACCACCCTATTAATGCTAAGTACTTGAAGTCCATGTCGATAGAGAATGTGTAGGAAAACGTGTTTCCACGTGCTGGTGGTTGCTTTTTGGAAATGAAAAATAATGATGGTGAACAAGGAAATTTCCTTGGGGCACGTGTTGCACATAGATAGGAGCGCTAGTACTAGCTTATGTGGAGGGCGTACTTTGGCTTATGGAGAGGGGAATGGCTATGATTGGGCAACCACATGGTTTCTGCATTTTAAAGAAAATCCTATGCTTTTAGGGTTAGGGTTTGAAAGTGACCCTTTTATCGAGGCTCCTATCCATTTCTAACACTTGGCATGATTTGGATGGACATTTGGAAAGAAAACAAAAAAATAACTTAGAGATGGTAATTTTATTTAAAGTGCTTCTTTGTGGAGCGCTTCCCTTATGAGCGCTCCTGTGGAGCGCTTTTCCCATGTGGAGCGCTTTCTTCGAAAGTGCTGCCTTGTGGAGTGCTTTCCTTATGAGCGCTCCCATGTGGAGAGTTTTCTTCAAAAGTGCTCCCTTATGGAGCACTTTCCTTATGATTGCTCCCATGTGGAGTGCTTTCTTTGAAAGTGCTCCTTTGTGGATCGCTTTCCTTATGAGCGCTCCCATGTGGAGCGATTTTCTTAATGAGTGCTCTCTTTTGAAGTGTTTTTTTTATTGAGTGCTTCCATGTGGAGTGCTTTCTTCGAAAGCACTCCCTTGTGGAGCGCTTCCCTTAATGAGCACTCCCATGTGGAGCACTTTGTTTGAAAGCACTCCCTTGTGGAGCGCTTTCCTTAATGAGCGCTCCCATATGGAGCGCTTAAGGGAAGGCCTTTTTTTTTTAGAGGTATTTTTTTGGGGTGCTTTTTAACCAAGCCCCCCTCCTTTTGATAGAACATTACATGATAAAATATAATGGGTTGCTTTACAATGGAATTCCTGCTTTTACCAGTGACAATATTAATGCTAACTATCCCATCCTGGCTGCAAAAAAGATAACTATACATAATTCTTAACAGAAGCTTATATACATGAGAAATACCTGGAAGATCAGCTATCTCCATATGAGCTCGACGAATGATAAATTTTATGAAGATAGGAATTTACTATGATTGGGAGGATGAAACCCTCCATATCTTGGAGAATGAAATAGTTGATTTGGTTAACTCTAGAGATCCAAAATAGGCCTTCTCAGAAGGCATCAAATTTCTCATGGTTCCCTATCTTGGATTTATTTTCATTCCATTTTAAGACCAAATCTCTGACATTGAAGTTTTGGTTTGAAGTACCCTTTTTGAACCAGCTTTTGGTGGACTCGACATGCTTGGTGAAGGCTCTGTAGGCTTTCTCCCTTTCTTCTTCCAATTGCAGTAATTGGGACAACCTTGCATCCATCATATTGAAATGACCCTCTTCAATATCGAGCCACTTAAGCAATTGTAATATCGGCAACTCGATGTGCATGGGAAAAACTGTCTTTCCCATATACCAACGAGTAGGGAGACGTATTAATTCATATTTTGATAGAAATTTGGTCGACCCAAAGTGACTGGTCCAAGAGTAGATGCCAGCTTCACTTATTTTTTAACAACATCCTCTTCAATATTTGTAGTAAGTTTTTGTTTGTGGATTCTGCCATTCCATTACCTTATGGATAATAGTTGGATGAGGCTTTTAAATAGATCTCATATCTGGTTGTGAAATCATAGATATTTACATCGATAAAATGGGAGTCATTATCAAACACAATGTATTTAGGTACACCAAAGCGAGTGATCATTCCTTTGAGGAAGGAGATAACCACGTCCTGGTTAGCCAGATTGGTTAGAAATTTCCTCTCACCATCGAGCGAAGTAGTCAGTGGTAGTCAAAATATATTTATGGTCGATGGAGGAGTTGGGATTGATGACCATGATAAAGTCTATATCCCACTGTTGGAACAAAGATTCTACTTGAATAGGGTGGAGAGGAAGCGTTGCATTCTACATTAATCCAGATTCTACTTGAATTATGAAATTACGGACGTCTAGATGTATTACGTACACTATCATCTTACTCTGAGAGATAAAATGCTAGAATTTTTGAAGAGACCTCATTACCACGTGCAATTGTCATTCAATAAAATTGAACTTTTCCTCATGTGGCTGGATCATTTGGCTGAGGAATGCTATTGGGTGCTCACCTTTGTCTTCGTCCTTTTGTATCAAAATGATGACATAACTCTCTGGCTCCTCGACTGCGTATAGGATAAAATCTCATGAATAATTGGGATTGATGAGGATGGGATCCTGAGCAATCTGCTCTTTGATCTCTTAAAAAGCCTATCTCCTTTCATTTGTCCACCTAAATTCAACATCTTTCTTTAGGAGTTCGGCCATCAGTTTTATTACTTGGGCAAAGTCAGCTATGAACTTTTTGAAAAAGTTTATCTGTCCGAAAAAGGACTAAAGGGTATTTTTATTTTCTAGCAGTGGAAGGTGGAAGAACACTTCAGCTCAAGCCAAATCAATAGTTAACCCACTTTTAGAGATCACATGATCGAGTAGATTTCCTTCTTTTACTGTGAAGATAGACTTATTGGGATTGATAGAGACCTTAAACTCCTGGTATTTTTCAAAACTTATCATAAATGCAGGCCATGCTCCTCCTTCTTATGGGAGAAGACCGTCACGTCATCTAAGTAAATTACAATGACATGATTCAATAGTTCACCAAAAGCAAGGTCCATCACCCTCTAGAAAGTTGCCCCAATGTTTGAAAGACCGAAGGGAATTCATTGGTAGGTGAATGTTCCCCACTTAGTGGTGAACACGATCTTATGTTGGTCTTCATCGTTGACCTAGATCTGGTTGTATCCAGAGAAACCATCTAGTAAGGAAAACCTCAGTGCTCCTGCTACCACATGAAGGATTTGATCTATTTGGGGTAGCGGGTAGTGATCCTTGAGCAATGCTTTGCTGAGGTTTCAAAAATCAATACATAAGCAAAAATCACCTTTCTTATTTCATACTAGAACCATGTTAACCACCCAAGAGGAATTCTTGATCACATAAATGATCTTAGATTCAAGCATCTTGAGAAGCTCAACCCTCATTAGTATTTCAATTTTAGGATTAACGGGTCACTACTTCTGTCTAAATGGTCTGACTTCCTCCTTTAGCTCAATGGTGTGTTGGATTATATTCTTATCATACCCCTTTAGGTCTTGGTAGCACCAAGCAATGATTTCGAGGTATTCCTTGCATAAGGTATGAACCTGTTGAAGCTCTTTGGATGTGCAGTTGGCCCTACCTTGATAATATTTCTTGGCCGTAACTCCAAGTCCATGAACTCCTTATGGTCCACCTTGATCTTATGGCTAATAGACCTATCGTTCTGGTCGAATAAGCTCTCCAGTGTGATCAGGCCCTTTGGGATGTGATTGTTTTTTAGCTGGATTAGTCCCTCATGATCTTCTTCGTTGAGGGTTCGCTCTTCTATGGAGGATGCTTCACTTACCAAAAAATTGACCAGCTGCTCATCATTGTTAAATACTTGCCAATGAAGTTTTTTATCAAGCACAAAAGGTCTGTAGATCAACCTCACTGTCTTCGGCTTATGCATCATATTGTTCGTTGGTGAAAATTAGGCATCAATGGAGGCTAAGATGTCTAGTTTATTTTGCTCTCATGAAATTGACTTGATGTTGAGTGTTGTGAAGGATTCTAGAAAATCCCATACCTTGTTGCGATACGCTTTTAAGTAGTGCTACTTGGAGATGCACTTACTGGTCACTTGGTTGCAGATTAATTCAAAATATTTGAATATTTGCAACTGTCTGATGAATATCTTGGTTGCAAATTTTTGGATTTCTTGAGCCTGAGGTACATAGCCTTGTATTCTGTTGTCGTATAGCTCCATGCAAGCCTGTACAAATAAGTCTTTTGCTCTCCTGATGGGGAGATAAGCATGATACTAGCTCCTGTGCCATTCTTGCAATGGGCATCATTAAAGTACAACTTCCATAGCTAATCATGTGCAGGGTACTCCTCTGTGGGTGTTGTTATTTTGACCTTTTTGGGTTTTGTCAGTAACAACCATAATTAGTCCTAATAACAACATTAAATTTTGTCATAGAAAAATCTTATTCGACCCAAATATTGTCAAGGGACGCATCTACCATATCTACTATTTGTATTTCCTCCACCATTATATTTACAGATACTGAGCTCTTTTCCTCGTCTTCAGGTTTTTTGATGTGAAAAGTGGTAGGCTTCTCATTGTAGAGCTTGAACCTTTTTCATTTGAAAGGGATCTCCAAGTGTGAGTAGTCAAAGGAGATATAGCCTCCCAAATTAGTTGTGAACTCTCGTGAGAGGCACATACTAAAGTATGCCTCTAAGTTGACTACTACGATATCTTGAATAATAGTAACTTGTGGCATCTGGTGGAGTTGGATGGGGACATCTTTGATAACTCCCACCATATTTACGGGGGTCTCGTCTAGCTGCAGCACTCTAGGGATGCTCTGAATGTACTCCATACCCATGATTTCATAGATTTCTTTGGGAATGATGGTCGTGGTGGCACCTGAGTCAATCATGCAGTTATGCACAATCCATCCTTCCATGTAGAGGAAGAGGTAAAATGGTGGGGACCAATTTTTCCCTGTGGCTGAGGTCGTCAGCGGAGATGAAAATTTTTTCTATGTTGGCTTACTCACTTTGTCCTTCAAGGATTTAAGGGATTCCTACAAAATGTCAACTTAACCCGAGAGCTAGAGGGCATCATAGAGACTTCTTCATTTCTTTGACAATGTTGTACGTCAAAGTGCTCAGTTCTTGTACCCTCTTCACAGATTTGTAGGTCTTTTGATACTGTTGTGTGGCATCTGCCTGCTGGTGCTTGGTAAATGAGGGATATTTGAGTTTTTCTCTAGCCTCATCTTGTGTGTCTTCTTGCGATTGGGATGTTGTTGTTCTCGGCTGGAATACTTTTTCATTTTTAGCGCAAGGCAGCAAATAGTCCTTTGGGAGTTGATGCAGCTAAGAAGTTGTTGCTGGATTGGAAGCTTTTGTCAAAGGTTGTGCCCTTTGACTCCATGGCTTAGGCGGTGCTGGTACCTTTAATGGATCCATCTAAGATGGATCTACTTCAATAGATTTCTTACCAGCTCTTATGAGGATCGAGACTTGCTCGTTAGAAGAAATCACAAAATTATGATCAACTTCTCAGATTATATTAACTTGCTTGTAAGCGCCACCATATAGCATATGAACATAATTGAGGTGTACTACATAGGTTTGTTTACTGTGTAGAACTTTACACGTAGTACACCAATATGTCGAGTCCGATGTTTCTTCACTACTCATTACAACTAAATTCCTTTCAGGCTGTTAGTGGGTGGATGACGATTTGTCTTTGAAATGAAGCTTTGTATTCGGAATGACGATTTGCCTTCACAATGACGCATCATATTCAGAATGAAGATTTGTCTTCAGAATGAAGATTTGTCTTCAGAATGAAGCAAGATCTATCTTCGAAATGAGGATTTATCTTCGGAATGAGGATTTATCTTTGGAAAGAGGATTTATCTTCGAAAAGAGGATTTGTCTTTGAAATGAGGATTTATCTTCGGAATGAAAATTTGACTTCTCAAAGAAGCATGATCTTCGAAATGAAGACTTGTCTTCGGAATGAAATCATAATCTTCGGAATGAGGTTTTGTTTTTGAAATAGCTCATAATCTTCGAAAAGAGCATTCAATATAACATCTCCACGTGGCATCCAAGGGAGAAAAGAAATACGATCAAATAAAAATTCTTTTGGCTGCATACGATAAATGAACACGTGTCAGTTAGGATATGGTTTGTTTTTGCACCCATTTAGAAAGTACCAGAATCATGGAGGATGTGACCAATAGTATGCCACCATTTTTTGATGCTAATAAACATGCACGTGAAAGTCCGCAGGCAAAACAGAAAAACTAAAAACGAGTAAGGTGGATCTGACGACAAGGACATCTACGCAACCATTGATGGACATGTATTCAAAGCAAAAATAAAAATGTGTGCCACCCTTCTTTCTGAAGACATATTTGCTAGCACAAAATTACTATGAGGTATAGTGCTCAGATTACGGTTCATTTCGAAGAACAAAAATAGGGCAATTGAAAACTTGGAACCAAACCCTAAAAATTTGCAAACACCAGAAAACAGAGATCCAGCAAAGGAATAGCAGCAAAAGTGAGTAGTTTGTAACGTACCAAGATAGGAAAATGGGGTGAAAAACAAAAATGGAACCAGTGGATACCACCCACCTCCTGGAAAATCTAGAAGTGCTACAGATTTTTGAAGATGGAGGGCTTGTGCCATTTTTGGATAAGTTTAATGGGTCCTCTGAATATTTGGCCGACATGTTCGCCCACACATTCAAAAACAACTGGGCACACGTTAACGACATGACTATTGAGGTAACCCCTGATTGAGTCAAATTACTGAGCTGCCATTAGAAGGTCTTCCAATTTCTAGGTCTGGCAAAAATACATTGGTAAATATAGTTAATCAATTTCCGGAAGAAAATGATAGGGAGCCGGAATATTTAACACACAATAACACATGCAAGGGGGTAAAAAGGGCCAGCTTGCAGGAACCCTGGGATGAAGTGGCCACATGGGTAATTAAATTTCTAACCTGTGAAGGGCAGTATGTATTGTTGTCAGGGCATCATATAAAAATTTTAAACCATCTCAGACATGGTAGGCAACAGCCAAACGTTAGGGTAAATCTTCCCCTATACTTGCACCAGGAATTGAAAAACATGGCAAAAAGATATCAGGAAGGAAAAGGGAGCCTTCGCCACCATGGTATCATCAAACTAGTTTGCCAGCTCCATTTTAGAGGAAACCCTAGGATCTTTGATAGGTTTTACTCTACCTTAAATGATGTAATTTTTGGAGATGAGGATGAGTAGGAAGAAAAAGATGTTGATGTTGTTGCAGAAGAATAAAAAACTGCTGCAGAGGCTATTGCAGAAGATGAAATAGACACTGTTGTAGAAGCTGTTGCAGAAAAAGAAATACACCCAACAGTAGCAGTAGAACACCTTGCTCCAAAACCTTCAACTTCATGAGCCAAGAAACAAAAGAAAAGAGGGTCTAGAACTGGTAGCAGAATAGAAAAATAGAAGAAGGTCCATTTTTATGAAGTTGTAACTGATTTGTCAGAACAGGGAAGTGAAGCACCTAGCCTAATAGGGGAAGAAACAACAAAGGAAACAGAAGCATCTGAAACTGACCCCACAACCCCTACTGTCACTAGAAAACAAAGCAAAAAGAAGTTTGCATCTGGAACTAGGAGGTCTACAAGACTCCACTTGAGGGAAATGGCAGAATAGGTCATAGAAAAAAAAGGTGGCCAAAGCAGTCCAGATGTCATAGAAATACAACCAGCCCCTGAAAACTTTCCAGAATTCCCTTAACAGATAATTGAGGAAGAGGCTAGGCAGGATAGCTTGGAGGTGGCTACAGTTCAATAGACCACATAAATGGTAGATGCAATTATAGACAGTTTCATAAAGCCTCCTGAACAAGAGCAGAAAAATGTTATAGAGGAAGAGATAGTTGTTGAGCAGCCAAATGCAGCTGACTTGTCTGCATTAGATTTTGAAGCAAAAACATAGGAAGACATCACAGAGCAGATGAGAGCAGCAAGGAGTGTTGTCAAAACACAAACCAGATGGATTGAATAGAGAGAAAACATCATTGAGATGTAGGAAAGAAAAATTATAGAGTTACAACAGGAAGTGGCAGAATTGAGAGAAAGGCTGTCATAGTCTAAAAAACAACCAATTATATCCATTGATGAGGATGATTTGGCTCAATTGCTTATGGATTTATCTAGGGCAGATGACTCTGTTGAGGCAGACATAGGTGCTCATTCTGAAGCAACACCCTTTCATTCTGAAGAAGTGCCTTCTCATTCTGAAGCATTACCTTCTCATTTTGAAGATGCTTCAGAATTGGCAAAAAGCATAGTAGAAAATATTAGAGATGAGTCACCAGCATAGGAACAGTCTAAACAACAGCATGAAACTGTTCAAGTAAGTACTCCTATTAATGTCCCTATATTTCAAATTGTTACACCTTCAGTAGAAATAGCAGATAAGGGGGTGTAAGTGGAATTACTGTCTGATGACAACCCAATAGAAATAGCAGATAAGGGAGTACAGGTAGAATTGTTAATGGATGATCAACCAGTAGAAGTGGCAAAAAAAGGGGTTCAGGTAGATCTACTACCTAGAGTTCCACCTGTAGTTAGACCACCTAATACTGTGTCCCTAGAACAATACAATGTAGACATAGCCAGTTGGGTGATTAGATATGAGAAGCTTGCCACTAAGACTGAAAAATTCAAATTGGAAGGAAAACAACTAGAGGCAAAGGAAACAGAGATTCAGGCATTAAAAGAAAAGGTGTCTGATTTATGTCATATTGTTGAATTTTTAGTCCAATTCAGACGGCCAGCTAGATTTTACAGTCTTATTCTGAAGGAGAAATACCTCAGATGGCAGGTCATGAGGATTAGCTTAGTTCTCCCATATAAATTGGACACAACTGTAGATTTCCTGGAAGCATACTTTGATAGCCCTATTTAGCAGCAAAATCTCCTATGTGAACTATTTTTACACAGTTTCTTTATTTAAGAAGTAGAATTTCATCCTCAAATATACATTGGAGATGTTCAATTGAGGGCATTCATGTCCACCTTGCAGAATCAATTTTATTGGGACTAGGAGAAAAGGCAAAATAAAAAAATGAAACAAGAGCTGAATTATTAGTCAGTGCAATTCAACCGAATCACCCAATTATCACTAGACAACACTTCACCATGATGAACAGGGATGATGTAAAGAGAATGTACTTGAAAAACTTGAGGGACTGTGTGATCAAATTCCAAAATTTTTGTAATGACAATTTTGTGCCAGCATTATCAGTCTGTAGAAACAGATGGGCTAAACTTTCCATGTCTTTATAGAAAAGAGAACTCATCTCCCCCATCAACTTAGAATGGTCTAGAAGAAGGGCAGAAGGCGTAATACAATTGATTGAAGTCATGCAACATCATTGGATAGGTCTCAAATTTAGGCCTCCAACCATCATCACTCCAGTTCCATTCTACTTTGAAGAAGATGCCCAACCTGATGAACAGTTTGAAGAATGGCTCAAGAATCTTCAGGAGAACAGGGGATATTATATAGGCAAAAATTTTTTCTACAGGTCATAGAATTTGACCATGGACATATGTGATTCCATAGCCCAACATAATGCATGAGGACATGCATCAATATAAGTTGGAGGGAAAATGATGAGGCCTGAAAATGCCTCAATCATAAAATGTTTTGAACACTGAAATTGCCTACAAACTCTTATGTTTAATCTAATATGCTAGTTAAGTTAATTCAATATGTTGTGTATTAATTATTTGCATGATAAATGTATCTGAAATACTATATTCTGATTTTTATATCTTTTTGCATAAGTTTTATGTTATTTTGTTATGATTTGCTAAATGAGATATGCTTAGGTTGATAACAGCATTTCACTAATCATGTTTTGATATGTCCCAAGCATTTATTTTACCTAAATATAGCAACAGTGCAAGCAAACTATTACTGTGTAGCAAAAACTGGTTTTTTCCATGTAAATTCCAGCCAACTGCCAATGAATGGCAAGACATGGAATTCACATATGGAAAGAGATGAAGACCATTGGAACCTGATCCTGAGAAATAACCCACATGAGAAATGCAGAAGAAATCAGTTAAAGAGCACACATTTGTTCATTTCGAAGTCTCTTCGAAATGAACATATGTCTTTAGAATGAGAAAACATAGTGTCTTCGAAATGAGCGGATCTTCAAAATGAGAATTGTAGTATCTTCGGAATGAGCCACTTATCTTCGGAATGAAAACAGAATGTGCTTTTTGACTTGTTGACCAATTTATAATGCTGGAAAAAGGGAAATAAATATTGAAAATGGTAAGGGAAAATATCTTCCATCTGACTTTGTCGTCCTTTTCGATCAAAGCCACCATTTATGGAAAGATCAAGTTTGATCTTCTTCTAGGATAAAACCAGGAATTGTTGCAGCATAATAGGATTAGATCTTTTGAGATATTCTTAGCTTGTTAGAAGATCTTAGGACATCTATAAATATGGCTCCCATTCAGGTTGAGCTAGTAGGAGGTAGAGGATAGAGAAAGCAGAGAGTAGAGAAATATAAAATAGGCAATAATCAGGAAAGTGACTGTTACAGTTCTATAACAGGTTTTTAGCAAAATTATTGTAATCATGTTCTTGAATCAATAAAGTGTACTATTTCTATTTCATATTGTTTGTAAATGAGTGTGAGTAAGATCTAGAGAGAGAGAGACTCATACCTTCTTCTGGACAAGGAGGTTGGCCACTTCCAGACCTAGGAGGAGGACTAACAGCAGGTTTTTATTCTAATTTTGCTACAGTAGAATGAGTTGTAGAACTTGTCATTTCATTCCTTTGTAAAAAACTAATGGTATTTGCAATCTTAGAGTATTTTATGTTTAGATTAATCTTGTGATTAATGGTTTGGTTGTAATCTCCACTTTCAGCAAAGATTTCAATTTATTGTAGACTGTCATTTCCAAAATTTATTGTTTTCCGTAATTTCCTGCATTTTATGTTTTGCTGTCAACCCCTGCATAGAAGATTGACAACCTTCTGTTACAGAGCCTTGATAGGGTTTTATTTCTATGCTATAATTAGGTTTCCATTACTACAAAAGTAAATAGATTTCCTTTTTGTAATTATAATCAGACTTCTAATTCTACAACTATTATTTCTACAACATAATTAGGTCTCATTCTGCAATTGTAATTAGGATTTCATTTCTGCAGTTAATGATTAGTTTCCATTTTTGCAACTTAGATTAAGGTTTAATTTATGCAATTTAGAGATAGGAATGTCCTAAATCCTCCACACAATTAGTTTCACCAATAAGACCTGTTGCTCCAGATTGACCTAAGTTATAACCCTGTTCACCCCTTCTTTCGCAGATAGCCTTGTATACTGCCTTGGATTGACAAATTCATTGAGAATTAATGATGTGTATAACGACTACGCATCACTTGGTGCCCTTATGTTTGCACCTTATAATGTGTTTGAAGCCCTAGGTCAATGTCCAAACCCTAGGACTAAATTTTATATGCAAACTAGATGTTAGCATGAGAAGTTTTATCTTTTTCTATGCTTGAAGGCCAGTTAAACTAATGTCTGAATCTGGACTTGAGTCTCTCATGTAGACTAGCTGTGAGGAAGAATATAAAGTTAACCCCGCTCAACTTTATTACATGCAAACTCCCAATTTCACCCGATATTAGGCTAATTTGACGGTAAGTTGCTATTTAAGGCTTAGTCATTGTTGTCTACAGTGGCTAGGGCTTGTCGCTCTGAGCTTTAGCGGCCAAGATCCAACCACTTTGGTTCATAGTGTCCAGGATTGGATGGGCTAAGACTTCCCTAGATGAGTGGTGAAAACCACTTTTGGTACTTGGAAGATCCCAAGGTTTAGTCACATGGTCTATGAATGTGCCCACATGAGTAGTTCTCCTAAACATGACATGTTTTAGGTTTCTATAGATACCCCTTTTTGGGATGCGATGTGTGGGAAAAACATAGTGCAGAGCAAAAATGTAGACTGCTATGTTTATAGGGTGTATGATGATCATTGGTCTGATCAACGCTGGATGGCCCAACCATGCAAGATGACGTGCACCCTTGAATCATTGCTTCAATATTTGGGAAGGCTTAAATTAGCACAAGGCTTGCACATATTCACTTGTACTCATTCCTCAAACACAATCGGGTAGCTTATGTCACTACAATAAAATTTGATCGGAGGAGAGATACAAACTAAAAATATCATATTTTGCTTATAAACCCAGCAAACGGGAAATATTTTGTAATATTTGTCTGCAATGATTTGTAGGATGAATGCAATTTTGATATGATCGAGTGATCTTTGGTTGACTTTGATTATGATTATTTGGAGATTTGAACTACCTCCTCACATAATGCATTGATGAGGGAAGGGCAATGAATGAAGCGACAAGTCGCTTGACCCACATGACTAGTTTGGTTCCTGTCTAGTGTTTGTTCTTTTAATGGGCAAACCCCAATCCAAGTGTGATTTTGACTATTTATGATGATCATTCATCCCTATCCTAGGGAGTGGCCTGATCATAAATAGCCTTCTTAGGGAGTTAGGATGAGCAATTCTACTTAGGATTTGTGTTGAATCACTTGGCTTAGTGTTCTTATGTCATAATGGAATTAGGATGATTCTATCGCACCCGTGGAGCAGTCCAACCATCTTGGTCTTCTTTGGGATTGAGGTGGCACATCATAATTCTAAAATAAATGATTTCCCCCAAGTAGCCCTATGGTAGCTTACTCATCTCATTGGATTGCATGGAGTGCAAATCGCTACAACCGCTGAGTTGATAGAGTAAGTAAATGGATACGAGGCTTACTTGAGATTTTGTTTTTATGTGATTTTTTTGTTATTTTGATCATTATGATGATTATGAACCATCAAAATGTGCTTATTTGATTTTTTTGTCCCTCATGGAAGGAATTTCTCTGCTTTTGCTTGTTTTTTTGGCCACTGTTAGATCTAGCGACCCCCAAATGCGTGTTCATGGCTGCTCTTGACCTCAATTTCCAAGCAGTGTGGGCCACTGATGACAGCAGCGACCGAGGAATAACTTGAGAAATATAAAAGCAACCTAGGGTTTTAAATTTTTATTCTTCCAGCTATCAATTCACTTTTTAGAGCTTTGGATAGAAAGTGACATTTGTGACTTGGAGTGCTTATTGACGAGGATTATGGCTGCGCAGGGTAAGACATCTACGAGTGGAGGAGCTAGAGCTTCTCGGGTATTCTTTCAAACCTTAACCTTGCTTATTTTTTTGGGTAAAAATGAACCGCACTAAGTAATGGGTGAATGAACCTCATTAAACTTGCTAGCAACGAACCAAACCTGTAAATAGGCTTAGTTTAGGATTTGTTTTGGTGGGCTTGCCCCCTTTTTATAATTTTGTAATTTTGTTTGGTGTTTTCGGCTTAGGGCATACGTATTTGTCGCTTCGCCTGTTGGTCGCTGCTGCATAGAGCGGCCATTTTGTCCCATGGCTTGGCCGCTATCGATGGTAGCGATTGGTTCAAAATCCAACGATCAAAAATCTGACCGTTGGGGTGTGGCTATGGCTAGCCTCAACAATCAATTTTTGGTCACTATAGATGAAAGTGACCAGGAAACCTTAGGCAATTTTTTTATTTTTCTTGATTTTTTTTATTTTTGAGATGATTAATTGATTTTTTTTGCATGATTAAGTGTATTTATTGCTCTTTCACTTATAATTAGGTTAGTCAATCATTATTTGCATAATTTTTCATGTTTTATTATGATTTAAGCCTCAGATAAGTTGTAGTTATACCTTTATTTTTGTCCTTAGATTCTTACTGCTCGGGCTCAGGACCCAAAGCTCTTAAATGACCTCATTCCTCATATGGATGCTATGGACTGGGTCTAGTTTAAGGCCTACGGACTATAGTATGTGACTACGTTGCCTCAGATTATGTTGGATCTGGCTTACCTCACGACCCTGGTTCACCGATGGGATCCTCGTACTAATACCTTCCACCTCCCTACCGGTGAGATGACTATCACATTGGAGGACATATACAAGATTTTCTAGATTCATTTTGATGAAGTGGCCATCGTCTCTTTGGTCACTAATGACTGTGATGCAGTTTTTGGTCAGGTGTTCGGGAGGCATGCTGCGGCTGCCTTCAAGAAAACTAAATTCGGTGGTGTATCTGTTTTGCATTGGTATAGGGTAAGGGTCTTATATGAGAGGCATGCGGTATTGCTGATGGTTGTCAGCAACATTATTATCCTAGAATGCTATGGCTTGAGGTTCCTATGGAACCTCCCTGCGATGGTTCAATAATTGGTGGACAATGAGGAGCCTATCATCTATGCATGGGGGAGGTCCTTGCTAACATAGTGCTATGATGAGTTGTATCACATCCATCGATGGGGTCATGTAGGCATCGCTTACAGCTTGCTCTTGTAGATATGGGGATGGGAGCATATCCGTGTAGATTGTCTCAGAGGGCTCGTTGTTGATATTACAGTTATAGATGATCTGATGTAGTGCTATGTTGCCAGATGGACTCGAGAGCATGAGGAGTACAATAGCTATCCTTTTTTGGGGGAGCTCCCCCATTACATTACTACTTTTACTGGGCTATAGGCCCGAGATATCATATGATGTCCATGTCATGACTGCTCGGACTAGTATGACCTAACTAGATTTATAGCTAGGATGCGGTGCAAGTGATGGATCATTGGTCATAAGGTCAGAATCAAAGAGTATTTATTCTACTCTCAGGTTCTTTGTCAATACGAATTGTAGCAGGATGTGCCACTTGTCTCGATTTTGTACAAGCATATTGTAGCAGAGAGATACCTTCTTCTACCATGGATTACAAAGCTCTCTAATGAGGAGGACACTCTAGTAGTTGATGCAAGAGTCACTAAGGGAGTCACAGATGCCTTCATGCAGTGGTGGGGGGATCAATTGTGGCATGGTGATGGTAGTCTAGACCGCAAGGATGATGGCAGTGATGGGGGTGCAGATCTAGTAGGGTGTAGAGTCTGAGCTAGGACTGAGGGATGGGGCCAGCCAGAAGATCAGGTGGAAGCGGAGGAGGAGGATCTTGAGGAGGAGGAGGAGGAGGAGGAGGAGTTGGATTTTGAGGAGAAATATTCTCCTCTTAGAGCATATTTGCATGAGGTAGAGGTTGAGCTCTAGTCGGCCAAGATCTAGGTACAACAATGAGACACCACTATAGCACAGCTCATGGCACAAATACAGGTATTGCAGGTTACTATTAGGGACAGTGCTACTAGGATGCATATTGTTGTTGATCCTCCTACACCATACGACCCTATAGAGGCAGAACTAGGGGTAGAGGTTAGGCGCATGCAGTCCTTTCTAGATGAGTATGATGTGCAAATATCTGATAATATCTCCTACATTTCTACTTTCCAGATGCAGATTAGGAGATTAGGAGCTACCCATAGGAAGAGGTAAGGTGCAGGTGGGTCACAGGTTAGTGAGCGCTCCACCTTAGGGTAGTCTTCTGTCCAGCCTAGCCACAGGACCCAGAATCGTACAGAGAGACCAGCAGGCTCACACCACTCCACTCAGGATCCAAATGCAGGGAGAGGTGATGCAGGGGGCACAGGATCCGTTTGATTGATGATGTACTTGGCTTTATTTTTGAGGTCAGCTTGACCTATATGACTATAGCCCACGAGCATTTTTGTACATACATGTATTTGATACACACATTTATATGATATCTTTACATTATGATTCATTATGTGTATCATTTATTGCTCATGTTTTTATTTTATTTATGCGATGTGATGATGGCATTATGATGTGTTGATGTATGTGTTAGATGATAGGTGATATTTATGATGATGTGGATATTTATATGGATGCTTATGTAGATGATTATATGATCTGATTATTATGACACGATGTGATGTATCGTGAGTTAACTCAATTATGGATTTATGATTATATGCATAGGTGGATATTGCCTTTGATTATTGCTTTATGATGCAATGATGTGATTTTAGGTGTAAATGGATGATTGATGATCTATGTATTTATGGATGCAATGTTATTGTTAAATGTGTGTTTAATTTTGCATTTAGTTGTGTGTATTTAACTTATGTTATGATGTGTTAAATGCAACGTGTGTAATGCATTATCTACATGGTTTTTGATCTAATGTAAATGAACCTATATGCTTTAGTCACTTAAAACATACATAATGCATATGATATGAGTTTAACAATATAATGGGCGACACCACAGAAAGTATATTAGTTATGAATGTAAATAATCACTCTTATCACAAGAACTAATTATTTAAGCATCCATATGTAAAATGTAATGGCATGGAATGTATGTACTTTCTTGATAAACTTCTATAATTTAAAATATTCAAAATAGCCAGTGGCCGTGTAAATATCATTTCTGACATCTATCCAGTATCTAGCCTACTTTGTTAATACCCCTTAATTCACAAAAACTCATAAAGAATATTGATGATGTGATTGATTATATGATTTGTTGCTATGTAGGAGGTTTTGAGGTTTTTCCTAAGACTCAAACACTCTAGTTACCCTATCAACAACTGCGTATTGACCATACAAGGCTTTTGAAAAGTAAGGCTTTCATCATGGACCTAGATACTCATTATCCCTGTGTGTGCAAATGAATATATTTATATAGAACTCAAGCATTTCCTCCAATGTTAGGCGAGATTATTTCAGCCCATTGCTAAGATCGTGGATCCTCAAATGTTCATCTGATCCTATGTTAGACTTAGTTGGACTATACCACTAGACAGTATTGGATTACCTAAAGCTAGCTCATCCACATGCAAATATTGGTCAACACAAATGTAGGATGCTATTGTGATAGACATATCGTCATGCGTAAGGGTGTCACCATTGCCAGGTTGGCTGTACACCAAACCTGTAATGGGGATCCCCTTCCACTTTTTTACAATGCTGAGAATTCCAGGGATTCAAGCTCCATTCCCTTATTTTATTTATTTCATTTGGGATACTTGCTCGTGCTTAGTGATGAAAACCACTGTTTATTTTTTATTGATTTTTTTTTTTAATTTTATTTTCTTTTGAGCAAGGGATTTATGTAGTGGTGATAATTACTTGTTTATTTTGCTTTTGACTTTTGCTCAATTTTGGAATTTTTGCTTATTTTTGTAAAAGCAAGGAATTTAAATGGGTAGGGCAAAACTTGTCCTTTTGTCTATTCTTAGCACCTTTGAACCGGTTGCATAGGGGGATAAGCCAGGAAGACCTTTTTCGCTTAAGGTGACTTAGACCACTTTTGCAGTTTTTATCTTTCCCTTGTACCAAATAGGATTTTAGTATTTTTAATTAGTGATGGGATCCTGAAATATGCTAGGCACTATCATTACTTGACCTTACCCTCTACTAATCAAGATGGCTTTCCACAAAAGTTGATAAGACCACTAGATATGGTTGAATGACCGGAAAACCTTAGCCTATTTTGTATAGCAACAAGAAATGGTTGTGCTGAAAAACACAGTTACACATGGATGAATGGATGAAGATGAACTTGATTATTTGTGGTTGTGATACAAAATGTGGCATCATTTGCAATATTATGATCATAACATATGCAAATGTAATGGATATGAATGTTTAATGCAATGCAACTATGTGGATGTAGATGTAAGATGCAAATGTTTTTGTATTTTTTATTTTTGCATTATTTTTGTGCTTTTGATTATTTTTGACCAAAGGGCTTATTGTGCCTTTGGGGATTTTAGGGGTTGACCAAGCGACATGAAGATACCCTTGGAGCATTTTTATTGAATTTGACCAAGCGACATGGATACCCTTGGAGCATTTTTGATTGAGGTGACCAAGTGGCATGAAGGTACCCTTGGAGCATTTTGATTGAATTTTGACCAAGCGGTATAAAGATACCCTTGGAGAATTTTTTGATTAAGGTGACCAAGCGACGTGAAGATACCCTTGGAGCATTTTTATTTTTGAATATTTTATGTTTTTATGATTTGTTTGTAATTTTTGACATATTTGAATGTTTTTGTATTTTATGTATATTTGAATGTTTTTGTGTTTTATGTATAGAATACCTTCAAGTGGATGATATTGAGAGGCTCAATCTCTTCAACACCATCCACTGATGTGAGGCGATATGCTCCAGGCCCAACCCTTTTTGATATTATGTAGGGGCCTATCCAATTTGCCATAAATTTATCTCGTAGGTGCGGCGACAGATTTGAGTTTTGTTGGTTTTCTTTAAGCACAAGATCCCCAAATTTGAATTCTCTTGAGTGGACTTTACTATTATAGTCTCACGCAAGGTGATCCTGATAAATGTGGAGATGCTCCAAGGCATTGACTCGAACTTCATAAAGAAGCATTAATTGATCAAGGCGGGCTTGTCACGTGCTGTGATCATCTATGAAGTCCTTTAATGCTATGCACAGGGTTGGAATTGCCAACTCTAGGGGCATGATGGGCTTAGTGCCATATACAAGTGAAAACGGTGTTGCCCCAGTGGGCGCCTACAGACTAGTCCTGTACACCCATAATGTAAGAGGTAATTGCAGATGCCAATCCTTATGATTATCTTCCTCAATATGGAGACTATTGTTTTGTTTGAGGCTTCTACTTGCCCATTTGCTTGCAGATAATAGGGTGTTGAAAAACTATGCTGAATATGGCACCGTTCATCAAAGAACACATATTTTTGTTCTTGAAAGGTGGCCTATTATCCGATATTATTTTCAAAGGGACTCCAAAATGACTTATGATATTGTGGAGTATAAACTCCGCAATCCTTGGTCTAGTTGTCAATGTCAAGGGGATTGCTTCGACCCATTTGGTGAAGTACTCAATAGCCGTGATGATGAATGTGTGTCGGCTTGAGGATGGGGGTGAGATCTTCCCCACTAACTCTAGTCCTCACTGCAATAAGGGCCATGATGCCTGGATGGGTTGCAAGTCTTGGGATGGTAAATGTGTGAGGTTTACATGATGCTAACATTTAACGCATTTATTAACATACTCGAAATAGTATTTCTCCATAGTGGGCCAATAGTAACCCATTCTCAAGATGGGCTTCACAATAGCCATGCCACTAAAATGATCACCACACGTACCGTCATGAGCCTGTGAAATTGCCCAGGATGCTTCCTACGACTCAAGGCAATAAAGGAGCATTCCATCATAACCTCGTCTATAAAGGATCTCTCCCAATAAGATGTACCTTGTTGCCTTCTGTTTAAATTTTCATCTCTCAACATGTGATAGGTCTTGCGATACCATTCAAAGCTTCAATAAATCTTGCACTTGGGAAATCCAATCCTGATAAGCCATAGTTTCTACATAAAAGATGACCTATTCTTCTTGCATTTCAAAACTTGTGAATACAAATTGAGAAACAAACCTATGGTGAATGGTTGCACCACACTCCACAAGACCCTGAGAGATCAAATATACCCAAGGTACCATTTGTAAGAACTCCCTAGCTCTGAAGGACCACTCCTAATTTGGTTCAATATTGATCATGTTGACTGATTCTTGATTATCAAAAGCCTCACATTGTATGGTTGAGTGCAAGAGCACTTTGACATGAACAATCATGAAATCAGTAGATGGATTTTGAGGGATTAAGGATCCTAAAGATGCCATGGTGTCTACAAATCTATTTTACGTATGAGGGATTGCCTCAATGTCATACCATTCTAATCGGGCCAGGTAGGTGTCAACAAGTTCCTTGTAAGCTTTCAAGAGTGGGCACGTGCATTGGAACAATACTTTGACTTGATTTACTTTGAGCAAGGAATCACCAAAGATATTCAATCTATTAATGCCCATTTCGATATTTGTTTGGAGTCCCAAGATCAGGGCCTCATACTCTATGTTATTATTTGTGCAAGGGAAGTCTAGTTTGAATGACAAGGACGATGGAGCGCCTTGTGATGAGGCCCAAAAATGCCTCATTATTGCACAATGTTTGACTCATTATTGCACAATGTTTGACTACCATATGATAAGTTAATTACCAAATAGTTGACTAGAATATACTATTTGTTAAGTGTTTGCATGATTTTATGTTAGGAATACTATATCTCTATTTTTGACTATTTTCAGCATTTTATGACTGATTTTGTGTGATTAAGTAGCAAGTAATAACATGCATTTCAATTAACCAAATATGGTATGCTGATATCCATTAACTTCTCTATGGTTTTTGAATGTTCTCCTGCCCTTCAACTTGTTTCAAATCCACATTTAATCCAAAAGTTTAGGACTGTCATAAATCTAAAAATCTGAGAAAAACAACCATATAAAAATCAGCAAGCTGCCACTTTATAGGAATACCTTGAAGTTGTCAAGCAAAGCATGAGAATATGGATGAAATGAGTTTAGAAGGACTACAAAAGACATCTGACCTATTTAGAAGCATTCCCACATGATATAAATAGGCAACAATAGGGTATAACAGAGCAGGGACAATTGTGCAACACTGTTGCACTATTTCAACATGGTTACTTGGTGAATGAAGTGTATAAATTCAATAGCAACTTGATGTACTCCTTCATGTTGATACTTGAATAATTTTTCCATGTTCTAATTTGTTTGAATTTGCAAGAAATGCCAATATTTTACAAACTGTGCAGAAGAACTAGAAAATGCAGTAATTTACCATGTAAATTCCAGCAAGCTACAAATAAACAGCAAGGCATGGAATTCACATATGAAAAGAGATGAAGACCATTGGAATCTGATCCTAGGAGATAACCCACCTGAGTGATGCAGAATAAATCATTTGAAAAGTACACATTTGTTCATTTCGAAGTATCTTCGAAATGAACAGATATCTTCGGAATGAGAAAACACAGTGTCTTCAAAATGAGCAGACATCTTCGGAATGAGAAATGCAGTATCTTCGAAATGAGTGGATCTTCAAAATGAGAATTGTAGTATCTTCGAAATGAGAATTGCAGTATCTTCGGAATGAGTTATCTTCGAAATGAAAATTGCATTGTCTTCGGAATGAAGCCACTTATCTTCGAAATGAAAACAGAATGTGATTTTTGACTTATTGACCGATTTTTGAAGCTGAAAAAAAGAAAATAAAGGTTGGAAAAGGTAAGGGAAAATATCTCCCATATGATTTTGTCGTCCTTGTCGTCCAAAGCCACCATTTATGGAAAATATCAACTTTGATCCTCTTCTAGGATTAACATAGAAATAACTACAGCATAATAGGAAGTTGTTTGCAAGATAGAAATGGAATATTATGAAGTGGAGAAATATGTGTGAGATATTTCTAGACTCCTCCCACGTACTCCCACCACTGAAGATGCTTTCTAAGGGCCAATGACTACTGTCGCAACACAAACCGTCCGTATTTGCATTTATTTCGGATCCAAAATTATTGGCGGATGACTCGTAAAATAGCACATAGGCTGATTTGAGCATGGGATATATTGTGAATATTTATATAAATAACACAGCTCCCTCCTTGGTTGAGCCAGTTAGAAAATTAGAATAGAGGAGAGTTTTCAGTAGCAACAATTAGGACTGTACAGTGATTTTTTGTAATAGTTTTCAGCATGTTTTGTCATCAATAAAAGTGCAGTATTTTATCATTTTATGTTCTAAGTTTTAATTAGTTAAGGAGTGCTTTCCACATCCTTCTAGATCAGGAAGTATGGCCCACTTTCAGATCTAGAAGAAGGGATTTTATGGTAGGTTTTAATCAGTAATTTTGCTGCAGCAGAATTAATAGATTGCTTGCCAGATTTCATTTTATTGTTTTTATTTTGTATTGTGTGATTTATGTTTCCTATTATATTTATGTACAAAATTTGTGTGTATGTCAGCTGAAAAATTATATTAAGAATTTTCCTTTATGTTTTCCCTGCTTTCTATTTTAGCAACTTTCCATTTTCAGCATATTTCATTTTGTTGTCAATTCTTGTAGCAAAAGCTTGATGACCTTTTGTGGCAGGGCATTGACAGGTGTTTTAGAATAAGTTTCAATTCTGCAAAAGTAGATTAGATTTCAATTCTGCAAAAGTAGATTAGATTTCAATTTAGCAATTTCAATTCTATCATTTCAATTCTACAAAAGTAGATTAGATTTCAATTCTTGTAAATTAGAATTAGTTTTTATTTCTTGCAAGTTTCCATTCTATAGATTATGTTTAGTGTGACACCAAAAGGCTAAACCAAATCTATCTCACCCAATAAATGTTTGAAATCTGAATGCTTGAATTGTACTCTGCCCTAGCTTTCTATGGTAGACAGCCTTGGACACCACCCCGGATTGATAAATCATTGAGATTAAATGATGAGATTCAATGACACTCATCACCTTGTGGTGTGATAAAGACAATCCCTACTTTTCCCCCTTGCTTGCACTTTGAACCATCGAAGAATAATTCCATATCTCTTTCTTTCTCAGGTTCTTCGAGTTTTGGTGGATCTGATAATGCAAAGACTGCATCATTAGGAAATTCTATGGTGAGAGGCTTGCTGTCCTGAAGAGGTGCCTCTGCTAATTGATCTGCTATGACTTGTCCCTTGATGGACTTTTGGCTTATGAATTCCAAATCAAATTTCATAAATAGCATGATCCACTTCACAGTACGTGTAGTGTGATAGGTCTTGTTCATCATGTACTGCAAAGGATTTTGTTTTTATATAACGTAGGTCGTATAGCTCAACATGTAGTGTCGTAACTTTTTGGTTGCAAAAAATACTACCAAACACAACTTTTCTACATATGCATATCCTAGCTCATAACTCACCAAGGTACGACTAATGTAATATATGACTTGCTCTTTGTCTTGTGCATCCTTTTGAGCCAACATGGTGCCCAAAGAAAAATTAGTAGCCGATATGTTAGCGTACTTTAACAACTCCTGTTTGTATCTCATTATTTAGCATATTGTTTCACTGTTACAACTTCGTAACAGTTCTGGTTGAGCCGGTGACTATTCCCGACATTGTAAACTTTATTTAAACCCTGCTGAATAATAAACAAATTGATCCGTATTTTATTTCATGGCATCGAGCCACTTGGAAATTTCTAGGCGAGGTGAGGAGCAGAGCGTGATTTTATTTGGGCGTGATTTTTTTCCAGCCCGTGCGCTATCTCCTCGAGTCTGATTTTTTTTTTTCCCCAGCCGAGCGAAAACTTTTTTTGTCATGCGCAGACGCGCGACAGTCATCGCACATCCACGCGCGACTGTGGAGAGGGCGGAGGCCCCCGTTGAACGGTTGGACATAGGAATTTTTTTTTTCAAAAAAAAAAAAAAAATTCACAGCACGCAGGCAGGAGGGAAGCCGGACGTAGGACGTCCATGACAGGACCACGAACGGAGGTCTCGCACCCCCCTGCGTGCGCACAGGCTGCGTTGGAAAAGCACGCGTGTCCCAGGCGAGGGACGCAGAGCGGAGACGTCCGCGTGGCGTGCGTGTCCAAAGCGCGCTGCGTAGGAGGGAGGCGGACAGCCCCCCCCGCGCGCGCATCCCAGGCGAGGGACGCAGAGCGGAGACGTCCGCGTAGCGTCTGCACAGGATGGAGGCGGACAGCCCCCCCCCCCCTCGTTGGAGGGGAGGTCGCAGCATGATTTGCACGCATCACCCTCCCATGCTCGGCGCGTTGCGTCGCGGGAGTGGCCGCCGCGCAATTTCTTAAAAAAATAAAAAAGAAACCAGAGCGCCCCCCCCTCGTTGAACGCGCTGCACGCGTCCAACGTGCAGTGCACCCCCCCCGGGTTGATCGCGATAACAGCGGGACAACATTTTTAAAAAAAAAAAAGAAAAAAAGAAAAAAAGTCTACGTCTCCGCGACTGGGGAAGAGGCACCAGCGAGCCGCGACGCGGAGGAGGCAGCCACAATGGGCTCGGGTTGCAGAGAGGAGGAGGCACAACCAGAGTTGAAAAAGGAGGGCTCCACTGATCCCTTCGGATCAGCCCGCTAGCTCACTTGGCAGTGAGCTGTGCGGTAAGGCTCTGGGAGCCTGCAGGTCGGGGGTTCAAATCCCGCAGACTCCACCCTAAGGTATAATTTTTTTTTCAAAGGTTTTTTAATTATTATTATTTTTAATTAAAATTTTTAATTTTAATTTATTTTTTATAGTTTTTAAACTTTATAAATTAAAATTTAATTTTAATTTATTTTTTCATAAGTTTTAAAACTATATAAATTAAAATTATTTATTTTAATTTTAAATATATAGTAATTATTAAAATGCTTTGATAAAAAAAGATTTTTTTAAGGGGGGATATTTTTTCAAAAAATCAAAGGGGGAATGTGAGTAATTTTCTGAAAAAGCAATTTGGCGAATTGTAAAAGGTGCATTTTTGGCTGTGACCGACACCTTGTGGGTTAATTCTTATGGGCACTTTTTATGTTGTATGTTGCATATTTCATTTTTTGCACTACTTCATTAAAAGTTAAAAAAAAATCAAATACACTCCCTAAGTCCTCGGAATAATTAAAACCCATCCGTGTAATTTATTGCACTGCAGCGTTCGATATTTGTGATACCTCTGGCCAGCACTTACAGGTAAAGTTGTCATGATTTGGCTACTGTATCCGCCGCCTAATATAGCTGCTACAACGACGTCTGAGCTTGTTCTCTATAAATCATCGGGGAGAGATAAGTTAGCCATTTTTGCATTTTTTTACTCCATCCACTACCCTTTATCGCACTTGTGTTTAGGCGTAAATCCTGACGAAGTATTCTTCATAGTGTTTAGGGGAAGTTACACCCCACGCATGAGAAGAATCTTCTATGGTAGGTGCCATCAACAAGGCGATTTCCTTTCAGTACCGCTTATGTTCCACGTATCGTATGATCTCTAAAACTCACCTATAGTCTCCCTCACGTAAGGGCGGGTGATTTTTTGTTGATCTTTCTAAATACCTATAGTTTCCCTCACGTAAGGGCAGGTATTTTGTACGGTATAACGGCCTAGCAAAAGGTATATCGAAAGGGGGACCAATTGGTGATATAAGGAACCTTCACTATGGCCGCTGTTGCAAAGTTGATGACTGATCCTCATTAGTTATTGAAAGGTCCAAATTATACACCATGGAAACATAAGATGAAGGCAATTCTCCAAATGGAAGATTTGTGGGATATTGTTACTGGAGCAACAACTAGGCCTTCACCAATAGCAAGATCCACAGGTCCTTCCGCAGATCAGATAGCTTTTGACAAGAAAGACAGTCGAGCAAAGGTGCTCATTTTGTTTGCTGTTTCAGATGAAGTGCAACCTCATATAACTGACAAAGCAAGTGGTAAAGAGGCATGGGATGCCCTTAGAACCATCTATGAGGGAAAGAATGATTCAACCATTCTTCATCTTCAACAACAACTTCATAACCCGAGTTTGAGACAGGGTGAAAGCAGTTGAACTCTTTCACGTGCAGAGTGTCTGAATTGAAAGAGAAATTGAATTCTTTGGGAGATACTGTGGATGAAAAGCTTCTCATTTCACTTGTGATGAGAGCTTTACCTTCTTCATTTGATATAATGATAACCTCCATCCAGGTGTCTCAACGAAAAATTACCTACATCGAGTTGGTCAATCTGCTTCAACAACAGGAGGCACGCCAACTTCACAAGGATGATTCTTCCAATACAGCCCTATACACCAACAGGCAGGGTTCTAGGAAGAAAGGTAATGGGCAAAAAGGAGGCAACTTTTAGAAAGGAGGAAATTTTCAATAGGATACGAAAGGAAAAGGCAAACAACCTCAACAGAAGAAGAGGTGGTGCAAGATCTATGAGAAAGACAACCATGACACCAACAAGTGTTGGCATAAGAACAAGCAAAAAGGCCAAAACAAACCACAAAATAAAAACAAGCAACCTCGGGTGAATGTTGTTGTTGAAGAATCTAACTCAGATTTTGAATGGGCACACAAGGTGCTCATGAATACCATAGATTCCACACAGAGGGATCTTGTTTGGTATGTTGATTCTGGAGCTAGCAAACATATGACTGGCGACAGATCGTGGTTTGAATCATTTGTGGCCAAAGAGGGCAAACCTGTCACCATTTCTGATGATAAAACCTACAGGGTTCAGGGAGAGGGTACAGTTTCAGTCACTCTTCCTGATGGCAAGTGTCAGATTGACAAAGTCCTCTATGTTCCGGGATTGGCTAACAATTTGCTGTCAGTCACACAAATCCTGGATAGAAATATGGTTGTCAACTTTCGTGTTGAGAATGGAAAGAAGTGTTGTACTATTACCAGGAAGGGTAAGCAGATTGCAACAACTTCATATAAGCACGGCTTATTTGCACTAGATGTTATCTCTACTCCACATGTTGCCATGACTGTCTCTACCAAGGAGGCAACTTCCCTTTGGCACAAGATATATGGGCATCTTAGTTCTGGCTACTTACTTGAGCTCAGTAAGTATGAGATGGTAAAGGGTCTTCCTTCCCTTTCTGCCACATTGCCAGTGTGCTCTGATCGCTGGCGGAAAGCAGCATAGAGTACCATTTGAGAAGAGCTCAACAAGAGCACGAAAACCTCTGGAGTTAATTCACACCGATCTATGCGGTCCTTTCACACCCAACAGTTATGGAGGGAAGAGGTACTTTCAGTTATTCGTAGATGACTACTCATGAAAGATGTGGGTTTTCTTTCTCCAACTAAAATCTGAAGCTTTCGCATTCTTCCAACAGTTCAAGAAATCCGTTGAGGAGTCAGGAGCTTCTATTAAAACCCTCCGCTCAGATCGAGGGGGAGAGTTTACCTCTAATGAATTTTCTGCATTCTTAGATAAGCATGGGATCAAGAGACAGTTAACAACTGCCTATACTCCTCAAAGAAATGGAGTTGCCGAGAGAAGGAACCGTTCTATCATGGAAATGGTTCGTTGTATGCTCACAGGAGCTACTCTTGGGCAACAATATTGGGCGAAAGCTGTCACCACCGCAGTAGTATCTGTTGAATAGGGCACCCACAAAGGCCCTAAAAGGAATGACTCCACAAGAAGCATGGAGTGGTCAAAAACCCTCCATATCTCATCTACGTATTTTTGGATGTCACGCTTTCATGCACATACCGAAAGAGAAAAGGAAGAAGCTAGATGAGAAAACACTGAGATGTATTTTTCTTGGTTATGATGAGCACTCTAAAGGATATCGTTTGATAGATCCTTTGACCAAGAAAATTCATATCAACAGAGATGTTGTCTTTGATGAAGCTTTCACATCACAGAGCACATCTAAAGTACACCAAGATATTGTGGAATCTAAGGAAGAGAATATTCCTTCGTCAACACAGACAGGAGGTCCTTCTACATCTTCTTCAACACCACCGAAGAAGAATCCAAAATGGTGTACAAATACAATCAGAGATGCAAATTTATCCACTCCTCCCAATTTGAACTTGGATAGACCTCGTACACGTAGTATGGCTCAAAAGGAAAGAGAAGCCAAAGAAACTGGTGAGGTTGATGATCTTTGTCAATATTTTGAGGAACTTTCCGTAACTCCAAGTACAGAAGTAGAGGATATGGATATTGATGATGACAGGGCATTCATGTCTACCATAGATGATCTTGAACCTGCATCAGTGCAAGATGCTCTCAGTGAGCCTCAGTGGAAGGCCACTATGGATACAGAGTATGAGTCTTTGATGAAAAATAAAACTTGGAAGCTTGTTGATCTCCCGCATGGAAAGAAACCCATTGGCAGCAAATGGGTATATAAAGTCAAGTACAAGGCAGATGGAACAATTGATAAGCATAAGACCCGTCTTGTTGCAAAGGGCTATGCTCAAAAGGAAGGCATTGACTACGAGGAAACTTTTGCACCTACTGCTCAGATGACCACAATATGGGTGGAAAGTTCACCAGATGGATGTCAAAAGTGCCTTTCTAAATGGTGATCTCCAAGAAGAAGTCTACATGACTCAGCCAAAAGGATTTGAAGTGGAAGGCCAAAAGCAGAAGGTTTGCAAATTGGTCAAATCCTTATATGGTCTGAAACAAGCTCCTCGAGCTTGGTATATAAAAATGGACAATCACCTTATGCAAGCATGGATTTAAGAGATGTTCGTCAGATGCAAACCTCTATTTCAAAAAATAGGGTTCTGAGATAGTGTTGCTTGTACTCTATGTGGATGATCTGCTCATTACAGGGAGTTCAGAAACTATGATCTCTACTGTTAAAAGAAACTTGTGCAAATATTTTGAGATGATAGATCTCGGACTTCTCCATTACTCGTCTTGGTCCGGAATTCAGCCGGAAGGAGCACTCCATCAAAGTGTCTCGAAAAAATATGCCAAGACATTGCTTGGAAAAATATCGCATGATCGATTGCAAGCCAATGGCAACTCCGATGGAGAATGGACTTCGGTTATCGCGATATGATGATTCACCTCGAGTAGATGGTACTCTCTATTGACGAGTTGATTGGGAGTCTCATATATCCGACCAATACTAGGCCGGATCTCGTATTTGCTGTCAACTATCTTTGGAGGTTCATGCAGGAGCCTAAGACCACTCATTGGAAAGCAAGAAAACGTGTTCTTCACTATGTCCGTGGTACTATGGAATATGGCCTAGAATACAAGAGGAACAACAAATTCTTCTTGCAAGGATACACGAACTCCGACTATGCCGGATCATTTGATGATCGCAAGTCAACTTTTGGATACATTTTTCATCTGGGATCCGGTCCTGTCTCTTGGCATAGCAAGAAGCAACAGGTGGTTGCTATTTCATCAACAGAGGCAGAGTATCGCGCCGCACGTGAAGCTGTGTGCGAAGTGATATGGTTACGTCGCATTCTGACAAGTATGGGCCATCCATAAAAATCTCCAATACACTTGTTTTGCGACAATCAGGGTGTTCTGAACCTCGTCAAGAATCCAGTCCATCATGAAAGAACAAAGCACATTGACACACAATGTCATTTCATTCGATATGAAGTTTCAAAACACCGAATTCAGCTTTAGCACATTCCCACCGATGCTCAAGTTGCAGACATTTTTACTAAGGCACTTGGATGTGTCAAATTTGAATTGTTTCGCAGCTCACTTTGTATTGCAAAATGATGTAAGGGGATGTTAGTATAGCTATTAGTTATTACATTACCCAAATAATGTAATAAAGGGGGATGTTAGCGTACTTTAACAACTCCTGTTTGTATCTCATTATTTAGCATATTGTTTCACTGTTACAACTTCGTAACAGTTCTGGTTGAGCCGGTGACTATTCTCGGCATTGTAAACTTTATTTAAACCCTGCTGAATAATAAACAAATTGATCCGTATTTTATTTCACGATATGTATAGTAAAAATGGTACATTTGGCCTTAGTGGAGCCAATACTGGCGGTGTTTCCAGGTAATTTTTGATCTCTATAAAGGCTTGTTGGCACTCTTCATCCCAATGAAAGGGGATTCATTTGCATAGCAACCAATTCATGGGTCAGAATTTGTGTGATAGATGAGCAATGAATCATTTGATGGATGCTACCTTGCCTTGTAGGCTTCTTAACTCCCTAATGTTGGTAGGGGCAGCCATTTCCAATATAGCCTTTACCTTCGTAGAATTGACTTCAATACCTCTATTAGAAATGATGAATCCCAAGTGCTTACAAGAAGTTACACCAAACGCATACTTCCTAGGTTTCAATTTGACGTTGTGCTCAATGAGGTGATCGAAGACTTTTGTAAGGATTTTGGCGTGATCTTGTCGCACTAAATACTTGGCCAGTAAGTCATCCATGTAGTCCTCTAATATTTTATGCATATAGTCATGAAAGATGTATGTCATTTCCCGTTGATATATGATACCAACATTCTTTAGGCCAAATGGCATCACCTTGTAACAGAATGTCCCCCACATAGTAATGAAAGCGGTCTCATGTTGGTCTTCGGGTTTGATCCGGATTTGGTTGTATCCAGAAAACCAATCCATTAGGGAGAGCATCTCATGGCCTGCAGTGGCATTGACAAAAGCATCTATGTTTGGAAATGGGAACGAATCCTTTGGATTCACCTTATTCAAGTCTCTGAGGTCTATGAAAATATGGACTCTTTTGTCAGGCTTTCCCACGGGCACCATGTTCGAGACCCATTCAAGATAGTCAATAGGAACTATGAAAATTGCATCCAACAGTTTTTATAACTCATTCTTCACCATCAAAGTGATGCTTGGATGCATTTTTCTCAGCTTTTGCTTGATCAGGTTCTTCGTGAGATCCAATGAAATGTTGTGTACAACTAACTTTGGATCAAGCCCTGGCATGTCTTTGTAGGTCCAAGCAAAAAGGTTTGGCCTCTCCTTAAGGAGAGGAATTATGATGGCTTGTTCCTCTAGATATAAACTCTCTTCGAACTTGAATTTCTTTGGTTGAGTAGGATCATTGCTAATGTCCACCTCGAAAGTCGCTTCTATAGCCATATTTTGACCCATCCTCCAATTGGTGAGGTGTAGGTATTAAATGAATGTCATAAGCGATATTTATAGGTCCGACTGACTCAGGATCCAAACCAGCATGGAATACGTCATATGCACAACCTAATGAAAAATTAAATGGTTGTAACATTTCTTCATTAGGGAAAAGATCCTCAGGCTCTACAGGTGAATCAACACGATCCGATTCGATAGCATGTACACCAAGATACAATGGTTTAGTAGGATCTATTGGGTTATGAAGTGGAGTGTTCAAATCAATGGAGATTGTGTTGATGGATGGAATGAAATCTCCAAGACCACATGGGTGAAATCTTATCTCAAAGGTTTTCCCTCCATACTCATGATGAGGCTCTAGAGGAAAAGGAATATCCAGATCTGGCCCATGAGTAGGTTGGATAATAGGATCGTTGGGTTCCAAGAGCTTTCTAAACATAGGTGAAGGGGGATTGACTACATGGTAAATGGTATTTAAGTCGATAGGTCTTCCCAAAAATTGCAAGCCAGGGTCTATGGCATGAAGTGCTTCTTTTATTTCTACCAGCATGTTGACTTGTCGTAAGTGGCGAGGCCCAAGATAAGCCATCTCGATCTTGTCTTCATAGTCATCGTCACTGATCCAAAAACCATTAGCATTGGTAATAGGTCCCAAGACAAGGGGCATGTGTCTTGACCCCAAGTAGGCAATCTCTGTCTCATCCTTATATTCTTTATCACTTATGAAGATACCATTTGCATTAGTTTCTTGCCCCAAGCTATGGAGCCGTTGTCTTGGGCCTAGGTAGGCTCTTTCTATTGAGTCCTTTGAATCATAGCCACTTTTGTTCGATATGTATCCACTCTCATTATGGTTGGACCAGGCAAGGTTTTGTAAATAGTGAGGCCCATGATAGGCCAAGCTTGCCCGTGCTTCATCGTCGCTTGCCGCATATCCAATTTTTTCTCGCTCTTCATCCCATAAGATGCAACCTGTTGAGGTGGCATAAATTGGGAATTTCGGATGATAAGTCTTTGGTGGTGGTATGTCTACCATGACCACTTATCTGTTGATCAAATATCTTGCACTTGGGGGTGATGAGGAATAAAATTGATGTCTTCTCCTAACCCCAATCTTAATCTATCCAAGGCTACTGCTAGAGAGTCATCTTGACCTCTGATGTGATAGCCTAACCCAAACCTGTTAGTGGGAAGTTGGTATTGCGGCTCGTATGGCCGCCTGCGCCCCTGATCATATATACCAAGACCATAACCATGCCAATGGCAATGTTCAAAGTATCTTAGAGAAAAATCGATATTAGAGAGGTAACAAACATTAATAGTGAATAGTTCATTGTTGTCCTCTTCTATGTCTGAAGACTTATAGGCATAGTCCAAGCTAGCATAGATAAAGTTGGTCTTGTTGGGAGGGATTCCAAGCAGAACCATTATTCCCACTGGTGGTCTCAGGTCTTTTGGCCATCCTATGTGTTGTTCAGAATCAATGATATACATGAATGTTATGTTTTGCACAAGGTATTCTCCTATCCCTGTACTTTCCAAGTGTTTTATCATATGTGAGGTGGATGACCCTACAGACGAAACTGGTGAAGCGAGTTCTAGTATTTCCTCGGGTTGATCCTGGAGATCTTCTTCTTCCATGGGACTTGGGATTTTTGCAATGGCTATAGTTGGTAATTCCTGGGGCTTTTCTTCCTTTATTAAGGGTGCATTTAGCTTCTGATCATTTTTAGGTTTAGACATTAATGGTCTCTTGGAAGCATCAGTTGTTTTGGGTGCAAAAAGAGGTGCCGATGTGGATGGGTCTTTTCATACCCTTTGTCTTTGTCATCTAGTTGCATAGTTTGAGATGAAGTTCCTACATACAGGTGGGTAGAATGAATCACAAATTCTCTTATAAAATCCACCTGATAGACATATTTGAATGACTTTTCATAAGCCAGAACCACATAGACTTTGTCATCGTGCACATACTTGACACATTAGTGTAAAATCAAAGGAACACACTTCATATATCTTATCCAGGGATGCCCTAGGAGGATGTTGTATTGCACAGCCCCTTCCAAGAAATAACACATCACAGGGATGGTCTTATGCCCCATATTAATGGGTAGGACTATCGTTCCCATAGTAGTCCATAAAGCATCATTGAAAGCTCTTAGTGTGTAGGATCCTGGAACGATATTGGATTTGGGGATCTTAAGGTTCCCTATGGTTGTTGTTGTGATGATGTTTATTGATGAACCTGTATCGATCAAGACTTGCTTAAAAGGTAAATCATTGATTGACACCATAATGTGCAGTGGAGGGTCTGGTAAGGCTGTAGACACTGTCTTAATCTCATAATTGTAAAATTGAATTATAGTTTCTTGGCATTGCTGTACTTTTCCCACAAAATGAGTGAATGCATTTGCATATTATGGTTGAAGCTCAATTGATATTAAAATCTCCATAAAAGTCTCCCTCTGCTTTGGGGACTATTGTATGAGCTCATAGATAGATAACTTGGCCAGATTCATTTGTAATTTTTGTTCTAGTCTACTCCGAACAGTTACCACATGTTGGGTTGGTGGATCTGTAAGGTTGTTTTTCCCCTACCTCTGCCTAGGTGCATCTGGGACATTAATGGGAGCCATAGGAGGTTGTGTTTGACCTTACCGTCTACTCCTTGTTGCTATTTTGATACTTTCCACCATCCCAATGCATCCATGGGTAGGTGCATCGACTCGAACCTGATTGACTTGGGAACCTTGTCCTCTAGGGACCTCATGGTTTGGTAGAGGGTTTTTTTATATGCCCATATATCTGTTATTGCGAGCCAATGGATTGTCAACTTTAAGTTCTCCTACTTCAATCATATTTTACACCTGGTTCTTGAAACCAATGCACACTTCAATGTCATACTCCGGTATTCTATGGTAAGGGAAAAATTGATCATCCCTATATTCTTTTGGCTTAGGACGATTGGGATCTTAAAGAGGTATGTCAAAGAACTTGATCTTCCATACCTCGCTCAACTAGTTGAAGATTGATTGCATTGATTATGATATAGGTGTTTAATAGCGAGGTGGTTTACATTCTCTATTTTGCCCTTGATTGTTCTTTTTATCATAATTGGCTGGTGGGGTATGTGCTTGATAATTTTAGGGTTGCTGCGCAGCCCCATCCTTAGGTGCATCCAATACGACTTGATTAAATGGAGTAGGTTTACCCTACTTTTGCTTGTATTTGTCATTCTTGCCATTCTTGTTCCATTCCTTCTTGGTTCAGAGCTTAATGGTTCCCTTATTTAATTGTATGTCTTCAATGAGTTTGGCATGTGCCAAGGCTTCCTCAAATGAAGGATATTGTTGAAGTTGTAGCAAGAGAGAGATGTGTTTAGAACAAATCTTGTTGAACATGTGGACAATCTCTTATGTGGGTAACGATAATGATAACTTTACCATGACTTTTCTCCATCTATCCCCATAATCCATTACTGGCTCATCATTACAATGTTTTAGGTTGGCCAAATCTGAAAGGTTCACCTTCTTTTTAGAACCAAAGGAGAAAAATTTTAAGAAAGCGTTTACTAGTTGTTCAAAACTGGATATGTTGTGCTTGGGAAGTTGGTTGAGCCATTGAGTGGCAGCACCCAAAAATGTCATAATGAAAGTTCTTAGCATAAGAGCATCATTGTCTTCAAGATGAAAACATGTATTGATGAAATTGGTAACATGCTCTTGTGCATCCTCTTCACCCTTGAATTTTTCTAACCTAGGTATCTCAAAGTGCTTAGGATATGCAAGGCTAGGAACTTATGGGCACAATGACTGGTTGTATATTTTACTCAGTGTTGGTTGGTTCCCAGCCATATCTTGCTTTTCAAAGTATTTCATCTTCTCGGTGAGTGCCTGGAATGCCTTTGATGTGAGGAGTTCCTCTTCTTGCAGGTCCACTTACGGTGGTAATGGGGGTAACCCTTTATCCACTTGAATTTTTCTATTCTCTTTCCTTTTATGAGGGCATTAAGGATGTGTTTGATCCTGATCTACCATGTTTACCCTTTCCCCACCAGTTTGATTTTGTTTATGATTTGAGGGGTGGTTTCATTGTGGGTTGTCTTCTTACCTAGTGCGCTCTTCCTTTGGTGAGTCAACGCGTTTATCTCTTTGGTGATCATCACCATTTACTTGTAAATTGATATGAGCTAGCTACTCAACTTTCTCTCTTAAACACTACTCATGTTGGTGCAAAATCTTCTCTTTGTTTATCATGTTCGAGAGCTTCCACTAGCTCTCTCTCTTTGCACAATGCATTTTATAATTGTCGCACGTGATCAGATTGCGTTGTTAAAGATGACTCATGTTTGTCTGATTCTATTCTCGTGGTTATGAATCACATATTCCTTGAAGAGGTTTTTGTTGTTTCTTTGCTCTTGCTAGCTAATGTAACTTGTTCGGTGTGTTGATAAGTGCCTCTATGATCAGACTTTGTATGTGTACTACGGGGTTGCTCTGAAGCACCCCCAGGTTGAGTTGTGCATTTAGAAGTTATGCTTTGTGAAATTCCAGATGCAAAATTTTTTGTGGCTATAGTTCTAGGAACTGGCCTCAAATGAAACCGATCCAACTCATATAATTGTCTTATTTTCCATGGTTGATCTCGGGGGGTGCCATTTACTCCAATGAGGACATAATCTATTGGAACACTTCCTCTTGTGTAAAGGGTATCTTCTATTTGGTGCCTATGACTGGATGTAACTCTAGTTTCATGCCCCTCAGTGGGCAGATCTATTCTAAGTGTCTCATGTGAATTTTGAGATGTTGTGACTCTTGTGTGTCCTTTTGGTGATGAGGGCTTTGTGGCCCCACATTTTCTCCATGAGGATGGGGAACCCTCATCATCCCTATGTGAAGAGTTGGGTCTCAAACCCCTTTTATGTCCATGTGGGGAGGGATCTCTTGAAGCCTCCTCATGTCTTTGAGAAATTTCTGTGTGTTTGGAGGAGGGTCTTGAGGCCTCTTCATGTCTCCTTGATGATGATGGTCATGAAGCCTCTTTGTGTTTTTATGACTTGGTTCCATGATGTGACTCCCTAGTTGGGGTTTCTCGAGAAGAACCTCCAAGGATTGATTTATCACCCCTTAGGCTCGTGGAACTGCGTCCCATGGTCTTATGAGTAGGTGGTTCAATGTTACTACAACTTCGTCTATGGGTATGTGTTGCTTCAAATTTTGCCTCGGTATTGGACCGAGGATGTTTACTTCTAGTTTTGACCATTGTGTTTATGAATTAGTCTTTTGTGTTGCAATTAAATATAGCCAAACAATATCAAGCAAGTTTTTATCTTGATTACCAATTTATGTGTGCCCTAAACTGTTTGTTGTGTTTTGATATGTTGTTGTTCTTATTTTCTTGCTTTTGTTTTGGATTTAGAATGAGGAGACTCATCCATAGTGGTAATCAAGAACACCCATGCCAAACATGATTTTCCCAAAAAGATACTAGGGTACACCACTTAAATCCTAGTGGGGGGTTCACCTAGCTCTTCCACTCTAAACCAATGATTGTTCCAATAATAGGAGATAGTTTGAACACAAGTAACTTAGTACCACTATAAAAAATTCCCTATTTCATTCTAGGAGAATCTAGGGGGCAAGCCGATGGAAGGATATGAATGCCAACGTCACCGGACTGAATTGAGGGTTGGTGATGAAATCCAATTCCCCAATGTTTAAAACATGTGTGCATGTGTGGGGTTCATTTTAAATTTGCATAAATAAAAATGCGTCATACAACAAAATATCTCTTTCCTATATGCCCAATACAAATGATGTTTCAAGTTTCAGAAATATGCATAAACTAATATGAGTTTTATGGACACACTCTATTTTGTGCAAATATGGCCTCTAGCAGGGCCTCAAAGCAAGCAAACCAACACATGATTTCTAGCATATTGGATTCTAGGGTAGACTTTACAAGCATAAGTCGATGTTCCTAACAATGCCTAGTGGAAATCTAAAAAAACCCTAAGATGCGCAAGATGCAAGTTCTTTCCTTTCCATTCTTTTGTTTCCAAATCAAAATGCGTTTTAATTTTCACTGTTTTTAGGAAACCAAAAGCGGACAAAAGATAAGAAAACATCAAAAAAGTGTACCCACCTCTAATCCATCTTGAAGAACAAATATTCTACCCTATACTGCACTCTAGTTTTGGTCGCTGTTGACCAGAGCGATTGATTTCTGGCTATTGTTAGCAGGAGTGGCTAAGATTGTGGGTCGTTGTAGACTAGAGCGGCTAAACCTATAAACAAAAACTCGAGTCAGTAAATTGGTAGAAAATAAAAAAAACTTGGCGAGAGTCCCACCATGATTGTCATGTGTAGCGATCCTGGGGAAGCGATGCACCGTCCACTACTCTATTTGCGAATATTATTTGATCAAGTTATACTCAATCATGCATTAAATAAAAGATACAACCGAAATACGATGAAATGAATAGATAATATTTTTTATTGTTTTTTCTCAAGTTCGGTTACATATAGATCCCTTTGAAGGATTCCCTCCATTTGATACAATTTTTTCAAAATAGGGCAGCAGATGTATGATATCCCCTCGCAAGGGGTAATGCGCTCTCGCAGGCTTCCCGATGACGCACACAAAACTGTATGAGGGCTTATAGATTCCTCCTTCTCCAGGTATGGTTCCTAGAGGGATCCTCTTGCTTTCGTATGTTGATAACATGTCCAATAAACCTATAGTCCTGCAAGCATGAAAACAATAGCAAAATGCTCAATTGTCCTAGATTGCCTCCCCGGATGAGGTTGTTAGAAATAACCCTAATGATAAATAGAAATATGCTCAATGATAATAGAAACTAATGCTATGAATGCAAATGAATGAGATAAATCAGATCTATGCTAATGGTGTGAAAACATGTGACAAGCTAAATAAATTAAATTGATGCTAGAAACCCTAGACTAGGCCTGCAGGCCAATGTCCGAGACAGTGGCCACTAAGATGAAAAACCTATCGCTATTGCTCCAAGGCTATGAATCTAAGCTTACTTTTGATGTTGAAATTGATTATTGTTTATATCCAATGTATTGAATATCTTGTAAATGATAAACCTTAAGTTGGCTAGAACTTCGTTGCTTATCAAAGGTGCTCCAATTTGCTCTTCAATCCGACAGGGCTTTGCTACAAAAATATTCTCCAATGGAAGCTCTCTAACAAAAGCTCTCCTCATTTGTATCTGCAAAAAGTTTCTCTGAATTCATGCTTGGTGCCCTTAGGTTTGCACCTTATAATGTGTTTGAACTCCTAGGTCAATGTCCAAACCCTAGGACTGAATTTTGCATAAAAACTAGATGTTAGTATGTGAAGTTTTGTATTTTTCTATGCTTGAAGGCCAATTAAACTGATGTCTAAATATGGACTTGAGTCTCTTATGTAGACTAATTGTGAGGAGGAATGCAAATTTATCCCCGCTCGGCTTTATTGCATGCAAACTACCACTTCCACCCGAGATTAGGCTAATTTGACAACAAGTTGCTATTTAAGGCTTAGCCGTTGTCGTCTGCAATGGCTAGGGCTGGCCGTTCTGAGCTTCAATGGCCAAGATCTAGCCACTCTGGTTCATAGCGGCCAAGCTTGGATGGGCTAACACTGCCCCAGATGAGTGGTGAAAACCACTTTTGGCATTTGGAATATCCCAAGGTTTAGTCACATGGTCTATGAATGTGCCCACATGAGTAGTTCTCCTAAACATGACATATTTTAGGTGTCTACAACTAGACTTTGTTGGCAATTTTGGGTACTTTGGGTACATTGCCTTTGCTCAAGTGTATAAGTTGTCATTGATGTCAAGAAGCTCTTGAAGGAATTTGATTTGATGTCAAATAACTTGTTTTGATGAAGGTTACGACATGACAAGTTTCAAAGGTCTTTTGTAAACCCCAAGTTGGCGGGTTTAAAGATTACAGGTGGATGCATTAGTTTAATGCATTTGGGTCCAGGAGGAAGTATTTATTTAAATAATTAAAAACCTTGTTAAGGTTCCTTTTAATTATTTTTAAATAAATATTTTATTTGTTTGCATTGGGTTCTCCTAACCCATGGCGCAAATGTCTTAACTTTGATGGCGCTATGTTCTAAGTTTGTGGGCGCTAGCCAAGACCTCCGCCGACGTGTTAAACTCCTCCGTCGACGTGTTAAACTCCTCGTCGACGTCAAGATTTTATGGGAAATATGCATATAAATCTCCCACGATGAAGATCAAAGATTATCCCATCCGCATTTTCGAAAAGTGTTGCTCGTTGTGAATTCGTGATCTGATGTTCGATTTCTTCCTCGTTGTGATTTCGTGATCCACTGTTCGGATATCCGCCGTTCATTTTTTGTATCCGCCGTAAGGTTTCGTCATCGTCATTCGCGTCAGAAGACAGGGAGGCCTGTTGTTTATTTTAGCCCTGGCACAGAAGGTACAAGGGAAACAGAGTGAGGTTCAAACCTCATCGGATGCCTTTGGCGCACCGATAGCGGCTAGGCTGTTGGCGCGCTACCCGAATGGGAGGTTTCACGTTCGAATAACGTGAAAGGGTTTTTCTTCGTTGAAGTGGACGCAGCGGGTGGTGTTAGAGTTCGTGCGCAATTTCTCCATAGCGCGATTTTTGGTGTTGGCCAAGGTATTTTCGAAATTAATTTTTGCTAGTGTATTTTGCGGATGGAGGAAGTTTATTAGAGAGAAAAATAGCTTAGGAGTTATAAGGAGTTTGAAGCTTGCTTTATTTTGATAAAAGATTCTTTTGAAAGTGTTGTTTGCATTATCTTATTGCATTCTTATGAGAGATAAAGTTTTTTGTTGATAAGACTATAAGGGAGAAATAAGGTGTATAAGGGATAAATATTTCTTGTAATGTTGAGAGTGCTTTTGGTTGATTATGGAAATGAAAGCATGATGTTTTAAGGTTAGAATTGCTTCTTGTGTGAAGTTGTGAAACCTTAAGTGGGCAGCTTTGAGATTGACATTAGCTTTCATTAAATTGGTTATAATCAAGCTATTCTTTACTTGGTTAAAGTGTTGGGCTTACTTCTTTGTTGATGATTTGAAAAGTTGTTTTGTGCTATTGAGATTTGAGTTGGTGGATGCTTTTTGTTCAAACAATATTGGAGAGAAAAGGAGTTCTACTTGTTTCCTTTTCTGATGTTGATTGTGAAATGCTTCAAGGTTGTGTTTTGAGTTGAATGGTGTTGATTGAACCTTGTTTGATGAGCATTGTTGTTGAAGCCCTAATTGATGGTGAAAAGAACATGAGTATCATTGTTATGTGATTCTTTGCATAGTTGGCAATTGTTGGGGTTTCATGTTCTTGAAAGAAAGCATTCTATCCTATCCATTTCAGATATTGAGTTGAGTTTTCAGATTTGAGATTGAGATTGAGTTGAGTTGATTTGAGTTGAGTTTTGAGATTGGGAGTTGAGTATAGAACATATTGAGTCTCTAACAATTCTCTTTATGCTTCTATGAGTTTGACAAATCACATTGGGTCTCTAACAATTCACTTTGTGATTTCCTACTAAGAAAGTTTTTCTTGGTGAGCTTGCTTGAGTTTTTGGACAGGTTTCGATGGGGACTTGTGAGCAGTTTTGGACAGGTTCCGGTGGGGACTTGTGAGCAGTTTTGGGATAGGTTCTAGTGGGGACTTGTGAGCAGTTTTGGACAAGTTCCGGTGGGGACTTGTGAGCAGTTTTGGATAGGTTCCGGTGGGGACTTGTGAGCAGTTTTGGACAGGTTTCGGTGGGGACTTGTGAGCAGATTTGGACAGGTCCTAGCAGAGGACTTGTGAGCTGAGTTTGATAGTTCTATCAGAGAACTTGAGGACAGAGGTGCACTGGTTCTATGAGAAGAACCTGAGGATAGATTTGGCAAGTCTTTGAGAAGGCTTGTATGCAGAGGATTGATTTGTTCAAGAGTTGGACAGATCTGACAGACAGAGGAAGACTTGTACTAGACCGACTGACTGTGTTTGGTACAAGTTGCTAAGCTACTGTGGACGTGATCATAGAAGGCAGAGGTCTCTTAGGCTAAGCATTGAGGATAGGAGGTCTTCGGTGGAAAGGAGTTCCACGTGCTGGCAAGAGGTAGAGGCAGTTGATCTTCGAGGGATCATTTCCAGAGTAGAGGGGAAGGTATCTCCTTTGAGCAGAGGCTCATAAATTTTGATTGGGGGAAGGTATCTCCTTTGAGCAGAGGCTCATAAATTCTGATTGGGGGAAGGTATCTCCTTTGGGCCGAGGCTCATAAACATTGTAATTGGGAAGGATTCCCAAAGAACTTTGAGATAACTTTTAGAGAAAATTTTTGTGGACGTAGCTCGGCCATTCTGGGTGAACCACGTTAAAATTGGTGTCACTTTGTGGATGATATTGTGCATTGCTTTGATATTGCTTTGGGTATATTGCTTTACTATTTTGAAGTATAATGGAAAAAGTATAAAGAGGTCTTATACTATTCACCCCCCCTCTCAGTATAAGCTTGTGTTCTTCAATTGGTATCAGAGCGAGTGCCTTCGAAAAGTTTAACAGCTTGAAGGAAAAGCTAGTAAAGAACACAATGGATCATTCAAGTGGCAATGCAGCACCTATTCTTGATGGGTCAGATTTTGGTCTTTGGAGTGCAAGGATGAAGGTTCATCTAATGGCACTTGGGAATGAGGTTTGGGAAGTGATTGAAGATGAGTACACTATTCCTGAACATGGTCCTAATACTAAAGAAGAAAGGTTCCTACATCACAACAATTCAAAAGCAATGAATGCAATCTTGAAAGGCTTACAGAAAGCAGATCTCACCAAAGTGATTCACTGCAAGACAACTAGTGAAATGTGGAATCAGTTGAAGGTGGTTCATACAGGTGATACAAATGTCAGAAAGGCCAAGTTGAGACACTTCAAAGGTATGTTTGAACAACTCAAGATGAATGATGATGAAAATATTAGTGACTACATGCTTCGTATGGATGAGGTTGTTAACTCCATGAAAGACTTAGGTCTTGAGCTTGCTGAAAATGATGTTTGTGATAAGATTTTAAGATCTCTTCCTAATAGATTTAGTGAAAATATTTTTGCTATTGAGGAAGCTAAAGATTTGGATAAGTTGAAAAAGGATGAGCTCCATAGTATACTTGCAGCATTTGAGTTGAGAACTCAAGTGAAGGTTGATGTCAAGAAAGAGGCAACTTTCAAGGCTACCAAGAAATCCAAGGGTAAACAACTTCAAGATAGTGATGAGTCTTCTAGTGATGAAGAGGCATATTACAACAAGAAAGGCAAGTTCTCTAGAAAGCACAAAAGTATGAAAAATGTAAGATGTTTCAATTGTGGAAAGTTTGGTCATTATGCTACTAACTGTACTGTTCCCAAGAATGAAAGTGATGAAGATAAACAGGATTCTAAGAGCAAGGATTCTGAAAAGCACAAGCATCACGGGAAAAACAAAGATGAGCACAACAATCAAGGAAAGAGGTATTCTCACAAGCACAAGAAGAGTTTCTACCTAGACAAAGCAAGTAAGTGTTCTAGTAGTGATAGTGAAAGTTCTTCAAGTGATAATGAAAATGAGATGTTGTTCATATCTGAAAAGGAGGAAGAACCGAAACATAGATTCATTATCATGAAATGTCTTAGATGTGGAAACTTTGGTCACCTTGAGGATGATTGCACAAATAATGATTTGGTTTCTAGTATGTATGAGGATGCTTCAGAAAACTATAAGGAAGATGCATGTATGGTTTTTGAAAAGGGTAGCACCTCTAGTGATAAGAAATCCGAAAAAGGCTTTGATGATTCAAAAAGCAAACAAATAGAGGAAGATATAGAGAAAGGAGAAGTAGATCTTAAAGGTGAACTTATTAGTGCTCTTAGTGCTTTGAAAAAGGAAAGAAAGAAGAATGCTAGACTCAAGGATAAGTTAGATGAATGTTGTATGGAGAGAGATGATCTTATAGAAAGTCTTGACTTCTCTATAGCTAAGACACAAGAACTCAAGGATGAGTTAGAGTCTAAGGTTCTTGAGTATAGTGAGTTAGAACAGAAAATGGCTTCTTTGAAAGAGGAAACTAAAGAGTACAAGGATAAGCTTTACGAGGTTCCAAGATAGCTCCAAAAAGGTTAAGTCACTCATCAAAGGTCAAAGAAAGACAACGAGATAAAACAGGCCTTGGTTTTGTTAAGCCACACAAGGAACAAGTTGGAGAGTCTAGTAAGAGACTCCAAAAGGAAGAGAGTTCTGATGAGGAAAGTATTTCAGAAAAGGAGTCCTTGAATGATAGATGCACAGAAATAGAAAACAGAATTCAGAATGAGAAGAAGTTTTCAGAACCTAAGAGGTCAAATAAAGGGAAGTTTCAAGGCAGATGTTTTGCTTGTCACAGGTTTGGTCACATGGCTTCACATTGCATGGCTCAAGTGAAGAAGGTAAATGACAGTTTCAGAAGTGCTAGTTACTTTCAAGGGTATTGCTACTCTTGTCAACAGTTTGGGCACAAGGCAGTTTATTGCAAGGCAAATAACAAGAACAGGTTTGGTCAGAACAGGTTTGGCCAAAATAGGTTTGGTCAGAACTGGTGGATTCAAAGATCAGGTTTACCTCAGAGAAACAACATCGTCAAGTGTTTCAAGTGCAACAATGAAGGTCACATAATCAGACAGTGTAGAGCTAAAATTCTAGAATACAAGAACAGGAACAGTGGCATGATCAGGTCCAAGGATCAAGGCATGGACAAGAACAGGGATGAGAACAAGAACAAGAACAGTGACAAGAACAGGAATATGGGCAAAGAGTTCAAGAGAAGGCCCGACAAGGAAGTTATAGACGCTGATGATGATCAGTGCCTAATGGGAGTTTTACTCCCACCCTAGAATTAATCACCTCATCAGGAGGTGGGGGAGGGACTAAGCTAAGAGGCTCATTCTTAGTCCCGAGCCCCAAAGGTGACCCTTTGCCATTGATGACAAAGGGGGAGAGATATGAGTAAGGGGGAGAGCTTCAAAGTGAAGAGGAGAGCTTCAAGTTAGGGGGAGCAAAACTTCAAAGGAAGATTCTCAGTTGTGGGCACAGTTGGTCAGTTGTTAGCACAGTTGGTTTCAGTTTTGGCTCTTGAGAAGTGTTTTTAGTAAAGGTTTGCCATCAATGACAAAGGGGGAGATTGTTGGCAATTTTGGGTACTTTGGGTACATTGCCTTTGCTCAAGTGTATAAGTTGTCATTGATGTCAAGAAGCTCTTGAAGGAATTTGATTTGATGTCAAATAACTTGTTTTGATGAAGGTTACGACATGACAGTTTCAAAGGTCTTTTGTAAACCCCAAGTTGGCGGGTTTAAAGATTACAGGTGGATGCATTAGTTTAATGCATTTGGGTCCAGGAGGAAGTATTTATTTAAATAATTAAAAACCTTGTTAAGGTTCCTTTTAATTATTTTTAAATAAATATTTGTTTGCATTGGGTTCTCCTAACCCATGGCGCAAATGTCTTAACTTTGATGGCGCTATGTTCTAAGTTTGTGGGCGCTAGCCAAGACCTCCGCCGACGTGTTAAACTCCTCGTCGACGTCAAGAGTTTATGGGAAATATGCATATAAATCTCCCACGATGAAGATCAAAGATTATCCCATCCGCATTTTTGAAAAGTGTTGCTCGTTGTGAATTCACGATCTGATGTTCGATTTCTTCCTCACTGTGATTTCGTGATCCGTTGTTCGGATATCCGTCGTTCATTTTTTGTATCCGTCGTAAGGTTTCGTCGTCGTCGTTCGCGTCAGAAGACAGGGAGGCCTATTGTTTATTTTAGCCCTGGCGTAGAAGGTACAAGGGAAACAGAGTGAGGTTCAAACCTCACCGGATGCCTTTGGCGCACCGGTAGCGGCTAGGCTATTGGCGCGCTACCCGAATGGGAGGTTTCGCGTTCGAATAACGCGAAAGGGTTTTTCTTCGTTGAAGTGGACGCAGCGGGTGGTGTTAGAGTTCGTGCGCAATTTCTCCATAGCACGATTTTTGGTGTTGGCCAAGGTATTTTCGAAATTAATTTTTGCTAGTGTATTTTGCGGATGGAGGAAGTTTATTAGAGAGAAAAACAGCTTAGGAGTTATAAGGAGTTTGAAGCTTGCTTTATTTTGATAAAAGATTCTTTTGAAAGTGTTGTTTGCATTATCTTATTGCATTCTTATGAGAGATAAAGTTTTTTGTTGATAAGACTATAAGGGAGAAATAAGGTGTATAAGGGATAAATATTTCTTGTAATGTTGAGAGTGCTTTTGGTTGATTATGGAAATGAAAGCATGATGTTTTAAGGTTAGAATTGCTTCTTGTGTGAAGTTGTGAAACCTTAAGTGGGCAGCTTTGAGATTGACATTAGCTTTCATTAAATTGGTTATAATCAAGCTATTCTTTACTTGGTTAAAGTGTTGGGCTTACTTCTTTGTTGATGATTTGAAAAGTTGTTTTGTGCTATTGAGATTTGAGTTGGTGGATGCTTTTTGTTCAAACAATATTGGAGAGAAAAGGAGTTCTACTTGTTTCCTTTTCTAATGTTGATTGTGAAATGCTTCAAGGTTGTGTTTTGAGTTGAATGGTGTTGATTGAACCTTGTTTGATGAGCATTGTTGTTGAAGCCCTAATTGATGGTGAAAAGAACATGAGTATCATTGTTATGTGATTCTTTGCATAGTTGGCAATTGTTGGGGTTTCATGTTCTTGAAAGAAAGCATTCTATCCTATCCATTTCAGATATTGAGTTGAGTTTTCAGATTTGAGATTGAGATTGAGTTGAGTTGATTTGAGTTGAGTTTTGAGATTGGGAGTTGAGTATAGAACATATTGAGTCTCTAACAATTCTCTTTATGCTTCTATGAGTTTGAAAAATCACATTGGGTCTCTAACAATTCACTTTGTGATTTCCTACTAAGAAAGTTTTTCTTGGTGAGCTTGCTGAGTTTTTGGACAGGTTCCGGTGGGGACTTGTGAGCAGTTTTGGACAAGTTCCGGTGGGGACTTGTGAGCAATTTTTGGACAGGTTTCGGTGGGGACTTGTGAGAAGTTTTGGACAGGTTTCGGTGGGGACTTGTGAGCAATTTTGGATAGGTTTCGATGGGGACTTGTGAGCAGTTTTGGACAGGTTTCGGTGGGGACTTGTGAGCAGATTTGGACAGGTCCTAGCAGAGGACTTGTGAGCTGAGTTTGATAGTTCTATCGAGAGAACTTGAGGACAGAGGTGCACTTGGTTCTATGAGAAGAACCTGAGGACAGATTTGGCAAGTCTTTGAGAAGGCTTGTATGTAGAGGATTGATTTGTTCAAGAGTTGGACAGATCTGACAGACAGAGGAAGACTTGTACTAGACCGATTGATTGTGTTTGGTACAGGTTGCTGAGCTGCTGTGGACGTGATCATAGAAGGCAGAGGTCTCTTAGGCTAAGCATTGAGGACAGGAGGTCTTCGGTGGAAAGGAGTTCCACGTGCTTGGCAAGAGGTAGAGGCGGTTGATCTTCGAGGGATCATTTCCAGAGCAGAGGGGAAGGTATCTCCTTTGAGCAGAGGCTCATAAATTCTGATTGGGGGAAGGTATCTCCTTTGAGTAGAGGCTCATAAATTCTGATTGGGGGAAGGTATCTCCTTTGGGCCGAGGCTCATAAACATTGTAATTGGGAAGGATTCCCAAAGAACTTTGAGATAACTTTTAGAGAAAAGTTTTGTGGACGTAGCTCGGCCATTCTGGGTGAACCACGTTAAAATTGGTGTCACTTTGTGGATGATATTGTGCATTGCTTTGATATTGCTTTGGGTATATTGCTTTACTATTTTGAAGTATAATGGAAAAAGTATAAAGAGGTCTTATACTATTCACCCCCCCTCTCAGTATAAGCTTGTGTTCTTTAGACTTACTAAAGCAAGATATTCCAAAACACTTAGTATTTGGGAGCATTATTTACATGGCATTACTCTCACTTCAAATTCACAAAGAAGTGGTTGCAAAGCAAAAATAATTGATTGAGCTACTCAAAGTAAAAACAAAGATAGATGAATCATTCCTAGAGAAAATGTTTCAAGCATCATGTAGTACTAATAATTCAAGTTCTACTAACATAAAATTTTATCATGATGTTTGTTCAAAAGTTTCTATACTCAGCAAGAATAGTAGCGAAAAAGACAAAGGCAAAAGAATATTTTTTTGTCAGAATTAGGTGATAGTGCAACCACATATGAAAGTTTAATAACTGGAACCAACGACAAGAAAGAAGAAGAAGAGGAGGCATCATATCAAGGAGGAATACAATGCAAGGTAAACTAAAAACAACAACAAGGAACCACATCAAGATGAAGACTACTCAAGAGTCAAAGATCCATATTGAAGACTAATGTCTTCAAACCAAATAATGTAATATAGGGGGTGCTGGAAAATATGGCTATTACATCATTTGGTTATTTTCTAATGTACCCTCATGGATGCATATTTAGTTTAGGATTATATTAGGGGTTATAAATTTATAAATTTAATAGAATAAATGCACAAGTGTTAGAATGTGCAATTATGTAAATGTGCACGTAGTCCACATGTACATGAGTCTTAGGGTTGAGTGAGATACAAGTAACCTATATTTCTATATAAAGGCCTCATTGTGAGTGATTGCTAGAGAGTTGAAGTTGTGCAAAGGTGTGAGTAGTAGTAGGCACAATGTAGCTCCATTTTGTTATCATGGAGGAGTTGCAAACTCCATGATAGGAGCATTGTTATTTTCATAAGCTTTCTATATGAGCATTTTTAGAGCTTTGTATCAAGTTTTCTATCATATTTTCATGCATGGTTTTTTTCTATTATCATAGTTGTATCATTAGATGTTTATTTCTATACTTGTGAATGTATTTCCTTCATGTTTAAGGTTCCAAAAGCTAATAGTGCTTCTTCCCCCAAAGTTAAGGATTGTCTGAGTGCCATTCACCACCTCAATAGTTGTTTCCTTCTCTCTGACTTTTGCCTTTGGTGGTATTCTCCTCTTTGAATTTGATCCAACATCTACTTTCCCTTTCTTATAGCTTCTTGTAACTATATTTGGATTGCTACTCTCCCTTGCTGATTTTGCTATAGTTTCCATTTGTTTCTCAAGAGATCGGGGGGTGATACTTAGATGTGATTTGTTTTCTTCCATTCAATCTGGTTCCTCTAGGGGTTTGGGATTTACCTCACTATGTTCACCAAAATCATCCACTCGAGTTGTTTTGTTTTCTATGTTGTCTAGACAACTAAAATATTTTGTTCCAACAATCGAATTATCCTTCATAGAAGGTTCACGGACTAGGAATATTACCTCAGGATTTTCTTCTTTAAACTCGCATTCTTCGAGAGCAACCCCTCATTTTGTTGAAGAATCAAATTGAGTCTTCTCTAGAGCATCTTCATTGTCTTCCAAATTGATACTTGTCTTTGGTTGTCCCTCCATAGAAGGATGAGAATTTGAATTTTGTTTATGTTGCACATATTTTTTCCTCTACTTTCCTTTCTTTTTCATGGCACAATTAAAGTTGGAGTGCTTAACCTTCTTACATAGAGAGCATTTGACTGCAACATTCTCGTATTCTAAAGGTTGTGTCCATATGCCATGCTTTGATTCAATCTCAATCGACTTCAAGAACTCCCTTTCCATATTTACATTCACACACATTCTAGCAAACATCAACCTAGACCGAGCTAGGGTTACTAGATCTATCACAATCAAATACCCAATTTCTCAAGCAATACCAACAAGAATCTCTTCATGCCATAAATGGAGGGGAAGGCTTAGGAACCTAACCTGGACCAACGATTCAACAATACCCTAAGTATTTGGATCAAAATCTAGTGCTCATTTTATCAAGGAGAGCCCTCTATGACCATAAAACCAAGGTCCTCCTTGGAGAATCTTATCTCGATCCTCACAATTTAGCTTCACAAGAAAGAAGCTCTTAGGCAAGGCCATAATATCCATGAACCCTAGTTGTTTCCATTTGGATTTGACCAACTTTCTAATAGCATCTAACTTAGGTTGGACACCCAAAAATTTTCCAACCAACGCAAGCTCCCCTTATGCAGTAGCCATGTCCACCATAGAGTTTGGTACCAAGAGTCTTACTATAAGCGGTTGTAAGTTAAAACAAAAATTATTCACCTTCTGGTTGCATTCTAAAATGTACCAACACCACACCTCATCGAGTTTCTCGTCATCTCTTTATGTTTAAAAAACCAATGTTCTTACTAAGGCTTCTACATGCAATGACGACAACATTGTGTGCAAACCCTAATAGATATTTCGACAACATTATGCGCAAACCCTAGCAGATATTTTGACGATACAATGTGCAAACCCAAATGGATCTCCTAGTGGCGCTGTGCACAAACCCTAATAAATATCCCAATGACACTGTGCACAAACCCTAGCAGATCTCACAACACTATGCATAAACCCTAGCATATCTCTTAGTGGTACTATATGTAAACCCTAGCAGATCTCCTATCAACACTATGTGCAAACCTTAGCAGATCTCCTCAAAACACTGTGCACAAACTATAGATTATATCTCTTAATCAAAATGATGTTAATGAGTTGAATACAAAAAGATAAAACTTCAAGAAAGTTGAATATATTTAATTAAAAAAATATTCATGATAAAAAATAACATAATTAAATTAAATGCAAGTGGAGAAGGCGAGTCTGACCCCATTGAAGTGGAGGTCCATGGTTTGAACCTTTGTGATGCAAAAGAGCACACACAAAATCTTTTGTGGATTCCCTCTAGATAGTGGTATACCCGGATGGGACGACATTGCCAACCACCTAAGAGCGGCTTTTGAGGTTTCTTTCTAACCTAAAAGTCTAGCCCCCAAGAGCTAGGTGGATTGGTAGTTGCTTGTCTAGCCAAGCACTTACCAAGAAGAGACTTGGGTTCAAACCTTGAGGGTGCCAATTTACAAAGGTAGTAGTCTACTCTAAATCCTTTGAGTACATGCTAGACCGATGATGATGATAAGAATCCTGAGCAATCGATGGTCTCCCGCATACGTGAATTAACAATAACGAGTTAATATAGGCTTGTTGGAAGCAACCGATGTAGTTTGAACCATACTTGTTAATTATTAAAAATAGTGTAACTATAACCAACTCTTCAATATATCTAAAAAAATATAAAATAAACAATAAATATAATATTTTTATAAAAATAACCTTAGGAGGGTCTGATGCAAGACTGGCTGTGCGTTTTTCGTAAGGGTTTCAGTGGGAAAATCCTGTCTGCTGCATTAACACCACCTTGAGGCGATGTTAATTCACCCTTTTTAATGGTTGCCGCTCATGCAGTCGGCTCCATTTATTTTGAGTCTTCTGGAGAGCTCAATGGTACCGGGGAAGCGTCCCTGCAAGTTCATTATGACAATGTATCACGAGGTAAAGGCCCTGTCCCTGCAGCTGTTATTCCTTTGCATGAATTCCGTACAACTTGTGAATGGTTTGAGAGTCATACCCTGGTGGGTTATTTTCTGGGTCGTATCCCATATGATACCCTTATTCGTTCATGGATCCAGCAAGTTTGGGGCCCATATGGAGTCAAAGTGGAGAATGTACAAAACCTTACAAAAGGGTATTTCCTTTTTCGCTTTTCAAATCCAGCTCAAGCATAAAAGGTTCTGTCTAGGGGTCCATGGACTATTCGTAATTCTCTGTTGATTTTGCAACCCTACTCTCAAAATTTCCAAGTCAGTGATCAAGCTACACTGGAAGTCTCGGTGTGGGTTGAATTCCCTGGTCTTCCTGTTCCTCTTTGGGGTTTTTTGCAGACTTTAGTTGCCCCCTTAAGTAAGTTTGTTTGCCTTGAGCCAGAAAATTTTTTCTCCACTTGACCCACTAGAAGGGTTTGTATCAAGTTTGACCTTACTAAGGATTTGCAGGAGTTTATTGATATTAAAATCGGGGACCAATCCATAAGGCAAAGAGTTGCCTATATCAATTTACCCAATATCTGTTATCGATGTCAATCTACAGCTCACAAAATTTGGGAGTGCCCTTTGATGGAATGGAAATATAAGACAAATCCCTCGCCCACTCCTGCGACTCCTGCTAATGTCTCACGGGGAAACACTGAAGAATGGACTACTGTCTCTAGCAAGAAATCTCGTGGTACTAAGCAACAAGAAGCTTCGATTTCTGTTGCACAACCTAGCCCTTCTCCTTCTCAAGACATGCAAGCTTTTGCTGAAGTTGTTCAGAATCTTGTTGATACGACCCCTCCGGTTGTTGACATGCAACCCCCAGTTCCACCAATGTCTCAACTTCTTTGGTCGGGACCTTCTTTGGCCTCAGTGGTGGCAGCTCCAGATAATTCTTCAGTGGAGGAGGGTCGGGCCTTAAAGGTCGGTCGCTCTCGTAGCCCTATTCGAAATGATAAACGTCGACAACTAAACAATGATGCTTTCCATGCAACCTCCAACTATTTTGGCTCACTTATAGGTTTGGGTGATGCAGAGGATGTCATGGAGATCATGCATCCTGACAAATCCCAATGATTTTTTTATCATGGAATGTTTGAGGACTGACGGACCCGATTAGAAAATATTTGGTCCAAAATGAGATGTCAAATGTTTCTCGAATGCATGGAAGCCTCGATATTTTATGTCTACAAGAAGTTAAGATTTTTTATGTTAATCTGCAGTGTACATGTGATTTTTTGTGGCCACGAAGTACCTCTTTTGCCACAAAGCATTCCCCGAGAAAAGGAGGATTCATCACTATCCTTGGGCCTCGATTGCAGAAGAATGTTGTGACTTGGGGTGTTGACCCATCCAATCAAGTTGTCTGGATTTTGCTCGAGATCTATGGAAAACCGCTTGGGGTGGTTAATGTGTATGCCTCAAATGTTGCTTTTGACAAATGCGAGTTGTGCAGATGCCTTGCCATGAATCTGCCATTTGCCACTTGGGTGCTCTGTGGAGATTTTAATATGGTGGAGAAATATTCTGATAAGGTTAGTCATGTCCCGATGCGATGGTGTTTAGGTGAAAGAGAAGCTTGGTTTTTTATGAAAAACAAGCTTCGCCTTTATGACCCTAATTCCTGCTTCTCGCCTTCTGACTTCCCGCAGGCTCTTTGGTACACCTGGTCCAATTTTCAGGCTGCTTCTTCTAGGGTTTTGGTAAGATTGGACAGAGCCATGATTTTTGAGTGTGAAAACTTTTAGTTCTCTCGTATTTTGCCTTCTTCACCGTATGTGTTGACTTTGCCTGGTACTACACTGTCTGATCATTCACCTATTTTATTCTCGGTGGCAATGTTAAACTTTCAACCTAGAGTGCATTCTTCACAGTTTTACCTAAATGTTTCTTTTTTGCATAGCTTTAGCATGAAAGCTCATATATGCCACATTGGAATTTGATTCCTAGACCTGATGGTATTTCTAGAAGGATTGAATGGTGGAATGTTGCCATTCAACGAACCACTAAGGTGTTGCGAACTCTGGGTGTTGAAGTTGCAAAACGACAAAAACAGGCTAAGTCTACCTTGCAAAGTGAGCTATCCAAAGCCTGTCTCAGGCTTGAAGCCTCTCCTTTCAACTCTGTTGCTCAATCCCAAGTTTCTTTCGTTTGACATGAGCTAAAAAGGTTGATTTGTATGAAGCCAAGGGGGCTCAATTACGTGCTTGAATGCATTGGCTCAAAGTGGGGGACAGAGTGACCAAAGATATTTTTCAGCGCCTCAGACCTCCTGCTCAACATTCTCAGTTTCAAGTCATTCAAGTTGATGGGCAGAGATTTACAGATCTTTCAGACATTGTCAAAGTATTTGTTTCACATTATCAAGGTGTTTTTGCTTCTCAACCCCTTGATGATGCTAGAAGGCAAGCTCTTGCTTGATTGTACCTTGTTGTCCCCAACAAGCTTTCTCCTGAGCAAATGTTATTTTGTGACACTCCTCTTTCTCTCGGAAGATCTAAAAACCGCCTTGTCACTTATGGCCAATGATAAGGCACACGGGATTGATGGCTTCCCATGTGAATTCTATAAAGAAATTTGGGATATGCTTGGTTCTGATCTCCACAAAGTTTATCTTGAAGCCTTGCAATGTGGTTCACTGGGTTCCATTATTAACAAAGGCAATGTTAAATTTATTCCTAAGTTTGGAGATCCTGAGCTCATCACAATTGGAGGCCGATCACTCTGCTTAATGTGAGCTACAAGATTATTGCTAAAGCCCTCGTGCTTAAGCTTAAATCTATTCTGGCTTTGATTGTCAGACCTGAATAAACTGGCTTTGTTAAGGGAAGATACATTCTTGATAATGTTCTTGCTTTTTGAGAAGGTATGGAGTGGGCAAGAAATTCTGAACAAGATGCTTTATTCATTAAGATAGGCTTTGAGAAAGCCTATGATAAGATGGAGTGGTACTTCATAACTGCCATGCTTCAGGCTCTACGTTTTGGGACAGTATTTGTGAGCACCATTCTTATGTTATTTCAAGATGCTTCAGTTGTTCTTACCTTGAATAATAGTCAATCTCAATCAATTTCTCTTGGTCGCTCTGTGAGACAGGGGTGCCCTCTTGCTCCATATCTTTTCATTCTTGCTACAGAGGCTTTTGGCTATTTTTTGACCCATAAGATGGATCAAGGATTAATCAAGGGTATTGCTCTCCCTAATTCTGACCGTTAGTTGGTCAATGGTCATTTTGCAGATGATTCCTTCTTAACGCTTCAAGAAGATGAGCAATCCCTTTCCTCGGCTATTAGTTGCTTAGAGGTGTTCTGTTTAGCCTCTGGTTCTTCTATACAATGGAAAAAAACATCCTATTTTTGGCAATCTCAATCTCAACTGCCACACCGGTTACATCAATTCCAATGGACTTGGATTCATCCGGGTGAGGTGTTTAAATTTCTTGGAATTCCTTTTGCATTTCATGGTTCCTCTGCTCAATTGTGGCGAGTATGTTATTGATAAAGTGGAAAAGAAGCTTTCTTCTTGGACTAGTAAGAAACTTTCTCCGGCGAGAAAATTTTAGATTTGTTCTAAGGTTTTAGCCACTACCCATGTCTATTATTCATCTTGTTGGGTTCCATCGAAATCTTGTTATAAAAAGCTGGATAAGCTTCTGAGAGACTTCTTGTGGGCCAAAGACTTTGTCAAGCAAGGTTTTCATCGAGTAGCATGGGAAATTTGCTGTTTGCCCAAGGATTGTGGAGGCATGGGTTTGTTTGATTGTCATCGACAAGGTCTTGCCCTTTGTGCTAAATGGATCACTCAATCTTTAATTGGGGATGAATCTTGGAAAGTGCTGGTCAGGCATTGCATTTCTTTTGGTTTGCTTCAAGGGAAGAAAATTTGGAAAGGGGTGGGATTGCAATCCATTCTTACTGCCCCTGTCCCTATTAAAGTTAAAGGTTCTTTTGTCATTCAGAGTATTTGGAAATCCTGGGAGGCCTTCAAACCCTGGCTTAGTTGGAAAGGGAGTTTTCGCAAGCGGTGCCTCTTTGTCTTCCATGAATATTTGGTGGTCTCCTGTTATCACTTGGCAAGGTTCTGGTGCAGTGGGTCAGAGCGCAGAGGCTCTATAAGCGTGGTATTGCTTCCATTTTTTATTTCTTCTCCCAACATGCCAGGTGTTGGATACCCTGGGAAAGTTTTCATCAAATTCACAATTTAAATCCTGGTGATAGAGACACTTATGAGGTGGTTATTGCTAGTATTCTGTTTTCTATTTGGAGCAAACTACATAAGCATTTTCAAAAACCTTGGTGGTCAGATTTGGTGTTGGCCTAGGGAGCTTCCTGTTTTGCAATATAAAGCTCATCTTGGTTACAAATGGCTCACCCCACAAGTTCCAATGATGGAATTTAGTCTCTCTTCCCTCCCAATGGAATAAGAGGTTTCAGATTGCTTGGGCTACTTATATTGAACCTAAACAAAGTTTTTTTGCTTGGAGTCTCTTACATCAAGGGTTACCTGTTGGCAGTAGGCTCAAGCATCCGGGTGTTCATAATCTCATTTGCCCAGCTTTGTGGACAAGCGAAAGATTTACTCGCATGTTTTTTGGTGTTGTGATCGGGCTCAATCGGCCTAGGAGTGGCTTCTTGAAATTTTCAGACCTTTTATGCAGGAGGATTTTACTTGGGTGCATGCTATTTTGGGTGACCCTATTGCTTTTTCCTTCAACTTGGATGTTGTTTGGAATATTTTTAGAATTGGTACCTTGTTTTATCTATGGAAGTCCCGGAATAGAGTTGTTTTTTCTCAGCAAGATGTCGGACATGTCTTCTCTATTGCTGATAAATATGATATATTCTTTGATTGTTGGTTACAGATTCAAGTACAGGTTGCTGATAAATATGCTATATTCTTTGATTGCTAGTTACAGATTCAAGTATAGGTTAAAAAAGTACAGGTGGAGCTGCAGTACTTGCGTATCCTCATGGATCATTGGGGGAATGCACCCTGCATTATGAGTCATTTGCATCTTCCTTCCCCTTCCAGGTGGCAGTAATTTCTCGACTTCTTTCTTTCTGAATGCATATTTAATATTGTTTTGACAGTTGTTATTGGCAGTTTGTGGACTGTTTCTAACACTCTTGTATACTCTTAACCACAGTGGTTAATGTATTGGTTTACGGGGTATGCTAATCCCACCCACCATTTTTTATATGATTAAACATTATTTTATTAATATAATGACTTTTGCATTAAAAAAAAAACCTTAAACAAAACTACATTTTCCTTTAAATAAAAAGCTACACCGAATATTCCTTCTCCATCCCAAAGATGTGCTCTACATGAGCTTTTAATTACCCACTCGCTTGCTTTTACTTTACACGAGAGAACATACTCCACCGGCGTTACAAAACCGTACTTTTATTTTCTTCGTGCCAACTACTTTACTTTGTCTTCTCTTCCACTATGCACGTGTGCTCATCTAGCATGTCCCGTGTCCTTTGTCAAGGCTTAACCTAACTCTAACTTTCGGTTGTAATGGCTTTGTCACGGGAATTCCATAAAATGACTCTTAACGTACTTTGGTTTGACTCTCCCCGTGCAATCAAGCTTAATCATTAATAATGGCTCCAGCCGAGTTTTTTGGACAGTCGAAGACGTTTTTACTGGACTTTAATTTATAGAAATTCTTTAAACAAAAAACGAAAGTTAGCAGTTCTCTAAACAAAAAAAAATAAAGGCAGTTTTACTTAAAATTTGTGGTACGCGGAATATTTAGAGGTTGTCGATGAGTCAGCCCACAACTACTAGCAGAGAATAATTAAGAAATCCAAAGCATGTGACATGTAGATTGGAGCATATCCATGGCTGACACGCATCCCGTGAGTGCGGGAGTTGATTGGAACCATTGATCTGTTCCCAACGCCCACTCTGCGGATCAGATGCTACGGCCGCTGCCTTGGATATTGTTCTTATGAAGACAGTCGCCCAACAAAATGGTTCTCTTTAATTTTAATTTTTTTCTTTCAATGATATAGTTGGCGTTTACCTTAATTAAAATCATAATTCAAATTATAAAAAAACTTTTATTATTATAATTCAAAAAATAGGACCTTCATAATCATGTTGAGGGTTTTGGATGGATGATCGAGTTGTGCACGTTGAGGGTTTTGGATGGATGCCGAGTTGTGAACGTCGAGGGTTTTGAATGGATGCCTGAACTGTGAACATCGAGGGTTTTGGATGGATACTTTGAATGATAGAAACTTCCTCCCATTAGGGCAAAATGGTGAAATTAGGAATCCAGATAAGAGAGCTAGGGATCTAAGGAATGTTGATCGATGTGTAGAAAAGGGAATGACAGATGTGAAAAATGTTCTACAAGAAGGATTAGGAAAGGATTCTTGGGCATCGATTCTCAAAGGAAGAAAGGAAGCAATTAAAGAAAAAGTTAGCACAAAGATATCTCATGAAAAAGAAAAGGTATGTATTGCTAACTCCCTAATCAAAAAATACTGAGGGATACTAAGTTTAGCATGGTAGGCAAATTTCTAAGGCCCAAACCAGATTTATATGTGCTTAGGAGATGGCTTCATTCTAAACTTCAAACAAAGGGTTCGATGAATGTTATTGGTCTATCAAAGAGATACTTCTTAATTCGGTTCAATATTGAGGATGATCTGGTGGCAACCTTATCACAAAATCCATTTTTCTTTGCGAAAAGACCGATTTTCCTGAAACGTTGGCATCAGGGCTTCAACCCTCAAAGGGAAGAATTTTTCAGTTCCCATCTAGATTAGGCTCCCAGATCTACTTATAGAATATTGGGATGATCAAATTATTAAGGGCTTGGCAACACAAATTGGACAATTTATAACCATGGATCCACCCACCCGCAACAAAACAAGAATGTTGTGTGCAAGAGTTTGTGTTAATGTGGAGCTAGAACAAGACAAAGTGGAAAAAATAGGTATCAAATTGATGCTTGGGGAATGGGAACAAAAAGTCAAATATGAAATTTTTTTGGTATACTATAAGCAATGCAAAGTGTTTGGACATGTGGAGGGGAAATGTCATCCACAAAGACAACCCAAATTTACTAAGAAGTGGTAACAAAAGGAGAATCAAATAAACCAGAGGATTGCAAACATGAAAAAGGAAACTTCTAGCCCACAAGAAAGGACACAAGAAAAGGAACAATACCAGGAAATTCACTAGGAGGTAAATGAAGAGGTAGAAAGTGAAATTAGTAATGGATGTTCTATACAACACAAGGAAGAACAAAAAAATCCTAATAAGACAATGGAGTATGCAAGTAAATGCGAAGAGCTAAATCAACGAGTATATGAAGAATATAATGAGAAACAAAACTTGAGAGGCTTTGAAAATAACATTAATCAACAAGAGAATAGTCTCAATCAAGGAAAAAAAATGATTATGAAGAAGGTAACCATAAGAAGAAAATAAATATGATTGAAAATCATATAAATCTAGATACCAATACACAACAACAAAATATGATTGCAATCAACACAAAGAATGCAAACAATAATTTGGAAGTCGAAGAAGAAATATTAGTAGATGTTGCTAAAATGGTAGAGGATACCCCATCCACTTAAATGGACTCAAAACAAGAGAAGGATCAGATTGAAGGAGTTTGGGGTTTTAAAGTCAAAGAAATAGAGGGATGGTAGGGATTAGATCAAGTTTTAAATTCGCATAATGAAACTAAACAATTTGAGGAATAGAAGGATCTAAGCATAATAGAAAACTCAAAGCAGATTAATGAGGGTATGCAAACAAGATTCAACAAAAGACTAGAGTTGGGTAAAACAACTCAATCAACAACGGAAGAATCTCCAACAGGATGTAACCAAATGGGAGAGAATGATCCTCCTGGAAGACATACAAAAAATGCAAAGAATACAAGCAATTATGGGAAAAGAAAACAAGGAATACCCCCCAAACAAGAAGAACAAAAAGTACCTAAGAACAGGGGTCAATAATTAGATCCAAATAAAAAATGGATGGTTAAGGGTAAAACCCCATTAAACAAAACCAAAAAATGAAAATCATTTCTTGGAATGTGCGAGGGTTAAATTCCCCTGGGAAAAGAAGAATTGTTAGAAATCTACTCATAGAAGTAAAACCTGATATTGTTTGTCTTCAAGAATATAAAATTGACACCAAAAAACTTGGCATTATTCAGAAAGAGGTTTGGCCGAATGCTGAATGGATCATAAGCCCAACACAAAGTACTGTTGGAGGTATTTGCATTTTTTGGGATAGAATAAATTTTGAAGGCACTTTAACTGATCAAGAAGAAAGATTTTGCACAGTCAAATTGAAGAACAAAAAAACTAACTTTTGTTGGGTAATGATAGGGGTTTATGCTCAAAATGATGATTGTGAGAGATTCGAACTGTGGAATAAATTTTCTTGTTAGAGGAGTCTTTTCATTCATTTGCATTGGATGGTTTTGGTGACTTCAATACAATATTAAGAACATAAGACAAAAGTGAAGGGAGGATTAACATCACTCAAGGTATGCAATATTTCAATGATTTTATTCAGAACAATAAGTTGATTAACATGGATATGTGTAAAGGTAAGTTTACGTGGACAAATAGAAGGACAAGGGATAATCACATTCAAATGCGCCTAGATAGAGTTCTTATTTTTGACAGTTGGCTAAGTATAATTAGTATTTATTGACTTACATGTATGCCCAAATTAGGATCAAATCACAATCACCTTTTGCTAGATATGGAAAAGGAGGAGAATTAGGCAGGAGCACCCTTTAGGGATGAGCTCATGTGGAATATGCACCTAGACATTACAAATAAAATTAAAGCTTGGTGGCAAGAGGAGGTTCAAGGATCAACTATGTACAAAGTTACCCTAAAATAAAAAAACATCAAGTATTGAATCAAAATTTGGAATAAAAGAGGTTTTGATAACATCAATTTAATAAAATAACAACTTCAAAAGGATATCCAAGACATAGAGGAAAAAATGGAGAGGGAAGGTAGAAAACTAGAGTGGTACGGAAGGGAAAAACAACTTCTCATGGAGTATCATAATACCATTGCCCAAAAGGAAATTCACTGGAAACAAAAATCCAAAATATTGTGGCTCAAGGAAAGAGACAAACACTAAATTCTTCCATGTTTTGACAATGAAACATAGGAACAACAATAAAATCCTCTACCTTATGGGGGAAGATGGAAAAAAGTATGAGGATTTAAATGATATTAAAAATTTGACTATTACTTTATTTCGGAAGCTTCTTAGCAAAGAAAAAAATAGAGTACAACATGGAAATAGAAAGCATCATTAACAATGTTCTCAATGGAGTTAATGATAGCATGAATGAACATCTATGCAAGGTAATATCTAAGGAGGAATTTATAAGATTTGTGTTCTCTATAGGAGCATCCAAGGCTTTGAAACCGGATGGTTTCTTGTTAGAAATAGATTATATTACATCATTTGGGTCATGTAAATGTACCTTCCTTGGTACATACTTAGGACATTAGATTACTTTAGGGGAAGTTATCTAGTTACTTCATGCAATGTAATAAATGCACAAGTGTCAATGTGCAAGTTGTATATGTGCAAGGTGTCCCTTGTACAGCTAGGTAGAGTGTTGGCCAAGGAATCTATCTTCCTATATAAAGGGCCATAGATAGTAGTGTGAGATATAGTAGTGTAGGACAGTGCAATAGTGTAGAGTGTGTGAGCTATAAGCTCAGAGCTCATTCATTGAGCAGTAGCTTAGATCATGGAGTGTTCATTTCCTCCATAGCTACTTTTGTATTCATTTTCATCATTTCTATTTATAGCATATTTTAGTCATCTCGTAGATTTACTTTCTTTCTTATTATTTTGCATCTTGTGATTGCTATCTCCCATTACATGTTGTATCAAAAGCTAATAGTGGTATCAGAGCTACGGTAGATCAAGCTATAGTAGATCAATAGGAAAACCACCATTATCATTGACCTTGAGTTTTTTGTCAACCTGATGCGCCATTGGACCAATCACTGTCAAAATCTCTCAAAAGAGTCTAGGTGGTAGAATTAGGGAGAGCCACAAGTGAGGACTGAAAGAAATCTTAGTTTCAAAAATACTGAGATTGCATATGGCTAGAGTCTTTCCACAGAGTTGTAGGAAAACTCGTGAAGACTAGGACTCAACATTTGATCCACTAGTTTGATGAATCAACTAGTGAAGCTCATCTAAGAGATCTAGAAATATTTACCTGAAGTTTCTTTTATTGCAGGGAATTAATTCTCAGATGATTGGGACACCTCCTACAATAGAAATCTAGGAGACCTCAACTTCGTTGCTCGAAGGTCGGAGTGCCTTCATAGTGCAGAGATTAGTTGTTGCAGAGAGGAGAATACTTCAAAAGAAACTTCTGGAAAAGAATCATGGTGAAGTCAGGAGACAAGAGATCTCCATTGCTAGATTGAAGAACTTCACAAAAATAAAAAGGCCATAGAAGCCTTGATATTGAAGAAAAGGCCATATAAGCCTTGATATTGAAATAGGCCACATAAACCTTTATCCTGAAGAAGACTCCAAAAGAGAGTACCTAATTCAGAAGCATATTTTAGTACTAATATTTTTATTGTAGGAAAAGGAGATTCAATGAGTTGGGAAAGCTTCCTACAAGAAATTTAGGAAGAGTATCTTCTTTAGAATCAATCCAACACCTGAAGAAAAAGAGATCAGGAGGAGATCTCATTGAAGAACTTCACGAGGAATAAGAAGAAGGACTAGGAGAGTCTTGCTCAAATCCATAAGTAGTAGAATCAAATATCCAAGAGAAGGTCTCACCACCAACACTTCCAAAAGTAGAAGGTTGAAGATAAGGTCTCAAGGAAGACCAGAAGAAGTTGCAAGATCAAAGACCTTGGTGAGGTCTCGATGAGCATCCAGTAAAAGGCTAGGAGAGCCTTACTGAAGAAATCATCAAAGGAGAACTCATTGGAGAAATCCACTACCAAGGAGAAGCCCCTGATAGTGAAGGACTTGGGACAATTTTCACCATCCAACAACAAGCCCAAGAGGAGGAGAATTTGGCAAGGAGTGTCAAATATGAGCAGAAGAAGAATCTAGTGAAGACCTCAAGATATTCAGAATATTGAGAAGAAGATCCTGCTTGAAGTCAGAATTCGACAAGAAGACTTGAAGACAGAAGAAGCTCATCAAATCCAAGAGATTTGAAGATTACCTCCCACAGCAAGAGGACACCACTTTAGAGATACAAACTTCTCCAAATATACAATAGAAGGAGGAGACCACAAGAGGAGAACAAAGTCACCAAATCTTAGGCTCATGAAAGAAAGTTTGAGACCATCATTTGGTGAAGGAGTTATTTAGAATAGTCTACAAAGAGCTGCAAGATCTTACTCAAGGCAACAACTTGGTGATCTTAGACACCAAGATCTACATCCTCTATAGAAGAGGCAAAGGAGCTACAAAAGCTTTTAGAAAAATGTAAGCAACTATTGGTGCAAGTAGATTCATTAATTGGATTACTTATCAGATTTGTTAAAGCACCTTAATCTAGATTAAAGTTGCAAAAAGGAGATTTGTATTATAGTATTCAAATGTGCAAAAATAAAGGTTCTTTTAAGGTTCATTTGCACATTAGGAGTTGATTAGATTTTAGAATTTCAACTATCTATCAACTGCCTATCATCTACTTTGGAAAGCAAAAGAAGACTATCTCCTAATATCTTGCTTATAAGAAATTTGTAAAATAATTCTTGAAGATTCATTTCAGATTATTCTTGATTAAGTTGCAATAAATTGATTAAGTGCACTTATAAGTTTTTGAGAGTTATTTGGAGTGATAAGGTGTAATTGTTAGTGCATTAAAAATGAAATATTAGTGGGTTTCATTTGCACTATTGTATTACTCTCAAAAAGCTTAGTGTTTGTGTTCTTGAGAAAGGCACAAAATCAGAATTTGTCAAAGTGTCTAAAGACACTATTGGTGCACAAAAATCTGCAACTCATAGTGGCCAAGAGAAGCCACCAAAAAGGTTAGAATCCTCTAAAACTTGGAGAAGAAAACAACTAACCAAAATCAGAAATAGAAGCTTCAAAGATTGAGACTTGGTGAGTCTCAAATCCAAAGCATTACAGGGTTTGGTGCAAGAGAAATAAAAGTGTAGAAAATTGCATCAAATAAAGAGCTTCTATCTAAGCTTGGATTTATCATAAAAGTATCCAAGCAAAAAGGGGAAGGTGTCTAAACAAAGAGACAACCTCAAAACCCCTTCATTGCATTCAAAATTCTACCATAAAACCAGAATTTTAGACCTGCAAAAGAAGTGCAAGAAAGGGTGCAATAAAGGCATTCTATTTCACAAATATTGGTACATTATATTGCACTTCTCTAATACATTCTATGTAGGAAAGAGGGCATATTTGAAGGTGCCATAAAGGCACAACATTCTCTAGAAGAGTGCAGCCAAATAAGAGCATCAAGAAGCCTCTCAAAAGGGCCTACATTGTGCACGGGTTGGACAACCATAACAGGTGACCTACAAAGCACAAGAAAGGAGGCACGTTGCTCACTAAAGGGGACATATCCAACAACACAGAAGCAAAGGAAATCAAAGCAAGTAAAACTAAAAATGTACATCCAAAGGAAGGAGCATTCAATACTACCATTGGAGCATCAAGAAGTCTCCACCATAGCGCTACCGTTCAAGCTCCACCAAAGCTCCTCCATATCTCCACCAAAGCACCACCACTAGCATTGCTTGGCTAGAACCATCTCAGTGGCATCGAAATACAACCAAGAAGAAGGTGGAAAAGTACGTAGAAAAGCTTGCAAGAAGGCATTATAAGAATAAGGGCATGCAAGTGATATTTGTCATCCTCCAAAGGAAACCCTAAATACTCTCAAGGTATGTTGGAATTTCATGCATGTGAGGAAGCATTACAACAAGTCTTTGGTACCCATAGACCACGTGGAAGAGGAGTTACATTCATCCATAGGCATTATCATTCAAACATCACAAGAAGGAAGAAAATGCTTCAGACGTTACACTTGCAATGAACGTCCAAGAAAGCATTGAAGTGTAACTGAAGTGACACTTGTCACTAGGTTGATTACCTATTAAAGGCTCCTTGGACCAAGAAGGATGCAAGCAATTTAATGAAGCAATTCAGCACAACAATTCAGTGTAGTCTTTAGTGCATTTACATCCAAGACATGGGAGTCATCACAATGTGGAAGCAAGGAGTAGAGCATTCAATGCTCTGGTCCAAATACAATCAAAGCAGATATAGTCAACATTGCAGCCATTACACGTCTGAAATCAACATCGATTATTGCTTGATATAAGGTAAGGTTTATTCCCATATTTATATGCTTTCATCTCTAGGGAGTTATAAGGTTGAATTTAGAGGAATATAATTATATTGAAAGCCATACCTCAAAGGGAATCATTTATCAAGCTAATATAATATTTGCAATATTAAACTTAGGAGTAATAAGGTTTTCTACTAGAAATTAACCTTAAATACTTGCAAATATTATTGTGATCTAATTTTTCCAAAATTAGGGAGTTATAAGGGTTACTACATCAAACTAATTAATTTGGAAATTAGATACACTTGAATTAAATCCTAAAGGGATATTAAAGAGAGTTTTATCAAAGCATTTCAAAGGTTGGAAATTTATAATATTATTGTCTCAAAACTTCTCAAAAAGAGACAAAAGATCCAACATTAAAACCTCTTTAAATTTGGGAAAAGTGCTTAGTTCAATAGGAGCAATAAGGATAATAGAAGTTGATTTTGGTATTTACAAAACTTTACAAAATCAACCAAAATTGAACTATAATTTACAAAAGCACTTTATATCTTATCCAAAACATACTAGGGAGTCATAAGGTATTCTACAAAACTTGGTAATATCAACATTTATAAAAATTATCAAGTTGCAAATCCATTAGCAATATATAAGCTTTCTACAAAACCTAAAAATCCTTAAGAGTATATACTCTCATTACTAGGGAGACATAAGGAAGCCTACAAAAACCAAGGATTAATAAAGGTTTTATCAAATCAAGCTTATATACTTCTATCAAATATATCCTAATAAGGAGTCATAAGGTAGACTTCAAAGATTCTTGCAAATTCAATTCTAAGAAATAGCAAGAAAAGATCTATCATGGATAATATCTTGAGAAATGCTTTCAATAATGAAGAATTATTTCATGAAGTAGAATACTACTCTCAAAACTTAATAGATACTCTAGAAGGATACAAGTATCTATCCTCTAGCGACAAAGAGAAGTTCTCCTTGTTTCTTAAAGAAGCTAAAGAAGGTATATTTACAACATTGATTAGTTATCTTCATGATATCCTCTTCACAACATGGTGGAATTCACAAATATTGGTTATATTTTCACCAGAAGAATGTCTGATGGTGTATCTATCTCTAATTGTGTTTGTACTTAATCAACACAAGGAACAAGATAGCAATAAAGAAGAATATTATTGTGATGATAGACTAACTTGTCATGAAGCAAAAACTCCATCAACACCATTGCAGAATCAGAAGAGAAGAAGAAGAAGGAAAAGAAAGAAAAGGCATATTAAAAAGAAACATGTCATCATGAAGACAAAACCAGTTGAACACATACAAAAGGCAGAAGAACCTTCAACTACAACTTACTTCGCATCATATGAAGACACAAATTACCTGTTGAACCTGATCACACTAAGCGATGAAGGAGAATACAAATTCCACTATCCATTGGAGAAAGATCCACATTGAAGACTAAAGTCTTCAATACCCAAATATTGTAATACAGGGGGGTGTTAGAAATAGATTATATTACATCATTTGGGTCATGTAAATGTACCTTCCTTGGTACATACTTAGGACATTAGATTACTTTAGGGGAAGTTATCTAGTTACTTCATGCAATGTAATAAATGCACAAGTGTCAATGTGCAAGTTGTATATGTGCAAGGTGTCCCTTGTACAACTAGGTAGAGTGTTGGCCAAGGAACCTATCTTCCTATATAAAGGACCATAGATAGTAGTGTGATATATAGTAGTGTAGGACAATGCAGTAGTGTAGAGTGTGAGATATAAGCTCAGAGCTCATTCATTGAGCAATAGCTTAGATCATGGAGTGTTCATTTCCTCCATAGCTACTTTTGTATTCATTTTCATCATTTCTATTTATAGCATATTTCAGTCATCTCACATATTTACTTTCTTTCTTATTATTCTGCATCTTGTGATTGCTATCTCCCATTACATGTTGTATCAAAAGCTAACATTTCTTGTCGAGTTATTTTCAACATCATTGGAATATTTTTGGAGAAGATGTAGTCAATGCAATCCAAGAAGCGCATGAATCTAGTAAGTTGTTGAAAGAGTGGAATAATACCTTCCTTGATCTGATTCCCAAGAAATATAGAGCAGATAAATTGTAAGACTTAAGACCAATTAGCCTATGTAATACAATTTATAAATTTTTTACTGAAGTGTTGGCCAATCGGTTAAAAAATCATCCCCTCAATCATTAATGAAGATCAATGAGGTTATGTGGTAGGAAAAAAGATTATTGAAACCATAATTTCCATTTATGAAACAACACACTCTCCTCAAAGGAGGAAAGGGTCAGGCACGTTCCTTAAGTTAGACATGAACAAAACCTATGACAAGGTTTCTAGGTCTTAGATAAAATAATGGAGAGAATGGGTTTCCGTGAAAAATGGAGGGTATGGGTTGGTATTTATATTTATAATCCCCAATTTTTTATCCTGGTCAATGGAAGGACTATTCAAAGAGCAGACCACATACTCATATAGAGATGGTGGAAAACTACCCTATTGACTTAAACATATTAAGGAATACTACAACTGAATTAGCCACCCCCTTGATCGTTGCAACGTGCCCTAAGGAATACCAAGACCCTATCTTAGATATTATCAATCGAGAACCCAAGAAAGTAGAAGTGTTGATGAAAGTGACTAATATGGAAAAAGTAAAAATAGAGGACCTTTCAATTACTTAGTCTTACCATGACATTGCCTTAGTCACAACAAGAGATAAGAATATAGTTATTGCTTCCTCTGCATAGATGCAAGCCACCCCTCTCAAACTTGCTAAACCTTTGATGGATCCAAAGAAAACACTTGATCTTTTAGTGAACCTTCCTCATGTAATCCCCACCAACATAGTGATAGATAGAGAAGAACACAATTTCTCCTCAATAGTGCTCAAGAGGATCCAAAAAGTAGGAGAATTATATGATTTTATCAAGGGTTATCGGATCAAAATTGCTTCTCCTCTAAGATCCTCGAGGAGAAAAAATCCAAGGCTGGAGGCCCTTCCTTCTTTAGTAGCTCATAAAAACCTCACCTTGAAATAGGTAGAAGAAGAAGCTATACATTTTGATCCTGAATAAGAGAGACACATACATGCTATAGAAGGGAGATATCCAAAGGAGACTCAATATAGAATGGAAGGGCCAGATAACTAGGGCACTCAGATCTCATTTGAGCTTCTTATAATAGTTGAAATAACAATACCAATAACTCATGTCACATCCCTTCAAATGGATAAAACAATAGGGGAAGAAAAAGTTCAATACTAGGAGAATCCTTTAGTCTTAGCAAATTCACAAGCCTAGACTCATGTGGCCATAGTAGAAAGCCTATGTAAAACAATCAAATCTCTAATGACCAGAGTAAATCAGTTGCAAGCAAAAAATGATAAAATGCAAGCTGAGATTAAAAAAATTCAAGAACAAGCATCACAAATAAAAATAATAAAGTATTTTGATAGTTCTCTTTTTACTAAAAAGTATAAAGAGAAAAACATTGTTGAATTAAGGGCCAAAATTAATACAATAAACAAGAGTTGCAAAGATTTTGGAGAAGCAATAAATAAAAATAAGAGAATAAAACCACTCCTAGAAGAGGTAGATAAGAGAGCAACAACCCTCAACCAAGTTTATGAAATATGTAAGGATGAATATGATCGGATAAGTGCCAAGCAAGTGACTACTTTAGATGGAAGAATTCATGACTGTAAAGAGGAATTCAACAAGGTCACCACCTTTTTGAATTAGAGGACCTGTTGAAAGGCTACAATTAAGAAACTAGAAAGTTGAGAGTAACAAATAGATGAAAAGAGAAAATAAACCGATATTAACCTCAAAGAGCTCCTCAATGCAAAAGTATTCTATAAATTAGTTGCTAAAATAATACAAGACTTCAAATGTGATGACACCGATGAAGAGAATTTTGCAGAACAACTTACCATATTATCAAAAGCAACTCAGGAGATAATCAAAAATTTCAAAAATAATAAAGCTACAATAAAAGAGCACAAGAACAAATCATTAATGACACTTGATATAATTGCAACAATAGGCTCTATTTGCGATGAAGATTGGGTACAAATGGTTGAATTGCTTAAGATGAGTCAAGTAGAAAAGGACAAAATTAGAAGAGCTAGACAAAGTCACTCAGAAGCATCGACAAGAAGTATGGGATCCATGACCTAAAAGGTCAAGAAAGCTCAAGATAAAAACAAGGCAGTTCAACCTACGATCCCAAGAGGTCTAGTACAACTTTATCCCACCTAAATAAATCTGAGAAAGTTTTAGAGAAATCCAATATAAAACAACTCAATACAATTATAATTTTTGTAGCACACTCAACCAATCAAGGGCAAATAATGATGATAAATGAAGGGCTCAAATGAAAGCATTTATAACTGGAATAGGGCACCCAAATGCTACAAAAGGGATTGATATAATCGAGAAAAGGATCAAGTTTTTACATTACCATTTTTCCAAAGGTATACTAAGAGTGCCCTTGTCCTATTAATTGTATTTCCCTTTGTGTCTTGTTTTCCATCCCTCATTCCTCCTCTTGATTGTGCAAATCTTGTTTAGGGTATATCAGTTAGCTAAGATAATTTCTAGCGATTGGATTGGAAGCTTGGAGATTCTTTATCACTATTCTTAGGATGAAGAATGGAGTTCCTCTATTACATCATTTGAACAGAGATAACCCTTTGTATTTGTTCACAAATATCTGAGCACTTTTCCAGACTCTAAATTGTAATATATTTTTCAAGAAATTAATACAAATCTAGCTTCCTCTTGGATATTTCTTTGGCTCAATTGTGTATCTATGGTCACATTTGTATGTTACATCATTTGAATGTATGAATATCACTTTATTTCACTGTGTCTTAATTACATCTATTACATTATTTGAATATATCTAATTAACCCATTTATTTCTTTCCCCTTATTTATTTCTCATTAATGGTTTAAAAAACCCCACTACAGTTATAATGGATAAGGCATTAATCAAGTGATAAGGTATAAATAAAGAGCATATAAAGAAATATTATAAGCTCACTTCAGGGTATCCTAATCCAATTTAGTTTCCTTGGATATTTTTTTGGCTCAATTGTGTATCTATGGTCACATTTGTATGCTACATTATTTGAATGTGTGAATATCACTTTCTTTCACTGTGTCTTAATTACATCTGTTACATTATTTGAATATATCTAATTAGCCCATTTATTTCTTTCCCCTTCTTTATTTCTCATTAATGGTTTAAAAAACCCCACTATAGTTATAATGGATAAGGCATTAATCAAGTGATAAGGTATAAATAAAGAGCATATAAAGAAATATTATAAGCTCACTTCAGGGTATCCTAATCCAATTTAGTTTGTTTAGAGTCTTTTTGATAATATTTTCTTGAATTAAAGTCGCAGATCCACTAGAGTCTTTAATACTGCTTGTGATCAAGAAATATCTTATGGTGTGACTCATATTAAGGGACACAAGATAATTCTACAACATACCCTTAGTCAACATCATCATATTAATGATATTTCCTATGTCTATATTGTAACAAGGTAGTAACATAAAAATGAGTCATTAGAACAACCATCAACTAGTCAACTACCAATATCACATTTGGTACTTCGATCAAAAATATCTTCTCCATCCAAAGGACCTCCTTTAGTCATCCAATACTAGAACAAAACCAAAACTAATTTGCTTTATTAACTTGAAAATACCCTTGCTAAGATCTCTATCTTTGAATTTATTAAGTCCTCTCTGGTCTATCAAGATATATTAATCAAGGTCTTGAGTGAATAAACTCTCTCAAAACCTTAATCCCAATGAATTTGTTTCTATAGTAGGATCAATCAAAGTTAATAAAACTAATATATACTTTTACAAGGATGATGTCCGTCAATCCCCTTTAGCTAGAGATCTGCTACTATACATTATAGGCCATATTGAAAATAAAATTATAATACAAATTTTAGTTGATAATGGTTCTCATTTAAATGTGTAGCTTGAAGTTCATTAGTCACTTTGCTCTAACTAATCAAAATTTAGAGAAATTTTATCTTGTGATTAGGCATTTCAATAATGGGAAGTGCAAGTCTAGTGGTACTATAGTCTTTGATATGGTTTGAAAACCAATTACTTATTGTATTAAATTTACAATGCTTATATAGGCATAGTAATGCCTAAATTAAAATATTCAAAATTACCCAAATCATAACGAAGTATAATTTAGGGTGCAATAGCTATTAAATGTTAACTAATTGTAGCTAACTTAGGATTGAAAATTAGGAAGCTTTTGATTCATTCACATGATTAAGAAGCCTATTATTGAAATAATAATATTTAAGTCTAATAATCCTTAGATTACTCCTTATCACTCCTCTCCACTTAAGAAGCATTGGAATACAATGCTTTTACAAGAAAGTGGGAGTGAGCAAATGCAAGTACCCAAAAAGATAATCCTTGAATGTGAAGAAGAAGAGAGAGACCCCTATGGAAAGTTTTACTTGATCAAAAAGCACATACAATCACCCCAATGGAATGGATAAGGGACTACTACTACAAAGGTGTTAGAATATTATGTTATATTACATTATTTTTACCAAAATTAGCGCTCATAGGCGCTCTCCAATTTGGTTGAATAACCACTAATTGGTTAGAACCAACTTGTAACCAATTGTAACCTTTATATTTGAAATTAATGAGAATGGTCAATTGCTTCATCAAATTAATCTTGGTACCAAAGCCAGGGACGATTAACCTACAGGGATGATAGACCTACGGACGGAGGACCTGACAAACAGCCAACAAACCCTGATGCAGACAGCGGACAGACTGATGCAGATAGAGGACCCTGACAGACAACGGACAGATCGGATGCAAATAGAGCACCCACCAGAGCTCTACAAGGGAAAACACCACAAGAAGTATGAAGTGGTAAGAAACCTTCCATTTCTCATCTAAGGGTGTTTGGATGTAAAGCATTCATGCACATTCCAAAACAGAAAAGGAGGAAGTTGGATGAGAAAACCCTGTAGTGTATCTTTCTTGGCTATGATGAGTACTCAAAAGGTTATCGATTGATTGATCCTAAGACCAAGAAGAAACATGTAATTAGAGATGTTGTATTTGATGAAGCTCTCACATCAAAAGACACATCCACAATTTTATACCTAGATGAAGAAGAGCCTAAGAAGGAGGTTCAACTTCTACAGCAAAAACATAAAGTCCCAAAATGGTATACTAGCACTTTGAGAGATGCTAAGTTGAAATCCCTTCTCGATCTATCTCTTGATAGGCCATGTACTTGCAATATGACTCAACAGATGAGAGCAGAGGAATCTACTTCAGAGGTTGACGAACTTTGTCAACACTTTGATGATTTGTCAGTGGGTACAAAAAATGATAGAGAGGATGATTAGGATGGAGAAAAAATTTATATGTCTACATTGATACAAACAAACCCACAATGGTTCAATCTGCACTTGATGAACCACAGTGGAAAGAGGCCATGGATGTAGAACATAAATCTCTCCTTAAAAATAATACTTGGAAGTTAGTCGATCTGCCAACAGGAAAGAAACCCATAGGCTGCAAATGGGTGTTCAAAGTGAATTATAAGGCAGATGGATCTATTGATAAGCATAAATCCTAGATTTTTGCAAAGGGATATGCTCAGAAAGAAGGCATAGATTATGAAGAGAATTTTGCCCCTACTGCAAAAATGACTATCATTCGTGTACTTTGTGCCATGGGAGCTCAGTTTGGGTGGAAATTGCATCAGATGGATGTTAAAAGTGCCTTCTTGAATGGTGACTTACAAGAAGAAATATACATGACTCAACCAGAAGGATTCATGGTTGAGGGGCAAGAACAAAAAGTATGCAAGTTGATCAAATCATTGTATGGGCTAAAATAAGCTCCTCGAGCTTGGTATATCAAGATAGATAGTCACCTTGTGCAGCATGGTTTCATAAGAAGTACTTCAGATGCAAATCTCTATATTAAGAAAAGTGGTTCTGATATAGTGATTCTTGTACTTTATGTGGATGATCTGATCATTACAGGAAGCTCAGAAAGAATGATTGACTTAGTGAAAAAAGACTTGAAGCAATCATTTGAAATGACAAATCTAGGACTTCTACACTATTGTCTTGGTTTAGAAGTTACTCAACAAAAATTTCATATTAGAGTAACACAAAAGAAGTATGCCAAGACTTTAGTAGAAAAATATCGGATGACTAACTGTAAGTCAAAGGCAACTCCCATGGAGCAAGGACTTAAGTTATCTCGATATGATGAGTCACCTCAGGTAGATGGTACTCTCTATTGCCAATTGATTGGGAGTCTCCTATATCTGACAAATACCAGACCAGATCTCAGTTTTGCTGTGGGATATCTTTTAAGGTTCATGCAAGAGCCTAAGATGACACACTGGAAAGCAGAAAAAAGAGTGCTTCATTATGTTCATGGTAGTACAAATTATGGTCTGGAATATAGAAAGAATAATAAATTTTTCTTACTGGGATACACAGACTCAGATTATGCCTAATCTATTGATGATCATAAATCCAGTTCTGGATATGTTTTTCATCTAGGATCTGGACCTATCTCATGGCACAGTAAGAAGCAACATGTGGTTTCTTTATCTTCTATAGAAGCAGAATATCGTGCAGCCAGTGAAGCAGTCTGCGAGATAATGTGGTTAAGTCGCATTCTTACAAACATGGGCATTCCAAAGAATCTTCCTCTTCATTTGTTTTGCGACAATCAAGGTGTTTTGAATCTTGAACAAAAATCCAATCTTTCATGAACATACCAAACATGTTGATACCATATGTCATTTTATTCGAGATGCAGTTCCAAAGCACGATATACAACTTCAATACATTTCTACTGATGATCAAGTTGCATATATCTTTACCAAAGCACTTGGGCGTATCAAATATGAAAAATTTCGAGATACAATTGGGATTTGCCAATAATGTAATAAGTGGGGATGTTAGAATATTATGTTATATTACATTATTTTTACCAAAAGTAGCACTCATAGGCGCTCTCCAATTTGGTTGAATAACCACTAATTGGTTAGAACCAAATTGTAACCAATTGTAACCTTTATATTTGAAATTAATGATAATGGTCAATTGCTTCGTCAAATTCATCTAAAGGAAGTAACTGAAAGCAAACAAGGCTAAAAGAGCCATGGTAGCAAGTCTAAAATCATATTTACAAAATATTATTTGTTGCAACAAAGAGAACAAAGGTACAATTCCTTACAAATAAGAAAGAAGGTATGAAGTGTAGTGATGCCATCAAACAGTCACAATGGTGACTTCACCTCCTACTGAGGGAGTATAAAAATGCCCAAGTGAGAAATAGTGGACGTAAACAAGAGGATGGAGTGTCGAGTGCCATCGAGCTTGCACTTCATTACAAATCCACATAATTTTGTAAAATTCCAAATAGAAGGAGTAAAAGACAATTGAACTCCTCAAAGATCCTATAGATCTTAATACAAAATCCACAAGTGAGAGTGGATATAAATTCTTACAAGCATACAATGATATGCAGCTTTAAAACAAGGTAATGAAAATTAATAGTATTTGAACAAAATTTATTAATTGTAATGGTGCAAAAAATTAATTAATTAATTAAATTGATTTGATCAACTATTTAATTAATGAGATTAAATTAAACTTTAGCCTTAGAAGCTAAAGTAAAAATATTACCTCTTTTTTTTTTAAATTTGAGTTTGTTAGGCGGGTAGGGTGTGTAAGCCATGCATGGGCGTGTGTGCATGGAGTACATGCATAGGAAAAGCGTGGGTGTATGTACCCTTTTAACACTTACATGCATGGCCTCATGTGGGGTGATGGCACGTGCACTGTGCAAAGGCTTGTGCTAACCGACTACGTGTGGCCTCCCACGCAGTAGCGTGTAAACGTGCAATGGGATGTGAGAAAATATAAAAGAGGTAGCTCCCCATTTTTTTAATCTTCTCCTTCGCCTTGCATGTGGAGAAACATTAGGTAACATATCTCTTATAATAGGCAGTAGACAAAAGCATGAAAAAAGAAAAAAATGTGTCATATTCCAACCAAACCAAATTTCCACGGTGTGAAGCAATCTTCAATGCATGTAGCAAGGGAAAGAGTTTGGAACTGATGAGCAGTGGGGGCAATGGAGACGACCAAGGAGGTGGTCGAACTGTGACATAGATCAATTACAAATTTGCCAATTGTGGCAAAGTAGAGGGTCGAGCAACAAGAAGAGAAATAAGCACAATTGAGTTTGTAGGAGACAACTGCACCATGTGGTGAGTGTTGGAAAACACATCTCGAATAGTGGTGCTAGAAAAAATGACATTCTTATGACGACCAAAGAAGAGAGTGGATTAGATCATAGGGCATAGAAAATGTCATGCAAATTGGATTCTTGCATATGTGAATTAGATGGCTGCAAAGCTAAGGTGCAAAGTCACCAAATCAATAAATTGTGGTAAAGTAAATAGAATGGAGAGCTCCAATACAGGTTTTGCCTCTTCATCTAGATCTATAATGATCAGGCCTTCAAAGCTTTCAACTTTAATTTTTTCAAATGTTTTTGCGCGTCATCATTAATAGCAGTATAGTCCAAAGGAGGACGATGGGCTCCATGCCCATAGATCCCGACTTGATTCGAGGTATTGCTACTTGATTATTGTTAGAACCTTGCAGTTCTAAATAAAAATTAATTAAATTAATTAATAAAAATCATGCTTCCAAATCCCTTTCACCACTTATAGGGGGCTCCCTCCTGAATTTAATTAAATAAATATATTATTATTTTCTTTGATGATTTACAATATGATTCATACACATATTTATATCTACCCTAACCCTAATCCTACATTCGTTCAATATGATGGTTCACATAATAATTAATATATTTAATTATTATGACTATCCTAACCCTAACCTTAATATAATAATTAATTATTATAACTATCCTAACTCTAATATAATTACATTTATTAATAATATAAGCTATTATTATTAATAATTAAATTTATTAATAAAATGGGCTATTATTATTAATAATGAATGTTAAATATGGGATCTTAACATACCACCTTTCCTTTAAAAAAAACAAAAAAACTTTGTCATTATTAAACTCAGACTCAATTGATTTTATCTCTCGTAGCATAGCGGCTTCCATCAACGACGAAGCGAATAGCTGCAAAATAGCCATTCATTTTTAAAGTATTTGATGTGCCTTCATTATTTTTATTATATACCCGGTATTCATCTTCCTCGGTCCACAATTGCACTTCCTTGTTTTCCACGACTGCATGGTCACACTACAATTCGCACCTTCTCAAAATTTGACAATGGAAGTTTTCCGACGAAAGTTGGAACACGACGCTCACCTTTATAGAAAGAAAGACTTCATACTACGGAAAAAAAGTCACACGTATTCATATTGAGTTCCTATATCCTTTACGCTTTATTAAATTTGATTTAATTGAAAGGTGTAAGCTCTTAAACCATTCCTATTTCCTCGTGTTCGATTGTTCGTTTGCTATTTTAATAGCTTTGAGAGTGGAAGACGGACTATAAAGTTTTTGCATTGTATGGTAAATGGCGATTGGTTCGTGTTCCAAGTGGTCACGAAGAGTTTGACACTTGTGACAGATCGGCAATAAGAGATATATATGTAATTAGGGGTATTATATTTGTTGTGAGGATGTTTGGTGTTTGTGTTGTTTATTTTTTTATTGAAATACTCTTTATATATATACATATTAGTAGTGGGATTGATCTCTGATCATATCACTCATAAATCATATGATAAGTGTTTGTGTTGCATTTAGTAGATACCTACTGTTTATTTGGAACAGAGAAACTCCTTGTTTATGATTTCATGTCCAATGGTAGCTTGGAGGATTGGCTTTATGAAAAGCCTGGTGGTCCAAAACAGTTGGACTGGCCCACCAGGTACAAAATAGCTTTGGGAACTGCAAAAGGCCTCAAGTTTAGATTGTATTTTCTCTAACTGTGGATTCAGGTTGTGGCTCGTTTGGATGCAGCCATGAAAGATTACGAATGTCAACGACATTGGATGACTACCAGCATCGGAATGGACCGATTCATGGTGACTGTCATGGCACTTGGCTCAATTCATTACAGTAATTTAATGTTGCTTGCACTCGGCTATATTTCGTATAAGGGGATTGCTTTTTTATTTTCTTAATTTCTCCTTGGATTTGTAGCATCACTGTAAATGTTTAATTTTGAAGGCGGTATTATCATGGAAGGCGGTATTATAAGAACTAATTGTAGGCAATCTTATGGATAATGGAAATGCGAGAGTTTCGTTGATGCTTTTTCTTTTTCTTCTTCCATAATGAAACACGAACGAATATTACCAGCCCTCCCGAATCCGAATAACATATTTATTTTCAGCTGACATTTATAGTGATAACCTCGCACATTAGTATATTAGATTCTTATCAAATAACATATTTATTTTTAGCTGACATTTATAGTGATAAACTCGCACACTAGTATATTAGATTTTTATGTTGATAAGATAGCTTAAAATTGGTTAAAAATCAGTTTTTCTCTTTGTTTGGTAATTAGTTGTTTTTATACATAGACACTTTTTAAACTGAAAAAATTAATCTAGAAAAAGCCATAATTGATGGGTTTATCTTTGATGTTTAACTCCAAGATATAATCTATAAAATTAATGGTTGCATAGAAATTAGTAGTGTGATTTTTTTGGGGGAGAGAGTGTATGTGGAGAGGATTTCTTTGTTTTAAGACATTGAAAGGATGTGTACAACGATGGTTGTTGGTGATTCCCTCTGGTGCTTGGAGGACTTAATAAGAACTGAAATTATTCTCGAAGGTCGTAGTCCACACTGGGTGAACCTTGTTACATACTGTGTCAATCTGTTGTGTGATTTTTTTGGTTATTTTGTTTATGTTCTTCTCCAAATCTGTTTAGATCAATTGCTCAATATTATTGGTTTAATAATAAGTAAATATTAACAACTGGTATCAGAGCTTATTGTTGAGTGCTCAGAAATAGGGAGGATTAGTTTTGAGTGGGAGCAATGACAGAGGATTCAAAGTTTCAGATAGACAAGTTTAATGGGCAGAACTTTGCATTATGGAAAATGCAAATTGAAGATTATTTATTATTGAAATATCTGTATCTTCCTTTGGGTGGAAAATCAAATCAACCGTTCGATGTAACAAATAAGGCCTAGGAGTTGCTAGACAGAAAGGCTTTGGGGACAATACGCTTATGCTTGGGAAGCCAGGTGGCTTTCAACATCTCAAAGGAGGAAACAACAAAAGATGTAATGGATGCCCTTACCAGGTTGTATGAAAAACCTTTTGCATCTAACAAAGTTTTTTTGATGGAAAAATTATTCAATATGAAAATGAATGAAGGTGAGTCCGTGCAAGACCATCTTAATAATTTTAATGAGGTAACAAATCAATTATGCTCTGTTAAAATTGAATTTGATGATGATGTTAGAGCTCTGCTTATCTTATGTTCTTTGTCAAATAGTTGGAATAGTCTAGTTATGGCAGTTAGTAATTCTGTATCTGATTCTAATAAACTAGTATTTGATGATGTTGTTGGAGTAATTCTAAGCGAGGATATGCGAAGAAAATCTTCAAGAGAAGCAACATCATCAGGAACTGCTTTGACAATGGAGAACAGAGGTAGGCAGAAGGAAAGGGGTAAAAGTCCAATAGAGGAAATTCTAAAGGGAGATCAAAGTCCAAAGGGAAAAGCAAGGTTGAGTGTTGGTATTGCAAAAAGGAGGGACATCTGAAAAAGGATTGGTAGAGCAGAAAGAATGTCAGACAAGGGGACGGAGAGAGTCAAGGTAATCAGGAAGCAAATATTGTAGGTGAAATTCCAATAGGATGCCTTAATTTTATCATTAGATAATAATAGTGATTATTGGGTAATAGACTCTGGAGCCTCTTTTCATGCTACATTTCACCATGAATATTTTATAGAGTATGTTCAAAGTGATTATGGACAGGTGCTATTGGGATATGACTATCCTTACAAGATTGTTGGCATGGAAAATTAAAATAAAGCTAAAAAATGGAAATTACTAGATTTTAAATGATGTTCGACATATTCCAGACCTCAAGAGAAATTTAATTTCAGCAAGCAAACTTGACAACGAAGGATATTTCATAGCATTTAGAGATCATTCTTGGAAGGTCACCAAGGGATCAATGGTGGTAGCCAAGGGTAATATGATTGGTACTTTATATTTACTTACCAATACTTTTAACTGTATAACGAATTTAGTGGCTACAAGAGAGAGTGCAGAGTTGTGGCACCATAGATTGGGCCACACGAGTGAAAATGGAATGAAGATTCTTCACTCGAAAAAGTTGTTATCAAAGCTGAAAGAGGTGGATTTGGGATTTTGTGAGGACTGCGTCTATGCCAAATAGAAGAGGTTAAGATTTCTAAAAGTTAGAAAAGAAAAGAAAAATGAGAAATTGGAGCTAGTACAGAGTGATGTATGGGGACCGGCTTAGGTAACTTCTGTAGGTGGATTTAATTATTATGTTACCTTCATAGATGATGCTACTAGAAATACGTGGGTATATTGCATTAGAAATAAATCTTATGTGTTTGATACCTTTCAAAAATGGAAGACATTAGTAGAGAATGAGACTGGTAAGAAGGTTAAGTGTCTCAAATTAGATTTATCAGATTATTAGAACATAATATGATAAATCTGATTATGTTCTAATAATTTTGATAATTATTGCTCATTGAATGGAATCAGGAGGATTAAGGTAACACCTAGAACACCTCAAGAGAATGGGGTGTCTAAAAGGATGAATATGATTATTATGGAGCATGCCAGATGCCTTAGATTGCATGTAGGATTACCTTTGTTTTTATGGGCATATTGTGTTGAAACTGTAGTTTATTTGATCAATAAGGGGTCTTCAAGTGCATTAGATGGTGGGATTCCATAAGAGGTATGGACTGGTAAAATATGCAATTACTCTTTTCTTAAAGTTTTTGGATGTGAGGCATTTGCTCATATGATAAGGAGAATAGAAAAAAGTTAAATGCAAAATCTCAAAAAAGTTATTTCATTGGTTATGGAGTTCATGGGTTGGGTTAACGGTTATGGTATAATATTAACCATACAATCATCAGAAGCAGGGATGTTGTATTTAATGAGAAGAGTTTGTATAAGGATAGGTTGTAGGTAAATAAGGATGATTCTCATTATGTTGAGCTTGATGGTGAGCCAATAGCACCAAGAGTGTAAGAAGATGTCCAAGAACAAGAGCTATAAAATTCACCACAAAGTGTTCAAGAACAACAACAACTAGCACCTCAATCTCCTATAGGTGTTAGAAAATCTACTAGTACAAGTAGAATACCCCAACATTTTTTTGATTATGTTATGTATACAAGGGTAAGTAAATTACCAGACTATTATTTCCCCGCACTTAATTATGTGTTATATACTGATGCTGGTGAGCCAGAGTGCTTGGATGGAGCTTTACAGATGAGAACCAACAAGAAGTGGGAGGAGGCAATGAATGAGGAGATGGAGTCTCTTCTTCACAACCAAACATGAGAGTTGGTTGAGCTACTGCAGGAAAAAAGGGCACTACACAACAAATGGGTGTATAGAGTCAAGAAGGAGGTTGGAGGCAATAAAAGGCATAAAGCTAGAATTGTTGTAAAAGGTTTTGCACAGAAGAAGGAAATTAACTTTGATGAGATTTTCTCACCAGTTGTAAAATGATCTCTATTAGAACAATTTTAAATTTAGTTGCTATTGAGAATTTGCACCTTGAGCAACTTGATGTAAAGACAACTTTCCTTCATGTAGATTTGGAGGAGGAGATTTACATGCTTCAACCAGAGGGCTATGAGGTAAAGGGTAAGAAAAATTTCGTGTATAGGTTATAGAAAATCTTATATGGCCTCAAGTAGGCACCTAGGCAGTGGTACAAGAAATTTGACAATTTTATGGCTGAAAATAAATTCAAAAGATGTCAATCTGATCACTATGTATATTTCAGGAGAACTATTGATGGTGCCTTCATTATTCTATTACTGTATGTAGATGACATGTTGGTTGCAGGGTCTAACATGTAGGACATAAATGATCTGAAAGGGAAATTGACAAGCATGTTTCCCATGAAGGATTTGGGGGTTGCAAAGCAAATCCTTGGAATGAAAATATTAAGAGATAGGAAGAACATTTTGTTTAAATTGTCACAAGAGGACTATATTGAGAAGGTGCTATATAGGTTTAACATGGAAAATACAAAACCAGTGAGCACACCTTTGGCAAGGCATTTCAAACTAAGTGAGGATTTATGTCCAAAGACACAGGAGGAGCAATAATACATGAGAAGAATTCCATATGCTTCAGTAGTGGGAAGTTTGATGTATGCCATGGTTTCCACAAGACCGAATATAGCCCAAGCAGTGGGAGTTGTAAGCAGGTTCATGAATAATCCAAGAAAAGGGTATTGACAAGCTGTTAAGTGGATATTCAAGTATTTGAGGGGTACTTACAAATATTTTTTGAATTTTGGTGTTACCAATTTGAGTTTGCAAGGTTTTGTAGACTCTGACATGGAAGGAGATCTTGATGGTGGAAGGAGCACTATCGGCTACATTTTCACTGTAGGTGGAGGAGCGGTAAGTTACATATCAAAACTCCAACAGGTTATAGCCCTTTCAACCATGGAATATGAATACGTTGCTACTTCTGAAGCAAGCAAAGAGATTATATGGTTGCAGATACTTATGGAGGAGTTGGAAAAAAGCAGGAAAAGAGCAGGTTGTGGAGTGATAGCCAAAGTGCTATCCATATTGCGAAGAACTCGGTATTCCACTCAAGAACCAAACACATAAAGCTGAAATATCACTTCATAAGGTTAGTCATGGAGGATGGATCTCTAAAACTGGATAAGATTCACACTTCCAAGAATCTTGTAGATATGTTTACTAAAATTGTTTCTAGGGAGAAGTTGAGCTTTTACTCAACTTTAGTTGGTCTAAGGGAATAGATCAATGTTATGAGAATATTTTAGTTCCTTAGTTGTAGGATGTTACAGCGGTTTAGTCTCCAAGTGGGAGATTGATAAATGGAGCCTAAAATTGGCTAAAAATTAGTTGTTCTCTCTATTTGGTAACTAGTTGCTTTTATGCATTGACACTTTCTAAATTGAAAAAATCAATCTAGAAAAATCCATAATTGATGGGTCTATATTTGGTGTCTAATTCCAAGATAGAATCTATAAAATTAATGGTTGCATAGAAATCAGTGGTGTGATTTTTGGGAGAGACAGTGTATGTGGAGAGGATTTCTTTGTTTTGAGACATTGAGAGGATGTGTACAACGGTTGGTTGTTGGTGATTCCCTCTGGTGCTTGGAGGACTTAATAAGAACTAAAATTATTCTCGGAGGACGTAGCCCACACTGGGTGAACCTCGTTACATATTGTGTCAATCTGTTGTGTGATTGTTTTGGTTATTTTGTTTATGTTCTTCTACAAATCTATTTAGATCAATTGCTCAATATTATTGGTTTAATAATAAGTAAATATTAACATCCAAGGATTGCATTCATGCGTGGTCCAGACTTTGGTCTTTTGTGTTCCACCCCAGACAAATACAATGAAGTTGGATAAACATGACTGGGCTCTCCTCCATTTATGATCTTTCTGCTCATTTGATATGAATGCATTCAATCATATGTTGTGATGATGATTTGTGGTATTGAATGTGAGAAAATATAATGAGGAATTGGGGAAAATGATTTATATTGTGGCTGGATACTCATACCAGACAACTTTTGTTGTTAAAGCCTCAATGTCACCCAGATCACGATAGAAATACCAAGATATTAGAAACCTGCTTAAAATTATATGGTCATCTGCTTTAAAGCTTTATATTATTTTTATGTTTATATAATATTTTAAATCCATCATATTTTATATCTCATATTACTGGAGGCTATTAATGGCTGCTAATGCATCACCTCCATTTTATTCAGAATTTGAAAAAAAACAAATTGTTACGATGAATTAAATACTTCCTGGGTGAGCAGAAGAGGAGGTGGCTATGGAGGTGGACGGACAAGGGTCATACGAGGAAACAAAATGAAACAAACATGCAAGCCCCTCCCATTTAATTTTCTCTCTTCTCTCCATCACAAATTGAAAGTGTGTATTAAAGTTGATTTTTCCAATGCTAGAATTATCCCACATTGGGATTGATTGTTTATAAAATTTTGTGATCTTGTTCTCGGAAATACAAGCACCCACTATCAATATAGGTTGCAACGGAACCAATTTTTCCAGTATAATAGTCTCATTAAGAGTGTGCTGCCTACAAGGCATTTGCTTTCCTGGCACTGCCACATGCACCATATCTGCTATAACCTCTTCCTCATATACTTCTTCAGATTCTGGAGGCACATAATTAGAGGCATTATTTGAAATGTCAATATCACTTGCTTTCTATTCCTGCCCTTCCGTTGTGTTTAGGGCACAATTATTGCTCTTTATTATGGCTTTCTCCTTTTCTTCATGGGTAGAAGAAGTAGATGAATGTCAACCAATTGATTGTCATTCGCATCCAAGAAACTCACATCCCAACTTCTCAAGTCTACCCAGGGTTTGGTGAGGTTTCTCAAGTATGCGATGTCACTATGACATTCCTTGAATATGCTTTGATATTCCTTGAATTCACTCCCAACATCGTTAAGACATTCCCTAAATTCATTGAGCAAATCCACATGATCTTGCCAAGACATGGCTGTAATACCAAATGTTAGAACCTGTTGGTCAAATATTTGCCTAATTATACAAACATGCGTTTGTGCACACTAGACATGACCAATATTGAAAGTTTGGAGGAAAGGAATGTCCTCCGTGCCAATCTCCAAAGAGGGCTGGCTCCCTTAATAAATCCTACACCGGTTGAAGACTAAGGTTGCAAGAAAGAAATTAGAAATTGCAGAAAGATATGGGAAATAGGGCCACAAGCTGAAGGTGTAGGACTAGGATCAGACTAGCAACAAGAATTCCACCCAAGTATTGAAATAACATAAAATAAAAGAAAAACAACAGAATCTACTCATAACCTTACAGAGACAACCTCCAAGATTGCATTCCAAAACTCACTCTCTCACCAGCAATATTTAAATTTAGATGCAAAATTTAAATTTAACAACAAATAATGAATATGAGCGTAAAATAGAAATGCATGTAGATAGAAGGAAACCACACACAAGATCACTTGCAAATTCAGAAGCCCTGCATCTTCTATTGATGCAGATAACTTAAGAATTTTTCTTGCAGAATATCTAACCCTTCTTTTACAATGAGAATTGCGTAGTATTTATAGAGGATTTTGCCTCTTTCATTAAATGCACATGGAGATAGAATGTTTATAGATCAGAAACCACAATGATAAAATTATTCCTTGGAAATATTAAAAATCCATCCCCTCAAAATATTGATCCATATTCTAAGGAAACTCCTCCAAAAAATCAGCATCTCTCGATGCATGGAAAAATGCAAGGCTCGGTTGTTGACTAGATGCCCTCGCCATCTCAAAAATGCACTTTTGATTTGGAAATCATGATAATAGCCTGGCGCTTTTAATATTGCTACTTCCTATTTTCTCGAGATCCACAACTTGGACTGCACCTCACCCCCATCATTTAATATTCTCCATTTGCCTACTTTGGGTGCTTCCTGAAAATCTGTGATGACATCAACAATGCAATTTTACCAAACTGAATAACAAGTGAACACACTTTTACTCCCTCCATGACATGCATTGGTGGGGGGGAAATGCCTTGATCAATTTAATGGATCACATATCTTGCTTGCTTACAACAATAATCATCCTTACTTTCTCGGGCGCAAACATTTCTAACAGCCACCCTGATCTCCTCTAAATTTACGTTCACCCTTAAAAGAGGCAAAGGGAGCCATCACCTTCCTCTTGGGATGAACGTGATTTTGAATTTTTAATGTCGTTCTGACCTTTATAGATTTCGCTCAACTTCAACTTCTATAGCGCGTTTTCCCGACTTCAACTCTTGGTGGTACATTCACCTCCGGTAGGGACGAATGGAACTTTCGTCCCTCAACCGAGGTGAATGCGATATTGAATTTTCAATGCACTACTTTCAATGACATTCACCCCAAAGTGGGGTGAACAGAGCTTTCGTCCCAACTTTGGGGTGAACACACCCTTTTCAAGCCAAAATTTTCCTAAGTCTGTTTCAACCCAAGACTTTCGTCGAACCTGTTTTCATCACGACGAGCGGGCACATTTCTTAGTTTTTCAAGGATGTTTGCCCCAAAGTGGGGTGAATGAAACTTTTGCCCCAACTTTGGGGTGAACGTAATTTTCCTAAAACTCAACTTTGGGCACCGTCGTTGCTTAGGCAATTTTGAAACTTCGTCATTTTTTCATTTCCTTTTCTCTTCTTTTGCTCCAACAAGGGGCACGTGAGGCTTTCGCCCCTCAGTTGGGGCGAACACACTTTCATTTTTAATGAAGCTCCTTTTTTATGCATTTTATGCTTTATTTTAAAACTGTTTTGTGGGTGATTCGAACCAAAGCCATCAATCCATTCTCCCAACCATTTTCCTTAGAACACCCATTATTTCCAAGCCAAAAGATGCATGAAAAAAAATAAGAAAAAATAAAATATAATTGCAATATATCAAATCGGTCAAAATATTATATTATCAAATTAATATATTTTTTTGCATTACAATAAAAAAATCCATCAAAAATACTTTAATGTGGCATATTGCAAAACTACCAACATTTTTGGTGACTCACGAGGTATCCATCTCGCATGGATGCAAATGATCCCAGTACTTTATCCATTGGGATTCTACAGAGTCCTTTTGTTGGCTGATTCAGCTAGCACTTTTGATGTGGATACCTTTCTTTGTGCCTCATCTTCTGCCTTCTCTGCGGCTTCAGCTTCAGCTGCCACTCGGAGTACATCTTCCCGCTCTGCTTCCTCTACTGCTTTTTCTACAACGATGTGCTCTACTGCTTCCCCCTAAGCATGAGTGGTAAAAAAATAGGAAATACTCAGAAATTCATAAATAAAACAGAGATTTTGGACGTCTTCTAGGTTGAGGCGTTTTGCTCGCTGGGCTAGTTCAAATAGTGAAAGCTCCATGCAGGTGAAATTTTGCATTAGAGACAATATTTGTGCTTCTGTGATGGGATCCTACCATGCATCAATCTCTGAGATATCCTCCATAAAATTCTTCCATGCTACTATCAATTGGTCTTTCGACAGAGGTTCACCCCACTCATCTGTAAAATCGAGGAAGCCCAAATCGGCAAGAGCATCAAAATGTGTCATGGAAATAGTATGCTCCCGTTCCATAACATTAAGAATCTTCTGGCCTTCTCTCACCAGATCCATCCTTTGAAAGTAGATGTGCAGTGTGACTTTTACAGCTAACCAAGAGTGATCTATTTCGCTCAGGGGACGAATGTATATGCTGGAATTAGCCAAGGCCTAAATTTTTACAACCATATCCATGTACAACTCCAACATCTTCTTAGTAGTATCTATCAACTGCTACCCATAAATAATGCAACACTTGAACTGCTTGTACAACCAAATTTTCATAGTTTTGGACTGAGCGAAGGTGCGCCTCCTTAATGCTTTTAGAAGAAAAACCTATAGCCTGTGCGGTCTTCTCTGCTAGTTAATTTTGTAATACCTCTAGTTGTGTTTGGAGTGCATGCATTTATATCCTTGTTGCATCCCTTTCCTTCAAATGCACGCCTACCTGTTGGTGCAAGTGTTCATTTTCTATGGCTATCCTCTCCTCTTGTGTTCTAATTTTAGCCAAGGCATTTTTGAGTTGGATAATTTTATTCTTCTGATCAAAATATTTTTGCTTATAATACTCGTCATGCAAGTATACCGAACTCATATAAACCTGTATGTTTCCCATCTTCTTCGTAGGATCAATCTTGGTGAGGTACTGTGTTATGGTTTCACAAACATAATCACTCGACAATATTTCTCCTTGTGGATTCTGAATCAAAGGAGAGATTTTAGTCGTGTGAGCTTTCGTGGCAACGGTATCAAAAGCAACCTTCTCGAGCGGTCGAGTCAGATCCAAAGCTTCTTTTTACCTTTTACTTTTCAACCATTGTAATGAAATGAGGTGCGTCTGATTGATTTTTTCCATGTTGGGCTATTTCAGCGTCACTTGAGTGTCGGGTAGTGCTTGCAGCTCCAAAAATGGTGTGAATGGTATCAAATTTTTTAAGCGATCAGGATCAAAGGAAGCAAATGAGACGGCTAGAAGGGGAGGGACCAAAATTATGGAATGGATGGAGGAATTGAGTTTAGCTACAATTACGCTCACTCTGGGAGGAGCTTGCATACTTACAGCCTCAGTGGAAGTGGTGGCAACAATGGAAGGGGAAGAGCGCAAAAATGGGTTCGGACCTGATGCATACGAATTGGAAGAAATGGAGGTCGAAGAAAGGGGAAGAGAAGAAGGAGCAGTAGTAAATTCAAGAAGGGAAGAAGAGGGAATAAAAATGAATACAGAGGGCAAAATGAAAGGGGGAGAGACAGAAACTGATGGAAGTGAACTTATAGTCACTACATGGTCTGAAGAAGAAGAAGAAGGAAAAAAGGACATACCTTCAGGTGGAGGCACCACATGCTCTAGTGATGGAAGTGGTTGTGAAATAATTTCCTCTTGTTACTTTTCTACTTTCTCCTCCATGTTCATATTCTCTTCAATGTCCAAATCCTCCACCTGAGGACTACCTAACTGTTGGTCCTCCTCTTGATCATGAATCATAAAGAACATCTGCGCAACCATCATTAAATCATCTGTCATCATCGAAGAGGAAATGACAATCATCAAAACAACTAAAACTATGGGAATTGCAACCACCAAAAATTTAGTACTAGAAGAGGAAACAACACTAGTCCTTGGTCTCTTCACAAATTTAGGAAATGGGGGTGTGTTTTGAACATTATGCTTCTTCGACACAGGTGCCTCCTCAATTTTATGCTTCATCCATTACGATCTTCGTCTAAACACATTCTACTATTATTCCTCCTCTGGAATATCTTCTTCGATTGATTGGCATTCTCCTTCTACCCCGCTTTCATCGTTGTTGGAATGTTGGAAGCTTTGAGGCAAGATCTTAGCAACAACAACTGGCTGATAGGAATTAACAAACTCATTGTAGGTGTTCGCAAATGCCTCATCCATATTCAACCCATAAGTAGATGTGGTCTTTCCTTGGTGGACCCGCATTATACACCAGTTTATAATTTTCTCCTCAGACCACAGGGGTTGACTTTATTTTACCTGACTAAACAATCCAAGTGGAGGAATTTTATTTTTGTACTTCATCGGATTATATTTTACCTCTTTTTCGTAGCAGTCATGCCAAGGTGGGAGCATCATCATGTCTTCAATGTGCCACTCCATGTCGGGTCCATCAAAATTATTTTGCTTTTTCTCAATGTCGGGTCAAGAACATTAGTAAAATGTCTTGGCCTTTATTATTTCTATAAATATACCCAATGGGTCATACCTCCAATGCTATGATAGTTCTATCAACCCCAAGTCCTAGAGCATCACTATGAGCAGCTTGTTCTACCCTACTTAGCTCACTTCTATACTGTCGAACTTAAACAACATATTGTAAGTCATTTTATTACAGCACCCTACTCCATATACATCATTTACATAGTCTGATTGGCGCGCCACCTTCATAGCAAAAACATGTTCGATGGTAAAATATTATAGCAAAAATGGCTTACCTGTGAAGCCAAAAATTCTTACGACAATGCCCTGAGTAAGAAAAAAAATATCTCCTTTCTCCTTTAACTACGACTTCTCTTAATTATCGTGGTACTCTTTCACATTTACCACAAAGTAGTTCTATTGCAGACCCCAAAAATAAATTATTAAAACTATAAAATAACTCTCTGTTTGATAGGGTGGAAGTCCACATGTAAACTGGTAGAATTTCATCCTTCTCATCCATTTGTGTCGATGAAAGAGAAGTGCTGGTGTAGGTGAAAGAAGAAATACCATACCAAAAAAAAAGTGTGCCTAAATGATGTCTCTTCCCCAGTTTGCAACCTCTCTAGCTAAAAATGTAAATTTTGAGAAATAAAATCAGCCCAATCAAAGAAAATTAGATTTGTGCCTTTCCTTATAGCCGACGGGGAGTAAAATTCAACCCGACAAATACATTGTGCTAGAGCTGCCTGCCACTTATGAATGGTAGAAACTGTAGGCAAACAAAAAACCCACTCCAAAATTGAGTAGATATTTAGGCTCTTAAATTCTGTGAGCGACTTTGACAATTTTGGAATTTTCCCTATCTGTGGCTTCTTAATCAACTACGTCTCCATGAACTGATGCATCATTATCATGGAGACATATCTGTCCTCCTGCTCATTGGTATGTAACTTCTTGGTAATCACATAAGAAGAAGGCTTCAAACCATAAGCAAATGCTTCCTATGCTTCCTTTGGGGTAATGGTAACAAGTATTTCTCTATTTGCATTCCTCACTATTCTAGTCACGAGGCTATAAAATCGAGGAATAACTTGCACCAGCTTTGGACAAGGGTGTACGAGCGTACACATATACAAAGATAGTTGTACATGAAATGGCACTGTCAATAATGTTCCTGTTGTCAAACCCTAATTTACTACAAACTCCACATCTTACCGTAGTTTCTCCATGCCTTTGTGGGTAATTACACAATCGTTGATTTCTGCCATTGTGTCAGTATATTGGTCCAAATCAACATTTTCATTCCTTCGAGCCTTCTTGGATTTTTACCCTCATTATCTCTTCCTGGAATTATTGGGCTCTACAACATCTATTGTCTCTTTGCTTCACTTCCCCATTATTTCTCTCTGATGAGTGCTCTAAATTTTCTTTGAAATTTTTGCAACAACAGCTCTGAAGTACAACGAAAATAAAAATTAAAAATTAAACTGGGTAGCTTTTACCCGATCCTTTATATAGAGTGCCTTTCCAACCACCACAATAAATATTGAACTTCCCTTGTGTGATTTCGAAAGAACTTGCGCTTCGATTTGCTCGCCTAGCACTATTCCAAAAATCTAATGGTGAATGAATGATATACGGTACAAAATTGCTTTAGGAAAGCGTGCCCTTATTCTTACACTGTGTATTTGAAAAGTGAGCCATATATTTCTTGGGAAAATAAATCTACCACCCAAGTTCAAATAAACACTTCTGCTTTTGGAATGCGATGCCTTCACTATTCCTCTACGACACTTATATTTTATACTAGCTCATGCAGAATTACACAATATTAAGTAAACAGTAAATGAATAAGCAACGATAATGGAATCAATAATATTTAAAGCATTCACCTCTCTGGGAGGGTAGGTTCCCGCCTTGAATGGGAAATTAATAGCGAAACGTAAATGAATGATAGATGAAAAAAAATAATAACACTCTTGGATAACTAAACTAATAAATAATGAAATTGGAAAGCTTTGTAAAGTAAAAGCCGACGTATGTTCATTCATAATTGGAATGTAACATGACTCCCCTCCTCAAAAATCTTTGTCCTCAAAGCTAGAAATGACTGGAAGATACTTTCATATTTCCAGGTTGCATCTTCTTCAAGTAAATCCTGCCACTTGATGATAAATTCCTGGATGTGACAAAATTTGAGTTTGTGTGTTCTAGTTTGTAGCACTTCTTCTGGTTGTAGATAGATACACCCTTCTTCATACAACACTGGTAATTTTGACTGAGAGTGTACTTTCTAGACAATCACCTTTTTGAGAAAGGAGACATGAAATACTGGATGTATACGAGAATATTGGGGTAACTCCAGTTGATATGCTACCTCGCCAATGCGGTGCACAATTCTTAAGGACCATAGAATCATGGTGCCAACTTCTGACAGGATTTGAGCTTCAATGATAGCTGCTTGTAGGGCTGAAGACGTAAGAATACCATATCACCAATATTGAATGTTCTTTCTAAACGTTGCTTGTCCTGTTGCTGCTTCATACGATTGTGTGCTTGGACCAAACTATCTTTCAAGATAGTAAGCATTGCTTGTCTCTTCTGTAACCAATCATCGACTTGGACCACTTTGGAAGATCCTGGTACATAATCAGCTATTATTGATGGCTTCGTTCCATATAATGCTTCAAAAGGAGACATCTTAGTGGAAGAATGGTAAGAAGTATTGTACCACCATTCTGCCAATGACAACCATTGACTCCATTGATATTGTTTATCCTGAACAAAACATCTTAGGTAGGTACCCAAACATTTTTTAACTACCTCTGTTTGACCATATGTTTGTGGATGGTATGCAGAAGACATTTAATTTGGTACCACTAAGTCGAAACAATTCTCTCAAAAAATTTCTAGTAAATATGGGATCACGATCACTTACAATATTTTTGGGCATTCCATGTAATTTAAAAATTGAATCCATAAATATCTTGGCTACTTTGCTTGTTAAAAATGGATGTTGTAAAGCCTGAAAATGAGCATATTTGGAAAGGCGATCAACTACCACGAAAATTACTATTTTACCTTCCAACTTAGGAAGACCTTCAATAAAATCCATGGAAATATGTTCCCACTGGTCATTTAGAATAGGTAACGGTTGAAGCAATGCTGGTGATTTGATTGTTTCTCCTTTATTGCGTTGGCACACTTCACATTCACCTACCCATTGCTTAACCTCTGATTTTAATCCTTTCCAACAAAAGGATTGTTTAACCCGCATGTAAGTTTTCAAAAACCTTGAATGTCTTGCTGAAGGAGAAGCATGTGACTCCTCTAGAATTTGTACTTTGATTGGTGAATTGTGAGGGATGTAAATGTGATTCTTCTTACGTAATATTTTGTCATCATATGTGAAAAGAGGGTATTTCGAGGAACCCATAGATAATTCTTGAATTATTTGAGCTATTTTACTGTTGGACAACCATTCTTCCTACAACTGATACACCCACTGCGAACATGGTCCTGAAATGGCATTAATAACTACTTCATCTTCGTATTTTCGAGATGATGCATCTGCTGCCACATTTTCTTTATCTTTCTTATATTAAATCATAAAATCATATCCCAATAATTTAGTCAACCACTTATTTTATTCGGGATAAGAAAACCTTTGTTCTAGAAAATATTTGAGACTGTTGTGATCGGTTTTAATAATAAAATGACTATTGATTAAGTAATGCCTCCATTTTTCCACTACATGTAAAATAGCCAACATTTATTTTTTATAGGTGGATCGACTCAAATTTTTCCCTGAAAGTTGTTTACTTTTAAATGCCAAGAGATGACCATCCTGCATTAGTACTGCACTAATATATGTTCCTGAGGCATCACATTCAATGACAAATGGTTTTTGAAAGTCTAGAGTGGCCAAAACTGGAGTCATACACATTGCCTCCTTGAGAGCCTCAAAGGTTTTGGTAGCTACTTCTGGCCATTGAAAAGCATCATTTTTGGTGAGAGTCGTGAGAGGACCCGTAATTTTTCCATAGTTACGCACAAATTTATGATAATAGCCCGTAAGGCCCAAAAAACCATGAAATTTCTTGATGGTTTTAGGCAAAGTCTAATCCTGTATTGCCTTAATATAATTGGGATCCACCTTAACACCTTTTTGAGATACTATATGACCGAGGTACTCAACTTCTTGAACACCAAAGGAACATTTAGATTGTTTGACAAACAACTTTTCCTTGTGTAGGATATGGAGAACTCTGTCCACCTGAGGACAACCTAACTGTTGGTCCTCCTCTTGATCATGAATCATAAAGAACATCTACGCAACCATCATTAGAGCATCTGTCATCATCGGAGAGGAAATGACAATCATCAAAACAACTAAAACTATGGGAATTGCAGCCACCAAAAATTTAGTACTAGAAGAGGAAACAACACTAGTCCTTGGTCTATTCACAAATTTGGGAAATGGGGGTGTGTTTTGAACATTCTGCTTCTCCAACATAGGTGCCTCCTCAATTTTATGGTTCATCCATTGCGATCTTTGTCTAAACACATTCTACTATTATTCCTCCTCTGGAATATCTTCTTCGATTGATAGGCATTCTCCTTCTACCCCGCTTTCATCGTTGTTGGAATGTTGGAAGCTTCGAGGCAAGATCTTAGCAAAAACAACTGGTTGATAGGAATTAACAAACTCATTGTAGGTGTTCGCAAATGCCTCATCCATATTCAACCCATAAGGAGATGTGGTCTTTCCTTGGTGGACCCACATTATACAATAGTTTATAATTTTCTCCTCAGACCACAGGGGTTGACTTTATTTTACCTGACTAAACAATCCAGGTGGAGGAATTTGATTTTTGTACTTCATCGGATTATATTTTACCTCTTGTTCATAGTAGTCATGCCAAGTTGGGAGCATCATCATGTCTTCAATGTGCCACTCCATGTCGGGTCCATCAAAATTATTTTGCTTTTTCTCAATTTCAGGTCGAGAACAACAGTAAAATGTCTTGGCCTTTATTATTTCTATAAATATACCCAATGGGTCATACCTCCAATGCTATGACATTTCTATCAACCCCAAGTCCTGGAGCATCACTATGAGCAGCTTGTTCTACCCTACTTAGTTCACTTCTATACTGTCGAAATTAAACAACATATTGTAAGTCATTTTATTATAGCACCCTACTCCATATACATCATTTACATAGTCTTATTGGGGGACCACCTTCATAGCAAAAACATGTTCGATGGTAAAATATTTTAGCAAAAATGGCTTACCTGTGAAGCCAAAAATTCTTACGACAATGCCCTGAGTAAGCAAAAAAATATCTCCTTTCTCTCCTTTAACTACTGCTTCTCTTAATTATCGTGGTACTCTTTCACATGTACCACAAAGTAGTTCTATTGCAAACCCCAAAAATAAATTATTAAAACTATAAAATAACTCTCTGTTTGATAGGGTGGAAGTCCACATGTAAACTGGTAGAATTTCATCCTTCTCATCCATTTGTGTCGATGAAAGAGAAGTGCTGGTATGGGTGAAAGAAGAAATACCATACCAAAAAAAAAAGTGTGCCTAAATGATGTCTCTTCCCCAGTTTGCAACCTCTCTAGCTAAAAATGTAATTTTTGAGAAATAAAATCAGCCCAATCAAAGAAAATTAGATTTGTGCCTTGCCTTATAGCCGACGGGGAGTAAAATTCAACCCGACAAATACATTGTGCTAGAGCCGCCTGCCACTTATGAACGGTAGAAACTGTAGGCAAACCAACAAACCACTCCAAAATTGAGTAGATATTTAGGCTCTTAAATTCTGTGAGCGACTTTGACAATTTTGGAATTTTCCCTATCTATGGCTTCTTAATCAACTACGTCTCCATGAAATGATGCATCATTATCGTGGAGACATATCTATCCTCCTGCTCATTGGTATGTAACTTCTTGGTAATCACATAAGAAGAAGGCTTCAAACCATAAGCAAATGCTTCCTATGCTTCCTTTGGGATAATGGTAACAAGTATTTCTCTATTTGCATTCCTCACTATTCTAGTCACGAGGCTATAAAATTGAGGAATAACTTGCACCAGCTTTGGACAAGGGTGTACGAGTGTACACATATACAAAGATAGTTGTACGTGAAATGGCACTGTCAATAATATTCCTATTGTCAAACCCTGATTTACTACAAACTCCACATCTTACCGTAGTTTCTCCATGTCTTTGTGGATAATTACACAATCGTTGATTTCTGCCATTGTGTCAGTATATTGGTCCAAATCAACATTTTCATTCCTTCAGGCCTTCTTGGATTTTGACCGTCATTATCTCTTCCTGGAATTCTTGGGCTCCACAACATCTATTGTCTCTTTGCTTCACTTCCCCATTATTTCTCTCTGATGAGTGCTCTAAATTTTCTTTGAAATTTTTGCAACAGCTCCGAAGCACAACGAAAATAAAAATTAAAAATTAAATTGGGTAGCTTTTACCTGATCCTTTATATAGAGTGCCTTTCCAACCACCACAATAAATATTGAACTTCCCTTGGGTGATTTCGAAAGAACCTGCACTTCGATTTGCTCGCCTAGCACTATTCCAAAAATCTAATGGTGAATGAATGATATACGGTACAAAATTGCTTTAGGAAAGCGTGCCCTTATTCTTACACTGTGTATTTGAAAAGTGAGCCATATATTTCTTGGGAAAATAAATCTACCGCCCAAGTTCAAATAAAAACTTCTGCTTTTGGAAGGCGATGCCTTCACTATTCCTCTACGACACTTATATTTTATACTAGCTCATGCAGAATTACACAATATTAAGTAAATAGTAAATGAATAAGCAACGATAATGGAATCAATAATATTTAAAGTATTCGCCTCTCTGGGAGGGTAGGTCCCCGCCTCGAATGGGAAATTAATAGAGAAACGTAAATGAATGATAGATGAAAAAAGATAATAACACTCTTGGATAACTAAACTAATAAATAATGAAATTGGAAAGCTTTGTAAAGTAAAAGCCGACGTATGTTCATTCATAATTGGAATGTAACATGACTCCCCTCCTCAGAAAGCTTTGTCCTCAAAGCTAGAAATGACTGGAAGATACTTTCATATTTCCAGGTTGCATCTTCTTCAAGTAAATCTTGCCACTTGATGATAAATTCCTGGATGTGACGAAATTTGAGTCTGCGTGTTCTAGTTTGTAGCAGTTCTTCTGGTTGTAGATAGATACACCCTTCTTCATACAACATTGGTAATTTTGACTGAGAGTGTACTTTCTGGACAATCACCTTTTTGAGAAAGGAGACATGAAATACTGGATGTATACGAGAATATTGGGGTAACTCCAGTTGATATGCTACCTCGCCAATGCGGTGCACAATTCTTAAGGACCATAGAATCATGGTGCCAACTTCTAACAGGATTTGAGATTCAATGATAGCTGCTTTTAGGGCTGAAGACGTAATAATACCATATCACCAATATTGAATGTTCTTTCTAAATGTTGCTTGTCCTGTTGTTGCTTCATACGATTGTGTGCTTGGACCAAACTATCTTTCAAGATAGTAAGCATTGCTTGTCTCTTCTGTAACCAATCATCGACTTGGACCACTTTGGAATATCCTGGTACATAATCGGCTATTATTGATGGCTTCGTTCCATATAATGCTTCAAAAGGATACATCTTAGTGGAAGAATGGTAAGAAGTATTGTACCACCATTCTGCCAATGACAACCATTGACTCCATTGATATTGTTTATCCTGAACAAAACATCTTAGGTAGGTACCCAAATATTTGTTAACTACCTCTGTTTGACCATATGTTTGTGGATGGTATATGCAGAAGACATTTAATTTGGTACCACTAAGTTGAAACAATTCTCTCAAAAAATTTCTAGTAAAGATGGGATCACGATCACTTACAATATTTTTGGGCATTCCATGTAATTTAAAAATTGAATCCATAAATATCTTGGCTACTTTGCTTGTTAAAAATGGATGTTGTAAAGCCTAAAAATGAGCATATTTGGAAAGGCGATCAACTACCACGAAAATTACTGTTTTACCTTTCGACTTAGGAAGACCTTCAATAAAATCCATGGAAATATGTTCCCACTGGTGATTCGGAATAGGTAACGGTTGAAGCAATGTTGGTGATTTTATTGTTTCTCCTTTATTGCATTGGCACACTTCACATTCAGCTACCCATTGCTTAACCTCTGATTTTAATCCTTTCCAACAAAAGGATTGTTTAACCCGCATGTAAGTTTTCAAAAACCTTAAATGTCCTGCTGAAGGAGAAGCATGTGACTCCTCTAGAATTTTTACTTTGATTGGTGAATTGTGAGGGATGTAAATGTGATTCTTCTTATGTAATATTTTGTCATCATATGTGAAAAGAGGGTATTTCGAGGAACCCATAGATAATTCTTGAATTATTTGAGCTATTTTACTGTTGGACAACCATTCTTCCTACAACTGATACACCCACTGCGAACATGGTCCTGAAATGGCATTAATAACTACTTCATCTTCATATTTTCGAGATGATGCATCTACTGCCACATTTTCTTTCTCTTTCTTATATTAAATCATAAAATCATATCCCAATAATTTAGTCAACCACTTATTTTATTCGGGATAAGAAAACCTTTGTTCTAGAAAATATTTGAGACTGTTGTGATCGGTTTTAATAATAAAATGACTATTGATTAAGTAATGCCTCCATTTTTCCACTACATGTAAAATAGCCAACATTTATTTTTTATAGGTGGATCGACTCAAATTTTTCCCTAAAAGTTGTTTACTTTAAAATTCCAAGAGATGACCATCCTGCATTAGTACTGCACCAATATATGTTCCTGAGGCATCACATTCAATGACAAATGGTTTTTGAAAGTCTGGAGTGGCCAAAATTGGAGTCATACACATTGCCTCCTTGAGAGCCTCAAAGTCTTTGGTAGCTACTTCTGGCCATTGAAAAGCATCCTTTTTGGTGAGAGTCATGAGAGGACCCGTAATTTTTCCATAGTTACGCACAAATTTATGATAATAGCCCGTAGGGCCCAAAAAACCATGAAATTTCTTGATGGTTTTAGGCAAAGGCTAATCCTGTATTGCCTTAATATAATTGGGATCCACCTTAACACCTTCCTGAGATACTATATGACCGAGGTACTCAACTTATTGAACACCAAAGGAACATTTAGATTGTTTGACAAACAACTTTTCCTTGTGTAGGATATGGAGAACTCTGTCCACATGTGCTAAGTGATCTTTCCATGATTTACTATAGATGAGTATGTCATCAAAGAAGACTAGAACAAGTTTATGCAAGAATGGACTAAAAACTTGGTTCATGAGACTTTGGAATGTAGATGGTGCATTAGTGAGACCAAAGGGCATGACCAAGAATTCATAATGACCTTGATGAGTTCAAAAGGCTGTCTTGGGAATATCCTCGTCCCTAACTCATATTTGGTGAAACCCTGAGTGTAAGTCCAATTTGGTGAAGAATTTGGCACCATGTAGCTCATCTAGTAAATCATCAATGGCAGGAATAGGAAACTTATCTTTAATTATGATTTTATTGAGAGGACGAAAATTTGGACACATAAACAATGACAATACTTTTGTTGCACCTTGCTCAACAATCTCCCCCTTTGGAATTGTTGGAAACACTCATGTACTCTCCTGTAATTCTTCTCCCCCTTTGACAATAATACCAAAGGGCTGCTACAGACTCCCCCTGAGTCTATGCACAACATTCTCAGAAACACATTGTTATAGTTAGCAAAAATCATGAATATGAGCAAAAATATAAACATAGGCATAAGTACTCCCCCTGAGAATGTGATCCCAATTGATAGTCAGTTCTTTGGAAATGTGTCCACTCCCAACTTACTCCGAAGGTACTCAAAAAATTCCTTGGGCAATGGTTTTGTGAATATATCTGCTACTTGCTCTATAGTTGGAACAAAATCCAATTTGACCTCACCTTCTGCAACTTTATCCTTCAAGAAGTGATACCGGATTGTAATATGTTTGGTTCGAGAATGCATAACCGGATTCTTTGATATGTTTATAGCACTAGTGTTATCACATTTAACTAAAATTGGCTCTTTGAAGTGAATACCAAGATCTTTCAGTGTTTGTCTCATCCATAATATCTATGTACAACATGTTGCTGCAATGTATTCTGCCTTTGCTGTGGATAGAGAGACTGATTCTTGTTTCTTGCTATGCCATGCTACCAGCCTGTATCCAAGATAAAATGCTCCTCCACTGGTACTCTTTCTGTCATCAATACATCCTGCCCAATCTGCATCAGAATATGCAATAAGAGTAAAGTCCTTACCTTTTGGGTACCACAACCCATACTCCATAGTGCCCTTAAGGTACCTAAAAATCCTCTTTACAGCTGTCACATAAGTCTCTTTGGGACTAGCCTAAAATCTTGCTACCATGCATACTGCCTGTAATATATCTAGTCTAGTGGCTGTCAAATACAGCAGGCTTCCAATCATAGACCTGTACATGGTTTGATCTACATCCGGAGATTTGTCATCCTTGCTCAACTTGCAACCTTGTTGTCATGGGAGTGCTAACAGGTTTACTATCCTCCATTGTGAACTTTTTCAGCATTTCTTTCACATATTTAACTTGAGAGATAAAAATGCCCTTTTCACTTTGATTGACTTGCAGTCCGAGAAAATAAGAAAGTTTACCAATCATTGACATCTCAAATTCAGTCTTCATTTTATTTGTTATGTCTCTACAAGATTTATCATGACTGCTGCCAAAAATGATATCATCTACATAAACAACAAGGACAATAAGATTGCCATTTTCTGTTTTAACATACAGATTGCTGTCCACCAAACCTTTCTTGAACCCTTGTTTAATAAGATAGTTATCCAGCCTTGCATACCATGCTCTGGGTGTCTTTTTCAGACCATACAATGCTTTCTTTAACCTGCAAACAAAATCAGGATTGTCACCAAGTTGAAAGCCATCTGGTTGTTCAATGTAAACCTCTTCTTCCATATTTCCATTCAAAAATGTTGATTTTATGTCCATTTGATATACTTTGAAGTTTTTATGGACTGCTAAAGCCAAAAACATTCTGATTGCTTCTAGTCTGGCAACTGGTGCAAATTTTTCCTCAAAATCAATGCCTTCAACCTAAGCATAGCCTTTACAGACCAATCTTGTCTTATTTCTGACAACCTGCCCGTCTTCATTTAATTTATTTCGAAAAATCCATTTAGTGTCAATTATGTTTTTATTTGTTGGCCGTGGTACTAATTCTCAGGTTTTGTTTTTCTCAATCTGATCTAGTTCTTCATTAATTGCCTTCATCCAACTTTCATCTGTGCTTGCTTCAACAATATTTTTGGGTTCAATGCTAGATAAAAGAGAGTAGTTCCGTACTGCTGCTCTTCTTGTCTGAATACCAACTGTTGGGTCCCCAATAATCTGTTCTCTGGGATGATTTTTTTGCCAGCTGCCTATTTTGAATTTCTTGTTCTCTTCTTCTTCTGAGTCAATTCTTAAATCAGTTGGGTCAATTTTTTGATTTTCTTCTGTTTCCATTTCTTCATCTCCTTCAATGACTTCTTCATAAATAGGGTAGTTTTCTTGATGAGTAACTTCTCGATCTCTACCTTCATCAACTTTAACATCTGCACTCTCCACAATTTTCTTTAGCCTCTTGTTGTAACATGTGTAGGCTTTGCTTTTTGTCGAGTAACCCAGAAAAATACCTTCGTCAACTTTATCTTCAAACTTATCGATATTATCTTCAGTTCGTTTGATATAACACTTGTTGTCGAACACTTTGAAGTATCTTGTTGTAGCCTTTCTGCCGAACCACAGCTCATACGATGTTTTGCTTTCATGTGTTCTTAGCATGCACCTGTTTTGAATATAAACTACAGTATGTACTGCCTCTTTCCAGAATCTGTCAGCTATTTTGTTCTTAGCCAACATTGTCCGTGCCATTTCTTGCACAGTCCTGTTCTTCCTTTCAACGACACCATTCTGTTGAGGTGTCTTTGCTGCTGAAAATTGTCTTCTAATCCCATATTTTTGACAGTATTCTACAAAATCCTCTGAGATAAACTCTCCTCCTTTGTCTGATCTTAGGCATTTAATTCTTTTTCCAATATGATTCTCAACCTATTTTTTAAAAATCTTGAACATCTCAAAGGCATCTAATTTAATCTTTAAAAACAGTACCCATGTCATTTTGGAGTAGTCATCTATGAACAACATAAAGTATTTGTCACCATTTATGCTTTGTGTTCTCATGGGTCCACATAAATCAGTATGTATCAGTTCTAATGGTTTGCTAGTGAAATATTCCTTTTCTTTAAATGTGGATCTGGTTTGCTTCCCTTTTTGACATGAGGCACAGATGCTATTTATCAGTTTGCCAATGGTGGGTATATCTCTTGCTGCTCTTTTTGAACTTATTTTTACCAGATTGTCAAAGCTAATATAACCGAGCCTCTTGTGCCACAGCCAGTTTTCATCTTCCTATCCAATAAAGCATGATCCTTCTAAAGTTTCTGAGAGAGTGTATAGATTTCCAGAAGTCCTCGATCCAGTAGCTATCAGCTTCCCACTATGTGCTTTTCTGACTTCACAACCCTGCTTTTTAAAAATGACTTCATGACCTCTGTCATAGATTTGACTTATGCTTAGTAAGTTGTGCTTCAAACCAACTACAAATAGAACTTCTTTGGAATTGATCTTTCCATCACTTATTTTGACTGATCCTTTGCAAACTATTTTGGCTCCATCATTATTTCCAAACTTTACAGAACCCCCTTCATATTTCTATAATTTTTCAAATATTTGTTTATCTCCTGTCATGTGACTGGAGCATCCACTGTCTAATATCCATGGTGCTGATTTGTTCTGTGCTTTGAATGTTGTCTGGACAATCAAGGATTCCTTTTCTTCTTTGAGTTGTTATTTTTCTTTCCATTCTGATTTGACTGTAGTTTTGGTCACTTGTTTAGACTTTTCTTTTTCAGTGGCCTGTGCATGTTTATCTGGGAATTTTCTATTTTGCCTTAAATTGTTTGGTTGAGTTCTTCTTCCCTGATATTTATTTGTTGTATATGTGCTTCTACAGTTTCTTGCAATGTGTCCAAAATTATGACAATTATAGCATTCTACTGCATAATCCATCAAGGGTAAAAATACATTTCTACTGGAGAAATTTCTTTGTCCTATATTATAAATGTAGTCTGAAATCTTATGACCGTAAGTATTGCATTTAAAACAATAACCAGAAAAAGAATGATTAAACCTGGGAGTTGGTCTTTGCCAATTTGTAGTGGGAGCCACAAATTTTCTTCTCCTTTGATGTGTGACTCTTGTGAATCCCTCATTGTCAACAGTCTTCTCGTGCCTGGCATTGTTGCTTTCTTTTGCAAGTTTCATTTTTCTTTGGTCAACCTTGATTTTATCCTCTTTCTTTACTGGTTCTACAGTTATGGCCTTGGATTCACTTGATGATTCTCCTTCGACAAACCCCAAGCCAAACTTGATGTCTGTAGTCCTTTGACTATTTATAATCTTTTCAAGCTTTACAGAACTTCCTTCAAGTTTGTGATAACAGCTCAATTTTTTATTCTTTTCTTCTAGCCGCATTCTTAAAATAACAATCTCTTCTTCTAGTTTGTTGCACTCATCTATTCTCATGGTTAATCGTACTTCAAGTTCTTCGGACATTTTCTTAAATTCTTCATCTCGTACTTTTAAATTGTTTATTATGTCATTCGCATCTTCAAGATTTCTTGAGATCTTATTATTCTTTTTCCTTTCTGACTTCAACTCTTTAAGTGCCGCAACCAACTCACCCTCCAGATAAACTTCAGCCTCATCCTTATTTTTTGTATCATCTTCCTATTTTTCTTCTGTTTTTGCTTCTTCAAATACCATGAACAGAGCTTCACCTATTTCTTCTTCAGAATCTTCACCTGAGCTATCTTCAGAAAAGCTGACATTCTTGGATATAAAACTTTTCCTTTTGAAATTTATTTTCTTAAAGTTTGGTTTCTTCTTCCAGTCACTTCTTTCTTGGTGTGACCCTTCATTACTTTTGGTTTTCTCATTCATGGGACACTTAGCTGCAAAGTGACCGACCCCTCCACAATTGAAACACTTAAACGACAACTTTCCTCTATATTTTCCTTTTCCCTTTGTAAGTTTTCGAACAAAGTTGGCTTTCATTTCATCCGATGTTTCTTCATCCTCATATTCTTGTTCAACTTTTGTATTCTTGTGTGCTTTAAAAGCAACTTCTCTGTCTATGGGCTTAGTTTGTCTTATTCTCATTTCATATGCAGTCAAGGAACCATGCATCTCGTCCATGCTAAAATTGTTTAGATATTTAGCCTCTTCTATTGCAGAAACTTTAGAATTAAATCTTTTGTGAATAGTTCTAAGTACCTTTTTCACGACAACCGCATCATCGATCTCTTCATCGAGTCCTCTGATTGCATTAATGATTCCATTGAATCTCAGCATATAGGCCTCTATGTTCTCATCGTCATTCATTTGTAATGCTTCGAACTGAGCTTGATGAGTTTGCAGTTTGGCTTCCTTGATCTTGCTGTCTCCTTCATGGATGCTCTTCAGTTTATCCCATATGTCTTTTGCTGATTTACGACTCATGACCCTTATCAGTTCACCGTCTACTAGCCCACACATTATGGCATTCTTTGCTTTGGAGTTATTCTCGGACGCTTTCTTATCGGCGATATCCGTTGGAGGAGTAACGGGTGTTGTGTATCCACTTTCTACTGACTCCCAAATGTCGTATCCTAACACACTCAGATATGTCTGCATCCAGAGTCTCCAGAATGAGTAATTAGTTCCATTGAACAAAGGAGCTTTGTTTGAAGAGAATATTTTAGTACCTACCATTGTGTTCCTTCCAAGATCACCTTAGCTGATTAAGCTTGTTCAGGAACCTCGCTCTGATACCAATTGATATTCCCACAATGACACTAAGAGGGGGGGTGAATCAGTGTAGCTAAAAATCTAAACTGCAATTCCTAAAACTAAAGCAAAGAGAACTGAAAACAGATAAAGCAATAATCACAAGAGAGCACACCAAAACACATAATGTAAGGAGGTTCACCAATTTGGCTACTCCTCAAAAATGATTGCTTGGACTACAGTCCAAATCCAGCCTTTACAAAACATCAATTTTACAATCTGTTTACCAACACCCATTGGAAGGAGCACCAACCCCTGATTTATCTACACCTACAGAAAGAAGCACCAACCCCTATCCAAGCACCAACCCCTGATTTATCTACACCTACAGAAAGAAGCACCAACCCCTATCCAAGCACCAACTTGGATCATAGTTTTGACAGTTATATCAATGACATACAAATGCCTTCACTTTTTCAAGACCCTGACTAGTCTCCAATTTATCAACCCATAGTAAATACTCACTGCTCAGCTTATCACTCTCTTACAGCACTCTTCTCACCCTCTTTCGATAGCACTTTCACTCTTGCAGCAGCAGCAATATTCTTCACGCAGACCTACTTTTATAGCATGTAAGTCTCTATTTTTAGCTTTCATAAATTCGCATGCAACCCATGACTATTCTTTTTAATTTTTACTTCTGCCACTTGTCAACTATAACTTCTTTGTGTAACTCCTTTTGTAATTAGAGTGTGCATTTACGTTACAAGCAACGTATATCTCTAGCATGACTGTACGTCTTCTTGAACATGACTGTTCATTTTTATTTCTGTGCATGCATGTATTTTACGATTCTATTAATACGACTGTTCGATTTACTCCAGTTAACTCCAGTTCATAAAAAGCTGCATGATTTCTATATGTAACTGCCGCATTTACTCTAGATGAATATTCTTATTCTGACTGCATGCCTTTTCTCTTCAACTGCCCCTTTAACTATTGTTTTGTTCCAGTTAACTGACTGTTGTCGTGCTGTTGCGACTTGTCATGAAATCGTGACACTTTTGTCTCTTTCTGCCCTTCTTTGCCTTTTACCCATGAAAATAAGACATGTCGCAATATCACGACATTCTTCGCCTCCTTGTTCTCTTCTTAGCTTGCAACCACAAAAACCAGACATGTCACGAAATCGTGACACATTTGCCCTCTCGCTACTCTTCTTGGCTTGCTCTAGAAAAAACCAGACATGTCGCAAAATCGCGACACATTCTCTGCCTTGTGCCTTTTCTGCCTTTCGCCCGCGAAAATGGAACATGTTGCAAAATCACGTCATCTTCGCTGCCTTGTGCCTTTTCTGTCTTTGGCCCACAAAAACGAAACATGTCACGAAATCATGACATCTTCGCTGCCTTGTGCCTTTTCTGTCTTTGGCCAATGAAAACACAACATGTCATGAAATCATGACACCTTTCTCTATCATACTCTCTCTCCTGCATTATGTCACGAAATCACGACACTTTTTCTCCTTGGCGCTTTTCTTCCCGTCGAGTCACGAAAACCCGACATGTCACGAAATCGCGACACTTTTTATCCTTGGCGCTTCTTGCAACTTGTCACGAAATAGCGACACTTTTTCTCCTTAGCGCTTCTTCTTGCAACTTGTCATGAAATAGCGACACTTTTTCTCCTTAGTGCTACTTCTTGCAACTTGTCGCAAAATTGTGACACTTTTTCTCCTTAGCCCTTCTTCTTGCAACTTGTCGCGAAATCGCGACACTTTTTCTCCTTAGCGCTTCTTCTTGCAACTTGTCACGAAATCATGACACTTTTTCTCCTTAGCGCTACTTCTTGCAACTTGTCACGAAATTGTGACACTTTTTCTCCTTAGTGCTTCTTCTTGCAACTTTTCACGAAATCACGACACTTTTTCTCCTTAGCTCTTCTTCTCCAAACATGTCACGAAATCATGACAGTTTTTTTTGCAAGCGCTTCTTCTCCAAACATGTGAAATCACGACAGTTTTTCTACTTGCTTTTGTTTTCTACCAACATGTTGCGAAATCGCAACAGCTTTCCTTGTGCTTTCTAAACATGTCGCTAAATCGCGACAGCTTTCTTTGCACCTTCTAAACATGTCGTGAAATTGCAACAACTTTCGTACTTGCCTTCTTTGCTTCCAACATGTCGCAAAATCGTGACAGTTTTTCCACTTGGCTTCTTTGCCTGCAACATGTCGTGAAATCATGACAGTTTTGCTTGCGCCTTCTCTCTCCTCGTCCATGTCACGAAATCGTGAAAATTTTACTTGTGCCTTCTCTCTCCTTCGATATGTCATGAAATCATGACGTTTTTCTTTCTGCCTTCTAACTTCTCAACCTGTCGCGATATCGCGATAGAAAACATGTCGCGATATTGCGACAGTTTTCTTACTTGTCTTTTTCTTTGATTTTCTGAATCTGGGTCACTTCTGTTTTCCTAGAATTTCACTATACATGATCTGACTAACCTCTGAACTCCTGTCCATTGCTTCAACTGCATCAACTAATCTATCTGTCTGTGTTGACAATAATGACAATACTTTTGCTGCACCTTGCTCAACAACAAGTGATCGAAATTCCATCATGGCCAATGCTTATTGTGATATAGGCAACCTCTTGCCTACAAGGGTAGATATTAGTTATAGCATAGGTTATATCGTCACAAGAGCAGATTTTTATTACGACACCAGTGACTTAACAATTGACCCTCCTAAAAATGAGCTCCATAATCTCATCAATAGTAACAAATGCCATATTGTTAAAAGCATTGATGAAGATGAAGAACTTGGGTGTTTTGAAAAACACACCAAAGGCTATGGATCCAAATTGATGAAGAAAATGGGATTCAATGGTGAAATATTAGGTAAACATGGACAAGGCATTAAAACTCCTATAATGCCAACAATCAGGCCAAATAATGAAGGCCTTGGCTATTCTGGACAAGCCAGTACCAGTAAAACCATGTTTGGAAAACCTAAATCTCCTTCAACTCCTACAAAGTATTGTTGCAGTCATTATGGAAGAACAGGACATGTAGTAGCTAGGTGTTGGAAACTACATCCTTGTGACTCATGTGGATGTACAAATCACTCCTCTTCAAATTTTTGGTACAAAGTGAAAATGGCCAACAAGGTTCATATTGATTGTGGATGGACAAATCTCACACAATGGACCAAGATGAAAGAAATGTTGTATGGCTTCTACAAAAAATGTAAAACCTATGGTAGACCCAGTGGTAAATCTAGTGATAAATCAAGTGACAATCCCAAAGGCAATGACCCAGTGACTGACCTAAATGCAGAACCAATGATAATGATCCAAAGGCAGACCTATAGGAAGATCCAGAGGCAATTATCTAGAGGTAGATCCATCGGCAGATCCAGATATAGACCTAGATGTCTTATTCCAATGACAACCTTAGAGCTAGAGCCAAAGACAGAGCCAACACAAAAACATCTTTTATTATTCTCTCCTACACATTAAGGGGGGATTTCTCTATGTTATCCCACATACTGTAATAAGGGGGGATGTTAGCATAGGTCACACATGTGATTATTTTGATGCTAGGTTATTACATTATGTGTAAGCACATAACTTAAGAGCGCTTTACTTAGGGCATAACATAAGTTGGTTATAAGGGGGTTGAGGTAGTTGTTCAACCACCTTTGGCAATGTATTATATTGTACATCAATGGAATACAAATGTACTGCTCATTTCTATAATTGTAATCATCGTGGAGATCAATCATATGTAATCGTATTTACCCACAAAGTGGCTTATAGGACTTTTCCCTTCTTAAGTGTTTCTCTCATCTTGGGAGATCTTGTGGAGTTATTCATTCCTTAAGTATTATTATTGGTGTTTTCTCTACCTTAAGGGTATTATCTTTCTCTCTCTTTGAATATATTTAAAATGAGTGGTCATATGAAGGAATCCAAGAAGTATTGATGGAGATACAACCTTTTGAAGTCATTCATCTGGAACAAGGATAGTGATAAATTTTATGGTTTTTATAGAATAATATCTCATCTTCCAAGAGCTTTATATTTGTGAAAGTTTATCCAATTTAGATAATTCTTGGATTATTTTGTGTAGAATTTGAATAGCTTTAAATTGAGTGGCCATATAAAGGAATCTGAGCAATATTGAGGGAGATATGACCTTATGAAATATGTTGTCTGTAACAAAGGTAGTGACGGATTTTCAATTCATAATTTTTTCAAAAGACAAAATTTGTTTAGTTCGGGTAAGCAAATCAGTTGGTATTTATTTTTTTGGAAGAAAAATTGCAAATATAGCTATCTCCATGGAATTTTAGTTTCAACTTAGTTGGAAGATGTTTATTTTCATAAAATCCTAGTTTGCATTAGGGCATCAACTATGGAACTACAAACATATTCTGGAGAAGATGATATTGATGTTAGAGAATGGTGGAAACTATTTAAATCTATGTTTACTAGAAATTATTCTTGGTACTATTATCTTCCTCTTTATCTTGGAGGAGAATCTCTCTCTTGGTTTTATAGTCTTTGTAGCACCCATAATGAGCTGACTAGGGATAAGATAAAGCAAGAATTATTGAGTCAATGGGACCCATATAAAAAAATAGCTAGTTTGAAGGTCACCATCAATGGATATGAAGAAGAAATAAACATGCTTTAGAAAGAATAAAAGGAATTAAAAAGAGAGCTACACAATTTAAAATAAGTGATAGAAGATAAAAAAGTTATCAATATGCAGACTGAGGAAACCATAGCTTTGGTAGAAGTGTTGGTCAAATATCTACCTAATCAACAAATCTATGTTTGTACATCTTAGACATGGCCAACATTGAATGACCAGAGTAAAGGTATGTCCTTCACACAAATATCCAAAGAGGGCTCACTCCCAAGATAAATTCTACACTAGTTGAAGACTAGAGTTGCAGGAAAGAAATTAGAAAATGTGGAAAGAGATGGGAAATATGGCCACAGGATGAAAGCATAGGATTCAGGCAAACTAACAGCAGGAAATTCACCCAAACATGAAATAGCATATGATAAAAGAGAAGAAATAGAATTTACTTATAATCTTGCGAAGATAACCTCTAGAACAACACTCCAGCACTCACTCCCTCACCAACAATATTTAAATTCAGATGCAAAATTTAAATTAAACAACAGATAATGAATATGAGCATACAATAGAAATATATAAACAAAAGAAAACCACACACAAAATCACTTGTAAACTCAGAAGCCTGGTATCTTTTATTGATGCAGATAACTTGAGGCAAAAGTATAGCTTTAACTCTCTCTATACCTTAGTATCTCTATTAAAAAAAAAATGTCGACTTCTGATTGGCTGCGACTGAAATTTTTTGTTAAGGCCGAAAAACGGTAATATTTACAAATATTGTCTGAATATACTTATATTATACTCGTACATATAATTCCTTTTCTGCTTTCTCAACGGAAATATAACTTTAGGTGAAATGCATTCATTTGTGATGGGAAGAACCAATCCATCTTGATCTTTCAACTCGAAAGCATTGAACTATTTCTCTGAAACAATTTTAAATGGTCCCTCCCAGAAAGCATTGAATTTATCATGGTTACCCGGCTTAGCTTTCTTTACATTCCATTTCAAAACCAAGTCTCCCACTATAAATTTTTTTGCAGTTGTCTTTTTGTTGAACCATCCTTTAGTATCTGCCACATACTTCTGATTGTGATTGTAAGATTGCTCTCTTTGTTCTTCTAACTGTAAGGCTGCATTAGTTGGGCATCCATCAGTTGACCTTCTTCTTCGTTTATCTGATTCAGTAGCTTCAATGTTGGTATCTCCATATGTATGGGAAAAATAGCTTCTTTTCCATAAACTAAAGTGTAGGGTGACGTATTGATGGATTTCTTGATTGAAATTCTGTCAGCCCATAGCGCTTGGTTTATCAAGGAATGCCAATTTCTTTTGTTATCTTCTAGCGTCCTTTTCAAGATTCTAAGAAGATTCTTATTTGTAGACTCAACTAAGTCGTTACCCTATGGGTAATAATTGGAAGAAGTTTTTAGGTATATACCATACCTACTGGCGAACTCAATCATATTTGCTCCGATGAAGGCAGATCCATTATCTAAGACTAGTGAATCTGGTATACCGAATCTGGTAATCAGACTTTCTACAAACTCAATCACAACTTCCTAATCAGCCTTTTTAGTGGGAATGGCTTCGGCCCACTTGGTGAAATAATCAGTGGCTGTAAGTATATACTTATGACCATCTAATGAATTAGGTTCTATTATCCCAATGAAATCTAACCCCCACTGCTGAAAGGGTTATTCAACTTGGATAGGTTTCAAGGGCATGGGGGCATTTCTATTTCTTCCAACATACCTTTGACACTTTTCACAACTCTTGGTGATATTTTATGTGTCTAAAAATATAGAAGGCCAATAACAGCTTGCTTGGAGTATCTTCAAAGTAGTTGATTTCCCTGAATAATGTCCTCCAAGGAAACCTCCATGAAATTCTCTCAGAACCTTTTGTTTCTCATCTTCTCTTATGCATCTCAAAAGTACACCATCTATATTTTTTTGTATAATCCTTCATTTTTAAGGGTGTACTTCAATGCTTGTGCTCTAAACCTCCTTCTCTGTGAAGCATTTAGATTTTCAGGACACATACCAGTCTGAAAGTATTCCACTAGGTCATCAATCCAATCAGTGTCTTTGGGCATAGAATCTGCTTGTGTATTAATCATCACATCTTGGAGTTGCACTTGTTCATCTATAATCTGCTTGGCTAACTGGTGACACAAGGCTCTACCTCTTACCAATTTTGTGGGATTTATTTCTACATCATATTCTTGTATTTTGGTTACCCAACCAACACGTTTTTCACCAAACTCTCCTTGTATGATGAAGTTCCTAACGTCAGGATGTATCACATAAACAAGGATATTGCTTTGTGACAGAAAATGTTTAAACTTCTGCAAGGACTTCATGACAGCATAAACTTGTTTTTCAATAAATTTGTATCTCTCCTCATGATCATGCATGGTGGAGCTCAAAAAATCTATGGGTCTTTCTTTGTTATCTTTCCCCTTTTGTGTGAGGACTGCAACATAACTCTCTGATTCACCAACAACATACAAGATGAAACTTCGTGAATAATTATGATTGATTAATACAGGTGCTTGGGCTATCTCTTCCAGAATTTTCTTGAAGGTATTTTTCCTAACATCTTTCCATTTGAAAGGAGCATCCTTCTTCAGCAGTTCTGTCATTGGTTTGACAATTTGTGCAAAATCTATAATAAATTTACGCACAAAATTTATTTGCCCAAAGAAAGATTGCAAACCTTTCTTATTGACTGGTAAAGAAAGTTCCAAGAGTGCTTTTACCCTGCTAGGATCAATAGCTAGCCCATCTTTGGAGATGACATGACCGAGTAGGATACCTTCTTCTACCGCAAATATAGACTTTTTTGGGTTCAATGATATCCCAAATTCCCTGCACTTCTCAAAAAAAATTTCTAGATGTGAGGTGTGATCCTGCTTATCATGAGAGAAGATAGTCATATCATCTAAATAGATGACTATGATTTTATTAGCAATTTCACCAAACGCTACATCCATTGCTCTTTGAAAAGTTGCTCCAACGTTGGATAAACCAAATGGCATCCTTTGGTAGGCAAATTTTCCCCACTTTGTAGTAAAAGCGGTCTTGAATTGGTCTTCATATTTTACCCATACTTGATTATAACCTAAAAAACCATCCAATAAGGAAAACCTTTCTGCTCCTACAATTGTGTGTATAATTTGGTCAATCTGAGGTAGCGGGTAATGATATTTGAGTGATGCTCTGTTCAGATTTTTGAAATCTACACACAATCTGATATCACCATTTTTCTTCCTGACTAGTACCAATTTTGCCACCAAGGTGGAGTGCTTAATAGGGTATACTATTTTAGCTTGAAGGATTTTTAGAAGTTCTTGTTTCATCAAAGATTCTATCTTCGTATTCACTGGTCTTTTATTTTTCCTAAAATGCTTAGCTCCTTCTTCTAATTCTATGGTATGTTGAATAACATCTTTATTGTACACTTTTAGATCACTATACACCCAAGCTATGATGTCAGGGAACTTTTTACACAATTCTCTGATCTGGTTCACTTCCTCTTCTGTACAACTGATTCCAACCTTAATCATTTTTCCTGGCTCCAACTCTACATATTTGTATCTTCGTTTATCGACCTTGATTTTTTGGCCAACTGCTCTATCATTGTTATCAAACAGGCTTTCTAGGGTGATGAGACCCTTAGGAATATGATTGTTTTTTAACTGAATAATGCCCTCTTCCTCTTCATCCTATAGATCCCAGTTGGCTGAGCAATTCATTTCATGGATTAAGAAATCTAGTATCTGTTCATCATTTTCAAAAACTTGCCAAAAAATATTTTTATCAGGCACTGAAGGCCTGTATATAAGTCTAACAGTTTTAGAATTCTGAATAACATTACTTACAAGACAAAAATTAGCTCCCACTGAAGCTAACAAATCTACGTGGGTATTATGTTCTCTAGGGATAAACTTTATATTTAGGGCCTCAAAGGCCTCTAAGAGATCCCACACTTTGTTCCTGTAAGCCTTCAAATAATGTTGTTTACTTATACATTTTTTGGTGACTTGATTCACAATAAGTTCTAAATCTCCATAGATGAGTAACTGTTTGATTCCCAATTTCTTAGCCTTTCTTAACCCTAAGAACAGGGCCTCATATTCTACTATGTTATTGGAGTAACTCCAAGTCAACTTGTAAGAGAAAACCTTTTCCTCTCCGGTGGGAGAAATCAAAACTATTCCGGCACCAGCTCCATTCTTGCACCTAGCCCCATCAAAGAAAAGCTTCCACAATTGATTCACATAACCATCCTTTTCTAGGGAGGGTATCAATTTTATTTTTGGTTTCTCAATAGAATAGTTTCCTATTTCTGTTTCTATCATGGCATTAAAATTTTGTAGAGAAAACTTGTCCTCAGCTTGGAGCTCTTCTAATGTTTCTTCCATTAGATCTTCTTCTATTGTTTCTTTAGTCATCATATTTACACGGTCAGTTTCACCAATATTTTCTACATGAAACGTCGATGGTTTCTCATTAAAAATCTTGACCCTTCTACCTTTGAAAGGTATCTCCAAATGAGAATAATCTAAGGATAAGTATCCTCCTATCTTTGTTGTGAACTCTCTAGATAGACACATACCAAAATAGGGCTCCAAGTCTATGACTACTACCTCTTGTATGACTGTCATCTGAGGCATTTTATGCAGTCGTATGGGAATATTCTTTATCACTCCTATAGTTTTTATTGGATTACCATCTAACTGTAGGATGCCTACACTTCTCCTAGTGTACTCTATTCCCATAATATCACATACTGCTTTGGGTATCATAATGGTAGCAGCACCTGAATCTATCATGCAATTGTGGGCAACCCATCCTTCCATTTGAAGGGACAAATAAAAGGGTGGTGGCCTATTCTTACCAGTGGCAGACGTCAAGTTCATTAGAACCATTTTTTAAGATGATGCAATCCCACCTCCATTTTTCATTGTTCTTAGGGATTCCTATAGGAGATCGATTTGACCTGGGATTTGAAGAGCATCATACATACTTGCCTTAGGAGTCTTTTTCATTTCCTCTACTATACTGAATGTAGGTGAATCAACTATTCTTTCTCTTTCTTTGGCAAAAGTTTCATATTTATTTTTGTATCCCTGGGTAGCTTTAGTTCTTTGCCTTTTTGTCAGCGAGTTCTTGGGTTTCATTTTCCCCCCGAGGAATAAAGTATTTGTGTGTTTCTTGCCCTTGACTTTTGGCTGGAAACTGATATTTTCTGTTTTGAGGGAGACTTCCCTTAGGAGTTTCTTTGGGAACTTCCTTGGGAGCAAGGGAAACATTCAATGGTTGAAGCTCTTTAGGGTCTACTTGCAGTGGTTTCTTACCTGATCTTGTCAAAACTGAAACTTGTTCTACTCTAGGCATCATGAAGTTGTGGTCCTTCTCTCTAATTATATTTACATGGCCTTTCATTTTTTCTTTACTCTTTTCAACTGCTATACTTTGTACATAATGCTGGTGTATCATACACGAAATTTTCCCATGTGGATCGTTACATGTAGTACACCAAAATTTAGAATCAGTGGGAGGCTCCTCGGCCTCCACTGTCTCATTTGTATATACCGTTCTCGTGTTGGAAAATTACCATTGGTAAAAGGTTAAAAAGAGTATTTTACCTTGGGTAAGTTTACTTACCTTTTACCTTACCTGGACGACAATTGGATGGTAGCATCTTTGGGTGGCAAGAGAGTTTTAATTTAATTTCTTCTCCCTTCCCTTAATTTCTCCTATTCCCCCCTTTTCTCTAGTATGGTTATTTTGTGTTTATTTAAACTTTGTAACCTGATTATTTTTGTTAATGGTTAATGGTTAATGCAATATTTACCTTTGTATCGAATAGCTCTCCTCCCACATTTGGTATCAGAGCCGAGAGCCGAGACCGGCCTGAATCTCGAGGTGGTGGGGCCCGCAGTTTGAGGTGATGACACGGATATCGAGGCAGCATGTAGGAGCCGAGGCGACATGAATCCCAAGGCAGCCCATAGGACCCGAGGAGGCCTGCAGGAGTAGATCGGCATGATTCTCGAGGTGCTGGAGTAGATCGGCATGATTATCGAGGCACTGGTGGAGCTAGACGTGATAGGCATAGGCAGACACGTGGCCCGAGGCAATTCGTTGACGAAGTGGCACGCGGCCCGAGGCAACACGTTGGAGAGGGCAACATGCGGCTCGAGGTGGTTCGTTGGAGAGGCCACCTACGCGTGGCCCGAGGCGACCTACGTGCGGTACATGGAAAAAGGATCACGTAGCCTACGGACTGCCCGTAGGCAATCAAAGCACATACAGTGCTTTGCTCTTTTTAAAGAGCATCAACATCGCCGCATCGGTGATGTGGGACTATTAAGTCCCAAATAAAAAATTTTGCTTCGTGCCGAAGCACGAAGCCAAAACATTTCTTCGCGTTCGACACGAATGCAATAAAGGTAGGGAACCAGCTAGTGCTCCTGGATTTTCCCGGTAGCACAGCGGCTACCCTTTGCCCTGATGTTTGTGAGGTCACATGATCGAACCTCGATGAGGTCATTTTTTTTGCTTTGTACTCGTTGCGCTAGCAATAAGGGCAGGGAGCCTGCTAATGCTCCTGGATCTGCCCGGTAGCACAACGACTACCCTTTGCATTGACACCCGCGAGGTCGCACGATCGAACCTCGGTGGGATCAACCATTTTTTTAAAAAAAGAAAATTTTCTTTAAAAAACTTTAAGGTAATTTAAATTTTTTTTTTGATGATTGACATTTCCTAAGAGGAAATAGTTGTAAAATTAAAAAAAAAAAATTGAAAGGTTTTATTTATCATTTGAGTTGATGATTGACATTTCCTAAGAGGAAATAGTTGTAAAAAAAAATTTACGCTTTAAGAGGTAAAAAAAATTAGTAAAATTTCCTAAGAGGAAATCTTTGTAAAATAAAATTTCTAGGAAATTTTCTTAAATGATAATATTGGAAGGATGTTACCAAGCACTTTGTAGTTTTTTACTGAGAATAAATGCTGAAAGCTTTGATGAGCACGTGAGAACACTAGGCATACATTAAATCTTTTCCCAGTTGCAAAACACAGTTATTGCACAATAGAGAAATCATGATCTAGGATACGAAGCAGATTCAGAAGATAACTCCTTTGGGAGCAGATTTGAACAATCCGACACAGTGGAGATTGCTCCACAAGGATCTGAATATACTCATTATTGTAATTCAGTTGAAATCCTACAACCTCCTCCTGAAATTATATTGATCAGTGACGACGACGAACAAGTCGCTGACAACTTTGTAATTGTTGAATCACAACAACAAGAGTGAGTTGTTTATGATTGTAAATCAGGCAAGGCTTGATAGTTTGTAAAGTCTTTTTGAAATAAGACTATATAAGAAAGGTTTCTTATTTTATTAGATAGTAATGGGATCAAATAACAATCTACGAATCCCCGAATTCAGTGGAGATAATTATGAGTACTGGTCCATCAAAATGAGGACATTACTCATAGGAAAAGGACTATGGGATAGTATTGAAGACGGTTACACTGCTCCAACAGATTGGACTACTTTGAGTGCAACTGACAAGAAGATCTTCAAAGATGCACAAAATAATAACTCTTTTGCCTTATACCATATTCAAGCGGCATTAGATCCAAGTATCTTTCCTAGAATTGCATCTTACTTAAGCGCCACGAGATGCATGGAATGCCTTGAAAGAAGGATTCCAAGGAAGTGATAAAGTGAAGCAAGTCAGGCTTCAGACCTTAAAAAGAGATTTGGAAAATCTCAGAATGAAGGAAAATGAAAGAGTCGGTGACTACTGTGTACGAGTCAAAGCAGTAGTTGATATGATGCAAACTTTAGGTGATGACACAAAAATTGAAACAATTGTGAAGAAAGTGTTGAGAACACTTCTTCCTAAGTGGAATCACATTGCCAGCATAATTGAAGAATCAAAAGACCTTTCTACTCTTACATTTGATAGTTTGATTGGATCATTAACATCACATGAAGAGAGACTTCAAGGAGCACCTTCAACAAGCTATGGAGGTGATGATAAAGCCTTCACTTCGAACGAAGTTGCAATACGAGGACAAGGAAGAGGCTGAGGCAGAGGACAACAACAAAGAGGCAAAGGCCAAAGCAACTCCTATAGAGGAGGAAATCAAAACAGAGGTGGAAATCAAAACAAAGGAGCCAATCAGAACCAAAGCGACAATGCAGGCCATGGAAATCAAGGACGAGGAAGTAACAAGACTAAAACAACTTGTTTCAATTGTGGGAAATAAGGACACTTCGCTCGTGACTACTGGTCAAAGACTTCAAAATATCAAAGCAGTCAATATGGATCATTCTATGGAGAAGAAGAAGGTCTATCAAATATTTTTCTCTTATGGACAGTCAGATCAAAATCTTAAAGATACATGGATTTTGGATACTGGTTGCTCCAACCACATGAGTGGCAAAGAAAATCTCTTTGCTACATTAGATTCAAATTACAAATCCCATGTTAAGTTAGGGGATAATAAATCTTTGCAAGTTGAAGGCATTGGAGCTATGGAAGTTCCAACAAAAGAAGACCTTAAAAAAGTGAATGACATATACTATACTCCACGGCTACAACACAATTTGTTAAGTGTTGGCGAAATGATGGAGAAGCATTACAAATTAGTTTTTGATGAAAGAAAATGTACAATCCTTGATAAAAACAATTGTAATAGAGTCATCACAGAAGTACCTATGACAAAGAATAGGTTATTCCCTCTAAAATTTGGTGTGCCAGGGGGAGCTCAACTTGCAAACATTGCTATTACAAATCCAAGTGAATTGTGGCACTTGAGATATGGTCACCTCAATTCCGCTAGCTTGAAAATGTTAACATCACAAGCTATGGTGACAGAACTACCAAAAATTCAATAACATAAGAAGGTATATGAAGCATGTGCTTTGGGAAAGCACTCCAGAACAAAGTTTCCAAGAGGCCAAGCGTTGAGAGCAAGCTATCCTCTTCAGCTAGTACATTCGGACATCTGTGGTCCAATGCAAACAAAAATCCTTGGAAACAATTATTATTTTCTAACATTCATAGATGATTATTCTAGAATGTGTTGGATCTATTTTCTGAAACACAAAGATGAAGCATTTGATTGCTTCATAGACTTCAAAAATAATGTAGAAAAGCAATGTGACTACTATGTCAAATGTCTTCGCACTGATAGAGGAGGAGAGTACTCCTCAAATGAATTTTTAAATTATTGTAAGCAAAATGGGATAAAAAGGAAGTTCACCACTGCCTATACCCCATAATAGAACGGTGTGGCCGAGAGAAATAACCGCACCCTTGTTTAAATTGCACGAATGATGCTTCAGACAAAGCATCCAACATATAGCTATTGGGCGGATGCAGTGAGAACTAGTGCATATATTCTAAATAGAAGTCCGACTTTTAGTTTAGATGGTATCACTCCTTATGAAGGATGGTACGGTAAGAAACCAAATGTCAAATATTTTCGAGTATTTGGTTCTTTAGCTTATGCACACATTCCTGAGGAGAAGAGAAAGAAGCTTGATCCCAAGAGTCAAGCATGTATTTTTGTAGGGTATTGTGAATCAACCAAAGGGTATAGATTGTACAATCCCAAGACACATAAAATAATTATCTCCAGGGATGTAATTTTTGATGAAGGGGGAGAATGGGGTCATAAAAAATTTGTTGATATAGACTCTAATTCGAAAAGTTCCACATTTGTACACCCCAAGAAAAGTAGTGGAAAAATTTCCCCTCCACAAAGTCCACATCATGAATCTTCATCAACTACATCAAGTGGTACACCAAGTCCAAGAGGGACTTCTTTGTTGGCACCCCCAAACTCTCCAAAACGATTTCATAGATTTGTAAGCGCTCCAAGTCTGATGGATATTGATCCAGTTTCTCAAAGGAAAGAGAAAAATAGAGGAAATCACATACTACAGAGTCATCCATATTCTCAAATGTTGGATAGGAATTTCCAACAAAGATACACTAGGAGTCAAGCTAGTGAGATGGAAGACATTTTGTCAAGACTTGAAAATCTTCAAATGTTAGGAGATGATGAGTCTTATGAACCAAGGGGTGATGTAGTCAATTATGCTTTGTTGGCTGCTGCACAGCTAGAACCATCTAGCTATGAAAAAGCATGTCTTGAAAGTATATGGCAAGATGCCATGGAAGAGGAAATATACTCAATTAAAAAGAATGATACTTGGGAGCTTGTGAAGCTTCCCAAGGGAAAAAAATGTGTTGGATGTAAATGGGTCTATAAGACCAAATTCAATGCTGATGGAAGCGTTGAAAGGCACAAGGCAAGATTAGTAGCTAAGGGTTTTACTCAGAAATATGGAATAGATTATGAGGAAACCTTTGCTCCAGTTGCTCGATAAGAAACAATCGAAGCTGTTCTTTCCTTGGCAGCCCATAAAGGATGGAACATTCAACACATGGATGTGAAAAGTGCATTTTTAAATGGATACTGATAGAAGAGGTGTATGTTCAACAACCTCAAGGTTTCCAAGAACAAGGAAAAGATAACCTTGTTTATAAATTGAAAAAAGCACTTTATGGCCTCAAGCAAGCACCACGAGCGTGGTACTCACGAATTGATGGCTATTTCAGCAAGTATGGTTTCACAAAAAGCAAGAGTGAACCAACTCTATACTACCTGAAGAATGGAGTAGATATCCTCATAGTTTGTTTATATGTGGATGATCTAATATTTATGGGTAGTAATAATAAAATGAATATGGAGTTCAAAAACTCCATGATGAATCAATTTGAGATGAAGGATCTCGGATTAATGAGATACTTCCTAGGAATGGAAGTACATCAATCAAAGAATGGGATCTTCATATGTCAATAGAAATATGCTCATGACATGATCAAGAAATTTTCTATGCAGCAGTGCAAATCAATTGCAACACCAACAGGACATGGAATCCAGCTAAGCAAAGATGATGGAACACCAAAAGTTGACATGACTAATTTCAGAAGCATGGTTGGGATTTTAATGTTTCTCACCAACACTAGGCCAGATATACAATATGTTGTTTCTCTAGTATCAAGGTTTATGGCATGCCCATCTGAGATGCATCTTCAAGCAACAAAACGCATTTTATGATATGTAAAATGTACATTGGATTTTGGAATCCATTACCACAAGTCTAACTCTGTGAAGTTAGTTAGTTATAGTGACAGCGATTGGGGCAATAATATAGATGAAAAAAAATCTACATCAGGGAACTGTTTTAGTCTAGGTTTAGGACTAATAACTTGGAGTTCCAAGAAGCAATATGTTGTAGCATTATCATCTATAGAAGCTAAGTATATAGCCATTACCCATGCTAGTACTCAAATCCTCTGGTTGAGGAAAATCCTTGAAGAGATTGGCAAAAAACAAATTGGTCCAACCAAACTAAATTGTGATAATATTAGTGCCATACAGTTGGCATATAATCCGATCCACCACAAAAGGTCAAAACATTTTGATATGAAGTATCACTTCATAAGAGATATGGTGGAACAACAGATAGTTGAGCTTCAATACTGCAACACTTTGGATAATCTAGCAGACATCTTCACCAAAGGCATGGCTAAAGCTCAATTTATAAAGCTAAGAGACTGTATAGTCAGTCCTCTCAACTTTAAGGGGGAGAATGTTGGAAAATTACCATTGGTAAAAGGTTAAAAAGAGTATTTTACCTTGGGTAAGTTTACTTACCTTTTACCTTACCTGGACGGCAGTTGGACGACAACATCTTTGGGCGGCAAGAGAGTTTTAATTTAATTTCTTCTCCCTTCCCTTAATTTCTCCTATTCCCCCCTTTTCTCTAGTATGGTTATTTTGTGTTTATTTAAACTTTGTAACCTGATTATTTTTGTTAATGGTTAATGCAATATTTACCTTTGTATCGAATAGCTCTCCTCCCACATCTCGGTCTCTCTTGTCCCCTATTGCTTGATTGTGCTGCATCTCTTGTTACCTGACGGAACCTCCTTGGCAAAAAATTCCTTTTAGCCTCTCTCTTTTTAATTGATGTTATATCATTTGCTAGATTTTTCATGGTGTCCAGGATAAGAGTAAGCTGATTATCGGGGACTTGCTGAGGAGGTGGCACAGGTAATGCAGGTATAGCAAAAATAGGATGCAATGCCAAAGGAGTTTGAGGCATTGGTATTGTAGGTACATAGGGTGATCCATTCCATCTTGAAATATTTGTGAACTTCGATTCAGCAGAGTTAGGAGAAGTAGCATGAGTAGCCTGGGGAATATCAGGAAAAATGGGCATTATTGCTTTGGGTGGATACCTTCCAATGGCTATGAGATCTCTCTCTGCTATATAATCTTGTTGATAAATGGTATGGAATGTGAATATTCTTGACTGTCGTATTATCATACTAATATCTAAATCAAAGGATCTCATATAGTAATATATTGCTTGCTCTTCTATTGGTTTCAATCCTTGAGGAATCCTTTCCCAGGTCTGACTGAAATGGATATTGAAGTCTACAATTTCTTCTTGAGGATGTTTCCTTATGATCATGAACTGGTTCAATAAGGAAAATGGATCTGCATGTTTATTGAATTCATCCACCAACTTTCTAGCGAGCTCTGCCCAGGTGGTAATTGATTGAGGAGAGAGTGCACGATACCAATAGAGCATTTTACCCTTCAGAGAAATAACTAGCAATCTGATCATCACATCCTCCTGTGTGATGTTATAGGTTGTAGCCATTGCTACTACATCTAAGCAATGTTCATGTGTTGTTTTTCTTGTTCCATCATATGAAGGCAATGCCTTCAATGCTACACCAAGAATTTGATTATGGGCTGCTAAATTTAGTGGACCAGTGTGGTTCCATATAAGATAAGATGGTGGTGGAGGAGCGACCATTGTAATTTCTATATCCGTCTGAACTATTGGGGTTGTAGTAACAGCTGGAGATGAACCAATTATAGAATATGGCAAAACAGAGGGTATAATGGCACTATTATTGGTAGCAGGTGGATTTGATCTTGTAGATAACACTGGATTCACTCTTAAGCTACCAAGATGTAACTCGAAGAACTCAATGGGCTCTTCTGAGTTTTTTGATTTGGATCTAGTTATCATATAAACATATACTAGCTTTAACTAGGTCTAAAAAGATAAGGTATTTTCTGGGTCTATACCTTCAGACGGAGTCGCCAGGTGATTGGGTTTTTTATTCTAAAGATCAAAGGCAAAACACCAAACCTTGTAAAAATAATGTGGGATTTAGGGTCCCACCGGGCGTGCCAAAAAATTTTGGAAAAAAATCTGCCTTGGGTTGTTTAGTTGCACCTTAGATTTTGTCAACATTGAAAAGACGAGAAGGTTTGAGACTTTTCACCTGATCTCCAGAGAAGGCTGGTTCCTTGAAGTTTTTTATGGGAAAAGGGGAAGGAAGTAATACTGAAAGAGAGGGAAATATAGTCGAAGCTAGATCTAATATATGGTGCATATTAGACAACAACGAAGACAGATTTACTTACTTCTATCCAAAGAATTTAAACACATATCTATGCAGTAATTATATAATTTCATATATGATTTCTAATATTTCGTTTAACATGCGTATATATTAGATTCTCATTCCAACAATATGATTTATGTATTGCAAAAGTTCAGATATAAGAACAAACTCAATTTACAATTCAATATTGTAAGCAAAAATAAAGAACATTAATACATACACTTGCACGATATGAACCAGAAGCCAATGGGAGATGTGATTTTATTGCTTGTATTCGAAGTACATGCATTCAGTCTTGTAAACGTCTAAGAGCTGACCCTTTTTTTGGAGTCGCTCACCCCTATATATACCCTAAAAGAGTATCTTTTTCTAAGTACATCTTACTATTTTACAAGCAATTATCTACAGTTTCTACTAATACACAAGTCTTCTATGAATTAGATATCTTCTCTGTAGATTAGATTCTAGATGAGTCTGTCACATTTTCAATCATCTGGCAAGCCTGCTCTATCCTGGATTTCTGATAATCATGTCATAAATCACTTCTTGGTGTTAGTGCATGCCTTTGATTGCAAAAAATACATTTTATTCCTTTACAGTTGGTGTGTCGTGAAATCATGACATTCTTTCCTTGCTTTGCTCTTTTTCTGCCTCCAGCCATGAAAATGAGACATGTCACGAAATCATGAAATTCATCTCTTAATTTGCTCTTCTTCTGCTTTTCGCCATGAAAATGTGACATGTCATGAAATCGTGACATTCTTTCCTTGCTTTGCTCTTTTTCCGCCTCCAGTCGCGAAAATGCAACATGTCACGATATCGCGACATGTTGCCTCCTTGCTCCCTTCTGTTGCTCTTGGCCACAAAAATGCAACATGTCGCAATATCATGACACTTTTTCCTCCTTGCTCTTTCTCTTTGCTTTGGACCGTGAAAATGCAACATGTCGCGATATCGCGACACTTTTTCCTCCTTGCTCTTTCTCTTTGCTTTGGATCGCGAAAATGCAACATGTCGCGATATCGCGACACTTTTTCCTCGCTCTTTCTCTTTGCTTTGGACCACGAAAATGCAACATGTCGTGATATCGTGACACTTTTGCCTCCTTGTTCCCTTCTGTTGCTCTTGGCCATGAAAATGCAACATGTCATGATATCGCGACACTTTTTCCTCCTTGCTCTTTCTCTTTGCTTTGGACTGTGAAAATACAACATGTCATGATATCGCGACACTTTTTCCTCCTTGCTTTTTCTCTTTGCTTTGGACCACAAAAATGCAACATGTCGCGATATCGCGACACTTTTTCCTCATTGCTCTTTCTCTTTGCTTTGGACCGTGAAAATGCAACATGTCGCGATATCGCGACACTTTTGCCTCCTTGCTCCCTCTTGTTGCTCTTGGCCATGAAAATGCAACATGTGATATCGCAACACTTTTTCCTCCTTGCTCTTTCTCTTTGCTTTGGACCGTGAAAATGCAACATGTCGCAATATCGCGACACTTTTTCCTCCTTGCGGTGTTTTGCTTTTTCTTTGATCTTTAGCATATGGGCCACTTCGGTCTTCTTGGAAAATATGCAAAAAGGTGCATTAGCTTTTTTTTTGTAGTTAGTCACTTTTTGACTAACAGGATCCAAGGAAAAACAAGAAGTGGTTGCAGATAGACAAATTGAAGAACATGAAATGGAATCCAAGAAGGCGGTAGCAGAAACAAAGTCCATGGAAGATGCGACAACAATTGAGTCCATGGAAATAGTAGCAGAGTCCAAGGAAGCTTTGATAGAAGAGCACAAGAACATACCAAACAAAAAAAATATGAAAGAACAATATGTATAATAATTTAAAATAATGGAGCCAAATTTTGAGGAGTTAAATGTGGTAGAACATCAAGTTAAGGTTACACCATATCATCATCCACACCACCATGAGCGATAACAATCTTGGTGGCATGGCTCAAGGCAACAATATTATGGTTCTACATGGAATCAAAAGGGCACCAAGTATGGAAGTGTTTGGAAAAGAAAGTATAGTGATACTGGTTTTCAGAGGGGTTCATCAACATCAAGGAACAAGTGGACCCATCATTCGAAGTACCAAAATAAAGCAGAAAAAGTGTGGAGTGAACAAAGTAGTTTTGGTTACTCAAGTGACAAAATGGCATACCAACATCAAAAATGACCAGCAACAATCAATGTTTCACTAGGATGGATGGATTATCGAGATTGATATTAATTTCTAACATTTCTTAGAAAATCACATTATCTTATTTCTTCATATGTTTTAAGGATGAAACATTTGTAAGGAGCGTGGCATGTTAGGGTACCTAGGAATAGATATTTGGGGAAATATTATTATATTGTATAAGGGTTGGCATGGGCCACACATAACCCAAGGTTGATTGTATTATAATATTATATTATATTATAATATAATATTATATTAGTATTCAGCTCACCAAAGTAGAATTAGAAGATGGATATATAAAGAAGATATATTTGTCATTGTAATTATCATGGAGATCAATCATATGTAATCGTCTTTGCCCATGAAGTGGCTTATAGAACTTTGCCCTTCTTAAGTGGCTCTCTCATCTTGGAAGATATTGTGGAGTTATTCCTTCCTTAAGGATTATTATTGGTGTTTTCCTACCTTAAGGGTATTATCTATCTCTCTCTCATTTTTAGATTGTTATTGTGGATAATTATTTGTGGATGAATGATTTGATATTTTTGCATATTGGTGAATGATTTATGTTAATAAGAATAAACTTCTTAGGAACAAAAAATGGCTAGGAAGAAACCTTTGGGAAGAAATGTTAGACTCCCTCCTGAAGACTTCCATATCCTATCAATATTTTTTCTCATAGTCAAAGCCCCTAGTCAAGACCCATTAAATTAACCAATAATTACCTTATATTTGAGCAACAAGGATCTTTGCTATATAAGGTCCTCCCTACCCTATACTATTAGGGATGATTATAAGGATTTAGCTATAAATTGGTCCATGGTAGGGACACTATAACTTAATATCTACTTCAAACTCCTATTTATACAAACCCTCAAATTTTTGGCATGCAATCCCTAGTTCTATCGGTGTCTCAATCTCTTTGGTCAAGCCCTTCTTTTGCCTCAATGGTGGTAGCTCCAAATAATTATTTTATGGAGGAGGGTCAACACTCTAAGGTCCACCACTCTCGCAACATTTTTCGGAATGACAAACATCGATAGATAAATAGTGATGCTTTCCACACGTCCTCCAACTCTTATGGCTCACTTGAAGTTTTGGGTGATGTAGAGGATGTCATGGAGATCATGCATCCTAAAAAATCCCAATGATTTTTTTCTTGTGGAATGTCCGAGGACTAACATACCCGATAAAAAAATATCTAGTCCAAAATGAGATGTCAAATATTTCTCGAGTTCATGGAAGCCTCAATTTTTTATATCTATAAGAAGTTAAGATTTTTTATCTCAATTTGTGATGTACATGTGAATTTGTGTGGCCATGAAGTTCCTATTTTACCATGAAGTATTCCTCGAGAAAATGGAGAGCCATCACTATCCTTACACCTTTATTATAGAAGAATGTTGTGACCTGGGTGTTGATCCATTCAATCAATTTGTCTGGATTTTGCTCGATATCTATGAAAAATTGTTTGGGGTGGTTAATGTGTATACCTCCAACATAACTTTTGATTTATGTGAGATATGGATATGGCTTGCCCTGAATCTACCATTTACCACTTGGATGCTCTGTGAAGATTTTAATATGGTGGAGAAAGCTTTTGATAAGGTCAATCATGCCCTGATGCAGTGGTTCTTAGGTGAAAGGGAATATTGGTTTTTATAAAAAATAAGCTTCATCATTATGACCCTAATTATTGCTTCTCACCTTCTGACTTTCATCAGGCTCTTTGGTACACCTAATCCAATTTCCAGGCTGCTTCTACCAGGGTTTTGGAAATATTGGACAGAGCCATGATTTTTGAGTGTGACAACTTTCAATTCTCTCATATTTTGCCTTCTTCGTCATATGTTTTGACTTTATCTGGTACTACATTGTCTGATCATTCACCTATTTTATTCTCGATGGCAAATTTAAACTTTCAACCTAGAGTGCATTCTTCATAATTTTACCTAAATGTTTATTTTTTGCATAGCTTTAGCATGAAAATTCATATATGCCATATTTAGAATTTTATTTGGAATTCTACCATTCAACGAACCACTAAGGTGTTGCAGACTCTGGGTGTTGAAGTTGCAAAGTGAAGTAAATAGGCTAAGTCTGCCTTGTAGAGTGAGCTATCCAAAGCCTGTCTTAGGATTGAAGCTTCTCCTTTTATTTCTCTTGCTCAATCCCAATTTTCTTCCATTCGACATGAGCTAAAAAAAATTATTTTTTATGAATCCAACGGTGCTCAATTACATGCTCGAATGCATTGGCTCAAAGTGGGGGACAGAGTGACCAAATATATTTTTCAACACCTTAGACCTCCTACCTAGTATTCATAGTTTCAATCCATTAAAGTTGATGGGCAGAGATTCACAAACCTTTAAAACATTGTCAAATCCTTTGTTTCACATTATCAAGGTATTTATGCTTCTCAACCCCATGATGATGCTAGAAGGAAATCTCTTGTTGATTGTACCGTTGTTATCTCCAACAAGCCTTCTCCTGAGCAAATGATATTCTATGACACTCCTCCTTCTCTGGAAGATCTAAAAAATGCCTTGTCACTCATGGCCAATGATAAGGCACCTGGTCTTGATGGCTTCCCATGTAAATTCTACAAATAATTCTATGGTATGATTGGTTCTTATCTCCACAAAGTGTATCTTGAAGCCCTACAATGTGGTTCACTGGGTTCTATTATTAACAAAGGCAATTTTAAATTTATTCCTAAGTTTGGGGACCTTGAGATCATAACTAATTGGAGGTTGATCTCCTTGCTTTATGTTATCTATAAGATTATTTCCAAAGCCCTTGCGCTTAAGCTTAAATCTCTCATGCCTTTGATTATCAGACCTACACAAAATGGCTTTGTTCAGGGAAGATACATTCTTGATAATGTTCTTGTTATTTGGGAAGGTATGGAGTGGGCAAGAAATTCTGAACAAGATGCTTTATTAATTAAGATTGAATTTGAGAAATCCTATGATAAGATGGAGTGGTACTTCATCACTGCCATGCTTCAGGCTTTGGGCTTTGCACCAGTGTTTGTGAGCATCATTCTTATGTTATTTAAAGATGATCTAGTTGTTATTACTTTGAATAATAGTCAATATCAATCAATTTATCTTGTTCATTTTGTAAGACAAGGGTGCCATCTTGCTCCATATCTTTTCATTCTTGTTGCAGAGGCTTTTAGCTATTTATTGGCCCATAAGATGGATCAAGGATTAATCAAGGGTATTGCTCTCTCAAATTCTGACCGTCAGTTGGTCAATGGTAATTTTGTTGATCATTATTTTTTAACGCTTTGATAAGATGAACAATCCCTTTCCTCAACTATTATTTCCTTAGAGGTGTTCTATTTAGCCTATGGTTCTTCTATTCAATGGAAAAAAACCTCATGTTTTCAACAATATCAATCCCAGCTGCCATGTTGGCTGCATGATTTCCAATGGACTTGGATTCAGCTGGGTGAGGTGTTTAAATTCCTTGGAATTCCTTTTATGTTTCATGGTTCCTCTACTCAATTATGGCAGTATTTTATTGCAAAAGTGGACAAGAAGATTTCTTATTAGACTAGTAAGAAACTTTCTCTAGAAAAAAAAAATTAGATTTGTTCTAAGGTTTTAGCCATTACCCATGTCTATTATTTGTCTTGTTGGGTTCCATCCAAATATTGTTATAAAAAGTTGTATAAACTTCTGAGATATTTCTTATGAGCTAAAGAATCTGTCAAACGAGTTTTTTATTAGGTAGCTTGGGATATTTGTTGTTTTCCCAAGGACTATGGAGGCATGGTTTTATTTGATTGTCACCGATAAGGTTTTTCCCTTTGTGTTAAATAGATCACCTAGTATTTAATTTGGGATGAATCTAAAGAACGCAAGCTTATATTGAGAGGGAGGGTGAACAATATAAGACCACTTTTTACTTTTTATTTTCAATTAAATATTATGTAGTGTACAGATAGCAGTAATCAAATCAATTCACATAACACCATACACAATAGAGACACATATTTTAACGTGGTTCACCCAATATGGGCTACCTCCACAAAGAAAATATTTCTTCTAAATATTTCTAAAATAATCTCTTGGTAGTCCTTCCCAATTACAATGTTTATGGACCTCTGTCCAAAGGAGATGTTGATCCATTAATCTCAAATTCATGGATCTCTTCCATAGGAGAACTCTTTCCCCTTCTACTTTGGCTAGTGATCTTCTAGAAGACTTTATCTCTCTGTTGCACTGACTAGTGGATCTCTCTCCACTTTAAGACTCCTCACTCAGAAGATATGTCTTCAATTGTCCTAGCTATTGGATCTCTATCCACTAAGAATATGTCCTCTATACTTTGTCACATCCAAAGATTTGTCAATAGGTTCACTCATAACCTTCTCAAATCTGCTCAATAGGTTCACTCAAAACCTAATAAAATTTGCTCAATAGGTTCACTCAATACCTGATCAAATCTGTTCAATAGGTTCACTTAGAACCTAATCAAATATACTCAACAAGTCCACACAAAACCTACTCAAATATGCTCAATAGGTCCACAAAAAACCTGCTCAAATATGCTCAAAAGGTCCACATCGAACTTGCTCAAATTTTCCCAACAATTCCACATAGAAACCTATCCAAATCTGCTCAACAAGCTCACTCAAAACTTGTCCAAATCTTCTCAACAAGCTCACTTAGAACTTGTCCAAATCTTCTCAACAAGCTCACTCAGAACTTGTCCAAATTTACTCAATAAGTCCTCTCTAGGACTTGCTCAAATCTGCATTGCAAGCTTCCACAAAAGCTTACACAAAATCATTCCACAAGCCTTCTCAAAGACTTACCTCAAATCTGCTTAACAAGTCCACACAAAACTTGTTAAATCACATAGAATCATAAAGAGAATTATTAGAGACTCAATATGTTCTATACTCAAATCCCAATCTCAACTCAATTCAATTTCATAGAAGCATAAAGAGAATTATTAGAGACTTAATATGTTATATATTAAAATCCCAATCTCAAATGAAATCAATCTCATAGAATCATAAAGAAAATTGTTAGAGACTCTATATGTTCTATTCTCAAATCTCAATATCAACTCAAATCAGAATATAGAATAGTTTTTTTCATGGAACTTGAACAACCACTTCACACAATCACTTGACTAGGCTCAATCAACTCTACTCAACCAATCACCTCAAGGAATAACTCTTTCTCACAAACCCTAGTCCAAGCATGTATCAACCAACTCAAAAATTTTCCAATAATGCTCAACAACAAATCTCACATAATAATGATACTCATGTTCTTTTCTAACTCAAGTTCAATTTCTTTGCATGACCAATTGGCTTCAACAAAAATGCTTATAAAACAAGGTTTAATCACAACTCTCAAACCATAAAAACTTGAAGCATTAAACCAAAAACTCTCAAAAAAAAAACCACAATCAATCCTTTTCTCTCCAAAGATATTTTTAGAAATCAATCACCCAAATAAGTTAATGAATAATATTGTCCATAGCTTTTTGATGCCTTATGAGTTTCCCACTAAATCTGCCACACTCAACACATTTTATTTTTCCAATCTCAACAAGGGTTAGAGGTCTTGAGTAATAACACAATAAAATAATATCTCAATAACACCTTATTACTCCTACTCAATAAAATGCACCATACCCTCTTTATGCAAGTAATAAACCCTCAAAAGAATGAATCAAACTTACTTTAGAAACTCCTTGACAAAAATAGAAATATCTCCTTACACACACCTTATTTCTCCCTTTAAACAATCTAAAAAAGTAGCTCTCGAAAAGAGATTTCCAATGATATATAATATGATATACTTCCAAAAATAAAATCAACAAAAATATCTATCTTTCCTAGGGCATACCATATCCTTATTTCTCCTTAGGCAACCTTGGTAGAAATTAAAATATTAAATAAAAATTAAATTCACTTGCCTTGCCCTTGGCGGGATTCGATCCCCCAACTTCATTCTTCCCAACATCTTAGCCACAACCAAGCCACCGTTGGGCCATGCGCCCTCACGAGTCCAAAACAACATGTCCATCATAAAGTTCCCTCGAAAATGTGTTCTTTCAAAAAACGACAAGCGCTTCACGCACTTCTTCCTTGCATCCAAAAATGCCTCACGTGAATCGAACGTGGAACCTCCACCTTAGTACCAAGCAAACATACCACTGGGCCACGCTACCCTATGTGCTTAGAGCTTTCGATCCTCCACTCCTTTATCCTTTGTGCAAATTGTAAGGGCTTCAAAAACAAGACTTTCGTTTGCATGCACTTCGAATTAAATCAATTGCAAGGGATAACTTTGGTAAATGATTTCATTGGCATTTATATAATGCATTTTGTCTTCTTAGCATCACATCGACATTTTGAATGATTTCGATGTCAGCGTGATTTAATTTATAATTAATTTAAATTTAATTTTAAATTTAAATATTATAAATTAAAAACAACCTTAGGTTTAAATAAATATTATTTATAAAATTTAAATTCCTTGTGAATTTAAATAATTTATAAATAATTATTAAACCTCTTTTTTAACCTTTGCACTAACCCCTCGGGTTTTTATAGACCAACCGCTTAACCTATGCTCCCACTAATATTAAAATATTATGGAGCCTTTTCCTTTTACTTTTGCACTGATGAAGCTTTTTCCTGGATGACTTGGGTGACTTTATTTCTTGCTGAATTCCTTGATAAGAGTAATAACTCTATCAGGTGACATCAATGACAACTTTGGCTCAGAGGACTCAGAATGTCCAACAAAATCTTGGAAACTGCTAGTCAGGCGTTGCACTTCTTCTAGTTTGCTTTCAGGGTAAGAAAATTTAGAAAGGGGTGGGATTGCAATCCATTCTTACTACCCCTTTCCATGTTAAAGCTAAAGGTTATTTTTTTATGTAGAGTATTTGGAAAGATTCAGAGACCTTCAAACCCTGGATCAATTAGAAAAGGATTTTTTGCAAAGAAGGTACCTCTTTACCTTTCATGAATATTTGATGGTCTCCTGTTATCACTTGGCAGGACTCTCCCCTAGCTTTGGTTCAGTGGATCAAAGCGTAGAGGTTCTATAAGCATGGTATTGCTTCCATTTTATTTCTTCTCTTGACATATCAATAGTTGGATACCCTGGGAAAGTTTTCATCAAATTCACAATTTAAATCCTAGTGATAGAGATACTTATGAGGTGGTTATTGATAGTATTTTATATTCTATTTGGTGCAAACTGCATAAGAATTTTTAAAAACCCTGGTGGTCAGATCGGTGTTGGCCTAGGGAGCTTCATGTTTTACAATATAAAGCTCATCTAGGTTACAAATGGCTCACCCCACAAGTTCCAATGGTTGATAAGCTCATTATGAGATGGGACTTAGTCTCTCTTCCCTCTCGATGGAATAAGACGTTTCATATTGCTTGGGCAACTTATATTGAACCTAAAAAAAAAAATTTGCTTGGAGCATTTTGCACCAAGGGTTACATATTGGAAATAGGCTCAAGCATCTGGGTGTTCATAATACCATTTGCCCGATTTGTGAATAGGTAAAATAATTACTGCATGTTTTTTGGTTTTGTAATTGGGCTCAGTTGGCCTGAGAGTGGCTTCTTGATTTTTTTCGACATTTTATGCAAGATGATTTTACCTTGGTGCATGCTATTTTGGGTGACCCTATTGCTTTTTCCTTCAAATTGGGTGTTGTTTGGAATATTTTTAGAATTGATACCTTGTTTTATCTTTGGAAGTCTTGAAATAGAGCTATTTTTTCTCAGCAAGATGTCGGGTGTGTCTTCTCTGTTGTTGATAAATATGTTATATTATTTGATTATTGGTTACATATTCAAGTACAAGTTTAAAAATATATGTGAAACTGGAGTACTTATGTACCCTCATGGATCATTTGGGGAATGTGCCATGCGCTATCAGTCGTGTGCCTCTTACTTCCCCTTCTAGATCACGATTATCAACTCATCGAGGTATTCGTCATCGAACACAACCCTATCCTACTAGAAACTAGTCCCAGCCCCTCCTACAGTGTAAATGTGGAGAATTTGGATTTGGAAGCCCGTCTCACCCAATATCTGGCTAGGATGTTCAACCTCATGAGGAATATGATACCCTTGGTTGGGGTGAAATTGTACCAAATGCATAGACTTGTACTGTTAGTGGTACTATTGTTAATGGTTGAGGGTCTCTGACTTCTTCAGTCGTTGGATGGACTTATGACCTTATGGAGGAAAACTTCAAGTCTTCCACCCAACAGTGATTTCTCGGCTTCTTTCTTTCTAAATGCATATTTGACACTATTTTGGCGGTTGTTATCTGGTTTTTTATGGAATGTTTCTGACACTCTTGTGTACTCCTGACCACTATGGTTAATGTGTTGGTTTACAGGGTGTGATAAACCCACCTGCCCTTTTTCGTATGATTAGATATTATTTTATTAATATAATGGCTTTTTCATCCAAAAAAAATACTAGTATATCTAATAGCGATTATATTATTTGAAAATAAACCTACAATATTATACATGTAAAAATTCAAAGAAAATGATGGGATAAATAAAACATAGCTTAAAATTTTCTACACCAAGTTAGAATGGCATGCCTTACTAATTTCCTAGCACTTCATTACTCCTTCCATCATCTGAAACCTGACTGAAAGATATCTGCAATTTTGTTTTCTTATGACTTGAAAAATTGTCATTGCCCTTATTCCAGATGGTTGTCTTCAAAGGGTTGTATTTCCCTCAATACTCCTTGGATTCCTTCATATGACCAACAATTTTAAAGCTCTTCAAATTACACACAAATTGGTCTAATAATCATATCAATTGGACAACCCTTCACAAATATATGATTCTTGAAAGATGAAATATTTTTCTAAAAAAAATGCCCTAACGTTGCCCTTGTTCTAGATGGTTGCCTTCACATAGATGTATCTCCCTCAATAATACTTGGGTTCTTTTGTATGACCACTCATTTAAAAAAAATCAAGTTTTGCATAAAATGGTGTAAGAATTGTTTAAATCAAACAACTTTGTGTAAAGATATGGTTCCAAAAATATGAGACATTTTTTTAAAAAAATTGCCCTAATTTTAACCAAGGAACTTTTTGCTAAAATTATATATATATATATATATATATATATATATAGTTAAACTCGTAAGATCATTTTCCAATTTTCATGATCCTTTGCCATCCCTGGGTGATTCCCGTCCCTGTTTTGGCAGGATTTGCAATTTTTTCTGATCCTCTTCTCCACTCATTTGTTTAGGGTGGATTTTCTATCTCAGCTTGGTTTTCCCCTGTGTGGGAGGCAGTTTATCATTCGATTCCTAGTTTCCCAAGGGTGGTTTCTGGTTTTCTGCCTTTGGAAGGATTCAAATTTTAAATTCTGGAACCCATGTCCTTTTTTTGCCTATGGGAAGTTTCAAATTGTTTTTGGCAGGTTGGACAGTTTGGCACTTTTTCTCGTCCTTGGAATGCTTCAAAATCCTTGCTTGGCACCTAAAGTTTCAATTTCATTTTTCTGGCAGGCTTTCTTTTCTTGCATGATTTTCCTGGCTTCGATCATGTTCCTGCTTCCTTTGCGCCATACTTTATGATTTCTTGAGTTTGTTCCTCTGGCACTTTCCTGAATTAGTTCCTTTTGGCTTTCCTCAAGCCTGTCCTGTTGTCCATCCTTGGACGTCTTCCTTTTGATGTATTCAGGTTTCGATGTAATCAAGTTTTGGGATCCTTGATAAAAATCCACTTTTAATTTACCCTAACAAAAAAACTCATAAAATCTCAAACACAAAGAATAACTATGATTAAAAAGTATTGGAAATGGTTATTTTCTTATCCCAGTCTCAAATCCCAACAACCCTTTATTTATTTTCAAGAACATAATAATATATTAACATTTGATTATTCTTTTCTCGGTAATGTAATTACAATTAAAATTATAGTTAAATTGTTATAATTGAAATCAAGCGCATTAACTTAAATAGCTAGATTTTTTACTTTCAAGGAGGATATCCAAGTTTAAGTCTTACATAATTATCAAGTTGTAATACTACAATATGGTCATCCCGTAGGACACCCTAGTGGTATATTGTGGGACTGTAATTAAGGATACCCAAGTTCAAATCATGAGGAGGGACTAGGAGGTCCCATTATGTCCTCAGGGAGTGTGGCCCTAGTTGTGCTACCCATTGCAGTCCGTCTTAAAAAATATATATTGTAATATGATCAGTGATGTAATACAATCAAATCCATTTCAATTCCATAAAACTCATTAAAAAATTTATAAAGTAAACCTTTTCAAAATATGCTTATGTACAATGGAGAATAATTTTTTTCTTCAAATTGATTGTTTTTTTTTTAATTTAATCAATGTTAATGATGAGATTAATAAATTTACTAAAGGACATTAAATTTCTTTAAAAATTAAAAACAATATTGATATGAAAAAGAACACAATTAACGAAAACAATAATAATACCAATGTTAAAATAGAGCAAAAAATTATTAGAAATATATTGATATGCATAGGGATTAAATAGTACAACATAGGCTAAGAATAGCCTTAGGAATATTAACTAAATAATATCCCTAGTTAACACTAACAACTATGCGCTAACCATATATCATGCTAACCTACTAACGTAGTCAAAATGACTACAATGACTAACTTACTAACCAAAGTAATATCTAGGTATTAACGTAACCAAGTTGGTTACTTACAATGGTAATAAACTAATCTACCATGCGATAAATGTTGGAAATTTTGAGTCCCTAAGCTAAGAGTTGTCATTGATGTCAAAAGGATCTATGTAAGTAAGCACTACGTTTGTGTTTCACAAAGAGCTTCATCAGAAGCAAATGTTTTTGATCAAACATTCAAGAAGGGATGCATGGCATGTGGTTCCAAAAGGAGCTTCAAGGGAATATTTGCAAAAGGTTTTTATTTAAAACCATGGATGGCAGATTTGAAATGGGTTTTTCTTAAAACCCAAGTTGGCTTTTCATTTCATCGAAAAAGGTGCCCCTGTGATGGAGATATTTAATTTTAAATATTTAGTTAAAATTTAAATTTATTTAAAATTTTAATTTTAATTTTAAAATTAAAATTAAAAGTTTATCCACCGATGTCATGAAGGAAGTTTCAAAAATGCTGATGTTTCCAAAGCAAAGGGAAGGCATATAAATATTCCATTGAATTTTTTAATTCATTCATCCTTGCTCATTGATATTTGTGCTTGGTATTTGCGAAGAAAAAGAGCTCGTGTTTTTCATTTAAGTGATGTAGCGAACATTAAAGGGAGACAATGACCACTTCCCAAAATGCATTGGGCAGCATGGCCTAGTTGCAGCTTGGATTGTGCAAAGGTTCTGGTGATAGGGAGGTTGTGAGTTTGATTCCTGCAATCATCATTTTTGGATTTGTTCTGTTGAGGTGCCCAAGGTGCATACTTTTCGCTTGGCGGAAGAGGGTGAAGGATAAGAAGTGGGTGACGCTTCTTTTTCACCAATGAGCCTGCAACTCGTGTGGCAGCTTGGCCGCGGCTAGGGTGTTCACGTTGGGGCAATACGAGGGTTTGATTCCCCTCGAGGCAAGTATTAAGGTTTTTATTATTCTTTTTTTTAGATTGCCTAAGGTGGAGTGATAAGGGGTAAAGGTGCTTCGTTAGTTAATTTGTTGAGTAACCTTAGGGAATAAGTTCATGGTGGTTGTTTGAGTTGTGAATTATTTTTAATTTTGATCTTTGAAATTTTTAGGAGTAATAAGGGTTTTTGATAAAGTTCTTTTTAGTGAAATTTATTTTGAGTAAGGGTTTTCTTTTAAAAAAGAACTTTGGTGGATGTTAAAATAAAGTAGGAGTAATAAGGTGTTATTTGGATATTATTGTTGTGTTATTACTCAAGATCTCTAACCCTTGTTAAGAGTTGAAAAATAAAGTGTGTTGAGTGTGACATATTTAGTGGAAAACTCATAAGGCATCAAAAAGGTATGAGTAATACTCTCCATTGATTTTATTTGGGTGGTTGATTTTTGAAATATCATTGGAGTGAAAAGTATTGATTGTGGTTTTCTTTTCGAAAGTGGTTGAGTTAATGCTTCAAAGTTTTTTGGATTGTGAGTTGTGATTAAACCTTGTTTGATAAGCATTGTTGTTTAGACCATTGGTTGAGTGAAGTACTTTGATTTTATGCTTCAAGGTTTTCTGAATTGAGAGTTGTGATTAAAACCTTGTCTTATTAGCATTGTTGTTGAAGCCAATGGGTGGTGGAAAGAACTTGAACTTGAAATAGAAAAGAACATGAGTATCATTGTTATGTAAGATTTTTTGTTGAGCATTGTTGGAAACATTTTGAGTTAGTTGATTCATGCTTGGACTATTGTGAGAAATAGTTGTTTCTTGAAGTGATTGGTTGAGTAGAGTTTATTGAGCCTAGTCAAGTGGTTGCATGAAGTGGTTGTTCAAGTTCCATGAAACAAACTATTCTATATTCTAATTGAGTTAAGATTGAGTTGAGTTGAGATTACTTTGATTTGAGATTAGGATTTGAGTATAGAACATATTGAGTCTCTAACAATTCTCTTTATGCTTCTATAAGATTGAGCTAAGTTGAGATTGCTTTGAATTGAGATTGGGATTTGAGTATAGAACATATTGAGTCTCTAACAATTCTCTTTATGCTTCTATGAGATTAAGTTGAGATTTTATTGAGCAGACTTGAGTAGGTTCTGAGTGAGCCTATTGAGCAGATTTGAGCAGGTTCTGAGTGAGCCTATTGAGCAGATTTGAGCAGGTTCTGAGTGAGCCTATTGAGCAGATTTGAGTATGTTCTAAGTGAGCCTATTGAGAAAATTTGAGGAGGTTTTGAGTGAACCTATTAACAGAGCTTTGGAGGTGACATAATACAAAGGACAGAGTCTTAGTGGATAGAGATCGAACATCCGGGACAATTGAAGAAAAATATGAGTGAGGAGTCTTCAAGTGGAGAGAGATCCACCAGTCAGTACAATAGAGAGACAAAGTATTCTAGAAGATCACTAGCCAGAACAAAAGGGGAAAGAGTTCTCCTGTGGAAGATCTCCATGAACTTGAGATTTAGGGGATCAGTATCTCCTTTGGACAGAGGTCCATAAAAATTGTAATTGGGAAGGATTCCCAAGAGATTGAGAAAGTTTCAGCAAAATATTTTCTCCGTGGAGTAGCCCGCATTGGGTGAACCACGTAAATTGTTGTGTCACTTTTGTGGATGGTGTTTTGTGCATTTATTTGATTACTTCTATTGATACTGCTATCTATACACTGAATAATATTGAATTGAAAAGAAAAGTAAAAAGTGGTCTTATATTTTTCACCCTCCCCTCTCAGTATAAGCTTGTGTTCTTCATTTGGTATCAAAACGGGTTCCTTCTGAAGAGTTTGACATCTTGAAGGAAAAGCGGTCTAAAAACACAATGGATCACAAGGATCAAAAGGATGGGTCCTTCAATAATGCAGTACCAGTATTTTATGGAAGTGACTTCTTGTATTGGTGTATGTTGATGAGATTTCACCTTATGGCACTTGGAAATGAAGTTTGGGATGCAATGGAACTTGGATATGATTCTATAGTCAATCCTCCTACAAATAAGGAAGGTAAGCTCCTAATGCATGCAAATTCAAGAGCTATGAATGCAATTATAAAAGGATTGGTTAGATCAGAATCTATGAAGGTTATGGATAGTAAAACAACAAAAGATATGTGGAATCTACTACATGACATATATGAGGGCGATAAAGGGGTCAGGAAAGCTAAGATCAAAAATCTCAAAGGAGAATTTTAGAACTTAAGAATGAGATATGATGAAAATATTCGTGATTATCTCAGTAATATTGATGAAATTGTACATGAGATGAAAGGTCTTAGAATGAAGGTTGATGAATCTGATACTTGTGATAAGATCTTGAGAACTCTTCCAAAAAGGTATAGTGAAAAGGTTTCTGCTATAGAAACATCAATTGATAGTGATTCTTTGACAATGAATTCTTTGCTTGGCATGCTTACTGCTTTTGAGATAAGAACAAAAGATCTTATTCCTCTGAAAGAAGTTGCATTCAAAGTGAACAAAAATAAAAAGGGTAAAAAGACATAATCAAGCAGTGAGTCATCTAGTGATGAAGAAGCTAACTATGGTAGAAGAGATAAAGGTTCCAAAAGATTCATATATGTAAGATCTATTAAGTACTTCAATTATGGAAAGTATGGACACTATGCGACATAGTGCAAAGAGCCAAAGTACAACAGTGATGAAGAAAAATAGGATCACAATTACAGAGGATCAAAAAGACATAGGTACAAGAAGAAAGGCAAGGATGGAAAAAATAGACAAGGAAAGAAGTTTTGTCAAAGGCAAAAGAAAAGCTACTATGCGGATAATGCAAATGATTGCACTAGGGATGGTTATAGTTTCAGTGATGATAGTTTTGAAGATACACTTGAAATACCATATGAGAATCTTCTAATGGTATTAGAAGATGAAGTAAGTGATCTTATAGAAGACAAGCCAAAATGAAGTAATGATAAGGACAAAGGTAAAAAAATAGAGGATTATTCAGTAGAGAATGGTTATGATCTCAAGGGATAACTTATCTATGATCTTGACACAGTAAAGAAGGTAAGAAAGCAACACCCTAAGCTTGAAAGTCAGTTTCAAGAATGTGATGAAGAAATATTATTGCTCATAGAGGACTTAGAAAAGTCAAAGGCGAAGGCAAGTAAGTTCAAGGATAAGTTAGAAGCAAAGATTTTGGAGTGTGAAAAGTTAACACAAGAAGTGGCACTACCAAAGGAATATTTAGAGGATTCCAAGAAAAATTTGTACAAATATGTCAACAGTGCAAAGAGTGTAGACAAAATAATCAAGATACAAAAAGGTGCAACAAACAAGACAGGTCTTGGTTCCAAACAGGCTCAAAAGAAATGGGAAGAAAAGTCTACTTCAAGTCTTGAAGAAGGAATTTTAGAAGAAGATACTTCAAAAAGTGACAGTGTAAGTTGGAATGATACATCAGAGGATGAGTTGGACAACAAAGAGGTCAAAGATAGAAACAATGCACAAAGAAGATACAAATGGAACAACAATCAGAACAGGAGACCAATGAGGTCTAGGCAAGGAAGCTTCAATGGGATATGCTTCTCATATCATAGGTTTGGGCACATGGCTTCATAGTGCAGGTCATATAAAAGATAGGAATATGGGAAAGTATAAATTTTCCATGGGTATTGCTACTCATGCAATGAGTTTGGTCACAAGGCAATGAATTGCAGGGTTCATGGCAAAAGAGGATATAGCTTCACTAGGAGATATCCTAAGATATTTGTGCCTCCAAGGAATAATAACATTAAGTGTTATAAGTGCAATAATGATGGTCACACAATAAGATGGTGTAGAGCAAATATTCCATAAGTAGGCATGAACAGGAATAGGAACATGGATGAGAACAAGAGTAGGAATAGGAATAGAAATAGGAACATGGATGAGAACAAGAACAGAAATAGGAACAAAAGTGATGACAGGAATAGGGATGATGACTTGGTAAGAAATAGTGAGAGGATTTAGAAAACTCAAAAAGGAAGAGAGAAAGGTAAAGGTAAATAGCAGTGCTTTTGAGGAGTAGAAATACTCCCACCCCATAATTAACCACCTCATGTGGAGGTAGGAGAGAGGCTAAGCTAAGAGGCTCATTCTTAGCCCCGAGCCCCAAAGGTTACCCTTTGAAATTGATGACAAGGGGGAGATATTTGTGTATATTGAGGAGAATTTTTGATATGGGGAGAGATTTGATATTTGATAAATCTTTGAGCCAGGGGGAGCAAAGTCCCAGGGGGAGCAGAAAAAAAGTCAAATTTCAGTAAAAGGATATGGGTTGCCATCAATGACAAAGGGGGATATTGTTGGACATTTTGAGTCCCTAAGCTACGATTTGTCATTAATTTCAAAAGGATCTATGTAAGTAAGCACTATGTGTGTGTTTCACAAAGAGCTTCATGAGAAGCAAATGTTTTTGATCAAAGGTTCAAGAAGGGATGCATGGCATGTGGTTCCAAAAGGAACTTCAATGGAAGATTTACAAAAGGTTTTTATTTAAAACCATGGATGGTATATTTGAAATGGGTTTTTCTTAAAACCAAAGTTGGCTTTTTGTTTCATCAAAAAAGGTGCCCCGGTGATGGAGATTTTTAATTTTAAAGATTTAGTTAAAATTTAAATTTAAATTTTAAAATTAAAATTAAAAGTTTATCCACCGATGTCATGAAGGAAGTTTCAAAAAATTCAATGTTTCCAAAGCAAAGGGAAGGCATATAAATATGCCATTAAATTTTTTAATTCATTCATCCTTTCTCGTTGATATTTGTGCTTGGTATTTACGAAGAAAAAGAGCTCATGTTTTTCGTTTAAGTGATGCAACAAACATTAAATGGAGACAGTGACCACTTCCCAAAATGCATTGGGCAACGTGGCCTAGTGGCAGCTTGGATTGTGCAAAGGTGTTTGTGATAAGGAGGTTGTGTGTTCGATTCCTGTAAGCATCATTTTTGGTTTTGTTCTGTTGAGGCACCCAAGGCGCATACTTTTTTCTTGGTGGAAGAGGGTGAAGGATAAGAAGTGGGTGGCACTTCTTTTTCACCAACGAGCTCGTAGCTCGTACGGTATCTTGGCCATGACTAGGGCATTCACGTTGGGGCAAGACGAGGGTTTGATTCCCCTCAAGGCAAGTATTAAGGTTTTTATTATTATATTGTTTAGATTGCCTAAGGTGGAGTGATAAGGGGTAAAGGTGCTTTGTTAGTTGATTTGTTGAGTAACCTTAGGGAATAAGTTCATGGTGGTTGTTTGAGTTGTGAATTATTTTTTATTTGGGTGGTTGATTTTTGAAATATCATTGGAGTGAAAAGGATTGATTGTGGTTTTCTTTTCGAAAGTGGTTGATTTAATGCTTCAAGGTTTTCTGGATTGTGAGTTGTGATAGAAACTTGTTTGATAAGCATTGTTGTTTAGACCATTTTTTGAGTGAAGTACTTTGAGTTTATGCTTCAAGGTTTTCTGAATTGAGAGTTGTGACTAAAACCTTGTCTTATTAGCATTGTTTTTGAAGCCAATGGGTGATGGAAAGAACTTGAACTTGAGTTAAAAAAGAACATGAGTATCATTGTTATGTAAGATTTGTTGTTTAGCATTGTTGAAAACATTTTGAGTTAGTTGATTCATGCTTGGACTAGAGTTTGTGAGAAATAGTTGTTTCTTGAAGTTATTGGTTGAGTAGAGTTGATTGAGCCTAGTCAAGTGGTTGCATGAAGTGGTTGTTCAATTTCCATGAAAAAAACTATTCTATATTCTGATTGAGTTAAGATTGAGCTGAGTTGAGATTGCTTTGAGTTGAGATTAGGATTTGAGTATAGAATATATTGAGTCTCTAACAATTCTCTTTATGCTTCTATAATATTGAGCTGAGTTGAGATTACTTTGAATTGAGATTGGGATTTGAGTATAGAACATATTGAGTCTCTAACAATTCTCTTTATTCTTCTATGAGATTGAGTTGAGATTTTATTGAGAAAAATTGAGTAGGTTCTGAGTGAGCCTATTGAGCAGATTTGAGCAGGTTCTGAGTGAGCCTATTGAGCATATTTGAGTAGGTTCTGAGTGAGCCTATTGAGAAAATTTGAGGAGGTTTTGAGTTAACCTATTTACAGAGCTTTGGAGGTGACAGAGTACATAGGATAGAGTCTCAGTGGATATAGATCCACCATATAGGACAATTAAAGATAGATATAAGTGAGGGGTCTTCAAGTGGAGAGATATCCACCAGTCAATGCAGTAGAGAGACAAAGTCTTCTAGAAGATCACTAGCAAGAGTAGAAGGGGAAAGAGTTCTCCTGTGAAAGAGATCCACAAAAACTTGAGATTTAGGGGATCAACATCTCCTTTGAATAGAGGTCCATAAACATTGTAAATGGGAAGGATTCCCAAGAGATTGATTGAGAAAGTTTTAGCAAAATATTTTCTCCGTGGAGTAGCCTGCATTGGGTGAACCACGTAAATTATTGTGTCACTTTTGTGGATGGTGTTTTGTGCATTGCTTTGATTACTGCTATTTATACTGCTATCTATACACTACATAATATTGAATTGAAAATAAAAGCAGTCTTATATTGTTCACGCCCCTCTCAGTATAAGCTTGTGTTCTTCGATAAATAAACTCTACTAAGGTAAAAATGATTTTACCCTAATAATCTACCTAGGATAATTTACTAATTACCAAATGAGGTAATAATCATAGTTACTATAGCATAGTAACTCTAACATCCCCCCTTATTACATTATTTGGGTAATGTATATAAATACCCCAATACAGTGAAGCAGATAAATGAAAGATTTTGATCTACAGTATCTTGCTTTGTCTCGGACTCTATCACAATGCTTTGGCTGCTTTTAAGAAAAAAGTGGGTCATTCCTCACTTTTTTTCACATCAACAAATGTCCTTATTGTAATCTTGTCATCCAATAGGATTGCATAGGTGACCAATCACTGCAACCGCTAGGTGTACTAGAGTAGATCACTACATACGAGGTTCATTCTGTTACAATATGATTTTGCAAAAGTTTTTATAAGGTGTCGGTTGTTGCCAAAAATGCACCCTTATAAGTTTTCCCCCTTGTTGCAAAATATGTTGTAATGGAATTTGTGTAAGAAGTGTGACTAAGGTGTCGATCGTTGCCGAAAATGAACCTTTATAAGTCTTTTTCCCTTTTTAGAAAAAATTGTGTGAAGTAGGAAAGAAATGTGTATCCCCCTTTAATTGCAAAAGATATGCAAATCATGAAGATTTTTAAGGCTTTTACAAAGATTGCCTCCTAGAAAAATTTAAAAAAATTACACTAAAAAATACCCTCCTTTTATTACAAGTACTTCAAACAAAGAGAGTTTGATATTTTATGAAGCCTAAAAAGAGGTACAATCACCCCTGTATTGCAAGTACTTCAAACAAAAACATTTGCTATTTATGAAGCCTAAAAAGAGGGTTGGATTGGTGCTTTCCTAGGGTGACAATTTTTTCCTTACAAATTTGTATGGGCCATGAGAACTTTGCGTGCTTTTTCCGAATCATAATCATAATTAGACACTTCACTAGAAACATGGCCTCTTTGTTGTCTATTTTTCCTCTGTTATGTACCTTTGCCATTTTTTTTTCTTGTTTTTAAACCAACACTGATTGGTGTTATGGTTGTCCATTTTACAATTTGTGCAAAACTTCTTTTCTGATTGAGGTTTCTTGCCCTTATATTTTGAATATGATCCTCCCTTCTAAAAGATTCCTTTCTTATTTCCACCCTGATTGTTCATGTAAAGTGCATTGTTTGACACTTCATCGCTTTGGATTTGATTTGCTTCCTCGGTTTAAAGCAAATTTACTAACTCCACAAAGGTGACTTGTCTTTGAGATATATTAAGGGATGTTATTAACATCTTGTAGGATTCTAGAACAACCCTCAATATTGAATTCAAGATAGTATCTTCTACTTTTGCTCCTCAAGCATTCAACTTTGACTTCAGTTTTTCCACTCTACAAAGGAATAGCTCTATTTTTTCTCCTGACTTCATATGTAGTGTATGAAGTTGAGTTTGAAGGTTTAGAATAATCGAATGATTATTGCCTTCAAAAATGGCACTTAATGCATCCCATGCATCTTTACCAGTTTTGGGTTCACTTATGTGAGGTTGGATTTCATCAGTAGTCGCTAGCAATATCAACATGAGAAGTCGATTATTCTTTTTGTCCCATGCTTTATGATCTGATCCTATTGATGTGGGTCTTTTATCAGTGCCATCCACTAAATCTCATATTTCCTCTACAATAAGAATAACTTTCATATTGGTTTTCCATGCTGAATAGTTAGAACCTTTAAGCAATTGTGTATCATTTAGGTATTTGTTGATAGTTGTCATGATGAAGGTTCTAGAATTTGCACCAAGATGATCTTTCTTTCACTCTTAGTTGATATTTAATGGCACTTGCCTAAAAACTCTCTTGAAGAAAGATGGTCAGTTTGAGAAAATTTAAGTTAAAAAAATAATAAATGAAAGAGAATTCACTCTTTAGTTGATATTTAATGGTATCTGCCTGAAAATCCTCCTAAATAAGGATAATCAGTTTGAGTAAATTGAGCTAAACAAATAAGAGTGAATTTAGGGTTGTATGGAAGGTATCAATTTTAAAATTGGTTTATACTTGTGCAATGAATTACACAAATGAGTGTGAAATTTGGGGTTTTGAGTGCTCTTGATTTTGATGACTAATTGCAAAAAACAAGCAATTAAATGCAATAATCAATCAAAGAGTGCCCACAAGTTTTTATCACTTAGGTGTTGGATGCAACCGAAAATGCACCTAATTTATCAAATTCCAATTTGAAATAAATGTGTTGAGTAATATAAAAAATGCACATTTTTTTAAGCAAAAAACACCTTGTGGGGTTGCCTTGGTCTGAGAGACCACAAACAGGGGGTTCTACATCATCAAATTCATATAGGAGTCACATTCGACCCTGCCCGCACCAACAATATCAATTGGATTTTGGGTACCAAATTCAACTTTTTGGTAGGGTGGAGATTCAAACCTGGGACCTTTCTTGGAGGATTTACCTCTCCTATACAACTCACCTACAATACTTGGGTTATCAAAAATACACCTTATTACTAATTTTTTCAACAAAATTTTGATTTGTGTTTGTGCAAAAATTTGATATTCAATGTCTCCTCTTGTTTTACATTTTTGCAAAGAATGTGGCAAATGTGGCAAAAATGATTGCCTTTCCTTTTTGTGTTGCAAAATAAACAAGTTTTAATTTTCAAGTGCCCCCCACTTTGTGTTACAATTTTGCAAAGAAATACAATTTATTGTCTTCCCCCCTTTGATTTGCAAAATTAACAAAGTAGCACTCCTTTCAAGTCAAGTCGACACACGACCCCTATTTGAAAGGCTTTCTAGAACCAATCGACACACAACTTGGTTTTAGTGGACCTAAGGTCTTCAATATATTATCTCCATGAGCTTGCGAGCCTAAGTATCCTCCTTGAAATGTTAACGAATTTAACCTATTGAGTTAATGCCACTCTAACTATTTTATTATTATATTAAATACAATTATTATTTTTTGGTAAGTTATATATTAACAGTGGGTTTTTGTCAAGGATCCCAAAAATTGATTACAAAGGATCAAAATGCAACACAATACATCAGATTGTAACAAAAGGAAACACTAGAGGAACATAGACAAGAAAAGGGATGCACCATCCTAAACACCATAGGAAGGCGTAATCCTTTGCGCCAGAGGAAGACTACTTCCTAACCACCAAAGGAAACACGGGTAGGAAGGAAAATCCCGCCAGAGAATCAAATTTGAATCAAAGGGTGCGAAACAAGAATTTCAAGCAAACCAAGGGCGGGAGAAAGCACCAAACCACCCCATCCACTAAAAACCAATTTGAAACTTTTCCAAGGGTAGGAAAAGGAATCAAAGCCAGGATTTTAAATTTTGAATAAACCCAATGGAGGGAAAACCAAAAACCACCTTTAGGAAACAGGCCTGAGAGAAAACACCTTCCCACGGGGGGGAAAACCAGAAAGAAACAAAAAATCCACCATGAATAGAAAGGTGGATCAGTGAAGCAGAATGAAACATACAGGGAAAGTGCAATATTAAGAAAACTGAAAAGACCATTCCCTGAAAGCCTTAAAAAATGAATCAGCATAAAGAGGAAAATCATAGGCTACGAAATCCTCATGCAGTGGAACAACATCCTGGAGGATGGAGCAACAGTGGAACAGGAACAAGAGGAACTTCCCAGGCTATGAAGTCCTCAAGAAGGAAAAAGGAAGTCTTCGAGAAACAACGGCCCAACGCAGGAAATAGCAGCAATGGAACAACACGTTAGAAGGAAAGGCAGGAAAGTGCCACAGGAATCCAAGAAGAAGGAGTGACGAGGAGGCACAACTACAGACATAAGAGCCCAAAATAAAAGGAAGCAGCCAGGCATCCTAGACAACCTTCAACACCAAAGCTTCAAGGATGTAGAGAAGGAAAACCTGCAAGGATTCAGTAGCAAGAAAAGCAAAGGCCCATCCTCAAAAGCCATGAAAGGAACTAAAAACCTACAAGAACCAATGCCATGAACCCAAAGAGTAGAGTCATAGTAGAAAGCACACGGTCTCCTCCAAAATCGAAAGGATGTTGTGCAAAACTGCTCATGAAGCCAAAATTCCTCAAACCCGCCAAAAAATAGCTTCAAGGAGATGAAGGAGGAAGTCTTGAAAGGAATTATAAGCAAGAATAACAAAGGCACATTCCTGAAGCCATGAAAGGAGCTAAAAACCTCCAATAACCACTACTTTAAACCCAAAGAGCAGAGCCACAGCATAAAGCACATGGTCCTACCAAAAAAAAGGATGTTGTGCAAAACTGTTCATGAAGCCATAAATCCTAAGACCCAGTAAACCACAACTGAAGCAACCCAAAGGATAGTCAAGAGGAAGACTTCCAAAAACATCCTGAGAAAAAACCTCAAGAAAAGTCCCAGGGAAAACCTGAACACAACCCAGAACCTAGACACCAAAGGATGGAACAATGGAACAAAAAATGGGATAGATTTTCCCACAAAAGGGCAAGAAAAGGGGCAGAACAGTGGATCAAGGATCTCCCCCCCCCAAAATAGATCGTCTAAAAAACCTTCCTTTCGAAAAGGATGGGAAAGGTGCCAAGAAAATTGGGAAAGGAATAAGGTCCTAGGATAGGTAAACGGAAAGGATGCAGGTAAAAGGAATAGGACTTCCATGGGAATTCGCCCTGTAGATCCTCCCTCCCAAGCAGTTTTTGGTATTGCAGGACCTATCAAGCAGTTTTTATTAAATACAATTATTATTATTATTATTATTATTATTATTAATTAGATTATTTAACTTTAAAAAATAGTCTTGTGGATCAGTGAAAGATGAATAGTTATTTGTTGGGTTTTTTTGCCAGCTCTTGCAGCATTCTTTGACCCTTTTTAGGATAGCACGGGTAGTGTCCGCAGGACTGTCAAGCCTGCTAGGTTTATTAGGATCAATGTAAAGCAGAAATAAGAACAAGTTCAAAGTTTTTATTTTGTAGATGGTACTCAATTTTTTGTTATTTTTGGAGATGTTAATCTGAATTTTATTTGGATTTTAGGGCTTTCCAAATGTGGCAAAACTATAACTGTAATTTGATTCTTGTTCTATCAATATATTTTTTACCTTTTCAAAAAAATTATAATAGTTTTGATAATTATCTGACTCATTATTGATTGAGCTTCCTTTTTAATAGAAGTGTTTCAAAAAATAAAATGGACTTTGATGTTTGAGGTATTAGGTATGCCTTATAATTATAAAGAAATTTCTCGAAACTTTTCTCATGTATGCCTTATCATATGTAGTAATTATTTTAGTATTATGTACTTGTAATATTAGAAGAAAAAAACTCACAAAATGCATGTACATAGAACACAAGAGATTTATCTTGGTTCACCCAATATGGGTTACCCCAGCAAACAAGAGCCACATCTCTTTTTCTATTATTGTTCACACTGCCCGTAGTGAGACATTACAATCAATATAAAGGAAACTATTACAACCCTAAACCACAACGTGGTATTAGAATATCGTGGGCACAATACCATGGGCTAAAACCACCCTTACCCACCAATCACGGGAATCCCACAAACACTCTGGAAATTGCTCAAAGAATATCTTCGAAATAAGGGGGTCCAAAACTTTTTCTAGGGGTGCTACCCCTGAGCCCCGTGGGGGGGGCTTTACCCCCCTGGCCCACTCACAAGTGAGTGGGACTATCAAAATAGGGGCTTTTTGTACAACACTTCCTTTGCAAAGGATGAGACACATCCAAAAAATTCCTTCTCTATAAATATGCTCACACTACGAGGAGATTCTTCTAGTAATAGATGATGAACATGAACAATACTATTATTTTTTACCCAGTCTCCACATTCATCTTTTTTAATAGCATTGATCATAATTTATGAGTCCACCTCAATTGATTTATATTTCCATCCTTTTTCTACTACAAATTTAATCCCTCTAAGAAGTGTCCTAGCCTCTACATAATTGCTAGTTGAAGTTCCATATGATTATGAATACGTGAGGAGAATTTTATCTTCACTATTTTTAAAACACCACCTCCACCAATTTTTTCTAGATTTCTTTTAGAAACACCATCAAAATTAAATTTGATAAAACCTAATTTATGAACATTTCCAAATATTCTTAAAAGCATCTATACATTCATCACTGCTTAATTTTGTTTCTTGTATTAAAAAAAACTTAGGGCTATAACAACCTATTAATTCCTTAATAAAAAAATTTAGGGGTTTTATCCATACCCTTAATATTCCATGATATCGTTTTCATCATCAAAACTTTTTATTTTTATTATTGGGCTTAGCCCCACTTCTTGTTAACACCTATGATATTTTTATTTGGCTTCCCATATCAATACGCTTTTGATTTTCTTTGTCTCTTTGTTCCTCCTTTGATGATCTTCCTCTCCTTCTTCCATTCCCGTCAACACTCTCATCTTCATCAATCTCTTCTATTTTCATATTGTTCATAATGATACTTATCTTCTAAAGATTTATGTTGTCCTAAAGAATCAAAAGTGCAAGGAATAGCCTCGTTAGTATTTTTTTCTTTATGTTGTCTTGAAAACTCTAAACTTCATAAATGATACTCCATATTAATAACTTTCTTATGTTGGCCTGAAAACCCTAAATTTCCTTGGATATCCTCCATAAGATTTTTTTTCTATACTGCTCTTGATCCACTTGTTGATCCCATTCTCTTGATTTATATTTAATCCTAATTGACTACGATAAAGGTTCAAAAATATCAATGGCAACACATATTCAAGTGAAGAACACAAGCTTATACTAAGAGGGGGGGTGAACAGTATAAGACCACTTTTTACTTTTCTTTTCAATTCAATATTATGCAGTGTATAGATAGCAGTAATCAAAGCAATGCACATAACACCATACACAATAGAGACACATATTTTAACATGGTTCACCCAATGTGGGCTACCTCCACAGAGAAAATATTTCTTCTAAATATTTCTCAAATAATCTCTTGGGAATCCTTCCCAATTACAATATTTATGGACCTCTATCCAAAGGAGATGTTGATCCCCTAATCTCAAATTCATGGATATCTTCTAGAGGATAACTCTTTCTCCTTCTGCTCTGGTTAGTGATCTTCTAGAAGACTCTGTCTCTCTGCTGCACTGACTGGTGGATCTCTCTCCACTTGAAGACTCCTCACTTAGAAGATATGTCTTCAATTGTCTTGGTTTTTGGATCTCTATCCATTGAGACTTTATCCTCTATACTTTGTCACCTCCAAATCTCTGTATCAATACTGTACTAAACACAGTCTAGTTGGTCTATCACAGCTATGCATAATCTCTTGCACTAAAAATAGTAAATCTACTCAATAGATTCACTCAGAACCTGCTCAAATCTGCTCAATAGGTCCACACATAACCTGCTCAAATCTACTCAATAGGTCCACATAGAACCTGTCCAAATATGCTCAATAGGTCCACACAAAACCTATCTAAATATGCTCAACAAGCTCACTCACAACTTGTCCAAATCTGCTCAATAAGTCCTCTCTAGGAATTGCTCAAATCTGCATTGCAAGCTTCAACAAAATCTTACACAAAATCAGTCCACAAGCCTTCTCAAAGACTTACCTCAAATCTGCTTAACAAGTCCACACAGAACTTGTTCAATCACATAGAATAATAAAGAGAATTGTTAGACTCAATATGTTCTATACTCAATGCTCAATCAATATCTCAAATCAATCTCATATAAGCATAAAGAGAATTGTTAGAGACTCAATATGTTCTATACTCCAATCCCAATATCAACTCAAATCAATCTCATATAAGCATAAGGAGAATTTTTAGAGACTTAATATGTTCTATTCTCAAATATCAACTCAAATCAAAATATTGAATAGTTTGTTTCAAGGAACTTGAACAACCACTTCACACAATCACTTGAATAGGCTTAATCAAATCTACTCAATAAATCACCTCAAATAACAACTCTTTCTCACAAACCCTAGTCCAAGCATGTATCAATAAACTCAAAATGTTTCCAACAATGCTCAACAACAAATCTCACATAACAATGATACTCATGTTCTCAAGTTCAAGTTCTTTGCACAACCAATGGGCTTTGGCAACAATGCTTATAAACAAGGTTTAATCACAACTCTCAAACCATAAAACCTTGAAGCATTAAACCAACAACTCTCAAAAAGGGAAACCACAATCAAACCTTTTCTCTCCAAAGATATTTTCAAAAATAAATCACCCAAACAAGTCAATGAAGAATATTGCCCATACCTTTTTGATGTCTTAGGAGTTGTCCACAAAATCTGCCACACTCAACACATTTTCTTTTTCCAATCTCAACAAGGGTTAGAGGTCTTGAGTAATAACACAAAAATAATATCCAAATAACACCTTATTACTCCTACTCAACAAAATGCACCATTATCCTCTTATGCAAGTAATAAACCCTCAAAAGAATGAATCAAACTTACTTTTGAAACTCTTTGACAAAACTAGAAATATCTCCTTACACACATCTTGATTCTACCTCTAAGCAATCTAAACAAGTAGCTCTTGAAAAGAGCTTTTCAATGATATATAATATGATATACTTCCACAAAGAAAATCAGTAGAAATCTCTATCTTTCCTTAGGGCATACCATATCCTTATTTCTCCTTAACCTTGGCAAAATCAAAATATTAAACAAAAATTAAACTTACTTGCCTTGTCCTCGACGGGATTCGATCCCCCGACTTCTTACTTCCCAACGCTTTAGCCACAACCAAACCGTCATTGGGCCATGCGCCCGGATGAGACTTAAAAGAGTATGTTCACCATTTAATTTCCATGAATGGCGCTCCACAAAATGACAAGTGCTTCATGCGCTTCTTCCTTGCATCAAAAATAACTTCACGTGAATCGACCACGAGACCTCCTCCCAAGAACAAAGCCAAAAAACCACTAGGCCATGTTGGCCTATGTGATTAGGACTTTCGAACCTGCATTGCTTTAGCCTTTACATAAATCATAAAGGGCTTCTGAAAATAAGACCTTCGTTCGCATGCACTTCGAATCTAGAACTATTGCAAGGGATGCTTTTCAAATTAATTTTGTTTGGCATTTATATAATGCCTTTTGCCTTCCTTAGCATCACATCGGTGCTTTGAATGATGTCGGCGATTTAATTTATAATTCATTTAAATTTAATTTTAAATTTAAATATTATAAATTAAAACAACCTTAGGTTTAAATAATTAAACCTTGGAACTTTGTCTTAACGAACCAACCTTAGGTTTAATTAAATATTATTTATAAAATTTAAATTCCTTGTGAATTTAAATAGTTTATAAATAATTATTAAACCTCTCTTTAAACCTTTGCACTAACCCCTCTTGGGTTTTTATAGATCAACTGCTTAACCTGTGCTCCAAGTAATATTAAAATATTATGAAGCCTTTTTCCTTTTACTTTTGCACTAATGAAGATTTTTCCTAGATGACCTAGGCTTCTTTATTTATTGTCGAATTCCTTGATAAGAGTGATAACTCTGTCAGGTGACATCAATGACAATCTTTGTCTCAGAGGACTCAAAATGTCCAACATCGAGTGTATACAACATGTCTTTTCTCCTTAGTAGTCGGTCCCTCCTAGGTGAATTCACCTAACGTATTACCAATATTCTTCAAAACCTCCTTATTGATGGATTGATAAGGAAGTCCAAAAAGCCTAATCCATATTAAAAGCCTTTTAATAGTTTCTATGTCCACAAAAAAATTTCACTCGAAAGTCTTAAATATAATGCATATTTGCCCCTAAACCACGGGCCTCCATCCATTATTTTATCCCTTATTTTTGAACTAGAGAAAATAACGAGGAAAAATCCTTTTGGAAGAAAATTCATAGAGTAATTTTAATTCAATCCCCACTTTCACTTAATCCAATTTTGAATAAAAAAAATTGGCCAATATCCATGAAACTTACATATTAATCCTTTGGTTTTATGAACCATTATATCATGCTCAATTATCTCATCCTTGATAATCACTTCTAATGTAGAATCTATTATTTGGTCTAGTTTTTCCATAGATTTTCTCTTCCTATTATTGCTAGCTAGGGCATCCATACTTCAGTCATTCATACTTTCAGTAAAGACTTTCACAAATGACTTTATTTCCATGTTATCTAGATTTTCTTTAAATTAATATTTTAAATTCTCCTAAGATCTGGAATAAGAAGTGGCATTTATTCTTTGATCACACTTTACTTTCTACTTTTTGCTTCCTTGCTCACACTTCCTCACTCTCAGATCGTGCTTGCACTGATTTTTTGCTACACTCAATTCTGGTTCACGCTCGTACTCTATTTTGAATACATTCACTCTTGGCTTGTGCTTGCACTCACTTTTAGGTGCACTCACTCTTGGTTCACGCTCGAACATTCAAAACTATTTTACCATTTTATATTTTTCAATAAAAATTAATTACTTATAATGTTAATTTTAAATTATCTTAATAAAAATCAAAGTCTTTATGAAAACGACACCTATAGAGTGTCCTGGGAAATTGCTTTCAATGGAAAGTCACAAGGTATGCTCAGTCTACCTCTGTCCAAGTTTGATAATGTCTATCAATGGCTAAAATATTTTACCCTGATTGGTATTTTATGGGATGCATTCCCAATGAAGTGATGTTACAATCTTGGGTTAGCTCAATTTGGAATCCTCGTGGAGTCAAGCTCAAGTTGATCCAGAACCTAATAAAGGATTATTTTCTCCTTTCAATTTGAAAATGCTACTCATGCAAATGCAATTTATAAGTACAAACCTTGGTCCATGAGAAGCTCCTTAGAGGTCTTCTTTCCATAGACTCAATATTTTTTAGTTTTTGAGGAAATAACCTCTAAGGTTCCAGTTAGGTTGAGTTCCCTAGTATTCTCCCCCCCTTTGGCTCTTTTTGAATTGCATGGTAGAAATATTAGGACATGTCTTATTGGTTGAAGCTGACAAGATTTTCAATACCCACCCATAAAAAGGGTTTGTATTGATGTATATATATCCAAGGACTTATAAGAGGTTATAAAGATATAGGTGGTGGACACCACTATTTCTCAATGAGTGGCATATATTCTCTTGTTGAATACCTACTTCAAATTTCAAGTATCAGACCATAAGGTTAAGGATTGTTTGCTTATTCCTCTCAATAAGCCAAATTCATCCTCCATGTCAACCACTATTTTTTCCTCATTAGGCCAAAGAGGATGGTTGGACCATGGTGGAAGGACACAAAAATTGTGTGCCCTTGTATCCAAAGAGTAGCACCCCCTATAGACATAAAAAATAACCCACTTGAGTGAGTCATTTCCCTAGGTCCTCAGAGAGACCCTCCAGACTTACCCAAAACAAAACTAGGTCTCTCTTTGCCCTTTTCCTTCTTTTTATCTAAAATTTTATAGAGGGGGAAAATTTCCCTACCACGTATGATTCTTGGTTGGATCCATAAGGAAGTTGAGGTGACCATGGGGGTATGTTGTTATCTATACCTTGGTGTAAAAATAGGGGGGAAGGGTTCACCAAGAATGGTTTTAGGACTCGCTTCAAGTCTGGGATGGAGTATGTTTGATGTATTTAAATCAATACAATCATCTATGTTTGGCATTTTTAGAACAAAGCTATGAAATATAAAGGACAATGCATAAATAAGATGCAAGAAGACAAGAGCTAACCCTATAATGATTCTTTGTTTGAATGATCTCTAACCCTAAGATTGCAAAATAAAATATTTTAAGCAAGGGTCCAAGAGAAGATGCAAAAACAACATTAAATCCTAAATGTACACTATATGTTATTTAACATTTAAATGCCTAGAAATCAATTAAATATCTTTCTTTCAAATAAGATATAGGATTTTGAAAGAAATAAAAATCACTCAACAAACAACCTAAACATTAATTAGGGCACTTATCTTTATCCAATAGTTGATCCACACTTTATCCTTTGTTCAACAATATCCTGCGATTCTTATTCCTAGAAAATAACTTGGAAAACACTTAAAAAATATGATTAGCATTAGGGGGCTTGCTTAGAATCCTATATATCAATTCTTGGAGGTGCAACAGTAAAGCTCCCTAGGTCCTTTTAGTTGACCTTCAAAAACAAAAGTGACCTTTGGAAGATGAACAAGAACAGTGAAATGCAACATAACAAAGTGATAAAATAGAGAACAAAATGCACTAATATGGTCTAAATATAGCATATAACACAGATCTAGGGTTTGGAAGTAACATATTGCTCCCAATATTCACTTGAGTAAAATCGTGCCCCATATGGAGTGATTGTGATTTCATAGAATAGCAAAATCGTACCTCATAATTAATCGATACAATTTCATAGTAGCAAAATAAAACCCTAGTATAAAGCAGTGAAACAAATGCAAAATCAAACCTAACTAATATGTGAAATGTAGAAGAGTGAAAAACAACCTGACAATAACGAATAAGCAAAACAAAAGGGATGGAGATCTCCAAGTAGCAGATTTCTCCTTAGGGCTTCAACCCTTGTCCACCAAAGGTAGTAACACACAATCCAATGCAACAAAAAATAGAGCTTCAATAGACTATATTAATGTCCCTCACCTAAGAGGTATTAATGTCCCTAATATCTCGATTTGTGTGTAAAATAAGAAAGTGTCTAAAATAACAATGTTTTTGCACCACCCCTTTTCTTCTAAACTAGCCATTCCTTTTTTGGTTGGTGTCTTCCTCTTATAGGAGTCTACACTTTTCTTTGAAACATTTATTAGTCCATAAATGCATCAAAGAGGGAGCAAAATGTAGACACAAAAAATTGACCCACTTGAGTGAGTCATTTTCCCTAGGCCCTCAAAGAGACCCTTCAAACTTGCCCAAAATAAGACTAGGCCTCTCTTTGCCCTTTTTCTTCTTTTTCTCCTCTTTCAATAAGATCACGGTCATCCCTGGTGGGGCACGATTTTGCGTAATTAGGGTTTTTTCCTAGAAACCCTAATTTTCAAAGTTGGCATCTTTTGAAATTGACTCTTTTTAGTTTTTTTGCTCGTTCTTCTTTCAAATCCACTATAAAAGAAAGGTTTAAAATCTCCTTTTGAGAAGTCTCAAGTGATTTTATTGATCATACACACTCTAAAATACTCATTATTTTTCTTCTTCTACAAGCAAGCTAACTCACAAGTGTGAAATATAGTTTGTTGAAGCTCTATTTTTTGTTTTATTGGATTATGTGTTACTACCTTTGGTGAACAAGTATTGAAACCCTAAGGAGGAATATGCTACTTGGAGGTGTCCATCCTTTTTTTTTCTTCTTCACTATCGCCAGGTTATTTTTTGTTCTTCTACATTTAGCATATTAGTTAGGTTTGATTTTATATCTATTTTGCTACTTTCTACTAGGGTTTTCTTCTACTAATGTGAAATTATGCCTAGTAATTACGAGGCATGATTTTGTCATTCTACGAAATTGTGATCACTCCATGCAAGGTGTGATTTTTCTTAGGTTAATATTAGGAGAAATATGCTACTTCCAAGCCCTATATTTATGTTATATGTCGCATTTAGACCATATTAGTGTATTATGTGCTCTCTTTTATCACTATGTTCTATTGCATTTTATTGTGCTTGTTCATCTTCCAAAGGTCAACTTTCACTTTTGTTTTCAAAGTTCAACTAAAAGGACCTAGGGGGGCTTGATTTCTATACCTCCAAGCATTGCTATACAATGGCCTAAGCAGACCCCCTAACACTAATCACATTTTTCAAGTTTTTTCCAAGTTATTTTGTAGGAATAGGAATCGTGGGATATTGTTGAACAAAGGATAAAGCGTGAATCAACCATTAGATAAAGATAAGTGCCCTAATTAATATTTAGGTTGTTTGTTGAGTGATTTTTATTTTTGTCAAAATCCTAGATCTGATTTGAAAGAAATATATTTAATTAATTTCTAGGCATTTAAAAGGTAAACAATATATAGTGTGCATTTAGAATTTAATATTGTTTGTGCATATTCTCTTGGACCCTTACTTAAAAGATTTTATTTTGCAATCTTAGGTTTAGAGATTTGTTGGTCACGAATCTACCACAGGAAAGGATTTTCTATGTCTATGCACCCTAGACCCGACCAACATTGAAAGGTCGGGAGAAAGAAATGTCTCCCAGACCAATCTCCAGAGAGGGTTGGTTCCCTTACTATTTCTAAGCTTGATTAAGACTAAAGTTACTGGAAAGGAATTATAAATGTGCAGAAAGAAATGGGAAATACACGAAAAGAGATGGGAAATATAGCCACAGGCCAAATTTGTATGATCGGGGAAAGAAACTCAGCAAGAATTTAACCTCAAGCGTATAAACAACATATAATAATAGAATACAACATAATCCACTTACGACCTTGCACAGACAACCTCCAGGATGGCATTCCAGAACTCACTTTCTCATTTGCGATATTCAAACTCAGATGCAGAATTGAAATCTAACAGCAGATTAGAAAGACGAGCATAACTGAGAAATGCATGAAATAGAAGGAAATCATTAGAAATACGCTTGCAAAATCAGAGGCCAAATATCTTTCATTCATGCAAAGAACTTCAAAGCTTTCAGCAAAAGTCTCTCTCTCGATCCCTCTTTCTGAGATCTACATTGATTTATATAGAAGTCTTGCTTCTTTACAACATTAAAAATATGCAACGAACTTCCTCGAGATCTACAAAATGTGCAACGAAAACAAGGAAATGATCCCCTTAAACCAGCCTCGAAGAAACCAAAAATTGAATGAAACAAGGAGTCGGTCATCTTCATTAAATGGTCGTTCTTGAAACATGCTTGAACCGTTAGAAAAATCATGAACAACAGCTTTGAATAATGGAAGTCTTTAATTCTAGTGGCTTGGACACGTTCTTCTACCTTGCTCGCATTGGAAAGCAGCAAAACATTTAATTTTGGAGTGCTTTTAATCGTTGGAAATCGCAAAACTTCATCGGGCCGTTTGAACTGCTTTCTGGCGCGAAACTGTAACAGGTCGCGAAAACGCGACATGTCACAAAATCGCGACATATTTCTGCTCCGTACACTTTGTCACTTTGGAACCGTGAAAACCATCCATGTCACGAAATCACGACGTTCTTTCTCAATTTTATCCTTTGCTGCTTCGACCCGCAAAAACGCGACAAGGCACGATTTCGCTACACTTTTCTCTCTTTTGGCTGTGTCCTCCTAGTACGTCGCAAAAACAAGACAAGTCACGCTTTCGCTACGTTCTCCCATCGGCATCTTTGTTTTATCTCTGGGTCACAAAAACTAAACAAGTCACGAAATCGCTACACTATCTCCACGCTGCTCAATCTTCTCTTCTAAGTCACGAAAATCCGACATGTCACGATTTTGCGACAATTTTCATCCACCTTGTACGGTCCTACTTCTAACCCGCGAAAACATGACACTCTTGCCTCAAGTGGTTCGTTAATCTCCATCATGTCGCGAAATCGCGACAGGTTCTATCTCCTTGGACTTTACTGCTTTTGACCACAAAAATTTGTCATGTCACGAAATCACGACATTCCGTACAATCTGGCTACCTCTTTGCTTCCTCTTCGTGAAAACGCGACATGTCACGAAATCGCTACAATTTTCTGCACTTGGTCCTTCCGCCCCAATATGTCATGAAATCACGACATTTCCATGTTGCTGGACTTCATCTCCACAAATGTCGCGAAATCGCGATGCCTTTCATGCCTTATGCTTTCTGTTTCCACTTGCCGCGACCACGCAACACGTCACGATTTCACGACATCTTTCGCCTTTTGTGCCTTGTTCATTATTCTGTCATGATATCGCTACAAAGTTTATTGTCATCACCCTTTGCTTAGTTATGTCGCGATTTCGTGACCTTTTCTCTCACTATACTCCATGGCCATTGTAAGTCACGAAAACGTGACATGTCGCGATTTCGCGACGATTTTGTTGTGCTGTCTCCGTTGACCATTTTGACCACGATTTTGGAACACGTCGTGAAATCATGACAACTTTGCTGCTTAGCCCTTTCTGCCTTTTGCACCGCAAAACTGTGACAGGTCGCGATTTCATGACACCTTTGCTTTTGACTTCTCTCTCCTCAACAGACCCACGATAACGCGACATGTCGCGATATCGCGACGGTTTTGAACTGTGCTCTCCATGCTGCTTTTTGTCGCGATATCGCGACAGTCTTCGGACTTAGCTTTTTTTTGCATCAAAACCTGTAAAGGAGTGAGAACTTCAACATCTTATGCATGAATAATCAACAATCAAAATAATGTGGCAAAAATGCCAACATTCTTGGCGGCTCGTGGGGTATACAGTTCTGCTGTATGCACGAATCCTAGGCCTGAATCCATTGGGCAACAGAGTCAAGAAAAACTGAGAATAGAAAGCTGGCTGATGGGGTACATCTCGACGGACTGTTGCAACAACTCTTGTCTGAATGACTAAAAACTCAAGGAATCTGTATTTGGCTTAGCTGACCAGGTGCTGTAAAAGAATCTCCATGAAAGCACCAGGGGTTGCAAAATGGAAATGAATGAAATAAGTGGAGTGAGGACTATGGAATGGAAATAGTAAATGATGGAATAATGGAATGGAGGGAGTGATGCGGTAGATACAGTAACAGAGTGCTTCTGTGCTACCAGCTGCTATGAAAGGGAAATGGAAGTGAATGGAATAATGGAATGGAAGTGGAAGAGATGACAAATGCGGTATGAACTGTGGATAAATGCTAAAACAACAATGAATTTAGAAGAAAAGGAAAAGAAGAAACGGGAATATCAGGAAGGGAAAAAGAAACAACAGTAGTGGCTTGATTACTTGCAGAAGAAAAAGGAGTAGGAGAAGAAGGGAATAAAGAGGGGAAGGGAAGAAATAAAGAGGAAGCCACTAACTGCTTGGGAAGGAAGAAGAAAAAAGAAAGAAATACGTACCTACGGGCTCGCATGCAAAAAGAGCCAAAGTTGACAGAGGAAAACAATACTTTTTTTTTTTCTTTTTTTTTTTTTTTTTTTTTTTTGCTATATACAATAGTTTACGACATGATTGGCATGTCGCCACCACAAACCCAGTCTCAAGGGGTTATCCGATAAATCTGCAGTGTCCCGACCAGATCTGATCATACTTGAGTCGGTCCTTGAAATTGGGATGACCTCTTCCTAAAGTTCTCCATGTTGCAGACATGGGCAAGTTATCCTGCATGCCAGTACCCACACAATCGACAAATAATGTAGCAAAGAGATTTGCCACATGAAGGGCTCCTGTAGGTACCAGCTGCAATAATGGCTGAAGCCAATACCACCATCTCGAAGGGTTCCCTGGTTGTGGACTGAGGACAGGTTCCTCCAATCCTTTGGTGTGATCACAGAACCTTTCTGACAAGAAATCTGCTTCCAGGATCTCCTCAGACTCAACCTTTTGATGAGGCATGCTCAACAGGTTCTGGCTAAATACTTGAGTGTTGTGCACGGTTATGCCCTCTTTGTGCTCAGGTTCTGGAACTTGAATCTGTTTCTCTCCTTGGCCCATCTCCTGATAGACATTGCAAGCAACCATATTGTTCATTGCTGGGAAAGTACTTGCATATTCCCATCGTTGGCTTTGGATGAAATCTGCCCCTTGAGTTCCACACAACTGCATTTCAAGCCTCTGCACAGTATGTGGGATCTGCCATGATGAATACTGCATAGGGTAGACAGGAGTGGTGACTATCGGATAAGGTAATGGAGCTTCTCCCCACGGTAATTTTCCTGATAGGAGCAAAAGCTGCTCCGCTTGTAATGCTTCCTCAAATATTTGAGGGAATCTACGTTCGCCTGATTGCAGCAAGAGGAGGCTTATGTCCGGATGGAAAGCTCGAACATAGAAGAAGTGGGCTTGGGTGGGTGTTGGTCGGATCATCTCTGGAATTCTCTTCCAACTCCTACTGAATCGAACATTAAAGTCTGTGATGCTCTCTAGAGGTGCTCTTGTGATATACATGAAAAATTGAAAGGGATCCTGAGAGCTGTTAAAGAGATCCTCATCGAATCTTCTGATTAGCGCTCCCGCTAAGTCATCCCATGAGCTGATGCTTTGACGCCTGAGCAGTCTGTACCACTGTAATGCCCTTCCTTGCAAAGATAGAACCAGAAGTCTGATCATAACATCTTCATGAACTATATCATGTAGGGTTGACAAAGCGGCAATATCTTCAACATGCTCTCGGGCCATTCCCTGGGTGCCATTGTATTTTGTTAGGGCTTTCAGGGCACTTTTGGGAATCTCATGCCGAATTTGGAGATTCAGAGGGCTAGGATCATCCCATCTAGGACAACATACCCTCGCCATTATCTTCTTTTAGCTTTAAAAGGCAGGCGTCTACGATCAAGAAATTTGGATCTTCAGCTCAGCAAAGTCGCCAGATGAACTTACAAATCTCCGCTATGAGGTCAAGATAGCTCATCAAAATCTTGATACCTCCGGGTGTTAAACAATAAAACAATCAGTCTCACCGATTATGGATCTTTGGGACAAAAACAGTCTGTCCCACCGGGCGTGCCAAAAACTGTTGGTCACGAATCTGCCACAAGAAAGGATTTTCTATGTCTATGCACCCTAGACCCGGCCAACATTGAAAGGCTGGGAGAAAGAAATGTCTCCCAGACCAATCTCCAGAGAGGGTTGGTTCCCTTACTATTTCTAAGCTTGATTAAGACTAAAGTTACTGGAAAGGAATTATAAATGTGCAGAAAGAAACGGGAAATACACGGAAAGAGATGGGAAATATAGCCACAAGCCAAATTTGTATGATCGGGAAAGAAACTCAGGAAGAATTTAACCTCAAGCGTATAAACAACATATAATAATAGAATACAACATAATCCACTTACGACCTTGCGCAGACAACCTCCAGGATGGCATTCCAGAACTCACTTTCTCATTTGCGATATTCAAACTCAGATGCAGAATTGAAATCTAACAACAGATTAGAAAGACGAGCATAACCGAGAAATGCATGAAATAGAAGGAAATCATTAGAAAGACGCTTGCAAAATCAGAGGCCAAATATCTTTCATTCATGCAAAGAACTTCAAAGCTTTCAACAAAAGTCTCTCTCTCGATCCCTCTTTTTGAGATCTACATTGATTTATATAGAAGTCTTGCTTCTTTACAACATTAAAAATATGCAACGAACTTCCTCGAGATCTACAAAATGTGCAATAGAAACAAGGAAATGATCCCCTTAAACCAGCCTCGGAGAAACCAAAAATTGAATGAAACAAGGAGTCGGTCGTCTTCATTAAATGGTCGTTCTTGAAACATGCTTGAACCGTTAGAAAAATCACGAACAACAGCTTTGAATAATGGAAGTCTTTAATTCTGGTGGCTTGGACACGTTCTTCTACCTTGCTCGCATTGGAAAGCAGCAAAACATTTAATTCTGGAGTGCTTTTAATCGTTGGAAATCGCAAAACTTCATCGGGCCGTTTGAATTGCTTTCTGGCGCGAAACTGTAACAGGTCGCGAAAACGCGACATGTCACGAAATCGCGACGTATTTCTGCTCCGTACACTTTGTCACTTTGGAACCGTGAAAACCATCCATGTCACGAAATCATGACGTTCTTTCTCAATTTTATCCTTTGCTGCTTCGACCCGCGAAAATGTGACAAGGCGTGATTTCGCTACACTTTTCTCTCTTTTGGCTGTGTCCTCCTAGTACGTCGCGAAAACAAGACAAGTCGTGCTTTCGCTATGTTCTCCCATCGACATCTTTGTTTTATCTCTGGGTCGCGAAAACTAAACAAGTCACGAAATCGCTACACTATCTCCCCGCTGCTCAATCTTCTCTTCTAAGTCGCGAAAATCCGACATATCGCGATTTCGTGACAATTTTCATCCACCCTGTACGGTCCTGCTTCTAACCCGTGAAAACATGACACTCTTGCCTCAAGTGGTTCGTTAATCTCCATCATGTCACGAAATCGCGACAGGTTCTATCTCCTTGGACTTTACTGCTTTTGATCGTGAAAATTCGTCATGTCATGAAATCGTGACGTTCTGTACAATCTGGCTGCCTCTTTGCTTCCTCTTCGTGAAAACGTGACATGTCGTGAAATCGCTACAATTTTTTGCACTTGGTCCTTCCGCCCCAATATGTCACGAAATCGCGACGTTTCCATGTTGCTGGACTTCATCTCCACAAATGTCACGAAATCGCGATGCCTTTCATGCCTTATGCTTTCTGTTTCCACTTGCCGCGACCACGCAACACGTCGCGATTTCGCGACGTCTTTCGCCTTTTGTGCCTTGTTCATTATTCTGTCGCGATATCGCTACAAAGTTTATTGTCAACGCCCTTTGCTTAGTTATGTCACGATTTCGTGACCTTTTCTCTCACTATACTCCATGGCCATTGTAAGTCGCGAAAACGCGACATGTCGCGATATCGTGACAGTTTTGCTACGCTGCCTCCGTTGACCATTTTGACCGCGATTTTGGAACACGTCGCGAAATCGTGACAACTTTGCCTTTGCATCGCTGACAGTCACGATTTCGTGACACCTTTGACTTCTCTCTCCTCAACAGACCCGCGATAACGCGACATGTCGCGATATCGCGATGGTTTTGAAACTGTGCTCTCCATGCTGCTTTTTGTCGTGATATCGCGACAGTCTTCGGACTTAGCTTTTTTTTGCATCAAAACCTGTAAAGGAGTGAGAACTTCAACATCTTATGCATGAATAATCAACAATCAAAATAATGTGGCAAAAATGCCAACATTCTTGGTGGCTCACGGGGTATACAATTCTGTTGTATGCACGAATCCCAAGCCTGAATCCATTGGGCAACAGAGTCAAGAAAAACCGAGAACAGAAAGTCGGCTGATGGGGTACATCTCGGCGGACTGCTGCAACAACTCTTGCTGAATTATAGAAAACTCAAGGAATCTGTATTTGGCTTAGCTGACCAGGTGCTATAAAAGAATCTCCATGAAAGCACCAGGGGTTGCAAAATGGAAATGAATGAAATAAGTGGAGTGAGGACTATGGAATGGAAATAGTAAATGATGGAATAATGGAATGGAGGGAGTGATGCGGTAGATACAGTAACAGAGTGCTTCTGTGCTACCAGCTGCTATGAAAGGGAAATGGAAGTGAATGGAATAATGGAATGGAAGTGGAAGAGATGACAAATGCGGGATGAACTATGGATAAATGCTAAAACAACAATGAAGTTAGAAGAAAAGGAAAAGAAGAAACGGGAATAGCAGGAAGGGAAAAAGAAACAACAGCAGTGGCTTGATTACTTGTAGAAGAAAAAGGAGTAGGAGAAGAAGGGAATAAAGAGGGGAAGGGAAGAAATAAAGAGGAAGCCACTAACTGCTGGGAAGGAAGAAGAAAAAAGAAAGAAATACGTACCTGCGGGCTCGCATGCAAAAAGAGCCAAAGTTGACAGAGGAAAACAATACTTTTTTTTTCTTTTTCTTTTTTTGTTTTTTTTTTTTTTTGCTATATACAATAGTTTACGACATGATTGGCATGTCGCCACCACAAACCCAGTCTCAAGGGGTTATCCGGTAAATCTGCAGTGTCCCGACCAGATCTGATCATACTTGAGTCGGTCCTTGAAATTGGGATGACCTCTTCCTAAAGTTCTCCATGTTGCAGACATGGGCAAGTTATCCTGCATGCCAGTACCCACACAATCGACAAATAATGTAGCAAAGAGATTTGCCACATGAAGGGCTCCTGTAGGTACCAGCTGCAATAATGGCTGAAGCCAATACCACCATCTCGAAGGGTTCCCTGGTTGTGGACTGAGGACAGGTTCCTCCAATCCTTTGGTGTGATCACAGAACCTTTCTGACAAGAAATCTGCTTCCAGGATCTCCTCAGACTCAACCTTTTGATGAGGCATGCTCAATAGGTTCTGGCTAAATACTTGAGTGTTGTGCACGGTTATGCCCTCTTTGTGCTCAGGTTCTGGAACTTGAATCTGTTTCTCTCCTTGGCCCATCTCCTGATAGACATTGCAAGCAACCATATTGTTCATTGCTGGGAAAGTACTTGCATATTCCCATCGTTGGCTTTGGATGAAATCTGCCCCTTGAGTTCCACACAACTGCATTTCAGGCCTCTGCACAGTATGTGGGATCTGCCATGATGAATACTGCATAGGGTAGACAGGAGTGGTGACTATCGGATAAGGTAATGGAGCTTCTCCCCACGGTAATTTTCTTGATAGGAGCAAAAGTTGCTCCGCTTGTAATGCTTCCTCAAATATTTGAGGGAATCTACGTTCACCTGATTGCAGCAAGAGGAGGCTTATGTCCGGATGGAAAGCTCGAACATAGAAGAAGTGGGCTTGGGCGGGTGTTGGTCGGATCATCTCTGGAATTCTCTTCCAACTCCTACTGAATCGAACATTAAAGTCTGTGATGCTCTCTAGAGGTGCTCTTGTGATATACATGAAAAATTGAAAGGGATCCTGAGAGCTGTTAAAGAGATCCTCGTCGAATCTTCTGATTAGCGCTCCCGCTAAGTCATCCCATGAGCTGATGCTTTGACGCCTGAGCAGTCTGTACCACTGTAACGCCCTTCCTTGCAAAGACAGAACCAGAAGTCTGATCATAACATCTTCGTGAACTATATCATGTAGGGTTGACAAAGCGGCAATATCTTCAACATGCTCTCGGGCCATTCCCTGGGTGCCATTGTATTTTGTTAGGGCTTTCAGGGCACTTTTGGGAATCTCATGCCGAATTTGGAGATTCAGAGGGCCAGGATCATCCCATCTAGGACAGCATACCCTCGCCATTATCTTCTTTTAGCTTTAAAAGGCAGGCATCTACGATCAAGAAATTTGGATCTTCAGCTCAGCAGAGTCGCCAGATGAACTTACAAATCTCCGCTATGAGGTCAAGACAGCTCATCAAAATCTTGATACCTCCGGGTGTTAAACAATAAAACAATCAGTCTCACCGATTATGGATCTTTGGGACAGAAACGGTCTGTCCCACCGGGCGTGCCAAAAACTGTTGGTCACGAATCTGCCACAGGAAAGGATTTTCTATGTCTATGCACCCTAGACCCGGCCAACATTGAAAGGTTGGGAGAAAGAAATGTCTCCCAGACCAATCTCCAGAGAGGGCTGGTTCCCTTACTATTTCTAAGCTTGATTAAGACTAAAGTTACTGGAAAGGAATTATAAATGTGCAGAAAGAAACGGGAAATACACGAAAAGAGATGGGAAATATAGCCATAGGCCAAATTTGTATGATCGGGAAAGAAACTCAGCAAGAATTTAACCTCAAGCGTATAAACAACATATAATAATAGAATACAACATAATCCACTTACGACCTTGCGTAGACAACCTCCAGGATGGCATTCCATAACTCACTTTCTCATTTGCGATATTCAAACTCAGATGCAGAATTGAAATCTAACAACAGATTAGAAAGACGAGCATAACTAAGAAATGCATGAAATAGAAGGAAATCATTAGAAAGACGCTTGCAAAATCAGAGGCCAAATATCTTTCATTCATGCAAAGAACTTCAAAGCTTTCAGCAAAAGTCTCTCTCTCGATCCCTCTTTCTGAGATCTACATTCATTTATATAGAAGTCTTGCTTCTTTACAACATTAAAAATATGCAACGAACTTCCTCGAGATCTACAAAATGTGCAACAGAAACAAGGAAATGATCCCCTTAAACCAGCCTCGGAGAAACCAAAAATTGAATGAAACAAGGAGTCGGTCGTCTTCATTAAATGGTCGTTCTTGAAACATGCTTGAACCGTTAGAAAAATCATGAACAACAGCTTTGAATAATGGAAGTCTTTAATTCTGGTGGCTTGGACACGTTCTTCTACCTTGCTCGCATTGGAAAGCAGCAAAACATTTAATTCTGGAGTGCTTTTAATCGTTGGAAATCGCAAAACTTCATCGAGGCCGTTTGAACTGGCTTTGGCGCGAAACTGTAACAGGTCGCGAAAACGCGACATGTCACGAAATCGCGACGTATTTCTGCTCCGTACACTTTGTCACTTTGGAACCGCGAAAACCATCCATGTCACGAAATCGTGACGTTCTTTCTCAATTTTATCCTTTGCTGCTTCGACCCGTGAAAACGCGACAAGGCACGATTTCGCTACACTTTTCTCTCTTTTGGCTGTGTCCTCCTAATACGTCGCGAAAACAAGACAAGTCACGCTTTCGCTACGTTCTCCCATCGACATCTTTGTTTTATCTCTGGGTCACGAAAACTAAACAAGTCACGAAATCGCTACACTATCTCCCCGCTGCTCAATCTTCTCTTCTAAGTCACGAAAATTCGACATGTCGCGATTTCGCGACAATTTTCATCCACCCTATACGGTCCTGCTTCTAACCCGTGAAAACATGACACTCTTGCCTCAAGTGGTTCGTTAATCTCCATCATGTCGCGAAATCGCGACAAGTTCTATCTCCTTGGACTTCACTGCTTTTGACCGCAAAAATTCGTCATGTCGTGAAATCGTGACATTTCGTACAATCTGGCTGCCTCTTTGCTTCCTCTTCATGAAAACGCGACATGTCACGAAATCGCTACAATTTTCTGCACTTGGTCCTTCCGCCCCAATATGTCATGAAATCGTGACGTTTCCATGTTGCTGGACTTCATCTCCACAAATGTCGTGAAATCGTGACGCCTTTCATGCCTTATGCTTTTTGTTTCCACTTGTCGCGACCACGCAACACGTCGCGATTTCGCGACGTCTTTCGCCTTTTGTGCCTTGTTCATTATTCTGTCGTGATATCGCTACAAAGTTTATTGTCAACGCCCTTTGCTTAGTTATGTCGCGATTTCGTGACCTTTTCTCTTACTATACTCCATGGCCATTGTAAGTCGCGAAAACGCGACATGTCGCGATTTCGCGACGGTTTGCTACGCTGTCTTCGTTGACCATTTTGACCGTGATTTGGGAACACGTCGTGAAATCACGACAACTTTGTTGCTTAGCCCTTTTTTGCCTTTTGCGCCATGAAACTGTGACAGGTCACAATTTCGTGACACCTTTGCTTTTAACTTCTCTCTCCTCAACGGACCCGCGATAACGCGACATGTCGCGATATCGCGACGGTTTTGAAACTGTGCTCTCCATGCTGCTTTTTGTCGCGATATCGCGACAGTCTTCGGACTTAGCTTTTTTTGCATCAAAACCTGTAAAGGAGTGAGAACTTCAACATCTTATGCATGAATAATCAACAATCAAAATAATGTGGCAAAAATGCCAACAAGATTATTCAAAAAAATAATCATTCTAGGGTTATCTCTTGTCTTCTTACATCTTATTTTTCAGTTTTCTTTATCTTTCATAGCTTAGTTCTAAAAATTCCAAACATAGATGATTGTCTTGAATTGAATACATCAAAAATACTCCACCCCAAACATGGAGTGAGTCCTAAAACCATTCCTAGTGAACCCTTCCCCCTTTTTTACACTGAGGTGTAGAGAACAACATACCCCCACAGTCACCTCAACTTCCCTATGGATCCAGTCGAGAATCAAATGTGATAGGGCAGTTTTCCCTCTCTACATTCTTTGGTGAACCCGATGTGAAAACCTCCTTTTATTTTGAAAACTTTAAATAAGACCATTAATTTACTTGTTTGGTTTTAGAACATTAATAACACCTTAAAAGCTTTTCTTGTGTGTGTTCATTAGTTTTCTTCTCTATCATTTCGTTGGCTCTAATGGCTTTTTTCCTTAGAAGTTAGTGAAAGTGTCTTGAATTTGATTATGTTCCTTCAAAAGATGATCAGGTCAATAGAGAGAATACTAACATGGATTCATAAAAACAAGACAATATTGAAACTGAAACAAATTTTGATCCCTTTGAAAGGCATTATGATGGGTTCCTTTTTACATCATTTGAGCATATATGGAGTTTTATGAAGATTAATAAAGACAAAATACTTAAGAGTATGGAGTGGGAGGCTCAACTCAAAAGAGGTGAGACTCCTCCTCATCCTTTATTAAATTCTCCTAAGCATTTTCAAAATAACCCCTTTTATGAATCTTTGCATCTTTATAATCTGGGACACCAACCAACTTGTTCCAATACTATGACCACCAATGTTGAAAGGAATCCACAAGTCCTTCCAACTAGTAGTGTCGCTCAAAATTTTATTCAATTTTATTAGCTCAATATTCTTACTTCTATTCCACCAAATGTTAGTTATCCTCTCTCACAGGGTATCACATATAACAATAGTATCAATGCTCCCAACACAAGCCAAGTTATTGTTCAACAACCTACCTATACTCCTCCTTTGGTGAATTCAAGAATATTTCATAATAGTAATCCAAAGGTGCAAAACTTGGCAAATATGGTAAAATAATAAGTTTCAAAATTGGAGATGATTCAGCCTTCCAATTTCACTTACATTTATAACGAGATGTGTAATCAACCATTGGAGCCCATTGTTGCTACAAGATCTTATCCTAAGCACTTATTATGCCATGTTTATCTATATATAAGGGGAAAAAATATTCAATAGAGAATTTAAGAATATTTAGAACAACATGTCATGACCTCATATGTGATGACATATTATTTCTAAAAACATTCCCTAAAAGTCTTGGTGGCATGGCATTGGAGTGGTACTATAGATTACCTAATTATTCCTTGCAAAATATTGAAAAAAATATAATTATTTGTTTAACAGTTTGGTGCTTATGTTGAAAAGGATGTGACAATGAAAGATGTTTATGATTTAAAGCAAGGTAAATAAGAAAGATTTTCAGAATTTCTATCTCATTAGAGGAGTCTAGTAAGAAGATTTTAAGAATTTATATCTCATTGGAGGAGTCTAGTAAGACATTTGAGGTATAATTTACCTCCTCGAGATATGCTCGAGATATTTATTGGAAATTTCCAAGAACAATTATCTTATGCATTAGAGACCAACTATCACATCTTTTGATCAGGAATTTGAATTAGCAAGAAAAGTGGAACAGGCTCTTATCAGAAGCGGACAAATCAAAGTAAAAGAAGAAAAATATACTAAGCCACAACATAAAAATAATCATACAGGAGGTGATGATGCAACAGAAAATAGGTTTGTTAATAATATTATTAATAAATCTACAAAATATGATACTTAAAAAACCTCCACAAAGAAATTTTACAAAGCTTAGCATGTCTATAGAAGCAGTTTTTGAAACAACTTTTGCAAGCCAACATGATTGAGTTGCGTTTCATAAGGCAACCAGATACTACAACTAACTAGTATAAGGCAATTCAACATTGTGCATATCACAGAGTGGAAGGACATTGGATAAATTCTTGTAAGAAGTAGAATCATGTGGTACAATATTTGATTTGTGTCGAACGTATTGATATAGGGAATTCTCAATCATCAAACAATCAAAATTCTACTCAGCAGACGTCGATAACAAATCAATATATGGGAATATTCAAGGATCCATTAGCAAAGCATGATCAACAAGAAACTAATCATGTATCATATCAGAATGAACCTCCTACCTATGTTAATATGGTTGGCATGGTTGGGGTAACTACAAGAAGACAAGCTCAGATTCAACCAACTTAGGATTCTCGACAAGAAAAGAACTCTACACCATAACCTACTTTTGTTTTGAGTAATAATCAAATAAATATATCATAGAACTCCACCTTTGATATTGATATCCCAACCTAAAGTTTCCTTCAATATCTAACAATAACTAGCTAGTACTCCAGCTAAAATATCTATCTTAGAGCTTTTACAAACTTCCCCTACCCATTGAGAAGCTTTCTTGAAATTTCTAAAGCAACAATTCGTTCCTCCAGATATTTCACTAATATTGTAGTTAATATCATAGGTTCTCTTGGGATACATCATATATCATTCTCAGATGATGATAAGCCTTCCTTAGACTTGCATAAATATTCTTCTCTTTACATTACAACATTTATTGGGGATACTTTTATCAAACGAATCTTGATTGATAATGGTTCTTCCCTCAATTTGTGCACTTATCAATTTTTTCAAAAAGATGGGTTAAAGGAGGAAGATTTGACTAAATCTAATATTATCATCAAAGTTTTCAACGAGTTCCAAGAAGCCTACGATGTTATATCCCTTTCCCTTAAATTTGGATCTAAGATCTTGGATACTTTAGTTCATGTGGTACATTGTCCTGCATATTTTAATATTCTTCTTGGATACCCTTGGATCCATGCAATGAAGGTCATTCCTTCTACTCTTCATCAGTGTTTGAAGTTCAAAATTAAAAATGGAATGAGATGCTACTGGAAAATGGAATGAGATGCCAAATGGGATGGCCTCATTAGAGAAAATGTTTGATATTGGATACCAACCGAAAGGAGCATGAAAAGTTCCACCTCCCAAAGAGGCTTGTGACTCGATCAATATTGGAAGTGCAGAAAACCCTCGCGAAATACTCATTGCAAAGGCATGTACCGAACATGAAAAGAATTCCATTGCCAATGCATTGAAGGAATACATAGATTGCATAGCTTGGAGCTATAAGGAGTTGAGAACTTATGATCAGAATGTTATAATGCATACAATCCCTTTGAAACCAGACTCCAAACCCTTTAGGCAAAGATAGAGGCCAGTCAATCCGTTACTAGAGCCCTTGATAGAAAAGGAGGTAAAGCGACTATTAGAAGCTAAAATCATCTTTCCTGTTAGGCATTCCACATGGGTTGCTAACTTGGTCCCTGTGAGGAAAAAGAGTGGAGAGATAAGGCTATGTATTGATTTTAGAAATCTGAATAAGGCCTCACAAAAGGACAATTACCCTTTACCTACCATTGACGAAATCCTTCAAAAGGTAAATGGGTCGAAAATGATGTCATTCCTAGATGGCTATTCAGGATACAATCAAGTCCTCATCCATCCTAATGATAGGATGAAAACCGCCTTCACCACAAAATGGGGCACGTTTGCATATAGGAGAATGCCTTTTGGATTATTGAATGCAAGTGCTACATTCCAACGAGCCATGGACTTTGCCTTTAAGGGACTCATCGGTAAGTGCATTATTGTCTATGTAGATGATATTCCCGTATTTTCTAAGAACAGGGAGAACCATGTCAAGGATCTAAGGAAAGTTCTCCAAAGGTGTAGGGAACATGGCATTTCACTCAACCCAAAGAAGTGCATTTTTGGGGTAACGGAAGGAAAATTATTGGGACATGTAATATCCAAAGATGGAATTTCCATTGATCCTGAAAGAATAGATGCCATACAACAGATTCCTTTTCCCAATAGCAAAAAAGAATTGAGATCATTTTTTGGGAAGATTAATTTTGTTAGAAAATTTATTTCAGGTTTTTCAAAAATTGCAAAACCCTTGAACGATATGTTGAAGAAAGAGGCCCAAATCAAATGGACGAATGAAAATAGGGATGCTTTCCAAAGAATCAAGGATGCGATTTCTAGAGCCCCGGTTTTAGTGAGTCCTGACTATGCGAAGCCTTTCTACATTTACACATTTGCTTCAGACCATTCCTTTGCGAGTGTTCTAACTCAGAAGAGTGAACGCAACATTGAAAATCCCATTGCCTTCCTTAGTACTCCTCTCAAAGATGTGAAATTGAGATATTCCATCTTGGACAAGCAAATGTATGCCCTATTTAAGACTGTAAAAAATTCAGACATTATATAGTCCACAATAGGGTGTTTGCTATAGTCCCAGATCCTACAGTTAAAGCCATGTTTATACAGAATGAACTGGGTGAAAGGCGAGGTAAGTGGATCTCAACTCTTCAAGAATTTGATCTTGAAATTCAACCTATGAAGATAGTGCGGGGACAAGGGTTGGTTAAGGCCATAGCAGAAAATGATCCCTTAGTTTCATGTCAGCATTATGAAATAGTAGATATAACTGAAGATGAGTGGTACGTAGATGTTGTGTATTTTTTACTAAATGGTAAGTGTCCACCACATTTGAATTCTACTCAACGAAGAGCCTTGCATTTAAAATCTACTAATTTTCTAATCAGATCCGGTGCATTATACAAGAAAAACCATGAAGGAATTTACCTTCGTTGCGTTGATCGAAAAGAGGCAAGCACAAGTACTCGAGGAATTCCATGGTAAGTATGGGACGGGACATGGGTCTGCTAATGCCACAACCCATCAAATCCTTAGAGATGGTTACTATTGGCCTCAAGTGTTTAAAGATGCTCATGCTCATGTGAGGTCATGTCATACTTGTCAAATCGTGGCAAATAGAGAAAGGGGTGCTTCTATGCCATTACAATCTGTAATCGAGTCTAGACCTTTTGCACAATGGGGTTTGGATTTTGTTGGGATCATCAGTCCCAATTCATCTGATTCCCATAAATACATTCTCACGGCTACAGATTATTGCACAAGGTGGATGGAAGCTATTCCCACTAAAAATGCCACTTCAAAAGTTGTTATTAAATTCTTAGAGGATAACATTGTCACTCGATTCGGAATGCCTAACTCCATTGTAAGTGACAACGGTTCCACTTTCTCCTCTCTGGAATTTGCAAATTGGGCATTCGACAACATGGTGAGTTTGAAGTTTTCTTCAAATTATTATCCACAAGGTAATGGATTGGCTGAGTCTTCTAATAAGAATTTGTTATGTGTCATTAAAAAGTTGCTTGAAAGAAATCCTAGAGATTGGCATAACAAACTTAAGTTGGCTCTTTGGGCTGATAGAATCAGAATCAAGGAATCATTAGGAACATCTCCTTACCACTTAGTTTATGGACAAGATCCTATTTTTCCCACAAATCTTAAGTTACAAACATTACATTTCATGAAAGATTACCTTGGAACTGATAATAAACTTGAAACTAGACTAACACAATTGATGCATCTGGATGAAAAGAGGGATGAGGCTATGCTTCACTTTAGTAAACACCAAGATGTAGTAAAAATGTGGTTTGATAAAAAGTCTAGAGTCAAAACATTTAAAGTTTCAGATTTAGTGTTGTTGTGGGATAAGAGACATGAGAGGAAAGGAGATCATGATAAATTTGATTACTTATGGTTGGGTCCTTACCAAATTTCAGAAGTCCTAGGTGAAAACAACTTTAGATTAAAAACCCTGGATGAAAAATATTTGGCTTTACCCATCAATGGGCTGCATTTAAAGCACTATTTCTAGGCCTGAAATGGCAAGGCCTTGTATTATATGTAAATATGTCATGCTTTGTTTTTGCGTGTGCAGATTTGATTTTCTTAGGTGTGTGTTAGTTTTTTTTTGCCTTCAACCTTTATTTTAGCATGATGAGATTGTTCTGAACGAGGTTTTGGAGGCATTTTGATTGCATTGTTCTTTTCTTAGCTTAGTGTGTTGGTCATGGGACCAGTTTTGGGCTTGATATAAAAAAAAAGGGGATAGCAAAGTGGTTAGTTTGTATCCTTATCAATGTTCTAGAACTAGAGGTATATGAAACAACATAATTGTATTACAGAAAGCTCCACGAGCACTGCAAACACATTAAAGAATATCGTTTGAAATTTGGGATACATGAAAGTTGTCAATTTTGCAAGATAGGGTGAAGCATTTTTGTATAATCCATCTTACCCATTTGTGTTCAGGATGCATTGCATAATAGCCTCGAGTCTCATTCCATTCCATATTTCAAAGACAACCACCAAAAGCATGTCCGGACCCTCTTAGGATCATTGCACAATAAACATTAAGTAAGATCTTGGGGTTGGAAACCGATGCCGCATTGTCTTGAATTAGACACGTTCTGCACATATAAAGAACATCTTGGGCAAAATGGTTGAAACCTTACTTGGAAGAAAAGTGAGGAAAAAAATTTTCTTGTCTGTCCCATCATGCAAAACATAGTCCATGAAACAGTGGTTTTCACCACTCCACCTCCATAACATCACTTGGATTGAAAGGATCGTACTACGTGTCCCTCATAAGGATGAGTAGTCATCCCTAAGATTCAAGGAAGCCATTACCACTCCACCTCCATAACATCACTTGGATTGAAAGGATCGTACTACATGTCCCTCATAAGGATGAGTAGTCATCCCTAAGATTCAAGGAAGCCATTACTACTCCACCTCCATAACATCACTTGGATTGAAAGGATCGTACTACATGTCCCTCATAAGGATGAGTAGTCATCCCTAAGATTCAAGGAAGCCATTACTACTCCACCTCCATAACATCACTTGGATTGAAAGGATCATACTACATGTCCCTTGCAAGGATGAGTAGTCATCCCTAAGATTCAAGGAAGCCATTACTACTCCACCTCCATAACATCACTTGGATTGAAAGGATCGTACTACATGTCCCTTGCAAGGATGAGTAGTCATCCCTAAGATTCAAGGAATCCATCATTAATCCACCTCCATCACATCATTTGAGTTGGAAGGATCGTACTACGTGTCCCTCACAAGGATGGGTAGTCATCCCTAAAATTCAAGAAAGCCAAAGCCAAAGCCTGGACTATGGGGCTGATCTCCATCGGGGCTATAGATGCCTGACTGAAAGTGGAGTAGGCTCATGCGTGGTGACATGTCTCATTTAAAAGCAAGACCTCTGATCGCTCACACGGACTAGGCTAGCCTGGTAGTTATCCATAATAGGTTTAATCATTTTGCTTAAGATGAGGTAATGAACTCAAATCAGAGTAGTAAGGATAGGGTTAAATTCTCATCACGCTTAGGTTGAGAATCTGATTCCCCAAAGCTACTGATTTCACTTACACATGCACATTGATTCAATATGGCGAGTGGCGCATAACCAACCTTGAGATTGGGTATATGAACTCAATTCATGCATGATTGGTCCTGAGAGGGTTTGATAGTTTTAATGTTTGTGCTCGTGCTACTAAAAGTTAAGAGTCTCTGGTAAAGCAGGTCAGCCATAGTTCATTATGTTGGCAGTACATTCGATCTTGCATAGACCCTCCATGATTCATTATATGCATTCATGTGAAATTGGCAATAGAATGGGGAACTATTTCAAACGATAAAGAATGAATCACTATGCACACATTGAGCGGATGCTGAATAATTCTAATGTTTCATGTATTTCTGGTTTATTTACATTCTTTGGATATTTGCTAACGCTTGCGGTTGAGTTGTAGGTTTTCAGGTTGGGTTTCTCACCGAAATGCTCGGGAGCATTTCCCAGTAGAGTCGCCATTTGTTGTGGCTGCTCCACAACGTACCCCAAAATTGGGGACCCACCTTTTTTGCATGTTTTCCAAGAAGACCGAAGTGGCCCATATGCTAAAGATCAAAGAAAAGCAAAACACCGCAAAGGAGGAAAAAGTGTCGCGATATCAGCGACATGTTGCATTGTCGCGACCAAAAGAGAAAAAGTGTCACGATATCGCGACATGTTGCATTGTCACGGCCAAAAGAGGAAAAAGTGTCGCGATATCGCGACATGTTGCATTGTCGCGGCCAAAAGAGAAAAAGTGTCGCGATATCGTGACATGTTGCATTGTCGTGGCCAAAAAAGAAAAAAGTGTCGCGATATCGCGACATGTTGCATTTTCGCGACCAAAAGAGAAAAAGTGTCGCGATATCGCGACATGTTGCATTATCGCGGCCAAAAGAGAAAAAGGAACAAAGAAAGAGAAAAGTGTCGCGATATCACGACATGTTGCATTTTCAGACCAAAAAAAAAAGAAAAGAAAAAAAGTGTCACGATATCGCGACATGTTGCATTTTCGCGACCAAAAAAAAAGAAAGAAAGAAAAGTGTCGCGATATCGCGACATGTTGCATTTTCATGGCCAAAAAAAAGAAAGAAAAGTGTCACGATATCGTGACATGTTGCATTTTCGTGGCAAAAAAGAGAAGAAAAAAAAGTGTCACGATATCGCGACATGTTGCATTTTCGTGGCCAAAAAGAGAAGAAAGAAAAGTGTCGCGATATCGTGACATGTTGCATTTTCACGACTCAAAGAAAAGAAGAAGAAAGAAAAAGTGTCGCGATATCGCGACATGTTACATTTTCATGGCTAAAAAACAGAAGAGAGGCAAAAGTGTCGTGATATCATGACATGTTGCATTTTCATTCAAAAGGGGCAGGCAAGTAGAGAAACAAGAAGTGTCATGATTTCACGACATGTCCGATTTTTGCCAAGGGAACAGAGTAGTTGATAGTGCGTCTGATATTAGTGATGAACACCAGGATAGTGAAACTGAAGACCGCATAGTGACGTGGACATAAGGACAAAATCCAATGAATAAGACAAAATGTTACATAAGGAATATTTAATGATTTGAAATCATTTAAGATGGTCGTTACACATGGAAGGAAACGGATGCAAGCCCATGTGGAGAAAAGGAAATGTTCTTTCGAAATCAAACAAAAAGTGAAGCCAAACCATGGAAATGAAACGAAGGGCCACAAAATAGAAACGAAAAGTTTTTGGAAATCAAAACACATGCATGCACAAGGGAAGGAGAAAACGAATAGTCATGGAGGGAGAAACAAAAAAATTTTAGAAGTTTTAAATACGCCATTCAAAGAAGTGGAGAAAGGGTTGGAAATTGTAGAAAAAAAAACAAAGACTATCTTTCGGAATAAAGGAGTTTTTTTTTGGCAAGAGCAACTCTTGTGTGTGAAATCAAAAGGAGATTGAAACTAAGACTACTGCTATTTCTGTAAATATTTCCTTTGCATTATTACTTCTTGTATCTATTCGTTTACGCCATAAAGTGGGTTACGATAGGTGAATGATAGAATGATGCAATTATTTGTTTCCTTAGAGTCTTGCATCTGATCTAATTTGATTGTGTTTATGTTGCAGGGTCTGTTAGGTCAAGTTGTTTTAGAATTTCATCTCATAACTTGGGGTTTTGCAGGGAGGAGATTGCTAACCAAATTAATGTCCTATTTTGTTTTTTTCTAGCTAAATTTTGTAAATAATGTTTCTGTTTTAGTTTTTTGATATTTAGATTAGTCTTGCTTTAAAATCTACTATTTCGATTCGGGTCCATTCCATAATTTCTGCATTTGTTTTCATTCTTGCATCTCCAAACACCTTCATCTAATTTTTAGATAAAATATGGGTTTAGGAGGGCTACTAATTCCAAATGCACACTAAATCAGATCAAGTGAATGAATCCTAGCTTGCTAATTTACTAATTTTTTGCTAACATTTAATGCTAACATTGCTAACTTTACTAACACCAAATGCTAACATAGGGATAGTGGAACACTTTTAAATGAAGATAAAACGAACCCGCTAACTCTAAAAATGAACCTCATGTTAAAGGCACGGAGCTTAAAATGAAGTGGCTTATACCACACACTTTCTCATTTGGAATATTTTTAAGTCGAAGATAAAAGAGGTTACTAACTGGGTTTCGGGTAGATCACTTTAATCTCAAGAACATTAAAAGAAGCTATCTTCGCATTTGGTTGATTTAATGGATTATGGTTGCAAAGTACTTGTTCGAATCATTAAAGGCCCCTTGTTAACAGTTACTTGCATGGTTTAAGTTATTCCGGTATACATTCATTTATTTGCTTTAGTCTTGATTGATTATATGCACATGAATGTTTGTTCACAAGAACCTTGGAGAAATGAATAATGCTACTTAATTTCTTTGCAAGAGAGAGTTTCCTGTTTGAGACTCTAGTTGTGGTGATCATTTTGCTATAGGGCAAAATATTCACTCAACATTTTGGCGCTAGAAGGAGGGCCTTCTTTATTGCTTTGTGATTGCGATCTGTTCTAACGATTAACGTGGGTAGTTTTGTTTCCACCTATTGTGCTTGCAGGTATAACATTTATTTGTTTCATTTTGCAAGTGAGTTGAGAGAAGTCTTTTAGAGTTCTAGAGTTTTCAAGCTGGCCCAACCTGAGTACATAGCTACTAGGTCCAAAACCACAGGGGAAACTATTTTCCAAAGCCTTTCTCCCACTGCTAGGAAGCCGAGAAACAAAACATTAGAGATCGAAATACCACCCAGTGTACTTGAGTTAGGAGCTTCTTTAGACTCAAGTACGTCTAGTGGGCCTGAGCCCACAATTTCAAACGTGATAGCTACACCAAGTGCGTCTGTCCCCATCATTACAAGTGTCGCCATTGTTCCTATAGGGTCGATACCTTTGAATAACATGGCCCAACAACAACAACAACAACAACCACCTGCCCTTTGGTATGGTGCGCAAAGTTCTCCCTTGGATATCCCTGGGGTAGTCCATGACTTGCCTAGAAATATTGAAAGGGGATTGCCTAAATTCATGCATGATGGTCCCATAACAGCCGAAGAACATGTCCAAATTTACAAGGATTACATGTTTAGACAAGGAGTTACCCATGAAGATATCGCTTGTCAAATTTTCCTTGCTAGTCTAGACAATACGACCAATGAATGGTACAGGAATCTTCCCGCAGGTCCATTACTTCATGGGCCCAATTAGAAGCTGCCTTTATTAGCCAATTTCGAATGTTGTTGGATCCTTCCATAATTTATAATTTATTCGTATCATGCAAAAGGTTACCCAATGAGCCCATAAGAACATTCAATCGGAGGTTCCAAAAACTATATACAAATTTAACTCGCCACTTTGCAGTAGATCCTGCGGTGGCCCTGCAACTGTACTTTGGAGCTTTAGATCCGTTAACATCCTTGTTGACTAGAAGGAATCCTCAGGTTACGACGCTTTCGTTAGCTTATGCGGAGACAATGACCCTTGAACAACAAATGAATTTACTCGGAGTAGGGTTGTCTTAATTGACTGGGATGGGACAATATGGTCCATACAGTCAATTCGCCATGATGAATCAATTAATGGCACCACAAGTTCCAACAATGAACAATTTCCAACAACCATCTCAAGTCGCATCATTTCCCACTTATCCTAATGCCTCTGTTTCAACACAGGCATTGATTCCAAATAACCCGATGACCTTGCCTGGGTTTAGTATGGGCAATAACTTGTTGACCATACCTGGGTTCACTCCGATTAGTATGCCAAGCCCAACGACTTATCCAACAATCACTCCTATTCAAAGTGTGAATCCAGGATGGAATCAAAGTGCCCAGGACCCAAGCCATTGTACCTATTCCAGAGGTGGCTAATGCAACAAATACAGTTGGGCCCAGAATTACAGATGCCCCAACCACATGGGCCTCAATCCGTGATAGAAGACATGAAGGAAACATTGGCCAAAGTTTTGGTTACTGTGGGAAATGTTAATAAAAAAGTTGACCAAGTCATGGGTCATAACCGACCTCATAACCATAGAGGAAAAGGAACATACAACACACATCCTAATAATGGACGAGTACCCAATCCCGTAGCCAATCAGGTAGATGTCTCGAAAGATTTTGGAGAGTCAGGATCTTGTGATAATGATTGCCTGCATTGTTGCCATGGAAAGCAGGAGTCTATATTGACTGAAGTTATATATTCCCAAGAAAGTGAAGAAGAGGAGGATGTGGAGTTTTTTGGAAAAGAAGATGAAGAAACATTGGAAGTTCATGCCAATAAACGTTTTGGGAAAGGAAATCACAAGTATTACACAAGGAGTTCTAAGGATCCCAAAACTTCCTCTACCCCTCCAAACAACCCATTACTTCCTCCCGATTTCAAAGGAGATGTTAATCCACCTCCTCCATCAATGGCGGAGAAGTCTAAGTTGGTGCAAAACATGTCAAATTTGGAAAAACCCACTTATGACTTGATAGAAGACATGAAGAAAACTAAGGCCAATGTCTCAATGTATGATATGTCCCAACTTTTAGGCCAAGAAGTAAGTCCACCAAAAGGTTTGGATCCACCTACCCAAGTTCATGAAGCTAAGGGTGTTGAATCCCAATTGGTTTTGAAAGGGGAAAAGCGAGACGTGCCCCCATTTCTTATAACCATTAGAATTGCTGGTAGAAATCTACACAATTGTCTAATAGATTCAGGGGCCTCTGCTAGCATTATGCCCCTAGAAATCTATCAAAAATTGGGACTTACACCAAAACCTTCTAAAAGCAAGGTGGTGCAACTGGATAGATCGGCCATGGAGGCGAGTGGGAGAATTAAGGGATATTCTTATTCAGGTCAACTCAGAACCTAGGGTTCAACATCACATAGATATATTGGTACTTAACATTCCTATCAAATATGGCATGGTGTTGGGAAGAGATTGGAGCAAGAACTTAAACGGATACATTGTAACAGACTCTTCACATATGTGGTTGCCTTGGAGAGGAGTGGCCAACCAAATTTGAATTGATAGTGAACCTAGGCTCAAGGAAATGATAACAGAATACAACAAACCTAATGAGATTCAATACATTGAAACTGAATTAGGAGCCTATTGCTTGGACGTAGAAATTCCTGAGAATTCTCAAAATGGAAGTATTGGATGCAATGATTCTGAAGAACACCATAAGGTTTGGACTTTAAGATTTGATGGATCCAAGTCCAAACAAGGGGTGGGAGCTGGTATTGAACTTTCATGTCTAGACAGAAAACCTATGTTGGCTGCATATAGATTACAGTTCCTGACCACCAACAATGTGGCAGAATATGAGGCCTTGATTTTCGGACTTCAATTGGCCCTTCGAAAGAAAATCAAATGTATCAAGGTCTTAGGTGATTCTGAATTGGTGGTAAAACAAGTTAAAGGACAATATGCATGTAAGAACAAGCGGCTCAACCTTTACCAAACCAGAGTTAGAGATTTAATAAACGAATTTGATGCTTTTAACATATCTCTAATCTCTAGAAAAGGCAATCGTTTGGCAGATTCTTTGGCCGTAGCTGCTAGCATGCTTAAACCAGTGGATCACAAGAAGTGCAAGAAATTTTCCATAGAATTAGTCCCTTGCCCCTCGATACCTGATAACGTCATGAATTTCCAAGTCTTTGATAGTGACAGACATATATTCAATTTTGTCACTAATTTTGGTATCTTTGAAAATCGGGTTATTGATGAAGACGAGAGGGGGCAAGAAGAGGCGGGTTTGAAAATGGAAGCTACTAGAAAATGGAATGAGATGCCAAATGGGATGGCCTCATTAGAGAAAATGTTTGATATTGGATACCAACCGAAAGGAGGGAGAAAAGTTCCACCTCCCAAAGAGGCTTGTGACTCAATCAATATTGGAAGTGCGGAAAACCCTGATGAAATACTCATTGCAAAGGCATGTACCGAACATGAAAAGAATTCCATTGCCAATGCATTGAAGGAATACATAGATTGCATAGCTTGGAGCTATAAGGAGTTGAGAACTTATGATCAGAATGTTATAATGCATACAATCCCTTTGAAACCGGACTCCAAACCCTTTAGGCAAAGACAGAGGCCAATCAATCCGTTACTAGAGCCCTTGATAGAAAAGGAGGTAAAGCGACTATTAGAAGCTAAAATCATCTTTCCTGTTAGGCATTCCACATGGGTTGCTAACTTGGTCCCTGTGAGGAAAAAGAGTGGAGAGATAAGGCTATGTATTGATTTTAGAAATCTGAATAAGGCCTCACAAAAGGACAATTACCCTTTACCTACCATTGACGAAATCCTTCAAAAGGTAAATGGGTCGGAAATGATGTCATTCCTAGATGGCTATTCAAGATACAATCAAGTCCTCATCCATCCTAATGATAGGATGAAAACCGCCTTCACCACAAAATGGGGCACATTTGCATATAGGAGAATGCCTTTTGGATTATTGAATGCAAGTGCCACATTCCAACGAGCCATGGACTTTGCCTTTAAGGGACTCATCGGTAAGTGCATTATTGTCTATGTAGATGATATTCCCATATTTTCTAAGAATAGGGAGAACCATGTCAAGGATCTAAGGAAAGTTCTCCAAAGGTGTAGGGAACATGGCATTTCACTCAACCCAAAGAAGTGCATTTTCGGGGTAACGAAAGGAAAATTATTGGGACATGTAATATCCAAAGATGGAATTTCCATTGATCCTGAAAGAATAGATGCCATACAACAGATTCCTTTTCCCAATAGCAAAAAATAATTGAGATCATTTTTTGGGAAGATTAATTTTGTTAGAAAATTTATTTCAGGTTTTTTCAAAAATTGCAAAACCCTTGAACGATATGTTGAAGAAAGAGGCCCAAATCAAATGGACGAATGAAAATAGGGATGCTTTCCAAAGAATCAAGGATGCAATTTCTAGAGCCCCGGTTTTAGTGAGTCCCGACTATGCGAAGCCTTTCTACATTTACACATTTGCTTCAGACCATTCCTTTGCGAGTGTTCTAACTCAGAAGAGTGAACGCAACATTGAAAATCCCATTGCCTTCCTTAGTACTCCTCTCAAAGATGCGAAATTGAGATATTCCATCTTGGACAAGCAAATGTATGCCCTATTTAAGACTGTTAAAAAATTCAGACATTATATAGTCCACAGTAGGGTGTTTGCTATAGTCCCAGATCCTATAGTTAAAGCCATGTTTATACAGAATGAACTGGGTGAAAGGCGAGGTAAGTGGATCTCAACTCTTCAAGAATTTGATCTTGAAATTCAACCTATGAAGATAGTGCGGGGACAAGGGTTGGTTAAGGCCATAGCAGAAAATGATCCCTTAGTTTCATGTCAGCATTATGAAATAGCAGATATAACTGAAGATGAGTGGTACGTAGATGTGTATTTTTTACTGAATGGTAAGTGTCCACCACATTTAAATTCTACTCAACGAAGAGCCTTGCATCTAAAATCTGCTAATTTTCTAATCAGATCCGGTGCATTATACAAGAAAAACCATGAAGGAATTTACCTTCGTTGCGTTGATCGAAAAGAGGCAGCACAAGTACTCGAGGAATTCCATGGTAAGTATGGGACGGGACATGGGTCTGCTAATGCCACAACCCATCAAATCCTTAGAGATGGTTACTATTGGCCTCAAGTGTTTAAAGATGCTCATGCTCATGTGAGGTCATGTCATACTTGTCAAATCATGGAAAATAGAGAAAGGGGTGCTTCTATGCCATTACAATCTGTAATCGATTCTAGACCTTTTGCACAATGGGGTTTGGATTTTTTTGGGATCATCAGTCCCAATTCATCCGATTCCCATAAATACATTCTCACGGCTACAGATTATTGCACAAGGTGGACGGAAGCTATTCCCACTAAAAATGCCACTTCAGAAGTTGTTATTAAATTCTTAGAGGATAACATTGTCACTCGATTCGGAATGCCTAACTCCATTGTAAGTGACAACGGTTCCGCTTTCTCCTCTCTGGAATTTGCAAATTGGGCATTCGACAACATGGTGAGTTTGAAGTTTTCTTCAAATTATTATCCACAAGGTAATGGATTGGTCGAGTCTTCTAATAAGAACTTGTTATGTGTCATTAAAAAGTTGCTTGAAAGAAATCCTAGAGATTGGCATAACAAACTTAAGTTGGCTCTTTGGGCTGATAGAATCGAATCAAGGAATCATTAGGAACATCTCCTTACCACTTAGTTTATGGACAAGATCCTATTTTTCCCACAAATCTTAAGTTACAAACATTACATTTCATGAAAGATTACCTTGGAACTGATAATAAACTTGAAGCTAGACTAACACAATTGATGCATCTGGATGAAAAGAGGGATGAGGCTATGCTTCACTTTAGTAAACACCAAGATGTAGTAAAAAGGTGGTTTGATAAAAAGTCTAGAGTCAAAACATTTAAAGTTTCAGATTTAGTGTTGTTGTGGGATAAGAGACATGAGAGGAAAGGAGATCATGATAAATTTGATTACTTATGGTTGGGTCCTTACCAAATTTCAGAAGTCCTAGGTGAAAACAACTTTAGATTAAAAACCCTGGACGAAAAATATTTGGCTTTACCCATCAATGGGCTGCATTTAAAGCACTATTTCCAGGCCTGAAATGGCAAGGCCTTGTATTATATGTAAATATGTCATGCTTTGTTTTTGCGTGTGCAGATTTGATTTTCTTAGGTGTGTGTTAGGTTTTTTGCCTTCAACCTTTATTTTAGCATGATGAGATTGTTCTGAACGAGGTTTTGGAGGCATTTTGATTGCATTGTTCTTTTCTTAGCTTAGTGTGTTGGTCATGGGACCAGTTTTGGGCTTGTATAAAAAAAAAAAAGGGATAGCAAAGTGGTTAGTTTGTATCCTTATCAATGTTCTAAAACTAGAAGTATATGAAACAACAGAATTGTATTACAGAAAGCTCCACGAGCACCGCAAACACATTAAAGAATATCGTTTGAAATTTGGGATACATGAAAGTTGTCAATTTTGCAAGATAGGGTGAAGCATTTTTGTATAATCCATCTTACCCATTTGTGTTCGGGATGCATTGCATAATAGCCTCGAGTCTCATTCCATTCCATATTTCAAAAACAACCACCAAAAGCATGTCAGACCCTCTTAGGATCATTGCACAATAAACATTAAGTAAGGTCTTGGGGTTGGAAACTGATGCCGCATTGTCTTGAATTAGACACGTTCTGCACATATAAAGAACATCTTGGGCAAAATGGTTGAAACCTTACTTGGAAGAAAAGTGAGACGAAAAGAATTTTTCTTGTCTGTCCCATCATGCAAAACATAGTCCATGAAACAGTGGTTTTCACCACTCCACCTCCATAACATCACTTGGATTGAAAGGATCGTACTACATGTCCCTCATAAGGATGAGTAGTCATCCCTAAGATTCAAGGAAGCCATTACCACTCCACCTCCATAACATCACTTGGATTGAAAGGATCGTACTACATGTCCCTCATAAGGATGAGTAGTCATCCCTAAGATTCAAGGAAGCCATTACTACTCCACCTCCATAACATCACTTGGATTGAAAGGATCGTACTACATGTCCCTTGCAAGGATGAGTAGTCATCCCTAAGATTCAAGGAAGCCATTACTACTCCACCTCCATCACATCATTTGGATTGAAAGGATCGTACTACGTGTCCCTCGCAAGGATGAGTAGTCATCCCTAAGATTCAAGGAATCCATCATTAATCCACCTCCATCACATCATTTGAGTTGGAAGGATCGTACTACGTGTCCCTCACAAGGATGGGTAGTCATCCCTAAAATTCAAGAAAGCCAAAGCCAAAGCCTGGACTATGGGGCTGATCTCCATCGGGGCTATAGACGCTTGACTGGCAGTGGAGTAGGCTCATGCGTGGCGACATGTCTCATTTAAAAGCAAGACCTCTGACCGCTCACACGGATAGGCTCACCTGGCAGTTATCCATAATAGGTTTAATCATTTTGTTTAAGATGAGGTAATGAACTCAAATCAGAGTAGTAAGGATAGGGTTAAATTCTCATCACGCTTAGGTTGAGAATCTGATTCCCCAAAGCTCTGATTTCACTTACACATGCACATTGATTCAATATGGCAGTGGCGCATAACCAACCTTGAGATTGGGTATATGAACTCAATTCATGCATGATTGGTCCTGAGAGGGTTTGATAGTTTTAATGTTTGTGCTCGTGCTACTAAAAGTTAAGAGTCCTGGTAAAGTAGGTCAGCCATAGTTCATTATGTTGGCAGTACATTCGATCTTGCATAGACCCTCCATGATTCATTATATGCATTCATGTGAAATTGGCAATAGAATGGGGAACTATTTCAAACGATAAAGAATGAATCACTATGCACACATTGAGCGGATGTTGAATAATTCTAATGTTTCATGTATTTCTGGTTTATTTACATTCTTTGGATATTTGCTAATGCTTGCAGTTGAGTTGTAGGTTTTCAAGTTGGGTTTCTCACCGAAATGCTCAGGAGCATTTCCCAATAGAGTCGCCATTTGTTGTGGCTGCTCCACAATGTACCCCAAAATTGGGGACCCACCTTTTTGCATGTTTTCCAAGAAGACCGAAGTGGCCCATATGCTAAAGATCAAAGGAAAAGCAAAACACCGCAAGAAGAGAAAAAGTGTCACGATATCGCGACATGTTGCATTGTCACGGCCAAAAGAGAAAAAGTGTCGCGATATCGTGACATGTTGCATTATCGCTACCAAAAGAGAAAAAGTGTCGCGATATCGCGACATGTTGCATTATCACGGCCAAAAGAGAAAAAGTGTCGCGATATCATGACATGTTGCATTGTCATAGCCAAAAGAGAAAAAGTGTCGCGATATCGTGACATGTTGCATTGTCGCGGCCAAAAAGGAAAAAGTGTCGCGATATCGCGACATGTTGCATTGTCACGGCCAAAAGAGAAAAAGTGTCGCGATATCGCGACATGTTGCATTTTCGCGGCCAAAAGAGAAAAAGTGTCGCGATATCGTGACATGTTGCATTGTCGCGGCCAAAAGAGAAAAAGTGTCGCGATATCACGACATGTTGCATTTTCATGGCCAAAAGAGAAAAGTGTCGCGATATCGCGACATGTTGCATTTTCGCGGCCAAAAGAAGAAGAAAGAAAAGTGTCGCGATATCGCGACATGTTGCATTTTACCAAAGAGAAAAAAGAAAGAAAAAAAGTTCGATATCGCAACATGTTGCATTTTCGTGGCAAAAAAAAAAAAAAAGTGTCGCGATATCGCGACATGTTGCATTTTCGACCAAAAGAGAAGACAAAAAGAAAAAAGTGTCACGATATCGTGACATGTTGCATTTTCATGGCCAAAAAGAGAAGAAAGAAAAGTGTCGCGATATCGCGACATGTTGCATTTTCATGACCAAAGAGAAAAGAAAGAACAAGAAAGAAAAAGTGTCGCGATATCGCGACATGTTACATTTTCGCGGCTAAAAGCAACAAAAGAGAGCAAGGAGGCAAAAGTGTCGCGATATCGCGACATGTTGCATTTTCATTCAAAAGGGGAGAAGAGAGAAAAAGAAGTGTCACGATATCGTGACATGTTCGATTTTTGCCAAGGGAACAGAGTAGTTGACAGTGTGTTCGATATTAGTGATGAACACCAGGATAATGAAACGGAAGACTGCATAGTGACGTGGACATAAGGACAAAATCCAATGAATAAGACAAAACGTTACATAAGGAATCTTTAATGATTTGAAATCATTTAAGATGGTCGTTACACATGGAAGGAAACGGACGCAAGCCCATGTGGAGAAAAGGAAACGTTATTTCGAAATCAAACGAAAAGTGAACAAACCATGGAAATGAAACGAAGGGCCACAAAATAGAAACGAAAAGTTTTTTTTGGAAATCAAAACACATGCATGCACAAGGGAAGGAGAAAACGAACATTCATGGAGGGAGAAACAAAATTTTTTTCAGAAGTTTTAAATACGCCATTCAAAGAAGTGGAGAAAGGGCTGGAAATTGTAGAAAAAAAACAAAGACTATCTTTCGGAATAAAGGATTTTTTTTTGGCAAGAGCAACTCTTGTGTGTGAAATCAAAAGGAGATTGAAACTAAGATTGCTGCTATTTATGTAAATATTTCCTTTGCATTATTGCTTCTTGTATCTATTCATTTACGCCATAAAGTGGGTTACGATAGGTGAATGATGGAATGATGCAATTATTTGTTTCCTTAGAATCTTGCATCTGATCTAATTTGATTGTGTTTATGTTGCAGGTCTGTTAGGTCAAGTTGTTTTAGAATTTCATCTCATAACTTGGGGTTTTGCAGGGAGGAGATTGCTAACCAAATTAATGTCCTGTTTTGTTTTTTTCCAGCTAACTTTTGTAAATAATGTTTCTGTTTTAGTTTTTTGATATTTAGATTAGTCTTGCTTTAAAATCTACTATTTCGATTCAGGTCCATTCCAGAATTTCTGCATTTGTTTTCATTCTTGCATCTCCAAACACCTTCATCTAATTTTTAGATAAAATATGGGTTTAGGAGGGCTACTAATTCCAAATGCACATTAAATCAGATCAAGTGAATGAATCCTAGCTTGCTAATTTACTAATTTTTTGCTAACATTTAATGCTAACATTGCTAACTTTACTAACACCAAATGCTAACATAGGGATAGTGGAACACTTTTAAATGAAGATAAAACGAACCCGCTAACTCTAAAAATGAACCTCATGTTAAAGGCATGGAGCTTAAAATGAAGTGGCTTATACCACACACTTTCTCATTTGGAATATTTTTAAGCTGAAGATAAAAGAGGTTACTAACTGGGTTTCGGGTAGATCACTTTAATCTCAAGAACATTAAAAGAAGCTATCTTCGCATTTGGTTGATTTAATGGATTATGGTTGCAAAGTACTTGTTCGAATCATTAAAGGCCCCTTGTTAACAGTTACTTGCATGGTTTAAGTTATTCTGGTATACATTCATTTATTTGCTTTAGTCTTGATTGATTATATGCACATGAATGTTTGTTCACAAGAACCTTGGAGAAATGAATAATGCTACTTAATTTCTTTGCAAGAGAGAGTTTCCTGTTTGATACTCTAGTTGTGGTGATCATTTTGCTATAGGGCAAAATATTCACTCAACAGGATCTTACTTTGTTGTCTTATAGAGACCTTGCGAAGTTAGAGATTGCTCCTCCTTATGTTAATAATGATGGTTTTGTTCAATAATATATTAATTATCGTACTATGGTTGTCAAAGCAATAGCTACGAAGGATCTTCTCCATGATTCTAACCATTGAGATGGCTTATCTTCTATATGTTTTTTTGATGAAGCAGATTATGGTACACCTTTTTTTTTTCAATATATGAGGCACATTCATAATTTGTGTTGATTATTGCTCCATCTACTTAAATTAACCAACAAAAATTAATCATCAATTAGGCATGCATTTTTATTTTGTCTCATCCATATGCTTGCTCATAATTGCATTTTTGCCTATCATATTTTGCATGATTTTCCTGACATTTAATTGAAATTGTATGTTTGATTTACATATTTTGCATGGTTGCTTATTCATGACTACTTGATCATATAGATTTTCAATAATTTCGTAATAATGGCATGTGATGATACCTAGTTAGGTCATAGCTCACATGCATTACACTTTCACTAGGGTTTTAATGCCTAGAGAAATCCCCACCCTAGGGATTCTTCTTCATATTCTTCTTTATTCATCTACTTCTTCTTCTTCTTCTTCTTTGTTGTTGTTCTCTCATCCTCCTTGACCTTGAAAGTATTATTCAAGACCATCATTTTCTCTTAGGTCAAGGATGATAGCTTCTTGTGGATATGTCCTTGTCCTCCCTTTACATGAACTTTCCTTTTCTTTTATATTTTTCTTAGACAAGGATATATGTCCTCCTACCTTCTTATGGTTGTTCTCTACTTATTATAAGCACTTGCACACACTCACAAGCAGTATTTATTAGCTTTTTCTTTCACATATTGCACATATCATACCCCTATTGGGGGTAGCGCTTGTTCATTATTTTCATCTACATATATTACAACACAAAAGGGATGGTATACATCCTAGTGGGTATCTTTCATCCATTAGGTATGTTCCCTTATCAGGTTACACTCCTCTTGACTCAGCAGGCCTAACACCCCATTATAGGATAAGCTCCATGGTCATTTCAATAGGTCACAATATACATCCTAGTGGGTAATCGCCCCATAGCAATCACTAGTGAACAACCACCCATAGCGGGTCACGCTCCAATATTTTATCATATTAACCAAGTGCTAAACCCATAGCAGGTTCAACTCCATATTCATTATCGATTCATGATGTTTAGTCACACTATTCTGCCATAATATACACTAATTCAAACACCATGCTTCAATCACCCCTTTTTATTCCTAATTGTTGACATTTTTTTCTTCATATTCTTATTTTTCTTTTCTTCCTTGTGCTTCTTCTTCTGTCTCACATCCACCTCATTTTGCATTCATATAGTCCATGCATTGCATAGTTAGTTTCATGCATAAAACATCACAATTATAAAAATCACAAAAGACATAACAATAAATAATATGCATACACAAAGCACACATAAATCAATGAATCATAACAAAATTAGCTTAGTATTACTTTAAAAGAGAGATACATAGATGTTTGGTTGGTGTACCACAGTCTAGCCCCAGTACACGCAACCAATCCCTAGGGATGCATGCCATAATAAAAAATTGGAAAGTCATCCCAATGTCTAACCCTAGCTCTAGGAGCTTGTCTCCTCAGCTTCACCCATTGAAGTTGGCCTTGGTGGGGGCATATTCATGGATCAAGATATTGTCCATGATCAATATTGTATCTTGCTCATCGACTATAAGGATGGATGGAGCCTCACTCAATGTTCCTTTGATACCACTTGGTAGTACATGGTCTCAAATAAGGTAGCCTTCTGCATGGCCACCTCCAACCTCTCTCATATCTTCTAGAGCTTCTCCTATAATAAAAGAATCTCGTCGCTCATCTGGTTGCTCCCAAAAATAACCATACCCTTTTCCTAAGCCCTCTAACACTCTGTATCCAGATGGCTCACCTTCCCCTAGAGATGATCAACCTTTTCTCAGCTTGCATCTCTCTACCTCTATAGTGCCTAAGGCACTCCACAACCCCTCGATCCTCTTGGACCTATTCTCTCAGAGTAGGTCCATATTCCTTTGAAGAGTTGCTACCTATGCTCATAGTATCTCTATCTCCCTCCTCAAATCCTCCTGATATGAGACCTTACCTAGGTTGGTTGCTACTGATGTGGGGACCTCTCCCACTACTCTACTCGATGGTACCCCAAACACTATAGGGGTAACTCTAGTTATCCTTACCTCCCTGATCCTTGTAGTAATAGTGGCCTCCCTCACTATCTCCATTTAAATATGTGCATTTATTTGTATTAGGGTTATCTAACCCTACTACTCCCTCTTTGTGGCTCTAAAAGCAACTTCCAAAAAAATTCATTGCATGTCTAGGTTCATCACCTAGCATCTCTATATCGATACTAGAAGGGAGATCCTCTATAGCATGACTCCTTTATACCACCTTCGGTATTCAAAGGCCACTCTTGCATCATTGAATATAGGATCCATGTAAGGTGGATCATCCAGGTCCTTCTCTACCCACCTAGCCAAATTAGGGTCTACTATGACTCCCATTGGATCTTGATACACTCTCATGTATCGCTAGTCTCCTAATTTTAGGATCCCCTATAAGATCTTGAACTACCATAGGACTCTATAAAATTGATAGGCCTCTAGATCCCCTCTCTCCATGATCAACCACTTGATCCTCATAACCTTGGCTATCTCCTCCCCATCCTCAGCCCATATTGGGTGTAGATGACAAGGTTGCTAAATAATCTTGGTCTCCCTCAACCCATCTATTACCTGTCTCACTAGTGGCAAGGTTTCAACGTAAGTTCTTTAGACCCGCTTGAGTGATATGGACCACTTGTATGTAGTTTATCACTTTGGGTTGGGTAGTGGTTCTAGCAGTGCATTTGTTCTTTGCATCACTATGTGCTCCTAGATCCACACTTGGAGCAATGTCATATAGACTATCCTTGTATACTACTTGTACACAATGTTGTACAACATCTTGTACAAATAGACTAGCACATATGGGCTCCATGGGGATCGCACTCCTTGGTATCACATGTTTGCTACTACGTCCACCATCATCCATGGCAAATATCACCTACTACTGTGGCACATTAGAAATTTTACCACCATCCTACAGAGCATGGTCATAAATGGGTTAAATTTGTATCACCCCACTAGGTCATCTACTACCATCATGCTCTTCCACACCTGGTGGGTCCATCCTCCCGATAATCACTATAATGTAATCGATCATCCTTGAACTCTATAAATAACTCTTTCTTGAATGGTGCTATGCAAGATGTGCCACACATCCTCCAATTTTATGGTCATCTCTCCTATCGATAACTGGAAGGTCGATGACTCTGGATACCATCTCTCTACTAGTGATGTTAGCAATGCTCTGTCCACCTCCAATCGAGTCATCCTCGCTAGGTAGTCTAGCCCCATCATCCCTAGAGTCTCTCTCTCCGCATACCCAAGTTTGTGAATATCCATCTCTAAGGAGTTCGATCACCACTCATGGCTCTCGAGTACGCGAAGTGCATCCATAATAAAAAATAAATAAATAGTATATATTTACGCATTAAATAATATAATTAAATTAATGCTTACTTGTTTGCTTATCTCTTTCTTCTATTTTCCTTCTTCCTTTTTCTTATCTTTTTTTTTATTTCCTCTTTCTTTTCTCTCTAACGAAATCATGCTCGATTTTTTGAAACTGCAATTTTATATTTTGCTTACCTTTGTGAAATTGCACCCCATCTTCGTGAGGCATGATTTCACAAAATTGCACCCGATTCTTCTTAGGTGTGATTTCACCCATCACTATGAACCAGGGAAAAATCATGGTTAGACCATAAAATTACGCCTGATTCATACACAACAAACCTATTGGATTTGGCAAAAAAAAAAAAATTGAAGATAAAAAATGAAAAATTTGATCTACAAGTTAGGTTTTTCGATCTTACCTCTTCTTGATTCGTTGCTATGTTGGCCTCTCCGCTCACGATCGTTAAACAATGCACTGGTAACGCCATCTCCAATTTTTCTCCAGAGCTCTTTTCACCCTCCTCATGCGGTGAAAATGAATTAGGGTTTTCACCCCTTTTCCATTTTTATGCCTATTTTTGTTGCTCTCCTTCTATTTTTCCTTTTTTTCTGCTTTTTCTTATTTTGAATCTGTTGTTTTAAGCTTCATTAAGAATTTGGCATTCCTCATGAAGCTTGAGGGGGAACCTTGGCCTAAGAGGTATTAATGTCCCTAATGCCTCAATTTACGTGTAAAAAAATAAAGTATTTGGAATGACACCATTTTTGTACCACCTCTTTTCTTCTAAACCAACCACTCCTTGTCTACTTGTTGTCTTTCACCTATAGGATTCTACACTTTTCTTTGATGCATTTATTAGGACATACATGCATCAAAGAGTGGGCAAAATATAGACACAAAAAATTGATCCACATGAGTGAGTCATTTTCCCTAGGCCCTCATAGAGACCCTCCAGACTTGCCCAAAACAAGACCAGGCCTCTCTTTGCCCTTTTTCTTCTTTTTATCCTCTTTCGACAAAATCACGATTGTCCTCGATATGGTGCGAATTCACCTAATTAGGGTTTTTTCCTAGAAAACCCTAATTTTCCAAGTTGGAATCTTTTGACATTGGTTCTTTTTAGTTTTCTTGCCCGTTATTTTAAATCCACTATAAAAGAAGGATTTAAAATCTCCTTTTGAGAAGTCTCAAGCGATTTTCTTGATCATACGCACTCTAACAAACTCATTATTTTTCTTCTTCTACAAGCAAGCTAACTCATAAGTGTGAAATATAATTTGTTGAAGCTTTTTTTTTATTGCATTGGATTGTGTGTTACTACCTTTGGTGGACAAGTGTTGAAGCCCTAAGGAGGAATCTGCTACTTAGAGGTCTCCATCCCTTTTGTTTTGCTTCTTCGCTACCGTCAGGTTATTTTTTGCTCTTCTACATTTCACATATTAGTTAGGTTTGATTTCACATATATTTTGCTACTTTCTACTAGGTTTTTATTTTGCTACTATAAAATTATATCTAGTAATTATGAGGTACATTTTCACTATTTTGCAAAATCATCATTGTTTTATACGGGGTGTGATTTCACTCGGGTGAATATTGGGAGCAATCTACTGCTTCCAAACCCTAGATCTATGTTATATGGTGCATTTAGACCATATTAGTGCATTTTGTGCTCTCTTTTATCACTCTGTTCTATTGCATTTCATTGTGCTTGTTCTTCCAAAGGTCAACTTTCACTTTTGTTTTCAAAGGTCAACTAAAATGACCTAGGGGGTTTGACTATTGTATCTCTAAGCATTGCTACACAATGGCCTAAGCATGCCCCCTAATGCTAATTGTATTTTTCAAGTGTTTACCAAGTTATTTTTCAGGAACATGAATCATGGGATATTACTGAAAAAAAGATAAAGAATGGATCAACCATCGGATAAAGATAAGTACCCTAATTAATCTTTAGGCTATTTGTTGTTTGATTTTTATTTCTATCAAAATCCTAGATATGATTTAAAATATATATTTAATTTATTTGTAGGCATTTAAAAGGTAAACAACATATAGTGTGCATTTAAGGTTGTGCATCTTCTCTTGGACCCTTGCTTAAAATATTTTATTTTGCAATCTTAGGATTAGAGATCATTCAAACAAAGAATCATTCTAAGGTTAGCTCTTATCTTCATGCATCTTATTTATGCATTGTCCTTTATCTTTCATAGCTTAGTTCTAAAAAGGCCAAACATAGATGATTGTCTTTAATTGAATACATCAAACATACTCCACCCTGGACTTAGAGCGAGTCCTAAAACCATTCCTGGTGAATCCTTCCCCACTTTTTACATTGAGGTGTAGAGAATAACATACCCCCACAATCACCTCAGCTTCCCTACAGATCCAGCCAAGAATCATATGTAGTAGGGTATTTTTCTCCCTCTATACCCCCAACTAACAACAAAGAAATTTGGTTTTTAGTCCCAAAGTCCTTGACAATGGTGGAAGAGAAACTAAGTGTAGGTCCACCAGTGATAGAAATGGTGGTCACTGAGGCTCCTCTGCCTTGCCAAAGTTGCACCCTAACAACTAAATGAAAATGGTGGTCACTGAGTATCCTCCCCTTTCTACTCCTATGATTTTTCATCATTCCCATAGTCCAAGGTAGGAGAAATATGCAAGGGCCTTCCTACCAGAGAAATGATGCTATCTTTATGATCCTTGGCTAGAGAGCTCTAGACATAACAACTTGGGGGTATTGGAGTTGCTTGAACAAAAGTAGGATGATACAAAATCAATGAAGACATATTTTACATTTGCTACTAGGGATCCCCTTGGACTGATTGGGTTGACTTCAGATGCCCATAGAATGTGCGTGATGATACACAATTTGTTAGCAGTTTTCATATCTAGATCTCATGCCGCTAAAATTTACAAAGTTTTTTATTTTTAGTTTATCATCTTAGGGTTTAAAATTGTTTTCTTTGTTTTAATTTTAATATTATATGTGTAAGACGTGGATGCTTATTTTAGGTTTTGTATGTAATATTAGTTTGATATTTTGGGATGTGCTTTTCATACCACTCGTCTTTTTTTTGTGATCATTTTTTTTTTAAGAATTTTAAATTTTTATATTAAAACAAATATCATTTACAAGTTGGGATGAGATTCCTCCTAGCCTTAACCGATAAAAAACACATGTTTGCAATAGTAAAATAAGATCTGCATTGGAGCCAAATCTCCTAAACTATATTTATACAAGGGTTATCCACCTATTTACAACAATAATAGAAGATTTGCATTGGAGTCAAATCTCCTAAACCATATCTCTACAACGACTGTCCAAACTATCTAAACACTACATTTTCTCACCAACCTACCTAATCCTCTCATCCTCAATAACCATATCACTATGCACTGCACCCCTACCTCCTTCTCAGTACATGTCTTAACCAGGAAGTCTTCCATTTTATTTAGATATCTACTCACATAAACCAAAATCACATCATCTAATTTTCTCCACAATTCCTTCATTTGGATGACAATAATCCTCAACCTCCATTTCTCTAAAGAAAATCTCTTCATACAAACCAGAGCTCATACCAATGTTTGAGAATTTTATTCTAGGATTATCCTCTTGTAACCTTGTGTTACTACCCAAATAGAAGAAATTTTGATAGTTGAAGCTTATGCTTTATTATTCATGGCCCTTATTAGGCCTTGTAGTTCCCAATAGAGCTTTGTCCCAACATTATTCTTGTAGACGACTCTAATTCCAACTCTACCCAAATTGCCTTTTGTAGCTCCATCATTATTAATTTTAATCTAACCTTTTGGGGATGGTTTCCAACTAGCTTTGTATTTTCCCTCTTGCACTTCAACTTCCTTCTCCATAATCTCTATATCAACCTTAGTTTCCTCTTTAGCATACAATGCCACAATTTCTATGAATTTGCTCTAAATAACTTGCCAAATGCCATATAAGGATGAAAATATTTCTCTAAAAAAAATTTCCATTTCTCTCCAAACACACTTACCACCAAATGAATTTTAATTCAAGCTTCCAACCAATACAAAGATATTTAGATTTAAATTTACCCCTCTTCCATATTTCCCAAATATTAATCCAATTCAAATCACCATTTGCTTGAATTTTAAAATATAAAAACCATCACTCCCAGATCTGACATGTAAATGGACACTCAAACATCAAGTGGTCAAATTCTCCTCACTATTGTAGCATAAAACACATTGATATGGACCAATGATTCTCCTACATCTCAAATTATCAAAAGTAAGAATTCCATTGTGCATGAATTGCTAAGCAAAGAAGTTTACTTTCGGCCAACCCTTGGACTGGCAAATATTTCTCCAATTCTCAACCTAATATGCATGAGAAGGAGGTTCTATAAGGATCTTATCATATCCATCCTTCACTGTGTAGACTCCAAGGCTACCATAGACCCAACCTAATTCATACTCCTCATATCTACCTGTGAGAAATATTTTTACCAAGATTTGAGTCATGATGGGTGTCAATTTCAGAAGGATTGAAATTGGCCACTCATCCAATGTCTTAAATTGCTTAAAATTATAATCCCCTAGCTAACTAGTGTTGAAATACTTTCAATATGGATCCAACCCCTACTTTCCATGGTTGTTTTTACTTGTAATTTTGAAAATTCAAAAATGATAGGTGGGTATTGATCCCATTAATTAGTCCAAAACTGTGCCTTCTCCCCTCTCCTCACTTTTCAAAATAATACATATTTCACTACTCGAGATCATAAATTTAGATCCTACCACACCAAGGACCCATTACCATCCAAAGGAAAACAACTCACCTCGTTCAGATTCACCTGTCCCAAATATTTACTTGTTAAAAATCTACTGAATAAAGAAGTTAGTTGGGAATTCCACCTCTAGTAAAGATTTCTAGCCAAAATTTTATTATTTAATTCTGATCTCCTTAGTACTAAACCTCCCTTTATCTTAGGCTGGCTTACTTTCTCCCAACCTACTAAGGCCCATTTTCTCTCTCCTTTTACTCCTCCCTATAAATATTTTCTAGCCATTTTGTCTAACTCTTTCCATATGGTATGTGGGGCAACAAGGATAGAAAATTTATAAATTGACATGACTTGAATGACTAACTGCAAAAAATTTAATCTATCCCCATAGCTTAACCATTTGTGAGACCAATGATTAATTCTTTCTTTGATACAATCCAAAATATTCCTCTATATATTTATTTTTAGTTTTTTAATGCAAAGGAACCCCCAAATAAACCACTGGGAGAGATGTCCTCATATATCCCAAGATCTCTAAAATTTTGTTCTGATGCCTTCGATCAAAGATTGAAAAAGACCTCTTTGGATTTTTTTAAAATTGATGATTTGGTTTGTGTCCCTAAGGTAAACATTAAGAGTATCTCTAATCATTCTTGCTTCCCTAAAGTTGGCCACTCCCTCTAATTTTGTGTCATCCACAAATTACAAGTAAATCAAAACTTCCTCACCCACCTTGATACCTGTTAGAAAACCTTGTTGTATTCTCCTCAAGATGAGTCTACCCAAGCCTTTAGAAAAAATGAGAAAAATCTAAGGGAAACAAGTATCTCCTTGATGAAGACCTCAAGTAGCTCCAAACGGTTGTGAGGGAAGGCCTTTGATTAACACTAAGTATGTTGGAGTAGAGACACAACTCATGACCCATTCTATCTAATCCTGAGAGAAATAGAAGGTTGCCATCATCCTTGACAAGAGGTTCCATTCCACCCTATCATAAGCCTTTGACATACCCAATTTTTTGAATATTCTTCTACTACAAAATTTTTGCATTGAGTGGATTGTCTCCTAATCTAGAACCACACCATCCAAGATTTGTCTACCCTCTATAAAACCCCCTTGCTTCGAGGAGATAATGCTATGTAGGAGAGGTTTTAGTCGCTCAACCATTACCTTTGTGATTATTTTATATATGACATTGCATAAGGCAATAGGTCTATAATCTAAAATATGCACCCCCTCCTCCCATTTTGGAATTAAGGCAATGAATGTATGATTTAATGATTTAAGAATTCTTTGACTATCTATGGATTCCTCTATAACAAAAATTACATCCTCCTCCAATTTGTTCCAAAATGTCTAAAAAACTTAATTGGAAATCCATCTGGACTTAGTGATTTTTTAGTACTCATTCCAAAGACTACTTTCTTTAGTTCCTCTCTATCAATGGGTTTAAGTAGGACCCAATTTTCTTCTTTAGAGATAATAGAGGGTATGACAACAACTTCTTTTTGAGCCACTTCATCTTGCACCATAATTTCCTTAAATAATTTAGTATAATTACACCGATAGGCATTCCTACAATGGCAGACAGGGGGTGGGAGGCAAAGAGGTCATACATGTCATGCCGTAAACAATTTTTTTTTTAATTAAAAAAGTCAACATTAACAAAAACATTTAAAATATTTAAACTAAAACAACCAACTAACCAATCGTTGCAAACATTTAAAATATTTAAACTAAATATATTTAAATCTTGGGTGTGATCTCCAAGATAAGTGCCTCGAGATTGATAACTCTCGATATTTTTAGATATATATCCTTTATATCTAAGCTAGTAATCCATTGAATGGAAATGCATACCTGGGATTGTATCAAAGAAGTATATATTCTTATCTTGAAGAGCTTCCATCTTGTTCGTCTGTATCCTAGCACAAGTAGCCCGATGGAAAATTTTGGTGTTTTTATCACCTTCTAATAACCAAGTGGTTATTGCTCTCTATTTCAAGTATATCTCCTTTTGGTTTTCAATATCCTCAATCACTTTACGCAATGCATCATCCTCTTATTTGAGTAGCTCTATAATTGTTCCTTTCCTAAAGTGTTTTGAATCTCATCCCATCTGGCCATCAATGGAGCTCTTTGGACCTAGAAGTATGTCTTGTTGGCTCTCCTCCATTATTTCAGTTTATCCTTGACATAATTAAGTTGTTTGTGGAATCTAAACATTGTTGTCCCATATGTCGAGCATCCCTCTTCCCACCACTATGGATTTTTCTTTTGGAGTTTCTCTTTTTGTAACCAAAAATTTTCAAATATGAATGGTTTGCAATGTCATCCTATCTTAATCCCCTCTTTCCAATAGAATGGAAAAATGATCTAAAATTGAACCCTCCAAAATATAAAATTTTAGGTTCTATTTCACAAATGCCTCCTCTGAAATCAAAAAATGATCTAACTTCACCTTCCTACTATGTAGCTCCCTCCTCTTATTAGTCCAAGTATAATTGGTTCCAAAAAATTAATATCCACCAAGTGCAATGCATGGACTTGGGTAATCATAATTTGATCCCCTGGATCCAAAATTAGGGTTTCCCCTTCTTATTCTCTCGATGAAAATTTAGCATTAAAATCCCCAGCAACAATCCAGTCTAACTCCTCCCTTGAGACTCTCATATATGCACCACTTTCCATTTATGAATCTGAACATCTAGGTTTTGAGCCCCATAAAAATTTATGATTAAAATGTTGGAATATTTTCAACATTGCCTCCTTAGTCCTAAGTATTAAGTCCTAGTATTTAGTTTTAGTTTAATGTTTTGATTTACATTTTTCTAGTTAATTTGATTAGCATACGTTGAGTTTTTGGCTTGGTTGATCACTGTTTGACCATAGTCCAAGATTAGCATGTTGTTAGGATAAGATTTATCTTTAAGTTAGTTTGTTGTAATAAGTTTAAGAGGATTTCTCTTAGCCACTATGTCTATTTTAGTTCTTTCAAGAACTATAAAACTATGTAATGCATTGTTGATAAATAGAATAATTTCACCATTGTTTCTCATTTCTTATCAAATCTTGTTTTCTCAGATGGATCAAAACCTATGGAGAGTGGCATGAAGAGATCTGAAGCACGCACTTTGTCAGAGAAACTCAAGTGGCCAACACTCAGCAGATTTTCAAGGAAGAGCTCGAGTAAATCATTAATATATCACACATTATATATCACACATTCTAAGGTATTTGATCATGAAATTTTGAGGTTTGTTATATAATTATATCAAGAGGATTATATCAAAATTTCAGGTGATTTGGAGCTAATTTGCAGATTTTATTAGCATTTTTAGTTTTTCAATAAAATGGTTTTATAAGGTGGAAAACAGGATATTTGCATCTCAAATTTTGGGAGAAATATTATTTAGATAAAATCATAATTCAAAAAAAAAATCAGGTCATTTGGATCTGTATTTACTGATTTGTGTGAATATTGATTTTTTCTTCAAAAATCCTAAGATCCAGAATTATGATAAAAAGGAAAAAAGTAAATGATCACATATTTTTCACCTTTGCAAATTTTCGTCAACAATTTAGAGGGTTTTAAGATTATTGTCTCAGGAATACAGAGTTTAATTTTCAAAAAATTTGGAGTGGTATAGATTGATTTATATGAATAACATTGAGGTTTTCTCAAAAACACTCTAAGATCTAGAAAGGGCAAAAGTAAATTGATCACATATTTCTCATTTGTGTGAATTTGGAACTGAAATTTAGTGTATTTTCAGATAAGTATATCAAAATTCTACAGGAAAAATTTTGCTTTGTTTCAATCAGTATTGACCAATTTATGATAAATTGGGTGCTTGAGACTTTGGTAAATAAAAGGAAGTCATGTATGTAGACTTGGCTGTACCAAAATTTGATGGAGATAATTATGCTATTTGGAGCATAATTATGAAGACCTTTTTGAAGGCTCAAGACTTATGGGATATATTTCAAGAAGGCTATGAGGAACAAACTTGGATCAAGCTAAAAGGTGAGGAGAGAAAAGAGAATAAAGAGCAGCAATATGCAAATTGCTTAGCTCTTATGGATTTGAGGAGAGGAATGGAAAAGAATGTTTTTCCTCTCATAGCCAATTGTAGATCAGCTACAATGGCATGGCAAGTGTTGAAGGATTCTTATGGTTTTGATGAGGATACCCATAAATCCATGTGTGACAATCATGAAGATTATTTAAGCAAGAAGGAGCCTTGCTTCCTTGAAGAAGTTTCTGAATTAGATCCTTTTGAAGGAGCTTTTGAAGAGTCTTGTGAAGACTCATATGAAGGTATGTATTTTGTAGAATACATACATTCTTATAATGGAGAATTATTTCTTGAATATCAAGACATACTTGAAGAAGAGCCTTGTGTGAAAGAGAGAAAATAATCCCTTAATGGAGAAGAGGATAAGAAAGAGGAAGAGCCTTGTACAACTTTCCTTGGAGAGAGTCATTGTGAGACACAGATCATTGAAGACATGTCTTGTATAGGCATGTAAAATTGTAATAAACAATTATTTATTTTAGGAGGAGAAAAAGTTGAAAAGAAAAATTGTACTAAATAATTTTTTGCAGGAATGGTATGCTTTGAAAGTATTCACATTGATAGCAAAGAGGAAGAAGAATTTGAAGATAAAGGAAGAGAAACACTCACATTGGAGTGTTCCTTGCTTTAAGATCACCAAGGTGAGATGTATGATGAAGAATGTATCATGAAGGAGACATATGAAGAAGAGTGTCTTACAGAGAAGACACCAAATCAGCTATTTGTTGAAGAAGCAATTATGGATGAAGATCACTCACTTGGAGTGACTACATTGTAGAAAGAGAGTTGTCTTCAAAAGGCAACAATGTATGATTGCTTGAATGAATGTTGTTTCAACACACCAAAATGGATTTAACAAAGGAGGAGAAATCTTAGTGAAGATTTGATGGTTGATCTTGAAGCACCATACAATGAAAGAGAACTGCTACAAAATAGCTTTATGGGAAGCACCAAATCTACTCATACTAAAGGTAATGTTTTTATGATTAATAATTTGTTTTTTGTGAGCAAGAATGAAAAGAAAGGTTATTATCTCATTGAGATAACTTTGATGAAGAGTATTTTTGAAGATAATACAATTATGGAGAACTTGGGTCACGTGGATCAAAATTTTGTGTTCAAAATTCCTTGGGAGAAGGATTCTTGTAAAGTCATTATTTTGAGAGAATATTTGTGTGAGGAGCAACTTTAATGTAGTTGGTCATTATATGGCCATATTTATTGTGATATTTTGTGTTGAAATATGTGAAATAATTGTATGGTATAATCATTTATGTGAGATGATTAATTGTAAATACTCATGTGGGGTATTGTTTAGTGTTGAAGATGTAAAAGAAGATCAAAATGTGAGAGCATGGTTTAAAGACCATAATGATAAATATGTAAGAGAGTGGTTGCTAAAAACCACAAGAGGAGATACTTTTGTTGAAGGTGGAGCTAATAAACAAAAGAAGGCCCTCAAGCATTTGCAGGAAATTCCACATGAATAGTGGAAGGAGTGCCACCATAAGTATTTTGTAAATTCTGATTTCTTGATTCAAGATTAGAGGAAACGTAAGAGAAATATTTTCTTCCAACTTTGTTATGCTTAAATAACTCTTGCATGATTGTATTTAGCATCAAGGGGGGGAATTTTGGAATATTTTCAACATTGCCTCCTTAGTCCTAAGTATTAAGTCCTAGTATTTAGTTTTAGTTTAATGTTTTGATTTACATATTTCTAGTTAATTTGATTAGCATACGTTGAGGGTTTGGCTTGGTTGATCAATGTTTGACCATAGTCCAATATTAGCATGTTGTTAGGATAAGAGCTATCTTTAATTTAGTTTGTTGTAATAAGTTTAAGAGGATTTATCTCAACCACTGTGTCTATTTTTAGTTCTTTCAAGAACTATAAAACTATGTAATGCATTGTTGATCAATAGAACAATTTCACCATTGTTTCTCATAAAACCTGCTCAACTATCACATTGTTCCTAAAATATGATGTGAGGACACCCCTCAAAGCTATATGTTCTATTGTCATCCATTCAAGAGAGTTCCAAAAGGTAACTATCCCCCTTAAGATTCCTTGGGTAGCCACTTCCATATGACCAACACCCCTCCAAAGTCTATTTACTATTTTACACAAGATCCAATGATATTTTTGTCTCATGGTTAAGAAAAATATTTGTTTTAATTTTTTCTAAGAGTATTTGAACAATAGATTGATAGGTTCTACTATTTAAAACCCTAATATTCCATGATTATATAATCATTGGTTACCTTGAGACTAGTAAGAGTCTATTGGCCTCACCAATCCCCTAGTGATCAATTTGTCTCCTTGAACTGCTATCAATTTCTTATTTGATTTTATACCCACTTATTGAGAGCTAATATTATTTGATCTCTTTTCCACCTAAGTTATCCCTAGAGTTGGATTTTCTCTATTCTTTTCTACTATACCCATGATAATATCCTTAATTATCGATTTCTCTTGGTTATGCAATATCAATACCCCTGCAATCTCTAATTGTGGTAACTCATTGTACTTTGTTACCTACTATAGGATAGGATGTGAAAGAGGGGCTTGAACATGGATGTTATTATTTTCATTATTCCCTTACACTCTTTCCATGAATTATTCTTCTTCCTAGTCCACTAGTGTCTTGAATATCTCATACCTAATTGAGGGCTTGAGTTGGGTTTGCTCTTTGCCAAATTTTTTCTTTTACCTTATCCTTATTTTGGGTTGTTTTAAACCATCTCTTTGTGCTTCTCTACCCTAAGAAATGTTGATTGTTTCTTTATTGAATGTTGAATTATCCTCTTTAGGAAGATTTGACATTCCTAGAGGATCCTCATTTTTGTGTTCAAATTGTTTGGGCAGGATCAAGCCAAATGCCCATATTTATGGTAAACTCTACACATGAAGGGCAACACCTCATAATCCATTTTTTGAATCCAATATATACCTACAAGTTCAAGTTCAACCTCTACCAAAAAAGGCTAGCTGAGATCCATTTCTACACATAATCTAGCATAAACTATTGTGTTTCCTCTCATTGTGTCTCTAGAAACACCCAAATATATTCTAAGGTAATTATCAATTATTTCCAATGCTTGCTCACTCTAATACTCCATTGGAAGTGCATACAAATGGATCCAAACTCAGAAAATAGTGGATTCAATTCGGGGATCAAATCCCACTCTCTAGGGGTGAATAAATAATCCTATCAAACCATGATTCCTCTTTTTCAATTTGAAAGCCCTATTTCTATCAACAAGTGAGAAAAAACTAACAACACAATATCCATTAGTAATAAACCAAAAAGAATACTCACCAAGAGGCTCCCAAAATTCTTGAACACAAGAATACAAAAAAAATAGGGTGGGATGAATACCCATGAATTTATAGATTAGATTGTGATTGACTCTATACAAGACTGTTTCTTCTACCATCCTTTACTCAATGACAATATTTGGTCTTGATTTTTACTGTGGCAAGCATCCATTGACTCTTTAAGATGTTGATCTTTTTCCAATAATTGTAAAGAACATTTTTAATGTAGTTTTTATGCTTCTTCAGTCTCTGCTAGAGATTTTTCCTTCAATGAATCTGCAAAAGAACTTTTTATCTCCAAAAGAGGATCTAGAAGTGTCCCCATTGGGCCCTCCTAGGGAAACAATCTTGTCTTCAATCCTATAGCAACTAGAAAGCACTTTGTCTACCTAGCTAATTTTTTTGTGATCAGTTTAATTAATATTCTTTTTATTAATACAAGGCACTTCAATAAAAATTAATTATGGTGTTGTTACCCATGATGTAGCGGTACCATTATTGTATAACTTGAATAATAGTGTTCAAATCCTTGTATGTCGAGCAACGTCGAGCTATATTAGATAGTGTCTCAAAATGATATCCTATTGAATGTCCATTATGGATTATCATGGCACAATGTATATAGTTCAATGCACTTATCACAACCTCAAAATACTGAGTGATATTTGGCATGGCAAGCACTAGCATTAAGCAAAGGTATTTCTTGAGCTCATCAAATGCTTGTTGTTGTAGTGAAGTCTGGTGAAACTTCACCTTTTCCACCATGACTTGGTTGAGCAGTATGACCTATGTGAGTGCCCCATTGATTATTTATGGCTAGTGCCAATTAGTAGTTGGTATTGGTTTCCTTAATGGTTGACTAGTACCATAATTACCTACTGGATTAAACCTCCATATAAATTAGCGGGTGAAATTAAAGCAATAAGTTACAAAAGCATGATTTTACACCTCCAAAGGTAAAGTTTTGGTGGGCAATGATTTACCTTGAGGAAGGTTTTAAAGGCTTGCACTAGCCAAATAGAGATAACACAACCACATGTGATCCAAATAAGACTTCAAGTGGAGGCAATATGAGTTGAGTGGTGGATGATGTGTAATTAGAGGAGTTTGCATAAGAGAGAGCATGGAGAGAATTTGTTCCATTGATGAAAGATATTTGGAGGCTTTACTTGTCACGGATGAAGTTAAAAATAACAAAGAAGAAACCAAGAGGTAACACATGGTGGTGGATGGTTATTGTATGCAATTGACCTCTAATAAGAAACATTATAACACATCAAGGACGAAATTATGATAATAGATTGCAATCATGCTCAAGTTGGAAGTAAGGTTATTCACATGTTAGAGAAAATGAATGTCAACATCATTAACTAGAATCCACTCTTGAGGAGCATAAAACTTAATGGATGTGGTCACATTTGTTGTGTCAAAACTTGTTTTTATGGCATTCCTAGAAGCTCTAAGTTATGCTACGCTAAGGGGTACATTCATACAAAGAGTGACCATATAAAAAAAATTGTCATATATACTTATAAATTATAGGTTTAAATATCTAATTTTCATCTTTAAAATTTAAACTTCATATAAAATCATATATATTATTGGGTGGAAATGGAAAAAAGAAAGGAAGACCCAAGAAGAAAAAATAAAGAAATAATTATGGTTTTGTATCTTTGTGAAGGATTGGAGCATTTTTTTTCTTTTGAAAATCGTCTTATATTTTAGGAGTTATATCTTCACAAAGGGTTGTCCAATATAGCTAATTCTTGGACCAATTTTATGTGCAATTTGAATATATTTAAAATGAGTGGTCATATGAAGAAATCCAAAAAATATTAAGGGAGATAATAACCTGTGAAGTTTGCCATCCGGAATAAGAGCAGTGAAGATTTTTCAAGTTGTGAAAAATGAAATTGCAAATATCTATCAGTAAGAGTTTGGATGATGGGAGGAGAAATGGGGGGCTAGGGTTTTATTGAGGTAAGACATTCTATCTAGGCATATATATTTTTAGCTAAGTTTATTTTTCCTTATCTATCTTAATCATCTCTAGTAGTAGAGGTTAGTGAACGCACCACATAGGATCGATCCTTATTGCTCAAAGATAGGGTAGTCTTTGGTGAATTTAATGGGTATTGGTCAGGGGATTCAACCTTGAGAAAATGGGTTTATATGAGTTGGAAGTCTCCAAGAGTGATTCTATCCTTTCTTCCTAAAAAAAAATTCCTAGCCATTTTTTATTCTAGGGAAGAAAGAGATAGACTTCTAAAAGGGGTCCTTGGTTTATGGGAAGAGTAGGAATTTTCCTTACATAGTGGTATGAAGGCTTTTCACCTAAAAATATTAATATATCCTTGGTACCAGTTTGGTTTAGGATTTATGGGTTACCCATTAAATTTTATAAAATTGATACCTTCAAGGCAATAGGCAACACTCTAGAAGAATTTCTTGAGATTTCAAAAACTACAAAAGATGGATTCTTGGCTATTTATGCTTGAATATTGGTCATGATTTATATAAGTAAAGCTTTACCAGAATCAATCATAAGCATAGGGATAAAATGTGGAACAAAACCATAGATTATGAAAACATATCTTTTAGATGTAGAAAATATCATGAGGTGGGCATATTGAGAGATCATGCCCTAATAAGAGTTCAACATAATTATATGTAGAAATTTTTTAGAGAAACTTACAAATGGATATAGATGAGGATGGTTTTCAAATTTCAAAAAATAGATCTAGACAAATGAAAGTAAATAAATAATTAATATTAGTAAGGAAGGATATTGGAAGAAATACCAAATCTTTTTAGGCTTTAGCCTATGAAGAAAAAGTAGATCAAAGCTTAGTGGACATAGTACAACAACTTCAACATATTAACAAGGATTTGTTTATTCAGTGTGATCATGGTTTAGGGATGAACATTCTTGATGAAACTAAAGAATGTGTCTCATCATATTTTGAAGACTGTCTTGAGTCACCATGCACCATTTAGGAGAAAAAAATGGTAAATAAAATAGTGTTAAATATTAATACCTCTACCATTAATAAGGGAATACCAAAAAATGAGCAAGACAAGTCAGAAGCTCTTTTAGTAGACCTAGGAAAGGATGAATCTGATGAAAAGAAATTTGTGAAGGAATATTTAGGAATATAATAATAAGACCTAATTTTGATACAGGTAAGGAAAAACCCTCAAATTATCAAGAGAGATCTATGGAAGCAAGAGCAAACATAGAGAAAGAAACATAAACTAAGTTGATTCAACTTCTCTTTACCAAATAATAAAATGATATTGGTAATTCATAGGCAAGGCCAGTAACCCATAATGAGACATGATTATCATATTACGGAATATAAGGGGTGCTAATTCTCCCTCAAAGTAGAGGTTTATTAGGGACCTATATTTAAGTAATAATCCTGATATTCTTTGTATCTAAGAACTAAAATGACAAAAGAAGAAGATTCTAAAACTATGAAAGCAATATGAGCAAGATGTGAATGGGATGTTATGGATTATGAAGGAGTGAAAGAGGGATATATAAGTTCTTTAAATCCTATTAGAACCTCCTATGTAACCATTCATAAAACTAGGCATTGGATAGCCTCTTTAGTCACATTCTACTTCGCAAATATTCGTTTCTTTTTTATCAATGTCTATGGACCTACAACTCAATTAGGTAGATTAGAATTTTGGAGTAGGATTGAAGCCTTTATGAGAATTAAAGACTAATAAAATTGATTCATGATTATAGGATATTTAATGACATAGCCAAGTTGGATTAAAAATTTGGAGGAATTAGGAAATCAACCCAAAGTATGAGAGATTTCTTAGCTTTTATTCAAAATAATAATCTATGGTAGGTTGAGTTTTAAGAAGATAACTATACATGGATCAACAATAGGAGATACCAAAACCTAATAGCAAAAAAATTAGGCAAATGCATACTCTCAGATCATTGGCTAGATGAAGAGACTTGTTCTAAAATTAATACCTTGACAAAGATTGGTTTAGATCACTGGCCAATAAGAGTTAAAATGGTGGTAAGTGAATTAAAAAATATTATATTTTAAATATGAGTAGATGTGGTAATACCATCCTCAACTTGCTAATATGATAGCACAAATGTGGAATTATTCAAGAAATACTGGGTTGTATACACTTCCAAAACAAATTAAATTAATGACATCTAGATTAAAATAATGAGATAAGGAAACTTTTGGAAATATTTTTGAGAATAAATAAGAACTAAAAGATAAACTATTTTTAAGTGAAAAACCCCTTTCGGGGCCACCTTGGTCTGAGATACCATGACCAGGGGGTTCTACACTGTCACAGTCACCCAGGAGTCGCACCTGGGCCTACTCGCACCAACATTATCAATTGGATTTTGGGTACCCAATTCAACTTTTTTGTAGGATGGAAATTCAAATTTGGGACCTCCCTTGGAGGATTTTCTTCTCCTCTCCAAATCACCTACAACACCTGGGTACTAAATGATAAACTTTCAAAATTACAAAAAGTTGGCCATAATAATCCAAGCCCAGAGAAACAATAATTGCTTAATGAATATCATAATATTTTAAGGAAGGGAGATTTTGGAGATTAAAATTGAGATAGACTTGGTTAAAAGGAGATTATGATGGCTATAGTACAAATATCAACATATAGAATTAGTAAAATTAAATAAGTATAAGAGGTTTGGATTGAAGACCAGAGTGAGATAAAAAAGGAGGTAATGTATTTTTATCATAATATTATAGGATGAGAGGAGTTTGAAGTTCTTAATGATAAACTTCTACAAGAAGTACCTTCAGTTATAATAGATGAAGACAATAGAAAACTGATGGATCCTATTACTCTAGAAGAAGTTCATTTAGCTCTTTTATCTTTTAATAAGGATAAATCAACATAATAGGGGTATAGTAAAGGATTCTTTATTGGTGGCAGTGGAACAATCTAGGTTAAAATGATACATACCTTATAAATAAATGCAACATATCTTACCCCAATTCCAAAAAAGGATGCAAATTTGTTTGATTCATTTATATCAATAAGCTTATGTAATATGTCAAATAAGATTATATCCAAATTGATGGTGAATCAGTTAAGACCATTGTTTAACAAAATTATTTTAGAAGAGCAAGGAGGATTTGTGAAAGGGAGATAGGTTCTTGTTGGGATTATAGTAGCTCATGAAGTTATGCATTCAAAAACTTCAAGAAAAGAGAAAGCAATGATCTTAAAACTTGATATGGGTAAAGCATATGGTAGTATTTTCTTTTTGCAGTATTAGAAAAGTTAGGATTTTGGAAAAAATTGGTTAGATGTATTAAAGCTCGTGTCTCTATAGTTTCACATTAATGTTGGTCAATGGGTTAGTAACATAACTATTTAAAGCCAAGAGAGGTCTTAGACAAGGAGATACTCTATCACCATATTTTTTCATTATTATGACAACGATTTTGGGTAGGAACTTGAAGAAGGCTAACAAAGATGTGCTTATAAGTGGATTTAAGGATAGGAATAGCATCAACAACATCACCCATAAATAGTTTGTATATGATACAACACTTTTTGGGAGGGCAAGGATAAATGAGGTCATAGCCTTGAATAACTTATTAAATGAATACAAAAGAGCATTGGAGTAAAAATTTAATAGGACAAAATACAAAATTTACTTCCTAAATACCCCAACTAAAATCAAAGTAGGGATATGCAAGTTACTTTAAATCGAGGAGCCAAATTTACCAATAAATTATCTAGGGATGCCCTTATTTGAGGGGATAATGAGGATATAACTATGGAATCTAGTTATAAGTAAAATTCAGAATACCTCCATGGAAAGTTAGATGGTTATTGTTAGCAGGAAGAGTGCAACTAATTAAATCAATCTTATATGTCATTCTAACATATTATATCCTTGTATTTCTCAGTGCGAGTGTGAGTGCAACTGGGAGTAAGTGCAAGTGTAGCTGGGAGTGAGCACAATCAAAAGAGAGTGCAAGCACGAGTTGAAAGTAAGTGTGAGTGCAAACTGAGAGTGAGTGCAATCGAAAGTGAGTGCAAGCACAAGTCGAGAGTGAGTGTAGTTGGAAGGGAATGAGAGCACGAGCTAGGAGTGAGTATAGCCAAAAGTGAGTGTGAGCGTGAGTTGGAAGTGAGGAGGAAGTGTGAGCAGGAAAGCAGAAAGTAGAAAGTAAAATGTGATCAAGGAACAAGTGCCACTTCTTGTTCTAGATCTTAGGAAAATTTAAAGGATTCATTTGAATAAATTCTAGGTAACATGGAAAAAATTCATTTATGAAAGTCCTTACAGAAAGTATGAATGACCAAGTTGGAAGTTTGGATGCCCTAGCTAGCAATAAGAGGAAGAGCGAATCTATGGTAAACCCAATCTAGGTAGCAGATTCTACACCAGAAGTGATTATCAAGGATGAGATGATTGAGCATGATATAATGATTATTAAAACTAGAGGGTTAATATGTAAGTTTCATGGATATTGGCTAGGTTTTTTTGAGATTCAAAATTGGATCAAGTGGAAGTAGGGATTGAGTTTAATTACTCCATGACTTTTCTTCCAAAATGATTTTTACTCATTATTTTCTCCAATTCAAAAATAAGGGATAAAATAATGGATGGAGGCCCGTGGTTTAGGGGTAAAGATGCATTATATTTAAGACCTTAGAGTGAGATTTTTTGTGGACACAAAAACTATTAAAAGGCTTTCGATATGGATTAGGCTTTTGGAATTCCTTATCAACTCATCAATAAGGAGGTTTTGAATAATATTGGTAATACTCTAGGTGAATTCATCTAGGAGGGACCAACTACCAAATAGAGAAGGCATGTTGTATATGCTTGAATATGTGTTTCCATGGACATTTCTAAACCTTTACCACAGTTGATTAGGATTAAATATGAACCAAGATAATGGGATCAACAAGTGGATTATGAAAATATTACATTCAAATGTCATAAATGTCATGAAACTGGGCACATGGTAAGAGACTACAAAGTGAAAATGGAGGAAGAGATGAAAACTTTTGGGCATGAGAGTAGCTTCAATTTGAAATAAGGAGACCATATCATAGGAAAAGCTAGGTCAAATCAAGGATTTTCCACTACTGAGAAAGTGGCTAGAAAAATCCCTCTACATTATTAGATGGCAAAGACCATTATAGTTCACTCGAATAAGCCTTTAAAAGAAAAATAATATGGAGTATGAGGAAGTAAAATGTGTAATTTCAAAAATAGGAGTTGAATGTGGGAAGGAAGAGGGGAAGGCAAATTTTAAAACAAAGTAAGATAGGAGACAAATTTTAAAGCAAATGAGGTGAAGGAGGTCAAGCTTAGTCTAGGTAAATCGCCTTATAATCCTCAAGTAGCTTAAAATATTCTTCTTACAATAAAAATGAAAGTAGTACAAAGTGTATTTCTTGAACTTTAGAATTTCAAGAGCAGTATAGTAAAGAACATATTATGGAGGATATCCAAGGAAATTTAGGGTTTGCAGGACAACATAAGAAAGTGATGACTATGGAGTATTATCTATGCAATTTAGAGTTTTTAGGGCAACATAAAGAAGCAAATTCTAATGAGGCTATTCCTTGCACTTTCGACTCTTTAGGGAAACACAAATCTTTAGAAGATAAGTATCTGAACAATATGAAAAATATAAGAGATTGATGAAGATGAGAGTGTTGTCGAGGATGGAAGAAGGAGAGGAAGGCTATCAAAGAAAGAACAAATAGAAAAATAAACTCAAAATAATATTGATCTAGAAAGCCAAATAAAAATATCACAGGTGTTATTAAGAAGTGGGGATAAGTCCACTAATACAAATAAAAAGTGTTGATGATGAAAATGATATCATGGAATATTAGGTGTATGAATAAAACCCCTATCAAAAGAGTTATTAAAGAATTAATCTGTTGTTATAACCTTGAGTTTATTTTAATACAAGAAACAAAATTAAGTAATGAGGAATGTAAATATGGTTTTAAGAAGATTTGGAAGATGGGTGATTGTTTAGCAGTTTCTTCTACTGGAGCTTCAGGTAGTATTGCAATTATATAGGACAAAGGCAAATGAGATGGACAACTATTAGAAGCAAAAAATAATTGGGTTGGATTATTTTTTAGGAAAGAGGAAAACATCAAAGTTGGGGTTATAAATATATATGCTCCAACTATAGTTACTTCTTATGAAAGATGTTGGAAGGGCCTTAGTATATTTTTGTCAAATACAATGATGATTCATTGTGATCTATGGATTCTTGGGGATGATTTTAATACTATTCTATCTTCTTTGGAAAATAAGGGTGGCATTCCAGGATGGTCTAAATCAATACAAGATTTTTCTTCGTTTTTCAATTCAAATGACCTTTCAAATGTTAGTCCGTCAAGCTTTCAATATACATGGGATAATATATGCACTGGAAAAAATCATATAGTAGAAATATTGGATGGATTCTTGTTATCGAATAAATGGTTGCAAATAAAGTATACAATATTTTTAGATGTTTTGTTCTGAGCAAGATCAAATCACAAATCTATTCTTTTGACTTGTGAGTTACCTAATAATGGTCATCCAAAACCATTTTGCTTCCAATCTATGTGGCTCCAAGACCCTGATTTTTTCTAGATGGTTATGTTATGGTGGGATGAATCAAAATTTGAAGGATCTTGTATGCACATGTTTGTTTAAAATTTGAAATATTTAAAGGAGAAAATGAAGATATGGATGCTAAATATTTTAGTAACATTTTTAGAGAAATAAAATAAATTGAATTCAAGCTCAAAAAATTACAAGAGATAGTAGAAATTAATGGAATGGATCAAGATTCTTATGTGAAATAAAAATAATTACTTTATGATTATCATAATGCATTGAAAAATGAGTTATATTGGTTTAATAAATATAGATAGAAATGGCTCAAGGAAGGAGATAGAAATACAAAAAAAATACATGCTACAACAAAAATAAAATTTTCTTTTTGTCACATCAAAAATATTATAACTCCAGATGGAAGAAATATTGAGGACAAAGAAGATATAAGGAAGGAAACGATTAATTATTTCAAAAATATTTGGTCAGATTCTAGGCAAGATAAGGAGGTGCAAGAATTTTTTTTGCAAAATATGCCTTCAATTATCACTCAAGGACAAAATGAAAGCTTGACGAAGAAGATATCTATGGATGAGCTCTATGAAGTAGTTTTCTCTTTCCATCCTAACAAGGCACCTAGCCCCGATGGATTTCCTACAATTTTCTTTCATAATTTTTGGGATTTATTGAAGAGTGATATGTTAGATGTGGTTGAAGAGGCCCAAAAAGGAAGGCTATAATAAGTGAGATCAAATCTACTTTTATTACCTTGGTTCCCAAGAAAGGCAACACAAAATGCTTTGATAGTTTCTGTCCAATAAGACTTTGTAATATGATTTATAAGATCATTTTAAAAAATTATGGCAAATAGGTTGAAGGGTACTCTAGGGTGTCTTATCTTAGAGGAGCAAGGTGGCTTTGTTTATGGTAAATAGCTTCTTTATGGTATAATTATTGCACAAGAGGCCATACACTCTCTTTTTTTCATGAAAAAACCATGTATGCTTTTGAAATTATATATGAACAAAGCATATGATAGGGTTTCCTAGAATTTTCTATATGCTATTCTCAAAAATTTTGGCTTTGATTATAGTTGGTATGAGTGGATTAAATATTGTTATAGTACTACAAAATTTTATATTTTTATCAATGGTTCTCCTGCTGGGTACTTCAAGTCATCTTGTGGACTTTGTCAAGGTGATCCTCTTTCTCCTTATCTATTCATTATTCTGGTGAAAGCATTAGGGAGAGCCTTTTCAAAGGAAAAAATGGAAGGAAAAATCAAGGGTATTCAAGTTGCAAAAAATGGTCCCTTTGAATCTCATCTCCAATTTGTTGATGATACTTTTCTTTTGAGCCATCCCTTAGTCAATGAGGCCTTGGAATTTAAATCAATATTATCATGCTATGAGAAGGCTACTGGATAGTTGGTAAATACTTCAAAATCTAGGATTTTCATTAATACTACCCTAGATTTACAATAAATTGTTGTGAATATTTTAGAGTTTAAAAAATAAATATTTCCATCAACCTACTTGGGTACTCCTTTGTCTGATAAAGGAAATAAAAAGGAGCTTTGGATCTCTTTTTTGGATATAAATAAAGCTCGCTTGGCAGTTGGAAACGTAGGTTCTTAACCATGGCAGGAAGGCTATAACTCATAAAGATCACATTGAAATCCATTCATATTTATATGATGTCACTTTCAAGACTGCCAACAGGTATTGCATCAAAAATTGATAATTTCAAAGAAACTTTCTATGGACAGGTTGTGAGGAAAAAGTCAGGTTTCCTCTTTGTAAATGGGATAGGGTTTGTAAAGGAAAGAATATTGGTGGAGCAGGCTTACATAATTGCAAACTTATAAATTTTGCATTAGGAATAAAACTTGGATGGAGATTATTCAAATATCAAGGAAAGAATTGGGTAAAATTATTACTTCAAAAATATATAGGTTCTCTTGTTGCAATAAATTTTTTTAGGAAAAGAACTCTACCCAAAGGATATTCAACATGGAAATTCATATCAGAGAGTTTGCAATTGATAAAGAAACATATTAGATGGTCAATCAATGAGGGGAGTTATGCAAATTTTTGGTCTAATGCTTGGTTGAAGTCTTATCCTCTTATCTCCTGACTCAAAATGAAAATCATTGGCGCAAGCATGTATAGCATGTAAAGGTCCAAAGGTCAAATATTATATTATTACGAGCAAAAACTCTAGATCATGGATTTCTTTTAGTAACCTAGTTGAAGGAGAGAAACTCAAACAAATTATAGATGAACTTCAAAAGATGCTTCAAGAGTTCTATTTACCAATTTTTATATGAAAGGATGAATTGGTTTGGAATTTATCAAAGGATGGTGGATACTCGATGAAGTTGGGATATGAGGATTTAGAACAATCAAAATTTACTTCTCCCAAAGATTTTCCTTGGAAGAATGTTTTGTCATTAGAGTCTCTCTCTAAGGCCTCAACATTTCTTTGGTTTAAAGTAAGATTCTTACGAGAGAGAATCTACAAAGAAGAGGATATTATGGACCCTTCATATGTGCCTTGTGTGAGAAGTATTTAGAAACATTAGACCATTTACTTCTTCATTGTCCATTTGCTCACACCATTTGGGGTTATTTTAAAAAATATGAAATTATATTGGGTAGCTCCATCAACATTGAAAGAGTTGATAAAATGTTAAATAAAATATTTCAAAGCTAAAAAATTATGTATTCTTTGGAGGATTAGCATTACCATTATTTGTTGAAAATTATTAAAAATAAATTTCAAAATCATGTCCAATATTGGAACCGTATTAGTGCCTGTCTTTAAGAATGTCTACAAATATGGTGCTCATTATGGGAAGTCTCAATTGCAGAAAAGAGGTGCTAATAACTTGGTTACAGGATTTGATCATACATGAAAGAGTCATCTGCAACAACAAAATTAAAACAAAAGATCTACTTTGATTTATGGTAAAATGGAAATGTCTAGAAATTGGGGTTATCAAAATTAATTTTGATGGTGCTTCTAAAGGAAATACAGAAAAAGATGGTGGAGGTGGTATTTTTAGAAATAGTGAAGGAAAAATTCTCCTCACTTATTTAGAATCATATGGAATTTCAACTAACAACTATGCAGAGGTTAGGGAACTTCTTACAAGGATTAAAATTGTGGAAATATATTTCAATTAAGGGGGATTCACAAATTATCATCAATGCTATTAACAAAAATGGACGTAGAGACTGGATAAAAAATAATATTATTGTTGATGTTCATCAACTATTACTAGAGGTAATCTCTTGAGAGTGTGAGCATATTTATAGAGAAGGAAATCGGGTAGCTGATAAATTAGCGAATTATAGTGTTGATCTTCATCCTGGTGAAATTCAAATTTTAGAAGGCAACTGGTCAAGTGAGATTTTATATCTTAATCAAAATGATGTCAAGGAGCTGATTATGGAAACATAGCACTTTGAGGAAGTTGAAGAATATATTTAAGAGAAAAAAGAAATGAAAAACTATGATAAAAAGGTATGCTGCAACAAATGTAATATTTTGGTATTTTGATGGGAGTGGCCCCTAATAGAAGCCACATATAACCTTATATATATCAGCTATGCCAAAATAAAAGATATATATATTATATGTCCTTGTATACTATGCCAAAATCTATAGAAAAAAGTTTAATCTATATTTTGCAATCATTTTTGTGGTCAGGATTACATGATAAAAATAAATTTCCTTTGGTGAAATGAAGAAAGGTTTGTGATGATAAAATTAGGGGAGGTCTTGGTTTAATAGTTCTTATAGATGCAAACTTAGCTCTATTGGCATTTCATGCCACATTTAATTCCTCTACATATTTATTTATTGTTTTGTAATTTCTCCTTCCGTGAAGATTTCTTCTTTGTATAGAATGCATTTTATTTTTCCTGCTTCCTCTGTCAGAATTTTTTGGTTGTGCCCAAGGCCTGGTGCATTTTTTATTTTCATCCATCATGAAGGGCATTTGTTTTTTTGAGGGTGAGGGTATTTCGTGCCATGTATCTAGATGTAGATTAGTTTTAGAGCAGAGGAAGAGTGCAGGTCGTTTCCATCCAGAGAGAAGAGAAGCCTGACTTTGAAGGAGAAGACGTGAGTAATGCCTAGGTTGTTTCACCCCTGAAGGAGAGCGCAAAGCCTTTTCAGGGATAGACTGGGTGAATGCGCCTTCATTTTTTCTATGCAGTTAGTATAAATCTACTTTAATGCAATGTGGGGCACAATTCTATTTTGTTGTAGTCTTGGAGTGCAACCTAATTTCGGGTCTAGATGGAGAGAAAACACCTTTGAATTTTCTTGGAGCAACTATAGTTTTTAACAAAAAAATGCTTAGTGTGGTCAGAGGCATTTTGCTCCAGTTTAAGAGCACTAGGCTATTTCGCTCTTGCTAAGGGAGAAATTTCCTTTGAATTTTCAAAGGCTCAACCCAAATTCCAAGGAAGGTGCAGATGTAGCTAGAGGTGTTTCGCTCTTTTTCCCTAGTGCAAGGTCGTTTTAGTCCAAAAGAGAGTGCAATGACCCTTGAATTTTCAAACTCTGGCACTACTCCCAATGCTCCAAATCATTTTGCTCCACATTTTGAGTGCAAAGCCTTTTCAAAACCTTCCAGAAGTGCAACACCCTTCAAATTTTCAAAGCACAACAACAGATTCGAGGAAAAAAGGTCAAGCGATGCAGCAAGGCATTTTGCCTAAATTTTTGAGCTCAAGCCAATTTAAGAGTAAGTGGAAGTGCAATGCCTATTGACTTTTTAACGCCAGCACTACTCTCGAGGCTCCAAGGCATTTTTGTTGTAGTTTTCTAATGAAAGGTATTTTTGAAGTCTTCCAAAGTGCAAGTACCTCTGACCTATCAACTCTAGCACCCCTTCCAATGTTGCAAGTTGTTTCGCTCCACTTTTCAATGTGAGATATTTTTGCTCCAATCTACTGATGCAAGCAGCTTTAAATTTTTAATGCCAACACTACACCTAGGGTAACTAAGGCATTTTTGCTATGGTTTTGGAGTGCAAGCACTTTTCGAAGACTGCATCAGCCAAATGTAGGTGGGACCTGCATCCATTAGATACCTGTTTCGGTCCAACTCTCCTTGCCTCAGCCAGAGTTCCTCAGAGGTGCTTCTCAGCGATACAAGGTACATCCTTATCCATCCAAGCATAGTCAGTCTAAGAAGCTTCAATATTAGATGTTTTTTAATTTTTGAAATTTGATCCTTCATTGAGGTGGTTCTATAAGGTGAGGAGGTGGCACCAACAAGCTAAACTTATCAATGCATTGAAGGGGTGCAACTGCATTTCAACGAGTCATCAATTTTAGGTCATGCCCCATTACTATTTGATGAGTGTCTATTTTTCAAATTCTATCTTGGCTGCCACCGCCATGTTTTGTAGGTGTGCATTAAATTTCAAGCGGCAGAATCTCTTTAAAATCCGGCAATTTAAATGTAATATGATGGACGTTTTGCTAGAAGCTTGCTGTAACTTGAATTCTGCTATCAATACAGAGAATGTTTGGCTCTAACTCTGGACTTCTATTTATGTGTATGTCTTCTATCTTACATTTCTATTAAATTCTCTGCTCTGTATGTGGGTTATAATTCTATGTCTGGATTTGACTCCCGATAGAGGGTGAACGTTGGAATGATTTTGGAGATTACACATGTTAGATGCCTGGTTTTAATTTTTGTTAGTTTTCTGTGTTGAGTGCTATTTGATTCAACGTACAGTTAAGTTATCGTGTTGCTTGTCCATCACCCCTGTTCTATCTTGGCCTGAGGCCATATTTCCCATCCCTTTCAGTCATTTATAATCTCTTTCCTGTTCCTTAATCTCAATCCCCCAAGTTAGAATAGCAAGGGAACCAACCCTCTCTGGAGATTGGCACGGGAGGCATTTCTTCCTCTCGGCCTTTCAATGTTGGTCGGGTCTAGGGTGCATGAATGAGACATTTCATACCTAAGGTGGATTCTTGACCAACAATTTTTGGCATGCCCGGTGGGACGCAAATGTTCCACGTCAAAAGCAGTATTAAGAAGTTGATGTTCATCTTGTTACTATCAAATCCGAACATCTAGCGACTCAGCTGAACTCAGAAGCCTCCGAGTCTCGAAAGCCGGTTTAAAAGCCCACACCTTCATGTACACGAGATGGAAGGCTAAAAATATAGAAGCAGTCGAGTTCTTCGAGCTTGACATCGACGCTTTGGGAGAACATCCTAGAGTGGTCCAGCCGACTATCCCGTTAGACGGGACATCCTCGCAAGTAGTTGTTGTAGCTTCGTAGACTCCAAGTCCTGCCAGCACAGTGACTAGCTTGCCCCCGCAACCAAATCCTTTGGTTCAACCGAATGTTCCGTTCAAACCAAATCCACCAAATCCTTCAGTCCAGATGGTGCAGCCTCCACCTAGGCAGTTCCTCACATGGAATCATTCAGGACCTCTAGCCTTGATGGCTCAGAACCAAGTACCACCCACAGCATTGAAGGCTCTGCCCACATACGATGATACAGGAAAGACGGCTTACGAGCACGTCCAAGATGTCGTTGTGCTAGCAACCATTCACCACATCACCGAAGAAGATATCATGGTGAGGCTGCTAGTGCTTTCACTCGAGAGGTAAGCTCCTCTACTGGTACCGGTCGCTACCGATCGGCACCATCACTACATGGGACCAATTGGTAGAACAATTGATAAGGGGTTTCAATGAACAGGTGGACCCCTTCTCTTTGTTGCACCAGTTCACCACCATCTAGAGGCATCCTCAGGAGGAGGTAGCCGATTTCAACGTTAGGTTCGCTCGAACCTAGCAGAGAGTCACTATCGGCCTTCGGCCCACTCCGGAGCAAGCGATGTTCTATTACTTGAGAGCTTTCCATTCTGATATTAGCATGAGCATCCGACATGCTAACATCAACACTTTCCCTGCCTTGTATGAGCAGGCGCAGAAGGTTGAGGCTGACCTAGTAGCTATCGAAAAGTTGCCTCCAAAGGTGACTATGCCGATTTATCCAGACTTTCCTCAGAATATGTATCCTAGTGCATCTTCTCAATCATTGCCTACACCCTCGATGTACCCCAATCAATCATGGAATCCCAATCCTCAAAATCAAGTGGTACCCACTCTACAGTATCAAGCACTGCTGTTCCTCAGCTCCCAACTCTTATTCCGTATCCAGCATTACCTGCACCATTGGTGCCATTGCCATTACCCATGCCTCAGGTAGCCTTAAATGCGGACCAAGCCAAAGAATTGCAAGATTTACGAGCATCAATGAAGACAATGGCGAATGAGATGACCATCATGAGGAGGCAAAATGATCAAAGCTTCCAGCCAAGGAGATTTCCTCCCCCAATCACTAGGGAGCAAGCTGCTTCCACCAGTAGGGCTCCTGAAAGAAATGCATTGTTGGAGAGTGAAGAAGTTGGTTCATCCGATAGAGCTTATTGGTGCTCCACCTGCAATGATCCTCACGATGAAGAAACTTGCATGGTTCATCTGAACTATGTACAAACCCTTGTAGACAACGCTCCTGGTGGGCAGGTAAATATGATAAGGGAAATTGACCATAATTTTATGATTCCCCCTATCGAGCAGGTCTCCGTTCTCATGAGGATGGGTAAGAAGCCCATTGAGGTCGATCCGGTTCAGATGGAACCATTGAAGGTGCCTGCCAATTCCAAGCCATCAAGTGAGAAGGCGCCACCACCAGAAAAGGAGCCTGTTCAAGTGTCAGAGCCGGTAGATTTCACCCGATTAAAAGACTTCCTACCTCCAAGAGCAAAAGGAAGAATTCCTCAACCGCAAGCTTCAACCTCTCAACCCCAAACCGAAGCGAGGGATCAGGCGAGAGAAAAACTCAGATACCCCTCGTTGACCAAGCGCCAGAGAGTAGAAGCGACATAGCAATACCATACCCGATACGAGACTACTAAGGAGGGAGGCGAGTCCGGTACAGGAGCGTACAACATCGTCGAAGAGCTAAGGAAGACTCCAGCAAAGGTAAGCCTCTTCGATGCACTTCAACTACCTGGTCAAGTTGATCTGTTGCAGGAATCCCTAAAGTCTGCCAAAGGCAAGGGGAAGCCGACTCAGACCATCTTGACACAACCACTGACTACCTCCGCCATCAAAAAAAATAGGCCACCATCGTTTTATCTGTCCCTCAGGATGGAAGGGTGGGTCGTGCATAACTGCATGGTGGATTTCGGTGCTGCCACTACTGTGATGCCCAAGGTTGTTTGCGAGATTATGGGCATGGAGTACACTAGGAGCAGTCCTGGAGTGCTTCAACTGGATGGGACTCCAGTCAAAATAGTGGGGGTCATCAAGGACATCCCGATCGTGTTGCACAAGATGTCGCAGATCATAGTAATTCAAGAAGTTGTGGTAGTGGATTTAGAGCCCTATTTTAGCATGTGCTTATCAAGGGAGTTCACTACCAAACTTGGAGGCTATCTATCTCTAGACTATTCACACCTAGAAATCCCCTTCAAAGGAAGGAGGATTAAATTTTTTAATGAAAAGCCTTCCACCTTTCACATTGAAAGGATCCAAGATGTGAAAAACAAATTGGACTCGATCAATATGATCGAAGAAGTGGAGGAAGAAGAGAAGGTAGAGTTGATGGAAGAAGCTCTGGATGAGCTCCGCATAGAGGATGAGTTTTCTATGCATGACTTTAATGCCATGATCGAATCTGACATAGGGTGTTACTCAATTACCAAGCCTGAAAAGGCTAAGGTACCAAGTGACGAGGACCCCATGGCCGATCAACTGTGGAAGCTCTTCTTCGATGGTGCCCGATGCAAGAATGGTGCTGGAGCAGGAGTAGTCCTTGTCTCTCCTTCTGGAAACCAAAAAACGTACTCGTACAGGCTCGCATGGAGCTGTACAAATAATGTTACCGAGTATGAAGCCCTATGTTTGGGGTTACGAAAGGCAGAGAAACTTGGAATAAAACAGTTGCAGATCTTCGAAGACTTAGAGTTGATCTGCAACCAGGTAACTAATAAGTGTGTTGCCAAGCAACACTATCTAAAGGCATACCGTAATAAGGTATGGGATCTGCTAGAGTCCTTCTCAGCTCTGAACATTCAATCTATTTCGTGAGAGCGGAATAAGCATATCGATGTCTTAGCGTCTATTGGAGCCAGATGCTCCCCTACTGAGAACATAATGCAAAAGCCGAAGGCAGTGAGGGTCATCTACCGGCCTTCGGTACTAGACAAAAATATACATTGGCAGGTCTTTGATAGTGATGAGCAGATCATCAATTTTTTGATCGATGAAGCAGGCAATATTGAAGATAGGACCCTCAATGATGAAGAATATGAGGGGTTAATTCAGCTGAAGAACAACCACATCCCGAAGGGTTTAATCACCCTTGAAAGTTTGTTTGACCAGGATGACAGGTCCCTCGCCCACAAGATCAAGGTGGATGCAAGAGAATACGAGGAGCTGGAGTTGGAATCTGGGAAATCCATCAAGGTGGGAACTGATTGCATGACATTGGAAATTGAGCAAATCAAGACCCTATGCAAAGAATACCCAGATATCATCACCTGGAGCTATCGGGACTTGAAGGGGTATGACAAGAGTGTCTTCCAGCACACTATTGAACTGTAGGAAGGGGTCAAACCTTTCAGGCAGAAGCAAAGGCCGGTTAACCCAAAAATAGAAGTGTTGATGAAGGTCGAGCTCCTGAAGATGTTGGAGGCCAAGATCATTTATCCCATCAAGCACTCTTCCTGGGTGGCAAACCTGGTCCCAATCTGAAAGAAGAATGGGGACATCCGCCTATGCATTGACTTCCAAAACCTTAACCAAGCATCGCTGAAGGACCACTACCCGCTGCCCCAAATCGACTAGATCCTTCATGTAGTGGTGGGAGCACAGAGATTTTCTCTATTGGATGGCTTCTTAAGGTACAACCAGATATGGGTAAAATACGAAGACCAGTACAAGACCACCTTCACCACCAAGTGGGGCACTTTCGCCTACCAACGCATGTCATTCGGCCTCTCAAATGTCGAGGCAACTTTCCAGAGAGCGATGGACTTAGCCTTTGGTGAGTTGCTCAATCACATCATTGTGATTTATCTTGATGACATGACTATTTTTTCCCACAAAAGGGAGGAACACGGTCTACATTTGCGACAGGTGTTTGAGAAGTGTCAGGAGTTCAGAATCTCCATAAACTCAAAAAGTCCATTTTCACGATAAAGGAAGGCAAGCTCCTAGGTCATGTGATATCCGAGAAGGGACTAGCTGTAGATCCTGCTAGGGCGGAAGCCCTCCTCAAGCTACCTCTGCCAGCGAGCAAGAAGGGCCTCCAATCCTTCTTCGGGCAGATTAATTTTGTTCGAAAATTTATTTTTGACTTCGCCCAGGTAGTAAAGCCGATGATGGAACTCCTCAAGAAGGATGTCGAGTTTCAATGGACCGAGGAGAGAAGGCAGGCATTCAAGGAGATAAAAGAAAGAATCACTCAGGCCCTCAGGCCCCCATTCTAGTGAACCCTGACTACTCCAAGGATTTTATCCTTTACATTGTCGGAGAACCGGAGAGCTACGCAACTATCCTGACCTAGAAGAACGAGGACGGGGATGAGCGGCCAATAGCATTCCTAAGCCAAGTCATCCACCCGCATGAAGAAAAGTACAACTTCATTGAAAGACAAGTGCATGCGATGATGCGATCATTGAAGAAGTTTCATCATTTCATCTCCCAGAGTAAGACGATAGTGTACGTGGTACACCCCGACGTTAGAAACTTCATCATTCAAGGCGAGCTTGGCAACAAAAGGGCAAGTTGGGTCTCCAAGATCCAAGAGTTCGATATAGAGGTCCGACCCACTAAGCTGGTCCGTGGCCGAGCCTTATGCCAAGAACTTGCTCAGAGTGCCGCATCAGAGGTGACAACTTGCCAATGGGATGATCCAGCGTAGGAGAGCAATCTTGCAAATCGGTCTGCACCCAATAAAGATTGGATAGAAGACCTGGTGGAGTACTTCAATACTAGACGATGCCCTTCTAACCTCAACGCTTCACAGAGGAGAAGGTTCAGGCTCCAAGCCTGCAGATATGTGTTGCTACCAAGTGGGTTGTTTTACAAGAATATTGACGGAGTCCTCCTGAGATGTGTCAAGGGGACAAAAAAGAGAAAATCCTGGACGAGTTCCATTCTGGAATGTTGGGGGCCATTTTTTGGGAAGGCCTATGGCCTTGAAAATAATAAAAGTAGGCTATTATTGGCCTACAATTTTTGTTGATACCTTCGAGGTTAGCCAGAAGTGTGACAAATGTCAAAGGTATGTCGGTCGCACTAGGAATGCTTCTCTGCCCTTGCACCCAATTCAAGTCGAGGCTCCATTTCAGCAGTGGGGCTTAGACTTCATTGGGATGATAGATCCCAATTCTTCCATGGGGCATAAGTATATCCTGACGGCCACAGACTACTTTACCCGGTGGGCAGAAGCAGTGCCCACCAAGCAAGCTAACTAGGATGTGGTCATCGCCTTTCTGGAAGGGTTGATAATCCGTTTCGGGATACCGGATGCGATAGTAACTGACAATGGCTCCCATTTCACCGGTGCCAAAATGTGCGCATTCGCAAGTATGGTATTTACCTAAAAACTTCATCTAATTATTACCCGTAGGGCAATGGTTTGGCGGAGTCCACAAATAAGAACTTACTTAGGATCCTAAAGAGGACATTGGAAGACAACAAGCGGAGCTGGCATCTACTTCTGGACTTTGCGTTATGGGCTGACCGCATTTCTATTAAGAAATCAATCAAGACGTCCCCATATTCCCTGGTATACGGGAAGGAAGCAGTGCTCCCCACGCACATTGAGTTGCCCACGTTGCAGTCTCTCCGATCATTGGACGGTGAGGATGAAGAGTTTGACCCTATCAACGTCAGAATAGCCCAACTATTGCAGTTGGAGGAGGAAAGAGAAAAAGCCTATGAGGCTTTCATGAAGCATGCAGAGACCACAAAAAATTGGTTCGGCAAGAGGACCTCTAACCGGACCTTCCAGGTTGGCGACTTGATCCTGAAATTGAACGAGAAGAAATCAAGCCTGGAAATCATGATAAATTTGACACATTCTGGGAGGGTCCATTTTGAATTTCCGAGGTCTGTCAGGTTAACTCCTTCACCCTTCAAGATCTGAATGGGTTTACTCTTCCATTAGCAGTTAATGGCCTTCATCTGAAGGCGTACTACCAGTGAGAGGTAGTATGAAAAATTTTATCAGCTATGTACATATTTTTACTTGTTTCCTTGTTTGCTTATGCATATTTGCTTTTTCGAAGTATAAGTCTCTTCGCCCCCTCTCACGCTATCAGTAGCGCAGTTTTGAGCCAAAGGTCTAACTGGTAGAGAAATGGTGTTGAAGAGCCTAAGTAAGCTTGTTTTTTTAGTTTGTTTTGTGCATTTTTAGTGCGCCAAAGTAAAAGAGAGTAACAGTTTCAAGCACCAAAAAATCAGCTAAGGAGAATGGCGGGTTAGCAAAATTATTATTTCCTAGAAAAAAAATTTAGTTTTGTGGAAGCCGCCCCGGCAAGAAAGAGTTTCGCTCTTGTTGAGGGGTGAAACCCCATTTCGGTGCTCTAAGGAGCGAAAACCAAGTCAAATTTGAAGGTCAAATAGACAAGTCAAAGTCAAATATCGTTTTACCCTGACTTCCTAGTGCAATATCATTTTGAAAAAGTTTCTAAGCGAACGTGCCTTTGAATTTTTAGCAGAAGCACGACCCAGTTTCAAGGAGAAAATACTCGGTGGGGCCCAAGGCCGTTCATCCTATTTTTATAGTGCAAGACCTTTTCAGGGGTTTGATAGGGCAAAATAGTTGCTGACTTTTCCAAAGGCGCACCCAAGAAGGTAAAACGTGTGTGGGCCCCATTTCCTGTTTCACCCCAGTTTGCGAAGCGCAAGGTGATTTTGGGTTTCCTAAGAGAGAAATTCCCTTTGACTTTTCTCACCCCGACATCACTCCCAAGGCAACCATTTCGCTTCGATCTAAGGGCGCAACTCCACTTGCTAAGCAAAAACCACTTTCGAGCCTCTAGGAAATGATGAAAATATGTTTAAAGCGAGGGAGAGTTTCACTTTCTCCAATAGCACGGGCCCACAGTCCAAGATAACGCCCAACAAGCACACGCCCCGAGGAAGGTCATTGGGGTCGAAAATTGCACATGGAAATTTAAAAAAGGGTGGCACATAGTGTCTTCCAAGGAAGATTTTGGCCCCATGCAGTAATTCGTCATTGGGAGGTGCGCTAAGCACACCGAAAACCCTCCACTATGCCCATAATCGCTCCAAGAATTTACTCCGCCCAAACGCCATTAATATGGTAGGTAAATGGTTGTGCTATAAAAGGACCATCATCGCGCCCCATTTTAACTCAAAGAAATTATCGGAGGTTTTGTTGCAACATTATTTGTCGGAATCAGAGTGAGAGAATTGCTGATAAAGCGCTACGTCGAGCAGTAGTGAGGCGCTATTTTTATCATTTTTAGTAAGTGCTTGGGCAAGTGCTAGGTCAGAATGGGAAAGAAGAGCATCGAGCCTAAGAAATAGAATGCCACGAAGAAGGATAAGGCCCCAAAGAAGGCGGAGGGTGAGAAAAAAGAGAAGAAAGAGAAAGCATCGCCACCCCCACCTGAGGACAGATTGAGCAAAATCCGGGACTGTGTTCTCACCAGAACAAGTGTGGAGAAGTTGCACGAGACAGTTGAACTCATGCTCACAAAGGTATCTACCGAAAGTAGGCGAACGACCGCCTATTATTCCCACCTATACTGGTACCTGTGCACACCTGTGCACCACTGCCCAGAGTTGGTTCGCGCCATCGCCAAGTTCTATGACCCTATGACTAGAACGGTCCGAAATGCTAAAAAGGAGAAGTTCTCCATCTCTACCGAGGATATCCAGGAGGCTTTTGCCTGTGGGGAAAATCCCCCTAAGGACTTCATAGTCAGAAGAATTAGTTGTACCGAGCAGACTGAAAGGTACACCAACACGGAACAAATGCGCCAGTTCATGGAATCGCAACTGAGGGAAAAGCCAAAGTTGCCCGGAGTATTGCCCGACCTGCCTACATCCTTGAGGGTATTTAAGCACCCTGGCTTATACTCAATGCTGGCATGGGTTATGGGGCTGGCCACAGATACGACAGTGTATAAGTGGCAGGTTTCACTTGTCGAGTGCATTTCGCATGGCGAGTTCTATGCGCCCGCCACTATGAAGTCGGGTACCAAGCCCATATTTTTTGACTGGGCAGAATGGGTGGCACGACAAATGCACTTCCAACTGATCGATGTGCAGAGTGGGAGAGACATGACATTTTGGCCCTGCTCTTTTCTTGCGTGGTATTTCTTCTACCACATGCACAACCGCTTTGCTTTCATTGACACAACCCGCACGAATGGAGAAGGCAAGGTGCTCCCTGTTTATCAGTGGACTTAGAGTCTGTCAAGACGCGAGTCCTATTATAATTTCAACAGGATGTTCCTTGGTCCGGCCCTGGAGCTTATTTACGGCACCTACGAGCGAGTGCCAAGATAGATGAGAGATGAAGTAGTGCAGGGGGACCTCGACGATGTTTTCCAGCTCACCCAGGGCCTCGTTGTTAGAATCTACGGGTTTACTAGAAAACCCTTCCTATTGCCATACTACACGACGGAATACTTGTTTGCCCTCGAAGTCGCCCGACAGTGCGACTTCGCTGATGACACGTATGGACATGGAAGGAGGAAGCCACACACCTGCCCTTGGCCTTTCTACCTCGATGACATCAAGGTCATAGATAACGGGTAAAATGCTTTTCTAGCAGCAACATTGTACGATTTTCTCTTGGTTGAGCTTCCCCAGTGCTGGAAGTACGACCCGCGCGATGTTTTCAAGGATAAGATTGGGGCGAAGAACTTTCATAGCTGTCCGTGCCCAGATATTGTGGCCCAACGCAACAATCCTTCAAGGCTCGATTTGGAGTGGCACGTGGAGAGGATGATGTCATTTCCCCCATGGCACGACTTCTATGTAATGGAAGCAGAGTATGACCCCTCATCAAATCCAACGCATGACCCTGATGATGAGCTGTTCAAAGTGGTGAAGGACAAATGACTCGATTGGTCGAACAAAAAAATTTCCAACTGGTGGATCATGAGGGTCCACAACAAAAAAGAGACGTTTGATCTAGGTCTTGTGATAGATGAGAACTTCTCCCAAGCATACGATGCAAATTGCAACACTTATCGACCTATCCTATTCGTTGACATCATGCCTAGGAGTACACAAAGCCCTAGCAGGGTGGAAGGCGCAATGAAAGTACATAAACAACACACTAAGCAAGACCCACTTGTCAAAAGGAAGGGCAAGCAGCTGCTCCCTGAAGAAGAGGTCACTCCAAAAAAGAGGAGTGTTGCTGTAGCGCTTTTGCCCACCAATGTCGCAAAGAAGCCTCGGACTGGTACAACCCACCCCTTTGGTGCAAACCTTCCTACAACATCAACAACTATGGGAGGAAGCGCTACAGAAGTTCTTGTGTCGGCGCAGCAGGTGCGCCAAACTTCATAGCAAGCGTAACAAATATGGTATAAAATATCATTCATTAACCTCGAAATGGAAGCATCGGATAAAGAGGGAGGAATGAGTCCAATCACGTAGCAGTTCGCCACTTCGGCTCTGGCATTGTCCGAGCCCGCAGGTGCGTTCTCTCTCTCCCTCTCTCTCTCTTTTGTTCCTCTAGTGACTTTCCTTTTCAACGTCGAAACCCCAGTTTCCACCCAAGTTGCATTCGGCGTCCCCATCTCAGTCGCTCCTCACCCGACATCCCAGTCGTTTCCCCCTCATCCTTGCCCCTTGTTTCTCAGACGTTTGACGCTTTTGCATTTGTATCCAATGCATTTGTATTCCTTGTATCTTTCACCCTTGTCCCTCAAGATTTTGTCCACCCTATTGTTGTGTCTACTATTGTAGTCAGTATTAGCCTATTCTCACCCCTGTGCACCTCCTCAATAGCAGCAATAATACCTCTTGATGTCTCAGCCTCGGCCCCTAGTACTTCAGTCACCACTGTGCAAACCCCGATGCCTCTCCGATTATCCCAGAGTCCTCTACTGAAGCTGATCCACAGCGAGCTTTGTTCCCTTTTGCGCCACTCTTTGGCATAGAGGAACCAATGGAGATGGAGTTGGAGGTCATTCAAGAGGGTCCCATTGTAGAAAGCATACGCCTGGCGCAGCAGAGTTCCTCACGCTGGCTCAAGGGTCAAAAAAGAAGAAAAGCATAGGCTCCAGCCCAGACAGAAAGGAGGGCCATATTTGATCTAGAAAACATGCGACTCCACAGAATGGAGAAGGTGCCCAAGGTGCAAAAGCCCCTGGAGGAAATGACACCAGCGGACTACTCCTTTCGGCATACAGTCGAAGACATGAAAACGATCAATGTAGTAGACAAGATGGAGAACATCGGGGTTGAAATGGGCACCATCTATTTTCACAGTGAGCATTACAAGACTCGCTTCTATGAGGCTGAGTCTAAAAATGCAAAGCTGGAGGAGACCTTGGCGCACACAAGAGCGCAGCTAGAAGAGGCTCAGGCTAAATCCGAGCAGTTGCAACAACGCATGACCAGCCTGGAGCAGGAGGTGGAGAATTATAGAAAAGAATCTGAGCAGCGCCTCAAAGCGCATGTAGAGACAGAAAGCCAGTTGCAGGCTTCGAATGCTCAGGTCCAGGAGTTGCAGGCTTAGTTGACAGAAAGGACAACGCAAATAGAGGTCTTCACAAAAGACCGCATCAAAGAGATTCGTCGTCACTTCCTATCAAATTTTAGAGTAAGGGCACGCAAGGCGATAACAGTCCTCACATTCATTTGGGAGGCCAAGCAGAAGGTTTCTAACGGTGGACCCATCGTGGAGGATGTCGAGAGGCACATTGAGCGATGGCTAGAGTTGGCAATGAAGGCACAAACCCTAGAAAAAACAGACTTCCAACTTGCTCCTATGTGCCTGCTTGCTCGATCATGGGCAACTGCAAAGATGACATTGCGGGCTTTCTTCACGAAGCAAAAAAGAGCCCGAGAAGCGAGAAAGTTGTTAGATGCGTTCGAATAGGAAAGGCGCATCTCTCAGATGTATTTTGATGCCCTCACACAACTTGGTTTCCCTAGCTTCACTAGCGAGGATGAGATTATTTTGACAAAGGAAGATCTTGGCCCAGTGTGGGATGCCTTTGAGGATGATACTTCGGAGATCGACGGTTGGAGTGAGCCTATTTCAGAAGCTCAGGTACTCCAGTTGACGGTAAAGTTTGCATGGATCGAGTCCTATTTGGTGGACCTTAGCTAGAGGGCTAACTTCGCTGATGCGGACCAGCTTGAAACTTTTGAATACCTGGTTAAAGAGCTCCAAGACCACGCTCCATTCCAAGAAGAATCCTGGGCCCTAGTCGAAGCCACCTATGAATCAATCCGTGAGCGTCTCCCGCAAACGCAGCCTCCCCAACAGCATGAGGACCAAGAAGAGGAAGGAGGCCAAGGAGAAGAAGAGGGTCATGAGCCCCAAAAAGAAGAGGAAGAAGCAGAAAGGGAGAGGTTGGAGGAAGAGTCTACTGCTAGCAGTGAGCACTCAGAAGAGGACAACGATGATGACTCTGAGCCCAATAGATAAGGCCTGGGATTTCAACATTGAGGTGAGCTCAATTCCCTTGTGAGCCGCCAGAGATGTTGGCATTTCCTGCCACATTGACTTCCTCTGTATAATTTTTATTGTTCTGTAATTTCTCCTTCCTTGAAGCTTTCTTCTTTGTATAGAATGCATTTTCTCTTTCCTGCTTTCTCTGTCAGAATTTGTTAGTTGTGCCCAAGGCCTGGTGCAGTTTTTCTTTTCATCCATCATGCAGGGCATTTGTCTTTTGGAGGGCGAGGGTAGTTCGCGCCATGTCTCCAAGCGCACGTTAGTTTCAAAGCAGAGGAAGAGAGTAGACCATTTCCAACCAGAGAGCAGCGAATCCTGGATTTGAAGGAGCAGACATGAGTGATGCCTAGGTTGTTTTACCCATGAAGGAAAATGTAAAGCCTTTTCAGGATTAGACTGGGTGAAGGCACCTTCATTTGGTCTAAGCACTTAGTATAAATATGCTTCAACATAATGTGGGACCCAATTCTGTTTTTTTGCAGTCATAGAGTGCAACCTGATTTCATGCCTAGAGGAAGAGAAAACACCTTTGACTTTCCCTGGAGCAGCAACAATTTTTAACGAAAAAATGCTAAGTGTGGCTAGAGGCGTTTCGCTCCAGTTTAAGAGCGCAAGGCCATTTCGCTCCTGCTAAGGGAGAAATGGCCTTTGACTTTTCAAAGGCTCAGCCCAAATTCCAAGGAAGGTGCAAGTGTAGCCAAAGGCATTTCGCTCTTTTTCCTAGTGCAAGGTCGTTTTAGCCCAAAAGAGAGAGCAATGACCTTTGACTTTTCAAACTCTAGAATTTCTCTCAATGCTCCAAATCATTTCGCTCCACCATTCAAACACAAAGCCTTTTCAAAACCTGCCAGGAGTGCAACACCCTTTGACTTTTCAAAGTGCAGCAGCAAGTTCGAGGAAAAAAGGTTAAGTAGTGCAGCAAGGCGTTTCGCCCAAATTTTCGAGCGCAAGGCAGTTTCGGAGTAGGTAGCAGCGCAATGCCTGTTGACTTTTCAATGCTAGCACTCTACTGAGGCTCCAAGGTATTTTTCTTACATTCGTGAAGATTAGCTCAGAACCTTTGACTTCAACTCGGCACCTTCCAAGCGCAAGTGTTTTGCTCCACTTTTTAGCTCGAGGCATTTTCGTTCCAATCTACCGATGCAAGCAACTTTGAATTTTCAATGCCAGCACTGCACCTAGGGTAACTAAGGCATTTTTATTACGATTTTTGAGTGCAAGCGCTTTTTTGAGTCTGCATCAGCCAAACGTAGGTGGGACCTACATCCATTAGATGCCTGTTTTGGTCCAAATCTCCCTTTGCCTCAGCTAGAGTTCCTCAGAGGCGCTTCTCAGTGACACAAGGTGCATCCTTATCCATCCAAGCACAGTCGGTCTGAGAAGCTTCCAGACTTGATGTTTTCGGATTTCAAAATCCAATTCTTCGTTGAGGCGGTTCCAACAAGTGAGGAGACGGTGCCAACAAGCTAAACCTGTCAGCGCATTGAAGGGGTGCAGCTGCATTTCAGCAAGTCATCAGTTTCAGGTCATGCCTCATTACTGTTTGATGAGTGCTTATTTTCCAAATTCTATCCTTGCTGCCACCACCATGTTTTGTGGGTGTGCATTAAATATTTCAAGCGGCAAAATTCTCTATAAAAGCCGATAATTTCAATGTAATATGATGGACGTTTTGCTAGAAGCTTGTTGTAACTTGAATTCTACTATCAATACAGAGAATGTTTGGCTCTAACTCTGGACTTCTATTTATGTGTATGTCTTCTATTACATTTCTATTAAATTCTCTACTCTGTATGTGGGTTATAATTCTATGTCTGGATTTGACTCCCGATAGAGGGTGAACACTAGAATAATTCTGGAGATTACACATGTTAGATGCCTGGTTTTAATTTCTGTTAGTTTTCTGTGTTGAGTGCTATTTGATTCAACGTGCAATTAAGTTATCATGTTGCTTGTCCATCACCCCTATTCTATCTTGGCCTGAGGCCATATTTCCCATCCCTTTTAGTCATTTCCATTTCTTTCCTATTCCTTAATCTCAACCCCCAAGTTAGAATAGTAAGGGAACCAACCCTCTCTGGAGATTGGCATGGGAGGCATTTCTTCCTCTCGGCCTTTCAATGTTGGTCGGGTCTAGGGTGCATGAATGAGACATTTCATACCTAAGGCGGATTCTTGACCAACAAGCTCTTAGGAAAAAAGTACTTGGGAGATTGTACAGAGATTCAAAGACAATGGGCAAGAATTCTTCTAAGTATGTTGATCCCAATAACCCGAGCTTAATATTTACTGAATTCTCTTTACCAAATGGTTCTACAATATGGAATGATTTAAAAATATTAATTGATATAGTGATTAAAGGTTTAATAAGGGTGGTGGTAACTAAAGAAAAAATTGTATTTTGGATGGATACTTGGTGCGATAAAAACCACTCAATCTAGATCTAATTTTGAAATGATGGATGAGATTACTTCAATACAAATATGGTGATAGGGTTTCAAACATTTTGTACAAGGATAAAGAAGAAAGATACAAATGGAAAGAAGATTTTTTTACAAGTATACAAGACATTGATGCTAGGAGGCGGTTGAGTAGAAAGATAACAACAATGATTATTCCGAGGGTAGCCAATGATAAGTTGATTTGGGAGATGAATAACTTAGGAGAATACACAACAAGAAATCGATATAATGTAAAGTACCAAAAAAATACGAATATCTCAATAATATGGAGTGATATTTGGGATAGCCCAAGTATTCCTAAAGTCAAATGTTTGTTTGGCTAGTAGGTCATAGAAGAATTTAATCTCGAGATAAGCTTATGAAGGGACATTGCTCAATAGTCTGAAACTATGGCAATAGATTCTTAATATTTTTGGTAAGTAGATGGTGATGAAAGACAAAATTGAAGAATGGTTAAAACAATACAACACTCTTAAAAGTGAGGCTTTATAGACAATCTAGGATATATTAAAAATACAATACTTTGGACTGTATGACTAGAAAGGAATATAAGTATTAAAAAAAAAAAAAAAAGTTTTGAACTGTATGACTAGAAAGGAATAGAAGAATATTTAAAGGAAAGGAAAGTAGTTTAAAGGTAATGAAAAGGAATTTTTTTTAGCCATGGAGGAGTCTAAACCAACCCTATCAACTCACCCAATCCCTAATCTAGAAGTAGAGAGCCTTGATAGATGGAATCAAGTCATCAAATGGAATTATGATGTTGGATACAAGAGAAAAACAAAGAATGCAAATAATATAAAGTGAAAACCACCAAATGTAGAGTTGGTCATATTGAATTTTGATGGAGCATTTGAAGGAAATCCAATACCAACAAAAGGAGGAATAATTATAAATAATAGAGAGATTTTATCTCATTACACTTTCAATAGTGGATTTAAGACAAATAATGAAGTTGAAGCTTGGGTGGCTTTGAAAGGGTTAAAAATATGCAAACAAATGAAATGGAACATAGTATGGATGGAAGGTGATTCACTCATAGTAATAAATGTAATTTTGAGGAAAGCAAAGGCTCCATGGAACATACAAGAGATAATTGTGGAAATTCAAGATCTTAGAGTTTGAAGAAATCAAGTTTACACATACGTTAAGGGAAGGAAACAAATGTGCAAATACGCTAGCCAATAGAAGGATTTTAATTGAGGATCATAAAGTTAAATTCTCATTTCCATGGTTAGAGAAAATAGTAAGTTAGCAAAAGCTATCAATAAAATGTTGGCTACCTGAATCAAATAATGATTAAGATTATGTTTCTATCATGTGGCATGAGCTCAACTGGTTATATTTCTCAACATTTCAAAGAGGAGACTTAGATTTGGATTTGGCCAAATGATACATTGATAATATCTTAGCTTTGTTGTAATACCACTATATGGTGATGATGTAATACAAGTGGGCCCATTTTAATCCCATATAACACATTAAAAAAATATGATTAAGATTTTTTTAAATGTTTTCCATTGGTAATAAATGTTCTTTTAATACGTTGTGTTTTTTTTCAATAGGTTTACAAAGGATCTTGGTCCCCTCCTATTGAGTGGGGTTTGAACCTTGAATCTCTCAAAGAGAGACCAAAGCCCTTACCACTGTAGTAAGGTTGCAACTAACATGAATGTGTTTTCATATAAACTATTTATTATAATTTTTTTCTTCAAGAAGGAAACTATCGATCTAAGTATGGTAAAGTAGACTATGATAGTACGATGTTTTATAAATATTACTTTACTAAGATGTAATGCACAGATAGTAGGTGTGAAGCTTTGGTATTGTGAAGGTTGTTGTAGAAAAATGTCAAGAAGGATGTTGAATTTTGAAATATTTGTATTCACACAAAAATTTGATAATGAAAAATTAAGAATTCAGACATTTTATGTAAAATGTTGTAGATATTTTACTATAGCATGAGAATTAAATCTGTTTATAAATTCTCAAATTAAATTTGTTTATAAATTCTCAAACTCTCAAAAAAGAGAGTTGTGATTTAGGAGACCAGAGTACAACCCCTTATTTTCCAAAAAAAAATTATTAATATAAAATTATACATTGATTTTCTTAATTTTTATACATAATATAATGATAATTTACTTTATTAAAAAAAAAAAATTGTTTAAAAAAAAACCAAAGTAAATTATTTTAACCAAAAATATTAAATATTTTAATGTAAGCTAAAACATAGATGTCTAACCCAATTAAAACGATAACAATGATTTTTAAAAAATTTAATTAAATTTAACCAATATAAATATAAATGTAATTACTTATTATAAAAATATAAATGCTTTTTTTTATAAAATTCATAGGAGAGTTGGTCACAACCATACTATTTTTATTTTTCGAGAGTTGGACTCAACCACACTATTTTTAGTAACTAACAATCGTAGGTTCAAACCATAGGGGTTGCTCCCACAAAACATCTTTTGCCTCGTTATTGTTGACTCGACGTGAAGGGGATCATCTATCACTCAGGATTCATACCATCATTGTTGGTTTAACATGTATTCAGAGGATTCAGATCAAAGTGTTGACTACAACCTACTATTTTTAGTAACTAACAAACACAAGGTTCAAACCACAAACCACATGGGTTGCTCCCACCAAACCTATTCCACTTCGTTGTTGTCATCGACACGATGTGAGGGGGACCACTGGTTTCTTGGGATTCGTAATATTGTTATCAGTTTGAGTGCAAAGAAGGACCATCGATTGTTTGAGATTCGTACCATTGTCGTCGTCGGTTTAATGTGCACTTAGAGAATTCAGATCATACTACTACCTTTACAAACAAGCTACCCCCACGATTTGAACCTGGGTGTCTTGATAAGTGCCTGACTAGACAAGCAACTACCAATCTACCCTTGAGCACTAAAACTTTTAGGTTAGAAAGAAACCTCAAAAGCCGCTCTTAGGTGGCTGCAAATGCTGTCTCATCCACCTATACCACTATCTATAGGGAAGCCACAAGAGATTTTTTTGTGTCCCATTTCGCATCGCAGAGATTCAATCTATATGAGCATGTAAAGGCTAGAATCAAAACACAGGAAGGGTTATTTGAATGTTTTAGTAGTGACATAGGTGTCAAACAAGGTTGCCCTCTATCTCCGGCCTTATTTGGGCTGTACATTGATAAGTTAGAAGAATGGATAAACAAATTTGGGGGAGTGGGTGTGTACTTAGCCAAATATGTGGTAAAACTCCTCATGTATGCAGATGATGCAATTCTTGTGGCCAAAACAACCAAAGATCTAGAAGATCACCTTAGAGCTCTAGAGCTCTTTTGTAAGGAAGTTGGGATGGAGGTGAACACGAGCAAAACAAAAAATATGATTTTTTCAGCAAAAAAGAAAAAGCAACAGCTTGAATTTCAGTTTGTAGAGAATCGCTTGAGGTAGTAGTAGAATACAAATACCTAGGCATAGACTTTCATGACAAACCTAATTGGAATACATGTAGGATGAAAAGAACTCAAAGTGGTTGGAGAGCACTATATGCACTTCAAAACAGGTGTAGGAATGCCGAGTTGTGGGACTGGAAGACCACCAAGGTCTTATTTGGCCTACTTGTTACACCGGTTTTGTTGTATGGTTGCGAGGTGTGGGCTAGTGGCACAACAAATGCAAAATAGAGGCAAATAGAAAGGATTCAAAAATATCTAATCACAAATTTTCTCAAAATTAAGGCCACAACCCCTTATGAAATTATTCTAGTTGAAACTGGAATATTCCCTTTAGAAGCAATTGCTATGACCAAGTTGTTATGTTACTTGAAAAAAACAGAAAACATGAAAAATGACAGATTGCCTAGGGCAGCTAGGGACGAAGAGTTGCATAGGCAAAAGAATACATGGATGAAACAAAATCAGAAATGGATGAAACTTTGGGAGATCAACATAAATGAATGCTTAAATGTCAACAAAGACAAAAAATTATGTGAATGAAAAGTTTAGAAGTGGAATGTGGAAACATGCAAGCAGGAAAAGACAATATTATATTGCAAAGTTTAACCCAACGTATGACCACAAAGAAAAAGCGTATATAGGCGTTGAAATCAAGTGGAAGGAAAAAATCCTCATTGCTCAAATAAGGACTAGCTCTCATAGGCTTAGATGTGAAACAGGGAGATGGACAACGCTCAAAGAACAATGAGAAGAAAGGATATGTACTCTATGCAGCACAGGGGCAGTAGAGACAAAGGAACACTTCATCTATAAATACCCGAGTTTTTCAGATATTCGTGACAAATACAAAGAAACACTTGGAAACGGATCTATGGCAGAGTTATTTGAAGACAATAAAATAAAAAAAGTTGAAGAATTGCTAACCCAAATCAGCAGGAGAAGGAACAACCTTCTCAAAGATATTAAAAATCATATGATATGATTTGAGTAGTTGTACTTGCATATTTGAGGTCCCATAGACCATATTTAAATCTCGCCGACGCAATTAAAATCTTTAATTCATTAAAAAAAAAATAAAAAATAAATACTTTAGTATTAAAGTTGTTCCTCTCAAACACCTAACTGTATGTTGTGCCACTCTTATACTTAAAGTTAACCGATTCTCCTGTCCCACAAGAATTAAAAATGGTCTCACGCCCCTTTGGGAAAAAACGTTAACCGATTCTCCTGTCCCACAAGAATTAAAGAAAATTGTCGTCAAGTAAATTGGCTGCATAATTTATTTTAGCTTATCCATATTGGTGCCACCTGATTATTGAAGTGATTGTGCGGCGTTACGGCCATTGAAATCTTTGCAGCGAGAATTCGTAGCTCATTGTGCAGCGTGCCCAACATCACAACACTGCTACGGAAGTAACTCTCATTTCAGAAGAGAAGCGTTTACCATGGCCAGCTCTTTCATTGGCTTGTCTTTGTCTACCAGGTACTCTGCTTTCCGCTTCAATGAGATTGTATTATTACAGATATGATTTTTCTGGCTTTACGAATTTTATGGGACTCTTAATTATCTATGGATAGTTTATGTCATGCATTGATTGGCTTGTTATATTCCAGGCTTGGAATGTGTTGGGCTATGCATAGAATGCCTATTAGCGGGGTGATTTGGGCACTGTGATCTAGTGGTGACCCGTGCTGGCACATCTTCCATTGTCTAGTGGTGAAATCAAGAACACCCAACAAAAAAATATGTGATTGAGATAATGCAATTACGTAAATAACTATCCTATGCAGTTTAGTTGCAAAACACAGTGATTGGCACCTCAAGTCTTTCGGATATTTCTCAGCCCAATGCATGCTAGATATAGGTCAACATGTATCTGTAATAGTTTCAAGTAGCTACGGAAAATGGCTGCATAGGTACTTACCATTCTATGGTTTAGGGGTCCTCCTTTTCTTTGACTTGGCATAGATTATATTCGAATTTTTTTGGAGTTTTAGAAGTACCAAGCGACACTTTGATGTCTCCAAACAAATTGAGAAATAGACGGGTAGCTTAAGTGGTTGTGAGTTTTGCCTTGTAAAAATGGAATACAATACTTTACAATACTTCGACAAATAAACCACCAACAAGCATTACTAGCATCTCCACATAGATGCATACTTATACGATTTATTAGATACATACTTACAGGATTTATTGGACAATTGGCAGCTATTCAATTACCACCAAACTACCTGCATACATATTTAAAATTACCCAATTACATTACATTATTACAGACATTTTACCAACTCGTGAGTATGCATGCATGCACTCATCCAGACATGTCAATTCATATGCCTACATCTATTCCCTCCTCTAGACTTGTCAGTGTCTTCGTTGAGAGACCAGCTGAACACTGGGATAGAAGCATTGAGCACAATACTGCTTTTTCCTATTCCAAACGTCTTTTGCAATTGGCTTCACTTCAAACTGTAGCCAACAAAACATTGTTCTCTGATTGCTTGCTCCACTTTGTGCAGTCGACCACATCACAAGAATCACTGACAACGCCCCTTGTAGAGTTGAGGGGCAATGTATCCGTAGGGTTTGGGATAGCATCTTGAAACATTAACGATTGAACCATAACCTTCATTTTCTAAGCTGAAGTTTTCTCATCGTCTAGATTTTGGTGTCTTATGCTCGACCTACTTTCAACATTCAATACACTACTCAGATCTTTAGTTGCTGGTTGTTGACAGATGACACTCCCTAGATGGCTTCCTTAGTGACATGTTTCAAATGACGTCTTCAGACAGTCACCTCTGAACAGTAAGCCTAGACAACCACCCCTAAACAACTCGCTGTAGATAGCAGGCCCAAATGACCAGCCTAGGACAACTGCCTACAAAGGTCAGTTCCAGATGGTAGGCCTAAATGACCGACACCAGACAACTGTGGGCTCCATTGGTTAGACAACCTTTGTCAGTTGATTCCGAACGGTAGGCTTTTTCGGTCAGATGGTAACCTCTGCCAACTTCTCCTAGATGATAAGCTTTGTTGGGTAGATGACTTTGATGGACGACTAGTCCTCCTCCCTAGATATTTGTTTTTTTAATGATGCTGCAAGCAACTCTCTAAATGGTCGGTTGCCACTTCCAAACGACAATCTGTTCCTCGTGGCTGTGTCCAACTTTGAAACGATATCCTGGCAGTTCTAAATGACCTCCCATCGTCAAGTCTCCTTCCAAATGGTTGAGTGCTTCCTTAGACGACTCACTTCTTTGTTCCAGATGACTCCTCTTTTTTGGATGGTATCCCAATTCCTTTAGTTGGCCCACATTTGGTCTTAGACAACTTGCTGCCATCAAATAGTTAGCTCTAGGCTCTGGACAACAAACACTTGCACTCAAATGGCAAGGTCCTATCCTTGGATGACACTCCTCTTCTTGTCGATGGTGATAGGAGTCTTCTTTGAATGACAAGGGCACCTTTGTAGAAAACCTCCCACTCTTGCTAGATGGCCAAGGGTTAGCCTGTTTCTACGAGAACAACTCAAACTTCTTCTTTGATGGATCACTTACCCTTGACAATGGTTGTCCTTTACCAGACAACCTACTTGTGCTCTTAAACAATATTTTGTTGTCAATCTTCTTGTTGGACGACTAGTTTCCTCTTCAAGACAACATAGAAACCCTATCCGACAACCTTCCTCTTCCCCTTGATGGCAAGCTACTTCCAAATGACAAACTTCACTCTTTAGACTGTGCCTTGGTTCCTTTAGACAACCCACTTCTAGCCTCCGACAGTATACTATTGTAATGCACTCTCCAGACAGCTAGGGTTCTTTCTCTAATGACCTGAACGATTCAATTCTTCTCGACGTTCTCTACACAATCTCTCCTCCAAATGGTAGGTCTCCTTTCTTTGACAACTCACCTCTTCCAAACAGTCATGCCTAACTCCCGGATGATCACCTCTTAGAACTAGACGACCTCCCTATGCTTGTTGTTGGTTAGGCTAGCTTTCTCTCTATCTTAGTCAAGCAAATTGCATTTTTGAGTGTCAAGGATTTCTTCTCAAATGGTGATTCCTTTGATTTAGATGAAAGGTTTTGTTTGCAGACAACCAAACCAAATGCTCTGCCTCTGAAACGACAAGGACTTCCTTGTAATAGACTTAAATTTCTTTTTGAACGACGATTTCCTGAACATGGTTGTATGCACAATGAAGTCCTTTAGTGTTTGATTTTTCGGCTTTGCAGTTGCTTAGATCAACACCCTCTTATCTTCCATGGCCATGCAAATTTTGCCTTATGATGCTTCATCTAGGGTTTTTACTTTTGGCACTTCAACTTTGAGAACAAAACCCTACTCTTGCAATCTTCATGGGACTTTGCAATACTTGAAATTTGTGAGGGTTTACTTATGTATGAACTGATTCTACAAAACCCTCTATTTTTTCACAGCTTTGTGTCGTTCCTTCATGGTGAAAATCTCTCTAAAAGTTCTATTGTAGATTCCTTCTCCCTCTTTCTAATTGGTTTTGCTCTTGCAAAACCCTAGGTTGTGCCTTTCAACACTTAGCACTTTGAATTTTGCGTCCTAGACTGTTGGCTTATTGATAAGTGAATGCTCCTTGTTGGGTCTCTAGATAGCCAAACGATCCTTGGAGATGGCCAGATGACCCTAATTGTAGACGACCATACAACCCTAATGTAGGACAACTTCCCTCTGTGTCTTTGGATCACATACTTCATCGTTTCTATCACTCCCTTTGTTGTCTACAGTGTGCACCCAACACTTGGTGAAAGTCTCGTCCAGAGGCTTGAATGCGTCAAAGTTGCATGATCATCGCATTGTGGTTTGAAAATTTTTACTTCTGCCTTGATATCATCTTTCAATCCACTGATAAAACAACTCTGAAAAAATCGTTCAGTCAAACCCTTTGTCCTATTAGCCAATTTCTCAAATTGAGTCTGATGTTCCCGGACTGTAAAGGTCTGTTTCAATTTTTTTAAGGCTCTTGTAAAGTCCTCATACTCACTAGGGTCAAAACGTGTGAGTAATTGGGACTCAAAGTCTTCCCAAGAAGGGCTAAGAGACGTGTTTTGTAACCACTAATACCATTGTAAGGCCTCAGATTCAAAGTTAAAAGATGCCATGGTGACCCACAAATATCGGGGAACATTATGGAGTTTGAAGAATTGATCTGCCCGACACAACCAACCATCAACGTCCTTTCCGTTAAACATGGGAAAATCTAATTTGGGCATCTTAAAGGGGGTATCTGTTTCAAAAATAGCATGAGGGGTTTCTTTCTCTTTATTACCTGAACTACCACATGGTCCTTCAGTGTTAATATGCTAGAATACTTTCGGGCCTTCCTTTAAACGTTCTTCAACCTCTAAGAATATTTCTTCAATCATTGCTTTGACTTTAACCTGGTCAGTTTTTATAATCTGCATGTGATCTTTCATCTGTTTAACTTCTTGTCCAATGTGGGACATTTGGCTCTGTAGGTTACTAAGTGTGTCCATATATTGGCTTTGTTCCAACTCCTTCATTGCTCCTCTAGTCCCTCCAGCCATATATGTGTAATTTGGACCACCTCAACTGACTTACAAAAAATAGAAGTGTTGTTCCAGGAGTTACTATTTTTGGTAATGGGTCAGAAAAAGCGTTTGGGTGCTATATACCAAAATGATCAGCTTGAAAAAACGAATACAATGGGATAGGTCTCACAATGATGTTTTTTGGCACCCCTAAATAGGCAAGTGCTGTCTGCTTTTCTCCTGGAGTCTTGGTTCACTTAGAAAATTTTAATTTTGTCCAACAACCCCCTTAGTAGGCTTTGCAGTATCTGTTATTGACAACTGTTCTATTTGACTTTGTAACTCACTGTTTCTGATGGTTGTTTTGGCACTCTATTACTGACAACTACCCTAACTGCTATGATTCTCGAAAACTGTTCTGTTTGACTTTGTAACTCACTGTTTCTGATGGTTGTTTTGGCACTCTGTTACTGACAACTACCCTAACTGCTATGATTCCCAACTATAACTGACAACTACATGGTCAAACTCTGTCTTGACTATTGAAAATAAATAGGAAAATGAAAACAGGGAAATTTTATACCTAACAAGTTGCAAATGACAGAACACGAAATGTTTGCATTGCAGCAAAACGCAGCCTTGGAAAGCTCTCTGATACCACTTGTTATGAACCTTGCAGTAAAATAAAAGCACATCCACACAATATTGCAATAATAATAGAAAATGAGCTTGAAATTAACAATATTGCAAGATGAAATGGAAATGCAACAAATTATATTGTAGAAAAACAAGAACACATTATAAAATCGTAGGCCTCTTTGAGGGGGCAACCTCCTTAGAAGCAGAGCTTCGATACAAAATATGAAAGATACCTTCATCTATGCCCCCTTGCCCTTTTAAAGACGTTTTGTAACCCTAACTATAACGCTCAAGGGTATGCAAGTGGCCACATGAGCTGGAATCTTCTACCAAACAAGCAGTTACATTCTTAATAATGGTTACATAAAGTGGCACCACTTGTCTGGGCACCTCAAATGACATGTACACATTACAAAATATTACATAATATTATTAAGAGGGGTCCCCACGTTAGGAAGGGGGAAATTACATAATATGGTTAGGATAGGCTTTTACAACGTTCTCTTACATACACAGTATCTGATCCTATGTAGAATACCTCCAATGCACTCTACACTATCTCTCCTGGCATACACAATGCAACTACAATGGACTCTCTTCGGCATATACAATGTCTCCCGTGTGTGTTGCCTTCTTCCTTGGCGGTTATGTCGATATTTGCCACTTGTTGCTTCTTGTTCGTTTTTTGAAGTGCTTGGGTTTCTTCCTTTTTCTCTTTTTGCACCATCAATGTTTGGTGTCTTGTGCTTTTGAGATTGAACAGACAATCAGCAACAACATGCCCCACAACTTCACAAATATTGCAAAATGCTTTCTTTGGACAATTGACATTGGTGTGTCCTTCCGATTTGCAATCAGAACACCACATGTCCTTTTTCTTCTTTTTCTTCTCAACCTTCACATCATTGATCATATGCTTCAGGTCCTTCCTCATGGCTTGGATTATAAGTCATCTCGATCACTATCCAAATCATCATCTTGATTGTGGATTGCACTTCCTCCACCTGTTGCGGTTGTCTTCATTGTAGAACTGTAATTTTACATGCTTACACACAGTTCCAGTTAAATAATCCTACAGATCTGCAGTTATTGTAGTATAGCAATAATAATGCACAGGAAACCTGCAACAGCAATGATACAGCAGCAATAACAGCAATAACAGTAATAGCAGCAGCAATAGAAGATGACAATAATTACAGGCAGATTTATATTAACAATGGCATGTATGATACAGCATTACAGTTTCAGCATTACAATACAGCCTGCAAACCCTAGGCTGATTATCCTTCATGGCTGCGTACAAGACTAGACTGCATCAATCCATCAACCTGCATGACTCTCTTCAATGCCTGCACATCTTCTATGGGTGAACAACTTGAATGAATGAGGGGGGTTTATTTATACACCCACAAAGTAGTTATCCTCCAACTACCTTATAACTTCCCTCAAATTACATTTCATGTGCATTTGCTTTTGCATTACATAACATTTCCCACTACAGGATGAAATAGTAATTTAGCCGACATGCATGACTTAATATGACTTTACATGACTTTATTATTACGTACAATATTAAATTGCACTTTACAACATAATAATTAAATATATGCACGCGCATTTTGTCAAACACTTTACGTACATTTACAAAATAACACATAATAGCAAAACTGATCCAGCAAATAAGGATGTATCAATTTTCCTGTCTACATCTATCCCCTCCTCTAGACTGGTCGTTGTATTCAATGACACGAGTTAAATATTGGGAATAGAAGTACTGAGCAATGTAACAGGATCTCTTGTCACGCTCCTTCCTCTTTCTCCTGTTCCATACATCTATTGCCACAGACTTCACTTGAAACTGCTCACAACACCTTATTCTCTGATTGTGCACTTCTTCTGCTGCAAGCAATTGTAACATCAACATGATCAACATTCTCTGAATAGGCACTTCACTTTGAGTAGTTAGCCATATTATCAGCATGAGCAATATCATCAACATCATGAACATGACCGACAATACCCGCCGCCATCTGTGTCGGGGGTCAAGGGGGTGGGAGCCCCCTTGCAGGGTCAAGGGACAACGTCCCTTGTGGGGTCGAGGGGAAGCCCCCCTTGCGTGCTAAATTTTTCTTCTCATCACCCATTTGGAAGCTTTTTTGATCCAACTGATTGCTTATCAACCTTTGATAGACATCTCCCTTATCGGATTGTGCTTCTGACGACAACTGCTCTGACTGCTTTGCCTCAGACGACAACATTTCTGATGACAATATCTGACGGCTTAGTCTCTGATGGATTAGGCTAGACGGATTGATAAGGTTGAAAGGTACAATGTCTAGACGTCTAGGACAACAAGTTAGACGACTCAGGTGGATAGACGTCTCAAACAAATAGGCTAGACGTCTGGACAGGTAGACGTCAAGGACAGATGGGCTAGACATATGGGTGAGTAGATGTCTAGGACAAACGGCTAGACGTCTGGACGGATAGACGTCTAGAACAGACGGGCTAGACGTCTGGATGGATAGACGTCTAGAACAGACGGGCTAGACGTTTGGATGGGTAGACGTCTAGGACAAATGACTAGATGTTTGGACTGGTAGACGTCTAAGACAGATGGTCTAGACGTTTGGACGGGTAGACGTCTGGACGGGTAGACGTCTAAGACAAATGGGGTAGATGTCTAGGACAAACAGATAGACGTCTGGACGGGTAGACATCTAAGACAGACGGGCTAGACATCTGGATGGGTAGACGTTCGGGATAGACAACTAGACGTCTAGACGTCTAAGACAAACGGGGCTAGACGTTTAGGATGACAAGATAGACGTCTAGGGTAACAGGGTAGACGTCTCGGACGGGTAGACGTCTCAGACGGGTAGACTTCCTCAGACGGGTAATTTTCCAGACGTGTAAATCTCTCAAACGTGTAGCCTCCAGACGACTCCTTTTCAGACGACTTCACCTTAGACAGGTTCTCTTCAGATGACTTTGCCTCAGACGTCTTCACCTCAGACGGATCCTCCTCCGACAGATGCACTTCAGACTTTTCTACCTCAGACGGTTCTTGCTCAGACGTCTTCTTATCAGATGACTCTTGCTCAGACGTTTGCACCTTAGACGTCTCCACATCAGACGACTCTTGATCAAACGTCTGCACCTCAGATGTCTCCTTCATCGCCATTTGACTGCATTCTCTAGTTTTTTGAGTCTCCTTCATCGGTGAGGTTTTTGCATCTCTTTCCCAAGTCAAGGCATAATCCAAAGCCTCTTGGTATGATCTTGGAGGAAATATCTTCATCTTCCTTTCATACATAGGGAGAAGTCCATCTATGAACCACATAATCTTTGATTCCTCTGAGTGGTCTTTCTCCACATGGTCAAACAACCTACTCACCCTTCGATTGTAATAACAAACAGGTTCCTTCTCTCCTTGTATGCTATCATTTTCATCAGTCTCATATGATCGGAATTCTTCCACAAATGCATCATGCAACTCTTCCCATGTCTGGGACTTAGCTTGCGGTAAGTATATGTACCAGTCCATTGCAGATTCTCGAAACGTTGCAGGAAACCACCTCCTCCAATTTGCTTCATTGTTTTGCCCAATTACTTTCCACACCATGCGGCAAATTCTCCAATGCCTGATCGGGTCTTCCTTCCCTTCTCTTGTGAAAAGTGGCAAATTCTCCAATGCTTTAGTGGCTACGTTATCCATTGCTGGAATGTTGGGTGTGGCCCTGGTCTTCCTTCTTGAGACCTCGCACGTTGTTGCTCTAGTGCCTGACTCCTGTCCTCTGCACTTCTTTGCAACCTTCCTGCCGCTTGTTCAGGTGTTACCATCCACTCACCATATCCTCGCACAGTTTCTACATCAACTTTTTTTCCCTTGACTCTTGTATTGCCCTCTCTCTTAATTTACTCTTGGATCCTCGTCTTTCAAACAACCAATTGTTCTACCTATTCTATTGCTGCAGACGTCTGGACTGTAGACGTCCAAGCTGCAGACATCCAGACTACAGACGTCCAGGCTGCAGACGTCCAGACTGGTGCTGTAGACGTCTAGACTGCAGACGTCTGCGTAATCTGCAAAATCTTCATTGGCATTTTTTCATCCTGTTGGTGTGCACGTCCTTAATCTGCAAACAAAAAATCTGGTACGTCTTCACCTCCGTCTTTGGCTGTACTCCATTGTTTTCACGCACATCTTCCCCAAGGGTTTTACTTCTTCAAACCCTATGTCACCAATTTGGACCCAACTTCGTAATAGCAATGGCGCCAAAATGTAGAACTATAATTTTACATGCTTACACACAGTTCCAGTTAAATAATCCTACAGATCTGCAGTTATTGTAGTATAGCAATAATAATGCATAGGAAACCTGCAACAGCAATGATACAACAACAATAACAACAATAGAGACAACAATAACAGTAATAGCAGCAGCAATAGAAGATGACAATAATTACAGGCAGATTTATATTAACAATGGCATGTATGATACAACATTACAGTTTCAGCATTACAATACAGCCTGCAAACCCTAGGTTGATTATCCTTCATGGCTGTGTACAAGACTAGACTGCAGCAATCCATTAATCTGCACATATTCTGTGGGTGAACGAACAACTTGAATGAATGAGAGGGGGTTTATTTATACACCCACAAAGTAGTTATCCTCCAACTACCTTATAACTTCCCTCAAATTACATTTCATGTGCATTTGCTTTTTGCATTACATAACATTTCCCACTACAGGACGAAATAGTAATTTAGCCGACATACATGACTTAATATGACTTTACATGACTTTATTATTACGTACAATATTAAATTGCACTTTACAACATAATAATTAAATATATGCACGCGCATTTCGTCAAACACTTTGCGTACATTTACAAAATAACACATAATAGCAAAACTGATCCAGCAAATAAGGACGTATCAATTTGCCTGTCTACATTCATCTCACTTTCTAAATCCAAATCTCTATCAAATGCTTCTTGATAGGAAATTAGCAGAACCACCTTCATCTTCTTGTACAGTAGCAGCAATCCATTCAGGAACCATTATTTGTAGCCCATCCTGGTTTTGTTTCCATCTTGTTGATAAGTTCCTTCAATTGATGATTATATGACTTGATGTTCTCATCCTTATTTTGCTTTGTTGAGTAGATCTCTCCAATGATCTTTGTATTGTCTTGAAGCAATCTGAATTCTTTACTGAATGCAGTCTTCAATTCATCCCAAGTTGTAAAGGGTTCTTGTTTTAAGTGCCAATCCATTGCTATTCCACGCAACGTGGTTGGAAACAATCGCAGCCATGAACCTTCATCATCTACGCCATTGGCTTTCCATATCATTTCACATGTTTCGATATGGCATTCTGGTCTTCCTTTTCACTACCCATGAACTTTGGGCAGTTCTGTTTGCTTGCAATTGCAACAATATTAGCCATTGGTGGTTGTTGGTCTTCATTTGACGAACCTTTGTTTGCAAACAATCTTTGGCCGCTGCCTTGCGCTCCCAAACTTCGCGATCTCCTCCGTGAATACACGGGCGTTGGATTTGGTCTCTTAAGCAGACTCTCCTACGGTCGCCTTTGTGCTTGACTCCTATACTCTGCACCTCTAGGCGCTCTCCCCCGTACTTGTGCTGGTGTCACCAATTGCTCTGCCTCATCTTGTGGATGCTCCACATTTGCCACCTTTCTCGTTCCTTATCCGAACTATCCAACACTTGAGGATTCTGAACTTGTTCAACGTTGTGTATTTGTATCTTTTCACAAGCAAGTTCTATCAGTATATTTCTTTTCTAAAGTCCTTCATTAGCAACATGCAAGTCTTCCTCAATATGCCCACGTTCTTCTTGTTCTTGTTGTTGTGCAATCTTTAGACTTATACGTATTGTGTTGGTTCGAACTTAAATGACGACGACGCCAAATGTACCATGGTGATGGTATTCCACTAGTGGAGGAACAATTCGGATTGATAGATTAACTATCTGCAACTTACAGTGATGCAATTGTATGGTCTGCATTATCACCTTGTCTCTAATGGCCTTATTCAATACTCCAGATGGCCTACACTCTTCCTAGACGCCTGGCACTAGCTTGACAAAAGATCAAAGGGTAACCAGATTTGCCCTGAGGAAGGCAAGAAGAATTTTTAAGTTTTGAAGACGAAAGAGAAGAATGGAGGATAAATTACTGCTGTTGGGAAGACCAGTTGCACAAGTTTGAGGCCAATTTGTGGCCAAAAGGAAGCCATTGACAGTCCTTGCCGAGAGAACACCAAGCTTACCAAAGAAAGAATTGTCCTCCTTGTATCTTTGCATGAGAATTGGCTAATTTTGAGCTAATTTTCTTTCATAAATATTAATATTTTTTGGCCTATTTTAGCTGCCTTATTTCGGCTCGCCGACGGGCACACTGGCGGGCCCCTTCGTATCGACCGACGACCTCTTCACAACCGGCCCTCTCGACGACCGGTGATCGACCACCGATGGCAAACCCGTCGCTCGTGTTAAATTTGAGGTGAAGAATAAAATTTGCAGGATGTCGCAGGCTTTCTACCGATTTTGTGGTTGGCATCATTTAGTTCTTGTCGTTGCTGATGAGGACACAATTGCATTCTTTTGGCACTGTCCATTGCATGCAGAGACCCTCAGTCTGCATGAGTGCACAAATATCACCATGTAAAGGTACCTCGACGTAGTAGCCGATGACTCATTTTGGATGAAACCGGACCATGAAAATCTGATCGGTGGACATTTCACTATCAAAGATGTAGCGGACGAAGGCTATCGAGAGCAATTACAGATTTACGATTGTCGAAAATTGGAGTACAGTCACAACATCGACAATTTCAGACTTTCTTTTTCAGGCGTCCTACTCGACATGACCCTCCACACGTTCGAGCATCCTGATCTTGATGACGATCACAATTAGTGATCTCTCCCGTATCCGCACAAACCCGCTCACAGAAGACATAGGTGAAAAATTAATTGCTACCCTAAGGATCTTAATCCGCCAATTAAATTGCACAAAACAAACCCTAAACTTTCTCCTAATAGCAATGTGCCACGTGGCATATTGATGGCCTCCCATTGAGAATCTGTAGCTCCTATCGCGCGTGGACACATGGCAGAACAGATTAGCAAACGTGCACAGGTGTTTTGGCGGTCTTTGCAATCCTCTGACATTTTTTGTATCTGTTTTCCGACAGGCGGGAACAAGGACATTTTTAAAAAAAATCTTTGGGGACTTTTGTCCCACACTGACTGTGCAACAGGCACAGCGCGATTTAAAAGCGCTTTCACGTGCTAGATTAAGTCACTGCCTTCGAGCAGTCACTCTAGCCATGCCCGCACACGGAGAGGTTGTTGGAGCCTCTTCTGCACTGACACATGGCATTGCTACTTGTTGGAATTTAGACTTTGATCAGACCTTGCCGATCGTGCAGACTACAAAATTCCGAAATTTGACCGTTGATCTGTTGACTGCGCCGTTGACCGAGAGTTGAAAAAAAATATTTTGCTGCCAGAAGCAATTTTTCCTGCCAATTTCAACAATTCGAATTCGAATTTTGGCACCAAAGGTGATTTTTTCAATATGTTTTGCAATTTTCACCTCAAATTCAATTTATTTTGCCTCCATCAATCTGATTTTTGTAATTTTAAGGGCTAATTTCCTCAATTTTAGTGCTAATTTTTATTTTACCCATTGACACTTGAAGGGTAAATTATTTTTGTAAATTGCACAAATTGTGTAAAATTGAAGCACTAAATTTAGCCCCTTTTGTAATTTGGAAGGCAATTTTTGTAAATCTAGGTCAAATTTTTGCATTAGGAAAACTTACAAATTGTTCCTAAGCAATTGCCTAGATAGTTCTTGCAACCACATTAGAATCCTCCTAGTCTAGCATATACACGTCATCAAATGGCTTCTGACCTCCAAACAAACATGGCAAATCTTACTGTTGCAGTAGATGTTTTGGCAGATAAAGTGAATGATATTATTGTACAATTGTCTCCTTCTAATGTCAAAATATACAACAACAAATTTGCCAACAAGGCAAAATGTGAGGTCAAATTTTATGATGGATCAAGGGATCCAGATGTCTTGTCTACTTGGATTCTAGATTTGGAGACTTGGTTCTCCTATGCAGAAGTCCCTTCGGATGAACAAGTTGCTTTTGCCATAGTCAAACTCATAGGCTTAGCAAAAGTTTTGATTGTAGAAAGACAAAGCCAAAATTCTGCCATGACTTGGAAAGAACTGATCCAAATTTTGAAGAACACCTTTTTCCCACCAAACTATCAAAGTGACCTCACGACCAAGTGGTATAGGTTGAGGCAAGCCTATAGTATGTCAGTTGCAGACTACATTTTTCAATTCAATAGGCTAAGGGTTCTTCTTGGTGTAAAATATTCAGAAGAGGATTTGATTAACAAGTTCACTCGTGGATTGCAAGATCAGATTTTTAGGGAAATCAAATTCAATGATTTCCTCACTTTGGATGTGGCATTCAAGCATGCCATTCTAGCAGAGGAGAAAGTTGGTGCCTCTCACAGATCTCGACCTTCACAGGAAAGCACTTCCAAAGGCGCGAATCAACATCAACAAAAGGCGAAGAACACTTCTCATTCTTCTTCCCCTAATTCTTCTTCTCCTCCCACTTCACCTAAAGCACATTCTTCTTCTTCTAATTCTAAAAATTCTTCTTCTTCAACATTGTATTGTGATTTTTGTAAAAAGAATGGTCATACAAAATCTAGATGTTTTACATTTGAAAGAATGAAGAAGAAGAAGTCCCTAATTGTACAACCTACAAATGAGGAACCACAAGATGGTCCCATTGTGACTACAAGGACAGAAGAAGAATATCCTGCTTTGAAGGGTAAACTAAACAAAGTTACCCTCATGTCAAATGTTTTTGCACAAGGGGGTCGTGACCATTTGTTTGTCACTCGAGCCCACCTTACTCATGATTTTTATGTGGATTGTATTATAGATAATGGCTCGCAGAAGAATCTCATTGCGAGGACCATTGTCGAGAAGTTGAAGCTTCCCACGAAGCCACATCCTCAACCCTATGCACTTGGGTGGAAGGATGTAGAGTCTACATCCAACATCACACACACTTGCACCTTGTATTTTGCTTTTGGTGATAAGTTTGTGGATAAGGTATGGTGTGATGTCACTGACATGGATTGTTGTGGACTATTGCTTGGTAAGCCCTATCAATTTGATAGGAATGCAGTGTATCATGCTAAAAAGAACACATACACCTTGGACTTGCATGATAAAACATATTTGATACAAAGCACTACACCCACATCAAATTTGATGCTAAGTTGTAGGCAAGCTCGTAAGCCATTAAGTCAAGCACTTGTATTGGCTCCTACTTGCATAAGTCCCACACAAGATAAAGAACAAGCACCTCCAAAGACTCATGATAAAGAAGAAGCTTCACTTCCAAAAATTGAACAATCACAAGAGCTCGTGGTTAAGGAACCCATCACTCTCACTCATGAGAAAGATACCAACCATTCCATTGGCATCATTTTGGGTACACCTATGAACACACAACCACTTGCTCCATAGAAGTTGCCTTTAGCATTGCCCTCTTCCACCATTGCACATACGAAGAAGGAGCAAGATAAGGTAACTTCCTTCATACAACACCGATAGAGCCTTCAGGGCAAGATAACACAGGACTTGCAGAAGACTCAATAGGAGCAGCAGAGAGCGATGGGCAAGCATCGTAGTCCTCATCCATTTTAGGTTGGAGACAGAGTTTGGCTTCCTTTGGATAAGCGATGCTTTCCAAAGATGCCATATTAGGACCCTCCTTTGGCACCTGAACCTGTCATCAGCCCTACAACAGTAGTGGCACCTGACCCTCAACTTTCGCTCATTACAGATAGAGTTTTTGACATGAAGACTCATCACACTCGATAGGGTTCTTCCACTTCTTACCTTGTCGCCCACCATGGTCACTTTCCACATATGGCTCGTTGGATCCCTCACCATCATATGGCTCGTGACTTTCCACATTTGTTGAGAGCATTGGGGTCCAATGCTTCTATGGTTGGGAGGAGTGTTGAGGATATTATTATTGTACCTTAGGCTTAATTATAAGCCTAAGTTATTATTATTTCTTATTTCTTGCATTGTATTACGTGAGGCATAGTATGCCCACGTTGGATATGATTTGTTAGTTGTTAGGATGCATGGTTAGGTTGTTAGGGATATGTTTTATCTTCTAGCAGTTAGTTGTTTGTTTGCATCCATGTTTGGCAGGTGGTTATCCCTACATATCTTTTAGTTACAAGTGGTTGGCCTTGCATGGCAAATTGTTACAACCACTGTAACCTACATGATTCCTTGTATGTTCTATATATTCATTGCACATCATGGAATATTCAGCTTCACGTTTCATATTTCCATATCAAAAATGATGTTAGCCTCCAACATTTTCTTGATTTCGGCATTCATCAGAGCTGCGTACTTTGGGTTCATCTTGTATGGGCTTCTCTTGACTGGTTGCGTACCCTCGATCAAAGGTATCTTGTGTACATCCTTATAGGTCCATGCAAACACATCCATATACTTCATAAAGATTTTAAAAGCTGCTGCTTTTAATACAATATCCCAATCATCTCCACATTTGATCGTCTTTGCTTCACCATCCTCACCAAGGTTTACCTGCACCATCCTTGGTCCTTCATATTTCACCGACTTTGGTTCTTCAATAGCCTTGAGTACATCAATGGGATGGGCTGGTTTATCTTCAATCACCGCGTCTCCCAAGTATATTTTGCGAAGTTCTTCGGGAATGTCCACTTTTCATTCTCTTGGTCCTTCCTTATTGTTGATCTTTTCTGACTACTTTGGCCCTCTTCTAGTTCCTTCTCTTCATCTTGGTTTTCGTCTTATGCGTGGATGCATACTGCATTGTTAATACTTCATAATGTTCCATTTACCAATGAAACAGTCCTTTGTCATCATCTCGTTCATCTTATGTGCAATTCTCCAATTGCAATACTCCTTCGTTAGGTTCATATCTTGTTTCAACGTTTGATGAACTTTTTGATTCATTTGAGGTTGCAATATCTTGACTTACAGATAGATTTTAAGGTTTATCATGTAAATATGGTGCCTTTTCTTGAATGTAAGGTGCTCTTTCTCCTAGTTATGATTTACTTTCACCATCCATAGCCATCCACGTCCGAGCAATGCATCGTAAGCAGGTTTTTGCATTGCTATTATCACGAAATCCAAGGTGAAGTCTTGTTCCGCTATTCGTACCTTTTGATTTGTCAGTACGCCTTTTGTTTCTATTTCGTACTGATCAACTCCATATAGCCTAAATTTGGAGACCCTAATGATGGTGCCCCAATGCTTTTCCATGTCTTCTTCGACATCACATTGAAACTCGATCCTCCATCTACAATTACTTGGGTTAGATTATGATCCAATATCTCCATGTGGACCAAAGCTGATTTCTTTTGGGCTTCAATCATCAGTATTGTGGGGTCGATAAATTGTTATTGCTTGATGTTGGCAACTTCTCGTACTTCCTCTGCTTTCTTTGTCTTCATCATTTTGCCTACTGTGGTATATAATTTTGGTATTGCACTAAGCAAATTGGATACTTTTAGTTCCACGGTTGTGCTTAGTACTTGTGTTGCCAAACGTTACATTGACAACTGTTTGCTTAACATTACCTTAGGCTTTTTCAAGATTTTCTCCTGGAGCAATTTCTCTTGCTTGTCCTTCTCAATGTCCTCCTTCACCATATCATGGGCCTCCTATCATTGCTCCTTTTCTTTGGCAGGGTTCAGGTACTGCTCCATACTTTGAGCGTGAGCTCTTATCACTGTGAGTACATGCTTTTCATTTGCTTGATGATCACTTACTTCACCAATGTCAATTAAGTTCACATTCTACATTCCATTGGTACTTGCTTTGTTTGGGCAATTTGCTTCCTTGTGGTTACCCGGTCCACACCATCTTCACATGAGTAGTATTGTTTCCATTTAAATTCCCTCCAGTCTGTGGTTTGGGGCAACTTTTTGCAAAATATCCCCATTCTTGGCAATTCTAGCATTGTACGATTGGTCTTCCATCGGAATCATATTGAAGTCGACTTTGACCTCCTTGCCTTCCTCCTCGATGGTTATTTCTATATCTGCCACTCGTTGCTCCTTGTCCATTTCTTGAAGTATTCACTTGCTCTTCCTGCTACACCATCATGGTTTGGTGTCTTGCTCCCTTCAAGTTAAATGGACAATCCGAGACTGGATGTCCTGCTATATCACATATATTACAATACACGTTTTTAGGGCAATTGACGTTCGTGTGTCCTTCCGAATTACAGTTCGGGCACTAGATGTCCTTTCGATCTTTTTGTGCTTCTCCTTTCACTTCTTTCATTATTTTGTCAAACTCCTTTCTAAAAGAATAGATAGCACTTTGTACTTTGTCATCAGTATCGCTATCTGATTCTTCATTTCTAGGATGCCCCACAATTCCAGCCGTTGTTTGCTTTGCTTCACTCTCGAAGTTCTTTGCTTTCTCCAGGGCTTTTGCGTATGTGGAAGATGGTACAACCTTCATCTTCTTCCTATATTTGGGTAGTAGCCCGTCGATAAACCATCTTTTTACTAACCCATCAACTAGTGTCATCTGCATTTTTTGAGCTAACTATTTCAATCTTCTATTGTAATTTTTGACATCTTTGTCCGAATTTTGTTTTGTAGCATAAATTTCCGTTATAAATTTAGTATCGTCTCGTAACGGTTGGATTTCATTTATAAATTCCTGCTGGATAGCATCCTATTGTCCAAAATGTTACGTACTTTCTCTTTTCAAGTACCAGTCAATTGCCATTCCTCACAGTGTAGCAAGAAACAATTCAATAGGTTGTGTCACTCCATTTGCTTTCCATATGGTGGTGCAAGTACCAATGTGCCTTGCTAGATCTTCTTTTCCCTCTCTTGTAAAAGGTGGGCACTCCTGCTTGCTCGCTCTATTTGTGATGTTTGCCATTAGGTCCCGTTTGACCTTTTCGTCACTTGATGATGGCTCTTGTAGAATTCTATCCTACTCTCTTCTGATCGCTGGTGGCTCGACCTCTTGTTCTTGCTGTGATGCTTCTCTTCCAAATAGTCTTCGTCCCAATTCTCGTGCATCAATGCTTTGTGACCTCCTTCGCGAGTAGATGATATGCAGTTCTAGTCTTCCTCCCCAAGTGTCCACACGTGGTTGCTTTGGTGCCAAACTCCCGTCTTTCGCGCCCGTTGGCAAAATCCTCTCCATTGGCTCAGGTGTTACCATCTGCTCTTTGCTTGCTATGTTAGCTTCTCCTACCATGCTAATATTCTCCTCGACTATTTGATCTTGCACCTCATTCTCTATTGTCAACAACAATGTTTGCCACCTTCTCTTTTGGCTCTCGGACTCTCATTGTACAAGGGTTTCCACACCCTCTCCACTTCTAGTTGCATAAACTCGTCTCTACTTTGTACTCCTTGATTCACCAGTCTTGCACTTCTCACTAGTTGCTCTGCAGTTTGTGTTTGATTTCGTTGTCATCGTCCTTGCAACCTTGAATCTATCATTCACCTCTTTGTTTATCACGCTCACTTCTTATCAACCCAAACTTGATCTAGGCAACGATACCAAATGTAGACAACAATGAGGATTCCCAAGATGAGGGAATGACAGTTAGTGGAAGGAGAAATGGCAATGTTTCCCAAAGGAATACATCGATGGCAGGAATTCAATGACTACAATGCATCTTAGACAACATTGAATTGATGACAATTGGCATGTCGGCCCAGCTTCAGACGATAACTTCTGGTGACGGCTTTAGTCCTGACGACATCTTCCAAGACTGCGTTTAGCATGATGGTAGATGGTTGACAGCATGACGACACTGCTCATGATGGCAGTCAATATGTCAGCATGACGACTTTACATATGATGACACTGCACCTGACGACAGTCAGCATGTTGACACTCTTGATGCTGGCAGCTTGGTTTAGACGACGTCGACAATATGTTGGAAATACTTAGTCTATGATGGCATCGACTCCTGCAACTTGACTCGCTCGCCTGAAGGTGGTGCGGATTTGGTCTTTGTCTAAGCAATCCTACCTGCAACACTTACAACATAGAGACAAAAATCTAACATAACACCAGCATCAATGGAGACACAATTGGCACAAGTGAATGAGTTTGCATTATCAATGGAATCATGTACAATTACAGTCTGTGACTGCAACAATGTTACGCCTAGCCTTACGCTGTAACAGTCTAGCGTCTCTCCTTCATACATGGACTTGCTTCTTAATGCAATGGATACAAATTGAATTGTAGGGGGTCTATTTATACTTTGGCCCTGGTAGTTATCAAAACTAACATGACAAAACTACCAGAACTGCCTATTCTAAACAACCTTAATCAAAATGCTAATTAACATAAATGTTAATTGTTTACAATGACGGTTGCATTTACATTACGTCTAAATTTCCAAACATTTCATTTGACCACATTACATTTCATTTTGACCATATTTTCATTACATTTCATTTGATGCAAAACATGTAGACCTTTTTACAAACAGTTTCACTTTTTCTTAGTGCTGATATCTACAGAAAGCTTCTTGCTACCAGTTGGATTGCATGGTCATGGGAACGACATGGAGGTAATCCCATAGGTTCCGCAAAAACAACATTATGTTTAGTCAAAATGAGTTGCAAATCCCCTTGTGGTTTGACTACTTCAGTATTTTGAGGTTGAATTGCAAATAGTTGGGCTAGTACTCCATGTGAAGATTTTTTTATTAACTTGTCCATTCAACATGAATTGATAACCTACGGTGATCTCGCGTGTGAACCACGAAGAGTGTACAACCTCTTATTCTGACTAAATTGCATTCAAAGTTTGGCAAAGTTTCAGGCTTCTGTTCCCAAGGTACGGAGCCATTGTTCCCCCAACACAACATTACATCCTCCTAATGGAAGTGCGAACATATCAGTTTTTAGTTCATAGTCCCCTATCTTCAACTTAACATTTCGACATTACCCTTTACAAGGTAATGTTCCTCCATTGGCCACCATGGCTTCAAAAGAATTGCAAGAATGAATGTAGCAGTTTGCTTGCTTAACTACTTGGGGATCAATAAAATTATGTGTACTGCCTGAATCAATAAGAATTATAATTCTTTGCCCCTTGAAATGGCCTACTACCTTCATAGTTTGAGGGATCAAGATTCCTACAAGTGCATGAATTAAAATCTATGGTTGTGGTTCTTCTTGTGCTTCATCCTCATTCTGATGCTCTTTTGCTTGCTGTTCTACTTCATCATGTACTTCATTTACCGTAGAATCATCCACATCCAATAGATACAATTTTTGCTGTACACATTTATACCCTGGGGAATATTTCTCATCACAATTATAACATAACCCTTGTGCTGTTTGGGCATCCATTTCCTCCCTAGTCAATTGCTTAATTGTTGGAGATTTATTTCCTGTATTCAATGTGGTCGTAGATGATTGCCTCTAAGTAGTAAATTTTTCCTTCGCTCGCCTAGCCAATCCTATTGCTTGCATCATGGATTGTGGTTTGAACATTTTGACCTCCTCCTTGATATCATCTTTCAATCCACTGACAAAAGAACTCTGAAAAAATTCTTCACTCAAACCCCTTGTCCTATTAGCCGACGTCTCAAACCGAGTCTAATACTCACAAATAGTAGAGGTCTGATTCAATTTGGTTAAAGCTCCTGCAAAGTCCTCTACTCACTGGGCCAAAATGAGTGAATAATTGAGATTCAAACTCTTCCCACGAAAGGTCAGGAGTCATATGTTGCACCCACTAGTACGATTGAAGGGCTTTATATGTAATGTTAAAGAGTGCCATTGTGATCCATAAATATCAGGGTACATTATGGAGTTTGAAAAATGACTTTCTTCTCCGGTCCCTGACAACTACCATATTAGTTATTATTCGGTCTGTTATCACAACTACCTTGTTAGACTCTGTCTTTTTTGTCATTGACATGGCCCTGTCTGATACTGTTACTTACAACTATCTCGACAGACTCTATTTTAAGTTTAACTGCTACTGACAATTACCTTGTTTGACACTATTTTCGTCTGTTACCGATAATTGCTTTGATAGACCTATTTTGATTGTTATTGACAACTTCCCTATCTATCATTGTTTCTGTCTGTTACTGACCCCGACAATTATCTTCTCTAGCAAAGAATTGTTACAGTATGGTCAATTTCATAATAGGTGTAGTCTCCTCAGTATGCTCAAATTTGTGGTTAGGGTTTTGGAGGTTTGACAGTTGGTTTTAGGATTTGACATAAGACTAAAACAAGGTAACTCTAGGCCAAGATGTGCGCATTGTCCATAGCCTTTTATTATACTGCAGTGATGAACGGTAATGCTTGGAACAATATTTCAGGTACTCAAGGAGGGTTCCACACATACCCTTGAGCACACTACCTACCTATCTGATAGTACAGGAGGGTAATCTTCCTGAGTGTTGTGCTCAGTGCACTATGGATATATACACGATCAAAAATCTTCCTATGGCTAAAGGTTTCTCCTAATCCTAGGGCGGTCTCCCTATATATCCGAAAGTACATGGGATCCCAAGTCTATATACGGGTGTTGTCTGAGGCTTCGGTATTGGAGTTTGATCATCCCTCCCTTCACTTGACGCTTTACGGGCAATCTAGCTTAGCCAATAATGACAACTCCTCCATTATATTTTAAAACCCTCGGCATAGGATTTCTAACCTATTAAACTAAAACAAAAAATAAATGGCTCGATTGTTTTCTTTATAGGAAAATAAGCAGGAAAATAAAAACAAGGAAATATTATACCTAATAGGTCAAAATGGTAGGACTCGAACTATTTGCACTGTAGCAAAACACGGCCCTGGAAAGTGCTCTGATAACACTTGTTAGGAGCCTTGCAGTAAAATAAAAGCACATCCCCACGATATTGCAATAATAACAGAAAATAAGCTTGAAATTAACAATATTGCTAGATGAAATGGAAATGCAGCAGATTATACTGTAGAAAAGAACACATTATATAATCACAAGCCTCTTCAAGAGGGCAACCTCCTTATAAGTAGAGCTTCAATACAACAAATTTACAAAATATGAGATGCCTCTTCTCTTGCCCCCTTGGCTCTTTTATAGACTTGGCTACCCTAACCCTAATGCTCAAGGGTTCCCATCCACGTGCAAGTGGGGGCTTGAGCTAGTAACTCCTAAATAATAACCGTTACATCTTTAAATAATGTATTTTTATAATAATTAATAGTTACATCATTTGGGCCCATAAACCTAGGCGCCCAAAGTATCACATGACTAAAAATTATTAATAACATTAAAATGAGGTCTTAACAAAAAGGTGGCAAAAACTGATATATATATATATATCTGAAGTGGAGGTGGGATGAAGCTTAAAAAGATCATTGAGTTACCCATAGTAGAATTACTTAGTGGTTCCATGGAGGAGGCCTTTCTACATATAGTCAACCAGTGATGTCAAGCAAATTCAATCCCTAAAAGCGACCCATGAGGCCTGGATTTTTCCCTTTGTGTGTAACTTTAAAATTGTTTCTTATTGTGGTGGAAAATTTTCTAAAATACAGCTCAAACATAGGATACTCACACCATTTGGGAATAAGTCTCTAAAGTAGTTCCTGTAAACTTTCAATCGCCTCTCCTACCCCCATTGGAAATCTCCCTTCCAACTAGTAGTTTTCAAAAGAATATTCCTGTTGTTGTAGTTTCTCTAGGTCGTCTACCCTTAAAATTTGAGTGGTAGCTTCCTCCATGGGACCTTGATTCTCTATAAATACGGAGTATTTGCAATGATATAAGTTAGGTAGTTACAAGACCACATTGAGATGTTCATTCACCATATTTTTCCTGCTTTAATTGTCCATACTTTAACTTTTCTCATCATTTATTTGTGGTTCTTTACTTCCCTTTTAAATGGACAATCTTTGATTAGATAAGAAATAGTTGGGCTGGTTATGTTCTAGATATATATATACCCACACTGTTGAAAGTCCATGCTATGCACTTTCAAACATTTGGTTTCATCTGAGAGGATCTCCTATTGTCCCCCACTAAATGACAGTCAATGGCTTCACAATATTCTTGATATATGTTTGCTTCCTTACCCTTTAGTTAGAGTCTTACCTTTAATCATGTCCTAGTAGAATTATAAATCTGATTACAATGGAGTTGTTTCTATCTTCTTATTGTTGGCTCAAATGTATATCTTTTTCCCGTCATTAAAACTTCTTAGACTTAATTCAAAAGATTACATTCCTTTGTGAGGGTTTCTTTAGAGAGTTGTTTTTTTTTTTTTCAATTTTTAAATTTGATTTTTGGATCATCGAAGAAGATTCACTTGCTGATTGTTATGAACCTCTCTTTTCATAACCATAAATAATTCACCAATATGCACAAACATCAAACATGCATCCACAAATAAATTGCACAATAAATTCCGCACAACAAAATAGAGATTGATTATACCCTTGAGGTAGGGCAACACCATACAATGCTCCTTATTGGAAGGAAGCCACTCCACAAGATCTCTAGCTCCACGAGCCAAGACTTCTACAAGAATACTTCATACATGCCCTTTTACAATGGGGGTACATCTCTCTTTATACAAGAGTGTGATGGTTCACCTTCCATGAGTTACAAGATCACCCATGTGATGGTTCACCTTTGATGAGTTACAAAGTGCATAATAATATGACAATATTCCTTGCAATTACATATGACAATATTCTCCAACGGTTACATATATGATTCTATGACATACCTATTTCTAATTTGACATGTGGCTTTCCTTAATAGTTAATTTAAGTCTCATACCAATAAACAATACAATATTAAATTATTAAGTACCTATCTTGGGTACCTAACATTCCATCCCCATTACAAAATATTTCGTCCTCGAAACATTAGAAGAGGCTAAATAATATGATCTTCTAAGCCATGCTGAGTATTGGTACCAATCTTGATCATCCATCCATCTTAGTGAAACTATGATTGGTGGTGGTCTTCGTTGATGCTGATGCCATGTGTTGGAAGCATAAAGTTCACTTTTTTTCATCCATACTTGCTTGTAGTTACGACTTGTAGCATATCCAAAATTTTGGCTCCTTTGGTTCCTTCTATGTCCATCATTGTTTTTCTGCTGCCTCAAGCCCTGTCTCCATGATTGTTGCCTCTCATGGTGTTGTGGATGGCGATATACTCCAAACTTGGCCTAATGTTCAACCTTTTCGGACTCTTCAACATCTTGTTCTTTTTTCAAGCTCCCATCTTGGAATTTGTCCTTGGATTCGGATTTTGCTTCTTCCTTGATCTCTATTATTGCCTCCTCCTTAGACTCTGTTTCATGATCTTCTACAACTTGCTTCCCTACCATAACTTCCTGGTTTGCCCTTGATTCTTGCACCTTAGACTGAGAGATATCTTGCAATGTTATCTTCTTTTTGTGGTACCATAACTTCATAAATTTCTTTTGCACATTAATGTTAATAGTACCCAAATAATCCAACCAAGGATAACCAAGAACAATATCTACATCATTCATCTCAATAGCATGAAAATCTGAATGTAAAACATATTTATCCATGGTGATTTTCAAATCTTCAAAAATTTGAACATTTTGACCCTTAAGTTGTATGTCTTTGATTTTATTTGCTTGGACTTGCAATCTCTTAGTCAAAGACATTGATAAAATTATATTTGCTGCTAAGGTTAATGGAAACAATAATTTATTGATTTTGAATGCAACAATGAACTTGCAAAATAGAATTTTGACATGCAAACCAATCTTTTTGACCATTGTTTGGCCTGCCACACAAGGTGTAGTTTCCTTAGCCTACACATCATTATCCTGTTCTTTTGATGCCCATTTGCTAAAAAATGCAACTTCAAATGCTTCTCATGTGTGTGGAAGAGTATGGATACTACGCGAGTTCTTAAACCAAGATAAAGCGTCCCCTTCTAAATAAGCGAAAAACTTACTTCTCCATAAAACTTTAAGAGAGTTTAAAGACTTGTAAAATTTCCACCATTCCCAAGCATCAATATCATCCTCTCCAGTGAATATTGGCAACTCCATGACTTCAATAAATTTTTTTCCCAAAGTAGCTAGGGTTTTTAAATAACCGAAATTTCTCAAATTTCATCTAATTCCCTTCGTCAATAATTTTTTTTTTTTTGAATTTACATGGTGGAACCAGTAGCTGCCACGAATCCGGGTAGGCTATCTGGATTTTATGGCCGCCACAATATTCTGCGTTGTTCGGAACGGAAGCCGCCACACAGTTCTTCGTGCAGTCCGCCCTTATAACCATCATGCCACAATCATTTTAAACCTTTTACGCCGATGAAAGCACAAGGAAAGGGACAACCTTCATCAATAATTAAATCTACAAATTTCCTTCAAGACAAAACAAACAATTGATTTGCTTACTGTTGCCACATTTTGCACAGGGTGCCATGTTTTCATTTTTATTGTAAGTATGCTGCTCTCCCTTCCCTCCTCCTCCTTTCCCTTTCTCCACTATCCCCTTTCTCCCCTTCTGTCAGTTTCATTCCCGTCATTTCCCCTTTTTCCTCTTGTACTTTCTTCGGTCAATTTCCCAAAACAGAGCAAAAGGTCCCTGAAAATTTCTAAGTCTAAGAGCGCAACCCGACTTCGCAGCGAAGTCGGGGTGCGCCCTAAGTTCGAGCGCACTCGGGGATGCGAAGTGCGGAAAAGGACCGAAATTTGGCTAAGTACAAGAGCGCAACCCGACTTCGCAGCGAAGTCGGGGTGCGCTCTCGTTCCTGTGCGCACTTGGGAAGCAGCGGATCCCGAAAATTGGCTAAGTGCCAGAGCGCAACCCGACTTCGCAGCGAAGTCGGGCTGCGCCCTCATTTCTGTGCGCAGTCTGAACAACAAGCAAAACTGGCTAAGTGCCAGAGCGCAACCCGACTTCGCAGCGAAGTCGGGCTGCGCCCTCTAACTTGTGCGCACTTGGGCAGGATGTTTCAAGCAGCCCAAAAACTGTCTAAGGCACGGAGGCCTCCCCAACTGCGTTGATTCCCCCTTGCGCTGTTTAATTGCGCTCCGATTCCGGGCGAAGTCGGACATAAAAGAGAGACTGCCTTTCAAGGCAGATTCGTCCCTTATCAGATTTTGACAAGTGTCCAGCCTCGGGATTCGAGCCGGAGATGTGACAGGGAAAGGACAGGCGTAGGCCAAATTATTATACCGCAACTACCCTCATTTAAGCTGACTCAAAGTTTCATCTACCGCAGCTACCCGCATTCAAGCTGACTCAAAGTTTCATCAACCGCACTGCCACGTAGCTGCCAAGTTTTCAGGTGGACCTTGCTGCAAGTACAGTCCCTATCTGCAGAAGTCAACATCAGCAGCTCTTTTGCCGCTTTTGTCAGCTTTGTCAGCTATTGTCGGGTCTGGGATCCTGTGCCCGGAGTTGTAATCGGGGGGAAATTGCGCTATAAATAGCTGCACCATATCATTGTAAAGGGGTGGAAGGGGGATATCCTGCTAGGGAACCATTGTAGCTGTACGTTTGCTTTTGAATACAAGATACACTTGGCTCTATTGACTGTTCTTGTTCTTTATGCTGCCTTTACTTAGCATTTCTGCCTCATGTTGCTTATGTTATTGCTTACTGTTATTCTGCTATCTGGATATCGGTATTTGATGATTAAGTATTCCTGGAATGCATAGTTAGAGGATACATAGAATGAATGACATTGGTAGTTTCTGTAATGTATTCTGTATTTAATTGTTGTTAGTAGTGGTGATTGATAGTTGTTGTGCTGCTTATCCTCCCCACCCAACGCAAATCACATTTATATTTCTTTCCGCATTTCTAATTTCTTTCCTGCACTCTGAGCTTAAAACCATTCGAGAAAACATATAGGAAGCCGGCCTTCTCCGGAGATTGGCACGGAAGGCATTCCTTCCTTCCGGCCTTTCAATCTGTTGGGCGAATCTAGGGCGCATTGCACTAAATCCTATCCTAGTGGCAGATTCGTAACCAACAGTTTCTGCAGCACGTCCAGTGGGACACGAAAGTTTCCCACCCAAAACAGAATCGAAGCATCGGTGTTCGCTTCATTACTGTTAAAATCAGAACACCGGCGACACTGCAAGTACCTGAATATTCTCTGAGTCCGTGAGACCGGTCCAAGCGCCTTCATGCATACAAGAAGGTGGAGAGCAAGGAATCCGGGAAACCAGCCTGATCTCTACGAAATTGACATCAACGCTCCGGGAGAGCGTGTAAGGCTGGCTGACTACCAAGCTCGCATAGACGAATCCGAAACCGAAATCGAAGAGGCCGAAGTTGAAGAGCAACCTACATCTTCGGACGACACCGATACCGAGTACACGACCGGAGGGGAAGAAGACATGGCTGCTCAGCAAAATGATGACGACCTCTTCCCAGCGGTCGACTCCACGGGGCCCTTGGCCCTAGTCGGACAAGAGGCTGTACCCCCGTTGCCTTGAAGGCCATCCCTACTTATGATGGCTACGGCAAAACGGCATATGAACACATCCAGGACATTACGGCCTTGGCTGCGCTACACTCTATTACGGATGAGAGTGTCAAGACCCGTCTCTCGGCTCTTTCCCTAAGGGGGAAGCTTCTCTATTGGTGGAGATCTTTGCCAGAAGGATCTATCACGGGGTGGCCTCAGTTGGCAGGCAGGCTTGTAAAAGGATGCAACGAGTCTGCCGATCCCTCTTCATTGTTGCATCAGTTCCAAAGTATCCAACGTCACCCACAAGAGGAGGTATCAGACTTCAACATAAGGTTTGCGAGGTCTTGGAAAAGAGTACCTCGCGAACTGCGACCTTCGGCAGGTCAAGCTGCACACTACTACTTGAGGTCTTTCAACTCGGATATCTGCCTACTTCTGAAGATAGCCCGAGTCGATTCCTTCCCTGCCCTATACGAAGCTGCCCAACAAGCAGAATTAGACATAATCTCCATAGGCAGACTCCCGCATAGAGTGCAGCCCCCATTTATCCTGATTTTCCTCAGTCCCAGTATCCATCGGCCTCTGGTGTGATGCCATCATCCTCAAGTCAGCACCCCCAGCAGCCATGGAATCCAGCACCGATTATAAACCCCTACGGCCCGCCTCAGATTCATTATCCTAACCCACCACCTCCGCCTCCGCAGTATCCCGCACTCCCAGCTCCCCCTCATTACGCGGCGTATTCTGCACCCCCGCCATTGGCTGCAATACCTCCGCCGGCCCGGTTGGCGCCTGCAGATAATGATATTCAGAATAAAATCCTCCAAGAGGTACGGGCTCTGGCCTCTGGGTATCATACTATGTCCAACGATATGACGATAATGAAGAAGAAGCAAGCCCAGATGGAGTTCCTTCCAAGGAGACCATATCCTCCTCCGGCGCTAACGAAAGATCAAGCCGCACAAGCTCAAAGACACCCCCCTGCAAGGAATGCTGCCAATGAGGATCAACCTGGCACTTCTGACCAGGTTAACTGGTGCTCTACGTGCAACGATCCACACTCAGAAGAAGGGTGCACGCTGCATCAGCATTATCTCCAGACCCTGGCGGGCAGCGCCATAGAGGATGAAGCATACATGATCCTGGACGATGAAGGCAACTTTGCCGTCCCAGAAGAAGATCCTGCGTTGCTCCTGACCAAGGAAGGCAGAAAGCCCGTTGAGGCTGCCACGGCCCAAGCAAAGCCGTTGAAGGTATACGCCAGAAGAGAGAGGGCGCAACCTGCTGGGCTACCACCTGACAAGTCACTGTGGCCTCCTGCAGCCAAAGAAAGGTTTCCTGCGCTCAAGGCTCCCGCGGTGAAAGCCCCCGCAGCTCAGCCTCCAGCCGAAACAAAAGAACAAGCTCAAGAGAAGCTGAGATATCCGTCGCTGACGAAGAGACAGAGAGTCGAAGCCACGCAGCAATACCGGACCAAGTATGAGCCTGCGAAAGAAATAGAAGGAGCCAACACTTCAACCTACAACATAGTTGATGAGCTCAAGAGGACCCCTGCGAAGATAAGTATGTACGAGGCTCTTCTGCTCCCAGGGCAAGTTGATCTGCTGCAGGAATCTTTGAAAAACATAAAAGACGGGAAGCCGACGCAGCCTGCTGTGTTAGCTCAACCCTTGACAGTTTCCGCCATCGGGAAAAACAGGCCACCTCCTTTCTATCTGTCATTACGGATGGAAGGCTATATAGTACACAACTGCATGGTGGATTCTGGTGCTTCCACGACTGTCATGCCGAGAGCCGTCTGCGAAGAGATCGGTATGGAATATACAAGGAGCAGCCAAGGTGTGCTGCAGCTAGACGGCACCCCTGTCAAGACAGTTGGTGTCATCAAGGATATCCCGATCCGACTGCATAAAGCCCTCGACATAGTGGTCATACAGGAAGTCGTTGTGGTCGACTTGGAACCCTACTTCGGCATGTGCCTCTCCAGGGAGTTCACTGCAAAGCTGGGTGGGTATCTGTCTCTGGATTACTCACATATGGAAGTGCCCTTCAAAGGAAGGAGACTAAAGATCTATAATGAAAAGCCTTCCACATTTCTAGTAGAGAAGATACCCGGAGAAGAGCCACAGAACGGCATGGTTCAGCTGACAACTGAAGAACTGGTAGTGGTGGACATGACAGAAGAAGCCCTTGAGCTGTTACAAGTGGAGGATGAGTTCTCCTTGCTGGACTTCAACGCCATGATTGAGACTGAGCAAGGCTGTTACTCCGTCACCCAGCCTGAAAGACTTGACCAGTCAGCAAGGAAAGAGGTAGGACCCGCACCAGAAAAGCTATGGAAGTTGTTCTTTGATGGCGCCCGATGCAAAAATGGCGCCGGTGCAGGTGTACTCCTGGTTTCCCCGTCCGGGATCCAGAAGGACTACACTTATAGGCTGGCTTGGAGCTGTACTAATAACGCTGCGGAGTATGAGGCTTTGTGCTTGGGTTTGAGAAAGGCAGAGAGACTGGGGGTGAAACATTTGCAGATCTTTGGCGACTCAGAGCTGGTGTGCAACCAGATTACGAATAAGTGCGCCTCCAAGAAGCATTACCTCAAGGCGTATCGTAACCGTGTCTAGGACCTGATGGAGTCATTCGACTCGTTGAATGTCAAAGCCATATCACGTGAGAAGAATAAACACGCTGACATTCTGGCGTCTGTTGGAGCCAGGTACGTTCCGGCTGATGACACTGTCCAGAAGCCGAAGCCGGTTCGTACCATCTACAGGCCTTCTGTGCCTGATAAAGACACCCACTGGCAGGTGTTTGATTGTGACGAGGATATCGTCACTTTTTTTATTAACGAAGCAAGTACTATAGAAGGTAGAGACCTTGATGACGAGTAGTACGAGGGGTTGATACAATTAAAGAACAATCATGTCCCGAAAGGACTGATTACCCTAGAGAGTCTCTTTGATCAGAACGATAGGGCAATATCCCACAGAATCAAAGTAGACCCCAAGCAGTACGTAGACCTGGAACTGGAACCTGGAAAAACAATCAAGGTCGGGACGGACTGCACCGAAGAGGAACTGGAGCAGATCAGATCTTTATGCGGAGAGTTCCCTGATATCGTGGCCTGGTGCTACCAGGACTTGAAGGGGTATGACAGAGAGATGATCCAGCATACCATAGAGCTGGAAGATAATGCAAAACCTTTCCGGCAGAAGCAAAGGGCAGTAAACCCGAAAATTGAAGCAATGATGAAAGCAGAGCTCTTAAAGATGCTGGAGGCCAAAATCATCTACCCCATCAAGCACTCATCTTGGGTCGCGAATTTGGTTCCTGTGAGGAAAAAGAATGGAGACATCCGCCTCTGCGTGGATTTCAGAAACCTTAATCAAGCCTCGCTGAAGGACCATTATCCGCTTCCCCAAATTGATCAGATCCTCCACATCGTTGCTGGAGCACAGAGGTTCTCTCTCTTGGACGGATTCTCTGGATACAACCAGATATGGGTAAAGGACGAAGATCAGCACAAGACAACGTTCACCACCAAATGGGGAACGTTTGCATATCAGCGCATGCCCTTCGGCCTGTCTAATGCCGGCGCTACGTTTCAAAGAGCCATGGACTTGGCGTTCCGGGAGCTGCTCAACAAGGTCATTGTCATCTACTTGGATGATATGACTGTATTTTCTCACAGGAGAGAGGACCATGCTTCCCACTTGCGGCAAATATTTGAGAGATGTCGTGAATTCGGCATTTCCATCAACCCGAAGAAGTCAGTCTTCGCGGTAAAGGAAGGTAAGCTGCTAGGACATGTCATTTCGGAGAAAGGCCTTGCAGTGGATCCTGACAGAGCGAAGCCCTTCTCCGCTTACCCATCCCAGTCGACAAGAAGGGGTTACAGTCATTCTTCGGCCAAATCAACTTCGTGAGGAAGTTCATACCGGACTTCGCACAAGTAATTAAGCCCATGGCCGAACTCTTAAAAAAGAATGCCGAATTCTTGTGGACTGACGAAAGAAAGCAGGCCTTCGAAGAGATCAAGGCCAGAATCGCGCAAGCTCCGGTGTTGATAAATCCAGATTATTCCAAGGATTTCATCCTGTACGCGGTGGGAGAACCCGAGAGTTACGCCGCAGTCCTGACTCAGAAGGGAGATGATGGCGAAGAACGCCCCATAGCGTTCTTAAGCCAGGTGATCCAGCCGCATGAAGAAAAGTATAATTTTATTGAGCGGCAGGTGCACGCAGTCATGAAATCCCTCAGGAAGTTCAGGCACTTCGTCTCCCAGAGCCGGATAACTGTCTTCGTGATACATCCGGACGTCAGGAATTTCATCGTACAAGGGGAGCCAGGTCACAAGAGGGCAGGATGGATAGCCAAAATCCAAGAATTTGACATCGAGGTACGGCCAACGAAGCTGATCAGAGGCCGAGCCTTGTGCCAAGAGCTGGCCCGAAGCGCTGCAGCTGAAATCTCTGCTTGCAAGTGGGAAGATCCGATAGCAGAAACTAACTTTGCCAACTCCTTATCAGAGGAAAGTGATTGGACAAATGACCTGGTGCGGTATTTTAGCACAGGGAGATGTCCAGATCATCTCAATGCCTCACAAAGAAGGAGGTTTAGGCTAAACGCCTTGAGATATGTACTGCGCCCCGAGGGGCTGTATTTCAAAAACATTGACGGCATCCTGTTGCGATGCGTCAGAGAAACAGATAAACCGAGGGTCCTCGGAGAATTCCACTCCGGGATGCCTGGGGGACATCATTCTGGGAGGCCTACGACCTTAAAAATTATCAGAGCCGGGTATTATTGGCCCACTCTCTTCACAGACGCACATGCGGTCTGTATTAAATGTGAAAAATGCCAGAGGTTCGCTGGCAGGAACAGAAAGGCACCCTTGCCCCTCCAGCCAATTCAAGCCGAGACTCCGTTTCAGCAGTGGGGTCTAGACTTCATCGGGGCCATCACGCCTAACTCTGCAGCGGGACATAAGTTCATCCTTACAGCCACCGATTATTTCACTCGGTGGGCAGAGGCGATCCCCACTAAGCACGCGGACCAAGAAACGGTCATTGGGTTCCTCGAGAGCCTCATCACCCGTTTCGGGGTCCCGGAGGCAATAGTTACAGACAATGGTCCGGGGTTCGCAGGTGCTGTACTCACGGAGTTCACCAGCAAATACGGCATCTATCACAAGATGTCCTCGAACTACTACCCGCAGGGGAATGGCCTGGCCGAGTCCACCAACAAGAATCTACTGAAGATTGTTAAAAAAACAGTAGAGAGAAACAAGAGGACATGGCACCTACTCCTGAATCGGGCGTTGTGGGCGGATCGCATATCGTTCAAGAAGTCTATCAAGACATCCCCCTACGCGCTCGTGTATGGCAAGGAGGCAGTTCTGCCTACCCACATAGAGATGCCCGCACTCTGGATGCTAGATGAAGAAAAAGGCGACGGGGATCCAGTGGACGCCAGACTTTGCCAACTATTGCGGTTAGAAGAAGAAAGGGAAAAGGCATACCAGGCCTTTACTAAACATGCCGAGGCGACCCAGGGCTGGTTTGCGAAAGGCACCACCACCCGAGTTTTCAAAATCGGGGACCTAGTGTTAAAGTGGGACTCACTTAAAGCAAAGTCGGGCAACCATGACAAATTTGATGCCCTCTGGGAAGGTCCCTATCAGATTGCTCGGGTAAACCAATTCAATGCATTCGTGCTTCGGGACATGGCGGGACAGCTTCTCCCCATTCCTGTCAACGGTTTCCACCTGAAAATTTACCACCACTGAAGGCACCCAAGGGGTCCTTCCTTGTACATATTCCTTTCCTGCATTTTAGTTTATGACAGAATGTATATATTTATTTCAGTATTCAGCTTTTAGTTTTCAGAGCCTAAGTGAAGCATAGAGCAAACCCCGACTTCGCAGCGAAGTCGGGCATCGCTCCTTGAATAGTGCGACATCGGGAGTTTGAGAGAAGGCAGCTGACAAAAAGCCTAAAAAATGACTAAGTGTTGGGTGCGCAACCCGACTTCGCAGCGAAGTCGGACTGCGCACCGTCTTGGGAGCGCAGTCGGGCAGCGCAGAGCGAAAATTGGCTAAGTGTTGAAGTCGGACTGCGCAACAAATTCTGGGCGAAGTCGGAGTGCGCACGTTTTCTGGGCGAAGCCTGAGTGCGCTCTCAATTTCGAGCGCACCTTGAATGACTTGTCACGGGAAACGAGGGACATAATGGCAAAATATTTCTAAGTATGGGCCCAGGCTGCGCAGTGAGGCATAACGCGAAGTTGGGCTGCGTCCCTCCTTAAAACCCTGGGCCAAAAATCTCCCTCGAAGTGTGTGCCCAGGCGGCGGCCGTGACGTCATTGGAAGCACGAGGTCCGAAAATTTTTTAAAATAATGATTGCGCGTCTTTCAAAGCAGATGTCATTAAAAAAGCAGGCGCATTAGGACCAACCGCAACCAAGGTACGCCTTCCAAAGAAAAAGCCCACGCACGGCCGCCAAAGAATAATAGCGTTTCCCACCTACTTCGGGCAAATCACCTTAACCCCCTCCCTTGCGCCATTAATGCTGTATTTTTTCCTAGAAAAGGGGCCCTGGCATACTCAGAACATCCGAATTATCAAGCCAAGTCTGAGCTGCAAGGCGCAGAATTGAAGAATTAGTAACCAGAATCCCCGTCTCTGCCACCTCGAGCAGAAAAGAGAAAATGGACAAGGGAAAAGCGCCAATGCAGACGCAGTCCAGCGACGCAGAGCGCGAGGCTGAAGAGCACACAGAATCCAGCGCTCATGAGAGCGAAGCGCCACGGGAGCGAACAAGGAGATCCAGGTCGAAGAGAAGCCAAGGGCAAGCTCCACCGCCGCCCATCAACCGCCTGGCCGGGTATAGGGACGGCGAGTACTCCATTAGCCTCACCAAGCTGCGGCCAAATATAGCGAAGTGGGCTGGCAAAGTCTCACCCTCGCACCATGTCGGGGCTGCATACAAGTCGAACCTGTACTGGTTCTTGTGCCCTCCCGTCCACCATTGCCCGGAGCTGGTTGAATCTATTGTGACATATTACAAACCAGCTACCCGGCAAGTCTGCGACAACCAAGGAAGGGTGTTGTTCACCCTCTTCAAGGAGAGCGTCCAACCAGCCTTCGCCCCGGGGCTCCAGTACGACCCCAACGCCATTGTCAGAAGAATTAACCTGGATGAGCAGGCGGGCAGATTCGCTCAGAACAGAAGGATGAGAGAGTTTCTCGACTCAGAGCTGAAAACCCCGCTACCAGCCGGACAGTGGCCGACAGGCCCTATACCCCTGGACAGGTTCGAGAATAAATATATATATATTATCCTGGCATGGGTACTCGGCTGCGACACGGATAGAATGGTGCGCCCGTACCAGCTGGCGCTCGCGGAATGCATCTTGCATGGGGAGTTTTATGACTCCACTGCGCAAAGGAGCGGAAGGCGCCCTATTTTCTTTGACTGGGCAGATTGGGTGGCGTACGCCATACATTCGAACCTGGTCAGGTTGCAGCAAAAGCAGACAACAGAGTTCCGACTCTGCTCGTTCCTCACATGGTTGTGCCTGTACCACACGCACTACCGGATTAAAGTGCCTGACCTAAAAAAGGTAAATGAGAAGGGAGAACCGCTGCCTGTGTACGAGTGGACAGAAGCCCTGTACAGGAGAGGGTCGTACTACGATTTCAACTTCAAATTTCTAGGTATGACCCTGGCGCTGTTCAACGGCAAGGCATCTCGCCCACCACTGGCCATGACGAACTACCTGAGGAAGTACAAGTGCGGGGATACCTTCCGGTTGACTCAGGGCATTGTGATCAGAATCTACGGATTCAAAGGGAAGCCGTTCCTGCTGCCCTATTTTTGCACTGAGCATCAGTTCGGTATGGAGATATCGCGCCAGATGGACTATGTCGAGGAGGAATTCGGCCAGGGAAAGAAGAGGGGCCATATTTTCAAGTATCCTATTACCTGGGCGAACATTCAAGTGCACGAGATTGGGCAGCATATCTACCTCGAACAAGAACTCCTCAACATGGGCCTGATACAGCTACCTCAGCGTTGGAAATACGACCCGATTGGGGTCAGGGGAAAGTTCGTACATATCTGCCCCCGAGCGGAGATCATGGAGGAAAGGTGCAATAAAACAGGTGCAGACCTGGAATGGCACATTGAACGGATGCAATCATGGCCGCCATGGCATGATTTTTACTGTGAAGAAGTGGAGTATGATCCGGAGCGCAATCCAGACCACCGGTTAGACTCAGCAGGCTTCAAGAAATTCCTCTCAAAGGTGGCGCCCCTCAGCTGGCAAAAGGACAAAATTATTGAATGCTGGAAAATGAGGTGTCGCACGCAACACGATAAGTCTAACCGGAAGACATTGGCCGTAGATGATGAATTTTCGGCCTTATATGATAAATACGCCGACAAATGGGAGCCGTTCGCGTTTCGAGATTGCGTTCCCCTAGGCGCCAGAAAGAGATATAAAAGGAAGCCCCCATCCCAGCAATTGCCTACTCAAGGGACTTCCAGCGCGACACCAACAAGCAGTCAGGTGGGCCCGATGTTGCCTCCAGCTCCTGAAGCGTTACCTCAAAAGGTACAAGAGCTAGAAAAGTCAACTAGTGAGGCGGCCCCCCAAAAGGAAAAGGCGCCAGAAGAGTCAACCGGTGGAACGGCCGCAGCAAGCATTCTTCCGTCAAAACCCAGGTACAAGTTTACCGTGGGAACACCGCTGCCAGCCGCCCCAACCTCCTCCGCCTCCTTCGAGCCAGCTGCAGCTCCAGAAGAAAAGAAGAGGAAAAGGAGCGAAAAGGCCAAGCGGCCTAAGGAGTCTGCGCAGCAAACGGCCGCAGCACGGACAGTGACGGCCGCGCCGGAAATCATCTCTTTGGACAGCCCTGGGAAAGAAGCAGAAGTTTGGGCAGCAGGCGTCCTTCAAACAGCGGCTCAGGCGGAGCCCGCAGGTACGTCCTCTTCCCCGGTTCCCCAGATCCCAGTTGGCCCTGCCGTAACACCGTCCCCCACTGTATCAGGGCAAGCCTTAGTTGCATCTTCCTTGTCGCAAATCTCCCAATCCTTCCACAGTCCCCATTCTTTCGAGCAGTTTGCCCAAGACCCGAACGTTTTCCAAACCCTGAGTCAAACCCTAGACCCCTCGCCTGCGGCCAGTGCCGAAGCCGTACCTACATCGCCGCGCCGCTCACCTCCATTGTTCAAAACCCCGCCTTCACCTCCCACTCAGCCGCTCGCTTCCCCTAGGACCCAGTCGCCCTTGAAAGCGACCACGCCTTCTGGGATATCTCCTGCTTCATTGTTTGCGGGAAAGATGCCTCAGCAGGATTTAGTCTCGGCGTATCCGATGCTGGCAGAGCTTGACTTCATGGGGGAGCAGCTGCAGATTACAGATGATCAGCCTCTGGCAGCGAAGGCCGTAGGGTGTTCCGCCTCTTTCCTCCAGGGCGTCAAACGAAGAAGAGCCGAGGAGATAGCTGCCCCGGTGAAGCGCACCAAGTTCGACTTGGACAGGAGAGTGCTGCGAACCGAAAAGTTGATCCCTAAAGTAAAGAAGCCTCTCCGAGAAATGACCGAGGCTGACTATGAACACCGGGTCAAGGAGAAGAACTTTGACGACATAAACGAAGAATACGAAATCAACGGTATTCGCCGCAGAACTGACAATCTCCTTGTTAAGCGACTCGAGAATCAGGAGAAGTTGTTTCAGCTTCAAAATGACTCAAGGCAGCTGGAGGAAGATCTGGCTAAGGCCACCACGCGGCTGGAGTCTGCCCAGCAGGAGATCAAGGACTTGAGAGCACAGCTCGCCGCCTCTCGGCGAGGAGGCTACAGCACAAAGAAGGACAACCGAACAACTGTCAGGAGAGAAGAGGGTGGCATTGGAACATGTCTCTCAGCTGCAGGATTCGTTAAGGCAGGCCCAATCTCAGCTGAAGGAGAAGACGTCCCAGACGGCGGCCTTTTCGAAAAACAAGGTCAAAGAGATGCGGGCTGGTTTGCTGCAGGGATGCAGGGCTAATGTTGTCAGGTCCCTGTCCGTCCTGGATTTCGCATCCAGGATCCAAGAAGTATCTGCCCAGGGAAAGCCTGTGGTAGAGGAGGCCGAACACCAAGCGAAGCAGTGGCTGGACTTGGCAATGAAAATTGAAGAGTTCGCGCGCAAAGGCCTCCGATTTCCCCCATGTCCCGAATTGCCCTAGATTGGGCAGATGCAAGGGTAACCTTGCACAATTATTTTGAAAAAACGGAAAAAACAAGGGCCGCCAGGAAAATGTTGGACGCATTGAACCATGAAATGAATATTTGCCTGGCCCCCTTCAACACTCTTTCTGAGCTCGGATGCCCGAGCTTCGTCAAGGATGGGGAGTTTCTGCCCCTTGAACAGGTGAAGCTGAATTGGCTGTCTTTCGAGGCAGATACGTCGGAAATTGACAGCTGGGCCGAGCCAGTCCAGGAAGCACAGGTCACTCAGATGGTGTCAAGATATTGCAAGATCAACACCTCCCTTCAGGAGTTGGGAGAGAGATATAACACCATCGACGTACACACGATTGCAGCATTCAAAGCAGCGCTGAAGGATGTCAGCGATTTAGGGCCCTTTCAGGCGGCAGCCTGGGACCAGGCCAAGGCTGCGTACAATCATGTCCGTGAGCGGGAGGGTGAGCAGTGGTGATCATTCGGATTCAGAAAGGGGAGGAGAATCAGAAGAAGAAACTGCTGAGAGCGAATCCGAAGAGGAGCAGTTACCCAAAAAGGGGACGTCAGAGCAGCGGAATGCAGGGGAAGGGAGTTCCTCTGCGCCCAAAGGATAAAGGCCTGGTTCTTTGCGTCGAGGCGAGCTCGACACCCCGCGAGCCGCCAGGAATGTTGCCACATTTTGCACGGGGTGCCATGTCTTCATTTTTATTGTAAGTATGCTGCTCTCCCTTCCCTCCTCCTCCTTTCCCTTTCTCCACTATCCCCTTTCTCCCCTTCTATCAGTTTCATTCCCGTCATTTCCCCTTTTTCCTCTTGTACTTTCTTCGGTCAATTTCCCAAAACAGAGCAAAAGGTCCCTGAAAATTTCTAAGTCTAAGAGCGCAACCCGACTTCGCAGCGAAGTCGGGGTGCGCCCTTAAGTTCGAGCGCACTCGGGAATGCGAAGTGCGGAAAAGGACCGAAATTTGGCTAAGTACAAGAGCGCAACCCGACTTCGCTGCGAAGTCGGGGTGCGCTCTCGTTCCTGTGCGCACTTGGGAAGCAGCGGATCCCGAAAATTGGCTAAGTGCCAGAGCGCAACCCGACTTCGCAGCGAAGTCGGGTTGCGCCCTCATTTCTGTGCGCAGTCTGAACAACAAGCAAAACTGGCTAAGTGCCAGAGCGCAACCCGACTTCGCAGCGAAGTCGGGCTGCGCCCTCTAACTTGTGCGCACTTGGGCAGGATGTTTCAAGCAGCCCAAAAACTGTCTAAGGCACGGAGGCCTCCCCAACTGCGCTGTTTCCCCCTTGCGCTGTTTAATTGCGCTCTGATTCCGGGCGAAGTCGGACATAAAAGAGAGACTGCCTTTCAAGGCAGATTCGTCCCTCATCAGATTTTGACAAGTGTCCAGCCTCGGGATTCGAGCCGGAGATGTGACAGGGAAAGGACAGGCGTAGGCCAAATTATTATACCGCAGCTACCCTCATTTAAGCTGACTCAAAGTTTCATCTACCGCAGCTACCCGCATTCAAGCTGACTCAAAGTTTCATCAACCGCACTGCCACGTAGCTGCCAAGTTTTCAGGTGGACCTTGCTGCAAGTACAGTCCCTGTCTGCAGAAGTCAACATCAGCAGCTCTTTTGTCAGCTTTGTCAGCTATTGTCGGGTCTGGGATCCTGTGCCCAGAGTTGTAATCGGGGGGAAATTGCGCTATAAATAGCTGCACCATATCATTGTAAAGGGGTGGAAGGGGGATATCCTGCTAGGGAACCATTGTAGTTGTACGTTTGCTTTTGAATACAAGATACACTTGGCTCTATTGACTGTTCTTGTTCTTTATGCTGCCTTTACTTAGCATTTCTGCCTCATGTTGCTTATGTTATTGCTTACTGTTATTCTGCTATCTGGATATCGGTATTTGATGATTAAGTATTCCTGGAATGCATAGTTAGAGGATACATAGGATGAATGACATCGGTAGTTTTTGTAATGTATTATGTATTTAATTGTTGTTAGTAGTGGTGATTGATAGTTGTTGTGCTGCTTATCCTCCCCACCCAACGCAAATCACATTTATATTTCTTTCCGCATTTCTAATTTCTTTCCTGCACTCTGAGCTTAAAACCATTTGAGAAAACATATAGGAAGCCGGCCTTCTCCGGAGATTGGCACGGAAGGCATTCCTTCCTTCCGGCCTTTCAATCTGTTGGGCGAATCTAGGGCGCATTGCACTAAATCCTATCCTAGTGGCAGATTCGTAACCAACACTTACCTAGATTGAGAGTTATGAATTTTTTCCCTTTGCATGAATTTTCCGTTCAGCCCCATAAAACAACTCCAAAAATCCAACTTGCAACAACTGTAACTCCATCAATACTTAACAAATTTTAACAAGTGAGCAGTCATTTTTGTAGTGCTCGAAATAATCTATATGCTCGTGCAAAAATATTTTGAAAGTGACTGCTAAAAAATTTAAAACGAATTGTTTTTTTGAAAAACAAATTGTGCAGCCAAAAAACAGTCTCAACAGTCCAACTTCAAACAATTGTAACTCTCTCAATATTTATCAAAATTTCACAAGTAAGCAGTCGTTTTTATAGTACTCAGAATAATCTACTCGTTAGTGCAAAAAGCTTCTGAAAATAACTGCTTAAAAATTTAATACAATTTTTTTCCTTTTGAAAGAAAATCGCTCGGCCAAAAAACAACACAAATAACCCAACTTCATACAACCATAACTTTCTCAATACTTATCAAAATTTAACAAATGAGAAAGATCTACACAATGGAGCAAAAATATTTTGAAAATGCTTGCTGAAATAAAAAATTTGGCTTCCGCAAATGTGACATTTTTTTGAAAAACGTGCCCTAGCTCTGCAAAAACAACCCCACTTTATTAGAATCATTGCTTTGATACCAAATGTTATGAACCTCTATTCTCATAACCATAAATAATTCACCAATATGCATAAATATAAAACATGCATCCACAAATAAATTGCACAATATATTCCACACAACAAAATAGAGATTGATTATACCTTTAAGGTAAGGCAACACCGTACAATGCTCTTTATTGGAAAGAAACCACTCCACAAGATCTCCAGATCCACGAGGCAAGACTTCTACAAAAATACTTCATACATGCCCTTTTACAATTGGGGTATATCTCTCTTTATACAAGAGAGTGATGGTTCACCTTCCATGAGTTACAAGATCATCCATGTGGTGGTTCACCTTCCATGAGTTACAAAGTGCATAATAATATGACAATATTCCTTGTGGTTACATATGACAATATTCCCCAACAGTTACATATATGATTCTATGACATACCTATTTCTAATTTGATATGTGACCTTCCTTACTCAATAGTTAATTTATGGCTCATACCATTATACAATACAATATTAAATTATTAAGTACCTATCTTGGGTACCTAACACATATATTGGAGATATAAGTTGTTCATGTTCTTGGTGGAACATGCATCAAATACCATGTTATAGCTATAATGGGAATCACTGTTGTTCTTTTGTTCAACTGCTTAAATGTATGTTATAATTCAATTGCCTTTCAAGTCTCACAAAATGTTTGATCTTGCAAGGGGCTAAAGCAATTCTGATGACCACTTTGTGTACATTGTATTCAGTAGTCAATGAAAAAGTATTTAGGACATGGCATTTAGCTTGGTCCTCTGAAAGACATCAAATTTGTTATCAAATATATTTAGATTAATTGTATTTGTGTTTTGTATTATGTTTTAATTCTTTTCACTATGGAGTTTTTTCTTCTTCTATGCTGAGCAGAATCAAAACTACATATGCTAAATTGATTATTTCTGAAGTTTAAGAATGTTGCGTTCTTCATCCATTAGTATTCTGTTAATGAACCGTTAATTAATATAAAAATATTATAGCTAGCCGTTTAACAATGAAATCCTTCTATGTTTGGTTTTTACTTTCGTTCATTAGGCCCTTTTGTACAGCTCTTTTGCAATTTAAAGGAAACCATTGTTACAATTCAAGAAGTATGCGCCGTCTACAGTGTATTTCTTGCCAGATGGAAGATTCAGACACTCCATCTATGAAAGCATTAGAATCTTCAAAAGAAGATTCAAAGTTATCTTGCAAGGTTGGGAGAAGGTAAAATATATGTTTGTTTCTAGTTTTTCTTTAAACTGCATTTTCTTGTCTTTTATTTCCAGGAAATTAAGGCTTGATTATTGACAAGTGGTGGCAATGTAGGGAGATTGTACTGCGGAGCAGCGAAATGGCTGTTTTAGCAGCTATATTCCACTTCAGGTTATTGAGACTGCCTATAAATTTTTGAATGCTTAATTCTACACAGTTTGTTGTCAATCTATTGCAATTTTTGTTGAAAATGATAGATAGAAGATCAGACTGGAGGGTGATGTGATTTCATTATGTATGACTTTAGCACACATATAATTTACTGAATCTGTTGTGGCAGTGGGACAAAACCTAATTATCTTGGCGTACAGAAGAATCCTCCATCTTTGGCATTATGTCCCGCGACTCAAAACTGTATCTCAACAGCAGAGGAATTAAATGATTTTAGTCATTATGTTCCACCTTGGTATGTATTTCTTTGCCTTTATGAATTGCTTATTCTTTCATTGTTTGTTGGTTCCACAAATTTCAGGAGCAAAGTTTTAAGTTAGAAACAGCCCATTTGGGTTTTGCCAAACTCTCTAATATTTCTGAAACTGCGCTCCATGTAATGGCACCATAAAGCTCAAGAGTCAAGAATGCCACACAAATGCAAATTATATAAATCAAAATGTAATGTCAAACACCTCAATCCATCATATCCTGATAATGACCAAGATTAATGACATTAAAATTGACACCTTTGTCATCTTGCAGATGGTCCACCTCAAAATGGTTTTAGATACATCTTCCTCTACAGTTAAAAGCCTAAAACAATTGCAAGATGATTGACATATAAGATCTGAGGTGGTAATTTGCAACCTAAATAGGTTTCAATACCACATGTTTATATTTTGTCCTCTTTACTCTATGATAACCATTAGTTCAATCACAATGCAAACAATTATGGGTTGATCTTTGGACCTTAGTGAATCCTATAAATGAAATGAAATATTATCAATGTCCACGGTGGGCCAAAAATGACCCAAGGGACTATAAAAAAGACAACAATAACTACTAGTGAATAGGCCAAAGCACCCAAAAAAGAAATAAATAGAGATAAATACAATGACGCGACCCGATAAGCGGGCCAAAGGGAATGGGAATAGAGAAGAGAGGAGAGAAGTGGGCTGCAATCCATAAGAAACAATGGAGTGTTCGCCAAGAAGAACGGAGAGAGAGAAAGGGGGGGAGCTTCCCTAAAGGGCGCTCTCCAACAGCCCCGGACACTAGTCTCTCCTAATAGTTGAGGCCGAAGAATCTTTGCTGAAGAAATCGATGATCTGTCTCTACCCATCACTAATCCAGAGCCCCAACGAACCGCAAGTGTGTTGTCTAGTGGCCCTGCCTTTGTTTGAACAGTCCTATATGTGATGTTTCCATCCAATATCCTCCCTTGGTCCATCTAAGCAGGTGAAGTAGGTTGTGATGGGTCGAGAGTGTGGGGGGAGAGAGTCACTTGGAGGAGAGCTCCTTTGTCGACGAAACTGAGTCGCCTCCCTACAATAGAGTGTGAGACATTGTTGGTAAATGTATCTGAAGAAGGTGGATAGAGATTGTGAGTTATCCTAGAAAAGGCAATGAATTATGCCTTGGATCTCATAGTAGATGGGACATCGAAAAATAAAATGATGCAAGGTTTCTACTTCTCCAAAGGAGCAAAATAGGCAAACTTGCTCCTCCCTTAGAAGATGGTGATCTAACTCAACCCGAAGTTGGTGGGAGCACACTCTAAGTTGTCCAATCGGGATCCGTATGTTATGCATCGTATGCTGTTGAAGGTATTGTGGGGGGACTATCCAACCGTCTTGTATCTGAAGGAAGTGCTCGTGGTAGAAAGACAACTTGGGGGGAAGAGGGGCAGCAGGAGAGATCCATGTGCAGCTGGTATACTCGAGGCTAATGTCCTTCTGGATCTCGTGTAGTATCTTCTCTTTATTATTTTGAGAAGGGGGGAGAGCACCCAAGGAATAAGGGGGAAGTCTATCAATCTGTATATAAATGGCTGGCCAGAAGTGTAGACACCTGGAAATACCAACTCCTCCAACCCCCCCAAGAAGTCAAAGAGATGTCCATCGAGGAGTGAAGGGCAAGGTAAGGGTACCGTCTACAACCCGAGGGGGTATCTCCCAAAGTACGGACCCTGTGAAGATAGGTGATAATAAAAAAGATGATCTCGAGCCAAAGAGGAGAGGCCCCAAACTCTGCCAAGATATGTTGATGTTGATTAATGCACAAGGTGGTAATTCATATGACGTTGGCATGATTAACAACTGGTAAGATGTCACATGGCATGCCTTAAAGGCTAAAGATTTTATACAACACTTACTCCATGTGACCAGGGAAGAAATAGCACACAGGATGCAAATCATCAAGATGTGACATGTCATTTTCTGGAACTGTTTCTCTAGCCATATATTTCTCTTGAAGCATGAGGTAGAAGGATGCAAATCATCAAGATATCAGAACTTCTCATTAACTCATTATTGTTGCATGCATAGTGTTCAGAATCTCCTCGAGTCTGCAAGTTGAGTGGCCTTTGGCGAGTCATTTTGACATTGGGCAAATCTCTTTCTATAAAATGTAGTACATGTATTTTTTTCTTATTTGCCGGGTTAGTGCCAAGTCTAAGACGATTGCGAGTCTTAGAACTATGGACTTGCATATATGATAAAGTTGGTGACTAGAATCCTTGTTGATTGTGTACCTTTTTTCACACTATTGCCATGAATGTCATTTCTGGGATAATATGAGTTGAACATTTACTAGTCTATTGTTCAACAATGTGAATCATAATTGCAGCTTGCCTAACAAATCTTTTTTAGACGAAATAGACATATCTATGGAAAGAAAGAAAAGAAATATATCAATGGCCATAATGACCAAAGTAGGTCAATGAAATTTGAAAGTATAAAATGTTACAATAGAAAGCACTGTTGACAATTTTGTCACATTGCTTGGAGGGGTGGCAAAATTCAAAATTCTGTGATAATTTCTTGGTTTGTTTTCTTTCTTTTGGTTGTAAACAGCACTCTAGCAATTTTGGCTATCATTTTTTGCCCCTTTTGTAAATAAACTATATGTATAGAAGCTTCGCCCATAGCTTCGCCAAGAGAAAACAGGAAAATGAAATGCATGCCCAAAATTTTCTAAGGCATGAAAAGAGCTTCGCCAGCGAAGCTTCTAGGAGACTAGCTTCGGGCCCCGTTTTTGCGAAGCGGCAAAGCAGCGATAGAAAAAATTGCAAAGTATGAAAATTGCTTCGCCGAAATCTCAGCGAAGCACCCGCTTCGGCCCCTTTCCCTGGCGAACCGTTTTTCCAATAAGATTTTGCTTCGCCCTGGGACGCTGCGAAGCACCCGCTTCGGCCAATTTTCGTGCGAAGCTCCCTCACTAGGAGCCTAGTTGCCTTGAAGAAGTCGGAGAAATATTCTAAGGCAAGATTCTACTTCGGCCGAAAGACCCCCGAACGGCCATTTTGAAAAAGCTTCGCATCGAAGCACTCTTTCAGCCCATCAGCGAAGCATCCATTTGCGAAGCAACCTTCAACCCGTTTTCCTCGTAAAGCGATGAGAGATTGGGAACCATGTTTTGAAGAGGCAAATCTGCTTCGGCGCTAAGTCTTTGCGAAGCTGTTTTTGAAGGCCCCTTCGCGCGAAGCACCCATGCAGAGAGGTCAGCCCCGCTTCGGCTCACATCCGTCGCGAAGTAGGTCCTCGAACTGGAATTTAGCGAAGCTCTCCAGGGCACACACACCAAGGCCGGGTATCTTTTCAAGGCAATCGAGTATTTCATAAATGCATTTTTACTTGCCCGAAAGACCCGGGACTCATTTTTGGCAATGGAAGAGGAAATATCAGTCGCAGGGGGAGAACCCGACGGACCTAGCAGCCACTCGAGCACCGCACCCGGAGATTCAGGACGAGTCAGGCGGCTCATTAATGTAGATTTCCCCGGCTAATGCGGCCGTAACTGCCAAATATAGAAACAGATGTGAGAGCTCGGTCACGGGAGGAGCGAAGGTAGATTTCTCAGGTTTTCGAGGGCGTACTCTCAGATTTTGTGCATTGATGGTTCAGAGGGTCGGGTCCTCTATAAAAACCCATGAATTGTAATGGAAAAAGGGGGGAACTCTTGCTAGAAAATTGCTGTAACTTGGTTCCTGCAATTGATATTAAAGACTTTGGGCTTATTTCTCTCTTGTATGCTGCCTTCTGTGATTATTTCTGCTATTCTATGTCTTTGTTTGTATACCGTAATTCTGAATCCTGAATTTAGGTGTGTGATTGGGGACTGAACCCCGGAATTCTCCTGAAGGATACATAGGGGAGATAATATTGCGTTAAACTCCTTTTATGCTGCCTCTGGTTAGTGGTTTCTGCTACGTTCATTTATTTTCCTAATCGTTGTAATTCTGAAATCTGGATTTAGGCGTGGGAGAATAGTTGAATTCTGGAACTCTTCCAGAGGATACATAGGGAACTTCGCGTGATGTTCATTTATGTATTATTCTTTGTATTTATTGTTGCTATTCCAAGTTATTAGTTGATAATCGTGTTGTTGGTTCTTTCCCCATCGAATTGTTGACACTTCTTACCCTATCCTTTTATTTCTTTCCTGCACTCTTATCTTAAAACATCAAGTAGTTTAGTTCAGGAGTCGGCCTTTCTCCGGAGATTGGCACAGGGGGCATCTCTTCCCCTCGGCCTTTCAATGTTGGTCCAGGTCTAGGGCGCGTATCCTTCCCAAAATCCTTTCCTGTGGCAGATTTGTGACCAACAGCTTTTGGCACGCCCGGTGGGACCCGGTCAGTCTCACCTTGTGAGTGGTAGTGAGAGCAGATGCTCATCTCATTACCAAAAGGACTCTAGCATCTGGCGACTCTGTTCAACCTGGAAATCTCAAAGTCGTTAAGACCGATACTAAAAAATTTGTGCCTTCATGCAAACAAGATATAGAGTTAGGAATAGTGGGGAAGAAACTGAGTTTTTTGAACTTGATATTGACGCCTTCGGGGAACGCCCTAGGTTAGTAACACCCGAACTGTTGTTACGTGGAGCGTCTTCGCAAGAGGCCGCTTTTGACGAAGAAGGCCTAACTTCGGACAGCACAGCAACTAGTCTTCCTCCCAATCCTCCTAACTCCCCTGATCATCCTAGTGTCTCCGTTTCGGTCAGCCATCAACAAGGAACTTCGGGAACTCCTGTTTTTCCGAACCCAGGCACCAGCATGGCACAACAACACAACAGCAGCAGCTGCCGCCACAACAACAACCGCCCAGATTGTTCCCAGCATGGAACTCCTCCGGACCATTAAACTTAGCGGGACAAGGGCAGGTTCCGCCTGCTGCAATGAAGAAGATCCCTACCTTTGACGGCACGGGGAAGACAACTTTGGAACACATTCAAGATATAGTTTCTCTGGCAGCGATTCATGACATTACGGAAGAAAGAGTCATGGTGAAGCTCCTGGTTTTGTCTCTCCGAGGAAAACTCCTCTATTGGTATAGATCGCTACCGCTTGGCACTATAACGAGTTGGGGCCAGTTAGCTGGACAACTGATGAGAGGTTTTAATGAGTCTGTCGATCCTTCCTCCCTCTTGCATCAGTTCACAACAATTCAGAGGCACCCACAGGAGGAGATTGCAGATTTCAATGTGAGGTTCGCTCGGACTTGGCAAAGAGTACCCGCTGGACTTCGGCCAACCAGCGAAGCTGCAACATACTACTACCTTAGGGCCTTTAATCCAGATATCAGTGTAATGGTAAGGTATTCGAATGTGAATACTTTTCCCGAACTATATGAGCTAGCCCAGAAAGCGGAAATGGATCTGATAGCCGTAGGGAAGCTTCCCCAAAGGATGCCGATGCCTATATTCCCGGAATTTCCGCAGACACAGTACCCGAGCGCAGCTACTTCGCAAATCTCCACAACCCCTGTATATCCCATCTCATCATGGAACCCCAACCCCGTTGTAACCCAGATCGTTACTCCACAAGTGCATTTCCCTGCATTTTCAGCACCACAGCCTACTGTCCCTTCGGCATTTCCCACGTTACCGGCGCCACCTCAACACCCTGCCTTGCCTCCGATACCGACGATGGCTCCATTGCCACCGGCCCCCAAAGCTGAAGATATGCAGGCGAAAATACTGCAGGAAGTTCAATCTCTGAACTCCACGGTGCAGACTTTGTCCAATGATATGATTATCATGAAAAAGAAACAAGCGCATCAGGAATTCCTTCCAAGAAGGTCTTACCCCCACCAGCGCTCACCAAAGATCAAGTGGTTCTACCAGGGAAGTCTTCGGCAAGGAATGTTGTGATCGACGAAGGAACAAGCACTTCTGACACTGTGTACTGGTGCTCCACATGCAACGACCCACATGAGGAGAATACCTGTATGCTGCATCAGCATTATGTGCAGACACTGTCGGGGAGCAACCCTAGTGGACAAGTCAATATGATAAGGCAAGCAGATCAGAACCTGGTGGTGGATGAAGAAGAACAAATTTCAGTTCTTACTAAGGAAGGAAAAAGGCCAATGGAGGTGGATGCAGCTCAAATGGCTCCCTTGAAGGTGTATACTCGCCGCCCAAAAGAGCAGCAACCTGTTAAGGCCCCAGACAAAGTTTCGCTTCCCGCGCCAACAAAAGAAAAGAACCAACAAGCCTCCACAGCCCCGCCTCAGGCCGAAACTAAAGAACAAGCAAGGGAAAAGCTTAAGTTCCCTTCGCTAACCAAGCGGCAAAGAGTCGAAGTCACGGAGCAATATCGCACAAAGTACGAAGCCAAAAGGGAGCCCGAAGCGCATGCCTTCATAGGGTATAACATCGTGGATGAATTAAAAAGGATCCCCGCCAAAATTAGCCTATATGACGCTTTGCAGCTGCCAGGACAAGTAGACCTGCTGCAGGAGTCCTTGAAGTCCGCAAAAGCTGCGAAGTCAGCACCGCCCGCCATAGTGCAAACCCTGTCCACATCCATAACGGGAAAGAACAGGCCTCCTCCATTCTACCTGTCCTTACAAATAGAAGGGCACATCGTCCACAATTGTATGATTGATTCAGGGGCAGCAACGACAGTCATGCCTAAGGCGGTCTGCGAAGAAATAGGAATGGAGTACACGCGAAGTAGCCACGGGGTGCTCCAACTGGACGGTACTCCCGTGAAAACGGTCGGTGTAATCAAGGATATACCTATCCGGCTGCACAAGGTACCCCAAATTGTGGTAATACAGGAGGTGGTAGTCATAGATCTAGAGCCCTATTTTAGCATGTGCCTTTCAAGGGAATTCACAGCAAAGCTGGGGGGATACCTATCCATGGACTATTCGCATTTAGAGATTCCGTTCAAGGGAAGGAAAGTCAAAATTTACAACGAGAAACCTTCTACGTTTCTCATACAGAAGATGACCGAAGAAGAATGCAATGATCCCGTCCATGCGATAGCAGAAGGAGTAGAACAAGTGGACCTAGTAGAGGAATCCTTTGCACAGCTAAATTCTGAAGTTGAATTTTCATTGACAGATTTCAATGCCATGATAGAGACAGAAATAGGATGTTACACCATCACAGAGCCAGAGAAACACATAAAGCCAAAAGATAAGATACCTGCCCAAGAAGAATTATGGCAATTATTCTTTGACGGAGCCCGATGCAAAAACGGAGCCGGGGTAGGGATACTTTTAGTATCACCGTCTAGAGAGCAGAAGGAATATTGCTACAGGCTGGTTTGGAGCTGCACCAACAATGCAGCAGAATATGAAGCTCTATGCCTAGGATTGAAGAAAGCAGGAAAGTTAGGCATAAAACATCTCAAGATTTTCGGAGATTCAGAATTGGTATGCAATCAGGTCACCAACAAGTGCATCTCCAAGAAGCACTATCTTAAAGCCTACCGCAACAGAGTATTGGACCTGCTTGAACAGTTCGAATCACTCAATCTGCAGTCCATCCCACGAGAGAAAAATAGGCACGCTGATGTCTTGGCCTCCATCGCGGCTAGATATTCTCCAACCGACGACATGGTGCACAAGCCGAAGGCCGTAAGGATGATTTATAGGCCCTCTGTGCCGGATAAGGACATGCATTGGCAAGTTTTCGACAATGATGAACAGATCATCAATTTCCTGGTCCAAGAAGCAGCCACGGTCGAGGGAAGAAACCCGAAGGACGAGGAGTATGAAGGACTGGTCCAGTTAAAAAATAACCATGTTCCAAGGGGATTGATCACTCTGGAGAGCCTGTTCGATCAGAATGACAGAGCAGTCTCCCACAGAATCAAAGTTGATGCTAGGCAATATCAAGATCTAGAGCTTGAATTCGGGAAGGTGATAAAAGTTGGAATAGACTGTACTACAGCTGAGTTAGAACAAATCCGATCTCTGTGCAGGAGGTATCCAGATATAGTGGCATGGTCTTACCAAGACCTAAAGGGGTATGACCGAAGACTGGTTCAACATACAATCGAGCTGCAAGAAGGGGTCAAACCCTTCAGACAGAGGCAAAGGCCGGTCAACCCAAAGATTGAAACCCTGATGAAAGCCGAACTTCTGAAAATGCTTGAAGCCAAGATCATTTATCCCATAAAGCACTCTTCTTGGGTAGCGAACTTAGTTCCCGTCAGGAAGAAAAATGGGGACATTCGGCTATGTGTAGACTTTCGCAATCTAAATCAGGCTTCGCTGAAAGACCACTACCCTCTCCCGCAGATTGATCAAATCTTGCACTCACTGGAGCCCAGCGTTTCTCCCTACTTGATGGTTTTTCAGGATATAACCAGATTTGGGTTAGAAATGAAGACCAACACAAAACGGCATTTACTACTAAGTGGGGGACGTTCGCTTACCAGCGGATGCCATTCGGCCTTTCAAACGCAGGAGCTACTTTTCAGAGGGCTATGGACCTAGCATTTGGCGAATTGCTGAATAAGGTTATCGTCATCTATTTAGATGACATGACTGTCTTTTCCCGGAGAAGGGAGGATCATTCTTCGCACTTGCAGCAAATATTCGAAAAATGCCGAGAATTTGGCATTTCAATCAATCCGAAGAAGTCCATCTTTGCAGTAAATGAAGGGAAATTACTGGGACATCTTATATCAGAGAAAGGTCTCGCAATAGACCCCGACAAGGCTGAGGCTCTCTTAAAACTCCCACTCCCGATGAATAAGAAAGGGCTGCAGTCCTTCTTCGGCCAAATAAACTTCGTGAGGAAGTTTGTCCCGGACTTCGCTCAAATCATCAAGCCGATGTCCGAACTTTTGAAAAAGGATGCTGAGTTCATCTGGACTGACAACAGAAGGACGACATTTGAAGAAATCAAGGCCCGAATCGCTCAGGCACCCGTTCTGACTAATCCGGACTATAGTAAGGATTTCATCCTGTACGTTGTGGGGGAACCTGAGAGTTACGCCGCAGTCTTGACACAAAAGGGAGGAGACGGTGAAGAGCGCCCTATTGCGTTTTTAAGTCAAGTGATACATCCACACGAGGAGAAATACAACTTCATAGAACGACAAGTGCACGCCGTCATGAAGTCCCTAAGGAAATTCAAACATTTTGTTTCCCAAAGTCGGGTTACAGTGTTTGTCATCCATCCTGATGTACGCAACTTCATTATCCAAGGAGAGTTGGGCAGCAAAAGGGCTGGTTGGGTCAACAAAATACAAGAATTTGATATTGAAATCAAACCCACAAAGTTGGTTCGCGGTCGCGCACTGTGCCAAGAACTTGCGAAGAGTGGAGCGGCCGAAGTGACAGCCTGCCAGTGGGATGATTTGATAACAGGAGAAAGCTTCATAAACCAAGAAATGGATGAAGGAGACTGGGTCAGTGAAATAGTTGAATATTTCAACACTGGGAGGTGTCCTTCACATTTGAATGCTTCGCAGCGAAGACACTTCAAGCTGCGGACCCTTCGCTATGTTCTACGACCCGAAGGCCTGTTCTACCGAAATATTGATGGTATCCTTCTAAGATGTATAAGGGAGGACGATAAGAAAAGGGTCCTTGGTGAATTCCACTCAGGGTTATCAGGAGGCCACTTCGCAGGGAGGACAACTGCTTTAAAGATAATCAAGGCAGGCTACTACTGGCCCTCACTCTTTGTCGATGCCTTTGCGGTTTGCCGAAAATGCGAACAATGTCAGAAGTTTGCCGGGCGAAGCAAAAATGCTCCCATGCCCCTCCAGCCGATACAAGTGGAAGCACCATTTCAACAGTGGGGATTGGACTTCATAGGGGTCATCTCTCCGAACTCTTCCGCAGGGCATAAATTCATCCTGACCGCAACTGATTACTTCACCAGATGGGCTGAAGCAGTGCCCACAAAGCATGCTGATCAGGAAACGGTGATTACTTTCCTTGAAAGCTTGATCACCCGGTTTGGCATCCCCGAAGCAGTAGTAACGGATAACGGTCCCGGGTTCACAGGCGCTAAAATTAATGAGTTCACTTGCAAATATGGAATATACCGCAAGGTCACTTCCAACTACTATCCCCAGGGTAACGGATTAGCAGAATCAACAAATAAGACCCTGCTGAGGTTGCTGAGAAAGCTCATAGACAAGAACAAAAAGACTTGGCACCTTCTCTTAGACCAAGCCTTATGGGCTGATCGAATATCTATCAAGAAGTCGATCAAAACCTCACCGTATGCTTTGGTGTATGGTAAAGAGGCTGTCCTGCCAACCCATGTAGAAATTCCTGCGTTGAAGATGTTAAATGATGAAGAAGCAGAATCTGGTCCTATGGAAGTTAGGCTAGCCCAATTATTGCAATTAGAGGAAGAACGGGATAAGGCATATCAGAACTTCGCAAAGCATGCCCAGGTCACCCGAAATTGGTTCAAGAAGAAGTCATCCGTCCGGACATTTAAAGTGGGAGACTTGGTCTGGAAATGGAATTCATGGAAGGTTAAGCCAGGCAATCATGATAAACTAGACGCGTTTTGGGAAGGGCCGTTCGAGATTGCCAAAGTAAATTCAGCTAACTCCTTTATCCTCAAGGACGCGACTGGTCAGACTCTACCAATTCCCGTAAACGGTCTTCACTTGAAGACCTTCTATCATTAAAAGTTTTCTTGAAAATTTTCATCCTTGTATATACTGTTGTTTATACTTGTACAAACTTTGTTTTAAGAGTCTCTAGAATTAAACATGTAGCTAGATATAGATTGCATCCTCACGTCATTGTGAAAATGAAGTTTTACCTCATGACTAAGGTTCAGCTTTGCCGAAACAAGAGTAAAATCTACTTCGGAATTCTTCTACGCGAAGTAGCCGGCGTAGGACGGTTCGCTGCGAAGCACTTTCAAATCAACAACAAGGAATGACTCATAGCGCCCAGATCCTAAAGGAGAAAGCAGATGCAACCTGCTCCGCTTGGCAGCAGGCTTCGCTGAAGAAGCAAAGGAAATACTTCTCTGGAGTATGAAGGCATGGAAAATGCTTCGCAAAAGGAAGCTGAGCGAAGCAACTTCAAAAGGAAAATGTTGCGAACCACTTCTTTGAGACAAAAGAACGCGCTTCGCTCCTAAGGTATCCTAAGCACCACTTCGGGGCTAATCTTGCGCGAAGCGCCCGGTAAGACAACAATGTAGCCTAGATCCCGCGAAAAGGCAGCTTCGGGTCCGAAGCATAGAAGACCAAGGAAAGTTTGAGGTTCGCCGCGAAGCACTTTGCGCCAAAATCAGCTTCACCAAGCCGTAGAGCGCAAAATGAGAAGCATTTAAAATGTGCCTTGAGGTGTGTGCCAACGACAATCTAGGAAAGTGCCCAGGACGTGCGGGTTTAATGCAAAGGTGGCGGGGCGCATCCCAAGAGAATGTCGTTATGATTAAAAGTTGTGCCCAGGTACGAGGTGGCAGGGGAGTTAGATTTTCGAAGCCGGGCCAGGTCATCGAAGTACACAGATCCGCGTGCAACCCCGCCGCAAAGCCAATGAAGAAGCGAAGCAATCCTTTCCGCCTGATTTTCGAATTTAATTTTGGTAGTTGCCATTAATGATGGTGGCTATAACCTTCGGCTATAAATCCCGAGCTTTACCAGTAAATAAGTTGTTTATCTGTTGTCGAGCAAGACTGTAAGAAACCTGGCCAGAGCTCTACGATATTCCCATTTTCTGCATTAAAATTCTCCTCCTTGAGGACGAAATGGGGAAGAAGAATTCTAAAGAAAAGAGGAAAGAGCCCGAGGTAGCGACTCCAGAAAAGGCAAAAAGGGGCAAGGAAGAAAAGAAGCATAGGCCCAAGAAGGTTGATTTAAACCTGCGCCCTGAGAAGCAGCCCATAGAAGAAGGGGAGGAATCAGAGGATGAGCAACTGCCAGAACCTCCCATTGATGGGTGGGAGAGGATAAGAGACACTGAACTTTCAAAAAGCATCGCAGAACTGCGATACACTATCGACTACATGAAGAGTCGATTATCTGCAGAAAATAAGAGGGCTGCCGCATACTACTCGCAGATATACTGGTATCTGACTCCACCAACCCACCACTGTCCTGAATTAATCTGTGCGATAGCCCAAAATTACCAGCCGTCCACCAGACAAGTTCTGGACGCTGCGGGTAATAAATTATTTTCGATTTTTAAGGAAGATGTACAAGTAGCTTTCGCTCCTTTGCAAGGGCCACCCAAGGGGTATTTGGTGCGCAATGTTCTGTTGAATGAACAAATGGACAGATTTAACGCCTCCAGCCACATTGTGAAATTTTTGAAGGAGAGTCTTAAGGATGGGTTACCTTCAGGCAAGCTACCACAGATGCCTCGCCTTCTGCAAGACTTCAAAAGCACAGATATCTTTTCCATTATTGCATGGGTCGCAGGTCTGTCTACAGACGCCGACGTTTATCCCTGGCAAGTGTCCCTGGCCGAATGCATTTCCCGAGGAGAGTTCTACGCACCAGACCCCTCAAGGCCAAACACGAACCCGGTTTTCTTTGACTGGGCAGAATGGGTAGCGCGGACCTTGCACACGCGGCTGGCGAGTTTGAAGAATGCCGGGACAGGCCAATATTTTGGGCCGTGCTCATTCCTAATCTGGCTCTTTTTCTGTCACACCCACAGGCATTTTCCTCATATTGCCATTACTCAGAGTGGCAAAGACGGAGCCCCGCTGCCGGTGTACGAGTGGACCTCCCTCCTAGCCAGGACGGGGTCGTATTATGTGTTCAATCAGCAATTTTTAGGACCGGCTCTTCAGTTATTGCAGGGTTCTTGCCCTCGAGTGCCCGTGGACCTGAGGGACAAAGTGGTCAACGAGCGGAAAGGGGACGTTTTTCAGCTGACCCAGGGTCTTGTCGTCCGCCTATTTGGATTCGCGGGGAAACCCTTCCTCTTGCCTGTGTATCCTTCTGGATACCAATTCGCTTTAGAGGTCGCTCGCCAGAGCGACGCGACAAATGTTATCTACGGCCATGGCCGAAAGTGGGCTCCGACTTGCGATTTCCCTTTCAAAATGGGAGTCGTAGAAGTCTTCGCCCTAAAACAACACGTATATTTGGAGAATAAACTTGCTGACTTCGGGTTGCTGCAGCTTCCGCAGCGGTGGTGCTATGACCCCTTGGGGGTAATGAGGGACCATCTGAGATTCAAAAATTTTCATGTTTGCCCTCGACCGGAGATTGTAGAACAGAGGAATAATCCCACTGGCAGAGATTTAGAGTGGCATGTAGAAAGGATGAAGACGTTGCCCCCGTGGCACGAATTTTACACTATGGAAGATGAGTATGATCCCATTAAGCACCCCTTCCCGAGCCCAGACTCTGCATTCTGGAGAAAAATGAAAGACGATTTGAAGGGAGAGATAAGGGATTGGCGCGAACCACAATTGAAGGAATGGTGGATTATGAGAGTTCATCGTCGGAAGCAGAAGTCATACGGACTCTTGGAGACAGATAAGGACTTCGCTATCTACTATGAAGCATATGCCGAATCTTGGCAACCCCTCTCCTTTGGTGATTTCATCCCCCCTAGTCCCCCAGGCTCGGGCGATAGCCCCAGAAGAATTGCTAATGATTCCGAACAGGAAGATGAAGACGAAGTTGTAGTGACACATCAAGAGCCGCTTAAGGAGCCTGTTGAAGGTTCCGAAGTTGATGTCGGGAGGTCGTCGCAGCAGCAAGAAAAGGAGGATATGAGGAAAAGAAAAAGACCCGAACAGGTTCAATTGCCCCCTCCTCATCCGAAACGGCCTCGCACCAGACCCTCCGGTGCTTCCAACGAACAGTCTACAGCAGGCTCGGTGGAGATTGATGTTGAGAAAACAGTGCTTCAAAAGACGGGGAAAAGTGTTGAGGTAGACGTCGTTAATGTGGAGGAATTCCTCCAAGATGAAGAAAACGTTGGTGAAAAAGCTGAAAATGTTGAGGATGTAGAAGCTGGAAGTAGCGAACCGAACACGCAAGAATTTGCCGCTTCTGCTCTGCCAGTAGGGCACGCAGGTACGCATCCCTCTTTTTCTACTCTAGTTTCCCAAGTTGGGTCAACAGTGGTCCCGACCGAAGGTCTCCTAGAGCCTTGTAAAAAATTTACTTGTCCAGTTGTACAGTCACCCCAGCGTGAAGTTTCTTTTGCTGTAGCAGATGTGTCTCGCGATTCCGCCAGTCCCATAGGTGTTTCCACCCCATTTGAGTCGTCAGGCCGGGACGTGTCCGCAGCCGCCACTTCACTCACCCATGCCACCATTCCGTTGGTACCTGGTCAGACCGAAGGTGATACTTCATCTCCAAACCCCAACTCCCACCCCACACCCACGCAAGCTATCGCTTCACTAGCCAAAACCCCTACCACGCCCGCCACCGAACCCACCGGCAACACGTCACCGATTCAGTCTTTGTACCTGCTTACCCCTTCGGCTGTCAACCCAGCCTTATTAGAAAATGAGTTAACCATGATCAAGGAGAGCCCTCTAGCGAAGAAGTTGATCCGAGCCCGCCAAAATACTGACAATATGCTCAAGGAGGCGAGGAGAAAGAGGGGGCGTTCATTGGCAAGACAAGAGAAGTGCGCGGTCATTGATCTGAAGAATGGGAAATTGCACAAGGTCAAGAAAATTCCCAAGGTTCAGAAACCCTTGGACGAAATGACCTCTGCAGATTATGAGTATCAGGAAAAGGTCAAGGACCTAGAACATATAGACATTGATAATGAATCAGAATCAATGCATGTGAGAATAGAGACCTTCCGCGCACATGCCCAAATCGCCAACCAGCGCCGCTGTGAGGCGGAGAATGCCAATGTCAAGCTGGAGGAGGATCTGGCTAGAGTCCGCTCTCAGTTGGAGGATGCTCTGAAGCAATGTGAGCAGATGAAGGAGGAGAGGGATGCCTTAAAACAACAGATAGAACAACTGCAAAGTAAAGTAGGAGATCATAGCAAGACCCAGGCCGAGGCTGAATTGAAGGCCAAGGAGTTTGAGGACCGGATCTTGCAGATGCAACTGCAGTTGTACGAAAAGGAGAGCTTGGAACTGTTCGACAGGAACAGAATTAAGGATATCCGCTCTCATTTGCTCAGGAATTTCAGATCTCGGGCCTCTAGTGCCCTCTCAATATTATCATATATTACAGAAGCCCAGAACGCTGCTTCTCAAAAGGGGCCAATAGTGGACGAAATCATCCAGGAGATTAGAAGCCGGCTCAGCTTAGCCTTTGAAGTGCAGAGCATAAAGTACCAAGACCTGCAAGTCGCAGCTATGAGTCGGATGGCCCGAGATTGGTCCACCGCCCAAGCCACAGTCCGCGCCTTCTTCTCCAAGGTGAGAAAGGCACAGAAGGCGAAGCAACTTCTGGATATATTTGAACAGGAGCAGCGTACCTCTCTGGGGTATTTTCAAAATCTTTCAGAACTGGGTTTCCCGAGTTTCACTGACGATGACGGGAACCTTTTGACAAAAGAAGAATTGAAACCTGCCTGGCTCAGCTTTGAGGGCGATGTCTCTGAGATTGATCAGTCGAAAGAGCCAGTTACGGAAGGCCGGGTCACAGATTTTATTTTGAGATATTGTAGGATCGCGGCGTGCTTAAATGATTTAAGCACTAGGGCCAAATCTGCTGACATTGGGCAGATTGACAGGTTCCATGTCCTGGTTAAGGCATTGCAAGACCGAGAGCCTTTCCAGAAAGGCGCGTGGGCCCACATTCGCCGAACCATGGAGAGGATCCGTGACCGCCTTCCACCGCCGCCGTTGGAGCAGATACCTGGCGAAGGAGATGGGAAAAGATTAGAAGCAGTTGATGAGGTGCCCCCGGAATCAGAAAAACAACGAGGAGAAGGGTCTGGAGGTGACTCTGGCCCAATGGATGAAAGCTAAAGGGTCCTCACACCGAGGCGAGCTCGTTGCCCCGCGAGCCGCCAGGAATGTTGACAATTTTGTCACATTGCTTGGAGGGGTGGCAAAATTCAAAATTCTGTGATAATTTCTTGGTTTGTTTTCTTTCTTTTGGTTGTAAACAACACTCTAGCAATTTTGGCTATCATTTTTGCCCCTTTTGTAAATAAACTATATGTATAGAAGCTTCGCCCATAGCTTCGCCAAGAGAAAACAGGAAAATGAAATGCATGCCCAAAATTTTCTAAGGCATGAAAAGAGCTTCGCCAGCGAAGCCTCTAGGAGACTAGCTTCGGGCCCCGTTTTTGCGAAGCGGCAAAGCAGCGATAGAAAAAATTGCAAAGTATGAAAACTGCTTCGCCGAAATCTCAGCGAAGCACCCGCTTCGGCCCCTTTCCCTGGCGAACCGTTTTTCCAGTAAGATTTTGCTTCGCCCTGGGACGCTGCGAAGCACCCGCTTCGGCCAATTTTCGTGCGAAGCTCCCTCACTAGGAGCCTAGTTGCCTTGAAGAAGTCGGAGAAATATTCTAAGGCAAGATTCTACTTCGGCCAAAAGACCCCCGAACGGCCATTTTGAAAAAGCTTCGCAGCGAAGCACTCTTTCAGCCCATCAGCGAAGCATCCATTTGCGAAGCAACCTTCAACCCGTTTTCCCGGCAAAGCGATGAGAGATTGGGAACCATGTTTTGAAGAGGCAAATCTGCTTCGGCGCTAAGTCTTTGCGAAGCTGTTTTTTGAAGGCCCCTTCGCGCGAAGCACCCATGCAGAGAGGTCAGCCCCGCTTCGGCTCACATCCGTCGCGAAGTAGGTCCCCGAACTGGAATTTAGCGAAGCTCTCCAGGGCACACACACCAAGGCCGGGTATCTTTTCAAGGCAATCGAGTATTTCATAAATGCATTTTTACTTGCCCGAAAGACCCGGGACTCATTTTTGGCAATGGAAGAGGAAATATCAGTCGCAGGGGGAGAACCCGACGGACCTAGCAGCCACTCGAGCACCGCACCCGGAGATTCAGGACGAGTCAGGCGGCTCATTAATGCAGATTTCCCCGGCTAATGCGGCCGTAACTGCCAAATATAGAAACAGATGTGAGAGCTCGGTCACGGGAGGAGCGAAGGTAGATTTCTCAGGTTTTCGAGGGCGTACTCTCAGATTTTGTGCATTGATGGTTCAGAGGGTCGGGTCCTCTATAAAAACCCATGAATTGTAATGGAAAAGGGGGGGGAACTCTTGCTAGAAAATTGCTGTAACTTGGTTCCTGCAATTGATATTAAAGACTTTGGGCTTATTTCTCTCTTGTATGCTGCCTTCTGTGATTATTTCTGTTATTCCGTTTCTTCATTTGCATACTATAATTCTGAATTCTGAGTTTAGGTGTGTAATTGGGGATTAGACCCTGGAATTTTCCTGAAGGATACATAGGGGAGATAATATTGCGTTAAACTCCTTTTATGCCGCCTGTGGTTAGTGGTTTCTGTTACGTTCACATATTTTCCTAGTCGCTGTAATTCTGAAATCTGGATTTAGGCGTGGGAGAATAGTTGAATTCTGGAACTCTTCCAGAGGATACATAGGGAACTTTGCGTGATGTTCATTTATGCATTATTCTTGGTATTTATTGCTGCTTTTCCAAGTTATTAGTTGATAATCGTGCTGTTGGTTCTTTCCCACCGAATTGTTGACGCTTCTTACCCTATCCTTTTATTTCTTTCCTGTACTCTTATCTTAAAACATCAAGTAGTTTAGTTCAGGAGCCGGCCTTTCTCCGGAGATTGGCACGGGGGGCATCTCTTCCCCTCGGCCTTTCAATGTTGGTCCAGGTCTAGGGCGCGTATCCTTCCCAAAATCCTTTCCTGTGGCAGATTTGTGACCAACAAGCACTAGGGTAGTAATGACCCTAGAAATAGGAAATTAAAACAAGACTAGCTCAAGAAATCCTTTAACATTCTATACACTATTACGAATAACTATTAAGGTGCTAAAATGTAACAATACTCTTAATTAAGATTTCAAAAAATAATAGAATATATATATGTTTTTCTTTTAGAAACTTATTCAGAAATCATTGCGTCCTAATTAACTTCAATCCACACCATTATCGAAATCAATTCAACTCAATTAGCAAATGCTATAATTCAATGACTTTAGATATTCATGGAAGGTCCTTATCATTTCCATGTTCTTTAGAACTGACGATGAAGGATTTTCGTGACTCATTGAACCCTGAGCTTATACTCATTCTGTGTTCGAGAATTCACCTTTGTGAATTATCTGCTTTCTATGGCCATACTTTACCTGCGGGATTTTTAATGCTTCAATTCAAAGTCATTGTCCAGATCCTTGAAGAAACCTTTCAATTCTCCATCAATGTTTGTCAAAAGTGAAAGGGTTTTGTAGCACATTTTATTTATGTACAAAGGAGGCTGCAAAATCTTGCCTAAGATAACGACCAAAAGTCTATGATCAATTTTGCTCATACTTGTTAAAAACCAGGCATTAACCAAGACATTGAAGTAACTATGGATAAGCTCAGAATATAACTTTGTAAATGCAAGCTGTGACTGGTTTCAATTTGCAATCAATAAAAAACCAGTCACTGTAAAAAAAAAATCAGTACGTCATACTTGGGTTTCAGGTTGCCCAACCAGATTTTATGCAGTAGTATAACGCCATGGTTCATCAGAAGTTTAACCTATTAGCATTAACCCATAGAGTCTCATTAAGTTTTTGATGTGCACTTCATTAGTTAAGCTAACAATAGAATTCTGGTAAAAGACTGGTACAGATATTTACCACATTCCTTTATTAAAACTGTCTTGCCATTCAAATGGTCTAAGGAATATGGTACAAGTACAGTTCAAACAATCTTGCTAATTCGTTATACTAAGTGACCATGCTAAGTTTACACTGTCTTGCCCATTTCATCATGCAAGTGTAGTTCAAGATGCAAGCGGATTATGCAGCTATGCCATGTTTAAACTGTCTTGCCCATCATCATGCCATTGGTTTATGCAGGTATGATACTGAAGACTGTCTTGTCCATTTCATCGCACAAGTGTAGTGCAAAACCTTCCTGCAAGTGGATTATGCAGCTATAAGACTGATGACATTTCATCATGTAAGTATTCAAATCAGACATGCCAACTTATCTTATAGATGCAGTTCCTAACAGTCATACCAGGTCATAACATTGCAGTTCAAACGGTCTTGCCAATTCATCTTATAGGTGCTGCTATATCAGTCTTGCCCTTAAGTGTAATGTAACAGTCTTGTCAATTCATCTTACATGTACTGATTAAACAGGCTTGCCAGTTTATACAAGTGCAATGCAAACAGTAATTCATCCAGTGCATTGTAAATAGTCTTGTTAAGTCATCTTAGAGATGCTGCGTAAACAGTCTTGCCAATTCATACAAGTGCAACACAACCAGTCTTGCAATTTGATACAAGTGCAACACAACCAGTCTTGCAATTTCATAGAAGTGCAATGTAAATAGTCGTATCCATCCATCTTGCTGCTCAAACAGTCATATTGATTCATGCAAGTGCAGTTCATAACATCCTTGCTAATTCATTTAAATCAGCCTTGTCAATTGCATCTGAAGGCAGTCCTGTCAATTTATGTAAGTGCAGTTAAAACAGTCATGCTAATTCATGCAAGAACACTTCATAACAGTCATCAAATATGTCTCAAGGCAGTTCTATCAATTCATACAAGTGCAATCAAAGCGTTCCTTCTGATTCATACAACTCATATTAGTCCTGCCAATGCAGTTCATAGCTGTCTTGCCAAATCGACTTACAAGTGCATCTCAAAACCATACATTATTGATCATCTTATGGTATGAGGCTCATCAATATGCTTATCCTTTCAAGTCTTAAGTTGTACACCAACCCATCATCAAGTACAATTTTATATCATATGATACAAATTAGATTTTTTGTTCAGAATAAAGTTTCATGTCTAGCTTTTACAGTTCTCATAAAAGGTATAATTGTCGAATTTTCAAAAGAGTAAGAAAAGAGCTGTCAAGTGGCTTCCTGCTGGAGCAATAGTGGTAGAGGGAAAGTATCATCTGGGCGCTTGATACGAATAAAAAGTACAAATCACACGCACAAAAGATTTAATGAAGAAGAATTGATTATCATTTGCATAAAGGAGAACTGATTATCATTTGCATAAAGGGCTTATAAATAGGCGATTACAATTGGATAACAACGGAGTTGTCAAAATCTTATTCATAGCAACTATAGAAAGTTTATCAACATATGGAAAGTTTATCAACATATTGCATAATAGAAAGTTTTCATATTACTATGCATGTCATTCCCTATCATTCCTTCCCACTATAGAAGCATTGGTCCCCAATGCGTACAAACGTGGAGGAGAGATTTTTGTTTAATTTTTTATGATTATTATTTAATAATTTAATAAAGTACACTACATGATCAATGTATGTGGACCAAGCGCGTGTGGTGCCCGCATGATGTGGAGTATATGCGTTGACCAAGAAATGGCCATGCAGAAAAGAAAGTGTGGGTGGGAAGAAGAACAAAGATCCACCAAAAATGCTATAAGGAAAAACTGCACAAAACAAACTGCATAGGAAAACTGCAAAGGATAACTGCAAAGGATAACTGTTGACAATTTCGTCACATTGGAGGGGTGGTGAAAATTAATGTTGTGTAAAGGATTTTCTTGTTTTCTTTATTTTTGTTGATAGTGGTATTGCAGCAAGTTTGGTTGTCATTTTTGAATTCCCTTTGTAGATAACCGTGTAAGAGAAAGCTTCGCTTACAGCACTAGCAGGAACAGGCAGCTTCGCAAACAGGAAATAGGGAAAACATAGGCGCAGGCCTGAAATCTCCTAAGGCATAGAAAGAGCTTCGCAAGCGAAGCCCCCGCGAGACCTGCTTCGGGCCGAAATCCTGCGAAGCGTAAAATGTGAGATGCGAAAGTTTCTAAAGTATGGAGAAACACTTCGCAAAATTTCCAGCGAAGCACCCGCTTCGACCTTCCTTTTTGGCGAACCTCCCCCAAGAAAAATCTACTTCGCTCAAAACTTTTGCGAAGCACCTGCTTCGGGCGATTTCAGTGCGAAGCTTCCCCATACGAAGGTTGATTGCCCCCGAAAGTTTTCTAAGGCATGGATGAGCTTCGCCCAAACTCCTTCCGAACGGCCATTTTGAAGAAGGTTCGCAGCGAAGCATTTTTGACAGCCCATCAGCGAAGCATCCACTTCGGGCAAGGACTCTTGCGAAGCAGCCTTCAACCCATTTTTCCAGCGAAGCAATGAAAGATTGAGAGCCATGTTTTGAGAAGGAATATCTGCTTCGGCACTAAGTCCTCGCGAAGCTATTTTTGGAAGTCCCTTCGCGCGAAGTACCCATCCAAGGAAGTCAGACCCGCTTCGGCTCACATCCATTGCGAAGTAAGGTCCCGAACTGGAATTTGGCGAAGCTCTTTAAGGGCACACACTCCAAGGCTGGGTATCTTTTCGAGGCAATCGAGTGTTTCATAAATGAATTTTTACTTGCCCGAGAGACCCGGGGCTCATTTTTGGCAATCCGAAAAGAGATATCAGTCGCAGGAGGAGAGCCCGACGGACATAGCAGCCACTCGAGCTCCGCACCCGGAGAAATTCAGGACGAGTCAGGCGGCCCATAAATGCAAATTTCCCCGGTTGACGCGGCCGTAGCTGCTAATTGTAGAAAAGGATGTGAGAGCTCGGTCACGGGAGGAGCGAGAACAGATTTCTCAGGTTTTCGAGGGCGTACTTCCAGATTTTGTGCATTGATGGCTCAGAGGGTCGGGTCCTCTATAAAAACCCATGAATTGTAATGAGAAAAGGGGGGGAACTTCTGCTAGAAAGCTGTTGTAACTTGATTTTTTGCAATCGATATAAAAGACTTTGGGCTCAATTTCTCTTTTGTATGCTGCCTTCTGCGATAATTTCTGTTATTCCATTTCTTCATTCGCATACTGTAATTCTGCATCCTGGATTTAGGTGTGTGATTGGGGGATTGGACCCTGGAATTCTCCTGAAGGATACATAGGGGGGAAAGTACTACGTTAAATTCTTTGTATGCTGCCTCTGGTTAGTGGTTTCTGCTACGTTCATTTATTTTCCTAATTGCTGTAATTCGGATTTAGGCGTAGGAAAGTGGTTGAATCCTGGAACTCTTCCAAAGGATACATAGGGAAGTTAGCGTGGTATTCATTCATGTTTTATTCTTTGTATTTATTGCTGCTACTTCAAGATATTAGCTAGTGATCGTGTTGTCGGTTCTTTCCCTCTGAAAATCCATTGACATTCTTTCCCTTACTCCCTTTATTTCTTTCCTGCACCCTTACTCTTTTTATCTCTTTCCTGCACTCTTATCTTAAAACCCCAAGTAGTTTAGTAAAGGAGCCGGCCTTTCTCCGGAGATTGGTACGGAGGGCATCTCTTCCCTCCGGCCTTTCAATGTTGGTCCAGGTCTAGGGCGCGTATACATACCAAAATCCTTTCCTGTGGCAGATTTGTGACCAACAGTTTCTGGCACGCCCGGTGGGACCCGGTCAGTCTCACCTTGTGAGTGGTAGTGAGAACCGATGCTTATCTCATTGCCAAAAGACTCTAGCATCTGGCGGCTCTGTTCAACCTGAGAATCTTAAAGTCGTAGAGACCGGTACTAAAGTATCCGTGCCTTCATGCAAACAAGATGGAGAGTTAGGAATAGTGGAGAAGAGACTGAGTTCTTTGAACTCGATATTGACGCCTTCGGGGAACGCTCCAGGTTGGTCACCCCTGAATCACTGTTACGTGGAACGTCCTCGCAAGAGGCTGCCTTTGACGGACAAGGGCCAACTTCGGATAGCACAGCGGCTAGTCTTCCTCCTAATCCTCCTAACTCGCCAGATCATCCAAGTGCCTCTGTTCCAGTTAGTAATCCAGTTAGCAATCAACAAGGAACTTCGGGAATTCCTGTTTTTCGGAATCTCGGCGCAAACATGGCACACCAGCAACATCAACAACAAATGCAGCAGCAGCAGCAACAACCGCCGCCCAGATTGTTCCCGGCATGGAATTCTTCCGGACCATTAAATCTAGCGGGACAAGGGCAGGTTCCGCCTGCTGCTATGAAGAAAATCCCCACATTCGATGGAACAGGGAAGACAGCTCTGGAACATATCCAAGACATTGTTTCTCTGGCAGCAATTCACGACATCACAGAAGAAAGAGTTATGGTAAAGCTTTTGGTTCTGTCTCTCAGAGGAAAGCTCCTCTACTGGTATAGATCCCTACCACCTGGCACTATAACGGGATGGGACCAGTTAGCCGGACAGTTAATGAGGGGTTTCAAAGAATTCGCCGATCCATCCTCTCTCTTGCACCAGTTTACGACGATTCAGAGACACCCGCAGGAGGAGATTGCTGATTTCAACGTAAGGTTCGCTCGAACTTGGCAAAGGGTACCAGCTGGACTCCGACCAACCAACGAAGCTGCGGCGTATTATTACCTTAGGGCCTTTAACCCTGACATCAGCGTGATGGTAAGATATTCGAATATTAATACCTTCCCTGAACTGTATGAATTGGCCCAGAAAGCGGAAATGGATTTGATAGCCGTGGGTAAACTTCCTCAAAGGATGCCGATGCCCATACTTCCAGAATTCCCTCAGTCCCAGTATACAAGTGCGGCTACTTCGCAAATCTCCGCAACCCCTGCGTATCCAATCTCATCATGGAACCCGAACCCCATTGTGTCTCAGGTCACTACTCCACAAATACATTTTCCTACATTTTCAGCACCACCGCCCACTGTCCCTTCGGCATTTCCCGTGTTACCAGCACCACCCCAATACCCTGCCCTACCCCCAATACCAACGATGGCCCCATTGCCACCTGCCCCCAAAGCTGAAGATATGCAGGCTAAAATACTACAGGAGGTTCAATCCCTAAACTCCACGGTACAGACCTTGTCTAATGACATGACCATCATGAAGAAGAAGCAGGCACAACAGGAGTTCCTGCCAAGGAGGTCTTATCCCCCACCAGCGCTCACTAAAGACCAAGTGGTACAGCAAGGGAGGTCATCGGCAAGAAATGCCGTGATTGACGAAGTCCCAAGCACTTCTGACTACATACATTGGTGCTCCACGTGTAACGACCCACATGAAGAAAATACCTGCATGCTGCATCAACATTACGTGCAAACGTTGTCGGGTAGTAGCCCTGGTGGTCAAGTCAATATAATAAGGCAAACAGATCAGAACCTAGTAATTGATGAAGAAGAGCAAGTTTCAGTCCTTACTAGGGAAGGAAAAAGACCAATGGAGGTAGATGCGGCTCAAATGGCCCCCCTAAAGGTGTATACTCGCCGCGAGAAGGGACAACAACCTTCCAAGGCCCCGGACGAAGTTTCTCATCCTGCGCTAGCAAAAGAGAAGACCCAACAGGCCTCCGCAACCCCGCCTCAGGCGGAAACCAAAGAACAGGCTAGGGAAAAGCTTAAACTCCCTTCGCTGACCAAACGACAAAGAGTCGAAGCCACGGAGCAGTATCGCACGAAGTATGAGGCTAAAAAAGAACCCGAGATACACAACTCCCTAATATACAACATCGTAGACGAGCTAAAGAAAACACCTGCCAAGATTAGTCTGTACGACGCATTACGACTACCGGACAAGTGGACTTGTTGCAGGAATCCTTGAAGACAACTAAGGCAAGAAAGTTAGCACCACTTGCCCTAGTGCAAACCTTATCCACGTCCATTACAGGAAAAAACAGGCCTCCTCCGTTCTACCTGTCCTTACAAATGGAAGGGTATATCGTCCACAATTGTATGATTGATTCCGGGGCCGCAACGACAGTCATGCCTAAGGCGGTTTGCGAGGAAATAGGAATGGAGTACACGCGAAGCAGCCACGGCGTACTCCAACTGGATGGTACTCCTGTAAAGACTGTCGGCGTAATTAAAGATATACCTATTCGACTGCACAAAGTGCCTCAAATTATGGTAATACAGGAGGTGGTAGTCGTTGACCTGGAGCCATATTTTAGTATGTGCCTGTCAAGGGAATTCACAACAAAGTTAGGAGGATACCTGTCCATGGACTACTCACATTTAGAAGTTCCATTCAAGGGAAAGAAGGTTAAAATCTACAATGAGAAACCTTCTACATTCCTCGTACAGAAGATGTCCGAGGAGGAAAGTGGTGATCTCATACATGCAATAGCGGAGGGGATAGAGCAGGTGGACCTAGTTGAAGAATCCCTTGCGCAGTTGAATTCTGAAGACGAGTTTTCACTGACAGATTTCAATGCCATGATAGAAACAGAAATAGGATGCTATACTATCACCGAACCAGAGAAGCACACTAAGCTGGAGAATAAGATGTGTGCCCAGAGGGAATTATGGAGATTGTTCTTTGATGGCGCCCGATGCAAAAATGGCGCCGGGGCAGGAATACTTTTAGTATCACCGTCTGGCGAGCAAAGAGAATATTGCTACCGGTTGGTTTGGAGCTGCACCAACAACGCAGCAGAGTATGAAGCCTTATGCCTAGGACTGAAGAAAGCAGAGAAATTAGGCATAAAACATCTCCAAGTCTTCGGAGATTCAGAATTGGTATGTAATCAGGTCACCAACAAGTGCATCTCAAAAAAGCATTATCTTAAAGCATACCGTAACAGAGTATGGGACTTGTTTGACCAGTTCGAGTCACTCAATCTGCAGTCCATCCCACGAGAGAAGAATAGACACGCCGATGTCTTGGCTTCCATCGCAGCTAGATATTCTCCAGCTGACGACATGGTACACAAGCCCAAGGCCGTGAGGATGATTTATAGGCCCTCTGTGCCGGATAGAGACATGCATTGGCAAGTTTTCGACAATGATGAACAGATCATCAATTTCTTGGTCCAAGAAGCAGCCACTGTTGAAGAAAGGAGTATGAAGGGCGAGGAGTATGAGGGACTGGTCCAGTTAAAAAACAACCATGTTCCAAAAGGGTTGATTACTCTAGAAAGCCTTTTTGATCAAAATGATCGAGCGGTTTCCCACAGAATCAAAGTCAACGCTAAGCAATATCAGGATCTGGAGCTCGAATCTGGGAAAGTGATAAAAGTCGGGACAGATTGCACCTCAACAGAGCTAGAACAGATCCGATCTTTGTGCAGAAGGTATCCTGACATAGTGGCATGGTCTTATCAAGACCTGAAGGGATATGATCGACAATTGGTTCAACATACAATTGAGTTGCAGGAAGGGGTCAAACCTTTCCGGCAGAGGCAAAGGCCTGTTAACCCAAAGATCGAAGTCATGATGAAAGCTGAACTCCTGAAGATGCTTGAGGCTAAGATAATTTACCCCATAAAGCATTCCTCTTGGGTAGCGAATCTAGTCCCCGTCAGGAAGAAAAATGGAGACATTCGACTATGTGTAGACTTTCGCAATCTAAATCAGGCTTCGCTAAAAGACCATTACCCTCTCCCGCAGATTGATCAAATCTTGCACTCAGTAGCTGGGGCCCAACGTTTCTCCCTACTTGATGGTTTTTCAGGATATAACCAGATTTGGGTTAGGGATGAGGACCAACACAAAACGGCATTCACTACTAAATGGGGAACATTTGCTTATCAGCGAATGCCATTCGGCCTTTCAAACGCAGGAGCCACTTTCCAGAGGGCTATGGATTTAGCATTCGGCGAACTATTGAATAAGGTCATTGTCATCTATTTGGATGACATGACCGTCTTCTCCCGGAAAAGGGAAGACCATCCTTTGCACTTACAGCAAATATTTGAAAAATGCCGAGAATTTGGCATCTCAATTAACCCGAAGAAGTCCATATTCGCAGTAAATGAAGGAAAATTACTGGGACATGTTATATCAGAGAAGGGCCTCGCCGTAGATCCTGACAGAGCTGAGGCTCTCTTAAAGCTCCCACTCCCGGCGAATAAGAAAGGGCTGCAGTCGTTTTTCGGCCAGATTAATTTCGTAAGGAAGTTTGTTCCAGACTTCGCTCAAGTCATTAAGCCGATGTCTGAGCTCTTGAAGAAGGACGCTGAATTCACCTGGACGGATGAAAGAAGGGAGGCATTTGAAGAAATCAAGGCCCGAATCGCTCAGGCACCCGTCCTGACTAATCCTGACTACAGTAGGGATTTCATCCTATATGCTGTAGGAGAACCCGAGAGTTACGCCGCAGTCCTGACACAAAAGGGAGAAGATGGCGAAGAGCGCCCCATTGCGTTTCTAAGCCAGGTAATACACCCCCACGAGGAGAAGTACAACTTCATAGAAAGACAGGTGCATGCTGTTATGAAATCCCTAAGGAAATTCAAACATTTCGTCTCCCAAAGTCGGGTTACGGTATTCGTCATTCATCCTGATGTACGCAACTTCATTATCCAAGGAGAGTTGGGCAGCAAAAGGGCTGGTTGGGTCAACAAAATACAGGAGTTTGACATTGAAATTAGACCTACAAAGTTGGTTCGCGGTCGCACGCTATGCCAGGAACTTGCGAAGAGCGTAGCAGCCGAAGTAACAGCTTGTCAGTGGGATGACTTGGCGGTAGAAGAGTGCTTCGCGAATCAAGAAGAAGATGAAAAAGACTGGGTCAGTGAAATAGTTGAATATTTCAACACTGGGAGATGTCCTCCACATTTGAATGCTTCGCAGCGAAGACACTTCAGGATGCGGTCCCTCCGATACATATTACGTCCCGAAGGCCTATTCTTCAGAAATATTGATGGTGTTCTTCTCAGATGCATAAAAGAAGATGATAAGAAAAGGGTCCTAGGTGAATTCCACTCAGGTTTCTCAGGGGGCCACTTCGCAGGAAGAACAACAACTTTAAAAATAATTAAGGCGGGCTACTATTGGCCTACGCTCTTCGCCGACGCCTTTGTAGTCTGCCGAAAATGTGAACAATGTCAGAAGTTCGCCGGCCGAGGCAAAAATGCTCCCATGCCCCTCCAACCAATACAGGTAGAAGCACCCTTCCAACAGTGGGGATTAGATTTCATAGGAGTTATTTCGCCGAACTCCTCTGCAGGACATAAGTTCATCTTGACTGCAACTGACTATTTCACTAGATGGGCCGAAGCAGTGCCCACAAAAAACGCCGACCAGGAAACAGTCATTACATTCCTAGAGGGCTTGATCACCCGGTTCGGCATCCCGGAAGCAATAGTAACAGATAATGGTCCTGGGTTCACAGGTGCCAAGATCAATGAATTCACCTACAAATATGGGATGTACCGCAAGGTTACCTCCAATTATTATCCACAAGGTAATGGATTGGCAGAATCAACAAATAAGACCCTGTTAAGGATGCTGAGGAAGCTCATAGAGAAGAACAGAAGAACTTGGCACCTTCTCCTGGATCGAGCCCTGTGGGCTGATCGGATATCTGTCAAGAAGTCGATCAAAACTTCGCCTTACGCCCTGGTATACGGCAAGGAGGCTATCTTACCAACCCATATAGAAATTCCTGCGTTACGGTCGTTGAACGACGAAGAAGAAGAATTCAGTCCCATGGAGGATAGACTAGCTCAACTGCTACAATTGGAGGAAGATCGTGATAAGGCCTACCAGAACTTCGCAAAACATGCTCAAATCACCCGAAATTGGTTCAAGAAGAAGTCCTCTGCCCGAACATTCAGAGTAGGAGACCTGGTATGGAAGTGGGACTCTTGGAAGGCCAAGCCTGGCAATCATGATAAACTAGACGCTTTCTGGGATGGGCCATTCGAGATTGCGAAGGTAAATTCAGCTAACTCCTTTATCCTCAAGGACACAGCTGGCCAGACTTTGCCAATTTCTGTAAATGGTTTTCATTTGAAGACCTTCCATCGTTAAAAAAAAAAAAAAAAATTATTATTAAAAAATTCCTTAAAGTTTTTACCTTTGTATATAATACCTTGTTATTTGCGCTTGTATATACTTTGTTTTAAGACTTTCAAAAGGTTAAATAGACAGCCAGAAGAAGACCGCAGCTTCATACCGCCATAGCAATGAGCTCCGACTTCACCAAGTCTAGTAGAACCTCCTTCGGGAATTTTTCGCGCGAAGTAGCTGATGCAAGTTGGTTCGCTGCGAAGCACCTTGGCGTTGAAACGTGAAAAGGCTCCTCGAAGGCCAAAACAACATCAAAATAAAGACTGAGACCAGAATACGGCGTGTCGCCGACAACCAATACCAAGGGGTGGCTCATAATGCTCAAGTCCCAAAGGAGAAAGCGAATATAAACAACTTCGCTCAGCAGCAAGCTTCGCTGGAGAAGCAAACGCAAGTACCTCTCCGAAGCCTCCAATCGCCTAAGGCATGAGAAATGCTTCGCGAAAAGGAGACCGAGCGAAGTGGCTTTCAAGAGAAATTCAGCGAACCATTTCCCTGTCTATAAGCGCGATAGAGACAAAGAGACGCACTTCGCTCAAAAGGCAACTCAATCCCCACTTCGGGGTTGATCTTCCGCGAAACAGGCAATGAGGCAGTAAAGTAGCCCGAATCCCGTGAGTAAAACAACTTCGGGCCCGAAGTATGAAAATTGGTGGATCGCTGGAGGTTTGCCGCGAAGTGTCCTTTGCGCCAAAATCAGCTTCGCCAAGCCGTAGAACGCAAAATGAGAAGCGTTTAAAATGTGCCTTGAGGTGTGTGCCAACGACAATCTAGGAAAGTGCTCAGGACGTGCGGGTTTAATGCAAAGGTGGCGGGGCGCATCCCAAGAGAATGTCGTTATGATTAAAAATTGTGCCCAGGTACGAGGTGGCAGGGGAGTTTGATTTTCAAAGCATGGTCAGGATTTCGAAGTACATAGGCCCGCGTACGCCCGCGCCGCAAAACCAATCCGAGCGCAATGTGATCTCTTCGGCCCGATTTCTAAATTTAATTTTGGCAGGTGCCATAAATGGTGGTAGTATCAATCCACAACTATAAAAGCTGAGCTTCAGAGGCGAAAAGTTGTTCGTCCGCGGATAAATCCAAACGCAAGGAGCCCTGGCCATTACGTTACTCTGCTGCACCCTCATCATTCTGCGTCAAAATTCCGCCGCCTTCTAGAAACCAAGATGGGAAAGAAGAATTCGAAGGAGAAGAGGAAAGAGCCTGAGTCAGCCGGTCCAGAGAAAACCAAAAGGGGAAAGGAAGAGAAAAGGCATAAGACCAAGAGGGTAAACCTCAATCTTCGCCCTGACAAACAGATTGTGGAGGAAGGGGAAGATTCCGAAGAAGAACAGCTTGGAGAACCGCCCATCGACGGGTGGGAGAACATAAGGGACACTAAGCTCACAAAGAGCATAGCCGAACTCCGGTACACTATTGATTACATGAAGAGTCGGCTGTCTGCGGAAAACAAGAGGGCTGCCGCATACTACTCCCAGATATATTGGTACCTGACTCCACCAACGCACCCCTGTCCCGAGTTAATCCATGCCATTGCACAAAATTACCAACCCTCCACCCGGCAGGTTCTGGACGCGGCAGGAAACAAATTATTTGCAATTTTTAAGGAAGATGTGCAGGAGGCTTTCGCTCCTCAGCAAGGGCCACCCAAGGGGTATACTGTCCGCAACGTGGTTCTGAGTGAACAAGTGGATAGGTTCTCCACATCCGAGTATATTATCAAGTTCTTAAAAGAGAATATGAAAGACGGACTTCCTTCGGGTAAGCGACCACAGATGCCTCGTCCTCTCACCGATTTTAAGAATACTGACATCTTCTCTATTATAGCATGGGTTGCGGGATTGTCTACGGATGTGTCTGTGTATCCCTGGCAAGTATCGCTGGCTGAATGTATCTCACGAGGGGAGTTTTATGCCCCCGACTCATCGAGGCCAGGCATTAACCCGGTCTTTTTCGACTGGGCAGAATGGGTGGCCCGGACCCTGCATACGCGGTTGGTCAGCGTGAAGAATTCTGGAACAGGTCAGTATTTTGGGCCTTGCTCCTTCCTAGTGTGGCTCTTTTTCTACCATACTTATAAGTGTTTTCCCCACATCGCCATTACTCCGAGCGGCAAGGATGGAGCTCCTTTGCCAGTATATCAGTGGACTCCTCTCCTGGCAAGGACGGGGTCATACTATGTTTTCAACCAGCAGTTCTCAGGACTTGCTATGCAGCTTGTACAGGGTTCCTGCCCTCGGGTGCCCGTGGCTCTCAGAGATAGGGTTGTTAATGAGAAAATGGGCGATGTTTTTCAACTGACACAGGGGCTTGTTGTTCGCCTGTTTGGGTTTACGGGAAAACCCTTCCTGCTGCCACTCTATCCTTCTGAGTATCAATTCGCTTTGGAGGTTGCTCGACAGAGCGATGTGACGAATGTTGTCTACGGCCATGGCCGGAAGTGGGCACCAACCTGTGATTTCCCTTTCAAAATGGGAGTCATTGAGGTTTTTGCCCTTAAACAAAATATTTATCTGGAGGAAAAGCTTGCTGACTTCGGTTTGCTGCAGATCCCGCAGCGATGGTATTATGATCCCTTGGGGATAAGGAGAGATCATCTCAGGTTCAAAAACTTCCATATTTGCCCCCGCCCGGAGATCGTAGAACAGCGGAACAACCCTACGGGGAGAGACTTGGAATGGCACCTGGAGAGAATGAAGACAATGCCTCCATGGCATGAATTTTACGCTATTGAAGCTGAATATGATCCCATTCGGTATCCCTTCCCAGAGGCGGATTCCCCCTTCTGGAAAAGGATGAAAGATGATCTGAGGGAAGAAATTAAAAAATGGCGCGAAGATCAGCTGAAAGAATGGTGGGTGATGAGAGTCCACCGCCGAAAACAAAGATCGTATGGTCTCTTAGAGATGGATAAAGACTTCGACATTTACTACGAAGCCCATGTCGGGTCCTGGCAACCCATCTCATTCGCTGACTTCATCCCCCCTAGCGCCCCGGGTTCGGGCGAAAGCCCAAGGCGAATCGAGGAAGTTTCTGAACAGGAGGAAGAAGAAGAGATAGCGGTGACACAGCAAGAGATACTAGATAAGCCAATTGAGGATGTTGAGGCAAAGGTTGAGAAGCCGCTGCAGCAGCAGGAGAAAGGGAAAAGGAAAAGGCTCGAACCAATCCACATGCCCCTTCCTCACCCGAAACGACCTCGCAGCAGAACTTCAAGTGTTCCTAGCGAATCGGTTGCGGCAGGCTCAATTGGTGCAGGTGTTGGAGAGGTAGTGCTCGAACCACCGCTGCAGGGGACGGAAGGAGGTACCGATATGGGGACCATCGATGTGGAGGAATACTTCCAGGAGACCGAAAATATCGAGGAAACAGAAGCTGAAGGCGGACCCAGACCTGAAACGCAAGGCTTCGACACTTCTGCTCTATCACTGGAGCACGCAGGTACGCACCCCTTATCCTCTACTCCCCTAGTCACGTCGATAGCCGTCCCAGCCGAAGGTTCTCCTGGATCCTCTGTCTTAGATAAATCTCCCCATAATATCATCCACGTTAAACGGTCATCCGACTTGTCTCACGACCTCGCCGCCCCCTTTAATGTTTCCATTTCATCCGAGTCACCAGGACGGGACACACACACCCGTACCACATTACCCGCCCACGCCATTAACCCCGCAACACTTGGATCATTCGGGAGCGATGCTTCACTTCCACACCCTGGTCCCTGCTCCCTAGTCCCACGAGTTGTCACTTCACCCGCCCGAACACCCACCACACCTGTCGTTGAGCCCACCGGTGACGTATCGTCTATGCAGTCCATGTATCTGTTTACACCCTTGGCTGGTAGTCCAGCCACATTCGAAAATGAATTGGCTATGATCCAGGAGCGTCCTTTAGCAGAAAGGTTGATCCAGGCCCGTCAGAATACTGATAAAATGCTCAAAGAAGCACGAAGAAGAAGAGGGCGATCTCTGGCAAAGGCTGAAAAATGCGCGGTGTTCGATTTGAAGAATGGGAAGCTTCATAAGGTGAAAAAGATACCTAAGGTCCAGAAGCCCCTAGATGAAATGACCCCGGCTGACTATGAATACCAAGAGAAAATTAAGGACCTAGAGCATCTCGACATAGACAATGAATCTGAGTCTATGCATGTGAGGATAGAAGCATTCCGCACACATGCGAGGATCGCCGATCAGCGCAGATATGAAGCAGAAAATGCCAACCTCAAGCTAGAGGAGGACCTAGCCAGAACACGCTCCCAATTGGAAGATGCCCAAAAGCAATGTGAGCAAATGAGGAAAGAAATGGATGCCTTAAAACAGCAGGTAGATCAGCTGCAGGTCGCAGCAAAAGATCAAAGCAAAACACAGGCTGAGGCCGAGGTAAGAGCCAGAGAATTTGAGAGCCGGATCCTGCAGATGCAGCAACAACTGTATGAGAAGGCAAACTTGGAGCTGTTTGACAAAGGCAGAATTAAAGACATCCGTTCCCACTTGCTCAAGAACTTCAGATCCCGGGCCTCCAGCGCCCTTTCTATATTGTCATATATAACAGAAGCCCAAAATGCCGCTACACAAAAGGGGCCTATAGTGGACGAGATAATTCAAAAAATAAGAAGCCGACTTGACCTAGCTTTTGAGGTACAAAGCATCAAGTACCAGGATTTGCAAGTCACTGCTATGAGTCGGACAGCGAGAGATTGGTCCACCGTTCAAGCCACGGTCCGTGCCTTCTTCTCCAAAGTGAGGAAAGCTCAGAAGGCAAAACAACTTATGGACGTGTTTGAGCAAGAGCAACATGCTTCCCTGGGATATTTCCAGGATCTCTCAACGTTGGGCTTTCCAAGTTTCACAGATGACGATGGGAACCTTTTGACCAAGGAAGAACTGAAACCAACGTGGCTCAACTTTGAGAGCAATGTTTCAGAAATCGATGAATGGAAGGAGCCAGTCATGGAAGGGCAGGTCACGGATTTCATTTTCAGATATTGTAGGATCGCGGCCTGTTTGAACGATCTAAGTGTAAGAGCCAAATGTGTTGATATAGGGCAGATTGATCGGTTCCATGTTCTGGTTAAAGCACTGCAAGATCGAGAACCATTTCAAGAAGGTGCTCGGGCCCACGTTCGCCGAACTATGGAACGCATCCGTGACCGCCTTCCCCCGCCGCCACCACTTGATCAAGCACCAGAAGACGAAGCAAAAGGAAAAGAAGCAGCTACGGAGGTCCCCTCGGAAGAAGAAGAGCAGATAGGAGAAGGGTCTGGAGGCAACTGTGGCCCAATGGATGAAGGCTGAGGGTCCTCACACCGAGGCGAGCTCGTTGCCCCGCGAGCCGCCAGGAATGTTGACAATTTCGTCACATTGGAGGGGTGGTGAAAATTAATGTCGTGTAAAGGATTTTCTTGTTTTCTTTATTTTTGTTGATAGTGGTATTGCAGCAAGTTTGGTTGTCATTTTTGAATTCCCTTTGTAGATAAGCGTGTAAGAGAAAGCTTCGCTTACGGCACTAGCGAGAACGAGCAGCTTCGCAAACGGGAAATAGGGAAAACATAGGCGCAGGCCTGAAATCTCCTAAGGCATAGAAAGAGCTTCGCAAGCGAAGCCCCCGCGAGACCTGCTTCGGGCCGAAATCCTGCGAAGCGTAAAATGTGAGATGCGAAAGTTTCTAAAGTATGGAGAAACACTTCGCAAAATTTCCAGCGAAGCACCCGCTTCGACCTTCCTTTTTGGCGAACCTCCCCCAAGAAAAATCTACTTCGCTCAAAACTTTTGCGAAGCTCTGCTTCGGGCGATTTCAGTGCGAAGCTTCCCCATACGAAGGTTGATTGCCCCCCGAAAATTTTCTAAGGCATGGATGAGCTTCGCCCAAACTCCTTCCGAACGGCCATTTTGAAGAAGGTTCGCAACGAAGCATTTTTGACAGCCCATCAGCGAAGCATCCACTTCGGGCAAGGACTCTTGCGAAGCAGCCTTCAACCCATTTTTCCAGCGAAGCAATGAAAGATTGAGAGCCATGTTTTGAGAAGGAATATCTGCTTCGGCACTAAGTCCTCGCGAAGCTATTTTTGGAAGTCCCTTCGCGCGAAGTACCCATCCAAGGAAGTCAGACCCGCTTCGGCTCACATCCATTGCGAAGTAAGGTCCCGAACTGGAATTTGGCGAAGCTCTTTAAGGGCACACACTCCAAGGTTGGGTATCTTTTCGAGGCAATCGAGTGTTTCATAAATGAATTTTTACTTGCCCGAGAGACCCGGGGCTCATTTTTGGCAATCCGAAAAGAGATATCAATCGCAGGAGGAGAGCCCGACGGACATAGCAGCCACTCGAGCTCCGCACCCGGAGAAATTCAGGACGAGTCAGGCGGCCCATAAATGCAAATTTCCCCGGCTGACGCGGCCGTAGCTGCTAATTGTAGAAAAGGATGTGAGAGCTCGGTCACGGGAGGAGCGAGAACAGATTTCTCAGGTTTTCGAGGGCGTACTTCCAGATTTTGTGCATTGATGGCTCAGAGGGTCGGGTCCTCTATAAAAACCCATGAATTGTAATGAGAAAAGGGGGGGACTTTTGCTAGAAAGCTGCTGTAACTTGATTTTTTGCAATCGATATAAAAGACTTTGGGCTCAATTTCTCTTTTGTATGCTGCCTTCTGCGATAATTTCTGTTATTCCATTTCTTCATTCGCATACTGTAATTCTGCATCCTGGATTTAGGTGTGTGATTGGGGGGTTGGACCCTGGAATTCTCCTGAAGGATACATAGGGGGGAAAGTACTACGTTAAATTCTTTGTATGCTGCCTCTGGTTAGTGGTTTCTGCTACGTTCATTTATTTTCCTAATTGCTGTAATTTTGAAATCTGGATTTAGGCGTAGGAAAGTGGTTGAATCCTGGAACTCTTCCAAAGGATACATAGGGAAGTTAGCGTGGTATTCATTCATGTTTTATTCTTTGTATTTATTGCTGCTACTTCAAGATATTAGCTAGTGATCGTGCTGCTGGTTCTTTCCCTCTGAAAATCCATTGACATTCTTTCCCTCACTCCCTTTATTTCTTTCCTGCATCCTTACTCTTTTTATCTCTTTCCTGCACTCTTATCTTAAAACCCCAAGTAGTTTAGTAAAGGAGCCGGCCTTTCTCCGGAGATTGGTACGGAGGGCATCTCTTCCCTCCGGCCTTTCAATGTTGGTCCAGGTCTAGGGCGCGTATACATACCAAAATCCTTTCCTGTGGCAGATTTGTGACCAACAATAACTGCATAGGAAAACTGTGGGAGGTGGCCATGGTGGGGCACGTGTTGGTTGGGGAGCACACAAAGTAGGGCCACAAGAAAATAGGAACAACACAAAGTAGCTGGAGAGGAGGATAGAGCCGTAGAAATGTTGAGGGCCACAATTTATGTTGTTGATGAAGGCAAGTGATGGCAACAACATTGTCGAGGAGATAGGATCGCGAAGAGGTTGCCATGGTTGTAGAGCCAGCGGACCACAGAGAATAAATTGAGGCAGCATAGAAACCACAAGCTCCTCTTTTGATTCATTGTAAGATAGATCAGGAATTTGCATCTTGTCAGCTTCAACTTCATGGGCTTCATTAGGAGAGTCCTCAAACGAATCTGCACTTCTTAAATCTACAACAAACAAACCTACAACATTATCAGGTAAAATAACAACATGATTTTCATCAATTTCTTCTTCAACCAGAAGAATTTCTTTTTCTTTTTCAACATCTTCTTCCTTTTCGGTAGGAAGAACTTCATCTTCAGCAGATGCCATTTCTTCTGCTAGCATGGCAACACGAATGGACTCAATATCCATCAAGAGCGCTTTGGCTCTTTGAGAGATCTCTTCGAGGGAGAGACTCTTTTTAGGCAGCATGGTGCCTTAAACAGATAGATAAAAAAGGAGCAGGAACGACTGCTCTGATACCAAACTGATACGAATAAAAAGTACAAATCACACGCACAAAAGATTTAATGAAGAAGAATTGATTATCATTTTCATAAAGGAGAACTGATTATCATTTGCATAAAGGGCCTATAAATAGGCGATTACAATTGGATAAGAACGGAGCTGTCAAAATCTTATCCATAGCAACTATAGAAATTATATCAACATATGGAAATTTTATCAACATATTGCATAATAGAAAGTTTTCAGATTACTATGCATGTCATTCCCTATCAGCGCTTTACCACCCAACCAAAAAAAACATTCCAAAAATGCCTCCGTCTCAACTTCATAAATGAAGTTCCAATCCTTCACGAAGGGATAGATACACATAACCATCTAGTTAGAGAGACCATCTCTGTGCAATACATCAATTTTTATATGCACCAATTCCATGAAACAAAAGAATATATACTCATAACTAGATCTAGTTTCTAGTGTAATGATCAACTTGCACTTAGGTGATACATCTACTATATATACAAATAATACCCATATATGATTGTACATTCCTACGACATCCCACCCATACAGTGATGAAAGAAGTGTAAGGATTCTACTTGCATTAATTAATTGGAATCAGAAATAATTTTGCACAGAAACATAATTTTGCTGATTCAACACAAATGACAATTATTTTATTAATCACACTGAAGAGCTTACAAAGCATCGCAGGCTGCTTCGAGGGGGCAACCTCTGTTTTTTTTTTTTAAAAAGCTGTGTGGGGCTTCTATTGGGGGCCCTCCCATTACAAAAACAAAACATTACATTGCTCTCATTACATTTCTAACAAGTTAATTAAAGCATATCCAACTTTGCCTTTCTATAAAGATATTCTTCATTTGCCTTTCTATCAAAGACATTCTCCATCTTCCTCAAATTGCTAAGTTTACACAATCAACTCTTTTTATATCATATGCTTTCCGAAATTTAAATTCTATCAAGATGAAATTCAACACCGCAAATGACTAAAATATTTGCTCCCCAACTTCTATATCTATAAATATTTTGTCTATAACAACCTCACAATTTCTTAATACCTTTTTTTAGGGTTCTTATTCATTCCCCTAATATTCCAAGATATTATTTTCATTGTTATTTTTTGTTTTTATTTCTAGATTTAGCTCCACTTCTTGTTAACACTTGTGATATTTGCTTTTGTTTTCCCATATCAATATCCCTCTAGGTTTCCTTTTCTCTTTGTTTTTGCTTCTTGGGTCGTCCTCTTTTTTTTTTTTTTTTTCATTTCCAACAATATTTTCATCTTCATCAATATCTTCAATCTTCTCAACTGCTCATAGTAAGACTTCTCATCTTTAGGTTTGCTTGTTCTGAAGGATTTGAAGTGCAAGGAATAACCTTAAAAGTACAATCTTCTTTATGTTGCCTTGGAAACCCTAAAGTGTAAGTATGCTCTTCTGTAGCAATTACCTTCTTATTCTCCCGTAAAAACCCTGAATTGTTATGGGTTTCCTCCATCCTCATTTCCTTATTATGCTGCTTTTGAAACCTGAAGTGCAAGGGAAAACATCTTCACCACTTTCACTTTTATTACCTAGAGAAGATTCTATACTACTTGAGTAAAACGAAGATGATTTACTTGGAATAAACTGGACCTCTTTTGCCATATTTTTTTTTACGATTTATCTCCACATCTTCTTTGGCACCTTTAATTCCTTTTGAACTTGCCAAATTATATTGTAGACAGGCTTTCTTTGCTTCTTCTTTCGGAGTGGAATATCCTTGATCTGATCTAGCTTCTATTACTGTATGATTTCCTTGCTTCGTCTTGAAGTTTATCTCATGGCTAAATTTTTTTGTCTCTTTCTTCATAGTTTTACTTTGCAAACTCTTGCCATGTGTCCAATCTCATAATAATTGTGGCAATGAAATGCAATATTTTCATAATATACTTGTTGATCCCATTCTCTTGATTCAGATTTAATCTTAATGGATTGTGACAAAGGTTTTGAAATATCCATAGCAACACATATTCAAGTATATATAGCATGCTTTCGCTCCTTAGTAGTTAGTCCTTCCTTGATGAATTCCCCTAGGGTATTTCCAATATTCTTCAAAACATCCTTATTTATAAGCTGATATGGAAGTCCAAAATAGCAACACATATTCAAGTATATATAGCATGCTTTCGCTCCTTAGCAGTTAGTCCTTCCTTGATGAATTCCACTATGGTATTTCCAATATTCTTCAAAACATCCTTATTTATAAGCTGATATGGAAGTCCAAAAAGCCTAAACCACATTGGAAGATTTTTAATAGTTTGTCTCAACAGAAAAAATTTCGTTCCATGGTCTCAAATAAAGGGCATCTCTTCTCCTAAACCATGGGCCACCAACCATTATTTTATCTCTAATTTCTGAACTGGAAAAAATGATGAGGAAAAAACCTTTAGGAAGAAAAGCCATAGAGTAATTTGAATTCAATCTCCACTTCGACTTGATCCAATTTTGAATCTCTAAAAATCCTGTCCATGATCTATGGAACTTATATATTAACCCTCTACTTTTAAGAACCATTATATCAAGATCAATCATCTCATTCTTGATACTCATTTTTGCTGTAGCATTTGTTGCCTGGATTGAACTTGCCATGTATTCGCTCTTTCGCTTATCTCCAACTTGGGCCTCCATACTTCCAACTAGGGCATCCTGACTTCCCATTAGGGTTTTAAAATATGACTTTCCTTCCATACTAGCTAATGGGGCTTGCTCTTGGCTTGCACTCCCTCTTGGCTTGCACTCCCTCTCGGCTCACACTCTCTCCTGGCTTGCACTCTCTTCTACTTCACACTCACTCCTGGCTTGCATCACCCCTATCTTTTCTTTTTCTTGACGTTCCTTCGCTTCAACAATTTCCTGGAAACAATGTCCCACTCATTCGTGGTAAGGGTTTGAAGCATTGATACACTCCAGATGAACCTATCGCTCTTCCGCCATGACTAAATTCCATATCGCACTCCCTCTTCGAATATCCATCTCAAAAATATTCTTCATTTTCTTTTTATTATAGACATTCTTGATGTTCTTCAAATTATGAAGTTTTTGCAATCAATTCCATGATATCATTTGCAATAAGAGAGAACATTTTATTTTACCCGTTGCCTTCTAAACTTTAAATTTTACTAAGATGAAGATTAAAATTGTGAATGACTACTGGCTAAAAGAATATGCTCCTTGTTATTATTTTCTATAAATTTGTTAGTTATAATAACCTATTTGATTTTATTTTCCTATAACAATATTCTTTTGAGTTTCCTATTTCTTTTTTATTTTGCTTATTGGGCCTTTCTCTTTTTCATTTTCAAAAGCACTTGAGGGGGCAATCTCCTTTATGAGCAATGTTCTATACAATATAATTCTTTAGGATGCCTTTACCTCTCTTACAATGCAATATATAAAGATAACTCTGCCCAAAATTGTTTGTAATGCAAAAAAATATTAAACCCAAAATATCCGAGCTATCAAACCCTAACCCTAATGATCAAGGGTCACCCTTACATTCAAAAAGGGGTGCCCCCTCATTACTAACTAAATAATTACAATAAAATAAAAAGGTTTAGGATGTGATGTCCTAGCATTGCCTCCCCCTTCTAAACAAGTTTTTTACTCAAAGTTGAAGATGAGTACACTGTTGTGGGAGTTGGTGCAGCAGTTCCCATGTGGCAGCTTTAGGATGTAATCCACACTATTGCACCAAAAGATATGTAATGGTTTGGTTGTGTTGTTGTCATGATTGCGGATACAAAATAGACTGGTTTAAGAATGATTGATCCTTCAAAAAATTCTTTCTGCCATCTGGTCCATTGGAAATGCCTGTAAGATACAAAGTGAGAGTTGGTGGTGGTTGCCATGTGGTCCATTGCATCTGGCTCCAAGCACTTGGTGAAAATTCCAGTTTGGCCATTTTTTTGGGGGTGGTATGCGAAAGTCATCTTCAGTTGGGTTCCTTGCAGCTTGAAGACTTCCAAAAATTACTGGTGAGTGTAGGGTCATGGTCACAAACTATAGAGGATGGCATTTGGAGTCAAAAAATGTGGTTAGTGACTGTTTGGGCAACAGTGGAAGCTGGGTATGGATATTCAAGAGGATAAAGGTAGGCATACCTTGAGAGACGATCCACAACAACCAAAATAATTAATTTGCCTGTTATCTTAGGTAATCCCCCAATGAAATCCCTGGAAATGTTGGTCCATATTGCTTCTGGAATTAGTAACGGGCAGAGTGTGCCTGGAGCTAGAAATGTCTCCCCTTTGTGATGCTGCCAAATATCACATTGTTGAACAACCCATTTAATCACTTCTGCTTTTAACAGTTTCTTGGATTAACTTTGCATTCTTAAATTTTTGTGCAAAAGAATATTGGTAAGGATGAATGTTGGGTGGCAGATTCCTTGGAACGATTGGTATGGTATGATCAAGTCCTTGAGATTCCTCAAACACTTAGACATACTTATTAAGGATTATTTGCAATGCTGTGGATGGATCGGTTTGATCAACTTCTACAGACTGCGCTATGAAAAGTTGAGCCATGACTCCTCGAGTGTCCTTTTTGTGGAATTTTCCCATGTGGTGAGAACTGATGACTCTTGTTGGTCTAGCTATCAGCCTCTTGCGAGTGTTTTTTTATCCTCTATAGTGAATTGTATCCACATTTTTGAAAAGTCCCATAATACAGGACCTAGTGTGTGCAACCATTGAGTGCCTAAGACTATGTCACATCCTCCTAATGGAAACACAAACATATTGGTTTTTAGATGATAGCCTCTAATGGTAATCTTGACATTGTGATATTCTTGTTTGCAAGAAAAAGTACCTCCATTGGCTATCATGACCTCAAAGCTATTACATGTGTGCAAGTCTTAGTCCACTTGTTTTGCCACCTTTGGATCAATGAAGTTATGAGTACTACCTATGTCAATGAGAATGGTTAGAGCATACTTCTTGAAATACCCATGCACTCACATAGCTTGTGGTGTAGTCATAACTTCTAAGGTCTGCAAGGATATCTCAGGTGTGTGTTCTTCTGAAGTATCGATGCCCTCATGTTGTTCATCATTTAAGGTATAGTGGGTGCCTTGAGCCAAGGGAGGGTAGTGGTTGAATCAACATCTAGTAGGTATAAATTTTGATGAATGCACTCATGACTTGGACTGTATGTCTCATCACAATTTTATCATAGGCCCTTATCTCGGCAAGCTTTCATCTTTGCCTCACTTAGCCATTTGATGGTGATGGCCGTGTTTCCTGCACTTGGAGATATTGAAGGTGTTGGAAAATTTCAGACTTGGGGTGGCTTATTTGTGCGATGTTATCTACAAACCTATTTTCGGCCAACTCACTAGTTCAATGGCGTCTATCACGTTCTTGGGGTTGAATATTCTTACTTGTGTTTGGATTTCTTACTTCAACCCATTGACAGAGCAACTTGTGAAAAACATCTCAGTTGGGACTTATGTCCTGTTGGTCAATTTTTCAAATTCTTTCTGGTAGTGTCGAACCGTATGAGTTTGTTGGAGCTTAGTCAAAGCTCTTGTAAAATCCTCATATGAGTATAGAGATAAGTGGGTGTTTTCACAAAATTCATCCCATGAAGGTGTTGCTCCCTTAGATCTATGTAACTAATGGTACCATTCTATTGCTTCCTTCTCCAGGTTGAAAGAGGCTATAGGTACTTTTAGAGTCTTGAGTTCGATGTAGATCAAAATATTGATTTGTGTTGTATATCCAACTAGTAGGATCTTCACCATCAAACTTGGGGAAATCCAATTTTGTGGTATGATGTATAGTGTGTAAGGTATGTCATCCACCCACAATATCTTGTGGACTTCTTGTGGTTTTAGTGAATGTGGGATTTTGTTCACCATGTTACAATGCTTCTTGTATTTCTTGAACAATGTTGTAGACATCGGTGGTTAATATTTGGATGTTTTGTATATTGTGTTGCATTTGATCCATCATGTCTAGCCTTTTTATCTATTTAATCAAGGAGTCCTAGTCAAAACTGTCATGTGACCGCCACCTTGGAGTCATTTTTTTTTTGCTCTTTTTTTTCTTTAAAGCACTTCTCTGACCCTCAGTTATGACATCCTTCAAGAATGATTTTCAATGCCTGGTACTCTTTTTTTTCTTTTTTAAACGGATTGTCAAATATTAGGTCTAGAAGTTTCCACCTACAACCCAGTGCCCTACTATTGCCACATTTTGCACAGGGGTGCCATGTTTTTGGTTTCTGCAAAAGAGCTGCTCTTTTCCTTCCCTCCTCCTCATTTTCCCCTTCTCCTTCTCTCCCTTTCTTCCTCTCCCTCACAGCTTCATTCCCTCTTCTTCTTTCCCCCTTTCTTCCCCCAGTAAAACTTCAGCAAGTGCACCTTGAAAAGTTTCTAAGTGTAGGGGCGACACCCGACTTCGCAGCGAAGTCGGAGTGCGCCCCTCAGCTGGAGCGCAGTAGGGAACCCGAAGTGCGCGAAATCTGACTAAGTGTCAGGGGCGCAACCCGACTTCGCAGCGAAGTCGGGGTGCGCCCTTCTTCCTGGGCGCACTAGGGGAATCATTCATCAGGAAAACGGCTAAGTGCTGGGGCGACACCCGACTTCGCAGCGAAGTCGGAGTGCGCCCCTTTTCCAGTGCGCAGTTTGAACAGCGGATGAAGACAGCCAAGCACCGGTGCGCAACCCGACTTCGCAGCGAAGTCGGAGTGCGCCCTTTGACCGGTGCGCAGTTGGGTAAAGTCAACCCAGAAATTTGCTAAGGCAAGAAGGCCTTCCAACTGCGTTGTTTTCCTCCTGCGCAACCCGATAGCGCCCGGATTCCTGGCGAAGTTGGATAAGCTGCCTTTCAAGGCAGACACGTGTCAAACTTCAACATCCGACAAGTGTCCATCTTCGGGATTCGAGCCAAGACTTGACCGCGCAAGGACAAAGCATGGGCAACACTACCGGCACCATCTGTCATCATTTAAGCCGATGTGAAGTGCCATCTCGCCGCACCTACCCGCATTCCTGTTGATCGAAGACTTGACCCGACGCACCGCCACGTAGCTGTACCGCCTTCAGGGACACCATGCTGCAAGGACAGTCCGGCCCGACAGAAGTCAGCATCAGCAGCCTCCTCGCCCGCTCGTGTCAGCTACTGTCTTGTCTGGGACTTTGTGCCCATGAATGTAATGGGGGGAAATTGGGCTATAAATACCCACCACTTTTCCATTGTAAGGTGGTGGAAGGGGAATATATTGCTAGGGAACAATTGTAGCTGTGCGTTTGCCTCAAATACAGACATATACTTGGCTTCGCTTATCGTCTTTTATCTTGCATGCCGCCTCTCCTTGTCATTTCTGCCTCATGTTTCTTGTGTCATTGCTTGTTGTTGTATCGAACTCCGGACTCCAAGCATTTGATGGCCAGGTATTCCCGGAATGCATAGATAGAGGATACATGGGATCGCCGATAGCTGTAGTTTCAATGTATGTTTGTAGATGAATGTTGTTAGTAGTGGTGATTGATTCGTTGCCGTGCTGCTTATTCCCCCCACCCAACTCCAATCACATTTGGAATCCCTTTCTGCACTTTTATCTCTTTCCGCATTTTTATCTCTTTCCCTGCACTCTTATCTTAACAAACCCCCCATAGGAGCCGGCCTTCTCCGGAGATTGGCACGGAAGGCATTCCTTCCTTCCGGCCTTTCAATCTGGTGGGCGAATCTGGGCGCATTAACAACAAATCCTTTCCTCATGGCAGATTCGTAACCAACAGTTTCTCTGGCACGCCCGGTGGGACCAAGGTCCCATATTTTAGAAGAAAATTTCCAACCCATTTCCACCTGGCACCAGCAGTTGCTTGGCCTTAACCGGTGGGACATGGTAGTTTCCCACCCCCAAACAGAATCGAAGTACTAGTGCTCGCTTCATTGCTGTTCAAAATCAGAGCACCTGGCGACTCTGCAAATTATCTGAACATTCTCTGAGTCCGCGAAGACCGGTCCTAACGCCTTCATGCTAACAAGAAGGTGGCGAGCAAGGAATCCGGGAAGCCAGTCTAACCTTTACGAAATCGACATTGCCGCTCCAGGCGAGCGCGTCAGGCTGGCTGATTACCAAGCTCGCGAAGAAGAAATCCAAGAAGAAATCCGAGAAGAAGCCGAGGCTGAAATCGAAGAAGCCGAAGCTGAAATCGAAGAAGAAGAGGCCGAAGAAGAATCCACATCTTCGGACAGTTCCGATACTGAGTACACTACCGGGTCAGAAGCAGACATGGCTGCTCAGCAAGATGATGATGATCTTTTCCCAGCAGTGGACTCTACGGGGCCCTTGGCCCTGGCCGGACAGCAAGCTGTGCCTCCTGCTGCCTTAAAGTCTATCCCTACGTACGACGGCTACGGCAAGACGGCGTATGAACACATCCAGGACATTCTCGCCCTGGCTGCGCTACACTCCATTACTGACGAAAGTGTGAAGACCCGTCTGCTAGCCCTTTCCCTTAGGGGAAAGCTTCTCTACTGGTGGAGATCACTGCCAGAGGGATCCATCACAGGGTGGCGACAGTTAGCCGACAGACTCGTGAAAGGATGCAACGAGTCTGCTGACCCCTCTTCTCTGTTGCATCAGTTCCAAAGTATTCAAAGACACCCCCAAGAGGAGGTGTCAGACTTCAACATCAGGTTTGCGAGGTCTTGGAAACGAGTTCCTCGCGAACTCCGACCGTCAGCAGGACAGGCCGCCTACTACTACCTGAGATCTTTCAACTCAGACATTTGCCTGTTGCTGAAGGTCGCCAGAATCAACACATTCCCCGCTCTGTACGAGGCTGCCCAGCAAGCTGAAATGGATATCATTTCCATCGGCAGGCTTCCACACAGAGTACAACCGCCCATCTACCCTGATTTTCCCCGATCACAATATCCGTCAGCTTCTGGTTCGGAGCCGTCCACTTCAGGACAGCAACCCCAGCAGCAATGGAACCCGGCGCCGGTCGTGAACCCTTACGGCCCGCCGCAGATTCATTATCCGCCTCCTCGTCCTCCACGTTTCCCAAGCACTTCCTGCTCCTCCACAGCATGCACAATATTCAACTCCTCCTCCATTGGCTGCATTGCCTCCCCAGCCTCGCTTGCCGCCGCCTCCCGATCATGATATTCAGAATCAAATTCTTCAGGAGGTACGGGCCCTGGCCTCTGGCTATCATACCATGTCTAACGACATGACTGTTTCGAAGAAGAAGCAGGCCCAGATGGACCTGGCTCCAAGGAGGCCATATCCGCCTCCGGCGTTGACAAAGGATCGGCCCCCGAGCAACATTTGCAACGGCGGCCCCCTCCGAGGAATGCTGCCATTGAAGAGGAACCTGGTACTTCAGACCAGGTCAACTGGTGCACCACGTGCAACGACCCGCATGACGAGGATGACTGTACACTGCACCAACACTACCTCCAGACCTTGGCCGGCAGCGCCATTGAGGACGAAGAGCTCTACATGATCCTGGGCGACGAAAGCAATTTCGCCGTCTCAGACGAAGTTCCGATGCCGCCTCCTGCCAAGGAAAACAAGAAGTCTGCCGAAGTTGCAGCCAAGCCTTTAAAGGTGTACGCCCGAAGAGATAAGGCGCAACCTGAGGAGCCACCGCCCTACAAGAGACTGTGGCCTTACACAGCCAAAGACAAGGCTCCTCCGGCGAAGACTCCCGCAGTCAAGCCTCCTGTAGCCAGACCTCTTCCGGCTAAAGCTCCCGCTACTCAGCCTCCAGCTGAAACAAAAGAACAAGCTCAGGAAAGGCTGAGATATCCGTCTCTGACCAAGAGACAGAGAGTTGAGGCCACTCAACAGTACCGGACGAAGTATGAGCCGGCGAAAGAAGCACAAGGAGCAAGCACTTCGGGCTACAGCATAGTAGACGAGCTGAAGAGAACTCCCGCAAGAATCAGCATGTATGATGCTCTTCAGCTCCCAGGTCAGGTTGATCTGTTGCAAGAATCTCTGAAGATTATGAAGAACGGCAAGCAGATACAACCCGCTGTCCTGGTGCAACCCCTAACAGTCTCAGCCACTGGGAAGAACAGACCACCTCCCTTCTATCTCTCATTACGGATGCAAGGGTACATAGTACACAACTGCATGGTGGATTCTGGTGCTTCCACGACCGTAATGCCGAGAGCCGTCTGCGATGAAATCGGGATGGAATACACAAGGAGCAGCCAAGGCGTGCTGCAACTAGACGGCACCCCTGTCAAGACAGTCGGTGTCATAAAAGACATCCCCATTCGGCTGCACAAAGCTCTCGACATCGTGGTCATCCAAGAAGTTGTGGTCGTTGACTTGGAACCCTACTTCGGCATGTGCCTCTCCAGGGAGTTCACGGCGAAGTTGGGAGGGTATTTATCTCTGGACTACTCGCACATGGAAGTGCCCTTCAAGGGAAGGAGACTGAAGATTTTCAATGAGAAGCCTTCCACTTACTTAGTAGAGAAGATACCCGGAGGAGAGCCTGAGGATTGCATGGTTCAGCTGTCGGAGGAAGAACTGGTAACAGTGGACATGACAGAGCAAGCTCTCGAGCAGCTGCAAGTAGAAGATGAATTCTCCTTGCGGGACTTCAACGCTGTAATTGAAACTGAGCAAGGCTGCTACACCATTGTTCAGCCTGAAAGGCTCGACAAGTCAGCCAGGAGAGAAGTAGGACCAGCACCTGAAAAGCTGTGGAAGCTTTTCTTTGACGGCGCACGATGCAAAAATGGCGCCGGTGCGGGAGTACTTCTGGTTTCCCCAACCGGGATCCAGAAGGATTACACCTACAGGCTGGCCTGGAGCTGTACAAACAATGCGGCGGAGTACGAAGCCCTGTGCTTGGGTTTGCGAAAGGCGGAGAGACTAGGGATTAAACATCTGCAGATCTACGGAGATTCAGAGTTGGTGTGCCACCAGGTCACGAACAAGTGCGCCTCCAAAAAGCACTATCTCAAGGCGTACCGAAATCGGGTCTGGGATCTGATGGAGTCTTTTGACTCGTTGAATGTCAAGGCTATTTCACGAGAGAAAAACAAGCATGCTGACATTCTGGCGTCTGTTGGAGCCAGGTACATTCCGGCTGATGACACTGTCCAGAAGCCGAAGCCGGTTCGTACTATTTACAGGCCTTCTGTGCCTGATAAGGACACCCACTGGCAGGTGTTTAACTGTGACGAGGAGATCGTCACATTTTTGGTAAATGAAGCCTGTGCAATCGAAGGTAGAGACCCTGATGACGAGCAATATGAGGGGTTAATACAGTTAAAGAATAATCATGTCCCAAAAGGACTGATTACTCTTGAGAGTCTATTTGATCAGAACGACAGAGCCATATCTCACCGGATCAAAGTAGACCCGAAGCAGTATGCCGACCTGGAGCTGGAACCTGGTAAATCGATCAAGGTCGGGACAGACTGCACCACAGAGGAACTCGAGCAGATCAGAGCATTGTGTCGAGAGTTCCCTGACATAGTAGCCTGGAGCTACCAGGACTTGAAGGGGTATGATAGAGAAATAATCCAACATACCATTGAGCTAGAAGATGGCGCCAAGCCATTCCGGCAAAAACAGAGGGCCGTCAATCCAAAAATCGAGGCCATGATGAAGGCCGAGCTCTTGAAGATGCTGGAAGCCAAGATCATCTACCCCATCAAGCATTCATCCTGGGTTGCGAACTTGGTTCCTGTGAGGAAGAAGAACGGAGACATTCGTCTCTGTGTGGACTTTAGAAATCTGAATCAGGCCTCCCTCAAGGACCATTATCCGCTGCCCCAAATTGATCAGATCCTCCATATAGTTGCTGGAGCCCAAAGATTTTCCCTCTTAGACGGTTTTTCCGGCTACAACCAGATATGGGTCAAGGATGAGGACCAGCATAAGACGGCGTTCACCACCAAATGGGGAACGTTCGCCTATCGACGCATGCCTTTCGGCTTATCCAATGTTGGCGCCACATTCCAAAGAGCCATGGACCTGGCCTTCCGAGAGCTACTTAACAAAGTAATTGTCATCTACTTGGATGACATGACCGTTTTCTCTCACAAGCGAGAAGATCATGTTCCCCACCTGCGGCAAATATTCGAAAGGTGTCGTGAATTCGGCATCTCCATAAACCCGAAGAAGTCTGTCTTCGCGGTGAAAGAAGGAAAGTTGTTGGGGCATGTCATCTCAGAAAAAGGCCTAGCCATAGACCCTGACAGAGCAGAGGCCCTCCTCCGCTTGTCCCCCCCAATTGACAAAAAAGGGCTGCAGTCCTTCTTCGGCCAAATCAACTTCGTGCGGAAGTTCATACCGGACTTCGCACAGGTAATCAAGCCCATGGCCGAGCTGCTGAAAAAGAATACTGAGTTCTTATGGACTGAAGAAAGGGGGCAAGCCTTCGAGGAGATCAAAGCTCGAATTGCACAAGCGCCGGTGTTGATAAACCCGGACTACTCCAAGGATTTCATCCTGTACGCGGTGGGAGAACCAGAGAGTTACGCCGCAGTCCTGACCCAAAAGGGAGATGATGGCGAGGAGCGCCCCATTGCGTTCCTGAGCCAAGTAATCCAACCGCACGAAGAGAAGTACAACTTTATAGAACGGCAGGTTCACGCTGTCATGAAATCTCTCCGAAAGTTCAGGCACTTTGTCTCCCAGAGCAAGATCACTGTCTTTGTGATCCACCCGGACGTTCGAAGCTTCATCATACAAGGAGAGCCGGGTCACAAGAGAGCAGGATGGATTGCCAAAATCCAGGAGTTCGACATCGAAGTGCGGCCAACCAAGCTAGTCAGAGGCCGAGCCTTGTGCCAAGAGCTAGCCCGAAGCGCAGCAACACGCATCAACCTAGCCAACTCCTTACCCGAGGAGTGCGACTGGACAGATGAATTGGTGAGATACTTCTGCACCGGAAGATGTCCAGACCACATGAATGCCTCACAAAGAAGGAGGTTTCGGTTAGGTGCTTTGAAGTACACTCTTCGCCCCGAGGGGCTTTACTTTAAAAACATCGACGGCATCCTGTTGCGGTGCGTCAGAAAATCAGACCAGTCTAGGGTCCTCGGAGAATTTCACTCCGGGATGCCTGGGGGTCATCATTCCGCAAGGCCCACGGCCTTGAAAATAATCAGAGCTGGGTACTACTGGCCCACTCTGTTCACAGACGCTCATGCGGTCTGTTCCAAGTGTGATCAATGCCAAAGATTTGCTGGCAGAAACAGAAAAGCACCCCTGCCCCTTCAACCGATCCAAGCCGAGGCTCCGTTTCAGCAATGGGGTCTGGATTTCATCGGGGTGATTTCGCCGAACTCTGCAGCGGGCCACAAGTTTATCTTAACCGCCACCGACTACTTCACGCGGTGGGCAGAGGCGATCCCCACGAAGAACGCCGACCAAGAGACGGTCATCAGGTTCCTTGAAAGCCTGATTACCCGTTTCGGGGTCCCAGAATCAATAGTGACGGACAATGGTCCGGGGTTCGCAGGCGCAGTACTCACGGAGTACACCAGCAAATTTGGCATCTATCACAAGATGTCTTCCAACTACTACCCGCAGGGGAACGGTCTCGCCGAGTCCACCAATAAAAATCTACTGAAGATCATTCGAAGGACAGTAGAGAATAACAAGAGGACTTGGCACCTACTCCTGAATCGGGCGCTATGGGCGGATAGAATTTCATTCAAGAAGTCCATCAAAACGTCCCCTTATGCGCTCGTGTATGGCAAAGAAGTTGTCTTGCCAACGCACATTGAAATACCCGCTCTCTGGATGCTTGATGAAGAAAGAGGCAGCGGGGATCCGGTGGAAGACAGACTTTGCCAACTGCTGCAGTTGGAGGAAGACAGAGAGAAAGCGTACCAGGCCTTCACGAAACACGCTGAAGCAACCCAAGGCTGGTTCGCAAAAGGCACCACAGCCCGAGTTTTCAAAATCGGGGACCTGGTGCTGAAGTGGGACTCGTTCAAGGCCAAACCCGGCAACCATGGAAAGTTTGATGCCCTCTGGGAGGGCCCCTATCAGATTGCCCGGGTGAATCAATTCAATGCATATGTGCTTCGGGACATGGAGGGACATCCTCTCCCCATTCCCGTCAACGGGTTCCACCTCAAATTGTACCACCACTGAAGGCGCCCGAAGGGGTCCTTTGTACAAACTTCCCTTTTTGTATTTTAAGTTTTCAGCATGTAAATATTTCAGTTTTCAGTTTTAATTTCTAAGTAGCCCAAGTCTGAGGCAAAAACCCGACTTCGCAGCGAAGTCGGGCAGCGCTCACCAAATGGGGCGAAGTAGGGAAGAAGGCAGTCGAAGAAAAGGCTAAAGTGTCCAAGTCTAGCTGCCCAACCCGACTTCGCAGCGAAGTCGGGTTGCGCCCCCTCCAAAGGGCGCAGTCGGGCAGCAGACTACAAAGAAACGCCAAGAGTCGGACCGCGCCCCGTTTTCTGGGCGAAGTCGGACTGCGCCAGTTTTTCGGGCGAAGTCCGAGTGCGCTCTCACTCTCGGGCGCACCCTGGGTGATCCGATAAAAGGAGCTGAAAGCGCCTAAGTGTAAAATCCAAAGTTCGCCCAATTTCCCGGGCGAAGTCCGACTGCGCCGATTTTTTGGGCGAAGTTCGACATGCGCCCGTTTTCGATGCGAAGTCCGACTGCGCCCCGAATTTTGGGCGAAGTCCGAACAGCTCACCACGCAGAACGAAAAAATCACAAGTGTGGGCCCAGGGCGAAATTCGGCACGAGGCTAAATTGGGTTATGTTCTTTGAAAAGTGTGCCCAATGGTGGCGGTGACGTCAGCAGCGGCACAACAATCAAGAGGCTTTAAATGATTGCGCGATTACCAAAGACGTTGCATTTAAAGGGTAAGGCGCCTTTTTGGGGGCTAACGACTAATAAATCACGTTTTTCGAAAAAAGGCCCATGCACAGCCGCCAAGATCATAACGCCTCCACCAACCCAAAGCAAACTGCCCTAACTCCCTCCTTCGCACCATTATGACCCACAAACCCCAAAAATTCATAAGTTCGAAGCTGACTCCCGGACTGCAGAGAATAAGCCTGACAAGTTCAGAAGTATTTGTCCCTGTCTGATTGTTCCAACCAGGATGGACAAGGGAAAAGCGCCCGTACGGGCGCAATCAAGTGTAGAAACGCGCGAAGCTGGCAAGTCTCCCGAGTCCAGCGACCATGAGAGCGCAGCGCCTCAGAAGGGCAAGAAAGCAAAATCCAGAACAAAGAGGCGCGTAGCTGGCCAGACTCCGCCGCCACCAATCAATCGTCTGTCCGGGTACAAAGATGGTTCGTTCTCCATCAGTATCACGAAGCTGCGTCTAACTATCGCAAAGTGGGTGGGTAAGGTTCCGCCTTCTCACCACCTCGGAGCTGCATATAATTCAAATCTTCACTGGTTCCTGTGCCCTCCGACTCACTGGTGTCCGGAGCTGGTTGAGGTGATTGCCGAATATTATAAACCAGCTGCGCGGCAGATATGCGATAACAGAGGAAGGGTGTTGTTCACTCTCTTCCGAGAGAGCGTCCAGCCGGCGTTCGCCCCAGGGCTTCAGTACAGCCCAGACGTAATTGTCAGAAGGGTGAGCATCGAAGAACAGACTGGCAGATTTTCGCAGACGAAGCGGATGAGAGAGTTTCTTAACTCAGAGCTGAAGACTCCGTTGAACCCTGGGCAATGGCCAACTGGCCCCATACCACTGGACCGTTTCGAAAACAAGTACATCTACATCATCCTGGCATGGGTCCTCGGCTGCGACTCAGACAGAGTGGTACGGCCGTTCCAGCTGGCAATGGCCGAGTGCATCCTGCACGGGGAGTTCTACGACTCTACGGCGCAAAAGAGCGGGAAGCGCCCAATCTTCTACGACTGGGCGGACTGGTTGGCCTACGCAATTCATGCGAGCCTGGTGAGACTGCAGCAGAAGCAGTCAACGGACTTCCGGTTTTGCTCATTCCTCACATGGCTATGCCTGTACCATATGCATTACCGGATGAACGTCCCCGACCTGAGGAAGGCGAATGAACAAGGAGAGCCGCTCCCTGTGTACGAGTGGACTGAGGTCCTGTACCGGAAGGGCTCATTTTACGATTTTAACATCCAATTCCTAGGCCAGGCCATGGGACTGTTCAACCGTGGCGCGACTCGCCCACCAGCGGCTATGACGAAGTCCCTGCGGGAAAATGAGTTAGGAGATACCTTCAGGCTGACCCAGGGTATTGTTGTCCGAATCTACGGATTCAAGGGAATGCCGTGTTTGTTGCCCTACTTCTGCACAGACCATCAGTTCGGGATAGAGGTGGCGCGGCAAATGGATTACGTCGAAGAGGAATTTGGCCAGGGAAAGAAAAGGGGTCACATATTTAAATATCCTATGACCTGGTCCAATGTCCAAGTCTTCGAAATAGGGCAGCATGTTTATCTTGAACAAGAGCTGCTGGAGATGGGCCTGATTATGCTGCCGCAACGCTGGAAGTACGACCCAATCGGGGTCCGGGGAAAGTTCACGCACATCTGTCCCAGACCTGAGATCATGCAAGAAAGGAGAAACAGGACAGGTGCAGACCTCCACTGGCGCATTCATTTGATGCAGTCATGGCCACCATGGCATGAGTTTTACTGCGAGGAGGTCACTTATGATCCGGAACGAAACCCGGACCATCGGATGGAGTCAGCTGGTTTCAAAAGATTCCTCGCTAATGTGGCGCCGCTCAACTGGCATAAAGACAAAATCCTCGAATGCTGGAAGATGAGGTGTCGCACGCAGCACGACAAATCAGGCCGGAAGAATCTTGTCGTTGATGATGAGTTTTCGGCACTTTATGATCAACACGTCGACACGTGGCAGCCCTTCGAATTTCGCAATTGCGTTCCCCGAGGCGCAAACATAAGGTATAAAAGAAGGGCTACCTCTCAGTCATTGTCAACCCCGGCGACTTCCAGCGCGACTCCTTCCAGCAGCCAAGTGGGCCCGATGCAGACCGTTGCCCCTGAGGCAGTGCCCGAAGCGGCGCAAAGTTCAGAACGGTCAACTCCTGAGCTGGCCCCTCCTTCAGAGAAAACATCCACGCTGCCAGCCAGTGGACCAAGTGCGGCAGGTATCCTCCCAGCGCGACCCAGGTACAAATTTACCGTGGGGACATCAGCGCCTGCCCCTTTATTGCCGCTTCCTTCGGGACCAACCGCAGCGCCGGGAGAAAAGAAAAGGAAAAGGGTCGAGAGGACCAAACGTCCCAAGGAGCCAGTGCAGCAATCAGCCGCAGAGCAGCCGCAAGCAGCAGCGCCGGAGGTTGTCTCTTTAGACAGCCCCGAACCAGAAGCACGTATCCAAGCTGCGACCATCCCTCCAGCGTCGGCTCAGGCGGAGCCCGCAGGTACGTCCTCTGTGCCATTTGCCCAAGTCCATGTCGGCCCTGCAAAACCCCAACTCCCACTTCGTCAGGGCAAGCCGTAGCCGCACCCTCTGCATCTCAAGCCACCCCGCCGTCTAGCGGCCCGCACTCGTTTGACCAGTTTGCTCAGGATCCCAACGCTTTTCAGTCCCTGAGTCAAACCCTAGAGCCATCACCCGCGGTTAGTGCTGAAGCCGCTCCCTCATCTCCACATCCTTCGCCCCAACCAACTGAAACCCTACCAGCCGCGTCTAGCCAAACCCCTGTCACTCCTAGGACCCGGTCGCCCTCGAAGGTAACCACCCCCTCTGGCATCCCACCGACTTCATTGTTCGCGGGAAAAATGCCGCAGCAGGCCCAGGAGCTGGAAGATCTTGATTTCATGAGCATCACTGAGGACCAGCCTCTGGCAATAAGAGCCGCAGGGGGGTCTGCCTCCTTTCTTCAAGGAGTTAAGCGCAGAAGGGCCGAAGGGATAGCCGCCCCGGTCAAACGCACAAAGTTTGACCTAAATCGGAGAGTGCTTACGACAGAAAAGCTGATTCCTAAGGTGAAGAAGCCTCTCCGCGACATGACCGAGGCAGACTACGAGCTTCAGACCAAGGAGAAGAACTTCGATGATATCAACGAAGAGTATGAGATCCGCGGTATTCGCCGCAGAACAGACAACCTCCTTGTCAAGCATCTCGAGACCCAGGAGGCGCTTTTCCAGCTGCAGAATACCACAAGGCAGCTCGAAGAAGACTTGGCGAGGGCTACCGCGCAGTTGGGGTCAGCACAGCAAGAAGTTGAAGATCTTAAGGCTCAGCTGACCGCCTCCCAGCAGACAGCCGAGCAAGAGAGAAAAGCAGCGCTAGAGCAGATTTCACAACTGCAGGGTTCGCTGAAACAGGCGCAGTCGCAGCTCGCAGAGAAAGCATCACAAGCGACGGCCTTTTCAAAGAGCAAGGCGAAGGAGATGCGCGCAAGTCTGCTACGAGGTTGCAAGCCCAACCTCGTCAAATCCTTGACAGTTCTGGATTTCTTATCCCGAATTGAAGAAATATCTGCCCAGGGCAAGCCTGTGGTAGAGGAAGCCGAACACCAGGCGAGGCAATTGCTAGACCTGGCTATGGAACTTGAGAAGTTAGAGCGCGATGGCTTCCGAATCTCCCCCATGTCTCATCTTGCCTCAGAGTGGGCAAATGCAAGGGTAACCTTGCACACTTACTTCGCCCGGACGGAAAGGATCAGAACGGCCAGGCAGGCGCTGGACGCCTTAGAACAAGAAAGACATATTCTCCTGGCACCCTTTCGCGTTCTGTCCGAGCACGGGTGTCCGAGCTATGTCAGAGATGACGAACTCCTCACCCTTGAGCAGGTTAAGAAGAACTGGCTGTCCTTCGAGGCAGATACAGCCGAAATCGATGGCTGGACAGAGCCAGTTCAAGAAGCGCAGGTCACTCAAATGGTGGCGAAGTACTGCAAAATCAACTCTTCCCTTGAGGAGTTGGGCAAAAGATTTGACACCATTGATCTGCACGCGGTCGCTGCATTCCATGCAGTACTCAGAGAAATCAGCGACCCCTCTCCTTTCCAAGCCGCAGTCTGGGATCAAGCTAAGACTGTGGTCGAACGCATCAGCAAGCTAGAGGCCGAAAGTGGAGAACCTTCTGATTCAGAAGGCGAGACTGAGGAGGCAACTGGTGAAAGTGAAAATGAAGAAGAACAGTTGCCCCGAGGTAAGCAACCAGAGCAGCAGAAGACAGGGGAAGGAAGTTCCTCTGCACCCAAAGGATAAAGGCATGGTTCTTTGCGTCGAGGCGAGCTCGACACCCCGCGAGCCGCCAGGAATGTTGCCACATTTTGCACAGGGGTGCCATGTTTTTGGTTTCTGCAAAAGAGCTGCTCTTTTCCTTCCCTCCTCATTTTCCCCTTCTCCTTCTCTCCCTTTCTTCCTCTCCCTCACAACTTCATTCCCTCTTCTTCTTTCCCCCTTTCTTCCCCCGAAAAAACTTCAACAAGTGCACCTTGAAAAGTTTCTAAGTGTAGGGCGACACCCGACTTCGCAGCGAAGTCGGAGTGCGCCCCTCAGCTGGAGCGCAGTAGGGAACCCGAAGTGCGCAAATCTGACTAAGTGTCAGGGGCGCAACCCGACTTCGCAATGAAGTCGGGGTGCGCCCTTCTTCCTGGGCGCACTAGGGGAATCATTCATCAGAAAAACGGCTAAGTGTTGGGGCGACACCCGACTTCGCAGCGAAGTCGGAGTGCGCCCTTTCCAGTGCGCAGTTCGAACAGCGGATGAAGACAGCCAAGCACCGGTGCGCAACCCGACTTCGCGACGAAGTCGGAGTGCGCCCTTTGACCGGTGTGCAGTTGGGTAAAGTCAACTCAGAAATTTGCTAAGGCAAGAAGGCCTTCCAACTGCGCTGTTTTCCTCCTGCGCAACCCGATAGCGCCCGGATTCCTGGCGAAGTTGGATAAGCTGCCTTTCAAGGCAGACACGTGTCACACCTCAACATCCGACAAGTGTCCATCTTCGGGATTCGAGCCAAGACTTGACCGCGCAAGGACAAAGCATGGGCTACACTACCGGCGCCATCTGTCATCATTTAAAGCCGATGTGAAGTGCCATCTGCCGCACCTACCCGCATTCCTGTTGACCGAAGACTTGACCCGACGCACGCGCCACGTAGCTGTACCGCCTTCAGGGACACCATGCTGCAAGGACAGTCCGGCCCGACAGAAGTCAGCATCAGCAGCTCCTCAGCCGCTCGTGTCAGCTACTGTCTTGTCTGGGACTTTGTGCCCATGAATGTAATGGGGGGAAATTGGGCTATAAATACCCACCACTTTTCCATTGTAAGGTGGTGGAAGGGGAATATATTGCTAGGGAACAATTGTAGTTGTGCGTTTGCCTCAAATACAGACATATACTTGGCTCTGCTTACTGTCTTTTATCTTGCATGCTGCCTCTCCTTGTCATTTCTGCCTCATGTTTCTTGTGTCATTGCTTGTTGTTGTACTGAACTCTGGACTCCAGCATTTGATGGCCAGGTATTCCCGGAATGCATAGATAGAGGATACATGGGATCGCCGATAGCTGTAGTTTCAATGTATGTTTGTAGATGAATGTCGTTAGTAGTGGTGATTGATTCGTTGCCGTGCTGCTTATTCCCCCCACCCAACTCCAATCACATTTGGAATCCCTTTCTGCACTTTTATCTCTTTCCCTGCACTCTTATCTTAACAAACCCCCCATAGGAGCCGGCCTTCTCCGGAGATTGGCACGGAAGGCATTCCTTCCTTCCGGCCTTTCAATCTGGTGGGCGAATCTGGGCGCATTAACAACAAATCCTTTCCTCATGGCAGATTCGTAACCAACACCTACCAAAAACTCTTGTATTCCCTACTTGTAAAAACCCCTATAATCCCTTTATTGCTTAGGTCTACAAACTTTTGAATATTCTCTAAAAATGCACTCTTAGTATGGTCAAAGTTCCTTGGTGGATTTTTTTTTTTAATGTTTTGCAAACTCCTGAATATTCTTTGAAAACAAACTGTGCTTAGGTCAGGATTCTGGCATCTTCTGAATTGCTCTCTATATGCCCAAAAGTCCTTGCGGGGCTTTTTTCAATTCTGCAAACCCTTGAATATTCTTCAAAAATGCATTTTTCTTAGGTCAGGATTCTGGCATTTTCAAATCACTCTCTTAGTATGCCCAAAAGTCCTTATGGGATTTTTATTTTTTTATTTTTTTCGGGTGTGCTAGGCTGGAGTTTGTTTGGTTTTTTGGTCTTGCAGATATACTTATCTTGTTTGTAGGCAGTGTCCAGCCTGATATTTAAAGGCACTAACTACGGAGGATTCCACAGTTCCCGTAGTTGCACTGCTCATCCTTGAGGTATGTTGCGAGTATCTTCTTGGGGCTAACTAATAATTGGTGCACCACAAAACTCAAACAACCTATATCTTCTTATGGGTGCAAGTTTCTCCTATTCCTAGGGTGTCTCCCTATATACTTGAGGGCATGTGGAAGCTTGCAGCCGTATACGGATGCGCTGTCTAAGGCTTGGATATCTCTTTTCCCTTCAAAAGCACTATGTCTAAAAGTATAATCCTGGTGCTTCTAAGAACATTATTTCATAGATGCACACCTTACAAGGATGACCTAGGTGAAATAAGCTAGGTTCCATGACTGGAAAACAACTCAGAGAAGATTTCAACTTTAAAGACACAAAACCAAATCAAACACCCACTTATCTCTATACTCATGAAATCTTCTATTTAGTCCAAATTAAGCCGGTTCCTCTCAAGAAGAGAACATGCAGTGTAAATATGCCTCCACTTACAGGGATTCAAAACAAAATCAGAATTTCTTCTTATAAGCAAATCCCCACGACATCCATAAAATGAATAATGCAAAGTGCTATGTTTATCACCATTCAAAAACATGTAAAACAGGGTCTATGATAGGCCAATATGCCATACATGGATCAAGAAAATAAAATTGAAAGCTTAACAAAACCCTCTATCAAATCTCTTACATGAATTCACTTTTCCATTTCAGAAAACAAAACAGGGATATCATTAACACATTTGCAATAGTAAGGTTTACAAAAAATGCTACTAAAACAAGAATGAAAAGGGACTTGACCTAAAGGGTGCTCTGTTCTTCTGTAAACCAACTATAACCTATGGGTCAGTGATATGGGGTCCCAGTCTTGGCTCAACTGAATGGTCTTGTGTTGAACGAGTGCAGTCACTTTTTCTTCGAAGATTCATTTGTTGTAAGGGCATGGTCCCCTGTTCCATTATCCTGGCAGAGTTTGGTGACTCTCCTCTTTGGCTCGAGATCATCTTCTTGATTATCACCTATCTTCAAAGGGTCCGTACTTTGGGAGATACCCCCTCAGGTTGTAGACAGTACCCTTACCTTGCCCTTCGCTCCTCGATGGACCTCTCCTTGAGCCCTTGGGGGGTCGGAGGAGCTGGTATTTTCAGGTCTCTACACTTTTGGCCAGCATTCAGATACAGATTGATAGACTTCCCCCTTATTCCTTGGGTGCTCTCCCCCCTTCTCGGAATAAGGAGAAGATTCTACACAAGATCTAGAAGGACATTAGCCTCCAGTATACCAGCTGCACATGGATCTCTCCCGCTGCCCCTCTTTCCCCCAAGTTGTCTTTCTACCACGAGCACTTCCTTCAGATACAAGACGGTTGGATAGTCCCCCCACAATACTTCAAGCAGCATACAATGCATAACATAGGATCCCGATTGGACAGCTCAAAGTGTGCTCCCACCAACTTTGGGCTGAGTCAGATCACCATCTCCTGAGGGAGGAGTGGGTTTTGCCTATTTTTCTCCTTGGGAGAAGTAGAAATCTTGCATCACTTTATTTTTTGATGCCCCATCTACTATGAGATCCGAGGCAGATTTCATTGCCTTTTCAGGGATAACTCATGATCTCTATCCACCTTCTTCAGATACCCGGACTAGCAATGTCTTGCACTCTACTTTAGGGAGGTGAATCAGTTTCGTTGACAAAGGAATTTCCTCCAGGAAACTTTCGCCCCCCAGAATCTCGACCCATCACAACCTACTTCACTAGCTCAGATGGATCGAGGGAGGATATCGAACGGAAATGTCACATATCGGAACATTTTGACAGAGGCAGGGCCACTAGACAACTCACCCATGGTTTGTTGGGACTCCAGACTAGTGATGGGTAGAGACAGATCATTGATTTCTTCAGCAGAGATTCTTCGGCCTCAACTGTTAGGAGAGACTAGTGTCCGAGGCTGTTGGAGAGTGCCTTTTAAGGCAGTTTCCACCCCCTCCCCCCCTCTCCCTCTCCTTTCTTCTTGGTGAACACTCCACACAGTTTGTTTCTTATGGATTGCAGCCCACTTCTCTCCTCTCTTCTCTCTTCCCATTCCCTTTGGCCCGCTTATTGGGTTGCGTCATTGTATTTATCTTTGTTTCTTTCTTTGTTGGGTGCTTTGGCCCGTTTGCTGGTAGTTATTGTTGTCCTTTTTATAGTCCCTTGGGTCATCTTTGGCCCACCGTGGACATTAATAATATTTCATTTCATTTCATTTCTGCTTGATACCTTCTCACAGTCTTAGGACGTCCTAAAACAGGCCTCCCCAAGAATGCAAGATGAAGATCGAGTGTTATTTCCTTCAAGATTTCAAAATCCGATGCCATGCAATGTTTCGTTTCAGAATTTGGCAAAGGAAAAGGGAGGGGCGTCATGCTGCCAGCCTGCATTTTTTCTCCTCGTCTCTTATTCCCTCAACGCACCACTTTCCCATAAATGAAACCCTACCACTCACCCAAGATTGAGATAAAACCTCCTCAAGGAAAGCATGCCCTAGTGGCAGTTACAAAGAGAGGTGGAAAAATTTTCTTCAGCACCTAGTTTTTTTTTTTAATTTGAGTTTCAAAACACTTTACAAGGTAAAAGAGGACTTGAACAATGCCATGATGGTGTCTAACATACTTATGCCCTTTTTACTCCACCCCCATTGCCGAGTCAAGGTTTTAACATAGTCTTATAAAATCATGGGGTCAACAGAAATTTGCAAGTTAGTCTATGTACATTTAATATGATAAAAAATGGATATTTATAATTTAAAAATGATTTTCAGCATGCCACGTTATTAATCTTTAATCAAATAAAAATTCAGTAAATCTGTAAATTTTTGGATGTGACTTAAAATTCCCATAATAAATTGGGAGTTAGCGAAGACCCAAGCTGTAGATTGAAATCAAAACCATGGCTATGGTGCAGTATTATCATATGTTTTGGGCCATATGTGAAATATAAGGTCCAATGATATCATCATCCAATACATGAAGAAACCATTACAATATCTGATAATATTCATTGGAGAGTGCCTTGGGCTATGAGGATTAGGATAGATGATCGTTTGGGGGAGTAGGGTAATCTTCTTTGAACCCCTCCTAACATCCCAGGTCAGCAAACACTTAGAGAGAAAGACAAAGCTAGTAATTTATGTTTGTCCTTGATGGGGATGGGATGCTCTGGTGGTAACCTGCACAGAAAAATGTTGGCTTATTGTCTTGTCTCCATTGGTGTGCAGTAGTTGTTTCCTGAGGGCTCTTAAACTTCCATTGTCTGAGATGGGCTGAAAGAACTGATCAGCCTAAAGTGCTCAGAAGTCTCCTAAAATGCTTTGTGCCTGAAAGAGACAACCTCATGAAGGAAGAAAACTAGGCATGCTGGGTTAGAATAAATGGGCAACAGACGAGCCCTTAGATTATCTAAATGGGCAATATAACCTCTTATGAATCTTAGAATAACTGGAGGACCTAAAATGAAGTGTTCCTTGTTCTTCATTCTCTAGAGAGAGCAAAGATGACAAATCCTATCATCATGTGGGATATGGTAATTAGCATCAACCCAAAGCATTTGAGAACAAACACTAAATTGGTCTTGAAGGATCCTCAACCTGTGTGACCAGTGACGTTGAAGGTAGTGTGCTCACATGATGACACCATCCATGATTTGTAAGAAGTGCTTGGCATAAAAGGTCATTTCAGTATTGAGTTGCAAGGAAGAGGTACAAGTAACTTGAATGTATTGCGTATAAATTTCCTCTTCAATGGCTTCATTGATCACGTCCCATGGAGGAAGGAAACAAAGATGTGCATCCAAAAATTAGCTGAATGGAGAAAGTTGGTCATGGAGATGCTAATGGATTAAAAAGGCAAAATTAGCCTCAGAGTATCAATAACATCGATGTCTAGGAGGACTTCATGAGGTGATCCTCCTCAAAGATGATAGTTCTAGATATGAATATTGTGCACAACTGGACGCTATCATCCATGGATTGGAGTGTATGAGTACATAAGTCAAGCAGCAAGATAGTCTAACGCTGAAGGGTGTGAACTAAAATCTTGTCTTGAACAGTGGTATAAAGAACCATCCATTTGGAATGTATCATGTGTTGCAGTGTGAGAGATTGGATCCTCTGAATGCCATCCCATTCTATAGGTCCCAGTTTGGGACCCTAAACCTATGAGCGGTAGGAAGTTGATGCTTTTGTTAAAATGGGCACATCTTTGTGGGGAAATTCAAGGAATGTATCTACTAGCATTGAGGCCCGAGTATAGAAAGTGAAGCATACCCTTTGCAGAGACGTGATTGATTTCCCATCTTCGAACCGAAAGACAGTCCAATAAGCTGGACTTCCAACCTCCAAGGGTCTCAACCTATAAAATGCCAGCCCCGCCCCTGGACAAGAGGGGCTTGTTGGAATAGAGGGCAACTGGCCCTTTATAAAAAAACCTTTTATTGGAGTAGTTGCCTTTTGTCCAAAGTCCCCTGCTCGGTAGGAGTAGCTCGGTGCCCTTCGGCTTTATGATAAAATTTTAGCAGTATAAGACATAAAATTAGGCAACTCCTGTATATTTTTTAGTGTAATATTCTAAATCCTTGACAAAATTAGCAGTATAGGACATTTAAAGTAAAAATAAAATAATTATTGACCAAGGTCTATTACTGATATCCAATCAGTATACAATTGTCCAAAATTGAAAATTTCGCAGAGATTGTCATCGGATGATGTTGGACTCTCTACTCTATTTCAGCATTATCATAGGTGTATCTTGTTAATGTATTGAATCTAGAATGGAAATAAATCGATTGTATCTCCTATGATGAGGGCATGATTGGTTTGTTTTGATATCAAAGAATTGGTGACAAGATATTTATAGAGCAGTCTTAGCACTGTAGCTTCTACCCTTCAAAGTAATGTCAATCATTATGCTTTAAAGGCTCATTTTGGGGCTTTTGATGCATATCCAAGTGAACTTTGACATTTTATGATCAATGTGTTCAGCTCTCTCTGTGATTTTTGAATTGTTTTTTCCTCCTATGATTTGGTAGATCAATTAGCAAACTAGTTCTCTTGACGAGTCTTGATTTTCTTGAATGGTTTTGTCTTTTCTTCTATCTGTAAAAGATTTCGGGCAATTGTTCTGCCATACTGCATTTTCTGGAATTGCAGATTCTGAATCACTGATTCTAGCCCTTCTTGGCTTAATTTTTTTTGGTTGGTAAATTCCCCCTTTTTGTGGGAGTAACCTTTGGCTTAGTTTCCATGACTCATCTTTTTTGCCAAATTTGCCCAAGACTTGCACCTGGCCACATCCGTTGGGTTATGCTGTACATAGACATGGATGCAGTAGTTTACCTGATTAATACTTAACATTTCGGCATTTATGCATATGACATGGGGAGTTTGACCTGAGTCTACTAATTGGGAACCCCTATTTTTAAGCACTTAAGCTCATCCCATTTGACTAAATTTAAAAAAAAATTATAGCTAATTTATTTTTTGTAAATAAATTTTTTGAACGCCTTATGACATCGATGCTTAATCTGTCCAAATTTACATCCGTTAGTATCATTCTAAGTCTTGGAGTTCTTTATAGGTGTTCTTGTCCTTCTTCAAAATTTTCATTGTTGGAGGAAAATCTTATTACCCTAGTCATTCTTGATATGTTTTCCTTCTTAATCTTCAAAATGTAAAGAATGTTTGGGATCTCTATCTTGGATTCTATCACTGCTGTAACATGGACAAGTGCCCAAGAATACAAATCAAGGAATTGGGAATTGAATCATACTCTCTTTTCTGTTTATCCTCAAAATCCTGGTTATGTCTGCGCAAATATTTGCATATTATCTTCTTTTCTTGTCAAGTATTATCTTTCTGCTTCTTTTCTTGAACAAAGACAAAAAGAAATTGTTTCTGTTTATGGTGTTGAGCAAGGTGCAGCGACAGTATTGTCATTGTTGTCAACACACTCAGATGGATAGGTTGATGTAGTGGACAGTTGTTCGGAGTATGTACAGTGATGTTCAATGCTTATGAGGATGTTTTTGATGTTCGGGTGAAGTTGTTACAGGTTGTTCGTGCAAATTTGCAAAAGTTGAAAAAATCGTCAAGAAGTTGTCAAAAAATTGCAGAAGTCGTCACGGTCGCAGCTTGGACGAGATGGATCAGTTTGGAACATGCCAACGATGTCGGAAACAGATCCAGAACAACGTTGGAGGTTTCAACACAGGTGTTTGGATTGATCGGTGACGTTTTCGGTATCTTGGCGGATGATTTGGCAAGTGGTTGTACAGGCCGAAAAAGGGCAGTTTTGTCAAAAGCATTGTGAGCAAACCGAGAAGAATTTGATAGCGAAATTCGAACTAGAGGTGGTCGTTATCTTCAAGAACATGTGTTCCAAATTTCCACCAAAACGGAGAAACGAGGCGAATGTTACAAGCGTTATAAGACTGTCACAAAAACGCTCTTTTTGGAAAAAGTGTGTCAGCAACAGTTTTTGTGGAGGTGGTACAGGCGAACCGTAAGGATTTATGCAGCGATATTCGGACTGGATGTAGTTAGCAATGCAGAGATTTTATGTTTCAAATTTAAGAGAAAACAGAGTTACGAGGTGAGAGTTATGATTGTTGCAAAAATGGTATAGGTCACTTTTATGTCAATTTGTTCCACTTGTGCAAAATCCTTCAGTTGGCCGTTTCGACCTTGCAGAGTCGCCAAAGTTTCGGTTTCAGTATTATTACACCTTCAAGGCATCAAATAGAGCATCTTTAGTTTTTGGTTTGAGGTGTAACGTGGCTCCGAAGTAAGAGAACGAGTAAGGTGTCAATTCTTTGCATGTGACGTGTTTGACGAAATGCCTTCTCAAAATAAAAAAAAGAAGTTATATTTTTAAGAAGCTTCATTAAAAAAAATCTTTTTAAAATTGAAAAGGGGAAAAAGAATGAAGTGTGTTCTTTTTAAGTGACAAGGGATTTTATTGAAAAGTGGGGACTTTATTTTGTGAAGAGATAAGTGTGTGTGGAGAAAAATAAAGAGTGAAAATCCGTGATTTTTGGAGAGTGGTGGAAAACGTCACTTCAGTATTTTGGGCATAACTTTCTCATATGATATTCATTTTGGCTGAAATTTTGAGAGGAGTTTGCAGACAAAGTGCTGCACAATATCCATAAAGCGTTTAGCAATTGGCAAAACGCGCTAAGAGAACAATCAGTTTTTTTTGTGAGAAGAGAAGATTCAAATTCTGAGTAATGCAGAGAGAGGGATGTTATACTGTGTGAAATAGAAAGTTTTAGATTTTGAGCTTACAGACCATAGAGGGTTCTGGTTTTAGTGAAGACATTCATATATGTCATTTTATTATCAATATCAAAATCAAGTGGGTGCTTGGTAGAGGGGTTGGTGCTCCTTTCTGTTGGTGCAGATAAATCAGGGGTTGGTGCTTCTTCCAGTGGGTGCTGGTAAATTGATTGTAAAGTTGGTGCTTTGCAAAGGCTGGATTTGGATGGAGTCCAAACAGTCATTTTCGGAGATGTAGCCAGATTGGTGAACCTCGGTACATCTTGTGTTGTGTGATGTTCTCTTGTTATACTTGCTTTATTTGGTTTTATGTTTTCATTGTTTTGGCTTTTAGTGTTGAAGATTTAAGTTTTAAAGAGCTACACTGATTCACCCCCTCCTCTCAGTGTCATTGTGAGACTAACAATTGGTATCAGAGCGAGGTTCCTGAACAGACTTAACCGGCTAGGGTGATCTTGGAAGTGACACAATGGCAGGTGGTGAAGGCTTCTCATAAACAAAGCACCGTTGTTTGACGGAACTAATTACGTATTTTGGAGACTCAGGATGCAGATATATCTTTGTGCTTTGGGATACGACATTTGGGATTCGATGAGATAGTGGATACACAATACCCACCACTTCTCCAACCGATGCTGCCGGTAAGAAACTGTTTGAGAATGACTCAAAAGCAAAGAATGCTATCATGTGTGGATTAGTGGACAGCGAACTTGTAAAGATTATGGGTTGTAAAACGACAAAGGAAATATGGGACAAACTGAAGAGCATTCATGAAGGAGACGTTAAGATCAAGGAGGCCAAGTTACAAACACATCGAGCTTAGTTCGAAGTATTAAAGATGAATGACGATGAGAATATAGAGGCATATATGCTGAGAGTTAATGAAGTCATTAATGCGATTAGAGGACTCGGCGAGGAAATCAAATATTCTGTTATCGTGAAGAAGGTATTAAGATCCCTTCCCCAAAGATTTGATTCTAAAGTTTCAACTATAAAAGAAGCTAAAGATCTAAATTCTTTTAGTATGGATGAGATGCATGGTTCTTTGACTGCATATGAGATGAGAATAGGAAAATCTAAACCCACAGATAGAGAAGTCACTTTTAAAGCCCATAAAAATATGAAACCAAAAAGAATCCGAGGAATAAGAGACATCAGATGAAATGGAAGCAAACTTTGTTCGAAAACTAAAAAGGGGAAAAGGAAAATACAGAGAAAAGTTACCGTTTAAATGTTTCAACTGTGGAGGCGTTGGGCATTTTGCAGATAAATGTCCACTTAATGAGAAGAACAAAAGTGATGAAGGATCACACGAAGAAAGAAGTGACTAAAAGAAAAAAACAAATTTCAGAAAAGACAACATCAAGAAGAAAAGTTTCATCTCTAAGAATGTCAATTCATCAGAAGATAGCTCCAGTGAGGATTCTGAAAAAGAAATAGGTGAAGCTCTTTTCATGGCACTCAGAGAAGAAAAGCTAAAAAAGGAACAGAAATGTGATGAAGAAGAAATTGACGCAGAAGTGAATTTGGAAGAGGAACTAATTGCAGCTCTAGATGAACTGAAGATAAAAAGAAAAAAGAATAAGAAAATTTCAAGAAAGCTTGAGGATGTAAATGAAATCATAACAAATTTGAAAGTACAGATAGAAGAATCCAAGAAAATCTCCGAAGATCTCGAAGTGCAAATAACCATGAAAATAGATTATTGCAGCAAGCTAGAAGAAGAGATTGTTGGTTTAAGAATGCAGATAGAAGAGATGAATCAGAAAATTAGTTGTTATCACAAACGTGAAGAAAGTTCTATGAAGCTGGATAAGATCATAAATAACCAAAAGACTACAGACATCAAATTTGGTTTGGGTTTTGATGAAGGAGAATCGTCAAATGAATCAAAGGCCATAAATGAAGAATCCACAAAGAATGAAGAGAAGAAACAGGTTGATCAAGCAAAAACGAATCATGCAAAGGAAAACAATAATGCAAGGCACAAAAGGAGAATTGACAATGATGGATCCACCAATGTCACACATCAAAGAAGAAGAAGATTTATGGCTCCTACGACAACATGGCAAAGACCACCACCCAGGTTCAATTATCTCTTTCTAAGTTCTTATTTTAAATGCAATGGTTATGGACATAAGATCTCGGATTGCAAGTATAATGTAGGACCAAGGAATTTTACCAATAGAAATGCTTTTTCACCTTTGATGGATTATGCAGTAGAATGTTATAATTGTCATAATTTTGGGCATATTGCAAGAAATTGTCGAAGTACATTTGCATCAAATCAATTTCAGGGAAGAAAATTTCAGCCAAATGGAATAAGACAAAATAGAAAATTTCCCGAAAAACATGCACAAGCTACTGAAAAAGAAAATCCAAAACAAGAGCCCAAAATTGTAATCAAACCTGAGTGGAAAGAAAAAGAGCGACTTAAGGAAGAAAATGAATCCTTGATCGTAAAGACGACATTTAAAGCGCAGAATAAATCCACACCATGGATACTTGATAGTGGATGCTCCAGTCATATGACAGGTAACAAAAAAAAATTTGAGAAGTTGCAGCAATATGAAGGTGGTTCAGTAAAGTTTGGAAACAATGATGGACCTAAGATGGTTGGCAGAGGTTCAGTTAAGATTAATGACGGAAGGTAACAAACAAAAATTTGAGAAGTTGCAGCAATATGAAGGTGGTTCAGTAAAGTTTGGAAACAATGATGGAGCTAAGATAGTTGGCAGAGGTTCAGTTACGATTAGTGACGGAAAAATCAGGTCAAAAAAAGTCTTGTTTGTGGTTGGTCTGAAACATAACTTGTTGAGCGTAAGTCAGATTTGTGATAGAGGTCATGAAGTGATCTTTAAGAAGCAAGGTTGTGAAGTTAGAAAGGCACACAATGGGAAGTTTATAGCAACTGGATCAAGGACATATGGCAACCTGTACACTCTCTCAGAGACTTTAGAAGGAGCTTGCTTGATTGGACAGGAAGAAGAGAATTGGTTGTGGCACAAGAGGCTCGATCATATCAGTTTTGACAATCTAGTAAAAATCAGCTCAAAGAAAGCAGTGAGAGATATTCCCACCATTGGCAAACCATCAAATAGCATTTGTGCTTCATGTCAAAAGAGGAAGCAAACTAGAGTCTCATTTAAAACAAAAGAGTACTACACAAGCAAACCTTTGGAACTAGTACATATTGATTTATGTGGACCTATGAGAACGCAAAGCATAAACGGTGACAAATATTTCATGTTGTGTATGGATGACTATTCCAGGATGACATGGGTACTGTTTTTGAAGCATAAATCATAAACTTTTGAGATGTTCAAGGTTTTCAAAAACCAAGTTGAAAATCAAATAGGAAAAAGGATTAAATGTTTAAGGTCAGACAGAGGAGGAGAGTTCATTTCAGAGGATTTCACAAAGTATTGTGAAAAATATGGCATTAGGAGACAGTTTTTAGCAATAGGACACCTCAGCAGAATGGTGTGGTAGAAAGAAAGAACGAGACGGTGCAAGAAATGGCACGGACTATGTTTACTGAGAGCAAAGTAGCAGACAGATTTTGGAAAGAGGCAGTCCATACTGCGGTATACATCCAAAATAGGTGCATTTTGAGGACGCATGAAAGCAAAACTCCTTATGAGTTGTGGTTCGGTAAAAAGGCAACAACAAGATATTTTAAATTTTTTGGCAGCAAGTGTTACATCAAAAGAACTAAAGAAAACCTTGGTAAGTTTGAAGATAGAGCGGATGAAGGTATTTTTCTTGGCTATTTGTCAAAAAGCAAAGATTACAAATGCTACAACAAGAGGCTAAGGAAAATTGTGGATAGTGCCGATGTTAAAGTTGATGAAGGAAGGGAACGAGTAATTAGCTATGAAGAGAACTACCCAATTTATGAAGAGGTCATTGAAGGAGATGAGGAAAAGGAAATGGAAAAGAAACCAAAAATTGACTCAGAGGATTCAAATAGTGATTCAGAAGTGGAAGAAAACAATAAATTCAAAACAGGCAGCTGGCAGAAAGATCATCCTAGAGAGCAAATAATTGGAGACCCCACAGTTGGTGTTCAAGCAAGAAGAAGATTAGTAAGTAACTACTCTTTATTATCCAACATTGAGCCCAAAATATTGTTGACGCAAGCAAAGATGAAAGTTGGGTAAAGACAATAAATGAAGAATTAGATCAGATCGAGAAAAACAAGACTTGGGAGTTAGTACCAAGACTCGCAAATAAAAATGTAATCGGTACTAAATGGGTCTTTCGGAACAAATTGAATGAAGACGGACAGGTAGTCAGGAACAAAGCAAAATTGGTATGCGAAGGCTATGCACAAGTTGAAGGTATTGACTTTGAGGAAACCTTTGCACCTGTGGCCAGACTAGAGGCAATTAGAATGTTTCTGGCTTTAGCAGATTTACAAGAATTTCAAAGTTTATCAAATGGATGTGAAATCAGCATTTTTGAATGGGAAACTTGAAGAAGAGGTTTATATTGAGCAGCCAGATGGTTTCCAGCTTGGTGATGGTCCCAACTTGGTTTGCAAGTTGAAGAAAGCATTATATTGCTTAAAACAGGCACCCTGAGCATGGTATGCAAGGCTAGACAATTATCTTACTCAGCAAGGGTTCAAGAAAGGTATGGTGGATAGTAATTTGTATGTCAAAACAGAAAATGGTCATCATATTGTTCTTGTTGTATACGTAGATGATATTATATTTGGCAGCAGCAAAGATGAGTTGTGTAAAGATTTAGTAAATAAGATGCAGAAAGAATTTGAAATGTCAATGATTGGTGAACTTTCGTATTTCCTCGGATTGCAAGTTAATCAAAAGGAGAAGGGCATATTTATTTCTCAAATTAAATATGTGAAAGAGATGCTGAAAAAGTTCACAATGGAGGATTGTAAGCCGCTTAGCACTCCCATGACGATAGGTTGCAAGTTGAGCAAGGATGACAAATCTCCATATGTTGATCAAACTATGTATAGATATATGATTGGGAGCTTATCGTACTTGACGACTACCAGCCCCGGATATTTTGCAGGCGGTATGCATGGTAGCACGATTTCAAGCTAGTCCCAAGGAGACTCATGTGACAACAGTGAAGAGGATTCTTCGGTACCTCAAGGGTACTATGGAGTATGGGTTATGGTATCCGAAAGGTAAGGACTTCACCCTTATTGAGTATTTAGATGCAGATTGGGCAGAATGTGTAGATGACAGGAAGAGTACCAGTGGAGGTGCATTATATCTTGGAGACAGGTTGGTCGCATGGCACAGTAAGAAACAGGAGTCGGTCTCCTTATCCACAGCAGAGGCAGAATACATTGCAGCGACAACGTGTTGTACGCAGGTGTTATGGATGAAACAAACTCTCAAGGATCTTGGCATTAATTTCAATGAGCCGATTTCAGTTAAGTGCGATAACACCAGTGCCATTAACATCTCAAAGAATCCGGTTATGCATTCTCGCACAAAACATATTGGTATCTGGTATCATTTTTTGAAGGAGAAAGTTGCGGAAGGTGAGGTTAAGTTGGATTTTGTTCCAACAACAGAGCAAGTAGCGGATATCTTCACCAAACCATTGCCCAAGGAAGTCTTTGAGTACCTTCGCAAGAAATTGGGAGTGGTCACACTTCCCAAGAATTGACTAGATATTGGGGCCACATTCTCAGGGGGAGCATTTGTGTATTTGTTTATCTTTTTGGTCACGTTTGTGATTTTTACTAAGTGTAATAATTTTTGCCTGAGAATGTTGTGCATGGACTCAGGTGGAGTTTGCATCAGCCCTTTGGTATTGTTGTCAAAGGGGGAGAAGACTTACAGGAAATTGTGCGTGTTGCCAACAATTCCAAAGGGAGAGATTGTTGAGCAAGGTGCAGCGACAATATTGTCATTGTTGTCAACACACTCAGATGGACAGGTTGATGCAGTGGAAAGTTTTTCGGAGGTTGTTCGGAGTATGTACAGTGATGTTCAATGCTTATGAGGATGTTTTTGATGTTCGGGTGAAGTTGTTATAGTTTGTTCGTGCAAATTTGCAAAAGTTGAAAAAATCGTCAGGAAGTTGTCAAAAAATTGCAAAAGTCGTCACGAGCGCAGTTGGATAGGATGGATCAGTTTGGAACATGCCAGCATGTCAGGAAACAGTCCAGAACAACGTTGGAGGTGTCAGCACAGTGTTTGGATTGATCGGTGACGTTTCCGGTATCTTGGCGGATGATTTGGCAAGTGGTTGTATAGGCCGAAAAAGGTCAGTTTTGTCAGAAGCACTACGAGCAAACCGAGAAGAATTTGATAGCGAAATTCGAACTAGAGGTGGTCGTTATCTTTAAGAACATGTGTTCCAAATTTCCACCAAAACGGAGAAACGAGGTGAATGTTACAAGCGTTACAAGACTGTCACAAAAACGCTCTTTTTGGAAAAAGTGTGTCAGCAGCAGTTTTCGTGGAGGTGGTACAAGTGAACCGTAAGGAGTTATGCAGCGAGATTCGAAATGGATGTATTCAGCATTGCAGAGATTTTATGTTTCAAATTTCAGAGAAAACAGAGTTACGAGGTGAGAGTTATGATTGTTGCAAAAACGGTACAGGTCACTTTTATGTCAATTTGTTCCACTTGTGCAAAATCCTTCAGTTGGCCGTTACGACCTTGCAGAGTCGCCAGAGTTTCGGTTTCAGTATTATTACACCTTCAAGGCATCAAATAGAGCATCTTTAGTTTTTGGTTTGAGGTGTAACGTGGCTCCGAAGTAAGAGAACGAGTAAGGTGTCAATTCTTTGCATATGACGTGTTTGACGAAATGCCTTCTCAAAATAAAAAAAGGAAGTTATATTGTTTTAAGAAGCTTCATTAAAGAAAATCTTTTTAAAATTGAAAAGGGGAAAAAGAATGCAAGTGTGTGCTTTTTAAGTGATAAGGGATTTTATTGAAAAGTGGAGACTTTATTTTGTGAAGAGATAAGCGTGTGTGGAGAAAAATAAAGAGTGAAAATCCGTGATTTTTGGAGAGTGGTGAAAAACGTCACTTCAGTATTTTGGGCATAACTTTCTCATATGATATTCATTTTGGTTGAAATTTTGAGAGGAGTTCGCAGACAAAGTGCTGCACAATACCCAACAAACGTTTAGCAATTGGCAGAACGAGCTAAGAGAACAATCAGTTTTTTTTGTGAGAAGAGAAGATTCAAATTCTGAGTAATGCAGAGAGAGGGATGTTATACTAGGTGAAATAGAAAGTTTTAGATTTTGAGTTTACAGACCATAGAGGGTTCTGGTTTTAGTGAAGACATTCATATATGTCATTTTATTATCAATATCAAAATCAAGTGGGTGCTTGGTAGAGGGGTTGACGCTCCTTTCTGTTGGTGCAGATAAATCAGGGGTTGGTGCTCCTTTCTGTTGGTGCAAATAAATCAGGGGTTGGTGCTCCTTCCAGTGGGTGCTGGTAAATTGATTGTAAAGTTGGTGCTTTGCAAAGGTTGGATTTGGATGGGAGTCCAAATAGTCATTTTCGGGGATGTAGCCAAATCGGTGAACCTCGGTACATCTTGTGTTGTGTGATGTTCTCTTGTTATACTTGTTTTATTTGGTTTTATGTTTTCATTGTTTTGGCTTTGAGTGTTGAATATTTAAGTTTTAAAGAGCTACATTGATTCAACGCCCCCCTTCTCAGTGTCATTGTGAGACTAACATATGGTATCATCTTTCAAGCATTGATTAGATGATGGAAAATAAAACAGAAGAGAAGCTGGCTGCGGGTTTTTTGGGGCAGTAGTGGACATAAACAAATGGCAAACTGCTCAAGGAAAGAACATCTATTATGATGACACTTAAATTTTGAAGTAGATGCTTGGTGTAAAAGCCACTTTCAGGCTCAACAGCTTGGTTGGCTAGCAGAATAACATAGCATCACAAATTTGATCGCTTATAGATCAGGGACTTGCCCACTGGTCTCGGACTCCAAATGGTTTGTTGAGGTTAATTTTTGATAATATTGAAAGTTCTATAATTTGTGCCTCCAACTCTCTGCTTCTGTAGTTTTAACGAAAATTCCAAAAACTTTATCGATATATGCATTTGTGAGTGAAATTTGTGACTAGGTAATATCTTCAAAGTTAAATTCTTGAGAAATGACATTGGATGGATGATTAAATTTGATTTAAACTTTGTGAAGGCCAGATACATACAAACTGATAAAGCAGTGATATGATGTACATTTTTTGGAAATTCTTGTAAGATTATTACATTGTTACATGTGTTTGTTTCTTGCTCCCTACAGTAGGCATAGTAATATGTTTATGATTTTATTCTTTAAGGTCTCAAAAACCTGCCCATCTTGTCTTTGCACTGACAAGGACTTGAAATGGGACTTTAGGTTTAACTACTCAAAGGAATTTAATTACATCTAGAATGCAAACAACAGGTTCTTCCTACTGTCAATGGATCTAGGATTATGCCATTCAGTGATGACTCTGTTATAGAGTTTATAGCTTTATGAAATATGTTCATTATAGTGGATAATTGCATCAGTGGTCTCAACTCTGTTTCCATGATTGCAAGATTAGTTGATGCTGTGTATGACGTTAAGTCCTCAACATTTGCAGGAATTATAATCCGGAGGATGGACGTGGAAGGAAAAATCCTGCTTCAAAGCAACAAGCAATGTCAGAGCTACTTGAAGTGGTATATTGATTGAGTGATTCGAGTACCACTAAAGCATGGCTTTATGATGCTTGATCTTGAAATGAAGTTTTCTTTCTACAACCTGTTATGAGAGTGCATGCTACTTTTTGCATACAAACGTATATCTAGATTTTACCTTGTTTCTTGTTGTATCAAGTTTTTCTCTACCTCCTTTTGTCCAAAAACTCTGAAACGGATAGAAGGATAGGTCAAGTAAATAATAATAAGAGAAAGGAAGAAGATTTTTAAACAAAGGCATTGCTTGTGTTTGACAAATTTTTCTTATCAATAGATGCTGCCTTTCTTGGTTCAATTAACATGGGTATCTCATGTTCAGATTCAATCTACAAAACCTGATAACTTTACACCACATATAGTGGAGAACAATGATGATTATGTTCAAGTGGAGTATGAAAGCCCTATACTAGGGGTAAGAGATTTTGGCACAATCACCTGTGATTAACTATTTATGAATTAGTGTATTTTAGCGGAGTCTATATCCAGATGTTACAATTTTTTTTGAATTATGCTATATTCTGCAGTTTGTAGATGATGTAGAATTTTGGTTTCCTCCTGGCAAGCGTTCAATTGTTGAATATCGCTCTGCTTCCCGATTAGGAAACTATGATTTTGATATCAACCGAAAAAGAATCAAGGTGGGGTAACTGTATCTCATTATTTTTTCTCTTTTTAAAGATTGTTTAATTTTTTAAGATGTTTTGAAATTACTGCAAGTATCAAGGGTGGTTATGATATTTCAGGCTTTGCGGTTGGCATTGGAGAAGAAAGGTTGGGAATCTGTTGGTTTTTAAATATTCAGGTCATCTAGGCACGTAATTCTTGCTACACATCCAATTCAAGGTATGGTCTTGTCCTCATTGTTATTTTACCTAGTGTCAATGTACACTTGGGCATGCATGTTTGAAGTTTTGAACTAGATATAATTGTACATTCTAGTATGATTTATACCGAAACATCATTATGTTCCCAACACAAGGTTGTCTGTTATAGGGACGTTTTCTTTATTAAAACTCTTGTTAAGTTTTGCTTGCATTATTTTGCATGTATTATTGATGGGCGTAACTATGATAACGATTACAATCTGCATTGTCTGGACCTGGAGTATGACCTAGAAGGATTTTAACTTCCCTGATCATTTTTTGGACACTTGGAATTCCAACCTGCCATTTGCCAACTTTTAGCCAATGGTTTTTGAAACAGTTCATTGCAGTCTTACTAAATCCAATTTTTAGGGAAGAAAATGTTGTATTCATGCTTTGGAAATGGCATTTGACACTTACCCAGGTGCATATATTTCTTGTTTGCTAGAAATGTATTCCCAGGTTTTACTTTTCTGAATATCAATTTCAGTTTGTTTACTGACATTTTCTAGGATGATAATGAACAGAGTCATGAATGCTGAGCTAAGTTATGTTTTCCTTTTGTGTTCCCTACCTCTTTCTATATATTTTTTCTATGGTTTTAATCGTTTTGTATAATTTCCAAGCATGAAACATTCCCTATTTCTGTGGTCAGGGGATATACTAGAATCATCCGTTAGCATCTTGTCACAAGTTTTGGAATCATGGACAAAAGGCTATGCCATGTTGAATTTCCAGAAAAGACTTTCCACAGTTTTCTTCCCTTTTTATTGCCATTTTTTCTTGTTATTTGTCTGCTTTTAGTTTAATATTGAGGCAGTTGACATTTTCTGGTTGCTTTGCAGATTGTTTGGCTGCTTCTTAAGGCTATTGATAGAAGATTTATAGAAAATGAACATGCAGTTTTCACCACCATTATTGCTCTTCATTGAGTTATAACAACTTGAAACACCAAAATACTCTACCTTAATACACGAAAGTAAGTCTTGAATAATTAAAATTAAAATATTGTTTTCTATATTGCCTTGTTTGCACTTTGGGAAAGAAGCAAACATCTTATATTCTTCTGTTGCAACTTGTAAACTTTCTTGGCCTGAAAGTTTTGCCTTCTATAATTGATTTATGAAAGGGTGTTAAATTCCTTTCAATGACTAGAGAGTACTGTAAGAGCGGCCACAAATAAGCCATGTGAGATTTGTTATGCAATGAAAATAAAGAATGTTAAAGTTAATTTTTTGTGGGCAACCAATAGAAAGTTGGTTGGCAACAGTTATAAGGTTAGTCAGACAACTAGCACTGTGGTGTGTAACTATGCTGTATAAACTGTTCATCAGCACATGAACCATAGTAGCAAAAATTGCTGAAAAATCGCCAAAAAATTTCCGTTTCTCTGATTTTTTCCCAATTTTATTATTTGCTGAGTCAAATTGCCACGAACTGTCTATTCGGCGATTTTTTGGAAAAAATTGGCTGCAGCCACACGCGTAGAGGCTGCAGCCGATTGAGTTAAAAAGTGATTTTTTTTTTTTAAATTTCTTTCATTTAACCTCTTGCAAACGAAAAAAGGAGTCTGCCTACCTGCTACCACCCCAACCCAAACACGTTAGGGCATCCTAAGAGTGAGCAGATTGTGGTTTGAAGGAAGCTGGCAGCTAGCAACAACTGCCTAGAGGATTCATCCGAGGTAAGAAAAACTTTTGAGAATTTTTTTTTTCTCCAAGTTGCAACAAGGTTTAGATTATGGTTGTTTGTAAATGTTTGAAGTTTAAACCCTAAACCTTAGTCTAGGGTTTTGGGTTTAGGGTTTTTAGTTTTTCCTCTTCCTTCAAGCCCATTTTTCAACTGTCAATATTTCAAGTTAAACTTTAAACCCTAAACCCTAGTCTAGGATTTTGGGTTTAGGGTATATTTTTTTTTTATCCCTTTAAGTAAATATTGCTTAATGCTCTCTGATAACTATGTAAGCAAGCCAATTTTTCAGCTGTCAATGTTTGAAGTTTAAACCTTGAACCCTAGTGTAGGCTTTCAGGTTTCGGGTTTTTTTTTTTTTTACTGGAGAGTCCCATTTTGTAAAGCATTTTGTGCCAGGGGCACAACCCACGCTTGAGAGTATGACCATGTGTAACCAAGAGAAGCACAATGCAATGAGGACAACCTTTGCCACTTTTTGGTATTATTTTGACACTCTTCAATGTGGCAAGGTCTCCATATTGGCGGCGCATGATAGATGTCGTCGCAAGTTGTGGCGCAGGATTTAAGGTGCCAACTTATGATGACCTTAGGGACCCTCTCCTTCAACAATCTATGGACAACATTCAGTTTGTGCTTAAATTTATCCACATGATTAAATTATGTCTTTAAAAGCAAACTTCAAACAAATCAAAGGGGATTAAATTTATACATATGCATGACTAATTGTTCTTTTTATACTTCAGGTTGTGCTTGATGACCAACACAGGGTGTGGAGGACGAAGGGTTGTAGTATCATGTCTGATGGCTGGAAAAATGGCAAGGGAAGAACCTTGATTAATTTTTTGGTTGCTTCTGCAGGATGAACTGCATTCCTCAAGTCAGTAGATGCATTGACACAAGTTAAGAGTGCCGAAATGCTTGTTGGGTTGTTGGAGGAGGTTGTGTTGGAGGTCGGGGAGGAGAATGTTGTCCAAATCATCACGGAAAATGCAACAACATATAAGGCAACCGGTAAGATTTTGGAGCAAAGATTCCCCACTATTATCTGGACCCCATGTGCAGCCCATTGTCTCGATTTGCTCCTCGAGGATATTGGTAAATTAGCTTGGGTGGCAAAGGTTGTACAAAAGGCCAAGGCTATCACCAAATTCATTTACAACCATACATGGGTCCTTAGCCTCATGAGGCGATTTATTTGTGGGAGGGAGCTAGTGCAGCCTGGAATTACATGCTTCGCCACAAACTTTGTGACATTGCAAAGCATTTATGATGCAAGAGGGTCATTGAAGCAAATGTTTGTGAGCGATGAATGGAATTTAGAATAAACTGCAAGATACCGAATCTCACTTGAGGGGCAATTTGTTTGAGGCCTTCTGGATAGTCATGGATGAGACCATTAAGGTACAAGACTAAGTTTATTAATTTATTTTAATTTTTTTTGCTGTAAAATATTTTCATTTAAATTATTTTGCCTTTTTTTTTCCAAGTGTTAGAGCCTTTGGTGAAGGTATTTTGTCTTCTTGATGGAAAACAATTTGCAATGCGATTTGTATATGAGGCTATGGACAAAGCAAAAGAGGCAATTGCTGCATTTTATGGATATGCCTACACCAAATATGATCCCATTTGGACAATCATTGATAACCGATGGACATCTCAAATCCATAGCCCTCTTCATGTAGCGGGTTACTACTTGAACCCCAAATTTTTTATTCTCCGACGTTTTATGTAGATTATGAGGTGAAGCTTAGCCTTCAAGATTGCATTGCTTGTATGTTCTTAGATAATACACAATTGTGCAATAAAACATGTGAAGAGATACATTATTATAAGCAATGTCGGGGTTGCCAATTCCCATCCGAGCAATGCAAGAGAGCTAGGTCAACATTAAGGCTAGGTAACCCTCATCGAATTATTGTTTATTGTCTTTTTATTTTGTTTTAAAAAATAATTTCAATTTACTATTTTACATGTGAAATACTATTTTTTTTTTAAATTGTTTTTAGATTTATGGTGGGAAGACTTTGGTGATTTTACGCCCAATTTGCAACACATGGCCGTCAAAATCTTATCTCAACCATGTAGCACTTTAGATTGTGAGCACAATTGGAATATGTTTGAGCACATACACTTCAAGAAGCACAACAAAATTACACAAGAAAAGTTGAATGATCTTGTGTTTGTGCATTACAACCTTCGCCTCCACCAAAGAAGTTTTGAAAAAAACAAGTACTCAACCCATTGACCTAAGTGACATTGATCCATCATCTGAATGGATCACAGATGCAGTGCAGGAGCAACAGGAAGAGCCTTTCTTCTCCCTGGATGAATTACAACACTTTGAAGACCTAGCAGAGGAGATAACAACCGAGGACCAAGAAGAGGCACATGCACAAGAAGCGCTGAGGGCACGTCAACAAAGAGAGACTAGGTCTTTTTCTAGGGAAAAGGGCAAAGGAATTGCAAGACACTAGATAGTGAGCCGATTGAGGCATTTGACACATTTTTTAATTTGTACCTTTTCATATTATAAGCAATACAAGACATGTTTTGTCACTTTCATGTGTGCTTTAAACTTGAGCATTGTATGATGTATCACTTGCCACTTTCATGCGTAGTTTAAGCTTACAGTCTTACATCATTAATATTTGATCTGCATAATGTTAATTCATTGTGATATGCATAAAAAAAACCTTTTTTCAATGAAAATTTGTGTTTTTCTCGTTTTTTTTTTCAAAATGTTCTCCCAATTTTTTTTTGATTCCCAATTTTTTTCGATTCTTTCTCCAAACCGATTCTGATATGATTATGAGTTTTTCTATTATGATATGAATCAAGGCATAGTGGATATCCATTATCTTTTGGGTATGGAAGATGTAAGAGGATATCATTGTGACCATAACTAAACTACCTAGTATGCTTGATGGATAACTGGTGTACTTCATTGCTTTACCTATGATATATTCATGTCAATAATTTATTTTCCTCTTTATGAGGGAGCACATCCCTATGTAAACATTGGTTTTGTTGCCTTGAATGACCATGGCTAAAGGAAAGAGGTTGAATGTAGGTTTTAGGAGCCTTATTGTATCAAGAATGAAGGTATCCAAACAATAAAGGACATCAAATCACATTTTTTAAGTGGAGGTAAATGAAGCATAGAAACAACTAGATAGTGCGTCTTGATTGAGTTATCATGAGCATAGAGTACATACTATCCCTGGGTTCGCTATTGCTCATCAGTCTACAAGCTAGGTAAGCCCTAGTGAGTCATTTGATCTTGGGTGAGTCTCTTTATATAACTTTATGCCCCCCCCCCCCCCCCCCCACCTATTGTCAAGTTTTTCCTTGGGCCCAAGTTTGAGTTAAGGCTTGTTGAGTCTGAGTCTCAATATTATGGTCATGAGTATGAATGCTTAGTTAATTTTTTGGAAAGTAGTTAGGTGTTTGGTTAGATGTTTTATTTGGTAGCTTGGAAACTGATTTAAGGGGTTTTAAATTCTAATCGTCATAACAAAGGGGTCTTCAATTCCATAAAAAATGCATGGAGACTTCACTTCTAATGGGAGGTTGAAGAGGCCATAAAGAATTTGGAATATATCCATCATAATAGCTTGAGTTTGTTAGAAAGTAGAGAAAAGAAATGTTGACACCACTACATATGACGAGAATACGAAGGTAATTGACTAGAGGGATAAGCCAACTTGATAGAAAATTGACTAAATTTTAACCAAGAAGGTAAGACATCGATTGTGTTACTATGGGTCATTTTTTTTCTACTCTAGCAGTTGATGCATTGTATGACTAAAATAAGGAGTGCACAACCAAGTAAAATAGCTAAAAAGTGAACTCCAATAGCACAACAAACTAAAATAGTTAATGAGTAGTGCAAGAGGACCTCCAACAAAAAAAATGAAGCATCTAAATCTGAAAGTAGGGATTTGTAAACCATATTCAAGGTAGTGATCCCAAAAGAAGCAATACAATAAAAACAATCCTGTGAGAGGAAGCTCCCTTATCAAAAAGAACACCAAATAGGGCCAAGCGCAGAGGGCCATTGGAGAACAATCAATTGTCACTAATCTGCATTGGAACGGGGATAATCTACAGTGATCACCCCAAAAAGGCCAATACAGTGTAGTGATATTATAGTGGTAAGGTGAAAATCTCCTCAACTAATGAAGGTGAGATTATACTAGTAAGGGTTATTAAAGCTTGAGCAGTGTGCTTTTGAATCTACTTGTGTCAAAGGTCTACTATAGCTAAAACTACACGCCTCGAAGGATTAGAAAGCCATTTCTTCCTTTATTTGTTAAGGTTCCGAACTAGCAATCGACAGAGACATATCATGGACTTCTTCAGCTCCGGTACTTCGGCCTCGAATGTTAGGAGAGATTATTTTTTGGGGGATTCTCGAAGCTTGCCCCTTCTGGGCTGCTCCCTCCCCCTTCCTTCTCTCTCTCCGTTCTTCTTGGCATGCACTTCTCTCTGTTGGACTGCAGCCCCTCCCCCCTCTGCTCTCCATTTTCTTTTCTTTTCCCTTTCTCTTTGGCCCGTTTGTCGGGTTTGATCTTGTATTTTTCTTAGTTCTTTTCTTTGTTGGGATTTTTAGCCTGCTAGCTGGCAGTCATTATTGTACTTCTTATAGTCCCTTGGGTCTTATTTTGGCTCACCGCGGACATTAATAATATTTCATTCCATTTCATTTCATTTCTCTATGTGGAATGTTTTCACTATGTGAACTCACCTATGTATTGATTTTCACTATCAAAGAAATTTGATTTTTCTATTGGTTTTCCCTCTATAAAATTGTATTTGTGGTAGGTCCGAGGTGTAGACCAATTGGTTCTTCCAAACCTCGTAAGGGGGATAGAGGTCCAAGGTTCAAATCTCGGGCCTCATCGGACTGAACTCTTGTCCCTTTCTTGGTGCTTTCAGCGGCGTAAAAGGTTTAAAATGATTGCGGCATGGTGGTTATAAGGGCAGACTACACGAGTACTGTGTGGCGGCTTCCGAGGCAGACAATGCAAAATACCGTGGCAGGCATAAAATACGGACAACTTGCTCGGATCATCATGGCGGCTACCGATTCCACTATGTAAACTCAAAAAAAAAGAAAAGAAAAGAAAATTGTATTTGTGGTGTTCTCTTTTTTATATGAATTCAATTTGTTTAAAGGTATTATTTCCGAGCTTCAAGGCCAATATTATATTCCTTTTATTTCTTTGGAGAGAGCCTCTTCTTTATTTTGTCAAGGATTGTTGTTTTGATAACCATCTTCATTTTGTTGAAAACTGTTGAATTGGCCATAGTTGCCTGTATTTTACCATGGATATTGATGCTGGTCATTATATTCTATTAACCTTGCATTCGAAATGCGATTAACAGCCTTGGGGATATATTTCTTCATCTTTTTATTTATATTTCTGTTCAAGGTAATTGTCTTTGTTTTCTCTGCCTCCTTTTTATCTTCCTTAAGACTCTTGCCATTATTTCCATAACCTCCATTGAAAAGGGAGTTAAGCAAGGAAGGAGTGGTCGTCATTATCATAAATATTGCAACTTTTGCAAAGCAAAATTACATTTTCTCAGTTGTGTCTATTTAATTCCTATCTATGAAACTATCTCTTTTAAAATTCTGCTCCCAAGAAAGGTTGGCACAAGTAATCACAAGTGTAATGCTTAAGAATTTACTTGAATGATTTTCAATCCTTTGAAAAATTGGAAGTGTCAAAATTAAATTTGAAGGTTTCAAAAATTTACCCATTTTCAAAATGGACTCAAATTCCTTAGTGGTAAAAGAGAAACTTGGATGCCATTGTTTCAACTAAAGAGAATGCTAGCCCCAAAATGTTTAGAACTTGGATGACCGTTGTGTAGAAAAAAAATGTTTAGCTTATTCAGAAGCAAATATTAAAAAATAAAACAAAATCCATAAAATTGGAAGGCTTTGGACTGATGGGCCTAAGCTTTCCCACTTTAATTGCCAAACCAGGATTACAAGTTTAAAAGAGATATGCTTTGTATGATCCAATGAAATAAGTTTATGAAATTGAGTGGTTCTATTTTCTACACCTACAACGAAAATATAGGAACTGGAAATTACTGAGGAATCATTTACAACTACCGCAGAAAGAAACAAAACCTACCTACAGCCTAATTCCTATTTAGTAGAGACAAAAGTTCAAGATACTTTATTGAAACAAGGCAGGCCCTACCTACCTACAGCCTATATCTGAATTCATCCTTGCAACTAATTACTAATTAACTACAAAAAATAATTTAGCATAATTATAGGAAATAGTAATTTCAACATAAAAATATGAACATCAATTTTTATCAAACAAACACTTTATTCATATTAAAAATCCTTTAGGCAGAAATGCATTACAAAGGACAAAGTCTGAAAGTGAACAACTTAATTCCCTATTTTTTATGGTCTAGAAATGTTCAACTTCTTCTCTAACTCTATCACAATTTGGGATGTGTAATTTATAGACAATCTTTATTTATGCCTTTTTCAGCTTCTAACAACCTATACCAAAATATATTACTCTAAAAACAAATCTAACAAGTTCAACCTTGAAATAGCAGTCAACCCTGTTATGTCTCAGGTGGAAGAGAGATTCTAGCAACTACTTCCCCATTTGGCATAAGATAGTTCTATCCTATCTTTTTAGCTTTCAACTCCTGCTTGCAAGGGATTAGGTGTGACTGACATCCTAGGTTTGAGGCATCTTTATTAGAGTATCCAAGTCTTCTCTACCAACTATCACTCCGTCATTTGCCAACTATCCTGCAGGAAATGTTGGTTGGACACAATTGTCTTCTTCTTCAATGACTTTGTCACTCTTTTACAGTATTTTTGGAAACATCTTTCTACAGTACTAGACAACAACTCACAAAAAACATATATCAATTTAGCATGTCCATTTTTTATAATAAAACACATAATTACTCGCATTAAAACAAACAAATAACATCTTATTCCTTTATTTAAACAAACTTTATTTATTCATACATAGGAAAAATATACTTATAAATCCGCAATGGGTAACAAAAGACAATCAGTTTGGGGTTAAATTAAGAAAAAAGATAGAAAGGATGGTTAATATTAAGTCCCATCATTTTACCCCCCAACTAAACATGTTGCATGTCCCTATGCAACCAAAATTGAGCAAAATTGTTTGATGGTTACTTGTTATTTGTGCCAAGTCCTTTGAAATAGGTATTTTTCATCTTTTCATACTTGGCCCATTTTGCTGGATCATCAATTTGTTGATGCATGACACTTTTGGCCTTTGTTTAACACTTTTTGACTGTCCCTGTGCTTTTTCCTTAGGCTTCTCAGAAGTAGATGCTCGGGCAAACTGTCCCTATGTCTTCTTCCTATGCTTCTTAGGAGTGGTTGTTGGGGAAGATTGGCCTTGTGTCTCTTTCTTGTGTTTCTTAGGGGCTTCTTCTGCAGTTGGTGATGGGCTGACTCTAACGCATGCTTTTTAGAGTAGTAGCTGCCTCCAGTTCATTCAACTATTTTTCCATGGTGGCCAACTCACCATGTATTTGACTCATTGTCTCCTTTATTGCCTATATTCTTTCTTTGATATTTTTCACTATCAAAGAATATTAGGACCACATCCTAACACTATTATGTAATAACCCTTTCTTAATGTGGGGACCTCATTATAATGTTTTGTAAGAGTTTGTGACACTAGAGGCGCCTAGACAAGTGGCATCATTTTATGTAACTGTTATAAAGAATGTAATTGTTTTGTTTGGTAGAAGATTCTAGCTCGGGTGACATTTTGCATGTAAGCCAACCTTGAACATTAGGTAGGGTTATGAAGTCTTTAAAAATGCGAGGGGTAGGAATGGATGTATTTTTTTGCATAATTAAAATCAAAGTATTCTCGACCTTGTATTCTCCATAGTACATGGGATATAGCATCCGGGAATATCACCCTCTCGTACTATCAAAGAGGTGGGTAGTGTGCTCAAGGGTATGCGTGGAAGATTACCCTCCTTGAGTGGTGGTATGAAATATTGGTACGAGCACTATTGCTCGTTACTGTGGTGTAATAAAGGGCCTATGGGTAGTACACACACCCTGACTTAGAGTATCCTATTTTTTTCTTTTTATTGAGTAAATACTTTGTATACATATACATATCCGCCGTGGGGATTGAACCCGGGTCACATCATCGATAATGCAAGTGGCGTCCTTACCACCAAGTGGCGTCCCTGGTCTAGAGTATCCTATTTTTATTGAATGTTAAACTTGAAACCAAAAATTCTACCACAAAAATTGAGCATATTAAGGAGATTGCACTATCCCAGAATTATTGCATGAAACAAAAGAAAGAATTTGATAATGAACATAAGAAACAAGACAATCAAGAGTAGTTAGTAACAATCAAAACAGAGTTTACCAGCGTTAGTGACATTCGAGAATCATTATAGATAGGGAATTTGTTAGTAACAAAGTCATCCCAGACATTCGTCAGAGACATTGAGCTAAAATGTTAGTGACATAACAATGTCAATAACAGACAGTAGAGTCTAGTAAGGGGTTGTCAGACAAAAGTCAAATTTTTGAGTGAACCAAGACTCCAGGAGAAAAACCAACACTTGAAGACAACACTTTCCCCCCAAAAAATGGTCAGGGATGCCAAAAACAATGTTGTGAGATATAACCCATTGTGATCGTCTTGTCGAGTTGATAATTTTGGTATATAACCTCCATGCACTTTTTCTAGGGTGCCAAAAAACATTATTGTGGGACCTAGCCCATTCAGTTCGTCTTCTTGAGTTGATAATTTTGATATATAGCATCCAAACACTTTTTCTGGGTCATTACTAAAAATAGTAACTCTTGGAACCACACTTCTATTTTTAGTAAGTATCATTAGATGGTCAAAAAATCATAGAGCATGGCTATAGGTACTAGGGAACAACAAAAGGCACAAGAATTAGATCAAAAAAATTCCTATCATGTAGAGTCTTGGGGAAAACATGTGGGGGAGCAGTTAAATGAAAATTTAAATTAGTTAAGGGTGGATATCAAATCTCTACATGAAAACTTGCTCCATGTAGCAAGGGAACAGAAGGAAATGGAGGAATTAAATGGAAAAATTGAAGACTTGGAAGGTCATATAACTAATAATACCCACACACATGGTTGATTTGGGTCTCATGACCGTAAGGATGAGGGAACCAATAGTCAACAACGGGAAGGTCCCAATAACCAAGGATATAAACTACCCAAATTAGACTTCAAAAAGTTTGATGGAAGGGATCTAGAAGGATGGATGTGTCGGGCTGAACAATATTTTTGTCTTCATATTGTTCCCTAGTATATGCGCCTAACAATAGCCTCTTTCAATTTTGAATCAGATGCATTGCATTGGTTTCAATGGGTCTAACCCCAATCTCACTTGGCATGAATTCGAGCAACACCTCACTCGATTTGGTCCTAGTGAGTGTGAAGATTTTAGTGGAGACCTTTATTAACTCAAACAAACTTCAACCATTTGAGATTATTAAACTCAGTTTAAAAAATTGGCCAATCATACCACAAGTTTGAGCCCCGAATTCTTCGGAAGTTGTTTTGTGAGTGGTTTGAAGGATCATATCAAGGCTGAAGTTAAAATGTTGAGGACACAATCATTACAACAGACATTTGCCTTGGTCAAATTGGTAGAAGAAAAATTTAAGGCTCAAGGATGCACCCCCAAATTTTATCACTCTTGGCCACCTTTTTTGTCCAAGCCAATACCAACTCGTGCCAACAAATCTTCTACCATCAAAAATTTGACATGAGAGGAGATGGAATCCAGAAGGGCCCAAGGTCTATGCTATAACTACAACGAGAAGTATTCCCTAGGGCATAAGTGTGTACATCAAAAATTGTATTTTCTTGATGTGGATGATGCAACAAGAATATAATCTTTGGAGGTGGAAGAAGATCATCAGGAGGAGGAACACAAAGAATAGTTAAAAGTTCTAGATGACTCCCAACCAAAAATCGCGATGCATGCCTTAGTATTTAGTAGGTATATCAACTCCTCAAATGATGAAAGTGATAGGACACTTCAAAGGACAATAGGTAATAATTCTTATTGACTTAGTAAGCACACATTACTTTGTTGATCCACGTGTGGCCAAACAGGGAAATTGTTACATTAATAATTGTAATTCCTTTGAAGTCATGATTGCCAATGGAGGCACCTTTCCATGTAAAGGGAAGTGTCGCAATGTTAAGATACAAATCGGGTATTATAATCTTAAGGCGAATATGTTTGCCTTACCACTAGGTGGGTGTTGTTTTGGGAGCACAATGGTTGTGGATGTTAGGTCTTGTCTTGTGGGATTTTTTCGAGTTATGGATGAAATTTAGACACCAGGGAACATAATACACCTTACGGGGCATTAGGGCTAGAGCTGCTCAATTTATTTCAACCCATAAGATGGAAAAATTATTTAAAAAATCCTCCCATGGGATTGTGGCTCAATTATTTGCTATCGAAGCTTCTAAGGAAAGGGATAAGGACCATCTAGAGGAATTATAGGTTTTATTGCAAAGACATGCCTTAGTTTTTGAGGAACCCAAAGAACTACCCCCTTGTCGTACTCACAACCATGCGATTCAACTTATTCCTAGTAGTCTTTCTCCAAATGTCCGTCCTTACAGGTATCCATATGCCTAGAAATCAGAAATTGAGAAAATGGTACAAGAACTTCATGCTACAGGGGTTATTCGTTCCAACGTTAGTCCATATTCTTCTCTAGTATTGTTGGTTCGAAAGAAGGATGGGTCTTGGCGCTTGTGTGTGGATTACATGGAACTTAATAAAATCACTATTAAATATAAATTTTCCATTCCGGTCATTAATGAATTGCTAGATGAGTTGCATGGGGCCCAATATTTTTCAAAATTGAATTTGCGGGTAGGGTATCATCAGATTCGAATCAAGGATGAGGACATTTCTAAAACATCTTTTAGAACTAATGAAGGGCACTATGAATTCTTGGTTATGTCATTTGGGTTAACCAATGCACCTTCCACTTTTCAGAGTTTGATGAACTCCATTTTCTAACCTTTCCTTTGCGAAAAATTCATTCTAGTCTTGTTTGATGATATTTTGATTACAATCATTCTTAGGAGGAGCATCTCAAGCATTTGGATCAAACACTACGACCTCTATAAAAAATCAGTTGTATGCCAAGAGGTCTAATGCAAGAAGAATATTTGGGTCACATTGTAACCAAATATGGAGTTAAAGTGGACCCTAAAAAGATTCAGGTTGTTCAAGACTAGCCTAAGCCTCGAACATTAAAGGGACTTCGCGGGTTCTTGGGACTCACTGGATATTATCGTAAGTTTGTGCAAAATTATGGAAATATAGCAGCTCCATTGACAACCATGTTGCGAAATAATTCTTTTATGTGGCCAGAACCCGTAGAGCAGGTCTTTGAAGCATTCAAACAAGCTATGACCACCACCCCCGTGTTAGCAATGCCTAATTTCTCTACCTCTTATGTGTACTTGGGGGTTCTTTTCATCGGTCCCACTTTTGGTATGAAACCCGCCACCCAGGCCAGGGTGTGTAAGGTATATGCAACTGTATTTGCTAGAGAGGAATTGCTTCAAAGCACATTTTTAGGATATACCTGTGAAGATGAGGATTTTTGATGCCTTGGTCAAGCCAACTATCACTTATGGTTAGTGGTTTGGGGTCCTAGTCTTGCCTTGACTGAGTGGTCACGGGTTGAACGAGTCCAGACACTCTTTCTTCGATGATTCATTTGTTGCAAGGGCACAGTGCCCCGCTCTATTATTATGGCAGATTTTGGGGCTTCTCCTCTCCAGATTGAGATTATCTTCCTGATTATAGGTTATCTTCATAGGGTCCATAATTTCGAAGATACCCTTGAGGGTTGCAGGCGGTACCCTTTACCTCGCCCTTCACTCCTTGATGGAACTCTCTTCGAATTTTCAAGGAGGCCGGAGAAGCTGGTACTTTCAAGTTTTTGCCCTCCTAACCAACATTCAAATACATATAGACATGCCCCCCCCTTATTCTTTAGGTGTTCTCCCCCCTCTTGGATTAGTAAGGAGAGGATGCTCCACGAGATCCAAAAGGATGTTAGTCTCCAGTACAACAGATGCACTTGGATCTCTCTTGTTGCCCCTCTTCCAAACAAAGACAACTACTTTAAAGGTAAGAATCAAACTAGTTCTTCAAAACCTAAGTTTGAGAAGAAATCAAAGAGCAATAATCCTAAATTTAATGGTAATTGTAACTTTTGTGGCATTTTTGGCCACAAAGAAAATGATTGTTACAAGAAGGTAGCCTCCAAAAACATAAAGAACAAGAAGGGAGGTAAGCAAACTAATAATGTTGTTTTAGTTCATGCATTGACTTCCATTCATGATAAAATAAACTATAAATCTTGAGTTATTGATTCAGGATGCACTAATCATAGGACTAATTTTAAGTCATCTTTTACTCCATTAAACTTAAATTACAATGTAGTTACTATTAGAGACAATTCCCAAATTGTTGTAGAAGGAATTGACAATGTTAAGATAGGTACAAAAGTATATAATTATGTTTTGTTTGTTCCTAATCTTGCAACTAACCTGCTTTCTGTAAGGCAATAAGCTTTTCAAGGAAGAAGCATTCAATTTTGTGACAATAGATGCATCATCACAATGTGGGAGATATTGTTGAAGAAGCATTCAACTAACTTGTATGTATTCTCTGCACATAAAATTTCAAGTAAACATTGCATTGCCATGTATGTTGACAATAATTCTAAATTGTGGCATAATAGATTAGGACATCTAAACTATAGAAGTATGATTGATATGTTTAACAAAAACATGGTAATTGGTCTTCCTAAAATTGAAGCTGATGGAGGACTTTGTGAGGCTTGCATTTTATCCAAGCAACCTAGGACTAAGTTTGGTGAAACTTCTTTTAAATCTTCTTATATATTGCAATTAGTCCATTCTAACCTTATGGATCCATTTCAAGTTTCATCATTAAGTGGATGTTTATATTCTTTAACTTTTATTGATGATTTTTGATGATTTTTCAAGGTAAACTTAGATTTGCTTTTTGAAAAACAAGTCACAAGTACTTGAATATTTCAAATCTTTTAAGGCACTTGTCGAAAATGAAACCTCTTCTCCATAAAAGTCTTAAGGAATGATAATGGAAGAGAGTATGTGAGTAATGAGTTTAACTCTTATTGTCTTAAAATGAGCATTTCAAGATAATTCACATGCCCATATTCACCCCAACAAAATGGGGTTGTTGAGAGGAAAAATAGGTCCATTGCAAATATGACAAGGACTTTCCTCCAAAATTTGCCTAATTTCTTATGGTTTGAATGTTGTTTTACTTCTGTATATTTGCGTAATAGGTGTGCCACTAAGGTAATAAATGGAACCACTCCATTTGAGGCTTGGTTTAAATGAAACTATCAATTACGCATTTGAGAGTAATTGGGTGCATTGCTTATGCACATCATAATAATTCAAATGATATTAGAAATTTAGATGAGACATATTTGAAATGTATGTTAGTAGGTTATGATAATCAATCCAAAGGATATAGATTATATAACCCTACTAGTAGGACTATCTTTGTGAATAGGTATGTCACATTTGACGAGTCTACTTTATATAAATTTAGTTCTTTTAGCATTGATGAAAATTATCTCATAGAAAATCAAATTAAGAGACCAAAATGGTTAGAGCAAACAACCGAACACTCTCATTTGGTGAAATATACAAATATAGAAATAGAAGCCAAACATCAAATTTAACCTAAATGGCTAAAATTCAAAATTTGGAAGAACCTCAAACCTAAAATCAAGCTAAAAATGATCCAAATTGGATCAAAGCTATGGAATAAGAATTCAATTCTTTTACCAAAAATGATACTTGGGATTTAGTCCCGAGGCCTTTTAAGAGAAATATAATAGGTTATAAATGGGTATTTAGACTTAAATTTTTAGGAGAATTTGACAAACATAAGGCTAGATTAGTAGCAAAAGGTTTCTCATAGAAGTATGGAGTAAATTATGAGGAAAATTTTGCTTCAGTTGCTAAAATGCCTACAATTAGTTAGATAATAGCATTAGCTACTACTTTTAATTGGAAAATTTAGCAAGTAGTAAAGGAATTCGCAACATTAACAACTTTATTCTCATGGTGTATAAAATATAAATATGCGATGAAACCGTTGATGCAGTTCAATGGATTCCAACGAGAATTCAACCACCCTAACTTCCTAGATTAAGTGCTTAAGAAAATGCACTTATAAAACAAATATAATTTGATCAACCTCATAGGCTATGTACTATGCTAACATCCCCCCCTTATTACATTATTTGGAAATACAAAGAGTGTTGCAAAACAATTCAAATTTGACACGTGCAAGTGCCTTAGTGAAAATGTCTGCAACTTGTTCATCAGTGGGAATGTATTGGAGCTGTATGTTGTCTTTTGGAACTTCATCTCGAATGAAATGACATTGAGTGTCAATGTGTTTGGTGCGTTCATGAAAGACTAGATTCTTGACAAGCTTCAAAACACCTTGATTGTCGCAAAACAAGTGAATTGGAAGATTCTTTGGAAGACCCATACTTGAAAGAATGCGACTCAACCATATCACCTCGCAGACTGCTCCACGTGTTGCGCGATATTCTGCCTCTGTAGAAGATAAAGCAACCACCTGCTGCTTCTTATTATGCCAAGAGACAGGTCCAGATCCAAGATGGAAAATGTATCCAGAAGTTGATTTTCGATCATCAATGGATCCGGCATAGTCTGAGTCCGTGTATCCCTGTAAGAAGAAATTGTCATTCTTCTTGTACTCCATAGGCCATGGACATAATGAAGAACCCGTTTTGCTGCTTTCCAATGACTCACCTTAGGTTCCTGCATGAACCTTGAAAGATAACCCACAACAAAACTGATATCTGGCCTGGTGTTGGTCAGATATATGAGACTCCCAATCAGCTGGCGATAGAGAGTACCATCTACCTGTGGAGAAGTATCATATCGCGATAACTGAAGCCCTGGTTCCATTGGAGTTGCTTTTGGCTTGCAATCAGTCATGCGATATTTTTCAATCAATGTCTTGGCATACTTCTTTTGTGTCACTCTGATATGATTCTTTTTCTGAGCCACTTCTAAACCAAGACAATAGTGAAGAAGTCCTAGATCTGTCATCTCAAATGATTGTTTCAAGTCATCTTTCACTGCATCTATCATTTTCTCTGAACTGCTAGTGATGATCAGATCATCCACATAGAGTACTAGAATCACTATGTCAGAACCATTGTTCTTGATATAGAGATTAGCATCTGAAGGACTTCTTTTGAATCCATGTTGCAATAGGTGACTATCCATTTTGATGTACCAAGCTCGTGGAGCTTGTTTTAACCCATACAAGGATTTAACCAACTTGCAAACTTTTTGCTCTTGGCCTTCAACCACAAATCCTTCTAGTTGGGTCATATACACTTCTTGCAAGTCACCATTCAAGAAGGCACTTTTGACATCCATCTGATGTAACTTCCACCCGAACTGAGCTGCCATAGCACAAAGTACACGAATGGTAGTCATTCTTGCAATGGGTGCAAAAGTCTCTTCATAATCAATTCCTTCTTTCTGAGCATAGCCCTTTGCAACAAGACGGGCCTTATGCTTATCAATAGTTCCATCTGCCTTATACTTCACTTTGAACACCCATTTGCAGCCAATGGGCTTCTTTCCAGAAGGCAGATCAACTAGCTTCCATGTGTTATTTTTCATGAGAGATGTATGTTCAACATCCATAGCAGCCTTCCACTGAGGCTCACTAAGTGCATCTTGAACTGTTGTGGGTTCATTCTCATCCAATGCAGACATATAAACCCTTTCATCATCCATATCTGCTTCTCTGTCTTCCTCTGCATCTACAGATAGTTCATCAAACTGTTGGCAAAGCTCGTCAACCTCTGAAGTTGATGCCTCTACTCTCATCTGTTGAGTCATGCTGCGTGTGCAAGGTCGATCTAGAGTTAGATCTGGAAGTGAAGTCAACTTTGAATCTCTCAATGTGCTAGTATACCATTTTGGAACCTTTTTCTGTGGAGGTGGAGTCTCTTTCTTAGGCTCCTCTTCATCCAGGTATACAGTTGAAGATGTGTCATCTGATGTGAAAGCTTCATCAAATACCACATCTCTACTTAAGTGAGTTTTCTTGGTTTTAGGATCTATCAACCGATATCCCTTTGAATGCTCATCATAACCAAGAAAAATACACTGCAAGGTTTTCTCATCTAACTTCTTTCTCTTTGCTTTTGGAATGTGCATGAATGCCTTACACCCAAAAATCCTTAGATGAGAAATGGAGGGTTTCCTACCACTCCATGCTTCTTGTGGAGTCATTCCTTGTAGAGCTTTTGTGGGTGCTCTATTCAGGAGGTACATTGTTGTATTGATTGCTTTTGCCCAATATTGCTGCTCAAGATGTGCCCCCTTAAGCATACAATGAACCATTTCCATGATGGAACGGTTCCTCCTCTCAGCAACTCCATTTTGCTGTGGAGTATAGGCTGTTGTCAGTTGTCTCTTTATCCCATGTGAATTCAGAAATGATGAAAATTCTTTGGAGGTATATTCCCCCCTCGATCTGAGCGGAGGGTCTTTATGGAACATCTTGACTCCTTCTCAACACTCTTCTTGAACTGCTAAAAGTACAGAAAGGCCTCTGACTTCAATTGTAGAAAGAAAACCCACATCTTCCGTGAGTAATCATCAACAAACAACTGAAAATACCTCTTTCCACCATAATTGTTTGGCATAGGACCGCATAGATCGGTGTGTACCAACTCCAAAGGTTTCTTAGCTCGTGAAGAGCTCACCTCAAATGGTACTCGGTGTTGCTTCCCTGCTAAGCAATCCGAGCAAACTGGCAAAGTGGATGAAAGGTTGGGAAGACCTTTCACCATCTCATATTTACTCAACTCGAGCAAATATCCTGAACTCAGATGCCCATATCTCTTGTGCCAAAGAGAAGTGGCCTCCTTTGTGTTTGCCGCCATGGCAACATGAGGCGTAGAAATGGCATCTAAGATAAACAAGCCATGCTTGTATGAACTTGTTGCTACATGCTTTCCCTTTTGGTGATGAAGCATCACTTCCTGCCATCCTCAACTCTGAAAACAACATCCATGTTTTTATCCAAGATCTGAGGGACTGACAACAAATTGTTTGCCAATCCAGGAACATAGAGAACTTTCTCAATCTGACAATGTCCATCTGGAAGAGTGACTGAAACATCTCCTTCACCCTGGACTCGGTAGGTCTTATCATCAACAATTGTCATTGGTTTGCCTTCCTTTGCCTCAAAAGTCTCAAACCACGATCTATCACCAGTCATGTGTTTACTGGCACCGGAATCAATATACCACACAAGATCCTTCTGCTGAGAAGATGTGTGAGTCATGAGCACCTTGTGTGCCCTCTCAGAATCTGAGTCTGATTCCTCATAAGCAACATGTCCCTTGGGTTGCTTATTCTTCTTCTGTGGTTTGTATTTCCCTTTCCCTTTTTCTTGTGATCTTGGTCATTGGGTTGTTTATTCTTGAACCAACACCTGTTGGTGTCATGGTTATCCATATCACAGATTTTGCAATATTTCTTCTCTTTCTGTTGAGGTTGTTTCCCTTTTCCTTTGGATGAAGATCCTCCCTTCTGAAAGTTACCTTGCTTCTTTCCCCCTTGTTTTGAGTAAAGTGCATTATCTGTCACTTCATCTCTTTGAAGCTGATTTGCCTCCTCAGTTTGAAGCAAATTTACCAACTCCACAAAAGTAACTTGTCTACCAGACACTTGAAGAGATGTGATCAACACCTTGTAGGATTCTGGCAAAGCTCTCAAAATGACTGAAGTCAAGAGCTTATCTTCCACTGCTTCTCCCATAGCATTCAATTTGGCTTTCAATTCTGCCACTCTGCATAGGAACAGTTCAACTGTCTCACCAGATTTCATACTGAGTGTATGTAGTTGAGATTGAAGGTTAAGAATAGTGGACTGATTCTTCCCTTCATAAATGGTAACCAAAGCATCCCACGCTTGTTTACCAGTTGTAGCATCACAAATATGAGGTTGTACCTCATCTGTAGTAGCAAGCAAAATAAACATGAGAGACCTTTTGTCCTTCTTATCAAATGCCTCTTGATCTGGCCCTGGTGAAGTAGGACGTTTTGTAGTGCCAATCACTACATCCCACAAATCTTCAACCTGAAGGATAGCTCTCATCTTTGTTTTCCATGGTGCAAAATTAGAACCTTTGAGCAACTGTGAATCTGACAGATATTTGTGAACAGTGGCCATTGTGAAGGTTCCTTATATCACCAAATGGTCCCCCTTTCGATATACTTCAAAGAGTACGTGAAAGGGAATTCACTCAAATTGATGGCACCTGCCTCAAAACCCTTCCGAAAAAGGATAATGAGTTGGAGGAGTTTAAGCCAAACAATCAGAATGAATTAGGGTATAAAATGGAGTGAATATCAATAAAAATTGGCTTTCCTTATTTCTCCTCGACGATTTATAGAGAACAATAGCTCAGACGTCGTTGTTGCAGCTATGTTAGGTGGCAGATACAGTAGCCCAAAGCACGACAACATTACCTGTAAGTGTGGGCCAGAGGTATCACATATACCGAACACTGCGGTGCAATAAATTGCACAAATAGGTGTAAAATTTGGGGTCTTTCTTTGTTTTTGAATTTTAACTTATGATTGAAATGCAAAAAACAGGAAATTAAATGCAATAAACAATCACAAGTGCCCACAAATTTTAACTATAGGTGTCAGTTTCCACCGAAAATGCACCTATTACAATGCCAATTTTTTAAGATGTCGGTTTCCACCGAAAATGCATCTTTTGTTACAATGATTTTTGCAAAATATTTGAGGTTTTTGTTTGCAAAAAAATGATATTCAAATCCACAATTTTCCCCCCTTTGTCTTAGAATTTTGCAAGAAAAAATAATGCTTTATCCCCCCAAAATAAACAAGACGGAAATTTTTTTCACTTTCAATAAGCAGAAGAAACAATGTGCAAATTCATGTTCTTATCTCTCCATGAAGAAATGCACTAAGGTTCTTGTTCTTGGCTGTAGTTGCAAAACAAATGGTTCTTTCGTGCTATCTTGGTTTGCAAAACCAAATGTGTTCATTGCAAAAAAATGTTTTGTTTGTAGGACCCTTTGAATTTTCAAAAGTATCTAAGTGCAAGTATGTACTTATCCCTTCATAGCACAAAACAAATGCACTTGTTCTTAAACAAAAAATAATGCTGCCTTTTGTTGCAAAAAAAATTGGATGTTCTTTGCAAAAACAAATAAAGTTGCTTTTGGATTTTTCAAAAAGAAATGAAAAATATTATGCAAAAGCAAATACCTTATCCCTCCCGCTTTGGCAAAAGGGATTCCGTTGGGTGTGAACCCCCGATATCAGTTAGCCAACGTCTTTGTACAAACCGCCCGACCAACTTTGCTGTCAGGGCAAATGAAATTAAGAAGGCACGATGTGCCTTTTAATTTGCTAGGGTCACAAAATATTAAAAAAAAACCTTTGTTCGGGAATTACCGTCGGGTAGCTGCAAACCACAAGCCACATGGTGGCCTTAAGGAACGCGTGGGTTAGATCAAAATATCTCTGCGCAAGTCTGCGAGCACCAACACCAACGCTTTTGTTTGTCGTGCATCAAACGATCCTGGATGTTTTCGCCATTTAGCTATAGGGACCAACACATTGTGAGTGCAAATGATCTATGTTCTACTTTTGAAAATAGATTGTTGCTACCACTTTGTCGTCAAAGATCTTGTATCCGATTTGATGGCTGGATGTCAAAAACTGGACATATTAGGATTTCGGTCTCAAGTTTGGGTGCGATGCAGAGATCATTGGACGTCAGATATTGCTTGTCAAATGCTTCACAGGTTTTGAATGTTCTCGCACAGGGTTTGCGTGCCTTTCCAACAAACAAGCCTATCTCCTCTAATGTATTTGCACAACACAGACAAGCCTGCACCGTCTGCAATACTCAATGGTGCGTTGGTCTGCGTAGTCTAAATGAGCCCAAGTCGTTAGAGGTGAAATCACCAGATACAGTGCGCATCAGGTGGGTTGAATGCATATTAAAATCTAGAATACTGCATGTATTTTCTTAACAATATATTATCTAGAAAAATGCGTCACAAGCCCCCTAACCTTGCTCTGATACCATAAATAAATCCGTAGCATTAACAACTTTATTCTCATGGTGTATAATATATAAACATGCGATGAAACCGTTGATGCAGTTCAATAGATTCCAACGAGAACTCAACCACCCCAACTCCCTAGATGAAGCGCTTAAGAAAATGTGTTTTTCAAAACAAATATAATTTAATAAACCTCATAGGCTATGTACTATGCTAACAAGTAGATGAAAAAAGTGCATTTCTTAATGACAACTTAGATGTTGAGATTTATATAGAGCAACCTCAAGGCTTTAAGAATATAGAAAAGCCAAATTATGTTTGTAGATTAAACAAATCCCTATATGGACTTAAGCAAGCTCCAAGAGCTTGGTATGATAAGGTTTCTAAGGATTTTTTCAATTGGTTTTGATAAGTGTTATTCTGATCCAAATTTATATATTTATAGGAAAAATAATAGCATTACTAACATTGTTTTATATGTAGATGATTTATTTTTAACAAGAAACAATGAATGTATGATTGAAATATATAAAAAGCAATTACTAAATAGATTTGAAATGACTGACATGGGTTTGTTGCATTACTATTTAGGTTTGCAAATATACCAAAAATCCCATAATATTATGATTTCTTAATCTAAATATATATTAGAAATATTGCAAAGGTCTAAAATAAAAACTTGCAAATGTGTTTCTAAAAAAAATGGAATTAATAAAGATTCTAAGCCTATAGATAAAACTCAATATGGTCTACTTATAGGTAGTTTACTCTGTCTTACTATTTCTAGGCCTGATATTGCTTATGTTGTTAATGTGATGACTAGATTTATGCATAAGCCTTATGATGTTCATCTTAATGTTGTTTATAGAATACTTAAATATCTAAGTGGAACTACTAATTTAGCTTTGGAATATTTAAGTAATTCTCATGTAAATTTGTTTGGCTATTGTGATAGTGACTATGCTATGGATAATGTTGAAAGAAAATCCACAAGTAGATATTGTTTTTCTTTGGGATCATGTGTGATCTCTTGGTGTAGTAAGAAACAACCAACCACAACACTCTTCTCAATTGAGGTTGGGTATAGAAGTGCTGCTCTAGCATGTCAAGAAGCCATTTGACTTCAAAGACTACTAACAGAAATTGAGTTTAACAACAATAAATTGTTAGAGTTACTATGTTAGTAACTGTAGCTATTACCTCATTTGGTTAATGTAATAGTTGTTAGGTTAGGTTAGTTATTTATCTACCTAGATTATTCGCTTAATCATATTGATAAGCGAATATTAGTTGCTAGCCTATTTTTCATTAGTTGTTAGTATTGTTAGCGCCATAATCGCTTCACGCGTAAGGCTATCTTTAGCCTTAGTTGTATATTTATATGACATACAATAATCAATACATTTATTGCTTCCACTAATATGGTATCAGAGATCGATGCTCTGGGCTCATTGATGGTAGCCTGAGAGCCGACCCGGGCAACCAGTGCATCTTGGGCATAATTCTCGAGGCGGTTGATGGGGATCTGATCTCTGACCTTTCGGGGGTAATATTTGATGCTGGACAGTCCAGGTATACACTAGACTCGACAAATATAGACCTTGTAGAGCGGACCTGACAGGTAGGACAGTCCGATTTGCTACGTAGACATTGGACTCGTCAGATCTAGACCCTGCGGAGTGGACCTGATAGGCGGGACAGTCCGATCTGTTGTTGGCTCACAACCGACAAAATTTGATGTGGAGCTGATTCGAGACAAGACTCAATGGGATGCGACGTCATCTACGGACCTGGACGTAACGACAAGTTGATTGTAACCAGGACCTAACTCTAAGCGGCCAAGGAGACCAGTACCACTGTCATTTGAGACCCTAATGAAGTGACAACCATGAGGACCGCCAGACTAAGACGAACCAGACTGCACGCATGAGGCTACAGGCGAACACGATTTATCACGGCTGAACAAGCCAGATGCACACCTACGCGAACGCCTATGTGGATTTCCTAACATTGGATTGCACTACCTAGGCAGGTTGGACACGTGGACTGAACTCAAAGCTAGATCGACGCGATTTGGAAAAAAATAGCAACTACACCCTACATGTGGCAAATCAAGGTTACAAGGATCGTGGAAAGGACGATCGGGTATAGTCAACCTGATGGTAGAAATTTTGATTAAATGAGTGTTTTTATTTATAAACACCACTTAGTCTCCCTACCTGCCCCATGTGGGACTATATGCGTAGAACACATTTGAAGTTTTTTTTCGTCCTCCGACGATTGAGAATTTTACAGCGACTCTTGATGAAGGATTTCTGGGAGCTGTTTGCAGGCTGTTATCAGACACTCTTCAAGACAAATCTGCAGGTGTAAATCGTAGCAGACGTCTGCAACCGCAGTGGAAGCTCATGAGAAAACTAGTTGTCGGATTTCTTGTAGTCTACAGATCGGTGCAACAAAGATCACATTCTTGTCTAATTCAACCACCAACTGAAAAGGATCCTGCAACATTGCAAGACATTGCAGACCGGAGAAGTGACAGATGGGATCTTCTGAGTTTTCTTCAAACTTGTTGTTCACATATGGGATCTCTGCAATTCAACATCGACGTCGTAGCCACTGAGTTGAAGCCGTTTAACAGTGTTTGGCAGATAAATCACTTCTGAAGACGCAAAGCGCCCTCCTTTTGCATCTGCGGTTGGCAGCGTTCGTCAAATTTACTTCAAAGCGACTGAGTTGAATTGCGATCCAATTATTGTTGCGAAGATGGTGAAATCAACATGCTTTCTACATTTTTGGACGGGGCATTGTCGAGTAAAGAGGATATTTTATCGCTATAGACCTGTCGGGTGTTCTAGCCCAGACGGTTGGCCAACCCATTGTAATTTGCAGCTATACCGCGAGGTCTCGTGTTCGAAGCCCCACACCTGAGAAAAACACTTTTTTTAAAGTGTTACAGAGTGCCCAGTTAATATTTTTTTTTGCAACACTTTTTAAAGTTTATCAATTTTTTTAATAATTTAATATTATTTTGTTTTAAAATCAATTTTATCTTTGATTTTATTGATTTTTTTAAACAAAAGTATTTTATTATTAATTAATATTTGATTCAAATTTTAATTTTTTTGCAAATTCAAGCACAAAAATTTGAGGATAAGTTTTGTCCAAAGTTGTTTTTTAGAGGGAAAAATTTTAGACATTCCCTACAAAGTAAAATTTTGTCACACCTTGATAAACACCACAATAAACCTCTTTTTAGGCTTCATAAATAGAAAAAAAAGTTTTTGTTTGAAGTAATTATAATAAAAGGGGGGGTTTTATTGGTGAATATTTATGTATTTGCCTAGGAGGCAATCTTTGTAAAAACCCAAGAGGCTTCATCGTTGCCATTTTTTGCACTAAGGGGGGATAACATTTTCTCCACCATATTCTATTTTGAAAACATGGGGGATACATTATAATTTTGCAAACAAAAGGGGGGAAGACTTATAAGGGTACATTTTTGACAGTGACCGACACCTTAGTCAAATTATTTTGCAAAATTTCATTGTAGAAGATGCATTTTCGGCAGTGACCAACACCTTAAAAATGGGCATATCAAAGAAAAAACAAGCCCCAAAACCAACTGATGATGTTGTTACATTAGTTAAAAGTCCCTACCTTCCACCAGAGATGGATGGGTCAGATTTTTATGAGGATGGCACATTTCTCACACTACGTTGTGGTGTAGATGCCATCCTCGATGATTCTGTGTCTTGTAAAGACATTTAGAAAAATGGTGTTCTAATCCCTATTGGTGTTGTAAGGGCAATATACATGTCATTGGTTGCACTTGACATTGCTCAACGTAAAGTGAAAAGGGACATTAGTGAGGAAACAAAGGTCAAACCCCTAATGGTCAATGCTTGTTGTGACATAAGTGATCTTCAGCCCATTGTGGCGGATGCTTGTTGTGACACGAGTGACCTTCAACCCATTATGGTGAATGCTTGTTGTGACACGAGTGACCTTCAGCCCATTGTGGCGAATGCTTGTTGTGACACGAGTGACCTTCAGCCCATTGTGGCGAATGCTTGTTGTGATATAGGCAACCTCATACCTTCAATGGTAGATATCAGTTGTAGCACAGGTGATCTCATTTCAAAAGCAAACTTTGCTTGCGACACTAGTGACTTATTGGAACTCCTCAAAAAGAGCTCCATAATCTCATCAATAGTGAAAAATGCCATATTGTTAAAAGCATTGATGAAGATGATGAAATTGGGTGTTTTGAAAAAAACACCAAAGGATTTGGATCCAAACTGATGAAGAAAATGGGATTCAATGGTGAGAGATTAGGTAAACAAGTTCAAGGCATTAAAACTCCTATAATGCTAAATGTTAGGGCAAAGAATGAAGGCCTTGGCTATTCTGGACATGCAAGTACTAGTGATACCATGTTTGTAAAACTTAAATCTCCTACAACTCCTAAAAAGCATTGTTGCAGTCATTGTGGTCAAATAGGACATGTAGCAGCTAGGTGTTGGAAATTACATCCTTGTGATTCATTTGGATGTACAAATCACTCTTCTTCCAGTTGTTGGTACAAAGTGAAAATGGCCAACAAGGTTCATATAGATTGTGGATGGACAAATCTCACACAATGGACCATGATGAAAGAAATTTTGTATGGCTTATACCGAAAAGGTAAAACCTATGGTCGACCCCGAGGCAAATATAGTGACAAACTGAGTGGTAGTCCAAGAGACAAAGTTCCAGAGGCAGATCTACAGACAGATCTAGAGGCAATGATCCAGAGGCAGATTCACAAGAAGATCCAGAGATAGACCCAGAGGTACACATCCAGAGGTACGCTTAGAGCCAGAGCCATGAGCCATAGCCAGAGCCAAAGACAAAGCAAGAGCCAACATTCTTTCATTTCTCTTCTTCTTCATTGTATTGGGACAGTTATATTATTACCCAAATAATGTAATAAGGGGGGATGTTAGAGTTACTATGTTAGTAACTGTAGCTATTACCTCATTTGGTTAATGTAATAGCTGTTAGGTTATGTTAGTTATTTATCCTACCTAGATTATTCGCTTATTCATATTGATAAGTGAATATTAGTTGTTAGCTTATTTTTAATTAGTTGTTAGTATTGTTAGTGCCATATACACTTCACGCGTAAGGCTATCTTTAGCCTTAGTTGTATATTTATATGGCATACAATTATCAATACATTTAATGCTTTCACTAATATAAATCTATCACAATATTTTCTGATAACCAATCTTCAATAGCTTTAGCAAAGAATGTTGGTATGCATCAAAGGAAAAAACACATTGAGATTCAAGCACACTTCATTAGGGAGAAGGTATTATATGGGACAATTAAACTCATATATTGCCCCACAAATGAATTTTTTTTTGATATTTTTACAAAACCATTAGTAGAATCTAAATTTTATTACTTTAGAAGTAAACTAAGACTAAAATAATTGCCCTCATGGGGGTAATGCATTATATATTGTGATGTCAATTATTTTAAGTGTTTTTTTAAGGTTTTGGGAATTCCATGTTGATGGATGTTATTTTTTTTATGTTGATGGAATATGTGTGTGCCATTTATTTATCCATGTCGATGGATGCTATTTTTTTCTTTGTTGATGGAATGCCACTTGTTTATCCATGTTGGTGGATGCTATTTTTCTATGTTGATGGAATATGTATGCCACTTGTTTATCCATGTTTATGGATGCTATTTTTTCATGTTAATGTAACATGTATGCCACTTGTTTATCCATGTTGATGGATGTTATGTTTTCCATGTTGATGGAATATATATGCCACTTATTATTGATGTTTTCTATGTTGATGGAAACCTTATTTACATGCCATATTATATATATGATTACTGACTCTATGTCATGTTTTTCTTTTGTAGATCCATGTTGATGGATGGTGCCTTGCCTATTGCCACACAACTTGGAGTCTCTACTATGCCATTGTTGAAGAAGTCTTTGCCAAAATGTATGCTCCTTGGTAAAATGGTTCTTTGGAACCTCACCTCTTGTAAAATTGTATTATAACCCCAAAATTAGATTAAGGGGGACTGTTAGAATAAATAATCCAAGTTTGAGATTATATTGTAAATTCACCTAAGTATAAAGGTGAATGATAAAATTAGGTATCTAGGCTTTAATATAAATTAAATTTATAGATAATATATATTAAATATATTGATAAAAAACATATATATGTAGGTTAGATTAATATATGTTAAAGTATATTGATACAAAACATATATACCTATATTTATTTTATCCTACACCTTAATATTATTATTCCTACAATTAATAAATTAAAATAATTTCAATATTTAGTCTAACTCAAGCTACGTCAAAGTCAAAGGTGACAAGGCATGAGACTTGAGTGTGGTGGCATGTGTGGAGCACATAACAACATGTGGTATATATGTGATGGCATGTGGAATGTGGTATGAGTGTTGTGGCATATGTCATAAGTGTGGTGGCATGTGACTTGAGTGTGATGGCACATGTTGTGGAGGTTTTCTTCCATGACTGCTTTCCAATGGGAGGATATCCCAAACAATATATTTGGGTTAAACTCTTTGTGTTGATACAGAGAAAAACGATATGAGATCTAATTGTAGTGTGCAATAATGCAATACAAATAATGTAGTACAAATAGTGTAGTGTGAACAACGTAGTGCTAACTGTGGAGAGCCAACTATGAGACACTATTGTTTACTTGAGATATTGGTGATTTGCACCAATCACATTTGAGAAAAAGACTTGTATATTTTGTTGAAGATAATACAAAAGTGGAGATACGATTTTGGTGTTAGTTTTTTCCTTTACAAGGTTTTCCACGTAATATTGGTGTCTTTTATGTGGGTTTCTTTATTTCTATCTTATCATACTTTTTATTTAAATTTATTAAATTTTATGCTATTTACATTTGTGTAATATATATACTTGGCATACTAATAATTTGTTGTTTGAGTTTGTTTTAATCCATTGCATTTGGGAGATTTTGCTTACTTCCTCCCCCTTCATTTCATACCTTGCTCATACCTTTCCAAACCTATACCATTGTATCATGTTTTTCTTATTAGTTTTCAACCAATTTCTTTGGTATGCTTTTTAAAAAATTCAATTTCTTATCTCCACTATGGTCTTTGTCACTATCACCAACAATATTCAAATACCATACATCATCATCACAATGACCTTCAACACAATTTGAACCATCACTATTACTTTCAACTTTGATAATATGGACTTTGTCATGGCCAATACAATAAATTTTACACAAACTTTACTCTTACCAACAATCTTCAAATCACTAGCATCATAAGTTGCATTTTCCCCTTGTATGAGGTCACTTGTATCACAACACACATTTGCTACTTTAGGCTTCAAATCTCCTATATCACAAGCTAAATTTATTCCTTCAAGGTCATTTATGTCACAACAAACACTTGCCTTCATGGGCTTGTCCTTCAACTTTTCAATTATTTCTATTTATTTTCTACATTGCACCTCAAGGATTTCAAGAGTGAATAATGCCATGCACATTCTTCTCACAACGTCCATAGAGATTCTCATACCCTTTTCAAAGTACTCTTTACAAGTATTAGTTTTTCAGAGGATCGATTGTAAATTAATACTAAGTTTTGAAAGTTCTCCACCTTCACTAGTTTTTGATGACCCGCACTTTTTAATTTTACTTTGTTTCTTAGCTTCTTTACTAGCCCATTTATTATTGTTTTTATCACTTCCTTGACCATGAGTACCTTATGTGTTTTTTTCGACTCTTCACAATTTGATTTAGGTTTCTTTTGAACAATGTACTCTTTTTGTTGTTGGCCTTGTTGATATTGCCCCTATTGATTTTGTGATTGAAATTGATGCTTCCTCTGAGGAAATATATAAAATTTAGTCCCACGAGTCATTAAATTGTATATACAAAACTCGGTACCATGTCATTTTTCATAAATATGACAATACCTCCTCCATTGAGGTTGCTTTTGGGATGAAAATGAGGTAGGAACTTTTGAATTTTTTTGTGGTTTTTGTTGGAGAATATTACATTATTTGGTACATACTAATGTACCTCCATGATACCTTCATGGTATATTTGTAAATAATAGATTAGGGTTGAGTCTATAGTTTAAAATGTGATTTATATTTCCACTTTATGTAAGTTTCAATGTGCAAGAAATGCACAAGTGTCATGTAAGAGAGAATGTGCACAAGTGTCTTGCATGTAAGAGTGCAAATATGTAATGTGAGGATATGCAGAAGTATCCTATATTAGGAGTCCAAGAGTTTTGTAGATGTGTGCAAATATTGTAGAGTCAAATGTCCATGAAGCATGCACGTGGGAAAATGAAAAGCCAAGAGTCATGAGACTTGGCATATGCAGAGCAAAAGTCAAGTAGCTAAAGAGTCACATTACTATGGCTATATTATAAAGACAATACTCCATAGAGAAGATATTGAATTATATCAAAAAAGTGAATCAAGTATTCATAATCAAAGTTGTAACAAGAAGAGAAGCAATAAAGCTTGTATACATTTTTGAACAATTAATATTGTATGTTTTGTTTATGCATGGTTCATGAATGATTCAGGCTATTTATATTTATATTTCAACATATAAATGAATGTTATTTGATTTATTATAAGCCTTGATATACATATTAATTTTCTCATATTATTCTATTCATCATATTATCATTATTTGACCTTTATTATTGTGGCTATTTTATATTGGGACCTATGTGATATTGTGAGATAACTTGTGATATTTTATGGTAGTAAAGGCTTAAAAGCCAATAATGGTATCAGAGCTACCACCTCACTCTCTCTAGTTTGAGAATTATTTTATTAGCCACTATTATTAATTAGCTTTGTCAATTTTGATAAAGTTAATTTAGAGTGTCCACTTTAAAGGCAATGAAGACTTGGACTCTAATTTTTTTAAAAAGGTCATATTGAGTAGACAAGACTAGGTCTTTCTACTTGGTTGAAGGAAAACCAGTGAAGACCAGGACTCAACTATATAGCTATATTGATAGAAAGGGCCAACTTAGAAGAAACGTTGGACATTTGATATTGATTAATAGATTGATAAAAACCAACTTTGAATATAGTTGGAGATTCGAGGACATACAAAGTCATCCTAATAATATATTGGGTTCTCTAGGAAGGAGGAGGCTTTGATGTATTGCTTCTCTTCTTGTTACAACTTTGATTATAAATACTTGATTCACTTCTTTGATATAATTTGATATCTTCTCTATGGATAATTACCTCTATAATATAGCCATAGTAATATGACTGTTTAACTACTTGACTATTGCTCCCCATATGCCAAGTCTCGTGACTCTTGGATTTTCATATTGCTATTTGCATACTTGATGGACATTGGACTCTATAATACTTGCACGCATCTACAAGACCCTTGGACTTCTAATCTAGGATTCTTATGCATATCCTCACATTACATTTTTGCACTCTTACATACAAGACAGTTGTGCATATTCTCTCTTACATGACACTTGTGCATTTCCCTGCACATTGACACTTATATAAAGGGACAATATAAATCATTCTCTAAACTATAGACTCAACCATAATCTATCATTTATAAATGTACCATGGGGGTACATTAGCATGTATCAAATAATGTAATATTCTCCAACATCCCCTCTATTACATTATTTAGTTATTGAAGACTTAAGTCTTCAATCTTTTTTTTTTTTTTATTGGTGGTGGCCACGCGGGGTAAACAGATTGTGACCACGAGGGAACCATTACATAACATATCCGCAACATGTGAGGCGAGAGATTTGAACCTGGGCCTCTCAGCAACTAGAGAGGTTTAACTACCCACTTGCTCTCCAACTCCTCTACATGGGCGGATACTTAAGTCTTCAATCTAGGTCTTCATCTTTGTCTTCAATTTTCAAGTGATCTTACATTGTTCATGAACCTATGCTTCTCTGAAGTCTTTAGTCCACCTCTTTCAAATCAATATATGAATATGTAGTATATGATTTTTCTTTGGTTTTAGATTCATATCTTTTGTTGTCCTTCCTTTTGTGCTTGCCTCTATTCTTATTTATTTCTCTTCTCTTGTGCATCTTCATGTGTGATATACCTGATGATGCGTTTTCTAAACAATGAATTAACAAATCATCACAATAATACAATCTTGATTTTAGTAACTCCTCATTGAAGCTAACATAAGTTTCATTCAAGTTGTATGTACCATATTTATTTTCTTGCTCTTTTTCTTAAAAGATATCAAAGGTAAGTAATGACAAATACCTCATTCAACATTCTTCTGAGGAAAATATAATGGTATTATGTGAATTTTTGCCATGTTCTAGAAATTTTTGCATGAAGATAATTTATAAGTGTTGTGAACTTTATCTCTTTTTCATCCTTGATAACTAAATATAATATCTCTTTTAAAACATTTTTTATTTGTTTCTTTCCATCAAAATCATCTATTAATTTTTTAGAATAAAACTTAAGTTTGTTCACCATTTCTTCATTATCTTCATTGAATGCATTTCTAATAATTTCTTCCATGATATGAATCAATTCAATGATTTATTTCCTTTGAAGTAGTAAACCTTGTGTCTCCTTAACTGAAATATAAAACTTTGCAAATTCTAATTTTCCTAAACCTTCGACATTGAAAATATTTACCTCCCAAATTTTTAAATTTGCAAAATTTAAAAAACTTTTCTAATATTTTAATTTCAATTTTTTTTTTCTCAAAAATAAATCTTCTACCTTTAAAAAACTTCAATAATCAAACTAATTAATTAATGTAGAAACCTTATTACTCCATATATTTAAAAAATAAAAAAATAAACTAACCCTTATATCTTTTAAATTATAATTAAATCCTACTTATAACTCCTTTATTAAAAATAAATCCTACTTAAGCTTATAAGCACCTTATTACTCCAAAAAACCTTAATTAATATTTTTTTCAATTATAACCTTATGCTTGCTTACTCACAAATTACGCTTTGCTTGCTCTCTGGCAAATTGTGCTCTACTTGCTCATTGATATTAACCAACTCATGCTTACCTCTGGATGTGTTCCCTTTGTTTAAAATAATCTGAGCTTAGACGTTTCAAATGTTCACAAATCTGAACTCAATGTTCCAATTGTCTATCTATCGCTCTACATGGACAAGTAAACTAGAAAAAATACTTTATTAATAATATCTGATGCTATTATATGTTACAGTAGCATAGGCCATGATTTACTTGAACGTTGAACTTCAATGAGCCTTCCTTGAATTCTTTACTTTCTTGTTGGGCTCTTTGGCTCCAATTTATCCTCAGATGTACATTTCACTCTCCTAAGCACTAGTTGCTACCATAATCATCCTCCTCCTTAGGCACTTGTTTCTTAGATGTTGGTTGCTCTACCTCATTTGTCCTAACTTGTTTCTTAGATGGTTCCTCCTTAGACGCTAGTTGCCTCTATCTTAATCACAAATATCCGCACCTTGGTCATGGGTTCCATTGTTGATAGTGTTAATACACTAGTTGCCTTCTCTGCTATTTTTCTTGACTCATTCACTACTATCCTAGTATTTCATCTTGCTCCATCATGTTGTCTTATTATGCTGAAATATAAGCTTCTATATTGCAACAATATTATATATATTAGTGTAAATGCATTGTGGTCTATGACAATGACATTTGGTGAATGGCTTCTACAAATTTTGACTTTGTAATATCTTGAATACAATTTTGTTTTACTTGGTATTTTTTTATATTGTTTACTGTATGCTTACTAAGTTGTCGAATGGCTATTATGTTGTCACATGTTAGAACCCCATCCTAACACTATGATATAATAACCCTTACTGAATGTGGGGGACACCCATGATAATTTTTTGTAATATTTTATAGTAGTTGTAGCTCTAGAAGTGCCTAGACAAGTGGTTCCATTATATGTAATTTTTATCAAGAATGTAACTATTTTGTAGATAGATACTCTAGCTCGAGTGGCATTTTGCATATAATCCAACCTTGAGAGTTAGGTGAGAGATGAAATCTTTAAAAATACAAAGGGTAAGAATGAATGTATATTTTTTCATAATTGAACAAAAGCGTTAAGGGAGGTTGCCCCCTCGAAGTGGCCTGTGATCATGTATTACTTTGTGCGATTATTTCATTTTTGCACTTATATTTCATATTGCAATATCTTGTGTTTCATGCATTTATGTTTTATTGCATTTTTTTTTGTGAATATGTTGATTTTAATGAGAAGGTTCCTAACAAGTAGTATCAAAGCACTTTTCAGGGCCATGTTCTATTATGACTACGATAATATTTTCCCAATTTGAATGTTAGGAATAAGATCTCGTGTTTTTTTATTAGTTTCCTTATTTAATATATATACATATATAGAAGGTTCCTAACAAGTAGTATCAAAGCACTTTCTAAGGCCATGTTCTATTATGACTACAATAATTTCTTCCATTTTGATTGTTAGGTATAAGATTTTGTGTTTTTGTTTTTTTATCAGTTTACTTATATATATATATATATATATATATCTTATGTTTTTGTTTTTTTATCAGTTTCCTTATATATATCAACCTTTGTTTTTTTGTATTAGTTTATTAGGTTAGAAACTTTGTGTTGGGGTCTTAAAATATCACAAAGGAGCTATCATTATTAGCTAAGCTAAATTATCTGTAAAGCATCTAGTGAAGTGAGGGATGATTAGGCTCCAATACCCAAGCCTCAAACAACACCTGTCTACAAAATTGAGCTCTCACATATCTTTGGGTATATCGAGAGACCCCTAGAATTAGAGGAAAAATTTAGCCCTTAGGAATATTTTTGGCCTTGTATTATCCATAATACATAGGACACAACAGCCAAAAATATCACCCTCTCATACTGATAGAGAGGTAAGTAGTGTGCTCAAGGGTATGTGTGGAATCCTCCTTGAGTAGTGGCCTAAAATATTGGTTCGAGTACTATCATTCATCACTACGGTATAAAATAGGGTCTAGTAGTAATACATATACCCTGGCTTAGAATACCCTATTATGTTGAATATCAAACCTACAACAAAAATCATGTTATATGAATATTTAACCTATCACCATAACCCTAAAACAATTGAGCATATGAAAAAGGCATTTATATTCCAGAATTACTACATGAACATAGTCAAAAGAAATTGTAAAACATAACAGTCAAGACAGAAATCGCCAAAGTTAAAAAAATTGGGAATAGGATGGTCAATGTTAGTGATAGTCGAGATATTTAGTCAGTAACAATCAATACAAAGTCATCAATGGTCAGTGTTAGTAACAATTACCTATGATAGTCAGAATTTAAAATAGATAGGGAATAGGCCGTGACAAAGTTGGACTAAGATAGTTGAAAAAATAGTATCAAGATTAGTTGATAGTGTGAGAAGTCATAGCAAAGTCATACCATATAGATGATAACACAGTGTCAATATTGATCAGTAGTTAGAATGGATAGTATAAAGTATCATAAGAGATTAATTGACAAAAAAAGCTTATTTTCTAAACCACCTCTAGGAGGAAAATCGACAACACTAGCAACCTTGATAACAAAGAGTTTGGGGTGTATGAAACTAGTGTTGTGGTATATATCTCATAGCGATTGTATTTTCAAGGTGATCAATTTGATATATAGAACCCAAACCACTTTTAGGGCTCCTTACTAAAAATAGTAACCCTTGAAATCAATTTCTATTTTTAGTAAAAATTAACATAAGGTCATAAATATTTGAACATGGCTTTAGGTACTCGACAACAAGAATTAGAGGTACACATTTCTAAGAAAGTGGATCATATGGGTTAACAATTAGGGTCCCAATTCACCAACAACTTGGAAGAGAAATACAACTTAAAAGTTTCCATGATTCTATGAATTTGGTCACCAGGACACAAAGGGAAATGAAGGAAGAATTGGATAGTCGTGTCTCTATTTATTTTATCTAAGAATATAGATTGGGTCATCAGGATCAAAAAGATATGAATACGAGTCACCACGAGCAAAACATACAAAGTAAAAATAGGTTTAAGTTGCCTAAATTAAGCTTTCTAAAATTTGATGAAAAATATCCTAAGGGGTGGATCTGTAAGGTAGAACAATATTTTAGTCTTCATAATATCCCATGCTACATGCATTTGATAATTTCCTCTTTCAACATTGAATCAAATGTACTACATTGGTTTTTTTGGCTTAGGAAGATCAATCCTGATCTTTCTTGGTAGAAATTTGAGCAACATATACTCACTTGCTTTGGTCCTAGCGAGTTTGAAGATTTTACAGGAGCTCTTTCTAAACATAGATAAACTTCAACCATTCAAGAGTATCAAACTCAATTTAAAAAATTGCCCAATCATATTACTAGTTTAAATGTCGCCTTCTTGATGAGGCCAGAAAATTGCCTCATTCATGGACCATTTTTGGATATTTGATAAACTATTTGATAAAATTTTTGTTATTTTTTGATGATAATTATGGTGATAGAATGCATTATGTATTTGTTTTTACATGTTTTAAATTTTGAAGAGCATATAATTGAAGAGCATATATTTTGTTTTGACTATTTTTCTATACTTTATGACCTGTTTTAGCTGAATTCTTTAAGCAAAGTAGGATTTATTTGAAGCTGTAATAATAAGTGTTGATATGTATTTAGTTCTGAAATCATTTCATTAGCTTTCCCCATCGTTGAACCATTTCAAATGGTCAAAAAGGCACCAAAACTTGTTCAAAACAATTTTATTGTGCAGAAACAGGAAATTGTCCATTCAAATTCCAACCAGCTGTACATATATAGCATGGCTTGGAATTGGTCCACTCCAGCTCATGCAAAGGATGGAATAAGTCTTCTGGGCAATTATGGAGACTATTCACGTCATCACATCTATTTTCCTGCACCTTTGGTGCATGAATTAATACAAACGCTATTACCCTGCTTGATATTCCGGAGCATCTCCAGAATGAATGCAGTAAGAACAATTTTGGTCAAAAGTTCCTATAACAACAATAGAAGGGTGGCAAATGGTGGCTAAAGCTGTTTAAGGGATGCCCTTATTCTTTCCAACACCTTTCCATCAATGCATGAAGCCCAAAAAAAGGAATGGATAAGGAATAACAAAACAAATCTCTGCATTCTGGGAAACAGTTTTGCAACAATTGTAGCAACCCTATATAGCTGCACAAAATCCTATCAATATTGTAACCCATTAGTATAAATAAGATAGCTCCCATTTTGTTGAGCATATAGGAGCTAGAGGATAGAAAAATAGTAGAAGTTTAAATGTTGTAGCAGTGTACTGTAGCTGAATAGTATTCTGTAGGTTTCCCCTGCATTGCTGTTATGCGACTGCAGATTTAATAAAAGGTGCAGTTTCATCATCTATGTTGGCATTCTGAGTTTAGTGTAAGGTTTAGTTAGTTTAGGACATGTAATTTTCACCTTCTTCTAGTTTAGGGAGCAAGGGCCACTTCCAGGCCTAGGAGAAGAGACAACATTGACAGGTTTTCTGCTCTTTTCTTGCTACAGCGAATTAGCAGAAACCTGACTCTATTTCACATTTTTAGCTGTGTTATTTTAGAATGCATGTGATAATTTGTAATTATTATAGGAAGTGTGTGTGCATGTTAGCTTACCACTTAGCATAGATTCTTGCATCCCATAGTATTTTATGAAATTCCCTGTTTTTCAATAGTTGTTTCAAACTTTGACATTTCTAGTTTGCATCATAGAATTTCTTGATTTTTCAGTTTTGCAACATTTGATTACTATCCTTTAAATTCTATTGTTGTAATTAGGTTCTACTTCATGCAAGTGTAATTTTCAATTCTACATGTTTCATTTATGCTATTTCCATTTATGCATCCTTTCATTGCTGTCATTTTAAATTCTGTAATTTAAGTAGTTTCCTTTTTCCTGCAAAATTTCAATTCCTGCAATTTCATTTTTGTAAAGATAAATAGGAGTCAATTTTAGTTCATAGGATTTAAAGGTGACAACGAACCCCCAACATTAACTACTCTACCAATAAAGCCCTCCTTTGAATGAACTGATCCTTTAACTGTCTGCATTTCCTATCGTATACAGCCACTGGACACTGCCCTGGATTGACAAGAATAATGATTAAATGATGAATAATTGACAACAATCATCATTTTTGGAACTGTTATCGAGGATAACTTTAGGTATTTTTAGAAAAAACATAGTAGTCCAAGAACTGTCCTATTATAGGTAACAGTTCTTGAAAACTGAATTCTAGTTCATTCAGTGGATGAGCATGGATGAATAGTCCAAGAGATGAAAGATGAAGGTTTATCAGAATTGGATCTTTTCCACCAAGGCGTTCTTCATGATCAGGTGAAGATCTGCCTGTGTATGAACTTCTTGAAAGACTTAAAAGAGAATCATCTTCTTCATCAACTAAAATTTTAGGATATTTGCAAGAAGAGCTCTTAGAGGCACTTGTTTCTAGACATACCCATAGGGCTGATCTATCTGAACCAGTTGAACAAGTCAAAATTGAGGAAGCACCTATGGCAAAACAAAGATAATGTGATAGAGAAATTTTTGGTCATGATGCTGACAATCCTGTTAGAACTTTTGAATACCCTATTCATCTGAATCCTACTCAGAATGCTTCTATGAAAACAATTTCACCCTCAATATTGCCAATCTTTAGGGGAATTGTTTCTAAAGATTCTGATCAGTTCCTGCTTGAATTCAAAGTTTTGTGTCAAAATTATGACTATGTCAATGACAACCAAAAACTGAAGTTGTTTCCCTCTACACTCAAAGATGTAGCCTTACGATGGTTTATGAGCCTTGAATCAGATTCAATCCACACAAATGGAAACTGCATTTTTGGACAGTATCATGAGTATTGTAGAGTGAGAAATAGGAAATATGAGTTATTTCGGATTAGACAAGAAGAGGATGAAAACCTAGAGGATTATCTTGATAGATTTATCTTTATCCAAAAGAGATGTGGTCCTGTGGAAACTGACTTAATAAAAACTATATTTCTGAGAGTTTTGTAGGATGATTCTAGAGAAGTATTAGATTTAATGGGAAAAGGAGATATAAACCAGCTTGAGATTATTGATACCGTAGAGTTATGCAACAATTATTCCTACACTAGGCAGAGAAGAATGCAGCGGAATCCTGGTAATACCAATATAAAATATTTGATGGAAGAAATGGCTAACATGAAAATTGATATTCTTGTTCAATTAAATACTACATTAGGGGAAAGGAATGCAAAATCCAATTCTTCACCACCCCTAGCTATCTATTGTCCTAGATGCAGGAATAAGCATGCCCTACATGATTGTCCTTTGGATAGAAACTCTATCTCAACTATTTGTGGCAATTGTTCAAAAGAGCAAAACACTGATAAGTGCCATCTCCTACCTCACCTTAAAAATATTTTACAAACCTAAACTGAATAACTTAATGTTATTGGGCAGAGGCTAGGAAGAAACTTTTCACAATACCAGAATGCCCCTCATTTTACTACAAGTTGGGGATAAAATCCTTGGAATATGCCTTGGAGATATTCAGAACCACCTTCACAACCATGGAATCAATATAGGTTAGCCCCTCAAGACTGGTCACATTTTGGTTGGAATCAACCATGGAATACTGTTAATCCACCTTGGACACAAAATCAACAATATGGGCAAAGATGGGGGCCACAATACCCATCATGTCAAGGGCAGTAGAGGTATCAAGGACAAACTCAAAACCTACTGCCAGTTCCTAATCAGAACTTTCAAGGAAGAATACAACCTCAACAAGCATAGCCAGTTAAAAAACCCCCACTTCCAGCTCAGCCTGTGGCTAACCCAAATAATACTAGAAAAGTAGTCCCTGTTTATGGAGCCGAGTTTGAAGATTCTGTTGTAGGTCATGTACTTTATTGTAGTAATATCCAGTTGCATTCAAGGAAAGTTTTACCTGACCCTGCTCCACCCACCATTGAAGAGATTTATGGAAAGCAATAATCTCCACATTCAAAACCAACACAAACAAAAGAAAAAGAAGAAAAATCATAAAATGAGCAAGAAAAACAAGAATCCCCTATAGGAGAAGTACCATACCCTGAAATATTTAAAAATATTGTAACTATTCCTGAATCAGAATTAGTTACAGAACTTAAGAAAATGACAAATTTTCTTCCTTTGTTTCAAGCAATAAAGGATGTGCCCTTAATCAATAAAACCATTCAAGATTTATGTATCAAGAAACCTGATAGAAAGAAGAAAGCCTTTCTTAAAACTGTGCAAGTAGAAGGGAAGTTGGCTGACCTGTTATATGGAAAACTAGTGCCTCCCAAATATAGTGATCTAGGAATTCCAATAGTCACAATTACTATTGGGTTAGTGCAAATTCAAAATGTACTAATTGACCTTGGAGCTGCAATTAATGTAATGACTAAGGAAATAATGCAACAACTGCATCTCAATAATCTCAGTCCTACCACTATAGTTTTGGAAATGGTAGATAGGTCAGTTGCCAAGCTAGAAGGAATCCTAAAATATATTGCCATTGAATTTTCTTCCTGGGATTATCTTATAGATTTCTTGGTGTTCTAGCCTATAAATTTAGTTAGTGGTTATCCCATCATTCTAGGGCAACCTTGGCTTTCTACTGTAGTTGCTTTTATAGACTGTAGGTCAGGAGAAATGACTATTTCAAATGGCATTGACCTTAAGAATATTTCCCTGTATCCACCAACCCAATCTTCAACCATTTTTTTTGGACAAATATGGTATCCTGAGTCTGATGAAGAACAAGAAACTATTGCCACTTTGGCTACAGTAGTAGTGAAGGCACACATTGAGGAAGTTAATTCACCAGAAAGGGGAACTTTTGAAGATGAAACTGTCCTAGTTGCAACATTACAAGAAGGACTTAAAGATGATAAAATTCTTGTTTATCGCCTACTATGGAAGGATGAAAAACAAAATTATGAACATTTGTCACCTATTCCCATATAGGAAAGCTCTTTCACACTGCCACATGAATGGGATCATCATCTTCTTACCTCTTTCACATGTCCTATGTAGGGAATGATTCCATCTAGCATCACTTATGAAATAAAATTCAAAGTATTTCATACTTTGCAGCCACATCACTGTCCATTAAATTCTTTAATCAACATATATAAAGCATTCAATTATGTTTATCTAGGGATTAAAAAAATTGAAATACATCCAGGGAAATTTCTAAATATTAATAGCTAGCTGACTAATGAACATGAAGACAAATTGTTTGTTGTCCTACAAAAACATGTTCAGGTTTTTTCTTAGAATTATAAGGACATGATTGACATTCATCCTGATGTGTGTACACATAGGATATACACTAAAGATGTCAAACCAGTGAAACAACCTCAAAGGCACCTGAATCCTGCTCTAAAAGATATTGTTAAAGAAGAAATTGAAAAACTTTTAGATGTAGGATTCATTTACCTAATTTCAAACAGTGAGTGGGTTTCTCCATTCGTCATTGTTCCAAAGAAAAATGGGAAAATGAGAGTGTGTGTGGATTACAGAGAGTTAAAAGTTAAACAAGGTAACACATAAAGACAATTTCCTATTACCTTTCATAGACCAAGTGTTAGATACCCTTGCTGGGAAGAAATTTTTTTGTTTTCTTGATGGATTCAGTGGTTATAATCAGATACAAGTTGCACCTGAAGACCAAGAGAAAACTACTTTCACATGTCCTTGGGGAACCTTTGCTTATAGGGTTCTACCTTTTGGTTTATGTAATGCTACAACAACATTTCAAAGAGCTGTTTTGGCCATATTCTATGATTTGACAAATGAGAGTGTAGAAATTTACATGGATGATTTCACAGTATTTGGAGATAGTTTTGAGTATACTTTAGAAAAAATTGAAAATGTTTTAATATGTTGTGAAACATACCATATGTCTCTTAATCATGAGAAATGCTTCTTAATGATGGAGGAAGGGATTGTCCTTGGTCATCATATTTCCTCTTATGGGATCAAGGTTGATCCTAAAAAGGTGGAAGTCATAAAAAACCTTCCTTATCCAAAAACTCAAACTGATGTAAGGAGTTTCTTGGGGCATATTGGTTTCTACCGCAGATTTATTGCCAATTTTAGTACCATAGCCAATCCAATGTTTGCATTACTAATGAAGGATTCTGAATTTTCTTGGTCTACTGAGTGTCAAAAGTCTTTTGATGAATTGAAAGAAAAATTAACCACTCCCCTGTATTGAGAGGACCTAATTGGAAATTGCCATTCCATATTCAAACTGATGCTTCCAATACTGCTATTGGAGCTGCATTAGGATAAATTAACAATGGGGAGCATTATGCCATTTACTATATCGGTAAAAACTTGACAGAAGTTGAAAATAACTACACTACTACTGAGAAGGAATTCTTAGTTGTAGTATATGCTATCAATAAGTTTCAACACTATATCACAGGATATCAAGTATTCATTCATACATATCATGCTGCCATTAAATACCTAATGAATAAACCTCTGGTTAGTGCAAGAATTATTCGTTGGTTAATACTGTTGTAGGAATTTGATATCACTATAGTTAATAAACCAGGGAAAGCTAATGTAGTTGCAAATTTTTTGTCAAGATTGCAAAATGCAGATATAGGAGAGTTGGTTGAAGATGCATTTCTTGATGAGAAACTATTTGCTATTTCTGTGCAGTCTCCATGGTTTTCAGATATAGCTAATTATTTGGCTATAGGAAAAATTCCTCTTCACTTTACTCCTAAACAAAAGAAACAGTTAATCAAACAAAGTTATTCTTTCAAATGGATAAGAGGTTTACTTTTCAAATGCAATCCTGACCATGTTTTGCATAGGTGTATCCACAAGGATGAAGTATATGATATCCTACAGTCATGTCATGTTTTTTAGGGACTAAAATCCCACATTCCCTGTGCTACAACCTTGTAGCACTTTATAGGCACCAAAAGGCAAAAGGAAGAACGTGACTGCGGTCATGCCTTCCCTGTACCTCGTGTAAACCAACCGTTTCCAGTCCTTCCTCAAAATTCATACCGTCCACTCCTTGTGTTCCCACCTGCCACCCTGCTCCTCGGTCGCCTACTGTCGTGCTCTGCCAGTCCCACCTGTTGTCGTGTCTGTCAGTCCCACCTCTTGTCTGTTGTTCTCCTCTCGTCCTTTGCATCTGGCCACCTCCCGCTCGTTCAACCACTACCACCTTGTTCCCATCTCGTCCCTTATGTTTGACCTCGTCTATCGTGCCTCGTGCTTGCGCCTTGACTATCATTTTTTCTCGCCTGTGCCTCCACCCGACCTTGTGCCTTGTGTCGTTTGTCTCCACCCGACCCTACTGCGGAGCGCCGCCACAAAAAAAAAAAAAAAAAAGTTGACACCAAATTTTGCATAGTTGTGAAAAACTGCTAATCTTAAAATTTTGCTAAAATATTACACAATTTTTTGCTAAACATTTCCAAAATTGCCCCTAATATAAATTTTGCTAAGACTTGTTACTATTGCAAATTATTGCTAAAAGTTGTCAAGGCATTGAAAATTATCGCTAATTCTGCCACTTACGAAGGTTATAAAATCTCCAAAACCTAACCGCAATGGTCGAAGGATGACTTTTATGCAATTTTTTACGATAATTTTTCAAGAAATTTTTTGACGACTTTCAACACTTTTTGCGACACCTTTTCGCCAAACGACTATGCAAATGGCCAATGGAAGAATATCTCATGACCCCAACCTACTTTTACTACTTAATCTTGCCCACCTATGTAAAATCACATCAGTGAGTGTATATAAAATTCAGTTCCAAGATATCGCCAATCGCATCACAGGGTTGGACGAATTAGTCCTCATAAGTGGGTTCATCAATGGATTGAAAGAAAAAATTAGAGTGAAGATCATGATGTACACTCCTTGCACCCTACAGGAAGCCATTGGATTAGCCTTGTTAGCCGACGATACATTCAATGTTCAACGTCAACATGGGGAGCAACCTCTTGATAAATCGACATTCATGCACACTATTCCAAAACACAAACCCTTGCCAGTTAAGTACCTTAGCCTACAAGAAATGGAGGAGCGACGAGTGAACGACCTCTGCTATACTTGTGATGAGCAATTTGGATCCCTTCATTGTTGTGCTACACAAACATTGTATTTATTGAATATAGTTGATCCCTGTCACTCCATAGAGGAAGAAGGTGAGGAAGATATGCACGACATGACCAAAGCACCTAATCATAACAATGAAGGAAATGAGGTCGATGTGCAAGAAGTGCTTGATGCACCACGAAAATATGAGGTAGACATCCATGTAGTAAACAATGAAGGCAAGACATACACTCTCAAAGAACTACACACAAGTTCATCGCCAATAGTGAGTTCTCATCGTATAGGCGACTCGATTCAGAAAGGAGGCAAAAGAGTGAGTGCACCTTTATTTTCCCTTCATTCTACATAGGAATAATTGGCTAAAGCGAAAACCTACCGTCATCACAATTCTCCTAAGGAAGATTCTACTATTCTTTCTAGCAACCCCCCACTAATGCTTCGACCTTCAATATATCCTTGCCTTTGAAAAAGTGACATTAAAATAGTACAAGAACTTGCACAAATTCAACTGGGAAAACAAGCAACGAAGCTTCTTAATTTGAGCTTTGAGGACAAAGCTCTTTTTAAGGAAGGTGGCATGTTAGGATTCTACTCCTAACCACCATACTAATCACATTATTAGTTAATTATTTAATCACTCTCTCTTTCACAAAGGTTGTGACCTTTGATCACACCTTCACACTCGTAAAAATAGGCATTTCAATTGGTATAGTTGAGGCATCGAAGAATATAATTATTAATTAATTTTTGGGTTCCCCATACAATACAACAACGATTCTTTAATAAAAGTGATTCCTTTTTATTATTCTAGCATTATAATCAATCTTTCTCTATTGGGTTCACTACACCTTCCCAAGGGAAAGTGCATATCTTGGTATGTATTGACTATGTAACCAAATGGGTAGAAGCCCGTGCTTTTAAGCATGCTCGAGAAGACAAAGTTGTTGATTTCCTATATTCATAGATTTTCTTGCATTTTGGGGCCCCACAATCCATCACCACAGATCAGGGACCTCAGTTTACTTCAAGAGTTGTTGAAGCCTTCACTCAACTATATGAAATCAAGCACATGAAATCCTCACATTATCATCCACAAGCCAATGGTCAGGTTGAAGTCACAAATAGGGAACTAGAGAGAATATTAACTAGAACCATAGGTTCCCATAGGAGAAATTGGATGGACAAACTACCTGAAGCAATTTGGGATTACAACACTACTTGGAAATCCACCGTTATATTTACACCATATGAATTGGTTTATGGTAAAAAACCTCTTTTGCCTATTGAATTTGAGTTATTGACTCTTCAAACTACTTTGGATGTAGGTATTAATTTGTCACAGACACAAACGGACCGAATTTTGTAGCTTAATGCATTGGATGAGCTACGAAGGGATGCATTGCACCAGACTGAGATGATCCAAGCATAGCGGAAATTGTGGCATGACAGTCACACTCAACAATGAAAATTTCAATAAGGTAATTGGGATTTGTTGTTTGACTCTCATTATGAAGACTATCCTAGAAAGTTGCAGACTAGGTGGCTTGGACCATATTATATTGAGGAAGCGTTTGCAAATGGAGCTGTACGCTTTTCACCAAATGATGATTCACAATGGAAGTTGGTGGTTAATGGACATCATCTTCGGACATACCATAAACCACTAACTAAAAAGGAGTTTCTAAAGCAAGTGGAAAACTTGGATGTACACATGTTGGAAGAAAACACTTCTTCCACACCGGACTCAGCAGAGTAACATAAAAGAAATTGAAAAAAAAAAATGAATAAATTTAGAAAGTGAAAATCTCTTTAATGCGCCTCTGAATTAGGATTGCATGAAAAATGGTCTTCCGGCGTGTTTGCCTTAGTGACTCACCATTTTTACCCACCATAATTGTTCCATATTTTCTCACAATCACTATTTCACCTATTTTTAGATTGCATCTTTCTTAGTCTGTAGAGCAGCCAGTTGAGAATCAACAGAAACAGCCACTGTACAATTGTGGATAAATGGTTATATTAGGTATGTGCCTTTTTTATTTTAGAACAATATTGATATCTAGTATGTAGTGTATAATATCCCTAGTTAGTATATGAGGCATACATAAGGTTTATTCAAAAAGTTATCCATCTAGTCAATGGAAGATGTGAAAAGGGAAATTTTTTTTTATCCATAACCTTCAAATATTTTAGCATGATAATGCTCCGGAATAAATGGTACTCATAACTAATTCAGAATGATGATAAATCCAAAACCAAAACAAAGAGAAAAGACAAGAACAACTTCAGAATAAAAATAAACATATGCTTCGAAATGAAGGAATGTTCATACTTCGAGAAAGACTCTGGAATGAGTAAGAATAAAGACGAAACAACATGTGGCATCACAATAAAATTTCTATTGTTCGGAGTAAGGAAAAATTATGGCATAGATTTCAAGACACAGGTTTCCAACACAATGATGAAAATGAGGTTATTGGAAATCATTGCACATTTCACGATATGCAAAATATTTGGCACACTTCACAAGGACTTTGAGAAAAAGGAAAGTCCTGTACATTGTCCATAACCCAACCAACATATAACTACCACATCAGCGCATCGTAATAATTTAATCAAATATAGCAGATCATATTCCTATGGGAAATAGGAGTTTTCCACGTGAGATAGAAGAAGGAAATTTAATTTCTAAACGTTCCAACATGTTTCGAAGCATTTTCCCGATGCTATAAAATTTTAATTCTGTAGCCCAGAACCATTTTGAGCCCTATAGTTGCAAATAGTTCGATTTAGACCTAATAACAACGTTGTATTTCAACACTGAGAAAATATAGAACATAGGAAGATTAAAAATGGGGGGTAAGAGGAATCATATTGAGCCAAAAAATGCAGATTGCCTACAAGGAGATCCTGAATCGCTACGTATCTTTATGGAGGGAGGGTTTATGCTGTTTTTGCGTAAATTTGATGGACATTCTGAGGGGTTAGCGGAAAAATTCGCCCAAACATTCAGGAACAACCAAGTACATATCAGCGACATGACCATCCATGTAACTCCAAAAATTCTTAGTTATATTACTGAAATGCCTTTGCAAGGGGTTCAGATTGTAAAAATTGGAAAAAATGCCCTGGTAGAAATTGTTAATCAATTTAGGGAAGAAGGGGACAGGCCAATTGAATTTTTAATGAGAAAAAATATCTGTAAAGGGGTTAAGAGGTCTAGTCTACCACCTCCTTGGAATGAAGTAGCTATATGGGTTATTAGGTTTTTAACCTGTGATGGACATTTTTTTGTTCTATCTAGACATCATATCAAAATTTTGAATCAACTACGGTGTGGTCGTTCAAACCCGAAGGTCAAGATAAATTTGCCCTTATACATTCATCAATAATTGAACACTATGGCTAGAAAATACCAAAAAGGAAGGGGCACTCCCAAACACCATGGGCTCATCAATATCATCTGCAAACATCACTTTAGAGGAAACCTTAGGAGTTCTGAACGGTTCTTCTCTGCCTGGAATGAATTGGAGAGTGAAAGCCCTGAATCCAAGGAAGAGGTAGAAGATGAGAAGTCTGAATCTGAAGATGAAACAAAAATTACAAGATCTAAACCTAAAATTGAAACTGAATCCTCTGAAAAAAAATCCCCTCCTCACCACAAGGACCTCCATACTCTAGGACTAGGAAGCAAAGGGAAAAATAATCTAAGTCTAATTCTGGAAAATAATTACTAAGAGAAGATGAAGAGCCCGATATGCAAACCCAGTTACATGTTGCTAAAAGTGTCATTAAGACACAAATGGATTGGATTGAACAACATGAAACCTCTATCATAGAAAAAGATAAGCTTATTGCTGATTTATAGGAAGAAGTGAACAAACTAAAGGCTCGATTGACCCTATGGAGCAACAACCTACAAAATATGATTTTGAGGATGAATTGACCAAAATTTTGTTAGAATTGGCAGAATATCATAGGGAGATAGCCCTACCTGAGGAAGAATCACCCATCAGAGGAGTGGAAATAGAAGAGACAACACAAATATTCCAATAGGATTTTAGCATGACAGATTTAGGAGCTTCTGTAGAACATTCTAAAAATTTACAAGGGGCACAAACATCACAAGTAGCTAAGGAGGCCAATGAACAGGGAGAAGTGCAAGAACAGGTAAATATACATTCTCCTCAATTATCTGTTGAATTAATTATAGTTGAAACAATAGAAGTTGGAGTACAAGTAGATCTACTCTCTATTAACACATCAAAAATTGGTACACAAGTGGACTTACATCCAAAAATATAATCAATCATAAGGCCTCCACAAACAGTTACAATGAAAAAATATAATGAGGACATAGCGCATTGGATGCTATAGTGTCAACAGATGGAAGCACAAATTTTAGCCTTAAAACCTTTGAAGCAGAATTTGGAAGCCCAAACTGCAGATATAACTAAGTTACAGGAACAAATACAGGATATGTGCCAAATTATAGAATAGTTAGTTCAGTGTAGAAGGCCTAAAAGGTTTTATATCTTGATCCTAAAAGAAAAATACCTTCGCTGGCAGTTAATGAGGATTATTTCCAAACTTCATTACAAATTAGACACTGCTAAGGAATTTTTAGAAACATATCTGCATAGTCTAGAGGAACAGAGAAATCTGCTTTGTGAATTATTTTTGCATAACTTCTTTTTACATGAGAATGGAATCTTCTTGCCACACATCTTTACAGGAGATATCCATTTGAGATCCTTTATATCTCTAGTGCAAAATCAGATTCATTGGGAGGAGGAGAAAAAGGCAAGCAAGGAAATGGAGTTGAAAGTTGAGTTACTAATAAGACGAACCCATACTAATTATAAGGAATCCATAAACCAACATTTCACTATGATGAGGGAATAGAAAATCAGAGAAGTATATAAGAGTAATCTTACTGATTGTATCAGGAGTTTTTAGGTCTTTTGTAACCAATATTTTTGTAATGCTCTATCAAATTGTAAGAACAGGGGGGAAGAATTACCAATATCACTTCAAAAAAGAGAACCTATCTCACCCAACAATTTGTTGTGGTCTAGAAGAAGAGTAGAAGGCATAGTACATGTCATCCACAAACTACAAGATCATTGGGTGGGTTTGAGGTATAGGCTGCCAAATGTTATAACCCCTATTCCATATTTATTTGATAATGATCCCAAATCAGATGAGTAGTTCCAGGAGTGGCTTAAGAAAATACATGAAATCAGAGGATATTATAAGGTTCTACGACCGAAACTAAGTTATGAAGAATGAAATCTGGACATAGATCTCTGTGTTGTTGTGGCTTCATAGAATGCATGAGGACATGCATTATAATAGGTTGGGGGGAAAATGATGAGGCCAAAAAATTACCTCATTCATGGACCATTTTTGGATATTTGATAAACTATTTGATAAACCTTATGTTATGTTTTGATGCTAATTATGGTTATAGAATGCATTATGTATTAATGTTTACATGTTTTAAATGTTGAAGAGCATATATTATATTTTGACTATTTTTCTATACTTTATGACCTGTTTCAGCTGAATTCTTTAAGAAAAGTAGGATTTATTTGAAGCTGTAATAATAAGTGTTGATATGTATTTAGTTCTAAAATAATTTCATTAGCTTTCCCCACCATCTAACCATTTCAAATGGCCAAAAAAGTGCCAAAACTTGTTCAAAATAGCTTGACTGTGCAGAAACATGAAATTGTCCATTCAAATTCCATCCAGTTGTACATATACAACATGGCTTGGAATTGGTCCACTCCAGCTCATGCAAAGGATGGAATAAGTCTTCTAGGAAATTATGGAGACTATTCACACCGTTAAAACTATTTTCCTGCACTTTTGGTGCATAAATTTTAATAAAAACTCTGTTATCCTGTCTGATATTTCGGAGCAGCTTCGAAATGAACGCAATAAGAATAGTTTTGGTCAAAAGTGCCTATAATAGCAATAGAAGGGTGGTAAATAGTGGCTACAACTATTTAAGGGATGCCCTTATTCTTTCCAACACCTGTCCCTCAATGCATGAAGCCTAAAAAAAGGAATAGATAAGGAATAACAGAACAAATCACTGCATTCTGGGAAATAGTTCTACAACAGTTGTAGCAGCCCTACATAGCAACACAAAATCCTATCAATATTGTAACCCATTATTATAAATAAGATAGATACAATTTGGTTGAGTATATAGGAGCTAGAGGATAGAAAAATAACAGAAGTCTAAATGTTGTAGCATTGTACTATAGCAGAATAGTATTCTGTAGGTTTCCCTTGCATTGCTGTTATGCTACTGCAGATTTAATAAAAGGTGCAGTTTCATCATCTATGTTGGAATTATGAGTTTAGTTTAAGGTTTAGTTAGTTTAGGACATGTAATTTTCACATTATTCTAGTTTAGGGAGCAAGGGCCACTTCCAGGCCTAGGAGAAAGGACAACATTGACAATTGTTTTGCTCTTTTCTTACTACAACAAATTAGCAGAAACCTGACTCTATTTCACATTTTCAGCTGTGTTATTTTAGAATGCATGTGATAATTTGTAATGATTATAGGAAGTGTGTGTGCATGTCAACTGACCACTTAGCATAGATTCTTGCATCCCACAATATTTTGTGAAATTCCCTATTTTTCAATAGTTGTTTCAGACTTTGAAATTTCTAGTTTGCATCATAGAATTTCTTGATGTTTCAGTTATGTAACATTTGATTACTATCATTTAAATTCTGTTGTTGTAATTAGGTTCTACTTCATGCAAGTGTGATTTTCAATTCTACAAGTTTCATTTCTGCATCCTTTCATTGTTGTCATTTTAAATTCTACAATTTAAGTAGTTTCCTTTTTCCTACAAAATTTCAATTCCTGTAATTTCATTTTTGTAAAGGTAAATAGGATTCAATTTCAGTTCATAGGATTTAAAGGTGATATCAAACCCCCAAAATTAACTGCTCTACTAATAAAGCCCTCCTCTAAATAAATTGATCCTTTAACTGCTTTCCTTTCCTATCGTATACAACCATTGGACACCGCCTTGGATTGACAAGAATAATGATTAAATGATGAATAATTGACGACACTCATAACTTCTTTCAAAGTTGTTTTGTGAGTGGTTTAAAGGATGACATTAGGGCTGAGTTTAAAATTTTATGACCCCAAACATTACAACAAACAATAAATTTTTTTAGATTGGTAAAAGATAAATTCAAGGCCCAAGGATGCACCTCTAAATTTTCTCAATCTCAACCATATTTTTTTCCAAACCTACGACAAGTCCTACCAAAAAATTTCCAACCATAAAATAATTGGCTCATGAAGATATGGAGACAAGAAGGGCCCAAGGACTATGTTATAATTATGATGAAATTATTCTCCAAGGCACAAGTGTGTACGATAAAAATTGTATCTACTGGATATGGATGAGATACCAATCGTAGAATCTTCAGCAAAATAAGAGGACCCAAAAGAGGCAAAAACCACAAAATAAACCAAAGTTCCAAAGGAATCCCAACTAGAAATCTTAATGCATGCTTTAGCAAGAGTATCAACTCCTCAAATGATGAAAGTCATTGGATACTTCAAGTTACAAAGGGTCATCATTCGTATTGACTCTAAAAGTACACATAACTTTATTGATCCACATGTGACCAAGCAAAGAAACTGTTACATTACTACATGCAATTCCTTTGAAGTTATGATTACTAATGGAGGCACCCTACCATGCAAAGGAAATTGTCATAATGTCAAACTCCAAATTGGTGAATATTATTTCAAGATAGACATGTTTGCCCTACAATTAGGTGGGTGTGATATGGTTTTGAAAGCACAATGGTTGTGAATGTTAGGTCCCTTTTTATAGGATTTTTTGAGCTATGGATGAATTTTAGTCAATAAGGAACCAAATATACCTTACATGGTATGATATATGGCATGAATCAATTTATTTATACCCACAATATGGAAAATTTGTTATAAAAGTCCTCTCATGGAGTGGTGGCACAAATTTTAGATATCAATGCTTTTGAGAAAAGGGAAAAGGACCATTCAGTGCAACTGTAGGGTTTATTAAACAAATATGCTTAAGTTTTTTAGGAATTCAAGGGACTACCTCCTTATCACTCTCATGACCATGTAATTTAGATTTTTCTTGGTAGTCTTCCACCAAATGTCCATCCCTATAGGTATCCTTATGTTCAAAATTTTGAAATTGAGATAATAGTTCAAGAGCTTTGTGTTGTCGAGGTTATGTGTTCCAATGTTAGAACATATTATTCTCTGGTGTTACTAGTACAAAAAAGGATTGCACTTGGCACTTGTATGTGGATTAATGAGACCTCAATAAGATCACTATTAAAGATAAATTCCCTATTCCATGATTTATGAATTACTTGATGAGTTGCACGAGACTCAATACTTTTCCAAGTTGAATTTATGGTCAGGGTATCATCAAATTTAAATCAAATATGGCGATATTTCAAAAATAGCTTTTAGAACTCATGAAGGGTATTATGAATTCCTTGTTGTCATTTGGGTTAAGCAATGCAACTTCTACCTTCCAAAGTTTTATGAACTCTATTTTTTACCCTTTTCTTCACAAATTCACTTGAGTATTTTTTGATGATATATTGATTTATAGTCATTCATGGAAGAAGCATCTTCAACATATATCAAATACTTAAACTTTTGTCTAAAACTAAAATCCATGCAAATAAGTCCAAATGTTCTTTTGGCCAGCAAGAGGTTGAATAATTAGGTCACATCATCACTAAGGATGGAATTCATGTTGATCCCATGAAAATTCAGGCTGTTCAAGATTGGTCTAAACCTCATACCCTCAAGGGACTTTGTGGTCTTTTAAGACTCACTGGATATTACAAGAAATTTATGAAAAATTACAGAAAGATAGTAGCTCCCTTGAAAACCATGTTGAGGAAGAATTCTTTCATGTGGACAAAACCTGTAGAAAAGGATTTTGTAGATTTGAAGCATGCCATGATCACTACCCCAGTGTTAGCAGTGCTTGATTTATCTAAACATTTTGTCATTGAAAGTGACACATATAGAAATGGCCTTGGGATGATGCAAGAAGGTAGAACTTTGGCCTTCACTAGAAAAGCATTCTCAAGAAGGAATTTGGAAAAGTCTAATTATAAGAAGGAAATGCTTACCATTTTTAATATTGTTAGTCATTAGTAACCATATCTCATTGAGAGATATTTTTCCATTAAGACTAACCATCAGAGTCTCAAATATTTCTTAGCACAAAATGTGGCCACACTAGAACAACATAAATGGATCGCTAAATTTTTGGGTTATGACTATAACATCACCTATAATAAGGGTAAGAAGAATGTGATGGTGGATGTCTTGTACAAACTACATGAAGAGCAAGAAATTCTCCATGCTATAACCACACCACATCCTCAATAGATTCATCAACTTTGTGAGGAACTAATCAAGGACTCCTCTTTCCAAATTTTCATTCACACACTAAGCAAATCCTCATTCATGCCCTGGCTATACTTAGGATGGTCAAGATCTATGGTATTATGAGCATCTTGTTATGCACCATAAATCACCAATAAAGAACCTCATCCTACAAGAGATGCATGCTTTCTCAACAACTGGCCACTCAGAATTTCTCAAAACCTATACAAGGACCAATCATACCTTCTTTTGGAGGGGAATTAAAAAGGATATTCATACTTTTGTGGTTGAATGTGATCGCTGAAAATGTATGAAAGGGATAAATGTGTGTTTCCCTAGTACCCTTCAACCATTGCTAATTCCTTAACAAGTTTGGATAGATATTTCTATGGATTTCATTGAGGGTTTACCTAAATCTAGCAAAAAATTGGTTATTTTGGTGGTAGTGGATCGTATTATGAAGTATGCTCATTTATGTTATCTATCTCATCCATACACCACCTTCATTGTTGCTCAAATATTTCTTGACTCCATATTTTGTCTCCATGGAATACCTAAATCTATTTTCTTTGATAAGGATCCTACCTTACCAATCATTTTTGGTAGGAATTGTTCATATTGTAGGGAACACAACTCAAGATGAGTTTGTCCTATCATCCTCAAACTGAAGGCTAAACTGAAATTATGAATAAATTCTTGGAAACATACCTATATTTCTTCACCTTTAAACATCTTACATAATGGACCAAGTGGCTTCCTTTGGCCGAATGGTGTTATAACACAACATATCATGCTATCACTAAGGTAAGTTCATGTAAAGCAATCTATGGTTATCCTCCTCCAACACCATATTCTTACATTCCATGTGGTTCCAATGTTCAAGTTGTAGATTCCACTCTATGTCAGTGTGATTCCATTCTTTGTCAACTCAAGGTTAGTTTGGACTTGGCTCAAAATCTAATGAAACAACAAGTTGATCAACACCGCACTAAACATATATTTTATGTTGGAGACATGGTTTTTATTATCCTATATCCATACAAATGATCCTCACTCCAGCTTCATGGTTGTTAGAAACTTATCACCAAATATTATGGTCCTTATCAGGTGTTACAAAGGATTGGGTTGATAACATACAAATTAGTCTTTTCGACTAGTTCTAAAATCCATCCTATATTCCATGTATCTTCTCTCAAGTAGGTGGTTGGCAACAATGTTTAGGTGTAATTTACACTCCTTGAGTTGGATGATGAAGGTTCCATAATTCTTGAACCTGAATGAAATCTAGACCGCAAATCATGTACCCTTTGTCATCATGTCATCATCGATGTTCTTGTACAATAGAGTGGCTTACAACCTGAAGAGGTTACGTGGGAACCTCTTCAAAAACTTCAGCAATAGTTTTCTCATCTTTAGCTTTGAGAACAAAGTTTTCTAAAGGGGAAGGGCATGTTAGGACCCCTTCCTAACACTGTGATGTAATAACCCTTATTGAACATGGTGGATATCCATAAAATTTTTTTATAATATTTTTTAATAGTTTTGGCTCTAGATGCACCTAGACAAGTGGTGTCATTATATGTAATTTTTATCAAGAATGTAATTATTTTTTAGGTAGAGATTCTAGCTTAGGTGGCACTTTGCATATAAGCCAACCTTAAGAGTTAGGTGAGAGATGAAATATTTAAAATTACAAATGGCAGGAATGAATATATCTTTTTGCATAATTGAATGAAAGCATTAAAGGAGGTTGCCCCCTTAAAGTGGCATGCAATCCTATATTACTTTGTGATATTGTTTTATTTCTACACATATATTTTGTATTGCAATATCTTGTGTTTTATGCATTTATGTTTTATTGCAATATTTTTGTGAACGTGTTGATTTTAATGAGAAGTTTCTTAACATTTTCTTCTTGAAGTGGTCGAATGACAATTCCTCAATTGACTTATTGAGGTTCCTGAATGAACATGTTCTTCAATAATATGGGCCTTTTATTTTTCTATATTGGCATCTTAATTTTCTATATGACCTATTTGATCCTTTCTTTTACTATAAGGGCCTCTTAGGCCTCTCTTAAAATGTTAGCCTATTTCTTGGGCCTCTCTCTTCAATATAGGTTCCTTCTCCTTTAATGGATAATTCTTGAATATTTTCTATAAAATAGGCTTCTCTTGCCTTTAATTCCAATATAGGCTTCTTTGGAATTTTATTCAATGTCGATTTCTTGAATCTACTCTTTTATATGTATTTCTTGTTCATTCTATATTGCTCCTTAGAAGTTGAAACTCTTCTCTATCTTCTATAGAAATCTTCTCAAAATTTTGTAGCTTAATTTCTACTTTTTTATCTCTCTACTTAGAAACTAAAACTCTTCTCTCTCTTCTATAGCAAGCTTCTCAAACTTCTATAGCTTAATATTTGTTTTATTAATTTCTCTATCAATATGAAATCTTCAATGTCTTAGGTCGCACCTAAGAACCCAATATGATTCTCCTCCTTACTAGAGAACCCAATATATTATCAAGGTGACTTTGTATGTCCTTGAATCTCCAACTATCTTCAAAGTTGATTTTTATCAATCTATTAATCAATATCAAATGTCCAACGTTTCTTCTAAGTTGTCCTATAAATATAGCCGAGTCCTAGTCTTCACTGGTTTTCCTTCAACCAAGTAGAAAGAACCTAGTCTTTTCTACTCAATATGACCTTTTTAAAAAATTTAGAGTCCAAGTCTTCATTTCCTTTAAAGTGGACACTCTAGATTAAATTTATCAAAATTGACAAATATTGCTTCCATTTTTTATTTCTTCTCCCGACATGCCAGATGTTGGATACCCTGGGAAAGTTTTTGTCAAATTCACAATTTAAATCCTGGTGATAGAGACACTTATGAGGTGGTTATTGATAGTATTCCGTTTTCTATTTGGAGCAAACTACATAAGCATTTTCAAAAACCCTGGTGGTCAGATTGGTGTTGGCCTGGGGAGCTTCTTGTTTTGCAATATAAAGCTCATCTTGGTTACAAATGGCTCACCCTAAAAGTTCCAATGTTTGATAAGCTCACTCTGAGATGGAATTTAGTCTCTCTTCCCTCCCAATGGAATAAGAGGTTTCAGATTGCTTGGGCTACTTATATTGAACCTAAATAGAGTTTTTTTGCTTGGAGTCTCTTACATCAAGGGTTACCTGTTGGCAGTAGGCTCAAGCATCTGGGTGTTCATAATATCATTTGCCTGGTTTGTGGACAAGTGGAATATTTACTGCATGTTTTTTGGTCTTGTGATCGGGCTCAGTCAGCTTGGGAGTGGCTTCTTGAATTTTTTAGACCTTTTATGTAGGAGGATTTTACTTGGGTGCATGCTATTTTGGGTGACCCTATTACTTTTTCCTTCAACTTGGATGTTGTTTGGAATATTTTTAGAATTGGTACCTTGTTTTTTTGTGGAAGTCCCGGAATAGAGCTGTTTTTTCTTAGCAAGATGTTGGACATGTCTTCTTTGTTGCTGATAAATATGATATATTCTTTGATTGCTGGTTAGAGATTCAAGTACAGGTTAAAAAATTATAGGTGGAGCTGTAGTACTTGCGTACCCTCATGGATCACTGGGGGAATGCACCCTACATTATGAGTCATGTGCATCTTCCTTCCCCTTCTAGGTGGTAGTAATTTCTCGGCTTCTTTCTTTTCGAATGCATATTTAATACTATTTTGATAGTTGTTATTGGCAGTTTGTGGGCTATTTCTGACACTCTTGTATACTCTTAACCACAATGGTTAATGTATTGGTTTACAGGGTGTGCTAATCCCACCCACCCTTTTTTGTATGATTAAACATTATTTTATTAATATAATGGCTTTTTCATCCAAAAAAAAATGACAAAGCTAATTAATAATAGTAGCTAATGAAATAATTCTCAAACTGGAGAGAGTGAGGTGGTAGCTCTGATACCATTATTGGATTTTAAGCCTTTACTACCATAAAGTATCACAAGTTATCTCACAATATCACACAGGTCCCAATATAAAATAGCCACAATAATAAAAGTCAAATAATGATAATCTGATGAATAGAATAATATGAGCAAATTAATATGTATATCAAGGCTTATAAGAAATAAAATAACATTCATTTATATGTTGAAATATAAATGTAAATAGCCTGAATCATTCATGAACTATGCATAAAAAAAACATACAATATTAATTGTTCAAAAATGTATACAGGCTTTATTGCTTCTCTTCTTGTTACAACTTTGATTATGAATACTTGATTCACTTCTTTGATATAATTCAATATCTTCTCTATGGAGTATTTTCTCTATTTTATAGCCATAGTAATGTGACTCTTTAGCTACTTGACTATTGCTCTCCATATTACAAGTTTCACGACTCTTGGCTTTTCATATTGTCACTTGCATGCTTGATGGACACTTGACTCTACAATATTTGCACACATCTAAAAAACTCTTGGACTCCTAATATAGGATACGTATGCACATACTCACATTACATATTTGCACTCTTACATACAAGACACTTGTGCAAGTCCTCTCTTACATGACACTTGTGTATTTATTGCACATTGAAACTTACATAAAGTGGAAATATAAATCACATTTTAAACAATAGACTCAACCCTAATCTATTATTTAAAAATATACCATGAAGGTACCATGGAGGTACATTAGTATGTACCAAATAATGTAATATTATCCAACAGATCCACAAAAATATTCAAAGGGTCCTACCTCATTTTCTTCCCAAAAGCAACCTCAATGGAGGAGGTATTGTCATGTTTATGAAAAATGACATGATACTGAGTTTTGTATATACAATTTGATGACTCGTGGGACTCAATTTTATAGATCTCCTCAGAGGAAGCATCGATTTCAATCACAAAATCAATAGGGTCAATATCAAAAAGGCCAACAATAACGAAGGTATATTGTTCAAAAGAAACCTAAATCAAATTATGAAGAAGAGTTCAAAAAAATATATAAGGTACTCATGGTCAAGGAAGTGATAAAAACAATAATAAATGGGCTAGTAAAGAAGCTAAGAAACAAAGTAAAATTAAAAAGTTTGGGTCATCAAAAACTAGTGAAGGTGGTGAACTTTCAAAACTTAGTATTACTTACAATCAATCCTTTGAAAAGCCAATACTTGTAAAGAGTACTTTAAAAAGGGTGTGAGAATCTCTATGGGCGTTGTGAGAAGAGTGTGCATGGCATTATTCACTATTGATATCCTTGAGGTGCAATGTAGAAAATAAATTAAAATAATTGAAAATTTGAAGGACAAACGCACGAAGGCAAGTATTTGTTGTGAGATAAGTGACCTTGAAAGGATAAATTTAGCTTGTGATATAGGAGATTTGAAGCCTAAAGTAGTAAATGTGTGTTGTGATACAAGTGATCTCATACAAGGGGTAAATACAAATTATGATGCTAGGGATTTGATGATTTATGGTAAGTGTAAAGTTTGTGTAAAATTTATTGTATTGGCCATGACAAAGTCTATATTATCAGAGTTGAAAGTAACAGTGATAGTTCAAATTGTGTTGAAGGTCATTGTGATTATGATGTATGGTATTTGAATATTGCTGGTGATAGTGACAAAGACCATAGTGGAGATAAGAATCTGGATGTTTTAAAAAGCATACCAAAGAAATTGGCTGAAACTAATAAGAAAAACGGGATACAATGGTATAGGTTTGAAAATATATGAGCAAGGTATGAAATGAAGAGGGAGGAAGTAAGAAAAATATCCCAAATACAATGGATTAAAACAAACTCAAATAATAAATTATTAGTATGCAAAGTATATATTACACAAATGTAAATAGCATAAAATTTAATACATTTAAATAAAAAGGTAATATAGAAATAAAGCAAACCGCATAAAAGACACCAATATTACGTGGAAAACTTTGTAAAGGAAAAAAATATGGCCAAAATCGTATCTCCACTTTTGTATTATCTTCAACAAAATATAAAAATATTTTTCTCAAGTGTGATTGGTGCAAATCACCAATATCTCATGTAAACAATAGCATCTCATAGTTGGATCTCCACAGTTAGCACTACATTGTTCACACTACACTATTTGTACTACATTATTTGTATTGCATTGTTGCACACTACAATTAGATCTTAACACAAGGAGTTTAACCCAAATATATAGTTTGGGCTATCCTCCCATTGGAAAATAGCCATGGAGGAAAACCTCCACAACATGTGTCATCACACTCAAGTCACATGCCACCACACTTATGCCATATGCCACCACACTCATACCACATGCCACCACATCTATACCACATGTTATTATGTGCCCCACACATGTCACCACACTCAAGTCTCATGCCTTGTCACCTTTGACTTTGACGTAGCTTGAGTTAGACTAAATATTGAAATTATTTTAATTTATTAATTGTAGGAATAATAATATTAAGGTGTAGGATAAAATAAATATAGGTATATATATTTTTTATCAATATACTTTAACATATATTAATCTAACCTACATATATATATATATATATATATATATTTTATCAATATATTTAACATATATTATCTATAAATTTAATTTATATTAAAGCCTAGATACCTAATTTTATTATTCACATTTATACTTAGGTGAATTTACAATATAATCTCAAAATTGGATTATTTGTTCCAACACTCCCCCTTAATCTAATTTTGGGGTTATAATACAATTTTACAAGAGGTGAGGTTCCAAAGAACCATTTTACCAAGGAGCATACATTTTGGCAAAGACTTCTTCAACAATGGCATAGTAGAGACTCCAAGTTGTGTGGCAATAGGCAAGGCACCATCCATCAACATGGATCTACAAAAGAAAAACATGACATAGAGTCAATAATCATATATATAATATGGCATGTAAATAAGGTTTCCATCAACATAGAAAACATCAATAATAAGTGGCATATATATATTCCATCAATATGGAAAACATAACATCCATCAACATGGATAAACAAGTGGCATATATATTACATCAACATGAAAATAACATCCATAAACATGGATAAAAAAGTGGCATACATATTCCATCAACATAGAAAAATAACATCCACCAACATGGATAAACAAGTGGCATACATATTCCATCAACATGAAAAATAACATCCATCAACATGAATAAACAAGTGGCATTCCATCAACAAAGAAAAAATAGCATCCATCAACATGGATAAATAAATGACACACACATATATTCCATCAACATGGAAAAAATAACATCCATCAACATGGAATTTCTAAAACCTTAAAAAACACTTTAAATAATTGACATCACAATATATAATGCATTACCCCCTTGAGGGCAATTATTTTAGGCTTAATTTACTTCTAAAGTAAGAAAATTTAGATTCTGCTAATGGTTTTGTAAAAATATCAAAAAGATTTTTTCTTTGTGGGGCAATATATGAGTATAATTGTCCCATATAATACCTTCTCCCTAATGAAGTGTGCTTGAATCTCAATGTGTTTTGTCCTTTTATGCATAACAACATTTTTTGCTAAAGCTATTGAAGATTGGTTATCATAAAATATTGTGATAGATTTATTTTTGTTAAAATCAATTTTTGTTAGTAGTTTTTGAAGTCAAATGGCTTCTTGAAAAGCTAGAGCAACACTTCTATACTCAACCTCAATTGAGGAGAGTGTTGTGGTTGGTTGTTTCTTACTACAACAAGAGATCATACATGATACCAAAGGAAAACAATATACACTTGTGGATTTTTTTCAAAATTATCCATAGCATAGTCACTATCACAATAACCAAACAAATTTACATGAGAATTACTTAAATATTCCAAAGCTAAATTAGTAGTTCCACTTAGATATTTAAGTATTATATAAAAAATATTAAGATGAACATCATAAGGCTTATGCATAAATCTAGTCATCACATTAAAACCATAAGCAATATCATGCCTAGAAATAGTAAGACAAAGTAAACTACCTATAAGTTGATTATATTGAGTTTTATCTACAGGCTTAGAATATTTATTAATTTTATTTTTTTTAGAAACCATAGGAGTAGAAACACATTTGCAAGTTTTTATTTTAAACCTTTGCAATATTTCTAATATATATTTAGATTAAGAAATAATAATATTATGGGATTGTTGGAAGATTTGCAAACCTAAATAGTAATGCAACAAACCCATGTAAGTCATTTCAAATCTATTTAGTAATAACTTTTTATATATTTCAATTATACATTCATTATTTCCTGTTAAAAATAAATAATCTACATATAAAACTATAATAGTAATGCTATTATTTTTCCTATAAATATATAAATTTGAATCATAATAACACTTATTAAAACCAATTGAAAAATACTTAGAAACCTTATCATACCAAGATCTTGGAGCTTGCTTAAGTCCATATAGGGATTTTTTAATCTACAAACATAATTTGGCTCTTCTATGTTCTTAAAGCCTTAAGGTTGCTCTATATAAATCTCAACATCTAAGTTGTCATTAAGAAATGCACTTTTTTCATCTACTTGTTAGCATAGTATATAGCCTATGAGGTTATTACATTATGTTTTTTTTATTAAGTGCATTTTATTAAGTGCTTCCTCTAGGGAGTTAGGGTGGTTGAATTCTCATTGGAATCCATTGAACTGCATCAATGGTTTCATCACATTTATAATTTATACACCATGAGAATAAAGTTCTTAATGCTGCGAATTCCTTTATGGTATCAAAGCAAAGTTAGGAGGCTTGTGACAAATTTTTATAGATAATATATTGTTAAGAAAATACCTATAGTATTCTAGATTTTAATACACATTCAATCCACTTGATGCACACTGTATCTGGTGATTTTACCTATGACGACTTGGGCTCATTCTGACTATGCAAACCAATGCACCATTGAATATTGCAAATGGTGCAAGCTTGTCTGTGCTATGCAAAGACATTAGACAATGCAAACTTGTTTGTTGAAAAGGTACGTAGAACCCATGCAAGAACATTGGAAACCTATGGAGCATTTGATAAGCATTATCTAACACCCAACGATCTCTGCCCCACACCCAAACTTAAGATCAAAATATTGATATGTGCAGTTTCTAACATATATCCATCAAATCAGATGCATAATATTTGACAAAAAAGTGGTAGAAACAACCTAATTTTAAAAGTATAATGTATATCATTTGCACTCACGATCTGTTGGTCCCTGTCGCTGAATGACGAAGACATCCAAGATCGTTTGACGCATGAAATAAAACAATGTTGGTGTTGGCACGTGTAGACTTACACAATGATATTTGATATAATTCAAACATTCTTGAAGGTCACCTTATGGCTTGTGGTTTGCAGCTGCCTGACAGTAGTCCTTGAACAATTTTTTTTTAAATCTTTTGCGACATTAGAATGTTAAAAGGCACATCGTGCCTTCTTAGTTTCATCTTCCCTGATAGCAAAGTTGATCAAGTGGTGTGTGCAAAGACATTGGCTACCCGATATCAGGGGTTCAAACCCCATGGAATACCTTTTTTCAAAGTGGGAGGGATAAGGTATTTGCTTTTGCATAATATTTTTCATTTTGTTTTTGAAAAATCCACAAGCAACTTTATTTTTTTTTGCAAAGAACATCTAATATTTTTTTGCAATAGAAGGCAACATTATTTTTTGTTGAAGAACAAGTGCATTTTTTTTGTGCCATGAAGTGATAAGTACATATTTGCACTTAGATACTTTTGAAAATTGAAAGGGTCCTACAAAAAAAACTTTTTTTTTTTTGCAAAGAACACATTTGGCTTTGCACACCAAGATAGCAAGAAAGAACCATTTGTTTTGCAACTAAAACCAAGAACAAGAACCTTAGTGCATTTTTTCATGGAGGGATAAGAAAACAAATTTGCACATTATTTCTTTTGCATATTGAAAGGGTATCTCAAAAATTTTCCCTTATTGTTTATTTTGCAAAAAAAAGGGGGATTCAAGCATTATTTTTTCTTGTAAAATTCTGAGACAAAGGGGGGAAAATTGTGGATTTGAATATCATTTTTTTTGCAAACAAAAACCTCAAATATTTTGCAAAAATCATTGTAACAAAAGATGTATTTTTTGTGGAAACCGACATCTTAAAAATTTGGCATTGTAATAGGTGCATTTTCGATGGAAACCGACACCTAAGTTTTAAATTTGTGGGCACTTGTGATTGTTTATTGCATTTAATTTCCTATTTTTTGCATTTCAATAATAAGTTAAAATTCAAAAATAAAGACCCCAAATTTTAAACCTATTTGTGCAATTTATTGCATCATAGTGTTCGGTATATGTGATACCTCTAGCCCATACTTACAGGTAATGTTTTCATGCTTTGGGATACTATATTTGTCACCTAACATAACTGCAATAACAACATATGAGATATTGTTATCTATAAATTATTGAGGAGAAATAAGGAAAGCCAAATATATATTTTGATATTCACTCCATAAAATACCCTAATTCATTTTGATTTTTTGGCTTAAACTCCAACTCATTATTCTTTTTCAAAAGGGTTTTGAGGTAGTTGCCATCAGTTTGAGTGAATTCCCTTTCATATAATCTTTGAAGTATATCAAAAGGAGGACCATTTGGTGATATAAGGAACCTTCACAATGGCCAATGTTCACAAATATCTATCAGATTCACAGTTGCTCAAGGGTTCTAATTTACACCATGGAAAACAAAGATGAGAGCTATTCTTCAGGTTGAATATTTTTGGGATGTAGTGATTGGCACTACAAAACACCCTACTTCACTAGAGCTATATCAGGATGTATTTTATAAGAAGGACATAAGGTCTTGTTAGTATAAAAATACTACCTCCAACAGATGGCAAATTTTTGTGTAAAAAGACCAACATTTCATTTTTGAAGACAAGGAAAAGAATTGGCTAAGGCATGAAGGAGGTCGCGATTTCATGACATGTCAGTTTTTTGTTGAGATATGGCTCGAAGATGTCAGAAAGCGGGAAGGTGTTAGGATTTCACGACTTGATGGGTTTTATCCTATGAAACTGATCGAAGGGGCAAAGAAATGAGTGTCGCGATTTCGTGACTTGACAGGTTTTCGCTAGCATTTTGCTCACAAAGGATAAAGTACAAGAGGATGTTGCGATTTCATGACCTGGTGATTTTTCACCCAAAATACAACCTGAAGGAGCCCGAAAGAAGAAGATGTCACGATTTCATGATGTGGTGAGTTTTCGCCCACAATACAGCCTGAAGGATCCCGAAAGAGAAAGACATCACAATTTTGAGATGTGGTGAGTTTTCGCTCATGCAACAGATTGAAAGAGCCAAAAAGGAAAAAGAGTCATGATTTCATGACATGGTAACTTTTTTTCGATAGAGAGATATTTATTAGGAAATAAGATGCCTTCAAAAAACTCGTGTTAGTAACTGGAAGGAGATAGTAGAATAGATCAATTCCTAGATTCCTGCTATTAGTGGTTATTTGTTGAAACCCATGCAAAGGAGATAGAAGCATGATTATGTTATAATTTGCTTGTAATTAATTTTATATCAAAATGTACTAGATATAGATTTTCCTGCATAGGGTATATATAAAGGTAAACATACTTTGAATAAGGGTTGGCTCTTGGATGTTTACAAGATTGAATGTATGTACTTTGAATACAAGCAATAAAGATTATGCTTCTATTAGCTTTTGGTTCAAATTGTACAAGTGTATGTATTAACATTTCTCACTTCTATTTCACATTATTGAAATATAAATTGTGTTAGTTATAAAAGATCTAGACTTATGCAAAATATAAATCGTATTTTTGGAGTTGAAATATGATATATACATGTGTTACATATACCTCTAAATCACATTGAGAAATCCATAATTTCTATGGGAATATATATTGAATGCTTTGACAAGTAAAGTATATGTGTTCACCTTAGTTGTTGTTTAATATATACCACATGTAAGTTCTAGCTTCGGCTATATCTCTCTCTTTATGTTTTCCATTTTCCTATAAGAAACCATTAAGGAACTAGCCTCCTCTGGATATTAGATGAGAGATCTCATAATTATCCTCGTCTATTCAATGTTGACAAAATTAAAGCGTAAATAACAACCAAAGGTAGATTTTGTTCCAACAGTTTTTGGCACACCCGATGGGATCATAAATCCCACAATATTATATAAGGTTTGGTGTTTGTCTTTGATCTTTTTAAAATCTAAATCAAACCACTTGGCGACTCTGTCTGAAGGTATAGACCCAAGAAATACCTTATCTATTTATCTGGTTAAAAACTCATGATTATTTTCTCATATGATAACAAGATCTAAAGAAAGAAACTTAGAAGAACCCATTGAGTTCTTCAAATTACATCTTGGTAGCCTAAGAGTACACCCCATTTTATCTTCCAGATCGAACCCACCTGCTACCAATATTACCACCCTTGTACCCTATTTTTTTACCTATTTCTAGTATTACTCCATATTCAATGATTACCAGCAGTTTTACAGTACAGGAACATACAATTGTTACAATGGTGGCTCCTCCACCACCACCAGCTTATCTTATGTGGAACTACACGGGTCCACTAAATCTAGCAGCTCAAAACCCGATCCCTGTAGTAGCATTGGTGGCATTACCTTCATATGACGGGACATGTAAAACAACATATGAACACTACCTAGATGTTGCAGCTTTGGCTGTGACTTATAATGTCACTCAAGAGGACGTGATGATCAGATTGCTAGTAATTTCCTTGAAAGGAAAAATGTTATATTGGTACAAAGCACTTCCTCCTCAATTGATCGCAACATGGGCAGAACTCGTCGATAAACTTGTAGATGAATTCAATCAACATGTAGATCCGTTTTCACTACTTAGTCAGTTCACCATTATAAGGAAACATCCTCAAGAGGAAATTTTTGATTTTAATATTTGATTTAGTCACACTTGGGAGAGAGTACCCGCTGGATTGAAACCAACAACTGAGCAAGAAGTGTATTATTATTTAAGAGCTTTTGATACAGATATCAGTATGATAATACGACAATCATGGATACTCACTTTTCCTACCATTTATCAAGAAGCTTCCATACCAGAAAGAGATCTCATTGCCATGGGGAGATATCCGCCTAAAGCAATAATGCTTATTTTTCCTAATATTCCCCAAGCTCCCAATAATATTTCTACCAGTTCTTCTCAAGTTCCAAACACAGGGTTACCGAGATGGAATGGACCACCTTCCATCCCTACTATACAGATGCCTCAAAATCCTCTAACATTACCTCCTATTCCTACCATGCTTGCACTACCTGCACCACCTTCTCAGCCAGTCCCTGAAAGCTAGCTCACTATTATAATAGATATGGTAAAAAATCTGGCAAATGATATGATTTCAATGAAGAAAAGGGAAGTCGAGAGGAATTTTCAACTAAGAAGGTTCCCTCAAATAACAAGAGACACAACACAGTCGAGTAACAGGGGATAGGAACGATTGAATGTGGTTTATGCAAATGAAATAGAATATTTTGTAGGGCCTTCTACAGATTCTGATTACTAGTGCACTACATGTAATGATCCACATGGAGAAATTTCATGTATGATCCATCAACATTATATACAGAGTATAGCTGTTGAGAAAACAAAAAAGAACATGAAAGGTCATGTAAATATAATTAGAGAAATGGATCATAATTTCATGATGCCTACTATAGATCATGTTACAGTACTACCCATATCTGGTAAGAAAACTCTACAGGTAGACCCTAAAGAGCTCCAACCTTTAAGTTTCCCTCTAGATCTGCAAGAAAATCCCAAAGGAAATTACCCTATGAGAAAAAATCTCAAGTTCTAGCACAAAGCCCAAGGCAAGAGATATGTAAAAAATTTATTCCATGAAAGGAAACTGAGACTCAATATCAAGCTAAAAAAATGTTGAAATTTCCTTCACTGACTAAAAGGCAAAGGATTGAAGCTACCCAAGGATACAAAAATATATATGATAATTTCACCAAGGAAAGAGAAAAAATTGTTGAATCATCTACTTTCAATATAGTTGAGGAAATGAAAAAGACTCCCTCAAAGGCGAGTATGTATGATTCTCTTCAGTTCCCTGGTCAAATTGACCTCTTGCAAGAATATTTAAAGACTATGAAAAATAAAGGTAAAACTATATCAGCCTCAAATACAGTTCAGGCAAATCTAACTTCAACCACTGGAAAAAATAGACCTCCACCCTTTTATTTATCTCTTCAGATGGAAGGATGGGTTGTTCACAACTGTATGATAGATTCATTTGCTGCTACTACAGTGATACCCAAAGCAGTATGTGATATTATGGGGATCGAATACACTAGGAGTAATCTAGGCATCCTGTAATTGGACGGTACTCCTGTAAAAACTGTAGGAGTGATTAAATATATTCCCATACAACTCCACAAGATGCCTCAAGTGGTGGTTATACAAGAAGTAATAGTAGTAGATTTGGAACCATATTTGGGTATGTGCTTATCAAGAGAATTCACTACAAAAATAGGAGGATACCTATCATTGGATTACTCTCATTTAGAAATACCTTTAAAAGGTAGGAGGATTAAAATATTTAATGAGAAACCATCTAATTTTCATGTGGAAAAGATAGGGGAAGTTGAAACCGTGAATATGATGACTAAATAAATTGGAAAAGTAGATCTAATGGAGGAACCTTAGATGATATTCAATTAGAAGATCAGTTTTCTATGTAGGATTTCAATGCCATGATAGAAAAAAAAAAGGAAGTTATTCCATTGAAAAACCAAAAAAGCAATTGACACCTGCTCTTGAGAAAAATAATTCTCCTAATCAACCGTGGAAGATTTTCTTTGATGGAGCTAGATGCAAGAATGGAGCTGGTTCCAGGATAGTTATGATTTATCCCATGGGAAAGGAAAGAGTTTTTTATTACAGATTAACATGGAGTTGCACCAATAATGTAGCAGAATATGAAGCACTTTATCTAGCATTGAGGAAAGCTAAAAAATTGGGAGTGAAATAGTTACTTATTTTTGGAGACTCAGAACTTATTGTCAATCAATTCAGTGTAAAATGCATTAGTACACAACACTACTTAAAGGCTTATAGAAATAAAGTTTGGGATCTTATGGAAGCCTTTGAGGCTCTAAATATGAAGTCTATTCCTAGAGAATATAATACCCATGCAGATTTATTGGTATTAGTGGGAGCTAATTTCTGTCCTACCAGTAATGTTATTCAAAAATCCAAAACGGTTAGACTTATATATAGGCCCTCGGTTCCAGACAATAATATATTTTGGCAAGTTTTTGAAAATGATGAGCAAATATTGGATTTTTTAATCCATGAAATGAACTATTCCAGTGGAAAAAATTTACAATATGAGGAAGAAGAGGATATGATTCAGTTGAAAAATAATCATATCCCTAAAGGGCTTATCACTCTTGAAAGTCTGTTTGATAACAATTGTAGGGATATAGGCCGTAAAATAAAATTTGATAAGCACCGATATAAAGAGGTAGAGTTAGAACCAGGAAAAATTATTAAAGTCAGGGTTGGTTGTACAAAAGAAGAATTGAACCAAATCAGAGAATTATGCAAGAAATTTCTTGATATCATAGCTTGCATGTATAGTGACCTGAAAGTATACAAAAAAGAGATTATCCAGCATACTATTGAATTAGAGGAAGGAGCTAAGCCTTTTAGGAAAAATCAAAGAATGGTAAATCCAAAGATAGAATCTTTGATGAAGCAGGATTTGCTAAAACTTCTTCAAGCAAAAATAGTGTATCCTATTAAACATTCTACTTGGGTGGCAAACTTGGTACCAGTCAGGAAGAAAAATAGAGACATTAGATTGTGTGTAGACTTCAGGAATCTAAACATGTCATCACTCAAATACCATTATCCTCTTCCTCAAATTGATCAAATTTTACACACAGTGGCAAGGGTAGAAAGGTTTTCCTTACTAAATGGTTTCTCAAGGTATAATCAGGTTTGTGTCAAAGATGAATATCAATTCAAGACCACTTTTACCACAAAGTGGGGAACATTTGCATACTAGAGGATGCATTTTGGCTTGTCTAATGCTGGAGCAAATTTCTGTTGAGTGGTATTTTCACACACTTGTGAAATTACACTCTTCCTTAGGATTTGGGTTCCAAATCCCCTCTTGCAAAGAAGTCAAACAACCAACTTCTCCAAGGTCTCCGTTGTATTAGCATTTGCAACTGTGTATTAGTAATCTCAAATAAAGATATTCAATTAAAATGCTTGGAACACCTTAGTGATTGCAAGTAACTCGTAAACAAGGGGCAATGTTGATTTATTTCATCATAAAACTTTAGTGATTGTTCATTATTTTATTTTTTTTAGATTTTGTAATTTTTTAAATGTTCATTTTAAACCTTCTGGAAAATAAAATAAAATGAACAAAAGGAAATACAGAAAATTAAAAGTAGAACACGTTCAGTCTGATGCTATCCTATTCCGACAAAACCGAATACGTGAGAGTTTCGTACATGCAACCTAGCCTATTTGACCTGCAAAACAAACACAATCAAAGTAAACTAGGTGCTGGCTTCTAGGGTTTAAAATAATTTCTAGATTACAGACATTCACATGAAATAATCCAAAACAATGGCATAAATTTCATATACAAATCTGAAATCTGAAAGGAGGAACATAGAACAGTTAAAATGAAGCATGCAAAAAATTTCTCATCCTTTCTTGCCCATAAAATGCAAATTTTTGAACAATTCTGCATTAAAAATATGTCCTGTTACAATAGCAGAATCTCCGGTTTTTCTCAAAACCAGCAAAAGTGGAAGAAAAGCACTCCACAGCAGGCTCAGAACGGCTAATCACCCTCAACTCTGCAACCCGCTCGCAGCGGTTTTCGACCCCTATATCAATCTGTGCCTCTGCATTTTATACTTGTTGGCAAACTGCTTCTCCTTCCATGACGGTTCGTTTCGTCTTCTAGATTGCTTCGTTTCACCTTCCCCGCCTTTCCATTGCTTTTGATTTTGTGCTCGAGATCTTCTCTATGACACCCTACACGCCTCCCAGCCCCGTTACACATGCTATGCCATGTGTTTCCGCACTTTCTCGCATGTTCTGTAATGGCCCCATGTAAATCATGACCAAAAATAGCATGTAGCTTTGCTCCTTCACTTTCACCGTGAAAACGCGACATGTCGCGATATCGCGACATTTTCCTGCCAATAACCCTATCCGCTTTCATGCAGCAGAAAATGAGACATGTCGCGATATCGCGACGTTTTTCTATCAGCCTTTCTTGCCTTCATGCACAGCGAAAATCTGACATGTCACGATTTCGCTACAAGTTTTTCGCACTTAGTCTCTTTTCAATAAAGTGTCGTGAAATCGCTACCATTTTCTGCCCTCTGCATGGTCTTCACTTTCTGTCATGATTTCGTGACGTCTTTGTCTGGCTGGAACGTTTCCTCAAAAGTTGCGCGATATCGCTACGCCTTTGTGCCTTAGACTCTTTTCATTCAGGTGAACCACGATACCAGAACACGTAGCGATTTCGCTACGCTCTTTGCTTTGTTTGGCTTCATTTTCTGACTATAGCGAAATCGCTACCATTTTACCACTTAGGCCTTTTAATCCACCGCTCGAAAACGTGACGCGTCACGATTTCATGATGCCTTTCGACTTATGCGCTTTGTGTCAGTTCTCGTCACGATTTCGCTACACTGCTAGGCCTTATCGCCTTTGGCTCGGTTTTGTCACGATTTCGTGACCATTTTATATTTTATGCCTTCTGCCCGTTTGCAAGCCATGAAAATCAAACACGTCATGATTTCACGATGGTTCCCCCACTATCGTTGGTGACCTGATTTTGTGACATGTCACGATTTCGCTACGCTTTTCTCTTCGTGCCCCATTTGACTATCTTGACCGCGATTTTGTGACATGTCATGATTTCGCTACAATTTTCCATTCTCCTTTCTCTCTCCTCTCGGCCGCGAAAACACGACATGTCACGATATCGCGACACTTTTTCATTTCCCCCCACTTTTATAGAGGACACATGTCGCGATATCCTGACACTAATTTTGGCCGTGACGAGCGACATGTCGCGATATCGTGACACTTTTTCTCCTTAGTGAAATTTTTGCTTTTTTCTTGATTTTTTTAGCATCTGGGCTACTGCGATTTTCTTTGAAAGCATGCAAAAAGGGTGGGTCCCCAATTTTGGGGTGTGTTGTGGATCAGCCACAACAAATGGTGACTCTGTTGTCAAATGCTCTTGAGCATTTTGGTGAGAACCCAACCTGAAACATACAAGCTTAGATACAGGCGTCAGCACATAGAAGATAAACAAATACCGACAGATCAGAAATACATGAAACATCAGAATCATTAAGTATCAGCTCGGTGTGTGCAATGTGCTTCATTCCCTATCATTTGAACTTGTTCAACATTCCATTGTCAGTTTCACTTATGATTTGTATGCAAGGCTATGAATGATTTGTGCGGGATTTGATGCATGATGAAGATGCTAGAGATGTAACAACCTGCTTTATAAATGCTCAAACCTTCTTATATCATGGACAAACATATTAAAGATGTCAAACCCTCTTAGGACCAAATATATGTATACTGAATTAAATTTACTAGATCCCAAAGTTGGTTATGTGTCACTACCATCTTGAACCCATGTGCAAGTGTGAGTGAAATCAGAACTTTGGGGAATAGGATTCCCAACCTAAGCGAGATGGGAATTTAACCCTATCCTTACTATTCTGATTTGGAGTTCATTACCTCATCTTGAACAAAATAATTTAACCTGTTATGGATGAAATGGTCAGGCTAGTCTATCCATATGAGCAATCAGTGGTCTTGCTTTTAGACAAGACATGTTGCCACGCATGAGCATACTTAACCCCATAATCCATGACTTGGCTTTCATTCATTCTTTTCTCTCTTTTTTTCTTTGGACCTTTGGGATGACTACCCATCCTTGCTAGGGACATGTAGTACGATCCCTCCAATCCAATATTAAGATGAAATGGAAAATATTATCTTTTATCTCTTGGACCTTGGGGATGACTACCCATCCTTTGCAGAGGACACGTAGTACAATCCTTCCAATCCAAGATTGAGATGAAATGGAAAAAATTAGTTTTACTTTTATTGCTTGGACCTTTGGGATGACTACCCATCCTTTGCGAGAGGACATGTAGTACGATCCTTCCAATCCAAGCTTTATGATGAAATGGGAAAAATGGAAGCTTTGGGGAATCGGATTCTCAACCTAAGCGAGATGAGAATTAAGTCCTATCCTTACTACTCCATGTAGGTCAAATCAGAGCTTTGGGGAGTTGGATCCTCAACCTAAGTTCGATGAGGATTTAACCCTATCCTTACTACTCTGGTTTTAGGCTTTAAGCTTAATGGAAATGGTAAAAACCACTGTTTTAAGGATTATGTTGCATGATAGGACAAACATGAAATATTCTTTTCACCTCACCTTTTCATCCAAGTATGGTTTTAACCATTTTGCTCAAGACTCCCTTTAATGTGCATGGAATGTGCTTGGTTCAAGATAGCTTGGGCAGCAGTTCCCAACCTTAGGATCCTTTTAATATATGTTATGTAATAATCCTAAGAGGATTCAACACCTTCTCAATAATTGCCCATGGAATGAAAATGTAACTCAGATGACATGTATATGCAATGTGGAATATGACATGAGATATGAATGCACTACTTCCTTTGGAATATATCATCTATTTTACCATAATGTGCCAAAACTGACAACTTCATGCATCACAAGATCCAAACGATATTATTTAAATGTTTGTGTTACTTGTGGAGCTTTCTACAACATAATTCCAATGTTTCATATTCTCCTGATTTTAGGCATAAGTTGACATCTCAAATTTTCTTTTTTTTTTTTTATCAAAACAAACCAAACATGTCAAATGAAATCAAACACACAACTTAAATCCTAATCCAAATAGCAATCCCAAAATGAAACTTGAAAACACAAACTCAAACCAAAACCAAAATTTATATACAATATAGTACAAGATGATGCCAAGCTTGGACTATTACTTTCCTGGATCCCAAACATGATTAGAACATTTCAAAAGACATATGTCACAATACACATGCCAAATGTTGTAGGAATCCAACAACAATAAGATCAAACCAAGCAATGCAACAAATTTCAACTTGCCATGCTCACCATACCAATTTGATTTAGTTCTATTAGCAACATCATAGGTGAGATTCAAATCAAATTGATTAGACAATGGTTGGTATTCAATTTTATCTTGTCTATTCTTTAAAGTGCAAGTTTCATCATTCCATTCATGATTTAGAAGTAGGCTTTCCTTTTCAAATGTGAGATATTGCAAACAAGAGCCTATTTCTAAAAGTCTTGAATTCAAATTATTTTTCAAGATTTTAAAGCAATCAAAATCAATCAAAACTTGACAAACATCACCAAGATTTGACATTTCATCATCAATGACATTAGCATCCAAAGGGACATCATGTAACCCATCACTTAAAATTTTTGTGGCTACTACCAAAGGTAAAGATTTCACTTTGTCACCCATACTCAACCCATCATGATTAGAATTTATCACAACTTGATGAGTGTTAGTAGCTTTTTCTTTTTCTTCATTGTCTTCTTCATCATCCAACACCTGTTCAAAAACACCAAAGTTAGGCACCCAATCAAACATGCATCCATATTTTTCAAAACAAGAGCCTAGTTTTTCAAGATATGTGTCACGTGACACCTTTCCATGATCAATGGCTTGAGTTGCCTCAAAATCCATATTTTCATTAGGATCATCAATAGTATCAAACCCACACCACTTAGGCTTTGTAATTTCATCATTTTGAGATGGCATAGACATTGTAGAAACAATAGGTGGATCAAGATTTTTGATTTCTTGCCCCTCAAGGGGAACAAAAACAATTGATTCTCCTTCTTCATCCATGGTAGTAAAATCATTATCCTTCTCCAACCTTTGATGAGATTCCAACCCTTCTTCCAAAACATTCTTAGATTGTATAGGACTTGTAATATCCTCATATGAAAGGGCAATTGTATTATCCTGCATATCAATAGGCACACAAATTTCATTAGCAATTTTGGAGTGAGCATACTCTTCCCAAGAATCATAATGATCATCTTTCAAAATCAAATTGTGATGCTCAACTATTTCTTCATCATCTTTTAATTCATCAACATGTTTCTCATCAAATTTATCTTCACCTTCCTTAGATGGTTCAATTACTTCCAAAATTGGGTTATTGCTTGTATTCAAATTGATAAGGCTATCATAATCCAAATTTGTAACCCATGATTCAATTTTATCACAATTTGGAAGGTGTGGATCCTCTTGGTCATCATTTTCAACAATGTCATCCGAAAGCAGATTCATCCTCATAGAATTCATCTTTTGGTGAGTCAAGGGTTTCCAATTTGTCACATGTTTCAATACTAGTTGGATCTAGTACTCCTCCCTTGCCTAAAATCATATTCTTATGAAAATCATTAAAATTGATTTTAGAAATATCCTTTGAATCAAGATGAGTATTTTGAAGTTGATTCATACTTAAGAAAGATGGTTGATCTTGCATAGTAGGTTGAGGATTTTGAAATTGATTGAAGCTTGGGAATGATTGTTGATTCTGAAATTGATTTACACTTGAATTTGGTTGAGGTGGATAAATCATTGGATGGGTAAAGGATGTATTAAATGATTGAAGATTATACGATCCAAAACCCCCACCATAATTTTGACAACTCAATTGTTGCTCAATTGCCATTGCTTGAGTATAGGCTTGTGACAAAGATGTGATTTGAGGCATCCCTCGCAAATATGTGGAAATGAGTGGGTCAAGAGCATTTACATATATTTGGAGAGCCATTTCTTCTTGAAGAGCATAAAATGTCACTAATTGAGCATATAATCCAAAGAATCTTTCAGAAAATGACTTCACATTTTCACTTGGTCCTTTTTTAATAGTGAAAAACTGCTCATACATGCGGATTGGGTCAACTTGCTTTTTGTTGAATTGATTAAGAAATGTTGCCTCTAGTTGAGCCCAAGAAGTGATAGATCCTAAAGGCGAGACTTGTAAACCAATCAAATGCCACTTTGTCCAAGGTGTAAGGGAACATTTTACAAACAACATCATCATGCCAAATTGTTAAGTGATTCACAACAAATTTGAATGCTTGAATGTGTTCTCCTGCAATATTTGTCCCGTTAGACAAAAATCGAGGAAGACATCTCTCAAAACCAACGGGCAAATAATGTTGAACTCCTGGTATGTTCAATGGGCTACCTGTCATCCACGGTGAAAACATAGCCATTAGTGAATCTTAAAGAATATAACTTTAATACCCAAAAAACAATTTTTTTTTATTTTTTATTTTTTATTTTTATTTTTTAAATTAAATTAAATCACATTATTCCTGTATGAACAATCAAAGCGTTAGAACAATGCATAGCAATTCATGTCCTCCTTTTAACAGTACAATGTTGTATTATTAAAAGAGGGCTAAAGATAATAATCAATAGGGCATGAAATATTCAAAATTTAAATCCCTATAGCATTTAAATCAATCTGAAATAAACCGGTTTAGGCCCTCCTTCTAGCGCCAAAATGTTGAGTGGTATTTTCACACACTTGTGAAATTACACTCTTCCTTAGGATTTGGGTTCCAAATCCCCTCTTGCAAAGAAGTCAAACTAACAACTTCTCCAAGGTCTCCGTTGTATTAGCATTTGCAACTGTGTATTAGTAATCTCAAATAAAGATATTCAATTAAAATGCTTGGAACACCTTAGTGATTGCAAGTAACTGTAAACAAGGGGCAATGTTGGTTTATTTCACCATGAAACTTTAGTGATTGTTCATTATTTTATTTTTTTTAGATTTTATAATTTTTTAAATGTTCATTTTAAACCTTCTGGAAAATAAAATAAAATGAACAAAAAGAAATACAGAAAATTAAAAGTAGAACACGTTCAGTCTGATGCTATCCTATTCCGACAAAACCGAATACGTGAGAGTTTCGTACATGCAACCTAGCCTATTTGACCTGCAAAACAAACACAATCAAAGTAAACTAGGTGCTAGCTTCTAGGGTTTAAAATAATTTCTAGATTACAGACATTCACATGAAATAATCCAAAACAATGGCATAAATTTCATATACAAATCTGAAATCTGAAAGGAGGAACATAGAACAATTAAAATGAAGCATGCAAAAAATTTCTCATCCTTTCTTGCCCATAAAATGCAAATTTTTGAACAATTCTGCATTAAAAATATGTCCTATTACAATAGCAGAATCTCTGGTTTTTCTCAAAACCAGCAAAAGTGGAAGAAAAGCACTCCACAGCAGGCTCAGAACGGCTAATCACCATCAACTCTGCAACCCGCTTACAGCGGTTTCGACCCTGTATCAATCTGTGCCTCTGCATTTTATACTTGCTAGCAAACTGCTTCTCCTTCCACGACGGTTCGTTTCGTCTTCTAGATTGCTTCGTTTCACCTTCCTCGCCTTTCCATTGCTTTTGATTTTATGCTCGAGATCTTCTCTATGAACTATAATGCCTCTACAGCCCTCACACATGTATGCCACGTGTTCAGCACTTTCTTGCATGTTTTGTAATGGCCCCATGTAAATCATGACCAAAAATAGCATGTAGCTTTGCTCCTTCACTTTCATCGCGAAAACGCGACATGTCGCGATATCGTGACATTTTCCTGCCAATAACCCTATCCGCTTTCATGCACAAAAATGAGACATGTCGCGATATCGCGACGTTTTTTATCAGCAGCCTTTCTTGCCTTCATGCACAGAAAATCCGACATGTCACGATTTCGCTACAAGTTTTCCGCACTTAGTCTCTTTTCAATAAAGTGTCGTGAAATCGCTACCATTTTCTGCCCTCTGCATGGTCTTCACTTTCTATCATGATTTCGTGACGTCTTTGTCTGGCTGGAACGTTTCCTCAAAAGTTGCGCGATATCGCTACGCCTTTGTGCCTTAGACTCTTTTCATTCAGGTGAACCACGATACCGGAACACGTAGCGATTTCGCTACGCTCTTTGCTTTGTTTGGCTTCATTTTTTGACTATAGCGAAATCGCTACCATTTTACCACTTAGGCCTTTTAATCCACCCGCACCGTGAAAACGCGACGCGTCACGATTTCGTGACGCCTTTCGACTTATGCGCTTTGTGTCAGTTCTCGTCGCGATTTCGCTACACTGCTGGGCCTTATCGCCTTTGGCTCGATTTTGTCACGATTTCGTGACCATTTTATATTTTATGCCTTCCGCCCGTTTGCAAGCCGCGAAAATCAAACACGTCGTGATTTCGCGATGGTTCCGCCCACTTCTTTGTCGTTGGATCGCGTTGACCGTGATTTTGCGACATGTCACGATTTCGCTACGCTTTTCTGCTTCGTGCCCCGTTTGACTGTCTTGACCGCGATTTTGCGACATGTCACGATTTCGCTACAATTTTCCATTCTGCCTTTCTCTCTCCTCTCTGGGCCGCGACGGAGCAACATGTCGCGATATCGCGACACTTTTTCATTTTCGCCAGCGACGGAGCGACATGTCGCGATATCGCGACACTTTTTCATTTCGGCAGCGACGGAGCGACATGTCGCGATATCGTGACAACTTTTCTTTTTCGGCAGCGACGGAGCGACATGTCGCGATATCGCGACAACTTTCGGCCGCGACAGAGCGACATGTCGCGATATCGCGACACTTTTTCTCCTTAGTGAAATTTTTGCTTTTTTCTTGATTTTTTTAGCATCTGGGCTACTGCAGTTTTCTTTGAAAGCATGCAAAAAAGGTGGGTCCCCAATTTTGGGGTGTGTTGTGGATCAGCCACAACACTTTCCAAAGAGCAATGGATGTAGCTTTTGGTGAACTTGCTAGCAATATTATAGTCATCTATTTAGATGACATGACTATATTTTCTCATCATAAGAAATATCATATTACACACCTTGAACAAGTATTTTAAAAATGTAGGGAATTTAGAATATCTTTGAATCCAAAGAAATCCATATTTTCTGTAGAAGAAGGTATTCTACTTGGTCATGTTATATCTAAATTTGGATTAGCTATTGATCCTGATAGAGTAAAGGCACTTTTGGAACTATCTCTACCAGTTAATAAGAAAGGTTTGTAATATTTCTTTGGGAAAATAAATTTTGTATAAAAGTTTGTTGCATATTTCACACAAATTGTCAAACCAATGACTGAATTATTGAAAAAGGATACACCTTTCAAATGGACCAATATAAGAAAAATGCTTTCAAGAAGATCCTGGAGGAGATAGCCCAAGCACCTATATTGATTAATCCTGATTACTCACCAGATTTTATTTTATATGTTGTTGGTGAATCAAAAATTTATGCTACAGTACTTACACATAAGGGTGTAGCTAATGAAGAAAGACCTATAGCTTTTTTGAGTTCTACTATGCATAATCATGAAGATAGATACAATTTTATTGAAAAACAAGTTTATGCTATCATGAAATCCTTAAAGAAATTTAAGTACTTTTTATCACATAGCAAAATCATTGTTTATGTGATCCATCCTGATGTTAGGAATTTTATAATACAAGGTGAACTTGATGAAAAAAAAGCTGGTTGGGCGACTAAGACATAGGAATATGATGTAGAAATACATCCAATAAAGATAGTAACAGGTAGAGCCTTGTGTCAAGAATTGGCCAAGCAAGCTACAGATGAGCAGATAGAACCCCAAGGTGTAATGGATAACATAGAATTAGATCCAAATTCGAAAAACACTGATTGGATTGATGATCTTGTGGAGTAATTTCAAACTGAAATGTGTCTTAAAAGTTTGAATGCTTCACAAAGAAGAATATTTAAAGCACAAGTTTTGAAATACACCCTTCAATCAGAAGGGTTATATAGAAAAATATTGATGGTGTACTTTTAAGATGTATAAGAGAAGATGAGAAACAAAAGGTGTTAAAAGAATTCCATGGAGGTCTCTATGGAGGACATTATTCAGGAAGATCCACTGCTTTGAAAAATACTCTGAGCAGGTTGTTACTGGCCTTCTATTTTTTTAGACACTTACAAAGTCACTAGAAGCTGTGAGCAATGTCAGAGATATGTAAGGAGGAATATAAATGCTCCTATACCTTTAAAATCTATCCAAGTCGAAGAGCCTTTCCAACAATGGGGGTTAGACTTTGTTGGGGTAATAGAACCCAATTCATCAGTTGGCCATAAATATATACTTACTGCCACAGATTATTTCACTAAGTGGGATGAAGCTATCCCTACTAAAAATTTTGATCAAGAGGTGGTAATTGATTTCATGGAAAGCTTAATCACAAGGTTCGATGTACCCGATTCGCTAATTACAAATAATGGATCAGCCTTTATTGGAGCAAAAATGATTGATTTTACTAGTAGGTATGGTATATATTTAAAAACTTCTTCCAATTATTACCCACAGGGTAATGGTTTAGCTGAGTCTACAAATAAAAATCTTCTCAAAATATTGAAAAGAACACTAGAAGATAATAAGAGGAACTAGAATTCCTTGATCAATCAAGCATTATGGGCTGATAGGATCTCAATAAAAGAGTCCATCAATACATAACCTTATTATTTAGTCTATGGTAAAGAAGCTATTTTTCCTATACATTTGGAAATACCAACACTAAAATTTCTAAATCAGATAAATGAAGAAAGAGGTCAACCTATGGATGCCCGATTAATGCAACTCCTACAGTTGGAAGAATAGAGGGAAGAGGCTTATAATCATCACCAGAAACATATGGTAGACACAGAAGGATGGTTTAATAAAAAGACAACCTACAGAAAAATTAAAGTGGGAGATCTAGTTTTGAAATGGAATGTGAAGAAAGCGAAGCTAGGCAATCATGACAAATTCGATGCTTTTTGGGAAGGTCCTTATGAGATAATTTCTAAAAAGTAATTTAATTCTTTCCAATTATAGGATCAGCAGGGTATGGTTCTACCCATTACAGTGAATGCTTTTCACTTAAAGCTCTATTTTAAATAGAAAAGTGAGAAAAACTTATGTATATAATGTATATTATAGTAAGTGTGTAAATATTTCCAAAGTTATTTCTATTTCAGAAATCTTTGTCAGTATCCTATGACCAATCAAAAATCACCAGTTGGGCAAAAAACAAAATTAGAAAGTTCCATAGTGTCAGATATAGCGGTTCGAATTCAAAGTTGCCACGTGGTTATTCGATGGTTTGTGGGAGAGAATTATTTTTGAAGAACTTTGATAGACATTCCCTTTATTAAATATAGTAGAGGATCAATTATCGGTATGAATTTGAAGTTTTCCATGTAGCCATTCAATGATTGCAAAAAAGAACCATTTTTGCAAATGGGAAAAGTTTTGGTAAGCGTGATTTTAAATGACACAATGGATAATTATTGGTTGAAGTTTAGAAAGGTGGCAAAAACAAATCGTGAGGAGATCCGAGCAAATCCAATCCACCAACCACAATTAGTGCACATTATGTATATGTTTTCAATTGACGTAAAACCCTAATTTTACTCTTGAGTAAAATCCGCTGTGACACATTCTATTCATGCTTTTTGAGTTTCAAATTCAGTTTAGAAAGAAAGTGCAGTGTGAGAAAAAAATAAAGTTCTATTCAGAAAGAAAATTCATGGCTCCAAGAAAGAATGCTCAAAAAGCAACAATGGCAGGTCCGTCTGCTTCACCTTCAACAACAAAACAAGGAGAAGAAATAAGCAAAAAATTTGTTGATCGAGATGCTAGAATTGGAGATATAGTAATGACATGGAAAGACCCAGTAAAAATTTGAAAGGATATTGAATATAGAATGGTGACTGGGGTTTCTGTGTCTTCGCCTGCTACTTTTGTCTTTCATTCATTGCTATACTGGTATGTGTATATCCTTGTGCACCCTTGCACCAAACTAATTAAAACAATTACGAATTTTTACGATGAAAAGAAGAGGGTAGTTACAAATAAGAGTGGAAGAGTGCTTTTGACCTAAACCCAGATGCTTTCATTTCTACTTTTGCTACTGGGTATGTACCTGCTCTTGAGCCCAAGGCTTTTGACCCCGTAGACCAGGCAAAATATTTTGTTCCTTCTAAAAAAATCAAGAATTTTCTTTATACACAGTTGAGAAATCCACCTAATGGAGGAAAGATGCCTGAAACTCCTATTCCCATAGCTGAATTCAAAAACCCAAAATTATTTTCCATATTGGCTATGGTAGCAAGGTTAAAAACTGACGAAAAGGTTCATGGATGGAAAATTGCCTTGGTCAATTACTTGTCTAACCCAAAGAATTATGATTCTATAGTTATGGATAAGAGTATTCGGCCTATGTTTTTTGACTGGCCAGGGTATTTATTCAAAGAGATACATGAAGGGTTTTCTGCTATGAAAAGAGGTTCTCAACACTCTTTCCATTTATCCTCATATTTAGTATGGTTGTTCTTTTTATTTATGGCTAAAGAGCTAGCATTCATTTCTGTTAATGATAAATATGATAAAGGATGGACTTTACCAGTGTATTATTGGACCAATGTATTATACAGAAGAGAGTCCTATTATGATTTCAATAGGGAATTCCTAGGTCCCACTATGAAAATAATGTATGGGGAAGTCAGAAGGTTAACCTCCAGAGCAAAATTTTTTTTACAGAATAAACATGCTGAGGAGGGTGATTGGTTTATACTCACCTAGTGTGTTGTTAGATTATATGGTTTTACAGGAAATCCCTTCTTACTCCCACATTATGTTACTGATAGATTGTTTGCATTGGAATATATTAGATAGACTGAATATATTAATTTGAAATATGGCACGGGTATAGGTAAAACTGGTACCTATACCATACCTTTCCAGCTTGAAGGTATTGTGGTTTCAAAACAAGGTCAAAATGAGCAAATTGCTCAGGTTCTAAGAGATTTGGGGTTAATAGAAATCCCTCAAAGGTGGAAATATGATCCTCTGAATCGATTTTATGAGAGACAAGCTATTATGAATAGAATTCCATTGAAGGTATACCATGCCTCTATTAGGCTAGATATCGAAGCCTGTAGAAATAATTATGAAGATGATCCATTAGAATGGCATGTGGAACAAATGCAGCCATTGCCCCCATGGCATGACTTTTATGAACATGTGTTGCATTTTGACCCGGGAAATAATAAGGGGCATGTGTTAATTGAAAGCATTATTGCTAGAATACAAAAAATGGCACAGATTGGACAATAGGAAAGATTCATGAATGGTGGATTATGCGAGTGCAAATAGACATGATTGAGTCAAGATATCCCATAAAACATTACCTTGAATTCTTAGTGAGATGCGACCATTATTAGAAATCCTACTTAGGATTATTCCTTGTGAAAATACCTCACAGTGTTGGTGGTAGCAAAGGGACAAGTCCTGAAGCTGCTAAAAAATAAAATGTTGAACAAGGGAAAGGCAAGAAAGTTGTAGTTGAACAACCATTGGCTCAAGCACAAACCAGGTTAAGAAGTTCAAAGAAAAGGGCCACTGCGGATGTTTTCACAAAATAACAAGGAGAAACATATGGGAGGGCTGCCCAGATGATGTTAAAAATGGGATATGAATGCAAGGATCTAGGAAAAGAATGACAAGGGACACTGAACCCTTGCAAGCCGAAAGAAGAGGAAAACACTTGGCCTTAGGAGTTGATTCATCCAAAAGTAAAGCTCCAGTTTCTAAAACTATTAATTTTGTTCCCCCATCGAGTTCAGCTACAAAATCTGATGAAGAACCTCTTTGTATGAAGAGGAAGAGGCTAAATTATGTAGCAGAAGTTAAAGGAAAAATTAATAAAGTTGTTGAAAGAAACCCAATTTTTGAGCAAATTTCTTAGAATGATGATACTAATGTTGCTCCAGGGAATGAGCAAATTATTTAGGATGATGAGGATAATTTTCCAAATACAGAGGTTACTGAACAAGAAAATGTTCAGATTGAGACTAGGGATGATCCAAATGACCTTGATAAAGAGGATCAAAATATAAATATCTCTAAATAAATTATTGTGAAACATGAATATGTGGAACATAAGAAAAGACAACCTGGAGGAATTCCTCCAAATGTTGAAATTATAAATCTTGAAGGAATTACTGATGATGAAGATAGAATTGATAAGAGTAGAAATGCTGAGGTCCCCATTCAAAGTGAAAATCCAAATCATATGGTGAGTGAAAGGGACCAAGACCATGGAGAAGAAGATCAACATCAACAAATGGACAAAGGTATGATTTCCATTTTCCTTCAATATTTTCTCTCTACTTGTTCCTACAGTGATTTTCCTTCCATTTTTTGTTCAAAGAAAGATATAATGTTCCCCTTGAATTCATGTTTTCTTCCCTAGAATCAACATTATTTTCTTAGTGTCAATTTGAAGTTGATTTTGAGTTGATCCCAAATCCATTTCTCTCTAGCGCCAGTATCCCAACAATTAAGTCAATATCTACTCTAAATGATGAGAGTCACCCCACCCTTTCAAAATTAAAATATTTAAGAAAAACGAATAAAAGTGCTTTACACTGGTGGACATCTCATGCTGCTAAAGATTCTAGAGCTCCTACCCGCATTCAAGAAATTATTTCCCTATATCCTAGTACAGTGCAAAGAAAGAAGTTAAAATTAACACTAGTTTCTAGGAAATCAAAGAAAGACACGACTATTGAAGATTACCAAGAAGAAGATACAGCTGAAGATATTACTCAGCTACACATGTCCGAAGAATGGGGTAAATCTCAAGCCCATTTTGGAACTATTTATTTACATGGATAATTTTTTAGAGAGAAGTTTTTCAAAGAACAAGAAACTAGGAAATAATTAGAGTCCATCCTACAAGAACAAAAACTGACGAAAAAGACCTTGAAGTTAGAAGCCAAGAGGTGGGAAGATAGGTTTGGTGAGGCTGCCAATGAGGCAACCACATTTAAAGAAAAATTGAAAGAAGCTGATGCACAAATTCACTCTCTGAATCTATAGGTTCAACAACTCCAGCAATCAGCTAGTTGAAAAATAGAACATTCCATCTGGTTTTTCAAAAGAGAAGGCCAAGGTGGTAAGAAAATAAATGCTCGAAGATGTATTGGCATTGATCCTTAAAGCAAGACCCTTGTTATTATACTTGGCCAAAGTAAAGAAGGTGATCGAAGTAGTCAACGAGGAATTAAGGGGTTTAGTAAAATTTCTCCAAGAAAGGTCAGATGCGGCCACAAAAATTTAGGTTTTATTAGAAAAGATGCCCGAGAGTATTGCTGCTAAGATCTGTAACAAAGCCTAGTCTCAGGCTAAAATTGCAGCCAAGAGTTTCTTTAGGAGATTGAAACTGGTAACGCAAGGTGATAAACTCCTTCAAGAGTTAGAAGCTAAAGCCCAGGGGTTAGTGAAACATTTGAATTTGGCTAATAAATGTGGGATTCCCTATTTATGGGATAATAATTCAAAAGTTATAAGTGAGGATGCCCTGGCACTATCCCTTAAAGCTTTCATAGAAGATGAGTCAAAAATAGAAAATTTGGAAGATCCTGTAGAGAAAATGATGATATTCACCATGGTGTAGAAAATTACACAAATTAAGTAATGCTTAAAAGAATTGATTATGAGAAAAAAGGTAGTATCTCATGATAAAGTGGAAGAGTTGCAGTATATATATCAACTGTTTATGGATTCTTCGGATCTTGAAGATGAAGACTGGAAACAGGTTTGCCTTACATACAATGAAGTGGTTAATAAGATTGAAAAATGAAGAAATTCAAAAATGATAATCTAAAGCAGCTAACAAAAGGAGGAACTAGCAACCCGCCATGAAATTTATTTCAAATTATCTTCAGTTGTTAATGTATTTTTAGTAAAAATTCCATAAGCTACAAAAATATATTGTAAAGGTAATGCGTTATTTTTTGCATTTCTTCTTGAAAATTATTTCCCATAAAAATCTCCTCTCCTGTATTATTTTTTAACTCCTTTTCCCAATAGATGAAGGTCCTAGATTCTAATATTTTTGCCAGCAAATTTTCCTTGGAAGGCGTCAAGAATGTTAGTCTAAAAAGACTACCTCTAGTAGATGGTATATTTTTGCGTAAAAAGACTAGCATTTCATTTTTGAAGACATAAGGAAAAGAATTGGCTAAGGCATGAAGGAGGTCACGATTTTGTGACATGTTAGTTTTTCATTGAGATATGGCTCGAAGATGTCAGAAAGCGGGAATGTGTCATGATTTCGCGACTTAATAGGTTTTTGCCCATGAAACTAACTGAAGGGGCAAAGAAAGGAGTGTCACAATTTCGTGACTTGATAGGTTTTCACTAGCATTTTTCACACAAAGGATAAAGTACAAAAGGATGTCACGATTTTGTGACATGATGAGTTTTTGACCGCAATACAACCTAAAGGAGCCTAAAAGAAGAAGATGTCACGATTTCGCAACGTGGTGAGTTTTCACCCGCAATACAGCCTGAAGGAGCCCTAAAGAGGAAGATGTCACAATTTTGTGATGTGGTGAGTTTTCGCTCATGCATCAACTTGAAAGAGCCGAAAAGTAAAAAGAGTCGTGATTTTGTGACATGGTAACTTTTTACTGACAAAGAGATATTTAGTAGAAAATAAGATGCCTTCAAAAAACTCCTGTCAGTAACTGGAAGTAGATAGTGGAATAGATAAATTCCTAGATTCCTGCTATTAGTGGTTGTTTGTTGGAAGCCATGCAAAGGATATAGAAGCATGATTATGTTCTAATTTTCTTGTAATTAATTTTATATCAAAATGTACTAAATATAGATGTTCCCGCATATGGTATATATAAAGGTAAACGTACTCTGAAGAAGGGTTGGATATTGGATGTTTACAAGACTGAATGTATGTAATTTGAATACAAGTAATAAATATTATGCTTCTATTGGCTTCTAGTTCACATTGTGCAAGTGTATGTATTAACATTTCTCACTTCTATTTCACATTATTGAAATATAAATTGTGTTAGTTCTAAAAGATCTGGACTTATGAAAAATATAAATCGTATTGCTAGAGTTGAAATCTGATAAATACATGTGTTAGATATACCTCTAAATCACATTGAGAAATCCATGATTTCTATAGGAATATATATTGAATGCTTTTACAAATAAAGTATATGTGTTCACCTTAGTTGTTGTTTAATATGTATTACATGCAAGTTCTAGCTTCAATTATATTTCCCTCTTTTTGTTTTCTTTTTTCCTATAAGAAACCATCAAGGAAACAACATCCTCTGGATATTAGATGAGATATCTCACAATTATCCTCATCTATTCAATGTTGATAAAATCAAGGTGCAAATAATAACCAAAGATAGATTTTGTTCCAACATGTCTCTCATGTTTATTATGCTTGCTACTACAGATGAGGTACAACCTTATATTTGTGACACTAAAACTAGTAAACAAGTGTGGGATGCTTTGGTTACCATTTATGAAGGAAAAAATCAATCCACTATTCTTAACCTTAAATCTCACCTACATACACTGAGTATGAAATCTGGTGAGACAATTGAACTGTTCCTATGCAGAGTGGTAGAATTGAAAGCTACATTGAATGCTATGGGAGAAGCAGTGGAAGATAAGCTCTTGAATTCAGTAATTTTGAGAGATTTTCTAGAATCCTACAAGGTTTTGATCACATCCCTTCAAGTGTCTAGTAGACAAGTTACTCTTGTGGAGTTGGTAAATTTACTTCAAACTGAGGAGGCAAATCAACTTCAAAGAGATGAAATGACAGATAATGCACTTTACTAAAAACAATGGGGAAAGAAGCACGATAAATTTCATAAGGGATGATCTTCATCCAAAGGAAAATGGAAACAAACTCAACAGAAAGAGAAGAAATATTGCAAAATATATGATATATATGACCATGACATCAACAGGTTTTGGTTCAAGAATAATCAACCCAATGATCAGGGTTATAAGAAAAAAGGGAAATACAAACCATAAAATAATAATAAGCAACCCAAGGGACATGTTTCTTATGAAGAATCAAACTCATATTTTGAGAGGGCACACAAGGTGCTCATGACTTACACATCTTCTCAACAGAAGGATCATGTGTGGTATATTAATTCCAGTGCTAGTAAACACATGACTAGTGATAAGTCATGGTTTAAGAATTTTGAGGTAAAGGAAGGTAAACCAATGATAATTATTGATGATAAGACCTATCAAGTATAGGGTGAAGGAAATGTTTTAGTCACATTACCAGATGGACATTGTCATATTGAGAAAATTCTCTATGTTCTTGGATTGAAAAAAAAATTATTGTCAGTCCCTCAGATCTTCGATAAACACATGGATGTTATTTTTAGAGTTGAGGATGGTAGCAAGTGATGCTTCATCACCAAAAAATGAAAGCATATAGCAACATGTTCATACAAGCATAGATTTTTTTATCTTAGATGCCATTTCTATGCCTCATGTTGCCATGGCAGCAAACACAAAAGAGGACACTTATATTTGGCACAAGAGATATGGGCATCTGAGTTTAGGATATTTAATCAAGCTGAGTAAATATGAGATGGTGAAAGGTATTCCCCACCTTTCATCCACTTTTCTAGTTTTTCCAAATTTCTTAGCAGGGAAGAAATACCAAGTACCATTTGAGGTGAGATCTTCATGAGCTAAGAAACCTTTGGAGTTGGTACACATCGATCTATGCGGTCTTGTGCCAAATAGTTATGGTGGAAAGAGGTATTTTTAGTTGTTTTTTTATGATTAATTACAGAATATGTGGGTTTTATTTCTACAATTGAAGTTAGAGGCCTTTCTATATTTTTGGTAGTTCAAGAAGAGTGTTGAGAAGGAGTCAGGATGTTACATAAAGACCCTTCACTCATATCGAAGGGGGAATATACCTCCAAAGAATTTTCATCATTTTTGAATTCACATGGGATAAAGAGACAACTGACAAAATCCTATACTTTGCAAAAAAAAGGAGAAGTTGAGAGGAGGAACTGTTCCATCATGGAAATGGCTTGTATGCTTAAGGGGGTACATATTGAGTAGCAATATTGGGAAAAAACAGTCAATACAACAATGTACCTCCTAAATAGAGCACCCACAAAATATCTACAAGGAATGACTCTACAAGAAGCATGGAGTGGTAGGAAACCCTCCATTTCTCATCTAAGAATTTTTGGGTGTAAGGCATTCATGCACATTCCAAAACAAAAAAGAAAGAAGTTAGGTGAGAAAACCTTGTAGTGTATTTTTCTTGGTTATGATGAGCATTTCAAAGGATATCGGTTGATAGTTCCTAAAACCAAGAAAACTCACATAAGTAGAGATGTGGTATTTGATGAATATTTCACATCAGATTACACATTTTCAACTGTATACCTGGATGAAGAGGAGCCTAAGAAAGAGACTCCACCTCCAATTAAAAATGTTCCAAAATTATATACTAGCACATTGAGAGATTCAAAGTTGACTTCACTTCTAGATCTAACTCTAGATTGACCTTGCACACGCAACATGACTCAACATATGATAGTAGAGGCATCAAATTCAGAGGTTGATGAGCTTTAAAAATAGTTTAATGAACTATCTATAGATATAAAGGAATACAGAGAAGTAGATATGGATGATGAAAGGGTTGATATGTCTGCATTGGATGAGAATGAACCCACAATAGTTCAATATGCACTTAGTGAGACTCAGTGGAAGGTTGTTATGGATGCTGAACATACATCTCTAATGAAAATAACACATTAAAGCTAATTTATCTACCTTTTGGAAAGAAGCCCATAGAAATCAAATGGGTGTTCAAAGTGAATTATAAGGCATATGGAACTACTGATAAACATAAGGCCCATCTTGTTGCAAAGGGCTATGCTCAGATTGAATGAATTTATTATGAAGAGATTTTTGCACCCATGGCAAGAATGACTATCATTTGTGTACTTTGTGCCTTGACAGCTCAGTTTAGGTGGAAGTTACACTATATGGATGTCAAAAGTGCCTTCTTGAATGGTGACTAGTAAGAAGAAGTGTATATGACCCAGCCTAAAGGATTTGTGGTTGAAGACCAAGAACAAATTTTTTGTAAGTTGGTTAAATCCTTCTATGGGTTAAAACAAGCTCCACAAGCTTGGTACATCAAAATGGACAAACACCTATTGCAGCATGGATTCAAAATAAGTCCTTCAGATGATAATCTCTATATCAAGAATTTGTTTTTGATATAGTTATTCTAGTACTCTATGTGGATGATTTGATCATCACAAGAAGTTCATAGAAAATGATAGATGTAGTGAAAGATGACTTGAAATAATCATTTGAGATGACATATCTAAGACTTCTTCACTATTGTATTGGTTTAGAAAAAGAATCATATCAGAGTGACACAAAATAAGTATACCAAAATATTGATAGAAAACTATTGCGTGACTAATTTAAAGCCAAAAGTAGCTCTAATGGAGCTAGGACTTTAGTTATCATGATATGATACTTCTCCACAAGTAGATGGTACTCTCTATCACCAAATGATTGGGAGTTTCATATATCTGACCAACACCAGGCTAGATATCAGTTTTGTTGTGGGTTATATTTCCAAGTTCATGCAGGAACCTAAGGTAAGTCATTGGAAAGTAGAAAAATGGGTCTTCATTATGTCCATGGCAGTACAAACTATGGCTTGGAGTACAAGAAGAATGACAATATATTCTTACAGAGATACATGAACTCAGACTATGCCAGATCTATTGATGATAAAAAATCAAATTTTAAATATATTTTCCATATTGGATCTAGACCTATCTCTTGGCGCAATAAGAAGCAACAAGTGGTTGATTTATCTTCTACAGAGGTATAATATCGTGCAACATGTAGAGTAGTCTGCAAGGTGATATGGTTGAGTCAAATTCTTTCAAGTATGGGTCTTCCAAAGAATCTTCCAATTCATTTGTTTTACGATAATAAAGGTGTTTTGAATATTTTCAAGAATCCCATATTTCATGAACGCACCAAATGCATTGACACTCAATATCATTTCATTCGAGATGAAGTTCCAAAACACAACATACAACTCCAGTACATTCCCACTGATGAATAGGTTGCAAACATTTCCACTAAGGCACTTGCTTGTGTCAAATTTGAATTGTTTTGCAACAGTATTTGTATATCCAAATAATGTAGTAAGAGGGGATTTGAGTATATTACATAGCCTATGAGGTTTATTACATTATATTTATTTTATTAAGCGTATTTTCTTAAGCGCTTCATGTAGGGAGTTAGGGTGGTTGAATTCTCGTTGGAATCCATTGAACTGCATCAACGGTTTTATCGTATATTAAAATATTATACACCATGAGAATAAAGTTGTTAATGCTATGAATTCCTTTACTACTTGCTAAATTTTCCAATTAAAATTAGTAGATAATACTATTATTTAACTAATTATAGGTATTTTATAAACTGAACCAAAATTTTCATCATAATTTACTCCATACTTTTGTCAAGCATTCAAGGAGTTAAATATACATCTCTCCAATATTAAGTATCCTAGATTAGGAGTCCAAGAGTCTTGTAGATGTGTGCAAGTATTATAGAGTGAAGTTTCCATCAAGTATGCAAGTAGCAATATGAAAATCCAAGAGTCACAAGACTTGGCATATGGGGAGCAATATTCTAGTAGTTAAAAAATCATATTACTATGGCTATATTATAGAGGTAATTCTCCATAGAGAAGATATAAAATTATATCAAAGAAGTGAATCAAGTATTCATAATCAAATTTTTAACAAGAAGAGAAGCAATAAAACTTGTATATATTTTTTAGCAATTACTATTGTAATTTTTCTTCATGCATAGTTCATGAATGATTCAAGCTATTTACATTCATATTTCCAAATATAAATAAATGTTATGTGATTTATTACAAGAATTTATATACATATTAATTTGCTCACATTATTCTACTCATCATATTATCATTATTTGACCTTTATTATTGTGGTTGTTTTATATTGAGACTTGTGCGATATTGTGAGATAACTTGTGATATTTTGTAGTAGCGAAGACTTAGCATACAACAATTTTTGTGGAGATAGAAGCATTATTGGACAACTCATATCTTAAATGATTTTTTATTTTTTATTTTTGAAGGATGTTTACCAATTCTTCAAATGTCTTGCTTCTATTTTATAATTGCATAGATGTGACCAATGTTTGAAATGATCAAGGGAGAGCTTTACGTACAATAGAGACTAAGAACTTATCATCCATATTCTTCCCATGGTGTTCAATTTTTCCTTCAAGTTTGCAACTCTTCATAGAAAATATTCTATACTATCTTCATATTTGATCCTTAATGTATGTAGTTGTGATTTAAGAAAAAGGATTGTGACTTAATTCCTTCCTTCAAATATAGTGTAAAGTATATCCCATGCATATTTTGATGCTTTTGCTTCACATATATGTGGTTGTATTTCATCTTACAGTCCAAAAGTGATGAGCATAAGTTCCCGTGTATCTCCTCAAGTTGCGTTTATCCCCAATAACTGTACCCTAGATTTTTTCAACCACAATATTATCCTTATTTTTATTTTCCATGGTGCAAAATATGGACCTTGAGCAATTAAGATTCTGTGAGAAGTTTTTTTGATGTAGCCATGAAAAAGATTCCTTATTTTTCCCAAAATGGTCACCTTTTCTATATAATACAAACCCTATATACAAAACCTTTCGATATAGCCACCCTTCCTATATACTTATCGGTACATGGAAGAAGCTAGTCTTCTTGATGTACATGACTATATATGAGAGAGATCTTTTTTTTTGGTAAGTAGTGTTTGTATTTATAGCGGGTTTTAACAAGGATCCCAAAACCTGATTACATAAGAAATGGGTCTAGGGCATCAATCCCTTGAAACTGAACACCAAAACAGAAATCCCACCCAGCGATAACAGTAAGCATGAAACAATCCCTCTTAGCGGGAAAAAAACAAATAAGAAAGAAAGTAGTTTTGGAGATCCCGCCCAGCGGGGGGTAGCCAAAAACCACCATCGAGAAGATCCCGCCCAGCAGGAAGCAAAGAAAAACCGTTACAATAAAATCCCGCCTCGCGGGAAGCGGTCAAAACCACCACAAACATTCCCGCCTAGCGGGAAGCAACAGGGAAATCCCGCCATCCGGGAAACCAGCAGAAAAGAAAGGATCCCACCTCGCGAGAAAACCGACGGATTTGGCGGATCCCGCCCTGTGGAGAAACCATCCCGCCCACCGGGAAAACATTTCGTTCAACGAGAGCCATCCTGCAGGAAGCCGACAGCCAGCACAGAGAGGATCCAGCCCATCGGGGAAGTGACCAGAGAGTTGCACCACAAAGAACCCGCCCCGAGAAAACAGAAGAGGATCCCAACAGCAGGGACCAAGAATCCCGTCCAAGCACAGAGCCCATCGAGGATTCACAAGAAAAAGGGGGAAGCTGTCCAAACCCTAAACCATCACCTCCACCGCATCGAGAAATGCAGGGGACCAGATCCACACGAATAACCTGCAAAAAACCCTAGGGGGAAGCCTGAGGGAGAAAGGGAAGGGATCCCAAACCAAACAGGGATCCCTGGGAAGCACCAGTCTGAAAAAACAACCAAGGAAACCCTAGCCGACCGGGAGGGGCGCGAGATAGTGGAGAAGGATCTCCCCCCGGAGATCATCTGCAAACAACCACTCCCCGGGAGGGATGACCTGGGTTGAGCTAGGGACTGGGCAGGAACCAGGAGCCATGGGAGGGGGAGCAGGGGAGGGACCAGAGCCCTCCCCTCTCTACTTTCTTCCCCTATATGAGAGAGATCTTAAGGTACGTGAAAGAGAATGATATATGGGAAAAAGGTAGTATTGAAAAGGATTTATCCTATCAATTACACTTACTTAATGATAAATACTCATACATGGGTGTAACTTCTCTATATACTTGGATTTTCTCAATTTCAAAATTTACATCTAACAATAGCAATGAATTGGGGAAAAATGGAGTGAATAAAAAAATCATAAAAATGTGTCCATATTTCTCCTTGATGATTTATAGGGTTGATTCCTAGATGCCATTATGGTAGTTGTATTAGGCTTTAGATGCAATAACTTAATGTGATAATATTACCTGTAAACACAAGTCAGGTGCATTGTTTATACTGAATGCTGCAATTGTGCAAAGCACATGTTTGATTTTTGTGCATAAAATTTATTTAAAAAATAATGTGTCAATAACTATAAAAAATGCACATATTTTACAAAAATTATTACCCTTATTGCAAAAAATTCACTACATCCCTATGGATAAACCCCAACAATATATCATTGGCATTTCATCTCAATTATCTCAATTTAAATCACAAGAAGGGAGGTCCCCTATTGCCATGTACCTAGGGAGTTTGGCCCCTAGTTTTTCTACCCATTGTACTTCACATTAGTTCAAAAAAAATAAATCACTACAAACTATAGGACCCCTTAAAAAAATTTATTTTTATTTCAAATATTTATGCTAACTTCCCACTCTTCATAAATAAATCAAAAGAATTGCCCACTTAAAAATAAAATGCACCTATGCACCTTTTAACTCCCTAAAATAACTTTCCTTTCAAATTGACTCATTTTTAAAATATTCTTTTTAAAACAACATCCTCTATGTGAATTGAGCTTAAAAATTTTTACTTAAAAAAATTATTCTTTCATCCATAGACCAACTTTCCAACTATTCACTTAATGATTCAAATAAATAGTAAAGTTAATACCTTGCAATTAAGCCACACATAGATGAAATTATTAGGAATTCATTGTTTTCATGGTCTTTATTTATTTTTTAAATATTTGAGCATTTATTGCATCTCAATATTTCTTTCAACGTCCCCAACATTCTTGGTTTTGATAGGGCATTTTCAATGACACATATTACGAGGTTGAAAAAAATATTTCCTTGGTTCTAATAGATTATCTCTAATTTCCTTGGTCTACTTGGAGAAAATAGACATAAAAGTAGTTAGGCTAGGAGAAAAAATAAATAGGTGATGGAAATTTGTTGGATTAGGAGGAAACAAATGATAGGAAAATGATTAGGCCAAAAAATATAGGTGATGACTTTTTTTTTGGATTGGATGGAGAATAAATGAAACAAGAAAAACTTTTAAATTTGTTGGAAAAATTTCTCATTGAAAAATGATTAATGGATCTGAATAGAAAAATGAATGAATAAATACACAACTCATTTTCTATGTGAGAAAAAATGAGATGAAGATAAGTTCTACAAGAGGAAAAAATAGGATTTATGTGAAAGACTTGTAGGTAGTATTTCTAGTGTGAATCCATCACAAAATAGGGTAACCTAAAAAAATGAGGTCAAATTGAAGTGAACTCGGTGGATGGCTTGCTTAAGTACAGGGTGTGTCATCAGATGGTGATGATTGTCTCTTCTTATTTGGGTTGCTCTTTCACATATATTCTCTGTGCTAGCTCTAGTCCCTTCTCAGAATACTCACAAAAAATCTCTATTGGCTCTAATACAAGATGTTGGAATAAATAAAGGCATGCAACAAATTTTAATCACAATAATAGTTATATCATTTCTCTCCCATAGAACTTATGTATCACAAGAAAATTTATACAAAATGTGTCTCTTACTTTCAAGAGACTCTTTGGTGTTTTCACCCCTTGATGCAAGGTTATGCATAGCCATGAATTATCATTAATTCATGATTATTATTATTATTATGGGGACCTATTGGTGGTTTTGCAACTTTACCACATTGATTTTTTTGTTGGACTTCAATTGTAAACTTTTCAAAATGGTTGATGAGAAACACCATGATTTTATCGTTTCAATATGTTGTAATTATTTTTGTTACTTTACTCTTTTATTTTTTAATTTGAAAATAAAAATGTGATGAAATTAATACTATTCGTAAGTTAATTTTCATGGAGGAGTGCAATAGCATCTTCGGTCGAAAGAAAATTAACTTCGCCCTAGTTGAGGGGCGAAACTCATTATCGCCCCTCTTTGGGGCGATGTAGCCAAAATATTTTTTTCTCGAAATACAAAAAATGAAGTGAAGTGCCCCATTTTATATTGGCAGACAAAGATAAAATTGAAGACAAGTGGTTTCACCCAAATTGAGCAGCGAAAGTCACCATCACCCCTCTTGGAGACGAAACCTAGTGAAGCATGTTTTTTTTACCTTTAAAGGAGAGAAGTTGTAAATTATAGAGTGAAAAGGTTTAGAAGGGAAAGAAAGATGCTTTCAATTGAGTAGAGGGATGAAATTACTTGTCACCTATATTTGGGATGAAAGTCATATTTTAATTGATTTTAGAGGTACAACTGACTAAAAAATGCAACTTCGCCCCAACAAGACGAAGAAGAGGCAAAAGGAGTTATAAAAAAGTTTTAAGTGGAGAAAAAATATTTCGTCCCAAGTGAGGATTGAAATTCATTTTTTCCCCTCTTAGGGGCGAAATCCATATTTCATCAAATTTTAAAGGAAAGAGTTTAAAATTAAGACATGAGGCCCTCTTTTGTCGCCCTGGTGAGTTCGAACATGGAAAACCAAAATAAAACAAAGAAGGTTGGTATGGTCAAAGTCAACGGTACCCTTGTTGATAAGCGTCAAGTGGTTTCACCTCTTCATGAGGGAGAAACAAGATTTGTAAACCATATTCGAGCGAAAGTAAGTTGTCGTGCGTGTCACCTGAAAGCAAAAATACTTAAAGTTGAAGTTGCCTCTCAAAGGGGGCAAAAGTCCTTATCGCCTTCAAAAGGGTAACATTAATAAAAAAATTTCTGAATTCAAAATTAAAATCTTCCCTTGGAACGAATGATGAGAACCATAAATGCTCATTTTATATACATTGTTAAGGGACATCATTACTAGTTTAATTAGCATATGCAATGTATTTTACATAACTTATGCATATAATTGATAGAAAATCTAGTATTATGCTTGATTGGTGTTTTTAGTGGAAAATGTGTATAAATGTAGGTGTTGGTACTAATTTGGTGTTTTACAGTCTACATCCACTTGGACCTGGCATACTTCTACTTTTAGAGACTAAGGCATGGAAGTAGGTGCCTTCCTGATGTGAAAGGCATCCAACAGAAGTAGGTGTCTTACTGATGGATAAGGTGCCCAGCAGAAGTAGGTGTCTTCCTGATGCGGAAGGCGCCCAACAGAAGTAGGTGCCTTCCTGATGGAGAAGACACCCAACAGGAGTAGATGCCTTACTCATGCAGAAGGTGCCTCCACACCTCCATACTTTGCAAGATTGACCAAGAAGGCAAGTGGGACCATGTTGACCATTGACTCCACGTCATATGCACCAAGTTGGGATAGCTACCAAAACACGTGAAGATAAAGGAGATATTTTATTCTATGCATTTAAATAAGACACTTCTATTATTAATCGATCAATCGGATAACTTTGTAAGGTGAGCATTTATCCTCACGCTCGCGAATCAATTGAAGCAACAATTTATCGATAAAATGATATGCGTAATAGAAAACATGAAGAATCAGATCCATTAGTGACTAAGGTGGACAACCATCCGAATGGATCCATTATTTCCAAACATATTATATTATGATAAAAATAGAATATGCCTAATTTATCCTACGGGTAAAATTAGTGCGTGACTATTATTATTAGTGCATGCTTGTTAGGATTGATTGGCTATCCTATTTTTTGCATATCTACTATAACTACAAGTCTAAAATAGACTTGCCTAAAAATATAATAGAGGAAGGTTGTATGCAAGGAAGGTTGTATAAATGCACAGGTCTTCCTTGAGAGGAGAACGACGATTAATTTTAATAGAAGAAGTATTTTATTTTACTTCTTGCTAAATTTATCAAGAGTGCAATTCCTCTTACCTGAGCAAGCTCTACATAGCTAGCTGGGTGGACTATCTGCGGGAGCTTGGGCCCACCCCTTGCAGTAGTCCTCCCCTATTTATTTTTGTTCTTAATTTTCTGTAAATTAGTTTATTGCTTTAGTTCTTTCTTTATTTGATTTAGTTGTGTGTTTATTTCCTTGCATTTTATTTTCGTAGTTTTATTTACAACACTTATTTTTAGTTCGTAATTTATTACGTCGAGAGACGTTCCTACAATGGCAGACAAGGGGGTGGGAGGCAAATAGGTCATACATGTCACGCCGTAATTTTTTATTTTATTTTATTTAAAAAGCCAACATTAACAAAAATATTTAAAATATTTAACTTCATTTCTTATTTCTCCTTTCACCAAAATACTTAGAACTAGGTTGGGATGAAGCTTTACTTAAATTATCTTATCTTGGAAATCACACCCCCAAGAAATGAGATAGGCACTTCGATATTGATAACTCTCAGCGTTTTTAGATATATATCCTTTATGTCTAAGCTAGTTTATTTAATTTTCTGCACTTAGTTTGTTTAGTTTGGATGAAATCAAAATGCACAAACTTCCCCACCAAACTAAATAAGGTACAGCCAGATTCATTCCCCAAAACTGTAGGCATATACTGTGTGTGACACTCATAATTTTATGGACTTATCAGATTGATAATTTATGAAAGAGAAATAAATGTTTTCGGGACATGAATTTCTGCTCACCATTTTGGCACCGTTGTCGGGGAGTGTCAAACTGTAGTGTTAGGATTTACGGGTCAATTAAAAATCTTATTTGAAATCACCTATAAATATTTTATCTAAGAAGCATGAGTCCACCAAGGGCCCTTTTACAGGGCCAAAATAGTTCTTTGGTAAAATCAGAGCCAAATCCTATAAGCAACTATTAAATTTACCAGCCTCTTAGGTAAATTTAGGAATGAATCTGATGTACCATATTAAGTGTAGAAGTAGGAATAAAAAGTTTTGTTGAAAAAATTTAGAAAAATCTGGAAATGAAGGATTTCCATCATATTTTCAATGGTTTCAAGAAATCAACAAAATAACACAACCTAGGTATGATAGTTGAAAATATTTAGGGAAGTGTTTCTACATAGAAACCATTGGAAAATTATGCCTAGTTCTAACGATAAAAAAATTTATAGGCTTGAAATTTTTGTAATGTATTGGTAAATGTTTTTTTTAATGATGAAATTAATAGTAGGAAACATGACAGAGCAATTTTTTTTAAAGAGAACATCTTTTTATGAAGTATGCTCTTCACTTGCGCTTAAGGCGACCTGGTGAATTAGAAACTAGCATGTATTTTTTAAATACTGCTATGCCATGTTTTCTCCAATTTGCCAACCCGTAGATAATCATTTTCTAGCCTGCACATTTTACCGTTATGTTGAAAAAACTTTGGTTTCGAGGTCAAAGGGGGAAATTGCTCTTCTCATGCTATGACACATCAAACCAATTGATAATGAAATTGATGATTTTTTTTAGAAGACTAGTTCAGATGTAGGCATGGAGGAGACCCCACCTTCATTATTGCCACCAACAACACTGTTTACAGTGTTCATGAAAAAGAGAAAAATATATCTTCTATTGAAAAAAGATCCAAAAATATATCTTCTGTTGAAAAATAGAAGATAGAGTATCCTCTTTCCCGAGGACCAGCTTGGTCCAGAAGGGAAATGAGAAATCTCCAACCGGTAGCTAAATAAAGTAGGGGAGAGAAAAAAAATAGAAGCTTTATTTTTTGTTACTTGTTGGAAGAGAGTATCCTCTTTTCCTAGGACTAGCTTGGTCCAGAAGGGAAATGAGAAATATTCAATCGATCATTAAATAAAGAAAGGGAGGATCCTAGAAGTAATCAAAAGATGAAAAAAACAATTAAAAAAAATTAGTTAGAATTTTATTTTAATGTCATTAGTTTAGATTTTTCATTTATGTTTTGCAGGACAACATGAAGTGCGATGTAGACAAATAAGGAGGTGTCTATGAAGATTTTGTGAATTGATATTTATACATGGAGCTCGTAATAACACTATATGAACTATCTCATGTACCTGATCATGTAGCATCCAATATAGTAGGTGAAATCTAGCAAAGTTTTACCTTGGCAACATTAGCACCTGAAGGTAGGCTAAGTTACCCTAATCAAGTGAAAGGCTTCCAGTCAAAGGTGCTTATGAAACTTTGGGAAAGTTTTTCTGTAAGGTGTGTGACTATTATAACTTGAGTAAATAAAGAGTGGAGTCAAAGATGCTACACCACATACAAAATAGAGTGTCGAGACAATATTCAAGTAACGGTCAACAAGTTCCATTAACAATCACCTCACATTTGCAAGAGAGGATCAAACATCGGCATGGGGGAGACCCCATACCATACCAGTAGCTTGGATGAATGTTCAATCATTCTTTAAAAAAAAGAGAGAAAAAAAAAGAGAAAGAAAAGAAAGAAAAAAAAGAGAGAAAGAAAAGAAATAAAAAATGAAAAAAAAATGGAGGATACAAGAAAAAAAAATGAAGTGAAATACGCCTTGATCATCAAGAAGGCGCCTTCCACATGAAGAAGACACCATACATTAGAGGTGCCTTCCGCATGACATTGGAGGCACCTTCCACATCAAGAAGACACCATACATTGAAGGCACCTTCCATAGCAAGCATGCGCCTTCCACAACAAGCAAGCACCTTGACATCTAGGGTGCCTTGATCCATTTCCCGCACCTGGGTGGTTCGATGGCACAAAGGAAAAAAAAAAAGCGACGAGATGTCTTGATGACATACAGTAGAGGTGCCTTGATAAAAAAAAAAAAAAAACTCTTAGAACATGTCCTGCTTAGCATAAAAATTGCTTTCTTATTGCTTTTTAGGAAATCATGAATCAAATGCAAGTTGTAGGCATCCTGAGAGCCAGGTACTAACAGGCATGGGATTATGACTCCTATTTTTCTACTTTCATGTGTGCAAGTAATCGTACCCTCTGAATGCAATCTGAAGGCATCCTAAGAGCCAAGGCCTCAGGCACATGCATGATTCCTATTTTCTAGCTTTTGTGTGTGTAGTTTCATAGGACACAACCATGAGCACGATATGTAGGCATATCCGGCTTAAAATAGGCCTAAAAGATGTGATATTTTGTGCCTTGCAATTAGGAGAGTGGTGAAGCAGAAAAGGTGCTTACTTCCCACTAGGAAAAGAGTGCCTACAATCAGTCCAATATAGTTGTACCTTTTTCCACCTAAGGAAGGCACTAATAAGCGATGTTATTCTCCCTTGATGGGGGTGCCTATTGTTTAGTATGAGACTTGATGTTCGAAAGGTTGCAAAATAATTGCGCAGAGGGACCTGTTGCTGGAAACGAGGGCGTCACCAATTTAAGGGGGGAGAATAAAAAAATGGTAAATTATGGCTACAATGTTGGATTTATTAAATCTACACCTACAAAAGAAAGAAGAACAATGATAATTAGTGATGTGGAGGAATAAGGCAGTCAAAGAGAAAAATAAATAAGTAAAATATCTACGAGCACAAACATGAAGATGTCTCACACCACCAACATCATATACATCAGGTTCTACAAAATTCACCCGAGTATGTACTGATTTTCCTGTTAATTATGTGTATAGTTATTTTAAAATCATTTCTATGCTAATACCAGCCAATGCCTCCATAGTTTTTCAAAATATCCCATTAGAATTCAAACACATGACATGCCTCGGATATAAAAAAATAGGGTATGGCATCTATGGGAATAAATTTGGTATCATTTTCATTGCCGCCTCATGACAGTGGCAGCCGGATTGAGCGAACACATAAATGATGCTACTATGTACCACAAATGAGGTTATGGAGATGTCAAATATGTTTCATATGTGGGTAAAAGTAGTGGCTAGTTACTGCACTTATTTTAAACCAATTTGGCCTCACCAAATATGACCAATGTGCAACATTAGAAAATGCTAGCATTTAAAAAAAAATTAGTACAGTGGTCATTTGCCCTGAACAGTGTGGCCACAATTTAACTATTTTTCCACAATGATTAGTCAGGATGTGTTTTCCACAATGAGATGGATGCAAAACATCAATCTCTTATAAAAAGTAAAACTTGGAAGCTAGTCGCTCTGCTAATAGGAAATAAATCCATAGGCTACAAATGGGTGTTCAAAGTGAAATATAAGGCAGATGGATCTATTGATAAGCATAAGGCCCAACTTGTTGCAAAGAGCTATGCATAGAAATAAGGCATAGAGTATGAGGAAAATTTTGCACCCCCATAGCAAGAATGACTACCATCAGAGTACTTTGTGCCATGGTAGCTTAGTTTGGGTGGAAATTACATCAGATGGATGTTAAGCGTACCTTATTGAATGGTGACTTACAAGAAGAAGTGTATATGATTCAATCAGAAGGATTTGAGGTTGAAGGTAAATAATAGAAGGTTTGCAAACTAATCAAATATTTGTATGGGTTAAAACAAACTCCATGAGCTTGGTATATAAAATGGATAGTCACCTCCTACAACATGGATTCAGAAGTACTTCAGATGCTAATATCTATATCAAGAACAATGGTTTTGACATAGTAATCTTAGTACTCTATGTGGATGATATGATCATCATGGGTAGTTCAAAGAGCATGATTGATACAGTGAAATATGATTTGAAACAATATTTTGAGATGATAGATCTAGGACTTATTCACTATTGTCTTGGCTTAGAAGTGGAACAAATGAAGTAGCATATTAGAATCACACAGAAGAAGTATACCAAGCCATTGATAGAAAAATATTGCACAATTGATTGCAAGCCAAAAGTAACTCCAACAAAACCAAGGCTTCAATTATCACGATATGATACTTCACCTCTAGTAGATGGAACTCTCTATCATCAACTGATTGGAAGTCTCATATATATGACAAATACCAGGCCATATCTCAATTTTATTATTGGATATCTTTAAAAGTTCATGCAGGAGCCTAAAGTGAGTCATTGAAAAGTAGCAAAACGTGTTTTACATTATGTCTATGGCAATTTTGACTATGGCATGGAGTTCAAGAAGAATGACAAATTCTTCTTATAGGGATACACAGACTTCAACTATGCTGAATCCATTGATGATAAAAAATATAATTTTTGGATATATTTTTTATCTTGGATCTGTACCTGTCTCTTGGCAAAGCAAGAAGCAACAGGTGGTTGATTTATCTTCTATAGGGAAAGAATACCGTGCAGCTCGTGATGAAGTCTACGAGGTCATATGTTTGAGTCACATTATTACAAGTATGGGTGTTACAAAGAATCTTCCAATCCACTTGTTTTGCGATAATTAGGATGTTTTGAAACTTGTCAAGAATCTTGTTTTTCATGAAAGAACCAAACACATTGACACACAATGTCATTTCATTCATGATGAGGTTCCAAAGCACCATATTCAGCTCCAATACATTCCCACTGGTGAACAAGTCGTAAATATTCTCACCAAGGTACTTGCATGTGTCTTTGAATTGTTTCGCCAAAAGCTTTGTATATCCAAATAATGTAATAAGGGGGTATGTTAGAATAGGTTCATATATTTTATAGTTATTACATTTTTATCTCTTTTTTCATACATGAGATATTATCATCAGATAGTTGGGGAGGTTAGTTGAGTTGGTTCCATATTTCATAGAACTCAACTAATTATGCATTTGTATTATTTATACTCTTTTTTTTTTAAAGCGAAAAACCCCTTGTGGGGCCGCCTTGGTCTGAGAGACCATGAATAGGGGGTTCTACACCATCAAAGTCACCCGAGAGTTGCACCCGACCCTGCCCACACCAACATTATCAATTGGATTTTGGATACCCAATTCAACTTTTTGGTAGGGTGGATATTTGAACCTGGGACCTCCCTTGGAGGATTGCCCTCTCCTCTCCAACTCACCTACAACACCTGGGTATTGTACTATTTATACTCTTATGCATGAATAAACAGTTGCTAAATCTTAATATTGACAAGGGTTAATGTTAGAGAGTCCTCTCACTATAGCTTATCATGCCCATCTCTTCTAGTACCTGTGCATGCCAGTTCACTATTGCCTAGAGCTAGTGGAAGCTATTTAAAAATTCTATAATCCTAACACTAGGGCAGTGGAGATGCGAAGGGGGACGTGTTGTTCACCATATCAACTAAATATATCTAGGATGCATTCACTTTTGGAGTTACAACACCCTCAAAATTCATTTTCAATAAATTGCACATTGGCAAGAAGGAAGAAATATATTAGTTGACAGTGACGCTGCACCAGTTCATGGAGACATAGTTGATTAAAAAGCCCCAGGATGGCGAACTGTTGATGTTTTTAAAGCCATTGAAAAATTTTAAGAGCCCTGATTTGTTTTCCATGGTGGCTTGGATTGTGGGTATTCCAACAAAATCTATGGTGCACAAGTGGAAAGCAACATTGGTGTAGTGCATCTCCCAGGTTGAAATTTATGCCCTCATCATGATGACGAGAAGGACAAAACCCATTTTATTTGATTGGGCTGAGCACATTTCCATATGAATGCACTTCTAGTTGGAGAAGATGCAGAGTTATGGAATGATGGTGTTTAGGCACACATCCTTTTTAATCTGGTATTTCTTCTTCCATATGTACAAGAAATTTTCTTTCATTGAAGTTAGACAGGTTGATAAGGAAAACAAGAAATTGCTAGTATATTTATGGACCTCTAGTTTGTTGAGGCAAGAGTCTTTTTATAACTTCAATCGTATGTTTGTGGGTCCTACCCTTGAGTTTTTTTTCTATAAAAGTGAGAGGGTACCGAGAGCTGTAAGAGTAGAAATCATCTCAAAGAAAAAAGATGATATATTTTTGTTGACACAAGGTGTCATGCTATGCATTTTTGGCTATACTGGCAAGCCAATTTTACTTCCATATTTTGCCACAGGGTACTTGTTTTCTTTGGAGGTTGTTCAACAACATGATTTTATTAATGATGTATATTGGGCAGGGCATGGAAAAAAACCACGTGCAATATGCCTTTTCACTTTGGGGTCATTGAAGTGAACCAGGTCAACCAAAATAATTTAATAACTAAGACATTTTATGACATCAGAATGGTGGAGTTTTTGTAGTAATGGAAGTACGATCCTTTGGATCTCTTTACTAAACAAAGCAATATCAAAATCTTTCGCTATTGTCTGAGGCCCAATGTTGAAAAGCATCGAAACAATTTTGAGGGACACGAATTAGAGTGGCATATGGAGAACATGATGTCGCTCCCACCTTGGCATGATTTCTATGAGATGGAGGCTGAATATAAACCTACTGTACATAAGAACCATATTCCCCCACCAGGGTTATTTAGTCAAATGAAATAACAAGTTTCGGGTTGGTCAAAAGAAAAAATTACAAACTAGTGGATTATGAGGGCTCATAAGAGAAAAATTTGGTCACCATATGGCCTAATAATGGATGAAGCATTTTTGAACACTTATGATGACTTCTATGATAGTTATCAATCGATCACTTTTACTAGTATTGTACCTCAAAGTTTACAAAAATACAACAGTGAGGAGAGCATGGCTGAAGAAGAACACCTCGTGACTCAAGAAGTGTCACTTGTGCTTGAGGAAGAAGAACAAGTGCCAGAGGATCCATTAAAACGTAATGAGAAAAGCAAGCAAGAAAAGCTTTCAGTTATAAAAAATCTCAAATAAGTGAACTGGCATAGTTTTATCAAATCCTCCTCCTATAGTTTTGACTGAGCGTATAGAAGTATTAGAAGCTACTCCTTTGGTTCAAACAGAGTTGTTGGTAAAAAACACTAAACTTACAGATCTTGAGAAGGATATTGTAGATGAGTTGACGGACCAGGCTAAGAAGGAGCTAGTAGCACAATCACCTTCATTCTCATCGGCTCAAATGGCATCGAAACTCGAAGGTATGTTTATTTTCCCTTCTCCTATTCTCAAGTAGTTGGTGACAGTTAATTTCTATCTCATAGTTTCCACTTCTGCATCATATTCATTTGGAATACCCTCCACTTTAATGTTGCTTCCTATTTTTTAGTTTCTGCTCACCAATGCTCTCTCTTTTTATATTCTCACTTCTTCTACTTTCCTTTCTTTTAATTCCTTCGTATCTGCCCTGAACCCATTTTCACTTCCCATATTATCCATTCAAGTAACATTTGTTATCACTTTAGGTACACAAGCTCCTCCTTGAGTGAGTGTGACTATGACTGAACCCATTACCTCTATTTCCACCACCATTTCCATTCCCTCCACTATTTCTACTATGCCAATTTCCACTTACCTTGAGCTGAATCCTTAGTCAGCTCGTTTCCCTTTCACCCTATTTTTGGAGTTACAAGTGCTACCTAAGTTAGATATAATGACTGTACAAGAACAACCCATTGTAGCTAAAATCATCCAGGCTCATTTGATTTCATCACAATGGCTAAAGAGTCAAAAAATGAGAGAAGCTCTAGCACTAGCAAAGCCCTTAAATAATATTTCCTTTTATTCCAATGCCATGGAGGCCCATAAAATGAAGATGTTTTCCTAGGTCCAGAAGCCTCAGGGAGAGATAATACCAAATGATTATGTGTATGAAATCATCACCAAGAACCTCACAAATCTTGACACCATGGAGACAATGGGGAACATTTAAGTAGAGACAAGCTCCTTGTTCCTACATGGTGAGCACTATAAGAATCACTTTTTCGAGATGGAGACTAAGATTACTGATCTGGAGGAGTCTTTGGCAAAAATTCGAGCATAGTTATAATCTACATATTCAGAGGTAACTCATTAGCTAAAAAGGGTAGATGAGCTGGAGAAGATAATCCAGAAGCATCATCAGGCTAAAGGAGGAGTAGAACAATAGGTTGAGGCATTGAAAAGTCAAATCTAGAATTTATAGGATCATTTGGCCACAAAAACAACACAGGCAATAATTTTGATAAAATAAAAAGTCAAGGAGACGTGTAGCCACTTGATTTTTCATTGTAAGACCATGGTAGCAAAGGCGACATAGGTCCTCATGTATATTCAGGAAATACATACTATCGTCTCATATGGCTAGCACATAGTAGAGTAAGAAGAATAGTGGTAAAGGCATCACAAATGTAGGCATTAAGTAGATCAAATATCCAATTTCACCCCATGAGTGATATGGCCAGATCTTGGGGAAGTACCAAAGTTGTACTACACTAGTATTGTTTTAGACTGGATTAGGTTAAAGAGGCCCATAAGCTACTCGACATGTTTGAGTAGGAGAGAAATTTCAACAACCAAATTAACACAGTAGCTGATAAAGGTTTCCCTAGTTTCATTGATGATAGGGAGAATATTCTATCAGAGGAGGACCTGGAAATAGTTTAGGTGATCTTTTTTTATGACACCTCCAAAATTAATTATTGGAATGACTGAATTCCAACGAGGAAGCTCACACGCATCGATTCTGGTTTACTGGAACTCAGTCAGTGGGTGAATTACATTGATATGGGACATGTGGAGATTTTTAGGTATTGGTGGATTCACTTAATGGTCTAAAGATAATCACTAAAGAGGCTTGGTCTGATGTTTTTGTAGTATATGATACTACAGTCACATTTCTCTCTAAAGAAGAAGCTATAGTGAAGGAGGTTGAGGAGCAAGATTTCAAAGCGAGCGGTAAACAACATGATGCACCTAGTGGAGCTGACTCTTAATCCCAATGGATAAAGGCCTAGGGTCAATTGCATCCATACAAGCTAGATACCCCATGAGCCACCAAGAAGGTTGGTAGATTTGCAACTTTGCCATGTTGAATTTTTTTTGTTGGACTTCAATTGTAAATTTTTTAAAATGGTTGATGAGAAACACCATGATTTTGTCATTTCAATATGTTGTAATTATTTTTGTTACTTTACTCTCTTTTTTTGACTTTGAAAATAACATTGTGATGAAATTAATACAATTCATAAGTTAAGTTTCATGGAGGAATGCAGCAGTGTCGTTGGTAAAAAAAAAATTAACTTCACCCCAGTTGAGGGGTGAAACTCATTATCGCCCCTCTTTGGGGTGAAATGTAGCCAAAATATATTTTTCTCGAAATATAAAAAATGAAGTGAAGAAGTGCCCCATTTTACATTGGAAAATAGAGATAAAATTGAAGACAAGTGGTTTCACCCCAATTGAGGGGTGAAAGTCACCATCACCCCTCTTGGAGACGAAACCTAGTGAAGCATGTTGTTTCACATTTTTGAAAGGAGAGAAGTTGTAAATTACAGAGTGAAAAGGTTTAGAAGGGAAAGCAAGATGCTTTCACCCCAATAGAGGGGTGAAATTCCTTGTCGCCTCTCTTTGGGGTGAAATTCACAGATTTTAGAGGTGTAACTAACTAAAGAATGCAGCTTCACCCCAACAAGACAGAGAAGAGGCAAAAGGAGTTATGAAAAGTTTTAAGTGGAGAAAAATGCTTTCACCCCAAGTGAGGGATAAAATTCATTATTGTCCCTCTTAGGGGCAAAAGCCATATTTCATCAATTTTTAAAGGCAAGAGTTTAAATTGAGATGTGGGGCCCTCTTTTGTCACCCTGGTGAGTTTGGACATGGCAAAGCAGAACAAAACAAAGAAGGTTGGCACGGTCAAAGTCAATGGTGCCCCTACTGATAGGTGCCAAGTGGTTTCACCTCTTCATGAGGGTAAAAAAATATTTTTAAATCGTATTCAGGTGAAAGTAAGTTATCGTGCGCATCACCTTAAAGCAAAAATACTTAAATTTGAAGTCACCTCTCAAAGGGGGTGAAAGTCCTTGTCACCTCCAAAAGGGTAACATTAATAAAAAAATTGTCGAATTAAAAATTAAAATCTTCCCTTATAACAAAGACACTAGAACTTAGTTGCCCATCAGTGCTCCAAAAGAGCTTTTAGCCTCATTCTTGGGAAAAATTTTGTTACTCCTAGAGATGTTGCTTTCCAAGGCACCCTTGTTATGGATTCTCTTGGAAAAAATCAATGGATCAAGGGAATTTAATTTTTGAAGCAATGTGGGTTGCATTTCCAAAATTTTTGCTTCAAAGGTGCAATATTAAATGCTATTCTAGATCAGTTCCAATGCACCGCCACCCGACTGCACTATTTTTTTCAAAAGGGTATTACTACATGGTAGACTATCTTGATGAAAGTCGATTTCCAAGGCACAAGGATGAAGCAAATTCAAAGATCAAATTTCAAATTTTTAGGTGATTTCGTTGCATCCCTATGAACCGTCACTGAAGCTAACTTCAAGCATTTAATCCTACATATTTCCTAGGAGATTCTCCTATCAAAGCAGGATCGCTGTCTCCATGAAGAATGTTTTGACTGAAGACATCATTGATGCTGAGGAGGAAAATATACACACTGGTTTTTGATCTACCAAAATTTTATTGTATATGCATTGAATGATAGAGGTGATATACCTCTATAAATACTAATCATTTTTCATGTAAAAGGAGGATGGACACTCTGCAAAAAAACACTCTAAGTTTTTGTCTCAATAGAAACACTTTGACTTCTGGTTCTTCAAGTAGTTTTGCATTTGATAATTTTCTATGTGTAATTTCTAAAGGCTTTCATTTCTATTATTTATTGTGAGTAAATTTTACTTTTGAATTTTATCTTTGCTAGTTAGGGAGTGAACACTAAAATACACTTTGGGATTATTTTCTTCCATATTGCTAGAAGTTTCTACGCTTGTATTTGTGTTGCATGTTGCTAATTGCTTGGTGAAATTTTAGCAGTTAGTCTATCCCCATCCTATACTGCTGGCTTATAGCCATATTTCCATGTTTATTTCCTATTACCCTAAAATTTTAATCGGTTTAGTATTTAGTAAGGGATCCAACCCTCTCTGGAGATTGGTCTTGAGGACATTTCTTTCCTCCAGCCTTTCAATGTTGGTCAGGTCTAGGGCGCACAAGGCATAGACTTTGTAAGTTGGCAGATTCGTGACCAAAATGACCCTATAACAAGGACCATTTTACCACATTTTTGGGTAGGCTCACCTTGCTTTGATAATAATTTCATCATTATTATTTTAAATCACCAGTATTTTGCCTAAATCATGTACCTTTTCACCTTGAAATTATCACTTTTTTGCCATATTGCATGGTATTTTTTCCTTATAACTTTTCTAAAACAAAAAAATAATAGAGATAGGATTAAGGGATTTATGACATGTGTTCTCCAAAGTATGCTTCCTAAAAATTAATAGTGTCATGATCATCACTTTAAGTGATTATCATAGTCATCCAATATTTTTAAGGTTTTCGATTTATTTCAAGTGTTGCAAGTGTGAACAGGGGTTCACCTTAAAAGGCTTAGAAAAATCCCTTTCCTAAGCCTAAGTGTGAACACTCCATATGGTTGTCGGCAATTTCTTTGTCGGCAATGTATCTTAACTCCCTCCTATATTCCTTCTCCTTTTTCCTAACTCCCTTATCCCTCCATCTCATCTCCGTTTCCTTATCCCTCCATTTCCTCTTCTCCCCTTATCCCTCCTTCGTCGACTTCTCCCCTCTATCTCTCCAACCACCCACCTTATCCCTCCGTCTTTTTCTTTCCCACCAACTTGGTCCTTCTCTATATATTATTTGATATGCATATTTTGTAAGGTTGACGACACCTCAAATAAATAAAATTTTAATATTTTCTGCGTCTATTCTATTTTGTCGCTAGCTGTGTTATTCTGTGCATTTGACCTGTGCTCGATCCAATCACTGGTATCAGAGCCGACGCTGTGCCAGTTCGGGCATGGATCCCGAGGTACGTGGTAGTCGAGGTGACACCTACAGGCACGATTCTTGAGGCACGACAGAGACGCTGACTGACAGGCATGATTTTTGAGGCAAGCACAGAGGACGAGGATCGACAGTAGGATTGGCTTGAATCTTGAGGTGGATCACTGACTGGACATGACATGTGGCGGTGTGAGGTAGCGACACGTGGCAACACGTGGATCGAGGTGATCGATGTAGCAGCTGAGCTGGCAGAGGCTGGCGAGGACATGTGGCAGCAGGAGACTAGACAAAATTTTGCCACGTGGCGATTCGGAATTGGTCGACGTGGCAGTTAGGTGTTAGTTTGCAATTGGTCATAGCGGCGGTTAAAAGATTACGGTTGAGGATCGACTGCCCGAAGGCAGTCGAAAGCCATTTTGAGGGTTTCAGGTTAAAAACCCTCTCGCGTCTGTTTCCTGGCGCATGTGGGATAATCCCACGAGATTAAAAAAAAAAAAATACTTACCCACGGTTGAAATAAGGCCATCCGCGCTCAAGACTATTCTCGTCCGAGCGCTTGGCTTGGCGGTCAAGGCGTTTGCTTGCTTGCTGTGAGGTTCGGGGGTCAAATCCCGCCGGGCGCTCTGCAAAGGAGGTAAAATTTTTTTAATTTTTTTTTTTTAACCCGCCGCCTAAGGTTTTATCAGGAAGCGGGATCTTCCTTGTTCCAAAAGCGCCACTTGGTGTAGTGGCTAACGCGCTGTGATAGTGTTTGAAAGGTCAGGAGTTCGACCTGCCGCCAAGGTATAATGTTTTATTAAAAGGTTTTTTGAATTTTTTAAAAGTTTTTTAAAAATTAATAACTTTTTTTTAAATTATCTTTAAAAAAAAAAAAAGGTAATTATAAAATTAAAAGGTTATTATTTTTTTAAAAAAACCTTTATAAAATTTTCTTGAAAACCTTTAGAAAAATTTTTGTTTTGGGAAAAAGAAAATTAATGGGCCTGTGCAATGCTAGATGATCCGATCTGAAGGGTGCTATCATGCACTTCTCTCTCTTTTGAAGAGAGAAACGCCAGGATCCTTTGATGCAAGGGTTCATCGATCAGGGCTTCATATTGTGTTTTGTCAGTTGGAGAATCAGGTGATTGCTCACCTGAGAAAGCCGAATTCAGGGTACGAGGCAGATTTAGAAGACAATATCTTCGAAAAGAGGATTGAAGAATCCGAGACTGAGCAATTTGTTTCGGATGTACGATCAAGTGCTAGTTACACACCAGGTGTACCGGTAGCTGCATCGAGTGAGAGCTATTCTCCATGCTCTCCAGAACCTGAACCAGAAGAAGAAGAGGAAGAGGAAGAAGAAGAAGAAGAAGAAGCAGCAGAAGAAGAAGACGAAGAAGAAGCAGCCGAAGTAGATCCAAAGGAAGTGAAACCTGAGATCATCATTATTAGCAGCAGTTTCGAAGTAGAACTGGAATGTACTAAAAAGGCGAGATTTGATTTAAATCATTAAATCATTCTGTACTGCTTTGTATTTCCAGTTTTCCTCAATAAAAGTTTGTTTTTTAGACATGGCTGCAAACACTAGTCTACCAATCCCTGAATTTAATGGTAGTGACTATGAATACTGGTCTATAAAAATGAAGACCTTATTGATAGGAAAAGGTCTTTGGGATGTAGTTGAAGAGGGTTATACAGAACCAACTATTGCTGAATGGGCAGCTTTCTCGAATGCTGATAAAAAGGCAAGAAAATAAGCACAAAAGAATAAAGCTTTTGCCATTTATCACATTCATGTTGCCTTAGATAAATGTATCTTCCCTAGGGTTGCATATTATGTAATTGCACAATATGCATGGAATGCCCTAAAAGAAAGCTATAGAGGTAGTGACCAAGTGAAGCAGGTAAAACTGCAAACTTTGAAACGAGATTTTGAGAATCTCAATATGCAAGAGAATGAAAGAGTCGGAGATTACTGCGTGCGAGTGAAAGCGATGAGTCGACAAAATGGTCACACTAGGGGAGGATATTAAGCCGAGAGATGATGGTGAAGAAAGTGTTGAGAACACTTCTTCCTAAATGGAATACATTTGCAATAATTATTGAAGAATCCAAAGACTTAACCACATTGTCTTTTGATGCATTAAGCTGGTTCACTTCTCTCACATGAAGAGAGGTTACGGGAAACTCCTACCACTAGTTATGGAGGAGATGACAAAGCTTTTGCCACACATGAAGGAAGAGGTAGAGGCCATGGCAGAGGTCAACAAAGAGGTAGAGGCAGGAATAATCAAAGAGGGGGAACTCCTAATAGAGGAGGATCATCCAACAGAGGTGGAAATCAGAATAGAGGAGGACAACAATATAGAGGGAAACAATCTGGCAAAGGAAAAGGAGGAGACAAATCAAAGCAAGTTTGCTACAATTGTGGCAAACCTGGCCATTATGCTCGAGATTGTTGGTCAAAGACTTCGCAAGGAAGCAGCAGCAACCAGAGCAGTCAGTTTGGGAATTTTGGAGAAGAGGAAGAGTCCTCAAATCTCTTTCTTTCTTATGTCCAGAAAAAGCAAAATATGAATGATACATGGATTTTGGACATTGGGTGTTCAAATCACATGAGTGGCAAAGAAGAACTCTTTGCTAAGTTAGACTCCTCATACAAATCCAGCATCCGGTTGGGAGATGACAAGTCATTGGCAATTGAAGGCATAGGAGCCATGGAGGTTCCAACGAAAGAAGGCATCAAGCAAGTAAGTGATATCTATTACACACCTCATCTTCAACACAATCTCTTAAGTGTTGGTCAAATGCTTGAAAAGAATTATAAGTTGATTTTTGATGAGGGTAAATGCACCATTTTGGACAAAAATAATAGTAATAGAATCATTACACAAGTGCCAATGTCAAAGAATAGATTATTCCCTTTGAAGTTTGGCCAACCAGGAGGAAATAAGTTAGCAAATGTTGCAATTACCAATCCAAGTGTCCTATGGCACTTGAGATATGGTCACTTGAATTCAGAAAGTTTGAAGATGCTAACTTCACAAGAAATGGTGACTGGACTTCCCAAAGTTCAAGACAGTAAGGAAGTCTGTGAAGGGTGTACCTTGGGAAAGAAGAACTCTTTGCTAAGTTAGACTCCTCATACAAATCCAGCATCCGGTTGGGAGATGACAAGTCATTGGCAATTGAAGGCATAGGAGCCATGGAGGTTCCAACGAAAGAAGGCATCAAGCAAGTAAGTGATATCTATTACACACCTCATCTTCAACACAATCTCTTAAGTGTTGGTCAAATGCTTGAAAAGAATTATAAGTTGATTTTTGATGAGGGTAAATGCACCATTTTGGACAAAAATAATAGTAATAGAATCATTACACAAGTGCCAATGTCAAAGAATAGATTATTCCCTTTGAAGTTTGGCCAACCAGGAGGAAATAAGTTAGCAAATGTTGCAATTACCAATCCAAGTGTCCTATGGCACTTGAGATATGGTCACTTGAATTCAGAAAGTTTGAAGATGCTAACTTCACAAGCAATGGTGACTGGACTTCCCAAAGTTCAAGACAGTAAGGAAGTCTGTGAAGGGTGTACCTTGGGAAAGCATGCCAGATCGAAATTTCCTCATGGACAAGCATGGAGGGCCAGCTATCCTCTTCAGTTGGTACATTCGGACATCCGTGGTCCGATGCAGACCAAGAGTCTAGGTAATCACTCTTACTTCATACTTTTCATTGATGATTGCACAAGAATGTGTTGGATATATTTTTTGAAGCATAAGGATGAAGCATTTGCATGCTTTGTTGATTTTAAAGCAAAATTTGAAAGTGAGAGTGGATATTACGTAAAATGTCTTAGATCAGATAGAGGAGGAGAATACTCCTCTAATCAGTTTTTGAATTTTTGTAAACATCATGGCATCAAGAGGCGGTTCATAGCTGCCTACACTCCTACCAGAATGGTGTAGTAGAAAGAAAGAATCGCACCATTGTGGAGATGGCAAGATCAATGCTTCAGACAAAGCATTTGAGTAATGCATATTGGGGAGATGCAACAAGGACTAGTGTTCACATCTTGAACAAAAGTCCTACTTCAAGTTTGAAAGGAAAGACACCTTACCAAGCCTGGTATGGTAAGAAACCAAATGTGAAGTATTTCAGAGTATTTGGTTCATTGGCATATGCTCACATTCCAGATGAGCTGAGAAAGAATTTGGATCCAAAGATTCAGGCATGCATTTTTGTAGGATACTATGAAAACACAAAGGGTTATAGACTCTACAATCCTACGACTCGAAAGATAGTGGTTTCAAGGGATGTGATTTTTGATGAAGGGGGAGAGTGGGGTAAGCCCCAAATATTCAGTGATGTTGAAGGCACTGATGTAGTAGCTCAGCAGGTGCAACCACAACTACCATAGAAAGGAAAGCAGTCTCCACCCACACATCCACCAAGTCCATCTTCTGATTCAACTGCTTCACCAAGTCCTTCTCCACAATGATCAGTAAGTTCCTCACCAATGGATATTGATGTTCCATCCAAAGGTAAGAGAACTTTACAGTATCATCCATCCTCTCAGATGTTGGATAAATTTTTTTCAAGAAGATATACTAGGAGTCAAGCTAGTGAAATGGAATCTGTTTTACACAGATTAGAAAGTATGCACTTGTATGGTGATGACAGGAACCTAGGGGAGATCAAGTTAACTATGCTTTGTTAACTAGTGCACAGCTTGAACCTTCTAGTTATGAGAAGGCATGTACTCAAAAGATTTGGCAAGATGCCATGAAAGAGGAGATAACCTTTATAAAAAACAATGACACTTGGGAACTAGTGAAGCTTCCAAAAGGAAAGAAATGTGTTGGATGTAAATGGATCTTCAAGACCAAATTTAATGCTGATGGAAGCATTGAAAAGCATAAGGCAAGATTAGTGGCAAAGGGTTTTACTCAGAAATATGGAATATATTATGAAGAGACTTTTGCTCCTGTAGCCATACAGGAGACAATCAAAACAGTTCTTGCCTTAGCTACACACAAAGGATGGAAAGTCCAACACATGGATGTTAAGAGTGCATTTCTCAATGGTTACTTGATAGAAGAAGTGTATGTTGAGCAACCACAGGGATTTGAAGTGCAAGGTAAGGAACACCTTGTTTACATATTGAAAAAGGCACTCTATGGTCTTAAACAGGCACCAAGAGCTTGGTACTCACGCATTGATGGGTACTTCAAAGATTATGGGTTCACCAGGAGCAAAAATGAACCCACACTCTACTACCTAAAGCAAGGTAATGACATCCTCATAGTTTGTTTGTATGTGGATGATCTCATTTTTATGGGTAGTAATGAAAAAATGAATTTGGAGTTCAAACACTCCATGATGACTCAGTTTGAGATGAAGGATATTGGCTTAATGCACTACTATCTTGGAATGGAAGTTCATCAGTCAGATAAAGGGATCTTCATCTGTCAACATAAGTATGCTCAGGATATGATCAAGAAGTTTGCTATGGAGCATTGCAAACCAGTTGCAACTCCAGTTGGACATGGGATCCAACTAAGCAAAGATGATGGAGCACCAAAAGTTGATGTGACCACTTTCAGAAGCATAGTTGGGAGTTTGATGTTTCTCACCAACACCAGACCAGATATTCAGTATCTTTGTATCTCTTGTTTCTAGATTTATGTTAACCCCTCTGAGCTGCATTTGCAGGCAACTAAAAGAATTTTGAGATATGTGAAAGGTACATTGGATTTTGGAATCTAGTACCATAAATGTAATACTATCAATCTTGTAGGCTTCAGTGATAGTGATTGGGGTAGCAATATTGATGACAAGAAGTCAACATCAGGAAACTATTTTAGTCTTGGATCAGGACTAATAACTTGGAGTTCCAAAAAAGCAAACAGTAGTAGCACTATCCTCAACAGAAGTAGAATATATATCAGTTACTTATGCAAGTACTCAAGCCTTGTGGCTAAGGAAAACACTAGAAGAGATTGGAGAACAGCAAAGTGGTCCGACAAGAATCTACTACGACAACATCAGTGCCATTCAGTTGGCATATAATCCTGTCCACCATAGCAGAACGAAACATTTTGATATGAAGTACCACTTCATCAGAGATATGGTGGAACATGACATTGTTGAGCTTCAATACTGTCACACTTTGGAGAACGTCACTGACATCTTCACCAAGGTGATGACAAAAGCTCAATTTGTAAAGCTGAGAGACTGTGTAGTCAGTCCTCTCAATTTTAAGGGGGAGAATGTTGCAAGTGTGAACAGGGGTTCACCTTAAAAGGCTTAGAAAAATCCCTTTCCTAAGCCTAAGTGTGAACACTCCATATGGTTGTCGGCAATTTCTTTGTCGGCAATGTATCTTAACTCCCTCCTATATTCCTTCTCCTTTTTCCTAACTCCCTTATCCCTCCATCTCATCTCCGTTTCCTTATCCCTCCATTTCCTCTTCTCCCCTTATCCCTCCTTCGCCGACTTCTCCCCTCTATCTCTCCAACCACCCACCTTATCCCTCCGTATTTTTCTTTCCCACTTCTCTATATATTATTTGATATGAATATTTTGTAAGGTTGACAACACCTCAAATAAATAAAATTTTAATATTTTTTGCGTCTATTCTATTTTGTCGCTAGCTGTGTTATTCTGTGCATTTGACCTGCGCTCGATCCAATCATCAAGTATGTCATCATTGATGGTATCTTGCTAAGGCACTTAGAATTTGCTAAATTAACAATCATCAAAGTAAAAATATCACTAAAAAATAAATTTGTAGGTGGTCAAAACAAAAGAACCCACCCACCTTAAAAAACTAAACAAAAAAAAGAAAAAAGAAAAAGAAAAAAAAATTGAACATAACAATGACCTATCTAGACCAGAAGACTATTAAGGCAAGAATCAATAGAGGAAACAAAATAAAGAATAGAATGAGCTAGGGAACTAAAAAAAACTGAATGAACCAAAGAGAAGCAAAAAAAAAAAGCAAGAAGAAACTAGGTACCTTCAGAACTGGAGCCATCCAAAGAAATGATAGAAAGAAGAGCTTCCCTAATTTGAGAAGCCCACCATATAGGAGGGTGGCCATAACAAGTAAGATCACCTTTGTCCAAAGCCCAATTAGCTAAAGCATCAACACTCTTGTTTTGATCTCTGACCACATGATTGTAATCAACTTTCAAAAATCCCATCCGGATTAATTGAATCTTCTCAATAATTATTTTTATTCTCCAATCCACCTTATGATTCTTAGAAGGAGTCTTCAAGAGATTAATCATAAGTTGAGAGTCAGACTCAACTAACACCTTTTCCCATCCAACCTTAGTAGCCTCCTGAAGGCCTCTGAGGATACCATACCCCTCAGCAAGGTTATTGGAAAGAATACCCAAATTCTCGAGCAAAAGTAAAAACCAGGGAGCCATCTGAAAGTCTACCAATTCCTCCCACACTGGCTTTTCCAGGGTTCCCTCTAGAGGCTCCATCGGTATTGAATTTTCCAAAATCCTTAGGAGGAGGTTGCCAATTTCTAGTCCTATCCATCTTACTAATACTCACATTCCCTTTAAGTTGGTTGCCCTTAGAAGATTTAATCTTCAATCTTTGCATCACTTGATCCCATCTTTGGTGGGAGTTTTGGGGGTGATTAAGGAGTTGATGGACTGATTCAACTAAGTTGGCTATGGTCTTTTGCCAAATATAGTGAATATCCTTCCTATCTTGATTAAAAATTTGGTTGTTCCTTTCATTCCAAATATTCCAAAGAAGAATGGTAGAACCCATCCAAACTAAGTGCCTAATAAAATGATCAACACCCTCTTGATTAGGCCAATCCCTCCAAAGTTGTTCAAAAGTAAAAAAATTGGACCACTTGTAAGCCAAGTAAAGTGGCCATTCTCCTCCATAGCTCAGAGGCTAAAGTACACTCAATAAAAATATGGTTGAGATTTTCTACATTCTCTTCACACATTTCACATCTAAAAGGGCCATGAAAACCATGCTTCATAAGTTGCTCACCGATAAGCACCCTACGATGCAATAAAAGCCAATTAAAGAACCTCACCTTAGGCCAGAGATTTTGAGCCCACAATCGAGAAAATATGTCAGAAGAATGGTTGGGATTATTATGGCATAAGGTCAAATAACCTTGAGCAAGCTGAATACTCACCCTTAGTAGTGTTGTTCCATCCAAAACAATCTTTTTCATGGGACCAAGAGAGGGATCTCATATGAAGGATGCCTTGGATATCTTGTCTTTGCCTTTCTAGGATTTGAATAGGCCAGTCCTCAATAGGGATCCAATATCTACCAACCTTTGAATTACCAGTATGGTACCGATAGTAATTAGCCACCTTTATCCAATTAGCTCGGTGAAGCTCCTCCATCCAAGGCCTCCAATCGGGAAACTGAGTTATCAAAGGCTTGTGACCATCCCAAGAATCTATCCAAAAATTTGCCTGTTGACCATTATGAATGATCCAAAATAATTTTTTCTTTATCAAATCCTCACCAGTCTTAAGAACTGCTAAAATGGGAGAACCTTTGGTAGGAAGTTGATAGCGAACAAGGTCTTCAGGACTTTTGTTCTCGAGCATATTTAGCACGGAGATTATTGGCCCAAAGAGCATTGGGGTTATGCAACATCCTCCAATATAATTTAGTAGCTAAAGCTTTGTTGTTATTAATAGAAGACCGGAATCCTAACCCCCCTTCACTCTTAGGAAGACATAAAGTATCCCATTTCACCAAGGCCCATTTTATTTTCTCCTTAGTACCACTCCAAAGGAAACGATGACTGATTTGATCCAATTCTCGAAGAACAACCTTTGGGATATTCAAAATGGAAGAAACATAAATAGGAATAGCTTGAAGGACTGATTTTACCAAGGTGATTCTACCCCCGAAGAAAGCCACTTGTTGGTCCACTTTCCAATTTTCTTCTTGACTTTGTCCAACAACCAATTCCAATATTTATTTTTCTGCCTTTGAATATTTATGGGAATACCTAAATAAGTGATTGGAAGGGAGGTCTTCTTATATCTTAATTTATCCAAGACCATGGATTCTTGTCTAGCAGAGCAGTGAAAGAAAATAACTTTAGATTTGTCTTCATTGATCAACTGCCCAGTAGCCTTAGAAAAACAGCTAATGATTTGCTTAATATTAGAAGCTTCCTTAACTGTAGCTTTACCTAAAAGAGTAGAGTCATCCACAAATTGAATATGAGAGATAGGTCTAGCTCCATGAGCAATGGTAACTCCCTCAAGGGTTTTGTTTTCCCTCTTTTTGGTTATAGTCCTACCCAAGCATTCAACAAGAATGATGAATAAATAAGGGGATAGCGGGTCACCTTGCCTAATACCTCTAGAAGCTGGGAATGACTGAGAAGGCCTACCATTGATAAGAACTAAGTAGGAAACTGAAGAGATACATCCCATAATCCAATCCATCCAATCCTTAGAGAAACCAAATTGCCTCAAAACTTTGATAAGGAAGTGCCAATCCACTCTGTCATAAGCTTTGGATAAGTCTAACCGAATGAACATGGAAGGAGATTTTTGCATATCCATGGAATGGATGGCTTCCTGAGCAAGAACTATCTCATCTACTATTTGACGTCCTTCCACATAACCCCCTTGCTGCGGGAAATAATCTTATGCAAAAGAGGCTTCAACCTTTACTGCCATGATTTTAGTAATGATTTTGAGAAGAACATTACATAAAGCAATAGGTCTAAAAGCTGAGATATGATCAACCTCTTGAGCTTTTGGAACAAGAGTAATATAAGTTTTATTGATAACCTTCAAAATTTCTTTGGCTTTCCTGGCTTCTTCCACCACCTCTAATAAATCAACATGAAGGATATCCCAGAACTCTTGGTAGAACTCAATGGGAAAACCAATAGGACCTAGGGTTTTCCCTTTTTGCATTTTAAAAACTACTTGTTGAAGCTCATTGATAGTAATAGGAGCGGTCAAAATAGAGTTCTCCTCAGAAGTGATAAGAGAAGGGATTGCTTGAAGAACATTTTGTTGTGAAGCTGAGTCAAGAGGAGTAGCAACAAAAATATTGGAAAAGTAATCAACAACAATAGAGTTCATGCCATCCCAAGTATAAACAACATCTCCAGAATCTGATTTTAAGGAAGAAATAAAGTTGTGAGATCTTTGAGCTAGAAGAGATTTGTGGAAGAAATTTGTGTTTCGATCTCCTTCTTTGAGCCATTGAATTCTAGATTTTTGCTTCCATAAGATTTCTTCTCTTTTTTCCCATTCCTCTAAGCTGAGTTGTGAGTTTAATTTCATCTGCACTTCTCTTCTCTGTGAGGCCATCTAAATGGATTTTCTTATTCAAATTTTCAATATGAGCAATAACTTCATGTTTTTTTTATGAACATCCCCAAACTCTTTCCAGTTCCAAGTCTTGATTTTGGATTTAATGTATTGCAGTCTTTTGGAAAAATAGAACATCTTAGTCCCATGCCTAGGTTTACCTTCCTTCCACCATTGTTGCACATGAGGTCTGAAGGAAATGTCTCTAAGCCACATTAATTGAAAATGAAAAGGAGAGAAACTCACATTGGTTTTCCACATTTCCACCATGGTGGCCAATGATCCGAACCAACATTATTAAGAGTCTTCACTTTAGGAATGTGACCATGGATTAAGAAATTTTTAGAGAGCAAAAACCTATCCAATCTCTCCATTATACAAGCTAAGCCTTGCCTTCTGTTAGACCAAGTCATAAGGCCATTATCTGGTTGGATATCCACAAGATGGAGGTTTGCAATATATTCGCTCATGAGGTTAGTGCTTTTGTCCAAATTTCTATTTCCCCCCTTTTCTCATCCAGAGAGAGGATGGTATTGAAATCTCCTTCGATCAAGATCCAAGCTTCAGGAAAATGAGAGATAATATGAGTAATATCCTTCCATTGTCTTCTTTTTTCCTCCAAAGAAGTCGGAGCATAAATAGTAATGCAGAGCATAATCTGGTTGGAATGTCTACTTTGAATAGCTATAGCCAACAAACCCCAACTGCCAACCATATGGTGAATAACTACCTCTTTTGGGTCCCAAAGACAAGCAATGCCACCAGAAGTCCCTTGGGAACTAAGGGAAACCACTTTTCTAGTTGGCCAAATTTTACTGGCAATTGAGTCCATATCCTCCATTGACATCTTTGTTTCTTGAAGGAAAACAAGATGTGGATGATTTATCTGAATCATTCTTCTAATTTCATTTTGTTTTGAAAGACTCCCTTTGAGTCCTCTAATATTCCAAGTGATGATCTTCATTAATACCAGGGCTAAAAAATTTGGGAAGGGCATTAATATTACCTTCCTCTACAAGCTTTTCACCTTCTTTTACCATATGATATTGATTGGTCTTGCGACCTGCTTTTTGATTAGAATCCATCTTCAATTTTTTTCCCTGTTTCTTGACTTATTCCAATTGAATCTGAGATGGCTTCTAACCTTGAAGAATGCTCGTACATAGCCAAAATTTTACTAGATGGTTCAACGGAGTCTATATTGGGACTTGCATTATTTGAAGTTTTGACATTTGAAAGATTGTTTTTCTTGTGTAAATTTTCTCCCTTTTTTTCTGTTGAAAACCTTTGATTTGTTGGTTTGTCTCTGAGTTCTTCCCTTCATATTTAAATTGTGTTTCTAAGATTTCAGTTTCCATTATTTCCTCTTCCTCACTTGGGACATCATTTGTGGAAAGGATTTCAAACATATTAGCAGATGACTTTGATTGATCCTTCATAACTGGTTTTTTCTGAGTGTTCTTCTTCTTAGGTATTTGGAAACCTGCTGAGTTTATATCTTCTTTCTTTTGATCAGGAATTTTATTTGGGCAAGCACTGGCCAAATGACCATATTCATGGCAAATTCTACAATGAAAAGGAATGTTCTCATAGTCCACTACTTGCTCCCAAGTGTCTTCCCCAAATTGTAATGTGATATTTTTAGGTAGGGGTTTGTCAAAATCCATTAAAACACAAATCCGAGCATAAATAATATGTTCAAAATTTTGAGTACAATCAAAAGTCATCATAAAAGTTCCTAAAGAGTTTCCAATTGAAGAAAAAATAGTAGGATTCCAAAATTCAATAGGGAGGCCAAAGAGTCTAACCCACATGGGAGCTATAGAAGGCATCTCTTCTTCGGATTTAAATTTAGTATGCCAGGGCTTCATGAAAAGCCCTGCCCTTCCAAAAAACCAAGGACCCCCTTGAAAATTTTTCTCTCTATCTTCATTATTAGCAAATAAAACAAGAAAATAACCATTTGGATAAATAGAGATTTGTAACTCACCTTTAGTTTTCCAGCTTTTTGCAGCCCAGACTTTGAAAGCTAGATAGACTCGGACGAAAACCCACGAACCGACAAATTAGTCCTCTTTTTTCCAAATCTTCAATGCCAGTCTGAATGTTACCCATATCAAGCTTAACAATAGGAGTTCCATCAACTGCTTTAAGACATCCTGACTCCATTTTCCTGGGATCAATCTTAGGCATTCTTAGAGGTTTATGGGAAGCCCTAAGATTGATATTAGCATTGGGTTGAGGCTGTCCACCACGAAGGGCATCCCTAAAATTCATTTTTGGGACTGAGTCTTCAAAATTCTTACCCTTGATAGGGTTTTCACAGTAGAATTATTTTGTGGGTGCACCTTAGCACCAGATTCACTTGAGATATGAGCCATTTTTTGATCAACTGCTTGAAACTTGTTTCGTGATCTCTTTAATCCTTGCCCTAGACGTCATGGAAAGGTATGGTTTTCACTTTTCTTTTGTGCAAAAAATTGGAAACCGTTGTTACTCAAGTTCATAGTATGATCTATTGAAAGATAAATTTCTAACCCATATTGGATCCCCTGCAACATTTCCTGCTAAAATATTGAGCATAAACCACAAAAATATTGGCCGCTAGGGCCCGAAGGCCCTAAAAACCAACCTCTGGAGCTGCTTGCACTCAACCCGAATGAAACCCTCGCATAGCCGCTTGCCAAATATCTCGTTCACACATAGGGATGTGCTAGGATCTGTGTTGCTCCAAATGATATGAAAATTGGTGGAGATGTTCTAGGGTTTTTCAGGCATCTACCCTCAAAATTTTCAGCTCAATCCGAGTCCGGATGAGTGAGATATGGCCAAAATGAGTTCGAAAGTTTGGGCAGTCTTGCGAAAAACATCCCTCCATTTTCAAGTGATAATTTTTGAGTAAGAACTCATTGGAGGTGAATGACAGATACAATTTTATAAAGAGTAGGAGATCAAATTTCAAGGTTATTATTCTAAAGTGAATATTTGATAATTAACTACACATTTTAACAATTTTTATGAGCAATGAAGTTTTTACAAATTTGATTTTTTGCAAATCAGATCAATTAAACAAACCCCTTGTTAGCAGTCATGTGCATTTCTAAGGTATCCAACTAACTCTACATCTCACATATTGATAAGATTACAAGCAGATTGAATACATCAAACAAAATCTTGGGAAATTAGAACATTTCTTTCAAAGAGGATATCCTCATAGAATCCTGTATGTGGGTATGTTTTTGTAATTGGGTAAAAATATCACTCAAAAAAATTGGCGCTAGAAGGAGGGTCCACTTGAAGGTAATTGTTTTTTTAATATTAAGTTGTTCAAATTGATTAAAAAAAAATTGATATATGTTATTTTAGTTTTGATCTGCTATAAATTTGAAAATATTTTTGATGGTTATGGTTAAATTATTGTTGTTATAATTGTTGAATTTGATGATTTAACCTTCCAAAATTTTAAAATTGTGAATTTTTTTCCACACATAGCTTCGCATGTTAAAGTTGAAACCATTTATCACCTATCCAAACGATATCAATGGCAGGAAGTGCAACTTGGTTAGGTGGTCATAGTAGTTCATTAAACATTCCTGAAGTAGCCCATGAGATTCTTTAAAATGAAGATATTTACCTTAGTATAGGCATGATGAAATGAGATCGACTTAGGAACATATTTAGGCATACATAAACACTATAATTCATTTACAAATTATGCATGAAGATGTTACCTGTAGAATGTTTCCATACACATTAGATGATTTTGCTTATGATTGGTATATCAACTTACCTGTAGGCTCTATCACTTCTTGGGATCAACTAGAAGCAATATTTCTCAGCCATTTAAAATTTGTTGACCCAGTTGTGACATATCATAGGGTTGCATTTGCTCGCAGTGAACCTAATGAATCCTTGAAACTATTCAATGAAAGGTTCCATCAGTTGTATACCAAACTAGTGCCACCTTACATCCTTGCAAAATAAGAAACTATCTAGATGTACATTGGAGCCTTAGACCCATTAAATTCCATGTTTTTGAGGATAGTTCCTCAAATTACATCTTTGCCCAAATCATACAATGATGTAATAACATTTGAACAATAATTGATTTTTTAAGATGTTGGTGTTGGATAACCTAGTGCTTACAATTAGACATCACAAATGAGTCATGATTTTGCACAACCCTCTCCTATGAAGAATTTTTTCCAGGAGTTATGGATCCCAACCAGTACCAACCTTTCAATCTGGCATCCTTAAATCAAATGATGTTTAATGTGAGAAATCAACATGATGAAACTAACCGTACAAAAGTTAGAACTACTTTAGATATTATCCAAAATGAGGTGAAAGTTTCAAAGTCAATACCCATCAATGAGAGTTGTAGGGATCAAACTAATCATAATGCAAGGACAATGGAGGAAGATGAACCTTCATAATTGAAGGAATATGAATCAGAAGAAGAATCTAAAGATGGCACGAAAGAAGGGATGGAATCTCACCAAATGTTTCAAAAAGATAATGATTATATTATTCAAGACAAATAAGGGAAATCACTCACTTCTTTTCCACTTTATGTGCAATAAATTTAAAGTCTTTTCCCACCTAATAATCATATAATGCCTATGTAGCTAGAAATCAGTATCTCTTTATCTTAGATAGAGAAAAATCTAGAACATGAATAGTTTGGATTTGATATTATTGAGGATCCAAAGAAAATATTGCTCTATCTAAGATAACTCAGGTAGTTTACTAGAAATATTTGTTACTTAAAACATCCCTTGACCAACAAGATTTATTGTTTGAAAATGACAGACATATTTTCAATTTTGTGACTAATTCTGGTATTTTTGAAAATTAGAAAATTGATGAAGACAAAAGGATACAAGATGATGATGATGAATACCATGAGGTAACCATGAAAATCAATGCAATTTCCAAAGGTATAGATTTCCTTGAATTTTTTTTTTATATTGATTACAAAAGCAAAATATATAATAAGATCTCATTATAGAATGATGCTTTTGACACAGTTAATATAGGGACTGGTGAAGACCCACACAATGTATTAATTGGAAAAACTTACACTAGTCAGGAAAAAGAAGTTACAAAGGCTCATCAAGTCTTGATGAATGAAAATGCATAAGAGATAGAATCCCAATATTTCCTTTCAACCATTAGAATTCCTAATAAAAAATTGCATAATTGTCTGTTGGATTCAAATTTTGTTGATAATGAAATGCCAATTTTGGTTAACAAAGAACTAGAGTTGAATCCTACTCACACCAATAATAAGGTTGCTATGTTGAACAAGACAAAGGCAGATGTTTTTGAGTTACTGAATCAAGTTCATCAACAATTGACTATTGAACCTAGGATACAAAATTATAATGATCCTCATATGTTAGATATCCTAGATACTTGTAAAATGCTAGGTAGTTATGATTGGTTTGAAACTATGAATAGTGGTTTGGCAATCAAATTTTCAGAAATAAGGTCAAGATTGGAGGAGATCATGTCTAATCATAACAATGAGGATAATATTTTGAGAATTGAATTGAAAATGGGAATTCATACCATGTTGGTAGAAATTGTGATTGAAGATAAAAATTCAATAATAAACATCTCACATAGTAAACAAAAATTAATTAAAGACCCATTATGGACCTTTAATATTGATAGAGCAAAATCTAAGTATGACAACGAGGATGGAGTCAAATTGATTTGGTGGGGTGAGAGGTAAAATAAAGGCCTTTAATATTTTATATCTAATGTTACTATGCGATGATACCCATCAAAATTAGAATGCCTATCATTATGGACACCTCTCAAATTATGGTAATCGTGTTTGGGATTCTAGAAAATTATATATATGAGAAATCCTAAGTCTTGCCTTGTAAATAGCTTTGTACATAGTTTTTTATTTTCATGTGTTTTCTTTTACAGTATTTAGATTTAGTCTTCATTTGTTTTTTTTTATTTAACATTGAAATTCATTTATCATTAAGTGTTTTGTTGCTTGTTTCAATTTTTCTTGTTCAGTTAGTTTATTTTTTGGTTTGTGAGAATTTGTGTTAGATTTCATGTCTTCACTTTAGAACTATTTTCATCCCTGAGACAGTATCACACATTCATCATTTGTATATGGCTCCTTGTTTAATACATTGTCTTGTACATAATTTCTTGTTTGTATTGTTTGGACACAATTTCCATTTGTTTTGTTTGTTTTGTTATATTTGATTTTCAAATTTTGTTTTATGTTGTTTTTAGGATTTGCTTCGATGTAAGTTCATGTTAGATTGTGTTTGTGTGTTTTTTTTTATCTTCAGATGTTGTTTTTCATTTTCATAATGAGTTTTGTTGTGCTTCTTTGATTATGGTATAGTTTTGTAGCTATAATGGACTCTTGGTCCCTCTGAAGAAAATGTTTCTTGGTAATGGAAGATAAATTGGTTTGGTTTGACATTAAGTGAATCTTAAGTTAGAGAATTTGGATTATTTAGTAGTTATTCATGGATTGTGGATTAAAATGGTGGATACTAAAATAGTGCAACATTTTGTTCAAGCTTCACATGTATCACCACATTTAAATGATATTTTTTGGATCCTGAAGATGAAGTCATTTTGGTTTGTTAATTAGGAAAAAATTTTATACACTCCATCTCTAGCCTTAGATGATCTCTAACCCAAGAGGCACACATGATGTTTGTAAAGCAATTAAATGTTAATAAAAAATGCAAATCAATCAAATGCTTGGGTGTTTCAAATAATCTCTACCGGGGCTATAGATGCCTAATTGGTAGTAGAGAAAGGTCTAGAAGAGATCAAGGTCATCTCCACTAGAGCTATGGATGCTTGATTGAGAGTGTGGAGCAATGCAAAGGTAAATTTTTATGAGTGACATTTTTAATAGCCTAATTGCAAAGGATATGATAGAATTATGATCGAATAAAAAATAAAGAATGAATTCAAAAAATGCACTCAAGTTGAAGCAAGTGGAGTATTTATGTTCAGTTGAAACTATTTAACACCATATTTCTTCGATATTACTAGATGATCTATATTTTGCTAATCTTTGGTTTTCTTGATTTTAGATTGGATTCTTTATCCAAAATTATTAGGAGCATTTTCCAGTAGAGTCCCCATTTGTTGTTGCCATCGCACAACGTACCCCAATTTGGGGATCCACTCAAAATTTTGGTATTTTTTGTTCTTTGTTTTATCCAATTTTACTCGCATCAAGGTCTTTGAAAATTTGCTTACACCAAGATTTTTTAAAATTTTGATTACATTGAGATTTTGAAATTGTTGACATCTTTGCATCTTGAAGGCTTGAATTTAGTTGCAATGATTCGAATTGAATATTTTTGAATATTTGCATCTTAATTGCATTATTTCAAATCAAATAATTTAGAAAATTAGATTTTCAAAGGTTTTCAAAGGTTTAAATAATTAAATTTCATTTTAGGGTTATTCAAATTTTATCACTTTTGCCCTAAAATTGATGCAAAATTGAAATGGACATATCTTGAGCTAGACAACTCCGTTTGAGCTCATTCAAAACTTGGTAGAAATATATTGATTTCCTCTTTCTAATGGTACCAAACTTACAGGATTTTAGATGTCAATTTCACCCAAAAATAGTAGTTTACTATAGCAGCTCATGAACTTTAAAATGTCATATCTCATGAACCATGATAAATTTTTGGATGATCTCAATGATTTTGAGTACCCATTTGGCCTATTTAGGTGCATGGAAATTTTCATTAAAATATGAGAACTTTGAATTTTGACTCAATTTTGGGCAAAAGGAAAGTTACTAAGGAGAATGAATAATAAATAAAATAAAGGTTGGCTTTGTTTTAATATTATGATGAATATGTCATTACACAGGTAATACAAGGGTTGAAGAGAATAGTTATGAAATTCGTTTCAAAAATAGTTATAAAACTGAACAACGAAAGAGATTATTATATTATAAATAGCCATTGAGACCCAAGAAGAAGAGGTCGAAAGCATTTTGGAAGAAGAGGAATTGGAGATCAAAGTTCATTGTTGAAGAAAGAGTTTCCTCTTGGGTTGCTGGATTGAAGATTTTCATCCATTGTAATTGCTAGATTCAAGGTTTTTTGAAAAAGTATTTAATTGAATATATTTTTATTTCAATATATTAAATTTATTTGAATAATGTATGCGCATGCGAATGGTGTCATTATTTAAACAATAATTTTTAATATATTGTTTATTTCCTTAGAAGATTGCACCAAGTTTAATGCAGATTGTGTGAAGATAGGTCTGTTTAAATTTGGTTAATGTTCAGATTATCTTCTCTGCAATTTAGGGTGAAAATTCATAGGTTACAGTAACATGTTTTGTTTCTTTTTATTTATTTTATTTATTTTATTTTCTCCAAACCCTAGCTTTTGCATTTTTTTAAAGTTCATCGAATAAAAAATCAAAACCCTAAAAAAATACATAAATATGAAATTTCAAATTTCAAATTTTCATTAAGGTAAATGATTATTTCAATATGAAAATTTGAAGTCCCGACATTGCATAGTTTATAATAATCATTTGATTTTAATCAATTATTGTCCAAATAATAATATTAAATGCAAAAATTATAAATTTTGGATAATTTGATTAAAATAAATTTCAAAGGTTAAAATCAAATATTTATTGAATTTCAAGGTTATTATTCTGAAGTGAATATTTGATAATTAACTACATATTTTAACAATTTTATGAGCAACGATTTTTTTACAAAATTGAATTTTTACAAATCAGATCAATTAAACAGACCCCTTGTTAATAGTCATGTGCTTTTTTGAAGTATCCAACTAACTCTACATTTCACATATTGATAAGATTACAAGCAGATTGAATACATCAAACAAAACCTTGGGAAATTAAAACATTTCTTTCAAGAGAGGATATCCTGACAGAATCCTGACTATGGGTATGTTTTTGTAATTGGACAAAAATATCACTCAACACAGGCCTCCAAAATTTTTTGTAGAAAAGTTCTATTTCTATCAGGATATACATGCAAAATTTAAAATAGGTTGGGTTGTTGACCCTACCAAAAAGGAAATGCTTAAGAAAAAAAATTCTTAGGATAGATCCAAGGGAATTGGGTTGTTATAGTATGGGCAGAAGAGAGTTCAGGAGGCTGGTGATGATATGACAATGCAAGAAGAGACACAAATAGGCCAAAAAACTCCACCAAGGACCCGATCACAAAAACTAAAGCTTTCACACCAATATTTGAACCTGTAAGAGAAACAACTGCATAACACTCAAATGGATGACTATAACACATATTTATTTGATGCCATGAAATGAAATATAATAAGATCATTCCAATATGCAAGGATCTCAAATGTTAACAGAACACCACATTCAACCAAAACAAGAATTTGAAAGCAAATTAACAACATAAGCTTAAAATAGATATGCAAAGAAGAACAAAAATATCATATATTAGATCTAAAAATGGAACACTAAGTACAATGAAGGTGCCTTGCTTGTATAGGCAAGGATGATCAACCATAGCCATAAGATCAAGCTAACAGGAATATGGGAACTTCAGGAACATGCAATTATTTCATGGGTATTGCTACTCATGTAATTAGTTTGGTCACAAGGCAATCAATTGTAGGGTTCATGATAAGAACAAATATTGCTTCACTAGGAGAAATCCTAAGACATTTGCACCTCCAAGGAATAATTACGTAAGTGTTATAAGTGCAATAATGATGGACATACAACAAAGCGATGTAGAGCAAATATTCCAAAACTAAACATGAACAGGAATAAGAGCAGGATCATGGAACATGAATAAGAATAGGAACATGGACATAAATAGGAACAAGAACACCAAAAGGGACCAGAAGGATCAAGAGAATAATATAATAGATAAAGATAAATATCAGTGCTTGATGGGAGTAGAAATACCCCCACCCCATAATTAACCACCTCAAGAGGAGGTGGGGGAGGGACTAAGCTAAGAGTTTCATTCTTAGCCCCAAGCCCCAAAGGTGACCCTTTTCCATTGATGTCAAATGGGGAGAGATTTGAGTAAGGGGGAGATATCTAAGTTAGAAGGAAAGCATTCAATCAAGGGGAGCATTTTCCTAGGGGAGCAGATAAAGGTCAAGGAAATGGTAAAAAGTAATTGGATTTCCATCAATCAAAAAGGGGATATTTTTGGATATTTTAAGGAGTGTTTGTTGTCATTGATGTCAAAAGCATTGTTGTGCTATGTTCATCATCTTTGAGGACATTAAGTGTTTCCTCCAAAAGCAATAAGGTCTTGAAAAGCAATAGGTTATAATATTTATTTTTTAAATATTATATACCCAGGAGGGTTCAAAGAATAAAGAACCAAGGAAGGAGAAGCAAAGTCAAATTAAATAATAATATTTTATTATTATTATTTTGGATCAAAAATTGAGTTTAAAAAGATTAAGGATCAAGTTGAAAAGACCCACAAGAGGATTTAATTTAAATTAAAATATTTTAATCTTTGATTAAAATTTAATTTAAATAATAATGGATGCTAAGGTTAAGTTAAATATTTATTTAATATTTAAATTAACTTTAAATATTCAAATTCAAATAAAATTCAAATAATCACCGATATGGAAATAAGCTAAGGATTGCATATAAATAATGCCAAAGTCGGTATTTGGAAGATCATCCATGCAATTTGTATTTTGGCTTGTGCAAAAGAGAAGTGTAACTTTCGCATGTGTATTCAAGCAAAGGAAAGGAAAAAGGGTAATAGCCTCCAAAAATATTCGAATTCCCTCACAGTTGAGTTGGTAGCCAAGGGGTGCATAAGAAGTCATTGAGATGCCTGGTGCAGGTTTGAATCTCGTGCATGCCATTTTGGTTGAAGGAAGGTTCATGTTTTGAGTTTGTGTCATTCGATGGAGAAGATCAAAGGCATGCTTGTGCCTTTTGGCTCTTATGGAGCCACGTAGCCCAGTTGGTGGGTGTGAGTGTTGCAAAAGCACTTGGGGAAGAACCAACGATGGTTCGAATCCTACCAAGGCCTTTTGGGTAGCACTATTGAGGTATGCGCATTGTGAGGTTTGTCTTAGCTTGCAAAAAATAAAAAGGGAAAATATTTTTTTGTTTCCAAGGGTTTATGTTGATTAAATTTTTGGCATAATTAAGTTGATTATAAGTTGTTTAGGAGATTTAAAAGGGAATGCAAAACTTTTATTTTTGGATTGAATTTTGAAGTGTTGAGGAGTTATAAGGGAGTAAGGAAAGTTTATTTTTGAGATTCAAGAGTGTTGGATATTATTTTAACGTTAAATAATATAAGGTGTATTTGGATACTATTTTTTATTGAAGAAATATTTTGAATAAGTGTTAGGGTGATAATTCTTGTCATCTAATATTTGTGCTTGGCAAGGAAAGTGGTTATAATTGAGACAGGTTTTGAAGTCTATTCTTCAAAAAATAAAATGTATGGGCATATTATTCCTTAGTTGAAATAATTGATTGGTTGAGATTTTTTGAAAATAATATTGGAGTGAAAAGGACTTGGTTAAGTTTTGCTTTGTGAGTTTGTTGAGTTGATGAGTTTTCTAAAATGAAAGTAAATACTATAAACCTTGTTTGATAAGTATTGTTGGATATTTTGAGTGAGTGAATGCATACTTCATTGTTGTGTGATTGAAAACACTTGTTATTGAGCTTGAAGACTGGATTAGGGTTTGAAAGATCATCGGTATCATTTTTCAAGATCATGAGTATCATTGTTATGTGAAGTGGTGAAATATCTTGAACTAGGATTTGCAAGATCATGAGTATCATTGTTATGTGAAGTGGTGAAATATCTTGAACTAGGGTTTGCAAGATCATGAGTATCATTGTTATGTGAAGTGGTGAAATATCTTGAACTAGGGTTTGCAAGATCATGAGTATCATTGTTATGTGAAGTGGTGAAATATATTAAACTAGGGTTTGCAATAATATTGTTATGATTTATTGATAAGCATTGTTTTTGAAGTGAGTAAAGAACTTGAACTAGGGTTTGCAAAATCATTATTATGATTGGTTGATAAGCATTATTTTTGAAGTGATTGAGCATAGTTGAGTGGATGTGTTGAGGTGATAGTTCCAATTCTATGAAATAAATTGTTCTATATTCTAAATTGATTTGAGAAAGTAATTGAGTATTTGTAAGTGTGAAACATATTGAGTCTCTAACAGTTTTCTATATGTTTTTGTGGTAAAAAGAGAGATTGAAAGTGATTGAGCATTGTAGTGAATGAGAAGTATATTGAGTCTCTAATAATTATTTATATCTTTTTATGAGATTGGACAAGTTCTAGTGAGGACTTGTTGAGCTGATTTTAGGTAAGTCTTTGAGAAGACTTATGGACATATTAATGTGAGATTTTGTAGAAGCTTACAAATACAAAATTGAGGACAAATATTATTGAGCAAATTGGACAAGTTCTAGTGAGGACTTGTTGAGTAGATTGGATAAGTTCTAGTAAGGACTTGTTGAGCATATTTAAGGTAATTATTGGTGAAGACATGTTGAGCATATTGGAAAAGTTCTAGTGTGGACTTGTTGAGCAAGATTGGATAAGTTCTAGAGAGGACTTGTAGATATATTTGAGGTAAGTCTTTGAGAAAACTTGTGAGCATAGTTGATTGATTGATTTTTTCAAACCTTGAGTTAAGTTTTGGAGAAGATCCAAAAAAGTTGATTTAAGATTAAGTCAAGCTTTGTGTTAAGGCTTGAGGACAAATATTGAGGATAAATTTGTGTTGGACTGAAGGACTATGTTTAGTGCAAATTTTAGGATAGAATTTTGTGCAGATTTTAGGACATGTTTGTGCCAAATCAGAGATAGAGATTGAGTAGATTTGTGCTAGATTGAAGGAATATGTTTAGTGCATATTTGAGATATATCTGAGAGCAAGCTTTGGGGGTGATAGAGTATAGAGGAAAATAGTCTCCAATAGATAGATATCCATCAGCTAGGGCAGTGATGATAGGTATTCTGAGTGAGGATAGGAGTCTTTAATGGATAGATATCCATTAGCCAGTGTAGTGGAGGTAAAAATTATTCTAGAATATTACCATCTAGAGCAAAGGATATTGGTATCTCCTATGGATAGAGATCCATAAACTTGATTAGGATATTGGTGTATCCTTTGGATAGAGGTCCATAAACATTGTAATATGGAAAGGATTCCCAAGAGATTGATTAAGAAAATTTTAGTGAAATATTTTCTCCGTGGAGTAGCCCACATTGGGTGAACCACATTAAATTGGTGTCTCTATTGTGTGTGGTGATTTGTGCATTGCTTTGATTATTTTTGTTGATATTTATATCTATACATTGCATAATATTGATTGGAAAGAAAAGTAAAAAGTGGTCTTATATTGTTCACCCTCCCTCTTAGTATAAGATTATGTTCTTCAAAGAGTTAGAAAACAGAATTCAAGACTTAAGGCTCAAGTTCAAGAACATGAAGAAGAAAAAGAAATGCTTCTACAAGACCTGGCAAACACAAAATCTAAGGCAAGGATATTTAAAGAGGTCATGGTTGAAAAGTTAGAGGTAAAAGATTTAGAATGTGAAATATTAGAACATGAGGTAGTTTCTCTAAGGATGGAAGTGAAATATTCTAAGGATAAGCTACACAGGTTTGGAAAAAGTTCAAAAAAATTGGATAAAATTATCAATGTACAAAGATCTTTATCTATCAAAACAGGACTTGGTTTTGAAGAAGGAAAAGTGAAAAATGAAGGGTCAATCTCAAGATCAAAAGAAGAATAAGTTTTAGAGGAAGAGAGTGAAGAAAAAATTAAGACTTATGCAAATAAGTTGAAGAATAGAAGCTTCACTAAGAAATGAAACAATGCACAAACAAGAAACAATGATTATCACAGAGAAGGCAAATAAAGAACTAAGAGAACAAATATTTCAAAACCAGATTTTTTCAAAGGACATTATTTTTCAAGTAATCATTTTTGTCACAAGGCTATGCATTGCAAGGTTCATGGAAAAAAGGAGTATGGTTTAACTAAGAGGAACTTCAACTCATTAAAATATGGACCTCTTTCAAAGGTATTGCTACTCTTGTAATTGCTTTTGTCATAAAGCGATCCACTACGGGGTTCATGACTTAAATGATTATGGCTTCACCAAGAGAAACTTCAAGATATTTACACCTTCCAATAACTACAACATCAGGTGTTAAAAGTGCAATAATATTGGGCATAAGGCCAAATGGTGTAGAACAAAGTTTTCAGAACTACCAAAATCAAGCAAGAATAGTGACATTCAAAAGCATCAAAAAGGTATAGTTACAAAAATGTTGAAAAATAAGTATGACAAAGAAAAAGAACATTTTATGTTGGGAGTAGAGATACTCCCACTCCAAAATTAATCACCTCAAGGAGAGGAGGTGGGGAGGGGGTTGAGCTAAGAGTCTTATCTTTAGCCCCAAAGGAGTCTCTTTGCCATTGGTGTCAAAGGGGGAGATATTTGAATAATGGGGAGAGAATTCAATCAAGGGGAGCAGTTCCTTATGGGGCGTAGATTTGGAATCCAGTGGTAGAAAAAGGAATTTTTAGAAAGCGTTGCCATAAATGACAAAGGGGGAAATTATTGGAAATTTTGAGTATATTGTTATAATTGATGTCATAGGTTGATGACATTGGTTTTAATTGATGTCAAAGATAGCTTGGCATGGAAAAAATATAAGGTTATAAGTTGGTTAATTATGCAAGGCAAAGTTTATCCCAATGCAAGTAAATTGAAAAGGAAAAGGTTATAATATTTACTTTAAATATTATAAGCCAAAGAGATTTGGGACAACGCTCTAAGTTTTTGGTTAAAAGGTTGAAGACCCTATTTTTAAGACCATATAGAAAGCAAATGACTAAGGCTTAAAAAGAAATAATATTTTAATATTTTAATATTATAATATTAAGGACAAAAGTTTGAAGCCAAAGGTTTAATAATAAAAAATTTATTATAATATTTTATATTATAATTTAAACCCAAGATGGGTTTTGGTGCCAACATTTTTAAAGGTTTCAAATAAAACATATAAAGTACCGATGCCAAGAAAGGAAGGAGAGATCCATATTAATATGGATTTAATTTATGCATTAAGGTAATGGTGTGATTCGAATGGTATTGGTATTTGATTTTCCTGCGTGTGCGAATCATGAGAAAGGAAAGGATGAGTTTTAATATAAAAAAAATAAAATTTCATGGTTGAATAAATAGAGGATGATGGGGTTTTATTCTCAACCAAGTGGTTGGCCTAGCAGTAGACTGGGCAACGCTAAGGTGTAGGGTAGGCAGTAGATCATGAGGACAAAACTCGACAGTGATAATTTTGACATTTTAGTAAGCAAGGAGGTTTTGTGAAGGGGTTTAAATTTAAAAATATGAATATTTGATTTTTTGTGGGTGTTTGGCCTAGCAGTAGCCCAAGTGGTGCTAGCACATTGGCAAAAAGGAGGTTTCATGGTCGATTCCCACCCACGGTAGTTGTGGTAAGTGAAATAATTTTTTTATTAGTGACTAAGGTTGAAATATTAAGGGCCTAAGTTGTGCTTGATTATTGTGTACTATTGGACTTAGGAAGTTATAAGGGAAATACATATTTTATTTTTACCATGTTTTTAGAAGGAAATAAAAATGTGTAAATTGCAATTAATTTTGAAGTATTATTTTGTGGAGTAATAAGGTAATTAGTGGTAAATCAATTTGTGGGTGTATTGTTGAAATATTTAAGTGTGAAATAAAAGGTGTATAATGTGCTTTTATTGGTTGTAATACTTGCTTTAATATTGAATGGCTTGGTTCATGATTTGATGTTTTATTTTGAGAAACTAGGAGAGTTATAGAGCATTGGTTTAGAACAAAATTGTGCATACATTTTGAGAAGGTTTTCCAATATATGAAAATGTGTTATGCTAATGATTTTGAAGTTTCAAAAGATATTATTTTTGAGACAGGTATTTGAGGGCACATCTTCATCAAGAATTTTGAGGTATGGTGGTTCAAATTTTTATCTAGGTGGTTGTATTTTGAGAAAGTAATTTTGAGGTAGAGTTAAAAGGGTTGATTGGTATGCATTGTTGGAAATATTTACATCAGGGTTTGAGACCTACATGTGCATTATTTTTGATGAAACTGGAAAAAATTATATTAGGGTTTGAGACCTACATGTGCATTATTGTTGAAAAAAAGTTGAAACAATTACATTAGGGTTTGAGACCTACATGAGTTCTATTGTTGAAAGAAATATGAAATACTTGTGTTAGGATTGAGACCAAGTTTGTACATCATAGTGAAACATTATGGGCATTAGTTTGAGTGCTATTGAATGTGAATGGACAAGTGTTTAAGATTAGTTTTGTGAAGAATAATTGTGCATTATTGTGGTTGATGTTTGAGAGAAAATTTGCAAGAAAGATAGACCAATTTTGTGAAGTAAAGTTATACACTAGTTTGATTTGATTTGAAAGGAATTTTACAAGAGGTAGAGATTGGATTGGATGAATGCAATATTTGTGAATGTGAAGAATATATTGGGTATTTGATAATGCATATCATTCTCTATATGTTCTAGAGGTTAAACAAATTCTAGTTTTAATATGTATGAATTACCTAGTTGAAGAAAGTATTTATGAAAGATATATAAGAATTCATTTGCATGTAATATTAAAAAATATTTAAGCAGGTTCAGTGAAGCAGCATTAAGGTAGATTTGAGCAAGTCTTATGAGAAGACTTGAAGTAGCATTAAGGTATATTTGAGCAAGTCTTATGATAATACTTGAAGCAGCATTAAGGTAGATTTGAGCAAGTCTTGTGAGAAGACTTGAAGTAGCATTGGGGTAGATTTGAGCAAGTCTTGTGAGAATACTTGAATTAGATTTGAGGTAGATTTGATTAAGTCTTGTCAGACGACTTGGAGCAGATTTGAGGTAGATTTGAGTAAGTCTTGTGAAGACTTGAAACAACATTGAGACAAATTTGTGAGTAGAGTTAGAGCAGATTTGTGCTAGCCTTGTGATGAGGTTTGGTGCAAATTTGAGATAGAGTTAAGAGCAAGCTTTGGAGTAGACCATAGCAGAGGGGATATATTTATCCTATGGAAAATATCTATAAACCAGAGCAAAGGGGATAGAGTTATCCTATGGAAAGAGATCCAAAAACTAGAGTAGAGGGAATAGAGTTCTCCTTGGAGATAGATCCATAAACCAAAGTAGAGGGATAGAGTTATCATGTGGAGAGATATCCATGAACTAGAGTAGAGGGGATAAAATTATCATATGGAGAGAGATCCAAAAACTAGAGTAGAGGGGATAGAGTTATCCTATGGAGAGAGATCCACAAACTAGAGTAGAGGGGATAGAGTTATCCTATGGAGAGAGATCCACAAACCATATCAGAGGGGATAGAGTTCTCCTATGGAGAGAGATCCATAAATCAGATCATTGGGTATTGAGATCTCCTTTGGATAGATGTCCATAAACATTGTAATAGGGAATTTATTCCCAAGAGATTTGTTGATAAAATTTAGAAGAATTATTTTCTCCATGGACGTAACCCACATTGGGTGAACCACATTAAATTTTTATCTCTTATGTGTGTGATGATTTGTGCATTGCTTTGATTACTACTATTAATATTGCAAATTGATAGCAGTGGATAATATTGTTTAGGAAAAAAGTATAAGTTGATCTTATATTGTTCACCCCCTCTCAGTATAATCTTGTGTTCTTTAGTTTATCATTTGATGATGTAGAGAGATTTTTTTACCATTTTATTGGGAGTGGAAAATCCTTGATTTGACCTAACTTATATTATGATATGAACTTCTTATTTCATATTAAAGTTATCTCATAACCAAGATTTTCCATTTCTCCATCATATTAACTTTGCATTCTCTTTTCATGTGTCATATCTCATAACATTTGTGATATCGTAATGCAATGTTTTTATAATCCACTTGTTGATTTGATTCTCTTGATTTAGATTTAAAATTAATGGACTATGGTAAAGGTTTTGAATATCCATAGTAATACATAATCAAGTGTATATAACATGTCTTCTCTCCTTAGTAGTTGGTCCCTCCAAGATGAACTCCCCTAGAGTATTGTCAATATTTCTCAAAATATCCTTATTGATAAGATGATAAGGAAGTCTAAAAAGTCTAATCCACATCAAAATCCTTAAAATAGTCATTGTCTCCTGTAACAATCCCAATTATCATGTCAGTTCATTGAATGGTCATGTCATTTCATTTATTCATTTCCTCTATTAATAGGTAGAATGGTTTATTACATTATCATCATCGAATATCAAATATTTATATTGCTTACATAGTAAGATACCTGCCATCTCTAAGTGGTTGTGTTATTTTAGATTCCTCAATATCTCTAATTGTTATCTCAACAAGTAAATAATTTTATTTACAAGTGATATTCGAGCCTCGTTTTGTAATGGAAAATCAACATCATTTACACTTTTAGATCCCATAGTAAAACACTATAACTTGGCTACCAGTTCATTCCATAGCCATCAAAGGAATAAAAAAACATATCACCATTGATTCAAGTTGAACAAAGGTCTTCAAGTTGATAGTTTACATCAACATAGAGTGTGTACATCCCAGGATGAAGGAACATGCTCAACCAATAGAGCTAAAACAAGCATTATTCATCGATATTTGGTTATTTTCAGAGATTATTCATTGCTCAACCAACAAAACTAAAATAGGTGTTATTCTTCTATTTATTCATTTTGAGTGCAATCACTATTTGTAGGTGGCGAATAAAATTTAAAAATTAAAATATTTTTATTTTTATTTTTATTTTGTCTTAAGGTGTACGTAGCTAATTAAAACATGCAGATATAATCCTAATTACAATGCACCAATAGCAAAAATATATAATGCCACCATGGTTCTTCAAAAATAGAACTAACGTTCATCACTAGAAACAATGTTTGAAGGAAATCCTTGATATTGGGTGATCACTTTTGTCTCACACTGGATGATCATACCTCACAGGTGATTCAAGAAGAAAATATCCCAAGACAATCTGCATTATTTATTCTTCACTGATAATACAATCAATAAAACAAATCTTGCCATGTAGATTATCTAATGATTATTTCTAAGGTCTATTTTTTTTCTCCTCTACAACAAAGAATTGTCTATTTTTTATTTCGAGACCTTAATCACATATTTCCTACACAATGACATCAAAGTAGTTTATAATAGTTAGTTTGTCATAAGTCTATTGTAATCACCTTTGATGGCCATATCGTATCCTCCCATCACAGGATCATGAAATCCCTCTATAGCTCACTGACACCTAGCAACCCCTCATTCACAATACTCTCACCTAACGCTCACCTCATTGATTGTCCACATCATCCTTCAATTTATGTGCATATCCTCATTCAGCCTTATGCCAACCCACCCACATGTTAGCAATTTTTTTGACATCCAAAATGTGAATGTGTTAGTCATTCATCTTATGCCCATAATCCAACTGTTAGCACTTCCTCTATTCCATACCGCATCCCTTGTGTCAGGTCATCCATGTCCAGGTTGTCTGCCTATTTATATCATTTGTAGTCCTAATGTCCACTTGTATTTTTTGTGTTAGTATCCATAGTCCTCACATATGCCTATCCATGTTAGTGTTCAAAAGTCTCACTATCAGTATCTACCTCTCCATTTTAGTGTCACTAGACCTCACTGTTAGTGTCTACCTATTTGTGACAGTATCCACAGTCCTCATTATCAGTGTCCTTGGTTATATTGTATGCATCCATGTTGTCATGTCTCTCCACCTGACCATTAAAAATTAGAATTTGATCATTTTTCCTACCAATTTGGAAATCGAAAATTGAAAATTGAAATCTAAATGTTGTAGATTCGATCATTGAAAATCCAAAAATTAAAAAAATGAATAGCGGAAACAAATTCTTTTTGCAATATTTGACAAAAATTGCTCAATTTTATTTTTGCAATTTTTGAAAAATTATACTATTGCTACCAAGGATCATTAGAATTCAATTTGGAGGAATTTATATTCAATTTATTTTAACTCCATCATTGCGTGAACCTCATGAGTGGATTCGAATAAATGAAATATTGCAAAAAAATTCCTCGCCAACTAATGTGTGTATGACAAGAAGGTGACCACCAAGAAGTCAAGGTACACATTATAATACTCCCAAAAACATCAATATTTTTGACCAACACTGTTATTCTTCACTAAATTCTATGGCTTCACCTTCTTCAAATAATATCGACCCTTTTCTCAATAACCCTCCTAGGAAATTTATTCCAATTCCCAACAATGTGGATGCTTCCTTACATAAATATATTACCCAAAAAGAAACAATGTTGAAGGATATTCATACTACATTAAGAAACCTTAAAGCCCATATAACCTCTACAACACGTCCTCATACCCTCAAGTCAAAAGATGCTCTCAATCCTAAACCCTTAAATACTTGTCAAAGACAAGTGGTTGCTTCTAATTGAGGCTTCGATAATGATTTAGACCCAGAAGTAGGTGGTGCTTCCAAATATTTTGAATGACCTTATGATGTTCAAGTTCCTCAAATTGACATGCCCAAATTTGAAGGATCTAACCCTCATGGATGGCTAGCAAAAATGGAAGAACTTATTCGATTATACCATATTCCAAAAATAGGTTGTGTTACTTTTACAACTTCTAAACTGGATACACAAGCATATAAATGGTTGTTATGGAAACTTCATTAAAATTAGTGTTCTCTTTTATGACTTGAATTTAAGGAAAAAATATTAGAAGATATGATAGAGGAGCTTCCACATTATACACGGTTCATCTTATGCAAGTTAAGAAAATAGGATCTGTCAATGACTATATCTCAGAATTTACTAGTCTACTCACATATACCCATGAATTAAGTCCAACAATGGTGGTTTTTGATTTTTGATATGGTCTTAAATATAATATTCACAAGGAATTTGACATGCATGATCCTTATTCTCTAGAATATGCACAATATATAGCTCAAGCAATGGAACAAAAACTCCAATACTTTGTTCCTCCATATCACCAAGATTTCAACTCTTGTCATCCTTATCACAATATTGAGCATTCCATAGGATTCTTCTACTATAAATATCACTCACATCACCCAAGAGAACAAGCTTGTGTGCAACATCAAAAATTTTACCTAGAATAGGATGATGCATTATATGACACCCAACAAGAATATATTTCTCAACTTGAGCCATCTATAGAACCTATAAATGATGACACCCATGAAGATGATACATTGGCTCTGTTGGTAATGCACTTATGGGTATTCAAGCTCATAACATTGTCAATGTGTAAGGATTCATTGAACACCAGTGTATTAATGTGTTGATTGATTCATGAAGTACACATAACTTCATCGATTATAAAATAGTCAAATCCTTGAACTTGTATATCCACTCCTAATCAAGATAAATTTCAAGTACTTATTACAAATGGAGTTAATGCTCAATGTGTGGGTCAAACATCCAAAATCACAATCCAAATGGGAAATTATACATGGATAGGTACTCTCTATGTTATGAATCTAGGAAGCTTAGACGTCATTTTGGGAGCATAATGGTTATATTAACTTGGCAATGTTACTATTGAAGAGAAATAAGGAGCCCCAATAAACTAAAACTATAAAAGTAGTAATTACAAAATCAAAAGAATTAGATCGTAGATTTACACATTACACAATATTTATCCTAGAAATCCTCAACTAGGAAAAAAAATAGCACAATATTATCTTATTATTGTATTAACTTAATCATATCCAATACAATAATATTCTTCTTCTATATCTCTTCAAACCCTAATGCAAATGTTGAAGAACACAAGCTTATAATGAGAGGGGGGTGAACAATATAAGATCACTTTTTACTTTTATTTCCAAAATAGTATTAACCAATATAATCAATGGCAATATCAATAGTAATAACAAAATCAATGTACAAATCATCACACACAATAGAGACACAAATTTAACATGGTTCACCCAATGTGGGATACTCCACAGAGAAAATATTTTACTAAAATTTTCTCAATCAATCTCTTATGAATCCTTTCCCTATTACAATGTTTATGGACCTTTATCTAAAGGAGATGCTAATCCCCTAAATAAATTTTGTGGATCTCATTCCATAGGAGAGCTCCTTATCCTCTAATATGGCTGGTGATCCTCTAGAAGACTACTACCTCTACTGCATTGGCTTATGGATATATCTCCATTGAAGATGCTTGTCCTCACTCAGAAGATCTATCCTCACTACCATGGCTAATGGATCTCTATCTATTGAAGCCTACTATCCTTTACTCTATAACCTCCAAAGCTCTGTCTCAAATCTGCATTAAACACAATCCTTCGGTCTAGCACAAAATTTCTCAATATATGTCTCTGGTCTGACACAAACCTGTCCTTAAATCTGTACCAAACTCTATTCTCAAATTTACACTAAACACAGTCCTTTAGTCTAGCACAAATTTATCCTCAATATCTATCCTCAAGCCTTAAATCAAGGCTTGACTCAACTTTGCTGGATTTGCCCTAAACCTTAACTCAAGGTTTGAAAAAATCAATCAACTCTTCTCTCAAGTATTCTCAAAGACTTGTCTAAAATATACCTTGTAAGATTCCAAAAAATCTGACACTAATCTATCCACAAATGTTGGAATTTAAAACAATAAAAAGGGGTAAAAAAATTGTTTACAATGGTAAGCTTTGGACCTTACCCTTTTACCTCCTTTTATGACAGCTAACTGGGCAGATAGGTTGACTTGGACGACAACTAACTGGGTAGATTGGATGACGTGGACAAAAGGGAGTTTGACATCAATTTCCCTTCCTCCTTTCCTCCCTATTTTCCTTAATTCCCTATCTATTCCTTAAGTTTTCTAAGGTTGTTAAATTTCCTTCTATTTAAGCATTGTAAACTTTACATTGGTGTGGATTGATTAATATATTTCTAATTTATATTTTGCTCCTAACTACCATGCCACATTTGGTATCAAAATGAGGTCGGAGAGGGCCCGTAGATAGAGACCGAAGGAACCTAGTAGCATTAGCACTAAGGTGATGCTGAGTGGGCCTACAACACATGAATCGAGGAAAGGTCAAAGAAATCCCATGAATCATGAACCAAGGCGAGGTCTGGAGAAGGCTTGCACAAAGAGCATGCAAGGAGGAGGAGCAACCACAAGAGAAACCAATCAGACAGTGCCATGTGGTGAGGAGAGAGCAAGGCCAATGTAGACCAGAAGATAGAGAACAGATAACAGATAGAGGACCGAAAACATGGCAGATAGAGGATAGGTGACAAGCAATGTGGCGAGGAGTGATAGATCAAGGAGGCAAAATGGCAGTCATTGATTTACTGAAGGTAATCGAGTGACATTGTGAGCATTGAGGGTTTTAAACACCTCAAATGCACTCGCACGACCGATGTCGGACTAAAGTCCCTAATTTTTTTTTCCTTTAGTGTGGCTGTGAGAAGAATAAAGGAGGTAAATCTCCCTTGCCTTCCCGTCGAGCCATGCAGCTTGATTGGCTCGAGGAGCCAACCTTAAGGTGCCCGCCCTCTTGCAAATCATGGGTTTGAAACCCGATGGTAACAAGTCCTTTTTTAATTTTTTTATTGAAGGTGGATTTGAAACTTTATAAAAATTGCATTGTTGTCCTTAGTTCTCATCGGCGGTGGTGGCCGAGTTGGTTAGCACGATTTGTTGAAGACAAGAGGTTGCGGGTTCGATTCCTACAGAGGATAATTTTTTTTATATAATTTTTTTTTTAAATTTTCTTTATATTATTAAATTAAACACTTAAATTATATTTAATAAATTAAATATAATTGCTTTTAATTTTTTTTTTTAAGGGCAATTATTATTTTTTATTAACTAGTAATATAGTTTTTTTTTTAATATTATAAAAGAAGGAGAATATTGTCTATGAGACAATTCATTGTAATAGAAAGGTTCATTTTTTTTTCCACTTGATTCAAGGAATCACAAATTTTGTGTAATAAGCCTAAGAGGCTTAGTTTTTTTTGTAAAAGAGACCAAGGATCAAAATTGTAAAATTGTAAAGAGGCATTGATGATAAGACCAAATGGTTGTTATCATGCCTTATGTGCAATTTTAGCAAGAGAAGGTGCAAAGATATTCGATGAAAAAGTAAGAGGTTATGGGCTCAACATTGTGTTTAGCCAACTTTAGAATGCAGTGATTGCACATCAAAAGCATACCAACTCAGGGTACGAGGTAGATTTTGAAGATAACTCATTCAGGAGTCAATTTGAACAATTGAAATCCATACAAGCTGCACCACAAGAATCAAAATATACACACTACAGTATTTTAGTGGAAATATTAGAACCAGAATCACCAAAAATAATATTGATAAGTGACAACGAAGAAGAAATAGCAGATAATTTTGTGAATCAATAGATAGCATCCCCAAAGCAAGAGGAAAAAACAAACAATGATAGAATAGAACAAGTCAGATTTGACTTAAATTTGTAATCTCTTCTTTCTTCCTTCTTCTTCTTTCCTTCTTTCAAAATAGTAGAGTGCTTTATTGTAACCATGAAATAAAGAGATTTTTTTAGTAACTATGGCCTCACACAATAGTTTACCTATACTAGAGTTCAACGATTATGATTACGAGTATTGGTCTATAAAATGAACACCCTACTCATAGGAAGAGGTTTGTGGGACAAAATAGAAGAAGGTTACACAAAACCTTCAGACTGGACAACACTAAGTGTTGCAAACAAGAAAAAATGAAAAGAAGGAAAAAAGAGCAATTGTTATGCTCTTTCTCATCTCCAAGATGCATTGGAGAAAAGTATATTCCCTAGAATCACTGCTTGTACAACTGCATAAGCTACATGGAAAGCTTTAAAATATGTATTCCAGGGTAGTTATCAAGTGAAGCAGGTGAGGCTTCAAACACTAAAAAGAGATTTTGAAAATCTCAGAATGAAAGATGATGAAAAATTCGATGATTATTGTGTTAGAGTAAAAGTAATTGTTGATAAAATGGTTACACTTGGCGAGGAAATGAAGCCTAAGACAATTGTAACAAAAGTGTTGCGAACACTTCCATAGAGATGGAATCATATTGCCATAATTATAGAAGAATCCAAAGATATTTCCACTTTAACATTCGATATATTAATTAGATCATTAATGTCACATGAAGAGAGGTTTCCTGAAACTCCTTCAACCATCTATGGGGGCGATGAGAAGGCCTTCACTTCCAATGAAAATAATGGAAGAGGATGTAGAAGATGTCAAGGTAGAGGAAAACAAAGAGGTAGAGGCAGAGGCAGAGGCAACTATAGAGGAGGCAACCAAAATAGAGGAGGTGATGGGGGTCCACAAATCGCTCACTCCAAGTTCTCAAATTCTCATTCATTAAACTTGGAAAAGTTTACAATAATGGCAGCAGTCTGCCAAATAAACTCCTTTATCTCGAAAGGTAGTTTATTTATTTTTCTATTACCTTATAGCATTTCCAACTCTGGAGGAAAAACAACCCAAATAGGTCCAAAATGGCCCTCTTGCCTTCACGTCTGCAACTATGTCTTAGCAGTTTTACGACCATTGTGTATGCCTTCGCTTCCCATTTTAAAATCTCTGGCATGACTCTACATTTCCATTTTCTGACCCTTCGTTTCATTTCCCATGCCTCTTCGTTGTCTTGGATTTTGAAACACCTTTCTTTCCGACTCTTGATCTTTGTCTGCTTTCACTGCACCTCGGTGCCACGTGATGTTCAGTGTTACCACTATAGACTCTGTCTACCTATCAACCAATGATGATGTTCGGTATACCATCGCTCGGTAATTTCCTCTGTAACGGCCCCTGTAACTACCTTCCCTTTCTTTTCTTTTATTTGGTCATGAAAATGTGACATGTTGCGATATCATGACACTTTTGGCTTCTTTGCCTTCTTGCCCTCTTTGAGTCGTGAAAATGCGACATGTCGCGATCGTGACACTTTTGGTTTCTCTGCCTTCCTGCCCTCTTCAATTCATGAAAATAAGACATGTCACGATATCGCGACACTTTTGGCTTCTCTGCCTTCCTGCCCTCTTCGAGTCACAAAAATGCGACATGTCGTGATATCGTGACACTTTTGGCTTCTCTGCCTTCCTGCCCTCTTCGAGTCACGAAAATATGACATGTCGCGATATTGCGACACTTTTGGCTTCTCTGCCTTCTTGCCCTCTTCGAGTCGCAAAAATGCGACATGTCGCGATATTGCGACACTTTTCTCTCTTGCGCCTTCTCTTGTCCTTGGGTCTCGAAAATGTGACATGTCACAATATCACGACACTTTTTCTCCCTTGCACCTTCTCTCGTCCTTGGGTTGTGAAAGTGCGACATGTCGTGATATCGTGACACTTTTTCTCTTTTGCGCTTTCTCTCGTCCTTTGGTCACGATAATGTGACATGTCATGATATCGTGACATCTTTCCTTTTGGCTCTTCTTTCTCCTTTTCGGTCGTGAAATCGTGACATGTCATGATATCGCGACATCTTTCCTTTCTGCCTTCTCCTCGCCTCTCGGGTCGCAAAATCATGACAGTTTCCTTCCTTGCTTTCTTTCTGCTCCTTCGGTCACGATTTTGTGACATGTCATGAAATTACGACATTTTCTTCTCTGGCCTTTCCTATCTTCTTTCGATCGCGATTTCGTGACATGTCACGAAATCGTGATATTTTTGCTCCGTACCTTCTCTCTCCTTCTTGAGTCACAAAAATGTGACATGTCATGATATCGTGACACTTTTCTCTTTTGCGCCTTCTCTCGTCTTTTGGTCGTGAAAAAGTGACATGTTGCAATATCGTGACACTTTTTCTCCTTGGCGCCTTCTCTCGTCCTTTGGTCGCGAAAATGTGACATGCTACAATATCGTGACAGTTTTCTCTCTTGCGCATTTTCTGGTCTTCTGGTCATGAAAATGCGACATGTCGCGATATCGTGACACTTTTTCTTCTTTGTCGACATGTCGTGATATCGCGACATTTTTTCTACTTTGCGGTATTTTGCCTTTCATTGGATGCTCCTGCATCAGACAACTAGGGTGGATTGAGAAGTGACCTTCACTTTGGTACTATTTTGTCACCTTATTTTTAACTGGGGCTATACAAGCTCTCCAAGCTTCAGCAAAATCTGGGTCTGTAGGGTACAAACCCTTAAGTTATTCAAACTCCACAACTTCCACTCTCATTATTGTCAACAAACTATTTTCATCCATCTCCTTCAATGGCTTCAACTTGTGGCACACTCCACCTTTCGTTAGAGAGTAAGTATTCGTGTGCCCATCATACATCGCACATCTGTCAAATTGCCATGGCCTTCCCAACAACACATGGCAAGCATCCATAGGCAAAACATCACACAGGACCTCATCCTGGTATCTCCCAATATTGAACTTGACTAAGGACTGTTCATTGACCAATGCCCTATGGTCCTTCTGCAACCACACAATCCGGTATGGATGCGGGTGTCTCCTCCTCTCTAGCTGTAACTTAGTAACCATTTATTTAGAGACCAAGTTATCAGTACTACCATTATCTATAATAACATTATAGACCTTACCTGAACATTTGCACCTTGTGCGGAATAGGCTCCTCCTCTGTTCTGGTCCTTTATCCTCATTCAACAAGGTTCTCCTTATGACCATAGCTTGTCCTCTCTCTGCATCCTCAAAATGTTCTAATTTAGTACCTTCATCTTCTACAGTAGCTCTGGCATGACCCTCAGGTCTCCTATTCATCCTCTCTTTGTGTTGGGGACACTCATATGCCCGATGTCCCTCTTCTCCACAATGGAAACAGGTTCCACGAAATCCTCCTCTTCCATATCTACCTCTTCCTCTTTGGTAGTTGTTCTGATTATGGGATCTGTAATCATTATCTCCCTTCTGATCCTGACTACTACTAGCTTCTTCTTTCTTCTCATCTCATCCTCCATCTATTCTTCCACCAATTCTTTCTCCATGACTTCTTCCTTTCTACTTACCCTCAAACCTTATGTTCAGCTTCTCTTCAAATTTTAGAGCAAACTGATAAGCATCCTCAATGGTGCTAATCTTAACCAGACTCAACTCTTCTTGAATATTGGTTCTCAATCCATTGATGTAACGGGCTACCTTCTCCTTGTTAGCCTCAGAATGGCCAATTCTGATTGAGATCTGGTAAAACTCCTCTATATATTCTTTGATAGATTTTTTTAACTGTCTCAAACTCTACATTTTCCTCAATAAGTCCAATTCGTAATCTACAGGAATAAACTGTCTCTTCAACTTCTCTACCATTCAATCCCATCTGGTTATCTTTTTCTTTTCGCTTCTATTTATTTCTAGATGCACTTCTTTCCACCATATGTAAGCATGGCCTTTCAACTTTGTTTTTGCAAACTTGATCTGATCTGGATCGACAACCTCCTCATACTCAAAATATTTCTCCATATCATTGATCCAATCAATCAACTCGTCTGTATTGAGACTCCTAGAATACATGGAGACATCAAAATTTGTCTTTTCCCAATCTGAGATATGGCCTTAATTAATCTGGCTTCTGTAGGATCCATTGCTTCTTCTTCAATCAATGGATCATCAACCTCCCAAGCTTTATCTTCACTACGGTATTCTCTCCTTGGATCAACCCCTCTTCACAACTCTTCTTGCAGGGCTTACACTTGCCTCTGCAAAGCTCTAAAATCTTTTTCAGGTACCACATTTCTTCCACCACCATAGTTTCTTTGTGGAGGCATTCTTTCTCACTCTCTTCTCACAATCCTTCCATAGATCCTGGTGCAAACTGCCTCACTTTCGATGATCTACTCACACTCAGGAACTCCCACTATGATACCACTTGATGAGGGTCCACAAATCGCTCACTCCAAGTTATCAAATTCTCATTCATTAAACTTGGAAAAGTTTACAATAATGGCAGCAATCTGCCAAATAAACTCCTTTATCCCGAAAGGTAGTTTATTTTTTTTTCTATTACATTACAACATTTCCAACTCTAGAAGAAAAATAGCCCAAACAGGTCTAGAATGGCCCTCTTGCCTTCACGTCTGCAACTATGTCTCAATAGTTTTCTGACCATTGTGCATGCCTTTGCTTCCCCTTTTAAAATCTCTGGCATGACTCTCCGTTTTCCTTTTTTGACCCTTCGTTTCATTTCCCGTGCCTCTTCATTGTCTTGGCTTTTGAAATGCCTTTCTTTCTGACTCTTGATCTTCGTCTGCTTTCACTGCACCTCGGTGCCACGTGTTGTTTAGTGCTTCCACTGTAAACTCTATCTGCCTATCAACCAATGATGACGTTCGATATACCACCACTCAATAATTTCCTTTGTAATGGCCCCTGTAATCACCTGCCCTTTCTTTTATTTTGTTTGGTCATGAAAATATGACATGTCATGATATCGCGACACTTTTGGACTCTTCGCCTTCTTGCCCTCTTCGAGTCACGAAAATACGACATGTCGTGATATCGTGATACTTTTGGCTTCTTTGCCTTCCTGCCCTCTTCGAGTCACGAAAATGTGACATGTCACGATATCATGACACTTTTGGCTTCTCTGCATTGCTACTCTCTTTGAGTTGTGAAAATGTGACATGTCACGATATCGCAACACTTTTGGCTTCTCTGCCTTCCTGCCCTCTTCGAGTCGCAAAAATGCGACATGTCACGATATCGCGACACTTTTGGCTTCTCTGCCTTCCTGCCCTCTTCAAGTCGCAAAAATGCAACATGTCACGATATCATGACACTTTTCTCTCTTGCACCTTCTATTGTCCTTGGGTCGCAAAAATGTGACATGTCGCGATATTGTGACACTTTTTCTCCCTTGCGCCTTCTCTCGTCCTTGGGTCATGAAAGTGTGACATGTCACGATATTGCAACACTTTTTCTCCTTTGTGCTTTCTCTCATCCTTTGGTCATGATAATGCGACATGTCGTGATATCGTGACATATTTCCTTTTTGGCTCTTCTTTCTCCTTTTTGGTTGCGAAATCATGACATGTCATGATATCGCGACATCTTTCCTTTCTACCTTCTCCTTGCCTCTCGGGTCGTGAACTCACGATAGTTTCCTTCTTTGCTTTCTTTCTGCTCCTTTGGTCACGATTTCATGACATGTCACGAAATTGTGACATTTTCTTCTCTGGCATTTCCTATCTTCTTTTGGTCATGATTTCGTGACATGTCATGAAATTGCAACATTTTTGCTCCACGTATTCTCTCTCCTTCTTGAGTCATGAAAATGTGACATGTCACGATATCATGACACTTTTCTCTTTTGTGCCTTCTCTCGTCTTCTGGTCACAAAAATGTGACATGTCGTGATATCGCGACACTTTTTCTCTTTGGTGCCTTCTCTCGTCATTTGGTCGTGAAAATGTGACATGTCATGATATCGCGACACTTTTCTCTCTTGCACCTTCTTTGGTCTTCTGGTCGTGAAAATGCGACATGTCGCGATATCGCGACACTTTTTCTTCTTTGCAACATGTTGCGATATTGCGACATTTTTTCTACTTTGCGGTATTTTGCCTTTCGTTGGATGCTCCTGCATTAGGAGGCAACCAGAACAGAGGAGGCAATTCCAACAGAGGAGGCAACTCATACAGAGGAGGCAATCAAAAAAGAGGTGGAAATCAAAATTGAGGAGGAAATCAAGGACAAAGTGGAAATCAAGGGCGAGGAAGTGACAAGTCAAAATCAGCTTGTTTCAACTGTGGCAAGCCATGTCACTTCGCTCGCGACTGTTGGTCAAAATATTCACAAGGCAGCAGTAGTCAATATGGTAATTATGGAGAAGAAGATGATACCTCTAATATTTTTCTTTCATATGGACAATCAGAACAAAATCTAAATGACACATGGATTCTAGATACTGGTTGTTCAAACCACATGAGTGGCAAAGAACATTTATTTGCTACTCTAGATTCCACTTATAAATCCCAAATCAAATTAGGGGATGATAAGATATTGCAAGTAGAGGGTATTGGAGCCATGGAGGTTCCAACCAAAGAAGGACTAAAGAAAGTGCATGACATCTATTACACTCCAAAGCTCCAACACAATCTGCTAAGCATTGGACAAATGATGGAGAACAATTACAAGCTTGTATTTGATGAAGGACAATGTATCATTTTTGATAAAAATAATTGTAATTGTGTCATCACATAGGTCCCCATGACCAAGAATAGGTTATTCCCTCTCAAATTTGATGAGCCAGGAGGAGCTCAAATTGCAAATGTAGCTATAATAAATCCAAGTGTGCTTTGGCACTTGTGATATGGTCACCTTAATTTTGCTAGCTTGAAACTCCTAACTTCTCAAGCTATGGTGATAGGACTTCCCAAAATCAATGAACAAAAGGAGGTTTGTGAAGGATGTGCTTTGGGAAAGCACTCAAGGTCAAAGTTTCCAAAAGGAAAAGCGTGGAGAGCTAGCTATCCACTTCAGTTAGTACATTCAGACATCTATGGACCAATGCAAACACAGAGTCTTGAAAACTATTCTTATTTTCTCACTTTCATAGATGACTTCTCTAGAATGTGCTAGATTTATTTTTTGAAACATAAAGATGAAGCTTTTGATTGCTTCATAGATTTTAGAAACAATGTAGAGAATCAAAGTGGGAATTATGTAAAATGTCTTAGGACAGATCGAGGAGGTGAATACTCCTCAAAAGCATTCTTGAAATATTGTAAAGCAAGTGGGATTAAAAGGTAATTCACCACTGCCTATACCCCACAACAAAATGGTGTGGCTAGAGAGAAAGAACCGCACCATAGTTGAAATGATGAGATCGATGCTTCAGACTAAGCATCTAACTCATATGTACTGGGCTAAGGCTGTAAGAACTAGTGTATATATTCTAAATAGAAGTCCTACTTCTAGTTTAGATGGTGTCACTCCTTATGAGGGGTGGTATGAAAAGAAACCTAATGTAAAGCACTTCAAAGTGTTTGGTTCTTTAGCATATGCACACATTCCTGATGAGAAAAGGAAGAAGCTTGATCCCAAAAGTCAAGCTTGTATATTTGTAGGGTATTGTGAGTCTACAAAGGCATATAGACTCTACAATCCCAAGACTCATAAAGTTATACTCTCCAGGGATGTAATTTTTGATGAAGGGGGAGAATGGGGTCATCAAAGAATTTTTGTTGATGATGAGTCCCAAGATGTAAGTTCTTCATAGGTACAACAGGTGTCTCCAAAGAAAATCAAAGGCACACCACCCCCTCCAAGCCCATACAGGAGTACTACATCAAGTACTTCAACCACCACTCCAAGTCCTTCTCCACAGAGATCAGTAAGTTCTTCACCGATGGACATTGACAGAGACTCTCCATCGAGAGGCAAAAGAACATTACAACATCATCCATATTTTCAAATGTTGGATCAAAATTTCTAGAGAAGATTCACTAGAAGCCAAGCTAGTGAGATGAATATAGTTTTGCAACAACTTGAAAATTTGCAATTGTATGGAGATGATGACTCCCATGATCCTAGGGGAGATGTAGTCAATTATGCTTTATTGGCTAGTACACAACTAGAACCAACTAGCTATGAGAAGGCATGTACTCAAAATGTATGGCAAGAAGCCATGAAAGAGGAAATAACCTCTATAAACAATAATGATACATGGGAGCTAGTAAAGCTACCCAAAGGAAAAAAATGTGTTGGGTGTAAATGGGTCTACAAGACCAAGTACAATGTTGATGGAAGCATTGAGAGGCATAAGGCGAGACTAGTAGCAAAAGGTTTTACTCAAAAATTTGGCATTGACTATGAGGAAACATTTGCTCCTGTTGCACGACAAGAAACAATCAGATCAGTTCTTTCCTTAGCAGCCCATAAAGGATGGAATGTTCAACACATGGATGTGAAAAGTGCTTTTATGAATGGATACTTGATAGAAGAGGTTTATGTTCAACAACCTCAAGGTTTTCAAGAATAGGGAAAGGAGAACCTTGTTTACAAATTGAAGAAAGCACTTTATGGCCTCAAGCAAGCACCAAGAGCTTGGTACTCATGCATTGATGGCTATTTCAACGAGTATGGATTCACAAGAAGCAAAAGTGAACCAAATTTGTACTACCTAAAGCATGGAGTAGACATTCTCATAGTTTTTTTGTATGTGGATGATCTAATATTTATGGGTAGTAACAATAAAATGAATATGGAGTTCAAAAACTCCATGATGAAGCAGTTCGAGATGAAAGATCTTGGTTTAATGTGATACTTCCTAGGGATGGAAGTGCATCAATCAAATAAAGGGATCTTCATATGTCAACACAAGTATGCTCGAGACATGATCAAGAAATTTTCCATGGAGCAATGCAAATCAGTTGCAACTCCAACTGGACATGGGATCCAATTGAGCAAGGACGATGGAGCATCAAAGGTTGACATGACCACTTACAGGAGCATGGTTGGGAGTCTGATGTTTCTCACCAACACAAGGCCCAATATTCAATATGTTGTTTCTCTAGTTTCAAGGTTTATGGCTAGTCCATCTGAGCTGCATCTACAAGCAACTAAAAGAATCTTAAGATATGTAAAAGGTACATTGGATTTTGGAATCCATTACCAAAAATGTAATTCTGTGAAATTAGTTGGCTTCAATGATAGTGATTGGGGCAGCAATATAGATGATAGGAAATCTACATCAAGAAATTGTTTTAGTCTAGGATTAGGACTAATTACATGGAGTTCCAAGAAATAAATTGTTGTAGCATTGTCATCGACTGAGGCTGAGTATATAGCCATCACACATGCTAGTACTCAAGCCCTATGGTTGAGAAAAGTTCTTGAAGAGATTGGAGAAATTCAAAGTGGTCCAACTCGACTGTATTGTGATAACATAAGTGCCATTCAGTTGGCATACAATCCAGTCCACCATAGCAGATCAAAGCATTTCGATATGAAGTATCACTTCATTCGAGATATGGTGGAATAGCAGATAGTTGAGCTTCAATATTGTAACACTTTGGATAATATTGTAGACATCTTCACCAAAGGTATAGCTAAAGCTCAATATATAAAGTTGAGAGACTATATAGTCATAAGGGGAGAAGTGGAGTAAGGAAAAGGGGAAATTTGAATGGTAGCGGACTTACTTGGAGGGAGGGAGGGAGGAGGATATTGGCGAGGAGCAGGAGTGGACACAAATCCCTTCCTCCTTTCCCCATATTTTCCTTTGAAGAACACAAGCTTATACTGAGAGGGGGGGGTGAACAGTATAAGACCTCTTTTTACTTTTTCCTTTATACCTCAAAATAGTAAAGCAATATACCCAAAGCAATATCAAAGCAATGCACAATATCATCCACAAAGTGACACCAATTTTAACGTGGTTCACCCAAAATGGCTGGGCTACGTCCACAAAACTTTTCTCTAAAAGTTATCTCAAAGTTCTTTGGGAATCCTTCCCAATTACAATATTTATGAGCCTCGGCCCAAAGGAGATACCTTCCCCTAATCAGAATTTATGAGCCTCTGCTCAAAGGAGATACCTTCCCCTCTGCTCTGGAAATGATCCCTCGGAAGATCAACTGCCTCTACCTCTTGCCAGCACGTGGAACTCCTTTCCACCGAAGACCTCCTGTCCTCAATGCTTAGCCTAAGAGACCTCTGCCTTCTATGATCACGTCCACAGTAGCTCAACAACCTGTACCAAACACAGTCAGTCGGTCTAGTACAAGTCTTCCTCTAGTCTGTCAGATCTGTCCAACGCTTGAACAAATCAATCCTCTGCACACAAGCCTTCTCAAAGACTTGCCAAATCTGTCCTCAGGTTCTTCTCAAAGAACCAGTGCACCTTTGTCCTCAAGTTCTTCGATAGAACTATCAAACTCAGCTCACAAGTCCTCTGCTAGGACCTGTCCAAATCTGCTCACAAGTCCCCATCGGAACCTGTCCAAAACTGCTCACAAGTCCCCACCGAAACCTGTCCAAAACTCAAGCAAGCTCACCAAGAAAAAAAACTTTCTTAGTAGGAAATCACAAGGTGAATTGTTAGAGACCCAATGTGATTTTTCAAACTCATAGAAGCATAAAGAGAATTGTTAGAGACTCAATATGTTCTATACTCAACTCCCAATCTCAAACCTCAACTCAAATCAACTCAGCTCAAACTCAATTTCAATGCTCAACTCAAACTCAATCTCAATTTCAATGCTCAACTCAAACTCAATCTCAATTCAGAATTGGATAAGATAGAATGCTTTCTTTCAAGAACATGAAACCCCAACAATTGCCAATTATGCAAAGAATCACATAACAATGATACTCATGATCTTTCCACCATCAAATAGGGCTTCAACAACAATGCTCATCAACCAAGGTTCAATCAACACCATTCAACTCAAAACACAACCTTGAAGCATTTCACAATCAACATCAGAAAAGGAAACAAGTAGAACTCCTTTTCTCTCCAATATTGTTTGAACAAAAAGCATCCACCAACTCAAATCACAAGAGCACACACAACTTTTCAAATCATCAACAAAGGAGTAAGCCCAACACTTTAACCAAGTAAAGAATAGCTTGATTATTACCAATTTAATGAAAGCAAATGTCAATCTCAAAGCTGCCCACTTAAGGTTTCACAACTTCACACAAGAAGCAATTTTAACCTTAAAACATCATGCTTTCATTTCCATAATCAACCAAAAGCACTCTCAACATTACAAGAAAAAATTTATCCCTTATACACCTTATTTCTCCCTTATAGTCTTATCAAAAATAAAATTTATCTCTCATAAGAATGCAATAAGATATTTCAAACAACACCTTCAAAAGAATATTTTATCAAAAATAAAACAAGCTTTAAACTCCTTATAACTCCTAAGTTGTTTTGCCCTCTAATAAACTTCCTCCATCCGCAAAATACACTTAGCAAAAATTAATTTCGAAAGTACCTTGGCCAACATCAAAAATCATGCTATGGAGAAATTGCGCATGAATTCTAACACCACCCGCTGCGTCCACTTCACGATGTAAAACCCTTTCGCGTTATTCGAACGTGAAACCTCCCGTTCGGGTAGCGCGCCAACAGCCTAGCCGCTACCGGTGCGCCAAAGGCGCCCGGTGAGGTTTAAACCTCACGCTGTTAGCCTTGTTCCTTCTGCGCCAGGGATTAAATAAAACAATAGTGCCTCCCTTTCTTCGACATGAACACGAAGACGAAAACCTTACGACGGATTTACGACAAACGACGAGTACAAAAAAATGAACAGCGGATTCACGAAAACGGCGAAGACACAATCGAACAGCAGGTTACAAAAAGGGGAAGACACAGTCGAACGACGGGTTTACGAAAATGGCGAAGACACAATCGGAGAAGAAATCCGAACAGCGGATCACGAAATCACAGCGAGGAAGAAATCGAATAGCAGATCACGAATTCACAGCGAGCAACTCTTTTCAAAATGCGGATGGGATAATTCTTGATTTTCATCGAGGGAGATTTATATGCATTTTTACCATAAGCTCTTGACGTCGGCGAGGAGTTTAACACGTCGACGGAGGTCTTGGCTAGCGCCCACAATCTTAAAACATAGCACCATGGGTTAGGAGAACCCATTGCAAACAATAATTTAATATTTATTTAAAAATAATTAAAGGGAACCTTAACAAGGTTTTTAATTATTTAAATAAATACTTCCTCCTGGACCCAAATGCATTAAACTAATGCATCCACCTGTAATCTTTAAACCCGCCAACTTGGGGTTTACAAAAGACCTTTGAAACTGTCATGTCGTAACCTTCATCAAAACAAATTATTTGACATCAAATCAAATTCCTTCAAGAGCTTCTTGACATCAATGACAACTTATACACTTGAGCAAAGGCAATGTACCCAAAGTACCCAAAATTGCCAACAATCTCCCCCTTTGTCATTGATGGCAAACCTTTATCGAAAACACTTCTCAAGAGCCAAAACTGAAACCAACTGTGCTAACAACCGACCAACTGTGCCCACAACTGAGAATCTTCCTTTGAAGTTTTGCTCCCCCCGACTTGAAGCTCTCCTCTTCACTTTGAAGCTCTCCCCCTTACTCATATCTCTCCCCCTTTGTCATCAATGGCAAAGGGTCACCTTTGGGGCTCGGGACTAAGAATGAGCCTCTTAGCTTAGTCCCTCCCCCACCTCCTGATGAGGTGATTAATTCTGGGGTGGGAGTAAAACTCCCATTAGGCACCGATCATCATCAGCGTCTATAACTTCCTTGTCGGGCCTTCTCTTGAACTCTTTGTCCATATTCCTGTTCTTGTCACTGTTCTTGTTCTTGTTCTCATCCCTGTTCTTGTCCATGCCTTGATCCTTGGACCTGATCATGCCACTGTTCCTGTTCCTGTATTCTAGAATTTTAGCTCTACACTGTCTGATTATGTGACCTTCATTGTTGCACTTGAAACACTTGACGATGTTGTTTCTCTGAGGTAAACCTGATCTTTGAATCCACCTTTCGACCAAACTGTTTCACCAACCTTTGCCAACCTCCATTTTGACCAAACCTGTTCTGACCAAACCTATTCTGACCAAACCTGTTCTGACCAAACCTGTTTTGATCAAACCTGTTCCTGTTATTTACCTTGCAATAGACTGCCTTGTGCCCAAACTGTTGACAAGAGTAGCAATACCCTTGAAAGTAACTAGCACTTCTGAAATTGTCATTTACCTTCTTCACTTGAGCCATGCAATGTGAAGCCATGTGACCAAACCTATGACAAGCAAAACATCTGCCTTGAAACTTTCCTTTATTTGACCTCTTGGGTCCTGAATACTTCTTCTTCTCATTCTGAATTCTGTTTTCTGTTTCTGTGCATCTATCATTCAAGGACTCCTTTTCTGAAATACTTTCCTCATCAGAACTCTCTTCCTTTTGGAGTCTCTTACTAGACTCTCCAACTTGTTCCTTGTGTGGCTTAACAAAACCAAGGCCTATTTTATCTGTTGTCTTTCTTTGACCTTTGATGAGTGACTTAACCTTTTTGGAGCTATCTTGAAACCTGTAAAGCTTATCCTTGTACTCTTTAGTTTCCTCTTTCAAAGAAGCCATTTTCTGTTCCAACTCACTATACTCAAGAACCTTAGACTCTAACTCATCCTTGAGTTCTTGTGTCTTAGCTATAGAGAAGTCAAGACTTTCTATAAGATCATCTCTTTCCATGCAACATTCATCTAACTTATCCTTGAGTCTAGCATTCTTCTTTCTTTCCTTTTTCAAAGCACTAAGAGCACTAATAAGTTCACCTTCAAGATCTACTTCACCTTCCTCTATATCTTCCTCTATTTGTTTGCTTTTTGAATCATCAAAGCCTTTTTCAGATTTCTTATCACTAGAGGTGCTACCCTTTTCAAAAACCATACATGCATCTTCCTTATAGTTTTCTGAAGCATCCTCATACATACTAGAAACCAAATCATTATTTGTGCAATCATCCTCAAGGTGACCAAAGTTTCCACATCTAAGACATTTCATGATAATGAATCTATGTTTCGGTTCTTCCTCTTTTTCTGATATGAACAACATCTCATTTTCATCATCACTTGAAGAACTTTCACTATCACTACTAGAACACTTACTTGCTTTGTCTAGGTAGAAACTCTTCTTGTGCTTGTGAGAATACCTCTTTCCTTGATTGTTGTGCTCATCTATGTTCTTCCTGTGATGCTTGTGCTTTTTAGAATCCTTGCTCTTAGAATCCTGTTTATCTTCATCACTTTCATTCTTGGGAACAGTACAGTCAGTAGCATAATGACCAAACTTTCCACAATTGAAACATCTTATATTTTTCATACTTTTGTGCTTTCTAGAGAACTTGCCTTTCTTGTTGTAATATGCCTCTTCATCACTAGAAGACTCATCACTATCTTGAAGTTGTTTACCCTTGGATTTCTTGGTAGCCTTGAAAGTTGCCTCTTTCTTGACATCAACCTTCACTTGAGTTCTCAACTCAAATGCTGCAAGTATACTATGGAGCTCATCCTTTTTCAACTTATCCAAATCTTTAGCTTCCTCAATAGCAGAAATATTTTCACTAAATCTATTAGGAAGAGATCTTAAAATCTTATCACAAACATCATTTTCAGCAAGCTCAAGACCTAAGTCTTTCATGGAGTTAACAACCTCATCCATACGAAGCATGTAGTCACTAATCTTTTCATCATCATTCATCTTGAGTTGTTCAAACATACCTTTGAAGTGTCTCAACTTGGCCTTTCTGACATTTGTATCACCTGTATGAACCACCTTCAATCGTTTCCACATTTCACTAGTTGTCTTGCAGTGAATCACTTTGGTGAGATCTGCTTTCTGTAAGCCTTTCAGGATTGCATTCATTGCCTTTGAATTGTTGTGATGTAGGAGCCTTTCTTCTTTAGTATTAGGACCATGTTCAGGAATAGTGTACTCATCTTCAATCACTTCCCAAACCTCATTCCCAAGTGCCATTAGATGAACCTTCATCCTTGCACTCCAAAGACCAAAATCTGACCCATCAAGAATAGGTGTTGCATTGCCACTTGAATGATCCATTGTGTTCTTTACTAGCTTTTCCTTCAAGTTGTTAAACTTTTCGAAGGCACCCGCTCCGATACCAATTGAAGAACACAAGCTTATACTGAGAGGGGGGTGAACAGTATAAGACCTCTTTTTACTTTTTCCTTTATACTTCAAAATAGTAAAGCAATATACCCAAAGCAATATCAAAGCAATGCACAATATCATCCACAAAGTGACACCAATTTTAACGTGGTTCACCCAAAATGGTTAGGCTACGTCCACAAAACTTTTCTCTAAAAGTTATCTCAAAGTTCTTTGGGAATCCTTCCCAATTACAATATTTATGAGCCTCGGCCCAAAGGAGATACCTTCCCCTAATCAAAATTTATGAGCCTCTGCTCAAAGGAGATACCTTCCCCTCTACTCTAGAAATGATCCCTCAGAAGATCAACTGCCTCTACCTCTTGCCAGCACGTGGAACTCCTTTCCACCGAAGACCTCCTGTCCTCAATGCTTAGCCTAAGAGACCTCTGCCTTCTATGATCACGTCCACAGCAGCTCAGCAACCTGTACCAAACACAGTCAGTCGGTCTAGTACAAGTCTTCCTCTATCTGTCAGATCTGTCCAACGCTTGAACAAATCAATCCTCTGCACACAAGCCTTCTCAAAGACTTGCCAAATCTATCCTCAGGTTCTTCTCAAAGAACCAGTGCACCTCTGTCCTCAAGTTCTCTGATAGAACTATCAAACTCAGCTCACAAGTCCTCTGCTAGGACCTGTCCAAATCTGCTCACAAGTCCCCACCGAAACCTGTCCAAAACTGCTCACAAGTCCCCATCGAAACCTGTCCAAAACTCAGCAAGCTCACCAAGAAAAAAAACTTTCTTAGTAGGAAATCACAAGGTGAATTGTTAGAGACCCAATGTGATTTGTCAAACTCATAGAAGCATAAAGAGAATTGTTAGAGACTCAATATGTTCTATACTCAACTCCCAATCTCAAACCTCAACTCAAATCAACTCAGCTCAAACTCAATTTCAATGCTCAACTCAAACTCAATCTCAATTTCAATGCTCAACTCAAACTCAATCTCAATTCAGAATTGGATAAGATAGAATGCTTTCTTTCAAGAACATGAAACCCCAACAATTGCCAATTATGCAAAGAATCACATAACAATGATACTCATGATCTTTCCACCATCAAATAGGGCTTCAACAACAATGCTCATCAACCAAGGTTCAATCAACACCATTCAACTCAAAACACAACCTTGAAGCATTTCACAATCAACATCAGAAAAGGAAACAAGTAGAACTCCTTTTCTCTCCAATATTGTTTGAACAAAAAGCATCCACCAACTCAAATCACAAGAGCACACACAACTTTTCAAATCATCAACAAAGGAGTAAGCCCAACACTTTAACCAAGTAAAGAATAGCTTGATTATTACCAATTTAATGAAAGCAAATGTCAATCTCAAAGCTGCCCACTTAAGGTTTCACAACTTCACACAAGAAGCAATTTTAACCTTAAAACATCATGCTTTCATTTCCATAATCAACCAAAAGCACTCTCAACATTACAAGAAAAAATTTATCCCTTATACACCTTATTTCTCCCTTATAGTCTTATCAAAAATAAAATTTATCTCTCATAAGAATGCAATAAGATATTTCAAACAACACCTTCAAAAGAATCTTTTATCAAAAATAAAACAAGCTTTAAACTCCTTATAACTCCTAAGCTGTTTTGCCCTCTAATAAACTTCCTCCATCCGCAAAATACACTTAGCAAAAATTAATTTCGAAAGTACCTTGGCCAACATCAAAAATCATGCTATGGAGAAATTGCGCATGAATTCTAACACCACCCACTGCGTCCACTTCACGATGTAAAACCCTTTCGCGTTATTCGAACGTGGAACCTCCCGTTCGGGTAGCGCGCCAACAACCTAGCCGCTATCGGTGCGCCAAAGGCGCCCGATGAGGTTTAAACCTCACGTTGTTAGCCTTGTTCCTTCTGTGCCAGGGATTAAATAAAACAATAGTGCCTCCCTTTCTTCTGACGTGAACACGAAGACGAAAACCTTACGACGGATTTACGACAAACGACGAGTACAAAAAAATGAACAACGGATTCACGAAAATGGCGAAGACACAGTCGAACAGCAGGTTACAAAAATGGCGAAGACACAGTCGAACGACGGGTTTACGAAAATGGCGAAGACACAATCGAAGAAGAAATCCGAACAACGGATCACGAAATCACAACGAGGAAGAAATCGAACAATAGATCACGAATTCACAGCGAGCAACTCTTTTCAAAATGCGGATGGGATAATTCTTGATTTTCATCGAGGGAGATTTATATGCATTTTTACCATAAGCTCTTGACGTCGGCGAGGAGTTTAACACGTCGGCGGAGGTCTTGGCTAGCGCCCACAATCTTAAAACATAGGCAGCGCCATGGGTTAGGAGAACCCATTGCAAACAATAATTTAATATTTATTTAAAAATAATTAAAGGGAACCTTAACAAGGTTTTTAATTATTTAAATAAATACTTCCTCCTGGACCCAAATGCATTAAACTAATGCATCCACCTGTAATCTTTAAACCTGCCAACTTGGGGTTTACAAAAGACCTTTGAAACTGTCATGCCGTAACCTTCATCAAAACAAATTATTTGACATCAAATCAAATTCCTTCAAGAGCTTCTTGACATCAATGACAACTTATACACTTGAGCAAAGGCAATGTACCCAAAGTACCCAAAATTGCCAACATCCTTCATTCCCTATCTATTCCCTAAGTTTTCTAAGGTTGTTAAATTCCCTTCTATTTAAGCATTGTAAAATTTACATTGGTGTGGATTGATTAATATATTTCTAATTTCTATTTTTCTCCTAACTACCATGCCAAAAGTCATCTCTAGAACTTGTACAAATTTTCTCTACAAGTACTCTCTAGAACTTTTCCAAATCTGCTCCACAAGTCCTCTCTAGAACTTGCTCAAATATGCTCTACAAGTCCTCTCTAGAAATTTCTCAAATATGCTCTATAAGTCCTCTCTAGAACTTGCTCAAATATGCTCTACAAGTCCTCTCTAGAACTTGCTCAAATATGCTCTACAAGTCCTCTCTAGAACTTGCTCAAATCTGCTCTACAAGTCCTCTCTAGAACTTGTTCAAATCTGCTCTACAAGTCCTCTCTAGAACTTATCCAAATCTTCTCAATAAGTCCTCTCAAGAACTTATCCAAATATTTATTTTAAGCTTCCATAAAAGCTCACACAAATCAGTCCACAAGTCTTCTCAAAGAATTACCTCAAATCTGCTCAACAAGTCCACACAAGAACTTGTCCAATCTCATAGAAACATAAAGAGAATTGTTAGAGACTCAATATGTTCTATACTAATCACAATGCTCAATTACTTTCAATCACTCTCTTAGAAACATAAGGAGAATTGTTAGAGACTCAATATGCTTCAAATTCAACTCAATTCTCAATCACTTTCTCAACTCAATTCAAAATATAGAATAGTTTATTTTATGGAACTTGAACAATCACTTCACACATCCACTTGACTAGGCTCAACAAACTCTACTCAACCAATCACTCAATGAAATAACCCTTTCTCACAAACCCTAGTCCAAGCATATAAACACCAACTCAAAATATTTCCAATAATGCTCAACAACAAATCTCACATAACAATGATACTCATGTTCTTTTCAAACCCTAGTTCAAGTTCTTTTCTCAACAACTCACTTCAACAACAATGCTTATAAAACAATCTTCACATAGCAATGATACTCAAAACCTAATTCAAGTTCTTCACACAACCAATGGCTTCAACAAAAATGCTTATAAAACAAGTTTTTTTTTTATTCTATAAAAACCTTGAAGCATTAACTCAACACACTCAATAAGGAAATCCTAATCAAATCCTTTTCACTCCAAACTTATTTTCCAAAAAACAATCAATCAACTCAACTATGGAAGAATGTGCCCATACATTTTTCTTGATGATGAAGGAACCTCAAATATCTATCACAACCACAACCACATCTTTGCCAAACTCAAAGAGGTTAGAAGATAAATCTCTCTCACAATGTAATGCAAAAACTCAATTACACCTTATCACTCCACCTTTAAAAACAACCATCAACATACATAAAATATTTATCCAATAACACCTTATAATATCCCAATTAAAATAAATTTAACATCCACAAAAATTAACTCAAAAACCTCTTTAATTAGATTTAATAGCAAAAATAACTTTGGCAAAAATCAAATCCACTTTCCTTATAACTCCAATAACATAAATCAATTACCAAGCAAGCAACCTTTCATATATCCTTATAACTCCAAATAACACCTTAAGAAAACATTAGGTAAAATAAAATATTTAATTAAAAGTACCTTTACCACTAGTGGGATTCAAACCCACAACCACTTCCTCCTCGTGCACTCTAGCTATGGGCTTGACCATCACATGTGCTAGACACATGCTTGAGAGGCTAAGAGCACTACATGCTCTTTCCCAAGCCTGGTGCTCTAAAAAGTGCATGCCAAAATATTTCCACCTTGGCGCTCAAGACAAACATGCCAACAACCTCCACGTGAATCGATCGTGGTCACTTCCACTCCCAATGCTCTTGCAAAATACGTGCTGCCAATGGACCACCCTATCCAATGGGAGTGAGGCCTTAAGCCCTCCCAATTTGTCTTCTTCCTGGCACTAAAAGACAAAACTTTTTTTGTCTTCTTCCTCAATGATTGCACGAAATACACTTTTGCTCGGTCACTTGAATTAATCGAAGAAGGATAAAGTTTGAATGCCCTTTGGCATGGTATTTATACATGAAATTCACCATTTGATTTAGATGTCGGTGCTCCACAAAATTTTATGACATCGATGCTTTTATAACCTTTATAATTTATAAATTATTTAAATTCTAAAAGAATTTAAATTTTATAAATTATATTTATAAACCTTTGACTTTAATAAAAATTAAAGCCTCCTTGAGATAAAATTTAAACCTTTATTTGTACTCCATTGATTTATGAAAATTATTCTTCCACCATGGTTTTAATAAAAACCCTTATAAAACAATATTTTGACAATTTTTCTTCAACTCTTGCATTGCTCTTGGTGTCAATGATGGTGTACTCCATGGTATTAATGATAACTTCATGTGTTCACTTTGGCATCAATGAAAACTTCTCACCTTGACATTAATGAAAACTAAATGAGCTCAAAATGTCCAAAAATATTCCCCTTTGTCATTGATGGCAATCCAAATTATTTTTACCAAAAACTTGACCTTTCCTTTGTTCTGCTCCCCTTGGGACATTGCTCCCCTTGGCTCAATGCTCTCTCCTTTTTACTCAAATACCAAATCTCTCCCCCTTACTAAAATATCTCCCCATTTGAAATCAATGGAAAAGGGTCACCTTTGGGTCTTGGGGCTAAGAATGAGCCTCTTAGCTTAGCCCCTCCCCCACCTCCTCTTGAGGTGGTTAATTCTGAGGTGGGAGTATTTCTACTCCTAGAAAGCACTGCTCTTTACCTTTATCATCTTTTTCTTCTTATCTGATCCTTATGATTCCTTTGATTATTTATTTCCATGTCCATGTTCCTATCCATGTCTACATTCCTATCCCTATTTTTGTTCTTGTTCCTATTCTTGTTCATATCCATGTTCTTGTTCCTGTTCATATCCATGTTCCTATGTTCTTGTTCATATCCATATTCCTTTTCTTGTTCTTGTTCTTGATTCTAGAATTTCTGATCTACACCACTTTGTTGTGTGACCATCATTATTGCACTTATAACACTTAATGTTATTATTCCTTGGAGGTGCAAATGTCTTAGGATTTCTCCTAGTGAATCCATATCCTCTTCTTTCATGAACCCTACAATTCATTGCCTTGTGACCAAACTGATTACATGAGTAGCAATACCCATGGAAAAATGCTATTTGTTCCCATATTCTTGTCTTTCATGTGTCCTGCATTGTGAAGCCATGTACCCAAACCTATGACATGAGAAGCATCATCTGTTGAAGAAACTTTGCATGGACCTCATTGGTCTCTTAGTCTCTTCTACCCTATCTTGTTTCTAGTTCCATATGTTCCTTACTTGTGTATTGTTCCTTTCCTTGTTGAACTTTTTATTTTCCAACTTATCCTTAGAAGTCTCACTCTCTATTTTACTTACTTCTTTTGATGCTTCTTCTTCTCTGGTGCTTGAGCTTGACTCTCCTTTTTTTGCTTCATGTTTCCCTTGTTCTTCTTCAAAACTAAGTCTTGTTTTTGTGATTGATGATATTTGTGCATTGATAATCTTGTCCAAAGTATTTGAATTTTCCTCAAACTTGTGTAGCTTGTCCTTAGAACCTTTTACTTCCATCCTTAGTGAAACTATCTCATGCTCTAATATTTCACACTCTAGATATTTTACCTTTAATTTTTCAGCCATACCTTCTTCAATCCTTCTTGCCTCTTCAACCTTGATTTTGAAGTTGGTGAGTTCCTGTAGAAACTTTGCTTTTGCTTTCTCATCTTCTTGAGCTTGAACTCTTAATCCCGAGTTCTCCCTTTTTAATTCTTCAAGAGTAACCATAAGTCTTTCACATTCTATCTTTTTTACCTTTGACTTTTCAATCATACCTTCTTCAACTCTTCTTGCCTTTTCAACCTTATATCTCAAGTCAGAGAGATCTTGTAGAAGCTTTGTCTTACATTTCTCATCTTCTTGTATTTGAGCCTTCAATTCTAAATTCTCTCTTTTCAATTCAACAAGTTCCTTAAGAGTGGCTTCCTCCTTTTATTTTTTTTAATCTTCCTCTTCTTTCTTTCTTTGATCTTCTATAGGAGCATTTTCTTCTAATACTAAAAGTAGAGTTTCTTCTTCATACCTATTTTGATTGTCCCTATTATCCTTTCTTGAACCAATCTCTAGGATTTCATTTCTAAGAATATCATCTTCCTATTCACCGCTACTAAACCCATCGCAATAACCTACATCATGGCTAGGTTGACCACAAACAAAATATTCTTCACCTTCTTGTGGACAATAAGCTGCATGGTGACCTGTATTCCTACATCTAGTACAAAAATTTATCAATCTGATCTTTTCTCCATTGCTTGATTCATCTCTTGAATCTATTTCCATTCTTCCTCCCAAAACAACAATATTGAATTCATCTTCCTTTTCTTTCATGACCATGTGTGTTCTTTTCTTCTTGTGTCTCATGGTTCTACCTTTGCCTTTCTTTGCCATTTGTGTTCTTGTAAGATCTTCCTTCAAGCTATTAAACCTTTTCCAAAGGAACCAACTTTGATACCAATTGAAGAACACAAGCTTATACTAAGAGGGGGGTGAACAATATAAGACCACTTTTTACTTTTCTTTCCCAAATAGTATTAACCAATATAATCAATGGCAATATCAATAGTAATAACCAAAGCAATGCATAAATCATCACACACAATAGAGACACCAATTTAACGTGGTTCACCCAATGTGGGCTACTCCACGGAGAAAATATTTCACTAATATTTTCTCAATAAATCTCTTGGGAATCCTTTCCCTATTACAATGTTTATGGACCTCTGTCCAAAGGAGATGCTAATCCCCTAAATCAAGTTTATGGATCTCTATCCATAAGAGAACTCCTTCTCCTTTGCTCTGGATGGTGATCCTCTAGAAGACTACTACCTCCACTACATTGGCTTGTGGATCTCTCTCCACTGAAGACTCTTGTCCCCACTCAGAAGACCTATCCTCACTACCCTGGCTAATGGATCTCTATCCATTTGAGACTACTAGGCTTTGCTCTATCACCTCCAAAGATCTATCTCAAATCTGCACTAAACATAGTCCTTTGGTCTAGCACAAATTTTCTCAATCTCTATCTCTGGTCTGGCATAAACCTATCCTCAAATATGCACCAAACTCTGTTCTCAAATCTGCACTAAACATAGTCCTTCGATCTAGCACAAATCTATCCTCAATATCTATCCTCAAGCCTTAACTCAAGGCTTGAATAAACTCTATTGGATCTGCCCTAAACCTTAACTCAAGGTTTGAAAAAATCAATCAACTATGCTCTCAAGTCTTCTCAAATACTTATCTCAAATCTTCCTTGTAAGCTTCCACAAAATCTCACACTAATATGTCCACAAGTCCTCTCTAGAAATTGTCCAAATCTACTCCACAATTCCTCTCTAGAACTTGTCCAAATCTGATCCACAAGTCCTCTCTAGAACTTGCTCAAATCTGCTCTACAAGTCCTCTCTAGAACTTGCTCAAATCTACTCTACAAGTCCTCTCTAGAACTTGCTCAAATATGCTCTACAAGTCCTCTCTAGAACTTGCTCAAATATGCTCTACAAGTCCTCTCTAGAACTTTCTCAAATATGCTCTACAAGTCCTCTTTAGAACTTGTTCAAATCTGCTCTACAAGTCCTCTCTAGAACTTGTCCAAATCTGCTCGATAAGTCCTCTCAAGAACTTATCCAAATATACTCTCAATATGTATTGTAAGCTTCCACAAAAGCTCACACCAAATCTGTCCACAAGTCTCCTCAAAGACTTACCTAAAATCTGCTCAACAAGTCCACACAAGAACTTGTCCAATCTCATAGAAACATAAAGAGAATTGTTAGAGACTCAATATGTTCTACACTAATCACAATGCTCAATTACTTTCAATCACTCTCTTAGAAACATAAGGAGAATTGTTAGAGACTCAATATGCTTCAAATTCAACTCAATTGCTCAATCACTTTCTCAACTCAATTCAAAATATAGAATAGTTTGTTTTATGGAACTTGAACAATCACTTCACACATCCACTTGACTAGGCTCAACCAACTCTACTCAACCAATCACTCAATGAAATAACCCTTTCTCACAAACCCTAGTCCAAGCATATAAACACCAACTCAAAATATTTCCAACAATGCTCAACAACAAATCTCACATAACAATGATACTCATGTTCTTTTCAAACCCTAGTTCAAGTTCTTTTCTCAACAACTCACTTCAACAACAATGCTTATAAAACAATCCTTTATTCCAGAAAACCTTGAAGCATTAACTCAACACACTCAATAGGAAATCCTAATCAAATCCTTTTCACTCCAAACTTATTTTCTAGAAAACCAATCAATCAACTCAACTATGGAAGAATGTGCCCATACCTTTTTCTTTATGATGAAGGAACCTCAAATATCTATGACAGTCATAACCACTTCTTTGCCAAACTCAAAGAGGTTAGAAGATAAATCTCTCTCACAATGTAATGCAAAAACCTCAATTACACCTTATCACTCCACCTTTAAAAACAACCATCAACATACATAAAATATTTTCCAATAACACCTTATAATCTCCCAATTAAAATAAATTTAACATCCACAAAAATTAACTCAAAAACCTCTTTAATTAGATTTAATAGCAAAAAGAACTTTGGAAAAAATAAAATCCACTTTCCTTATAACTCCAATAACATAAATCAATTACCAAGCAAGCAACCTTTCATATACCCTTATAACTCCAAATAACACCTTAAGAAAACATTAGGTAAAATAAAATATTTAATTAAAAGTACCTTTGCCACTAGTGGGATTCGAACCCACAACCACTTCCTCCTCGTGCACCCTAGCCATGGGCTTGACCACCATATGTGCTAGACACACGCTTGGGAGGCTAAGAGCACTACGTGCTCTTTCCCAAGCCTAGTGCTCTAAAAAGTGCATGCCAAAATATTTCCACCTTGGCACTCAAGAAAAACATGCCAACAACCTCCATGTGAACCGATTGTGGTCACTTACACTCCCAAATGCTCTCACAAAATACGTGTTGCCAATGGACCACACTGTCCAATGGGAATGAGGCCTTAAGCCCTCCCAATTTGTCTTCTTCCTGGCACTAAAAGATAAAACATTTTTTGTCTTCTTCCTCAACGATTGCATGAAATACACTTTTGCTCGGTCACTTGAATTAATCGAAGAAGGATAAAGTTTGAATGCCCTTTGGCATGGTATTTATACATGAAATTCACCATTTGATTTAGACGTCGGTGCTCCACAAAATTTTATGACGTCGATGCTTTTATAACCTTTATAATTTATAAATTATTTAAATTCTAAAAAGAATTTAAATTTTATAAATTATATTTATAGACCTTTGAATTTAATAAAAATTAAAGCCTCCTTGAGATAAAATTTAAACCTTTATTTGTACTCCACCGATTTAATGAAAATTATTCTACCACCATGGTTTTAATAAAAACCCTTATAAAACAATATTTTGACAACTTTTCTTCAACTCTTTGCATTGCTTATGGTGTCAATGATGGTGTACTCCATGGTATTAATGACAGCTTCATATGTTCACTTTGGCATCAATGACAACTTCTCACCTTGACATTAATGAAAACTAAAAGAGCTCAAAATGTCCAACAATCTCCTCCTTTGTCATTAATGGCAACCCAAATTATTTTTATTGAAAACTTGACCTTTCCTTTATTTTGCTCCCCCTGGGATATTGCTCCCCTTGGCTCAATGCTCTCTCCTTTTTACTCAAATACCAAATATACCCCCATTTGAAATCAATGGTAAAGGGTCAACTTTGGGGCTCGAGGCTAAGAATGAGCTTCTTAGCTTAGCCCCTCCCCCACCTTATCTTGAGGTGGCTAATTTTGGGGTGGGAGTATTCCTTCTCCCAGAAAGCATTGTTCTTTACCTTTATTCTCTTTTATTATTATATTATCCTTCTGATTCCTTTGACTATTTCTTTCCATGTCCATATTCCTATCCATGTATACATTCCTGTCCCTATTTTTTTCCTATTCTTGTTCATATCCAGGTTCCTATTCCTATTCATATCCATGTTCCTGTTCTTGTTCATATCCATATTCTTGTTCCTATTTTTGTTTGATTTTGGAATGTCTTCTTTACACCCCTTTGTTGTGTGACCATCATTATTGCACTTATAAAATTTAATGATATTATTCCTTGGAGGTGCAAATATCTTAGGATTTCTCCTAGTGAATCCATATCCTCTTTTTTCATGAACCCTACAATTGATTGCCTTGTGACCAAACTAATTACATGAGTAGTAATACCCATAGAAAAGTTATCTGTTCCTATTAGAATTAAAGTGCACTATGCCTCTTTTAGTTTGACACTTGTCAGTTTCATTGACATTTGTCATGTTCATCATATAGGCTTATGCCTATATATTGTACTCATTTGTTGTATAATATAATCTCATTAGTTTCACTCCCAACATTTGGTATCAGAGCTCAAAAATTTCTCTAGCCTTTAATCTTGAGGGGGGATTTCCCTCATGGAAATCCCCCCTCACCCTTTCCCCCCCATTTTCCCATTTTTTCATTTTTCTCCACTGTTTTTCAAAATAGGGAGTATGCTATTCATACTTGATAGATGAATCAAAAACCAGACCTTTAGAAAAACTATGGATGATGGGAAATTTTTTTAGTTTTTAGGGTTCTAGTTACAGTTTTGTTGGTTCTCTGTTCGGGCCCAATGCTGTTGTGGTGGGTGCTCTATTGCCGGAAGCTCACATCACTATCTGGTATTTTGAGGTGGATGTTATAGTTGGCATTCTTGCTATTCCAAGAGGAGAAGCTGCTGTAGCAGCAGCTGCTACAAATTTAGCCACAACAGTAGTTGCAAAAATTATAGCATGTGCTCCTTCTTGCAGATGTATAAAGTCTCCCTCAATTAGAAACAATTCAGGGAATGGCCCGAACAAAGCATGCCAACAAGGATCTTTCATCTAATAGAATTGGATCAGAAGTTTTTCCATATCCATCCAATGTTGCAGATTTTTGAGATGATTGTAATGCAGAGGTTTGTATATCAGCAGTTTTTGGGAGTTTACAATTAGGTACATCCTATTGAAAATGACTTGATTCTCCAAAGGATTGACTTGGAGATGTTGAAACAGATGAACGAGAAATTGGACCTAGTAGGTCCACATTCATGGATTTGGTTTGGGAGTGTGCAAGATGTGTTTCATATTACATATCTTGGGCTCCTAAATCTGTGTTTTACTGCTGAATCTGATGTTGAGGAAATGAAGGCAAATGCTGCTAATCCAATCTTCTATTTTGTGTGTCCTGTTGACAATCTTGATCAAGTTGCAATCCTGAAGCTTCTTGTGTCTGGGAGTTATGATCCCAATATTCCTACTTAATAATGGAAGACAAATTATTTTCTTGAACTTCCTCTTTTGATATTTGTGTCTGCTGCTCTTTCTGCATATTCACTATATCACCATCTGACTGGTCCAGCTGAGAGTGTGTCTACAGATCTTGATGCTTAGAATGCAACCCTTATGATTTCACATTTGTGGTTGTTGTCTTATTGGAAATCATTGGACCTATGAAGGATGATTGTGATGTATGTACTGATTAGTTTGTTGTAGTTGGACCTATGAAGGATGATTGTGATGTATGTACTGATTAGTTTGTTGTAGTGCCTGTTGATGTTGTGGAATCATGAGTTTATGGGGAGGAAGCATGGTAGGTATGGACTAAAATTTTCCACAAGGAGGTGGAGAAACCTGAATAGTAGATGGTTGTAAAGTTTGTGGAATGCTTTGTTGATGCATTCCAAACTGGTGCATCATTCCCATTGGGTCAGATGGAAGAAGAGAATTCATGCCAAAAACTAGAGATGGAGCAATAGGCAATCCAGTAGCATGCTCCACCTTTGGAGGCACATCACAAACCAGAACAAGGGGTACTGCTATGTCTACATTGTCATTTGGCATCATCCCATCCTTAGCTTGGTTAGCTTGGTTGATCTTATCTTGGAGGCTCGTTGATTGATGTAGATCATGCCCATTCATAGAAGTTCAGATCTGATTCTCCTCACAGACCTACAAATCCACGTGGAACACATCATCTTCCAATTCCAAAAATATTCAGTTTAATAGGCTCTTCACCCGTGAGATTCGTGGATCGATTGCTCTTTTGGCATGATGTATTTGATGTACTGGTGTCCCCGCATAATCTAGCATTGCAACTCAAGTCTGCAGATCAAATATACTAATATGGTGGACATGATTTTTTTGAGTTTGTTGGAGGGACATCAACCGGTTGGTGAAGGCCGTGAGAAGGCCTTCTGCAAATAAATTTGTAGCCCATTTTGAGGCACTTTAAATAAAAATCTGAGCGACAGTTTTCATGGATAAATTTATGAGCAAATTGTTGATGGTCGTGTCCATTTATGTGGTTGTTGCTCAAAATATGGGAGTGTAATATCACAACATCACGAGCGGGCATGATAATTCATGATGGACTCTTTCAAACTTGATGAGGCCATAATAAAATCTTGTTTGTGAATTTTTTTTTTGGCAAAACTCTTTCTCTACTTGTGAAATTCGATCTGGCACAATCCAATTTGGATTACAGGTGGTACTGTGAAGGATCAAGGCATGGAAAAGCTCAATGATATGGTCTACATCTAGATGCGTAGGCCCTATGGTGTAATGCACAAGTTTGTACTCCTTATTGTCGTGTATGGTGAAGGTTGAAAAACACTTTGGTGGGGTCAATCACACCCACATTCAAAGCTGGAACCCAGGCTAATTTCTTGATGTGCTCACGGTAGAATGTACTCATTAGTTTGTTGCCATTACGTGGAGGTTGCTAGATCAAGCATATGTCAGCATGTGAGCAAAAGTTAAGATCATGGCGACCTCGAGCATCATGAAGCCTGCAGATGAAGGGTCCATGGTAAAAAGAATGAAGATTACGGGTTCGAAGTGCGGTGAGGTCGCTATAACAAGATTAAAGGATGAGAACAAGAGAAGGAATGCGCTTTTGTATTGCCTTCAACTAACGAAGACTCATATTGCTATATAATAGTTTATTAAAAATGGTCCATGTTCAATTTTTTTTGAGAATCTGTGATGGCGTGGAGAGTTTGGCCCACCTCAAAGTCATGGGGATTATTTATTTTAAATGGTGTGGTACCAAGGAAACGTGGCTGGGCTATGCACCTTTGATGTTGTCTAACCAGAGTGCCTTCCAGTTTCTAGTGCACGAAGAATGAAGGACACCACACAATTTTTTTTTTGCAGTGATATGATCAAAATTGGAGCTTAACCTGGAGCTTAAAGCATTGGAGATGTCAACATGGTAAATATTTTAGAGCATCAGCTGGACGATAAATATTTCATGACCATCCAGGATAGGGATTTGTATTGGAAAACCTTCTTACCTGAGGCGACCGACCGCGATCACCCGACGTGCAATCCCTTTGGTCCCAATGGAACGCCTCTAGAGGGCATGGAGTTTCCCAAGAGCTTGGTGGTTGTTGCTGGATTTGACCTCTTGCAATATTGGCAGATCAACTATGTGTAAGGCCTCCAGAGGGAAGGTAAACAAGTGAAGCTTATGTTTTTGAAACAGGCCACCATTGGCTTCTATCTCTTGCCTAACATAGAGCATTTTTTAGGCCCTCATGACGAAGATTATTATTACTTTTTTAATTATTTCCTGTTATGATATATTATTTTTGTGCAATGGAGTATGTATTTAAAGTCATGTAGGCAAAGCGAAAGTAAACTACACTTCTATGAGTGTTGTGTGGAAGCTAAAAATGACACCTACAATGCAGTTGAAATTTGTTTTAAAAAGTATTGTTGACAATCCAAAGCCTGAACAAGCCACCACTTGATGAAGTGGATGTGTGACATCATCTGGCGAATGATATGTGATTGTTTATGCCACCCAATAGCTTTGAAGAATCCAGTTGTCAAACTGCTGTAGACTGGGAGATGCCAACTATTTTTTTGACCATAGAAAGCATCCATGATATTCCAGGCATCCTGTGGAGACTGTCAGTGAAGCTCTAGAGGAGTGAAGATTTGGCACTCTAAAAATGAATGGGCCATTGATTTTGCAAAGGCTCCATAAAGCATTTATGATTTTCAAAGCACGGGGCACTTTATTTTTTTTTAATTTTTTTTGTTCCACATGGCAAGTGGAGTGGAAAAGGCCCACATGGCCTACTTTATTGTAATTTCAAAAGTGAGAGGTCCACATGGCCCTATTTTTTTTACATGGAGGTGGAAGGCCTAGATGGCCCATGTAATTCCCCTACGAGGTTAAATTGATTTATTTTTATGCTGCCAGTGTGATGCCAGGAATTTTTTATTCTTGAGGTTTATTTTGCTGCCTAGAGAGGAATGTTATTGTTTTTTCAGCAAGTTGAAGGCCCCATTCAAACCCAAGTATAAGGATATTTATAGTCGTTGGAAATATTTTTTTGAGATAGACACATTGGTGGTGTCCATTTGTAATTATAAGGCTATTTCAATTGAGTTTTTTAGCCTCAAAGTTTTTCTACCTTGGAGTGCACTCTCGGTTGTACCCGACACTCCCAAGGCACTTGTAAGTGAACCTAGTATCTAGTATTATCCTCTTTCTACTTGGCGGATGTAGCGGTTGGTTACCCATGCATTCCTGTAAGATGAGGTGACTATCATAAGGACACTTATTCTAGGGACTACAGACATAGACACCCTAGACTCTATCCAAGTTTTTTTCTGGATCTACTTCTGAAGACTATAGACGAAGACACTTCAGAAGATTCTCTTCTATTCTTCTTTCTTCTTCTCCTCCATATTTGGATTCTATGGATCATTTTAGTGTATTTCATAGCTCATTTTTTCTTATGTATTAAGGTGCATTTTTGGCAGAGACGAACACCTTCTAGATTGAGTTCACCATGAAAAGGGATTTGATATTCATGGTGGATCTAGTCAGTGACCTGCAAAAGGCAACATCCTCTGAGGATGACCTATAGGGGCAACAGACCCAGAAGTGGTTGACCCTGAGGCACCCATGATGACCCTGAGGCACTTAGATAGCTAACCCAGTGGCAACAAATCGTGGAAGTGGCTGACCCTGAGGCAACAGACTAAGATGTATACACAGTTGATCTAGCATTATTCATAGTTGAAGAGCCAAACACAATAACCACGAGCCTAGACCAAATCAGCAATAAAAGAGGATGATAGGTTTCTTTTATAAAAGTCAACATTAAGGGGGAATGTTACCTAATGTTGACTTGTTTTTTTCTTTAGTTAGGATAGTGCACTTTAAGGGGGAATGTTAGAATTAAAGTGCACTATGCCTCTTTAGTTTGACACTTGTCAGTTTCATTGACATTTGTCATGTTCATCATATAGGATTATGCCTATATATTGTACTCATTTGTTGTATAATATAATCTCATTAATTTCACTCCCAATAGTTCCCATATTCCTGTCTTTCATGTGTCCTGCACTATGAAGCTATGTGCCCAAACCTATGACATGAGAAGCATCGTCCATTGAAGAAACTTTACCTAGACCCCATTGGTCTCTTAGTCTCTTCTACCCTGTCCTATTTCCAGTTCCATATGTCCCTTACTTGTGTATTGTTCCTTTCCTTGTTGAAATTTCTATTTTCCAACTTATCCTTAGAAGTCTCACACTTTCTTTTACTTCTTTTGATGTTTCTTCTTCTTTGGTGCTTGAGCTTGACTATCCTTTTTCTGCATCATGTTTCCCTTGTTCTTCTTTAAAACTAAGTCCTGTTTTGGTGACTGATGATATTTGTGCATTGATAATCCTTTCTAAAGTCTTTGATTTTTTTTTAAACTTGTGTAGCTTGTCCCTAGAACCTTTTACTTCCTTCCTTAGTGAAACTATATCATGTTCTAATTTTTCCATCCTTAGAACTTCTTCTATTTATGTAGAAAACTTGAATAAGTTTTCTACAAAGTGTCTATCCTCCTTTTTACAATAGAAAATGAGTAGTATTTATAGAGGATTTCACCTATTTTATTTAATACATAGAAGAAAAAATGCTTATAGATCAATAACCTTGGTTATGACTTTCCTCCTTGGATATCTTGAAAAACCACCTTTTGAGATAGTGATCTAGCTTTTAAGGAAAAAATCCCATAAAATTAGCACATTCGGGTGTCGATGCACAAAATTAGGAAAATTTGTTGAATTTGACCATCTTTGTGCTTTGGAAATCTACATTTGCCTAGGAAGTCCATAAGATATTTAAAATGTTATGAAAAGGAGAAGATTTTGTGGGTAGCGCCTCAAACATTATGAAAATATCTTGGAGATATTTGAAGAACACAAGCTTATATCGAGAGGGGGGTGAATAGTATAAGATCACTTTTTACTTTTTCTTCCCAAACAATAATATGTAATACATCAATAAAAATATTAACAATAGTAATCAAAGTAATGCACAAATAACCACATACAATAGAGACACCAATTTCATGTGGTTCACCCAATGTGTGCTACTCCATAGATAAAATATTTTACTAAATTTTTTTCAACAAATCTCTTGGGAATCCTTCCTTATTACAATGTTTATGGACCTCTATCCAATGGAGAAACCAGTCCCCTAATCAAGTTCATAGATCTCTATCCACTGGAGACACCAATCTCCTCATTTGGTTTGTGGATCTCTATCCATAGAAGAACTCCTTCTCCTCTCCTCTAGCTAGTGAACCTCTAGAAGACTACTACCTCCACTACACTGAATTGTGGATATCTATCCTTTGAAGACTCTTATTATAACTTAGAAGACCTTGAAGAACACAAGCTTATACTGAGAGGGGGGGTGAACAGTATAAGACCGCTTTTTACTTTTTCCTCCAAATCAACTTTCAAATCAATATTATGTAGTGTATAGAAAGCAATATCAATAGCAGTAATTAAAGCAATGCACAAAACACCATCCACAATAGAGACACAACAATTTACGTGGTTAACCCAATGCGGGCTACTCCACGGATAAAATATTTCACTAAATTTTTTCAAATAAAATCTGGGAATACCTTTCCCGATTACAATGTTTATGGGCACCAACCCAAAGGAGACACCAATCCCCTAGCTCTATTCTGGCTGGTGATCCTTTAGAAGACCTCTGCCTCCTCTGCCCTTAGCAAATGGAACTCTATCCATAGAAGACACCTGTCTTCCCTGCTCTGGCTGGAGACCTCTGTCCTCAACTCTAAAATTGGTCCTCAAAATTGCACTAAACATAGTCCTTTGGTCTAGCATAAATGTCCTCGATCTCTTTCTTTGATCTACACCAAACATGGTCCTTCGGTCTGGCACAAATGTCTTTGTCCTCTTTTTTTGGTCTGCACAATAAAAACATAGTCCTTCGCTCTTTTTGCGTAATCACAACTGCACTTGATCAAAATTTGACCTTTACAACTCTGTGCAATCATGCCAGCATATACTTCGCGCACTCTGCTTCCTTGCAATCTTACTTACTTAGAAGATTCGATGAAATGCATTTTGTACTCTGCAATCGACTTTTGCACTTAGCTTCTTGGCGATCAAACTTCTCCCCACCCTCTATCTGTGAATGTCACACTTCGAATGCACACTTAAAAATCAATCCTTTAACTCTCCAAACAACCCTCCTTTTATACTAACACATTCAAGATTTAAACCTTGGTCTTAGTCGGCTGTTACCCTTAAACTACGTCAGCTGCAAAACCTTAAACTACGTCGGCTCAAATTTAACTCTGTTGGCTTCAACTGCCTCTGTGGTTCTGTAGCTTTTCTCGTGAAACTACATGTCGTGATATCACGACACCTTTGCAGCCGTACACTTTTTTTTGGCTTTTGTTGCGATATCATGACACTTTAGCCTTTGACGACTTTGACTAAGCTCTTGTCGCGATATCACGACACTTCTCACTTTCTTATCCACTTCTTGGCTTGCACTAGCAAAAATGAAACATGTCACAAAATTGTGACACTTTCGCTGCCTTGAGCTTCTCTCTGCCTTACACCCGCAAAACTGGAACATGTCGTGAAATCATGACACTTTCGCTGCCTTACGCCCCCAAAACTGGAACATGTCATGAAATCGTGATGCTTTTGTCTTCATAGCCTTCCTTTCTGCTTTCGTCACGAAATCATGACACTTCACCTATGGAAGACATGCTATCAGTTTCTATCATGAAATCATGACACTTCTGCTGCCGTCTGCTATCTTTTCTGCCTGTTGCAAAATCATGATGCTTTTAGCTTTCGTACGCTTTCTTTGCAGCCTGTCATGAAATCGTGACAGTTCTCATTTTTGACTCTTCCCTTTGTTGCATGTCATGAAATTGCGTTAGTTCTCACTTCGAGTTTTGCAGCATGTCACAAAATCGTGACAGTTCTCACTTTGATTTCTGTAGCATTTTGCAAAATTGTGACACTTTATCTTTCTACTTTCTCTCTCTTCAAACTTGTCAAGAAATTGCGACAACTCACATTTCGGACTCTCTCTTCTGCAATATGTCGCGAAATCATGACACTTTTCCTTTTGGACTCCTTCTCCTGCAACATGTTGTGAAATCGTGACACTTTTCCTTTCGGACTCCCTCTCCTGCAACATGTCGCAAAATCGCGACACTTTTTCTTTCGGACTCCATCTCCAGCAACATGTCGCGAAATCATGACACTTTTTCTTTTGGACTTCCTCTCCTGCAACATGTCACGAAATCACGACACTTTTTCATCCGTACAATCTTCTTTGTAATATGTCATGAAATCGCGACATTTCTGACTCCAAACATTCTCTCTCCTCTATGAGTCATGAAACTACGACATGTCACGATATCGTGACACTTTTCCAAAAATCTTTCTCTCTCCTGCCTAGGTCACAAAAATGGAACATGTCGTGATATCATGACAATTTTTCAAACTTACTCATTTTTCCAACTTACACTTTTCTTTCAAACCTGTCAGCTTGGAGTTTGCCAGAGACTTGTGAAACTGTCATGCCAAAACCTTCATAAAAACAAAGTATTTGACATCAAATCAAATTCCTTCATCAAATTCCTTTGAAAGCTTCTTGACATCAATGACAACTTAAACACTTGAGCAAAAGCAATGTACCCAAGGTACCCAAAATTGCCAACAGACCTATCCTCACTACCATAGCTAATGAGTATCTATCCTCTGGAGACTACTATCATCTGCTCTATCATATCCAAAGCTTACTCTTAGTTGTGTCATAAATCTGCACTAAACACAATCCTTAGATATAGCACAAATATGCTCAATATCTGTCTCTGATCTAAACTAAACATAGTCCTTCAGACAAGCATAAATCTACTCAATATCTGTATCTAGCATGGCATAAACCTATCTCAATCAAAATCAAATCTATTCTCATTCTTCACAAAGACTTGTCTCAAATCTATCCAACAAGTCCTCACTAGAACTTGTCCAATCTGCTCTCAAGTCTTATCTAAGACATACCTCAAATATCCTCAACAAGTCCTCTCTAGAAATTTTCCAATATTCTCTCAAGTCTTCTCTAAGACTTGCCTCAAATCTGATCAACAAGTCCTCACTAGAACTTGTTCAATCTTCTCTCAAGTCTTCTCTAAGACTTACCTCAAACCTACTCAACAAGTCCTCACTAGAACTTGTCCAAAATGCTCTCAAGTCTTCTCTAAGACTTACCTCAAATATTCTCAACAAGTCCTCACTATACTTGTCTCAAATTTGTATTGTAAGATTCACAAAAGCTTACTCAACTTAGTCTTTGAGTCCACTTTAGGACTTACTCAATTCTGTCCACTAGATTTCATAAAAGCTCAACTCAATCTATCACAAAAAATCTCTTTAATCACACAAACAATTTTCACATTGAATCTTGTTTTAATCTCATAGATGTTAGTCTTACAATGGCACTGAGAGGGGGGGTGAATCAGTGTAGCTCTTTAAACTTAAATTCATAGCTCTTAAAACTGAAATAATGAAACCTTAAAACCAGATAAAGCAAGTATCACAAGAGAACATCACACAACACAAGATTTAATGAGGTTCACCAATTTGGCTACTCCTCAAGAATGACTGCTTGGACTACCATCCAAATCCAGCCTTTGCAAAGCACCAACTTTACAATCAATTTACCAGCACCAACTGGAAGGAGCACCAACCCCTGATTTATCTGCACCAACAGAAAGGAGCACCAACCCCTGATTTACCAGCACCAACTGGAAGGAGCACCAACCCCTGATTTACCAGCACCAACTGGAAGGAGCACCAACCCCTAATGCCAAGCATCAACTTGGACTTCAATTCTAAAACTAGAAGATTGATAGTAAGATACCTTTGCTTTTGCAAGACCCTGACTGGTCTTCTTCACCTTTGTGCTCTCTGCGCACTCTGCTCTCTCTACGCAATCACTTCGCACACTCTGCTTCGTTATAGCTACACTTTGCATTCATCTTCGCCCTTTCGTGCACTCTGCTCCTGCTTTCTCTACATAATCACAGATGCACTTAGGACAATTCGACATGACTCTTCGCTCACTTTGTGCACTTCGCCATCATCTCGCCGCTTCTACGCTTTCTACGCTCTTACGACCACATTTCACACTTCGACACGCATTCGACGACTTATACAACTACATCACAATTCTCCAAACAACCCTCCTTTTATAACAACATTTTCATGATGAAAACCCTAATCTTAGTCGGCTTGCATAACAACTGAAAACCCTAAAATTAGTTGGCTATTCATCGGTCTTCGTCGACTTCAACTTAACCACGAAAATACATGTCGCGATATCATGACACTTTCCTTTCTCTCTCTTTCTCTTTGCATCGAACCACAAAAAAGCTACATGTCGCGATATCGTGACACTTTTTCTCCTTGCTCTTTCTCTTTGCATCGGACCACAAAATACATGTCGCGATATCACGACACTTTTTCTCCTTGCTCTTTCTCTTAGCTTTGGCCCACGAAAATACATGTCACGATATCGCGACACTATTTTCTCTCTCCTCTTTCTCTTTGCTTTGGCCCACGAAAATACATGTCATGAAATCGCGACACTATTTTCTCTCTCCTCTTTCTCTTTGCTTTGGCCCACGAAAATACATGTCACGAAATCGTGACACTATTTTCTCTCTCCTCTTTCTCTTTGCTTTGGCCCACGAAAATACAACATGTCACGATATCGCGACACTTTCACCTCCGTATACTTCATCTTTGCTTTTGTCACGATATCACGACACTTCTGCCTTCGAAGTCTTCTTCTCTTTTGTCACGAAATCGTGACACTTTTGCTTCTGTACTTAGCTTCTTAGCTTTTGTCATGAAATCATGACACTTCTGCCTTCGAAGTCTTCTTCTCTACTTTTGTCACGAAATCGTGACACTTCTGCCTTCGAAGTCTTCTTCTCTGCTTTTGTCATGAAATCATGACACTTCTGCTTCTGAAGTCTTGCTTTCTGCTTTTATCATAAAATCATGACATTTGCTTCCGTACGCTTCCTCTCTTTATTTTGTCGTAAAAATTGCGACATGTCGCGATATCGCGACACTTTTTATTTCTCTTCCTTCCTAACCTTTTCGAGAAAATCGACATGTCACAAATCGTGACACTTTTTCTTTCTCTTCCTTCCTGCTTTTCAGTCAAGAAATGACATGTCACGAAATCGTGACACTTTTTCTTTCTCTTCCTTCCTGCTTTTAGTCACGAAAATGCGACAATTCGCGAAATCGTGACACTTTTTCTTTCTCTCTCCTATTTTAGTCACAAAATGCGACATGTCCTGAAATCGTGACACTTTTCCAACTTACTTTCTCTCTCCTATTTTAGTCACAAAATGTGACATGTCACGAAATCGTGACACTTTTCAAACTTACTTTCTCTCTCCTATTTTAGTCGCAAAATGACATGTCGCGAAATCGTGACACTTTTCCAACTTGTTCTCTTTCTTCGAACTTGTCGCGAAATCGTGACACTTCTTCCTACTTTCTCTTTTTCTTCCAACATGTCGCGAAATCGTGACAGTTTTTCCACTTGCCTTTTTCTCTTCCAACATGTCGCGAAATCGTGACAGTTTTTCCACTTGCCTTTTTCTCTTCCAACATGTCACGAAATCGTGACAGTTTTTCCACTTGCCTTTTTCTCTTCCAACATGTCGCGAAATCGCGATAGTTTTTCCACTTGCCTTTTTCTCTTCCAACATGTCACGAAATCGTGACAATTTTTCCCTTCTTTCTCTCTTCCAACATGTCGCGAAATCGTGACAGTTTTTCCACTTCCTTTTTCTCTTCCAACATGTCACAAAATTGTGACAGTTTTTTCCTCTTCTCTCTCTTCCAACATGTCACGAAATCATGACAATTTTTCCTGCTTCTTCTCTCTTCCAACATGTCACGAAATCGTGATAGTTTTTCCTACTTTTTCTCTCTCTTCCAACATGTCGCGAAATCATGACAGTTTTTCTTTCCTATTGTATATGTCGCGATATCGCGACACTTTTCTTACTTGTATTTTTCTTTGATCTTTTGCATATGGGCCACTTCGGTCTTCTTGGAAAATCATTGTACATACTCTGAGTAACCTTTGAACTCCTATCTTCTGCATCTGAATAGCTTTTGAACTTCCTGTCCACTACATCAACAGATCTATCTAACTGTGTTGACAACAATGACAATATCGTTGCTGCACCTTGCTCAACAATCTCCCCCTTTGGAATTGTTGGCAACACATGTGCAATTTCCTGTAACTCTTCTCCCCCTTTGACAATAATACCAAAGGGCTACTGTAGACTCCCCCTGAGTCCATGCACAACATTCTCAGGCAAAATTTATTACACTTAGCAAAAAGCATGAACATGAGCAAAAAGATAATCAAATACTTAAATGCTCCCCTTGAAAATGTGATCCCTATAGCTAGTCAATTCTTGGGAAGTGTGACCACTCGACCAATCTATCTCCAAGATAGAATGCACCTCCATCGGTACTCTTTCTGTCATCGACACCTCCTACCCAATCTGCATCTGAATATGAAATAAGGGTGAAGTCTTTACCTTTCGGATACCATAACCCATACTCCATAGTACCCTTGATATTATAGAAGACTTTGTCTCTCTTGCACTGACTGGTGGACCTCTCTCCACTTGAAGAATCCTCACTCAGATCTATCTTCAACTATGTTGGCTATTGGATCTCTATCCATTGAGACTTTATCCTCTATACTCTATCACCTCCAAAGCTCTGTTAATGGGCTCACTAAGAACCTGCTCAATAGGCTCACACAGAACCTATCCAAATCTGCTCCAACAAGCTCACTAAGAACTTGCCCAAATCTGCTCTAGCAAGCTCACCAAGAACTTGCCCAAATCTACTCTAGCAATCTCACCAAGAACTTGCCCAAATCTGCTCTAGAAATCTATCCCAACACTGTCCTCAAATCTGTCCCAACATTGTCCTCAAATATTTCCCAAAGGCCTTCTTCAAAGGCTCAATCAATCATGCTCAAGTAGTACTCAAAATGAACTCAACAATGAATGACAATCTCAAATCAAATCCACTTCATAGAAGCATAAAGAGAATTGTTAGAGACTTAATATCTTCTAACCTCAATCTCAACTCAACATAGAATGATGGAATAATTTATTTCATAGAACTTCAAAAATCACTTCACACATAACTTGACTAGGCTCAATCAAATCAACTCAACCAATCATCACCAAGCTGGAAACCATCTGGCTGCTCAATATAAACCTCTTCTTCAAGCTTCCCATTCAAAAATGCTGATTTCACATCTGTCAACAAAATTGACAAGTGACTCACACTTGTACCAACTTTTGTCCAACACTGTACCAACACTGCAATTTTACTGCCAACTCTGTGCAAGCATCAAACACAGTGCCACAACACCAACCAAATCCCTTTTTACATTTTCAACTTGGTCTATGTTTTCTACAGTCACCGCTGGTCACACCTTACTTTCAACTGTTCGAATCAGGAGACAATATTTTGTTAAACACTTCACGGCCAACTATAGTGCACCTTACTCAAACTCATACTTCTGGACCTCGGATAGGTATGATTCACAAAGCAAAGTTGCTCATCTTGATGAGCTAAACATGAATCAATGATCAGACTTCAATATTTTTCACCACAGCGTCATAAAAGATCTAACAATCTTCACGTCAATGTGTAGTTCAAATATACACTGCTTTTATCGAAACACATATATGCGGCTAGGGCAACATTCTTTCACTAACCAAATTATCTTAACTGTTATAATCCTTAACTTTGGACAGTGGCAGTAAGAACCATCACCAATACAACAATGACATATAGCAATACTACCAATAATGACAACTCTCAATTTAATCACCACCCTTCACGACACTTCCACAAACAACTACATGAACTGAAAACACACTTCGACAACTATACGACAACTCCCCCTAACTACTTGCCTTTCATCCTCGTAAACCCAAACAAATACATAGGAGCATTAAAATAAAACTTTAAGATTGCTCCCCCTGAGGATGTGCTACCTGGAGTTGCTTAGTGCAATAGAGGAGTAGTCTCCTTCAGTCCAAGGAGACACGATTTCCTTTCTTCTATCTTTCTCCAAACTTTCTTGAACTCGGGCTTGGATTTTTCAACTGCATCCCTATTTTGCACCTTTTTGTGAACTCGAACATTTCTCTTGTGTGGTTGTCTCTTGTGCATCCTTGATGAATGATTATTTTCCTTTCTTTTATGTACATGATTTATTCCCTGTCTGTGTTGCGTTCTTTGCGTCTGATGAAATCTATTATTTTGCCTTAGATTAGATACAAAAGTGCTTGGACAAAACCTTGCTATGTGCCCATGACCATTACATTGAAAACATTGTACATAGTGTTCACTCAAAAACGCAGATGTATTTCTACCAACATAACTCTTTGATTTATTATTCAATCCACAATAAGTTGCCTTGTGACCATACTGGTTGCATCTGAAACAATAGCCATTAAAAGTATTATTATGAATAGAGTGAGAGTGATAGAACCTCTTTTGTTGTGGTTGCTTTGTTGTAGATCTCCTTTGATATTTTCTTCCTTTTGAAGATTCAACTTCAAACTTTTCTTGCTTCGATCCTTCAACAGTGAACTTCTTCTTCTCTGCAGAGTTGGAAGATGAAGGTTGTTCAGCTTCATATCCAAGACCACGCTTATCCGTGGAGCTTCTTTGTTGGCTTATCATTTTATCTAGCAACTCTGTGCTCTTCTCGAATTTGAGATTTGTATTGGCCTCTTCTAGTTGTTTCTTCAATAAAACAATCTCTTCCTCTTGTTTGCAGCAACCAATCTCTTTCTCATTGATCTGTGACTTGAGAGTTTCTTCAATCCTTTTGAATTCTTCTACCTGTACTTTCAAACTGGTTATTATTTCATTTGCATCCTCAAGCTTTCTTGAGATTTCCTTATTCCTTTTTCTTTCTATCTTCAATTCATCCAGAGCTGCAATTAGTTCCTCTTTCAAATTTATTTCTGCATCAATTTCTTCTTCATCACATTCCCTGTTCTTTTTTTGTTTCTTCTTCGAGTGTCATGAAAAGACCTCCACCTATTTCTTTTCTAGAATCATCCTCTAGGACTTCATTAACTCTCAGCATATATGCCTCTATGTTCTCATCGTTATTCAACTTTAAAGCTTCGAACTGAGCTTGATGTGTTTGTAACTTGGCCTCCTTGATCTCATCATCTCCTTCATGAATACTCCTCAGTTTGTCCCATATTTCTTTTGCCATTTTACAACTCATGATCTTTACCAGTTCACTGTCTACTAATCCGCACCTGATAGCATTCTTTGCTTTTGAGTCATTTTCAAATAGATTCTTACCGACAGCATCGGTTGGAGGAGTGATGGGTATTGTGTATTCATTGTCTACTGAATCCCAGATGTCGTATCCCAAAGCACAAAGATATGTCTGCATCCTGATTCTCCAGATCACGTAATTAGTTCCATCAAACAAAGGTGCTTTGTTTGATGAGAAGTCTTCAACCTTTTCTGGTTCAATTTTCTCTTCCACAGGAACTGAAACTGATTGAGATGCCCTTTTGGAGGAGGATCTATTCTTCTTACCCATTGCGTACTAATCCAAGATCAACCCTGACTGATTTAGCCTGAGAAGGGAACTTGGCTCTGATACCAATTGTTAGTCTTACAATGGCACTGAGAGGGGGGGTGAATCAGTGTAGTTCTTTAAACTTAAATTCATAGCTCTTAAAACTGAAATAATGAAACCTTAAAACTAGATAAAGCAAGTATCACAAGAGAACATCACACAACACAAGATTTAACGAGGTTCACCAATTTGGCTACTCCTCAAGAATGACTGCTTGGACTACCATCCAAATCCAGCCTTTGCAAAGCACCAACTTTACAATCAATTTACCAGCACCAACTGGAAGGAGCACCAACCCTGATTTATCTGCACCAATAGAAAGGAGCACCAACCCCTGATTTACCAGCACCAACTGGAAGGAGCACCAACCCCTGATTTACCAGCACCAACTGGAAGGAGCACCAACCCCTGATGCCAAGCATCAACTTGGACTTCAATTCTGAAACTAGAAGATTGATAGTAAGATACCTTTGCTTTTGCAAGACCCTGACTGGTCTTCTTCACCTTTGTGCTCTTTGCGCACTCTGCTCTCTCTACGTAATCACTTCGCACACTCTACTTCGTTACAACTGCACTTTGCGTTCGTCTTCGCCCTTTCATGCACTCTGCTCCTTCTGCTTTCTTTGCATAATCACAGATGCACTTAGGACAATTCGACATGACTCTTCGCTCACTTTGTGCACTTCGCCATCATCTCACCGCTTCTGCTGCGCTCTTACGGCCACATTTCACACTTTGACACGCATTCGATGACTTATTCAACTACATCACAATTCTCCAAACAACCCTCCTTTTATAACAACATTTTCATGATGAAAACCCTAATCTTAGTCGGCTTGCATAACAACTGAAAACCCTAAAATTAGTCGATTGTTCATCGGTCTTCGTCGGCTTCAACTTAACCGTGAAAATACAACATGTCGCGATATCGTGACACTTTCACTTTCTCTCTTTCTCTTTGCATCGGACCACGAAAAAGCTACATGTCGTGATATCGTGACACTTTTTCTCCTTGCTCTTTCTCTTTGCATCGGACCACAAAAATACATGTCGCGATATCACGACACTTTTTCTCCTTGCTCTTTCTCTTAGCTTTGGCCCACGAAAATACATGTCGCGATATCGTGACACTATTTTCTCTCTCCTCTTTCTCTTTGCTTTGGCCCATGAAAATACAACATGTCGCGAAATCGTGACACTATTTTCTCTCTCCTCTTTCTCTTTGCTTTGGCCCACAAAAATACATGTTGCGAAATCGTGACACTATTTTCTCTCTCCTCTTTCTCTTTGCTTTGGCCCACAAAAATACATGTCACGATATCATGACACTTTCTCCTCCATATACTTCATCTTTGCTTTTGTCATGAAATCGTGACACTTCTACCTTTAAAGTCTTCTTCTCTGCTTTTGTCACAAAATCGTGACACTTTCGCTTCCATACTTCTTATACTTTTGTCATGAAATCATGACACTTCTGCCTTTGAAGTCTTCTTCTCTGCTTTTGTCACGAAATCGTGACACTTCTACCTTCAAAGTCTTCTTCTCTGCTTTTGTCATGAAATCGTGACACTTCTACTTTCGAAGTCTTGCTTTCTGCTTTTGTCATGAAATCATGACAGTTCTGCTTCCGTACGCTTCCTCTCTTTCTTTTGTCATGAAAATGCGACATGTCGTGATATCGTGACACTTTTTCTTTCTCTTCCTTCCTACCCTTTTTGAGTCATGAAAATGTGACATGTCGCAAAATCGTGACACTTTTTCTTTCTCTTCCTTCCTCTTTCCAAGTCGCGAAAATGCGACATGTCGTGAAATCGTGACACTTTTCCAACTTTCTCTTCCTTCCTACGCTTTTCGAGTCACGAAAATGCGACATGTCATAAATCGTGACACTTTTCAAACTTTCTCTCTCCTATTTTAGTCGCAAAAATGCGACATGTCACGAAATCGTGACACTTTTCCAACTTACTTTCTCTCTCCTTCTTGAGTCGCGAAATGGACATGTCACGAAATCGTGACACTTTTCCAACTTACTTTTCTCTCCTTTTTAGTCGTGAACATGTCGCGAAATCGTGACACTTTTCCAACTTGTTCTCTTTCTTCGAACTTGTCACGAAATCGCGACACTTCTTCCTACTTTCTCTTTTTCTTCCAACATGTCGCGAAATCGTGACAGTTTTTCCACTTGCCTTTTTCTCTTCCAACATGTCACGAAATCGTGACAGTTTTTCCACTTGCCTTTTTCTCTTCCAACATGTCACGAAATCGTGACAGTTTTTCCACTTGCCTTTTTCTCTTCCAACATGTCACGAAATCGCGACAGTTTTTCCACTTGCTTTTTTCTCTTCCAACATGTCGCGAAATCGTGATAGTTTTTCCTCCTTTCTCTCTTCCAACATGTCCAGAAATCGCGACAGTTTTTCCACTTCCTATCTTTCTTCTCTCTCTTCCAACATGTCACGAAATCGTGACAGTTTTTCCTGCTTCTTCTCTCTCTTCCAACATGTCACGAAATCGTGACAGTTTTTCCAACTTTTTCTCTCTCTTCCAACATGTCGCGAAATCACGACAGTTTTTCTTGCCTGTTGTATATGTCGCGATATCGCGACACTTTTCTTACTTGTCTTTTTCTTTGATCTTTTGCATATGGGCCACTTCGGTCTTCTTGGAAAATCACTGTACATACTCTGAGTAACCTTTGAACTCCTGTCTTCTGCATCTGAATAGCTTTTGAACTTCCTGTCCACTGAAACAATAGATTTATCTGACTGTGTTGACAACAATGACAATACTGTTGCTGCACCTTGCTCAACAATAGAAACATATAGATAATGGTTAGAGACTAGATATGTTTCACACTCACAAAAAATCAATCACTTTCAAAATATCTTGTTTAACCTTAGAAAAATATAGATAATGGTTAGAGACTCAATATGTTTCACACTCACAAATACTCAATCACTTCCAATAAACTAGGCTCAATCAACTCCACTCAACCAATCACTCAATGAAGGCTTATTAAAAAATGCTTATAAAAAAAATCTCATATAACAATGATGCTCATGATCTTTCACAAATCCTAGTTCAAGCATATGAATTCTCACTCAATTATTTCCAATAATGCTTATAAAAAAATCTCACATAACAATGATACTCATGATATTGCACAAATCATAGTTCAAGATAGTTTACAAGTTCTCACTCAAGAATTCATAAATCATGCATATAAAGGTTTACTCAACAATGCTTATCAAACAAGAACCTTTTCACTCCAAATTAGCATTCACAATGCCCAACAATCACTCTCAAGGATAATATGCCCCTACCTCTTGTTTAAATAAGACTTGAATTCAAACACCTATCTCAATCACGATCAACTCTTTACCAATTTCAAAGGTTAGGTAGCAATATATTCTAAATTATTCACTCAATTTGATCCCTCAAAATATTTCACCATACATATCAATAAATATCTTTTACACCTTATAATCTCCACACTTCAAAATGCAAACCAAAAATTTGTGCAAAGAAAATAATCACAATAATTTTCTTTATAAACCCTTATCTCTTTAACACATCATATCTCAACCTAATAAAAAATATAATTCTTTTTTCAATATTATAACTCCTATATCAATTCACTTTATCAAAAATCACTATAAAATAGTCAACCTTAAAAACCTTATAACTCTCCCTTAATAAAAATTTATCATGCCACCTTTTAAACCTTAGAAGCAATTTTAATTTTCAAAAACTTAAGCACCTCTGTCCTTGATGGAATCCAAAATCTCGCTTGCACCTCCATAGTGCCCTAGCTATGGCCCATGTGCCACGTAATCTAGGCACTCACCTTAGAACCAAAAGCATCTCGTGAGTTTTCAAACCTCCACCTTGGCACCAAAAACTAAACACTCAAACCTTCACCAAAATGCAATCGTGGGGGTTCGATCGTGAGACCTCCTACTAGTTAGCACCTTAAATCATAGCCACCTGACGTTGGTCCAACCACCATAGTTGGCTATGAATATTAGAGCCTCCTCACTTTTATTTGCAAGTTGACCACCACACAAGCACAAGACCCTTGCCTCTTATTCCGCATGTTCACAAATTTTGCATGCACATCGATTAAAGTATTTGAAGGATGGATTTTTGTTTGCCAAAGCATATAGTATATATATTAAATTTTTCTCTCCCTCAACATGTTAGTGGGTGGAAATAATAGTCAACTTCGGTGCTTGAATTTTATTGCTTGCCCTTTGTAACCCTAACCTTAGGGTTATTTTAATTTAAATTAATTTATAACAAAGTTATAATTAATTTATAATTAATCAAATTATTAGGTCTATACTTTATAACTTTAATATTATAATATAAATTTATATTATTATTTTCTTGGGCCTTCCAATTTTCTCTTTTAGACCTTATTTGACCACCTTCAATATTATAATAAGCATATTATAATATAATTTTCCCTTCGGCCTAGAAGCAATATTTTTCTTGCACTGCTCATGGAAACTAATGCTTGACCTCATGTTTCTCATTGAAACTGACTCTTGACATCAATGACAAAAATACTTGCTCATATTTTATAACAATCTCCCCCTTTTTTATTGATGGTAACCCAATTACCTTTTACCATTTCCTTAACCTTTTTTGTTCTGCTCCCCCTGAGAAATTGCTCGCCCTGACTGAATGCTCTCCCCCTAACTCAAATCTCTCCCTATTTGACATCAATTGCAAAGAGTCACATTTGGGGATCAAGGCTAAGAATGAGTCTCTTAGCTTAGCCCCTCCCCCACCTCCTCTTGAGGTGGTTTGTAAGAATTCGGAACTAGCTATTGTATTATTCATCAGAGTTTAAATAATATGTTACAGTGCCGGGAATAGAACATCCGGCGTAACTGAACTGTTACGTTGTAACAGTGTAGCAACAATAGCATTTGTTACAACAGGAATAACAAATGCGTGCAATAAAACAAAATAGGAAACAGTACGCTAACATCCCCCTTTATTACATTATTTGGGTAATGTAATAACTAATAGCTATACTAACATCCCCTTACATTATTTTGCAATACAAAGTGAGCTGTGAAACAATTCAAATTTGACACGTCCAAGTGCCTTAGTGAAAATGTCTGCAACTTGAGCATCGGTGGGAATGTCTTTGAAGCTGAATTCGGTGCTTTGGAACTTCCTCTCGAATGAAATGACATTGTGTGTCAATGTGCTTTATTTTTTCATGATGGGTGGATTCTTGACGAGGTTCAGAACACCACGATTGTCGCAAAACAAGTGTATTGGAGATTTTGATGGATGGCCCATACTTGTCGAGAATGCGACGTAACCATATCACTTCGCACACGGCTTCACGTGCGGCGCGATATTCTGCCTCTGTTGAAGAAATAGCAACCACCTGTTGCTTCTTGCTGTGCCAAGAGACGAGGACCGGATCCCAGGATGAAAAATGTATCCGAGAAGTTGACTTGCGATCATCAAATGATCCGGCATAGTCGGAGTCCGTGTATCCTTGCAAGAAGAATTTGTTGTTCCTCTTGTATTCTAGGCCATATTCTATAGTACCACGGACATAGTGAAGAACACGTTTTCTTGCTTTCCAATGAGTAATCTTAGGCTCCTGCATGAACCTCGAAAGATAGTTTACAGACAAATACGAGATCCGGCCTAGTATTGGTCGGATATATGAGACTCCCAATCAAGCTGTCGATAGAGAGTGCCATCTACTGAGGTGAGTCATCATATCGCGATAACTGAAGTCCATTCTCCATAGGAGTTGCCATTGGCTTGCAGTCAGTCATGCGATATTTATCGAGCAATGTCTTGGCATACTTTTTTGAGACACTTTGATGGTGTGCTCCTTATGGCTGAATTCCGGACCAAGACGGTAATGGAGAAGTCCGAGATCTGTCATCTCAAAAGATTTGCACAAGTTTCTTTTGACGGTAGAGATCATATCTTACGAACTCCCTGTAATGAGCGAGATCATCCACATAGAGTACAAGCAACACTATCTCGGAACCCTGTTTCTTGAAATAGAGGTTTGCATCCGACGGACATCTCTTAAATCCATGCTTGCATTAGGTGATTGTCCATTTTTATATACCAAGCTCGAGGAGCTTGTTTCGGACTCATACAAGGATTTGACCAATTTGCAAACTTTCTGTTGTTGGCCTTCCACTTCAAATCCTTGAGGCTGAGTCATATAGACTTCTTCTTGGAGATCACCATTAAGAAAGGCACTTTTGACATCCATTTGGTGAACTTTCCACCCATATTGTGCTGCCATAGCACACATAACCCGAATTGTGGTCATCCGAGCTGTAGGTGCAAAAGTTTCTTCATAGTCGATGCCTTCCTTTTGAGCATAGCCCTTTGCAACAAGACGGGCCTTATGCTTATCAATTGTTCCATCTGCCTTGTACTTGACTTTGTATACCCATTTGCAGCCAATAGGTTTCTTTCCATGCGGCAGATCAACAAGCTTCCAAGTTTTATTCTTCATCAGAGACTCATACTATGTATCCATAGCGGCCTTCCATCGAGGCTCACTAAGAGCATCTTGCAGCGATGCAGGTTCAAGACTATCTATGGTAGACATGAATGCCCTGTCATCATCAATATCCATATCCTCAACTTCTCTACTTGGAGTCACAGAAAGTTCCTCAAAAGATTGACAAAGATCATCAACCTCACCAGTTTCTCTGGCTTCTCTTTCCTTTTGAGCCATACTGCGTGTACGAGGTCTATCCAAATTCAAATTGGGAGGAGTGGATAAATTTGCATCTCTGATTGTATTTGTACACCATTTAGGATTATGCTTCGGTGGTGGTGAAGAAGATGTAGAAGGACCTCCTGTCTGTGTTGACGAAGGAATCTCCTCTTCCTTTGGTTCCACAATATCCTGGTGTACTGTAGATGTGCTCTGTGATGTGAAAGCTTCATCAAAGACAACATCTCTGCTGATATGAATTTTCTTGGTCAAAGGATCTATCAACCGATATCCTTTAGAGTGCTCAGAATATCCAAGAAAAATACATCTCAGTGTTTTCTCATCTAGCTTCTTCCTTTTTTCTTTCGGTATGTGCATGAAAGCTTGACACCCGAAAATACGTAGATGAGATATGGAGGGTTTTCGACCACTCCATGCTTCCTGTGGAGTCATTCCTTTTAGGGCCTTTGTGGGTGCCCTATTCAAAAGATACAACTGCGGTGGTGACGGCTTACGCCCAATATTGTTGCCCAAGAGTTGCACATGTGAGCATACAACGAACCATTTCCATGATAGAACGGTTCCTTCTCTCAGCAACTCCATTCTGCTGAGGAGTATAGGCAGTTGTTAACTGTCTCTTGATCCCATGCTTATCTAGGAATGCAAAAAATTCATTAGAGGTAAACTCTCCCCCTCGATATGAGCGGAGGGTTTTGATAGAAGCCCATGACTCCTTCTCAACGGATTTCTTGAGCTAGTTGGAAGAATGCAAAAGCTTGATTTCGGTTTGAGAAAGAAAACCCACATCTTTCGTGAGTAGTCATCTACGAATAGCTGAAAGTACCTCTTCCCTCCAACAACTTGTTGGGTGTGAAAGGACCGCATAGATCGGTGTGAATTAGCTCCGGAGGTTTTCTTGCTCTTGTAGAGCTCTTCTCAAATGGTACTCTATCTTTGCTTTCTGCTAGCGGTCGAGCACACCGGCAATGTGGCGAGAAAGGGAAGGAAGACCCTTTACCATCTCATACTTGCTGAGCTCAAGTAAGTAGCCGGAACTAAGATGCCCATATCTCTTGTGCCATAGGGAAGTTGCCTCCTTGGTAGAGGCAGTCATGGCAACATGTGGAGTAGAGATAGCATCTAGTGCAAATAAGCCATGCTTATATGAAGCTGTTGCAATCTGCTTACCCTTCCTGGTAATTGTACAACACTTCTTTCCATTCTCAACACGAAAGTTGACAACCATATTTCTGTCCAGGATTTGTGTCACTGACAACAAATTGTTGGCCAATCCCGGAACATAGAGGACCTTGTCAATCTGACACTTGCCATCAGGAAGAGTGAGTGAAGCCGTACCCTCTCCACTGAACCACTGTAGGTTTTATCATCGGCAATGGTGACGGGTTTGCCCTCCTTGGCCACAAATGATTCAAACCACGATCTGTCGCCGGTCATATGTTTACTAGCTCCAGAATCGACATACCAAATAGGATCCCTATGAGTGGAATCTGTGGTAGTCATGAGCACCTTGTGTGCCCATTCGGAATACGAGTCGGATTCTTCAACGACAACATTCACTTGGGGTTGCTTGTTTTTATTTTGTGGTTTGTTTTGGCCTTTTTGCTTGTTCTTATGCCAACACCTGTTGGTGTCATGGTTGTCTTTCTCACAGATCTTGCACCACCTCTTCTTCTGTTGAGGTTGCTTGCCTTTTCCTTTCGTATCCTGTTGAGAATTTCCTCCTTTACGAAAGTTGCCTCCTTTTTGCCCATTACCTTTCTTCCTAGAACCACTGCTGTTGGTGTATAGGGCTGTATTGGAAGAATCATCCTTGTGAAGTTGGCGTGCCTCCTGTTGTTGAAGCCAGATTGACCAACTCGATGTAGGTAATTTGTCGTTGGGACACCTGGATGGAGGTTATCAACATGTCAAATGAAGAAGGTAAAGCTCTCATCACAAGTGAAATGAGAAGCTTTTCATCCACGGTATCTCCTAGAGAACTCAATTTCTCTTTCAACTCGGACACTCTGCACTGAGAAAGAGTTCAAGCTGTTTCACCCTGTCTCAAACTCGGGTTATGAAGTTGTTGTTGAAGATGAAGAATGGTGGATTCATTCTTCCCCTCATAGATGGTTCTAAGGGCATCCCATGCCTCTTTACCACTTGCTTTATCAGCTATATGAGGTTGCACTTCATCCGAAACAGCAAACAAAATGAGCACCTTTGCTCTACTGTCTTTCTTGTCAAAAGCAATCTGATCTGCTGAAGGACCTGTGGATCCTGCTGTTGGTGAAGGCCTTGTTGCTACTCCAGTAACAATATCCCACAAATCTTCCATTTGGAGAATAGCCTTCATCTTATGTTTCCATGGTGTATAATTTGGACCTTTCAATAAGCGATGCGGATCGGTCATCAATTTTGCAACAGCGGCCATAGTGAAGGTTCCTTATATCACCAAATTGGTCCCCCTTTCGATATACCTTTTGCTAGGCCAATATACCGTACAAAATACCCGCCCTTACGTGAGGGAAACTATAGGTATTTAGAAAGATCAACAAAAAATCACCCGCCCTTACGTGAGGGAGACTATAGGTGAATTTTAGAGATCATACGATACGTGGAACATAAGCGGTGCTAAAAGGGAATCGCCTTGTTGATGGCACCTACCATAGAAGATTCTTCTCATGCGTGGGGCGTAACTTCCCCTAAACACTATGAAGAATACTTCGTCAGGATTTACGCCTAAACACAAGTGCGATAAAGGGTAGTGGATGGAGTAAAAAATGCAAAAATGGCGTACTTATTCCTCCCAGACGATTTATAGAGAACAAGCTCAGACGTCGTTATAGCGGCTATATTAGGCGGCGGATACAGTAGCCAAATCACGACAGCTTTACCTGTAAGTGCTGGCCAGAGGTATCGCAAATACCGAACGCTGCAGGGCAAATAAATTGCACAGATGGGTTTTATATTCCGGGGACTTTAGGGAGTGTTTGATTTTAATTTTTAATGTTATAGTGCAAAAATGAAATATGCAACATACAACAAAAAAAATGCCCACTAGAATAACCCACAAGGTGTCGGTCCACGACCGAAAATGCACCTTTTACAATGCCAAATTGCTATTTTTCATAAAAATTACTCTCAATCCCCCTTTGATTTTTTTGAAAAAAAATCCCCCCTTAAAAGGCTTTCTTTAACAAAGCATTTTTATAATTATTATCAATTTTAAAATTAAAATAAATAATTTTAATTTCTATAGTTTTAAACTTTAGAAAAAATAAATTAAAATTAAATTTAATTTATTAAAGTTTAAAAACTATATTAAAAAAAAATTAAAATTAAAAATTTTAATTAAAAATAATAATAATAAAAAAATGACTTTGACAAAAAAAAATTATACCTTGGGGGAGTCGGCGGGATTCGAACCCCCGACCTGTAGGCTCCCTGAGCCTTACCGCACGGCTCACGACCACGTGAGCCAGCGGGCTGATCCGAAAAGATCAGCAAGTCACCTCCCTTTTCAACACCCTCTGCAGCAGCCTCCGGCTCGGCTTCCTCTCTGCAAGTCGCAGCGAGAAATTTTTTTTTTTTTTTTTTTCTCGGCCCGGGGGGCTTACGTCTAACCGCCCTTTTCCGCTCTCTGCCCGTTGTTTTTTTTTTTTTTTTTTTTTTAAAATCGGGGCCAGCCCGCGCGGGGGATTCGGGCTAGAGGGCCCTCGGCCCTTACGCGCAATGATCGCGTCTCACGGGACGCGATCCCGCGCGAGGGGGGTTTATACCCCCTCCGATTTCCCGCGCGGGCGGGAATTTGAATTCCCGCTCCGCGAGGCGGGGAGTGGGGGTGGGGACGGGGGGGGGCCACCTCGGGGAGCGCGCGCGCGCAGTTCGCGCGTCGCGCGTGGGTGGGGAGGGGGGGCGGGGGCCACCTCGGGGAGCGCGCGCGCGTAGATCGCGCGTCGCGCGTGGGTGGGGAGGGGTGGGGGGGGGGCACGGCCACCTCGGGGAGCGCGCGCGCGTCCGTTGACGCGTGACGCGTCCTCCCTCCAACGCGCAGCGTTTGCGCTGCGCGGGGGTATTGGGGGGGGTAGCGTCCTCTTCGGGCGGGGGGGAGCGATTGCCGCGCCTCCTGCGCGGACGTCCCCTTCCTGCGCTTCTGCGGCCACGGACCGCCAAGGAGCTTCCAGCGACCTGCGCGTCCGCGGGTGTTTTTTTTTTTTTTTTTTTAAATCACGCAATGGCGTGAAGAAAAAAAAATAATCCCGTCGCAACACAGCCACCTTTCACCGCTCCCTGCAATCTTCTCGCCCAGAATTTCCGAGTGGCTCTGATGCCATGTAAGAATGCGAACTAGCTATTGTATTATTCATCAGAGTTTAAATAATATGTTACAGTGTCGGGAATAGAACATCCGGCGTAACTGAACTGTTACGTTGTAACAGTGTAGCAACAATAGCATTTGTTACAACAGGAATAACAAATGCGTGCAATAAAACAAAATAGGAAACAGTACGCTAACATGGTTAATTTTGGGGTGGGAGTATTTCTACTCCCAACAAACACTGATCTTTGCCTTTGTCCACTTTCTTCCTTGATTGATCCTTCTAATTCCTTTGATTATTCTTGTTCCTGTTTATCTTTGGAATTTTTTCTCTACACCATCTTGTTGTATGCCCATAATTATTGCACTTATAAAACTTAATTTTTTTATTCCTTGAAGGTGCAAATTTCTTGGGATTTCTCCTGGTGAAGCCATATCCATTCCTATTATGAACCCTGTAATTAACTGCCTTGTGACGAAACTGTCTATTTCTAAAATTTCCATATTCCTATCTTTCATGTGTTCTAAACGATGTAGCCTTGTGCCCAAACCTGTGACATGAGAAGCATTATCCATTGAAACTACCTTGACTTGACCTCATTGGTCTCTTAGTCTCTTCGACCCTGTGTTGCTTCTTGTTCCATCTATTTTTCATTTGTGCATTGTTTCTTTTCTTGTTAAACTCTTTATTTTCCAACTCGTCATTATAAGTATCACTTTCTCTTACACTCTCTTCTTATTCAAAACTTGATATTGACTCCTCTTGTTATTTTCTTTATGCCTGTTCAAAACCAAGACCTATCTTGCTTGATGTAGGTTTTTGTGTCTTGATAATCTTATCCAATTTCTTTGAGCTTCTCCCAAACCTGTGTAACTTGTCCTTAGACTCTTTTAATTCCTTCCTTATTGAAGCTACCTCATGCTATAATATTTCATATTCTAAAACCTTTGCTTCTAACTTCTCTTTCAATCTCCTTATCTTAGCTATTGAGTTAGTTAGATCCTCTATAAGCTTTCCTTTATCTTCATCACATTATTGAAATTTAAGCTTGAGTTTTGAGTTTTTCTTTCTTACCTCCCTTAATGCATCAAGGGAATGAATAATATCACACTCAAGATCAACTTCTCCTTTCTATGATTCTTCCTTTATTTATTTACCTTTGAAATCATCTTTATTCCCTTTTGATTTGTCTTCTATAGGATCACCTACTTATTCCTCTATTGCCATAAGTAGATTATCTTATGGTCCTTCAAGTGTATATTCATATTCATCATCACTGAAACTGAAACCACTCTTTGTACAACTATATTCAATATGACAAAATTTATCACATCTAAAACACTTGAGAATTATTGGTGATATTTTCTTAACCACTTATTTTTCTTTTGCTAGAAATAGTATTTCATCTTTATTACCTGAGGAGCTTTCATCACTATCACTTGAATACTTACTTGCCTTGTATGCAAAGAAACTCTTCTCATGTCTTTGGAAGAATTTCTTTCCTTTCTTGCCTTGTCCATCCCTAATTTTATTTTGGTACTTGTATTTTTCTATTTCCCTGTTCTTATGATCTTATTTTTCTTCAGCATTGATATTTTTAGCTTCTTGACAATTAGATGCATAGTGACCATAATTTCCACAATTGAAATGTCTAACTAATTTTGTACCTTTATAAATTTTTTAGATCCTTGTTTCTTCTACCATAATTTGCTTGTTCATCACTGGATAACTCATTTCTTGAATCTGACTTCTTACCCTTTGTCTTCTCAGTAGCTTTAAAGGTTGCTTATTTTTTGGGATTAGTTTCCTCTTTTGTTCTCATATCAAAAGTTGTAAGAATACCATGTAATTCATCCCTTGTGAAGATATCACTATATTTTGATTCCTCTATAGCTGAAATATTTTCACTAAACCTTTTTGGGAGTGACCTTAAAATCTTATCACAAACATCAAATTCTTGAACTTCAACTCCAAGTCCTTGTATGGAGTTAAAAACCTCGTCTACATGAAGTAGATAAGCACTAATGTTTTCCTCATACTTCATTTTTAGGTCTTTAAATATTCCCTTGAGATTTCATAATTTTATCTTTTTGACCTTTTTTATCTCCTTCATATATACCTTGCAACTTATACCAAATTTCCTTTGTTTATTTGCAGTGCATAACCTTTATAAACTTTGTTTTATGCAAACCTTTCAAAATTTCATTAATTTCTTTTGAATTGTAATGATGTAGAAGCTTACTATATTTATCTATAGATGGAGTAGTTGGTGGTGTATATCCATTTTCAACTACTTTCCATATTTCATTTCCAAGTGCCATCAAGTGAATCTTCATTCTCATATTCCAAAATACATAATCGTTCCCATAAAACACTGGTGCTGAATTATCTGAGGATCCACTCTTAAAATCCATTTGTGTTCTTGTGATCTTTTCCTTCAAGTTGTTAAACTCTTTTGAAGGAACCCACTCTGATACCAATTTAAGAACACAAGCTTATACTAAGAGGGGGAGTATAAGACCACTTTTTACTTTTTCTTACCAAACAATATTATGCAATATATCAATGATAATATTAATAGAAGTAATAAAAGTAATACACAAATCACCACACATAATAAAGACACCAATTTAACATGGTTCACCCAATGTGGGCTACTCCATAGAGAAAATATTTCACTAAAATTTTCTCAACAAATCTCTTGTGAATCCTTCTTTATTACAATGTTTATGGACCTCTGTCCCAAGGAGACACCAATCCCCTAATCAAGTTCATGAATCTCTATCCATAGGAGACACCAATCTCCTCAGTTGGGTCATGGATCTCTTTCCATAGAAGAACTCCTTCTCCTTTGCTCTAGCTAGTGAACCTCTAGAAGACCACTACCTCCACTACACTGGCTTGTGGATATCTCTCCACTGAAGAATCCTATCCTCACTTAGAAGACCTATCCTCATTACCTTGGCTAATGGATCTCTATCCATTGGATACTATTATCCTCTGCTCTGTCACCTCCAAAGCTTACTCTCAACTCTGTTACAAATATGCACTAAACATAGTCCTTAAGTCTGGCATAAATCTACTCAATCTCTGTCTCTGATCTACACTAAACACAATTATTTCTTATATCTCAAATATACGTAATCTAGCACAAACCTATCATCTAATTTGCACCAAAATCTATCCTCAAATCTATCCTCAAGACTTAACACAAAGCTTGATCCAATACCAATCAACTCTGCTAGATCTTCCCGAAGCCTTAACACGAGGTTTGAACAAATCAATAAAAAAAATCTACTCTCAATTATTCATAAATACTTGTCTCAAATCTATCCAACAAGTCCTCACTAGAACTTGTCCAATCTGCTCTCAAGTCTTCTCTAAGACTTACCTCAAATATGCTCAACAAGTCCTCACTAGAACTTGTCCAATCTACTCTCAAGTCTTCTCTAATACTTACCTCAAATATGCTCAAAAAGTCCTCACTAGAACTTGTCCAATCTACTCTCAAGTCTTCTCTAAGACTTACCTCAAATCTACTCAATAAGTCCTCATTAGAACTTGTCCAAACTGCTCTCAAGTCTTCTCTAAGACTTGACTCAAATTCAATCAACAAATCCTCACTAGACTTGTCTCAAATCTGCATTGTAAGCTTCACAAAAACTTACTCAGCTCATTCCTTAAGTCCACTTTAGGAATTACTCAATTCTATCCACTAGCTTTCACAAAAACTCAACTCAATCTATCATATAAAATCTCTTTAATCACACAAACAAGTTTCACACAGAATCTTGTTTTAACCTCATAGAAAAATATAGAGAATGGTTAGAGAATCAATATGTTTCACACTCACAAAAAATCAATCACTTTCAAACTCTCTTGTTTAACCTTAAAAACATATAGAGAATGGTTAGAGACTCAATATGTTTCACACTCACAAACACTCAATCACTTCCAATCAACTAGGCTCAATCAAATCCACTCAACCAATCACTCAATGAAGGCTTATTCAACAATGTTTATCAAACAAACCTCAAATAACAATGATACTCATGATATTTCACAAACCCTAGTTCAAGCATATGAATAATAACTCAATTATTTCCAACAATGCTTATCAAACAATCTCACATAACAATTATACTCATGATCTTGCACAAACCCTAGTTCAAGATAGTTTACAAGTTCTCACTCAAGCATTCAGTAATTATGCATATAAAGGTTTACTCAATAATTATTATCAAACAAGAACCTTTTCACTCCAATTTAGCATTCATAACATCCAACAATCACTCTCAAGGATAATATTTCCTTACCTCTTGTTTGAAGAAGACTTGACTTCAAACACCTATCTCAATCACAATCAACTCTTTGCCAATTTCAAAGGTTAGGTAGCAATATCTTCTCAATTATTCACTCAATTTGATCCCTCAAAATATTTCACCATACATAGAAATAAATATCTTTTACACCTTATAATCTCCACACTTCAAAATGCAAACCAACAATTTATGCAAAGAAAATAATTACAATAATTTTCTTTATAAACCCTTATCTCTTTAACACATCATAGCTCAACCCAATTAAAAATATAATTCCATTTTTCAACCTTATAACTCATATATCAATTCACTTGATCAAAAATCACTATAAAATAATCAACCTTAAAAATATTATAACTCCCCCTTAATAAAAATTTATCATGCCACCTTTTAAACCTTAGAAGAAATTTTAATATTCAAAAATTTAAGTACCTCTATCCTTGGTGGAATTCAAACTCCTGCTTGCGCCTCCATAGTGCCCTAGCCATGGCCCACATGCGATGTGAGCTAGGCACTCACCTTAGAACCAAAAGCACGTGCACTTTTAAACCTCTGCCTTGGCACCAAAATCTAAACACTCGAACCTTCACAAAAATACAACCATCGAGGTTTGATCGTGGGACCTCCTGCTAGTTAGCGCCTTAAGCCACAACTACCTGTCATTGGCCGAACTACCATGGTTGGCTATGAGGCTTAGAGCCTCCTTCCTCTTATTCACAAGTTGATCGCCACACAAGCACAAGACCCTTGCCTCTTATTTTACATGTTCACAAATTTCACATGCACATCGATTAAAGTATTTGAAGGATTTTTTTTTTTTGCCAAAGCATATAGTATATATATTAAATTTTGCTCTCCCTCAACATGTCGGTGGGTGTAAAGAATATTCAACTTCGACGCTCAAATTTTATTGCTTGCCCTTTATAACCCTAATATTAGGATTATTCTAATTTAAATTAATTTATAAATATATTTATAACAAAGTTGTTATAATTAATTTATAATTAACTCAATTATTAGGTCTATATTTTAGACCTTTAATATTATAATATAAAATTATTATTTATTTTCTTGGGCATTCCAATTTTCTCTTTTGGACCTTATTTGGCCATCTTGAATATTATAATAAGCATATTATAATATTGTTTTCCCTTAGGCCTAGAAGCAATCATTTTCTTGCACTACTCATGGAAATTGATGCTTGACCTCATGCTGCTCACTAGAACTGACTCTTGACATCAATGACAACAAAACTTGCTCATATTTCCAACAATATTAAATCTTGCTTCTTTTCAGCATGAAACTAGGAAATATTATTTCATTTGCCTCCATTATTAAATTTTCCTTGAGCGCTTTTGAATTTTTTTTTTGGGATTTTTTGCATCACTTTTTCTCGAATTGGGTGATTGGCACCTTCGGATAAAATTCAGGCGAAAAAACCCTATGTATATCCATTCATAAATATGTTACCATTCACCTTTTACCTCTTAATTTGTTGTTTAGGGTCCTTTCCAAACTTTCTTTCCCTTTGAACACAATTTTTTTTTTCATAGTGTTATCCCTCATTACAAACTATGCTCACTACATAAGTCTTTCATCTCATTTTTGGGGTAAAAAACCTCTAAGATTTCCATTAGATCTTTGGCATGGGACCCATGGATTACGCCTCTTATCTTCGCCCAAACAACTACCCTTTGTTTACTAAAATTACATTCCCCTCAAGGTGGGGCAAATTGGATTTTCACCCCTCCCTTGGGGTGAATGCCTTTTAGTTTAATTGCCTTCCCTTCGACTATCATTGGAAAACTCGTTTCAACCTTCACATGGCATACTTTAGAAAAATATATAAAATGATTTTACCTTTTGAAATACACATTCACCCCAATGAGGGGTGACATGCTTTTTTACCCCTCATTGGGACAAATGGCTCTAATACTTGCCACTGTGGGTCACATGACACACTCTCTTCTTCATGTGTATTCACCCAAAGAGAGGGTGAAAGGTGTCTTCATCCCCCTCTTGGGGTGAATGAAGCTTTGAATTTTCAAAGCTCTCTTGGAACCCGAACTCACCATTTTGTTGTGCATTTACCTCAGGGAGGGACGAAAGTTACTTTCACCCATTTCCTAAGGTGAAAGTCATGTTTACTAGTCAATGGACCAACTTGGCACATTATCCTTAAAAACTTGGGGGATGTTTACTCCAAAGTGGGGTGAAGGATGCTTTCATCCCATATTTGGGGTGAATGCACTTATTTGAATTACCATTATACTTTGATTTCAGGACCACTTTGACTTAACCACTTAAAATATATTTTCGCCTCTAAGAGGGGTGCAAGGGACTTTTACCCCTCACTTGGGTCGAAAGTCATTACAAAACTTTGTCATTATGTTTCTTTCTATGTTCACCCCAAACTGAGGCAAATGAGTTTGTCACCCATTTTAGGGCAAACATACCTTGCTCTTCCCAAGTTTTTTTCTAAAAAATAAATACAACTTCACCCTGGGAAAGGCGATAAGTGTTTCCATATTTCATTCAGGCACAAGGTTGTTATGTATTTTTTTTTTTCCTTTGATTTTCCAAGCATTGTTTTCTTTTGACATCCTTAGACAATATTTATCAATTCTTCATGAATTATTTAACGTGCAACACCCATTACTTCCAAGCATTAAATCCACAAAAATTAGAAGGAAAATTAACACATAAATATACTGTAACACATTAAATAGGTCAAAATACTGCAATATGACATTAATATATTTTACTGCTTTTACAAAAAAATCATTCAACAAAACTCCATCAAAAATCCCAATGTGGCATAATGTCAAAATTACCAACATTTATTGCGGCTCATAGGGTATCCAACTTGTGTGGATGAAAGTGATCCCAAGCCTTTATCCATTGGGTTCCTCAGTGGGTCTTCTTATCGACTACCTTCGCTGGAACCTCTAATTTAGATATCCTTTTTTGTGCGTGTTTAACTGCTACCTTTTCAATCACAACTCATTCTATTGTTATCTACATTACCATTGCTTTTTCTGTTGCTACCTATTATATTGAGGTCTGCTCTTCTTACTCCTTAAAATTTTTATAGGTGATTTCATAAACTATAACTACCTCAATCCAAGCATGTGTGGTGAACAAGTAGGGAACACTATGCAACTCATAAATATACCATAGGTTTTAGATGTCCTCCAGGCTAAGGTACTTAGCTCACTGAGCTAACTCAAACAAGGATATATCTATACAGGTAAACTTCTTCATTAGTTATAGCACTTATTCATCCATTATTGGCTCCTCCCACTTGTCAATCTCTAATGTGTCTTCCACAAAATTATTCTAGGCTACTTCTAACTATTCTTTTGGCAGATTCTCACCCCATTCGTCAGTAAAATATAGAAATCTTATATTAGTGAGGGCATCAAAATTGATCATTAAAATAGTATGCTCCCACTCTATGTTTTTAAGGAGCCTTATGCCTTCTCTCACTAGGTCTAGCCTCTGGAAGTAGTTGTACAAAATCACTTTGGCAGTAAACTAGCCTTTGTCTATCTAACTCATGGGGTGAATGCACATGTTAGACTAAGCTAGGGCTTGAATTTTCATATCCATCTCCAAATGAGGCTCCAACATCTCCTCAGTACCATATATGACTTTTTGGATCAATTGGATTTGTATCCGAGCCTCGTAGAGATATTGCAACACTTGAACTACTCTTACTGCCAACTTCTCACAACTCTGAGCCAACTAAAGGCGGGCTTTTTTAACTATTTTTTGAGATAAGCATGCAACCTATGTGTCCTTCTATGCCAGTTGATTCTATATGGACTCAAGCTACACATTCAATGATTGCACCTACTGACCCACTGTATATTTCACCTTCTTATGGACCCCTTCTTGTTGACACCATTGTTCAACCTCTATCGCCATATTCTCCTTATATGCTCTACTTACTGCCAAGGCATCCTCAAGTTTAGCAATTTTTGTCTCATCATCAGAAAATATTTGCTTATAATATTTTCCATGCAAATATATCGAGCTCATATCAACCTAGATATTCTCCATTTTATCAGTTGGATCAATCCTCATTAGGTCCTCCATCATGGTCTCACAAGAGTAATCGCTCGACATCATTTCTTCTAATGTTTTTTGGACCATGGAAATTATCTTGGTAGTGTAAACTTCCATAGCAACTGAGTTGAAGGTGACTTTCTTGAGCGGCCTAGTTGGAGCAAGTTCCTCCTTTATCCTATAGTTCTTCAACCACTATGATGAACAGAGATGAGTAAGATTGATATTTTCCACATCAGGTTTCTTGGACATCACCTTGACTTCAAGCAACACCTACATCTCCAAAAATAGCATGAAAGAAACCAGAATCTATACACAATATAGCTCAAAAGAAGAAGAGGAGACATATATAAGAGGGGGGACCAAAATGGCAGATTTAATGGATGAACAAGACTCAGCTATAGTTACACTCACTCTTGGAGGAGCTTGCGTACTTATATCTATAATAGACATGGTGATAGAAATGGAAGAGGAAGGACGCAAAAATAGATTCGAACCTAATGCAAATGAACTAAAATAAAGGGAGGCCAAAGAAAGGAGAAGAGAAGGAGTAGTAGTGACTTGCATATGGGAGGAAGCAAGCATAATGGATATGGAAGACACACCAAATAAAGGGGCAAAAGAAGTAGGTACTAATGGAAATGAACTAACAACCACTACTTGCTCCTGAGTAGAAGAAGAGGGAAGGAGAGACGTACCTTTGGGTGTGGGCACCATGTGTCCTGGTGATGGAGATGACTGCATAACAAGTTCTTCTTGTTCATGTTTTGCTTCTACCTCTAGGTTTACAATATCCACTTGTTGGTCCAATGGCTACTCATGAATTAATGGAAACACTTGGGAAATGCTAATCAAAGCAACTGACACTAGTAGAGGTAGATTAGCAGTTACTACAACAACTGCAACCATGGGAACTGCAACAGCTAAAACTACAATAGTAGATGAAGAAATAACACTAGTCATTAGCCTCTTTACAAATTTCAAAAATGGAATTACCTCTCCAAAATTTTACTTCTCTAACAAAGGTGCCTCATCTATATTTCATTTCACTCATTGTGACCACCTTTTAAAGACGTACTACTGCTCTTCTTCCTCATGTGTCACTTGCTCAACTTTCAGGTGCTCCTCTTTAGTCATGCTTTCTCCACTTTCAGAATTTAAAAAAAATTGAGGCACGACCTTTGCAAAAGAGATGGGTTGATAGATATTAATAAATTCATCGTACACTTTCAAAAATACCTCATCCATATTCAACCCATACAGTGACGTAATTTTTTCTCTATGGATGCGCATAGTCCACCAATTCATAATCTTCTATTTGATCCACATGGGAAAATATTCCTTCATTTGGCTAAATAGTCCCAGTAGAGGAATTTGGTCTCTATGCATTGCAGGGTTATACTCAGTCTCCTATTCATAGAAGTCATGCCACAGAGGAAGTGACATAATATCTTCAACATGCCACTCTAAATCACACCCATAAAAAGTGTTGCACTTTTCCTAAATATCTAGCCATGGGCAGCAATGTAAAGTATTGGATTTGATTATTTCCAAAAATTTACCCAATGGGTCATATCTCCATCATTGCAACAGTTCTATTAAGCCTAGGTCTTGAAGTGCCTCTATGAGCAACCTATTCTGGCCAACCTGATTCACTTCTATGTTGCCAAAGTTAAACGATATTGTGCATGTTGTTCTTTTTCTGCACCCTGCTCCATAAACATCATTGGTATCATCTGTCGAGCACACCATATCCATAGTGAAAATGTGATCAATGATAAAATATGGAAGCAGGAATGGCTTACCTATGAAATCATAAATTCTTACAACCATACCTTGAATCAACAAGAAGACATCACCCTTATCAGCTATGATAACCGCTTCCTTCATTGCTCATGGTACTCTTTCAATTTTTCCACAAATCAACTCAATTGCAAGACCCAAAAATAAGTAGTTAAAACTATAGAATGACTCCCTCCTTGACAGAGTGGGAGTCCACATATAAATGGGCAATAGTTTATCCTCAACTTGTTTAACTACAATAAACAAAAAATGCTAATGTAAATGGAAGAAGAAATACCAAACGAGGAAATAAATATGCTTGAATGAGGTCACCTATCTGGTATTCATTTTCTCCAACTGAATATGCATTTTCTGATATATGAAATTGGTCCAGTAAAAATAAATCAGATTTTTCCCCTTTCTCATGGTCGTTGGAGCGTAAAACTCAACATGGGATATGCATTCCACAAGCGATGCTTGCAACTTGTGAACCATAGAATATGCCAAAAGGCTAGCAATCCATGCCAACATCAAAAATAAGTCTGGGCTCTTGAATTTTGACAAAGGTTTAGACAGATTCGACCCTAGTTGTGGCTCCTTAATCAGTTGCATCTCCATGAACTGGTGCATTGTTACAATGGACACATATATTTCTTCCTGCTCATTAATATGTAAATTTTTGAAAGTTAATTTGGAGGGGGATTTTAACCGACAAGCAAATGCTTCCCTCACTTCAACGACAGAGATGGAGAAAATCACCTCCCCATTCAATTTTTGAATTGCCCTGGTAGTTGGGTTATAAAACCTGGCAATCAATTTCACCAACTATGGGCAAGGGTGTATGGGTGTACACAAATACCAAAATAACTATGCATAAAATGATACAGTTAGAGGGCCCTCCAATGTCAATTCTTGGTTGACTGTGAAATCCACATCCTACCGAAGCTTCACCATGTCCTTGTTGGTAATAATGTAGTCCCAAACCTCTACCATGGTGTCAAAGTATGGGTCTAAATATATGTTTTCATTCTTGTGAGATTTTTGGATTTCATCCCTCCTTCTACTCTTTTCTTTGACTACTTGGGATTCGTAGTATATTTCACCTCTTTTATTTTATTACCCATTATATCAATTCTAGCAATCCCAAAGTCACTCTACAAATTATGCAATCCAAAAGCTCGAAAATGCATTGAGAAAAATTTAAAAGTTTAATTTTTGAGCAAATTTACCTATGTCTATTTATAGATGGAGATTTCAACCACCGAAGTAAAGGCAACACTTTGCTTTGGTATATTCGGGAGGGCACACACCTCAGTTCCCTTGACAAGCACTATTTCGACGCTTAATGAAAACTAACTGTTATTTGCCACCAAAATAATTTTTGAAAATCATGCCCTTCTTATCATGTTATATATTCGAACAACATGCCTAGACTACTAAAACTACTTTGGTAAAATAAATTTGCCACCTACAGACCAATGGGCACCCTTGATTTTACCGATGTGAGATTTTGTTCCTCGAGAATACCAAAATACCTCCCAACGCAAATCTTGGATGCACATTTTAAATTAAATGCTCTAAAAACACCTTTCAACTCCCATGAACAATTTTCGAAATCCACCATGTGTCAAAGGGTGAAATTGATTTGAGGGTATGCTTAAAAAATTTCATTAGTGCTGAAAATATCATCACATGCTCAAAAAACAATGCAAGGGCAAAAATGCTTTGAGGTACACTTGATCTCTTCTCCTTTCACTCTGAAGACGCATTCCACCTGTTTGATTGAATTCATGGTGAACTTCATCCTTTTAAAATCATTCCTTGCCTTTCTTTTTTGCCTCATTTTAGAAAAGTGCCCTTTTAAAGATTTTTCAACTAGAGCTTTTTGATTTTCTCTTTTTGTTTTATTTTCATACCCTATATAAAAAAGAAAATCAAATTTAAAATATTTTTTAATTTTTACTTTTTCTTTCTTCTTTCTTTTTTCTCTCTTTCCAAAGCTTTTTAATAATAGAGCCATGAAAATTTTGCTTTTCTTTCCCCCATTTTTGGAGCATGCCCCCATGCTTTTAGAACTTTGTGTTGCTTTACCTTTGTGGGAAGAAAATGAATGGGAAATTCGCTCTCTCATAGGGTGAAAGCACAATTTACTATTCTTCTTTTTAAATTGTTGCGACACATTTGTTATCATAAACAATGTTTGCTTTGAATACCATTATAGAATATTTTAATTTGAAATCCAGGGTGAAAGAATTTTTAAAATGTCTTTTTTCTAACAAATGATATGGGCGCTACAATTTAGCATTTTAAATATTCATAAAATACTTTTTCCCCAATGAGGGTGAACAAGAGTTTCATCCCTCATTTGTGGCAAAAGCCCTTTTTACCACTTTCATCCTGACCTGGCATCTTCATATAGTCTTCCCTTTTACAACATGCATTTGCCTCCATTGAGAGGCGAATGGGGTTTTTGCCCCTACCTCTGGGCAAAAGTGTTTTCTATTTTATGATTCTAAATCAACCCCCATGCACTTTTATATATTGCACTTAGATTTTCCAACTAAGGTAATCTCTTGTTAGCACCCATACTTTCGCCAAGTGCCCCCGAATATCTTCCTTGAAACATTTTTCCTTTTAACTTGAAGATTTGGCAAAATAAAGTAACTTTTAACTTTGGAATTTTCAAACCTGCTGAAACCTTCCAATACAACAAGTACTTCCACCCAAAACTCATAATATATCCTCAAGGAAATATTTTGGGGTGAAACCAATTTTCAAAGAGAGAATTTTTTAAAAGTAAAGTTTTATTTGAGGAAAACCCGACTCTTTTTTTTAAAGCAATAAAATACTTGTAAATAAAATTTGTACATATTTACACACTTGTACCTCTTGATCACATCATTAAAAATAGGCCTTTAGATAAAGATCGTTAACTGGAATTGGCATATCCCAACCATCCATATCTTGAATATGATACATGTTCATCGAATTGACTGTAGAAACATGAAATGGACCTTACCAAATTGCATAAAACTTGTGGTGTTTCCCTGCCTTAGCTTTGTTATTGTTCCACTTGAGGACCAAATATTCCATCTAAAACTTATATTCTATTGATTTTTTGCCAAACCATCTTTGCATCACTTTTGCATGTTCTATGAAAGCCTCATACACATTTTATCTCTCCTCTTCCAACTATAGCAATTGAACCAATCTTGCACATATAAGATCAAACTCATCATCTTCATATTTGAACAACTACAACATTTGGAGGATAGGTAGCTCGATGTGAGTGGGTAACAATACCTCTTTTCCATATACCAAGAAGTAAGGAGAGGCTTTGACATACTTCTTCACTGATATACAATCTTCCCATAAGTCTTGATTTAACAATAGATGCCAACTCCTTGTGTTGCTACCAAGTATCCTTTTCAAGATCTAAAGTAAATTTTTGTTTGTGGATTTGGCCAGACCATTTCCTTGTGGGTAATAATTGGAAGAAGTCTTCAGATAAATTCCATACTTTATTGCAAATTCGGTGATCTTTACCCCAATAAATAGAGTTCTATTATCTATTACAATGGCATTTGGAACATCGAAACGGGTGATCAACCCTTCAAGGAAAGAAATAACTATAACCTGATCTACATTTTTGGTTGGAATGGCCTCTACCCACTTAGTAAAATAATCAGTCGCTATCAAGATATATTTATGCTCGATAAAAGAATGAGAACCAATAAATCCAATGAAGTCCAAGCCCCATTGCTGAAATGGTACTTCCACTTGAATTGAATGCAAAGGAAGAGAAGTCTTCTTACTCCTGCTAAGATAAGCCAAAGTGGAACTCCTCCAAGATTTTTTGCTTTTCAGTCTCTTTCACACATTTGAGGAGTACTACATCTATGTTTTATGAAATAGCCCACTCGAAAATAGGATATACCTAAGTGCTTGCATTCTGAATCTTCAACTCTATGAAGCATTAAGGCATGATGGATATTTTCTAGATCTAAAGAATTTGACAAGGTCCTCTATCCAGTCATGACCACCTGTAGCTTGATTCACAAAGTTGCTCTCACCAATGACCTCATCCTGTGCTGGGGGTAGTGATTCGAAAGTTACATTTTTAGCCAATTCTTGGTAGAGAGCTTGTTTATGAACCAGCTTAGTCGACCAAATCTGCACATCATACTCCTAAATATTTGAGACCTAATATGGTATCTTGTTGCCTAATTCCCCTTGAAGAATAAAATTTTTGACGTTTGGGTGGATAACATAGATGATTGTCTTACTCTGTAAAACAAAATGACAAAATTTCTTCAATGACTTCATGACTACATACACCTATTTCTCAATGAAGTTGTACTTCTCCTGGTGTGGTGCAATGACTTGAATCAAGAAAGTAATCAATTTCTCATCCCCATCATCTTGCTTTTGAGTGAGGACCGCAACATAACTCTCCTATTATCCTACTGCATAAAGGATGAAATCTTTTGAATAATACAGATTAATCAGCACTAGTGCTTGGGTGATTCTCTCCTTGATTTCTTGGAAAGTTTATCTCCTTACTTCTATCCACTTGAAGTCTACATTTTTATTCAAAAGTTCAGTCATTGGTTTTACAACCTGAGTGAAGTCAATGATGAATTTACGAATGAAGTTGATCTGATCAAAGAATGACTACAGGTCTTTCTTACTAGCTATAGGGTTAATTTCAAAAGCACCTATGCTCTTGTATGATCAATTGCCAGTCCTTATTATGAAATAACATGTCCCAAGATTTTTCCTTCTTTGACAGCGAAAATAGATTTCTTCGAGTTAATGGAAATTCCAAATTTTTGATATTTTTTGAACACTTGCCTCAGATGAGAGACATGCTCTTCCCTATGATGTGAGAAAATAGTCATGTCATCAAGGTAAATTACAATAATCCGATTCAATAACTCACCAAAAGCGATATCCATAGCTCTCTGAAAGGTGGTGCTAGCATTGGAAAGACCAAATGACATTCTATGATAGGCGAAAGTGCCCTATTTTATAGTAAACATAGTTTTGTGTTGGTCCTCATCCTTCACCCAGATCTAGTTGTAGCCAAAAAAACAATCAAGCAATAAAAATATCTGTGCTCTAGCGAATACATGCAAAATCTAGTCAATTTATGGTAAAGGATAGTGATATTTCAAAGATGCTTGGTTCAGATTTTGAAATTCCATGCACATGTGAATATCTCCATTTTTCTTCTGAACTAGAACCAAGTTCGCCACCCATGTTGAGTGTTTGATAGGATACATTATTTTTACCTCCAACATTTTTAACAACTCAACCTTCATAAGCACTTTAATTTTAGGATTGACAGGTCACTATTTTTACTGGAAAGTATTTACCCCTTCCTACAACTCAATGGTGTGTTGAATCACCTTCTTATCATATCCTTTCAGATCATGGTAGCTCCAAGAAACAATGTCTAGAAACTCATAACATAAAATTTTAATATCTTCAAGCTCTTCTATCGTACGGTCTATTCCAAGTTTGATAAAAAATTTAGGTTCTAACTGCATTTCCTTGTACTCCTTTGCATCCACCTTGATCTTATATTTCTCTGCCCTATCATTTTGATCAAATAAAATTTCAAGAAAAATTAGTCCCCTAGGAATATGATTATTCTTCAATCAAATCATTCCTTCAATATCCTCTTCGGATAGTATTCTTTCCTCTACGCTTGTAGCTTCCTTAATAAGAAAATTGATTATTTTTTCATCATTTTCGAACACTTTTTAATAAATATTTTTATCAAGGATTGAGGGCCTATAAATTACCCTCACAGTATTTGGTTTCCTAACCACTTGCTCAATGGGAGATAAATTAGCACCAAGGGAAGCTAGGATGTTTGCATGTTTGTTTTTCTCCCCAAAAATTATCTAAATATTCAATGCTATAAAAAACTCAAAAACGTTCCACACTTTATTACGGTAGGCCTTCAAATAATGTTGCTTTGACACACATGTTTATACTTTGGTTAACGATGAGCTTAGAATCTCCAAAGATTTGCAACTATTTTATTCCCAAATTTTTATATTTCTTTAGACCAAGGTACAATGCTTCATATTCGATGGCATTATTCGTGCAGCTCCAAGTTAACCAATATGAATAGATTTTTTTGAAATCCTGTAGGAAAAACAAGGATAATTCTAGCCCCTGCACCATTCTTACATCTTGCACCATCAAAATACAATTTCCATAGCTAATCAAAGACATGATCGAGGGAATCTGAAACTTCTTCTTCGGTCTTCTCAAGTTTAGTTATGGTATAACAACCAATATCAGTTTCTACCATTGCATTGAAATCGACTAATGAAAATTCATCCTCAAGGTGAAGCTTACCAAGAGCTTCTGTTGAGTGGTATTTTCACCCAATTGTGAAAGTACACTCTCCCTTAGGATTTGGGTTCCAAATCCCCTCTTGCAAAGAAGTTAAACAAACGACTTCTCCAAGGTCTCCGCTATATTAGCATTTGCATATGTGTATTAGTAATCTTAAATAAAGATATTCACTTTAAATGCTTGGAACACCTTAGTGATTGCAAGTAATTGTAAACAAGGGGCAATGTTGGTTTATTTTACCATGAAACTTTAGTGATTGTTCATTGAACCAAAATAAAGCAAATGTGAGTTGGCCCTCATATGACTACGATGTAGTGCTCAAATTACCCCTCTTTCGTAAAATCAGAATTTTTATGAAGAGAGGGCAATTTTAGGCTCCAAAAATGGAAATTTGTGAAATGCCATAAAACATAACTCCTTCAATGAAATTGGAATTTTCATGAAGGGAATGTCATCATAGGCTCATGAATGAAACATGAAACTAAAAAAAATGAAATTTGTCCCTAAAATGGAAATTTTCTATTTTCGGATTTTTTAAAATCTGTAATAAAACAACTTCGATGAATTTTTAAAAATACTAAACAACTCCGAAAATGAAATTTCAAAGTGCGTATTGGAAGTATGAAGTATAACCTACGCAATGGTGAAATTATTTTTGGATTTTGAAATTTTTTAAATGTTTATTTTAATGCCTGAAAATTAAAAAAAGTTAAAAATTTTTGGAAAATAAAATGCAAAACAATGAAAATAAAATGCATTCAGTATGATGCTATCCTATTTCGACAAAACCGAAGATGTGAGGTTTCCATGCATGCAACCTAACCTATTGGACTTGCAAAACAAGCACAATCCGGATAAGCTAAGTGTTGGCTCCTAGGGTTTTAAATGAGGTTTTTAGATTTAAACATTCGCATGAAGCAACCAAGAAAACTTGCATAAACTCCATTTACAAGCCTAAAATCTGAAAAGGGGAAAAATAGACATTTAATCTTGCATGCAGAAAATGACTCCTTTCTTGTCCATAAGATGCAACTTTCTGAAATTTCCTGTATTAAAATTTTGTCATTTTACAATAACAAAAATTTTTGGTTTTCCCAAACCAGTCAATGGAAGAAAAACATCCCAAACAGGTCCAGAATGGCCCTCTTGCCTTCAAATCTGCAACTCTGCTTGCACAGTTTCCAACCCCTTTCCACTTCTTTAATGGCGTATTTAAAACCTCTGAAAAAATTTTGTTTCTCCCTCCATGACTGTTCGTTTTCACCTTCCCTTGTGCATGCATGTGTTTTGATTTCCAAAAAAAAAACTTTTCGTTTCTATTCTGTGGCCCTTCGTTTCATTTCCAAGGTTTGGCTTCACTTTTCATTTGATTTCGAAAGAACGTTTCCTTTTCTCCACATGGGCTTGCGTCCGTTTCCTTCTGTGTGTAACGACCATCTTAAATGATTTCAAATCATTAAAGATTCCTTATGTAACGTTTTGTTTTATTCATTGGATTTTGTCCTTATGTCCATGTCACTATTATCAGACGCACTGTCAACTACTCTGTTCCCTTGGCGAAAATCGGACATGTCGCGATATCGCGACACTTCTTGTTTCTCTGCTTGCCTGTCCCTTTTGAATCGCGAAAATGCGACATGTCGCGATATCGTGACACTTTTGCCTCCTGGCTCTCTTTTGTTGCTTTTAGCCCTGAAAATGTAACATGTCGCGATATCGCGACACTTTTTCTTTCTTGTTCTTTCTTTTCTTGTTTGGTCGCGAAAATGCAACATGTCGCGATATCGCGACACTTTTCTTTCTTCTCTTGCTCTTGGCCATGAAAATGCAACATGTCGCGATATCGCGACACTTTTTCTTTCTTGTTCTTTCTTTTCTCGTTTGGTCGCGAAAATGCAACATGTCGCGATATCGCGACACTTTTCTTTCTTCTTCTTTCTTATTCTTTTTGGCCGCGAAAATGCAACATGTCGCGATATCGCGACACTTTTTCTCTTTTGGCCGTGACTATGCAACATGTCGCGATATCGTGACACTTTTTCTCTTTTGGCCGTGACGATGCAACATGTCGCGATATCGCGACACTTTTTCTCTTTTGGCTGCGACGATGCAACATGTCGCGATATCGCGACACTTTTTCTCTTTTGGCCGCGACAATGCAACATGTCGCGATATCGCGACACTTTTTCTCTTTTGGCCGCGACAATGCAACATGTCGCGATATCGTGACACCTTTTCTCTTTTGGCCGCGACAATGCAACATGTCGTGATATCGCGACACTTTTTCTCTTTTGGCCGCGACAATGCAACATGTCGCGATATCGCGACACTTTTTCTCTTTTGGCCGCGACAATGCAACATGTCACGATATCGCGACACTTTTCTTTTTTTTTGGCCGCGACAATGCAACATGTCGCGATATCGCGACACTTTTTCCTCCTTGCTCTCTCTCCTTGCTTTGGACCACAAAAATGCAACATGTCGCGATATCGCGACACTTTTTCCTCCTTGCGGTGTTTTGCTTTTTCTTTGATCTTTAGCATATGGGCCACTTTGGTCTTCTTGGAAAACATGCAAAAAAGGTGGGTCCCCAATTTTGGGGTACGTTGTGGAGCAGCCACAACAAATGGCGACTCTGTTGGGAAATGCTCCTGAGCATTTCGATGAGAAACCAACCTGAAAACACACTGACTCAAATACAAGCGTCAACAAATATCCCAAGAATGAAACTAGACGAGAAATACATGAAGCATTAGAATTATTAAGCATCATCTCGGTGTGTGCAATGTGCTTCATTCCCTATCGTTTGAAACTCGTTCAACTTTCCATTGTCAGTTTCACTTATGATTCGTATGCAAGGCTATGAATGATTTGTGCAAGATTTGATGTATGACAACTATGCTAGAGATATAACAACCTGCTTTGCAAAGGCTCAAACTTTCTAGTATCATGAACAAACATATTAAAACTGTCAAACCCTCTTAGGACCAAATATGAGTATACTAAATTAATTTACTAGATCCCAAAGTTGGTTATGTGTCACTACCATTTTGAACCCATGTGCAAGTGTAAGTGAAATCAGAGCTTTGGGGAATAGGATTCCCAACCTAAGCGAGATGGGAATTTAACCCTATCCTTACTACTATGATCTGGAGTTCATTACCTCATCTTGAACAAAATGATTTAACTTGTTATGGATGAAACTGTTAGGCTAGCCTGTCCGTTTGAGCAGTCAGTGGTCTTGCTTTTAGACAAGACATGTTGCCACGCATGAGCATACTCCACTGCCAGTCAAGCGTCTATAGCCCCGGTGGAGATCAACCCCATAATCCAGGATTTGACTTTACTTTTGATTTCTTGAACCTTGGGGATGACTACCCATCCTTGCAAGGGACATGTAGTACGATCCTTCCAATCCAATATCAATGATGCCATAAAAGTAGAATGAAAAATATTTGCTTTGGAATTTTAAGTTCTTGAGTGGGCAAAATAGAAGCTTTGGGGAATCGGATTCTCAACCTAAGCAAGATGAGAATTAGACCCTATCCTTACTACTCCATGAAGGTCAAATCAGAGCTTTGGGGAATTGGATCCTCAACCTAAGTTCGATGAGGATTTAACCCTATCCTTACTACTCCGATTTTAGGCTTTAAGCACTATGGGAGTGGTAAAAACCATTGTTTTAAGGATTATGTTGCATGATAGGACAGACACGAAATACTCCTTTCGCCTCACCTTTTCTTCCAAGTATGGTTTTGACCATTTTTCTCAAGATCCTCTTTAATATGTGTAAAACGTGCTTGGTTCAAGATAGTTTGGGCATCATTTCCCAACCTTAGGATCCTTTTAATATATGTTATGTAATAACCCTAAGAGGATTCGACACCTTTTCAATGATTGTATTTGAAATGTAGATGCAACTGAGATGAAATGTATATGCAATGTGAAATGTAACATGAGATATGGATGAATGCATTGCTCTTTTTGAAATGCTGATGGAGTATACCACCTATTTTGCCATAATTTGTAAAACTGACAACTTCATGCATCACAAGTTCCAAACGATATTCTTTAATGTGTTTGCGATACTCGTGGAGCTTTCTGCAATACAATTTCGATGTTTCATATTCTCTTAGTCTTAGTCAACATTCATAAGGACATAAGTTGACATCTCGTTTTTTTTTTTTTTTCAAGACAAACCAAAAGTGTCCAAAGGACCAACACACAAAACTTAAAACCAAAATGAGATCCAATCCAAAACCAAAACACGAAAACCAAAAGTATATACAAATGTACAATATAATACAAGATGGTGCAAAAGTTTGGATTATCATTTTCTCGGATCCCAAACCTGATTAGAATTCTTTAAAAGACATATGACGTGATACGCATACCAAGTTTTGTAGGAATCCAACAACAAAAAACAAAATCAAACCAAACAAAGAAACAAACTTCCACTTGCCCCTCTCACCATACCAATTTGATTTAGTTTCATTAATAATCCTATGGTGGAGTCTCAAGTTTTCAAATTGATTAGACAATGATTGATATTCAATTCCTTTATGTCTATTCTTTAAGATGTCCATTCTGCACTTTGATTCATGGTGTAGAAATAAGCTTTCATTTTCATTCAATAAAGCCATAACATTAATAATATTTGAATCAAACCATTCATTAGGCAAACCTTCATTCGAATTTTGCATGGTGAAACCAAAAAGGTGAGATTTTACCTTTGGCATGTTTTCATTTGACCTTACTTGAAGAGGATTTGAAATTTCCTCTTTTCTCTCATGACATTCATCATCATGTAGCACTTGTTCTTTCTCCATGATTTGTTTATCAAAGGCACCAAACTTAGGTACCCAATTGAACACATGTCCATCCCTTTCAAACCATAAGTCTTGTCTATCTAGGGGTGGGTTAACTAACACATTTCCATGATCAATCACTTGGGTTGTTTTGGGTAACGTGAGATTTTCAATTGGATCATCAATGATATCAAACCCAAATGATTTAGGTTTTGTAATTTTCTCATTTTGAAATGGCATAATCATTGTAGCACAAGTAAGTGGATCAAGATTTTCAATTTCTTTTCCTTCAAAGGAATCTAAAGCAAATGACTCTCTTTCTTGATTCATGGTTGTAGAATCCTTATCATGTTCCAAAATTTGATGAGATTCGAATTCCTCTTCCAAAACTTTCTCAAATTGTACAAGATTTATAGTATCCTCATGTGAGGAAGCAATTGAGTTATCCTGCATATTAATTGACACAACAAGTTTATTAGAAGATTTAGATTGATAATATTCTTCCCATTTCTTCCATGAATCATAGTAATCATCCTCCAAGTTCAAGTTGTGACGCTCAAGTACTTCTTCTTCATCTTCTGATTCATCAACATGTTTCTCATCCAATTCATCTTCACCTTCCTTAGATGGTTCAGTTATTTCCAAAAGTGGGTTATCTCTTGAATTCAAATTGGTAAAGCTATCATAATCCAAATTTGTAACCCATGATTCAATTTTATCACAATTTGGAAGGTGTGGATCCTCTTGGTCATCACTTTCGAGAACATCATCCAAAGTGTCTTTCGAGAACAAGTGGTGAAATTCTATCATATCTTCAAATTCATTTATTGATTTTCTTTCAAATTCATTTTCAGCCACTTGTGATGGCTTAGAAGCTTCTATAATGGGATTGATTTTTGAATTTCGTGTCATATAGTTGCTCCAATCCTTTGCAAGTACATCTGACCAAATCATATCCACATAAGTTTGTTCATCCAAATCCTCCTTTTTGGGTAATGATTCTAGATATTTCTTTTCCAAAACAAGATGGTGATCATTTGATTCCAACTTCTTGTCACCCATCCATAGAATTTCTTCTCCAAAAACTTCATGCTCTTCAAGACTTTTTGAATAGGTATTTACTTCAACGTGAGTCACCTCAAAATCTCTTGTATCGCTTGAAGAAGCATAACATGAACCATCATTAAGATTGGCATTATGAATTTTCTTCCTAGGATGATTTGGATGCATACATTGATGTGCTCATTTTTGTGGTGGAACATGCCTACATACCTTCTTAACCACTTTCTCTTTCTCTTTTACTTCCGATACAAACTCTTTGGGTTGAGTGGTAGAAGTAGTAGGATTAGTTGGATTGATACCCACGGACAAAGCTTGAACATTTGTTGCAATGGTTCCATGAGTGACCACATGATTCTCTAATTGAGGCATAGTTGGATGGATGGAAGTACTTGTATAAGCACATGTGGGAGCATAAGTTGGTATGGTAGGATAAAGTTGATTGTAGGGAAAAACATTTGATATCAAATTTTGTTGTGCCCACGCTTGATTTACCATCGAGGTTTGATTGCAAGCCCCTAGTTGTCCTACCATAGTTGATTGCTCCATTCCATAACCTTGTGGCCTCAATTGTTGATCTACAATCATAGCCTCTGTGTAGGCCGATGCAAGATCAGTAACCAAGGGATTCATCCTAACAAATATGGCAAACAATGGATCCAATGCTCGAAAGTATATTTGAAGAGCACCACTTTCCTCAATAGTATAGGGAGAAATTAATCTCGCATAAAGCTTTCGAAACCTCATGTTGAAACTTCTCACTGGCTCATTAGGTTCTCTTTTGCAAGAAGTAAATTGTTGATATATCGTGAGAGGATCAATGAGCAACCTAAATTGATTGATAAACTCATATTTCAATTGAGTCCAAGATGTAATAGAACCAGTGGGTAAATTGATGTACCAATCATATGCCACCTCATCTAGGGTTCCAAGAAACATTCTACATGCCACATCCTCATGTTCGACATTCCATCTAACTAGGATATCCACATAGGCTTGAATATGTTCCTCGGCTAATGTTGGACCATTGTGTTTAAATTTGGGCAAACGTTTTTCTACGTTCTTGGGTAAATCATGAGAATCTCCACTAATGTTCAAAGGATTAACATGTATCCCATACCACGTTCCTGCAGTTGTAGCCATTAATGAAACTCAAAGAATAACTTCAAAACCAATTTGTTAGTCATGAATAAAAGAAGGAACCATGACAAAGCAATATTCTAAAAATGTAAATTAGTTTTTGATTCACCAGATCGCATATGCGCAAGTGAAGAGCATACTCCTAGTGTTGTAGGCTTTCTGATTCACAAGATCGCATTACACGCAAGTGAAGAGCATAATACCGACAACAAATACATTTTAGACAAAATAATTCCTTACAAATAAGCATGAAATGACTAGCAAATATCAAACATGTAACGTATGAATAATCATGTTAGCATCAACCAAGAGATGTATCCATTAAAATCAAATGAAAGTAATTGCATGGAGACAACCTCGTTAGTCAAGACCAAAATTTTTCAAAATCAAATCAAAACACATTATTCCTGTATGAACAATCAAAAGCGTTAGAACAATGCATAGCAATTCATGTCCTCCTTTTAACACTACAAGGTTGTATTGTTAAAAGAGGGCTAAAGATAATAATCAATAGGGCATGAAATATTCAAAATTTAAATCCCTATAGCATTTAAATCACACTGAAATAAACCAATTCAGGCCCTCCTTCTAGCGCCAAAATGTTGAGTGGTATTTTCACCCAATTGTGAAAGTACACTCTCCCTTAGGATTTGGGTTCCAAATCCCCTCTTGCAAAGAAGTTAAACAAACGACTTCTCCAAGGTCTCTGCTATATTAGCATTTGCATATGTGTATTAGTAATCTTAAATAAAGATATTCACTTTAAATGCTTGGAACACCTTAGTGATTGCAAGTAATTGTAAACAAGGGGCAATGTTGGTTTATTTTACCATGAAACTTTAGTGATTGTTCATTGAACCAAAATAAAGCAAATGTGAGTTGGCCCTCATATGACCTTCAATGTAGTGCTCAAATTACCCCTCTTTCGTAAAATCAGAATTTTTATGAAGAGAGGGCAATTTTAGGCTCCAAAAATGGAAATTTGTGAAATGCCATAAAACATAACTCCTTCAATGAAATTGGAATTTTCATGAAGGGAATGTCATCATAGGCTCATGAATGAAACATGAAACTAAAAAAAATGAAATTTGGCCCTAAAATGGAAATTTTCTATTTTTGGATTTTTTAAATCTGTAATAAAACAACTTCGATGAATTTTTAAAAATACTAAACAACTCCGAAAATGAAATTTCAAAGTGCGTATTGGAAGTATGAAGTATAACCTACGCAATGGTGAAATTATTTTTGGATTTTGACATTTTTTAAATGTTTATTTTAATGCCTGAAAATTAAAAAAAAGTTAAAATTTCTGGAAAATAAAATGTAGAAAAAGTTGAAAGAAAATGCAGAAAACTGAAAATAAAATGCATTCAGTATGATGCTATCCTATTTCGACAAAACCGAAGATGTGAGGTTTCCATGCATGCAACCTAACCTATTGGACTTGCAAAACAAGCACAATCCGGATAAGCTAAGTGCTTGCTCCTAGGGTTTTAAATGAGGTTTTCAGATTTAAACATTCGCATGAAGCAACCAAGAAAACTTGCATAAACTCCATTTACAAGCCTAAAATCTGAAAAGGGGAAAAATAGACATTTAATCTTGCATGCAGAAAATGACTCCTTCTTTCTTGTCCATAAGATGCAACTTTCTAAAACTTCTTGTATTAAAAATTTGTCATTTTACAATAACAAAATTTTTTGGTTTTCCCAAACCAATCAATGGAAGAAAAACAACCCAAACAGGTCCATAATGGCCCTCTTGCCTTCAAATCTGCAACTCTGCTTGCAGCAGTTTCCAACCCCTTTCCACTTCTTTAATGGCGTATTTAAAACCTCTAAAAAAAAATTTGTTTCTCCCTCCATGACTGTTCGTTTTCACCTTCCCTTGTGCATGCATGTGTTTTGATTTCCAAAAAAAAACTTTTCGTTTCTATTTTGTGGCCCTTCGTTTCATTTCCAAGGTTTGGCTTCACTTTTCGTTTGATTTCGAAAGAACGTTTCCTTTTCTCCACATGGGCTTGCGTCCGTTTCCTTCCATGTGTAACGACCATCTTAAATGATTTCAAATCATTAAAGATTCCTTATGTAACATTTTGTTTTATTCATTGGATTTTGTCCTTATGTCCACGTCACTATTATCAGACGCACTGTCAACTACTCTGTTCCCTTGGCGAAAATCGGACATGTCGCGATATCGCGACACTTCTTGTTTCTCTGCTTGCCTGTCCCTTTTGAATCGTGAAAATGCGACATGTCGCGATATCGCGACACTTTTGCCTCCTGGCTCTCTTTTGTTGCTTTTAGCCCTGAAAATGTAACATGTCGCGATATCGCGACACTTTTTCTTTCTTGTTCTTTCTTTTCTTGTTTGGTCGCGAAAATGCAACATGTCGCGATATCGCGACACTTTTCTTTCTTCTCTTGCTTTTGGCCACGAAAATGCAACATGTCGCGATATCGCGACACTTTTCTTTCTTGTTCTTTCTTTTCTCGTTTGGTCGCGAAAATGCAACATGTCGCGATATCGCGACACTTTTCTTTCTTCTTCTTTCTTATTCTTTCTGGCCGCGAAAATGCAACATGTCGCGATATCGTGACACTTTTTCTTCTTTTGGCCGCGATGATGCAACATGTCGCGATATCGCGACACTTTTTCTCTTTTGGCCGCGACAATGCAACATGTCGCGATATCGCGACACTTTTTCTCTTTTGGCCGCGACAATGCAACATGTCGCGATATCGCGACACTTTTTCTCTTTTGGCCTCGATAATGCAACATGTCGTGATATCGCGACACTTTTTCTCATTTTGGCCGCGACAATGCAACATGTCGCGATATCGCGACACTTTTTCTCTTTTGGCCACGATAATGCAACATGTTGCGATATCGCGACACTTTTTCTCTTTTGGCCGCGACAATGCAACATGTCGCGATATCGTGACACTTTTCTTTTTTTGGCCGCGACAATGCAACATGTCGCGATATCGCGACACTTTTTCCTCCTTGCTCTCTCTCCTTGCTTTGGACCGCGAAAATGCAACATGTCGCGATATCGCGACACTTTTTCCTCCTTGCGGTGTTTTGCTTTTTCTTTGATCTTTAGCATATGGGCCACTTCGGTCTTCTTGGAAAACATGCAAAAAATGTGGGTCCCCAATTTTGGGGTACGTTGTGGAGTAGCCACAACACTTCCTCCATCAAGTCCACTTCTTGCACTTCCTCTGTCATCATGTTGACCGCATCGATAGGGTTTTCTTCTTCTTCCAAATTTTTATAGGAAAAGTGGAGGGCTTTTCATTATAGATGCAGACTATTCTTCCCTTGAAGGGGGTTTCCAAATGTGAATAATCCAAGGAAATATATCCTCCTAGTTTTGTTGTGAATTCCCTCAAAAGACACATGCTGAAGTATGGTTCCAGGTCAACCACCACTACTTATTGGATGACAGTGATATGTGGTATGCTATGCAAAATGATAGGGCTATCTTTAATCTCACCTACTATCTTAACTGGGGTTCCATCAAACTACAAGATACCTAGACTAATACTTGTGTATTCCATCCCCATTATCTCACATACTACCTTTGGCATGATTATAGTCGCAGCACCAGAGTCAATCATACAATTATGCACGACCCATCCTTCTATTCTGAGGGATAAATAGAACGAAGGTGGTATATTCTTTCCAGTAGCAGAGGTTGGCAGCGTTTGTGCTAACACTATTTGGGTGAGGCTTTTATTTTGATCTTTCATAGATTTGAGGGACTCCTACAATAGGTCAACCTTCCCAGGTAATTGTAGTGCATCATATAAAATTACTTTTGCAAGAATCTTCTATATTTCCTCAACAATATTGTAATCAAAAGTACCAAGGACCTTTTCCTCTACAACTAGCTCATACTTGTTTTGATATTGTTGATTAGATTCCACCTTTTGCCGCTTAGTCAATGACAAGTACTTGAGGTGCTCTTTATATTATTCTTTTGCCTCAATTTGAACTTGAGAAGCTACGGGCTATGAAGTTGACATATTTGCCGATGACTTCTCTTGAGCTTGCTTTGGCAATAGATCCTTCAACAAGATAGAATATTATTATTTTTTGTTATGCCAGGTGCTTTCGCTTGTGTTTGTACCTTTTAATTTTGTACCTTTTGTTTAGCAGGAACTTTCAAAGGCTCCATTTATGCTAGATCAATCACCACTGACATCTTTCGAGCCCTCGTAAGGACTGAAACTTACTCCAAGGATGGGACCATAAAATTATTATCCACTTTTATTATCATATTGATCTGTCCGCCAGCAAAACTTTTTGCTAACATCTGTACATAATTTAAATGAACCATACATGTATCTTCACCATGAGGATTGTTACAGGTGGAACACCAGTATGTCTACTCATACGCACCAAATTCTCCATTTACTAGTATAATTGTATTCCTTTTAAGACCTTTGTTAGTGGTCAGTTGCTCTCTAGTAATTGGCAGTGTTTGAAATCTTCTTGACTGAAAGTCAACTTCAACTTACTTCTTAACTATCATGATTTCATTCGACATTGTCCTTACGAACGAATTAATAGATTGCATTTCTTGTAATAATTTCATGTAAGGATCAGGATTTGAGGGCACAGAAGGTACTAGCAAAGGTAGAATTGTTGACAAAGCAGGAAATGACAACAAAATAGGTGGCGTTGGTAACATTGGGAATGGGACAGAGGCTGTCAACTATGAAACAAATAGCACAATTAATTGTGGAATACTTGGAATGAGGAGTTGTGGAACTGGAATTGGAGCAACTTGAGGTGGACTTGAGCTCCGTGAGGTAACAAGATACATGGAAGACAAAGGTTGTGAAAATATTCTCAAATATATATGTTGTGGAAGATCGAGAAGAATGGGTATAGTTACCTTTGGAGGCAACTTACCTATAGCAATTAGATATTCCTTGGCCTTCTGTGCCTACGTATATAGCTCAAGAAAATTATTTACATTGGCTTTTCGAAAAACCATGCCAATGTCTAAGTTGAAGGTCTGGATATAGTAAAACACAAATTTCTCATGAGTGGGTCGAAGGCCATTAGGAACTCTCTACCATATTTGAGGTAAGCTGATGTTGAAGTCCACTATCTCCTCCTGTGAATGTCTCTGGATATTCATGAATTGATGCAGCAAGGAGGAAGGATCAGATTGCTCATAAAATTTCTTGATTAGTAATTCTACCAACTGATCCCATGTCATAATAGTAGCAAGTGGTAAGGATCGATACCATTACAACAATTTCCCTCTAAGTGACAATACTAACAATCTTACCATAATATCTTTGTCTATAATGCCATGGATTGTTGCCAAAGAAGCCAAATATTGGATATGCTTATAAGTGATTTTACCAGTACCATCATAGGTAGGAAAACCCTTTAAAGTTACTTGAGGGACTAGATTTTGTGCTTGTAAATTCAAGGCTTATTCCAAATAGGGAACTGCCTTGGTGATTGTGGTTGTTGTGGTGGTGGATTCTGAGCCATATTGACTGGTGTGTGAGGTTGAGGAGGTGGGATGCTAGTAGTAGTACTAGTTGGACTTGAAGGAACAAAAAACACACCAGCTAACTATGAAGATGTTGTAACTGACGTATGAGGTGGAGTGACTAATATGGGATGTTCTCCTAATGTTTGGGTGTCCAGTTCATAGAAATCAATGGGATATTCATTTTTTTTGGTATTTTATCTCGTGATCATGAAGCACAACTTTCATTTCCTTCATGTTCAAAGGCTTATGGGTATAGCTAACTCACCAGATGTTCTAACTTAACAATACAAATGCAAACATCAAACCTTAATACTGTTGAAAGTAGAACCTTTGAATGTCCCACTGGGTATACCAAAACTTGTTGGTATAGGTGGGTTTATAAACTTGAGATAATATTTGTTCCATCGACTATGGATATTACTAGGATAGAGACTGTCTGTCCCACCGGGCATGTAAAAAATTGTTGGCACATATATCTATCTAAAATACAAATATATGTTTGTGTGTCTTAGACATGACCAACATTGAAAGGTCAAAGAAAGAAATTTCCTCTGTGCCAATATCTAGAGAGGGTTGGATCCTTTACTAATCCTAAACCTGTTAAAGTCTAGAGTTACAGGAAATAAATAGAAATAATAGAAAGAAATAGGAAATATAGCCATAGGCAATTGATGTAGGATTGGGGATAGACTAACAACAGGAATTCCAACCAAGCGTCATAGTAGCATAGAATAGAAATGAGGTGAGTTAATCCACTTACATTTTCTTGGAGATAACTTCCAAAATCGCATTCCAGTACTCACACTCTCACTAGTAGTTCCCAAATCCAGATGCAAAAATTGAACTTAGCAACAGATAACATACATGAATATAAAATAAAAATGCTTAAATAGAAAGAAATCACACATAAATACTACTTGCAATATCAGAAGTCAAACTTCTTCTATTTACACAAAAAACTTGAATTTTCTAGAGAGTGTCTATCCTCCTTTTTACAATGGAAAATGAGTAGTATTTATAGAGGATTTTGTCTCTTTCATTTAATACATAGAAGACCAAATTCTTACATATCAGTAACCTTGGTGATGAAATTTCTCCTTGGAAATCTTGAAAATCCACCTTTTGATATAGTGATCCAACTTTTAACAAAAAACTCCCATAAAATTAGCACATTTGGGTGTCAGTGCACGAAATTAGGAAAATTTGTTGAATTTGACCATCTTTGTGCTTTGGAAATATGTATTTCCCTAGGAATTCCATAAGATATTTAAAATGTTTTGAAAAGGAACAATGCTGGTGGGTGATGCCTCGAAAATTATGAAAATCTTCTGGTGATATTAAGTCTGACTTCTTTTCAGTGTGAAACCAAGAAATATGAATTATTTTGCCTCCATTATTGAGCGCCTTTGAAAAATTTCTTTAGGCTATTTTGCATCTCTTTTGCCTGAATTGGGCGATTGACACCTTAAGATAAAATCTAGGTGAAAACACCTTATGTATATCCATTCATAAATATGTTAACCATTTGCCTTTTACTTTTTAATTTGTTGTTCAAGGTCCTTTCCAAACTGTCTTTATGTTCGAACATAATTTTATTCTTTTCCATAGCACACACCCTCATTAAAAACTTTGCTTGCTACGTAAGTCTTTCGTCTCATTTTTGGGGCGAAACGCCTCTAAGATTTCTATTAGATATTTGGTGCAGGACCCATGGATTATACCTCTTATCTTCTCTCGAACAAGTGTCATTTGTTTATGAAACTTACGTTCCTCTCAAGGTGGGGCAAATTGGATTATCACCCCTCCCTTGGGGCAAATGCCTTTTAGTTTAAATGCCTCCCCTTCGATTGTCATTGCAAAACCTATTTCAACCTTCACATGGTGCCTTTTAGGAAAACATATAAAATTATTTTATCTTTTGTAATACGCGTTCACCCCAATGAGGGCGACAAGTATTTTTACCCCTCATTGGGGCAAATGACTCTTAAAATTCTCTTTTAATACTTGCCAATGTGGGTCCCATGACGCACTCTATTCTTCATGTGCATTCGTCCAAAGAGAGGGCAAAATGTGTCTTCGTCCCTCTATTGGGGTGAATGAAGCTTTAACTTTTCAAAGCTCTCTTGGCACCCGAACTCGCCATTTTTTTGTGCTTTCATCCCAAGGAGGGGCGAAAGTTACTTTCAACCCTTTCTTGAGGTGAAAGTCTTGTTGACTAGTCAACGGACCAACTTGGTGCATTATCCTTAAAAATTGGGGGACGTTCATCCTAAAGTGGGGCGAACGATGCTTTCATCCCATATTTGTGGTGAATACACTTATTTGAATTGTCGTCATGCTTCAATTTCAGTCCCACTTCGACTTAACCACTTAAAATGTATTTTTGCCCCTAGGAGGGGTGCAAGGGACTTTCACCCCTCACTTGGGATGAAAGTCATTGCCAAACTTTGTCGTTCTTTTTCTTTCTACGTTTACCCCAAAGTGAGGCGAACGAGTTTTTTGCCCATTTTTGGCGCGAACGCACCTTGCTTTTCCCAAGATTTTTTTTCTAAAAAATAAAGATGACTTCGTCCTGGAAAAGGCAAGTGTTTCCATATTTCATTTAGGCACAAGGCTTTTATATCTTTTCTTTTTCTTTGATTTTCCAAGCACTATTTCCTTTTGATGTCCTCAGGCGATACTTATCGATTCTTCACTAACAATTTACCGTGCAACACCCATTACTCCCAAGCATGAAATCCAAAAAAATTAAAAGGAAAATTAACACATAAAAATATTGTAAAACATTATATAGGCCAAAATACTACAATATGGTATTAATATATTTTGCTACTTTTACAATAAAAAATCATTAAACAAAACTCCATCAAAAATTCCAATATGGCATAATGTCAAAATTGCCAGCAGGTCTTAAATATAATGGATTTTTTCCTTCAACCAAAGGCCACCATCCATTATTTTATTCTTGATTTCTAAAATAGAGAAGATGAGGAATAAAAAACCTTTCGAAAGAAAAGTCATGTAATATTTTGAATTCAATTCTCACTTTTACGATCCAATTTTGAATCTTCGAAAAACCTTACCAATATCCATGGAACTTACATATTAACCCTCTACTTTTAAGAACCATTATATCACGCTCATTCATCTTATCATTGATAGTCACTTTTGATGTAGTATCTTCTACTTGGATACCATTTTCCTAGATTCTCTCTTCCTCTTATCCCTAACTAGAATATCCTTTCTTCTAATAAGAAATTTTAAAAATGACTTTCTTGCTATGTTACCTAGATTTTCTTTACAATAATCCTTTAGTTTTTGAGTTTCTCCTAAGATATAAAACAAGAAGAAATACAATTGCTATTTGCTTGTATTTTGCTTCCTCCTCACACTTGTAGCACTTGTTTGCTTTCTAAGACAAGTAAAAGGTGAGACTTACTCTTGACTCGCACTAATTTTTAAAAATAATACCTAGAATTCAAAAAAATCTATATATATAAAAATAAACAATAAACCAAAACAATATATAAATATAATATAAACCACAAATTTCATAAATATTATTTTATTTATATATACTAGTAGTATTCAAATAGTGTTTTTAAATTTTATCTTTTTATAGATAACTTATTTATTTAAATATTATTGATTGATATTGCTTAAAGCTTTTTTTTAGCACGATTTGAATAAACACACGGTAACATATTGATTAGATAAAGCAAACAACTCACTTATGATATGCTCTATTATTTTGCTTGGTTAAAAGTTGTATAAATATTTTATAAGTGAAATTCTAAACTAATAAGAGGAGAGGAAGTAAGAAACTTTAAACAAACTTGTATTATATTGAAATAGAAAGATAGTGAAAGGATGTTAGTGTGGTATCTTGACATATTGTAATAGTTAAGACTTTGAACTATTTTTTAGAAAATCCAAATTTAAACTACAATGAAATATGAGAGAGATAAGATTGTTAAAAAAAATTGTCTCTACTCCATAAGGTGTTGTACTTGACTATAACTTTTCTTGATAGAATAAAGTAAGCAACTCACTTATGATCTGCTCTAATATTCTACTTGGTTAAAAGTTGTATAAATATTATAAGTGAAATTCTAAACTAATAAGATGAGAGGAAGTAAGACATTTTAAATAAACTTGTATTATATTGAAATAAAAATATAGTGAAAGGATGTTAGTGTCGTTTCTGTGAGACATTATAGTGGTCTAAATTTTAAATTCTTTTTTAGAAAATTCAAAATCAAACCACAAAGTGTGAAAAATTAAACTTGTTAAAAAAAACTCGCTACCCCACAAGGTGGTCTACTTGACTATAACTTCATTGATTGAATAAAGCAAGCAACTCACTTATTATCTGAACTAAATTGATTGGATAAAGCAAGGTACTTATTATCTGATCTAATATTTTAGATGGTTAATAATTGACTATAACTTGATTGATTGGATAAAGCAAGCAACTCGCTTATTATCTCTAATATTTTACTTGGTTAATAGCTGTATAGATATTTTATAAGTGAAATTCCATTTCATTAATGTGGACCTTTTAACAATGATTTAGAATTATAAAAACCAGCAAAGGTAATATGAAATATACCTTTACCGAAATCTAAAGCATAAAAGAAATTGGAATGTGTCAATTTTTCAATATAAATACATAAGTCAATAAAGTGCACGTATTGAGCTTTACTTTAGCCTTTCATTCTATTTGCTTCTACCCGATAAGATGGCCTGAAACTACAAAAGACAAGTTGATTCAAATGCGTGTACAATCAACCTCACATGGATCCAGACTATGTTCCTTTGGACATTTAGCTAAAAAAGAGAGAATATAATACAACTTGGCACATGGTGTTGGGGAACTACCATTCAAACTTTGGGACTATGATGGCCCTGTGTGCCAATCATATGGGTTGCCCACTTAACCAAACGTGAGGGAAGGCAAGTGCATCAACTTGGCCACCAACTTGCTTTGTTATGGCTAAGAATTTCTGTAGGAGAATTGACTGAGAGTCTACTCTTCACAGCTGTTTGGGGGTTTAAGCATCATGCACAAATTGGGAGAATAAACAACTTTGGAATGAAAAATTTGATGCACATTTAAAGTATTTTTTTTGGTTTGGCCCTTGGCCAATAATATTTGTGTGTGCCAAGACGGACGGATGTGTAATTAGATGAAGGATAAAATTAAGAGCTAAGTTGAAGGTCTACAATGAGAATATAATCTGATAGGATTCTAGTATATAATATTATGATTGCATAATTGCATTATAAAATTTAAATTTTAGTATGTATTATTTATCTTTAGTTTTAAAAAAAAATTAATTGATTGAGAGTGTGACTTGTTGCTAATTTAATTGTTATAATTTTAAATAGTATTAGTTTAAGTAATTAAATACCTAAAGTTTAAAGAAGAAGATTTGAGTTTGAATCTTGGTAAGCTATATATATATAATTATCATAATTACCAAGTTGTTTAATATTATTATACAATCATAATACAACAAAAGTGGAACCTAGGTTTAAATTCTATATAACCAATCAAAAAATATTTAATTATAATAATGACAATAGATTCTTATAAAAATTAAGAGTATAGTTTAATTGGTTAAATTCTTTAACTTTCAAGGAGGAAACCTAAGTTTAAATATTACCACATGTTACAAGTATAATAGTTAAGTTGTTATAATATCACTATATGATCATAATATAATATAGCTGAGACTAGTTTCAATTATACACTTTACAAAAAGTGAAAAAGATAGTCTACTCAGAAATGTGTAATTATTAAGATGATTTTTTGCTAAATAAATGATTACTAACAAGTATATATTTTTAAAACTTTTGAACATGAATCAATTATTTCAAACAAAAATTACCTTTCTTGAAAAAACACACACATCAGGGTCAATTCCATCAAAATAGTGTTATGTCAATTAAATTATATCTATCTTGTCCTTTTATCAAAGATATTTTTCATTTTTTTATCTTCCACAATCAACTTCTTGCAATCATTTTCATTAAGAGATAAAATATCATTCATCCAATTGCCTTTTAAAATTTGAAGTTCACGAAGATAAAGATCAACACCATAATTGGCAAATCCATATACTACTTGATTTCCTTCTTTATCTATATACTCATATTTCTAAGAGTGTGTCTTATAATTGATGAAATCAACAATAATATTATTTTTACTCAATCTCCACATCTGTTTCTTTTTATAACATTAATAATAATTTGTGAATCCTCCTTAATTGAAATATATTTCCACCATTTTTTAATTGCAATTTTGATCCCTATAATAAGTGTCCTAACCTCTACACAATTTTTTTGATAAAAAAATGGGTAAAATTTTTATTGAAATAAAAAAACATACAAGATTCAAGAATCAGATTACAACATATCTGCCTCATCTAGGCATATCAACTTTCAATAAACTAGTAAGATTTTGAGAGCACATTGAAGGAAGTTGATGCCACTCCCTAACACTCCAAACTTCTTGAAATTCAGAGGCCCATTTAGCCAAATAGTCAGCAACACCATTCCACTCCCTTGGAATATGAGTAAAAGCAATGAACTTTGTATGACAACAAAAATGAAGAATTTGCCTAACCACCCCTACCAAGCTCCAATTAGCATTGGTAAGATTACAAGTATTCAAAAAATTAATGATAATTTGAGAATCTGATTCACAAATTATCCCCCACCAACCCAAAGCACATTCTTGCTCTAATGCATAAAGAACAAGGGCTTCCATATAATTATTGGTATGCCTTCATTTAAAACACGAGAAAAATAAACATACCACACCACTGCAATCACGTCCCACTCCACCAATACTGGCATTTCCAGGATTTTTTTTTTTTATTTGTGGAAAACATCCCCAAAGGGATGCCACTTTCGGGTAAGACCCAAGGAGGCAGGGGTATCCATTCCGCCAAAAATGCCCAGGACTCGGACCTGGCCTACCACCTTTGACATACTCAAGGAGCAAACAAACACACAAAACCAATTTAAAAATAAGTAAATAACAACAAAAATAATAAAATAAAATAAAAAACATGCTCCTTGAGTGTGTCAAAAACAAAAGCACAACCAAACACGCACAATAAGAAAAAAGAAACCACAACACAAACCACATAGAAAAACACAAGAACCACATAACAAAACACAAACAAGACAAAAACAACAGAACACTACAAAGACATAACCCAAAAAAAACATGAAAAATAAACACAACCAAAACCTAAAAAATAAAATAAATAAAATAAAAATAAAAATAAAAAACAACCAACAACGGACAATAAACAAAAACAAAAAACATAGAAGACACTCACACATAAAAACACGAAATAACACAAACAAAGAGAAACCCAAGAACAAGAACAATAACAAAAAACATAAAAAAAAAAAACAACAAAAACACAAGAACAACGAAAAACAACACAAAGAACACAAAAACAAAACAAAACAAAAGAACCCACCCACCTTAAAAAACTAAACAAAAAAAAAAAAAAAAAACAATGAACAAAACAATGACCTATCTAGACCAGAAGACTATTAAGGCAAGAATCAACAGAGGAAACAAAATAAAGAATAGAATGAGCTAGGGAACTAAAAAAACTGAATGAACCAAAGAGAAGCAAAAAAAAAAAACAAGAAGAAACTAGGTACCTTAAGAACTGGAGCCATCCAAAGAAATGATAGAAAGAAGAGCTTCCCTAATTTGAGAAGCCCACCATATAGGAGGGTGGCCATAACAAGTAAGATCACCTTTGTCCAAAGCCCAATTAGCTAAAGCATCAGCACTCTTGTTTTGATCTCCGACCACATGATTGTAATCAACTTTCAAAAATCCCATCTGGATTAACTGAATCTTCTCAATAATTCTTTTTATTCTCCAATCCACCTTATGATTCTTAGAAGGAGTCTTCAAGAGATTAATCATAAGTTGAGAGTCGAGACTCAACTAACACCTTTTCCCATCCAACCTTAGTAGCCTCCTGAAGGCCTCCGAGGATACCATACCCCTCGGCAAGGTTATTGGAAAGAATACCCAAATTCTCGAGCAAAAGTAAAAACCAGGGAGCCATCCGAAAGTCTACCAATTCCTCCCACACTGGCTTTTCCAGGGTTCCCTCTAGAGGCTCCATCGGTATTGACTTTTCCAAAATCCTTAGGAGGAGGTTGCCAATTTCTAGTCCTATCCATCTTACTAATACTCACATTCCCTTTAAGTTGGTTGCCCTTAGAAGGTTTAATCTTCAATCTTTGCATCACTTGATCCCATCTTTGGTGGGAGTTTTGAGGGTGATTAAGGAGTTGATGGACTGATTCAACTAAGTTGGCTATGGTCTTTTGCCAAATATAGTGAATATCCTTCCTATCTTGATTAAAAATTTGGCTGTTCCTTTCATTCCAAATATTCCAAAGAAGAATGGTAGAACCCATCCAAACTAACTGCCTAATAAAATGATCAACACCCTCTTGATTAGGCCAATCCCTCCAAAGTCTGTTCAAAAGTAAAAAAATTGGACCACTTGTAAGCCAAGTAAAGTGGCCATTCTCCTCCATAGCTCGAAGGCTAAAGTACACTCAATAAAAATATGGTTGATATTTTCTACATTCTCTTCACACATTTCACATCTAAAAGGGCCATGAAAACCACGCTTCATAAGTTGCTCACCGGTAAGCACCCTACGATGCAATAAAAGCCAATTAAAGAACCTCACCTTAGGCCAAAGATTTTGAGCCCACAATTGAGAAAATATGTCAGAAGAATGGTTGGGATTATTATGGCATAAGGTCAAATAACCTTGAGCAACGGAATACTCACCCTTAGTAGTGTTGTTCCATCCAAAACAATATTTTTCATGGGACCAAGAGAGGGATCTCATATGAAGGATGCCTTGGATATCTTGTCTTTGCCTTTCTGGGATTTGAATAGGCCAGTCCTCAATAGGGATCCAATATCTACCAACCTTTGAATTACCAGTATGGTACCGACGATAATTAGCCACCTTTATCCAATTAGCTCGGTGAAGCTCCTCCATCAAAGGCCTCCAATCGGGAAACCGAGTTATCAAAGGCTTGTGACCATCCCAAGAATCTGTCCAAAAATTTGCATGTTGACCATTATGAATGATCCAAAATAATTTTTTCTTTATCAAATCCTCACCGAGTCTTAAGAACTGCTAAAATGGGAGAACCTTTGGTAGGAAGTTGATAGCGAACAAGGTCTTCAGGACTTTTGTTCTCAGCATATTTAGCACGGAGATTATTGGCCCAAAGAGCATTGGGGTTATGCAACATCCTCCAATATAATTTAGCGGCTAAAGCTTTGTTGTTATTAATTGAAGACCGGAATCCTAACCCCCCTTCACTCTTAGGAAGACATAAAGTATCCCATTTCACCAAGGCCCATTTTCTTTTCTCCTTAGTACCACTCCAAAGGAAACGATGACTGATTTGATCCAATTCTCGAAGAACAACCTTTGGGATATTCAAAACGGAAGAAACATAAATAGGAATAGCTTGAAGGACTGATTTTACCAAGGTGATTCTACCCCCGGAAGAAAGCCACTTGTTGGTCCACTTTCCAATTTTCTTCTTGACTTTGTCCAACAACCAATTCCAATCTTTATTTTTCTGCCTTTGAATATTTATGGGAATACCTAAATAAGTGATTGGAAGAGAGGTCTTCTTATATCTTAATTTATCCAAGACCATGGATTCTTGTCTAGCGAGAGCGAGTGAAAGAAAATAACTTTAGATTTGTCTTCATTGATCAAGCGCCTAGTAGCCTTAGAAAAATAGCTAATTATTTGCTTAATATTAGAAGCTTCCTTAACCGTAGCTTTACCTAAAAGAGTAGAGTCATCCACAAATTGAAGATGAGAGATAGGTCTAGCTCCATGAGCAATGGTAACTCCCTCAAGGGTTTTGTTTTCCCTCTTTTTGGTTATAGTCCTACCCAAGCATTCAACAAGAATGATGAATAAATAAGGGGATAGCGGGTCACCTTGCCTAATACCTCCGGAAGCTGGGAAAGACTGAGAAGGCCTGCCATTGATAAGAACTAAGTAGGAAACTGAAGAGATACATCCCATAATCCAATCCATCCAATCCTTAGAGAAACCAAATTGCCTCAAAACTTTGATAAGGAAGTGCCAATCCACTCTGTCATAAGCTTTGGATAAGTCTAACCGAATGAACATAGAAGGAGAATTTTGCATATCCATGGAATGGATGGCTTCCTGAGCAAGAACTATCTCATCTACTATTTGACGTCCTTCCACATATCCCCCTTGCTCGGGGAAATAATCTTATGCAAAAGAGGCTTCAACCTTTCTGCCATGATTTTAGTAATGATTTTGAGAAGAACATTACATAAAGCAATAGGTCTAAAAGCTGAGATATGATCAACCTCTTGAGATTTTGGAACAAGAGTAATATAAGTTTTATTGATAACCTTCAAAATTTCTTTGGCTTTCCTGGCTTCTTCCACCACCTCTAATAAATCAACATGAAGGATATCCCAGAACTCTTGGTAGAACTCAATAGGAAAACCATCAGGACACGAGGTTTTCCCTTTTTGCATTTTAAAAACTACTTGTTGAAGCTCATTGATAGTAATAGGAGAAGTCAAAATAGAGTTCTCCTCAGAAGTGATAAGAGAAGGGATTGCTTGAAGAACATTTTGTTGAGAAGTCGAGTCAAGAGGAGTAGCAACAAAAATATTGGAAAAGTAATCAACAACAATAGAGTTCATGCCATCCCAAGTATAAACAACATCTCCAGTATCTGAAGTTAAGGAAGAAATAAAGTTGTGAGATCTTCGAGCTAGAAGAGATTTGTGAAAGAAATTTGTGTTTCGATCTCCTTCTTTGAGCCATTGAATTCTAGATTTTTGCTTCCATAAGATTTCTTCTCTTTTTTCCCATTCCTCTAACCGAGTTGTGAGTTTAATTTCATCTGCACTTCTCTTCTCTGTGAGGCCATCTAAACGGATTTTCTTATTCAAATTTTCAAGATGAGCAATAACTTCATGTTTTTTTTATGAACATCCCCAAACTCTTTCCAGTTCCAAGTCTTGATTTTGGATTTAATGTATTGCAGTCTTTTGGCAAAACAGAACATCTTAGTCCCATGCCTAGGTTTACCTTCCTTCCACCATTGTTGCACACGAGGTCTGAAGGAAATGTCTCTGAGCCACATTAATTGAAAATGAAAAGGAGAGAAACTCACATTGGTTTTCCACATTTCCACCATGACTGGCCAATGATCCGAACCAGCATTATTAAGAGTCTTCACTTTAGGAATGTGACCATGGATTAAGAAATTTTTAGAGAGCAAAAACCTATCCAATCTCTCCATTATACAAGCTAAGCCTTGCCTTCTGTTAGACCAAGTCATAAGGCCATTATCTGGTTGGATATCCACAAGATGGAGGTTTGCAATATATTCGCTCATGAGGTCGGTGCTTTTGTCCAAATTTCTATTTCCCCCCTTTTCTCATCCAGAGAGAGGATGGTATTGAAATCTCCTCCGATCAAGATCCAAGATTTAGGAAAATGAGAGATAATATGAGTAATATCCTTCCACTGTCTTCTTTTTCCCTCTAAAGAAGTCGGGGCATAAATAGTAATGCAGAGCATAATCTGGTTGGAATGTCTACTTTGAATAGCTATAGCCAACAAACCCCAACTGCCAACCATATGGTGAATAACTACCTCTTTTGGGTCCCAAAGACAAGCAATGCCACCCGAAGTCCCTTGGGAGCTGAGGGAAACCACTTTTCCAGTTGGCCAAATTTTATTGGCAATTAAGTCCATATCCTCCATTGACATCTTTGTTTCTTGAAGGAAAACAAGATGTGGATGATTTATTTGAATCATTCTTCTAATTTCATTTTGTTTTGAAAGACTCCCTTTGAGTCCTCTAATATTCCAAGTGATGATCTTCATTAATACCGGGGCTAAAAAAGTTGGGAAGGGCATTAATCTTACCTTCCTCTACAAGCTTTTCACCTTCTTTTACCATATGATATTGATTGGTCTTGCGACCTATTTTTTGATTGGAATCCATCTTCAATTTTTTTTTCCCTATTTCTTGACTTATTCCAATTGAATCTGAGATGGCTTCTAACCTTGAAGAATGCTCATACACTGCCAAAATTTTACTAGATGGTTCAATGGAGTCTATATTGGGACCTGCATTATTTGAAGTTTTGACATTTGAAATATTGTTTTTCTTGTGTAAATTTTCTCCTTTTTTTTTGTTGAAAACCTTTGATTTGTTGGTTTGTCTCTGAGTTCTTCCCTTCATATTTAAATTGTGTTTCTAAGATTTCAGTTTCCATTATTTCCTCTTCCTCACTTGGGACATCATTTGTGGAAAGTATTTCAAACATATTAGCAAATGACTTTGATTGATCCTTCATAACTATTTTTTTATGAGTGTTCTTCTTCTTAGGTATTTGGAAACCTGCTGAGTTTATATCTTCTTTCTTTTGATCAGGAATTTTATTTGGGCAAGCATTGGCCAAATGACCATATTCATGGCAAATTCTACAACGAAAAGGAATGTTCTCATAGTCCACTACTTGCTCCCAAGTGTCTTCCCCAAATTGTAATGTGATATTTTTAGGAAGGGGTTTGTCAAAATCCATTAAAACACAAATTCGAGCATAAATAATATGTTCAAAATTTTGAGTACAATCAGGAGTCATCATAAAAGTTCCTAAAGAGTTTCCAATTGAAGAAAAAATAGTAGGATTCCAAAATTCAATAGGGAGGCCAAAGAGTCTAACCCACACGGGAGCTATAGAAGGCATCTCTTCTTCGGCTTTAAATTTAGTATGCCAGGGCTTCATGAAAAGCCCTGCCCTTCCAAAAAACCAAGGACCCCCTTGAAAATTTTTCTCTCTATCTTCATTATTAGCAAATAAAACAAGAAAATAACCATTTGGATAAATAGAGATTTGTAACTCACCTTTAGTTTTCCAGCTTTTTGTAGCCCAGACTTTGAAAGCAGATAGACTCGGATGAAAACCCACGAACCGACAAATTAGTCCTCTTTTTTCCAAATCTTCAATGCCATTCTGAATGTTCCCCATATCAAGCTTAACAATAGGAGTTCCATCAGCTGCTTTAAGACATCCTGACTCTGTTTTCCTGGGATCAATCTTAGGCATTCTTAGAGGTTTATGGGAAGCCCTAATATTGATATTAGCATTGGGCTGAGGCTGTCCACCACGAAGGGCATCCCTAAAATTCATTTTTGGGATCGAGTCTTCAAAATTCTTACCCTTGATAGGGGTTTTCATAGTAGAATTATTTTGTGGGTGCACCTTAGCACCAGATTCATTTGAGATATGAGCCATTTTTTGATCAACTGCTTGAAACTTGTTTCGAGATCTCTTTAATCCTTGCCCTAGACGCCGTGGAAAGGTATGGTTTTCACTTTTCTTTTGAGTAGCAAATTGGAAGTCGTTGTCACTCAAGTTCATAGTATGATCTATTGAAAGACAAATTTCTAACCCATATTGTATCCCCTGCAACATTTCCTGCTAAAATATTGAGCATAAACCACAAAAATATTGGCCGCTAGGGCCCGAAGGCCCTAAAAACCAACCTCTGGAGCTGCTTGCACTCAACCCAGATGAAACCCTCGCATAGCCGCTTGCCAAATATATCATTCACACATAGGGCTGTGCTAGGATCTGTGTTGCTCCAAATGATATGAAAATTGGTGGAGACGTTCTAGGGTTTTTCAGGCATCTACCCTCAAAATTTTAGCTCAATCCGAGTTCGGATGAGTGAGATATGGCCGAAATGAGTTCGGCAGTTTGGGCAGTCCTACGAAAAATGTCCAGCTTGTTCACCTTGGGAACTTCTAGAAAAAATAAATTCTCCCTTAAGTTCACTTATAAGCCCCGCATTTCCAAGATTACCTCTTGAAGATCCATCAGTATTAATCTTAAGAATCCCCCTAGGAGGGGGCTGCCATCTGCCATCTCTCTACACTCTGTTATTGAATCCCCTCATGCTAAAATAAATAGTAGCACATGGACCAGACACTATCAAACCCAAACCATGCATAATATGGACCTCCACTATGTTCACAAGAATATTAATCTAACATTTAGTAGACATAGTTTCCTGGATCATTCTCAAAAATTTTTACCAGACTTGAAAAATAAAGAGCTTTCTCCCCTGAAAAATTCTTTGATTCCTTTCAAGCCATATTTTCCAGAAGATGCAAGAGGAACCAATATGCCAAGAAACTTGCAAAAATAAGACCTTAGCTGGAGGCCTTCCCAAACTCCTCCAGAAATCCAAAAGAGAAGAAGAATGAACACAAGACTGCTTCCACACACCCCATCACAAATGCCAAAGCTAACATGTAAAACCACATTGAAGAAGCACATGACCAACAGATTCCTTACTATTATCACATAGGAAACAAAAGGAAGGTCCATGAAAACATGTCTTCTGAAGGTTATCCCAAGTGAGAAATTGATTACGAGTGGCAACCCACAAGTAAAAATTGTACTTAGGATACGCAAATTTATTCCATACTTTCTTCCACAAAGGAACTTCCTCAGTACCATAACACTGGCGATCCACTTCATGATATCCATAGGCAACTAAGAAAATCCCTCTATTGTCCTGACCCCAAGACAACACATCATCATATTGCAAAGAAGAGGATTCTATAGAAGCCAAAATATGTGACAACTCGTCTCTATTCTCTATAAAGTCTCCAACAAGTCATTCATTGGGATCCCTCCATTATAACATTTCCATATGACCAATTCTCTTAACAAATTTAAAATCCATCACTCTAGACCAACCGACAACCAAAAAATATTGAGCAAGACCAAGAAGATGAGGATACTCAGATAAAATAGTAGGAAAACCATCCCAAGAATCGTGCCAAAAAAGAACCTTAGAGCCTTTATGAAAAATCCAAAATAGCCCATGTTTGATAAGAGAAGCTCCCTTCTTCAGAGTGTTCCAAACAAAAGAACCTTTCCCAATAAATCTATAAAAAGGAAGCTCATCACCTTCCACCCCACAGATATATTTATAAGAAATAATTTTAGCCCAAGTTTGGTCATGATTAGTACACCAATGCCAATAAAGTTTGACAGCCAAAGCTTGCCCAGAAAGAGAACTCAGGCGAAGACCCAAACTGCCCTCTTTTTTAGGTCTACAAAGAGACTCCTATTTCACCAAACTCCATTTAGAGGATTCCAAATTACTAGACCATAAATATCTTCATGAAATAGAATCAATATCATGAAGAAAACTTGTTGGAGCAACCTAAATTAAACACCTGTACAAAGGTAATGCTTGAACCACAAATTTGAGGAGCAAAACCCGGCCAACAAAAGACAACCATCTATAAGTCCAATGACTAACCTGAGTATGCAATTTCTCCAAAATGTTGGACCAAACACTCCTAGGCAGAGGACCAACAGAGATAGGAATACCCAAGTAATTAAAAGGAAGAAATCCAACCTAAAATTTGAGAATTTGAACAATTTTGGCCTGAATACGAGGATTAGTATTAAAGAAAAAAATGGAAGATTTAACCTCATTAATATTATGCCTAGAACCAACCAAGTAAATATCCATAATTCTTATCGAATGAAGGGCGGGAAAATGAGCTCTAGCAATTTTTTTCTTTGAACTAGGGTTTCTGGATTTTTGAAAAATCTCTGGCTTCTACTGGCTTGCAAAAGTGTCTTTGGGGTATGGTGGATCTGAAGGTTCAATCGGTGCCCCAGGAGGGTCCAATGGGGACTTCTCCGGCTCCTTTTCTAGGAAATACTAGCTCTTACACTAATTTGTTTAAAGAAGATTCTCCTTCAAAGAATGTCGAAGCCCAAAAGATGGCATATAAAAAGCTCTTCACGACTGCTGGGAATAGGTCTTCAGCACGTCATGTGAATGGTTGTTTTCCACAGGCCGAATCTAGGCCAAAAATCATCATTGAGCCCAGCATGGTTGAAGAGTCAGTCCTCTATAGAGCTAACCATGATTTAATCTACAAGTTCATGGGTATTCGACCTTCCCTAAGCTTTTTGCATTCTTGGATCCGTCAGAACTGGGAGCCCCACGGTGAGTATTCATTGTGGTTTATTAGTAATGGTTATTTTATTGTCAGCTTCTCGGCTCTGGCCGATAGAAATAAGGCTTTTGAGTCGGAGAAGAAAAACCATGGCCCGACAGGGATATTTGTTCAACCATGGAGGGTAGGATTCGATCCTCGTGTTGAACCTACTGCTGTCCCAGTGTGAATTCGACTATATGCTCTTCCAATGGAATTTTGGGGTGAGCAGGTATTGGCAATGATTGGCAATTCGATTGGTAGACATCTGGGTGTTGCCAGAGACACTATTGAAGGGAGCATGGTGGTGTATGCTCGAATATGTGTGGAGATGGATCTCAGCCAGCCTTTGTTGAAAGAGTTGGAAATTGAATTGGCAGGTCTTTCCTGGATTCAACAGCTGTACTATGAGGCCCTACCCTTTAGATGTAGGGTTTGCCACAAGCATGGACATTTGGCCCGTTTTTGTCCTATTAATATGAATGCCAATATGGAGCCCCCTTCAGGAATGCCAAACTTGCCTAAAGAGGATAAGGTTGCACCTAATAAAGATCTTATTAGCACCAATCAGGGCCAGGAATCTCAGAGAGAGGGTTTTGAACAACCCAGAAGAAAAAGACGAACAAAGAAAAATGAGGGAAAGGAGCAATCTCATCTTAGGCCTACCAATAGGTATGAGATTTTTAAGTCATTGGTTGATGAAGAGGATCAATCTATGGAGGGCTTGGAGGGTTTCAAGGAAACTTCTTTTGTTCCCGGGAAACTCTCCCTCTCATCTTCTCCCGTCATACAACAGGTAGTTGATCCCTCTAAGGTATCACAACCAGTGTGTTCTGGTGCCTTAATAGTCCATAACTAGGAGCAGATAGTATCTCAGGATGTTCGCATGGGGATAGTAGAGAAGAACAGGGAAAGGCCATCTTTGGGGATAACCCAGGTAGAAAAAATATCAAAAAATAGCAATTCTCAGGGAGCAGGTAGAAGATCCAATAAGGAGCTGCTAGCAGCCCAAGGAGACAAATTGATCATGGGAGGATCGGTGAGGACAATTGACTCTTATTGCTCCCAGGGTAACCCATGATTATACAATCTTGGAATGTGAGGGGTTTAAACAGCAGAACCCATCAATCTGCTATTCAAATATTATTAGAGAATAGCAATACTGATTTTTTGCTTTTACAAGAGACTAAGATGTCTTTGGATCTTATGTCTAAAACAGTCAACAAAATTTGGAGGGGTGCTGGTCATATGGATGTGGCTGCCCAAGGTGCCTCAGGGGGGATTGTTACTCTGTGGAACTCTCTGGAATGGTCTGCAATAGAACACCTTGCCTGGAGGGGTGTTCTCACTTCTCTTTTTAGGAATAATGTCTCTACGAAATTTGTTCTAATCACTAACTTTTATGGATCTCAAAACCTAGAGGGTCAGAGGTAGCAGTGGAAGGTTGTGCATGACATGTGAGCATCAAGGGAAGATCTAGACTGGATTATAGCGGGGGAATTTAATGCTAAATTATCTTCTAGAGACCAGGAAGGGGGAACACCTCTTTTGGATCCAGGGGACCGCTTCATGATTGCTCAAGTCCAGGCTTTGCACTTAGTGGAAATTAAATGTCCTGGCAATAACTTCACTTGGACTAATAAAAGGTGGGAGCCACATAGTAGGAAGGTAAAGCTAGATCACTTTCTAATTTCAGAGGAGGCGTTTGTAAAATGGAATATCAATTTTTAGATTTTAGTAGGCCCTATTTTTGATCACTGTCCTATTCTTTTGGAAGGCGAGACTAGGATGGGGCACCATCACAAACCTTTCAGATTTGAGAATTTTTGGCTTCAGAAAGAAGAACTTCGGGAGAAAATCCCACAGTGGTGGGAAGAAGGCCACCCAGCTTATGGGAGAGCAATGTTCAAAATCCACAAACAACTTCAATATGTCAAAACTCAGTTGAAGTATTGGAGGCATTCTAATAAAAATGACTTCCAGGCCCAAAGAGCTCTGTTGGTGGCCCGCTGGGATGAGTTCCAAAAAAATTTCAGAGGAGTAATAACTGACTAGCTCAAAGTTGAGGATGATGCCTTGCGTACTACGGTTGAGGACATTGACAACCAAGAGATCTATTGGAAGTAGAGAGCAAGAACCTCCTGGTTATTAGAAGGGGATAGAAATACAAAATTCTTTAATCGGACTGCTTGTGCTTGAAGACAGATGAATAAGATGGAGGTCCTTCAATATGAGAATGGTCATTCCTTTGATACCCTTCCAGGTATACATTCCCATGCTATGGATTATTTTTCTAAGCTTTTTAAGGAAAGTGTAGTTCAAGATGTAGAGGCCCAAAATGAAGTTATTTCTGTCATACCTGCTCTTATTTCGAAGGAGGAAAATCAGGCCCTCATCAAACCCATTAATAGAGATGAATTGAAAATTGTGGTCTTTGGAATGAGCACTGGTAAAACTCCTGGTCCAGATGGCTTCCCAATTGAGTTCTTTCAGGCTTTCTGGGACTGCTTTGAGGAAGATGTAAGGGCTGTTGTTGAAGAGTCCAAAGAAAATAAGAGAATGCTTAAAGATATAAACCACACGTTCATTACCTTGATTCCAAAAGGGGAGAAGGGGGTTCATATTTCAGATTATAGGCCTATTTCCTTATGTAATGTGTTGTACAAAATAATCACAAAGGTAATGGCTGAGCGCCTAAAACCTCTTCTTCACAACATTATCTCCTCTGAGCAAGGGGGCTTTGTTGAGGGACAACAGATTCTGGATGGGATGGTTGTGGCCCAGGAAGCAATCCATTCAATGCACACTTCTGGTAATAAAGGGATGTTCATTAAATTAGACATGTCAAAGGCTTATGACAGGGTTGAATGGAGTCTCTTGGCTAAAATGATGGCAACCTTCGACTTCTCTCAAGGCTGGATTGAGTGGATCATGAGCTGTGTCTCTTCCTCGACTTACTCTGTGCTTATCAAGGGCCTTCCTTCGCAACCTTTTGGAACTTCTTGGGGTCTACGCCATGGGGATCCCTGTTCCCCTTATCTTTTTCTCATTCTGGCTGAAGGTCTTGGAAGAATTTTCTTGAGGAGAAGACAGCAAGGCGGATTATTGGGTATTAGGGTGGGGGATGAAGTTTTATCGCACCTGCAATTTATGGATGACACTGGTTTGATGGGAGTGGCCAGCATTAGGGAAGCAAGAACGATTAGGGATACTCTTAATATCTATCTCAGGGCTACTCAACAGGTCATTAATGAAAAGAAATCCAAAGTGGTCTTTTTTAATCTAAAGCAAATGCTTCAGAACAGAATTTTAGAAATCATGGGATTCACTAGGACTTCTCTCCCTGTGGTTTACTTGGGGATCCCCTTCCACTTCAAGAAGAGAAAATTAGACACTTGGAGGAATTTTTTGGAGTGTATCAAGGATAGAATTAATCACTGGTCTTACAAGTGGTTAAGCTATGGTGGTAGACTAACGTTATTACAGTTAGTCATTCAAGCCATGCCAATATACAAATTTTCTATCCTGGCTGCCCCGCTTACAATATGGAAAGAGTTGGACAGGATGGCTAGGAAGTTTTTATGGGAAGGAGCTAAGGGAGAGAGAAAGTGGACCTTAGTGGGCTGGGATAAATTCACCCAGCCCAAGGTAAAAGGTGGGCTGGGACTGAGAGGATCCAAGTTAAATAATCAAGCCTTGGATAGAAAGTTGTACTGGAGGTGGATTTCCCAACCAACTTCCTTATTCAGTAGAATCCTAACTAGCAAATATTTGGGTCAAGTTAACCCCAATGAGGTGGGCCGTTTCCCTCTGGATGGTACTGGATCCTTAGTGTGGCAGGCTCTCAAGCTAGGATCTCAGGTTATTAAAGAACAATTATTTTGGAAAGTGGGGAGAGGGGAGAAGGCTCATTTCTGGACCGATTCATGGGATCAGTACACACCCATCATTGTTGAATTCCCTGAGTTACTTCCAATAAAATCTGCCATAGAAACCAAGGGCTGGGTCCAAATTGAAAGTTATTTCAACACTACTCAGATGGGGGAGTATAAGTTTAAGAAGTTTAAGAGGTTGGAGGAGTGGCCAATTCCAATCCCCTCGGAGTTGGCACCCATCTTGACAAAAATCTTGACAGAAAGGTTTCTCACAGGGAGAGACGAGGAGGATGAATTAGCTTGGGGCTATGGGAGCCTTGGTGTTTATACAGTGAAGGACGGATATGACAAGATCCTCCCAGAGCCTCCCCCCCATTCTTATCTGGTTGAGGATTGGAGAAATATTTGGCACTTCAAGGGCTGGTCGAAAGTAAACTTTTATGCCTGGAAGTTTATGCACAATGGTATTCTCACTTTTGACAATCTCAGATTTAGAGGAATCATCGGCCCTTCTCAATGTGTTTTATGCCACAAGAACGAGGAAACAGCTGATCACCTGATGTTTGAGTGCCCTTTCACACGTCAGATTTGGAAGCGATGGTTCTATCACTATAAAATCCAGGTTAATGGTGACATGAATCGGACTAATATTTGGGAAAGATGGAAGCGAGGTATATTTAAATCCAAAGCTCTTCAAATTGGGTAGGAGCTTGGCTTAAACTTCATTTGGTGGCAAGTGTGGTTGGAGAGAATTGCTAGAATTTTTAGAGAAACCTTTTCCTCGCTAGATGGAGTTTGGCAGGTCATCTGGAGCAAAGTCACAGAAACTATTACCATCTACGCTAAAGAGGAAACTTAGGTTGGTCCTGGGCTAATGGAAGAGGGAGTTGAAAATCAAGAGGGATAGGACAGAGCCAGTTGGAAACCACCCCCAGAAGGCTGGATTAAAATCAATACTGATGGTGCTGCAAAGGGCAATCCGGGTAGTGCCAGAATTGGCATGGTCTACCGTAATCATGAGGGATCAGTGCTCTATTGGGAACTATAGGGCTTGGGTAGAGCCACAAATAATGAAGCAGAAGCCATTGCTATCAAATCTGCTTCTATTTGGGCAGTTACTCAGGGCCACAAGAGGATAATTCTTGAATCTGATTCTCAAATTTTGTTTGGAGCTCTTGACTGCATGAGGAACTTTGCGTTGAAAGCTTGGAGGTTGAGGATTCTGGTCTCTCAAATCAAGGAATTATGGAGGGAATTAGATGATGTGATTCCAGTTTATGTGAGCAGGGATTTAAAAAAAGTGGTCGATTTCCTGGCTAAGATGGGTGCTGAGAAAGAGGTAGGGGTGCAGCTGCACAGTGACATGCCTATTGAAGATGAGGTAATTAGGTAGGGCCTTGAAAGATCCTTGAGCCAATGATCAAAGAAAAATCTAAGGGTGGTTTTTGTCATGATTTCGTGACCTGTTGCGCCATCACGGCCATTGGAGGTAAGCTGTCACGATATCGTGACATGTTGCACCGTCGTGATCGCTGGAGGAAAGCTATCATGATATTGTGACATGTTGCACCGTCATGGCCGTTGGAGGAAAGTTGTCACAATATTGTGACATGTTGCGTTGTCATGGTCGCTGGAGGAAAGTTGTCGCGATATCACAACATGTTGCGTCGTCGCGGTCGCTGGAGGAAAGTTGTCACGATTTTATGACATGTTGCATCATCACGGCTGCTGGAGAAAAGTTGTCGTGATATCGTGACATGTTGTGCCATCACGGATACTATGGGAAAGTTGTCGCAATATCGTGACATGTTGCACTATCACGGCCGTTGGAGAAAAGTTGTCGTGATATCGTGACATGTTGCGCCAACGCGGCTATTGGAGAAAAGTTGTTGTTGGAGAAAATTTGTCATGATATCGTGACATGTTACGCCGTCGTGGCCGATGTGTGAAAGTTGTCATGATATCGTGACATGTTGCGCCATCGCGGCCAAGGGAGGAAAGTTGTCGCGATATCACGACATGTTGTGCTGTCATGGCCGTTGGAGGATTTGGTCGTGATATCGTGACATGTTGCGCCGTCGTGGCCAAGGGAGGAAAGTTGTCATGATATCGTGACATGTTGCATCGTCATGACCGCTGGAGGAAAGTTGTCACGATTTCATGATGTGTTGCGCCGTCATGGCCACTGGAGGAAAGTTGTCATGATATCGCGACATGTTGCTTCGTCGCGGCCAAGAGAGGAAAGTTGTCACGATTTCGCGACATGTTGCTCCATCATGGCCAAAGGTGGAAAGGTGTCACGATTTCGTGACATGTTGCTCCGTCATGGCCAAGGGAGGATTGTTGTCACGATTTTGTGACATGTCATGATTTCATGACAGGTTGACTTTTTGCGGTCAGAGGAGTCTTGTGTCATGATTTCGTGACTTGTAGCTTTTTTGCGGCCAAAGGTGAAGTTGGTGTTTGTTGTGCGATTTCATGACAAGTTGTTGTAACAGACCAATCAGCTCCCTCAGCTAGCTTGGTATTGGTTCAAGATATTTGGTTCCATTGCAAATCTTCCTCTTCTCTTGTAATCATGTGCTTTCACTATTTTCGGCTAGGATGTGTCTACTCCCAATTGTAACTGATCTTTGTTTTAATACAAGTTTTTTTCAATTAAAAAAAAAAATATATATATATATATATATATATATATATATCCATAATTCTTATAAAATTAGTTGCCTCCCTAATAGAAGAACACCCATTAGAGCAGTATCATCAATAAACTGCAAATAAGAATACATAGGAAAATTACTATCCCACCTCCAACCATGAAGCAGACCTTGATTCACGTCAGATTTTAACAACCTACCCAAACTGTCAGCCATAATGATGAATAAGTACAGAGACAAGGGATAACCTTGACGCAAACCTCACGAAGCATTAAACAAATAAGAATGATCTCCATTAATAAGAACATAAAAAAGATTTGCAATACAAATCATAACCCAATTAATCCACATAGGTTCAAACCCAAAGGTTGTAAGAGTTTTTTAAATAAATGACCATCGAACCCTGTCATAAGCCTTAGCAATGTTAAGTTTCATAAGCATAGCTTTTTCCTTAGACATACCCATTGAATGAATGGTCTCAACAACTATAACAACACCATCAAGAATCTGACTGCCTACCACAAAGCCTCATTGCTCATAACCATTCCCAACCAAGGTTTTAGCCTCTCGGTAATCAAATTAGTAATGATTTTATAAATAACATTACACAGAGCTATAGGTCGAAATATATCAAAATAATTTTATCCTTTAGGAATAAGATCCAGGAAGGTAGAATTCAAAGCCTTCAACATCTGTTTATTGTTCCAGGACTCCTGCAAAACCCTTAACAAATCAAATTTGATGATTTCCCAAAACTCCTGAAAGAATTCAACTAGAAAACCATCTGGCGTCGGAGCTTTCCCTTTTTTCATATGAAAAACAATACCTTATAGATCTGCAAGAAAAATAGGCCTTAAAAGATCAAAATTTATCTTAGTAAAAATAATTGAAGGTATACATCCCAAAATAACATTCTCCTCAACATCCACCCTAGAAGAATCCTCAGTATAAAGTGAGGAAAAGAAGGTAATTGCCTCCTATAAAATATCATGGGTGGTTTTCAAATGAACTCCTCAAGAAGAGATAATGGAATAAATAACATTAACATACCTTATAGCTTTAATTGAGTTAAAGAAAAAAGTAGTATTCCTATCTCCTTCCTACAACCAATCCAAATAGGATTTTTGCTTCCAATAAATTTCCTCATGAAGTTCCCATTATGTCAAGTCCTTCAAAGCCTTTGATTCCTCTTGAAGAGTCTATTCAGAAAGTCCCTGATACCTGATTTGTCTAGTAATAGAATCAAGCCAGTATTGAGACATAGCTTTAGCATGAAAAATATTACCAAAAAATTATTTGTTCCACTTTTTAAGACAATATTTCACAAATTGAAACCTCTCAGCAAAAGAGTACATAGTAGTCCCCTATAACGGTTTCTCTTAAATCGATCCACATTTTACCAAGTCATACAAAGAAGGTTCCCAAAGCCACATTAATTGAAGTTTAAAATTTGGATGATGGATGGTACCTTGTTTGATAGAAATAAATTTGATTGGCCAATGGTCAGAACCTCTCCAATAAAGAATTTTAGAGGTTGTGAGCCAATTATTACCAACCCAATAAGGAGAAACAAGAAATCTATCCAATATCTCAGAAATAGATTCAATTCCACATCTCTGATTAGACCAGGTGAACATACCATTACCTGGCATAATATCAACAAGATTTATAAAATGAATATTATTATTAAGAAGTAAAGAAGCCTGACCAAGAAAAATATCTCCACCTTGCTTTTACTTCAAACAAGAAATAGCATTGAAACCTTCAACAACAATCCAAGGATAATAAGGAGCTAGAGAATGAGCCTCTCGTACATGGTTCCAGAGGTTAATCTTTCTAGAAATATCAGAGGGCGCATAAACAGTAGTTAAAAGAACCACTTCCCCCGACTCTTGACAAAGAACAACCAACGAAAGAGAAGATCTAATAGAGACCCACAAAATCAGAAGAAACTTCAATGGATTCCATAAGCAAACAATGCCACCAGAACTTCCCTGAGCCCCAATTCCTTGACACTGTCCATGAGCCCATAATTTAGATGCAATAGTAAATAAACTATCCATAGACAACTTAGATTCCTGTAGGAAAACAACATCAGGCATATGATTTTGACAACTGTGTTAGTTAAAGTTCCATATGATTTTGAGTGAGAAGAATTTAACCTTAATTATTTTGAAAGACACCACCTCCACTAGCTTTTTTTGGATTTCTATTGGAAGCACCATCAAAATTAAATTTTATAAACCTAATTTAAACATTTCCATTTTACCATAAATTGAAATAAATCTTGTATGTTAAGTCTAGTGTAATATATGACCCTTCCATGTATATTAAAATCCTATAACCAGGAGGTTGAAACCTCTTTTTCTGCATTTGAGACTTCCCATGATGAACACCATGTTTTTAAACATTCTACAAGAGAGACAATAATATGGTTCCAAACTTGCACATGATTTTGAGATTTATTTTCAATAATTTTCTGATCCCTTTCAAGCTATAGATTATAACAAATAATGGTAGGACCAATCCTCCATAAAATACATAATTTTTTAGCTTTAAAATAATCAAACTAAATAGTTATCAACTCTTTCAATGTTAATAGAGTTATTCAATACATTTTCATATTTTGAAAAAGTATCCCCAAATGAAAAGGGACAATGAAGAAGTAAATGGTCTAATGTTTCTATAACCTTCTTACATAAGGCACATCTAAAAGTAGGGTTATGCATAAGGGAAGGGACAATGAAGAAGTAAATGGTATTATGTTTCTATAACCTTCTCACATAAGGCACATATAAAAGCAATATTAAGCGTAAGGGGTCAGCCCCAAAATGTATTTATAAAAATCTGGCGAATCAATTTTGAAATCCAGGCATATAGTGTCAAAATGCATGTATAAGGTTCACTATTATTAGGGGTAATATTGGAAATTTAAAATTAAAATTGTCAAATTATTATAAAATTGGGGCGAATCAATCCAAAAAAAAATTGCACCCAAAATTTTTTGGTAAATGGAAGGGTACCAAATATTAGACAATTCCAAATTTTGAAAACCCTAATTTTAGCCAATTTGGTGATAAATAGCTACTATGCATAACCCTATCTAAAATGTCCATAATATCCTCTTCTTAGTAGAATCTCTCCTCTAAGAATCATGCTTTGGAATACTAACCAAAGCAATGTTGAGGCCTTCAGAAGGCCTCTTATGACCAAACATTCTTCAAAGGAAAATCATTGAGAGTAGGAAATTTTGATTGCTCTAAATCCTCATATCCCAACTTGACTGGGTATCCAGCACCTTAGGATAGTTTCCAAACCAATTCATCCTTTATTTTAAATATATGCAAAGAAAACTCTTGAAGCATATTTTGGAGCTCATTTGTTATTTATTTTAGTTTCACTCCTTCAACCAGGTTACCAATACAAATCCACAATATAAATTTGTTACTTATGTTAATTATAATTTTTGACCTTTGGATATTTATAAGATAGGCATACACATACCAATGGTTTTCATTTTGAATTGTAGATATTAGGATAAGGCTTCAACCAAGCATCAAATTAAAATTTTGCATAATCCCCCTCATGACTTAATAAATTGTAAACTATCTAATATGAATTCCATGTGGATGTTCCTTTTGGGTAGGGTTAATTTTCTATATAATTTCATTGTATCAAGGGAACCTGTATATTTTTTAAATAAAATTTTCACCCAACTCTTCCCTTGATCCTTGAATAATTTCCATCCAATTTTTGCCCCTAAGGCCAAACTCATAAGTATATAGTTTCATAAAATTGCCCCTCTAATATTATTTCCTTTGCAAACACTATCCCACTTACAAATATGAATCCTAATTGTTTTACATCCTTTTCAAAGAAAGCCTCTATAAATTTTATCAATTTCAAATGCTATACTTGCTAGCAATCATGGAAGTGGCATCATATATACAAAGTGGATTGCAATGTAATCCTTATCAATTGTAGTATTCCTACCATTATTAATAACTTACCTTTCCAACCTGCCATGCAAGATTTCATTCTATCCAAATACGAGTCTCAAAACCCCTTTTTATTTCCTTTATGAGAAAAAGGAATACCCAAGTAGGTTCATGGGATTTTTATAATTTTAAACCCCAAAAATATCCACAATAATCCATTGTGAATCTAGGGTAGTTTTAATGGAAAAAATATTGTATTTTGTAGTATTAACAAATTTTCCAGTAGCTTTCTCATAGCATGATAACATTGATTTAAACTCCATGCTATCTCTGACTAAGCAGTGACCCAAAACAAAAGTATCATCAACAAAATGGAGATGAAATTTGAAAGGACCATTTGTTGCAACATCTTTTTTATTTTTCTCTTTTTTTGCCTTTGAGAAACTCTCCCTAATGTTAGTGGATTTTAAACTTATTTTTAAAAACAAACAAAAGCAATCCATCATATAGAAAAGTTTAAAAAGGTAGAAAGAAGAGATATAGATGATGGGAGCCCTTGAACATCAAATAATCACTAGATTATCTATAGATAAGAATCATAACACTTTGATACAATGGTTGGAGTAGTGGGGGGTTTTTATACCAATACCAAAACCTCAATTACATAATAAAGCTAAGCTAACATAACAAGTGGGATTTAAGTTAATTACAAATTATTAGATAGGTTTAACCATAACAAGGTTAGCCATGATCCATAAGGCTCTCATTATTAAATAATGATTAAATATAATAATAATTAAATGCATTATTGAAATATGGAGATTCAAATTATAAGTTTTTTCACGTCACCATGCTTAGAAACAGAAGCAATAAGAAGATAATTTTTTTTTAAAAAGCAGATGGTTCTATTACTCAAGACTTAACAAAAATCAGAAAGGAGACAATAACTTATTTCAATTCTATCCTTGGTCAGGAATCGTAGTGCATTGAGAAGGCCAAAGATATTCTCTTGCAATCCATTCCTAGCATAATAAATGAGGATATAAACCTTAAGCTTCTAGCTCCATTTTCTAATGAGGAAATTAAGAAAGCCTTGTTTAGCATGGAGCCAGACAAATCCCTGGGACCCGACGACTTTCCCCCTCGTTTCTATCAATATTTTTGGGACATCGTAAGTGAAGATGTAATTTCTACTGTCAGAGAATTCCAAGCAAGCAATCATATCCCAAAAGGTATCAACTCTACTTTTATTTGTCTAATTCGTAAGAAGCAAACCCTTGAATCTATGGCTGACTTCAGGCCAATCAGTCTGTGCAATGTTTTTTACAAGATCCTAACTAAAGCCATTGCAAATAGAATGAGATATATTATGCCCCGCATCATAGATCCATGCCAGGGAAGCTCTATCCAGGGCAGGTCAATCTTGGATGGAGTTATCACAGTTCATGAAGCTCTGCACTCTGCTCATAAGACTAACAAGTCTGTTTTTGCCCTCAAGCTTGATATGAATAGAGCATTTGACAGGCTAAATTGGAAATTTCTGATTGTTGTCCTCCTTAAGTTTGGTTTTCACCATAAATGGGTTAATTTCATCAAAGAATGTATTTCTAAAGCATATTTCTTGATTCTAGTTAATGGAACAACTGCTAGTTACTTTTAAATTCGTAGAGGAATTCGGCAGGGGGACCCTATCAGCCCCATTTTATTCATCATTATGGCAGAAGCTTTAGGCAGAACCATAAAAAATACTTGCAATTAAAGGCTAATATTGGGAATCAGGGAAACATCTCTCACTAGGGTTGTTTCTCACCAATAATTCGTCGATGATACCCTTATATTGACTAAGGCATCAGTGGTTGAGGCTAAAATAATTAAATACATCCTGCAACTCTATTGGGACGCTACTGGTCAGAAATTTAATTTCAGTAAAAGCAAGTTATATTTCTTGAACACCCCCATTCAAAGGCAAGGAAGGATTGCAAAAATTTTAGGGTGTGATATAGCAAACCTCCCCACTTTGTATCTTGGTCTCTCTCTTTTCATTGGTTCTCCGAGAGGTTCAATGTGGGACAGGGTTATTGAAATAATTCAAAAAAAACTTAATGGATGGAAATATCTTCTATCTCAAGTAGGAAAGCTGACCCTCACTAAGGCCTCTCTTCAGAGCATTCTAGTCTATTTCCTCTCCATTTTCAAAACCCCTGTGAAGGTTTTCCAAAAAATTGAGAAACTCCAAAAGAATTTTTATGGACTGGATCAGAGGAGAAAAAAAGGATACACCTTGTAGGATGGACCAAAGTGTGCAGGCCTAGGGAAAATGGGAGATTAGGTCTGAGGATAATTGCTCATATAAATTTAGCTTTACTAGCTAAGCAGGTGTGGCGTCTCATTTTTGGTGAAGAAAATGAATGGACAGCTATCATCAAACAAAAGTATCTTCAAAATATAGAATTTCTAAGTGACTCAGTTCCAATCAGAGGTTCTGCTTTTTGGAAAGCAATTCTTAATTGTAAGGAAATCATCAAAAAAGTTTTAAGATGGGTTTTAGGTAATGGTGAGAAGATAAATTGCTAGAATGACAGGTGGGCTAAGGATGAACCACTGATGCAATATCCTAACTTAGCCCGAATCAGAGATATCACGGAAGAACTCATTGGTAGAAAAGTCTCCGATTATATGGTTGAGGACAGAGGTAGAATGAAGTGGAAACAAATAAGAATTTAGGGATTTCAAGCGGAATCAAATGATATTTGTAACATTCTCAGGAAAAAGTTTATCCCCATGAGACCCACATAATATCAAGTGACCTGGGCTCCTAAGGAAAACATGCAGTTCACTGTTAAATCAGCTTCCAAGATTCTTCTTGATGATGAAGATTTTGTCCTCCAAAAAGACTTAGTTTGGATAAAAAATTTAATTCCAAAAATTGCAGTCTTTTCATGGCTAGTTATCCAAGAAAAAATTCTAACCATTGATAATATGATGTGTAAAGGTATTTTTATCACTAATCATTGTTATCTGTGCAAGGCTAATTGGGAGACCATTTATCACATTTTCCTTGGGTGCCCTTTTTCCTTGATTGTCCTAAGTGGGGTTTTTAGGCCTTCAATATTTCATGGGTTAAACAAGCCACTGTACTTGATTTGTTCATCCAGTGGCCTTGCCCCTTTTCAAGCCAAAGACTTAGATACATGTGGAAAATTTGTCTCAATCACTATCTTTGGCAGGTGTGGTTAGAAAGGAACCATAGAGTCTTTAATGAGTCTATCCATGATCATCAAACTATCATTGATAGGATCCTATCCTTTTACAATGAGAATGTAAACCTTATCCCTTTTGATAGCCATAAACCTCATCTGCAAGAGACCATGATTGCTCAATATTTAAGCTTAACCTTGTTAGATGAGTCTGTGCCTAGGGTAGTCAACCCCAGAGACAATGTTAAGTGGTCTCCACCTCCTAGGGGTTGGTTTAGCTTAATTTTTATGGAGCATCTAAGGACAATCCTAGCAGAGCAAGCGCTAGTGGCATTGTGTGAGATCATAATGGGAATATGATGCTTGTATTTTTTGAATATTTGGGAACAAGGACGAACAACGAAGCTGAAGCTAGAGCTATGTGGAGAGGCCTTCAAATGACTCAAGACTTAGAATGCAATTTGATCATAGAAGGAGACTCTATGCATGTTATAAATCTCCTCAATAATTGGAAAACACCTTATTGGAGGATTAAAACAATTTTTGAAGAGGCTAGGATCATTTTCCGAGGAAGACAGGATAGAAAAGACCAACTTGTCTTTCGAGAATCTAACAAAATTGCTGATAAGCTGGCCAATTTGGGTTTTGATGGTGATGGACTTTTCAAATGGGAACACGGTGTCCCAAGTGAATTAGAGGAGCTTATTCAACAAGAATGCAAAGAATTATAGTTGAATTTACCAATAGGGAAGGCACTGTAAGTTCGAAGGCTAGGAGTATTCCCGTCTCTTTTTTTAATTGGACTCATAATAAAAATTATCTGAGCTGTCAGTCTTCGTGGATGTTGCTTGGAAATACCACAAAGACTAATGGGGATAGTCACATATCAGATAACATGGCTCCTAGTCATCTTAGTAATTTGAGGTTGGTTGATAATCACAAGGAAGGAAATAAATGACAATATAAGACTTCGAACCAAAGCCACGTGGACCACCAGATAGCCATCGCCATAAATCTAGCCAATAGGTTCACTTCTCCAAGGCTGATTGGCCAAGATAGTATGTGGTACCAAAGCATGTCATATACGAAAGAAAGCAATTACCAAAGAATTATTAAGAGTAACTGTCAATACAGAGCTTGTGGGAGTTTTTTTCAGTACTCTGCTATGTGTGTCTACAACTTTTTGTTTCTCCATTATCTCAAGGAAGGGATCCGTGTCTGTTTCTTTTTTGTAATTATGATGCATGTGTGTTTTCTTGGGGTATACCCAAAATTTTGTATGGGAAGTTTCTTTTTGATAACAGGCTATGTGCCTTATCGGATGTAATGGCTTTGGTGGCATGTAGATTTTACATATATAGGATCCTTAGTAAGGATATGTTCATCAACAGCCTTGGGCTGATTTTTGTAAAAGGTTTTGGGTCAACTTGTAAAACCTGGTATTAATGCTATAGTATCTTATCTACCAAAACAAAAAATGGATTTGTATAATTATTTTCCATATGCCTATAAAAAAATATATCATACAATGTTGGTCTTGCATAAGTTAGAATACACTTTCAACACCCCTTCATAATTTAAATTATACGACCAAGAAGGTATTAGTGATGATAACATCTTTTCTCCATAATGGATACTCTAGTGGACCTTTGTAATTGAGGAAGTCCCAACATAATCCCCTCATCTACTAGAAGTGTACTTATTCATTTGCATAATAATCTCCTCATGTTGGACCATGGTCATCACAACCAATATCAAATACTCCCACACATATATGAAGAACACATCCTTTGTAATTCCATATGAGGAACACGATCCAAGAATATACCCTCTTAAAATTCATTCCAATATTCTATAGTTACAAAAGGATAGACTTGGAAGCATGAACTTCCCTTTTACAACACACTATACCTTATTTAGAAACTTTGACTCACCCTTGGGCCACCCAAGTTTTGTCACAAAAAGAGGTATTGTATGAACCTATTTATGAGAAGATCTATTAAAAATTTCTAAGAGTACTTGCACAAAATATAGAAGAGAGAAAATATCGTGAAGGGTTATATCTTCATGTATAAAATAAACTAATAGCCCAAGTATTTTATAGAAAGAGGAAAGATTGACAAGATCGTATTTTGAATATTTTTTCTATATGCCTCCAAAATACCCAATAGTTAGACACATGATTATGGACCAAATATTTTATTACATAACATAATGTAAAATTTTATTTTTGAAATGAAGCAATAGTATTTGAGGACTATTATGTACAATTCGACCCTCAAAATTGTAATAGGTCCTTATATTGATGTTGCCAATTTGAAGAGCTTATAAAAAGGCTCAAAATTGTTTCATATGGAAAAGTTATGGCCTATAGAATATTTGTTCTAATAGCCCTTAAAAATTAAAAAATCAACCTCACATGTCAAGACTGTTGTCCCTAACCATATTTGACCACTTGGTATTAATTTATTCATCATTGAAGACCACTTATAATCTACCACTTGTTCACCATTGGACATTGATAGACAACGACGTTTCAATACATGTTAAATTTTGATTCATTGTAAGAAAGTATAAATATGAAAAAACATGTTTTCTCTAAGTGCCATGTCAGTTATCACATTGGTTGACTCATGGGTGAAAATGGAATATGTGCATGAAATAATCATGGGGGAGGTTTAGACTACTAATATCTAGGTTATAGATGGCCTATATTGGCTATGCTAATCACCCACCCAAGCTTACACTTTGGTGTCAAAACATCTCTCTCATCCCTTGAGGTGAGCTAAAGCTATGCCAAAAGCTAAAGTGTGAAGCATGATATTCTAATACATCTTAGAGGTACAATATTATTATTGCCCTTATCTAATTGTTCCAACCACTATATATGAGAGGATGATATGAGATTCTTCTTAAAGACATGTCATGGCTAGGAAAGGAATAAAGAATTCACATACTCACTTCAACACAAATCAAGTAAAGGGAATTGAATTCCCAACCTCTCTGTGTAGAACCTTATGCACTTTGTCATTGTCTACTATTATATTTAGTATTTATAGGTTTAAGGGGAAGTGTCTCACCTCAATGTACATGTTTTTTTTACTTAAGAAGAATGTACATAAAATAGTCCAAAATTTGAAAACACTGCCATTATTTCCATGAACAACATGCAAGCTTCTTAACCATTCTAGCATCCCATATTCATTGAAGATGACTATTGTTGGTTTCTTGAAATAGAGGACCTCTAGAATGAGGAGAAAAATGTGTCTTATTGGTTTAATCAATGTCTATATTGATACATAAGTAAAGAGGATGGAAAATGAAGTGGTACCCTTTTCTAAATTGGAAAACATTCCCTCCATGAAATCACCCTTATAAATTGTTGCACAATCAACACAAAAATAAAAATTCAGCCAATTCCTCTTGTGTCATATGTAACTTATGAAGCTTTGGAGGGTCTTTTATCCATGTAATCACAAGAAGTATTAGAGGCTTTCAATAAACTTTATACATGACCAAGTGATAAAAATCCATACTCACTTTGATACCAAGTTAGATTTTACACCTATTTCTAAAAATGAAAAAATAAATCCATCCACTCAAACCTTATATAGAAATCTTAAAAGGACACAAGAAAAAATATAGATGATGTGTTCCCTTGAGCACCGAATAATCACTATACTATCTTAAAATAAGGATCACAATACTTTAATACAATGGATTAAGTAGCATGGCGTATTTTTTTGTAAAAGAGGGTAAAAATTTATTAACTCAGCAAAACATTCATGATACAAAGAAAAAGCAGAAGCTATTCAGACATATCAGCTCTCAATAAAGAAGAGAGAGATTGAGAGCAATCAGAAGAAAGTTGAGACCAATTTTGAACATCCCAACCATCTTGAAACTTAGAAGCCCATTTAGCTAACAAATCCGCTACCCTATTCCACTCCCGAGGAATATGCACAAAAGAAATGAAGTCCAAGTGAGCAGAGATATTAAGAATTTGCCGAGCAACCCAACTCAACCGCCAACAACCATGAAGAATATCTCCAGAATTTAACAAATTTATAACAATCTGAGAATCAGATTCACAAACAATCCGATGCCAACCCAAAGCATACCCTTGCTCCAAAGCATATAAAATTGCGAGTGCTTCCATGAAGTTATTAGAATGATGTCCCTTAAAGCAAGAGAAAAAAAATTGGATAGTACCACTACTATCCCGCCCCACACCACCAATACCAGCATTACCCGGATTACCCCAGGAAGATCCATCCGAATTAATTTTCAGCACTCCCGGAGGAGGCGGATTCCATTTGCCGGCCCTCCGCACCCGATTATTCTGACCCATCCATCTGCAAGAGACATTAGGACCAAGACCATTAACCATCAAGCCTAATATTTCCATGATCTGACGTTCCGCATGGTCCACGGGAGAAATAATCTAACATTTTGCAGACACAGTTTCCTGGATCATTCGCAAAATCCTCGCGCGGACACTGGGAAGTAGTTAACTCCTTACCTTGGAAAATCCGACGGTTCCGTTCAAGCCAAATCTGCCAAAAAATGCATGAAGGACCAATACTCCATCCAACTTGTAAAAATAAATTCGCTGCAGGAGGCCACCCCATACTCCTCCAAAAATAAACTATTGATGAAGCATGCAAACAAGGGTGATTCCATACTCCCCACCAATAATGCCAGACTTGTTGAGCAAAGTCACATTGGAGAAGTAAATGCCCAATAGATTCTTCAGCCTTCCCACAGTTATAGCATAAAGAGGGGCCGACAAACCCATGCTTTTGAAAATTATCCCAAGTGAGACAACGATTATGAGTAGCCTGCCACCCATAAAAACTACACTTCGGCCAAATAAACTTATTCCAAACTTGCTTCCACCACGGAACCTCCTCCTCACCAAACCGTTGCCGATCCAAAACACAATAACCAGCGGCAACCAAAAATATCCCTCTATTATCTCTTCCCCATGCTAGCACATCATCCCCAGGTAGAGAAGAGCGAGGGACGGCTAGCGAGAATACGGGCCAGCTCTGCCCTCGCATCCATAGTGCCACCAGCAGGCCATTCTCGAGGATCCTTCCATTGGAGACTAACCATCTGACCAAAGGACTTAACAGTTTTGAAATCTGCCACCTTCAACCATCCAGCATCCCAAAAGCATTGAGCAAGATCTTGAAGATGTGGAAACTCGCTAAGAAGAGGAGCAAAGCCATCCCAAGAATCCTGCCAAAAAAGAGCCCGAGACCCAGTATAACAAATCCAGAATAACCCCTGCTTACCAACTCTGCTCCCTTTTTCAAAGTATTCCAAACAAATGATCCTCGACCAGTCAAGCTGTATCGAGGAATATCTGAACCTTTCACTCCCCTAAGATACTTGTGGGAGATAATCTTGGCCCAAGTTTTCTCCTCGATTACTACACCAACGCCAATACGACTTAGCGACCAAAGCGGTCCCGGAAAGAGAGCTTAGACGAAGACCCAACCCCCTGACTTGCCTTGGTCGACAAATAGTCTCCCATTTAACAAGACTCCATTTTGAGGAACCAAGATTGCCAGCCCATAGGAATTGCCTAGAAAGAGAATCCAGGTCATGAAGAAAACTTGCTGGAGCAATCTGAATAAGGCATCTATACACCGATAAAGCCTGAACAACTGACTTCAAAAGTAAAACCCGACCAGCAAAATTTAACCATCTATGAGTCCAATGACTAACTCGACTACGAAATTTGTCAAGTATGTTAGTCCAAACCGCCCTAAGTAGAGGACCAACAGAAATGGGAATCCCTAAGTATGTAAGAGGAAGAGTTCCAACCTGAAACCTGAGAATCTGAACAATTCTAGCTTGAACCCTGGGATCTGTATTGAAAAATAAAATAATAGACTTGTGCTCATTAATCTCCTGACCAGAGACAACCAAATACAAGTCCAAAGCATGTCTAAAGTTGGTTGCTTCACAAATAGAAGCTACACCCAAGAGAGCAGTGTCATCAACAAACTGAATATGGGAAATGGCTGACCTACTATTCTCCCATTTCCATCCATGAATAAGACCCTGGTGAACCTGATATTTAAGCCAACGACCCAGACCTTTAGCCATAATTATAAACAAGTACGGAGATAAAGGATCCCCCTGCCGAAGACCCCGGGAAGCATGAAACAAAGGAGAGGGATTTCCATTAATTAGGATAGAATATGAGGGAGTTGTAATACAACTCATAATCCACTCAATCCAAGAAGGATCAAATCCAAAGGCCAAGAGGATTTTCTGAAGAAAAGACCATTTCACCCTATCATAAGCCTTCGCCATATCCAACTTCATAAACATAAACTTATTCTTAGAAGTGCTCATAGAATGAATCACCTCGGCAACAATAGCCACTCCATCCAGAATCTTCCGGCCAGCCACATAGCCACCCTGCTCATTAGAAACAACTCTATCCAGCCAAGGCTTGAGATGCTCCGTAATCAGCTTAGTAATAATTTTATACACCACATTGCAGAGAGCAATAGGTCGAAACTGATCAAAAGAGCTAGCACCCTCCTTTTTAGGAATTAGCATCAAAAAAGTGGAATTCAAAGCTTTCAACAACTGATGGTTATGAAAGGACTCAAGAATAACCCTCAAAATATCGGATTTAATAATTTCCCAAAAGTGTTGAAAGAACTCAACCGAGAAGCCGTCAGGCCCCGGAGCTTTCCTAGTCTTCATAAGGAAAACTACCCTTTCTAGTTCATCAATGGAAATAGGTTGAAGAAGGCATGCATTGATCTCTTTTGAAATAACAGAAGGAATACAACGCAAAATAGTATGATAATCAACATGATCCCCACAAAAATCCTCAGAATATAAGGAAGAAAAAAATCGAACAGCTTCTCGAGAGATATCCTGAGAAGCAGACAACTGAATACCTTGAGAAGAAATAATCGAAGAAATACCATTATCGTGTCTTCGAGCCTTAACAGTGTTAAATAAAAAAGATGTATTTCGATCTCCTTCTTGTAACCATTCCACCTTGGCCTTTTGCTTCCAGAAAATCTCTTCCCGAAGCTCCCATTCTTGAAGTTCATGCAAAGCTTCAGACTCCTCCTGCAAATTCTGCTCTGTTAACCCATGATCTTTGATATGTCTGGTGATAACATCAAGCCTTCTTTGGGCCAAATTTTTAGCCTGAAATAGATTCTCGAAACACTGCCTGTTCCACTTTTTGAGTTGATATTTCACAAATTGGAGTCTTTTAACAAAAGAGTACATAGCGATGACCGTGGGAAGGACAGCCACGACTCCACCGGACTTTCATCAAATCATACAAAGAGGGATCCCTAAGCCACATTAAGCTGGAATTTAAAACTTGGATGATGATCCATTTCTTTCCGAGAGATAACAAGTTTAATAGGCCGGTGGTCCGATCCCATCCGATCAAGAATCGTTGAGTTAGTAACCCAAGAATTGCTAATCCAAAATGAAGAAGTAAGAAACTCTGTCCAACCTCTCGGAGATCGAGTTAGAACCACACCGCTTATTCGTCCAAGTGAACACACCATTCTTTGGCTTAATATCCACCAGATTAAGAAGCTGAATATTATCATTAAGGAGTCTAGAGGCAGGCCCCAAAGTACCCACACCACCCCTCTTCTCATAAATACTAGATACAGCATTAAAATCTCCAGCCATAATCCAAGGATAGAATGGAACCAAGGATCGAACACTTTGAATATGATTCCACAACAACACCTTCCCAGCAATATTCGAGGGGGCGTAAATGTTAGTGAACAAAACCACTTCTCCAGACTCATGGCAAGAAGCTATCATAGAAAGAGATGACTTATTCGATACCCACCAAAGAGGAGTAAGCTTCTACGGATTCCAAAGGCTAACAAGCCCCCCAGCACCACCCACAGCCCCAACACACTGACAAAGACCTCGAGGCCAGAGTTTAGAAGCAATACTAAATAGACCCTCCACCGTTAATTTAGATTCTTGAAGAAAAACAACATCCGGCTTATGTGCTTGAACCAAATCCCGAATAGCTTTTTGACGAGGTAAGCTATTCAAAACTCTCACATTCATGGCCAGAGGTAGCATGGCGTATTTAAACTAATACCAAAACCTCAATTACATAATCATTTTAACCTAAGCTAACATATAACTAGGGATTTAAGTTAATTACAAATTATAAAATGGATTTAACCATAATGAGGTTAACCACGACCCATAAGACTTACATAATTAAATACATTTGTACAATGATTGCTCACATACTATACAAGATTACATCATACAATGTTGACCTTGGACATAAGTCATATTACACTTTCAACAACTACCTCTACAAGAATAATAAATAGATAAGGAGATAGTGGATCATGTTGGCATATACCACAAAATTACTTGAAGTATCCATCAATGAAACCATTGATCAAAATAGAACATTTTAGAGTGTTGTAGCAACTTCTAATTCATTCATAGTAACCTTGATAAAAATCAAACTTTTTAAGAATATGATGTAGACCAGCAAACCTTGTTATGATTTATTCATATGTAATTTTCATAAGCATACCTATTTTTTTCATAGAATGAAGAGAATATATGGATTTATTGTAGTGATTACACCATCAAGAATATGTTTAATACAAACAAAACTACTTTATTTCTTTGAGATAACACAATCTAGAAAGATTTTAAAATTATTTTCCATAATACTAATATGACCTTATAAATCATATTACAAAGACTTATTAGATGAAAATTATAAAAATATTTTGTATTGCCTTTCTTGGGAATAAATGTAATAAAGGCGACATTGATATCACTTGTTGTAGCCTTCCTATTTTAGGCCTCTTCAATCACGGCCAACATATCACTCTTTAATAAATCCCAAATAATTTGAAAGAAATTTACAAGAAATCCATCTAGTCTAGGTGCTTTGTTAGAATGGAAAGAAAAACTACTTCATGTAGGTCCTCCATAGATATGTTTTTCATCAAGCTTTTATTTTTTCCCTATGTCATAATTGATGGAATATTTTACAAAATTTTACCCTATGATTTTGTATCCTTTTTTCAATGAGTTTACATAGGTTTTTATGAGGGATCCTGGTCCCGTCATACTGAGTGGGGTTTGAACCTTTAGACTTTTCAAAGAGAGGCCAATGCCCATACCACTACAGTAAGCTTACAACTTATATGCCTTTGTATCTTGTCTAACATCTGATAAAATATTTTAAGATAATTAATTTCTTACTTCCTATTATCTTATTTTTCCTCAATATTTCTTTCATCTATACTTAAAATATTTTTTATGTAAAAAACAAAGGAAATTTTGCTTTTGTTGTAGCATGAAAAATTTAGTATTTATATTTCCTTCCTTAATTCAATTCTTCTTAGATTTTTGTAAGCAATATGACTCCATTTTCAATGCATTATGACAATAAAAAAAGTAATCATTTTTCTTGCAAATAATAATTCTAGTCCATTCGACTATGAGAACATTCCTTTTCGTTGTAGAATTTGCCATGAATATGGTCATTTGGCCAGTGCTTGCCCAAATAAAATTCTTGATCAAAAGAAAGAAGATATAAACTCAGAGGTTTCCAAATACCTAAGAAGAAGAACACTAAAAAAAAACCAGTAATGAAGGGTCAATCAAAGTCATTTGCTAATATGTTTGAAATCCTTTCCACAAATGATGTCCCAAGTGAGGAAGAGGAAATAATGGAAACTGAAATCTTAGAAGCACAATTTAAATATGAAGGAAAGAACTCAGAGACAAACCAACAAATCAAAGGTTTTCAACAAGAAAAAAAGGAGAAAATTTACACAAGAAAAACAATATTTCAAATGTCAAAACTTCAAATAATACAGGTCCCAATATAGACTCCATTGAAACATCTAGTAAAATTTTGGCTGTGTATGAGCATTCTTCAAGGTTAGAAGCCATCTCAGATTCAATTGGAATAAGTCAAGAAACAGGGAAAAAAAATTGAAGATGGATTCTAATCAAAAAGTAGGTCGCAAGACCAATCAATATCATATGGTAAAAGAAGGTGAAAAGCTTGTATAGGAAGGTAAGATTAATGCCCTTCCAAAATTTTTTAGCCCTGGTATTAATGAAGATCATCACTTGGAATATTAGAGGACTCAAAGGGAGTCTTTCAAAACAATATGAAATTAGAAGAATGATTCAAATAAATCATCCACATCTTGTTTTCCTTCAAGAAACAAATATGTCAATGGAGGATATGGACTTAATAGCCAATAAAATTTGGCCAGCTAGAAAAGTGATTTCCCTCAGTTCCTAAGGGACTTCGGGTGGCATTTCTTGTCTTTGGGACCCAAAAGAGGTAGTTATTCACCATATGGTTGGCATTTGGGGTTTTTTGGCTATAGCTAATCAAAGTAGACATTCCAACCATATTATGCTCTGCATTACTGTTTATGCCCCGACTTCTTTAGAGAAAAAAAGAAGTCAATGGAAGGATATTACTCATATTATCTCTCATTTTCCTAAAGCTTGGATCTCTATTGGAGGAGATTTCAATACCATCCTCTCTCTAGATGAGAAAAGGGGGGGAAATAGAAATTTGGACAAAAGTACTGACCTCATGAGCGAATATATTGCAAACCTCCATCTTGTGGATATCCAACCGAGATAATGGCCTTATGACTTGGTCTAACGGAAGGCAAGGCTTAGCTTGTATAATGGAGAGATTGGATAGGTTTTTGCTCTCTAAAAATTTCTTAATCCATGGTCACATTCCTAAAGTGAAGACTCTTAATAATGCTGGTTCGAATCATTGGCCAGTCATGGTGGAAATGTGGAAAACCAATGTGAGTTTCTCTCCTTTTTTGTTTTTAATTAATGTGGCTTAGAGACATTTCCTTCAGACCTCGTGTGCAACAATGGTGGAAGGAAGGTAAACCTAGGCATGGGGCTAAGATGTTCTATTTTTCCAAAAGATTGCAATACATTAAATCCAAAATCAAGACTTGGAACTAGAAAGAGTTTGGGGATGTTCATAAAAAAAATATGAAGTTATTGGTCATCTTGAAAATTTGAATAAGAAAATTCGTTTAGATGGCCTCACAGAGAAGAGAAGTGCGAATGAAATTAAACTCACAACTCAGTTAGAGGAATGGGAAAAAAGAGAAGAAATCTTATGGAAGCAAAAATCTAGAATTCAATGGCTCAAAGAAGGAGATCGAAACACAAATTTCTTCCACAAATCTCTTCTAGCTCGAATATCTCACAACTTTATTTCTTCCTTAAAATCAGATTTTGGAGATGTTGTTTATACTTGGGATGGCATGAACTCTATTGTTGTTGATTACTTTTCCAATATTTTTGTTGCTACTCCTCTTGACTTAGATTCACAACAAAATGTTCTTCAAGCAATCCCTTATCTTATCACTTCTGAGGAGAACTCTATTTTGATTGCTCCTATTACTATCAATGAGCTTCAACAAGTAGTTTTTAAAATGCAAGAAGGGAAAACCCTAGGTCTCGATGGTTTTCCTATTGAGTTCTACCAAGAGTTCTAGGATATCCTTCATGTTGATTTATTAGATGTGGTGGAAGAAGCCAGGAAATCCAAAGAAATTTTGAAGGTTATCAATAAAACTTATATTACTCTTTTTCCCAAAGCTCAAGAGGTTGATCATATCTCAGCTTTTAGACCTATTGCTTTATGTAATGTTCTTCTCAAAATTATTACTAAAATCATGGCAGAAAGGTTGAAGACTCTTTTGCATAAGATAATTTCCCTAGAGCAAGGGGGATATATGGAAGGACGTAAAATAGTAGATGAGATAGTTCTTGCTTAGGAAGCCATCCATTCCATGGATATGCAAAATTCTCCTTCTATGTTCATCCGATTAGACTTATCCAAAGCTTATGACAGAGTGGATTGGCACTTCCTTATCAAAGTTTTGAGGCAATTTGGTTTCTCTAAGGATTGGATGGATTGGATAATGGTATGTACCTCTTCATTTTCCTACTTAGTTCTTATCAATGGCAGGCCTTCTCAGTCTTTCCCAGCTTCCAGAGGTATTAGGCAAGGTGACCCGCTATCCCCTTATTTATTCATCATTCTTGTTGAATGCTTTGGTAGGACTATAACCAAAAATAGGGAAAACAAAACCCTTGAGGGAGTTACCATTACTAATGGAGCTAGACCTATCTCTCATATTCAATTTGTGGATGAATCTACCCTTTTAGGTAAAGCTATAGTTAAGGAAGCTTCTAATATTAAGCAAATCATTAGTTGTTTTTCTAAGGCTACTGGGCAGTTGATCAATGAAGACAAATCTAAAGTTATTTTATTTCACTGCTTCTGCTAGACGAGGAATCCATGGTCTTGGATAAATTAAGATATAAGAAGACCTCTCTTCCAATCGCTTATTTAGGTATTCCCATAAATATTCAAAGGCAAAAAAATAAATATTGGAATTGGTTGTTGGACAAAGTCAAGAAGAAAATTGGAAAGTGGACCAACAAGTGGCTTTCTTCGGGGGTAGAATCACCTTGGTAAAATCAGTCCTTCAAGCTATTCCTATTTATGTTTCTTCCGTTTTGAATATCCCAAAGGTTGTTCTTCGAGAATTGGATCAAATCAGTCATCATTTCCTTTGGAGTGGTACTAAGGAGAAAATAAAATGGGCCTTGGTGAAATGGGATACTTTATGTCTTCCTAAGAGTGAAGGGGGTTAGGATTCCGGTCTTCAATTAATAACAACAAAGCTTTAGCTGCTAAATTATATTGGAGGATGTTGCATAACCCTAATGCTCTTTGGGCCAATAATCTCCATGCTAAATATGCTGAGAACAAAAGTCCTGAAGACCTTGTTTGCTATCAACTTCCTACCAAAGGTTCTCCCATTTTAGCAATTCTTAATACTGGTGAGGATTTGATAAAGAAAAAATTATTTTGGATCATTCATAATGGTCAACATGCAAATTTTTGAATATATTCTTGGGATGGTCACAAGCCTTTGATAACTCAGTTTCCCGATTGGAGGCCTTGGATGGAGGAGCTTCACCGAGCTAATTGGATAAAGGTGGCTAATTACTGTCGGTACCATACTGGTAATTCAAAGGTTGGTAGATATTGGATCCCTATTGAGGACTGGCCTATTCAAATCCCAGAAAGGCAAAGACAAGATATCCAAGGCATCCTTCATATGAGATCCCTCTCTTGGTCCCATGAAAAAGATTATTTTGGATGGAACAACACTACTAAGGGTGAGTATTCAGTTGCTCAAGGTTATTTGACCTTATGCCATAATAATCCCAACCATTATTTTGACATATTTTCTCAATTGTGGGCTCAAAAGCTCTGGCCTAAGGTGAGGTTCTTTAATTGGCTTTAATTGCGTCATAGGGTGCTTACTGGTGAGCAACTTATGAAGCGTGGTTTTCATGGCCCTTTTAGATGTGAAATGTGTGAAGAGAATGTAGAAAATATCAACCATATTTTTATTGAGTGTACTTTAGCCTCTGAGCTATGGAGGAGAATGGCAACTTTACTTGGTTTACGGTGGTCCAATTTTTTCACTTTTGAATAGCTTTGGAGGGATTGGCCTAATCAAGAGGGTGTTGATCATTTTATTAGGCAGTTAGTTTGGATGGGTTCTACCATTCTTCTTTGGAATATTTGGAATGAAAGGAACAACCAAATTTTTAATCAAGATAGGAAGTATATTCACTATATTTGGCAAAAGACCATAGCCAACTTAGTTGAATCAGTCCATCAACTCCTTAATCACCCCCAAAACTCCCACCAAATATGGGATCAAGTGATGCAAATATTGAAGATTAAACCTTCTAAGGGCAACCAACTTAAAGGGAATGTGAGTATTAGTAAGATGGATAGGACTAGAAATTGGCAACCTCCTCCTAAGGATTTTGGAAAAGTCAATACTTGATGGAGCCTCTAGAGGGAACCTTGGAAAAGCCAGTGTGGGAGGAATTGGTAGACTTTCAGATGGCTCCTTGGTTTTTACTTTTGCTAAGAATTTGGGTATTCTTTCCAATAACCTTGCTGAGGGGTATGGTATCCTTAGAGGCCTTCAGGAGGCTACTAAGGTTGGATGGGAAAAGGTGTTAGTTGAGTCTGACTCTCAACTTATGATTAATCTCTTGAAGAATCCTTCTAAGAATCAAGGTGGATTGGAGAATAAAAATAATTATTGAGAAGATTCAGTTAATCCAGATGGGATTTTTGAAAGTTGATTACAATCATGTGGTCAGAGATTTGTTTTGTTTTTTTTTTTTATGTTTTTTGTTATTGTTGTGTTTTTTTCATTCTTGTTCTTCGGTTTCTATTTGTTTGTGTTATTTCCTTTTTTTATGTGTGAGTGTTTTCTATGTTTTTTGTTTTTTTTTTATTGTATGTTGTTGGTTGTTTTTATTTTTATTTTTATTTTATTTATTTTATTTTTTAGGTTTTGGCTATGTTTATTTTTCATGTTTTTTTTTGGGTTATGTCTTTGTAGTGTTCTATTGTTTTTGTCTTGTTTGTGTTTTGTTATGTGGTTCTTGTGTTTTTCTATGTGGTTTGTGTTGTGGTTTATTTTATCTTATTGTGCATGTTTGGTTGTGCTTTTGGTTTTGACACACTCAAGGAGCATGTTTTTTATTTTATTTTATTATTTTTGTTGTTATTTACTTTTTTTAATTTGGTTTTGTGTGTTTGTTTGCTCCTTGAGTATGTCAAAGGTGGTAGGCCAGGTCCGAGTCTTGGGCATTTTTGGCGGAATGGATACCCCTACCTCCTTGGGTCTTACCCGAAAGTGGCATCCCTTTTGGGATGTTTTCCACAAATAAAAAATAAAAATAAAATAATTCTAGTCCATTCCATTGATTTCTACTATCTCTTGTAAATTTTTGAACTTGGATTTAGTTTATTTTTTATTTAAAAATGTCAGCAAAAGGCTTGTCATTCCAAATCTTCATTTGCTCCAGATTTTTATTTATTTTTAACAAACCTGTACATACATGATCCTTCAAATTTTGTTTCATCCCACCATAACACAACCATATAGAAGAAATTAGGGTCTTGGAGTCACATAAAATAGAAGTAAAATGGCTTTGGATGACCATTATTTAGTAAATTACAAGTCAAAAGAATGAATTTATGATCTGATCCTACTTATAATAAAATATTTAAAGAGATTGTATATCTTTTTTGTAAGCATGTGTTGAAAAATTAAATTATATCTAAGATTTTTGCTATATGATATTTTCCACTAAGTCTATTATCGCATGTACATTAAACAATTGAAGTAATATCCCAAAGGCAATTTGAATTGACAAAAGAAGCAAAATCTTCCATTGATTTAGACCATCCAAGAGTACCAACCTTCTTTTCCAAATAAGATAGAACTATGTTGAAGTCACCCCAAGAATTCATAGATCATAATTATGAATCATCATTGAATTTGAAAAAAATGTGCTAAGGTCCTTCCAACAGATTTTATGAAAAGTAACTATAGTTAAAGCATATACATTATAACCCTAACTTTGATGTTGACCTCTTTCCTACAAAAGAGTCCAACAACCCAATTACCTTTTTCTTCTAACAATTTCCCATCCCATTTTTTTTGTTCCATATTGTTACAATACCACTAGTAGCTCCTATAGAAGAAATTGGTAGACAACCCCCTATCTTCCAAATATTTTTAAAAACATCCTTACATTCCTCACTAAATTTTATTTCTTAAATTTAAAAAATTTAGGACTATAACAACATATTAATTTCTTAATAACTCATTTTTATAAATATTATTCATACCTTTAATATTCCATGATATGATTTTCATCATCAATTTTTCTTATTAGTGGGCTTAGCCTCATTTCTTGTTACCACATGTTATATTCTGTTTCAACTTTCCAAATTAATATCCCATTGAGTTTATTTTTGTTTCTTGCTTTGATAACCTCCATCTTATTTTTTCATTCCCACAAACTATTTCATTTTCATCAATCTTTTCTATTTTTCCATATTTTTATAATAAGACTCATCTTCTAAATATTTATGCTATAATAGAGAATATGAAATGCAAGGAATAGCCTCATAAACAGTTTCTTCTTTATGTTACCCTCACAACCCTAAAATATAATGATGATCCTCCATAGTAATTATTTTTTTATTCTCCTATGGAAATCCTAAATTCCCATGGATATTATCCATATAAATATATTTATTATGTTACTTTTGAAACCCTAAAGTGCAATGGATACACTCTATACTACATTAATTTTTGTTGCAAGGAAAGGATTTTATGCTACTTGAGGAAAATGAAGATGATTTACCTAGATTAACCTTGACCTCCTTTGCCTCACTCAATTTAAGTTTACCTCCCCATATTCCTTTGCACCTTTAGCACCTTCTAAATTTGAACTTGTGCATTGTACTTCCTCATATCTTGTATCAATTTTTTCTTCTAATGTTTGATTTGAGTAAACTGTAATGATGTTTTCTATTTTATGATGCACAAGGTTTTTTTTACCACTTTCTTGGGAGTGAAAAATCATTGATTTGATCCAACTTCTACTATGATATGAAATCCTTGCTTCATATTAAAGTTCGACATATAGTAAAAAAAAATTCATCTCTCTCTATCATTTTTACTTTACATTCTCTTGCCATATGTCTAGTCTCATAACATTTGTGATATCATAATGCAATGTTTTCATAATCCACTTGTTGATCTGATTCTCTTGATTTAGATTTAATACTAATGAATTATGGTAAATATTTTGAAATATCCAGGGTAACATATAATTGAGTGTATATAGCATACCTTCTCTCCTTAGTTGTTGATCCCTCCAAGATGAAATTCCCTAGTGTATTATCAATATTCTTCAAAACCCCCTTATTTATAAGTTGATAAGGAAGTCTAAAAAAGCTAATCCACACTTAAAGCATTTTAATAGTCTTTATATCAACAAAAAATTCTCACTCCATGGTCTTAAATATAATGCATCTTTGTCCTTAAGCCAAGGGCCACCATCCATTATTTTATCCTTGATTTTTGAACTAGAGAAGATGATAAAAAATCCTTTTGAAAGAAAAATCATGTAGTTGTCTAAATTCAATTCCCTCTTCCAGTTGAACCAATTTTAAATATTTGAAAAAATTTATCAGTATGCATGGAACTTACATATTAAATCTATGCTTTAAATAACCATTATATCATGTTCAATCATCTAATCCTTGGTAGTCACTTTTAATGTAGTATTTGCTACCTAGAAAGGGTTTGCCATAGATTCTCTCTTCTTATTTTTAACTAACACTTCCTTTATTTTAATAAGGACTTTCAAAAGTGACTTTCTTGCTATGTTACCTAGATTTTCTTCACAATAATCCTTTAGTTTTTTAAATTTCTCTTAAAATATAAAACAAGAAAAACCATGCTTGCTACTTGCTTCCTCCTCACACTTGTAAAACTTGTTTGCTTTATAAACCAAGTAAAAGATAAAACTCGTTCCTAACTCATATTAATTTTTTAAAATAATATTTAAGAGTGTAAAAACTATATCACAAAATTGTATTATATCAAAATTTAATTTTTAAAATATTTTATAAATAAAATTCTACCAATAAAATAAGAAAAGGTAAAACATTAGCACCTAGGGGTGTAGCACAACAGTTCAGGCTTTGGCTCTTATTCGGGAGGTCCAAGGTTCAAACAGTAGTGTGGGTGAGTGTGTGAGGGGGTGGGTGTGTGTTGGATTTGTTTTAAATTCTCTATCGATAAGTATATATCTCGGCTTTATGAGGGATCATGGTTGGGAGGAGATTGCTCAGCCATGTACGTCGGTCATAAGGGTTTCTCACAATAACCAAATAAAAAAAAGTAAAACATTTAAAAAAAATTGTATTATATTAAAATAGAAAAATAGTGAAAAAATGTTTATATAATTTCTATGAAATATTATAATTACACAAATATAAATTCAAATTACTACAAAATATAAAAATAAGCTTATTAAATATACATGTTAGTGTCCTTGAATTGAAGGAAGGAAAATGAAGCATAAAATAAATTGCAAATTGTATGGGAAAAACCTAAATAAACCTTAGTGGAGCCATGCGCCGTCTTCGTTGTCTCGTTCAATACTACAACCAAAAGAAATGACGTGGATTTTTATTTTTCTATGTTGGTAAAAATTTATTGAATCAATAAAACCACATAAGAAAAGAGAACCTTTTATAAGGGTTACAAGAAAGAGACCCCCAAAATCATCGAGCACCCCCGAACAAAAGACACCCAAAAAACAACAACCTCAACCAAACATATCTACAACAAGCAAATTAGTAAGATGACGAGAACAATCCAATGGAAGATGATCCCATTCTCTAACATTCTAGTCTTCCTAAAACTTAGAAGCCTATTTTACCAAGCAATCAACCATACCATTCCATTCCTTAGGAATATGAATAAAGGAAATAAACTTCAGATGCTGACAAATTTGAATGATTTATCGAGTGACTAACACCAGCTACCAATGAACATTAGAAATATTATGAGTCTTCAATAAATAAATAATAATATAAGAGTCTGACTCAAATATTATCTTTCGCCATCCTAGATAATAACATTTTTCCAAAGCAAAATGAATAGCAACGAAATAAACAATGTGGATTAAGGTCATTAAACTATTTTTTCCCATATTAGTGGTATAATTGGGTCACACTTTTTAGGGGCATAGTAATAGGGGGTCTCTCTTCCTGTGATTTAAATTTAAGCCACAAAAATGAAACGTCAATAACTGTACCCATGCAGAAAGCATACACCTAACTAACTAATGCATCAATTGATATCAAACATTAAGTATGCAAAAATATTGACAATAATGAATTAAGCAAAAAATGGGGTTTCCTTTTATTAAACTTCATCAAATTCAATTACATATATGTCCCTCTTAGGGATACTCAATATTGATACAATTACTAAAATATTGAAAACCCTCTAAAAAAGGGGTGGTGTAATTTGTAGGCTTTCTAATAGGACACAAACTGCTCCAGGTCAATGGTGGCCTTCTTCTCTCTTTGGAAGAGGTATTTGTTGGCTTGAATGCATTGACAATGGAGTCCTAAAAACCCTGCATTCAAGGAACAACAAGAAACAATTAGAAGCAAAGGATGTCTCTCTTGATGAGTCTTTTAAAGGAATCTTGCATAAAACATGTCTTGAAATCAATAAAGCTTGTAAAACTATCAATCTATGCAAGAAATGGTGAAATTGTCATAAAGCATAATAAATAAGTAAAGATATAGCTATGAATCAATCTAATTAGCCATTAGAAATATTAAATGTATGAAAATAACAAGGAAACTATTCTAATTGCCAAATGCTAAGAAATGAAGGAAATATATCCTAAATCTCTAATTCAACCGTACAATTGTATCTAAGAAAGTAAATCTAACTGAGATCTATCTAAAAAAATACAAAGAAATATAAGTCTACTACTAAAACAAGGTAAATTAGGGATCAAACCCTCGTTGCATGTCTAAGGTGCAATGAAAATTGTTAGCCATGACTGATAGCCATGGCTAAGTTGAAAATGATCTTGCTCTCCAAATTTAGGCTTGGATATCCAATTATCCTTATTGAATTGATGATCAAGGATTGCCTTAGTGTCCTCTAATGGATTTGCAGTATGAATTTTATGAATTGATAATAAAATTGGGTCAATTACATTTATTTATTCTCTTAGACCCCTAGGACCTTCATGGATTTGAATACATCCATGATATCCAATTGGGTAGCAAAAGTGTTTCTCTCAAAGGTAGCAAGTGAGACTACAACTTGACAAGGATTCATTGTGTTTCAAATTGATATTATTCTAGACTTCTTCCCAATTTGGAGGGGGGTCTTATAGCACATTGAAGGCCTTAATCTAGCTTCATGGTGAATCCAATAACAAGAAACCAACAATTGGAGATGTTGGAGGGAAATTTATAGAGACTTTCCCATCCAGATTCTATTTGGATTTGTTTCCCAGGCTGTTGTAACTGATTTTGGGTCAAAAATTGCTTTGATGCTAGCTACATATCTAAAGCGTAGCTAGAACTGTTAGCCATAGGTGTCAGCCACAACTAAGGCTAAGTTAGCCAATTCTACCCAAATTGAGTCGATAAAACCATTGCTTCACCTTGGAGCTATCCAAGATCATTCATAAGGTCTGTTAGCATGTCCCATATGAGTAGTTGCCTTGACATGATGTGTTTTAGGTGTCTACAGATGCCTTTTTTGGGATGCATTGTGAGAACGAACAACGTTGAGAAAAAATGGACCTTAGAAAATGATGTCATAGGTTGAATGATGATCATTGATCTGATCAAAATTAGATGCCTAGTACTACCAAAGGATATGCATCTTAGAATCATTGCTTCCAACTGAGGGAAGGATTAAATTTGAACAAGCTTTTGCAAGCTCCAACGATGATCGAGTAGCTTCAAGGCTACTATAGGCTTTTGTGCCATATAGATTTGAAAGGATGAGAGCTACTAACTTAACTATCATAGTTGCTTTTTGCCACAATAAGGGGTAAGCTTATGATAGTATTTGGCAATGATTCATAATATGAATGTAATTTTAAAAGATCGAGGAATCTATGATCAAGGGATCTATGATCAAGGGATCTTCTATTGACTTTGATTATGATTATGATATAATGACTACCTCCTCAAGCGACGAGTCAATGGGGGTAATGAAAATTAATAAAGCAACAAGTCACTTGACCACAATGAATGATTTAAGATTGTAGAATTTTGATTACTTGGAAAGGCTTAATTCAACCATGATTACAAATATTAATAGTAATTGTCCATCTCTATCCCGTGGAGTAGTCTGGTTACTATGGCCTTCTTAGGGAATCAAAATGATAACAATTGCAATTAAGCTTATGTTGAATCATAATGTTTGATGATATGCTAAAAAATATCATGAAATATTTGAGATGAACACCTCGTTCCCATGGAGAAGTATGGATGTCTAGGCCTTCTTAGGGAGTGAAGTGAGACATATCAATTCCACGATGACTAATTTACCCTAAATGGCCTTATGGTAATTTACTCATCTTGTCGGATTGCATGGATCACAAGTCGTTGCAACTACCAAGTGTATAGGGTAAATAACTGAATATGAGGTGCATTTGAATTTTGATTTATTCAATTGTTTTGGTTATTTTTGAAAATTTTGAGGGTACTGGCCCATTAGATATTTTTAATTTTACATTTTGAAGCCCCTCATGGTTGAATTTTGAGGGCATTTATTTCTGGATGCTAGCCATGCATGCTAGAAGCAACTAGAAATGATAATTTTCTTAGCCACGATTCAAACTCAGGCACTCAGAGGACTCAGAACAGAGAGAGGGTAGTCTTCAGCTCAACCTAGCCATAGGACACCTAGGACAGAGAGGTCCACTAGCACCAGCTCTAGGCAGACCCATAAGGAGGGTGGAGGTGACAGAGGAGCCTCACAGATTGAGGGCACAAGCACTACCTAGTACATATCTTGACAGATGTTGGTGTACCATTTTTGAGTGTAAGGTCGAGGACCTACATAGTTGTAGCCTATGTGCATTTTGAACATATATCGATGTACTCTATTTTGCCCCACATACACACACACACACATATATATATATAATATGACTTTTATGAGACTCATTATATGTGCAGATTTATTTTTTTGATGTGTATGAGATGCATATGGATGCAATTCTTGTATGTTATATTTATTTTATGCTATATGATGTGATGTATGGATGACATGCACTAGCTAGATGATGGATGTATGACTAGATATTATGATCTAGATGTATATATGGACTAATATGATGTATGCATATGGATGCATTGTTTGATGTTAAATGCATGTTTAATTTACTGTACTTGTATGTATTTAATTTATGATGTTATGACATGTTGTGGCTGCTCCAAAATGAGCCCCAAAAATTGGGGACCCACCTTTTTGTTTGAAAGATCAATGTTTGCAGTTTGTTTTAAGGGTTTGTGCCTTCATTTTATCGTGGGTTGCGCAATTGTTGCCAGTTCTTGTCGATGATCTTTTCTTGTCGACGATATTTTATTGTCAACGACTTTTTCTTGTCGACAATATTTTCTTGTCAACGATATTTTATTGTCGATGACTTTTTCTTGTCGACGATATTTTATTGTCGATGTCTTTTTCTTGTCAACGTATTTTATTGTCGATGACCATTTCTTGTGGACGATATTTCATTGTCGATGACTTTTTCTTATCGATGATATTTTATTGTCGACATCTTTTTCTTGTCGATGATATTTTATTATCGACGATATTTTATTATCGATGACTTTTTCTTGTTGATGATATTTTATTATCGATGCCATTTTTTTTTTGTTGATGACTTTTTCTTGTCGATGATATTTATTGTCGATGACTTTTTCTTGTCGATGATATTTTATTGTCGATGTCTTTGATGAGTGTCATTGAGTCTCATCATTTAATCTCAATGATTTATCAATCCGGGGTGGTGTCCAAGGCTGTCTACGATAGAAGGTTAGGGCAGAGTACAATTCAGGCATTCAGATTTCAAACATTTATTGGTGAAGTAGATTTTGGTTTAGAATTTTGGTGTCACACTAAACCTAGTCTAAAGAATGGAAACTAAAATAAATTACAGGAATTGAAAACTAATTCTAAGTTGCAAGAATTGAAATCTAACTACAATTACAGGAATTGAAATTGCTAAATTGAAAGTCTAATCTACTTTTGCAGAATTGAAATCTAGTTACTCTTGCATAATTGAAATTGCTAAATTGAAATATAATCTACTTTTGCAGAATTGAAATGATGCTTGTAAATAAAACTTATTCTAAAAACACCTGTCAATGCCCTGCCACAAAAGGTCATCAAGCTTCTGCTACAGGAATTGACAACAAAATGAAATATGCTGAAAATGGAAAGTTGCTAAAGCAGGGAAAACATGGAAAGCAAAAGAAAAATGCGTAATATAATTTTTTAGCTGACATACACACAAATGCTATACACAAACATAATAGAAAACATAAATCACATAATACAAAATAAAAACAATAAAATGAAATCCGACAAGCAATCTATTAATTCTACTGTAGCAAAATTATAGATTAAATCCTACCATAAAATCCCTCATTCTAGATCTGAAAGTGGGCCCATACTTCCTAATCTAGAAGGAGGTGAAAAGCACTCCTTAACTAATTAACACTCAATAGAAAATGATAAAATAGCTGCACTTTTATTGATGACAAAACATGCTGAAAACTGTTACAAAAAATTACTGTACAGTCCTAATTGCTACAATTGAAAACTCTCCTCTATCCTAATTCCTAACTGCCTCAACCAAAGAGGGAGTTGTGTTATTTATATAAATATTTACAACATATCCCATGCTCAAATCAGCCTATGTCTTTGCTTTACAGTGATTTGCAATTAATTTTGGCTGAAATAAATGCAAATATGGATAATTTATGTTGCAGTAGTAGTCATTGGCCCTTAGAAAGCATCTTCAGTGGTGGAAGTACATGGGATGAGTCTAGAAATATCTCACACATCATTCTCCACTTCAGAAGATGCCATTCCTATCTTGCAAACAACTTTCTATTATGTTGCAGTTTTTCTAGGTTTATCCTAGAAGATCAAAATTGATCTTTTCCATGAATGGTGGCTTTGGACGACAAGGACGACAAAATTAGATGGGATATATTTTACCTTAACTTTATCAACCTTCTTATCCCCTTTTCCATCGCCAAAAGTTAGTCAACAAGTCAAAAAGTACATTCTATTTTCATTCCGAAGATAAGTGGCTCATTCCGAAGACACTGCAATTCTCATTTCGAAGACATTGTGTTCATTCCGAATATCTTTAGAATGACCAACTGTGTTGACTCCAAATGGTTTTTTTTTGCATTTCTAAGGTGGATTAGCCCTCAGGATCAGATTGCAATAGTCTTCATTCTTCCTTGGATATGAATTTCATGCCTTGCCATTCATTGGTAGCTTGTCAGAATTTACATGGTAAATTACTGCATTTTCCAGTTCTGCTACACAGTTGTAAAATATTGGCATTTCTTGCAAATTCAAACAAATTAGAACATAGAAAAATTATTCAAATATCAACATGAATGAGTACATCAAGTTGCTACTAAATTTATATACTTCATTGACCAAATAACCATGCTGAAATAGTGCAACAATGCTGCACAATTGTCCCTGCTCTGTTATACCCTGTTGTTGCCTATTTAGACCATGTGGGAATGCTTATAAATAGTTCAGGTATCTTCTGTAGTCTTTCTAAACTCATTCCATCCATATCCTCATGCTTTTATTGACAAATTCAAGGTGTTCTTATAAAGTGACAGCTTGCTGATTTTTATATGGCTGTTTTTTCTAGATTTTTAGATTTATGATAGTCCTAAAATTTTGTCTTCAATGTGGATTTGAAACAAGTTGAAGGGTAGTAAAACATTCAAAAACCATTGAGAAGTTAATGGATATTAGCATACCAAATTTGGTTAATTGAAATGCATGTTCTTACTTGCTACTTAATCAAGCAAAATCAGTCACAAAATGCTAAAAATAGTCAAAAACAAAGATATAGTATTCCTAACATAAAATCATGTAAACACTTAACAAATAGTATATTTTAGTCAACTATTTGGCAATTAACTTATCATATGGTAGTCAAACATTGTGCAATAATGAGGCATTTTTGGGCCTCATCATCCCCCCAACTTGAACTGATGCATGCCCTCATGCATCTTAGTAGGTCATAGTAATATGCAGGTTTTATTCTTGTGAACAACATCCTTTGCTACCTGCTAACTGAGAAATTCCTCTTTGCTGCACTATATCAAGTATTTTGCAATTAAGCACATGTATGGCTATTTCTCTATTTCTACAAGTTTTAGTGTTGTAAGGTACCTCTTAAAGGCTTGATATCATATGATTCATCTTGTATTAGTCTTATTGTGGAACCGTATTTGGCAGATGCACTACTACTAATGGAATTTTCTGTTCTTAACAACATTTCAGCCTGAATGCTTATTTTTGTTATTTGCACCTTTTGAACAAAATTAATTAATTTTTTTTTTTTTTGAAATGCTTGAGGGATGTACTTACTTGTGGTAGATCTTTATAAACCTCGATATTTTATGTACCCTACTCTTTTTGCTATTCTGTAGCATTTTTAGCAATTTTGGTACAATTTCTGCTCATTCCAAAGATATCCTGCTCATTCCGAAGATACTGTATTCTCATTCTGAAGATGTCTTTTCATTTCGAAGAGACTACATTTCTCATTCGAAAGATCCGCTCATTCTGAATATACTGCAATTCTCATTCCAAAGATCAACTCATTCTGAAGATACTGCAATTCTCATTTCAAATATGTCTGTTCATTCCGAAGATACTGCATTTCTCATTTCGAAGAGACTGCATTTCTCATTTTGAAGATCTTAAAAAAAAATTCAAAAATGATCTTCTATGCAAAAGTTAGCTACAGATTCTATTGTGGGTCCATCTCTAAAGTGTATAAGCCTTCCATAACATCAAAAATCCCTTCTTCATCCTTTTGTTTAGATGTTATTCTTTGTTTTGTATGTTGTTGTTTTATTTCAGTAGTACTAAAATAGAACCTTCGGGTGCATTTTGTTGATTATCCTCCAATTTATCAGAAAATTGTGAGATATAAACTTGTAGTTTTCCTTCTAAAATTTGCCCTACAAATTGAAATAGAATTGTTGCCATGTCTGTCCCAAAATCAGGTTTTTGCACAGTTTTGGAATTTCCATGCAATTAAGGGTATAAGGGGGTGTTTCTTGACATCTTGAACATGTTCCTTTTTTTTTTTTTCAACTTGTCACTATTGTATGAATAGTTTATGCCAAATACCGACTATCATACACTAAATGCTAAATGTGTACTATGAATTATATGCAAGAAACACATACCTTACTATCCTAAAAATTAGTCATGCACCTTACAAGCTGCTTTTGATGATTGTTAGAAGGCTATCTGAAAACATAAACAAACATAATACATGTGCAGTGTGAGATTTGTACAATGGTGGAACAATGATGGGTAGATCAACAAGGCAATGCATGCCGAAAATTTGGTTTTCATGCAAGCCAACTCAATAGCGCCTCCAAGAAGGTTTTCACTACTTTGAATTATTCATTTTATATATCTATATATATATATATTTTTTTTTTTTTCATTTTTTTCATCAGAAGAGGCTGCCATATCTGGTTTTCAACCAACTTCTATCCTTTTTTTTTTTTTTTTCAAGTGCTTCAATCAGAGAGAACATATCCCGCTCTTATTTGGATAAGACCAATCCTTATTCTACAAAAACATGTCAATTGTTGTATGAAAACACCATCTCTTTCTGTTGAAACCTACAACATTGATGTGACCTTCCTTACTAGATGACCAGTAAGAATCTTCTTACATCATCATTGCCTCATTATTGCTTGAAATGAAGTATTGGCTCCATTGTTCCTCTTTCTTGCTGAAATTGATGCTTGTCCTCATGTATCCCCATTTTGTGGGACATGCCTTTGCTGCAATTTTTTTTCTCTTTTTTTTTTCAAATTTTCTTGTCTTGCTTGTACCCAAAAAGGAAGTTCACAAACAAGACTATTCTTCTTTTTTTCTTTTCTTGTATTTTTTCCTTTTTTTTTTTTTTTTTTCCAGACTTTTTATCATCACTCTGAATCTGATATTGAAGAGAAATTCTCTTCCCTTATGTGTACATCCAATGGAATATCCTTCAAGAACTCCTCCTTAGTTAATGGTGTATGGTATACCCGAAGGCAATGTCCATTCACCACTAACATCCTCCATAAATTACCAATGGGATAAAGAAGCACTACTCTATATCTAAAAAATTCTTCAATCAAGTGTTGTCCATGGCTCCTAGTCTACAAAATCTTGTCAATATGTTCTTGAAACAATTAAATACCAATTCCCAAAAGATCTTAAGTGCTTACATCAAGATAAAATCTTGATATACCCTTGTAATTCCATGTAGAGAGATTGAAATATTGTTTCAAAATAGCAATAATTTTGCTTTTTATTTATAAGTCAGCCAACTAATAATGTTCAAGAATTTTCTTGGCTGCAATTCAATTTGTTTCATTCCTAGGAGGACAGAATTTACCCCTTTGTAAAATGAAAGTAAATTTTCTGTGCAGTTTTTCTCCTTTATCCAAGGCTAATTTCTGTGTGTTTGGACTAAAGGTTTTCTGTGTATCTCCATTGATTTTTGTCTCTTCAATTTTAGGTAAGTTCTTGTTTTAACACAGTTGGATGTTGTTGCAGTCAATAACATTTCCTATAGGTTTTTTTTTTTATACTAGATTCAGCTACATAGACATGGGTTGCATATCCTGTATTATTCAGACTGATCACAGGTTGTGCTAAAAAAATATTTTTGGTTTGCATAATAAGACAAGAAGTGTACAACTTTAGCAGATCGACTACTTGTCAAATAGGATCACCTCTAATGAGATCAACTATTGTCTGTGTAGGCTAAGAATTGCTAGGTTGCAGTTTAGCGCGGTAAAATCCTAACAATATTTAAGTAATAATGGAAAACTCTAGGATCATCATTAAGTTGTATACTCCTATTTTGATTGTGCAAAAGTTTATTTTTTATTTTTTTGTGATTTTGTTTTTCCAGCTTACATAGACAGGGGTTGCCTATCCTGTATATTGGCCATAGGTTGGGCTGAAGGTGGTGGTTGATTTACTTGCCCTGTTTATTGTTGTTGGGATCTCTCTTTGAGAAGAATTCAAACTAGGCAATTTAACCCCCAAGTGTGAAGATCACCTCCCTATGGTTGCTTGTTTTCTAAATGGACTGAAATGTAATTTACCAAAAACTGTTACTAATACCAATCATTTATCCAAATTTTACTCTGAAATTCACAATTTAGTATAATTAACAATTATTGGGCTAATTTTACCCTCTAACAACACCGTGTTCCCCGACAACGGTGCCAAAATGATGAGTGTCATTGAGTCTCATCATTTAATCTCAATGATTTATCAATCCGGGGTGGTGTCCAAGGCTATCTACGATAGAAGGTTAGGGCAAAGTATAATTCAGGCATTCAGATTTCAAGCATTTATTGGTGAAGCAGATTTTGGTTTAGCCTTTTGGTGTCACACTAAACCTAGTATGAAGAATGGAAACTAAAATAAATTATAGGAATTGAAAACTAATTCTAAGTTGCAAGAATTGAAATCTAACTACAATTGCAGGAATTGAAATTGCTAAATTGAAAGTCTAATCTACTTTTGCAGAATTGAAATCTAGTTACTCTTGCATAATTGAAATTGCTAAATTGAAATCTAATATACTTTTGTAGAATTTAAATCTAATTACTCTTGCAAAATTGAAATGATGCTTTTAAATGAAACTTATTCTAAAAACACCTGTCAATGCCCTGCCACAAAAGGTTGTCAAGCTTCTGCTACATGAATTGACAGCAAAATGAAATATGCTAAAAATAGAAAGTTGCTAAAGAAGGGAAAACATGGAAAGCAAAATAAAAATGCGTAATATAATTTGTCAGCTGAAATACACACAAATGCTATACACAAACATAATAGAAAACATAAATCACATAATACAAAATAAAAATAATAAAATGAAATCTGGCAAGCAATCTATTAATTTTGCTGCAGCAAAATTATAGATTAAAACCTGCCATAAAATCCCTCCTTCTAGATATGAAAGTGGGCCCATAATTCCTGATCTAGAAGGAGGTGAAAATCACTCCTTAACTAATTAAAACTTAACAAAAAATGATAAAATAGCTGCACTTTTATTGATGACAAAACATGCTGAAAACTGTTTCAAAAAATTACTGTACAGTCCTAATTGCTACAATTGAAAACTCTTCTCTATCCTAATTCCTAACTGTCTCAACCAATGAGGGAGTTGTATTATTTATATAGATATTTATAACATATCCCATGCTCAAATCAGCCTATGTGCTGCTTTATAGTGATTTGCCAATAATTCTAGATCTGAAATAAATGCAAATCTAGACAATTTGTGTTGCAGTAGTAGTCATTGGCCCTTAGAAAACATCTTCAGTGGTGGAAGTATGTGGTAGGAGTCTAGAAATATCTCACACATAATTCTCCACTTTAGAAGATGCCATTCCTATCTTGCAAACAACTTCCTATTATGCTATAATTTTTCTGGGTTTATCCTAGAAGAGGATCAAAATTGATCTTTTCCATGAATGGTGGCTTTGGAAAAAGACAACAAAATCAGATGGGAGACATTTTACCTTAACTTTATCAACCTTCTTATCCCCTTTTCCACCACCAAAAGTCAGTCAACAAGTCAAAAAGTACATTCTGTTTTCATTCCGAAGATAGTGGCTCATTTTGAAGACACTGCAATTCTCATTCCGAAGACATTGTGTTCATTCCGAAGATCTTTAGAATGACCAACTGTGTTGAATCCAAATGGTTTTGGCTGCATTTATAAGGTGGATTAGCCCTCAATATCAGATTGCAATAGTCTTCATTCTTCCTTGGATGTGAATTTCATGCCTTACCATTTATTAGTAGCTTGCTGGAATTTACATGGTAAATTACTGCATTTTCTAGTTCTGCTGCACAGTTGTAAACTATTGGCATTTATTGCAAATTCAAACAAATTAGAACATGGAAAAATTATTCAAATATCAACATGAAAGAGTACATCAAGTTGCTACTGAATTTATACACTTTATTCACCAAGTAACCATGCTAAAATAATGCAACAATGCTGCACAATTGTCCCTGCTCTGTTAGACCCTGTTGCTGCCTATTTAGACCATGTGGAAATGCTTCTAAATAGTTTAGATGTCTTCTGTAGTCCTTCTAAACTCATTCCATATATATTCTCATGCTTTGCTTGACAACTTCAAGGTGTTCCTATAAAGTGATAGCTTGCTGATTTTTATATGGCTGTTTTTTCCAGATTTTCAGATTTATGACAGTCCTAAACTCTTGTCTTCAATGTGGATTTAAAACAAGTTGAAGGGCAGGAAAACATTCAAAAACCATTGAGAAGTTAATGGCTATCAACATACCACATTTGGTTAATTGAAATGCATGTTCTTACTTACTACTTAATCAAACAAAATCAGTCACAAAATGCTAAAAATAGTCAAAAACAGAGATATAGTATTCCTAACATAAAATCATGTAAACACTTAACAAATAGTATATTTTAGTCAACTATTTGGCAATTAAATTATCATATGGTAGTCAAAAATTATGCAATAATGAGGCATTTTTGGGCCTCATCAGTCTTTTTCTTGTCGATGACTTTTTCTTGTCGACTTTTTGTTGTTGGCAACTTTTAGCATCTTTTTTGTTTATGATAGCTTCGTCGTCATTTTCATTATTTTTAGCAAGTTTTCTGTTAGGTGTCGGTGTTGCTAGTCATGGGTGTTTCAGATAATTACAAACAATAAAAATAAATAAAACATTAAATAGCTTTGCATTTTACATGTTGTCTCGTTCTTCTTTCAACACCATATATGTCATCATTTTTTTACTTGGGACAGACTTGAATAATTTACCATATTTTTGGAAATTTTATTTTGTAGGAAGTAGTCAGCTTTATCGATAAAAGAATAAGTGCATACTTCAGCGGTTTCGTGGAGGTGTTGGATTATTATTGGACAATATGGAAGCACGACATGGAAACATTGGATAGTATAGAACATGACAAGTTCATAATAACAAAAATATTGTGATGATGCCATTAAAAAAGAGGACAAGGAGGATTTCCTTCCCTTATACAACACTCATGAGAACGCTCATTCTGATGTTCATGACGAGATGGTGGATATTGGCCGCGAGGGGTCTAAACCTCTTTGGGCACTCGGGTGCATGCGGGAAGCAGGGAGACTATCGTTATACGACAAAGGACACCCATCTCTATATTTATGACTTGGCATATTACATGGGCAAGGATCTTACCATAGAAGGCCTTGTAGGACTGTACGCTATCTTCAACGACCACTATAGATCCTGCACTGCAGAGTTTGCACATGATAACTTGGAAAAATTCCTCATTCCCAACATTCACTTTGAAGACGACATGGTGACAGTGCTGGGGAGTGTTAGTCTCCATCGTGGCCAACACCTCTAGTGGCCATGTCAAGCTATCAGTCTCCATTATGGCTTACCTCAAGCGTTACACGGTAGCAAAGCATCATTGACAAAGTGTGAGCGTTACATGGTAGCAGAGCATCATTGACAGAGTGCGGGCATTACATGACAGTAGAGCATCGTTGACAGAGCATGGGCATTACACGATAGCAGAGCATCATTGATAGAGCATGGGTGTTACATGGTAGTAGAGCATCATTGACAGAGCATGGGTGTTACATGACAGCAACAGTGAATAGGCCCATGTAGTAATTATGTGGTCGAGTTTGGTGAAAAACAATGTGTCCAACCAGGGCACAAATAAAATTTGATGAGGTTTCGATGGTCTGACTACATACGTAGAGAAACAATATAGACATTAGGGCTAAGGGTCGGCCTAATAAAAACCCTAAAATACCATCAACAACCTATATATCCTTATACACTCAATAGAGGTACGATTGATCCGTTGGGTTGAAAGTAACAGTGTTCATTGAGAAGCCATCGATCGTAGAAATCGATGGCATGGATTGAAAGGCCATCGAGGACGTTGAGGCTAAGGTGAAAACAAACGAGGAGGTTATATCGAGGCTACGAAGGTGTCCATAAAGCATCGAAAGACATATAAATGTGGTAGCCATGGGTGTTGGATTGAATATGAGAGGCGTGGTGAGGCATACACAACCGATGGTTACGTAAAATGGATCATGGTTATGGAAGAACAGAGGTGCAGACCAGAGTGTTTGAAATGGCCCAAAGATCATCGATGTAAGGAGGTCTTTATTTTATCAAATCTCCACTGTTCCAAATATTATATTCGCTCCATATAATTTATCAATGTATAGAAGATATAGTGGATGAATATGAGGATTAATTGATTTTGGATTTTGTCTTCTTACAAGGTATATAATACGTAGAGGTTAGGGCAAGAACATGGAGGTTTATTTCATGTCATAGTATATAGGGTATTGTCCATGGGTCTAGGTGGATTGGTAAGTTGGGGCTCTTACCGAGAGGAGACCTAGGTTCCAATCCCACGAGCTTGCCCATGCACAGACAATAGCCCAGATCTGATTCCTCTGAGTGGTGCGCCAGATTGATGATGGCGATGCAACCCCTGTGCATCTGACGGTCCCCATATCATGTCGGGTTACCATGTACCAAGATGGTGGAAGTCTTGGGAGCCTTTGCAGATAGTTTGAACCCTACTAGTTGTGCTGGTAGTTATTAAAAATCATGATTGTAAACATTGCTTCTATATATAAAAAAAAAAAATAGTATATAGGGTATTTTAAAAGGTTTGCTGGTTATATATTTGGAAGTTATAAGGAAAGGAATTTTTAATATTGTGTTTATATATATTATAATATAGTGCCATGGGATTTATGATGGGAGACATAAGGGATAAAGCCATGGTATTTTTTTTTCTTTAAGAGGGTTGAAATATTATTTTAACTCTACATATATATGTTATAATATATATAAAGGGTGTTATAAGGAAAGAAACCATTCATTTTTGTTATGTTCAAGGGAAATGAAGAGACAAATTAGGAAAAGGAAAGCCAAGGGTTAGATTTCTTTTTCTATTTAAGCCCATGAGATTTTTGAAAGAAGGGACTGGAAATTGTAGAAAAAAAGACCATCTTTCGGAATAAAGGAGCTTTTATTTGGCAAGAGCAACTTTTGTGTGTGAAATCAAAAGGAGACTGAAACTAAGACTGTTGTTATTTTTGTAAATCTTTCCTTTGCATTATTGCTTCTTGTATCTATTTGTTATGCCATGAAATGGGTTACGATAGGTGAATGATAGAATGATGCAATTATTTGTTTCCATAGAGTCTTGCATCTGATCTAATCTGACTGTGTTTATGTTGCAGGTCTGTTAGGTCAGGTTGTTTTAGAATTTCATCTCATAACTTGGGGTTTTGTAGGGAGGAGATTGCTAACCAAATTAATGTTCTATTTTGGTTTTTCTAGCTAACTTTTGTGAATAATGTTTCTGTTTTATTTTTTGATATTTAGATTAATCTCACCTTAAAAGCTGCTTTTCTGATTCTGGTCCATTCCAAAAATTTTTGCATTTGTTTTCATTCGATTTTGGTCCATTCCAGAATTTTTGCTAATTGTTCCTTGATTCTGGTCCATTCCAGAATTTTTGCTAATTGTTCCTTGATTCTGGTCCATTCCAAAAATTTTGCATTTGTTTTCATTCTATTCTGGTCCATTCCAAAAATTTTGCTAATTGTGCCTTGATTCTGGTCCTTTCCAGAATTTTTGTATGTAGTTGATTTCTTGATTCTGGTCCATTCCAGAATTTATGTTCATAAATAGTTCATTTGTTGTCATGAATAATCTAAGTTATAAAGAAGGTAAATAAATCTGCCAAGAGTATGCTCTGCATCTGCGCTTGAGAAAGCGATCTGCTCGCATCAAAAATTGGAGGGTTTGTTTACAGATCTAGTGTTTCCCAAAGAAAACCAGGGATTAATAGCGGAGAAGAGAAAGCCGCTTCTAGATCCACTTCTTTAATTTAGATTTTCATTCTTGCATCTCCAAACACCTTCATCTAATTTTTAGATAAAATATGGGTTTAGGAGGGCTACTAATTCCAAATGCACATTAAGTCAGATCAAGTGAATGAATCCTAACTTTCTAACTTACTAATTGTTGCTAACATTTAATGCTAACATTGCTAACTTTACTAACACCAAATGCTAACATAGGGATAGTGGAACACTTTTAAATGAAGATAAAACGAACCCACTAACTCTAAAAATGAACCTCATGTTAAAGGCACGGAGCTTAAAATGAAGTGGCTTATACCACACACTTTCTCATTTGGAATTTTTTTAAGTTGAAGATAAAAGAGGTTACTAACTAGGTTTCGGGTAGATCACTTTAATCTCAAGAACATTAAAAGAAGCTATCTTCACATTTGGTTGATTTAATGGATTATGGTTGCAAAGTACTTGTTCGAATCATTAAAGGCCCCTTGTTAACTGTTACTTGCATGGTTTAAGTTATTCTGGTATACATTCATTTATTTGCTTTAGTCTTGATTGATTATATGCACATGAATGTTTGTTCACAAGAACCTTGGAGAAATGAATAATGCTACTTAATTTCTTTGCAAGAGAGAGTTTCCTGTTTGATACTCTAGTTGTGGTGATCATTTTGCTATAGGGAAAAATATTCACTCAACATTTTGGCGCTAGAAGGAGGGCCTTCTTTATTGCTTTGTGATTGCGATCTATTCTAACGATTAACGTGGGTAGTTTTGTTTCCACCTATTGTGCTTGCAGGTATAACATTTATTTGTTTTCTTTTGCAAGTGAGTTGAGAGAAGTCTTTTAGAATTCTAGAGTTTTCAAGCTGGCCCAACTTGAGTACATAGCTACTAGGTCCAAAACCACAGGGGAAACTATTTTCCAAAGCCTTTCTCCCACTGCTAGGAAGCCGAGAAACAAAACATTAGAGATCGAAATACCACCCAGTATACTTGAGTTAGGAGCTTCTTTAGACTCAAGTACGTCTAGTGGGCCTGAGCCCCCAGTTTCAAGTGTGACAACTACACCAAGTGTGTCTGTCCCCATCATTACAAGTGTTGCCATTGTTCCTATAGGGTCGATACCCTTGAATAACATGGCCCAACAACAACAACAATAGCCACCTGCCCTTTGGTATGGTGCGCAAAGTTCTCCCTTGGATATCCCTGGGGTAGTCCATGACTTGCCTAGAAATATTGAAAGGGGATTGCCTAAATTCATGCATGATGGTCCCATAACAGCCGAAGAACATGTCCAAATTTACAAGGATTACATGTTTAGACAAGGAGTTACCCATGAAGATATCGCTTGTCAAATTTTCCCTGCTAGTCTAGACAGTACGACCAATGAATGGTACAGGAATCTTCCAGCAGGGTCCATTACTTCATGGGCCCAATTAGAAACTGCCTTTATTAGCCAATTTTGAATGTTGTTGGATCCTTCCATAATTTATAATTTATTCGTATCATGCAAAAGGTTACCCAATGAGCCCATAAGAACATTCAATCAGAGGTTCCAAAAACTGTATACAAATTTGACTCGCCACTTTGCAGTAGATCCTGCGGTGGCCCTGCAACTATACTTTGGAGCTTTAGATCCGTTAACATCCTTGTTGACTAGAAGGAATCCTCAAGTTACGACGCTTTCGTTAGCTTATGCGGAGACAATGACCCTTGAACAACAAATGAATTTACCAGGAGTAGGGTTGTCTCAATTGACTGGGATGGGACAATACGGTCCATACAGTCAATTCGCCATGATGAATCAATTAATGGCACCACAAGTTCCAACAATGAACAATTTCCAACAACCATCTCAAGTCGCATCATTTCCCACTTATCCTAATGCCTCTGTTCCAACATAGGCATTGATTCCAAATAACCCGATGACCTTGCCTGGGTTCAGTATGGGCAATAACTTGTTGACCATACCTGGGTTTACTTCGATTAGTACGCCAAGCCCAATGACTTATCCAACAATCACTCCTATTCAAAGTGTGAATCCAGGATGGAATCAAAGTGCCCAGACCCAAGCCATTGTACCTATTCTAGAGGTGGCTAATGCAGCAAATACAACTGGGCCTGGAATTACAGTGCCCCAACCACATGGGCCTGAATCCATGATAGAAGACATGAAGGAAACATTGGCCAAAGTTTTGGTTACTGTGGGAAATGTTAATAAAAAATTTGACCAAGTCATGGGTCATAACCGACCTCATAACCATAGAGGAAAAGGAACATACAACACACATCCTAATAATGGACGAGTACCCAATCCCGTAGCCAATCGAGCAGATGTCTCGAAAGATTTTGGAGAGTTAGGATCTTGTGATAATGATTGCCCCCATTGTTGCCCTGGAAAGCAGGAGTCTATACTGACTGAAGTTATACATTCCCAAGAAAGTGAAGAAGAGGAGGATGTGGAGTTCTTTGGAAAAGAAGATGAAGAAACATTGGAAGTTCATGCCAATAAATGTTTTGGGAAAGGAAATCACAAGTATTACACAAGGAGTTCTAAGGATCCCAAAACTTCCTCTACCCCTCCAAACAACCCATTACTTCCTCCTGATTTCAAAGGAGATGTTAATCCACCTCCTCCATCAATGGTGGAGAAGTCTAAGTTGGTGCAAAACATGTCAAATTCGGAAAAACCCACTTATGACTTGATAGAAGACATGAAGAAAACTAAGGCCAATGTCTCAATGTATGATATGTCCCAACTTTTAGGCCAAGAAGTAAGTCCACCAAAAGGTTTGGATCCACCTACCCAAGTTCATGAAGCTAAGGGTGTTGAGTCCCAATTGGTTTTGAAAAGGGAAAAGCGAGACGTACCCCCCTTTCTTATAACCATTAGAATTGCTGGTAGAAATCTACACAATTGTCTAATAGATTCAGGGGCCTCTACTAGCATTATGCCCCTAGAAATCTATCAAAAATTGGGACTTACACCAAAACCTTCTAAAAGCAAGGTGGTGCAACTGGATAGATCGGCCATGGAGGCAATGGGAGAATTAAGTGATATTCTTATTCAGGTCAACTCAGAACCTAGGGTTCAACATCACATAGATATATTGGTACTTAACATTCCTATCAAATATGGCATGGTGTTGGGAAGAGATTGGAGCAAGAACTTAAATGGATACATTGTAATAGACTCTTCACATATGTGGTTGCCTTGGAGAGGAGTGGCCAACCAAATTCGAATTGATAGTGAACCTAGGCTCAAGGAAATGATAACAGAATACAACAAACCTAATGAGATTCAATACATTGAAACTGAATTAGGAGCCTATTGCTTGGACGTAGAAATTCTTGAGAATTCTCAAAATGGAAGTATTGGATGCAATGATTCTGAAGAACACCATAAGGTTTGGACTCTAAGATTTGATGGATCCAAGTCCAAACAAGGGGCGGGAGCTGGTATTGAACTTTCATGTCTAGACAAAAAACCTATGTTGGTTGCATATAGATTACTATTCCCAACCACCAACAATGTGGCAGAATATGAGGCCTTGATTTTTGGACTCCAATTGGCCCTTCGAAAGAAAATCAAATGTATCAAGGTCTTAGGTGATTCTGAATTGGTGGTAAAACAAGTTAAAGGACAATATGCATGTAAGAACAAGTGGCTCAACCTTTACCAAACCAGAGTTAGATATTTAATAAATGAATTTGATGCTTTTAACATATCTCTAATCTCTAGAAAAGGCAATCATTTGGCAGATTCTTTAGCCGTAGCTGCTAGCATGCTTAAACCAGTGGATCACAAGAAGTGCAAGAAATTTTCCATAGAATTAGTCCCTTGCCCCTCGATACTTGATAACGTCATGAATTTCCAAGTCTTTGATAGTGACAGACATATATTCAATTTTGTCACTAATTCTGGTATCTTTGAAAATCAGGTTATTGATGAAGACGAGAGGGGGCAAGAAGAGGCAGATTTGAAAATGGAAGCTACTAGAAAATGGAATGAGATGCCAAATGGGATGGCCTCATTAGAGAAAATGTTTGATATTGGATACCAACCGAAAGGAGGGAGAAAAGTTCCACCTCCCAAAGAGGCTTGTGACTCAGTCAATATTGGAAGTGCAGAAAACCCTCATGAAATACTCATTGCAAAGGCATGTACCGAACATGAAAAGAATTCCATTGCCAATGCATTGAAGGAATACATAGATTGCATAGCTTGGAGCTATAAGGAGTTGAGAACTTATGATCAGAATGTTATAATGCATACAATTCCTTTGAAGCCAGACTCCAAACCCTTTAGGCAAAGACAGAGGCCAGTCAATCCATTACTAGAGCCCTTGATAGAGAAAGAGGTAAAGTGACTATTAGAAGCTAAAATCATCTTTCCTGTTAGGCATTCCACATGGGTTGCTAACTTGGTCCCTGTGAGGAAAAAGAGTGGAGAGATAAGGCTATGTATTGATTTTAGAAATCTGAATAAGGCCTCACAAAAGGACAATTACCCTTTACCTACCATTGATGAAATCCTTCAAAAGGTAAATGGGTCGGAAATGATGTCATTCCTAGATGGCTATTCAGGATACAATCAAGTCCTCATCCATCCTAATGATAGGATGAAAACCGCCTTCACCACAAAATGGGGCACTTTTGCATATAGGAGAATGCCTTTTGGATTGTTGAATGCAGGTGCCACATTCCAACGAGCCATGGACTTTGCCTTTAAGGGGCTCATCGGTAAGTGCATTATTGTCTATGTAGATGACATTCCTATATTTTCTAAGAATAGGGAGAACCATGTCAAGGATCTAAGGAAAGTTCTCCAAAGGTGTAGGGAACATGGCATTTCACTCAACCCAAAGAAGTGCATTTTTGGGGTAACGGAAGGAAAATTATTGGGACATGTAATATCCAAAGATGGAATTTCCATTGATCCTGAAAGAATAGATGCCATACAACATATTTCTTTTCCCAATAGCAAAAAAGAATTGAGATCATTTTTTGGGAAGATTAATTTTGTTAGAAAATTTATTTCAGGTTTTTCAGAAATTGCAAAACCCTTGAACGATATGTTGAAGAAAGAGGCCCAAATCAAATGGACAAATGAAAATAGGGATGCTTTCAAAAGAATCAAGGATGCGATTTCTAGAGCCCCGGTTTTAGTGAGTCCTGATTATGCGAAGCCTTTCTACATTTACACATTTGCTTCAGACCATTCCTTTGCGAGTGTTCTAACTCAGAAGAGTGAACGCAACATTGAAAATCCTATTGCCTTCCTTAGTACTCCTCTCAAAGATGCGAAATTGAGATATTCCATCTTGGACAAGCAAATGTATGCCCTATTTAAGACTGTTAAAAAATTTAGACATTATATAGTCCACAGTAGGGTGTTTGCTATAGTCCCAGATCCTGCAGTTAAAGCCATGTTTATACAGAATGAACTGGGTGAAATACGAGGTAAGTGGATCTCAACTCTTCAAGAATTTGATCTTGAAATTCAACCTATGAAGATAGTGCGGGGACAAGGGTTGGTTAAGGCCATAGCAGAAAATGATCCCTTAGTTTCATGTCAGCATTATGAAATAGCAGATATAACTGAAGATGAGTGGTACGTAGATGTTGTGTATTTTTTACTAAATGGTAAGTGTCCACCACATTTAAATTCTACTCAACGAAGAGCCTTGCATCTAAAATCTGCTAATTTTCTAATCAGATCCGGTGCATTATACAAGAAAAACCATGAAGGAATTTACCTTCATTGCGTTGATCGAAAAGAGGCAGCACAAATACTCGAGGAATTCCATGGTAAGTATGGGATAGGACATGGGTCTGCTAATGCCACAACCCATCAAATCCTTAGAGCTGGTTACTATTGGCCTCAATTGTTCAAAGATGCTCATGCTCATGTGAGGTCATGTCATACTTGTCAAATTGCGGCAAATAGAGAAAGGGGTGCTTCTATGCCATTACAATCTGTAATTGAGTCTAGACCTTTTGCACAATGGGGTTTGGATTTTGTTGGGATCATCAGTCCCAATTCATCCGATTCCCATAAATACATTCTCATAGCTACAGATTATTGCACAAGGTGGACGGAAGCTATCCCCACTAAAAATGCCACTTCAGAAGTTGTTATTAAATTCTTAGAGGATAACATTGTCACTCGATTCGGAATGCCTAACTCCATTGTAAGTGATAACGGTTCCGCTTTCTCCTCTCTGGAATTTGCAAATTGGGCATTCGACAACATGGTGAGTTTGAAGTTTTCTTCCAATTACTATCCACAAGGTAATGGCTTGGCTGAGTCTTCTAATAAGAATTTGTTATGTGTCATTAAAAAGTTGCTTGAAAGAAATCCTAGAGATTGGCATAACAAACTTAAGTTGGCTCTTTGGGCTGATAGAATCAGAATCAAGGAATCATTAGGAACATCTCCTTACCACTTAGTTTATGGACAAGATCCTATTTTTCCCACAAATCTTAAGTTACAAACATTACATTTCATGAAAGATTACCTTGGAACTGATAATAAACTTGAAACTAGACTAACACAATTGATGCATCTGGATGAAAAGAGGGATGAGGCTATGCTTCACTTTAGTAAACACCAAGATGTAGTAAAAAGGTGGTTTGATAAAAAGTCTAGAGTCAAAACATTTAAAGTTTCAGATTTAGTGTTGTTGTGGGATAAGAGACATGAGAGGAAAGGAGATCATGATAAATTTGATTACTTATGGTTGGGTCCTTACCAAATTTTAGAAGTCCTAGGTGAAAACAACTTTAGATTAAAAACCTTGGATGAAAAATATTTGGCTTTACCCATCAATGGGCTGCATTTAAAACACTATTTCCAGGCCTGAAATGGCAAGGCCTTGTATTATATGTAAATATGTCATGCTTTGTTTTTGTGTGTGCAGATTTGATTTTTTTGGTGTGTTTTAGGCTTTTGCCTTCAACCTTTATTTTAGCATGATGAGGTTGTTCTGAATAAGGTTTTGAGGCATTTTGATTGCATTGTTCTTTTTCTTAGCTTGGTGTGTTGGTCATTGGACCAGTTTTGGGCTTGATATAAAAAAAAAAAAAAAAAGGAAGGGGATAGCAAAGATGTTAGTTTGTATCCTTATCAATGTTTTAAGACTAGAAGTATATGAAACAACAGAATTGTATTACAGAAAGCTCCACGAGCACTACAAACACATTAAAGAATATCGTTTGAAATTTGGGATACATGAAAGTTGTCAATTTTGCAAGATAGGGTGAAGCATTTTGTATAATCCATCTTACTCATTTGTTTTCAGGATACATTGCATAATAGCTTTGAGTCTCATTCCATTCCATATTTCAAAGACAACCACCAAAAGCATGTCAGACCCTCTTAGGATCATTGCACAATAAACATTAAGTAAGGTCTTGAGATTGGAAACTGATGCCGCATTGTCTTGAATTAGACACGTTCTGCACATATAAAGAACATCTTGGGAAAAATGGTTGAAACCATACTTGGAAGAAAAAGTGAGGCGAAAAGAATTTTTCTTGTCTGTCCCATCATGCAAAACATAGTCCATGAAACAGTGGTTTTCACCACTCCCACAATACTTAAAACCCATTTGGATTGGAAGGATCGTACTACATGTCCCTTGCAAGGATGGGTAGTCATCCCTAAGGTTCAAGGAAGCCATTACTACTCCACCTCCATCACATCATTTGGATTGGAAGGATCATACTACATGTCCCTTGCAAGGATGGGTAGTCATCCCTAAGGTTCAAGGAAGCCATTACTACTCCACCTCCATCACATCATTTGGATTGGAAGGATCATACTACATGTCCCTTGCAAGGATGGGTAGTCATCCCTAAGGTTCAAGGAAGCCATTACTACTCCACCTCCATCACATCATTTGAGTTGGAAGGATCGTACTACATGTCCCTTACAAGGATGGGTAGTCATCCCTAAAATTCAAGAAAGCCAAAGCCAAAGCCTAGACTATGGGGCTGATCTCCATCGGGGCTATAGATGCCTGACTGGCAGTGGAGTAGGCTCATGCATGGTGACATGTCTCATTTAAAAGCAAGACCTCTGACCGCTCACACGGACAGGCTAGCCTAGCAATTTTATCCATAGCAGGTTTAATCATTTTGCTTAAGATGAGGTAATAAACTCAAATCAGAGTAGTAAGGATAGGGTTAAATTCTCATCATGCTTAGGTTGAGAATCTGATTCCCCAAAGCTCTGATTTCACTTACACATGCACATTGATTCAATATGGTAGTGGCGCATAACCAACCTTGAGATTGGGTATATGAACTCAATTCATGCATGATTGGTCCTAAGAGGGTTTGATAGTTTTAATGTTTCTGCTCATGCTACTAAAAGTTTATGAGTCCTTGCAAAGCAGGTCAGTCATAGTTTATTATTCTGGCAATACATTCAATCTTGCATAGACCCTCCATGATTCATTATATGCATTCATGTGAAACTGGCAATAGAATGTGGAACTATTTCAAACGATAAAGAATGAATCACTATGCACACATTGAGCTGATGCTGAATGATTCTAATGTTTCATGTATTTCTGGTCTATTTACATTCTTTGGATATTTGCTAACGCTTGCAGTTGAGTTGTAGGTTTTCAGGTTGGGTTCTCACCGAAATGCTCAGGAGCATTTCCCAGTAGAGTCACCATTTGTTGTGGCTGCTCCACAACGAGCCCCAAAAATTGGGGACCCACCTTTTTGTTTGAAAGATCGATGTTTATAGTTTGTTTTAAGGGTCTAATGCCTTCGATTTGTCATGGTTTTGCAATTTTGTCATATTCTTGTCACATTTTCTTGTCGATGATATTTTATTGTCGATGACTTTTTCTTGTCGACATTTTCTTGTCGATGATATTTTATTGTCGATGACTTTTTCTTGTCGATGATATTTTATTGTCGACGACTTTTTCTTGTCGATGATATTTTATTGTCGATAATTTTTCTTGTCGATGTTTTTTTTTTTTTCGATGACTTTTTCTTGTCGACTGATATTTTATTGTCGATCTTTTCTGATGACTTTTTCTTGTCGATGATATTTTATTGTCGATGACTTTTTCTTGTCAATGATATTTTATTGTCGACGTCTTTTTCTTGTCGATGATATTTTATTGTCGACGACTTTTTCTTGTCGACTTTTTCTTGTTGACAACTTTTAGCATCATTTTTGTTTATGACAGCTTCGTCATCATTTTTGTTATTTTTAGCAAGTTTACTGTCGAGTGTTGGTGTTTCTTGTCATGGGTGTTTCAGATAATGACAAACAATAAAAATAAATAAAACATTAAATAGCTTTACATTTTACATGTTGTCTCGTTCTTCTTTCAGCACCATATATGTCATCATTTTTTTACTTGGGACAGACTTGAATAATTTACCATATTTTTGGAAATTCTATTTTGCAGGAAGTAGTCAGCTTTATCGATGAAGGAAGAAGTGCATACTTCAGCGGTTTCGTGGAGGTGTTGGATTATTATTGGACAATATGGAAGCCCGACATGGAAACATTGGACAGTAGAGAACATGACAAGTTCATCATAGCAAAAATATTGTGATGATGCCATTAAAAAAGAGGACAAGGAGGATTTACTTCCCTTATATAGCACTCATGAGAACGCTCATTCTGATGTTCATGACGAGATGGTTGATATTGGCTGCGAGGGGTCTAAACCTCTTTTGGCACTTGGGTGCATGTGCAAAGCAAGGAGACTATCGTTATACGATAGAGGACACCCATATCTGTATTGCTGACTTGGCATCTTATGTGGGCAAGGAGCTCCCCATAGAAGGCCTTGTAGGACTGTACGCTATCTTCGATGGCCACTGCATATCCTATGCTGCAGAGTTTGCACGCGATAACTTGGCAAAATTCCTCATCCCCAACATTCACTTCGAAGATGACATGGTGACGACATTGGGGAGTGTTAGTCTCCATCGTGGCCAACACCTCTAGCGGCCACGTCAAGCTGTCAGTCTCCATTATAGCGCAGTTGTTACATGACAACAGAGCATCGTTGACAGAGTGTGGGTGTTCTGACAACAGAGTATCGTTGACAGAGCACAGGCATTACATGGTAGCAACAGTGGACAAGACCATGCAACGATGATGTGGCCGAGTTTGGTGATAAAAAATGTGTCCAACTAGGGCACGGATAAAATTTGATGAGGTTTCAATGGTCTGACTACATATGTAGAGAAACAATAGAGCCATTAGGGCTAAGGGTCGGCCTAATCAAAACCCTAAAATACCATCAACAACCTATATATCCTTATGCACTCAATAGAGGTACGGTTGATCCACTGGGTTGAAGAGTAACAACGTTCGTTGAGAAGCCACCGGTCGTAGGAATCGATGGTGCGGATTGAAAGGCCGTCGAGGACGTCGAGGCTGAGGTGAAAATGAAATAGGGAGGTTATACCGAGGCTGCGAAGGTGTCCATCAAGCGTCGAAAGACGTAGAAACGTGGCAGCCATGGGTGTTGGATCAGATATGAGAGACGTGGTGAGGCATACACAGCCGATGGTTACGTAAACTGGATCCCGATTATGGAAGATCAGAGGCACAGACCAGAGTGTTTGAAATGGCCCAAAGATCATTGATGTAAGGAGGTATTTATTTTGTCAAATCTCCACTATTCCAAATATTATATTCGCTCCATATAATTTATCAACGTATAGATGATATAGTGGATGAAGATGAGGATTAATTGATTTTGGATTTTGTCTTCTTACAAGGTATATAATACGTAGAGGTTAGGGCAAGAACATGGAGGTTTATTTCATGTTATAGTATATAGGGTATTTTAAAAGGTTTGCTGGTTATATATTTGGGAGTTATAAGGAAAGGAATTTTTAATATTGTGTTTATATATATTATAATATAGTGCCATGGGATTTATGATGGGAGACATAAGGGATAAAGCCATGGTATTTTGTTTTGCTTTAAGAGGGTTAAAATATTATTTTAACTCTACATATATATGTTATAATATATATAAAGGGTGTTATAAGGAAAGAAACCATTCATTTTTGTTATGTTCAAGGGAAATGAAGAGACAAATTAGGAAAAGGAAAGCCAAGGGTTAGATTTCTTTTTCTATTTAAGTCCATGAAATTTACGAAAGAAGGGCTGGAAATTGTAGAAAAAAGACCATCTTTCAGAATAAAAGAGCTTTTATTTGGCAAGAGCAACTTTTGTGTGTGAAATCAAAAGGAGACTGAAACTAAGACTGCTATTATTTCTGTAAATATTTCCTTTGCATTATTGCTTCTTGTATCTATTTGTTATGCCATGAAATGGGTTACGATAGGTGAATGATAGAATGATGCAATTATTTGTTTCCATAGAGTCTTGCATCTGATCTAATCCAACTGTGTTTATGTTGCAGGTCTGTTAGGTTAGGTTGTTTTAGAATTTCATCTCATAACTTGGGGTTTTGTAGGGAGGAGATTGCTAACCAAATTAATGTTTTGTTTGGTGTTTCCAGCTAACTTTTGTGAATAATGTTTCTATTTTATTTTTTGACATTTAGATTAATCTCATCTTAAAAGCTGCTTTTCTGATTCTGGTCCATTCCAAAATTTTTTGCATTTGTTTTCATTCGATTCTGGTCCATTCCAAAATTTTTGCTAATTGTTCCTTGATTCTGGTCCATTCCAGAATTTTTGCTAATTGTTCCTTGATTCTGGTCCATTCCAAAATTTTTGCTAATTGTTTTGATTCTGTCCATTATATTTTGCAATTGTTCCTTGATTCTAGTCCATTCCAAAAATTTTGCATTTGTTTTCATTCTATTCTGGTCCATTCTAGAATTTCTACTAATTATGCCTTGATTCTGGTCCTTTCCAAAAATTTTGTATGTAGTTGATTTCTTGATTCTGGTCCATTCCAGAATTTATGTTCATAAATAGTTCATTTGTTGTCATGAATAATCTAAGTTATAAAGAAGGTAAATAAATATTCCAAGAGTATGCTCTACGTCTACGCTTGAGAAAGCGATCTGCTCACATCAAAAATTGGAGGGTTTGTTTGCAGATCTAGTGTTTCCCAAAGAAAACCAGGGATTAATAGCGGAGAAGAGAAAGCCGCTTCTAGGTCCACTTCTTTAATTTAGATTTTCATTCTTGCATATCCAAACACCTTCATCTAATTTTTAGATAAAATATGGGTTTAGGAGGGCTACTAATTCCAAATGCACATTAAGTCAGATCAAGTGAATGAATCCTAACTTTCTAACTTACTAATTGTTGTTAACATTTAATGCTAACATTGCTAACTTTACTAACACCAAATGCTAACATAGGGATAGTGGAACACTTTTAAATGAAGATAAAATGAACCCGCTAACTCTAAAATGAACCTCATGTTAAAGGCACGGAGCTTAAAATGAAGTGGCTTATACCACACACTTTCTCATTTGGAATATTTTTAAGCTGAAGATAAAAGAGGTTACTAATTGGGTTTCGGGTAGATCACTTTAATCTCAAGAACATTAAAAGAAGCTATCTTCACATTTGGTTGATTTAATGGATTATGGTTGCAAAGTACTTGTTCGAATCATTAAAGGCCCCTTGTTAACTATTACTTGCATGGTTTAAGTTATTTTGGTATACATTCATTTATTTGCTTTAGTCTTGATTGATTATATGCACATGAATGTTTGTTCACAAGAACCTTGGAGAAATGAATAATGCTACTTAATTTCTTTGCAAGAGAGAGTTTCCTGTTTGATACTCTAGTTGTGGTGATCGTTTTGCTATAGGGCAAAATATCACTCAACATGACATGATGCATGTCATGTATGCACTATGCAATTTTCATGATGATGATTTACTGTAAATGGACATGTATACTTTAATCACTTAAAATATAATGTATGAATGCAATATGAGTTTAACGATCTAATGGATGACACCAAAAAATGTATAACAATCATAAACTATAATTGATATATTTTATTGTAAGAATTAATTAATTGGACATCCATATGTGAGATACAATGACGTATTGTTTATATTCATAAGCTTTTATAAATGAAAATAATATGGATAACATAGTCAGTGGTCATTTAAATATCATTTCTGACATCCATCCGGTATCTAACCTATATTATGAACAATTCTACTAAACAAACTCTCATAAAATAAGTTGATATTTGATGATTTCTTGAAAATTGGTTGCTATTTGGGAATTTTTGAGGATTTCCATGAAACTCAAACACCCTAGTTGACTTATCAAATGTTGTATAATGACTATACGAAATAACACAAGCTTATACTGAGAGGGGGGGTGAACAGTATAAGACCTCTTTTTACTTTTTCCTTTATACCTCAAAACAGTAAAGCAATATACCCAAAACAATATCAAAGCAATGCACAATATCATCCACAAAGTGACACCAATTTTAACGTGGTTCACCCAAAATGGTTGGGCTACGTCCACAAAACTTTTCTCTAAAAGTTATCTCAAATTTCTTTGGGAATCCTTCCCAATTACAATATTTATGAGCCTCGGCCCAAAGGAGATACCTTCCCCTAATAAGAATTTATGAGCCTCTGCTCAAAGGAGATACCTTCCCCTCTGCTCTGGAAATGATCCCTCAGAAGATCAACTGTCTCTACCTCTTTCCAGCACATGGAACTCCTTTCCACCAGAGACCTCCTATCCTCAATGCTTAGCCTAAGAGACCTCTGCCTTCTATGATCACATCCACAGCAGCTCAGCAACCTGTACCAAACATAGTCATTTGGTCTAGTACAAGTCTTCCTCTATCTGTCAGATCTGTCCAATGCTTAAGCTTGAACAAATTAATCCTCTACACACAAGCCTTCTCAAAGACTTGCCAAATATGTCCTCAGGTTCTTCTCAAAGAACCAGTGCACCTCTGTCCTCAAGTTCTCTGATATAACTATCAAAATTAGCTCACAAGTCCTCTACTAGGACCTGTCCAAATCTGCTCACAAGTCCCCATCGGAACCTGTCCAAAACTACTCACAAGTCCCCATCGAAACCTGTCCAAAACTCAGCAAGCTCACCAAGAAAAAAAAAACTTTCTTAGTAGGAAATCACAAGGTGAATTTTTAGAGACCCAATGTGATTTGTCAAACTCATAGAAGCATAAAGAGAATTGTTAGAGACTCAATATGTTCTATACTCAACTCCCAATCTGAAAACTCAACTAAAATCAACTCAGCTCAAACTCAATCTCAAATCTAAAAACTCAACTCAATATCTAAAATGGATAGGATAAAATGCTTTCTTTCAAGAACATGAAACCCCAACAATTGCCAACTATGCAAAGAATCACATAACAATGATACTCATGTTCTTTTCACCATCAATTAGGGCTTCAACAACAATGCTCATCAAACAAGGTTCAATCAATACCATTCAGCTCAAAACACAACCTTGAAGCATTTCACAATCAACATTAGAAAAGGAAACAAGTAGAACTCCTTTTCTCTCCAATATTGTTTGAACAAAAAGCATCCATCAACTCAAATCACAATAGCACAAAACAACTTTTCAAATCATCAACGAAGAAGTAAGCCCAACACTTTAACCAAGTAAAGAATAGCTTGATTATTACCAATTTAATGAAAGCAAATGTCAATCTCAAAGCTGCCCACTTAAGGTTTCACAACTTCACACAAGAAGCAATTTTAACCTTAAAACATCATGCTTTCATTTCCATAATCAACCAAAAGCACTCTCAACATTACAAGAAAAATTTATCCCTTATACACCTTATTTCTCCCTTATAGTCTTATCAAAAATAAAATTGATCTCTCATAAGAATGCAATAAGATATTTCAAACAACACCTTCAAAAGAATATTTTATCAAAATAAAATAAGCTTTAAACTCCTTATAACTCCTAAGTTGTTTTTCCCTCTAATAAACTTCCTCCATCCGCAAAATACACTTAGCAAAAATTAATTTCAAAAATACCTTGGCCAACATCAAAAATCATGCTATGGAGAAATTGTGCACGAATTCTAACACCACCCGTTGCATCCACTTCACGATGAAAAACCCTTTCATGTTATTCGAATGCAAAACCTCCCATTCGGGTAGCGCACCAACAACCTAGCCGCTATCGGTGTGCCAAATGTGCCCAGTGAGTTTTAAACCTCATGTTGTTAGCCTTGTTCCTTCTGTGCCAGGGATTAAATAAAACAATAGTGCCTCCCTTTCTTCTGACGCAAACACGAAGACGAAAACCTTACGACAAATTTACGACAAACGACGAGTACAAAAAAAATGAACAACGAATTCATGAAAACGGTGAAGACACAGTCGAACAGCAGGTTTACGAAAATGGTGAAGAAACAATCGAACGACGGGTTTACAAAAACGACGAAGACACAATCAGAGAAGAAATCTGAACAGCGGATCACGAAATCACAGCGAGCAACTCTTTTCAAAATGCGGATGGGATAATTCTTGATTTTCATCAAGGGATATTTATATGCATTTTTACCATAAGCTCTTGACATCGGCGAGGAGTTTAACACGTCGGTGGAGGTCTTGGCTAGCACCCACAATCTTAAAACATAGTGCCCACATAGTTAAGACATTTGCGCCATGGGTTAGGAGAACCCATTGCAAACAATAATTTAATATTTATTTAAAAATAATTAAAGGGAACCTTAACAAGGTTTTTAATTATTTAAATAAATACTTCCTCCTGGACCCAAATGCATTAAACTAATGCATCCACCTGTAATATTTAAACCTGCCAACTTGGGGTTTACAAAAGACCATTGAAACTGTCATGCCGTAACCTTCATAAAAACAAATTATTTGACATCAAACAAATTCCTTCAAGAGCTTCTTGACATCAATGACAACTTATACACATGATCAAGGGCAATGTACCCAATGTACCCAAAATTGCCAACAATCTCCCCCTTTGTCATTGATGGCAAACCTTTACTAAAAACACTTCTCAGGAGCCAAAACTGAAACCAACTGTGCTAACAAGCTGACCAACTGTGCCCACAACTGAGAATATTCCTTTGAATTTTTGCTCCCCCTGACTTGAAGCTCTCCCCTTCACTTTGAAGCTCTCCCCCTTACTCATATCTCTCCCCCTTTGTCATCAATGGCAAAGGGTCACCTTTGGGGCTCGGGACTAAGAATGAGCCTCTTAGCTTAGTCCCTCCCCCACATCTTGATGAGGTGATTAATTCTGGGGTGGGATTAAAACTCCCATTAGGCACTGATCATCATCAACATCTATAACTTCCTTGTCGGGCCTTCTCTTGAACTCTTTGTCCATATTCCTATTCTTGTCACTGTTCTTGTTCTTGTTCTCATCTCTATTCTTGTCCATGCCTTGATCCTTGGACCTGATCATGCCACTGTTCTTGTTCCTATATTCTAAAATTTCAGCTCTACACTGTCTGATTATGTGACCTTCATTGTTGCACTTGAAACACTTGACGATGTTGTTTCTCTGAGGTAAACCTGATCTTTGAATCCACCAATTTTGACCAAACCTGTTCTGACCAAACCTGTTATGGCCAAACCTGTTCTGACCAAACCTGTTCTGACCAAACCTGTTTTGATCAAACATGTTCCTATTATTTACCTTGCAATAGACTGCCTTGTGCCCAAACTATTTACAAGAGTAGCAATACCCTTGAAAGTAACTAGCACTTTTGAAACTATCATTTACCTTCTTCACTTGAGCCATGCAATGTGAAGCCATGTGACCAAACCTATGACAAGCAAAACATATGCCTTGAAACTTTCCTTTATTTGACCTCTTGGGTCCTGAATACTTCTTCTCATTCTGAATTCTATTTTTTGTTTCTATGCATCTATCATTCAAGGACTCCTTTTTTGAAATACTTTCCTCATCATAACTCTCTTCCTTTTGGAGTCTCTTACTAGACTCTCCAACTTGTTCCTTGTGTGGCTTAACAAAACCAAGGCCTGTTTTATCTGTTGTCTTTATTTGACCTTTGATGAGTGACTTAACCTTTTTGGAACTATCTTGAAACCTGTAAAGCTTATCCTTGTACTCTTTAGTTTCCTCTTTCAAAGAAGCCAATTTTTGTTCCAACTCGCTATACTCAAGAACCTTAGACTCTAACTCATCCTTGAGTTCTTGTGTCTTAGCTATAGAGAAGTCAAGACTTTCTATAAGCTCATCTCTTTCCATGCAACATTCATCTAACTTATCCTTGAGTCTAGCATTCTTCTTTATTTCCTTTTTCAAAGCACTAAGAGCACTAATAAGTTCACCTTCAATATCTACTTCAACTTCCTCTATATCTTCCTCTATTTGTTTTCCTTTTGAACCATCAAAGCCTTTTTCAGATTTCTTATCACTAGAGATGCTACCATTTTCAAAAACCATACATGCATCTTCCTTATAGTTTTTTGAAGCATCCTCATACATACTAGAAATCAAATCATTATTTGTGCAATCATCCTCAAGGTGTCCAAAGTTTCCACATCTAAGACATTTCATGATAATGAATCTATGTTTCGGTTCTTCCTATTTTTTTGATATGAACATCTCATTTTCATCATCATGTTGCATAACTTTTATTATTAAACATGAAACATTCACCAATATGCAAAAATATCAAATCATTCATCCACAATACATTATCCACAATAACAATCCACAAATGAGAGAGAGATAGATAATACCCTTAAGGTAGGGTAACACCAATAATAATCCTTAAGGAAGGAATAACTCCACAAGATCTCCCAAGATGAGATGCCACTTCGTGGGCACGACGATTACATAATATTATTCTTCAATGATATGAATCTTTACAATGACAAATATCTCTTCTTTATATATCCATATTCTTATTCTACTTTGGAGAGCCTACTACTAATATTATATTATAATATAATATAATATAATATAATATTATAATACAATCAACCTTGGGTTATGTGTGGCCCATGCCAACCCTTATACAATATAATAATATATCCCCAAATATCTATTCCTAGGTACCCTACCATGCCACCCTCCTTACAAATGTTTCGTCCTTGAAACATATGAAGAAATCTGATAGTATGATTTGCTAAGCAATGTTAGCAATTGATACCAATCTCGATCATCCATCCATCCAAATGAAACCCGATGATGCTGGCACGCCATTTTGTTACTTGAGTATCCAAATCTGCTTCGTTGGCTCCACGCTTCTGCTGTTGTATTTTGATAACTTGAATGATGGGTCCACTTGTTCCTTGATGTTGATGAACCATGCTGAAAACCATGATCACTATGCTTTCTTTGCCAAACACTACCATAGTTGGTGCCCTGTTGATTACATGTAGAACCATAATTTTGTTGCCTTGAACCATGCCTCCAATATTGTTTCCGCTCATGGTGGTGTGGATGGCGATATGGTGCAACCTTTACTTGATGTTCTACCTTCTTTGACTTTTCAACCTTTGGCTTCATTGTTATAAATTCTTCTACACCTTGTTCTTTCATGTTATCTTTGTTTGGTGTGTCCTTGTGCTCTTCTATCAAATATTCCTTGGACTTTGTTGCTGCTATCGCCTTCATGGATTCTGTTTCCTGTTCTTCAATTTGTTCTTCTACAACCACTTCTTGATTTTCCTTGTATCCTTGCTCCTCAAGCTGAGAAATATCTTGCAATGTTATTTCCACTGAATTAGTTACTGCTACTTCTTTCATGGACTCTATTGCTACTATCGCCTTCTTGGATTCTGTTTCATGTTCTTCAATTTGTTCTTCTACAACCGCTTCTTGATTTTCCTTGTATCCTTGCTCCTCAAGCTGAGACATATCTTGCAATGTTATCTTCTTTTTTATGTACCATAACTTCATAAACTTCTTTTGCACATTAATGTTAACAGTACCCAAAGAATCTAACCAAGGATAACCAAGAACAATATCCTCATCATCCATCTCAATAGCATAGAAATCTGAATGTAAAACATATTTATCCATGGTGATCTTCAAATATTTAAAAATCTTAACATTCTCACCCTCTAGCTGTATGTCCTTAATTTTTGTTGCTTGAACTTGCAACTTCTTAGCCAAAGAAATATTAATAAAATTATATCTGCTACCAGAGTCAATGGAAATAATAACATGTTCCTTTTGAATGCTTCCATGAACCTGCAAAATAGACTTTTTAGATTTAAACAAATTCCTTTGTCCATTTTCTAATTTATCTTCCACCACAGGTATGGTTTCCTCTGTCTGCATACTGACATCTTTTTTATCTTCCCTGAACTTTTCCTCTTTCATCTTGAGTAATTTTATTTCTTTTTCATAGTCGTCGATCAAATCCCTTAGGTGATCTACATAATATGGGTCCCATTTACTCAAGAATGCATGCTCTATTTCATCCCAAGTGTATTCATTATTCCTTTCTTTACGAAACTTATCTAACCAAAACAAAGCTTCCCCTTGAAGACATATACCAAGCAAGGCTTTCCCCCATGAGACATTACAACATCGAGATCTAAAATTTTTCCACCATTCTCGGGCATCAATATCATCTTCTCCAAAAAAATTTTGGATTACCATTGTTCATGCCCTAATGCAACTAGGTTTTTTTTTTTTTATAATAAATATCATGCCCTAATGCAAACTAGGGTTTTATGGAAAAAAAAATATCTTCCCACCAAGTTGAAGCTAAAAATCCCAAAGACAACTACATCTGCAATTTTTCTTCCAAACAAAATAAAGTGCAACTGATTTGCTTACCCGAACTAAACAAATTGTCTTTTGAAAAATTCGCGACTTGAAAATTTGTCACTTTCCTTGTTCTAGATGGCTGAATTCAAAAGGTTGTATCTCCCTCAATATTGCTCGGATTCCTTCATATGACCACTCATTTTAAAGCTCTTCAAATTCTGCACAATTTGATCCAAGAATCGCCTCAATCGGATTAGCTGTCGCAAAGATATGGCTTCTGAAAGATGAGACGTTTTTCCAAAAAAAATTTTGCAAAATTCGTCACTATTCTTGTTTCGGATGACTAACTTCAAAAGGTCGTATCTCCCTCAATACTGCTCAGATTCCTTCATATGACCACTCATTTTAAAGATCTTCAAATTCTACATAATATGATCCAAGAATCACCTGAATCGGATAAACTTTCGCAGAGATATGGCTCTTGAAAGATGAGATGTTTTTCCAAAAAAAAATTGCCCTAATTCTAGGGTTTCACACAAAAATCCCCACTTTTCCAAAATCGTTGCTCTGATACCAATTGTTGCATTACTTTTATTAATAAACATGAACCATTCACCAATATGCAGAAATATCAAATCATTCATCCACAATAACAATCCACAAATGAGAGAGAGATAGATAATACCCTTAAGGTAGGGTAACACCAATAATAATCCTTAAGGAAGGAATAACTCCACAAGATCTCCCAAGATGAGAGGCCACTTCGTGGGCACGACGATTACATAAGATTATTCTTCAATGATATGAATCTTTACAATGACAAATATCTCTTCTTTATATATCCATATTCTTATTCTACTTTGGAGAGCCTACTACTAATATTATATTATATTATAATATAATATAATATAATATAATATTATAATACAATCAACCTTGGGTTATGTGTGGCCCATGCCAACCCTTATACAATATAATAATATATCCCCAAATATCTATTCCTAGGTACCCTACCACATCACTTGAAGAACTTTCACTATCACTACTAGAACACTTACTTGCTTTGTCTAGGTAGAAACTCTTTTTATGCTTGTGAGAATACCTCTTTCCTTGATTGTTGTGCTCATATTTGTTCTTCCTGTGATGCTTGTGCTTTTCAAAATCCTTGCTCTTAGAATCTTGTTTATCTTCATCACTTTCATTCTTGGAAACAATACAGTCAGTAGCATAATGACCAAACTTTCCACAATTGAAACATATTATATTTTTCATACTTTTGTGCTTTCTAGAGAACTTGCCTTTCTTGTTGTAATATGCCTCTTCATCACTAGAAGACTCATCACTATCTTGAAGTTGTTTACCCTTGGATTTCTTGGTAGCCTTGAAAGCTGCCTCTTTCTTGAAATCAACCTTCACTTGAGTTCTCAACTCAAATGCTGCAAGTATACTATGGAGCTCATCCTTTTTCAACTTATCCAAATCTTTAGCTTTCTCAATAGAAAAAATCTTTTCACTAAATCTATTAGGAAGAGATCTTAAAATCTTATCACAAACATCATTTTCAGCAAGTTCAAGACCTAAGTCTTTCATGGAGTTAACAACCTCATCCATACGAAGCATGTAGTCACTAATATTTTCATCATCATTCATCTTGAGTTGTTTAAACATACCTTTGAAGTGTCTCAACTTGGCCTTTCTGACATTTGTATCACCTGTATGAACCACCTTCAATCTGTTTCCACATTTCACTAGTCTGTCTTGCGGTGAATAACCTTGGTGAGATCTGCTTTACGTAAGCCTTTTAGGATTGCATTCATTGCCTTTGAATTGCTTGTGATGTAGGAGCCTTTCTTCCTTAGTAATAGGACCATGTACGGGAATAGTGTACTCATCTTCAATCACTTCCAAAACCTCATTACCAAGTGCCATTAGATGAACCTTCATCCTTGCACTCCAAAGACCAAAATCTGACCCATCAAGAATAGGTGCTGCATTGCCACTTGAATGATCCATTGTGTTCTTTACTAGCTTTTCCTTCAAGTTGTTAAACTTTTCGAAGGCACCAGCTCTGATACCAATTGAAGAACACAAGCTTATACTGAGAGGGGGGGGTGAATAGTATAAGACCTCTTTTTAATTTTTACTTTATACCTCAAAATAGTAAAGCAATATACCCAAAGCAATATCAAAGCAATGCACAATATCATCCAAAAAGTGATACCAATTTTAATATGGTTCACCCAAAATGTTTGGGCTACGTCCACAAAACTTTTCTCTAAAAGTTATCTCAAATTTCTTTGGGAATCCTTCCCAATTACAATATTTATGAGCCTCAGCCCAAAGGAGATACCTTCCCCTAATCAGAATTTATGAGCCTCTGCTCAAAGGAGATACCTTCCCCTCTGCTCTGGAAATGATCCCTTAGAAGATCAACTGCCTCTACCTCTTTCCAGCACATGGAAATCCTTTCCACCAAAGACCTCTTGTCCTCAATGCTTAGCCTAAGAGACCTCTGCCTTCTATGATCACATCCATAGCAGCTCAGCAACCTATACCAAACACAGTCAGTCAATCTAGTACAAGTCTTCCTATGTCTGTTAGATCTGTCCTCTTAATCTTGAACAAATCAATCCTCTACACACAAGCCTTCTCAAAGACTTGCCAAATCTGTCCTCAGGTTCTTCTCAAAGAACCAGTGCACCTCTGTCCTCAAGTTCTATGATAGAACTATCAAACTCAGCTCACAAGTCCTCTGCTAGGACCTGTCCAAATCTGCTCACAAGTCCCCACCGGAACCTATCCAAAACTACTCACAAGTCCCCACCGGAACCTGTCCAAAACTCAGCAAGCTCACCAAGAAAAAAAAACTTTCTTAGTAGGAAATCACAAGGTGAATTGTTAGAGACCCAATGTGATTTGTCAAACTCATAGAAGCATAAAGAGAATTGTTAGAGACTCAATATGTTCTATACTCAACTCCCAATATCAAAACTCAACTCAAATCAACTCAACTCAAACTCAATCTCAAATCTGAAAACTCAACTCAATATCTAAAATGGATAGGATAGAATGCTTTCTTTCAAGAACATGAAACCCCAAAAATTTTCAACTATGCAAAGAATCACATAACAATGATACTTATGTTCTTTTCACCATCAATTAGGGCTTCAACAACAATGCTCATCAAACAAGGTTCAATCAACACCATTCAGCTCAAAACACAACCTTGAAGCATTTCACAATCAACATTAGAAAAGGAAACAAGTAGAACTCCTTTTCTCTCCAATATTGTTTGAACAAAAAGCATCCACCAACTCAAATCACAATAGCACAAAACAACTTTTCAAATCATCAACAAAGGAGTAAGCCCAACACTTTAACCAAGTAAAGAATAGCTTGATTATTACCAATTTAATGAAAGCAAATGTCAATATCAAAGCTGCCCACTTAAGGTTTCACAACTTCACACAAGAAGCAATTTTAACCTTAAAACATCATGCTTTCATTTCCATAATCAACCAAAAGCACTCTCAAAATTACAAAAAAAATTTATCCCTTATACACCTTATTTCTCCCTTATAGTCTTATCAAAAATAAAATTTATCTCTCATAAGAATGCAATAAGATATTTCAAACACCTTCAAAAGAATATTTTATCAAAATAAAACAAGCTTTAAACTCCTTATAACTCCTAAGTTGTTTTTCCCTCTAATAAACTTCCTCCATCCACAAAATACACTTAGAAAAAATTAATTTTGAAAATACCTTGGCCAACATCAAAAATCATGCTATGGAGAAATTGTGCACGAATTCTAACACCACCCGTTGCGTCCACTTCATGATGAAAACGCTTTCACGTTATTCGAACACGGAACCTCCTATTCGGGTAGCGTGCCAATAGCCTAGCAACTACCGGTGCGCCAAAGGCGCCCGGTGAGGTTTAAACCTCACGTTGTTAGCCTTGTTCCTTCTGCACTAGGGATTAAATAAAACAATAGTGCCTCCCTTTCTTCTGACATGAACACGAAGATGAAAACCTTACGGTGGATTTATGACAAACAACGAGTACAAAAAAATGAACAATAGATTCATGAAAATGGCAAAGACACAGTCGAACAGCAGGTTTACGAAAACGACGAAGACACAATCGAACGACGGGTTTACGAAAACGACGAAGACAAAATCGGATAAGAAATCCGAACAACGGATCACAAAATCACAGTGAGCAACTCTTTTCAAAATGCGGATGGGATAATTCTTAATTTTCATCGAGGAATATTTATATGCATTTTTACCATAATCTCTTGACGTCGGTGAGGAGTTTAACACGTCGACGGAGGTCTTGGCTAGCGCCCACAATCTTAAAACATAGCGCCCACATAGTTAAGACATTTGTGCCATGGGTTAGGAGAACCCATTGCAAACAATAATTTAATATTTATTTAAAAATAATTAAAGGGAACCTTAACAAGGTTTTTAATTATTTAAATAAATACTTCCTCCTAGACCCAAATGCATTAAACTAATGCATCCACCTGTAATATTTAAACCTGCCAACTTGGGGTTTACAAAATACCATTGAAACTGTCATGCCATAACCTTCCTCAAAACAAATTATTTGAAATCAAAAAAATTCCTTCAAGAGCTTCTTGACATCAATGACAACTTATACACATGATCAAGGGCAATGTACCCAATGTACCCAAAATTGCCAACATATACTAGACTTATGAAAAATATTTTTTTTGTTAATAAATACCAAGCTATTCATTACCCCTGTGTGTGCAAATGAATATATTAGATAAGGCATAAGCATATCCCGATGCCAGGTAGGATTTATTTAGCCCATTTCTATATTGGGGATCCTCAAATGTCTATTTGATCCTAGGTTTGAACTCAGTCAGACTAGCCCACTAGGTGATCCAGGCCACCTAAAGCTAGCTCATTTATAAATTTCTTAGACCTACCCCAATGTCAGGCGGGATTCATTTAGCCCATTTTTGTATTGGGGATCACTTTATAGCTTTCGAGTAGTGATCATTCTAGGTATTCAAGTTATTCACCCCCTTCTTTTCTTTAATTTATTGGGATACTTGCTCATGTATAGTGATAAAAAACACTGTTTATTTTATTTTTTATTTATTTTTTAGCAAGGGATTTGAATTGATGTTGATTTTGGGATTTTTCTCCGTCATTTGTAGGCAAGGAATTTATTCGGGTAGGGGGTAAACTTATCCTTTTTCCAATGACCACTACCCTAGACCATTGCTCTTCACAAAATGAGCAAGTAACAAAACCTTTCACCTAAGGTGACCAAGACCACTTCATAGTGTTCATATTTTCTTGCCCTAAGTAGGATTTTTTAATGTGTTTATTAGTGATAGGATTATGATATGCTAATTGCTATCAAAACTAGACCTCATCTACAAAAGCAAAGCAAGATTTCTACTAAATCTGATAAGACTACTAGGTATGACTAAATGATCGAAAAACCCTAGTATATTCCTCATAGCAACAGGAGGGGTTGTGTTGTGAAACACAATTACTCACAAGGGTGATGGATGATGATAATGCATAGATGCATGATTGAGATACAAATGTGGTATCATTTGTAAGATTGCAAACACAACCTATCCTAATGTGAGTGCGACAGATGGAAATCACTAATGCAATATAATTAAATTAATGTAAGTACAAAATGAAATGCATTATGCAAAATGAAATGCAATATTTTTAGATTTTACTGCTTTTTAATTTTTATGCATTTTAAAATTTTCCATATTTTTAAGTTTTGACTTATTATGTGTGGGATGCATTAAGATGAAGGATGTTGAGAGGTTCAAGCTCTTAAACATCTTCGAGTGATGTCAAGCGATATGTTCTAGGTCTAATATGGTCTGAGATTATGTAAGGACCTAACCAACTAGCCATAAATTTATCTTGCAAGTGCAGAAGTAGGTTTGAGTTTTGTTGGTTCTCTTTTAGCACAAGATCACCAACCTTAAAGTTACTCAAGTGGAATTTACTATTGTAAGCTCATTTTAAAAATTCTTGGTAAACACAAAGATGCTCAAGGGCATTCATACGACGTTCATCTAGAAGTGTTAATTGATGTATACGAGCTTGTTGTGTGATGTCATCATCGATGAAATATTTTAATGTGATGCATAGCGTTGAAATCTCCAAATCTAAGGGCATAATGGCATCAATGCCATATACTAGTGAAAATGGAGTTGCCCCAATGGGAATCTGAATGCTAGTCCTATAAGCCCATAGTGCAAGGGGTAGTTGAATGTGTCAATCTTTGTGGTTTTCTTATTCCATATTTTTCAATATGGCTACCATTGTCTTGTTTGAAGCCTTAGCCTGCCCATTTTCCTACGTATAATATGGAGTTGCAAAACTATGTGGTATATTGTACTTAGACATTAAAGCTCTTATAGTTTTTTTCTTTAATGATATTCCATTATCCAAGATTATATTGGATGGTATCCCAAAGTGACTAATGATATTGTGAAGTATAAAATTCATAATACTTGATCCAGTCATTGTTTTTAAAGGGATCGCTTCCACCCACTTAGTAAAATACTCAATAGCCATTATAATAAACATATGTCAACTTGATGATGGGGGAGAAATATTATCAATTATATCCAAACCCCATTGATAAAATGACCAAGCTGCTTGAATGGGTTGTAATTTCTACGATGGAAAGTGCATAAGATTAGCATGATGCTGACATTTGACACATTTCTTGACATTCATGGTGTAATCCTTCTTCATAGTGGGCCAATAATAACCCATTAAAAGGATGCAGTTGACAATGGCCATGCCACTAAAATGGCCATCACATGTACCATAATGAGCATACAAAATCACCCAAGTTGATTCTTGGGGATCAAGACAATGAAGGAGAACTCCATCATAACTTCTATGGTACAAGATGTCTCCTAGAAAGAAATACTTTGTTGCTTTCTATCTGAATGTGCATTTTACAGCACACGACAATCCCTGTGGGATTAGACCAAGCTTTAGGAAGTCATGTAATTGTGACATCCAATCTTGATAAGCTTCTGCCTTGACCATCAAGATGACTTGTTCCCCTGGCATTTTGTTGTACGATAATGCAGACTGGGATACAACCTTGTGGTGAATGGTGGTTCCATTCCTTGTAGGACCCTATGAGATTAAATACCCCCAATACATCTTCTTGAGAAAGTATCTAGCTCTATAGAACCACTCATGGTCTGGTTCTATATGGATCATGTTGATTGATTCCTTGTTATCAAAAGTCACATGCTACATCATGGCCCATGAGAGCGTCTTTACATGAATGGTAGTAAAGTTGGAAGATGGATTCTGAGGGATTAAGGATCCCAAAGATGCCATAGTGTCTGCAAATATGTTTTGATGAATGAGGGATTACCTCGATGTTGTACCATTCTAGCTGGACTAGATATGTGTCAGCAAGATCCTTGTAAGCTTTCAATATGGGACACCTACATTAAAAAGTCCCTTCACTTGGTTGACTATGATAAGGGAATCACCAAATATGTTTAACCATTTAATCTTCATGGTGAAATCTGTTTGGAGACCCAAGATTAGGGCCTCATATTCAACATTGTTATTAGTACGATAAAAGTCGAACTTAAATGATAAGGGCATTGGAGCACCTTGCAGCATGAAAAATATAATTCTTGCACCACCCCATTTATCACACTTTGAACCATCAAAGAACATAGTCATATCAAATTTGTTATTTGGTTATTTGATTTTGGGTGCTTCTGATAGTATGAAGACTACATCATTAGGTATCTCAATGGTGATGGGACTACTATTCTCGAGAGGCACCTCAGCCAGCTGATAAAATATGACCTATCCTTTGATGGACTTTTGGCTAATGAATTCCAAATCAAATTCTGTCAATAGCATGATCCACTTTGTAGTATATGTATTATGATATGTCTTGCTCATAATATACTACAAACAATTTTGTTTGGATATCATGTATGTTGTACGACTTAACATATAGTGATGCAACTTCTTCATGGCGAACACTACTGCTAAACATAGCTTCTCCACATATGCATATCTAAGTTTGTAACTCACCAAGGTGCGACTAATGTAATATATAGCCTACTCTTTGCCCTGCACATTATTTTGGGCTAACATGGTTCCCAATGCAAATTTAGTTGCCAATATATACAACATAAAAGGCACATTTTATCTTGGTAGAGCTAGCACTGACGACGTTGCTAAGTATTGTTTGATTTCAATGGATGCTACTTGATAGTCCTTGTCCCAATTGAATGGGACCCCTTGTGTAGCAGTCAATTCATGGGTCGATATTTATCTAATAATTTTGTGATAAATCACTTTATGGATGCTACTTTGCCCTATAGGCTTCTTAATTCCTTGATATTCATGGGAGGATGCATCTCTAAAATGGACTTGAACTTCATCGGGTCAACTTCGATGCCTCATTTTGATATGATGAATCCCAATTTCTTTCCTAAAGTTATACCAAATATACACTTCTTGGGATTCAACCTAACATTATGCTCTATCAAGCGATCAAAGACATTCCTCAGGACCTTTGCATGCTCATAATGCAACAATGACTTTGCCAATAAGTCATCGATATAATCTTCCAATATTTTATGCATGTAGTCATAAAAAAATATATGTCATGGCTCGATGATATGTGGCACTAGCATTTTTAAGGCCGAATGGCATAAATTTATAGCAGAATGTCCCCCATGGTGTTGTGAACATAGTTTTTGTGCTGGTCTTTGGCTTTAATATGAATCTGATTGTAACCAAAAACATTGTCCATTAGAGATGTAACCAAAAGAACTGAGCAAATAAATAACGAGAATACAGAGAAATGAAATTGCCAAAATTACTTTCTTTATTGATCTTTGATACAAATGTTACAAATGAATTTTGAATTGCCCCAAGTGTGTTTGGGAGCAATGTTACAATTTGCCCTCTCTGTATTGTTACAAATGAATAATATGATGGAACAGGGATCTTCCAACTCTTCACAGGAACTCGTGCTCTTCGTTCTTCCAATTACAGTCCAAGGTGAGTGGGCTTTGGTATCCAACAAGGGACCACTCCAGCTTCAACAACTTCTCCAAAGTACCTGTCACCTGCACACATTCAAACCAGTAAAAGGGATTAGTAGCACCTGTATATTTGAGCAATAAAACCAATGCTATGCATAAACCCTAAGCAAGTAATCATATGAAACAAGTGATAGAAGAAATTAACAGATAAAGCCTCGCTAACAAATTAATCCTTTTTATTGATCTCTGACGTGCGTGGGGTTTCATGCTTGGGACTATGGAACCATGGATGCGCAGTGGTGGACTAGAAACTACAGAACTACGGTTGTGAAACCGTGGATGCGTGTTTTTGACTGTGGAACCATGGACGGGCGATTTTGGATGAAAAATAGATTACCTCGGGATTCGAACCAATAGTATGGAATAATGCTCATACTCGCAATTTCTCGTTGGGTCTAGATCAATTTTAGTAGCCTATCGGTATGCAAATTCAGCTCCCTTTTCTTGGTGGAATAATGGTGCCTTTATAGGCCTCTTGGGGTTTTGGAGGGAAATGGGAGGTGGCAAGCCCAACTTTCCAAGTGGTAGATCTAGACTGCTAGGTGGAAGGGGCAGTTATGGTGAGTCACCCAGTGTGCCTCACTTAACTGGGGTGATGTGGCTTCAAGTGGAGTGGGATATGGGATGTTGTTTTATGTGAAGGGACAAGGGAGACAACAATGGATGAGTTGTGGCATGGGTGTTGGGAATCTGCCCCATGTGCAAGGACAAGGGGGACAAGAGTGGGTGAGATGTGGCAAGGATGTTGGATGAAGTGTCCAGGACACATGTCCAATGGGTAGGCAGGGTATCCTAGGGTGATTTTCTAGATTTTATAAATTTGGAAAATAGGATAATGTGCAGGATTTTATATCCCTAAGTTAGAACTTAGGCATATATTTTTATTATGCAGGATTTTATGGTGGGGTGGAAAATGTGGTTTTGAAGGTGTTGGATTTTGGTGTCTACAGTTGCCCCTTTTTGTACTACATTGTGTACAACACAATGTGGTGCAAAAACTAATGACACTCGACTTTTATTTGATGAATGGACTCAACTCTCTTTGGTGTGGCAAAATGAATGATTATTGTAAATAAAATTTTAATTTGTGTGCTTACCCCCTCAATTGGCGAGTGGGTAACGAATGAGACCCAATAGCCAATTGAAAGTGTAATTTTATGTTGCCCCAAGTTAATGGTGGACTTTGTTATGCAGATTACCTTTGGTTTGTTGACATGCAAGAAATGAAGTAAAGGAACCAATCACCCTAGGCACTTGTCCTAGTGACTGTTAGCAATTCCATTATGCAATTTGATGGAGTTGTAATTTACCGTGTTTTGTAACCTCACGAAGTAGGCATCATTTCTACCTTGGATTGTTTGCATTGAACATTGGTCTGAATAGTTAGGGCCTTTTTTTTTTGGAACCGCGATTGTGCGGTTGTGCATGTATGAAACCATGAATTTGAGGTTTCAATGGTTTAATCGCGTGTCTACGGTTTAGTCCGTGAACAACGGGTTTACATTTTTGTGCATCCCTAAAAATGCATATGCACATTTTCCACTAAAAATTATGGCTATAAATAGGCTAGGTGCTAGGTCATTTTCATTTGTTTGCCATTTGTCATTAGCTGATTAGTTGAGAGTGATGAGTGAGATGGATATTGGAGAGGGAAGCGGTGGCGGTGGTGACGGTGGTGGTGGCTCGGTTGGAGCGGAAGGTGGCGTCCGCTATGCCGAGGTTGGTGGTCTTGCCCCTTAGTTTAGGCTTCATTTATTGCTTGTTTGTGTTTTTTGTTTTTATGTTGTTTTTGTTGTTTTGCTTCTTGTTGTTGTTTTGTTTTTGTTTTTTTGTTTTTTAAACTAAGGGGGGCTGGTATTGAACTTTTTTTTTGTTTTATTTTTTTTTGTTTGTTTTTGTTTTCTTTTCTTTTCTTTTTTCTATTGATATACGATCACCTAGGGGTAGGTGAATTTTTTTTAATGCATTTTATGCTTTATTTGTTTTCAGGTGAAGCTTCTTGATGCTTGGCATATATGGACGAGGGCTATCCGAAAAGTGTGGAAGGCACTTTATGACAATGATTGAACTTTCCTGGAGACCATTGGTCTTGATGGTTGTGGGTAGTTGGGAACCGTCCGAGTTGATGAAGATCTGCTTTTCGTGTTGGTTGAGTGATGGGATCCTGATCGAGGCACTTTTTAGCTTCTTACGAGGAGCTGACTATTACTTTAGAGGACATCTACAGGATTTTGCACATTCTTATCGAGGGTCCATCAGTTAGTGTTGGGCAGGACAAGGAGGTTGTGTTGTGGCCTATTTTTGGTGACCTTTGGGATGTAGACTGCAACAAGAGAGGTATTTCTTACCTTGATCTATTTCAGTCAAAAATACTTGACGCGATTCTGGCCTTCATGATTTATATTTTGAACAACTTTTTGTTTCCCAATACCATGGGATCGAGGATACCGTGGAACCAGGTTCTTGTTATCTTGGATTTGATCGATGACCCATGATGACTAGCATGGGCTCCCGCTCTTCTGTGCCAGCTTTAAAGTGAGTTTTATGAGGTGAAGAGGCATGGGAAAAAGGGCCTTATCTGTAGTTTGGTGCTCCATATTTGGTCATGGGAGCATATTATTGTTGGTCACCCTTTTGGTCTTCCTTGTGCTTGCGATGCTTCCTCTCCTCGTGCTTATCGGTGGCTTCTTAGCGAGGAGCTCAGTCATTTAGTAGTGGGGGCATCAGAGTATAGAGATATTCTCAGCTCACTGACTAGGGACTTTATGAGTTGGCACCCATGGAGGGGCTTGGATTGGGTGACTGATGTGGTAGAGCTTCACCGTATCAGGCGAGGTTGATGGGTCATTGGTGCTCATCTCAAGGAGATGGAGTACATTTAGTTCAGTCGGGTGTAGTGTTAGTTTGGTTTGGTTTAGGGTGTTCCTGATGCACCTATCATTTATAGGTGCCAAGGAGATGAGATGGGGATTCCTGTTGCTCCTAATTTTTATAGGGTTGATGACCCTTTGGATGATCCTAATATGGAGCTTTTTGATTTGGATGATGTGGGTACTACCCCTGAGTTTGATGCATGGTTTGCCTCTCAACCTCCTTGGACTCCGAGTGTGATTGTTGATGATAAGGGGAGTGGTGATGAGGTGGAGATGGCAGGGTGGGTTCCTTGGTCGATGAAGCACCGACGAGGTAGTTATTTTGGGGTTGAGGCTACGACTGATGTACAACAACCAGAGGAGGTTGGTGGTGATGGGGATGGAGAGGGGGATGCCCCTTCTCGATGGATAGAGGAGGATTGGGGTATTATAAAGGCTGAGTAAGATAGTATGGAGTTGGAGGTGGCTCGCCTGAAGGGTGAGTTGGCACTATGTCAGAGTGAGGTTACTCGGTTATAAGGTGAGGTGGATGGACTACGGGGTGGACCTAGTAGTGATGCTATTGCTACTAGGGATACCAATATTACGTGGCTCGGAGGTGAGGTGACTCGGCTATAGGGTGAGCTTACTCACTTATAGGCAGGTTTGGGAAAAGGTGACACCATAGCTACTGTTGTTGCTCTACGAGCAGATATTTCTCAGAGGGTTGCTCGTCAGGGTGCAGACTTGAGGAGCCTGTGTAAGCAAGCTACCTATATTGAGATGTTGGAGAACATCTTGCATGAGCGGCAGATTCCTTTGCCTATTCCTCCTTCGTCATCAGTGGCTACTACTAGCCGAGGGACCGAGATGAGTCATAGGACTCATCGACTAGCGAGCTCTCACGGGGCTTCTTCAATGCATGGTTCTCGGAGGGATCCTACTGGCACCAACTAGCTATTGCATATTTCTCTTTTTGTATTTTGTGGTGTATCTATTTTGTTATGAGCCTTGGTGCTCTGATGTATACATCCTGCGGGTATTTTGTACTGTGAGACCTCCATATTTATATATATACATGGCTTTTATATTTTGGTTATCTCTTGTGTTAATGATGATTTATGTATGTTTCATTGGAATGTTTTATTATTGTTTATTGATGTAAATGCAATCTAAATATACATGTGTTTGCTCTATGATGATTTATGGTTTTCATTTGATGTTTTTGCATTTATTGTGTCAAATATTGATGCAAACTAATATGGAATATGCAGTTTAATTATTTTTTTATGCAAACTATATGATGGAATGCATGGTGTTCATGTGATATTTTTATAGCTCAGAATATCATTGACCATTACTTGTTCATTGTTGCAATTGGGGGTATCCAACTTGATGACTTTATGTGGGTGATGTATGATGTAGATATGTATGTGATTATGGAAGAACATATGGATGTTGATATGGAAGATGTTATGGTTTTTTATTTTTTAATAGTGGAAGATTTTCAAAGACTCAAACATACTAGTGATATCAACAAACTTACTTGACCATTGTCTAACTTTCTTTAGGACCAAGGTGTGTGCAAGTGAAGTTCATTTACTAAATCTTGAGCATGGCAATGACCCTAAGCAATCAAGAACCAGTGTATGTGAATGTGAAGTTCATTAATCCATTATGAGTAAATTGGACGTGACCTGTTATGGGATTTACCAAGTAGCTAGCTTGCCCGTATGTGCGGTCAGAGGTCTCCCTTTTGGGAGAGAGACATGTCACCTTGCATGAGTTTACTCCACTTCCAATCAAGCGTCTATAGCCCCGGTGGAGGCTCGCTCCATAGTCCAATGATCTGATCTTTAGGCTTTGGGGATGACTACATAAATTTTTGAGGGGAATGTAGTACGATCCTTTCAGCTTTAGGGATATGTGGTGTGTGCATGGAATTAATTTTGTATAGAGTTTTGGGGAATCAGATTCTCAATCGAAGTGTGATGAGAATGTGATCCTATCCTTACTACTCTACATTTTGTTTATATTTGGAGAAGAATTGTGATAGTGGTGAAAACCACTATTTTTTATTTTGGACTATGTTGCGTGATAGGACAAGCGAGGAATATTATCTTTTCACTTCAAGGTGCTACCCAAGTTTGGCGTTATCCTTTTCTTACTCAAAATGTTTTTAAGATGTGAAGAAGTGTGTTTGGTGCAAGATTGTTTTGGGGTCAATCGACAATACTCAAGAATTTTTTAATGTGAGAAAAGTGCTTTGGTCCTAAAGAAAATTGGACATTTTATGAAAGTTGGTTTTACACTAGACATGGTTGAGTGACTGAAAATTTGATTTTATGACATAGGAAAAACATATATGGGTGTAGCGTTTGTTGAATTGCGTAAATGCCTTAGTTGGGTACCCCCAATTCTTGGAACTTGTTTTTCTTTGGTCATATCATCACCACTACAAAAGATCACTGAACATGGGATGGGATGGATGCAAGTATACTATATATTTGTTTATTTTATTTTATATTTTTTTTTGTAATGCAGGTACATGCTTATGATATGTTTATTGCAATGCAAAATTAAAATTTTGTGATATGAATATTATCTATGTGATATGCGAATGCGATATGTGAAATGCAAGTAAAGATGTTTTTATATACAATGTAAAATGTATGCAATGTATGAAATATATATTTTTTTTTAGCCATGTATATATATACATATATTGTAAGTCGATTTATGCATAAAATGCCTTTAGGTGCATTATGTTTAATGGCTCTGGCTCCAAATTTCCTTCTAAGTTGGCAAGTCTATACGTTCTTGGTCCCAACTTTTGCTTTACAATATATGGACCTAACCAATTAGCCACAAATTTATCTCTCAAGTGCGGCAATGCATTGGTATTTTGTTGATTTTCTTTGAGCACAAGGTCCCCTACTTGAAATTCATGAGGATGGACTTTTGCATTGTAAGCACATTTGATTCTGTCTTGATATACTCGCAAATGCTCTAGAGCGTTGATGCATTTTTCATCAATAAGTGTTAATTGGTCAAGACATGCTTGCCTAGCTGTGTCATCATCCATGAATTCTTGCAATGTGATTCGTAAGGAGGGTATCTCGAGCTCAAAAGGTAATATAGCTTCAGCACCATAAACTAATGAAAATGGTGTTGCTCCCATTGGCATTCTGATGCTTGTTCTGTAAGCCCATAGTGCCAAAGGAAGTTGAGTATGCCAATCTCTATGATTTTCTTTGACGAGTTTCTTGAGAATGGATACCATTATTTTGTTGGTTGCTTCAGCTTGCCCATTTGCTTGTGGGTAATAAGGTGTTGAGAAACTGTGTTGGATATTGAATTTGTTGCATAAGGCTCTAACATCCTTATTCTTAAATGACTTCCCATTATCAGAAATGATCTTAGAGGGTATTCCAAAATGACAGATAATATGTTGAAGTATAAACTCCGCTATTCGAGGTCTAGTCGTAGTGGTCATTGGAATTGCTTCCACCCATTTTGTGAAGTATTCAGTAGCGGTTATGATGAATTTATGTTGTCTTGATGAGGCAGGTGATATTTTACCAATCAAATCGAGGCCCCATTGTGAAAATGGCCAAATAATTTGAATGGGTTGTAAAGCGTGTGATGGTACATGAGTCAAATTGGCATGATGTTGGCACTTTTGGCACTTTTTGACATATTGACAACAATCACTTTCCATTGTTGGCCAATAGTATCCCATGCGCAATATTCTCTTTGCAATGGCCATTCCACTGAAATGACCACCACAAGTACCATCATGGGCTTCTATTATAGCTCGTTCTGCCTCAATTGGATCTAGACATCATAATAATATTCCATCATACCCACATTTATACAACACGTCCCCAAGAGAGTGAAACGAACTACTTTTTATTTGAATGTTCTGTTGGCAATTTTGGGTACCTTGGGTCCATTGCCTTTGCTCAAGTGTAGAAGTTGTCATTGATGTCAAGAAGCTCTTGAAGGAATTTGATTTAATGTCAGATTATTCAGAGCATGGACAATGAGTTTCCAGGAAGATCATAGTAGCCCTTTTGCAAAAGATCAAAAAAAAAGACAAGTAAGAAAAGGTATGCAGCAGGCAAGAAAAAATGTCGCGATTTCGCGACATGTTAGAGGAGAGAGAAAGTGCTGGAAAAACTATCGTGATTTCGCGACATGTTTGAGGAGAGAGAAAGAGCTGGCAAAACTGTCATGATTTCGTGACATGTTGGAAGAGAGAGAAGAAGCAAGAAAAACTGTCACGATTTCGTGACATATTGCAAAGAAGATTGTACGAAGGAAAAGTGTCACGATTTCGTGACATGTTGCAGGAGAGAGAGTCCGAAAGGAAAAGTGTCATGATTTCATGACATGCAGCAAAGGGAAGAGTCGAAGCTAAAAGCGTCATGATTTCATGACAGGCTGCAAAGAAATCGTACGGATGCAGAAAGTGTCATGATTTCGTGATAGGTTGAGATGGCAACATTCAGTTGGAGAAAGTGTCACGATTTCATGATAGAAATAGGAAGCAAGTCTTCAACAGAAGAAGCGTCGTGATTTCATGATGAATTCAAGAAGGAAGAGCTCGAAGGCGAAAGTGTCACGATTTCGTGACATGTTCCAGTTTCATGGGCGTAAGGCAGAGAAAAGCATAAGGCAACGAAAGTGTCATGATTTCGTGACATGTTCCATTTTCGCTAGTGCAAGCCGAGAAAAGGTTGAGAAAGCGAGAAGGGTCATGATTTCATGACAGAATTGAAGATGACGTCAGAGAGGAAAGTGTCCATTTCATGACAAAAGCAGAGAAGAAGGCCATGAAGAAAGGCTGATTTAAATTGAAGATGACGTCAACAGAGGCAGAAGTGTCATGATTTCATGACAAAAGCAGAGAAGAAGGCCATGAAGACAAAAGGGTCATGATTTCATGACAGGAGTGAAGATGACATTAGCAGAAGTAGAAAGTGTCACGATATCATGACAAAAGCCATAAGATAGTGTTCGGTTGCAAAGGTGTCACGATATCGTGACATGTTGTAGTTTCGTGGTAGAAGCTACAGAGGAGTTGCAGAGGCAGTGAAGCCGACAAAGTTAAATTTGGGCTGACGAAGTTTAGGGTTTGCAGTCGACGTAGTTTAGGGTGTGCAGTCGACTAAGATCAAGGTTTTAATCTTGATAGTGTTAGTATAAAAGGAGGGCTGCTTGGAGAGTTAAGTATCGATCGGGGTGTGTGTTCGAAGTGTGACTTTCATAGATAGAGTGCGGGGGAGAAGTTCGATCATCGAGTATAGAGTGCATTTCTTTCGAATCGTCTAAGTGAGAGAGATCGCAAGGAATCAGAGTGCGTGAAGACAGTGCTGCTGTGTTTTGCATAGAGAAAGCAGAGGGCGTAGTAAGCGCAATAGGCAAAGATGAAAGAGGACATTTGTGCTAGACCGAAGGACTATGTTTAGTGCAAATTCGAGGACCAGCTTTTGAGGTGATAGAGTTGAGGACAGAGGTCTCCAACTAGAGCAGGGAAGACAGGTGTCTTCTATGGATAGAGTTCCATTTGCTAAGGGCAGCGGAGGCAGAGGTCTTCTAGAGGATCACCAGCCAGAACAGAGCTAGGGGATTGGTGTCTCCTTTGGGTTGGTGCCCATAAACTTTGTAATCGGGAAAGGTTTTTCCCAGAAATTGATTGATAAAATTTAGTGAAAGATTTTATCCGTGGATGTAGCCCAACCATTCTGGGTGAACCACGTTAAAATGAGTCTTCAATGTGTGATGCTTTCTGTCTTGATTAATGTTGTGTTGATGCCTCTGTTATTTAAAGTTAAAATTGTTAATTGGTTATGTCTTATACTTGTTCACCCCCCTCTCAGTATAAGCTTGTGTTCTTCAATTGGTATCAGAGCGGGTTTCTCCAAAAAAAGCCTAACAACTTGGAGAAGGATCTATCAGAGGAACATACAGATTTAGAAAGAAATGAAGAGGTTGGGTTCGATCTCAAAGGTGAATTCTTCTTGGCTTTAAAAAGGCTTGAGAAATTCAGGGAAGAAAATTCTGTTCTCAAGCATCAAATTCAAGAAGAAGAGATTGCAAGATCAAGATTGTCTCAAAGAGTTATAGACTTCAAAATTCTAGTTGAAGAAGGAAAGAAGGTTGAACGGGTTCTGACAGAGGCTTTAAAAGGAAAGGAAACTGATTGCGAGAAACTAGAAGAAGAGGTTATGTCTCTTAGAATGAAGTTGGAAAAATTGGCTCTCAAATAGAATACTTCGTATGACAAGCAAAAGAAGGATGGTATCACTATTCATGAAATAGGGTCTTCGAGCAAGACCAATCTTCATCCTGAAGAGCGGTGGATTCCAGTTGGTCACAAGAAGAACAATCATCCAAGGCATCAAAACAAGTTACATAATACTTTCCATGGCTATTGTTTTTCCTGCAAGAATTTTGGTCACAAAGCTATGCATTGCAATAAATCCTTGAATAGCCATAGTAAGGAAAATGTTAACTCGTTTGCACCTCTTATGAATAAAAATTTCATGTGTGTCAAGTGCAAGAATTTTGGGCATACAGCAAGGATGTGCAGTTTGGATAGATCTAGCCTTGAGTTCACTAAAAAGAAAAATGAGATCAAATCTAAGTCAATGATAGTTCAAACTGCTTTTCATGCTCAAGACAAAGTAGAAAAATGGTATCTTGATAGTGGTTGTTCAAAACATATGATTGGTGAAAAGGAAAAAATTTTGGTCTTAAAACAAACAAACCGAGGAACAGTCAGTTTTGGAGATAATAGGTCAGCTAAAATCTGTGGTAAAGGGACTCTTAGTTTGGATGGGAAATCCAAAACAGAAAATGTGCTTTATGTAGAAGGCCTAAGACATAATCTTCTAAGTGTGAGTCAACTTTGTGATCAAGGGCACATAGTATCTTTCTTTTCGGATAGATGTGAGATAAGTAAAGAAAAAAATGGAAAACTCATTGCGAGTGCTACAAGGACTCCAAACAATCTTTACATGCTGAGTGAGATAAAAAGGGAAAAGTGTTTTCTAACTCAAGAAGATGAGAGTTGGCTATGGCATAAAATATTGGGGCATTTGAGCTTTGATAATCTTGTCAATATTAGTAACAAGGAAGCTGTTAGAGACTTGCCCAAAATAAAAAGGCCCCATAATATCATTTGCGGTCCCTGTCAACATGGAAAACAAACCAGAACCAGTTTCAAATCAAAAGGGTACACTTCTTCAAAACCATTGGATCTTATTCATACTGATTTATGTGGCCCCACCAGAACTCAGAGCATTCAGGGAGAAAGCTACTTCATGTTGTTTATAGATGATTATTCTAGAATGACGTGGGTTACGTTTCTCAAAGAAAAATCTGAAGCTTTTGAAAAATTTAAAGCTTTCAAAGAAATGATTGAAAATGAGACTGACAAGAGAATCAAATGCTTAAGATCAGACAGAGGAGGAGAGTTCACTTCAAATGAATTTGTGGAATACTATGAGCAACAAGGAATCAAAAGAGAATATTCAACAGCAAGAACTCCTCAACAAAATGGAGTAGTTGAAAGGAAAAATAGAACTGTTGAAAATATGGCTAGAGCTATGTTAAATGAGTCGAAACTCTCAGATGGCTTTTGGAAAGAAGCAGTCAGTATAGCAGTCTACATTATCACCAGGGCCCAACTTAGAGTCAATCATCATAAAACTCCTTATGAGTTGTGGAAAGGAAGACCAACTACAGTAAAATACTTCAAAGTGTTTGGGAGTAAGTGCTTCATCAGAAGGGAAGATCAGAATCCGGGTAAGTTTGATCCTAGGTGTGATGAGGGAATCTTTCTTGGATATTCCAGTAGAAGCAAGGCCTACAGATGCTTCAACAAAAGAACGCATACAGTCATAGAGAGCATAAATGTAACAGTTGATGAAAAGACAGGGATAAGAGAACCAGTCAAGGAACTCAGTGATGAAATTTGTCAAGAAGAATTCAGAGAGGTTTCAGATGAAGAAGAGGAAACACAACTGCTTCCCAAAACTCCTTCACGATATGTTCAGAAACATCATCCCAAATATTTGATCATTGGTGATCCAAACAGTAGGCAAACAAGAAGAAGAGTCATACCTTCACACGATTCTACAAATGTTTCATTATTATCTCAGATTGAGCCAAAAGATCTCAATGAAGCATGTGCAGATAAATTTTGGGTAAAAGCGATGGATGAAGAGCTAAATCAAATAGAGAAAAGTGAAACTTGGGATTTGGTTCCAAGACCTAAGGACAAGAATGTCATTGGCACAAAATGGATATTCAGAAATAAACTCAATGAGGATGGAAAGATTGTCAGAAACAAAGCTAGGTTAGTCTGCAAAGGTTATGCTCAAGTAGAAGGTGTTGATTTCGAAGAGACGTTCGCTCCTGTTGCTCGTCTTGAAGCTATCAGAATGTTTTTGGCCCTTTCAAGCTTCAAATCATTCAAGGTATATCAAATGGATGTAAAGTCAGCTTTTCTAAATGGGGTGTTGGTAGAAGAAGTCTACATAGAACAGCCAAAAGGAGTGTCTCTCACAAAACAGTCAGACTATGTGTGTAAACTGAAAAAGGCTTTATATGGGTTAAAGCAAGCACCAAGGGCGTGGTACTCAAGACTTGACAGTTATCTTCATGAGCAAGGCTTCAGGAAAGGCGTGGCAGATAGCAATCTGTATATTAAGAATGAAGGTGATGATATGTTGATTATGGTTGTCTATGTTGATGATATTATTTTCGGGGGGAATAATACTCAGATGTGCAAAGTTTTTGCTAACACCATGCAGAAGGAATTTGAGATGTCTATGATTGGAGAGCTGTCATTCTTTTTAGGTCTTCAGATTGCTCAATCAAAAGACGATGTATTTCTCTCTCAAGGAAAGTATATCAAAGAAATGTTGAAGAAATTTGGGATGATGGACAACAAACCAGTATGTACTCCAATGATTACAGGGTGCAAGATGAGTAAAGACGATGAATCTCCAACGGCAGATCAGAGGTTGTACAGATCAATGATTGGCAGTTTATTATATGTTACGGCTACCAGACCAGATATCATGCGGGCAGTTGGGTTAGTAGCAAGATTTCAAGCAGCTCCAAAATATTCTCATGTTATAGCGGTTAAGAGGATATTCAGATATCTGAAGGGCACTATGGATTTTGGGCTTTGGTATCCCAAAGGTGATGATTTCACCCTCACGGCCTATTCAGATGCAGATTGGGCAGGCAATACTGATGACAGGAAGAGCACTAGTGGTGGAGCGTTCTTTCTGGGAAAGAGTTTGGTTTCTTGGCTAAGTAAGAAACAACCTTCAGTTTCCTTATCTACAGTAGAGGCTGAATACATAGCGACAGTGGCTGGGTGTACACAGGTTTTATGGATGAAAACCACCTTGGAGGATTTCAAAGTCAAGCATGAACAACCCATCTCCATATTTTGCGATAATACGAGTGCCATAAGTATTTCCAAAAATCCGGTAATGCACTCAAGGACAAAGCATATTTCCATCAAGTATCACTTTCTAAGGGAGAAAGTGCAAGACAAGCGGGTCAAGCTAGAGTATGTGCCTACTAAAGAGCAGATTGCAGATATCTTCACCAAACCTCTTCCAAGAGATACGTTTGAGTATCTAAGGGAGAAATTGGGAGTTGTACTCCCACCCCATAATTAATCACCTCATCAGGAGGTGGGGGAGGGACCAAGCTAAGAGGCTCATTCTTAGTCCCGAGCCCCAAAGGTGACCCTTTGCCATTGATGACAAAGGGGGAGAGATATGAGTAAGGGGGAGAGCTTCAAGTGAAGAGAAGAGCTTCAAGTCGGGGGGAGCAAAACTTCAAAGGCAGATTCTCGGTTGTTAGCACAGTTGGTTTCAGTTTTGGCTCTTGAGATGAGTTTTTTAGTGAAGGGTTGCCATCAATGACAAAGGGGGAGATTGTTGGCAATTTTGGGTACCTTGGGTCCATTGCCTTTGCTCAAGTGTAGAAGTTGTCATTGATGTCAAGAAGCTCTTGAAGGAATTTGATTTAATGTCAGATTATTCAGAGCATGGACAGTGAGTTTCCAGGAAGATCATAGTAGCCCTTTTGCAAAAGATCAAAGAAAAAGACAAGTAAGAAAAGGTATGCAGCAGGCAAGAAAAACTGTCGTGATTTCGCGACATGTTAGAGGAGAGAGAAAGAGCTGGAAAAACTGTCGTGATTTCGTGACATGTTGGAAGAGAGAGAAGAAGCAGGAAAAACTATCACGATTTCGTGACATATTGCAAAGAAGATTGTATGGATGAAAAAGTGTCACGATTTCGTGACATGTTGCAGGAGAGAGAGTCCGAAAGGAAAAGTGTCACGATTTCATGACATGCAGCAAAGGGAAGAGTCAAAAGCTGAAAGCATCACGATTTCATGACAGGCTGCAAAGAAATCGTATAGATGCAAAAAGTGTCATGATTTCATGACAGGTTGAGATGGCAGCATTCAGTTGGAGAAAGTGTCGCGATTTCATGACAGAAATAGGAAGCAAGTCTTCAACAGAAGAAGCATCACGATTTCACGACGAATTCAAGAAGGAAGAGCTCGAAGGTGAAAGTGTCACGATTTCGTGACATGTTCCAGTTTTGCGGGCGTAAGGCAGTGAAAGTGTCACGATTTCGTGACATGTTCCATTTTCGCTAGTGCAAGCCGAGAAAAGGTTGAGAAAGCGAGAAGGGTCACGATTTCATGATAGAATTGAAGATGACGTCAGCAGAGGCAGAAGTAGACAAAAGAGAGAAGAAGGCCATGAAGACGAAGGGTCCACGATTTCATGATAGAGTGAAGATGACGTCAGCAGAAGCAGAAAGTGTCGTGATATCATGACAAAAGCCATAAGATAGTGTTCGGTTGCAAAGGTGTCACGATATCGCGACATGTTGTAGTTTCGTGATAGAAGCTACAGAGGAGTTGCAGAGGCAGTGAAGCCAACAAAGTTAAATTTGGGCCGACGAAGTTTAGGGTTTGCAGCCAACGTAGTTTAGGGTGTGCAACCGACTAAGATCAAGGTTTTAATCTTGATAGTGTTAGTATAAAAGGAGGGCTACTTGGAGAGTTAAGTATCGATCGGGGTGTGTGTTCGAAGTGCGACTTTCGTAGATAGAGTGCGGGGGAGAAGTTCGATCGTCGAGTATAGAGTGCATTTCTTTCGAATCGTCTAAGTGAGAGAGATCGCAAGGAATCAGAGTGCGCGAAGATAGTGCTGCTATGTTTTGCATAGAGAAAGCAGAGGGCGTAGTAAGCGCAACAGGCAAAGACGAAAGAGGACATTTGTGCTAGACCGAAGGACTGTGTTTAGTGCAAATTCGAGGACCAGCTTTTGAGGTGATAGAGTTGAGGACAGAGGTCTCCAGCTAGAGCAGGGAAGACAGGTGTCTTCTATGGATAGAGTTCCATTTTCTAAGGGCAGCGAAGGTAGAGGTCTTCTAGAGGATCACCAGCCAGAACAGAGCTAGGGGATTGGTGTCTCCTTTGGGTTGGTGCCCATAAACTTTGTAATCGGGAAAGGTTTTTCCTAGAAATTGATTGATAAAATTTAGTGAAAGATTTTATCCATGGATGTAGCCCAACCATTCTGGGTGAACCACGTTAAAATGAGTCTTCAATGTGTGATGCTTTCTGTCTTGATTAATGTTGTGTTGATGCCTCTGTTATTTAAAGTTAAAATTGTTAATTGGTTATGTCTTATACTGTTCACCCCCCCTCTCAGTATAAGCTTGTGTTCTTCATGTTATTTTTGTAGTTTGTGACATTTCTATTGGGAGTGTCCCAGACTTGAGAAAGTCTCTTATATCATCAAGGTAAGAATTTTAAGGTTCAACATGTATCAAACATACATTATTCTCATCTGTAGATTCTGCTCTTTGGACTGATGGTTTGGACACTTTTGTTATGATTAGCCATTGTAGTTCTTTGTGCTCATTATTAGGGATGAGAGATCTCAAATAAGCCATTGCATCCATAAATCAAATTTTCAAATGAGGTAGGTTACTAATTTCATACCAATTAAATTTTCTAGCAAATTTATTGCTACTTCATGATATTGCTTTAAAACTGGTTCTTTACATTGATATTCTCATTTGACTTGGCAAATGACTAGTTGGGAATCGCCAAAAATGCTTAGTATTTTTATGCCCATTGCTATAACTTATTGAAGACCTAATATTAAGGCTTCATACTATGCATTATTATTAGTGCATGTGAAGTCGAGTTTGAACGATAAAGGAATTGGTATTCCTTCAGGTGTATAAAACACGACTCCCACACCTTGTCCTTTCTCGCACTTAGATCCATCAAAGAACATTGTCATGTCTGCTTCATCCTCAAGGGAAACTAACTCTTCTTGTTTTGTGACAGAGAATATTGAATCATCTGGAAGCTCAATGATTAGTGGTTTATCATTATGTAAGGGAGCTTCAACTAGCTGATCAGCTATCACTTGACCTTTTATGGATTTTTGACTTATGAATTCGAGATCAAATTCTATTAAAAGCATTATCCATTTAGTTGTACGGGTGTTATTGTAAGTGTGAGTCATCATGTATCACAGAGGATTTTCTCTAGAAATGACATAAGTAGTGTTGCTTAGCATATAATGTCTAAGTTTCTTAGTGGCGAAAACCACTGCTAAACACAACTTTTCGACATAAGCATATCTTGTTTCATAACTTTACAATGTTTGACTAATATAGTAAATTGCTTGCTCCTTATGATTTTCATTCTTTTGTGCAAGCATTATCCCTAGTGCAAAATATGTCATAGAAATATATAGGTAAAAAGGGACTTCTATTCGAGGTGGCATAAGAACTAGTGGTGAAGCCAGATATTTCTTTATGTCATCAAATGCCTCTTGACATTCAGTTGTCCAAGAGAATGTCACCCCCTTTTGTAGAAAGCGGTTGAAAGGCCTACATTTATCTTAGAGTTGTGCAATGAATCGTCGGATAGATTGGATCTTTCCTTGTAAACTATGCAACTCTTTCAAGTTCTTTGGAGGTGGCATCTCTATTATAGATTTTACCTTACCTAGGTCCACTTCAATGCCTCGCTTGGAGACAATGAATCCTAGAAGATTTTGGATGTGACACCAAATACACACTTCTTAGGATTTAACCTTACTTTATGTTCTAGAAATTGATCGAACACTTTTTCCAGGACTTCAATGTGCTCAAGACGTGTTTTTGATTTAGCAATCAGGTCATCTACATAATCCTCGATGATATTATGCATATAGTCATGAAATATGTACGTCATAGCACGTTGATATGTAGCTCCTGCATTCTTAAGTCCAAAAGGCATCACTCTGTAACAAAATGTACCCTAGGGTGTTGTAAATGTTATCTTGTGTTGATCTTCGAGATTAATTCGAATTTGGTTGTATCTCGAGAAACCATCCATTAAGGAAAGCATTTCATGGCCAGCACATGAGTCTACTAGTTGATCGATATTGGGCAAAGGAAAATCATCCTTTGGACACGCTTTGTTTAAATCTCAAAAATCAGTGCATACATGTATCCCTCCATTTGGTTTGCGAATGGGTACCATATTTGAGAGCCATTCTGGGTAATCAATTGGGACTATGAAATTTACGTCCAATAACTTTTGTAGCTCTTCTTTCACAAGTAATGCAACTGTTGGATGAATTTTCCTAAGCTTTTGCTTAAAAGGTTTAGCATCTGATGCTAAAGTAAGGTTGTGGACTACCAACTCGGGGTCTAATCCAGGCATGTCTCTATATGACCATGCGAACACTTCTTTCTTTCTCATCAACATGTTGATCATGCATTCTTTCTCTTCTACGGATAAATCTTTTGCGATTTTGACAATTTGTGGATTATTCACGTCTAGGCTAAGGTTCACATCTATAGATTCTTCAATTAGCATGTGAGAACCTTCCTCTAGCTGATGTGGAGTTGGGATGAGGTGGATATCATCTGCCACATTCTCAAATGTCTCAGGGGCTTCCCCTTCTATTTCAATTTGAAAAATTGAGTTATTTGATGATGAAGATTGTTGTGGAATATATGCATTTGAAGCATGTAGCAATTCTTCGAATAGGATAAATTCGGCAATGGATGGTGGATATGAGATCCTGTCTATGTCAATGAGGCTAGTGTCAACATGAATTGACTTTGCCAAATTGTATGGATTACGGAGTGGGGTGAGCAAGTCAACAAAAATCATATTGACTTGATGGAAATGAGGTGGCTACAATTTTAGAGATGATGACTCATTCTCTATAGGTTGCAACTGACCTAGTGTGTGTGTTTGGTGATGTTGTAGGAGTGGCCAAGGTGGTGGAGGAGGTTTTGGTTTAGGACTCTCATGCTCTTTGCTTAGCCGAAAGAGAGTGTGGTCTATTGGGAATTTATTTTGGTACCAGTCATCTCTCTGAATAGATTTTGCATACACCACTTCCTCTTGAGGATATTCTACTTTCTCTTCAGGATGTGCCTCTTCTTAGAGTATTTCCCTAGCTTGCATTTCATGCATATGATTAAGATATATCATTTTAGTCTCATATTCATAATCATCATCACTTATCCAAAAGCCATTAGCATTGGTATGAGGTCCCAGAACAAGTGGCATGTAGTCTGGCCTAAGGTAGGCCATCTCTGTTGGATCTTCATATTCTGGTCCTTGTTGTAAGTCTTGCTCTAGGAAAGCTCCAAGTATTTGAGGGTAAAAGTTGTAGTCTAGGTACTCACCATCTATATCTTCATCCTCATCATTAGGTTCATCCTCTTTGTCGCTTTCTTCTTCTTCTTCCTCACACTCAATGTCAAGTTCTTGGAAAGCATGATTAAGAGAAGAGCTTGCGATGGAAGGTTTGTAGCCTAGACCGGAGCGGTCATTTGGCTCTCTATATTTCAGCTCAATAATGTGGTGAGGACCTTGTTCATGTTGTCCAAGTCCATATCCTTACCAATTAACCCTTTGAAAATATCTCATTGGGAATGTTGGGTTAGATAAATAATCAATGTTTTCATTAAACTCTTGTAAAGGGTTCTCATCTAGAGGAGATGGGTTAGATGAAGAATCTACCCCCCATATATGAAATTGATTGCATTTGACTGGGAACCCATTCTGTATATTTCACCTATGGCTAAAGGTAGGTCATGAGGGCGACCATAATCTCTTACTGACTCAATAGGTGGTGTAACTGTGACACTTTCAATAATGTACTCGCCAATACTTGGACTGGCAAGATGTACTACAACTCGAGAAGGTTGGGAGGCTGATGGCTCGGTGGATGAAGAGGGTTCTTTTGGGCTAGCCTACGGTTCTAATGGTGATGATGGATTTTCTTGGATAGGTGGCCCTATTTGTGAGACTACGAGTTGTGATGGTTGTGGTTTGTTGATGGATGGAGTGGGTTGTATTGTGAATATGAATAGTTTTTGTGGATTTTGCAGTGTGGCAGATGGAGTTGGTGGTTGGTTAGCAAGATGATCAGTTGTGATTGGAAAATTATATGTAGTGTTTTAAGGCTAAATTGAGTTGATGCTTTTTGATGCAAAATGTGGATCAACTATAGGCAATTCCTCTTGGATGGGGGCTTTTGATGAGGTGTTGCTAGGTGGAATGGTCCTGATGTTGAGTGGTTGGATGGATAGGTGTGTTTATGGAAGCAAGGGCTCATACGGGTTTGAAATCAAATTACAGTACTTGAAAGGTTTTGTGTCAGTTGGAATACAATGTACTTTACCTTCATGTACATACTTTAAACATTGATGCAATGTTGAAGGTACACACTTCATTTCTCTTATCCAAGGGCATCCAAGAAGTATATTGTATTGCATTTCTCCTTCCAAGATGTGGAAGAGGACATGTATTGTTTTCACCCCCATGGTGATAGGAAGAACAACATTTCCCATAGTTGAGCATAAAGCATCATTAAAAGCCCTAAGGGTGAAGGTGGATGTTGTGATGTGTGATGATGGGATGTTGAGTTTTTTCATTGTAGGTGTGGTGATGAGGTTTATGGAGGAACTGGTATCAATGAGAACTCTCTTGAATGGCTTCCTGTCAATGTGAGCTACTATGTGCAATGGTGGATCGGGTGAATCTATCGAAATTTGCTTTTCCTCGAAGTCATAAAATGATATCAAGGGTTCCATGCACTTTTGCACACTTTCCATGAAGGAATTGAATGCATTGGGGTCTTCTAACTATACTTGGATAGACTTTAATATTTCCATAAATGCTTCCCTATGGGGTGTTGATTGTTGTATCAGCTCATAAATTTAAAAATTTTTTGAAGCCATTTTTAAACTTTGTGTTAACCGGCTATTTAAGGTGACAACTGGGTGATTGTGCAAAGGTGGTGGTGGAATGTTTGGTCCAAGTTGTATGGGCACATTTGTGGGTTGTGTTGTTGGAGCTTGAGTTGTGTGGTTAGCTTGTCTTTGTCCATGGGTGACTATGTTGATAGCCCCTACAAAACCTTGTGGCAGTTGAGACACATAATTAACCTGATTGGGAGGAACTGTAGAAGTTGATGCTCCCGTAGGTTGTTGGTTTACCTCATGATGTGGCAAGGGTGTCTGATAGATGCCTAGGTTTTGATTATTTTGGGCTAATGGGTTGTCAACTTTGATCTTACCCGCTTCCAATAAATCTTGCACAATACCTTTGAACCCATGACAACCTTCAATGTCATGTCCTCTTTGTCTATGATAGATACAAAACATGTGCTCTTTGTAGCCTTTTGTCTTTGGTTTGTTAGGATCCTCATATTTCATCTCCGAAAATGTAAAGAGTTTTTTCGCATACAACTTTTGAAAAACTGATGAATATGGCTCTTGTACTGGTGTGTAATTTCTTTTTGGCTTAAAATGATGTTGTTGCCTTTCTGCAAGTTGTGTTTGATTTTGTGCCTATTGTGGGGGTGGAACCGCTTGATAATTCAATTGTTGTGGTTGTTGTTGTTGTTGGGGTTGTTGGATTTGTGCTTGGGCTGGTTGATTTAACTATGGTTGGCCCAAGACTATCTGGTTAACCTGCGTGGTCTTGGACTGACCGTGGTTATTCCCCTTTTGATTCTTATTGTGCCACTCTTTCTTCTTAGGCTTTATCTCACCTTCTTGAATTTTTATCTCTTCTATTACCTTTTCTTGGGTGAGTGCCTCATCGAATGTTCTATATTGTTGTAGCTATAGTAACGAAGAGATGGGCCTAGCACAACTCTTCGTGAACATTCATGTTATCTCTAACATAGGGAGGGAAAATGGTAGCTTGATCATGACTGCCCTCCATCGATTGCCAAAGTCATGGACCGATTCATCATCATATTGTTTTAGATAAATCAAATCAGTCAATGTGGTTTGCTTTCTGACATTTAGGGTGAATATTTCCAAGAACTGGTCTGCTAGTTGTTCAAAGGTAAAAACACTTTGATGTGGCAGATGGTTGTACCAGTCTTGGGCTTCTCCCCCTAATGTTTGAGGAAATGTGTGTAACATGAGTGCATCATTGCTCTTGATTCTAAAGCATGCATTTACAAATCTAGTTACATGTTCATGGGGGTCCTCTTCCCCCTTAAATTCAAGCTTGGGTATTTGAAAATCCATTGGATACGGTGGCTCAGGCACTAAAGCGTGAATAGGATGATTGAGTAGTTGCCTTAAAGTTGGCTTTTGGTATTGCAAACCTAGAGTTTGCATGGCAAGACTATCAATCTAACTCTGTAAGAACTGGTATCTAGGGTCATCCATAGGACTAACACTCGAATGTACTTGATGCTATTGGTAATGGGGTGGATTGTATGTAGGTTGCGGGTGATAAGGTATGGTTGGCTGAAATGTGTTATGGTAAGGATGTTTATGGAGGTTATGATATAGATGGGGTGATGGAGGTATGATGGTATGCTGACCTACTGTATTAGCATATGGATGTGGAGGTTGATTATGAACCATAGTGGTAGATGGAGGGCGCATTACCCAAGATGGATCTTGGATAAAGGTATTAGTTTGGTGAGATGTAGGTGGAAAGTTGTGCTCAATCCCTTGCAAATGTTGGTTGGGGTTAGGATTTACGCTATGGTTAGCATTATCTAAAATCATTTTCTACAGCTGTAAGAAAGCCTATTGCATAGCAATTGCATTTGAAGTAGGGACCACCACATGTGATGTGGTAGGCTAGGCTGGTTGTGAGGCAACCATGGTAGTGGAAGTGAGTGGGGGATAAGTAGCAAAGGGTATTGCCACTGAATGTGGTATGGTATGAGATGTAGAACCTATGAGGGTAGTGGGTGGAGTGGATGTTGGGGCTTGTGAAACAATAGGAATTGTTTCATACAAGGGATTTGTGGAAATAGTTATTTGTTGAGGCAATGTGAGGGGTGGTTGGTTGGATGATAATGGTTGGTTAGCCAATGCTACAACAACCAACTCAAAGAGGGGATTTGTGAAGACTTTTTTTGGCTATTGTGGGTAAGTGAATGTGGATTCTTGTTGTAATGATGGTATGACATGGGATGGGATGGAGAGTGGTGGTAATGATGGGAAGACCATTCCAATTGCATTCAAGTACATTCTAATAGTATCCATGTCTAACATGGTGACATGACTATCCATCACTATAGGAGGTTCACTCCTAGGTGTCTCAGGTATGGCTGTGTGAGTGGCCCTATGCATAATGTCTATGTTCATATTAGGGGCACTACTAGAGGGCCCTACATTAAGACTTTGGGACATAGAAAGGGGCATGCCTACTTGCCCTACCACCGAAGTGTTAGGGATGTTTCCAGATTGAGATGCCATGGGGGAAGACCACTGAATTTGACTTGACACTAATTTCTTAGCTTGACTACGAGTCACTACCATACGCTACTATGTGATAAAATGCCAAGTGCAACTATGTGTCTATGTAAATAAAATGACAATACAATGCAATACAACACGCAAAGCAAACAAACACACAAAGTTTTTGGTCTTAGATTTTTGCCAGTTTTTTTTTTGAAATTGTTTTAAAAATGAAAAGACGTGTGCTCAATGTTTTGCCCTAAATGAATCTAGGATTTCACTTGTATACTCGTAGCTTGACAACCTGGCTATGAACTCCAGGTCACGTAAACCCCCCAAAGTGTGGTAGTGAAAGTCCACACCCGGGTAGGGAGCACAGGTCCTATCAGTCCTCACCCAGTCTCACTTGGTCAGTGTCATACTCTCCGAAGAGAAATATATGAAAATTTTCCAAGCTATGATGGTTCTTGGAGCCGGCCTTGGCCAAAAATCAGGGTACAATGTTGGTGGTTCGATGATGAAATCCAAACCCGACGGTGATGAAATCCAACTATTTTCCAATGTTTATGTGAGTGTGTGGTGGTTTTGTTTAATTATTATGGTATGCAAGATTATCATGCAATTTCATTTCAATGCCTAGATGCAAGAAAATAGAAAATAGAGAATGTCAAATAGTAGATCAGGGGAAAAAAATGCCAACTTCGGGTCTAATCCAATCGGATTCTATTTAACAGGGCTAACTACGGGTGCACGGTTAGTTTTGGTAAATCACGGATGCGCGGTTTGCCAACCGCGCGTCTGCGTTTGGGATATCCCAACCGTGGATGCGTGGGTCCTTTCTATCAATAGAAATAGATTGGGCTTTTATAAACCCAAACCTAAAAACAATGTCTAAGTTATTTCTAACCCGATAGATGCAAAGATGATCTATTTTCTATTTATGCGAATGCAATTTTTTTTTATATGAACTCTATCCTAAGACCTACATGCAAACAAATGGCAAATAGGACTGACCTTCTAATTTACCCTAAGTGCAATGCTAATAACAAAATTCAAATAAATAAGTAGAGAAGAAACAGAAATCAAAAGGTACAGACCTATGATCCTATCGTTGCTCCTTCCAGATGTCAACCGTTGGCCCACATTTCCACAGATACCAACCACACACTTGTGTTTCCTTAGAATTGAAATCGTGCTTCCACATTTCTTTAGAATTGAAATCATGCTTCCATATTTCCTTAGAATAGAAACCGTGCTTCTGTGTTTCCTCAGGACAAGAACCACATAATTACATTTTATCAGGGAAGAAACCATGATTCTACATTTTTACAGTCACCAAGTCGAGCACAAGGTTTTTCAAATCTATCGAGTCAAGATCGAATCTATGCACGCCTTGAAATTTTGAAACCTGTAAGCAGAGAACAGAGATCAGAAAATAAATTCAAAAAGTGAGGCAAAACAAAATGGAACCTTTAGGGGGTCCCACCGTGATCACCATTTCTGTAACCAAAAGAACTGAGCAAATAAATAATGAGAATATAGAGAAATGAAATTGCCAAAATTTCTTTCTTTATTGATCTTTGATACAAATGTTACAAATGAATTTTGAATTTTCCCAAGTGTGTTTGGGAGCAATGTTACAATTTTTCCTCTCTGTATTGTTACAAATGAATAATCTGATGGAAAGGGGATCTTCCAACTCTTCATGGGAACTCATGCTCTTCGTTATTCCAATTACAGTCCAAGGTGATTGGGCTTTGGTATCAGACAAGGGACCACTCCAGATTCAACAACTTTGCCAAATTACCTGTTGCCTACACACATTCAAATCAAAAAAATGGATTAGTAGCACCTATATATTTGAGAAATAAAACCAATGCTATGCATAAACCCTAAGCAAGTAATAATACGAAACAAGTGATAGAATCAATTGACAAAAAAAGCCTCGTTAACAAATTAATCATTTTTATTGATCTCTGATGTGCGTGGGATTTCATGCTCAGGACTATAAAACCATAGACGCATGATGGTGGACTGTAAACTACGGTATTGCGATTGTGAAAATATGGATGCACATTTTTTACTATGGAACCGTGGACGGGTGGTTTCAACTAAAAAATAGATTACCTCAAGATTCGAACCAATAGTACAGAATGATGCTCGTGCTCACAATTTCTTGTTAGGTCTAGATCAATTTCGGTAGCCTATCGGTATGCAAATTCAGCTCTCTTTTCTTGGTGGAATAATGGTGCCTTTATAGGCCTCTTGGGGTTTTGGAGGGAAATGGGAGGTGGCAAGCCCAACTTGCCAAGTGGAAAATCTAGGCTACTAGGTGGAAGGGGTAGTTATGATGAGTCACCCAGTGTGCCTCACTTAACTAGGGTGATGTGGCTTCAAGTGGAGTGGGATATGGGATGTTGTCTTATGTGAAGGGACAAGGGGACAACAACAAATGAGTTGTGGCATGGGTGTTGGGAATCTACCCCATGTGCAAGGACAAAGGGGACAGGAGTGGGTGAGATGTGGCAAGGATGTTGGATGAAGTGTTCAGGACACATGTCCAATGGGTAGGCAGGGTATCCTAGGGTGATTTTCCAGATTTTATAAATCTGGAAAATAGGATAATATGCAAGATTTTATATCCCTAAGTTAGAACTTAGGCATATATTTTTATTATGCAGGATTTGATGGTGGGGTGGCAAATGTGGTTTTGAAGGTGTTGGATTTTGGTGTCTACAAGGGAGAGCATATCATGATCTACAGTTACATCTACAAGAGGATAAATTTTGGGCAACAAAAATGAATCCTTGGGTGTTGCCTTGTTGAGGTCTCTAAAATCCATACAAATATGGATCCTTCCATCATGTTTTCCTACATGTACCATGTTTGATATCCATTTTGGATAGTCAATGGAGATAATGAACTCTACATCCAATAGATTTTATAGCTCATATTTAACCATTAAAGCGACTTTTAGATGCATCTTCCTAAGCTTTTACTTGATAGGTTTCTTAGCGATGTCTAGTGAAAGGTTATCCATCATCAATCTAGTGAGGCGTAGGAATCAAGTGGATGTCATCAACTAGGTTTAAAGGTTCTACATTGGTAATTCCCTTAGCATGATAAACATCATGTGCACAGCCTAGTGCAAAATGAAGGTTGCAATATTTCTTTGTTAGGGAAGAAATCTTTAGGCTCCAGTGGTGAGTCAGCATGATCCCAATAAATAAAATTTACATTAAGATGCAATGGATTAGAAGGATTGATTGGATTACAGAGTGGAGTGGTCAGATCAATGGAGATCATATTTATGGAATGGATTAGATCTCCAGGACCACATGCATGTGAATCTACATTGATATAGCTTCTATCCTCGAGATATGAATCTGGGTATGGGGATCTTCAGATCTAATCCATGAATAGAACTATTGGATGGGATCATTGAGATAAAAGAGCTCCATGTACATCGGCATATTATGAAAGACTATATGATAAATCATATCCAAATTTGGTGGTGTTCCTCTGAGGCACGAACCAAGATAGACTCGTCGATACATCTCATCGATGTCAAATGAATCATGATGATGTTATAGATAGGGAGGTCCGAGATAAGGTCTCTCGATATCATCCTCATCATCATTGTCATATATGAGTCCTCCCTTACCCACTAGAATTAGGCGATTAGCAAGATTATGCCCAAGGTAGGCCCACTCTATTATCTCTTCATGTTCACTATCAACCATGAAGAATTCTTCAGTCTCACCCATATATTCCATGGGTAACAAATGATGTAAGTTTAGAGGGTCTAAGTAGGCCAACTTAGTTTCATACTCATATTGTTCATTGTTTGAGGATAGTGCATTATCATCTATTCCAGAATAACAATCTGGTCCATCATATTTGACAATGGACTCTGCTATGTCCAGATTTTAGATATGCATACCTATGTCATTGACAACTTCACGACTTTAATTGTCCAAGTTGGCTCTTATATTGTCTCCATGATTTACCTCTACCATGATGTGCTCATGATATATCTTTGGTGGCACTTCTGAGGCATAGGTTACCAATGTATTACCCCTTCATAAGTAATAAGGGTTAGGGTGATAAGGATTCTAATCCACATCATCCCTCAATGTGAGGTTTAGATGATCTAAAGATGATACTAGGAGCTCATCTCATCCTTGGATACAGTAGCCCAACCCAAAACTATCAGTTGGTAGTTGATATTGTGGTTCATAAGGAGTTCGTCACCCCTACTTGAATAAGCCCAAACCATAACCATGCCAATGGTAACACTCAAAGTAGCAATAAGGCAAATTCAATATTGGACAGATAATGAACACTTGCCATGAATTGTTCATCATCATCCTCATCTATGGGCATGTGATTTGCATATTGATCAAGGCCTTAATAAATAAATTTTGTTTGGTAGGATGGCACCCCTAGTAGTATCACCATCCCCATGAGAAAATGATGGGCTTGCGGTCAGCCCATGTCTTATGTAGTTTTGATAATTGGCATGAATGCCATATTTTACACAATGTACTCTACTAACCTGAAGTTAACCCAATGCATTTTCACCAATGGTGTCGATGACCCTGTTGACAATGTAGGCGAGGTAGGCTGAGGTGCCTCCTCAACTAGATTTTGAGCATCCTCCTCATCCATGGGAATAGGACCCTTAACAGTTGCTACTTTGGGTGCTTTTTTTGACTCTTTATTTCCCATAACTACCTTAATATTATTATCATTCTTAGGAACTTTGGATACTGTAAGTTTAGTTGAAGCTACTATAGTGTGCTTAGACTGTGGTGCTAAAGGTCCCATGCACACTCATTTGAGTTTACCTTTTGGATGTATAATTTGTGACACTAGCTATATATCTAGATGTGTTGAGGGGAGAATGAAATCCCCCAACAAATCGACTAAGTTCATGTACTTAAATGGTTCTTCGATTAAAGGTACCATGTGAACCTATCCCTCGTGTATGTACTTTATACATTGATGTAAGATCGAGGGAACACAATGCATTTCTCTAATCCAAGGTCTCCTGATAAGGATATTATACTGCATGGCACCTTCTATAATATGACACATCATAAGGATGATCTTTAGTCCCACCTAAATTGGAAGAACTATGGTACCTACCATTGAGCATAGCGCATCATTGAATGCTCTCAATGTGAAAGGGGAAGGTACGATATGTGATTTTGGAAATTTTAGATATGTCAGTGCCTTGGTTGTGATTATGTTGATTGATGATTATGTATCAATTAAAACCCATTTGAATTGTGTGTTATTAACACACGCAATGATATTTAGCGATGGGTTTGCTATAACAATGGAAATCATCTTAATCTCATGATCATGAAATTGTATTATCAGTTCACTACAATGCTACACATATCCCATGAAGTTTGTAAAATCTTTAGGGTACTAGGACTAAACTTTGATTGATCTTAAAATTTCCATAAGCATATCCCTATGCTTGGGAGACTGTTGAATCAGTTCATAGATTGACAACTTCACTAGAGTTGTCTATAGGCTTTGAACTAAACTAATCCTAATGGTAACCATCGGTCTTGTTGGTGGGCCCATAATATTATGCACTAGCCTTTTCTAAGGTACAACATTCACCCTAATGGGAGTTGGAGGTGGATTTGGTCATTCATACTTCCCTTGTCTCATGACAACATTAACCATGGCAACGAATCCTTGTGTTGGTGGTTCGACCCGCACTTGATTCACATGACCATCATTTTTCCTTGGTGGCTCATGATTTTGTAAGGGGTTATTGAAGATCCCCATATTATGGTTGTTAGGTGCCTAAGGGTTGTCCACAGTTAGCTCATCTATTTCAATCATGTTCTATATTAGATGTTTGAAACTCCAACATACTTTGATGTCATGTCCTTTCACACTATGGAAAGCATAATATATATCACCCCTATATCCCTTTGGCTTGGGCTAATTAGGGTCTATCAATTTTATGTCTGGTAAGTGTATGGCCTTGGCCTCACATAGTTTGTGGAATATCGAAGTCATCAATTTTGAAAAATGTGTGAATTAACGAGGAGGCTTTTGTTACTTATTATTACCCTTCTTGTTATTATTGCGTTGATCGTATTTTGTAGGATGAGGTTGGTCTTGATAATTCTATTGTTATCCCTTATCCCCTTTCTAAAGGTTTAACACCACCTATTTGATATGGTACAACTTTGCCTGTTCCTTACGATTGTGGGTGTTCTTTTTGTTCCATTCCTTCCTAATCTTGAATTTCAAGTTACCCTCTTGTAACTTGATATCCTCTATTAACTTGGCTTGCACCAAGGCCTCCTCAAAATTTTGATACTATTACAGCTACAGTAGTAATGAACAGTAGTAATGATATGTGCTTCACACAACTCTTGGTAATAATTTGTGTCAGTTCGGTAGTCGTAATGGAGAATAGCAACTTGACCATTATATTTTTCCATATTTTATCATAATACATGATCGAATCATAATCATGTTGCAATAAAGAAAATAGATTAGATAGATTTGCCTTCTTCTTGATGCTGAAGGAGAAGTATTCAATAAATGCATTAGCCAAATATTCTAAGTTGGTTATGCTGTGTTGTTTGAGTTGATTGAACCACTCTCAGGAAGGACCTGAGAGGGTTGTAATGAAGGTTCTCAGCATTATAGTGTCATTACTTTCAATCTAAAAGCATTTATAAATAAATATCATGTTCTTAAGCATTCTCCTCACCTTGAAACTTATACAACTTCAACATCTTAAAATACTAGAATTGGCATCGAAGGGCATAAATATTTGTTGTGAATGTTGTTTAGGGTAGGATTATGATAAGAAATTCCTTGCTTTTCTATAGCTCGAACCTTGTCTTCCAACGCCTGATAGGTCTTCAAAGATAGAATTTCCTCCTCTAAGAGGTCCACGAGGAGCTTTTGGAGGTAATTTGGATGAGGTGGAGGAATGGGATCATCCTCCACATATACTAGGGAGATCTTAGGATATTAATATTCTTGATATTCTCCCACTTCTTCTTCATACTACGTACACCCATGATGTTCCATCACTTGGTGTTGCACCATATTTTGGGCCATCTAATGAGTATGGTTTTCCATATGTTCAGGGCATAGATCAGGCTACGAAGCAACTCATCTATGAGTGCGCTCCATGTAATCACTCTAAGGGGGCAAGTTGGCATGATATAATCACTCCTCTCTCTCAGCATGCTCCTTCTAATCAAGGATGCATTGCTCAAAATTATGTTGCCTATGCAACCTCTACCTCTGAGTATCCTCCTTTTTGAGGCACTCACACTCTGCATGAATTTATTCCAATTGGTCTTGTAAGATCTGTTGTCGTTGCTTTGATTCCATTTTTTGTGATTGATCCATAAGATCCTCCGTATGTATTCTCTGGTGTACTCATTCTATCTGAGCAACTTTATTGGTATGACCTCTAATAGAATTATTTTCCATGCTCTTGACCTTATCTGTGTAGAAAACATTCATATTTTGGTGTTGTTTGTACTTTATGCTCATGTAGGTCGATGGGGAAACCATAGTGCGAGAACACTTAAAGAATTCCCCTAGCTCTCTGATGGTCCTATGTGTACTCTCACTATGAGAACTCATAGAGTAATACTACGCAATCAAGGGTTTGTATCCAAGCTACCCTAAGAATCGATCGAGACCATCCAACTATCTAGTGTGCCATGGCTCATGTGATGGCATACCATTGACTCCAACCTTAGACATGTCAAATGTGAACTTACTAGATTCATTGTTATTAGGAGTCGATGTGGGCCTATGATGTGAAGTAGGCCTCTCTTCCTACCCCTGAATGGGTAGATTTCTACTTGTCTATTTTTATCTAACAAGGGCCATGAGCCACCTCTATCTCGAGTACATATCGAAACCAATCTATTTATTGTTCCTTCCTTAATGATGTACTCTTTTATGGATCCAATGGATCCATGAGGTGTATGATCATGATAAATTCTTCCATGCATGAAGGCCTCATGTTGGTATCTTCCATGCTCGTATTTGTCTCGTGAGGCATGTACATTGCCTCCTCTAAGTGGGGTATTCTTATGAGAACCCTCATGCATAGAGTTATCCCCTCTAATGCTCATCGAACATCATTCGGGAGGATATTGTGATTGATTATTCTCCATATTGTGTTGAGCATTGGGTGGAGCTTCGGCCTCAACCTCAATCATATGATGATATCGGCCTCTCTGTGTTCACACCATGATATTATATTATCTCGTATGTAAATTTAAAATCACACAAAGAAAATAATGATGATTATCTCTTTTAAATAATGTTTGTGAGCCCTAACTGGTTTTATGTGTTTGATATTTGTTGAAAAATCTAAAATACTCTCATCATGATTAAAATTGTTGATGCTATACTCAATAGTTTAAGGCTTTCACCTATATACTCATAGCTTGAAAACCTAGCTATGAACTCTAGGCCACATAATCCAACCTATAATATGTGGTTCTGAAGTCCACACATGGTTAGGGAGCATAGATTCTCTTGGTCCTCACCCTGTTCACCCATAGTCAGTGATATACCTCTTCGAAGAGAGATACATGCAAATTTTCCATGGGCTATGACGATTCTCGAATCTGATATTAGGCTAGTAACAAAGGATTGAGGGAGTTGGGCCAATGGATGGAAATAATTGCCACCATTTTTAAACCCTACTAGTGGTTGGATGTGACTTCCAACTCATTAGAGTTTATATATTGCATGGTTTGTGTGGTTATTTTTACTTAGCATGAAATAAAATGCATCAAAGAGCATTCGAATGATTTTCCTACATGCTGATTTTCAAAAGAACATTTATCTTTCAAATAATGCATGTCTATGCTAAATTATTTTTTTAGATAATACAAATTACTATGAAGGAATGGCCTCTAATTGGGCCTCATGCATGGAAACTAAAAAACAATTGATCTATACTACTGGAGACTAGGGTGGATTGAAATTAGAAGTCAATTGTTCCTTGCAATAACTAGTAGAAACCTAAGATAATCTAAACATTTTCCCTTTACGCTTTCTCTATGTTTTCTAATTAAATTGATTTTCTATTGCATTCATACAATAAAAACACATATAGAGACATGAAACCACAGGAAAATTGATCCTACCTCATATCCAAGTTTTATGGAGAAGCCAATATCTGTAATTTTCTATCCTCTGCTAGCCACAGATATTAGGTGTAGCTGATACTATCACCCATGTCTGTCATGTGCGGTGAAAATTATTAACCATGGTTGTCAACCATGGTGAGTACCTACAATAAAAAAACATAGTCAAACATCTGAAACAAGCATAAAATTTGGTGGGTCCGACCGTGATCACCATCTGTACCCATGCAGAAAGCATACACCTAGCTAACTAATGCATCAATTGATACCAAACATTAAGTATGCAAACATATTGGTAATAACAAATTAAGTGAAAAATCGGGGTTTATTTTATTAAAATTCATCAAATCCAATTACATATATGTCCCTCTTAGGGATCCTCAAAATTGATCCAATTACTACAATATTGAAAACCCTCTAAATGATTGATGATGTAATTCACAGGCTTTCTAATAGGACATGAACTGCTCTAGGTCAATGGTGACCTTCTTCTCTTTTTGGAAGAGGTATTTTTTACCTTGAATGCATTGACGGTGGAGTCCTAAAAACCCTACATTCAAGAAACAACAAGAAACAATTAGAAGTAGAGTATGTCTCTCTTGATGAGGCTTTTAAAGGAATCTTGCATAAAATATGTCATGAAATAAAGAAATCTTGTAAAACTATCAATCTATGCAATAAATGGTTAAATTATCATAAAGCATAATAAAGAAGTAAATATCTAGCTATGAATCAATCTAATTAGCCATTAAAAATATTAAATGCATAAAAATAACAAGGAAACTAGTCTAATTATCAAATGCTAAGAAATGAAGGAAATATATCCTAAATCTCTAATTCAACCATACAATTGTATCTAAGAAAGTAAATCTAATTGAGATCTATCTAAACAAATGAAAATAAAGATAAGTCTCCTGCTAAAACAATGGAAATTAGGGACTGAACCCTCACCACATGTATGAGGTATAGTGAGCACTATTAGCCATGGTAGACAGCTACAGTTGAGCAAAAAATAATCTTGCTCTCCAAATTTGGGCTTGGATCTCCAATTCTCCTTGTTGAATTGATGATCAAGGGTCGCCTTAGTGTCCTCTAATGGATTGGTAGTGTGAATTATCTGAATTGATGATGAAATTGGCTCAATTATATTTCTTGATTCTCCTAGACCTCTAGGACCTTCATGGATTTGAATACATCCATGATCTCCAATTGGGTAGAAAAAGTGTTTCTCTCAAAGGTAGCAAGTGAGACTATAATTTGACAGGGCTTCACTAAATTTCAAATAAAAAATCTTCCAGACTTATCCCAAATTTGGAGGGGGGTCTTATAGCACATTGAAGGCATTGATATAGCTTCATGGAGAAGACAAGAACAAGAAACCAACAGTTGGAGCAGTTGGAGGGAAATTTCTAGATGTTTCCTCATCCAAAATTCGTTTGGATTCATCACCCAGGCTGTTGTAACCGATTATGGATCCAAAACTACTTTGATGGTAGTCGTAGCTCTAAGGCGTTGCTAGAGTTGTTAGTCATGGGTGTTAGCCATGACTAAGCCTGAGTTAGCCAACTCTACCCAAATTGAGTGGTTAAAAACACTACTTCACCTTGGAGCTATACAATATCATTCATATGGTCTGTTAGCATGTCCCATATGAGTAGTCGCCTTGACATGACATGTTTTAGGTGTCTACAATAACATATTGTTCCATGTCCCCACAAAGACAACATCTCACCAAACTTAAATAATTAATGTATAAATATTTTTGTATTCATTCAAAAAATCTTTTCATTGCTCATTAAATTCCTTTTCCATCATAAATGCAACAATTGCAATAACTCTATAGATGGATGCAATTTTTTTTAAATCATGTAAACTTAAAATTCTTATTAATTGATATTATGCACTTAAGTAAGGTTATTTAATATTTTTAATAAATTTTTAATAAATCAATTAGTAAAAAATAAATTCAAAATTATATAATTTAATATTTGAGAAGCTTTGCACTCAAACATATGTAATAAAGCATTTCATGTATCATTTTTCTCTCCCAAACTTCTATTTAATGAATGAATCATTTGAATTAGTTAATAAGACTTCAAAAACTTCATCAAGTTCCTACTACTACCTATACATCATAACTAATTTCACTATTTTTTATGATCAATGAGATTATGCTAAGAGAAGTGAAAAGATTTTATAGCATATAAACATCATTCTCCCTACTCAAGTTGTTCATTCAATATTTTCAAGTCTTAAGAGCAATGGTCATTTTTCATGTCTGCCAAAATAAAAGTAATATGATTGGTCAATCAAAGGATTTTATGTGTTTAATGCATAATTTACTCCATGTTATTTTTTCATGGAAGGAATTACAGTAAAGAAAAAAATAGGCTTCCATCCTATTGTATTGAAAGAAAACATACAAATATAGCAAAATGTCCAATTAAGGAATATTAAATATTTTAAAGCTAAATGCTTTTTAGTTTCTAATTTTCTAATTAATCCACTACTCAAAGTTTTATTAGCACATACAATTATTACTTTCAGCATACAGTAAGTTAATAATGTCTCTTCCTTTGGCAATTTACATACATTATTTTAGTGTTATCAATCATATATTCAAACAAAAATGTTCTCCAAATAAAAATTAGATTATATCTAAATTTTGATGAATTTAAAGTTTCTTCAATAAGATATGAATCAATGAAACTTGTTACTTAATCCCCATTGCAAGCAATTGTTTCATGCTATGTTTTATATTTCAAGTAATCACATATCACAAACATGTCATACACTATAATATAGGATAAAGAATGTCACAAAGGCAAGTCCTTGTTCTAGAATGGATCATCATGGTCTTGTGTATAAGAAATCAACTTATAGGAGACAACTAGAATAAACTTTAGAGTTGTGTTATATTTTGTGTTTGACCACCAATGACTTGCATGACCATAGACATAAGTTCTAAAGTTCCATCCAATTATAAGATGTGGAGGCACATTATGATGCATTAGCCATATGGTTGAATTATATATGAATAAATGACACAATGTTAACCTCATACATTAATATATTTCATTAGAGGATAGAAAAATGTGTATAAAATAAAGAGAAGAAAGTTACAAAAAGGTTTGAGGTTAACAAGAATATTCAATATAGATATGTCTTTTGGCATATCAATCATATGATATATTATCCAAGCATTAATATAAATTGAATAGACACTTTAGAAATTATTAAGCATAGTTTTAACTAGAATAAGACCCCATATGCATCTACTCTAATATAATCACTCTAAAATAAAATCCAAAGTATAAATTTCATGTAAATAATAGTTTGAGGATATATATGGCATTTTCAAAAACTTATTGAGAAATAAATGATATAAAAAACCTCATAAAGGAGAATTAATATCAAAGGATTGTTCATATCTTAAGAAGCCAGAGGAAGAAGTTGCATGCATTAGGGTTTCAATTTCTTAGTGCCATACTACCTCTCCACTTTGGAGTGTGTGTGGGATGCCTCTTAGGGCATTTTTTTGCTACTTTCGTTGAATTTACTCCGTCGTTTTGTGGATTGAACCTATTTTTTATAAATGAAACCCAATCAATAGCTCCATCTTATGTTGAAGTTGTAGAAGGGATAAATGGTGCTAAAGGTGAACAAGCAACCATATGAGTTCATTTCCAAAGTTTATTATGAGGTAATGTTTCTCCTTTAGATGTTGTTATTTCATTGAGTAAGTTTAATACTACTTGTTCTTGGTTGGAAAGCCATATGTTGGTAGGGTATTTTCTAGATTGCATCCCTGGTGAGACCCTCCTTTGAAACTAGATCCAAAAAGATTGGCATAGCATAAATATTTATGGTATCCAAAACCTCACCAAAGAATTTTTTTGTTTCATTTTTTTGACCGTGCTCAGGCCAAAGTGGTCCTCAACCGTGGGCCTTGATCTGTTCATAGCTCCCTGTTGATTTTTTAGTCTTAGACCAAGGATTTTTCAGTCACTAATGATGTTTCCTTGTGGGTTTCAATTTGGATTGAATTCCTTGGTCTTCCTAGAATTACTATCAGAACCTTATGGTCCCCATTGATAATTTTTTCTATTGTGAAATGGATAAATTTTATGCCTCACACTCTCAAAAGTATTTTTATGTCAAAGTTGATATTTTTAAAGACCTTAGGGAGACTATTTATGTTCAAGTTGATGATTATAGGTTAAATAAATGTGTTTTCTATGTAAACCTACCTAACACATGTTACCATTTTCAATCAACTACCCATAATATAAAAATATTGTCCTTTAATGGTGGATAAGATTAAAGCTAAAGAGACGGTTGCGGCTCCTGTTACTACTAGCTTTGTCCTTGCTTCCAAAGAGAGGCAAGATGAATGGAAGGTAGTCTAGAAGAAGGTTAAGAATGGGAAAAATGTAACCCCTATAGCTGCTCCCAACAACTCGCCTCAACCCCTTATGTCTTCTATGCTAGTTGGACATGGTGTGGTGACAGAGCAACATACCACACAACTAGTGGTATTATTGGAAATTTTGAGTAATTGGTTGTCATTGATGTCAAAATTAAAATTATTGTAAATCATTTTCTAGGTTGACATATTAAATTGCAAGGCAATTATCTCCATTGAAAAATAAGACAAGGTAGACAAGCTCCTTTGAAAAAGGTTCAATTAAATGCAAGTTGAGGAATTTTCTAAGGCAAAAGACAAGGGTTAAAAGGATTAATTATAATATTTAAATTAAAAGTTTAAATATTATAATAATATTATTTAAATTTAAAATGGGCACAAAAATTTAAATATTCTCCTAAGATGGCAAGTGCCGACATCGTCTTCCAAATTCGAAATGCATATATAAATTGGAACCTAAAATCATTTGGCATGGTGTTCAAAAAAATATTAATGTTTGGCAATCAAAATTCTTAGGCTTTGAAATCCTTTGAAAATTGTAGCGCACGATATTTGAGCAAGGTGACACGAGGGAAAAATGATGCACGCTTTTCCTTTTTGGATAGTGCATAAAATTTAATAAGGAGAGCGCAGGCATTTGGTTCCAACCGAGCATGTAACTCAATTGGCAGGCAGACCCTATGTAGGGAGTAATGCAAAAGAGGTCTCGATTTTGAGACGTAGTAGTGATAGGTTGTTTGTGTTTTGTCTTGTGTAATAGTAGTTTGTTTGACAGCAATAGGTTAAAGGAAAGATAAGTAGATTGAGGTTTTGTGTGGAAAGTTAGCTCATACAGTGCTCTAGTGGTTTGATATTTTATTTTAATTTTTGTATGGTGAAATATATTTTAAGAAGGAAATTCACGTGGATGTTTTGAGAAAGTATTTTTCTATCTAAATCTTGAAGTGGAATTAGAAAGATCAATTGTTTGTGAGACAGGTTTTTGAAGACATATCTCCATATGCGCAATTAAGAGGTATGGGTATATTATTCCTTGTTTAAAGTATTTTGTTTAAGTGAATGTTTTGGAACATAAGGTGGAGATAAAATGATTATTTGATAAGAATTGTTGAAAATTTTTGAGTTAGGGTTTGATACCCACATGTGCATCAATTGTTGAGAGAAAGTGGAAACAATTGTATTAGGGCTTGTACTTCATTATTGAATGATTGTAGAAATATTTGGGTCAGAGTTTGAGAACAAGATTATGCTTCCATTATTGAAAGGGATTGAGACACTTGTGCTAGAATTTGTGAATTACTTGTGTTAGGTTTGAAGACAATTTTGTGAATCATTATGAAACCTTTTGAGCATTGTGTAGAAACCTAAAAGTCACACATTCTCAATCATAGACCATCATAGGTCATCTCATTTATCTGTAGGTGCAAAACCCTAAAAAACTACACCAATTACATCCAAAACACCTTCTATTCACAAAAGGGCTACCTACTAGCTCCCTAAGGCCACTTAAGCCCTTTCCTATGCCTAATTAGGGCTCCCATGGGACCATTCCCTCCAAAAACCCTAATTATGCTAATTACAATTCTAATTTGAAAGTCACTTTTCACTTAACTGCACTTTATCACCTATATAGGTTTAATTAGGGTTCTAAGCCAAATTAGCCATAATTACATCCTCATACATGTCTGCACCAAATTAGTTAGAATATTTCCCAACTCAATCGTAACCTAACCTAGGAATCAATCGATCCTAGTTAATCCTAATCCCTCCTAACACATGTGTGAGGATAGGATATTTACCTTAGGGCATGTGAGAGGTTGACTATGCATGACACCTCACAAACCCTAACCTAACCACCTTAGGACTTGACCTTAGGGTTTAGTACACCTAACCACACTCCCTAAACCTTGGTTTATTCTATAAATAGAAGACCAAATCTAAAAAGGTTTGAAAATCCAACTAAGTTCATATTATTTACAAGCTCATTATATAGGCTCTAATGGCCAAAAATACATAACCAAATCCACTAAATCATGGATTTGATCCCAAATCCTCAACCATAAGCTACAAAAGTGTAAGAGAAGAATGCACAAAACTTCTAAGCTAGGAAATAAGGGAAAAATGCTAACTAGAAGATCCTTTAGCTAACTTGAAGTTCACTCTTTCTACTTTGAGTTCACACTTCCTAAATAACACTCCTAAATGACAACTAGAAGACAACTAGTGCCCACAAGTGTATGTGAGAATGAGACTCACTTACAATATTAATTTGCAATAAATAAACTATGCAAACCTAGCTAGGAACTACTAGAGGGGTCATATGAGTGATCAAAAATCAATCCTCATCATGCCTCCCCATAATAGAAGCATTGGCCTCCAATGCTTTCAAAAGAGTAGGAAAGTCACGGGACATCTGATGAAAAGAAATCCAACGAGCCTGATGCGGTAGCTGTCCTTGTCGAGCCACAAGATATGAGGTGGTAGACCCCTGGTGAGTCTGTCGAGTCTTCGTGTCATAGATATGATCGAAATCCAATGGTAACTGATAATCAAGAACCACATCCATAGGATGACTGATAGCTAGTGTGGTCTCCAATGTAGAGTCAAAGTACAACTTCAAAAGATCTACATTGATGATTTCATGAATCCCCAAGTGTGTAGAAAGATCAAGGCAAAAATCATTCTCAGACACCTGCTGAATAATAGTATAAGGCCCATAGCGAATTGGTTTGATTTTACTATGAGTCTTGTTAGTAAAACGCCGCTTGTCAAGATGCAACCAAACTTTCTCACCAACCTGAAATGGATGAGGAATTCGATGTCAATCCATGGCATTTTTCTGCTACTGCTATGTCTTTTGAAAAATCTCAATTACCTTTTATTGAAGATTATGCAAGTGCTAAATGAATGAGTGTGCCTTGTCTTGCTCCTTCTGAAGATGTGAAGTGATAGGAGAAGGCAAAGACAAAAGTAATTCATAAGGTGCCAAGGGCTGAAATACCATACAAACCTCAAAAGGTGAGTGACCTGTAGAAGAATGTAGTGCCCTATTGTAGGAATGTTCAATATGAGTGAGACTTAAGTCCCACTTTGTTGGTGAAGTGTGATGATAGATTCTTAAACTTTGCATAAGTGTACGGTTTACCACTTTAGTCTGCCCATCGAATTGTGGATGATAGGCGATGGAAAAGTTAATGGAAACTCCCAAAAAGTTTCCACAAAGAATGCCAAAATTGACCCACAAAGCATGAATTACGATCCAAGATGATGCTAGTAGGTAGACCAAAGGATCGCCAAATGCTATCAAAGAACAATTGGGCTAAGTCTGCTACAGAAATTATCTTGCAACATGGAATAAACTTACCCATTTTACTGAATCTTTCAACCACCACGAACACACAATCATGTTGTCACACTATCATGGGAAAACCACTAACCAAATCCATGGAAATGCTTTCCCAAGGATGGGAAGGAATGGGTAAAGGCATGCCTAAGCCAAACTTCCTATTAGCTAGTTTTGAGTGACAACAAACTGCACACTATTTGAGAAATCTCAACACATCCCTTTGCATTTTAGGCTAATAGAAAAATATTTGCAAGTGATGAAGTGTTTTGTGCTTCCCAAAGTGACCACCATAAAGTGTAGAATGAGCTTCCTTAATAAGTGACACTCTAGGCTCACAAGGAACACAAACCTTGTCCAATTTATAAAGAAGTCCTTCTTTGATGTAGAAATCTTGGAAAGGACGCAAATTGGAAGAAGAAGGCTTAATCACTTGCTCAAATATTTTCCCAAAATCAGAATCCTGTGAATACTGATTAGACCAAGTTTAAAATCCCAAGTGTGAAGTGGACATAACTATTAAGGCAAGAGTTGCAGGAGGCCTACTCAAACAATCAACAACAATATTACTCTTCCCCTTTTTGTACTTGATCACCAAGTGAAATTGTTGGAGGTAAGAGGCCCACTTCATATGTCTTGATTCTTCAATTTTACTTTGAGATTGTAAAAACTTGAGAGGCATGTGATCAGTGTGTACTACTGTATCCTTTCCCAAAAGATAATGTCTCCAGTATTTTATAGCTTGAACTAATGCATACAACTCCTTGTCATATGTAGAATAGTTCAACTTAGCAACAAAAAAATTTTCTGAATGATAAGAAACTGGATGACCATTATGTTTGAGCACAGCTCCTAAGGCAACTTTAGATGCATCCATTTCAATCTCAAAATGTTGAGAGAGGTCAGGTAAAGTTAACACAAGTGCTGTAAAAAGTTGCTTTTTTAGTTTCTCAAAGGTAATATCTTGGCTTTTCTCCCAATGAAATGGAACTTTAGACTTAGTGAGATAATGCAATGGAGCTGCAAGAGTGGAATATTGAGGAATGAACTTGCGATAAAAATTCGCAAGTCCTAGGAAACTCCTTAACTTGGTGAGAGTAGAAGGAGGGGACCACTTAAGTAAAATGTCAACTTTAGTGGGATCTACCTGAATTCCACTTTCACTAATCACATAGCCAAGGTAAGAAACTGAAGTATTACCAAAAGAACACTTGGAAGGATTGGCATATAATTGATTCTTTGCAAGAAGATCAAGTGTATGATGGATATGCCCAAGGTGTTCCTCCCAAGTTTTTTAGAATATCAATATATCATCAAGATATATTATTACAAATTTGTCAAGTACATCATGAAATACATCATTCATTAACCTCATGAAGGTTGTAGGAGCATTTGTAAGATCGAAAGGCATGACCAACCATTCAAAGAGGCCCATTTTCATCTTAAAAGTTGTCTTCCATGTATCCTCATCTTGGATACGCACTTGATGATATCCACTTTTGAGATCTATTTTTGAAAAGAACCTAGCTCCTTGGAGCTGATCTAATAAATCATCAATGCGTGGTAGTGGATATCTATTTTTTACAAAAATTCTGTTCAAAGCATGAAAATCAATGCACAATCTCCAAGTGCCATATTTTTTAAGAACCAACAAAATAGGTGAGGCACAAGCAGAAGTACTTTCCTTAATGAAACCCTTAGACAACAAATCTTCTATTTGCCTTTTTATTTCTTCATTTTGCAAAATAGATTGTCTATACATGGGTGCATTAGGTAGTGAAGAACCAGGAATGATTTCAATGCTGTGATTAATTGTGTGAATTGGAGGAAGAGACTTTGGCTCTTGAAATATGTGTGAGTAATTTTGCAATATTTTATCCATTGAAGAGTGTTTCTTTGTAATGGATGTGGATGTAGAAGTGTGTTGAGAGTGAATGAAAATTAGAGCAACCTCACTACACTTTTTAATTGCCTTTTGTGTTTTCTTGGAATTTAGAATGATATTAGGAGTATTGGTGCTTTTTATGAGGAAGACCTTACCATATTTTTGAAATGTGTAGGTTATTTTGAAAGCATCATAAAAAACTCTCCTATCATACTGAAAAGGTTGTCCAAGCAAAATCCCACAACAATCCATAGGAGTCACATCACAAGTGACTTTATCTATGAAATGTGGGCCAAGTGCAAATTTTAATGTGCAAGTGTGAGTGATTTTTGAGCCTCTTCCACTATCCTTACAACCCAAAGAATAAGGTTGAGGATGAGGCTCCATATGTAACTTCAATCGCTCGACAATGGACCTCACAATTAGATTTTTCTATGAGCCATTATCCACTATACAATCTGTTGCAAAATTATGGAGCAAATGAGCTCGAGTGATGAAAAAAGCATCACGAGCACCTCATGATGAACTTACATTTACCAAGGTAACCTCATTGAGCTTACCTCGTAATTTCGTGTATACTCTACTGTCTCCTACTGACTCAAGGGGACCTTTGGAAGCATCCTATTCTTGAGTAGTGATGACTAAAATTTTCTATTGGCAATTTTGGGTACTTTGGGTACATTGCCTTTGCTCAAGTGTATAAGTTGTCATTGATGTCAAGAAGCTCTTGAAGGAATTTGATTTGATGTCAAATAATTTGTTTTGATGAAGGTTACGGCATGACAGTTTCAAAGGTCTTTTGCAAACCCCAAGTTGGCGGGTTTAGAGATTACAGGTGGATGCATTGGTTTAATGCATTTGGGTCCGGGAGGAAGTATTTATTTAAATAATTAAAAACCTTGTTAAGGTTCCATTTAATTATTTTTAAATAAATAAATTATTATTTGCAATGGGTTCTCCTAATCCATGGCGCAAATGTTTTAACATTGTGGGCGCTAGCCAAGACCTCCGTCGACGTGTTAAACTCCTCGTCGATGTCAAAGAGCTTATGGTAAATTGCATATAAATCTCCCTCGATGAAAACAAAGATTAATCCCATCCAAATTTTGAAAGGAGTTGCTCGTTGTAAATTCATCTGTGTATTCACTGATTTTTCGTGGATTCGTTGTTCGTTTGTCTGCACTCACCGTTTGTCGAATCCATCGTAAATTTTATTGTCGTCGTGTCATGGCAGAGGAAAGGAAGGGACTATGGTTTCATTTTATCCCTGGCATAGAAGGATCAAGGTTAACGACATGAGGTTTAAACCTCACCGGGTGCCTTTGGCGCACCGGTAGCGGCTAGGTTGTTGGCGCGCTACCCGAACGGGAGGTTCCACGTTCGAATATCGCGAAAGGGTTTTTCGTCGTGAAGTGGACGCAGCAGGTGGTGTTAGAATTCATGTGCAAATTTCTCCATAGCGATTTTTGATGTGGCTAAGGTATTTTCGAAATTAATTTTTGCTAAGTGTTTTTTGCGGATGGAGGAAGTTTGTTAGAGGGAAAAATAGCTTAGGAGTTATAAGGAGTTTAAAGCTTGTTTGTATTTTGATAAAAGATTCTTTTTGAAGATGTTGTTGAAATTTCTTATTGCATTCTTATGAGAGATAAATTTTATTTGTGATAAGACTATAAGGGAGAAATAAGGTGTATAAGGGTTAAATCTTTCTTGTAATGTTGAGAGTGCTTTTGGTTGTTTATGGAAATGAAAGCATGATGTTTTAAGGTCAATTGCTTCTTGTGTGAAGTTGTGAAACCTTAAGTGGGCAGCTTTGAGATTGATATTTGCTTTCATTAAATTGGTAATAATCAAGCTATTCTTTACTTGGTTAAAGTGTTGAGCTTACTCCTTTGTTGATGATTTGAAAAGTTGTGTGTGCTATTGTGAGTTGAGTTGGTGGATGCTTTTGTTCAAACAATATTGGAGAGAAAAGGAGTTCTACTTGTTTCCTTTTCTGATGTTGATTGTGAAATGCTTCAAGGTTGTGTTTTGAGCTGAATGGTGTTGATTGAACCTTGTTTGATGAGCATTGTTGTTGAAGCCCTAATTGATGGTGAAAAGAACATGAGTATCATTGTTATGTGATTCTTTGCATAGTTGGCAATTGTTGGAGTTTCATGTTCTTGAAAGAAAGCATTCTATCCTATCCATTTTAGATATTGAGTTGAGTTTTCATATGTTTTTTAGATTTGAGATTGAGTTTGAGTTGAGTTTTCAGATTTGAGATTGAGTTTGAGTTGAGTTTTCAGAATTGAGATTGAGTTTGAGCTGAGTTGATTTGAGTTGAGTTTTGAGATTGGGAGTTGAGTATAGAACATATTGAGTCTCTAACAATTCTCTTTATGCTTCTATGAGTTTGACAAATCACATTGGGTCTCTAACAATTCACCTTGTGATTTCCTACTAAGAAAGTTTTTCTTGGTGAGCTTGCTGAGGTTTTGGATAGGTTTCGGTGGGGACTTGTGAGCAGGTTTTGGACAGGTTTCGATGGGGACTTGTGAGCAGGTTTTGGATAGGTTTCGGTGGGGACTTGTGAGCAGGTTTTGGATAGGTTTCGATGGGGACTTGTGAGCAGTTTTGGACAGGTTCCGATGGGGACTTGTGAGCAGGTTTTGGACAGGTTCCGGTGGGGACTTGTGAGCAGTTTTGGACAGGTTTCGATGGGGACTTGTGAGAAGATTTGGATAGGTCCTAGCAGAGGACTTGTGAGCTGAGTTTTGATAGTTCTATCAGAGAACTTGAGGATAGAGGAGCACTGGTTCTTTGAGAAGAACCTGAGGACAGATTTGGCAAGTCTTTGAGAAGGCTTGTGTGTAGAGGATTGATTTGTTCAAGTGTTGGATAGATCTGATAGATAGAGGAAGACTTGTACTAGACCGACTAACTATGTTTGGTATAGGTTGTTGAGCTGCTGTGGACGTGATCATAGAAGGCAGAGGTCTCTTAGGCTAAGCATTGAGGATAGGAGGTCTTCGATGGAAAGGAGTTCCACGTGCTGGCAAGAGGTAGAGGTAGTTGATCTTCTGAGGGATCATTTCCAGAGCAGAGGGGAAGGTATCTCCTTTGAGCAGAGGCTCATAAATTCAGATAGAGGGGAAGGTATCTCCTTTGAGCAGAGGCTCATAAATTCTTATTGGGGGAAGGTATCTCCTTTGGGCCGAGGCTCATAAACATTGTAATTGGGAAGGATTCCCAAAGAACTTTGAGATAACTTTTAGAGAAAAGTTTTGTGGACGTAGCCCAACCATTCTGGGTGAACCACGTTAAAATTGGTGTCACTTTGTGGATGATATTGTGCATTGCTTTGATATTGCTTTGGGTATATTGCTTTACTGTTTTGAAGTATAAAGGAAAAAGTAAAAAGAGGTCTTATACCTGTTCACCCCCCCTCTCAGTATAAGCTTGTGTTCTTCAATTGGTATTAGAGCAGGTGCCTTCGGAAAGTTTAACGACTTGAAGGAAAAGCTAGTAAAGAACACAATGGATCATTCAAGTGGCAATGCAACACCTATTCTTGATGGGTCAGATTTTGGTCTTTGGAGTGCAAGGATGAAGGTTCATCTAATGGCACTTGGTAATGAGGTATGGGAAGTGATTGAAGATGAGTACACTATTCTTGTACATGGTCCTAATACTAAAGAAGAAAGGCTCCTACATCACAACAATTCAAAAGCAATGAATGCAATCATGAAAGGCTTACAGAAAGCAGATCTCACCAAAGTGATTCACTCGCAAGACAACTAGTGAAATGTGGAAATAGTTGAAGGTGGTTCATACAGGTGATACAAATGTCAGAAAGGCCAAGTTAAGACACTTCAAAGGTATGTTTGAACAACTCAAGATGAATGATGATGAAAATATTAGTGACTACATGCTTCGTATGGATGAGGTTGTTAACTCCATGAAAGACTTAGGTCTTGAGCTTGCTGAAAATGATGTTTGTGATAAGATTTTAAGATCTCTTCCTAATAGATTTAGTGAAAATATTTTTGCTATTGAGGAAGCTAAAGATTTGGATAAGTTGAAAAAGGATGAGCTCCATAGTATACTTATGAGCATTTGAGTTGAGAACTCAAGTAAAGGTTGATGTCAAGAAAGAGGCAGCTTTCAAGGCTACCAAGGAATCCAAGGGTAAATAGCTTCAAGATAGTGATGAGTCTTCTAGTGATGAAGAGGCTTATTACAACAAGAAAGGCAAGTTCTCTAGAAAACACAAAAGTATGAAAAATATAAGATGTTTCAATTGTGGAAAGTTTGGTCATTATGCTACTAACTGTACTGTTCCCAAGAATGAAAGTGATGAAGATAAACAAGATTCTAAGAGCAAGGATTCTAAAAAGCACAAGCATCACGGAAGATCAAAGATGAGCACAACAATCAAGGAAAGAGGTATTCTCACAAGCACAAGAAGAGTTTCTACCTAGACAAAGCAAGTAAGTGTTCTAGTAGTGATAGTGAAAGTTCTTCAAGTGATAATGAAAATGAGATGTTGTTCATATCAGAAAAAGAGGAAGAACCGAAACATAGATTCATTATCATGAAATGTCTTAGATGTGGAAATTTTGGTCACCTTGAGGATGATTGCACAAATAATGATTTGGTTTCTAGTATGTATGAGGATGCTTCATAAAACTATAAGGAAGATGCATGTATGGTTTTTGAAAAGGGTAGCACCTCTAGTGATAAGAAATCTGAAAAAGGCTTTGATGATTCAAAAGGCAATCAAATAAAGGATCTTGAAAGTGAACTTATTAGTGCTCTTAGTGCTTTGAAAAAGGAAAGAAAGAAGAATGCTAGACTCAAGGATAAGTTAGATGAATGTTGTATGGAGAGAGATGATCTTATAGAAAGTCTTGACTTCTCTATAGCTAAGACACAAGAACTCAAGGATGAGTTAGAGTCTAAGGTTCTTGAGTATAGTGAGTTAGAATAGAAAATGGCTTCTTTGAAAGAGGAAACTAAAGAGTACAAGGATAAGCTTTACTAGTTTCAAGATAGCTCCAAAAAGGTTAAGTCACTCATCAAAGGTCAAAGAAAGACAATAGATAAAACAGGCCTTGGTTTTGTTAAGCCACACAAGGAACAAGTTGGAGAGTCTAGTAAGAGACTCCAAAAGGAAGAGAGTTCTGATGAGGAAAGTACTTCAGAAAAGGAGTCCTTGAATGATAGATGCACAGAAATAGAAAATAGAATTCAGAATGAGAAGAAGAAGTTTTCAGGACCCAAGAGGTCAAATAAAGGAAAGTTTCAAGGTAGATGTTTTGCTTGTCACAGGTTTGGTCACATGGCTTCACATTGCATGGCTCAAGTGAAGAAGGTAAATGACAATTTCAGAAGTGCTAGTTTCTTTCAAGGGTATTGCTACTCTTGTAAACAGTTTGGGCACAAGGCAGTCTATTGCAAGGTAAATAACAGGAACAGGTTTGATCAGAACAAGTTTGGTCAGAACAAGTTTGGTCAAAACAAGTTTGGCCAGAACAGGTTTGGTCAGAATAGGTGGATTCAAAGATCAGGTTTACCTCAGAGAAACAACATCATCAAGTGTTTCAAGTGCAACAATGAAGGTCACATAATCAGACAATGTAGAGCTGAAATTCCAGAATACAAGAATAGGAACAAGTGGCATGATCAGGTCCAAGGATCAAGGCATGGACAAGAACAGGGATGAGAACAAGAACAAGGAACAAGACAAGAAGAATATGGACAAAGAGTTCAAGAGAAGGCCCGGCAAGGAAGTTATAGACGCTGATGATGATCAGTGCCTCACTGGGAGTTTTACTCCCACCCCAGAATTAATCACCTCATCGGGAGGTGGGGGAGGGACTAAGCTAAGAGGCTCATTCTTAGTCCCGAGCCCCAAAGGTGGCCCTTTGCCATTGATGACAAAGGGGGAGAGATATGAGTAAGGGGGAGAGCTTCAAAGTGAAGAGGAAAGCTTCAAGTCAGGGGGAGCAAAACTTCAAAGGAAGATTCTCAGTTGTGGGCACGGTTTCTCAGTTGTTAGCACATATGGTTTCGGTTTTGGCTCTTGAGAAGTGTTTTCAGTAAAGGTTTGCCATCAATGACAAAGGGGGAGATTGTTGGCAATTTTGGGTACTTTGGGTACATTGCCTTTGCTCAAGTGTATAAGTTGTCATTGATGTCAAGAAGCTCTTGAAGGAATTTGATTTGATGTCAAATAATTTGTTTTGATGAAGGTTACGACATGACAGTTTCAAAGGTCTTTTGCAAACCCCAAGTTGGCAGGTTTAGAGATTACAGGTGGATGCATTGGTTTAATGCATTTGGGTCCAGGAGGAAGTATTTATTTAAATAATTAAAAACCTTGTTAAGGTTCCATTTAATTATTTTTAAATAAATAAATTATTATTTGCAATGGGTTCTCCTAATCCATGGCGCAAATGTTTTAACATTGTGGGCGCTAGCCAAGACCTCCGTCGACGTGTTAAACTCCTCACCGACGTCAAAGAGCTTATGGTAAATTGCATATAAATCTCCCTCGATGAAAACAAAGAATGATCCCATCCAAATTTTGAAAGGAGTTGCTCGCTGTAAATTCGACTATGTCTTCACTGATTTTTGTGGATCCGTTGTTCGTTTGTCTGCACTCGCCGTTTGTCGAATCCGTCGTAAATTTTATTGTCGTCGTGTCATGGTAGAGGAAAGGAAGGGACTATGGTTTCATTTTATCCCTAGTGTAGAAGGATCAAGGTTAACAACGTGAGGTTTAAACCTCATCGGGTGCCTTTGGCGCACCGGTAGCGGCTAGGCTATTGGCGCGCTACCCGAACGGGAGGTTCCGCATTCGAATATCACGAAAGGGTTTTTCATCGTGAAGTGGACGCAGCAGGTGGTGTTAGAATTCATGCGCAAATTTCTCCATAGCGATTTTTGATGTGGCTAAGGTATTTTCGAAATTAATTTTTGCTAAGTGTTTTTGCGGATGGAGGAAGTTTGTTAGAGGGAAAAACAGCTTAGGAGTTATAAGGAGTTTAAAGCTTGTTTGTATTTTGATAAAAGATTCTTTTTGAAGATGTTGTTGAAATTTCTTATTGCATTCTTATGAGAGATAAATTTTATTTGTGATAAGACTATAAGGGAGAAATAAGGTGTATAAGGGTTAAATATTTCTTGTAATGTTGAGAGTGCTTTTGGTTGTTTATGGAAATGAAAGCATGATGTTTTAAGGTCAATTGCTTCTTGTGTGAAGTTGTGAAACCTTAAGTGGGCAGCTTTGAGATTGATATTTGCTTTCATTAAATTGGTAATAATCAAGCTATTCTTTACTTGGTTAAAGTGTTGGGCTTACTCCTTTGTTGATGATTTGAAAAGTTGTGTGTGCTATTGTGAGTTGAGTTGGTGGATGCTTTTGTTCAAACAATATTGGAGAGAAAAGGAGTTCTACTTGTTTCCTTTTCTGATGTTGATTGTGAAATGCTTCAAGGTTGTGTTTTGAGCTGAATGGTGTTGATTGAACCTTGTTTGATGAGCATTGTTGTTGAAGCCCTAATTGATGGTGAAAAGAACATGAGTATCATTGTTATGTGATTCTTTGCATAGTTGGCAATTGTTGGAGTTTCATGTTCTTGAAAGAAAGCATTCTATCCTATCCATTTTAGATATTGAGTTGAGTTTTCAGATTTGAGATTGAGTTTGAGTTGAGTTTTTTAGATTTGAGATTGAGTTTGAGTTGAGTTTTCAGATTTGAGATTGAGTTTGAGCTGAGTTGATTTGAGTTGAGTTTTGAGATTGGGAGTTGAGTATAGAACATATTGAGTCTCTAACAATTCTCTTTATGCTTCTATGAGTTTGACAAATCACATTGGGTCTCTAACAATTCACCTTGTGATTTCCTACTAAGAAAGTTTTTCTTGGTGAGCTTGCTGAGGTTTTGGACAGGTTTCGGTGGGGACTTGTGAGCAGGTTTTGGACAGGTTTCGATGGGGACTTGTGAGTAGGTTTTGGATAGGTTCCGGTGGGGACTTGTGAGCAGGTTTTGGATAGGTTTCGATGGGGACTTGTGAGCAGTTTTGGACAGGTTCCGATGGGGACTTATGAGCAGGTTTTGGACAGGTTCCGGTGGGGACTTGTGAGCAGTTTTGGATAGGTTTCGATGGGGACTTGTGAGCAGATTTGGATAGGTCCTAGCAGAGGACTTGTGAGCTGAGTTTTGATAGTTCTATCAGAGAACTTGAGGATAGAGGAGCATTGGTTCTTTGAGAAGAACCTGAGGACATATTTGGCAAGTCTTTGAGAAGGCTTGTGTGTAGAGGATTGATTTGTTCAAGTGTTGGATAGATCTGACAGATAGAGGAAGACTTGTACTAGACCGACTGACTGTGTTTGGTACAAGTTGTTGAGCTGCTATTGTGGACGTGATCATAGAAGGCAGAGGTCTCTTAGGCTAAGCATTGAGGATAGGAGGTCTTCGATGGAAAGGAGTTCCACGTGCTGGCAAGAGGTAGAGGTAGTTGATCTTCTGAGGGATCATTTCCAGAGCAGAGGGGAAGGTATCTCCTTTGAGCAGAGGCTCATAAATTCAGATTGAGGGGAAGGTATCTCCTTTGAGCAGAGGCTCATAAATTCTTATTGGGGGAAGGTATCTCCTTTGGGCCGAGGCTCATAAACATTGTAATTGGGAAGGATTCCCAAAGAACTTTGAGATAAATTTTAGAGAAAATTTTTGTGGACGTAGCCCGACCATTTTGGGTGAACCACGTTAAAATTGGTGTCACTTTGTGGATGATATTGTGCATTGCTTTGATATTGCTTTGGGTATATTGCTTTACTTGTTTTGAAGTATAAAGGAAAAAGTAAAAAGAGGTCTTATACTATTCACCCCCCTCTCAGTATAAGCTTGTGTTCTTCAATTGGTATTAGAGCAGGTGCCTTCGAAAAGTTTAACAGCTTGAAGGAAAAGCTAGTAAAGAACACAATGGATCATTCAAGTGGCAATGCAACACCTATTCTTGATGGGTCAGATTTTGGTCTTTGGAGTGCAAGGATGAAGGTTCATCTAATGGCACTTGGTAATGAGGTATGGGAAGTGATTGAAGATGAGTACACTATTCTTGTACATGGTCCTAATACTAAAGAAGAAAGGCTCCTACATCACAGCAATTCAAAAGCAATGAATGCAATCCTGAAAGGCTTACAAAAAGCAGATCTCACCAAAGTGATTCACTGCAAGACAACTAGTGAAATGTGGAAACAGTTGAAGGTGGTTCATACAGGTGATACAAATGTCAGAAAGGCCAAGTTAAGACACTTCAAAGGTATGTTTGAACAACTCAAGATGAATGATGATGAAAATATTAGTGACTACATGCTTCGTATGGATGAGGTTGTTAACTCCATGAAAGACTTAGGTCTTGAGCTTGCTGAAAATGATGTTTGTGATAAGATTTTAAGATCTCTTCCTAATAGATTTAGTGAAAATATTTTTGCTATTGAGGAAGCTAAAGATTTGGATAAGTTGAAAAAGGATGAGCTCCATAGTATACTTGCAGCATTTGAGTTGAGAACTCAAGTAAAGGTTGATGTCAAGAAAGAGGCAGCTTTCAAGGCTACCAAGGAATCCAAGGGTAAATAGCTTCAAGATAGTGATGAGTCTTCTAGTGATGAAGAGGCATATTACAGCAAGAAAGGCAAGTTCTCTAGAAAACACAAAAGTATGAAAAATATAAGATGTTTCAATTGTGGAAAGTTTGGTCATTATGCTACTAACTGTACTGTTCCCAAGAATGAAAGTGATGAAGATAAACAAGATTCTAAGAGCAAGGATTCTAATGAGCACAACAATCAAGGAAAGAGGTATTCTCACAAGCACAAGAAGAGTTTCTACCTAGACAAAGCAAGTAAGTGTTCTAGTAGTGATAGTGAAAGTTCTTCAAGTGATAATGAAAATGAGATGTTGTTCATATCAGAAAAAGAGGAAGAACCGAAACATAGATTCATTATCATGAAATGTCTTAGATGTGGAAATTTTGGTCACCTTGAGGATGATTGCACAAATAATGATTTTGTTTCTAGTATGTATGAGGATGCTTCAGAAAACTATAAGGAAGATGCATGTATTGTTTTTGAAAAGGGTAGCACCTCTAGTGATAAGAAATCTGAAAAAGGCTTTGATGATTCAAAAGGCAATCAAATAAAGGATCTTGAAAGTGAACTTATTAGTGCTCTTAGTGCTTTGAAAAAGGAAAGAAAGAAGAATGCTAGACTCAAGGATAATTTAGATGAATGTTGTATGGAGAGAGATGATCTTATAGAAAGTCTTGACTTCTCTATAGCTAAGACACAAGAACTCAAGGATGAGTTAGAGTCTAAGGTTCTTGAGTATAGTGAGTTAGAAAAGAAAATGGCTTCTTTGAAAGAGGAAACTAAAGAGTACAAGGATAAGCTTTACAGGTTTCAAGATAGCTCCAAAAAGGTTAAGTCACTCATCAAAGGTCAAAGAAAGACAATAGATAAAACAGGCCTTGGTTTTGTTAAGCCACACAAGGAACAAGTTGGAGAGTCTAGTAAGAGACTCCAAAAGGAAGAGATTTCTGATGAGGAAAGTACTTCAAAAAAGGAGTCCTTGAATGATAGATGCACAAAAATAGAAAATAGAATTCAGAATGAGAAGAAGAAGTTTTTAGGACCCAAGAGGTCAAATAAAGGAAAGTTTCAAGGCAGATGTTTTGCTTGTCACAGGTTTGGTCACATGGCTTCACATTGCATGGCTCAAGTGAAGAAGGTAAATGACAATTAGAAGGTAGTTTTCAAGGGTATGCTACTGAACTTGGGCACAAGCCTATGCAAGGTAAAAACGGGAAAGGTGACAAGGGAGGGCGAAGTCAAGGGGGATTCAAAGAAGGACGAGAAACAACAAAGTGTTCAACAACAAGAGTCACAAAAAGAGAGCGAAACACGAACGAACGGAGACGCCAGGACAAGCAGGCAAAAAGGGATGAGAACAAGAACAAGAATATGGCAAAGAGTCAAGAGAAGGCCCGACAAGGAAGTTATAGATGCTGATGATGATCGGTGCCTAATCGGGAGTTTTACTCCCACCCCAGAATTAATCACCTCATCAGGAGGTGGGGGAGGGACTAAGCTAAGAGGCTCATTCTTAGTCTCGAGCCCCAAAGGTGGCCCTTTTCCATTGATGACAAAGGGGGAGAGATATGAGTAAGGGGGAGAGATTCAAAGTGAAGAGGAAAGCTTCAAGTCAGGGGGAGAAAAACTTCAAAGGAATATTCTTAGTTGTGGGCACAGTTTCTCAGTTGTTAGCACGTATGGTTTCAGTTTTGGCTCTTGAGAAGTGTTTTCAGTAAAGGTTTGCCATCAATGACAAAGGGGGATATTGTTGGCAATTTTGGGTACTTTGGGTACATTATCTTTTCTCAAGTGTATAAGTTGTCATTGATGTCAAGAAGCTCTTGAAGGAATTTGATTTGATGTCAAATAATTTATTTTGATGAAGGTTACGACATGACAGTTTCAAAGGTCTTTTGCAAATCCCAAGTTGGCGAGGTTTAGAGATTACAGGTGGATGCATTGGTTTAATGCATTTGGGTCCAGGAGGAAGTATTTATTTAAATAATTAAAAACCTTGTTAAGGTTCCATTTAATTATTTTTAAATAAATAAATTATTATTTGCAATGGGTTCTCCTAATCCATGGCACAAATGTTTTAACATTGTGGGCGCTAGCCAAGACCTCCGTCGACGTGTTAAACTCCTCATCGACATCAAAGAGCTTATGGTAAATTGCATATAAATCTCCCTCGACGAAAACAAAGAATAATCCCATCCAAATTTTGAAAGGAGTTGCTCGCTATAAATTCGTCTATGTATTCACTATTTTTCGTGGATCTGTTGTTCGTTTGTCTGCACTCGTCGTTTGTCGAATCCATCGTAAATTTTATTGTTGTCGTGTCACGGTAGAGGAAAGGAAGGGACTATGGTTTCATTTTATCCCTAGTACAGAAGGATCAAGGTTAACAACGTGAGGTTTAAACCTCATCGGGTGCCTTTGGTGCACCGGTAGCGGCTAGGCTATTGGCGCGCTACCCGAACGGGAGGTTCCACGTTCGAATATCGCGAAAGGGTTTTTCATCGTGAAGTGGACGCAGCAGGTGGTGTTAGAATTCATGTGCAAATTTCTCCATTGCAATTTTTGATGTTGGCTAAGGTATTTTCGAAATTAATTTTTGCTAAGTGTTTTTGCGGATGGAGGAAGTTTGTTAGAGGGAAAAATAGCTTAGGAGTTATAAGGAGTTTAAAGCTTGTTTGTATTTTGATAAAAGATTCTTTTTGAAGATGTTGTTGAAATTTCTTATTGCATTCTTATGAGAGATAAATTTTATTTGTGATAAGACTATAAGGGAGAAATAAGGTGTATAAGGGTTAAATCTTTCTTGTAATGTTGAGAGTGCTTTTGGTTGTTTATGGAAATGAAAGCATGATGTTTTAAGGTTAATTGCTTCTTGTGTGAAGTTGTGAAACCTTAAGTGGGCAGCTTTGAGATTGAAATTTGCTTTCATTAAATTGGTAATAATCAAGCTATTCTTTACTTGGTTAAAGTGTTGAGCTTACTCCTTTGTTGATGATTTGAAAAGTTGTGTGTGCTATTGTGAGTTGAGTTGGTGGATGCTTTTGTTCAAACAATATTGGAGAGAAAAGGAGTTCTACTTGTTTCCTTTTCTGATGTTGATTGTGAAATGCTTCAAGGTTGTGTTTTGAGCTGAATGGTGTTGATTGAACCTTGTTTGATGAGCATTGTTGTTGAAGCCCTAATTGATGGTGAAAAGAACATGAGTATCATTGTTATGTGATTCTTTGCATAGTTGGCAATTGTTGGAGTTTCATGTTCTTGAAAGAAAGCATTCTATCCTATCCATTTCAGATATTGAGTTGAGTTTTCAGATTTGAGATTGAGTTTGAGTTGAGTTTTTAGAATTGAGATTGAGTTTGAGTTGAGTTTTCAGAATTGAGATTGAGTTTGAGCTGAGTTGATTTGAGTTGAGTTTTGAGATTGGGAGTTGAGTATAGAACATATTGAGTCTCTAACAATTCTCTTTATGCTTCTATGAGTTTGACAAATCACATTGGGTCTCTAAAAATTCACCTTGTGATTTCCTACTAAGAAAGTTTTTCTTGGTGAGCTTGCTGAGGTTTTGGACGAGGTTCGGTGGGGACTTGTGAGCAGGTTTTGGATAGGTTTCGGTGGGGACTTGTGAGCAGGTTTTGGACAGGTTCCGTGGGGACTTGTGAGCAGGTTTTGGACAGGTTTCGGTGGGGACTTGTGAGCAGGTTTTGGACAGGTTTCGGTGGGGACTTGTGAGCAGGTTTTGGACAGGTTTCGGTGGGGACTTGTGAGCAATTTTGGATAGGTTCCGGTGGGGACTTGTGAGCAGATTTGGATAGGTCCTAGCAGAGGACTTGTGAGCTGAGTTTTGATAGTTCTATCAGAGAACTTGAGGACAGAGGAGCACTGGTTCTTTGAGAAGAACCTGAGGACAGATTTGGCAAGTCTTTGAGAAGGCTTGTGTGTAGAGGATTGATTTGTTCAAGTGTTGGACAGATCCGACATGACAGAGGAAGACTTGTACTAGACCAATCGACTATGTTTGGTACAGGTTGTTGAGCTATTGTGGACGTGATCATAGAAGGCGGAGGTCTCTTAGGCTAAGCATTGAGGATAGGAGGTCTTCGATGGAAAGGAGTTCCACGTGCTGGCAAGAGGTAGAGGCAGTTGATCTTCTGAGGGATCATTTCCAGAGCAGAGGGGAAGGTATCTCCTTTGAGCAGAGGCTCATAAATTCATATAGAGGGGAAGGTATCTCCTTTGAGTAGAGGCTCATAAATTTTGATTGGGGGAAGGTATCTCCTTTGGGCCGAGGCTCATAAACATTGTAATTGGGAAGGATTCCCAAAGAACTTTGAGATAAATTTTAGAGAAAAGTTTTGTGGACGTAGCCCAACCATTATGGGTGAACCACGTTAAAATTGGTGTCACTTTGTGGATGATATTGTGCATTGCTTTGATATTGCTTTGGGTATATTGCTTTACTATTTTGAAGTATAAAGGAAAAATTAAAAAGAGGTCTTATACTATTCACCCCCCTCTCAGTATAAGCTTGTGTTCTTCATTTTCTTCTTAAGCTTAAAACAATCTGCTTTTTCATGACCTTTTTTCTTACAATAGTTACAAATTTTTTTAGAAGAATAAGGTTTAGAAGAAGAAGAAGAAGAAGGAGTAGAAGCAAAAGGAGAAGAAGAAGAAGGATATGGAGAAGAAACATTCTTATTTTGAGAAAAATTCTTCTTTTTTGAGAAAGAACTATTCCCTTTTTATGAGTTTGCAACCACTTGAGTAGCAGGTGTGTGGAATGCCTATGAATGTGCTTTGAAATTGTCCTCCACAAGTTGTGCCTGGTTGAAAATTGAATCCAATGTTTCGATAGAAACAAACATAATTTCCCTGTACAAATGCTCCAACAAGACACTTTGAAATTTGAGAATCAAATCTTCAATATCTTCCTCCACATTCAAAAGTATCCTGTACCTATTGAATTGAAAGATATATTCCTGCACAGTCATATTAGTACCTTGTTGAAATCGAAACCACTTAATTACCAATTCCTTAGAATAATTGGAAGGATAAAAATTGGTCTTAAGACAGTCTACAAGCTCATCCCAAGAGGTGAGTTCATCATGACCTTTTTTTCTTTCAACAAGTACTTTAGGTAAACCAAAAAAAATTAGCTTAGCATATGGAACCATATCCTCATTTGAAAGCTAAGTGTAAGAAAACCAAGAACTCATTTCAAGAATCCAACTATTCAATAATTCGAGGTTCTAGGATCCATCATAAAGTGGCACTTCACAATGAACTCTCAGGCGAGAATCATGAGCAGAAGTTGAAGCACTGTGAATGGAAATGTCATTTACCTTCATTGCAAGGTCACTAAGAACTTTTGCCATGGTAGTATCATTAGCTTTATCTGCTAATGCATTCACAACATGTGCCAGTTCTACCACTTGGGTAGCCAAGTCAGAAGCCATGTGAAACCGGGTATAATCCAGAAGTAACAAGGACAAAAACACTTAAAAAATTAGGGTAAAATTTGAAAATACCCTGTTACAATGCAGTGCCTTGAAAATTACCCCTAAGGCTAAATAAAAAATTTAACTTAACCTAAGGTTTAAAAATGTCTTTTATAATTTATTAATTTAACAATAACTTAATTAAAAATTGAAATTAATTAATCAAAAATATTAATTAAATTTAATTAAGATATTTAAAAATAAATTAATAAATAAATAAATAAATTACATGCAATTTAAAGTAAAAATTAAATAACTGATATTACCCTATTTTGTTTTGTGTAACAGTAGTTTGTTCGACAACAATAGGTTAAAGGAAAGATAAGTAGATTGAGGTTTTGTGTGGAAAGTTAGCTCATACAGTGCTCTAGCACATGCTAGAGCATGAGATCCATTAGGTCACATGTTCAAAACCCCGAGGCAATAGTTTAGTAAGGGAAAAAAAATTATATAGTGTTGTGGTTGATCCACAACACACCCCAAAATTGGGGACCCACCTTTTTTGTAGGTTTGTGGAAGAAATCTCGGTGACCCAGATGCTAAAATGAAGAAAAGAGAAAAAAATGCCTAAGTGTTGAAAGTGTCGCGAAATCGCGACCTGTCACGCCATCGCTGCAGAAAAACAGGAAAGTGTCACGAAATCGCGACATGTAGCTCCATCGCTTCCGAAAAGGAGAGAGAAAAGAAAAATTGAAAGTTGTCGCGAAATCGCGACATATCGCTGAGAAGAAAAGAAAAGGTGTCACGAAATCGCGACATATCGCTGGAAAAGATTGAAAAGGTGTAGCGAAATCGCGACATGTCGCTGAGAAGAAAAGAAAAGGTGTCACGAAATCGTGACATGTCGCTGGAAAAGAATGAGAAGGTGTCGCGAAATCGTGACATGTTGCTCCGTCGCGGCCCAGGTAGGAGAGAGAAAGGCAAGAATGAAAATCGTCGCGATTTCGCGACGTATGGAGCTGCCACTGCTTAGAATTGAAAATGGTCGCGATTTCGTGACGTGTTTTGCAGAAACGTACGGATGATGAAAAGTGTCACGATTTCGCGACGTGTTTTGGCAAAGTGTACGGAAGCGGAAACAGCGAAGGGACTCGAAGCGAAAAGGCGTCGCGATTTCGCGACCGATTGCAGCTAAAGTGTACGGACGAAGAAATGGTAGCGAAATCGCGACATGTTTCGGAGAGATGGCCCGAAGGAGAAAATGGTCGCGATTTCGCGACGTGTTTCAGCAAAGTGATCCGAGGGCAAAAGCGGTAGCGATATCGCGACAGTTTGCGACAAGAAGGTCCGAAGGAGGAATGGTCACGATTTCGTGACAACATTGAGCGCAAAGGAGTGCAGAGTCAAAACGGTAGCGAAATCGCTACAGTTTGTGGAGAGAAGGCCCAAAATAAAAAATGGTAGCGAAATCGCTACAGCTTGTGGAAAGAAGGCACGAAAGTGATAATGGTCACGATTTCGCGACAAGAAGCGGCTGAAGACGTACGGACGAGGGAAGCGTCGCGAAATCGCGACATGTCACGATTTCGCGACATGTCGCATTTTCGCGGCTAGGAAGGTGAAAAGGCTGCATGTTGTTTTTGTCATGATTTGCACAGGAAGACATTACAGAAGGCATAGAAAACGTAGGACACGTGGCATACAGGTGTCAGTGTTGTAGGGGCGTTACATGCAGCGGTAGATTTCGAGCATTTCAGAATCAAGCATGAATCAAAAGCAAGGAAAAGGCGGGAATTTGAAAGGTCACATGCAGGAAGGTGAAGCGAAGCGACACAGGGAGAATCGAAGAGCCGCACCAGATAGGATAAATCCAGAAGCGCAGATTGAAGGAGGGGTTGGAAATTGCTGCTTGCAGAGTTGCAGAGACAAAGGCTTTATGCCATTCTGGGCCTGCACTTGGGCAATTTCCTTCTTTTTGTTCTGGAACATTTATGCCTGGAACAATCTGTAAATGTAATTGATACATCATTTAATACAGAAATACAGAGTTGGCATATTATTGATGAGAAAGAAGGAGTCATTTTGTGCATGCATGATTTAATTTTTTATCATTCATTCCAGATTTCTAAGGCTTTTAGGTGAAGTTTAATGCAAGTGTGCTTGGTTGCTTCATGCGAATGCCTAAATCGGAATTATAGTAGAAACCCTAGAAACCAGCACCTAATTTATTTGGATTGTGCGAATTTGCAGGTTCATTAGGTTAGGTTGCATGCAGAAAACCTCATTATCTTCGGTTTCATCGAATTGATGATAGCATTCTGACTGTAGTTTAGTTTTATTTCCATTTACTTTGCTTTATTTTTCAAACCCTTACTTTATTTTCTATAGTTTAATTACTGTATTTGAATAAGCGGCTGAAAATCCATCAGAACTAAAGATTAGAATAGATTTATTCATTTTGAGTCCACTATAAATTCAAATTAAATAAACCACAGTGCCCCTTGTTAACATCCACTTGCAAACCCTAAGATATTCCTAGCATTTCATTTGAATAGCATCATTTCAGCATAACAGGAACCTTGGAGAAATTACTTTCTTTGCAAGCAGAGGATTTTGGGACTCAGATCCTATCGGAGAGTGTGCTTTCACAACTGGGTGAAAACACCACTCAACATATTGGCGCTAGAAGGAGGGCCGAATTGGTTTATTTTGATTTTAATTTTCATACCTGAATAATTTGTTTTTGATTTAATTTTGAAATCATTTAATAAATCTCATAGACGGCTAAACTGCAACACTGTTTTTGTTTCTGTTGCAAGTTTTCTTCGAAGTAGCCGAGGGTTTCATCAGGCAGGCTGGACCCACTGCGGCGTATTGCAACCAGGTCCCAAACAACCGGGGAAACCATTTTTCATGACCTTACTGGTACTCCCAAGAGTAAAGCCAAGCAAGTCGTAAGTTCACCAGTCGCAAAAGACCTGTTTTCTCCAGGAACATCGAGTGGACCTACGCCTGTAATATCTGTTGCACCTAGTGTGCCTATAGTAAGTAATATTTCTACTGCTATTGTAGGTCTGTCTTCATCAATTCTGAGTCAAATGGCTCAAGCTCCAGCAGCTCCTTGGTATGGAGCTAATAATACTCCTTTGAACATTGCTGGGGATATCCATGAAATCCCCAAGAACATTGAAATATTTCTGCCTAAATACAAACCAGATGGCCCAAGAACAGCAGAAGAACATATCCAAGCTTATAAGGATGTTTTAATTAGGCTGCAAGTTCAATATGAAGATGTGGCTTGCAGACTTTTTCCTATGAGTTTAGATCCAATAGCATATGAGTGGTATATATGCTTGCCAACTGGTTCAATCACTTCTTGGATTCAAATGGAAAATGCCTTTGTTAATCAATTTAGATCACCCTTAGATCCTGCAACTATTTACAATCAGTTTATTACATGCAAAAGGGGCCAAGGGGAACCAATCAGGATGTTTAATCAGAAATTTCAGAAGTGCTATAATAGAGCAATTAGGCACTTTGCTATTGATCCCGCAGTGGCTTTGCAGATATATTTTGGGGCATTGGACCCCATGACAGCCATGTTTGCAAGGCGCAATCCTCAAGTTACCATGCTGGCTTTGGCCTATAATGAAGCCATGACTATCGAGCAACAAATGACACCACAGGGCTACGGGTTTACCCAGATGCCTATGATGGGACAGTATGCTCCATATGGTCAAGCTCCCCAGGCAAATCAACTCATGGCACCACAAATGCCAAGCATGAACGCCTTCCCATATCATCAGTAGTATCCACCAGCACCCACGTATGCACCCATTCCAATCCAACCAATCACAGCCATTCCACCTGTCCCTGCATTTTTGCAGAACAGTCAACCAACTATGCAAGGAACAAGTCAAGTCAACCCTCAAGCCATAGTTCCTTTTCCAAATCCTACCCCGATTCAAAGTGTCAATCCATACGGGAATCCCATTCCTCAGAACCCGACCCCAGTGTTGAATCAAGACCCCATTAATTATGCGAATCCAACGGGGGTTAACAATAATATGATTCCACCAAAGGATGTTTATTCGAAAGTCGAAGAGCTCAAGAAATTAGTGCATAAACTGAGCAATGACAGGGTTCAACAGTAGAAGTATGAGTCCCATGCCCCTCACCCAAATCAAAATTTTAACAATAGAGGGAGGCACTGGAACACCAAACCTAACAATGGGGGAGTTCCAGATCCCATTGCTAATCAATTAGATACTTCTGCAGGACCTAGCCAATCCAATTCTCTGTTGAATCTTTCATATTTGGCATGGTAAAGGGGGTGCAGGTTGCATAACACAAAAGAACACAATGAGAGGAATTGTCCTAAGATTGCTAGATACACTCATTGTCTTCAGGCACAAGTTGATGATTTGGAACTGGTATCAAATGAGAATCCATCACAACATCAAGATGATAATATTATGGTGATGGAAACTGTATATCATCAAGAAGGTGAGAGTGAGGAAGAAGAAGATGAAATTCTAGAACAGGAGGTGCAAGCTTTTCGAGATTTCAGAAAGGGGAATCATGGATACCATTTGAGAAGTAAGTCTAAAGCCCCTAAAACCTCATCGACACCTCCAAAAAATTCTATTCTTCCTCCAGACACTAAGGCAAATAATAATCCTCCCCCTCCACTCAGAAGAGAAATGTCTAATGATATGCAGAAGACAGTCAAATTTGAAAAGCCAAACTATGACATAGTGGAGGATCTAAAGAAGTCCAAATCTAGCCTTTCATTCCTGGATGCAGCTAGATTGCCTGGCCAAAAGGAGGCGTTGATAAAAGCTTTGAACTCACCTGATCCAATGTGGAAGGGAAAAGGAGTTGAATCCCACCTTATTTTGCGAAAGGAGAGAAGGGATGTCCCGCCATTCTTACTGACTTTGAGAATTGCGGGTAAGAATTTGCATAACTGTTTGGTGGATACAGGTGCCACGAGCAACCTCATGCCTGTAGAAATTTGTAAAATGTTAGGTCTACAGCCTGTTTCATCCAAATGTACAGTCCTGCAACTAGACAGATCAGAGGTAAATGTGGTAGGGACTTTATATGATGTCAAGATTCAATTGAATTCTGAACCCAGGGTCCAGCAGGTTGTAGACATTTTGGTGGTTAATATCCCAAGTAGGTATGGAATGCTACTTGCTAGGGATTGGATGAAAACTCTGAATGGCTATTTTTCAACGGACCGCTCGCATATGTGGCTACCATGGAAGGGAATTGCAAACCAAATAAGAGTGGAAAACGAACCGAGGCTTAAAGAGATTATAACATATTTTAACAAGCCGAATGAAGTTCGCTTTTCGAGCGTAACTGGGAGTCTATGCACTTGACGTTGAGGAAGCTGCTGAAGAGCTTAAAGAGGAGGCATGTCATGGTGGCTCTTATGAGGAAAATTATTACACATGGTTGCTCAAGTTCTATGGATCAAAATCTAGACAGGGAGAAGGAGCTGGAGTCGAGCTCACTGGTCCAGGAGGTAAACCATTATTGGATACCTACAGATTGCAATTTCCTTGCACGAACAATGTGGCAGAATACGAAGCATTGATCTTTGGTTTACGTCTAGCATTGAGCAAACATGTTAAATGCTTGAAGGTTTTGGGAGATTCTGAGTTGGTAGTCAAGCAAATCAAAGGACAATATACATGCCGTGACAGAAGACTGAGCCTTTATAGAACTAGGGTTATGGACCTCATGGAAGAGTTCGATGCATTCAACATAGCCCTTATTTCTAGGAAAGGAAATCGAATAGCAGACTCTCTTGCAGTCGCCACGGGCATGTTGAACCCGGTTGATATAAGAAGATGTAAAAAGTTTTCCATTGAACTGGTTCCTTGTCCATCAATACCCGATAATGTAAAGAATTTCCAAGTTTTTGAAAGTGACAGACATATTTTCAAATTTGTCACGAACTCGGGTATTTTTGAAAATCAGGTGATTGATGAGGAGCAAAGGTGGCAGGATGAAATAGAAGATGAAAGTGAAACTGCGTATCAATCCAAAAAAATTCCTAAAGACGTGGTTTCATTGGAAAAGATGTTCGACATGGAATGCAAGAACAAGAAAAGAAAAAGAGTCCCACTCCCCAAAGATGCATGTGATTCAATTAATCTAGGGAGTGCAGAAAATCCAAAGGAGGTGTACATAGCAAAGGCATGTACAGAGGAAGAAAGGAGCAATATAATACAGGCATTGAAGCATTACATAGATTGTATTGCTTGGAACTACAATGAACTGAAGACTTACAACCAAAACATTATCACACATACCATCCATTTGAAGCCAGACTCCAAGCCTTTTAGGCAAAGACAGTGAGTTGTTAACCCGCTATTGGAGCCTTTGATCGAAAAGGAGGTTAAAATATTATTGGAAGCGAAAATCATTTTTCCCGTTAGGCACTCAACCTGGGTGGCTAACCTCGTTCCAGTGAGAAAAAAGAGTGGAGAGATTAGGCTGTGCATAGATTTTCGAAATCTTAATAAAGCCTCTCAAAAAGATAATTATCCACTACCATCAATCGATGAAATTCTGCAAATGGTAAATGGATCTGAAATGATGTCCTTTCTCGATGGATATTCTGGGTACAACCAAATTCTTATACATCCGGATGACAGGATGAAAACAACCTTCACTACCAAGTGGGGGACATTTGCATATAAGAGAATGTCGTTCGGATCGTTAAATGCTGGTGCAACTTTTCAACGCGCCATGGATTACGCATTCAAAGGGCTCATAGGCAAATGCATCATCGTGTATGTGGATGATATCCCAGTTTTCTCAAAGAAGAGAGAGGATCATGTCAAAGATTTAAAGAAAGTGCTTCAAAGATGCAGAGAACATGGAATTTCCTTAAATCCCAAAAAGTGCATTTTTGGAGTGACAGAAGGAAAATTGTTGGGTCACATCATTTCAAAAGAGGGCATATCCATCGACCCAGAAAGGATACAAGCTATCCAAAACCTACCTCTCCCGAGAGCAAGAAAAAGAATTGAGATCTTTCTTTGGGCAGGTTAATTTTGTGAGGAAGTTTATCTCTAGCTTTGCTTAGATAGCCAAACCTCTGAACAAGATGCTCAAGAAAGATGTGGATGTAAAATGGAACGAGGAAAGTAGAGTGGCTTTCTAGAACATCAAAGATGCCATTTCCAGAGCCCCTATCCTTATAAGCCCAGACTACTCCAAGCCTTTTTATATTTATGCTTTTGCATCAGAACACTCCTTTGCGAGTGTCTTAACCCAAAAAGGCGAGGATAGTGCCGAGAAACCCATAGCATTTTTAAGTGACCCCCTGAAAGACGCTCAATTAAGGTATTCAATCCTTGATAAGCAAATGTACGCACTTTTTAAAACTGTGAAAAAATTTAGGCACTACATCGTACATAGCAGAGTTATTGCCATCGTGCCCGATTCAGCTGTCAAGACCATGTTTTTACAAAATGAACTAGGTGAGAAGAGAGGAAAATGGATTTCAACCATCCAAGAATTTGATCTCGAAATCCAACCAATGAAACTAGTTCGAGGACAGGGACTGGCGAAGGCGATCGCAGAAAATAATCCGCAAATAACAGGCCAATGCTCAAATACATAATACATTGCTAAGGATGACTGGTATGTTGATATTGTGCAATTTTTATTGATCGGTAAGTGTCCTTCTAATCTGAATTCAACACGAGAGAAGAGCTTTAAGGCTTAAGTCCATCAATTATCCGATAAAATCTGGTGTGCTTTACAGGAAGAATCATGAAGGTATCTACCTGAGGTGCTTGAACAAAGAAGAAGCTGCCAGGGTGTTGCAAGAATTTCACGGGAAACATGGAACTGGTCATGGTGCAACCAATGCTACAGCACATCAAATCCTGAGAGCAGGATACTACTGGCCACATATTTTCAAGGATGCGCATGCCCATGTACGATCTTGTCATATCTGTCAAGTGGCTGCAAATAGAGAAAGAAATGCAGCCATGCCGTTGCAACCTGTAGTTGAAATGAGACCATTTGCACAGTGGGGACTAGATTTCATCGGGGTTATTAACCCAAATTCTTCTGATTCTCATAAATTCATTTTGACAGCTACAGACTACTGTACAAGGTGGACAGAAGCGATTCCTACTAAACATGCCACCACAGACGTTGTGATTAAATTCCTTGAGGATCAAATTATAACAAGATTTGGAATGCCCGATTCTATTGTCAGTGACAATGGTAAAGCTTTTATTTCTACACAATTTGCAGATTGGGCATATGATAACAAAGTGAGCTTAAAATTTGCATCCAATTATTATCCTCAAGGAAATGGGTTGGCCGAATCTTCAAATAAGAATTTGTTGAATACCATTAAGAAGTTGCTAGAAAAGAACCCACGGGACTGGCACAACCAATTGAAGTTTGCCCTTTGGGCAGATAGGACCAGAATGAAAGAATCCATAGGGAATACTCCCTATCATTTGGTCTATGGGCAAGACCCGATATTTCCAGCAAATTTGAAGTTGCAGACCTTACATTTCATACAAGAGTACTTGGGGACAGATGATCAAGTTGAAGCCAAGTTAAGCCAGTTGTTGCACCTTGATGAAAAGAGAGAAGAGGCCATGAATCACATGAATAAACACCAAGAAGTTATCAAAAGATGGTTTGACAGAAGGGCCAAAGTTAAATCATTCAGAATTTCAGATTTGGTATTACTATGGGACAAAAGACATGAGGAAAAAGGGAATCATCAAAAGTTTGATTGTCTTTGGTTAGGCCCATATCAGATTTCGAAGATTCTTGGGAAGAATACCTTCAAGCTAAAAACCTTAGAAGGGAGAGATTTCATGCTACCGGTTAATGGGCAGATTTTAAAGCATTATTTTAGCCCTTAGGTTGTGAGATTTTGATATTATTCTTTTGGTTTTGGTGGGGATTTTCAGATTTTGTTTTTATTGTTTAGGATTGTTAGTCTAGCTAGGATTTTGGTTATGGATTTGATTTCAATTGACATGTGTGTTAATTTTGATAAAAAAATAATAAATAAATAAATAAATAAAATAAAAAATAAAAAAAATTGAGATGTCAACTTATGCTTAAGGTTAGGAGAATATGAAATATTGGAATTGTCTTGTAGAAGCTCCACAAGTAACACAAGCAATTTAATTATATCGTTTGAAACTTGTGATGCATGAAAGAGTCAGTTTTGCATGACAAATCATTTTCATTTGCAATTCAAGAAATAATGCATTCATGTTCCATCTCACCTTACATACATCTCATCTTAGTTGCATATGCATCTTAGGTACAAGCCATTAAAGTATGTCAAATCCTCTTAGGGTTGTGTTATAACATATATGTAAGTAAATCCTAAGGTTGGAAACTGAGTCTTGAGATATCTAGAACCAAGCACGTCTCATACATTAAAAAGGATCTTGAGCAAAATGATCAAAACCTAACTTGGAGGAAAAGGTTGGGCGAAAGAAGTTTTTCATGTCTATCCTATTATGCAACATGATCCTTAAAACAGTGGTTTTGACCACTTCCATAGAGCTTAAAGCCTAAAATCAGAGTAGTAAGGATAGGGTTAAATCCTCATCAAACTTAGGTTGAGGATCCAATTCCCCAAAGCTTTGATTTGACCCACATGGAGTAGTAAGGATAGGGTATAAATTCTCATCTCACTTAGGTTGAGAATTTGATTCCCCAAAGCTCTTATGTCTCATTTCATAATCAGTCTTGGATTGTAAGGATCGTACTATTTGTCCTCTACAAAGGATGAGTAGTCATCCCCAAGGTCTAAGCAACAAAATTAATATTTTCCATTTACACCTAAAGTTTGGATTGTAAGGATCGTACTACATGTCCCTAGCCAGGATGGGTAGTCATCCCCAAGGTCCAAGAAGTAAAAAAATAAATAAATTTTTCCCATCTCATCTTTATTTTGGATTGTAAGGATCGTACTACTTGTCCTCTACAAAGGATGGGTAGTCATCCCCAAGGTCCAAAGAAATGAAGATAAGTTTTGGATTGTGGGGTTAGATATGCCCATGCATGGCATCATGTCTTGCCTAAAAAACAAGACCACTGATTGTCTAGAGGGTTAGACTAGCATGACCATTTCTTCCATAATTGGTTTAATTATTTTGCTTAAAGTGAGGTAATGAACTCTAAATCGGAATAGTAAGGATAGGGTTAAACTCTCATCTCGGTTGGTTGGGAGTCTGATTCCCCAAAGTTCTGATTTCACATTCACTTGCACATGGGTTCCAGATAGTAGGGACTCATAACCAACTTTGGGATACAATAAGGTAATGAATTAGTGGACCCTAAGAGGGTTTGGCAATCTTGAATGCTTGTACATAATATCAGAAAAATGACCATGCCTTTTATGAAAGAAAAATCTCCTAGTACATTCATTAGGGTACACAAATCATTCACCATCCCACATATGCATTCATGCAAAACTGATAATGGAGTGTGGATCAATTTCAAATGATAGGGAAAGAAATTCATTGCACACACTGAGCTAATACTTGATGATTTTGATGATTCATGTACTTCTGATCTTTGGGCATTTGTTATATTGCTTATGTGCTAACACATGTTTTCGAGTTTGTGATATGTTTCAAGTTGGGTTCTTACTAAAATGCTCAAGAGCATTTGACAGCAGAGTCGCCATTTGTTGTGGTTGATCCACAACACACCCCAAAATTGGGGACCCACCTTTTTTGCAGGTTTGTGGAAGAAATCTCGGTGACCCAGATGCTAAAATGAAGAAAAGAGAAAAAAATGCCTAAGGGTTGAAGGTGTCACGAAATCGCGACCTGTCACGCCATCGCTGCAAAAAAACAGGAAAGTGTCACGAAATCGCGACATGTAGCTCCATCGCTGCCGAAAAGGAGAGAGAAAAGAAAAATTGAAAGTTGTCGCGAAATCGCGACATATCGCTGAGAAGAAAAGAAAAGGTGTCGCGAAATCGTGACATATCGCTGGAAAAGATTGAAAAGGTGTAGCGAAATCGTGACATGTCGCTGAGAAGAAAAGAAAAGGTGTCGCGAAATCATGACATGTCGCTGGAAAAGAATGAGAAGGTGTCGCGAAATCGTGACATGTTGCTCCGTCACGGCCCAGGTAGGAGAGAGAAAGGCAAGAATGAAAATCGTCGTGATTTCGCGACGTGTTTTGCAGAAACGTACGGATGATGAAAAGTGTCACGATTTCGCGACGTGTTTTGGCAAAGTGTACGAAAGCGGAAAAACGTCGCGATATCGCGACAGAAACAGTGAAGGGACTCGAAGCAGAAAGGCGTCGCGATTTCGCGACCGATTGTAGCTAAAGTGTACGGACGGAGAAATGGTAGCGAAATCGCGACATGTTTCGGAGAGATGGCCCGAAGGAGAAAATGGTCGCGATTTCGCGACGTGTTTCGGCAAAGTGATCCGAGGGCAAAAGCGGTAGCGATATCGCGACAGTTTGCGACAAGAAGGTCCGAAGGAGGAATGGTCGCGATTTCGCGACAGCATTGAGCGCAAAGGAGTGCAGAGTGAAAACGGTAGCGAAATCGCTACAGTTTGTGGAGAGAAGGCCCAAAATAAAAAATGGTAGCGAAATCGCTACAGCTTGTGGAAAGAAGGCACGAAAGTGATAATGGTCACGATTTCGTGACAAGAAGCGGCTGAAAACGTACGGACGAGGGAAGCGTCGCGAAATCGCGACATGTCGCGATTTCGCGACATGTCACGTTTTCGCGGCTAGGAAGGTGAAAAGGCTGCATGTTGTTTTTGTCATGATTTGCACAGGAAGACGTTACAGAAGGCACAGAAAATGCAGGACACGTGGCGTACAGGTGTCAGTGTTGCAGGGGCGTTACATGCAGCGGTAGATTTCGAGCATTTCAAAATCAAGCGTGAATCAAAAGCAAGGAAAAGGCAGGAATTTGAAAGGTCACATGCAGGAAGGTGAAGCGAAGCGACACAGGTAGAATCGAAGAGCCGCACCAGATAGGATAAATCCAGAAGTGCATATTGAAGGAGGGGTTGGAAATTGCTGCTTGCAGAGTTGCAGAGACAAAGGCTTTATGCCATTCTGGGCCTGCACTTGGGCAATTTCCTTCTTTTTGTTCTGGAATATTTATGCCTGGAACAATCTGTAAATGTAATTGATACATCATTTAATACAAAAATACAGAGTATTGGCATCTCATTGATGAGAAAGAAGGAGTCATTTTGTGCATGCATGATTTAATGTTTTATCATTCATTTCAGATTTCTAAGGCTTTTAGGTGAAGTTTAATGCAAGTGTGCTTGGTTGCTTCATGCGAATGCCTAAATATGGAATTACCATAGAAACCCTAGAAACCAGCACCTAATTTATTTGGATTGTGCGAATTTGCAGGTTCATTAGGTTAGGTTGCATGCAGAAAACCTCATTATCTTCGGTTTCATCGAATTGATGACAGCATTCTGACTGTAGTTTAGTTTTATTTCCATTTACTTTGCTTTATTTTTCAAACCCTTACTTTATTTTCTGTAGTTTAATTATTGTATTTGAATAAAAAGCTAAAAATCCATCAGAACTAAAGATTAGAATAGATTTATTCATTTTGAGTCCACTATAAATTCAAATTAAATAAACCACAGTGCCCCTTGTTAACATCCACTTGCAAACCCTAAGATATTCCTAGCATTTCATTTGAACAACATCATTTCAGCATAACAGGAACCTTGGAGAAATTACTTTCTTTGCAAGCAGAGGATTTTGGGACTCAGATCCTATCGGAGAGTGTGCTTTCACAACTGGGTGAAAACACCACTCAACATATAGTATGTGTTTAGTATTTGGGAGTCATAAGGATTATTTTTAAATAAATTTTTGGTTGATTTAGGGACACATAAGGGTTAGGAGTTGTTTAGAGTGCCATAAGGGTTGAAATTAATGATGCATGATTTTTTCTATTAGGAGTTATAAGGGTTGAGTTTATTAAAGCTTTGTGTTTATAATTAGGGAGTAATAAGGTTGTGAAGTTATAAAGATTTGAATGTAAGGAGTTTTTTGAAGAATTTTATTTATGCAAACATAAATTACAAAGAGTGCCTTATATATTTTATTTTTGCAAAATCATTAAGGAAAGAGGATATGTTTTGCATACAAGAATAGGAGTCATAAGGTGTTATAGTGGTTTGATATTTTATTTTAATTTTTGTATGGTGAAATATATTTTAAGAAGGAAATTCACGTGGATGTTTTGAGAAAGTATTTTTCTATCTAAATCTTGAAGTGGAATTAGAAAGATTAGTTGTTTGTGAGACAGGTTTTTGAAAACATATCTCCATATGAGCAATTAAGAGGTATGGGTATATTATTCCTTGTTTAAAGTATTTTTTTGAAGTGAATGTTTTGGAACATAAGGTGGAGATAAAATGATTATTTTATAAGAATTGTTGAAAAATTTTGAGTTAGGGTTTGATACCCACATGTGCATCGATTGTTGAGAGAAAGTGGAAACAATTGTATTAGGGCTTGTACTTCATTATTGAATGATTGTAGAAATATTTGGGTCAGAGTTTGAGAACAAGATTATGCTTCCATTATTGAAATGGATTGAGACACTTGTAATAGAATTTGTGAATTACTTGTGTTAGGTTTGAAGACAAGTTTGTGAATCATTATGAAACCTTTTGAGCATTGTGTAGAAACATAAAAGTCACACATTATCAATCATAGACCATCATAGGTCATATCAGTTATCTATAGGTGCAAAACCCTAAAAAACTAAAGAACACAAGCTTATACTGAGAGGGGGGGTGAACAATATAAGACCTCTTTTTACTTTTTCCTTTATACTTCAAAACAATAAAGCAATATACCCAAAGAAATATCAAAGCAATGCACAATATCATCCACAAAGTGACACCAATTTTAACGTGGTTCACCCAAAATAGTTGGGCTACGTCCAAAAAACTTTTCTCTAAAAGTTATCTCAAAGTTCTTTGGGAATCCTTCCCAATTACAATGTTTATGAGCCTCGGCCCAAAGAAGATACCTTCCCCCAATAAAAATATATGAGCCTCTATTCAAAGGAGATACCTTCCCCTCTACTTTGGAAATGATCCCTCAGAAGATCAACTGCCTCTACCTCTTGCCAGCACGTGGAACTCCTTTCCACCGAAGACCTCTTGTCCTCAATGCTTAGCCTAAGAGACCTCTGCCTTCTATGATCACGTCCATAGCAGCTCAGCAACCTGTACCAAACATAGTCAATCGGTCTAGTACAAGTCTTCCTCTATTTTTTAGATCTATCCAACGCTTGAACAAATCAATCCTCTACACACAAGCCTTCTCAAAGACTTGCCAAATCTGTCCTCAGGTTCTTCTCAAAGAACCAGTGCACCTCTGTCCTCAAGTTCTCTGATAGAACTATCAAAATCAGCTCACAAGTCCTCTTCTAGGACCTGTCCAAATCTACTCACAAGTCCCCACCGAAACCTATCCAAAGCTGCTCACAAGTCCCCACCGAAACCTGTCCAAGACTGCTCACAAGTCCCCACCGAAACCTGTCCAAAAACTCAACAAGCTCACCAAGAAAAAAAAATTAGTAGAAAATCACAAGGTGAATTTTTAGAGACCCAATGTGATTTGTCAAACTCATAGAAGCATAAAGATAATTGTTAGAGACTCAATATGTTCTATACTCAACTCCCAATCTCAAAACTCAACTCAAATCAACTCAGCTCAAACTCAATATCAAATCTGAAAACTCGACTCAATATCTAAAATGGATAGGATAGAATGCTTTCTTTCAAGAACATGAAACCCCAACAATTTCCAACTATGCAAAGAATCACATAACAATGATACTCATGTTCTTTTCACCATCAATTAGGGCTTCAACAACAATGCTCATCAAACAAGGTTCAATCAACACCATTCAGCTCAAAACACAACCTTGAAGCATTTCACAATCAACATTATAAAAGGAAACAAGTAGAACTCCTTTTCTCTCCAATATTGTTTGAAAAAAAATCATCCACCAACTCAAATCACAATAGCACAAAACAACTTTTCAAATCATCAACAAAGGAGTAAGCCCAACACTTTAACCAAGTAAAGAATTTCTTGATTATTACCAATTTAATGAAAGCAAATGTCAATCTCAAAGCTGCCCACTTAAGGTTTCACAACTTCACACAAGAAGCAATTTTAACCTTAAAACATCATGCTTTCATTTCCATAATCAACCAAAAGCACTCTCAACATTACAAGAAAAATTTATCCCTTATACACCTTATTTCTCCCTTATAGTCTTATCAAAAATAAAATTTATTTATCATAAGAATGCAATAAGATATTTCAAACAACACCTTCAAAAGAATATTTTATCAAAAATAAAACAAGCTTTAAACTCTTTATAACTCCTAAGTTGTTTTGCCCTCTAATAAACTTCCTCCATCCGCAAAATACACTTAGCAAAAATTAATTTCGAAAATACCTTGGCCAACATCAAAAATCATGCGATGGAGAAATTGTGCATGGATTCTAACACCACCCGATGCATCCACTTCACAATGAAAAACCCTTTCACATTATTCGAACGTGAAACCTCCTGTTCGGGTAGCGTACCATCAGCCTAGCCACTATTGGTGCGCCAAAGGCGACTGGTGAGGTTTAAACCTCATGTTATTAGCCTTGTTCCTTCTGCTCCATGGATTAAATAAAACAATAGTGCCTCCCTTTCTTCTAATGCTAACACAAATATGAAAACCTTATGACGGATTTACAATAATCGATGAGTACAAAAAAAATGAACAGCGGATTCATGAAAACGACGAAGACACAATTGGAGAAGAAATCTGAATAGCGGATCACAAAATCATAGAGAGGAAGAAATCGAACAACAGATCATGAATTCACAGTGAGCAACTATTTTCAAAATGCGGATAGGATTCATTCTTGATTTTCATCGAGGGAGATTTATATGCATTTTAACCATAAGCTCTTGAAGTCGACGAGGAGTTTAACACGTCAGCGAAAGTCTTGGCTAGCGCCCACAATCTTAAAACATAGCGCCCACATAGTTAAGACATTTGCGCCATGGGTTAGGAGAACCCATTGCAAACAATAATTTAATATTTATTTAAAAATAATTAAAGGGAACCTTAACAAGGTTTTTAATTATTTAAATAAATACTTCCTCCTGGACCCAAATGCATTAAACTAATGCATCCACCTGTAATCTTTAAACCTGCCAACTTGGGGTTTACAAAAGACCTTTGAAACTACCATTCCGAAACCTTCAAGAAACCTTTTATTAAAGCAAAAATTTTGACATCAAACAAATTCCTTCAAGAACTTCTTGACATCAATGACAAATTATACACATGATCAAGGGCAATGTACCCAATGTACCCAAAATTGCCAACAATCTCCCCCTTTGTCATTGATGGCAAACCTTTACTAAAAACACTTCTCAAGAGCCAAAAAAGAAACCAACTGTGCTAACAACTGACCAACTATGCCCACAACTAAGAATATTCCTTTGAAGTTTTGCTCCCCCTGACTTGAAGCTCTCCTCTTCACTTTGAAGCTCTCCCCCTTACTCATATCTCCCCCCCTTTGTCATCAATGGCAAAGGGTCACCTTTGGTGCTCGGGACTAAGAATGAGCCTCTTAGCTTAGTCCCTTCCCCACCTCCTAATGAGGTGATTAATTCTAGGGTGGGAGTAAAACTTCCATTAGGCACTGATCATCATCAACATCTATAACTTCCTTGTCAGGCCTTCTTTTGAAATATTTGTCCATATTCCTTTCCTTGTCATTGTTCTTGTTCTTGTTCTCATCCCTGTTCTTGTCCATGCCTTGATCCTTGGACCTGATCATGCCATTGTTCCTGTTCTTGTATTTTGGAAATTTAGCTCTGCACTGTCTGGATATGTGACCTTCATTGTTGCACTTAAAACACCTAAAAAAGTTGTTTCTCTGAGGTAAACCTGATCTTTGAATCCACCTATTCTGACCAAACCTATTCTGACCAAACTTGTTTTGATCAAACCTGTTCCTGTTATTTACCTTGCAATAGACTGCCTTGTGCCCAAACTATTTACAAGAGTAGCAATACCCTTGAAAGTAACTAGCACTTCTGAAACTGTCATTTACCTTCTTCACTTGAGCCATGCAATGTGAAGCCATGTGACCAAACCTATGACAAGAAAAACATCTACCTTGAAACTTTCCTTTATTTGACCTCTTGGATCCTGAATACTTCTTCTTCTCATTCTGAATTTTGTTTTCTATTTCTGTGCATCTATCATTCAAGGACTCTTTTTTCTGAAATACTTTCCTCATCAGAACTCTCTTCCTTTTGGAGTCTCTTACTAGACTCTCCAACTTGTTCCTTGTGTGGCTTAACAAAACCAAGGCATGTTTTATCTGTTGTCTTTCTTTGACCTTTGATGAGTGACTTAACCTTTTTGGAACTATCTTGAAACCTGTAAAGCCTATACTTGTACTCTTTAGTTTCCTCTTTCAAAGAATCTAATTTTTGTTCCAACTCGCTATACTCAAGAACCTTAGACTCTAACTCATCCTTGAGTTCTTGTGTCTTAGCTATAGAGAAGTCAAGACTTTCTATAAGCTCATCTCTTTCCATGCAACATTCATCTAACTTATCCTTGAGTCTAGCATTCTTCTTTCTTTCCTTTTTCAAAGCACTAAGAGCACTAATAAGTTCACCTTCAAGATCTACTTCACCTTCCTCTATATCTTCCTCTATTTGTTTGCCTTTTGAACCATCAAAGCATTTTTTAGATTTCTTATCACTAGAGGTGCTACCCTTTTCAAAAACCATACATGCATCTTCCTTATAGTTTTCTGAAGCATCCTTATACATACTAGAAACCAAATCATTATTTGTGCAATCTTCCTCAAGGTGTCCAAAGTTTCCACATCTAAGACATTTCATGATAATGAATCTTTGTTTCGGTTCTTCTTCTTTTTCTGATATGAACATCTCATTTTCATCATCACTTGAAGAAATTTCACTATCACTGCTAGAACACTTACTTGCTTTGTCTAGGTAGAAACTCTTCTTATGCTTGTGAGAATACCTTTTTCCTTGATTGTTGTGCTCATCTTTGTTCTTCTTGTGATGCTTGTGCTTTTCCTTGCTCTTAGAATCCTGTTTATCTTCATCACTCTCATTCTTGGGAATAGTACAGTTAGTAGCATAATGACCAAACTTTCCACAATTGAAACATCTTACATTTTTCATACTTTTGTGCTTTCTAGAGAACTTGCCTTTCTTGTCGTAATATGCCTCTTCATCACTAGAAGACTCATCACTATCTTGAAGCTGTTTACCCTTGGATTTCTTGGTAGCCTTGAAATTTGCCTCTTTCTTGACATCAACCTTCACTCAAGTTCTCAACTCAAATGTTGCAAGTATACTATGGAGCTCATCCTTTTTCAACTTATCCAAATCTTTAGCTTCCTCAATAGCAGAAATATTTTCACTAAATCTATTAGGAAGAGATCTTAAAATCTTATCACAAACATCATTTTTAGCAAGCTCAAGACCTAAGTCTTTCATGGAGTTAACAACCTCATCCATACGAAGCATGTAGTCACTAATATTTTCATCATTATTCATCTTGAGTTTTTGAAACATACCTTTGAAGTGTCTCAACTTGGCCTTTCTGACATTTGTATCACCTGTATGAACCACCTTCAACTGTTTCCACATTTCACTAGTTGTCTTGCAATGAATCACTTTGGTGAGATCTACTTTCTGTAAGCCTTTTAGGATTGCATTCATTGCTTTTGAATTGCTATGATGTAGGAGCCTTTCTTCTTTAGTATTAGGACCATGTTTAGGAATAGTGTACTCATCTTCAATCACTTCCCAAACCTCATTCCCAAGTTCCATTAGATGAACCTTCATCCTTGCACTCGAAAGACCAAAATCTGACCCATCAAGAATAGGTGTTGCATTGCCACTTGAATGATCCATTGTGTTCTTTACTAGCTTTTCTTTCAAGCTGTTAAACTTTTTGAAGGCACCGACTCTGATACCAATTGAAGAACATAAGCTTATACTCGAGGGGGGGGTGAATAGTATAAGACCTCTTTTTACTTTTTCCTTTATACTTCAAAACAAGTAAAGCAATATACCCAAAGCAATATCAAAGCAATGCACAATATCATCCACAAAGTGACACCAATTTTAACGTGGTTCATCCAAAATAGCTGGGCTACGTCCACAAAACTTTTCTCTAAAATTTATCTCAAAGTTCTTTGGGAATCCTTCCCAATTACAATGTTTATGAGCCTCGGCCCAAAGAAGATACCTTCCCTAAATCAAAATTTATGAGCCTCTACTCAAAGGAGATACCTTCCCCTCTACTTTGGAAATGATCCCTTAGAAGATAAACTGCCTCTACCTCTTGCCAACATGTGGAACTCCTTTCCATCGAAGACCTCCTATCCTCAATGCTTAGCCTAAGAGACCTTTGCCTTCTATGATCATGTCCACATCAGCTCAGCAACCTGTACCAAACACAGTCAGTCGGTCTAGTACAAGTCTTCCTCTGTCTATCAGATCTATCCAACGCTTGAAAAAATCAATCCTCTACACACAAGCCTTCTCAAAGACTTGCCAAATCTGTCCTCAGGTTCTTAAAGAACCAGTGCACCTCTATCCTCAAGTTCTCTGATAGAACTATCAAAATCAGCTCACAAGTCCTCTGCTAGGACCTGTCCAAATCTGCTCACAAGTCCCCACCGAAACCTATCCAAAACTTCTCACAAGTCCCCACCGGAACCTGTCCAAGACTACTCACAAGTCCCCACCGAAACCTGTCCAAAAACTCAGCAAGCTCACCAAGAAAAATAACTTTCTTAGTAGGAAATCACAAGGTGAATTGTTAGAGACCCAATGTGATTTTTCAAACTCATAGAAGCATAAAGAGAATTGTTAGAGACTCAATATGTTCTATACTCAACTCCCAATCTCAAAACTCAACTCAAATCAACTCAGCTCAAACTCAATCTCAAATCTAAAAACTCAACTCAATATCTGAAATGGATAGGATAGAATGCTTTCTTTCAAGAACATGAAACCCCAATAATTGCCAACTATGCAAAGAATCACATAAAAATGATACTCATGTTCTTTTCACCATCAATTAGGGCTTCAACAACAATGCTCATCAAACAAGGTTCAATCAACACCATTCAGACTCAAAACACAACCTTGAAGCATTTCACAATCAACATTAGAAAAGGAAACAAGTAGAACTCCTTTTCTCTCCAATATTGTTTGAACAAAAAGCATCCACCAACTCAAATCATAATAGCACAAAACAACTTTTCAAATCATCAACAAAGGAGTAAGCCCAACACTTTAACCAAGTAAATAATAGCTTGATTATTACCAATTTAATGAAAGCAAATGTCAATCTCAAAGCTGCCCACTTAAGGTTTCACAAATTCACACAAGAAGCAATTTTAACCTTAAAACATCATGCTTTCATTTCCATAATCAACCAAAAGCACTCTCAACATTACAAGAAAAATTTATCCCTTATACACCTTATTTCTCCCTTATAGTCTCATCACAAATAAAATTTATCTCTCATAAGAATGCAATAAGATATTTCAAACAACACCTTCAAAAGAATCTTTTATCAAAAATAAAACAAGCTTTAAACTCTTTATAACTCCTAAGCTGTTTTGTCCTCTAATAAACTTCCTCCATCCGCAAAATACACTTAGAAAAAATTAATTTCGAAAGTACCTTGGCCAACATCAAAAATCATGCTATGGATAAATTGCGCATGAATTCTAACACCACCCGCTGCGTCCACTTCACGATGTAAAACCCTTTCGCGTTATGGATAAATTGTGCATGAATTCTAACACCACCCACTTCGTCCACTTCATGATGAAAAACCCTTTCACGTTATTCGAACATGGAACCTCCCATTTGGGTAGCGTGCCAACAGCCTTGCCGCTATCGGTGCGCCAAAGACGATCGATGAGGTTTAAACCTCATGTTGTTAGCCTTTTTCCTTCTGCACCAGGGATTAAATAAAACAATACTACCTCCCTTTCTTCTAACGCTAACACAAAGATGAAAACCTTACGATGGATTTACGACAAACGACGAGTACAAAAAAAATGAACAGTGGATTCACGAAAATGACGAAGACACAATCGAAGAAGAAATCCGAACAGTGGATCACAAAATCACAGTGAGGAAGAAATCAAACAGCAGATCATGAATTCACAATGAGCAACTCTTTTCAAAATGTGAATAGGATTCATTCTATATTTTCATCGAGGGAGATTTATATGCATTTTTACCATAATCTCTTAACGTCGGCGAGGAGTTTAACACGTCAGCAGAAGTCTTGGCTAGCGCCATGGGTTAGGAGAACCCATTGCAAACAATAATTTAATATTTATTTAAAAATAATTAAAGGGAACCTTAACAAGGTTTTTAATTATTTAAATAAATACTTCCTCCTGGACCCAAATGCATTAAACTAATGCATCCACCTGTAATATTTAAACCTACCAACTTGGGGTTTACAAAAGACCTTTGAAACTGCCATGCTGGAACCTTCAAGAAACCTTTTATTAAAGCAAAACTTTTGACATCAAACAAATTCCTTCAAGAGCTTCTTGACATCAATGACAACTTATACACATGATCAAGGGCAATGTACCCAATGTACCCAAAATGGCCAACAAAAACTACACCAATTACATTCAAAACACCTTCTATTTACAAAAGGGCTACCTACTAGCTCCTTAAGGCCACTTAAGCCCTTTCCTACGCCTAATTATGGCTCCCATGGGACCATTCCCTCCCAAAACCCTAATTATGCTAATTACAATTCTAAATTGAAAGTCACTTTTCACTTAACTGCACTTTATCATGTAAATAGGTTTATTTAGGGTTCTAAGCCAAATTAGCCATAATTACATCCTCATACATGTCTGCACCAAATTAGTTAGAATATTTCCCAACTCAACCCTAACCTAACCTAGGAATCAATCGATCCTAGTTAATCCTAATCCCTCCTAACACATGTGTGAGGATAGGATATTTACCTTAGGGCATGTGAGAGGTTGACTATGCATGACACCTCACAAACCCTAACCTAACCACCTTAGGACTTGACCTTAGGGTTTAGTACACCTAACCACACTCCCTAAACCTTGGTTTCTTCTATAAATAGAAGACCAAATCCGAAAAGGATTGAAAATCCAACTAAGTTCATATTATTTACAAGCTCATTATATAGGCTCTAATGGCCCAAAATACATAACCAAACCCACTAAATCATGGATTTGATCCCAAATCCTCAACCATAAGCTACAAAAGTGCAAGAGAAGAATGCACGTAACTTCTAAGCTAGGAAATAAGGGAAAAATGCTAACTAGAAGATCCTTTAGCTAACTTGAAGTTCACTCTTCCTACTTTGAGTTCACACTTCCTAACTAACACTCCTAAATGACAACTAGAAGACAACTAGTGCCCACAAGTGTATGTGAGAAGGAGACTCACTTACAATATTAATTTGCAAGAAATAAACTATGCAAACCTAGCTAGGAACTACTAGAGGGGTCATATGAGTGATCAAAAATCAATCCTCATCATGCCTCCCCACAATAGAAGCATTGGCCTCCAATGCTTTCAAAAGAGTAGGAAAGTCACGGGACATCTGATGAAAAGAAATCCAATGAGCCTGATGCAGCAGTTGTCCTCGTCGAGCCACAAGATATGAGGTGGTAGACCCCTAGCGAGTCTGTCGAGTCTTCGTGTCATAGATCTGATCAGAATCCAATGGTAACTGAGAATCAAGAACCACGTCCATAGGATGACTGATAGCTGGTGTGGTCTCCAATGTAGAGTCAAAGTACAACTTCAAAAGATCTACATTGATGATGTCATGAATCCCCAAGTGTGCGGGAAGATCAAGGCGGAAAGCATTCTCGGACACCTGTTGAAGAATAGTATAAGGCCCATAGCGAATTGGTTTGATTTTACTATGAGTCTTATCAATAAAACATCGCTTGTCAAGATGCAACCAAACTTTGTCACCAACTTGAAATGGATGAGGAATTCGATGTCGATCCATGGCATTTTTTCTGTTGCTACTGTGTCTTTTGAAAAATCTCAATCACCTTTGATTGAAGATTGTGCAAGTGCTGAATGAATGAGTGTGCCTTGTCTTGCTCCTTCTGAAGATGTGAAGTGATAGGAGAAGGCAAAGACAAAGGTAACTCATAAGGTGCCAAGGGCTGAAATCCCATACAAACCTCAAAAGGTGAGTGACCTGTAGAAGAATGTAGTGCCCTATTGTAGGCATGTTCAATATGAGTGAGACTTAAGTCCCACTTTGCTGGTGAAGTGTGATGATAGATTCATAAACTTTGCACAAGTGTACGGTTTACCACTTTAGTCTGCCCATCGGATTGTGGATGATAGGCGATGGAAAAGTTAAGGGAAACTCCCAAAATTTTCCACAAAGAATGCCAAAAGTGACCCACAAAGCATGAATCACGATCCGAGATGATGCTGGTAGGTAGACCAAAGGATCGCCAAATGCTATCAAAGAACAATTGGGCTAAGTTTGCTATAGAACTTGTCTTGCGACATGGAATAAACTTAGCCATTTTACTGAATCTTTCAACCACCACGAACACACAATCATGTTGTCGCACTGTCATGGGAAAACCACTAACCAAATCCATGGAAATGCTTTCCCAAGGATGGGAAGGAATGGGCAAAGGCATGCCTAAGCCAAACTTCCTGTTAGATGGTTTTGAGCGACAACAAACTGCACACTATTTGAGAAATCTCAACACATCCCTCTGCATTTTAGGCTAATAGAAAAATATTTGCAAGTGATGAAGTGTTTTGTGCTTCCCAAAGTGACCACCATAAAGTGTAGAATGAGCTTCCTTAAGAAGTGACACTCTAGGCTCACAAGGAACACAAACCTTGTCCAATTTATAAAGAAGTCCTTCTTTGATGTAGAAATCTTGGAAAGGACGCAAATTGGAAGAAGAAGGCTTACTCACTTGCTCAAATATTTTTCCAAAATCAGGATCCTATGAATACTGATTAGGCCAAGTCTGAAATCCCAAGTGTGAAGTGGACATAACTATTAAGGCAAGAGCGGCAGGAGGCCTACTCAAACAATCAACAACAGTATTACTCTTCCCCTTTTTGTACTTGATCACCAAGTGAAATTGTTGGAGGTAAGAGGCCCACTTCATATGTCTTGATTCTTCAATTTTACTTTGAGATTGTAAAAACTTGAGAGGCATGTGATCAGTGTGTACTATTGTATATTTTCCCAAAATATAATGTCTCCAATATTTTATAGCTTGAACTAATGCATACAACTCCTTGTCATATGTAGAATAGTTCAACTTAGCAACAGAAAAAGTTTCTGAATGATAAGCAACTGGATGACCATTCTGTTTGAGCACAGCTCCTAAGGCAACTTTAGAGGCATCCGTTTCAATCTCAAAAGGTTGAGAGAGGTCAGGTAAAGTTAACACAGGTGTTGTACAAAGTTGCTTTTTTAAGTTTCTCAAAGGCAATCTCTTGGCTTTTCTCCCAATGAAATGGAACTTTAGACTTAGTGAGATAATGCAATGGAGCTGCAAGAGTGGAATATTGAGGAATGAACTTGCGATAAAAATTCGCAAGTCCTAGGAAACTCCTTAACTCGGTGAGAGTAGAAGGAGGGGACCACTTAAGTAAAACATCAACTTTAATGGGATCTACCTGAATTCCACTTTCACTAATCACATAACCAAGGTAAGAAACTGAAGTATTGCCAAAAGAACACTTGGAAGGATTGGCATATAATTGATTCTTCGCAAGAAGATCAAGTGTATGATGGATATGCCCAAGGTGTTCCTCCCAAGTTTTTGAGAATATCAATATATCATCAAGATATATTATTACAAATTTTTCAAGTACATCACGAAACACATCATTCATCAACCTCATGAAGGTTGCAGGAGCATTTGTAAGATCGAAAGGCATGACCAACCATTCAAAGAGGCCCATCTTCATCTTAAAAGTTGTCTTCCATGTATCCTCAGCTTGGATACGCACTTGATGATATCCACTTTTGAGATCTATTTTTGAAAAGAACTTAGCTCCTTGGAGCTGATCTAATAAATCATCAATGCGTGGTAGTGGATATCTATTCTTTACAAAAATTCTATTCAAAGCATGAAAATCAATGCACAATCTCCAAGTGCCATATTTTTTAAGAACCAACAAAATAGGTGATGCACAAGCAAAAGTACTTTCCTTAATGAAACCCTTAGACAACAAATCTTCTATTTGCCTTTTTATTTCTTCATTTTGCAAAATAGATTGTCTATACATGGGTGCATTAGGTAGTGAAGAACCAGGAATGATTTCAATGTTGTGATTAATTGTGCGAATTGGAGGAAGAGACTTTGGCTCTTGAAATATGTGTGAGTAATTTTGCAATATTTTATCCATTGAAGAGTGTTGCTTTGTAATGGATGTGGATGTAGAAGTGTGTTGAGAGCGAATGAAAATTAGAGCAACCTCACCACCCTTTTTAATTGCCTTTTGTGTTTGCTTGGAATTTAGAATGATATTAGGAGTATTGGTGCTTTTTATGAGGAAGACCTTACCATATTTTTGAAATGTGTAGGTTCTTTTGAAAGCATCATAAACAACTCTCCTATCATACTAAAAAGGTTGTCCAAGAAAAATCCCACAACAATCCATAGGAGTCACATCACAAGTGACTTGATCTATGAAATGTGGGCCAAGTGCAAATTTTAATGTGCAAGTGTGAGTGATTTTTGAGCCCCTTCCACTATCCTTCCAACCCAAAGAATAAGGTTGAGGATGAGGCTCCATAGGTAACTTCAATCGCTCGACAATGGACCTCACAATTAGATTTTTCTGCGAGCCATTATCCACTATACAATCTGTTGCAAAATTATGGAGCAAATGAGCTCGAGTGATGAACAAAGCATCACGAGCGCCCCATGATGAACTTACATTTACCAAGGTAACCTCATTGAGCTTACCTCGTAATCCCGTGTATACTCTACTGTCTCCTACTGACTCAAGGGGACCTTTGGAAGCATCTTGTTCTTGAGTAGTGATGACTAAACTTTTCTTCTTAAGCTTAAAACAATCTGCTTTTTCATGACCTTTTTTCTTACAATAGTTACAAAAATTTTTAGAAGAAGAAGGTTTGGAAGAAGAAGAAGAAGAAGAAGGAGTAGAAGCGGAAGGAGAAGGAGAAGAAGGAGATGGAGAAGAAACATTCTTCTTTTGAGAAAAATTCTTCTTTTGTGAGAAAGAACTATTCCCTTTTGATGAGTTTGCAACCACTTGAGTAGCAGGTGCATGGAATGCCTATGAATGTGCTTTGAACTTGTCATCCACAAGTTGCGCCTAGTTGAAAATTGAATCCAATGTTTCGATAGAAACAAACATAATTTCCCTGTACAAATGCTCCAACAAGCCACTTTGAAATTTGAGAATCAAAGCTTTAATATCTTCCTCCACATTCAAAAGTATCATGTACCTGTTGAATTGAAAGATATATTCTTGCACAGTCATATTAGTACCTTGTCAAAATCGAAACCACTTAATTACCAATTCCTTAGAATAATTGGAAGGATAAAAATTGGTCTTAAGACAGTCTACAAGCTCATCCCAAGAGGTGAGTTCATCATGACCTTTTTTTCTTTCAACAAGTACTTTAGCTAAACCAGAAAGTTTTAGCTTAGCATATGGAACCATATCCTCATTTGAAAGCTGAGTGTAAGAAAACCAAGAACTCATGTCAAGAATCCAACTATTCAAGACTTCGGGGTTCTGGGATCCATCATAAAGTGGCACTTCACAATGAACTCTCAGGCGAGAATCATGAGCAGAAGTTGAAGCACTGTGAATGGAAATGTCATTTACCTTCACTGCAAGGTCACTAAGAACTTTTGCCATGGTAGTATCATTAGCTTTATCGGCTAATGCATTCACAACATGTGCCAGTTCTGCCACTTGGGCAGCCAAGTCAGAAGCCATGTGAAATCGGGTATAAGCCAGAAGTAACAAGGACAAAAACACTTAAAAATTAGGGTAAAATCTGAAAATACCCTGTTACAATGCAGTGCCTTGAAAATTACCCCTAAGGCTAAATAAAAAATTTAACTTAACCTAAGGTTTAAAAATGTCTTTTATAATTTATTAATTTAAAAATAACTTAATTAAAAATTGAAATTAATTAATCAAAAATATTAATTAAATTTAATTAAGATATTTAAAAATAAATTAATAAATAAATAAAAATTACATGCAATTCTAAACCTTAGATAAAGTAAAAATTACGTGCATTCTTCTCTTGCACTTTTGTAGCTTATGGTTGAGGATTTGGGATCAAATCCATGATTTAGTGGGTTTGGTTATGTATTTTTGGCCATAAGCTACAAAAGTGCAAGAGAAGAATGCATGTAACTTCTAAGCTAGGAAAGAAGGGAAAAATGCTAACTAGAAGATCCTTTAGCTAACTTGAAGTTCACTCTTCCTACTTTGAGTTCACTCTTCCTACTTTGAGTTCACACTTCCTAACTAACACTCCTAAATGACAACTAGAAGACAACTAGTGCCCACAAGTTTATGTGAGAAGGAGACTCACTTACAATATTAATTTTCAAGAAATAAACTATGCAAACCTAGCTAGGAACTACTAGAGGGGTCATATAAGTGATCAAACATCAATCCTCATCAAAATCCTTCATTAAACCTCTCACTCTTTTGACTAACATACCTAGACTCTACTAAAATTGCTCTAGAATACCTTCTACCAATTTTGCATCCATCACACATCAACAAATACTACTTGGATCAACTTCACCATAGAAATCTTGCTTCAATAGCCTATAGCTAGTCTACAACTCTAGATCAGGTAAGTATACTTTGTTTATGGTTTTTATAGCATTTCCTTTAGATTTTACTTTATTTTACATGTCATTTTATCTATTTAAATATGGGGTCTGATCCATGACAGGCCTCCAAATGCACTAATGCATTTGTGCAAGTTTACATAGGCATATACAACATTCCAAAGCATCCAACCGACGACACACATATGCAAGAATCCCACCTTCACTGAGGAACACAAGGAGAAAATAAGACATTGTTTTCATGCACTTCATTTTGGCACACCCAACGTGACCTCCACACAACTGAAGTAATCCTGGTAAGTACCATGAAAACTTCACATAAAAATACTATCAATTTTTTGTTCTTAAAAAGTTGCTGCCAAAAATGCTATAAAATTTTGTTCTTAAAAAGTTGCTGCCAATTTTTCTTAAAAAGTTATAGTCAAATTTTTGCTTCTTTTCCAAAAGAAAAAAAATTGCTGTAAAAAAAAAAATGGCACATTTTAATTTATTCATTTATTTATTTTTATTTTTCTTAAAATAAAAAAGACAAAAAATAATAAAATGAAAAAAAACAAACAAAAAAATTGCAGAGCCATCCTGGCCATGCATAATTTCCCATGGTGGCTGCACATTGCATGGCTCACCAAGCTCCTCACCTACACCCTCTCACCATGGCATCCATGTGCTACACACGGTATGCCTCCCCCACCTCACCCTCTCCTCTCTCCCTATGCATCATCATCCACCGCCCTGCCCTGTCCTCCCTCTCTTCCCACCACCTTCCCTACCCCTCTTCACCCCTTCACCTCCTCTACGCAGCCTACTATATGGGCCATACCACCCAAATCCTCCCCATCCCGCTCTCTCCCACCTCCCCAAACCCTCGCCTCCCCCAACTGGCCATAGTCGCCATAATTTTTTTTGTGGATCGGTCCTCACAGGCCTGTATCAAGCCTATCACGCGATAGGATGATGTTAGGCCTGTCACAAGCCCAAAAAAATAAAAAATCAAAACAAAAAATAATTCAATGAATAAAACAAAAAAAAACACATTAGAACAAAAAAAAAAACAAATATTCAAAAGAAAAAAAATAAATAAATGCAGTCTTTAAAAAAAAACAAACTAAAACAAACAAACCAAAAAAAAAAAATCATGACCAAAAACAAATTCAAAAAATTAAAAAAAAAACAAAAACAAAAACTTTAGGAAAATTTTGACAAATCAACAATAAAAAAAATTGGCAAACTTCAACAAAATCAAACACAAACCCTCCGAGTAACTCACACTTTCCTTTCATGTCATTAGATTAGGATTTAAAAAATTTCTAACACACATAGATAGATTTCAAATTCCTTTTCACACACCTCATCTCTGCTTGCTTTCATACTTCATAGAGTAGATTTATTTTTCCGAAAAGACATATAGCTTAGTTTTATTTCAAAATGTATCTTAATCTAGCTTTGCTTCCAAAAAATGCATCTAGGTCTAGTTTTCATTTCAAAAGGGCATTTAGTTAGTTTTCTTGCTTTATACATCATTTTTAGAAAACTAAAACCCACACACACATGTGGTTCAAAACTAGTGGTGATATTAGACTTCATCCCCAATCCATCGCTCAATACTGGTATGGTAGGAGTAGTACCCTCCACCATCTCACCTTCTTAGACACCTAATAGCCATACGAGTGGTTTTCTAGATTTCATCATGGGAAAACCCCCCACTATTGAGACTGGTCTCCTGGATTTCATCATAAAAAGTTATATTTGGAGTGGGATAGGATTAGACGCCTTCATCCATAAGGCTCACATAATTCATGGACACAGTAACTATCATTCTTGACTAAGCCCACTCGAGGATGAACCAAAAGCATGGGGTTTTTGACCATGCCTAGCAGGTCTTAGATAGTACCATCTATTCTCATGAGAGGATATAGCAAGCTCATTCCAGCATATTGAGTTCTCCCCCTTTAGGTTATCATTTTACTGTGCCTTCCATATAGGTAACCATTCACACGTCATGACATTATTCTATTTTGTGCATCTTTGGGTGTTGTAGGAGGCTTGATACCGACAACACTTATGATATTCTAGAGTATTCACTCCACTACCTATGATTCTACCTAGAAAGTATCAACATCAAAACACACCAAACAAACAAAACATTTTATTTTCTACATTTAGAAATTATTCCAGTTATACGTTGTTTGCATGCTCACATAACTGGTTTCATCACATTCACTTGTTAGAATCCCACTTATTTTCTATTTACAATATGTTACTATCATTTTTTCTATCATATTCTCATAGTCTAGTTTTGCATAGCAGTGTGCGAACATGCTTCTCCTAAACATGCACACACCAAAACTCATAGATTTCCATAAAATATTACATAGAATGCACCCATAGGCTCATATTTACATATTTGAACAATTTTGAGCACTTCATCACACTCTACATCACCATACCTTTTGTTACTTGTAGTTGGGTGCATGAGCAAGTGCCTCTCAAGGAGGAGGTCCCTGATTTCTTCACCAGTTTTGAACCATCTCGCATACACACCATGTCCTATGGTGATACCTCTATCATCGGTAATATACTTGCCATATATTATGGTGAAGCTCATCCTATGCTTCCTCATTCACCCCCACCTAATCGACCATCCACATTTTGCAAGCATGCTATCTATACCGCTCCAGGTAATCCATATCCATTCTTCACTAGTGATGATGAGATTATACCTACCTCACCCACATCTTCTCACCTGTTTCTTCAGGGTGCATCACATTCCCTTCTTAGGGGTAATCCCTCTTTGGTTTTTCATCCACATCCTAGGATTATGACTTCTACCCCCACAGTCAAGATGATTTCAGATCCTTAATCATCCACTCTTAGAACTCATGCACCTTCATCACATTCAAACCTACAACAATCAATATCGCAATAGCATTACACCTCAATTGTGCCAACTCCTTCACAAACATCACAATCCCCATCCCAACAACCACAATTCATTTCCTCACAACATCAAAAAATTCCTTCCTCACAATCCTCTAAGGATACATTCACTGATCCTTCACTTCAGTATTTTTTTTTTTTTGGTAAGTAAGAGAATATTATAATTAACACCGGGTTTTAACTGGTTGACCCAAAACCATTTTACAAAATAGGGTCCACTGACCAACTGGACAAAGGCCAAGCCCTAAAAGTTTAAACCGACAACAAAAATGGCCAAGACCTACTCTTCCATTAGAATACGACCAAACTAAACTATGGAAGCCTAATATTATGACCATCAGAAAAGAAAGACGCAAAAAAGAACTAACAAAGACAAAAATTAATCATGCAAGCACCATGAGAGTAGCTTGTGCCCATATAAAAATAATAGAATATGGTAAAAAAAAACATCCCATAGAATGGACAGCCAAGAGGCCAAGCAGTCTTCCTTGTAGTCCTCATCTAACTTCTTATCATCGTTCTTGCCATCATCTTTAGATTTTGCCTTCGACTCCTTGTGCCCCTGGAACTGCTGGCTATAAAACGGAAGATTTAGAGAATCACACAAATCAACAGCTGCACTGATGAGGCCAGACAGACTCTTCAACTGGTTGATACTGTTGGAGGCTGATGAAATTGTCATCTTCTCCAAGACTATTATGGTGGGGTCTGGTGCCTCATTGTCATCTTCACTTCAGTATTTCACCTTTGACACCTACATCCTTTCTTCATCCCTTCCTCTACCTACATTTCCCTCTTCTATGATGTATGGTATGCCATCTCCAACTCCACTTTCACCTCCATCTACTTCCACCTTTCCACTTCCTCCATCACAATATGTTGCACCTACATTCTTTATGACACCTCCTTCCTGGTTGTCCTCTCCCATCATGCACCCATTGCAAAAAACTCCTATATAGTAAGTACATACAATACAACCCCAATATCACCAGTCTTAGTAGATGATTGCTCCATTGCAGGCATATTCATAAGCCCCCATGTTTCATATTGTTCAATAACCACCTCTACTGGATCAGTTCTAGTAAACTCCCCCATCATAATAAGAGGAACAAAAAATCCATTACCCCCCTCATTCTCAATCCTCTACTACTTCATTACAGTTCATCATGCTCCATCATTTGAAATTCAAAATTTTCAAGAGGAATTTAAGATGTTAATTATTTACATATTTGGTTATGGGCCTTAAAAAACCACATACAACAATCTATGTAATGATCCAATTCACCCTTCAGTTCCTATGCCTCCTTACCTATATCGCTTCAAGATTCTAAAGTTTGGAAAATACAATGGTAAAGAGGATCCTCAAGAACACATCAAAAACTATCACTTTGCATGCTACCAAATTCACAATAGTGATCCCCTCATGTTGCATACCTTTGCTCTCTCACTTGGGGGACAAGCTCTTTCTTGGTATGACATGCTCCCATGCCATAGATTATTTACATTCGAACATTTGGCCAATTCATTTCTCAAATATTTCTCCATCAACATCAAGAAGAAGATAAAATTTTTTGATGTCTATGCCTTACGATAGGTTAATGATGAACCTATCACAAATTTCATTTCTCAATGGATATCGGTCATCCATGACCTAGCTCATAGCCTCCCATATATAAAACTTGTTACACTCTTCTCCAAGAGTTGTAACAAACATATATCCACCTCTTTATAGCTTCATCAAAGCCACACGTTTGAGGAAGCCATCACCCAAGCCAATTTCATTGAGGACATCAAGATCCAATATGGAAAAATCAAACTTCAATAGAAGCCATCCTATGCTTCAGATTCTCACTTCAATTGCAATGAACCGAATCAACCCTTCTCTGAACCACCATAAACCAACCAAGTAGTGGTAGCCTCTCCATATTCTTCATCAATCTCAAAACCTCCTCCTCCACAATAATAGATATTCCAGACTAATGTGCCTCCTCCATCCAAATCGTAATGAGCTTATGGTCCCCATACTCCACATAGATATCATAATTGGACTCCACTTTCTAAGCCTCTACCTACTTTATTCTAGAGGTTGTTTGATGTTGGTCATATCACATTACTAAATATTCAACCCATAGATCCAACTTGACCCAACCCTCATGGGCACATCAAACATACCTTTTGTGTTTACCATCGCTAGCATGGCCATGACGTCCATTATTGTTGCACCTTCTATGACTTAGTCGATGATATTATTGATCATGGTACTATTCAAGTTTCAAACCCCATCACACCATAAAATAAAAATTTGGGTAATTATCAAAACCCATTACCTGAACATGGGGGGACTAATCCTCACAAGACTCAACCCACTCAATAAGCCCAATCAAGGTAAGTCAATCATGTCCACCGTAATCCTCTTTCCCATGGAGTGGTTGGCATGATTAGCATCACTACTCATAATCAACACTATCTACCACATTGGGATGTGCCCATTCCTCCACTTCCACCATCATCCACTTCCACTTTTCACCTTCCTCCTACATAGCATTCCTTTTTGCTATGTTGCGTTCACCATTCTTCCTTTCTTCACATTTCATTGTTCATCATTTTTCAATCACATATTCATCATTCCACCATTCATTTTATTATCCTTCTACAATGGTTTTGTCCATTTTTTCTACATCTTCTACAACTACGGACATTTCTAATCTCCTTCCAATCCATCATTCATGATTTGGAGGAGTTTCTCTCTTTCCATCACACTCTCCACATCTAGCAGAGTTTCACTTCCTCCCAATCCATCATTCAATATTGGGGGGCAATTTCATCCCCTTCCATTTAAAATGGGGGCAAATTCACCTTCTCCCCATACATCATTCAACCAGGAATAATCTCACCCTCTCCCCATACATCATCCAAAACACTAGCAGAATTTAACTTTCTCCAAAACTATCATTCTAAACTAAGACAACGTCATCTGCTCCCAATATATCATTCAAAACTGGGGAAACTTCATCATCTCCCAAACCATAATTTAAATTTAGGACAACTTCATATGCTCCCAATCCACCATTCAAAACTAAGCAATGTCATATGCTCCCAATCCATCATTCCAAACTAGGGCAACTTCATCCTCCCACCAATCCATCATCCCAAAATTGGGATAACCTCATATGCTCCCAATCCATCATTCAAAACTTTGCAACCTCAATTCTCCCAATCCATCATCCATAACTAGGTGTAATTTTATCTTCCCCCAATACATCATTTATACTGGGACAACTTCATATGCTCCCAATCCATCATTCAAAATTGGGACAACATCATCTTCTCCCAATCCTCCCATTCAAAATTGGGGCAACTTCATCTGCTCCCAATCCATCATTCAAAATTGGGGGTAATTTCATCTTCCCCCAATCCATCATTCACAATGGGGGTAATTTCATTTTCCCCTAATCCATCATTCAAACCTGGGGCAACTTCATCTCATTTTCACAAAATATTTCAAAACCGGAGAAATTTCATCTTTCCCCCATATACCATTCAAAACTAAGGAAATGTCATCTTCTTTCCATACATTATTCAACTAAATGAAATTTCATCTTCCCCCTATACATCATTCAACATGGTAAAATATCATATTCTTCACAACCTCATTCAAACCTAGGGTAACTTCATCTTCTTCCCATACATCATTCAACTGGGAGCAACCTCACCCTCTTCCCATCCATCATTTAAAATATGGAAGCAACTTCACCATATCCCCATAAACCATTTAAAACTAGGACAACTTCATCTTCTCCTAATATACATCATTCAAACACTAGGGGTAAATTTCATCTTCTTCCAGGTCATCATTCACAATTGGGGTTTTACCTCCTTTCACTTCATCATTCACAATTGACACAATTCATCTCATTTCCACAAAATATTTATGATTGGGGGGTTTTTCTCCCCCTCCTAAATGATTTTACAATTTAGGGATTGCATTCCCTTTTCAGACCACTTCTATGCTTGGGAGAGGATTTTCCCTCTTTCCAACCATAGTTCCCTTTCATGGAGTTAATCCTCCTTGCACATTCTCACTTCACCACCTCTCATCTACTCATGATAGTGCCACCCAACATTACAATCAAATAAATAGCTAGGGTTAAAAGGTTGCATCCTTTACCTTACCCTCATCAAATCAAATCAATCACCAGGTTCAAAAGGTTGCATCCTTTACCTTACCCTCATCAAATCAAATCAATCACCAAGTTCAAAAGGTTGCATCCTTTACCTTACCCTCATCAAATAAAATCAATAGCCAGGGTCAAAAGGTTGCATCCTTTGCCTTGCCTTCACCAAATCAAATCAATATCTAGGGTCAAAGTTTGCATCCTTTGCCTTAACCTCACCAAATAAAATCAATTGTCAGGTTCAAAATGTTGCATCCTTTGCCTTGCCCTCATCAAATCAAATAAATCACCAGGTTTCAAAGGTTGCATCCTTTGCCTTACCCTCACCAAATAAAATCAATAGACAGGGTCAAAAGGTTACATCCTTTGCCTTACCCTCACAATATTACAACCTTTGCCTTACCAGGTTCAAAATATTGCATCCTTTGCATTGCCCTCACAAAATTAAATCAATCATCAAGATCAAAAGGTTGCATCCTTTACCTTACCCTCACCAAATCAAATCAATATCCATGGTCAAAAGGTTTCATCCTTTACCTTTCCCTCACCAAATCAAATTAATCACTAGGATCAAATGTTGTGTCCTTTTCTTTGCTCTCTTTAAATAAAATCAATCACTAGGGTCAAAGGTTGTATCCTATACCTCACCTAATCAAATCAAATCAACTACCAGGATCAAAGATTATGTCCTTTACCTTGCCTACTCAAATCAAATCAACCGTCAGGGTCAAAGGTTATGTCCTTTACCTCACCTCATCAAATCAAGTCAATCACTAGAATCAAAAGGTTCCATCCTTTTGTCAAAGGTTACACCCTTTGCTTTGCCTTCATCACAATGATTTTTCCAAAAATTAGGTTTCTCCAAAATCCTCAGTAAAATTTTGGAACATTCTTTTTTAGAATCTCTTAGCAAAAACAAAGGTTTCTCTAAAACCTCATAAAAAACAATCAACACAAAGGTTTTTCCAAAAACCTTAGCAAAAATAATCAACACAAAGGTTTTTCCAAAAACCTCAGCAAAAAAATCAACACATAGGTTTCTCCAAAAACCTCAGTAAAAATTTGGATAGGTTTCTCCAAAAACCTCAATAAAATTTGGATGGGTTTTTCCAAAAACCTCAGTAAAAATTTGGATAAAAACCTTTGTAAAAATTTGGATAGGTTTCTCCAAAAACCTCAGCAAAAATTTTGACAGGTTTCTCCAAAAACCTCAGTAAAAATTTTGATAGGTTTCTCCAAAAATCTCAGTAAAAATTTGGATAGGTTTCTCCAAAAATATCAGTAAAATTTTGGATAGGTTTCTCCAAATACCTTAGTAAAAATTTGGATAGGTTTTGTCCAAAAACCTTAGTAAAAATTTGGATAGGTTTTGTCCAAAAACCTCAGTAAAAATTTGGATAGGTTTTTTCCAAAAACCTCAGCAAAAAGGGTTATAGCGTAGCATTAGCCTATCTTAGCATTAGCAAAGCTTAGCATACACATAGCCTAGTCATAGTCTAGCATAGCATTATCATATCATAGCATAGCATATCCTAGAATTAGCATAGCCTAGCATAGCATAGCCTAGCCTAGCCTAGCCTAGCATAGCATAGCATAGCCTAGTCATAGACAGCATTAGCCTAGCATAACATAGCCTAGTCATAGGTGTAGTATTAGCCTAGTCATAGGTGTAGTATTCATAGGCATAGCCTAGCATAGCATATCATAGCATAGCCATAGGTGTAGCATACTCATAGCCTAGCATAGGTATAGCATACACATAGTCTAGCATAGTTTGGCCTTGCAAATTTTTACTTCTTTATCCTCACAAAGATTTAACCTTTCCTTGCTTGCGCATTCTTGTACATGTGACATTGAACACAACAAACATCCACAAAACAAAAACAAAAATACAAACAAATCAAAACCATCCATTGGTGACGTATCTTGCATTTCATTTTCCTCTTCTTCATCAATATTCTACTTCATCTTCTCCCACATCTACCTCTTTTGGTTCTCGATCAATGTTGTATGGTCACACTTTGAGTGGCTACATACCTTTGATTGGATCATATTCTTCTCTTCCCCTTCTTCTCTCTACCTCTTTTGGTTCTTGATCAATGTTGTATGGTCATGCTTCGAGCAGCTATATACCTTTGATTGGATCATATTATTCTCTTTCCCTTATTATCTCTACCTCTTTTGGTTCTCGATCAATATTGTATGGTCATGATTTGAGTGGCTACATACCTTTGATTGGATCCTATTCTTCTCTTCCCCTTATCCATTTCATAGGCTCACTTTCCCACCTCTTCCATCTTAATCATCTACATCCATCAATCACGTTGATGACCACAAAATATTGGCATCCAGTCTGACTATTTCATGCATCCATCCACACCTTTTGGATTTGTTTTTGTACATGAAAACCCATATTTTGGGTACACCTTCTTGCATCTATCTATCTCACTCACCTTGCATTGTCAAAGAAACACATCATGTAGGCATCACCCCTAGTCATATTCTTTGTCTTCCTTGTACATAAGCATTCCATTGCTCATATACATCATGACATTGGTTCTATTCTTAGTTGCATGTTTATGAGAAGTATTTTTGTTGCTCAACCACTCATGGTTAGTTTAATCAAATTTGTATCGAACGTCATCAAAATCTATAGGATTTCAAGACTTTCTCTAGTTGAATCAAGTTCGTTCATGGACCACTCACACTACATATTAAGAAAATTTTGAGTCTAGGGAGGACAACACCTTGTGTAAGCCTCACCATATAGTGAATGGTTTCCCATGCTCACCCTATCATTTACGTGATCAAAATATGACCTAGGGATAAACAAAGAGACAAGCATAAGAAAAAATAGAAAATAGGTAGAAAAAAAAGCAAGCGCCCATACAAAAAAAGAGAGAAAAATAAAAGAGCACTACAAAAAGACAAGCAAGAAACAAGGGATAGAAAACAAAAGGAAAAGCCTCCAGATATCACAATGTTATGCTTCATCACCTTTGGTCCTTAGGTTCAACATAACATCATGGGATGATTTCCATCGCTAGAAATAGGCTCCAAGAGCCTACCTACCAGTGGAATAGTCTTACAAGTGGTGACATATCTATCACATTAGTGACCTTCTCTTGTACAGATCATTGTATACTTGTGGATGAGCTAGCTACTTTGGATAAGTTTGCAATGGGTTAGTCCAACCTCCCTCAAAATGGATAAATGAACATCATGTGCACACACAAGTCCATGAATAATTCAACCTCAGTTATGGTAGTTAAGATATCTTCATGATATTGCTTGGCCATTAGATCAGTTTGATTCTTCATACCATGTCATTTGAGCTCCTAGAAACTCTTTTAAATATTCTCTATGTTTGAGAATTAGGATCGTATAACATCATCACTAAATCTATTTATCACATAAATATTCTCAATCACACTTGCATCTCTCATTCACTACATCATCTCATGATTTATCATATTTTTATATCCAACATGTACATAGATTATTACATATAACCTCTACACATCATCATTCATACATACTCATGTTTAGTTAGGTTCATCGTACCTAACACACATCATTCATATCAAACATATTTCACTACATGTACACATGACATACACACAAAATCACACACATTGTATGTAGGCACAATGCAAAATCATCATGTGCACCCTTCACAAGGCTTGAAATTGTGCATCCATCACTTTTAAAAGTAGGGTCATATTTGACCTAGCTTTTCACCTATCCAATCATCTCCACTTTTTTTTGAATTTTTTTCAGATTCTTCTTCACTTCCCATCCTGGTTTTCCACATCCTTCCACTTTTTATCACCATTTTATTCTATCAATTGATCCATCATCATATCACCACATTCCATTCACCTCATTGTTGATTCCTCGTTTGAGGGGGTATTCATATCCAAAATCCAGCTTTGCATGCAACCAAAAAACCAAACATCCAAACCATGGATATCACATTTATCTACAGATTTTTTTGCTGAATATTATCTTATGATTATAACCTCAATTCAAATCAGATATTTGTTAAATTAGAAGAGTTGTGCGTAACAATGGAGAGGTCACTTTGGCATTCATGGTACATAATGAATGACACGGTTGACTAATTCAACACAACATTTGGAGAAGTATCTTACTCTGGCATTCATGATACATAATGAATGACACGTTTGAATAATCCAAATGTTAACTAGCTCAAATGGTTTGACAATTGTCACCATGCACTCATCAATCAATCAACAATAAAAATTTGAATAGGCATTTGTTCTATTCATACTTTGGACCATCCTGCATTGGTCGCAAAAGCAAAGTAGTCAAAAGTTACCACCTCTAAGAAACTAGTATAACATCAAAAAAAGTGTCATACAGACTTAGCAAAATCATCACATTGCATCCACAATCATCCATTTCCATTCACCGACATTGTTTTTCATTTTATTTTCTTTATTTTTTTTCTCTTATTTCTCTGGATCCTTGATCAATATTGTATGGTCATGCTTCTAACGAATATATACCTTTGGTTGGATTCCATTCCCTTCTCATGGCTATCGATAAATGTTGTATGGTCACACTTCGAGCAGCTACATACCTTTGATTGGATCCCATTATTTTCTCTTCTTCTCCTGGCTATCGATCAATGTTGTATGGTCATGCTTTGAGCGGCTACATACCTTTGATTAGATCCCATTCTTCTAACCTTATTCATCTTCTACTATCTCCCATTATATTTTTATATTAAACTATATTCCACATAGTATAGTATAAAAAGGGGTAAAATCTAGACACCTAAAAGTCACACATTCTCAATCATAGGCCATCATAGGCCATCTTAGTTTTCTGTAGGTGCAAAACCCTACAAAACTACACCAATTACATCCAAAACACCTTCTATTCACAAAAGGGCTACCTAATAGATACCTAAGGCCACTAAGCCCTTTCCTATGCCTAATTAGGGCTCCCATGGGACCATTCCCTCCAAAAATCCTAATTATGCTAATTACAATTCTAATTTGAAAGTCACTTTTCACTTAAGTGCACTTTATCATCTAAATAGGTTTAATTAGGGTTCTAAGCCAAATTAGCCCTAATTACATCCTCACACATGTGTGCACCAAATTAGTTAGGATATTTCCTAACTCAACCCTAACCTAACCTAGGAATCAATCAATCCTAGTTAATCCTAATCCCTCCTCACACATGTGTGAGGATAGGATATTTACCTTAGGGCATGTGAGAGGGTGACTATGCATGACACCTCACAAACCCTAACCTAACCACCTTAGGACTTGACCTTAGGGTTTAGTACACCTAACCACACCCCCTACACCTTGGTTTCCTCTATAAATAGAAGACCAAATCCTTCATTAAACCTCTCTCACTCTTTTGACTAACATACCCAGACTCTACTAAAATTGCTCTAGAATACCTTCTACCAATTTTGCATCCATCACACATCAAAAAATACTACTTGGATTAGATTCACCATAGAAAGCTTACTTCAATAGCCTACAACTAGTCTATAGCTCCAAATCAGGTAAGTATACTTTGTTTATGGTTTTTATAGTATTTCCTTTAGTTTTCAATACATTTTACATGTCATTTTGTCTATATAAATATGGGGTCTGATCCATGACAGGCCCCCAAATGCACTAACACATTTGTGTAGGTTTACACAGGCATATACAACACTCCCAAGCATCCAACCGATGGCACACATACAAAGAAGCCCACCTTCACTAAGGAACACAAGGAGACAATCAGATGTTGTTTTCATGCACTTCATTATCCAAGTCTCCCATAACAATTAGGGTTTACGGACCTAATTAACCTTTTTAGCCCTGAAAGTGAACTTAAGTGAAGTCACTTTAAAATTAGATTTATCAATTGACTTAATAATTACTTTTGCCAAGTAATAGCCCCATGGGGGCCTCAATTAAGTGCAACGAGGCTTTGTATTGCCTTAGGAAGCTGATGGAGGGTATCCTGATGCATGGGAAGTGTTTGTGATGTGATTTTGGTAGCTTATTAGGGTTTTGGACCTAAAAACTAGTGAAGTGGTGTGTGGAAGTCTACGCAATGCTATGATAATCTATGGTGATCTATGCTAGTCTATGCATGTCTACGGTAGTCTACACATGTCTACGCATATCTACAATAGTATACTCACATCTAGGAAGATATAAAATAGTCTACATTGATCTACAATAGCCTAGGTATATCTAGGATTGCCTATGTAAACCTACAAGTGTCCAAAAGGATCTAAAAGTACGTAGAGATAGCAAGGTGTGACTTTTAGATGTCTACATTTTGTCCATTTTTGTACTATACTGTGTGAAATATAGTTTAATACAAAAATGTGAAGGATTTGTGTAGAAGAAAAGGGATATAAGGGGAATGGGATCCAATCAAAGGTATGTATCCACTCGAAGCATGACCATACAACATTGACTAGAAATATAGGGAGAGAAGAGAAGAAAGGAAGAAGGAGAAGAGAAAAGAAATAAAAATAAAACAATGATGATAAATGGAAATGGATAGTTACGGATGCAATGTAGTGGTTTTGCTGAGTCCATATGACATTTTTGATGTCATAATAGTTTCTTTATGGAGGCAACTTTTGACTACTTTATTTTTGTGACCAGTTTAGGATGGTCCAAAAGTATGAATAGAACAAATGCATATTCAAATATTTTTTGTCGATTGATTTATGAGCACATGAAGAAAAGTGTCAAACCGTTTGAGCTAAAGGGAATTTGGATTATTCAAATGTGTCATTCATTATGCACCATGAATGCCAAAAATCCTTTTCCAAATTTTGCGCTAGGATTACATCAAAAGTATTATTCATTCTATATTCGACATACATGAATGCTAGATTGACTTATCTATCGAAACACATAGCTCTCGTGATATAACAAATATCTAGTTGAAATTGATATTATTCCATAGGATAATATTTAGCAAAAAAATTTATAGATAGATGTGATATCCACACTTTTGGATGTTCGGTTGGTTGGTTGCATGTAAAGTTGACTTTGGATATGAATACCCCCTCAAATGAGGAATCAACAATGAGGTGAATGGAATATAGTTATTTGGTGATGCAATGATTGATAGAATACCAATGCATGATGAAAATAATGAAAAAGCACATTAGAGGACATTTTGAAATATTTCCTAAGGTTTTGGAAGAAATTTGCATGATTTCCTAGGGTTTTGGAAGAAATTTGCATGATTTTTGGGGTCATAAGCTCAATTCATGGGGTGAGGGGTGAATTGAATCCTAATTCATAGGGTAGGGGTAAAATTAGACCTAATTTATGAGGCAAAGGACAAATTAAGGAAAATTAGGGTTTTAGGTGTATTTAAGCTTATTTTTGAATTGGAATGGCTCATTTTCACTATGGGAGACTTGGAGAACAAGTGGGAGAAGCATTTGACAATGTGGGGATACTATAGTTGGTGATTTTGAGCAAGAGGATGCTGTGTAGCTAGAAGCAAGTACGGGATCCACCTGTAAGTACTTTAATTGAAATTTGAACACAAAGTGTAAAACTAGCCAAATGGATACCGAAAAATGTAGTTTAATTTTAGGTTTGACTTGTTTTCACATCAGTTTGACCAGGTGACGGGTAACGGGTAACGTAGTCTTACAGTTTGACCATCCATTTTTATAGTGATGGTGTGCTATTTTTGCAATGTGGTTGAATTTTATCCATAAAAGTGGGAAATGGGTATCCACTTTTATGACTGTTATTTTTGTATGCCTTCATTTGGTGTGTTAAGTTTTCCATCGTAGATACAATATTTTTAGAAATAGTTAACACTTTCATCGTAGAAGGGCGAAATGGGTGTCTAAAAATGTTATTTGTTTTGATATATGATTTCATTTGGCATGTGTTTGATTTTCATGCCAAGATGTGGGTAGTGTTGAATTTGAAATTGGTTGTTGGGATCCTGATTTGCACTGTTTTCAATGTTTGTTTGAACTTTCACTCTGAAGTGGGAAAATGGGTGTTAAAAAATGTGACTGTGTTTTTGATATTGTGTGTTTTGGCATATGTATCATTTGGATGTATTAGTGGTAACATTGACCTTGAATTTCATGTTTATTTGTATACTTTTTTTGAATTTTATCGATATTTTCACCATGAAGTGGGCAAATGGGTATTCAAAAATATACTTTTTTTTTGTATGTCTGATGGATTGACTTAGTTTTGAATTTCGTGCCATAGTGGGTATATGTGTAATTTTGTATTTGATTTTTAGGAGCCAAGTATGTATTATTTTTTGTATTTGTTCAAATTTTTACCATGAAATGGTAAAATGGGTATCCAAATATGTGATTGTTCTTTTGATATGTGAATTTTACACTATTTTATGTCTCGAAGTACGTGTTAAATTAAATAGTTTAATTTGTATGTTGGATTCATGTGATGATTCAATTTTATTGGATTGCATCATTGTGTTGATGGCTAATGTATATTATGTTGTGCTTTTTTATAGCTGAACAGGTGAAGATGTTCGAGCCTCATCATCGTGTACGCAAGATGAATGATGATTTTTATAAGCTGATAGATGATGACGATGATCTGAAGTGGTTGGATATCATATGGTTCAGAGGCATGTGGGAATGTAAGAGTATTCATGCCAACAGGGCATACATATCTACATTGTGTGAGCGATGGGATGTGGATCATAATACATTTCATTTTTCTACAAGGGAAATGATAATTACACTAGAGAACTTATATAGGATTTATAAGTTACCCATTGAGGGTGTTACAATTAGAGCAGCACTAGATAACACTAAGGAGGTTGTGCTAGAGTGCTTCTTTGGTGAGGGGTGGAGGGATATAGATATAAAAAATATGGATTATGAGTGGTTATGGCTAAAGGAGAATATATCTAAGCGCTAGTACTCATTTATGATGATGATCTCTACCTATGATTTACTTGATACTTCCAAGGTACTGTTTACCTAGAATATGTTGGATGTGGTGAAAAATATGGTAGAGCAAAGCATTGTGTTTGCATGGGCACTTGCACTGCTAGCTCAGGTATACAGAGAGTTGCATGATGTGGTGCATTCTAGATAGATGATTTTGAGCTGGACTCCCTTACTTTAGGTATGGGAATGGGAGCACATATCCATTGAGAGGCCATTGCTATTGCCTAACCTTTCCCATGTTGAGGACAAGGAGTATTAGACCTATGCTTTGATATGGAGGAAATATGCAAAGAAGGACATTAAGTTGCCACATGAGGGTGATCCTTTGTTGTGGAGGGTCAAGTTTGGAGAGTTGACACCTGATGATATTAAGTGGAGGCCTTGTTTGTGTCGAATAAAATTGGAGAAGGACAATGAGTAGTTGTGGGCCATTTGTCGAGGATGTTGGGTGGTTGGATGATATACTCGACAAGCTAAGTTCTTTCAGTTTAGTCAAGTGATGTAATAGTTTGGGTTGTGGCAAGATATTCTAGAGGATCCTATCATATATTTTAGGTGATGAGGTAATAGGGGAGAGTGGCCTATGGTCCTACCATGGGTTGGTGAGAGTGACCCACCTATGGTTATCCTAGATGTGGATAATGCAAGTACAACACCAAATTTTGAGGCTTGGTGGGCGATGCAAAGTTGGGAGCCTAGTAGAGGCATGGTTTATCAATGGATACCACCTAGTGGTGGGGCTCGTCCGAAAGAGGGGAGATCAGGTAGAGGTACTCAAGATAGGTTAGAGGAGAGAGATGGTAGCAAGATGGAGGTTCCTCTATGATAGTCTCGATGATTATTGGATGGTGCTTCAAGTTCATAGGGAGCAGGAGTGGGGGAGGTTCCCATGATCATTGAGATGGATCCTATAGATGGAGGGATGGCCATGGGATAGGTGATTGGTATAGTAGAGGAGATAGGGAGGTTTGTTGTGATGAGTGGTGTAGATGACACCATTGATGTTGGTTTATTTGAGAATATGGAGAAGATTCTATTTGAGGTTCTAGAGAGGTGGGATGTAGATGAGGAGACTCAATTGCTACATGATAGGGTTTTTCAATTAGAGATCAAGCTTCATGAGGAGGAGAGTCACAAGAAAGATGTGGTAGATCTTTAGGAGTGATTGATATCCATGGATAGGGTAGGTAAAGCCTCTAAAAATGCTGCCAAGGCTAGACATGCCAAGGTGGTAACAAAGATAGAGAAGATGAGGGTAGATATGGAGTAGATAAGGGCAGAGATGGCTAGCCAATAGTAGGTACAAAAGGAGGCTTCGCAAGCCATTGAGATGGTGAGTGAGCTACTAGTTGTAGAGTCTACAAAGAGATCATTGTGTTAGGCTACTCTAATAGTGCATGAGATTGCACTTCCATATTATGATCAAGTGATATCCTAGTCTAGATCATGATCATGAGTACGGGCACCTTCACAGCATAGCCAACATAGTGCTACTTTGGTAGAGTAGATGGGAACCAAGACTGAGGTATGAGGTACATCTACTGAGGTTTAGGATTCAGGGGCCAAGGTGGAGTCTAGTAGAGCTACAGAGGTTTAGGTGAGCTATGAGGGGAGTGGGAAGACTCCAAGTGGTAGTTAGGGTTGCTCATGATTGTAGCTTATGGGTATTTTGGATGATATATGGTGGGCATGGTCCTGGTTTATAGCCTATGGGTATTTGTGATGGATGACATATATATACCTTTTGGTTTTGGTTGTTATATATACATGTATTTTTATTATGGTTTGAAATGTGTTTTCTTTATGTTTGCATAGATAGTATAGCATAGTTTGTAGGTATGTATAATAAATGGATATACATGTGTGTTATGGTTTATATATATTATCATACTGTAGTATGAATATACTGTAGAATAGTATGCATGATTGTATTTCAAATGCATTGTTATATAATATGAAATACAATTTGTAGTGGATGCATATAGTATGGAAGCAATAATGTGATGTGATATGAAATACATGTAGGATAAATGCATAGATGTAACGTTTGATAACTATATGTGACATAGATGCATAGATGCATGTATGAAAGGACTAAACTATGTAAAGGAAGCACTTGTATCATAGCATGTATCTGTGTGGATGCGATACATTCCATAATATCAGAGATGTAGGGTAATATGAGGTGTATGTAACAAATTTGACCAACATATTTGTGATAATCAAATCTCAAACCCAAAACTGTACAAGTGTTTGTAACAACTTATAACTAATATGACTGGTTCAAAGTCTGTCATGGACCTGTGTGTGTAAGTGAGTGAGGTTCATTTATCCATTTTGAGGAAGGTAGGATTAACCTGTTGTAGACATAGCTAAACTAGCTAGCTCATCCATAATTAAACAGTGATTTGTAAAAAAGTAGGTAGCTAATGTGATAGATATATCACCACTTGTAAGACTATTCCACTAGTAGGCAGGCTCTTGGAGCCTATTGCTAGCGACGGAAATCATCCCATGGTGTTATGTTAAACCTAAGGACCAAACACAATTAAGCATAACACTGGTGATATCTAGAGGCTTTTCCTTTTGTTTTCTACCCCTCGTCTATTGTTTACCTATTTATTGTGGTGCTCTTTTTTATTTTTTTATTTTCTCTTTTTCTGTTCTCTTTTTTTTTTTCATTTTTCATTTTTTTTTTGTATTGGCATTGGCTTTTGTTTTCTGTCCCATTGTTTTACTTTTGCTTATGCTTATCCCTTTTTTATCCCCAGGTCGTATGTTGACCATGCAAGTGATAGGACGAGTGGGGGAAACCGTTCACTAGATGGTGACATCTACTCAAGGTGTCATATTTCCTAGACTTAAAACTTGTTTAATGTGTAACTTGTTATGAATGATCCATGAGAGAAGTTGAACCAGTTTGAAAGAACTATGAGTATATAAAACCCATCAGCTAGAGGTGACATTTTATTGACTGAACTAAGGAGTAGTCAAAGTTGAATACAACACCTCTGTATACCCTAATCCTAAAAATGAGGAATGGACATCCAAGTGGTGATGCTAATAAGTGTATGTTACTCTTATTGAAGGCAAATTTTGGGGGAGAAGGTACAAACTTGAAATGAAACTAGAATGAAATACAAATGGGTATATGCAATGTGTGTAATGCAAACAATGTCAATGGAGGAATGCAATATCTACAAGTAGAAACTTATGAAGTGTAGAGGGAAAAGTTTGGAAAACTTATCTACATATTAGTATGGTGTATTGTAATGAAAAAAAGTGTGATGCTATGATAATGGTTGCCCCAGCATGTGAGGTGTGTGTGTAGTAGGTGAGTAGACTATGAGTTGTACAAATATATGTAATAATTGCAAAAAAAGAGAGTATGTGAGAGTAGGATGTACATATGGAAGAAGTAAGAAGAAATAGACTTTGGTAACCAACAATATGGGGGGATTACCAAAGGCAAATGAAGATAGAAGAGAGGAAGTGGATCAACATAGGTATGTAGCCACTCGAAGTGTGACCATACAACTACATAAGGAAGTAAGAAGTAGAAGAAGAAAGCAAGAAGAAGACAAGAACTACTGATCGGTAAAGTGATGTGGGTCAGGTCAGGAGGAGGATGTTGAAGTGATGCATGAGGTGACAGAACATTTTTGACAATGGAGTGAATGGAATAGGCATGGTATAAATATAAGGTTCCGTTGGAGGTGAACGGGGATGGGAAGGGAGGTCCAATGGTAGAGGTGCAGGTCGAGATTCTGATGTGGGTCGGATATGAGGTTGGGGAATAGATATGCATGGAGGCAAGGATGCATAGGTCATGGAGGACTGACATGGATGAATGTGGCAATGGAAATGGCTCATCTATATCTCCAAAGCCTCAATATGGGAAAGGAGATATTATATATCATAGTGTGGAGGTGATAGTATCAAAGAAGGTGGTGATCGGGACCCCAATGTGTATGGAGTGGCCTGGTATGAATGATAAGATGGATGGGGTCATGATGATGAGTAAGAGGAGTGGAATGACCTTGGGGATTTTAAGGCTTACTGTAAGGGTAAGTGTCACAGTGGTGAGGATGGTATCTGGAGGATAGGTGGCATAGGATATGGCTCTAGAGGATGATGCATGTGGAATGGAGGCATGTACATGTGGGCATCTTGGGTAGCTTGAGTAGCATGGGATTGTAAGGCTTGGGAATAAGAAGACTTCCTTCTAGGGAGTGGGACCAGTAAGCATGAAGGATAGGTCATATGAGGAGTGTACCCTCTGTTAGGAGGGTGGTAAGATACTAGAGGGTGGTAAGGGGAATCATTTGGTGAATAAGGGTTCATGGTATCTTCATATGGATGAGAGGGAGACCTTTGTATTTGGGGATGGTATGTTTCCTCCATTTAATTAAAGGAGAATAGGGAGACCTAGTTATCTCCAAAATAGGGTGAGTAAGACAAACCTTTTTGGAGTGGAGTGTAATGGTTCGAATGTGAGGAATGTAAAGACTGCCTAGTATGAAGAGTGACTAGTGGTTGGGCTAGATCAACCAGCATGATTGGTATAGGTGGTGGTGGTGGAGGGTCCTGCATGATGATGTGTGCAAATTTTGTTGTATCTCACTGCTAATGGTGTGGTTTTAGATGATGTAAATCCTACAAAAAATTAAATACATACTAACAACATATAAATGACAACAAAAAGTAAATGTGCATGTATAATGTAACAGTAAAGTAAAAAAAATACATGTATAGTAATGTGCCTAGTAGGTGATGTGTTTGTGTATAGTAGTGTATACTACTTATGATAGTGAATGCCTGTGTGTGTTAGGCATTGAATGCATGAAGGTGCATGATGTTGATAGTATCAAGTTCATCGAGGCCTTCTATATTAGCCAAGTGATAAGCACCTAAACCATATTTGTGTGTGACGATGAATGGGCCTAGCCAGTTTGGGATAAACTTGTCTCATTTTTGGTGAGGCTGATTTGTGATATGTTTGTTATTTTTGAGAACTAAATCATTGATTTGGAATTTTCACTAGTGTACCTTACTATTTTAGGCACAACAAAGGTGATCTTGGTAGACACGTGTGTGCTCTATGGCATGGAAGCGACATTCATAGAGGAGTGTAAGCCGATCTAAACAGTATTGATGGGCAGTGTCATCATAAATGAATTATTTCATGGTTACCCTTAGGGAAGGTATCTCAAGTTCAAGGGGTATGATAGCTTCTGCCCCATAGATAAGTGAAAATGGGGTTTCCCTAGTTGGGATACGAATGCTTGTATTATATACCCACAAGGCTAGGGGTATTTGATTATGCCAATCACGATGTAATTTTGCTACTATTTTACTTAGGATGGAACAAATCATTTTATTTGTGGCCTTTGCCTGGCCATTGCCTTGCAAGTAGTATGGGGTAGAGAAACTATTTTGAATGTTGAATTTGTTACAAAGAGCATGAACGATTTTGTTTTTGAAGGATTTCCCATTATCAAAGAAAATTTGGTAAGGGATTTCAAAGCGACATATGATACGATCTGTTATGAATATCATGATCTTTGTTCTTGTGGTTTGGATAAGTGGGATTTCTTTGACCCACTTTGTAAAGTATTATGTGGCAATGATGATAAACTTGTGATTACTTGAGGAGGCATGTGTAATTTTTCCAATAAGATCTAGGTCCCATTGGGAGAAAGGCCACATGGATTGGATAGGTTGGAGCACTTGAGATGGAAGATGTGTGAGGTTTGTGTGTTGTTGGCACTTGATACAATGTCTCACATACTCACAACAGTCATGTTCTATTTTTGGCCAATAGTATCCCATGTGAAGGATACATTTCGTGATTACCATACCACCAAAGTGGCCACCACAAGTAACATCATGAGTTTCTTGTACAACCCACTGAGATTCATGAGGTTCTATGAAACACAAGAGTATACCATCATAGCTGTGACGATAGAGGATGTCCCCAAACAATGTGTAGCAGATTAATCTTTGTTTAAATGCTCAACATTGAGTATGTGGTAAGTCACATGGTAGATATCCTAATTTGATATAATATTTAATCTATGCAAACCATGAGTCATGTGGTTCGATATTGACCACATGAATACAACCATAATCGTTAGGAGACGTGTGTGATATGGTATATTGAGTGAGTTTATGAATGGTTACATATGTGGTTGTTAATGTAGGGTTTTATGAGATTAATGATCCTAAGGAGGCCATTGTATCCATGAAATGGTTAGAGGACTGTGGAGTAGCTTCGATGTCATACCACTCAAATTAGGAGAGGAGTTGTTATGTAGTTCACTTGTATTATTGGAGAACTAGGCAATTGCATTTCTAGATCTCTTACACTTGGTTTAATATTAAAATGGAATCACCTATAATGTGGAGATATTTGATGTGCATGGAATGTGCCTGTTATAATCCGAGGATTAGGGCTTCATATTTTGTGTTGTTGTTCATACAAGGGAAGTTAAACTTGAATGACAAGAGGAGTGGTTAATATTTAGGTATGAAAAAGACAATGCCTACACCCTCAAAATGCATGCATCAGGAGCCATTAAATAATAGGGTCAGGTCATCTATTATCTTTGGTTCAACATATTCTTCATCTTCTGTGACATGAAATATGGAGTCATCAGGGAGCTGAATGAGGAGAGGTCAATCATCTGGTAAGGGAGCTTTTACAAGTTGATCTGAAATGACCTATCCTTTTATGGAATTTTAGGAAATAAATTCTAGGTCAAATTTAGTAAGAAGCATGATCCACTTGGTTGTGCAAGAGTTGTGATAGCTTTTTTTCATCATGTACTAGAGGGGATTGTCTTAAGCGATGACAAAGGTTGTATGGTTGAGCATGTAGTGGCATAGATTTTGGATTGAAGAACACAAGCTTATACTGAGAGGGGGGTGAACAGTATAAGACCTCTTTTTACTTTTTCCTTTATACTTCAAAATAGTAAAGCAATATACCCAAAGAAATATCAAAGCAATGCACAATATCATCCACAAAGTGACACCAATTTTAACGTGGTTCACCCGTAATGGTCGAGCTACGTCCAAAAAAAATTTCTCTAAAAGTTATCTCAAAGTTCTTTGGGAATCCTTCCCAATTACAATGTTTATGAGCCTCGGCCCAAAGGAGATACCTTCCCCCAAATAGAATTTATGAGCCTCTGCTCAAAGGAGATACCTTCCCCTAATCAAAATTTATGAGCCTCTACTCAAAGGAGATACCTTCCCCTCTGCTCTAGAAATGATCCCTCAGAAGATCAACTGCCTCTACCTCTTGCCAACACATGGAACTCCTTTCCACCGAAGACCTCCTGTCCTCAATGCTTAGCCTAAGAGACCTCTGCCTTCTATGATCACGTCCACAGTAGCTCAAGAACTCTGTACCAAACACAATCAGTCGGTCTAGTACAAGTCTTCCTCTGTCTGTCAGATCTGTCCAACTCTTGAACAAATCAATCCTCTACATACAAGCCTTCTCAAAGACTTGCCAAATCTGTCCTCAAGTTCTTCTCATAGAACCAATGCACCTTTGTCCTCAAGTTCTCTGATAGAACTATCAAACTCAGCTCACAAGTCCTCTGCTAGGACCTGTCCAAATCTACTCACAAGTCCCCATCGAAACCTGTCCAAAACTGCTCACAAGTCCCCACCAAAACCTATCCAAAATTGCTCACAAGTCCCCACTAGAACCTATCCAAAAACTACTCACAAGTCCCCACTGGAACCTGTCCAAGAACTGCTCACAAGTCCCCACTAGAACCTGTCCAAAAATCAGCAAGCTCACCAAGAAAAACTTTCTTAGTAGGAAATCACAAAGTGAATTGTTAGAGACCCAATGTGATTTTTCAAACTCATAGAAGCATAAAGAGAATTTTTAGAGACTCAATATGTTCTATACTCAAATCCCAATCTCAAAACTCAACTCAAATCAACTCAGCTCAATCTCAATCTCAAATCTGAAAACTCAACTCAATATCCGAAATGGATAGGATAGAATGTTTTCTTTCAAGAACATGAAACCCCAACAATTGCCAACTATGCAAAGAATCACATAACAATGATACTCATGTTCTTTTCACCATCAATTAGGGTTTCAACAACAATGCTCATCAAACAAGGTTTAGTCAACCAACACCATTCAACTCAACATCAACCTTGAAGCATTCAACCAATCATCACAAGAAAAGGAAACAAGTAGAAATCCTTTTCCCTCCAAAGATATTTGAACAAAAAAGCCACCAACACAATATCACCAAATGCAAAGAATAACTTGCTCAAATCAACTCAATGGAGTAAGCCCAATATCATGAATCAAGTAAAGCAATAACTTGATCAAACAACCTCTATGGAAGCAACTCAACCATCAAACTCAAAACATCCAACCAAGGGTTCCACCAACTCAATGCAAGTAGCTAGACTCACAAATATAAACCCTAGTGCACAAAGCTTCCACTATCTCAAACCAAAAATTATGCATTCACCAAAAACTCTCCTTAAGGATAACAATGCATAAGTAGTCTTCAACAAACCAGAAAATAGGATTTACACCTAGCCAAAGGATACCTAGTAGAATACCTTTTCACTCCAACCTTATTTTAGAAAACATACACCAATCATACTCATAAGAAGAATGTGCCCATACCTTATTGGAGTAGAAGATAATTGAACCTTCAAGCTGTCACCACACACAACTCTCAAACTTCCAACCAAGTTAGGGTTAGAATAAAAAGAAATGAGCAATAATATAAACTTCCTTTATTACACCTTTTAGCTCCACTTCTTTAAACACAACCACCATAACATGCCAATAAATCAACAATCACAGACTCACACCTTATACCTCCATTTTTAATTTTAGCATAGCAAAGAATAATCTTAAAAATACATCCAAAGAAATATGCCCTTATTTCTCCTAAGATTTTATTCAATGCTAATCACAAAAGCCAAAACTCATAAAATTTAATCACACCTTATAAATCGTTGTCCAAGAAACTTCGAATTTCATGGCATAAAGACGTTTTAATAAAAATGTGTGTTACTCTAGCAAAGCACCCCCATGAGACTCGAAATGATGACCTCCGCCAATGCAATGCCCAACAGCAGCCTTCGTTGCCACTAGCCCACACGGGCTACGAAGTTCACAAGTGAACTTCCCTCCACTTCACCCTCGAAAAAAACTCCCGAAGACTTTTCAACCGCACGTGCTTCTAAGTCTTCCTTCGATCGCAGCGAATACAGAGCACAAACACCGCAAATTGCATTCGGGGAATTTCGAATTAATTAGCCTTCCAACCTTAGGAGTTGGAGAATAAATAGTCTCTTCGAAGACACCTTGACGTCGGTGGAAATAAAGACCATTTTGAAATTAATCAAAAGTTTTTTCAAAAAGGGTTTAAAAACCCTTAAATAATTTTAATAAATTAAGAATAAAAAAAGGTTTAAAAACCTTTAAGTATTTTTAATAAATTAAAAATAATTTCTCCCTTAATTAATTAAATAATTAATTAATTAAAACCTTGAAGGGTTTTAAATAATAATTAAATAAATAATAAAGAGAACCTCCATTGGTTTTAATAAAAACCAGTTTGGTTTTAATGAAAAACCCTTGCCAATGGAATCTCTCCGGATTCTCTTAAAAAGATTCTCTTGGAATCTTCCACCTTTGAAGCCAACACATCCTCTTAACATTAATGCCATTTCCTTTTGACATCAATGACAACTCATAGACAAGAAGCTAGGATCTCAAACCCAAAATTGCCAACAATCTCCCCCTTTGTCATTGATGGCAAACCATGCTTCTCAACAACATAGAAACTCAACATAAATAGCTCCCCCTGTCTTGAGGCTCTCCCCCTTACTCAAATATCTCCCCCTTTGTCATCAATGGCAAAGGGTCACCTTTGGGGCTCGGGACTAAGAATGAGCCTCTTAGCTTAGTCCCTCCCCCACCTCCTGATGAGGTGATTAATTCTTGGGTGGGAGTAAAACTCCCATTAGGCACTGATCATCATCAGTGTCTATAACTTCCTTGTCGGGCCTTCTCTTGAACTCTTTGTCCATATTCCTGTTCTTGTCACTGTTCTTGTTCTTGTTCTCATCCCTGTTCTTGTCCATGCCTTGATCCTTGGACCTGATCATGCCACTGTTCTTGTTCCTGTATTCTGGAATTTTAGCTCTACACTGTCTGATTATGTGACCTTCATTGTTGCACTTGAAACACTTGACGATGTTGTTTCTCTGAGGTAAACCTGATCTTTGAATCCACCGTTTTGACCAAACCTGTTCTGACCAAACCTGTTCTGGACAAACCTGTTCTGACCAAACCTATTCTGACCAAACATGTTCTGGCCAAACCTGTTCTGACCAAACCTATTCTTGCCAAACCTATTCTGACCAAACCTATTCTGACCAAACCTGTTCTGGCCAAACCCATTCTGATCAAACCTGTTCTTATTATTTGCCTTGCAATAAACTGCCTTGTGCCCAAACTATTGACAAGAGTAGCAATACCCTTGAAAGTAACTAGCACTTTTGAAACTATCATTTACCTCCTTCACTTGAGCCATGCAATGTGAAGCCATGTGACCAAACCTGTGACAAGCAAAACATTTGCCTTGAAACTTTCCTTTAATTGACCTCTTAGGTTCTGAAAACTTCTTCTTCTCATTCTGAATTCTGTTTTCTGTTTTTGTGCATCTATCATTCAAGGACTCATTTTTTGAAATACTTTCCTCATCAGAACTCTCTTCCTTTTGGAGTCTCTTACTAGACTCTCCAACTTGTTCCTTGTGTGGCTTAACAAAACCAAGGCCTGTTTTATCTCGTTGTCTTTCTTTGACCTTTGATGAGTGACTTAACCTTTTTGGAGCTATCTTGAAACCTCGTAAAGCTTATCCTTGTACTCTTTAGTTTCCTCTTTCAAAGAAGCCATTTTCTGTTCTAACTCACTATACTCAAGAACCTTAGACTCTAACTCATCCTTGAGTTCTTGTGTCTTAGCCATAGAGAAGTCAAGACTTTCTATAAGATCATCTCTCTCCATACAACATTCATCTAACTTATCCTTGAGTCTAGCATTCTTCTTTCTTTCCTTTTTCAAAGCACTAAGAGCACTAATAAGTTCACCTTCAAGATCTACTTCACCTTCCTCTATATCTTCCTCTATTTGTTTGCTTTTTGAATCATCAAAGCCTTTTTCAGATTTCTTATCACTAGAGGTGCTACCCTTTTCAAAAACCATACATGCATCTTCCTTATAGTTTTTTGAAGCATCCTCATACATACTAGAAACCAAATCATTATTTGTGCAATCATCCTCAAGGTGACCAAAATTTCCACATCTAAGACATTTCATGATAATGAATCTATGTTTCTGTTCTTCCTCTTTTTTTGATATGAACAACATCTCATTTTCATTATCACTTGAAGAACTTTCACTATCACTACTAGAACACTTACTTGCTTTGTCTAGGTAGAAACTCTTCTTGTGCTTGTGAGAATACCTCTTTCCTTGATTGTTGTGCTCATCTTTGTTTTTCCTGTGATGCTTGTGCTTTTTAGAATCCTTGCTCTTAGAATCCTGTTTATCTTCATCACTTTCATTCTTGGGAACAAGACGATCAAGTAGCATAATGACCAAACTTTCCACAATTGAAACATCTTATATTTTTCATACTTTTGTGCTTTCTAGAGAACTTGCCTTTCTTGTCGTAATATGCCTCTTCATCACTAGAAGACTCATCACTATCTTGAAGTTGTTTACCCTTGGAATTCTTGGTAGCCTTGAAAGCTGCCTCTTTCTTGACATCAACCTTCACTTGAGTTCTCAACTCAAATGCTGCAAGTATACTATGGAGCTCATCCTTTTTCAACTTATCCAAATCTTTAGCTTCCTCAATAGCAGAAATCTTTTCACTAAATCTATTAGGAAGAGATCTTAAAATCTTATCACAAACATCATTTTCAGCAAGCTCAAGACCTAAGTCTTTCATGGAGTTAACAACCTCATCCATACGAAGCATGTAGTCACTAATATTTTCATCATCATTCATCTTGAGTTGTTCAAACATACCTTTGAAGTGTCTCAACTTGGCCTTTCTGACATTTGTATCACCTGTATGAACCACCTTCAACTATTTCCACATTTCACTAGTTGTCTTGCAGTGAATCACTTTGGTGAGATCTCGCTTTCGTAAGCCTTTCAGGATTGCATTCATTGCTTTTGAATTGCTGTGATGTAGGAGCCTTTCTTCTTTAGTATTAGGACCATGTTCAGGAATAGTGTACTCATCTTCAATCACTTCCCAAACCTCATTCCCAAGTGCCATTAGATGAACCTTCATCCTTGCACTCCAAAGACCAAAATCCGACCCATCAAGAATAGGTGCTGCATTGCCACTTGAATGATCCATTGTGTTCTTTACTAGCTTTTCCTTCAAGCTGTTAAACTTTCGAAGGCACCCGCTCCGATACCAATTGAAGAACACAAGCTTATACCGAGAGGGGGGTGAACAAGATAAGACCTCTTTTTACTTTTTCCTTTATACTTCAAAACAAGTAAAGCAATATACCCAAAGAAATATCAAAGCAATGCACAATATCATCCACAAAGTGACACCAATTTTAATGTGGTTCACCCAGAATGGTCGGGCTACGTCCAAAAAACTTTTCTCTAAAAGTTATCTCAAAGTTCTTTGGGAATCCTTCCCAATTACAATGTTTATGAGCCTCGGCCCAAAGGAGATACCTTCCCCAAAATAGAATTTATGAGCCTCTGCTCAAAGGAGATACCTTCCCCTAATCAAAATTTATGAGCCTCTGCTCAAAGGAGATACCTTCCCCTCTGCTCTAGAAATGATCCCTCAGAAGATCAACTGCCTCTACCTCTTGCCAACACGTGGAACTCCTTTCCATCGAAGACCTCCTGTCCTCAATGCTTAGCCTAAGAGACCTCTACCTTCTATGATCACGTCCACAACAACTCAGCAACCTGTACCAAACACAGTCAGTCGGTCTAGTACAAGTCTTCCTCTGTCTCGTCAGATCTATCCAACTCTTGAACAAATCAATCCTCTGCATACAAGCCTTCTCAAAGACTTGCCAAATCTGTCCTCAGGTTCTTCTCATAGAACCAATGCACCTCTGTCCTCAAGTTCTCTGATAGAACTATCAAACTCAGCTCACAAGTCCTCTGCTAGGACCTGTCCAAATCTGCTCACAAGTCCCCATCGAAACCTATCCAAAACTGCTCACAAGTCCCCACCGGAACCTATCCAAAACTACTCACAAGTCCCCACCGGAACCTGTCCAAAAACTGCTCACAAGTCCCCACCGGAACCTGTCCAAAAACTACTCACAAGTCCCCACCGGAACCTATCCAAAAACTCAAGCAAGCTCACCAAGAAAAACTTTCTTAGTAGGAAATCACAAAGTGAATTGTTAGAGACCCAATGTGATTTGTCAAACTCATAGAAGCATAAAGAGAATTTTTAGAGACTCAATATGTTCTATACTCAAATCCCAATCTCAAAACTCAACTCAAATCAACTCAGCTCAATCTCAATCTCAAATCTGAAAACTCAACTCAATATCCGAAATGGATAGGATAGAATGTTTTCTTTCAAGAACATGAAACCCCAACAATTGCCAACTATGCAAAGAATCACATAACAATGATACTCATGTTCTTTTCACCATCAATTAGGGTTTCAACAACAATGCTCATCAAACAAGGTTTAGTCAACCAACACCATTCAACTCAACATCAACCTTGAAGCATTCAACCAATCATCACAAGAAAAGGAAACAAGTAGAAATCCTTTTCCCTCCAAAGATATTTGAACAAAACAGCCACCAACACAATATCACCAAATGCAAAGAATAACTTGCTCAAATCAACTCAATGGAGTAAGCCCAATATCATGAATCAAGTAAAGCAATAACTTGATCAAACAACCTCTATGGAAGCAACTCAACCATCAAACTCAAAACAGCCAACCAAGGGTTCCACCAACTCAATGCAAGTAGCTAGACTCACAAATATAAACCCTAGTGCACAAAGCTTCCACTATCTCAAACCAAAAATTATGCATTCACCAAAAACTCTCCTTAAGGATAACAATGCATAAGTAGTCTTCAACAAACCAGAAAATAGGATTTACACCTAGCCAAAGGATACCTAGTAGAATACCTTTTCACTCCAACCTTATTTCAGAAAACATACACCAATCATACTCATAAGAAGAATGTGCCCATACCTTATTGGAGTAGAAGATAATTGAACCTTCAAGCTGTCACCACACACAACTCTCAAACTTCCAACCAAGTTAGGGTTAGAATAAAAAGAAATGAGCAATAATATAAACTTCCTTTATTACACCTTTTAGCTCCACTTCTTTAAACACAACCACCATAACATGCCAATAAATCAACAATCACAGACTCACACCTTATACCTCCATTTTTAATTTTAGCATAGCAAAGAATAATCTTAAAAATACATCCAAAGAAATATGCCCTTATTTCTCCTAAGCTTTTATTCAATGCTAATCACAAAAGCCAAAACTCATAAAATTTAATCACACCTTATAAATCGCTGTCCAAGAAACTTCGAATTTCATGGCATAAAGACGTTTTAATAAAAACGTGTGTTACTCTAGCAAAGCACCCCCATGAGACTCAAAACGGTGACCTCCGCCAATGCAACGCCCAACAGTAGCCTTCGCTGCCACTAGCCCACACGGGCTACGAAGTTCACAAGTGAACTTCCCTCCACTTCACCCTCGAAAAAAACTCCCGAAGACTTTTCAACCGCACGTGCTTCTAAGTCTTCCTTCGATCACAACGAATACAGAGCACAAACACCACAAATTGCATTCGGGGAATTTCGAATTAATTAGCCTTCCAACCTTAGGAGTTGGAGAATAAATAGTCTCTTCGAAGACACCTTGACGTCGGCGGAAATAAAGACCATTTCAAAATTAATCAAAAGTCTTTTCAAAAAGGGTTTAAAAACCCTTAAATAATTTTAATAAATTAAGAATAAAAAAAGGTTTAAAAACCTTTAAGTATTTTTAATAAATTAAAAATAATTTCTCCCTTAATTAATTAAATAAATAATTAATTAAAACCTTGAAGGGTTTTAAATAATAATTAAATAAATAATAAAGAGAACCTCCATTGGTTTTAATGAAAAACCCTTGCCAATGGAATCTCTCCGGATTCTCTTAAAAAGATTCTCTTGGAATCTTCCACCTTTGAAGCCAACACATCCTCTTAACATTAATGCCATTTCCTTTTGACATCAATGACAACTCATAGACAAGAAGCTAGGATCTCAAACCCAAAATTGCCAACATGGATGGTGAATAATATAGCTAGGCATAGTTTCTTCATGTAGTCATATCTAGCTTCATAGCTAAAAAGTGTACAAATTATGTAGTAGATGGCTTGTTCTTTTTCAAGTGCATTCTTTTGGGCTATAAGTGTGCCTAGCATAAAATATATGGCAAAAATATAAAAGATTAACGGTAGCTGTGGGTGTGGGGGTGATATAACTGGTGGCAAAGTAAGCTAAGTTTTGATGTCATAAAAATATTGTTGGTAGTCATCATCCCATTTAAAATTTACTCTCTTTTGTAAGAGGTGGTTGAATGGTTTGCACTTGTCTAATAATTATGCTATAAATTGATGAACATAAGTGATTTTACACTGGAGGCTACATAATTGTTTCAAGGTAGTCGATGGGGACATCTTGGTGATGGCTTTTACTTTATGAGGGTCAACTTCAATGCCTTGTTGGGAGATAATAAATCCTAATATTTTGCCTGAGATAACACCAAATACACTCTTCTTTGGGTTAAGGTGAACGTTGTGTTCTAACAAGTGATCAAATATTTGATGGAGATATTCAAGATGTTCTAAGAATTTTTTGGATTTAGCAATGAGGTCATCTACATAATATTCTATACTTTTGTACATGTAATCATGGAATATGTAGGTCATTGCATGTTGGTTGGTTTCCCTAGCATTTTTAAGGCCAAATGGCATGACCTTGTAGCAAAATATCCCCCAAGGGGTTGTAAACAACGTCTTGTGTTGATCAGCAGGGTTGATCTTGATTTGGTTATAGCCTAAAAATCCATCCATGAGGGATATCATCTCATGGACCATGATGGAATCAATGAGTGAATCGATGTTAGGTAGGGGTAAGTTGTCTTTGGGACAATATTTGTTTAAATCATGAAATTTTGTGCATACACAAACTTCACCAGATGGCTTGGGTATAGGGACAATGTTATATACCCATTCAAGATAGTCTATGGGTACTATTAAATCTACATCTAAGATCTTTTGGAGCTCATATTTTACTAGTAATGCAATGGTTGGGTGCATGCATCATAAATTTTGCCTTACTAGTTTGGTACTTTGATCAAGTGTGAGGTTGTGAACTACTAAGGTGGGATCGAGTCATGGCATATATTTGTATGACCATGTGAAGACTCTAATATACTTGCGAAGGAAATTTGTGAATAAAGTGTGCTCCTCGGGTGAGAGGCTAGTGGCTAATTTAACTATGTGAGGGGTTGTGGGATCATCATCTATGTCAACATCGATGTTTTCCTCAATGAGAATATGGGAATAATTATGCAATTGTTCTAGAATCAAAATAAGATGGAGGTCATCGATGGCCTCAATAAATTTGTATTCATCATCTAGGTAAATGTTTGTATGATGAACCTATGGTATGTGATGTGGTGTATATGATGAAGGGGATTTCACAGTACGTAAGACGTGTGGTGAGAGTAGGAAATCTTGAGGTGTTGATATGGGAGAGATATGCACAAGATTAATGAATTTGGGAATCAGTGTATTATCATGGGTTTGAGAATGTGTATAACAAACCAGGAATAATAGATCCATGTCAACCATGTTTACTGATGTTGTGGGAGATGTGAATGGTGAAGATTTTGGTGATAGTGACTCAACCATATGTGGACACCCTAAGAGGCTTAGGGGAGAGCGTAGGACTACTAGCAGGGACCACGATAGAGTAAATGATCTATGTAGTTGCCTATAGATAGGTAGAAATGTTACTAGGTAAGTTGGCGATGGTGATGGAAACACCATTTAATGCTTTGGGTAGTGCATTTTTAAGGATAACATAACGAATTGGTTTGTCAACTCATCAACACAATAGAATAATGTGGTGTCAGATGTGGGGGGTGATGAGGCAGAAAATTGCCTCATAAAAGACTACTTTGATAAACTTTTAAACCCATTTAGAACTACTTATGTTGTGATTTTATGTAAATATTAGAGATACTTTGCATTATGTGATGGTATTTACATGTTAAGATGATGAAAGTGCATATACTCTATTTTGACTAATTTGTCCATGTTTTATATTCTATTTTGGTTGTTTATTTTAGTATATTCTGCATTAATTTGGGTATTACAATATTTAGGTACTTCATTCATAAGGTTTATGTTTCTTCCATAAGTGTATTTCACCATTTGCCCATTTTTTTTAAATTACTTTAAGGCGCCAATAAATCTGTCAATAGTTTACTGTAAAAGAAACTGGACTTTTTCCATACAAATTCCAGCCAACTGTACATATACAACATGACATGGAATTTGTCCACTCTAACTCAAACTAAAAGTGGAATTAGTCATCTAGGTGCTCAGAGAAACCATATCCACTGCCACATTTGGTCGCATGTGCTTCTATTGCCAAAAATAATAGCAACCCTGTTCTGCTGCCTGATATTCTGAAGCTGCTTCAGAATGAGCACAAAGGGTTTAAAACTGATTGAATGCATCTTTAATCACTATAATCAGGAGTTAAAAGATGACTGCAATCATTTTAGGAGTATTCTTATCTATTCTTACACATGTCCCTCATCGGTGGAAGCTAGCAGCTTGAGTGGAGAAGGCCTGAAGGGTCAAAACCCTCCATTTGTGCAAGAACAAAATTGAAACAGTTGTAACAGTCCTATGTAACAACATTAAACCTTATATTTAATGTACCTTATTTGTATAAATAAATTTATCCGATATGGTTGAATGGGGAGATAAGGGATGAAGTAAGTAATAAGAGTTTTAGATATTGTAATTGTGTATTACAGTAGCACAGTAGTCTGCAGGTCTTTCCTTGCACTACTGTTATGTTGCTGGGAATGAAATAAAGGTGCATCATTTGTCATTTATTTATGTTCAATTCTGCATTGAGTGTGAGGAATTAATATTTTAGAGCAAGTTTATTTTCCCTCTTTTGGTTCAAGAACCAAGGGCCACTTCCAGGTCCAGAGGAGGGTTTTTACCTAACAGAATTTTGCTATTGACCATAGCAAGTCAGCAGAGATCTGACAGTTTTTGAATGGTTAGTGATTAGTATAATGTGGCATTTGAATGCATGGTAGGTAACTCATCTATGGTAGAATTTAGCATAATACTTTCTCTTTCTAATTTGTTTTAGAATTGGCAATATTTCCATAATTTCTTGTCAGCCTAATTTGTTATAAATTGTGCAACTTTATTTATCAGTTTTTGAATGTTACATTTTATCTCATTTCCATTTCAGAAAGTGATATTGTTTTTTGCAATTTTAGAAAGTTTCATTATTTAACAGTTTGAATTTTAATGCTGCAATTTCAATTTAGTGATTTCCTATCAAATAAATTTTGCTATTTTCAGATTTGCAATAGTTCAGTTTTATTTTTTTTGCAATAGTGTGAATTTCAATTCTGCAAGGATAAGTAGGAGTTCAGTTTTAGTTTTTAGGAGTAATAAAGGAGACCCCAAACAACCCAATCTATAACTATTCCATGAATAAATACATGATATAAATGAACTAAAATTCAGTCTGTTAAACCCTAATTTTGTATATAGCCTTGGACACCAGCCTGGATTGACATATAAATATTAAATGGTGAAAAATTAACGACACTCATCAGGGGGATCTTGAAAGAAATTGCAAGGGACTGTAATGGTGGAGTGAGATGAGGAGGTATCCTCTAGGATTTCCATATGAATATATTCTTCCAAGGTGTGTGTCAAAAGTGGGGAAGGATGTAGAGACAAATCTTGGAGCTCATCTTCTAATATATGGATAGTGGTTGGGCAATAACTTAAGCCATATTTGTCATTAGGTGATTAAACATGAGGGTTAATGGGTTTACCCAACCCTTGCTCATAATGACCTATCCCAAAACCATGCTAATGGAATCGTTGAAGGTAGCATAGGGAAAAATGGGGATTAGCCAGGTGATCAATTGTACCACAAATATTATATTGTGGTGGTGGAGGTATGACATATGGGAGTGAGGAATCAACTCCAACGTAGACAAATTTGGTATGATTATTGGGGGATCCTAGTTTTATGATAGTTTCAATAGTCAACACCAAGGCTGAGGAACGGTTAAAGTCTCACATGGACTAGATGATAGATGGACATGCATAGGCATCACACACATTGTAATCCCTTGGACCTGAGTTTATCATGAAAATAGATATGTGTGGTGTTGCACGCTCTAGTGAATGAGGTGATAAATCTGAATCAAAATATGAAGATGAAATATGATATTATCTAATAGTAGTGATGGAATGTTATAGTATTTGGTCATCTAAGCAAGATGCTCGTTGCTCCCACTCATGGCATTCAACTACGGTAGCTAGTATAGGATGATTGGCTTGTGGGAATTGCAAAGGTGGGGTGTAGGTGTTGGTGCTAGACTACATGGGGAAGTGAATGACCTAGGACATGGAAAAAAAGGAAGGAGAGGTGTGCACAGTGTAGGGAGGATGGGTGCATTTGTAGGGGATGATGATTGAGGTGGAGTGTTAGGGCGTAATGTGGGTGGTGATAGTAGTTACAGTTCCAAAGGTGAGTTTGTAGAGGATGAAGGTTGGGATGGTCATGGTGGCCATAAAATGGAAAGAAAGAAGGATATGGTAGTGGGATTAGGCACTATAAATGATGGCACTAAAGGTGCTGATACTAAAGCAGATATCCTTGATGAGGATTAGGGTAACAAGGTGGATGTAGGAGAGGATTTCGATGCTTTTATTGACTGATGAGAAAAAACATGGAAGAGTTGCATGGACGATAAGGAAGGTGTAGGCGAGAGGTCTGTAATTTTGCAAAATTTAAAGGGGTACCCATTAGACATGATGTAATGGAAAATTCCATTGTGGATGTACTTGAGAAAATGGTGAAGAATGGAAGGGACACATTGCATGTCTTTGATCCATAAGTAACCAAGGAGGATGTTGTACTGCATCTCCCCTTGGATAATATGGAAGATGATGGAAATAATATGGATACCTAATCAAATGGGTAGGACTATGGATCCTATGGTAGGTCTCTTAGAATCATCAAATGCCCATAGGTCAAGGAAAGGTGTGGCAAAATGGGTTGGCGGTATATGTAAATGATGTAGAGCTACCATGGATATGATGCTAATGGATGAGCTCATGTCAATGAGTACCCGCTTGTAGATAATGGCATTGATCATGGCTTGTATGTAGAGAGGTAGGTCTACTTCTTATCCTACTAATTTTTCTATCTTGTGATTGTGGAAGCTAATGGATGGTTGGAGACATCGTGAGATGTTCCCTATAAAGTTTATAAATGTGTTTGTATCATGTGTTTCTAAATATATAGAACATAAAATGTCATTCAACACCTCATAATGGGGTTGAGATTGTTGTAAGAGGTCAAAAATGGATAATCATACAGTGGCATTACATAATTGATGGGTGAGGCTACCACGAATTGTAGTGGTACAATGCTAGGAGTTTGGGATACCTGTGTTGAATTGAATTGGGTAGGTGGGGATACAATAGGTGTAGTTTGATGTGATGGATATCATTGGTTTTACATGGTAATATTTATCATGTCAACCATGTCGTGCAATGGATGGTCATGTTGGACACTATTCACTTGGCAAGGTGGTCCTAGAGGATTGGGTGGAGGTCTTTAGGGATTGGTTCCTCTGTGGTCAAGTAGAGGATTCTAGAAGATACCTAAGTTTTGGTTTTGCGGGTCTAAAGGGTTTGATACCTGAATATTACCCCTATCTATTAGATCCTGCACTTGAGCATGGAAAGAGCAATAAGACTTGATATCATGGTTGTGTTATCTATGGTACAAAAAATAGGACTACTCATTGTATCCATGAGGCTTAGGTATGTTTAGGTATAATGGTGAAATCTTGAGTAGAAGAAGATGTCCACCTGATGAGGCCATAAAATTTCCTCATTCATGGACCATTTTTGGATATTTGATCAACTATTTGATAAACCTTATGTTTTGATGCTAATTATGGTGATAGAATGCATTATGTATTAGTGTTTACATTTTTTAAATATTGAAGAGCATATATTCTATTTTAACTATTTTTCTATACTTTCTGACTTATTTCAACTGAATTCTTTAAGTAAAGTAGGTTTTCTTTGAAGTTGTAATAATAAGTGTTGATATGTATTTATTTTTGGAATCATTTCATTAGCTTTACCCATCGTATAACCATTTAAAATGTTCAAAAAGGTGCCAAAACTTGTTCAAAATAGTTTGACTATGCAGAAACAGGAAATTGTCTATTCAAACTCCAACCAGTTGTACATATACATCATGGCTTGGAATTGGTCCACTCCAGCTCATGCAAAGGATGGAATAAGTCTTCTGGGCAATTATGGAGACTATTCATGTTGTCACAATTGTTTTATTGCACCTTTGGTGCATGAATTAATACAAAGTTTGTTATCTTGCTTGATATTTTGAAGCGACTCCGAAATGAACGCAGTAAGAATAGTTTTGGTCAAAAGTGCCTATAATAACAATATAAGGGTGGTAAACGATGGCTACAACTATTTAAGGGATACCCTTATTCTTTCCAACAGTTGTACCTCAATGCATGAAACCCAGAATAAGGAATGGATAAGGAATAACAAAACAAATCCCTGCAATATGGGAAACATTTTTGCAACAGTTGTAGTAGCCCTACATAGCAGCACAAAATCCTACCAATATTGTAACCCATTAGTATAAATAATATAGCTTCTATTTTATTGAGCATATATATATAGAAGATATAGAGTTGCATAGTTTCATAATAGATAAGATTTCCTTATAATTATAGTAGGATAGTATTTTGCAGGTTTTTTCCTGCAATATTGTAATGCTTTTGCAAAATCAATAAAAGGTGCAATATTTCTATTTTATTGGTAGTCTGAGTGAATGTGTGTGAAACTTAGATAGTTTAGAACAATTATTTCCACCTTCTTCTGGGTCAGGGAGCAAATGCCACTTCCAAGGCCAAGAGAAGGAGCGACTTTTATGGGTTTTCTACTCATTTCTTGTTGTAGCAAATTAGCAAAAATCTGTCAGTTTATACTTCATAATTTTAGTTGTACTATTTTAGATTGCATGTGATAATTTGTAATTATTATAGGAGTATGTGCATGTCAACTGACCACTTAGCATAAATTCTTGCATCTTACAACATTTTTTGTTATTTTATGTTTTAGCAGTTGTTTTCAGAATCTGGCATTTCCAGTTTGCATCAGAGAATTTATTCAGTTTTGTAACATTTGATTACTATTATTTGAATTCTGATATTGTAATTAGGTTTTTATTAATACAATTTGTGATTTTAAATTCTGCAAATTTTATTTTTGCCATTTCAACTTCTGCATCATTTCATTTCTGTCAGTTTAAATTCTGCAACAGTAGCTAGTTTTCCTTTTTCTAAAAAGGGTAAATAGGAGCCAATTTTATTTTATAAGGTTTATAGGTGACATCAAACCCCCCAAAAATTAACTATTTCACCAATAAAACCATCCCCTAAATGAACTGATCCTTAAACTGCTTACCTTTCCTATCATATACAACCATTGGACACCGTCCTGGATTGACAAGAATAATGATTAAATGATGAATAATTGACGACACTCATCATTTTTGGCACCGTTATCGAGGAAAACTTTAGGTGTTTTTAGGAAAAGCATAGCAGTCCAGGAACTTTCCTGTTATAGGTAATAGTTCTTGAAAACTGAATTCTAGTTCATTTAGTGGATGAGCATGGATGAATAGGCCAAGAGATGAAAGAGGAAGGTTTATCAAAATTGAATCTTTTCCACCAAGGCATTCTTCATGATCAGGTGAATATCTGCATGTGTATGAACTTCCTGAAAGACTTAAAATTATATTTTTCATCAACTAAAATTTTAGGATCTTTGCAAGAAGAGCTCTTAGAGGCACTTGCTTCTAGACATACCCATAGGGCTGATCCATCTGAACCAGTTGAACAAGTCAAAATTGAGGAAGCACCTATGGCAAAACAAGGAGAACGTGATAGGGAAATTGTTGGTCATGATGCTGACAATCCTGTTAAAACTTTTGAATACCCTATTCGTTTGAATCCTACTCAGAATGATCCTATGAAAATAATTTCACCCTCAGTATTATCAATCTTTAGGGAAATTATTTTTGAAGATCCTAATCAGTTCTTGTTTGAATTCAAAGTTCTGTGTCAGACTTATGACTATGTCAATGACAACTAGAAACTGAAGTTATTTCCCTCTACACTCAAAAATGCAGCCTTACGGTGGTTTATGAGCCTTGAACCAGATTCAATCCACACTTGGGATCAAATGGAAATTGCATTTTTGGATAAGTATCAGGAGTATTGTAGAGTGAGAAATAGGAAGGATGAGTTATTCTAGATTAGACAAGAAGAGGATGAAAACTTAGAGGATTATCTTGATAGATTTACCTTTATTCAAAAGAGATGTGGTCGTGTGGAAACTGAATTATTAAAAACTATATTTTTGAGAGGTTTGTAGGATGATTCTAGGGAAGTATTGGATTTAATAGGAAAAGGAGATATAAACTAGCTTGAGATTAATGATATTGTACAGTTATGTAGAAATTATTCTCGCACTAGGCAAAGAAGAAGGAAGAGGAATCTTGGTAATATTGATATAAAAGATTTGATGGAAGAAATGGCTAACATGAAAACTGATATTCTTGTACAATTAAATTCCACATTAGGGAAAATAAATGCAAAATCTAATTCTTCACCACCCCTAGCTATTTATTGTCCTAGATGCAGGAATAAGCATGCCCTACATGATTTTCCTTTGCATAGAACCTCTATCTCAACTATTTGTGGCATATGTTCAAAAGAGAATAACACTGATAAGTGTCATATCCTGCCTCACCTTAAAAATGTTTTGCAAACCCAAACTGAAGAACTTAATGTTATTGGGCAGAGGCCAAGAGGTAAATTTTTACACTACCAGAATGTCCCTCATATTCCTATAGGGTGGGGAAAAAATCCTTGGAATATGCCTTGGGGATATTTAGAACCACCTCCATAGCCCTGGAATAAATCTTGCTTAGCCCCTCAAGATTGGCCACATTCTAGTTGGAATCAACCATGGAATCCTATTAATCCATCTTGGACACAGAACCAATAATCTAGGAAAATATGGAGGTTATAATACCCATCATATCAAGGGCAACATAGGTATCAAGGACATATTCAAAATCTGCTACTAGGTCCTAATCAGAACTTTCAAGGAAGAATACAACCTCAACAAGCATAGCCAGTTAAGCAACCTCCACTTCCAGCTCAACCTATGGCTAACCCAAATAATTCCAAAAAAGCAACCCCTATTTATGGGGCCAATTATGAAGATTCTACTGTAGTTCATGTACTTTATTGTAGTAATATCCAGTTACGTTCAAGGAAATTTTTACCTAACCCTGCTCCACCCACCATTGAAGAGATTTATGTAAAGTAAGAATCTCCACATTCAAAACTAGTACAAATAAAAGAGAAAGAAGAAAAATGAAAAAATGAGCAAGAAAAACAAGAATCCCCTACATGAGAAGTACCATACCCTGAAAGATTTAAAAATCTTGCAACTATTATTGAATCATAATTAGTTACAAAACTTAAGAAAATGAAAATTTCTCTTATTTTGTTGCAAGCAATAAAGGATGTGCCCTTAATCAAGAAAACCATTAAGGATTTATGTATCAAGAAACTTGATAGAAAGAAGAAAGCCTTTCCTAAAATTGTGCAAGTAGAACGGAAGTTGGCTAACCTACTATCTAGAAAACTAGTGCCTCCAAAATATAATGATCCAAGAAGTCCAGTAGTCACAATTACTATTGGGTTAGTGCAAATTCCAAATGTACTAATTGACCTTGGAGTTGTAATCAATGTAATGACTAAGGAAATAATGCAACAACTACATCTCAATAATAACATTCCTACCACTACAGTTTTGGAAATGGCAGATAGGTCAGTTGCCAAGCCAGAAGGAATCCTAGAAGATATTACCATTTAAGTTTCTTCCAGGGAGTATCCTATATATTTCTTGGTGTTGCAGCATAGAAATTTAGTTAGTGGTTATCCCATCATTCTAGGGTGACCTTGGCTTACTATTGCAACTACTTTTATAGACTACAGGTCAGGAAAAATTATTATTTCAAATGGCATTGACCTTAAGAAGGTTTCCTTGTATCCACCAGCCCAACCTTCAACCAAATTTTCAACACAAATATGGTATCCTGAGTCTGATGAAGAACAAGAAACTATTGCCACTTTGGCTACAGTAGTAGTGAAGGAACACATTAAGGAAATCAATTCACCAGAAAGAGAAAATTTTGAATATGAAACTATCCTAGTTTCCACATTACAAGAAGGACTTAAAGATGATCAAATTATTGTTCATTGTCTACTATGGAAGGATGAAGAACAAACTTTAGAACATCTGTCACCTATTCCCATACAAGAAAGCTCTTTCACACTGCCACATGGATGGCATCATAATCTTCTTACCTCTTTCACATGTCCTATGCAGGGAATAATTCCATCTAGCATCACTTATGAAAAAAAATCCAGAGTATTTCATACTCTATAGCCACAAAAATGTCCATTAAATTCTTTAATCAGTAGATATGAAGCAATCAATTCTATTTATCTAGGGATTAAACAAATTGAAATACAACCAAGAAAAATTCTTAATATTAATAGTTGGATGACTAATGAATAGGAAGCCAAACTGTTCATTGTCCTACAAAAACATGTTCAGGATTTTGCTTGGTATTATAAGGACATGATTTGCATTCATCCTAATGTGTGTAAACATAGGATATACACTGAAGATGTCAAACCAGTGAGACAACCTCAAAGGTGCCTGAATCCTACTTTGAAAGATATTGCTAGAGAAGAAATTGAAAAACTTTTAGAAGTAGCATTCATTTACCCAATTTCAAGCAGTAAGTGGGTTTCTCCATTAGTCATTGTTCCAAAGAAAAATGGTAAAATGAGAGTGTGTGTGGATTATAGAGAGTTAAAAAATGTAACACATAAGGACCATTTATCATTAACTTTCATATACCAAGTGTTAGATACCCTTGCTAGCAAGAAATTTTTATGTTTTCTTGATGGATTCAGTGGTTATAATCAGATACAAGTTGCACCTGAAGACCAAGAGAAAACTACTTTCACATGTCCTTGGGGAACCTTTGATTATAGGGTTCTACCTTTTGGTTTATGTAATGCTCCAACAACATTTCAAAGAGTTGTTTTGGCCATATTCTCTGATTTGACAAATGAGAGTGTAGAAATTTACATGGATGATTTCACAGTATTTGGAGATAGTTTTGAGTATACCTTAGAATAGCTTGAAAAAGTTTTAATACTTTGTGAAACATACCATTTGTATCTTAATCCTGAGAAATTCTTAGTAATGATGGAGGAATGGATTGTCCTTGGTCATCATATTTCCTCTTATGTGATCAAGGTTGATCCTAAAAATGTGGAAGTTATAAAAAACCTTCCTTCTCCAAAAACTCAAACTGATGTAAGGAGTTTTCTGGGGCATATTGGTTTCTACCGTAGATTTATTGCCAATTTTAGTACCATAGCCAATCCAATATTTGCATTACTAATGAAGGATTCTGAATTTTCTTGGTCTACTAAGTGTCAAAAGTCTTTTGATGAATTGAAAGAAAAATTAACCACTCCCCATGTATTGAGAAGACCTAATTGGAAATTGCCCTTCCATATTCAAAATGATGCTTCCAATACTACTATTGGAGCTGCATTAGGACAAATTGACAATGGGGAGCATTATGCCATTTACTATATCAGTAAAAACTTGACATGAGCTAAAAAGAACTACACTACTACTGAGAAGGAATTCTTAGTTGTAGTATATACTATCAATAAGTTTTGACACTATATCACAGGATATAAGATATTCGTTCATACAAATCATGCTGCCATTAAATACCTGATGAATAAACCTCTGGTTAGTGCAAGAATTATTTGTTGTTTAATATTGTTGTAGGAATTTGATATCACTATAGTTAATAAACCATGGAAAGCTAATGTAGTTGCAGATTTTCTGTCAAGATTACCAAATGCAGATATAGGAGATTTGGTTGAAGATGCATTTCCTGATGATAAACTATTTTTTATTTTTGTGCAATATCCATGGTTTATAGTTTCAAGAAAAAAAACATGAATAATATTGATACAATTGTTTAAATAATACATTTGCCACCTTAGAATAGTTTCGGTGAAGACGGAATAGACTAGCCGTAGAATAGATGTTGTTATAACAATATAACAACATACTAAAATAATGAGATAATATAGTGCAAACTATAGTTATGCTAACATCCCCCCTTATTACATTATTTGGGTAATAAGATAACTACGAGCTATACTAAAATTCCCCTTGATTACATCATTTTGCAGTACATAGAGAGCTACAAAACAATTCAAATTTGACACGTGCAATTGCCTTAGTGAAAATGTCTGCAACTTGAGCATTGGTGGAGATGTACTGAAGTTGAATTTGGTGCCTTGGAAATTCATCTCGAATGAAGTGGCATTGTGTGTCAATGTGCTTGGTTTTCTCATGGTGCATTGAATTATTAACAAGGTTCAAAACACCTTGGTTGTTGCAAAACAAGTGTATTGGAGATTTCGATGGATGACCCATACTTGTCAGAATGTGACACAACCATATCACTTCACACATAGCTTCATGTGTGGCGTGATACTCTGCCTCTGTAGATGAGATAGCAACTACCTATTGCTTCTTACTATACCAAGAGACAGGACTGGATCCAAGATGAAATATATATCCTGAAGTTGACTTACAATCATCATATGACCCGACATAATCAAAGTTCGTGTATCCTTGCAAGAAGAATTTGTTATTTCTCTTTTACTCTAGGCCATATTCCATTGTTCCATAGACATAATGAAGAACACGTTTTGTTGTTTTCCAGTGAGTAGTATTAGGTTCCTACATGAACCTTGAAATATAGTTGATAGCAAATACAATATCTGGCCTAGTATTGGTTAGATATATAAGACTCCCAATCAACTGATGATAGAGAGTAGCATCTACCTGAGGTGAATCATCATATCTTGATAACTAAAGCCCTGATTCCATCAGAGTTGCCATCATCTTACAATTAGTCATGCAATATTTTTCTAACAATGTCTTGGCATATTTTTTTTGATACACTTTTATGCAGTGCTCCTTCTAGTTCACTTCCAGACCAAGAAATTAATGGAGAAGTCAGAGATCTGTCATCTTAAAATATTTACACAAGTCCTTTTTGACAATAGAGATCATAGTTTTTGAACTCCTTGTAATGAGCAGATCATCAACATAGAGTACTAGCAACACTATATCAGAACCTTATTTGTTGAAATAGAGGTTTGCATCTAACAGACATCTCTTGAATCCATACTGTAGGAGGTGATTATCCATTTTTATATACCAAGATCAAGGAGCTTGTTTTAAACCATATAAGGATTTGACTAACTTGCACACTTTCTTCTCTTGGCCTTCCACTTCAAATCCTTTCGATTGAGTCGTGTAGACTTCATATTGGAGATCATCATTTATAAAAGCACTCTTAACATCCATTTGGTGAACTTTCCACCCATACTATGCTTCCATAGCACAAAGAACTCAAATGGTGGTCATCCGAGTAGTAGGTGCAAAATTTTCCTCATAGTCAATGCCTTTCTTTTGAGCATAGCCCTTTGCAACAAGATGGGCCTTATGCTTATCTATTGTGCCATATGCCTTGTACTTGATTTTGTACACCCATTTGTTGCTCAAGACTAGCTCCTGTGAGCATGCAATGAACCATTTCTATTATGGAATGGTTCCTCCTTTCAACAACTCCATTTTACTAAGGATTATAAGAAGTAGTTAACTTTCTTGTGATCTAATGTGTAGTCAAGAATGTATAAAATTCTTTAGAGGTAAACTCCCTCCCTCAATCTGAGCGAAGGGTATTTATAGAAGTCCCTGACTCCTTATCAATAGATTTATTAAATTGCTGGAAGAAACCAAATACCTCATATTTTAGATTAAGAAAGAACACCCACATATTTCATGAGTAACCATCCACAAACAACTTAAAATACCTCTTCCCTCCACAACTGATGGGTGTGAAAGGACCACACAAATCGGTGTGAATCAACTCTAGAGTTTTCTTTGCTCTTGTAGAGCTCATCTCAAAAGGTACTCTATGCTGCTTTCCTTCCAAGCAGTCAGAGCACACTAGAAATGTGGTAGAAAGGGAAGGAAGACCCTTTACCATCTCATACTTACTTAGCTCAAGTAATTATCCAGAACTAAGATACTCATATCTCTTGTGCCATAGGGAAGTCATATCCTTTGTAGATATTGTCATGGATACATGTGGAGTAGAGATAACATCTAAGGCAAATAAGCCATGCTTATATGAAGTGGTTGTAATATTCTTACCTCTCCTGGTAATGGAACAACACTTCTTGCCTCTCTCAACACTAAAGTTCACAACCATATTCTTGTCCAGAATTTGTGTGATTGACAAAAAATTGCTCGCCAATCCTGGAACATAAAGGACCTTTTCAATATGACACTTGCCATCAGGAAGAGTGACTAAAACTATACCTTCTCCCTAAACCTTGTAGGTTTTATCATCAAAAATAGTGACAGGTTTACCCTCTTTGGCCTCAAAGGACTCAAACCACAATTTGTCGATAGTCATGTGCTTACTAGCACCAAAATCGACATACCAAATAGGATCCTTCTACTTGGAAACTATGGTAGTCATAAGCACCTTGTACGCCCTCTCAGAATTTGAGTCAGATTATTCAACAACAACATTCACTTTGGGTTGCTTATTCTTGTTCTATGGTTTGTTCTGGCCTTTTTGTTTAGGTTGTTTTTTCTTATGCCAACACTTGTTTGTATCATGACCCTCTTTGTCACAGATTTTGCAATATATTTTTGTTTATTGAGGTTGTTTCCCTTTTGAATATTTGTTATAATTTCCTCCTTTATGAAAATTACCCTTCTTCATAGGAACCTTCCTATTGGAATAGAGGGTTGTGTTAGAAGAATCATCTCTCTGAAGTTGGCATGCCTCCTCCTCTTGAAGCATATTGACCAACTCAACAAAGGTAAATTTTTGTTGTGACACCTAAAGGGAAGTTATCAACACCCTATAATAATCATGTAAATCTCTCAATACAATTGAGGTAAGAAGCTTGTCATCAACAGGTTCTCCCAAAGAATTCAATTTTACTTTCAACTCAGACACTCTACAGAGAAAATGTTCAACTATCTCTCCATGCTTCATGCTTATACTTTGTAATTGATATTGAAGGAATAGAATAGTGGAATCATTATTTCCCTCATATATAGTTTTAAGGGCATCCCATGCCTCTTTACTACATGCATAGTCAGCAATGTGGGGTTGAACTTTGTCTGAAACAACAAGCAAGATGAGCACTTTTGCCTTGTTAATTTCTTGTCAAATTCTATCTGAGCAGTAGATGGAGCTATGGCTACTATTGATCCAGTAGCAGGTAAAGTTTTGGTTGTTGCTCTAGAAACAACATTCCATAAGTCATCCATGACTAGGATAGCCTTCATTTTGTTTTTCCATGGTGTGTAGTTAGGACCTTTCAACAACTGATGAGCATCAATCATTAATTTTGCAGACATAGTGAAGGATCCTTCTATCACCAAATGGTCCCCCTTTCAATATACCTTAATGTCAAGCTGTTATACTGTACAAAATACCTGCACTTACATGAGGGAGACTATAGGTATTTTGAAAAACCATAAAAATTACCCGCCCTTATGTGAGGGAGACTATAGGTAATTTTAATGATTATACGATACGTGGTAATTAGGCAATATTGAAAGGAAATCGCATCATTGATGGCACCCACCTTAGAAAGTCGTCAATCCGCATGCATGGGGCGTAACTTCCCCTAAACACTTTGGATGTCAAAACATTCATCGGGATTTAAGCCTAAACACGAGAGCAATTAGGGTAGTGGATGGAGTAAAAAAATGCAAAATGACGTACTTATTCCTCCCCAACGATTGATAGAGAACAAGCTCAGACATCATTTTGGCAGCTATAAGTGATGGCCAGAGGTATCACAATTACTGAATGCTGCAGTGCAATAAATTGCACGGATGGGTTTTATTTGTTTCGGGGACTTAGGGAGTGATTTTAATTTTTAACTTTATTGAAGTAGTGCATAAAAGAATGAAAATGCTACTTACAACAAAAAAGTGCCCATAGAAATAAACCCATAGGTGTCGGGCGCTGCCAAAAATGCACCTTTACAATTTTGCCAAATTTGCTTTTTCAAATTCTGAAAAAATTACTCACTTTCCCCCCTTTGATTTTTGAAAGAAATAGGCCCCCCCTTAAGTTTTTGAAAAAAAAATTCCTTTTCTAAAGCCTTAATTTTTTTTTTATTAAGTTTAATTAATTAAAAAAAATTACTTGATCACAAAAAAATTATTAAACAAGATAATTTAATTATGAATAAAGTAATTAATTTTAATATTAAACTAATAATAAAGAAAAATTAAAAATAACTTAAAAAAAAAAAATTAACAAAAACTTAAAATAAAAAAATTATATACCTTTCCAAGGTACTTCGGGGGGATCGGTGGGTTTTGATCACGTGACCTTGGAGCTCCCTGAGTCACTACCGCTCAACCCATGACCAATTGGGATAACGGGCTGATACGAAAGGATCAGTGGGCTCGTCTATCTTAAGGAGGACTCCCTAAGTCCCTCCTTTGATCGGCCACCTCTACTCCACCCGGTGGCAGCTCCCTTTGGTGGCCATGGCTCCCATTGGTGGCATCCTGGAAGATGTCCACAAACTTTAGAAACACCATAGAAAATATCAACATACCTCAGCAAATGGCAATGCATCTTGAAAGTCACCACTCTTCAATCTGAGTCTTCTACAAATTTTTAGATGGTTGCCATCACGTCCATATTTGGTTGTTGTGCTGCCAATGGTAAACGCAGATCTGTAATCCACTGGCTACCTTGGGTAAAATGTGTTCAACAACAAAACATTGCTATTGTAGGGAACTAGTGCATCAATAGGGATCTGCAATACTACCATCGTCGTTGTCGTTTCTAGATCGGGGCATGTGCCCTCATAAATTACAAAACTATCAACAAATTTCTCATCTACTACACATTAAACCAAATGCCTTGGTCCCAACATTAGATGAGTTTGTAGGAGAAACGTTGCTACTACTTCATAGGCATATCCACACTTTCTCCCTTGTCCGTAGATTACCATTTGAATCAGTTGTGATCCTTCTACGCGGTCATCAATAATGGAGAGAGCTATCAATCAGACAAAAATTTGATGGCCAAAAAATGGCTCTTCGGGAAGTAAATGTCAATTTGGTGGGAATCAAATATCCCACATGCACTAACCAACTTCTAAGAAAGCGGTTTAAAAAGAAACATTGACATATGTTTTATCAACTACCTTCAAGTAGTCTAGTCAACCACCTAGTCATCCCTCACGTGATGTGCAATTGGTTGCCACATTAATGAACCCTGTGTCCACATCATCGCTAGTCTAGTTAATTAACTCCTATGTTTGTCATGTTTTGGCTGCTTAGGTCCAACCCATTATAGATCTCGTCCACATGTTAGGGTTTAGACTCCTTGCATCGATAGGGACCTGTAGCGTCAGGTCATTGTCCAATCAATGATTGTATCGGCCTTCATGCCAATTCAGTTTCATTCACTGGTCCATCGAGTCGGCCTTGTCTAGGCCTTGTTGTGTCCTCGGTCGACTTGAGTCATCCTCACGTTGCTCAAGATGCAGGTCCAACCCTACCTCAGGTTGCGTATCGAATGTAAAAATATAGTAGCTGACCAAGAAAAAATATCACAGATGCCCAAAAATTAATCAAATGCTCTGATACCATGTCAAGTGAATGAATAGGAATAATATTGATGAAATTGTTTAAATAATACATTTGCCACCTTAGAATAGTTTCGGTGAAGACAAAACAAACTGGGCACAAAATAGATGTTATAACAATATAACAACATACTAAAATAATGAAATAATATAGTGCAAACTATAGTTATGCTAACATGCAAATATAGCTAATTATTTGTCTATAGGGAAAATTCCTCTTCACTTTACTCCTAAACAAAAGAAATAGTTAATAAAGCAAAGTTCTTTCAAATGGATAAGAGGTTTACTTTTCAAATGTAATCCTGACCATGTTTTGCGTAGGTGTGTCCGCAAGGATGAAGTATATGATATCCTATGGGCATGTCATGATGAACCATTAGGAGGACATTATTCAGTAAAGAGCACCATTTGAAAGATTTTGGGTACTGGTTATTACTGGACATATTTACATAAATATGTGAAAAGTTATGTTGGACATTGTGATGCATGCCAAAGGATGGGAAAACCTACCTTCACTAATGAAATGCCATTACAACCTTAAATAGGAATAAAACCATTTGAGATATGGGGGTAGATTTTGTAGGACCCATTGACCCTCCTTCCCAAGGAAAAGTTCATATCTTGGTATGTACTGACTATGTAACCAAATGGGTAGAAGCCCATGCTTTTAAGCATGCTCGAGAAGATAAAGTTATTGATTTCCTGTATTCACATATTTTCCTATGTTTTTGGGCCCCACAATCCATCACCACAGATCAAGGACCTCATTTTACTTCAAGAGTTATTGGAGCCTTCACTCAACTATATGAAATCAAGCACAAGAAATCCTCACCTTATCATCCACAAGCCAATGGTCAAGTTGAAGTAACAAATAGGGAACTAGAGAGAATATTAACCAAAACTATAACATCCCATAGGAGGAATTGGATGGACAAACTACCTGAAGCAATTTGGGCTTATAACACTACTTGAAAATCCACTACTGGATTCACACCATATGAATTGGTTTATGGTAAAAAGCCTCTTTTGCCTATTGAATTTGAGTTATTAACTCTTTGAACTGCTTTGTATGTAGGTATTAATTTTTCATAAGCACAAACTAACTAAATTCTACAACTCAATGCATTAGATGAGCTATGGAGGGATGCATTGCACCAGATTGAGATGATCCAAGCACAACGAAAATTATGGCATGATAGTCACATTCAGCAGAGGAAGTTTCAACAAGGCAAATGGGCTTTGTTATTTGACTCATGTTATGAAGACTATCCTGGAAAGTTGCAGACTAGGTGGCTTGGACCATATCATATTGAGGAAGTATTTGAAAATGGATTTGTTCGCCTTTCATCCATTGATGATTCATGATGAAAATTGGTGGTTAATGGACATCACCTTCGGATATATCATAAACCACTATCGAAGGAGGAGTTTCTCAAGCAAGTGGAGAACTTGGATGTACACATGTTGGAAGAAAACACTTAATCTACACCAGACTCAGGAGAGTAACATGAAAGTAATTAAAAAAAACAATTAAAAAAGAGTAAAAAATTAAAAAAAAATTAAAAAAAATGAATAAATTCATAAAGTGAAAACCTCTTTGAGGCGCCTTTGAATTAGGCTTGCATAAAAATCAGCCTTCTGCTATTTTTGCCTTAGTGACTCACAATTTGTACCCACCATCATTGTTCCATATTTTCTCACAATCACTGTTTCACGTGTTTTCAGATTGCACCTATCTTAGTCCGTAGAGTAGCCAATTGAGAATCAGCAAAAACAGCCATTGTACAATTATGGATAAATGGTTATATCAGGTATGTGCCTTTTTCATTTTAGAATAATGTTGATATCTAGTATGTAGTGTATAATATACCTAGTTAGTATATGAGGCATACATAAGGTTAATTCAAAAATTTATCCATCTAGCCAATGGAAAATGTGAAAAGGGCAAAAGTTTTTATCCATAACCTTCAAATGTTAGCATAATAATGCTCTGGAATAAATGGTACTCATAACTGCTTCAGAATGATGATAACTTCAGAACAAAAACAAATAGAAAAGACAAGAATAACTTTAGAATAAAAATAAACATATGCTTCAAAATGAAGGAATGTTCATACTTCGAGAAAGACTCCAGAATGAGTAAGAATAAGGATGAAACAACATGTGGCATCAAAATAAAATTTTTATTATTCGAAGTAAGGAAAAATTATGGCATAGATTTCAAGATGCAGGTTTACAACACGACGATGGAAATGAGGTTATTGGAAATCATCGCACATTTTACAATATGCAAAATATTCGGCACACTTCACAAGGACTTCAAAAAAAAGGGAAGTTATGTACATTGTCCATAACCCAGCCAACAGACAACTGCCACATCAGCGTGTTGTAATCATTTAATTAAACACAACAGATCACATTCCTATGGAAAATAGGAGTCTACCACGTGATATAGAAGGAAATTTAATTTCCAAACATTCCAACACATTTTGAAGCATTTTTACAGCGCTGTAAAAATTTAATTTCGTAGACCAAAATCATTTTGAGCCCTGTAGTTGTAAATAGTTCGATTCAAACCCAATAACAATATTGTATTTTGACACTAAAAAGAGATAGAACATAGGAAGATTAAAAATGGGGGTAATAAGAATCAGATTGATCCAAAAAACATAGAATGCCTACAGGGAGATCCTAAATCATTGCGTATATTTATGAAGGGAGGGTTTATGCCATTTTTGTGCAAGTTCTATGGGCATTCAGAGGGATTGGCCATTGAGTTTGCACACACCTTTTGCAACAATAAAATTCACATCAACATGACAATCTAGGTAAGCCCCAAAATTCTCAGTCAAGTTACTCAAATGCCATTACATGGGGTTCAAATTGGGAAATCTGACAAGAATACTTTAATTAAACTAGTAAACTAGTTTAGGGGAGATGAGGATAGGCTCTCTGAGTTTGTATTGAGTAATAATATCTGCAAGGAGGTCAAAAGAATAAGTTTACAACCTCCTTAGGATGAAGTTGCAGTATGGTTCATTAGGTTTTTGACCTACGATGGGCAATTCCCTATCCTTTTTGGACATCACATGATAATTATGACCCATCTTCACCATGGCAACTCAAACCCTGAGCTTAGGATAAACATTCCTCTATATTTATATTAGGAGCTGGTAAATATGGCCAAAAAGTACCAAGCAGTAAGAGGGTTTCCCAAACACCATGGGATCATCAAGCTCATCTGCAAACATCACTTTAGAAGAAACCCTAGGAGTTTTAATGGTTCTTCTCTGCCTAGAATGAATTGGAGAGTGAAAGCCCTAAATATGATGAAGAGGTAGAAGGTGAGAAGTTTGAATCTGAATATGAAGCATAAATTACAAGATTTGAACCTGAAATTGAAACTGAATCCTCTGAAAAAGAAATCCCCTCCTCACCATAAGGACCTCCATCCTCTAGGACTAGGAAGCAAAGGGAAAAATAATCTAATTCTAGTCCTATGAGAAAAATAAAGAGAGTTACATTTTCTAAGAATGTAACTGTTTTTCCAACACAACCTATTGGGTAGCCTCGTAGTTCAAGAAAGGAAGGGCGGATAGAGAAAGAAACACTTGAAGTATGTTATAGTCCAGAATCATCAGAATATGTTCTAGAGTCACCAAAAAGGGTTAAACAAACTCTTGTGGGGTTACAAAGGTCTTCTAGACTTCAAAAATAAAAAGTAACAAAAGAAATAGTGGATGAAGAAGCGACATCACTGTTTTAGCAGTTAAATACAAAGCAAGAGTAGGAAGTGCTTGTAGAACAATTTACGAAAGAAATATTAGAGGAATCATATAAGGACATAGAATAATTGGAGGTAGAGACAATAATCATAGATATAGAAATACCTATAGTCTCACTTGTTGACTATTCAGATTTTGAAGATTCTGATTCTAGCAAAGAATCACTAAGAGAAGAGGAAGAGCCTGATATGTAAACCTAGTTACATGCTTCTAAAAGTTTTATTAAGACACAAATGGATTGGATTGAACAACATGAAGCCTCTATAATAGAAAAATATAAGCTTATTGCTGATTTGCAAGAAGAAGTGAACAAACTAAAGGCTCGGTTGTCCACTCTAGAGCAACAACCTACAAAATCCAATTTTGAGGATGAATTGGCCAGAATTTTGTTAGAATTGAAAAATGATCATAGGGAGATAGCCCTACCCGAGGAAGAATCACCCATAAAATGAGTGTAAATAGAAGATACAACAACACAAATCTTCCAGCAGGATGTCAGCATGACAGATTCAGGAGCTTCTACAAAACATTCTAAAAATTTACAAGGGGAACAAACATCACAAGCAACTGAGGAGGCCAATGAATAGTGAGAAGTACAAGAACAAGTAAATATACATTCTCCTCAATTATCTATTGAATTAATTATAGCTGAATCACATCCAGTTGAAACAACAGAAGTTGGAGAACAAGTAGATCTACTCTCTGTTAACACATCAGAAATTGGTATACAAGTGGAATTACCTTCAAAAATATAATAAATCATAAGGCCCCCACACGTAGTTACAATGAAAAAATATAACTAGGACATAGCACATTGGATGTTGCAATGTTAACAGATGGAGGTACAAATTTACGCCTTAAAACCTTTGAAGTAGAAGCTAGAAGCCCAAACTGCAGATATGACTAAGTTACAGGAATAGATACAGGATATGTCCCAAATTGCAGAGTACTTAGTTCAGTGCAGAAGAACTGCAAGGTTTTATACTTTGATCCTAAAATAAAAATACCTCCACTGGCAGTTAATGAGGATTATTTCCAAACTTCCTTATAATTTGGACACTGCTGAGGAATTTGTAGAAACATATCTGCATAGTCTGGAGGAATAGAGAAATCTGCTTTGTGAATTATTTTTGCATAACTTCTTCTTACCTGATAATGGAACCTTGTTGCCACACATATTTACAGGAGACATCCAGTTGAGAGCCTTCATATCTCTTGTGCAAACTCAGATTCATTGGAAGGAGGAGAAAAAGGTAAGCAAGGAAATGGAGTTGAAAGCTGAGTTACTAATAAGATGAACCCATACTAATTATAGGGAATCCATAAACCAACATTTCACTATGATGAGGGAACATAAAATCAAATAAGTATAAAAGAGCAATCTTATTGATTGTATCAGGAGTTTTCAAGTCTTTTGTAACCATCATTTTGGTAATGCTCTATCATCTTGTAAGAGCAGGTGGGGATAATTACCAATATCACTTCAGAAAAGGGAACCTATCTCACCCAAAATTTGGTTGTGGTCTAGAAGAAGAGCAGAAGGCATAGCACAGGTCATCCACAACTGCAAGATCATTGGGTAGGTTTGAGGTATAGACTACCAAATGTTATAACCCCTATTCCATATTTCTATGATAATGATCCCCAATCAAATGAGAAATTCTAGGAGTGGCTCAAGAAAATACAGGCAATCAAAGGATATTATGAGGTTCTAGGGCAAAAACTAAGTTATGAAGAATGGAATCTGAACATAAATCTCTATGCTTTTGTGGCTTCACAGAATGCATGAGGACATGCATTATAATAGGTTGCATGGAAAATGATGAGGTCAAAAAATTGCCTCATTCATGGACCATTTTTGGATATTTGATAAACTATTTGATAAACCTTATGTTATGTTTTGATTCTAATTATGGTGATAGAATTCATTATGTATTAGTGTTTACATTTTTTAAATGTTGAAGAGCATATATTCTATTTTAACTATTTTTCTGTACTTTCTAACCTGTTTTAGCTTAATTCTTTAAGCAAAGTAGGATTTATTTGAAGCTATAATAATAAGTGTTGATATGTTTTTAGTTATAGAATAATTTCATTATATTTCCCATCATATAACCATTTCAAATGGCCAAAAAGGTGCCAAAACTTGTTCAAAATAGTTTGACTGTGCAAAAACTGGAAATTATCTATTCAAATTCCAACCAGCTGTACATATACAACATGGCTTGGAATTGGTCCACTCCAGCTCGTGGAAAGGATGGAATCATTCTTTTGGGAAATTATGGATACTATTAATGTCATCAAAACTATTTTCCCGCACCTTTGGTGCATTAATTAATACAAACTCTGTTATCCTGCCTGATATTCTAGAGCAGCTCAGGAATGAACGTAGTAAGAACAATTTTGGTTAAAAGTATTTATAACAACAATATAAGGGTGGTAAATTGTGGCTATAACTATTTAAGAGATGCCCTTATTCTTTCCAACACTTGTCCCTCAACCCATGAAGCCCAGAAGAAGGAATGGATAAGGAATAACATAAAAAATTCTTACATTCTAGGAAACAGTTTTGCAATAGTTGTAGTAGCCCTACATAGCAACACAAAATCCTATCAATATTGTAACCCATTAGTATAAATAAGATAGCTCCCATTTGGTTGAGCATATAGAGGATATAGAGTTGCATAATTTCATAATAGATAAGCTTTCCTTATAATTACAGTAGGACAGTATTTTGCAGGCTTTTTCCTGTAATACTGTAATGCTACTGCAAAATCAATAAAAGGTGCAATATTTCTATTTTATTGGCAGTATGAGTGAATGTGTGTGAAAATTAGATAGTTTAGAATAGTTCTTTCCACCTTCTTCTGGGTCAGGGAGCAAGGGCCACTTCCAGGGCCAGGAGAAGGAGCAACTTTTATAGGTTTTCTGCTCATTTCTTGCTGCAACAAATTAGCAGGAATCTGTCAGTTTATACTTCATAATTTTAGTTGTACTCTTTTAGATTGCATGTGATAATTTGTAATTATTATAGGAGTATGTGCATGTCAGCTGACCACTTAGCATAAATTCTTGCATCTTACAACATTTTTTGTTATTTTATGTTTTAGTAGTTGTTTTCAGAATCTGGCATTTCTAGTTTGCATCAGAGAATTTCTTCAGTTCTGCAACATTTGATTATTGTTATTTGAATTCTGATATTGTAATTAGGTTTTTCTTGATACAAGGTGTGATTTTCAATTTTGCAAGTTTTATTTTTGCCATTTCAACTTTTGCATCATTTCATTTCTGTCAGTTTAAATTCTGCAATAGTAGTTAGTTTTCCTTTTTTTGCAAAGTTTCAATTCCTGCAATTTCATTTCTAAAAAGGGTAAATAGGAGTCAATTTCATTTTATAAGGTTTAGATGTGACATAAAACCCCCCAAACACTAACTATTTCCCCAATAAAACCATCCCCTGAATGAACTGATCCTTAAACTACTTACCTTTCCTATCATATATAGTCATTGGACACTGCCCTGGATTGACAAGAATAATGATTAAATGATGAATAATTGATGATACTCATCACCACCCTCATTTAACCTATGGAAACGTGTTGGTAATGGTTCAAAAATTTATGTAATATTACCTTGTGGACCCTGCAGATGCATGCCATGAGATTGTTGAGGCCTAGGTGGAGAAGGTGTGTTGGTTTGGAATACTAGTTATTGTGGAACATAAGACGGTGGGCTTGGTGCTAGCACTAGGGTAGTAGCTGCCACTTGGTTGGATTATGGAGGTTTAGGATAGGGTTGGTTAGGTGTGTTTCTATTAAAACGTAAGTTTGAACTATAGTTAGGCTTCAATCTTAACTTAATTTTATAGATTGGACTTTAATATCTTCGATAACCTTTGCTTGTGAAATGGCTTCCTCAAAGGTGCATCTTTGGTGAAGCTTTCGAGAGGTAGAAAATTATTTGTGACAACTCTTAGAAAATAGTGTCACTAGATCCATGCTAGGGAGGCTATGGATAATATCATGGATGATTCCTCTCCATATAAAACAAACTCGATAATAGGTTCGTCGTTAGCCTATCATAAGGCATAGATGTATGAGAAGGTAGCCTTCTTTTTTATATTGATGGAGAAGTGTTCTAAAAAGGTGTTTGCTAATTGCTCAAAGGTATAAAGGCTATGCTATGGTAGCATGTTATACCAATGTAAATCTTTTCCTGTAAGGGAGAGAGAAGGTACACAACATAAGGGTATTTCTACTATGAAGCTGATAGTAAGCCAAATGATAGTTATTGACATGCTCTCTAGGGTCTTCCTTACATTTATACGTATCAAAATTTAGGATCTCAAAGCAGTAGGGGTAATTTGGGATAGGGATGGATGGATGAACTGACTCATTGCATAGTTCATTGTAGGATGGATTTTGTGGCCCATAACTTGCGGTGAATAGGTTTAACATCTTGAATTCATCTCATAGGAGTTGAATTTTAGGTGTTAAGGGCATGGGGGATTTTGCTAGGGTTGGTTGAGCCTAGGAATGCATTGTATAGTGAGGTTGTTGATATTATTCCTTGTATTATGGGGGAATTATTCCAACTGGTCTTGTTATGAGGGGTATTGAGTGGCATATGTTGTAGGGGCTGGTGGGATACTAGGCTGTAGAATAGATGTTTGTTGGGGGTAGTAATATTATGATTGGGATGTTTGTTGTTGTGGCATAGGTTCTTGTTGGGTAAGAACCTGTTTTATTGGTTGGGCGGTAGGCGGTGATGACCATGAAGGAGGATGTGTGAAAAATGTAGTCCTAGTAGGTGTGAGTGGGGGTATAGATGCTACTGGTGCTAGGGATGATCGAGGTAAGGTGTCAAAATCTAGGACCTATCTTTGTCCTAAAGGATGGGATATGGTGAAGCCAAAATATGTGGAATAGCCTAGGGAAATGGGTGTATAAGCTATGGGTTTTGATTCATAGGTAGGGGGGATATTAGCGATAGGTGCTTGGAAAGGAGGAGGATGAGGTATCCTAAAGGTCGATGAATGTGAGGGTAGAGTGAAGGATTGGGAATTTTACACTCCAGGAACATGATATATATATGGGAATGTAGTGGAAAAATAAGGGTACGCTTCCAAAGTGGGATCTTGGGAAGAGGAGGTGGTGCCTATGTCCACTATCGAATGAATTTGTGTTGTTATTTTCATTGTTGATATTGGGTGGTTTGGTTTTGGAAAGGCTCTTGTGATAAGCCCTCAAACATTGTGAAAAGTGGCTACTGATATGATGATGGTTGGGAATCTTGATAAGAGTATGGGTATGATGTTTGAGGGGGTGTTTTTTGTTCCTGTAGAGGAGGTTGTTGTTGTACAATTTGTAATGCTAGCATTTGGGTACCTGTGGTGGAAGAGGAAGGGTCAAAAATCATTCCTATTGTAGGGATGAATGATGTGACCTCTTGGAAAGTACGGTTCAAGAGGGAGGAGCCATTATCAAAAAGGGATTGAGATAGACTCTAGAAAAATGGTTGTGCAAAGGTAGGGGAAGTAGGTGTGACCTACTCATCTATGGTAAATAATGGATGAGGTTGTACTGGCACTATGTAGATCATGTGGTCGCAGAATGTGGTTGATGGCTTAGGTGAGTATGGGGATGAAATAAGTGGATAATATTCTGCAAGTGAAGTAGTGAGGGCTTCACTAAAATTGGACGACTTATCTTGAGGCATCATGTGTGTGTACCATAGATTATACTCTATGAGCAGATCAAGTGTGAGTACTACCTTCCCCTTCATGATCAAAGAAGTATGAGTGAAGTGACTACAGTAAGTGGTAGGTGCCTCCTCTATAAGGCGTGCTTGCTCACACACTTGACTATGGGTGGCAACATGCATGGTAGCATGTGTCATGTCATGAAGGTTTTAGAACTACGTAGGAATTAAAAATTGTAATTCTATGTATGCAATGTGGAGGAATTTAGAAGTAACCCTGTGTGATTTAGACTCGATTGTATTTAATATAAGAGTAAAGCAGTTTTGTGCTATATATAGTTAAACAATAAGTGGTGTAATGTGCTGAAACTAGTCAGTGATCATGCAAAAAATGGTAAACTAGAATCAATTCTAAATGCTGAAAATAAAAGAATTTTTTATATGTGTCTTTCAATGTTGGTACCTCCTAGGTAGTATCACGGGTAGTAGAGTGAATAATCTAGTAAATCAATAATTTTGTTAGTATCGAACCTCCTGCAACACCCAAACATGCACATAATAGAAAAATATCACAACATGTGAAAGGTGATCAATATGGAAGGCACAGTAAAATGATATTTTAAAAATGGGGAGAACTCACTATGTTGGAATGAGCTCGCTATATCCTCTCATGAGAAGAGGTGGCACTGTCTACGCCGTGCTAGGCATGGTCAACAACACCATGCTTTCACTTGAAGAACATAAGCTTATACTGAGAGGGGGGGGTGAACAGTATAAGACCACTTTTTACTTTTTTCTTTCAATTCAACTTTCAACTCAAAATTATGCAGTGTATAGAAAACAGTATCAAGCATAAATCAGAAAACACCATCCACAATAGAGACACAACAATTTACATGGTTCATCCAAAGTGGGCTACTCCACGGATAAATTTTTTCACTAAAATTTTATCAACCAAATCTGGGAAACCTTTCTCGATTACAATGTTTATGGGTACCAACCCAAAGGAGACATCAATCCCCTAACTCTGCTCTGGCTGGTGATCCTCTAGAAGACCTCTGCCTCCGCTACCCTTAGCAAATGGAACTCTATCCACAGAAGACACCTGTCTTCCCTACACTTGTTGGAGACCTCTGTCCTCAACTCTGTCACCTCAAAGCTTGGTCCTCGAATTTGCACTAAACACAGTCCTTCGGTCTAGCACAAATGTCCTCTATCTTCTTCTTTGATCTGCACCAAACACAGTCCTTTGGTCTGGCATAAGTCTGTCCTCTTCCTCTTTCTCTAGTCTACACCAAACATAGTTCTTTGGTCTGGCATAAGTCTGTCCTCAAATATCTTTTTGTTCTGTTACAGTTGCACTTGGTCAAAATCAACTTTTGCACTGTGTGTGCAAAAATAGCAGCACTCGATTGAACATCAATTTATGCACCTCTGTGCAATCATAGCAACACTGTCTTCACACACTCTACTTCTCGACGATCAAACTTCTCCCCCGCACTCTATTTTTGAATATCACACTTCGAACACACACATCGATCGATGCTATTTCTCTTCAAACAAACATCATCTTATACTAAAACTTTCAAGATTAAAACTTTGATCCTAGTCGGCTGCACAACCCTAAATAATGTCGACTGCAAACCCTAATATTCGTCAGCCCAAAATTAACTTTGTCGGCTCAAATTTAACTCTGCAACTCTTCTGTAGCTTCTGTCGTGAAACTACAACATGTCGTGATATTGCGACATATTTTGCAATCGTACACTATCTTATGTCTTTTGTCGCGATATCGCGACACTTTAGCCGTTGATGACTTTGAATAAGCTCTTGTCACGATATTGCGACACTTCTCACTTTGTCAGCAACAACTTTGCTTTTGTCGTGAAATCGTGACACTTCTGCCTCTACTAACGTCATCATCACTTTTGTCATGAAATCATGAAATTTCTCACTTTATCAACCTCTTCTCGGTTTGCACTAGCAAAAATGGAACATGTCACAAAATCGTGATGCTTTCGTTGCCTTAAGCTCTTCTCTGCCTTACGCTCGCAAAACTGGAACATGTTGCAAAATCGTGACGCTTTCGCCTTTGAGCTCTTCCTTCTTGAATTCATCGTGAAATCACGACGCTTCTTCTGTTGAAGACTTGCTTACTATTTATGTCATGAAATCATGACACTTTCTTCAATTGAATGCTGCCATCTCAACTTGTCGTGAAATCGCAACACTTTTTGCATCCATACGACTTCTTTGTAGCCTGTCATGAAATCGTGACACTTCTCATTTCAGACTCTTCCCTTTGCTGCATGTCACAAAATCATGACAGTTCTCACTTCGATATTTTTAGCATGTCACAAAATTGCGATAGTCCTCACTTCGTCTTTGGCAACATGTCACGAAATCATGACACTTTTTGAGATACTTTATCTCTCTTCGAATTTGTCGCGAAATCACGATAGTTCACACTGCGGACTCTCCCTTTTGCATCATGTCACAAAATCGTGACACTTTTTTGTCCGTACAACCTTCCTTGCATTATGTCACGAAATTGCGACACTTTCCACCTTGCTTTCTTTCTCTGCCAACATGTTGCGAAATCACGACAGTTTTTCCAGCTTCTTCTCTCTCTTCCAACATGTCGCGAAATCATGACAGTTTTTCCAGCTTCTTCTCTCTCTTCTCACATGTCATGAAATCATGACACTTTTTCAAAAAGCTTTCTCTCTCCTACCTAAGTCATGAAAATGCGACATGTCACGATATCGTGACATTTTTCCAACTTACTTTCTTTCGAACCTATCAAGATGAACCTTCAACAAAACACATTATTTTACATCAAATCAAATTCTTTCAAAAGCTCCTTGACATCAATGACAACTTATTTACTTGAGCAACTGCAAAGAACTCAAGGTACCCAAAATTGCCAACAGTCTCCCCCTTTGTCATTGATGGCAACCTTTTACTAAAAACACATCTCAGGAGCTAAAATTGAAACCAATTGTGCTAACAGCTGAGAATCTCCTTTTGAAGTTTTGCTCCCCCTAACTTGAAGCTTTCATCTTCACATTGAATCTCTCCCACTTACTCATATCTCTCCCCCTTACTCATATATCTCCCCCTTTGTCATCGCAAAGGGTCACCTTTGGGGCTCGGGACTAAGAATGAGCCACTTAGCTTAGTACCTCCCCCACCTCCTGATGAGGTGATTAATTCTAGGGTGGAGTAAAACTCCCATTAGGCACTGATCATCATCAGTGTCTATAATTTTCTTGTTGGGCCTTTTATTGAACATTTTTCCCGTATTCCTGTTCTTGTTCTTGTCATTGTTCCTGTTCCTGTTATTATTTTTGTTCTTATCCATGCCTTGATCCTTGGACCTGTTCATACCACTGTTCCTGTTCCTGCACCTTGGAAGTTTAGCTCTACACTATCTAGCTATGTGGCCTTCATTGTTGCACTTATAAAAAGTAACAATGTTATTTCTTTTAGGCATACTTGTTCTTTGAATCCTCCTATTTTGACTAACCCTATTCCAGTTATTAGACTTGCAAAAAATTGCCATATGCCCAAACTGTTTACAAGAGTAGCAATACCCTTGAAAGAAATTAGCACCTCTAAAACTATCATTTATCTTCCTTACTTGAGCCATGCAATGTGCAGCCATGTGACCAAATCTGTAACATGCAAAACATCTATCGTGAAATTTACCTTTATTCGACCTCTTGGGTCCTGAAAACTTCTTCTTCACATTCTGATTTTTGTTTTTTGTTTCTACGCATTGATCAGTTAAGGACTCAGGATCTGAAATACTTTTCTCATCATAACTCTCTTCCTTGTGCGGCTTTGTTAGGATCTCATCCTAACCCTTAATGTAATAACTTCCTTGATGTAATAATTCCTAGTGAACGTGGGTAGTACCCATGATTAATATTTTGTAATGTTCTAAGTTTTAGCTTAGGTAGTGCCCATGACAAATGGCACCCTTTTTATGTAACACATGGTAGATAGGTGGCATTGTGCATGTAATTAATGTGGCATTATACATGTAATTCGAGTGGCATTATGCATGTAATTCGAGTGGCATTGTGCATGTAATTCAAAGTGGCACTATGCATGTAATTCGGGTGGCATTTTGCATGTAATCCAGGTGGCATTTTGCATGTAAGCCAACCTTGGAAGGAAACTCCTTAAATACCCGAAAGGGCACCAATGTAACCATATTTTGCAAAATTAATGAAGTATTGAAGGAGGTTGCCCCCTCGAAGAGGCCTACGATTTTGTCTTATTGTGAGATTGTTCTTTATGCAAATTTCTGTTATATTATTGTGATGTTATGTGAGTTATTTCCAAGCAATTGTGTGAGAGTGTGTTATTTGAGTTTATTTTATAGCAGGGTCTTAACAAGTGGTATCAGAGTGCTTTCCAGGGCCAAGTTCTGCTGCAACTGCAACGATTCTTGCCATCCAATCCGCCTGTTAGGTATAAATTCCGTGTGTTTTTTCCATTCTGTTTTTCCTTATTAAAAAAATCCAAAAAAAATACAGTGTTTTTTTTTTCCTAGACCAAAAAAAAAATATATATATTATTAGTTGAGTAGGTAGAAACCCTGTACCGGGGGTTTTAAAATATCGTGAAGGGTCTGTCGTTATTGGCTAAGCTAGATAGCCCATAAAGCGTGTAGTGAAGTGAGGGGCGATCAGGCTCCAATACCCAGGCCTTAGACAGAACTCGAGCACGGACTTGAGCTCTCACGTATCTTCGGGTATATCGGGAGACCATCTAGGATTAAACAAAATTTTAGCCATTAGGAAGCTCTTCGGCCTTGTATTACTCATAGTCTACGGGACACAGCATCCTGGACGATTACCCTCCCGTATTGTCAAAGAGGCAGGTAGTGTGCTCAAGGGTATGTGTGGAATCCTCCTTGAGTAGTGGCCTGAAATATTGGTCCGAGCACTATTGTTCGTCACTGTCGATATATTAGAGGGCCTATGGGTGGTACATACTCCTATACTTAGCATTCCCTGGTTCTTTTAAAACTTCAACCTGTAAAAAACGTAAAAATAAAAATAAAAATTCAAACATCCATGTTCGTAAACCTGCATTTCAAAAGTGAGCATATGAGAAAGGAGTCCTCTACTAAAAAAATAATAGAAGGTACATGCATTCGGGATAAGCCATGAGGGTGACACTTAAGTTGAAATTCTGGATAATAACAGTAAAATTTGCAATGGCAGTCACAGTCAGGTCAGTCAGGTCAGAGAGGTCAGCACAGTCAGGGCATAATTCACAGTCTTCAGGGTCAGAATAGAACTGTCATATCAGTCACCTGCAAAATATAGATAAGCTTGAGTGTGAAACACGACCAGTTATAGATAGTGCTCCAGTAGCCAACTTTTGCTCAGTAGGTCAGAATCAGAATCTGTAAACACCGTTAGACTCAGCAAAACAGGAGATAAAAAAAAAGAGCCTGGGGTGCCAAAAAGTAGTGTTGAGATATATAGCTCATTGTGACCACCTCCTTCTACTGATCATTTTGATATATAGCACCCAAGCACTTTTTTGGGCACTTACTAAAAATAGTAAGTCCTAAAAATTCAATTCTATTTTTAGTAACTGGTCACAAAAGGTCAAAAAAATGGCCCAGGGTACTCGTGGACACCAGAAAGAACTAGAACACTTGGAGTCCCTAACAAAATCCATTGAGAACTTGCACTCGGCTTTTCACTCCATAAGGGAAGAAGTCCAAGGTCTTCGCCTAGAGCATGAGGCCACTAGCAACCACCTAGAAGAAGCACTGACAGAAGTGGACAACAAACTGAGAAGAGAACCACCCAAATCGGAATACCAAGCTGAGAGTTCTACAAGGAATCGTGACCATGATCCACCCTTTAGAATGCCCAAATTGGACTTTCCCAAATTTAGTGGGAAGGATGTTGATGGGTGGCTATGTCGGGTTGACCAATTATTTTGACTTCATAATGTACCCATATTTCATCGAGTCCAGATGGCTTCCTTTAACTTGGAATCTGAGGCTCTACACTGGTTTCAATGGTTGCATCTTGCCTACCCAAATCTCTCTTGTGAGGATTTTGAATCCCAAATACTCACTCGATTTGGTCCTAGTGAGTTTGAGGACTTTACAGGAGCCTTAACCAAACTACAACAAACAGGGTCGGTCCGAGAGTACCAAGCTCAATTTGAAAAATTGGCCAATCGGACAAGAGGATTGAGTGAAGGGTTCTTCCAGAGTTGTTATATCAGTGGGCTGAAGATGGAACTCCAAGCAGAATTCAAAATGTTGAAACCACGAACTATGATGGAAGCTATCAGTTTGGCCCGTTTGGCCGAATCTAAACTCTCTACCCAAAGACACCCATCAAAGTTTCCTCAAAATAGACCTTCATTTCCCCCTAGAGCCCAACACCTAGATGATAATAAACCTGCTACACCCAAGCGCCTCACCACCAAAGAGATGGATGCACATCGTGCCCAAGGATTATGCTACAATTGTGATGAAAAGTTTTTCAAGGGGCATAAGTGTGCACACAAAAAATTGTTCTTGATAGATGTTGGAGAACCTGATACCGCTGACGAGAGTGATGAGGATGAGGACCCTCCAGAAACACCTCCTCCACAAGAAGAAGGGAAACAGGAACCTGAGACATCAATTACAATCCATGCCCTTGCAAGCATTACTACTCCTCAAACCATGAAGGTTACAGGATGTTTCAAGGGCCAACGTCTTTCCATCCTTTTGGATTCGGGAAGCACGCACAACTGCATTGACCCTAGAGTTGCTCAATGGGAAAATTGCTATATCCACAATTGTAATTCCTTTGAGGTCATGGTAGACAATGGGGGAACCTTATCTTGTCAAGGAAAGTGTCGCAATGTTAAAATCAAGATAGGGGACTATGAACTCAAGCAGGACATGTTTGCCCTCCATTTGGGTGGATGTGATATTGTTTTGGGATGCCAATGGTTGAGTACGTTGGGCACTATCGCTTGGAAATTTGCTAAAATTTGGATGCAGTTCTTCCGAACGGACAAACACACATCATCAAGGGCTCCCCAACAGGAACACCTCAAATTATCAGTTCAAACGACATGGAGAAATTGCTAAAGAAATCATCACGTGGGGTCATTGCACAACTATTCTCCATCCAGCCATCCACATCTCCAATGGGTGAAATCCCACAAGACATGCAACAGATTCTCCACAAACATGAGGCCATCTTTTCAGAACCCATCACACTACCACCGCATCGATCTCATGACCATGCCATTCCATTATTGTTGGATAGTACACCTCCCAATATCAGACCACCTTATGAGCGACTCAAGCGCACCTTATTTTGGAAAGGTAGGAAATAGGACATTCGCTCTTTTGTGGCAGACTGTGACATAGGTCAAAGGATGAAAAGAGAAATAGTGCACTCTTTGGGCACTCTTCCACCCATGCCGATATCGGATCAGGTGTGGACTGACATCTCTATGGATTTCATAGAAGGGCTACCTAAATCTGGAGACAAGTCTATTATTTTTGTGGTAGTGGACCGCCTTTCAAAGTATGCTCACTTTTGTGCCCTAACCCATCCTTACACAGCATTCACTATTGCCCAAATTTTTCTTGACTCCATATTTCGCCTTCATGGCATGCCAACCTCCATTGTATCTGATCGTGATCCCAGACTTACTAGCAATTTTTGGCAAGATTTGTTTAAGTTGCAGGGGACTCAGCTCACAATGAGTTTAGCCTACCATCTGCAAACGTATGGTCAAACAGAGGTTGTTAATAACTTCTTGGAAACCTAACTTCGCTGCTTGCCTCCGATCATCCTACTCATTGGGAAAAATGGCTTTATTTGGCCGAATGGTGGTACAACACTTCCTATCATACCGCCACCAGAGGCAGTTTACGGGCACCCTCCACTCATGCCTCCCTCCTACATTTCGAGCAGCTCCAAGGTACAGGTTCCATCAACACTTCCCGAATTGGATGAAGAAGGCTCCATCTTACTTGCACCAAAGCAATTGTTGTATCGTCGAACTCGCAACCGTACCATCACGGAGGTCCCGGTTCAGATGGCGTGGACTTCAACCCGAGGATGCTACATGGGAGTCTCTCCATCAACTTCAACAACAGTTTCCTCATTTTCAGCTTTGAGGACAAAGCTTCTTCAAGGAGAAGGGCATGTTAGGATCTCATCCTAACCCTTAATGTAATAACTTCCTTGATGTAATAATTCCTAGTGAATGTGGGTAGTACCCATGATTAATATTTTGTAATGTTCTAAGTTTTAGCTTAGGTAGTGCCCATGACAAATGGCACCCTTTTTATGTAACACATGGTAGATAGGTGGCATTGTGCATGTAATTTGTGTGGCATTATACATGTAATTCGAGTGGCATTATGCATGTAATTCGAGTGGCATTGTGCATGTAATTCAAAGTGGCACTATGCATGTAATTCGGGTGGCATTTTGCATGTAATCTAGGTGGCATTTTGCATGTAAGCCAACCTTGGAAGGAAACTCCTTAAATACCCGAAAGGGCACCAATGTAACCATCTTTTGCAAAATTAATGAAGTATTGAAGGAGGTTGCCCCCTCGAAGAGGCCTGCGATTCTGTCTTATTGTGAGATTGTTCTTTATGCAAATTTTTGTTATATTATTGTGATGTTATGTGAGTTATTTCCAAGCAATTGTGTGAGAGTGTGTTATTTGAGTTTATTTTATAGCAGGATCTTAACAAGCTTAACAAAACCAAGGCCTGTTTTATCTGTTGTTTTCCTTTGACCTTTGATGAGAGACTTAACCCTTTTGGAGCTATCTTGAAACCTGTACAGCTTATCCTTGTACTCTTTAGTTTCCACTTCCAAAGAAGCCATTTTCTATTCCAACTCATTATACTGAAGAATCTTAGACTCTAACTTGTCCTTGAGTTCTTGTGTCTTAGCTATAGATAAGTCAAGACTTTCTATAAGATCGTCTCTCTCCATACAACATTCATCTAACTTATCCTTGAGTCTATCATTCTTCTTTCTTTCCTTTTTCAAAGCACTAAGAGCATTATTAAGTTCACTTTCAAGATCCTTTATTTGTTTGCTTTCTGAATCCTCAAGGCCTTTTCCGGATTTCTTATCACTAGAGGTGCTACCTTTTTCAAAAACCATACAAGCATCTTCTTGATAGTTTTCTGAATCATCCTTATACATACTGGAAACCAAATCATTATTTGTACAATCATCCTCAAGGTGACCAAAATTTCCACATCTAAGACATTTCATAATAATGAATCTATGTTCCGGTTCTTCCTCTTTTTCTGATATGAACAACATCTCATTTTCCTCATCACTTGAAGAGATTTCACTATCACTGCTAGAACACTTACTTGCTTTGTCTAGGTAGAAACTCTTCTTGTTCTTGTGTGAATACTTCTTTCCTTGATTGTTGTGCTCATCTTTGTTCTTTCTGTAATACCCGTGCTTTTCAGAATCCTTGCTCTTAACATATTGTTTCTCTTCATCACTTTCATTCTTGGAAACAGTACAGTCAGTAGCATAATGACAAAAATTTTCACAATTGAAGCATCTTATATTTTTCATGCTTTTGTGCTTTCTAGATAACTTGCCTTTCTTGCTGTAATATGCCTCTTCATCACTAGAAGACTCATCACTCTCTTGAAGTTGTTTACCCTTAGATTTCTTGGTAGCCTTGAAAGCTGCCTCTTTCTTGACATCAACCTTCACTTGAGTTCTCAACTCAAATGCTACAAGTATACTATGAAGCTCATCCTTTTTCAGCTTATCCAAATCTTTAGCTTCCTCAATAGCAAAAATATTTTCACTAAATCTATTATGAAGAGATCTTAAAATCTTATCACAAACATCATTTTCACCAAGCTCAAGTCCTAAGTCTTTCATGGAGTTAACAACCTCATCCATACGAAGCATGTAGTCACTAATATTTTCATCATAATTCATCTTGAGTTGTTCAAACATACCTTTGAAATGTCTCAACTTGGCCTTTCTAAAATTTGCATCACCAGTATGAACCACCTACAACTGTTTCCACATTTCACTAGTTGTCTTGCAGTGAATTACTTTGGTGAGATCTGCTTTCTGTAAACCTTTCAGGATTGCATTCATTGCTTTTGAATTGATGTGATGTAGGAGACTATCTTATTTAGTATATGGACCATTTACAGGAATAGTGTACCCATCTTCAATCACTTCCCAAACCTCATTCCCAAGTGCCATTAGATGAACCTTCATCCTAGCACTCCAAAGACAAAAATCTGATCCATCAAGAATAGGTGTTGCATTGCCACTTGAATAATCCATTGTGATCTTTACTGGCTTTTCCTTTAAGTTGTTAAAATTTTTGAAGGCACCTACTCTGATACCAATTGAAGAACACAAGCTTATACTGAGAGGGGGGGTGAATAGTATAAGACCACTTTTTACTTTTTTCTTTCAATTCAACTTTCAACTCAAAATTATGCAGTGTATAGAAAACAGTATCAAGCATAAATCAAAGTAATGCAAAAAACACCATCCAAAATAGAGACACAACAATTTACGTGGTTCACCCAAAGTGGGCTACTCCACGAATAAAATTTTTCACTAAAATTTTATCAACCAAATCTAGGAAACCTTTCCCGATTACAATGTTTATGGGTACCAACCCAAAGGAGACATCAATCCCCTAACTCTGATCTGGCTGGTGATCCTCTAGAAGACCTCTGCCTCCGCTGCCCTTAGCAAATGGAACTCTATCCATAGAAGACACCTGTATTCCCTACTCTGGCTGGAGACCTCTGTCCTCAACTCTGTCACCTCAAAGCTTGGTCCTCGAATTTGCACTAAACACAGTCCTTTAGTCTAGCACAAATGTCCTCTATATTTTTCTCTGATCTGCACCAAACACAATCCTTCGGTCTGGCACAAGTCTGTCCTCTTCCTCTTTCTCTAGTCTACACCAAACACAGTTCTTTGGTTTGGCACAAGTCTGTCCTCAAATATTTTTCTATTCTATCACAATCGCACTTGGTTGAAATCAACTTTTGCACCGTGTGCACAAAAATAGAAGCACTCGATCGAACATCAACTTATGCACCTCTACGCAATCATAGCAGCACCGTCTTCACACACTCTGCTTCTCGATGATTGAACTTCTCCCTTGCACTCTATCTATGAATATCGCACTTTGAACACACACATCGATCGATGCTATTTCTCTTCAAATAGCCCTTCTATTATACTAAAACTTTCAAGATTAAAATTTTGATCCTAGTCGGCTGCACAACCCTAAACAACATCGGCTGCAAACCCTAATCTTCGTCGGCCCAAAATTAACTTTGTCGGCTCAAATTTAACTTTGCAACTCTTCTATAGCTTTTGCTACGAAACTACATTTCGCGATATCGTGACATCTTTTGCAACCGTACACTATCTTATGGCTTTTGTCATGATATCGTGACACTTTAGCCATTGACGACTTTGACTAAGCTCTTGTCGCGATATCATGACACTTCTCACTTTGTCAGCAATAACTTTGCTTTTGTCGTGAAATTGTGACACTTCTGCCTCTACTGACGTCATCATCATTTTTGTTGCGAAATCATGAAATTTCTCGCTTTATCAACCTCTTCTCGATTTGCACTAGCAAAAATGAAACATGTCGCAAAATCGTGACGCTTTTGCTGCCTTAAGCTCTTCTCTGCCTTATGCCCATGAAACTAGAACATGTTGCAAAATCACGATGCTTTCGCTTTCAAGCTCTTCCTTCTTGAATTTGTCATGAAATCACAACGCTTCTTCTATTGAAGACTTGCTTACTGTTTCTATCATGAAATCATGACACTTTCTTCAACTGAATGCTGCCATCTCAACCTGTCATGAAATCTCAACACTTTTTGCATCCGTACGACTTCTTTGTAGCCTGTCGTGAAATCACGACGCTTCTCATTTCAGACTCTTCCCTTTGCTGCATGTCACAAAATCGTGACAGCTTCTCACTTCAAGCTTTTTAGCATGTTGCAAAATCATGACAGTCCTCACTTCATCTTTTGCAGCATCTCACGAAATCATGACACTTTTCGAGATACTTTATCTCTCTTTGAACTTGTCGTAAAATCGCAACAGTTCACACTACGGACTCTTCCTTCTACATCATGTCGTGAAATTGTGACACTTTTTCATCCGTACAACCTTCCTTGCATTATGTCACGAAATCGCGACACTTTCCACCTTGCTTTCTTTCTCTACCAACATGTCGTGAAATCGTGACAGTTTTTCTAGCTTCTTCTTTCTCTTCCAACATGTCGTGAAATCGCGACAGTTTTTCCAGCTTCTTCTCTCTCTTCTCACATGTCGTGAAATTGCGACACTTTTTCAAAAAGCTTTCTCTTTCCTGCCTAAGTTGCAAAAATGTGACATGTCGCAATATCGTGACATTTTTCCAAATTACTTTCTTTCGAACCTGTCAAGCCGAACTTTCAACAAAACACATTATTTTACATCAAATCAAATTCTTTCAAAAGCTCCTTGACATCAATGACAACTTATTTACTTGAGCAACTGCAAAGAACTCAAGGTACCCAAAATTGCCAACATCAATTCATCCTCAATGAGGTTTAGTCATTAATGACAGTTACCGTGTCCACAAATTATGTTAGCCTTGTGGATGAAGGGGTCTAATCCTATCCCACTAAAGGTAAATTTTGGTAATGAAATACAAAAGCCTAGTCTCAAAAGTGGGGGGTTTTTTGGTGATGAAATCCATAAAACTACTCTTGTAGAGATACTAGGTGTCTAGGGGGGTTGAGAGCTGGTGGAGGGTACAACTCCACTGGCACCAGTTTCAAGTGATGGATTGGGAATGAAATCCAATATCAACATGTGTTTTAATACCATGTGTGTGTGTGTGGGTTTTTTTTTTCTATCGATATAATGTAAAATAGGAAATATAACTAATTGCCTTTTCGAATTGAAATCTAGCCTTATATGTATTTTCTAAAATCAAAAGAGTAAATGAAATGCTTTTTGTAAAACAAAGAAATCTAATCCTATATGCCTTTAGAAAAAGAAATTGACTCTATTTTTTCAAAGCATAGAAACATACAATACGAGGGTTTGAAGAAAGGGGTTTATGTGACCCTAAATATGTGTGACAACATGGAGTAATTTGCAAAAAATATTTATGTAAGTATAGATAGGAAATCACATACCATGCATGTAAACAAGAATACAACAAATGATCTACCCTAAGGATTTACAAAAGCAATGTGGAATTAATACCCGAAAAGTAAGCCAAACATTTACATATGCAAAGAATAATATGTAACTTGCTTTTAAGGAATTAAGTAAAGGGGATGAAGGAACCCTAATTCTCAACATGAAATCTAAAATTTCTTTTGAAAAAATGTTATGGAGCAAAAGAATGATTTAAAAACTTATACTATATGCATTCTAAAAAAAGGAAATTAAAATTTACATGAAATTTTGAAATTTAAAGTTGCTAGAAATTTTATAGGTTCTGTAATTACAACAATATTTTAAAGTAAATGGAGATGCGAAAGAGGAGAAAATTTTCTACTAGCTATGTCGCTCTGACTAGTAAGTATTTTTACCAACACAAATGACAACACAAAGAATATGAAGTAAAATACTTGGTTTCTGATGTTGTGGATGGTCTGGTTGACCCGTTTACTACTCATCCCTAAAATTTTGGGGGTTTCTGAGGCTGCCAAGTTGAATTCACCACTCAAGGGGTGAATTGAGATCTATTTTATGAGGCGGGGGGTGAATCAGGTTTGGATACATTAGATATATGTTCTGAAGGCCTGAGGTGCTTTTTAGGGATTTGGAGGACTTTGTATCAGGTAGATATGGTACCTAGAAAACACATAAATAGAGGATTATCATATTTTTAAAACAATCATTCTAATACTATCTATTGTGAGGGTCCCACCAAGCATGCTAGAATGAAATAGCTAAAAATATTGCATTTGATCCAATAACACATTAAAGACACATGCTATCTAGAAAAATGTATTTTATTCATGATAAGATTTGCATAGGTTACAAATAGGGAGAATTCCCCTTTTTCCTTTCTTTTCATAAATGTTACAATAGGCCTGATGCCTTCTTTTTGCATTCCTTAGTGTAGATGGGCTTGCGTACCACTTCATGGTTGTAGTTGTTGTTTTCCTCCTTGGTTATATTATAAACTTGCAAAAGGGTGTTAGTGGGTTAGGGGGCTTGCCTCAGTCAGGCCCCTTTGTGAGAAAGACAAATTGACTATAAAAACATATTAAAAACTAAAATAAATGATACAAAACTTCATAAAAATACTAAATGAAGCTTACCTCCCAAATATGGGCTGATTTGGGTCTTGTAAACCCAATTCACCACCCGAGGGGTGAATTGGTGCCTAATTCATGGGGCTAGAGGCGAATTGGACTGTGAGTGTTGTTCTTAAGAAATCCTTTGATGGAGAGGTTCCTTTGCTATTGAATTGTTGTTTTTCAGGTTCATATCTGCTTTGCTATGCTTTTGTACATATTTTGGCAGAGGTTCTATGCTTTGGACATAAGTGGAAAGAGATAGAAATGAGGGTTTGGGACCACTATTTATAAGAAAACCCAAGGTGCAGGGGGGTATTTTTAGGAGAAATAGACCCTAGGGTGAAGTTAGGTTAGGGTTTGTGAGGTGGCTTCCTCACATTCCCTTAGGAAATATATCATCTTCACACATGTGTGAGGAGATATTAGGGTTAAATAGGATTAGTCAACTCTAAATTAGAGTTGGGGTTAGGTTAGGGTTTCCTAGGAAATATCCTAAATAACCTAGTGCACATACATGTGGGAGGGAATAATTAGGACTAATTAGGGTTTAAGGACCACATTAAATTTTTTATCCCTAAAATTTCACTTAAGTCACTTAAAAATTAGATTTATCAATTGACTTAATTATTACTTTTTCCAAGAAATAGCCCCTATGGGGGGCTCAATTAAGTGCAAAAAGGCTTTGTATTGCCTTGGGAAGCTAATGGATGATATCCCAATGCATAGGAAGTGTTTATGATATGATTTTAGTAGATTATTAGGGTTTTGGACCTAAAAACTAGTGAAGTGGTGTGTGGAAGTCTATGCAATGCTATGACAAGCTACACAAATCTACACTAGTCTACGCATGTCTATGGTAGTCTACGCATTTCTACACATATCTATATTAGTCTACGCATATCTAGGAAAATCTACAATAGTCTACATTGGTCTATGATAGCCTAGGGTTATCTAGGATTTCCTATGTAAACCTACAAGTGTCCAAAAGGATCTACAAGTACATAGAGATAGCAATGTGTGACTTTTAGGTGTCTACACATTGGTTGAGAGATATTAAAGGCAATTGTGAAAGTGTTTGAGATCAATCTTGTGAGGGAAATTTGTGCATTTTTTAGGTTGATGTTTGAAAGCAAATTTGCAAGAAAGATAGATCCATTTTGTGAAGCAAGTTATACATTGTTTTGATTTGATTTGAAAGGGATTTTGTAAGAGATAGAGATTGGATGTGAAGAACATATTGGAATTTTTATAGACATATCATTCTCTATATGTTCCAAAGGTTAAAAAAATTCTATATGTCTGAATTGCCTAGTTGAAGAAAGTATTTCTGAAATATATTTAAGCATTTGTTTGTATGCAAGATTTGGAAAAATTTGAGCAGGTTTTGTAAGCAACCTTGAAGGTATTTTTGAGCAAGTCTTTTGAGAAGGCTTGAAGGTAGTTTTGAGCAAGTATTTTGAGAAGGTTTGCAGGAATATTTTATAAAGTCTTTTGAGAAGGCTTGAAGGCAATTTTGAGTAAGTATTTTGAGAAGGCTTACAGGTAGATTTGAGCAAGTCTTTTGATAAGGCTTGAAGGTAGTTTTGAGAAAGTCTTTTGAGAAGGCTTGAAGGTAGATTTGAGCAAGAATTTTGAGAAGGCTTGAAGGAATATTTGAGAAAGTATTGAGAGTAGACTTGGGATAGATTTTGGTGCAGATTTATGAGCAGAGTTAGAGGATATTTATGCTATAATTGGGATAGATTTTGGTGTAAATTTGTGAGTATATTTAGAGCAGATTGGTGCTAGACTTGGGATAGAGTTTAGTGCAGATTTGAGATAAAGTTAAGAGCAAGATTTAGAGGTGATAGACCAGAGAGGACATAGGTCTCCAGTGGATAGAGGTCCATCAACCAGTGTAGTGTGGACATAGGTATCCTATGGAGAGAGATCCACAATCCAGAGTAGTGGGGGTAGAAGTCTTCTAGAAGTTTACCAACCAGAGCAAAGGAGATAGAGTTCTCCTGTGGATAGAGATCGATGAACCAGAGAAAAATGGAAAGAGTTCTCCTTTGGAGTGATATCCATGAACCAACTAGGGAGATAGAGTTCTTATGTGGAGAGATATCAACATACCAGTTGAGGAGATAGAGTTCTCCTAGATCAAGTTCCACAAACTAGATCTAGGAGATAGAGTTCTCCTATGGAGAGATATCCACAAACCAGATCAAGGGGATAGAGTTATCCTATGGAGAGATATCCATAAATTAGAGCATAGGAGATTGGTGTCTCCTTTGGATAGATGTCCATAAACATTGTAATAGGGAGTTGATTCCCAAGATATTTGTTGAGAAAATTTGGAAGAAATATTTTCTCCATGGAGTAGCCTACATTGGGTGAACCATGTTAAATTTGTGTCTCTCTTATGTGTGATGATTTATGCATTGATTTTATTTATTTTTTGATTGGTTGAAAGGGTGCTGAAAGGTCCCTGAACCTTGTACAAGAGGTTTTACATGAATTCCAAATCGATCGAGGTGGTCCAAGAACTAAAGATCAAAGAACGAGCAAAACGCCACACGAGGAAAGGTGTCATGAAATCATGACCAGTTTGGAAATGATGTCACAAAATCATGACATGTTGCACCGTTGCATCCAAGAGAGGAAGAGATGTCACGAAATCGCGACAAGAAGCGACATCGGAGCCGAAGGAGAGAAAGTGTCGTGATATCGCGACATGTTGCAAGGTTTCTGCCAGAAAAAAAGAAGTGTCACAATATTGTGACATGTTGCAAGGTTGGTGCTAGAAGAAAATAAGAGTCACAAAATCGTGACAAGCAGCGTTATCGCGACCAAAGAAGAAAAAGTGTCATGAAATCGTGATAGGTTGCAAAAAAGTGGTCGAAGGGAAAAGGTGTCGTGATATCGCGACATGTTGCAAATTCATGCTCGAAGAGAAGAAGTGTCGCAATATCGTGACATGTTGCAAAATCGTGCCCAAAGAGAAGAAGTGTCATGATATCGCGACAAGTTGCAAAATCACAGTCGAAGAGAAAGGATGTCATGAAATCGTGACATGTTGCAGAAAGGCGGCCGAAGGCAAAAAGTGTCACGATTTTTGTGTCTCTCTTATGTGTGATGATTTATGCATTGATTTTATTACTACTATTGATATTTCCATTAATAATATTGGATAATATTATTTGGGAAAGAAAACTAAAAGTTGATCTTATATTGTTCACCCCCCCTCTTAGTATAAGATTGTATTCTTCAACCCAGTGCTAGGGATTCATAAATGGTTGCTAATGTACCCCTGACTATTTATTCCTTTGTCAAAATTATTACTGCTTCTACTCCTACTCAATATTTAGATTCTCCAATTTTTGCATATCAATGGGCAGTTTTCCTTAAGCTTCATGGAACCTGAACGGGCTTTTGTCAATGTTCGAAGATCCCATAGCCCACCTTGGGGAGACTCCTTGGTTCACAAGGATAAAATACATCAAACAAAGTTTTGGAAAGTAGATCAGGAGAATTTTCTCAATAATATTTATGATTCTCTTTCAAACCTCAGAGACACTAAATATGTAGTCGGACATATGAGTCTTGATAAATCTCCATAATTGTTTTTATCATGGAATGTTAGAGGGCTTATGGACCTAGTCTAAAAATACTTGGTCCAAGATGATATTGATTTATGCTCTAGGTTTTATGGTAATTCTAACTTTCTTTGTCTTCAAGAGATTAAGATTTTTGACTTTATTCTACAATGTACTTGCCATTTTCTTTTTTCCAAGTTGTTTTTTTTATACCACCAGTCATTTCCATGGTAGAGGGGAAGCTGTAATTCTTTTGGTAGCTAGGTAGAAAGATATTTTTGTCTCATGAGGTGTGATTCCATCCAATAACATAGTTTAGATTTTACTTAAGGTTGGTGCACTATCTTTTAGTATTATTAATGTTTATGCCTATAATTATGCTTAGGAGCGTTGTAGCCTCTAGAAGTGGTGTGATTTTTCTTTACCACATACTATTTGGGTTATTTGTAAAGATTTTAATATGACTATAAATATTTCAGATAATATAGGATAACTTCCCATGCAGTGGGCTACTAGGGAAAGAGAGGCTTGGTACTTCATGAAAAACAAATTGGGTCTGTCAGACCCCAATTCTTGTTTTTCTCCCCAAGATTTTCCTAGAATTTTGTGGTATACATGGTCCAATTTCTAGGTTGACCATGCAAGAATTCTGAGAAGGCTGGACAAATCCATGCTATTAGATCATGTACAATTTTTCTTTCATAGGAGAAATTATTTAGCTTCATTTGTGGAAACCATTCTTGGTACCACTACTTCCGATCATTCACCCATCATGTTTAACATGTTGATGAAATTCCTATCTCTGAGACACTACAAGTCACAATTTTTTTTTAATACTTCCTTTCTTTAGCACCCTTCCATGGTCAATTATATTCATTGAGTCTAGAATATAGTTCCTAGACCTAATAAACAGTTGGATTGGATAGAATGGTGGAATGATGCCATTTTTTTACAATTGTCTTTCTTCGTATTTTGGGGAAAAATGTGGTGCAGCTCAAAAGACATTCCAATGCTATCCTTCATGATGAGCTTGCCCAAGCTTCTCTCAAGCTTGAGGTTTGTTCGTTTAATCCTAAAATTTACTCTCATATTGCCCAGATGAGGCATGAACTTAAAATTGCTAAACTTTATGAGGCTCAGGGAGCTTGAACTAAAGCTTGAATTCATTGGATTAAAGTTGGTGATAGGGTCACCAAAGAATATTTTTAAAGGCTTTGCCTTCCTAGGCAAGATACTCAATTAAATGACATTCAAGATAATGGAATAAGGCTTACTTCTATTTTTAATATGATTGATGCTTTTTTTGAGCACTATACTAATGTTTTCATCACTCAATATTATTCACTTGAGTGGAACAACGAACTAGCAGATTATATGGCAATTGTACTAGTTAATATTTTATAGTCTCAAAGAGCAAGATGTGATAAACTACTCTCCCTTATAAATCTAGAGGAGGCATTGTATCAAATGGCAAATTATAAAACACTAGGTTTGGATGGCTTTCCCTGTGAGTTCTACAAGGATCTTTGGGACTTAGTGTTACTGACCTGCATAATAATTATTTGGAGGCTCTTCGAGTAGGATCTTTGGGATTAATTATTAAAATGGGTAGTATCAAATTCATACCCAAGCAAGGGAACCTAGATTTGATCACTAATTGGAGGCTTATTACTATATTGAATTTTAGTTACAAGATCATTGCCAAAGCTTTGGCTCTTTGTCTTAGGCCTCTTCTTCCTTTAATAGTCATTTCAGAGCAAACTAGATTTATTCAAGAAAGGTACATCCTCAACAATATTTTAGTTGTTTGGGAGGGTATGGAATGGGCTTAGATGTCAAACCAGAACATGATTTTTATTAAGATTGATTTTGAAAAATCTTATGACTGCATTGAATGGAGATTCATTCTTGCTATGCTAAAATCTTTAGGATTCAGATTAGTTTTCATTCAAACCATTACTATGCTAGTCAAATATACTTTGACTATTTTCAATCTGAACAATTCATAGTCTAAAGCAGTGGGTCTTTTTAGGTCTTTTCAACAAGGGTGTCCTATTGATCCCTCTTTATATGTGCTTTCTACAGAAGCCTTCAGCTATATTTTAGCTACTCAAGAATTTGTATGTCTTATTAAAGTAATTGCTCTTTTGAATGATCAAGAAAAACTTATTAATGGTCATTTTTTTGATGACTCCTTTCTTACTATAAGGGAAGAGAAGCAATCTATTTCTAATGCTCTATTTTTTCTGAACACCTTTTGCATAGCCTCTAGTTCTAGCATACAATGGAGGAAGACATCCTACTTCAGACAATCTTCCTTGCCTATGCCACCTTGGCTTCAAGGGTATCATTAGAATTGGATCCCTCTTGAAGAATTTTTTAAGTTTATTGGTCTTCCTTTTGCCTTTCAAGCCTCTCTTGCTCAGATTTGGAATTATGTGCTTCAAAGAGTTGAAAAGAAATTTGATTTCTAGCTTACTAAGAAGATGTCATTAGTAGGTAAATTTTAGATTTGCTCTAAATTTTTAGCTGCCACTCATGTATACTATTCCTCTTTCTGGATTCCTTCACAAGCTTGCTATAAGAATATTGAGAAACTCCTTCAAGATTTTCTTTGGAATAATTATTCTAAAAAAAAAGGATTTCATAGAGTTGCCTAGGATATTTTTTATCTTCCCAAAGAATCTAGCAGAATGGGTTTGCTAGACTATAGATGACAAGGTATTGCTTTGTGTGCTAAGTTGGTGGTCAGGGCTCTAAGGGGAGATGAAGCTTGGAATTTTTTGGTTTAAAATTTCATTTCCTATGGTCTTCCCTTAAATCGTAGAGCATGGAGAGAGTTGGATTTTTCCTCTCTCATTGTTGCTCTAGTTTTTGTTTTTTTTTTTTTTTGAAAAAATGAAAACTTGTATTAATACAAAGACCAATTACAAACGGGAGAAAACACATCCCGACCCAGAGCAAAGAGCAACCCAACAAGGGCAAAGCACAAAGGCAGCACTAGCAACCCCAGGGCAAAGAAAACAACAGGGCGCGAAAAGGCGACATGTCGCGAAATCGCGACATGTCGCGAAATCGCAACAATCACCCCCGTCTCGACCGCGTCGGCGCCAACAGTCGCGATAACGCGACATGTCGCGAGATCGCGACATGTCGCGATATCGCGACAGGAAGGGCCCTCGGCAGCCGCACGCAAAAGGAGTCACGAAATCGCGACGAAGTTTCTGAACGGCACTCATGCCACAAAAGGGTCGCGATATCGCGACAATTATCCTCCCAACCGCTTAAGTGCCAAACGTGTCGCGATATCGCGACAAAAATACCTTGCAGCTTCCAGTTTACCAAACTGTCGCGATATCGCGACGAATTATCAACTTTGCTCTTCATCTTCAAAAGAGGCACGAAATCGCGACATAATCTCAACAAGAGCCGCGATAGCGCGACATGTCGCGATATCGCGCCAGAAACCCGCCAAAGGCCGCAAAGGCTCAACCTGTCGCGAAATCGCGACAACTTCCAGCTCGAGGCCGCGACGGCGCTACAGGTCGCGATATCGCGACAATTTTCCTCCCAGCCGCTTAAGTGCCAAACGTGTCGCGATATCGCGACAAGATTACCTTGCAGCTTCCCACTCTCCAACTTGTCACGATAACGCGACGAAATTTCAACTTTGCTTTTCAACTTCAAAAGGGGTGCGAAATCGCGACAGGATCTCAACAAGGACCGCGATAGCGCGACATGTCGCGATATCGCGACAGGAACCCACCAAAGGCCGCGGAGGCTCAACCTGTCGCGATATCGCGACAGCTTCCAGCTAGAGGCCGCGACAACACTACATGTCGCGATATCGCGACAAAAAATTTCCTTAGCATAAAAAACACTGCACATTATTTCAAAATTTGTTCAAGGCCTTGTCTAATCTCTGCATCCTCCACATGCATATTACTATGCAGATGCATCCCAACCTCTCTCTCAAAACCCATCTTAGCAAGAAAATCAGCCGCTTTATTAAGAGATCTACTAGCATAAACAGGTATCACATCCTCTAATTCCTTCCAAAGCTCTTTAATTTGGGAGACCAGAATCCGCAGCCTCCAAGATTTTAAGGCAAAGTTCCTCATGCAATCAAGAGCGCCAACCAGGATTTGGGAATCAGACTCAATGATTATCTTTCTATGACCCTGCTTGACGGCCCAGATGGAAGCAGATTTAATAGCAAAGGCCTCGGCTTCATTGTTTGTGGCATATCCCAGACCTTGCAATTCCCAATAGAGCACAGACCCAGCATGATCACGGCAGATTACTCCACTTCCAGCATTGCCCGGATTGCCTTTTGCAGCTCCATCGGTGTTGATTTTGATCCAGCCTTCTGGGGGAGGTTTCCAACAACTTCTTACCTGTCTCTCAAGATCAGCAACTCTCTCTTCCGGAGGCTTAGAAGCAGGCTGATTTTCCTCCTCAAAGATAGATGGCAACGGTTTCCACAACTTTGCTCCGGATGACCCGCCATATCCCATCCACCGAAGAGAAGGTTTCACGAAAAATACGAGCATTTCTTTCCAACCACACCTGCCACCAAATAAAAAGGAAACCAAGCTCCCTAGCTAGTTCGAAGAGCTTTAGATGTAAATCTACCTCTCTTCCAGCTTTCCCATAAATTGGTCCGAGACAAGTCTCCAATAGCCTGAAGTTTAAAATGGGAGAACCAACGATGCCAAATCTGTTGTGTGAAAGGACAATCAAACAGAAGATGATCCGTAGTTTCCTCATTCCTATAGCATAAAACACACTGGGAAGGACCAATGATGCCTCTGATTCTGAGATTGTCAAAGGTCGAGATTCCATTGTGCATCACCGCCAGGCAAAGAAGTTCACTTTCGGCCAGCCCTTGGGATGCCAAATCATCCTCCATTCTTGAACCGGAAAAGAGTGTGGGGGGGCTCGGAAGGATCGAATCATAGCCCTCCTTCACAGTATAAACCCCAAGGTTCCCAAAGCCCTGTGCAAGCTCATCCTCCTCATCTCTCCCAATAAGAAACCGTTCTGACAAGAGTTTTTCCAGAGTTGGAGCCTGCTCCGGAGGGATTGGAATAGGCCATTCACCGAGCCGCTTGAACTTTTGAACCTTATACTCCCCCAATTGGCTGGTATTGAAGTAGCTCTCAATATGGATCCATCCCTTATCTTCTAGAGCTGATTTTAACGGATGCAATTCAAGAAACACAACAAGAATGGGAGGATTCTGATCCCAAGAATCAACCCGTAACCGGGCCTTCTCTCCTCTCCCAACTTTCCGAACAATTGATCTTTGATAATGCGAGATCCAAGCTTGAGCGCCCGCCACACTAATGATCCATTACCCTCCAAAGGAAAGCGGCCCAAGTCATTGGGGTGAACAAGACCCAAGTATTTACTAGAGAGGATTCTGCTCAAGAGGGACGTTGGTTGGGAAATCCACCTCCAATACAGTTTACCAGCCAGAGCCTGATTGTTAAACTTGGAGCTTCTTAATCCCAGCCCACCTTTTTCCTTGGGCTGGGTGACCTTATCCCATCCAACCAAGGCCCATTTCCTCTCTCCTTTGGCACCTTCCCAAAGAAAACTTCTAGCCACTTTGTCCAGCTCTTTCCAAATTGATGGAGGGGCAGCCGGAATAGAGAATTTATAAATTGGCATGGCCTGAATAATAGACTGCAAGAAAGTCAGTCGGCCCCCATAGCTTAACCATCTATGAGACCAGTGATTCATTCTCTCTTTGATGCCATCCAAAAGGTCCTTCCGTAAATCAGCTTTCAGTTTTTTGAAATGCAGAGGAACCCCTGTGTAAACAACAGAAGGGAGGTCCTAGTGAATCCCAAGATCTCAATAACTCGTCTTGTGACCTTTGATCAAGATTAAAGAAGACCACTTTGGATTTTGTTTCATTGATGACTTGATTAGAGGCCCGGAGGTAGACGTTAAGAGAATCTCTCGATTCCTCTTGCTTCCCCGAGGCCGGCCACTCCCACCAATCCAAGATCATCCACAAACCGTAAATGAGTCAAAACTTCAGCCCCGATTTTAATTCCCGTTATCTGTCCTTGAAGTCTTCTTCTCAGGAGGAGTCTGCCTAATCCTTCAGCCAAGATGAGAAAGAGATAAGGAGAGCAAGGGTCTCCTTGGCGGAGACCCCGAGAGGCTCCAAAAGGTGGCGAGGGAAGCCCCTTAATTAAAACAGAGTATGAAGGCGTAGAGATACGACTCATGACCCAGGCAATCCAATCCTGAGAAAAACCAAAGGCTGCCAACATCTTGACCAAGAAGCCCCACTCTACTCTGTCATAAGCCTTAGACATATCCAGTTTGATGAACATTCCTTTGTTACCTGAATTGTGCATAGTATGGATAGCCTCCTGAGCCAAGATCACTCCATCCAAGATCTGTCTCCCTTCAACAAAACCCCCTTGCTCTGGGGAGATTATATTCTGAAGAAGAGGTTTTAGTCTTTCAGCCATAATTTTAGTGATTATTTTGTAAATCACATTGCATAAGGCAATAGGTCTGAAATCAGAAATGTGAGCCCCCCCTCTCCTTTTGGAATTAAGGTAATAAAGGTGTGATTTAGAGCCTTGAGCATTCTTTTGTTAGTTCGGGACTCCTCAATGACAACCAAGACATCCTCCTCCAGGATATCCCAGAAGGCCCGAAAAACTCAATAGGGAAGCCATCGAGACCAGTGCGATTTTCCAAAGTGCACATCCCAAAGACCACCTTCTTGAGTTCATCACGATCAATGGGCTTAAGAAGGGCCTCGATTCTCTTCATGAGAGATAATAGAGGGAATGCCATCAATGACTTCATTTTGGGCTTCCACATCATGCTCCATACTTTCCTTAAAGAGGTTTGAGAAATACTCCATTGAGTGGGAGTGCATATCGTGGAGAGTGTCAAAAGAGTTTCCATTCTCGTCTTGAAGGAGTTCCATGTTATTCAATTGTCTTCTAGCACAGGCAGAGCGATGGAAAAATTTTGTATTTCTGTCTCCTTCTAATAACCATGTGTTTCTTGCTCTCTCGCTTCCAATAGATCTCTTCTTGATTATCAATGTCCTCAACCGCTTTGCGTAAAGCATCATCCTCGGATTTAAGATGCTCAGAAATGATTCCTTCCCTGAATTGTTTTTGCACCTCATTCCATCTGGCCAACAAGGGAGCCCGTTGAGCCGGAAATCAGATTTGTTAGTTTGCCTCCACCGTTTTAGTTTACTCTTAACAAAAAGAAGTCGTTTATGAAATTTGAACATAGCTGTCCCAAAAGGGAGACGACCTTCTTCCCACCACCGTGGAATTTTCCTTCGGAGGTCCTCTTTTTGCAACCAAAAATTTTCAAATTTAAATGGTTTGTAATACCGCCTCGACATAGTCCCTCCCTCCAAGAAAATGGGAGAGTGATCTCGAGATCTGGCCCTCCAAAATCTGGAATTTGATATTCCATCTAACATAAGCTTCCTCCGAGACCGTAAACCGGTCAAGCTTAACCCTCCCGTTGTATGGCTCTCTTCTCTTATTAGTCCAGGTAAAGTTTGTACCAGGGCCTTTGATATCAACAAGGTTAAAGGCCCGGACTTGGGCAATAAAAAGCCGGTCCCCCGTATCCAAAACTCGGGATGCCACCTTCCCCGATCCCCGGCAGATAATTTGGCATTGAAGTCCCCAAACAATAATCCAATCAAAATCTTCCCGGAAAGACCTCATGTTTTGAACAGCTTTTCCATTGAGACCGCTGACCATCGATGTTCCGAGCCCCATAGAAATTTGTAATTAAGACTTGTTCAACCAGTAACAATATTCCTAAAAAGAGATGTGAGGACACCCCTCCAGGCTATATGTTCTATTGCTATCCACGCCAAAGGGTTCCAAAGAGTAGCAATCCCTCCCGAGGCACCTAGAGCAGCCACAGCCATATGGCCAACACCCCTCCATATTCGATTGACAGTTTTACTCATAAGGTCTAAAGACATTTTTGTCTCCTGAATGAGCAGAAAGTCTGTTTTACTTCCCTCTAAAAGTCTTTGAACAGCAGATTGATGGGTTCTACTGTTTAAACCCCTCACATTCCAAGATTGAATAATCATTGGAAACCTTGGGAGCAATACGAATCAATTGTTCTCGCCAATCCTCCATTGATTAGCTTATCTCCTTGCACTGCAATTAGATCCTTATTGGATTTCCTCGCCCACCCCTTGGGAATTACTGTTTTTCGACCTCTTCTCCACCCCGGGTAATCCCTAGAGCTGGTCTTTCTCTGAACTTTTCTTGCATTTCCCATGGTGACATCTTTAATAGCTGGCTGTGCTGGGGAGTGGATTACCAATGCCCCTGGGTTTTCTAGCTGCAAAATCTCAGAGGAGTCAATCACCTGTTCTAGGACAGGGGTTGGTGAGGGAGGAGCATGAGAAAGGATGATATTATCCTCAAGGTTCCCATCTGCTCCTTCCATAATTTGGTCTTCTTGATCCACAAGAGATTTGAAGATTTCATACCGGTTGGTTGGCTTGGGATGAGCTTGCTCCTTGCCATTTCTCTTTTTGTTTCTTCTTCTCTTCTCGCTGTTCAAAGCCATCTTTCTGGGCATCGAAACCAGGGGGAATGATGGGTGGTTCCTTGACCGGAGTGGACTTACCCTCTCGGGGGCGATTTGGCATTCCCTGAGGAGCATCCGCTTTGGTGCTCAAGATATTTGGGCAGAACCTTGCCAAATGGCCATGCTTATGGCAAACTCTACATCGGAAAGGTAGGGCTTCATAGTCTAACTGTTGTATCCAGGAGTGTCCTGCTAACTCCAGTTCCATCTCACCTGGTAGCGGCCGGCTAATATCCAGTTCTACACAAATTCTCGCATAAACAGTAGTTTTTCCTTCTATGGTATCTTTGGAAACTCCCAAATATCTACCTAGAGAGTTACCTATCAGATCAAGAATCTGCTCACCCCAAAACTCCATCGGGAGAGCATACAACCGGATCCAAACCGGGACAGCCGTGGGCTCAATGCGAGGGTCGAAGCCCGCTCTCCACGGTTGGACAAATAGCCCTGCCGGGCCATGGCTCCTCTTTTCTGATTCAAATGCTCTGTTTCTATCCGCTAAGGAGGAAAAACTAATAATAAAATACCCATTGCTTATGGGCCATAAGGAGTACTCACCGATAGGCTCCCAGTTTTGTCTCACCCAGGAGTGCAGAAAGTGCAGGGTGGGTCGGATGCCCATGAATTTGCAAATCAGATCATGAGTAGCACGGTAGTTGATCGTGTCCTCGACCAGCTCTGGTTCTATGACAATCTTCGGTCTGGAAGCGGATTGCGGGAGACATCCATTGACTCTATGCACAGGAGAACCCTTGCCCGCATTCCTGGATAGCGAATGGTAAGCACTCCGCTGAGCTTCATCGGAGGAAGACGCAGGGTTTTCTCTTAATATCTCGGCATAAGAGGTCTTCTTCCCATCGAGAAATCCTGGATTAGACCCCATTGGGCCCTCCCGGGAAATGAAAGAGCCGTCAGCAAAAACAACAACAAACCACCTGAGTCCCTGGTAGAATCTTCCCACCAGAAACCCTAGAGCCTCGGCCAGTGACAGTTCAAAAAGTTTCCCGCCAAAATGCCAGAGCTCAAAAACCAAAATTCGTTGCTCTAGTTTTTGTTAAGATTTATGGATCCTTTTTTATTAAAAGTATATGGAAAGCCTAGTAAAAACTCATTCCTTGGATATTTTGGAGAGGATATGGATTTCTTAAAGGCTTATCCATAAATTCTATGAATATTTGGTGGTCCCCCATGTTTCTTCATCAAGGTTCTCCCTTAGCTCGGGTGTAATGGATTCATGCTCAACGATTTTTCAAAAAGGGTATTTTACAATAGCTAATTTCTTTTCTCACCAAACGAGGGATTGGATCCCATGGAATGAGTTCAAATACACCTTCATGTTGAATGGTGCAGATAAAGATACTTATGATGTTGTTATTGCTCCTACCTCTTTTTCTATGTTGCACAATATTGGTGTGCGCTTGTTGCGTCCTTAGTATTCAGACTGGAGATGGCATGTTGACACTCCTTTGCTTAATTATAAGGCTTGTTTGGGGTATAAATGGTTATCTCCTCATATTCCTCTGGTGCCTAAGCTCAATCAGTGTTGGGACTTATTTTCTACAAGGACTAGATGGAATTCTAGATTTTTTAATGTTTGAGCTACTTATGTTGAGCCCAAGAAATATTTTTTTGCATGGAGCTTGTTGTGTCAAGGCCTTTCCTTATGGGAATGTTTGAAGCACCTTGGAATTCCTTATCCTAAATATTATTTTTGTGGTGTACTTGATTCTTGTACTAACCTCTTTTGGAATTGTAGAATACCTAGGCAACCTTGGGAATGGGTTCTTTATTTTTTTTCCCCATTTACAACTACAAGAGTTTCTTGGCCCCAAGATCTTCTTGGGGACTCTTTTACTTTGTCTCTCCTACTTTTTGAAGTGTGGCAGGTTTTCAATATTAGCTTGCTCTTTCATATTTGGAAGGCCCATAATAGAATTATTTTTAAATAGTATACACCTATCACATTTAATCATGCTGATAAATTAGGAGTTTTTACTGACATGTGGCTACATATATGTACTCAATCCAACAAATTTGCTATGTATTTGGATCACCTACAAGTTTTTATGGCACACTAGGCCAATTCTTTGTGTACATTCAACTAGATCCTCTAGAGCACTCTACTCAAGAGTTTTTTTGATCCTGTTCTTGCCATCGACCTCTGTCATATGCAATAAGTGCTCTCAAATATAGGCACTGGTCCCAACCCTTGCCAATAAGGAAGTGGCCTAATTTTGACATTGCTTTTTCATCCCACTAGGTTGGGGGGTGGGATGATGTTCAACCAGTTTCACCTAGTCCAGTTGTTGGTTGGAGTGATGTAGGTACTGAAGGTCTTAATCACAATGCATATGGATGGATTCCCATCCCATAATCACTAGTAGTTTATGTAGGACAACATGTCAGGGCACATTACTCCATATGATATGGTTTCTTTGACGTAATGATCATCATTGATCATAATTGGTAAACTTGTGTTTTGTTGGCGGCTTTATTTCCTAACCCTTGTTAATGAGGCTTAGTTTGATTCCCCATGGGGTTGTTAACCCACCCAATTTTTTTATTGTAAAGGATTTTATCTTAATTTAATGTAAATTTTCTTTTTTCATAAAAAAAAAACTCATAAAGGATGTAAAACAATCAAAAAGAAAATTGATAACAAAATATTGAAAGTAATAAGTTGGAATGATACAGATCATGGATAATCCCCTCTAACGAAAAAGAATCCTATCTAGGTAATGTAAAATATTTAATGACGATATGATAAATTATTAGTAGTCCTTATTGCTAGCAATAATGGATCCTAGACAACTAACACTTGGGAAATCACATATATTAATAGTTTCAAGTAATCAAAAATTATAAAAATAAAAATAAGGAGTAAAGAATGAAAATACTAGTTACATTTTTGCATAAGAAAAATTATTTAAGATATTTCTTATGGGGATAGTAAAGCATGGAGGAATCTTAAGAGAAACAATAAGAACAAACAATGATACTTGATGCAAATAAGTACAAAAATGAATCCAAGAGGTAAAAGGTGTTGAATATGGTGTTGGAATTGGAAGGAAGTAAAGGACAACTTGATTTAGTAGATAAGTGTTTATGCTTGTACTTTTGTGTAAATATCATGTTCATAGACTAATAAAGAATTTTTTATATAGAAGAGAGTTTCTTCAAACAAATATATTTTTCATAGTATTATTTCTTTTATTTTTAAAATTAATTCATGCATTCATTATTTGGATTTGATTCTTTTGTGGTTTGCTTTCCTTGAATTTATGTTATTTTATCCAATTTATAATATATAAAAGTATTTAAAATTTAGACGTTTTACTTCTAAAGCATTTATAATCAATTATATGTGATCTTATACTTTTTTGGATATAGTAAAATTCAACTAGTTCACCCAAAATATTAAGTTAGGAGAGGGACTCCCTATAGAGGTTAGATTTTATTGAGAGGTTGGGAGTCCCACCTCCATGACTAAAATAGATTAATATTTTTCCCACTTGGGGGGCCAACTATGAACCACAATCAAGTGAGGAGAATCCCTTCTTAAGAGGGTTGGTAGTGAGTCATAGTCAAGAGGAAGTGGGGTAAGGATTGAACCTCTCCTATCATGGTCTCCAATTTTTTAACATGATATGTTTCAACTAGCTCATCTAAAATCTTAATATGTTAGGAGAGTGTCTTCTATAAAATCCAAGGCTATTAAAGAGGTTAAGGGTTCCACTTCTATAATTGAAGATGAATCAACAATATTATATAAATATCAAAGTAATTTCTTTTGATTTAATAGAGTATTTTAATTAACAACTAAGATCTAGTATCTTTTGTTAGTAAAGATATGGAAAAATACAATAAAAAATGATGGTTTAAGCTTCATGAGTAGAATGTTAAGATCCAATAAATAATAAATAAAACCTAACAATAATGTAAATATATATATATTTATTGATAATTAGATCCAAAGAATTGAACAACTAATTGCTATTGGTGGTGGACAAACTTGTAGTGTCCAAAAACCATGGTATCCTATTTATCAACTGTGATTATAGGCATTCACAAGTATAAGGGAGATGCATTTAAGTAGTGGGGAGGTTCAAATAATATGTATAATATATATAAGATTTTTTTGTAGAGATCTAATCCAATTATGGAGAACTTATAAATGAAGAGAGTCCTTAGAGTATGCAAATATATTTTAGACCAATATGTTGGGATTGTGACTAATGAAATCATGACAAGCATATAAAATTCCATTGAAAAATGATAATTGATAAGAATAATAAAACTTTTGGTATTTTTTATAGCACATTAAAAAACAACATCTAAAATATTGAAGAGTATGGGTTAAAATATTCAAAGTCTAGGTAAGAGTATACAACACATGAAACAACTTGTAAATATGATAACAAGGCTTTGATATCTTGGTGTTGAATACCTTAAGATGAATAATGATAAAAATGAGATGAACAAAAATTATATTATAATGATACCTAATCAAAAGAATGTGACAAAAAATTATAACTTTTTTGTAATTTTATTCTTACTGTGAAAGCAAAAGACATCTAGTATGATATTGATCCATGTATGTTTAATGAAAATAAGAGTTATTATTATAGTATGTGGTTGAAGTAGGATGCCACAAAATATGTAGAGAAAACCTCTAATATTATTGTAAATTAAAAGAATACAAAACTAGATATCATTATAAAAAATAAGAATTGACAACGTTTGAATCCTACCTCAATGATGGATTATTGCTGAAAAGCAAATAAAAATTTTATATATTCTCAACTCTTATTAACAAAAGGATATGTTGAAGTGTTGAAACCTAAATTAAAAGAATGAATAAATAGTGTTAAAGTTAGAAATGGTAAACCATATTTTAGGATTCAACCATGGATAAGTAATCCTACTTTAGGGATATTTATAGTTATTTATAGTTAACATGAGGTATATTCAATACACTTAAGTGTTGATGAGGAGTCAATTCATGTTGTTGGTATTAAATACAAACTTGTTTTGGAAAAAAAGAATATTCATAGATTGATAATGTTTAAATATAGTTGGAAAATACATAATGACATGTTTGGAACAAAATGATATTAGTTCAACTAGTTGAATTCCTCAATTTTTAAGGAGACCCTACTTCAAATATTACCAAGTGACACATGTATAGTTACCAAGTTGTAATACTGCTATGTGGTTATGATGCAAGATAAGTGGGGTTTGTTTCAATACCATATAACCAAATACAAAAATATATTTAGAGCAATAATTCCTTTAGAAATATGTGGTTTAAATAAATTATAGTTACTTATTTGAAATGGATGATAAGCCCTATGTTTAAAGTTCACCTATATGTAAAACTAGAGTAAAATCAAATGATGAATAAGATATATTTTATTTTTATTCATAATGAGTTGAATGTGAATATAATGAGTCTAAAGGTTCATAAAATATTTTGATATTGGTTCATCAACTATGCTACTAAATAATTCATGAATCAATGTCAAAGAACCTAGTCCTTTAGTCCATTGTTTAAAAAATAATCTCAATTTTGGCACCAATATTATATTTTTCCATAGGTGGGAAGCATTTGGTTTGAATTTTGAGGAATTTTTCCTAAGTCCTCTGTTAGGACCCCTTCCTAAAATCTTGATGTAATAGTCCTTGTGGAACATGGGTAACATCCATGTTAATATTTTGTAATGTTTTATTATAGTTTTGGATTAAGAAGCGTCTAGCCAAATGGTGTCCTTCTATGTAACCATTTTTCAAGAATGTAACCAATTGTAGGTAGGATATTCTAGACGAGGTGGCATTTTGCATGTAAGCCAACCTTGGGAATTAGGTGCTAAAATAATTACTTAAAATAATGAGGGGTAGTATTTTATATATCTTTTTGTATAATTGAATGAAGTATTTAAGTAGGTTGTACCATTGAAGAGGCTTGTGATTCAGTGTTATTGTGAGATTGTTCATTTCTTTCAATTTATTTTGATAGTGTGCATTTTATTTCCATGAGTGTAGTGTGAGCATATATGTTTATTTTATGTATTTGTGTGAGTGTATTTTCAATAGTAGGTTATTAACAAGTGGTATCAGAGCACTTTACAGGGTCGTGTTCTACTATGACTATGATGGTTTTTGTCATTTCAACTGTTAGGTATAAGATTTATGTGTTTTTATTTTTCACCAGTTTTTCTTTATTAAAAAAATAGAAAACTAGGAAAACAAAATACATAAAGTATTTTTATCAGTAGTTGAGTAGGTTAGAAACCTTGTGCCAAGGGTTTTAAAATATTGTGAAGGATTTATTGTTATTGGATAAGCTACATATCCCATAAAGTATTAGTGAAGTGAAGGATAATCAGGCTCTAATACCTGGGCCTCATATAACACACACATAGATTTGAGCTCCTATATACCTTTGAATATATCAGGAGACCATTTAGGATTAAAAAAAAGTTTACTTCCTAGGAAGCTTTTTGGCCTTGTATTATCCATAGTCCATTAAACATAGCATCTGGGAATACTACCCTCTCGTACTATTAAAGAGGCAAATAGTGTGTTCAAGGGTATGCATAGAATCCTCCTTGAGTAGTGGCCTAAAATATTGGTCTAATAACTATTATTCATCATTGTGGTATAACAAAGGGCCTATGGGTATTACATACACATTTATCTAGCATACACTAGTTTTGTTTAAACCTACAAATAATTCTATTCATCTAAGTCTTTATGTTTTGCTTAACCTGCAACCAAAATTTTAAACTTATTACCATATCCTTCACAAAAGTTGAGCATACAAAGAAAACATCCCTATTCTAGAATTCTTACATGTATAAAAAATAATACAAAATCAAAAAAGAGTATAACAAGTGAAAAAACTTTAGATTCTAAAACAAAGGCAATAAGGGGGTCAAATTCAGTTACAGTCAAGAATTTCTATCAGTAATAGTCATTATAGGGTTGTTAGGATATCAGTGTCATAACAATTACTTGTGATAGTTAGAATGGTTACTTGGATAGTTAGAATAGTTACTTGTGATTTTCAAAATGAAAATAGATAGGGAATATTTGTGATAGAATAAAAATCAAATAGAGGATAAAATCATGTCAGGAATCACTCAGTCATCAAAAAAGGATTTTCAACACAAATATCAATTTTTGAACCAAACCTCCAAAGAAAAAATTGACCACACCAATAGACTCATCAAAACAACATAAAAAAATTCTAGGGTACCCAAAATTAGTGTTGTGGTAAATAGCTCATTGTGTTTATTTTTTTAAATTGATCATTTTGATATACCACACCTAGACCATTTTTTGGACCCTTACTAAAAATAGTGAATCCTAAAACCACCTTTCTATTTTTAGTAATTTCCATAAAATGATACAAACCTTCAATTATGGCTAGGGGTACTCAACAACAAGACTTAGGGAAATTCAAGCCAAAGTGGATGCTATGGGCAACAAAATATAAGATATAGTTAATAAAAACCTACAATTCATATAGTCACAACTCCAAACTTTTTAGGAAACTATAAGTGGCATTTCCCTTAGACAAAAGAAATGAAGATTCAATTAGATAGTCAATCCTCTACATGATCTATAGATCAACATGACCAAGAAGAAATTGGTACAAGAATCCACCAACAAATTATACCAATTCATAATGAAATACGATTACAAAAATTAGACTTTTCCAAGTTTGATGGAAAATATCTTGAGGGGTGGATTTGTAAGGTAGAACAATATTTCACTCTTCATAATATTGATCATTTCCTATGGTTGACCATTACTTATTTTAATTTGGAATCATATGCACTCCATTGGTTTTTATGGCTTAGAAAGGCTAAATTTAAGCTTTCCTGGTATGAATTTGGGTAATGCCTACTCACTCATTTTGGTCTTAGAAAGTTCAAATATTTTATAGGAGCCATTTTCAAACTCAAGAAAACCTTAATCTTTCAAGAAAACCAAGCTCAATTTTAAAAACTTTCCAATCAAACAATTGGTCTAAGTGCTAACTCTTTCCAAAGTTGTTTTGTGAGTGGATTGAAGGATGACATCAGGGCTAAGGTTAAGTTGTTGTAACCTATATAACTACCATAGGCCATACAATTCACCAATTTTGCAGATGATAAATTCAAGGATCTCAGTTGAACTTCTAGATTTCCTCCATCTAAGCCATATTTCTCAAGTAGGCCAATTCCAAGTCCTACTATTAAATCTCCCCTTATAAAAATATTGAGTTATGATATGGAGAATAGAAAGGCACAAGGGTTATGTTACAATTATGATGAAAATACTACAAGGGGTATAGGTGTGTGCAAAAAAAATTATACTTGCTCGATATTGATGAAGTTCCCACTACATAATATTTTGACAATGAGGAGCATCCTGAAGAAATAGAACCCACAAACCAGAAAACCAATAAAGAGGAAACCTAACCAAAAATTTATGTACATGCTCTAGTGGGAGTATCCACTCCCTAAACCATGAAGGTGATTGGCCACTACAAGGGACAAAGTGTCATCATTTTGACATACTTTGATAGTACACATAATTTTATTAATCTATGTATCGCCAAATAGGGAAACTATTACATTACCATATGCAATTTATTCGAAGTCATGATTGCTAATGGTGGCACCCTACCATGCAAAGGAAACTTTTGTAATGTTAAATTAAAAATTAAGGATTATAATATCAAGTCCAACATGTTTACCTTATCCTTAGGAGGGTGTGATATAGTTTTAGGGAGAACAATGGTTGAGAATTTTAGGGCCAGTCTTATGGAAATTTGCAAAATTGTGGATGAAATTTAGTCAAGACGAGCAGGAATATAATTTCCATGGCACAAAGGTGAGAGTAGTTTATTTTATGTCTTCTCATAAAATAAAAAACTTGTTAAATAAATCTTCCCATGGCATAGTAGCTTAGATTTTTGCTATTACTACTCCTGAACAAGGGGATTCTAGTCACCCACAACAATTACAGGGTATATTAAATAGGTATGCTCATGTCTTCGAGGAACCCAAGGGACTTCCTCCTTAGTGCTCACATGATCATGCAATAATACTTTTTCCTGGTAGTCTACCTCATAATGTTCATCCATACCAATACGCTTATCCTCAAAACAAAAATTAAGAAAATTATGCAAGAACTTTGAGCCTCTGGAATTATCTATTCTAGTGTTAGTACCTATTCTTCACCAATACTGCTCGTAAGGAATATATATGGCACTTGGTTCTTGTGTGTGGATTACTAGGATCTTAACAAAATTTCTATTAAGGATAAATTCCCTATTCTTATCATTGATGAACTACTTGATGAGTTGCATGGGACTCACTATTTTTCCATGTTGGATTTGTGGTCAAGCTATCACCAAACTTGCATTAATAATGAATATATTACCAAAATAGATTTTTGAACTCATGAAGGGCATTATGAAATTTTGGTTATACCTTCTAGTTTGACCAATGCATCTTCCACCTTTCAGATTTTGATGAATTTGTTTTTTGTCCTCATCTTTGAAAATTTATTTTACTCTTCTTTGATGATATATTGATTTATATTCACATATGGGAGGATCATCTCCACCATTTATATGAAACCCTCAAAATATTGTCGAACCATAAAATTTATGGTAAGCAATAAAAATGTTCCTTTGGCCAGTAGGAAGTTGAATATATGGGGCACATAGTCACTAAGAAGGGAGTTCAGTTTGATCCTAAGAAAATCCTGGTGGTTCAATATTGGCCTAAACCTCATACGTTGAAGGGACTTCATGAATTCTTGGATCTTACAAGATATTGCAAGAAATTTATGAAAAATTATGGCAATATAGTAACTACTTTGATCGCCATGTTGAGGAAGAATTATTTTGTGTGGGTTAATTTGGTTGAGAATTTTTTTTTTTATTTGAAGTGTGCTATGACCACCACCCCTATTTTGGCAATGCCAATTTTTTCTCAACCCTTTATCATTGATAGTGATGCATTAGGAATGGGCATTGGGGCCATTTTAATGTAGGAGGGTTGACCGTTGGCCTTCACTTGCAAGGTACTCTCTCCTCAAAATCTGGGAAAGTCCACTTATGAGAAGGAAATGCTTGCCATTTTATACGTAATCACCCATTGGTGTCCATATCTCAATGGCTGATATTTTTCCATTAAAACTGATCATCAGAGTCTAAAATATCTTTTAGAACAAAGGGTGACTACTCCAAAATAACAAAGTGGGTCTCCAAATTGTTGGGGTATGACTATGATATCTCTTATAAGAAAGGTAAAGAGAATGTGGTGATAGATACCATGTCACATATCCATGCAAATCAATCCATGTTACATGTTATCTCCACTCGCCATCTAAAATGGATTCATTAACTTTGTGAGGATCTAGCCAAGGATTCCTCATTGCAAATTTTCATTTGCACTCTCTAAGAGGATTCTCATTCCCACCATGGCTATGCTTGGGATGGTTAGGATTTACTGTTTCATGACTGTTTGGTTATCTTATATTAGTCTCTAATCAAGGACCTCCTCCAAGAAATGTGTACTTATCCCACAATTGGTCAATCAAATTTTCTCAAAATATATACTTGCATTAAACATACTTTTTTTTTTATGGGAATGAAAAAGGACATCCAAATTTTTGTGGCCAAATTTGATTGTTGCCAGTGCATGAAAGGTGAAACTTTGAGTTTTCTAGGGACACTTCAACTATTACCCATTCTTGAGCAGGTTTACACTAATATATCTATGGACTTCATTGAAGGGCTATGAAAATTTGAAGGTAAATTGGTTATTCTAGTGATAGTGGATCATCTTTCAAAGTATGCTCAACTATGTTCCCTATCCCATCCTTATACTACATCCATTATTACTCAAATCTTCCTTGACTCCATATTTCACCTCTATGGGATGCCTAAATCTATTATCTCTAATTAGGATCTTATATTCACCATTCACTTTTGGTAGGAACTGTTCAAGTTGTAAGGGACATAGCTCAAGATGAGTTTGACCTACCATCCTCAAATAGATGGCCAAACCAAAATTATCAATAAATGCTTGGAAAACTACCTTCGCTGCTTTACTGCTAAACATCCTACTCATTGGGCTAAGTAGATTCCTTTGGTTGAATGGTGGTATAATACCACCTATCACTCTAACATGAAGGTGAATCCATTTGAAGTAGACTATGGTCATCTTCTTCCAACTCCAACTTCTTAACTTCTAGGTAGCTCCAAGATTCAAGTGGTGGATTCCACTCTCCACTAGCATGAGTCCATTATTCACCAACTTAAGTTCAACTTGGATATAGCTCAGAACCATATAAAACAACAAGTAGATCAACATTGTATCGAGCGTAGCTATATCATGGGTGAAATGGTATTTCTTTGCTTACAACTATATAAACAATCCTCTCTTCATTTGCTTGGTTGTCAAAAACTTACCACCAAGTACTATGGTCCTTATCATGTATTGTAGAGGCTTGGGGTGACAACGTACAAACTAGCCCTTCTATATAGCTTCAAAATTCATCTAGACACATTAGTCTTCCATGTGTCATCTCTCACGAAGGTTATTAGAAATAGGATACATGTGTAGTCTACACTTACAAAGTTGGACGAGGAAGGGTTTGTCCTTAAACTTGAATGCATTGTTCACTGTAGATCATGTACCCTTTATCAATGTGTTATCATAGATATTTTGTTCTAGTGGTGTAGCTTACAACCAAAATATATGCCATGGGGACCTCTTTAAAAACTCTAGCAATAGTTTCCTCACCTTCAACTTTGAGGATAAAGATTTTTTATGGGGAATGGCATGTTAGGACCTCATCCTAACACCTTGATGTTATAGTCCTTGTGGAATGTGGGTAACACCCATGTTAATATTTTGTATTATTTTGTTATATTTTTATATTAAGAAGCATATAGCCAAATGCTATCATTCTATGTAACTATATTTCAAGAATGTAACCAATTGTATGTAGGAGATTCTAGCCTAAGTGGAATTTTGAATGTAATTCAACCTTGGGAGTTAGGTGCTATAAGAATTCCTTAAAACTATTAGGGGTAATATTATATGTTTATTTTTGCATAATTGAATTAAGTATTGAAGGAGGTTTCCTCCTCGAAGAAGCTTGAGATTTAGTGCTATTGTGAGATTACTCTTTTTCTGCAACTTATTTCCATACTATGCATTTTATTTCCATGAGTGTGTTGTGAGCATATATTTTTATATTTGTATGTGTGTGTGTGTTTATTTTTAATAGTTAGTTCCTAAAAAATGATATCAAAGTGCTTTCTAGGATCGTGTTCTACTATGACTATGATGGTTTCTTCCATTACGACTATTAGGTATAAGATTTATTAAGAAGTGATTCACTTCAACCTTAGAGCAATTTTATCCACATGGGGCCAATAATTTGAAAGACATCAAAAATATCCTAAGTCAAATATTTAGAGCAATTTCCTTTACTAAGGTAGCAATGTTTTAGAACCAAGGACTTGATTTATCAAGCCTAATTCCAAATTGACATCAAATTTTACATCTTAATTATTTTATCTAATTTTTGTAGGTGATTTATAAATGGTGACTTCATTTTGAAATTTAGAATCATAATTTTTTCCCATACAAGCAAGAAGGGCAATATCATTTTAGAAACATTTCTCACTTTTGGCTCTAATTTTGCATCTACCATTAGTATGTTGGAATCCATAGTATTATCTAGAAACAAATAGAAGATAAACATCAACTCAAATATCATACCAAAAATGAAAATAAGGATGAAAAAGAGATATTTTGTGGGCACTCATAGGCACCATAAATAATCACTATGTGTAGATATTGTTACACAACACCGATAAAAATGAGGAGTGTGAGGGGGTATTTATAATAATACCAAGCCCAATTACAACATAAATTTTAACCTAATCCAACATAACAAGAGGGTTCTAGGTTAATTATAAGTTATAAATAGTTAATCATAAAAAATTTAACCATGGCCCATATGGCTTACATAAGAAAATATTATAAAATAATTGATACATTGTACAATGAATTACCCTTGGCCTATCCAATATATTACACAATGTCAGCATTGGCCTATGAGGCTGGCCTATGAATCATATTATAATTTCAACACCCCCATAATATGAATTAAAAATCCAAGTAGATAAGGCATTAGTGGCAATAGTATCTTCCCCCATAATGAATACTCTAGTGGGCATTTGTATTTGAGGTAGATCCTTTAGAATCTCCCTCATCATTTGGAAGATGTCCACTTAACTTCAAGAACTCAATTTAAATCCTTTATAGCTTTAGTGAGCAATTCATTATTGAATTCCCCTCCCTTTTATAGTATGCATGTTGTTCTTCATTTTATTTGAAAACTTAGCCTGGCCCTTGAGACCCTAGGTCTTAGCCTCCTTAGATTTGAATTCCTTTGCATGAGCTTGTATTTATGGAGTTCCACCACAATTACATATTTCCACCTAAAAGTAAACTAGAAGAGAAAACAAATAAATGAAGAATAAGGGTATTTGAGCTTCAAAAGCATATGAATTTTGTGAACCATTAGATTCAACATTTTAAAATAAGGGGAGAGATTTGCAAGGAAAATTTTTATGCATTCTACATCATCTTTTTTTTTTATCTCCAAAAGATGCAATATATACCATCAAAGCCTTGAACATCACAATATAGTCCTTAATGTTATCAAAATAAACTAGTTTAGGAGAAGAACACTTCAATTCCAAGTAACTTACTTTGGTAGTATTAACTTTACCATAATGATTCTATAGTTTTGACCATACCTTGATAGGTTCATTATTATTTTTGATGTGAAAAAACAACTTTGGTTCAATCAGTAAGAAAAATAGTCTAAGATCCTCTTCCCTTTGATAGTAAGCTTGATCATAAAGAATCATTGCTTTATCCCCTTGAAGGATGCACCATAGGTTATTACTTTGTAGCAAGCCAATAATTTGAATTGACCAAACAATATAGTTTTTCCATAAGGTGAGAAACTAGGCCTTTGTGATTCATCCTACACAATATAAAACCTACATTATAGTAGGTCCATGAACTAATTTTGCCAATGTGTAGAGATTGAAAAATCATGTGATTTAAAAAATAAAAGGACTCAAAATGCTTATGTATGCAAAATTTATGATCTCTAGAAATTTTTTCCTAATGGACCAAAAACTATTAAAATGTAAATGCTCAAACCTTAGGGTTTCAAATGCTAATCCTGACTTACTAGTTGGCAAATTTTGATTCACAACTATGCTCCAATACTAGTTCATCGCTTCACCTCATCCTTTTTGCATGACCACTATCACTTGTCTCCACTATATTGGTTGAGCAAAATATATATATATATATATATATATATATATATATATATATTTGCTCAACCAATATATATATATATATATATACAAAAATGGATTGACATGCAACAATAGAAGGTCATGTCAGTCATCACATTGGTCTAATATCTTCTAGAATAATTTAAATTTCCTAAAGGGATTTGGATGGGATCAAATTTGGGTCTCTCTTGAATTAATTTCCATGCACTAGAAAATTTATCCACACTACATATGGGAATAAAATGCATGCAATCCATATTTAACTACTAGACATACCATTCCATTTGGAAAAAATGACTGACATATGATTCAATCACACCCTGTTAGGACCCCATCCTAACTTTATTATGTAATGACCCATTTACAATGCAAGGAACCCATTCTAATGATATTTTATAATATTTTGTAATGGTATATGGCACTTGAGGTGCCTATACAAGTGGGATCATTTCATGTAATTGTTATAAAAAATTTAACTATTTTTTTGGTAGAAGATTCTAGCTCATGTGGCACTTTGCATGTAAGCCAACTCTTAAGTGTTAGGAAATATTTCATGAAATGTATATTTAAAATATAAAGGGGCATAAACAAATGTATATTTTTAATATTGAATCAAATTACTGAAGGAGTTTTCCCCCTCAAAGAGACAAATTATTTTGTCTTATGGTTTGTGATATTGATATATATTTTGTATTACAATATTATGTTCTTTCATGAATTATAAAATTTATTGAAACATTTATGTGGATGTGTTTATTTTAACTAGAAGGTTCCTAACAAGTGGTATCATAGCACTTTCTAGGTATGTGTTTGATTGTGACTGCAATAGTTTCAATTGTTTCATTTGATTTTTAGGTATAAATTTTTCATGTTTTTTTTTTCTACTTATTATCCTAAAATTACCCCTTATTTTTTCTCTATTTTATTTTAATAGGTTAGAAACCATGTGTCGTGGGTTTTAAAATATCATAGAGAATTTATCATTATTGGCTTAGATAGATTTTACATAAAGCATCTAACGAAGTGACAGGTGATCAAGATCCAATACGCAAGCCTCAGACAACATCCATATACAAACTTGAGCTCCCATGTATCTTTTGGTATATCAAGATATGCCTTATATTTAGGAGAATTCTTTATACCTAGGAATATTTTCAACTGTGTATCCATCCATAGTGCATCAAGCACAACACTTAAGAAGATAAATCTCTCGTACTATCAAATAGGTGGGTAGTGTACTCAAGGGCATGCATGGAATCCTCCTTGAGTAGTGGCCTAAAATATTGGTCTAAGATAGATTCCCTTAGGCACTTGAGAAATAGTAGGGTTGACTACTATTACAGAGTTGAATTTGTTAGACTTACTTTGGAACATAGTCTATTTTGGTTTAGGTTGTTAGAAGTTGTTCAAGATAAAAATAAAGGATCGTTTATAAATCAGACATCCCAAATTATAATGTGGATGGATTTTTTTTTAATAATAAAAATAGAGAATTGGTCTATTTCATTTTTAGATGTTCTCCATTGTAAGCATTTTTTCCTAAGGAATTCTAGCATGAATAAATTTTTATTTTGATTCAAATATTGTTGTTCCTATTTTTATGTTGAAATTGGTACCTTCTATAATTATGTTGAGTTTAGTTTTATAGTTAATTAGTAATTAGTTATAAGGATAAATTCAGATATAGGTTGTCTAGGTAGGGCCTACCTTTTTTCAACAAAGCATCTTGAATTTCTATATTTGCACCTTAGAAATTAGGTTGTATATAAGTTCTATTGTTTTCTTCAATTCCTAGATTTAGTTATATATTTTCTTTAGTAATTTTTAGTTCCTAGATTTTAGCTCTAGACAAAAGAACCATTTAACTACTAGTGTGGGTTTCAAATCATAGTGGGCCCAAATTTTAGACTCTTTAGAATCCGCCTCGTATCTAGAGTCTGGTTTCCTCAGATGAGCAATTACTTGATTTTCCAACTGATAGAAAACTATGGGTTTCTCCCCCTTAAATTTGAGAGGACTGACTATATAGTCTCTCAACTTTACAAATTGATCTTTGGCCATTGCTTTGGTGAATATGTCAGCAAAATTTTCTAAAGTATGGCAATATTGAAGCTCAACAACTTCAGTTTCCACCATATCTCTGATGAAGTGGTACTTCATATAAAAATGCTTTGATCTACTATGGTGGACAGGATTATATGCCAAATAAATGGCACTGATGTTATCACAAAATATTCTAGTTGGACCACTTTGCTGCTCTCCAATCTCTTCCAATACTTTTCGTAGCCATAGGGCTTCAGTACTAGCATGAGTGACTACTATATACTCAGTTTCTATTGAAGATAATGCTACTACAATATGCTTCTTGGAACTCCAAGTTATTAGTCCTGAACCAAGACTAAAATAGTTGCCTGATGTGGATTTCCTATCATCAATGTTGCTGCCCCAATCACTATCACTAAAGCCTTCAAGCTTGACAGTATCACTTTTGTAGTACTGGATTCCAAAATCCAATGTACCCTTCACATATCTCAAAATTATTTTATCTACCTACAAATGCAACTCATATGGGTTAGACATAAATCTAGATACAAGAGATACAACATACTAAATATCTAGTCTGGTGTTGGCGAGAAACTTCAAACTCCTAAAAATGCTTCTGAAAGTGGTCATGTCAACTTTTGGTGCTCCGTCATCCTTGCTTAATTGGATCCCATGTCCAACTGGAGTTGCAACTAATTTGCATTGCTCCATAGCAAACTTCTTAATCATATCTCGAGCATATTTTAGTTGATAGATGAAGATCCTTGAATCTGATTGATGTACTTCCATTCCAAGGAAGTAGTGCATTAAGCCAAGATCCTTCATCTCAAATTCTTGCATCATGGAGTGCTTGAACTCCATATTAGCTTTTTCATTACTACCCATAAAAATGAGATCATCCACATACAAAAATACTATTAGGATGTCATTACCTTGATTTAGGTAGTAGAGAGTGGGTTCATTTTTGCTTCTAATAAACCCAAAATCTTTAAATTACCCATCAATGTGTGATTACCAAGCTCTCGGTGCTTGCTTGAGGCCATAGAGTGTATTCTTTAGTTTGTAAACAAGGTGCTCCTTGTCTTCCTTTTAAAATCTCTATGGTTGCTCAACATACACTTCTTCTATCAAGTAACCATTGAGAAATGCACTCTTTACATCCATGTGTTCAGATTTCCATACCTTGTGTGCAGCTAAAGCAAGAATGGTTCTTATGGTCTCCTATCTGGCTACAGGAGCAAAAGTATCTTCATAATAAATTCCATACTTTTGAGTGAATCCCTTTGCAACTAATCTTACCTTGTGCCTCTCAATGCTACCATCAACATTGAACTTGGTCTTGAAGATTGTTGGTCACGAATCCGCCTAGTCATATAAAATGTGCCCTAGACCCAGCCAACATTGAAAGGCCGAGAGAAAGAGAAGTCTCCTGGGCCAATCTCCAGAGAGGGCTGGCTCCCAAACTAATCTAAACTGGTTTCAAGGTAAGGGTTAGAAATAATAGAAAGAGATGGAAATATGGCCGAAGCCGACAGTTGATAGGGAGAACAACCTCAGATAGCAAATAACCTCAAACTAAATCCCGAAGATAAGCAGCAACTGATTCTTAGAATGCACATACAAAAATTGGATCAAACATTGACCATAAGTTTGCCTTCAATTATACTTCAAATGTTCAAATGAAAACATAGCCAAATTCAGAACAACAGAATTCAACTTATATTTTAACACTGGACTAAGCAGAAGTGAATCACATAGAAAGCATCACATGAACATCAGTTTGGATCACCAACTCAAAAGACTCTAAGAATAGAGCAAAATGCATTTAGGATTTCTGCTTCAATTTTTGCAAAAAGGTCCTCCCCTTTTCTTGAGATATACATTAGTATTTATAGAGGTCTTCCCTCTCCCTTTCGCATCATAGCATTTAAAACATAAAACAGATTTTGAAGAGGAGATCCACAAAATATGCACTTGAAAAGAGAAACAATCCCCCTAAATCTGCCTCGGAGAAATCACATTCCCTGCTTTTATGGATCAAACTTGAAAATCGAACGAAAACAAGGGACCAGATTTCTTCATTAAATGACTGTTCTCGGGGCATGCTTGAAGTGTTAGGAGATCACGAACAAGAGCTTTTAATACCGGAGGCATCTTTAATTTTGGTGGCTTCGAAAACTGCATGCTTTAACACGTTCTCCCATCTTGTGCACATAGGTAAACAATAAAACATTTAATCTTGGAGCCTCTTTGACCTCGATCTCAAAATCAGTTGGAGAGCTTTTAAAACATTACTTTGTTCGATCCTCATCTTCTCCTTACGTTCTCCTATGCAATATGAAGAAAAATGCGGACATAACTTTATTGGGCCTTTGTTGTCGCTTCTGTCGAAAATGCGACATGTCGCGATATCGTGACATTTTTAACTTACTGCTTTCTCCTGTTGCCACCAGTCGTGAAAATGCGACATGTCACGAAATCGTGACAATCTTCTCTCGCTTTGCTCTTTCATCGCCTTTAGTCACGAAAATATGACATGTCACAAAATCATGACATTTTGTATCATCTTGCTCCTTCCTTGATTTTCTACTACAAAAATGTGACAGGTCATGATATCGTGACATTTTCCTCCGCCTTGCTTTGTCTCCATGACATATCGCAAAAATGTGACAAGTCACGAAATTGCGACATCCTCCTCTCGCTTGGCCTTCTTTTCATTCACATACGCAAAAACGTGACAAGTCATGAAATCATGACATCCTCTGCTTTGTTGGCTTTCTTCTTCTTGCAAGTCACAAAATCGTGACATGTCATGAAATAGCGACAATCTGCCTTCATTTTGTTCCTTTGCTGCTCCAAGTCACAAAAATGTGACAAGTCACAAAATCACGACATGTCACAAAATTGTGACAATCCGTACTTGGCGCTATCCTTTCCACTTTCTCCCCATGAAAACGTGACAAGTCATGAAAATGCAACATGTCACGAAATCACAAAAATTTTCTATCTTCTCCTTTGTTGCCGCCTTCGTAGCGAAAACTTGACATGTCACGAAATCGTGACATTTCGTACCATCTTGCTCCTTCCTCGCTTTCCTGTCGTGAAAACATGACATGTCGTGATATCATGACATTTTTCCTTAGTGCTCCCCTTTGTTGCTAAATTTCGCGAAATCGTGACATTTTCCTATCACTTTGCTTTCTTGCCACTGTCTTCCATGAAAATGCGACAGGTCACGAAAATGTGACATGTCGCGATGTCACGACAAATTTGCCTTTACTGCTCCCTCGAGTCACAAAAATGCGACATGTCATGATTTCATGACATTTTATATGCTTAGCTCTTTTTAGCATCGGACGTCGTGAAACCGCAACAGGTCATGAAAATGCGACATGTCGCGATATCGCGACATCTTTCACTTACTTTGCTTTAGCACAAAACTTGTAGAGATTTTTATTTTTACTAATTATCCCTTTTGAGGTGCTTGGAGGGAAAAACAGAGGAGTGAGTATCTCTACAATTTGTGCATTATTTTGCATGAACAACAACAACAAAAAACAATGTGGCAAAAATGCCAACATTCTTGGCGGCTCTCGGGGTATACAGTTCTATTGTATGCATGAACCCTAGGCCTTTATCCATTGGGCAACAGAGTCAAGAAGTTGGAGGAGTAGAAGAAGTGAGTGTTGGTTGATGTTGGACGTTTCTATGGGCTGCTGCAACAAGCTCTTGCTGGCGCTCGGCACTTAAAATAGGACTTTCAATAGAAATTTGTGGAATAGCAGAACTTCCCTTATTCCTTTAACTACTACATTTTGCCTAGCTCGGTTGAGCTGGGTAATCACCAGGTGCTGTGAAAGGATCTCCATGGCAGTGGTGAGAAGCACCTGGGTTGCAAAAATGGGAATGAATGGGGTGATGACCGACAGATGTGCGAGGCCATGGAATGGGAATGGTGAATGATGGAATGGTGGAAGATGGAGGAGTAGAAGCGGTAGATACAACAACTGAAGAGGGCGCTACTGTGCTACCAACTGCTGGGATTCCATGAAAATAGATAATGAAATGGAAGTAGATGGGATGGAGAAAGTGGTGGGAACTGTGGAGAAGTGCTCAAAAGACAAAGGATTAGAAGAAAGGGGAAGTGAAGAAATGGGAACATCAGAGAGGGGAGTAGAAACAACAGTAGTGGCTTGATTATGTACAGTGGAAGGAGTGGGAGAGGAAGGGAATGAAAATAAGGAAGTGGAAGAAAGAAGTAGATGGAAGCCACTACCTACTGGGAAGGAAAAGAAAAAGAGAGAGAAATAGACATACCTACGGGCTCGTGTGCAAAAGGAGCCGAAGTTGACGAATTCTACACAAGGGGAACTCCTACAAGTAGTGCTTTTTTTTTTTTTTTTTTTTTTTTATATGTACAAGGTAACACTGTGTTTTCACATTATGAAATTGGCCATGGAAAATTCATTTTCTTCGTTATGAAATTGGCGTTGAAATTGGCCATGGAAAATTCATTTTCTGGGTGGAGCTCTTCCAAAGCTTCTTCCATTAAGTCAAGCTCACCAAATTCTTCAGACATCATGTGCACCGAATTTGCTAACCTGTCCATTTCATCTATTCTCTCCACATGAAATGTGGAAGGCTTCTCATTGAAAATTTTCACCTTTTTACCTTTATGGATCACCTCCAAATGAGTAAAATCCAAAGAAAGGTAACCCCCGAGTTTAGCCGTGAACTCTCGGGAGAGACACATACCAAAACATGGCTCTAGGTCCACTACTATGATCTCCTGGATCACAGTAATCTGAGGCATGGCGTGCAGGGAGATAGGAACATCCTTAATTACGCCCACCATCTTTACTGAGGTACCATCTAGCTGCAAAACTCCCATGCTAGTCCTTGTATATTCCATGCCTATGACATCACATACTGCCTTAGGCATGACAGTAGTAGCTGCTCCTGAGTCAATGAGGCAATTATGCACCACATGTCCCTCCATTCTCAATGAAAGATAAAAAGGTGGTGGTCTATTTTTTTCGATGACTGAAGAGGTCAGAGTTTGAGACATAACTACCTGGGCTGGAGCCTTCCCCTTACTTTGTGTGGTCTTTAGGGATTCCTGTAAGAGATTCACCTATCCAGGCAGCTGCAAGGTGTCATACAGACTTACCTTGGCTGGTATCCTTTTGAGTTCTTCGATGATGTTGTACTCCATCGAAATCGGCTCTCTCCCTCCACTAGCAGATTCAAATCTACTTCTATATTGTTGGGTGGCCTCCACTCGCTGTCGTTTAGTCAATGATGGATACCGCAACGTCTCTCTAGCTTGTTCCTTCATTTCTGCTTGCGGCTGGGAGGTAGAAGCCTTAGCTTGCAACCTCTCTTTTGCTTGTGGTGGAAGCAAATCCTTCGACAAAATAGGTGGGTCTTGTTGCGGGGCTGGAGGATCATGAGTCTTTGCAGGTATTTGTTGCTTTGTTGCTTGTGTAGGAGGCACTTTCAATGGCTCCATCTTAGCCGGATCTACCACCATTGGTTTCTTGCCATTGCGTGTCAAGACTGCAATGTATTCCTCAGGAGACATCGCGGAATTATGATCCACCTCTCGAATCATGTTTATACGGCTCCCCATAAGAACTTGTAAATAATTTTGGTGGACCATGCAAGTGGACTCATCATGTGGGTCATTGCATGAAGAACACCAGTAAGATGGCTCATGTGAAACTTCAGAGGGGCCAGCCTCTTCACTTACCAGGATCGCTGAGTTCCTCTTAGGTACTTTCTCTATAGCCTTGCTAGGAGCAACTTGCTCTCTAGTTATTGCCGAAATAAATCTTCATGGCTGATAGTTCCTTTTCGCCTCTCTCCACTCCATAGATGTCATCTTGTTAGTGAGGGCTCTCATGGCCGACTGAATTTCTTGCAAAACAGCCAATTGAGGATCTGGGCTTGAGGACACAGGCGGTGCCGGTAGAGGTAATGGAACTGGTGGAGAAGGTAATGCAGGAGTTGGAACTGGAGAGGTTAACTGTGGAATGGGAATCATAGGTACCAAAGTTGTGGGAGGATTCCATGAAGATGAAGGGTACATGGATGGAGCAGTGTAAGATGTGGAGGTTGCACCTGTATGTTGGTATTGCGAAAGCTCGAGAAAAATGGGCATAGTCATTTTTGGAGGCAATTTCCCAATGGCAATCAGATCGGCCTCAGCATTCTGTGCCTGGGAATATAGTGCAGGAAAGGTTTGAACATTGGACATCCTAATGTTCATACTAATATCTGAGTGGAAATCCCTAAGAAAGTAAAATGTCACTTGGTCATTAGTAGGGCGAAGACCATCAGGAACTCTCTGCCAAGTTTGGGCAAACCTAACATTGAAATCCACTATCTCCTCTTGAGGATGCCTCTTGATATTAGTAAATTGATGCAACAAAGAAAATGGGTCCGCTTGCTCATTGAACCCTTGGATCAGCATCTCTGCTAATTGATCCCATGAATTTATGGAGTTGGGAGACAAGGATCTATACCAACACAATAACTTACCTCGGAGTGACAACACGAGCAATTTGATCATGACATCTTCGTCTGTGATATTATGAATTGTAGCCAAGGATGCCACATCTGACACATGCTCATACATGGTCTTTCCAGTCCCATCGTATGTAGGCAAAGCCTTTAATGCTGCAACAGGAACTAGATTTTGAAAAGGCAGGTCCAACGCTCCCGAATGGTTCCAAGCAAGAAATTGACGTGGAGGAGGTTGTTGACCAGCCATTTGCACCACTGGATTTGGATGTACTAGCAAGCTCGTAGCAGTACTGGGAGGAGTCGGAGATGGCACAAACTGACCCACTGCCTACGAAGAGATAGCAAATGATGGGTTCACAGGACTTACCAATCTTGAGCGCTCCCTCCAGTTTTGAACATCGATCTCGAAGAATTCGACTGGATCTTCCGATTCTTTGGCTCTTGATCTCGTGATCATGAAGCAAATATTTTCACCAGCTTCACGATTGGAGATTTCTAGGTACTATACAATCACCCTCAGCAGAGTCACCAGATGAACTTACAATCTCCGCTTTGAGGTCAAGACAGTTCATCAAAATCTTGATTCCTCCGGGTGTCAAAATATGGGACTTGTGAGTCCCACCGGGCGTGCCAAAAACTATTGGCATAGGTGGGTTTGTCAACTTGGAATAGTACTTGTCCCATCGATTATGGATCTTATTGAGACAGAAATAGTTTGTCCCATCGGGCGTGCCAAAAACTGTTGGTCATGAATCCGCCTAGTCATATAAAATGCGCCCTAGACCCGACCAACATTGAAAGGCCGAGAGAAAGAGAAGTCTCTCGGGCCAATCTCCAGAGAGGGCTGGCTCCCAAACTAATCTAAACTGGTTTCAAGGTTCAGGGTTAGAAATAATAGAAAGAGATGGAAATATGGCTGAAGCCGACAGTTGATAGGGAGAACAACCTCAGATAGCAAATAACCTCAAACTAAATCCCAAAGATAAGCAACAACTGATTCTTAGAATGCACATACAGAAATTGGATCAAACATTGACCATAAGTTTGCCTTCAATTATACTTCAAATGTTCAAATGAAAACATAGCCAAATTCAGAACAGCAGAATTCAACTTATATTTTAGCACTTGGACTAAGCAGAAGTGAATCACATAGAAAGCATCACATGAACATCAGTTTGGATCACCAACTCAAAAGACTCTAAGAATAGAGCAAAATGCATTTAGGATTTCTGCTTCAATTTTTGCAAAAAGGTCCTCCCCTTTTCTTGAGATGTACATTAGTATTTATAGAGGTCTTCCCTCTCCCTTTCGCATCACAACATTTAAAACATAAAACAGATTTTGAAGAGGAGATCCACAAAATATGCACTTGAAAAGAGAAACAATCCCCCTAAATCTGCCTCGGAGAAATCACATTCCCTACTTTTATGGATCAAATTTGAAAATCGAATAGAAACAAGGGACCATATTTCTTCATTAAATGACTATTCTCGGGGCATGCTTGAAGTTTTAGGAGATCACGAACAAGAGCTTTTAATACCGGAGGCATCTTTAATTTTGGTGGCTTCGAAAACTGCATGCTTTAACACGTTCTCCCATCTTGTGCACATAGGTAAACAACAAAACATTTAATCTTGGAGCCTCTTTGACCTCGATCTCAAAATCAGTTGGAGAGCTTTTAAAACATTACTTTGTTCGATCCTCATTTTCTCCTTACGTTCTCCTATGCAATATGAAGAAAAATGCGGACAAAACTTTATTGGGCCTTTGTTGTCGCTTTTGTCGCAAAAATGCGACATGTCGCGAAATCATGAAAATTTTCTCTCGCTTTGCTCTTCTGTCGCCTTTAGTCGCGAAAACATGACATGTCATGAAATCACAAAATTTTGTATCATCTTTCTCCTTCCTTGCTTTTCTGCCATGAAAATGCGACAGGTCACGATATCGTGGCATTTTCCTCTACCTTGCTTTGTCTCCACGACATGTCACAAAAATGTGACAAGTCATGAAATAGCGACATCGTCTTCTCGCTTGGCCTTCTTTTCATTCACCTCTATGAAAATGTGACAAGTCATGAAATCATGACATCCTTCGCTTTGTTGGCTTTCTTCTTCTTGCAAGTCACAAAATCATGACATGTCACAAAATCATGACATGTCATGAAATCGTGACAATCTGCCTTCGTTTTGTTCCTTCGCTGCTCCAAGTCATGAAAATGTGATAAGTCACAAAATCATGACTTGTCACAAAATCACGACAATCCGTACTTGGCACTGTCATTTCTGATTTCTCCCTGTGAAAATGTGACAAGTCATGAAAATGCAACATGTTGCAAAATCGTGACAATTTTCTGTCTTCTCCTTCATTGTCGCCTTCGTAGAGAAAATTCGACGTGTCACAAAATCGTGACATTCCATACCATCTTGCTCCTTCCTCACTTTCCTACCATGAAAATGTGACATACCACGATATTGTGACATTTTCCTCGGTGCTCCCCTTTGCTGCTGAAATGTAGCAAAATCATGACGTGCGCCTATCACTTTGCTTTCCTACCACTGTCTACCACGAAAATGTGACATGTCACGATGTCGCGACAACATTGTCATTACTACTACCTCATCGCAACAGGTCATGAAAATGTGACATGTCACGATTTTGTGACATTTTTTGTGTTGTGCTCTTTTTTGCATCGGACATCGCAAAACTGCAACAGGTCACGAAAATGCGACATGTCGCGATATCACGACATTTTGCACTTACTTTGCTTTGGCACAAAACTTGTAGAGATTTTTGTTTTTTACTAATTATCCCTTTTGAGGTGCTTGGAGGTACAAACAGAGGAGTGAGTATCTCTACAATTTGTGCATTCTTTTGAATGAACAGCAACAACAAAAACAATGTGGCAAAAATGCCAACAAAGACCCACTTAAATCCAACACATTTCTTTCCTTTAGGAATCTTCACTAGCTCCCAAGTGTCATTGTTTTTTATAGAGGTTATCTCCTCTTCCATGGCATCTTGCCAAATATTCCGAGTACATACCTTCTCATAACTAGAAGATTCAAGCTGAGCACTATTCAACAAAGCATAGTTAACTAAATCTCCCCTAGGTTCCTTCTAGGAGACATCATCACCATACAAGTGCATATTTTCTAATCTTTGTAGAGCAAAATTCATTTCACTTGCTTGAATCCTAGTGTATATTCTTGAAAACATTTTATCCAATATATGATATGATGGATGATGTTGGAGAGTTCTCTTACCTCTAGATGGAGAATTGATGTCCATTGGTGAGGAACTTACTAATCTCTGTGGATAAGGACTTGGTGAAGAAGTTGAACTAGAAGATGAACTTGGGCTTATGGGGGGAGACTTTTTACCTTTCTGTGGTGACTATTGCTGCACCTGTTTAGAAACTACATCATTGGATTCATCATCACTGAATATTTAGGGCTTACCCCATTCTCCCCCTTCATCAAAAATCACATCCCTGGAAAGCACAATCTTTCGATTCCTAGGATTGTAGAGTCTATAATCTTTTGTGTTCTCACAGTACCCTACAAATATGCATGCCTAACTCTTTGGATTGAGATTCTTTCTCAGCTCATCAGGAATGTGAGAATATGCCAGTGAACCAAACACTTTGAAATACTTAACATTTGGCTTCTTACCATACCGGGCTTGATAAGGCATTTGCCCTTCCAAAATTGAAGTAGGACTTATGTTCAAGATAAGTACACTAGTCCTGGCCGCATCTACCCAATATGAATTAGTCAAATTATTTATCTAAAGCATAGACCTTGCCATATCCACAATGGTATGATTCTTCCTCTCTATCACACCATTCTACTGTGGAGTGTAGGCAGTTGTAAACTGCCTCTTAATGCCATGTTGCTTATAGAAATTCAAAAACTCATTAGAGAAGTATTCTCCTCCTCTATCTGATCTAAGAAATTTTATAAAATATCCACTCTTGCTTTCAACTCTTGCTTTGAAATAAATGAAGCATTCAAATGCTTCATCCTTATGTTTCAAAAAATATATCCAACACATTCTAGTAAAATCATCAATGAAAAGTAGGAAGTAAGAGTTGTTACCAAGACTTTTGGTCTGCATCGGGCCACAGATTTTTGTATGCACTAGTTGGAGTGGATGACTGGTCCACCATGCTTTTCCATGAGGAAATTTTGATCCGGCATGCTTTCCTAAGGCACACCCTTCATAGAATTCCTTACTATCCATAACTTTGGGAAGTCTGGTTACCATTGTTTGTGAAGTTAGCATTTTCAAACTAGCTAAATTCAAATGACCATATCTCAAGTGCCATAGGACACTTGCATTGGTAATAGCAACATTTGCTAACTTATCTCCCCCTAGCTGGCCATAATTTAAAGGAAACAATCTATTCTTTGATATTGGCACTTGTGTAATGATTCTATTACTATTATTTTTATCAAAAATGGTGCATTTACCCTCATCAAAAAGCAACTTGTAGTTCTTTTCTAACATTTGACCAACACTTAAAATATTGTGTTGGAGATGAGGTGTGTGTAGCACCCTAAAATTGGCACAGTTAAACCTTAGTAAAAAGATAAAAATTTGAATTTTAACCCCAAACCGCCCGTTAACCACCTGTTACCCACTTTCCTTGTTTTTCGTGCCATTTTTAGGATTTGTTTTGACCGTTGGACAAAATCATCACAGATCAGACGAAATTGTCCCAGATCTGATGAATTCGTCTAGAACAAAACATCCAGATGATTTCATCCCAAAACCGAATTTTCATAATTATCTTTTGTTTCAACAACTTCTCTAACTTGGGTAGAAAGCGTTTCTGCACAGTTAAAGTCTCCCCTATTGGAGATCTCCCAAATTAGGATGATCTCCAACATCCTAACCTCTCCCTAATCCTATATAAACTGGGATTTTCTTAGTTTATCCCCCTAAACCCCCCTTGAATCCCCTGGTTGACTGATTTCCCTACAAATTTAGCTCCTTGTGCATCAGAACATCCTCGTACCATCATTTGTATTCGGTATTTCAAGTTTTCTTGCAATAATTTTATTGTTTTTTAGTCCAAGAAAGCTCAGATTGTCACAAGCGATTCCAGACAATTTCGGATGATCCTATCGTAGATCGTTGACGATCTCGTATGATTGGAGGCGATCTAGACTGCAGTCTAGATTGGGGGCAATCAGAACCCGAAGTTTGCATTTTCTTATCTTTTCTCTTCATTTTCTTATGCATTAGCTTGGTTTATTTTATTCCTGCATCCTGGAGTTCACCTCATTTAGTATAGATGCATGCTAAAGGTAAAATAAAGTATTAAAGTAACGCATTTCCTTTTAATTGCTATCTAGATTTATCATTTGGGCAAGTTTACTATTATTTCTATCATTTCCCCTTGCTTTTGTAGTTGCATTTTTGGTATTTTGTATCTGTTTCTATGATTACAGGTTTCTGACGAATTCGTCAAAAAAATTCATCAGATCGACGATGATCTCGTCTGATATTAGATGACCGACTGAGATCTAAGATGATTCTATGCAATTCCAGATGATTACGTACGATTTGAGATGATTTGGACTTCTACAAAACTTAGAATCTTTATCAGACATCCGAAATCAGGTACATTTAGCATATTCTCTATGTTTAGCATTTATTCATGTTTTCTGTATCCATATAAATCAGCATTGACATATAGAATAACTTAGATTCATCTTGGCCAAACCTAGGAATAGAATTATTAAAGTACAAAATGAACACATCAAACCTACTCTCAACCTAGGTGTGGAAACTACCACTCAAAAGTTTCCTGGTGAACCCACAATCCGTTAAAAATTCACCCTTATACCCCTCCCCCGAGAGGAGGGACCTTCAAAGGGCTTCTCAGTCTGAGGTATTATCCCATCCTTCTCGCATCCCCATTTCGGGCATGGATCCTATAGCTTGAAGGTAAGGATGCAAAAAATTTGGAGCGATACATTTTGGTGAACCCGACGTGAAAACTAAAAACCTTTTGAAAACAATCCAAAAACAACAAAACATAAATGCATTTAGAATCAAATATTGTATATCATATTTAGATGGTAGATTATAATAAAATACAAGTTGTCACCATTAATGCTGAGAATCAATTAGCAGCTATAGATATTACTTCTGTACTTAGAGTACGTCAAACAAATAGGGTTCAACCTTTATGGGATGAACTTAATAAGAGATTGAATATCATTGAATCTAGATCAATCGAACTTAGGCAAATCAAGAGGTTTGTCCTAGATAGAATCTTGGATCCTGATCAAGTGACCTTGTATCATGAACTTCAGAGAGCTTGCCATAGGTGGTTAGCAGATAAAAGAGCCCTTGTGTCTTCTGAGTTGTACACCTTTGAGGAATACCTCGACAATGCAGTTGTAGTACATAAATTTCTATCTCGTATAGAGGATCAAGAGGTCGTCCTTACGGATAGAAAGAGATGGAATAGAGTTCCTAGATCCGTGTTATATCGAGAGTATTGCCATGAGCTCTATTTTTACAAGTCATAGTCAAAAGTAGATAACATCACCATAGCACACTTTGTCAAATTCCTGAAAAACCATTTCCAATTTGAAGAGGAGCATTTCATGACTCCTGATGAACTTGATCCCATCAATGACATCTATAAACTATTTATAGAAAACTAATCCATTCTTTTATTATTATTATTTCTTGCATTTAGTGTGTTGTTTGTTGTCTTTATAATCAAAAAAACAAAAAAACAAAAACAAAAAACAAAACAAAAATAATAACAAAAATCAAAACATTTTCTTTTAAGTATTGTAGTAGGTATATAATTAAAATATATACCTCCCAAATTTGTCAAATATATATATATATATATATATATATATATATATATATATATATATATATATATATATATATATATATATATATTTGCTAAAATCTAAATTTAAGCATAATGACTAGACTCAGGAATGGAAAACAAATTGAAGTAGAAGAAGATTGGTTAGGAAAACTAGGAAATAAACCAAATGTCCTTCCTGAAGATCCCATTCAGGAAGAAGGAACCCTAGACCAACAAGAAGAATAATTTGCTGAAGGAAATGAACAAAGAGAAATTTTTAGAGAGGAAGGATCCTCATCTCCTAAAATATCTTTGGAAGGAGCTGTCACTTTTGAGAATATGGAACATTTCTAGAAATTCCTCAATACTAATATTGGCACTCTTAATAGAGCAGTCCATATGGACAAGGATCAAATTAGTGATACTCAAGCAACACTAGAAGACATATATCACATGCACTAATCCCTTGTCCTTCGTTGATCAAGAAAGTGATCAAGTTGGACCATCCAATTTGGATATGGTCGCTATAATCTAGAACATGCAACAACAACAGGTTACCCAACCATCTAGAGTGCCTGTTACCAAGCCTAGGATTATTCCCACACAAAAGAAACCATCATTCACTACTCTATTTTGCCAAGTTATTGATCAACATACCTCAAATAAACAAAATCCCAAAACAAAACCTAACACCAATTTCCAACAATATGGGATACAACATAATGCTACAACAAATATTCTTCATAATACTCTTCCTACCAATCATTTGCATAACAAAAATATAGCATCCAATCCTTACGTCACGCCATCATATGCTCAAATACCACCTAACCAATATGGTGGAAAAACTGGTAATCTGGAAGCCATGGTGAAACAGTTAGTCTCCTGCATGGACCAGATAGATCCCTATCGAACCCTCATACAATTATCAAGAGATGTGTAGTCAACCTTTAGATCCTATAGTTGTAGCACAACCATACCCTAAACACTTTCCTATGCTTGTCCTACCTATATACAAAGGAACTAAAGATCCCATAGAGTATCTTTGTATGTTTAGGATAGCCTATCATGATATATCACATGATGACTTGTTATTACTAAAAATGTTCCTGAAAAGTTTAGGAGGAATGGCATTGGAATGGTATTATCAACTACCCACTCATTCTTTGAGGAATTTCGAAGAAACCGTCAAGTATTTTGTGCATCAATTTAGTGCCTACATTGAAAGGCATGTAACCATTAAATATTTATACAACCTAAAACAATACAAATATGAATGTTTTGCCGATTTCCTAGCTCGATGGAGACAATTGATAGGAAAATTGCACTTTGTGTTACCTTATCGGGAAACGTTGGATATCTATATCAATAATTTGCAAGAACAACTATCCTATGAGTTATCAACTGCTACCTTGACCACCTTTGATCAAGCTATAGATTTAGCTCGAAGAGTGGAAGATGCTCTCATTAGGAGAGGTCGGCTTAAAAAGAAAGATGATGATAAAACATCCAGAAATCAATATAAAAATAAACAAGTTGTGGGTGATGGAGTCACTGATAGTAGAAATATCACTACTATTAATGTTGTGAAAACAACAGAGAAATTTATATGGAAACCTCCTGATAAACCACCTCGATAATTTACTAGGTTAAATCAACATTTATCAACCATTCTCCCACAATTACTAGCACAAGGTTTGATCCAATTACCAAATATCTAGGAACCTGATCCAACTATACTCGGATACAGAGCTTATTTACACTGTGATTTCCTTAGAGGACCTAGACACGCTACCAACTCTTGTAAAATATTAAAACATAAAAAACAAGACCTTATTGATAACAATGAGATGGAGGTGCAAGCCTTTCAACCTAAACAAAATCCTCCTAATAATGCTCAAAAGAACATCCCTCATTAGAATCAGAATGCCAATCAATCATTGGACATATTTCAACATCATTTACCAAAGCATGGTAAAGAAGTGGCTAATCAAATTGAGCACCATAATTTTCTCCCTCCTACCCAATATGTAGGAACAATTAGTGGACATTCACCTACTCATGATGTGGAAGTATTTGGCACAACTTTATCCATGGCTACAACCATACCTCTATATAATATTCGAACACCTAATCTTAGTGATATTGAATACGAGACTAAAAGTGACATGGAAATCACCTCAAATCAATCGAATAGTTCTAAAGATGAATCAGATCCTATTCAACCTATCACAAGTTCTATGGTTCCAGAAGAACCATTTCCAAGAAGAGTCACTACTCGACCATCATCTCACCAATTACTTTCTAATGAACAAGCCATAAACGCTAGACCAAGACCCATTCATCATCTGCAAAATAATATTGTAGGTACCATCGAAGTTGTTACTCAACAACATGATTAAAACTCTCAACAAGATCAGACTCAAAACGATGGATCAGCTCCATTTTTTTTGAAAATTCCTAATAAAGGGAATCATGCCCCTAATGTTCAACCTAAACCTCCTTATAATATTAATGAACAATTATCAAATACTACAGCTAGAATTTCTCTTTTGGACCTTTTAAGATCTTCTTCTACCCATAGGGATGTTAATGCTCACATTAAGCTAGATGATGGTACCACAAAATATTCAACCTAACACCATGTCCAATACTATCATAACTCGAGAAGTCGATTGTATTGACTTTCGAGATAGAGATATACCACAACATAGTTTACATAAGGATAACCCCTTATATATTACTGCCCTAATTGGAGATGTAGCAGTTAAACGAGTCTTGATTGATAATGGTTCATCTTTAAACATTTGCACTTTTGACTTCTACCAAATATTTGGGTTTAGAAGTGATGAAATGAAAAGAATTGATATTATCATAAACGCCTTCAATGACAAAACACAAGAAACGTGTGGAGTTATCACTATCCCATTACAAGTTGGCCCAAGAACCTTAGACACAACCGTATTTATTGTACATTGCCTTGCATCATACAATATACTTTTGGGTCACCCTTGGATCAACACAATGTGAGCTATTCCCTCAACTTTACATCAATGTGTTAAATTCAAATTTAAAAATCAGTTGGTTACCATTCATGGTGATCCTAGACCCTTTGATATGTGTGCTTTGGCAGAACCTGTTGGAGTTCAATTTTGCCCTGCTTTTTCATCCACACATCCTAATTCTCATCAACCGTCTAAACGTGTGAAACACACACTAATAACATCATCTAATTCTACTCCATCAACTCCACCTCTACATATAGTTCAACCATCTTTCGAACAAACCACATTAGGACCTCAAAAAGATCCTAAACCCACAACCAATGCTTCTTGTTTTACTCCTATAACTTCCATACCTATAGATCCATCCATAGAAATATCTACAACATCTACACCTATCAGAGGCATGTTTTCCACATCCGAAAACATAGAAAATGATCCTTCTACCTCTTACGCTCTTACTGATGATCTCTTACCCGATTTACCTAAAATTCTTGTATAAAAAAAATAAACTTTGCTATGCAATATTCCCATATTTTAAATAAATTGCCACCCTCTCCTCGTACCTTGGACCTCCCACAGCCTATGGGAAGTATATACCAATTCGGGAGTTGTGCTTTTATTTATAAGGGATATTACTGGGGAAGAATACCTAGAAACATCAAGACTCATTATGATGGGTATGCTCGATGTTATTTTTCTAATGAGTATGTTAAAGCTAAGCCTATAATGCTTAAATTGGGATATAAAGGGAAAGGTTTGGGACCTTCCCAAAATGGTATGAAAGAACCTTTTGGGGTAGAACCATGGTCTACCCGATGTGGTGTGGGCCTATTTCGTAGTAAATGTCAGCCCTTCCCATTTTAGGATGATGACCATCTCATATGTTACCAAGATTATTTGGATAAACATGATTCTTTGCATTTAAGGAATAACCCATTTACATGTAATATGCTATCCATAGCCTACCCTGAGATGATTGTTGAATCCAACGATGAGTTGGAGGGAGATATCTTCCATGATGTCTCCATTGAGGAATTATTACATAATGGATTTTATTTCGATGGCTCTATACCTAGTATAGCCTAGCTTGAGGCCACGAATCCTCAAGACGAATTATCCAAGCTAACCATAGAAGAATTACAAGAATTGGGCGTTTCACCCACCCCACCTAATTTTGAGAGAGATCTACACATGGAAGTAGAGAATGTCATAAAAATTAATATTGGAACCGAAGATAACCCCCACATAATCAAAATTGGATCAAAATTGAGTCAAGAAAAACAAGATAAATACATTGCATTTCTTAAATAATATGAAGACGTCTTTGCTTGGACATATGAAGATATACCATGATTAGACCCTTCTGTAGTTATGCATCACCTAGTAGTCCATTCGGATGCTAAACCTGTTAAACATAAACTTAGAAAAATGCATCCTAAAATGGCCTTACTAGTCAAAGGGGAATTAAAAAAACTCTTGAAGGTTATTTTTATACAAGCTATTGATTATGTTGAATGGATCTTGAATGTAGTTTCAATAACTAATAAAGAAGCTACCAAAGTTAGGGTTTGCACAGACTTTAGAGATATTAATGATGCATGCCCTAAATACGATTTTCCTCTTCCCAACATGGATCAGATCATTGATTTTACTATTGGGAGTGGAATGATATCCCTAATGGATGGATTCTCTAGTTATAATCAGATCATGATAGCTCCTGAATATTAGGATAAAACAACCTTTATTACCCCTTGGGGAACCTTTTGTTGGAAAGTGATGCCATTCGGTTTGAAGAATGTAGGTGCAACCTATCAACGAGCTATGACTTATATCTTTCACGATATGATGCATGATATTCTACATGATTATGTAGATGATATTATAGGTCGTTACATCAAAGAAGATGATCATTTAGATGACTTAAGAAAATTTTTTGATCGGTTAAGGGAATATCTTATCCGACTGAATCCAACTAAATGTATATTTGAAGTCAAGTCCAGTAAATTATCGGGTGTTATAGTTTCTTTGCGTGGCATCAAAATTGACCCTCTCAAGATCATGGATATCACTGATATACTCGTACCCACAAATATATCTGAATTACGAAGTCTACAAGGTAATCTTCAAACTATTTACCGCTTCATCGATAAGTTGGAGGACAAAACTGGACCCTTTCTTAAGCTTCTTAAGAAAGATGTCTCTTTTCATTGGGACGACAAATGTCAGGAAGCATTTGAACTCCTCAAATAATATCTTCTTAAACCACCAGTGCTTTCACCACCTAGATCTGATCGCCCATTTATCTTGTACATTTCTGCTTCAGATTTTGCCTTAGGAGCTATGTTAGCTCAACTTGACGATGAGAAGAAATAACGTGCTAATTATTACATTAGCAAAACTTTAATCAGTTATGAAACTCGCTATACAGTATTAGAGAAGTTATGTCTCATAGTTGTATTTTCTACATAGAAATTACACCATTATATGCTCTGTCAGAAAACGTATGTTATTGCTAAATTCGATCCTTTGCGGTATCTCATGAGTCGACCTTATTTATCTGGTCGCATAGCCAAGTGGGTTCTTGCGCTAAGCAATTTTGAACTCATGTTTATAGGACATAAGTTTGTTAAAGGTCAAATCATAGCAAATCAATTAGCTGTTGCACCCTTAGAGTCTACCCATCCCCTCATCATTGAGTTTCTTGATGAATGCCTTAAACTAGAGGCAGACCATCCCGAGCAATGGTCCTTATACTTTGACGAAGCCCGATGCATGAGTGGGGCTGGTGCAGGTATTATTTTAATATATCTACAGAAACATCTTATACCTTTGTCCTTCAAACTAACATTTTCTTGCACTAATAATACTGTTGAATATGAGGCTCTAATCCTTGGATTACGAGCTGCCTTGGCACTAAAAATTAAAAATTTATTGGTTTTCGATGATTCTCAACTTGTCATAAATCAAATCAATGATGTTTATCAGACCAAATATGATAAATTACACCCATATAAAGTATATGTCATACAATTATTAGCTTTATTTGATCAAGTTACCTTGGAAGCTATCCTTGAACTAGCAATCGTGTGACTAATGCTATGGTTGCAACTGCATCTCTTTTGCCCTTGGAGTTAGATGATGAATATGCTACCATCATTATTCGTTGACTCCAGGAAACCACTTCAAAAAAATCATGCTTAGAACCTTTGGATGTGTTTCTAATCAATGAAAATAGTCCTGAACCATGGTACACTGATATATTTAATTTTATTCAAAATGCGACCTTTCCTAAAGGTTGTAATAGAAACAAACACTGGTTATTACGTAGACGAGCAAGTCGCTTCGTAATTATTGGTAATACCTTGTATAGGAGATCTTTTGAAGGCATCCTACTGAGATGTTTGAATCTAGAAGAGTCTAGATCAGCTTTGAGTGAAGCCCACAATGGATATTTTGGGGGACATTTTAGTCGTAGCGCCATTGCTAAGAAACTCCTTGGGATAGGATATTTTTGGCCTACCATGGAAAATGATGCACATGATTATGTGTGCCATTACGACAAGTTCCATAAACACGCTGACCTTGTCCATGCACCTGCACAAGAACTGTAGGCTATTTCATCTCCTTGGCCCTTTTCAAAATGGGGCTTAGAAATCATTGGAAAAATCAACCCTGTGTCATCTGATGGACACAAATTTATCATAACCGCCACTGAGTATTTCATGAAGTGGGTTGAAGCTATGCCCTTTGCTTCTTGCACTGGAACCCATGTTTCCAAGTTTATTTTTAATCAAATTATTTGTAGGTTCGGCATTCCTACAAATCTTATCTCATATAATGGAACTTGTTTCAAAAATAAATATGCCAAGAAATTATGTCAAAAATATAAAATTCAACATCATTGGTCCACTCCCTATTACCCTCAGGGTAATGGCCAAGACGAGGCATCTAATAAAATATTAATCAAAATCCTCAAAATACTGGTCAATAAATCTGGCCGAGATTGGCACATCCAACTATATCTTGCCTTGTGGGCTTATCGAACTAGCATTCGCACCCCCATAGGTACTTCACCTTTTGTTTTGGTTTATGGCACTGAAGTTGTTTTTCCCTTTGAATTATAAGTTTCTTCTTTGGATCTGCTACTTCAAGATACTGAAGTAGGCGATGAATATCATTCTGGCAAACTTAGTTAGATGGAACTCCTAGATGAAAAGCACATCAATGCTTTGGAGCATCTTCGTGCCTACCAAAACAAGCTTAAATGATCATACCTTAATAAAGTTCATCATCGATTCTTTGAGATCGACGACCTTGTTTTAAAAGAAAATCAAAAAAATACTAATGCAACTAAATACCTTAAAGGTAAATTTGAGCCCAACTGGCTTGGACCGTATATCATCACTGCTAAATTTGGATCGGGAGCATACCAATTAGCTACCTTAGATGGTAAAGATCTTAAAGAACCTATGAACATTATGCATCTTAAGCGTTATTATGCATAACATTTGGTCATTTCATCATTTGTATATATTGTATTTTGCATATTGTTTCATTTTAGTCATTTATATAAAAAAAAAATTCAAAAACAATCACATTGTGTATCTTCTCAATTCATCAATCAAAATCAAAATATAAAAAACATCAAAATCATCAAAATCTTCGAAAAACATCTTTTATTTTTGCACCTGTCAATTCTTGAAGTATTGCAGTTATATTTTTAGTTGTTTTGGATAAATTAACATTTATTTGGAATCCCACACTTTCACACTCACATGAATAAATATCTTGATTTTATTTGGTATGATTATTAAATCTCTTTTATATCAAAGTCCACAGTTGAATTAAATAAATTTTTGAGCATAGAAGAATTGATCTTGTTATTTCCTTAAACCAAGTACATCTCTTCATATTAAAATGATTTCATTACAAATTCGATATGATCCTACATAGTAGAAGTGGTTTCTTGAGTGAAAAGTTTCCCTTGCTATCCTATCATGCACATGGTCTAGAATATTTGAGAATTGACAAAAGGACAAGCTCACCCCTGCCCAGAATAAAAATCCCTTGCTCTACAGCCAATCCGAGCAAGTATCCCTAGTATAGGAAGAAAAATAAAATTCAAAGAAAATAAGAAAAATAAAAATATTATTTTGTACCATCTCAGCAATATTTCAGCATTATCTCAAGTTCCAAGCAAAGATACAAAAAAAAAGAAAGAAGAGAAAAGCAAAAGCAAAAAGCAATAAAATCCTTTTCCCTATGCATTGAAAATAAAAGAAGGGTGAATGAGCTTGAATCCCTGGAATTCTCAATTATTCTAAAACTATGAGGTAAGCCCCATAACAGGTGGTTTGTTCCCAACCCGCTTGGCCTTGGGTAATTCCTAGCATGGTGATATGTCTGTCACATTAGCGACCTTCTTTTGTATAGACCTATGTCGGCTTATGGATCAGCTAGCTCTTGATGACCTAACTTACATAGTAGTCTGGTACGGTTACATGCATATAAATCATGGTCAATGAACACTCATTTTGTTAATTCAAATTACTTGTATCAAACTTTCTTGCTCAAAATTGGTGAATGAACAATACAATTGCACACACATTTGTATTTGAGAGATTTTGTATCATTATGATAAATCAAGATCGGTAATGAACTCACATTTGCACATGAGGGTTCCTTATAAATCTACATTTGTCTTTGAGATAATTTAAAATATTTCTGCAACTCTTTTAGAATAGTTTTTTCTTCTTATTTCAGAACATCTGTTTAGTATAAAAATAATTACATACATTGTTTTCACAAATCACAAAATTATTTCAAAACAACATAATACAAAATCTAGTAAATAAAGTCAAGTTATATATTATTATTTTCTGTTTATCTCAAAATCAAAAATCAAATCATGCAATAAAACTAAAATATCCATTTCTTTTTTGATTTCGCGATGATGGTATAAGTCTATATGCCTAGCGCAAACCATTGTTCTCATTTTATTTTGCATTCATTTTAATTTATAAAAACATATGACTTACATCATTATGTTACACAATTGAGTTTTAAAATGAACGAACACTTATTCTATTTTATTTCATTATGTCAACATTCAATTTTGCAATGATGGTATAGTTCCTAGGGACTTATTCAAAAAATTTATCACACTTAGGAATTTATGCCTAGCAAAAAATCATATTTCTTTAATATGTCATGCATAATATTTTTTATGAAAATCTGAAAATAAATCATCACCATCATCATTTTCATCATCACAACACAAAGTCTTAAGATAGTCTCTTAAGCACTCTTTTACTTTTAGCAATATTTCTATACTGGGATTAGCTTGACGACCTAGCGAACTATGACTCCATGAAATGATCTATAACAGCGACAATGTCCTTTAAAATTATTGTTAGAAGTCTCTTTTATTTTTCATCAAATCACACCACAAAACAACCAATTTATTCACATCATATTATTTCATTTACAATTTTATGCCATGACATAACATTATAATTTATTTCCAACGACATAATTACATAAATAATCAATCACAAAATTTAATATTAAAGCATCATACAACATATACACAAGTCATATCATCAAAAAGACAATCTATATATCTCAATCAATTATGTACATCATCTGGATTGGTATGCCATAATCAAAACCCTGGAATACTCAATCCCCTCAAAAAATTACTAATAGTACAATCTACACTCTATAGCAGCTAGCCTCGAGAAGCCCTCGATCTCTCACCCTCATCTCCTCCCCTACCCTGAGGTGGAGGAGGTGGTCCCATAGAGGTCCAAGCTATGTCTCGGGTCCTCGCCATCAATTGTGAGGATGTCCTCAACGATCCCATCATGATTGGATCTGCAATGGGGGCTGGCAATGGTACCCTCTGTCCCTCTGGGACCATGTGATAGTATAACCCATAGTAGAATGTAGTCTGAGCAATAGACCACACTATATCCTGAGTGCTCACCCCTTCTCTTTGAGCCTTGAGCCGCGTAGCCTCATCCTGTAGTGTCTGTACCTGAGCCCAAATGCAGGAAACCTTAGCCTGGAGAGTCATCGTCTCACTGATCTCCCCCACCTTGACACCCTTGCCCTTATTAGGTGATGGTGGTCTCTTCCCCTACTAAGAATGGAATCTCTCCTCCCTCCTCCCTATCTACTACGACCTCTGTGGAGCCCGTACCATCCTCTAGCATCTCTCCTATGGAGACAGTCACTGCTCTCTCCCACCACAACCCCATGTTGCCTCAATAGTAGTCTGACGTTGCCTCCCCATCCATCGCACCACAATGTGCATCGAACCTTATGCCATTTTCATTAAAGGAGGGTGGATGTCTATGTACCAGGAATCATATCCGTCAGTGACCCCAGCATCGTCACCATCCACTGGCTAGATGGGGGCATCATCTGTGTCTTGGATCCAAAACTGTTGCATGTTTGGAGCCCCACTCAGTGTAGTACTATCCTAAATAGTTTGGGAGTACTCATAATCCCTGAGAGAAGGGATCCCCTACTGAAGACCGAACTATCGTAGAACTCGATCGTAGTGGTGGAGCTCTACCTATCCCTACTCCATCCTCAGCCAGCAGACTCACCTGATGCAAGCTAGCTCTTGCCCATCCTCGACCCACCTTGGATGCTCTCTCCATGGCCTCCAAGTGATCTGGTTTGGGATGAGGTCGTCCAACAACCTTTGTGACATTGGCAGATCTATCTGCTAGTGTGACCCTCTTTGTAACCACCAGTAGAAAACCTAGGGCCTCTCCCGATCAACCCCTGTTAGTGGGAGCCCTATCGGCCTTCGCACTGCGATGTGCTCCCAACACCAAACCTGCAGCAGTGATGTCACAACCAGACATCGACCTCCCTTGTATACAACCCCATGTAGTATCCTATACAGGAAGCATAGTACAAATCTGCCCCATGCAAATCTGTACCCATGGTATCTCATGTCATAGACAACATCTGAAAGGAGCCAAGGTAATCTGCACCTGTTCTGGTGGCATAGCAACAAGCCACCCACCACCCCTGCCAAAACTTGAGTCAACCTAGATGCCCCAGGAACCTTCCTCAGAGACTCGATGTTCACCTCGCCCTTCTCCAGGGCAAAGCTCGAGTCTCCACTCAGCCTCATCATCGTCTGGCCTTGATTGGTCGTAGGAGTCATCAATCGTCCCTATATGGGGATCCTCAAGATCCTCCATACGTCCTCTAGTGTGGGAGCCATCTCCCCTATTGGTAATCAGAAGCAGGACAACCCTAGATACCACCTCTCTGCTAGGGTTGTCAGTAGCCCCATGTCCGTCGATACTTGTGGCATCTCTACCACATGTTGTAAACCGACCTGTGCTAGTCGATCATGCTCTGCCTAGTCGAGCGTGACTATGTCATCTCTCAGCCTGTCGTATTTCCACTCCTGACTCTTTAATAAATCCCCTCTACAAAATAAACAATAAAACAATAAAATTCATTAATAAACCAATCATTAAAATTAAATTAAATACATTTTAAACAAACTTAATTTCATAAAAATGATGATATCGTCCACCATTGGATTATATCATCCAAAATTGGGCAAAATCATCCTTTGTAGGATGAAATCATCTCATATTTCACAAACTTTGGGATCACCCCTTGTTAGACGGGATCGCCCCTAGATCGCCTATTTCACCCTCAGACGAAATCGATGAAATTGGGACGATTTCATCCCGACGTCGTCGACGGCCTAAAAATGGCCGCGATGCCCCAAACAATCAAAATTTCAATCAAAAAATTGCACAAATTAAATCCAAACATAATGAATCAAGTTTAGAGCCTTACCCGTAGCCCGCATCGGACCTCGATCGATCGGTGCGCTGTCTCAACCATTTTCTTTTGTAGAGCTCTAAAACAAGAAAAATGAATAGTAACAATGAATTAGGGTTTTACCCTATTTTTCTTAATTTTATTTAAAAACAATAACATTTTAAAAAAAATTGCTTTTTTGTGTTTTTACCTCAAACGTCCGATTTGGGTAAAAACACGAAAGGGGCACCATAGTAAACAGTCGTATGATTCGATCAAGAATCGTCGTCTAGAAATTGAGTAAATTTTGCTTTCTCGTAAAACAGGAAGAACTTGTCTTTAACGCATTTTCTTTGGAAAATTCGCTAAAGAGGGGGCAAAATGTAGCACCCTAAAATTGGCATAGTTAAACCTTAGTAAAAAGATAAAAATTTGAATTTTAACCCTAAACCACCCGTTACCCGCTTTCCTTATTTTTTGTGCCATTTTTAGGATTTGTTTTGACCGTTGGACGATATCATCTCAGATCAGATGAAATCATCCTAGATATGATGAATTCATCTGGAACAAAACGTCCGGACGATTTCATCCCAAAACTAAATTTTCATAATTAGCTTCTATTTCAACAGCTTCTCTAACTTGGGCAGAAAGCGTGTCTACATATTTAGAGTCTCCCCCGTTGGAGATCTCCCAAATTGGGATGATCTCCAACCTCCTAACCTCTCCCTAATCCTATATAAACTGGGATTTTCTCAGTTTATCCCCCTGAACCCCCCTTGAATCCCTTGGTTGATTGATTTCCCTACAAATTTAGCTCCTTGTGCATCAGAACATCCTCGTACCATTATTTGTATTCGGTATTTCAAGTTTTCTTGTAGGAATATTATTGTTTTTCAGTCGAAGAAAGCTCAGATCGTCGCAAGATATTCTAGACAATTTCAGATGATCCTGTTGTAGATCGGTGATGATCTCGTATGATTGGAGGCAATCTTGACTACAGTCCATATTGGGGGCAATCAGAACTTGAAGTTTGCATTTTCTTATCTTTTCTCTTCATTTTCTTATGCATTAGCTTGGTTTATTTTATTCCTGCATCCTGGAGTTCACCTCATTTAGTATAGATGCATGCTAAAGGTAAAATAAAGTATTAAAGTAACGCATTTTCTTTTAATTGCTATATAGACTTATCATTTGGGCAAGTTTACTGTTATTGCTATCATTTCCTCTTACTTTTGTAGTTGCATTTTTGGTATTTTGTATTTGTTTCTGTGATTGCAGGTTTTTGATGAATTCATTAGATCGACGATGATCTCTTCTGAACTCAGATGACCAACTGAGATTTGAGACGATTCTGTGCAATTCCAGATGATTATGTATGATTTGAGACGATTTGGACTTCTACAAAACTCAAAATCTTCATCAGACATCCGAAATCAGGTACATTTAGCATATTCTCTGTGTTTAGCATTTATTCATGTTTTTTGTATCCATATAAATCAGCATTGACATATATAATAGCTTAGATTCATCTTGGCCAAACCTAGGAATTGAATTATTAAAGCACAAAATGAACACATCAAACCTACTCTCAACCTAGGCATGGAAACTACCACTCAAAAGTTTCCTGGTGAACCCACCATCCGTCAAAAATTCACCCTTATACCCCTCACCCAAGAGGCGAAAACTTCAAAGGGCCTCTTAGTCTAAGGTATTGTCCCATCCTTCTCGCATTCCCCTTACAAGCGTAGATCCTATAGCCTGAAGGTAAGGATGCAAAAAATTTGGAGTGATACAGTGTGTAATAGACATCACTTACTTGCTTGACGCCTTCTTTAGTTGGAACTGCCATGGCTCCAATACCTTCAACTGCTAATGATTTTTCATCTCCCAATCAGATGCTAGATTTGTATGAGTCTAGAGTAGCAAAGATTTCTTCTTTGCCACTCATATGGTTTGAACACACAGTGTCCAAAATCCATGTATCATTCATGTTTTGATCTGCCTGTCCATATGAGAGAAAGAGATTTGTGGCCTCTTCCTCTTCTCCAAAATTGCCAAACTGACTGCTCTGGATGTTGTTGCTTCCTTGTGAAGGCTTTGACCAATAGTCACGAGCATAATGGCTAGGTTTACCATAATTTTAGCAAGTTTGTTTTGATTTATCTCCTCCTTTTCCTCTGCCTGGTTGTTTCCCTTTGTTTTGTTGTCCTCCTCTATTCTGATTTTCACCTCTATTTGAGAATCTTCCTCTGTTCTGATTTCCTCCTCTGTTAGGAGTTCCACCTCTAATTATTTCTACCTCTACCTCTATATTGTCCTCTGCCATGGCATCTACCTATGCCTTCATGAGAAGCAAAGGCTTTTTCATCTCCTCGATAACTTGTGGAAGGAGATTGTTGTAACCTCTGTTCATGTCAGAGAAGTTAACAAATGAGGGCTTCAAAATACAGAGAGGTTAAGTCTTTGGATTCTTCTATAATTATGGCAATTAAATTCCACTTAGGAAGAAGTGTCCTCAACACTTTCTTCACTATAACTTCAGGCTTGGCTTCTTCTCCTAAAGTGACCATCTTATCTACTATGGCTTTTACTCACATGCAATAATCACCAACCTTTTCACTTTCTTGTATTTTAAGAGTTTCAAAATCTCGTTTCAAATTTTGTAGTTTTACTTGCTTGACTTAGTCACTACCCCTATAAATTTCTTTTAAAGCATTCCAAGCAGATTCAACAGTTATAAAAGAAGCTATTATAGGGAAAATACTTCTAACAAGGGCAGCTTGGATGTGATAAAGAGTGGAAGAATTATTCTTTTGAGTTTCCTTTTTAGCCCTTTTATCAGTAGCATTCAAAGTTGCCCATTCAATAGCCCTCTTCAATCACATCCCATAGATCTTTGCCTATCAAAAGTGTTTTCATTTTAATTAACCAATACTCATAATCACCACCATTGAACTTGGGGATAGGAGAGGGAGGAGAAAAAGTAGGTGGTGGATGAGGAGAGGGAGGCGACGGACGAGAAGAAAGGGAAATGCGGCATGGATTAAGGGTAGGAAGAGGTGTGGAGTGATAAGGAGGAAATGACGATAAGGGATAGGGAATGTGGAGGAAGAGGAATGGAGGGATAAGGTGGATAGAATGGCAGGAATATAGGAGAAGAGGGTAGAGATAAAATAGGGAAAAGCTATTATAATAAAAATCATGCCGACTAAACCTATGGCCAACAATTACAAGAGAGTTCACATTTAGGTCTTTTCTAAGCTACTTAGAAAAAACCTCTTTCACATTTGTAACAATAAAATCCTTTCGTTAGCTCATACATAGCAATATATCTTTTAAACTTGTAGTATTGGTTTAACAATTAAAGTTTAGAGCTAAGGCCCAACACTTTTTGGCATTGTTGTTAGGGAAATAGGTGCCACAATGTTAGGAATTATGTCTATTGAGGATTTTTAGTGTTGAATGCTTTGAGGGGTAGAGTGGTTCTCCAATTAATTAACATAAGAGCTCATGTTACATAAGAAGGATTATCCAATTCTAAGGCTAAGAAATAACATTGAAAGTCAGGTTCTATAGATAGTTTGTTTTCAACAATTATTTGTTTTTGTTAATTTGATTATTTCATTTTTATTTTACATAATTATTTGTTTTTTGTAAATTTGATTTATTTCAATAGTTTATTTTCAATATTTTTTTGGAAATTTTATGTATTTTATTTTTGAAGAATAAATTGTTTGACAAAAAGTATGAATGAATGAATCACCAGTGAGATAACCATGGTAGAATCATTTCTAAAACTTCTAACCCCAAACCTAAACTATTGTATAATGTCCTGACTAAAGAGGGGATACCTCATGAAGAGGATATTTGTGCTTCCATAATAGACCAATAACATTCCAATTTTATAGTTGTTGAAAATTAACCACTTGAAACTCATGTTGTTTCAACAGAACAACACAATACAACTATATATTCAGTTGTAAAAACTAGGTATATTCACTATTTATATACCCCTAATATTGAAGAGGGACAACCATGGGTTATATATACCACTAATCCATAGATTTAAGAGGGACAACAACTAGTCATACATTTTTAAGTTCCTAAAATAGAAGAGAGAAAGCCATAGGATCAAGCCAGGTCTTCATCAACTTCTACCCCAACATCAAACAAGAAGTATCCCATAGATCTTGGTGGACTTTGTGGGTGAGTAATATGGCTGATGAAATAGAACAACAATGGTAAGGATAAACCATATTTAGTTTTCCAAATTGTCTTCCAAGAGGTGTTACCCATGCCAATGGGTAGATGAAGAATATCTCTCCTTCAAATTTTCTACCTTCCATGGATTGGTAATAGAAGATCTGTATGATTTTCTTTTTTATTTTGAAATGCTCTATCGCACTTATGATTACATGATAGATGCACAAAAGCTCAAACCATTTCCATCCACATTAAAAAATGCTACCATGAGATGGTTTATGGGTTTATTGAAAGACTCTATTACTATATGGGATAGTAATGAAGGTATGAAAGATGTATTTATGGATAAATATCAAGATTATTACTAGAGTACGTGACCAAAAGGATGATTTTATAAGAATGACATAAAAATAATATGAAAAGAGGATTACATTGAGTGGTTAAAATTTATTTATAAGAAATAAGATATTGACTTGAAAATTTTTAATCAAAACAATTTTTTTAAAGGAACTATAAGAAGAATCACTTGATATCCTCAATTTAATGGGAGGAGGAGACATTTCCAACATACCAATTGAGAGACTTGTGGAACAATGTACTAATTATTCTTGTACAAATCCAACATTGCATAGCCATCGAGCTATTGGAGAATTTGGAGGAGTCACATGAGGAGAATTGGGAGATTTATCAGATAGTATCAAAACTAATATTATTTAGATATTTTCTAATTCCATGGACACACTAAGGATGAATCCTATAGCAAAAAATGAATCTCTAGTTGTTTATTGTATTCATTATAGATAGAAGAATGCACTTCATTAATTCCCTATAGACAAGACCCCAATTTATTGGATTTGTGATCAAAAGCATTCAACAAATAATTGTTGATATCTATATGCAGTAAAATCAACTTTTATGGAGCCTAAAATTTAGAAAACTAAATATGTTTACTTATTTCTCAAAGATAACCATTGTAGGGATTCACACAAATATGATATCCTCTAGGTACCTAATGCTTATGATCCTTTTAATAATTTTTCTTATTTTACACAAATATGGGTATCTCCACAATACCCATGGTCCCAACAACCTTAATGGCCCCAACCAAACCAATGATCTCCAAACAATCAATATTAGCTATGGCAATATTGGCAAAGCTAGCAATGACCATAGCAAGATTGGCAAACCCAATAATGACCATAGTAAGACTTCTAGCATAATAAACCTAACTAGAACCAATATAGAGGGTAGGCTCCTCAACAACATCAACAACATATTTTTCCTTCCCTTGTTAACAATCATCCACCACAAAAACAACCACCTCTTCTAGCCCAACCAACACTCAATCCAAATAATTGATCAACTTAAAAACTTTTCTATGAGGCTAAAGGAACATTGTATGCGATAAAATTCACACATATTTCACTCTAAGCAAACAGATCCATACTTAGAAGGAGGATGATACGCTTGAAATCTACACCTCGATGCAAGAGGTACCTAGTGACTTTCCTCACTTGGTAATGGTTGAATAGCTTTGGATTCACGAAGAAATATTTAAATACTACCTCTAAGTCTAGCCAAAGGGTGCTATTTAGATGTGTTATTTTTAGTTTGCAAACACCTAAATTTGGACCAAAATGCAGCTAGGACCTAAACTATATGCACTTTTCAAATTTTCCTTGAATACAAATAAATAATGTTTTCACTATATGCATCTCATTCTTATTTGAAATGTAAAAATAGAACAAATATGATACTAAAAAGTAGAAATATAAAACTGGAACAAGTATGACAAAACACCTACCTGGTATAGATGTTTTTCAGAATGAATTCATAGCCTGTACGATGAATTAGTGACTTATAAGAAAATTCATGATCTATAAGCTAATTCATAGATCGAAGTGTGAACTCAATGAAAACCTGCAAATAGTTGCACAAAATACTAAAAATTTTGATCAGTATTTTGGGACCTTCTTAGGCCACTGTATGATTGATCTTAGCAATACGACAATCAAGTTCTCTTGGTACTTTTAGCAAACCGTGCATAATCAATAGAATTATTAACATTTAAGAAAATTACAATATTTGAAACGAAATGATGTAAACTGTGTAGAAAGCAAAATGCTTATCCAAAATAGAATAATCTAAATGTTGTATGCAAAGTGTGACAATACTTTTGGAGATAAATATTTACCTCCAAGACCTAAAATCTGTGAATTCACAGCATGTAAGGCAAATTTACGACCTACAAGCGAATTTGTAGCCTGTGAGCAAATTCTTTGATCTAATTGTAAATTCACCAAACAAAAATATGAAATTATGACATAAAATGAAATAGCAATATAAATAAAAATACCAAATAACTTTATTTGAGGGAGTACATTACAAATCTAATTGTCTGAATCAAGCCTTCACTCCTTTATCCTTCAATTGCTCATTCCTTCCTTAGTACCTGCATCCACTCATTCATTAGTTCAATCCTTCACTCATTGATTCTAATCTCTTTCAATTGCTCCTTTGCCAAAATTCTCAACACAATCATGAGATTCTAATTTGTTCATTTACCTCCTTATTTCTTCCTCCTCTTTTGGAAAACAAAATGCTTCCTTTTGTAACTTTTATCTACGTGGGTTAAACAAAAATCATGAGATTTGGGTTAGTGGTTCAAGGAGGTTAAGCAATTTTGGAAAATTTATAATTTGTTTGAATTTGCAACCTAAAATTAGGATCCAAAAATTCATGGGAGATGCATTGTTAGCTAGATTTAGAATAGATTAAAATAACTATTCATGTGATTAGGCAACTGCCTATTTTAGAAAATTCATGGGCTAAATTTAGGGGTCATGAATTCATGAGAAAAGAGGTAAAAGTGGAATGAATGTTGGAGAATGCAAGAAAAAAGGTGGGGCTTGATGAGTACATGGGTTATGTGTGGTAGGGGAGGGGAAGAATTATGACTTAGGTCACACATATTTTTCTACATTTTACCCTTTCTTTGGCATGTTTATGAGCAATAAATACATCAAAGAAATATGTAGACACCTAAGTGGAGATGGCAATGATTGATGTGAGCAAAAAAGTGGTAGATGGTTTAGGATGGATGGTTTGTGTGAAATTGTTGTTTTTTTTGCATGCAATTTGATACATAAAAATATTGCTAATTTTTCTAGTTAGGGTTCCCCTCGAGTTTCATAAGGAATACAACATTCCTAATGGAACTCAAAATGGCTGACAAAAAAGAAAAATTCTGAAAAATGAAGAGTGGGTGGGTTAAAATTGAGGGTGGGGGTAAAAAGCAATTCATTTTTACCATTCAATTTTTTGGTTTGGGGCTCTAGAGAAAATGGAACTTCTTACCCACAATGCAAAATTTATGTGCAGTGACAACAATAGAGTAGTTGTGAGGATCTGGGTGAGTGGTAAATTACTCTTTTGCTTTGCTTTTATGCTTTGATTTTGATTTTTTACAACTTTATCTAAATTTAAGGGTATATTTTTTGTCGCATGATCGTCATCATGAATTTGCGACCACATGATAAATTCATACCCCACAAATTTGCTACTTCACTAGGGTTTTTCAAATTTGTAGAATCCTAGTGAATTTGTATAATTCACATAATTAGAAGTTTTAGAAATTCATGATTCCTTGGAGAATTCACAAAACCCTAATGAATTCATGAATTTATATTTTTTAATTTTTATTTTATGTTGATGATGAACTTATGAGGTTTGATGTTGATATTTTTTATTGCAATATGGAGTTATTAATAGTTAAGAATGGTATTGTAGAGGTTTCAAGGAGAGAGTTAGGGAGCTCAATGCGGTAGATAGAGGTATGATGGGGAGTGAGTGGGGCTTCTTGATGTAGCAAAAATGTCTAGGGTAGATGTAGACTACTTAATTTGCTTGCCTTAGTAGAGAGATGGTACCTGGAGTCATTGATATTAAATATACCTATAGGAGATATAACTATAATATTAGAGGACATGTGGTGAATTCTTTGGATTCTAATCAAAGGATAGGTGGTGTACCAGTATTTGGTATAGGAGAGGGCCTTAGAGTAGTTAATCGAGGATACAAACTATCTAGTCAACTAGAGTGCAATCAGTGTGGATGGTATGGTAGGGAGAGTAGGTATTTCTGTGTTGATAGTGGTGTTGAGTGGAGTAGTTGTTGGGTTACTGGTATATCATATGAGTAGGCAGTATCTACCATGGGCCCTAGCTAGAGTTGAGGCTGAGATGAGAGAGATAGGATGCATTTTGTATGGGATCCTTTTTGTTGTGTCATTTTTATAGGATATTATATAATGCCATGCACAAATGACATAACTAAATTGTGCTCACCATATTTCTCCAGATATGGATTTGGGAGTATTTGGCAATGCAAATAACTGATAGATTACCTTGATGATAGGTAAATGCAGGGTGGCCAACTATCTTGATGGGATACTTTGAGGGGGGGACATGGAGGATGATCTGGTGGGCTAGAGGGGACTAGGTAGGTAGTGGATAGGTTGCATCCATAATGGGTGGTGTGGAGGCCATGGCAGATGCATCCAGGTTGGGGATAGGATGTTGTGTAGTTATCTTGTGTGTAGAGGATTTTGTGGTTGAGGTAAAAGAAGGGAGAGGTGGAGCTATACCATTTTATCAAGTACAATGATAGTTTGGACTAGTGCATGGGATACCAGATTTGGGTGATGTCTGGTTTTGATGTGTGATGAGGGATCCACCAGGTGTATGTAGTGATTCTGATGTTAGCAAATTTTTGGAGGTTGATGAGGATGACCCTATCATGGTGAGCCCTAATGTGGATGATGGGGGTGGAGGTTGTATTCCAAATGTGGTATTAGGATATTAGACCTTAAAGGATTACTCTTGAGCTACCATGACCCGTATGACTAGTAGTAATGCAACTAGTAGTTTAGAAGGTTGATTGATGAAGAAGAGAGGATAGATCCAGGACGGGATAGGCACAAGGACCAAATAGAGGGTGATACATATATCTAGACATAGGGATACACCTAGATCTAGATAGAGGGATGCATATCAATATTCATGTGATGAGGTAGATGTGGTTTGTGAGATAGGGATAGCTAGTGATAATGGAGAGGGAGATGGAGGGGAGATTTAATGAGTGGAGGAGTTAGAGGTAGAGGTGGTAACTAAGATCATATAGATAGCAGCTCAGAGTGCATAGATGGTAACTCAATAAGAGAAAATAATAGATTAGGTAGAGAAAATAGTGGCTTAAAGCATATATATAATGACTTAGGTGGAGTACATTCAATCATTAGAGATCCAGTTATCACAATTATAGGCTTAGTTGTATTAGCATTTAAAGGCAACACCCTCTACAAGTAGTGGAGGTTACCACATCCTATAGGAGGAGATAATGAGGGCCTCACAATGAGAGTAATTTTAATAGACTCTTCTACTACCAGACAATTTTGAAGGGGTAGAGGATGAATATGTCAGAGTTGATAATGACATATATTCATGCACGATCGATTTCTTGAATAGTTATGTAATCCATGAATATGCCCCCATCAGTACCACCACAAAATATGAGGGAGGGCTAGGAATCTAGGGGGTGATATGCTGAGTTTTGGTTTTTGTAGCATACTTCCTCAATGTACTTACTTCTCAAGATATATACCATACTATATTTTATGTTTTAATTGTGTTATGATGATGTATGTATGCAAATGTTTTACTATTTTTATGCTTTATGTTGATGCATGTTGTGAATGATCTAAATGATAATGTATGATAATGCATATAATCATGTTGGTTTTAATGCACACCTATCATGCTAGTCAAAATGGTTTTTGATAAGATAAAATGTGAAGACAAATGATGATGAAATAGAAAAGGAGGGAAGATAATATTTGAAAAAATGTGATCATAATATGTTGGGAATGTCCTTACAATAATAGTTTTCAAGTAATATCTAGCAAGAATGTGTGCTTGTGTATGATTGAAATGGAGGTTGCCCCTCACGTATGGTCATGAAGGGGATCCTATATGAGGTATGTTGCCATGCTAGAGTCAAAGGTGTGAAGCCCAATAGGAAAAAATAATCAAACTTGATGGTCGGAATGATGGTTTGAAGAGAATGAATGAATAATTATCCATACCCATTTTATATGTTAAAAAACTAGTTCTTATGCTTTCAAGAATCCAAGGATATGAAAGTGGTGTAAATGGCTAGTCATGAAAGATGTAATTTTTCCTATATGATTTAAGCAATGATGAAAATGGGTTATGCAAAGGTGAATGAATGTGAAGTGCAATGCTAATTATTGATTTGGAATCAATTACCTATGATAATGGGTATACATGTCCAATGAAGATATTATAACATTAGCCAATCAAGGTTCATTGGGAATCTTGGTTGTCCTTGTAATGAGATCAAGTCTATCAAAATGATGTGTGTGATTTGTAAGTTCATTTTCCATATTGAGCTTTATTATGATGCAAATCGATCAAGAACCAATGTGTGTGTCTGTGAATTTTATTTACTAATTTTGCGTAAGATAATGATCTAAGCTAATAAGGAACCATTGTGTGTATAAATAGTGAATTCATTTACCAATATTGGATAGGATAATATTGAACCAATCATGGGAAGAAACAAGAATCTAGCTTGTCCTTATGTACATACATTAGTATCTTTAATAGAGAAATGTCATCTCATATGAGTATACTCCATTGCCAGTCAAGTCGATGGAGATTAGCTCCATAGTCCAATAATAGGATCTCCAATATTTGGGGAATCATATTCTCAACCACTCAAATTGAGTCCTAATGAGAATAAAACCCTATCCTTACTACTTGAGCCCCATTATTATTATGTATTTGTAAAAGAGTTAGAGCTTTGGGGAGTCGGATTCCCAACCACTCGAATCGAGTCCTGATGGGAATTTTACCCTATCCTTACTACTCACTCTTTTCTTTTTTGTATAATTTTGTAAAAAATATTTTTTATAATTTGTGGAACTATATGCATAATGGTAAAAGTAAGAAACTATGGCATCATACCTCATAGACACAATATCATATTAATAAATGTGACAAGTGATTGGTTAAAAAATGGTAGAGTTAGTTCCCAAAACTCAAAAGTTTTCTTAGTGAGAATTGTGTCTTGGTTCAAGAGAAATTTTTGATCAATGTCAAGCATCAAGATTTTATTAAAATATGAATCATGTGGTTGGTTCAAGATGGAATCTTAATCAATCAAGGAGAATAATATTACCCATGAACATGATAGCCTTTGTTTAATATTATAGTGGATAAGTATGACCATATGTCATACATAATTGAGCTAATCAAATGCAATATGCAAGCTATGAAATGTATGATTATGACTATGCAATGCAATATAGAAGTAATGATTATGTAATATGGGTTATATACAAGATGAATTGTGTTTTATGTTCTATGTACACTATGTACAATGATTTATGCATAGTACCTTTTGAGGTGCATTATATTCATTGGCTCTTTAAGATATTTTCCTTCCAATGTGGCCAAACGATATGCACCCGATCCAAACTTCTCGATTATAAAAAAAGGTCCTAACCAATTAGGTTTGAATTTTTCTTTTAAATTCATTCGAGCATTAGTTTTTCTTATATTTTCTTTAAGAATGAGATCACCAACCTCAAAAGAATGGTTATCAACATTTTTTGAACGATATATCTTTAGTTTTTCTTGATAAGTGCAAAGGTTCTCTAAGGTATTGATGCACTTCTCATCTAATAGTTCCAATTGACTCAAACATCCTACATGATACTCATCTCCTACCTCGACATCTTGTAGCAAAATTCCAAAATAAGGTATTTTAAGCTCAAAAGGGAATACTGCTTTCGCTCCATAGACCAAGACAAAAGAAGAAGCACACCTAGGGGTTCGCACACTGGCCCTGTAAGCCCATAAAGCGGGGTACAATTAAATGTGCCAGTCTCGACCCAACTTGTTAACCAATATTTTTAAGATTTTTATTAAAGTTTTTTTAGATGCTTTTGCTTGTCCAATTTGGGTAATTTGGACAAGAATTTAAAAATATGAAATATCATATGCAACTCTTAAAATTTGAATAGACAAAATAAAAATTAGGAACTGAGGAAAATTTCTTTGAGGTTGAAGAGTGTTTAAATAGAGCCACATAGTTACACCAATAGATTAACAATGAAGATATGGTTGGTATTTCAAGCAATAGATAAGAATAAACACATCATTATCTTCTTGACCTAATCTTGTAATTAAAATTCCCTAATTAAACTATTCCAAGTTTAATGGAAATGACCCTGATGGTTGGTTGTGCCAGGTGGATAAATTTTTCAAACTCCATAATGTATCCCAATATTTAAGGATCACAATGACATCATTTGAATTTGAATCTAAAGCCCTTCAATGTTATTAGTGGGTGCAACATATGACTCCCAATATTTCTTAGGAAGAATTTGAATCCCAATTACTCATTCACTTTGGCTCTAGTGAATATGAGGATTTGACAAGAGCTTTAACCAAATTGAAATAGACCTCTATTGTTTGTCAGTATAAGAATTAGTTTGAAATTTTTTCTAATAGGACAAGGGGTTTGAGAAAAATATTTTTTAGAGTTATTTTATCAATGAGTTAAAATATGATATCAAGGAAGAGATAAAAATATTTGAACCATAGTCCATGATTCAAGCCATATGATTGGCTAGACTAGTAGAGGAAAATTTTATTGCCCAGAGGCAATCATCTAAATTCCCACAAGACAAACCTTTATTTTAATCCAAGTTCACATCTAATACCAGTAATAAATCTACACCAATTAAGCGATTGACTAGGGAAGAAATGGATACCCATAGAGAACAAGGCTTATGTTAAAATTATGATGAGAAATATTCTCCAAAGCATAAATGTGTACAATAGAAGTTGTATCTATTGTATGTGGATGAATATATAGTAAATAAAATACCTGATGAAGAAGTAGAACTACAAGAGAAATATCCTTAGGTTGAGGTTAATGCATAAGAAGAACTATAGTAACATATTTTTGTTCATACACTTGCAGTAATCTTGGCCCCTTAGATTAATAAGGTTGTAGGATTCTTCAAAGGGCAAAGAATTATAATTCTTGTTGATTTATGTAGTACACATAATTTCATTAATCCTTGAGTAGCTAAGCAAGTGAACTACTACATAATTCTTACAACTCTTTTGAAGTCATGGTGGCAAATGGAGGAACATTACCTTGCAAGGGTAAATGTCAAAATTTTAAGTTAAAAATAGAGGATTATGAACTCAAAAATGATATGTTTACACTTTCAGTTAGGGGATGTGATGTTTTGTTGCGACCAAAATGGCTCTATACTTTGGTAATAATAGCCTGGGACTTTTCTAAATTATGGATGTAATTTTTTCAAAATGGAGAAATTATTTAAAAAATCCTCACATCGGGTAGTAGCCTAATTGTTTGTAATTCAATCATAGACTTCTAAAGTAGATGAACCCCAGGGGTATTTTGCAACTTATTTTGAATAAATATAATGTATTTTTTTCAAAATTGATGGGATTACCTCCATGTCATTCCCATTATCATGTAATACAGTTGATTCTAGGTAGCTTACCACCTAACATTAGATCCTATAGATACACCTATGCACTATAATTATAAATTGAGAAGTTGTTCCAAGAATGATTGAAAATAGGGGTGATTGGACCAAGTAATAGTCCTTATTCTTCACTAGTACTCTTAGAAATAAATATGGGTAGTGGCAGCTATGTATAGACTCTCATGAGCTCAATAAGCTCACCATTAGTGATAAATTTCCTATTCTTGTGATCGATGAGTTGTTGGATGAGTCACATGGTACAAAATTTTTCTCCAAGTTGGATATCATCAATTAAGGATCAAGGAGGAATACATTCCAAAAATAGTATTTTGAGCCCATGAGGGCCATTAAAATTTTTTGGTCATGCTATTTGGCCTAACTAACGCACCTTCAACATTTTAGAGCCTCATGAATAATGTATTCCACCCATTTATTTGCAAATATATTTTGGTAATATTTGATGATATTATCATGTACAGTCACCCCTGGTCTAAGCATCTACAAAATTTGGATCAAACTTTACAACTCTTATAGGACCATAAATTATTTGTCAAATTATTCAAATGTTGTTGTGAAATGTAGGAGATAAAATATTTGGGCTATATTGTTTTATAATATATATTTAAGGTTGATCCACATAAAATTGAAGCTATATAAAATTGGCCTAAGCCATAAACTCTCAAGGCACTAGATACTACCAATGATTTGTATAGGGTTATGGAAAATAGCAATTTCACTTATTGTCATGTTAAAAAAGAACTCCTTTATGTGGTTAGCTCTTGCATAAAAATTTTAGCTTTTGAGGTTTATTACTTATGATAATAAAACTTACAAAAATGAAATGAAGTTTCAAACTAATTTATATGATAATGGAAATATTATGTAAGTATAAAATACTTAAATAACTACTCCTAAATATACGATAAAGAGAGGCTCACATAAATGGAACCATAGCATTGAAAGAACCAAGTAATATTATTACAATCGTGTCTACTTACATATCCACATTATCATGTATATATAATGTAATATGACTCTTCACATGAAGCACTATTGGCCTTACAACTTCTAGACATTCAAATTATTATTCTATGGACTCATGTACACATGGACAAATGTGCATATTTATTTTCTTAAATAGTATGCACACTTGTGCATTTATTACAACATATAAAGTAAATCATAATTTAAGACATGTACCAAATAATATAATATACTCTAACACCCTCCATATTATATTATTTTCTTATTGAAGACTTATCTTCAATATGAGTCTTTAGTGTCCTACTGGAACTTGTGCTCTTCCTTCTCTTGCTTGTCTTTTCCTATAGTGTCACTTTGTAAGTTCTTTGATGATGTTGCACTATCAAGTGATTATTGTGGACCAAATTTCTCTTTGCCTTTTTATTTGAAGTCATGAATATTATTTTGCATTGATCCTTCAAAACACTCAATTACATCATCATGAAAGGATCCTGAATTTGATGAGCTTGAATTATTTATGTTACATGAGGAATAAAATAATTTTTCCAAAAATGACTCACTCACTTTTGCTTTCTTCTTAAGAGATTCAATTACCTCCTTCAATTTCAAGTCTCTTTCTTTGTAATGCCTGAGTGTAAGTAGGGCCATATAAACTATGCTTGTGACATTCAAAGGAATCATAATACTATCTTTGTCATTATCAATTGTTTCAAACATCTTAGCTTATAGATAGTATTCTAATGTTTCAAATTATTCTTCTAATGCTTCCTTATAGATAAAACTTGGAACTAAGTCTAACTTTCCTTTATATTCTTCAATTATGTCATTAATTCCAAATTTTATGACATTTACTCTATCTCGTCTAATTGCTTTCTCCATTTCATGGTTTAATGAATTTCTTGAGGTAGACATTCTTTTCCCTTCTTAGTATAGAAAATGATTTCTTAGGATTAGAATCAACCTTCTTTCTCTTAGTCACAAAATATAATGTCTCTAAATTTCTTAACTCCTAAATTGATGTAGAATACCTTATATCTCCAAATTTAGAAATTTAGAATAATTTATTTACAATTATTATAAATTCAATTTGTTGTAGAAATCCTTATTACTCCAACTCAATTAAATTGCAAATATTCTAAAATGGTTTTGTAACTTTAATTAAATTACAAAAATCTTATATATATATATATATATATATTTCTCCAATGTCTTCTACTAAAGAATTATTCCTTTAATAATTCTCCAATTTGCTATTATATCTAAGGTTTCAAATATAGACTTATTCTTCTCAAAATACCTTTGCTTTTCACCTTAGAAAATAATATCCTTATAAAATTCCTTATTACTCCTAACTCAAGCTTATGAGTAATTTGAATAAAATAAATTACCTTAGGCTTAGAGTTGTATTCTCTGATCAACAACACTTGACTTCTCTTTCAAAATTTCACTACATATATCTATGAATGGCACTGTATTCACGCATGCTATCTTGGCTTGATTCATTTGGCTTATTCGAGAGATAAATTCTCTCACTTTAGCTTCAATAAAACTACATACCAATATTAGATTTAGTTATACAATTTGTGACCTCTAAAGGCTCTCATACTGCATCCAATTGTTAATATCCTTCACACGTTTCTACCTACACTAATATTACATCTTTCTTAATGGACTCTTCAATGTTTTGTCACCTTGGGAGAAATTTTCCTTCACTGGGCACAAATTAACCTTTGACATTCCAATTTCTACTTACCACTTGGTGGAATGGGTTCTAGATTCTTCAAGTTTCTATCTTGTCTGTGCCACTTGGCACTCCAAATCTTCTACCTCCCTTACAATACATTTTTATTCTCTAGAAAATATTATTGTGGCAATGTGCATTACTTGTAGCACTCCTTCAACACTTCAACATTAATCAATGTAGCCCTTGCATGTAGACTATTCCTCCTAGGGTTACTCGTTACTTTCAAGATAAATATTCATTGTTCCAAAACTCGTTTTATTTCATGTTTCAATACGTTTGTCTTAACATATTCCTATAATTTACTTTTCATAGTAGTATGCTTGTTTCTCAAGGGTGGACATCCTTATTTGCTTTGATGCTTTCACAGGTACCTTTGTCTCTTCAATGACATCCAATGGTGTAAATCTTGTCTACGTATCTTCTATGGTGTGGAGATTTTATCCATGTCTCTTCAATGGTGTAGAGATTAATCACTTTTCCTCCTTAGAGCAATGGTAACACTTATTTTGAGTGGTATTTTATCTTACTATTTTTTTTTGGTAATTATAATAATAGATTAAATGTGGGTTTTTATAAAGGATCCCAAAACCTTATGTACAAAATCAGCCTTGCTAAAAGATATTTCATGCTGGATGGCTAGGTAAATAGAGCAATTCATAAAAAATACAGGGAAATACAAAATGCCCAAGGGCCCCAGAAGACGCGGACAGTATTGGAAATCTTGATCTTGAAATACATTAAAACAGAATAATAGCCGAAGACAATATATCAACAAACTTTGGGAGAAGACCTATGATACAAATTCTTCATTATGAGGGAATATCTACCTTGGCCAAACTGTCCACCTCGGTTAGGAAATGAGAACGCCAAACAATCGGGCACATGGTCATCAGTCCTTTGTTGGCCAAGTGATCCGCCACCCGGTTACCTTCTCTGTAGATGTACTCCGCCTCCCACCTGGCATGCCGAGAGAGGAGCATCCTAGCCTCGAGGATGATATTCAGGACCCGCCATGATGGGTCTTTGGAGCCATGAAGGTAGTTGATAATGTTTAGAGAATCACCTTCAATAATTAAAGGCCTAGGATCATTCGATATGACCATGGGCTTCGATAAAATGATTGGTCTGAGGGCCCAAATTTTCACAGTAGGCCAAGATCAACTTCCCATTATGGTCCCTGACAAGCCCTCCAGAACCAGCGGGCCCTGGGTTGCCTTTAGCAGCCTCGTCAAAATTAAGTTTGATCCACCCCAAAGGAGGTTTGGTCCAAGTGACCTCCCTGCGGCCATTCACTGAGTCAACTCTGGAAAATGAGCCAAGGTCTAGTCTTTTGAAAATAATTGTCTCCCAAGGATTGTGAGGGCGGGAGCTGGGAATAGTTTTTGAATTATTGACAGCAAAGGATAAGGCCCGCTGGGAAATAGAGGGAGCCATTCTAGGGATATTGTCGAAGACTCTATCATTATGCTCCAGCCAAATTTGCCAGATGGAATGGTGAAAGGAAGCCTCACAAAGGAATCAGAGCTTAGAATTCTTAAAGGGCTTGGGCCATTGTAGGAAGGCATCTTTAAGGGAGTGATGGGAGCACCAGAGTACTTGGAAGGAAGACAACACACAACTTAGGATCGAATGGGAAAAGGGACAATGCAAAAATAAGTGATCGGATGTTTCACAGTCAACTAAGCAAAGATAACACCTGTTGGGAATTGCAAGGCCTCTCTTGTGGAGATTTTCTATGGTAAGGACTTTGTTATAAAAGGCAATCCAAGAAAAGTAATTTATCTTAGAAATAACACCTTTCCTCCAAATTTATTTCCACCAGGGGTCCACAACAGCCTCACACGACAGAAGATCATAAGCAGACTTAACAAAAAATCGCCCATCCTGTGTGTTGCTCCAAATAATTCTATCGTATCTTATGACCGAAGGAATTAACACCAATTGGAGGACACTGTACAAGAAATTCACCTCATTATCAAACCCATCCATCGTCGAAAGTTTCCATCGAGGGGGAAGGGAACTCCGGTCAATGCAATCTGAAACCTTGAGATGACTGTTTGGATCAATCTGGGCCCTCAAGCCAGCAAAGTTTTGATTTACAGCGAGAGCTTCATCTATAGCCCACCTGTCTCTCCAAAAAAGGATCATGGATCCATCCCCCAAGATCCAATGAGCACCCCTATTAATCATCGAACGACTCTGAAGCACCGTCTTCCAAAAAGTTGAAGCTTCATGAGGAGACTCAGCTTCTAGGAGAGAATTTTCTCCAAGATACTTTCTTTTAACTATATTGACCCATTCCACCAGTGCATTAATAAGAATTCTCCAAGCATGTTTGGAAATTAAGGCAGTGTTCATGATCTTGGATCTTCTCAATCCCATGCCTCCTTGGTCATTTCGAAGGCAAACCTTATCCCACACCACCAGAGGAATTCTGGAATTTTCTTCACTGCTGAACCAGAGAAAATTCCTTTGAATCTGATCAATTTTGGAATGGATAAACATAGGAAGCATGAAAATAGACATGAAATAGGTGGGAATTCCTTGAAGACAGGCTTTGGTGAGGGTTTCCTTCCCATCTTGAGATAGAAATTTGCCTTTCCAAGTGCTGAGTTTCTTATGAAGTCATTCCAAAATCGAATTCCAGATGTTCCCACCACCTCACCCATTGCAAACTAGCGGCAACCCCAAATAAGTTCTAGGCAGGGAATCAATAGTGCATTCGAGGATTCTGGCAATGCGAATTTGCCTACGTAGGGGGGTATTAACAAAATAAATTTTGCTCTTCAAATAATTAACTTTTTGGCCAGAAGCCTTCTCATATCAGGATATAATGTGCTTGATAGATTTGGCCTGAGTGACAGACGCTCTAGTGGATATGAGCGTGTCATCCAAAAACTATTGGTGAGTGACAGGATCAAATCTGGAAGTAGGCAGAATTCCAAAAATCTTGCTTCGATGGAGGGATTTATTCAAAGACTAGCTAAGGACCTTTGCCAAAAGAATGAATAAAATAGGAGACAGAGGATCACCTTATCTGAGGCCGTGAGTGCTCTGGAAGAATCTAGTGGGGGACCCATTAATCAGCACAAAAAAGGAAGGAGTGGAAATGCAACTGTTCACAAGGTCAATCTAGTGATGATGGAAGCCCAACTTGTAAAGGATAGCATAGAGGAACCTCATGTCCACTCTGTCAAAAGCTTTATTCATGTCTAGTTTAAGAAAAAGTGCAACATTCTTGGAACATTGGGCAGTATGGAGGGTTTTGTGAATAGTAATGACACCGTCAAGGATGTTTCTACCCTTAAAGGTGCTCCCCTGAGCTGAACCTACAAAAGAGGGGAGGAGGGATCTCAGACGATTGGCAATGGTCTTGGTAAGAATCTTGTAGAAAACATTGCAAAGGCTTATGGGACGATAGTCAGAAAATTTTTTTAGGCGGGCGACTTAGGAATGAGATCTAGGAAGGTAGAGTTGAGCTTCGGATGGATGGATATTGATGCTTGGGTTTCTAAGATAGCCTCACAGACATCAGGCCCCACAACATCCCACATAATTTGAAAGAATCGGGGGGGGAACCCATCAGGCTCGGGGGCCTTATCTATTTGCATGGAAAAAAGAGCATCCTTAATCTTGAAATGGGAAAAAGGTTCCAGGATTTTAATACTTGCCTCATGGGGGACCTTGGTAGGGAAATTAGCAAGCAAGGATTTTTGAACTTGGAGGACGCTATCAGGAGGAGCACCCAGCAAATCCTGGAAGAAATCGACTACTTCGCTTCGAATTTCCTCAATCTCCCTGGTAGTGCACCCATCCTTACACAACACCTATCTGATCTTGTTGGCCCCCCTATGTCTCATGGTAGATGCATGGAAAAACTTTGAATTTGAATCACCACTCTTCAGCCAGAGATCCCTAGACTTTTGACGCCAAAACCTTTCCTCATTGGCAATAATGGAATGATAGTCCACCAGGAGGCTCCATTCCCCCTCTCTAAGGCCTTTAGAATACCCTTCGACCTCCATATTTTCCTCTAAAATCTTCAAGCACTCAGAGATGGACCTTTTAGACTCAAAAATGTTGCCAAAAACCTCCTTATTCCATGCCTTTAAGTTCTTTTTAATCATCTTAATTTTAGGGCTAGTCTTTTGGATGCTGAACCAACCACCGTCACCTGCTATCATTTCGAAACCAACTATTTGAAATCCTTGTGGAAAATCCACATGGACTCAAATCTAAAAGGGATCTTAAACCTAGGCCCACCAGTGGCCTCTAACAGAATGGGATTATGGTCTGACCCGATTCTTGGCAAAGCTACGAGAGTTGCAGCGCCGAGGAAGGGAATAGCTTCGTGGGAAATGAGGAATCGGTCGAGCTTGACCTGGATGAGATTGCTCCCAATCCTCCTATTTCTCTAGGTGAAATATGCCCCCTTAAGTTCGATGTCTAGTAGATTATTGGACGAAACAAAATCTCTGAAATCCTCCATGCTACGGCTGGCCAGCTCAGCGCCTCCCTTCTTTTTAAAGGGATGAAGAGGGCAATTGAAATCCCCTCCCACAACCCATGGGAAGTCACTAAAACTTTCCCTCATCAGAGAGATGGTTTTCTACAACTTAGCTCGCTCCGAAGTAGAGTTCGAGGCATAAACATTGGTCAAAATCCATGAAAAATTATCAACCTTGGAGTGAAACAGGACATTGATAGTCCTACTGGAAGCCGATAGAAGACTACCCTTGACCTTGTCAGAGTCCCACAACACCATGAGACCGCCTACAGAACCTATTGCAGGGTTAGAAAGGAATTTGGCCTTGGCCCAAATGGCCTTGGAAACCTTGATAGAGGCAGAGTCATCAGACTTAGTCTCTTGCAAAATGAGGATGGATGGGTTAGACTTCTTTCGGATATCGGCCACCACCATACGTTTGTCTGCTTCGTTAAGACCTCTCACATTCCATGAGAGGATTTTCATCTAGACATTTTAAAGACTTTCTTGCCTCCCTTTCCCTACTGGATGGGAGGTTTTGGGACAGGCGAATCACCCACCAGGGAGTCAAAATCTTCTTGAAAAAGCAACCACTGGGATCCATTTGCAATGTCTACTGTCGTTTCCTTATCCCTTCTTTCTTTGTTAGGAGGTCACCCCTATTTTCTTTCACAGCCAAAATCCACCCCTTGCTTCCGGATTCTAGTGTTTAGTGGACTAATTTTGCCATGTTGTTCGTCCATCTTGCCCAACAGATACTCTTCTAGCAAGGACTCGAGAGGTTTTTAGTTTTGACAAATAGGGGAATCAGCCTAAGCAAACATATGGGAAGGAGACTGATCCTTTTCCACTTGAGGTTCTGGTTGGGAACTTGCATTGCACAGAACGATGTTCGATTCGAGGAGAACCCCAAAAGGATCTGGAGACTCAGGCACTGTCGCTACAGGGTATTTAGGTTGTTTTCCTTCTTGATCCGGGGGGTTTCCAGAAGCCCCACCCTTCATCCTTAGCTTTTGAAGAGGACAATTTGACATAAGATGGCCCTAGGAACTGCACCGGGGGCAAAAGGCCGGTCTATTTTCATAGTTAATGACTTTCTTATGAAGAATGGAACCTCCAAATCGAAGAGTGATGGAGGATGGAAGGTTCGCATCCAAATCTGCCAGGACATAGAAGCGAGCTTGGACAAATCTAGTTCGGGCCCGAGTGGGAGGGTCAATGGTGACCAACTCACCAATGGAATGGGTGATACCCCTGATAACATTTTCATGCCAACAAAAAAGGGGAAGGTTCGGCAGCCTAACCCATATTGGGGCAATATTAATACTCTGGGTTTCGGGGTTAAAATCCATCCCCCACTTCCTAAGAAAGAGACTCCTGCGTCCCAGAAACCAAGGGCCCCCAGCCAAAATTTTATAGTAATCCTTCGCATTATTCAGCCTAATTGTGAAAAAACCTCGAGATAGGGCAGCCAGCTCCATATGACCCAAGGTCCACCATTTTCCTGCCGTCCACCTGCGAATGGTCTCCATATTGGGACGCCCTCCAATAAACTTCTCGATTAGGATAAATTTTTCAAATTCGATGAAACTTGATAGGATTTCCTCTGGGATGTCCAGTTCATCCCTGGATAGAAAGAGGTCCTTAGTGAAAATACCATTTGGGGTTTCAAAAGCCGTTGCCTCTGCATACGATTTTTGTTGGCAGTCTCTCCCTTTGTCAGGCGGATCCTTCCCGCGTCTGCCTCCATCTTCGGGTAACTCCATCGAGCCTCCATTCTCTGACTGCCCTCCCTATGCCTTGCTACGACCCTCCAACTTGCCGGTGCCCAGGTTCACAGTGTTGGCACTCCCGCTCTCGTGCCCTCCCGCCGCTACCTTCCCGCTCATCGCTGCTCGTTCCTATAAAGTTCTTATATTACTAGCCATTATAAAATCATTTTATCTTGCTATTTTGTGGCGAGTCTTCTTCTACAATGATGCTTGTGTCCAAGACTCTTATGCTTGTTCTAGTGTATTTTGAAACTTAAAAATTTTGCCAAATTTTTTAACTTATTCGGTCTTCATTCAACTTATATTATTGTTGTCACTTTGCTTTAATAAATTTGCAATAACATAGAATTCACTAACAATACTATGCACTTCTTATTTCTCCTTAGTATTGCTACTTTGTCTTTGTAGATCATTAAGATGTAAACACTACTAACACCTTAACTTAAAGAACTCCTTTAAGTTCTTAATTTTTTTATTCCAAAATAATGCAATATGGATCTCAAATAATAATAATATGGTATTCTTAAAACTTGATGTATAGCTGATTTCAATACTTGAATAATAGACTTATATTGCACCAATATTGCATACCTTTCTTTTCTCTATTTTTCTAATTTTTTTGGTGATTTAATTCACCCAAATTGCTATCTCAAACTTATGAACTTTGCACCAATGTTCTCCTTCACTTTTATCCTTTAACTCTTACCAAATTTGCAGCCTTTTTTCTACTCAACTTCTCCTTGTTTGTTGCCAAATAACCTTTCAAAAAACTGCTCCAAAAATCTCCAAATATGCAGCTCTCTATCCTCCTTCAATGCTGTTCACAAAAAATATTTTATGGCTTTGAATCTCCTTCAATCCTATCTTCACACACTCTAAAATTAGCAGATATTAATGCTTCCCAAATTGGTGTTTATAAACCTTCAACTCTACAATCAAATCTTTCCTTTTTTTTGTCTTAAATAGACAATGAGAGTCTTCAGAATGTTGGTTTTTGTTTTTTTCTAAACACCTTCAATATCCTATCCACGAGCACTTTAAAATCTGCCCAAAATTTATCCAAACTATAGATCTAGGCTACCTTCAATATTCTCTCTTGCAACTCTTCAATCTCTACTCCAAAACCTACAATCTTCTCCTCCAAATCAGCCTTCAAAACTTTGTGGTTGTCTTTAGATTTCCCAAAACCTTGGGCTCCTCAATATTCTCTTCTCCTACAATCTCCTTGTCAAATTATGACTTCAAAATTGATCTCCAATGTTGTCTCCTTTCTCAAGAATCTGAATGTTTTGATATCTTCTAACTTTATCTCCAAAATTTGGCAAACTTCTTGTCAAACACTTATTTCTATTTGTCTTGTTTTTGAATGGTGACAATTATCCCAAATAAAAAAAATTTCCTTGCTCACAATCTCTTGTCATGATTCAAATATCCTCTCTGCTTGCAAACTTTTGCTTCTTGCTTTCTCTAAGATGCCTTCAATGGCTGCTTCTCCAAATTCTGCAGCAAGTCTTTCTCTAGCCTTATTATTCTCTTTAAAAATATCTTGAGATGTATCTCTTGGGTCTTCTATCACAACTCTTCAAATTCTATTTGTGACTCTTCAACTTATTCTTCTAAAAATTTTATTGAAACCTTTTCTTGATTTCTTCAATCTCCCCACTATGGAAATTCTGTAATGAGATCACTTTCTTGGATCTCAAAATTTTGTTGCTCCTCAAATATGTAAGAGGACCTCTTCTTAGATCTTCGAATTCTCCAATATCAAAATTGTGATGAAAACCTTCTACATGGGTCTCTTCAATATCCAATCTACAATATTCTACCTGCAATCTTCTATATCCAATCTTCAATCTTCCAAAACTTGAAGTTATTCAAAATGACCTCTTTTGGGTCTCTTCAACTTATTCAAATTGTAGCTTTATTATCTAAAATCTTATAAGGGACTTACTTCACGAGTCTTCTCCAATATTCAATCTATAATTTTCTACAATACAAAAATAATCCCTACATGAGGAAAGCACATAGACTTTTAGGCAATGAAGGTGAAATTCTTCTCTATCCTTTGTAGGAAGCTTCTCAACTTCTAGATGTTAATTTCTTGTAACTAGAAACTTAGATAGCAATACCAAATATATTAGAATTTCTAGAATTCTAAGATAAATAAACTTCACTAGTTATTCTAAAAACTAGTGGAACCAATTCTATGTTGAGTCCTAGTCTTCACAATCTTGTGGAAAGACTCTTGACAATTTGTAATTTGCAATCTTCTTCAATTTACCAATTCCTTCAATCTCAATCTCCACAATATCAAGGTCTGACTTCAAGACCTAAAATATCCTTCTATTCCAAATTTGTTCTTGGAATAAAAATTCTCCACCAATCTTCTCTAGTTTCTTCTTCCAAATATAATCTCCTTCACACTTCAAAGAATTCCTTGTGGTGGCATTTGCATGCAGCGGTGCACAACGATAGGTTTGGTTTACAAAGACACAGTAAGGTTCAAGTTGACTATAGAAATGGTGGTCCCTTGTGACTTTGGTACCACTATTATATTTTGAGGCTTATTACTTAAAATAATAAAACTTACATAAATGAAATAAAATATAAAACTAATGTATATGATAATGGAAATATTCTGTAAGTATAAAATATTGAAATAACTCAAATAAGTACTCCTAAATATACCATAAATAAAGGCTCGCAAAAATGGATCCATAGCACTAAAAGAACCAAGCAATGTTATTACAATTGTGTCTACTTACATCTCCACATTACCATGTATATATAATATAATGTGACTCTTCACATGAAGCACTCTTGACCTTTCTTCTTCTAGACTATTCAAATTCTTATTCTATGGACTCATGTACACATGGACAAATATGCACATTTACCTTATTAAATATTATGCACCCTTGTGCATTTATTACAACACATAAAGTAAATCCTAATCTAAGACATGTACCAATTAATATAATATAATCTAACAAAAAATATTTGTAGATCTCAAGAAATCCATGACTTTGACATCAGTGTTAGCCACTCTCATTTTCCCAAACTCTTTATAACTAAAAGTGATACTTTGGACCAAGGCAATGGTACCATGTTAATGCAAGAAGGGTGAACCCTAGCTTTCATTAGTAAGGCATTATTTGGGAAATTTTTTGGGAAGTCTACTTATGAAAAGGAAATGATGGCCATCCTACAAGTTATCAATCATTGAATATCATGTCTCATTGGGTGGTATTTCTCTATCAAAATAGACCATCAAAGTTTAAAATACTTCTTGAAATAGATATCCACTCCAACACAACAAAAATGGGTCTCAAAATTATTGGGGTATGATTATGACATTGTTTATAAGAAAGGGAAGGAATATATTGTGAAAGATGCCCTCTCACATCAATTTTAGTATTAGGAAATATTGTGTGCCCTTTCATCCCTACTTTATTAATGGATATTCCATATACAAAATAAGTAGCCAAGTACCCACCATTGCCCTTTCATCCCTACTTTATTAATGGATATTCCATATACAAAAGAAGTAGCCAAGTACCCACCATTGCCAACATTATAGGAATGACTTCAAAATGATTCTAATTTTTACACCAAGTATTCATGGGATGGAAAACTATTAAGATACTAAGCTCACCTTGTGGTTCCTAAAACCTCACCTCTTTGTGAGGACATCATGAGAGAAATACATGCTTCACCCACTATAGGTCATTCATGATTTTTGAAAACAAATGAGCAAGCTAAAGGATCATTCTATTGAAAGGGAATGAAATAAGATATCCAAAATTTTGTGAAAGAATGTGAGATCTACTAATGAATGAAGGGAGAAACATTTTGTACTTCAAGAACTCTACAATCATTACTAATCCTAAAAATGTATGGATTGATATCTCCATGGATTTTATTGAAGGGATTTCTAAATATAGAGGAAATTAGTCATCCTTATGGTAATGGATTATCTCTCAAAGTATGCTCATTTATGGTCCCTCACCCACCCTTGCTATGCCTCCACTATTGCTAAAATATTTATGGACTCCATTTTTAAACTTCATGCTATGTCAAAATCTATTGTGTTTGACCATGATCTCAACTTCACTAGTTAATTTTGGCAAGAACTATTTAAACTACAAGGAAAACAACTATGAGTGAGTTTGGCCAACCATACATAGATTGATGGGAAAATTGAGATTATAAATAAATTCTTGGATACCTACCTTAGTTAGTTTACCTTTGAGCACTCAACATAGTGGACTATGTGGTTATCATTAGTTGAATTGTGGTACAACAATTCTTTCCATACAACTTCCAAGTAGTTTTCATTAGTTGAATGGTTTAAGTAGTTTATGGGTACCCACCCCCATAACCCTCATCATATGTTCTTGAAAATTCTAAATTTTAGGCAGTGGATGCAACTCTTTAGAAGCATACCCAAATTTTATAGTAGTTAAAATAGAACTTGGTGATGGATTAAAATTAGATGCAACAATAGACTAATCAACATCGTTATAAGTGTAACTTCAATGTAGGCGATATGGTCTTCCTTCGACATCAATCCTACAAGCAATATTTAGTGCAACTTCGTTCTCATCAAAAGTTGGAAACATACTTTTATGGATCCTACCAGATATTATATTGGATTGGAAAAGTATCCTATAAGCTTGCATTACCACCTTATTCCAAGATCCATCCAGTATTCCATGTCTCTTGTCTTAAGAATGTTCTTAATCATCACATTCAAGTCCAATCGACACCCCTAAGCTAGAGGATGAAGGCTTGTTCATCTTGGATCCTAAAAATATTTTGGACTAAAGATCTTGCACTCTCCATGTAAGGAACTTCCTTACCTTCCTTCGCAAAACCCAACTACGAGCACTTACAGATCGTATATGTAATAGAGAATGAAGAGACGAATGATAAATAAAAGACGGTTCAACGGAAGATAATTTATTATGTAAAAGTATAGCCACTAGGAGGGCAGATCCCGTCGTAAAGGCTTATGCGAGAAACGCAGATGATAAATTGAATAAGATGATAAGATGATAAAATGTACCAAACTAGCTAATCTATATATATGAATTTAATACACATGGAATACCTAGCCGATGGCTAGGTTTGGTATGTAACATGACTCCCCTCCTCGGAAAGCTTTGTCCTCAAAGCTGGAAATGTCTGGAAAATACTTTCAGGTTCCCATGTGGCATCCTCCGCTGGTAAGTCTTGCCATTTGATGAGAAATTCTTGAATCTGGCGTGACCGTAGTCTTCGTACTCTTTGTTGTAAGATTTCTTCCGGTTGGAGATATATGCGTCCTTCCTCATCGAGCACTGGTAATTTTGATTGACCTTGCACTTTCTGACCAATTACTTTTTTGAGACACGAAACATGAAATACCGGGTGTATTCGTGATGATAAGGGTAGCTCTAACTGATAAGCTACTTCTCCAATGCGGCGGACAATTTGGTAAGGACCATAGAATCGTGGAGCCAACTTTTGGCTGGACTTTATCCTTAACGATGCTTGTTTGTAGGGTTGCAATCTTAGAAAAACCCAGTCACCTATATTAAAAGTTCTCTCTGATCGGTGCAAGTCCTGTTGTTGTTTCATACGATTTTGTGCTTGGAGTAAATTCTCTTTGAGGATGGTGAGTGTAGCCTGCCTTTGTTGGAACCAATCATCCACTTTGGCTACTTTGGATGATCCTTGTACGTAATCTGCGACGATTGGAGGCTTGGTGCCATACAATGCTTCAAAGGGAGACATCTTAATTGAGTAATGGTAAGAAGTGTTGTACCACCATTCTCGCCAATGCTAGCCATCGGCTCCATTGGTATTGTTTATCTTGAGCGAAACATCTTAAGTATGTACCCAAACATTTGTTAACGACTTCTGTTTGACCATCTGTTTGTGGGTGGTAGGCCGAAGACATATTCAATTTGGTACCACTAAGTCGAAATAATTCCTGCCAAAAGTTACTAGTGAAGATGGGATCTCTATCACTTACAATATTTTTGGGCATACCATGTAATTTGAAGATTGAATCCATAAATACCTTTGCCACCTTGCTTGCGGAAAAAGGATGTTGTAAAGCCTGAAAATGAGCGTATTTGGATAACCGATCTACGACGATGAAGATTACTGTATTGCCTTCTGATTTAGGAAGACCTTCAATAAAATCCATGGATATATGTTCCCACTGACGCTCCGGGATGGTTAATGGTTGTAACAACCCTGGTGATTTAATTGTCTCTCCTTTATTGCGCTGGCAAACTTCACATTCGGCTACCCATTGTTTGACTTCGGCTTTTAATCCTTTCCAACAAAATGATTGTTTGACCCTTAAATATGTCTTCAAAAATCTTGAATGTCCTGCTGATGGAGAAGCATGTGATTCATCGAGGATCTTTGATTTGAGTTCTGAATTGTGTGGAATGTAAATGCGGTTCTTCTTTCGGAGGATTTTATCTTCATAAGAGAACAAAGGGTGTTTAGAGGACCCGATAGACAATTCTTGAATTATCTGAGCAGTTTCGCTATTGGATAACCATTCATCTTGTAATTGAGTCACCCATTGGGAGCAAGGACCTGAAATAGCGTTAATGATTACTTCGTCTTCATATTTCCTGGATAGCGCATCGGCGGCTACATTTTCCTTCCCTTTCTTGTATTCGATAACAAAATCATAACCCAATAGTTTGGTTAACCACTTATTTTGTTCCGGATAGGAAAACCTCTGCTCAAGAAAATGTTTGAGACTACTATGATCTGTTTTTATAATGAAGCGACTACTGATTAGGTAGTGTCTCCATTTTTCTACTGCATGAAGAATAGCCAACATTTCTTTTTCGTATGTTGATCTTCCCAAATTTTTCCCCGAGAGCTGTTTACTTTCAAATGCCAACGGATGACCTTCTTGCATTAATATAGCCCCAATTCCTGTTCTTGACGCATCACATTCGATAATAAATGGTTTGTGAAAATTGGGAGTTGCTAATACTGGAGTTGTACACATGGCCTCCTTAAGAGCTTCGAAGGCTTGAGTAGCCTCTTTCGACCAACGAAAAGCATCCTTCTTTGTGAGTGTTGTGAGAGGTGTTGCAATCTTACCATAATTTTGTACAAACTTGCGATAGTAGCCCATGAGACCCAAAAAACCATGAAGTTTCTTGATGGTTTTAGGTAAAGGCCACTCTTGAATTGCCTTAATCTTATTGGGATCAACTTTGACGCCCTCGTGTGAAACTATATGACCAAGATACTCGACTTCTTGGACACCAAATGAACATTTGGAACGTTTGACAAATAACTTTTCTTTGTGTAAAATGTGAAGGGCTTTATCCACATGATGTAAATGATCCTTCCATGTTTGGCTATATATGAGAATGTCATAAAAAAAAACTAACACAAACTTATGGAGGAATGGACGAAACACTTGGTTCATGAGACTTTGGAATGTGGATGGTGCATTGGTGAGACCAAAAGGCATGACCAAAAATTCGTAATGACCTTCATGAGTACGAAAAGTAGTTTTGGGAATATCTTCTTCTCGGACACGGATTTGGTGAAATCCTGAGCGAAGGTCTAATTTTGTAAAAAATTTTGCACCATGCAGCTCATCTAGTAGGTCATCTATGACAGGGATAGGAAATTTGTCCTTGATAGTGAGTTTATTGAGAGAACAAAAATCAGGACACATACGCCAAGAGTTATCTTTTCGTCGAGCCAGAACTACAGGTGAGGAATAAGGGCTAGTGCTGTGACGAATGACTCCATGATCTAGCAGATCCTGAACGATCTGTTCGATTTCTGTCTTTTGTGGTTGAGGATAGCGGTAAGGACGGTTGTTAGGTGGGACACTCCCTGGAACCAAATGGATGGCATGGTCATGAGATCGTTTAGGTGGTAATCCTTTAGGTTCTTGGAAAACCTCTTCGTAATTTGTTACGATGTCTCGTAAATCTGGAGCAGTAATATCCGAAGTTGCTCGAGATTGTTTTTCCAAACAATTAATTTGAGCTATAAATCCATATCCACCCTTTTTTAACATCTTCTCCATACTATGAGAGCTCACCATTTGTGATGGAGGAGTAGTAATGCCTTGTAAGCGAATGACTCGTCCGTTTTCCTTCCATTCCACAAATAATTTTTTGAAATTGAAGCTAACCGTGTCTAATGTTTCCAACCATTCAACTCCCAAAATGACATCGAGTTCCCTAAATTCATGACGAAAAGGGATCCAAACCAGGTATAAGTACCCATTTTTATGGAAACTTGAGATGTTCGACCAACACATTGCGCATTCACCCCGTTGGCCACTAGAACCTGGAATTTGTCTTTGTTGGAAGAGTTAATGAATAAATTCAAAGCTTTTGCTGTTTTGATGTCGATAAAATTGTGGGTACTGCCGGAATCAATTAGCACATTCACCTTTTTTTGGCAGAGAAATCCTGGTACCTTGATGGTATGGTGGGCGGTTAACCCCATGAGGGCATGTATGGAGATCGCCATTGTATCCTCTTCCTTCTCTTCTAGAGTAATTGGTAGTTCTTCTTGCATAGGTTCTTCGTGTTGGTAAGTTTCGTCCTCTTCTCCTTCATATTGATCGCATTCAATATGAAAGTTTTGTTTTTGGGCACATGCTTGTTCCCTGGGATGATGAGTGCGACATTTATAGCAAAAGTATCTTGATGGTTGATCATTTCTACGAAAGGAATTGTTGCGATATGAAGGACGACTATAAGTTTCACGTCGTGCATACAACTGAATTCTCTTCTCAGCCAGCTTGGCTATTCTTATACAATCGTTCAACGCGGTTGGATTTTGAATGTCCACCTCCACCCTAATATTTTCTTTCAATCCATTGCAAAAAGCTCCCACCACTGTGTCGGGACTGAGGTCTAATGTATATGGTAGTAAACTGGTGAATTCCGAAATGAACTCGCTAATCGAACCTTCTTGTTTAAGAGATAACAGTCTTACTGTGTATGACGATGTAGCTCCTTCATCAAATCTTTCTAAAAAATAAGTAGTGAATTTTTTCCAGTTAATAGTAGCTCCTTTCTCTCGCTTAAGCCATACGAACCATTGGTAGGCCTCAGTGCCTAATTTTGATGCAACGAAAGGGACTTTATCAAATTCCTTAATTTGGTATAAGTCGAGAATGCCTTCCATTTTGGCTATCCAACCACGAGGATCATGACCCTCAAAAGTGGGCATATCAATGCGTGGAAAATTATTAGGGCCTCTCGGTTGGTGATAACCCATATCCCTTTCCTGATCTTGGTTATACCGCTGTCTATGATAGCGATCCCTGTAATTATCCGAATTGCCTCTTTGTTGTTCCCAATCGTCATCCTGAGCGTCATTTTCTTCATTCCTTTGGGCATGGGAGTGATTTTGGGGATTAGTATTGGGATTAAGCTGGTTTTGTGCGCTCACTAGGGTTTTTAGGTTGATACTAATTTCGCGCATACCATCTATTAAGAGTCGAAGAGTTTCATTCGTGGAAATGGCCGAGTTACTTGAGTCTCCTTGTGTGATGTTGTCGTGAGTTGGGGGAGGGTTAGTAGCCATAGGGTCTACCAGTGGATGATGTGGATTATAACTACCAATTTTGAAAGGAGAAGGAGAATTTTTTGTACCTGGGCTTCGATGAGGTCTTCGTGCGTTGTTATTGGTCGTTTTCGAGCTTGATAGTCGACCGTCAGAACCTTTGGTCCACCTTTTGCTCATGCACTTGTTAACATAACCTGCTTAGGAGCTTTTGAGCTTTGACTGCTGCAAAAATTGGTTGAATTTAGCAAAAATTTGGATTCCGCTTCGCTCCAACTGCGATGCGGATTTGAATTTTATTGGCTCACCTCCTTAACAGCCACTTTTGATGACTTTCAACAATTTTGACAATCTTGACAAGTTATTGATGACTTGGACAACTTTGGACAATTGCTAATACCGACAACGACTAGACCAAGACACGATGTGACGCGACACGACTGATAGCGATGGCACGAAGTGACACGACAGGACTGATAGCGACGACGAGGAGGACTGACAGCGAGCGACTAGACCAAGACACGACGTGACACGATAGGACTGATAGCGATGGCATGATGCGACATGACACGACTGATAGCGACGACGAGGAGAAAACAGGACTGATAGTGACACACCGTGACATGGAAACAAGAGTGATAGCGATGATGAATAATGAGGAAACATGACTGATAGCGACACATGATATAGCGAGCACAATGTGCAATGTGAAAGACACAATAAGGATGTACAATGACTAGATGATTGACATGACAATGCCAGCTACGCAACTGGAAAATACGACAGTTGGATAACCAACGAACAAGACCTGATTGGATGTACTAACATGAGCAAGGAGATGGTTTATGTGACGTACGTCACAAATTACCATAGAAGACGTGTTAATTATAAACACGCTTGTTTGCACTCTATCCTGTGTGTGGGATAAATATCCCGAACACGATTTAAATAAAAACTTTAGTACCTTAGCTTTAGACGTGAAATAATTCTTTTTTGCATTGTGTGATTGGCTGGTAGCGAATTGTGACTGTATGTGACTGTTGCACGTGGATTCCTTCGATGATTTCACCTGTTCGAACACCGGATGTGCTTCTTATCCTGCCACAAATTTTCTTTCACACTGCCTGATTTCTTATCCTTCGAAACGTTGTTTAAATTTATGGCTGCCAAAAAAAATGTGTTCGAAAATCCTGCGGTTTCATTGGGAACAGAAGGGAATGCGAGGTGTTTTGCGACGCCTGCGGACTCACGTGAAATGGGAGGCAGAAGGATACTCGAGAGTGCGACGCGGTTTCGTCAAGATCGTGAAGGAATCTGATACCACATGTAAGGAACTTCCTTACCTTCCTTCGCCAAACCCAACTACGAGCACTTACAGATCGTATATGTAACAGAGAATGAAGAGACGAATGATAAATAAAAGACGGTTCAACGGAAGATAATTTATTATGTAAAAGTATAGCCACTAGGAGGGCAGATCCCGCCATAAAGGCTTATGCGAGAAACGTAGATGAAAAATTGAATAAGATGATAAGATGATAAAATGTACCAAACTAGCTAATCTATATATATGAATTTAATACACATGGAATACCTAGCCGATGGCTAGGTTTGGTATGTAACACTCCATAACCACACCATCAATTAAATATTGGTCCAATTGTAGGTTTTACAGCTAAAATATGCCACATAGGAACCTCTCCAACAACTACAATAACAACTCCCTCATCTCTAGCTTTGAGGATAAATATTTTTGAAGGGGAAGGATATGTTAGCATCCCATCCTAAAATTACTATGTAATGACCTCCTTTATAATTTGGGAACCCCATACTAATAATATTATGTAAAATTTCTAATACATATGTGGCACTTGATGTGCCTAGACAAGTGGGGTCATTTAATGTAACCATTATAAAAAATATAACTTGTTTGATAGAAGATTCTAGCTTAGGTGGCAACTTGCATGTAAAGTTGACCCTTGAGTGTTATAGTTAAGGTTACAAAGAGTCTTTAAAAAGGAAAGGGAGCATAGATGAAGGTATCTCATATTTTTTTGTATCAAAGCTCTACTTCCAAGGAGGTCTCCCCCTCGAAGAGGCCTCTAATTTTGTAATGTGTTCTTTCTTTCTACAATATAATTTTACTACTTTTACATTTCATATTGCAATATTATTAATTTTAATATTTTATGTTATTATTGCAATATTGTGTGGATGTGTTTTATTTTACTGCAAGGTTCTTAACAAAAATTGTAAGAAATCCATCTAGTCTAAGTCCCTTGTTAGAATGGAAAGGAAAACTACTTCCTATGTAGGTCCTCCATAGATATCTTAATCAAGCTTTTATTTTATCCTTGTGTCATTACTAATGGAATATTTTAAAAAATCTTACCTTGTGCCTCTTTATCTCGCCCAACATTTGATAATCAGAAAGTAATTATTTTTCTTGTACATAAGAATCCTAGTCTATTCCATTTATTTCTAATATCTCTTGTAAATTTTTGAACTCGGACATAGTTTCATTTTTTCTTTAAAAATGCTAGCAAATAATATGTCATTCAAAATATTCATTTGCTCCTTTATATTTTTTATTTATTGAATAGAATTATACATACATGATCCCTCAAAATTTCTTTCATCCCACCATAACATAACCATTTGGAATAAATTAGGGTCTTGGAGCCACATAAACTAGAAGCAAAATGGCTTTGGATGACCATTATTGAGTAAATCACAAGTCAAAATAATGGGTTTATGATTTGATCCTACTTATAATAAAATATCTAAATAGATTGTATATCTTGTTTGTAAGCTTGTATTGAATAATTATAATCAATCTAAGCTTTCTGCTATATGATTTTTCCCAATAAGTCTATTATCCCATCTACACTAAAAAAGTGAAGTAACATCCAAAAGGCAATTTGAGTTGATAAATGATGCAAAATCTTCCATTGATTAGACCATATAGAAGTACCACCCTTCTTTTCCAAAGGACATAGAACTATGTTGAAATCACCTCAAGAATCCATAGATCATAATTATGAATCATTATTTTGTTTGAAAAAATATGCTAAGGTCCTTCCAACATCTTTCACTAGGAGTAATTGTAGTTGAAGCATATACATTTATAACCCCAACTTTGATATTTTTCTCTTTCGTGCAAAATAGTCCACTAACCCAATCAGTTTTTCTTCTAACAATTTTTCATCGCATTTATGTTTATTCCATATTGTTGCAATACCACTAGAAGCTCCTATAGAAGAAATTGGTAGACAACCCCCTATCTTCCAAATATATTTAAAAAAATCATTGCATTCCTCACTTCTTAATTTTATTTCTTGTATTAAATTAAAATCAAGACTATAATAACATATTAATTCCTTAATAACTCCTTTTTAGGGGTCTTATTCATACCCCTAATATTCCATGATCTATTTTTCATCATCACTTTTTATTTTTTTAAGTGGGATTAGCCCCAGTTCCTATTAACACATGTTATAATTGTTTTAGGCTTTCAAAATAAATATCCCTTTGAGTTTCATTTTCTCTTTATTCTTGCTTTGTTGACCTCCATCTCCTTTTTCTATTTGCTTCAAAATTTTCATCTTCATCAATCTCTTTTATTTTTCCAAATTGTTTATAATAAGACTAATATTCTAAATATTTATGCTATCATAGGGAGTTTGAAATGCAAGGAATAGCCTCATAAGCACGTTCTTTATGCTACACCAAAAACATTAAAATATAATGATGATCCTCCATAATAATTACTTTGTTATGCTCCTTTAGAAACCCTAAATTCCCAAGGATATTCTCCATATGAATTTATTTATTATGTTGCTCTTGAAAATCTAAAGTGCAAAGGATACACTCTATACTACTTTAATTTTTGTTGCAAGGAAAGGATTTTATGCTACTTGAGGAAAGTGAAGATGATTTACCTAGATTAACCTTGACCTCCTTTGCCTTCCCATCTTCCTTTGCATTGTTAACTCCTAAATTTGAACTTGTGCATTGAACTTCCTCATATATTGTATCATTTTTTCTTCTAATGGTTTATCTGAATAAATTGTAATGGTGTTTACCATTTGATGATGTAGAGAGGTTTTTTTGCCACTTTATTGGGAGTGAAAAATCGTTGATTTGACCCAACTTCTACTATGATATGAACTCCTTGCTTCATATTAAAGTTTATCTCATAACAAAAATTGTTCATCTCTCCATCATTTTTACTTTGCAATCTCTTGCCATGTGTCTGGTCTCATAAGATTTACTATATCGTAATGCAATGTTTTCATAATCCACTTGTCAATTTGATTCTATTGATATAGATTCAATCCTAATGGACTTTGGTAAGGATTTTGAAATATCCATGATAACACATAATCAAGTGTATATAGCATGCCTTCTCTCCTTAGTAGTTGGTCCCTCCAAGATGAACTCCCCTAGATTATTGTCAATATTCCTCAAAACCTCCTTATTGATAGGCTAATAAGGAAGTCTAAAAAGTCTAATCTACACTAAAAGCCATTTAATTGTCTTTGTCTCCACAAGAATTCTCACTCCATGGTCTTAAATATAATGCATCTTTGCCCTTAAACCAAGGGCCACCGTCTATTCTTTCATGCTTGAATTCTAAACTAGAGAAGATGATGAAGAAAACTCTTTCAAAGAAAATTTTTGTAGTAGTTTGAATTCAATCCTCACTTCCACTTGATCCAATTTTGAATCTCCAAAAAACCTTTATAGTATCCATTGAACTTACATATTAACTCTTTGCTTTTAAGAACTGTTATATCATGCTCAATCATCTTATTCTTGATAATCACTTTTGATGTTGTATTTGCTACCCAAATAGGGTTTTCCATAGATTATCTCTTCCTCTTATCCCTAACTAGAGCATCCTTTCTTCTAATAAAGACTTTAAAAAATAGTTCTTGTTATATCACCTAGATTTTCTTCACAAGAATGATTTAGTTTTTGAGTTTCTCCTAAGATATAACACAAAAAATACTTGCTATTTAGTTGTATTTTGCTTCCTCTTCATACTTTAACACTTGTTTGCTTTCTAAAATACGTAAAAAATAAAACTTATTAAATAAATAAATATAATATCAAACATAAATTTTATAAATATTATTTATTTATTTATTATATTCGAATAAAGTTTATAATTTTTTTATATAATTTATTTAATACACTATATAAATTTATAAATATTATTTAAATATTCATCGTTAATTTAAAAATGTCTTTGATTGGTTGATATCGTTAAAACCATTTGAATAAACACATATTGATTAGATAAAGTAAGCAATTCACTTATGATCTGCTCTAATAATTGAATGAACCTTAGATAAAGTAAGCAATTCACTTATGATATGCTCTAATAATTGAATGAACCTCAGCTAATAAACTGAGCCATCATAAGAGAGGAGCAAATAACAACTCCTGCTGAAGGGGGAGACCCGATCTTATACCAGCATCTCTTTTGGTTCTTCGGTCATCCAGAGGGTGGACCAATATAAACTATTCCAGGGAGACCAGTCGTTTCCGGGTTCTATTTCCGGCCCGGGAACGACTCTAATATTTTGCTTGGTTAGAAGTTGTATAAATACTTTATAAGTGAAATTGTAGAATGAGAGGAAGTAAGACATTATGTTAATATCATTTTTATATGGGATATCTTAATAAATTAAGTTTTAGATTTTTTAAATAAATTTAATTTATTAATTTTTTTAATTTGGTTATTGTAAGAAATTTTTATGGGTCGTGGCTTTTAACCATATTTTTTTAAAGGTGAGAACTATATTTATCAATAAAGAATTTAACACAAAATCACTACACACCTACCCATAAATTGAAGAAAAATGAACAAGCAAAAAAAAGCATAAATAAACCTTAGTGAAGGCATGCGCCGCCTTCGTTGAATCATTGAATACTACAACCGACAGCAACGTCGTGGATTAAGACAGATCACTAAACTTAATAATTGGTGTATAAATATTTTTGTATTCATTTACTGAACATTTTCATCTCATTAAATTCCTATTAATTGATATTATGCACTACTTAAGACTCTTAAAGATCTTTAATTTTTTTTTTTTCAAACTTTATAATATAAAGTTATCAAAATCTAAATGTTTTTTTTATCAAATCACTCGATGTCTTGTATCTTATTATATCTATAAGAATATTTTTTAATGAAAAATTTTAGATAGATTGTTCCAAATATATACCCCATACAATATGTTTGTAAATATTGTATAGATTATCGAACAAAATAATAATTATTATTATTTTTTAAATTATTTTCTTTATCTTAAATAATTGTTTTAAACTATTTTTAATAATATATATATTTTTATTTTTTTACTTATAAATAAGAAGCAAATTCAAAAGTATATAATTTCATATTTAAGGAGTTTTGTACTCAAAACATATGCAATAAAGTATTTAATTTTTTTCTCTCTCAAACTCTTTTTTTTTGTTTTTTTGTTTGATACATGGGGGAATTGGCAACTGCCTTTCCTTTTTGAACAAATGGTCATAGGGTCAAATCACATTGCCTCTGATCGTAGCGTCAAATCATGAAGCTACTACTATAACCCCTACCTCACCTCGGTAAACACGGCTCAGAGTGAGGGGGATCCCTGGTGGCTCGAGGTTGGTACCGCCATCATCAAGCTGGCGCACACTCAGTGGATTTTAGTCAGACTACTACCTTTTCCCTAGAGTGGGCATGCCCGTGAGGTTTGAACCTAGGTCTCCTCCTGGTACAACATCTTACCAATCCACCTAGCCCATATTAAAGGAATCATTTGAATTAGTCAATAAGATGTTCTTCTTCTAGAACTTCATCAAGTTCCTACTCCTACCTCTACATTATAACTAAGTCCACTTCTTTTCTTTATCAATGAGATTATTTGAAGAAGTGGGCTCATATGAGTTTGCATTGGTAAAAGCTTTGGGCTTGCATTAGTGTGCACAAAATTAAAAATGTCTCTTCCTTTAGCCATTCACATATATATTTTTAGTGTTATCAATCACATCTTTAGACAAAATTGTTCTACAAATAAAAAATGGACTATATATGAAGTTTAATGAATTTAAAGTTTCATTCAATAAGATATGAATCAATGAAATATCATCTGCATTGTAAGCAATTGTTTCATGTTGTCTTTGATATTTCAAGTAATCATATATCATAAACATTCCATACACTAATTTAGGAGAAATAATGTCACATAGGCAAGTCGTTGTTCTAGAATGGATCGACATGGTCCTATCTATAAGAAATCAACTTATAGGAGGCATAACTAAAATAAAGTTAGAGTTGTGTTATAATTTAGTTTTTGGCCACCAATGGATTGCATGACCATAGATATAAGTTCTAAATATTCATCCAATAATAAGATGTAAAGGCACATTATGGTGCATTAGCCATACGGTTGAATTATATGTGAATATGTGGCAAAATGTTAACCTCCTACATTAAAATACGTTATTGGAGGATAGAAAAATGAAGATACAATAAAGAGAAGAAAGTTGCAAAAAAATTTTGGGGGTTAAAAATAAGATTCAATGTAGATATGTCTCATAGCATATCAATCACATGATATATCATCCAAATTTTATTGGAAGGAATTCTAGTAAAGCAAGAATATATTTTCATCATGTTGTATTGAAATAGAACATACAAACACAACAAAGTGTGCAATTTAGGGAATATTAAATATTTTACAGCTAAATCGTGTTTAATTTATTATTTTCTAATCAACCTGTAGACATGAAAAATTGACTCATTTTCCTTAGTTTTTCTCCTAGAAAAGCTAAGGTTATCTTCAAGAGAACATTTACCCTATCAAATAATCTCCATTCTTTATAAATATTATACCATTGGATAGGGCTCGAAAATAGCTTTTCAACGGTATATAATATGTCCAATTTTGACATAATCTTCCTCATTTTTCGCTCCAACAAACAAAAAATTCTTGATCGTTGAGCAAAATCGCCCTACGATCGACAAAATCGCCAAATGATTTTTTCCCAAATAGAATTTTAACAATTTTGCTAAAAGATAAAATCTGTTTTAAAAACTCTTACCTGGTTTAGCCACCATTCGAATAAGGGTTGTTGGCGAATAGATTGAAGGTGGCAAACATAGGAGGGATCAAAACCTCCTCCATGTTTAGCCTAACCTCCCAACTCCCTCAAATCCCCCCTTGGCCTATTTAATCTAGGCCCCTTTTTCCCTTTTTCCTCCTGATTGACTGAATAACTGACTAGCTAGCAAGTTGAATTCAGATCTCTTGACATTGCTGCTAAAATTATCTTAAGAATCCCTTACATCAATTTGCCATAGAATTCAATTTTCTAGCACCCTTATTGTTTAATTTTTTCATTGTAGGTCCCAGTTATAATCACCCAGATATCAGCATAATCACCTGAAGATCATTAGAAATGCTAGGAGATTTCGTTAGATCAAATGCGATTTTGTTAGAAGGCAGGCGATCCTGTTTGTAAATCAGCAAGGGGGCAAGGATTCAAATCATTGTTTGCATCCCTTTCCTTGTTTCTATGTTTTTATTCATGCATTGTTCAATATTTCTTTAGTTACTGTTTAAATTTGCATATTGCATCCTGGCGTTCACCATCATTTCAATTAGTTGCATACTAAAATCAAGATTCATAATCACATAAATCCATTACATATTAGTTTGAACAGACATCATATTGTTTCCATATCATTTCATATTTATTTGCATATAGAGATTAAGACATATTTATAATTTGGAATATGAAAAACTATTATAATTTGCAAAAAACCCTGTTTTCTGTCCCCTATTTTTTGTCAATTTTTCTTGTTGTAGAAACAGAGGTTTGTCAAAATAGAGGCGATTTTGTCAAAACATAGGTGATTTTTTCATAATAAAGGCGATTCTGTCTTGAACATAGACGATTTTTTCTGAAACAGAGGTGATTTTGTCCTACTACAAGCCTTAGAATCTTCATCAAACATCTGGGTCAAGTAAGGTTTATAATTTCTTTTAGCCCTAGTTTTAGGCATTGCATTTTATTATGTATCCACTGTCTACTGTCTTCATTAAATCAAAATTGCATATAGATAGTTTAGTTGCATAAAGTCCAAACTTAGGTGTATGAGAATGATTTATAAAAAGAACACATCAAACATATTCCAAGCCTAGGTATGGAATCTGTAGCTAAAAGTTTCCTGGTGAATCCTTAATTCGTCGAAAAATCACCACAGCAAGGCACAATTAAGTGCCTCTCTTTCGAGGTGTAGCTCTACTATTTTCCCATTCCCCCCTGAGGTACGGATCATCCTAGAGGAAAGGAGTGCGAAAATTTTAGGCCTACATTCTTTGGTGAACCCAACGTGAATACATAGGCATTTCTTCTGATTTCAAAAACAAACAAACAAAAAAAATTAAAATATATACAAGAAAAACAACAACAAAAAAATCATCATTTCAAATTTGTATGTTTTAGATTCAATTCTAAATTTTAGATACCAAATATTACTTTTAGAAGTACTAAAGAAACCATGAGTATTAAATCAAATCAATATGAGTTCATCAATTATGTTGGGAAAATTCAGCCAAATACATTTGTTGATTATGAACAACCTCATCCATATTCAACATCACCTTTATCACACTTTTCTCATTTTTCATCCTTAACCCAACAAGACAATCCCTTTTCCAATCCTCTTCACAACGATATTGTCTCTTCTCCCATATATCCATATTATGCCTATCGATCCACATACAATCCTTCCCCACCATTTCAACATTTTTCTTTCAACACAACACATCCATTTCAACAAGAAAATACTTCTTCTTCCAATCCTACCATGCACCCATATCATAGTTCACAATCTTCCTATCATCATTCTACCCATAATAAAGAAAAAATAGGTAATAAACCATTAAGTCATTTTATGGCTTAATTCCTAAGCCAATTATCAAAAACCTCTCGAAAACCTTCACAACGTAAATTTACTAAGCTCAATCATCCAATGGATATAATTCTCAAGCATTTACTTGATACAAATAGGATTGAGTTACCTCCCATAAGATAACCTGATACCACAACAGATTTTTATAAACCTGAGCTACATTGTGAATATCATAGAGTGGATGGACATATGACACAAAAATGTAGAAATTTAAGACGTGCAATTCATGATTTGATTGATGAGGGTATTTTTATTATAAAGGAATTACAATCTACAACTGATTATAAATATCCAATAAAAAATCAAAATCCTACACAAAAAATACCCATAATCAATCAAGACATGGGGATATCCCAAGAACCCCTGTTCAATTATCAACAATATAAAACCAATCAAATATTGCATTTTAATATGTCCCATCATAATGATATCACTAATATTGTAATAGAAACTACAAATGAGCAACCTCAAATTCAATCAACTCGATTTTATATTCAAGAGATGGATTCCTCATTTGACCAACCTTAAAAACTATCTTTGGCTCTAGAGAATGATCCAACATGGAATGTAAGCATAGAAAGCCCATATTTAGCATCAAAATCTCAATTTGCAATCCACTTTGATAGTCAACAACAAGTGATTAATCCTCAAGCAAAGATATACCTTTTAGAAGTATTACAAATTTCTCATGTTCATAGGGAAACTTTGTTCAAAATACTTAGCCAACAATTTGTTCCTCATGATATTTTCCCTAAGAACACAATTAATGATGTAAGCCCTCTTGAGGTTAACCATATTTCATTATATGATGAGGAGATTCCTTCCCCTACTCCACAAGAAGACTCCTCTCTTTACATTACAAGATTTATTAAAGAAATATCTATTAAAACTATCATGGTAGATAATGAATCCTCTCTTAATTTATGCACTTATCAATTATTCCAAAAACTCGAATTAAAGGAAGAAGATCTCAATGAATTGAATGTTATTATAAAATATTTTAACAATGAAATTCAAGAAGCTCGAGGCACTATAATTCTTCCCCTTAAGAGTGGACCCAAGATCCTGGATACTTTGTATTATGTAACATCTTGCCCTTCACATTACAACCTACTTATCACAAGTCCTTGGATTCATACGATGAGGGTTGTCCCTTCCACTCTTCATCAATGTTTGAAGTTTAAAATTGCAAATAAAATTGTTACCATACATGGTGACCCAACACCATTTGAAGAATATTTAACGGTTGAAACATCAAGTTATATACATGCTCCATTATCACAATTACCCCCTATAAATCACTTTTTTTCATCCATACCCGATCATCCTTGTTTACCAAATAACACCCATGCATATATTTCACATATGCTCCCTCTATATTATCAAGACTTGAAGATAGTTATAGGAATGAAGAACCTTCTTGTCCTTCAGACATTTTGTTTTGTAACACGTTCAATTTTACACATAAAAGTCAAATCTTTTACTACATTGTTCTACATTATAACAAAGATTTTGTTATCGCTACCTTTCATTCATCACCTTTTGTTCTTCATTCTCTCTTTCATTATTATTATCACATCAAGTTCTCTATAATTTTCCTCTTTATCATTGTCATCTTCTGTCCACTTTTTTTCATCTACATCTCATTCTTCACCACAACAATCTCAACTATCAACCAAACAGCTTCACATAAACCACAACCAAAACCTCCTTTGATTTTGAAGCCACCTTAGACATGCTATACTCAAATAACCTTGTATAATATATATATATCATCTTGTATATACCACCAATTCCATCATCAAAAGTAATATGCGAAAAGTTTCCCCTGCTATCCTATCATGCGCATGGTCTAGAATTTTTGAGAATTGGAAAAATGACAAGCTCACCCCTACCCAAATAAAAATCCCTTGCTCTACATCCAATCCGAGCAAGTATCCCAAAAGAAAAATCAAAGAAAAGTAAAAGTCAAAAATCAAAAAAAAAAAAAAGAGAAAAAAATAAAAAAGAGAACAAAAAGAGAAAAAGAAAAGCAATAAAATTGTTTTGTTAAAAAAAAATGAACAAAATCCCTACCCATTGAAAGTGAAGAAAAGAAGGTGAATGAGCTTGGATTCCTGGAATTCTTAGTTATTCGAAAATCATGAGGTAAACCCCATAACAGGTGATTTGTGCCCAACTTGCTTGACATTGGGTAATTCCTTTTCGTGTGGCGACATGTATGTCATATTAATGACCTTATTTTATACATACCTATGTCCGCTTGTGGATTAGTTAACTTTTGATGATTTACATAGTAGTCTGGTACGATTTCATGAACAAAAATCATGGTTAATGAACCCTTCACTTGCACACACATTGGTTCATTCAAGTTTGCTTGCATCGCTGCCTTACTCAAAATTAGTAAATGAACATTACAAAGCCCACACATTTGATCCCTAAGAGATTTTGTATCATCATGACAATCAAGATGGATAATGAACTCACTTATCACACACTGGTTTTTGATAAATTTGAATTTGTCTTAGAAAAAAGTTAAACTATTTCTTTGAAATTTTTCGGACAACATTAGTTCATTATTACTTTCATATTAACACATTACATAGATATTTCTAAAATTTCAAAAATCTCCAAAACAACTTATTGCAAAAATAACATGTATTTCAAAATCAGTTATCATACATAGTATTCATGACTTCGCGATGATGGTATAATTCCTAGGAATTATTCTTCTCAATTTTCACACTAGGAATTCTATACCTAGTGCAAGTCATCTTTCTAATTTTTCTTGCCCAAAATTAGTCCATAAATTTTCATAAAAATTACATAATCTTTTTGAAACATCTGACACAATGATTTATCTTATGTTACTTTACATTTTAAAAAGAACAAATACTTTCATATCATCGTGCCTTTCATTTTGATTTTCATGATGATGATATAATTCCTAAGTAATTATTTCATATAATTTCACACTTAAGAATTCTATGCTTAGCATAAATCATCCTTCAAAATTTTCATGCTTTGTTCAATCTATTTCACAAACATTTACCACATACATTATTATCAAACAAACATCACACATATTCCTATTACCACAAAAGCGTTAAGATTATTCTTAAGCATACAACCATTTTTATCAATATCAAAAACATTCCTCACAAATAGGATTAGCTTCGAGACTTAGCGATATTTGAACTCCACCAATAGTCTCATAACAACACAACATCCTTTGAGGTTTATTGCTAGAATCATCTTGTTCCAAAATAATATCAAACATTTCTTTATCATCATAAAGCCTTAATATTATTCTTAAGCACACAATATTTTGGTATTAGCAATACAAAACTTCCTCACAACAAGATTCACTTCGTGACTTTGTGAGCTTTGAAATCCACCAACAGTCACATATCAACACAACATCCTTCGAGGTTCATTGCTAACCCCTCAAATATATCATCATACAAAATCATCTTTCTCAAAACACACTTTACAAAATCATTTTCCTTTTATGTTAAGCATGATCAAAATGTTCAAAAATCAAAGCATGATAACAAGAAATTATGTAACACAACCATCATAAGCAAATGTAATAAATCATCCAAGAAATCACACAAAGTCACATAAAACAAAGAATATTAAATTCATTTTTTCCACCAAAAGTAAAATTTGGTGTAAAAACTCGAGGGGGCATCATAGTCACTAAATTAGTAACTATTTTTTTCTAAGACATCAATTTCACATAAACTATTCATTCTAAACCATCTACTCCATTTTTACCCATGTGAAATAATAATAATTTCTACTCAAGTGTCTACACTTTTCTTTGACGCATTTATTATTCACAAATACGTCAAAGAGAGGGCAAAATGTAGACATGAAAAATTGACTCATTTTCCTTAGTTTTTCTTCTAGAAAATCTAAGGTTATCTTCAGAGAACATTTACCCTATCAAATCATATCCATTCTTTCTAAATCTTATACCATTGGATAGGGCTCGAAAAGAGCTTTCCAACGGTATAGAATATGTCCAATTTTGACATCGTCTTCCTCATTTTTTGCTCCAACAAGCCAAAAAATTTTGACCATTGAGAAAAATCACCCATAAATCAACAAAATCGCCCGATGATTGACAAAATCGCCAAGCATTTTTTTCCCAAATAGAATTTTAACAAATTTTCTAAAAGAAAAAATTTGTTTTAAAACCTCTTACCTAGTTTAGCCACCGTTCGAATTAGGGTTGTTGGTGAACAGATTGAAGGTGGCAAACATAGGAGGGATGAAAACCTCCTTCATGTTTAGCCTAACCTCACAACTCCCTCAAATATCGCTTGGCCTATTTAATATAGGCCCCTTTTTCCCTTTTTCCTCCTAATTGAATCCTGATTGATTGAATAACTGACTGGCTAGCAAGTTGAATTCAGATCTCTTGACATTGCTGCTAAAATTCTCTTAAGAATCCCTCACATCAATTTGCCATAGAATTTTGTTTCCTAGCACCCCTATTGTTTAATTTTGTCATTGCAGGTCCTAGTTATAATTACCTAGATATCAACATAATTGCCTGACGATCATCAAAAATGCTAGGTGATTTCATCATATCAAAGGCGATTTTTTTAGAAGGTAGGCGATCCTGTCTGTAGATCAGCAAGGGGGTAAGGATTCAAATTAGTGTTTGCATCCCTTTCCTTGTTTCTATATTTTTATTCATGCATTGTTTAGTATTTCTTTAGTTATTGTTTAAATTTGCATATTGCATCCTAGCGTTCACCATCATTTCAATTAGTTGCATACTAAAATCAAGATTCATAATCGCATAAATCCATTACATATTAGTTTGAACAGACATCATATTGTTTCCATATCATTTCATATTTATTTGCATATAGAGATTAAGACATATTTGTAATTTGGAATACGAGAAACTGTCATAATTTGCAAAAAAACCTATTTTTTTGTCAATTTTTCTTGCTACAGAAACAAAGGCGATTTTATCAAAATAGAGGTAATTTTGTCAAAACAGAGGTGATTTTGCCAAAACATAGGTGATTTTGTCAGAATAGAGGTGATTCTATTTGGAACAGAGATGATTTTGTCTAAAACAGAGGCGATTCAATCCTGCTACAAACCTCATAATCTTCATCAAACATCCGGGTCAAGTAAGGTTTATAATTTCTTTTAGCCCTATTTTTAGGTATTGCATTTTATTTTGTATCCACTGTCTACTGTATTCATTAAATCAAAATTGCATAAATATAGTTTAGTTGCATAAAATCCAAACTTAGGTGTATGATAATGATTTATAAAAAGAACACATCAAACATCTTCCAAGACTAGTTATGGAAACTACAGCTAAAAGTTCCTGGTGAACCCTTAATTCGTCAAAAAATCACCACAAGAAAGCATAATTAAGTGCCTCTATTTCAAGGTGTAGCTATACTATTTTCCCATTCCCCCCTGAGACACGGATCCATTAGCCTAGAGGAAAGGAGTGCAAAAATTTTAGGCCTACACAACCCATTGCCCAAAGTTTGATTAACATATATAGTTAGTACTTTTAGTGTGCACTAAGTTAAAAATGCATCTTCCTTTAGCCATTCACATATATGTTTTTAGTGTTATCAATCATATCTTTGGAAAAAACTGTTCCATAAATATAAAGTTGACTATATATGAAGTTTGATGATTTTAAAGTTTCATTCAATAAGATATGAATCAATGAAATGTCATCTGCATTGTAAGCAATTGTTTCATGTTGTCTTTTAAATTTCAAGTAATTATATATCATAAACCTGCGATACACTATAATGTGGGAGAAATAATGTCACATAGGCAATTCCTTGTTCTAGAATGGATCATCATGATCTTTTCTATAATAAATCAAGTTATAGGAGGCATAGCTAAAATAAACTTTAGAGTTGTGTTATAATTTAGTTTGTGGCCACCAATGGATTGCATGGCCATAGATATAAGTTCTAAAGATTCATCCAATAATAATATGTAGAGGCACCTTATGGTGCATTAGCCATATGGTTGAATTATATATGAATATATGATATAATATTAACCTCATACATTAAAATGTGTCATTGGAGGATAAAAAAATGAAGATACAATAAAGAGAAGAAAGTTGTAAAAAGGTTTTGGGGGTTAAAAATAAGATTCAATATAGATATGTCTCATGGCATATCAATCACATGATATATCATCCAAGTCCTAATATAAATTGAAAAGACAATTTAGATATTATTAAGCATTGTTTTCAATCATAATAAGGTTTCATATGCATCTACTCTAATCAAATCACCTGAAATCAAATCCAAAGTATAAATTTCATATAAATTATAATTTGAGGATATTTAGGACATTTTTAAGCACTTGTTGAGAAAGAAATGATATGAAAAATCTCATAAAGAATGTAAAACAATAAAAAAGAAAAACGATGAGAAAATATTGAAAGTAATAAGCTAGAATGATACAGATAGTGGGGAAACCCCTCTAACCAAACAAGAATCCTATCTAGGTAATGTGAAATATTTAATGACCATACGATAAATGATTATTAGTCTTCATTGCTAGCAGTAATGGGTCCTAGAAAACTAACACTTAGGAAATCACATGTATTAATAGTTTCAAGTCATCAAAAAATAATAAAAAATTAAGGAGTAAAGCATGAAAATAATAGATACATTTTTGCATAATAAAATCCATTTAATATATTTCCTATGGGAAAAATCAAGCAAGGAGGAAGTTCAAGAGGGAAAATAAGAACAAAAAATGATACCTAATGCAAATAAGGGCAAAAATGAATTCAAGAGGTAAAAGAGTTTGAATGTGGTGTTGGAATTGGAAAGAAGTAAAGGACAACCTGATTTAGTATGTATGTGTTTGTGCTTGTATTTTCGTGTAAATATCATGTTCATAGACTAATAACACATTTTTTTATATAGAAAATGGTTTTTTCAAACAAATATGTTAATCATAGTATTATTTATTTTATTTTTTAAATCAATTCATGCATTTATTTTTTTATTTGATTCTTTTATGGTTTGTTTTCCTTGACTTTCTATTATTTTATACAACTATATAATAATGCATAAGAGTATTTAACATTTAGATGTTTTACTCCTAAAACATTTATAATCAATTATATGTGATCTTATACTTTTTTTGACATAGTAAAGTTCAACTAGTTCACACAAAATCCTAAGTTAGGAGAGGGACTCTCTATAGAAGTTAGATTTTATGGAGAGTTTGGGAGTCCCACCTTCATGACTGAAAATAGATCAATAGTTTCCCCCACTTGGGGGGGCAACTGTAAGCCATAGTCAAGTTAGGGGAGTCCTCTCTTAAGAGGTTTGGCAATGAGCCATAGTCAAGAGGAAGTGGGTGGAGGATTGAACCTCTCCCATCATGGTCTCCAATGTTTTAACATGAAATGGTTCAACTAGTTCATCTAAAATCTTAATCTATTAGGAGAGTGTCTTCTATAAAGGTCAAGGTTGCTAGAGAGGTTAAGGGTTCCACTTCCATAATTGAAGATTAATTAATAATATTATATTAATATTAAAGTAATTCCTTTTGATGTAATAGAGCATTGTAATTAACAACTAAAATATAGTATTTTTTTTTAGTAAAGATATGAAAAAATACAACAAAAATTGATGGTTTAAGCTTCATGAATATAATGTTAAGATCAAATAAATAAAAAATAAAACCCAACAATAATGTAAAAATAATTTATTTTTATTGAGAATTAGATCCAAATAATTGAATAACTAATTGCTATTGGTGGTGAAAAAACTTGTAGTGTCCAAAAACCATGGTATCTCATTTATCAACCTTGCTTATAGGAAATCACACAAGTAGAAGGGAGATGCATTTAAGTAGTGAAGAGGTTCAAACATGAAGTAGAATATAAATAAGATTTTTTTGTAGAGATCTAATCCAATTATGGATAACTAATAAATGAAGAGAGTCCTTAGAGTGTGCAAATACATTTTAGACCAAGATGTTGGAACTATGACTAATGAAATCATGATAAGCATATGAGATTCCATTGACAAATCATAATTGATAAGAATAATAAAACTTTTGGTAGTTTTTATAATACATCAAAAGAAAAACATATAAATATTGAAGAGTATGGGTTAAAATATTTAAAGGCTAGGCAATAATATACAACACTTGAAACAACCTGCAAAGGTGATAACAAGGATTTGATATTTTAATGTTGAATACCTTAAGATGAATAATGACCCAACTGAGATGAACAATAATTACAATAGAATGATTTGATATATATATATATATATATATATATATATATTTATTTATTTATTTATTTATTTATTTATTTATATTATTGTGAAAGAAAGATACATCTAATATGATATTGATCCATGTATATTTAGTGGAAAGAACAATTATTATAGTATGTGATTGAATTAGGATACAATCATATTAGAGGTTTTCTCTACATATTTGGTGGCATCCTACTTCAATCACATACTATAATAATTGTTCTTTCCGCTAAATATACATGGATCAATATCATATTAGATGTATCTTTCATTCACAATAATATATATATATATTATTGTGAAAGAAAGATACATCTAATATGATACTGATCCATGTATATTTAGCGGAAAGAACAATTATTATAGTATGTGATTGAAGTAGGATGCCACCAAATATGTAGAGAAAACCTCTAATATGATTGTAACTTAAAAGAATCCAAAACTAGATATCATTATAAAAAATAAGAATTGACAATTTTTGAATCCTACCTCAATGATGGATTATTGCTGAAAAGAAAATATAAATTTTATATATTCTCAACTCTTCTTAACAAAAGGAGATGTTGAAGTGTTGAGACCTAAACTAAAAGAATGAAGAAACAATGTTAAAGTTATAAATGGTAAACCATATTTTAGGATTGAACCATGGATAAGTAATCCTACTTTAGTATTAATTATAATTAACATGAGATAGAGTCAAGATGCTTAAGTGTTCATGGGTCAATTCATATTGGTGGTATGAAAGAAAAACTTGATTTGGAAAAATAGAATATTCATAGATTTATCATATTTAAATATAGTTGGAAAATACATAATAATAAGTTTGAAACAAGATCAAATGGTATTTGTTAAATTGGTTTAATTCCTCAATTTTTAAGGAGACCCAACTTCAAATCTTTCCAAGTGATACATGTATAATTTCCAAGTTGTTGTAATACTACAATGTAGTTGTAATACAAGATAAGTGGGGTTTGTTTCAATCCCATATAACCAGTTATAGAAAATACATTTGGATCAATACTTCCTTTAGTAATATGTGATTTAAATAATTTATAGTTACTTATTTGAAATAGATGATAGGCCCTATGTTTAAAGTTCACCTGTTAGTAAAACTAGAGTAAAATCAAATGTTGAATAGGATAGTTTTATGAATAATAATGAGTTTCATGTGAATAAAATGGGTTCTAGAAGTTCATAAAATATTATGATATTGGTTCACCAAATATGCTACTAAATAATTCATGAATCTATGTCAAAGACCCTAGTAATTTAGTCCATTTTTTTGGAAAAAATTCTTAGTTTTGGCACCTATATTATATTTTGCCATAGGTGGGAAGCATTTGGTTTAATTTTAAGGATTTTTTACCATGTCCTCACTTAGGAAGTGATTCATTTCAACCTTAGCGCAATTTGCTCCATAGGGGGGCTATCATCTAAAAGACATCAAAAAGATCCAAGTCAAATTTTGGGAGTGATTTGCTCTACTAAGCTAGCATTTTTTTGGACCAAGGATTTGGTTTATTTGAAGAACACAAGATTATATTGAGATGGGGGGCGAATAGTATAAGAGCACTTTTTAATTTTCTTTCCAAATCAATATTATGTTGTGTAGTATCAATAGCAGTAATCAAAGCAATGCACAAAACACCATACACAATAGAGACACCAATTTAACATGGTTCACCCAAAGATGGCTACTTCCACAGAGAAAATATTTCACTAAATTTTATCAATCAATATCTTGGGAATCCTTCCCAATTACAATGTTTATGGACCTCTGTCCAAAGGAGATGCTGATCCCCTAAATCTAGTTTGTGGATCTTTATCCACAAGAGAACTCTTTCTCCTATGCTCTAGATGGTGATCCTCTAGAAGACTTACTGCCTCCACTGCACTTGCTTGTGGATCTCTCTCCATTGAAGACTCTTTTTCCCACTCATAAGACCTGTCCTCACTGCCCTGGCTGATGGATCTCTATCCACTGGATACTAATGTCCTCTTTTCTTTGTCACCTCCAAAGATCTATCTCAATTATGTACTAAACATAGTCCAATCAATCTAGTACAAATATGTTCAATTATTGCACTAAACATAGTTTATTTTGTCTAGCATAAGTCTACTCAATAAGCTCACTCATATTTATATTAAAAATAGTCCATTAGTTCTAGCACAAATCTGCTCAACTCTTGCACTAAACACAATCCAGTAGGTCTACAATAAGTCCACTCAAATCTACACTAAACATAGTTCATTCGGTCTAGTACAAATCTGCTCAATAGGTCCACTCAAAAACTACTCAAATTTTCTCAAAAGGTCCACTCAGAACCTACTCAAATCTGCTCAACAGGTCCACTCAGAACCTGCTCAAATCTTCTGATTAGGTCCACTCAAAACCTGCTCAAATATACTCAACAGGTCCATTCAAAACCTGCTCAAATATGCTCAAAAGGTCCACTCAGAACTTGCTCAAATCTACTCAATATGTCCACTCAAAACCTACTCGAATCTACTCAAAAGATCCACTCAGAAAATGCTCAAATATTATCAACAAGTCCACTCAGAACCTGTCCAAATCTGCTCAACAAACTCACACAAAACTTGTCCAAATATGCTCAACAAGATCACTTAGAACTTGTCCAAATCTGCTCAACAAGCTCACACAGAACTTATCCAAATCTGCTCAAAAATCTAACACAGAACTTCTCCAAATATGCTCAATAAGCCCTCTCTATGACTTGATCAAATCTATATTGTAGGCTTCCACAAAAGCTCACACAAATTTAGTCTCCAAGTCTTCTCAATAGACTTACCTCAAATCTGCTTAACAAGTCCACACAAAACTTATCAAAATATGCACAACAAGCTCACACATAACTTGTCCAAATCTGCTCAATAAGTCCTCTATAGGACTTGCTCAAATCTGTATTGTAAGCTTCCACAAAATCTCACACAAAATCAGTCCATAAGTCTTCTCAAATACTTGCCTCAAATCTGCTTAACAAGTCCACACATAACTTGTCCAATCTCATAGAAATATAAAGAGAATTTTTAGAGACTCAATATGTTCTATACTCAAAACTCAATCACTTTCTCAACTCAATCTCATAGAAGCATAAAGAGAATTGTTAGAGACTCAACAATTTATATACTCAAAACTCAATCACTTTCTCAACTCAATCTCACAGAAGCATAAAGAGAATTGTTAGAGACTCAATATGTTCTATTCTCACAACTCAATCAAAAAATAGAATGGTTTGTTCTATATAACTTGAACAATCACTTCATGCATCCACTTGACTAGGCTTAATCAACTCTACTCAACCAATCACTTCAAGAAACAACCCTTTCTCTCAAACCCTAGTCCAAGCATGTAAAAACCAACTCAAAATGTTTCCAACAATGCTCAACAAAAAATCTCACATAACAATGATACTCATGTTCTTTTCTAACTCAATTTCAAGTTCTTTGCATAACAACTCACTTCAACAACAATGCTCATAAAATATTCTTTATATAACAATGATACTCATGTTCTTTTCAATCCCTAACTCAGGTTCTTCACACAACCAGTGGCTTCAACATCAATGCTAATAAAACAAGGTTTTAATCACAACTCTCAATTCAGAAAACCTTGAAGCATTAACTCAAACACTTCATTCAACCAATGGCCTCAACAACAATGCTTATAAGAAAAGGTTTTAATCACAAATCTTAATTCAAAAAATATTGAAGCATTAACTCAACCACTTTTGAAAAGAAAACCCTAATTAAATCCTTTTCACTCCAAACTTAATTTTCAAGTAATCCAATCAACCAACTCAGCCAAGGAAGAATTTGCCCATACCTTTTTGCTTGACAAGGAGTTGATCTCACAAATCTGCCACACTCCCAAATTTCTCTTTTCCAATCCCAATGAGGGTTAGAAGACTTTAATAATAACACAATACAAAATGATGACCCAAAATACACCTTATTACTCCAACTCAAAAATAACATTCACCATAGTCTTCTTTTAATAGAAAAACCCTTATACAAAAATAATGCCTAAAAGTTTTAATAGAAATTTACTCAAGACTTTACTAAAACTCCTTATTACTCCTAAAATAATAAATCTCAAATATCAATACCTCCAAGATTAATTAATGGCATAAAGTACTTCGTAAAAATAGCTTAACAATCCTTATTTCTCCCATAATTAAGACACTTTTACTATGCAAGTAAGATCACAAATGCCCCTCTTTCTACCCTTTTCACATTAGGAAATAAACTTAGGGAAAATCAAAATTTAATTTAATTCTAGGTACCTTAGCATCAAGTGGGGCTTGAACCCATGTCAATCTCCCTTCGTGTGCCTTAGCCACAGCTGCCAACCGTGTGCACTAGGCACACGTTTGAAACCCATGAGCACCACATGCTCCAAAAATTCCTCCATGTGTAATGTTCAATGAAAAAAATGGTACCTTATTTGATGCTCAAAAACCAAGCATGAACCATGTCTCACATGGATCGAACACAGGACCTTCCTGCCTCCATGCTTTCACAAGCCAAGCACTACCACTGAGCCACCATGACCGATGAGAATGAGCCTTCAATTTCCATGTGTAACCTTCCACTTGGTGCTAAAGGACACCACGCTTTGTCCTCTCCTCAAATCGCATGCACGAACAAATAAATCGAGCGCAAAGCTATTTTGAAAACATTAGGAGTGATTGATCATTTTTTGAATGCAAACTTTGGTGTATATATACACAAGCCTTCATGGCTTTCAACGTCGGTGCACAAGCATGGAATAAGACGTTGGTGGTAAAGGCTTTGGATGCCTTTAATTAAACTTTGTGCTTTGAAATATTTTTCCCTCCAAAACCCAACCTTAAGGTTTTATAAAAAATAATTCATTGTCCTTTGTAAACCAAGTAATATTATAATTAAAATTATAATAATTTATTTGGGTTTTTCACCACCTTGGATAAATATTATAATAAGGATTATAATATTATATCCTTCCATTGCTTCGGATATATTTGCTTCCAAATGAGAAATGAAACCACTTTCTGACCCATTATTTTGGGTGTAAAATAAAAATATTTTAACCTATTATAACTTCCATTGAATGTTGCACTTGAACCGGAGAAGAACTATCATTGACATCTTGACATCCATGACAACTTTGGCTTAGGGACTCAAAATGTCCAACAATATCCCCCTTTGTCATTGATGGCAACCCTCATTCTTTTTACTAAAACCTGACCTTCCTTTTTCTTCTTCTCCCCTTGGGAAATTACTCCTCTTGGATCAATGCTCTCTCAGATATCAAATATCTCCCCATATCAAATCACTCTCCATTACACAAATCTCTCCCACTTTGAAATCAATGGCAAAGGGTCACCTTTGGGACTCGAGGCTAAGAATGAGCCTCTTATCTTAGCCCCTCTCCCACCTCCTCTTGAGGTGGTTAATTTTGGGGTGGGAGTATTTCTACTCCGTGAAAACACTATTCCTTACCTTTATCCTTTTCCCTTATTTTCTAAGTTTTTTTATTCCTCTGATTGTTTCTATCCAAGTCAGCATCCCTATTTTCGTCATCATTCTTGTTCCTATTCTTGTTCCTGTTCCTGTCATCATTCATGTTCCTGTTCCTGTTCCTATTCATATTTAGGTTCCTTTTCCTGTTCATGTTCATGTTCCTGTTCTTATCAATGTTCTTGTTCATGCTTGTTTTTGGAATATATGCTCTACAACATTTTGTTGTGTAACCATCATTATTGCATTTATAACACTTAATGTTATTATTCCTTGGAGGTGAAAATATCTTAGGATTTCTCCTAGTGAAGCCATATCCTCTTTTTTCATGAACTTTGTAATTCATTGCCTTGTAATCAAACTCATTATATGAGTAGCAATACCGATGGAAAAGTTATCCATTCCCATATTCCTATCTTTCATGTGTCCTACACTATGAAGCCATGTGCCCAAACTTGTGACATGAAAAACATCTTCCATTGAATCTTCCTTGTCTTGACCTCATTGGTCTCTTGTTCTGATTGTTGTTCCATTTGTATATTCTTTGTGTGTTGTTACTATCTTTGTTAAACATTTTATTGTCCAACTCATCCTATGATGTCTCACTCCCTCTTACACTATCTTCTTCTGATGTATCTTCATCTGAAGTTTCTTCTTCTTCAAGACTTGAAGTTGACTCCTCTTCCCATTTCTTTTGAACTTGTTTAGAACCAAGGTCTGTTTTGTTTGTTGCTCCTCTTTATATCTTGACTATTTTATCCACACTTTTTGCACTGTTCACATACTTGTATAGCTTATTCTTGGAATATTCTAAATATTCCTTTAGTAGTGCCACTTCTTGTGCTAACTTCTCACATTCCAAAATATTTGCTTCTAACTTATCTTTGAACTTCCTTGCCATAGCCTTTGATTTTTATAAATCCTCTATGAGGAATCTTCTTTCTTCATCACATTCTTGAAACTGAATTTCAAGCTTAGAGTTTTGCTTTCTTACCATATTTACTATGTTAAGGGCATAGATAAGTTCCCCCTTGAGATCATAACCATTATCTGCTGAATAATCCTCTATTTTTTTACCTTTATCCACATAATTACTTTCTTTTGACTTGTCTTCTATAGGATCACTCACTTCTTCTTCTAATACCATTAGAATATTTTCATTTGGTCTTTCAAGTGCATCTTCATAGTCATCATCACTGAAACTATAACCATTCCTTGTGCAATCATCTTCAAGATGTCCAAATTTACCACATCTAAAATACTTGAGAAAAATTGGAGTCCTTTTCTTAACTGGTTCTTTTTCCTCAATCATAAATAGGACTTCATCTCTATAATTATCTGAAATACTAGCATCACTATCATTTGAGTACTTACTTGCATTATCTGTATAGTAGCTTCACTTTTGTCTTTGGAAGAACTTCTTTCCTTGTATGCTTTGTCCATCATTGCTTTTCTTCTGGTACATGTATCTTTATGATTCCCTGTACTTGTGATCTTGTTTTTCTTCACCATTGTTGTTCTTTGGCTCTTTACAATCTATTTTAAAATGTCCATACTTTCCACAATTAAAAAACTTAACAGATCTTAGATCTATGGGTCTTCTGGAACCTTTATCTCTTATACCATAATTAGCTTCTTCATCACTAGATGACTCATTTCTTGATTTTGACTTCTTACCCTTTGTTTCCTTGATTTCTTTGAATACTGCTTCCTTTTTGGAAGTAGGATATTTTGTTCTTATCTCAAAAGCTATCAGCATATTAAGCAAATTATCTCTTGTCAAAGTATCACCATCCAATGATACTTCTATAGCAGAAACCTATTCACTGAATCTATTTAGAAGAGATCTTAATACTTTATCACAAACATCTGATTCACCAATATTCATTCCAAGTCCTTGCATATCATCAACAACCTCATCAATTTGATTTAGATAAGCACTGATATTTTCATCCTCATTCATTCTCAATACTTCAAATTGTCCTTTGAGATTTCATATCTTTGCTTTCTTGACACTTTTATCTCCCTCATATATACATTGCAATTTATCCCACATTTTTTTTGCAATTCTACAATTCATAATTTTTATAGATTCTGATCTACGCAAACCTCTCACAAGTGCATTCATTACTTTTGAATTGTAGTGCTATAGTAGCTTACCATACTTATCTATAGGAGTATTTACTGTTGTATCATATCCAAATTCCACTGCATCCCAAACTTCATTGCCAAGTGCCATCAAGTAGAACCTCATAATCATGCTCCAATTTATGTAGTCACTTCCATCAAATATTGGTGTTGAATTACTTGAGGACGCATCCTTAGGATTCATTGTGTTCTTGTTAGCTTTTCCTTCAAGCTGTTAAAATCTTCTTAAGGCACCTTCTCTAATACCAATTGAATAACATAAGCTTATATTGAGAGGGAGGGTGAATAGTATAAGAGCACTTTTTACTTTTCTTTCCAAATCAATATTATGTAGTGTATAGATAGCAGTATCAATAGCAATAATCAAAGCAATGCACAAAACACCATACACAATAAAGACACCAATTTAACGTGGTTCACCCAAATATGGCTACCTCCACAAAGAAAATCTTTCACTAAAATTTTCTCAATCAATATCTTGGGAATCCTTCCCAATTACAATATTTATGGACCTCTATCCAAAGGAGATGTTGATCCCATAAATCTGGTTTGTGGATCTCTATCCATAGGAGAAATATTTTTCCTCTACTCTGGTTGGTGATCCTCTAGAAGACTTACTGCCTCCACTACACTGGCTTGTGGATCTCTCTCCATTGAAGACTCTTGTCCCCACTCAGAAGACCTATCCTCAATTCCCTGGTTGATGGATCTCTATCCACTGGAGACTACTATCCTCTTTGCTCTGTCACCTCCAAAGCTTTGTCTCAATTTTGTACTAAACACAGTCCAGTTGATCTAGCACAAATATGCTCAATTATTGCACTAAACATAGTTTATTTGGTCTAGCACAAGTCTTCTCAATAAGCTCACTCAAATATGCACTAAAAAAAATCTATTCGGTCTAGAACAAATTTGCTCAACTCTTACACTAAACACAATCTAGTTAGTCTAGCACAAGTCCACTCAAATCTACACTAAACACAATTCATTCAGTATAGTACGAATCTGCTCAATAGGTCCACTCAAAACCTACTCAAATTTTCTCAATAGGTCCACTCATAACCTACTCAAATATTCTAAATAGATCCACTTAGAACCTGCTCAAATCTACTCAACAGGTCCACTCAAAACATGCTCAAATATTCTCAACAGGTCCACTCAGAACCTGCTCAAATATGCTCAACAGGTCCACTCAAAACCTACTCAAATATGCTCAACAGGTCCACTCAGAACCTGCTCCAATATACTCAACAGGTCCACTCAGAACCTATCCAAATATGCTCAACAAGGTCACACAAAAGTTGTCCAAATCTGCTCAACAAGCTCACACAAAACTTGTCCAAATTTGCTCAACAAGCTCACAAAGACCTTGTCCAAATCTACTCAACAAGCTCACATAGAACTTGTCCAAATGTGCTCAATAAGTCCTCTCTAGGACTTGCTCAAATTTGTATTATAGTCTTCCACACAAGTTCACACACAAAATCATTCCACAAGTCTTCTCAATAGACTTACCTCAAATCTACTTAACAAGTCCACATATAACTTGTCTAAATTTGCACAACAAGTTCACACAAAACTTGTCCAAATCTGCTCAATAAGTCCTCTCTAGGACTTTCTCAAATATGTATTGTAAGATTCCACAAAAGCTCACACAAAATCAGTCCACAAGTCTTCTCAAAGACTTACCTCAAATATGCTTAACAAGTCCATACAGAACTTGTCCAATCTCATAGAAACATAAAGAGAATTGTTAAAGACTCAATATGTTCTATACTCAAAACTCAATCACTTTCTCAACTCAACATAGAAGCATAAAGATAATTTTTAGAGACTCAATATGTTCTATACTCAAAACTCAATCACTTTCTCAACTCAATATCATAGAAGCATAAAAAAAATTGTTAGATACTCAATATGTTTTATTCTCACAACTCAATCAGAATATAGAATGGTTTTTTTTATGGAACTTGAACAATCACTTCATGCATCCACTTGACTAAGCTCAATCAACTATACTCAACCAATCACTTCAAGAAACAACCCTTTCTCTCAAACCCTAGTCCAAGCATGTAAACACCAACTCAAAATGTTTCCAACAATGCTCAACAACAAATATCACATAACAATGATACTCATGTTCTTTTCTAACTCAAGTTCAAGTTCTTTGCATAACAACTCACTTCAACAACAATGCTCATAAAATATTCTTCACATAATAATGATACTCATGTTCTTTTCAAACCCTAACTCAGGTTCTTCACACAACCAATGGCTTCAACAACAATGCTAATAAAATAAGGTTTTAATCACAACTCTCAATTCAGAAAACCTTGAAGCATTAACTCAAACACTTCACTCAACCAATGGTCTCAACAACAATGCTTATAAAACAAGGTTTTAATCACAACTCTTAATTCAAAAAATCTTAAAGCATTAACTCAACCACTTTCGAAAAGGAAACCCTAATAAAATCCTTTTCACTCCAAACTTAATTTTCAAGTAAGCCAATCAACCAACTCAACCAAGGAAGAATTTGCCCATACCTTTTTGCTTGACAAGGAGTTGATCTCACAAATTTGCCACACTCACAAATTTCTCTTTTCCAATCTCAATAAGGGTTAGAAGACTTTAATAATAACACAATACAAAATGATGACCCAAAATACACCTTATTACTCCAACTCAAAAATAACATTCACCATAGTCTTCTTTTAATAGAAAAACCCTTATACAAAAATAATTCTTAAAAGTCTTAATAGAAATTTACTCAAGACTTTACTAAAACTCCTTATTACTCATAAAATAATAAATCTCAAATATCAATACCTCCAAAATTAATTAATGGCATAAGGTACTTCAGAAAAATAGCTTAAAAATCTTTATTTCTCCCACAATTAAGACACTTTTACTATGCAAGTAAATATCACAAATGCCCCTCTTTCTACCCTTTTCACCTTAGGAAATAAACTTAGGGCAAATAAAATTTTAATTTAATTCTAAGTACCTTAGCCTCAAGTGAGGCTTGAACCCACGTCAACCTCCCTTAGCGTGCCCTAGCCGCGACTGCCAGTCGTGTGTGCTAGGCACACATTTGAAACCCATGAGCACCATGTGCTCCAAAAATTTCTTCATGTGCAATGTTCGACAACCAAAACGGTGCCTCATTTGATGCTCAAAACCAAGCACGAACCATGCCTCACGCAGATCGAATGTAGGACCTTCCTGCCTCCACGCTTCTGTAATCCAAGCGCTACCATTGAGCCACTGTGCTCGATGAGAATGAGCCTTCAATTTCCATGTGTAGTATTCCACTTGGTGCTAAAGGACAAAACACTTTGTCCTCTCCTCAAATCACATGCATGAACGAATAAACCAAGCATAGAGCTTTTTTGAAAACATTAGGAGCGATTGATCATTTTTTGAATGCAAACTTTAGTGTATTTATACACAATCCTTCATGGCTTTCAATGTTGGCACATGGGCATGGAAAAAACGTCAACGGTAAAGGTTTTGGATGCCTTTAATTAAAATTTGCGCTTTGAAATATTTTTTCCTCCAAAATCCAACCTTAGGGTTTTATAAAAAATAAGTAATTGTCCTTTGTAAGCCAAATAATATTATAATTAAAATTATAATAATTTATTTGGGTTTTTCACCACCTTGGATAAATATTATAATAAAGATTATAATATTATATCCTTCCATTGCTTTGGATACATTTGATTCCAAAGGAGAAATGAAACCACTTTTTGAACCATTCTTTTGGGTGTAAATTAAAATATTTTAACCCATTATAACTTCCATTGAACTTTGCACTCGAACTGGAGAAGAACTATCTTTGACATCTTGACATCAATAACAACTTTGGCTTAGGGACTCAAAATGTCCAACATTATTAAGCTTGATTCCAAATGTACATCAAATTTTACATCTTCACTATTGTATATTTTTTGTAGGTGCTTTGAAAATGGTGACTTCATTTAAAACTTCATAATCATAAGTTTTTGCAAGACAAGCAAGAAAGGCAATATCATTTTAGCAAAATTTATCACTTTTGGCTCTAAATTTGTGTCTACTATCGATACGTTGGAATCCATAATATTATCTAGAAACAAAATAGAAGCTAACCACCCACTTAAATATTATAAAAATTGAAAAGAAGGATAAAAAAGAGATTTGAAGGGCACTTATATGCAACATAAATAATCACTATTTCTGGAGATAATGTTACACAAAATTAATAAAAAATAAGGAGTGTGAAGGGGGTATTTATAACAATACCAAACCTCAATTACATCATAAATTTTAACCTAAGCCAACATAACAAGAGGATTTAATTAAGTTAATTACAATTTATAAATTGTTAATCATAAAAAATTTAACCATGGCCCATAGGGCTTATATAAGACTATTATAAAATAATGAATACACTGTACAATGAAATGCCCTTAGGCCTATCCAATACATCACACAATGTCAACCTTGGCCATGAATCATATTACAATTTCAACACACCCATAATATGAATTTAGGATCCAATGAGAGAAGACATTAGTCACAATCGTATCTTCTCCCATAATGAATGTTATAGTGGGTCTTTTCAATTGAGTAAAATCCTTTAGAATCCCCCTCATCATTTAGAAGACACCCACCTAACTTCTAGAACTCAATTTCAATCGTTTTTAGATTTAGTGAGCAATTCTTTATTGAATGCTCCTCCCTTTTATAAAATGCATGATTGGTCTTCATTTATTTGAAAACTTAGCCTAGCCCTTGAACCCCTAGGTATTAGCCTCCTTAGATTTAAATTTGTTTGCATAAATTTATATTTATGGAGTTCCAAAACAAGTGCATATTGCCACATAAAAGTAGATTGGGAGAGAAAAATTAATGAAGAGTAAGGATATTTTGATATTCAAAAAACATAGAAATAATATGAATCATTAGATTCAACGTTTAAAAATAAGGGGTGATATTTGCAAGGACAAATGTTATGCATTCTACATCATCTTTTTTTACCTCCAAAATATTGTTAGAGTACCTAGGAATAGATATTTGGGGATATATTATTATATTGTATAAGGGTTGGCATGGGCCACACATAACCCAAGGTTGATTGTATTATAATATTATATTATATTATAGTATAATATTATATTAGTAGTAGGCTTCCCAAAGTAGAATTAGAAGATGGATATATAAAGAAGAGATATTTGTAATTGTAATCATCATGGAGATCAATCATATGTAATCATATTTGTACATGAAGTGGCTTATGGGACTATCTTGGGAGATCTTGTGGAGTTATTTCTTTCTTATAGAGTATTATTGGTGTTTTATTACTGTAAAGGTATTATCTATATTTGTATCAATTATGGATTGTTATTGTGGATATTATTTATGGATGAATTATTTGATATTTTTACATATTGGTGAATGATTTTGTTAATGATAATAAATTTTTGTAACAAAGATGCAATATCTACCCTCAAAACCTTAAATCTCACAATATAGTCCTCAATGTTATCAAACATAGCTAGTATAGGAGAACAACACTTCAATTACAAGTAACTTGCTTTGGTAGTATTAAATTTCCCATAATGGTCATAGTTTTGACCATACCTTGATAGGGTCATTATCCTCTTTGATGTGGAAAAGAAATTTTGGTTCAATCAACAAGGAAAATAGTCTACGAATCTCTTCTTCCCTTTGATGTTAAGTTCTATCATCAAGAACCATTGCTTTATCCCCTTTAAGGATGCACCATAGGTTATTACTTTATAGTATACCAATCATTTGAGTTGACCAAACACTATAGTTTTTCCATTAAGACAAGCAACTAGGACTTTGTGGCTCATCTTACACAATCTAACCCATAAAATTATAGTAGGTATATGAACTAATATCGCCAATGTGTAGGTATTAAAAAATCATGTGATTTAAAAAATAAAAGGACTCAAAATTCTTATGTATGCAAAAGTTATGGCCTTTGGAAGTTTTTTTCCTAATGGACCTAAAAATAAAAATTTAAATGCTCAAACCTTAGGGTTTCAAGTGCCAATCCTAACTTGCCACTTGGAAAAATATGATTCATTGTTATGCTCCAATACTATTTTACCACTTCACCTCATCCTTTTAGTGTGATCACTGCCACTTGTCTCCACTTTATTGGTTGAGAAAATATATTTTTATATATATACAAAAATGGATTGACATGGCACAATAGAAGGTCACATCGATCACCATGTTGGTTTTATATCTTCTAAAATATTTTAAATTTCGTAAAGGGACTTGGAGAGAATCAAACTCGAGTCTCTCCTGAGCTAAGTTACATGCACTAGCAAACTTAGCCATGCTACAAATGTGAATGAAAAGCATACAAGACCTCTTAAACTACTAGATATATCATTTCATTTAGAAAAAATAAATGGCATGTGATTTAATCATACACCCTATTAGGATCCCATACTAACATTATTATGTAATGACCCATTTCCAATGTAGGTACCCCATTCAAATGATATTTTGTAATATTTGTAATGGTATTTGGCACTTGAGACACCTAGACAAGTCAGGCCATTTCATGTACCTATTATAAAGAATATAATTATTTATTTAGTAGAAGATTCTATCTCGGGTGGTACTTTCAATGTAAGTCAACACTTGAGTGTTAGCTTAGGGTGGCATGAAATGTATCTCTAAAAGATAAGGGGGCATAAACAAATGTATCGTTTTACATATTGAATCAAAGTATTGAAGGAGGCTACCCTCTCAAAGAGGCTAGCAATTATATATTGTGATTTGTGAGATTAATATATATTTTTGCATTTATATTTTGTATTACAATATTATGTTCTTTCATGAATTATTGCTTTTACTGAAATATTTATGTGGATGTGCTTATTTTAATTAGAAGGTTCCTAACAAGTGGTATCAGATTACTTTCTAGGGTCATGTTTTGCTATGACTGCAATAGTTACTGTCTTGAAATTCGACTATTAGGTATAAATTTTTCATGTTTTTTATTTTTTTGCTTATTATATTATTAAAAAATCAAGCCCTTTTTTTACTTTGTTTTAGTTTAATAGGTTACAAACCCTGTGTTGGGGGTTTTAAAATATCATGGAGGAGTTATCGTTATTGGATAAGCTATATTTCTGGTAAAGCATCTAGTAAAGTGAGGGTGATTATGCTTCAATACCTAGGCCTTAGATAACACCCATATATAGAATTGAGCTTCCATGTATCTTTTGGTATATCGAGAGACCCCTAGGATTAAGAGAAACCTTTAGCCTTGGGAAGCTTTTCAACCGTGTATCTATCCATAGTACACTGAGCACAACACTTAGGAAGATTACCCTCCCATACTATTAAAGAGGTGGGTAGTACGCTCAAGGGCATGCATGGAATCCTCCTTGATTAATGGCCTAGAATATTGGTCTGATCTAGATTCCCTCAAGCACCTAAGAAATAGCAAGGTTGACTGTTATTACAAGGTTGAATTTATTAGACTTATTTTGGAGCATATTCTATTTTGATTTAGGTTGTTAGAAGTTGTTCAATAAAGAAATAAGAGACTATCTATAAATTAGACATCTCAAATTGTAATGTGGGTGGAATTTTTCTAAAGCATAATAATAGGGAATTAGTCAATTTCATTTTCAAACTTTATCCATTATTCGGTAATTCTACCTAAGGAATTTTAGCATGAATAAATTTTTATTTTGATTCAAATATTGTTGTTCCTATTTTTATGTTGAAATTAGTACTTCCTATAATTATGTTGTGTTCAGTTTTGTAGTTAAGCAATTAGCTGCAGGGATAAATTTAGATCTAGGTTGTGTAGTTAGGGCCCACCTTGTTTCAATAGAGCATCTTGAATTTCTATCCCTTCACCTTAGAAATTACGTTGTAGATAGATTCTATTTTTTTTCTTTAGTTCCTAGATTTAGTTGTATATTTTCTTTAGTAATTTTCAATTCCAAGATTTTAGCTCTAGATAAAAGACCCATTTAGTTGCATAAAATATTTCCATTGGCTAATACACAACAATATCTCTTTTAAAATTGTAATCCTTTTTTAACAATTAAAATTTCAAGCTAAGGCCCATCACTTTTTGATGTCATTGTCAAGAAAAGAGGTGCCACAATTTTAGAAATTGTGTCTATTGAGGGTTTTGATATTGAAATGCCTAGAGGGGCTAAGTGGTTCTCCAAATCAATAACATAAGAGCCAATGTTGCACAAGAATGATTTTCTAGTTCTTAGGATAAGAAGCAACACTGAAATTCATGTTCTATAGATTGTTTATTTTCAACAATTATTTGTTTTTGTGAATTTGATTTATTCCATTTTAGTTTTACACAATTATTTGTTTTTGTAATTATGATTTATTTTAATAGTTTATTTTCAACAATTGTTTTTGTAAATCTAGTGCATTTTATTTTTGAAGAATAATTTATTTGAGAAAAATTATGAGTAAATTAATCACCAATAGGATAACCATGGTAGATTTATTGCTACAACTTCCAACCCCAAAAATACACTATTGGATACTAGCTAGTATAAAGAGAGGATACCTAGTGAAGAGGAGATTGGTGCTTCCATAATAGAACAAAAATATCCCACTTTTGTAGTTTTTGAAAATCAATCACATGACACTATTTTTATTTCAATTAAACATCATAATACAATTATATATTCAGTTGCAAAAACTAGGCATATTTACTATTTTTCTACCCCTAAGACTAAAGAGGGACAACCATGGTTTATATATCCCATTACTCCTAATATTGAAGATAGACTAACTGAAGAGGGATAATAGTTATTCAGACATTTTTATGTTCCTAAAATAGAAGAGAGAAAGCCATAAGATCAAGCTGAGTCTTCATCAAATTCTACCCCAACATCAAACAAGAAGCAACCCTTCAGATCTTGGTGGACTTCATGGGCAAGTAATATGGTTGATGAAATAGAACAATGGAAAGGATGAACCACATTCAATTTTCCAATTCATCTTCCAAGAGGTGCTACCAATTCCAATGGGTAGGTAAAGAATATCTATCCTTCAATTTTATCTACCTTCCATGGACTGGTAATTGAAGATCTGGATAAGTTTCTTTTTTACTTTGAAGTACTTTGGTGCACTTAGAATTACATGATAGATGCAAAAATCTCAAACTATTTTTTCCCACATTAAAATATGATGCCATGAGATGGTTTATGGGGTTATTGAAATACTTTGTTACTTCATGGTACATCAATGAGGGGATGAAAGAAATATTTATGGATAAATATCAAATTATTACATAGTACATGATAGAAAGGACAAGCTCTTAAGAATGACACAAAAATAAGAAGAACTATTAGAGGATTCCATTGAGCATTTAAAATTTGTGCAAAAAAGAGGAGATATTGACTTGGAAGAAAATCTACTCAAAAATATGTTTTTAAAGGGACTGTAAGAAGAATCACTTGATATCCTTAATTTAATGGGAGGAGAAGACATTTCCAACCTGCCAATTGAAATAATTGTGGAACTATATACTAACTATTCTCGCATAAAACCAAATTTGCACAACCATCAAGCTGTTGGAAAATCTAGAGTGATATGATGAGAATTGGAAGATTTATTAGATAGTCTCAAAATTATTAGAAAATCTAGAGGAGTGACATCAGTAAAGTGTTCATCAAGTATGCAAGTGTCAAGTAGAGTAGTCGAGAGTCATGAGACTTGGCAGATGGAAAAGAATAGTCAAGTATCCAAAGAGCCATCCTACTATGTCTATATTATGGAGATAGTACTCCATAGAAAGAACAAAGAAAAGATAATAGATCTATCATATTTGTAAGAGAAAGAGAAGTAATAAAGATTGCATACATTTTGAGAAATCAATATTGTATGTTCTTCATACATAGTATATGAATTATTAAGACTATAACATTCATATTGTTGATTATTATTGAATTTTATTTGAGTTATTATAAGCCTTACTCTACATATTATTCTACACATATCATTATCTTGACATTATTATATTGTGGCTATATTATATTCAATCCTATGATATTTGTGGTAGTATTAAGGCTTAAAAATCCATCACACTTTGTGAATACCCTTTGTATAAGATCTCAATTTGTAGCATTTGTGACCAAAATATTTCAAAAAATAATTGTTGACATCTATCTATAGTATATTCAGGTTTGAAGGAGCCTAAACTTCAAGAAAGTAAATATTTTTACTTCATTTCTTAAAGACTACTACTGTAGGGATTCACACAAGAATGATATCCTCTAGGTATACCTAATTATTATGCCCCTTTTAATAATTTTCCTTATGCTACAAAAATATGGATATCTCCATAATACCCATGGTCTCAACAACCGCAACGGCCCCAATCAAACCAATGGCATTCAAACAATCAACCTTGGTCACAACAAGACTAGCAAAGCTAATAATAGCCACAATAATATTTACAAGCCCAACAATGGCCACAGTAAGGCTCCCATCCTAATAAACCTAACTAGCATTAGTATAGAGGGTCGGCGCTTCAACAACATCGATGTCTTTTGCCTACCCCTATTAAAAATCCTTTACTACCAAAACAACCACCTCTTCTAGCCTAGGTAGTACCCAATACAAATAATCAACTAGCACAATAACCAACCTATCAAGCTGAAGGAGCATACTCTATTGTCTTGCTATCCTATAGTGAAATCCAACCACAATCAACAAAAACATTTCCTGATCCTATCAATGCAAAAGAAATCAATGATGAACCCCCTATATCTTCCAAAAATCTAGTCATTAGGGAACCATAAATGCATGATGGAGAGTGACTCATCAAAGTATTCAATGTGTTGAATGCCTTGATTATAAAATGTATCTGAATGTCCTTTATGACATTAAATAGGTAGAGAAACATGTATGGAGCAAGGGTAAAAAATCCAACCATAATTGGGTTAACCATAGGTTAAGGGTTGACCAAGGTGAGGTGGAAGGAGACTCACTCATGCCTTCAATATTTGAAAGACAAAAGTCTCCAAATGTTGTTTATGGATCTAAATGCACATGGGGATATGTGTGGAGCAAGAGTCAAAGTATTACTAGGGTTATGTTGAAATTAGGTTTAATGTTAACTTTTGTGGCTTGACCAAGGTTAAGAGTTTAACCAAGGTTAGGTTAGGGTGAACTAGGCTTAGGTGTAGGCTAGGTGAGGTGTCCATGGGTTAGATTGACCATGGTTAGGTTGACCATGGGTTTGAGTTTGACTATGATGTGGAGTTTTGACCAAGGTTGAGAATTAACCAAGGTTAGGCTAGGGTGAGCTAGGCTTATGTGGCATGTTGACTAGTCAAAAGGGTAGACTAGGTGATGTATCCCTAGTTTAGGCTAAAGGGGTGGTCATGTGGTGACCATAGGCTTAGCGTAGGAAAAATATTAAGTGACCAAGGGGGCTTAAGTAGATAAATAGTGCTTTAAGGCTAATTTGTGAAATTTTTGTGGGTTTTATAAATTAATCAGTCATTATGATGATATGGGGGGTAATGTATGATATTTAGGTGTCTACAAGTAACAAAAATACAATATTCTTCATCAAAATAAATACCTATTGTTACTAAATAAAAACTTTCTATTTTTGAATAAGGACAAGATCCTAAGTATAAACTTTCAATTAAAACTCCTTTCCCTCATAGATTGAATTTAGAAAAAGAGGTTCCTAAACCTAAGTTTGACTTAGTAGGAATTATAAATATAAATATTAAGATTCCTTTGTTGCAATATCTTAAAGATGTTCCCATATATGCCATAAAATTTTAGAACTTTGCATCAAACACCTAGGTAGGAAGTGAAAATATCCTAAGACCATTCAAGTCTTAGGAAAATTTATTGACCTAATGTCTAGAAAAATGATGCTTCCTAAATATGGGGATCCTGGAATTCCAACACTAAGTGTAAATATAGGATAAAAAAAAAAGAAATATATTTTAATTGACTTAGGGATTCCATAAATATAATGACCAAGGAAACAATGGATATACTGGGATTAAAAAATATGTGTCTTACACCTACAATACTACAGTTGGTTGATCGGTCTAGTGTAAAACCATAAGGAGTGCTTATCAATATTTTGGTCAATATAACATCATGGGAATATCCCATATATTTTTTAGTCCTACAAACTGAAACTAAGTTAGGAGGACATCCTTTTATACTTGGAAAACCTTGGTTAGCCACTATAAATGCTTTTATTTTTTGTAGGTTAGGAAGAATGACCATATCTGATGTCACGAGTACTAAGAAACTTACAATTTACACAACTGCCAAACCTTTTCAATCATATGATAAGAATTTATGGATTGATGAACCAGAAGGTGGAAAAATAATCCAATCTCTATCCATGCTTAGTGCCTATCAATATAGTATTGAATAATAATCTTGTGACACATTCATCATAGATGAAGATATACATTTTTCTTTAGTTTGTACTGATAATGCTTCTAGTCAATTAAACTATGTATCATATTTACAACCTAAAGAATATTGGAAAGTTCCTTGTCTATAAAATACTCATGTTGGATAGATTTATCCTTTGTAATTTTTCATTCTCCATGATACCAATAATTCTTAGAATTCTATTATTTTTCACCAACTACTGCCACACAAATTCCCACTCAACTATTTTAGCAATGATATTTGTCGTATTGGTACCAACAACATGGCTTGTAAACAAGTTGAAGTATGCCTTGGAAAAACCCTCAGCATAAATAGTAATAGAGGCACTTCAAGAAAAATAGTTAATGGATCTCTTAGCAACTCTATAGGATGCTTTCACATGGTATTATAATGACATGAAGGGAATCCATATTGCTATAAGCACCCATTATATTTTTATAAAATAAGAGGGTGATCCAATAAGACAACCATAATGAATGATCAATCTAGTCCTAAAAGAATTTGTCAAAGAAGAAATCCAAAAATTATTAAATGTCATATTTATTTACCCCATATTGGATAGCCAATGGGTTTATCCATTAGTTATTGTCCCAAAAAAGAATGGTTAGTGATAAGTATGCATTGAATATCAAGAATTAAGTAAATCCATGAAAAATAATCATTTTCTTTTTTCATTCATAGATTAGGTCTTAGACACTTTAGCTATAAAATAATAATTCTATTTTCTATATGGATGTAGTGGTTACAACTAGATTAATGTAGCTGAAGAAGATCAGGATACAACCACTTTCACTTATCCTTGGGGTACATATGCTTATCGTGTTTTACCTTTTGGACTTTGAAATGCTCCAACTATATTTTAAAGAGTGTTATATCCATTTTTTATGATATAAACCATGATTGTGTTGAAACATACATGGTTGATTTTACCATTTATGAAGATACATTTGAGCGTGCACTATAAAATATACATAGAGTACTTGAACATTATCCCTTAAAAAAACTTTCTCTTAGTCATAAGAAATGATTTATGATGATGGATGAGTGAGTGGTGTTGGGATATTATATTTCTTAAAAGGGTTAAATATTAGATCTAGTTAAAATTAAAATAATTACATCCTTACCACAACCACACAAATTGAGTGATGTACATAGTTTCTTAGGACATGCGATTTATTATTGTCAGTTTATTAAGGACTTCAGTAAGATAGTTTTCCCATTGTTTTAGTTACTAAAGAAGACATTGATTTCAAATGGATAGTTATATGCATGTTAAAATACATTCAACACTTTGAAGCAAATGCTTACTACTACTATTTTAAGGGGTCTTAATTAGGCCTTGCCTTTCCATATTCATGTAGATGCATCTAAGAAAGAATTAGGGGTTTTTTTTAACTCAAATTGATGAGAAACAACCCTATGCCATTTATTATGTTAGTAAAAATATTTTGGGTGTAGAATTGAACTACACAATTATTAATTAGGAATTTCTTATTGTAGTCTATGCAATTAATACATTATTGGTTAAAATTTATTTATTCACACCAACCACTACCATTCGTTATCTCATGAATAAAGTTATTGTTAGTGGAAGGGTTTTTCATTGGTTGTTACTATTGTAGGAATTTGATATCACCATAATAGATAAACCAAGAAAGGAAAATGTAGTTGGTAGCCATTTATCATGTTTCATTTATCTAATGATCTAGAGCCAGTACAATATACTTTTACTGATGAACATTTATTTGCACTTTAATTACATACTCCTTAGTATGCTGACATTACAAATTAATCTTGTTTCAAGAAAAATTATTGCTCATGTTTCTCCTAGTAAACTCAAAAGCTCGTCTATGAAAGTGGACCTTACATTTGGATTGATGGACTTCTATTCAAATTATGTTCTAATCATGTTCTTCATAAATGTGTGCAAGAAGAAGAAATATATGATATCTTACATGCATCTAATGATGAGCCTTATGGTGGACACTATGTTGCTAAAAGAACCATTTATAAAATCTTGTAAGGTACCATTGGGCACCTTTACATAATTATGCCAAAATATGTTTCTATATGTTAAGAATATCAAAGGATTGGGAGACCAAATTTGACTAATGAAATGCCCCTCCATTCATAGTTAATTATAGAACCATTCGAGATATTGGGCCTTGAATTTGTAGGTCCCATTAGCCTTGATTTCTAGTTCAACAAGTATATATTGGTATGCATAGACTATGTGACAAAATGAGAGGAAGTGAAACCTTTGTAGTAGGCATGTTATGAGAAAGTTGAATTTCTCTATGATAGCATTTTTTAGTGCTTTGGATAACCCCATGAAATTATCATGGGTCAAGAACCCCAATTTAATTTTGAAGTGATTATACTCTTTGTCTAGAAATATCAAGTTAATCACCAAAAAAATTCTCCTTACCATACATAATCAAATGGACATATAGATGTTACCAATAGGGAACTTGAAAATACTCTAACAAATATAGTAGCATCACACAAGGCAGATTAGGCACATCTATTAAAGGAAGTTGTTTGGGCCGATAAAACTAATTGAAAACAAATACAAGCATCACTTCTTATGATATAGTTTATGAAAAGAAATCTTTAATGCCAATTGAGTTTAAAATCCAAACCTTAAGAATTACCTTGTAGATTGAAATCAATATTTCTACATCTTAGCAAGACAAACTTCTTCGAATTAATGCTTTGGATGAGATGTGGCTTCAAGCATTGCATCAGACTAAACTTGCCTAAACATAATAGAAGTGGCATGAAAAAGACATCATTTTAAGTATATTTTATCTAGGAGATTGGGCATTACTGTAGGACTCCAATTTTTAGAATTTCAAAGGTAAACTTCATACACAATGGTTAGGTCCTTATGAAATTGGAAAAGCTTTTAAAAATGGTGTAGTTAAGTTGAAAACCATTGATGACTCTACTTGAGGCTTAATGGTTAATGAACATTGCTTAAATTTGTATCGCAAGTCACTTTCAAAAAATAATGCTATTTGACAGGTCATTAAGCAAGCACAATTGTAGCTCTTAGAAAATATAACTTATTTTGTAGAAGATATGCCTTACTCTATAGGAGAGTTTCCTTCTTCTATATCTCATTGACCTATTCTTTAGTCCTCTATACATAAACTAAAAGAAGCAAAAATAAAAATAATATTTTATAGTGAAAACCTTTATAAGTATTGTAGAACCAGACATGGAACTGAATACCAGATCTCTGGCTTTCCACCTTTACAAAAATATCCCATTTGTAAAAACCTCTTTTTGAAATGCAAATGGATAGAAAAATTATGCAAACTATTTTATAGGTAGAATTATTCTACATTAAAAAAAAAATACTTACCCTAGGGATCTGTAGAATTTCACAGTCTTGTCCAAGCTACATGGGATGTTCCTAAGGAATATCATATTCTTGTAGTTGAATCTACAGAGGTTGTTGCTTTTGAATTTTTAATTCCTACAATAGAAGCTACAAGGAATGGTTTTGAAAAAGATACCACTAAAGGAGTTCAAACCCCTTCAGTACCAACTATTACAGGAATTTCTTTGTCAAATAAAAATAATAAAAAATAGAGTATAGGTAGTAAAGGGGGCAATGAACCTAATGCATGATGAGTTGGCCACCATAGAAAAATAGTTGAATGAACTAGAGGTAGTTGCTATACTTCAAAGCATGCCCAAGGTCAACCATGATAGGTTGTAGAAGAAACTAATGAGAAGAACAAGAAGAATACATGGTGTTAGTCTACCCAATAATCCACTTCTAAAAAGTATAGGGAAAATTAGATTTAGCAAGTGTTAAACAAAGACCAAAACACATCATGCATTTGCAAATTGATGATCCAATAAAGTAGGCCAAATATGATAAGATGAGGAAAACCTATTTTAAAGGGTTTGGCATGCAAGACAAGTAATATTTAAAAACTTTACTCAGTTTTGGTTACATAGGAATATGCAACATATTCAATTGGGGGGTAAAATGATGGGATTTGGCATTAACCATTTTTTTATCCTTTTTGTCTTAAATTAACCCCAAAATGATTATTTTTAATAACCTATTGCAGATTTATAAGTATGTTTTGGTTATATATGAATAAATAAAGCTTTTTAGAATAAGAATAGAAATTAGATGTTGCTTTAATATAAGTAATCATGTGCTTTACTAAGAAAAATGAATGCTAAATAAATATTTGTTTCTTGTCGAGTATATCTATATTTTCTAATTTAAGTTTTTACCTAGTTACCACAAAAAAAATTGTAAGTACTATAGAAGGGATACATAGTTACTGAAGAAGACAATTGTGTCCACCCAGTAGTTCTTGTAGAATAACTAGTAGATAAAAAAGTGACAACTAGTAAATGATAGAATGACAACTAGTAGAGAAGACTTGAAATCTCTAGTCAATATGCCTCAAACCCAAGATGCTAGCCACACCAAATAACTTGCAAATAGAAGTTGAAAGTTGTAAGGATAGGATAGAACTATCTCATCCCAAATATGGAAGAAATAATTGTTATATTCTCTCAAGCACCTAAGAAATAGTAGGGTTCATTGTTATTATTTTGTTGAATTTGTTGGACTTACTTTGGAACATAGTCTATTTTGGTTTAGGTTGTTAGAAGTTTTTCAAAATAGAAATAAGGGATTTTCTATAAATCAAACATCCTAGATTGTAATGTGGTGGAATTTCCTAGATCAGTTTATTTTATTTTTAGATTTGGTTCATTGTAAGGCATTTTTGCCTAAGGAATTTTAGCATGAATAAATTGTTATTTTAATTCAAATGTTGTTGTTCCTATTTTTATACTAAAATTAGTACTTCCTATAATTATATTGAGTTCAATTTTATAGTTAATTAGTAATTAATTTCAAGGAGAAATTTAGATCTAGGCTATCTAGGTAGGGGCCACCTTGTTTCAACAAAGCATCTTGAATTTCGGTCCCTCCACCTTAGAAATTAGGTTGTAGGTAGGTTTTTTTGTTTTCTTCAGTTTCTAGATTTTAGCTATAAAGTTTCTTCAATAATTTTTAGTTCCTAGATTTTAGTTGTAGAGAAAAGAACCACTTAATTACATAAAATCCTTTCATTGGCTCATATAGAGCAATATCTATTTTAAACTTGTAATCCTAGTTTGATAATTAAAGTGTAAAGTTGAGGCCCATAAACACATATGAGAGGATAGATTACTTTTCTACCATGAAATTTGAAAAGAGAAAGCTAATTTTTTTTAGATAGACCCCTAGTGCTAGAGAAGCCATGGGTAGGATTTTATGATTGGTAAATATATCCAAGCTATTTGACAAAGTTTCTAAAATGGTTTGATAAGTTTTTTGTTGCATAGATGTGAGAGGATATTTTGATTGGATATTGTTGACAAAAATATTATCTAGGGAAAATTCTGATAGATATGAATGAACCATTAGAGTTTTTAAATTCTTTACAAAATTTAGGAAGGATTATAGTTCAACACTTTGCTCATTCTCCCTCCAAGTACTATGTTTTTGCATTAATTTTTTTTCTATTTTTTCCTCTTAAGTTCAAAATTCGACATTTAAAAAAGAATACCAAGGAATATTCCCTAGCATGCAGGTGCAAAATTGGACATGCATGCATGCATCAGGTTGACACATGCTTGCATCACACATGCACAAAAATGGGCCATTTGATTGCTTTGGTTTGTTTATAAATATTTATTACCATTTATCTCCCAAGGGTTGCCTTAGGGATAGTGGCTATCTTAGCCTACTATATGGTGGTTGATGGAGGAAGAGGTCATGAGGTCAAAAATCCTTTTAATTGATGATGATATCAACATGATGTAGACCAATTACCTTACAAGAAATGATAATTTGGTAGAATGCAATGACATGGAAATTTATGACATCACCCCTTTTAAGTAAAGCATGTTGATGTGGCACTTGATGACTTAGTAGTCTATATAATCCATATAACTAACATGGAATATGATACGGTGCAATAGGTGGTACGTGAAGTGGTATCCCATACATTGATATGGTAGATGAGATTGTATTACATGTGGCAAGTGGCATGGCAACCACATAACTAACATAAAAGTTTGTATAGTTGACATCACCACTAATATAGTAGGTGAAGTAGGGATCGACGTGGAATGCTACACAATGACCGACTAGTAGGCCATATGCCACTTGCCACATATAATACATTTTTCCAGTCAAAATATACCAACTCATCATACTTGATCATACATTCATATATTTAGAAACAAACTTGGCAAAGCATAAAAATTGGAGTGAATGAAAATACAAGTGGCATAATGTAGTTATTTTAAGGCTAATCGTAGCATGATAAGTGATGTAGTTTGGTTTTTTATACCCTTCCCAATGGCCTACATAGGTTAGTGCATGATCGATAGTCCCCTAATCATGGCAAGTGGTATCACATGATTTTTTAGTACATTGTCTAGTAAATGCATAGTTGGCACCCTTTCAACCATTCACATAACAACATATGGAAACATCCCATTCACTATAGGTACTATTTTTTTTTCAAATGTTTTGGAGGTATTTTGTGTGATTTTTAGTCCAAAATATTAGGGTCCATAACTTTTGCATACGAAAGTGTTTTGAGCCCTTTTTAAAATCACATAGTTTTTTGATATCTCTATATTAGTGGTGTTTTTTTTCTCACAACTATACATAGGATTTTGTATTTTGATAGCATAGTTATGGACTAGAATTTGCTCTTGTTGAATTATCCAAACTATGCTACCTAGAAAATTAAGATTGAATATTTTTCCTAGAGTAAGGAGTTACTCAAATAAGAACCTCATGCTACTAATTTGAAAGAAAATAATAAGGTCTACAAGGATGAGAAATATGATGCTCTTGGTGTTATAGGTCTTCATGTTGGCAAGATATGACACCCAAGTTAGTAGTACCATAGAACCCAAGGAGTTGCTTGAAAAGTTTGGACATTGTGTGATTGCACTAATTCTACACAAATAAATAGGTTGGAGGTTGAGCTTGCTACTTTGACTATGGAAATTTTATATACTATTTTTGAGTACATTAGTCACTTTAAGAAATTACCAAAATATGTCCAAAATATAAGAGTAATACCTAAGGTGATAGAATATAGAAAAGAATTTGTGGAGAAGGAGAAGAACATTAGATTGTAAAATATTGTCTTCAACAATTTTTTAGAGACATATGAGGTCATTGTTATTGTATTTGAGATCCTTAGTGTACTTTCCTAATTGTCCTACACCACCAATTGATGACATATTCAAATACATTTTTTATGTCATCAGGCTAGAAGACATAGAAAGGGTAATTATGTAATCAATTAGGCCTAACCAAATGAAGCTACTTCCAAATATCAAAACTACAAGAAGCAAAAGTAGAATGAGAACAAGCACAAGAAGCCCTTCAAGAATCTAACATGTGGGTATTTCAAGAAGGATGAAGTAGATCAAATTCACATAAAAAAGCTTAAGGAAGAAGTAAAAAAAGAAATGTTGATGCTTCTTTATTCTATGTATAGGATATTGAAAACTTTGATGGAGATACCTCACAAACACATGTGGCTCTTCATTCAACATATTATACATCCACTTCTTCCAATGACTATATTGCAAATTCACGGGCAACTAGACACATGAAACAACACAAATATTGCCTAGAGGGGTACAACAAGTTGCATTTTGGAGAGCATGTTGTTATTGGATATGAATATTCTTTGCAAGTTGTAGGATGTGGAGAGATAAATAATGGATCATAGTCTTTTGATGAAGTACTTCATGTTCCTAATGTTGCACCTAGTCTCTTATTTGTTTATCACATTAATCATATAAATAAAAGAGTAGAATTCTAGCCTCATATTTGTGTAACTACTAATATATATGATGGATTTTAAATTATTTCATCTAGCTATTGTGATGAGTTAGACCAAATGTTTAAGTTGGATGAAAGGTCCACTTGTTCTATTTATTATCCTAGGATGAAATATTTTGTTCCTATGGTTTCACATACATATGATGAGAGTTAAAGATGGTACCATATGTTTGGGGATCTCAACTATTAGTCCTTGATATGTATGAGTCATCATATATGGTCATTGAGATTCTACAAATATCCCTCCAAGTGGTATATGTGAGGGATGTATTATTAGGAAGCATCATATGGAGACTTTTCCAAAAGGTATTGCAAGAGGGGCCACTCAACTCTTGGAGATCATACATAGTAACATTAGTAGACATATAGATATGCCATATCTTTCTAGAAATAGGTAGTTCCATATTTTATTTTATTATTTCTCTATATATGTGTGGTTGTATGTTATTTTCATTAAGGATGAGGTATTTGATATATTTAAGATCTTCAAGGCTCTTTTAGAGAATCAATTCAATAGAAAATTGTGGACATCAAAATAAAGCATAATTAAACACTGATTAATTAGTCATAATTAATTAGTATATTTAATATTAGCCAAAATTAATTAATATTAAATAAAGGTGAATTTATCTAAGGTATTAATTAGTTGATTAATAAATTTATCTATTAAATTAATTGATTAATTATTACCTAGGCTACACAACCAATCACCCCTCCTCAATGAGACCACTCACCCTTGCATCCCCCATGGCCACATCATCCATAGTTAGCTTCAATTCCACCTCACATAATTCATCCTAGTTATGTGTAGGAAGAGATTGCATCGTTCAAAAATAAATGTAAGTTAACTCCACCTCTACCTTATCCTTATCTGGATGGGTGAGGATTGTCCTCACCCAAATCCAATCTCTAGTTAACTACAATCACACCTCATGCAATTTAACTAACACATAAAAGGTAAGGAGGTTAGCATGGAGAAAATAATTAAAAAATACAAAGATAATATCTTTCACTTCAGTTCCACATGTTAACTAAATTCAGTGGATAAAAAAGATTTATTTAAAAATAAATGAATAAGCATGCTTGTATTCCAATCAAAGTTAACTGATGATTAAGCATATTAATATTAGTTGTTTACTTGAGCGGAGGAGACCCCAAGGTATCTTCATCGATGCATGCATATTATTTGCATGATACCACCCTTCCCCATCCCAAAATCTATAAATGCACCCTGTATTATCTCATTACACAGAGGATAGTTCATGCATTGAAGCACTACTAAAATTTTGAGCATACTTCGTACCTCAACCACCCCAAAGTAAATCCTACATAGCTATCCCTATCTTGTGCTAGGCCTTGATTGTAATATTATACAAGCCTAGATCAAGATTTCACTAGTAAAAGGATACCACAACTCACGATCGTGTAACCTTGGATGGTCTTAGATCTTGATCATTTTGAACTGAATGGTTGTCATCCAACCTGCATAGAAACTTCCAAAAACTAAATGGAGTAGTACAAAATAGTAGCAACACGATGCCACAACAACAACCATGATCGCAAGCAAGATAAGATCCACATACATTCATTTTAATTTTACACACTCACATTTATTTTATGCATTTTAGTTTATATTCTTGAATCCAAACCTCACTTTGGGAGACCCATAACATACTACTAACTACTTGCATTTCACATGTGTGAAGGCATACATGTTAAGAACAAGAAGAAACAAACATGGAAGAAAACCTGGGTATGGTAGAAGACTCTAGAACCTGACCATTCAATACTAGATGGTCAAACATCACAACCATTCAATGCCTAGATGATCAGAGCACACGATCGTAGGTCTCCCTGATGGTTGACATCTAGATATAGCTCCAACAAATGTAAATGAATATACATATACCAACACAGATACCAAAATCTAGCAAAAGTGGTGGTCATAACAAACCCATATTCCAGTGTTGTAGCAACAAAAATACAAAGGTACTATCATAAATTATAAAATGGAAACTCGTCGCTTAATCCTTGTGTAATACCTGTGAGGGAAAATATTGTAATCATGAAAGAGGAAAAAAGTACAATACAATACAATACAATACATCATTTACTACTTTTTATTCATTTGCTTCATATGGTGCATATTTTTATCATCTACAATATGGCGATCATGGTGGGACCATCCCTTTGATTTGATTTATGTAGTAGTTTAGATTGTTGTTTTTATACTTAACATAAGTTTGTTTTTTGCATTCTACAAATTATTGACATATTTTTTTGTATTGGATTTTTACACAAGCTACATACAAATGTAACCATCTGATCTTGGACGTCCATAGTTTTTAACCGTCTACCATGAGACGGTCTCAAATAGAAACTATCCAACCCCAAACGGTCATAGAACACAAGCACCACCAACCTTTTATCTTTGAAACAATGTAGGATTACAGGTAGGGGACATTAATCCTTTTTGTTCTATGTTTTTATTTAGCGATAGGCTTATGTAAACAAATTTAGAGTTATTTTTTGTGTATTTGATTTTGTGTGGGAAGTAGTAAATAATTGCTTTTGCTTAGGATAGAATAGTTGGTGATTTTATCTTTCATGTAAGGTTTAAAATTTATGTCACATATTGCATGTTTTGCATAAACATCAACGAGTTGGATTTCATCACCAACCATCAATTAGAACCAATGATTTTGGAATTCATCTCCTTCCTTTGGCCTGCCCCATAGATATCATAGTAGCCCCAAAAGCAGTTATTTGGACTTCATCACTGAGAAATACCAAATCTTGAGGATAGCTTGAGGTAGGTTAGATTAGATACCCATTTGTTCATGGGGTTTAATAATCAGTGGACTCATAGCTATTGTTATTGTCCAAGCTCGCTCAAGGGTGAAATGAAATCCCAGTTGGGAAAGTAGTTGGGCCTAGATAGCACAACATCCTTTGAGAGGATTATTTTGTTCCCATAGGTTACCATAAGCCATAACCACCTTAGGAATCCATTTTAGCCATTGGTGTATCACTTTGCATCAACGAAGTTGGAATTAACACACCCAATAGATTCCATTCCACCATCACATTCATAGTTGTAGGTTAGGTGCATCAAACACAAAAAAAAAAAAAACATTTTTTTTTTTAAATCAAAAGTACTCAAACAAATAAAAAATAGCTCCAAATACATCTAACAAACACATCAACCCAAGCATCAGCATACTAAAATAAAAAAAATAAAGCTATTGTTTGTTTGATTGCTTGTTTGTGTAGATAGAGAAATCCATCATCACCATAAACCCAAAAATCCATAGTCCATCCATCATATGCTTAGCTTATGGTCTTGAATCAAAGTCAATTCCAAGCCCAAGCTTGAGCCCAAGCTACCATCCAAACCATAATGGACCAATCTAGTTAGACCTCCCATCCATCCACCACTCCTCCAATACAACAAGAGGTAATATTACAACCACCTAAAGGTAGCTTATCTATCTACACCCATCAAAACACCACCAACCTACCTAAGACACATAGCTTGGAGACTACCTACTGCCACATCCCCACCAATATCCATGAATCCACTAGTCTAGGAATACTTGTATCCTTAAGCCATGTCACTTGCATTGACCTTTATGCTATGCGAGCCTTCCATGGGGGCTCATTTCCCCCACCAGATTCACCATGATCATCCTTGACACTATTGACCATTACACCATGTTTGGTATCTTCAACACCCCAAGAGAATGTGTATACTCATGCAACTTGCCCTGTCGAGCCACGTCCTGATTATGGCATACCTGTTGAATACTTCCCACATGGTGGTTCTAATCCCTAATCCAATATAGGTTATATATTCATATCCATAGATCTAAACCAATACCAATGGTCCTGTATTAACATAAAATGTCACTTGCTTGTGTATAATTCACCTGACTCATCCCATTTGCCACAACTGCCACCCCAAGGTTCAAGCCACCCAACTTCCATAGTCACCTAATAATTTTTCTTTGCACAATATCCATCATGATCCACTCAAATGCCATCCATACATGCTTTAACGCCTTTACAACAATACCAACAAAAATCCACTCAACCACCAAAGCTAAATATCTATGACCAACCATTGCCCTAATAGTACCAGTAGCTACCACTACAATAGTACTACTAGTAGCAACCTCCATCCACACAAAAATACCTACAACTACTAGCACAATAGTACTACCAACCACAACCTCCACCCACAAAATATTATCAGTAGATACCATTGTAATAGTACTACCAACAACAACCTTCATTGACACAATAGTATTAGCATCTACCACTGTAACTAGAAACCTACACCCATACCACAATATCAACAACAACCACCCATCCAATGCCAACAACAACAACTGCAACAATAAACTTTATCCATACCACAATATCAATAACAACTCTCCATCCAATACCAAAAACAACAACTACTGTAATAACCTCTACTCATGCCACAACATCAGTAACAACCCCTAATATGATATCAATAACAACAACTACTGCAACAACCTCTACCCATGCCACATCATCAAAAACAACCCATCCAAAATCAACAAGTCATCCCACATCAACATCAACAACAACCCATCCAACATCAACAAGTCATCCCACATCAATACCAACAACCACCCATCCAACATCAACAACAACACCAACAACCACCCCTCACACACCAACAATATTTCAACCAAAACCTATCAACTCACCCCACCTATATCCATCACCAATCTATACAATACAACCAATATCCATCCTTGGGTTTCCAAGCTAGCACATATCATACAATCAGTCCAACTACCCCAAATAAATTTTGAATTTTGGCCAACAAGGTTGACAATTTGGCATTGAAATTTGAGGGCATTGGATATCAAAAATTTATGCTTTATCAATTGCAAAAATACCCAATTAATCCTTTGGTACTATTACTGCCATATCCTCCCCTATTCATAATGTCAAAATTTGAGAAATTCAAGGGGAAATAGGACATCCAGGATCACATAATCTCATTTATCAATGCATGCTACCTAATTAATGAGATTGACCCTCTCATGATTTCCACATTCTTGCTATCTCTTGGGGGATCCTTAGATTGGTTCAACCATTTACCTAGATATAACCTATATAATTTTGAGCAATTGGCCAACCTATTTTTGGAATGTTTTGCCATTATTGTTAAAAGGAAAATGACACTCACTGATCTGTACAACCTTCATCAATTTTATGATGAGTCTATCTTAGACTTATTGTGGTCATTCCACAACTTACCCCAAATGAGGGATCCACCTTAAAATTTTGGTTTTTGGGAATTTTGGTTGTCTTTGAATGATCATTTTTTATAGGTCCATACCCATGAATTTGCCATAGTGATTCCAAAATGCATGGTTTGGGTAGTGTATTCTCAAATATTTTTGAAGTGTTTAATGTGGGTATTTGCTTGGTTACTATTTTCATTTTTTTGTGAGGTTTTATGTTTGAGTTTGATCATTAAGTTTGTGGTTTGAAGCTAAGTTATTTAAGCTGTTGGAATAAATAAAATAAAGTGTTTAATAAAATCAAAATAAAATAAATAAATAATAAAAATAAACATAATATATATGTGGATTTATGAATAAATCAATAATGTTAAGGACATCAAGGCATATATTTTCCTTTTAGAAACATATTCCTATGCTAGCCTTCTACCCCACTTTAATTCTTCTACTTCTTTGTTTATTAAACATGGTTAGCTTAATGTATATGGTCTATTCCGTCATTGATAGGTTATAAAAGGACCTAGATCTAACGTACTAGACGTGGACCATCTACCTAAATGCTTCACACGAGGATGAGGATATACACTATCGAATGACGTGGAACTTGGAGTAGATGCTAATATTGTTGATGATGGTAGTGAGGATTGGCTAAGGCTGGATTGAGGCACATGGTATGATTTTTGAGGTGGTTGGCATATTCGAAGTAGAATACTAGGTAATCCATTAGAGTCATTGTGTTTGGTAGAAAAATAGGTGACGTGGGCTTTGACTCACATGGCGATTTAGACAATGAAGATGCGAATGGATACTTTCTATGATGCATAAATGGACTACATGGATGTAAAAAATAGATAGTGTGGAGGATATCACAAATCTAGTAGTCACATAGTAGATAACGATAGTTTCATTTTACTACAACAAATAATCAAGATAAAACTTCTTGGTTTTGAACATAAATTTAGCTAGTTTTATCAATTGTTTCCTCAACATGGTAGTAGGACGTGTCATCGTTCTAAGTGAGGGAAATTGCAAAGGCCATTTTGGATCTTGTGTATGTGGATGTAACATAAGGAGGCTATATCTATATACTATTACAACTTTGACATGCAAAATAAAATGTTATCAACGACAAAATACTATGAAATGCTCAAAGATAGAGCATTGCATAGAGAGTGTATCGTTGTCACTATTGTTAGGTAGGTTAGAGAAGTCATTCAATATAAGTGTAGTGATAACATCTAGGCAGCACCTATGGATGATATGGTAGGTTGGTTGGAGAATAGAATGATAGTGTTTTAGCAACAGTCATGTAAGAGAAATCATGATAGCATATAATGTTTTGACTATCATTGCCACATCGAATAGGTGAAGTCAGAGGGAATTTGAATATTTGGTAACACATTGTATTTACTGCACCTGATGCTGACTAGTTCATTTGCAAAATATAAAATTGTCTACACCAACATTAGACACCCAAGAACTCAGCTGAATACTAGCCACCAAAGATAAATTTTCAAAATACAAATTCTAAGTTGATGCATCAGTATTTTTCAAACAAACAAACTGTAAATCATGTAGTGCCATCACAAAGAAAGGCATTAATACTTGAATCATTGGTTTATAGATGAATGAATCTACATCAACGTCATGAACAAAAATGTATAGGTGTATGATAGAAGTGCATGCAAATTTTATGAGACTAGTTATGGCAGTGAAGCATCTAGACGATGAGAATGTATACAATTTCAAATAAACTAGCACTAGTTAGTGGTCTGGGAAATAATGGGGACTATTTTTGGGTGAAGAGCACATTGGTAGAGGTATTTTTAATGGAGTGGTCAAGCTCCTCACACCAAGATCCAAGGTTTCTTGTTGAGGTCTGAGGCTTGATATGATTAACGCATCAAGAATTAAGTTGAGACAAAGGCCCTAAGTGGTACATAGGGGATATAGCTTTACAATGTTATTAAGTAAATGAAAGTTGAGAAATAACATAGTAAACCAGAACAAAATGACAAGTAAGCTTAGCTATAGTTTCAATCTTGGAATGCAAAAGTCTAGATATAGAGAGATGCGTAGCTGAAGGCCATCATATAGTGTATGATGCCTTCAAAGTAGATGTGATAGACATATAAATGGCAACAGAGTGGTCCTCTAATTTTTTATGGTGATGACTCCAAAGAAGATTAGTTAGACTCACATCCCATGAAGAAGAAGCTACACTATCTTACTTGGACAAGGAGGACGAGTTATGCATGATCAATGTATCGAAGCTCCCTATAGAGGGATAGAAAATACCACAAACCATAAATATAGAGGATAATGTTGATATACATGACGTAGCAGCATTCAGGTGTGCAGAGACTACATGATGCATGATCGAGATGAAGATGGTTAGAAGAAATTGTGTGTCAACCTAGAAAATAAATATATAGACTATTAAGAGTACATATGCATTATGATGGAAGGTCTTTGTTGTGTCATTTGACAGTATGCCTTGGTGAGATTTCATATGGACAAGGCAATAGGGCAGGTTCCATGCATGGTATTCTATTGAGGAGTCAATTATATATGTCAGCTTTAGTAAGGTTGAAGGTCTGATACTACTCTAACGGAACATGCAATGGTGGATCACATCCTGAGACGTGTCTTTCGTCCAAATATGGTGGTAATTGGAGCATATAGGGCTGTCTAGCGTAATATCAAACATGTAATTGTGGAAACCAAGGCATTACAAAATATTTAAGAGAATTATTAAGGGTTTGTTGGATGGCAGTTACAAATTAAATGAATGCTCGTACAAGGTGATCCAAGGAATTCAAAGGGTGAAAAGGTTGGAAATACAAATGAAGGAAGGAAAGGTAAAATGAAAATATTATTGAAAATTTTAAATATGCCATTGGAGTAGGAAATTAGGGCTAGAACTTTTTGTAATAGGGGGTTGGAAATTTTGTGTAAAACAAGGACTATATTTTTCTATTTTTAATGCAAAATACTATAGAAACTTGCACCTTCTAAGAAAAATTAGAGGAGATAGTTTTTTGAATATTTTGAACTCATAGTCTATCTTTTCCTTCCATGTTTTTAGACTTATATACAATGTTTAATGCATTTTAATGGTTGCACTATTCAATATTTAGAAACATGGATTTTGGTACGTTTCCTTAGAAGATTACACCTAGTTTAGTTCGGACCATGTGAATGTAGCTTCGATTAGATTAGGTTACATTCAAAAATTCTCACATCTCGGGGTTTACAGGATAGGGTACCGTTATACTGATAGTAGTTCATATTTAACATTTTCAACATTATGGTCCATATTCTAGATTTTTATTTTTATTTCTCTAACCCTGTCTTTTTCATTTTTTTAACTTTTACAGATAAAATAAAAATATGAAAAAAATTAAAACTCCAAAAATAGATGCATGGGTCTTAAGAATGAGCTGTAATGTTTCATTTTAAGTATTTTGATTTTATTTTGAAGCAAATTTGAAATTCCAAAAATTTATTTAAAGTTCAGTTTTTAAAGGAATTTTGTAATTTCAGATTTGACAGGATTTCACTTTTTAAAGGAGAAATGAACTTCAAGCTTTGCACTTTTGCTTTTCAAGCAATAAATTAACTTCTCTTTATGAAAATTACAATTTCATTAAAGAGGGGTAATTTATATGACATTCCAAAGGCTATTGTATTTAAAGCAATAAATTAACTTCCTTTATGAAAATTACAATTTCATCAAAGGGAGGTAATTTATAGGGTATTTCAAAGGCTACTATATTTTCAAATCTAATCATGTAGATTATTTTCTTTATATGCTCAAAGAAAACTAAAATGAATCCAATCATCATTTAAGATTCACATTTAGAGATAGATTTTAATATTTTGTTTCATGCTCAAAGCAAGGTTTAAAGAAGATAAAACTTGTTTAAAATATGCTTAAAAAAAGAAGATAAAATCTACCTAAAACACTTCAAGATAAAAGGAATTAATTCACTTTACATCATGGTCATATGAGGGCCAATCACATTTTGTTTTCTTTTAAGTTTTATGAATAATCAATAGCATAGCATAGTAAAATAATACTAACATATACCCCTTGTTAACAGTTGCTTGCAAATCACTAAGGTATTCCTAGAACTTATTTGATACATTTTTACAAACATACAAACACACATTAAGTAAAAGGAACCTTGGAGAAATTTCTATTTATTTGCAAGAGAGGGTTTTCTAATCAAAATCCTAACTGTGAGTGTGGTTTTGCAATTGGATAAAATTACCACTCAACATTTTGGTGCTAGAAGGAGGGCCTGAATTGGTTTACTTTGTTGCTACGTAAATGCTAAATTATTCATGTTTATTTGAAATTTTTATTTGAAGGCATTGGTCTTGGATAACAAGGTTTTGTTGACCACTTTCATTGATTTAAAAACAATTCTCTAATTGATTATGCATTTATGTTAACCTTTTGAAAATTTGAGAATGTCTTCTAATGTCATGGTTTATATTTTGGTTGATATTCATGATGATTTATAAGTGAAACATTTTAGGATTGTTAGTCATTTCATGCTTCTTTGCAAGATATTTATTTGACTAATAAAATTAACATTAAATTTGTATTCTTTAAGCTCCACTAATGGCAATGCTTACTGCTTGGATGACAAGCTATCCTTTAAACATATCTAGGCCTTCACATCACATGCCTATAGATATTTTGTATTATCTACCTTAGTTTAGGTATGATGGAATAGAATCGACTAAGGAACATATTCAAGCATACAAGAACACTTTAATTCAATTGCAAATTATGCATGAAGATGTTTCTTGTAACATGTTTCCATTTACATTAGATGAATTTGCTTATGATTGGTACCTTAGTTTACCTACAGGTTCTATCAATTATTGGGCTCAACTAGAGGTAATGTTCCTCAATAATTTTAACAAAAATCTAGTTGACCCAATCCTCATGCTAAATTAGTCTCTATTTGTAAAGAGCCCAATGAATCCATGATTCAATTCAATGATAGATTCCATAGGCTGTATACTGAAGTGGTGACACATTACCTCATGTTGAAATAAGAAGCCATTCAAATATATAGGGGAGCCTTAAATCCTCTTACTTATATCTTTCTAGGGAGAGTTCTTAAAGATCCATCCTTGCCTAGAGCCTACAATGAGGCAATAAAAATAAAACAAAAGTGGATTTTGAAAGGGCTTGATGTGAGTAGATTATCATTACTTAACCCTAAGGCTCCAAATCAAATACCACCCATGAGTCAGGTTGAGGCACAACCTTCTTCCATGATGAATTGTTCTTCAGGAGTTATGGATTTCAACCAATACCAACCATCTAATCTAGCACCCTTGAATCAAATGATATCTAATGTGAGAAATCAATGGGATAAAGTTGAATGTCCAAATTTTACAACCACCTTAGATATCATCCAAGAGGAGGTGTGAGTTTCAAAGCCAATATCCACCAATGAGGATTGTGGTAAACAAGTCCATAAAAATGTAGAAATGCATGAGTCTTCATACAATGGAGGAGTCCTAGATCTAACTAGCATTGAAATATGTGATAGGATAGGATCTTCCATAGAATTAAATGAAATGATTAAAGTGGATGATCAAGAAAGCCAACATGTTTCAAATAATGACCAGATAGAAATGAGTGGCTTAGATTCATTATTCACAAAGGAGGATTGGGACAATCATAGAAATAAAAATACAAGAATTGATCCCACTAAGGAAGCCCTTGACCCACAAAAAGTGGTTGGAAGTAAATTTGAGGGAGAATCAATAGATGAATCTAAAGAGTCACCAGAAGACACAATAGAATTTCATCACTTATTTTTAGAAGACAATAATTATAATGATCAAGAAAGCCAACATGAGCCAAGTTGTGACAAGCTATAAATACAAGACTTAGAGTCCTTATTTACAAGTGAGGATTGGGATAATCATAGAAAATGATTTGATCCACTTTTAGAAACAATTGAGCCCTCAAAAGTGGATGAAGGTGAGTTTGAAAAGCAATCCATTGTTGATTGTGAAGAAGTAGTTGAACATCACACCCTAGTTTTAGAAGATGATCATTACTGGTGGAATAAATGGGAGGACTTTGCTTCTCTTTGTAAAAAAGCACTCACTTCACCTGACATGCATGAAAAGTTGTAAAGGCTAGTTTATAGCTTAAAATAAACAACTCTCAATTACAGGAACAAATGCCTCAAGATGCTCATATTGATAACTCTAAAAATCATCCTCATGAGACAAATTTTGAAGATGTTAATGTGATCTTCTGCTAGACAATGGAGGGATCCTAGAGTGGACTAGTTTTAAAACATATAACAAATCAGGACCTTCCATAAATTTGGATGAGATGATTAAAATTGATGATCAAAATATTCAACATGTTGGCAATTTTGGGTTTGAGATCCTAGCTTCTTGTCTATGAGTTGTCATTGATGTCAAAAGGAAATGGCATTAATGTTAAGAGGATGTGTTGGCTTCAAAGGTGGAAGATTCCAAGAGAATATTTTTAAGAGAATCCGGAGAGATTCCATTGGCAAGGGTTTTTCATTAAAACCAAACCGGTTTTTATTAAAACCAAGTTAAATGGTTTTTATTAAAACCAATGGAGGTTCTCTTTATTATTTATTTAATTATTATTTAAAACCCTTCAAGGTTTTAATTAATTAAATTATTTAATTAATTAAGGGAGAAATTATTTTTAATTTATTAAAAATACTTAAAGGTTTTTAAACCTTTTTTTATTCTTAATTTATTAAAATTATTTAAGGGTTTTTAAACCCTTTTTGAAAAGACTTTTGATTAATTTCGAAATGGTCTTTATTTTCGCCGACGTCAAGGTGTCTTCGAAGAGACTATTTATTCTCCAACTCCTAAGGTTGGAAGGCTAATTAATTCGAAATTCCTCGAATGCAATTTGCGGTGTTTGTGCTCTGTATTCGTTGCGATCGAAGGAAGACTTAGAAGCACGTGCGGTTGAAAAGTCTTCGGGAGTTTTTTTCGAGGGTGAAGTGGAGGGAAGTTCACTTGTGAACTTCGTAGCCCACGTGGGCTAGTGGCAGCGAAGGCTGCTGTTGGGCGCTGCATTGGTGGAGGTCACCGTTTCGAGTCTCGCAGGGGTGCTTTGCTAGAGTAACACACGTTTTTATTAAAACGTCTTTATGCCACGAAATTCGGAGTTTCTTGGACAACGATTTATAAGGTGTGATTAAATTTTATGAGTTTTGGCTTTTGTGATTAGCATTGAATAAAAGCTTAGGAGAAATAAGGGCATATTTCTTTGGATGTATTTTTAAGATTATTCTTTGCTATGCTAAAATTAAAAATGGAGGTATAAGGTGTGAGTCTCTGATTGTTGATTTATTGGCATGTTATGGTGGTTGTGTTTAAAGAAGTGGAGCTAAAAGGTGTAATAAAGGAAGTTTATATTATTGCTCATTTCTTTTTATTCTAACCCTAACTTGGTTGGAAGTTTGAGAGTTGTGTGTGGTGACAACTTGAAGGTTCAATTATCTTCTACTCCAATAAGGTATGGGCACATTCTTCTTATGAGTATGATTGGTGTATGTTTTCTGAAATAAGGTTGGAGTGAAAAGGTATTCTACTAGGTATCCTTTGGCTAGGTGTAAATCCTATTTTTTGGTTTGTTGAAGACTACTTATGCATTGTTATCCTTAAGGAGAGTTTTTGGTGAATGCATAATTTCTGGTTTGAGATAGTGGAAGCTTTGTGCACTAGGGTTTATATTTGTGAGTCTAGCTACTTGCATTGAGTTGGTGGAACCCTTGGTTGGCTGTTTTGAGTTTGATGGTTGAGTTGCTTCCATAGAGGTTGTTTGATCAAGTTATTGCTTTACTTGATTCATGATATTGGGCTTACTCCATTGAGTTGATTTGAGCAAGTTATTCTTTGCATTTGGTGATATTGTGTTGGTGGTTGTTTTGTTCAAATATCTTTGGAGGGAAAAGGATTTCTACTTGTTTCCTTTTCTTGTGATGATTGGTTGAATGCTTCAAGGTTGATGTTGAGTTGAATGGTGTTGGTTGACTAAACCTTGTTTGATGAGCATTGTTGTTGAAACCCTAATTGATGGTGAAAAGAACATGAGTATCATTGTTATGTGATTCTTTGCATAGTTGGCAATTGTTGGGGTTTCATGTTCTTGAAAGAAAACATTCTATCCTATCCATTTCAGATATTGAGTTGAGTTTTTAGATTTGAGATTGAGATTGAGCTGAGTTGATTTGAGTTGAGTTTTGAGATTGGGATTTGAGTATAGAACATATTGAGTCTCTAACAATTCTCTTTATGCTTCTATGAGTTTGAAAAATCACATTGGGTCTCTAACAATTCACTTTGTGATTTCCTACTAAGAAAGTTTTTCTTGGTGAGCTTGCTGAGTTTTTGGACAGGTTCTAGTGGGGACTTGTGAGCAGTTTTTGGACAGGTTCCATGGGGACTTGTGAGCAGTTTTGGACAGGTTCATGGGAACTTGTGAGCAATTTTTGGACAGGTTCGATGGGGACTTGTGAGCAGATTTGGACAGGTCCTAGCAGAGGACTTGTGAGCTGAGTTTGATAGTTCTATCAGAGAACTTGAGGACAGAGGTGCATTGGTTCTATGAGAAGAACTCGAGGATAGTTGGCAAGTCTTTGAGAAGGCTTGTATGTAGAGGATTGATTTGTTCAAGAGTTGGACAGATCTGACAGACAGAGGAAGACTTGTACTAGACCGACTGACTATGTTTGGTACAGGTTGTTGAGCTACTGTGGACGTGATCATAGAAGGCAGAGGTCTCTTAGGCTAAGCATTGAGGATAGGAGGTCTTCGATGGAAAGGAGTTCCACATGCTGGAAAGAGGTAGAGGCAGTTGATCTTCCGAGGGATCATTTCCAGAGCAGAGGGGAAGGTATCTCCTTTGAGCAGAGGCTCATAAATTTTGATTGGGGGAAGGTATCTCCTTTGAGCAGAGGCTCATAAATTCTGATTGGGGGAAGGTATCTCCTTTGGGCCGAGGCTCATAAACATTGTAATTGGGAAGGATTCCCAAAGAACTTTGAGATAACTTTTAGAGAAAAGTTTTGTGGACGTAGCCCAACCATTCTGGGTGAACCACGTTAAAATTGGTGTCACTTTGTGGATGATATTGTGCATTGCTTTGATATTGCTTTGGGTATATTGCTTTACTATTTTGAAGTATAAAGGAAAAAGTAAAAGAGGTCTTATACTGTTCACCCCCCTCTCAAGATAAGCTTGTGTTCTTCAATTGGTATCGAGCAGGTGCCTTCAAAAAGTTTAACAACTTGAAGGAAAAGCTAGTAAAGAACACAATGGATCATTCAAGTGGCAATGCAACACCTATTCTTGATGGGTCAGATTTTGGTCTTTGGAGTGCAAGGATGAAGGTTCATCTAATGGCACTTGGGAATGAGGTTTGGGAAGTGATTGAAGATGAGTACACTATTCCCGAACATGGTCCTAATACTAAAGAAGAAAGGCTCCTACATCACAACAATTCAAAAGCAATGAATGCAATCCTGAAAGGCTTACGTAAAGCAGATCTCACCAAAGTGATTCACCGCAAGACAACTAGTGAAATGTGGAAACAGCTTGAAGGTGGTTCATACAGGTGATACAAATGTCAGAAAGGCCAAGTTGAGACACTTCAAAGGTATGTTTGAACAACTCAAGATGAATGATGATGAAAATATTAGTGACTACATGCTTCGTATGGATGAGGTTGTTAACTCCATGAAAGACTTAGGTCTTGAGCTTGCTGAAAATGATGTTTGTGATAAGATTTTAAGATCTCTTCCTAATAGATTTAGTGAAAATATTTCTGCTATTGAGGAAGCTAAAGATTTGGATAAGTTGAAAAAGGATGAGCTCCATAGTATACTTGCAGCATTTGAGTTGAGAACTCAAGTGAAGGTTGATGTCAAGAAAGAGGCAAATTTCAAGGCTACCAAGAATTCCAAGGGTAAACAACTTCAAGATAGTGATGAGTCTTCTAGTGATGAAGAGGCATATTACAAGGAAGAAAGGCAAGTTCTCTAGAAAGCACAAAAGTATGAAAAATATAAGATGTTTCAATTGTGGAAAGTTTGGTCATTATGCTACCGATCGTATTGTTCCCAAGAATGAAAGTGATGAAGATAAACAGGATTCTAAGAGCAAGGATTCTGAAAAGCACAAGCATCACAAGAAAAACAAAGATGAGCACAACAATCAAGGAAAGAGGTATTCTCACAAGCACAAGAAGAGTTTCTACCTAGACAAAGCAAGTAAGTGTTCTAGTAGTGATAGTGAAAGTTCTTCAAGTGATAATGAAAATGAGATGTTGTTCATATCGTAAAAAGAGGAAGAACCGAAACATAGATTCATTATCATGAAATGTCTTAGATGTGGAAATTTTGGTCACCTTGAGGATGATTGCACAAATAATGATTTGGTTTCTAGTATGTATGAGGATGCTTCAGAAAACTATAAGGAAGATGCATGTATGGTTTTTGAAAAGGGTAGCACCTCTAGTGATAAGAAATCTGAAAAAGGCTTTGATGATTCAAAAAGCAAACAAATAGAGGAAGATATAGAGGAAGGTGAAGTAGATCTTGAAGGTGAACTTATTAGTGCTCTTAGTGCTTTGAAAAAGGAAAGAAAGAAGAATGCTAGACTCAAGGATAAGTTAGATGAATGTTGTATGGAGAGAGATGATCTTATAGAAAGTCTTGACTTCTCTATGGCTAAGACACAAGAACTCAAGGATGAGTTAGAGTCTAAGGTTCTTGAGTATAGTGAGTTAGAACAGAAAATGGCTTCTTTGAAAGAGGAAACTAAAGAGTACAAGGATAAGCTTTACAGAGTTTCAAGATAGCTCCAAAAAGGTTAAGTCACTCATCAAAGGTCAAAGAAAGACAACAGATAAAACAGGCCTTGGTTTTGTTAAGCCACACAAGGAACAAGTTGGAGAGTCTAGTAAGAGACTCCAAAAGGAAGAGAGTTCTGATGAGGAAAGTATTTCATAAAAGGAGTCCTTGAATGATAGATGCACAGAAATAGAAAACAGAATTCAGAATGAGAAGAAGAAGTTTTTAGAACCTAAGAGGTCAATTAAAGGAAAGTTTCAAGGCAGATGTTTTGCTTGTCACAGGTTTGGTCACATGGCTTCACATTGCATGGCTCAAGTGAAGGAGGTAAATGACAGTTTCAGAAGTGCTAGTTACTTTCAAGGGTATTGCTACTCTTGTCAATAGTTTGGGCACAAGGCAGTTTATTGCAAGGCAAATAACAGGAATAGGTTTGGTCAGAACAGGTTTGGCTAGAACAGGTTTGGTCAGAACAAGTTTGGTCAGAATTGGTGAATTCAAAGATCAGGTTTACCTCAGAGAAACAACATCGTCAAGTGTTTCAAGTGCAACAATGAAGGTCACATAATCAGACAATGTAGAGCTGAAATTCTAGAATACAAGAACAAGAACAGTGGCATGATCAAGTCCAAGGATCAAGGCATGGACAAGAACAGGGATGAGAACAAGAACAAGAACAGTGACAGGAATAGGAATATGGACAAAGAGTTCAAGAGAAGGCCCGACAAGGAAGTTATAGACGCTGATGATGATCAATGCCTAATGGGAGTTTTACTCCCACCCAAGAATTAATCACCTCATCAGGAGGTGGGGGAGGGACTAAGCTAAGAGGCTCATTCTTAGTCCCGAGCCCCAAAGGTGACCCTTTGCCATTGATGACAAAGGGGGAGAGATTTGAGTAAGGGGGAGAGCCTCAAGACAGGGGGAGCTATTTATGTTGAGTTTCTGTGTTGTTGAGAAGCATGGTTTGCCATCAATGACAAAGGGGGAGATTGTTGGCAATTTTGGGTTTGAGATCCTAGCTTCTTGTCTATGAGTTGTCATTGATGTCAAAAGGAAATGGCATTAATGTTAAGAGGATGTGTTGGCTTCAAAGGTGGAAGATTCCAAGAGAATATTTTTAAGAGAATCCGGAGAGATTCCATTGGCAAGGGTTTTTCATTAAAACCAAACCGGTTTTTATTAAAACCAAGTTGGATAGGGTTTTTATTAAAACCAAGTTAAATGGTTTTTATTAAAACCAATGGAGGTTCTCTTTATTATTTATTTAATTATTATTTAAAACCCTTCAAGGTTTTAATTAATTAATTATTTAATTAATTAAGGGAGAAATTATTTTTAATTTATTAAAAATACTTAAAGGTTTTTAAACCTTTTTTTATTCTTAATTTATTAAAATTATTTAAGGGTTTTTAAACCCTTTTTGAAAAGACTTTTGATTAATTTCGAAATGGTCTTTATTTTCGCCGACGTCAAGGTGTCTTCGAAGAGACTATTTATTCTCCAACTCCTAAGGTTGGAAGGCTAATTAATTCGAAATTCCTCGAATGCAATTTGTGGTGTTTGTGCTCTGTATTCGTTGCGATCGAAGGAAGACTTAGAAGCACGTGCGGTTGAAAAGTCTTCGGGAGTTTTTTTTCGAGGGTGAAGTGGAGGGAAGTTCACTTGTGAACTTCGTAGCCCGTGTGGGCTAGTGGCAGCGAAGGCTGCTGTTGGGCGTTGCATTGGCGGAGGTCACCGTTTCGAGTCTCGCGGGGGTGCTTTGCTAGAGTAACACACATTTTTATTAAAACGTCTTTATGCCATGAAATTCAGAGTTTCTTGGACAACGATTTATAAGGTGTGATTAAATTTTATGAGTTTTGGCTTTTGTGATTAGCATTGAATAAAATCTTAGGAGAAATAAGGGCATATTTCTTTGGATGTATTTTTAAGATTATTCTTTGCTATGCTAAAATTAAAAATGGAGGTATAAGGTGTGAGTCTCTGATTGTTGATTTATTGGCATGTTATGGTGGTTGTGTTTAAAGAAGTGGAGCTAAAAGGTGTAATAAAGGAAGTTTATATTATTGCTCATTTCTTTTTATTCTAACCCTAACTTGGTTGGAAGTTTGAGAGTTGTGTGTGGTGACAACTTGAAGGTTCAATTATCTTCTACTCCAATAAGGTATGGGCACATTCTTCTTATGAGTATGATTGGTGTATGTTTTCTGAAATAAGGTTGGAGTGAAAAGGTATTCTACTAGGTATCCTTTGGCTAGGTGTAAATCCTATTTTTTGGTTTGTTGAAGACTACTTATGCATTGTTATCCTTAAGGAGAGTTTTTGGTGAATGCATAATTTTTGGTTTGAGATAGTGGAAGCTTTGTGCACTAGGGTTTATATTTGTGAGTCTAGCTACTTGCATTGAGTTGGTGGAACCCTTGGTTGGTTGTTTTGAGTTTGATGGTTGAGTTGCTTCCATAGAGGTTGTTTGATCAAGTTATTGCTTTACTTGATTCATGATATTGGGCTTACTCCATTGAGTTGATTTGAGCAAGTTATTCTTTGCATTTGGTGATATTGTGTTGGTGGCTATTTTGTTCAAATATCTTTGGAGGGAAAAGGATTTCTACTTGTTTCCTTTTCTTGTGATGATTGGTTGAATGCTTCAAGGTTGATGTTGAGTTGAATGGTGTTGGTTGACTAAACCTTGTTTGATGAGCATTGTTGTTGAAACCCTAATTGATGGTGAAAAGAACATGAGTATCATTGTTATGTGATTCTTTGCATAGTTGGCAATTGTTGGGGTTTCATGTTCTTGAAAGAAAACATTCTATCCTATCCATTTCAGATATTGAGTTGAGTTTTCAGATTTGAGATTGAGATTGAGCTGAGTTGATTTGAGTTGAGTTTTGAGATTGGGATTTGAGTATAGAACATATTGAGTCTCTAACAATTCTCTTTATGCTTCTATGAGTTTGAAAAATCACATTGGGTCTCTAACAATTCACTTTGTGATTTCCTACTAAGAAAGTTTTTCTTTGTGAGCTTGTTGAGTTTTTGGACAGGTTCTAGTGGGGACTTGTGAGCAGTTTTTGGACAGGTTCTATGGGGACTTGTGAGCAGTTTTGGACAGTTCCATGGGGACTTGTGAGCATTTTTGGACAGGTTTCAATGGGGACTTGTGAGCAGATTTGGATAGGTCCTAGCAGAGGACTTGTGAGTTGAGTTTGATAGTTCTACGAGAGAACTTGAGGACAGAGGTGCATTGGTTCTATGAGAAGAACCTGAGGACAGTTGGCAAGTCTTTGAGAAGGCTTGTATGCAGAGGATTGATTTGTTCAAGAGTTGGATAGATATGACAGACAGAGGAAGACTTGTACTAGACCGACTGACCGTGTTTGGTACAGAGTTGCTGAGCTGCTGTGGACGTGATCATAGAAGGCAGAGGTCTCTTAGGCTAAGCATTGAGGACAGGAGGTCTTCGGTAGAAAGGAGTTCCACGTGGCCGGCAAGAGGTAGAGGCAGTTGATCTTCCGAGGGATCATTTCCAGAGCAGAGGGGAAGGTATCTCCTTTGAGCAGAGGCTCATAAATTCCGATTGGGGGAAGGTATCTCCTTTGAGCAGAGGCTCATAAATTCTGATTGGGGGAAGGTATCTCCTTTGGGCCGAGGCTCATAAACATTGTAATTGGGAAGGATTCCCAAAGAACTTTGAGATAACTTTTAGAGAAAAGTTTTGTGGACGTAGCCCAACCATTCTGGGTGAACCACGTTAAAATTGGTGTCACTTTGTGGATGATATTGTGCATTGCTTTGATATTGCTTTGGGTATATTGCTTTACTATTTTGAAGTATAAAGGAAAAAGTAAAAAGAGGTCTTATACTGTTCACCCCCCCTCTCAATATAAGCTTGTGTTCTTCACAACATCCTCAAAATAATGACCAAGAAGAAATGAAAGAAGGGATAGAATCTCATCCTTTGATTTTAGAATATGATAATTATTATAATGGTTGAGGAAGATATGAGGAATTATTCATTTCTCACACTCTTATTGATGAAATTTCTATTTCACTTGAAATGTAGGATGTTGAAACCTCTATCTCACATGAAGAGCTTGCAATTCCTATAAAATCAAAAATGGCATGCCATTTGCAAAAACAAAGAAGATTCCTAAATTTGATCATTTTGAATAAGATTTTATGAAACACCTTGTTGAAATAGAAAATTTATAAATGGCAAATGTTTTTTATGATTCAGTTGTTTGGTATCAGGAAGAAGTAAAACCTCCTTTTTCATACTAGAATACTAAAAACTTGGGTAAAAATTCACATGATTGTCATGAAGATTCTAAGTAAGAAATAACATGGATGGTTAACAAGGAATTGGAACCAAATGATAAAAATGTTGATTTACTCGAAGCAAATCAAGTAATTGATCATGTTGATGTGTTATTTGACACATATCTTGATCAACAAGATTTATGGTTTGAAAAGGATTGACATATTTGTTTTGGGTGCCTAATTTTGGTGTTTTTAAAAAACAGATCATTGATGAAGATGAAGGGCAACAAGAGGATAATGACAAAGCCCATGAAGAAAAATAAGAAGTCACAAATGCTCACCAAGTTTTAGTAAATGCTAATCATGATGTGTTGAGTATTGATAACAACGTAGAATCTTCACATTTGTTATTGGCAACAAAAATTCTAGGTAATAAATTGTGTGATGTTCCTTTGGATACCAATGCCATTGATGATGAAATATCAAGTGTTGTGAATAAGAAATTGGATTTAACTACTAAAATTTGTGTCACAAAAAAAACAAAAAAAAAACATGATTAAAAATTTGAATCAAGTTCATTAAAAATTAACAATGGAAACTAGGATACAAACTTATAATGATCCTCATTTAGTAGACATCCTAGATGCTTGCAAATTGTTGCATGAGCATGATTGGCTTAAAGAAATAAATGATGACTTTGCTTCAAAATTTTCATAAATAGCCTTCTATTTGAAGGAAATCCTATATGTTTGTAAAAATGAATACTCAAGTAGGAGTGATGAACTAGATTTTGAAATTTACACCTCATTGAATAAGCAAGAGATAGTTGAGAATCATGTATTTTATTGCAAGGTTAATGAACTAAAGTCTCAACATGGAATTGCCAATAAAATTGAATCGAATTGGTGGGGTGAGAGAGGGGTTGTTATATTGATTGGCCTAATATTACTTTGGTTGGATTTCTATAAATATTGGCATGCATATCATGTTATATGTCTTTTAAAATGTGCTAATTGTGTTTGGGATCCAGGGAAGTGATAGTCCAATTTTTTGCATCATCTTGTACCATATTGTATATTATTGTATATAGTTTTGGTTTTCATGTTTTTGTTTTAGATTTCTATTTTTGTGCTTTGTCCTTAATTTTTTCGTTTGGCGAGTTTTTGTTTTTTTGCTTTCTTGTCAGTTTGCATTAGGTTAGGTGTTGGTTTATCTTCAAGTTTTATTTTTCATGTTTTTCCCTCTATTTGAGGTATATTTTATGATAGCTACTAATTTATGACCTCTTAGCTATTATGTTGTGTTCCTTTGTCATGAAGGATGAATTGCCTATCATGTGGATAAAATAAAAGGGGATGAAATTGTTTAGTAATCAATCCTAGATTTTGGTACTAAGATAGTAAATTTTGGAATACTAAACATTTTGTTAAAGCTAGACATGAACACACCATATTAAGGGGCACACTTTGAAATATTCAAAGATGAAATCATTTGGCATGCAAATTAAGGCCAAAATCCAACACGCTCCATTTCAAATACTTTCTAACCCATGTGGTGCATAAACTTTTGCAAATCCATTAAAAAAAAGGAGCAAGCAAAGGAAAACACACTAAAATTAGTCACCAGGTTTGGATAAACTCTACTGGGACTATAGACGCCTGAATGGCAGTAGGGCTCTATCTAGACAAAGCTTGTTAAAAAAAAAAGCATTGCAAAAATATCAAGTAAAACAAGGGTAATTTAGATAAACTCTATTGGGGCTATAGATGTCTGATTGGAAATATAACTCTATCTAAATAAATTCATTGTAATGAGCAATATATCTATAGCCTAAATGTTAAACAAGTGATGGAGTTCGAATGGTTTTCAAGCATGTAAAATGAAATCATGTTCACACATGCTAAGATAAAGCAAAGGGTTCATGTGTTTCATTTGAAGTTATCTACCCCACATTCTTGGAGGTTGCTAGATGGTTTGTTTTTAGATCTTTGATTTTTTTTCAAAACTGGGTTCTTCATCTAAAATGCTTAGGAGCATTTCCCAATAGAGTCACCATTTGTTGTGGTCATTCCACAACTTACCCCAAATTTGGAGACCCACCTTAAACTTTTGGTTTTTTGGAATTTTGGTTGTCTTTGAGTGATCATTTTTGATAGGTCCCTACCCATGAATTTTCCTTAGGGACTCCAAAATGCATGGTTTGGGTAGTGTATTCTCATATTTTTTTGAAATGTTTAATTTGGGTATTTGCTTGGTTATTGTTTTCAATTTTTTTGTGAGGTTTTGTGTTTAGTGAGGACCTAAGAAGGCTGGATGGAGGCACATGACATGACTTTTGAGGTGGTCTACATGTTTGAAGTAGAATACAATGCAGCTATCAGAGGCATTGGTGTTTGGTAGATAACTCGAAGACATGGACTTTGGCTTGCATGACAATTTAGACAATGAAGATGCAAATGGATACTATCGATGATGTAGATATGGACTACATGGATGTAAATATTAGATAGTGTGGAGGATATCACAAATATGGTAGTCACAGAGTAGATAATGATGGTTGTATTTTACTATAGTAAACAATTAGGATAAAACTTCCAATTTTGGACATAAATTTAGCTAGTTTCATCAATTGTTTCCTCAACATGGTAGTAGGGTGTCATCGTTCTGAGTGAGGGATGTTACATAGGCCATTTTGGGGCTTGCATAGGTGGACGTAACATAAGGAGGCTATGCTTGTCTACTATTATAGCTTCGGTGCATAGAATAAAATGTTATCGATGATAAGATACTATGAAATACTCAGAGGCAAGTCAAGCATTATGGAGATAGTGTATTGATTTATCTAATGTTAGGTAGTTTAGAGAATTCATTTAGGGCAGGGATAACATCTAGGCAACATCTATGAGCAAGAGGGTAGGTTGATTGGAGAACAAAATGACAATGTTTTAGTAATGGCCATGTAAGAGGAATCATGATAGTAAATAGAATTTTGACTATCATTGCCACATCGGATAGGTGGATTTGAAGGGCATCTAAATATTTGATAATGTATGGCAGTGACTATGCTTGACATTGGCTGGTTTGATTGCAAAATTTAAAATAGTTTGCACTAATGTTGTATACTTAGGAACTCAACCGAATGTCAGCCATCGAAGATAAATTTACAGAATACAAAGTTTAATTTCATGCATTAGTATTTTTCAAATGGATAAAGTGCAAATCATGTAGTTCCATCATAGAGAAGGTGTTAAAGCTTGAATTTTTGGTTTTTAGATGAATGAAGCTGCACTAACATCATGAAAAATAATGTATAGGTGGATTATATGAGTACAGGCAACTGTTATGAGACCAGATCATGGTGGTGAAGTGTCTGGACAGTGAGAACGTATATGATTTCATATAAACTAGCACTAGTTAGTGGTCGAGGAAATGATGGGGGCTATTTTTGGGTGAAGAGCACATTTTTAGAGGTATTTTTAATGGAGTGGTGAAGCTCCTTATACAAAGATCCAAGGTTGATCATTGAGGTCTGAGGCAAGATATGATTAATGTGTCAGACAGTGTATTGAGACAAAGACCTTGAGTAGCATGTAGGGGATATAGCTTTAAAATATTATGAAGTAAATGAAATTTGAGAAATGACATAGTAAACCAGGATGAAATGACAAGTAGGCTTAGCTACAGTTTCAATATTGGAATACGAAAGTTTACATATGGAGAGCTACATAGTTGAATGCCATTGTACGACATATCCTACCTTCAAATCAGACATGATGAACATATAAATGACAACAAAGTGATCCTCCGAGTTTTGATAATGATGAGTCCAAAGCAGATTAGCCAGATTGCATCCCATGAAGAAGAAGCTATGTTGTCTTACCTGGACAAGGAGGATGAGCTACGCATAATCAAGGTATCAAAACTCCCTATGGAGGACACAAAATAAAGTAAACCATGAAGATGGAGGATAATACTTATGAACATGACATAGCGACATTCAGGTATGCAAAGACTATGCGATGCACTACCGTGGTGAAGATGGTTAGAGGTGATTGCACATCAACCTAGAAAACAAAGATATGAACTAGTAAAAGTACACATGCACTATGATGGAAGGTCTTTGTTGCATCTTTTGATAGTATACCCCAGCAAGATTTCATATGGACAAGGCATCATCGCAGGCTCCATGCATGGTATTCTATTGAGGAGTCAATTGTACGTGTCATATTTAGTAAGGTTGAAGGTCTATTGCTACTCTAACAGAACATACGATGGTGGAGTATATCTTAAGACATGTCTCACCTCCAAATATGGTGGTAATTGGAGTGTACAAGGCTGTCTAGTGTAATATCTAATATATAATTGTAGAAACCAAGGCATTACCGAATATTGAAGAGCATCATTAAGGGTTTGTTGGATGGCAGTTACAAATTAAATGAAAACTCGTACAACATGATCCAAGGAATTCAAAGGGTGAAAATTTTGGAAATCTAAAAGAAGGAAAGAAAGAGAAAATAAAAATATTATTGAAAATTTTAAATACACCATTGAAGTAGGAAAGTAGGGCTAGAACTTTTTGTAAGAGGGGTATGGAAATTTTGTGTAAAACAAGAATTGCATTTTTCTATTTTTAATGCAAAATACTGTAGAAACTTGCACCTTGTAAGAAAAATCGGAGGAGATATTTTTTGAATATTTTGAACTAACAGTCTATCTTTCTCTTCCATGTTTTTAGACTTATATACAATGTTTAATGCATTTTAATGGTTGCACTATTGAAGGTTTAGAAACATGGATTTTGGTTCGTTTCCTTAGAATATTGCACCTAGTTTAGTTCAGATCGTGCGAATGCAGCTCTAATTAGATTAGGTTACATTAAAAAATTCTCACATATCTAGTTTTGTAGGATAGGGTAGCATTATACTGATAGTAGTTTTTCTTTAACATTTTCAGCATTCTAGTCCATATTCTAGATTTTTATTTTTATTTCTCTAACCTTGTCTTTTTCATTTTTTAAACTTTTGTAGATAAAATAAAAATATGAAAAAAATTAAAACTCCAAAAATAGATGCACGAATCTCAAGAATGAGTTTTAATGTTTCATTTTAAGTCATTTCATTTTTATTTTGAAGCAAATTCGAAATTCCAAAAATTTATTTAAAGTTCAATTTTTAAAGGAATTTTGTAATTTCATATTTGGTAGGATTTTACTTTTTAAAGGAGAATTGAACTTTAAACTTTGCACTTTTGCTTTTCAAGCAATAAATTAACATATCTTTATGAAAATTACAATTTTGTTAAAGAGGGGTAATTTATATGGCATTCCAAAGGCTATTGTATTTAAAGCAATAAATTAACTTCCTTTATGAAAATTACAATTTCATCAAAGGGAGGTAATTTATAGGGCATTTCAAAGGCTACTACATTTTCAAAGCTAATCATGTAGATTATTTTCTTTTCATGCTCAAAGCAAGCTAAAATAAATCCAATCATCATTTAAGATTCACATTTAGAGATAAATTTTAATATTTTGTTTCATGCTCAAAGCAAGGTTTAAAGAAGATAAAACTTGTTTAAAATTTGCTTAAAAAAATAAGATAAAATCTACCTAAAATACTTCAAGATAAAAGGAATTAATTCACTTTACATCGTGGTCATATGAGGGCCAATCACATTTTCTTTTATTTTAAGTTTCATGAACAATCAATAACATAGCACAATAAAGTAACACCAACACAGACCCCTTATTAACAGTTGCTTAAAAATCACTAAGGTATTCCTAGCACTTATTTGATATATTTTCACAAACATACAAGCACACATTAAGTAAAGGGAACCTTGGAAACATTTATATTTCTTTGCAAGAGAGGGTTTTCTAATCAAAATCCTAACTATGAGGGTTTTCTAATGACGGTTCAAGGTACTTGCACCATACACTCCTTATCATTATATATTTGTGATTTAGTACATCCTTATCTAGAGTTAATATCCACTATAGTAAAGTTCTAAGACCCTAGGTTTAAAGTAGTAAAAATAGCTAAAGGTAAAACCTTCTTCAATATAACTGCCCAACTTTTCCGAGATCTCTTTGCTATGGGTATAGACCCACCTATGAATCCTAAAACCTTTGACTTGCTAGGCCAAGCTAAATATTATTCGCTATGGGATCATTCTAAAAATGGTGAGTCTTTTAGAAAATGGATTTATAGCTAGTTTAAAATAATTAAGTCTAGGGATACTTTACCCAAAATTTCTATTACCACCAAACATTTTGCCAACCCAAAACTCTTTATCATGTTAGCTTACCTAGAAGGGTTGGATTTTGAAATATATGTAAGATAATGGTAGATAGCCACTATTTACTACATATATAATGAGAAAATGTATAGAGCATCAATGAGATAAGAGATTATCAAACCAATTTACTTTGATTGGCCAACCTATCTTTCCTAGAGAATACATGAGTAGTTGGTGGCCATGAAGAGAGATTCAGAGGCTCCCTCTTTCATATATTACTCTAACTTGATGTGGATGTTACTTAGATATATAAGGCAAGAGATGCCTTGGATTCCAATAACAAATAAAAATGACAATAGGGATCCTATACCAGTTTACCAATGGATTGGCCATCTAACAAATACCAAGTCTTACTATAAGATTCAATATGGAATTTTTGGGGCCTGCCCTAAAAATCATGTATGGCCAGAGTACCAAAATGCCTCCTCTAGCCAAATATATTTCAAAAAGAGGAAGTTGATGAAATATATTGGTATATCCTTACTAAGGGAATGATCATTAGACTTTACAACTTTACTGGAAAACCATTCCTACTACCCCACTTTATCACCAATAGAATTTTGGCCTTAGAGTATTTAAGATAGGTTGATTTTATCAATGTCACCTTTGGCACTAATAAGAGAATAAAATGGAAATTAATTCACCCCTGCAATGTGGATGATATCATTGTAACCAAAAAGGGTCACTGTGAGCAAATTGTGCAGTATTATGTATATTCTACAAAGATGGAGATATGATCTAGATAATAATTTTTCAGAGAGAAATGTTGCCCTCAATGGAGAGAGAGCCCTTAAATTTGAAAGAACTTTAAGGCATTATTTTTAGAAAGGGATAAATAATAAGGAAATTTCCCCATTAGAGTGGAATGTTAACAATATGGAGCAACTTCCTCCTTGGAGAGACTTTTATGAGCAATTAGTTGATTATGATCCTGAAAAAGAATAAAAAACATCAGTTGAAGGAACCAAAAATCAAAGATATGGAAGAACAACATTAATGGCTATAGGGCAATATTGTGGAATGGTGGAGGATGAGAGTAGATACAAACACTATAATGGCCAGGTTCGGCCATCAAGTAGATACTAATTTTTTTGAGTTATATGGAAAACATATTAACTATTAAGACTTGGGAGGCCAAGAACGGTAGAAGCTTGGTGTTGAGATATAAGAAAGTAGGAGTAAAATGGTAAAATAAATACCTATCACCTCCAAAATCCCCCTCTCCATCTTCAAAATAATAAGTTGGGGAAGATACAAAGGATCCCCCACTAATAATCAAAAAGGCTAAGGCCACTTTGAACCTTCATAGGAACAGTTACAATAGTACTTTGTAGGTTCTGTAATGATGAAAAAGATGCATTATTTTGGTGGTGGCCTGGGTAAAAATGAAATAGGGAATATAGAGAATGTTGATGCAGAATAAATGTTGAAACATATTGCCTTGGGAGGGGAATCCTCTTCACAAAATATAGTGAAAGATAAAGCAAAGGATAGCTTTGTGCTTACTCCTATAAATTTTATCGCTATAGTTTTTGCAAAACCATTCCTAATTTTAGAAGTTACACTATAAAAAACACAACATCAAGATGAATTCCATAAGGACAAGCATACAATTCCTATTGTATTCAAGAGGAAGGCAATAAATTCATTGGGGGAGGCTAAGAAAGAAGTCAGTAATAAGTAGATACTAGATCAAAAACATGAATTTGAACAATCTTTAATCTCAACTACAAAACAATCGGTCCAACAGGTACGTCAACAAGGTGTGGATAACATCTTCCAAAAATTTGCTTTGGTAGGCAAAGGTATGATCTTATCCCTTCTTCTCCTTATCCTTACCTAAAGAAATATCCCTCTCATATCAAGAACAATTTAAACAAAAAGCATCATCCCCACGTCATAGTTCACCACCTGCATCATCAAAGATCACAACATCTCAAGTTAATCCATATCCCCCACATTCACTAGAAATCCCAATATCATCATCACCTACTTACACTCCCCATCACCAAAATCATCATCGATTGTATCAATAGAGGGGAAAACACTTTCATATTCCCCATATCATCCCATGGTCATAACATCCACTGCTACATCAACACCAGTTGCAACCTCTACAATAAGTACATATTCCACCATCATTATAATCACTTCCTTTCCATTTGTGCTAGGTCCACCATCATTATAATCACTTCCTTTCCATTTGTGCTAGGTCCATTTTTAGCTTCACTTATAACTGCCTCCACCTTGGCAAATCATCCTACAATAGCCTCTTTGCATAAGGTGAGGAATGTTTCATAGAAATTTCAAAGTTTCTAGGCCAAGAAGTTGGTCCAACCTTCAAAATATGTTGCTATATGGAGAAAAACCATGATTGTTGATCATGTGTCTAGGCAAAGAACAACCATTTCTCTTACTCCTCTTGCCAGCAAACCAGAGGAAGATATAACTGTGGAAGATTATAAACTAGAATAAAATATTGAATACATCACCCAATTACCCTTGGAGGATGAATTAGTCATGGCAAAGTATCATCTTGAGACCATTTATGTCCAAACTAATATTTGCAAAAATAAATATGAAAAATTAGAGGAAAATATTGAAAAGATGGAGAAGGCTATGATAAATGAAGCTAAGAATTGGAAAACCAAATATCAAGAGGCCATCATATTCAAGGAGTAAACTAAAGAGCTAAAAAAAATAATGAGGCCCATGACAAAGAAATATAAGCCTTGAAGCAACAACTTCAAGTTGAAAAGACTAGAGTTGTAGGTTTTTATAGAGATAAGGTCAAACAGATTAGGAAGCACATATGGTCTAAAATCTTTGAGAAGTGCTCGTAAATATAGCCTATGATTGATTACATGGATGAGGCTAGCTATTTGTTGTAGGTGACCAAAGAAAACTTGGATGAGTTTAATTAAGAACTAAAGCCCAAGGTGATACAAGTGGAGCAAATATATAAGTTGTCCAAAAATAGATTCAATGATGTTGCCAAGCCAATCCCAAATAAGACATAAAATACTGCAAGATTGGTGGCCAGGATTGTTATCAAGAAAAATAAGTTGCTCCAGAAGGGATGGTTGCTGACAGGCAGAATCGAAGGTAAGTTGTAGGAGATTGTGGATGTCAACAAAGAAATTATGTAGTATTGTTTTGGAGGATTCTAGAGTGAGAATAACATCCTTTTGTTAGAATAAGACCTCTAGTCCATCATAGCTTCAACTATGTAGTATGAATCTAAAATAGATGCTTGGGAAGACCTGATCAACCAGGATCAAGTCTCTCAACTAATTAAAAAATTTAACCAGGCTCAAATATTTAATGGAATATTTGGTGAATAAGGGGCATTCCATGTCCTATGAGGAAATTTCCAAATTGGAGTTCGTCCATAAGTAGCTTAAAGAGATGATCAATCCCACTAAATCAGCTTGGGATCAAGCATTAGAAACATTGAATCATATGATTCAAATGTTTGGAACAGATACTGAACCAGAGGTTGAGGAAGAAGAAGAGGCTGATGAAAAGGGAGAAGTCCAAGAGGAAGAGAAGGATGATAATGAATATGGAGAACAAGAAGGAAATGAGGAAGAGATGCACTAAGAAAAGAGTGAGCAAGAGTAAGAAGATGAAAAAGATGCTAAAAAGGTGTAAGAAAAAGAGGTTGAAGAATAGAACCAACAGGAAAAGATTTTTGTTGAAATAAGCTAGGCATTTTGTATACTTTAGCTAGCATAAGAGACATATAAACATGTTTTGTAAGTTGTTTGATCCTAACAATATTAGAAAATTGTTGGACATTTTGAGTCCCTAAGTCAAAGTTGTCATTGATGTCACCATTGATGCCACCAGATGGAGTCATCATTAATTCCAAAGTTTCAGCAAGAAATAAAGGTGACAAAAATGGTCATTCAATATTAAGCAAGAAGGCAGAAGTTCGAGTGCAAAAATGCAAAAGGCAAAATTTAAAAAGAAGTGACAATATTTATTTTATAAATTATTTAAATTCAATATGAGTTTAAATTTTATAAATAAATATTATAATGGTTAGAAGTGCCATAGTGAAAACCCAAATAAAATATTTGTAATTTTTATTACAATATTTTATATTGTAAAAGTGGGTTTATAAAATCTAAAAATATCTAAACCCAAAGGTTGGGTTTAAAGGTTTAAGACAAAATATTATTTTAATAAATCCAAAGGTTGGATTTAGGATTTTAAACAAGGCAAAGTTTATTTCCAAAGGGAAGCGCAGACGTCAAACAAGGCAAAGGAAAGCACCGACATCATAGAAGACAAGGGAAGCGTCGATGTTGTTTAAACATAATGAGAATGCATATTAATACCATGCCAAATTTTAGTTTCGAATTAACCTTGCTCGATTTGAAAGAGAAACACATTGAATTTAATGTAGAGCTCATGATAGTGTCATGTGAATTTCATGGTTTGACTTGACGACGAAAGAGACAAAAGCTAGTGCAATGATTTATTGGATGCCAACAAGGCACTTTGGCCTAGTGGCAAGTGGACTGCAGTGTATGTTTTGGTGTGCACAGTGGTGAGTGTTCAAATACCACGAAAGATTTTGGTGAACGTGTTGAAGGCACCAACTCCAAGGTGCATATGTTTTGCAAGGTAAGGAAGGGGAGTTGAAGCACGTGGTGCTTCTTCCCTCCCAACGAGCTAGTAGCTCATGTGGTGGTTTGCACCATGGGCAAAGACTTGTGAAGGCTGCGTTGAGAGTTCAAAACTCTCCAAAGGCAAAGGTATATTTTTAATGTTTTATTTTATTAATGCCTAAGTTGGAGGTATAAGGTTTTGGTGATTAAAGTCTTTGCATTGTAATAAAGGTTGGTAGTTGAGAAATATCATTAGGAGGTATAAGGAGAATTCTGTTTTTATGTTCAAGTCTTAAATTTTGCTATTGTGGAATATTGAAAGGTTAAGACTTTGTGGGTTGTGTGATATTTCCAATAAAGGGTTTTTGATTATTGTGAGGATATTGCTTATTTTTAAGTTGGAGTGATAAGGTGTAATTGTGATATTATTTTTGTGATATAAAAATTATCCTCTAACCCTTATTGAGTTTGTCAAAGAAGTAATTGTGAGTGTGGTAGATTTGTAAGGACAACTACTCTTCAAGAAAAGGTATGGGCAAAATTCTTCTTTGTTGAGTTAGGTGATTGGATTGATTGAAAATTAAGTTTGGAGTGAAAAGGATTTGATTAGGGTTTCCTTTTCAAAAGTGGTTGAGTTAATGGTTCAAGGTTTTCTAGATTGAGAGTTGTGATTAAACCTTGCTTGATAAGCATTGTTGTTTAGACCATTGGTTGAGTGAAGTAAATTGAGATTATGCTTCAAGGTTTTATGAATTGGGATGTTGTGATTAAACCTTGTTTTATTAGCATTGTTGTTGAAGCCATTGGTTAAGCAAAGAACTTGAACTTGAGTTAGAAAAGAACATGAGTATCATTGTTATGTGAGATTTATGTTGAGCATTGTTGGAAACATTTTGAGTTGAGTGATACATACTTGGACTAGGGTTTGTGAGAAAGGGTTTGTTCCTTGAGGTGATTGGTTGAGTAGAGTTGATTGAGCCTATTCAAGTGGATGTGAAGTGGTTGTTCAAGTTCCAAGAAATAAACTATTCTATATTCTGAATTGAGTTGAGATTGAGTTTTGAGAATAGAACATATTGAGTCTCTAACAATTTTCTTTATGCTTCTATGAGATTGAGTTGAGATTGAGCATTGAGTATAGAACATATTGAGTCTCTAACAATTCTCTTTATGCTTATATGAGATTGAGTTGAGAAAGTATTTGAGCATTGAGTATAGGACATATTGAGTCTCTAACAATTCTCTTTATGCTTCTATGAGATTGAGTTGAGAAAGTGTTTGAGCATTGAGTATAGAACATATTGAGTCTCTAACAATTCTCTTTATGCTTCTATGAGATTGGAAAAGTTTTGTGTGGACTTGTTAAGATGATTTGAGGTAAGTCTTTGAGAAGGCTTGTGGACTGATTTTGTGTAAGCTTTTGTGGAAGCTTGCAATTTATATTTGAGCAAGTCCTAGAGAGGACTTGTTGAGCATATTTGGACAAGTTCTGAGTGAGCTTGTTGAGCATATTTGGACATGTTCTGAGTGAGCTTGTTGAGCAAGTTATGAGTGGGTCTGTTGAGAATATTTGAGTAGGTTTTGAGTGGACCTATTGAGCATATTTGAGCAGGTTTTGAGTGGACCTATTGAGAAAATTTGAGCAGGTTCTGAGTGGGCCTGTTGAGCAGATTTGAGCAGGTTCTGAGTGGAACTATTGAGCAGATTTAAGAATATTATGAGTAAACCTATTGAGTAGAGCTTTAGATGTGACAGAGCAGAGAGGATAGAGTCTCCAGTGGATAGAGATCCATTAGCCAGGATAATTGAGGATAGGTCTTCTAAGTGAGGACAAGAGTCTTCAAGTGGAGAGAGATCCATAGTCAGTGTAGTGGAGGCAGTCTTCTAGAATATCACCAACTAGAGCAGAGGAGAAAGAGTTCTCTAGTGGATAGAGATCCACAAACTAGATTTAGGGGATCAACATCTCCTTTGGATAGAGGTCCATAAACATTGTAATTGGGAAGGATTCCCAAAATATTTTTTGAGAAATATTTAGAAGAAATATTTTCTCTATGGAGGTAGCCCACATTGGGTGAACCACGTTAAAATCTGTGTCTCTATTATGGATGGTGTTTTATGCATTGCTTTGATTACTGCTATTGATACTGCTATCTATACACTGCATAATATTGAATTGAAAAGAAAAATAAAAAGTGGTCTTATACTGTTCATCCCCCCTCTCAGTATAAGCTTATGTTCTTCAATTGGTATCAGAGTGGGTTCCTTCAGAAGAGTTTGAAAGCTTGAAGGAAAAGTGGTCTAAGAACACAATGGATCAAAAGGATCAAAAGGATGGGACCACCATTAATGCAGTACCAGTATTTGATGGAAGTGACTTCTTGTATTGGTGTGTGTTGATGAGATTTCACCTGATGGCACTTGGCAATGAAGTTTGGGATGCAGTGGTACTTGGATATGATCCAGAAGCCAATCCTCCTATAGATAAGGAAGGTAAGCTTCTAATGCATGCAAATTCAAGAGCTATGAATACAATTATAAAAGGGTTGCATAGATCAAAATCTATGAAGGTTATGGAGTGTACAACAACAAAAGATATGTGGGAACTATTGCATACCATATATGAAGGAGATAAAATTTTTAGGAAAGCTAAGATCAAAAATCTCAAAGGAGAATTTGAGAACCTAAGAATGAGGGATGATGAGAACATTTGTGACTATCTCAACAAGGTTGATGAACTTATACATGAGATGAAAGGTCTTGGAATGAAGGTTGATGAATCTGATGCTTACGATAAGATCTTGAGAACTCTTCCAAAAAGGTATAGTGAAAAGGTCTTTGCTATAGAAACATCAATTGATAGTGATAGTCTAACAAGAAATGCTTTTCTTGGCATGCTCATGACTTTTGAGATAAGAACAAAAGATCCTATTCCTCCGAAAGAAGCTGCATTCAAAGTGGATAAAAAGAAAAAGGGTAAGAAGACAGAATCAAGTAGTGAGTCTTCCAGTGATGAAGAAGAAAATTATGGTAGAAGAGATAAAGGCTTCAGAAGACCCATAGATCTAAAATCTATCAAATATTTTAATTGTGGAAAGTATGGACATTATGCAACATAGTGCAAAGAGCCAAAGAGCAACAATGATGAAGAAAAATAGGATCACAGGTATAGGGAATCAGAAAGATACATGTACCAGAATAAAAGCAAGGATGGACAAAACAGACAAGGAAATAAGTTCTTCCAAAGGCAAAAGAGAAGCTACTATGTGGATAATGCAAGTAAGTACTCAAATGATAGTGATGCTAGTTTTTCAGACAATGATAGAGATGAAGTCTTATTTATGGTTGAAGAGAAAGATCCAATTAAGAAAATAACTCCTATTATTCTCAAGTGTTTTAGATGTGGTAAATTTGGACATCTTGAAGATGATTGTACAAGGGATGGTTATAGTTTCAGTGATGATGATTTTGAAGATGCACTTGATAGACCAGATGAAAATATTCTAATGACATTAGAAGAAGAAGTGAGTGATCCTATAGAAGACAAGACAAAAGAAAGAAATGATATGGACAAAGGCAAAAAAATAGAGGATTATTTAGCAAAGAATGGCTATGATATCAAGGGAGAACTTATCTATGCCCTTGACACGGTAAAGAAGGTAAGAAAGCAACACTCTAAGCTTGAAAGTCAGATTCAAGAATGTGATGAAGAAAGATTATTGCTCATAGAGGATTTAGAAAAGTCAAAGGCTAAGGCAAGCAAGTTCAAAGATAAGTTAGAAGCAAAGATTCTAGAATGTGAAAAGTTAACACAAGAAGTGGCACTACTAAAGAAATATTTAGAGGATTCCAAGAATAAGTTATACAAGTATGTAACCAGTGCAAAGAATGTGGATAAAATAGTCAAGATACAAAGAGGAGCAACAAACAAGACAGGTCTTGGTTCTAAACAGGTTCAAAAGAAATGGGAAGAAAAGTCTACTTCAAGTCATGAAGAAGAAGAAACTTCAGAAGAAGATACATCAAAAGAAGACAATGTAAGTGGGAGTGAGACATCAGAGGATGAGTTGGACAATAGAGATTTCAACAAAGGTAGGAACAATGCACAGAGAAGATATAGATGGAACAACAATCGGAATAGGAGACCAATGAGGTCAAGACAAGGAAGCTTCAATGGAAGATGTTTTTCATGTCACAAGTTTGGGCACATGGCTTCACAGTGCAGGACACATGAAAGATAGGAATATGGAAAAGGATAACTTTTCCAAGGGTATTGCTACTCATGTAATGATTTTGGTCACAAGGCAATGAATTACAAGATTCATGATAGAAGAGGATATGGCTTCACTAGGAGAAACTCTAAGACAGTTGCACCTCCAAGGAATAATAATATTAAGTGTTATAAGTGCAATAATGATGGTCACATAGCAAGATGGTGTAGAGGAAATATTCAAAAGATAGGCACGAATAGAAATAGGAATATGAACAGGAATAGGAACAAGAACAAATATGAGAACAAGAACAGGAACATGAACAAAAGTGATGACAGGAACAAGAATGATGACTTGGAAAGAAACAGTGAGAGGATTCAGAAAACTCAAAAAAGAAGAGAGAAAGATAAAGGTAAAGAATAGTACTTTTGGGGAGTAGAAATACTCCCACCCCATAATTAACCACCTCATGTGGAGGTGGGGGAGGGGCTAAGCTAAGAGGCTCATTCTTAGCCCCGAGCCCCAAATTTTAACCTTTGCCATTGATGTCAAAGGGGGAGAGATCTATGTATTGGGGAGAGATTTGATATGGGGAGATATTTGATATTTGAGAGAGCATTGAGCCAAGGGGGGAGTAGAAGAAAAATAAAGGTTAGGTTTTAACTAAATGATATGGGTTGCCATCAATGACAAGGGGAATATTGTTGGACATTTTGAGTCCCTAAGTCAAAGTTGTCATTGATGTCACCATTAATACCACCAAAAGGATTCATCATTAATTCTAAAGTTTTAGCAAGAAATAAAGGCAAAAAAAATGGTCATTCGATATTCACCAAGAAGGCAGAATTTTGAGGGCAATAGTGCAAAAGAAAGAAGTTAAAAAGGAGTGATAATATTTATTTTATAAATTATTTAAATTCAGGATGAATTTAAATTTTATAAATAAATATTATAATGGTTAGAAGTGCCATAGTGAAAACCCAAATAAAATAATTGTAATTTTTATTACAATATTTTATATTGCAAAAGTGGGTTTATAAAGTCTAAAAATATCTAAACCCAAAGGTTGGGTTTAAAGGTTTAAGACCAAATATTATTTTAATAAATCCAAAGGTTGGATTTAGAGTTTTAAACAAGGCAAAGTTTATTTCCAAAGGGAAGTGCCGACATCAAACAAAGCAAAGGAAAGCACCGACATCATAGAAGACAAGGGAAGTGCCGACATAGTTTAATATAATGAGAATGAATATTAATACCATGTCAAATTTTAGTTTTGAATTAACCTTGCTTGATTTGAAAGAGAAGCACATCAAATTTAATGCAGAGATCATGATAGTGTCATGCAAATTTCATGCTTTGAATTAACGGTAAAGGAGACAAAAGCTAGTGCAACGATTTATTGGATGCCAACAAGGCACTTTGGCCTAGTAGCAAGTGGGTTGTAGCGTATGTTTTGGTGTGCACGGTGGTGAGTGTTTGAATCTCACGAAAGCTTTTGGTGGACGTGTTGAAGGTGCCAACTCCAAGGTGCATACGTTTTGCAAGGCAAGGAAGGGGAGTTGAAGCACGTGGTGCTTCTTCCCTCCCAATGAGCTTGTAGCTCGTGTGGTAGTTTGCGCCATGGGCAAAGACTTGTGAAGGCTGTGTTGAGAGTTCAAAACTCTCTAAAAGGCAAAGGTACATTTTTAATGTTTTATTTTACTAATGCCTAAATTTGAGGTATAATGTTTTGGTGATTAAAGTCTTTGCATTGTGATAAAGGTTGGTAGTTAAGAAATATCATTAGGAGGTATAAGGAGATTTATGTTTTCATGTTCAAGTCTTAAATTTTGCTATTGTGGAATATTGAAAGGTTAAGACTTTGTGGGTTGTGTGTTATTTCCAATAAAGGGTTTTTAATTATTGTGAGGATATTGCTTATTGTTAAGCTGGAGTGATAAGGTGTAATTGTGATATTATTTTTGTGATATAAAAATTATCCTCTAACCCTTATTGAGTTTGTCAAAGAAGTAATTGTGAGTGTGGAAGATTTGTAAGGACAACTACTCTTCAAGAAAATGTATGGGTAAAATTCTTCTTTGTTGAGTTAGGTGATTGGCTTGATTAAAAATTAAGTTTGGAGTGAAAAGGATTTGATTAGGGTTTCCTTTTCAAAAGTGGTTGAGTTAATGGTTCAAGGTTTTCTGGATTGAGAGTTGTGATTAAACCTTGTTTGATAAGCATTGTTGTTTAGACCATTGGTTGAGTGAAGTACATTGAGTTAATGCTTCAAGGTTTTCTGAATTGGGATGTTGTGATTAAACCTTGTTTTATTAGCATTGTTGTTGAAGCCATTGGTTAAAGCAAAGAACTTGAACTTGAGTTAGAAAAAATATGAGTATCATTGTTATGTGAGATTTGTGTTGAGCATTTTTTAAAATATTTTGAGTTGAGTAATACATACTTGGACTAGGGTTTGTGAGAAAGGGTTTGTTCTGTGAGGTGATTGAATGAGTAGAGTTGATTGATCCTAGTCAAGTGGATGTGAAGTGGTTGTTCAAGTTCCAAGAAATAAACTATTCTATATTATGAATTGAGTTGAGATTGAGTTTTGAGAATAGAACATATTGAGTCTCTAACAATTCTCTTTATGCTTCTATGAGATTGAATTAAGATTGAGCATTGAGTATAGAACATATTGAGTCTCTAAAAATTCTCTTTATGCTTCTATGAGATTGAGTTGATATTGAGCATTGAATATAGGACATATTGAGTCTCTAAAAATTCTCTTTATGCTTCTAGGAGATTGAGTTGAGAAAGTGTTTGAGAATTTAGTATAGAACATATTGAGTCTCTAACAATTCTCTTTATGCTTCTATGATATTGGACAAGTTCTGTGTGGACTTTTTAAGATGATTTGAGGTAAGTCTTTGAGAAGGCTTGTGTACTGATTTTGTGTAAGCTTTTGTGGAAGCTTGCAATGTAGATTTGAGCAAGTCCTAGAGGGGAATTGTTGAGCATATTTGGACAAGTTCCGAGTGATATTATTGAACATATTTGGACAAGTTTTGAGTGAGCTTGTTGAGCATATTTGAGCAGGTTCTGAGTGGACTTGTTGAGAAGATTTGAGCAGGTTATGAGTGGACCTATTGAGAAGATTTGACCAGGTTCTAAGTGGACCTATTGAAAATATTTGAGAAGGTTATGAGTGGGCTTGTTGGGCATATTTGAGCAAGTTATGAGTGGACCTATTGAGCATATTTAATAATGTTCTGAGTGAACCTATTGAGTAGAGCTTTGGAGGTGACAGAGCAGAGATGACAAAGTCTCCAATGGATAAAGATACATCAGCCAAGAAAATTGAGGACATGTCTTCTGAGTGAGGACAAGAGTCTTCAAGTGGAGATATATCCATAGTAAGTGCAGTGGAGGAATTATTTTGGAAGATCACTAACCAAAGCAGAGGACAAATAGTTCTCCAGGAGATAGAGATCCAAAAACCAGATTTAGGGGATCAACATCTCCTTTGGACAGAGGTCCATAAACATTATAATTGGGAAGGATTCCCAAAATATTATTTGAGAAATATTTAGAAGAAATATTTTCTCTATGGAGGTATCCCACATTGGATGAACCACATTAAAATTTGTGTCTCTATTGTGGATGGTGTTTTGTGCATTGCTTTGATTACTACTATTGATATTGTTATATATACACTGCATAATATTGAATTGAAAAGAAAAGTAAAAAGTGGTCTTATACTATTCACCCCCCCTCTCAGTATAAGCTTGTGTTCTTCAAAAATATTTATAATGAATGAACCTATGCAAAGACATGTAAAGGTCATGATACTGAGTTATAAGGAGAGCAATGTTCTAATTTTATAAAAGTGATACATTTCTGTGTAACTTGCAATACTGAACTTGTGTTACTCTTTACCTCTTGTATGATTTTCATACAAACAATTATGCTCTAGATATCTTCACAAATGTTTGCAAGTAGGATTTTCACACAGAATTTATTCTATGAAGCATAACTTACAAATAGCTTGATTCTATATTTTACCCTTCATCAACCCTCATTCACTCATTCATTTCATCGTATAGTATTTCCCCTCTCCATTCCATTCATTCAAAATTCTCTTGAAAATTACCCCCCATTCATTCATTCCACTCCACTACCATTAATCCAAATCATTTTGACTCCTACTGCCTAATGGATAAGGTTTTGAGTTCTCAGGATTTGTGAGAAAATTCCCCTAGGAGGTGCTAGAATGTAGGCCCAAAAATACCACATAGAAAAATTTGTAAAATTTTTAAATCCAAAAAAAGTGCCCCAAATCGTGACAACGATGTAGCATAACATGTTCTACATTGTGGTCAATTCAATCAAACTTGCACTTGATAGGTTTCAAATTGTGGCTCATAGCACACGGAGGAAAAAATAGATTGTGACAAGTTTTTTACCTCATGTGGCCCAGAACACATTTCTACGTCATAGTCAACATAGTTAAACTTAAAAAATTCACCATATGAATCATAGCTCACAACATGGTTCCATAAAACATGATCCATAACATGTTCCATATCATGTAGTTTAATGCAATGTTCTACATCATGGTCAACATGGTCAAACTTAGCAAATTAGCATTACAAATCACGGGCCATGACATGGTTCCATACCACATGATCTAGAGTGTATTTCATACTACATGATTAAGTGCAATTTTCTATGTTGTAATCAATATTGGTCAAAGTTGTGAATCAATGTTTCAAATCGTGGGTTAAAACATATTCTAAAATATGGTTCTACATTGTGGCCTAAAATAACAAAGAGATTACCATGAAGATAAGAGGAGCATGATAGAACATGGTTCCATGCCATGTGACATAAAAAATAGTTTCAAACCAATGTGACAAAACTCCTCTTCTCCAACCCATGGTCAAAGTGGTCAACTATTTCAAATAAAAATTTTAAGGAGCAGACTAGAGCATGTTCTATTTCGTAGAGGAGTGAGAAGAAAAGAGATGTCATTGTATCTATATTGTGGGGTGTAGCAGATCATGAGTAAGCGCATCAAGCCTCTAATGCTTTAATATCAACTATTCAATAGCAAATCAATAGCTCACATACCATGTGTTTTAAGTCATGTATAAGAGCAGGATTTGGCTTGGCATAAAGCAGTAGATCAATGAGGGTTGTCCAAAAAGATTCTGAGCTAAAATGAGCAAGAAGATGAAGCAACCAAATCAAGAATCATAAGTGGATTCAGTTGCAAATCTATGGTGAGATAGCCATGCCAAGAATGATGGATGGCCCTAATTCTAGATTGACCTAGTCTAAATTTGAAAGCCATGAAAACAGAGTGACTTGCAAAGACCAAGTTGCAGAGGAGCGAAGGATCGCACATATTTCTTCTTCTCTCAAACGAAATAGAAGGTAGCCACCTTAGCACCTTGTTGATCTGGTGTTTTGAATTCCTTGTAATGTTTCAATTCTCAAATTTTTTAACATAAGAAAAACTATAAATAGAGGTTGAACCCTCATTTGCAATAATCGACTTTAAAGTGTTTGCTTACCCTATTATGTACACATTTTGCAAAGCAATAAAAGGAGCATTGCTTGGATATTTACCTCAAGATCTGATATTCTTTCTTTATGGATTGTTAAAGTTGAACTAATTTCTACTACTGCTATTATAGTTAGTCTATTCTACTTATATTGGATTGCTAACTATAGAGCAAATTGAAATGCTTCATTTAGAGAATGTATGCTTGTAAAAAATTATATATTTTTTAATCTGAGTATCGATCTAATTTTGCTATTTAGATTATTTATGCCCTAGATGTTTGAAATAATTCTTGAAGTATGTATATGTTCCTTATTGACAAATATTGTTGAGTTTCAAATGTTGTTAATCACAAGTTTTGTTCGCTGAATTTGAGTTATCAAAAAGCCCCTGTAGATCCCTATGATGTTAGCTTTATCCATCCACTGTTAAATCACTACTTTTCTAACCCTAATCTCATTTCTATTCCTATATTTATACATTTAACTGATCTTAAATGAGTCAACACTCAAATTAGTTGACAAGGTATACCAACCTACTCTAGAGGTTGGTTTTTTGTTACATAGGAGAGTTGGTCACAACCACACTATTTTTAGTAACTAACAAATGTAGGGTTCAAACCATAGGGACCACTTCCACCAAATCTATTCCACTTTATTTTTGTTGACCCGATGTGAAGGGGACCACCGATCGCTCAAGATTCATACTATCATCGTCAGTCTGGTGCGCACTCAAAGGATTTAGATCAGACTACTACCTTTACAAATAGACTACCCTTGAGGTTTGAACTTGGGTGTCTTATTGGTAAAATATTTACCAGAAAAGCACTTACCAATCCACCTAGTCCTCGGGGGCTAGAGGTTGGGTTAAAGTAGTCTTTAACTCATCCAATGTTAGGTTTTAGGCTATGATTAGTGGATGCTCATCTTTGAGGTCATTACAGATGATAGTCACAGTTTCAAGATTTCCTTTATGTCATTTCAAACCCCAACAGGAACATGACAATGTTAGTTTCCCTTAGTAGAGGAACCTAACATTCAAGAATATATTCTATTGATATTTGAATGTTTGATTTTTTTTGTGACATGTAATTTTACTTTATTATATATAAAGTAAATTATTACATTGATTACTTTAAATTTTACAAACCATAGTTTAAAATATAATATTAAACTTGATTTTTGTATGATATAATTTGGTTGTTTTTGAGTTGAGGAATTGTCATGACATATGTTCTACTATTGTACCCCAATTCTAATTTCAACAAAGTTGGAAGAAAGGGTCAATGGATCCTCCGATCCTCTTGATTTAGGCTAATTCTCCACTTTCCCCACATAAATACTCCTACACTAACATACACTAATTGCATAAATAATAAAACGTAGAACATAGGTATAAGTGATTTAAATATAATATGGTGTTTAATCATAGTGAGGAAGTGCAAGTGATCAATCATTACATGAGATATCGAATAACATCAATGTTATTCCATTTTTTATGTATGAAATTGATAAGCAAATGACAAGATGGGCAAAATGGCAATGCCTCAATCACCACACACTTAGCAAACAAGGAGGGTGGTGCCACTAATGGAATGCATAAGGACTTGTCAATTTCTCAACAATTTCATGAGGTCAAGCATAATGTGGGTATCATAGTATAGCTCTAGATTCTTATGACAAAAATATGAATACAATGGATCCCATGGATCCTATTTGTATTTGGAGTTTACACCTGATTTACCTAGGGTGAGAAATGCTACTGTTGGTCATCAAATCTGCCCAGGAAAGGATTTGGGTAAGTGTATGCGTCCTAGACCTGGACCAACATTGAAAGGCCGAAGGGAAGAGATGCCCCTCGTGCCAATCTCCAAAGAAAGGTTGGATCCTATGCTAAACTACTTTGGTGTTTTGAGATAAGGGATGCAGGAAAGAGATAAACAGAGTAAGGATGCAAAAAAGATATAAAAAGAGTTAGGGTTAGAGAAAGAAATAAAAAAGGGGTAAGGGAAGAGAGATCGATAATTTAAAGTGGGAGAGAACAGGAAGCATGATCACTAACTAACAACTTGAATAGCATCAAAGAACACCAAGAATAAATGAAAGAAACACCACATTAACCTTCCTATGTATCCTCTAGGTGAGCTCCAGGATTCTCCTTCTCCCTTTCATCGAAATTAAGGGTTCGGAGTAATGAGTATTAGGACAAGCAAATATAACAGAAACCATAACCCACCAAGCAACATAAAAGAAAACCAATATAGCATTTTTCCTCTCCTATGTATCCTTCAGGCAAATTTTAGGGTACAGTCCCCAATCACACACCGAATTCAGGATTTAGAGTTACAATATGCAAATGAAGAAAGACAAAAGAAATAAACATAGAAGGCATCATACAAAAGAAAATTTGAGCCCAAATCTCTTTAGTATTAATCGCAGGACATCAAGTTACAGCAGCTTTCTAGCAGAAAGTTCCCCCCCTTTCTTACATTACAATGATTGGGTTTTTATAGAGGACCCAACCCTCTGAGTCATTATTACATAGGATGGTGAAGTATACTCTTAAGATCTGAGAAGTTGGCTCCTCGTGGACCTCGTGATTGAGCTCTCAAATCCATTACCAGAACTGGCAACTGTGACCGAGTCAACCATGGAAACATGCATTGATGAGCCGTTTGAGTGTCCTTGGTTTCTGAGTACAATGCTCAAGTGTCTGCCATGCTTGTTGGGCTCTCCTTCAGGTACTGATACTTCATTTCCAATTGCCAAAAATGAGCAACGATTTTACTAGGAAAGTAAAAATGCATTTATGAGGCACTTGATCGTCTCGGGAAAATACCCGGCTTAGAGCACATGCCCTTTTTGAATGGCAAAAAATCAACATGTCATGATATCGAGACATTTCTATGTCTTTGGCTTGGTCTTTCTTCTTGCATTGTGAAAATATGACATGTCATGAAATCGCGACACTTTTATGTCTTTGTCCTCTTTTGTTGCTTTTGGCCACGAAAATGCAACATGTCGCGATATCGCGACACTTTTTCTATTTTGGTCGCAAGAATGCAACATGTCGCGATATCGCGACACTTTTCCTCCTTTGGTCACGAGAATGCAACATGTCATGATATCGCAAAAGTTTTCCTCCTTTGGTCGCGAGAATGCAACATGTCGCAATATCGTGACACTTTTCCCCTTTTGGTACCGAGAATGCAACATGTCGCGATATCGCGACACTTTTCCTCTTTTGGTCACGAGAATGCAACATGTCGCGATATCGCGACACTTTTCTTATTTTGCTCTTCCTCCTTGCTTTGAGCCGCGAAAATGCAACATGTCACGATATCGTGACACTTTTTCTTTCTTGCTCCTTCTCCTTGCTTTCGGTTACAAAAATGCAACATGTTGCGATATCACGACACTTTTTCTTTCTTGCTCCTTCTCCTTGCTTTCGGTCGTGAAAATGCAACATGTCGCGATATCGTGACACTTTTTCTTTCTTGCTCCTTCTCCTTGCTTTCGGCCACAAAAATGCAACATGTCGCGATATCGCGACACTTTTTCTTTCTTGCTCATTCTCCTTGCTTTTGGCCACGAAAATGCAACATGTCACGATATCGCGACACTTTTTCTTTCTTGCTCTCTCTTATTGCTCTCAGCCACGAAAATGCAACATGTCATGATATTGCGACACTTTTTCCTTCTTGCTCTTAGCCGTGAAAATGCAACATGTTGCGATATCGCGACACTTTTTCCTTCTTTCGACGAAGCTATCTTCTTTGGCTTGTTCGGTAGAAAAGCTCTTCTTCTTCATTTTATGTACAAGGGGGTGGCATTGAAAGCCAAAATTGTTGCAACACTTACAAATATTTTCAAAAATAACAAAAGAAACACTTTACAAAAAGAAAATTTTGATTTTTTTCTACCCCTCTATGCAATGTGACAAAATTGTCAACATTCTTGGTGGCTCGCGGGGCATTTAGATCATCTGAATGCAGAGATCCCAGGCCTTTATCCATTGGGCAACAGAGTCATTCCCATTGTCCTCTTCTCTGACTATCCACTGACGACATTTTTTTTTTTTTTTTTGTGCCTAAGCTCCTAAGAAAAACTTAGTGCCCTCAGAACTTATTTACTAGTTGGGCTATTTACAGTATTTAAACAAAATTTTGTGACATGATTGGCATGCCACCACCATAAACCCAACTTCGGGTGCCTATCCGATGAACCTGCAATGTCCGAACCAAATCTGATTGAACTTAAGTCGATCCTTGAAGTTCGGATAACCTCTTCCCAAAGTTGTCCATGTTGCAAACGGAGTGCAACGTGGCAGGTTGTCACTCCTACCAGTACCCATACTGGTGATGAATGATGTGTCGAAGAAGTTCGCCACATGGGGGTATTTTGTGGGTACCGGTTGTGGTGATGGCTGGAACCAATACCACCATTTTAGAGAGTCCACCGGTTGTGGACTCTTGAATATGAGCTCCTCCAACTTCTTGCTATGACAACAGGGCTTTTCCCATGATAAGTCTACTTCCAGGATCTCCTTGGGCTCAGCCTCTTGATGAGGCATGCTTAATGGGCTCTGGTTGAATACTTGCATTCCATCCAGTGGGATATAAAAAGGGTGCAAAAATGTGCCCTCTTTGTTCTCAAGTTTTGCCACTTGAGTCTGTTTCTCTCCTTGGCCCATCTCCTAATGGAGACTACAAGCAACCATATTGTTCATTGTTGGGACAAATCTTACATATTCCCATCATTGGCCTTGGACGAAATTTACCTCTTGAGCTCCAAACGACTACATCTCAAGTCTTTGCTCAGTATGAGGAATCTTCCATGGTGAATACTGTGCAGGATAGATATTGGAGAAAGTGATGGAGTTTGCCCCATTGCCACTTTCCAGGTAGGAGCAGGAGCTACTCTGCTCGTACTGCTTCCTCAAATATTTGAGGAAATCTTCGTTCTCCTAATTGCAGTAATAGGAGGCTCATGTCTGGGTGAAAGGCCTGAACATATAAGAGGTGGGCTTGGGCGGGCATCAGTTGAATCTCTCCTGGAATTCTCTTCCAACTTCTATAGAATCAAACATTAAAGTTCGTGATGCTCTCTAGAGGTGTTCTTGTGATGGTGGAGAGGTACATCAAAAGCTGGAAGGGGTCTTGAGAGCCATCAAATGTTATGATTAGCACTTCCACTAAGTCATCCCATGAGAAGATGCTTTTACGCCTGAGCAGTCTATACCACTGTAGCACCCTTCCTTCCAAAGATAGAACTAGAAGTTTGATCATGACATATTCATGGGTTATGTCATGGAGGGTCGCTAAAGTAGCAACATCTTCAAGGTGCTCTTGGGCCATTCCCTTAGTGCCATTGTATTTCATCAATGTCTTCAAGGCACTTTTAGGAATTTCATGGTAACTTGGGAGATTCAGAGGGCCACGATCATCCGAACTGGGATAGCATACCCTCTTCATTATAGCAGTGGCCTGCAGAGATCATGGTTCTCACTACTAAGTCAGAGTCGCCAGGTGAAAATTCTTTTCTTTGCTTGTGAGGTCAAGGCTGCTCACCAAATCTTGATTCCTTCGGGGTGTCTTATTTTAGATTTAAAAGATGCCTACGATCAAGCAATTTGGATCTTTAGCTCAGTCAGAGTCACCAAGTGATTTTGCCATATGGATGCAAGCTAGAGATTCACCAAACTCGGGCTTCCTTAAAACATGGGACCAGCATCCCACTGGGCGTGCCAGAAACTGTTGGTCATCAAATCTGCACAGGAAAGGATTTGGGTAAGTGTATGCGCCCTAGACCTGGACCAACATTGAAAGGTCGAAGGGAAGAGATGCCCCTCGTGCCAATATCCGAAGAAATGTCGACTCCTATGCTAAACTACTTTGGTGTTTTGAGATAAGGGATGCAGGAAAGAGATAAATAGAGTAAGGATGCAAGAAAGAGATAAAAAGAGTTAGGGTTAGAGAAAGAAATAAAAAATGGGTAAGGGAAGAGAGATCGATAATTTAAAGTGGGAGAGAACAGGAAGCATGATCACTAACTAACAACTTGAATAGCAACAAAGAACACCAAGAATAAATGAAAGAAACGCCACATTAACCTTCCTATGTATCCTCTGGGTGAGCTCTAGGATTCTCCTTCTCCCTTTCATCAAAATTCAAGGTTCATAGTAATGACGATTAGGACAAGCAAATATAACAGAAACCACAACCCACTAGGTAGCATAAAAGAAAACCAATATAGCATTTTTCCTCTCCTATGTATCCTTCGAGAAAATTTTAGGGTACAGTCCCCAATCACACACCGAATTTAGGATTTAGAGTTACAATATGCAAATGAAGAAAGACAAAAGAAATAAACACAGAAGGCAGCATACAAAAGAGAAATTAAGCCCAAAGCTCTTTAGTATTAATCGCAGGACATCAAGTTACAACAACTTTCTAACAGAAAGTTCCCCCCCTTTCTTACATAAAAATGCTTGGGTTTTTATAGAGGACCAAACCCTTTGAGTCATTATTACACAGGATGGCAAAGTATACTCTTGAGATCTGAGAAGTCGACTCCTCGTGGCCCTCATGATTGAGCTCTCAAATCCATTACCAAAACTGGCAACTATGACCAAGTCAACCATGGAAACATGCATTGATGAGCCGTCTAAGTGTCCTTGGTTTTTGGGTGCAATGCTCAAGTGGCTGCCATGCTTGCCGGGCTCTCCTTCAACGATTGATACTTCGTTTTGAATTTCCAAAAATGAGTAGCGAGCTTATCGGGCAAGTAAAAATGCATTTATGAGGCACTTGATCATCTCGAGAAAATACCCGACTTGGAGCACATGCCCCTTTTGAGTGGATAAAAAGCAACATGTCGTGATATCATGACATTTCTATGTCTTCAGCTTGGTCTTTCTTCTTACATCGCAAAAATATGACATGTCACGAAATCACGACACTTTTATGTCTTTGTCCTCTTTTGTTGCTTTTGGCCATGAAAATGCAACATGTCGCGATATCACGACACTTTTCCTATTTTGGTCGTGAGAATGCAACATGTCGTGATATCGCGACACTTTTCCTCCTTTGGTCGCGAGAATGCAACATGTCGCGATATCACAACACTTTTCCTCCTTTGGTCGCGAGAATGCAACATGTCGCGATATCGCGACACTTTTCCTCTTTTGGTCGCGAGAATGCAACATGTCACGATATCGCGACACTTTTCCTCTTTTGGTCGTGAGAATGCAACATGTCGCGATATCGCGACACTTTTCTTCTTTTGCTCTTCCTCCTTGCTTTGAGCCGCGAAAATGCAACATGTCGTGATATCGCGACACTTTTTCTTTCTTGCTCCTTCTCCTTGCTTTCGGCCGTGAAAATGCAACATGTCGCGATATCGCGACACTTTTTCTTTCTTGGTCCTCCTTACTTTTGATCACGAAAATACATGTCACGATATTGCGACACTTTTTCTTTCTTGCTCCTTCTCCTTGCTTTCGGTCGCAAAAATGGAACAGGTCACGATATCACGATACTTTTTCTTTCTTGCTCCTTCTCTTTGCTTTCAGCCGCAAAAATGCAACATGTTGCGATAGCGCGACACTTTTTCTTTCTTGCTCCCTCTTGTCACTCTCAGCCGCGAAAATGCAACATGTCGCGATATCGCGACACTTTTTCCTTCTTGCTCTTAGCCACGAAAATGCAACATATCGCGATATCGTGAAACTTTTTCCTTCTTTCGATGAAGCTATCTTCTTTGGCTTGTTCGGCAGTGAAGCTCTTCTTCTTCATTTTATGTACAAGGGGGTGGTCTTGAAAGCCAAAATTGCTGCAACACTTACAAATATTTTCAAAAATAACAAAAGAAACACCTTACAAAAAGAAAATTTTGATTTTTTTCTACCCCTCTATGCAATGTGACAAAATTGTCAACAGTTACTTCTAGTAAAAGTAAATATTTAGGGACATCTTTAGCAAAATAATGCACCTCCAAATGTTACATGCCTCCAATAATGCCTCTAAATAGCTTCAAAGCCTTATAATAAGAGTCATGGTGCCACTACATGATACAATGTTGTCTTCTAAAGATTCTCCTTGAGATCCATGCCTTAATTTTTGCCCCTTTGTAGGCTTGTAAGTGATCCATTCCACTTTGTTAGAAAATCGCTCCTACAAGCCAATTGGTCCACTTTGCAAGAGTAACTTTCTTTGAAACCAATCAACACTTACAAGTGAATTGACACTTGAACAAATCAAACCAACTTAAAAATCTAACCAAATTTTATAAATTTTATAAATTTTTGTTGTTTTACAATAGTATTTCTAAATTTACAAAATCCATTTTTTTATAACTAATTACTTGAAACTAGAAAATAACAACCTAATTTTTTTGGTAATATTAAGAAATGGGGTTTTGTCAGGAATTCCCTAACCTGTTACAACAACTCCACCGGGGAGACACACACCCACCCCCTCACACACTCACCCAAGCAAACCTTAGAATTAGTTTTTTATAACTAATTCAATTATATTCTTAACATTTTCTTATTCATAAAACTACATCCTTTCGGCCCTATATCTTTATTTTTACTTTTATTAATTTCTTTTTATGCCTTTAATGTTTGGATTTCATACATACTAGTAGTTAAAGTTTATAAATCTTGAATTCTTATTCAGCATAAAATATCAAATTATGAGACCCTCTTAGTCACCAAGCATAAAGTTAGCACAATCTCATTCTTCCTTCCGCCCCTCTTAGTTGTCCTGTGTTAAGTCAATTGCCAACCTTTTATCTCCACATGAAAAAAAATTAGCAACCGTGAAAGATGAAGAATATAAGGCATGATTTCTGAATATAACATAGTGACAAACTATCTTCACCATTGAATAGACCCAGGCATTTTCTTAAATGTCTTTTTCTCCTCAATCAATTTAGCCAATATCCACCCTTCATAATTATAAAAACTAATTGCTTCTACAAGATAAGATGCATGCATTGACCTTTCCTTCAGCCACTCATTCTAATTGCTTACAAGGTGGCATTAAACTACGAAACACAAGTTGTTTCAAATGTGTGTACAATATACCCATGGCGGACAAACCTGTCTTAGAACGTGTCTGTGCATGGATCAGGACCATGTTCCTTTGGACATTTAGCTAAAGAAAGAGAATAAAATACAACTTGCCTCATCAATAATATGAGGCACATGGTGTTGGGGACCTACCCTCCAAAGTTTGGGACTATGATGGCCACTTATTCATGGGTTGGGTTGCCCATTTAACCCAAATGGGAAGTCAAGTGCATCTCAACTACTTGGGCACCAACTTGCTCCGGTATGGCTAAGGATATAACAGGGAAGCCAAGTGCATCTCAACAACTTGGGCACCAACTTGCTTTGGTATGACTATGGATTTCTGTATGAGAATTGACTGTTCACAGCTGTTTTTGGGGTTTAAGCATCCTGTTCACAGCTGTATGAGAATAGACAAATTTGAATGAAAAACTTGATGGGCATTTAATGTATTTGTTTTCTTTTGGTTTGGGCCTTGACCAACAATCTTTTTGCCTGCGTTGACGGATGTGTAATTAGATGAAGGATAATATTATGAGCTAAGTTGAAGCTCTGCAATAAGAATACTGTTTTTTATAAAAAAATTGTTTTTTATAGGTTGAATAGTTCTTTGAGATTATTGATATGGGTTGAGAGGATTTTAGTATGTAGAATAGTTATTACATAATGTTAGTGTAAATTTTTTGTTTATTATTATTATTATTTTTTTTTGTTTTTTTTATAAAATTAAAAAAAAATTGAATTGATTGAGATTATGTTATTTGATTTGTTGTTAATTTAATTGTTTTAATATTTAATTAATATTAAATAGTATTAGTTTAATTAGTTAATAATTATTTTTTTAAGGAGAAGATTTGGGTTTGAATCAAGTCAAGTTGTTATAATACTATTATATGACCGTAATATAATATTAGTGGAACTTGTTTCAATCCCATATGACTAATCATCAAAGAAATATTTAATTATAATAATGATAATATATACTTATAAAAATCAATGGTGTAGTTTAATTTGTTAAATTCGTTGACTTTTGAGGAGACCTAGGTTTAAATATTGTCACCCAAGTACAAGCATAATAGCTAAGTTGTTATAATGCCATATGTGATCATAATATAATATTAGTGGAACTAGTTTCAATCTCATATAACCAATAAAAAATATACACTTTACAAAAAGTGAAAAAGATAGTCTAATAAGAAATAAGTAATTATTAAGGTAATCTTTTGCTAGACAAATAAATATTAGCAAGTATATATTTTTAAAACTTTGAACAATGAATCAATGATTTTTTTCAAACATAAATTACCTTTCGTAAAGTTGGGGTCAATTTCATCAAAATATTGCTAAGTCAATTAAATTATATTTAGCTTGTCAATTCCACCTTGAGCGCTGCTCTTTTCCAAAATGATGTTTTACCCCGTGCCACCGTCACTAACCCTGCTCTCTTGGTTCCTTCCCATTGTAGAAATTGGGCTCTATTGGTGGGCACACAACCCAAGCAACATCATCGAACTCTGCTACAGTCCATAGCAAATCTTCTTTCATCTTCTTCGACATGCAAGCTAAGTGGCTTTTTAATTACCACCTCTTTCCAAGGCTCAACCTTACTATCTATCCCCATATCATTAGCCCTCATGCCAAGTATCACATCCCTCATTCCTGTCCCTTCATGGCTCTCTTTGAGCCCTCTATGTTTCAGATCGACCCAATCATCGAAGACATCCTTAAAAATCAAAAGTTCCTTCCCTTCCTCCAGAAGTTTATCAGCAATGATGAAGACGTCTCTAAAGAAATCATTAATACCTGGAATGGTGGCCATGTTATTGTCAAAGGCCTTAACTTCTTGATCAATGTTCACTGTTGGTTGAGGTTACGAGGTTCCCAATTGATGGTAAAACCATCTGGTGCAACAAAACCATGGTGGTGAAACTAGAGTAATTCCCAAACAAAGGTAAGGAATTGATTATTATTGATGGAGGAATCAAAAGAACAAAACTTAATGGGTCATGGGACCGAGTTATGGTACCAATCCTCCAGTGTTTCACCATAGATAAAATTGATGTCATTCTTCGTAGTTTCCATTGGCCTTCTTGAATCACTTTAGGGGAATAACAAGATGAACATCCTTGATTACCTGTTTAGGTCCCTTAAAATTTCTATCAACAATGTTAGGTCTGGGAAATCCCCTCATCCCATTCACCAGGGCCTACTCCTCATCCTGTACAAACATGCCTTGGATGCCTTTATCAAGAAATTTATGATCGTTGCCTCTCCTGTCCCTCCTAGTTCCATCCTCAACCCCAATCAGCCTACTTATATCCCTCCCAGATCCTCTCCAAGCCCCAATCAGCCAAAATCTACCCCTTCCATTTCCTCTCTTAGCCCCAATTAGCCTACCCCTACCCCTCCCTTTTCCCTGCTTAGCCCTAATCATATCGCCCCTGCTAAGCCCACTGAAAGTAGCAGTCATAAAATGCCCATCCATGAGGTGCCCAATGATGATAATGACCTTGAATTTTCCTCTCCCATCCCTTCAAATCCCAAGGATGATTCCTTGTATGTTGAGTTCGAGTTTAAACCCAAGTCTATCAAGCGCTCCTCGTCCAAGTTTCTCCAGAATCTTAGCCCATATTTTATCCGTGCTTCACTACACTTGAAGAAGCTGAAGAAAGATATGTCATCCCCAATGAAAGCAACTGAGTTGGCAAAGAAAATTTGCTATGAGACGATCCACACTAAGGAGCCACTGAAGGAGTAGTGCAATGACACCTCTCCTGTTGCACTTCATAGATCTTTGCTTAGCCATATCACCAGCTTGATGACCACCCTGTCCGCGACTGCCAACTCATCCAATGCTACTTGTATGTTCTACAACTAGGTAGTAAAGGTCCTTGATGAAGCCCATGGTCATATTAACACCATCTTCAAGGAGATGGATGAGTCTCCAAGTGCTAATTATGGAAAATGAGTTACAGATTTCTGTTGTGGGGTGTCCCCTCGAGTGGCACTATTCTTCATTTTTGGTCAAGTCAAGATCATCTACTATGGATATCCATGCTTGGCGGTGAATTTCGTGTAAGGTAGGACCCCTCTTGTGGGTTTCCCTCTATTTTGGACTTTGGGTTTGAAGTTTTGATGTTTTTTCTTGTATGTAATAAAGTTTTGGGACTCCTTTCAAAACCCACTATCATTATAATTCCCTTTTACCGACCAAAAAAAAAATATTTTTTAGTTTTTTATCTTCCTCAAATTGTTATGTTTCCATAATGAACTTCTTGTAATTATTTTTTTAGAGATAAAATCTCATTCATCTCATTGCTTTTTGTTGGCAATTTTGGGTACCTTGGGTACATTGCCTTTGCTCAAGTGTATAGGTTGTCATTGATGTCAAGAAGCTCTTGAAGGAATTTGATTTAATGTCAAATATTTTGCAAGCATGGACAGTGAGTTTCCAAGAAGATTATTCAGAGCATGGACAGTGAGTTTCCAAGAAGATCATAGTAGCCCATTTGCAAAAGATCAAAGAAAAAGACAAGTAAGAAAAACTGTCACGATTTCGTGACATGTTAGAGGAGAGAGAAAGTGCTGGAAAAACTATCGTGATTTCGCGACATGTTAGAGGAGAGAGAAAGAGCTGGCAAAACTGTCGCGATTTCGCGACATGTTGGCAGAGAAAGAAAGCAAGGTGGAAAGTGTCACGATTTCGTGACATGTCACATTTTCGTGACTCGAAAAGTGCAGGAAGGCAAAGAAGGAAAAGTGTTGTGATTTCGCGACATAATGCAAGGAAGGTTGTACGGATAAAAAAGTGTCACGATTTCATGACATAATGCAGAAGAGAGAGTCCGCAATATGAACTGTCATGATTTCGCGACAAGTTCGAAGAGAGAGAAAGTAATTCAAAAAGTGTCACGATTTTGCGACATGCTACAAAAGACAAAGTGAGGACTGTCACGATTTTGCGACATGCTACAGAACTCGAAGTGAGAACTGTCACGATTTCATGACATGCAAAAAAGGGAAGAGTCTGAAATGAGAAGCGTCGTGATTTTGCGACAGGCTGCAAAGAAAGCGTACGAAAGCTGAAAGCGTCGCGATTTCACGACAAGATGAAGGAAAAGCGTACGGATGCAGAAAGTGTCACGATTTCGTGACAGGCAAAAAATATAGCGTACGGATGCAGAAAGTGTCATGATTTTGCGATAGGCAGAAAAGATAGCAGACGGTAGTAGAAGTGTCATGATTTTGATATAGAAATTGAAAGCATGTCTTCCATAAGTGAAGTGTCACGATTTCGTGACAAAAGCAGAGAGGAAGGCTATGAAGACAAAAGTGTCACGATTTCGCAACAGAAGTGAAGACGACGTTAGCAGAGGCAGAAGTGTCACGATTTTGTGACAAGAGCTAAGTTGAAGTCGACAAAGGCTGTAGTGTCGCGATATCGCGACAAAAGCCAAAAGGAAGTGTACGGCTGCAAAGGTGTCATGATATCGTGACATGGTGTAGTTTCACGGGTAAAGCTACAGAACCACAGAGGCGATTGAAGCCGACAGAGTTAAATTTGAGCCGACGTAGTTTAGGGTTATAGCCGACTAAGATCAAGGTTTTGATCTTGAAAGTGTTAGTATAAAAGGAGGATTGTTTTGAAGAGTTATGTGCAATTGCGAGACAGTCGAATATTCGTTGAAGTGTGCGAGATGCAGTCGAAAGAGCGCAAGAGTGCAGAAGTGGTGTGATGATGTCGAAGCATGTAGAGTGAGCACAACGGGCAAAGATGAACGAGGACATTTGTACTAGACCGAAGGACTATGTTTAGTGCAAATTCGAGGACCAACTTTGGAGGTGATAGAGTTGAGGATAGAGGTCTCTAGCCAGAGCAGGGAGGACAGGTGTCTTCTATGGATAGAGTTCCATTTGCTAAGGGTAGCGGAGGTAGAGGTTTTCTAGAGGATCACCAGCCAGAGCAGAGCTAGGGGATCGGTGTCTCCTGTGGGTTGGTGCCCACGAACTCGAGTTTAGGGGATTGGTGTCTCCTTTGGGTTGGTGCCCATAAACTTTGTAATCGGGAAAGGTATTCCCATAAATTGATTGATAAAATTTAGTGAAAGATTTTATCCGTGGATGTATCCCAACCATTCTGGGTGAACCATGTTAAAATGGGTCTTCAATGTGTGATGCTTTCTGTCTTGATTAATGTTGTGTTGATGCCTTTGTTATTTAAAGTTAAAATTGTTAATTGGTTATGTCTTATACTGTTCACCCCCCCTCTCAATATAAGCTTGTGTTCTTCAATTGGTATCAGAGCGGGTTTCTCCAAAAAAAGCCTAACAGCTTGGAGAAGGATCTTTCAGAGGAACATACAGATTCAAAAAGAGATGAAGAGGTTGGGTTCGATCTCAAAGGTGAATTCTTCTTGGCTTTAAAAAGGCTTGAGAAATTTAGGGAAGAAAATTCTGTTCTCAAGCATCAATTTTAGGAAGAAGAGATTGCAAGATCAAGATTGTCTCAAAGAGTTATAGACTTCAAAATTCTAGCTGAAGAAGGAAAGAAGGTTGAACAGGTTCTGATAGAAGTTTTAAAAGGAAAGGAAACTGATTGCAAGAAACTAGAAGAAGAGGTTATGTCTCTTAGAGTGAAGTTGGAAAAATTGGCTCTCAGACAGAATACTCCGTATGACAAGCAAAAGAAGGATGGTATCACTATTCATGAAATAGGGTCTTTGAGCAAGACCAATCTTCATCCTGAAGAGCGGTGGATTCCAGTTGGTCACAAGAAGAACAATCATCCAAGGCATCAAAACAAGTTACATAATACTTTCCATGGCTATTGTTTTTCCTGCAAAAATTTTGGTCACAAAGCTATGCATTGCAAAAAATCCTTGAATAGCCATAGTAAGGAAAATGTTAACTCTTTTGCACCTCTTATGAATAAAAATTTCATGTGTTTCAAGTGCAAGAATTTTGGGCATACAACAAGGATGTGCAGTTTGGATAGATCTAGCCTTGAGTTCACTAAAAAGAAAAATGAGATCAAATCTAAGTCAATGATAGTTCAAACTACTTTTCATGCTCAAGACAAAGTAGAAAAATGGTATCTTGATAGTGGTTGTTCAAAACATATGACTGGTGAAAAGGAAAAAATTTGGTCTTAAAACAAACAAACCGAGGAACAATCAATTTTGGAGATAATAGGTCACCTAAAATCTGTGGTAAAGGGACTCTTAGTTTGGATGGGAAATCCAAAACAAAAAATGTGCTTTATGTAGAAGGCCTAAGACATAATCTTCTAAGTGTGAGTCAACTTTGTGATCAAGGGCACATAGTATCTTTCTTTTTAGATAGATGTGAGATAAGTAAAGAAAAAATGGAAAACTCATTGCGAGTGCTACAAGGACTCCAAACAATCTTTACATGCTGAGTGAGATAAAAAGGGAAAAGTGTTTTCTAACTCAAGAAGATGAGAGTTGGCTATGGCATAAAATATTGGGGCATTTGAGCTTTGATAATCTTGTCAATATTAGTAACAAGGAAGTTGTTAGAGACTTGCCCAAAATAAAAAGGCCCCATAATATCATTTGCGGTCCCCGTCAACATGGAAAACGGACTCAGAACCAGCTTTCAAATAAAAAGGGTATACTTCTTCAAAACCATTGGATCTTATTCATACCGATTTATGTGGCCCCACCAAAAATTAGAGCATTCAAGGAGAAAGCTACTTCATGTTGTTTATAGATGATTATTCTAGAATGACATGGGTTACTTTTCTCAAAGAAAAATCTGAAGCTTTTAAAAAATTTAAAGCTTTCAAAGAAATGATTGAAAATGAGACTCACAAGAGAATCAAATGCTTAAGATCGACGAGAGGAGGAGAGTTCACTTCAAATGAATTTGTGGAATACTTTGAGCAACAAGGAATCAAAAGAGAATATTCAAGCAACAAGAACTCCTCAACAAAATGGAGTAGTTGAAAGGAAAAATAGAACTATTGAAAATATGGCTAGAGCTATGTTAAATGAGTCAAAACTTTCAGATGGCTTTTGGAAAGAGGCAATCAGTACAGCAATCTACATTATCACCAGGGCCCAACTTAGAGTCAATCATCATAAAACTCCTTATGAGTTATGGAAAGGGAGACCAGCTACAGTAAAATACTTCAAAGTGTTTGGGAGTAAGTGCTTCATCAGAAGGGAAGATCAAAATTTGGGTAAGTTTGATCCTAGATGTGATGAGGGAATCTTTCTTGGATATTCCAACAGAAGCAAGGCCTACAGATGCTTCAACAAAAGAATGCATACAGTCGTAGAGAGCATAAATGTAATAGTTGATGAAAAGACAGGGATAAGAGAACCAGTCAAGGAACTCAATGATGAAATTTGTCAAGAAGAATTCAGAGAAGTTTCATATGAAGAAGAGGAAAGATAGCAACTGCTTCCTAAAACTCCTTCATGATATGTTCAGAAACATCATCCCAAATATTTGATCATTGGTGATCCAAACAACAGGCAAACAAGAAGAAGAGTCATTCCTTCACACGATTCTACAAATGTCTCTTTATTATCTTAGATTAAGCCAAAATATTTTAGTGAAGCATGTGCAGATAAATTTTGGGTAAAAGCGATGGATGAAGAGCTAAATCAAATAGAGAAAAGTGAAACTTGGGATTTGGTTCCAAGACCTAAGGACAAGAATGTCATTGGCACAAAATGGATATTCAAAAATAAACTCAATGAGGATGGAAAGATTGTCAGAAACAAAGCTAGGTTAGTCTACAAAGGTTATGCTCAAGTAGAAGGTGTTGATTTCGAAGAGACGTTCGCTCTTGTTGCTCGTCTTGAAGCTATCAGAATGTTTTTGGCCCTTTCAAGCTTCAAATCATTCAAGGTATATCAAATGGATGTAAAGTCAGCTTTTCTAAATGGGGTGTTGGTAGAAGAAGTCTACATAGAACATCCAGAAGGAGTGTCTCTCATAGAACAGTCAGACTATGTGTGTAAACTGAAAAAGGCTTTATATGGGTTAAAGCAAGCACCAAGGGCGTGGTACTCAAGACTTGACAGTTATCTTCATGAGCAAGGCTTCAAGAAAGGCATGGCAGATAGCAATATGTATATTAAGAATGAAGGTGATGATATGTTGATTATGGTTGTCTATGTTGATGATATTATTTTCGGGGGAATAATACTCAGATGTGCAAAGTTTTTGCTAACACCATGCAGAAGGAATTTGATATGTCTATGATTGGAGAGCTGTCATTCTTTTTAGGTCTTCAGATTGCTCAATCAAAAAAATGGTGTATTTCTCTCTCAAGGAAAGTATATCAAAGAAATGTTGAAGAAATTTGGGATGATGGACAACAAACCAGTATGTACTCCAATGATTACAGGGTGCAAGATGAGTAAAGATGATGAATCTCCAGTGGCAGATCAAAGGTTGTACAGATCAATGATTGGTATTTTATTATATGTTACGACTACCAGACTAGATATCATGCAGGCAGTTGGGTTAGTAGCAAGATTTCAAGCAGCTCCAAAATATTCTCATGTTACAAGCAGTTAAGAGGATATTCAGATATCTCGAAGGGCACTATGGATTTTGGGCTTTGGTATCCCAAAGGTGATGATTTCACCCTCATAGCCTATTCAGATGCAGATTGGGCAGGCAATACTGATGACAAGAAGAGCACTAGTGGTGGAGCGTTCTTTTTGGGAAAGAGTTTGGTTTCTTGGCTAAGTAAGAAACAACCTTTAGTTTCCTTATCTACAGCAGAGGCTGAATACATAGCAGCAGTGGCTAGGTGTACACAGGTTTTATGGATGAAAACCACCTTGGAGGATTTCAAAGTCAAGCATGAACAACCCATATCCATATTTTGCGATAATACGAGTGCCATAAGTATTTCCAAAAATCCGGTAATGCACTCAAGGACAAAGCATATTTCCATCAAGTATCACTTTCTAAGGGAGAAAGTGCAAGACAAGCAGGTCAAGCTAGAGTATGTGCCTACTAAAGAGCAAGAGTATCAGATATCTTCACCAAACCTCTTCCAAGAGATACGTTTGAGTATCTAAGGGAGAAATTGGGAGTTGTACTCCCACCCCAAAATTAATCACCTCATCAGGAGGTGGGGGAGGGACCAAGCTAAGAGGCTCATTCTTAGTCCCGAGCCCCAAAGGTGACCCTTTTCCATTGATGACAAAGGGGGAGAAATATGAGTAAGGGGGAGAGCTTCAAGTGAAGAGGAAAGCTTCAAGTTAGGGGGAGCAAAACCTCAAAGGAAGTTTCTCAGTTGTTAGCATAGTTGGTTTCAGTTTTGGCTCCTAAGACGAAGGTTTGCCATCAATGACAAAGGGGGAGATTGTTGGCAATTTTGGGTACCTTGGGTACATTGCCTTTGCTCAAGTGTATAGGTTGTCATTGATGTCAAGAAGCTCTTGAAGGAATTTGATTTAATGTCAAATATTTTGCAGGCATGGACAGTGAGTTTCCAAGAAGATCATAGTAGCCCATTTGCAAAAGATCAAAGAAAAAGACAAGTAAGAAAAACTGTCACGATTTCGTGACATTTTAGAGGAGAGAGAAAGTGCTGGAAAAACTGTCATGATTTCGTGACATGTTAGAGGAGAGAGAAAGAGTTGGCAAAACTGTCACGATTTCGTGACATGTTGGCAGAGAAAGAAAGCAAGGTGGAAAGTGTCGCGGTTTTGCGACATGTCGCATTTTCACGACTCGAAAAGTGCAGGAAGGCAAAGAAGGAAAAGTGTCACGATTTCACGACATAATGCAAGGAAGGTTGTACGGACAAAAAAGTGTCATGATTTTGTGACATAATGCAGAAGAGAGAGTCCACAATATGAACTATCGCGATTTCGCGACAAGTTCGAAGAGAGAGAAAGTAATTCAAAAAGTGTCACGATTTTGTGACATGCTCCAAAAGACAAAGTGAGGACTGTCGTGATTTCGTGACATGCTACAGAACTCAAAGTGAGAACTGTTACGATTTTGTGACATGCAAAAAAGGGAAGAGTCTAAAATGAGAAGTGTCACGATTTCGCGACAGGTTGCAAAGAAAGCATACGAAAGCTAAAAGCATCGTGATTTCATGATAGGATGAAGGAAAAGTGTATGGATGCAGAAAGTGTCACGATTTCATGACAGGAAAAAAATATAGCGTACGGATGCAGAAAGTGTCACAATTTTGTGATAGGCAGAAAAGATAGCGGACAACAGTAGAAGTGTCGCGATTTCACGATAGAAACTGAAAGCATGTCTTCCATAAGTGAAGTGTCATGATTTCATGACAAAAGCAGAGAGGAAGGCTATGAAGACAAAAGTTTCATGATTTCATGACAGAAGTGAAGACAACGTCAACAGAGGCAGAAGTGTCATGATTTCACGACAAGAGCTAAATTGAAGTCGACAAAGGCTATAGTGTCGCGATATCACGACAAAAGCCAAAAGGAAGTGTACGGTTGCAAAGGTGTCATGATATCATGACATGGTGTAGTTTCATGGGTAAAGCTACAGAACCATAGAGGCGGTTGAAGCCGATAGAGTTAAATTTGAGCCGACGTAGTTTAGGGTTACAATCGACTAAGATCAAGGTTTTGATCTTGAAAGTGTTAGTATAAAAGGAGGATTGTTTTGAAGAGTTATGTGCAATTGTGAGACAGTCGAATATGCGTCAAAGTGTGCGAGATGCAGCCGAAATAATGAAAGAGTGCAAAAGTGGCGTGATGATGCCGAAGCATGCAGAGTGAGCGCAACAGGCAAATATGAACGAGGACATTTGTACTAGACCGAAGGACTATGTTTAGTGCAAATTTGAGGACCATATTTGGAGGTGATAGAGTTGAGGACAGAGGTCTCTAGCCAGAGTAGGGAGGACAAGTGTCTTTTATGGATAGAGTTCCATTTGCTAAGGGCAGCGGAGGCAGAGGTTTTCTAGAGGATCACCAGCCAGAGCAGAGCTAGGGGATTGGTGTCTCCTGTGGGTTGGTGCCCATAAACTTGAGTTTAGGGGATTGGTGTCTCCTTTGGGTTGGTGCCCATAAACTTTGTAATCGAGAAAGGTATTCCCAAAAATTGATTGATAAAATTCAGTGAAAGATTTTATCCGTGGATGTATCCCAACCATTCTGGGTGAACCACGTTAAAATGGGTCTTCAATGTGTGATGCTTTCTATCTTGATTAATGCTGTGTTGATGCCTCTATTATTTAAAGTTAAAATTGTTAATTGGTTATGTCTTATAATGTTCACCCCCCTCTTAGTATAAGCTTGTGTTCTTCACTTTTTAAAATTTGAAGTTCACCAAGATAAATATCAACACAATGATTGGCTAAGTTATTTACTACTTTATTTCCTTCTCTATCTGTATACTCATATTTCCAAGAGTGTGCCTCTAGTAATAGTTGATGAACATCAACAATAATATTATTTTCAATCAATCCTCACATCCATTTTTGTTGATAACATTAATAATAATTTGTGAATCTCCCTCAATTGAAATATATTTCCTTCATCTTTTAATTACAATTTTAATCCCTATAAGAACCCTAGCCTCTACACAATTGTTAGTTGAAGTTCCATATGATTTTGAGTGAGAAGAATTTTACCTTCATTATTTTGAAAAAACCACCTCCACTAGCTTTTTGTGAATTTCTATTGGAAGCACCATCAAATTAATTTTTATAAACTCAATTTTTAGACATTTTCATTTTACCATAACTCAAAACAAATCTTGTGTGTCAACTCGAGTGTAATATATGACCCTTCCATGTATCCTATAACCAAGAAGTCTAAACCTCTTTTTTTGCATTTAATACTTTTGGTGATGAACACAATGTTTTTAAACATTCTACAAGAGAGACAATAATATGGTTTCAAACCTATGCATGATTTTGAGATTTATTTAAAAAATTCTATGATTTCTTTCAAGCCATAGATTCTAAAAAATAATCGTAGGACGAATCCTCCACAAAATACATAATTCTTTACCTTTAAAATAATTAATCCAACTTGTCATCAATGTTTTTAATGCTAATAAAGCTACCCAATATATTTTCATATTTTGGTGGCTCTAAATGAAAAAGGAAAATGTAGTACTTCATCTAATGTTTGTAGAACCTTCTCACACAAGGCACATATAAAAGGTCCACAACATCCTCTTATTTATAGACTCTTTCAAAGAATCATGCTTTGGACTACTAACCAAAGCAATGTTGAGGTCTTGGGAGGACCTCTTGTGATCAAACATTCTTCAAATAAAAATCATTGGAGTAGGAAATTTTGATTTCTCTAAATCTGCATATCCCAACTTGACTGAGTATCCACCATCTTATGATAGATTATAAACCAACTCATCCTTTCTTTTAAAAATAGGCAAATAAAATTCTTAAAGCATATTTTGGATCTTATTTGTTATTTGATTTAGTTCTACTCCAACCAAGTTACTAATACAAGTCCATTATCTAAAGTTGTTACTTATGTTAATATAATATTTGACCTTTGGATATTTACAAGATAGACATGCCCAAGCCAATGGTTATTATATTGAATTATATATATTAGAATAAAACTTCAACCAAGCATAAAATTTAAAAAAATCATAATCCCCCTCATGACTAACCATCTAATATATTTCTTAATTAATTGCAAACCATCTAATATGAAGTTTCATATCAACAATTCTTTTTGATAGGGTTAATTTCCTAAATAATTTCATTATGTCAAGAGAACCTATATATTTTTGAAATGACATTTTCACCCAACTCTTTCCTTGATCCTTGAATAATTTCTATCCAAATTTTCCCCTAATATTAAACTCATAAGTATGTAATTTTGTAATTTTGTAATTTTATCCCTCTAATATTCTTTCCTTTGCAAACCCTATCCCACTTACAAATAGGAAACCTAAAATTTTCTTCACATCCTTTCTAAAGAAAGCCTCTTTTAATTTTATCAATTTCAAATGCTATACCTTATAGCAATCTTGAAAGTGGCATCATATTATTAAAGGTGGATTACAATGTAATCCTTATCATTTGCAACCTTCCTACCAATCTGAAGAGCTTACCTTTCCAACCTGCCAAACAAGCTTTCATTCTATCTGAACATGAGTCTCAAAGCCCATTTTTCTTTGTTGGACATTTTGAGTGCCTAAGTCAAAGTTGTCATTGATGTCACCAGATGAAGTCATCATTAATATTCAAGGAAGGAAGCAATTTATCCAAGGTATAAAAAGGATATAATATTATAATAATTTTTATTATAATATTAAAGTGATATGGTGAAAACCCCAAATAAAATATTTATAATTTCCATTATAATGTTTTATAAATAAAAGTGGGTTTTATAAATTTTAATTATAATTCATAAACCCAAAGGTTGGGTTTGGAAGAAAAGGCATTTGAAGCACCTTTAAAACCTTCATCGATGTCATGGAAAGAAATTGGGGAAGCGCCGACATCTTCCAAGGTATGGAGGAAGAAATATAAATACATTACCCAAAGTCTAAAACATTATACTTGCTTGAATTTTAATTGGCATGCGAAAGAGAATAATAGCTCGTGAGAATTACGAATTTCGTGGACAATGAAGTGTTTTAGGAAGGAAGCATTAATTTTCAAAGGTACATAGGATAGTGTGGCCTAGTGGTGAGTTGGAAAGCGCAAAAATGTTTGTTCATGTGAGGGCCTGCGTTTGAAACGTGGTGGGCACATTGAAGGTTTTGTTAGTTAAGGCACCCAAGACACATTTTTTTTCCAAGGGCAAAGGGAGCAAGACTTGAAGCATGTGGTGCTTCATTGGTTTCAAACAAGAACGTAGCTCGCGTGACAGTTGAGACCACGGCTAAGGCGCACATCGTGGGTAGAGTAGAGGGTTCGAATCCCTCCAAAGGTAAGGTAAATATTTGCATTAAAATTTTTATTATTTGCCTAAGTTGGGAGGTATAAGGATTGTTTAGTGGAATTGTTTAGAAAGTTTGTTTAGTATATAAGTGGTGGTAGTTGAGAATTATCACTTGGAGTTATAAGAAGATTTTTGGTTTTAATTTTTAATAAAGTCTTAAATTGCTATATTGGTATATTTGAGGATTAAGACTTTTTGGGTACTGTTTTAATTTGAATAAAGGGTTTTTATTATTATTTTGAGAGTGTTGATTATTAATTAATTTGGAGTGATAAGGTGTAATTTTGATATTATTTTTGTGTTATGTTTTGTTGATAAAATTATCTTCTAACCCTTATTGAGATTGACAAAGAAGTAATTGTGAGTGTGGCAGATTTGTGAGATCAACTCCTTGTCAAGCAAAATGGTATGGGTAAATTATTCTTTGGTTGAGTTGATTGCATGGCTTACTAGAAAATAAATTTTGAAATGAAAAATATTTAATTAGGGTTTCCTTTTCGAAAGTATTTGAGTTAATGCTTCAATATTTTTTGGAATTAAGAGTTGTGATTAAAACCTTATTTAATAAGCATTGTTGTTGAAGCCATTGGATTGTGCAAAGAACTTGAGTTAGGGTTTTGAAAAGAACATGGGTATCATTGTTATGTAAATATTTTTTTAAGAGCATTGTTGTTTAAGCCATTGGATTGTGCAAAGAACTTGAGTTAGGGTTTTGAAAAGAACATGAGTATCATTGTTATGTGAGATTTTTTGTTGAGCATTATTGGAAACATTTTGAGTTAGTGTTTACATACTTGGACTAGAGTTTGTGAGAAAGGGTTGGTTCTTGAGTAATTGGTTGAGTATAGTTGATTGAGCCTAGTCAAGTGGTTGTATAAAGTGATTTTTCAAGTTCCATAAAACAAACTATCCTATATTCTATTTTGAGTTGAGAAAGTGATTGAGCTTTGAGTATAGAACATATTGAGTCTCTAACAATTATCTTTATGCTTCTATGATATTGGACAAGTTTTGTGTGGACTTGTTAAGCATATTTGAGGTAAGTCTTTGAGAAGACTTGTGGACTGATTTTGTGTGAGCTTTTGTAGAAGCTTACAATACATATTTGGACAGGTTCTGAGTGGATCTGTTGAGCATATTTGGACAAGTTCTGAGTGGACCTGTTGAGCATTTTTTAGTAGGTTCTGAGTGGACCTATTGACCATATTTTGAGCACATTCTGAGTGGACTTGTTGAGTATATTTGTGCTAGATCTACTAGACTGTGTTTAGTATAGAATTGAGACAAAGATTTGGAGGTGACAGAGTAGAGAGGATAGTAGTCTCTAGTGGATAGAGATCCATTAGCCAGGGCAGTGAGGACAGGTCTTCTGAGTGGGGATAAGAGTCTTCAGTGGAGAGATATCCACAAGCTAGTGTAGTGGAGGCAGTAGTCTTCTAGAGGATCACCAGCCAGAGTAGAGGAGAAGGAGTTCTCTTGTGGATAGAGATACACAAACCAGATTTAGGGGATCAACATATCCTTTGGACAAAGGTCCATAAACATTGTAGGGAAGGATTCCCAAGAAATTGATTGAGAAAATTTTAGTGAAATATTTTCTTTGTGGAGTAGCCCACATTGGGTGAACCACGTAAAAAATATATCTCTCATGTGTGTGATGGTTTATGTATTTTTTACTGCTTTATTGATTTTGATGCTACTAATTGGATTAAAAAGTAAAAATTTTTATCATATATTGTTCACCCCCCCTCTTAGTATAAGAACATGTTCTTCAATTGGTATGAGAGCAGGTCTCTCCATGAAAATATTAATAGCTTGGAAGAGGATCCTTTGGTAGCACACATGACTTCACAAAGTGAATAAGAGACTATGTATGATATAAAATAAGAAATCTTTGCTACTCTCAAAAAATTGGAAAGACTTAGAGAGAAAAATTCAAGCTTGAAAGAACAAGTTCAAGAATATGAAGCAAGGATGGACCTTATAAATAATATCACAAAACTCAAGATCAAGGTGGAAGAAGGAAATAAGATCGAGCAAGATATGACAGATCTATTGATAGCCATGGAAACAAAATGTGAAAAATTGGAAGCAGAAATTGTTCTCCTAAGGAATAAAGTTGAAAGGACCAAGGTACTACAAGATACATAATATGAGAAACAGAAAGAGGAATCAAGTCTTTAGAAAGCAAAAACTTCAAACAAGGAAAAACAAGCAAAGGATATTAGAAAGGAAGAAAGCAAAGGAGAACCCTAGATAAGAGTTAATAACAAGAGAAAGATGATTTTTTCATAAATTCCAAGACATCCAAACAGGTTACATAAATTCTTCCATGGTCATTTTGCTTTTCTTGCAATAAATATGGTCATAGAGATGCACACTGTCTTCATCATGGAAGATACAATAGAAATTTCAATTCCTTTGCACCTCTCATGGATGATGATGTTATATGTTACGAATTCAATAATTTTGGGCACATGGCTAGATGGTGTAAAATAATACTTCCTGAGTCTAGAAAAATAATTTCAACAACTATGAAAGATGAAAGGAAAAATGTTAGGGCTAGATCAATGTTAGTACAAACAACCCTTCATGATCAAGATAAAAAAGAAAAATGGTATCTGGATAGTGGTTTCTCTAGTCATATGATAGGAGACAAAGACAAATTCATTATTCTAAAAGAAACAAATAGAGGATCAGTAAGTTTTGGTGATAATGGATTAGCAAGGATTGTTGGAAGAGGAACTCTAAGTCTAGATAATGGAAAAATAAAAACAGAGAATGGTTTATACGTCAACGGGTTAAAACACAATCTACAAAGTATAAGTCAATTTTGTGATCAAGGATACATGGTCACCTTATATCCAGATAGATGTGAGATAAGGAAATCAAAAATTGGAAAAATCATTGCAAATGAAAGGAGGACCCCAAACAACTTATACATGCTCAATGAGATTAAAGGGGAAAAGTGCTTTCTATCACAAGAATATGAGAGTTGGTTGTGGCATAGAATATTGGGTCACTTGAATTTTTACAAAATAGCCAACATAAGAAATAAACAGGCAGTTAGATATTTACCCAAAATAAGAAGACCTCAAAACACAATTTGTGCACCCTATCAACATGGAAAGTAAACTAGGACAACCTTTAATCCAAAAGGCTATATATCATCTAACCCATTGAGCCTAATACATACTAATTTATGTGGTCCTACCAGAACATGAAGTACTTAGGGTGAGAGTTACTTTATGCTATTTGTAGATGATTATTTTAGGATGGTTTGGGTAACCTTCCTAAAAGAGAAGTCAGAGGCCTTTGAAAAATTAAAATCATTCAAGGAATTGGTTGAAAATGAAAGAGGCAAAAGTATTAAGTTTCTATGATCGGACAGAGGGGGAGAATTTACTTCAAATGAATTTGTAGAATTTTGTGAGGAACATGTAATCAAGAGAGAGTACTCAACAACAAGAACTCCTTAACAAAATGGGGTAGTTGAAAGGAAGAACAAGACTGTTGAAAACATGGCTAGAGCTATGTTAAATGATCTAAGTTATCAGATGGTTTTTGGAAAGAAGTAGTAAACACATATGTATACATAATAACTAGGGCTCAATTAAGGGTAAATCATCACAAGACTCTATATGAGCTTTGGAAAGGAAGATCTGCCACTGTAAAACATTTTATAATCTTTGGAAGCAAATGTTACATAATACAGGAAGATCAAAACTTGGGAAAGTTCGATCCAAGATGTGATGAAGGAATTTTTCTTGGTTATTCCACAAAGATTAAAGCCTATAGATGCTTCAACAAAAGAACACACACTATGGTGGAAAGTATAAATGTAACAGTTGATGAGAAGATAGATTCTAGAGAACCAGTTCAACAAACTATGTACCAAGAGGATGGATGTTGTCAAGAAGAATTTTATGAGGAATTAGATAAATATGAAGAAGAAACACAAAGACATCTTCCTAAAACTCCTTCCAGGTATGCACAGAAACATAATCCAAAAGAAGAGATCATCGAGGATCCAGATGAAAGATAGACAAGGAGAAGAATAATAAAACCATCTCAACAATCAAATTTTTCTTTGCTATCTAAGATTGAGCCAAAAGACTTCTCTCAAGCAAGTGAGGATGAATTTTGGGTTAAAGCAATGAATGAGGAATTGGATCAGATAGAGAAGAGCAAAACATGGGAACTTGTTCCACGACCAAAGGAAAAAAATTTGATTGACACAAAATAGGTATTCGAAAACAAATTGAATGAATACGGACAAGTGGTCAAAACTAAAGTAAGGTTAGTATGCAAAGGTTATGCACAAGTAGAAGGAATTGACTTTGAAGAAACTTTTGATCTAGTTGCACGAATTGAAGCTATAAGAATGTTTTTAGCTTTCTAAATTTTCAAGAACTTCAAGGTATATCATATGGATGTCAAGTTAGCATTTCTAAGTGGGGTTCTAGAAGAAGAGGTCTATATTAAACAGCCAGAGGGATTCATACTAACAGATAAACCAGATCAGGTATGCAAATTGAAAAAGGCATTGTATGATTTAAAGCAGGCTCCTAGAGCATGGAACTCAATACTGGATAAATATCTTCAAGAACATGGATTCAAAAAAGGAATAGCAAACAGTAATTTTTATATCAGAAATTAAGGGAATGATCTTCTAATGGTAGTTATTTATGTTGATGATATAATTTTTAGAGGAAACAATGATAAGATGTGCAAATATTTTGCTAAGAATATGCAGAAAGAATTTGAGATGTCTATTCTTGGTGAATTGTCCTTCTTTCTTGGACTTCAGATTTCACAATCAGAAAGGGGAGTGTTTCTCTCTCAAGCCAAGTATATAAAGGAAATTTTAAATAAATTAAGGTTAGAATATTGTAAACCAGTAAGTTCTCCCATGGTCACAGGATGCAAGTTGAGTAAGGATGATGAATCTCCATAGATAGATCAGAGATTATATAGATCTATGATTGACAGCTTATTATATGTTACAACTACAAGACCAGACATAATACAACCAGTGGGATTAGTGGCAAGGTTTCAAGCAGCACCTAAGGAAACTCATGTGGCAGCACTAAAAATAATTTTTAGGTATCTAAAAGGGACTATGGATTTTGGGTTGTGGTATCAAAAAAATGGTAGTTTCACACTAATAGCTTATACAGATGCAGATTGGTCCAGCAACATTGATGACAGAAAAAGCACAAGTGGAGGAGCATTATTTCTTGGAGAATGTCTAGTCTCTTCGTTAAGTAAGAAGCAGGTTTCAATATCTTTATCTATAGTAAAGGCAAAATATATTGTAGCAGTAGCTAGTTGTACACAGGTGTTATAGATGAAGATAACTCTAGAAAACTTCAAGATAAAGCATGATCAACCTATTCCATAAGTATCTCAAAAAATTTGGTAATGCACTCTAGGACAAAGCACATTCCGATTAAGTATCATTTTCTGAGAGAACATGTGACAAATAAATAGGTCATATTGGAATATGTCACTACAAAGGAACATATAGCAAATATTTTCACTAAGCCATTTTCAAAGGAAACTTTTGAGTATCTTTGAGAAAAAATGGAAGTGAGACTCCCACCTTGAAATTAACCACCTTAACAGAAGGTGGAGGAGTGGCTAAGCTAAGAGGATGATTCTTAGTCTCAAGCCCCAAAGGTGACCCTTTGCCATTGATGTCAAAGGGGGAGATATTTGTGTAATAGGGAGAGATTTGATATTTGAGAGAGCATTGAGCCAGGGGGAGCAATGTCCCAAGGAGAGTAGAATAAAAGAAAGGTCAATTTTTGGTCAAAAGAGTTTGGGTTGCCATCAATGACAAAGGGGGAGATTGTTGGACATTTTGAGTCCCTAAGTCAAAGTTTTCATTGATGTCACCAGATGAAGTCATCATTAATATTCAAGGAAGGAAGCAATTTATCCAACACGTAAAAAGGATATAATATTATAATAATTGTTATTATAATATTAAAGTGATATGGTGAAAACCCCAAATAAAATATTTATAATTTCATGTTTTATAAATCAAAGTGGGTTTTATAAAGTTTAATTATATTTCATAAACCCAAAGGTTGGGTTTGGAAGAAAAGGCATTCGAAGCACCTTTAAAACCTTCGTCGATGTCATGGAAGGAAATTGGAGAAGTGTCGATGTCTCCCAAGGTATGGAGGAAGCAATATAAATACATTTCCCAAAGTCTAAAACATTATCCTTGCTCGAATTTTAAATGGCATTAAAAAGAGAATAAGAGCTCATGAGAATTCTGAATTTCATGGACAGTGAAGTGTTTTAGAAAGGAAGCATTAATTTTCGAAGGCACATAGGACAATGTGGTCTAGTGGTGAGTTGGGAAGCATGAAAATGTTTGTTTGTGTGAGGGCCTATGTTTAAAATACAACAGGTGCATTGAAGTTCGTGTTAGTTAAGGCGTCCAAGGTGCACGTTGTTTTTGTAAGGGTAAAGGGAGCAAGACTTGAAGCACATGGTGCTTCATTGGTTTCAAATGAGAGCATAGCTTGTGTGGTGGTTGAGGTTGTAGCTAAGGCACACATCATGGGTAGAGTAGAGGGTTTGAATCCCTCCAAAGGTAAGGTAAATATTTGCATTAAAATTTTTATTATTTGCCTAAGTTGAGAGGTATAAGGATTGTTTAGTGGAATTTCTTAGAAAGGTTGTTTAGTAGATAAGTGGTGGTAGTTGAGAATTATCACTTGGAGTTATAAGAATATTTTTGGTTTTAATTTTTAATAAAGTCTTAAATTGCTATATTGGTATATTTGAGGATTAAGACTTTGTGGGTATTGTTTTAATTTGAATAAAGGGTTTTTATGATTATTGTGAAGGTGTTGATTATTAATTAAGTTGGAGTGATAAGGTGTAATTTTGATATTATTTTTGTGTTATGTTTTATTGAGAAAATTATCTTCTAACCCTTATTGATATTGGCAAAGAAGTAATTGTGAGTGTGGAAAAATTATGAGATCAACTCCTTGTCAAGCAAAAAGGCATGGGCAAATTTGTCTTTGGTTGAGTTGATTGAATGCCTTACTAGAAAATAAAGTTTGGATTGAAAAGGATTTAATTAGGGTTTCCTTTTTGAATGTATTTGAGTTAATGCTTCAAGGTTTTTTGGAATTAAGAGTTGTGATTAAAATCTTTTTTTATAAGCATTGTTGTTGAAGCCATTGGATTGTACAAAGAACTTGAGTTAGGGTTTTGAAAAGAACATGAGTATCATTGTTATGTGAAGATTGTTTATGAGAATTGTTGTTGAAGCCATTGGATTGTGCAAAGAACTTGAGTTAGGGTTTTGAAAATAACATGAGTATCATTGTTATGTGAAATTTGTTGTTGAGCATTATTGGAAATATTTTGAGTTAGTGTTTACATACTTGGACTAGAGTTTGTGAGAAAGGGTTGGTTCTTGAGTAATTGGTTGAGTATAGTTGATTGAGCCTAGTCAAGTGGTTGTATTAAGTGATTTTAATTGGCATGTATAATTGGGGAAGTGTTGACATCTCCCAAGGTATGGAGGAAGAAATATAAATACATTACCCAAAGTCTAAAACATTATACTTGCTTGAATTTTAATTGGCATGCAAAAGAGAATAAGAGCTCGTGAGAATTGCGAATTTCATGGACAACGAAGTGTTTTAGGAAGGAAGCATTAATTTTCAAAGGCACATAGGACAGTGTGGCCTAGTGGTGAGTTGGAAAGCGCAAAAATATTTGTTCATGTGAGGGCCTGTGTTCGAAACGCAATGGGTGCATTGAAGGTTGTATTAGTTAAGGCACCTAAGATGCACATTTTTTTGCCAAGGGCAAATGGAGTAAGACTTGAAGCACGTGGTGCTTCATTGGTTTCAAAAAAGAACGTAGCTCGTGTGACAACTGATATCGCATCTAAGGCGCAGTCATGGGCAGAGTAGACGGTTCGAATCCCTTCAAAGGTAAGGTAAATATTTGCATTAAAATTTTTATTATTTGACCAAGTTGAGAGGTATAAGGATTGTTTAGTGGAATTGTTTAGAAAGGTTGTTTAGTAGATAAGTGGTGGTAGTTGAGAATTATCACTTGGAGTTATAAGAAGATTTTTGGTTTTAATTTTTAATAAAGTCTTAAATTTCTATATTGGTATATTGGAGGATTAAGACTTTGTGGGTATTGTTTTAATTTGAATAAAGGGTTTTTATGATTATTATGAGGGTGTTGATTATTAATTAAGTTGGAGTGATAAGGTGTAATTTTGATATTATTTTTGTGTTATGTTTTGTTGAGAAAATTATCTTCTAACCCTTATTGAGATTGACAAGAAGTAATTGTGAGTGTAGAAAATTTGTGAGATCAACTCCTTGTCAAGCAAAAAGGCATGCGAAAATTCTTCTTTGGTTGATTTGATTGAATGGCTTACTAGAAAATAAAGTTTGGAGTGAAAAGGATTTAATTAGGGTTTCCTTTTCGAATGTATTTGAGTTAATGCTTCAAGGTTTTCTGGAATTAAGAGTTGTGATTAAAACTTTGTTTTATAAGCATTGTTGTTGAAGCCATTGGATTGTGCAAAGAACTTGAGTTAGGGTTTTGAAAAGAACATGAATATCATTGTTATGTGAAGATTGTTTTATGAGCATTGTTGTTGAAGCCATTGGATTATGCAAAGAACTTGAGTTAGGGTTTTGAAAAGAACAAGAGTATCATTGTTATGTGAAATTTGTTGTTGAGCATTGTTGGAAACATTTTGAGTTAGTGTTTACATACTTGGACTAGGGTTTGTGAGCAAGGGTTGGTTCTTGAGCAATTGGTTGAGTATATTTTATTAAGCCTAGTCAAGTGGTTGTATGAAGTGATTGTTCAAGTTCCATAAAATAAACTATCCTATATTCTATTTTTATTTGAGAAAGTGATTGAGATTTGAGTATGAAACATATTGAGTCTATAACAATTCTCTTTATGCATATATGAGATTAGACAAGTTCTGTGTGGACTTGTTAAGCAGATTTGAGGTAAGCCTTTCAGAAGAGTTGTGGACTAATTTTATGTGAGATTTTGTGGAAGCTTACAATACAAATTTGGACAGGTTTTGAGTGGACCTGTTGAGCATATTTGGAAAGGTTCTAAGTGGACCTATTGAGCATATTTGAGCAAAATCTGAGTGGACCTGTTGAGAAAATTTTGAGCAAGTTTTGAGTAGACTTATTGAGCAAATTTGTGCTAGACCAACTGGACTATGTTTAGTAAAGAATTGATATAGAGCTTTGGAGGTGATAGAGCAGAGAGGATAGTAGTCTCCAGTGGATATATATCCATTAGCTAGGCCAGTGAGGATAGGTATTTTGAGTGGGGACAAAAGTCTTTAGTGGAGATAGATCCACAAGCCAATGTAGTGGAGGCAATAGTCTTCTAGAGGATCACCAACCAGAGCAGAGGAGAAGGAGTTATCTTGTGGATAGAGATCCACAAACCAATTTTATGGGATTAGCATCTCCTTTGGACATAGGTCCATAAACATTGTATGGAATGATTCCCAAGAAATTGATTGAGAAAATTTTAGTAAAATATTTTCTTCGTGGAGTAGCCCACATTGGGTGAACCATGTAAAAATGATGTCTCTCATGTGTGTGATGCTTTGTGTAATGTTTATTGCTTTATTGATGTTGATGCTACTACTTGGATTAAAAAGTAAAAAGTTTTATCATATACTGTTCACCCCCCTCTCAGTATAAGCACATGTTCTTCAATTGGTATAAGAGCGGGTATCTCCATGAAAAAACTAACATATTGAAAGATGATCCTTAAGTAGCACACATGAATTCAAAAAGTGAAGAAGAAACTATGTTTGATATAAAAGAAGAATTCTTTGTTTCTCTCAAAAAATTGGAAAGACTTAGAGAGAAAAATTCAAGCTTGAAATAACAAGTTCAAGAAGATGAAGAAGCAAGGATGGAACTTATACAAAATCTCACAGAACTCAAGATCAGGGTGGAAGAAAGAAAGAAGATCGAACAAGATATGACAGATCTATTAAGATCCAAGAAAAAAAAATGTGAAGAATTGAAAGCAAAAATTGTTCTCCTAAGGAATAAAGTTGAAAGGACTAAGGTACTACAAGATACATAATATGAGAAATAGAAAGAGAAATCAAGTCTTCAAAAAGTAGAAACTTCAAACAAGGATAAGAAAGCAGATGATATCAGAAAGGAATAAAGTAAATGAAAACCCTAGATAAGAGTTAATCACAAGAGAAATATGACTTCTTCACAAATTCCAAGACATCCAAACAGGTTACATAATTTCTTCCATGGTCATTGCTTTTCTTGCAATAAATATGGTCATAGAGCTGCACACTGTATTCATTATGAAAGATACAATAGAAATTTCAATTCCTTTGAAGCTCTCATGGATGATGATGTTATATGTTACAAATGAAATAATTTTGGTCACAAGACTAGATGGTGTAAAATAATACTTCTTGAGTCTAGAAAAACAATTTCAACAACTAGGAAAGATGAAAGAAAAATGTTAGGGCTAGATCAATGTTAGTACAAACAACCCTTCATACTCAAGATAAAGAAGAATAATGGTATCTAGATAGTGGTAGCTCTAGTCACATGATAGGAGACAAAGAAAAATAATTGTTCTAAAAGAAAAAAATAGAGGATCAATAAGTTTTGGTGATAATGGATTAGAAAGGATTTTTGGAAGAGGAACTCTAAGTCTAGACAATGGAAAAATAAAAATAGAGAATGTTTTGTACTTCAAAGGGTTAAAACACAATCTGTTGAGTATAAGTCAACTTTGTGATCAAGGATACATGGTCACCTTCCATCCAGATAGATGTGAGATAAGGAAATTAGAAACTAGAAAAATCATTGCAAGTGCAATGAGGACCCTAAACAACTTATACATGCTCAATGAGATCAAAGGGAAAAAGTTCTTTCTATCACAAGAAGATGAGAGTTGGTTGTGGCATAGAATATTGGGTCACTTGAATGTTGAAAACATAGTCAACATAAGCAATAAATAGACAGTTATAGATTTACCCAAAATAAGAAGACCTCTATGCACCTTGTCAACATGGAAAGCAAACTAGGACAACCTTTAAGCCAAAAGGCTATATGTCATCTAAGCCATTGAGCTTATACATACTGATTTGTGTGGTCCTACCAGAACACAAAGTATTCAGGGCAAGATTTACTTTATTTTGTTTGTAGATGATTATTATAGGATGGTTTTAGTAACCTTCCTAAAAGAGAAGTCAGAGGCCTTTGAAAAATTCAAAGCATTCAAGGAATTTATTGAAAATGAAAAAATAAAAAGTATTAAGTATCTACGATATGATAGAGGAGGAGGATTTAATTCAAATGAATTTGTATAATTTTATGAACAGCATGGAATCAAGAGAGAGTACTCAGCAGTAAGAACTCCTCAACAAAATGGGGTAGTTGAAAGGAAGAACATGAATTTTGAAAACATGGCTAGAGCTATGTTAAATGAATCTAAGTTATTAGATGGTTTTTGGAAAGAAGTGGTAAACACAGATGTATATATAATAACTAGGGCTCAATTGAGGTTAAATCATCAAAATACTCCATATGATATTTATAAAGGAAGACCTTCCACTGTAAAACATTTTAGAATCTTTGGAAGTAAATGTTACATAAGACGGGAAGATCAAAACTTGGGCAAATTTGATCCAATATGTGATGAGGGAATTTTTCTTGGTTATTCCACAAAGAGTAAAGCCTACAAATGCTTCAACAAAAGAACATGCACTATGATGGAAAGTATATATGTAATAGTTGATGAGAAGATAGATTTCAAAGAACCAATTTATTAAACCGTGTACCAAGAGGATGGATGTTGTCAAGAAGAATTTTGTGAGGAATCAGATAAATATGAAGAAGAAACACAAAGACTTCTTCCTAAAACTCCTTCCAGGTATGTATAGAAACACCATCCAAAAGAATAGATCATCGAATATCCAAATGAAAGATAGACAAGGAGAAGAATAATAAAACCATCTCAACAAGAAAAAATTTCTTTGCATTGAGCCAAAAGACTTCTCTTAGGCAAGTGAGAGTGAATTTTGGGTTAAAGAAATGAATGAGGAATTGGATCAAATAGAGAAGAGAAAAACATGGGAACTTGTTCCATGATCAAAGGACAAAAATGTGATTGACACAAAATAGGTATTCAAAAACAAATTGAATGAATACGGACATGTGGTCAAAAATAAAGTAAGGTTAGTATGCAAAGGTTATGCACAGGTAGAAGGAATTGACTTTGATGAAACTTTTGATCTAGTTGCACGAATTGAAGCTATAAGAATATTTTTAGCTTTCTAAAGTTTCAAGAACTTCAAGGTATATCATATGGATGTCAAGTTAGCATTTCTAAATGGGGTTCTAGAAGAAGAGGTCTATATTGAACACCTAGAGGGATTCATACTAACAGATAAACTAGATTAGGTATGCAAATTGAAAAAGGTATTGTATGGTTTAAAGTAGGTGGCTAGAGCATGGTACTCAAGACTGGATAAGTATCTTCAGGAATAGGGATTCATAAAATGAATAGCAGACAATAATTTGTATATCAAAAATGAAGGGAATGATCTTCTAATAGTAGTTGTTTATGTTGATGACATAATTTTTGGAGGAACAATGATAAGATGTGAAAATATTTTTCTAAGAATATGCAGAAAGAATTTGAGATGTCTATGCTTGGTGAATTGTCCTTCTTTCTTGGACTTCAAATTTCACAATCATAAAGGGGAGTGTTTCTCTCTCAAGCCAAGTATATAAAGGAAATGTTAAATAAATTCATGTTAGAATATTGTAAACCAGTAAGTACTCCCATGGTCACATGATTCAAGTTGAGTAAGGATGATGAATCTCTAGAGATAAATTAGAGATTATATAGATCTATGATTGATAGCTTATTATATGTTATAGCTACAAGACCAGACATAGTACAGTCAGTGGGATTAGTTTCAAGGTTTCAAGCAGCACCTAAGGAAACACATGTGGAAACAGTAAAAATGATTTTAAGGTATCTAAAAAGGACTATGGATTTTGGGTTGTGATATCCCAAAAGTGATAGTTCACACTAACAAATTATACAGATGCAGATTGGGCCAGCAACATTGATGACAAAAAAAGCACAAGTGGAGGATCATTCTTTCTTGGAGAATGTCTAGTCTCTTGGTTAAGTAAGAAGCAAGTTTTAGTATCTTTATCTACAATAGAGGCAGAATATATTGCAGTAGTAGCCAGTTGTACACAAGTGTTATGGATGAAGAGAACTCTAGAAGACTTCAAGATAAAGCATGATCATCCTATTCCTATACTATGTGATAATACAAGTGCCATAAGTATCTCAAAAAATCTGGTAATGCACTCCAAGACAAAGCACATTTTGATTAAGTATCATTTTTTGAGAGAACATGTGATAAATAAATAGGTTATATTGGAATATGTCACTACAAAGGAACAAATAGCAGATATTTTCACTAAGTCACTTTCAAAGGAAAATTTTGTGTATATTTGAGGAAAATTGGGAGTGAGACATCCACCCTAGAATTAACAACCTTAACGAAATGTGGGGGAGGGGTTAAGCTAAGAGGATCATTCTTAGTCCCGAGCCCCAAATGTGACCCTTTGCCATTGATGTCAAATGGGGAGAGATTTGTGTAATGGGGAGAGATTTGATATTTGAGAGAGTATTGAGCTAGGGGGAGTAATGTCCCAGGGGGAGCAGAATAAAAGAAAGGTCAAGTTTTGGTAAAACAAGCTTGGGTTACCATTAATGACAAAGGGGGAGATTTTTGGACATTTTGAGTCTCTAAATCAAAGTTGTCATTGCTGTCACTAGATGAATTCATCATTAATATTCAATGAAGAAAGCAATTTATCCAAGGCATCAAAAGGATATAATATTATAATAATTGTTATTATAATATTAAAGTGATATGGTGAAAACCTCAAATAAAATATTTATAATTTCCATTGTAATAGTTTATAAATCAAAGTGGTTTTTATAAATTTTAATTATATTTCATAAACCCAAAGGTTCGGTTTGGAATAAAAGGTATTCAAAGCGCCTTTAAAACCTTTTTCGATGTCATGGAAGGAAATTGGGGAAGCACCGACATCTCCCAAGGTATGGAGGAAGCAATATAAATACATTTCCAAAGTCTAAAACATTATCCTTGCTCGAATTTTAATTGGAATGCAAAAGAGAATAAGAGCTCATGAGAATTGCAAATTTCGTGGACAACAAAGTGTTTTAGGAAGGAACCATTAATTTTTGAAGGCACATAGGACAATGTGGCCTAGTGGTGAGTTGGGAAGTGCAAAAATGTTTGTTCGTGTGAGGGCCTATGTTCAAAATGTGGTGGATGTATTGAAGGTCATGTTAGTTAAGGCACCCAAGGTGCATGTTGCTTTTGCCAATGGCAAAGGGAGCAAGAATTGAAGCACATGGTGCTTTATTGGTTTCAAACGAGTGCGTAGCTCGTGCGATGTTTGAGGCTAAAGCTAAGGTGCATGTCATGGGCAGAGTAGAGGGTTCGAATCCCTCCAAAGGTAAGGTAAATATTTGCATTAAAAATTTTATTATTTGCCTAAATTGAGAGGTATAAGAATTGTTTAGTGGAATTGTTTAGAAAAGTTGTTAAGTAGATAAGTGGTGGTAGTTGAGAATTATCACTTGGAGTTATAAGAAGATTTTTGGTTTTAATTTTTAATAAAGTCTTAAATTGCTATATTGGTATATTGGAGGATTAAGACTTTTTGGGTATTGTTTTAATTTGAATAAAGGGTTTTTATGATTATTGTGAGGGTGTTGATTATTAATTAAGTTGGAGTGATAAGGTGTAATTTTGATATTATTTTTGTGTTATATTTTGTTGAGAAAAGTATCTTCTAACCCTTATTGAGATTGGCAAAGAAGTAATTGTGAGTGTGGCAGATATGTGAGATCAACTCCTTTTCAAGCAAAAAGGTATGGGCAAATTCTTCTTTGGTTGAGTTGATTGAATGGCTTACTAGAAAATAAATTTTGGAGTGAAAAGGATTTAATTAGGTTTTCATTTTTGAAATTATTTGAGTTAATGCTTCAATGTTTTCTGGAATTAAGAGTTGTGATTAAAACCTTGTTTTATAAGCATTGTTATTGAAGCCATTGGATTGTGCAAAGAAATTGAGTTAGGGTTTTGAAAAGAATATGAGTATCATTGTTATGTGAAGATTGTTTTATGAGCATTGTTGTTGAAACCATTGGATTGTGCAAAGAACTTGAGTCAGGGTTTTGAAAAGAACATGAGTATCATTGTTATGTGAGATTTGTTGTTGAGCATTGTTGGAAATATTTTGAGTTAGTGTTAACATACTTGGACTAGGGTTTATGAGCAAGAGTTGGTTATTGAGTAATTGGTTGAGTATATTTGATTGAGCCTATTCAAGTGGTTGTATGAAGTGATTGTTCAAGTTCCATAAACAAAATATCCTATATTATGATTTGATTTGAGAAAGTGATTGAGCTTTGAGTATAGAACATATTGAGTCTCTAACAATTCTTTTTATGCTTCTATGAGATTGGACAAGGTCTATGTGGACTTGTTAAGCAAATTTGAGGCAATTTTTTAGGAAGACTTGTGGACTAATTTTGTGTGAGCTTTTGTGCAAGCTTACAATGCAAATTTGGATAGGTTCTCAGTGGACCTGTTGAGCAGATTTAAACAGGTTCTGAGTGGACCTATTGAGCAGATTTGAGCAGGTTTTAAGTGGACCTATTGAGTAAATTTTGAGCAAGTTCTGAGTGTACTTGTTGAGAATATTTGTGCTTGTTGGAAATTTGAGTTAATTTGAGGCATTTTATGTTGTCATTGATGTCAAATGGATCACATTTGGTTTTGGTGGCTAAAATATTTTATAAATAAGCATTTATGATATTTTGGAAAGCATGGCTATTTATAGGGTTTTTATGAAAACCAAGGCAGGCAAAATAAAAGGTTTTATTTAAAAGCATGGTGGGCTTATGTGGAAAGGGCTTTTCTTAAAAGCTAAGCTAGAATTTTGTTTCATCGAAAAAGGACCTCCGGTAATGAAGATATTAAAGTTTAAAGTTTAAGTTTAAATTAATAAAGAACCGACCTATGTGCAATTAATGGAGGTTGACATATACATATATATATATATATATATATATATATATATATATATATATATATATATATATATATATATATGTAAAGGTTTCAATTTATTTCAGAAATAAGGCATATTATATATCGTCGAAAAGCTTATTTCGAGGGCTATTTGGCTAACTTATTTAGAAGGAGAAATAAGGTGTGTGTAAAGAGATATTTTTGATTTTTCAAAGGGGTTCCAAAAGTTAAGTTTACCTTGTTCTTTTTCAAGAGGATTAATTCTTTTATGAGGTGACAAGGTATGCAATATTGTGATTTATTTTATTTTATGGTATAAGTGGTTTTGGGAGTGAAAAGGTTATGTAATGTTTTGATTTATTTTATTTTATGGTACAAGTGGTTTTAGGAGAGATAAGGAAGTTGTGCAATTAAAGGTCTTGGTGATGATTATTGAAAAGTGGAGTAATGTTGATTATTTTGTGATCTACTAACCCTTGTGAATATTGGAGAAAGAATTTTGTGATTGTGGTAGATTTGCAAAGAGGTTTTTTCATCTTCATAAAAGGTATGGGCATATTCTCCTATTGATTGTTTATGGTGGTTGATTTATGAAATATCATTGGAGGGAAAAAAATTGTTTGTGGTTTCCTTTTCGAAAGTGGTTGGTTGAATGCTTCAAGGTTTTCTAAATTGAGAGTTGTGTCTAAACCTTATCTGATAAGCATAGTTGTTAAAGCCCATTGGTTGTGAAAGAAATTGAGTTAGAAAAGAACATTAGTATCATTGTTATGTGATATTTGTGGTTGAGCATTATTTGAAATATTTGAGTTGGTTGATACATACTTGGACTAGGGTTGTGTGAGAAAGAGTTGTCCCTTGTGATGATTGGTTGAGTTGAGTTGATTGAGCCTAGTCAAGTGATGTGTGAAGTGATTGTTCAATTTCTATGAAATAAACTATTCCATCATTCTATGTTGATTTAAGATTAAGGTTAGAACATATTGAGTCTCTAACAATTCTCTTTATGGTTCTATAAGACTTGAGTTGATTTGAGGTTGACTTGAATTGAGTTGAGGTTGATTTGAGTTGAGAGTGAGATTAGAACATATTGAGTCTCTAAAAATTCTCTTTATGCTTCTATGATATTGACTTGAGTTGAGTTGATTTGAGATTGATATTAGAACATATTGAGTCTCTAACAATTCTCTTTATGCTTCTATGAGTTGATTTGAGTTGAGTTGAGTTGAGATTGAGATTAGAACATATTGAGTCTCTAAAAATTCTCTTTATGCTTCTATGAGTTGAGTTGAGTTGAGATCATTTTGGATAATTGTTTTCATCCATTGAAGAGTACATTTCTATTCACTTTTTATTTCATCTTTGAGCTTTTCCTTGATAGATTTGTAGATGAGTTTTGAGTACTACTTGAGCATTACTGGTTGAGCCTTTGAGAAGGATTTTGGGATAAATTTTTGGACAAATTTGTGGAAGTTTTGTGCATGATTGATAGAGCCTTTGAGAAGGCCTTTGGGACAAAGTTGAGGATAGTGTTGGGACAAATTTGTGGATAGTTTTGGGCAAGTTCTTGGTGAGCTTGCTAGAGCATATTTGGGCAAGTTCTTGGTGAGCTTGCTAGAGCAGATTTGGACAAGTTCTATGTGATATTGTTATTTAGTTTTGTACAAGTTCTATGTGAGCTTGTTATTCAGTTTTGGACAAGTTCTATGTGAGCTTGTTAAACAGGTTTTGTGTGAGCCTATAGAGCAAGTTCTTAGTGAGCCTATTGATAGAGCTTTGGAGGTGATAGATTACAGAGGATAGAGTCTCAGTGGATAGAGATCAACAACATCACAATTGAAGATAAGTTCGAGTGAGGAGTCTTCAAGTGGAGAGAGGTCCAACAGTTAGTGCAGCAGAGAGATAAAGTCTTCTAGAATATCACATAGCCATAGTAGAAGGGGAAAGAGTTCTCCTATGGAAGAGATCCATGAAATTGAGATTATGGGGTCAACATATCCTTTGGACATAGGTCCATAAACATTGTAATTGGGAGTTATTACCAAATATATTGATTGAGAAAGTTTTAGTAAAATATTTTCTCCATGGAGTAGCCCATATTGGGTGAACCATGTAAATTGTGGTGTCTTTATTGTGTATTGCTTTTGTGCATTGCTTTGATTACTGCTATTGATATTGCTATCTTTACACAATATAATATTGATTTGGAAGAAAAAGTAAAAAGTGGTCTTATATTGTTCACCCCCCTCTCAAGTATAAGCTTGTGTTCTTCAATTGGTATCAGAGCGGGTTCCTTCAGAAAGGCTATCAGCTTGAGGGAAGATTCTACAAGAACACACATGGCAACGAAAAGCAAAATAATAACCATGAGATCTAAGAAGAAAAATGAATCTGATCTTGAAGCTCTAATAAGGGAAGAAGAAAAATTAGTAAGATGTCTTGATTGTGGTAAGCTTGATCATATGGCATTTTATTATCCACAAAATGGGTATAATAGCAATAGAGAGGAAATGGAACTTGACTGAATTTTCAAAGATATTGTTTCTCAAAAGGCAGCATTCAAGGTTTCAAAAGAAGAATATTCTGCTTGTGGTCAACTCGATCATGTCTCAGGTTACTGCAATGGCTTCAGTGATAGTGAAGATGAAATGGAACTCAAGGAAGACATGCACAATCAAAATAGTGAAGATGAATACAAGAATAAAAAAGAAAAGGAAAATATTTATGAACAAGGCAGGCATGACAAGAAGAGCTTGTATATGGAAGAAGCAATCAGTTCTTCTAGCAACAATAATGAAAGTCTCTCAGTAAGCGAAAAAGAAGAAGTTCTTACTGATAATCAAAAGCAAGAATCTTAAGTAAGAATTTATCATGAAAAGAAAAACAAGCACAACTATGATCATGAAGAAAATAAAGTGTCAGAACAAGCTTTTGAAGAAATGAAAAGATAAAACTCAAGACTAAAGGCTCAAGTACAAGAGGATGAGAAGATAAAGTCAAAGATCCTACAAGATCACATTGATCTAAAAATCATGGTTGAAGAGGCAAAGAAAATTGAAGAAGATATGCTTGAACAATTAAAGGTAAGGAAACAAGAATGTGAAAGATTAGAACATGAAGTTGTTTCCTTAAGGTTAAATTGAAAGACTCCAAGGATAAGTTGCACAAGTTTTTGAAAGGTTTCAAAGCACCAACGGTCCCTTATTTCAGGTTTGGGGAATCACACTCAAAAGGAAAGGAAGTTCTAAAAGATGAAAGCAAGGAAGCACCTAATATTTGTGAGGAAAGTTCCAAAGTTCCTATGGCTCCAAATATTCAATTTGGTTCTTGTTTTGAGATAGGTGAATCAAGTTCAAAGGGAAAATAAATTATTGAAGAAAAATGCAAGGAAGAAACTAAGGAAGAGGTTTTAGATACTACAAATAAGGTTCAAGAATGCAATGCACAAGTTGAAGATGATCATAAGGATAATGGTCAAGAAAGGTATGAGGAACCAAGGCATGAACAAAGGGCTTTTCAAGGATATTGTTTTTCTTGTAATGGATTTGGACACAGGGCTATACATTGCAGGATCCATGGATCAAAGAAGTTTGATTTTGCTAGAATAAACTTCAAAGGAATAAGGTATGATTTTTAGGGACATTACTTCTCATGTAACAGGATTGGTCATAAATCTTTTTAGTGCAAAGTAAATGAGCAACATGGTTTTGGTTTTAGAGCTACACAATTCAAAAGGCATGGTCATAATGGCCATGAAAATAGAGCTTCACAATACAGGGTTCAGGAAAGGAATGGATATGGAAATTATTTCAAGAATAATTGTAGGACATGGGCACCAACCAAAGGCTACAATATCAAGTGTTTTAATTTCAATAACTTTGGGCATATTGCAAGGTGGTGTAGGACTCAATTCCAAACAAATTCAAGGTAAGAGAGTCAAACAGGTTCTAGAAAAGAAGATCAAGTAATTCATCAAGAGAAGGATATCAGAAAAACATGAAAGGAAGTTGATAGAGGAAATAAACAAAGTGATATGGGAGTAAAAGTACTCCCACCCCAAAATTAATCACCTCAAAAGAAAAAGGGGGTGAGGGGGTCTAATCTTAAGAGTTATATCTTTTAGCCCCATAAGTGCCCCTTTGACTATTGATTTCAAAGGGGGAAAGATTTGAGTAAGGAGGAGAGTATTGAGTTAGGGGGAGCAGCCTCCAAAGAGAGTATTGAGTTAGGGGGAGAAGCCTCCATAGAGATTATTGATTTAGGGGGAGTAGCTTTGATTATCAGAGATGGTTTTTGTAGTGATTGTGGTGTTTGCATTAGAGGTGTTGCCATCAATGACAAAGAGGGAGATTGTTGGAAATTTAAGTTAATTTGAGGCATTTTATGTTGTCATTGATGTTACATGGATCACATTTGGTTTTGGTGGCCAAAATATTTCATAAATAAGCATTTATGATATTTTGGAAAGCATGGCTATTTATAGGGTTTTTATGAAAACCAAGGTAGGAAAAATAAAAGGTTTTATTTAAAACCATGGTGGGCTTATGTGGAAAGGGATTTTCTTAAAATCCAAGGTGGAATTTTGTTTCATCAAAAAAGAACCTCCGGTGATGAAGATATTAAAGTTTAAAGTTTAAGTTTAAATTAATAAAGGGCCGGCCTATGTGCAATTAATGGAGGTTGACATATATATATATATATATATATATATATATATATATATATATTTATTTATTTATTTATTTATTTATTTATTTATTTATATATATATATATATATTTATTTATTTATTTATTTATTTATTTATTTATTTATGTATGTAAAGGTTTCAATTTATTTCGAAAATAGGGCATATTATATATCGTCATAAAGCTTATTTCGAGGGATATTTGACTAAATTATTTAGAAGGATAAATAAGGTGTGTAAAGAGATATTTCTGATTTTGCAAAGGGGTTCCAAAAGTGAAGTTTGCCTTGTTCTTTTTCAAGAGGATTAATTCTTTCATGAGGTGACAAGATATGCAATATTGTGATTTATTTTATTTTATAGTATAAGTGGTTTTGGGAGTGAAAAGGTTATGCAATGTTTTGATTTATTTTATTTTATGGTACAAGTGGTTTTAGGAGAGATAAGGAAGTTTTGCAATTAAAGGCCTTGGTGATGATTTTTTTTTTTTTTGAATTTACATGGTGGAATCGGTAGCCGCCATGAATCTGGGCAGGCTATCCAGCTTTTTATGGTTGCCACAATATTCTGCGCTGTCTGCCCTAGAAATCGCCACACAGATCTTTGCACAGTCCGCCCCTATAACCACCATGCTACAATCATTTTAAACGTTTTACGTCATTGAAAGCACCAGGAAAGGGACAAGTGTTCAGTCTGGCGAGGCCCGAGATTTGAACCTTGGACCTCCACCCCCATTATGGGGTTTGGATGAACCAATTGGTCTACACCTCGGACCTGATTATTAAAAAGTGGAGTAATTTTGATTATTTTATGATCTACTAACCCTTGTGAAGATTGGCAAAAGAATTTTGTGATTGTGGCAGATTTACAAAGAAGTTTTTTAATCTTCATAAAATGTATGGGCACATTATCCTATTGATTTTTTATGGTGGTTGATTTCTGAAATATCATTGGAGGGAAAAGGATTGTTTGTGGTTTCCTTTTTGAAAGTGGTTGGTTGAATGCTTCAAGGTTTTTTGAATTGAGAGTTATGTCTAAACCTTGTTTGATAAGCATAGTTTTTGAAGCCCATTGGTTGTGAAATAACTTGAGTTATAAAATAATATGAGTATCATTGTTATGTGAGATTTGTGGTTGAGAATTGTTGGAAATATTTGAGTTGGTTGATACATACTTTGACTAGGGTTGTGTGAGAAAGAGTTATTCCTTGTGATGATTGGTTGATTTGAGTTGATTGAGTCTAGTCAAGTGATGTGTGAAGTGATTGTTCAAGTTCTATGAAATAAACTATTCCATAATTCTATGTTGATTTTAGATTAAGGTTAGAACATATTGAGTCTCTAACAATTCTCTTTATGGTTCTATAAGACTTAAGTTGATTTGAGGTTGAATTGAATTGAGTTGAGGTTTATTTAAGTTGAGAGTGAGATTAGAACATATTGAGACTCTAAAAATTCTCTTTATGCTTCTATGAGATTGACTTGAGTTAAGTTGAAATTGTTTTGATTTGATTTGAGTTGAGATTGAGATTAGAATATATTGAGTCTATAACAATTACTTTATGCTTCTATGAGTTGATTTGAGTTGAGTTGAGTTGATATTGAGATTAGAACATATTGAGTCTCTAAAAATTCTCTTTATCCTTCCATGAGTTGAGTTGAGTTGATATCATTATGGATAATTGTTGTCATACATTGAAGAGTACATTCCTATTCATTGTTGAGTTCATCTTTGAGCTTTGAATTGATAGATTTGTGGATGAGTTTTGATTTCTACTTGAGCATGATTGGTTGAGCCTTTGAGAAGGCTTTTGGGATAGATTTCTAGACAAATTTATGGAATTTTTGTGCATGATTGATTGAGCCTTTGAGAAGGCCTTTGGGATAAAGTTGAGGACAATGTTGGGACAGATTTGTGGATAGTTTTGGGTAAGTTCTTGGTGAGATTACTAGAGCTAATTTGGGCAAGTTCTTGGTGAGCTTTCTAGAGCAGATTTGGACAAGTTCTATGTGAGATTGTTATTCATTTTTGGACAAGTTCTGTATGAGCTTGTTATTCAGTTTTGGACAAGTTTCGTGTGGTTTTATGTGAGCCTATTGAGCAAGTTATTAGTGAGCTTATTGATAAAACTTTGGAGGTGATAGAGTACAAAGTATAGAGTCTCAGTGGATAGAGATCTAGCAATAGCATAGTTAAAGACAGATCTGAGTGAGGAGTCTTCAAGTGGACAGAGGTCCACCAGTTAGTGTAGTAGAGAGACAAAGTCTTCTAGAAGATCACATAGCCAGAGCAGAAGGGGAAAGAGTTCTCTTGTGGAAGAGATCCATGAACTTGAGATTAGGGGATCATCATCTCCTTTGGATAGAGATCCATAAAAATTGTAATTGGGAGTGATTCCCAAAGAGATTGATTGAGAAAATTTTACTAAAATATTTTCTCCGTGGAGTAGCCCACATTGGATGAACCACGTAAATTGTGGTGTCTCTATTGTGTATGGTTTTTGTGCATTAATTTTATTATTTCTATTAATATTGCTATATTTACACAACATAATATTGATTTGGAAGAAAAGTAAAAAGTAGTCTTATATTTTTCACCCTCCCCCCTCTCAGTATAAGCTTGTGTTCTTCAGTTCTAGACCATCTGGACTATGTTTAGTACTGATTTGAGATAGATCTTTGGAGGTGACAAAGAAGAGAGGACAATAGTCTCCAATGGATAGAGATCCATCACCCAGGGAAGTGAGGACAAGTATTTTGAGTGGGGACAAGAGTCTTCAATGGAGAGAGATCCACAATACAGTGCAGTCGAGGTAGTAGTCTTCTAGAGGATCACTAGCCAGAGCAGAGGAGAAGAAGTTCTCCTATGGATAGAGATCCACAAACCATATTTAGGGGATCAACATCTCCTTTGGACAAAGGTCTATAAACATTGTAGGGAAGGATTCCCAAGAAATTTATTGATAAAATTTTAGTGAAATATTTTCTCTGTGGAGTAGCCCACATTGGGTGAACCACGTAAAAATGATGTCTCTCATGTGTGTGATGCTTTGTGTAATATTTACTGCTTTATTAATACTAATGCTACTACTTGGATTAAAAAGTAAAAAAAATTATCATATAATGTTCATCCCCCCTCTCAGTATAAGCACATGTTCTTCATTCTTTCCTTTATGAGAAAAAGGAGTACCCAAGTATGATGATTTTTGATTAATTTTAAACCCCAAAAACATCCACAATAATCCATTGTGAATCTAGGGTAATGTTAATAGAAAAATGATTAAATTATGTAGTATTATCCAATTATTTGGTAGCTTTCTAATTGTATGATAACACTGATTTAAACTCCATGGCCTTACTGACTAAGCAGTTATGCAAAAGAAAAAATATCATCAACATATTGGAGATGAGATTTTAAGGGACCATTTGTTGCAACCTAAATACCTTTGATTCGTCCTTCCTTTTTTTATCTTTGAGAAATATCCCCTAATATTATTTGATTTTACACTTATTTATAGAAACAAAAAAAAGCAATCCATCCCCTCAAATATTATATAGAAATCTTAAAAATAATGAAAGAAGATATAAGAATCACAACACTTTGATACAATGGTTGGATTCGTGGGAGATGTTTATACCAATACCAAAACCCAGATTACATAATGAAGTTAACCTAAGCTAACATAACAAGTGGGTTTTAAGATAATTACAAATTATAAGATGGGTTTAACCATAACAAGGTTAGTCATGACCCATAAGGATCACATTATTAAATAATGATTAAACAATTAGCTTTTCAACTGGATTATCATAGGTCTTAATGTTAGAAACATAATATATTATTCAATATTTGAGCATTCAATATATGTGGCCAATATTAATAAACAAAAATTCATATAAAAATAACAATAATATGAAGTAAAATGACCAATATAATTCATGCAATTTCATGAAGAAAACCTATAGTATACAAGCTTCTTTATTTTGGTGCTTGAATTACATATATTCTTTGAATACATTACATGGAGCTTTATCTTTGTAATATAGCCTTAGAGAGGTGACTCGTCAATACTTAACTATTGCACTCCTCACATATCTGAGATATTTATCCTTTCATATTCCACACATAAGACAAGCCTCTCATGTCTTTTGGCTTCTCATATTTCCACTTGTATACATGACTCTTGAATCTCTATTTGCACACTTTATTCTATGACACTTTGCACACTCCTACATCTATACACATGCACACTCTATTATATGACACTTGCAATTTTTCTCATTCCTCACATTTGCACACATAATTAGATGACACACGTGCACATCCTACAAATAGACACATACATAAAGGGAACTATGAATCACACTCATAAACTATAGAATCCAAAAACTATTTATTTCCTCTTCCAAAGGAAGAATCCAAAAAACTATTTGTTTCCTCTCCCAAAGGAAGACTCCAAAAACTATTCGTTTCCTCTCCCAAAGGAAGACTCCAAAAAGTTATTTTCTTCCTCTACTGAAGAATATTGGAGATCTGGATATTGACTTCACCTCCTAACATTCTCTCACTTGAAGTTCATATACAAGAAATTTGTGCCTATGTTTTCCATCCAAGTACCAATTTACCAATACTGCCCTTTTCACATCTTCAGCAAGCCCAAAGAAGTTTTGCACCACTCAAACTTCTTTGTCTTGACCAACTTTGTAAGCATATCTATAGGATTTACTTCTATACCATTTTTTTGCAATATAATCCTACCTTCTTCCACCATTTTTCTTATAAAATGGCACTTAACATCAATGTGTTTTGTGCGATCATGGAATATTAGGTTATTGAAATGTACACCCCGATCTGACGAACGGATTGCACACTGGTCTGATCTGTTTTATTTTAGTTTGCTTTCTGATCTGATTTTTTTTATTTCTGAGGGTTTAATGTTGGTTTTGCTCGTGTTTCATATTGAGGGTTTATAAAGATAAATGGACTGAAAATAGAATGTAAAAACACAACAAATCAAATAATACTGATAGAAAACTATTTTTTATTTATTCTGACCTGAAATCAACAAATTACAAAATTCGTCCGTGGCTCTGGGTGTGCCCGGATGATAAGCTGAAATAGTGAATCACTGATATCTTCACCGTCTGGTGTCCGAATCACGTGTCGTCTGATGCTAACTGCTCCTGGAGGCTAGGCGCACCTTTTCCAACTGATAAACTGCAGGTTGAAACCCCCAAAAATTTTGGCATGCTTCCCAATGCACTTGTACGACCCTCTAGATGGTACGATTTGGTTTAGAAATTCATACAGACAGATTTTGGTCTTCAAAATACCTCTGAAATGGTCGCCCAGACTGAGAAATGTGATGGACAAATTTTTGGAATGGAAATCTGAAGCGTTTGCAAGTAGTGATCAAAATGGCTCGAATCCCAAGGCACCCAAAATGGTACGACCTGATCTGCAAATCACTGAAACCCTTTAGATCTGTGAAATATGACTCCTACCCAGGTGGAATATGGCCAAAATACGAAGACCCAGATGCTCCATTTCTCGACCCAAAAAACTTCAATTTTTGGCAAACCCTTGTCTGCCTCGTGAATGCTCAGATGAACTCTCTGATGCGAAAGCTCCAATCCCGATCAGCTAGAGGTGATCTCTCACACCTGAAACTAACAAATTCCTACTGAGATAGCTCCCAACAAGCCCTGTGATCTTCTGGTGAAAATCCCTGCGAAAAGCTCCACAAAAAAACAATATCTTCCATAACCAAAATGACCCTCAACGTGAGAATATGAGGGGAGGTCGATTAGGGTTTCCAGGGCTCCATTTTGAATTTCTTTTAATTTTTAATTTATGTCTTTCAACTCATAAAAAGGGACCACCATGTCCTAGTCGAACCACTTTATGTTTTTAAGTTATAACTTTAAGTTATAACTCAACGTTAAAATATAACACTAAAAAGTGTCCCCCTTTTCCTAACGATCGTCGACCTTGGTCAACACTTGCAACTTGATAAAATAAGCTCTCCGGATGATGCAAATGCCCGGAACAAGGTAATTTTGGCTCACTGGATCACATCCGAGTCTCTGCCATGGAGTTCTACACATAAAATCCTCACCAACTGAGTCCCTAACCACACTGACTAGCCTAGGGGACCCTATGTCTAGGCTAACAGACCTCTGCACTGAGCTAGTGCTGAGTTGGGGACATTACAGTCCACCCTCCTCAAAATTGCTTGTCCTCAAGCAATTGGAGACCTGGGTGTTGTAATATCTGTTCCCCCTCCCAAGTGGAATCCTCATCCGGTAGATTCTACCATTTGATCAAATACTCCCTGATGACCCTCCTCCTAAGGGTGCGCTCCCTAGTATCAATCACTACCTCTGGAATCAGCTCTAACTTCCCCTCTTCATCCAAGGGAGGCAACTCTGTAGATGGTGAAATACTCTATCCAAGTGCCTTCTTGAGGCATGATACATGGAACACATTGTGCACCCTGCTACTCTCTGGTAGCTCTAGCTCATAAGCCACCTCTCCTACTCACCTGGTGACTCTGAAAGGACCATAGAACCGAGGCTTGAGCTTCTCAACTCTGCTCCTCTTTAGTGAGGACTGTCTGAATGGCTGCAGTCGCAAATACACCATGTCCCCCACCTCAAAGGTACGCTCAACTCTCTTCTGATCAGCGTACTTCTGCTGGTCCTGTGCCTGCCTGATATGATCCCGCAAGGATCTCATGATGTCCTGGGATTCCTATAGGAGATCCCTAGCCCTCGAAACTCGACTGTCACCCAACACCAGATCCATGAAGCTCGAAGCTTCATACCCGTACAATGCCATGAAAGGTGACATCCAGATAGACATGTGGTATGAGGAGTTATAGCAGTACTCCCCCAAATGTAGCCATCTGACCCATGCCCTCTGCTACCCGGACACATAATTCTAGAGATAACCCTCGACCCACTTGTTGACTACCTCTATCTGTCCATCGATCTGAGGATGATAGTTGGTACTCGGGGTCAGCTCTATCCCACATAATCTAAACAACTCTTGCCAGAAGAGACTCATGAACTTACTATCTCTATCACTAACAATAGTCTTCGACAACCCATGTAGCCTGAATATCTCCCTAAAAAACAACTCTGCTACCTGTGCTGTTGTGAACCCAATGGTGATGGCGAAGAAGTGAGCAAACTTAGTCAGTCTATCCACCACCACATACAGGTAATATTTCCCCTACGTCTTGGGGAGACCCATCACAAAATCCATGGAGACACTCTCCCACTTCTGAGAAGGAATGGGAAGTGGTTGTAAGAGCTCGACTGGAAACGTATGCTCATGTTTGTTCTACTGGCACATAGAACACTCCCTGATATACTACAACACATCTTCTTTAAGACCCCTCCAAGAGAATCACTCTCTGATCTACCTATAGGTCTTAAAGTATCCTGGGTGGCCCGCCATAGGTGTGTCATGAAATATCTGGAAGATCTGCTCCTTCAGCTTGGAGTCAGCTGCAATCCATATCCGGCCCTTGTAATATATAACCTCATCCCTGACCTCATATCTATCATCATCCTGGTCACCCTCCAAAATCCTACTAGCAAAGGTATCCTTTGCGTAGTCTACAGTAATCCGGTGTCTCCAATCCTCTGATATCCCAGTGAGTGAGCACAAATGGGGTCTCCTAGATAGTGCATCCGCAACTATGTTCCTCTTCCCCTTGACGTACTCAATGTCGAAGTCATATGCCTGAATCTTACTCACCCACTTCATCTGCCTATCATTGAGGTCCTTCTAGTTTAGGAAGTACCTCAAGCTATTGTGATCAGTCCTGACCACAAATATCCTACCCACCAGATACTATCTGAACTTAGCCAGTGTATGCATAATGGCTAGCATCTCTCTATCATAAATCGAGTAACTGATCTCACCCCCTCGAAGCTTCTAGCTCTCATAAGCAATGGGGTGCTTCGACTGCATCAACACCACACCAATCCCCTCTCCTGATGCATCACACTCCACCTCGAATGGTTTGGTGAAGTCTGGAATGGCCAAGACTGGGCAACTGCTCATCACCTGCTTGAATCTATCGAAAGCCTATTGAGCTATGTCTGACCACTAGAACACCCCTTTCTTGGTCAAGTCTATCAAGGGTGCAGCCAACTGAGAAAATCCCTTGATGAATCGATGGTAAAAACCACATAGCCCAAAGAATCCCTTAAGCTGCATGAGGGTAGACGGAGGTGGCCAATCCAAAATAGCTTGTATCTTCTCAGGGTCCATCCTGACTCCCTGAGCACTGATGATATGACCCAAGTATAATAGCTCGATCATCCCAAACTCACACTTAGTCTCTTTGGCATAAAGAGACTCTACCTCCAGAATACTCAGCACCTCATCCAAATGCCTCAGGTGCTCCTCCCATGTGCGGTTGTATATAAGGATGTCATCAAAGAACACCAACACAAATCTCCTCAACTGCCTCTGAAACACCCTGTTCATACAGGACTAAAATGTGGCAGGTGCATTGGTTAGCCCGAATGGCATAACCAGGAACTCGAAATGCCCATAGTGGCACTAGAAAGCAGTCTTCTCCACATCTGACTCCCTCATACGGATCTGATGGTAGCCTGACCTCAGATCAATCTTGGTGAAGTAAACTACACCGTGCAACTCATCGATCAACTCATCTATGCATGGTATCGGGTATCTATTCTTTATGGTCTTCTTGTTCAACGCTCGATAGTCGATGCACATACGCATAGTACCATCCTTCTTCTTCACTAATACCATAGACGAAGCAAATGGGCTCTTGCTCGATCTGATGTGTCCCATGTCAATCAACTCTCGGATGGCCTTCTCTATCTCATCCTTATGCCTCCTCGGGTGTCGGTACGGGGTGGTAATGATGGCAGTAGTCCCCCCCTCCAACTCTATAATGTGCTCGGTCCCTCTGTCTGGTGGTACCCCTGGTGGTATACTGCTAAAGACTTTGTTGTGTTTGGTGAGCAAAGCCTGGATGTCCAGAGGATAGGTTCATTTTTCCTCCTCAGTGGTGGTCGAAAGTATAATGCAGTGTGCAGCCCACTCCACCATATCTCGTCTGATGAACCTCTCCATGCGCCTGAAGGAAACTACTCGAGCTCCCCCATTGGACATCCCTCTGAGTACCACTGGCTGCCCGTTCACCTAAAACTTCAACTCCATCTTCTAGAAGTTGAAGGTCACCTCACCCAATGTCTGCAACCACTAGATGCCTAATACCACATCGAGCTTCTATGTGCTGACAACATAGAAGTCATCCTGAACCTCATGGTTCCCCAAAGTCAACCTCATCTGTGGGACCTTTTAGGTGCAGGAAATGGAGAATCCATCTATGATCATGACCTTGAACTCATCTACCTCCTCTATCTGCAAACCCCTACATGCAACTAGGCCCTCATCTATGAAGTTGTGGGTAGCCCCTATGTCTATGAGTGTCACCACTCTCTGTCCCTTCAGAACACCTCGGATACGCAAGGCCTGTGCCCCCTAGAAACTATGGAGGTGCGCCAAAGTATCTCCCCCAAACCGTCCTATTTTTGCTCATCTCCCTGCTCCTCTAGGGCTGAATCATCGCTGCTGTCCTCTTTTTTTGATTGCTGATCAGAATTTTTAGACTTATCATCCTCATCCAAAACGTACTCAATCAACTGTAGTTTCCCCTTAAACTCACACTTATGCCCCGGGGACCATGACTTGTGACATGTGAAACATAACCCCTTCTTTCGGAGGTCGTGAAGGGTTTCAGGATCAAGTTTTTTAAAGGTACTCTTTTGCTGGTCCGCATCCTTCTTAACTGGTTTTTGGTCCTTGTCCCTTTTGAAGTCCTTCCCCTTGAATTGATTTTTGGACTTAGACGAAGTAACCTCCATATCCCTCGCCTGTCTGATGGCGTCCTGCAAGGTAGTTGGGTTAAAGGCCTTGACCCAACCTCTCAGTGGTTCTGATAACCCATCCATAAATAAAACTATCAACCGCCTCTCAAACAAATCTATGACCATCACCGACAATCTCTGGAACTCTGCTATGTAAGAGTCGACTGAGCTCCATTGCTTCAGATGTGTCAACTCTTTCAACTCCAACTCCTGCTCTCTTCTATCAAACCTCTGCATAAGTCTCTCGGTGAACTCCGCATAAGTGCTCACCCTGTCATGTCCGAGAGTATGCACTCCATGGTGCCACCAATCATGAGCAACACCATCTAGATGCAGGGTACAGAATTTGATGGCCTCATCCTCTGTCATCGGGTTCAACTACAGATATGTGTCCATTTTTTGGACCCATGCCTTGGTTGTCATTCTGCTAGAAGCATCAAAGAATGGTATGTGTATTTTCCCAATCCTCTTCTGAATCTCAGGATGACCCTGTGATGTGGCCTATGTATGATCACCCTGTCCCTGTAGAATCTGTGCTTGATTAACAGGTCTCCCCCTATTTCTAGGAGTTTATCTATTTTGGGTGTCCACAAAGTCCCAAAAAGACATGAGAGTCTAGAAGTCTGGCTCGAGTGCATCCCATTCTGCTCTATACTACTGATATTGTTCAACCACAGTAGGCTCTGGTTCCTCCTCAACTAGTGGAACTACTATAGGCTCAGGGTGAGCAATAAATTTAGGCATGAATGGTCTAGAGCTACTGGTAGCTCTCTCTGCTCTAGTGTGTGTGTCAGCTCTATTGGCCATTGACTCCTCATTTCTTGATCCTTGTGCAGCATTAGGTGGTTGATTTCGTGTGCCTTGTGCATTATTCACTAGAATGTCTATCCCATGCACCTGTTGTGTCATCAACCCAACCAACTGTTCCAAACTATGTTGCATCCTATGTTGGGTCTATCTAATATCATCGACCATCTGCCTGTCCATATCATCCTGTGCATTCCTATCACCCATGGTTGTAGATGGTTCTATGGCTGAGTCTATGGATATGCCCAAAATGTGAGATACCCTCTGTCCCTCAGGTGCCTTATAATACTGGTACTGTGTATGACCCTGATGATATGTTATGGGTTGATTCTTCTTCTTCTCCCGCTCAAGGTATCTAATCTCCCTATCACTCATGAACTATCACCCACTAGCTAGAAGAAAAATATGAGCTCTGATACCACTGAGATGTACACCCCGATCTGACGAACGGATTGCACATTGGTCTGATCTGTTTTATTTTAGTTTGCTTTCTGATCTGATTTTTTTTATTTTTGAGGGTTTAATGTTGGTTTTGCTCGTGTTTCATATTGAGGGTTTATAAAGATAAATGGACTGAAAATAGAATGTAAAAACACAACAAATCAAATAATACTGATAGAAAACTGATTTTTTATTTATTCTGACCTGAAATCAACAAATTACAAAATTCATCCGTGGCTCTGGGTGTGCCCGGATGATAAGCTGAAATAGTGAATCACTGATATCTTCACCGTCTGGTGTCCGAATCACGTGTCGTCTGATGCTAACTGCTCCTAGAGGCTAGGTGCACCTTTTCCAACTGATAAACTATAGGTTGAAACCCCCAACAATTTTGGCATGCTTCCCAATGCACTTGTACGACCCTCTAGATGGTACGATTTGGTTTAGAAATTCATACAGACATATTTTGGTCTTCAAAATACCTCTAAAATGGTTGCCTAGACTGAGAAATGTGATGGACAAATTTCTAGAATGGAAATCTGAAGCGTTTGCAAGCAGTGATCAAAATGGCTCGAATCCCAAGGCACCCAAAATGGTACGACCTGATCTGCAAATCACTGAAACCCTTCAGATCTATGAAATATGACTCCTACCCAGGTGGAATATGGCCAAAATACGAAGACCCAGATGCTCCATTTCTCGACCCAGAAAACTTCAATTTTTGGCAAACCCTTGTCTACCCCGTGAATGCTCAGATGAACTCTCTGATGTGAAAGCTCCAATCCCGATCAGCTAGAGGTGATCTCTCACACCTAAAACTGAAAAATTCCTACTGAGATAGCTCCCAACAAGCCCTGTGATCTTCTGGTGAAAATCCCTATGAAAAGCTCCACAAAAAAACAATATCTTCCATAACCAAAATGACCCTCAACGTGAGAATATGAGGGGAGGTCGATTAGGGTTTCCAGGGCTCCATTTTGAATTTCTTTTAATTTTTAATTTATGTCTTTCAACTCATAAAAAGGGACCACCATGTCCTAGTCGAACCACTTTATGTTTTTAAGTTATAACTCAACGTTAAAATATAACACTAAAAAGTGTCCCCCTTTTCCTAACGACCGTCGACCTTGGTCAACACTTGCAACTTGATAAAATAAGCTCTTCGGATGATGCAAATGCCTAGAACAAGGTAATTATGGCTCACTGGATCACATCCGAGTCTCTGTCATGGAGTTCTGCACATAAAATCCTCACCAACTGAGTCCCTAACCACACTGACTAGCCTAGGGGACCCTGTGTCTAGGCTAACAGACCTCTGGCACTGAGTTGGGGACATTATAGTTCTTCACTAATTGAATAGCACTTTGGCTATCATAATGCAATGTAATCTTATCCTGCATTTTATTGGATTCATCCAATAGTCATTCTAGCAAAATTACATCTTTTTTGGCTTCAGTTGTTGTAATGTATTCTTCTTTAGTGGCTGATCAAGCCACCATAGACTGCAACTTAGAATTCCAACTCACAACTCCACCAACAAGAGTGAAAGTATATCCTATAGTGGACTTTCTCCCATATTTATCTCCATAATCAGAATCCACAAAAATTTTAACTTGAAAATTTGTCGATCCATAGTAAATAACAACATCTGAAGTGCCTCTTAAATATCTAAATATCCACTTCACTAATGCTCCATACTAGGATTTGCCATGTATCGACTGCCAAATTCCACTGTTTGTGAAATATCCGGTCTAGTGCTTACCATGGCATATATGAGGCTTCCTACTACTGATGAATATGGTACATGAGATATGCTTGTATTATCTACTTATATTCTAGGACATTGTTCAGAGGAAAAATTGAAGTGTGAAATAATTGGGGTACTAACTGGTTTTGCATTCTACATATTGAAGAACTGTAAAATATTTTCTATATAGGACTTTTGACATAACTAGATCTTCCTTCCTGTTCTGTCCCTAAAATTTGGTTTTTTGCTCCAAAAACCTTAATTTCAAATATCCTAGCAAACTGAGCCTTAATTTCAATGATTTTCTTCATGCTAGGGCCTGCAACCAGCATATCATCAACATATAACAATAAAACAATAAAATTTCCATCATAAAACCTCTTATAGTATGCACAATAGTTAGATTCACTTCTATTGAAACCTTGGATCTTCAAGAAGGTGTCAATTGTTTTTTACCACATCCTTAGTACCTATTTCAACCCATACAAAGATTTCTTGAGTCTGCAAACCAAATGCTCTTTGCCTATTTATTCATAGCCCTCAGGCTGATCCATATAAATCTCCTCTTTGAGATCAACATGCAAGAAAGGAGTCTTTACATCAAGCTGCTCCAGTTCTAAATCCTGTGTTGCTACAAGTGCAAGTAAAACTCTAATATTAGTCATCTTCACAACTGGAGAGAAAATTTTAGTAAAGTCGTTACCTAACTTTTGCACATAACCTTTTTCCACCAAGCAAGATTTATAGCACTCCAACAACCCATCATTGTTCTTCTTTACTTTATAGACCCACTTTTTTCCAACAACATTTCTTCTAGGTGGAAGATCCACAAGTTACCACATTTTATTCTTACAAAGTGCTTCCATTTCCTCCTCCATGGGTTTCCTTCATTTTTTTTGTGTTCTCAGATTCTCTAGCTTCCTAAAATGAACTAGGCTCATCATCATCAGTTAACAAAGAAAAAGAGGACTAAAAAATAGGAGAATACCTTTTCGAACACTTTTGTGGATGTGTAGATCTTCTAACCCAATGATCTATTGGTTGTGGCTCTTGGTCTTATGACTGTTGTGGCTTATCTACTTGTTGTTCTACATGTTGGTCAAAAACTTCAACATGCTAGACAAAAACTTCAGAATGCTAATTTTTATTTTCATCTTCGTTTATATCTACTTCAACTAGTACAACATTAGTTTTTTATTATACCTCCCTTATTTGCATGTATTTTTCATCAAAAATAACATCTTGACTAATAATTACCTTGTCGGTAGTAGGATCCCATAGTCTATACCCTTTCACTGTATCTCCATAGCCGAGAAAAACACATTTGCTTGAATTTGGATTAAGTTTGGACCTTTTATATTTAGTAACATGGGCAAACACATCATAGCTAAAGGTTAGAAAATAAGACTAATCAACTGGATTACAACACCAAACCTCCTTCTAAATCTACCCATCCAATGCAGTTGTAGGTGACTTGTTAATAAGATAAATAGTTGTATTAACAACCTCTACCCAAAATTTTTTATCCAACATGGATGTGTTGAGCATGTTTCTTGCACGTTCCATGATTGTGTGATTCATCTACTCAGCCACACCATTTTGTTGTGGAGTATATGGTACATTCTTCTGGTGCTTAATTTCTTCTTGTGCACAACATTATCAATTTCCTTGGAGTAATATTCACCCCCATTATCTGACCTGAGACATAAAATTGAATTACCCAAATTCTTCTCTACCTATGCTTTGAACTCTTTAAATTTTTGCAAAGCTTCTAACTTCTTCAAAAAATATACCCACACTCTCCTAGAATAATCATGTATAAAAGTTAGAAAATAGATGGCACCATTTAAAGACTGAGTGGGGACTGGTCCAAATATATCCAAATGTAAAAGTTACAAAAAAATAGAACTCTTACCAAGGCTTGTAGTAAACTGAACCCTCTTTTATTTACTAAAAATACAGTTCTCATACAAGTATAAATTATAAGACTTAATCTTGTAAAGCATACCTCAGTCATGCAATTTTTTTAGATCTTTTTAACTCATATTTCCTAGGTGTTTATGAAATAGCATTACTGCATCTTGAGCATTTCTGGAATTTATTGTTGTTGCATGGTTTATCACCATATCACCACATAAACAATATAGGGATCCAAGCAAGGCTTGAACCTAGGTCTCTTCTTGGGAAATGTTTGAAAAAACACATAATTACCAACCCAATGCCCTTGGGGCAATCAAACCTGATATTTTACTTTGTTAAAAGTTGTATAAATATTTTATACATGAAATATCAGACTAATAAGATAAAAAGAATTAAAATATTTTAAACAAAATTATATTATATTAAAATAGAAAAATAGTAAAAAGATGTTAATATTGAGAAACAATGATTAAATTGTTCTATTGATAAATGAAATATTACAATGTTATATAGGCTTTAGAACCCATAACAAGCTCTAACAAACTAACTCTAATATAGACTAGGACTAGAATAGACTTGAGAGAAATTCTCTCATGACTAACAAACCAACTAAACATGGACCCAAATCCTACGTATCATAAAAAATAAACAAATAGACTAAACTTAGTCTTTGGTCAAACATTGACCATGAGAATAACTAGGAATATGCAAATACTAAATACTTAGGACTTTAAGACTTAGGGACAATGTAATATTCCAACATTCTCCCCCTTGATGCTAAAGGAACTCATTCAGTGAGTTCTTAAGCATCACTAATTTGGAAGAAATACAATCTCTTATGTTTCCTCCAATCTATCACCAAAAAATCACAAAATGCAAAATGATGTCTTGGGCACTCCTTCCACCGTTTGTGTGGGATCTCCTTCATATTTGTTGTTGCTCCTTCTTGCAAGTAACCGAGTGCCTCATTTTGATGAGCTACTCCCCCTTCATCAAAATCTCCTTCAAATGATGGCATCCTTATAATGCCCAAAGCATTGGTTCTTACTAACCAATTTTGCACATCTTTTACCTCTCTCATGTGATGGTCTTCCTGAGTATTTACATTGAATAATCTCATATAGGTGATTTTGCCATACAACAATATCACATACATCTACATAGATTGTCAAAAAAAATATAGCTATGCAATAGCTAGTTACAAATGCAACAACAAATTGTTGCTCCTCACACAATGTTTCACTCTTTACTATGGCTTTACATGATTTCTTCCAAGGAATTTTAAATAAGAATACATACAACACATATCCATGGCCATGCTATCCATGTTCTTTTAAAATGAAATAACTTCATACAATGATGTATCTACAAGACAATCATCACTCAATAATACCTTTTTAATACATTCTCCTCATTTTTCAAATACCTGTTCACAAAAAATAAATTATTAATCACAAAAATATTACCTCCAATGTGATTAGATTTGGTGCTCCCCATAAAGCTATTTTGTGGCATATTTCTTTCACTGTATGGTTCTTCAAAATCAACCATAAACTCTTCACTAATATTTCTCCTCCTTTTTTCAATACATGGTGGTGTGTTGAAACACCATTCATTTAAACAAACATACAGTGTTGCCTTTTCAAGACAAATTTTTTTCTTCAATGTAGTCACTCCAAGTGAGTGATCTTCATCCATGAGTGATGTTTCCTTAGAACTATTATTTTTATTTTCTATTTCTATCTCATTTGCTCTTTCACTTTCCACCTCCCAAATGAGATAATCATTTGTGTTATTTTATTCATACAAATAATTTTCTTATTTGAGATTCACAAAATCTCTCTTCACACAAACTTCTTGGGCTGATGAACAAGAAGTATCTCTATTTGTCACATTCTTCTCCTCATTTAGAGGAACTCTAACAATTTTATCTTCTCCTTGTAGGAGATCTTCATTTTCTCTGTCAAGAGAGCATACATCCATTCCAAGTGAATGGTCTTCATCATAAGTGAGCCAATGGTCTTCCATGAACATTGCTCCATCATCATGCCAACACTTTTGGTTGGTCTCATTTTCTTCATCATTCTTCTCCATGAGAATTTTAGGTGCATTCTCCATAATACACTCTTCATTTTTCTCCTCCATGAGATATTCTTCATCATACATCTCACCTTGGTGGTATTCAAACAAGGAACACTCAAATGTGAGTTTTTATCTTCCTTCCTCTTTAATGTAACATTCCTCCATTCTTGAGAAATGGTCATCAATGGAACATCCTTCCATATCTTCAAAATGCCAATAATCTTGGATTAGTTCTTCAAGTAAGCCATCATCCACTTTAGGATGATCTTCACAATAAGCATCATTCCCATAGAATGATCTTTCCTCCATTGTCTCTTCAATGAGACTTTCAATTTCAATGTCCATGTTTCCCAAACATGTCATTTTCTCAACTGCTTTTTCTTCATTACAAAAAGCTTCATTCACACAATTTTTCTTTTCATCATCATATTCTCCCTCTAAAAGAAATAATTGACAATTTTCATCATATTATCCTTCTAAAATAGAGAATTGATACTTACAAGTTTCCATGCCTCCAAAAATGAGAGTCTCCCATGGTTGCTCACAACAATCTTCACATGAGTCTTCATAAGACTCTCCAAAAGGATCTTCAAGGGAACAAGGCTCCCTCTTGAAATAATCTTCATCAAAACCCTCTACATATTCCTTTTCAAGAAGGAATTCTTCATTTTCACAAGGCTCACAAGGCTCTTCAAAGATATAAGGTTCCTCCTTGCTAATACTAGCCTCACAAATTTGAGCATTTCCATATACGTGATGCAATACTTCGCAAGTATTTGTAGCTGTAATAGAACTTGAAATATGAGACAAAAAAATTGTGTTGTACTTTTTCTAATGTCAAAGAGGGCAATGCAATTCTGATGTTGCTGCTCCTTATTTACTTTTATTTCTTCTCCTTGTAGCTTGCTCCAAACTGGTTCTGAATATCCATCAAGAACTATGTCCCACAACCCTTTTGCTATGAGTAGGGTCTTCATTCTCACACTCCAATACCCAAAGTCCTTTCCATAAAATTTTGGCACAACCAAGTTTGCATACATGGCTGCCATCACAAAAATTTCTTTGTAAAGATTGTCTATAATATCTACAAAACTCTCAGCTGGATCTTGGGAATAAATCTTACATTCTCCAATTTGGCTTTGATTACACACTTGCAAAAATTTAATAAATTCTTACAAAGCACCCACACATAGCTTTGGAACTCTCTGGTATTCACCTTTGCCGATTCAAAACATTGGCCAAAACTGTCATCATTTGCAAGCAGTATCAATGCATGTACAGATATCTGCATACTCTTTAGTCAAATATTAAAAGCATAGTTCTATGTGCAGCAAAGAAGCCATTTTTTTTATTCGACACCTTCATCTCACATGATAGTTTTTTTTGACAATTTTGTCACATTGCACAATGGGGTAGAAAAATTGAATTTTTTGTAAAGTATTTCTTTTAATTTCATGAATTTGTTCCCTTGCTTTTTTTAGAAACAACATTTTCAAGCATTGCAGCAATTTTGGCTTTCCCTACCACCCCCTTGTACATAAAATGAAGAAGAAAGAGCTTCGCTGCTAAACAAGCTAAGGAAGATAGCTGAGCCGAAAGAAATCGCTAAGGATGAAAACTACTTCGGGCCCGAAGCACTTCAAAAGGCTACTTCGGGCAAGAAACTTGTGAAGTGGGATTTGAAGGAGCGCAATGTTGAAAACATTTCATCGGAAAACTGTCGAAGCACCCACTTCGGGCCTCCCCACCAGCGAAAAATTTCTACTTCACTGAAAGTCATTGCGAAGCATCTACTTCGGCAAACCTTCATGCAAAGTAATTTCACCTGAAGTAGAAGCAGTCAAAGCATTTTGAAGGCAAGAATGCGCTTCGACCAAAATGCCCTCGAACCACATTTTTTAAGAAGGATCACGATGAAGCATTTCAAAGACTCACCAGCGAAGAATCTACTTCGAGCGAAGGGCCTCGTCGAAGAATTTTTGGCACATCTTCCAACGAAGTAGTAATGAAGAGCCCATCTTGTGAAGGAGATCTACTTCGGCCCTCATCACCCCTGAAGCTATTTTGCGAAGCTCCACCATGCGAAGTACAAATCAAGGAGAATTTACTTCAGCATAAGTCCATTGCAAAGTAAAGTTGCGAATGAAGAACTAGCGAAGCACTTCAAGGGCACGCGCTCCAAGTCGGGTATTTTCTCAAGGTGATCAAGTGACTCATAAATGCATTTTTACGTGCCCAAAAAACTAGCTGCACATTTTTGGCAATTGGAAACGAAGTATCAGTCTATAAAGAAGAGCCCGAAAAGCATGGCGGCCACTCGAGTATTGCACCCAGAAGCCAAGGACGCTTAGATGGCTCACTAATGCAAGTTTCCATGGCTGACTTGGTCGTATTTTCTAGTTTTGGTAACAGATTTGAGAGCTCAGTCACGAGGATCGCGAGGAGCCAACTTCTCAGGTTTCGAGGGTGTACTCCTCCATTTTGTACAATTATGGCTCAGAGGGTCGGGTCCTCTATAAAAACCTAGGCATTGTAATGTAAAGGGGGGAACTTTCTGCTAGAAAGCTACTGTAACTTGCATTCCTACGATTAATACTAAAGAGCTTTGGACTCTATTTCTCTCTTGTATGCTACCTTCTACGTTTATTTCTTTCATCTTTCCTCATTTGTATATTGTAATTCTGAATCCTGGATTTAGGTATGCGATTGGGGACTGAACCCTAAAATTTTCTCGAAGGATACATAGGGAGGATTTCTTTTATGCTGCCTATGGATAGTGTTTATGTTATATTCACTTTTCCTAATCACCGTTACTCTAACATCTAAATCTCGATGAAAGGGGAAGTGGAATCCTGGAACTTGTCCATAGAATACATAGGAAAGTTAATATTGTGTTCATTTTGTTATATTCTTGGTGTTCTTTGTTGCTGTTTCAAGATATTGGCTAGAAATCATGCTTCTAGTTCTTTCCAACCATTAAACTACTAAAATATCTTCCCTTACTCTTTTATTTATTTTCTACACCCTTACCCTATTTATCTCTTTCCTGCACCCTTATCTTAAAACACCAAAGTATTTTAGAATAGGAGCCGACCTTTCTTCGGAGATTGGCATGAGGGGCATCTCTTATCTTTGGCCTTTCAATTTTTGTCCAGGTCTAGGGCGCATACACTTACCCAAATCCTTTCCTGGGTAGATGTGATGACCAACAGTTTTTGGAATGCTCGGTGGGACCCGGTTAGTCTCACCTTGTGAGTGGTAGTAAGAACTGATGCTCTTATTACGAAAAGACTCTTAGCATCTGGTGATTCTGTCTTACCTAAGAATATTTAAGTTGTAAATACTGATACCAATTTTTGTGTCTTCATGCAAACAATATGGAGAGTTAGGAATAGAGGAGAGGAAACTGAGTTCTTTGAGCTTGATATTGAAGCCTTTGGGGAACGATCTAGGTTGGTCACCCCTGAGTCTTTGTTACGTGGAACATCATCGCAAGAGGCTGCTATTGATGAACAAGACCTAACTTTTGATAGCACAGTAGCTATCTTTCCTCCTAATCCTCCCAACTCATCGAAGCATCATAGTGCCTCCATTCCTATTGGTCGTCCTATTAGCAATCAAGGAGGAGCTTTGAGAATTATTGTTTCTCAAAATCCAAGAGTAAATATGGCACAACAACAAAAACAACAAAAACAACAACAACAACAACAACAACAACAAATGTAGTAGCAACCGCCACCTAGGTTATCCTAGCATGAAATTCTTCAAGACCGCTAAATCTAGCGGGACAAGGGTAAGTGCCACCTGCTACTATAAAGAAGATCCCAACATTCGATGGAACTGGGAAGACTACTCTGGAGCACATCCAGGATATAGTTTCTCTGGTGGTGATCCATGACATCACAAAAGAGCAGGTTATGGTAAAGTTGTTGGTTCTATCTCATAGAGGAAAACTCCTCTACTAGTATAGATATTTACCACCCGATACCATTACGGGATGGGACCAGTTAGCCAGGTAGTTGATGCGAAGCTTCAATGAGTTTGCCGATTTGACATCTCTCCTGCATCAGTTCACAATGATTCAGGGACATCCACAAGAAGAGATCACAGAATTCAATGTTAGGTTTGCTTGAACCTGACAAAGAATACCAGTTGGACTTTGACCATCTCATTAAGCTGCAACATACTATTTTCTTCGGGATTTCAATACTGATATCAGTGTGATGGTGAGGTATTAAAATATCAATACCTTCCCAAATTTATATGAGTTGGCCCAAAAAGTGGATATGGATTTAATAGCTATGGGTAAGCTTCCCCAAAGGATGTCGATGCCCATACTTCTTGATTTATATCAATCCTAGTATGAAAGCATAGCCGCTTCGTAGATCTTTGCAACCCCTACACTCTCGATCTCATCTTGGAACTCGAATCCCATTGTATCTCAAATCACCACTCCACAAATTCATTTTACCACTTTTTTGACTCTGTAGCCCATGGTCACTTCGACATTCCCTGTACTGCCAGCACCACTTCAACACCCTGCCCTACCTCCAATACCAACAATGGCTCCATTATCGCCTATTCCCAAAACTGATGACATGCAAGCCAAAATACTACAAGAAGTTCAATCCCTGAACTCCACAGTTTAGACCTTGTCTAATGACATGACCATTATGAAGAAGAAGCAAGCACAACAAGAGTTCCTCCCAAGAAGATCTTATCCTACACTTGCACTTACTAAAGATCAAGCGGCCCAACAAGGAAGAGCTTCGGCAAGAAATGCTGCAATAGACGAATCCTCGAGCACTTTCGATTATATACATTGGTGCTCCACGTGTAATGACCCTCACAAAGAGAATACCTGCATGTTGCACCAACACTATGTACAACCGTTTGCGAGCAGTAGTCATGGCAGTCAAGTCAATGTCATTAGATAGATGAATCACAACTTGGTGATTAGTGAAGAAGAGCCAGTTGTAGTCCTTACCAAAGGAGGGAAGAAGTCAATAGAGATGGATGCTACTCAAATGGCTCCTTTAAAGGTGCATGCTCGCCATGAGAAAGGACAACAACCTCCTCCAGCCCTGAAAAATGCTTGATATCCTGTACTAGGCAAAGAGAAGGCCCAACAGACCCTTGCAAATCCATCGTAGGTGGAAACTAAGGAACAGGCTAGAGAGAAGCTTAATCTTCCTTCGTTGACCAAGCGACAAAGGATCGAAGCTACAAAATAGTATCGCACCAGATATGAGCTAATAAAGGAACCTAAGGTACCCAATTCCCTAGCGTACAACATTATAGATGAGCTGAAGAGGATTCCAACCAAAATCAGTCTATACAACCCACTGCAACTACCTGGACAAGTGGACCTGTTGCAAGAATCATTGAAGATAATTGTTGAGTTGTATTTTCACACACTTGTGAAAGTACACTCTTCTTTAGGATTTGGGCTCCAAATCCCCTCTTGCAAAGAAGTTAAACAACCAACTTCTCCAAAGTCTCTGTTGTATTAGCATTTGCAACTGTGTATTAGTAATCTCAAATAAAGATATTCAATTAAAATGCTTGGAACACCTTAGTGATTGCAAGTAACTGTAAACAAGGGGCAATGTTGGTTTATTTCACCATGAAACATTAGTGATTGTTCATTATTTTATTTTATTTAGATTTTGTAATTTTTTAAATGTTCATTTTAAATAAATTAAACCTTCGGGACAAATAAAATAAAATGAAACAGAAATGCAGAAAATAAAAAATTGAACACGTTCAGTCTGATGCTATCCTATTCCGACAAAACCGAATATGTGAGAGTTTCGTACATGCAACCTAGCCTATTTGACCTGCAAAACAAACACAATCAAAGTAAAATAGGTGCTATCTCCTAGGGTTTAAAATAATTTTTAGATTGCAGACATTCACATGAAATAACCCAAAACAATGGCATGAATTTCAATTATAAATCTAAAATCTGAAAGGAGAAAAATATAACAGTTAAAATGAAGCATGCAAAAAATTTATCATCCTTTCTTGCCCATAAAATGCAAATTTATGAACAATTCTGCATTAAAAAAATGTGCACTGTTACAATAGCAGAATCTCTGGTTTTTCTCAAAACCAGCAAAAGTGGAAGAAAAGCACTCCACAGCAAGCTCAGAACGGCTAATCACCCTCAACTCTGCAACCCGCTCACAGCAGTTTCTGACCTCTATATCAATCTGTGCCTCTGCATTTTATACTTGCTGGCAAACTGCTTCTCCTTCCATGACGGTTCATTTCATCTTCCAGACTGCTTCGTTTCACCTTCCCCGCCTTTCCATTGCTTTTGATTTTGTGCTCGAGATCTTCTCTGTGAACTGTAACGCCTCTGCAGCCCTTACACATGTACGCCACGTGTTCCACACTTTTTTGCATGTTCTATAATGGCCCCATGTAAATCGTGACCAAAAATAGCATGTAGCTTTGCTCCTTTACTATCATCGCAAAAACGTAACATGTCGCGATATCGCGACATTTTCCTGCCAGCAGCCTTGCCAATGCAACCTATCGCAAAATCGTGACATTTTTCTGTTTCGAGCTTTGAGGATGCAACCTATCACAAAATCGCAACGCTTTTCATCTCCGTACGCCTCGGTTGCTTCCTATCATGAAATCGTGACGCTTTTTCATTCGGAGCTATCTTGCGGCTTTCTGTCATGAAATCACGACTTTTTTCACTTGGTACACCTTCGGCCACAACCTGTCACAAAATCGTGACGTTTTTAACTTGGTACGCCTTCGACCGCAACCTGTCACGAAATCACGATGTTTTTCACTTGGTACGCCTTCGGCCGCAACCTATCGCGAAATCGCTACACTTTTTCGTTTTGAGCCCCTTTGCTATTTCCTGTCGCGATATCGCGACGTTTTTCTGCTTTGTGCCCCTTTTCTTCTTTTTGTCACGAAATCATGACGCTTTTCCGCTTTGTGCCCCTTTGCTGCTTTTTTTTTGTCGCAAAATCAGCGCCTTGCCCTGTTTGACTGGTTTGACCATGATTTTGTGACATGTCGTGATTTCGCGACACTTTTCCATTCTGTCTTTCTCTCTCCTCTCTAGACCGCGATTTCACAACACGTCATGAAATCATGACAACTTTTGATCAATGCCTCTTCCTGCTTGCCTGGGCCGCAAAAGCTTGACATGTTGCGATATCGCGATGTTTTTTCATTTCAGGCCGCGACGGAGCAACATGTCGCGATATCGTGACAACTTTTCTTTTTCGACAGCGACGGAGCAACATGTCGCGATATCGCGACAACTTTTTATTTTTGGCTACGACAGAGCGACATGTCGCGATATCGCGATAGATTTTTATTTTTGGCCGCGATAGAGCGACACTTTTTCTCCTTAGTGAAATTTTTATGTTTTTCTCGATTTTTTAGCATCTGGGCCACTGCAGTTTTCTTTGAAAGCATGCAAAAAATATGGGTCCCCAATTTTGGGGTGTGTTGTGGATCAACCACAACACTAACTAAAGCAAGAAAGACAGCACCACTTGCCCTAGTGTAGACCCTGTCCACATCCATTACAGGGAATAATAGTCCATCGTCGTTCTACATGTCTCTACATATGGAAGGGTACGTTGTACACAACTGTATGATTGACTTTGGGGCCGCGACGACAGTCATGCCGAAGACGGTGTGCGAAGAGATAGAGATGGAATATACGCAAAGTAGTCATGGTGTACTCCAGTTGGATGGTACCCCCGTGAAGACTGTAGGAGTAATCAAGGATATTCCTATTCGGCTACACAAGATGCCTCAAATTATAGTTATACAAGAGGTAGTGGTCATCGACCTTGAGCCCAACTTCAGTATGTTCTTATCGAGAGAATTTACGACGAAGCTGGGTGGATATCTATCTATGGATTACTCCCATCTAGAGATTCCATTCAAAGGAAAGAAGATTAAAATTTATAACGAGAAGCCTTCTACCTTCCTCGTAGAAAATATGTCCGAAGGAGAGAGCAGCGATCCTGTGCACGCGATAGTGGAAGGGATAGAGCAAGTGGACCTGGTCAAGGAATCCCTCGCACAGTTAAGTTACGAAGATGAGTTTTCATTAGCAGAATTTAATGCCATGATAGAAAGTAATATGGGATGTTATGCCATCGCCAAGCCTGAGAAACACATCAAGTCAGAAGATAAGGTCTTCATCGAAGGACTATGAAAATTATTCTTTGATGGCGCCCGATGCAAAAACGGCATCGGGGTGGGGATTCTTCTAGTATCACCTTCTGGAGAGCAGAAGGAATATTGCTACCGGTTGGTGTGGAGTTGCACCAAAAATGCAATAGAATATGAAGCATTATGCCTAGGACTCAAGAAAGCAGAAAAGTTAGGCATAAAGCATCTCCAAATCTTTGGAGATTCTGAGTTGATATGCAATCAAGTCACAAAAAAGTGCACTTCAAAGAAGCACTATCTCAAGTCATACCAAAACAGGGTGTGGGACTTGTTCGACCAGTTTGAATCTCTCAATATGTAGTCTATTCCAAGAGAAAGGAACCGACATATCGATTTTCTAGCATCCATCGCAGCCAAGTATTCTCCAGCTGAAGACATGGTGCATAAGCCCAAAGCTATGAGGATGATTTACAGGCCCTCTGTCCTAGACAGAGATCTGCATTGGCAGGTTTTTGACAGTGATGAGCAGATTGTGAATTTTTGTTAGTCTCACAATGACATCGAGAGGGGGTGTGAATCAGTGTAGCTATTTAAATTCAAATCTACAACTCTTAACACCGAAACAATGAAAACTTAAAATCAGATAAAGCAAGTATAACAAGAGAGCATTCCACAACACATGATGTAACGAGGTTCACCAATTTGGCTACTCTTCAAGAATGACTGCTTAGACTCCCGTCCAAATCCAGCCTTTGCAAAATACCAATTTTACAATCAATTTACCAACACCCACTGGAAGGAGCACCAACCCCTGATTTATCTACACCAACAGAAAGGAGCACCAACCCCTAATTCCAAGCACCAACTTGGACTACAATTTTGAAACTATAAGTTTGACATAAAAATGCCTTCGCTTATACAAGACCCTGACTAGTCTATTGCTAACCCAACCTCTCTCGCTATTCACCAAAACACCACACACACTTACTGCTTTGCTTACTGCACTTTTATGGCCCTCTTACAGCCCTCTTGTTGTGCTTCTTACTGCACTCTTACGGCTCTCACGGCTCTGCTTAACGCTCTCTTACGACACTCTTCCAACCCTCTTTTCGTAGCACTTTCACACTTTTTCCACACAATTATTCTCCACGCAGACCTCCTTTTATAACAAAGTTCTGACTCTATTTTTAACTTCCATATTTTTGCATGCAACTTATTAATAGAAACTTCTATATGTAACTGCTTTATCACACATTATTCTCTCATGCAGCTTATTAATAGTTACAGCTCTTTGTTTGGTCTTTTACTGATGACTTTCAATTTAACTGTCGTGTGATGATTTCACTCCGTAACTGGCCCTGTAATTGTCGTTCTGACTTTAGTTCATTGTTCTTATTTTAGCTGCATGATTTTTCTCTGTAACTTCACCTATAACTGTCGTACTGACTTCAGTTAACTCTTCTTATTTTAGCTACATGATTTTCTTCTACAATGGCCCCTGTAACTGCCATATAACTTCAGTTAACTGACACATATCTTATTTTGGTGAGGTTCTCTTCTTAGCTCATGCCAAAGTGACCTATCATGAAATTGTGACACTTTTGCCTCTTTTTCCTCTTCTCGGGTTTCTCCCGCGAAAACACATGTCGCGATATCGCGACACTTTCGCCTCCTTGCTTCTTTTCTTGGCTTGTACCCGTGAAAACACATGTCATGATATCGCAACACTTTTGCCTCCATACTATTCCTCTTTACTTTTGTCATGATATCATGACACTTCTGCCTTCTTACTTTATCTATCCTCCTTTAGTCGTGAAAATGTGATATGTCGCGATATTGTGACACTTTTTCTCCTTTGCTCTTTCTCTTGCCTTCGGGTCGTGAAAATGCGACATGTTGCAATATCGCGACACTTTTTCTCTCGGACTCTCTCTCTTGTAATATATCACGAAATCGCGACACTTTTTCTTTCGTACAATCTCTCTTGCAATATGTCGCAAAATCATGACACTCTTTCTACTTGCCTTTTTCTCTTCCAACATGTCGCGAAATCGTGACACTTTTTCTTCCGTACAATCTCTCTTGCAATATGTCGCGAAATAGCGACACTTTTTCTACTTGCCTTTTTCTCTTCCAACATGTTGCGACATTCATATGAAATAACCCAAAACAATGGCATGAATTTCAATTATAAATCTAAAATCTGAAAGGAGAAAAATATAACAGTTAAAATGAAGCATGCAAAAAATTTCTCATCCTTTCTTGCCCATAAAATGCAAATTTATGAACAATTTTGCATTAAAAAAATGTGCCCTGTTACAATAGCAGAATCTCTGGTTTTTCTCAAAACCAGCAAAAGTGGAAGAAAAGCACTCCACAGAAAGCTCAGAACGGCTAATCACCCTCAACTCTGCAACCCGCTCACAGCGGTTTCTGACCTCTATATCAATCTGTGCCTCTGCATTTTATACTTGCTGGAAAACTGCTTCTCCTTCCACGACGGTTCATTTCATCTTCCAGACTGCTTCGTTTCACCTTCCCCGCCTTTCCATTGCTTTTGATTTTGTGCTCGAGATCTTCTCTATGAACTGTAACGCCTCTGCAGCCCTTACACATGTACGCCACGTGTTCCACACTTTTTTGCATGTTCTATAATGGCCCCATGTAAATCGTGACCAAAAATAGCATGTAGCTTTGCTCCTTTACTATCATCGCAAAAACGTAACATGTCGCGATATCACGACATTTTCCTGCCAGCAGCCTTGCCAATGCAACCTATCGCAAAATCGTGACATTTTTCTGTTTCGAGCTGTGAGGATGCAACCTATCACAAAATCGCAACGCTTTTCATCTCTGTACGCCTCGGTTGCTTCCTATCATGAAATCGTGATGCTTTTTCATTCGGAGCTATCTTGCGGCTTTCTGTCATGAAATCACGACTTTTTTCACTTGATACACCTTCGGCCGCAACCTGTCACAAAATCGTGACATTTTCACTTGGTACGCCTTCGGCCGTAACCTGTCACGAAATCACGATGTTTTTCACTTGGTACGCCTTCGGCCGCAACCTATCGCGAAATCGCTATGCTTTTTCGTTTTGAGCCACTTTGTTGTTTCCTGTCGCGATATCGCGACGTTTTTTTGCTTTGTGCCCCTTTGCTTCTTTTTGTCACGAAATCATGACGCTTTTCCGCTTTGTGCCCCTTTGCTGCTTTTTTTTTGTCGCAAAATCAGCGCCTTGCCCTGTTTGACTGGTTTGACCGTGATTTTGTGACATGTTGTGATTTCGCGACACTTTTCCATTCTGTCTTTCTCTCTCCTATCTGGACCGCAATTTCACAACACGTCACGAAATCATGACAATTTTTGATCAATGCCTCTTCCTGCTTGCCTGGGTCGCGAAAGCTTGACATGTCGCGATATCGTGATGTTTTTTCATTTCAGGCCGTGACGGAGCAACATGTCGCGATATCGTGACAACTTTTCTTTTTCGACAGCGACGAACCGACATGTCGCGATATCGTGACAACTTTTTATTTTTGGTCGCGACAGAGCGACATGTCGCGATATCGCGACAACTTTTTATTTTTGGCCGCGATAGAGCGACACTTTTTCTCCTTAGTGAAATTTTTACTTTTTTCTCGATTTTTTAGCATCTGGGCCACTGCAGTTTTCTTTGAAAGCATGCAAAAAATATGGGTCCCCAATTTTGGGGTGTGTTGTGGATCAACCACAACACTAACTAAAGCAAGAAAGACAGCACCACTTGCCCTAGTGTAGACCCTGTCCACATCCATTACAGGGAATAATAGTCCATCGTCGTTCTACATGTCTCTACATATGGAAGGGTACGTTGTACACAACTGTATGATTGACTTTGGGGCCGCGACGACAGTCATGCCGAAGACGGTGTGCGAAGAGATAGAGATGGAATATACGCAAAGTAGTCATGGTGTACTCCATTTGGATGGTACCCCCGTGAAGACTGTAGGAGTAATCAAGGATATTCCTATTCGGCTACACAAGATGCCTCAAATTATAGTTATACAAGAGGTAGTGGTCATCGACCTTGAGCCCTACTTCAGTATGTTCTTATCGAGAGAATTTACGACGAAGCTGGGTGGATATCTATCTATGGATTACTCCCATCTAGAGATTCCATTCAAAGGAAAAAATATAAAAATATACAACGAGAAGCCTTCTACCTTCCTCGTAGAAAATATGTCCGAAGGAGAGAGCAGCGATCCTGTGCACGCGATAGTGGAAGGGATAGAGCAAGTGGACCTGGTCAAGGAATCCCTCGCACAGTTAAGTTGCGAAGATGAGTTTTCATTGGCAAAATTTAATGCCATGATAGAAAGTAAGATGGGATGTTATGCCATCGCCAAGCCTGAGAAACACATCAAGTCAGAAGATAAGGTCTTCACCGAAGGACTATGAAAATTATTCTTTGATGGCGCCCGATGCAAAAACGGCATCGTGGTGGGGATTCTTCTAGTATCACCTTCTGGAGAGCAGAAGGAATATTGCTACCGGTTGGTGTGGAGTTGCACCAAAAATGCAATAGAATATGAAGCATTATGCCTAGGACTCAAGAAAGCAGAAAAGTTAGGCATAAAGCATCTCCAAATCTTTGGAGATTCTGAGTTGATATGCAATCAAGTCACAAAAAAGTGCACTTCAAAGAAGCACTATCTCAAGTCATACCAAAACAGGGTGTGGGACTTTTTTGACCAGTTTGAATCTCTCAATCTGTAGTCTATTCCAAGAGAAAGGAACCGACATATCGATGTTCTAGCATCCATCGCAGCCAAGTATTCTCCAGCTGAAGACATGGTGCATAAGCCCAAAGCTGTGAGGATGATTTACAGGCCCTCTGTCCTAGACAGAGATCTGCATTGGCAAGTTTTTGATAGTGATGAGCAGATTGTGAATTTTTGTTAGTCTCACAATGACACTGAGAGGGGGGGTGAATCAGTGTAGCTATTTAAATTCAAATCTACAACTCTTAACACCGAAACAATGAAAACTTAAAATCAGATAAAGCAAGTATAACAAGAGAGCATTCCACAACACATGATGTAACGAGGTTCACCAATTTGGCTACTCTTCAAGAATGACTGCTTAGACTCCCGTCCAAATCCAGCCTTTCCAAAATACCAATTTTACAATCAATTTACCAACACCCACTGGAAGGAGCACCAACCCCTGATTTATCTACACCAACAGAAAGGAGCACCAACCCTTAATTCCAAGCACCAACTTGGACTACAATTTTGAAACTATAAGTTTGACATAAAAATGCCTTCGCTTATACAAGACCCTGACTAGTCTATTGCTAACCCAACCTCTCTTGCTATTCACCAAAACACCACACACACTTACTGCTTTGCTTACTGCACTTTTATGGCCCTCTTACAGCCCTCTTGTTGTGCTTCTTACTGCACTCTTACGGCTCTCACGGCTCTGCTTAACGCTCTCTTACGGCACTCTTCCAACCCTATTTTCGTAGCACTTTCACACTTTTTCCACACAATTATTCTCCACGCAGACCTCCTTTTATAACAAAGTTCTGACTCTATTTTTAACTTCCATATTTTTGCATGCAACTTATTAATATAAACTTCTATATGTAACTGCTTTATCACACATTATTCTCTCATGCAGCTTATTAATAGTTACAGCTCTTTGTTTGGTCTTTTACTGATGACTTTCAATTTAACTGTCGTGTGATGATTTCACTCCGTAACTGGCCCTGTAATTGTCGTTCTGACTTTAGTTCATTGTTCTTATTTTAGCTGCATGATTTTTCTTTGTAACTTCACCTATAACTATCGTATCGACTTCGATTAACTCTTCTTATTTTAGCTACATGATTTTCTTCTACAATGGCCCCTGTAACTGCCATATAACTTCAGTTAACTGACACATATCTTATTTTGGCGAGGTTCTCTTCTTAGCTCATGCCAAAGTGACCTATCATGAAATTGTGACACTTTTGCCTCTTTTTCCTCTTCTCGGGTTTCTCTCGCGAAAACACATGTCACGATATCGCGACACTTTCGCCTCCTTGCTTCTTTTCTTGGCTTGTACCCGTGAAAACACATGTCATGATATCGCAACACTTTTTCCTCCATACTATTCCTCTTTACTTTTGTCATGATATCACGACACTTCTGCCTTCTTACTTTATCTATCCTCCTTTAGTCGTGAAAATGCGATATGTCGCGATATCGTGACACTTTTTCTCCTTTGCTCTTTCTCTTGCCTTCGGGTCGTGAAAACGCGACATGTTGCAATATCGCGACACTTTTTCTCTCGGACTCTCTCTCTTGTAATATGTCACGAAATCGCGACACTTTTTCTTTCGTACAATCTCTCTTGCAATATGTCGCAAAATCATGACACTTTTTCTACTTGCCTTTTTCTCTTCCAACATGTCGCGAAATAGCGACACTTTTTCTACTTGCCTTTTTCTCTTCCAACATGTTGCGAAATCGCGACACTTTTTCTACTTGTCTTTTTCTCTTCCAACATGTTGTGAAATCGTGACACTTTTTCTTTCGTACTATCTCTCTTGCAATATGTCACAAAATCGTGACACTTTTTCTACTTGCCTTTTTCTCTTCCAACATGTCGCGAAATTGCGACACTTTTTCTACTTGCCTTTTTCTCTTCCAACATGTCGCGAAATCGCAATAGTTTTTCTTGCTTGCGCTTTCTCTTCAAACATGTCACGAAATAATGATAGTTTTTCCTGCTTGTGCTTTCTTTTCGAACATGTCATGAAATCGTGATAGTTTTTCTTTCTTCTCAACATGTCGCGATATCGTGACAGTTTTTCTTTCTTGCTCAACATGTCGCGATATCATGACAATTTTTCTTTCTTGCTCAACATGTCGCGATATCGTGATAGTTTTTCTTTCTTGCTCAACATGTCGCGATATCGTGACAGTTTTTCTTTCTTGCTCAACATGTCACGACGTTGCGATATTGTGACAGTTTTCTTCCTTGTGATTTTCTTTTGATTTTTAGCATATGGGCCACTTTGATATTTTGGAAAATCACTGTACATACTCTGAAGAACCTCTTAACTCCTGTCCACTGCATCAATCGATCTATTTTATTATGTTGAAAATAATGACAATACTATTGCTGCACCTTGCTCAACAATTTCATGATTCAAGAAGTAGCCACAGTTGAGAGCAGAAGCCCTGACGAAGAAGAATATGAAGGGTTGGTTCAATTGAAGAATAATCATGTTCCCAAGGGATTAATTACTATTGAAAGCCTCTTTGATCATAATGATCGATCAGTTTCTCATAGAATTAAAGTTAATGCAAAGCAGTATCAAGATTTAGAACTTGAACCTGGGAAAGCAATAAAATTTGGAACAGATTGCACTTCGGAAGAGCTAGAGCAGATCCAATCTTTGTGCAGAAAGTATCCCGACACAGTGGCTTGGTCTTATCAAGATATAAAGGGATATGATCGGCAACTGATCTAGCATACAATTGAGTTGTAGGAAGGGATCAAACCTTTTCGACAGAAGCAAAGGCATGTCAATCCAAAGATCAAAGTCTTTATGAAGGCCGAACTCCTAAAAATGCTCAAGGAAAAGATAATTTATCCCATCAAATATTCTTCTTGGGTAGCGAATCTAGTCTGGGTCAGAAAGAAGAATGGAGATATACGATTGTGCATGGACTTTCGCAACTTGAACCAGGCTTCTCTCAGAGATCATTACCCTCTCCCGTAGATCGATCAGATCTTGCATTCGGTGGCTAGGGCTCAACGCTTCTCCCTACTCGATGGTTTCTTCGGATGCAATCAAATCTGGTTTAGGGATGAAGACCAGCATAAAACCGCATTCACTACCAAGTGGGGAATATTTGCTTACCAGCGAATGCCATTCGGCCTTTCGAACGTAGGTGCCACTTTTCAGAGGGCAATGGATTTAGCTTTTGGTGAACTCTTGAATAAGGTTATTTGTATCTATCTAGATGACATGACCATATTCTCTCGAAGAAGGGACGTTCACCCTTTACACTTACAACAAATTTTCAAAAAATATCGAGAATTTGGCATTTCAATCAATCCGAAGAAGTCCATATTCGCAGTCAGCGAAAGGAAGTTGCTGGGACATGCGATATCAGAGAAGGGTCTTGTTGTAGATCCTGACAGATCTGAGGCTCTAATGAAGCTCCCACTCCCAGTAGACAAGAAAGGACTTCAATATTTCTTTAGCCATATTAACTTCTTGAGGAAGTTTATCCCAGATTTTGTCCAGGTCATCAAGCCAATGTTCGAACTTTTGAAGAAGGGTGCATAATACATCTGGATGAACGAGAGAAATGAAGCATTTGGAGAAATAAAAGCCCAAATTGCTCAAGCACCGATCCTAACCAACCCTGACTACAATCGGGAATTCATCCTATATGCTATAGGAGAACCTGAGAGCTATGTTGCGGTCCTAACACAAAAGAGGGAAGATGGCGAAGAGCGCCCCATCATGTTTCTAAGCCAAGTGATAAACCCTCATGAAGAAAATTATAATTTCATAGAAATGTAGGTGCATGCAGTAATGAAGTCTCTTAGGAAATTCAAGTAGTTCATCTCCCAAATTCAGGTTACAGTCTTTGTCATCCACCTCGATGTGCGCAATTTCATCATCCAAGGAGAATTGGGTAGTAAAAGAGTCGGTTGGGTCAACAAGATACAAGAGTTCGACATCGAGATCAAACCCACAAAACTGGTTCACGGTAACACATTATGTCAAGAACTGGCGAAGAGCATAGCGGCCAAAGCTACAGAATCTCAATGGGATGAGGCTCCAGCAGAAGAATGCTTTGCAAACCAAGAGGAGGACGAGAAAGATTGGGTCAGTGAAATAGTTGAATACTTCAACACTGGAAGATGTGCTTCATATCTAAATGCTTCACAACGAAGGCATTTTAGGATGCGATCCTCCCGATATACCTTGCGCTTCGAAGGCCTATTTTTTAGAAACATTGATGGCGTCCTTCTCAGATGCATAAAATATTATGATAAAAGGAGTCTTGGGATAATTTCATTCAGGATTATCTGGAGGTCACTTCGCAGGGAGAACAACAATGCTAAAAATCATCAAGGTGGCTTATTATTGGCCCACACTCTTTATTGATGCCTTCACGGTCTGTCGCAAATGCGAGCAATGTCAAAAGTTTGTCGGTCGAAGCAGAAATGCTTCGATGCCTCTCCGACCGATACAAGTAGAAACTCCCTTTCAACAATGGGGGTTGGATTTCATAGGGGTCATATCGTCGAACTCCTCTACTGGGCATAAGTTCATCTTGATCATGACTGATTAATTTACCAGATGGACCAAAGTAGTTCCCACGAAGAATGCAGATCAGGAGACCGTCATAGCTTTCCTAAAGGGATTGATTACACGGTTCAGCATTCTAGAAGCAATCATCACGAACAATGGTCCTGGATTTGTAGGCGCCAAAATCAATGAGTTCTTCTATCGATATGGGATATATCATAAATTATCCTCCAATTACTATCCACAGGGCAACAGATTGGCAGAATCCACCAACAAGACCTTGTTGAAGGTGTTAAGAAAGCTCATAGAGACGAATAAAATAACTTGGCATATTCTTCTAGATCAGGCCTTGTGGGTCGATCAAATTTCTGTCAAGAAGTCGATCAAGACTTCACCTTATGCCCTGGTCTATGGTAAGGAGGCCATATTACCTACCCACTTAGAGATCCCTGCGTTGCAGCTGTTAGAAGAAGGAGTTAATTCAATGGAAAATTGGTTGGCTCAACGGTTACAGTTGGAGGAATATCACAAGAAGGCTTACCAGAGCTTCGCTAAACATGCTCAAGTCACCTGCGATTGGTTCAAGAAAAAATCATCCAATCGCACATTCAAAGTGGGAGATCTGGTATGGAAGTGGGACTCCTGGAAGGCCAAGCCTGGAAATCACGACAAGCTGGATGCTTTCTGGGACAGACCGTTTGAAATCATGAAGGTGAATTCGGCCAACTCTTTCATCCTCAAAGATATATATGGCCAAGTATTACTAATTTCTGTTAATGGTATTCATTTGAAGACTTTTCATCGCTGAGGTGAAACACAAAAAAAAAAGTGTGTATGTACTTTTGTATATAATTTTTCATTTGTGTATATACATCCTGTTTCGAGATTGCAAAAGCTAAGTGTTATACTCCAGAATCTCCTTCGGGGACTTTTGATGCGAAGTAGCGGTTGCAAGGAGGTTCGCAGCAAAGCACTTTACCCTCAAAAGGTTAAACAAAAATCGAAACTAAGGCATGAAAAATGCTTCGCAAAAGGAGTATGAGCGAAGCAGTTTTCAAAGAAAATCCAGCGAACCATTTTCCAAGAGGAACAAACTTTGGAAAATTTTAGTGCGAAGCAACTGACGCAAGATGCTTCGCAGTGAAGCACTTTGGCTTTCAAAAGGTCCTCGGAAGACCGAAGGCGTTACCAAAGGGAAAAGTAGGAATGAAAAGAGCTTCGCACCCGAAGCGTTTCAAGCAGCTACTTCGGGCAGAAATTTTGTGAAGTATTTTCCAAGAAGACGAGCTTCGGGGGTCAGTATTCCATGAAGCAAAAAAGTGACACGGCGAGAAAGAACTACTTCGGGCCTGAAGCGTTGAAAAACAACCCACACCAAAAGTTTGCCACGAAGCATTTTCAATGTTGATTTCAACTTTGCCAAAGTGGAAGCATTTAAAGTGTGTCTCAAATAACGTGCCGATAGCAACCTTGACAAGAGTTCAAAGTGGATGAATTCAAGGCAAAGGTGGCAGAGCACATCCTGAGGTGATTTGGTTAAGAGAAAATCTTGCGCCCAGGTATAAGGTGGCAGTAGGTTGCGTCTCCAATGCAAAGCATAATCATCAAAGCATGTGGCCCCGTGTACTACGCCGCTGCAGAGCCAATCAAAGAGCACGATAATATCCTCCATTCGAAGCATAAGTTTAATTATGGTAGGTGCCATAAATTCAGATAGTTGCCTTTTAAGGCTATAAAATGCGAGGCCCTAGCAGGAAGAAGGTGTTACACTCCAAACATGAAGAGTCAGCTATATTATCCAATTGTGTAAAATTCACTATATATGGGTTCATAATAATTTAATTGAAGATTCATCTCATCTTTTATCATTTTATATTTTCATCTGCGTTTGCGCAAGGGTGTGCCCACCTTAAGTGGCCAATTGATTCATTCCTTTCGTTAAATATATTTCTGTACTCCGTATTTTACTTCGATCTTCGTCCTTCGATTCGGCTTCGTAAATATCTATGAAATTTAATTAGCAAAAGGTAGAAATACCTTTGCAAGTGGTATCAGATTCGGCGATTCACGGGAATTTATTTGAACACCGCAATCCGGCTGTGCAATAGCAGGTTCAGTTCGCGTCACAAGTTTTACCAGCGTTGCAAAAAGTTACGGTGGCTCCTACCGGCGTTTCGATTCCAGATCTCTGCTACTCCGTAACCGGTGCCAGCGTATTCCAGAAAATCCAGGGGTGATTACAGGCGAATTTTCGTTTCAATTTTTTTAGTCACGCCTGTTCCGTTTCTCTCCCCCAGACCACCGCAAAGGCATCTAGGAGCTTTGGTTGTCTATCGCGGCCCCCTATCCGAACGCCAGACACCAGACGCAGCGTATTCTCTCAGACACAGCGGCGTCCAATCAAAATACGCGAAATTGTTTTAATTAAAACAGCTTACTAAGGTTTTTTATTTAAATTTCCGGCTGACGTCAGCGGAAAATCTTATTGCGGGTGTTGGTTTTAAAGATTTATCCCACATTTGGCGTAGTATGGGCGTTTACTGGTTTATAAGGAATTAATCGCCTCTTTGTGTTTGTGACTTCGGTCACATCCTTCGTTGCCTTTGCGCGCGTGTGTGGTTGAGCGTGTCGTCATTCGGTTGTGTCCGTGTCGTTTCGTATCTTGTTGTCTGGTCGTGTCCTGTCCATTGTCTTGTTGTCCGGTCGTCGTTGTCTCCGTGTCCTCCTTTCTTCTCTCGTCGTCATGTCTCCTGTCCTGTCCATTGTCTTGCTGTCCGGTCGTGTCCTGTCCATTTTCTGGTTGCTCCAGCGTGTCCTGTCCATTGTCTTGCTGTCCGGTCATCGTCGCGTGTCTCCAGCGTGTCCTGTCCATTGTCTTGTTGTCCGGTCGTCGTTGCGTGTCTCCAGCTTGTCCTGTCATCGGGTTGTGCGTCCGTGCTGTTCAAAGTTTGGTTTGTCGTAAAGTTCGCTGTTCAAAGTTTGGTTTGTCGTGTCATCGTGTTGTGCGTCCGCGCTGTTCAAGGTTTGGATCGTCGTGTCCTCTATTCGTCGGTCTTACGAGTCGTGTCTAGAATCCTCGGAGCACACAACATCCAATTCCGTGCCACAGTTGGAGTGGCAATTAAGGCGGAATCAACACCAAATTTTTTATCGAAAGATAACCAAATTTTGCAGATCAAGGATCACTAAACCGGAAGGTTTAAACAGTGCATGAGTAAAAGCTGGACCAAAGGACCTGACGGTCGATTATCAAGCTCGAAAACGACCAATACCAACATAAGAAGAGCTAACCGCAGCCCAGGTACTAAAAATTCTCTTTCTCCTTTTAAAATTGGTAGTTATAATCCACATCATCCCCTAGTAGATCCTATGGCTACTAATCCTTCCCCAACTCACGAAAACATCACGCAAGGAAACTCAAGTAATTCAGCCATGTCTGATAGGGAGTCTCTTCACGGCATACTAGAGAGTATAAACGAAATGAGTATCATCCTAAAAGACTTTGTGAAAGCACAAAAACAACCTAATCCCAATACTAATCCCCAAAATCACTCCCACGCCCAACAGAATGAAGAAAATGTTGATCCTAATGATGATTGGAAACAAAAACAGGGTGATTGGGATAATTACAGGGATCCCTCTCAAAGACAGCGGTATAACCCAAATCAAGAAAGGGACATGGGTTATCACCAACCAAGAGGTCCTAATATTAACTTTCCACGAATTGATATGCCCACTTTTGAAGGTCATGATCCTCGTGGTTGGTTAGCCAAAATGGAAGGCATCCTTGACTTATATCAAATTAAGGAAATTGATAAAGTTCCTTTCGTTGCATCAAAATTAGGCACTGAGGCCTACCAATGGTTTGTATGGCTTAAAAAAGAGAATGTAGCTATTATTACTTGGAGAAAATTCACTACCTCTTTTTTAGAAAGATTTGACGACGGAGCTACATCATCCTACACAGTAAGATTGTTATCTCTTAAACAAAAAGGGTCAGTTAGTGAATTCGTTTCGGAGTTTACCAGTTTACTACCATACACTTCAGACCTTAGTCCCGACACAGTGGTAGGTGCCTTTCGCAATGGTTTGAAAGAAAGTATTCGAGTGGAGGTAGACATGCATGATCCAACCTTGTTGAACAGTTGTATAAGAATAGCCAAGTTGGCCGAGAAGAGACATCAGTTGTCTGCACAGTGGGAAACATATAGTCGTCCTTCATATCGCAACAATTCCTTTCGTAGAAATGATCAACCATCAAGATATTTTTGCTATAAATGTCGCACTCATCACCCCAGGGAACAAGCTTGTGCCCAAAAACAAAACTTTCATATTGAAGGTGATCAAGGTGAAGGAGAAGAGGATGAACCTTACCAATCAGAAGAACCTATGCCAGAAGACCTACCATGTACTATAGACGAAAAAGAAGAGGATACAATGGCAATTTCAGTGCATGCTCTCATGGGTTTAACCGCCCACCATACCATCAAGGTACCGGGTTTTCTCCGCCAGAAAAAGGTGAATGTGCTAATTGATTCTGGTAGCACCCACAATTTTATCGACATCAAAACAGCAAAAGCTTTGAATTTATTCATTAACTCTTCCAACAAAGACAAATTCCAGGTTTTAGTGGCCAACGGAGTGAACGCACAATGTGTGGGTCGCACATCTCAAGTTTCCATAAATATGGGAACTTATACCTGGTTAGGATCCCTTTTTGTCATGAATTTAGGGAATTCTGATGTCATTTTGGGGGTTGAATGGTTGGAAACATTAGACACAGTTAGCTTCAACTTCAAAAAATTATTTGTGGAATGGAAGGAAAATGGACGAGTCATTCGCTTACAAGGCATTACTACTCCTCCAACACAAATGGTGAGCTCTCATAGTATGGAAAAGATGTTAAAAAAGGGTGGATATGGGTTTATAGCTCAAATTAATTGTTTGGAAAAACAATCGTCAGCAACTTCGGATATTATTGCACCTGAGTTACAAGATATCATCACACATTACGAAGAGGTTTTCCAAGAACCTCAAGGATTACCACCTAAACGATCTCATGATCATGCCATCCATTTGATTCCAGGAAGTGTCCCACCTAACGGTCGTCCTTATCGCTATCCTCAGCCACAAAAGACAGAAATCGAACGGATCGTTCAGGATTTGTTGGATCATGGAGTCATCCGTCACAGCACTAGTCCTTATTCCTCACCTGTAGTCTTGGCTAGACGAAAAGATAACTCTTGGCGTATGTGTCCGACTTTCGTTCTCTCAATAAACTCACTATCAAGGACAAATTTCCTATCCCTGTCATAGATGACCTATTAGATGAGTTGCATGGTGCAAAATTTTTTACAAAATTAGACCTTCGCTCTGGCTTTCACCAAATCCGTGTTAGAGAAGAAGATATTCCCAAAACAGCCTTTCGTACTCATGAAGGTCATTACGAATTTTTGGTCATGCCTTTTGGTCTCACTAATGCACCATCCACATTCCAAAGTCTCATGAACCAAGTATTTCGTCCACTCCTCCGTAAATTTGTGCTAGTTTTTTTTTATGATATTCTCATATACAGCAAAACATGGACGGACCATTTACATCATGTGGATAAAGCCCTTCACATCCTACACAAAGAAAAATTATTTGTTAAACGCTCCAAATGCTCATTTGGTGTTCAAGAAGTCGAGTATCTTGGTCATATAGTTTCACATGAGGGTGTCAAAGTAGATCCCAATAAGATTAAGGCAATTCAAGAGTGGCCTTTACCTAAAACCATCAAGAAACTTCGTGGTTTTTTGGGTCTCACGGGCTACTATCGCAAGTTTGTACAGAATTATGGTAAGATTGCAGCACCTCTCACGGCACTCACAAAAAATGATGCTTTTCATTGGTTGGAAGAGGCTACTCTAGCTTTTGAAGCTCTTAAGCAAGCCATGTGTACAACCCCCGTATTAGCAACTCCCAATTTTCACAAACCATTTATTATCGAATGTGATGCATCAGGAACAGGAATTGGGGCTATATTAATGCAAGAAGGTCATCCATTGGCATTTGAAAGTAAACAGCTTTCCGAAATTTTTTTGGGAAAATCAACATATGAAAAAGAAATGTTGGCTATTCTTCATGCAGTAGAAAAATGGAGACACTACCTAATCGGTAGCCGCTTCATTATCAAAAATAGATCATAGTAGCCTCAAGCATTTTTTGGAGCAAAGGTTTTCTTATCCAGAACAAAATAAGTGGTTAACCAAACTTACGGGCTATGATTTCGTTATCGAATATAAGAAAGGGAAGGAAAATATAGCTGCCGATGCGCTGTCCAGAAAATATGAAGATGAAGTAGTCATCAATGCTATTTCAGGTCCTTGCTCCCAATGGGTAACTCAATTACAAATTGAATGGTTGTCCAATAGTGAAACTGCCTAGATAATTCATGAATTATCTATAGGGTCTTCCAAACACCCTTTGTTCTCTTATGAAGATAACATCCTCCGGAAGAAGAACCGCATTTACATTCCACATAATTCAGAACTCAAATCAAAGATCCTCGACGAATCACACGCTTCTCCATCGAGCGGGACATTCGGGATTTTTGAAGACATATTTAAGGGTCAAACAATCATTTTGTTGGAAAGGATTAAAAGCGGAAGTCAAACAATGGGTAGCGAAATGTGAAGTTTGCCAGCGCAATAAAGGAGAAAGCAGTCAAATCACCGGGATTATTACAACCATTACCCATCCCTGAACGACAGTGGGAACATATATCCATGGATTTCATTGAAGGTCTTCCAAAATCAGAAGGCGGAGACGGTAATCTTCGTCGTCGTAGACCGGTTATCCAAATATGCTCACTTTCAGGCTTTACAACATCCATTTTCCGCAAGCAAGGTGGCAAAGGTATTTATGGATTCAATTTTCAAATTACATGGTATGCCAAAAAATATTGTAAGTGATAGAGATCCCATTTTTACTAGTAACTTTTGGAGGGAGTTATTTCGCCTTAGTGGTACCAAATTGAACATGTCTTCGACTTACCATCCACGGACGGATGGTCAAACAGAAGTAGTTAACAAATGTTTGGGTACGTACTTAAGATGTTTTGCTCAAGATAAACAATACCAATGGAGCCATTGGTTAGCATTGGCGGAATGGTGGTACAACACTTCTTACCATTACTCAATTAAGATGTCTCCATTTGAAGCCTTGTATGGCACCAAACCTCCAGCCATTGCAGATTACGTCCAGGGATCATCCAAGGTAGCCAAAGTGGATGATTGGTTCCAACAAAGGCAGTCTACACTCACCATCCTTAAAGAGAATTTAGTCCAAGCACAGAATCGTATGAAACAACAACAAGACTTGCACCGATCAGAAAGAACCTTTGATATAGGTGATTGGGTGTTCCTAAAGCTGCAACCTTACAAACAATCCTCGTTAAGGTTAAAGTCCAGCCAAAAGTTGGCTCCACGATTCTATGGTCCCTACAAAATTGTGCGCCGCATTGGAGAAGTAGCCTATCAATTAGAGCTACCTACATCATCACGAATACACCCAGTATTTCATGTTTCATGTCTCAAAAAAGTAATTGGTCAGAAAGTACAAAGTCAATCAGACTTACCAGTGCTCGATGAGGAAGGACGCATACATCTCCAACCTGAAGATATACTACAACATAGAATCCGAAAGGCGAGATCACGTCAGATTCAAGAATTTCTCATTAAATGGCAAGATTTACCAGAGGAGGATGCCACATGGGAACCTGAAAGTATCTTCCAGACATTTCCAGCTTTGAGGACAAAGCTTTCCGAGGAGGGGAGTCATGTTACACTCCAAACATGAAGAGTCGGCTATATTATCCAATTGTGTAAAATTCACTATATATGGGTTCATAATAATTTAATTGAAGATTCATCTCATATTTTATCATTTTATATTTTCATCTGCGTTTGCGCAAGGGTGTGCCCACCTTAAGTGGCCAATTGATTCATTCCTTTCATTAAATATATTTTTGTACTCCGTATTTTACTTCGATCTTCGTCCTTCGATTCGGCTTCGTAAATATCTGTGAAATTTAATTAGCAAAAGGTAGAAATACCTTTGCAGAAGGTTATTCATCCATCATTTCATGCAAGACTAAGAGCCTTCGACTAATTTGCAAGTCTTACACCCCTTGCATTGAAATTATTGGTGCCAAAGTCCCCTGCGCTGTAAGTCCTGCTTCTACTATAAGACGCCCAACATGGGGAAGAAAAAATCCAAAGAGAAAGGAAAGGAACCAGAAGTAGCAAGCCTCAAAAAACAAAGAAAGGCAAGGAAGAGAAAAGCATACACATAAGAAGATCAATCTCACCCTTCGCCCAGAAAAGTAGTCGATGGAAGAAGGAGACAACTCTGAATAGGAACAGCTTGAAGAACCACCAATTGATGGGTGGGAGAAAATTAGAGACACAGAGATCTCTAAGGGTGTGTCCGACCTCCGACGCTCTATTGAGTTTATGATGAGCAGAATCACCCCAGAGAATAAGAGAGTTGCTACATATTATTCTCAGATTTATTGGTATTTGACCCCGCCTTCTCACCACTGTCCAGAGTTAATCTGTGCTATCGTGCAGAACTACCAGCCTGCATCCAGGCAAGTGTTGGACGCTTTGGGTCATAAATTGTTTTCCATTTTGAAATAAGATGTGCAAGCAAAATTCATGCCATAGCAAGGTCCGCCCAAGGGCTATTTCATTCGTAATGTCATTATGAGCGAACAAATGGAGAGGTTCACCTCCAACAACTACATATTGAAATTTTTGTGCGAGAACCTCAAAAGTGGGCTCCCTTCAGGCAAGCTGCCCCAAATGCCCTTACCCTTGGCGGCCTTCAAGAACACCGATATTTTCTCTATCATTGCATGGGTGGTAGGCCTATCTACAGATGCTTCAGTGCAACCCTGGTAGGTGTCCTTGGCCGAATGTATTTCGAGAGGGGAATTCTATGCCCCTAATGCTTCAAGACCAAACACCAACCCAGTTTTCTTCAATTGGGTAGAATGGGTGGCCCGAACCTTGCACACACGGATCACCAGCATGAAGAATTCGGTGATGGGCCAGTACTTCGCACCTTGTTCTTTCCTTGTCTGGTTGTTTTTCTACCATGTACATAAGCAATTCCTCCACATTGCCATTTCTCCGAGCGGCAAGGATGGAAATCCTCTGTCTGTGTACCAGTGAACTCCCCTCCTATTGAGGACAAAGTCTTATTATTATTTTAACCAACAGTTTTTGGGACCCGCCATGCATTTGTTGAAAGGTTCTTGCCCTCGGGTGCCCCTCAGTTTGAGGGATAGAGTGGTAATGGAGAAGAAGGGAGATGTTTTTTAGTTAACACAGGGATTGGTGATTCGCCTATTTGGCTTCATAGGGAAACCCTTCCTGCTACCAGTCTACCCCTCTGAGTACCAGTTCGCATTGGAGGTCGCTCGATAGAGTGATGTAACAAACGTCGTCTACGGCCACGATCGGAAATGGGCACATACTTGTGACTTCCCCTTCAAAATAAGGGTAATTGAAGTGTTTGCCCTGAAGCAAAATATTTTCTTGGAGGAGAAGCTTGCCAATTTTGGCCTCCTCCAGATTCCTCAACAATGGCTCTATGATCCCTTAGGAGTGATGAGGGATCACCTAAAATTCAAGACTTTTCATATTTTCCCCCACCCTGAAATTGTGGAGCAAAGAAATAATCCCAATGGGAAGGATCTGGAGTGGCATTTAGAGAGGATGAGGACATTTCCTCCCTGGCATGAGTTCTACCCTATAGAGGTCAAGTTTGACCCTGACCAGCATCCCTTCCCAACTCTAGACTCCAACTTTTGGAAAAGAGCAAAAGATGATTTGAATGAGGAGTTGAAGAATTGGGGTGAGGAGAAACTAAGGGAATGGTGGATAATGAGAGTCCATCGCCAAAATATGAAATCCTACGAACTCTTGGCAACTGATAGGGACTTCACAGTTATGTATGAAGCCAATGTTGGGACTTGGAAGTCCATATCATTCGTCGAATTTGTTCCCCCAGCTACCCAAGGATCGGGTGAAAGCCCAAAAGGAGTTGATGATGCCTCAAAGCAGGAAGAAGAGGAAGAATCTGAAGCTACACCAAGGGCACTACCACAGGGACCGTCGAAATGCCAAGACACAAGTATCGAAGAGTCGAAACAACCATTTGAGAGGAAGAAAAGAAATAGGCAAGAGAAAATTCAAGTGCCTTCGAGCCACCCAAAGCGACCCTGCACAAAGCTCCCAAGTGCTCCTATCGGACAACCTACATCAGGTCCGACCAAATTAAATGTTAAAGATATGGTGCCACCAAGTGCCGAGACAGTCCCAGATATAGATATCATTGATGTGGAGGAACTCCTCCAACAAGAGGGAGACCCCAAAGTAGAAGTCATGAGGGTCGGGAGTGCTGAAGTCCAAAAAGAGTAGGAGCCTATTACACAAGAAGTCACCATGGATGCTCTTCCAGAAGGGCATGTAGGTATGCACTCTCCACCATTTGCCTTGGTCTCTCACACGTCCACTATGGTCTCAGCCGAGTCTTCCCATCAGTCTCTCCCTCCCTCACAAAGTCAATCACTTCTTCGTGCATTGCCCCTTACCACCGATCCTGTTAGCCCCACTCCACTCGAGTCACTAGGTTGGGACAAGTCTGTTGCTACCACTTCGCCTTCTCACACCACCGATCCTTTGGACCTTAGCCAGGGCGAAGGCATTGCCCCAACGCCGAACCCTGCTCTTCATTCCCCTGCCTCACATGGCATTGTTGCACTCGTCGAAGCTCCCATCACACCCATCTTCGAACCTTCTGGTGAGGCATCCCCCATTCATTATTTATATTTGTTTACCCCTTCGGCTGGAGATCCAACCTTATTTGAATCAGAATTGTCCTTGATTAAGGAACACCCCCTAGCTGAAAAGCTACTCCTAGCTCGAAAAAATACAAAAAAAATGTTGAAGGAGGCGAGGAAGAAGAGAGGGCGCTCTCTGGCCCAGGTTGAAAAATGTGTTGTCTTCGATTTGAAGGCTGGGAAGTTGCATAAAGTTAAAAATAGCCCCAAGGTCCAAAAACCCCTGGATGAAATGACTCCAGCGGACTATGACTACTAAGACAAATCTAAGGACATGGAGCATTTGAATGTTGATAATGAATCTGAATCCATGCATGTCAGGATCAAAACTTTTTGTGCACATGCAAACACGCTAGTCAGCATAGATTTGAAGTAGAAAATACCAACATCAAGTTGGAAGAAGAGCTAGCTAGAATCCGCTCCAAGCTAGAGGATTCAAAGAAGTAGTGTAAGTTGATGAAAAAGGAAACACACACCCTGAAACAAAAAATACTACAACTACAGTGTACAACTAAGAACCAAGCACAAAGACAGGCCGAGAATGATTTGAAGGCCAAGGAAGTTGAAAGCAAGATCTTGTAGTTGCAGCAGTAGTTGCACGAAAAAGAAAGCTTGGAGCTATTTGACAAAGGCAGGATAAAAGAAATTCGCTCACACTTGCTCAAAAATTTTAGATCTCGAGCCTCCAGTGCCCTATAAATTTTGACCTACATTACTGAAGCACAGCGTTCCGTTGCCGAAGGAGGGCCAATCATAGATGAGGTCACTCAAAAAGCTAGAGGCCGACTCAAATTAGCCTTTGATGTCCAAAGCACAAAATATCAGGATTTGCAGGTTGCTGTAATGAGTCGGATGGCTAGGGATTTTTCCACAACCCAAGCCACAGTTCGCGCCTTCTTTTCCAAGGTGAGGAAGGCACAAAAAGCGAAGGACCTCTTGGACGTGTTTGATAATGAACAACGCGCATCGCTAGGCTATTTCTAGGATCTCTCTTCCTTAGGTTTCTCAAGCTTCACGGATGATGATGGGAACCTTCTGACCAAGGAAGAGCTTAATCCAGCATGGCTTCATTTTGAAGGTGACGTCTCAGAGATAGATGAATGGGCGGAGTCGATAACAGAAGGGCAGGTCACATATTTCATTCTAAGACACTGCAAGATTGCAGCCTGCCTGAATGATCTGTACACCAAAGCCAAACATGCTGACATCGGGTAGATTGATCAGTTTCGCATCTTGGTGAAAGCATTGCAAGATCAAGAGTCTTTCTCCAAGGGTGCCTGGGCTCATGTTCACCGAACCATGAAGTGCATCCATGATCGCCTTGCCCCATCGCCGCAACAGGAAGCCGCGCTAGAGGAAGAAGGAGAAGAAGAAGAAGAAGAAGAAGAAGAACAATCCATGGAAGCGCCCTAGGAGATTGAAAAGGGAGAAGGGTCTGGAGGTAACTCTAGCCCAACGGATCAAGGCTGAGGGTCCTCCCACCGAGATGATCTCGTTGCCCCGCGAGCTGCCAAGAATGTTGACAATTTTGTCACATTGCACAATGGGGTAGAAAAATTGAATTTTTTATAAAGCATTTCTTTTAATTTCATGAATTTGTTCCCTTGCTTTTTTAGAAACAACATTTTCAAGCATTGCAGCAATTTTGGCTTTCCCTGCCACCCCCCTTGTACATAAAATGAAGAAGAAAGAGCTTCGCTGCCAAACAAACTAAGGAAGATAGCTTCACCGAAAGAAATCGCTAAGGATGAAAACTACTTCGGGCCCGAAGCACTTCAAAAGGCTACTTCAGGGAAGAAACTTGTGAAGCGGGATTTGAAGGAGCACAACGTTGAAAACACTTCACCAAAAAACCATCGAAGCACCCACTTCGGGCCTCCCCACCAACGAACCATTTCTACTTCGCTGAAAGTTGTTGCGAAGCATCTACTTCGGCAAACCTTCGTGCGAAGTACTTTCACCCAAAGTAGAAGTAGTCAAAGCACTTTGAAGGCAAGAATGCGCTTTGGCCGAAATGCCCCTGAATCATAGTTTTGAAGAAGGATCGCGACGAAGCATTTCAAAGACTCACCAGCAAAGTATCTACTTTAGGCGAAGGGCCTCGTCGAAGCTTTTTTGGCACATCTTCCAGCAAAGTAGTAATGAAGAGCCCATCTTGCGAAGGAGATCTGCTTCGGCCCTCATCACCCCCGAAGCTATTTTGCGAAGCTCCACCATGCGAAGTGCAAATCAAGGAGAATCTACTTCGGCACAAGTCCATTGTGAAGCAAAGTTGTGAACGAAGAACTAGCGAAGCACTTCAAGGGCATGTGCTCCAAGCCGGGTATTTTCTCGAGGCGATCAAGTGCCTCATAAATGCATTTTTACATGCCCAAAAAACTAGCTGCACATTTTTGGCAATTGGAAACAAAGTATCAGTCTCTGAAGAAGATCTTGACAAGCATGGCAGCCACTCGAGTATTGCACCCAAAAGCCAAGGACGCTCAGATGGCTCATTAATGCAAGTTTCCACAGCTGACCCGATCGTAGTTTCCAATTTTGGTAACAGATTTGAGAGCTCAGTCACAAGGGCCGCGAGGAGCCAACTTATCAAGTTTTGAGGGTGTACTCCTCCATTTTGTGCAATTATGGATTAGAGGGTCGGGTCCTCTATAAAAACCCAGGCATTGTAATGTAAAGGGGGGGAACTTTCTGCTAGAAAGCTGCTGTAACTTGCATTCCTACGATTAATACTAAAGAGATTTGGACTCTATTTCTCTCTTGTATGCTGCCTTCTGCATTTATTTCTTTCATATTTCTTCATTTGTATACTATAATTCTGAATCCTGGATTTAGGTATGCGATTGGGGACTGAACCCTAAAATTTTCCTGAAGGATACATAGGGGAGGAAAACACTATAGAGGCTTTCTTTTATGCTGCCTATTGATAGTGTTTCTGTTATATTCACTTTTCCTAATCGTCGTTACTCTGAACTCTGAATCTCGATGAAAGGGGAAGGGGAATCCTGGAACTCATCTAGAGGATACATAGGAAAGTTAATATTGTGTTCATTTTGTTATATTCTTGGTGTTTCTTGCTTCTGTTTCAAGCTATTGGCTAGCAATCGTGCTTCTGGTTCTTTCCCACCATTAAACTACTAAAATCTCTTCCCTTACTCTTTTATTTCTTTCCTGCACCCTTATCTTAAAACACCAAAGTAGTTTAGAATAGGAGCCGACCTTTCTCCGGAGATTGGCACAAGGGGCATCTCTTCTCTTCGACCTTTCAATGTTGGTCCAGGTCTAGGGCGCATACACTTACCCAAATCATTTCCTGGGAAGATTTGATGACCAACAGTTTCTTCATGAAAACTTCAGTATAGACACAATATACAAATATTTGGAGGCTTGGACACGTCTTCTAGATTACAAGATAAACAAATTCATCTCACAAGATGCATGTCTACTGCATGCATGTCATTGAGTTCTCATGGTCTTTCCAACTCTAGGTCATCTCCTTTGCTACACAATTTACACAAATGTCTCCATTTTTTTTTACTTATTTGTGGGTTGTCTCCTCTTCAGTTTACCGCTCCTCCTTTGTATTTTGATTTTTCATGGAGGACTTATTTTCGTACGCACTTACAACAACTAAATTTGTGCACCCTCTTCTCATTGCAGAAGATCTAATGACACTCAAAGAATGTGTAGTTCAAGTACATTGATGCAGTGGAGATATTACTCATAATATGGATATTGACTTGGATATACTTCTCATGCATGAAGATGAAAGGTATGCTTCTCAATCTCCAAGGCTCACGACTTAGCATCACTCCAAGGCTCATTATCCATGTAAGTGCCCAATCCATGTACATCGAGCTCATTTCAAAACACGTTGTGCTATTTCACGTCCGATCGAACTTCAAGCTTTCTACGTTGGCATGCGTCCACTCAACCACACCGTCCTTTTCCATGCAATGCTTCCACATCAAGAATTTTTAGCACGTCTATGTTGGCAGATCTCTACACCATCAAACAACTCGATGAATCGTCCATGAGCTTCCAATATCTTCTATCACTTGATGCTGCACTTGTGACCTGTCCAACTCCATCAAGGTTGATGTTGTCTTCATTTATGAATGGATCGAACATGTAGGTCACCTCCAAGCATCGTACGCCTTCAGGAACGACTGACTGAATAGGTATACAGACTCCACCAATGCCTTCAAATGGATCGCGGATGGGTTGGCTGCCTCAACGTTACCTCCACAAAACTTCTAATAACGCCACCAACTTGTTGGACTCCCCTCACCACGGATAGACGGGCCTTCATGGTGCATTTTCTAAGATGGCTCTTGTATTCCTCCAAGTCATGCAACTAGACTTTATAAATTATCAAAAGGCTAAGTCGGTTGACGTAGGCCTAACTTTGACATAGTTCTCTACAACAGGAAATGCAAAATTGTTTCTCTTTAAACCTTCAACATGCTTAGGTGCGGAGAACGTTATTAACATAGACGCCTCTACACACAACCTGAATTCTCTATAGACTATTTCCTCAACAATATACAGTACACACAACAACTAGTAAACTCAATTAGATGTGTACCATTCCACATGTTTTCTTTAACTCATTAGATCAAATCAACTCTAATACCAAATGATTAAATTGTTCTAATAATAAATGAAAGATTACAATATTATATGAGCTTTAGAACCCATAACAAGCTCTAACAAACTAACTCTAATATAGACTAGGACTAAAATAAACTTAAAGAAATTCTCTAATAATTAACAAACCAATTAAACATGGACCCAAATCCTTCATATCATAAAAAACAAACAAATAAACTAAACTTAGTCTTTGGTCAAACATAAACCATGAGAATTAAGAATATGCAAATAATAAATACTTAGGACTTTAAGACCTAGGGACAATGTAATATTCCAACAAATATGATTTTTATCATATTATAATGATTTACACTTTAAACTCTTTTAAATAAATCTAAATTTAAACCAATTTTTTTCTTTTATATATTTTACTTGACTACAACTACATAGATTTTTGGAAGTGTTTGACCTTCTCAAAAATAATGAATTGGAGAGAAAAATTAACTGTAAAATCAAATTGTAAATTGCAGGGAAAAAGCCTAAATAGTGGAGCCATGCGCCGTCTTCGTTGACACGTTCAATACTACAACCGAAAGCAACGACGTGGATTATGACAGCTCACCAAACTTCAATAATTGGTATATAAATATTTTTGTAGTCATTTGCAAAACCTTTTCATTGTTCATTAAATTCCTTTGTATTATAACACACGCATGCAATTTTTTAACCTACATACTTAAAATTCCTATTAATTGACATTATGCACTTATTTAACACTCTTAAATGTTTTTTTAATTGTTTATATCATCATGATTACATCATCATTCTTATGTAGCAATATTACAACATATAACTTGCCAAAATTCAAATCCAAATCCCTTCAAAAGTTGAAAAATTAAAAAATCTGATCATTTAATTAATGTTGATCTTTCGACAATGTGGTAATCCAATTCCCTTAGAATTGATATCCATGGAGAAAGGATTCCCCACCCTCAGTGGATACAAACGTCAACGTTACTAAAAAAAATAAAGAATAAAATAATGAAGTTGCTGCTTCATATCAAATCACTGCATGCCTTGCACCTTGTCATATCTATAGGAATAATTTTTAATGAATGACCGCTAAGTATACATCAATAATTTTAGATAGTTTGTTCCAAATATATACCCTATACAAGTATTTATAGATTTTCAATAAAATAATAAATAAATTGTTTTTTGTTTTTTTTTATCAATAGGATTAACACACATGTACTTGTTTGAACCTTGGACCTCCCACACAAGAGTCAAACTCCAAATCATTGCATTGCCCAAGGACCTTTTTTTTTTATCTTAAATAGTTGTTTTAATTTTTTTGTAATTTGAGTACTTACATATTTTTATTAATATTTTTAAAAAAATTCAATTTATAAATAGTAAGAAGCAAATTCAATATTATATAATTTCATATTCGAGGAGCCTTGTACTCAAACATATATAATAAAGCATTTAAAGTATCTATTTTCTCTCTCAAACTCCTATTTACTGAATGAATTATTTACTGAATGAATTAGTTAATAAGATATTGTTCAAGAACTTCATCAAGTTCCCACTCCTACCTCTATGTTATAACTAAGTCCACTTCTTTTTATGCTCAATGAGATTATGCAAAGAGAAATAAATATATAAAAATATAGTATCATTCTCCCTTACCAAGTTGTTCATTCAACATTTTCAAGTTTTAAGAGTAATGGTCATCTTTCATGTATGCCAAAATAAAAATATTATGATTTTTTGTGTGAGGACACGGCATTAGTAATGGCTTTGGACTTACATTGTGGAGACCCAAGTACAAATCACAAGGAGGATGGCCCTCATTGTGCCTCCATTTGTTCATTTTGATTGTTAAAGTATGTTCAACAAAAAATAATAATATGATTGGTCAATAAAAAGCTTTTATGTGTTTAATGTATAATTTGCTCTAAGTTTTGATGGAAGGAACATGAATAAACTTTCATTCCATTTTGATTGTTAAAGTATGTTCAACAAAAAAATAATAATATGATTGGTCAATCAAAAAAATTTATGTGTTTAATGTATAATTTGTTCTAAGTTTTGATGGAAGGAACAAGAATAAACTTTCATCCTATTGTACTGAAAGAAAACATAGCAATGTGTGCAATTTAGGGAATACTAAGTATTTTAAAGCTAAAACATGTTTAGTTTCTAATTTTCTAATCAATATATTGCCCAAAGTTTATTAGCATAAACAATCAATACTTTTAGTATGCACTAAGTTAAAATGGTATATTCCTTTGGCCATTCACATACATATTTTAGTGTTATCAATCCTATCTTTGGATAAAATTATTTTACAAATAAAAAGCATACTATCTCTAAAGTTTGATGAATTTAAATTTTCTTTCAATAATATATGAATCAATAAAACTTCATCCTTCTTGTAAGCAATTGTTTCATGTTATATTTAATATTTCAAGTCATCCCATATCACAAACAAGTCATACACTATAACGCAGGAGATAAAATGTCATAAAGGCAGGTCCTTGTTCTACAATGGATCATCATGATCTTGTGTATAAAGAATCAACGTATGGGAAACATATCTAAAATAAACTTTAGAGTTATTTTATATTTGGTTTTTGGCCACCAATGACTTACATTACCATAGATATAAGTTCTAAATGTCCATCCAATAATAATATGTAGAGGCACATTATGGTGCATTAACCATATGGTTGAATTATATATGAATAGATGACACAATGTTAACCTCATACATTAAAATATGTCATTAGAGAATAGAAATATGAGGATAAAATAAAGAGAAGAAAGTTGGAAAAATATTTTGGGGTTAAAAAGAAGATTCAATATAGATATGTCTCATGGCATATAAATCATATGATATATCATCCAAGTGTCAATATAAATTGAATAGACACTTTAGATATTATTAAGCATAGTTTTCAACCATAATAAGGCCTCATATGCATCTACTCTAAAAAAATCATCCTAAATAAAATCCAAAGCATAAATTTCATATAAATTATAATTTGAGGATATTTACTGTGTTTTTAAGCACGTGTTGAAAATAATGATGTGACAAACCTCATAAAAGATGTAAAACAATCAAAAAGAAAATTGATTAGAAAATATTGAAAGTAAGAAGCTGGAATGATACAAATAGTGGGGAAACTCTAACCAAACAAGAATCCTATCTAGGTAATGTGAAATATTTAATGACCATATGATAAATTATTAGTAGTCTTCGTTGCTAGCAATAATGGATCCTAGACAACTAACACTTGGGAAATCACAAGTATTAATAGTTTAAGTCATCAAAAAATAATAAAAAATTAAAATAAGAAGTAAAGCATGAAAAATATTAGTTATAATTTTGCATAAGAAAATCCATTTAAGATATTTCTTATGAGGAAAATCAAGCAAGGAGGAAGCTCAAGATGAAAAATAAGAACAAAAAAATGATGCTTGATGTAACTAACTACAAAAATGAATCCAAGATATAAAAGAGGTTGATTATGGTGTTGGAATTGGAAGGAAGTAAAGGATGACCTGATTTAGTAGATAAGGTTGATTTATTTTATTTTTGAAATTAATTCATGCATTTATTTTTTGGATTTGATTTTTTGTGGTTTGTTTCCTTGAATTTCTATTATTTTATCCAACTATATAATTATGCATAAGCGTACTTAACATTTAGATGTATTACTCCTAAAGCATTTATAATCATTCTATGGATCTTATACTTTTTTTGACATAGTTAAGTTCAACTAGTTCACCCAAAATCCTAAGTTAGGAGAGGGACTCCCTATAGAGGTTATATTTTATGGAGAGGTTGGGAGTCCCACCTCCATGAATAAAAATAGATCAATAGTTTTCCCCACTTGGAGAGCCAACTATGAGCCACAATTGAGCGAGGGAGTCCCCTCTTAAGAGGGTTAGCAGTGAGCCATAGTCAAGAGGAAGTGGGGTGAGGATTGAACCTCTCCCATCATGGTCTCCAATGTTTTAACATGAGATGGTTCACCTAGTTTATCTAAAATATTAATATGTTAGGAGAGTATATTATATAAAGGTCAAATATCATGCTCATAGACTAATAAAGTATTTTTTTATATAGAAGAGGGTTTCTTCAAACAATTATGTTTTTTATAGTATTATTTATTTTATTTTTTAAATCAACTCATGCAATTATTTTTTGGATTTGATTCTTTTGTGGTTTTTTTCCTTGAATTTCTATTATTTTATACAACTATATACTAATGCATAAGAGCATTTAACATTTAGATGTTTTACTCCTAAAGCATTTATAATCAATTATATGTGATCTTATACTTTTTTTGACATAGAAATATTCAACGAGTTCACCCAAAAGCCTAAGTTAGGAGAGATACTCCCTATAGAGGTCATATTTTATGGAGAGGTTGGGAGTCCCACCTCCATGACTAAAAATATATCAATAGTTTCCCCCACTTGGAAGGCCAACTATGAGCCACAATCGAGCAAAGGAGTCCCCTCATAACAGGGTTAGCAGTGAGCCATAGTCAGTAGGAAGTGGGTGAGGATTGAACCTCTCCCATCATGGTATCCAATATTTTAACATGAAATGGTTCACTTGGTTCATCTAAAATCTTAATATGTTAGAATATTGTATTTTATAAAGGTCAATATCATGTTCATACACTAATAAAGTATTTTTTATATAGAAGAGGGTTTTTCATAGTATTATTTCTTTTATTTTTTAAATCATTTCATGCATTTGTTTTATGGATTTATTTCTTTTGTGGTTTATTTTCCTTGACTTTCTATTATTTTATCCAACTATATAATAATGCATAAGAGTACTTAACATTTATATGTTTTACTCCTAAAGTATTTATAATCAATTATATGTGATCTTATACTTTTTTTGACATAATAATGTTCAATTAGTTCACCCAAAAGCCTAAGTTAGGAGAGGCACTCCCTATAGAGGTTATATTTTATGGAGAGGTTGGGAGTCCCACCTCCATGACTAAAACTAGATCAATAGTTTCTCCCACTTAGGGGGTCAACTATGAGCCATAGTTGAGCAAGGGAGCTCTCTCTTAAGAGGGTTGACAGTGAGCCATAGTCAAGAGGAAGTGGACTAAGGATTGGACCTCTCCCATCATGGTCTCCAATATTTTAACATGATATGATTCAACTAGTTCATACAAAATCTTAATCTATTAGGAGAGTGTCTGTTGGACATTTTGAGTCATTAAGTCAAGTTGTCATTGATGTCAAGGAATTTGTCAAGAAACAAAGTTGTCATTGATGTCCAGGAATAAGCCACTGATGATGTCAAAGGTCAAGAGGAACAATGCAGAGGTTAAAGGCAAAAGGGCTTCATAATATTTTTAATATTATGTGGAAGCATAAGTTAAAAGGTTTTTCATAAAAACCCAAGGAAGATTATTGCAAAGCTAAAGGAAGGTTTAATATTTATTTGATAAAATATTTAAATTCAAAGTGAATTTAAATTTTATAAATAAATATTATTTATACAAAGTTGTACAATGAGAGATGGCCTTAATAAAACCAAAGGGTTTTAAAGAATTAATTTATAAAATTTAAATTCAAATGAATTTAAATAATTTATAAATTAATAAGTTCAAAGGGAAATAAAAAGCACCGACATCTAATATATTGGAGGAAATTCGAGCATCGACGTTATGCATGAAGGAGGGAAATCAATATATATACCAATGCCTTAGAGGCATTAAAACTTATCCTTTTGCTCGATTAATGAATGCGTGCAATTGTGTTGAACTCGTGTGGAATAAGAGAAGTGAATTTTATGTTTTAGCGCCAGCGAATAAGGTTTAAAGGGAACAACACCAAATTACCAAGCGCCAACTAGGCAGCATGGCCTAGTGGCAAGAGGACAATGGTTAGAGTGTTTGGGTGCTAGGAGACCTACGTTCAAAATGCGATGACAACATTTTTGGTGGTTGTATTAGTGTTGGAAGCGCCAAAGGAAAGGTGCACATTTTTATGCTAGGCAAGGCGGGGAGTCTTTTGGAGCACATGGTGCTCTTTACTCCCCAAGCGAGCGCCTAGCTCACATGATGGTTGGAGCCATGGCTAGGGCACTGGTTGAGGGAGCATCGTGAGTTTGAATCCCTTCCAAGGCAAAGGTAATAAATTTTGATTAATATTTTATGTTGCCTAAAGTTTGACATGAGGTCTTAGGGAGATAAAAGGGTTGATTAAAAGTTTTTAATTTGATTATTATTTTTGGTAAATTGGAGGAATAAGGAGTTAGCTTTATTTTTGAATAAAGTGTTTGTGTCACATTGATTTGTTGAATATTTAAAGGATAAAAGGGACTTCTTGCATAGAGTTATTTTTGAGAAAGAAGATTGCATTAATATTATTCTTGTCATTGAATATTATTTTCATTGGGAGATTATAAGGTGTATTTGGTGAATTAATTTTTATAAATGTTGATGAATGTTTTCTTAAATATGGAGTGATAAGGTGTATGTGTGTTTTGATATTTACATTGTATTTTTGAGGGAGTTTATCATCTTATAACTTCTTTGAGCTTGGAAAAGAAGTGTTTGTGGTTGTGGTAGATTTATGAGATTCCTTCATCATCAAGAAAAAGGTATGAGCACATTCTTCCATAGTTAAGTTGATTGATTGGTTTTCTAGAAAATAATTTTGGAGTGAAAAGGACTTGATTAGGGTTTCCTATTGAGTGTGTTGAGTTAATGCTTCAAGGTTTTCTGGAATAAAGAATTGTTGTTAAAACCTTGTTTTATAAGCATTGTTGTTGAAGCCATTGGTTGTGTGAAGAACTTGAACTAGGGTTTTGAGTATCATTGCTATGTGAAGATTGTTTTATAAGCATTGTTGTTGAAGTGAGTTGTTGAGCAAAGAACTTGAACTAGGGTTTGAAAAGAACATGAGTATCATTGTTATGTGAGATTTGTTGTTGAGCATTGTTGGAAATATTTTGAGTTGGTGTTCATATGCTTGGACTAGGGTTTGTGAGCAAGGATTATTTCATTGAGTGATTGGTTGAGTAGAGTTGGTTGAGCCTAGTCAAGTGGGTGTGTGAAGTGATTGTTCAAGTTCCATAAAACAAACTATTCTATATTCTGAATTGATTTGAGAAAGTGATTGAGCATTGAGTTGAATTTGAAGCATATTGAGTCTCTAACAATTCTCCTTATGTTTCTAAGAGAGTGATTGAAAGTAATTGAGCATTGTGATAAGTGTAGAACATATTGAGTCTCTAACAATTCTCTTTATGTTTCTATGAGATTGGACAAGTTCTTGTGTGGACTTGTTGAGCAGATTTGAGGTAAGTCTTTGAGAAGACTTGTGGATAAATTTGGTGTGAGCTTTTGTGGAAGCTTACAATATTAAAGAAAATTTGGATAAGTTCTTGAGAGGACTTATTGAGATATTTTTTTTTAGAGCAAGGACTTTGACAGATTAGTGTGAGCTTTTGAGGAAGCTTACAAGGTAGATTTGAGACAAGTCTTTGAGAAGACTTGAGAGAAGAGTTGATTGATTTGTTCAAACCTTGAGTTAAGGTTTAGGGCAGATCCAGAAAAGTTGAGTCAAGCTTTGAGTTAAGGCTTGAGGATAGATATTGAGGATAGATTTGTGCTAGACCGAAGGACTATGTTTAGTATAGATTTGAGGATAGATTTTGGTGCAGATTTGAGGATAGGTTTGTGCTAGACCAGAGATAGATATTGAGAAGATTTGTGCTAGATCGAAGGACTATGTTTAGTATAGATTTGAGATAGAGATTTGGAGGTGATAGAGTATAGAGGATAGTAGTCTCCAGTGGATAGAGATCCATTAGCCAGGGTAGTGAGGATAGGTCTTATGAGTGAGGACAAGAGTCTTCAGTGGAGAGAGATCCACAAGCCAGTGTAGTGGAGGTAGTAGTCTTCTAGAGGATCACCAACCAGAGAAGAGGAGAAGGAGTTCTCCTATGGATAGAGATCCATAAACTTGATTTAGGGGATTGGTATCTCCTTTGGATAGAGGTCCATAAACATTGTAATAGGGAAAGGATTCCCAAGAGATTGATTGAGAAAATTTTAGTGAAATATTTTCTTCGTGGAGTAGCCCACATTGGGTGAACCACGTAAATTGTGGTGTCTCTATTGTGTGTGGTGATTTGTGCATTGCTTTGATTACTATTATTGATATTGCTATCTATACATTGCATAATATTTATTTGGAAAGAAAAGTAAAAAGTGGTCTTATACTATTCACCCCCCTCTCAGTATAAGCTTGTGTTCTTCAATTGGTATCAAAGCGGGTTCCTTCAAAAGAGTTTAACAGCTTGAAGGAAAAGCTAACAAGAACATAATGGATTCTAAGAATGTGTCCTCAGATAATTCAGCACCAATATTTGATGGAAGTGACTATATATATTGGAGTATGAGAATGAAGATCTACCTGATGGCACTTGGCAATGAAATTTGGGAAGTAGTTGAAATTGGATATGATCCTTTAATTAATCCTCCTACAGATAAGGAAGGTAAGCTCCTACAACATTACAATTCAAAAGCAATGAATGCACTTTTGAGAGGTTTGCATAGAATAGAGTCTATGAAAGTTATGCATTGTCAAACTATAAAAGAAATGTGGGATAAATTGCAAAATATATATGAAGGAGATAAAAGTGTCAAGAAAGCAAAGATACAAAATCTCAAAGGACAATTTGAAGCATTAAGAATGAAGGATGAGGAAAATATTAGTACTTATCTACTTCGAATTGATGAGGTTGTTAATGATATGCAAGGACTTGGAATGAAGATTGATGAATCAGATGTTTGTGATAAAGTCTTAAGAACTCTTCCAAAAAGATTCAGTGAAAAGGTTTCTGCTATAGAAGTGTCAATGGATGGTGATTCTTTGACAAGAGATATGTTGCTTGGTATTCTTACAACATTTGAGATAAGAACAAAAGAGGAACCATAATCCCCAGAAAGAAGCAACATTCAAAGCAATCAAGAAGACAAAGGGTAAGAAGTCAGAATCAAGCAATGAGTCATCCAGTGATGAAGAAGCTAATTATGGTAGAAGGGATAAGGATTCTAGAAGATCTAGAGATCTAAAATCTATTAAATGTTTCAATTGTGGAAAGTATGGTCATTATGCAATAGATTGTCAAGAAGCTAAGAATAACAATGATGAAGAAAAATAGGATCACAAGAATAGGGAATCAGAAAGATACAGGCACCAAAAGAAAAGCAAGGATGGACAAAGCAGACAAGGAAAGAAGTTCTTTCAAAGACAAAAGAGGAGCTACTATGCGGATAAGGCAAGTAAGTACTCAAGTGATAGTGATGCTAGTTTTTCAGATAATGATAGAGATGAAGTCCTATTTATGATTGAAGAAAAAGAACAAGTTAAGAAAAGGACTCCAGTAATTCTCAAGTGTTTTAGATGTGGTAACTTTGGACATCTTGAAGATAGTTGTACAAGGGATGGTTATAGTTTTAGTGATGATGAATATGAGGATGCACTTGAAGGACCAGATGAAAACCTTCTAATGGCATTAGAAGAAGGAGTAGGTGATCCTATAGAAGACAAGCCAATAGAAAATAAATATGTGGACAAAGGTAAAAAAATAGAGGAATATTCAGAGAAATATGGATATGATCTCAAGGGAGAACTTATTTATGCTCTTGAAATGGTAAAGAAGGTAAGAAAGCAACACTCTAAACTTGAAATTCAGTTTCAAGAATGTGATGAAGAGAGAAGATTGCTTATAGAGGATTTAGAAAAATCAAAGGCTAAGGCAAAAAGGTTCAAGGATAAGTTAGAAGCAAAGATCTTAGAATGTGAAAAGTTAGCACAAGAAGTGGCACTACTAAGAGAATATTTAGAAGACTCCAAAGTCAAGCTAAAAGGGTTCAAAAATAGCTCAAAGAACTTGGATAAGTTCATCAAGATACAAAAGCCTACATCAAGAAAAATAGGTCTTGGATTTGAACAGGTTCAAAAGAAATGGGAAGGAAAGTCAACCTCAAGTTTTGGAGGAGAAGAAACTTTAGATGAAGATACTTCAGAAGAAGACAGTGTAAAAGAAAGTGAGACATCTGAGGATGAGTTGGACAATAGAGAGTTCAACAAGAATAGGAACAATGCACAAAGAAGATACAGATGGAACAACAATCAGAATAGGTCAAGAGAGACTAAGAGACCAATGAGGTCAAGACAAGGAAACTTCAATGGAAGATGTTTTTCATGTCACAGGTTTGGGCACATGGCTTCACAGTGTAGGACACATGAAAGATAGGAATATGGGAACATACAACTTTTCCATGGGTATTGCTACTCATGTAATCAGTTTGGTCACAAGGCAATGAATTGTAGGGTTCATGACAGAAGAGGATATGGCTTCACTAGGAGAAATCCTAAGACATTTGCACCTCCAAGGAATAATAACATTAAGTGTTATAAGTGCAATAATGATGGTCACACAACAAAGTGGTGTAGAGCAGACATTCCAGAATCAAGCAGGAATAGGAACATAATATGGATATGAACAAGAACAAGAATAGGAATGTAGACATGGACAGGAACATGGACATGGAAAGAAATAGTCAGAGGAATCAGAAGGATCAGATAAGAAGGAAAGAGGATAAAGGTAAAGAACAATGCTTTCTAGGAGTAGAAATACTCCCACCCAAATTAACCACCTCAAGAGAAGGTGGGGGAGGGGCTAAGCTAAGAGGCTCATTCTTAGCCCCGAGCCCCAAAGGTGACCCTTTGCCATTGATGTCAAAGGGGGAGATATTTGAGTAAGGGGAGATATTTGGTATTTGAGTAAAAAGGAGAGAGCATTGAGCCAAGGGGAGCAATGTCCCAAGGGGAGCAGAACAAAGGAAAAGTCAAGTTTTTAGTAAAAATAATTTGGGTTACCATCAATGACAAAGGGGAGATTGTTGGACATTTTGAGTCATTAAGTCAAGTTGTCATTGATGTCAAGGAATTTTTCAAGAAACAAAGTTGTCATTAATATCCAGAATAAGATGATGTCAAAGGTCAAGAGGAACAATGCAGAGGTTAAAGGAAAAGGGCTTCATAATATTTTTAATATTATGTGGAAGCATAAGTTAAAAGGTTTTTCATAAAAACCCAAGGAAGATTATTGCAAAGCTAAAGGAAGGTTTAATATTTATTTGATAAAATATTTAAATTCAAAGTGAATTTAAATTTTATAAATAAATATTATTTATACCAAGTTGTACAATGAGAGATGGCCTTAATAAAACCAAAGGGTTTTAAAGAATTAATTTATAAAATTTAAATTCAAATGAATTTAAATAATTTATAAATTAATAAGTTCAAAGGAAAATAAAAAGCATCGACGTCTAATATATTGGAGGAAATTCGAGCATCGACATTATGCATGAAGGAGGGAAATCAATATATATACCAATGCCTTAGAGGCATTAAACCTTATCCTTTTGCTCGATTAATGAATGCGTGCAATTGTGTTGAACTCATGTGGAAAAGAGAAGCGAATTTTGTGTTTTAGCACCAACGAATAAGGTTTAAAGGGAACAACGCCAAATTACCAAGCACCAACTAGGCAGCATGGCCTAGTGGCAAGAGGACAATGGTTAGAGTGTTTGGGCACTAGGAGACCTACATTCGAAATGTGACGACAATATTTTTGGTGGTTGCATTAGTGTTGGAAGCGCCAAAGGAAAGGCACACATTTTTGTGCTAGGCAAGGTAGGGAGTCTTTTGGAGCACGTGGTGCTCTTTACTCCCCAAGCGAGTGCCTAGCTCACGTGACGGTTGGAGCCATGGCTAGGGCACTGATTGAGGAAGCATCATGAGTTCGAATCCCTTCCAAGGCAAGGTAATAAATTTTTATTAATATTTTATGTTACCTAAAGTTTGACATGAGGTCTTAGGGAGATAAAAGGGTTGCTTAAAGTTTTAATTTGATTATTATTTTTTGGTATATTGGAGGAATAAGGAGTTAGCTTTATTTTTAATAAAGTGTTTGTGTCACATTGATTTGTTGAAGATTAAAAAGGATAAAGGAACTTCTTGCATTGAGTTATTTTGAAAGGAGATTTTTAAATTATTCTGTCATTGAATATTATTTTAATTGGGAGATTATAAGGTGTATTTGGTGAATTAATTTTTGTAAATGTTGATGAATATTTTCTTAAATATGGAGTGATAAGGTGTATATGTGTTTTGATATTTACATTGTATTTTTGAGGGAGTTTATCATCTTATAACTTCTTTGAGCTTGGCAAAGAAGTGTTTGTGGTTGTGGCAGATTTATGAGATTCCCTTCATCATCAAGAAAAAGGTATGAGCACATTCTTCCATAGTTAAGTTGATTGGTTGGTTTTCTAGAAAATAAGTTTGGAGTGAAAAGGACTTGATTAGGGTTTCCTATTGAGTGTGTTGAGTTAATGCTTCAAGGTTTTCTGGAATAAAAAGTTGTTAAAACCTTGTTTTATAAGCATTTTTGTTGAAGCCATTTGTTGTGTGAAGAACTTGAACTAGGGTTTGAGTATCATTGCTATGTGAAGATTGTTTTATAAGCATTGTTGTTGAAGTGAGTTGTTGAGAAAGAACTTGAACTAGGGTTTGAAAAGAACATGAGTATCATTGTTATGTGAGATTTGTTGTTGAGCATTGTTGGAAATATTTTGAGTTAGTGATCATATGCTTGGACTAGGGTTTGTGAGAAAGGGTTATTTCATTGAGTGATTGGTTGAGTAGAGTTGGTTGAGCCTAGTCAAGTGGGTGTGTGAAGTGATTGTTCAAGTTCCATAAAACAAACTATTCTATATTCTGAATTGATTTGAGAAAGTGATTGAGCATTGAGTTGAATTTGAAGCATATTGAGTCTCTAACAATTCTCCTTATGTTTCTAAAAGAGTGATTGAAAGTAATTGAGCATTGTGATAAGTATAGAACATATTGAGTCTCTAAAAATTATCTTTATGTTTCTATGAGATTGGACAAGTTCTATGTGGACTTGTTGAGCAGATTTGAGGTAAGTCTTTGAGAAGACTTGTGGACAGATTTGTTGTGAGATTTTGTGGAAGCTTACAATACAGATCTTGAGTAAATTTGGATAAGTTCTTGAGAGGACTTATTGAAGCATATTGGTTAAGTTCTAGAGAGGACTTGTAGATAGATTAGTGTGAGCTTTTGGGAAGCTTACAAGGTAGATTTGAGATAAGTCTTTGAGAAGACTTGAGAGCAGAGTTGATTGATTTGTTCAAACCTTGAGTTAAGGTTTAGGGCAGATCTAGAAAAGTTGAGTCAAGCTTTGAGTTAAGGCTTGAGGATAGAGATTGAGGATAGATTTGTGCTAGACCGAAGGACTATGTTTAGTACATATTTGAGGATAGATTTTGGTGCAGATTTGAGGATAGGTTTGTGCTAGACCAGAGATAGATATTGAGTAGATTTGTGCTAGATCGAAGGACTATGTTTAGTACAGATTTGAGATAGAGCTTTGGAGGTGATAGAGTATAGAGGATAGTAGTCTCCAGTGGATAGAGATCCATTAGCCAGGGTAGTGAGGATAGGTCTTCTGAGTGGGGACAAGAGTCTTCAGTGGAGAGAGATCCACAAGCCAGTGCAGTGGAGGCAGTAGTCTTCTAGAGGATCACCAACCAGAGCAAGAGGAGAAGGAGTTCTCCTATGGATAGAGATCCATGAACTTGATTTAGGGGATTGGTATCTCCTTTGGACAGAGGTCCATAAACATTGTAATAGGGAAAGGATTCCCAAGAGATTGATTGAGAAAATTTTAGTGAAATATTTTCTTCATGGAGTAGCCCACATTGGGTGAACCACGTAAATTATGGTGTCTCTATTATGTGTGGTGATTTATGCATTGCTTTGATTACTACTATTGATATTGCTATCTATACATTGCATAATATTGATTTGGAAAGAAAAGTAAAAAGTGGTCTTATACTATTCACCCCCCTCTCAGTATAAGCTTGTGTTCTTCAATTGGTATCAGAGCGGGTTCCTTCAAAAGATTTTAACAGCTTGAAGGAAAAGCTAACAAGAACACAATGGATTCTAAGAATGTGTCCTCAGATAATTCAGCACCAGTATTTGATGGAAGTGACTATATATATTGGAGTATGAGAATGAAGATCTACCTGATGGCACTTGGCAATGAAATTTGGGAAGCTAGTTGAAATTGGATATGATCCCTTAATTAATCCTCCTATAGATAAGGAAGGTAAGCTCCTACAACATTACAATTCAAAAGCAATGAATGCACTTTTGAGAGGTTTGCATAGAACAGAGTCTATGAAAGTTATGCATTGTCAAACTACAAAAGAAATGTGGGATAAATTGCAAAATATATATGAAGGAGATAAAAGTGTCAAGAAAGCAAAGATACGAAATCTCAAAGGACAATTTGAAGAATTAAGAATGAAGGATGAGGAAAATATTAGTACTTATCTACTTCGAATTGATGAGGTTGTTAATGATATGCAAGGACTTGGAATGAAGATTGATGAATCAGATGTTTGTGATAAAGTCTTAAGAACTCTTCCAAAAATATTCAGTGAAAAGGTTTCTGCTATAGAAGTGTCAATGGATGGTGATTCTTTGACAAGAGATATGTTGCTTGGTATTCTTACAACATTTGAGATGAGAACAAAAGGGAACCATAATCCCCAGAAAGAAGCAACATTCAAAGCAATCAAGAAGACAAAGGGTAAGAAGTCAGAATCAAGCAATGAGTCATCCAGTGATGAAGAAGCAAATTATGGTAGAAGGAATAAGGATTCAAGAAGATCTAGAGATACAAGATCTATTAAATGTTTCAATTGTGGAAAGTATGGTCATTATGCAACAGATTGTCAAGAAGCTAAGAATAACAATGATGAAGAAAAATAGGATCACAAGAACAGGGAATCAGAAAGATACAGGCACCAAAAGAAAAGCAAGGATGGACAAAGCAGACAAGGAAAGAAGTTCTTTCAAAGACAAAAGAGGAGCTACTATGCGGATAAGGCAAGTAAGTACTCAAGTGATAGTGATGCTAGTTTTTCAGATAATGATAGAGATGAAGTCCTATTTATGATTGAAGAAAAAGAACAAGTTAAGAAAAGGACTCCAGTAATTCTCAAGTGTTTTAGATGTGGTAACTTTGGACATCTTGAAGATAGTTGTACAAGGGATGGTTATAGTTTCAGTGATGATGAATATGAGGATGCACTTGAAGGACCAGATGAAAACCTTCTAATGGCATTAGAAGGAGTAGGTGATCCTATAGAAGACAAGCCAATAGAAAATAAAGATGTGGACAAAGGTAAACAAATAGAGGAATATTCAGAGAAATATGGATATGATCTCAAGGGAGAACTTATTTATGCTCTTGAAATGGTAAAGAAGGTAAGAAAGCAACACTCTAAACTTGAAATTCAGTTTCAAGAATGTGATGAAGAGAGAAGATTGCTTATAGAGGATTTAGAAAAATCAAAGGCTAAGGCAAAAAGGTTCAAGGATAAGTTAGAAGCAAAGATCTTAGAATGTGAAAAGTTAGCACAAGAAGTGGCACTACTAAGAGAAGATTTAGAAGACTCCAAATTCAAGCTAAAAGGGTTCAAAAATAGCTCAAAGAACTTGGATAAGTTCATCAAGATACAAAAGCCTACATCAAGCAAAACAGGTCTTGGATTTGAACAAGTTCAAAAGAAATGGGAAGGAAAGTCAACCTCAAGTTTTGGAGGAGAAGAAACTTTAGATGAAGATACTTCAGAAGAAGATAGTGTAAAAGAGAGTGAGACATCTGAGGATGAGTTGGACAATAGAGAGTTCAAAAAGAATAGGAACAATGCACAAAGAAGATACAGATGGAACAACAATCAGAATAGGTCAAGAGAGACTAGGAGACCAATGAGGTCAAGACAAGGAAACTTCAATGGAAGATGTTTTTCATGTCATAGGTTTGGGCACATGGCTTCACAGTGCAGGACACATGAAAGATAGGAATATGGGAACATATAACTTTTCCATGGGTATTGCTACTCATGTAATCAATTTGGTCACAAGGCAATGAATTGCAGGGTTCATGACAGAAGAGGATATGGCTTCACTAGGAGAAATCCTAAGACATTTGCACCTCCAAGGAATAATAACATTAAGTGTTATAAGTGCAATAATGATGGTCACACAACAAAGTGGTGTAGAGCAGACATTCCAGAATCAAGCAGGAATAGGAACAGGAACATGGATATGAACAAGAACAAGAACGAGGAACAGTAACAGGAACATGGATATGAACAAGAAAAAGAATAGGAATATGGACAGGAACATGGACATGGAAAGAAATAGTCAGAGGAATCAGAAGGATCAGATAAGAAGGAAAGAGGATAAAGGTAAAGAACAATGCTTTTTAGGAGTAGAAATACTCCCACCCCAGAATTAACCACCTCAAGAGGAGGTGGGGGAGGGGCTAAGCTAAGAGGCTCATTCTTAGCCCCGAGCCCCAAAGGTGACCCTTTGCCATTGATGTCAAAGGGGGAGATATTTGAGTAAGGGGGAGATATTTGGTATTTGAGTAAAAAGGAGAGAGCATTGAGCTAGGGGGAGCAATGTCCTAGGGGGAGCAGAACAAAGGAAAAGTCAAGTTTTTAGTAAAAATAATTTGGGTTGCCATCAATGACAAAGGGGGAGATTGTTGGACATTTTGAGTCATTAAGTCAAGTTGTCATTGATGTCAAGGAATTAGAAAAATTTTTGTCATTAATGTCCAGGAATAAGCCACTGATGATGTCAAAGGTCAAGAGGAACAATGCAGAGGTTAAAGGAAAAGGGCTTCATAATATTTTTAATATTATGTGGAAGCATAAGTTAAAAGGTTTTTCATAAAAACCCAAGGAAGATTATTGCAAAGCTAAAGGAAGGTTTAATATTTATTTGATAAAATATTTAAATTCAAAGTGAATTTAAATTTTATAAATAAATATTATTTATACAAAGTTGTACAATGAGAGATGGCCTTAATAAAACCAAAGGGTTTTAAAGAATTAATTTATAAAATTTAAATTCAAATGAATTTAAATAATTTATAAATTAATAAGTTCAAAGGGAAATAAAAAGCGTCGACGTCTAATAGTTTGAAGGAAATTCGAGCATCGACGTTATGCATGAAGGAGGGAAATCAATATATATACCAATGCCTTAGAGGCATTAAAACTTATCCTTTTGCTCGATTAATGTATGCGTGCAATTGTGTTGAACTTGTGCGGAAAAGAGAAGCGAATTTTGTGTTTTAGCTCCAACGAATAAGGTTTAAAGGGAACAATGCCAAATTACCAAGCGCCAATTGGGCAGCGTGGCCTAGTGGCAAGAGGACAATGGTTAGAGTGTTTGGGTGCTAGGAGACCTGCATTCGAAATGTGGTGGCAACATTTTTGGTGGTTGCATTAGTGTTGGAAGTGCCAAAGGAAAGGTGCACATTTTTGTGCTAGGCAAGGCAGGGAGTCTTTTGGAGCACGTGGTGCTCTTTACTCCCCAAGCGAGCGCCTAGCTCGCATGACGGTTGGAGCCATGGCTAGGGTGCTGGTTGAGGCTGCGCCATGAGTTCGAATCCTACCAAGGCAAAGGTAATAAATTTTGATTATTATTTTATGTTGCCTAAATTTTGACATGAGGTCTTAGGGAGATAAAAGGGTTGCTTAAAAGTTTTAATTTGATTATTATTTTTGATAAATTGGAGGAATAAGGAGTTAGCTTTATTTTTGAATAAAGTGTTTGTGTCACATTGATTTGTTGAAGTATTAAAAGGATAAAAGGGACTTCTTGCATATAGTTATTTTTGAGAAAGGAGATTGCATTAATATTATTTTATTGAATATTATTTTAATTGGGAGATTATAAGGTGTAAGTGGTGAATTATTTTTTGTAAATGTTGATGAATGTTTTCTTAAATATGGAGTGATAAGGTGTATGTGTGTCTTGATATTTACATTGTATTTTTGAGGGAGTTTATCATCTTATAACTTCTTTGAGCTTGGCAAAGAAGTGTTTGTGGTTGTGGCAGATTTATGAGATTCCTTCATCATCAAGAAAAAGGTATGAGCACATTCTTCCATAGTTAAGTTGATTGGTTGGTTTTCTGGAAAATAAGTTTGGAGTGAAAAGGACTTGATTAGGGTTTCCTATTGAGTGTGTTGAGTTAATGCTTCAAGGTTTTCTGGAATAAAGAGTTGTTGTTAAAACCTTGTTTTATAAGCATTGTTGTTGAAGCCATTGGTTGTGTGAAGAACTTGAACTAGGGTTTGAGTATCATTGCTATGTGAAGATTGTTTTATAAGCATTGTTGTTGAAGTGAGTTGTTGAGAAAAGAACTTGAACTAGGGTTTGAAAAGAACATGAGTATCATTGTTATGTGAGATTTGTTGTTGAGCATTGTTGGAAATATTTTGAGTGAGTGATCATATGCTTGGACTAGGGTTTGTGAGCAAGGGTTATTTCATTGAGTGATTGGTTGAGTAGAGTTGGTTGAGCCTAGTCAAGTGGGTGTGTGAAGTGATTGTTCAAGTTCCATAAAACAAACTATTCTATATTCTGAATTGATTTGAGAAAGTGATTGAGCATTGAGTTGAATTTGAAGCATATTGAGTCTCTAACAATTCTCCTTATGTTTCTAAGAGAGTGATTGAAAGTAATTGAGCATTGTGATAAGTATAGAACATATTGAGTCTCTAACAATTCTCTTTATGTTTCTATGAGATTGGACAAGTTCTGTGTGGACTTGTTGAGAAGATTTGAGGTAAGTCTTTGAGAAGACTTGTGGATAGATTTGGTGTGAGATTTTGTGGAAGCTTACAATACAATATTGAGCAGATTTGGATAAGTTCTTGAGAGGACTTATTGAGCAGATTTGACAAGTTCTAGAGAGGACTTGTGGAGCAGATTTGAGCAAGTTCTAGAGAGGACTTGTAGAGAAGATTTGAGAAGTTCTAGAGAGGACTTAATATTGGAGCAAGTTCTAGAGAGGACTTGTGAATAAATTAGTGTGAGATTTTGTGGAAGCTTACAAGGTATATTTGAGACAAGTATTTGAGAAGACTTGAGAGCAGAGTTGATTGATTTGTTCAAACCTTGAGTTAAGGTTTAGGGCAGATCTAGCAGAGTTGAGTCAAGCCTTGAGTTAAGGATTGAGGATAGATTTGTGCTAGACCGAAGGACTATGTTTAGTATAGATTTGAGGAAAGAGTTTGGTGCAGATTTGAGGATAGGTTTATGCTAGACCAGAGATAGAGATTGAGAAGATTTGTACTAGATCGAAGGACTTTTAGGATTAATGGGGAAATAGTATTATCTAGTGGATAGAGATCCATTAGCTAGGGTAGTGAGGATAGGTCTTCTGAGTGGGGACAAGAGTCTTCAGTGGAGAGAGATCCACAAGCCAGTGTAGTGGAGGTAGTAGTCTTCTAGAGGATCACCAACCAGAGCAAGAGGAGAAAGGAGTTCTCCTATGGATAGAGATCCATGAACTTGATTTAGGGGATTGGTATCTCCTTTGGACAGAGGTCCATAAACATTGTAATAGGGAAAGGATTCCCAAGAGATTGATTGAGAAAATTTTAGTGAAATATTTTCTCCGTGGAGTAGCCCACATTGGGTGAACCATGTAAATTGTGGTGTCTCTATTGTGTGTGGTGATTTGTGCATTGCTTTGATTACTGCTATTGATATTGCTATCTATACATTGCATAATATTGATTTGGGAAAGAAAAGTAAAAAGTGGTCTTATACTGTTCACCCCCTCTCATAGTATAAGCTTGTGTTCTTCAGTGTCTTCTATAGAGTCCAAGGCTAATAGAGAGGTTGAGGATTCCACTTCTATAATTGAAGATAAACCAATAATATTATATTAATATCAAAGTAATTCATTTTGATGTAATAGAGTATTTTAATTTATAGTACAATATTAAGCTTTAGTGTATTTTGTTAGTAAAGATATGAAAAATAAAATAAAAATTGATGGTTTAAGCTTCGCAAATAGGATGTTAATATCCAATAAATAATAAAGAAAACCCAACAATAATGTAAAGAAATTTTATATTGGTGTAGAATTAGCAATTGTAGTTTGAGATGCAAATAATTGAACAACTAATTACTATTAGTGGTCGACGAACTTGTAGTGTCCAAAAACCATGGTATCCTATTTATCAATCTTGCTTACAAGTAGTCACACAAGTAGAAGGGAGATGCATGTAAGAAGTAGAGAGGTTCAAATAGTTAGGAGAATATAAATAGGATTTATTCATATATATCTAATGTAATTATAGGAAAATTATAAATGAAAAGAATCTTCAAAGTGTGCAAATAAATTTTATATCAAGATGTTGAAATTATGATTAATGAAATCATGAAAAGCATATAAAATTTCCTTGACAAATAAAAATTGATAAGAATAACAAATATTTTGGTAGTTTTTATAGCATGTCAAAATAACAATATCTAAAATATTAAAGAGTGTGAGTTAAAATATCCAAATGCTAGGCAAGAATATCCAACACATGAAACATCTTATATATATTTGTTGGACAGTTTGAGGAATATTAGTTGTCATTGATGTCAAAAGGTCCTAAAAATAATTACATTTTGATTGGTTCCAAAAGAGCTTCATGAGAAGCATGATCAAAGGTTTTTATGAAAACCATGGTGGGCAAAAATCAAAGATTAATTATCCATGATGGGAAAAAATAAAAGGTTTTTATTAAAAACCAAGGTGGCTTTTTATTTGGTTAAAAAGGCCCAAAGATTAATTATTTATTTAATTTATAATATTTAAATTCCAAAGATAATTTAAATTATTTTAAATAAATAATAAATAAAGTTAATTCGAATACTCGAAATTCGAATTTCTAATGCGTCAACGTGTGAGAAATTTCCTCCATTCGTGTATAAAAGGTGGATTGTTTCACCTTAGAAGAAGTTCCATGCGATTTTGATTTAATGCTCCCAAATTCCCTATGAAAGGTATCTCTGATATTTATGCGATCAAAGAGCTACGACTAGTGGACGACGTGTGGTGTTCGAAGGAGGTCAACGTGTGCAAAGAAGAGCATAAGGTGAAGGAAGCTCCACTTCCTTCACGTGGGCATTGCTAGCCCACGTGGTGGACTCCCAAGCGCTAAGGTGCTTAGGCTTGTGGAGATGGAAGTTCGATTCCCGTCGAATACCTTTTAGGGATCAACGAAAAGGTATGCACATTATTGGAGCACCGGGTTTTTTGGAGAAGGTTGTTGAAAATTTTAATTTAATTTTTTGGATTTATTAAATGGTTTTATAAAGTGACGTGGGAGTTATAAGGGAAAAAAAAAGGTATTTTTGCTTGGTAATTATTTTTGGTAAAAAAAGAATTAGGACGAATAAGGAGTTAATTGTTTTATAAATCCTTTTAATATATTTAGCTTATTGGAGAGATAAATGCTTTTAAGTGTTGATTATTATTGAAGATGCCTTCTTGCCATTAAGAAGTGTTGAGAAAGTAATTATTTTGAAATTATTTTTTGGTGGTGGATATTATTTTAATTGGGAGATTATAAGGTGTTATTGGACAAATATTATGTATGTTGATGGTTGTTTTTAAAGATGGAGTGATAAGGTGTAATTGAGTTTTTGCATTACATTGTGAGAGAGATTTATATTCTAACCTCTTTGAGTTTGACATAGAAGTGTTTGTGGTTGTGGCAGATATTTGAGGTTCCTTCATCATAAAAAAAGGTATGAGCACATTCTTCCATATTTGAGTTGATTCATTGGTTTTCTAGAAAATAAGTTTGGATTGAAAAGGATTTGATTAGGTTTTCCTTATTAAGTGTGTTGAGTTAATGCTTCAAGGTTTTTTGGAATAAAGAGTTGTTAAAACCTTGTCTGATAAGAATTGTTGTTTAAGCTATTGGTTGAGTAAAAAACTTGAACTAGGGTTTGAAAAGAACATGAGTATCATTGTTATGTGAGATTGGTTGTTGAGCATTGTTGGAAACATTTTGAGTGAGTGATCATATACTTGGACTAGGGATTGCAAGCAAGGATTGTTTCATTAAGTGATTGGTTGAGTTGAGTTGGTTGAGCCTAGTCAAGTGGATGTGTGAAGTGATTGTTCAAGTTCCATAAAACAAACTATTCTATATTCTAAATTGATTTGAGAAAGTGATTGAGCATTGAGGTGAATAATAAGCATATTGAGTCTCTAACAATTCTCCTTATGTTTATGAAAGAGTGATTGAAAGTGATTAAGCATTGAGTTGAATTTGAAGAATATCGAGTCTCTAAAAATTCTTTGTATGTTTCTAAGAGAGTGATTGAAAGTAATTGAGCATTGTGATAAGTGTAGAACATATTGAGTCTCTAATAATTCTCTTTATATTTCTATGAGATTGGACAAGTTCTAGTGTGGACTTGTTGAGCATATTTGAGGCAAGTATTTGAGAAGACTTGTGGATAGATTTGGGTAAGATTTTGTGGAAGCTTACAATACAAATTATTGAGCATATTTGGATAAGTTCTAGTGAGGACTTATTGAGCAGATTTGTACAAGTTCTAGTGAGGACTTGTAGAGCATATTTGAGCAAGTTCTAGAGAGGACTTGTGGAGAAGATTTGGAAAAGTTCTAGAGAGGACTTGTGGATAGATTAGTGTGAGATTTTGTGGAAGCTTACAAGGTAGATTTGAGATAATTCTTTGATAATACTTGAGAACAAATTTGATTGATTGATTTGTTCAAACCTTGAGTTAAGGTTTGGGGTAAATCCAGTAGAATTGAGTCAAGCTTTGAGTTAAGGCTTGAGGACAAAGATCGAGGATAGAGTTTGGTGTATATTTAAGGACAAGTTTGTGCTAGACCAGATATGGAGATTGAGGATAGATTTGTGCTAGGCCGAAGGACTGTGTTTAGTGCATATTTGAGAATAAAGTTTGGTAAAAATTTGAAGACAGGTTTGTGCCAGACTAGAGACAAATATCGAGCAAATTTGTGCTAGACCGAAGGAGTATGTTTAGTGCATATTTGAGATATATATTTAGAGGTGACAAAGCAGAGGATAGTATTCTCCAGTGGATAGAGATCCATAAGCCAGGGTAGTGAGGATAGGTCTTTTGAGTAAGGACAAGAGTCTTTAGTGGAGAGATATCCACAAGCCAATGCAGTGGAGGTAGTAGTATTTTCGAGGATCGCCAGCTAGAGTAGAGGAGAAGAAGTTATCCTATGGATAGAGATCCACGAAATTGATTTAGGGGTTTGGTAACTCCTTTGGAAAAATTTCCATAAACATTGTAATAGGGAAAGGATTCCCAAGAGATTGATTGAGAAAATTTTAGTGAAATATTTTCTCTGTGGACGTAGCCCACATTGGGTGAACCACATAAATTGTGGTGTCTCTATTGTGTGATGATTTGTGCATTTATTTTATTACTTCTAATGATATTGTTATCTATACATTGCATAATATTGATTGGGAAAGAAAAGTAAAAAGTGGTCTTATATTGTTCACCCCCCTCTCAGTATAAGCTTGTGTTCTTCAAGGTTATAAGAAGGCTTTGATATTTTATAGTTGAATATGTTAAAATGAATGATGATCCAAATGCGATGAACAAAAATTACATTAGAATGATTCCTAATCAAAAGGTCATGCCAAAAACTTATAATGTTTTGAAAGTTTATTCTTATAATGAAATAAAATGACACCTAATATGATATTGATCCTTGTATGTTTAGTGGAAAGAAGAATTATTATTATAGTATATGTCGAAATTAGGATGCCACCAAGTATATAGTGAAGACCTCCTATGAATGTAGCTTAAAAAAATCCAAAACCATATTTTATTACAAAGACAATAATAATTGACAATGTTTGGATCCTACCTCAATGTTGGATTATTTTTGAAAAGAAACTAGTAAGATTATATATTCTTAGCTCTTCTAAACAAAAAAATATGTTGAAGTGTTAAAATCTAAATTTAAATAATGAAGACATAGTGTCAAAGTTAGAAATGGCAAACCATATTTTAGGATTGAACCATGGAAAAGTAATCCACTTTTGGGTTATTTATAATTAACATAAGGTAGAGACAAGACACTTAAGTGTTGAGGGGTCAATTCATGTTGGTGGTATGAAAGACAAACTTGAATTGGAAAAATAGAAGCTTCATAGAATTATCATTTTAAAATATAAAGTTGTAAAATACATAATAATATGTTTGGAACAAGATTAAATGGTATTAGTTCAACTGATTAAATTCCTCAATTTTTAAGGAGGAGATCCAACTTTAAATCTTTCCAAGCGATACATGCATAATTGTCAAGTTTTCATAATACTACTATTTGGTTACAATATAATATGGGATGGGGTTTGTCTCAATACCATATAACACTTTAAAAAAAATATGTTTGAATCAAGACTTCATTTAGGAATATGTTATTTAAAGAAATTATAGCTAATTATTTGAAATGGATCATAGACCCAATGTTTAAAATTCACCCATAAGTAAAACTATATTAAAATAAAATATTGAATATGATATGTTTTATTTTTATTCATGATGAGTTGAATGTGAATAGAATGGGTTCTATAGTTTCATAAAATATTATGATATTATTTCCTTAACTATGCTATTAAAGGATTCATAAATCAATGGCCAAGATTATTCCAAAAGGTCAAAAAGCTTATTAGAGTCTAGCAAATAGAAAAGGATAAGAGAAATATTGAGAAATTGTTTGAGTTATTATTATACTTAACTACAAATATTCCTCATGACATATGAATCATAGGTACTCTACACATCCAAATGGCCCAACATGAAATATATTACTAGAAAATATTTTCAGCTATATCAAGATATCAATTACATCAATGTAGCAACAAGTCACTACGTTAAACATTTTGTAATTTTAGAAGGTTACTAAGAAGTTGGAATCACTAAATTAAAACCTTACAAAATCCTTCAAAATTTTCTAAGGATAAGGATCAATTTACTTCAATAATGATCTACTAGCATGATGAAGCGATTGGCTTGTAGGAGCAAGGTGCTAGTAAAACATTGGTGAAATACTAGTAAACGGGAGCAATTTATTTGTCCACTAGAGCAAATCACTGATATACCAACAAAGGGATAAAAGAGAATATTCATAGATTGATCATATTTAAATATATAGCTGGAAAATACATAATAATATGTTTGGGACAAGATAAAATGGTATTAGTTCAACTAGTTTAATTCCTCGGTTTTTAAGGAGATCCAACTTCAAATATTGCCAAGTAATACATGCATAATTACCAAATTATTGTAATACTACTATATGGTTACAATGCAAGATAAGTGGGACTTGTTTCAATATCATATAATCAATTACAAAAAAATACATTTGGATCAAGACTTCCTTTAAGAATATGTGATTTAAATAAGTTATAGTTACTTCTTTGAAATGGATGATAGGCCCTATGTTTAAAGTTCACCCATAAATAAAACTAGAGTAAAATCAAAAGTTGAATAGGATATGATTTATTTTTATTCATAATGAATTTAATGTGAATAGAATGGGTTCTATAGATTCATAAAATATTGTGATATTGGTTCATCAACTATGCTACTAAATAATTTATGAATCAATGTCAAAGACCTTAGTTCTTTAGTCCATTGTTTGGAAACAAATTCTTAGTTTTGGCACCAATATTATATTTTGCCATAGGTGGGAAGCATTTGGTAAGATTTTGAGGATTTTTTCCATGTCCTCACTTAAGAAGTGATTCACTTCAACCTTAGAGTAATTTGCTCCACATGGGACAAATCGTCTAAAAGAAATCAAAAAGATCCTAAGTCAAATTTTGGGAGCGATTTGCTCTACTAAGCTAACAATTTGTTGGGACCAAGAACTTGATTTATCAAGCCTAATTATAAATTGACATAAAATTTCACATATCGATTATTTAATGTAACTTTTGTAGGTGCTGTGCAAATGGTGACTTCATTTTAAACTTTAGAATCGTAATTTTTTGCAATACAAGCAAGAAAAGTGATATCATTTTAGAAAAAAAATTCACTTTTGGTTCTATGTTTATGTCTACCATCTATATGTTGGAATCCATAATATTATCTAGAAACAAATAGAAGCTAACCATCCCCTCAAATATTATACAAAAAATAAAAATAAGGATAAAAAAGAGAAATTTGGTGGGCACTCATAGGCACCGTAAATAACCACCATATCTTTAGACAATGTTACACAAGATTGATAAAAAATGAGGAGTGTAAAGGGAGTATTTATAACAATACCAAGCCTCAATTACATCATAAATTTTAACCTAATCCAACATAACTAGAGGGCTTTAGGTTAATTAAAATTTATAAGTAGTTAGTCATAACAAACTTAACCATGGTCCATAGGGCTTACATAATAAAATATTATAAAATAATTAATACATTGTACAATGAAATGCCCTTAGGCCTATCACATACATCACATAATGGAAGCCTTGGCCTATGAATCATATTATAATTCTAACATCTCCATAATATGAATTTAGGAGCCAATGGGAGAAGACATTAGTTACAATAGTATCTTCCCCCATTATGAATGCTCTAGTGGACCTCTATAGTTAAGGCAAATCCTTTAGAATCTCCCTCATCATTTGTAAGATGTTCACCTAACTTCTAGAACTCAATTTCAATCCTGTGTAGCTTTAGTAAGTAATTATTTATTGAATTCTTGAGTGGTGTTCATTTTATTTAAAAATTTAGCCTAGACCTTGAGACCCTAGGTATTAGCTTCCTTAGATTTGAATTCCTTTGCATGAGCCTGTATTTATTGCCACATAAAAGTAGACTAGGATAAAAAAAATAGATGAAGAATAAGGGTCTTATCAGACTCAAAAAACATTTGGAATTATATGAATTATTAGATTCAAAATTTACAAATAAGGGGAGAGATTTGCAAGGATAAATTTTATACATTCTACATCATCATTTTTTACCTCTAGAAGATGCAATATATATCCTTAAAGCCTTTAATATCACAATATAATCCTCAATATTATCAAACTCAACTAGTTTAGGAGATTAAAACTTAAATTCCAAGTAACTTACTTTGGTAGCATTAACTTTCCTAGAATGATCATATTATTTTGACTATACCTTGGTAGGTTCATTATCCTCTTTGATGTGGAAAAGCAACTATGGTTTAATCACCAAGGAAAATAGTCCAATAGCCTCTTATTCCCTTTGATGGTAAGTCTTATCATCAATAACCATTGCTTTATCCCCTTGAAGGATGCACCATAGGTTATTACTTTGTAGTAGACCAATCGTTTGAGTTGACCAAATACTCTAGTTTTTCCATTAAGATGAGAAACTAGGCTTTGTGGTTCATCTTACACAATATAATCCCTAACACTATAGGGGGTCCATGAAATAATGTTTCCAATTTATAGTGATTGAAAAATCATTTGATTTAAAAAATAAAAGGACTCAAAATGCTTACATATGCAAAAGTTATGGTCTCTTGAATGTTTTTCCTAATGGATCAAAAAATATTAAAATTTAAATGCTCAAACCTTAGGGTTTCAAATGCCAATCCTAACTTACCACTTGGAACATTTTGATTCATTATAATGCTCCAATACTAGTTCACCACTTCACCTCTTCCCTTTTGCATGATCACTGCCACTTATCTCCACTTTATTGGTTGAGCATATATATATACAAAAGTGGATTGACATAACATAATAGAATGCCATGTTGGTCACCACATTGGTCTTATATCTTCTAAAATATTTTCAAGTTCCTAAAGGGACTCAAAGATGATCAAACTTGAGTCTTAGAACATAATAGAATGCCATGTTGGTCACCACATTGGTCTTATATATTCTAAAATGTTTTCAAGTTCCTAAAGGGACTCAAAGATGATCAAACTTGAGTCTCTCCTAAGTTAAGTTACTAAAGGAACTTAAAGGTGATCAAACTTGAGTCTCTTCTAAGTTAAGTTCCATGCACTAACAAACTTATCCATGCTATATATGGAAAGCATGCAAGACCTCTTAAACTACCAGAGATACCATACCATTTAGAAAAAATTATTGGTACGTGATTCAATCACACACCCTGTTAGTGCCCCACATTAACATTACTAAATAGTTCTAACATTATTATGTATTGACCCCTTTGCAATGTGCGAACCCCATTCTAATCATATTTTGTAATGATATGTGGCACTTGAGGTGCCTAAACAATTGGGGTCATTTTATGTAACCATTATAAAGAATGTAATTATTTGTTTCATAGAATATTCTATTGTGGGTGGCACTTTGAATGTAAGCCAACCCTTGAGAATTGGGTTAGGGTTGCATGAAATGTATCTTTAAAATATAAAAGATAAAAAAAAAATGTATCTTTTTACATATTGAATCAAAGTACTGAAGGAGGTTGCCCCCTCAAAGAGACCATCAATTCTATATTATGATTTATGAGATTAATAAGTATTTATGCATTTATATTTTGTATTGCAATATATTTTTCTTTATTGAATTATTGCTTTTATTGAAATATCTATGTGGATGTGCCTATGTTTAATTAGAAGGTTCCTAGCAAGTGGTATCAAAGCATTTTTTAGGGTCATGTTCCACTATGACTATGATGGTTCATATATTTCCATTCAACTTTTAGGTATAAGTTTTCCATATTTTTATTTTTTTGATTGCTATCCTTTAAAAAAAATCCAAGCCCTTCATTTTTCTCTATTTTATTTTAATAGGTTAGAAACCTTGTGTTAGTGGTTTTAGAATATCATAGAGGATTTGTCATTATTGTCTAAACTAAATTATCCGTAAAGCATCTAGTCAAGTGAGGGGTGATCAAGCTCCAATACCCTAGCCTTAGACAACACTTGTATATGGACTTGAACTTCCATGTATCTTTTGGTTTATCGGGAGACCCCTAAGGTTAGGATAAAACTTTAGCCCTAGGAAGCTTTTCAATAATCTATCTATCCATAGTGCACCGAGCATAACACTTGGGAAGATCACCCTCCCATACCATAAAGAGGTGGATAGTATGCTCAAGGGTATACATGGAATCCTTCTTGAGTAGTGGCCTAAAATATTGGTTTGAGATAGATTCCCTTAGGTAACTAAGGAATAGCAGGGTTGACTATTATTACAAGGTTGAATTTGTTAAACTTACTTTGGAATGTTGTCTATTTTGGTTTAGGTTGTTGTAAGTTATTCAAGATAGAAATAAATGATTGTCTATAAATCAAACATCTTAGATTGTAGTGTGGGTGGCATTTTTTTGGAGCATTAAAATAGGAAATTAGTTTGTTTCATTTTCAAACATTGTCCATTGTAAGGTATTTCTGCCTAAGGAGTTTTAGCATGAATAAATTGTTATTTTGATTCAAAGATTGTTGTTCCTATTTTTATGCTAAAATTAGTACTTCCTACAATTATGCTAAGTTTAGTTGTGTAGTTAACTAGTAATTAGCTTAAGGGAGACTAGGTTGTCTAGGTAGGACCCACCTTGTTTCAGTAGAGCATTTTGAAATTCTGTCCATGCACCTTAGAAATTAGGTTGTAGATAGGTTATGTTGTTTTCTTCACTTCCTTGATTTAGTTATAGAGTTTCTTCAGTAAGTTTTAGTTCCTAGGTTTTAGCTCTAGAGAAAACAACCATTTAACTGCATAAAATCCTTTCATTGGCTCATACATAGCAATATCTATTTTAAAATTGTAATCCTATTTTGACAATTAAAGTGTAAAGCTAAGGCCCATCAGTTTTTGGTGTTGTGGGGGGAAGAGTTTCCTTAATTTTAGGAATTGTGTCTATTGAGTATTTTTAGTGTTTAAATGCCTGGAGGGACTAAGTGGTTCTCCAAATAAACAACATAATAACTCATGTTGCATAAGAAGGATTGTCCAATTCTCAAGCTAAGAAGTAATGTTGAAAGTTAGGTTCTATAGACAATTTGTTTTCAACAATTATTTGTTGTTGTGAATATGATTTATTTCATTTTTTTTTACACAATTATTTGTTTTTGTAATTTTAATTTATTTCAATAATTTATTTTGTAAATCTGATGTATTTTATTTTTGAATAATAATTTTCTTGAGAAAAATTATGAGTAAATGAATCACCAATGGGATAACCATGGTAGATTCATTGCTACAACTTCCAATCACAAACCTAAACTATTGGGTACTATCTAGTCTAAAGAGAGGATACCTAGTTAAGAGGATATTAGTGCTTCCATAATAGACCAACAACATCCCATTTTTGTAGATACTAAAAATCAACCACTTGACACTACTATTGTTTCAACATAATACAACTATATATTCAGCTACAATAATTGGGTATATTCACTATTTGTTTACCCCTAATACTGAAAAGGCACAACCATGGGTTATATATCCCACTACTCCTGATATTAAAGAGGGAAAAACTAAAGAGTTACAACAACTAGTCAAACATTTTTATATTCCTAAAATAGAAGAGAGAGAGAGCCATAGGATCAAGCTGAGATTTCATCAAATTTTGCCCTGACATCAAACAAGAAGCAACCCTTTATATCTTGGTGGACTTCATGGGAAATTAATATGGCTAATGAAATAGAACAATGGGAAGGAAAAACCACATTCAATTTTCCAATTCATCTTCCAAGAAGTGTTGCCAATGCCAATGGGTAGATGAAGAATATCTCTCCTTCAACTCTATCTACCTTCCATGGACTAGTAACTGGAGATCTATATGATATTTATGTTTATTTTGAAGTACTATGCCATACTTATGATTACATGACAGATGCACAAAAGTTCAAACTATTCCCATCCACATTAAAATATGATGTTATGAGATGGTTTATCGGCTTATCAAAAGACTATGTTATTTCATGGGATGACAATGAGGGGATGAAAGAAGTCTTTATTGATAAATATTAGGATTATTGTAGAGTACATGACCAAAAGCAAAAGTTCTTGAGAATGACATAGAAAGAAGATGAACCATTAGAGAATTACATTGAGCAGTTCAAATTTGTGCAGGAAAGAGCATATATTGACTTGGAATAAGATATACTAAAAACTATTTTTTTAAAGGGACTACAAGAAGAATGACTTGATATCTTCAATTTAATGGGAGGAGGAGATATTTCCAACCTATCAATTGAGAGAACTATACTAATTATTCTTACAAAAATCCAACATTGCATAACCATCAATCTATTCTAAAATATGGATTCACATGAGGAGGATTGGGATATTTGTTGGATAATCTCAAAAATAATATTATTTAGACATTTTCCAATTCTATGGACACACTAAGGATGAATCCTATAGAACAAAATAAACCTTTAGTTGTTTACTATCCTCGTTGTAGACAAAAGAATGCACTTTGTGAATGTCCTATAAAAAAGACCTCAATTTGCAATATTTGTGACCAAAAGCATTCAATAGATATTTGTCGACATCTATTTACAATAAACTCAACTTTGAAGAAGATTAAATTTCAAGAAACTAAATATGTTCACTTAATTTCTCAAATACAACCACTGTAGGGATTCACATAAGGACAATATCCTCTAGGTATACCTAATTCTTATGCTTCTTTTAATATTTTTCTTATGTTGTAAAAATATGGGTATCTCTATAGTACCTATAGTCTCAACAACCTAAATATCCCCAACCAAACCAATTGCCTTTAAATAATCAATCTTGGCCACAACAAGACTAGCAAAGCCAACAATAGCCACAACAAGGCTATAGAACCCAATAATAGCCACAAAAATACTTCTAGCCTATTCTAACTAACACTAATATATAGGGTAGGCTCCTCAATAATAACAAAATTGTATTTTACTTACCTCTATTAACAATACTCTACCACCAAAACAACCACCTCTTCCAACCCAACTAGTACCCAATCCAAATAATCAACTAGCATAACAACCAGTCTATGAGGATAAAGGAACATACTCTATTGACTTGTTACCCTATAGTGAATTCTAGATATTGTTAACAAAAACATTACCTGATATTATCATTACAAAAGAAATCGATGATGAACCCCCTCATCTTCCAAAACTCTAGTCATTAGGGAACCATTTTTAGTTACAAAAACATAGTCTCTTCATTAAAATAAATACCTATTGTTACTGAATAAAGATATTTTATTTATGAAGAAGGACAATATCCTAGGTCTAAATCTACACTTGAACCTCCTTTCCCTCATAGATTTAATTTAATAAAAGAGATTCCTAAACCTAAGTTTGACATAGTAGAAAGGCTTATAAATATTAATGTTAAGATTCCTTTGCTGCAAGCTCTTAAATATGTTTCCATATATACCAAAATAACTAAATAAATCTACATCAAATTCCTAGGCAAGAAGTGAAAAGATCCCAAGACCACTCAAGTCTTAGAAAAAAATTCTAACGTAATGTTTGAAAAATGATTCTTCCTAAATATGGGTATCCTAGAATTCCAACACTAAGTGTAAATTTAGGATACAAAATTACAATTTTTTTTAATTGAATTAGGAGCTACCATAAATATAATGACCAAGGAAACAATGGATAGATTTGACTTACAAAATATATGTCCCACACCTATAGTTCTACTTTTGGTTGACTAGACTACTGTACAACCTAAAGAAGTGCTTGACAATATTCTAGTCAATGTAACATCATGGGAATATCCCCTATATTTTGTAGTCCTACAATAATGTGGACATCATTAGACCTAGGCTTATGTTTATTACGCTTAGTTTACTTTATTTTTTTATAAATCTTAAGTCCTAAGTATAAGTTAGAAATTAAAAACCCAAATTCAACTTGTAAATTTCAACATATTTGGATGGCATAGTATTTGGATTAGATTTGTTAGCTTAGTGAAAGTTAGCAATTTATTTTGAGTTGCTTAGTCATAGTTTATGGTTAGCATATTCTATTTTTGGAAGATTATAGTTGTAAATAGTGCTATTTAAACACAAGTTGGGAATAATATTGAGTTAGTGTATTCTTAGTTTAGTTTCCTCATCATTGGTATCAAAGCCTGTGATCAGGCTTGTGATAGTTAGGCTCCTATTTTGTCTAGGAAGCCACTAGTTACATAGGATAAGGTGATAAAATCCTTGCAAAAATCCCCTTCAAAATTCTAATTTTAGTTTCAAAATTGGTCTTCTATCAGCTTAAAGGAGTTTAATTGCTTCCATGCACAAAGTTTGAAGAAATTTGAGCTTGGGAGTCTTAGTTTAGGCCACCTTAGGGGATAAAATAACTTGCATAATATTAATTAAATTATTAATATTAATGTTTTATTATTATTAATTTAATTAAATTATTGTTTGCCTAAATTTGTTTTGGTTTTTCAAAAATAGGATATTTTTAGCCCAATTGGTGGATGTCGATAGTCTATTGACCATGTGTTTATAGACTGTTGATGGAAAAATAGTATTAGCTGGATCCTATCCTCCAATGGCTGAAATCGATCGAATTCTATCCTCATTTTATGGTTATCGACATATTTCCAACAACATCGACCACTAGCACCGTGAAGCACCTTATCGCGTGATGTCTGCTCCTTCTCCCAACCACCTGCTGAATGACAACCGACGTTACATTCCTATGGAAATTTTTTTTGATACCAATATTGAAGAACTTCACAGCCACCCCTGCAAAAATTTGGTAACCACCCTAACAACTTACCTTTCGATCATTCGTTACCCATAGACTAGTCTCTCTATCGATCATTTATGGACCATCATTATTATGTTTCAACAACCGACATCGTAGCCCAATGCTACTAGGGTGATTCAGGCCATGTGTTGGTCGACTTACACTTCTATATAAAGATAATAAGTCTCCATTGCTTACAAGACATGTATTTCACATGTTTTCAATGTTGATTTATTGCTTTGCACCATTTCTTGGTGATCCCTGCATGTTTTGGCAGCCATCTTATATCGTATGGTAAAATAAAATTCTATTGATTTTGTCCCACATGTGGTATGTGAAGGAGCCAAATATTGTTTAATACTATTTTCCCGTAGAAAATTTGATAGCCAAATTATGCTAGTTGATGTTGTGTGTCATGCTTACTCTATTTTTTATTGGTGGCGCTTCTATTATTGTGCTCATTCGTGATTGGTTCTCTTTCCACCTTACCTTACCCGTTGACTAATGGACCCAATCCTATAACCCAATATTGTGCTCATTCGTGATTGGTTCTCTTTCCACCTTACCTTACCCGTTGACTAATGGACCCACTTCATGGCGGTATCCTATAACCCAATAATTTTTGTTTTTTAATTCTTGTAGGTTAATCCCACATTCTTGGTGTGGGTGAATTTATATTTTTCAAAAGGTGCAGTGCACAAAATATCTGTCAGTCAACCTAAGGGGTTGGCCCGAGCGTGGTTGCGAGTGCTATTCAACCATCGACAGACATTGACTAAAGTCTCTATTTAACTTTTTCATTTACTTGTGGTTCTACCTTGTTGACTAATCAGTTTGCCATTGAATTGGTAGTTTAAAGACCATTTTTTTTACATGTTTTTTTGCTCCATTTTTAGGCAAAATTAGATCAATTATTGCCCTACAAAATATTTTTTAATATTTTTGTCAACCTACCCAACTTATATTTTACACTTGCTTGGTAGGAGCATTAAAATTACTTTGATTGGGCATATATTATAATTTTGAGGCAAGAATTTCATTTACTTGTGGTTCTACCTTGTTGACTAATCAGTTTGCCATTGAATTGGTAGTTTAAAAACCATTTTTTTTACATATTTTTTTTCTCCATTTTTAGGCAAAATTAGATCAATTATTGCCCTACAAAATATTTTTTAATATTTTTGCCAACCTACCCAACTTATTTTTTACACTTGCTTGGTAGGAGCATTAAAATTACTTTGATTGGGCATATATTATAATTTTGAGGCAAGAATTGTTTTTTGCTTTGGGTATAAGAGTCAATTGAAAAGAGGAAATTTAATTATAATTGGAAAATTTGTAAGCCTTCAAAGATCTTGTTTTGATCTTTTAAAAGAAGTTGCTTGATAGGATCATAGTTGCAATTCTTTTGATCCACTTTTGTATTAGCCTAGGAGAGGCTATTCTTTTGTAACAGTTTTGGCTTACACTAGATCTCAAATGACTTCTAATTTAGTGGATCAAATGGTCATGATAATAGCAGTAGTTAGCCTTTTGTCTTAAAAAGTGAACAATATTTCCATTCAAAATCCCTTATCATTAAAGTCTTTCAAAATAAAATCCAAATGTGAAGTCTACACTTATGATGGGACTAGGAATCCTGATGTGTCAAATAATTGGATCATGGACATGAAAACCTGGTTTACATATACAAAAGTTCATATTGATGACCAAGTTTCTTTTGCTAAACTCAAATTGAGTGGGTTAGCGAAACTAGTCATCATGGATAGAAAAAATGACCAAAATCCCATTTCCATTTGGGAGGAATTGGTCCAAGCATTGAAGTATTTATTTTATCCTTCTAATTATGCTCAAAAATTAAAAGTGAAATGGTTTAAATTATGCCAAGCTTACACTATTTATGTGTAGGATTATGTCTTTTATATCAACAAGTTATGCATTTTTCTTTATGTAAAAGATATTGTAGATGAAGTGATTGTAAAATTTACAAGTGGCCTTTAGGAGCACTTGTATAGGAAGCTCAAATATACTCGCTTGAAAATAATAGATGCAGCCTTCAACCATGCATAGTTGGCTAAAAAGAAGTTTGTTTCTTGGTCACAAGGAGCTTCTCACTCTTCAAATCAACAACAATCATCGAAATCCAAGATGCCTTCACCTTCTCCTCTTTCCTCTCCTACTTCTTATAATGCAAGAAAATATTGTAATCATTGTGAGATACAAGGATACTTCAAATCTGAGTGTTTTAGGAAAAAGAAAAACTTGTAAAATATCCAATAGAGGAATCCCAAAAGGGTCCCCTTAAGTTTATGGGAGAAGAAAGAGAACATGTTGAGCTACGGGGTAAACTAGATAATGTTATCATGATGAATCATAAAGGTGGTCGTGACCATTTATTTATCATAAAATCCCACCTCACTCATGACTTCTTTGTGAATTGTATTATCGATAATGGATCACAAACAAATTTGATTGCACAATTTGTTGTCGATAGGCTTAAATTACCTAAGGAACCACATCCCTATCCATATCCATTAGGATGGAAGTGTATGGATTCTAAAAACTACATAACAAACACTTGCACTATATCCTTCACTTTTGGGCCTCATTATGTCGATATAGTCACCTGTGATGTGACTCCCATAGACTATTGTGGTCTTATTTTTGGTCAGCCCTATCAATTTGATAAAAGAGCTATTTATTATTCTTATAATCAAACCTACACTTTATATCATAAGAATAAGAAATTTATTATTCATAACCATCCATAGACCACACTTATACCTTGCTCTTATCAATCATAGAAGACTGTATTAGTCTTCAATCAACCTCGAGATATATTATTTCTGCTACACAGCTGAAGAACACACGCTTATATTGAGAGGGGGGGTGAACAATATAAGATACAACTTTTCACTTTTCAATCCAAATGCAATATTATCCAATATTATCAATTGCAATAATGAAACAATGCACAAATCACCACACACATAAGAGACACAAATTTAACGTGGTTCACCCAATGTGGGCTACATCCACAAAGAAATATTTCTTATAATTTTTCTCAATAAATTTCTTGGGAAAAAATTCCCTATTACAATATTTGTGGACTTTTATCTCCATAGGAGATACCAATCCCCTTAGCTCTAGTTTGTGGACCTCTATCCACAGGAGACACCAATCCCCTCTAATATGGTTCATGGACCTCTATCCATAGGAGACACCAATCCCCTCTGCTCTAGTTCATGGACCTCTATCCATAAGAGACACCAATACCATCCGCTCTAGTTCATGGACCTCTATCCATAGGAGACACCAATCCCCTTTGCACTAGTTTACTCCAAATATTTATCACAACTCTACTCCAAAACATGCTCACAAATATACTCCAAAACTTACTCATAACTCTGCACAAACCTGCTCATAACTCTGCTCAAACCTGCTCATAACTCTGCATAAACTTGCTCACAACTCTACTCCAAAACCTGCTCATAATCCAGCTCATATATTTTCCAAAACTTGCATACAAATAGTGCTCATATCTTTCCCAAAAGTGTTTTCTTCAACTAAAGCAATTCAAACATATTCTACCCAAAATTATTTTTCTTTCATGAACATATAGAAAATGATATGTACTAACAAATTTCCAATATGTTCTTTACATTATGTCTCTTCCACATGTCTCACAAAATATATTTCTTGTCTAGCATTGGATAAATTTACTCTCTATCTTTACCTTTTTATTTCCAATGACCATGCAATAGATGTAAATACATAAAATAAAAGGCCTCCAAATTTTCACAACAATATTATCAATTTCTTTTAACAACTTGTTGGCATTTTTGCCATATTGTTTTGATTGATGATTATTCATGCATTAACTGTTAAAGTTTTCACTCTTCTGTGTTTCTCTACGAGTTTTGGTGCCAAAACAGCTAAGTCCGAAGACTGTCGCGATATCGCGACCAAAAGCAGCATGGAGAGCATAGGTTCAAAACTGTCGCGATATTGCGACATGTCGCGCTATCGCGGGTCTTTTGAGGAGAGAGAAGCCAAAGTTGGAGAATGTCGCGATATCACAATGTGTTCCAAAATTGTGGTCAAAGTGGTCAACGGAGGCAGAGCAGCAAAACAGTCGCAATATCATGACATGTCGTGTTTTTGCGACTTGCGATGGCCATGGAGCAAAGTGATAGAAAAGGTCACGAAATCGTGACATAATTGAACAAAGGGCAATGACAATGAACTACGTCACGATATCGTGACAGAAAAATGAACAAGGGCCAGAATGTAAAAAACGTCGCGATATCGCAACATGTCACATTATCGCGGTCAAGTTGAAGAAAAAGCATAAGGCAAGAAAAACGTCATGATTTCGTAACATTTTTGACGATGGGGCCAAGCAAGAAGAATACGTCACGATTTCACGACAGACAGTAGAAACAGTAGAGAAATTAAGGAAACGTCGTGATTTCGTGACATATTATGGAGAAGAGGCTGAATACAGAAGATACGTCACGATATCGCGACATGTATTATTTTCGCGATGTGAAAGCGTAGAATGAACAAAATGGTACAGAACATCATGATTTCGTGACATGTTCCATTTTCGCTGCTTGAAGGAGGATGAAGGCCAGAGAAGAGAAAACTATCGCGATTTCGTGACATGTCGCATTTTCGCAATGAGGAGCAGTGATGAAGCCAGAAGAGAGAAAGATGTAGCAAAATCGTGACTTGTCGCATTTTCGCAGTTTGAAGCAGTGCAAGGACAACATAGAGGAAGGATGTTGCAATTTCATTACAGGTCATAGTTTCACAGGTAGTAGAGCAGGGAAGAAGCAGAATAGTACGGGGCGTTGCAAAATCGTGACATGTTGGATTTTCATGACCTGGAAAGTGATAATGATGATGATGAGCAAAGAACACCATGATTTCATGACATGTCACGATTTTGTTGCTTGTCGCGTTTTCGTAGAAAGACATAAAGAAGAAGGTAAAGAGCAAGAATACATCGTAATTTTGCAATGCGTCACGTTTTTGCGGCCTAAGGTGACGAGGGAGAACAAAGGAGCCGAATACGTCACGATTTTGCGACACGGTTGGTTTTCGTGATCCAAAATGACAAAAGCGTACGGACCAAAAATATGTCACGATTTCACGACATGTCGCGTTTTCGTGACTCGTCACAGTTTCGCGCCAAGAAGCAGTTCAAACGACCCGATGAAGTATTATGATTTCCAAGGATTAAAAGCATTCTAGAATTGAATGTTTTGCTGCTTTCCGATGCATACAAGATAGAAGAATGTGCTCAGGCCTGTAGATTTTGAAGCCACCAGAATTGAAGACGCCTCCATTATTTAAAGCTTCTATTCATGATTTTCTAACGGTCCAAGCATGCTTCGAGAACAACCATTTAATGAAGACGATCGATTCCTTGTTTCATTTAATTTCTAGTTTCTCCAAGGCTGGTTTAAGGGGATCATTTCCTTATTTTTGCTACACATTTTGTGGATCTCGAGGAGGTTCGTTTCATATTTTAAATGCTACAAAGAGGCAAGACCTCTATAAATATCAATGTAGATCTCAGAAAGAGACATTGAGAGAGAGACTTTTGTTGAAAGCTTTTCAAGTTCTTTGCATGAATGAAAGATAGTTGGCCTCTAGTTTTGCAAGCAACTTTTTGTGTGTTTTTTCCTTCTATCTCATGCATTCCTCATTTATGCTCGTATTTCTTATCTGCTACTTAATTTGAATTCTGTATCTGAGTTTAAATATTGCTGGTGATGAAGTGAGTTCTGGGATGCGATTCTGAAGGTTATCTGTGCAAGGTTGTAAGTAAATTACATCGATATCTTTTGTTATATGCTGTTAGTGTGCTTAAGGTTATCTACTGCTAATCTTTATCGATTTGACAAATTTGGCCTATGGCTATATTTCCCGTTTCTTTCTACATATTTCCTATTTCTTTCTTGCAACTCTAGTCTTCATCAAGCTTAGATTTAGTAAGGGAACCAGCCCTCTCTAGAGATTGGTCTGGGAGACATTTCTTTCTCCTAGCCTTTCAATGTTGGTCGGGTCTAGGGTGCATTTATTTTAAAATCCTTTCCTATGGCAGATTCGTGACCAACAGTTTTTGGCATGCCTGGTGGGACAGATTATTTCTGTCTCAAAAGATCCTATAGTATTGAGGGTTTAATGTTCACCTTCATGCCATATAATTAGAACCTTTGGTGACTCTACAGTACCCAGAAATCTCTGAACATGGATACAGTGAAAGATGTACTTCATGATCACGAGATCAAAGTCCAAAAAAGTTGAAAATTTTGTTGAGTTTTTTGAACTTGACAACACGAAAAAAGGTGAACACTCTAGGTTGGTTTCCCCATCGCTTGCATCATCTGCCATATCCACACAAATCCCTGACATTGTTACTAGTTTTCCATCTTCTCAATCACATACACTAGTCCCAATGGCCCAGTATCCTCAACCCAGGAAGTTCTCGACATGGAATGGTTTGGGAGCTTTGAACTTATTGGTACAAAATCCAGTCCCTCAAGCTGCTTTGAAAGCTTTTTTGACCTATGATGGTACTGGTAAGACTGCTTATGAGCATATTAATGATGTAGCTTCTTTGGCGTCCATTCATGACATAACCGATGAAGATGTGATGATAAAGTTGTTGGTGTTATCCCTGAGAGGTAAATTGCTGTATTGATACCGATCGTTGCAACCAGGCACCATTACATCATGGGATCAATTAGGAGAATTATTAGTCAAAAATTTTCATGAACAAGCTGATCCATACTCTTTATTGCATCAATTTAATGTAATTCAAAGGCACCCATAGGAAGAGATAGCTGACTTCAATGTCAGATTTACCAGAAGCTGGCAGAGAATTCCTGATGGTCTTCGGCCTACTGATGAGCTAGCTGCATTCTACTACCTCAGAGTGTTCAACACAAACATCAGTTGGGCTGTCCGATAGTCCAATGTGACTACATTTCCAGAGCTGTTCGAACAAGCGATAAAGGTGAAAGTTAATTTGATTGTTATAGGTAGGCTTCCTCCAAAGGTAATAATGCCTATCATACCTGATCTTCCTAAGTATTTGTACTCTGGTTCGCTTTCATGACCCATGCATTCCATGTATCGTACCCCATCATGGACCTCAAGTGCGCCTCAGATCGCACCCATTCCAATTCCTCAGCTCCCTACTTTAGCAAATCCCTAGTTGCCTACACCCAACATTCTGCCATTCCCTGCTTCCACTTCATTCTCGACATTTTCGACACCACCAGCACCTTTGCCCTTACCAGCACCTCCTGCGCCTGTAAATATTGATCCTTATATGACACTCTTGCAAGAGGTAAAATCTGCCAATTCCACTATAAGAGCAATGGGAAATAAGATCACACTTATTGAAAGGAAGCAAGCTGAGTGAGATTTCCAGCCCAGGAGATTTCAGCCTCTGTCGATTACTAGAGAACGAGCTGCTTCAACAAGCAAAGCACTCGAGAAGAACCTGACTATTTTGGCAAATGAAGATGTAGTCCTTGCAGAAAGAACATATTGGTGTTCAACATGTAATGATCCACATGGCGAAGACACTTGCATGGTTCATTTGAATTATGTGCAAACATTGGTCGCTAGTTCTTCGGGAGGGCAAGTCAACATGATCTCTGAGGTAGGTCATAGCTTAATGGTTCCATCTGAAGAACAAGTTTCAGTTCTCACGAGGACTGGAAAGAAGCCTGTTACAATAGATCCTGTTGAGCTAGAGCCATTAAAAGTGCCAGCTGATTTGAAGAAACAAGTGAAAACTCTTGTGTCAGTATCAAAGCAAGATGCGCCTGTTTTATCGAAAGATCTTGTTCCACACAGAGTACAATAAAAATCCGTAGCTACACAGGCAATATTAGAAGCAAAGGAACAAGCAAAAGAAAAGCTAAAGTACCCATCATTAACTAAAAGGTTGAGAGTAGAATCCACTCAGCAGTATCAAAGCAGATATGACCCCCCCATTGAAAAGAAGGAATCTACTACGGTTGCATACAACATTGTCGAAGAATTGAAGAAGATACCAGCTAAGGTTAGTCTTTATGATGCATTACAATTGCCTGGGCAGGTAGATTTATTGCAAGAATCCTTGAAATCTGTAAAAGATAGTGAGAATAATTCAACCCAAACAATTTATGCTCAAGCGTTAACCACTTCAGTCACTAGCAAGAATAGACCACCCCTGTTTTATCTGTCACTTCGAATGGAGGGTTGGATCATGCATAACTGCATGATTGATTCTGGTGCCGCTACAACTATCATGCCAAAGGTAGTTTTTGAAGTTATGGGTATGGAATACACACGAAGTAGCCCTGGAGTCTTACAGTTGGACGGTACTCCTATGAAAACGATAGGTGTAATCAAGGATGTCCAAATTGTTTTACACAGTATGCCTCATATTACAACCATTTAGGAGATAGTTGTGGTTGATCTAGAACCGTATTTTAGTATGTGTTTATCAAGAGAATTTACTGCAAAGTTGGGAGGCTACCTTTCACTGGATTATTCTCACTTGGAGATCCCTTTTAAAGGTAAGAAGATCCGGATTCATAATGAAAAACCTCCCTATTTTCATATTGAAAGGTTGGATGAAGCAAGAAATACCATGCAGTCTGTCAACATGCTAACCAAAGAGTTAGAAGATTCTGATTTGATGAATGAGGTTTTGGATGAGCGTCAGTTGGAAGACAAGTTTTCGATGCTTGATTTCAATGCTATGCTGGAGACTGAAATCGGTTGTTATTCTATTACAAAGCCCGAGGATGGCGCAATGTAGGTATTCCTTAACCAATATGATTAGAGCTTTGTCCCTGATTAATTATGGAAGTTGTATTTTGATGGGGCAAGATGCAAAAATGGCGTAGGAGCAGGTATTGTTCTGACTTCTCCCTCTGGCTTACAAAGAACATATTCATACCGTCTCACTTAGAATTGTACTAACAATGCTGTCGAGTACGAAGCATTATGCCTAGGCTTGAAAAAGGCAAGGAGATTGGGAATTGAAAAGTTGCATTTTTTTGTGATTCTGAGTTGATTGTAAACCAAGTAACAAACAGGTGTATTTCCAAGCAGCATTATCTCAAAGCATATCACAACCAAGTGTGGGACCTGTTTGAGTCTTTCACAGCTCTGAGTATTCAAGCCATTTCACGAGAGATGAATAAGCATGCTGATATTCTAGCATCTCTTGGAGCAAATTTTTCTCCCATTGAGTAGGTAGTAAAGAAACCAAAAATAGTAAGAATGGTGTACAGGCCTAGTGTCCCAAACAAAGATACTTTTTGGCAAGTCTTCGAGAGCGATGAGCAAATCATTAACTTTTTGATTCAAGAGGCTGCCACTATTAAAGGAAGAACCTTGGAGCACGAAGAGACGGATGGTCTGATTCAGTTGTGGAATAATCATATTTCGAAAGGTTTTATCACTCTAGAGAGTTTGTTTGATCAGCATGATTGGTCCAAGAAACATCGGATTGAGATCGACAAGAAGGAGTATATGGAGCTACAGTTGGAACCCAATAAGGTCATTAAGATTGGGATTGATTCTACTCCTAATGAACTGCAAGAGATTAGGCAACTGTGTCAAGAATTTTTTGATATCGTGGCCTGGAGTTACGAGGATCTGAGGGGATATGACACTTTGTTCATAGATGCTTTTAGGATTTCCCAAGCATGTGACAGATGTCAGAGGTATACAGGAAGGGTTAGAAATGCATCATTGCCCCTGCATCCAATTCAGGTTGAAGCACCTTTTCAGTAGTGGGGGCTGGACTTCATTGGGATCATTGATCCAAATTCTTCAGCTGGACACAAGTATATCTTAACAGCTACAGATTATTTCATGAGATGATCTGAGGCTATTCCAACCAGGGTTGCAAATCAATATGTGGTGATCTCTTTCATCGAAGGGTTGATTACACATTTTGGCATTCCTGATGCTATTATCATAGATAATGAAACTCCATTTGTTGGAGTTGAGCTAGCAAAATTTGCAAACAAGTATGGTGTTTTCCTGAAGACATCCTCTAACTATTACCCTAAGGGGAATGTCTTGGTGGAGTCCACAAACAAGAACTTCTTACAAATTTTGAAGAGATCCTTGGGGGATAACAAGAGATCATGGCACCTTATACTAAATCAAGCCTTATGGGCAGATAGAATTTCAATCAAGAAGTCTATCAAGACTTCACCATATGCCCTGGTATATGGAAAAGAGGCAAGGTTGCCTGTTCATCTAGAATTTCCAGTATTGTAGTAGTTGCAAGGATTTCAGTATGATGAAGCAGATATAGATTCCATGGATATGCGGTTGGCTCAGTTTTTACAATTGGAAGAGTAATGTTATTTGGCCTATGAGGAGTTTGCTAAGCATACACAAGTTATTTCAAAATGGTTCCATAAAAATTCCACTAATCATCCACTTAAGGTGGGTGATTTGGTCCTAAAATGGAATGAAAAGAAAGCCAAGCCAGGAATGCACAAGAAGTTTGATGCTCTATGGGAGGGTCCATTCCGCATCGTCAGTGCCAGTGCAGCAAATTTGTTTCATCTGGAAGATTTGGATGGCAGCCCACTTCTTATTTCAGTGAATGGCTTTCATCTGAAAGCCTACATTCCATGAAGTATGAGTCCAGTATTACCTTGTACAGTTATTTTGCTTTTGTAAAAAAAAAAGGAAACATAAAAAGAAAAAAAAAAGTATTTTGATCGTCAACTTTGGCTCTTTTTGTATGCGAGATCGCAGGTACGTTTATTTCTTTCTTTATTCTTCTTCCTTCCCAACAGGTAGTGGCTTTTGTTAATTTCTTCTTTCCCCTTCCTTATTTTCATTCCCTTCCTATTCTTCCCTTCCCTTCTTCACTCATTTCTTCTTCTGTCGTCTGTAATTAAGCCACTACTGTTGTTTCTACTCCTCCCTATGATATTCCCATTTCTTCTCTTCCTTTTCTTCTAATCTGTTGTCATTTCAGTATTTATCCGTAGTTTCCACCGCTTTCACCATCCCATCCACTTCCATTTCATTATTCATTTTTTTCTCCATCCCCGCAGCTGGTGACACAGTAGCTCTCTCTTTAGTTGTATCTACCGCTTCACTCTTTCCACTCCCATCATTCCATCATTTACTATTTCCATTCCATAGTCCTTATTTCGTTCATTCCCATTTTGCAACCATGGTGCTTTCATAACTATCATGAAAATCCTTTTACACCACCTTGTGAGCTAAGCCAAATACAGATTTATTTGATTTTTCTATCAGTTAGCAAAAGTTGTTGCAGCAGTCCATAGAGATGTTTCCCATCAGTCAACATTCTGTTCTTTCAGTTTTTCTTGACTTTGTTGCCCAATGGATTCAGGCCTGGAGTTCGTGCATACAACAAAACTGTATACCCCACGAGCCACCAAGAATGTTGGCATTTTTGCCACATTGTTTTGATTGATGATTATTCATGCATTAACTGTTAAAGTTTTCACTCTTCTATGTTTCTCTATGAGTTTTGGTGCCAAAATAGCTAAGTCCGAAGACTATCGCGATATCGCGACCAAAAGCAGCATGGAGAGCACAAGTTCAAAACCGTCGCGATATCGCGACATGTCACGCTATTGCGGGTATTTTGAGGAGAGAGAAGCCAAATTCAGAGAATGTTGCGATATCGCGACGTGTTCTAAAATCATGGTCAAAGTGGTCAACAGAGGCAGAGTAGCAAAACAGTCATGATATCACATGTTGTGTTTTCGCAACTTGTGATGGCCATGGAGCAAAGTGATAGAAAAGGTCACGAAATCATGACATAATTGAACAAAGGGCAATGACAATGAACGACATCATGATATTGCGACAAAAAAATGAACAAGGGCCAAAATGTAAAAAACATCATGATATCGCGACATGTCGCATTATTGTGGTCAAGTTGAAGAAAAAGCATAAGGCATGAAAAACGTCGCTATTTCGTGAAATTTTTTACGATGGGGCCAAGCAAGAAGAATAAGTCATGATTTCACGACAGACAACAACAACAGTAGAGAAAGAAAGGAAACGTCATGATTTCATGACATATTGTGGAGAAGAGGCTAAATAGAGAAGATACGTCGTGATATCGTGACATGTCTTGTTTTCGCGGTGTGAAAGCGCAGAATGAACAAAATGGTACGGAATGTCACGATTTCGTGACATGTTCCGTTTTTGCTGCTTGAAGGAGGATGAAGGCCACAGAAGAGAAAACTATCACGATTTCGTGACATGTCGCATTTTCGCGACGAGGAGCAGTGATGAAGCCAGAAGAGAGAAAGATGTAGCGAAATCGCGACTTGTCACGTTTTCACGGTTTGAAGCAGTGCAAGGACAACATAGAGGAAGGATGTCATGATTTTGTGATAGGTCATAGTTTCGCAGGCAGCAGAGCAAGGAAGAAGCAGAATAGTATGGAGCATCGCAAAATCGTGACATGTTGGATTTTTGCGACCTGGAAAGTGATAATGATGATGATGAGCAAAGAACGTCGCGATTTCATGACATGTCACAATTTTGCTGCTTGTCTCATTTTCATGGAAAGACATAAAGAAGAAGGTAAAGAGCAAGAATACATCATGATTTTGTGACGTGTCATGTTTTCATGGCCTAAGGTGACGAGGGAGAACAAAGGAGCCGAATACATCATGATTTTGCAACACGGTTGGTTTTCGCGATCCAAAATGACAAAAGCGTATGAAGCAAAAATACATCGTGATTTTGTGACATGTCACATTTTCATGACTCTTCATAGTTTCATGCCAGAAAGAAGTTCAAATGGCCCAATGAAGTATTATGATTTCCAAGGATTAAAAGCATTCCAGAATTGAATGTTTTGCTGCTTTTCGATGCGTACAAGATAGAAGAATGTGCTCAGGCCTGTAGATTTTGAAGCCACCAGAATTGAAGACACCTCCATTATTTAAAGCTTCTGTTTGTGATTTTCTAATGATCCAAGCATGCTTTGAGAATGACCATTTAATGAAGACGACCGATTCCTTGTTTCATTTAATTTCTGGTTTCTCCGAGGCTGGTTTAAGGGGATCATTTCCTTATTTTTGCTACACATTTTGTGGATCTCGAGGAGGTTCATTTCATATTTTAAATGCTACAAAGAGGCAAGACCTCTATAAATATCAATGTAGATCTCAAAAAGAGACATCGAGAGAGAGACTTTTGCTAAAAGCTTTTCAAGTTCTTTGCATGAATGAAATATATTTGGCCTCTGGTTTTGCAAGCAACTTTTTGTGTGTTTTTTCCTTCTATCTCATGCATTCCTCATTTACGCTCGTATTTCTTATCTGCTGCTTAATTTGAATTCTATATCTGATTTTAAATATTGCTGGTGAGGAAGTGAGTTTTGGGATGTGATTCTGAAGGTTATCTGTGCAATGTTGTAAGTAAATTACGTCGATATCTCTTGTTATATGTTGTTAGTGTGCTTAAGGTTATCTGCTGCTAATATTTCCCGATCTGACAAATTTGGCCTGTGGCTATATTTCCCGTTTCTTTCTGCATATTTCCTATTTCTTTCTTGCAACTCTAGTCTTCATCAAGCTTAGATTTAGTAAGGGAACTAGCCCTCTCTGGAGATTGGTCTAGGAGACATTTCTTTCTCCCAGCCTTTCAATGTTGGCCGGGTCTAGGGTGCATTTATTTTAAAATCCTTTCATGTGGCAGATTCGTAACCAACACAACTCTCACATAAAATTTTATTTTTGCATTTTTACAACTTCAATCTTAAAATACTTCCATTTTGCCTTATTACTATCTTTGTAAATAGTCACACATGGTAAAGCTTTTGAAAACAAAATATCTACTTATGCCTCCCACTCTATAAAGTCAACAATAATGTCACAAAAGAAATTATCTCTTTGTACCTTATTGGCTACCAACGTCAAAGTGAAACTTCCTCTTTCAAAATATTTATTGCCACTTCTTACAAAAGGAAATTCATGCATGAGACTCGAACTTGGGTCTCTCTACTCCAAACCTTATCAATGCAAAGCAAGCCACTTTGGATACACTATCCATTGAGTAGAATACTTTACCACCTACAATATAAAGTGCCTTCATCAATGTAAACAATCAAATATTATTATACCTATGTTGTCCTTCTTGTCTTCAATTAACAAGTGTCACCTAGATCAACATTTTGCATAGCCTTTCCAAACTTGTTGTCCAACGTCAAACAAAATCGTACCTCAAAAATGTAATCAACTCCTCAACTTGATCAATCTAAAACTTTAAACCTCTTATTCACAAATACAGTTTATGGTGGCTCTATATTCAAATTCACTGATTCGATAGGTAAAATATAGCTATAAATATCTTCTTTCGCTTGCTTGATTGCTCACCACCATAACAATTTTCATTCATCTTATCACCCACTATGTTCTTCTTTTTACCGCATGCGATGCAACGTAACATTTTCTTTCAATAGTTTGTGCTATCCTCACTAGTTGGTGCTTTCAAAACTCACTTTCCTCAGCCTTCTGACTATCCAATTCACTGATGTGCTAGATAATCGGGTACTTCATCTATTGTCTTCAAAACATTTTATATTGCTTCCAACATCCAATAAATTTCACTTCAATATGTGCTTTGTCATCTCAATTATTCTCTCCTTACACACAACAAGTATCTTTCACAAATGACAACAAGGAGCTCTCATAAATATAGTGAAGGCTTTTAAGAATGATGACAAAAATACACAACGAATGGTAGCAAACTCACTCTCTCAAAAGGGCAATGAATAGCAGTGAACTCACTCTCTCAAAGGGGCAATGAACAACAACGAACTCACTCTCTCAAAGGGGCAACGAACAATAACAAAGGATTTCTCATCAAAAACCATTTGTAGCATGAAATTCAATCTGATATTTATACTCTTTCATGTGGCACCCTAAGAGGTCGGGCCATATTTATTTGTTTTGAAAACTTTATAATACCTCCATGAATGTTGGCGCCAATTTCCTTTTCAAGAAACTTTGGGTTATAATATTTAAATTAAATATTATAACATTATTTTAAAACTTTAAATATTTAAATATTATGTCCCAACCTTTGTCCTTATTTAAAAACCTATGCCCTTATTTTTAAATCTTTTTGTCCCAAGCCTTTAATTAAATATTTTTGTCCCAAGCCTTTAAACCTTCTCTTTATAATATTTAAATATTATAATCCTTTACTTTGAGATATACCTTGCCTTGAATAATTATCCATTATTTGCTTTGTCCAACCTTGTAAAATTCTCATCCTTGAAGAATATATCTGCCTTGAATACCATGCACACTTTGAAATCAATGACAACTCAATATTTCCAACAATCTCCCCCCTTGTCATTGATGGTAAACCTAAAAAAAAATCATTCTATTGCAAAATGATTCCAAATTTGCTCCCCTTGACAAGTTGCTCCCCCTCACTGAATTCTCTCCCTTTGACATCAATGGCAAAGGGTTCCTTGGGGCTAAAAAATAAGACACTTAGCACAACCCCATCACCACCTCCTTTTCTTAAGGTGATAAATTATAGTATGGGAGTGAAGTTACTCCCAAATTTCCTCTGAGATACTCAAAAGTTTTCTTTGGAAGTGGCTTGGTAAAGATGTCAACAATATGTTCCTTTGTAGTAATGTATTTCAATTTGACTTGTTGATCAGTCACTTGCTCTCTCAAAAAATGATATTTGATTGAGATGTGCTTAGTTATTGAATGCATCACTGGATTCTTTGAAATATTAATGGAACTTGTATTATCACATAGTATGGGGATAGGATGATCATGTTCTATTTTGAAATCACTTAAAGTCTACTTCATCCATAAAAATTGTGTACAACAAGCAACTGCTACAATGTACTCTACCTCTGTAGTGGATAAATATATTGATGCTTATTTTTTGCTTAGCCAAGACACTAAACAATCTCCAAGAAAGAATGCTCCTCCACTTGTGCTTTTTCTATCATCAAAATTGCTTGCCCAATCTACATTTGTATATGCAGTGAGTGTGAAATTATTACATTTAGGGTACCACAATCCAAAAATCATACTTCCTTTCAAATACTTAAAGATTCTCTTTACTACCTATACATGTATTTATTTGGTGCAGCTTGAAATCTTACCACCAATCTGACTGTCTACATTATATTTGGTCTAGTAGCTATGACATATAGTAAATTTCCAATCATGGATCTATACAATATATGATTTACTTAAGGAGAATCATCATATTTACTTAAATTACATCCTGTAACCAAGGGGGTACTCACATGATTGCAATCCTCCATTTTAAACTTTTTCAACATTTTTTTCACATGCTTGGTCTGGGAGAGAAATATACCTTTATCTAATTGTGAAATTGGCAACCCATGAAAGAAATATAACTCACCAAGCATAGACATATCAAATTCATTTTGCATACATTTTTCAAATTTTTAACACATCTTATCATTACTGCCTCCAAAAATAATATCATCCACATAGACCACTACAATCAACAAGTTATTTCCTTCATTTTTGATGTATAGATTGCTATCAGCTATACATTTTCTGAAATCTTGTTCTTGGAGATACTTATCCAATGTTGAGTACCAAGCCCTAGGGGATTGATTTAGTCCATAGAGATATTTATTTAATTTGCATACATAGTCCAACTTATCTATTAGGCTAAAACCATATGGTTTCTCTATGTAGACCTCTTCCTCTAAGTAACCATTGAGAAAAGCTAATTTTATATCCATTTGATTCACCTTGAAGTTTTTGAAGCTTGAGAAATCCAGTAACATTCTTATGGCTTCAAGATGTGCAATAGGAGAAAATATTTCTTCAAAGTCAATACCCTCAAATTGTGCATCGCCTTTGCACACAAGTCTTGCTTTGTTTCTGACAAGATGACCATCTTCATTCAACTAATTTTTGTAGATCCATTTGGTGCCAATTACATTATTGTATTTTGGACATGGGACAAGCTCCCAATTCTCACTATTTTCTATTTGGTCTAACTCTTCTTCCATTTCTTTAATCCAGTATCTTTCTACAATTACTTCATTGAAATCCTTGGGATCAACTTTAGATAGCAAAGAAAAATTTTCATGTTCACATATTCCTATTGTCTTTCTCCTTGTTTGTCTCTCATAAAGATTCTCAATAATCAGTTCTCTCATATGATTATTTTGCACATACTTGGATGGTGTCTTAGGTGGCACCCTTTGTGTCTCATCTTCTTCAATTTCTTCACCTTCTTCTTCTTTGCAACTTTCTCCTTCTTGATACATAATCTCTTGAGTTGGTTCTCTTAGATCTATTTCTTCATCAACTCTTACATTTGTACTTTCCATAATTTTATGTGATCTTTTATTGTAGCATCTATAGGCTTTGCTCTTAGTGGAATAACCAAGGAAGATACCCTCATCACACTTGGAATCAAACTTGCCCAGATTTTGAAGAACATGGACTTATACTGAGAGGTGGGGGTGAATAGTATAAGACCTAACCAATTAATAATTTTAACTTTAGATAGCAGTGGCATCAACACAACATTAATCAAGACAGAAAGCATCACACATTGAAGACCCATTTTTAACGTGGTTCACCCAAAATGGTTGGGCTACGTCCACAAAAACTTTTCTCTAAAAGTTATCTCAAAGTTCTTTGGGAATCCTTCCCAATTACAATGTTTATGAGCCTCGGCCCAAAGGAGATACCTTCCCCTCTGCTCTGGAAATGATCCCTCAGAAGATCAACCGCCTCTACCTCTTGCCAAGCACGTGGAACTCCTTTCCACCGAAGACCTCCTGTCCTCAATGCTTAGCCTAAGAGACCTCTGCCTTCTATGATCACGTCCACAGCAGCTCAGCAACCTGTACCAAACATAGTCAATCGGTCTAGTACAAGTCTTCCTCTGTCTGTCAGATCTGTCCAACTCTTGAACAAATCAATCCTCTGCATACAAGCCTTCTCAAAGACTTGCCAAATCTGTCCTCAGGTTCTTCTCATAGAACCAATGCACCTCTGTCCTCAAGTTCTCTGATAGAACTATCAAACTCAGCTCACAAGTCCTCTGCTAGGACCTGTCCAAATCTGCTCACAAGTCCCCATCGAAACCTGTCCAAAATTGCTCACAAGTCCCCACCGGAACCTGTCCAAAATTGCTCACAAGTCCCCACTGGAACTTGTCCAAAAACTCACAAGCTCACCAAGAAAAACTTTCTTAGTAGGAAATCACAAAGTGAATTGTTAGAGACCCAATGTGATTTGTCAAACTCATAGAAGCATAAAGAGAATTGTTAGAGACTCAATATGTTCTATACTCAAATCCCAATCTCAAAACTCAACTCAAATCAACTCAGCTCAATCTCAATCTCAAATCTGAAAACTCAACTCAATATCTGAAATGGATAGGATAGAATGTTTTCTTTCAAGAACATGAAACCCCAACAATTGCCAACTATGCAAAGAATCACATAACAATGATACTCATGTTCTTTTCACCATCAATTAGGGTTTCAACAACAATGCTCATCAAACAAGGTTTAGTCAACCAACACCATTCAACTCAACATCAACCTTGAAGCATTCAACCAATCATCACAAGAAAAGGAAACAAGTAGAAATCCTTTTCCCTCCAAAGATATTTGAACAAAATAGCCACCAACACAATATCACCAAATGCAAAGAATAACTTGCTCAAATCAACTCAATGGAGTAAGCCCAATATCATGAATCAAGTAAAGCAATAACTTGATCAAACAACCTCTATGGAAGCAACTCAACCATCAAACTCAAAACAGCCAACCAAGGGTTCCACCAACTCAATGCAAGTAGCTAGACTCACAAATATAAACCCTAGTGCACAAAGCTTCCACTATCTCAAACCAAAAATTATGCATTCACCAAAAACTCTCCTTAAGGATAACAATGCATAAGTAGTCTTCAACAAACCAGAAAATAGGATTTACACCTAGCCAAAGGATACCTAGTAGAATACCTTTTCACTCCAACCTTATTTCAGAAAACATACACCAATCATACTCATAAGAAGAATGTGCCCATACCTTATTGGAGTAGAAGATAATTGAACCTTCAAGCTGTCACCACACACAACTCTCAAACTTCCAACCAAGTTAGGGTTAGAATAAAAAGAAATGAGCAATAATATAAACTTCCTTTATTACACCTTTTAGCTCCACTTCTTTAAACACAACCACCATAACATGCCAATAAATCAACAATCACAGACTCACACCTTATACCTCCATTTTTAATTTTAGCATAGCAAAGAATAATCTTAAAAATACATCCAAAGAAATATGCCCTTATTTCTCCTAAGCTTTTATTCAATGCTAATCACAAAAGCCAAAACTCATAAAATTTAATCACACCTTATAAATCGCTGTCCAAGAAACTCCGAATTTCGTGGCATAAAGACGTTTTAATAAAAACGTGTGTTACTCTAGCAAAGCACCCCCGCGAGACTCGAAACGGTGACCTCCGCCAATGCAGCGCCCAACAGCAGCCTTCGCCGCCACTAGCCCACGCGGACTACGAAGTTCACAAGTGAACTTCCCTCCACTTCACCCTCGAAAAAAACTCCCGAAGACTTTTCAACCGCACGTGCTTCTAAGTCTTCCTTCGATCGCAGCGAATACAGAGCACAAACACCGCAAATTGCATTCGGGGAATTTCGAATTAATTAGCCTTCCAACCTTAGGAGTTGGAGAATAAATAGTCTCTTCGAAGACACCTTGACGTCGACGAAAATAAAGACCATTTCGAAATTAATCAAAAGTCTTTTCAAAAAGGGTTTAAAAACCCTTAAATAATTTTAATAAATTAAGAATAAAAAAAGGTTTAAAAACCTTTAAGTATTTTTAATAAATTAAAAATAATTTCTCCCTTAATTAATTAAATAATTAATTAATTAAAACCTTGAAGGGTTTTAAATAATAATTAAATAAATAATAAAGAGAACCTCCATTGGTTTTAATAAAAACCATTTAACTTGGTTTTAATAAAAACCCTATCAAATGGAATCTCTCCGGATTCTCTTAAAAATATTCTCTTGGAATCTTCCACCTTTGAAGCCAACACATCCTCTTAACATTAATGCCATTTCCTTTTGACATCAATGACAACTCATAGACAAGAAGCTAGGATCTCAAACCCAAAATTGCCAACAATCTCCCCCTTTGTCATTGATGGCAAACCATGCTTCTCAACAACACAGAAACTCAACATAAACAGCTCCCCCTGTCTTGAGGCTTTCCTCTTCACTTTGAAGCTCTCCCCCTTACTCATATCTCTCCCCCTTTGTCATCAATGGCAAAGGGTCACCTTTGGGGCTCGGGACTAAGAATGAGCCTCTTAGCTTAGTCCCTCCCCCACCTCCCGATGAGGTGATTAATTCCGGGGTGGGAGTACAACTCCCAATTTCTCCCTTAGATACTCAAACGTATCTCTTGGAAGAGGTTTGGTGAAGATATCTGCAATCTGCTCTTTAGTAGACACATACTCTACCTTGACCTCCTTGTCTTGCACTTTCTCCCTTAGAAAGTGATACTTGATGGAAATATGCTTTGTCCTTGAGTGCATTACCGGATTTTTGGAAATACTTATGGCACTTGTATTATCACAAAGTATGGAGATGGGTTGTTCATGCTTGACTTTGAAATCCTCCAAGGTGGTTTTCATCCATAAAACCTGTGTACACCCAGCCACTGCTGCTATGTATTCAGCCTCTGTTGTAGATAAGGAAACTGAAGGTTGTTTCTTACTTAGCCAAGAAACCAAACTCTTTCCCAGAAAGAATGCTCCACCACTAGTGCTTTTCCTGTCATCAATACTGCTCGCCCAATCTGCATCTCGTATAAGCTGTGAGGGTGAAATCATCACCTTTGGGATACCAAAGCCCAAAGTCCATAGTGCCCTTCGGATATCCGAATATCCTCTTAACCGCTATAACATGAGATTATTTTGGAGCTGCCTGAAATCTTGCTACTAACCCAACTCGCCTGCATGATATCTGGTCTCAGTAGCTGTAATATATAATAAACTCGCCAATCATAGATCTCGTACAACCTCTGATCTGCCACTGGAGATTCATCATCTTTACTCATCTTGCACCCTGTAATCATTGGAGTACACACTGGTTTGTCTGTCCATCATCCCAAATTTCTTCAACATTTCTTTGATATACTTTCCTTGAGAGAGAAATATACCATCCTTTGATTGAGCAATCTGAAGACCTAAAAAGAATGACAACTCTCCAATCATAGACATCTCAAATTCCTTCTGCATGGTGTTAGCAAAAACTTTGCACATCTGAGTATTATTTCCCCCAAAAATAATATCATCAACATAGACAACCATAATCAACATATCATCATTTTCATTCTTAATATACAAATTGCTATCTGCCACGCCTTTCCTGAAGCCTTGCTCATGAAGATACCTGTCAAGTCTTGAGTACCAAGCCCTAGGTGCTTGCTTTAACCCATACAAGGCCTTTTTTAGTTTACACACATAGTCTGATTGTTCCGAGAGAGACACTCCTTCTGGCTGTTCTATGTAGACTTCTTCTACCAACACCCCATTTAGAAAAGCTGACTTTACATCCATTTGATATACCTTGAATGATTTGAAGCTTGAAAGGGCCAAAAATATTCTGATAGCTTCAAGACGAGCAATAGGAGCAAACGTCTCTTCGAAATCAACACCTTCTACTTGAGCATAACCTTTGCAGACTAACCTAGCTTTGTTTCTGACAATCTTTCCATCCTCATTGAGTTTATTTCTGAATATCCATTTTGTGCCAATGACATTCTTGTCCTTAGGTCTTGGAACCAATTCCCAAGTTTCACTTTTCTCTATTTGATTTAGCTCTTCATCCATTGCTTTTACCCAAAACTTATCTCGCACATGCTTCACTGAAATCTTTTGGCTCAATCCTGAGATAATAATGAAACATTTGTAGAATCATGTGAAGGAATGACTCTTCTTCTTGTTTGCCTCGCTATTTGGATCACCAATGATCAAATATTTGGGATGATGTTTCTGAACATATCGTGAAGGAGTTTTGGGAAGCAGCTTGTTGTCTTTCCTCTTCTTCATCTCGAAACCTCTCTGAATTCTTCTTGACAAATTTCATCACCGAGTTCCTTGACTGGTTCTCTTATCCCTCGTCTTTTCATCAACTGTTACATTTATGCTCTCTACAACTGTATGAGTTCTTTTGTTGAAGCATCTCTAGGCCTTGCTTCTACTGGAATATCCAAGAAAGATTCCCTCATCACACCTAGGATCAAACTTACCCAAATTCTGATCTTCCCTTTTGATGAAGCACTTACTCCCAAACACTTTGAAGTATTTTACTGTAGCTGGTCTTCCTTTCCACAACTCATAAGGAGTTTTATGATGATTGACTCTAAGTTGGGCCCTGGTGATAATGTAGACTACCGTACTGACTGCCTCTTTCCAAAAACCATCTGAAAGTTTTGACTCATTTAACATAGCTCTAGCCATATTTTCAATAGTTCTATTTTTCCTTTCAACTACTCCATTTTGTTGAGGAGTTCTTGCTGTTGAATATTCTCTTTTGATTCCTTGTTGCTCATAGTATTCCACAAATTCATTTGAAGTGAACTCTCCTCCTCTATCTGATCTTAAGCATTTGATTCTCTTGTCAGTCTCATTTTCAATCATTTCTTTGAAAGCTTTAAATTTTTCAAAAGCTTCAGATTTTTCTTTGAGAAAAGTAACCCAAGTCATTCTAGAATAATCATCTATAAACAACATGAAGTAGCTTTCTCCCTGAATGCTCCGAGTTCTGGTAGGGCCACATAAATCAGTATGAATAAGATCCAATGGTTTTGAAGAAGTATACCCTTTTGATTTGAAACTGGTTCTGGTCCTTTTTCCATGTTGACAAGGACCGCAAATGATGTTATGGGGCCTTTTTATTTTGGGCAAGTCTCTAACTGCTTCCTTGTTACTAATATTGACAAGATTATCAAAGCTCAAATGCCCCAATATTTTATGCCATAACCAACTCTCATCTTCTTGAGTTAGAAAACACTTTTCCTTTTTTATCTCACTTAGCATGTAAAGATTGTTTGGAGTCCTTGTAGCACTAGCAATGAGTTTTCCATTTTTTTCTTTACTTATCTCACATCTATCTCAAAAGAAAGATACTATGTGCCCTTGATCACAAAGTTGACTCACACTTAGAAGATTATGTCTTAGGCCTTCTACATAAAGCACATTTTCTGTTTTGGATTTCCCATCCAAACTAAGAGTCCCTTTACCACAGATTTTAGCTGACTCGTTATCTCCAAAACTCGACTCGTTCCTCTGTTTGTTTCTTTTAAGACCAAAAACTTTTCCTTTTCACCACTCATATGTTTTGAACAACCACTATCAAGATACCATTTTTCTACTTTGTCTTGAGCATGAAAAGTAGTTTGAACTATCATTGACTTAGATTTGATCTCATTTCTCTTTTTAGTGAACTCAAGGCTAGATCTATCCAAACAGCACATCCTTGCTATATGCCCAAAATTCTTGCACTTGTAACACATGACATTTTTATTCATAAGAGGTGCAAAAGAGTTAACATTTTCCTTACTATGGCTATTCAAAGACTTATTGCAATGCATAGCTTTGTGACCAAATTTCTTGCAGGAAAAACAATAGCCATGGAAAGTATTATGTAACCTGTTTTGATGCCTTGGATGATTGTTCTTCTTGTGACCAACTGGAATCCACCGCTCTTCAAGATGAAGATTGATCTTGCTCGAAGACCCTATTTCATGAATGGTGATACAATCCTTCTTTTGCTTTTCACACGGAGTATTCTGTCTCAGAGCCAACTGTTCCAACTTCACTCTAAGAGACATAACCTCTTCTTCTAGTTTCTCGCAATCAGCTTCCTTTCCTTTGAGAGCCTCTCTCGTAACCTCGTTCAACCTTCTTCCCTTCTTCAGCTAGAATTTTAAAGTTTATAACACTTTGAGACAATTCTGATCTTGCTATCTCTTCTTCCCGATATTGATGCTTGAGAACATAATTCTCTTCCCTAAATTTCTCAAGCTTTCTTAAAGCCAAGAAGAATTCACCTTTGAGATCGAACTCAACCTCTTCATCTCTTTCTCGAATCAGTATGTTCCTCCGATAGATCCTTCTCCAAGCTGTTAGGCTCTTTCTGGAGAGACCGGCTCTGATACCAATTGAAGAACATGGACTTATACTCGAGAGGGGGGTGAACTAGTATAAGACTTAACCAATTAATAATTTTAACTTTAGATAGAAGTGGCATCAACACAACATTAATCAAGACAGAAAGCATCACACATTGAAGACCCATTTTTAACGTGGTTCACCCAAAATGGTTGGGCTACGTCCACAAAAACTTTTCTCTAAAAGTTATCTCAAAGTTCTTTGGGAATCCTTCCCAATTACAATGTTTATGAGCCTCGGCCCAAAGGAGATACCTTCCCCTCTGCTCTGGAAATGATCCCTCGAAGATCAACTGCCTCTACCTCTTGCCAGCACGTGGAACTCCTTTCCACCGAAGACCTCCTGTCCTCAATGCTTAGCCTAAGAGACCTCTGCCTTCTATGATCACGTCCACAGTAGCTCAACAACCTGTACCAAACATAGTCAGTCGGTCTAGTACAAGTCTTCCTCTGTCTGATAGATCTGTCCAACTCTTGAACAAATCAATCCTCTGCATACAAGCCTTCTCAAAGACTTGCCAAATCTGTCCTCAGGTTCTTCTCATAGAACCAATGCACCTCTATCCTCAAGTTCTCTCGATAGAACTATCAAACTCAGCTCACAAGTCCTCTGCTAGGACCTGTCCAAATCTGCTCACAAGTCCCCATCGAAACTTGTCCAAAATTGCTCACAAGTCCCCACCGGAACCTGTCCAAAAACTGCTCACAAGTCCCCACTGGAACCTGTCCAAAAACTCAACAAGCTCACCAAGAAAAACTTTCTTAGTAGGAAATCACAAAGTGAATTGTTAGAGACCCAATGTGATTTGTCAAACTCATAGAAGCATAAAGAGAATTGTTAGAGACTCAATATGTTCTATACTCAAATCCCAATCTCAAAACTCAACTCAAATCAACTCAACTCAATCTCAATCTCAAATCTGAAAACTCAACTCAATATCTGAAATGGATAGGATAGAATGTTTTCTTTCAAGAACATGAAACCCCAACAATTGCCAACTATGCAAAGAATCACATAACAATGATACTCATGTTCTTTTCACCATCAATTAGGGTTTCAACAACAATGCTCATCAAACAAGGTTTAGTCAACCAACACCATTCAACTCAACATCAACCTTGAAGCATTCAACCAATCATCACAAGAAAAGGAAACAAGTAGAAATCCTTTTCCCTCCAAAGATATTTGAACAAAATAGCCACCAACACAATATCACCAAATGCAAAGAATAACTTGCTCAAATCAACTCAATGGAGTAAGCCCAATATCATGAATCAAGTAAAGCAATAACTTGATCAAACAACCTCTATGGAAGCAACTCAACCATCAAACTCAAAACAGCCAACCAAGGGTTCCACCAACTCAATGCAAGTAGCTAGACTCACAAATATAAACCCTAGTGCACAAAGCTTCCACTATCTCAAACCAAAAATTATGCATTCACCAAAAACTCTCCTTAAGGATAACAATGCATAAGTAGTCTTCAACAAACCAGAAAATAGGATTTACACCTAGCCAAAGGATACCTAGTAGAATACCTTTTCACTCCAACCTTATTTCAGAAAACATACACCAATCATACTCATAAGAAGAATGTGCCCATACCTTATTGGAGTAGAAGATAATTGAACCTTCAAGCTGTCACCACACACAACTCTCAAACTTCCAACCAAGTTAGGGTTAGAATAAAAAGAAATGAGCAATAATATAAACTTCCTTTATTACACCTTTTAGCTCCACTTCTTTAAACACAACCACCATAACATGCCAATAAATCAACAATCACAGACTCACACCTTATACCTCCATTTTTAATTTTAGCATAGCAAAGAATAATCTTAAAAATACATCCAAAGAAATATGCCCTTATTTCTCCTAAGATTTTATTCAATGCTAATCACAAAAGCCAAAACTCATAAAATTTAATCACACCTTATAAATCGTTGTCCAAGAAACTTCGAATTTTGCGGCATAAAGACGTTTTAATAAAAACGTGTGTTACTCTAGCAAAGCACCCCCGCGAGACTCGAAACGGTGACCTCCGCCAATGCAGCGCCCAACAACAGCCTTCGCTGCCACTAGCCCATGCGGGCTACGAAGTTCACAAGTGAACTTCCCTCCACTTCACCCTCGAAAAAAAACTCCCGAAGACTTTTCAACCGCACGTGCTTCTAAGTCTTCCTTCGATCGCAGCGAATACAGAGCACAAACACCGCAAATTGCATTCGAGGAATTTCGAATTAATTAGCCTTCCAACCTTAGGAGTTGGAGAATAAATAGTCTCTTCGAAGACACCTTGACGTCGGCGAAAATAAAGACCATTTCGAAATTAATCAAAAGTCTTTTCAAAAAGGGTTTAAAAACCCTTAAATAATTTTAATAAATTAAGAATAAAAAAAGGTTTAAAAACCTTTAAGTATTTTTAATAAATTAAAAATAATTTCTCCCTTAATTAATTAAATAATTAATTAATTAAAACCTTGAAGGGTTTTAAATAATAATTAAATAAATAATAAAGAGAACCTCCATTGGTTTTAATAAAAACCATTTAACTTGGTTTTAATAAAAACCCTATCCAACGGAATCTCTCCGGATTCTCTTAAAAATATTCTCTTGGAATCTTCCACCTTTGAAGCCAACACATCCTCTTAACATTAATGCCATTTCCTTTTGACATCAATGACAACTCATAGACAAGAAGCTAGGATCTCAAACCCAAAATTGCCAACAATTTTTCTGTTCTCGTCTAATGTAGCATTTGCTTCCAATTTTTTTGAAGTACTTCATAGTAGCTAGTCTTCCATTCCAAAGCTCATATGGGGTTTTGTGGTGGTTTTATCTTATTTGAGCTCTATTTATAATGTAAATAGTTGTATGAATTACCTCTTTTCAAAATGTATAAAAAATCTTAGACTCATTTAACATATCCCTGGCCATACCTTGAACAGTTTTGTTTTTCCTTTCAACTACTCCATTTTGTTGTGGAGTTCTTGCTAATGAGTATTGTCTCTCAATTCCATGTTGTTCATAGAATTCTATACATTTACCTAAAGTGAATTCTACTCCTCTATCTGATCTTAGACACTTGATATTTTTATCTGTTTCATTTTCTTCTAGTGCCTTGAATACCTTAAACTTTTCATATACTTCTGATTTTTCCTTTAAGAATGTTACCCAAGTCATTCTAGAGAAATAATCAATAAATGACATGAAGTAACTCTCACATTGTAAACTCTTTGTCCTTTTAGGCCCACATAGATCAGTATGAACTAGCTCCAAAGGATTAGATGAAGAAAAATCCTTTTATTTGAAACTTGTTCTTGTTTTCTTACCATGCTGGCATTATGCACAAATCATGTTTGGGGATTTTGCTATCTTGGGTAAATTTTTGACTGCTTGTTTGTTGCTTATTTTTACTATGTTGTAAAATTTCAAGTGATCCATTCTTCTATGCCATACTAGCTTTCATCCTCTTATGATAGAAAATATTTTTCTCCTTTAATTTCGCACAACATGTAGAGATTTTTTACAGTTCTACTGGCATCTGCAATAAGCTTTAATGTTTTGGATTTCCTAATCTCACATCCATTTGGGTGAAATGTGATTGTGTGCCCTTGATCACATAGCTGACTTACACTTAGTAGATTGTGCTTCAATCCTTCAACATATAACATATTTTTTGTCCTTGATATTCCATTATCCAAGCTCAAAGTCCCTTTTCCAACAATTTTGGTAGAAGCATTATCACCAAATTTCACTGTTCCTCCATTTATTTTCTTGAGAGAAATAAATTTACTTTTATCACTTGTCATATGGCTTGAACAACCACTATCAATATACCAATTATTTCCTTTATTTTGCACATGAATAGTTGTTTGTACCAACATGGAATTTTCCTTTTCTTGTTCCTTTTTATTTTTCTAAAATTTTGAGGATATCTCCTTTTGAACTATTTGACCTTCCTCTTTCTTGCTTGATTTAGGAAGTTCGGGAAATATTGTTTTACACCATCTAGATTTGTGCCCAAAATTATTACATTTGTAACACATTGAAATCAAAGATGAATGTTAAGCTTTGTATTTTATAATTTATGAGATTATATACAAAGTCTAAGGCTAGAGATAGCCTTTAGGATTAATATTACTAATATCCCCTAACAATAACAACAACTCAAAACAATAAGCTGGCCATCAAAAATAAATATGCCGACTTAATAATATCCTAACAATAATGTCGGCGAAGCAAAATAAAGTAAGAAAATTAAACTATATGCTAACACCCCCCTTATTACATTATTTTGCAATACAAAGTGATTTGTGAAAGAAATCAAACTTGATGAATGCAAGGGCCTTGGTGAAGATATCTACAACTTGATCACTAGTGGGAATGTATTGAAGCTGAATGTAGTGCCTTGGAACCTCATATCGAATGAAGTGACATTGTGTATTAATGTTCTTGGTTTGTTCATGATGCAATGGATTCTTGACTAGGTTGAGAACACCTTAATTGTCGTATAACAAGTGAATTGGATATTTGGATGAACAACCCATACTTTTAAATATGTGATGTAGCCATATTGCTTCACACACTGCTTCTCATGCAATGCAATATTATGCCTTTGTATATGAGATAGCAACTACCTGTTGCTTCTTGTTGTGCCAAGATATAGGATCGAATCCAAGATGAAAGATATATCCTGAAGTTGACTTATGATCATCATATGATCCGACATAGTCGGAGTTTGTGTATCCTTGCAAGAAGAATTGATCATTCTTCTTATACTCTAGGCCATATTCCATAATACCATGAACATAGTGAAAAACACATTTTGTTGCCTTTCAATGAGTGTTCTTAGGATCCTACATGTACCTCGAAAGATAGTTGACAACAAACACAATATCTGGCAGTGTTTGTTAGATATATGATATTTTTTATTAGCTATTGATATAGAGTACCATCTATCTAAGGTGAATAATAATACTGTGATAACTGAAGTCCTAACTCCATTGGAATTGCCATTAGTTTACAATTAGGCATACGGTATTTTTCTAACAATGTCTTGGCATATTTTTTCTGAGAAACCTTAATGTGGTGCTTATTTTGGTTTACTTCTAGGCCAATATAGTAGTCGAGAAGCCTGAGATTTGTCATCTCAAAATATGTGCACAAGTATTGTTTAACAACAACTATCAAATATTTGGAGCTACCTGCAATGATCATATCATCCACATACAGTACAAGTAACACTATCTTAGAACCCTATTTCCTTAAATAGAGGTTTGCATCTATCGAAATTCTCTTAAATCCATGTTGTATGAGGTGATCATTCATATTAATATACCAAGATCTGGGAGCTTGTTTCAAACCATACAAGGATTTGACCAATTTATAGAATTTTTTTTCTTGGCCCTCCACTTGAAATCCTTCAAGTTGGGCCATATAGACCTCTTATTTCAGATCACCATTCAAAAATACACTCTTGACATCCATATTATGAAATTTCCACCTAAACTGTGCTACCATAGCATAAAGAACTCGAATGGTTATCATCTGAGCAGTAGGTACAAAAGTTTCCTCGTAGTAAATACCTTCCTTTTGCACATAGCCCTTTGATGAGGCCTAAAAATACCTCAATCATAACATGTTTTGAACACTGAAATTGCCTATAAACTCTTATGTTTAATCTAATATGCTAGTTAAGTTGATTCAAAATGTTGTGTATTAACTATTTGCATGATGAATGTATTTGAAATACTATATTCTAATTTTTACAACTTTTTGTATAAGTTTTATGTTGTTTTGTTATGAATTGCTAAAATGAGATATGCTTAGATTAATAACAACATTTCTCTAATCATGTTTTGATGTCTCAAGCATTCATTTTACCTAAATCTAGCAACAGTTCAAGAAAACTGTTACTGTGCAGCAAAAACTAGGTTTTCCCATGTAAATTTTAGCCAGTTGCCAATGAATGGCAAGGCATGGAATTCACATGTGGGAAGAGATGAAGACCATTGGAATCTGATCCTGAGAAGTAACCCACATGAGAAATGTAGAGAAAATCATTTAAGGAGCCCACATTTGTTCATTTCGAAGTCTTCGAAATGAACAGAAATGAAAAAACATAGTGTCTTCGAAATGAGTGGATCTTCGAAATGAGAACTGTAGTGTCTTCAGAATGAGCGGATCTTCAAAATGATAACTGTAGTATCTTCAGAATGAACAGATATATTCAGAATGAGAATTGTAGTATCTTTAGAATGAGCCACTTATCTTCGAAATGAAAATAGAATGTGCTTTTTGACTTATTGACCAAATTTTGATGATGGAAAAAGGGAAATAAAGATTGAAAAGGATAAAGGGAAATATCTTAGATCTGACTTTGCCATCCTTGCTGACCAAAGCCACCATTTATGGAAAGATCAAAGTGTGATCTTCTTCTAGGATAAAAACCAGGAATTGCTGCAGCATAATAGGATTAGATCTTTTTGAGATATTCTCAGCTTGTTAGTAAATCTTAGGACATCTATAAATAGGGCTCCCATTCAGGTTGATCTGGTAGGAAGTAGAGAAGGAAGAAAGTAGTAGAGAGTAAGGGGAATAGAAGATAGAGAAATCAGTAATAGGTGATAATCAGAAAGTGACTGTTACAGTCCTGTAACAGTTTTCAATAGCATTATTATAATCATGTTTCTAAATCAATAAAAGTATATTGTTTCTATTTCATATTGCTTATGAGTGTGAGTAAGATCTAGAGAGAGAGAGACTCATACCTTCTTCTGGACAAAGAGGCTGGCCACTTCCAGACCTAGGAGGAGGACTAACAATAGGTTTTTATTTTGATTTTGCTATAGCAGAATGAGTTATAGAACTTGTCATTTCATTCCTTTGTAAACAACTAATGATATTTGCAATATTAGCTTATTTTATGTTTTGTGATTAATTATTTGGTTGTAATCCCAACTTTCGGCAAAGCTTTCAACTTATTGCAAGACTGTCATTTCCAAAATTTGCTATTTTCTGTAATTTCTTGCATTTTATGTTTTGCTGTCAACCCTTGCACAGAAGATTGACAACCTTCTGTTACAGAGCCTTGACAGTTTCATTTCCATGTTATAAATAGGTTTTTATTGCTGCAAAAGTAAATAGATTTCCTTTCTACAATTACAATTAGACTTTCAATTTTGCAACTATTATTTTTGCAACATAATTAGGTCTCATTCTGCAATTGTAATTAGGACTTCATTTCTGCAGTTAATGATTAGTTTCCAATTCTGCAAATTAGATTAAGGTTTAATTCATGCAATTTAGAGATAGGAATGTCCTAAATCCCCCACATAATCAATTTCACCAATAAGACCTATTGCTCTAGATTGACCTAAGTTATAACCTTGTTCACCCCCTTCTTTCACAGATAGCCTTGTACACAGCCCTGGACTGACAAATTCATTGAGAATTAATGATGTGTATAATGACAACGCATCATTTTGGCACCGTTTTTGAGGAATTATGTTGCTAGAAGGTAACAACAGTCCAATAGTTGTTAGTTAGACTGAACTGTGAAGATTCAAGATAAAATCTGAATAGAATAACTGGTTAAAATAACAACTATTGACATATAATTTATGTCATTTAGAGTGAACATGAATGAGTAAGTCTAGGGATGAAAAAGGTAGAATTACCAAAAAGGATCCCTGGCTCATTCTATTAAGGAGATATTCATGCCTAAGGGGTGAATCACCTGTGTTTGAATTACCAGAAAGATTGAAAGAAAAATCACCAGTCTCACCATCATTAAAATATTCTGAGAAAGGAAAATCACCAGTCTCACCATCACTAGAACATCCTAAGAAAGAAGAATCGTCAGACTCATTATCAACAGAGGATCTTGGACCTCTTGAGAGAGAAATTTGGATAAGTTTAACTAAGAAACCAAAAACTATGGCAGAGGAAGGCAATGGCCAACATGGCTATGTCCATGATGAAGGAGATGATCAGGATATTCCTCAACCTTCCAGAACATTTGAATATCCTATCCATTTGAATCCAACACAAAACTCTCCCATGAAGACTATTTCACCTTCAGTACTTCCAACCTTCCGAGGTGTTGTATTTGAAGATCCTGATCAATTTTTATTTGAATTCAAGGTAGTGTGTCAAACCTATGATTATGTAAATGACAATAAAAAACTTAAGGTTTTTCCCTCAACACTCAAGGACTTAGCATTACGTTGGTTCATGAGCTTAGAGCCAAATTCCATCCGAACTTGGGATCAAATGGAAACTATGTTTTTAGACAAATATCAGGAGTATTGTCGTGTAAGAAACAGGAAAGATGAGTTATTCAGGATTAAATAGGAAGATGACGAAACATTAGAAGACTATCTTGATACGTTCTCCTTTGTTCAAAGGAGATGTGGACTTGTAGAACCAGAGTTATGCAAAACCATATTTTTGAGAGGATTGCAATATGAATCCAGAGACGTATTGGATTTGATGGGAAGAGGAGATGTAAATACTCTCAGTAATGAGGAAATTATGGATCTCTATAGGAATTACTCTCACAATAAGAAAAGAAGAAGAAAAAAAATACAAATGGCACTGATGTGAAGGAACTAATAGAGGAAATTGTAAATTTTAAAACTGATATTCTAGTGCAATTAAACAAAACTTTGGGGGAAATGTCTGCAAAAGCAAAAAACATAGAACCTTTGGCAATTTATTTCCCAATATGTAGAAATAAACATGCTTTGTAGGAATTTCCTTTGAATAAAACATCTATCTCAGCCATTTGTAGTATCTGTTCAAAGAGGCATTCAACTGATCAATGCCACCTGCTACCACAACTCAAAATTGTGTTAGAAAGTCAGACTGAGGAACTCAACTATATTGGACCAAAACAAGGGGGAAATTTCTCTCAATACCAAAATCCCTCTCATTTTCCTACAAATTGGGGGCATAATCCTGGTACTATGCCTTAGGGACAATCAAAACCACCCCAACATCCTTGGAATTATCCTCAATGGACAAATTCCCAAGAATGGCCACAAACAAATTGGAGTAATTTAGCCTGGAATTAGAATCAAAACAACCCATATTGGAATCAAAACAACCCATCATGGAGTCAAAACAACCCATCATGAAATCAAAACAATCCACCCTAGAATCAGAATCATAATAATCCACATTGGATGCAAAATCAACCACAGTGGAATCAACAATACCAGTCCTATCCAAGGCAGCAAAGAAATCAAGGTCAAAATCAGCATTTGCTGCCTGCACCTAATCAAAACTTTTAAGAAAAATAGAACCAACCATAGCAAACAAAATAGGTGAAACAACCTCAAATTCCAGCTCAATCAATCACTAATCCAAACAACATGAGACAGGCATCCCCTGTCTATGTGGCTGAAGCTGAAGACAATGTTGAAATAAATGTTATTGATTGTAGTAACATCCAACTTCATTCAAGAAAAGTTGTACCTGAACCCATTTCCAATAAAAGCAAAGAAAATGAAGAGCAAGAACCCTTGGAACCAGTTATAATTGAATCGACAATAGAGAAAGAAGAAGAACAAACAGAACCACAAGCAGAACAATTACCTTCATCAAGGATAATTCCATATCCTGAAAGATTCAATACCACAGCAGAAAATTCTAAATCAGACCTGGTCAAGGAACTTAAAAATTTAACTATATCATTACCCTTATTGCAAGCCATTAAGGATATACCAATGATTAAAAGTACTATCCGATATTTGTGCATTAGAAGAGCAAGAAGGAAAAAGAAGGCATTTCCCAAGACTGTTCAGATTGAAGGAAAGATAGCTGATCTCTTATCTGGAAAACTATTACCTCCAAAGTATAGTGACCTAGGAAGTCTAGTTATCATAGTTACCATAGGTTCAGTACCAATATCAAATGTCTTAGTAGATCTAGGAGCTGCAATAAATGTCATGACCAAAGATATAATGAAACAATTATAGCTCAAACATCTCAACCCCACATTTACAATTTTAGAAATGGTTGATAGGTCAGTTGCAAAACCTGAAAGTATCATTGAAGATGTTCCTATAGAAGTTTCATCTTGGGAATTCCCTATATATTTTTTGGTTTTACAGCCAAGAAATTCAGCACATGGATATCCCATCATTTTGGGAAGACCTTGGCTTGCAACTGCAGCAGCCTTCATAGACTACAGATCTGGAAAAATAACTATTTCAAATGGTATTGATCTAAAACATATCTCTCTGTATCCTCCTACAAGACCCTCCAATAATTTTTTAGGTCAGTTATGGTTTCCTAATTCAGATGAAGAATCAGAGGAGGTTATTTCCACACTAGCCACCTTGGTAGTAAGAGAACACACAGAAGACCTCCAAGATAGAAAATTCAAAAAATGAAACTATCCTAATAAATGTTCTGCAAGAACAAGGGTTGAAAGAAGAAGTAGTAAATATCCAGCAATTGTTAAGGAATGAGGAGAACCAAAATTCTGAAGGTGAACCATCTGTATTATCATAGGAAAAATCTGTTTCACTACCACATGGGTGGCACCATCACTTGATTTTTCCTTCTCACTATTCCATATAGGATATGCTTCCATCATAAAATAATGAAACATAAATTTCTTATTTTCTCCCATATCAGCAGTGTCCTCTTAACTCCCTAACCACCAGGTATGAAGAAGTGAGTTCAATCCTTCCAAATACAAAACAAATAGAAGTCCAGCCAAGAAATTTTTTAAACATTTACAACTGGATTACTAGAGAATAGGAAGACAAATTGATAGTTGTCTTGTAGAAGCATGTTCATGCTTTTTCTTGGGACTATAAAGATATGTCAGGAGTTCACCCTGATATATGTACCCACAGAATTTATACTGAAGAAGTCAAGCTAGTAAGACAACTCCAGAGAAGACTGAATCCTGCCCTAAGGGATATTGTAAAGGAAGAAATTGAAAAACTTTTGGAGGTAGGATTCATTTACCCAATTTTTGATAGCCAGTGGGTCTCTCCATTGGTTATAGTTCCTAAGAAGAATGGAAAAATGAGAATATGTGTAGACTATAGAGAACTGAATAAGGTGACATACAAAGACCATTTTCCATTACCTTTCATAGATCAGGTGTTAGATACCCTTGCTTGGAAAAAGATACTTTTGTTTTCTTGATGGATTTAGTGGATATAATCAAATTCAGATTGCACCTGAAGATCAAGAGAAAACAACCTTTACCTATCCATGGGGAACATTTGCCTATAGGGTTTTACCTTTTGGTTTGTGTAATGCCCCAAAAATATTTCAACGAGCAGTTTTAGCAATCTTTTCTGATCTGACTACCAACAGTGTTGAGATATACATGGATGATTTCACAGTATGCGGATAGACTTTTGACTTTACATTAGAAAACCTTGAAAAAGTTTTAGCTCGCTGTGAAACATACCAGTTATCCTTGAATCCAAAAAAATGTTTTATGATGATAAAGGAAGGAATAGGTCTTGGTTATCACATCTCTCCTCAGGGAATCCAAGTTGATCCAAAGAAGGTGGAAATTATCAAGAATATTCTTCCTCCTAAAACTCAGACTAATGTCAGAAGCTTCCTAGGACACATTGGTTTTTACCATAGGTTTATTCCCATATTTAGCACAATAGCCAATCCCATGTTTGCCCTATTGACTAAATATTCTAAATTTTCTTGGACTGCAAGATGTCAGGAATCATTTGAAGCTCTGAAAGAAAAATTAGTAACTCCACCTGTGTTAAGAGGCCCTAATTGGACATTACCATTTCACATACAGACTGATTCTTCCAATACTACAATTGGAGCAGCATTAGGACAAATTGACAATGGTGAACACTATGCCATCTACTACATTAGCAAGAATTTGATAGGAGCTGAGAAAAATTATACCACAACTGAAAAAGAATTCTTAGTAGTAATTTATGCCATCAACAAATTTAGGCATTACATCACAGGTTATCAAATATTTATTCACACAGATCACATAGCCATTAAATATTTGATGAATAAGCCTATGGTAAGTGCAAGAATTATTCACTGGTTACTGTTGTTAGCGTACTTAACAGTATTGTCTGTATTTTCATATTTAGCATTATTATGTTGTTACACTGTTACAACGTAACAGTTCAGTTACGCCAGAATTCCTATTCCCGGGTACTGATGTATTATTTAAACCCATATGAATAATACAATTCTAGTTCCTGATTTCTACATGGTACCAGAGCAAATTTTGAAATTTTGGGCAGAGTTTTTTTTTTGCAGAGGCAGTGCAAGTCGCCAACCGAGGGAGGCGCATCCACGCGACCGGGCGGACGGCCCCCCCCGCCCACGCTGCACGCGCAAGGAGCTCTGACGCCGCGTAGGCAGGCCGTGACAGAGTGCGGTGACTGAGCACGCGTCCGTGACGTCCAGGGAGGACGCAGACATCCCCCCACAGAGCGCACGTTCGCGACGTCCAGGGAGGACGCAGACGTCCCCCTGTGCCGCGACAGAGCGCGCGTCCTTTATGCGTACATCGCAGGCTGTGCGATGTCCAGGGAGGACGGCAGACGTTCCCCCTGTGCCGCGCGCGGACGGGACGCAGGCACGACGTCCAGAAGGGACACGCGTCGTCCACGTAGGGAGGAGGGATGGTGGACGCCCCCCCTTGGATTTTAATTAAAAAAAAAAAAAACATAGGCACCCCCCGTCTGAAAAAAAATTAAACCCCCCCCGCGGGAATTGAAATTTAAAATTCCCGCTCCCCGTCGGGTATAAACCCCCCCCCCAAAAAAAAAAAAAGAAAGAAGAGCGCGCTGCGCACAGAGCCAGCAGAGATTGCAGCCGCGGCTGGGGCGGGACGCCGGGAAATTTTTTTTTTTGGAAAGAAAAACCAGGAATTTTTTTTCGAAAAGAAAAACTGTGGAATTTTTTTTCGGAAAAGAAAAGGCAGCCGCAGAGAGGAGTGCCGGGAGCCGCCGAGCAGAAGTTGGCGAGGCCGAGGAGGAGGACCATTCGGGTTGAAAAAGGAGGAGGTTGACTGATCCTCCCGGATCAGCCCGCTGGCTCACGTGGTCGTGAGCCGTGCGGTAAGGCTCAGGGAGCCTGCAGGTCGGGGGTTCGAATCCCGCCGACTCCCCCCTAAGGTATATTTTTTTTGCAAAGTTAATTTTTTAATTATTATTTTTTTTAATTAAAATTTTTAATTTTAATTTTTTAATATAGTTTTTTAACTTTATAAATTAAAATTTTAATTTTAATTTATTTTTTTATAAGTTTAAAAACTATATAAATTAAAATTATTTATTTTAATTTTAAATTTATAATAATTATTAAAATGCTTTGTTAAAAAAAAGCCTTTTTTAAAGGGGGGATATTTTTTCAAAAAAATCAAAGGGGGATAGTGAGTAATTTTTTGAAAAATAGCAATTTTGGCATTGTAAAAGGTGCATTTTCGGCTGTGACCGACACCTTGTGGGTTATTCTTGTGGGCAGTTTTTTTTATGTTGTATGTTGCATATTTCATTTTTGCACTATAACATTAAAAACTTAAAATCAAAACACTCCCTAAGTCCCCGAAATATAAAACCCATCCGTGCAATTTTATTGCACTGTAGCGTTCGGTATTTGTGATACCTCTGGCCAGTACTTACAGGTAAAGCTGTCGTGATTTGGCTACTGTATCCGCCGCCTAATATAGCTGCTACAACGACGTCTGAGCTTGTTCTCTATAAATCCTCGGGGAGAGATAAGTTAGCCATTTTTGCATTTTTTACTCCATCCACTACCCTTTATCGCACTTGTGTTTAGGCGTAAATCCCGACGAAGTATTCTTCATAGTGTTTAGGGGAAGTTACGCCCCACGCATGAGAAGAATCTTCTATGGTAGGTGCCATCAACAAGGCGATTCCCTTTCAGCACCGCTTATGTTCCACGTATCGTATGATCTCTAAAACTCACCTATAGTCTCCCTCACGTAAGGGCGGGTGATTTTTTGTTGATCTTTCTAAATACCTATAGTTTCCCTCACGTAAGGGCGGGTATTTTGTACGGTATATTGGCCTAGCAAAAGGTATATCGAAAGGGGGACCAATTGGTGATATAAGGAACCTTCACTATGGCCACTGTTGCAAAGTTAATGACTGATCCGCATCAGTTATTGAAAGGTCCAAATTATACACCATGGAAACATAAGATGAAGGCTATTCTCCAAATGGAAGATTTGTGGGATATTGTTACTGGAGTAGCAACTAGGCCTTCACCAATAGCAGGATCCACAGGTCCTTCAGCAGATCAGATAGCCTTTGACAAGAAATACAGTCGAGCAAAGGTGCTCATTTTGTTTGCTATTTCAGATGAAGTGCAACCTCATATAGCTGATAAAGCAAGTGGTAAAGAGGCATGGGATGCCCTTAGAACCATCTATGAGGGGAAGAATGAATCCACCATTCTTCATCTTCAACAACAACTTCATAACCTGAGTTTGAGACAGGGTGAAACAGTTTGAACTCTTTCACGTGCAGAGTGTCTGAGTTGAAAGAGAAATTGAGTTCTCTGGGAGATACTGTGGACGAAAAGCTTCTCATTTCACTTGTGATGAGAGCTTTACCTTATTCATTTGATATGTTGATAACCTCCATCCAGGTGTCTCAACGACAAATTACCTACATCGAGTTGGTCAATCTGCTCCAACAACAGGAGGCACGCCAACTTCACAAGGATGATTCTTCCAATACAACCCTATACACCAACAGGCAGGGTTCTAGGAAGAAAGGTAATGGGCAAAAAGGAGGCAAATTTCAGAAAGGAGGAAATTCTCAACAAGATACAAAAGGAAAATGCAAACAACCTCAACAGAAGAAGAGGTGGTGCAAGATCTATGAGAAAGACAACCATGACACCAATAGGTGTTGGCATAAGAACAAGTAGAAAGGCCAAAACAAACCACAAAATAAAAACAAGCAACCCCAGGTGAATGTTGTTGTTGAAGAATCTGACTCAGATTCTGAATGGGCACACAAGGTGCTCATGACTACCACAGATTCCACACAGAGGGATCCTATTTGGTATGTCGATTCTAGAGCTAGCAAACATATGAATGGCGACAGATCGTGGTTTGAATCATTTGTGGCCAAGGAGGGCAAACCTATCACCATTGCTGATGATAAAACCTACAGGGTTTAGGGAGAGGGTACAGTTTCAGTCACTCTTCCTGATGGCAAGTGTCAGATTGACAAATTCCTCTATGTTTCGGGATTGGCTAACAATTTGCTGTCAATGACACAAATCCTGGATAGAAATATGGTTGTCAACTTTCGTGTTGAGAATGGAAAGAAGTGTTGTACCATTACCAGGAAGGGTAAACAGATTGCAATGACTTCATATAAGCACGGCTTATTTGCACTAGATGCTATCTCTACTCCACATGTTGCCATGACTGTCTCTACCAAGGAGGCAACTTCCCTTTGGCACAAGAGATATGGGCATCTAAGTTCTGGCTACTTACTTGAGCTCAGCAAGTATGAGATGGTAAAGGGTCTTCCTTCCCTTTCAGCCACATTGCCAGTGTGCTCTGACTGCTTGGCAGGAAAGCAGCATAGAGTACCATTTGAGAAGAGCTCTACAAGAGCAAGAAAACCTCTGGAGTTAATTCATACCGATCTGTGTGGTCCTTTCACACCTCAAAGTTGTGGAGGGAAGAGGTACTTTCAGTTATTCGTAGATGACTACTCACGAAAGATGTGGGTTTTCTTTCTCCAACTGAAATCTGAAGCTTTCGCATTCTTCCAGCAATTCAAGAAATCCGTTGAGAAGGAGTCAGGAGCTTCTATCAAAACCCTCCGCTTAGATCGAGGGGGAGAGTTTACCTCTAATGAATTTTTTGCATTCCTAGATAAGCATGGGATCAAGAGACAATTAACAACTGCCTATACTCCTCAGCAAAATGGAGTTGCTGAGAGAAGGAACCGTTCTATCATGGAAATGGTTCGTTGTATGCTCACAGGAGCTACTCTTGGGCAACAATATTGGGCAGAAGTTGTCACCACTGCAGTGTATCTATTGAATAGGGCACCCACAAAGGCCCTAAAAGGAATGAATCCACAGGAAGCTTGGAGTGGTCGAAAACCCTCCATATCTCATCTACGTATTTTTGGGTGTCACGCTTTCATGCACATACCGAAAGAGAAAAGGAAGAAGCTAGATGAGAAAACACTGAGATGTATTTTTCTTGGTTATTCTGAGCATTCTAAAGGATATCGGTTGATAGATCCTTTGACCAAGAAAATTCATATCAGCAGAGATGTTGTCTTTGATGAAGCTTTCACATCACAGAGCACATCTAAAGTACACCAAGATATTGTGGAACCTAAGGAAGAGAAGATTCCTTCGTCGACTCAGACAGGAGGTCCTTCTACATCTTCTTCAACCCCACCGAAGAAGAATCCTAAATGGTGTACAAATACAATTAGAGATGCAAATTTATCCACTCCTCCCAATATGAATTTGGATAGATATCGTACACGCAGTATGGCTGAAAAGGAAAGAGAAGCCAGAGAAACTGGTGAGGTTGATGATCTTTGTCAATCTTTTGAGGAACTCTCTATGACTCCAAGTACAGAAGTTGAGGATATGGATATTGATGATGACAGGGCATTCATGTCTACCATAGATAGTCTTGAACCTACATCAGTGCAAGATGCTCTCAGTGAGCCTCAGTGGAAGGCCGCTATGGATACAGAGTATGATTCTCTGATGAAAAATAAAACTTGGAAGCTTGTTGATCTGCCACATGGAAAGAAACCTATTGGCTGCAAATGGGTATACAAAGTCAAGTACAAGGCAGATGGAACAATTGATAAGCATAAGGCCCGGCTTGTTGCAAAGGGCTATGCTCGAAAGGAAGGCATCGACTATGAGGAAACTTTTGCACCTACTGCTCGGATGACCACAATTCGGGTTATGTGTGCTATGGCATCACAATATGGGTGGAAATTTCACCAGATGGATGTCAAAAGTGCCTTTCTAAATGGTGATCTCCAAGAAGAAGTCTATATGACTCGGCCTGAAGGATTTGAAGTGGAAGGCCAACAGCAGAAAGTTTGCAAATTGGTCAAATCCTTGTATGGTCTGAAACAAGCTCCTCGAGCTTGGTATATAAAAATGGAAAATCACCTTATGCAGCATGGATTTAAGAGATGTCCGTTAGATTCAAACCTCTATTTCAAGAAACAGGGTTCTGAGATAGTGTTTCTTGTACTCTATGTGGATGATCTGCTCATTACAGGGAGTTCAGAAACTATGATCTCTACTCTCAAAAGAAACTTGTGCAAATATTTTGAGATGACAGATCTCGGACTTCTCCATTACTTGTCTTGGTCCGGAATTCAGCCAGAAGGAGCACTCCATCAAAGTGTCTCAGAAAAAATATGCCAAGACATTGCTGGATAAATATCGCATGACTGACTGCAAGCCAATGGCAACTCCAATGGAGAATGGACTTCAGTTATCATGATATGATGACTCACCTTAGGTAGATGGTACTCTCTATCGACAGTTGATTGGGAGTCTCATATATCTGACCAATACTAGGCCAGATCTCGTATTTGCTGTCAACTATCTTTCGAGGTTCATGCAGGAGCCTAAGACTACTCATTGGAAAGCAGCAAAACGTGTTCTTCACTATGTCCATGGTACTATTGAATATGGCCTAGAATACAAGAGGAACAACAAATTCTTCTTGCAAGGATACACGGACTCCGATTTGATGATCGCAAGTCAAATTTTGGATACATTTTTCATCTGGGATCCGGTCTTGTCTCTTGGCACAGCAAGAAGCAACAGGTGGTTGCTATTTCATCAATAGAGGCAGAGTATCGCATCGCACGTGAAGCTGTGTGCGAAGTGATATGGTTACGTCGCATTCTGACAAGTATGGGCCATCCATCAAAATCTCCAATACGCTTGTTTTGCGACAATCAGGGTGTTCTGAACCTCGTCAAGAATCCAGTCCATCATGAAAGAACAAAGCACATTGACACACAATGTCATTTCATTCGGGATGAAGTTCCAAAACACCGAATTCAGCTTTAGCACATTCCCACAGATGCTCAAGTTGCAGGCATTTTCACTAAGGCACTTGGACGTGTCAAATTTGAATTGTTTCGCAGCTCACTTTGTATTGCAAAATGATGTAAGGGGATGTTAGTAGTCTAGTATAGCTATTAGTTATTACATTACCCAAATAATGTAAGAAAGGGGGATGTTAGCGTACTTAACAGTATTGTCTGTATTTTCATATTTAGCATTATTATGTTGTTACACTGTTACAATGTAACAGTTCAGTTACGCCAAAATTCCTATTCCCGGGTACTGATGTATTATTTAAACCCATCTAAATAATACAATTCTAGTTCCTGATTTCTACAACTGTTGCTACAAGAATTTGATATCACTATAATCAACAAACCAGGAAAAGCTAATGTTGTAGTAGATTTCTTGTCCAGATTACAGAACACAAATGAAGGGGAATTAGTTGAAGATACCTTTCTTGATGAAAAATTATTTGCTATATCATTCCAATCACCTTGGTTTGTAGATATAGCCAATTACTTGGTCACAGGGAAAGTTCCTCCACATTTCACGTCAAAACAAAAAAAACAATTGATCAAATAGAGTTCTTCTTTTGAATGGATCAAGGATATACTTTTTAAGTGCAGTCCTGACCATGTATTACGTAGGTGCATCCGAAAGGATGAGGTGTATGATATCCTTAGGTCTTGTCATGATGAACCCTCAGGTGGACACTACTCTATAAAAAGCACAATTAGAAAAATCTTAGGGACAAGATATTATTGGCCATATCTTCACAAGGATGTGAAAAATATATCAAGCATTGTGATGCATGCCAAAGAATGGGGAAACCCACTCATACAAATGAAATGCCACTGCAACCTCAATTGGTTTTAGAGCTATTTGAGAGGTGGGGGCTTGATTTTGTAGGACCTATTGATCCACCTTCTCAAGGAAAGGTGCATATTATGGTATGCACTGATTAATTGACAAAGTGGGTAGAGGTGCGTGCTTTCAAACATGCTCGTGAAGAGGTCACTGATTTCTTGTATACTCAAATTTTTTAGAGATTTGGAGCTCCCCATTTTATCACCACGGACCAAGGACCACAATTTGCTTCTAAATTCATTGAGGCATTTACATAATTATATGAAATCAAACATAGAAAATCATCACCTTATCACCCACAAGCAAATGGCCAGGTTGAGGTAACAAACAAAGAACTAGAACGAATTTTAACAAAAATAGTAGCTTTTCATAGGAAGTACTAGCTAGACAAATTACCTGAAGCAGTATAGGCTTACAATACTACTTGGAAATCCACTACTATATTTACACCTTATGAACTAGTCTTTGGTAAAAAACCCCTCTTACCTATTGAATTTGAGCTACTAACACTACGCACAACATTGGAAATTGGAATTGAATTGTCACAGGCATAGACAAACATGATTCTGCAGCTGAATGCACTGGATGAACTTAGGTTGGATGCTCTGCACCAAACTGAAGTAATTCAAGAGTAGAGGAAATTATGGCATGACAATCACATTCAGTAGAGGAAACTTCAACAAGGAGATTGGGCTTTACTGTTTGATTCTCGCTATGAAGACTTCCATGGAAAGCTGAGAACTAGATGGCTTGGACCTTACCGAATTGAGGAGGTATTTGACAATGGAGCAGTCTGTTTATCTCCTATTGATGGGTCACAGAGAAAGTTGGTAGTGAATGGACATCACTTCAGGGTGTACCATACACCTCTGACTAAAGAGGAATTCTTACAGCAGCTTGACAGTTTGGATACACAACAGGTGGAAGAAATTTCCTCTTCCACTTCAAAACAATCGACATGATCATGAATTTCAAGAAAAAATAGAAAAATACAAAAAAATCAGAAAAAAAGCAGAAAATAAAAAGATGAATAAATTTTTATTATGAATTCCTTCATGGGCATGATTTCAGGGAAATCATGAAATTCCTTCATGGACATAGTTAGAATCAAGAAAAAAAAAAGAGAAAATAAGAGAGAAAATGAGAGGTAAAATAATAAAAAAAAAAAGAGAAAAATGAATAACTCAGTAGTGAAAACCTTTTTCAAGGCACTACTGGGTTGGTATGCATGAAAACCTATTTTCTAGCATGCATAACCTTGAAAATTTCTGAACCATCATTGTACAAATTCACCAACTGCACTTGTTTTGAAATATTGTAGAAAATCTCAGCAGAACATCAACGAAGCAGTCATCTTTCAAAAACTTGCATTAACTTGTTTTAATCAGGTATATATTTCTTACATTTCTTCATTGTAAATGATTGGTATATAGTATATAACAATTAACCATTAGCATAAAAGATATCCATAAGAGTTGGCATACTTAAACATGTTTTGAGAATGAGAATATTGATTTCTGCTTAATCTTCGGAACAAGAATGCCAAAAACAGTGCCTGATACCTTCTTTAGATTAATTGTTGTATTGTCTTCGAATTGAAATTGTCTTCGAAATGACAACAGAATGAATGTTGCACTTTGTCTTCGAAATGAAGATTTATCTTCGGAATGAAGCTCTGTCTTCAGAATGAAGCAAGATTTGTCTTCAGAATGCAGTAGGAATTGTCTTCAAAATGAAGATTGATCTTTGAAATGAGGATTTGTCTTCGAAATGAAGTTCTGTATTTGAAATGATGATTTACCTTCACAATGCAGCATGATATTTAGAATGAAGCCTCATCTTTGAAATGAAGATGCTTTAGAATTTGCAAAAAGCACAACAGAAAACATTGGAGATGAGTCACCAGCACAAGAACATTCCAAGCAGCAGCATGAAACAGATCAAGTACTCCTATTGATGTCCCTGTATTTAAAACTGTTATACCATCAGTAGAAGTAGTAGATAAGGGGGTGCAAGTAGAATTACTATCTGATGACAACCCAATAGAAATAACACATAAGGGGGTGCAAGTAGAATTATTAACAGATGAATAGCCAGTGGAAGTGGTAGAAAAAGGGGTTCAGATAGATCTGCTACCTAGAATTCCACCTGTAGTCAGACCATCTAATACTATGTCCTTAGAACAATATAATGCAGACATAGCTAGTTGGATGATTAGGTATGAGAAGCTTTCCACTAAAACTGAAAAGTTCAAATTAGTAGCAAAATAGCTAGAAGCCAAGGAAATAGAAATTCAGGCATTAAAAGAAAAGGTGTCTGATTTATGTCAAATTGTTGAATTTTTAGTCCAATTCAGATGGCCAGCTAGATTTTACAGCCTTATTCTGAAGGAGAAATACCTCAGATGGTAGGTCATGAGGATTAGTTCAGATCTTTCATATAAATTAGACACCAATGCAAATTTCTTGGAAGCATACTTTGATAGCCCTTTTGAGCAGAAAAATCTCCTATGTGAATTGTTTTTACATAGTTTCTTTATTCCAAAAGAAGTAGAGTTTCATCCATAGATCTACATTACAGATGTTCAATTGAGGGCATTCATGTCTACCTTGCAGAATCAGTTTTATTGGGACCAAGAAAAGAGGCAGAATAAGGAGATTGAAACAAGATTTGAATTGTTAGTCAGAGCAATTCAGCCAAATCACCCCATTATCACAAGACAACACTTCACCATGATGAACAAGGATGATGTGAAGCGAATGTACTTGACCAACTTGAGGGACTGTGTGAACAGATTCCACAATTTTTGTAATGACAACTTTGTGCCAGCATTATCAGTCTGTAGAAACAGGTGGGCTAAACTTTCCATGTCTTTGCAAAAAAGAGAACCCATTTCCCCCATCAACTTAGAATGGTCCAAAAGAAGGGTAGAAGGAGTAATATAGTTGATTGAACTCATGCAACATAATTGGATAGGTCTCATATTTAGGCCTCCAACCATCATCACTCCAGTCCCATTCTACTTTGAAGAAGATGCCCAACCTGATGAACAATTTGAAGAATGGATTAGGGACCTTCAGAAGAACAGGGGATTTTATACAGGCAAGAATTTGTTCTACAGGTCATGGAATTTGACCATTGACATATGTGATTCCATAGCCCAATAGAATGCACGAGGACGTGCATCAATATAAGTTGGGGGGAAAATGATGAGGCATGAAAATGCCTCAATCATAACATGTTTTGAACACTGAAATTGCCTATAAACTCTTATGTTTAATCTAATATGCTAGTTAAGTTGATTCAATATGCTGTGTATTAACTATTTGCATGATGAATGTATCTGAAATACTATATTCTGATTTTTACAGCTTTTTGTATAAGTTTTATGTTGTTTTTTTATGACTTGCTAAAATGAGATATGCTTAGATTAATAACAACATTTCATTAACCATGTTTTGATATGTCTCAAGCATTCATTTTACCTAAATCTGGCAACAGTTCAAGAAAATTGTTACTGTGCAGCAAAAACTAGGTTTTCCCATGTAAATTTTAGCCAGCTACCAATGAATGGCAAGGCATGGAATTCACATGTGGGAAGAGATGAAGACCATTGGAATCTGATCCTGAGAAGTAACCCACATGAGAAATGTAGAGGAAATCATTTAAGGAGCCCACATTTGTTCATTTTGAAGTCTCTTCGAAATGAACAAATATCTTCGAAATGAGAAAACACAGTGTCTTCGAAATGAGCAGATCTTCGGAATGAGAACTGTAGTGTCTTCAAAATGAGTGGATCTTTAGAATGAGAACTGTAGTATCTTCAAAATGAACATATATCTTTAGAATGAGAATTGTAGTATCTTCGGAATGAGCCACTTATCTTCGAAATGAAAACAAAATGTGCTTTTTGACTTATTGACCAAATTTTGATGCTGGAAAAAGGGAAATAAAGATTGAAAAGGATAAAGGGAAATATCTCAGATCTGACTTTGCCATCCTTGCTGACAAAAGCCACCATTTATGGAAAGTGTAGACACCAAAATAGCACCAATCCGATTACATGACAACGAGCGCTAATTGCATTGACACAAACAGTCCCTAGGGTAGCCCCTAGAGGTTAAACAGTGGTCCTAACCACTTCTAAAAGCAATTTTAGAGGTCAAAGGTCAATTTGGCACCTTTTAGGCACTTTTTTGATTATTCGCTCCACCCAGGAACGAGTACAGACTGGTGCTCATTCCACCCAGGGACGAATTCTAGCGCTCATTTTAGGGTGGGATGAATACCAGGTTTGATCGAAAAAAAGTCAAACCTCAGCATAGGACAACTTAGAATTGCCACTAAGCTCTCCCTTCATGACATAGGAGTACAAGTGATTTCTTTTGACAACTCAGATCTGCCACTTGACTCTCCATTCACTGCATGGAAATAAGAGTGAGCTTTTTAGGACAACTCAGATCTGCCACTTGATCCTCCCTTCATTACATGGGAGTGAGAGTGGGATTTTTCATGGCAACTCAAATTAGCTACTTAACTCTCCCTTCATTGCATGGGAGTGTGAGTGAGTTATTTTGAGCATGCAGAAGCAGTTACAGAAGCAGTTATGAAGTCCTTGATCAAGGAGAAGTCTTCTCTTCACAGAAAAAAGCATTCATGCAAAATAGCACTTTTGCATGTTAATTCAAGAGACCCCTTGGGTCTATAAAATGGTGAATTTCCTCACCCAAAAATATACAAAGAAGGAGCATTCTGAGCAACGAAGTGCTGCTATTTTGCTGACTTATGATTTGTGTCTTTACATCCATAATCTCTTAATCGAAAGGGAGGTTATTGGGTGACTTTTGGAGGCATGAATCAAGACCCAAAACTTGATTTTTTTGGACACAATATCCTACCAATTTGTCGATAACACATCACAATAGGTTTCAGAATCATATCAAGTGGATTTGTGTCGAAACAAAGTCTCAACCGGTGGGTGGTTTACCTTCGGGTACCCCTTGCCTTATTGCAGGTTTACTTGTTTCACCCTGGAACGAATACCAGTTTGCTGCAGGTTTACTCGTTTCACCTCGAAATGAATACTAGTCTGTTGTAGGTTTATTCATCCTACCCCGAAATGAATACCGATATGTGTCAAATTTGGTGACTGTTTATTTTGCAGTATTTTATTAATTACCTGTTTATGCTTCTGTCAAATTTTTAGTCTATTTGGATTCATTTTAATCATCGTTATATTCATCTTTTATATTCATTAACAGTACTCTTTCAGATTTGTGAGTTTCATTATCATACACAGGTGCTACTAACGATTTGTTGTTTCTTTGAATGCAGGAGGAGCATCAAGGATTAAAGATTCATCAATACCAGCGGTGGCAACACTTTGGCTTGCCCATTTCAAATGTGAACACTCAGTAGGAGGAACACTAAATCCATGATTGTAATTGAAACTATGTTAATGCTCTTACCCCCTAAAAGGGAGGAGATGTCTTTGTAACAAAATTGGAAGAGTATAAATAAAAAGGGCCGTGCTTTCTATACTTCCTTTTATCTCATTTAAATTCATCTATTTCCTTTCATTTCATGCATTTCACTTTATAGGACCTTAAGCGTTAACTTTGGGTTTTGAATAAATTGCATTAGTTTTCCTTTCTATCTTTCAGAATCTCGTGTTTCCAATGGCAATCATGGTGGGACCTCTGTCCTCTATTTTTTTTAGGTTATATTTTTGATCTAAAATTGCTTGTTTTGATTGTAGGTACCTATCTTTCAGTCATTAGACTGTTATTCGTTTCAATCTGCAACGATTACAGAATTAGGATTCGTCGCACCTAGGGGCGAATAGGCATTCGTCCTACCCTGGAACAAATATGGTTCTTATATTTGTCTCACCCCAGGATGAATAACATTCTGTACATTTTTTAGAATAGCAAGTCAAAAACATCCTTTTGGGCAGAGAAGAGGTAGGGGTTTTTAACAAGCCTTTGTCAAATTTTTGTTTTCTGTTTTCTGATTTTCAGTTTTGTATGGCTTAGGGAAAGTTTCCTTTTTTGTTTGCCTATTTCATTTTTTGCAAATTAAAATGAACCTCACACATCACATGGTTACTTAAACCAAGGAGATGGTCGTAAAACCCCAGCCCTTGAGCAAGACCAACAGTGGATTTCATCACCACGTTGGCTTGGATATTTGCATACATTACCCCGATCGCATTGTTGCTAGACGTAAATCTTGATGAAAGCTGACCAAGTGTAGCTAGGGTGATTCCTAGTGCATGAGGATAAGTCTTCTATGGTAGGTGTCATAAACAGAGTGATTCCCCTTTCGTACCACCTATGTTCCATGTATCATCTGCTCTCATGTACCTATAGTCTCCCTCATGTAAGGACGGATATATAGAGAGGTTGGCATATCGGTCCGACAATGGTATATTGAAGGGGCGACCATTTTGGGAGTCATATGAGCCTTCATAATTGCATTTAAACGATTTTCATAAAAAGCTTTCAAAAACAAACAACAAAACACACTAAACTAGAATTAGGGCACACTCTTAATATTTAAAAGAGATAATCATTGCTTGTGTGTGTATGCTATTTTCTATTTAGAGTATCAAAAAAAAAATCTAAAAAAGAACGAATTTTTGCATCCTTAGGTTAACATCACCATGGTGTACACTCGTAGCCAAGCCCAATCATAGGTAGAAGCTATAGAGAATACACCAAGGGGGACAAGTCGCCTCCGCTATAGCCCTAAATACTTGGCCATCCTGCCTTGGCGACAGGATACACAAGTTAGTCCACACCATGTAGTTACAGAACATGACTTTAGAGGCACCTCCTTGAGGGGCACTCCAACTCATGCCATCACTAGACAAGAGCATAGAGGCACCTCCTTAAGGGGTACCCCCACTCAGAATAGGCCCTTTCATGAGGATAACCTATACGTAGATCTCAACACAGACACTAGACCTCCCGTAGAAGTTCATTATGGGTGGCCTAGTGATGAAGCGTTGTGTACTGCTCTAGAGCAACAAAGGGTCTAGAAAGAGGGGCCACATGATTTCTTCATCCCTCCTTTGCCCCGTGTTACTGTTCGAGACACTAGGCAATATCCAGAGTATCAAGCTCTCCAAGCGAGGCAAGACAATTCTACCCACACCTTTTACCCATACAAAAGAGAGTACGAGGGAGATCACTACGTTCCTCAAGAGCAGTACACAACACATGAGTGATGTACCTCCATGCCTACCTTGTATTAGGATCACCCATTAAGGCTAGAACCTCAATTGAATGTTGCTAACCTCGATAGAGGGAAATAGCCCATAGGGATCTCGGATCACCATGATCGAGACAGACATGTAGGGGAGGCATCTAGGCTTCCTAAACAAGAGACAATAGAACAAAGTGACTTGGAATTTGCCAAACTAGCCACCCGCAAAGCGTAGATCACGTGGCTTATGCAAGACCAACAGTAATTAGAACATTTATGTCACCTTAACCAAGAGCGTATTCAACGTCAGACAGCTAAATTGCTTCACAACAATGCGCTTGAGAAGGCCCCAGTCCCTCGTGCATAGTAATCTAATATGTATGTGAGGCACAACCCTTTAGTGTGAGATAGGTCTCCACGAATTCATCAAGCACTGCCTCTAAGACCTCTTAGACCTGAGTGGGAGGCCACTCCCTGAAACTGTGATGGGTATCCTTCATGGGCACCCATCAATGTTTACAGGCCTAGGCCAAACACTCCTCAAGAAGCTTATGAGGATTATGAACAAGAAGAAGAGCGGGCTAAAATGCCCTATCAAGGCAGAAGGGGTGCTACCCAGGTCTCCCTCCAAAGGCCTCAAGTTCCCCACAACCCACAACGGGAGCAAACCAAGGAGGAGGAGATTAAGTCCTTCGATGCATACAAAGTGTTGTTAGAACGCTTAGAGACTATGGAACTTAAGACTTTTGGGCCCCAAAAGCCTACTTTATGCCAACTCCGTAGTCATCCTATGCATCCGTCAGTGCCGACACCTCCATACCCTAAACATTTTAAGATGCCCCAATTGGCACTCTTTAGAGGGGACAAAGATGCTCAAGAGCATGTGACTTGATTCTTGAGCCAATGCTTCGATATTCAAGACAATGATGCATTGCTATTAAGAACATTTATAACCACATTCACAGGCCCTACCTCAAATTGGTTTACCCATTTACCGAAGCATAGCATCTACAACTTGGATCAACTAGTGGACGCGTTCCTAGAACGTTTCACTTTTAACACAAAGAAAAAGGTGTCACTAAGTGATCTAGCTAGCCTCAAGTAGTATGAAGAGGAATCTATGGTGGCATATGGGAATTGATAGAGGACATTACTTTTGAAGCTATCCTACCTCCCTCCTATGTCTGACCTAACTCAAATGTTTACAAAGAGCTATTTGCGATCGATCTCTATGCTATTGCAGCTGCAGTAATATGCCACTTTAGAAGAAGCTCTGGCGCAAGCTAGAATTATCGAAGAGATCAAGATACAGGATGGCAAAATTGCCAAGCCTAAGAAAAAAGAATGGAATAAGAGCACTAAAATAGGGACTACGCAACAGAAACCCATCGTGGTAAATCAAGTTGCTATCAATGCCCCTAAGCTTGCCCAAGTGACAGCCTCAAAAGGCTAATTATCAGGCGGTGCCTCCAAACAATTATGATAGAGAAAATATAAAATAGGACCACAATCAGCAGTGTCACCCTAGGCAGCAATTTACACCATACACTAAGTCTAGGGACTCCTTGTTTGACCGTTTGTCAGCGGTAAACTTGATTAATATGCCAGAGATTCAAACAATAGATCCTAATGTGCCAAAGCCTAAGGGCTATAGAGAGGATCTTTACTGTAGGTTCCACAGAAGGAAAGGGCATGACCTTAACGCCTATTGGAAGTTCAAAGGTTTAGTGCAAGATCTCATTGACAACAATACGTTGGTAGTAGATAATCCCATAGCACCTAACAACCAACAAATGGGTGTTTTTAGAGATCCTTTGCCCGCACATAATGCACAAGCCAAACCTATTCATGTCAATGAGGTGCAACAGAATTGCCCTATGGAAGGGTATGTGGGGATGATAAGCATCGTGACTCAGAATAAGAGATACCCAGGAGCTGCCCCTACGACAACCATAAGAGAAGTTCCCTCAATGTCACAAACTCAACCGACCCCTACACAGCTTCCCCTGCCTAGACCAGTGGCCATGATTCGAACTAGACTTACTCAAATTCTAAGGACCACGTCGGCTAGGCTCTCCATATATGAGCTTATTCAGCAATCAACGCCCCATCGGGAGGCTCTCATGGAGATATTAAAGGCAATTGAGTTGTATCCCCACGAAGAAAATTCTTTCAACAACTTCATGGGCCATGTGAAATAGTGTACAGAACCAGTCATCACATTTTGAGAAGATGAATTAAAATCGGTGGCTGGTGATGTTGCGGATCCACCCCTGCATGTTATTGCACGGGTCAATGGGATTCCGTATAAGCGGGTGTTGGTAGATACTAGTTCGTCTAGTAACATTATTACATCCGTAGCACTGAAACATTTGAAGCTACCAGCCTCTCACATCGTACCTTCCACTTATACTCTTTGAGCATTTAATGATGCGATATGCTCGACAGTTGGCACAATTGTCCTACCCATCCAAGTGGGACAAAAGACCTGTTGGTCCGGCTTTCATGCACACCCCGGGAAAAAGGATGAAGGCAAGGAAAGCTCCAGAGACACCCACGGGACTGATCCCACTCATCTTTAGGATCTAGCTGGTTATCCAAGGTGCGAGTTACGAGTTGGGTCGAATGGCAATTCACTCTTTTCCACTTCGGGAATAGATTTCGATATGGACTGCTCTGTTACCTTACAGGGGGTTCTTGAACTTGTTCAATAGTTGCAAAAGTTGTTGACAATCAGATTTGACTTGAATTCTTTGATCTAGCTCTCATGGGTCAGCAGATTTAAATAAAAGGCAAATAAAGAAAATAAAAATGGATCATTAACGGTAAGCAAAGAGAGGGTAGGGTAAGGCAAAAAAGAGAAGTTTATCAAACATCAATTGTAAACCCAAACTGTCAATCTTATCTATGCTATCAGCTTCACAACAGAACAAATCCCAGAAGAAAGTGTCCAGTCGGTCTAAGATCACTTTCAACTAAGAGCACAAGGCGAGTGAAACAGATCTAGCGAGAAAATCATAAATCCAAGGGCAGTTGGTTAAAACTGGTATCTTTCACCGGCAGCCTAGCTCGCACAGTGAAGACAGAGCAATTAGAACAAACTTACACCTGAAATCTGTAATTTCCCCTAGCAGACAATAGAACAACTGAAGCCTAACAGCATATTTAATCTTGACAATGGCAGATTTACAGCATATATCTAACAAACTTTAAATGGAACGGATAACAAAAGAAAATACACTTATCACACTCTGCAAAAGATTAGGCTCCTGGCCATGCTATCACAGAAAAGCTAAAGCACATCAACTCCAAGTCCGGAAACAAAGGATTTCACAAAATTTGCAAGAAATTGCTTATAAGCCTTTATTTCTAAGTCTCCGCCTCCTGCGATTACATTTAGAATTTGTATTTATAGACTCGGGACAGACCACGATCTTTTCCAAAATATCTTGCTCAAACCCTAAATCTTATCGCACTTAAACCCTAGGACCCGGGTTTTACAATAAAAATCCATTTAAAAATCAAAGTCCGGATAGAACTTAACCCTTCGGCAAATCGGTGCGATTAGCTGCCATAAATGGAGAAGATAAAATCAAATGCAATTTGCATTCATCCGCAGCTGCAAATAAATGCCTCCATTAATTCTGCTGGTGAGCCGGATGAGTCACCACTTCTCCATCAATTTGATCTCCGTAAATCCATCTCTGAGTTGAAATGGTCTCCATGCTATCAATTCTGCAATAAATCTCCATTAAATGCATTTACCGGCAGCTTCTCTCCTAGCATGGCGGTCCTTGACTAAATCCGCACTTTATCTTCGCCTTTATGGTCTTTCCCGGTTGTCCCGTAAGTGCCAGGTGGAATCCTGCATGAAAGACAAAAAGATGCATTAGATTAGCATTTTAATTAAATCAGAAGCTTAAAACATTAAAAACAGATTAAATCCGCAAAATAAGCTTGCATGTCGGCTTCGGTTTGTCCCATTCACGCTTTGACACGTGTCGCTACCCCAGGAAGCCTTATGTTTCCCGCCGGAATGCACTTTCAGGTCAACTATGACTTTCTCTCTCCTGCCGCGATTCTACGACATGTCGCGATTTCGCGACATGTCGCGAAATCGCGACCCTGCCAGCGCATCGGCAACTTCCTCCCTCGTCGGCCGCAAAACGCGACATGTCGCGATTTCGCGACATGTCGCGAAATCGCGACCCTCCTGGCCTCCGTACGCTTCTCGATTTTCAGCCGCGATTCTAGAACACGTCGCGATATCGCGACGGTTCCCCTACCGCATGCGTTGACCGCGTTGACCGCGATTTTGGAACATGTTTCGGACTTAGCCGATTTTTCATCCTGCAGCCCACTTTCTCTCTCCTACCGCGAAAATACGACATGTCGCGATTTCGCGACATGTCGCAAAATCGCGACCTCCGTACAGCTTGCTTCTCTCGCCCAAAAACTGTCGCGATTTCGCGACATGTCGCGAAATCGCGACCTTTCTGGCACTTAGCTGCATTTTGACTTACCTGTCGCGATATCGCGACATTTCCAAAAATGGAAGTGTCGCGATATCGCGACACTACCAAAAATGGAAAGTTTGATTTTTCAGTGAATTATGCAACTGTTTTATGGATTTTCTCGGTACCGGTGCAAGATTTTGCTTGTGCATGAATGATTCTAGCATGTAAAAAGTGAATTCTTGGATAACACGGCTAGAATGCAAGAAAAAGCACAACTTTAAAAAGGAGGCAAGCAAAATATGGATTTAAAACCTGAAAATGACCAAGAGGGTCCCTGCTGCAAAAAATGGAAGTTCATAATTTTCTAAGGATGGAATCTCATTTTTCAGTGGGGGTGTGTTGCTTATCAACAAATGGCGATATCTGCGGGTAAAATAGTAGCACTATTTTAGAACCCAAGACTATGGTTTCAAAACAAAAAGACCATGCATCATGCCTTGCCACAGGCATTCTTCACAATAAATTGACTACTAAGCGCCAACTGTTAAAATTTCCCAAGGACATACTAGGTTGGATTACTTCAAGGAAGATTTATGATGTGCAATTACAAAGGTATAGAACTTTCTTCAAGGATGACTGAATTGAATGATAAACTTGGATTAATCAACTTTTCTAGATTGTAAATGGGGAAACCGAGTAGAGCTCTGTTTACTAGTTTAGCTTTTTACAGCCTAGACAGAGTTACCCTTTAGATTTACACGACCCAATTTACAACTGTAGGGCAGAATCTAATATTGGCTGCCTCTTTTGATCATATAACTCTTTTTTTTTTTTTTTTTCTTTTCTTATCTCTCTTTTTTTTATCTCTCTTCTTTTTGAAATATATCACTATCTGGAAGACCTTAGAGAAATTACAATTTTCTTTTAATATTTGATCAATCTGGAACTGTTTCAGTCTAGGCATTGATAGCCTCTGGTGGATACCCAAATAATTGCATGAACCATAGTCCCCTCTTATAACCAGCTTTTCTTGGATTCCCTAGGAGTTCCTCCAACTAAACAGCATAGCAGTTTTTCTATCATTAAAACAATTGTGGCAAGTAAGACACAAGATCCAATCATCTCTCTACCTTCATCCTGGATAACAAAATAGTTCTACGATTCAGTGCAAGCAGACTATCTCTATTAGAATAGTGAGCGAGCATGGGAGGCATTGGATTGAGGATTTATCGACTTAGGAATAAAACAATTTTTCAGCGGGTGACTTTTCATTGATTGCTCGGGCGAGAGGCAAAGGACGAGAAAATTTTAGAAGCCAAAGGACTTTATACAGGCTTCCAAGGACGAGCACAGGCTTTAAAGCAAAACAAAATAAAAGCTGCATAGACATGCAAATAAAATAAACTAAACAACGAAAACTGCACATTGTACAGACAAAGGAATAAAACAAAGCTGCAAGGCTATTTACAAAGGATGCAAAGCACGGTATCATGAGCGACAAAATTAAGAACTAAAACAAAAAGCGTACGAGACAGACAAAGAAAAGGAAAAGCGAGGGAAGAAAATAAAAGCGTACGAGGCAATAAAAGAAATAAACTAAAAGAACTGAAGCAAATAAAAACTGCAACTGAAATAAATTAAACTGCAACTGAAATAAAATAAACTGCAACTGCAACTGTACAGACAGCAAAGAAAAAGAAATGCAATAAAGAAAAGACTGTACAGACTAAAATAAAAGCAAGCTAAAATAAAAAGACAAAGAAAGGAAATAAAAAGCAACGACAAAAGAAATAAACGCACAAGCTAAAGCGAAAAACAACAAAGAAAAGGAAAAAAAAAAAAAAAAAAAAAAAAAAAAAAAACTAAAGAAAACTGAAAAACTGCAACTGTACAGACATTTAAAAATAAAACTGCACTGACAAAGAAATAAAGCTGAAAAACAAATAAATTAAAGCTATAGAGCATTAAAATTAAAGCGAAAAAGATTAAAGCGCACGAGACATTGAAATAAAAACTGCACCGACAAAGAAATAAAGCCGAAAAACTTCAAAGCTTATTTACAATGCATACATATGTTACAACTTCCCTTCATACTCAAAAAATGCAGCGAGTTGGGAAAGCGAGAGAAATGGTGCTTTAAAAAATTTTGACCATGCAAGTAATTTAAAAAAAATTACCTTTCGAGTCCTGTTGACGAAATGCACTCCAGACTGTGCTTCAAAAATTTGCTATCTGGGAAAGACTTGGGTTTCTTGTCTTCCTGTCCCATTTGAAAAACAAATCTGCAACTCCTTCAAATTAAACAAATCATATAATAACAAATCATATGATAACATGTTTATGCTTCTAATTAAAGGGTTTGCAGAGTTCTTTCAAAAGAATTTGAATGTAAAAAACCCCGAGGATCAAATACTTTAAAACCTTGACGGACCAGGACCACCACATTTTCAAATTGATGTGACAAGCTGAAAGAAATCATGTTTTATCTGTATGCCCTGGTTCTTAACAACTTGAACATTTTGTGGTTGCTTGCACTACTTCAATATCCAGGACTTCAATTTTTATCCCTCTAGCGAGAATGCTTACAATTTTCCTTTTCACTGAGCCTTGCTTAGACTTAACCTCATCAATGTGCAATGTCCAAACATCATTGTTGTTATTGATTAGGGCTATAATTGTTCTCACCTTTTCAGTTGCCAAATCATAAACTCCAATATCTGCATCAACACAGTTTATAGCCTCCTCTTTGACATTATGTTCAGAAGTTGCAGGCTTATGTTGAGACAGTTCATCAATTCCAAGTTGGTGACCACATTCATATTTACTACCTTTTCCTCCTTTTCTTGAAATTCAAGAGGTGGTCCAGAGTAAGCCTCAATCAAGTTAATGTTTTGTCCAACAATGCGAGGCGAGTTCATAGAGGGTGATGTCGGCTTTAAGTTCCCTCATATCCTCAATGATGCTATCCTCCTCGATTACTTACGCATAGTGAGATTGAATCTCACTTTCATCATCCTACGATGAGGAAGGATCATTATTAAGTTATGGACTCTCACATTTCAAGTCATAGCTGTCCATTTTGAGCTGTTGAAAATCTTGCATTTCATCCACGGAAGTCCGTACAAGACTTTCTGTCTCTTCGAGAAAAGTGACGAGATACGAAACCCTGGTTGTACTATTTTTGGGTGAACTAGAAATATCAATATTTCTTTGATCTCTAGGAAAATTTAACTCACCGGGAAAAACTTCAGATTTGGGTGGTGCCGGATCACAGCTGTTCAGTTCAAGCACCTGCACTTTGAACTTGTCAGAACTTTTCTCTGTATTTTGCACATGCTGAGTGGATGTCACAGTTAACGGAGTCTCCTTGGGTAGAGCATGACATGTTGGCACTAACTCATGATGTGGAATGGGGTTTGGAACAGGCATGTTTTGTGTAACATAGGATATCAAAGGACTGCTCAAAATTTGAGGCCCTAACTGTCTTTCAAGAATTAAGGCTTCTTTATAAGCCTCTGCCAGGGTTGTGATATTAATATCTCTCTTGAGGAAAATAGAGGTCACCGAATCCAATGCATTCTTGTAGATTTCTAAGGCCGGATTTGCATTTGGGATGTAATGGCCAATCATTCTACCGTAAGCTCTTTGGAACCTCATATTGAAAGACCTGACAGTTTCTCCCGACTCTTTCTTGATCTTTGGAAAATTGCTGATATAAAATGCTGGGATCTATCACTTCACCGAACTGTGATATAAAAGCTTTCTCTAGATCATCCCAACTAGTAATGGAATTCTCTGGTGAGGTTTAAAAACCGGTCATAAGCTCCCTCCTGGAGAGTGAACGGGAACAATCTGCAGGCAACATCTTCATGCTTTGTATATTCAACAATCTTAAAGCATTTTTAAAAGCTAGCAGATGTTCTTCTGCAGTTCTTGTCCCATCATGTTTGTACCTAGGGAGGTATCTTTCTGGACTTCTGGGCAAGTCATGGGCTATACCCGGAATGTTCAAAGCTGTGGAGCCCAACCAATTTGCCATTAATACTTGGCTGACAGTGATGTTCTGATTTGTAATTGGATAACTGCAAGTGATGATAGAAGCTGTTCTTAACAAACCACTGAACTTAAGGCCTTCTCTGGCAATTTCAAAAACTGCACTGACAACTTTCAAAAACTGCACTGACAATTTACAAAACTGCACTGACAATTTAAAAACTGCACTGACAATTTAAAAACATGTCGACAATTTATAAAGCTGCATGTGACAATTTATAAAACTGTCTGGAGTTCACTGTGGGTCCTTCAAATGTTGCTTTTATGCCCTTACAACACTTGAACTGAGTTCATGCCCTCCTTCTAGCGCCAATTAGATGTTGGCTGAGGAGGAGGGGAAAATTGGCTACCAGACTTTGGATAAAATACAGTTTTACAGTTCCACATACAGTCGGATTTCTCAACTCAAGTGCACTAAGAACGGATGTTCCGTGGCCCTCCTTCTAGCGCCAATTAGGTGTTGGCTGAGGAGGAGGGAAAATTGGCTACCAGACTTTGGACAAAATACAGTTTTACAGTTCCACATACAGTCGGATTTCTCAACTCAAGTGCACTAAGAACAGATGTTTGGCCCTCCTTCTAGCGCCAATTAGGTGTTGGCTGAGGAGGAGGGGAAAATTGGCTACCAGACTTTGGATAAAATACAGTTTTACAGTTCCACATACAGTCGGATTTCTCAACTCAAGTGCACTAAGAACGGAGGTTCAAGCCCTCCTTCTAGCGCCAATTAGGTGTTGGTCCGGCTTTCATGCACACCCCGGGAAAAAGGATGAAGGCAAGGAAAGCTCCGGAGACACCCACGGGACTGATCCCACTCATCTTTAGGATCTAGTCTGGTTATCCAAGGTGCGAGTTACGGAGTTGGGTCGAATGGCAATTCACTCTTTTCCACTTACGGAATAGATTTCGATATGGACTGCTCTGTTACCTTACGGGGGGTTCTCGAACTTGTTCGATAGTTGCAAAAGTTGTTGACAATCAGATTTGACTTGAATTCTTTGATCTAGCTCTCATGGGTCAGCGATTTAAATAAAAGGCAAATAAAGAAAATAAAAATGGATCATTAACGGTAAGCAAAGAGAGGGTAGGGTAAGGCGAGAAAGAGAAGTTTATCAAACATCAATTGTAAACCCAAGTCGTCAATCTTATCTATGCTATCGGCTTCACAACGAGAACAAATCCCGAGAAGAAAGTGTCCAGTCGGTCTAAGATCACTTTCAACTAAGAGCACAAGGCGAGTGAAACAGATCTAGCGAGAAAATCATAAATCCAAGGGCAGTTGGTTAAAGCGGTATCTTTCACCGGCGACCTAGCTCGCACGGTGAAGACAGAGCAATTAGAACAAACTTACACCTCAAATCTGTAATTTCCCCTAGCGGACAATAGAACAAGCTGAAGCCTAACAGCATATTTAATCTTGACAATGGCAGATTTACAGAATATATCTAACAAACTTTAAATGGAACGGATAACAAAAGAAAATACACTTATCACACTCTGCAAAAGATTAGGCTCCTGGCCATGCTATCACAGAAAAGCTAAAGCACATCAACTCCAAGTCCAGAAACAAAGGATTTCACAAAATTTGCAAGAAATTGCTTATAAGCCTTTATTTCTAAGTCTACGCCTCCTGCGATTACATTTAGAATTTGTATTTATAGACTCAGGACAGACCATGATCTTTTCCAAAATATCTTGCTCAAACCCTAAATCTTATCGCACTTAAACCCTAGGACCCGGGTTTTACAATAAAAATCCATTTAAAAATCAAAGTCCGGATAGAACTTAACCCTTATGCAAATCAGTGCAGTTAGCTGCCATAAATGGAGAAGATAAAATCAAATGCAATTTGCATTCATCCATAGCTGCAAATAAATGCCTCCATTAATTCTGCTGGTGAGCCGGATGAGTCACCACTTCTCCATCAATTTGATCTCCGTAAATCCATCTACGAGTTGAAATGGTCTCCATGCTATCAATTCCGCAATAAATCTCCATTAAATGCATTTACCGGCGACTTCTCTCCTAGCATGGCGGTCCTTAACTAAATCCACACTTTATCTTTGCCTTTATGGCCTTTCTGGTTGTCCCGCAAGTGCCAGATGGAATCCTGCATGAAAGACAAAAAGATGCATTAGATTAGCATTTTAATTAAATCAGAAGCTTAAAACATTAAAAGCAGATTAAATCCGCAAAATAAGCTTGCATGTCGGCCTCGGTTTGTCTCATTCACGCTTTGACACGTGTCGCTACCCCAGGAAGCCTTATGTTTCCCGCCGGAATGCACTTTCGGGTCAACTATGACTTTCTCTCTCCTGCCGCGATTCTACGACATGTCGCGATTTCGCGACATGTCGCGAAATCGCGACCCTGCCAGCGCATCGGCAACTTCCTCCCTCGTCGGCCGCGAAAACGCGACATGTCGCGAAATCGCGACCCTCCTGGCCTCCGTACAACCATCCTGATTTTCAGCCGCGATTCTAGAACACGTCGCGATATCGCGACAGTTCCCTTACCTGCATGAGTTGACCGCGTTGACCGCGATTTTGGAACATGTTTCTGACTTAGCCGATTTTTCATCCTGCAGCCCACTTTCTCTCTCCTGCGCGAAAATACGACATGTCGCGATTTCGCGACATGTCGCAAAATCGCGACCTCCGTCCGACTTGCTTCTCTCGCCCAAAAACTGTCGCGATTTCGCGACATGTCGCGAAATCGCGACCTTTCTAGCACTTAGCTGCATTTTGACTTACCTGTCGCGATATCGCGACATTTCCCAAAATGGAAGTGTCGCGATATCGCGACACTACCAAAAATGGAAAGTTTGATTTTTCAGTGAATTATGCAATTGTTTTCTGGATTTTCTCGGTACCGGTGCAAGATTTTGCTTGTGCATGAATGATTCTAGCATGTAAAAAGTGAATTCTTGGATAACACAGCTAGAATGCAAGAAAAAGCACAACTTTAAAAAGGAGGCAAGCAAAATATGGATTTAAAACTGAAAATGACCAAGAGGGTCCCTGCTGCAAAAATGGAAGTTCATAATTTTCTAAGGATGGAATCTCATTTTTCAGTGGGGGTGTGTTGCTTATCAACAAGACCATTCATGCATTGTGCCACATTTTAGAAGGTGAGATGGCTTACAATATCTTGCTTGGGCAGCCTTGGATCCGGGATATGAAGTGTGTCCCCTCAATTGCTCATCAATGCTTGAAGTATACATTTGAGGGACAAGTGCATGTGGTCCCCGCAGATCTAGAACCTTTCAAATATTGCAATTCAGTGCAACTAATGCCATAGTCAACCCTTCCTTCAACGCATGTGGATTTTCAATTAAATCCATCTAAAAAGGGTTTGATTATGTAAGAATTTCCATTACCAAATCATTCAAATTCCCAAGTGGGTTCATCTTCTTCATATGGTCCTCCCACAATGATGCCACCTACGGTGGCCACACCAATGGACAAAGGAAAGAAGCCCCTGGAAGAGGAACCACCCTCAGTCTCCAACATCTCGACAGAAGAGATGCCTAATAGAATGGAAGTCGAGACGCCTAGTTCACCCCACATGAAGTGGACTCAAGGAGAACTCCCATTCGCTTCCTCTCAATCACCAATGATTACTATTGAGATGTCTAACACAGGCATGGGGGAGTATATAGTGCGCAATGTTGTCACCACGCCCACCCTTGAGTCTATGTAGGATATGGGGAGACCTAGACTCCCCATCGGCTCTGTGGTGCCTCTAGGCTACCCACCTAATCAGACAAACTTCATTTTTGGGGGCCTGGATAATGGCATTGAACCTTCCCTACAAGAAGAGGAAGATGAAGAGCCCTTTGTGGAGGATGTCAATTATCTGTCTAACCCAAACTTTGCATTAAGATATCTTAGCCAATGCAATTGGCATGGATATGGGTTGGGTAGGTATGAACAAGGAGTGTGTGTTTTGTGCCAACCAAGATACCAAATGCCTTATGACAAGTCAGGAGTAGGGTTTAATCACCCTTTGCCCCTTGACATCTTGGTCGAAAACATGCAAGGCCTAGGGATAGGCAACAAGGATGGGTTGGCATCAGATCCATATGCCAATCCAAATACAACTTATACATTGGGGGATTATTTCCCATTACAAACAAACAACCTTGTTGACCTCAACAACCTTTTCCCTTCGGCCGAACAAGGAGAAACCTCAAGGACTCACCCACAAGGGGAATATGGACAAGACCAAGAAGGGTCTTTCGAAGATGAGTCGGAGTATAATCATTCGCAAGAATATCCCATGAATGATGATCAGGAACACTTTCTGACAATGTTCCCATTGGCTGCTCCAGTTGAGCATAGGCCACTTCAAGACAATCCGGTCCCCCCATCGAGAGCGGAACAACCTAGATGGGACCACATCAATTTGCTCAAACAAGATGAGATTCATGTGTCGCAAGCAACCATTGGAGTTAATGAAGGCCTGTGGATCTCTGACAGTGATTACGAAGACGAAACCGAGATGGCCTATCTCAACCACATGTGACAAATGCAATAGCAATATCCCTTGGACATAGATGACATGTTTGAACACTTACACATAGGTCCAAGACATAGGTGGCACCTCAACCCGACGCAGTTATAGCAATTATTGCACCCGCCACTCTAGGTACACAGAGAGCACCTTCCACTTGGAGACCCTATCAAACCATCAATACCTAGGGTAGACCCCATTTGCATGTCCATGCATAGGGATGATCCCTTTGTACCAGTGCCTACAGAGCCAGATCCAAAGCATCAAGAACATCCAGAATGTCAGAGTTATCACACCTACGATAATGGAGGTTACACTCATTTCATCAACATGATCTCCATTGACTTGACCGCCCCCATCCATGATCCAACTGACCCAACACGGTTATTGCATCTAGACATAGAAGCTATAGATTGGGATCACGTTGACACACCACCATCCCCATCAGAGTACTGGCCTTGCGGTGGGATGTTTCATTTCACTCCAGGATAGACTCAGGATGTCTTCCATGTTGAAGAGGAACTTGATGTTCCTAATGATGATCTTAATTCAGCAAACGATATCCATCTGATCCCAACTCCACACCAGTTGGAGGATGGATCCCACATGTCGATCGAGGCAACGACTGATGTAGACATCGGCACAGATCCAATGAATCCATGGATTCTCAAGCTGGGGGTAAGTCTCTCCCTCGAAGAGCAAGCCGATTATGTTGCCCTTCTCAAGGAGAAGAAGGAGGTTTTTGCATGGTCATACAAGGATATTTCGGGACTAGACCCACAACTAGTCACGCATAATTTAACGCTTGATCCGAAAATCAAGCTAGTAAAGCAAAAACTATGCAAGATGCACCCAACAATGGCCTTAATGGTAAAATATGAGTTGCAAAAGTTGTTGGATGCACAGTTTTTCATCTGTGTGGATTATCCACCATGGTTGTCTAACATGGTTCCCATCAAGAAGCCCGATGGGAGGATTCGCATATGCACCGATTTTTGAGATCTTAACAAAGCGAGTCCTAAGGATGATTTTCCCTTGCCGAGCATCGACACATTGGTAGATGCTACAATGGGCCATGAAATGCTTTCCCTTATGGATGGTTTCTCAAGATACAATCAAATTCGTATCAATCCTGAGGACCAACTAAAAATGGCGTTCACAATGCCTTGGGGGACATTTTGCTATAAGGTCATGCCTTTTGGCCTTAAAAATGCCGGAGCCACCTACCAACGTGCCATGACGTACATCTTCCATGATTACATGCACAAAACTTTGGAAGATTACATGGATGATTTGTTGGCCAAATCTCTTTTGCGCCCAGATCACCTCGGTGACTTGAGCAAGGTCCTTGATCACCTCATTGAGCATAAAGTCAGACTAAACCCCAAGAAGTGCGTCTTTGGCGTCACCTCTGGAAAGCTCTTGGGTTTCATAGTCTCCAAACGAGGAATCGAGGTGGATCCCAACAAAGTCAAGGCAATCCTTGAAATGCTTCCCCCAACTACCATCAAGTAGCTCAGAAGTCTGCAAGGAAAGGTTGCATCGATCAAACGCTTCATAGCGCAGTTATCTGACAAGTGCCGACCCATGAATAAATTATTGCACAAGGGGGTAGCATTCCATTGGGATGATGAGTGCCAGTTAGCCTTTGATGATATTAAATAGTACTTGGCTTCGTTGCCAGTATTGGCACCACCTAGACCAGGAGTGTCATTCTACTTATACATCTCAACTACTGAGGTGGCACTGGGTGCCATGCTATCCCAAAAAAATGAACTTCACAAAGAACAGGCTACATACTATCTTAGCCGCACCCTGGTTAGTTATGAACTTAACTATGCATACGTTGAAAAGCTCTGCTTGGCAGTGGTGTTTGCTACCAAAAAGCTACACCACTACATGCTTAGTAATAAGACGTATGTTGTGTCTAAGGAGAATCCATTGTGATACATGATGAGTCGTACTTATCATAGTAGCCGCACGATGAAATGGATCATGTTGTTGATGGAGTTTGACATAGAATTCATTGGACAAAAATCCATAAAAGGTCAAGTCATCACCGATCAACTAGCAGAGGCTCCTCTTGAAGACGATCAGCCTCTGACCTTTGAACTACCTGATGATGGGGTCTTCCATGTTTTAGAATCGCCAGATTCTGATGAGCCTGAGTCACAGGCTGACATAACCCTATTCTTCGATGGTTCTAAGTGTGAGCAAGGAGGTGGCACGGGAATTGTATTCTTCACTCCACAAGGGGCTCCAATGCCTTTGTCATTTAAATTAGACTTCCCGTGCACCAATAACAATGTAGAATACGAAGCCTTGCTCATAGGTCTTCAGACAACAATCACCATGAACATTAAACGATTGAACATCTTTGGTGATTCACTGTTAATTGTCAATCAAGTAAAGGGGATATTCCAATGTAAATGTCCAGTTTTGTAGGCCTATAAAGCCCTTGTGGACAAATTCTTGGCACAACTTGAATGGTATGACATCGAGGCACTCCCTCGATCATCGAATCATTTTGCGGATACTATGGCCTCCTTGGGGTCCCTCATCCCGCAAGACCCTTTCGGTGAGATGACAACCATTCAAGTCAAGACATTATCGCAACTCGTGATGGAGCGTGCAAGCTCTGACCTCACGCTAGGAATCCACTTGATCCATATTGAACCATCTACGGATAGGTTTTCTCGAATCCAAGATTGTTTGACTCAAGCCAACTGGGGGTCCTTGTTCTCCCCTACCCCTCTTAATAGCAATACAACGCTATTTTTACAAGTTCTTTCTTGCTCAGCTTTTGTTCGGGATGAACTTCAAGAGGGATTGGCTGTTCATACCATCGAGGTTTCTGATCAGCAAGATTGGTACACCCCCATAAGGGATTACCTCAAGCTAGGTACTCTCCCACTTGGATTGACACCCACCACGAAAAGATCATTCAAACAGAAAGCGGCAAAACATGTCTTGTTGGGAGACATTTTGTATCGTCGAAGCTATGAAGGAATCCTCCTCCATTGCTTGGACCAGCAGGAGTCCGCTTGGGCGATCACCCAAGCCCATGATGGTACATGTGGTGGCCATTTCAGTGGCATGGCCATCGCAAAGCGCATTCTCCGCATGGGTTATTATTGGCCATCTTTAGAGCGAGATTGTTGCGCATATGTGAAGAAGTGCGTGAAGTGTCAACATCATGCCAATTTGACACACGTACCTTCTCAGGCCTTGCAACCGATCCAATCGGCTTGGCATTTTTCATAGTGGGGCTTTGATCTAATCGAAAATATCTCCCCTGTGTCGTCGGGTCATCACACATTCATCATCACGGCCACAGAGTACTTCACCAAGTGGGTGGAAGCAATTCCGTTAACCTCTACGACTGGACCCCGCATTGCGGAGTTTATTTTGCATAATATCATATGTCATTTTGGTATTCCATCCAAGATCCTCTCGGATAATGGGACACCATTCAAGAACAAAGATGTGCGTGCTTTGACCACAAAGTACAAAATTTAGCATAACTTTTCAACACCCTATTATCCGCAGGCAAATGGGCAAGCAGAGGCGTCAAACAAAACGCTCATCGCCATCCTCAAAAATACTGTCATAGATAATCATAAGGATTGGCACATTCAAATCCCGCTTGCCCTATGGGCTTATCGCACTAGTATTCGGACGCCCACTGGGGCAACTCTGTTTTCGCTGGTGTATGGCTCCGAGGCTGTCATGCCTCTTGAGTTGGAAATCCCTTCGCTGCGCATTTCAATGCAAGAGTTCATCGATGATGACATTGCACGGCAGGCCCGGTTAGATCAACTTACGTTGCTTGACGAACGACGTGTCAATGCTCTCGAGCATTTGCGTATCTATCAAGAGCGACTTAAGAGAGCATATAACATGAAGGTCCACTTGAGGGAATTTTAGGTTGGTGACTTGGTCTTAAAAGAGAACCAACAGAATTCTAATTTGTCGTCCCATCTAAGGGACAAGTTCGCGGCAAACTGGTTGGGTCCTTATGTCATTGATAGTAGAATAGGACCTGGAACTTACCGACTTGCCTCTCTTGAAGGAATCAAGGAGCTCGAACCCTTGAACATCATTCATTTGAGGCCATTCCACATTTAGAGAGCCATAGTCCAACCAAAAGCTCCAAGGATTCTCACAATCGCTTGGTCAATCCCAAAATGCCCCAAAGGTGTCCCTAAACCCTTTGGTCAACCCAAAAGCTCCAAGGATTTCTACAATCGCTTGGTCAATCCCAAAATACCCCAAAGGTGTCCATAAACCCTTTGGTCAACCCAAAAGCTCCAAGGATTTCCACAATCGCTTGGTCAATCCCAAAATGCCCCAAAGGTGTCCATAAACCCTTTGGTCAAACCAAAAGCTCCAAGGATTCCCACAATCGCTTGGTCAATCCCAAAATGCCCCAAAGGTGTCCATAAACCCTTTGGTCAACCCAAAAGCTCCAAGGATTTCCACAATCGCTTGGTCAATCCCAAAATGCCCCAAAGGTGTCCATAAACCCCTTTGGTCAAACCAAAAGCTCCAAGGATTTCCACAATCGCTTGGTCACTCCCAAAATGCCCCAAAGGTGTCCATAAACCCTTTGGTCAAACCAAAAGCTCCAAGGGTTACCATAACCACTTGGTCACAACAAATATTCAAAAATAAACAAAAACAATAAAATCATCAAAAATAACAAAAAAAAAATTGCATCTCCATTCCATGCATACTCATAAAACATCAAAAATACAAAAATATAGGTTGCATTAGGCATCACATTCATACATTGCATATTTGTTGGTTATACAAGTCACAAGCACCATAGACTGTCATTACTTGGCAATTCCATCATTTTTTTACATCAAAGCAATTTTCTCAACGCATACATCCCGCATCACACCATCTTCATTTTTAGCAACGTCAGTTGTCTCCTAATGTATTTAGGGTTTTCGTCATTCAGCTGTCTTTAAATTTCTAGCCAAAAATGGTACACAATTAAGCAATTTTTTACACAAGAGAATTTTACTTGGGTCACATCTTGTTACGTCACATCCCTACACAAATTTACACACATAAAATAATTCCTAAGTTGTGTGAATGCAAGCGAAGCCTACAAAGCAGTCTAGGGTACCATCGGTGAAAGATTAGCCTGTTCATCCCCCTGTGCGAATGGTTCCAGAATGCTGAGAATTGACAAAAGGACAAGCTCTTCCCCATCAATTCCCCTTAATAAATAGTGGTTTTCACCACTACCAAAATCCCAATCACCATTGGTCCCTAAGATTGTAAGGATTCGTACTACACGTCCCTGCCAAGGATGGGTAGTCATCCCCAAGACCTAAAAGGATCGATGCCATTCCAAAACAACATTCCAACAAACCATCATCACAACCATTTCCATTCACCTTTGGTCTCAAAGTTGTAAGGATTCGTACTACACGTCCCTGAACAGGATGGGTAGTCATCCCCAAGGCCCAAAAGATCAATGCCCTTACTTCATAATCTCCATCATCCCCTTGGGTCCCAAAGTCGTAAGGATTCGTACTACACGTCCCTGAACAGGATGGGTAGTCATCCCCAAGGCCAACAGGATCAAGGCCATTCACAAGCTCAAACTTACAAATCCCAAAATACAAAATCAAATAATAGTGGTTATCACCACTATTCAAAATCCTTGCTCAAAAAGAAAAACAAAGAGCAAAATAAACAATGATTTTCATCACTTTGTATACGAGCAAATATCCTAAACCATTGCGCCAATAAAAAACCTGAACTTGAATCCTTGGAATTCTTAGCATTCGAAAACCATCTAGGTGATCCTCATTACAGGTTTGGTGTACAGCCTACTTGGCAATGGTGGTATCCTACCCGCATGACGATATGTCTGTCACATTAGCTTTGCATGTGAGCAGACCAATGTTTGCATGTGGATGAGCTAGCTTATGGTACCTTAGATTGTCCCGTGGATTAATCTTGCTAAACACAACAACGGAGTTAGTGGAGCTAATTAGGTGATCCTCAGTATAGGTTTGGTTGATAGCCTATCTGGCACTGGCGGTATCCTGACAAATACCACATAAACGAACTCAATTGCACACACAGGGATGTGAAATAACTTGGTTAAATTCAAGTCGGATTTAGACCTTGTTCAAAAGTCTTGCGAGATAAATGTACAATCTTGGCTAGTTAGTTAAAATATCTGACTCTCAAAAAAGCTTAACTACATTATAACAACTGGTACATTTTATTCCATACATCATCATCAAACAAATATGCAAAATACAAAAACAAAGTTTTCACATGCACAGTCATTCCACAAAGTCATCCCATTCATATAGCAAGTCAGTCAAATCTTGCACAGTCTATGGTGCCAATGACAAAACATAAACAACTCATTTCATTTATTCCATTGGCATTCATCATACAAATTAGAACCATCGCATTCATAATCGCATATGCATACATTAATGTAAAAACATGTACATAAACATAAATCATGAAAAGTGCATCCACAAAAAAATATGTCATCTGTATATATATCAAAAAACAAAAAGAGCTGCCCGTAGGCTACAAAACTGGTCCTCTGACCCCGCAATCCTACAACAAAATCCCCAAGTCTCGGGCATCGTCCACCATGATCACATAGGATCGGTGCGATGGGAACTACCCCCCGTGGTGCGGGTCCTCTGAGACCTCTCAGGGCGGCTACTGCTCGCCCCCACACCATGCCCACTGGCCTCTCCCTCATCCCGTCGCCTCCGCTGAGAGGATGTTGTCTGCTCCATGTCGCTCCCTCTCGAGCATCACGATGATCCACCTCCAGAGAATGCAGGCACTTGCCCACCAAGGCGGATAACCTCATCCTCCAGCTCGTCCCGCTGTCGCCCCAAGTCCCTCGCCCGCTGATGGTATGTCGCAAGGTTAGCCTCGTGCTGCCCCAACTGCGCCTGTAGGAGATCCCTCTCCCACAGTGCATCCCCAAGCTCCTGATCTCGCCTTCGCAATAACTCCGTCAACCGTGCCACCTCCGTGCGCAACCCCGCCTCTGTATCCCCCGGCATGGATAGCTGTGTCGGCCTCTCTGGAGCACCGGCCTGCTCCGGAGCATCCTGCATCTCTGGCTGCTCCTCCTCACCAAAGTCCTCTCCCGCATCTGCCACCTCCACCATCTCCACATCAACAAGAGCTCCCCAACCCTCTCCTGGTGCCTCTGCACCCTCTCCGCCTATCGCTGCCTCATCCCCTCCCAATGGCCCCTCACCTCGCCATCGCCGGAGCGTCCACCACTCCTCGTACTCGGCAGTAACTCCGACATCATCCATGTTTAGAGTGTCCAGTACTGTATCTACCTCCTCACCTAGCGGCTCGAGGATCGGTGCAGCTAGAGTCCTCTCATCGCTCTGGCATCGATAGACTATGGGCTCCCCAGGCAACCCCCCGGCGTACCCCAAACTGTCGTGTCACTCGAAGATAATGGAAGTATTCCTACTCTGTCCCATGTCGTCCAATGACCCACCTCCCCCTCTGGACCCGTCGAAGCCACTCATCAACCTCCGGCCATGCGGGACAATCCCGATATGGCCTCCACACCACATCTCCTGGAGTCAGTCATGCCAATGCATCTACGTAATGGTCCACGTCTCCCGCAAACCGTCGACTCTGCCCTCGCTCCTCAGATCGATACCATAAAGCCCCATAACCAATGTCTCTATCCACCATGTCAACCCGTGTAGTCCAGGGTAGCCCTCGTGGTCGCTCCATGGCTATATGCTACCAGGCCCAGCTCTGTAGCAAGAAACTATAGCCAATCCCCTTTTGCCCCCGACAGCGGACCTCATACAACTCATCATATAGTTGAGCCAAGAGCGTCTGGCCCCATCTCATGATCACAGGCTCTATCACAGGACAATCCACTAACTGCCACACCACCTCCAGTAGGTTCCATGGGAACCTCGCCCCGAGGAGTCTGGCAACAACATGTTGGAAATGAGGCTCATGAGTAGTGTATGCCTCACTCCCAACACCCTCCTCTCGTACCACCACCGCACTAAGATCCCACCCATCTGACAATCATCCTCTGCCCTCTCCACCGCGTCCTCTACACCCAAGTCCTCCCCATGTCCAAAACATCGGGTCAGTACAACCGTCCTCTGGCCTCGTGGCATCGTCCGGATGGGAACCCTATCTATCAAAATCCGAAGAATCCGATACACATCCTCTAAGGTGACTATCATCTCCCTTGTCGAAAGATGGAAGGTGTTCGTCCGAACATCCCATAGGCTGATCAAAGCTGTCAAGTATGCCCGATCCCCAACAACTGGCTCCAATCGAGCCACATGCTTGAGCCCCAAGGCATCAAGCCACTCCTAGTCCTCCGCAGTCAACGCCTCTCGGGCACTAGAAAAAATAGTCGATACCCGATATCGACTCTTCACCACCTGCACATCACAGAAGATAAACACATCAACAACATGAACCAAACCAACATCACATGTACAAAACTGCATCAATATACAACAACACCATTCATCAACATGTATAAAAAAATATACTTCTCTAGAGTTTTTAATTCTAGTGTTAACTGACAAAAACAAAGTTGTACTTTAAACCAACAAAAACAAAAACAACATAAAAACTGCAATGGTTTACTGACAGTTTAACTTCAGTTTAAACCATTCAACAAAAAAATTCAGCAGTTTTTTAATCTAGGGTTTCAGTTCAAAAACAAAATAAAAATTTGACATGGTTTACCTACGGTTTTTAATCTAAGTTCACCATTCAAAAAAAAAAAAAAAATTCATCAATTTTTCATCTTTAAGTTCATAAAAACGACCAAAAAAAAAAAAAAAAACTGACATGGTTTACCTACGGTTTTTAACCTATGTTTACCATTCAAACACAAAAAAAAAACAAAAAATTCCCTTTTTAATCTAGGGTTTCATTTTTCATCATTTCCAAAAAATCGACATGGTTTACCTACGGTTTTTAACCTAACTTCACCATTCACAAAAAAAAAAAACAAAAAACACAAAAATTTATCATTTTTTCAATTTAGGGTTTCATTTTAAAAACAGACCAAAACTACAATGGTTTTCCTATGGTTTTGACCTAAGTTTCACCATTCACAAAAAAAAAAAAAACATTTTTCTAACCGTGGTTACCCTAAGGTGTTACTCTAAGTTTCATTTAGGTTTATTTTATGGTTTTCCATCTAGGTTCCCATCGGTTTGCATACACGTTTCATTTCGTTTCATGGTCTTTAAATCCAATTCATTCACCTTTTCATTAATTAATTAGGGTTCCATGTCTTAAACAAAAGAAAAACACAATAAAAACAAATTTGCACTTTTTCAAATTAAAACTCGAGGAGATAGTTCACTTACTGGTCTCGCTTCGGCTCCATCGCTTGACGACCCGGTCTGTGCACTCATGGTAGCTGGAAAATTTGGCAGCGCTTCACGTCAGAAAATCTCCCTCCTCCTCCTTAGAGCTCAAATTCACTCGCGATGAACAATGCAAATGAGCCCAATCCATTATTTTCGCATATTTATAATTTTTGTTTTCTGGTATTCGTTCCTTCCTGGAATGAGCGCTTTTCCTCAAAGAAGCGCTTGTTCCACCCCAGGACGAATAACAACATGGTATTCGTCCCACCCCGGAACGAATTCCAAAATTCAAAAAAAAAAAACAACAAAAAAATAAAAACCAAATAGGCAAAAAGCACCATAACCAAAACACTAAAAATTGCCAAACCAGAGTGCTATTGCACCTGACATTCTTGGCATAACAAAACAGATGTCGGGGTTTACATTATCACTATCTCTATCCCTAAGAAGGCTACCATGGCTGGACCGCTCCATGGGAGATCGGATTTTTGACATTGTTTACCCCTTACGGCGTCACCAAAAAGGGTTCAAACCCACCAAAAATAGGTTCAAAAATCGAGAAACTGCTTTCGCATTCAACGGATAACAACTGAAGGCACCCTTACCTAAGTCATCTTGGGTCAAGCGACTCGTCGCTTTTCTCATGTCGGTCATTCCCTCATCGATTCGTCGCTTGAGGGGGTAGTCACACTTAGTTGCCAATCAACAACAATATACCCAATCATGGAAATGACACGCATTCAAAGGATCATTGACAAAGACAATCGCGCCCCTGCTTGGGGCAGCAAACAAGCAATTATCACAAGCTGATCAAACACTTGGAATTCGTGAATCATGAACTCAAGGTTCCCACAGACAAAAGGTTGCGCCCTTTGCCTATTCATGACTGATCAATGTCCAAGTTCAAGTAATACCTCACCGAACTAGGTTAATACTTGATTTAAGTTCCTTAGCTCGTCAGAAGCAAGGATTCAAGAATGCGTGCCCTTTCCATACTTGGGGCATCAAGAGTTGGTTAGGTTACTGAGAAACCCTAATCATTAGTGCTTTGGTTATCTATTTTTTTGCTCGGCGTTGCGCCTTGCACAACGCTTCCCAAAAAGGGGCATCTGTAGACACCAAAATAGCACCAATCCGATTACGTGACAACGAGCGCTGATCGCATTGACACAAACAGTCCCTAGGGCAGCCCCTAGAGGTTAAACAGTGGTCCTAACCACTTCTAAAAGCAGTTTTAGAGGTCAGAGGTCAATTTGGCACCTTTTAGGCACTTTGCTGATTATTCGCTCCACCCAGGAATGAGTACAGACTGGTACTCGTTCCACCCAGGGACGAATTCCAGCGCTCGTTTCGGGGTGGGATGAATACCAGGTTTGACCGACAAAAAGTCAAACCTCGGCATAGGACAACTCAGAACTGCCACTAAGCTCTCCCTTCATGGCATAGGAGTACGAGTGATTTCTTTTGACAACTCAGATCTGCCACTTGACTCTCCATTCACTGCATGGGAATAAGAGTGAGCTTTTTAGGACAACTCAGATCTGCCACTTGACCCTCCCTTCATTGCATGGGAGTGAGAGTGGGCTTTTTCATGACAATTCAAATTAGCTACTTAACTCTCCCTTCATTGCATGGGAGTGTGAGTGAGTTCTTTTGAGCATGCAAGAAGCAGTTACAGAAGCAATTATGAAGTCCTTGATCAGGGAGAAGTCTTCTCTTCACAGAAAAAAGCATTCATGCAAAATAGCACTTTTGCATGTTAATTCAAGAGACCCCTTGGGTCTATAAAATGGTGAATTTCCTCACCCAAAAATATACAGAGAAGGAGCATTTTGAGCAACGAAGTGCTGCTATTTTGCTGACTTACGATTTGTGTCTTTACATCCATAATCTCTTAATCAAAAGGGAGGTTATTGGGTGATTTTTGGAGGCACGAATCAAGACCCAAAACCCAATTTTCTAGACACAATATCCTACCAATTTGTCGATAACACATCACAACAGGTTTCGGACTCATCCCAAGCGGATTGGTGTCGAAACAAAGTCTCAACCGACGGGTGGTTTGCCTTCGGGCACCCCCTGCCTTATTGCAGGTTTACTCGTTTCACCCTGGAACGAATACCAGTTTTGCGAGGTTTACTCGTTTCACCCCGAAACGAATACCAGTCTGTTGCAGGTTTATTCGTCCTGCCCCGAAACGAATACCGATCTGCGTCGAATTTGGTGACTGTTTCTTTTGCAGTATTTTATTAATTACCTGTTTATGCTTCTATCAAATTTTTAGTCTATTTAGATTCATTTTAATCATCGTTATATTTATCTTTTATATTTATGAACTATTTGGATGATTAAGGATTATTGAATATAACAGACTAAAATTTTTAGTCTATTTGGATGCACTATTCCTTCAGATTTGCGAGTTTCATTATCATACACAGGTGCTACTGACGATTTGTTGTTTCTTTGAACACAGGAGGAGCAGCAAGGATTAAAGATTCATCAATACCAGCGACGGCAACACTTTGGCTCACCCATTTCACATGTGGGCACGCGGAAGGAGGAACACTAAATCCATGATTGTAATTGAAACTATGTTAACGCTCCTACCCCCTAAAAGGGAGGAGACGTCTTTGTAACCGAATTGGAAGAGTATAAATAAAAAGGGCTATGCTTTCTATACTTCCTTTTATCTCATTTAAATTCGTCTCTTTTCTTTCATTTCATGCATTTTACTTTATAGGACCTTAAGCGTTAACTTTGGGTTTTGAATACATCGCATTAGTTTTCCTTTCAATCTTCTGGAATCTCGTGCTTCTAGAAAGATCAAAGTGTGATCTTCTTCTAGGATAAAAACCAAGAATTGTTGCAGCATAATAGGATTAGATCTTTTTGAGATATTCTCAGCTTGTTAGTAAATATTAGGACATCTATAAATAGGGCTCCCATTCAGGTTGAGCTAGTAGGAAGTAGAGAAGGAAGAAAGTAGTAGAGAGTAAGGGGAATAGAAGATAGAGAAATCAGTAATAGGTGATAATCAAAAAGTGACTGTTATAGTCCTGTAACAGTTTTCAGCAGCATTATTGTAATCATGTTTCTGAATCAATAAAAGTATATTGTTTCTATTTCATATTGCTTGTAAATGAGTGTGAGTAAGATCTAGAGAGAGAGAGACTCATACCTTCTTCTGGACAAAGAGGCTGGCCACTTCCAAACCTAGGAGGAGGACTAATAGCAGGTTTTTATTTTGATTTTGCTACAGCAGAATGAGTTATAGAACTTGTCATTTCATTCCTTTGTAAAAAACTAATGATATTTGCAATCTTAGCTTATTTTATGTTTTGTGATTAATGATTTTTTTGTAATCCCCACTTTCAGCAAAGATTTCAACTTATTGCAAGGCTGTCATTTCTAGAATTTGCTGTTTAATGTAATTTCTTGCATTTTATGTTTTGTTGTCAGCCCTTGCACAGAATATTGACAACCTTCTATTACAGAGCCTTGACAGTTTCATTTCCATGTTATAAATAGGTTTTCATTGTTGTAAAAGTAAATAGATTTCCTTTCTGCAATTACAATCAGACTTTCAATTTTGCAACTGTTATTTTTGCAACATAATTGGGTCTCATTTTGCAATTGTAATTAGGACTTCATTTCTACAGTTAATGATTAGTTTCCAATTCTGCAACTTAGATTAAGGTTTAATTCATGCAATTTAGAGATAGGAATGTCCTAAATCCCCCACACAATTTGTTTCACCAATAAGACCTATTGCTCTAGATTGACCTAAGTTATAACCCTGTTCACCCCCTTCTTTCGTAGATAGCCTTGTACACAGCCCTGGATTGACAAATTCATTAAGAATTAACGATGTGTATAACGACAATGTATCACCCTTAGCCACAAGATGGGTCTTATGCTTCCAAATTTTTCCATATGCCTTGTACTTGAGTTTGTACACCCATTTTAAGCCAATGGGCTTCTTTCCATGCGGTAGATCAACAAGATTCCATATATGATCCTTCTTTAGAGACTTGTACTCTATGTCCATAGCAAAATTCCAGTGTGGCTTACGAAGGGCATATTGTACTATTATTGGTTCATGCTCATCAAGTAAATACATGAACACCCTTTCATCATCCACATCCATATCTTTAGGTTCAACAAAAAATTCCTCAAAATATTGACAAAGTTCATCAACCTCAGTAGTCTTTGCTACAACTTTCTCTTGTCAAGCCATACTACAAGTATGAGATCTATTCAGAGCCATATCTGGTGGAGTGGATATATTTGAGTCTCTTATAGTACTTTTATACCATTTAGAAATATTTTACTATGGAGAAGAAGAATATCCACCCTTCTTTGATGAATAAGGAGACTTCTCATCCTTAGATTCCATAAAATCTAGGTATATATCTAATGTGTTTTGTGATGTGAAAGCCTCATAAAAAAAAACATCTCTGCTGGTATGAATCTTCTTGGCCAAGGGATCAATCAATAGATAACCCTCTGAGTGCTCATCATATCTAATAATAACACATTGCAAGGTCTTCTCATCTAGCAACTTCCTTTTCTCTTTGGGTATGTGCATAAAAGCTTTACATCAAAAAATGCATAGATGAGAGATTGAGGGTTTCCAACCAATATATGCTTCCTATGGAGTTATTTCCTTTAGGGCCTTTATGGGTGCCCTATTCAATAGATACACTATTATGGTGATAGCTTCTACCCAAAAACATTGCTCTAGATGTGCTCCTGTGAGCATACACTGAATAATTTCTATGATAGAACGATTCCTTCTCTCAGAAACTCCATTTTTCTGAGGAGTATAAGAAGTAGTGAGTTGTCTCTTAATCCCATGTGTGGTAAAATATGTAGAAAATTATTTAGAGGTGAACTTCCCCCTCAATCTGAGTGGAGGGTCCTAATTGAAGTCCCTGACTCCAATAAATTGCTTGAATTGTTGGAAGTAACTGAAAGATTTAGATTTTAGATGAAGAAATAACACCCACATTTTTGTGAGTAGTCATCTAAAAACAATTGAAAGTACCTCTTGCCCCCAAAAATGTTTGGGGTTAAAGTCGGTGTGAATTAACTCTAGAGGTTTCTTTGCTTGTGTAGAGATATTTTCAAAAGGTACTCTATTTTGCTTCCCTTCCAAGAGGTTAGAGCACACTGTAAATATAGAGAAAATGGAGGGAAGACCCTTTACCATCTCATATTTACTTAGTTCAAGTAAATATCCAAAATTGATATGCCCGTATCTCTGGTGCCAAAGTGAAGTTGCCTCCTTTGAAGAGACTGTCATGGCAACATGGGGGATGGAGATAGCATCCAATGCGAACAAGCCATGCTTGTATGAAGTAGTTGCAATGTTTTTACCCCTCTTGGTTATAAAGCAATGCTTCTAACCATCCTCAACATGAAAATCAACAACCATATTTTTGTACAAGATTTGTGGGACTGACAACAAATTGTTTGCCAATCCTGGAATATGAAGGACTATTTCAATCTGACACTTGCCATTTGGAAGGTTAACTAAAACTATACCCTCACCCTGAACCTTGTAGGTTTTTTCATCAGCAATGGTGATGGGTTTTCCTTCCTTGGATTCATATATCACAAACCATGATTTATCGCTATTCATGTGCTTACTGGTGCCATAATCAATATACCATAGTGGATCCTTTGACTTGGAGGTCATGGTAGTCATGAGCACCTTGTGTGCCCACTCAAAATCTGAGTTAGATTCTTCAACAACAACATTCACCTTTGGTTGCTTGTTTTTGTTCTGGGGTTTGTTTTGTCTCTTGTTCTTTGGTTGCTTATTCTTATACCAACACCGATTGGTATCATGGGTATCCTTATTACAAATATTACAATATTACTTTTATTGTTGAGGTTGTTGAGTTTGTTTTCCATTATCCTTAGAAGATGAACCTCCCTTTTGAAAATTATCCATCTTCTTGGAGCCCCTATTTTTGAAAAAGAGGGTTGTATTAGAAGCTTCATATATTTGAATTTGGTGAGCCTCTTCTTCCTGAAGCATATTGACAAACTCAACAAAGGTAACTTTTCTTTATGAAACTTGAATAAAAGTTATCAAAATTCTAAATGAATCAAGTAAAGCTCTCATTACTACTAAAGTAAGGAGCTTATCATCTACAATCTCTCCCAAATAATTCAACTTTGATTTAAACTCAGCTACTCTGCAAAGAAATAGTCCAATTGTCTCTCCAAGCTTCATACTCAAACTGTGAAGTTGATATTGGAGGTGTAGAATGGTGGATTTATTCTTACCCTCATAGATGGTTGTAAGGGCATCCCATGCCTCTTTACCATGTTATGTATTAGCTATGTGAAGTTGAACTTCATCTAAAATAGCAAGCAAGATAAACACTATTGCCTTATTGTCTTTCTTGTCAAATGCTATCTGATCTACAGATGGTGGTGTAGCTTGAGTAGATCCAATTGTCGATGAAGGTCTTTTTGTGGTGTCAAAAACAACATCCCACAAATCTTCCATTTTGAGAATAGCCTTCATCTTGGTTTTCCATGGTGTGTAATTGGAACCTTTCAGTAACTGAGAATCTATCAAGAACTTGTGGATAACAACCATAATGAGGGTTCCTTATATCACCAAATTTTCCCCCTTTCTTTATGCCTTTGCCATACCTTTATACCAAATTTTTTCAAAAAATATCCACCCTTATGTGAGGGAGACTATAGGTATTTTGATATTAGAATGATACGTGGAACATAGGAAGTACTGAAAGAGAATAATCTTGTTTATGAAACCTACCATAGAAGATATTATATCATCATGTATGGGGTGTAACTTCCCTTAAACACTTTGGATATTAGAACATTTGTCAGGATTTACGTCTAACAACAATAATGATTAGGGTAGTGGAATGGAGTAAAAAAATAGCAAAATGGTAAAATTATATCACCTTGGATATTGATAGGGAAAAAGCTTAGACCTCATTATTGTAGCTATTTTAGGTGACAGATACATTAGCACAAAACATGACAACATTACCTATAAGTGTGGGCCAGAGGTATCGTAAATACCGAACACTGCGGTGCAATTGAATTGCACAAATGGATTTAAATTTTGGGGACTTAATTGTGCTTGATTTTTACTTAATGAAGTAGTGCAAATATAAATGGAAATGCAACATACATCAGAAAGTACCCAAAAAAATGAACTTTTAGGTGTCGAACGCTGCCAAAAATGCACCTAAGTACAAATGCCAAATTGTCTTTGCAATGCTGAAATTTTTTTACTCACTATCCCCCCTTTTCATCACTTTTGATAATTTTGCAATTATGTAGCATAAAAAAATGCCCCCCCAATATCTTCAATTTGCAATTTTAGTGGTATGAAGAATGAAAATTGGTTCCAAAAGGTATGTTTAATTTCAAGTTGAAAACTATTTTAAATGAAGCAAAACACTAAAGACAATTAAATATCAAATTTTCTTTAAAAAAAATAATTTAAGAAAAAAATTAATTAAATATTTAATTATTCTAATGCTTTTGAAATCATAAAAAAAATTTAATCAAACTTAAAAAAATATTGTTTATACCTTTGTGATGGGTTCGAGGGAATTGAACACTCAACCTAGATTTTGGTAGTGCCTTAGTTGTGGGTCGAAAACCAAACCGACTATCACTTTGATTGGGAGTGAAGAGCACTAAGTGCTTTATGGCTTGATAAAATCCATCAAGAGGAAATAAGCAACTAGCGTACCCTCTTCATCGCTGCTCTTTTGGGGTGCCACTTCCGCTCCAAACGGACATCATGGTGATGGGAGAAAACCTGTGATGGTGGCTTCTCTTAGTGGGCATAGGGTGGCATGATGTGTTTAATGGTGTCAGATCTCAACAATGATTGTAGATGCCAGATGTTCCCACATTTATATGAATATCTATTCTACGACCGGACATCACCTTTGAATGACACAAAATAAAAAAAATCCTTGTTCTACACGTGTCTCCTACTCACCACGTGATCCTTCAATTGGGCCTATATAGTTTGGTTATGTCCATTAGAGTGCAGAATTTACCACACCTGTGTCGATCAAAACTAATAACAAAATAAAACAAATTGCATCAGTGTCTTATGTTCAGTCATATGTGAGGTTATCTATGAGGTATTTTCAGAATAGATATGCTCCTGAGTGAGATCTGTAGTTTAGATCGATACATGGTCCATGTAGAATTCTATGATAGATCAGGTTGTATGATAGATCACCTCCACCAGTTGCATTCTGTGTGATAGATATCCTCCACTCTATAAGCTATTTTCAATCAAAGATCTACTGCTCACAAGACATCTTCAAATGGGAATGAACAAGGATTTTTTTTCCTGATCGCCTACTGCACGATGCCTGTGCAACTAGATCATCGATGAGATTTTTTTTTCTTTTATTCCCACATCAGAGATGCGATAGGCAATAGAGTGTTTAAAAATAAGTGTAAATACTAATTAGAATGACTACCTTTAGGAAGTCAAGTTGACCACCCATAGCCTTTTGTTTCCTGCCACTTGGCACTCCCTCATTAGTTGCGTCTATCATTTTCTTGGATATTCGGTCACCCTGTCCATTGTGTGACCATGTGTCATGTAGCATCCACATCAAGGTTGTTGAGCAAGGTGCAGCAAAAGTATTGTCATTGTTGTCAACATAGACAGATAGATCAGTTTATGCAATGGACAGGAGTTCAGAGGTCATTCAAAACATGTACAGTGAATTTCCCAAGAAGACAGAAGTGGCCCAAATTCAAAAAATCAAAGAAAAAGACAAGAAAAATGTCGCAATATCGTGACATGTTTTCTATTACGATTTCACGACATGGACGAGGAGAGAGAAGGCACAAGCAAAATTGTCATGATTTCGTGACATGGACGAGGAGAGAAAAGGCACAAGCAAAATTGTCATGATTTCGTGACATGGCCGAGGAGAGAGATTGCATAAGGAAAACTGTCGTGATTTCACGACATGTTGGCAGAGAAGGAGGCAAGTAGAAAAATTATCACGATTTCGTGACATGTTTGAAGAAGAGGCTTAGGAAAAGAAAACTATCACAATTTCATGACATGCTCGAGGAGAAGGAGCTCGCAAAGAAAAGTGTCACGATTTCATGACAAGTTCCAAGAGGAAGCGTTAAGGAGAGAAAGTGTCACGATTTTGCGATAGGATCAAAGAGAAAGCGCTAAGGAGAGAAAGTTTCACGATTTCGCGTCACGATTTCGTGATAGGATTGAAGAGAAAGTGCCAAGGAGAGAAAGTGTCATGATTTCACAACAGGATCGAAGAGAAAGTGCCAAGGAGAGAAAGTGTCACGATTTCATGATAGGATCGAAGAGAAAGTGCCAAGGAGAGAAAGTGTCATGATTTCGTGATAGGGTCGAAGAGAAGTGCAAGGAAGAGAAAGATGTCGCAATTTCGTGACATGTTCCATTTTTGCTGGCCAAAGATAGAAAAGGCACAAGGCAGCAAAAGTGTCACAATTTCACGACATGTTTCGTTTTCACGGGCGGAAGGCAGAAAAGGCACAAGGCAGAGAAAGATGTCACGATTTTGTGACATGTTTCATTTTTGCTGGTTGAAGCCAAGAAGAGTAGCGAGAAGGTGAAAGTGTCACGATTTCATGACATGTCTGGTTTTCACTAGAGCAAGCCAAGAAGAGTAGCAAGAAGGTGAAAGTGTCACGATTTCGTGACATGTTCCATTTTCTCTGGTTGGAGCCAAGAAGAGTAGCGAGAAGGTGAAAGTGTCATGATTTTGCGACATGTCTGGTTTTCGCTAGAGCAAGCCAAGAAGAGTAGCGAGAAGGCAAAAGTGTCATGATTTTGCGACATGTCTGGTTTTCGCTAGAGCAAGCCAAGAAGAGTAGCGAGAAGGTGAAAGTGTCATGATTTCATGACATGTTGTATTTTCATGGGTAAAAGGCGAGAAGGGCAGAAAGATATAGAAGTGTCACGATTTCACGACAGGTCACAACAGCATGATAACAGACAGTTAACTGGAATAAAACAACAGTTAAAGGGGCAGTTGTAGAAGAAAAGCATGCAGCCAAAATAACAAGAGTTAACTGGAGTAAATGCGGCAGTTACAGATAGAAATCATGCAGCTTTTTAAGAACTGGAGTTAATTGGAGTAAATAGAATAGTCGCATTAATAGAATCGTAAAATGCATGCATGCACAGAAATGAATACGAATAGTCTTGTTCAAGAAGATGTATAGTCATGGTAGAGATATATGTTGCATGTAACATAATGCACACTCTATAAATACAAAAGGAGTTACAAAAAGATGCAGTTACAGTTGACAAGTGGTAGAAGATAACACTAATAAAATAGTTACGGGTTGCATGCGAAAATATGGAAGCTAAAAATAGAGACTTATATGTTATAAAAGTAGGTTTGCATGAAGAATATTGCTACTGCTGTAAGTGAGAATTTTTTGCGTAAAGAGGTTTAGAAGAGGGCCGAGAGAGAGATAAGTAGAGCCGTGAGAGCGTGCAGAGTTTAATCAAGTTTAATTAATTGCAGACCAGTCAGGGTCATGTAAACAGCGAAGGCATTTTTATGTCACTGAATTAAATCAAAATTGCAGTCCAAGTTGGTGCTTGGCATTAGGGGTTGGTGCTCCTATCTATTGCAGTAGAAAAACAAGGAGTTGGTGCTCCTTCCAGTGGGTGCTAGTAAAGTGTTTGTAAAATTGGTGTTTTGCAAAGGCTAGATTTGGATTGAAGTCCAAGCAGTCATTTTTGAGGAGTAGCCAAATTGGTGAACCTCGTTACATTGTGTGTTATAGTGTGCTCTCTTGTGATTTTTGCTTTATCTATTTTCTAGTTCTCTTTACTTCAATTTTAAGAATTACAGATCAAATTTTTAGCTACACTAATTCACCCCCCCTCTCAGTGTCATTGTGAGAATATCAATTGGTATCAGAGCTAGGTTCTTGAACAATATTAATCAGCTAAGGTGATCTTGGAAGGAACACAATGGCAGGTAGTGAAGGATTCTCATCAAAAAAAGCTCCTTTGTTCAATGGAACTAATTACTCATTTTGGAGACTCAGGATGTAGACATATCTGAGTGCGTTAGGATACGACACTTGGGAGTCAGTAGAAAGTGGATACACAGCACCCGTTACTCCTCCAATAGATATTGCTAAGGAGAAAAAGGTTGAGAATAACTCCAAAGCAAAGAATGCCATAATGTGTGGGCTAGTAGACAGTGAAATGATAAGGGTCATGAGCTATAAATTGGTAAAAGACATGTGGGAAAAATTGAAGAGCATCCATGAAGGAGATAGCAAGATCAAGGAAGCCAAGCTACAAATGCATCGAGCTCAGTTCGAGGCATTAAAAATGAATTATGATGAGAACATAGAGGCCTATATGCTAAGAGTCAATGGATTCATTAATGTAATCAGAGGACTCGGCGAAGAGATCGAAGATGCGGTTGTCATGAAAAAGGTACTTAGAACTCTTCACAAAAGATTTAATTCTAAAGTTTCTGCAATAGAAGAGGCTAAAGATCTAAACAATTTTAGCATGGACGAGATGCATGGTTCCTTGATTGCATACAAAATAAGAATAGGACAAACTAAGCCCATAGACAAAGAAGCTGCTTTTAAAGCACACAAGAATACAAAATCTAAACAAGAATTTGAGGATGAAGAGACATCGGATGAAACGGAAGCCAACTTTGTTCAAAAACTTACAAAGGGAAAAGGAAAATATAGAGGAAAGTTGCCATTTAAGTGTTTCAATTATGGATGGGTTGGTCACTTTGCAGCTAAGTGTCCAATGAATGAGAAAACCAAAAGTGATGAAGGGTCACACCAAGAAAGAATTGACTAGAAGAAGAAACCAAATTTTAGGAAAAGCAATTTCAAAAAGAAAAGTTTCATATCCAAGAATGTCAGCTCTTCTGAAGATAGCTCAGGTGAAGATTCTAAAGAAGAAATAGGTGAAGCTCTATTCATGGCATTTGAAGAAGCAAAAACAGAAGAAAAATAGGAAGGTGATACAAAAAGTAAGGATGAGGTTGAAGTTTATCTGGAAGGAGAGTTGGTTGCTGCACTTAAAGAGTTGAAGACGAGAAGAAAAAAGAATAATAAGGTCTCAAGAAAGCTTGAGGATGTGAATGACATAATAAACAGTTTGAAAGTACAGACAAAAGAATTTAAAAAAATGTCTAAAGAACTTGAAGTAAAATTAACTATGAGAATAGATGAGTGCAGCAAACTAGAAGAAGAGATTGTTGTTTTAAGAATGCGGCTAGAAGAAAAAAATAAAAATTGAGTTGCTATCACAAACTTGAAGGAAGTTTTGCAAAGCTTGAAAAGATTATAAATAGTCAGAGGACTACAGGCATCAAGTTTGGCTTGGGTTTTGTTTAAGGAGAATCATCAAGTGGATCAAAGGCCATAACTATAGAACCAGTAAAGAAAGAGGATAAGATCAAGGTTGACCAAAGAAAAATGAATCTTGTAAAAGAAAGCAACAATGCCAGGCACGAGAAGACTGTTGACAATGAGGGTTTCACAAAAGTCACACATCAAAGGAGAAGAAAATTTTTGACTCCTACTACAAATCGGCAAAGACCAACTCCCAGGTTCAATCATTCCTTTTCTAGTTATTATTTTAAATGCAATACTTACGGTCATAAGATTTCAGACTACATTTATAATATAGGACAAATAAATTTTTCTAGTAGAAATGTATTTTCACCCTTGATGGATTATGTAGTAGAATGCTATAACTGTCATAACTTTGGACACATTGCAAGAAAATGTAGAAGCACATATGCAGCAAATAAATATCAGGGAAGAAGAACTCAACCAAACATTTTAAGGCAAAACAAAAAATTTCCAGATAAACATACACAGGCCACTGACAAAGAAAAGTCTAAACAAGTGACCAAAACTATAGTCAAATCAGAATGGAAATAAAAAGAGCAACTCAAGGAAGAAAATGAATCCTTGATTGTACAGATAGCATTCAAAGAACAAAACAAATCTGCACCATGGATATTGGATAGTGGATGCTCTAGTCACATGACAAGAGATAAACAAAAATTTGAAAAATTACAGAAATATGAAGGGGGCTCTGTAAAGTTTGGAAATAATGATGGAGCCAAAATAGTTGGCAAAGGATCAGTCAAGATAAGTGATGGAAAGATAAATTCCAAAGAAGTTTTGTTTGTAGTTGTTTTGAAGCACAACTTACTGAGTGTAAGTCAAATCTGTGACAGAGGTCATGAAGTCATCTTTAAAAAGCAGCACTGTGAAGTCAAAAAAGCACACAGTGGGAATATGATAGCTATTGGATCAAGGACTTCTGGAAATCTATATACTGTCTCAAAAAATTTAGAAGGATCATGCTTGATTGGATAGGATGATGAAAATTGGCTGTGGCACAAGAGGCTCGATCATATTAGCTTTGACAATCTGGTAAAAATAAGTTCAAAAAGAGCAGTAAGATATATACCTACCATTGAAAAACCAATAAATAACATCTGTGCTTAATGCCAAAAAGGGAAACAAACCAGATCCACATTTAAAGCAAAGGAATACTTCACCAACAAACCATTAGAGCTGATACATACTGATTTATGTGGACCCATGAGAACACAAAGCATAAATGGTGACAAATACTTTATGCTGCTCATAGATGACTACTCAAGAATGACATGGGTACTATTTTTAAAGCTTAAATCAGATGCCTTTGAGATGTTCAAGATTTTTAAAAGACAGGTTGAGAATCAAATTGGAAAAAGAATTAAATGCCTAAGATCAGACAGAGAAGGAAAGTTTATCTCAGAGGAGTTTGCATAATACTGTCAAAAATATGGGATCAAAAGACAGTTTTTAGCAGTAAGGACACCTCAGCAGAATGGTGTTGTTGAAAGGAAGAACAGGACTGTGCAAGAAATGGCATGGATAATGTTGGTTGAGAACAAAATAGTCGATGATTTTGGAAAGAGGCAGTACATACTGCAGTTTACATTCAAAACAGGTGCATGTTAAGGATGCATGAAAGCAAAACACCTTATGAACTGTGGTTCGGCAGAAAGGCAACAACAAGATATTTCAAAGTGTTTGGCAGCAAGTGCTACATCAAACGGACTGAAGATAATCTCGATAAGTTTGAAGATAGAGCTAATGAAGGTATTTTTCTCGGTTACTCAACAAAAAGCAAAGCCTACACATGCTACAACAAGAGGCTAAAGAAAATTATTGAGAGTGCTAATGTTAAAGTTGACAAAGGTAGAGAACGAGAAATTACGTATCAAGAAAACTACCCTATTTATGAAGAAGTCATTGAAGGAGATGAAGAAATGGAAATAGAAGAAAATCAAAAAATTGACCCAGCTAATTTAAGAATTGACTCAGAAGAAGAGAACAAGAAATTCAAAACAGGCAACTAGCAGAAAAATCATCCCAGAGAACAGATTATTGGGGACCCAACAGTTGGTATTCAGACAAGAAGAGTTGTAGTATGAAACTACTCTCTTTTATCTAGCATTGAACCAAAAAATATTGCTAAAGTAAGCATAGATGAAAGTTGGATGAAGGCAATTAATGAAGAACTAGATCAGATTGAGAAAAACAAAACCTGGGAATTAGTACCACGGCCAGCAAATAAAAACATAATCGGTACTAAATGGATTTTTCAAAATAAATTAAATGAAGATGGACAAGGTTGTCGAAATAAGGCAAGATTGGTCCAGTAAAGGCTATGCTCGAGGTTGAAGGCATTGATTTTGAGGAAACCTTTGCACCAGTAGCAGAGACTAGAGGCAATCAGAATGTTTCTGGCTTTAGTAGTCCATAAAAATTTCAAAGTATATCAAATGGACGTAAAATCAGCATTTTTGAATGGAAAACTGGAAGAAGAGGTTTACATTGAACATCCAGATGGCTTCCAACTTGGTGACAATCCCGATTTTGTTTGCAAGTTAAAGAAAGTGTTGTATGGTCTGAAACAGGCACCCAGAGCATGGTATGCAAGGTTGGATAACTATCTGATTAAACAGGGGTTCAAGAAAGTTATGGTGGATATCAATTTATATATCAAAACAAAGAATGGCCATCTTATTGTACTTGTTGTTTATGTAGATGATATAATATTTGGCAACAACATGGATGAATATTGTAGAGACATAGCAAATAAAATGAAGACAAAATTTGAGATGTCAATGATTGGTGAACTTTCTTATTTCCTCGGACTGCAAGTCAATCAAAGTGAAAAGGGCATTTTTATCTCTCAAGTAAAATATGTGAAAGAAATGCTAAAAAAGTTCACAATGGAGGATAGTAAACCTGTCAGAACTCCCATGACAACAGGTTGCAAGTTGAGCAAGGATGAAAAATCTCCAGATGTAGATCAAACCATGTACAGGTCTATGATTGGAAGCCTGTTGTATTTGACAGCCACTAGACCAGATATATTATAGGCAGTATGCATGGTAGCAAGATTTTAGGCTAGTCCCAAAGAGTCTCATGTGACAGTTGTAAAGAGGATTTTTAGGTACCTTAAGGGTACTATGGAGTATGGGTTGTGGTACCCAAAAGGTAAGGACTTCACTCTTATTGCATATTCTAATGCAGATTGGGTAGGATGCATTGATGACAGAAATAGTACCAGTGGAGGAGCATTTTATCTTGGAGACAGGCTGGTAGCATGGCACAGCAAGAAACAAGAATCAGTCTCTCTATCCACAACAGAGGCAGAATACATTGCAGCAACAACATGTTGTACACAAATATTATGGATGAGACAAACACTAAAAGATCTTGGTATTCACTTCAAAGAGCCAATTTTAGTTAAATGTGATAACACTAGTGCTATTAACATATCAAAGAATCCGGTTATACATTCTCGAACCAAACATATTGCAATACGGTATCACTTCTTGAAGGATAAAGTTACAGAAGGGGAGGTCAAATTGGATTTTGTTCTGACTACAGAGCAAGTAGTAGATATATTCACAAAACCATTACCAAAGGAAGTTTTTGAGTACCTTCGGAGTAAGTTGGGAGTAGTCACATTTCCCAAGAACTAACTATCAATTGGGATCACATTCTCAGGGGGAGCATTTATGCCTATGTTTATAGTTTTGCTTATATTCATGATTTTTGCTAACTATAACAATGTGTATCTGAGAATGTTGTCCATAGACTCAGGGGGAGTCTGTAGCAGCCCTTTGGTATTATTGTCAAAGGGGGAGAAGAATTACAGGAGAGTGCATGAGTGTTGCCAACAATTCCAAAGGGGGAGATTGTTGAGCAAGGTGCAGCAAAAGTATTGTCATTGTTGTCAACATAGACAGATAGATCAGTTGATGTAGTTGATGCAGTGGACAAGAGTTCAGAGGTCAGTCAGAACATGTACAATGAATTTCCCAAGAAGACAGAAGTGGCCCAGATTCAGAAAATCAAAGAAAAAGACAAGTAAGAAAACTGTCATAATTTCATGACATGGATGAGGAGAGAGAAGGCATAAGCACAATTGTTGTGATTTCATGACATGGACGAGGAGAGAGAAGGCACAAGTAAAATTGTCATGATTTTGCGACATGGCCGAGGAGAGAGAAGGTGCAAGGAAAACTGTCATGATTTCGCGACATGTTGGCAGAGGAGGCAAGTAGAAAAACTGTCATGATTTCATGACATGTTTGAAGAAGAGGTGCAAGCAAAGAAAACTGTCATGATTTTGTGACATGCTAGAGGAGAAGGAGCTTGCAAAGAAAAGTGTCACGATTTTGCGACAGGTTCCAAGAGAAAGCGTTAAGGAGAGAAAGTGTCACGATTTCATGACAGGATCGAAGAGAAAGCGCCAAGGAGAGAAAGTGTCACGATTTCATGACAGGATCAAAGAGAAAGTGCCAAGGAGAGAAAGTGTCATGATTTTGTGACAGGATCGAAGAGAAAGTGCCAAGGAGAGAAAGTGTCATGATTTCACGATAGGATCGAAGAGAAAGTGCCAAGGAGAGAAAGTGTCACGATTTTGCGATAGGGTCGAAGAGAAGTGCAAGGAAGAGAAAGATGTCGCAATTTTGCGACATGTTTCATTTTTGCTGGCCAAAGACAGAAAATGCACAAGGCAGCGAAAGTGTCATGATTTCGTGACATGTTCCATTTTTGCGAGCGAAAGGCAAAAAAGGTACAAGGCGAGAGAAAGATGTCACGATTTCACAACATATTTTGTTTTCACTGGTTGGAGCCAAGAAGAGTAGCGAGAAGGTGAAAGTGTCATGATTTTGTGACATGTCTGGTTTTCGCTAGAGCAAGCCAAGAAGAGTAGCAAGAAGGTGAAAGTGTCACGATTTCATGACATGTTTCATTTTTTATGGTTGGAGCCAAGAAGAGTAGCGAGAAGGTGAAAGTGTCACGATTTCGAGACATGTCTGGTTTTCGCTGGAGCAAGCAAAGAAGAGTAGCGAGAAGGCAAAAGTTTCATGATTTCATGACATGTCTGGTTTTCTCTAGAGCAAGCCAAGAAGAGTAGAGAGAAGGAGAAAGTGTCACGATTTTGCGACATGTATTTTTTCAGGTAAAATGCGAGAAGGGCAGAAAGATACAGAAGTGTCACGATTTCACGACAGGTCGCAATAGCACGATAACAGATAGTTAACTGGAACAAAACAACAGTTAAAGGGGCAATTGTAGAAGAAAAGCATGTAGCCAAAATAACAAGAGTTAACTGGAGTAAATGCGACAGTTATAGATAGAAATCATGTAGCTTTTTAAGAACTAGAGTTAACTGGAGTAAATCGAACAGTTGCATTAATAGAATCGTAAAATGCATGCATGCACAGAAATGAATATGAATAGTCTTGTTCAAGAAGACGTATAGTCATGGTAGAGATATATGTTGCATGTAACGTAATGCACACTCTATAAATACAAAAGGAGTTACAAAAATATGCAGTTACAATTGACAAGTGGTAGAAGAGAACACTAATAAAACAGTTACAGGTTGCATGCGAAAATATGGAAGCTAAAAATAGAGACTTATATGTTATAAAAGCAGGTCTGCGTGAAGAATATTGCTACTGCTATAAGTGAGAATTTACTATGTAAAGAGGGTTAGAAGAGGGCCTAAAGAGAGATAAGCAGAGCCGTGAGAGCATGTAGAGTTTAATCAAGTTTAATTAATTACAGACCAGTCAGGGTTGTGTAAACAGCGAAGGCATTTTTATGTCACTGAATTAAATTAGAATTGCAGTCCAAGTTGGTGCTTGGCATTAGGGGTTGGTGCTCCTATCTATTGCAGTGAGAAAAACAAGGGGTTGGTGCTCCTTCCAATGGGTGTTGGTAAAGTGTTTGTAAAATTGGTGTTTTGCAAAGGCTGAATTTGGATTGAAGTCCAAGCAGTCATTTTTGAGAAGTAGCCAAATTGGTGAACCTCGTTACATTGTGTGTTGTGGTGTGCTCTCTTGTGATTTTTTCTTTATCTATTTTCTATTTCTCTTTGCTTCATTTTTAAGAATTATAGATCATATTTTTAGCTACACTGATTCACCCCCCCTCTCAGTGTCATTGTGAGAATATCAAAGGCTGACAGTCAGCATTGGGAGTCCTATACCACATCACCAAGTTTTCTCATCCATCTTGTTGATGCAGGTTCAATTCACATTCGATCCATGTTGGCCTTTAGTATAGTGGTTGAATGCCATGTGTTCAGTTTAGTCAAGTCCAGTGGCCAAGTCAGTGTTAATGTTTGTTCTAATTCTACATTAGATTCGTCAAGTCTAGGTTTCCATATCAGTGGTTGAGCACCATGTGTCCTTGGCATGCATGCCAATCTACCCAAAATAGGTCCAATAGGTCACCTTGGGATGTGTGCTCGAGTTATAGGTCTAGCCCTACCTCAGAATGCATGCCTGAGATTAGCTAGTTAGGGCTTTGAGAAAATTGAGCCTCCAACAACCTCATTCTGATACCATGAAATTAGATATGAATGTTAAGCTTTGTATTTGATATTTCATGATATTATATACAAATTCTAAGGCTAGAGATAACCTTTAGGAATAATATTACTAATATCCCTTAACAATAGCAACAACTCAAAATAATAAGTTGTGCTGTCAAAAATAAATATGTCGAATTAATAATATCCTAACAATAATGTCAGTGAAGCAAAATAAAGTAAGAAAATTAAACTATATGCTAACACACATGACATTGTTATTCATGATAGGTGCAAAAGAATTGTAATATCTATTGATGATGTCAACATTATTTTTCGCATAGACCCTGCAATGTATAGCTTTATGACCATATTTGTTACATGAAAAAAAATAACCATGGAAGAAATATTTAAACCTATTTTATTATATTGGATGATATGGTCACATGGTTCTTTCATTTTTGTTTCTATGATTGACTATTGTCCATGATGATTCTTTATTTTCTTCCTCCTTCAATACATCAACATATGTCATGGGATCTTTTTAACTTACTTTCTTTGATGTATTTGTTCCTTTTGAGCTTGACTCCTTTTTCTATTTCTCTAACCTTATATTTTGCTGCAACTTATCCTTAGACTTTTCTACTTCCTTTCTTAGAGAGATAACTTCATGTACCAATTTTTCACATTCTAATTCTTTTGCCTTTAATTTCTCAACTATAGCTTCTTCAATTATTTTTGTCTCTTAAACCTTCACTATTAAGTCTATGAGATCTTGTAGAATCTTTAGCTTTGTTTTCTTATCCTCTTAAACTTGAGCCTTCAATCCCAAATTCTTCTTTCTAACCCTTTTCAATTCTCCAAGAGTAGCAATAAGTTCCTCCTCTATGTCAACCATGGTTTCTTCTTTATTTTTAGGATCTCTCTTGTTGATTTTAATAATAGGATCATCATATATCACTTCAGTGGCTATGTGTGTTCTTGTAAGATCTTCCTTCAAGCTATTAGACTTTCACGAAGGAACCTACTCTGATACCAATTGAAGAACACAAGCTTATACTGAGAGGGAGGGTGAACAGTATAAGATAAATCTTTTCACTTTTTAATCCAAATGTAATATTATCCAATATTATCAATTGTAATAATGAAATAATGCACAAATCACCACACACATAAGAGACACAGATTTAACATGGTTCACCCAATGTGGGCTACATCCACGAAGAAATATTTCTTATAAATTTTCTCAACAAATTTCTTGGAAACCAATTCTCTATTACAATGTTTATGGACCCCAGTTCATAGGAGATACCAATACACTTAGCTCTAGTTTGTGGACCTCTATCCACATGAGATACCAATCCCCTCTGCTATGGTTCATGGACCTCTATCCACATGAGATACCAATCCCCTCTACTATGGTTCATGGACCTCTATCCACAGGAGACACCAATCCCCTCTACTATGATTCATTGACCTCTATCCATAGGATAAACTAATCCCCTCTTCTCTGGTTCATTGACCTCTATCCATAGGAGACACCAATCCCCTCTACACTAGTTTACTCCAAATTCTTATCAAAAATATGCTCCAAAACCTGCTCATAAATTTGCTCCAAAAACTGCTCACAACTCTACACAAACTTGCTCATAGCTTTGCTCAAACTTTCTCACAACTCTGCTCAAACCTGCTCATAACTTTGCTCCAAAACCTACTCATAATCCAACTCCTATCTTTCCCAAAACTTGCATACAAATAATGCTCATATCTTTCCCAAAAGTGCTTTCTTCAACTAAAGCAATTCAGACATATTCTACCCAGAACTCTTTTTCTTTCATGAACATATAGAAAATGATATGTACTAACAAATTCCCAATATGTTCTTTACATTATGTCTCTTCCACATGTCTCACAAAATATATTTCTTGTCTAGCATTGGATAACTTTACTCTCTATATTTACCTTTTTATTTTCAATGACCATGCAATAGATGTAAATACATAAAATAAAAGGCCTCCAAATTTTCACAACAATATTATCAATTTCTTTTAACAAATCTCACATAAAATTTTCTTTTTACCTTTTTACAACTTCAATCTTAAAATACTTCCATTTTACCTTATTACTATCTTTGTAAATAGTCACACATTGTAAAGCTTTTGAAAACAAAATATCTACTTATGCCTCCCACTCTATAAATTCAACAATAATATCACAAAAGAAATTATCTCTTTGTACCTTTTTGGATGCCAACATCAAAATGAAACTTCCTCTTTCAAAATATTTATTGCCACTTCTTACAAAAGGAAATTCATGCATGAGACTCAAACCTGGGTCTCTCTACTCCAAACCTTATCAATGCAAAGCAAGCCACTTTGGATACACTATCCATTGAGTAGAATACTTTACCACCTATGATATAAAGTGCCTTCATCAATGTAAACAATCAAACATTATTATACCTATGTTGTCCTTCTTGTCTTCAATTAACAAGTGTCACCCAAATCAACATTTTGCATAGCCTTTCCAAAATTTCTATCCAACATCAAATAGAACCATGCCTCAAAAATGTAATCAACTCCTCAACTCGATCAATCTAAAACTTTAAACCTCTTATGTGCAAATGCAGTTCGTGGTGGCTCTATCTTCAACTTTGCTGATCCAAAAGGTAAAAGACAACTATAAATATCTTCTTTCACTTGCTTGATTGCTCACCACCATAACAATTATCATTCAACTTATCACCCACTATGTTATTCTTATTTTTACCGCATGTGATGTAATGTAATATTTTATTTCAATCATTTGCGCTATCCTCACTAGTTGGTGCTTTCAAAACTCACTTTCCTTAGCCTTCTGACTATCCAATTCATTGATGCGCTAGATAACTAGGTACTTCATCTACTGTCTTCAAAACCTTTTATATTATTTTTGGCGTCCAATAAATTTCACTTCAATCTATGCTTTGTCATCTCAATTCTTCTCTCCTTACACACAAGTATCTTTCACAAATGACAACAAGGATCTCTCATAAAGACAATGAAGGCTTTGATGAACAATGGTGAAAAGACACAACAAATGACAACAAAATCACTCTCTCAAAAGGACAATGAACGACAACAAACTCACTCTCTCAAAGGGGTAACAAACAACAATGAACTCACTCTCTCAAAGGGGAAATGAACAACAACAAAGGATTTCTCATCAAAAACCATTTGTAGCATGAACTTCAATCTGATATTTATACTCTTTCATGTGGCGCCCTAAGAGGTTGGCCCATATTTATTTATTTTGAAAACTTTATAATACCTCCATGAATGTTGGTGCTAATTTCCTTTTCAAGAAACTTTGGGTTATAATATTTAAATTAAATATTATAACATTATTTTAAAACTTTAAATATTTAAATGTTATGTCCTAACCTTTGTCCTTATTTTAAAATATTTTTTTCCCAAGCCTTTAAACCTTATTTTTATAATATTTAAATATGATATTTAAATATTATAATCCTTTACTTTGAGATATACCTTGCCTTGAATAATTGTCCATTATTTTCTTTGTCCAACCTTGTAAACTTCTCATCCTTGAAGAATATTTTGCTTTGAATACCATGCACCCTTTGAAATCAATGACAACTCAATATTTCTAGCAATAGACTCCTATCAAGGTGGTGTTTTCATCATATTCCATTGCATCACATCCTCCCATGGAGGTGAGTTCATCATATACACCTTCTTCTGCTACTCATGTTGTTCTTCCTTCTATTTTAGAAAGACCTTCTTCATTGTCATCTTCATTGATTCCTATTGTAAAAAAAACTTTGTAGGATCTACAGTAGACTATTGGTGCTTCATCCTTATCTCATCAAGATCCTACACAAATAAGTGATAGAGGTGTACCACTACATTACACTCCAATATTTATGACTTGTGGTCTCATCGATATTGTTCAATATCTTATTGAGCTTTTTTTTAGCGTGCAACATCTCAACCTATTCGTTCTATTGCAAAAGCATTGAAGTCCAATGCTTATATGGTGGAGAGGGATGATGTGGACATCATTATACCTAGGCTTATGTTTATTAGGCTTAGTTTATTTTATTATTTTCTAAATCTTAAGTCCTAAGTCTAAGTTAGAAATTAAAAATCCAATTCCAACTTGTAAATGTTGGCACATTTGGATGACATAGTCTTTGGATTGGATTTGTTAGCTTAGTGAAAGTTAGCAATTTGATTTTGAGTTGCTTAGTCATAGTTTATGGTTAGAATATTTTAATTTTGGAATATTATGGTTGTAAATAGTGTTATTTAAGCACAAGTTGGAAATAATATTGAGTTAGTGTTTTCTTAGTTTAGTTTTCTCATCTTACAAACTAAAAATAAGTTAGGAGTACATACTTTGATACTTGGTATACCTTGCTTACAGATGCTTTTATTAGTTGTAATTCAAGTAGCATGGTCATATTTGATTGCATGAGTACTAAGAAACTTATAGTTTACCTATCTTCCAAGCCTTTTGAATCATATGATGAGAATTTATGGATTGATGAACCAGGAGATGGAGAAATAATTCAATATTTGGCCATGCTTAGTGCATATGAACATGGTACTAAAGAATAATTATATGATACATTCATCATAGATGAAGATATAGGTTCTTTAGTTTGTGCGTAGAATGCTTTTAGTTAGTTAAACTATGTATCAAACTTACAATTTGAAGAACATTGGGAAATTCCATGCCTGTAGAATCCTCATATTGGACAAATTTATCCCTCAAAATCCATCACTCCCCATGATACCAAAAATTCTCAAAATTCTATTATTTTTCACCAATTGTTGCCACACAAATTTTGACTCAACTATTTTATCAATGACATTTGTGGTATTAATGCCAACTACTTGGATTATAAACAAGTCAAAGTGTGTCCTGAAGAACATGTGCTTATACTGAGAGGGGGGTGAATAGTATACAATAAAATTTTTTTGACTTTTAACCCAAATAATAGCATCAGTAATATCAAAGCAGTAAACATCACACAAAGCATCACACACATGAGAGACATGATTTTACGTGGTTCACCCAAATATGGCTACTCCACGGAGAAAATATTTCTTATAAATTTTTCTCAAATAAATTCTCTTGGGAATCCTTTCCCTACAATGTTTATGGACCTCTGTCCAAAGGAGACACCAATCCCCTAAATCAAGTTCGTGGATCTCTATCCATAGGAGAACTCCTTCTCCTTCTTCCGGCTGGTGATCCTCTAGAAGACTACTACCTCCACTACACTGGCTTGTGGATCTCTCTCCACTGAAGACTCTTGTCCCCACTCAGAAGACCTGTCCTCACTGCCCTGGCTAATGGATCTCTATCCACTGGAGACTACTGTCCTCTCTACTCTATCACCTCCAAAGCTCTATCTCAAATCTGCACTAAACATAGTCCTTCGATCTAGCACAAATCTGCTCAATATTTGTCTTTGGTCTGGCATAAACCTATCCTCAAATATGCACCAAATTATCCTCAAATATATGCTCAATAAGTCCTCTCAAGAACTTAACCAAATATACTCTAAATCTGTATTGTAAGATTCCACAAAAGCTCACACAAAATCAATCCACAAGTCTCCTCAAAGACTTACCTCAAATCTGCTCAACAAGTCCACACAGAACTTGTCCAATCTCATAGAAACATAAAGAGAATTTTTAGAGACTCAATATGTTCTATACTTATCACAATGCTCAATTACTTTCAATAACTCTCTTAGAAACATAAGGAGAATTGTTAGAGACTCAATATGCTTCAAATTCAACTCAATGCTCAATCACTTTCTCAACTCAATTCAGAATATAGAATAGTTTGTTTTATGGAACTTGAACAATCACTTCACACATCCACTTGACTAGGCTCAACCAACTCTACTCAACCAATCACTCAATGAAACAATCCTTCCTCACAAACCCTAGTCCAAGTATATAAACACCAACTCAAAATATTTCCAACAATACTCAACAACCAATCTCACATAACAATGATACTCATGATATTTGCAAACCCTAGTTCAAGTTCTCTAAAACTCCTTCAACAAAGATAAATATCACATAGCAATGATACTCATGATCTTTTCAAACCCTAGTTCAAGTTCTTCACACAACCAATGGCTTCAACAACAATGCTTATCAAACAAGGTTTTAACAACAATTCTTTATTCCAGAAAACCTTGAAGCATTAACTCAACATACTCAATAGGAAACCCTAATCAAGTCCTTTTCACTCCAAACTTATTTTCAGAAAAACCAATCACACAACTTAAATTTGGAATAATATGCCCATACCTTTTTCTTGATGATAAGGAACTTCAAGAAACTGCCACAACAATAAAACACTTCTTTGCCAAGCTCAAGAAGGTTAGTTAACAATACAAGGCATATAATAATTCATGAATACACCTTATTACTCCAATATTAAAATAATATCCAACACCACAATAATTTGAATATTCACTTCTCAAAACCCTAGGACATCACAAATTGATCTCAATCAAACATATTTGTCATAAGCCACTTCAGAATTTTATTCTTCAAAAATCAATCTACTTTTCTACTTATGACTCCCTATTTTATTATTGCATTTTAAAGATAAAACCTTTAATAAATAATGCAATAACTAATCTTTCCTTTTCTAAGGTAAAATAGCTTTTATCCACCAATTAAACTTTCACCTAACACTTTTATAAAACCCACAAAACTCCTTTTTAACTTAGGCACTAATCAAACCATTTACCTCCTTATTTCTCCTAAGTCTAACCTTAGCCTAAGTCAAAAATCAAATATTAAATAAAAGAATGTTACCACTTTGGCTTTGCACGAAGCACTTCTCTCCTTAAGCGCTTTCACCTTGGCTCCCAATGACGTGGAGCCACGTGCTCCCTTGGAGCCTCCACTCCCTTGCACCCTTTGATTTCCACAAGCCACATCTTGGCTTCTTCTCTCACGCTGCCCTAAGTCTTCGCACGAACTACTGTTTCACGAGGAGAAATTTTGCAAAGCTCGGAGATCAATTATTTCGGTGGATGAGAGGATGCATAACCTTTGAGAAGGCTATGGTATTTATATACCATGTGCCTTTGTTTCTTCATGTCGATGGTGAGAACATGGTGACGTCGATGGAAGAGGGGCAAACCTTGCCCATGAATAACCCGATGCTCAAGCTTTATAATATGCACCCAAACTTTATTAAAGCCCAAACTTTAGCTTATTTAATTTATTAAATATAATAAATTAAATTCTTTTGAAGAATTTAATTATTATAATTTAATAATTAAATGGGCTTTGGTATTTTAAACCAAACTTTAGGGCATCCTCGATTTTTAGAAAAACCTTGCAACTTGCCCACATGGTTTTAATGAAAACCATTAAAATTGCCACCATTGGTTTTAATAAAAACCATTAAAATTACCACCATTGGTTTTAATAAAAACCATTCAAATCTGCCATTCATAATATTGTGAGGTGTGCTATGATGTCTTTTCACTTGCACCTTTCAACCATTCGACGTCAGTGGTGATTCGCTTCTTGGCATCAATGACAACTTCATGTTTTGACATAAATCAACAATGCCATATTTCTATCTTGACATCAATGACAACTCTTATGGACTCAAAATGTCCAACAATCTCCCCCTTTGTCATTGATGGCAACCCAACTTCTTTTTATCGAAAACTTGACCTTTCCTTTGTTCTGCTCCCCCTGGCTCAATGCTCTCTCCTCTTTTCTCAAATACCAAATCTCTCCCCCTTACTCAAATCTCTCCCCCTTTGACATCAATGGCAAAGGGTCACCTTTGGGGCTTGGGGCTAAGAATGAGCCTCTTAGCTTAGCCCCTCCCCCACCTCCTTTTGAGGTGGTTAATTCTGGGGTGGGAGTCTCACTCCCAGTTTTCCTCGAAGATACTCAAAGGTTTCCTTTGAAAGTGGCTTGGTGAAAATATTTGCTATCTGTTCCTTTGTAGTAATATATTCCAACCTGACTTGTTTATCTATCACCTGTTCTCTCAGAAAGTGGTACTTAATCGGAATGTGCTTTGTCTTGGAGTGCATCACTAGATTTTTTGAGATACTTATAGCACTTGTATTATCACATAGTATGGGAATAGGATGGTCATGCTTTATCTTGAAGTCTTCTAGAGTTCTCTTCATCCATAACACCTATGTACAACTGGCTACTATTGCAATGTATTTTGCTTCTACTGTAGATAAGGATACTAAAACCTACTTCTTACTTAGCCAAGAGACTAAATAGTCTCCAAGAAAGAATGCTCCTCCACTTGTGCTTTTTTTGTCATCAATGTTGCCGGCCCAATCTGCATCTGTATATGCTGTCAGTGTGAAACTGTCACTTTTGGGATACCAAAGCCCAAAATCCATAGTCCCTTTTAGATACCTAAAAATTCTTTTTACTATTGCCACATGTGTTTCCTTAGGAGTTGCCTGAAACCTTGCCACTAATCCCACTAACTGTACTATGTCTGGTCTTGTAGTTGTAACATACAATAAGTTGCCAATCATAGATCTGTATAATCTTTGATCTACCTCTGGAGATTCATCATCCTTACTCAACTTGCATCCTGTGACCATGGGGGTACTTACCGATTTACAATCTTCTAACCTGAATTTCTTTAACATTTCTTTTATATACTTGGCTTGTGAGAGAAACACCCCTCTTTCTGATTGTGAAATCTGAAGTCCAAGAAAGAAAGACAATTCACCAAGCATAGACATCTCAAATTCATTTTGCATGTTCTTAGCAAATTCTTTACACATCTTATCATTGTTTCCCCCAAAAATGATGTCATCAACATAAACAACCACTATTAGTAGATCACTCCCTTCATTTTTGATATATAAATTACTGTCTACTATTCCTTTTCTGAATCCCTGTTCCTGAAGATACTTATCCAATCTTGAGTACCATGCTCTCGGAGCCTGCTTTAGACCATACAATTCCTTTTTCAATCTACATACATGATCTGGTTTATCTGCTAATATGAATCCCTCTGGCTATTCAATATAAACTTCTTCCTCTAAAACACCATTTAGAAATGTTGACTTGACATCCATATGATATACCTTAAAAATTTTGAAACTTGAGAAGGCTAAAAATATCCTTATAGCTTCAAGTCGTGCAACTGGAGAAAATGTCTCATCAAAGTCAATTCCTTCTACCTATGCATAACCTTTGCATACTAACCTTGCTTTATTCCTGACCACCTGTCCATCTTCATTTAACTTGTTTTTGAATACCCATTTTGTGTCGATCACATTTTTGTCCTTTGGTCGTGGAACAAGTTCCCAAGTTTTGCTTTTCTCTATCTGATCTAATTCCTCATCCATTGCCTTAATCCAAAATTTATCCTCACTTGCCTGAGTGAAGTCTTTTGGCTCAATCTTAGATAGCAAAGAAAAATTTGCTTGTTGAGATGGTTTTATTATTCTTCTCCTTGTCTGTCTTTCATCTGGATTCCCAATGATTTGATCTTTTGGATGATGCTTTTGTACATACCTGGATGGAGTTTTGGGAAGAAGTCTTTGTGTTTCTTCTTCTTCTTTATCTGATTCCTCACAAAATTCTTCTTGACAACATCCATCTTCTTGATACACAATTTGTTGAACTGGTTCTCTTGAATCTATATTCTCATCAATTGTTACATTTATACTTTCCACCATAGTGCGTGTTCTTTTGTTGAAACATATGTAGGCTTTACTCCTTGTGGAATAACCAAGAAAAATTCCCTCATCACATCTTGGATCAAACTTGCCTAAGTTTTGATCTTCCCGTCTTATGTAACATTTGCTTCCAAAATTTTTGAAGTGTTTTACAGTGGCAGGTCTTCCTTTCCAAAGCTCATATGGAGTCTTGTGATGATTTACCCTCATTTGAGCCCTAGTGATTATGTATACTATTGTGTTTATAGCTTCTATCCAAAAACCATCTGATAGCTTAGATTCATTTAACATAGCTCTAGCCATGTTTTCAATAATCCTATTTTTCCTTTCAACTACCCCATTTTGTTGAGGAGTTCTTGTTGCTGAGTACTCTCTCTTGATCCCATGTTGTTCACAAAACTCTACAAATTCATTTGAAGTAAATTCTCCTCCTCTATCAGATCTCAGACACTTAATCCTTTTTCCAGTTTCATTTTCAACCAATTCCTTAAATGCTTTGAATTTTTCAAAGGCCTCTGACTTCTCTTTTAGGAAGGCTACCCAAACCATTATGGAATAATCATCTATAAACATTATAAAGTAGCTCTCACCCCTGAATGCTTTGTGTTCTGGTAGGACCACACAGATCAGTATGTATTAGGCTCAATGGCTCAGATGACATATATCCTTTTGACTTAAAGGTTGTCCTAGTTTGCTTTCCATGTTGACAGGGTGCACAGATTGTGTTTTGAGGTCTTCTTATTTTGGGTAAATCTTTGACCACCTGTTTATTGCTTATGTTGACTATGTTGTCAAAATTCAAGTGACCCAATCTTCTATGCCATAACCAACTCTCATATTCTTATGATAGAAAGCACTTTTCCCCTTTGATCTCATTGAGCATGTATAAGTTGTTTGGGGTTCTTCTTGCATTGGCAATGATTTTTCCAGTTTCTGATTTTCTTATCTCACATCTATCTGGATGGAAAGTAACCATGTACCCTTGATCACAAAGTTGACTTATACTCAACAAATTGTGTTTTAACCCTTTAACATACAATACATTTTCTATTTTTGTTTTCCCATTATCTAAACTTAGAGTTCCTCTTCCACCAATCCTTGTTGATCCATTATCACCGAAACTTACTGATCCTCTATTTGTTTCTTTTAGTACAATGAATTTGTCTTTATCTCCTATCATGTGACTAGAGCAACCACTATCAAGATACCATTGTTCTTCTTTATCCTGAGCATGAAGGGTTGTTTGCACTAACATTGATCTAGCCTTAACATTTTCCCTTTCATATTTCCTAGTTGTTGAAATTATTTTTCTAGACTCAGGAAGTATCATTTTACACCATCTAGCCTTGTGCCCAAAATTATTGCATTTGTAACATATAATATCATCATCCATGAGAGGTGCAAAGGAATTGAAATTTCTAATGACATTGTTTCTTGCATGATGAATACAGTGTACAACTTTATGACCATATTTATTACAAGAAAAGCAATGACCATGGAAGAAATTATGTAACCTATTTGGATGTCTTGGAGTTTGTGGTGAAGTAATATTCCTCTTGTGATTAACTCTTATCCAGGGTTCTCCTTTGCTTTCTTCCTTTCTGATATCCTTTGCTTGCTTATCCTTGTTTGAGGTTTCTGCTTTTTGAAGTCTTGATTCCTCTTTCTGTTTCTCATATTCTGCATCTTGTAGTACCTTGATCCTTTCAACTTCATTCCTTAGGTGGACAATTTCTACTTCCAATATTTCACATTTTGTTTCCCTGGATCTCAACAGATCTGTTATGTCTTGCTCAATTTTCTTTCCTTCTTCCACCCTAATCTTGAGTTCTGTGAGATTTTGTATAAGTTCCATCCTTGCTTCTTCATCTTCTTGAACTTGTTCCTCCAAGATTGAATTCTTCTCTCTAAGTCTTTCCAAATTTCTAAGAGTAGCAAATAATTCCTCTTTTATGTCAAACATAGTCTCTTCTTCATTTTCTGAAGTCATGTGTGCTACTGATGGATCCTCCTCCAAGTTGTTAGTCTTTTCACGGAGGGACCCGCTCTGATACCAATTGAAGAACATGTGCTTATACTGAGAGGGGGGGTGAACAATATACAATAAAACTTTTTGCTTTTTAACCCAAATAATAGCATCAACAATATCAAAGCAGTAAACATCACATAAAGCATCACACACATGAGAGACATGATTTTACGTGGTTCACCCAATGCTGGCTACCTCCACGGAGAAAATATTTCTTATAAATTTTTCTCAAATAAATTCTCTTGGGAATCCTTTCCCTACAATGTTTATGGACCTCTGTCCAAAGGAGACACCAATCCCCTAAATCAAGTTCGTGGATCTCTATCCACAGGAGAACTCCTTCTCCTTCTTTTTGGTTGGTGATCCTCTAGAAGACTACTGCCTCCACTACACTGGCTTGTGGATCTCTCTCCACTGAAGACTCTTGTCCCCACTCAGAAGACCTATCCTCACTGCCCTGGCTAATGGATCTCTATCCACTGGAGACTACTGTCCTCTCTACTCTGTCACCTCCAAAGCTCTATCTCAAATCTGCACTAAACATAGTCCTTCGGTCTAGCACAAATCTGCTCAATCTCTGTCTTTGGTCTGGCACAAACTTGTCCTCAAATATGCACCAAAATCTATCCACAAGTCCTCTCTATAACTTGTCCAAACTTCTCAATAAGTCCTCTCAAGAACTTAACCAAATCTGCTCTCAATATGTATTGTAAGCTTCCACAAAAGCTCACACAAAATCAATCCACAAGTCTCCTCAAAGACTTACCTCAAATCTGCTCAACAAGTCCACATAGAACTTGTCCAATCTCATAGAAACATAAAGAGAATTGTTAGAGACTCAATATATTCTATGCTTATCACAATGCTCAATTACTTTCAATCACTCTCTTAGAAACATAAGGAGAATTGTTAGAGACTCAATATGCTTCAAATTCAACTCAATGCTCAATCACTTTCTCAACTCAATTTAGAATATAGAATAGTTTGTTTTATGGAACTTGAACAATCACTTCACACATCCACTTGACTAGGCTCAACCAACTCTACTCAACCAATCACTCAATGAAACAATCCTTCCTCACAAACCCTAGTCCAAGTATATAAACACCAACTCAAAATGTTTCCAACAATACTCAACAACCAATCTCACATAACAATGATACTCATGATCTTTGCAAACCCTAGTTCAAGTTCTTCACTCAACAAATCACTTCAACAACAATGCTTATAAAACAACTCTCACATAATGATGCAGGAGCATCCAGTGGCAGCACAACAATCTTGCATCACCGAAAAAAAAGAAAAACAAAAGAAACAAGAAAAATGTTCTAAGCATGAAAAAATATTCTAAGGTTCAAAGGTGTCACGATATCGCGACATAAAAGTTGTCGCGATATCGTGACACAATCAGCACAACGACGGGCGCAAACTCTATTGTCGTGATATCGCGACATAATAGTTGTCACGATATCGCGACACAATCAGCACAACGACAGGCGCAAACTCTATTGTCGCGATATCACGACATAACAGTTGTCGCGATATCGCGACACAATCAGCACAACGACGGGCACAAACTCAAGTGTCACGATATCACGACACAAAGGTTGTCGTGATATCGTGACACCTCCGATCAAAGGCAGGAGCAAAAACTCAAGTGTCATGATATCGCGACATAAAGGCTATCGCGATATCGCGACACCTCAAAACAAAGCAAGAGCTAAAATGCAGATGTCGCGATATCGCGACAAACTTTGGAACGAAAGAGAGAGCAAACAAAAGTGTCACGATATCGTGACACCTCGACAAAGAAGGTCGAAGGACAAAAAAGTGTCGCGATATCATGACACATTGGCAAAAAAGAACCAAAGGCAAAAAAGTGTCACGAAATCGTGACATGTCGCATTTTTGTGACCTGGCTAGGAAAGAGAAGGCAAGTTTTCGCGGACCGTTGTAGAACGATAGTTGACAGTTCCAAAAGTCGTTAAGGCAGTTCCAAGGGACCGTTGTAGCGGTTATAGGGACGGTTATGAATGGCGGTTGCAGCAAGAACCTGTGATGATAAAAAGAGATTTTTTGAAGGATTGCAAAGGTGAGAGAGACAAAGGCTATGACTTCTTTTGGCATTTTTTGTACTGTGTAATTTTTCATGGTTTTGAATTGTAAAGCTTTCCATGCTTTGAAATAAAATTGCATCTTTTCTTTGTTATTAAAATTGGCTCCCCATCAAGTGGTATCAGAGCAGTAAGATTCTGAGTGTGTGAGCAGAGCGCCGAACGTGAGGTAGCTTGCACCAGGATCTGGGGTTACGGGTTCTGAGAAAAAGTGAAGCAGAATGTCATCGAAGAAATCATGGTGCTAGAAGGAACGTGGTTCCTGAAGGAGACTTTCGAGCATTGCAGAGGCAAGTGCAGGCCCTGCAAGAAGAATTGCGTAGAGGAGTAGAGCCAAGAGGAGAAGACCAAAGCGATGATGAAGCTTGTGGAGTTGATGACCCATCTAAAGAAGAAGAAGAAGCAATGAGTGCTACAGAATCTCGAATGATTAAAGCTATTTCTCAAATTGGGAAAAGGCCGAAGATTGACGTATCCACATATTCTGGAAATTTAAATCCAGAAGAATTGATTGACTGGATTAATGACATGGAGGAATATTTTGAATATGAGGAGGTTGAAGATCCAAATCGAATAAAATTTTCAAGAACAAAGTTGAAAGGCCATGCTGGCATATGGTGGAAAGGAGTGCAGCTGGAAAGAAACCGTAGAGGAAAAGAAAAGATCACCAGGTGGGATCGAATGGTTGAAAAACTGAAACGACAGTTTATTTTGGCAGATTACGAATTAGATCTGCTGAGAAAAATGCAGAGTTTGTGCCAGTCTAGCAAGTCTGTTAAAGAATATACAGAGGAATTTTTTAAAATTTCCATCAGAACCGGCCATATAGAAGCAAATAAAGAGAGAGTAGCCCGTTACATTAATGGGTTAAGAACCAACGTGCAAGAAGAATTGAGTCTGGTTCGAATGAGCACCATTGAAGATGCTTACCAGCTTTGCTCGAAAGTGGAAGAGAAACTGAACCGTAGATTTGACAGTAAGCAAAGAGGAAGAGGTCATGGTGGAAGAACCGGTGGAAGAACCAGTGGAGGTAAATATGATGACCAAAAGTAGACTGGTGAAACAAGCAATCACCAGGAATAGAAGGAGGAGAATGCTTATCGACCCCATAATCAGAACAATGATTATCAAAGGGGACGAGGTAGAGGTGGACGCGGATATGGAAGAGGCAGATTTCGTGGAACCTATTTCAATTGCGGAGAAGAGGGGCATCGATCATATGAGTGTCCCAAACACCAAGAAACACCGAACAAAAGGCCTGAAGGTAATGCCAGAGCTACGATTGTTGAGGATGGTGTTGAATCTGAGCACTCTGAAGAAGCAGAGCGAGGAGAAGTGATGATCACAAGGAGAACCTTGTTGAACGAAGAGAAGGAACCAGACTAGTGAAAAATCCTGTTTCGCATGAGGTGCAAATGTTCAGGTAAAATCTATAATATTATTATTGATAATGGTAGTACAGATAATTTGGTTTCTGAGGAAATGGTAGCTAAGTTAAAGCTAGAAAGAAGACAACACCCGCATCCATACCGGATTGCGTGGTTGCAGAAGGACCATAGAGCATTGGTCAGTGAACAATGCTTGGTCAAGTTTCAAATTGGAAGATACCAGGATGAGGTCCTGTGTGATATTTTGTCGATGGATGCTTGCCATTTGTTGCTGGGAAGACCATGGCAATTTGACAGACGTGCAACGCATGATGGGCATGCAAATACCTATTCCCTGACAAAAGACGGAGTACGCCACAAACTGAAGCCATTGAAGGAGGTTGAGGAAAAGGTATGCAATAATGCTAGAATTTGTTTAGTAGATGGAAAAAAAATTTGGATGGTCTAAAGAGGGATTCAATGTGTTATGCATTAATTCCTACCGTAAAGAGAGAAGATACTATTGACATTCCAACAGAAGTTGAACATCTGTTAGCAAAATTTCCTGATATTATATCAGATAATGTGCTTGAGGGTTTATCACCAATGAGGAAGATTAGTCATCAGATTGACTTAATGCCATGATCTAGTTTACCCAATAAGGCCGCCCATAGAATGTCTCCTATAGAGAATGAAGAGTTGAACCATCTGGTTCAGGAATTGTTGAGGAAGGGTTTGATTCGAGCAAGTTTGAGCCCTTGTGCAGTGCTAGTAGTACTTGCACCAAAGAAGAATGGTGAATGGTGAATGTGCACTGATTCCCGAGCCATTAATAAAATTACCATTAAATATCGCTTTCCATTACCCATAATGGATGATATAATGGATTGTTTGAGTGGAGCTAAATACTTCACTAAGATTGATTTAAAGAGCGGATATCACCAGATACGTGTTAGAGAGGGTGACGAATGGAAGATAGCCTTTAAAACCAAAGAGGGTTTGTATGAGTGGTTAGTTATGCCATTTGGATTGACTAATGCACCCAGTACATTTATGAGGCTGATGAATGAGGTATTGCGTGACTTCCTGGAAAAGTTTGTGATAGTTTATCTGGATGATATTTTAATTTTTAGTAAAACATTGGAAGAGCATTTGATGCATGTGCGGACAGTTTTTGAAAAACTGCGAGAGGAGCAGTTATTGATAAATATACAAAAGTGCAATTTTGTACAGAAAGAGTTGATATACCTGGGATTTGTCATCTCAGAGGAGGGTCTGAAAATGGATCCTGAAAAGGTGAAGGCTATCATTGAATGGCCTACCCCAAGGAATGTAACAGAGGTAAGATCATTTCATGGTCTTGCAAGTTTCTATAGAAAGTTTATTAGAGACTTTAGCAGTATTTGTGCACCCCTAACAGAAACTATGAGAGGGGATAAGAGAGAATTTAAGTGGACTCGCCAAGGCAGGTACTAGTATGGACATATTGAAGAAGAAAGTGACAGAACAGCCCATTCTCGGCACTTCCAAATTTTAATAAAGTGTTTCAGATTGACTGTGATGCCAGTGGTAGTGCCATTGGAGCTGTGTTGAGCCAAGAAGGTAAACTTGTTGCATACTTTAGTGAAAAATTAAATGATGCTAGAAAGAAATACTCTGTTTATGATCAAGAATTCTATGCTATCATTCAGGCTCTTAAGAAATGGAGACATTATTTGCTAACCAAAGAGTTTGTTTTATATACTGACCATCAAGCTTTGCAGTATATAAATAGTCAAGGTAAACTTAACCAGCGGCATTTGAAGTGGGTTGAATTCCTGTAGAGTTATACCTTTGTCCTAAAGCATAGAAGTGGTAAATCTAATAGAGTTGTAGATGCCTTGAGTAGAAGGCATAATTTGTTGATAGAAATGAGAGTGCAAGTTGTTGGGTTTGATGAACTCAAGAGTTTATACCCAGCAGATCCAGATTTTGCAGAGGCATGGATGGCATGTGTGTCTCCTACTACTGTGGATCGCACTAAGTGGTTGGATTTTATGATCCAAGATGGGATGCTATTTTGGAAGAACTAGTTGTGCATTCCATGAAGTTCCATGAGGGAAAATTTGATCAAAGAGAAACATAGCGGAGGACTAGCAAGGCATTTTGGTCGAGATAAGACCATTGCTCTCGTTAGTGAGAATTACCATTGGCCGCAGTTGCAGTCGGATGTGACCAAATTTGTGTAGGGTTGCAGAGTGTGCCAGATGGCGAAAGGAGTCAACCAGAATACAGGAATGTACCAGCCATTGCCTATACCAGAGAGACCGTGGGAGGACATCAGTATGGATTTTGTTCTTGGTCTGCCAAGGACACAACGTGGAAATGATGCCATTTTTGTTGTTGTTGACAGGTTTTCGAAGATGGCTCATTTTATTCCATGTCAGAAGACAAGTGATGTTGTTCATATTGCAGGCTTGTTTTTCAGGGAGGTTGTGCACCTTCATGGTCTACCCCAAAGCATTGTCTCGGACAGAGATACCAAATTTGTGGGTTATTTCTGGAGAACCCTGTGGAAGAAGCTAAAAATAGAATTGAAATTCAGTTTTGCGTACCACCCGCAGACTGATGGATAGACCGAAGTAGTCAACCGAAGTTTGGGTAATCTTCTACGATGTCTGGTAGGAGATAAACCCAAGGGATGGGATCTAATTTTACCATAGGCAGAGTTTGCTTACAATAATTCTGTCAATCGCAGTACTGGTAAATCCCCATTCTAGATAGTGCACGGGAACAGCCCGAGAAACACTTCTGAGTTGAGGCCGATCGATAAGGGAGAAAAGTGCAGTGCTGAAGCTAAAGACTTTGCAGCACACATGAAGAATTTACATGAAGAGGTATAGCAACATATCAATAAAATGAATGCTACGTACAAAGCCAGAGCAGATCAGAAGCGACGTTTCAAGGAATTCCAGATAGGAGATGAAGTCATGGTTCATTTGCGCAAGGAACGTTTTCCTACCAAAACCTACAATAAGCTAAAAATGAAGAAGTTTGGACCATGCCGGATCATAGGTAAACGAGATTCAAGAAATGCCTATGAAGTTGATCTACCAAGTGAGCTGAATATTTCACCTATCTTCAATATTTTAGACTTGGTTGAATATCATGCAGGAAGTTGTAGCGAACCACCCAGTCCGGATCTGTGGAACATTCCAAAATCCACCCCATACAAAGAAGAAATTGAAGACATACTCGACACTCGCGAAGGCAGAAGTACCCAAAATAGGCAATATTCGGAGTATTTGGTCAAGTGGAAGGACCGACCTATCGAAGATGCCACGTGGTTGTCCAAATCAGAGGTTGATCGCCTGGGTTTTCCTCTGACCATCCAGAAGTGAGGATCACTTCTAAAAATCTACCCCGGATGTCTGATGCAGGAGCATCCAGTGGCAGCACAACAATCTTGCATCACCAAAAAAAAGAAAAACAAAAGAAACAAGAAAAATGTTCTAAGCATGAAAAAATATTCTAAGGTTCAAAGGTGTCGCGATATCGCGACATAAAAGTTGTCGCGATATCGCGACACAATCAACACAATGGCGGGCACAAACTCTATTGTCGTGATATCACGACATAACAGTTGTCGCGATATCATGACACAATCAGCACAATGACGGGCGCAAACTCTATTGTCGCGATATCGCGACATAACAGTTGTCGCGATATCACGACACAATCAGCACAACGACGGGCACAAACTCAAGTGTCGCGATATCGCGACACAAAGGTTGTCGCGATATCGCGACACCTCCGATCAAAGGCGGAAGCAAAAACTCAAGTGTCACGATATCATGACATAAAGGCTGTCACGATATCGTGACACCTCAGAACAAAGCAAGAGCTAAAATGTAGATGTCGCGATATCACGACATAAAAGATGTCGCGATATCGCGACAAACTTTGGAACGAAAGAGAGAGCAAACGAAAGTGTCGCGATATCGTGACACCTCGACAAAGAAGGTCGAAGGATGAAAAAGTGTCACGATATCGTGACACATTGGCGAAAAAGAACCAAAGGCAGAAAAGTGTCGCGAAATCGCGACATGTCGCGTTTTTGCGACCTGGCTAGGAAAGAGAAGGCGGGTTTTTGTGGACCGTTGCAGAACGACAGTTGACAGTTCCAGAAGTCATTAAGGCAGTTCTAGGGGACCGTTGTAGCGGTTACAAGGACGGTTACGAATGGCGGTTGCAGCAAGAACCCGTGATGATAAAAAGATATTTTTTGAAGGATTGCGGAGGCGGGAGAGACGAAGGCTGCGACTTCTTTTGGCATTTTTTGTACTGTGTAATTTTTCATGGTTTCGAATTGTAAAGCTTTCCATGCTTCGAAATAAAATTGCGTCTTTTCTTTGTTATTAAAATTGGCTCCCCATCACATAACAATGATACTCATGATATTTTCAAACCCTAGTTCAAGTTCTTCACACAACCAATGGCTTCAACAACAATGCTCAACAAATAAGGTTTTAAAAACAATTCTTTATTCCAATTTTTTTTGAAGTATTAACTCAATATACGCAATAAGAAACCCTAATCAAGTCCTTTTCACTCTAAACTTATTTTCATAAAACCAATCACACAACTTAAATTTGGAATAATATGCCCATATCTTTTTCTTGATGATAAGGAACTTCAAGAAACTACCACAACAATAAAACACTTCTTTTCCAAGATCAATAAGGTTAGTTAACAATATAAGGCATATAATAATTCATGAATACGCCTAATTACTCCAATCTTAAAATAATATCCAACACCACAATAATTTGAATATTCACTTCTCAAAACCCTAGGACATCACAAATTGATCTCAATCAAACATATTTGTCATAAGCCACTTCAGAATTTTATTCTTTAAAAATAAATCTACTTTTCTACTTATGACTCCCTATTTTATTATTGCATTTTAAAGATAAAACATTTAATAAATAATGCTATAACTAATATTTCCTTTTCTAAGGTAAAAGAGCTTTTATCCACCAATTAAAATTTCACCTAACACTTTTATGAAACCCATAAAACTCCTTTTTAACTTAGGCACTAATCAAACCATTTACCTCATTATTTCTCCTAAGTCTAACCTTAGCTTAATTCAAAAATCAAATATTAAATAAAATAATGTTACCACTTTGGTTTTGCACGAAGCACTTCTCTCCTTAAGCGCTTTCACCTTGTCTCCCAATGATGTGGAGCCACATGCTCCCTTGGAGCCTCCACCCCCTTGCACCCTTTGATTTCCACAAGTCACGTCTTGGCTTCTTCTCTCACGCTACCCTAAGTCTTCACACGAAATATTGTTTCACGAGGAGAAATTTTGTAAATCTTAGAGATCAATTATTTTGATGGATGAGAGGATGCATAACCTTTGAGAAGGCTATGATATTTATATACCATGTGTCTTTTTTTCTTCACGTTGGCGGTGATAACGCGATGATATCGACGGAAGAGGGGCAAACCTTACCCGCGAATAACTCGACCCTTAATTTTTTAATATGCGCCCAAAATTTAGCTTATTTAATTTATTAAATATAATAAATTAAATTATTTTGAATAATTTAATTATTATAATTTAATAATTAAATGGGCTTTGGTCTTTAAAACCTAACTTTAGGGCATCCTAAATTTTTATAAAAACCTTGCAACTTGCCCACATGGTTTTAATAAAAACCATTAAAATTACCACCATTGGTTTTAATAAAAACCATTCAAATATGTCATTCATAATACTACGAGGTATGCTATGATGTCTTTTCACTTGCACCTTTCAACCTTTCGGTGTTAGTGGTGATTTGCTTCTTGGAAACAATGACAAATTTATGTTTTGACATAAATCAACAATGCCATATTTCTATCTTGACATCAATAAAAACTCTTATGGACTCAAAATGTCCAACATGTCCTAGAAAGACCCTTAACATCAATAGTAAATTAGAGCCACTTTAAGAAAAATAATTAATGGATATCTTAGCCACTCTATAGGATGCTTTCGCATGGGATTATAATGACATGAAGGGAATCCATCCCTCTATATACACTCATTGCATTTTTATTAAATAAGAGTGTGATCCAATAAGACAACCACAATGAATGATTAATCCAATCCTAAAAGAAGTTGTTAAAGAAGAAATCCAAATACTATTAAATATTAGATTTATTTACCCCATCTCAGATAGCTAATGGGTTTCTTAATTGTTATTGTACCAAAGAGTAAGTAGTGAGTTTGCATTGACTATCAAGAATTAAACAAAGCCATTAAAATTGATAGTTTTCCTTTGTCATTCATATATTAGGTCTTAGACACTCTAGTTAGAAAACCATACTTCTGTTTTCTAGATGGATTTAGTGGTTTCAACTAGGTTAAGGTAGGTGAAGAATATCAAGATAAAATCATGATCAACTATTCTTGGGATACACATGCTTATCGCATTTTACCTTTTGGGCTTTGCAATGCTCCAACTACTTTTGAAAGCATTGTTATATCCATTTTTTATGATCTAAACCATGATTGTGTTGAATTATACATGGATGATTTTACTATTTATGGAGACACATTTGAACATGCACTAGAAAATATACATGAAGTAATTGAACGTTATCACTTAAACAACATTTCTCTCAGTCATATGAAATGCTTTATGATGATGGATGAGGTTGTGGTTTTGGGACATTATATTTCTGAAAAGGGTATTAAAGTATATCTAGCCAAAATAAAAATCATTTCCTCCTTACTACCACCACAAAAATTTACGGATGTACGTAGTTTCTTAGGACATGTTGGTTATTATCATCGATTTATTAAGGACTTCAATACCCCATTATTTTAGATACTAACATAAGACATTGATTTCAAATGGATAGATATATGTTGAAAGACATTTAACACTTTGAAGCAAATGCTTACTACTACTATTTTAAGGGGCCATAATTGGTTTGTGCCTTTCCATATTCATGCAAATGCATCTAAGAAATAATTAGGGGTTGTTTTAAATCAAATTGAGGAGAAACAACCTTATGTCATTTATTATGTTAGTAAAAATATTTTTGGTACAAAATTTAACTGCATAGTCATTGTAAAGAAATTTCTTATTGTAGTCTATGCAATCAATAAATTTAGACACTAGATTATTAATCAAATAATATTCATTGACTAAAGCTATTGTTAGTGTAAGATTTTTTCATTGATTATTTCTATTATAGGAATTTGATATTACCATCATAGATAAACTAGGAAAGGGAAATGTAGATGTTGACCATTTATCACGTTTCATTTAGCTAATGATCCATAACTAGTAAAAAATACTTTTCCTAATGAACATTTATTTGCACTTTATTTACATACTCCTTGGTATGCTGACATTGCAAATTATATTGTTCAAGAAAAAATCTTACTCACTTTTCTCCAAATGAATGACAAAAACTCATCCATGAAAGTGGACCTTACACTTGGATTGATGTACTTCTATTCAAATTATGTTCCGATCATTTTACTCATATATGTGTACATGAAGAAGAAATATATGATATCTTACGTGCATCTCATGATGAGCCTTATGGTGGACACTATGCTACTAAAATAACCATTCATAAAATCTTGTAAGTAGGGTACCATTGGCCATATTTACATAAATATTCCAAGATCTATGTTGCTAGATGTGATCAATGTCAAAGGATGGGGAGACCAACTTTGACTGATGAAATTTCCCTCCATCCATAGTTTTAGAACCATTTGAGAAATGGGAACTTGACTTTGTAGGTCCCATTAGCCTTTCTTGCTATTTCAATGAGTATATTTTGGCATGCATAAACTATGTGGCCAAATGGGAGGAATTGAAACCTTTACAATAGGCACACGATGAGAAAGTTGTTGACTTTATGTATGATAAAAATTTTCAGCACTTTGGAGCACCCCATGAAATTATCATTGATCAAGAATCTCAATTTATTTCTGGAGTGATTGCAGCTTTTGTTTAAAAATATCAAGTTAATCATGAAAATTCCTCTCCTTACCTTCCACAATCAAATGGATAGGTAGATGTTACCAATAGGTAAATTAAAAATATTTTTATAAATATAGTAGCATCACACAGGGCAAATTGGGTGCATCGACTAAAGGAAGTTATTTGGTCCTATAATACCACTTGGAAAACAACTATAGGTCTCGCTCCCTATGAGATGGTTTATGAAAAGAAGGCTAGTCCCAATTAAGTTTAAAATCATAACCTTAAGAACTACCTTGTTGGTTAGAATCAATATTTTTGCAACTCAACAAGAGAGACTTCTTCAACTTAATGCTTGATATGAGTTGCGGCTTCAAGCATTACATAAAATTGAACTTGTCCAAACATGGTAGAAGAAGTGGCATGACAAGCACATAATTCTACATATATTTTACCTAGGAGATTGGGCATTACTGTATGAATCCAATTTTTATGATTTTAAAGGTAAACTTCATACATGATGCTTAGGTCCTTATGAAATTGAGAAGTTTTTTTTATTATTGTTGTAGTTAATTTGAAAACCATTGATGAATCTACTTGAGGCTTAATGGTTAATGTGCATTGCTTAAATTTGTATCGTAAGACAATTTTAAAAATTGATTTCATTCAATAGGTCATCAAGAAATTACAATTGTAGCTCATAGAAAATTTACTTTATTCTATAGAAGATTTGCCTTTATCTATAGGACAATTGCCTTCTTCTATAGCTTATTTACTTGTTCTTCAATCTTCTATATAAAAAATAAATAAATAAGAAAATAAAAATAAAAATAATGTTATATAGTGAAAACCTTTACAAGCATTGTAGAACCAAATATGGAAATGAAAACCAAATCTCTGGTTTTCCACGCTTGCAAAAAAATACATTTATAAAAACCTCTTTTGAAAGTGCAAATGGATAGAAATTTTTTGAAATCTAGTTTACTAGTAGAAGTCTTCTACATAAAAAAAAGACTTACCCCAGGGGTCTGTAGAATATCATAGTCTTGTACAAGCTACATGGGATGTAACTAAGGAATATTATATTCTTATAGTAGAAGTTGCAGAGGTTACTACTTTAGAATTTTAAACTCCTACAACAAAAACTACAAGAGATACTTCTAAAAATATACCACTAAAGGAGTTTAGACACCTTTAGACCCAACTACTACAAGAATGTTTTGGTCATATAAAAAAATTAAAGAGAGAGTACAAGTAGTAAAGGGAGCAATGGACCTAATGCATGTTGAGTTGGCCACCATAGAAAATAGTTGAATGAATTGGAGTCAACTACTACACTTCAAAGCATGCCCCAAGGTCAACCATCACAAGTTGTAGAAGAAAATTCTAAGACTCAAAAGAAGAAGGTACATGGTCAGTCTACCTCAAAATCATCTTCTAAAAAGCACAAGGAGAAAGTACAAGGACAATCAACTTCAATAGGTGTTAAAAAAAGACCAAAATGCATCATGCATTTGTAAATTGATGATCCAATAAAGTATGCCAAATATGATAAGATAAATAGAACCTATTTTAAAGTGTTTGGCATAGAAGACAAGTAATATTAAAATATTTACTCAAATTTGGTTGCATGGAAACATGAAACATGTTCATTTGGGGGGTAAAATGATGGGATTTGACATTAACCATAATTTTTATCTTTTTTGTCTTAATTTAACCCCAAATTTATTATCTTTTATAACCTATTGTGGATTATATTTTATATGAATAAATAAATCTTGTTTGAATAAGAATAGAAATAATATGTTAATTGTTGTTTTAATTTGAATAATCATGTGATTTACTAAGAAAAGAGAATGATAAATGAATTTTTATTTGTTGTTGAGCATATCTATATTTTCTAGTTTAATTTTTTACCTAGTTACCATAGAAAAACATTTTTGTAAGTTGAATAACACAAGCTTATACTAAGAGGGGGGGTGAACAGTATAACACCCACTTTTTACTTTCTTTCCAAATCAAAATCAATTAGTCTCCTTAATTGCAATGACCAAAGATAGCAGTGTGCATTAATAACATAAATAACAATAGTAAGCAAGAGCACAATTCACCACACATAATTGAGACACAAGATTTAACGTGGTTCCCCCATTGTGGGGTAGTCCACAAGATAATCTCCTTATAATATCTCACAAAGAAATAGGGATCCTTATCCCAATACAAATGATTAATTTGGTCTGCTCAAAGCTATGCTATCCACTGATCTGCTCAGGTAGGCAATCCATTGATCTGCTCACCAAGGCAATCCATTGATTTGCTCAGCTAGGCAATCCACTGATCTGCTTAGTTAGACAATCCACTGATCTGCTCAACAAGGTAATCCATTGATCTGCTAAGTTAGGCAATCCACTGATCTACTCAACTAGGCAATCTTGATCTACTCAGGTAGCCAATCCACTAATCTGCTCTGGTAGGCAATACACTGATCTTCTCTAGTAAGCTCACCAAGAACCTGCTCAAAATTTGCTCCAGCAAGCTCACCAAGAACTTGCTCAAAATATTCTCTAGCAAGCTCACCAATAACTTACTCAAATATGCTTAGCAAGCTCACCAAGAACTTGCTCAAATATTCTTAGCAAGATCACCAAGAACTTTCTCAAAATCTACTCCAGCAAGCTCACCAAGAACTTGCTCAAATATGCTCCAACAAGCTCACCAAGAACTTGCTCAAATCTGCTTAGCAAGCTCACCAAGAACTTGCTCAAAATCTGCTTAGCAAGCTCACAAAGAACTTTCTCAAATATGTCCTAAATCTGTCCACAAATCTATCCCAAAAGCCTTCTCAAAGGCTCAATAAATCATGCACAAAAGCTACCTCAAATTTGTCAGAAATCTGTCCCAAAAGCCTTCTCAAAGTCTCAATCAATAATGCATAAAATCTGCCTCAAATCTGTTCAAAAATCTGTCCCAAAAGCCTTCTTAAAGGCTTAATCAAACATGCTCAAGTAGCACTCAAATCTCATCCACAAATCTATGAAGGCAAGGCTCAATGATGAACTCAAAAATGAATGACAATGCACTCTTCAATGGATGACAACAATGATCCACAATGATCTCAAATAAAATCAATCTCAACTCAACTCAAATCAAATCAATCTCAACTCAGCTCAATATTATAGAAGCATAAAGAGAATTGTTAGAGACTTAATATTTTCTATTCACAAACTCAATTTCTTTCTCAACTCAAACTCAACTCAAATCAGAATATAGAATTTTGTTTCATGGAACTTGAACAACCACTTCACACAATCACTTGACTAGGCTCAATCAACTCAACTCAACCAATCACCTTAAGGAATAACTTTTTCTCACAAACCCTAGTTCAAGCATGAATCAATCAACTCAAAATGTTTCCAATAATACTCAACAATAATTCTCACATAACAATGACACTCATGTTCTCCTCTAACTCAAGTTCAAGTTATTTTTACAAGCAATGGGCTTCAACAACAATGCTTATAAAATAAGGTTTAATCACAACTCTCAAACTAGAAAACCTTGAAGCATTCAACCAACCACTTTCGAAAAGGAAACCACAATCAATCATTTTCTCTCCAATGATATTTCATAAATAAACCACCATAAATAAAGTCAATGGAGAATATTGCTCATACATTTTTGATGCCTTATTAGTTGTCCACTAAATCTTCCACACTCAACAAAATTTCTTTTTCAAATTTCAATAAGGTTTAGAGATATTTATTAATAACACAACAATAATATCCAAATAATACCTTATTACTCCTACTCAATAAAATACACCATGTCCCCTCATGAAAGAATTAATCCCCTTTGAAAAAGAACAAAGCAACCTTCACTTTTGAACCCCTTTACAAAATCATAAATATCTCTTTACACACACCTTATTTCTCCCTATAAGCAAGTTAATCAAATAGCCCTCGAAATAATCTTTCCAACGATATATAATATGATATACTTCCAAAAGGAAAATCACCAGAAATCTCTCTTTTTCCTAAAGTGCATCACAACCCTTATTTCTCCTAGGGCAACTTTAGAAAAATAAAATATCAAAAAAATATTAACTTGCCTTTGTCCTTGATAGGATTCGATCCCTCGATGCCTCCTTGCTTAGTGCCTTAACCATGGCCAAGATGTCGCACGAGCTACAAGCTCATTTGGGAGGGAAAGACACCACGTGCTTCAAAACACTCCTCCCTCTCACGCAAACCAAAAAAATGCTTCGTGCGCTCTTTCTTCCAATGTCTTCTAACGCAGCTAAAGGGATTCAAAACCTTGACGTTCATTCTGTCAAATTCCTTAGCCAAAATCCAATTGCCAGTGCACCACACTTCCCAAGGTGACTAGGGTTTCACACGTCGTCCGATTTATTCTTCGCTTCCATCACTTAACCCTCTTTTGCATGAGCTCTTTTCACTTTCCAACAATCGCATTAATTCACGAGCGCAAGCTAAGGATTAATAAACCTTAGGCACCCTTTTATATAGTTTTCTCCCTCATATTTGACGACGTCGAAAAATTACTTTTATTCTTAATTTTAAAATTTAAACTAAATATTTAAAATTAAATATCTCCATCACTAGGGCACCTTTTTCGATGAAACAAAAAGCCAACTTGGGTTTTAAGAAAAATCCATTTCAAATCTGCCATCCATGGTTTTAAATAAAACCTTTTATTTTTCCTGCCCTGGTTTTCACAAAAACCCTGTATATATCCATGCTCTCCAAAATATCATAAATGATTATTTATGAAGTGCTTTTGCCACCAAAACTCAATGTGATCCATGTGACATCAATGATCCATTTGAAATTAATGACAACATAAAATAATTCAAATTTCCAATATAAGTACCACATAAGGGCTACACAATTACTAAAGAACAAGACAATTGTGTCCAACAAATAGTTCCTATAGAATAGCTTGGAGGTAATGGAGTGACAACTGGTAGATGATAGACTGAGAACTGGTAGAGAAGACTTGAAAAATCAAATCAATATGTCTCAAACTTAAGACACCAACCACACAAAATCACTTGAAAATAGGAGTTGAAAGTTGTAAGGATAGGATAGAATTATCTCATGACAAACAAGGAAGAACCAATTTCTAGATTCCTTTACGCACCCAAGAAATAGCAAGTTTGACTGCTAAAATAGGGTTGAATTTGTTAGACTTACTTTGGAACATAGTCTATTTTGGTTTAGTTTGTTAGAATTTTTTCAAAATAGAAATAAGAGTGTGTTTATAAATCAAACATCCTAGATTGTAATGAGGGTGGAATTTTTATGGAGCATAAAAATAGAGAATTAGACTAGTTCATTTTTAGACGTCCATTGTAAGGCATTTTTTCTTAAGATTTTTTTTTTTTTTGAATAATTTGAAAAAACTTGTATTAAAACAAAGATCATTTACAAGTTGGGATGAGACTTTTCCCAGCCTTAGTCAGAGAGAACACATGTTTACAACAGTAAAAGAAGATTTGCATTGGAGCCAAATCTCTTAAACCATTACCTAGCTAACAGGGGAGTCGGTGAATCTGACATTCAAGTGTGGAGAGACTCCTTCCCCATTGGCCTAAGGCACGATCCTACAAGTTTCAATGTTTGCACAATGTGAGATGTTGCCAGGGGGATCGGTTTGGTCTGTTGATGCAACTTGTCGCGATATCGCGACACTTTTTCCTTCTTCTCCTTTGGCCGTGAAAATGCAACATGTCACGATATCGTGACACTTTTCTCTTTTGGCCGCGAAAATGCAACATGTCACGATATCGCGACACTTTTTCCTCTTTTGGCCGCGACGTTGCAACATGTCACGATATCGCGACACTTTTTCCTCCTTTGGCCATGACGATGCAACATGTCGCGATATCGCGACACTTTTTCTCTTTTGGCCGCGATGATGCAACATGTCGCGATATCGTGACACTTTTTCTCTTTGGCCGTGACGATGCAACATGTCGCGATATCGTGACACTTTTACCTCCATAGGCCGTGGCAAAGCAACATGTCGCGATATCATGACACTTTTTCTCCTTTGGCCACGATTGCAACATGCCGCGATATCGCGACACCTTTTCCTCCTTTGGCCGCGACGATGCAACATGTCGCGATATCGTGACACTTTTTCTCTTTGGCCACGATGCAACATGTCGCGATATCGCGACACTTTTTCTCTTTTGGCCGCGATGATGCAACATGTCGCGATATCGCGACACTTTTTCTCCTTTGGCCGTGATGATGCAACATGTCGTGATATCGCGACACTTTTTCTCCTTTGGCCGCGATGATGCAACATGTCGTGATATCGCGACACTTTTTCTCCTTTGGCCGCGATGATGCAACATGTCGTGATATCATGACACTTTTTCTCTTTTGGCGCGACGATGCAACATGTCACGATATCATGACACCTTTTCTCCTTTGGCCGCGACGATGCAACATGTCACGATATCGCGACACTTTTTCTCCTTTGGCCATGATGATGCAACATGTCGCGATATCGTGACACTTTTTCTCTTGCAGATGCAACATGTCACGATATCCTGACACTTTTTCTCCTTTGGCCGTGATGATGCAACATGTCGCGATATCATGACACTTTTTCTCCTTTAGCCACGATGATGCAACATGTCGCGATATCACGACACTTTTTCTCCTTTGGCCGTGATGAAGCAACATGTCGCGATATCGCGACACTTTTTCTCTCTTGGCCGCGACGATGCAACATGTCGCGATATCGTGACACTTTTTCTCTTTTGGCCGTGATGATGCAACATGTCACGATATCGTGACACTTTTTCTCTTTTGTCCATGATGATGCAACATGTCACGATATCGTGACACTTTTTCTCCTTTGGCCGTGATGATGCAACATGTCGCGATATCATGACACCTTTTCTCCTTTGGCCTCGACGATGCAACATGTCGCGATATCGTGACACCTTTCCTCCTTTGGCCATGATGATGCAACATGTCATGATATCATGACACTTCTTCTCTTCTGGCAGTGACGTTGCAACATGTCATGATATCGTGACACTTTCTCTCCTTCGATCGTGACGATGCATCTTGTCGCGATATCGTGACACCTTTTCCTCCTTTGGTCGTGACGTTGCAACATGTCATGATATCGTGACACTTTTTCCTCCTTGCTTTCTCCCTTTGCTTTGGACCACAAAAATGCAACATGTCACGATATCGTGACACCTTTCTCCTTGTGGTGATTTGCTTTTTCTTTGATCTTTAGCTCATGGGCCTCTTCGGTCTTCTTGGAAAACATGCAAAAAAAGTTAGTTCTTATAGTTGGTTCCTCTGGGCACCTTTACCTTAGGTGGCCCCTACTATTTTTAGGCTATCTCGATCTACTACCATCATTCTTCCCCTTTGCCTCCCTCTTCGGAGGCCCACGACTACTTTGTACAAGGTTCAGGGACCTTTCAACACCCTGCCTAATCACCTCATCCTCAATAGCCATGTCACTGTGCCACTGAACCCCTACCTCCTTCTCAACACCCATCTTAGCCAGGAAGTCTGCCACTTTATTTAGATCTCTACTCACATAAACTGGAATCACATCATCTAATTCCCTCCATAATTCCTTAATTTGAGTGACAAGAATCCTCAACCTCCATGTTTTCAAAGCAAAGTTCCTCATGCAATCTAGAGCTCCAACCATTATTTGAGAATCTGATTCTAGTATTATCCTCCTGTGGCCTTGTTTTACTGCCCAAATAGAAGCAGATTTGATAGCTAAGGCTTCTGCTTCATTGTTTGTGGCTCTTCCCAAGCCTTGCAGTTCCCAATAGAGAACTGTTCCAACATGATTCCGGCAAACCACTCCAATTCCAGCTCTACCCGGATTGCCTTTTGCAGCTCCATCAGTATTAATTTTAATCCAACCTTCTAGGGGTGGTTTCCAACTAGCTCTGTCCTATCCCTCTTGCACTTCAACTTCCTTTTCCATTGCCCCAATAACAACCTGAGTTTCCTCTTTAGCATAGACTTGCCACATTTTCTGTGACTTTGCTCCAAATGACCTCGCCAAACTCCATCTAAAGAAGAAAAAGTTTCTCTAAAAATTCTAGCATTTCTCTCCAACCACACTTGCCACCAAATAAAGTTTAATCCAAGCTCCCAACCAATACAAAGAGCTTTAGATTTAAATCTACCCCTCTTCCATCTTTCCCAAATATTAATCCGATTCAAATCACCATTAACTTGAATTTTATAATATAAAAACCATCTCTCCCAAATCTGGCGCGTGAATGGGCACTCAAACATCAAGTGATCAGCTGTTTCCTCGCTCTTGTAGCATAAAACACATTGAGATGGACCAATGATTCCCTTACATCTGAGATTATCAAAAGTAAGAATTCCATTATGCATGAACTGCCAGGCAAAAAAGTTTACTTTCGGCCAACCCTTGGACTGCCAAATCTTTCTCCAATCCTCAACCTGATATGTATGAGGAGGAGGCTCTGGAAGGATCTTATCATATCCGTCCTTCACTGTGTAGACACCAAGGCTCCCATAGCCCCAAGCTAATTCATCCTCCTCGTCTCTACCCGTGAGAAATATTTTTGCCAAGATTTTAGTCATGATGGGTGTCAAATCCGGAGGGATTGAAATTGGCCACTCATCCAACTTCTTAAACTGCTTAAACTTATAATCCCCCAACTGACTAGTGTTGAAATAACTTTCAATTTGGACCCATCCCTTGGTTTCTATGGCTATTTTTATTGGTTGCAATTCAAGAAATTCAACAATGATAGGTGGGTATTGATCCCATGAATCTGTCCAAAATCGTGCCTTCTCCCCTCTCCCCACTTTCCAAAATAATCTATCTTTTACTACCTGAGATCCTAACTTGAGAGCCTGCCACACTAAGGATCCATTACCATCCAAAGGGAAATGACCCACCTCATTTGGGTTTACATGTCCCAAATATTTACTAGTTAAGATTCTACTGAATAAAGAAGTTGGTTGGGAAATCCACCTCCAATAAAGCTTTCCAGCCAAAGCTTTATTATTTAACTTTGATCTTCTCAGTCCCAAACCTCCTTTTACCTTGGGCTGGCTTACTTTATCCCAACCTACTAAGGCCCATTTCCTCTCTCCTTTTACTCCTTCCCATAAAAATTTTCTAGCCATCTTGTCCAACTCTTTCCATATAGTATGTGGGGCAGCAAGGATAGAAAATTTATAAATTGGCATGGCCTGAATGATTGATTGTAAAAAAGTTAATCTACCCCCATAGCTTAACCATTTGTGAGACCAATGATTAATTCTATCCTTGATACAATCCAAAAGATTCCTCCAGATATCTATTTTTAGTTTTTTAAAATGCAAAGGGACCCCCAAGTATACCACTGGGAGATAAGTCCTTGTGAATCCCAAGATCTCTAAAACTCTGTCCTGAAGCCTTTGATCAAGATTGAAAAAGACCACTTTGGATTTTTTATCATTGATGACTTGGTTTGTAGCCCTAAGGTAGACATTAAGTGTATCTCTAATCATTCTTGCTTCCCTGAAGCTGGCCACTCCCACCAATCCTGTGTCATCCACAAACTGTAGGTGAGTCAAAACTTCCTCACCCACCTTGATACCTGTTAGCAAACCTTGTTGTCTTCTCCTCAAGATAAGTCTACCCAATCCTTCAGCCAATATGAGAAAAATATAGGGAGAGCAAGGATCTCCTTGACGAAGGCCTCGAGTAGCTCCAAACGGTTGCGAGGGAAGACCCTTGATTAACACTCGAGTATGTCGGAGTAGAAACACAACTCATGACCCATTCTATCCAATCCTGAGAGAAACCAAAGGCTGCCATCATCTTTGACAAGAAGCTCCACTCCACCCTATCATAAGCCTTTGACATATCTAATTTTATGAACATTCCTCTATTACCAGATGTTTGCATTGAATGGATTGCCTCTTGAGCTAGAACCACACCATCCAAGATCTGCCTACCCTCTACAAAACCCCCTTGCTCCGAGGAGATAATGTTATGTAGAAGAGGTTTTAGCCGCTCAGCCATTACCTTTGTGATTATTTTATATATGACATTGCATAAGGCAATAGGTCTATAATCTGAAATATGTACCCCCTCCTCCCCTTTTGGAATTAAGGTAATGAAAGTATGATTTAATGCTTTAAGCATTCTTTTACTACCTTTGGACTCCTCTATAACAGCCATTACATCCTCCTCCAAGTTATCCCAAAAGGCCTAAAAAAACTCAATTGGAAAGCCATCTGGACCTGGAGTTTTTTCGATGCTCATTCCAAAGACTACATTCTTCAGTTCCTCTCTATCAATGGGTTTAAGTAGGGTCTGATTTTCTTCTTCAGAGATAACAGAGGGTATGACAACAATAACGTCTTTTTGAGCCTCTTCATCTTGCACCATACTTTCCTTAAATAGTTTAGAAAAATAATCCATTGAATGGAAATGCATACCTGGAAGTGTATCAAAGGAGTGTCCGTTCTCATCTTGAAGAGCTTCCATGTTGTTCATCTGTCTCCTAGCACAAGCAGTCCGATGGAAAAATTTGGTATTTTTATCACCTTCTAATAACCAAGTGGTTCTTGCTCTCTGTTTCCAGTAGGTCTCCTCTTGGTTGTCAATGTCCTCAACCGCTTTACGCAATGCATCATCCTCTTCTTTGAGCTGCTCTGTAATTGTTCCTTCCCTAAAGTGTTTTTGAACCTCATCCCATCCGGCCACCAATGGAGCTCTTTGGACCTGGAAGTCTGTCTTGTTAGCTCGCCTCCATTGTTTCAGTTGAACTTTGACATAATGAAGTTGTTTGTGGAATCTAAACATTGTTGTCCCATATGCTGGGCGACCTTCTTCCCACCACTGTGGAATTTTCTTTCGAAGTTCCTCTTTTTGTAACCAAAAGTTTTCAAATTTAAATGGTTTGTGATGCTGCACTGTCTTGATCCCTCCTTCCAACAAAATGGGAAAGTGATCTGAAACTGGACCCTCCAAAATCTGAAATTTTATATTCCATTTTACAAATGCCTCCTCTGAAACCAAAAAATGGTCTAACTTCACCTTCCTGCTATGTGGCTCCCTCCTCTTATTAGTCCAAGTATAGTTGGTTCCAGGGCATTTAATATCCACCAAGTGTAATGCCCGGACTTGGGCAATCATAAGTCGATCCCCTGGGTCCAAAATTGGGGTTCCCCCTTCCTGATCTCTAGAGGATAATTTAGCATTAAAATCCCCAGCAATAATCCAGTCTAAATCTTCCCTTGAGACTCTCATGTTATGCACAACTTTCCATTGATGCATCTGACCATCTAGGTTTTGAGCCCCATAAAAATTTGTGATTAAAACATGTTCAGCTGTGACATTATTTCTAAAATGTGATGTGAGAACACCCCTCCAAGCTATATGTTCTATTGCAGTCCATTCAAGAGAGTTCCAAAGAGTAACTATCCCCCATGAGGCACCTTGGGCAGCCACTTCCATATGACCAGCACCCCTCCAAATTTTGTTAACTATTTTACACATAAGATCTAACGACATTTTTGTCTCCTGGATAAGCAAAAAATCTGTTTTACATTTTTCTAAGAGTCTTCGAACAACAGATTGATGGGTTCTACTGTTTAAACCCCTAACATTCCATGATTGTATAATCATTGGTTACCTTGAGAGCAATAAGAATCTATTGGCCTCACCGATCCTCCAGTGATCAGTTTGTCTCCTTGAACTGCTATCAATTCCTTATTTGATTTTCTACCCACTCCTTGAGAGTTGCTATTTTTTTATCTCTTTTCCACCTGAGTTATCCCTAAAGTTGGCCTTTCTCTATTCTTTTCTGCTATTCCCATGCTGACATCCTTAATTATTGGCTGCTCTTGGTTATGCACTATCAATGCCCTTGCACTCTCTGACTGCGGTAACTCACTGTACTCAATTACTTGCTCTATGATGGGGGGAGATGAAAGAGGAGCTTGAACATGGATGTTATTATTTTCATTATTCCCATCCACTCCTTCCATGAATTGTTCTTCTTGGTCCATTAGTGTCTTAAATATCTCATACCTATTGGAGGGCTTGAGTTGGGTTTGCTCTTTACCATATTTTTTCTTTTGCCTTCTCCTTCTTTTGGGCTGTTCAAAACCATCTCTCTGTGCTTCTTTACCCTGAGAAATATTGGTTGGTTCTTTGTTTATTGTTGACTTACCCTCCTTAGGAGGATTTGACATTCCTAGAGGAGCCTCCATTTTTATGTTCATATTATTTGGGCAAGATCGGGCCAAATGCCCATGTTTGTGGCAAACTCTGCATCTGAAGGGCAATGCCTCATAATCCAATTGTTGAATCCAAGATAGTCCTGCAAGTTCAAGTTCCACCTCTGTCGGTAGAGGCTGGCTAAGATCCATTTCCACACATAATCTTGCATAAACAGCTGTGTTTCCTTCTATTGTGTCTTTGGAAACACCCAAATGTCTTCCAAGGGAATTACCGATAATTTCCAATACCTGCTCACTCCAAAACTCCATTGGAAGTGCATACAAATGGATCCAAACCGGGACAGAAGTGGTTTCAATTCGAGGATCAAATCCCACTCTCCAGGGTTGAACAAATAATCCTGTCGGACCATGATTCCTCTTTTCTGATTCGAAAGCCCTATTTCTATCGGCAAGTGAAGAAAAACTAACAATAAAATATCCATTGCTAATAAACCATAAAGAATACTCACCAAGAGGCTCCCAGTTTTTTCGGACCCAGGAATGCAAAAAATTTAGGGTAGGGCGAATACCCATGAATTTACAGATCAAATCATGATTGGCTCTATATAAAACTGTTTCTTCAACCATCCTTTGCTCAATGACAATCTTTGGCCTTGATTCTGACTGTGGCAAGCATCCATTAACTCGTTGAGATGTTGATCTATTTCCAGTAGCCGTAAAGAGCATTTTTAATGCAGTTTTTTGTGCTTCTTCAGTCTTTGATGGAGATTTATCCTTTAACAAATCTGCAAAAGAACTATGTCTCTCTAGAAGAGGATCCGGAGGTGTCCCCATTGGACCCTCCTGGGGCAGCAATCTTGTCTTCAAATCCACAGTAACCAAAAATCTCTTCGGCTACCCAACTGATGCCCTAGTTTTTCCCTAGCTCCAAAAACCCTCGCCAGAGATTATTCGAGTTATGTATTATATTTTCTTAAGAAATTTTAGCATGAATAAATTATTATTTTGATTCAAATATTGTTTTTTATATTTTTATGTTAAAATTATTACTTCCTAAAATTATATTAAGTTCAATTTTGTAGTTAATTAGTAATTAATTGTCGGGAGAAATTTAGATCTAGGCTATCTAGGTAGGGCCCACCTTGTTTCAGTAGAGCATCTTGAATTTTTATCTTTGCACCTTAGAAATTAGGTTGTAGGTAGATTTTGTTGTTTCCTTTAGTTTCTACATTTTATTTGTAGAGTTTTTTCAATAATTTTTAGTTCCTAGATTTTAGATGTAGAGAAAATAACCACTTAATTACATAAAATCCTTTTACTAGCTCATATAGAGCAATATCTCTTTTAAACTTGTATTCTTGGTTTAACAATTAAAGTGTATAGTTGAGGCCCATCAGCACATATGAGAGGATAGATTACTTTGCTACCATGAAATACAAAAAGAGAAAGTTAATTTTTTTTAGATAGACCCCTAGTGCTAGAGAAACCATGGGTAGGCTTTTATGCTTGGTAAAGACCTCAAAGCTATTTGAAAAAGTTGCTAAAATGGTCTGACAACTTTTGTGTTGCATATATTTGAGAAGATCTCTCGATTGGATATGTTTGACAAAACATTTAACTATGGCAAAAATTGATAGATATGAATGAACCATCAGAGTTTCTAAAATCTTTTTGAAATTTAGGAATGATTCCAATTAAACAATTTTGCTCATTTTACCTTCAAGTACTATGTTTTTGCATTAAAAAAATTCTCTTTTCCCATCTTAAATTCAAAACTCAACATTTAAAAAAGAGAATATGCCAAATAATATTCCCTAGCATGCAAATGCAAAATTGGGCATGCATGCATGCATCATGTTGACACATGCTAGCATCACACATGTATAAAAAGGGGGTGTTTTTTTCCTTTGGTTTGTTTAAATATGTTTATTGTTATTTATCTCCCAAGGGGTACCTTAGGATAGTGGCTAGCTTAGCATACTATAAGGTATTGGATGGAAGAAGAGTGTTAGGACCCCATCCTAACACTATGATGTAATAACCCTTGTTGAACATTGAGGACACCCATGATAATATTTTGTAATATTTTATAATAGTTGTGTCTCTAGAAGCACCTAGACAATGGCACTATTATATGTAACTGTTATCAAGAATGTAACAATTTTGTTTATAGGAGATTCTAGCTTGGGTCGTATTTTGCATGTAAGCCAACCTTGCGAGTTAGGTGGTAGATGAAGTCTTTAAAATTGTGAGGGGTAGGAATGAATGTATCTTTTTGTATAATTGAATGAAATTATTGAAGGAGGTTGCCCCCTCGAAGTGGCCTACGATTCTATGTTACTTTGTGAGATTGTTTTATTTTTGCACTTATATTTTGTATTGCAATAGTTTGTGTTTCAAGTATTTATGTTTATTTGCAATGTTTGTGTGAATATTTTGATTTTAATGAGAAGGTTTCTAAAAAGTGGCATCAAAGTGCTTTCTAGGGCTATGTTCTACTATGACTGTGATAGTTTCTACCATTTTGAATTTTAGGAATAAGATTTCATGTTTGTTTTTCACCAATTTTTTTTTTAAATAATCTAGCCTTTGTTTTTTGCATTAATTATTTAGGTTAGAAATCTTATATCAGGGGTTTTAAAATATCATAGAAGAGATATCATTATTGGATAAGCTATATTGCTCATAAATATTCTAGTGAAGTGAGGGGTGATCAAGCTGCAATACCTAGGCCTTAGACAACACCCATATACAAAATTGAGCTCCCATGTATCTTTGGGTATATCAAGAGAACCCCTAGGATTAGGAGAGAACTTTATCCCTTAGGAATTTTTTTGATCTTGTATTATCCATAGTACACTAGCCACAAAATCTGAGAAGATCACCCTCTTGTATTGACAGAGAGGTAGGTAGTATGTTCAAGGGTATGCGTGGAATCCTCCTTGAGTAGTGGCCTAAAATATTGGTCCAAGAACTATCATTTATCATTGTGATATAATAAGAGGGTCTATGGGTAGTAAATACACCCTGACTTAGAATACCTTGTTATGTTGAATATCAAACCTACAACAAAAAAGTCTTGCTCTGTGAATTTTGAACATGTTACCATAACCTTATCATACAAATTAGGCATAAGAAGAAGACATCCCTATTCTAGAATTCCTACATGAAAACATTCCAAAGAAATTACAAGAGAATATAATAGGCAAAAAAAACCACCAAAGTCAAAAATAGTGGGAATAGGGTGGTTAGTGTTGGTTAAAATCAATATATTCAATAAAAAATAGTCAGTACAAGGTCATCAGTTGTTAATGTCATAGTAATTACCTTTGATAGTCATAATTTAAAATAGACAGGGAATATTTATGACAAAGTCATACCAAGCAAGTGATAACATAGTGTTAGGAGTGGTCAGTAGTCAAAATAGATAGGACAGAGTGTCATAAGGGGTTGGTCAACACAAAACCTAACTTTTGAACTAAGCCTCCAAAGGAAAAACCGACCACATCATCAACCTCGACAACAAATATATATATATATATATATATATATATATAATCTAGGGGTGCCCAAAACTAGTATTGTGGTATATAGCTCATTATGATCATCTTCTCAAGTTGATAATTTTGATATATAGCACCCAAACCACTTTTTGGGATCCTTACTAAAAATAATAACCCCTAAAATCATATTTCTATTTTTAGTAAGTATCACCAATAGGTTAAAACTCTTATAACATGATTCAAATACTCAAAAAAAAGAATTAGAGTCACATATTGCTAAACAAGTGGAGAGTATGAGTAAACAAATATGATCCTCATTCACCAACACCTTAGACGAGATAAAGACACAACCCAAAAAACTTCTAGGAATTGTGAGTGTGGCCATAGAGACACAAAGGGAAATTAAGGTAAAGTTGGATATGCATATCTCTAACGATTCCTTGGATCATTGAGATCAATAGGATATAGGTACGAGTAACCACCAACAAAATGTACCAAATAACAATAGATTTAAATTGTCAAAATTAGACTTCCCAAAATTTGATGGAAACTATCCTAAGGGATGGATTTGTAAGGAAAAATGATATTTCAATATTCATAATATCCCATGATACATGTGTTTGATAATTACCTCTTTTCATTTTGAATTAAATGCACTACATTGGTTTTAGTGGCTTAGGAAGGCCAAACCTAACCTTTCTTGGCAAGACATTGAGCAGTTTTTGCTCACTTACTTTGGTCCTAGTGAGTTTTAAGATTTTACAAGAGCTCTTTTTAAACTTAGACAAACCTCAATCATTTGAGAGTATCAAACTCAATTTAAAATTTTTGCCAATAATACCACTGGTCTAAATGCCAACTTCTTTTAAAGTTGTTTTGTGAGTGGTTTGAAGTATGAAATTAGGGCTGAGGTTAAACTGTTGAGACCCCAAACATTATAATAGGCAATACAATTGGTTATATTGGTTGAAGATAAATTCAAGAACACACCTCTAAATTTTCTCAATCTTGGCCATCATTATATCCAAGCCTATGATAAGTCCTACTACTAAATCTCCAACTATAAAATAATTTACTTGTGAAGATATGGAGAATAGAAGGGCACAAGTTCTATGTTATAATTGTGATGAAAAGTATTCCTTGAGGTACAAGTGTATGCATCAAAAATTGTATTTTTTGAATATGGATAAGGCAACAACCTTATAATCTTCATAGGAAGAGAATTATCCTCAAGAGAAAGAAACCACAAATTAGGTAACAGATCTAGAGGACTCCCAACCAAAAATCTTTGTGCATGATTTAGCAGGAGTATCCACTCCCAAAACAATTAAAGTGGTCAACTACTTCAAAGGATAATGGGTCATCATTCTTATTAACTATGGTATTACACATACCTTTATTGATCCACATGTGGCCAAACAAGAAAATTGTTACTGCATGTATTCCTTTAAAGTCATCATTTCTAATGGAGGTACCCTACCATGCAAAGGAAAATATTGTAATGTTAAACATAAAATTGGAGACTATAATATTAAGATAGACATGTTTTCCCTACCATTAGGTGGGTGTGATATAGTTTTGGGAGCACAATGGTTGTGGATGTTAGGACCAATTTTATGGGATTTTTTTGAGTTGTGGATGAAGTTTAGTCAAGCAAGGAATGAATATACTTTATGTGGCATGCATGCTAGTGCAACACAATTTATTTCTACCAATAATATGGAAAAGTTGTTAAAAATTCTTCTCATGGAGTGGTGGCACAAATATTTGCTATCAATACCCCCAAGGAATATGGATGAGACCATCTAGTGCAATTACAAGGCTTATTAAACAAATATGCTCAAGTTTTTGAGGAACCCAAGGGATTACCTCCTCATCACTCACATGACCATGCAATAAACCTTTTTGATGGTAGTCTTCTACCTAAGGTATATCTGTACAAGTATACCTATTCTCAAAATCAAATATTGAGAAAATAGTGCAAGAGCTTCATACTAACAAGATTATCCATTCTAGTGTTAGCCCCTATTCTTCATCAATGTTATTAGTACAAAAAAATTATGGAACTTGGCACTTGTGTGTGGATTATTAGGACCTCAATAAGATCATTATTAAAGATAAATTCTCTATTCCAGTGATTGATGAATTACTTGATGAGTTGCATGGGACTCAATACTTTTCCAAGTTGGATTTGTGGTCAAGGTATCACCAAATTTGAATCAAGGATGAGGAAATTCTAAAACAACTTTCGTAACTCATTAATGGCATTATGAATTTATGGTTTTACCATTTAGATTAACCAATGCTCCTTCTACCTTCCATAGTCTAATTAATTCCATTTTTTACCCTTTCATTCATAAATTTATTCTAGTATTTTTTTATGATATAGTGAATTATAGTTGTTCATGGGAAGAACATCTTCAACCCTTAGATCAAACACTCAACTTTTATCTAACCATTAGCTCTATGTAAAGAGATACAAATATTCTTTTGGCCAGTAAGAGGTTGAATACTTGGGTCAAATTGTCACTAAGGAAAGAGTTCAAGTTGACCCCAAGAAAATTTATGTTGTTTAGGATTGGCCTAAGCCTTGTACCCTAAAGGGAATTCATGGCTTCATGGAACTTGCAAGATAAAACTAGTCGAAAAGGCTTTTGTAAATTTGAATTATGCCATGACTATTACACTCGTGTTAGAAATTCTAGCCGAAAATAATTTTTTTAATTTGAAGTATGCCATGACCACTACACCCGTGTTAGAAATTTTTAATTTCTCTTAGCCTTTTCTCATTGGGAGTGATGCATCAAGAACTGTAATTGAGGTGGTTTTAATGCAAGAAGGTAGATCTTTGGCCTTCACCAAAAAGGCACTCTTAGGCTAGAATATGGGCAAATCTACTTATGAGAAGAAAATTCTTACCATTTTACATACGGTCAATCATTGGTGATTGTATCTCATTGGGAGATATTTTTCCATCATGACTAATCATCAGAGTCTCAAATATTTCTTATAATAAAGGGTGACCACACTAGAATAAAAAAATGAGTTTCAAAATTATTGGGTTATGATTATGACATCACCTATAATAAGGATAAGGAGAATGTGGTGGTGGATGCTTTATCACGACAACATTAAGAACAAGCCATGTTCTAGGCTATATCCAAACCATATCCTCAATGGATTCATTAACTCCAAAAGGAATTGATAAAGAACTCTTTGTAAAATTTCATCCGTAAACTTCAAGCAGATCCTCATTCATACCCTGGCTATACTTGGAATGGTCAAGATTTATGGTACCATGACCATCTTGTTATGCCCCATAAGTTGAAAATAAAGGACCTCATCCTATAGGATATGCATGCTTCCCTAATAGTTGGCCATTTAGTGTTTCTCAAAACCTATACAAGGACCAAGTGTACCTTTCTCTAAAGGGGTATGAAAAAGGATATTCATAATTTTATGCTTGAATGTGATCATTTTCAATGTATGAAAGGTAAATATGTGTGCTCCCATGGTACCTTTAAACCTTTTTAATTATTGAACAAGTTTGGATTGATATCTCTATGCATTTTATTGAGGAGTTACCTAAAATAGAGAAAAACTGGTTATTCTGGTGATAGTGGATCATATTTCAAAGTATGCTCATTTATGTTCCCTATCCCACTCATACACTACATTTGTTATTGCTCAAACCTTCCTAGATTTTGCATTTCTTCTATATGACATGCCTAAATCCATTGTATCTGATAGGAATCTTACCTTCAATAGTCATTTTTGTAGGAATTGTTCAAGTTGTAGAGAACACAACTCAATATGAGTTCACCCTATCATCCTCAACTAATGGCCAAACCAAAATTATGAATAAATGCTTGGTAAAATGCCCTCATTACTTAACCTCTAAACATTCTACATGATGGGCCAAGTGGCTTCCTTTGGTCGAATGGTGGTATAACACAACATATCATACTTCCATTAAGATGAGTCCATTTGAAGTAGTCTATGGTCAACCTCCACTAGCACCATATTCTTACATTCCAGGTAGTTTCAAGGTTCAAGGTATGGATTCCACTCTTCACCAATGTGATTCCATTATTTTACAACTCAAGGTCAATTTGGACTTCATTTAGAACCATATGAAACAACAAGTTGACTAACACCACATAGAACATAGCTTTGGCATTAGAGACATGGTTTTTCTTTGCTTAAAGCCATATAAACAATACTCTCTCCAACTTCATGGTTTTCAAAACCTTTCCATAATACATTATGGTCCTCATAAGGTGTTTTAAAGGATTAGGTCGACAACATACAAACAAGCCATTTCAACTAGTTCCAAAATTCATCCAGTCTTCCTAACAAAAAGGTCATGTGTTTTAAAATCCTTTTAATTAATGATGACATCAATAGGATTTAGACTAATTACCTTATAATAAATTATGGTGTGGTAGTATATAATGACATGGAACTTGATGACTGATGAGCACCAGAAATGCTCATATTTTGTACATATTTCTTTGATCAATATGCGGCTGTATAATAAGGATTGCGTACTTTTATGAATGATTATATAGATATTTGATATAATTATACGTGTTATCTAATTTGTGTTTTTTTAGTATGTTTTGTGGAATTGCAGTTGATTTAGTTATATTTGGAATAGTCGAGGTCCTTTTGATGGACCTGACACTTTATTTCATCAGGGGTTAATGAAGAGAATACAAGTGCCTCCCTATAGTCGAAATGCACCAATTGAATACCAGTGCCTCCCTGTAGTCGAAAGGTGCCAACTGAATACCAGTGCCTCCCTGCAGTTAGAAGGCACCAACTAAATATGAGCGCCTCCCTGTAGTCAGAAGGCGCCAACTGAAGACAAGCACCTCCTTGCAGTCGAAAGGTGCCAACCGAAGACGAGCGCCTCCCTACAACCGGGAGGCAACAACCAAAGACAAGTGCATCCCCACAGTCAGAAGGTGCTAGAAAAAGGCAAGTGCCTCCCCACAACCAGAAGGTGCCACTGATTCTTTGCTCGTTGACCAAATTTGAATGACGTGGACAGTAGCAGCTAGTGCAGTTCCAGCTTTGTGTCATGTAGAGATAAATTGGAGATTGCACCAATGTATTGAAACATCTTATTGATGCCAAGCAAAGCACGAACCAAAAAAATAACATGTTGCCATTAGAACAAAATGCCAGATGTCGATTGCATTTATCAGACTATCTTGATTTAGTCTGGGACAAATCGACTGTTGTAACTACTTCTATAATAGAAGTTCTATGGGTGTGTTATATAAACACATGCAGATCGTTCTGAGAAATATATAGAAATAATTAATAAAGATCCATTTAGAGTTACAGAAGATAGATTGTAATACATTGATAAATATATTACAGTTCCAGAAGTTCTAAAGCACGTGTTCGATCGGGAAGAAGCTGCTGGAGCCTAGGCCCACTCCAAGCCAGTATTTCTTCCCCATTTCCTTTTTGTTTATTTATTTTAATTAGTTTATTGCTTTCATAAGAACGTTCATTAGTTTTCTAGTTCCAGTATTTGCAGTAGATTTATTTTCAGGAATGTGTACATGATTTATTTCTATAGATTTAATTATGTTCTTCTTAGGTAATTTATTAAGGAGTGTGGGAATGATTGACAACCATTTCAAGAACACCCTCCAAACGTAGGATTAGCAGATTCACATCTAGTGGTATTGTAGTAACCTAATTCTGAATCTTTGCAAGTTTATGAAGCTCCATGGGTTGATAATTAAATGCATGGGCATGTGACAAAAATAGGAAACCATTCACCTTGTTTGGCCCACAACATTTTGGCGCCATTGCTAAGGAAGCATCTTAATTAGATTACTTACAATACCCTGAAACCTTCCATCTGACCTTGTATGAGTTCTTTGAGAAGAAGAGGACCTGATGGTCACTTTATAAGAACTAATCCATCAGGACCTGAGTCAACCGAGCATTTTTAATTTGAGTTAGACTCACCTGACCTACCAACAGTCCATTGGAGTGAGGAACCACACTTTGTGCAAAGTGCTGCCTCATCCCATCAACAAGGGGACAAACAAATCATCATAAATCCCCTGTTTAATAGGACTCCTCTAGAGGAAGCCCTGTTGTGGAAGGCTATGGAGGATCAGACGATCTCGCCAGACAACCTTAGAGCATTGACTCAAAAAGTTTTAAACAACTTGAAGGCCATAAACGCTACATTAGAAACCACATTTCCTGAAAAAATGGTAGATAACGATGAAGTCTCATCTAGATTTAGTTTCCCAATAGAGGAGGGAGTAGGAGATACCAAAATGAAAAACATATCCCCTGCTCACCTCTCATCCTTCAGAGGACACCCGACTGAGGACCCTGACCTATTTTTATTCAAGTTTGATGTTTTATGCAGGTCTGTGGATTACAAATCAAACACACAAAGTTGAAATTATTTCCTTCTACATTAGACAATGTAGCTCTATGATGGTTCATCAATCTGGGAGACAAACACTTCACCACCTGGGACCAGATGAAGAAGCTCTTTCTAGAGCAATATCAAGATTTTAGGAGAGCAAGAGACTCCAGGGAGGAGGTCCTGAGCATGACACAAAGAGAAGATGAGTCTCTCAAGGATTATTGTGAGAGATTCAACTTTAATCTTCAACGGTCCCCTCACTCGAAGCTATCTGATAAGTCCCTCAAAAGCATCTTCTTGAGGGGACTTACCAATGAGTCACTGGAGGCTTTCAACATGATCTTTGGAGGTGATGTCTATCAGCATGCTATGGACGACATCTGACAATTATGCCGGAACTACTTGAGAAGGCAAGGTAAAATCACTGCCAAGACCATGAAGGCGACTGCTTCAGTTACCAAAACAAAAATAGGCAACATGTTGGAGGATTTGAAGAGCGAAATTCTCTCATCTCTAGCACTGCAGATGGATACGCTGCTGTTAGAAAAGAAGAAACAAGAAAATGATGCAACATTAGCCTATTTTTGCCCAAAATGTAGAGGAAGGCACACAAAGAATGCATGTCCAGAAAACAAGGTCAGAGTATGCGTAGTTTACAGGCTGAATCATAAAACTCTGTTATGCCCACAACTGCCCAGTAACCAGGAAGCGACTGAGAGCACGGAGGCCTACTTCATAGGCAATAGGAAGAGTTGGCCATAGCCCCCAATGGGGAATATACCAACCGAAATGCCATCATATGGGGGAGGGCCATACATGCACCAAGGACCCCATCAACCACCTAATATGGGGTGGTGGGGACCATCACCCTGGACTAACGCACCCCCAGTAGCATTTCTAAATCAACAGCCATGGATGCCATATCCATATCTTGGGTAGTAGTGGAGAGGTCACAATGCATTGAATCAGACTCCACAGAGTGCAGTGCCTACTCACATCCAACAGAACTTACCAGTATTGCCAGCAACGAGACCTGCACAGCTACCAACACAACCGATAGCAAACCCAAACAATAGAGTAAATCAATCGGCATACAACGTAGAAGGTGAGATGTATCATATGTACAATATTCAGCTTAGATTAGGTAGGCAACTAGGAGTAGAGACACTACCTCTGGTAGAAGAGGAGGAAGAAATAGTAGAGAAACCTCCACTGGTAGAAGAGGAGGAAGAAATAGAGGATACACCTTTGGTAGAAGAGGGAAAAGCACTTGAAAGAGTGAAGGCTCCATTTCCTAGTCGGCTATAGGAACCTCACGATGACAATCCCATTATTTCAAGCAATTTGAGATGTCCCCATTTACACCAAGGAAATTAGAGAAATGTGTCTAAGGAGACCGAGATGAAAAGCTACCTAGACTATCAACGTTGTGGGTAAACTGGCAGATCTAATGATGGGTGGAACACGTCATCCAAAGTATGCAGATCCAGGCAACCCAGTGCTGACCATAAAAATTGGAGGACATTCCCTGTCCAACACATTGGTTGACCTTGGGGTATCCATCAATGTGATGCCTCAAGAGACCATGCAGAGGCTGCAACTCATGAACCTGAAGCCAACCATGACAGTGCTGTAGTTAGCTGATCGATCAACCGTGTCACCAGAAGGGATGCTGGAAGATGTGATCGTAACAGTCAGTGCATGGGAATATCCAGCCGATTTTTTAGTTTTGCAAACCAAGACCAGGCTGGGTGGTTACCCGCTCATTTTGGGGAGGCCATGGCTGGAAATAGCTAATGCTTACATCAGCTGTCGGGATGGGCTAATGACCATCTCCAATGGGCAAAATGTCAAAATGCTGACCATTTCATCGCCAGCTCAATCTATGGACTCGACAGAAGAACCCAAGATCATCGAGCATGGAACTACGAAGTTGTCCATAATCCAGCTGATGATGACCTTGGAGGAGGTGGTAGAAGAGGACGAGGATGGCGCTATCATGGAATTTATCCATGGATAATTGTCCACCCCCACACCTAGATCGTCATTGACTGGCACCCAAGATCAGCACATCCGACAAATACACGTGTGGCTAGGGAGGATATTAAATGTCAACAGCAGGTTGACGCCCACACAGCTAGAAAAATTGGAAGAGCTTCTGGTAAAACACCAGTAAGCATTTGCATGGGACTACGCAGATATGCATGGCATCAGCCCAAAAATATGTACCCATCGGATTTATTTAGATGACCAGGAAACTCCTAGTCGGTAGCCATAGAGAAGGATGAACCCAGTAATGAAAGACATTGTCAGAGAAGAACTGCATAAACTTCTGGCTGTCGAATTCATATATCCAATTTTTGATAGTGAATGGGTATCACCATTAGTGGTGGTCCCCAAAAAGAACGAGAAATGGTAGATCTGCATGGACTACTAGGCGTTGAACAAGGCGACTAAGAAAGACCACTTCCTGCTCCCATTCATCGATCAGGTCTTGGACACACTCTCAGGAAGAAAATACTTCTCCTTTTTGGATAGTTTTAGTGGTTACAACCAGATCTAGGTAGGGGAAGAAGATCAAGATAAAAAAATGTTCACCTGTCCATGGGGAACGTTTGCCTATAAGGTATTGCCTTTTGGACTGTGCAATGCACCGGCCACCTTTCAAAGGGCGGTGCTTAGCATATTATCTGATATGATAGGAGACGGGGTGGAAGTATACATGGATGACTTCACCGCCTATGGAGAAACCTTCGAGGAGGCAATGACAAATCTAGAAAGAGTGCTCGACAGGAGCAAGGAAAATCATTTGTCCCTAAGTAATGAAAAATGTTTTATGATGATGTAGGAAGGCATCGTGTTGGGACACCACCTCTCTGTGGAAGGAATAAAAGTAGACAAGAGGAAGATTGAGGTCATCAGAGACCTACCTAGCCCCAGAACACAGAAGGAGGTAAGAAGTTTCCTTGGATCAGCCAGGTACTACCGGCGATTTATCATCGAATTTAGTAAGATTGCCAAACCACTGCACACCCTACTTTCTAAGGACGTAGAGTTCAATTGGACAGGAGATTGCAAAGAAGTGTTCCAATTATTGAAAGAAAAATTGATATCTGCACCGGTCTTGAGAGGACCAAATTGGGCCATACCATTCCATATTTACTGCGATGCATCTAACGGTGCGATTAGAGCAGTCCTCGAGAAAAAATACGATGAAGAATTTTACGCCATCTATTATGTCAGTAAAAACTTGGCAGGAGCAGAGCTCAACTATACAGTGATAGAAAAAGAATTCCTCATAGTTGTCCATGCAATAAATAAATTTTGCCACTATATAATGGGATACAAGGTCTTCATCCATACGGACCATGCGGCTATCAGGTATCTGATGAGCAAGCTGGCCATTGGTGGCAGAATTATCAGATGGTTGTTGCTATTGCAGGAATTTGACATCACTATAGTCGATAAACCAGGCAAGGACAACGTCATGGCAGATTTTCTATCCAGATTGATACCAACAGATGATCAAGTAGTGGAAGATCAGTTTTTGGATGAACATCTGTTCGCTATTAGTGAAAAAACTTCGTGGTATGTATACATAGCCAATTAATTGGCCATCAGAAGGACCTCACCTGCTCTCTCCTACCGAGAAAAGTAGGCGGTCATAGATAATAGCGCATCATTCCTTTGGATGGATGGTATCCTATTTAAAATAGGATGGGACCAAATTATAAGAATATGCGTAGCAAAACAGGAGTTTTCAGAAGTGCTCAAGGCATGTCACAATGAGACATGCAGAGGACACTTTGCAGGGAAACAAACTGCCTACAAAATCCTACAGGTCGGGTATTTTTGGCCCACTCTATTCAAGGACATGGCAGCGTATACCAGCAAGTGTGACGAGTGCCAGAGGATGGGTAGACCAACCCACCAAGATGAAATGCCCCTACAGCCCTAGGTACACCTAGAACCTTTCAATAAATGGGGCATGGACTTCATGGGACCATTTAATCCACCTTTGATGGGAAGGAGGTTTATTCTGGTCTGCACAGATTACGTCACCAAATGGGTGGAAGTGCAGGAATTAAGGGACTCAAAGGAAATAAAGGTCGTTGATTTCTTATTTTCCTATATTTTCACATGATTTATGGTTCCTTGGGAGATAACAATAGACCAAGGGCTCCAATTCACCTCCAAATTGATTGAGGAGCTGATGGAGCAGTATAAGGTTTGACACAATAAAACCATGCCCTACCATCTGTAGGTGAATGGGCAAGTAGAAGTGACAAACAGGGAGATAGAAAACATCCTGACCAAAATCATGCAGCAACACAAGAAAGATTGGGCCACAAGGTTGCCAGAGTCAGTTTGGGCATACAACACCATGTGGAAATCCACCACAAGATGCACACATTTCCAACTGGTCTATGGAAAAAATGTGATGATGCCCATCGAGTTCGAAATCAAAACTCTGAGGATGGCTTAAAAATTAAATTTGAGCTTGGACGAAGCTCAAAAACATAGGATTCGCCAGCTAGATCATTTGGACGAAATTCGACTGGATGCTTTACAGAGGACAAAGATTATACAGAAGTAGAGAAAGAAGTGGCATGATAACCACATCAAGCTGAAGAAGTTCTAGGTAGGGGAATGGGTATTGTTGTATGATTCTTGGTTCCAAGAAAGGAAGGGCAAACTTATGCAGAGGTGGATGGGGTCGTATGAGGTGGCAGAGCTCATTAGGAACGGGGCAGTGCACGTTAAGACAATTGATGGCAGCAACACCATGTTCACAGTCAATGGCCACCGACTATGCCCCTATAATAAGTCTAAAATGTTATAGGTGGAATCCAGAGTAGGCGTGGGGGAGACCCCATCTTGCTAGATCTGGACCAAACTCTCACAAGTGAAATGGTGGGCACGAAAGTGCTCACCCAAATTTTTTTAGTTAATATAGTTTTTTTTGTAATGTGTGTTTTTATAGGGACGACGCTCGCATGCAAGCTGCAGGCATCCTAATCCAGGGCCTAACAGGCATGGAATGCATCTAACTACCTTTATTTTCCTTTCTTTTTCAATTTCTTTTTGTAGGTGGAGGACCTAACAACACGAGGGATAGGTATCTAGGAAACCAGGCCTAATTCGGCTCAACATTTTGACACCGGCTCATAGGTAGAATTTGGGCAGCGTGAAAAATTGGGAAGGCTTGATCACCCTTTTTCCAGTCAAATCGCCATCCAGAAGAAGGCACCTTACTACATCTAGGAGGTGCCAAGTCCAGAAGAAGGCACCTTACTACATCCAAAAGGTGCCAAGTCCAGAAGAAGGTGCCTTACTACATCTAGAAGAAGGCGCCAAGTCTAGAAGAAGGCACCTTACTTCACCCAAAAGGCACACATCCAGAAGAAGGCGTCTTACTACATCCAGAAGAAGGCACCAAGTCCATAAGAAGGTGCCTTACTACACCCGAAAGGCGCCCATCCAGAAGAAGGCACCTTACTGCATCCGGAAGGCACCAAATCGAAAGACAACGCCTTCCATCCATTTAGAAGTTCTATTAAAAAAACAAATAAATAAATAAATAATAAAAAATAAAAAAATATATACATATGTAGGCACCTTCTGTAGCAGGAAGGCACCAAGTCTTAAAAAAAAAAAAATCCAGCCGAGACGCCTTCCAACATCAAGAAGGCGCATTCATCCAGCCGAGACGCCTTCCAAAATCAGGAAGGTGCATTCATCCAGAAAAATATGCCTTCCAACATCAGGACGACACATTCATCAAGATGAACGCCTTCCAACATCGGGAAGGCACAAACCAGAAGGAGGCACCTCCCACATTGGGAAGACGCATGTAGGCAAAAGTGCCTCCCACCAATCAGAGGCACCTCGTAGCATCAAAAGGCACATTCGTTTGAAGAAGAGCACCGACAATGTCGGAAAGGCACTACAAGGACACCATCCACATGGGAAAGGTACCAAAGAATGCCTCCTGCGTGCAAAATTTACATCTACCATATGCCTCGAGTGAAACAAAGCATCGCATGAATGAGCGACATGAAGAACACAAGCTTATACTAAGAGGGGGGGTGAACAGTATAAGACTTAACCAATTAATAATTTTAACTTTAGATAGCAGTGGCATCAACACAACATTAATCAAGACAGAAAGCATCACACATTGAAGACCCATTTTTAACGTGGTTCACCCAAAATGGTTGGGCTACGTCCACAAAAACTTTTCTCTAAAAGTTATCTCAAAGTTCTTTGGGAATCCTTCCCAATTACAATGTTTATGAGCCTCGGCCCAAAGGAGATACCTTCCCTTTCACTCAGAAATGATCCCTCAGAAGATCAACTCGCCTCTACCTCTTGCCAGCACGTGGAACTCCTTTCCACCGAAGACCTCCTGTCCTCAATGCTTAGCCTAAGAGACCTCTCGCCTTCTATGATCACGTCCACAAGTAGCTTAGCAACCTATACCAAACACATCTCGTCTAGTACAAGTCTTCCTCTTCTATCGATCTGTCCAACACTTGAACAAAACAATCCTCTACACACAAGCCTTCTCAAAGACTTGCCAAATCTATCCTCAGGTTCTTCTCATAGAACCAATGCACCTCTGTCCTCAAGTTCTCTGATAGAACTATCAAACTCAGCTCACAAGTCCTCTGCTAGGACCTGTCCAAATCTGCTCAAGAAACATACACATCTTCTATGCTCTTACAACCGCACTTCGTCTTCTCTCAGTCGTCTCTCTGCACACACTCTGCACCGTCTTCGCACACTCTATGCACTTCGATCAAATTTTGCACTCTGCTCTCGATGATCGAACTTCTCACTCCGCACTCTATCTACGAACGTCGCAACTAACAACCACACCAACTCTTCAAAATAGCCTACCTTTTATAATAACACTTTCAAGATCAAAACCTTAATCTTAGTCGCTATAACCCTGATCTTTAGTTGGCTGCACAACCCTAAACTTCATCGACTGCAAACCCTAATCTTCGTCGGCTCACATTTAACTTTGTCGGCTTCAACCGCCTCTGTAACTCTTCTCGTAGCTTTTGCCGTGAAACTACAACATGTCACGATATCGTGACACCTTTGCAACCGTACACTTTCTTTTGGCTTTTGTCATGATATCGTGACACTTCAGCCTTTGTCGACTTCAACTAAGCTCTTGTCGCGATATCATGACACTTCTATATTTGTCAGCATCAACTTTGCTTTTGTCATGATATCGCGACACTTCTCCCTTCGTCGACCTCCTTTCTACTTTTGTCATGAAATCGTGACACTTCTCCTCTACGACTTCGTCTTCACTTCGTCATGAAATCGTGACACTTCTGTCTTCAGAAGACTTCCTCTTTGCTTTTGTCATGAAATCGTGACACTTCTCCTATAGAAGACCCACTTTCACTTTCTGTCATGAAATCGTGACACTTTGGTTTGCATCTGCTTTCTTTTTTGCCTGTCGTGAAATCGTGACACTTTCTGCATCCGTACGCATTCTTTGCAACCCGTCGTGAAATCGTGACGCTTTCAGCTTCTACGCTTTCCTTGTAACCCGTCACGAAATCGCGATGCTATCAACTTTCTCTACTTTTCTTTGCAACCTTGAAATCGTGACGCTTTCATTCTACATTTTCTTTGCTCTTTGAGTCTAAATCGACATGTCGACGAAATCGTGACACTTTTCTAACTTGCTTTCTCTCTGCTTAAGTCGCAAATGCGACATGTCGCGATATCGTGACACTTTTCTAACTTGCTTTCTCTCTCCTGCTTAAGTCATGAAAATGCGACATGTCGCGATATCGCGACACTTTTCCTCCTTAGCTCTTTTCTGTTCTTCGGGTCATGAAAACCCGACATGTCGCGATATCGTGACACTTTTTCTCCTTAGCGCTTTTCTTTTCTTTGGGTCACGAAAACCCGACATGTCGCGATATCGTGACACTTTTTCACCTTAGCGCTTTTCTTTCGAACCTGTCAGCTTGGGGTTTGCAAAAGACCTTTGAAACTGTCATGCCGTAACCTTCATCAAAACAAATTATTTGACATCAAATCAAATTCCTTCAAAAGCTTCTTGACATCAATGACAACTTATATACTTGAGCAAAGGCAATGTACCCAAAGTACCCAAAATTGCCAACAATCTCCCCCTTTGTCATTGATGGCAAACCTTTACCGAAAACACTTCTCAAGAGCCAAAACTGAAACCAACTGTGCTAACAACTTAGAATCTTCCTTTGAAGTTTTGCTCCCCCGAACTTGAAGCTTTCCTCTTCACTTTGAAGCTCTCCCCCTTACTCATATCTCTCCCCCTTTGTCATCAATGGCAAAGGGTCACCTTTGGGGCTCGGGACTAAGAATGAGCCTCTTAGCTTGGTCCCTCCCCCACCTCCCGATGAGGTGATTAATTTTGGGGTGGGAGTACAACTCCCAATTTCTCCCTTAGATACTCAAACGTATCTCTTGGAAGAGGTTTGGTGAAGATATCCTGCAATCTGCTCTTTAGTAGACACATACTCTAGCTTGACTCGCTTGTCTTGCACTTTCTCCCTTAGAAAGTGATACTTGATGGAAATATGCTTTGTCCTTGAGTGCATTACCAGATTTTTGGAAATACTTATGGCACTTGTATTATCACAAAGTATGGAGATGGGTTGTTCATGCTTGACTTTGAAATCCTCCAAGGTGGTTTTCATCCATAAAACCAGTGTACACCCAGCCACTGTTGCTATGTATTCAGCCTCTGCTCGTAGATAAGGAAACCGAAGGTTGTTTCTTACTTAGCCAAGAAACCAAACTCTTTCCCGTAAAGAATGCTCCACCACTAGTGCTTTTCCTGTCATCAATATTGCCTCGCCCAATCCGCATCTCGTATAAGTCTGTGAGGGTGAAATCATTACCTTTGGGATACCAAAGCCCAAAGTCCATAGTGCCCTTCAGATATCTGAATATCCTCTTAACTGCTATAACATGAGAATATTTTGGAGCTGCCTGAAATCTTGCTACTAACCCAACCGCTTGTATGATATTTGGTCTCGGTAGTCGTAACATATAATAAACTGCCAATCATTGATCTCGTACAACTTTTGATCCGTCACTGGAGATTCATCATCTTTACTCATCTTGCACCCTGTAATCATTGGAGTACATACTGGTTTGCTGTCCATCATCCCAAATTTCTTCAACATTTCTTTGATATACTTCCCTTGAGAGAGAAATACACCATCTTTTGATTGAGCAATCTGAAGACCTAAAAAGAATGACAGCTCTCCAATCATAGACATCTCAAATTCCTTCTCGCATGGTGTTAGCAAAATCTTTGCACATCCGAGTATTATTTCCCCCAAAAATAATATCATCAACATAGACAACCATAATCAACATATCATCACCTTCATCCTTAATATACAAATTGCTATCTTGCCACACCTTTCCTGAAACCTTGCTCATGAAGATACCTGTCAAGTCTTGAGTACCAAGCCCTAGGTGCTTGCTTTAACCCATACAAGGCCTTTTTCAGTTTACACACATAGTCTGACTGTTCTGAGAGAGACACTCCTTCTGGCTGTTCTATGTAGACTTCTTCTACCAACACCCCATTTAGAAAAGCTGACTTTACATCCATTTGATATACCTTGAAATATTTGAAGCTTGAAAGGGCCAAAAACATTCTCGATTGCTTCAAGACGAGCAACAGGAGCAAACGTCTCTTCGAAATCAACACCTTCTACTTGAGCATAACCTTTGCGGACTAACCTAGCTTTGTTTCTGACAATATTTCCATCCTCATTGAGTTTATTTCTGAATATCCATTTTGTGCCAATGACATTCTTGTCCTTAGGTCTTGGAACCAATTCCCAAGTTTCACTTTTCTCTATTTGATTTAGCTCTTCATCCATTGCTTTTACCCAAAACTTATCTCGCACATGCTTCACTGAAATATTTTGGCTCAATCTGAGATAATAATGAAACATTTGTAGAATCATGTGAAGGAATGACTCTTCTTCTTGTTTGTCTGCTATTTGGATCACCAATGATCAAATATTTGGGATGATGTTTCTGAACATATCGTGAAGGAGTTTTGGGAAGTAGTTGTTGTCTTTCCTCTTCTTCATCTCGAAACCTCTCTGAATTCTTCTTGACAAATTTCATCACCGAGTTCCTTGACTGGTTCTCTTATCCCCTGTCTTTTCATCAACTCGTTACATTTATGCTCTCTACAACCGTATGAGTTCTTTTGTTGAAGCATCTCTAGGCCTTGCTTCTGCTGGAATATCCAAGAAAGATTCCCTCATCACACCTAGGATCAAACTTACCCAATTTTTGATCTTCCCTTCTGATGAAGCACTTACTCCCAAACACTTTGAAGTATTTTACCGTAGCTGGTCTTCCTTTCCACAACTCATAAGGAGTTTTGTGATGATTGACTCTAAGTTGGGCCCCGATGATAATGTAGAGTGTTGTACTGATTGCCTCTCTCCAAAAACCATCTGAAAGTTTTGACTCATTTAACATAGCTCTGGCCATATTTTCAATAGTTCTGTTTTTCCTTTCAACTACTCCATTTTGTTGAGGAGTTCTTGCTCGCTGAATATTCTCTTTTGATTCCTTGTTGCTCACAGTATTCCACAAATTCATTTGAAGTGAACTCTCCTCCTCTATCCGATCTTAAGCATTTGATTCTCTTGTCAGTCTCATTTTCAATCATTTCTTTGAAAGCTTTAAATTTTTCAAAAGCTTCAGATTTTTCTTTGAGAAAAGTAACCCAAGTCATTCTAGAATAATCATCTATAAACAACATGAAGTAGCTTTCTCCCTGAATGCTCCGAGTTCCGGTAGGGCCACATAAATCAGTATGAATAAGATCCAATGGTTTTGAAGAAGTATACCCTTTTGATTTGAAACTGGTTCTGGTCCTTTTTCCATGTTGACAAGGACCGCAAATGATGTTATGGGGCCTTTTTATTTTGGGCAAGTCTCTAATCGCTTCCTTGTTACTAATATTGACAAGATTATCAAAGCTCAAATGCCCCAATATTTTATGCCATAGCCAACTCTCATCTTCTTGAGTTAGAAAACACTTTTCCCTTTTTATCTCACTTAGCATGTAAAGATTGTTTGGAGTCCTTGTAGCACTCGCAATGAGTTTTCCATTTTTTTCTTTACTTATCTCACATCTATCCGAAAAGAAAGATACTATGTGCCCTTGATCACAAAGTTGACTCACACTTAGAAGATTATGTCTTAGGCCTTCTACATAAAGCACATTTTCTGTTTTGGATTTCCCATCCAAACTAAGAGTCCCTTTACCACAGATTTTAGCCGACCTGTTATCTCCAAAACTAATTGTTCCTCTGTTTGTTTCTTTTAAGACCAAAAACTTTTCCTTTTCACCAGTCATATGTTTTGAACAACCACTATCAAGATACCATTTTTCTACTTTGTCTTGAGCATGAAAAGCAGTTTGAACTATCATTGACTTAGATTTGATCTCATTTCTCTTTTTAGTGAACTCAAGGCTAGATCTATCCAAACAGCACATCCTTGCTATATGCCCAAAATTCTTGCACTTGTAACACATGACATTTTTATTCATAAGAGGTGCAAAAGAGTTAACATTTTCCTTACTATGGCTATTCAAAGACTTATTGCAATGCATAGCTTTGTGACCAAATTTCTTGCAGGAAAAACAATAGCCATGGAAAGTATTATGTAACCTGTTTTGATGCCTTGGATGATTGTTCTTCTTGTGACCAACCGGAATCCACCGCTCTTCAGGATGAAGATTGATCTTGCTCGAAGACCCTATTTCATGAATGGTGATACCATCCTTCTTTTGCTTTTCACACGGAGTATTCTCGTCCGAGAGCCAACTGTTCCAACTTCACTCTAAGAGACATAACCTCTTCTTCTAGTTTCTCGCAATCAGCTTCCTTTCCTTTTAGAGCCTCTCGTCGAACCTCGTTCAACCTTCTTCCCTTCTTCAGCTAGAATTTTGAAGTCTATAACACTTTGAGACAATTCTGATCTTGCTATCTCTTCTTCCCGACATTGATGCTTGAGAACAGAATTCTCTTCCCTAAATTTCTCAAGCTTTCTTAAAGCCAAGAAGAATTCACCTTTGAGATCGAACTCAACCTCTTCATCTCTTTCTGAATCTGTATGTTCCTCTGATAGATCCTTCTCCAAGCTGTTAGGCTCTTTCTAGAGAGACCCGCTCTAATACCAATTGAAGAACACAAGCTTATACTGAGAGGAGGGGGTGAACAGTATAAGACTTAACCAATTAATAATTTTAACTTTAGATAGCAAGTGGCATCAACACAACATTAATCAAGACAGAAAGCATCACACATTGAAGACCCATTTTTAACGTGGTTCACCCAAAATGGTTGGGCTACGTCCACAAAAACTTTTCTCTAAAAGTTATCTCAAAGTTCTTTGGGAATCCTTCCCAATTACAATGTTTATGAGCCTCAGCCCAAAGGAGATACCTTCCCCTCTGCTCTAGAAATGATCCCTCAGAAGATCAACTACCTCTACCTCTTGCCAGCACGTGGAACTCCTTTCCACCGAAGACCTCCTATCCTCAATGCTTAGCCTAAGAGACCTCTAGCCTTCTATGATCACGTCCATAGTAGCTCAAATTTTTCTTCTTTTTTTTATTCTCCTTCTCAAAGACTTGCCAAATCTATCCTCAGGTTCTTCTCAAAGAACCAATGCACCTCTGTCCTCAAGTTCTCTGATAGAACTATCAAACTCAGCTCACAAGTCCTCTGCTAGGACCTGTCCAAATCTGCTCAAGAAACATACACATCTTTTGTGCTCTTACAACCGCACTTCGTCTTCTCTCAGTCATCTCTCTACACACACTCTGCACTGTCTTCGCACACTCTGTGCACTTCGATCGAATTTTGCACTCTGCTCTCGATGATCGAACTTCTCACTCCGCACTCTATCTACGAACGTCGCAACTAACAACCACACCAACTCTTCAAAATAGCCTACCTTTTATAATAACACTTTCAAGATCAAAACCTTAATCTTAGTCGGCTGTAACCCTGATCTTTAGTTGGCTGCACAACCCTAAACTTTGTCGACTACAAACCCTAATCTTCGTCGGCTCACATTTAACTTTGTTGGCTTCAACTGCCTCTATAACTCTTCTGTAGCTTTTGTCGTGAAACTACAACATGTCACGATATCACGACACCTTTGCAACCGTACACTTTCTTTTGGCTTTTGTCACGATATCGTGACACTTCAGCCTTTGTCGACTTCAACTAAGCTCTTGTCACGATATCACGACACTTCTATCTTTGTCAGCATCAACTTTGCTTTTGTCGTGATATCACGACACTTCTCCCTTCGTCGACCTCCTTTCTACTTTTGTCATGAAATCGTGACACTTCTGCCTCTGCAGACTTCGTCTTCACTTCTATCATGATATCGTGACACTTCTGTCTTCATAAGCCTTCCTCTCTGCTTTTGTCATAAATCGTGACACTTCTCCTATAGAAGACCTCTTTCGTTTCTTCATGAAATCGTGACACTTCGTCTCCTTTCTTTTCTCTGTCGCAAAATCGTGACACTTTCGCATCCGTACGCATTCTTTGCAACCCGTCATGAAATCGTGACGCTTTCCTTTCTACGCTTTCCTTGTAACCCGTCTAAATCGCGACGCTATCAACTTTTCGTACGTTTTCTTTGCAACCATCGTAAATCGTGACTTTCCTTTCGTACATTTCTTTGCTCTTTGAGTCATGACATGTATTTCTCTCTTAAGTCGCAAAAATGACATGTCGCGATATCGTGACACTTTTCTAACTTGCTTTCTCTCTCCTGCTTAAGTCGCGAAAATGCGACATGTCGCGATATCGCGACACTTTTCCTCCTTAGCTCTTTTTTGTTCTTCGGGTCGCGAAAACCCGACATGTCGTGATATCGCGACACTTTTTCTCCTTAGCGCTTTTCTTTTCTTCGGGTCCATGAAAAACCCGACATGTCGCGATATCGCGACACTTTTTCTCCTTAGCGCTTTTCTTTCGAACCTGTCAGCTTGGGGTTTGCAAAAGACCTTTGAAACTGTCATGCCGTAACCTTCATCAAAACAAATTATTTGACATCAAATCAAATTCCTTCAAAAGCTTCTTGACATCAATGACAACTTATATACTTGAGCAAAGGCAATGTACCCAAAGTACCCAAAATTGCCAACACGGAATCAAAGGACCATACCCCTCCCTCGTGTCACAAGTCAGTAAATTAGCTGTTACCATGACGACTGGAACGATGAATCAGGTACACACATACTAAATCAAATCATTTATATAATTATTTATAAATACGTAGTACCAAAAAATATACCTCCATCATAGAGATCGTATCCCCCCATAGCCGAAATCACGTGCCAATGATAGGGTGTCTTCCATAACTGCTAGGGTTAGGCATATTTTCTATAAGAAGGTGCCTTCCTGAAGAAGGAAGGACAGAAAAAAATATACAGTAGTAGAAGGTGCCATGGGAGGAAGGTCCAAGAACCACGTGATCAAGAAGAATGAACCCAGTGATACTGGTGGGATCAGAGGGGCAGTGAAGACCCAATTCGAATCCAAGGGGTGGCTTGAATACTGGAACCTGGTCAGTCAGGGCGAGGACGTGGAGGCAGCTAGAGAATTTTTTGCCTCTTTGAGGGGCGATGCGGCCCAAGTACGAGGGGTGGAAATTCTAGTCACCCCTGAGTTCATCTCACAGGCGACTGGATTGCCTCTCATGGGGGAATGTACATACAAGGGTAGAGTGTTAAAACTATACGCCAAAATACTACTTCCAGGAGGAAATGTGTAGATATACAAGGAGGGGTTACTCAAAAATAGTCTCCCCATGAATATGCAGAAGATTTTTGAGCAGATTGCTCAATTTTTCACATGCACAGGAAAGTATACCCATCTACACATTAATCATGTGCACTTCATCAATCACCTAGTGCATGGGAGGAAATTAAACATACCTTTCTACTTGGTGAATGCTCTAAAAGATGAAGCGGTTCGGTACCAGAAGGGGGCACCGTCTGCCTTAGCCCACCATGGGCTGATATCGGCATTGGTCCGCCATGCAGAAGCACAAGGACAAAACCGCAATGTAGAGGGAGATGGTGGCCAAATAGAGCAACATAATGTGGTTGCCAAATTAGGGCAAGACGAAGCATCCCTTGCAGAGGAGATAACAAACATCAGGAAATTGGTGTTGCCCTATTTTCTAGGAGGAGCAGAGCAGTCACCGGTGCCTAAAGACATAGAGGACAGAGGGCATTCCCTAGTGCCCGAGTATGAGGAGGAAGGAGTGCCACTTGCTGGTGGTGAGGACGAACCAATCCCCAGGAGGAAATGTCTACGGTGATTCCTCTCGATAGAGGAATGACAGAGTGACCCGGAGATAGATGTTGCCACAAAACCCTCTAAGAATTAATGAACCGAAGCCCACAAAATGAAGGAACTTTCAAGAGTAAAGACCAGATCGATGCGACCTTAGAGGAGGCACTTGAATGGCAAACTAATTTCTAGATGGTACAATAGATTTTGGAAGATTGCCAAAACTAGCATAAAAGGGAATTAGAGGAAAGAGATAGGCGAATTGCTCAGCTCGAGCGACTGGTTCGATAGTTGTAGGAGGAAAATCAAATGCTCCAGGATAGAGGAACAATAAGATAGGAGGCGTCCACTTAGACTGATTGGGCAGAAGTGCCGACGAACTCTCCAAAATCTGTCGAACGAGTATTCTCTTTGGGGGAGATTTGATCAGACGCCCGACAAAGCAGCCCGGAGGCAGGGGAGGATTCCTCTATTTTTAGGGGTGAAAATAAAAGAAGTCCTACCATACCCCCTATCATTTTCCTGAGTGACATAGAGCAAGACGAATATCTCTAACAACAGATAAGACCAGAGGATAAGGAGGACCTCCCCAGGCCTGAAGAAGGAGAAGAGCCTGAGGGGTCGACACTAGGTAGACAGGCGAACGAAGGATCACCCCCGGAGATAGCAGCACAACCAATCCTTTAGAGCAAGGAGAAGTCCCCGAAGGAGAAAGGAGAGACCCCTATCCAAGCCATCATATTTTTTGTAGAAGCCAAGGCAAAGAGGCCCAGGACGGCTCGATAGAAGGCAAAAGTGACCTTCGTTCACTCCAAAGAGGACGAATGGGACATGTAGCTGTTCGTCGAAAGGTAAAAATATTTTGAGTAGTGGCGCAATGAAATGAAAGCAGCCAAGGAGGCCAGGAAGGCATACTCAAGGGTAAAAGGAGATTCTGGCATCTATGCCAATCTGAAAAAAGACAGCCAGTTTTGGGACATCTATGGTTCATCCCGAGGGTGACCTTCCATGATGAGGAAGTACTTGGAATGATGGGGAGTATATGGCCCACAATTGGAGGCCACTATGATTGCAAAGGAGAATGCAAGGCTTACCCCTGAAGCGACTAGATTATACAAGGCCCAAGTAGTGCCTTCTAGAGGGGATAACTCGGATATCCCTCTAGCAGTGGTCAGACCTCCATATGCCAACCTCTAGCAACCTGTCGAAGCTGCATTTCAATCGACAGGAACAACGCTGGCTAGACCACCACCAGTAGCGGCCAGAACAAGAAGAGGACAATTGACAGTCGTAGTTTCCCATAGGCAAAGGCAAACCACACCTTCAAATGCCAACACAAAAAGATAGACTCGAGCCACAGGGGTAGCAGAATCCTCCAAGAGATGGTGACGATGAAAAGTCAGAGGGCTACCTACAGCTTGGATGCCATAAGGGCGTGGCATATGTTAGGCGTGGGGGGATGATGAGCACCAGAAATGCTCATATTTTATGCATATTTCTTTGATCAATATGCTATTGTATAATAAGAATTGCGTACTTTTATGAATGATTATATAGATATTTGATATAATTATGCGTGTTATCTAATTTGTGTGTTTTTAGTATGTTTTGTGGAATTGCAGTTGATTTAGTTATATTTGGAATGGTCGAGGTCCTTCTAATGGACCTAGAACTTTATTTCATTAAGGGTTAATGAAGAGAATACAAGCGCCTCCCTACAGTTGAAAGGCACCAACTGAATACCAGCACCTCCTTGTAGTCGAAAGGCGCCAACTGAATACCAGTGCCTCCCTGTAGTCGAAAGGTGCCAACTGAATACGAGCGCCTCCTTGCAGTCGAAAGGCACCAACTGAAGACAAGCGCCTCCCTACAGTTGAAAGGCACCAACCGAAGACGAGTGCTTCCCTGTAATCGAAAGGCACCAACAAAAGACAAGCACCTCCCCATAGTCAGAAGGTGCTAGCAAAAGGCAAGAACCTCCCCACAACCAGAAGGTGCCACTGATTCTTTGCTCGTTGACTAGATTTGAATGATGTGGACAACAATGGATGGTGTAGTTCTAGCTCTACGTCATGTAGAGCTAAATTGGAGATTGCACCAACATATCAAAATGTCTTACTGATACCAGGCAAAGCACAAATCGAACAACAAACACGTCGCCATTAGAACAGAATGCCAGATGTCGATTGCATTTACCAGACTATCTTGATTTAGTTTGGGATAGATCGACTGTTGTAACTACTTTTGTAACAAAAGTTCTACGGGTGTGTTATATAAACACACACATCATTTTGAGAAATATATAGAAATAATTAATAAAGATCCATTTAGAGTTACAAAAGATATATTGTAATACATTGATAAATATATTACAGTTCCAGAAGTTCTAAAGTGCATGTTTGATCGGGAAGAATCTGCTGGAGCCTGGGCCCACTCCAAGCCAGTATTTCTTCCCCATTTCCTTTTTGTTTATTTATTTTAATTAGTTTATTGCTTTCATAAGAACGTTCATTAGTTTTCTAGTTCCAGTATTTGTAGTAGATTTATTTTTAGGAATGTGTACATGATTTATTTCTGTAGATTTAATTCTATTCTTCTTATGTAATTTATTGAGGAGTGCGGGAATGATTGACAACCATTTCAAGAACACCCCCTAAACGTAGGATTAGTAGATTCACCTCCAGTGGTATTGTAGTAACCTAATTCTGACTCTTCGCAAGTTTACGAAGCTCCCTGGGTTGATAATTAAATGCACGTGCATGTGACAAAAATAGGAAACCATTCACCTTGTTTGGCCCGCAACAATGACATCACATAATTTCAAGTAAAGCATGCTAACGAGCCACCTGATGACATAGTAGTCTATATAATCCATATAACTAACATGGAATATGATGTGGTGCAACAAGTGCTAGGTGAAGTGGAAACCCATACACTAATCTGGAATATGAGATGGTATAAAATGTGGCAAGTGGTATGGCAACCACACAATTGTATAAAAGTTTGTATAGTTGACATCACCATTGATATAGTAGGTCAAGAAGGGGTTGATGTGGAAGGTTATACAATGACTGACTAGTAGGACATATGCCACTTGCTACTTATAATATAATATTGCCAATAAAAATCTACCAAATTACCACATATAATACAATATTGCTAATTAAAATCTACCAAATCATCAAATTCAATGATACATTCACATATTTAGTAATAATTTTGGTAAAGCATAAAATTTAAAGTGAATCTGAATACAAGTGGTACAATGTAGTTCATAGATTTTAAGGCTAATCAAAGCATAATAAGTGATGTATTCTAGTTTATTGATACCCTTCCCAATGACCTACATGGTTAGTGCAAGTTTAGTAGTTCACTAATCATGACAAGTGTCATGACATGATTTTTTAATACATTGTTTAATAAATGCATAGTTGGTACCCTATCAACCACTCATTTAACATGTGGTAATATCCCATTTGCTATAAGTATTGATTTTTTTTTAGGTTTTAAATATTTTGGATGTGTTTTCATCTCTGATTTTCCTTGCATGATACAATTGTGCCTCACATCAAAGTGATACAATGGGCTAAAATTTATATCATGGGGTTCAACTCAATCGGTGGCCTCCAAGAGTTTCATAAGGTCGAATGCATGTTAAGATGTGATATTCAAGGCACTAGTTGTTCTACAAAGGAAAAATGAAAAAGGAAAAAGGGGTGTAAGAAAATAAACAAACTCAACAAATAAAAGGAAAAGAAGGTGATGTACTAAGAGATCTTCTAAGATCTTCCTATACAAAAAGACCTAAACATTGTTCCAATGGTGAATACTTCCTCTCCTTGACATAGTGAAGAACAATTGAAATCTACCAATTATATGCATATATGAGTAGGTGGATCCTGCATGAGAGCCAAGCTAGTGACTCAATCTAAAAATAGGCATAGGCCCCTCACACACACATACACTTAGTAGATTTGATATTCAATGGGTATACAGATAAAGGTTGAAAAATAGACAGAGGCTCCCATGTATGTATATATATAATGCAGGTAAAATTTTATAAATATTGTGTCAAAAGCAAGGGTTTAAAATTTCCCACAAGCCGCTCAAGAAAAATAACTATTTTTATAGAGATAAATGAAAATAAAGCCTACAAATACATAATGTTGTAAACTTATTGATCCTTTATAAGCTAACACTACTATTTATAGATTTACAAGGGAGGATTTTCCCTCTAAAACTCATGTAGAGATTTCTAGGTGGTTGTTGTTTTAGATACTAAGTTATGTTTTGTTTGATTATGTGTCCCTTTAGGATTATCATGATTTAAAGATATGAATATCAATAAATCCTAGCCCTTGGATGAGAAAATGTCACCTCAATTTCCATATACCCATTTTTTAGCGATTTCCATCATGTGTAAAAAATTGCTTTAATTTAATGTTTTGGATCCATAAGATACTTCTATCATGGCTCCATGCTGCTATCATCCTTTCAAAATATATTTTGTAAAAACGACAATCTTCTTCAAATATTGTGCACTTTAATGATTTGAATTTTGAAATGTTGGAACTATTTTCTTTCGAAGTTTTTCTTCATATTTCAAGAACGCTTATCTTCAAATATTTGAGACTTTCTATCATTAGTTCCTTTTATCGAGAATTTTGTTGGTGCCTTTTGTCTATGACTTAGGAACTTTCAATATTTAGACATTTCTTGCTCATGATATTTTACCTCTAGTTGATCAAGTATTTCTAATTGATCCTTTCTTTATGTGCTTATCTGCAGCTTATGTGCTTGTCCACAATTTAGATTTTCACTTTCAAAAGGTGTAGTGATTTATCACTATAGTTCTGGTGACTCATAAGGGATATTTAGCTTGCTAAAGTTATGGAACCTAGAAGCTAGTGCCTGTTAGAGTATATTACATCATTTGGGTCATGTAAATGTACCACCCTTGGTACATAACTAGAGTAGGAAGTTACTTGAGAGTAAAGTAAAGTAGTTGCTTGATGAAGAAGTAATAAATGCACAAGTGTCAATGTGCAAGTTGTAAATGTGCAAGGTGTCCACTTGTACATCAAGATAGAGTGTTGGCCAAGGAATCCATCTTCCTATATAAAGGGCCTCATAGTGTGTGTTAGATATAGAGGTGAGATAGCAGTAGTTACTATTGTAGTGTAGTAGATATAGATTGGTGATGGAGTACAATGTAGTACTATAAGCATCAATTACTGGAGTGTCCATTTCCTCCATTATACTGCATTGTAATATTCTTATCATTTCTAGTTATAGCATATTTTAGTATTGTACCAGAACTCCATTATTGCTCATCTCAGCATAGCTTAGATCTTGTGATTGATTACTCCCGTATCATCAAAAGCTAACAGTGGTATCAGAGCTACGATAGGTCAATAGGAATAGGGAGAGTCACAAGAGAGGAGATAAGCAAATCTTAGTTCCAAAATTTTTGAGATTGCATTTGGCTAGAGTCTTCCCACAGAGTTATAGGAAAACTCGTGAAGACTAGGACTCAACATTCATTCTACTAGGTTGAGTGATAGGAAAGTGAGAAGGACCACTATTGCTACTATTGGTCTAAACTTGTATCTTTACAAATTGGATCCATCATTGTACACCACTACATGCAAATACTATTATCTTGAGATTGTTTATTAGAAGATCTCATTTCTAGAACCTAAAGAAAAAGAGAAGATTTTAGGAACCTAAGGGAAGTCCTAATACAGACCTACACATTACATAAGAGAAAGGCCATAGAAGCCTTGATCCAAAAGAAAAGTCCATAGAAGCCTTGATCCAAAAGAAAATGCCATAGAAGCCTTGATCTAGAAGAAAAGGCCATAGAAGCCTTATTCCAAAAAAACTCTAGAGAAGAGTCTATGAGAAATAGAAGATAGGAGATTGGTGATCTCCATTGAAGACTGTGAATTGCAGATTAGCTAGAGTCTTTCCACAAGACTGTGAAGACCAAGACTCAACACAGAACTCATACCACTAGTTTCAAGAATAACTAGTGAAGTTGAAAAGGTCTGAGAAAAGACCCCATTGGAAACAACAGATTGAAGATCTATTCCAGAAGAAGCTGAAGAGACTCACAGAAAGTCTCATTGAAGAACTTCTAGAAGAAGGAATATTGAAGAAGGATGAGCAAAGTCCAGTACCTGATTTTAGAAGTAGCAGAATCCAGAGATCCGAGAAGGTGATCCCATCACCAACACTTCCACAATAGAAGGTTGAAGAAAAGGTCTCATCAAGAAGACCAGAGTAGCTGCAAGATAGAAGACCTTGGAGAGGTCTCAAGGAGAAATAAGAAGGCTTGGAGAGCCTTATTGCAGAGTTCATTGAAGCCATCAAAGGAGTTCCTAGAAGAACTCATTGGAGAAATTCATCTCCAAGGAGAAGCTCATGATAGCAGAAGATTTGGGACAATTGTCGCCATCCGAAAACAAGCCCAAAGGAGAAATATTTGGCAAGTAGTTTGCCAAATTCTGAGGAAGATTCATGAAGACCTCAAGACTATCAGAATCTTGAGAAGAAGGCCCTATTTGAAGTCAGAATTCGACAAGGAAGTTGAAGAAGAACACAGACAGAAGAAGCCCAACAAATCCAAGAGATTTGGAGATTGCCTTTTAGAGCTAAGAAGGCACATTACAGAAGATAGATTATCTACCAAAAAGGGTAGCAATTAGGACAATAGTACTAGCTATAAAACTTTAGAGTTGTAGAGGTCATCCTAAAGGTTAATCAATTCATCCAGTACAGAATCAAGCAGCAAGTCAGAAGCATTAGAGAGTTACAGATTAATGAAGATAGAAGAGTTATTTTAAATAGTCAAGCAAAGCCATGAATCCATCCAGTGTCAAGGCAGCAACAAGGTGAATCAAATCACCTCACAATCCTTCATCTACAGATCAATAAAGGTAAGCAACTTAGGTGCAAATAAGTTCATTAGTTGAACTTTGATTAGGGTTATTATCCAGTTCCATTAAAGCACCATTATTAGAATTCAGAAGTTGCAAAAAGAAGGTTGCATTATATAGTCTTAAGGTGTGCAGAAGGAAATTACTTTTAAGGTTATCACCTGCACAATAAAATAGGAGTTGGATATATTTCGATAGAAATAAAAATATCATCTGCCTATTGTCTATCTAAGAAAAGACTACATCCTACAATATTGATTGTAGTGCAAGTTTTAGATTGCTTTTAAAGAAATAATTCTTTAGAAGACATTATTCTTACTTCAAAGTTGTAGAGATTATTAAGTGCATTCTTTAAGAGTTATTAGTGCATTGAAGGAGTAATAAGGTAAGTCTACTATTGCACTATTCTAGATTGGTTAACTCATTTACTCTTAAAGATCATTATATGCATTCATTATTAGCTTGAGGAGAAAACCAAAAGAGCACAAAATCTACAAATATCAAAGTGTCTAAAGACACTAGTCAGTACTCAATATCTGCAATCTATTGTGGCCTATAGAAGCCACCAAGCAGATCAAAATTCCTCCAAGGAGTGGAGAAGAAGAAGGAAACCATTAAAGCTTTGAAAGAAATTACAAATCGAGACTTGGAGAGTCTCAGATCTAAGGTGCACTAAAGGTTCCATTAAAGGTAGTGCAAAAATCATTCTTTCAAAAGCATACTATCTACATGATTATTAGCTTGGATTCATTACCAGATTAACCAAGCAAAGGAGAGAGTTGTCTAGAAAAGAAGACAACATCAAATCATCCCCTACCTACAAGAAATAGTACAAAGGAGCCATCATCAAAACCAACATAAAAAAAGCTTACAAAAGAGATTTGGAGATCTCAGGTAAAGGTGCAAAATCAAAGTATTTTATTCTAACTATTGTAAAAATATTTACATTAGTATATTGCACCATTATACGTAGAAAATAAAGGACAAGGATCGAGTGTCTCAAGGACACATCAATGCCAGCAAGATCTATTACAAAGTAGCTAGAGGAAGGGCTCATTCTGAGCAAGAAAGAAGAGCTAACATAAAGCTCTTAATATGGTGTCTAAAGGCACCCTTACAACCACAAAAGTAGGTGTATCTAGAAAGTAACATGAAGCAAAGGATATCACAAAAGGCCATTGTCCATCTACGTCAGCCATCATCTAGTCTACATTGCAAAGGAGCATTCAAACTAACATATTGAAAGCACAAAGGGGATAGTGCATACAACCAAGCAAAAGGAGCTATACCCAGAATCTAGCTTGAAGAAGACATCCATCGAGTAGGAGTGCTCATATCGACACTTGGACCACCATAGAACCATCTCCAAGCTCCTACGACCTCCATAAAACCAAGAGCCAACCTTCAAGAAGCATTGAAGAACAAGAACCAACTAGACATACATTGGCAAGAAGAAGTTTATAGAAGAAGAAAGGTATTGGAGGGAAAATACATGCAAATTACCACTTGTCATCTCTGACATGAAGTGCTCATTATTTGAGAAAGGAAATACATGAACATTAGAAGAAAAGCATTACAACATCTTTGGAGTGTTACAACATCAATCAAAACTCATAAGCCACTTGGAGAAAGCGTTAGACAAGCCCAAGCGTTACTCAAAGAAGTCTCATGTGCATTGGAGCTCATAAAGCCACTTGGACATCACTCAAAGAAAGTATTAGATTAGCCACAAATGTTACCCAAGGTACACATGCCACTTGGAAGCCATCAAGAAGAGCTCATAACTATTTAAATGCCAAATTTCTAAGAGAACAAAACAAATATTAAAACAAAGAAGAGGGAAGCTTTACTTAGGGTCAAACTATCATAAATATCAACAATGAAGAAGAGCATTAAAATCTCATGGTCGTAAGCACCCATTGAAGACAAGACCAAGCCATAATAGCATTGGGAAGCATAGAATTCAAAGAAAGAGCACACAGGCCCCTCTTTGGATAACAAGGTCAAAGTAGCATTGAATGAAGAGTTGAAAGGAATCTTCACCCAACCATCAAAGTACATGGAGCTACTCAAGGATACGTAGAGCAACAAGCCTTGCTAAGGTAAAGATTAAATTTACTTGCTTTAATAAATTATTGGAGTTATAAGGTATATTGGTTGATTATTAGAAAGCAAGAAAGGAATCCTAACAAAGGAAGAAATAATTAATAGATATTTGCAAATCAAGTAGGAGATATAAGGTTGACCACCTTAGTAATTATAAAATATTTTGCAAATACTATTATTGCTATTATTTTCTAATATTCCAAAAATAGGGAGTTATAAGGCATGCTACATCAAATTGTAATATTTTAGAATTAGAAAATTAAAGATTAAATTATTGAAGGTAGGAGAAAGAAGTTCATTAAAGCATCATATAGAGTTGGAATTAATTAAAGGGACAAAAGGAATCCAACCTAAAGGAACTTCAAAATTGATAAGTGCATAAGTTCAATAGGAGAAATAAGGTTAAATAGAAGTTGATTACAAAACATTACAAAATCAACTCAAGATTGAACTACTACTTCCAAAAGCACTTATAACATAATCTAACAACTAGGGAGATATAAGGAATTCTACAAAACCTAAATCCAAGGTTTTATCAATATACTCAAGATAGATATAGTATTCTACAAATTCAAATACTAGAGAAGCAAAAAGAATACTATATATCTAGCCTAAAAGCACTAGGGAGTCATAAGGTAAAGGTGTTATTATACTATGGAAAGGATATCATACTATCATAAAAGAATGCAAGAACATGGTACACACAATACATCATGTCAAAAATGCAAAATTAGTCCCAGCATGAATAATCCTACAAAGCAAAAGAATAGTTGGTATATTGACTCAAGAGCTAGTCATCACATGATAGGAAATCTATAATGGTTTGATTGTCTTGAAATTTCTAATGGTTACAAATTAAGAATTGCAGATACAAAAACTTACTCTATACATGGATATGGGTGTGTAACACCTAGTAAATAATTTCTAAGCTTTCTACTACAAAAAGTAATGTATATACTTGGATTAGCATTTAATATTATCTCAGTAAGCAAGTTAGTAGAGAGCAATAGAACAGTTTATTTTAGATACATAAATGGAGCTAATATGTGCTTCATCATGAACCAAAATGAGATAGAGGCTACAATATCAATCCATGGAAATACATATACTCTAGACTCAATAGAGAACTCACAAGATATTGTTGTCTTTCAAAATAATACTAATACTTTTTTTAAGGAACATATGACAGTATCCAGAGAACCTGAATATCATAAAAGATGAGGAAATAAAATATTAAACAACAAAAGGATAAGGGGACAACAACAATATGCTATACTCAATCACACTATATTCAAAGAAGACAAAGATCCTGATGAAGCCAAAGAATATTCAAAGGAAGAAGATCCATATTGAAGACTAAAGTCTTCAATACCCAAATAATGTAATACAGAGGGGGTGTTAGAGTATATTACATCATTTGGGTCATGTAACTAGAGTAGGAAGTTACTTGAGAGTAAAGTAAAGTAGTTTCTTGATGAAGAAGTAATAAATGCACAAGTGTCAATGTGCAAGTTGTAAATGTGCAAGGTGTCCACTTGTACATCAAGATAGAGTGTTGGCCAAGGAATCCATCTTCCTATATAAAGGGTCTCATAGTGTGTGTTAGATATAGAGGTGAGATAGCAGTAGTTACTGTAGTAGTGTAGTAGATATAGATTGGTGATGGAGTATAATGTAGTACTATAAGCATTAGTTACTAGAGTGTCCATTTCCTCCATTATATTGCATTGTAATATTCTTATCATTTCTAGTTATAGCATATTTTAGTATTGTACCAGATATCCATTATTGCTCATCTCAGCATAGCTTAGATCTTGTGATTGATTACTCCCATATCATCAAAAGCTAATAGTGCCTTAGTCCTTTGGATACATAGTCAAGAAAATATCTCCCAAAAGTGAAAGTTTCCATCAAACAAACCATGACTTTGAAATTCTATAGATGGTCAAGACTTTTATTATCTTGTAAAACTAAGATTGCCTATGGTACATATGTACAAATTTTTAAGTGAGTATCCTTTATCCATTGGGAATGGAGTCAAGTCCCCCCACTAAGTATCTGAGCCTCAATGTTTTTATTTTCTTTTCTTCTAGTTACTTATGGAGATTAATTTCGCCCCCCTAAGAATTAGAGTTTTGAGAAACTTTCATGGCTTAGATTGCTTTGTACCTAATCCTGAATATTTTCTTACTAATACAAGACTAGTACCAATTCCAACTCCCCTGGTAGCATGCTTCTTCCTAGTCTAACTTAGATTCTTTGCCTCCTTTGTGCTTATGGAGGGGAATAAAGTTTCCCTTTGGATTATAGAGGTATTCAAACTTAATTTTTTGAACATATTTGAGGCTATTTCATGATATTTTTTATTCTCTTATTATTTAGATTTTCATCTTGATATTGGGACTTTATGAGGTCTACTACCTCTACCTCCATGAAATCATTTTTCTCTTCCTAGATTGGCTGGTGAGGAACAGTCAGTTTTTGGGTGGGCAAGGGTTGAGGAATAGTAGTATAGATATCCAATATTGATTATTCCATCTCCTTGAACCCATTTATAAATATCTCAGTGAGATAATCCCAATCTACAATTGAGTGTGGGTAGAGGAAATAAAATCCCTCTCAATCCATTCCTTGAAATAAAAACATCGACAATCTTAGGGCCATGTTCTGCTTATGATGTTATGCAATTGGTAGAAGTAGACCATATATTGAATATGCTCTTGTGGGGTTGATGATCCTTCAACATTGTGATATGGTAGAATTTGTAATATAGACATCATATAATCATCCCAAATATCTGATGGTATCAAAGGTCATAGGAGGCTTCTTCTGTTCCATGTTGAGAAGTTGATGAGCATAGAAATGTTCATGATTTGGCATGCTACCTCCATGGTGGAGCTTTCATAATCCTTTTAGGTACTTTGAATTGTAGTAGAGTCACCATGTGAATATAGCTTCTTTATTTTTAAAAGTAGGTAGATAGAGATCTTCACCTAAATCTTAGTCTAGTATCTTCAACAATGACTTCTCCTAGTGTTCATTCTAAAGCAGAGTCACCAATTGAGAAAAGAAGCACTTAAAAAAGCAAAAAATAGACTAAGACCCTCAAAATTACTTCTTGTTGCAATTTTGGGACCAATGATGTATCACTAGGGTCCCATCGAGTGTGCCATTAAACTATTTTTATCTTTGATTGTCCTCACCCAAGACACTTATGCCTCATGTTGGAGCAACATAGTGGACCATAGCCAAGATCATGGAGTTCAGCTCAATTGGGGGACTTCAAGAATTTTTACAAGGTCGTCTCCTTGTTAATATGTGATCTTCAAGGTTCTAGTTTCTCTACAAAAGAAAAAGGGAAAAGGGGTGCAAGAAAATAAACAAACTCAACAAATAAAAGGAAAAGAGGGTAGTGCACTAAGAGATATACTAAGATATTACTATAAAAAAAGGCCTAAATGCTATGTGCCAATGGTGAACACTTCATCTCCTCACTTCAGTGAAGTACAATCAGAATATACCAGTTATATGTATATATGAGTAGGTGGGTCCTATAGGAGATCCAAGCTAGTAAGTGACTTAGTCCAAAAATAGACACAGGCCCCTCACACACACATACACTTAGAAAAATTGATATTCAAGAAAAATATCATAAACACATACACATACACATACACAACAATAGGTCTATGGGCAAAGGATGAAAAATAGACATAGGCCCCATGTAAATACATGTGTAGGTAAAATTTTACAAATATTTTACCGAAAGCAGGGGTTTGAAATTTTTTACAAGTCACTTAGGAACCACAACTATTTTTATAGAGATAAATGAAAATAAACCCTATAAATACACAAATTTGAAAACTTGTCAATCCTTTATAAAGCTAACACTACTATGTAAATATTTACAAGGGAGGATTCTCCCTCCAAAACTATACAAATATTTCTAGGTGATTGTTGTTTTATATAGTGAGTCATGTTTTCTTCTAAATATTTTTCCCTTTAGGATTATTTGGATTTAAAGATATGAATATTAGTCAATATTAGCCCTTGGATGAACAACTATCACCTTAATTTCCATCTATCTATTTTTTGGGATTCATATCACTTGGGTGTAATATATTGCTTTAATTTAACATTTTGGATCTCTGAGCTACCCATGGCTCCATACTATTGTTATCCTTTCAAAATATATTTTGCAAAAAGGAAAATATTCCTCGAAGATTGTGCATTTTAATGATTTGAATTTTGGAACATTGGTGTTGTCTTCTTTAGGAGTTTTTCTTCATCTTTAAAGACTACTTATCTTCATATATTTGGGGCTTTTTGCCTTTAGTTCCTTTGTTGGGACTTTTGTTGGTGCCTTTTTTCTGCGACTCAAAAACTTTTGATCTTTGGACATTTCTTGCTCATGAGATTTTACCTTCAATTGATCAAGCATTGTCTATTGAACCTTTATTCATGTGCCTTTCCATGACTCAAACTTTCACTTTTAAAAGGTGTAGTGATTTATCACTATAGGAGGTATTTTGTGTGATTTTTAGTCCAAAATTTTGGGGACCATAACTTTTGCATATAAAAGTGTTTTGAGCCCTTTTTTAAATCATGGTTTTTTGAGATCTCTATAATATTGGTGTTTTTTTTCTCACAATTACACATAGGATTTTGTATTTTGATAGGATAATGGACTACCATGTGCCCTTACTAAATTATCCAAAATATTCTACCAATAAAATTAAGATTGATTCTTTTGCCTAGAGTAAGGGTTACTCAAATAAGAACCTCATGCTACTAATTTTAAATAAAAGAAGTAGGTCTATAAGGATAAGAATGATGAGGCTCTTTGTGTTATAGATATTCATGCTGATAAGATATATGATACTAAAGTTAGTAGTACCATAGACCCCAAGGAGTTGCTTGATAATTTTTGGGATTGTGAGATTGCATTGATTTTAAGCAATTTAATAGGTTGGAGTTTGATCTTGCTACTTTGAATATGGGTATTTTTAATACTATTGTTGAGTATATTAGTCACATTAGAAAATTACCAAAATATATCCAAACTATAAGAGGACTACCTAAAACCCAGATATTGTAGGTGAGTTGGAGAGAAGAGGGCAATCCTCCAAGGGAGGTCCCAGTTTTGAATCTCCACCCTACTAAAAATCTGAATTAGGTACCCAAAATCCAATTGATAATGTTGATGCGAGCAGGGCTGGGTGCGACCCCCGAGTGACTTTGATGGTGTAGAACCCCCTGTTTGTGGTCTCTTAGACCAAGGCGGACCTGCAAGGGGTTTTTCGCTTTTAAAAAAAAAGAGGACTACCTAAGGTAATAGGAGAAGTACAAGAAGTTGTGGAGAAGAAGAAGAACATTAGATTGAAAAATATTGTCTTCAACAACATTTTAGAGACATGAGATAATTGTTGTAAATGAGATGCTTATAGTGTACTTCCCTAATTGTCCTACACCACCAATTGATGAGATATTCAAATGCTTTTTTAATATCATCAAGCTAAAATAAAAATAATTAAGGGTAATTATATAATCAATTAGGCCCAACCAAAGGAAGTTATTCTCAAAGCTCAAAATGACAAGCAAAAGTAGAATGAGAACAAACACAAGAATCCCTTCAAAAAGCCAACACCTAGGTATTTCAAGAAGGAAAAAGAATAATTTTACTAAATATACATCAAAAAGCTTGAGGAAGAAGCCAAAAAAAAATATGTTGACAAATTTTAAGGAGAAACCTCACAAATACATGTGGATATTCATTCAACATATTAGACATCCACTTCTTCCAATGAGTATATTGTAGATTCATAGGAAACTAGACATATGATAAAGCATAAATATCTTAGAGGGGTATCATAAGTTGTATTTAGGGGAGCATTTTACTATTGAATATGACTCTTATTTGCATGTTGTAGGATGTGGAGAGATAAAAAATGGGTCTTATTATTTTTATGAAGTACTTTATTTTCCTAATGTTGGGCCTAATATCTTTTTTTTTATCACATTAATCATATGAATAAAAGAGTAGAATTCTAGCCTCATATTTGTCTAATTAAGAATATAGATTATGGATTTTAAATTATTGCTTCTATATATTGTGATGAGTTAGATCAAATATTTAGGTTGGGAGAAAGACCCACTTGTTCTATTTCTTCTCCTAGGATGAAATATTTTATTTCTGTTGTTGCACATGTAGATTATGAGAGTTAAATATGGAACCATATGTTTGGGGATCTCAACTATTGATCCTTGAGATGCTTGAGTCATCATTATATGGCCATTGAAATTCCATAAATATTTCCCAAGTGGTATATGTGAGGGATGTATTCTTAGGAAACATCATAGGGAGACTTTTCTAAAAGGGATTACAAGAGAGGATACTCACCTCTTGGAGATCATACATAGAAATTTTTTTGAACATATAGGTACATGATATCTTTCTAAAAATAGGTAGTTCCTTCTTTTATTTTATTATATCTTTGTATATGTGTAGTTGTATGTTATTCCCAGTAAGGATGAGGTCTTTGAGATATTTAAGACCTTCAAGGATCTTGTAGAGAATTATTATTTTTTTATTTGTGGAAAATACCCCAGAAGGGATGCCACTTTTGGGTAAGTTTGAAGGAGGCAGAGGTATCTATTCCACAAAAAATGCCCAGGGCTCCCATTTGGCCTATCGCCTTTAGCACACTCAATGAGCATGCATAAAACAACAAAAACAATAACAAACACAAAAACACAAACAGACACAAAAAACACAACAATATCAAAAAATAAAGACACCCAAACAAACAAATAAACAAATAAAATTAAAACCACAAAACAAACAAAAACAACATAAAAGCATAAAAACAACAAAAAACTCAAAATAAATAAATAAAAATAAAAAAAATAACAACAAAACACAAAACACATAAGAAAACCATAAAAACAACACACAAACACTTAAAAAAACAAAAACACAAAACCCAAAAAACAAAAACATGAAAAACAACAAAAACACAAAAAAAGGAAAACACACAAAAACATAAAAAAAAAAAAACAAAAAAATAACTAAAACAACATAAAAACAAAACAATACCAAAAAACACACACCCCTCGAAAAACTTAAAAAAAGGAAAACAAAAAACAAAACACAAATACGATATTTCTAGGCTAAAATACTATTAAGGCAAGATTCAACAGAGGAAACATAATAAAGATATGTCTAAGCTAGGGAACTAAAATACCCTAACCAAACCAAAGAGAAGCAAAAACAAAGCAAAAAGGAACTAGGTACCTCTACTACTGGATCCATTCAAAGAAAGGACAAAAAGCAAAGCTTCCTTTATTTGTGAAGCCCACCATATGGGAAGGTGGCTATAGCAAGTAATATCACCTTTGTCCAATGCCCAATTAGTTAAAACATCAACACTCTTGTTATGTTCTCTAACCACATTATTGTAATCCACTTTCAAGAAGCCCATCTAGATTAATTGAATCTTCTAAAAAATTATTTTTATTCTCCAATCAACCTTATGATTCTTAGAAGGAGTCTTCAAAATATTAATCATGAGTTGGGAGTCATATTCAATCAATATCTTTTCCCATACAACCTTACCAGCCTCTTGAAGGCCTCTGAGGATACCATACCCCTCATAAAGTTTATTGGAAATGATACCCAAATTCTTAGAAAAAGTGAAAATGAGGGAGCCATCTAAAAGTCTATCAATTCCTCCTACACTATCTTTTATAGGATCCCCCCTAAAGGCTCCATTGGTATTGACTTTTCCATAATCCTTGGGAGGAGGCTTTCAATTCCTTGTTATTTTCATATTATAATTACTCACATTCCTTTTAAGACAGTTTTTCTTAGAAGAGTTAATCTTCAATATTTGCATCACTTGTTACCATCTTTGGTGGGAGTTTTAGAGGTGATTAAGGAGTTGTTGGACTGATTCAACTAATTTGGAAATGGTATTTTCCCAAATATAGTGAATATCCTTTCTTTATTGATTGAAAATCTGGTTGTTCCTTTCATTCTAGATATTCCAAGGTAGAAAGGTAGAACCCATCCAAACTAACTGCCTAATGAAATGACCAACACCCTCTTGAATAAGCCAATCCCTCTAAAGTTGTTCAAAGTTAGAAAAAATGGGTAACTTTTAGCCAAGTAAGATGGTCATTCTCCTCCGTTGAGTGATAATTTTGCCCAATCATGAAACCACACTCATAGTTAGGATTTTACAATTAAAACCCTCTCTTGCAAAAGAATGATTAGTTCTTCCAAGGTTTTGTGTGAAGAACATGTACTTATACTGAGAGGGGGGTGAATAGTATATGATAAAAATTTTTACATTTTAATCCAAGTAGTAGCATCAACATCAATAAAGTAGTAAATGTTACACAAAGTATCACACACATGAGAGACATCATTTTACATGGTTCACCCGATGTAGGCTACTCCACGAAGAAAATATTTCACTAAAATTTTCTTAATAAATTTCTTAGGAATCCTTTCCAATTACAATGTTTATGGACCTCTATCCAAAGTATATGTTGATCCCTTAAATCTGGTTTGTGGATCTCTATCCATAGGATAACTCCTCCTCTACTCTGGTTGATGATCCTCTAGAAGACTACTGCCTCCACTGCACTGGCTTGTGGATCTCTCTCCACTCAATACTCTTGTCCCCACTTAGAAGACCTATCCTCACTGCCCTGGCTAATGGATCTCTATCCACTAGAGACTATTTTCCTCTCTGCTCTGTCACCTTCAAAGCTCTGTCTCAATTTTGTACTAAATACAATCCAGTTGGTTTAGCACAAATCTGCTCAACAAGTCCACTCAAAACTTGCTCAAAATCTGCTCAATAGGTCCACTTAGAACCTGATCAAATATTCTCAATAGGTCCACTCAGATTCTATCCAAATATTCTCAACAAGTCCTCTTTAGGACTTAACCAAATCTATATTGTAAGCTTCCACAAAAGCTCACACAAAATTAGTCCACAAGTCTTCTCAAGACTTGCCTCAAATCTATCTCATATAAGCATAAAGAGAATTGTTAGAGACTCAATATATTCTATACTCAAAGCTCAATCACTTTCTCAAATTAAACTCATAGAAGCATAAAGAGAATTGTTAGAGACTCAATATATTCTATTCTCACAACTCAATTTCTTTCACAACTCAAATCAGAATATAGAATAGTTTGTTTCATGGAACTTGAACAATCACTTCATACATCCACTTGACTAGGTTCAATCAACTCTACTCAACCAATCACTCAAGAACCAACTCTTGCTCACAAACCCTAGTCCAAGCATGTAAACACCAACTCAAAATATTTCCAACAATGCTCAACAACAAATCTCACATAACAATGATACTCATATTATTTTCTAACCCAAGTTCAAGTTCTTTGCACAATCCAATGGCTTCAACAACAATGCTAATAAAACAAGGTTTTAATCACAACTCTTAATTCCATAAAACCTTGAAGCATTAACTCAAAAACTTTTGAAAAGGAAACCCTAATCAAGTCCTTTTCACTCCAAAGTTATTTCTAGAAAACCAACCAATCTATTTCAACAAGGAAGAATTTTGCCCATACCTTTTTGGTTGGAGATAGAAGAATAACTTCTCAAAACCTATTTCAATCACTTTCAATTTGCTTTGACAATTTCAATAGTTAGGTGGCAAAAGTCTTCTCACAAAAATCCTTGATTAAGTGCTTGCATAACACTTGGTTTCCACACAAAAATAATAAGTCCTTTATACACCTTATAAACTCCACAATCTCAAAGGTTATAATTAACACTCAAAAATAATCCTTTCATAGCACCTTATAATCCCTCAAAAATAACTCTTACAAAAACCAACAAAACCTTTTATAACCTTATTACTCCTATTTTAAAAAGAATAATTTCCCTTTTTAAAATTCACATCAAAGGTAACCACAATAATATCACTCCTTATTGCTCCTATTTTACTAATTTTATTGCCAATCAAAAACCTTTAATAATCACCCTTATACCTCCTAAAATAATTATTATTTAAAACCTTAGGCAATAATATTAACAAAAAATTTACCTTGGCCATCGACGGGTTTCGACCCCTTGACCTCTAATTCTGCAAGTGCCTTAACCGTGACCTCCTCGACCACATGCACCACGAGCACATTTAAGAGCCAAAGGGATCTTCCTTCAATATATCCTTCGCACCCAAACAAAACACAAAAATTTCTTTTCCCCTTTAGCGCCTGCCAATAGGTTTCAAATGTGGACACTCCCCTCTATAAATTCCTTCATGATTCGTGCTCTATCGCTGGACCATTGTGTCCACAGTGCTTATAAAATTCGAGCCCCTTCACCTTATCCTTGGCGCTTTGGGACGAAATGATTTTCATCTTCTTCCTCACGAAACTCCTCAAAATCACATTCACGAATTAACCTTGGCGCATTATTAAAATCGTTCGATGGTTTATGAAATGTCTTTGGAGCCACCTTATATACACGAGCATTTTAATTAACTCGACGTCGACGCTCCTCCCTTTAGTGACGTCGGCACCCTTAAACCTTTGTAATATATTCAATGCGCTTTAATACTTCGGATGATGTCAGCAATATTATAATTTATAAATATTTAAATTCTAAAGAATTTAAATCTTATAAATTATAATTATAATATTTAATTTTTGATTCCTTCCTTGGGCCAATTTAAAACCTTGACTTGTGCACCACTGAATAACAAATATATTTCTCTGCCACTGGAGGTCTTTTAGACTTTTAACTGCCATCAAAGAATCATTTATTTTTCCACCATGGGTTTTCCATAAACCCTCATAAAACCCAACTTATTCTGCTATCTTTGCATTGTTCCTGGTATTGATGAAAGTGTGCTCCATGGCGACTTCGGTGATCTCTTTTGCATCAAGGACAACTTTTCATCTTGACATCAATGACAACTTAAATAACCTCAAAATGTCCAACATTGTGTTGCAATATGTCATAAAAGTGTAAAGATTCAAAGTGTAAAATAATGCTAAAACAACCTTTTAGTACATGTTGTTAACAAGAGGCCTAGTTTTTAGGAATTTTGATTTAAAATCATTTGATGTAATCCTCAATGAGGTTCATTTTCCCAATATTGAAATTAATAATTAAATTTGCTTCAAACTCAACTTTATGCAATACAAATTTAATTAAAACCTCAAAATAAAATTTTAATTAAATAATGCTCAAAACTTTATATTAAAACTTGCATAAATCATTTTGAACATTTTAATTAAAATTAATGTTTATGTCCACAAATAAAACTTACTTAAAATTAAAATGATGGTAAATAAACATGAACCCTAATTATAAAGTTTAAAACCTTATAATATTGAATTAGGGTTTATAAAACCTTTCATTTAAATTTAATGTTTATTCATCCAAATATAAATTTACGTAATATTTGGATGGTGAATAAACATGAACCCTAATTATAAAGTTTAAAAACTTTATAATATTGAGTTAGGGTTTATGAAATATTAAAATTAAGAACTTAATGTTTATTTCCCAAAATAAATTTACGTAAATTTCAAATGGTACATAAACATAACCCTAATTATAAAATTTAGAACTTTATAATATTGGAATTAGGGTATATGAAACATTTCCATTAAATTTAATGTTTATTCATCCAAATATAAATTTGTGTAATATTTGAATGGTGAATAAACATGAACCCTAATTATAAAGTTTTAAAACTTTATAATATTGAATTAGGGTTTATGATCCGAACTTTGAAATTTTAAAATAAAATAAAAAGATTAAGGTAGGAAAATAAATTGAAATTGAAAATTCGATGTAGATTACAAAAATAAAACAAAAGCTTTCTGGATTTTAAACTCAATTTAAATTGACCAGCCTTAACACAATCTAGCTATAAACTGAGTGTTATCTTCTAAGGACTCTTAACCACATAAAACATATCAAATCATTTAATATATTTTTTTTTTGGTAAATAAAAGTCTTCATTAATTACCGGGTTTTGCAGGTTAACCCAAAACCTATTACAATATCTAGCCTTCTGCTAAGATTGTAGATCCTAGTCATCCTTGAAACTTTCTTACCAGAAATTGTGTTGAATCCCCTACAACGCCTTACTAACAAAGCACACCCATACCTAAACATAACTGTAAACATTACTTACATTGACAGGAATTGAAGTTTGGAACTCTGCACTTGTGAAACCTGTTGCTTGCCCATTTCCTATTCTCTGTCGGACTCTTCCAAGGCTTACACCCTGTTACCTTCATTTCTAATTTGGTATGATTTAGAGGGAAACCCCATAGTTATTACCAACTCCATGGGGAAAGAACACCCATTCATCTTTCTCATTAACGGGAAGGTTTCTTTTCATGACTAATAATGTTTTCCACTTCACGTGGCACACCTTGTGTCCATGTCACCAAACTACCAACATCAACACCTATGTTGGCTAATTTGTCACCAAATCATTTAATATTTTAAAATACCATCGGCATGCACATTTTAATAAAATGAAACTTGATACATTATTAAAAATCTTACAAATAATTCTTTCCAGAAATTCTTTGCACTTCACTATGTGATCTCCTGTGTAATCCGCCTTTGCTCTTCCTTTGTTATTTCCTTACTCCTCTTTAATATGTCTCCTCTCTACAAAGTGTCTGACCATTTTTCTTGGTTTCCAATGGCCTATTTATAATTTAACATTATGTTCGTTCATTCAGTTCTACAATTTAAAATGAATTTTATAACCATATTATTCTCTTTGCTTTCCGCTCCTTTGTTCATTCATTTCGTTCTATAGTTTATATCGAAGACCTGCAAAAACAACACAATTTTTTTTTAAATTATGTACTATAAATATTTTAATTAAAACATTTACAATACACTTTGAAATAAAAACATTCAAAATGAAATTTAAATATCTTAACTAAACTTAAAAATAAATGATTTAAAACATTAAAATTATACTCTAAAGTATTTTATTTAATGATTTTAAATATTAAAATGAAAAGTTTTTAAAATTAAAACATTTAAAATCACACTTCTCAAGTCTTAAAATTTTCAAAAGAGGCCCAAAAAAATATGAAATAAAGTAAAGAAAGGTTTTATTTTTAATCAAACAATCAAGATCATGGAAACCAAAATATCAAAATCTCAAAATTTTTAGTGGGTCCCCAATTTTGGGGAAGTTGTGAAGTGGTCACAACAAATGGCGACTCTGCTAGAAAATATTCTTGAACATTTTGGACTTAAGAACCCAATTTTGAAACCAACAAAACCCAAACATCAAAAAAATAAGTATTAATGATATCCAAATAATGTGAATAGACAATTTCAAAATGGAACAACTGAATCATTTACCTCTGCTCGGTGTGTGCTTTGTGATTCATTTGTCTTCCTAAAATTATTTAGATTTCCATTATTAGTTTTGTAGTTTAGGTTATAAGAACTTTCTCTTTTAAGTGCACCTCTGCATTACTCCATATTATAAAGTTTTAAACTTTATAATTAGGGTTCATGTTTATTTGCTATTTGAAATTTACGTAAATTTATTTTTGGGGAAATAAACATTAAGTTCTTAATTTAAATATTTCATAAACCCTAATTCAATATTATAAAGTTTTAAACTTTATAATTAGGGTTCATGTTTATTTACCATTTTTAATTTTACGTAAGTTTTTATTTGTGGAAATAAACATTAATTTTAATTAAAATGTTCAAAATTATTTATACAAGTTTTAATATAAAGTTTTGAGCATTATTTAATTAAAAGGTTGTTTTGAGGTTTTAATTAAATTTGCATTGCATGAAGTTGAATTTAAAGCAAATTTAATTATTATTATCAATATTAGGAAAGTAAATTTCATTAAGGATTGCATCTAATGATTTTAAATCAAAATACCTAAAATCAGGCCCCTTGTTAATAGTTGCTTGCAAATCACTAAGGTATTCTAAGCACTTATTTGACACGTTTTCATAACATACAAGCACATTAAGTGAAAGGAACCTTGGAGAAATTTCTATTTCTTTGTAAGAGAGGGTTTTCATTTTAAAAACCTGACTGTGATGGTGATTTTGCAATTGGGCAAAATTTCCACTAAACACCATAGCTCAAAGGCTAAGGTAAACTCAATAAAAATATGGCTAAGAGTTTCCACATTCTCTCCACACATTTTGCATCTAAAAGGGCCATGAAAACCACATTTTATAAGTTGATCACTAGTTAGCACCCTACAATGCAATAAAAGCTAAGTAAAGAACCTCACCTTAGGCCAGATATTTTGAGCCCACAAATGATAAAATATATCATAAAATTGGTTGGGATTATTATGGCATAAAACCAAATAACCTTGACCAATTGAATACTCACCCTTAGTAGTGTTGCTCCATCCAAAACAATCTTTATCATGGTACCAAGAGAGATATCTCATATGTAGGATGTGTTGGATATCCTGTCTTTGAATTTTTAGAATTTGAATAGGCCAGTCTTCAATAGGGATCCAATATCTACCAACCTCTAAATTACAAGTATGGTATCGACAATAATTAGCCACCTTTATCCAATTAGCTCGATGAAACTCCTAAATCCAAGACCTTCAATCATGAAACTAAGCTATCAAAGGCTGGTGATCATCCCAAGAATTTATCCAAAAAAATTCTTGTTGACCATTATGAATGATCCAAAATAACTTTTTATAATCAAATCCTCACTAGTCTTAGGAACTGCTAAAATGGGACAACCTTTGGTAGGCAATTGATAGCAAACAAGGTCTTCAAAAATTTTGTTCTTAGCATATTTAACACAGAGATTATTGGACCAAATGGCATTAGGGTTATGTTAAATCCTCCAATACAATTTAGCAACTAAAGCTTTGTTGTTATTAATAGCATACCAGAATCCTAACTCCCCTTCATTCTTAGGAAGACATAAAGTATTCCATTTCACCAAGGCCCATTTTATTTTCTCCTTAGTACCACTCCAAAGGAACCAATGATTAATGTGATCCAATTCTCAAATAATAGATTTTGGGATATTCAATACAATAGAAACATAAATAGGTATATCTTGAAGGATAGATTTTACCAAGGTAATTCTACCTCCAAAAGAAAGCCACCTATTGGTCAATTTTCTTCTTAACTTTGTCCAACAACCAGTTCTAGTCTATTTTTTTATCTTTTAGTATTGATAGGGATGCCTAAATAAGTGATCAAAAGGGAGGTCTTCTTATATCTTAATTTATCCAAGACCATGGATTCCTGTATGGTAGAGCAGTGAAAGAAAATGACTTTAGACTTGTCTTCATTGATCAATTGCCTGGTAGCCTTAGAAAAATAGCTAATGATTTGCTTAATTTTAGAAGCTTTCTTAACTTTAGCTTTACCTAACAGAGTATATTCATCAACAAATTGAATATGAGAGATAGGCCTAGATCCATGAGCAATGGTAACTCCCTCAAGGGTTTTCTTATCTCTATTTTTTTTTATAGTCCTACCTAAGCATTCAACAAGAATGATGAATAAATAAGGGGAGAGGGGTCACCTTGCCTAATACCTCTAGAAGCTTCGAATAATTGTGAATGCCTACCATTTATAATAATTGAGTAGGATACTAAAGAGATACAACCCATAATCCAGTCCATCCAATCTTGAGAGAAACCAAATTGCCTCAAAAATTTGATAAGGAAGTTCCAATCCACTCTATCATAAGATTTGGATAAGTCTAAACAAATGAACATAGAAGGATATTTCTATATTTCCATGGAATGGATGGCTTCCTGAGTAAGAACTATCTCATCCACTATTTTATGCCCTTCCACATAACCTCCTTGTTTAGGGAAAATAATATTATGCAAAAGAGGCTTCAACATTTCTGCCATGATCTTAGTAATGATTTTGAGAAGAACATTACATAAAGCAATAGGTCTAAAAGTTGAGATATGTTAAGCTTCTTGAGCTTTTGGGATAATAGTTATATAAGTTTTATTTATAACCTTCAAAATTTAATTGTATTTCCTGGCTTCTTCCACCACCTTTAATAAATCAGCATGAAGGATATCCCAGAACTCTTGGTAGAACTCAATGGGAAAACCATCAAAACTTGGGGTTTTCTATTTTTACATTTTAAAAACCACTTTTTGAAGCTCATTAATAGTAATAAGAGCAGTAAAAATATAGTTCTCCTCATAAGTGATAAGATAAGGGATCTCTTGAAGAAAATTTTGTCGAGAAGTTGAGTCAAGAGGAATAGCAGCAAAAATATTGGAAAAGTAATTCACAACAATAGAGTTCATGCCATCCCAAGTGTAGACAACCTCTTCAAAATCTGAATTTAGGGAAAAAATAAATTTGTGAGATCTTTGAGCTAGAAAATATTTATGGAAGAAATTTGTTTTTTGATCTCCTTTGAGCCATTGAATTCTAGATTTTTGCTTTCATAAGAGTTATTATCTTATTTTCCATTCCTCTAAATGAGTTGTGAGTCTAATTTCATCTATACTTCTACTCTCTATGAGACCATCTAAATAAATTTTCTTATTCAAATTTTCAAGTTGCACAATAACTTCATATTTTTTTGGTGAACATCCCCAAACTCCTTCCAGTTCCAAGTCTTGATTTTGGATTTAATATATTGCAACCTTTTGGAAAAATAGTACATCTTAGTCCCATATATTGGTTTACCTTCCTTCCACCATTGTTGCACTTGAGGTCTGAAGGAATTGTCTCTAAGACACATTAACTAAAATAAAAAAGGAGAGAAACTCACATTGGTTTTCCAAATTTCCACCATGATTAGCTAGTGATCTGAACCAACATTGTTAAGAGTATTTATTTTAGGAATGTTACCATGGATTAAGAAATTATTAGAGAGCAGGAAAGTATCCTATATCTCCATGATACAAGCTAATCCTTACATTCTATTAGACAAAGTCATAAGGCCATTATCTAGCTGGATGTCCACAAAATGAAAGTTTGTAATATATTCATTCATGAGGTCAGTGCTCCTGTCCAAATTTCCATTTCCTCATATTTTCTCATCCATAGAGAGGATGGTATTGAAATATCCTCCTATCAAGATCCAATATTTAGTAAAATGAGAGATAATATAAGTTATATATTTCCACTGTCTTCTCTTTTCCTCCAAATAAGTCGAAGCATAAACAATTATGCAAAGCATAATTTGGTTGGAATGTCTACTTTTAATAGCTGTATCTAAAAGACCACAGATGCCAACCATATGGTGAATAACTACCTCTTTTGGGTCCCAAAGGTAAGCAATACCACCAAAAGTCCCCTAGGAACTAAGGGAAACAACTTTTCCAAATGGCCATATTTTACTAGAAATTGAATCCATTTCCTCTAATAACATCTTCATTTCTTGAAGGAAAATTAGATGAGGATGGTTTATCTGAATCATTCCTCTAATTTCATTTTTTTTTTTAAATACTCCCTTTGAGTCCTCTAATATTCCAAGTGATGATCTTCATTAATAACAAGGCTAAAATAGTTGGTAAGGGAATTAATCTTACTTTCTTTACAAGATTTTCACCTTCTTTTACCATATTATGATGATTGGTCTTGTGACCTACCTTTTGATAAGAATACATATTTAGTTTTTTTTCTTATTTCTTGACTTACTCCAATTGAATTTGGGATGTCTTCTAATATTGAATAATGCATGTACAAAGCCAAACTATTCTTAGAAGGTTCAAAAAAGTCTATATTGGGACTTGTATGAAGAACACAAGCTTATACTGAGAGGGGGGTTGAACAGGATAAGACCACTTTTTACTTTTCTTTCCCAAACAATATTACACAATATATCAATGACACTATAAAAAAAAGTAATCAAAGCAATTTACAAATCACCACACACAATAGAGACACCAATTTAATGTGGTTCACCCAATGTGGACTACTCTACAGAGAAAATATTTCAGTTAAATTTTCTCAACAAATCTCTTGGAAATTCTTTTCCTATTACAATATTTATGGACATCTATCCAAATGAGACACCAATCCCCTAATCAAGTTCATGGATCTCTATCCATAAGTGACACCAATCCCCTAATCAATATCATGGATATCTACCCATAGGAGACACCAATCCCCTTAGTTGGTTCATGGATATCTATCCATAGGAGAACTCCTCCTTTGCTCTAGCTAGTGATCCTCTAGAAGACTACTGCCTCTACTGCACTGGCTTATGGATCTCTCTCCACTAAATATTCCTATCCTCACTCAAAATACCTATCCTCACTGCACTGGCTAATGGATATCTATCCACTGAATACTACTATCCTCTACTATGTCACCTCCAAAGCCCACTCTCAGTTGTCTCAAATATGCAATAAAAAATTCCTTCGATCTAGCACAAATCTACTTAATCTTTGTCTCTTATCTACACTAAACACAATCATTTGATCTAGCATAAATCTACTCAATATTTGTCTCAAATTTTCACTAAACATAGTCCTTCGATATAGCACAAATATTCTCAATATTTGTCTCTGATCTAGCACAAACTTCTCCTCAAATCTACACCAAACTCTATCCTCAAATATGTCTTCAAGCCTTAACACAGAGCTTGATTCAATCACAAATCAACTCTTCTAGATCTTCCCCAAGCCTTAACACAAAGCTTGAACAAGTCAATCAATCAACTCTACTCTTCAAGTCTTCTCAAAGACTTGCCTCAAATATGTCTACAAGTCCTCTCTAGAAATTTTTCAAACTACTCTCAAGTCTTTACCAAGACTTGCCTCAAATCTGCTCAACAAGTCCTCATTATAACTTGTCCAATCTTCTCAACAAGTCTTCACCAAGACTTGCTTCAAATCTTCTCAAAACGTCCTCACTAGAACTTACCTCAATCTGATTGTAAGCTTCCATAAAATCTCACACAAATTTATCCTTAAGTCCACTCGGACTTACTCAAATCAACTCACAAGATTTCACAAAATCTTATTCAATCTATCACAATTTTTTCAATCACACAAACAAGCTTCACACATATTCTTATTTAATCTTATAGAAAAATATAGAGAATGGTTAGAGACTCAATATGCTTCATACTCATAACAATGCTCAATCACTTTCAATCTCTCTCTTGTTTTACCATAGAAACATATAGAGAAATGTTAAAGACTCAATATGTTTCACTCACAATAATTCTCATTCACTTTCAATCTCTCTTTTGTTTTTACCATAGAAACATATAGAGAATTTTTAGAGGCTCAATATGTTTCACTCACAACAATGCCTAATCACTTTCAATATTTCATCCAACTTAATCCAGAAATAAAGAATAATTTGTTTCACAAAATTTGAACTATCACTCCAACACTTCCAATAAACTAAGCTCAATCAACTCTACTCAACCAATCACTCATGAAAGCTTATTCAATAATGTTTATCAAACAAACCTTATATAACAATGATACTCATGATATTTCACAAATCCTAGTTCAATATAGTTCACATAAAAATGATACTCATGATCTTTCACAAACCCTTAATCATGCACATGAAGTCTCACTCAATATTTCCAACAATGCTTATCAAACAAGGTTTCTAGTAAAAACCTTTTCACTCCAACTTAGCATTCACAATATCTAATCTAACAATATTTTTCTCACAAGGAATATGTATCCATACCTTTTATTTTTATGGAGATGTGTCTTCAAAACTTGTCTTAACCACAATCAAATTTTCTTTTCCAACACTAGGAATAGGTATCCATAATCTATCTCAATATCTCCACAAAATAATCTTCTCAAAAATTATTTACCATACAACATAAGCTAATAAGACTTTCTTCTTCTTCTATTGCCATAAGAAGACTTTCTTCTGGTCCTTCAAGTGTATCTTCATATTCATCATCATTGAAACTGAATCCATTATTTATAGAACTATCTTTAAGATAACCAAAGTTACCACATCTAAAACACTTGAGAATCATTGGTGACCTTTTCCTAACTATTTATTTTTATTTTTCCAGAGAACTTCATCTTTATCATTATCTGAGGAACTTTCATCACTTTCACTTAAGCTCTTACCTGCCTTGTCTGCAAAGAAAATCTTCTTATGCCTTTGGAAAAATGTCTTTCCTTGTGTACCTTGTCCATCCTTGATTTTATTTTGGTACTTGTATTTACCTATTTATTTGTTCTTATGATCCTATTTTTCTTTATCATTGCTATTTCCAACCTCAGTGACCAAACTTTCCACAATGAAAACATCTAACTAATTTCGTATCTTTATACTTTCTTGGATCCTTGCTCCTTTTTCCATAATTTGCTTCTTCATCACTAGATAATTTAATGCTTGAATTTGACTTCTTAATATTTTTCTTCTTAGTAACTTTGAATGTTGCTTCCTTTTGAGGATTAGGTTCCTCTTTTATTCTCATCTTAAAAGTTGTGAGAATGCCATGTAATTCATCCCTTTTAAAAATATCAATATCTTTTGACTCTTCTATAGTTGAAATATTTTCACTAAACCTTTTTGGAAACGACCTCAAAATATGATCACAAGCATCATATTATTCAACTTTGAGCCCAATTCCTTACATGGAGTTAACAACCTCATCCACATGAAGTAGATATACTGCAATTTTTTCCTCATCCTTCATTTTTAGGTCTTCAAATTTTCTCTTGTAATTTTGCAACTTTACCCTCTTGACATTTTTATCTCCTTCATATATGCCTTGCAACTTATCCCAAATTTCCTTTGCTACTTGTAGTGCATAACCTTTATAAACTATGTTTCATGCAGTCCTTTCAAAATTCCATTCATTGATCTTGAATTGTAATGATGTAGAAGCTTACCATATTTATTTGTAGGTGAAGTAGCTGGTGGCATGTTTCCATTATCAACTACTTTCTATACCTCATTTCCAAGTGCCATTAGGTGAATCTTCATTCTCACACTCCAAAGTACATAATTGCTCCTATAAAATAATGGTGTCGAATTACCTAAGGATCCATATTTAGAATCCATATATGTTATTGTGATATTTTCCTTCAAGTTGTTAAAATTTTCCGAAGGAACCCTCTATAATACCAATTGAACATAATCTTATATTTTGAGGGGGGTGAACAGTATAAGATCATTTTTTTATTTTTTCTTTCCCAAACAATATTATGCAATATATCAATGGAAATATCAATAGCAGTCATCAAAGCAATGCAAAAATCACCACACACAATAAATACACTAATTTAATGTGGTTCACCCAATGTGGGCTACTTCACGGAGAAAATATTTAACTAAAATTTTCTCAAAATATCTCTTGGAAATCCTTTCCCTATTAAAATGCTTATGGACCTTGAATAAAACAAGCTTATACTGAGAGGGGGGTAAACAGTATAACACCACTTTTTACTTTTCTTTCCCAATAAATATTATGCAATGTAAAGATAGCAATATCAAAAACAGTAATAAAAGTAATGCAAAAATAACCACACACAATAGAGACACCAATTTTATGTGGTTCACCTAATGTGGGCTACTCCATAGAGAAAATATTTCATTAAAATTTTCTCAATCAATCTCTTGGGAATCCTTTCCCTATCACAATGTTTATGGACCTTTTTCCAAAGGATACACCAATCCCCTAATCAAGTTCATGGATCTCTATCCATAGTAGAACTCATTTCTCCTTAGCTCTGACTGATGATATTCTAGAAGAATTGTTGTTCCAACTACTCTAGCTAATGGATCTCTATCAACTAAAGACACCTATCCTCATTGCCCTGGCTAATGGATATATATCCACTGGAGACTTTCATCCACTATACTCTATCACCTTCAAAGCTCTATCTCAAATATGCACTAAACATAGTCCTTCAGTCTAGCACAAATTTTCTCAATATTTATCTTTGTTCTGGAATAAACCTATCCTCAAGTATGCACCAAACTCTGTCCTCAAATTTGTACTAAACATAGTACATAATTCTAGCATAAATATATCCTCAATATCTATCCTAAAGCCTTAACACAAATCTTGACTTAATCTCAAATCAACTCTGCTAGATCTGCTCCAAACCTTAACTCAAGGTTTGAAAAATAAATCAATTAACTCCACTCTCAAGTCTTCTCAAATACTTGTCTCAAATATGTCTTGCAAGCTTCCACAAAAACTCCCACTAATCTATCCACAAGTCCTATCTAGAACTTGTTTCAAATCTTCTCAACAAGTCCTCACTAGAACTTGTCCAAATCTGCTCAATAAGTCCTCATTAGAACTTGTCCAAATCTGCTCAACAAGTCCTCACTAGAACTTGTCCAAATCTGCTCAACAAGTCCTCACTAGAACTTGTCCAAATCTACTCAAAAATTCCTCACTAGAACTTGCCCAAACTCATAGAAACATAAAGATAATTATTAGAGACTCAATATGCTTCACACTTATCACAATGCTCAATTACTTTCAATCAATATTTTAGAAACATATAGAGAATTGTTAGAGACTCAATATGATTTAATTGACCACAAAGATCAATCACTTTTAATCACTCCTTTTGCCACAAAAACATATAGATAATTGTTAGATACTCAATATGTTTCACACTCACTAATTCTCAATCACTTTCTCAACTCAATTTAGAATATAGAACAATTTGTTTCATAAAAATTGAACAATCACTTTAGCACATTCACTTGACTAGGCTCAATCAACTCTACTCAACCAATCACTCAATTGAATAATACTTGCTCAAAAACCCTAGTCCAAGTATATGAACACTCACTCAAATGTTTCCAACAATGCTTATCAATCAATCTCACATAACAATTATACTCATGTTATTTTCAAACCCTAGTTCAAGTTCACTCAACTTAATCATCTCAACAACAATGCTGATTAAACAAGGTTTTATCAATAACTGTTTATTCCAGAAACCCTGAGTGTGTTGAATTAATGCTTCAAGGGTTTCTGGAATAAACAGTAGTTGATAAAACCTTGTTTTATCAACATTGTTGTTGAGATGATTAAGTTGAGTGAACTTTAACTAGGGTTTGAAAAGAACATGAGTATCATTGTTATGTGAGATTGATTGATAAGCATTGTTGGAAACATTTGAGTGAGTGTTCATATACTTGGAATAGGGTTTGAGCAAGGATTATTCCATTGAGTGATTGGTTGAGTAGAGTTGATTGAGCCTAGTCAAGTGAATGTGCTAAAGTGATTGTTCAAGTTTTATAAAACAAATTGTTCTATATTCTAAATTGAGTTGAGAAAGTGATTGAGAATTAGTGAGTGTGAAACATATTGAGTCTCTAACAATTCTCTATATGTTTTTGTGGCAAAAGGAGTGATTGAAAGTGATTGATCTTTGTGGTGAATTAAATCATATTGAGTCTCTAACAATTCTCTATATGTTTCTAAAAGATTTATTGAAAGTAATTGAGCATTGTGATAAGTGTGAAGCATATTGAGTCTCTAATAATTATCTTTATGTTTCTATGAGTTTGGACAAGTTCTAGTGAGGAATTTTTGAGCAGATTTGGACAAGTTCTAGTGAGGACTTGTTGAGCAGATTTGGACAAGTTCTAGTGAGGATTTGTTGAGCAGATTTGGACAAGTTCTAGTGAGGACTTGTTGAGCAGATTTGGACAAGTTCTAGTGAGGACTTATTGAGCATATTTGGACAAGTTCTAGTGAGGACTTGTTGAGAATATTTGAGACAAGTTCTAGAGAGGACTTGTGGATAGATTAGTGTGAGTTTTTGTGGAAGCTTACAAGGCATATTTGAGACAAGTCTTTGAGAAGACTTGAGAGTGGAGTTAATTGATTTATTTTTCAAACCTTGAGTTAAGGTTTGGAGCAGATCTAGCAGAGTTGATTTGAGATTAATTCAAGATTTGTGTTAAGTCTTTAGGATAGATATTGAGGATGGATTTATGCTAGACTGAAGGACTATGTTTAGTACAAATTTGAGGATAGAGTTTGGTGTAGATTTGAGGATAGGTTTATGCCAGAACGAAGATAGATGTTGAGCAGATTTGTGCTAGACTAAAGGACTATATTTAGTGCATATTTGATATAAAGCTTTGAAGATGATAGAGTATAGAGGATGAAAGTCTCCAATAGATAGATATCCATTAGCCAGGACAATGAGGATAGGTGTCTTCAGTTGATAGAGATCCATTAGCTAGAGTAGTTGGAACAACAGTTCTTCTAGAATATCATCAGTCAGACCTAAGGAGAAATGAGTTCTACTATGGATAGAGATCCATGAAATTGATTAGGGGATTGATGTATCCTTTGGAAAAAGTTCCATAAACATTGTGATAGGGAAAGGATCCCAAGATATTGATTGAGAAAATTTTAATGAAATATTTTCTCTATGGAGTAGCCCACATTAGGTGAACCACGTAAAATTGGTGTCTCTATTGTGTGTGGTGATTTGTGCATTGCTTTTATTATTGTTGTTGATATTGCTATATTTACATTGCATAATATTTATTGGGAAAGAAAAGTAAAATGTGGTCTTATACTGTTTACCCCCATCTCAGTATAAGCTTTTTTTATTCAAGGCCCATAAGCATTTTAATAGGGAAAGGATTTCCAAGAGATTTTTTAAGAAAATTTTAGTGAAATGTTTTCTCCGTGAAGTAGCCCACATTGGGTGAACCACATTAAATTAGTGTCTCTATTGTGTGTGGTGATTTTTGCATTGCTTTGATTACTGCTATTGATATTGCCATTGATATATTGCATAATATTGTTTGGGAAAGAAAAATAAAAAAGTGGTCTTATACTGTTCACCTCCCTCTCAATATAATATTATGTTCAATTGGTATCATAGAGGGTTCCTTCGGAAGAGTTTAACAACTTGAAGGAAAATCTCACAATAACACATATGGATTCTAAATACGGATCCTTAGGTAATTTGACACCATTATTTTATAGGAGCAATTATGTACTTTGGAGTGTGAGAATGAAGATTCACCTAGTGGCACTTGGAAATGAGGTATATAAAGTAGTTGATAATGTAAACATACCGCCAGCTACTTCACCTACATATAAATATGGTAAGCTTCTACATCATTACAATTCAAGATCAATGAATGGAATTTTGAAAGGACTGCATGAAACATAGTTTATAAAGGTTATGCACTACAAGTCAACAAAGTAAATTTGGGATAAGTTGCAAGGCATAAATGAAGGAGATAAAAAGGTTAAGAGGGTAAAGTTGTAAAATTACAAGAGAACATTTGAAGACCTAAAAATGAAAGATGAGGAAAACATTGCAGTATATCTACTTCATGTGGATGAGGTTGTTAACTCCATGTAAGGACTTGGGCTCAAAATTGAATAATTTGATGCTTGTGATAAGATTTTGAGGTCATTTTTAAAAAGGTTTAGAAAAAATATTTCAACTATAGAAGAGTCAAAAGATATTGATATTTTGAAAAGGGATGAATTACATGGCATTCTCACAGCTTTTGAGATGAGAATAAAAGAGGAACCTAATCCTCAAAAGGAAGCAACCTTCAAAGTTACTAAGAAGACAAAGGTTAAGAAGTCAGATTCAAGCATTAAATTATCTAGTGATGAAGAAGAAAATTATGGCAAAAGGAGCAAGGATCCAACAAAGTATAAAGGTATGAAATCAGTTAGATGTTTTCATTGTGGAAATTTTGGTCACTATGCATATGATTTTCTAGAGGTTGGAAATAGCAATGATAAAGAAAAATAGGACCATAAGAACAAATAAATAGGTAAATACAAGTACCAAAATAAAATCAAGGATGGACAAGGTACACAAGGAAAGACATTTTTCCAAAGGCATAAGAAGATTTTCTATGCAGACAAGGCAGGTAAGAGCTTAAGTGAAAGTGATGAAAGTTCCTCAAATAATGATAAAGATGAAGTTCTCTGGAAAAATAAAAAGAAATAGTTAGGAAAAGGTCACCAATGATTCTCAAGTGTTTTAGATGTGGTAAATTTGGTTATCTTAAATATAGTTATATAAATAATGGATTCAGTTTCAATGATGATGAATATGAAGATACACTTGAAGGACCAGAAGAAAGTCTTCTTATGGCAATAGAAGAAGAAGAAAGTCTTATTAGCTTATGTTGTATGGTAAATAATTTTTGAGAAGATTATTTTGTGGAGATATTGAGATATATTATGGATACCTATTCCTAGTGTTGGAAAAGAAAATTTGATTGTGGTTAAGACAAGTTTTGAAGACACATCTCCATAAAAATAAAAGGTATGGATACATCTTCCTTGTGAGAAAAATATTGTTGGATTAGATATTGTGAATGCTAAGTTGGAGTGAAATTTTTTTTACTAGAAACCTTGTTTGTTAAGAATTGTTGGAAATATTGAGTGAGACTTCATGTGCATAATTAAGGGTTTGTGAAAGATCATGAGTATCATTTTTATGTGATCTGTCTTGATCTAGGATTTGTGAAAGATCGTGAGTATCATTGTTATGTAAGGTTTTTTTGATAAACATTATTGAATAAGCTTTCATGAGTAATTGGTTGAGTGGAGTTTATTGAGCTTAGTTTATTGGAAGTGTTGGACTAATAGTTCAAGTTTTGTGAAACAAATTATTCTTTATTTTTGGATTAAGTTGAAGGAAACATTGAAAGTGATTAAGCATTTTTGTGAGTGAAACATATTGAGCCTCTAACAAATTTCTATATGTTTCTATGGTAAAAATAAGAGAGAGATTGAAAGTGAATGAAAATTATTATGAGTGAAACGTATTGAGTCTCTAACATTTTTCTATATGTTTCTATGGTAAAACAAGAGAGAGATTGAAAGTGATTGAGCATTGTTGTGAGTATGAAGCATATTGAGTCTCTAAAAATTCTCTATATTTTTATGTAATATTAAACAAGAATATGTGTGAAGCTTGTTTGTGTGATTTAAAAAATTGTGATAGATTGAATAAGATTTTGTGAAATCTTGTTAGTTTATTTGAGTAAGTCCTAGAGTGGACTTAAGGATAGATTTGTGTGAGCTTTTATGGAAGCTTACAATCATATTGAGGTAAGTTCTAGTGAGGAATTTTTGAGAATATTTGAAGCAAGTCTTGGTGAAGACTTGTTGAGCAGATTGGACAAGTTATAATGAGGACTTCTTGACCAGATTTGAGGCAAGTCTTGGTAAAGACTTGAGAGTAGTTTGAGAAATTTCTAGAGAGAAATTATAGACATATTTGAGGCAAGTCCTTGAGAAGACTTGAAGAGTAGAGTTGATTGATTGATTAGTTCAAGCTTTGTGTCAAGGCTTGGGGCAGATCTAGAAGAGTTGATTTGTGATTGAATCAAGCTCTATGTTAAATCTTGAGGAGATATTTGAGGATAGAGTTTGGTGTCGATTCGAGGACAATTTTGTGCTAGATCAGAGATAAATATTGAGAATATTTGTGCTATATCGAAGAACTATTTTTAGTGAAAATTTGAGACAAATATTGAGTAGATTTATGCTAGATCAAATGATTATGTTTAGTGTAGATCAAAGACAAAGATTAAGCAGATTTGTGCTAGACCGAAGGACTTTGTTATTATATATTTGAGACAACTGAGAGTGGGCTTTGGAGGTGACAAAGCAGAGGATAGTAGTATTCAGTGTATAGAGATCATCCATTGAAATTTCCTTACCTTGACCTCATTTGTCTCTTAGTCCCTTTTTCTCTATGTTGGTGCCTGTTCCATCTATTTCTTCTTTGTGCATTGTTAATTTTCTTGTTAAACTTCCTATTGTCCAACTCATCCTCAGAAGTCTCACTTTCTCTTATACTATATTCTTCTGAAGAACTTAAGGTTGACACTTCTTCTTATTTCTTTTGATCTTGTTCAAAACCAAGACCCATTTTGTTTGTTGACCTTCTTTGTACCTTAATCATATTGTCTACAATATTTTAACTCTTTCCAAACTTGTGTAGCTTATCCTTGGAATTTTTTAAATCTTCCCTTAGTACAACTACTTCTTGTTCTAACATTTCACATTCTAAGACCTTTGCTTCTAGCTTATCCTTAAACTTTTTTGTCTTAGCCATTGACTTTTTTAGATCCTCTATAAGCTTTCCTCTCTCTTCATCATATTCTTGAAACTGAAATTCAAGTTGGGAGTTTTGATTTCTTACCTTATTTAAAGTTTTAAGAGCATAAATGAGCTCTTCCTCAAGATCAACTCCTTATTTTTCTTGTTCTTCTTATATTTGTTTGCCTTTGATAACATATTCATTATTTTCTGACTTGTATTCTATAGGATCACCTTCTTCTTCTAGTGCCATTAGTATATTCTCTTATGGTCCTTCAAATGCATCCTCATATTCATCATCACTAAAACTAAAACCATTCCTTGTACAACTATCTTCAAGATGTCCAAAATTACCACATCTAAAGCACTTGAGAATTATTGGTGACATTTTCTTAACTTCTTCCTTTTCCTTAATTAGAAATATAACTTCATATTTATCATTACTTTAAGAACTAGCATAACTATAACTTGAGTACTTACTTGCCTTATCTGCATAGTAACTCCTCTTTTGTCTTTGAAATAACTTCTTTTCTTGTTTGCCTTGTCCATCCTTACCTTTCTTTTGGTACCTATATTTTTTTTATTCCCTATTCTTATGATCCTATTTTTCTTCATCATTACCATTTCTAGCTTCTTGAAAATTAGTTGCATAGTGACCATACTTTCCACAATTTAAACATCTAATGCATTTTACATATTTTAACCTTCTTGAATCCTTATTATTTTTGTCATAATTAGCTTCTTCATCACTAGATGACTCATTGCTTGAATCTGACTTCTTTCCCTTTGTCTTCTTAGTAGCTTTGAAGGTTGCTTCCTTTTTTATATTAGGTTCCTCTTTTGTTCTTATCTCAAAAGCTGTAAGAGTACCAAGAAACATGTCTCTTGTCAAAGTATCACCATATTTTGATTCTTCTATTATAGAAATATTTTCACTAAATCTCTTTGGAAGAGATCTTAAGACCTTATCACAAACATTCGATTCTTCAACCTTAAGTCCAAGTCCTTGCATAGAATTAACAACCTCATCAACCCAAAGTAGATAAGTAATAATGTTTTCCTCATCCTTCATTCTTAATTCTTCAAATTGTGCTTTGAGGTTTTGAATCTTTGCCTTTTTGACGCTTTTATCTCCTTCATATATGCTTTGCAACTTATCCCAAATTCCTTTTGCATATTCACAATGCATAACTTTTATGAATTTTATTCTATGCAAAAATTTCAAGATTGCATTCATTTCTTTTGAATTTTAATGTTGTAGAAACTTACCTTCTTTATCTGTATGTGGATCAACTGCTAGTATGTATCCATTTTCAACTGCTTCCCATATTTCATTACCAAGTGCCTTTAAGTGAATCTTCATTATCATACTCCAAAATATTTAATCACTTCCATCAAATATTGGAGTAGAATTATTTGAGGACCCATTATTAGATTCCATTATGTTCCTGTAAGATTTTTCTTCAAGTTGTTAAACTCTTCCGAAGGAACCCGCTCTAATACAAATTGAAGAACACAAGCTTATACGAAGAGGGGCATGAAAAATATAAGACCACTTTTTACTTTTTTTTCCCAATAAATATTATGCAATGTAAATATAGCAATATCAACAATAGTAATAAAATCAATGCACAAATCACCACATACAATAGAGACACCAATTTTACATGGTTCACCCAATGTGGGCTACTCCATAGAGAAAATATTTTACTAAAATTTTCTCAATCAATATATTGGGAATCCTTTCCCTATTACAATGTTTATGTACCTATGTCCAAAGGAGATACCAATCTTCTAGTCAATTTTGTGGATCTCTATCCATAGAACTCCTTTCTCCTTATCTCTGGCTGGTGATCTTCTACAAGAACTGTTGGCCCCACTACTCTGGCTAATGGATATCTATCCACTGAAGACACCTATCCTCACTTCCCTGGATAATATATCTCTATCCACTGGAGACTATCATACTCTATACTCTGTCACCTTTAAAGCTCTATCTCAAATTTTTACTAAACACAGTCCTTTGGTCTAGCACAAATATAATCAATCTCTATCTCTGGTATGGCATAAACCTATCCTCAAATATGCACCAAACCCTGTACTCAAATCTGTACTAAACATAGTCCTTAAATCTAGCATAAATATTTCATCAATATCTATCCTCAAGCCTTAACATAAAGCTTGAATTAATCTCAAATCAACTCTTCTAGATTTGCCCCAAACCTTAACTCAAGGTTTGAAAAAATCAATCAATCAACTCTACTCTCAAATATTCTCAAAGACTTATCTCAAATCTGCCTTGTAATCTTCAAAAAAATCTCACACTAATATATCCATAATTCCTATCTAGAACTTGTCTCAAATATTCTTAAAAAGTCCTCTCTAGAACTTGTCCAAATTTGCTCAACAAGTCCTCACTAGAACTTGTCCAAATCTGCTCAAAAATTCCTCACTAGAACTTGTCCAAAATCATATAAACATAAAGATAATTCTTAGATACTCAATATGCTTCACACTTATCACAATGCTCAATTACTTTCAATCAATATTTTAGAAACATATAGAGAATTGTTAGACTCGATATGCTTTAATTCACCACAAATATCAATCACTCCTTTTTCCATAGAAACATATAGATAATTTTTATAGACTCAATATGTTTCACACTCACTAATTCTCAATCACTTTCTCAACTCAATTTAGAATATAGAACAATTTGTTTTATAAAACTTGAACAATCACTTTAGCACATTCACTTGACTAGGCTCAATCAACTCTACTCAACCAATCACTCAATGGAATAATCCTTGCTCAAAAACCCTAGTCCAAGTATATGAACACTCACTCAAATGTTTCCAACAATGCTTATCAATCAATCTCACATAAAAATGATACTCATGTTCTTTTCAAATCCTAGTTAAAGTTAACTCAACTTAATCATCTCAACAAAAATGTTGATAAAACAAGGTTTTATCAACAACTGTTTATTCCAGAAACCCTTGAAGCATTAATTCAACACACTCAGGGTTTCTAGAATAAATAGTTGTTGATAAAACCTTGTTTTATCAGCATTTTTTTTTAGATGATTAAGTTGAGTGAACTTGAACTAGGGTTTGAAAATAACATGAGTATCATTGTTATGTGAGATTGATTGATAAGCATTGTTGGAAACATTTGAGTGAGTGTTCATATACTTGGACTAGGGTTTTTGAGCAAGTATTATTTCATTGAGTGATTGGTTGAGTAGAGTTGATTGAGCCTAGTCAAGTGAATGTGCTAAAGTGATTGTTCATTTTTTATGAAACAAATTGTTCTATATTCTAAATTGAGTTGAGAAAGTGATTGAGAATTAGTGAGTGTGAAACATATTGAGTATCTAAAAATTCTCTATATGTAATTCATCAATAAAATAATCCTTACTCAAAAATTCATCACTAGAACTTGTCCAAACTCATAGAAACATAAAGATAATTATTAGAGACTCAATATGCTTCACACTTATCACAATGCTCAATTACTTTCAATCAATATTTTAGAAACATATAGAGAATTTTTAGAGACTCAATATGATTTAATTCACCACAAAGATCAATCACTTTCAATCACTCCTTTTGCCACAAAAACATATAGAGAATTTTTAGAGACTCAATATGTTTCACACTCACTAATTGTCAATCACTTTCTCAACTCAATTTAGAATATAGAACAATTTGTTTTATAAAACTTGAACAATCACATTAGCACATTCACTTGACTAGGCTCAATCAACTCTACTCAACCAATCACTCAATAAAATAATCCTTACTCACAAACCCTAGTCCAAGCATATGAACACTCACTCAAATGTTTCCAACAATGCTTATCAATCAATCTCACATAACAATGATACTCATGTTCTTTTCAAACCCTAGTTCAAGTTCATTCAACTTAATAACCTCAACAACAATGCTTATAAAACAAGGTTTTATCAACAAATCTTTATTCTAGAAAACCTTGAAGCATTAATTCAACACACTCAACAATAAAAACCTTAACCAAATCATTTTAACTCCAACTTAGCATTCACAACATTCAACAATCACTCACTAGGAATAATATGCCCATACCTTTTGTTTGATGTAGAAGTGCTCTTAGAAAATCTGTCTAAATCACAATTTCCTTCTTTCCAATTTCAATGGTTAGATGATAAAATATCACTCCAACACTTTCTCAAAATATTCCTTAGACACAAAAATACTCAAAGCTCAAATACACCTTATTGCTCCTACTTGTAATTAACATTCATCAAATCATGCACAAAAATAATTACTTGGATACACCTTATAATATCCAACTTAAAATAATATCCAACACCACAAAAACCACAACCAATATTTCTAAAAATACCTTTATTTCCTTTTCAAACCCTAAAGCAAATAATACAAAAAATTTATTTTGCAATAACCTTATAACTCCCCAAAAATCTCATATACCAAATAAAATATGTAAAAATTAATTTTTAATACCTCAACAACCTTCTTCGAAAATTTTGGCACTCAAAATTTAATGCATACCTTGCTATCCCCTGAAAAAAGGGTTTTGGCGTGATTCGATTTGTCGTCTCCCCAAGCACTAAGTGCCTTAGTGCTTTGGAGCCCACCGCGTGGGCTAGAGGCGCCCACGTGAAGGAAGTCAAACTTCCTTCCCTTTCAACCTTACGCCATCATGTTTTTCAACAAAACAAAATGATCTTCCGTAGGGATTCAAACCTACACTTGTTGTTGCCCTCACCTCTTCCTACCACCGTGGTTGCCAACTACACTACTAGTGGTTGGTTACCAAGGATCCCTCCTTGGTGGATGAAATGATCTCGCCTCCTCTTATCACTTTTTAAAAATTAAAAAATTCTTTGTTGCACACACGATTCGCATTAAATTATCATAGCAAAGGATTTTATTCGAAAGTATTGGTTATTTTGGTAAGGTGGATAATCCCCCTTTTATACAAATAATAAATGTTCTTCCTACGTCGATGCTAGAAATTCGAATTCGAATTTTGAATTAATTTTAATAACCCTCCTTAAGGTTAGTTAAAAATTAATATAAATTAATCTTATAACTAATATCAAAATTAATTAATAATTAATTTAAATAACTTAAGCAAATTAAATTATAAATTTATTTATAATAAAAATTACATTAATTAATTTATGATTAATTTAAAAATTCCCTTTATAATATTATTCACTTGGGCTTTTTGCACTTTAGACCACATCGAACTTCCTGAAACTAGGTCTTGATCAACTGAAACTGGAGAAACTGAAACAAATGTTGCCCACTAAAACTGTCACTGACTGTTGCTGAAATCTTGACATCAATGACCACTCACTCTTGACATCAATGACAACTTATCTACTCAAAATTTTTAATATACCTCTGTCCAAATGAGACACCAATCCCCTAATCAAGTTTATAGATCTCTACCCACAGGAGACACCAATCCCCTTAGCTAGTTTATGGGTCTCTATCCATAGGAGAACTCCTCCTCCTCTGTTCTGGTTAGTGATCCTATAGAATACTAATGCCTCCACTGCACTGGCTTGTGGATCTCTCTCCACTAAATATTCCTATCCTCACTTAGAAGACCTATCCTCACCACCCTGGATAATGGATCTCTATCCACTAGAGACTAGTGTCCTCTGCTCTGTCACCTCCAAAGCTTGCTCTCATCTCTGTCTCAAATCTGCACTAAACACAATCCTTCGATCTAGCACAAATTTACTCAATATCTATCTTTGATCTGCACTAAACATAGTCCTTCGATCTAGCACAAATCTGCTCAATATCTATCTCAAATCTACACTAAACATAGTCCTTCGATCTAGCACAAATCTTCTCAATATCTATCTCTAGTTTGGTACAAACTTGTCCTCAAATATGCACCAAAATATGTCCTCAAATTTGTTCTCAAGCCTTAACACAAAGCTTGATCCAATCACAAATCAACTCTGCTAGATTTGTCCCAATACTTAACACAAATAATGAACTAATCAATCAATCAACTATGTTCTTCAAGTCTTCTCAAAGACTTTTTTGGTAATTTTGGGTACCTTGGGTCCATTGCCTTTGCTCAAGTGTAGAAGTTGTCATTGATGTCAAGAAGCTCTTGAAGGAATTTTATTTAATGTCAGATTATTCAAAGCATGGACAGTGAGTTTCCAGGAAGATCATAGTAGCCCTTTTGCAAAAGATCAAAGAAAAAGACAAGTAAGAAAAGGTATGCAGCAGGCAAGAAAAACTATCACGATTTCGTGACATGTTTGAGGAGAGAGAAAGAGCTGGCAAAATTGTCACGATTTCATGACATGTTGGCAGAGAAGAAGAGCAAGGTGAAAAGTTTTACGATTTTGCGACATGTCGCATTTTTGTGACTCGAAAAGTGTAGGAAGGCAGAGAAGAAAAAGTGTCACGATTTTGTGACATATTGCAAAGAAGATTGTACGAACGAAAAAGTGTCACGATTTCGCGACATGGTGCAAGAGAGGGAGTCCAAAAGAAAAAGTGTCGCGATTTCGTGACATGTTGCAGGAGAGAGAGTTCGAAAGGAAAAGTGTCATGATTTTGTGACATAATGCAGAAGAGAGAGTACAAAAGAAAAAGTGTCACGATTTCACGACATAATGCTAAAAAGAGAGTCCGTAGTGTGAATTGTCACAATTTCACGACAAGTTCGAAGAGAGAAAGTAGCAAGACAAAGTGTCATGATTTCGTGACATGCTACAAAAGTCAAAGTGAGAACTGACATGATTTCGTGACATGCTATAGAACTCGAAGTAAGAACTTTCACGATTTCACGACATACAGCAAAGGGAAGAGTTGAAAGCTAAAAGTGTCATGATTTCAGTACAGGTTGAGATGGCAGCATTCAGTTGGAGAAAGTGTCATGATTTCACGACAGAAACAGGAAGCAAGTCTTCAACAAAAGAAGTGTCATGATTTCATGATGAATTCAAGAAGGAAGAGCTCGAAGGTGAAAGTTTCACGATTTCACGACATGTTCCAGTTTCGTAGGCGTAAGGCAGAGAAAAGCATAAGGTAGCGAAAATGTCACGATTTCGTGACATTTTCCATTTTCGCTAGTGTAAGCCGAGAAAAGGTTGAGAAAGCAAGAAGGGTCATGATTTCATGACAAAATTGAAGATGACGTCAACAGAGGCAGAAGTGTCATGATTTCATGAAAAAATCAAAAAAGAAGGCCATGAAGGCAGAAGGGTCACGATTTCATGACAGAAGTGAAGATGACATCAGCAGAAGCAGAAAGTGTCGTGATATCACGAAAAAAGCCATAAGATAGTGTACGGTTGCAAAGGTGTCATGATATCGTGACATGTAGTTTCGCTATAGAAGCTACAGAGGAGTTGCAGAGGTAGTGAAGCCGACAAAGTTAAATTTGGGCCGACGAAGTTTAGGGTTTGCAGCCAACGTAGTTTAGGGTGTGCAGCCAACTAAGATCAAGGTTTTAATCTTGAAAGTGTTAGTATAAAAGGAGGTCTGATTGAAGAGTTAAGCATCGATCGGAGTGTGTGTTCGAAGTGTGACTTTTGTAGATAGAGTGCAGGGGAGAATTTCTATCATCGAGTATAGAGTGCATTTCTTTCAAATCATCTAAGTGAGAGAGATCGCAAGGAATCAGAGTGTGCAAAGACAATGCTACTGTGTTTTGCATAGAGAAAGCAGAGGGCGTAGTAAGCGCAATAGGAAAATATGAAAGAGGACATTTGTGTTAGACCGAAGGACTATGGTTAGTGCAAATGCGAGGACCAACTTTTGAGGTGATAGAGTTGAGGACAGAGGTCTCCAGCCAGAGCAGGGAAGACAAGTGTCTTCTATGGATAGAGTTCCATTTGCTAAGGGCAGTGGAGGCAAAGGTCTTCTAGAGGATCACCATCCAGAACAGAGCTAGGGGATTGGTGTCTCCTTTGGGTTGGTGCCCATAAAATTTGTAATCGGGAAAGGTTTTTCCCAAAAATTGATTGATAAAATTTAGTGAAATATTTTATCCGTGGATGTAGCCCAACCATTCTGGGTGAACCACGTTAAAATAAGTCTTCAATGTGTGATGCTTTCTGTCTTGATTAATGTTGTGTTGATGCCTCTATTATTTAAAGTTAAAATTGTTAATTGGTTATGTCTTATACTGTTCCACCCCTCCTCTCAGTATAAGCTTGTGTTCTTCAATTGGTATCAGAGCAGGTTTCTTCAGAAAAAGCCTAACATCTTGAAGAAGGATCTATCAGAGGAACATATAGATTCAGAAAGAAATGAAGAGGTTGGGTTCAATCTCAAAGGTGAATTATTCTTGGTTTTAAAAAGGCTTGAGAAATTCAGGGAAGAAAATTTTGTTCTCAAGCATCAAATTTAGGAAGAAGAGATTGCAAGATCAAGATTGTCTCAAAGAGTTATAGACTTCAAAATTCTAGCTGAAGAAGGAAAGAAGGTTGAACAGGTTCTAACAGAGGCTTTAAAAGGAAAGAAAACTAATTGCAAGAAACTAGAAAAAGAGGTTATGTCTCTTAGAATGAAGTTGGAAAAATTGACTCTCAGATAGAATACTTCGTATTGACAAGCAAAAGAAGGATGGTATCACTATTCATGAAATAGGGTCTTCGAGCAAGACCAATCTTCATCTTGAAGAGAGATGGATTCCAGTAGGTCACAAGAAGAACAATCATCCAAGGCATCAAAATAGGTTACATAATACTTTCCATGGCTATTGTTTTTCCTACAAGAATTTTGGTCACAAAGCTATGCATTGCAATAAATCCTTGAATAGCCATAGTAAGGAAAATGTTAACTCATTTGCACCTCTTATGAATAAAATTTTTGGGCATACAGCAAGGATGTGTAGTTTGGATAGATCTAGCCTTGAGTTCACTAAAAAGAAAAATGAGATCAAATCTAAGTCAATGATAGTTCAAACTGCTTTTCATGCTCAAGACAAAGTAGAAAAATGGTATCTTGATAGTGGTTGTTCAAAACATATGACTGGTGAAAAGGAAAAAATTTTGGTCTTAAAACAAACAAACCGAGGAACAATCAGTTTTGGAGATAATAGGTCAGCTAAAATCTGTGGTAAAGGGACTCTTAGTTTGGATGGGAAATCCAAAACAAAAAATGTGCTTTATGTAGAAAGCCTAAGACATAATCTTCTAAGTGTGAGTCAACTTTGTGATCAAGGGCACATAGTATCTTTCTTTTCAGATAGATGTGAGATAAGTAAAGAAAAAAATGGAAAACTCATTGCAAGTGCTACAAGGACTCCAACAATCTTTACATGCTGAGTGAGATAAAAAGGAAAAAGTGTTTTCTGACTCAAGAAGATGAGAGTTGGCTATGGCATAAAAGATTGGGGCATTTGAGCTTTGATAATCTTGTCAATATTAGTAACAAGGAAGCTATTAGAGACTTGCCCAAAATAAAAAGGCCTCATAATATCATTTGCGGTCCCTGTCAACATGGAAAACAAACCAGAACCAATTTCAAATCAAAAGGGTACACTTCTTCAAAACCTTTGGATCTTATTCATACTAATTTATGTGGCCCCACCAGAACTCAGAGCATTCAGGGAGAAAGCTACTTCATGTTCTTTATAGATTATTATTCTAGAATGACGTGGGTTACATTTCTCAAAGAAAAATCTGAAGCTTTTGAAAAATTTAAAGCTTTCAAAGAAATGATTGAAAATGAGACTGACAAGAGAATTAAATGCTTAAGATCAGACAGAGGAGGAGAGTTCACTTCAAATGAATTTGTGGAATACTGTGAGCAACAAGATCAAAAGAGAATATTCAGCAGCAAGATCTCCTCAACAAAATGGAGTAGTTGAAAGAAAAAACAAAACTGTTGAAAATTGTTGGCAATTTTGGGTACCTTGGGTACATTGCCTTTGCTCAAGTGTAGATGTTGTCATTGATGTCAAGAATTTCTTGAAGCAATTTGATTTGATGTCAAGGAATTTTTTTTGTTGAAGGTTATTTAGAGCATGATCAGTGAGTTTCCAGGAAGTTCTTAGTAGCCCATTTGCAAAAGATTCAGAAAAAGACAAGTAAGAAAAAGTATGCAGCAAGCTGGAAAAACTGTCGCAATTTTGTGACATGTTTGAGGAGAGAGAAAGTGTCGGCAAAACTGTCATGATTTCGTGACATGTTTGAGGAGAGAGAAAGTGCTGGCAAAACTATCGTGATTTCATGACATGTTTGAGGAGAGATAAAGTTTTGGCAAAACTATCACGATTTCGCGACATGTCATATTTTCGTGACTCAAAAAGTGCAGGAATGCAGAGAAGGAAAAGTGTCACAATTTTGTGACACATTGTCAGGAAAGTTGTACAGACGAAAAGGTGTCGCGATTTCACAACATAATGCAAAAATGAGAGTCCGCAGTGTGAACTGTCATGATTTCGTGACAAGTTAGAAAAGAGAGAAAGTTACATGAAAAATGTCGTGATTTCGTGACATGCTGCAGAGGTCGAGGTGAGGACTGTTGCGATTTCACAACATGCTAAAAATCTCGAAGAGATAACTATAACGATTTTGTGACATGCAGCAAAGGGGAAGAGTCTAAAATGAGAAGCGTTGTGATTTGGCGATAGGCTACAAAGAATTTGTATGGATACAAAAAGTGTCACAATTTCATGACAGGTTGAAGAGAAATCTTGCAAATGCAGAAAGTGTCACAATTTTGCGACAGGTTGAGATGGCAGCATTCAGTTGGAGAAAGTGTCACGATTTCATGATAGAAACAGTTAGCAAGTCTTCAACAGAAGAAGCATCACGATTTCATGATGAATTCAAGAAGGAAGAGCTCGAAGGCGAAAGCGTCACGATTTCACGACATGTTCCAGTTTCACGAGTGTAATGCAGAGAGAAGCTCAAGGCAGCGAAAGTGTCGTAATTTTGTGACATGTTCTATTTTTGCTAGTGCAAGCAGAGAAGAAGGCCATGAAGTCATAAGGGTATGATTTCGCAACAGATTTGGAGATGACATCAGCAAAAGCATATGTGTCATGATTTCATGACAAAAGCAGAGAAGAAGGCAATGAAGACTAAAGTGTCATGATTTCGTGACAAGAGTGAAGATGACGTCAGCAAAAGACAAAAGTGTTGTGATTTCATGACAAGGACGTTGTCAAGGCAGACAAAAGCAAAAGTGTCGTGATATCGCGACAAAAGCCATAAGGTAGTGTATGGTTGCAAAATATGTCACGATATCGTGACATGTTGTAGTTTCACGACAGAAGCTATAGAAGAGTTGCAAAGTTAAATTTGAGCCGACAAAGTTAAATCTAGGCCGACGTTGTTTAGGGTTTGTAGCCGATTTTGTTTAGGATTGAGCAGCCAACTAGGATCAAAGTTTTAATCTTGATTGTTAGTATAAAAGGAGGGCTATTTGAAGAGTTTTTGCATCAATCGAAGTGTGCGTTCGAAGTGCGATATTCATAGTTAGAGTGTGAGGGAGAAGTTTGATCGTTGAGAAGAAAAGTGTGTGAAGACTGTGCTACTGTGATTGTGCAGAGGTGCATAAGTTGATTTTCGATCGAGTGCTACTATGTTTGCACATTTAGTGAAAAAGTTGGCTTTGACCAAGTGTGACTGTAACATAACAGAAAAAGGAAGAGGACAGACTTGTGTCAGATCGAAGGACTGTGTTTGGTGCATATTCGAGGACCAATTTTGCAGTGACAGATTTGAAGATAGAGATCTCCAGCTAGAGCAGGGAAGACAGGTGTCTTCTATGGATAGAGTTCCACTTGCTAAGGGCAGAGGAGGTAGAGGTCTTCTAGAGGATCACCACTAAAGAGGAAAACTAGGGGAAGGTATCTCCTTGGGTTAATGCCCATAAATATTGTAATCAGGAAAGGTATTCCCAGATTGTGAGTTGATAAAATTTAGAGAGAAATTTTATCCGTGGAGTAGCCCGCATTGGGTGAACCACGTAAATTGTTGTGTCTCTTTTGTGGATGGTGTCTTGTGCATTGCTTTGATTACTGCTATCTATACACTGCATAATACTGATTTGAAAGTTGTTTTGAAGCAAAAGCAAAAAGTTGTCTTATACTGTTCACCCCCCCTCTCAGTATAAGCTTGTGTTCTTCAAAAATATGGCTAGAGCTATGTTAAATGAGTCAAAACTCTCAGATGGCTTTTGGAAAGAAGTAGTTAGTACAATAGTCTACATTATCACCAGGGCCCAACTTAGAGTCAATCATCATAAAAATCCTTATGAGTTATGGAAAGGAAGACCAGCTACAGTAAAATACTTCAAAGTGTTTGGGATTAAGTGCTTCATTAGAAGGGAAGATCAAAATCTGGGTAAGTTTGATCCTAGGTGTGATGATGGAATCTTTCTTGGATATTCCAGTAGAATCAAGGCCTACAGATGCTTCAACAAAAGAACGCATACGGTCGTAGAGAGCATAAATGTAACAGATTGATGAAAATACAAGGATAAGAGAACCAGTCAAGGAACTCGGTGATGAAATTTGTCAAGAAGAATTCGAGAGAGGTTTTAGATGAAGAAGAGGAAACACAACAAGCTGCTTCCCAAAACTCCTTCACGACATGTTCGGAAACATCATCCCAAAGATTTGATCATTGGTGATCCAAACAACAGGCAAACAAGAAGAAGAGTCATACCTTCACACGATTCTACAAATGTTTCATTATTATCTCAGATTGAGCCAAAAGATCTCAGTGAAGCATGTGCAGATAAATTTTGGGTAAAAGCAATGGATGAAGAGCTAAATCAAATAGAGAAAAGTGAAACTTGGGATTTGGTTCCAAGACCTAAGGACAAGAATGTCATTGGCACAAAATGGATATTCAAAAATAAACTCAATGAGGATGGAAATATTGTCAGAAACAAAGCTAGGTTAGTCTGCAAAGGTTATGCTCAAGTAGAAGGTGTTGATTTCGAAGAGACGTTTGCTCCTATTGCTCGTCTTGAAGCTATCATAATGTTTTTGGCCCTTTCAAGCTTCAAATCATTCAAGGTATATCAAATGGATGTAAAGTAAGCTTTTCTAAATGGGGTGTTGGTAGAAGAAGTCTACATAGAATAGCCAAAAGGAGTGTCTCTCACAGAACAGTCAGACTATGTGTGTAAACTGAAAAAGGCTTTATATGGGTTAAAGCAAGCACCAAGGGCGTGGTACTCAAGACTTGACAGTTATCTTCATGAGCAAGGCTTCAGGAAAGGCGTGGCAGATAGCAATCTATATATTAAGAATGAAGGTGATGATATGTTGATTATGGTTGTCTATGTTGATGATATTATTTTTGGGGGGAATAATACTCAGATGTGCAAAGTTTTTGCTAACACCATGCAAAAGGAATTTGAGATGTCTATGATTGGAGAGCTGTCATTATTTTTAGGTCTTAAGATTGCTCAATCAAAAGACAGTGTATTTCTCTCTCAAGAAAAGTATATCAAAGAAATGTTAAAGAAATTTGGGATGATGGACAGCAAACCAGTATGTACTCCAATGATTACAGGGTGCAAGATGAGTAAAGACAATGAATCTCTAGCGGTAGATCAGAGGTTGTACAGATAAATGATTGGTAGTTTATTATATGTTACGACTACCAGACCAGATATCATGCAGGCAGTTGGGTTAGTAGCAAGATTTCGAGCAACTCCAAAATATTCTCATGTTGCAACAGTTAAGAGGATATTCAGATATTTGAAGGGCACTATGGATTTTGGGCTTTGGTATCCCAAAGGTGATGATTTCACCCTCATGGCCTATTCAGATGCAGATTGGGTAGGCAATACTGATGATAGGAAGAGCACTAGTGGTGGAGCGTTCTTTCTAGGAAAGAGTTTGGTTTCTTGGCTAAGTAAGAAACAACCTTCAATTTCCTTATCTACAGTGAAGCCGAATACATAGCAGCAGTGGCTGGGTGTACACAGGTTTTATGGATGAAAACCACCTTGGAGGATTTCAAAGTCAAGCATGAACAACCCATCTCCATATTTTGCGATAATATGAGTGCCATAAGTATTTCAAAAAATCTGGTAATGCACTAAAGGACAAAGCATATTTCCATCAAGTATCACTTTCTAAGGGAGAAAGTGCAAGACAAGTAGGTCAAGCTAGAGTATGTGCCTACTAAAGAGCAGATTGCAGATATCTTCACCAAAACTCTTCCAAGAGATACGTTTGAGTATCTAAGGGAGAAATTGGGAGTTTTACTCCCACCCTAGAATTAATCACCTCATCAGGAGGTGGGGGAGGGACCAAGCTAAGAGGCTCATTCTTAGTCCCGAGACCCAAAGGTGACCCTTTGCCATTGATGACAAAGGGGGAGAGATATGAGTAAGGGGGAGAGCTTCAAGTGAAGAGAAGAGCTTCAAGTCAGGGGGAGCAAAACTTCAAAGGTAGATTCTCAGTTGTTAGCATAGTTGGTTTTAGTTTTGGCTCTTGAGATGAGTTTTCAGTGAAGGGTTGCCATCAATGACAAAGGGGAATATTGTTGGCAATTTTAGGTACCTTGGGTCCATTGCCTTTGCTCAAGTGTAGAAGTTGTCATTGATGTGAAGAAGCTCTTGAAGGAGTTTGATTTAATGTCATATTATTCAGAGCATGGACAGTGAGTTTCCAGGAAGATCATAGTAGCCCTTTTGCAAAATATCAAAGAAAAATACAAGTAAGAAAAGGTATGGAGCAGGCAAGAAAAACTGTCACGATTTCACGACATGTTTGAGGAGAGAGAAAGAGCTGGCAAAACTGTCACGATTTCGCGACATGTTGGCAGAGAAGAAGAGCAAGGTGGAAAGTGTCACGATTTCATGACATGTCACATTTTCACAACTCGAAAAGTGTAGGAAGGTAGAGAAGAAAAAGTGTCACGATTTCGCGACATATTGCAAGGAATATTGTACGGATGAAAAAGTGTCGCAATTTCATGACATGGTGCAGGAGAGAGAGTCCAAAAGAAAAAGTGTCACGATTTCATGACATGTTGCAGGAGAGAGATTCCGAAAGGAAAAGTGTCGTGATTTCATGACATAATGCAGAAGAGAGATTCCAAAAGAAAAAGTGTTGTGATTTCATGACATAATGTTGAAAAGAGAGTCTATAGTGTGAATTGTCGCAATTTCACGATAAGTTCAAAGAGAGAGAAAGTAGCAAGACAAAGTGTTGCAATTTTGTGACATGCTACAGAAGTAGAAGTGAGAACTGTCACAATTTCATGACATGCTATAGAACTCGAAGTAAGAAATATCACGATTTTGTGACATGCAGCAAAGGGAAGAGTCGAAAGCTAAAAACATCATGATTTCACGACAGGTTGAGATGGCAGCATTCAGTTGGAGAAAGTGTCACAATTTCGTGACAGAAATAGGAAGCAATTCTTCAATAGAAGAAACGTCATGATTTCACGATGAATTCAATAAGGAAGAGCTCAAAGGTGAAAGTGTCACGATTTCGTGACATGTTCCAGTTTCACGGGCGTAAGGTAGAGAAAAGCATAAGGTAGTGAAAATGTCATGATTTCACGACATGTTCTATTTTTTCTAGTGCAAGCCGATAAAAGGTTGAGAAAGCAAGAAGGGTCACGATTTCATGACAGAATTGAAGATGACATCAGTAGAGGCAGAAGTGTCATGATTTCATGACAAAAGTAGAGAAGAAGACCATGAAGACAAAAGGGTCATGATTTCATGACAGAAGTGAAGATGACATTAGCGAGAGCAGAAAGTGTCACGATATCATGACAAAAGTCATAAGATAGTGTACGGTTGCAAAGGTGTCACGATATCACAACATGTAGTTTCACAACAGAAGCTACAGAGGAGTTGTAGAGGCAGTGAAGCCGACAAAGTTAAATTTGGGCCGATGAAGTTTAGGGTTTGCAACCGACATAGTTTAGGGTGTGCAGCTGACTAAGATCAAGGTTTTAATCTTGAAAGTGTTAGTATAAAAGGAGGGTTTCTTGGAGAGTTAAGCATCGATCAGAGTGTGTGTTCAAAGTGTGACTTTCACAGATAGAGTGTGGGGGAGAAGTTCGATTGCCGAGTAAAGAGTGCATTTCTTTCAAATCGTATAAGTGAGAGAGATCGCAAGGAATTAGAGTGCGCGAAGACAGTGTTGCTATGTTTTGCACAGAGAAAGCAGAGGGCATATTAAGTGCAACAGGCAAATATGAAAGAGGACATTTATGCTAGACCGAAGGACTATGGTTAGTGCAAATTTGAGGACCAGCTTTTGAGGTGATAGAGTTGAGGACAGAGGTCTCCAGCCAGAGCAGGGAATACAGGTGTCTTCTATGGATAGAGTTCCATTTGCTAAGGGCGGTGGAGGCGGATGTCTTCTAGAGGATCACCGACCGAACGAGCTAGGGGATTGGTGTCTCCTTTGGGTTGGTGCCCATAAACTTTGTAATCAGGAAAGGTTTTTCCCAGAAATCGATTGATAAAATTTAGTGAAAGATTTTATCCATGGATGTAGCCCAATCATTCTGGGTGAACCACGTTAAAATGAGTCTTCAATGTGTGATGCTTTCTGTCTTGATTAATGTTATGTTGATGCCTCTGTTATTTAAAGTTAAAATTGTTAATTGGTTATGTCTTATACTGTTCACCCCCCATATCAGTATAAGCTTGTGTTCTTCAGACTTACCTTAAATATGTCCACAAGTCCTCTCTAGAACTTTCTCAAACTGCTCTTAAGTATTTACCAAGACTTAACTCAAATCTTCTCAATAATTCCTCACTAAAACTTGTCCTATCTACTCAACAAGTCTTCACCAAGACTTACTTCAAATATACTCAACAAGTCCTCACTAGAACTTGCCTCAATCTTATTGTAAGTTTCCATAAAATCTCACACAAATATTTCCTTAAGTCCACTCTAGGATTTACTCAAATCAACTTACAAGATTTCACAAAAGCTTATTCAATCTATCACAAAAAAATTCTTCAATCACACAAACAAGCTTCACACAGATTCTTATTTAATCTTATAGCAACATATAGAGAATTATTAGAGACTCAATATACTTCATACTCACAACAATGCTCAATCAATTTCAATCTCTCTCTTGTTTTTACCATAGAAACATATAGAGAATTTTTAGAGACTCAATATGTTTCACTCACAAAAATGCTCAATCACTTTCAATCTCTCTCTTGTTTTTACCATAGAAACATATAGATAATTGTTAGAGACTCAATATGTTTCACTCACAACAATGCTTAATCACTTTTAATATTTCCTTCAACTCAATCCATAAATAAAGAACAATTTGTTTCACATAACTTAAACTATCACTCCAACACTTCCAATCAACTAAGCTCAATCAACTCCACTCAACCAATCACTCATGAAAGCTTATTCAACAATGCTTATCAAACAAACCTCACATAATGATGATACTCATGATCTTTCACAAACCGTAGTTCAAGATAGTTCACATAACAATGATACTCATGATCTTTCACAAACCCTTAATCATGCACATGAAGGCTCACTCAATATTTCCAACAATGCTTATCAAACAAGGTTTCTAGTAACAACCTTTTCACTCCAACTTAGCATTCACAACATCCAATCCAATAATATTTTTCTCACAAGGAATATGTACCCATACCTTTTATTTTGATGGAGATATGTCTTCAAAACCTTTCTTATCCACAATCAAATTTTCTTTTCCAACACTAGGGTTAGGTAGCCACAACCTATCTCAATATCTCCATAAAATAATCTTCTCAAAATTTATTTTTCCATATAAAATAAAAAATCCTTTTGTACACCTTATAATATCCAAAATCACAATATTCAACACAATAATTTCACCATAACAAAATGCACAACAATCTTCCTTATACACCTTATAATATCCACACTTTATAAAAAAAATTTCAATCACCAAAAATCAAAATAAAATACTTTAATTTTTCCTTATACCTTATAAATCCCCCAAGAACTTAGCACTTACGACAATCTCAAATCAATTTCAATTTTCAACACTTTGGAGAATAAAATTGAATGGCATACCTTTAATTTGTTCTGCCCACTAAAAGCTGTCTTCGATGAAATTGAATCTATGACCTTGCACTCCCAACACCCTAGCTCCAAGCTAGGCCACCAAGTGGGTTGTGTACCCACATGAGACAAACGGTGCACACTCCCCTAAAATTTGCCTCACAAAAAATGTTGAGCAAGTCAAAATGAAGGCCTCTTCCTCTAAAATATCAATTGCGTGGATCAAACCATGATCTCCTCCTTGCAAGCCTTAACACTTTTCCAACTGACACCTACGCTACCTCCATCGATGGGATGTCAACTCACCCTACTACCTTTATTCCCTTGTTTCTCTTAATATTCCTCGAAATGCAAATTGTCTTCTTCCTTGGGTGCAGTGCTTCTATTTCTTTTTCTTTTTTTTTGGTGGTGGCCACAAGGGGTAAACAGACTGTGACCACGAGGGAACCATTACATAACATATCCGCAACATGTGAGGCGAGAGATTTGAACCTGGGCCTCTCAGCAACTAGAGAGGTTTAACTACCCACTTGCTCTCCAACTCCTCTACATGGGCGGATAAAACTAATTTATAGTGGAAAACACCCCTTTCGAGGTGCCACTTTCAATAGGTTGGGCATAGGAGGAATGAAGCCTTGTCGACCTCTACCAGCACATAGGACATTCCTAACTATACCATATATCTGCAAGATGGAGACAAGGGGAATGGAACCTGGGTCGGCCTCTACCAGCACCCAAGGCATTTACCATTGCACCACAACAAGCAAGATAGCAGTGCTTCTATTTCGCATTCGAAGGTGTAAGTTCAATTTTAGGAAATGAAATTTATTTCCTATATATATGCACATTATTCTTTGACTTCTCACATTGACCCTTTTCAAATTTAAAAATTTTGAATTTAGTTTTTAAATATTAAATTTAAATACCTTTGCATCCATTATTAATTAAAATTAAAATTTTAATAAAGGATTAAATTTAAATTAATTGCTTATGGGTCTGTTCAATTTGAACTTCATTTTTCTTTGACTTGATATTTGACCCACAATATTATAAAATTATAATATTATTATTTAATTTAAAATTGCTTCTCCTTCCTCAGGTTTTTATCCTTTGGGCCCTTTTTAGGCATATAATATTAAATATAAATATTATATCATATTCCTTTCCAAGACCTTCTTGCTTTTGGAAAAACCACTTGATATCTTTAATTATGGTGAAATTAAACCAATATTATTTGGACATAAATGGCAACAAAACTACTCAAACTTTCCAACACTTTATTATTTGAAGTCTCAACATTTAAAAATTTGTTTTTCTTCTGTATATTTTCTCCCTTTTTTGTTGAAAACTTTTGATTTATTGGTTTATCTCTGAGTTATTCCTTTCATCTCTAAATTGTGTTTCTAAGATTTATGTTTCCATTATTTCCTCCTCCTCCCCTAGGGCATAATTTGTGGAAAGAATTTCAAACATATTAGCTGATTACTTTTATTGATCCTTCATAACTGGTTTTTTTTTAGTGTTCTTCTTCTTAGGCACTTGGAAACCTCTTGAATTTGTATCTTCTTTTTTTTTATCAAGAATTTTATTTGGTAAAACACTAGCCAATTGACCATATTCATGGAAAATTCTACAACGAAAAGGAATTTTCTCATAGTCCACTACTTCCTCCCAAGTGTCCTCCCCAAATTGTAATGTGATCTTTTTAGGTAGAGGTTCGTCAAAATCCATTAAAACACAAATTTGAGCATAAATAATATGTTCGAATTTTTAAGTACAATAAAAAATCATCATAAAAGTTTCCAAAGAGTTTCTAATTGAAGAAAAAATAGTTGAATTCCATAATTCAATTGAGAGGCCAAAGAGTCTAACCCACATGGGACCTGTAGAAGGCATATCTTCTTCAACTTTAAATTTAGTATACCAAGGCTTCATAAAAAGCCCTACCATTCCAAATAACCAAGGACATCCTTGAAATTTTTTCTCTCTATATTTATTATTAGCAAATAAAACAAGAAAATAACCATTTGGGTAAATAGATATTTGTAACTCACCTTTAGTTTTCCAACTTTTTGCAGCCTAAACTTTGAAAGTAGATAGACTCGGATGAAAACCCAAGAAATGACAAATTAGTCCTCTTTTTTTCAAATCTTCAATGCTAGTTTGAATATCACCCATATCAAGCTTAACCGTAGGAGTTCCATTAGATGCTTTAAGACATATTGACTCAATTTTCCTCAGATCAATCTTAGGAATTCTTAGAGGTTTACGAGAAGCCCTAAGGTTAATGTTAGCATTAGGCTTAGGCTATCCACCACAAAAGACAACTTTAAAATTTATTTTTGGGGCTAAGTCTTGGAAATACTTACCCTTGAAAGGGGTTTCCATTGTGGATTTATTTTGGGGGTGCACCTTAGCACAAAATTCACTTGAGATCTGAACTATTTTTTGATCAGTTGCTTGAAACTTGTTTCGTGGTATCTTTAATCCATGCCCTAGACACTGAGGAAAGGTATGCATTTCACTTTTGTTTTATGCAGCAAATTGGAAGTCGTTGTCAATCAAGTTCACCACATGATCTATAATTTACCTTTTCATTTCTTTGCCTTAATAGAGAATCAATTCAATAGAAAATAAAATACCTTTATATAGACGAGGGAGATAAGTATATAACTCATGCCTTTCATGGACTTTTGAATCTTCATGGAATTGCATATCAAACAAATATTCACTATATTCTTGAGCATAATAATGTGGTTAAAAGGAATAATAGGGTAACCATAGAGATGTCATAATGTATAATTCATACCAAGGGTATGAAGCATAATTTCTAGGGTGAAGGCATTGCTTATGTAGCATACATCATCAACAAGGTTCTCAAAATATCTACTCAAGGCATGAACTCTCTTGAGAGGTTGACATGAGATAAACCTGATGTGTCTCCATTCTATATCTTTGGGTTTGTTGGAAATTTGAGGTATTTTATGTTTTCATTGATGTCACATGGATCACATTGAGTTTTGGTGGTCAAAGTATTTCATAAATAAGCATTTATGATATTTTGGAAAGCATTGATATATACAGGGTTTTTGTGAAAACCAAGGCAAGAAAAATAAAAGGTTTTATTTAAAACCATGGATGGTAGATTTGAAATGGGTTTTTCTTAAAACCCAGGTTGGCTTTTTGTTTCATCAAAAAAGGTGCCCCGGTGATGGAGATATTTAATTTTAAATATTTAGTTTAAATTTTAATTATTTAAAATTTAAATTAAAGTCATCGCCGATGTCATAAAAACCATGCGCCATCAAAAGGAAATTAATAATTAAAGGTGTCGATGTATGTGAAATTAAAGGAAGGTTGCATATATATATGCAAAGGCTTTCGATTCAAAAGTCTTAGTATCGAACGAAGAGAACAAAAAGCGGAAGCCCCGAAATCCTTCAATGTGACAACGTGGTCCAACGGTGAGCTTGGGAAGCATGGAGTTTTTGGTTGCGACAGGGCATGCATTCGATTCCCACCGGGTTTGATTTTCATAGAGTGTGGAAGAAGAGCATTTGGTGCACGTTTTTGGCATGAGAAAGGGCAGCGAAATATAGGGAGCATTTTTGCTCTCTGTCCTATGTGAGCAGATAGCTCACGTGGTCTTTGGCACCGCAGTTGTGGTGTTGAGTGGGCAGTGACGAGGGTTCGATTCCCTCTAAGAGGCAAGTAAACATTTTATTGAATATTTTTTATCATTGCCTAATGTTGGAGGAATAAGGTGATGCTAAGAGAATAATGTTTGATTAAATTTTTATTTACTTGGAAGGCAAGATATAAGGGTTGAAATGCACTTTTAGAAAAAGAGAAATTTTTGGTGTTTTCCTCTTTTAGAAGTATACCATATTATATATCGTTGGAAAGCTTATTTTGAGGGCTATTTATTAAATTTATTAGATGGAGAAATAAGGTGTATGTAAAGAGATATTTCTATTTTTGTAAAGGGGTTCAAAGTGAAGGTTGTTTTGTTCTTTTTCAAAGTGTTTTGAGTGTGGTATATTTCCAAAGGGATTTCTTCATCTTCATAAAAGGTATGGGCCCATTCTCCTATTGATTTATTATGGTGCTTGATTTCTAAAATATCATTGGAGAGAAAAGGATTGATTGTGGTTTCCTTTTTTAAAGTGGTTGATTGAATGCTTCAAGGTTTTCTAGTTTGAGATTTGTGGTTAAACCTGTTAGAGTAATATTCCATTCTTTGGGATATTTACCCTTTACTCCACTAGGTAAAATAGGTAGTATATTGTATTATACTACATAGGTAGATTATTACATTTACTTTTTACTACTTACCATAGAGATATTTACTGTGCTAAATATCTACTAGTAAATCTAGGTTAGTATATAAAATATCCTAGGTTAGATATTTTAGATTAGTAGTTAGTTCATACTTCTCTACCTAGGTTAGTTGTTAGCACGCGTTATGTTAGTGTTATTTGTGCTAATATAGTTTGTTTGTAAACTATATAATGCTTAGACATTTATAAGCTAATGTTAATGCATATTTTATTTATCAAATAATTTATCTTACCTTTACCTTACTAACATTGGCATTAGAGCCAGAGGGATGAAGTGCTGAAGATCTCGTTCCACTAGAGAAGGTGAGGAAGCGCTTGAGAATTCAGATCTCGATCTCGTTCCAAGTGGAGAAGATGAGAGCAGATCTCGTTCCACTAGAGAAGGCATTGTGAAGGGTTTGATTTGATTTGTTATGCACTTCATTATTTATCATTTCCTAAGTTTGGGTTTGATTTTTTTTACCTTACCTTACTCGGGCCCAAAGATACCAAGCAGGCAGGCATTTGAGGTGGCTCAGCCACATTAGGCAAGCCTGCCCATAGGAGGCCACCAGAGCTAGGCCTCTATCTATAAGCTTCTTGGTTGACCATCGGAGCTAGGCTCCAGCGACCAGCAGCTTGGCCAACTACTAGCACCGACAATTGGTGGCCCATAACCAACGATCGGCCCACCGAGGAGGGTAGGAGCACCCTCTTGTGGGACCAACTTCGATGACCGATCGACCCATTGAGGAGGGCATGAGCGCCCTCCCATGAGATCAACACAAGGATTGAGATCGACATCGAGATCTGTGAGGGTAGGAACGCCCTTTGATTTCTGGTGATCAGATCAACAAGACTCCCTAAGATCGATAGACTGACACAAGCACAAAATTTGAGGTAGCTGATTGACATGAGCATGGAATTCAAGGCTAACATGGAAACTGACTAGGCTGCTGATGTGGACTACAGACATTGACTAGACGAGGTTGATGTGGTAGCTAACTAGTCTGCTGATGAGGACTACAGACGCTGATTGGATAGACCCTGAATGTATGAGGTTGACGTGGCGGTTGATGCGGATCGAAACAGACATGGGGTGACACATGGTGGACTGGCCATGTGGCACCTGACGTGAACTGGACACATAGTGGCCACATGGCGAACAACTACATGTGCCATCGGACATGTGGACCCCTTCGACCGTGCCATGTGGGCGACAGCAAAAGGGGTCCGAATGGACCCTAATTGCCCGTAGGCAATCAAAGAGCACTAGGTGCTCTATTGCTTTTAAGCAACTTAAGATCATTCGCAGAGCCGATGTGGGATAAATCCCACTAGATTCCTCGCTAGTCGATGGGGAAGCCTTCAAGAAGAAGGCAATGGGCTACTCCTCCCGTCGGGCTAGCTAGCCCGACTAGAGAGAGGGCCAGCGCTAAGGCGCTGCCCGATGGGAGGTCGGGAGTTCGACTCTCGTCGGGGCAGTAACATTTCTTTTTTCTCAAAGGAGCATCAAAATTAAAAGGTAATTTTTTATTTTTTTTATTAATTTTTTAGTATTTTTTTTAATAATTTAATGTTTTATGTTTATAAAATCATTTTTATTTTTATAATAAAGTGATTTTTTAAATAAGAATATTTTATATTATTAATTAAATGATACTTAAATTAATTAGAATAATGCAATGAAATTGAAAATTAAAAAAAAAGGTAAAGACCTAATTTTTTTTGCAAATCAAATGAAATAATGTTTTTTTTTATTTTCTCCTCAAAAAGGAGATATTAGACATTTAAAAGCAGAATTTTCTTGCAAAATTAGGCAACCTAAAACTCTTCTCAACCTTGTTAATTTAGCATACAAGAAAGGATCAAACTTGAATTCTTTTTGCAAATTTTAAAGACAAGGAGACTCCAAAATTGCAAAATATCAAAATTGAAAGTGTGCATTTCTTTTCTCAAAATGGGGATATAAGACATAAAATTGCACAATTTTTTTTTTTGCAAACTTGAGAAGAACTTGAAACCTTGGGTCCATCAAAACCAAGTTGTTTTTCGACTAGTCTGGAAGCCTTTCAAACATGGGTCGCACGGGTCGTGTGTTGCCTTGTCTTGCAAGGAGTGCTCATATTGTTAATTTTGCAAAATAAAAGGGGGAAGACAACATTGTACTTCTTTTGCAAAATTGTAAAACAAAGTAGGAGATATAAAAATATCAATTTTTTTTGCACAACACACATTAATATTTTGTTACAAAAATTAAAAAGGTGCATTTTTTATTTTACTTGACACCTTCATTGGCAAATTAGGTGCATTTTTGGTTGCATCCGACACCTAGGTGATAAGAATTTTGTGGGTTTTCTTGTTTGATTATTGCATTATTTTTTTGTAATTATAAGTCATAGAATCAAGAACACACTAAACCCCAAAATTTCACAAATTTGTGTAAATCCTTACACAGATTTAAAGCCAAAATTCTCTTGATATTCTCTCCTAAATCAACAAAACCCCTAATTCACTCTTATTTGTTTGGCTTAATTTCCTCAAACTTTTCATCCTTCTTGAAGGGTGTTAAGGCAGGTGCCATTAAATATCTGTTTGAGTGAATTATATTTTTGTACTCTTTTAGGGTAATCAAAAAGAAAGAACAAGTTTTTGAAAATAAGGAACCTTAAAAATTTGCAATCCTTTGCACTAAGGGGGGATAATTTCTTTCTTCCTTCAAAACACAAATTTTTGACAAGAGGGAAATAAAACTTGTAAAGGCAACCATAAAAGTAGAATTCATAAAAATCATACCTTTTATTTTAGACTTCATAATAGCCATCATGCTTGAAGTTCTTACAATAAGGAAGGATGATTTGGTGAAATTTTTGATAAAATTGCCTAGAAAGCATAGTTTTACACAAATTGTAAAAATGACAACAATGACACCATTCAGTGTTGGTTTCAAAACAAGCAAAACTAAAATGGCAAAGGCACATCACAGAATCCATATTTCTAGTGAAGTGTCTCATTTGGATTTTGATTTTGGTTCAAAGAGAGCAAACAAAGTGCTCATTGCTAAGACAATATTGTAGATGGAAAACACATTTTGTCACATTGGGCAAAGCACCATTATCCTCTCTCTCTTTTTTTAGGCTTCATAGAATAGCATAATTTTTTGTTTGAAGTTCTTACAAATAAGGGGTGATTTGTACCTCTTTTAGGCTTCATAAATAGCAAAATATTAATGTTTGAAGTCCTTGTAATAAAAAGGAGACTTTTTTTGGTGTAAAATTGTCTAGGAGGCAATATTTATAAAAATCCTTCACAAAAATCTTGAGTTGCACATATTTTGTAATTAAGGGGGGATATACATTTCTGTTCTTCACAAAATTTTGTAAAAAGTGAAGAAGACTTATAAGGGTGCATTTTTGGCTGTGACCGACACCTTAGTCATACTTATTTCAGAAATTAAATACAACATGTTTTGCAACGAGAAGGGGGGAACTTATAAGGGTGCATTTTTGTCTGTGACCGACACCTTAGCAACCTAATCTTTTGCAAACTCATATTGTAAAATGAATGAATCTCGTATGAAGTGATCTACTCTACTGCACCTATCGATTTTAGTGGCTAGTTACCCATGCAATTCGGTTGGATGATGTGATTACTATAAGGAAATTCGTTGATGTGAAGACAAAGTGAGGAATGACCCACTTTTTGCTTAGAAGCAGCCAGAGTACTATGACAGAGCAAGAACCAGCAGATCGACATCTTTTTCACTGTATTGGGACAATTATATACATTACCCAAATAATGTAATAAGGGGAGATTTTAGAGTAATATTCCATTCTTTGGGATATTTACCCTTTACTCCACTAGGTAAAATAGGTAGTATATTGCATTATACTACATAGGTAGATTATTACATTTACTTTTTACTACTTACCATAGAGATATTTACTATGCTAAATATCTACTTGGTAAACCTAGGTTAGTATATAAAATATCCTAGGTTAGATATTTTAGATTAGTAGTTAGTTCATACTTCTCTACCTAGGTTAGTTGTTAGCACACTACTCTCCTGACGCGTTATGTTAGCGTTATTTGTGCTAATATAGTTTGTTTGTAAACTATATAATGCTTAGACCTTTCTAAGCTAATGTTAATGCATATTTTATTTATAAAATCATTTATCTTACCTTTCCCTTACTAACAAAACCTTGTTTTATAAGCATAGTTTTTTAAGCCCATTGGTTATGCAAAGAACTTGAAAAGAACATGAGTATTATTGTTATGTGAAGAATGTTTTATTATAATTGTTGTTGAAGCCCATTGGTTATGAAAAGAACTTGAACTTGAGAAGAACATGAGTATCATTGTTATGTGAGATTTGTGGTTGAGCATTGTTGGAAACATTTGAGTTGGTTGTTATATGCTTGGACTAGGGTTTGTAAGAAAGAGTTGTTCCTTGTGGTAGTTGGTTGAGAAGAGTTGTTTGAGCCTAGTCAAGTGATTGTGTGAAGTGGTTGTTCAAATTTCATGAAACAAATTATTCTATATTCTAAATTTAAGTTGAGATTGAGATTTGAGGATAGAACATATTCAGTCTCTAAAAATTCTCTTTATGCTTCTATGATATTGCCTTGAGTTGAGAAAGATATTGGATTTGAGTATAGAACATACTGAGTCTCTAACAATTCTCTTTATGCTTCTATGAGATTGATTTGAGTTTAGATCATTGTGTATCATAGTTTTCATCCTTTAAAGAGTGTATTACCATTCATTCTTGAGTTCATCTTTGAGCCTTGCCTTCATAAGATTTGTCGATGAGATTTTAGTACTACTTGAGTACGATTGATTAAGCCTTTAAGAAGTATTATGGGATAGATTTCTAGACAAATTTATGGATAATTTTTGGGACAAATTTGGACAAGTTTTGTGTGAGCTTGTTGAGAATATTTGGATAATTTTTGTGTGAGCTTGTTGAGCATATTTGGACAAGTTCTATGTGACCTTGTTGAGCAGATTTTGACAAGTTCTGTGTGAGCTTGTTGAGCAGGTTTGGACAAGTTCTATGTGAGCTTGTCTAATATATTTGGACAAGTTTTGTGTGAGCTTGTTGAGCATATCAGTGTGTTTCCTAGCTGAGCATATTAGTGGATTGCCTACCTGAGTAGATCAGTGTGTTGCCTAGCTGAGCAGATTAGTGATTGCCTACCTTAGCAGATCAGTGTGTTGCATAGCTGAGCAGATCAGTGATTGCCTCCTTGAGTATATCAGTGTGTTGCTTAGCTGAGCTGATCAATGGATTACCTACCTAAGCAAATCAGTGTGTTGCCTATATGATAAGATAAGTGGATTTCCTACCTGAGCATATCAGTGTGTTGCCTAGCTAAGAAGATCAGTGGATTGCCTACTTGAGCAGATCAGTGTATTGACTAGCTTTGAGTAGATCATTGGATTGCCTACCTGAGCAGATCAATGTATTGAATAGCTTTGAGCAGATCAAATTAATCATTATATTGGATAAGGATCCTTATTTTTGTGTGAAATATTATAAGGATATTATCTTGTGGAGTACCCCACATTGGGGGAACCACATTAAATCTTGTGTCTCAATTGTGTGTGGTGACTTGTGCTCTTGCTTACTATTTCTATCTAAGTTATTAATGCACACCTGATATTATTGGTTTGAAAGAAAGTAAAAAGTGGACGCTACACTGTTCACCCACCCCCCCTCTCAATATAACCTTGTATTCTTTAGGGTCTTCCACATGGGATCACATACCTAATGATATTCAAAATTATTAATTGAGATTCATAGATACATCCTTGTGGGTTATTCATACACCTAAAAATATTAACCTTAGAGGCATGAGGTTTTCATTTGGAAAAATATATTTTTTATTAGGTTCTTCCAAGTGTTCCTTATAGTCCACTACTTGAGATTTTGGTATATGACTCTTTAATACTTTGATTGATTTAGATTTAGCTATTTCTTCAAATATTTTGATGGGATCTATTCCCATTAGAGAATATTCTTAATATTCATCTTTGAATGGAGGTCCATTCCTTATTTATTTGACCTCTTCAAGGGTAGCACCACTCATAATACCTTATTTTACAGATTCAAGGCATGTTGAGTAGGACATATTAGTTTAGAGTGCTTCACATTGCATGGTGAGGTGAATGGTGATTTTGATTTGGGTTCTTCAATTTTAGGTTTTGATGTTGTTTTTCCATAGAGTGCATATGATTCCTATTTGGTTTGTCCAACTATAGATACCTAATTTTGAGCATATGGCTAATCTCCAATATTTCCAATCCCTTCATTAGTTAGTTAGTCAATAAACTAAATTGAATTAATATTCATTATAGCCATATTTGTAGCATTTATTTCTCCAAAAGTGAAAGCATTGAGTCATTAGTTAAAGAACCATTGGTACTTTTATGACCATGACAACACTTGCTAAATTTTTAACTTTGAACTTTCCTACCCAAATTTGATCTCCAATCCTCATGATGGCAAAAGTACCTTCTCAAAAGTATTTTCAGTGCTTTTGATCCACCATCACGTTTTCTTATAATGAATTGAGATATAAATATTAATATTTGGTACCTTCCAATATTCCCACCATTAATGGATTCAATCACCAAGTTTTGATTCACATCTTCCAACAAAAATATCAAGTTGAATATTTGCCATTTCAATATTCCTTGAATAATGGCATCTTCAGCCCATTTCAAATTATTACCATTTACAATCCTATCATATTCAATTCAATCCTTCTCCTAAGGAGCCATGGCTTCCTATAAATACATCAGTTGGGAGATCTCAATTCATGGTATTTTGAAAGTAACAAAATTCTATCAAAATCTCTCTAGAATCATAGGAATTAATCAATTTGCATGGAAATATTATATTAGAATCTTGTGAATGTATTTATTTAAGCATTCCAAATCTTGTTGTTGCAAGCATCCAAGCACATCAAGCATCCAATCATAAATTTCCCTCAAGCAATCAAGTCTCACAGAACTCAAGCATTCAAGCCTCCAAGCTCAAGCTCTCAAGAATAATCAAACTACCAAGCTTTCATAAACAATGGTAAAATAACCTTGGTATCTTGGGTTATGCTCTTTCTTCTTACTTTCTTTTTATACTTGGTTTTTATCTTATAGCTCTAATATTTAATCTTGTTGTATATAAACTAGTTTTACATATTGTATTTGCATCTCATTTTGTCATTTTAATATTTACTTTAAGCAAGAAAATCTTAATTTTTCTATCATTTGATAGATCCTTTGTATTCCTAAGTCAAATAAGTCCATTATTTTAATCATTAAATTAGCTTATCTTGCATATAATATTGCTTTGCTACTCTCTGAAGTGAAATATTTGCTATATTGTAGGACTAATGGTGTTATTGCTCTTTATTTTTTACATAGACATAGAGAGTAAAATTGCCATTAGTTAGGCAAGAGTGTCACTGGCACTATCACCACCTAGTTGTACCTTTACTACAGAGTATTCCTTACATGCATTTATCATTTATGTCATTTTCACATTTGTCTAAATAGGAATTTTATTATTGTCTAAATGATTCCAACATTATCTACTAGCTTAATTAGGACCCTCTACTACTAATCCAATTATTTTTTGTTTGTTTTATAGATAATTAAAAGCACCATCAATAGGTAAAAGCATTGGTAGCACTTATGTGAACTGATAGTGCTTCTACATCTATGGTGGAAAAATGTTTTTATATATTAGATTCATTTTTATTAAATAATTTATTACTTAATCTTGTTTTTTGTCTACTAGACTAGTTTCTATTTCTATTTATTTGGTAAAATAAGTAAAACAAAAAGAAAAAAATAGTTTAGTCTTGATCGTTTATGGGAGCAACTAAATCTTCAAGATTTAGGATTAAATAAAAATTATATGTAGCCATATTTGACTTGTTTGCTTCATTATCTTGCATCCTTGCCTTTAAAAAAATATTATAATTTACTTCATCATCAAAAAACAAAAATAATTTTAGTTTTATACCTTATTGCATTAGCATGTTACATTAGGGCTCAATTAGAGTTAAGCTTAGTCAAAGCTTCTTAGGAGAAACATAGTTGTTCTTCAAAAAATCCATCTAAATTTATACCCTAAGGTAAAAAACTACCCCTATCCTTAAGGTAAGAGGGAGAGTCATGATGGATCCCCTAAGAGGCCATTTGTGATAGTATTCCCTTATCTAACATTTTGGTGAACTAATATGAACACCACTGTGGTTCCCAAGATCTTTTTTGACCAATCTAAATCTTAATCAAACTAAAATTTATCAAAATTTTATTAAGACCACTTAATCTTGCTTGTTTATATAATATCACATTAAATCTAAACCAGATAACAAGAACATAACCAATTGCTAATCCTACTAAGGGTCTTCACGATCCTTTGAGTAATTATCATACAAGCTACTAGGCTATATTGGGTATATAGAAATCCTAGGCCACCGATTGCCCAAATAGGATATCATGCATACTTATGCCTAGTAAGGAGTATATTATAGTGGGATAGTGGGAGTCATAAGGAGACATACTATTACCCCTCATGTACCATCTTGGCCATGTATCCAAGCAGTTTCTTCCACATATCATTGGCAACCTATGTATCAAATTTTCTCTCACATATAGGCATATAGAGAGGAGTGAGGTATATCAAGACCTTAAATATATAGGGAGTACCTTGAGATATATAGGTCAAATTTGTATATATTGAGGGAAGTGGGTATAAGGTTGTAAAAAAATATCTTTCTTCTTCATTCAACTATATAAAATTTAACACTTAATTAATATAATCCTCTCCTTCCAAACCAATGGCCAAGAAACACTATCTAACCCATAACACTAATCATCAGTTGGATATTAATCCTAACCCTATGATGGAAGGTCAAGATAACCACACCATTTTTAAACCCATCCTTTGTGGACAAAGAGGAGGTTTTATACACCTTTAGGTTCTCTAATCCCTTTTATGATAACAAAATATGAGTAGTATTTCAAATTTTTAACTCACGTGGCTTACTTTTTTAGAAGCATAGGGACCTTATGGAATCCTTTCTTAGAAAATATAATAACACCATAGGCATTTCTCTATGGGGGAGGTTCACACATGGACCATCCTCAACATCCTACTCAACCCTTATGTCTCTAAATCAATTGGATCTAACCCTTAGAACTTTAAATTAAAACCCTAATGCATTAACTTCTAATTTTATTAATTCAAAACCTCCTATAATAATCAATTTCATGGACATTGAAAAGCATACTCTCCCATATTCTTTGGGACATCATTTATCTTTACCTACTTTTGAGGAACTATTGTAGGGCAATGTAATTTGTCTTATCAATAAGTGGACACAAGATACATTCCTAATTATAGTGTACCATCAAGTGTTCCAATTTATAATCCTTATACCAATAACCTTCATTTTAATATCATAAGCGTGAGTATGGGTTTTAGAAAAAATCTTAATCCCATAATCTATCATCCTTCATATTCTAATCCTTTTATGTCAAATACCTTGGGAGTAAATCATATGATGCCAACTTCAATATCATACATGTATAAACATTATTATGTCAATTATCAAGTTCATCATATCTCTTAGCACATGTTGGAATATATTACATTATTTGGTATATACCAATGTACCATCATGGGTACATCTATAGATTAGGAAAGAGTGTCTTAGATTAGGATTTACTTTATGCAATGTAATGCACAAGTGTGCAATGATATTTTGGCAATGTAAATGTGCATAGTTATCCCTATGTACATGTGTCAATAGAGTAGGAAGATGAAGAGTCATAGGAAGAGTGAGGGCCAAGAAACCTCCATATGAAGAGTCACATTCCATTCTATATATATGGATGTATTGATGTAAAAGAGATATAGCGAAGGAGAAAGAGTCACCTATGTAAGCAATGGAAGGTGATGTAGTATGATGTATTTTGAGCTCTTCATTCAATAAATATTTCTTAGTATTTTTGAGCATTTGTCATTAGCATTCTTTGAGTTATTATATAGTTGATTCTGAGTTTATATGCTTGATTGATCAACATTATTATATCTTTCATATTGCAATTGTATTATTGATCTTGAGGTAATATTATTTTGAGTATTTACTCATCAAAAGCTAACAGTGGTATCAGAGCCACAAGGGATCACCATTGCTACTATCAATCTGAATCCCGCTACGTCTTTGCAAACCGGATCAGCCACTGTGCATCATTGCATGCAAACATCATTGTTTTGGGATTGTTTGATAGAAGTCATAATATAGATCAGAAGCAAAGAAGATTTCTACTAGTTAAGAAGAGACCAATAATGATAAAGGAATTACCTCTGGAAAAGGAACCAGAGAAGATAAAGGAATTACCTCTAGAAAAAGAAACCAAAGAAGATAAAGGAATTACCTCTGGAAAGAGAAACCAGAGAAGATAGCATTTCTCACTATGTTGAAGAAAAACTAGTGATATTTAAGGACATACCTATTCCAAGAGCAAAATCGGAATAGAAGGAGATAGAAAGGTCTTGAAGATAGACCTTATCATTGAAGAGATTAAGAGACCCTTAGAAGAGGTCCTATTGATAAGCTTGATAAGAAAGTAAAGATTCTAGATTATTATTTGGCTAGAATCTTTCCATAGGGTTGAAAGGAAAACCTGTGAAGACTAGGATTCAATATAGATTTGATTCCACTAGTTTTTTAAGATAGCTAGTGAAGATTATTATTTTTAGAACTTTGAATACATATGATTATTATTGTCTAAGTTTTGTTGTAGAAGATTGGTTCTTAGAAGTTGAGAAGCTTCCTACAATAGATAGAGAAGAATTTCATCTTTGATTGCCTAAAATTCTATGTGCTTTCCTAGTGCAGGGATTAACTCTTTTGTTGCAGAAAAGTAGACATTGAAGGAGGTCCAAGAAGGAGATCTTATTGAATATTGAGAAGAACCAAGAAGAAGGTTCTCATTACAAGATTGCATATTGAAGATAAAGACCCAAGAAGAGGTCACATTGAAGAACTTCCAAGTTTTGGAAGATTGAAGATTGAAGACTGAAGATAGAGACCCAAGAAGAGGTCATATTGAAGAACTTCCAAGTTTTGGAAGATTGAAGATTGAAGACTAAAGATAGAGACCCAAGGAGAGGTCATATTGAAGAACTTCCAATATTGGAAGATTGAATATTGAATATAGAAGATAGAAGGACTACAGAAGGTCCTATTGTAGATAGAAGCAGCAGAGTCTAGAGATCCAAGAAAGAGATCTCATTGAAGAATTTCCCATAGTTGGAAAATTGAAGAAACCAAGGTAAGGTTTCATTAAAGCATTTACTAAGAGAATTGAAGGTTGTAGGATTAGAAGACCCAAGAGTAGAGGTCTCAAGAATATTTCATTGAAGAAAGAAAAGGCAAGAGAAAGCCTTATTGCAGAAGCTGAAGCAGTGACCATTAGAAGAGATTCAAAGTAGAGTTCATGGTAGAATATTGCAAGTAGAAGGAGCACCTGACCAGAAGATATTGGGATAATTATTACCATACGACAACAAGCCCAAAAGGAAAAAGGATTTGGCAAGAAGTTTATCAAATTTTGAGAAGATCTTGGAGAGATCAAGACATCCAGATTCTAGTGAAAGAAGACAGAGAAAGAGGTCATATTTGAAGTCAGAATTCAGCAAGAAGTTAGAAGAAAGCAAGAAGATTGTAGAGGTCATAGTTTAGAGAGATTTGGAGGCAGCCACAAAATTTTTGTAGGCTGATTTGTAAAAGCATAAGTTGTTGATTCTTGAAGGAGAAGATGAAAGGTCACAGGACAACAAATAGTAGAAGCAGAAAGTTGCATTTTGGAAAAGCTTTGGAGAAGCTTTTGGAGCATTTTTGGACAGCCAACTAAGAGAAGGCTTGACAACAAAAGAGAGCAGCAGATTTGGAAAATTGTGGACATCACCAAATCAGATTTTGTAAGCAGTAATCAGAGGAGTTTAAGCTGCAATTTTGGGTAGCATTGAAAGAGTAAAGCTAGCTGCATTTTGGAGGAGTTTTTGAAATAGATTTGGAATAGCTTTGGACAAAAAATCTCAAGCATTCTTAGAAGCACCTAAGGAGGATATTGACTATATATTTGAATAGCGAAAGGGCAGCATTTGGAGCTGCAAATTTTAGAGATAGCTAGCACATATTTGAAGGAGAAGAAAGTAGATTTTGGGCAGCAACTATAGCTACAAATTGAAGAGTCTACTAACAACAAAAGAAAGGTGCATTACAAAAAATACAAGACAACAAGCTATAAAGAAAGGAGCTACAAAAATGTGTGTTAAATTTGATGCCATATAAAGTATTATTGCAGATATTTTGAAGGTGCATATTAAGAGTTTTTTAGAGCATCAAATTTTAGAGCTATTTAGAGCTAGCAAAAGGAAAGTTTTTTAGAAGTGTCATTAAGCCAAAGAAAAGACACTATTACACACCATTATTTTTAGAGAAATATGCAATATTATAACAACATTAGTTAAATCTTTTAAAGGAGTGATAAGTGAATAGTATATGTTATTTTTTAAGTAAATTTAAGAGCATATTTATCCTACATTTGTGAGGAAGAATATCCCTCAAAATACAGTAGATTTTGGAAAGCAAAGAGTTCCAAATTTAAAGGTAGATTTTAGGTGTTTAAAAACACTAGACATGCAATCCAAAGTGGTGAAGAAAACCACTAAAAGAGTGGTGTGGATCACCACCATATTAAGCACCATTGAGCAGCAGATCACAGGGGGCAAGATCTTCATCAACATCCACCCATTTGCAGGAAAGAAGCACTAACAAGAGTGCTTAAGGAAAGAGCCATTAGGCTCAAGAATCAGCCAACCAAGGAGCTAGAAGACATCAACTACAACCTACAAAATATTACCCTACATAAATCCTATGTAGCACAACCATTCTATCTACACAAAGCAAGGCAGATTGCAAATACAGGGTGCATTATCAAAGGAATATTACCAATAGATCAAACTACCAAAAAGGAAGCACCATAGAGCCACCATTGGAGTGCTCTAAAATAGTCACAACTAGAGCCAACCATGGGTGAATTCATCATCATCCAAAGAGAGAAGAAACAACACCAATTGTTGTTACAAAGAAGCAAGAATACATTGGAGGAATAGTGAAGAAGAAATACATTGGAATAGTCTTGAAATTCCATATGTTGGAGAAGGAAGTGCATGCATAGAAGGTTGTAACACTTATCCCAAGCAAGGAAGAGGAATATTACCATTTGGCACAAGGGTGAGAGTTGGCACATAGTCATAACGTACATCTCCAAGAAAGAAGAGTGCTCAATGCTCTAAATCATCACCCAACACTCAAGGAAGGATTAGTAACACCCAAACAACACAAGGAATATTGTGCCAAGTGTCCATTCATATTACAAGAATGTTAGCACCACCTAAGGGGAGTCAAGAAGTCTCCATAATGTATGCTACAAGTGGCACATTGCACAAGAGGATAGAAGCACCCATATAGCCACCAGTGTAAGAGAGTAAAGGTAGATTCATAGCAAGTGTGAAGCAAGAGCATTGAAGGCACATTCAAAGCACCTATTATCAAGTCCAATGAAATTTGACCAGAAGGAGGAGCACCCAACAAGTCAAGGAGGAGCACCTGAATAATTAAGGTAACATTTACCATAATATTTTCATATTAAAGTTTATATTGGTAGGAGGAATAAGGAATAAAGTGAATATATTCTAAGGTTAAATATTTGAAGATTTTAGTGGAGTGATAAGCATTATAGAACCTTAGAAAAATTTGGATATTGCATTTTGAAACATTCTATCATATTTGAAGAATATTTTGAAATTGAAGCATTATATTTGGGTTTTGTAAAATTGCATATTTAGATTTACAAAACAAATTGAATATTTGCAAAATTACTAAGGTTGGAGAAATAAGGCATTCTACATCAAACTAGGATTACAAAAACTTTGCAAATATTATTTTTCTAGAGTTGGGAGATATAAGGAATTCTACATAGAGATATTGCATTTGATAAGTTTAATCTCTAAGTTCAAAATTATTAGAGATTTGAAGATTTGTAAAGGATTGAAATTGCATTCAAATCACACATTGATTGATAGAGTTGATATTAAAATTGCATTATCTTTCAAACATTAGGGAGATAAAAGGATTACTACAAAACATAAAAGTGAAAAGAACAATATTAGACTTGGGAGTCATAAGGAAGTCTACTCCAAAAAGAGATATGGATAATATTATAAAATAAATATTCAATGAAAATGGTGAAGAAATGTTACAAGCACTTAAGTTCTATTCTCATAACTTAATATCAAATATTTATGAAGATCAAGTATGTTAGATTCTAAAATATAAATTTACTATGTTACTTAAAGAAACTAAGAAAGGAAGGTTTACAATTTTTATGAAATTTCTTCATGGAAAATTATTTATGTCCTCACGGGAATCTCAAGACATTATTATTTCTACAAAAGAATGTGTAATAATATATGTCATTAGTCATCTTTGAACTCTTTCAAGAAAAGGTGAAAAGTAAAAGAAATAATTAATATGATTATCCCAATGAAGAATCATTGAATTCAATTCAATATTACTATGATGATCTACTAACTCATATCATTGAAGGAACATCACAAATAGAAGTGCAGGAACAGAGAAAGAAAAGAAACAAGGAAATAAATCAGATAAAAATAGAAGATGACTATTTGAGGCAATCAAGGCAAGAACTAGAATGGTATCACTATAATGATACACCAAAATAATATCTAGAAGAAAAATCATAAATGAAGATACAAAAATAAGAGAATAAGAGCAGAAGAGGCCACACCAAAAAATTCAAAATGGAATCATTCTACACAAATCCAAGGAATAATCTCATTGAGATAAATTGATGAAGACCATATTGAAGACTAAAGTCTTCAATAACCAAATAATGTAATACAGGGAGGTGTTGGAATATATTACATTATTTGGTACATACCAATGTACCATCATGGGTACATCTATAGATTAGGAAAGAGTGTCTTAGATTAGGATTTACTTTATGCAATGTAATGCACAAGTGTGCAATGATATTTTGGCAATGTAAATGTGCATAGTTATCCCTATGTACATGTGTCAATAGAGTAGGAAGATGAAGAGTCATAGGAAGAGTGAGGGCCAAGAAACCTCCATATGAAGAGTCACATTCCATTCTATATATATGGATGTATTGATGTAAAAGAGATATAGCAAAGGAGAAAGAGTCACCTATGTAAGCAATGGAAGGTGATGTAGTATGATGTATTTTGAGCTCTTCATTCAATAAATATTTCTTAGTATTTTTGAGCATTTGTCATTAGCATTATTTGAGTTATTATATAGTTGATTCTGAGTTTATATGCTTGATTGATCAACATTATTATATCTTTCATATTGCAATTGTATTATTGATCTTGAGGTAATATTATTTTGAGTATTTACTCATCAAAAGCTAACACCACATACCTTTTGTGTCATTAACTTTCGTTTGAGCTTCAAACTTTAACTTCTCAATTAGAGCTACTAAAACAAGAAATAGTTATCATATAAGGTTATTCTTCTAGTCATGAGTAATTATATGATGTCTTATGCAACCAACCCTTAGAGACTTTTGTAGTTAGTCATCATTTTTCTCTCAATTTGAAACTCTTAATTTTAAATTATACAAAGCGAAGGAACATCTATCAACCATCTTAGGTTGTTTAGAACTGCCTATAGATATATTTCTTATGATGAAACATTGCTAATCAAGATATTTTCTAATATTCTTAGTGGATATACCTTGGAGTGGTATTACCAAATACCAAGGCATTCCTTAAAAATCTTTATAGACATTGTTAAAATATTTGTCAAGCAATTCCCTGTCTACATTGAGAAAAATATCACATTAGTGATCTATGCCAACTCAAGTAGTGTAAAGACAAGAATTTTTCTAACTTATTAGCAATATGGCAAGCCCTAGTTGGGATACTTTAGTATGCCCCTCTACCTAGAGACATTTTAGATATCTTTATGGGTAACCTTAATGAGCAATTAGCCTTCTATTTAGAGACAACCAATATATTTTTTGATGATGCAATTGAACTAGCCAAGAGGGTAGAAACCACCCTTTTTAAAAGAGTAAAACTAAAAACTAACTCCTATAAGGAGGAAGATAAATATTATTCCCACCTAAAGGAATATTATAAGAACAAACATGTTGTAGACAAGGAGTTACAAACTCACACTAGACCAATAACATTGATGTTATGGAAAACCTTCAAAAGCTTATCTTAGGGAAGACACAAAAATAGAAACACAAGAGGTAGTGCTCTTGATTTTATGAACCTCTTTCATCCATACTAGATCATCTTATAAAAGCTAAAATGGTAAATCTTCCATCTATCAAAGCCTTTAGAACCTAGAAGGAAAAATCTCCTTCATTTTGTCCTACTGAGCAATGTGCCTTCTACTGATGCGTAGTCGTTATACCATCATTAATTCTTAATGAATCTGTCAATCCAGGGCAGTGTACAAGGCTATCTGCGGGAGAAGAAGTGAAACAGCTATAACTTAGGTCAATCTAGGGCAACAAGTCTTATTGGTGGAACTGGTTGTGTGGGGGGTTTTGAAACATTCCTATCTCTAAATTGCATAAATTAAATCTGAATCTAAGTTGCAGAATTAGAAACTAATCATTAACTACAGAAATGAAGCAGAATGAGACCTAATTATATTGCAGAATTAACAGTTGCAGAATTGAAAGTCTGATCTTAATTGCAGAAAGGAAATCTAATTACTTTTGCAATAATGAAAGTTTAGATCTAATGTGGAAATAAAAATTATCAAAGTTACGTAACGGAAGGTTGTCAATCTTCATGCTCGATTTTGACAGACAAAACATAAAATGCAGGAAATTGCTAAAAAACGATGAAATTCTGGAAATAACAATCGAAAATAAAGTGGAAACTTTGTTGAAAGTAAGATTGCAACTAAAACTTTAAGCACAAGATTAATCTAAGCATAAATAAACTAATACTGCAAATATTGTCAACTATTTACAAGAAATTGACATAACAAGTTCTACAACTCATTTTGCTACAGACAAAATTAGAATAAAAACCTGCTTTGTTAGTCCTCCTCCTAGGTCTGGAAGTGGCCGACCTCTTTGTCCGGAAGAAGGTGTAAGTCTCTCTATTTTTCTAAATCTTAATCACATTCATATACAAGTAATTTTAAATAGAAGCTGGTGCACTTTATTGATCAAAAGACATGATTACAAGAATTACTTGAAAAGCATTACGGAGTAGCATGAGTCAATTTCTAGTTATACTCTGTATTTTCTGCTAGCTTCCTTACTCTATTTTCTACCTATTTTTCTATCTACCTCACTCAACCTGAATGGGAGCAATATTTATAGCTATCCTATGATCTGATTACAAACAAATAATATCAAAAAGATCTAATCCTACAATGCTACAACAAATTCTGGTTTTATCCTAGAAGAGGACTAAAACCTGATCTTTCCCTTAATGATGGCTTTGGTCGGAAATGACGGCAAAGACAGATGGAATATATTTATCTTTACTTTTTTCAACCTTTATTTCCATTTTTCCAGCTTCAAAAATCAGTCAAAAGGTCAAAAACACATTCTGTTCTTCATTCCGAAGATAAGTGGCTTCATTCCGAAGACAATGCAGTTTTCATTTCGAAGATCGCTCATTTCGAAGATACTGCATTCTCATTCTGAAGATCGCTCATTCTGAAGATACTGCATGCTTCATTTTGAAGATCCACTCATTTTGAAGATGTTGCATTCTTCATTTCAAAGATCTACTCATTTCAAAGATCCTGTGTTCCTTCATTCTGAAGATATTTGTTCATTCTGAAGATATCTTGGTATGAACAAATATATGTTTTTCCATTGATTTCTTTTGCATATCTCAGGTGGGTTATCTCCTAAGATCAAATTCTAATGGTCTTCATCCCTTTCCTCATGTGAATTCCATGCCTTGCTATTTATGGACAAGTGGCTGGAATTTACATGGGAAAGACTCGATTTTGCTACACAGCAACAGTTTGCTTGCACTGTTGCCAGATTTAGGTGAAGTAAATGCTTGAGACAAATCAAAATATGATTAGTGAAATGCTACTATTATTCTAAGCATATCCCATTGTAGAAAATCATAGCAAAAAGAACATAAAACTATGCAAAAAGCTGTAAAATCAACATATAATATTTCAAATACATTGATCATGCAAAATGGTTAATATACAACATATTAAATCAACTTAACTAACATATCAGATAAAACATAAGAGTTTATAGGCATTTTTAGTGTACAAAACATGTTATGATTGAGGCATTTCTAGGCCTCATCATTTTCCCCCCAACTTATATTAATGCATGCCCTCATGCATTCTGTTGGGCTATGGAATCGCATATGTCCATGTTTAGATTCCATGACCTGTAGAATAACTTCTTACCTATGTAATACCCCCTATTTTCCTGAATGTTTCTGAGCCAATATTCAAATTGTTCATCAAGCTGGGCATCTTCCTCAAAATAGAATGGAACTGGAGTAATGATGGTTGGAGGCTCTGAACACCGAGACCTATCCAGTTATGTTGCATGATCTGGATCAGTTGGACTACACCTTTTGCTCTTCTTCTGGACCATTCTAGATTGATGGGGGAGATAGGTTCTCTTTTCATCAAAGACATGGAAAGTTCATTCCATCTGTCTCTGCATACTGACAATGTTGGGAAGAAATTGTGATCACAAAAATTGTTAAATCTGGCCACAGTCCCTCAAATTGTTCAAGTACATTCTCTTAATATCATCCTTGTTCATCATTGAGAAGTTCTGTTGAGTGATATTTAGGTGATTTGGCTGGATTGCTCTGACTAACAACTCAGCCCTTATTTCAATCACTTTATTCTACATTTTCTCGTGATCCCAATAAAGCTGATTTTGCAAAGTAGACATAAATGCTCTCAACTGAACATCTCCAATGTAGATTTGAGGATGAGAGTCAACTTCCTTTTGAATGAAGAAACTATGTAAAAACATTTCACACAGGATATTTTTCTACTCAAAAGGACTGTTAAAATATGTTTCCAGAAAATCTTCAATAGTGTCCAATTTATAGGGAAGATTTGAAGTAATCCTCATGACCTACCATCTGAGGTACTTTTCCTTCAAAATAAAGTTTGTAAAACACTGGTTGAGTCGTCTAAATTGGACTAAAAATTCAGCAATTTGACATAAGTCAGACACCTTTTCTTTCAATGCCTGAATTTTTGTGTCCTTGGCTTCTAGCTATTTTGCTTCCAATTTGAATTTTTTAGTTTTATTGGCAAGTTGTTCATATCTAAGCATCCAGCTAGCTATGTCTGCATTATACTGCTCTAGAGACATAGTATTAGGTGGTCTTACTATAGGGGGGATCCTAGGCAACAAATTTGTCTGAACTCCTTTTTCTGCCACTTCCACTGGATGTTCATCTGTCAATAACTCTACTTGCACCCCCTTATTTGCTAATTCTATGGGGTTGTCATCAGATAGTATTTCTACTTGTACCCCCTTATCTGTTGTTTCTACTAGAAGTGTAGCAAGTTGAAATGCAGGGACCTTAGTAGGAGTACTTACTTGAACATTTTCTTGCTGTTGGGACTGTTTATATGTTGGTGGCTCATTTTCAACATCTTCTGCAATATTCCTCACCATTTCTGAAGTATCTTCTAAACAAGAAGGCAATGCTTCAGAATAATATGGTGCTTGTCGGAATGAACAGGCACTTCTTCAGAATGAAGGAGTGCTATTTCAGGATGGACTCCCATGTCTGCTTCATCAGAATCATCTACTCTTAATAAACCCAGAAGAAATTGAGTCAAATTATCTTCATCATGGGATATAGCTAGCTGTTTTTCAGATTGTGACAACAATTTTTTTAGTTCTGCCACTTCTTGTTGAAGTTCTGCAATTTTTCTTTCTTGCATCTCAATGATGCTTTCTTTCTCAGTGATCCATTTGGTCTATGTTTTGACAACACTTCTTACTGCCCTCAACTACTCAGTGATGTCTTCCACTTCTGTTTCTGCTTTAGAAGTTGATACAGACAAATCAGTTGCAGTTGGCTGCTCAACCAATATCTCTTCTTCTACAACAGGTTGTTCTTGTTTAGGATGCTCTGTGAGACTGTTTATAAGGATATCTACCATATCTGTAGCTTGTTGAACTATAGCCTCTTCAAAACCAACTTGCTCAGTTTCTACCTCAGCTATCTGTTCAGGGAATTCTAGAAAGTTGTCAGATCTCTGGTTGTATCTCTGTGACATCTGGGCTACTTGGTCTATCTTCTTCCTCCATGACCCGTTCTGCAGTTTCTTTCAAATGGATTCTTGTAGACCTCCTAGTTCCAGATGTAAAATTCTTCTTTTTGCTCTATTTTCTAGTGATAGCAGGGGTCATGGGGTCAGTTTTAGATGCCTCTATTTCCCTTGTTTCACTTCTCTATTCTGACAAATCAGTTGCAGTTTCAGCAAACCAAACTTTCTTTTGTTTTTCTGCTCTACTGCTAGTTCCAGATCCTCTTCTCTTTTGTCTCTTAACTTGTGAAGTTGAGGGTTCGGGAGCAAGGTTTTACGCTCTGCTTGTGGGGTGTAGTTACGTAATGACTTCGGGGGCACTTTCTGCAGCTTCTTTTGCAGCATCCTCTACAACATTTTTTGCAGCAACTTCTGCAATACTTTCTGCAGCAGTTGTTTCCTCTTCTATAGCAACATCAGCAGTATTTGGTTCTTCTTCTTCCTCAATTTCATCCCCAAAAATGACATCATTTAGGTTAGAGTAAAATCTGTCAAAACTCCTAGGGTTTCCTCTAAAATGGTGTTGCCAAACTAATTTGATGAGGCCATGATGGCGAAGGCTTCCTTTAACCTCCTGATATCTTTTTGCCATGTTCTTTAACTCTTGATACAGATACAAGGGAAGATTTACCCTAACTTCTAGTTGTTCTCTACCATGTCTGAGATGGTTTAAAATTCACAGATGATGCCCTGACAACAGCACATACTACCCTTCACAGGTCAAAAACTTAATCACCCAGGTGGCTACTTCATCCCAGGGTTCCTGTAGGCTGGCCCATTTTAACCCTTTGCATGTGTTGTTATGGGTTAAGTATTCAGGTTCTCTATCATTTTCTTCTACAAACTGATTAACTACATTTGTCAATGTGTTCTTTCCAGATCTAGTAATTGAAAACCCTTCTAATGGTAGCTCTGTAATCTGACTTAAAATTTTAGAGTTTACCTCAATAGACATGTCGTTGACATGTTCTCGGTTGTTTCTGAACGTATGGGCGAACATGCCAGCTAAATCTTTAGAAGACCCATTGAATTTATCCAAAAATTTCATAAACCCTTCGTCTTCAAAAATCTGCACAACTGTCAAATTTTCTCGAAGGTAATTGGTATCTGTAGGCTCTATTCTGATCTTTCGCCCCATTTTTCTCTGTTTAAAAATTGTACACTACGGCTGTTGTTCTACTACAGGATTTCTAGCTATTTTTTGTTACAAATTTGCAGAGTTTTAAGTTGAAACCCTCGTTGCCCTATTTCTCGTCTTCTTCTTCGAAATGAACCATATCCTGTGCACTGTACCTCGCAACACATCTTTGGAAAGAAAGATGGCACACATTTCTACTTTTGCACTGTACACCTATTTGTTGATAATTGCATGGATGTCCTTGTCGTCAGATCCACCTCATTAGTTTTGTAGATTCTCATGTGCATGTTAATTGACATTAAAAACTGGTGGCATATGGTTGGTCATGTTCTTCGTATTTCCAATGAGTGCAAAAACAAACCATGTGCTGATTGACACGTGTCCCTTCCTCGCATGCAACTAAGAAAATTTTTTGATTTTGTCGTACCTTACCTTCTTGGATGCCACGTGGAAATGCTCTTTTCAAAGATTATAACTTATTGTGCAAACAAAATTTCATTCCAAATATTATGACCTCATTTTGAAGATAGGTCTTCATTCCGAAGACAAATCCTCATTCCGAAGATTATGACCTCATTCCAAAGACAGGTCTTCATTTCGAAGACAAATCTTCTTTGCAAAATTTTCATTTCGAAGATAGATCTTCATTTCGAAGATCAATCCTCATTTCGAAGATTAATCCTCATTCCGAAGATCAGGCTGTATTGTGAAAGTAAATCGTCATTCCAAAGACAGACCCCCATTCCGAAGACAGATCTTCATTCCGAAGACATATCTTCATTCCGAAGATGATGCAACAAGCCGTCATTCTGAAGACCAAGTTTCATTCTGAAGACAAATTGTCATTCCGAAGACAAAGTTTCTTTACGAAGACAAAGTGCAACATTCATTTTCTTGTCATTCTGAAGACAATTTCATTCCGAAGATAATATAGCAGGTATTGTTTTTGGCATTCTTGTTCCGAAGATTAGGCAGAAATCAATATTTTCATTCTCAAAACATGTTTTTAAGTATGCCAACTCTTATGAATACCTTTTATGCTAATGGTTAATTGTCACATACTATATACCAATCATTTTACAATGAAGAAATGTAAGAAATATATACCTGATAAAAATAGTTAATGCCATTTTTTGAAGAATGACTGCTTTTGTTGATATTCTGCTGAGATTTTCTGCAACATTTCAAAACAAGTGCACTAGGTGAATTTGTACAATGATGGTTCAAAAATTTCTCAAGGTTATGCATGCCAGAAAACTGGTTTTCATGCACACCAACTCAGTAGTGCCTTAATAAAATGTTTTCACTGTTGGGTTATTCATTTTTCTCTCTTTTTTTTTTTTTTTTTTTTTTTGATTTTCCCCATTTTTTTATTTTTACCTCTCCTTTTCTTTTTTCTTTTTTTTTTTCTTGATCCTGACTATGCCCATGAAGGAATTTCATGATTTCCCCTAAAACCATGCCCATGAAGGAATTCATACTCATAATTTATTCATCTTTTTGTTTTCTATTTTTTTGATTTTTTTTTTATTTTCTATTTTTTTCTTGAAATCCACTGATCATGTTGATTGTTTTGAAGTGGAAGAAGGAATCTCTTCCACCTGTTGTGTATCCAAACTATCAAGTTGCTGCAAGAATTCTTCTTTAGTCAGAGGTGTATGGTATACCCTGAGGCGATGTCCATTCACTACCAACTTTCTTCGTGACCCATCAATGGGGGATAAACGAGATGCTTTGTTGTTAAATACCTCTTCAATCCAGTAAGGTCCCAACCATCTAGTTTTCAATTTTCCAAGGAATTCTTCATATTGAGAATCGAACAGTAAAGCCCAATCTCCTTATTGAAGTTTCCTCTGCTGAATGTGACTGTCATGCCACAACTTCCTCTGCTCCTGAATTACCTCAGTTTGGTGCAGAGCATCCAATCTAAGTTCATCCAATGCATTTAGTTGTAGAATCCTTTTTGTCTGTGCCTGCGACAATTCAATTCCAATTTCTAGTGTTGTGCGCAATGTTAGTAGCTCAAATTCAATAGGTAAGAGAGGCTTTTTACCAAAGACTAGTTCATAAGGTGTGAATCCAGTAGTGGACTTCCAAGTAGTATTATAGGCCCAAACTGCTTCAGGTAATTTTTCTAGCCAATTTTTCCTATGAAAAGCTACTATTTTTGTCAAGATGCATTCTAGTTCCCTGTTTGTTACTTCAACCTGGCCATTTTCTTATGGGTGGTAAGGTGATGATTTCCTATGTTTGATTTCATACAATTCTGTAAATGCTTTTATGACTTTGGATGCAAATTGGGGTCCTTGGTCTGTGGTGATAGACCATGGAGCTCCAAATCTTTGAAAATTTTGAGTATACAGGAAATCAGTGACCTTCTCTTCACGAGCATGTTTGAAAGCACGCACCTCTACCCACTTTGTCAGGTAATCAGTGCATACTAGAATATGCACCTTTCCTTGAGAAGGTGGATCAATAGGTCCTATAAAATCAAGCCCCCACCTCTCAAATGGTTCTAAAACCATTTGAGGCTACAGTGGCATCTCATTTGTATAAGTGGGTTTCCCCATTCTTTGGAATGCATCACAATGCCTGATGTATTTTTTCACATCCTTGTGAAGAGATGGCCAATAATATCCTATCCCCAAGATTTTTCTAACTGTGCTTTTTACGAAATAGTGTCCACCTGAGGGTTCATCATGACAAGCTCTAAGGATATCATACACTTCATCCTTTCGGATGCACCTACGTAACACATGGTCAGGACTACACTTAAAAAGCATACCCTTAATCCATTCAAAAGAAGAACTCTGTTTGATCAATTGTTTTTTCTCTTTTGAAGTAAAATGTGGAGGAACTTTCCTTGTGACCAAATAATTGGCTATATCTGCAAACCAAGGTGATTGAACTGATATAGCAAATAGTTTTTCATCAGGAAAAGTGTCATCAACTAATTCCCCTTCATCTATGTTCTGCAACCTAGACAAGAAATCTGCAACAACATTAGCTTTTCTTGGTTTGTTGATTATGGTGATATCAAATTCTTGCAGCAACAACAACCAACGAATAATTCTTGCACTTACCATAGGTTTATTCATCAAATACTTAATGGTTGTATGATCTGTGTGAATAAATATTTGATAACCTGTGATATAATGCCCGAATTTGTTGATGGCATAAATTACTGCTAGGAATTCTTTCTCAGTTGTTGTATAATTTTTCTCTGCTCTGTCAAGTTCTTGCTAATGTTGTAGATGGTATAATGTTCACCATTATCAATTTGTCCTAATGCTGCTCCAATTGTTGTATTGGAGGCATCAGTCTGAATGTGAAATGGTAATGTCCAATTAGGTCCTCTGAGCATAGGTGGAGTTATCAATTTCTCTTTCAAAGTTTCAAATGCTTCCTGACATTTTGCAGTCCAGGAGAATTCATAATCTTTAGTCAATAAGGCAAACATAGGACTGGCTATTATACTAAAGTTGGAAATAAACCTGCGGTAAAAACCAATGTGTCCTAGGAAGCTTCTGACATTAGTCTGAGTTTTAGGAGGAAGGAGATTCTTGATAATTTCAACTTTCTTTGGATCAACTTGGATCCCTTCAGGAGAGATGTGATGACCAAGAACTATCCCTTCTTTCATCATCATGAAGCATTTATCCGGATTTAAGGATAAGTGGTATGTTTCACAACGAGTTAAGACTTTGTCAAGATTTTCCAATGTAAAATCAAAATTTTGTCCACATATTGTGAAATCATGCATGTAAATTTCAACACTTTTGGTGGTCAGATCAGCAAAAATTGCTAGGACTGCTCGTTGAAAAGTTGCTGGGGCATTACACAAACCAAAAGGTAAAAACCTATAGGCAAATGTTCCCCATGGACATGTAAAAGTTATCTTTTCTTGATCTTCGAGTGCAATCCGAATTTGATTATATCCACTAAATCCATTAAGAAAACAAAAGTATCTTTTTTCAGACAAGAGTATCTAACACTTGATCTATGAAAGGTAATGGAAAATGGTCTTTGTATGTCACCTTATTCAATTCTCTATAGTCTACACATACTCTCATTTTTCCATTTTTCTTAGGAACTATTACCAATGGAGAAACCCATTGGCTATCGAAAATTGGGTAAATGAATCCTACTTCCAGGAGTTTTTCAATTTCTTCTTTCACAATATCTCTTAAGGCGGGATTCAATCTTCTTTGAGGTTGTCCGATCGGCTTGACTTCTTCAAGTATAGATTCTATGGGTACATATATCGGGATGAACTCTGACATATCTTTGTAGTTCCAAGCAAAAGCATGAACATGCTTCTAAAACAACTATCAATTTTTCTTCCTCTTCCCTAGTAAGCTGGCTGTAGATGTTTAGAAATTTTCCTGGCTGGACTTCTATTTGTTTTGTATTTAGGACTAAATTCACTCCTTCATATTTTGTGTTTAAGGTATTAAGAGGACATTGCTGAGATGGGAAAAACGAAGTAGTTTCTATTTCATTGCTGCTTGAGGGAAGCATATCTTGTATGGAACAGTGAGAAGGAAAAATCAGATGATGGTGCCATCCATGTGGTAGTGAAACAGAGTTTCCCTGTGATAGCATAGATGATTCATATTTAGATTTTTTATTCTCCTCATTACTTATCAATTATTGGATATTTGTTGCTTCCCCTTCTAAACCTTGTTCATGCAGAACATTCATCAGGATTGTTTCATTTTCTAAGTTTTTTGTGTCACTGAGGTCTTCTATGTGTTCTCTTACTACTAAGATAGCTAGTGTAGAAATGACCTCTTCTGGTTCTTCATCTGAGTCAGAAAACTATAACTGACCTAAAAATTTGCTAGATGGTTTTGCAGGAGGATATAAAGAAATTTGTTTCAGCTCAATACCATTTGAAATAGTCATATTTCCATATCTGCAGTCTATGAAGGCTGCTGCAATTGCAAGCCAAGGTCTTCCCAAAATAATGGGATATCCATGTGCTAAATTTCTTGGCTGTAAAACCATAAAATCTATAGGGAATTCCCAAGAAGAAAATTCTATAGGGACATCTTCAATGATTCCTTCAGGTTTTGCAACCGACCTATCGACCATTTCTAAAACTGTAAATGTGGGGCTGAGATGTTTGAGCTGTAATTGTTCCATTGTATCTTTAGTCATGACATTTATTGCAGCTCCTAGATCCACTAAAACATTTGATATTGGTACTGAACCTATGGTGACTATGATAACTGGGCTTCCTGGATCACTATACTTTGGAGGTAGTAGTTTTCCAGATAAGAGATCAACTATCTTCCCTTCAACACCTGCACAGTATTGGGGAATGCTTTCTTCTTTCTTCCTGCTCTTTTAATGCACAAATTTTGGACAGTACTATTAATTTTTGGTATTTCCTTAATGGCTTGCAATAAGGGTAATGAGATAGTCAAATTTTTGAGTTCTTTGACCAATTCTGACTCAGAAATTTTTGGTATTGCATTAAGTCTTTCAGGATATGGAACTATCCTTGGTAATTGTTCTGCTTGTGTCTCTTTTTCTATTATTGGATCCAATTTTTCTGTTTCTATTGTTGGTTGTATTCTCTCTAGTTCTAATGATTCTTGCTTTTCATTATCTTTGATTTTCATTAAAATTGGTTCAGGTACAACTTTCCCTGAACGGAGTTGGATATCGCTACAATCAAGAACATTAATTTCAATATTTTCTTCAGCTTTAGCCACATAGACAGGAGGTGTCTGTCTTACACTATTTGGATTAGTGATTGGCTAAGCTGGCAATTGAGGTTGTTTCACTTGCTGTGGTTCTTTGTTGTTTTTATTGAAAATTTTGATTAGGTGCAGGCAACAAATGCTGAGTTTGACCTTGATTCCTTTGCTGCCTTGGATAGGACTGGTATTGTTGATTCCACTGTGGTTGGTTTTGCACCCAATGTGGATTAGTTTGATTCTGATTCCAAGCTGGATTGTTTTGATTCCATGAGGGGTTGTTTTGATTCTGATTCTAGGCTGGGTTACTCCAATTTTATTATGGCCATTCTTGGGAATTTGTCCATTGAGGATAATTCCAAGGACATTGGGTTGGTTCTGATTGTCCCCAAGGCATAGTACCAGGATTATGCCCCCAATTTGTAGGAAAACGGGGGGTATTTTGATATTGAGAGAAATTCCCCCCTTGTTTTGGTCCAATATAGTTGAGTTCCTTAGTCTGGTTTTCTAACACAGTTTTGAGTTGTGGTAGTAGGTGGCATTGATCAATTGAATGCCTTTTTGAACAGATACTACAAATGGTTGAGATAGATGTTTTATTCAAAGGACATTCCTGCAAAGCATGTTTACTTCTACATCTTGGGCAATAAATTGCCAAAGGTTCTATGTTTTTAGCTTTTGCAGAGATTTCCCCTAAAGTAGTGTTTAGATGCACTAGGATATCAGTTTTGAAATTTGCAAGTTCCTCTATCAGGTCCTTTACATCAATGCCATTTGTGCGGATTTTTCTTCTTCTCTGCTTAGTGTGAGAGTAATTCCTGCAGAGATCCATAATTTTCTCATTACTGATAGTGGTTACATCCCCTTTTCCCATTAAATCCAGAACTTCTCTGGATTCATCTTGCAATCCTCTCAAAAAGATAGTTTTACACAATTATGGTTCTACTAGTCCACATCTCCTTTGAACAAAGGAGAACCTATCAAGATAATCTTCCAAGGTCTCATCATCTTCCTGCTTGATTCTAAATAACTCATGTTTTTTATTCCTTACACGGCAGTATTCTTGATATTAGTCTAAAAAGACAGTCTCCATTTGATCCCAAGTTCTTATGGAATTTGGCTCTAAGCTCATGAACCAGCGTAATGTTGAATCCTTGAGAGTTGAGGGAAAAAACTTAAGTTTTTGATTGTCATTTATATAATCATAGGTTTGACACACTACCTTGAATTCAAACAAAAGCGATCGGGATCTTCGAGATACAACACCTTGGAAGGTTGGAAATCTCGAAGGTGAAATGGTCTTCATGGGAGAGTTTTGTGTTGGATTCAGATGAATAGGATATTCAAATGTTTTGGATGGTTGGAGTATATCCTGATCATCCCCTTCATTATGAACATAGCCATGTTGGCCATCTACATTGCCTCCTTCTGCCATAGTTTCTTGTTTCCTAGGAGAAGTTAAAGCTTTCCAAATTGTTCTCTCAAGAGGTCCAAGCTTCTCTGTTGATGAGTCTGATGAATTATCTTCCTTAAGATATTCTGTTGATAAAATTGGTGATTTTCCTTTATCAAAATGTTCTATTGATGGTGAGACTGGTGATTTTTCTATCAATATTTCAGGTAGTTCAAACACAGGTGATTCACCCCTTAGGCGTGAATATCTCCTTAATGGGACAAGCTAGGGATCCTTTGGAGTATCCCTAGACTTACTCATTCATGTTTACTCCTAAATGACATAAATTAAGTCAATAGTTGTTATCTTACTCTGCTGTTATATTCAGATTTTAACCTGAATGTTCACAGTTTAGTCTGATTACAGCTATTAGACTATTTGTTTTCTTCTGACAACACTATTCCCCCTACAACGGCACCAAAATGATGCGTAGTCGTTATACCATCATTAATTCTCAATGAATCTATCAATCCAGGGCAGTGTACAAGGCTATCTACGGGAGAAGAAGTGAAACAGCTATAACTTAGGTCAATCTAAGGCAACAAGTCTTATTGGTGGAACTGGTTGTGTGGGGGGTTTTGGAACATTCCTATCTCTAAATTGCATAAATTAAATCTGAATCTAAGTTGTAGAATTGAAAACTAATCATTAACTACAGAAATGAAGTCCTAATTACAATTGCAAAATGAGACCTAATTATATTATAGAATTAACAGTTGCAGAATTGAAAGTCTGATCCTAATTGCAGAAAGGAAATCTAATTAATTTTGCAGTAATGAAAGTTTAGATCTAATGTGGAAATAAAAACTATCAAAGTTACGCAATGTGAAGGTTGTCAATCTTCTATTCAGATTTTGACAACAAAACATAAAATGCAGGAAATTGCTGAAAAATAGTAAATTCGGAAATAACAATCTGAAAATAAAGTGGAAACTTTGTTGAAAGTAAGATTGCAACTAAAACTTTAAGCACAAGATTAATCTAAGCATAAATAAACTAATACTGCAAATATTGTCAACTATTTACAAGCAATTGACATAACAAGTTCTACAACTCATTCTGCTGCAGCAAAATCAGAATAAAAACCCGCTTTTTTAGTCCTCCTCCTAGGTCTGGAAGTGGCCAGCCTCTTTGTCTAGAAGAAGGTGTAAGTCTCTCTCTTTTTCTAAATCTTAATCACATTCATTTACAAGTAATTTGAAATAGAACTGGTGCACTTTATTGATCAAAAGACATGATTACAAGAATTCTACTGAAAAACTGTTACAGGACTGTAACAGTCAATTTCTAGTTATACTCTATATTTTCTGCTAGCTTCCTTACTCTATTTTCTACCTCTTTTTCTATCTACCTCGCTCAACCTGAATGGGAGCAATATTTATAGATATCCTATGATCTGATTACAAACAAAGAATATCAAAAATATCTAATCCTACAATGCTGCAACAAATTCTGGTTTTATCCTAGAAGAGGACTAAAACCTGATCTTTCCCTTAATGATGGCTTTGGTTGGCAACGATGGCAAATACAGATGGAAGATATTTCTCTTTACTTTTTCCAACCTTTATTTCCCTTTTTTCGGCTTCAAAAATCGGTCAAAAGGTCAAAAACACATTCTGTTCTTCATTCCAAAGATAAGTGGCTTCATTCCGAAGACAATGCAGTTTTCATTCCGAAGATCGCTCATTCCGAAGATACTGCATTCTCATTCCGAAGATCGCTCATTCCGAAGATACTGCATGCTTCATTTTGTAGATCCGCTCATTTCGAAGACGCTGCATTCTTCATTCTGAAGATCCACTCATTTCGAAGATCCTATGTTCCTTCATTCTGAAGATATATGTTCATTCTGAAGATATCTGTTCATTTCGAAGATATCTTGGTATGAACAAATATATGCTTTTCCATTGATTTCTTCTGCATCTCTCAGGTGGGTTATATCCTAAGATCAAATTCTAATGGTCTTCATCCCTTTCCTCATGTGAATTCCATGCCTTGCTATTTATGGACAACTGGCTAGAATTTACATTGGAAATACCAGTTTTTGCTGCACAACAACAGTTTGCTTGCACTGTTGCTAGATTTAGGTGAAGTAAATGCTTGAGACAAATCAAAATATGATTAGTGAAATGCTGCTATTATTCTAAGCATATCCCATTGTAGCAAATCATAGCAAAAAGAACACAAAACTATGCAAAAAGATGTAAAATCAACATATAATATTTCAAATACATTGATAATGCAAAATGGTTAATATACAGCATATTAAATCAACTTAACTAACATATCAGATAAAACATAAGAGTTTATAGGCATTTTTAGTGTACAAAACATGTTATGATTGAGGCATTTCCAGGCCTCATCATCTACTACATCAATGGTCATGATACTAATAAATGAATGAGCCTTATAAACCTAATACAATACCTAATTGAAAAATATCAAGTTATTCCTAATAGCTTTTATTCTCAATCTTCTTCTAATCGAGACCTTGGAATTTTCTAAAATGCATTGCCTAATTAGAATAAAAAACAAAACATAGTGAATAATGTTCACTATAGGAAAATCCCACCTTCAAACTAAGGTATGGTTGGGACACCATACTATTCTAATCATATCTCTCATATTTGTGTTGCAAATAGACAACCCTAGAATTTTTCATTTGATCAACCTTCTAGACCTTATTTGATCCATAGGTTTGTTTGTTTATGTGCATTGGTGCCACTATAATTAGTGACATAACAAGGTTGGTGGCATTGTGGTCAACACACCATAACTCCAATTGGTGCTATGAGGAAATATGATGTCGCAATAAGGAATAATATTTTCATATTTAGCGAAGAGTCTAGAAAGGCACTAAGGCTTACAATATCAAAGTGTTAGGTTGTCATTATCCTTGAGACTTTAAGAAATCCGTAGTTTACTCAAATCATAAGTATGCATATTCTAGTTCTATAAGGTTGTATTATTATTGTAGTATATAATACAATCTTATTTTATAGCCATGTTTCCTTAGAGTATTTCTTAGAAGTATGGGTTATTGGAAATTACTAGTAATAATTGTGTTAATTCATATTCTTTTAGATATTTGGTTATTAATCATTTGTCATATACTAGATATTATGATTATTTTCATAACAAAAAATTAGAAGACTATTTTGACTTTGTCTTGCAAATTGCCACTCTTACTAGATAGATATACCAAAGTCCTTAAAACATTTAAACCTATAAAACAAACTTTGGAGATTATAAAATAGTTGAGCTATGTTATTCATGTTCAAAATAACCTAAACACAAATTGTAGACATCTATACTATCTTTTCTACATTCAACAAGCCCCTCCATATTTGGTTAAACATGGAAGAATAAAAAGAGATATTTTAACTTGTCATGTAAATGATGCATAACATTGTTTTAAATATATCTCATAATATGGAGCATGGCAATGTTAGTTACTCTTGGTAGAGGAACCTAATATTCAAGGATACATTATATTGATATTTGAATGTTTGATTTTGTTTGTGACATGTAATTGACTTTATTATATATAAACTAAATTATTACATTGATTACTTTAAATTTTATAAACCATATTTAAAATGTAGCATCTTAAGAAAAATGATACACCTCCAAATGTTGACAGATGTATATATTTGCATGCAATGACAGATTTTTAATTATATGAAGGATAATATTATGAGCTAAGTTGAGAATACTATTTTCATATAAAATTTATTCTTTATAGGTTGAATAGTTTTTTAAGATTAATTATATGGGTTAAGAGGATTTTTTATAAGTTAATTGATATTATATTATGCCGAGAAATATGAAGGCTCCCAAATACCTTTTACATCAACAAGGAACAACAGGCATCAGCCTAAGCCCAAGAGGAAGTATACAAAACCCTCAAAAAAGTAGGTAAATCTTCACCTATTACATTAGCAAAAAACACTACAACAAACACAGAGAAAAGGATCCATCCTTCAAGACTACAAGATGAAAGTCGAACCCAAGAAAAACAAAGAAGCCCCTTGGGCACTACCCAAACCAAATAGCAGGAACATCCGAGAAACAATCTATTGATCAGGACTGCCCATGGCCTCCTTCTATTCGTCCACATTTTTTCTAGAAGCTTCTAGATTCTTCTCAGCTCCTCCCAAAGTCTAAGAATTTTGGGAAGAAGCGAGTAATTTTCTGAATTGCTTCTGATGCAGCAAATTTTTCCCACCCTATCACATTCGGTGATGGTTCCAAGACTTTTGGCTTTTTCAAAAATGATGATTCCCAACATTGTCAAATTTCCTATCTCGGTCTTGGAGCAAATCTTGCCAATCTTCAAATAAACATCTCTAAAAATATTTTGGTGCCAATGATCTTTCCACATGTGGCAGGGATCACTCGAATTGGAAAGAGTGAGATCTCCATTTGTGTTGTTGATGTCCCCACTATATCTGCAAAAAAACATCCTTTGATTTATTCCCAAACTTTCTGTTTGAGATGTTAGTAGGCTTTGGGAATGAACTATTACTCCTGGCTATTGAAAAATCATAATTTTTTTGGAGAAATGGATAGATCATGTGGCAATGGACATAGATACCAGACATGCTAGGGGTTATGTGACAGGACACCCACCTATTATGGAAATTATGTAGATTAATATTCGTGAGATGAATGGGTTCAAAACAAGTCCAGATGATCATGAGACAACCATCCAAATGACAGTTCCACAGAGAGAAGGGGTCATGAAAATGATGGAATTTTTTATTCAAAAGGACGGGCCAGAAAACCAAGACCTTAAATACTTTTTGAAATTTGGTGCCTATTGTCCTACTAGGACCTTTTGAAACTTCAACACTCTTACACATAGTGAGGAAACTTATAAAAAATATGGTAACCCAACTAATCATTGTCAATTTTTTCAATAGTGGCTAATGCACGTACCTCCTGTGGTAGTGTGTCTATCCAAGTCAACAAACCTGGACCATCAACCCCAATGTTTGCTAGTTTATCTACTACCTTATTTGCTTCTCTAAAAGCATGTTGGAAGATAACTTCCTGCTGGTGAGTAGCAAGTTTCCTGGCCTCTTCAATGCAGCTTCTAACTTTCCAAGATGGTCTTTTGGAGCTTTTCATGTAATTAATAATATTGAGAGAATCCCCTTCAATGATGATTCTTCTTGGGATATGTTTTATTAATGCAAGACCTCTCCATAATACCTTTGCTTCAGCCATATGATTGGACTATTCACCAAGGTATTCAGCAAATGCTAAAATCGAGTTTCCTTTATGATCTTTGATTATGCCTCCTACTCCTGCTTTTCTGGATTGTCTTTTGTTGCTCCATAAAAATTCAATTTGACCCATCCCTGGGGTGGGGGACACCATTTAATGTTACTTCTGGGATTGGGTTGAGATACAATCATGTCTTGGGAAATATTCAGATAATGAAGAATGATAGTTTCAAACCTAGAACAAGGCCTTGGATCATACGAAATAATGGAAGCGTTCTCTTTGGCAAAGGAAATAATTTTACTGGTTAGAGATGAAATATCCTTGGAAAAATTAGAGAACACTCTTTGGTTCCTTTCTAACCATATTTTCCAAAGAAAATGATATAGATAGAACCTCCAAATTATGCTCAGCTTGGGATGGTGGAAAGGTTGAGGCCACTGAATGAACAACTCCACAATAGAAGGAGGTTTTACCCAACTTATTTGGAACCTTTGGAAGAGGTTATCAAGAATGGAAATGGAATAGGGACAATTGAGAAAGATGTGGTGGGAGGATTTCCAGTTAGATAAGCATAAAAAACATCTATTTGGGATAATTATCCCTCTTTTAATGAGGTTATCAACTATCAAAATTTTATTTTGAATGGCAAGCCAAGAAAAGAAAGCAATTTTTGGGGTAAGGTGTTTGATCCATACCAAATTGAAAGGAATTTGGGTTTCTTCCTGGGGAATGAGGAGCTGATAAGCAGATTTGACTATAAAATTCCCATCTTCTATTGGGGCCCAAATAATGTTATCTTTAACTTCTCCTGTGGGGATGATTATGGAATTGAGCAGTATTTCTAAGTCCCTTGATTCTTCAGGGTGATGGATGTTGTGAATGCTTTTCCACCTATAGATGTTATTTGTTTTGTGAAGGAAATCAACCACTTTGTATCCAAAGGTTGCATCTGTAAAGTCTTTGAGAATCCTAATGTTTTGAGCCTGAATGAGTGGTTGATTTCCTATCCACCTATCCAACCAGAATTTTATTGATCTACCATCCCCCATTTCCCACCTGAGTCCTTTCCTCAACAAACTCTTTGTTTGGATTATTCCTTTCTAGAAAGTTGAGCCATTTGTGGGTGTTATCTCATTTAGAAACTTTGTGCCCTACAAATACTTCCTCTTGACTATAGTGATCCACTCCACTTGCTCTTCCGATAATAATCTCCATGCATGTTTAGCCATTAATGCTAGATTTAAGTTTTTAAGTCTTCTCAATCCAATTCCTCCTTGGTCTTTAGATCTACAAACTTTATCCTAGGCTACCAGATGGAAACAACTTTTGTTTTCAGCCCCAGTCCATAAGAATTGTTTTTGAGTTTGTTCAATCTTGTCATACACTTTTGAGGGAGCTTTAAACACTGAAAGGAAATAGATTGGGATACTTTGGAGGTATGCCATGGTTAAAATAGCTTTCCCTACTTGGGACAGAAGGTTCCCTTTCCATCCAATTAACTTTTTTTGAACTCTCTCAATCACTGGGTTCCACATCCCCTCAACTGGTGTGCCCACAAAAAGAGGAAGACCTAAGTAAACAATAGGGAATGATGCAATTGAGCATCCCAAGATCTTGGCTATTTTGATCTGCCTTTGGTGAGGAGTGTTCAAGAAATAAATTTTGCTCTTTTGGAAATTTATTTTCTGGCCTATTGCTTATTCATATAGCAAAAGAATGTATTTTATTACTTTAGCTTCAAGTATGGAGGCAAAAGTGGATAGGATCATGTCATCCACAAATTTTTGGTGAGTAACAAGATCAATTTGAGTTGTTGCTTTAATTCTAGATATGAGACCTGATCTTCTGGCAGCATAAATTGTCCTCCCCAAAGCTTTCGTAGCTATGATGAAAAGTAGGGGAGATAAAGGGTCTCCTTGTCGAAGACCTCTACTGCTTTGGAAGTAACCAGCTGGGGAACCATTTACAATAACTGAAAACCATGCAGTTGAGATGCAACCTTTAATTAGTTCCACCCATTCTGGATGAAACCCAAACTTGAGTAAAACATCAAAGAGGAAATCCCAATTAACCCTATCAAAGGCCTTGTTCATATCCAGTTTGAGGAAAAAAACAACTTTTTTATTCTGAGACGATGAATGGAGAGCCTCATGCATTGTTATGATTCCATATAAAATTGACCTTCCTTGGATGGAGCTTCCTTGAAAGTGGTCTATAAACATAGGAAGCACATCCCTCATCCTGTTCACCATGCATTTAGTGAGGATTTTGTAGATAACATTGCAAAGGCTAATTGGTCTAAACTCATTTAAACTCCTTGTAGTTGGGCTTTTGGGAATTAGTGCTATGAAGGTGGAATTGAAGCTACGAGGGACCACTTTGGAATATTGGAGTTCTTTGACTATTTCACAAACATCACCACCCACAATATCCTAGAAAGTCTAGAAAAATCTTGGAGGGAATCCATCTGGTCCAGGGGCCTTGTCAGGGTTCATGGAAAATAGGGCTTCTTTGATTTCATCCTCTAAAAATGTAGTAAGTAACTTTTGATTGACCCCATTAGGAATGACCTATGGAATATGGGATAGTAATGATTCTTTGGCCAAATATGAACCTGGAAGAGGAGCTTCAAGAAGGGATTCAAAATGGGAAACTACTTCATTTTTTATTTCTCTGATGTCTGTTGTGATGGTCCCATCATTTTTGAGTAGTTCTTTTATTCTATTATTACTTCTATTCCTCATTGTGGAGATATGAAAAAAATTTGTATTTGCATCTCCCTCTTTTAACCATGTGATTCTAGACTTTTGCCTCCAAAAGGTCTCTTCACAGGCCAAAACATTATGGTATTCTGATAAAGCAATTTTTTCTTCCAATATGATCTCTTCATCATTTAATCCATTTTGGATTTTATGCTCAATAATGGTTAATCTCTCCTTAATGGCTTGCTTGTTGTCAAAAATATTCCCAAAAATCTCTTTGTTCCAGACTTTAAGGTTTTCTTTGACTAATTTCAGTTTTTGCCCTAGTCTGTAAGAAGGTGACCCTTGGACCAAGGTTGACCACCACTGCAACATTATTTCCCTAAGATCTGGATGATGAACCCACATTGCTTCAAAATGAAAGGGGGTTTTGAAAATTTTTGGATTATCCATTTCTAATAGAAGAGGGCTATGATCAGACCCAATTTTAAGGAGAGATTGGAGACTAGCATCTCCCCAAATATTTATAGCTTATTTGGACAATAATGTTCTATCCAATATTACCTGAATAAATTGGCTTCCACTTCATCTGTTGCTCCAAGTAAATTGGTTCCCTTTGAGGTTAACATCCATGAGATCATTGGTATTGATAAATTCTCTAAATTCTTCCATGCTTCTAGTTGGGTTACTTGAACCTCCTCTCTTATCAGATGGATACAACGGTGTGTTGAAGTCCCCTGCCAAGATCTAGGGAATAGAAGAAAAACTTTCTCTTAGCTTGGTAAGGGCTGCCCATAGCATAGCTCTGCCAGTGGGTGTGTTAGGAGCATAAACATTTGTAAGAATCCACTAAAAATTTTTATCTTTGTCAAAAAACAAAATGCTAGTAGTTCTATCACATGAATGTATTAATCTGCCTTCTATCTTTAATGGGTCCCAAAGACACATTAAACCTCCTGAGGCTCCTCTTGCATGGCTAAAAATGGCTTCACAATTTTTCCAAACTTTTTTGGCTGTTTGAATAGACCAGCTTTCATCTATCTTGGTTTCTTGCATGATAAATATGGTAGGTTTGACTTCTCTCCTAATGGATCTGGCTATCCTTTGTTTAGCCAACCCATTTAACCCCCTCACATTCCAGGAGAGGATTTTCATTTTGATGGTTTGGTTTTTCTTCCCCCTTGCCTTGTGTTTGGGGGGTTTGGTGCATTTATTCTCATCAGTGGATTGGGAAATAATGTTTGGAAATAGGGTTAGTTGTATCCCATTAGCAATATCATTTTGAATATCCTTTTTCCATTGCTCACTAGCTGATATCCTACCTCTTCTCTTTTCACCTCCACAATCAATAGGAGATTTTTTTGAACTTCTAGTCTATTTTGGACTAGGTTTTGGGGGAATAATTTGTTGTAGGACGAGACTACCCTTTTCCTTAATCTTATGAATTGCACTTTGGTATTCCATATGAGCATGTTTTGACTTTCCTTTAGAATAAATAAGCTCTTTTATAGGGATACGATCCTCCTCTTAAAGAAAATTATCTAGGATATTAAAATTTTCAACAGGAGTGTGAGATGACCTAGATTTCTTAGGAGAGTCTAAGTTATTAGGAAGTTAAATCTCCTTGCCCTTGATGTATTCAACCTCTTTGCATTCTTCTATTATATCTTTAGAAAGAACATCAAATTTATTTGGAGAGGTAAAATATGGGCATACCTTTTCTTGGTTTGGATTTTTAGCAAAACCAGCCTGTTGGTATTCATTTTCAGGATCAGGTTGCTAGGGATTTGAAGTCCCTCCACTTGAATGCCCACTTCCACTTTATTTCTATTGATAAACCTTTCCATGTATGTTTTGACCTGACCTTTTTTTCCAGAATTGTCCTTTTTGCCCTTGGTTCCTCCTCCCTTGGAACCTATTGAACCGCACATCCTTTTTTTGGTAATTCCTCTATTTATTTTAAATAAGGGCATTGATTCCTTAAATGGCCTTGTGTACGGTATTCAACATTGTAATCCAACTTATTTTTGTATTCCAAATATTTTTTACGATAATATATCTCGTATTCCATATCTATGTAGGTCGGCACTACATAATGGTATTGTAACTAACATTATAGTATATAGTATCGTGACTACATAATGGTATTGTAAAAATGTATTAAGTATGTATGTATTTCTTATCCTTGGTTTTCTTTTCAAAAATTGAAAAAAATAATTGAATGAGATTATGCCATTTGATTTGTTACTAATTTAATTGTTCTAAAATTTCAATTAATATTAAATAGTATTAGTTTAACTAGTTAGTACCTAAATTTTTAAGGATAAGACCTAGGTTTGAATCCTATCAAGCTATACTTGCATAATTACCAAGTTGTTATAATACTACTATATGACCATAATGGAATAAAATTGGGACTTGTTTCAATCCCATATAACCAATCAAAGAAATATTTAATTATAATAATGATACTATATACCTATAAAAATCAATGGTATAGTTTAATTGGTTAAGTTCCTTAACTTTTAAGGAGGGGACTTAGGTTTAAATATTGTCACCCAGTATAGGTATAATAGCCAAGTTGTTATAATACCACTATGTGGTCATAATATAACATAGGTGGGACTAGTTTCATTCCCATATAACCAATAAAAAATATGCACTTTCCAAAAAGTGAAAAAGATAGTCTAATAAGAAATAAGTAATTATTAAGGTAATCTTTTGCTAAACAAATAATTCTTAACAAGTATATATTTTTAAAACTTTTGAACATGAATCAATGGTCTTTCAAACATAAATTACCTTTCATGAAAAAAAACTTAAAAATTTGGGGTCATTTCTATCAAAATATTGTTAGGTCAATTAAATTATATCTAGCTTGTCCTTTTATCAAAGATATTTTTCATTTTTTATCTTACTAAATTTTTTATGTTTTTGCAATCAACTTCTTGCAGTCCTTTTTATTAAGAGATAAAATATCATTCATCCAATTACCTTCTAAAATTTGAAGTTCACCAAGATAAAGATCAACACCAAGATTGGCTAATTTATTTACTATCTGATTTTCTTATCTATCTATATACTCATATTTCCAAAAGTGTTCTATTAATAGTTGATGAAAATCAATAATAATATTATTTTTCATTCAATCCTCACATCCATTATTGTTAACATTAATAATAATTTGTGAATCCCCTCAATTGAAATATATTTTCATCATTTTTTAATTGTAATTTTGATCCCTATAAAAAATTCCCTAGCCTCTACACAGTTGTTAATTGAAGTTCCATATGATTTTGAGTGAGAAAATTTTAACTTCATTATTTAAAAAAAAACACCTCTGCAATATTTTTTTGAATTTCTATCGGAAGCACCATCAAAATTAATTTTCATAAACCCAATTTCTAGATAGTTTTATTTTACCATAAATCAAAATGAATATTGTGTTTTAACTCCAGTGTAATATATGATCCTTCCATGTATCCTATAACCAAGAATTTGAAACCTCTTTTTTTGCATTTAATACTTGCCATGATGAACATCGTGTATTTAAACATTCTACAAGAGAGACAATGATATGGTTTTAAACTTGTACTTGATTTTGAGATTTATTTTAAAAATTCTATGATTTCTTTCAAGCCATAGATTCTAAAAAATAATCGTAGGATCAATCCTCCATAAAATACATAATACTTTAGCTTTAAAATAATTAATCCAACTTGTCATCAACTCTTTTAATGTTAATTGCAAGAGAACTCTTCGAACAATAGTGAACACAAATTATTAATGGAGTAAATCAATTTATGATGGCCACTTCAGGAGGGCGTAGTCCTAGCCACTAAGGAGAGCAGATATATGCATAATTAAATTATGAAATGATGATATATTATTTAAGAGATAACAAACTACTCCTATAAATATGAATCAGAGAATAGTGAACTTAAAATTATAGCCAAGTCGGCTACATTAGTGTTGTAACATGGCTCCCCTTCTTGGAAAGCTTTGTCCTCAAAGCTGAAAATGACTCATATATGCTTTTTATTTCCCATGTAGCATCTTCTACTGGTAAGTCCTACCATTTGATTAGAAATTATTTTATGTGACAGGATCAAAGAATACGAGATCTTCTTTGCAAAATTTCTTCTAACTGGAGATATATACGTCCTTATTCATCAAGTATTGGAAGTTATGATTGAGAGTGTACTTTTTGTCCTATCACCTTCTTGAGACATGAAACATGAAATACTGGATGTATACGGGATGAGGGAGAAAGCTCTAGTTGATATGCCACTTCGCCTATGCGGTGCACTATCTTGTAAGGACCATAAAATCTTGGAGTCAACTTTTGACTAGTCTTGATCTTCAATGATAGTTGTTTGTAGGGTTGTAGATGCAAGAAAACCATATCACCTATATTAAATTGTCTTTCGGAATGGTGTGAGTCTTGTTGCTACTTCATACGATTTTGTGCTTGGACCAAATTGTCTTTGAGAATGTTGAGCATTGTCTATTGGTGTCGGAACCAATCATCTACCTGGGCCACTTTGGAAGATCCTGGCACATAATTTGCTAGTTTTGGTTGTTTTACTCCATACAATACTTCAAATGGGGATATCTTGATGGAATAATGGTATGAAATGTTGTACCACCATTCTGCTAATAAAAGCCAATGACTCCATTCATATTGTTTATCTTGAGTAAAACATCTTAGATAGGTACCTAAACATTTGTTAACTATTTTAGTTTGGCCATCTATTTGAGGATGGTATGGAGAAGAAATATTTAACTTCATACCACTAAGATAAAATAATTCTTTCCAAAAATTGCTAGTAAAAATAGGATCACAATCACTTACAATATTTTTGGGCATTCCATGCAACTTGAAAATTGAGTCCATAAATACCTTAGCCACTTTTCTTGCTGAGAATGGATGTTGTAGAGCATTAAAGTGAGAATATTTAGAGAGGTGATCCACTACCACAAATATTACTATTTTATCTTCTGATTTAGGAAGACCTTCAATAAAATCAATTGAAATATGTTCCCATTGGCGATCCGGGATAGGTAGTCGCTGAAGCAATCCTAGAGATTTGACTGTTTCACCCTTATTGCACTGATATACTTCACATTTAGCCATCCATGTATTGAAATTAGATTTTAATCCTTTCTAATAAAAGGATTGTTTTACCCTCATATATGTCTTCAAAAAACCGGAATGTCCTACTAATGAAGAAGCATTCGATTCTTCAAAAATCCTGGATTTGATGGTAGAATTGCATGAAATGTAAATGCAATTCTTTCTTCTTAATACCATGTCATCATATAAAAAATGAGGATGCTTAGATGATCTTAGCATCAAATCTTGAATTATTTGAGCAGTTTCAGTATTTGACAACCATTCCTCTTGGAGCTAAGAAACCCATTGGGAACAAGGACCTAAAATGGCGTTGATAACCACTTCATATTTATATTTACGAGATAATGCATCTATTACCATATTGTATTTCCTTTTCTTATACTCGATAAAAAAATCATAACCCAATAGTTTTTTAACCACTTGTTTTGCTCTAGATAAGAAAATCGTTGTTCTAGAAAATGCTTGAGACTACTATGATATGTTTTTATGATAAAACAACTACTAATTAAGTAGTCTCCATTTCTCAACTGCTTGAAGAATAGCTAATATTTATTTCTCATATGTGTACCTTCCCAAATTATTACCTGAAATATACTTACTCTCTTGCATTAGTATTACCCCAATACTTGTTCCTGAGGCGTCACATTCAATCACAAATGGTTTATGAAAATTTGGGGTTGCCAAAATTGGAGTAGTACACGTTGCTTCCTTGAGTTCCATGAATGCTTGAGTGGCTACATTAGACCAATGAAAATAATCCTTCTTTGTGAGATCTTTGAGAGGGGTTGCAATTTTACCATAATTGTGCACAAACTTGCAATAGTAACCAATAAGACCCAAAAAACCTCAAAGTTTCTTGATGGGTTTAGGTAAAGGCCAATATTGAATGGCCTTAATTTTATTAGGATCCACTTTAAAACCTTCATGAGAAATGATATGACCCAAATATTCAACTTCTTGAACACCAAAAGAGCATTTGGAAAATTTGATAAAAACATTTTCCTTATGTAATAAATAAAGAACCTTTCCTACATGCATCAAATGATCCTTCTATGTTTTACTGTTTACTAGAATGTCATCAAAGATGACTAAGATAAATTTGTGAGGGAACAGATGAAAGACATGGTTCATGAGACTTTGGAATGTGGAGGGAGTATTAGTGAGACCAAATAGTATGACTAAGAATTCATAATGACCTTCATGAGTACGAAAGGTAGTTTTGTGAATGTCCTCATCTCTTACTCTAATTTTATGAAAACCAGAACGTAGATCCAATTTTGTGAAAATTTTTATAGCATGCAATTCATCTAATAAATCATCTATGATAGGGATAGGGAATTTATCCTTGATGGTGATTTTATTGAGGGGACAAAAATCAGGACACATACGCCAAGAGTTATCCTTACAAAAAACCAAAACCACTGGTGAGGAATAAGGACTAGTGCTATGATGAATGACTCCATGTTCGAGGAGTTCTTGGAAAATATTTTTAATTTCTATTTTTTTAGGTTGAGGATATCGATAAGGATAGACATTAGGAGGAAGTCTTCCTAGAACAAGATGTATGGCATGGTCATGAGACCGTTTGGGAGGTAATCCTTTTGGTTCTTGGAAAACTTCATCATAGTTAGCCACAATATCTTGAAGATCCTTTGAGTGAATTTCCGTAATATCTTGTGCTTGCTTTTCCAAAAAATTGAGATATGAATCCATAACCCCCTTTCCTTAATATTTTTCCATGTTCTAAGAACTCACTACCTTTGATGGAGGAGTTGGAATTCCTTGGAGATGGATGGTATTTTTGTTTTCTTTCCATTCCATAAATAATTTTCTAAAATTAAAACTGATAGTATCCAATTGTTCTAACCATTCAACTCCCAAAATAACATCTGAATTCCCTAAACTCATAACAAAGAGAGTTCCATGCCAAGTATAATTTTCTATTTGTATTGAAACTGAATATGTTCTACCAATACATTGAGCATTTCCTCCATTTGCAACTAAAACTTGAAACTTATCTTGATTGGAGGAGTGAATGTGTAAGTTCAATGCCTTAGAAGTTTTAATGTCAATAAAATTATGAGTACTACCTAAATTGATCAACATATTTATCCTATTCTATCGAATGAATCTAGGTACCCTGATTGTATGGTGAGTTGTTAATCCCATAAGAGCATGTACTAAATTAGCCATAGTGTCTTCATAAAATATTGTTTCATTATGATCTATTTGCTCTTTAGGCATAGGTGACTCTTGTGGATTGATATCCTTTGCTTCCTCTTCATCTTCCCTATTATCATATTCTATTTGGAAGTTTTGTCTTGGTACACATGCTTGATATTTTGGATGATGATTGCAAAATTTATAGCAGTAATATCTTGATGGTTGGTCATTTCTATGAAATAAATTATTGCGATATTGAGGATGATTGGAGTCGTGTTTAAAAGATGTCAAAATTTACATCTTTTTTTAGTAAGCTTAGCAATCCTTATAGTAACATCCAAAGAGTATGGATCTTGTAAGTCTACTTGTTGAGTGGTATTTTCACACACTTGTGAAAGTATACTCTCCTTTAGGATTTGGGCTCCAAATCCCCTCTTGCAAAGAAGTTAAACAAACAACTTCTCCAAGGTCTCCATTGTATTAGCATTTGCAACTGTGTATTAGTAATCTCAAATGAAGATATTCAATTTAAATGCTTGGAACACCTTAGTGATTGCAAGTAACTCGTAAACAAGGGGCAATGTTGGTTTATTTCACCATGAAACTTTAGTGATTGTTCATTATTTTATTTTTTTTAGATTTTGTAATTTTTTAAATGTTCATTTTAACTAAGTTAAACCTTCTGGAAAAATAAAATAAAATGAAAAGAAATGCAGAAAATTAAAAATTGAACACGTTCAGTCTGATGCTATCCTATTCCGACAAAACCGAATACGTGAGAGTTTCGTACATGCAACCTAGCCTATTTGACCTGCAAAACAAACACAATCAAAGTAAACTAGGTGCTAGCTCCTAGGGTTTAAAATAATTTTCAGATTGGAGACATTCACATGAAATAACCCAAAACAATGGCATGAATTTCATTTATAAATCTGAAATCCGAAAGGAGAAAAATAGAACAGTTAAAATGAAGCATGCAAAAAATTTCTCATCCTTTCTTGCCCATAAAATGCAAATTTTTGAACAATTCTGCATTAAAAAATGTGTCCTGTTACAATAGAGAATCTCTAGTTTTTCTCAAAACCAGCAAAAGTGGAAGAAAAGCACTCCACAACAGGCTCAGAACGGCTAATCACCATCAACTCTGCAACCCGCTCGCAGCGGTTTTCGACCCCTTATCAATCTGTGCCTCTATGTTTTATACTTGTTGGCAAACTGCTTCTCCTTCCACGATGGTTCGTTTCATCTTCCAGATTGCTTCGTTTCACATTCCCCACCTTTCCATTGCTTTTGATTTTGTGCTCGAGATCTTCTCTGTGAACTGTAACGCCTCTGCAGCCCTTACACATGTACGCCACGTGTTTCACACTTTTTTGCATGTTCCGTAATGGCCCCATGTAAATCATGACCAAAAATAGCATGTAGCTTTGCTCCTTTACTTTCACAACATGTCACGATATCGCGACGTTTTTATGCATGCAACTTTGCTCCTTTGCTTTCACCACAAAAATGAGACATGTCGCGATATCGTGACATTTTCCTCCACCCTTCCTCCTCTAATCCTTTTCAATTCATCTGTCGAAATCGATGATTTTTCTCTCCCTCCCTTTAAATCCCTTTTTCCTTCTTCCTCAAACCTCTTTTTTTTTTCTTGTCTTCCGCATTTGCCAAAACGACATGTCGACGAAATCGTGACATATTTTCCTTTCGTACCACTTCATCGCTTCCTATCGTGAAATCGTGACGCTTTTTCCTTCCTCGCCTCTTCAAATCCTTTTTTTTCTTCTTTACCATGTCCAAATCGTGACTATTTTCCTTCCATACACTTCCCTTTTTCGTGAAATCGTGACCTTTTTCGCTTCGGGCCCTTTTCTTTCTGTCGCAATCGCGCTTTTTTCTTTGTGCCCCTTTGCTGCTTTTTGTCATGAAATCGCGACGCTTTTAGCGCCTTGCCCTGTTTGACTGGTTTGACCATGATTTTGTGACATGTCACGATTTCGCGACAATTTTTGATCAATGCCTCCTCCTGCTTGCCTGGGCCGCGAAAACGTGACATGTCGCGATATCGTGACAATTTTTCATTTCTGAGCAACATGTCGCGATATCGCGACACTTTTTCATTTTCAGCCGCGACGGAGCGACATGTCGCGATATCGTGACACTTTTTTATTTTCGGCCGCGATGGAGCGACATGTCGCGATATCGTGACACTTTTTCATTTTTGATCGCGACGGAGCGACATGTCGTGATATCGTGACACTTTTTCTCCTTAGTGAAATTTTTTGCTTTTTTCTTGATTTTTTAGCATCTGGGCTACTGCAGTTTTCTTTGAAAGCATGCAAAAAGGTGGGTCCCCAATTTTGGGGTGTGTTGTGGATCAGCCACAACAAATGGTGACTCTACTGTCAAATGCTCTTGAGCATTTTGGTGAGAACCCAACCTGAAACATACAAGCTTAGATACAGGCGTCAAGCACATAGAAGATAAACAAATACCGACAGATCAGAAATACATGAAACATCAGAATCATTAAGTATCAGCTCGGTGTGTGCAATGTGCTTCATTCCCTATCATTTGAACTTGTTCAACATTCCATTGTCAGTTTCACTTATGATTTGTATGCAAGGCTATGAATGATTTGTGCAGGATTTGATGCATGATGAAGATGCTAGAGATGTAACAACCTGCTTTATAAATGCTCAAACCTTCTTATATCATGGACAAACATATTAAAGATGTCAAACCCTCTTAGGACCAAATATATGTATACTGAATTAAATTTACTAGATCCCAAAGTTGGTTATGTGTCACTACCATCTTGAACCCATGTGCAAGTGTGAGTGAAATCAGAACTTTGGGGAATAGGATTCCCAACCTAAGCGAGATGGGAATTTAACCCTATCCTTACTATTCTGATTTGGAGTTCATTACCTCATCTTGAACAAAATAATTTAACCTGTTATGGATGAAATGGTCAGGCTAGTCTATCCATATGAGCAATCAGTGGTCTTGCTTTTAGACAAGACATGTTGCCACGCATGAGCATACTTAACCCCATAATCCATGACTTGGCTTTCATTCATTCTTTTCTCTCTCTTTTTCTTTGGACCTTTGGGATGACTACCCATCCTTGCTAGGGACATGTAGTACGATCCCTCCAATCCAATATTAAGATGAAATGGAAAATATTATCTTTTATCTCTTGGACCTTGGGGATGACTACCCATCCTTTGCAGAGGACACGTAGTACAATCCTTTCAATCCAAGATTGAGATGAAATGGAAAAAATTAGTTTTACTTTTATTGCTTGGACCTTTGGGATGACTACCCATCCTTTGCAGAGGACATGTAGTACGATCCTTCCAATCCAAGCTTTATGATGAAATGGGAAAAATGGAAGCTTTGGGGAATCGGATTCTCAACCTAAGCGAGATGAGAATTAAGTCCTATCCTTACTACTCCATGTAGGTCAAATCAGAGCTTTGGGGAGTTGGATCCTCAACCTAAGTTCGATGAGGATTTAACCCTATCCTTACTACTCTGGTTTTAGGCTTTAAGCTTAATGGAAATGGTAAAAACCACTGTTTTAAGGATTATGTTGCATGATAGGACAAACATGAAATATTCTTTTCACCTCACCTTTTCATCCAAGTATGGTTTTAACCATTTTGCTCAAGACTCCCTTTAATGTGCATGGAATGTGCTTGGTTCAAGATAGCTTGGGCAGCAGTTCCCAACCTTAGGATCCTTTTAATATATGTTATGTAATAATCCTAAGAGGATTCAACACCTTCTCAATAATTGCCCATGGAATGAAAATGTAACTCAGATGACATGTATATGCAATGTGGAATATGACATAAGATATGAATGCACTGCTTCCTTTGGAATATATCATCTATTTTACCATAATGTGCCAAAACTGACAACTTCATGCATCACAAGATCCAAACGATAATATTTAAATGTTTGTGTTACTTGTGGAGCTTTCTACAACATAATTCCAATGTTTCATATTCTCCTGATTTTAGGCATAAGTTGACATCTCAAATTTTCTTCTTCTTTTTTTTTTTTTTTTATCAAAACAAACTAAACATGTCAAATGAAATCAAACACACAACTTAAATCCTAATCCAAATAGCAATCCCAAAATGAAACTTGAAAACACAAACTCAAACCAAAATCAAAATTTATATACAATATAGTACAAGATGATGCCAAGCTTGGACTATTACTTTCCTGGATCCCAAACATGATTAGAACATTTCAACAAAAATATAACATGATATGCCTGCCAAATGTTGTGGGCATCCAACAAAAACAAGACTAGACCAAACAATGCAACCCACTTCAACTTTCTTCTCTCACCCCACCAATTAAATTTAGTTCCATTAGTATTCTCATAGGTGAGATTCAAATTTTCAAATTGATTAGACAACGATTGATTTTCAATTTTATCATGTCTATTCTCTAAAATGCAAGTTTCATCATTCCACTCATGATTTAGAAGTAGGCTCTCTTTTTCAAATGTGAGATATTGCAAACAAGAGCCTATTTCTAAAAGTCTTGAATTCAAATTATTTTTCGAGATTTTGCAATCAAAATCAATCAAAACTTGACAAACATCACCAAGATTTGACATTTCATCATCAATGACATTAGCATCCAAAGGGACATCATGTAACCCATCACTTAAAATTTTTGTGGCTACTACCAAAGGTAAAGATTTCACTTTGTCACCCATACTCAACCCATCATGATTAGAATTTATCACAACTTGATGAGTGTTAGTAGCTTTTTCTTTTTCTTCATTGTCTTCTTCATCATCCAACACCTGTTCAAAAACACCAAAGTTAGGCACCCAATCAAACATGCATCCATATTTTTCAAAACAAGAGCCTAATTTTTCAAGATATGTGTCATGTGACACCTTTTCATGATCAATGGCTTGAGTTGCCTCAAAATCCATATTTTCATTAGGATCATCAATAGTATCAAACCCACACCACTTAGGCTTTGTAATTTCATCATTTTGAGATGGCATAGACATTGTAGAAACAATAGGTGGATCAAGATTTTTGATTCCTTGCCCCTCAAGGGGAACAAAAACAATTGATTCTCCTTCTTCATCCATGGTAGTAGAATCATTATCCTTCCCCAACCTTTGATGAGATTCCAACCCTTCTTCCAAAACATTCTCAGATTGTACAGGGCTTGTAATATCCTCATATGAAAGGGCAATTGTATTATCCTGCATATCAATAGGCACACAAATTTCATCAAAAGGTTTGGAGTGAGCATACTCTTCCCAAGAATCATAATGATCATCTTTCAAAGTCAAATTGTGATGCTCAATTATTTCTTCATCATCTTTTAATTCATCAACATGTTTCTCATCAAATTTACCTTCACCTTCCTTAGATGGTTCAATTACTTCCAAAATTGGGTTATTGCTTGTATTCAAATTGATAAGGCTATCATAATCCAAATTTGTAACCCATGATTCAATTTTATCACAATTTGGAAGGTGTGGATTTTCTTGGCCATCATTTTCAACAATGTCATCCGAAACAGATTCATCCTCATAGAATTCATCTTTTGGTGAGTCAAGGGTTTCCAATTTGTCACATGTTTCAATACTAGTTGGATCTAGTACTCCTCCCTTGCCTAAAATCATATTCTTATGAAAATCATTAAAATTGATTTTAGAAGCATCTTTTGAATCAAGATGAGTATTTTGAAGTTGATTCATACTTAAGAAAGATGGTTGATCTTGCATAGTAGGTTGAGGATTTTGAAATTGATTGAAGCTTGGGAATGATTGTTGATTCTGAAATTGATTCACACTTGAACTTGGTTGAGGTGGATAAATCATTGGATGGGTAAAGGATGTATTAAATGATTGAAGATTATACGATCCAAAACCCACACCATAATTTTGACAACTCAATTGTTGCTCAATTGCCATTGCTTGAGTATAGGCTTGTGACAAAGATGTGATTTGAGGCATCCCTCGCAAATATGTGGAAATGAGTGGGTCAAGAGCATTTACATATATTTGGAGAGCCATTTCTTCTTGAAGAGCATAAAATGTCACTAATTGAGCATATAATCCAAAGAATCTTTCAGAAAATGACTTCACATTTTCACTTGGTCCTTTTTTAATAGTGAAAAACTGCTCATACATGCGGATTGGGTCAACTTGCTTTTTGTTGAATTGATTAAGAAATGTTGCCTCTAGTTGAGCCCAAGAAGTGATAGATCCTAAAGGCAGACTTGTAAACCAATCAAATGCCACTTTGTCCAAGGTGTAAGGGAACATTTTACAAACAACATCATCATGCCAAATTGTTAAGTGATTCACAACAAATTTGAATGCTTGAATGTGTTCTCCTGCAGTATTTGTCCCGTTAGACAAAAATCGAGGAAGACATCTCTCAAAACCAACGGGCAAATAATGTTGAACTCCTGGTATGTTCAATGGGCTACCTGTCATCCACGGTGAAAACATAGCCATTAGTGAATCTTCAATAATATAACTTTAATACCCAAAAATTTCTTTTTTTTTATTTATTTATTATTTTTTTATTTTTATTTTTTATTTTTTAAATTAAATTAAATCACATTATTCCTGTATGAACAATCAAAGCGTTAGAACAATGCATAGCAATTCATGTCCTCCTTTTAACAGTACAAAGTTGTAATATTAAAAGAGGGCTAAAGATAATAATCAATAGGGCATGAAATATTCAAAATTTAAATCCCTATAGCATTTAAATCAATCCGAAATAAATCGGTTCAGGCCCTCCTTCTAGCGCCAAAATGTTGAGTGGTATTTTCACACACTTGTGAAATTACACTCTCCTTTAGGATTTGGGCTCCAAATCCCCTCTTGCAAAGAAGTTAAACAAACAACTTCTCCAAGGTCTCCGTTGTATTAGCATTTGCAACTGTGTATTAGTAATCTCAAATGAAGATATTCAATTTAAATGCTTGGAACACCTTAGTGATTGCAAGTAACTGTAAACAAGGGGCAATGTTGGTTTATTTCACCATGAAACTTTAGTGATTGTTCATTATTTTATTTTTTTTTAGATTTTGTAATTTTATGTACTTATTTTAACTAAGTTGAACCTTCTGGAAAAATAAAATAAAATGAAAAGAAATGCAAAAAATTAAAAATTGAACACGTTCAATCTGATGCTATCCTATTCCGACAAAACCGGATACGTGAGAGTTTCGTACATGCAACCTAGCCTATTTGACCTGCAAAACAAACACAATCAAAGTAAACTAGGTGCTAGCTCCTAGGGTTTAAAATAATTTCTAGATTGCAGACATTCACATGAAATAACCCAAAACAATGGCATGAATTTCATTTATAAATCTGAAATCTGAAAGGAGAAAAATAGAACAGTTAAAATGAAGCATGCAAAAAATTTCTCATCCTTTCTTGCCCATAAAATGCAAATTTTTGAACAATTCTGCATTAAAAAATATGTCCTGTTACAATAGCAGAATCTCTGGTTTTTCTCAAAACCAGCAAAAGTGGAAGAAAAGCACTCCACAGCAGGCTCAGAACGGCTAATCACCATCAACTCTGCAACCCGCTCGTAGCGGTTTTCGACCCCGTATCAATCTGTGCCTCTGCATTTTATACTTGCTGGCAAACTGCTTCTCCTTCCACGATGGTTCGTTTCATCCATCTTCCAGATTGCTTCGTTTCATCTTCCAGATTGCTTCGTTTCACCTTCCCCGCCTTTCCATTGCTTTTGATTTTGTGCTCGAGATCTTCTCTGTGAACTGTAATGCCTCTACAGCCCTTACACATGTACGCCACGTGTTTCGCACTTTTTTGCATGTTCTGTAATGGCCCCATGTAAATCACGACCAAAAATAGCATGTAGCTTTGCTCCTTTACTTTCATCGTGAAAACGCGACATGTCGCGATATCGCGACATTTTTATGCATGTAGCTTTGCTCCTTTGCTTTCATCGCAAAAATGCGACATGTCGCGATATCGCGACATTTTCTTGCCAACAGCCTTGCCAATGCAACCTGTCATGAAATCATGATTTTTCATTTTATCGTGAGATGATACATGTCACGAAATCGTGACATTTTTCGTCTCCGTACGCCTCGGCTGCAACTTGTCGCGAAATCGCGACGCTTTTCTCTTAGTATGCTTTTGGCCACAACTTGTCACGAAATCGTGACGTTTTTTTTGTTTCGGGCTGTCTTGCTGCATTTGGCCATGAAAACGTGACATGTCGCGAAATCGTGACATATTTTCCTTTCGTACCACTTCGCTGCTTCCTGTCACGAAATCGCGACGCTTTTCCTCACATTTTTCCTTACCTTTGTTGCTTTTTGTCGCAAAATCGTGACGCTTTTTCGCTTCGGACCCCTTTGTTGTTTCTGTCGCGAAATCGCGACGTTTTTTTGCTTCATGCCCCTTTGCTACTTTTTGTCGCGAAATCGTGACGCTTTTAGCGCCTTGCCCTATTTGACTGGTTTGACCGCGATTTTGTGACATGTCGTGATTTCGCGACAATTTTCGATCAATGCCTCCTCCTGCTTGCCTGGGCCGCGAAAACGCGACATGTCGCGATATCGCGACAATTTTTCATTTCTGCCGCGACGGAGCAACATGTCGCGATATCGTGACACTTTTTGATTTTCGGCCGCGACAGAGCGACATGTCGCGATATCGCGACACTTTTTGATTTTTGGCCGCGACAGAGCGACATGTCACGATATCGCGACACTTTTTCATTTTCGGCCGCGACAGAGCGACATGTCGCGATATCGCGACACTTTTTCTCCTTAGTGAAATTTTTGCTTTTTTCTTGATTTTTTTAGCATCTGGGCTACTGCAGTTTTCTTTGAAAGCATGCAAAAAAGGTGGGTCCCCAATTTTGGGGTGTGTTGTGGATCAGCCACAACACTACTTCAATTTGAATATTCTCTTTCAACCAATGTCTAAATACTAAAACCAACACATCAATTTGTAAATCTTCTATGAAAGCAAGAAGACTTGTGAAATTTGAAACATAATCTCTTATCGACCCTGTTTGTTGAAGTGCCAATAGAAGAACTATGTATGAGGATGAACTCCCTTCATCAAATATCTTGAGGAAAAGATTCTTGAATTTTGACCATAAGAGGGGACAAAAATGTTGATATTTTTTCCAAGTGAACCATTGATAAGCTTCAGTACCTAATTTGGAGGAGGTATAAGGAACTTTCTTATATTCAGGCACATGATACAGTTGTAATATACCTTCTATTTTATCTATCCAACCTCATGGATCTCCACCCTCAAATATAGGCATATCAGCACGTGGAATATTAACACATGTAGATCATATTGCTTGTTGATAATCTTCCTCTATATCTTGATCTCCATTATCATTATGTCTATGGTAGTTATTTGGGGAAGGATGAGCTTCTTGGTTTTGTTTCTTCAATAATTGCATAAGTAATGATGTCATATTGTTCATACTAGACATTAGTTGAGACAAACATGATTGTACTTATAGGTTACTTGTATTAGGGTTTTCCATCTCCTCATGTGTGAGATTTTTATGGGATGAGTTGGAAGGAGCCATGGGGTTAATAGTAGGATGGTTGGGGTTAAATTTGTTAATGTGTAAAGGAGAGTTGTATTGTGTACCTTTATTTCATGGAGGTCTTCTTGGTGACTTCGAAGGTCCTTCATTTGTATTATATATGCTAGATAATATTCCATTTGGTACTTTATTCCATATGCCACTCATGCACTTGCTTTATACAATTTTGCAAAAAATGTTGAAAGTTACCAATAATTTTTCTACAAACGTTCTTCAAAATTCATCTCGATTCTTGCAAAATTGGTCAATTGACAAAAAATTTGGTTTCTTCTGCTTAATTATCACTCCAACTACGATACAAATTTTTAATTTTATTGTCAATGGCTAGTTTTTCTTTTTGAATTTGAGTATCAATAGTTGGTTTCTACACCAACAAACCACGACTAGTTTTGATGCCAGTGAACAATGACTATAGACTTGAGTGTCAACAAATATCTAGGATAGGACAAGCGGATGCAATTTGCAAGATGATAATATGATATAAAACTAGATAAAATGATCGAAATGGACTAATCATAGATGCAATGACACAACAGGGACTAATTACCAGACATAAGACAACACGATTAGGATTAAACACCATATGAATCAAAATACTAGATGACCTTGGGTGATGCTATTTTAGACTAAGGTGGATGATGCAATTTCAGATAGTGAAAACTATGACTCTGATTGCCAAAGAATAGATGGAAATGAGGACAAGACCCACATAAATTTTATAAGATATGACTTTGACGGTAGATGATGAGTGTGAAGGAGAACAGGTTACGCGAATTGCTAGCAAGGAATATACACGAGGATTTTTTCGTAACTGTGTGACCGAAGTCATATTTTAATGTTAGCATGATGTACCTTTAAACTTGCTCAAATATTACCCTTTCAAAAATGTGGGATAAATAAAATGGTGAAATAATTAGATCGAATGACTACACTATTAATTTTGGTACTATTTGGTTACCCAACTAATCTGCATATTATTTCACGTATTTTATCGAACGATGTAATGCAAGGTCTTAATATGGGTATAACATGGAAAAATACACACCATGACATGATTTATTGAAGTGAGGAATAATCCACATACGCAATTGTGGATGTAATTTAGATGTGAGACAAAATTTGACACTCTAGCGGATATGAAACTTAGGTAATGCACTAATTTATTTAACACAAATGATATTGTCTTCTGGTAGTAGGTGTTGTAACTAATAATAAGAAAGTTCATGAAATTACATACCTAGTGATTAGTGGAATATTCAACCATTAGTTTTGCTAAATCAAGATGTGCAAATTATTTTTTCTTGGTTAGGATTTTGGTAATATTTCTATCATACTCCAGTGTTATTTATCAAACATTCCCAAAATACCACATTTGATTGTTGTCTCTACAATTTTTTTACAATGTACATGAATTTTTAGATTTTCCTTCTATGTTAATATCTGATGGGGGACAAAAAAACGCTCACCCCAAATTCCAGAAAACTCTCATTCATTAAACTTGGAAAAAATTACAAAAATGGCAGACTCTACCAAATAAACTTCTTTATCCTAAAAGATAGTTTGCTAATTTTTATATTACATTACTTTTCCAATTCTGGAAGAAAAACAGTCCACGCAGGTCCAGAATGGCCCTCTTGCCTTCACGTCTGCAACCTGTCTCCGTAGTTTTTCAACCGTAACTCTGTCTTCGTTGTTTTCCCACCATTCTATATGCTTTTACTTCCCCTTTTAAAACCTCTAGCATGACTCTCTATTTTCCTTTTTTGACCCTTCATTTCATTTCCTATGCCTCTTCATTGTCTTGGCTTTTGAAATGTCTTTCTTTCCAACTCTTGCTCTTCGTCCACTTTCCTTGCACCTTGGTGCCACATGCTTGTCCAGTGCTACCACTATAGACTCTGTCCACCTGTCAACCAATGATGGCATTCGGTATACCCACCGCTCGATAATTTCCTTTGTAACGGCCCCTATAACCGCTTGTCTTTTCTTTCCTTTTGTTTGGTCGTGAAAACGTGACATATCATGATATCATGACATTTTTGTTTTACTGCCTTCTTGCCCCCTTTCAAGTCATGAAAATGCGACATGTCACGATATCGTGACACTTTTGCTTTTTAGCCTTCCTGCCCTTTACGAGTCACAAAAATGCGACATGTCGCGATATCGCAACACTTTTTCTCTCCTACGCCTCCTCTTGCCTTTTGGTCGCGATAATGCAACATGTCACGATATTGTGACACACTTTTCTCTCTTGCGCCTTCCCATGCCTTTTGGTCATGATAATGCGACATGTCGTGATATCATGACACTTTTCTTTCCTACGCCTTCCCTCACCTTTTGGTCATGAAAATGCGACATGTTGCGATATCGCGACAATTTTTCTCCTTTGTGCTTTCTCCCGTCCTATGGTCGCGACAACGCGACATGTCGCGATATCACGACACTTTTTCTCCTTTGCGCTTTCTCTCGTCCTATGGTCACGATAATGTGACATGTCATGATATCATGACATCTTTCCTTTACTGTTACTCTTTCTCCTTTTCGGTCACAAAATCATGACATGTCGTGATATCACGACATCTTTCCTTTCTGCCTCCTCCTCGCCTCTCGAGTCGCAAAATCATGACAACTTTGCTCTCTGCTTTCTCTCTCTGTTTTGGGTCATGAAATCGTGACATGTTGTGATATCATGACAGTTTCCTTCCTTGCTTTCTTTCTACTCCTTCGGTCACGATTTCGCGACATGTCGCAAAATCATGACATTTTCTTCTCTGGCCTTTCCTATCTTCTTTCGGTCACGATTTCACATGTCGCAAAATCATGACATTTTTGCTCTGTGCCTTCTCTCTCCTTCCTAAGTCATGAAAATGTGACATGTCACGATATCGTAACACTTCTCTCTCTTACGCCTTCTCTCGGCTTTTGGTCGCGATAATGTGACATGTCGCGATATCATGACACTTTTCTCTCTTGAGCCTTCTCTCGCCTTTTGGTCACAATAATGTGACATGTCACGATATCGTGACACTTTTCTCTCTTGATCCTTTTCTTGGATTTTGGTCACGATAATGCGACATGTGATATCGCAACACTTTTTCTACTTGAGCCTTCTCTCGGCTTTTGGTCGTGATAATGCGACATGTCACGATATCGTGACACTTTTCTTCTTTGCCGACATGTCGCGATATCGTGACACTTTTTCTACTTTGTTGTATTTTGCCTTTCGTTGGATGCTCCTACATCAAACAACCGGGGTGGATGGAGAAGTGACCTTCACTTTTGTACTATTCTATCACCTGCTTTTTAACTGGGGTTGTACAAGTTCTCCAAGATTTAGCAAAATCTAGGTTTGTAGTGTACAAACACTTAAGTTCTTCAAACCCCACAACTTCCACTCTCATTATTGTCAACAAACTTTTTTCATTCATCTCCTTCCATGGCTTCAACTTGTGATGCACTCCACCTTTTGTCAGAGAGTAAGTATTCGCATGCCCATCATGCACCACATGTCTATCAAATTGCCATGGCCTCCCCAACAACAAATGGCAAGCATCCATAGGCAAAACATCACACAGAACCTCATCTTGATAAGTTTCAATATGAAATTTAACTAAACACTTCTCACTGACTAATGATCTATGATCTTTCTGCAACCACGCAATCCGATATGGATGTGGGTGTGCCCTCTTCTCCAATTTCAACTTAGCAACCATTTCTCCTAAAACCAAATTATCTGTGCTACCATTATCTATGATAACATTACAGACCTTACCTGAACATTTGCACCTTGTGCAGAATAGGCTCTTCCTCTGGTCTGGTCCTTTCTCCTCATTCAACAAGGTTCTCCTTGTGACCATAGCTTCTCCTCTCTCTCTTCTCACAAATCTTAACCACAGATCCTGGTGCAAACTGCCTCACTTTCGATGATCTGCTCACACACTCAAGAACTCCCGCTCTTCCATAGATCCTGGTGCAAACTGCCTCACTTTCGATGATCTATTTACACACTCAGGAACTCCTGCTCTTCCACAAATCTTGGTGCAAACTGCCTCACTTTCGATGATCTATTTACACACTCAGGAACTCTTGCTCTGATACCACTTGATGGGGACCAAAAAAATGCTCACCCCAAATTCCAAAAAACTCTCATTCATTAAACTTGGAAAAATTTACAAAAATGGCAGACTCTGCCAAATAAACTTCTTTATCCCGAAAGATAGTTTACTAATTTTTATATTACATTACTTTTCCAATTCTAGAAGGAAAACAGTCCACGCAAGTCCAGAATGGCCCTCTTGCCTTCACGTCTGAACCTGTCTCCGCAATTTTTCAACCGCAACTCTATCTCCACCATTTTCCCACCCTTCTGCATGCATTTACTTCCCCTTTTAAAACATCTAGCGTGACTCTCTATTTTCCTTTTTTGACCCTTCATTTCATTTCCCATGCTTCTTCATTGTCTTGGATTTCAAAATATCTTTCTTTCTGACTCTTGGTCTTCGTCTGCTTTCATTGCACCTTGGTACCACGTGCTTGTCGAGTACTGCCACTGTATACTCTGTCTGCCTGTCAACCAATGATGGTGTTCGGTATACCCACCACTCGATAATTTCCTTTGTAACGGCCCTTGTAATCGCCTGCCTTTTCTTTCCTTTTTTTTGGTCACAAAAATGCGACATGTCGCGATATCGCGACATTTTTGCTTTACTTCCTTCTTGCCCCCTTTCGAGTCGTAAAAATGTGACATGTCACGATATCTTGACACTTTTGCTTTTCGGCCTTCCTGCCCTTTGCGAGTCGCAAAAATGCGACATGTCGTGATATCACGACACTTTTTCTCCCCTGCGCCTTCTCACCTTTTAGTCGCAATAATGCGACATGTAGCGCTATCGTGACACTTTTCTCTCCTGCACCTTCCCATGCCTTTTGGTCACAATAATGCAACATGTCGCGATATCGTGACACTTTTCTCTCCTGTGCCTTCCCTCACCTTTTGGTCACAAAAATGTGACATGCCACGATATCGTGACACTTTTTCTTCTTTGTGCTTTCTCCCATCCTATGGTCACAAAAACGTGACATGTCATGATATCGCGACACTTTTTCTCCTTTGCGCTTTCTCTCATCCTTTGGTCACGATAATGCGACATGTCACAATATCATGACATCTTTCCTTTACGGCTCCTCTTTCTCCTTTTTGATCATGAAATCGTGACATGTCGCGATATCGTGACATCTTTCCTTTCTACCTCCTCCTCGCCTCTTGGGTCACAAAATCATGACAGCTTTGCTCTCTGCTTTCTCTCTCTATTTCGTGTCATGAAATCATGACATGTCATGATATCACAACAGTTTCCTTCCTTGCTTTCTTTTTGCTCCTTCGATTGTAATTTTGTGACATGTCGTAAAATCGCGACATTTTCTTCTCTGGCCTTTCCTGTCTTCTTTCGGTCACGATTTCATGACATGTCACAAAATCGTGACATTTTTGCTCCGTGCCTTCTCTCTCCTTCTTGAGTCGTAAAAATGCGACATGTCGCGATATCACGACACTTCTCTCTCTTGTGCCTTCTCTTAGCTTTTGGTCGCGATAATGCGACATGTCGTGATATCGCGACACTTTTCTCTCTTGAGCCTTCTCTCGGCTTTTGGTCACGATAATGCGACATGTCGCAATATCGTGACACTTTTCTCTCTTGAGCCTTTTCTCGGATTTTGGTCACGATAATGTGACATGTCGTGATATCATGACACTTTTTCTACTTGAGCCTCCTCTCAGCTTTTGGTCGCGATAATGTGACATGTCGCGATATAGCGACACTTTTCTACTTTGTCGACATGTCACAATATCGTGACACTTTTTCTACTTTGCTATATTTTGCCTTTCGTTGGATTCTCCTACATCAATATCTCCCATGAACTGTTTCAGATTACAACAATCATTTTAATGAAAACTATTTTGCTTCTATTCCCTTTAACAAAATTCCTTTGTTGACGTTGGGAGTCTCTTGTGCCTGTGCTTCATGGTTGTGTAGAATGATTCCCTTTCATTTGGAATTACATGGTTGTGAAGGAATGACTCCCTTTTGTTTGGATTTACATAGTACTTTAGACACTTTCAGGATGATGAATTAATTCCAATGGACGTTTCAATCTTGTGCACTCATAATAGAATGCTCTGATACCATTTGCAAACAAAATCTTCAAACAATAGTGAACACGAATAATTAGTGGAGTAAATCAATTTATGATGGCCACTTTAGGAGGGTGCAGTCCTAGCCACTAAGGAGGGTAGATCCGTGCATAAGAAAATTATGAAATGATGATAGATGATTTACAATATAAAAACCTACTCCTATAAATATGAATCAGTGAATAGTGAACTTGGAATTAGAGCCAAGTCATCTACATTGGTGTTGTAACATTAATAGAACTATCCAATATATATTCATATTATGGAAAAGTAGCCCTAAATAAAAAGGGAAAATGTAGAAGTAAATGGTATGATGTTTCTAGAACCTTCTCACACAAGGCACATCTAAAAGGTTCATAATATCCTCTTCTTTGTAGACTTTATCCTTTAAGAATCATGCTTTGGACTACTAAACAAAGTAATGTTGAGGCCTTGGAAGGACCTCTTATGATCAAACATTCTACAAAGGGAGATCGTTGGAGTAGGAAATTTTGATTACTCTAAATCCTCATATCCCAACTTGAATGAGTATCCAGCATCTTATGATAGATTCCAAACCAACTCATCCTTTATTGTAAAAATAGGAAAATAAAATTCTTGAAGCATCTTTTGGAGATGATTTGTATTTGATTTAGTTCTACTTCTTGAACCAGGTTACTAATACAAATCCATGATCTAAAGGTGTTACTTATGCTAATATGATCTTTGACCTTTGGATATTTACAAGATAGACATACACAAGCTAATGGTTGTCATTTTGAATTATAGATATTAGGATAAGCGTTCCAACAAGCATGAAATTAAAAAAATTTATAATCCCCCTCATTACAAACCATATAATATTTTTCTTAATCAATTGCAAACTATTTAATATGAAGTTCTATATCGACAATTCTTTTTGGTAGGGTTAATTTCCTAAATAATTTTATTTTGTCAAGAGAACCTATATATTTTTAATAACATTTTCACTCAACCCTTTCATTGATCCTTGAATGATTTATAGCCAAGTTTTCTCCTAAGATCAAACTCATAAGTACATAATTTTGCAAGCCTATCCCTCTAATATTCTTTCCTTTGCAAACCCTATCCCACTTACAAATAGAAAACCTAAAATTTTCTTCACATCCTTTCCAATGAAAGCCTCTTTCATTTTTATCAATTCCAAGTGCTATACCTACTAGTAATATTGAAAGTGACATCATATAAATAAATGTGGATTCCAATGTAATCCTTATCATTTATAGGGTTCCTACCATTCTTAAGAGCTTACCTTTCCAACTTGGCAAATAAGCTTTCATTCTATCCTAACATGAGTCTCAAAGCCCTTATTTCTTTCCTTAATGATATAAATGAATACCCAAGTAGGTTTATGCATTATTTTTAATTGTAAACCCCAAATATATCCACAATAATCCATTGTGAATCTAGGTAGTGTTAATGAAAAAATATTAAATTATGAAATATTAACTCAACTGGTTAGATTCCTCAATATTTAAAGAGGATACCAAGGTTCAAATCTTGCTAAGCAATACATGGATAATATCCAGACTTTGTTGTAATACCACTATGTGGTGATGATGTAATATGGGTGGGGCCCATTTCAATCCCATATAACAAATTGAAGAAGAAGAAAATATTTTTTTCGTAGCTTTCTCATAGCATGATAACATTGATTTAAACTCCATTGTCTCATTGACTAAGTGGTGAACCAAAATAAAAGTATCATCAACATATTGGAGATTATATTTGAATGGACCATTTTTTGCAACCTAAATAGATTTTTCCTTCCTTTTTTACCTTTGAGAAAGCTCTCCCTAATGTTATTGGATTTTACACTTATTTCTAAAAACAAACAAAAGCAATCCATCCCCTCAAATATTATATAGAAATCTTAAAAATGATGAAATAAGAGATATAGATGATGGGTGCCCTTGAACACCAAATAATCACTATATTATATTGAGATAAGAATCATAACACTTTGACACAATGGTTGGATTGGTGGGAAGTGTTTAAACCAATACCAAATCCAAAATTGCATAATGAAGTTAACCTAAGCTAACATAACAAGTGGGATTTAAGTTAATTATAATCTATAATATGGGTTTAACCATATCAAGGTTAGTCATGACCCATAAGGCTCACATTATTAATAATGATTAAATTATTGGCTTTTAAACTAGATTATCATAGGTCCCAATATTAGGAACACAATATATTATTCAATATGTGGAAAATATTAATAAAAAAATATTCATATAAAAATAACAATAATATGAAGTAAAATGGCCAATATCATTCATGCAATAACATGAAAAATATTATAGTAGAATTGCTCAAACTGTATACAAGCTTCGTTAGATTCTTGAAATACATATATTCTTTTATTACATTACATGGAGCTTTGTCTCCATAATATAGCCTTAGAAAGGTGACTCTTCAATACTTGATTATTGCACTCCTCATATATCTAGGAGATGCATTTTTTCATATTCCACACATAAGATAAACCTCTCATGTCTTTTGGCTTCTCATCTTACCACTTGTATATATGACTCTTGAATCTCTATTTACACACTTTACTCTATGAGACTTTTTACACTCCTACATCTACACACATGCATAGTCTATTACATGGCACTTATGCATATCCCACACATAGACATATACATAAAGGGAAATATAAATCACACTCCTAAACTATAGACTCACATCCTAATCTAATATTTACATTTGTACCATAAGGTACCATGGGGGTATATTAGCATGTACCAAATAATGTAATATTATCTAACATAAATGGAATAATAATTAATTAAATTTGTATAATGACTTTTCATGGTCATATACAACATTACATCATAAGATGTGGGCCTTGGCATAAGTTAGAATACACTTCCAACCCCTCTCATAATATGAATTGTCTGGCAAAGAAGGCATAAGTTATATCTTCATGTATAAAATGAACCAATAGCCCAAGCATTTGATATGAAGAGGAAGGATTGACTAGATCATATTTTGAATCATATTTCTATATACCTCCAAAAGACCTAATAGTTGTTTCTAATGTTATAAGTCAAATTGTCTCTCCCTTTCTTATGGACCAAAGACTTTATTGCATAACATTTTATAATTTTAATCTTCTAAAATAGAGCAATAGGAATGAGGATTATTATGCAAAATTTGACCCTCAACATTATAATAGGTCCTTGTATTGATTTTCCCAATGTGAAGAGCTCAAAAAGTTATGTGATTTAAAAAAATGGTTCAAAATGCTTTCATATGTAAAAGTTTTATCCTATAAAATATTTTTCCTAATAACTATTAAAAATTAAAAAATCAACCTCATAAATGTTAGGATTGTTGTATCCAACTATATTTTTTCACTTGTCATCCATTGATTTATCAATGGCTACCATTTATTATCTACCACTTGTTCACCATTGGATGTTGTTAACCAATGAGGTTTCAATACATGTCAAATTTTGATTAGCTATAATAAAGTATAAACATGAAAGTTTTCTTGTTTTATTTTAGTGTTTTGTTAGATACCATCTTGGTTGACTTGTGGGTGAAAATTATATATGCATGGAAGAAGAATGAGGGGGACTCAAACTATTAATCTCTAGATGGAAAATAACCTAGACTACCTATGTTAATCACCCACCCAAGCCTACAATTTGGCGTTAAAATATCTTGCTCACCCCTTGAGGTGAGTTGAAGATATGCAAAAAGCTAAAGCATAAAGTATGAGACTCTAATGTCACATCTTAGGGGTAAAACATTGTCATTTTCCTTCTGGAATTATGCCAACAACTAAAAATGAGAGTATAATACAAGACTCTTCTTGAAGACAACTTGTCATGGCTATGAAGAGTATAAAACTTTCACACACTCACTTCAACACAAAAGGAGTATTGATAATTGAATCCCCAACCTCTTTGTATGGAACCTTATACACTTTGTCATTATCTACTATTACATTCAGTCATAATAGGTTGAAGGGAAGTGCCTCACCTTAATGTAGGTGTTGTCTTTGAATTAAGAAGAATATAAATAAAATAGTCCAAAATGTAGAACACCTCCAATATTTCCATAAAAAACATGCAGCCTTCTTAACCATTCCAACATCTCATATTGATTTAAGATGACTAGTATTGATTCCTTGAAATAGAGAGCCTCTAGAATGAAGAAATAAATATGCCTTCCTATTTTCATCAAGGCCTATCTTGATGCATAAGTAAATAGGAGGAAAAGAGAATGGCATCCTTTTCTAAATTTGAAAAACTCCCCTCCATAAAATCACCCTTACAAATTATAGCACAACAAACACAAAAAATGTATTCAACCAAGGCCTCTTATGTCATATTTGACTTATGAAGTTGTGGAGGTTTTTTTATCCATGTAATCTGAAGAGGGATTAAAGGATTTGAATGAACTTTTTACATGACCAAATTATGGAAATCCATACTCACTTTGATACCAAGTTAGATTTTACACCTATTTCTAGAAACAAAAAAAAATCAATCCATCCACTCAAATCTTATACATAAAGCTTTAAGAGAACTCAAGAAGAGATATAGATGATTGGTTTGTTGGCAATTTTGGGTACCTTGAGGACATTGCTTTTGCCTAAGTATAGTTGTTGTCATTGATGTCAAAGGAGCTCTTGGTAGTTGTTGTCTTTGATGTCAAGGAGCTCTTGAAGCAATTTGATTTGTTGTTTAAGTATGTGTTTTGATGAAGGTTTCAAATGGTCAGTAAGTCTCCAAGAAAATCAGAGTAGCCCAATTGCAAAAAGATCAAGAAAAAGACAAGTAAGAAGAAGAATGCAGTGGCTGGCAAAACTTTCACGATTTCGCGACATGTTTCAGGAGAGAGAAAGCGCTGGCAAAACTGTCATGATTTCGCGACATGCTGGAAGGTAGAGGCAAAGCTGGCAAAATTGTCATGATTTCACAACATGTTTTAGGAGAGAGAAAGTTTAGGCAAATCTGTCACAATTTCGTGACATGCTGGAAGGCAGAGGCAAAGTAGGCAAAAGTGTCATGATTTCGCGACAAGTTTCAATGAAGTTGTACGGATGCAGAAAGCATCATGATTTCGCGACATGTTCCAGTTTCATGAGCAGTTGGCAAAAAAGTGCTTAAGGCAGTGAAAGCGTCGTGATTTCCTGACATGTTCTAGTTTTTTGAGCAGTTGGCAAAAAAGTGCTTAAGGCCGTGAAAGTGTCGCGATTTCATGTCATGTTCCAGTTTCGTGAGCAATTGGTAGAAAAGTGCTTAAGGCAGTGAAAGCATCACGATTTCGTGACATGTTCTAGTTTCGCGAGCAGTTGGTAGAAAAGAGCTTAAGGTAGCGAAAGCGTCGTGATTTCGTGACATGTTCCATTTTCGCTAGTGCAAACCGAGAAAAGGTTGAAGAAGCAAGAAGTGTCACGATTTTGCGATAAAGTTGCAGATGATGTCAGAAAGAGGCAAAGGTGTCACGATTTCATGACAGAAGCTGAGAAGAAGGCTTTGGAGTCTAAAGTGTCACAATTTTGTGACAGAGTTGCTGATGATGTTAGAAAAAGTAGTTGTGTCATGATTTCATGACAAGAGCAGAGAGTAAGGCATAGCAGACTAAAGCGTTGCGATTTCACGACAAGAATCATGATGACGTCAGCAAAATCGGAAGGCGTAGCAATTTCGTGACAAGAGTAGAGAGTAAGGATTTTGAGACTAAAGTGTCACAATTTCATGACAAGAATCATGATGATGTTAGCAAAGTCAGAAGGCATAGCAATTTTGTGACAACAAACCAAAGAAGGCACACAATAGGCAGTAGTGTCGCAATTTCGCGACAGCAAGTATTACAAGGTGTATGACAAACAAAGGCATAGCGATATCGTGACATGTTTGAGTTTCACGCTAGGAAAGATACAGAACAATAGAGGCAGTTGAAGCCAATGGAGTTAACCTTTGCCAACGAAGTGTAAGGTTGTGTAGCCAATAATTGTTTTAAGGATTTACAGCCGACTAAGATCAAGAATTTAATCATGAATCTTTGCTATAAAAGGAGGACTATTTTCGAGTTTCAAGTTGAATGTGTGTGTCGAGTTTGCGCAAGTAAAGTCTGCTATGCACAAAGAGAAATCATATCGAATCGATCAAAGTGTGTGTTCGAAGTGTGACTTTCACAGGAGCAGAGTGTAGGAAGAAGTTCGATCAAGGAGAAGTAGACTATGCGGAGAGGGTGTTGTTGTGGCTGCACATAGGCACATAAGTTGTTGTGCGATAGAGTTTTGTAGTGTTTGCAAATACTGTGTAGAGATTGGAATTTGAACAAGGGCAGCTGTGATTGCGACTGAGTTCACGCAGTCTATGTAAAGAAAGCAAGTGCGTGAAGTAGATGTTGTTGTAATTGCGAATAGCTATGAAGGACGAACTATGATCAATTACCGCTATATATTTTATAAATACTGTGCTACTGTGTTTTCATAGAAACATGCGAAGTCTGTGCTACTGTGTTTTCACAAAAACAAATAAGTTGATTGAGTGCTGCTATATTTGCTTAGTCAGTGAAAATTTGATTTCGACCAAGTGCAAAAAAGAATAGTGGAAGAGGACAGAATTGTGCTAGATCAAAGGACTGTGTTTGGTATAGAAAAGAGGACCAGCTTTGTAGTGACAGAGTTGAGGACAGAGATCTCCAGCCAGAGCATGGAAGACAAATGTCTTCTATGGACAGAATTCCACTTGCTAAGGACAGAGGAGGTAGAGGTCTTCTAGAGGATCACCAGCAAAGCAAAATTAGGGGAAGGTGTCTCCTTTGAGCTGAGGCTCATAAACATTGTAATCGGGAAGGATTCCCAGAGGAATTTGATACAACTTTTAGAAGAAAAGTTTTATCCATGGAGTAGCCCACCTTGGGTGAACCACGCAAATTGCTATGTCTCTTTGTGGATTGCATTTTGTGCATTGTTTTACTGTTGTTATTACTGGTATCTTATTCTGCATGTTAATGGTTTGAAAGATGTATTGATAGATAAAGTTAAAAGTGGTCTTATACTTTTCACCCCCCCTCTCAGTATAAGCTCGTGTTCTTCAATTGGTATCAGAGCCAGTGCCTTCAAAAAGTTTAACAGCTTGAAGGAAAATTTTGCAAAGAACACAATGGACTACTCAAGTGGCAATGCAGCACCTATTCTGGATGGATCAAATTTCGGTCTGTGGAGTGCAAGAATGAAAGTCTATCTTATGGCTCTTGGTAATGATGTATGGGAAGTTATTGAAGATGGGTACACCATTCTTGCAAATGGTCCTTACACTAAAGAAGACAGGCTTCTACATCACAGCAACTCAAAAGCCATGAATGCAATCCTGAAAGGTTTACAAAAGGCTGATCTTACCAAAGTCACTGCAAGACAACTAGTGAAATGTGGAAACAATTATAGGTTGTTCATACAGGTGATGCAAATATCCAAAATGCCAAATTGAGACATTTTAAAGGAATGTTTGAACAACTCAAGATGAATGATGATGAAAAGATTAGTGACTACATGCTTCGGATGGATGAGATTGTGAACTCCATGAAAGACTTAGGTCTTGAACTTGCTAAAAATGATGTGTGTGATAAGATTTTAAGATCTCTTCCTAATAGATTTAGTGAAAATATTTTTGCTATTGAGGAAGCCAAAGATTTAGATAAATTGAAAAAGGATGAGCTCCATAGTATTCTTGCAGCATTTGAGTTGAGAACTCAAGTGAAATTTGATGTAAAGAAAGAGGCAGCTTTCAAAGCTACCAAGAAATTAAAGGGCAAACAAATTCAAGAAAGTGATGAGTCTTCTAGTGATGAAGAGGCATATTACAGCAAGAAAGGCAAGTTTTCCAGAAAGCACAAAAGCAAGAAAAATATAAGATGTTTCAATTGTGGGAAATTTGGTCATTATGCTACTGACTATACTATTTCCAAAAATGAAAGTGATGAAGATATACAGGATGTTAAGAGCAAGGATTCTGAAAAGTACAGGTATTACAAAAAGAGCAAAGATGAGTACAAGAATCACAAGAAAAGCAAAGATGAGTACAAGAATCAGGGAAAGAGGCATTCTCACAAGAATAAGAAGAGCTTCTACTTAGACAAAGCAAGTAAGTGTTCTAGCAGTGATAGTGAAAGTTCTTCTAGTGATGATGAAAATGAGATGCTATTCATTTCAGAAAAAGAGGAAGAACCGAAACATAAATTCATTATCATGAAATGTTTTAGATGTGGAAATTTTTGGCACCTTGAGGATGATTGCAAAAATAATGACTTGGCTGCTAGTATGTATGAGGATGCTTCAGAAAACTACAATGAAGATGCATGTATGGTTTTTGAAAAAGATAGCACCTCTAGTGATAAGAAATCTGAAAAATGTCGTGATAATTCAAAGTGCCATCAAATAGAGGATCTTGAATGTGAACTCAATAATGCTCTTAGTGTTTTGAAAAAGGAAAGAAAGAAGAATGATAGACTCAATATTAAATTAGATGAATGATGTATGGAGAGAGATGAACTTATAAAAAATCTTGAAGTCTCTATGGCTAAGTCACAAGAACTCAGGAATGAGTTGGATTCTAAAATTTTGGAGTATAGTGAGTTAGAACAGGAAATGGCTTCTCTAAAAGAAGAAAATAAAGATTACAAGGATAAGCTCTACAGATTTCAGGATAGCTCGAAGAAAGTTAAGTCTCTCATCAAAAGTCAAAGAAATCCAACAGATAAAACAGGTCTCGGTTTTGTTGAGCCGCATAAGAAACATGTTGGGGGATCCAGCAAGAGATTTCAAAAGGAAGAAAGCTCTGATGAAGAAACTACTTCAGACCATAAGTCCATGAGTAATGAATGCGTAGAAATAGAAAACATATTTTTGACTGAGATTTCAGGACCCAAGAAGTCGAATAAAAGAAAATTTCATGGCACATGTTTTGCGTGTCACAGATTTGGTCACATGGTTGTACATTGCATGACTCAAGTGAAGGAAGTAAATAACAGTTTCAGGAGACGTAATTTCTTTCAAGGGTATTGCTACTCTTGTCAACAATTCGGGCACAAGGCAATTTTTTGAAAAGGAAATAACAAGAACTGGGTTAATCAGAACAGGCGGATTCAAAGAATAGCCATGCTTGAAAGAAATAATATTGTTACTTGCTATAAGTGCAACAATGAAGGTCACCTAGCTAGACAGTGTAGAGATGATCTTCCAAGATACAGGAACAGAAACAACATTATGAACAAGTCCAAGGATCAAAGCATGGATAAGAATAAGAATGACAACAGAAACAAGAAAAGTGATATGAATAGGTTCAAGGATCAAGGTATGAAGAAAAACAAGAATGATGAAAGGAACAGGAACAGCAGTATGAACAGGTCCGAGGATCAAAACAGTAACAAGAACAACAATGTGGAAAAAGAATTCAAGAGAAGGCCCTACAAATAAATAGTAGACATTAATGGCGATGAGTGTCTAACGGGAGTTTCACTCCCAACCCTGTTTTAAATCACCTTAATAGAAGGTGGGGGAGGGATTAAGCAAAGAGACTCATTCTTAGTCCCAAACCCCAAAGGTGACCCTTTGACATTGATGACAAAGGGGGAGAAATTTGAGTAAGGGGGAGAGATATGTGTAAGGGGAAGTGCTTCAAGTGTAGAGAAGATCTTCAAGTCAAGGGAAGCAAAAACTTCAATTGCAGAATTCTCAGTTGATGGATCAATTGATTTTAGTTTTGGCTCTTGAAGATGTGTTTTTAGTAAAGGGTTGCCATCAATGACAAAGGGGGAGATTGTTGGCAATTTTGGGTACCTTGAGGACATTGCTTTTGCCTAAGTATAGTTGTTGTCATTGATGTCAAAGGAGCTCTTGGTAGTTTTTGTCTTTGATGTCAAGGAGCTCTTGAAGTAATTTGATTTGTTGTTTAAGTATGTGTTTTGATGAAGGTTTCAGATGGTCAGTAAGTCTCCAAGAAAATCAAAGTATCCCCATTGCAAAAAGATCAAGAAAAAGACAAGTAAGAAGAAGTATCCAGTAGCTGGCAAAACTGTCATGATTTTGTGACATGTTTCAGGAGAGAGAAAGCACTGGCAAAACTGTCATGATTTCGCGACATGCTAGAAGGCAGAGGCAAAGCTGGAAAAACTGTTGCAATTTCGCGACATGTTTTAGGAGAGAGAAAGTTTGGGCAAATCTGTCGTGATTTCATGACATGCTGGAAGGTAGAGGCAAAGCAGGCAAAAGTGTCACAATTTTGCGACAAGTTTCAATGAAGTTGTATGGATGCAAAAAGCGTCACAATTTCATGACATGTTCCAGTTTTGTGAGCAGTTGGCAAAAAAGTGCTTAAGGCAGCGAAAGTGTCACGATTTTGTGACATGTTCCAATTTTGCGAGCAGTTGGCAGAAAAGTGCTTAAGGCAGCGAAAGTTTCACGATTTCGTGACATGTTCCAGTTTTGCGAGTAGTTGGCAGAAAAGTGCTTAAGGCAGCGAAAGCATCGTGATTTTGTGACATGTTCCAGTTTCATGAGCAGTTGGCAAAAAAATGCTTAAGGCAGCGAAAGCGTTGCGATTTTGCGACATGTTCTATTTTCGCTAGTGCAAACCGAGAAAAGGTTGAAGAAGCAAGAAGTGTCACGATTTTGTGACAAAGTTGCAGATGACGTCAGCAAGAGGCAAAGGTGTCACGATTTCATGATAGAAGCTGAGAAGAAGGCTTTGGAGTCTAAAGTGTCACGATTTCATGACAGAGTTGCTGATGACGTCAGCAAAAGTAGTTGTGTCATGATTTTGTGACAAGAGCAGAGAGTAAGGCCTTGCAGACTAAAGCATCATGATTTCATGACAAGAATCATGATGACATCAAGCAAAATCAGAAGGGGTAGCGATTTTGTGACAAGAGCAGATAGTAAGGCTTTGGAGACTAAAGCGTCATGATTTCACGACAAGAATCATGATGACATCAGCAAAGTCAGAAGGCATAGCAATTTTGCGACAACAAACCAAAGAAGGTGCACAACAAGCAGTAGTGTCACGATTTCATGACAGCAAGTATTACAAGGTGTACGACAGACAAAGGCATAGCGATATCATGACATGTTTGAGTTTCACGCTAGGAAAGCTACAAAACAGCAGAGGCGGTTGAAGCCGACGGACTTAACCTTTTTCGATAAAGTGTAAGGTTGTGCAGTCGACAATTGTTTTAAGGATTGATAGCCGACTAAGATCAAGAATTTAATCATGAATCTTTGTTATAAAATGAGGACTATTTTTGAGTTTCAAGTTGAATGTGTGTGTCGATTTTGTGCAAGTAAAGTCTGTAGTGCACAAAGAGCAATCATATTGAATCGATCGAAGTGTGCGTTCAAAGTGTGACTTTCACAAGAGCATAGTGTAGGAAGAAGTTTGATCAAGGAGAAGCAGACTGTGCGGAGAGGGTGCTATTGTGGCTGCACATAGGCACATAAGTTGTTGTGCGATAGAGTGTTGCAGTGTTTGCAAATACTATGTAGAGATTGGAATTTGAACAAGGGTAGATATGCTTGCGACTGAGTTCACGCAGTCTGTGTAAAGAAAGAAAGTGCACGAAGTAGATGCTATTGTAATTACAAATAGCTATGAAGGATGAACTATGATCAATTGGTATTGTATATTTTATAAAGACTGTGTTGTTGTGTTTTCAAAGAAACACGCGAAGTCTGTGCTACTATGTTTTCGCAAAAACAAATAAGTTGATTGAGTGCTGTTGTATTTGCATAGTCAGTGAAAAATTGATTTCGACCAAGTGCAAAAAAGAACAGTGGAAGAGGATAGAATTGTGCTAGACCGAAGGACTGTGTTTGGTATAGAAAAGAGGACCAGATTTGCAGTGACAGAGTTGAGGACAGAGATCTCCAGCCAGAGCAGGGAAGACAGGTGTCTTCTGTGGGTAGAATTCCACTTGCTAAGCGCATAGGAGGTAGAGGTCTTCTAGAGGATCACCAAGCAAAGTAGAATTAGGGGAAGGTGTCTCCTTTGAGCTAAGGCTCATAAAAATTGTAATCGGGAAGGATTCCCAGAGGACTTTGATACAACTTTTAGAAGAAAAGTTTTATCCGTGGAGTAGCCCACCTTGGGTGAACCACGCAAATTGTTGTGTCTCTTTGTGGATTGCATTTTGTGCATTGTTTTACTGCTATTATTACTGTTATCTTATTCTGCATGTTAATGGTTTGAAAGCTGTATTGATAGATAAAGTTAAAAGTGGTCTTATACTGTTCACCCCCCCTCTCAGTATAAGCTTGTGTTCTTCATGGTTCCCTTGAGCACTAAATAAAAGTTCTATTTTATTCAAATAATAATCATAACACTCTAATAAAATGGATTAAGTTGTGGGAATGTTTATACTAATACCAAAATCCCAATTACATAATCAAGTTAACATAATCTAACATAACACATGGGATTTAAGTTAATTATATATTATAAAATGGGTTTAATCATAACAAGGTCAATCATTAATTATAAGGCTTACATAATTAAATAATAACTAAATACATTTGTAAAATTATTGCTCATAGACTATACAAGATTAGATTATACAATTTCAACCTTGGTATATGTCATATTACACTTTAAACAACTACCTATGTAAGAATAATAAATAGATAATGAGATAGTGGATTACCTTGGCAAAGACCATAGAATAACTTAAAGTATCCAACAAGGAAACCATTGATAAATATAGAATATTTTAGAGTTCTATAAAAACATCTATGTTGGAGGTATTATATTATTTGGTACCTTACAATATTAATGAATGGACCATGTAAATAGTTTAGTCTAGAGTGTGTTTAGGTGTTGTGTAAATTGTTGTTGGACATTTTGAGTCCCTAAGCTAAAAGTTGTCATTGATGTCAAAAGGACCTATGTAAGTAAGCACTATGTTTTTTCTCCACAAAGAGCTTCATGAGAAGCAAAGGTTTTGATCAAAGGTTCTAGAAGGGATGCATGGCATTTGGTTCCAAAAGGAGCTTCAAGGGAAGCTTAGCAAAAGGTTTTTATGAAAACCAAGGAAGGCAAGGAAAGATTTTATTTAAAACCAATGGATGGCAGATTTGAAATGGGTTTTTCTTAAAACCCAAGTTGGATTTTTCATTTCATCAAAAAAGGTGCCTCGATGATGGAGAAATTTAATTTTAAAGGTTTAGTTTAAATTTTAATTTATTTAAAATTTAAATTTTAATTTTAAAATTTAAATTTTAATTTTAAAATTAAATAAAAGGTTTTTCCCTCCTTTCTTATTGGCACCACCAACGTCATGAGGGCAATGTTAAAAGGGCTAACGTATTCGCATTGAAGGATGGCTTATATAAATAATCCAAAGATTTTCCATTTAATAAACCTAAGGAGTGTCGCATGATTTTTGAAAATCCAAAGTATTTCTACATCTAAATATTGTGCAGTGAATTTTATGGAGTGTGATGTGGGCAGTCAAGTCATGGACGATCAAATTTTTGGTGCCTTATGAGAAAAGCACATGTGGCTTAAGGAAGAGAGTGCCCAAGGCACTCACGTGGGCAGTGTTAGCTCATGCGGCTTAGCTATCATTTGGTAGCATGGTGGGCAGAGGTTTGAAACACCAAGGCCCTTCGAGGGCTCCTTTAAGGTATGCGCTACGACTCCAATATTTGTAGGGGTCAACATTTTAATTAAAATATTTTCTTACTATGGTTTGATTATGTTTTTCTGGGAGATATAAGGTTGAGCAAGCTTTAATATTTTATTAAGGTTTGATTATGATTTTTGTGGGAGATATAAGGTTGAGCAAGCTTTAATATTTTTATAAGGTTGATATTTTATTAATGTGAGATATTGCCTAAGAAAGCTTTGTGATTATTTTTTAGTGCAAAGTGTTGAAAGGAAGGATATAAAATATTTTATTTATTTTATGGTACAAGTGGTTTTTGGAGTGACAAGGTTATGCAATGTTTTGATTTATTTTATTTTATGGTACAAGTGGTTTTAGGAGTGATAAGGAAGTTGTGCATTAATTCTTAAGAAGGTTTTCTAATTAAAATCCTTGGTAAATATTATTGTGAAGTGGAGTAATGTTGATTATTTTATGATCTTCTAACCCTTGTGAATATTGGAAAAAGAATATTGTGATTGTGGCAAATTTCCAAAGAGGCTTCTTCATATTCATTAAAGGTATGGGCACATTCTCCTATTGATTTATTATCATGGTTGATTTCTGAAAATATCTTTGGAGTGAAAAGGATTGATTGTGGTTTCCTTTTCGAAAGTGATTGGTTTAATGCTTCAAGGTTTTTTGGATCAAGATTTGTGATTAAACCTTGTTTTATAAGCATTGTTGTTGGAGCCCATTGGTTGTGCAAATAACTTGAACTTGAGTTAGAAGAGAACATGAGTATCATTGTTATATGAGATTTTTTGTTGAGCATTTTTGGAAACATTTTGAGTTGATTGATACATGCTCAGACTAGGTTTTGTGAGAAAGGGTTGTTCATTGAGGTGATTGGTTGAGTTGAGTTGATTGAGCCTAGTCAAGTGGATGCATGTGGTTGTTCAAGTTCCATAAAACGAACTATTCTATATTCTTGATTTGAGTTGAGATTGAGATTTGAGAATAGAACATGTAGAGTCTCTAACAATTCTCTTAATGCTTCTATGAGATTTATTTGAGTTGATATTGGGATTTGAGTATAGAACATATAGAGTATCTAGCAATTCTCTTTATGCTTCTATGAGATTGAGTTGAGATATTGATTGAGCATTAAGTATAGAATATATAGTCTCTAACAATTCTCTTTATGATTCTATGAAATTGGACAAGTTCTGTGTGAGCTTGTTAAGTAGATTTGAGACAAGTCTTTGAGAAGGCTTGTGGACTGATTTTGAGTAAGCTTTTGTGGAAGCTTGTTATGCATATTTGAGCAAGTCCTAGAGAGGACTTATTGAGCATATTTGAGCAAGTCTTAGAGAGGACTTATTGAGCAGATTTGGAAAGGTTTTGTGTGGACCTATTGAGCATATTTGGACATTTTATGTATGGACCTATTGAGAAGATTTGAGCAGGTTCTGTGTGGACCTGTTGAGAATATTTGGACAAGTTCTGAGTGAGCTTGTTGAGAATATTTGGACAAGTTCTAAGTGAGATTTTTGAGCATATTTGAGAAGGTTCTGAGTGAACCTATTGAGACAGAGCTTTGGAGGTGACAAAGTATAGATGACAGAGTCTTATTGTATAGAGATCCTACAACCAGTATAGTTGAAGATAGATTTGAGTTAGGAGTCTTCAAGTGGAGATAGATACACTAGTCAGTGCAGCAAAGAGACAAAGTCTTTTATAAGATCACTAGCCAAAGTAGAAGGGAAAGAGTTCTCCTATGGAAGAGATCCACGAACTTGAGATTAGGGGATCAGCATGTCCTTTGGACAGAGGTCCATAAAAATTGTAATTAGGAAGGATTCCCAAAGAGATTGATTGAGAAAATTTTAGTAAAATATTTTCTCCGTGGAGTAGCCCACATTGGGTGAACCACGTAAATTGTGGTGTCTCTATTGTGTATGGTGTTTTATGCATTTCTTTGATTACTACTATTGATACTGCTATTTATACACTGCATAATATTGAATTGAAAGAAAAAGTAAAAATGGATCTTATATTGTTCACCCTCCCTCTCAGTATAAGCTTGTGTTCTTCATAAATAAGTATGGAAATATGTGAGGTGTAATGTTATTAAGTGTGATTTATATAAGTGAGGTGTCATGTTAATAAGTGTAGATTTATATAAGTGAGGTGTCATGTTAGTGTTAGTTTTTTATTCTATAATTACCATATAAAAGTAATCACAAGATCAAATATAATGAATCAAATATAATAACTTAGAATATTATATCAAATAGAATAACTCATAAATACTCATAGAATAATCACATGGACATGCTCACAATATTGCACATGGAATACTAAAAATGCTATTGAATAAATGTCTACTAATGCAAGCATAAATATTTGCATTTTTTATGGATATTACAATTCTTTGTCATAAATATATAATTGTACGTGACTCCTCTAAAAGGAAATATGGAAAAATACAAAACACCAAACTAAGCTACAAGGATCAAGGTGTTGAAGCAACACCACATTATCCAAAATAGAGAGACTGAAAAATAGAAACAAGATAATGGAATATAACACAAAAATTGCAATATCAAATGTTAGAATTGATTATTAGTACAATGGAGAAGCCTTGCTTAAATTGGCAAGGAAGATCCACCACAACTGTAGGATCAATAAAGAGATAAGTATCAATATCCACCATACAAAAATGGAGGTGTGATATGATCCATGGAGAAGAGATATCAACCCTCCAAATTTAATCAATGAGTGTGACTCCCTAGGAATACCAAATATCCCCATAATAACTAAATAAGATAAAAATAAATATCCAGACATAAAGTGGGTGGGAAAAATAAAATAAACCAATATAAAAATAAAGTGCCTAGGTGAGCATAAGCTAGAGTCTAAACACCTACTCTAACACTCCCCTAAAGAAAATATAGGGGTTAAAAAATAAGTATCATATCCACAATATGAGTCCCAACAACAAGGCGTAATCAATGTGTATCCAGAAGATCTCAAACTAGAAGGAGAAAAATCCACGTGAGAAAAACCATCCAACTAGAAAGAGAGGAGGAGAAAGGAAGGTGGCCTCATCCACACCCCCAAGGAAAAATTCATTCACCCCAAGCATCTCTCACAAAAAATAAAAATAAGGAGATGGGAAGGGTTCAATGAAGATGTTGATAATATTCTGCTAAGTGGGAATGTAGTCCAATATGATAATTCTAAGTTATCGAATGAAATGCATATGAATATCAATGTGATTGGTCCTCTGATGTTCAATAGGATTATGAGAAATATGTATTGTACTTTGGTTGTCACTCCAAATTGAAGTGCTATACTAATCCTATGACAACCCAAGCTCTATCAAAAACTATCAAATCCAAAGAATCTTCTGACTAGCCAATATTGTTATCTGGTATTCTACCTCTATCAATTAAAGTGTAATAGTTGTCCACTTTTTGCATGCCCAAGCAATAGGTGAAGAACCATGGTAGAAGACATATCCAAAAATAGACCATTGAGTATCAACGTAACCTACCCAATAAAAATTTTTATACCCAACCAACTGTAAAGACCTCATCAAAAGGTGAAGCCCAAAATGTGAAGTCCCTTGAAGATACCACAAAATTTGCTTGGTATCCTACCAATGACTGTCATGTGGATCATGTAAAAACCAAGAGACCAAAGCAACTACAAATGATATTTCAAGATTAGTGTGAGTTAACTAAATCAAACTCCCAATGAACTATCTATAAATGGTGGCATAAACTCGAGAGTAGAACATGTGGCACTCAAAACAACATTTAACTAAAAAGGAGTAGGATATGTCTTGTAGTTAGCCATTCCAAATTGCTAAAGCAAATCCAATGTGCACTTTTGCTGACAAATAGAGATCCTTGAATCTGATTGTGAAATATGAAACCCAAGGAAAAAGTGTATAAGTTCAAGATCTATCATCTCAAAATGCTCAAAAAGAGATCATTGCACAATCTTGATGCATTGAGTAGAACTACTTATGATCAATAAATCATCAACATATAATACAATGATGATGATATCCTCTCCATACCTCAAAGTGAAAACTATAGGATTAGAATGGTACCTAAAAAATCCATAATATAGAAGAAAATAATCCATATTCTCATACCAAGCCCTAAGGTCTTGTTTAAGACCATAAAGTGATCTTTGTAATCTCAACACCAATAAATAATCATGGACAAATCTTGTCGGCTTCTCCATATAAATTTCTTCTTGCAAATCTCCATGCAAGAAGACATTGTTCACATCCATCTAGTAAACTAACCAACCCTATGATATAGTAATAGAGAGTACAAGATGAATAGAATCCAACTTGGAAGTAAGGGTAAATATTTTAGAGTAATCAATTCATTCAACCTTTGAAAAATCCTTTGCTACAAGTCGAGCCTTGTACCTGGCCCCATCTACTACATATTTGGTATGATACACTCATTTGCATCTCACCATTTTTCTTTATTTTGGAAGAGAAACCAAATCCCAAGTATTATTCTTCATTAATGAAGAATTATCATTATCCATGGAATCATCCCACTTCCAAATTCCATGGGCCTCATCAAACCTGTGTGAATTAATAGAAACTATTTGAAAAAGAAGATCCATGCCAAAATTAGAAGTATGCCTTGAAGGTGGGAGACCTTCAATGTAATGTGCTACACTAGGGAAAAATCCTAACTATGCAATTTATATCAAATAAAATTTTGAATCATACAAATATCAATCAGATCTACAAATTCCCAAAAAAGTTCACCATAAAACTCTAATATTTCTCACTAACACACCACAATATTTTTATTATTTTTTTTGGAATCACAATTACATCGATCATACCCAAAATATTAATATAAAATCCTGGATGTTGAAAAAACAACACAACCTCTACTAAATTATTGAATGAAAACAACTCACAAATGTCCTTCTAGGCAGCATCCCTCTCCAGGGGCAAATAGGATGTGAATCTCAAGCTCAAAGCTGACTAAAATGGGGTAGAAGGTTGGACGAACCCTAGAATGGGTGATAATGGCCTTCAATATACAAAATAAAGCCTCCCTAATGCTGAATATGCCCTCCATGATGGGACATCCCACTCCCAAGCTGAATAATAACTTCAAAAATGCAAAATATCTCTCCCAAAACTGGATGCCCAACTCCACACAATGCCAAATACTGAAATGCTCACAAAATGATGTAGTGATGCCCTGGATGGCTGGATAAACCCTAAAAATTCCTCAAACTAAATCTTGAATTCCCAATACTGGTCCAATAAGCCCAAATGTAAACCCTAGGTGATTTTACCACTAATAGACTTAAGGTTTTTCGTCCTCAGTCTCAAATCCAAAAGGGGTTTCATCCTCTAGGATAAACCCTTGTAGATTTTCATCCACAAGAGAAAAGTGTATTAGCTGCAAAGCCAAATACAACAATGTAGAAGAGATAAAATGATCCAAGATGCCTCAAATGTGCCCCCTTATCTTATTTATATAGCCAATTCTTCTAATTCTTCGTTGAGGCTACACTTTTTAATTTTACTTAATAATACCTTAGAAAATAATAATAACATGATATTATATTCTCCTAATGGAGCATAGACCCTTATTCCCATTTTTATTATTTAATTGCCAAGTTTCACCAAAAATACTTTCAACACACCAAAACTCCACTCCACAACTATGTACAATAAAAATATGAAAAATGGGGACATTACAATACCGCCCCTCTCAAATTGCTTGTCCCCAAGAAATACTTAACATAACATCAACATCATCAGAATCACCTAATCAAAACCACTTGTGATTCCAGGGTCCCAAACCAAACTCAAAACAATTATTATAGTTGTCACTTCTATAAAAATCAAAATAAAAATCTGAGTGTGAGGCCAAGATGCAAATCAACAATGTGTGGAACCAAGGTTGCATCAAACATTCATCCAAGATTGTTCCCAAACTTGCTTCAAGCTAACCAAATATTGCCTTCATGCTATTCCAAAATTGTCCAAAGGCTGCAATTGTGCAAAAACTAAGTGGAAATGGGCTCAAACTCTCACAAACTAGATATGAAGTGATGCATAGCAGTTCTGATTTGTCATGTAGAGCAATGGTATATAACTTTTTAATCTCTTCAAATATGTGTAAACTCAGTTATCATTTATTTCTAATGGTTGTACTATATAAAAGTGTGATAAAACTAGCAAAGGTAATGAATGAATCAACACCAAAGAGAGTGAAAAGGAAATTATAATCAACAAACTCTGGCTCTCCATATGCATAAGTAAATTACATCACCTCTTCCTTTCCCCAAGGAAAATCCAATACTCCCCAACCTTGAGAAACATTATCAACATCATAAATGTCAAGTGTTATGATCAAAATACTCCTACATACCTCACTCCATGCTTTTCTTAACTGTTGTTCAAAAATGGGACTGAAAGTGCATGTCAATAGTTGAAGCTCTACTTTTCCCATGTTTCTAACTCCAAAACAACTTGCCCCCCAATGTATCAAAACTGAAAATGCAACTTTTTCTCTATTATGTGCCATCAAATATAAGTGTAACAGCTGCTCCAACTTCCTCAAAAACTGATAATGCTCCCTCTTCATGTCTTGCAAGTGAGAATACTTGTAAACTACCAACTTATGCTCATACTCAGATCTAAGAATAACCTTTAACATTATGAAATACACCTTATTATATCTACCAAAATGGATTAACACATGCCTCATAATATTCTCACCCAAAATTGAAAACACATGTGGTGTAGCAATTCCTCTTGTCACCAAAAACTCAATGAATTTAAGTAAATCATACTTGATGTGATGTGCAACCGTTTGTGCCTTACCAATCAGTCTATGTGAAACCCATACTGTGTCCAATTTTGTCTCACAAAGTGTTAAATATGCAACTCTTTTTTTTTCAAATGAGACCTCAATTTCTCCATCGTTCCTTCCTTCACATCCTTCCCAAATGCATCTTCTGAAATCAGCAAACAATCAGTCCTATTGGTACCAAAATTCTCCCTCACAATAGTCCCAAAATCAATCTTGAAAATCAGAGAAGTTTTTGTCCAAAACAACATTGTTTGGTCATCAAATTTCCTCCACAAAGCTGCCTAAAACTCTTTGTATACTACCTCCTCAGTGGTCTTCACATGTGCAGCCCAAATTTTACCAAGTAATGTAACAAATTTTAACATAACAATCCAATAACTCCTCTACAACAATGCCTCATCATAGGCATGTAGTGCACCAAGTTGAGTGATACAAGGCTCCAATTGACCCAACGTCCATGCTAAGACTGTTCTTGCAAATGCATCCTCTGAAATAAGAAAATATTGTATCTTTTGTGTATCATAAATAGTCTTCATATGTGGCACAAACCTTCTAACAACAATGTGACATCTTTCCTCATCATTTCCTATGGTTGTGAAATGTAAAACTCTAATAAAATCAATTATGATGATGAAAAAATCTGAAGACTAATCTACATACATGGTTTCCATTAACACATAATTGAATTTTACACCTAGATTCCATGCATTTAAGGGTTGATGCCTTCCTTCTGACAAAGTGTGCTCATTGTGAATCCCATGAACAACAATATGTAAAAGTTGTTCAATGTCCTTAACATCAACCGAAATCAATTTACTACTTCTATCAAAGATTGTACTATGCAAAAAATGAATAGAACAATCAAATATTAAGGAGAAATGAGTGAGAAAAAGTACATTTTTAGTCAACAATATTTGTCTCCTGATTCATGTAATCAGTTTTATACACAAGCACCATATCATCACAAACTGATTTGGGAACTTTAATACATTCATCTGCATCATGTTCTTTCACAACAATCTCATGTGGTGATGCAATCTCTTGGTTAAAATATTTTTATTTTCCTCCAAGATCTAAATCGGTCACCTTTATTACATAATTTTCTTTAGGGTAGATTGCTCCTATGTTGTTCTTTTTGTAACTTCTTTCATCATTTTCTTCAATATTATCCCATCCAAAAATGATATTCAAATAGCTAATAAAGGAAACATTATTCTTGAAAGTTTTAGATATGCCCATGTATCACAAGAATAGGGCATCCAACTCCTCACTTTTAAATGATGCCATGGTCTAAGATCAAATGTTATAAATCCTAGATATTTCAAACCCTAGGTGTACAACTCAAATTAATAATACCCAGAACCTAAAAATCCTAGATCTGATTTTTTTGTAGCAAACCCTAACTCAAAATATTGAATTTTTTTTTTCACACAAAACCCTCCATAGGCTAGCAAGATCACAACTCTGATACCACTTAATGTGCCAAACTAGGAAAAAACTCTAACTATGCAATTTATATCAAATAAAATTTTGAATCATACAAATATCAATCAGATCTACAAATTACCAAAAAAGTTCACCATAAAACTCTAAGATTTCTCACTAACACACCACAATATTTTTATTATTATTATTGGAATCACAATTACATCGATCATACGCAAAACATTAATACAAAATCTTGGATGTTGAAAAAACAACACAAACTCTACTAAATTATTGAAGGAAAACAACTCACAAATGCCCTTCTAGGCAGCATCCCTCTCCATGAGAAAATAGGATGTGAATCTCAAGCTCAAAGCTAACTAAAATGGGGCAAAATATTGGACGAACCCTATAATGGGTGATAATGGCCTTCAATATACAAAATCAAGCCTCCCTTATGCTGAATATGCCCTCCATGATGGGACATCCCACTCCCAAGCTGAATAATAACTTCAAAAATACAAAATATCTCTCCCAAAACTGGATGCCCAACTCCACACAATGCCAAATACTAAAATGCTCACAAAATGATGCAGTGATGCCCTGGATGGCTGGATAAACCCTAAAAATTCCTCAAACTGAATCTTGAATGCCCAATACTGGTCCAATAAGCCCAAATGTAAACCCTAGGTGAGTTTACCACTAAGAGACTTAAGGGTTTTCATCCTCAGTCTCAAATCCAAGAGGGGTTTCGTCCTCCAGGATAAACCCTTGTAGGTTTTCATCCACAAGAGAAAAGTGTATTAGCTGCAAAGCCAAATACAACAATGTAGAAGAGATAAAATGATCCAAGATGCCTCAAATGTGCCCCCTTCTCTTCTTTATATAGCCAATTCTTCTAATTCTTCGTTGAGGTGGCACTTTTTAATTTTACTTAATAATACCTTAGAAAATAATAATAACATGATATTATATTCTCCTAATGGAGCATAGACCCTTATTCCCATTTTTATTATTTAATTGCCAAATTTCACCAAAAATGCTTTCAACACACCAAAACTCCACTCCATAACTATGTACAATAAAAATATGAAAAATTGGGACATTACATTCAATGAAAGGTGTTGCCTCCTCAACTATAGTTCAAGCCCATCCAAGAATGGAGGCATCATGTGTAGGAAACTCTACAACTATCTCAAAAATGTCCTCATCCTCACTATGATCATCATCAAAACAACCATCTTCAAAGTGAAAAGTAGATGAGGATGGAGAAGAAGGAGTAGAAAGAGTGGGCTTAGTTGGAGAATAATGCTCATCAAACTAGACATGAGTTTGAAAAAAAACTTCATGTGTATCTAGATCTAGTAATCTATAAGCCCTCATATTTTCACAAAAATGAGTGGCTTGTTATTTCTATCCAAAGTTATCCTTTTATTATTTAGAACATGATCCCATGCTTGACTCCCAAAAACTTAAAAATTATAAACATCAGGCTTGGTCGTTTTCTAAGCCTCCTCTGGAGTCATCTTCTCAAGAGCTAAATGAGGTGTATGATTTTGAATGTAATTCACACAATTAACTACCTCGGTCCAAAACTTGGGAGGTAATTCTCATGAGTGCATCATACAATTTTCCATTTTCTTGAGTGTTCTATTTTTCTCTCAGCTACACCATTATACTATGGTGTATGTGGGATAAAGTGTTGATGTAGAATATCATGAAGAGATAGAAAATCTAAAAAATCCTTGTTGAAATACTATCCCCATTATCTATGTGAAGTTGATCTATGGTCAACAACTCCTTGTGCAACAATAAACTGTGGTCATTCAAATCTCTAATATTAGCTCCTTGAGGTGTAAAAAACACAATTTTACCCTCTCTAGAATGAAAAAATTGGTACACGAAGAACAAATTTATGGAAATGTGTGGAACATAAAGAATATTCTTAATGCATCCACCATCAACCTGTATGTCACCTTTTCTCTTAACTAAAATGGAATAAGAATCCCCAACCTCAATGCAAGATGTAGAAGTAGAAAACAAGGTGGAAAATGACTCCCTAGATGAAGTCATATGATGAGTTGCTCTGGAATCTAAAATCCAATCCTCAAAATTATCCTTAGATGAATTTCCAAAAGCATTCAAAGCCTTGCCCTTATCTTCTAAAGGAGTGAAGGATGATTTTTTATTTCTAAAGGCTTCCTCTAAGTCTTGTAAATTTTTCCAACACTTATCGTCGGAATGACCATTGACTCCACAATATGAAAAAGTAACATTTGACCTATTTTTGCTTTTGGACTGCTTAGGTTTATGATTGGACTCTTTGGAGGATGACTCTTTTTTATGTGACTCTTTGGTATTTTTATGAAATAAAGATAAGGATAAGGATTAGGTTGGTACTTAGAATTGGACTTCCCCTTGCCTTTAGAAGTGGAAGTGGAGGATGCAATAAATGCTTTATGTGATATGTAATACTCAGAGTTAAGAACTTTAGATTCTCCCCTCAAAATATTGGCACAAAACATCTCAAAAGTAGGGATTTTGTGATAAGAATCCATGGAATCCATATTGACAAAAAATATGAAGGCAAATATATGGAATGGACCCCTAAGTTTTAACAAGATCATCAAAATACATTCTTCATCCATTTTAGTTTTTCCACTACCATTTAAATGTGTGAGCAAGGATTGAAACTTAGTGAGGAAAAAATCCATAGATGGAAAATCATCTAAATTGAGGGCACTAATTTTAGCTTCAAGATGTAAAACTCTCAAAGTGTCCACTTTTCCAAATAGCTTCTCAAGCTTCTCCCAAATTTGAAAAGGAGTGTCACACTCATTAAGATAAAACAACAAATTGTCACTCATATTCATCCCAATTAATCCCTTACATTCATCCATTTTATAATTATGAACAAAATTATGATACTCTTTTGTAACTATAGGTAGTTATTCTTACATTAATCTTGATAATTCTTTATATTGAATAAGTGTCATCATGCATAGATTCCATATGTGATAATTATAAGATTTAAGTGGTTCAAAATCCTCTAAACCCATTTTTTAATCACAAAAAATAAAATGCAATATCCACAAATATGGTGTTCAAATCGACACCAAGACACCCCACCCAAAATATTTTTATTCAATACTTCCAAAAATAAGAGCCCCCAAAAAAATTAAATGTCTTTATAATTCAAGTGCTCCAAAGAGTATATGATCATATCTGAGTTTTACAATCACTAAAATTTTGTAGATCTGTAAATAAAAAATTTGAGACACTTCACAAAATAAATATTTTATAAATAGTTGTAAGATTACTGCATTGGTAAGGGCTTTGGCCTCTCTTTGGAGAGGTTCAAGGTTCAATCCCCACTCAATACAAAGGGACTGGGACACCTTATGTAAACTTAAATTTTAATAATTGTAAGCTTATTGTAGTTGTAAGGGTTTTGGCTTCTCTTTGAGAGGTCCAAGATTCAAACCCCACTTAGTATGAGGTCACCATGATCCCTCATAAAAGTATGTGTAAACTCATTGAAAAAGCAAATATTTTATAAAATTATTTTCAAATACATAGAATTGCTGGCAAAATACATTTTGTTTTGTTAAAAAATATATTTTTTAGTAAACCTTATCAGTAACTTAAATACAGATCTGAGTTTAAAACTTGTAAAGAACTCAAGAGTGGACAATATTGGTTGTAGATCTCACAAAACTAGATCTGCAACATGCAACTTCAGATATTGCAAAAAACTAGATATTTTGCAGACTGTGTGCAAGAAAAATCCACATAAAAATGTTGGACATTTTGAGTCCATAAGAGTTGTCATTGATGTCAAGATATGAAGTTGTCATTGATGCCAAGAAGTGAACCACCACTGACGTCGGAAGGTCAAAAGGAGCAATGGAAAAGACATCATAATATTCCTTGTAATATTATGCATGGCAAAAATAAATGGTTTTTATTAAAACCCATGATGGAAAAATAAATGGTTTTTATTTAAAACCAATTGGTTAGATGAATTATATTTAATTTATAATTTCATTATATTAATTTATATTTTAATTTAATTAACCTATGGTTATTAAGTTATATATAAATTAATAATAATAATAATGTTATTATTAATTAAATATTAAATACCCTAAGGTTAGGGTTGCAAAAATCGAATTGCATCGACGTCAATGAGAAGGGAGGCATGTGTATAAATATATGCCTTAATGGCATTTACCAAGGCATCATTCAAATCAGAGATTAATCGAGCAAGCAATTCGTGAGTCGAAGACCGCAGGAAGGAAGAAGACGACAATTGGTTTGGGTGCCAATGAATAGGGTAAAGCCAACGAGGGTGGTGAACCCCCATCCAACTAGGTAGTGTGGCCTAGTGGCAAGTGGCTGAGAGTTAAGGCGCTTGGGCAGAGAGAGAGACCCACATTCGAATCATGGTGGGAGTGTTTTGGCAGTGTTGAAGCTCGCACATTTTTTTGACTTGGTGCCAGTGAAGGGAGTATAGAGCACATGGTGCTCCTTTGGTTTCAAACGAGCACCTAGCACTCATGGCAGCCGAGGTCGTGGCTAGGATGCACGAGGAGGCGATGTCGAGGGTTCGAGTCTCACCTAAGGTGGAGGTAAATAATTTTTTTTTTTTTTTTATTAAGCCTAAGGTATAAGCATAAGGTTAGGGAGCTATAAGGGGTTATGAAAAGGGGCTTAATTTAATTATTAATTTTTTATTAAAAGGAGATATAAGGGGTTAAACTTTATTTTAAATAAAGTTATTTTGACATTCTTGATTTATCAAAAGGGTGAATTGAAGGTTGATTAATTTGAGAGGATTTCTTATTTGAAGGTGATATTGTTGACATTATTTCTAAGTGGTCAATATTATTGGGAGATCATAAGGTGTAATTGGTCAATTGATTTTTGTATATGTTGATGAATGCTTTCTTCAAGATGGAGTAATAAGGTGTGAATATTTTGATATTTGAATTGTATCTTTGAGAGAATTTAGTATCTTTTAACTTCTTTAAGCTTGGCAAAGAATATTTTGTGGTTGTGGTAGATTTTAGAGGTTCCTTCATCATCAAGAAAAAGGTATGAGCACATTCTTCCATAGTTGAGTTGATTTGTTGGTTTTTAGGAAAATAAGTTTGGAGTGAAAAGGACTTAATTAAGTTTTCCTTATTAAGTGTGTTGAGTTAATGCTTCAAGATTTTTTGGAATGAAGAGTTTTTTTTAAAACCTTGTTTGATAAGCATTGTTGTTGAATTCATTGATTAAGTGAAGAACTTGAACTAGGGTTTGAAAAGAACATGAGTATCATTGTTATGTGAGATTGGTTGATACGAATTATTGGAAACATTTTGAGTGAGTGTTTATATACTTGAACTAGGGTTTGTAAGGAAGGATTGTTTCATTGAGTGATTGGTTGAGTAGAGTTGGTTGAGCCTAGTCAAGTGGATGTGTGAAGTGATTGTTTGTTGGCAATTTTGGGTACCTTGGGTACATTGCCTTTGCTCAAGTGTAGAAGTTGTCATTGATGTCAAGAAGCTCTTGAAGGAATTTGATTTAATGTCGGATTATTCATAGCATGGACAATGAGTTTCCAGGAAGATCATAGTAGCCCATTTGCAAAATATCAAAGAAAAATACATAAGAAAAGGTATGCAATAGGCAAGAAAAACGCATCACGATTTCATGACATGTTTGAGGAGAGAGAAAGAGCTGGCAAAACTATCGTGATTTCGTGACATGTTGGAAGAGAGAGAAGAATCAGGACTTAATTAAGTTTTCCTTATTAAGTGTGTTGAGTTAATGCTTCAAGATTTTTTGAAATGAAGAGTTGTTTTTAAAACCTTGTTTGATAAGCATTATTGTTGAATTCATTGATTAAGTGAAGAACTTGAACTAGGGTTTGAAAAGAACATGAGTATCATTGTTATGTGAGATTGGTTGATACGAATTATTGGAAACATTTTGAGTGAGTGTTTATATACTTGAACTAGGGTTTGTAAGGAAGGATTGTTTCATTGAGTGATTGGTTGAGTAGAGTTGGTTGAGCCTAGTCAAGTGGATGTGTGAAGTGATTGTTTGTTGGCAATTTTGGGTACCTTGGGTACATTGCATTTGCTCAAGTGTAGAAGTTGTCATTGATGTCAAGAAGCTCTTGAAGGAATTTGATTTAATGTTAGATTATTCAGAGCATGGACAATGAGTTTCCAGGAAGATCAGAGTAGCCCATTTGCAAAAGATCAAAGAAAAAGACAAGTAAGAAAAGATATGCAGCAGGCAAGAAAAACTGTCATGATTTCATGACATGTTTGAGGAGAGAGAAAGAGCTGGCAAAACTGTCATGATTTCACGACATGTTGGAAGAGAGAGAAGAAGCAGGACTTAATTAAGTTTTCCTTATTAAGTGTGTTGAGTTAATGCTTCAAGATTGTTTGGATTGAAGAGTTGTTTTTAAAACCTTGTTTGATAAGCATTGTTGTTGAATTCATTGATTAAGTGAAGAACTTGAACTAGGGTTTGAAAAGAACATGAGTATCATTGTTATGTGAGATTGGTTGATACGAATTATTGGAAACATTTTGAGTGAGTGTTTATATACTTGAACTAGAGTTTGTAAGGAAGGATTGTTTCATTGAGTTATTGGTTGAGTAGAGTTGGTTGAGCCTAGTCAAGTGGATGTGTGAAGTGATTGTTTGTTGGCAATTTTGGGTACCTTGGGTACATTGCCTTTGCTCAAGTGTAGAAGTTGTCATTGATGTCAAGAAGCTCTTGAAGGAATTTGATTTAATGTCAGATTATTCAGAGCATGGACAGTGAGTTTCCAGGAAGATCATAGTAGCCCATTTGCAAAATATCAAAGAAAAATACATAAGAAAAGGTATGCAATAGGCAAGAAAAACTGTCACGATTTCATGACATGTTTGAGGAGAGAGAAAGAGCTGGCAAAACTGTCGTGATTTCGTGACATGTTGGAAGAGAGAGAAGAATCAGGACTTAATTAAGTTTTCCTTATTAAGTGTGTTGAGTTAATGCTTCAAGATTTTTTGAAATGAAGAGTTGTTTTTAAAACCTTGTTTGATAAGCATTGTTGTTGAATTCATTGATTAAGTGAAGAACTTGAACTAGGGTTTGAAAAGAACATGAGTATCATTGTTATGTGAGATTGGTTGATACGAATTATTGGAAACATTTTGAGTGAGTGTTTATATACTTGAACTAGGGTTTGTAAGGAAGGATTGTTTCATTGAGTGATTGGTTGAGTAGAGTTGGTTGAGCCTAGTCAAGTGGATGTGTGAAGTGATTGTTTGTTGGCAATTTTGGGTACCTTGGGTACATTGCATTTGCTCAAGTGTAGAAGTTGTCATTGATGTCAAGAAGCTCTTGAAGGAATTTGATTTAATGTTAGATTATTCAGAGCATGGACAGTGAGTTTCCGGGAAGATCGAGTAGCCCATTTGCAAAAGATCAAAGAAAAAGACAAGTAAGAAAAGATATGCAATGAGGCAAGAAAAACCGTCACGATTTCATGACATGTTTGAGGAGAGAGAAAGAGTTGGCAAAACTGTCACGATTTCACGACATGTTGGAAGAGAGAGAAGAAGCAGGACTTAATTAAGTTTTCCTTATTAAGTGTGTTGAGTTAATGCTTCAAGATTTTTTGGATTGAAGAGTTGTTTTTAAAACCTTGTTTGATAAGCATTGTTGTTGAATTCATTGATTAAGTGAAGAACTTGAACTAGGGTTTGAAAAGAACATGAGTATCATTGTTATGTGAGATTGGTTGATACGAATTATTGGAAACATTTTGAGTGAGTGTTTATATACTTGAACTAGGGTTTGTAAGGAAGGATTGTTTCATTGATTTATTGGTTGAGTAGAGTTGGTTGAGCCTAGTCAAGTGGATGTGTGAAGTGATTGTTTGTTGGCAATTTTGGGTACCTTGGGTACATTGCCTTTGCTCAAGTGTAGAAGTTGTCATTGATGTCAAGAAGCTCTTGAAGGAATTTGATTTAATGTCAGATTATTCAGAGCATGGACAAGTGAGTTTCCAGGAAGATCAGAGTAGCCCATTTGCAAAAGATCAAAGAAAAAGACAAGTAAGAAAAGGTATGCAACAGGCAAGAAAAACTGTCACGATTTCATGACATGTTTGAGGAGAGAGAAAGAGCTGGCAAAACTGTCGCGATTTCGTGACATGTTGGAAGAGAGAGAAGCAAGAAAAACTGTCACGATTTCGCGACATGTTGGCAGAGAAAAAGGCAAGTGGAAAAACTATCGTGATTTCGCGACATGTTGGCAAAGAAGAAGAGCAAGGTGGAAAGTGTCGCGATTTCGTGACATGTCGCATTTTCGCGACTCGAAAAGTGCAGGAAGGCAGAGAAGGAAAAGTGTCACGATTTCGCGACATATTGCAAAGAAGATTGTACGAACAAAAAAGTGTCACGATTTCACGACATGTTGCAGGAGAGGGAGTCCGAAAAAAAAAATGTCACGATTTCATGACATAATGCTGAAAAGAGAGTCCATAGTGTGAACTGTCACGATTTCGCGACAAGTTCGAAGAGAGAGAAAGTTACTCGAAAGGTGTCACGATTTCGTGACATGTTGTAGAGTTCGAAGTGAGAACAGTCATGATTTTGCGACATGCTGCAAAAGACGAAGTGAGGACTATCATGATTTCGTGACATGCTGAAAAGCTCGAAGTGAGAACTGTCATGATTTCATGACATGCAGCAAAGGGAAGAGTTTGAAATGAGAAGCATCACGATTTCGTGACAAGTTGCAAAGAAAGCTTTCGAAAGCTGAAAGCGTCATGATTTCATGACAAGATGAAAGAAAAGCGTACGGATGCAGAAAGTGTCACGATTTCACGACAGGCAGAAGTGAAGAAGCCAGCGGAGGAAGATGTCATGATTTCGTGACATGTCACAGTTTCGCGACCAGAAGGCAAGTGAAGGCGCCAGCGGAGGAAGATGTCACGATATCGTGACATGTCATAGTTTCGTGACTCAAAGAGGAGAGAGAATGTACGACGTCAAAAATGTCGCGATATCATGACAAAATCAAAAAGGAAGTCTAAAGAAGCAAAAGTGTCGCGATATCGTGACAACAGGCAAAAGAAAGTGTACGGCTGCAAAGGTGTCGCGATATCGTGACATGTTGTAGTTTCACGGGAAAAGCTACAAAACCAGAGGCGGTTGAAGCCGACAGAGTTAACTTTGAGCCGACGAAGTTCAGGGTTGTGCAGTCGACGGAGTTTAGGGTAACAGCCGACTATAGTTTAAGTTTTGTTCTTGAAATTTATACTATAAAAGGAGGGTTGTTTCGAGATTGAAGGTAATCGAATAAGTGCAAGTTAAGTCCGTGGTGCGCAGAGACCGAGTCGAGTCAAATCGAGCTAAGGGCGAAGCGAGAGTGCATAGAGAGTAGAAAAGTGCAAAGGAGCAGAGTTGTTGGTGTTGCGACATTCACAGACAGAGTGCATAGTAAGAAGTTCGATCGTCGAGTGCTGAGTGTTGCTGTGTTTATGCAGATAGTGCATAAGTTGGTTTCGACCAAGTGCGGTTGTGACAGAGCAGAGAGAACTGTTGGACAGATTTGAGCAAGCTTTTGTTGAGCTTGTGGAGTAGTTTGGGAAGGTTCTCTTGAGAACTTGCAAAGCAGATCTGAGACCAGTCTTGGTGAAGACTTGGGTGAAGATCAAGCAAGCTTTAGTGAAAGCTTGTGAACCACTGTTGTGAATCAGAGTTGAGGACCTGTTGAGGACAGAGATTGGTGCAGATTTGAGGATAGATTTGTACCCAGATCAGAGAAAGAGGAAGAGGACATTTGTGCCAGATCGAAGGACTATGTTTGGTGCAGATCAGAGAAAAATATCGAGGACATTTGTGCTAGACCGAAGGACTGTGTTTAGTGCAAATTCGAGGACCAGCTTTGAGGTGATAGAGTTGAGGACAGAGGTCTCCAACCAGAGCAGGGAAGACAGGTGTCTTCTGTGGATAGAGTTCCATTTGCTAAGGGCAGCGGAGGTAGAGGTCTTCTAGAGGATCACCATCCAGAGTAGAGTTAGGGGAAGGTATCTCCTTTGAGCCGAGGCTCATAAACATTGTAATTGGGAAGGTTTCCCAAAGAATTTGAGATAAAATTTTAGAGAAAAGTTTTGTGGACGTAACCCAGACTTTCTGGGTGAACCACGTTAAAATATGGTGTCTCTTTGTGGATGATTTTGTGCATTGCTTTGATATTGCTTTGAGTATTTTTTTGTATTGTTTAGTAGTATAAAGAAAAAGTAAAAAGAGGTCTTATACTGTTCACCCCCCCCTCTCAGTATAAGCTTGTGTTCTTCAATTGGTATCAGAGCGGGTTCCTTCAAAAAGTTTAACAACTTGAAGGAAAAGCTAGCAAAGAACATAATGGATTATTCAAGTGGCAATGCAGCACCTATTCTTGATGGATCAAATTTTGGTCTTTGGAGTGCAAGGATGAAGGTTCATCTAATGGCACTTGGGAATGAGGTTTGGGAAGTGATTGAAGATGGGTACACTATTCCTGAACATGGTCCTTATACTAAAGAAGACAGGCTCCTACATCACAACAATTCAAAAGCAATGAATGCAATCCTGAAGGGTTTACAGAAGGCAGATCTTACCAAGGTGATTCACTGCAAGACAGCTAGTGAAATGTGGAAACAACTGCAGGTGGTTCACACAGGTGATGTAAATGTCCGAAAGGCCAAGTTGAGACACTTCAAAGGTATGTTTGAACAACTCAAGATGAATGATGATGAAAATATTAGTGACTACATGCTTCGTATGGATGAGGTTGTTAACTCCATGAAAGACTTAGGTCTTGAGCTTGCTGAAAATGATGTTTGTGATAAGATTTTAAGATCTCTTCCTAATAGATTTAGTGAAAATATTTCTGCTATTGAGGAAGCTAAATATTTGGATAAGTTGAAAAAGGATGAGCTCCATAGTATACTTGCAACATTTGAGTTGAGAACTCAAGTGAAGGTTGATGTCAAGAAAGAGGTAGCTTTCAAGGCTACCAAGAAATCTAAGGGTAAACAACTTCAAGAGAGTGATGAGTCTTCTAGTGATGAAGAGGCATATTACAGCAAGAAAGGCAAGTTCTCTAGAAAGCACAAAAGCATGAAAAATATAAGATGTTTCAATTGTGGAAAGTTTGGTCATTATGCTACTGACTGTACTGTTTCCAAGAATGAAAGTGATGAAGAGAAACAAGATTCTAAGAGCAAGGATTCTGAAAAGTACAAGCATCACAGGAAGAACAAAGATGAGCACAACAATCACGGAAAGAGGTATTCTCACAAGCACAAGAAGAGTTTCTACCTAGACAAAGCAAGTAAGTGTTCTAGTAGTGATAGTGAAAGTTCTTCAAGTGATAGTGAAAATGAGATGTTGTTCATATCAAAAAAAGAGGAAGAACCGAAACATAGATTCATTATCATGAAATGTTTTAGATGTGGAAATTTTGGTCACCTTGAGGATGATTGCACAAATAATGAATTGGTTACTAGTATGTATGAGGATGCTTCAAAAAACTATAAGGAAGATGCATGTATGGTTTTTGAAAAGGGTAGCACCTCTAGTGATAAGAAATATGTAAAAGGCTCTGATGATTCAGAAAGCAAACAAATAAAGGATCTTGAAAGTGAACTTACTAATGCTCTTAGTGCTTTGAAAAAGGAAAGAAAGAAGAATGCCAGACTCAAGGATAAGTTAGATGAATGTTGTATGGAGAGAGATGATCTTACAGAAAGTCTTGACTTCTCTATGGCTAAGACACAAGAACTCAAGGACGAGTTAGAGTCTAAGATTCTTGAGTATAGTGAGTTAGAATAGAAAATGGCTTCTTTGAAAGAGGAAACTAAAGAGTACAAGGATAAGTTGTATAGGTTTCAAGATAGCTCCAAAAAGGTTAAGTCTCTCATCAAAGGTCAAAGAAAACCAACAGATAAAACAGGTCTTGGTTTTGTTAAGCCTCACAAGGAACAGGTTGGGGAATCTAGTAAGAGATTTCAAAAAGAAAAGAGTTCTGATGAAGAGAGTATTTCAGAAGAAGAGTCCATGAGTGATAGATGCGCAGAAATAGAAAACAAAATTCTGAATGCGAAGAAGAAGTTTTCGGGACCCAAGAGGTCAAATAAAAGAAAATTTCACGACAGATGTTTTGCGTGTCACAGGTTCGGTCACATGGCTTCGCATTGCATGACTCAAGTAAGGAAGGTAAATGACAGTTTCAGAGGTAGCAATTTCTTTCAAGGGTATTGCTACTCTTGTAATCGATTTGGGCATAAGGCAATTTTTTGCAAGGCTAATAATAGGAACACGGTTAGTCAGAACAGGCGGATTCGAAGAACAGGTATGCCTAAAAGAAATAACATTATTACCTGTTATAAGTGCAACAATGATGGTCACACAACTAGACAGTGTAGAGCTGATCTTCCAAGGTATAGGAACAGGAACAGTGGTATGAACAGGTCCAAGGATCAAGGCATGGACAAGAACAGGGATGAGAACAAGAGCAAGAACAGTGATAAGAACAGGAATATGGACAAAGAGTTCAAGAGAAGGCCCGGGAAGGAAGTTATAGACGCTGATGATGATCAGTGCCTAATGGGAGATTTACTCCCAACCCTATTTTAATCACCTCATCAGGAGGTGGGGGAGGGACTAAGCTAAGAGGCTCATTCTTAGTCCCGAGCCCCAAAGGTGACCCTTTGCCATTGATGACAAAGGGGGAGAGATATGAGTAAGGGGGAGAGCTTCAAAGTGAAGAAGAGCTTCAAGTCAGGGGGAGAAAAACTTCAAAGGCAGATTCTTAGTTGTTAGCTCAGTTGGTTTCAGTTTTGGCTCTTGAGAAGTGTTTTCAATAAAGATTTGCCATCAATGACAAAGGGGGAGATTGTTGGCAATTTTGGGTACCTTGGGTACATTGCCTTTGCTCAAGTGTAGAAGTTGTCATTGATGTCAAGAAGCTCTTGAAGGAATTTTATTTAATGTCAGATTATTCAGAGCATGGACAGTGAGTTTCCAGGAAGATCAGAGTAGCCCATTTGCAAAAGATCAAAGAAAAATACAAGTAAGAAAAGGTATGCAGCAGGCAAGAAAAACTGTCATGATTTTGTGACATGTTTGAGGAGAGAGAAAGAGCTAGCAAAACTGTCATGATTTCGCGACATGTTGGAAGAGAGAGAAGAAGCAGGAAAAACTGTCGCGATTTCGTGACATGTTGGTAGAGAAAAAGGCAAGTGGAAAAACTGTCGCGATTTCGCGACATGTTGGCAAAGAAGAAGAGCAAGGTGGAAAGTGTCACGATTTCGTGACATGTCGCATTTTCATGACTCGAAAAGTGCAGGAAGGCAAAGAAGGAAAAGTGTCGCGATTTCGTGACATATTGCAAAGAAGATTGTACGGACGAAAAAGTGTCACGATTTCGTGACATGTTGCAGGAGAGGGAGTCCGAAAGAAAAAATGTCATGATTTCGTGACATAATGCTGAAAAGAGAGTCCACAGTGTGAACTGTCACGATTTCATGACAAGTTCGAAGAGAGAGAAAGTTACTCGAAAGGTGTCACGATTTCGTGACATGCTATAGAGTTCGAAGTGAGAACAGTCATGATTTCGTGACATGCTGCAAAAGACGAAGTGAGGACTGTCACGATTTTACGACATGCTAAAAAGCTCGAAGTGAGAACTGTCATGATTTCATGACATGCAGCAAAGGGAAGAGTTTGAAATGAGAAGCGTCATGATTTCACGACAGGTTGCAAAGAAAGCTTTCAGAAGCTAAAAGCGTCACGATTTCATGACAAGATGAAAGAAAAGCGTACGGATGTAGAAAGTGTCACGATTTTGCGACATGCAGAAGTGAAGAAGCCAGCGGAGGAAGATGTCATGATTTCGTGACATGTCGCAGTTTCGTGACCAGAAGGCAAGTGAAGGTGCCAACGGAGGAAGATGTCATGATATCGTGACATGTCACAGTTTCACGACTCAAAGAGGAGAGAGAATGTATGGCATCAAAAATGTCACGATATCGTGACAAAATCAAAAAGGAAGTCTAAAGAAGCAAAAGTGTCGTGATATCGCGACAACAGGAAAAAGAAAGTGTACGGTTGCAAAGGTGTCACGATATCGTGACATATTGTAGTTTTATGGGAAAAGCTACAGAACCAGAGGTGGTTGAAGCCGACAGAGTTAACTTTGAGCCGACGAAGTTCAGGGTTGTGCAGCCGACGGAGTTTAGGGTAACAACCGACTATAGTTTAAGTTTTGTTCTTGAAATTTATACTATAAAAGGAGGGCTATTTCGAGATTGAAGGTAATCGAATATAGTGCAAGTTAAGTCTGTGGTGCACAAAGACCGAGTCGAGTCAAATCGAGCTAAGGGCGAAGCGGGAGCGCACAAAGAGTAGAAAAGCGCAAAGGAGCAGAGTTATTGGTGTTGCGACATTCGCAGACAGAGTGCATAGTAAGAAGTTCGATCGTCGAGTGCTGAGTGCTGCTGTGTTTACGTAGATAGTGCATAAGTTGGTTTCGACCAAGTGCGGTTGTGACAGAGTAGAGAGAACTATTGGACAGATTTGAGCAAGCTTTTGTTGAGCTTGTGGAGCAGTTTGGGCAGGTTCTCTTGAGAACTTGCAAAGCAGATCTGAGACAAGTCTTGGTGAAGACTTGGGTGAAGATCAAGCAAGCTTTAGTGAAAGCTTGTGAACCACTATTGTGAATCAGAGTTGAGGACCTGTTGAGGACAGATATTGGTGCAGATTTGAGGATAGATTTGTACCCAGATCAGAGAAAGAGGAAGAGGACATTTGTGCCAGACCGAAGGACTGTGTTTGGTGCAGATCAGAGAAAAATATCGAGGACATTTGTGCTAGACCGAAGGACTATGTTTAGTGCAAATTCGAGGACCAGCTTTGAGGTGATAGAGTTGAGGACAGAGGTCTCCAGCCAGAGCAGGGAAGACAGGTGTCTTCTGTGGATAGAGTTCCATTTGCTAAGGGTAGCGGAGGCAGAGGTCTTCTAGAGGATCACCAGCCAGAGCAGAGTTAGGGGAAGGTATCTCCTTTGAGCCGAGGCTCATAAACATTGTAATTGGGAAGGTTTCCCAAAGAATTTGAGATAAACTTTTAGAGAAAATTTTTGTGGACGTAACCCAAACTTTTTGGGTGAACCACGTTAAAATCTGGTGTCTCTTTGTGGATGATTTTGTGCATTGCTTTGATATTGCTTTGAGTATTTTGCTGTATTGTTTAGTAGTATAAAGAAAAAGTAAAAAGAGGTCTTATACTGTTCACCCCCCCCTCTCAGTATAAGCTTGTGTTCTTCATTGTTCAAGTTCCATAAAACAAACTATTCTATATTCTAAATTGATTTGAGAAAGTGATTGAGCATTGTGATGAGTAGAGATCATATTGAGTCTCTAACAATTCTCTTTAAGTTTTTATGAGATTGGACAAGTTCTAGTGTGGACTTGTTGAATAGATTTGAGGTAAGTCTTTGAGAAGACTTGTGGACGGATTTTAAGAGTGAGATTGAGTACAAATTTGAGGATAGAGTTTGGCACAGATTTGAGGACATGTTTATACCATACCAAAGATAGATATTAAGGATAAATTTATGTTGGACCGAAGGACTATGTTTAGTACATATTTGAGACAGAGCTTTTGAGGTGACAGAGTTGAGGATAAATATCTCCAACTAGAGCAAGGAGGACATGTGTCTTTTGTGGATAGAGTTCCATTTGCTAAGGGTAGTGGAGGTAGAGGTCTTATAGATGATCACCAGCTAGAGTAGAGATAGGAGATTCGTGTCTCCTTTGGATAGAGATCCACTAACTTAATCAAGGGGATTGGTGTCTCCTGTGGACAAATATCCATAAATATTGTAGAGAAAGGATTCCCAAAGAGAATTTATTTGAGAAAAAATTATAATAAATATTTTCTCCGTGGAGTAGCCCACATTGGGTGAACCATGTAAAATCATGTCTCTCATGTGTGTGATGCTTTGTATGATGTTTACTGCTTTAATATTGTTGATGCTATTATTTGGATTAAAAAGCAAAACATTTTATCTTATACTCTTCACCCCCCTCTCAGTATAAGCACATATTCTTCAATATATATATATATATATATATATATATACTATAGTGGTTGCTGGTAATTGGAAGTGATCAATGATATTTTTGGATTGACGATAGTTGGGTGAACAAAGTTGTCATGGTTTTGCAACTATTAAAATATCCCACAAAAAAATCTAAAAAATAGAACATTTTTTATCAATCCTCATGGTTAGAGGGGTAAACCAAGATGCAATGAAGGTCTAAAAAATATATAGAAGCTCTTCACAAAATAATAGAATAGAAAAAAATCAATTTTCACCTTCTAGGGCTTAGAAACCTCCAATATTCAATTGCAAAATCTTCAACATGATATGGTTGCATGAACCTCAAAAATGGATGTTTCTAATAGTCCTTAAAGCTATGATACCATGAAAGGAATGATGGAAAAATGCAAAACACCAAACCAAACCACAAGGATCAAGGGGTTGAAGCAACACCACATTAACCAAAACAAAGAGACTAAAAAATAAAAATAAAATAATGGAAGCTAACCAAAAAACTAAACTAGCATAGAATACATCAAAAGTGATTATTAGTACAATGGAGAAGCCTTGCTTAAATAGGCAAGAAATATCCACCATAGTCATAGGATCAACAAAGAGATAAGGATCAATATCCATCATACAAATAGGAAGGTGCAATATGATCCGTGGAGAAAATGTCTCAACCCTCCAAATGTAATAAATGAATTCAACTCCCTAGAAATTCCAAATATCCCCATAATATCTAAATAAGATAAAAATAAATATCCACACATAAAGTGGGTGGGGAAGAATAAACTAAACTAATATTAAAATAAAGTACCTAGGTGAGCATGAGCTAGAGTCTAAACACCTAGTCTAACATCCTCATATGGTTCACTCTTGACCTTCACTTTTCTTTGTAACTCTTCATTTTTCTATTCTAAGGACACATGTGCACACTTACATATTGGACACTTGTGCACATTTACACTCATAACACTTGCATGCATAATTACATAACACTCATGCATTTCTTGCATATTATTACATTACATAAAATATATACTCACACACTAATCTAAAAAACAACTCTAATATAATATTTACATTAATGTAATAAGGTGGTACATTGACATGTACCAAATAATATAATATTCTCCAAAAGTTAGTAAGTGTGGGTTATAAGTTATGAGCAATCATGCGAGTATTTGTTTTTATGTAAATATGTGATATTTATTATTATGTATTGAGAAATATGAAGAGTTAGATCTCCCGTGAGTATGAGGAGATAAAAATATTATGTAAGTGTAAAGGTCAAGAGTCTTGTAAATATGAAGAGTCTCATGTATGTATATATTGAAGACAAAATTTTGTAATAGAGAATCAAATAATAAGCATTGCATTTTATGCATTGCTTAAAGTAAATATATGTCAATAATATTCAATAACTTATTGTTTATTGTATGGATTGTATTATGTGTATGTTTTGTTTTTAGATATTGTGAGATCCTAGAAGATCATGAAATTGCTAATACTAGTTTAGATCCATATTTCTTTTACATCCAGGGTGGAGAGAAAACAACCTTGAGAGAAGAGAAAAATTCGGTGAAGAGCAAATTTAGAGTGCAACTACATTGAAGAAGAAGTGCTTGGTGAAATTTGGTAAGTTGTGAAAAGAGCAGCAATTGAAATTTTGAAGTGGAAGCAGAGAGGTTAATCGAAAACTTAAACACCTTTGGAGGAGAGCATTGTGAAGGAACATCACATGATGAAAAACATAGTTAAGGAGGTAGGCAGGATGCACAATGGAGTATGCAAAAGCAAGGTAAAAACAATATAAAAGAGACATTATTAGTATGTAAAAATGACAATGAAGAGAGACGTCGTTAGTAAGAAGCATGGAGAAGAACGAGATGAGTTTTTTAGAAGAAGTGGATTATACAGAAAGTGCAGATGTGAGGAGACAGTGTAGAGAAGTCAAAGACTAGTGAAAATTGTAAACTAAGGCTATAACAAAAAAGTGGAAAATAATATCAAGCATCTTAGAGATGACAGAGAATGTTAGATAGGAAGCAAAGAGTGATTGGTTGACACAGATATAACAGTTCAAGCGTAAATAATACTCAAAAAATGCTCGAGCAGGAATTATACTTGGAAGGTGAAATATCCAAAACATTGAAGAATGCACAACTAAACCTGATGCCCTAATTTGGAAATTATAGGAGAAGTGTCATTGCCTAAGGTATATTTTACCTCTAATTAATTATTTGAATGATAAGGTGCATAGTAAAATATTGAAGGAAATATTATAAGGTGAAACATAAAGAGGCATTTATTGAATTAAAAGGAGAATTAAAAGAAAAGAGAATAGTTTCATTTTTGAGGAAGAATGTTTGATAATCGAGGGAGTTATAAGAAGATAAATAATTAAATATTATTGAAGGAAATATATATTTTATTGTGACAAAATTTATAATTAATGGGAGTTATAAGAAGAAATTAAGGAAATATATATTTGAAATTTTGAATAATGAGAAGATTAAATTATTTGAAGGAAGAAGATTAAATTGAATAAAGAAATTAATGATTGAAGAAAAGAATTGAAGAATAAAATTGAATATTGAAGAATTATTGAAGAAGAAATATCGATTATTGAAAAGAAGAATATTGGTTGAAGAAAACAAGAGAATAATTATTTGAAATAATAACCCAGGTGTTGTAGGTGAGTTGGATAGGAGAGGGCGATCCTCCAAGGGAGGTACCAGGTTCAAATCTGCACCCTACCAAAAAGTTGAATTGGGTACCCAAAATCCAATTGATAATGTTGGTGTGGGCAGGGTCGGGTGCGACTCCCGGGTGACTTTGACGGTGTAGAACCCCCTTTTTGTGGTCTCTTAGACCAAGGCGGACCCACAAGGGGTTTTTCGTTTAAAAAAAAAAAATTTATTCGAAAGAATAAATTAATTGAATTTGAAAGAAAGAGAATAAAAAATAATTGAAGAAGAAAATTATTAAATTTAAAGAAACATTAAATTTGGAGTTATAAGGTTACTAACCACAAAGGAAATTATATCCCTAGTTATAGATATTGCTAGCATGGCAATTAAAATAAGAAAGCAAACAAAAAGGTAAACAAACAATCAAAAATATACTTCATAAAAAATTAGTATGGATATACAAGAACATGAATTATTAAAAACAAATGAAGAAGAGAAACAAGCTAAAAATTCATATTTTCAAGAAGTTGAAAAATTCTTAGATGATCAAGATGAATATTATATGTCACCAAAATTAATATTGCACTCACAAACAATTCTCAAAGAAGCTAAAGATGAATATTTTTCAACACTTAAATACTACTTCAATACTATTATTGATGAAGTTGATGATCACTCTATTATCACATTACCTACTGACATAGAAAAGATAATATATATAGCATTATTCTCTCTAGAAGATAAGAATAAAATACAAGAAGAAATAATTAAAATTTTGAAGAACAAGCCTATGATGAAAGATGTCATTTGTGACACAAATGATTTAAGGCCTATGACAACTAGTGCATATTGTGATACCATAGATTTAAGATCCATGATGACAAATGCATGTTGTGACACTAGTGATCTTCATCAAAAGAAAATGAGAATTGTGATTTGAAGTCCATAAAGGCCTATGCAAGTTGTGATACTTGTGATTTGGGATCCATGACAACAAATACATGAGAACTTGTTCCAAGAACATACATTGCATGTGACACAAGGGAGTTGAACATTATTTATGAAGACAAAGAGTGTGCATAGACATTATAATGATATCAATAATAGTGACAAAGAGATTGGTATAGAATTTTATGATGAATATAGTGGCACAAATTCTAAAAACTTTTGACAAGAAAATATTATAAAGGAAAAAAATGAAGACCCCAAATAATCAGGTAACAAATGTGCACTATGGCAGGCATAGACACAATATAAAGAAATATTGGGGTCTTTATTGTTGTAAAATTTGTGGAGGTAACAATCACTCTCAAAAATATTGTTGGTACAAAGGAAATAATAATATGAATATGAATTATGGATGGATAAGCATGCACAAATGGGATAAGATGAAATAAATGATAACAAGGATAACACTAAATGGATTTCTTCATAAAAAAAATTCCAATTTTAGATGTGGCCAAAAAAAGGGTATGATATTCTTCAACAATTGATCTAGAAGAAATAGAATAAAAAAAATCCAGAATGCAAGCAAAGGACCTTCATACCAAATAATGTAATATGGGGGTGTTGGAGGTATTACATTATTTGGTACCTTGCAATATTAATGCAAGGACCATGTAAATAGTTTAGTCTAGAGTGTGTTTAATATTTGAGTATATAGTAGGTGTCATGTAAATATGGAGTTATGTAAGTGAGGTGTCATGTTAGTAAGTGTGAGTTATATAAGTGAGGTTTCATGTTAATAAGTGTGGACTTATATAAGTGAAATGTCATATTAGTAAGTGTAGGTTATGAGTTATGAGCAATCATGAGAGTCTTTGTCTTTATGTAAATATGTGAGATTTATTATTATGTATTGAGAAATATGAAGAGTTAGATCTCCCATGAGTATGAGAAAATGAATATTTTATGTAAGTGTAAAGGTTAAGAGTCTTGTGAATATGAAGTCTTGTGTATGTATATATTGAAGATAAAGCTTTGTAATAGAGTATCGAAGAATAAGCATTGCATTTTATGCATTACTTAAAGTATATATTTATCAATAATATTCAGTGAGTAATTTTCTATTGTAAGGATTGTATTGTGTGTATGTTTGTTCCTAATATATTGTGAGATCCTGGAAGAGTATTAAATTGCTAACAATCTAATCCATTCATAGTAACCTTGATTAAAATCAAACTTTTTAAGAATATGATGTAGACCAACAAACCTTGTCATATGATTTGTTCATATGTAATTTCATAAGCATACCTATTTTTTCATAGATTGAAGAGAACATATGACTTTCTTGCAATGATAACACCATCAAGAATATGTTTACTGCAAAAAAAACTACTTTTTTTCTCTGGGATAACACAATATAGAAAGCTTTTCAACTCATTTTCTATAATTTTGAAATGATATTATAAATCAAAATATTTTGTCTTGCCTTTGTTGGGAACAAATGTAATAAAGGCAACATTGATCTCACTTATTGTAGCCCTATTTTTTAGACTTCTTCAATCATGACTAGCATATCACTCTTTAATAAATCTCAAAAAAATTGAAAGAAAATTGTTAGGACTCCATCCTAGAATTACTATGTAATGAACCCCTTTCTAACATGGGGACCCAATCCTAATAATATTATGTAATGTTTTTAATGTGTATGTGGAACTTGAGACTCCTAGACAAGTGGGGCTATTTAATGTAACCATTAAAAAGAATGTAACTGCTTGTTTGGTAGAAGATTCTATCTTAGGTGGCCACTTGCATGTGAAACCAATCCTTGAGTGTTATAGTTAGGGTTACAAAGAGTCTTTAAAAAGAAAAGGGGACATAGATGAAGGTATCTCATATTTTTTTGTACCAAAGCTCTACTTATAAGCATGTTTCCCCCTTGAAGAGGCATGTGATTCTCTAATGTGTTCTTGATTTTTGCAATATAATTTGATACTTTTCCATTTCATCTTGCAATATTGTTAATTTCAAGCTCATTTTTTTTACTATTGCAATATTGTGTGGATGTGTTTTATTTTATTAGACATTTTGAGTTATTTTAGTTGTCATTGATGTCAAGGTGAAATATCATCATTGTTGCCCAAGTGACCAAAGGAAGGAGTCATTAATTACATGGATGATGTCAAGGTGAAATATTATCATTGTTGCCCAAGGGAACAAAGGAAGGAGTCATTAATTACATGGATGGCTTTAATAAGCCAAAGTTCATTTTTATAAAGAGAATTTATAAATATAATTTATAAATGTTAAATCCTTAGATTTAACTTTATAAATTATAATATATGATGGGTTGACATCATCATCAAAGCCCAAGGTTTAAAGGTATTTATTAAAGCTAATGTTCGAAGCTTTAAAGCAAAATGTTTGAATATTTAACGCTGATATTCGAAGCATTTCTCACCATCGACGTTCGAAGTCAAAATGACTTCGTGTATAAAAGGAGGCACGAAAACCTTTGAAAATTAATATGCCTCGATCGATTTAATTGCACCATCGAAACATTGTGAATTTTGGAGGGTCTGCGTGGAAGAAGATGAAACACCCCTTTTTGTCTAAAGGCATAAGAATAAATTTGAGTGGCTTGGAAGTTCCAAGCAAGGTGGACGTGGTGGTCCATTGGCAGCGCAAGTGGTGTTAAGGCACTTGTGGGGAAGAGGACTCGCGTTTGAATCCTGTTGAAGCATGCACAAGGTAAAAGGTTTTGCATTTTTTTATTTTCAAAAAAGGCGCCATTGGAAGGTTTAAAGGGCGTGAAACTCCTTTTTGTTTCAAACGTGCATTGGGTGCACGTGGTCATGGATCCCATGTCTAAGGCGTTCACGAAGATGTTGGTGAGGGGTTCGAAACCCACCAAGTGCAAGGGTATTTTTATTATTTTTAATTAATTGCCTAAAGTTTTTTATTAATGCATGTTAGGAGTAATAAGGGTTTTTAAAGGTGTTAAAAGGTAATTAAATTAAATAAGTAAAGGGGACATAAAGAGTGTTAGTAAAGTCTTGATTAAATTCTTATTAAGACTTTTGAGCATTATTTTTGTATAAGGGTTTTTCTATTAAGAGAAGACTATGGTGAATGTTATTTTTGAGTTGGAGTAATAAGGTGTATTTTGGGTTATCATTTTACATTGTGTTATTATTAAAGTCTTCTAACCCTTATTGAGATTGGAAAAGAGAAATTTGTGAGTGTGGCGGATTTATGAGATCAACTCCTTGTCAAGCAAAAAGGTATGGGAAAATTCTTCTTTGGTTGAGTTGGTTGATTGGCTTTCTTGAAAATTAAGTTTGGAGTGAAAAGGATTTGATTAGGGTTTCCTTTTCGAAAGTGTTTGAGTTAATGCTTCAAGGTTTTCTGAATTGAGAGTTGTGATTAAAACCTTGTTTTATTAGCATTGTTGTTGAAGTCAATTGGTTATGTGAAGAACCTGAGTTAGGGTTAAAAAATAACATGAGTATCATTGTTATGTGAAGAATGTTTTATTAGCATTGTTGTTGAAGCCATTGGTTATGCAAAGAACTTGAACTTGAGTTAGAAAATAACATGAGTATCATTGTTATGTGAGATTTGTTGTTGAGCATTGTTGGAAATATTTTGAGTTGATGTTTACATGCTTGGACTAGGGTTTGAGAGAAAAGGTTGTTTCTTGAAGTGATTGGTTGAGTAGAGTTGATTGAGCCTAGTCAAGTGGATGTATGAAGTGATTTTTAAATTCCATGAAATAAACTATTCTATATTCTGATTTGAGTTGTGAAAGAAATTGAGGTGTGAGAATAGAACATATTGAGTCTCTAACAATTCTCTTTATGCTTCTATGAGATTTGAGTTGTGAAAGAGATTGAGTTGTGAGAATAGAACATATTGAGTCTCTAACAATTCTCTTTATGCTTCTATGAATTTGAGTTGAGAAAGTGATTGAGCCTTGAGTATAGAACATATTGAGTCTCTAACAATTCTCTTTATGCTTCTATGAGATTGATTTGAGTTGTGAAAGTAATTGAGCATTGAGTATAGAACATATTGAGTCTCTAACAATTCTCTTTATGTTTCTATGAGATTGGACAAGTTCTATGTGGACTTGTTAAGCATATTTGAGGTAAGTCTTGAGAAGACTTGTGGACTGATTTTGTGTGAGCTTTTGTGGAAGCTTACAATACAGATTTGGTTAAGTCCTAGAGAGGACTTATTGAGCAGATTTGGACAAGTCCTAGAGAGGACTTATTGAGCATATTTGAACAAGTCCTAGAGAGGACTTATTGAGTAGATTTGGATAAGTCCTAGAGAGGACTTATTAAGCATATTTGAACAAGTTCTAGAGAGGACTTATTGAGCATATTTGAACAAGTTCTAGAGAGGACTTGTAGAGCAGATTTGAGCAAGTTCTAGAGAGGACTTGTGGACATATTGGTGTGAGCTTTTGTGGAAGATTGCAAGGCATATTTAAGACAAGTATTTGAGAAGACTTGAGAGCAGAGTTGATTGATTTGTTTAGACCTTGAGTTAAGGTTTGGGGAAGATCTAGTAGAGTTGAGTCAAGCCTTGAGTTAAGGCTTAAATATTGAAGATAGATTTGTGCTAGATTGATTGGATTGTGTTTAGTGCAGATTTGAGTGAGCTTGTTGATAAGACTTGTGCTAGATCGATTGGACTATGTTTAGTGCAGAGAGTTGAGTAGATTTGTGCTAGACTGACTAGATTGTGTTTAGTACAAGAGTTGAGCAGATTTGTGCTAGACCAAATGGACTATGTTTAGTGTAGATTTGAGTGATCTTGTTGAGAATATTTGTGCTAGACCAAATGAACTATGTTTAGTGAATATTTGAGTGAGCTTGTTGAGCAAACTTGTGCTAGACCGATTAGACTTTGTTTAGTGCAAGAATTGAGTAGAGTTGTGCTAGACCGATTGGACTATGTTTAGTACAGAATTGAGACAGAGCTTTGGAGGTGACAGAGTAGAGAGGATAGTAGTCTCTAGTGGATAGAGATCCATCATCCAGGACATTGAGGATAGGTCTTTTGAGTGAGGACAAGAGTCTTCAAGTGGAGATAGATCCACCAGTCAGTGCAGTGGAGGTAGTGTCTTCTAGAGGATCACCAGCCAGAGCAGAGGAGAAAGAGTTCTCCTATGGATAGAGATCCACAAACAATATTTAGGGGATCAACATCTCCTTTGGATAGAGGTCCATAAACATTGTAATTGGGAAAGGATTCCCAAGAGATTAACTGAGAAAGTTTTAGTAAAATATTTTCTCCATGGAGTAGCCCGCATTGGGTGAACCACATAAATTGTGGTGTCTCTATTGTGTGTGGTGTTGTGTACATTGCTTTGATTATTGTTGTTGATATTTCTATCTTTATATTGCATATATTGGTTTGAGAGAAAAAGTAAAAAGTGGTCTTATACTGTTCACCCTCCCTCTCAGTATAAGATTGTGTTCTTCAATTGGTATCAGAGCGGGTTCCTTCAGAAGATTTTGACAACTTGAAAGAAAAGTGGTCAAGAACATAATGGATCAAAAGGATCAAAGGGATGGGTCCTCAAACAATACAGTACTAGTCTTTGATGGAAGTGATTTCTTGTATTGGTGTATGCTGATGATATTTCACCTAATGGCACTTGGCAATGAAGTTTGGGATGTAGTGGAACTTGGATATGATTCAGAAATCAATCCTCCTATAGATAAGGAAGGTAATCTTCTAATGCATGCAAATTCAAGAGCTATGAATGCAATTATAAAAGGGTTGCGTAGATCAGAATCTATGAAGGTTATGGATTGTAAAATAACAAAGGAAATGTGGGAACTACTGCATAACATATATGAAGGAGATAAAGGTGTTAGGAAAGCTAAGATCAAAAATCTCAAAGGATAATTTGAAAACTTAAGAATGCGGGATGATGAAAACATTCGTGACTATCTCAGTAAGATTGATGAACTTGTACATGAGATGAGAGGACTTGGAATGAAGGTCGATGAATCTGATGCTTGTGATAAGATCTTGAGAACTCTTCCAAAAAGGTATAGTGAAAAGGTCTCTGCTATAGAAACATCAATTGATAGTGATTTTTTGATAAGAAATTCTTTTCTTGGCATGCTTACAAATTTTGAGATAAGAAAAAAAGATCCTACCCCTTCGAAGGAGGCTTCTTTCAAAGTGAACAAGAAGATAAAGGGTAAGAAGTCAGAATCAAGAAGTGAGTCATCCAGTGATGAAGAAGCTAACTATGGTAGAAGAGATAAAGATTCCAGAAGACCCATAGATCTAAGATCTGTTAAGTGTTTCAATTGTGGAAAATTTGGACATTTTGCAATAGATTGTAAAGAACCAAAGAACAACAATGGTGAAGAAAAATAGGATCACAGGTACAGGGAATACAAAATATACAGACACCAAAATAAAAGCAAGTATGGACAAAGCAAACAAGGAAATAAGTTCTTCCAAAGACAAAAGAGGAGCTACTATGCGGATAATGCAAGTAAGTACTCAAATGATAGTGATGCTAGTTTTTTAGACAATGATAGAGATGAAGTCCTATTTATGATTGAGGAAAAAGAACCAGTTAAGAAAAGGACTCTAGTTATTCTCAAGTGTTTTAGATGTGGTAAATTTGGACATCTTGAAGATGATTGCACAAGGGATGGTTATAGTTTCAATGATGATGACTATGAAGATGCACTTGAAAGACCAGATGAAAATATTCTAATGGCATTAGAAGAAGAAGTGAGTGATCCTATAGAAGACAAGTCAAAAGAAAGTAATGATGTGGACAAAGGTAAACAAATAGAGGATTATTCAGAAGAGAATGGTTATGATCTCAAGGGAGAACTTATCTATGCCCTTGACACGGTAAAGAAGGTAAGAAAGCAACACTCTAAGCTTGAAATTCAGTTTCAAGAATGTGATGAAGAAAGAAGATTGCTCATAGAGGATTTAGAAAAATCAAAGGCTAAGGCAAAGAAGTTCAAAGATAAGTTAGAAGCAAAGATCTTGGAATGTGAGAAGTTAGCACAAGAAGTGGCACTACTAAAGGAAGATTTAGAATATTCCAATAATAAGCTATACAAGTATGTAAACAGTGCAAAGAGTGTGGATAAAATAGTCAAGATACAAAGAGGAGCAACAAACAAAATAGGTCTTGGTTCTAAAAAGGTTCAAAATAAATGGGAAGAAGAGTCTACTTCAAGTCTTGAAGAAGAAGAAACTTCAGAAGAAGATACATCAGAATAAAATAGTGTAAGAGGGAGTGAGACATCAGAGGATGAGTTGGACAATAAAAGGTTCAACAAATATAGGAACAATACATAGAGAAGATACAGATGGAACAGCAATCAGAACAGGATACCAATGAGGTCAAGACAAGGAAGCTTCAATGGAAGATGTTTTTCATATCACAGGTTTGGGCACATGGCTTCACAATGCAGGACACATGAAAGTCAGGAATATAGCAATAGACAATGTTTCCATGGGTATTGCTACTCATGTAATGAGTTTGGTCACAAGGCAATGAATTGCAGGGTTCATGACAGGAGAGGATATGGCTTCACTAGGAGAAATCCTAAGATATTTGCACCTCCAAGGAATAATAACATTAAGTGTTATAAGTGCAATAATGATGGTCACACAACAAAATGGTGTAGAGCAAACATTCCAAAAAGGAATAGAAATATGAATAGGAACAGGAATAGGAATGATGATAGGAACAGGAATAGGAAGGATGATAGGAACATGGATGATGACTTGGATAGAAACAATCAGAGGAATCAGAAAACTCAGAAAAGAAGGGAAAAGGATAAAGGTAAAGAACAATGCTTTCGAGGAGTAGAAATACTCCCACCCCAGAATTAACCACCTCATGAGGAGGTGGGGGAGGGGCTAAGCTAAGAGGCTCATTCTTAGCCCCAAGCCCCAAAGGTGACCCTTTTCCATTGATTTCAAAGGGGGAGAGATTTTTGTAATGGGTAGAGATTTGATATCTGAGAGAGCATTGAGCCAGGGGGAGCAATGTCCTAGGGGGAGCAGAATAAAAAGAAAGGTCAAAGTTTCAGTAAAAAGAATATGGGTTGCCATCAATGACAAAGGGGGATATTGTTGGACATTTTGAGCTATTTTAGTTGTCATTGATGTCAAGGTGAAATATCATCATTGTTGCCCAAGTGAACAAAGGAAGGAGTCATTAATTACATGGATGATGTCAAGGTGAAATATCGTCATTGTTGCCCAAGTGAACAAAGGAAGGAGTCATTAATTACATGGATGGCTTTAACAAGCCAAAGTTCATTTGTATAAAGAGAATTTATAAATATAATTTATAAATGTTAAATCCTTAGATTTAACTTTATAAATTATAATATATGATGGGTTGACGTCATCATCAAGCCCAAAGTTTAAAGGGATTTATTAAAGCTAATGTTCGAAGCTTTAAAGCAAAACGTTTGAAGATTTAGCGCCGACGTTCGAAGCATTTCTCACCACCAACGTTCGAAGTCTAAACGACTTCGTGTATAAAAGGAGGTACGAAAATCTTTGAAAATTAATATGCCTCGATCGATTTAATTGTGCCATCGAAACATTGCAAATTTTTAAGGGTCTGCATGGAAGAAGACGAAACACCCCTTTTTCATCTGAAGGCATAAGAATAAAGTCGAGTGGCTTGGAAGTTCCAAGCAAGGTGGACGTGGTGGTCCATTGGTAGCACAAGTGGTGTTAAGGCGCTTGTGGGGAAGAGGACTCGCGTTCGAATCTCGTTGAGGCGTGCGTAGGGTAAAAGGTTTTACGTTTTTTGATTTTCAAAAAAGGTGTCATTGGAAGGTTTAAAGGGTGCAAAACTCCTTTTTGTTTCAAACGTGCATTGGGCACATGTGGTCATGGAGCCCATGGCTAAGGCGTTCACGGAGGTGTTGGTGAGGGGTTCAAAACCCACCAAGTGCAAAGGTATTTTTATTATTTTTAATTAATTGCCTAAGGTTTGTTATTAATGCATGTTAGGAGTAATAAGGGTTTTTAAAGGTGTTAAAAGGTAATTAAATTAAATAAGTAAAGGGGACATAAGGAGTGTTAGTAAAGTCTTGATTAAATTCTTATTAAGACTTTTGAGCATTATTTTTGTATAAGGGTTTTTCTATTAAAAGAAGACTATGGTGAATGTTATTTTTGAGTTGGAGTAATAAGGTGTATTTTGGGTTATCATTTTGCATTGTGTTATTATTAAAGTCTTCTAACCCTTATTGAGATTGGAAAAGAGAAATTTGTGAGTGTGGCAGATTTATGAGATCAACTCCTTGTCAAGCAAAAAGGTATGGGAAAATTCTTCTTTGGTTGAGTTGGTTGATTGGCTTTCTTGAAAATTAAGTTTGGAGTGAAAAGGATTTGATTAGGGTTTCCTTTTCGAAAGTGTTTGAGTTAATGCTTCAAGGTTTTCTAAATTGAGAGTTGAGATTAAAACCTTGTTTCATTAGCATTGTTGTTGAAGCCAATTGGTTATGTGAAGAACCTGAGTTAGGGTTAGAAAAGAACATGAGTATCATTGTTATGTGAAGAATGTTTTATGAGCATTGTTTTTGAAGTGAGTTGTTATGCAAAGAACTTGAACTTGAGTTAGAAAAGAACATGAGTATCATTGTTATGTGAGATTTGTTGTTGAGCATTGTTGGAAATATTTTGAGTTGATGTTTACATGCTTGGACTAGGGTTTGAGAGAAAGGGTTGTTTCTTGAAGTGATTGGTTGAGTAGAGTTGATTGAGCCTAGTCAAGTGGATGTATGAAGTGATTGTTCAAGTTCCATGAAACAAACTATTCTATATTCTGGTTTGAGTTGTGAAAGAGATTGAGTTGTGAGAATAGAACATATTGAGTCTCTAACAATTCTCTTTATGCTTCTATGAGTTTGAGTTGAGAAAGTGATTGAGACTTTAGTATAGAACATATTGAGTCTCTAACAATTCTCTTTATGCCTATATGAGATTGATTTAAGTTGTGAAAGTAATTGAGCATTATGTATAGAATATATTGAGTCTCTAACAATTCTCTTTATGTTTCTATGAGATTGGACAAGTTCTGTGTGGACTTATTAAGCAGATTTGAGGTAAGTCTTGAGAAGACTTGTGGACTGATTTTGTGTGAGCTTTTGTGGAAGCTTACAATACAGATTTGGTTAAGTCCTAGAGAGGACTTATTGAGCAGATTTGAACAAGTCCTAGAGAGGACTTATTGAGCATATTTGAACAAGTTGTAGAGAGGACTTGTTGAGCATATTTGGTTAAGTCCTAGAGGGCTTATTGAGCAGATTTGAACACGTCCTAGAGAGAACTTATTGAGCAGATTTGAACAAGTTCTAGAGAGGACTTGTAGAGCATATTTGAGCAAGTTCTAGAGAGGACTTGTGGATAGATTGGTGTGAGATTTTGTGGAAGCTTGCAAGGCAGATTTGAGATAAGTCTTTGAGAAGACTTGAGAGCAGAGTTGATTGATTTTTTCAGACCTTGAGTTAAGGTTTGGGGTAGATCTAGTAGAGTTGAGTCAAGCCTTGAGTTAAGGCTTGAGGACAGAGATTGAAGATAGATTTTTCTAGACCAAATAGATTGTGTTTAGTGTAGATTTGAGTGAGCTTGTTGAGCAAACATGTGCTAGACCGACTGGAATATGTTTATTGCAATACTTGAGCAGAGTTGTGCTAGATCGACTAGACTATGTTTAGTACAAGATTTGAGCAGATTTGTGCTAGACCAAATGGACTATGTTTAGTGCAAATTTGAGTGAGCTTGTTGAGTAGATTTATGCTAGATTGAATTAACTATGTTTAGTACATATTTGAGTGAGCTTATTGAGAAGACTTGTGCTAGATCAACTGGATTATGTTTAGTGTAAGAATTAAGTAGAGCTGTGCTAGACAGACTGGACTGTATTTAGTACAAAATTGAGATAGAGCTTTGGAGGTGATAGAGTAGAGAGGACATTAGTCTCCAATGGATAGAGATCCATCAACCAAGACATTGAGGATAGTTCTTATGAGTGAGGACAAGAGTCTTCAAGTGGACAGAGATCCACCAGTCAGTGCAGTGGAGGCAGTGTCTTCTAGAGGATCACTAGCCAGAGTAGAGGGGAAAGAGTTATCCTGTGGATAGAGATCCACAAACCATATTTAGGGGATCAACATCTCATTTGGACAGAGGTCCATAAACATTGTAATCGAGAAAGGATTCCCAAGAGATTAACTGAGAAAGTTTTAGTAAAATATTTTCTCCGTGGAGTAGCTCGCATTGGGTGAACCACGTAAATTGTGGTGTCTCTATTGTGTGTGGTGTTGTGTACATTGCTTTTATTACTGTTTTTGATATTGCTATATTTATATTGCATATATTGGTTTGAGATAAAAAGTAAAAAGTGGTCTTATACTATTCACCCCCCTCTTAGTATAAGCTTGTGTTCTTCATATTTTACTGCAAGGTTCTTAAGAAGTTGTATGAAATCGCTTTCTAAGGTTATGTCTTACTACAATACAAATAGTTTGTCTTGCCATTTCGATCTATTAGATATAAATTTTTCTTGTTTTTATTTTCTTTCTTATTGCCTTATAAAGAAAAATCAAACAATTTTTTTGTTTTAGTTTATAAGGTTAGAAACCCTATGCTAAAAGTTTTAAAATATTAGAGAGGACATTATTATTGGAAAATCTAGATTACCCATAAAGTGTCTAGTAAAGTGAGGGGTGATCAAAATTTAATGCCTAGGTCTTAAATAACACCAGTATATGGACTTGAGCTCTCATGTACCTTTGGGTATATTGGGAGACCCCCTAGGTTTAGGAGAGACCTTTAGCTATAGGAATACTTTTTATTGTGTATATATACATAGAGAATTTAGCACAACACTCAGGAAGTTTACCCTCCCATACTATTAGAGACGCAGGTAGTGTGCTCAAGGGTATGTGTGGAATCCACCTTTAGTAGTGGTTTAGAATATTTTTTTGAGCATTATTGTTTGTTGTTATGGTGTAATAGAGGGCTATGGACAAAGCATACATTTTGGCCTAGATTTACCTTATTTTAGTCATATGTCAAACTCTAATGCCCTAAAAAATCCTAACCATGGAATTGAGCATACTGAGGAGACTACACCTATCATGGAATTAACCATACTATATAATTCTTAACCGATGAAAATAATTGGTGGGGTCAGTAATAGTTGAGAATAGTGTTTGACAGAGTAGTTGTCAATAATAGTCAAATGAGTATATGTTAGGGTAGTAATTGGTAATAATCAAAAATAATGTCTGATAGGGTAGTGTTAGTAACAATCCAAAATAAAGTTGGGATAGTTGTTACTAATAGTTAGTAATAGCCCAGTGTCAGGGATAGAGAACATAGAGTTTGATAAGGTAGTTTTGGATAACAAACTAAATAGTAACTGAGAGCAATTATTAGAAACTAAAGAAGAAAACCCATTTTCTAGGTGAAGAAAATTTTTAGGAGACAAATAGATAGCACTTGATTAAAAAAATATCATTTTAGGATCTAGCCCATGTGATTGTCTCATCGAGTTGATAGTGTTTTGGTATATAGCACCCATACACTTTTTTGGAGGTGTCAAAAAATATCATTTTTAGACCCAACCCATTGTGATCATATTTTCAAATTGATCATTTTGATATATAACACCCAAATACGTTTTTTGGACCATTACTAAAAATAGTAACCCCTAAAACAACACAAGGTAGTTAGGGTGGTCCAAATCACAAGTCTATGGATGGAGGAACTAGAGGAGCAATGAGGGATATGGAGCAAAACCAAATTTTAGATCAAATATGGTTAACAAGTCAAAAACTAAGTAAACTAGATAACCAATTTGGGTAGTTTAGACAAGAATTTAAAAATATGAAAGATCATATTCAACTCTTGAAATCTGAATGGACTAAAGTAAAATAAGGGATCGAGGAAAATATATTTGAGGTTTAAGGGTGTTAAAAGGAAACCAAATAATTGTACAAATTGATTAAAAATGAAGGGATGGTTGGTAGTTTAGGCAATAGAGAAGAAGAAACACATCATGCTCTTCTTGACACTGATATTGTATTTAAAAATGCCCAAATTAAACTTTTCCAAGTTTAATGTAAAGGACCCTAATGGTTGGTTGTGCCAAGTGGATCAGTTTTTCAATCTCCATAATGCACCTTGATATTTATGGATCATAATGTCATCATTTAAATTTGAATCTAAAGGTCTTCAATGGTATCACTAGGTGCAACATACGACTCCTAACCTTTCTTGGGAATAATTTGAATCCTAATAACTCACTCACTTTGGCCCTAGTGATATGAATATTTTACAAGAGCTGTAACCAAAACGTCTATTATTCATGAGTATCAAAATCAGTTTGAAAAATTGGCTAATAGGACAAGGGGTTTGAGTGAAATATTTTTTTGAGTTATTTTATTAGTGGGTTAAAATATGATATCAAGGAAGAGATAAAATGTTCAAACCACAATCCATGATGTAAGCCATATGATTGGCTAGACTAGCATAGGAAACATTTTACTACCTAGAGGTAGTCATCTAAATTCCCATAGACCAAACCTTCATTTTCATCCAGTTTCACATCTAATAATAGCAATAAATCTCCACAAATTAAGCAATTAACTAGGGAGGAAATGGATACCCATAGAGCACAAGGATTATGTTAAAATTGTGATGATAAATATTCTCTGAAGCATAAATGTGTACAATAGAAGTCATATCTATTGGATGTGGATAAATCTATATTAATTGAAATAGTTTATGAAGAAGTAGAATTGTGAGAGGAATATCCTTAGGCTAAGGGTGAAGCACAAGAATAACCATAGTCAAAAAAAATTGTTCATGCACTTGCAGGAATCTTGACCCCTCAGACTATGAAGGTAGTAGGATTATTCAAAGGTCAAAGAATTAAATTCTTGTTGATTTATGCAGTACACAAAATTTCATTTGTCCTTGAGTAGCTAAGCAAGAAAACTACTAAATAATTCTTGGAACTCTTTTGAAGTCATGGTGGAAAATGGAGGAACATTACCTTGTAAGGATAAGTATCAAAATATAAAGTTGAATATAGGAGATTATGAACTCAAAAATGATATGGTTTCACTTCCACTTGGAGGATTTTTTGTTGTGTGAGGGGCACAATGGCTTTGTACTTTGGAAATAGTAGCTTGGAACGTTGACAAACTATGGATGTAATTCTCTCAAAATGCGAGGTCATACACTCTTCATGGTTCACATGTAGGATCGCTAAAAGTTATCAGTTCAAGTCAAATGGAGAATTTATTTTAAAAATCCTCACATGGGGTGGTAGCCCAATTGTTTTCAATTCAACCCTAGACTTTTGAAGTAGATGAACTCCAACAGGATTTGCAACTTATTTTTACTAAACATAATGTAGCTTTTGTGAAATCAATGGGATTACCTCCATGTCATTCTCATGATCATGCAATACAATAGATTCTAGGTAGATTTCTATCTAGCATCAAAACCTATAGATACCCCTATGCACTAAATTAGAAATTGAGAAGTTGGTCCAATAATTATTGAAAACATGAGTGATTTGACCTAGTAATAGTCCTTATTCTTCACTAGTCCTATTGGTTAGAAAGACTTTTGCAAGATCAATAAGCTCACCATTAAGGACAAATTTTATATTCCTATGATCGATGAGTTGTTGCATGAGTTACATGGCATAAAAAAATTCTTTAAGTTGGATCTCCACTCTAGATATCATCAGATAAGGATCAAGGAGGAAGACATTCCAAAAATAGCATTTTGAACTCATGAGAGCCATTTCAAATTTTTGGTCATGTCATTTAGCCTAACTAATGCATATTCAACATTTCAAAGCCTCATGAATAATGTCTTCTACCCATTTCTTTGCAAGTTTATTTTGGTCTTCTTTGATGATATTCTCATCTACAGTCACCCTTGGTCCAAGCACCTACAACATTTAGATCAAACTTTACAAATCTTACAAAACCATCAATTATTGATCCAAATGCTCCTTTAGAATTTAGGAGGTAAAATATTTTGGCTATATTATTTCACAAAAGAGATTTAAGGTTGACGCAAAGAAAATTGAAGCTTTCTAAAATTGGTCTAAGCCACAAACTCTCAAGGCACAATCTACTATGAATTATTTGTATAGGATTATGGAAAAATAGTAGCTCCACTTATTGCCATGTTAAATAAGAACTTCTTTATGTGGTTAGATATTGTAAATATAATCTTTGTAGATATAAAGGAAACCATGACTTTGACATCCATGTTAGCCACTCCCAATTTTCCAAATCCTTTATAATTAAAAGTGATGCTTTGGACCAAGGCATTGGTGCCATGTTAATACAAGAAGGGTGACCACTAAATTTCACTAGTAAGGCATTATCGAGGAAAAATTTGGGGAAGTCTACTTGTGAAATGGAAATGATGTCCATCCTACATGTTGTCAATCATTGGAGACCATATCTCATTGGGAGGCATTTCTCCATAAAAATAGACCATCAAAGTTTAAAATACTTCTTGGAGCAGATAGTATCCACTCTAGCACAACAAAAATGGATCTCAAAATTATTGGGGTATGAATATGACAATATTTATAAGAAAGAAAAGGAAAATATTGTGGAATTTTCCCTCTCACATTAGTTTGAGTATTAGATAACATTGTGTGTGCTTTCATCTCCACTTCATCAATGGATATTCTAAAGAACACAAGCTTATACTGAGAGGGGGGGTGAACAGTATAAGACCTCTTTTTACTTTTTCCTTTATACTTCAAAATAGTAAAGCAATATGCCCAAAGCAATATCAAAGCAATGCACAATATCATCCACAAAGTGACACCAATTTTAATGTGGTTCACCCAAAATGGTTGGGCTACGTCCACAAAATTTTTCTCTAAAAGTTATCTCAAAGTTCTTTGGGAATCCTTCCCAATTACAATGTTTATGAGCCTTGGCCCAAAGGAGATACCTTCCCCCAATCAGAATTTATGATCCTCTGCTCAAATGAGATACCTTCCCCTTTGCTCTGGAAATGATCCCTCAGAAGATCAACTGCCTCTACCTCTTGCCAGCACGTGGAACTCCTTTCCACTAAAGACCTCCTATCCTCAATGCTTAGCCTAAGAGGCCTCTACCTTCTATGATCATGTCCACAGCAGCTTAGCAACCTATACCAAACACAGTCAGTTGATCTAGTATAAGTCTTCCTCTATCTGTCAGATCTATCCAAATATTGAACAAATCAATCCTCTACATACAAGCCTTCTTAAATACTTGCCAACTGTCCTCAGGTTCTTCTTATAGAACCAATGCACCTCTGTCCTCAAGTTCTCTGATAGAACTATCAAACTCAACTCATAAGTCCTCTGCTAGGACCTGTCCAAATCTGCTCACAAGTCCCCACCGAAACCTGTCCAAAAATTGCTCACAAGTCCCCACCGAAACCTATCCAAAACTGCTCACAAGTTCCCACTGGAACCTGTCCAAAAACTGCTCACAAGTCCCCACTGGAACTTGTCCAAAAACTCAGCAAGCTCACCAAGAAAAACTTTCTTAGTAGGAAATCACAAAGTGAATTGTTAGAGACCCAATGTGATTTGTCAAACTCATAGAAGCATAAAGAGAATTGTTAGAGACTCAATATGTTCTATACTCAAATCCCAATCTCAAAACTCAACTCAAATCAACTCAGCTCAATCTCAATCTCAAATCTGAAAACTCAACTCACTATCTGAAATGGATAGGATAGAATGTTTTCTTTCAAGAACATGAAACCCCAACAATTGCCAACTATGCAAAGAATCACATAACAATGATACTCATGTTCTTTTCACCATAAATTAGGGTTTCAACAACAATGCTCATCAAACAAGGTTTAGTCAACCAACACCATTCAACTCAACATCAACCTTGAAGCATTTAACCAATCATCACAAGAAAAGGAAACAAGTAGAAATCCTTTTCCCTCCAAATATATTTGAACAAAACAACCACCAACACAATATCACCAAATGTAAAGTATAACTTGCTCAAATTAACTCAATGGAGTAAGCCCAATATCATGAATTAAGTAAAGCAATAACTTGATCAAACAACCTCTATGGAAGCAACTCAACCATCAAACTCAAAACAGCCAACCAAGGGTTCCACCAACTCAATGCAAGTAGTAAGACTCACAAACATAAACCCTAGTGCACAATGCTTCCACTACCTCAAACTAGAATTATGCATTCACCAAAACTCTCATCAAGGATAACAATGCATAAGAAGTCTTCAACAAACCAAAAAATAGGATTTACACCCAACCGAAGGAAACCTAGTTGAAACCTTTTCACTCCAACCTTATTTCAGAAAACATACACCAATCATACTCATAAGAAGAATGTGCCCATACCTTATTGGAGTAGAAGATAATTGAACCTTCAAGCTGTCACCACACACAACTCTCAAACTTCCAACCAAGTTAGGGTTAGAACCAAGATAAATGAGCATATATAAAAACTTTCCTTAAAACACCTTTTAGCTTCTCTTCTTTAAAAACAACCACTAAAGAAGCCAACAACACAACAACCAAAACTTACACCTTATATCTCCATTTTTAAATTTAGCATAGCAAAAGACTAATCTCAAAAATACAACCAAAGAAATATCCCCTTATTTCTCCTATGTCTTTTAAATAATGCTAAACAATGCCAAAAATCATATCAAGAAAATAATCACACTTTATAATGGTTGCCCTTGAAGAATCTGAAATTCGTAGCACAAAACACGTTTTAATAAAAATGTGACTAATCCATGCACAGCTCCCTCCGCGGGGATCGAAACGCAGACCTCTACCTAAGCAAGGCCCAAACGTAGCCTTCGCTGCCACTAGCCCACAAGGGGCTTACAAAGTCCAAGATAGACTTCCTTCCACATAAACGGTCAAGCTTTTCGAAAGCTTTTCAAACCATGAGCTCTCCTCTTTCGTATCGTAAACAAAAAATTCGATCGTAGCCAAACCAATTAATTGCCTTCGATTTTCCAAGAGGGTTTAACCTTAGGAACCTTCTCATATTTATAGTCCATACGTGGACTTTAGAACACGTCAGCTGCAAAGAAAAGTAATTTCGAATTTAATCGAAATTTGCTTTCTAAAGGGTTTAAAAACCCTTAAAGTATTTTTAATAAATTAAAAATAATTTCTCCCTTAATTAATTAAATAACTAATTAATTAAAACCTTGAAGGGTTTTAAATAATAATTAAATAAATAATAAAGAGAACCTCCATTGGTTTTAATAAAAACCATTGCCAATGGAATCTCTCCGGATTCTCTTAAAAATATTCTCTTGGAATCTTCCACCTTTGAAGCCAACACATCCTCTTAACATTAATGTCATTTCCTTTTGACATCAATGACAACTCATAGACAAGAAGCTATGATCTCAAACCCAAAATTGCCAACAATCTCCCCCTTTGTCATTGATGGCAAACCATGCTTCTCAACAACACAGAAACTCAACATAAACAGCTCCCCCTGTTTTGAGGCTCTCCCCCTTACTCATATATCTCCCCCTTTGTCATCAATGGCAAAGGGCCACCTTTGGGGCTTGGGACTAAGAATGAGCCTCTTAGCTTAGTCCCTCCCCCACCTCCTGTTGAGGTGTTTAATTCCAGGGTGGGAGTAAAACTCCCAACAGGCACTGATCATCATCAGTGTCTATAGCTGCTTTACCATGTCTTCTCTTGTTCTCCTTGTCCATATTCCTATTCTTGTTCCTATCACTATTCCTGTTCTTGTTATCATTCTTGTTCTTATCCATGCCTTGATCCTTGGACCTGTTCATACCACTGTTCCTGTTCCTATACCTTGGAATTTTAGCTCTACACTGTCTAGTTGTGTGACCTTCATTGTTGCACTTATAACAAGTAAAAATGTTATTTCTTTTAGGCATACATGTTCTTTGAATCCACCTATTCTGACTAACCCTGTTCCTGTTATTAGCCTTGCAAAAAATTGCCTTATGCCGAAACTTTTTACAAGAGTAGCAATACCCTTGAAAGAAATTACCACCTCTGAAACTGTCATTTACCTTCCTTACTTGAGTCATGCAATGTGAAGCCATGTGACCAAACCTATGACAAGCAAAACATCTGCCATTAAACTTTCTTGTAAATGACCTTCTAGGTCTTGTAAACTTTCTCCCCTTTTTCCGTTTCCTATTTTCTATTTATGTGCATCTATCACTCAAGGACTCTTTCTCTGAAATACTCTCCTCATCAGAACTCTCTTCTTTTTGGAGTCTCTTACTAGACTCTCCAACTTGTTCCTTGTGTGGCTTAACAAAACCAAGACCTATTTTATCTGTTGCCCTTCTTTGATCTTTGATGATGGACTTTACCTTTTTGGAGCTATCTTGAAACCTGTAAAGCTTATCCTTGTACTCTTTAGTTTCCTTTTTCAAAGAAGCCATTTTTTGTTCTAACTCATTATACTCAAGAACCTTAAACTCTAACTCATCCTTGAGTTCTTGTGTCTTAGCTATAGAGAATTCAAGACTTTCTATAAGATCATCTCTCTCCATACAACATTCATCTAACTTATCCTTGAGTCTAGCATTCTTCTTTCTTTCCTTTTCCAAAAAACTAAGAGCACTAATAAGTTCACTTTCAAGATCCTTTATTTGTTTGCTTTTTGAATCATCAAAGCCTTTTTCAGATTTCTTATCACTAGAGGTGACTACCCTTTTTAAAGACCATACATGCATCTTCCTTATAGTTTTCTAAAGCATCCTCATACATACTAGAAACCAAATCATTATTTGTGCAATCATCCTCAAGGTGACCAAAATTTCCACATCTAAGAAATTTCATGATAATGAATCTATGTTTCGGTTCTTCCTCTTTTTCTGATATGAACAACATCTCATTTTCATTATCACTTGAAGAACTTTCACTATCACTACTAGAACACTTACTTGCTTTGTCTAGGTAGAAAATCTTCTTGTGCTTGTGAGAATACCTCTTTCCTTGATTGATGTGCTCATCTTTGTTTTTCCTGTGATGCTTGTGCTTTTTAGAATCCTTGCTCTTAGAATCTTATTTATCTTCATCACTTTCATTCTTGGGAACAGATACGATCGGTAGCATAATGACCAAACTTTCCACAATTGAAACATCTTATATTTTTCATACTTTTGTGCTTTCTAGAGAACTTGCTTTTCTTGTTGTAATATGCCTCTTCATCACTAGAAGACTCATCATGAATAGGTGTTGCATTGCCACTTGAATAATCCATTGTGTTCTTTACTAGATTTTCCTTCAAGTTGTTAAACTTTTTGAAGGCACCTGCTCTGATACCAATTGAAGAACACAAGCTTATACTGAGAGGGGGGGTGAACAGTATAAGACCTCTTTTTACTTTTTCCTTTATACTTCAAAATAGTAAAGCAATATACCCAAAGAAATATCAAAGCAATGCACAATATCATCCACAAAGTGACACCAATTTTAACGTGGTTCACCCAGAATGGTTGGGCTACGTCCACAAAACTTTTCTCTAAAAGTTATCTCAAAGTTCTTTGAGAATCCTTCCCAATTACAATGTTTATGAGCCTCAGCCCAAAGGAGATACCTTCCCCCAATCAAAATTTATGAGCCTCTACTCAAAGGAGATACCTTCCCCTCTGCTCTGGAAATGATCCCTCAAAAGATCAACTGCCTCTACCTCTTGCCAGCACGTGGAACTCCTTTCCACCGAAGACCTCCTATCCTCAATGCTTAGCCTAAGAGACCTTTGCCTTCTATGATCACGTCCACAACAACTCAGCAACTTATACCAAACACAGTCAGTCGGTCTAGTACAAGTCTTCCTTTATCTGTCAGATCTGTCCAACTCTTGAACAAATCAATCCTCTACATATAAGCCTTCTCAAAGACTTGCCAACTATCCTTAGGTTCTTCTCATAGAACCAATGCACCTTTGTCCTCAAGTTCTCTGATAGAACTATCAAACTCAGCTCACAAGTCCTCTGCTAGGACCTGTCCAAATCTGCTCACAAGTCCCCACCGAAACCTGTCCAAAAATTGCTCACAAGTCCCCACCGGAACCTATCCAAAACTGCTCACAAGTTCCCACTGGAACCTGTCTAAAAACTGCTCACAAGTCCCCACTGGAACCTGTCCAAAAACTCAGCAAGCTCACCAAGAAAAACTTTCTTAGTAGGAAATCACAAAGTGAATTGTTAGAGACCCAATGTGATTTGTCAAACTCATAGAAGCATAAAGAGAATTTTTAGAGACTCAATATGTTCTATACTCAAATCCCAATCTCAAAACTCAACTCAAATCAACTCAGCTCAATCTCAATCTCAAATCTGAAAACTCAACTCACTATCTGAAATGGATAGGATAGAATGTTTTCTTTCAAGAACATGAAACCCCAACAATTGCCAACTATGCAAAGAATCACATAACAATGATACTCATGTTCTTTTCACCATCAATTAGGGTTTCAACAACAATGCTCATCAAACAAGGTTTAGTCAACCAACACCATTCAACTCAACATCAACCTTGAAGCATTCAACCAATCATCACAAGAAAAGGAAACAAGTAGAAATCCTTTTCCCTCCAAAGATATTTGAACAAAACGACCACCAACACAATATCACCAAATGTAAAGAATAACTTGCTCAAATTAACTCAATGGAGTAAGCCCAATATCATGAATCAAGTAAAGCAATAACTTGATCAAACAACCTCTATGGAAGCAACTCAACCATCAAACTCAAAATAGCCAACCAAGGGTTCCACCAACTCAATGCAAGTAGCAAGACTCACAAACATAAACCCTAGTGCACAATGCTTCCACTACCTCAAACCAGAATTATTCATTCACCAAAACTCTCATCAAGGATAACAATGCATAAGAAGTCTTCAACAAACCAAAAAATAGGATTTACACCCAACCAAAGGAAACCTAGTTGAAACCTTTTCACTCCAACCTTATTTCAAAAAACATACACCAATCATACTCATAAGAAGAATGTGCCCATACCTTATTGGAGTAGAAGATAATTGAACCTTCAAGCTGTCACCACACACAACTCTCAAACTTCCAACCAAGTTAGGGTTAGAACCAAGATAAATGAGCATATATAAAAACTTTCCTTAATACACCTTTTAGCTCCTCTTCTTTAAAAACAACCACCAAAGAAGCCAACAACACAACAACCAAAACTTACACCTTATATCTCCATTTTTAAATTTAGCATAGCAAAAGACTAATCTCAAAAATACAACCAAAGAAATATCCCCTTATTTCTCCTATGTCTTTTAAATAATGCTAAACAATGCCAAAAATCATATCAAGAAAATAATCACACCTTATAATGGCTGCCCTTGAAGAATCTAAAATTTGCGGCACAAAACACGTTTTAATAAAAACGTGACTAATCCATGCACAGCTCCCTCTGCGGGGATCGAAACACAGACCTCCGCCTACTCAAGGCCCAAATGTAGCCTTCACTGCCACTAGCCCACAAGGGGCTTACGAAGTCCAATACGAACCTCCTTCCACATAAACGGTCAAGCTTTTTGAAAGCTTTTCAACCCACGAGCTCTCCTCTTTCACAGCGTAAACAGAACATTCGATCGCAGCCAAACCAATTAATTGCATTCGATTTTCCAAGAGGGTTTAACCTTAGGAACCTTCTCATATTTATAGTCCATACGTGGACTTTAGAACACGTCGGCTACAAAGAAAAGTAATTTCGAATTTAATCGAAATTTGCTTTCTAAAGGGTTTAAAAACCCTTAAAGTATTTTTAATAAATTAAAAATAATTTCTCCCTTAATTAATTAATTAAAACCTTGAAGGGTTTTAAATAATAATTAAAAAAATAATAAAGAGAACCTCCATTGGTTTTAATAAAAACCATTGCCAATGGAATCTCTCTGGATTCTCTTAAAAAGATTATCTTGGAATCTTCCACATTTGAAGCCAATACATCCTCTTAACATTAATGTCATTTCCTTTTGACATCAATGACAACTCATAGACAAGAAGCTAGGATCTCAAACCCAAAATTGCCAACATATTCCAACTACAAGAAGAAGTAGCCAATTACCTACCATTGCAAACAGTGTAGGAATAACTTCAAAAGAATTCCAATTCTTACACAAAGGATTCATGGAATGGAAAATTGTTGAGATATGAAGCTCACCTTGTGGTTCCTAAAACCTCACCTCTATTTGAGGACATCATGAGAGAAATACATACTTCACCCATTATAGGTCATTCAAAAGTTTTGAAAACAAATGAGCAAGATAAAGGATCATTCTATTGGAAGGGAATGAAACAAGATATCCAAAATTTTATGGAAGAATGTGAGATATACCAATAAATGAAGAAAGAAACGATTTGTACTCTAGGAACTCTGCAACTGTTACCAATTCCAAAAATGTATGGATTGATATCTCCATGGATTTTATTGAAGGATTTCCTAAATATAGAGAAAAACAGTCATTCTTGTGGTGTTGGATTGTCTCTCAAAGTATTCTCATTTATGTTCCCTCATCCACCTTTACTATGCCTCCCATATTGCTCAAATATTTATGGACTCCATTTCTAAACTCCGTGCTATGCTAAAATCCATTGTGTCTGACCTTAACCTCACCTTCACTAGTTGATTTTGGCAAGAATTATTTAAATTGCAAGGAACATAACTATGAATGAGTTTGGCTTACAGTCCACATATTGATGAGAAAATTGATATTTTTAATAAATTCTTGGAATACTACCTTATTTGTTTTACCTCTGAGCACCCAACATAGTGAGCTAAATGGTTTTCATTAGCTAAATGGTGATATAACACTTCATTCCTTACAACTTTCAAGATGAAGAATACCCACCCCTGTCACCCTCTTCATATGTTCTTGAAAGTTATAAAGTTTAGGTAGTGGATGAAACTCTTTAAGAGTATACCAAGTATTGTATCAAATTGTACAAGTAGCTTATAAGCCTACATTACCACCTTCTTCCAAGATCCATCCAGTCTTCCATATCTCTTGTCTCAAGAAGATTCTAGACAATTGCATTTAAGTCCAAATGAAACTCCTTGATCTAGATGATGAAGGCTTGGTCATATTGGATATTGATAATATTTTGGACTAAATAACCCATACTCTCCATAACCATACCATCACTAAAATCTTGGTTCATTGGCAAGGTTTACAACCAAAATATGCCACATGAGAGCCTCTCCAACAACTACAACAACAATTTTCTCATCTCTAGTTTTGAAGGATAAAGCGTTTTGAATGGGAAGGGCATGTTAGGACTCCATCCTAATATTACTATATAATGACCCCTTTTATAACATGGGGATCCCATACTAATAATATTTTATAATGTTTTTAAAATTTATGTCGCACTTGAGGTGCCTAGACAAGTGGGGTCATTCAATATAACCGTTATAAAGAATGTAATTACTTGTTTGGTAGAATATTCTAGCTTGGGTGGCCACTTGCATGTGAAGTCGACCCTTGAGTGTTATAGTTAGGGTTACAAAGAGTCTTTAAAAAGGCAAGGGAGCATAGATGAAAGTATCTCATATTTTGTTTTATCAAAGCTCTACTTCAAAGGAGGTTTCCCCCTTGAAGAGGCCTCCAATTTTTTAATGTGTTTTTTCTTTTTGCAATATAATCTACTACTTTTCCATTTCATCTTGCAATATTGTTAATTTCAAGCTCATTTTTTGTTGTTATTGTAATATTGTGTGGATGTGTTCTTATTTTACTGCAAGGCTCTTAAAAAAATGGCAGGAAATCCATCTAGTCTAGCTACCTTGTTAGAATGGAAATAAAAACTACTTCATGTAGCTCCTCCATAGATATATTCTTCATCAAGCTTTTATTTTGTCCCTGTGTCATTATTGATGGAATATTTTACAAAATCTTACCTTGTACCTCTTTATCTTGCCCAACATCTAATAATAAAAAAGTAATTATTTTTCTTACACATAAGAATCCTGGTCTATTCCATTGATTTATATTATCTCTTATAAATTTTTGAACTTGGATTTAGTTTCCTTTTTCTTTAAAAATGCTAACAAAATACATGTCATTCAAAATAATCATTTTCTCCTTTAGATATTTTATGTTTTGAACAAACCTATACATACATGATCCCTTAAAATTTATTTCATCCCACCATAACATAACCATTTGGAATAAAGTAGGGTCTTGGACTCACATAAACTAGAAGTAAAATGACTTTTGATGACCAATATTGAGTAAATCATAAGTAAAAATAATGGGTTTATGATTTGATCCTACTTGTAATAAAATATCTACAAAGATTTTATTTCTTGTTTGTAAGCTTGTGTTGAATAATTAAAATCTATCTAAGCTTTCTACTATATGAGTTTCCCAATAATTCTATTATCTCGTATACATTTTTTTATTATCATAACATCCAAAAGAAAATTTGAATTTCTAAACGATGCATAATATTTCATTGATTTAGACCATCAAGGAGTACCACCCTTATTTTCCAAAGGATATAAAACTATGTTGAAGTCACCCCCAAGAAACCATAGATCACAACTATGAATCATTATTTTGTTTGAAAAAATATGCTAAGGTCCTTCCAACATCTTTCAAGAGGAGTAACTGCAATTGGAGCATATACATTTATAACCTCAACTTTGATGTTTTTTTCTTTTGTGCAAAATAGTCCAACAACCCAATTAATTTTTCCTTCTAACAAATTTTCATCCCATTTTTTTTTGTTCCATATTGTCGTATTACCACCAAAAGCTCCAATAGAAGAAATTGGTAGAAAACCGCATATCTTCCAAATATTCTTAAAAGCATCATTACGTTCCTCACTACTTAATTTTATTTCTTGTATTTAAATAAATCCAAAACTTTAATAACATATTAATTCCTTAATAACTCCTTTTTAGGGGTCTTATTCATACCCCTTATATTCCATGATATGATTTTCATCATCACTTTTTATTTTCTTTAGTGGGTTTAGCCCCATTTCTTATTGACACTTGCTATATTCATTTTAGGCTTTCAAAATTAATATCCCTTTGAGTTTCATTTTCTCTTTGTTTTTTCTTTGATGATCTCCATCTCCTTTTTCCATTCCCTCAAACACTTTCATCTTCATCAATCTCTTTTTTATATATATTATTTATAACAAGACTTATCTTCTAAATACTAATGCTATCATAGAGAATTTGAAATACAAGGAATAGCCTCATAAACACTTTCCTTATGTTGTCCCAAAAACCCTAAAATATAATGATGATCCTCCATAATAATTACTTTTTTATGATTCTTTATAAACCATGAATTCATGGACATTCTCCATATAAATTTATTTATTATGTTGCTCTTGAAACCCTAAAGTTCAAAGGATACACTCTATACTACTTAAATTTTTGTTGTAAGGAAAGGATTTTATATTACTTGAGGAAAGTGAAGATGATTTACCTAGATTAACCTTGACCTCCTTTGCCTCACCATATTCCTTTGCATCTTTAACTCCTTTTGAATGTGAAATTATGCATTAAACTTCTTCATGTCTTGTATTAGTTTTTCTTCTAATGGATGACTTGAGTAAATTGTAATGGTGTTTTCCATTTGATGATGTAGAGTGGTTTTTTACCACTTTCTTACGAGTGAAAAATCGTTGATTTGATCCAAATTACTATGATATGAACTCCTTTCTTTGTGTTAAAGTTTATCTCATAACCAAAACATTTCATCTCTCCATCATTTTTACTTTGCAATCTCTTGTCATGTGTTTGGTCTCATAATATTTACAATATCGTAATGCAATATTTTCATAATCCACTTGTCGGTCTGATTCTCTTGATTTAGATTCAATCTTAATGGAATATGGTAAAGGTTTTGAAATATCCATGATAACACATAATCAAGTGTACATAGCATACCTTCTCTCCTTAGTAGTTGGTCCCTCCAAGATGAACTCCCCAAGATTATTGTCAATATTCTTCAAAACCTCCTTATTGATAGGCTGATAAGTCTAAAAAGTCTAATCCATACTTAAATCCTTTTAATAGTCTTTGTTTCCACAAAAACTTTTCACTCCATGGTCTTAAATATAATGCATCTTTACCCTTAAACTAAGTCACCATCCATTATTTTATGTTTGATTTCTAAACTAGATAAGATGATGAGAAAAACTCTTCAAAAGAAAAGTTTTGTAGTAGTTTAAATTCAATTCTCACTTCCACTTGATCCAATTTTTAATCTTCGAAAAACCTTGCCAATATCCATCAGACTTACATATTAACCCTTTGGTTTTAAGAACCATTATATCATGCTCAATCATCTTATCCTTGATTTTGGTGTAGTATCTGCTACCTAGATAGGATTTGACATAGATTCTTTCTCTTATCCCTACCTAGAGCATCCTTTCTTCTAATAAGGACTCTCAAAAATGACTTTCTTGTCGTGCCACCTTAATTTTCTTCACAAGAATGATTTAGTTTTTGAGTTTCTCCTAAGATATAACATAAGAAGTGTGCTTGTTGCTTGTATTTTGCTTCCTCTTCATACTATAGCATATTTTCTAAAACAACTAAAAAAATAAGACTTGCTAAGTCAATATGTAAATTTAATATTCTTCTTCAGGAGGTCCAAGGTTCAAACCGTAGCATGGGCGAGTGTGAGGGGGTGGATGTGTGGTGGTTGTGTGTTCAATTCCCTATTGATAAGCATAACTCTCGGCTTTACGAGGGGTCATGGTTGGGAGGAGACTACTCAGCCCTGTGTATTGATCGTAGGAGTTTCTCACACTAACCAAATAAAAATAAATATGTAAATTAGATATCAAACATAATTTTATAAATATTATTTTATTTATTTATATATAATAATATTTAAATAAAGAGTTGCAACTTAGTGCAGTGTTTAAGGCTTTGACCTCTCTTTGAGAGGTCCAAGGTTCAAATCCCACTCAATATGAAAAACCCCTCGTAAAAACCTTGTAATTCATTAAAAAATAATATTTAAATAAAATTTTTAAATCTCATTTTTTTTATATATAACTTATTTAATACATTATATAAATTTATAGAAATTATTTAAATATTCATTATTAATTTAAAAATACCTTTGAATGATTGATATCGTTTAAAACCTACATCTACTGCTCATTTTAAGACCATTTGAATAAACACAAGGTAACATATTGATTGGATAAAGCAAGCAATGCTCTAATATTTTGCTTACTTAAAAAGTTGTATAAATATTTATAAGTGGAATTGTAGACTAATAAGCTCAGAGGAAGTAAGACATTCGAAACAAAATTGTATTATACTGAGATAGAAAGATAGTGAAAGGATGTCAGTGTCGTTTTGCAAGAAATTGTAATGATTTAAATTTTGGACTCTTTTTATTTAAATTTAAATTTAAATTTAAATTATGATAAAATATAATAATAATAAAATTATATTATATTAAAATAAAAAAAATATTTATATATTTTTAAATATTATAATAATTTAAATTTAATTTTTTTTTAAATAAATCAAACCATGACAAAATATAATAAATAACTTTATTAAAAAAATGTAAAAATGTTAGCATCCCTGCACCTAGACTTTTGTAAATATTTGACCTTGCCAAAAATAATGAATTGAAGGGAGAAGATGAACCATAAAATCAATCGTAAATTGCACGGAAAAAGCCTGTGGAGCCCTGCGCCGCCTTCGTTGCCTCATTCAATACTACAACCGAAACCAACGACGTGGATCAAGACAGCTCACCAAACTTCAATAATTGGTGTATAAATATTTTTGTATTCGTTTGCAAAACCTTTTCATTGCTCATTAAATTCCTTTGTATGATAGCACAAGCATGTAATTTTTTTAAAAGAACTCCAACCTTAAAATTCCTATTAATTGACATTATACACTTACTTAACACTCTTAAAGATCGTTAATGTTATTTTTTCCATAATTTTTTATATTATATCATCGCATGTGTAAGAATATTGCAAACGTATAACTTACCAAAATTTACTTAACACTCTTAAAGATCGTTAATGTTATTTTTTCCATAATTTTTTATATTATATCATCGCATGTGTAAGAATATTGCAAACGTATAACTTACCAAAATTCAAATCCCAAGGTTGAAAAATTAAAAATTAAAAATTAAAAATTAAAAAATTCAATTATTTAATCAATGTTGATCTTTTGACAATGTGGTAATTTAATTCCCTTAACTTTGTTGATGGCATGAATTGATGTAAAGACTTTTAGCCGCCTTTCGTTAATGACAAAAAGAATTGTAGGCCCCCACTAAAATGCACCAGAATTGACATCTATGGAGAAAGCATTCCCCACCCTCAGTGGATACAAGCGTCACGTTAACTAAAAAAATAAATAATGAAGTTGCTGCTTCATATCAAATCACTAGATGCCTTGCACCTTGTCCTGTCTATAGGAGTATTTTTTAATGAATTCTAAGTATACATCAATAATTTTAGATGGTTTGTTTCAAATATATACCCCATACAAATATTTTGTAAGTATTTTATAGATTTTCAAATAAAATAATAAATAATTTTTCCTTTTAATTTTAAATAGTTGTTTTAAATTATTTGTAATTGCCGAATGGCATTTGGTGTAACGGCATTTGCCTAGTTATTATCATCCATGTGATTGTGAGGTCGATTCGTCTTGTGTTTGCTCGAAATTTGTACATATTTGTAAATGATGTTCAATATAAAAAATATATTTGTAATTACATATTTTTAATAATATTTATAAAAAAAAATTAATTTATAAATAGTAAGAGTAAATTTAAAATTATATATTTTCATATTTGAGGAGTCTTGTACTCAAACATATGTAATAAAGCATTTAAAGTATTATTTTTCTCTCTCAAACTCCTATTTATTGAATAAATCATCTGAATTAGTTAATAAGATGTTGTTCAATAACTTCATCAAGTTCTTACTCCTCCGTTACATTATAATTAAGTCCACTTCTTCTTGTGACCAATGAGATTATGCAAAGAGAAATATATATATATGAACAAACTTCATTCTCCCTTACCAAGTTGTTCATTCATTTCAAATTTTAAGAGTCATGGTCATCTTTCATGTATGTCAAAATAGAAACAATATGATTGTTTGTGTCGAGACACCGCATTGGTAAAGGCTTTGGATTCACATTATGGAGAACCAAGTCACATTATAGAACCAAGTTCAAATCACAAGAAGGGTGGGCCCCATTGTTCTCCCAAATGTCTACTTCAACTGTTAAAGTATGTTCAACAAAAAATAATAATAATATGATTGGTCAATTAAAAGCTTTTATGTGTTTAATGTATAATTTTCTCTAAGTTTTGATGGAAGGAATTTCAGTAAAGTAAGAATAAACTATCATCCTATTGTATTGAAGAAACATACAAACATAGCAATATGTGTAATTTAGAGAATATTAAATATTTTAAAGCTAAATCATGTTTAGTTTCTAATTTTCTAGTCAACCCATTGCCCAAAGTTTGATTAGCATATACAATCAAAGCTTTCAGTGTGCACTAAGTTAAAATGGTATCTTCCTTTGGCCATTCATATACATGTTTTAGTGTTATCAATCATATCTTTGGATAAAATTGTTCTACAAATAAAAAGCATACTATCTCTAAAGTTTGATGAATTTAAAGTTTCATTCAATAAGATATGAATCAATGAAACTTCATCTTTTTTGTAAGCAACTATTTCATGTTATCTTTGATATTTCAAGTCATCCTATATCACAAACAAGTCATACACTATAATGCAGAAGAAAGAATGTCACAAAGGCAAGTCCTTGTTCTACAATGGATCATCATGGTATTGTGTATAAGAAATCAACGTATAGGAAACATATCTAAAATAAACTTTAGAGTTATTTTTTATTTGGTTTTTGGCCACCAATGACTTGCATGACTATAGATATAATTTCTAAAGGTCCTTCCAATAATAAGATGTAGAAGTACATTATGGTGCATTAACCATATGGTTGAATTATAGATGAATATATGACACAATGTTAACCTCAAAAATTAAAATATCATTGGAGGATAGAAAAATGAGGATAAAATAAAGAGAAGAAATTTGTAAAAGACTTTGGGGGTTAATAGGAATATTTGATATAGATGTGTCTCATGGCATATCATTCATATGATACATGATCCAAGTGTCGATACAAATTGAGTAGAAACTTTAGAATTTATTAAGCATGGTTTTCAACTATATTAAGGCCTCATGTGCATCTACTCTAATCAAATCACCCTAAAATCAATTTCAAAGTACAAATTTCATATAAATTATAATTTGAGGATATTTAGAGCATTTTTAAGCACTTGTTGAGAAAGAAAGGATATGAAAAACCTCATAAAGGATTTAAAACAATCAAAAAGAAAAATTGAAAAGAAAATATTGAAAGTATTAAGTTGGAATGATAAACATAGTGGGGAAACCCCTCTAACCAAACAAAAATCTTATCTAGATAATGTGAAATATTTAATGGTCATATGATAAATTATTAGTAGTCTTCACTACTAGCAATAATGGATCCTATACAACCAAAACTTAAGGAAATCACATGTATTAATAGTTTCAATTCATTAAAAACTTATAAAAAATAAAAATAACTTTAAGTAGAGTGTATGAAAAAATATTAGTTACATTTTTACATAATTAAATCTATTTAAGATATTTATTATGAGGAAAATCAAGCAAGGAGGAAGCTGAAGAGGAAAAATAAGAACAAAAAATGATTTACAAATAAGTATAAAAATGAATCCAAGAGGTAAAAGAGGTTGAATGTGGTGTTGGAACTAGAAGGAAACAAAGGACTTGATTTAGTAGATAGATAAGTGTTTTTGCATTTACTTTTGTGTAAATATCATGTTCATAGACTAATAAAGCATTTACTATATAGAATTTTATTTTTGAAAAGGGTTTTTTCAAACAAATATGTTTTTCATAGTATTATTTCTTTTATTTTTAAATCAATTCATACATTTATAATTTATAATTTATAATTTTTTTATTTATTTTCCTTGATTTCTTTTATTTTATTCAACTATATAATAATGCATGAGTATTGACATTTTTTAATCCTAAAGTATTTAAAATCAATTATATGTGATCTTATACTTCTTTTAACATAGTACAATTCAACTAGTTCACCCCAAAGCCTAAGTTAGGAGAGGGACTCCCTATAGAGTTTATATTTGATGGAGAGTTTGGGTAGGGTGCCTAAAAATACATATTTGAGGATATATTATTATATTGTATAAGGGTTGGTATGGGCCACACATAAACCCAAGGTGGATTGTATTATAATATTATATTATATTATATGATATTATAATATTATATTAGTAGTAGTCTCCCCAGAGTAGAATAAGATGATGGGTATATAAAGAAGAGACATATGTCATTGTAATCATCATGGAGAACAATCATATGTAATCGTCTTTGCCCATGAAGTGGATTATGGAACTTTACCCTCCTTAAGTGACACTCTCTTCTTGGGAGATCTTGTGGAGTTATTCCTTAAGGATTATTATTGGTGTTTCTTTACCTTAAGGGTATCATCTATCTTATCTCATTTATAGATTGTTATTGCAGATAATTATTTATGGATGAATTATTTGATATTTCTGCATATTGGTGAATGATTTTTGTTAATAAAAATAAAGTTATGTAACAAGTGGTACCAAAGCAACAATTCTGGAAAAAATAGGAATTTTTTGTGGGATTGTGGAATTAGGGAATATTTTTTTGGAAAAAGATCTCATCTTTCAAGAGCCATATCTTTGTGACCATTTATTTGATTCATTTTATGCGGGATTTGAAGATATGACCTTTTAAATTCAACCATTTGAAACAAGGGCAGTGACAAATTTTGTAGATTTTTTTTGGAAAACTATCTCATATTTCAGGAGTTATATCTCTATGAAATTTTATCCAATTTAGATGATTCTTTGATTAGTTTGTGCAGAATTTGAAGAGCTTTAAAATGAGTGGTCATATGAAGGAATTTGAGTAGTATTGAGGGAGATACAACCTTTTGAAGTCAGCCATCTAGAACAAGGGCAGTGACAAATTTTCAAATCATGATTTTTTTGGAAGACAAAATTTGTTAGTTCGGGTAAGCAAATTAGTTGCAATTTATTTTGTTTGGAAGAAAAAATTGCAGATCTAGTTGTTTATGGAAATTTTAGCTTTAAATCAATGGAGAGATATATATTTTCATAAAACCCTAGTTTGCATTGGGGCATGATATATATTCTCATAAAACCCTAGTTTGCATTGGGGCATCAACTATGGAACTACAAAAGTTTTCTGGAGAAGATGATATTGATATTAGAGAATGGTGGAAACTATTTAAATCCTTGTATTCTAATAATTATTTTTGGAGCGTCTTGGTTCCTCACCATCTTGGAGGAGAAGCTCTCTCTTGGTTTTATAGTTTTAATAGTGCCCATAAATATAACTTCACTTGGGATGAAATGGAGCATGCATTCTTGAGTAAATGGGACCCATATAAAAATATAGCTAGCTTGAAGGTCACCATCAAGGGATATGAAGAAGAAATAAACATGCTTCAAAAAGAAAAAAAGGAAATAAAAAGAGAGCTAGCAAATTTCAAAGAACTGGTAGGAAATAAAAAGATATCAATTTGCAGATAGAGGAAACCATACCTTTGGTAGAAGATAAATTAAAGGGATTTCTTTGAATTTAAAAATTCTATTTTGTAGGTTCATGAAAATATTCAAAAGGAATAGGTTATTATTTCAATTAAACCTAGTAGCAGATTTAATTTTATTAATATTGCTTTGGCTAAGAGGTTGGAGGTTCAAGAAATAAAAATTAAGGACATACAATTGGAGGGTGAGAATGTTCAGATTCTTGAAGATTTGAATATCGCCATGGATAAATATGTTTTACATTTATATTTTTATGCTATTGAGATGGATTATGAGGATATTATTCTTGGTTATCCCTGGTTAGATTCTTTGGGTAATGTTAACAAAAATATGTAAAAGAAGTTTATGAAGTTATGGTACTAGAAAAAGAAGATAACATTGTAGGATATTTCTTGTATTAAGGAGCAAGGATACAAGGAAAATCAAGAAGTGGCTACAAAGAAACAAATTTAAGAACAAATAGAAGAATCTAAAACAAAATCCAAGAAGGCAGTAGCAGTAATAAAGTCCATGGAAGAAGCAACAACAATTGAGTCTATGGAAATAATAGCAAATTCAAAGGAAGATTTGATAGAAGAGCACAAGGATACACCAAACAAAGGTAACATGAAAGAAAAATGTGTAGAAGAATTTAAAACAATGAAGCCAAATATTGAGGAGTCAAAGGCAGTAGAACATCAAATTAAGGTTGCACCATATCGCCATCCACACCACCATGAGCGGCAACAATATTAGATGCATGGATCAAGGCAGTAATATTATGGTTCTACATGGAATCATAAGGGTACCAAGTATGACAGTTTTTGGAAAAGAAATCATAGTGATCCTAGTTTTCAGAGGGGTTCATTAGTATCAAGGAACAAGTGGAACCATCATTAGAATTATTAAAATAAAGTATCAAAAGTGGGGAGTGAACAAAGAAAATTTGGCTACTCAAGTGGCAATATGGCATACCAGCATCAACGTGTTTCACTATGATGGATGGATGATCAATATTGGTACCAGTTGCTAACATTGCTTGGCAAATCATATTATCTTGTTTCTTCATATGTTTTGAGGATTGAACATTTGTAAGGAGGGTGGCATGTTAGGGTACCTAGGAATAGATATTTGAGGATATATTATTATATTGTATAAGGGTTGGAATGGGCCACACATAACCCAAGGTGGATTATATTATAATTTTATATTATATTATAATATAATATTATATTAGTAGGCTCCCAAAATTAGAATAAGGATATGGGTATATAAAGAAGAGATATTTATCATTGTAAATCATGGAGAACAATCATATGTAATCGTCTTTGCCCATGAAGTGGCTTATGGGACTTTACCCTCCTTAAGTGGCACTCTCATCTTGGGAGATCTTGTGGAGTTATTCCTTCCTTAAGGATTATTATTGGTGTTTCCCTACCTTAAGGGTATTATCTATCTTTATCTCATTTGTGGATTTTTATTGTGGATAATTATTTGTGGATGAACGGTTTGATATTTTTGCATATTGGCGAATGATTTCTGTTAATAAAAATAAAGTTCTATAACAAGTTCCAACTCCATGACTACAAATAGATCGATAGATTTCTCTATTTGAGAGGGCCAACTATGAGCCACAGTTGAGTGAGGGAAGTTCCCTCTTAAGAGGGTTGGCAGTAAGGCATAGTCAAGAGGGCGTTGGGTGAGGATTGAACCTCTTCCATCATAGTCTTCAAAATTTAAACATGATATGGGTCAACCAGTTCATGCTAAATAATATATTAGGAGAGTATCTTCTATAGAGGCCAAGGCTAATAGAGAGATTAAGGATTCCACTTCTATAATTGAAGATAAATCAATAATATTATATTAATATCAAAGAAATTCCTTTTGATGTAATAGAGTATTTTAATTTACAATACAATAATAATATTTAGTGTGTTTCGTTAGTAAAGATATGAAAAATACAATAAAAATTGATGGTTTAAGCTTCATCAATAGGATGTTAAGATCCAATAAATAATAATGAAAATCCAACAATAATGTAAATAAATTTTATATTGGTTGATAATTAGCAATTGTAGTTTGATATCCAAAGAATTGAACAACTAGTTACTATTAGTGGTGGACGAACTTGTAGTGTCCAAAAACCATGGTATCCCATTTATCAACCTTGCTTACAAGCACTCACACAAGTAGAAGGGAGATGCATTTAAGTAGTGGAGAGGTTCAAATAGTAAGTAGAGTATAAATATGATTTATTGGTAGATATGTAATGCAATTATGGGAAACTTATAAATGAAGAGAGTCTTCAAAGTGTGCAAATATATTTTAGACCAAGATGTTGGGACTATGACTAATGAAATCATGATAAGAATATGAAATTCTGCAGGAAAATCATAATTTATAAGAATAATAAACCTTTTTGTAGTTTTTATAGCATATCAAAAGAACAAGATCTAAAATATTATAGAGTATGGGTTAAAATATCCAAAGGCTAGGCAAGAATACTAACATATGAAACATCTTGTAAAGGTTATAACAAGGCTTTGATATTTTATTGTTGAATATGTTAAGATGAATGATGACCCAAATGAGATGAATACAAATTACATTAGAATGATACCTAATCAAAAGGTTGTGCCAAAATTTTTTTTTTTTTTTGAAATTGTATTCTTATAATGAAATAAAAAGACACCTAATATGATAGTGATCCATGTATGTTTGGTGGAAGAATTATTATTATAATATATGTTGGAATTAGGATGCCATCAAGTATATTTTGAAGACCTCCAATATGAGTGTAGCTTAAAAAAATCCAAAACCATATATCATCACAAAGACAATAATAATTGACAATGTTTGGATCCTACCTCAATGTTGATTATTGTTGAAAATAAACTAGTAAGATTATATATTATTATCTCTTGTCAACAAAAAAATATGTTGAAGTGTTTAAATATAAATTAAAAGAATGAAGAAATAGTATCAAATTTAGAAATGGTAAACCACATTTTAGGATTGAACCATGGAAAAGTAATCCAACTTTAGGGTTATTTATAATTAGCATGAGGTACAGACAATACACTTAAGTGTTGCGGGATCAATTCATGTTGGTGGTATGAAAGAAGAACTTGATTTGGAAAAAGAGAATATTCATAGATTGATAATTGTAAAATATATAGTTGAAAAATGCATAAAAATGTGTTTGGAACAATACTAAATGATATTAGTTCAACTGATTAAATTTCTCAATTTTCAAGGAGGAGATCCAACTTTAAATCTTGTCAAGTGATACATGCATAATTGCCAAGTTGTTGTAATACTACTATGTGGTTACAATATAAGATGGAGTGGGTTTTTTCAATCACATATAACCAATTACAAAAAATATGTTTGAAGCAAGACTTCCTTTAGGAATATGTGATTTAAATAAATTGTAGTTACTTATTTGAAATGGATCATAGATCCTATGTCTAAAGTTCACCCATAAGTAAAACTATATTAAAATCAAATGGTGAATACAATATGTTTTATTTTTATCCATAATGAGTTGAATGTGAATAAAATGGGTTCTAGAGGTTCATAAAATATTGTGATATTGGTTCATTAACTATGCTACTAAAGGATTCATAAATCAATGGTCAAGATTATTCCAAAAGATCAAAAATCTTATTAGAGTCTAACAAATGTTAAAGGATAAAAAAAAGATTGAGAAATTGTTTGAGTTATTATTATACTTAACTATAAATATCCCTCATGACATATGAATAATAGGTAATGTACACATGCAAATGGCCCAACATGAAATATATTACTAGAAAATGTTTTCAGCTATATCAAGATATCAATTACATCAATGTAGCAACAAGTCACTACCTTGTAAATTTTACAATTATAGAAGGCTACTAAGAAGTTGGAATCAGGAAATTAAAATCTTATAAAATACCTCAAATTTTGATAAGTAAAGGACAAGGGTCATTTTGATTAAAGAGTGATTTACTAGCACAATGAAGTGATTGGCTTGTAGGAGCAAAGTGCTAGTAAAATATTGGTGAAGCGCTAGTAAATTGGAGATATGTGTTTGTCCACTAGAGCAAATCATTGATATATAAAGAAAGGGGTAAAATAAAAAGCATTGATTCCAAGGAATATATTTTAAAAATGACATCTTGGCATGTCACGGTGCCATAACTCATTTTGAAAGCCTTCTAATCCTTTTAGAGGCATAATTAGAGTTATGTAATATTTGGAGGTGCATAATTTTGTTAGAGATATTCCCAAATATTTAATTTTACTAAGAGTAATAGTTTCTCACCATAGGTAACTTGGGTAAACTTTTCCTATAAATAAGATCCATGAGATCCACTGTAAACATATTTTGGCCTTAAGGAATTTAGAGCTACACTTTGTGAGAACCATATTTTTCTCTTGTAATTCATGAGATTGGTGAGAAATTAAAAGGTATTTTGCTCTCCATTAAAGGAACTGCCCTCTTGGATTATGGAATGCATCATGATTATGGGATAGCCATTTTTCCTGTCTTGTCATTCCTCTATAATTTCAACTTATTTGAATAGGAATGCATTGCTGTTATTTGAATCACATATATTGATTGATCACACACTCTACTTTCTATGGTTTCAATTGTATTTATATTTAATCCCTCACACCCTAAACTTAAAAGTTTACTTCATGCATTTTAATTTTATCACTTACTTTTTACATTTAATTTCATGCAATTAGATTATATAAGTTTAAAATTTAGCAAGGATAATGGGTATCTGACCTCAATCTAGAGGTTGGAAGAGGCCCTAAACTCTTCCATCTAATGTTTTTTATAACCAAAATTATGGGTACGTAAAAAATCAGACATTTCCACAATTCAACATGGTTTTTGGCATGCCCAATGGGACCAATCCCCATTATTCACACCATAAAGAAATTATTGAAAGTGTAATCTAATTCATGACCAAGGTCAAAATTGTATGATGTAATCTTGGATAAGACTAAGACCAAAATCTGTAGAATGTATGTAAATAATTTTAATATTCTATTATGTAATCCCTATGAGTTGTGGTAAACCATGTTATGGTTAAACCCACCTTATAACTTGTACTTATCCTTGACCATTCTTTTTATGTTGGCTTACATTAAACATGATTATGTAATTGGAGTTTTGGTATTAATATAAATATCCCCACCACTCCATCCATTGTATAGAAGTGTTGTGAATCTTATCTATGGATAATAAAATGATTATTTATGGTTCCTATAGGTGTCCACTATTTTTTATTTTATGTATTTTACTATTTTTGTATATTTTTTTACAAGATAGATTGATTTCTGTCATTTCTGGAAATATGTAAAAATTCCAACATGGTATTAGAGTGGGTATAAAGTGTCATTTCTTGGTCACACAAAAATAATATTAATATCATATGATCCTACCTCCAAATTTAATGATAGATTTCTCTTCAATTTTTCAAAAGGATATTTGACATAAGAAGGAGAGGGGAGATATTATTCCATGTCTTACTATCCATTTTTTTAAGAGTCTTTGAATAAACCTTATTTCTTTGATCTATTGCTTGCAAATTATTTTTTATTTCAGTGCCATATTTTGCATTTGAGCATGAAATGGGAAAGGGTAGGTTTCAAATGAGAAAAGGCATCAAGTTTTTCAAATTTGGATTTTATGTTCTTTCAGGCATGCTTATCACTATGTGCGCTGCTTCATTTCATAATTTTATCATTTTTACAATCACACTAAGTATTTATAAAGTGGACACACATCATAGTGCACAAATTGCAATGACGCTTAGATGTCTAGGTGAAGGGATTTTATGAAAAAGAGATTAATGGATAGAGGATTCAAAAACTTGACATCTACTTTTTCATTGGAATTTGAACAAAATCCATAAAATGAATGTGTTAACGCATGGTCAACTTGGCTTTGACCTTATTGGGCAGTGTGACCTATGGAATTCAAAGAGTTATGAGAATTTACATCACATGATAAAATGTGTTCATATGGATGGCTTGTCACTACTAGAGTAGTGATAGATCAGAGGTCTAGGGTTAGAGGTAGGGAAAAAAACATCATTTTTAAATCATTTTCTCTATTACTTTGATAGGACAATAAATCCACTAATGGATGATGCATTTACCCCTCACATCTGCAGGGTGGATGGATTGGTTAACAGGATGTTCCTAGCTTGTAGGAGACCAGAGGCAGTTCCCAACATCGACTTTTTCAAATATTCTTGGTAGGATAATTATCTTAGCTAACATGGTAGCTAATATGGCACCGTAGAGTGACACATAATACACATTTTTAACTATATATGTTTTCATCTTGTCATGAGAGGACATGTGTTGCAATCCCTAATAGCACAATAGCCTAGTGGTATCTAGGTGGCACAAAATGTGTGACAAACACTAGTAAATGAGTAGGGAACACATGGTGATCTATAATTGAACACTGTCTCCCTAAGGTTTGAGGCTTTAATTTTTACATTTTTGGAGAGCTATTTGGAAAAACCTTCTAGAGGTTATAACTTTGGCATACAAAATTATTTTTAGCTATTTTTTTCAAATCACCTAATTTTTTGAGCTCTATGCGTTGGTGATATTAGTTTACAGACTTGTTTAAGCATTAGATGTTGAACTGTGTAGAATAATCATTAAATTTTATTTCCCTATTGTAAAATAGAATATTTTCCATATCTTGTACAATCAGATTCTTTGCACTACTTTTCTAGGATATATAGTTGGATTTGTAATAGTTATAGTAGATTTTAAGTCTTAGTGAGGTGTATAGGAAAATAATTTAGGATATGATTTAGTTAGTCTCTCTTCATTCTTTGGGCTATTGATTTAGCTTATTCATTAAGATCTAATCATATATGATCGCTTCCTTCTTCTATCCCTTGTTCATATTAACTTTGTAATAACTTTTATTTTAAACATGTTCATGCAAAACCTCTTTTATTATGGAAATCAAGTGGTCCAAGGGCATGCTGAAGTCTTCAAATAAGGTGATGTATGTTATAAAACAAAAAAATCTCTTCAAGTCATACCTTATGCAACTTTGGAAGATTGAAGCAAATTTTCTTTAGAGATGGTAGTGATATTGACTTCTTTTCTCATCTAGAGCCTTAATGAAAGTGTTCATTGGATGTGTGGGAGTATTTAGTAGTAGCAGTGATCACTAAGGTTTAGCCTAAGGAGACTCTTGTGCAAAGGCATTTCTACAAAAATAAAATTTATATGATGAGAGAGATTTAGATGATTCTTGTTGAGGATACTCAGGCTTATCCATTTAAGCCTAAGTTAGTATTATTTATTATTTTATTAATTTCCAATTTCTTGCACTTTGTATTTACATGAGGCATAGTATGCCCATGTTGGAAATAGATTGTTAAGTTGTTTGGGTGTTTCATTAACTATTAGGATATGTCTTATCTTCTAACAGTTAGTTGTCATCCTTGTTTAGCAGAATGTTATCTGTTAGTTAAGTGGTTGGCCATGTTTGGAAAATTGTTGCAACCACTTGACCTACATTAGATTCTATTGTATTTTTAATATATTCTTCTATTGCTAATAAGAAATCAACTTCAAATTGAGTTCCTACATCAATGGTAATTAGATTTGAGGATTCATTTTTGTAGGAACGAGGGCAAGTTTCCACTTTTTGCTAGGTGTCTAGTTAAGATTTTTTTCTAGAGCATCAGATCCTAGGTAGGGTCTAGTGGAAATTGGCTTGAAGCCACCCACAAAATTAGGTGAAGCTGAGGTAGCAGAGGGAAGAAATTACCCCTACACCAAATATCCCTGGCAGAAACTAGAGGATAAGACCTTATTTTTCTTGTTGAAGAAAAAATATTTGTCTACTTTGAAGATTAGAAGATAGGTGGAAGATATTTTAGGGTGAATTTCATTAGTTGAGGTCAAATTTTGGCCAAGAAAGAAGATATTTGCATGTTTGCTGAGATTTTCCAAAGAAACTCCTTGTTTTGGCATGAAATTTTAAAAAAAGGGCATATAAAGAACGTTGTTTTTATCAAAAGGAGTTAAGGCTACAATTATAAATATTAATATTTATTAATATTTAGCCTTTATGTCAAAAATACACTCTTGACCTATCTTAGGGTATGCATGGTTGAGTCGGTTGGCCTATTGACAGACTATTTAACACCAAGTAGAAGCGACGGTCTCTCCAATGGTCAACCACATCCATTGACCGGCCCTTGACATCCAAAACCCCTACTAATAGTTCCTGGACAATAATTTCTACTGGCAGTGCTAGGGTGACAATGATTTCCACTGGTACATCAATTTCTAACGAGATGAATCCTACCGGTGATGTTCAGGTGACAATAATTTCCACCAACATATTGATGTATAACCAAGTCACTGCCCTCGATAGTCACGCAGCACAACATAACATTGTGCCCTGATCAACATAGTTTGGTAGAATAGGAATCATAGGTGGAATGAATAGTTTGTTAGGTAAACTTTATAGACCCTCCTTATAATAAAACACCTCCTGTCAATAGCCAAGCATAGATCATCACTATAGTAAAAAATTGTAGAAGGAAAAAGAGTCGTAGACCGGTAAAATAAACAAAAAAAATTAAATTAAAGGCTAAGTTTGTCTCCCTAACCAATCAAATCGCACGATGAAGAACCCTAATTGCAATCTAAAACGTGGCAAGAATATTGCATGAGTTATTAGTTTGAAATATCCTAGTAGATTATTTTTCCTGACGATGTGGAGTTTTTCGATGATTGGGTTGAGCATTTTGGCTGAGACTCCTATTTGTTTTTTGTAGATTCTCAATGAGACAATTGTGCAAGACACTTCACTTGATTTCTCGATAGAGTTCTACCTCAGCATGAAGTTCCAGGTGATGTAAATTAACCTCAACAATAGCCAATAAATCTTAGTTGTTCCAATCTTTTCTACATTGACTAAAGTCTCAACGATGATTAAAAAAACTTCCAAAAGGTTTTTAGGTATATGTTACCAATTTTTGACTCAGTATTTGCAACCCAGCATGCAAAATATGTTCTCCAGCAGGTAGTGATAGAAGTTTTTGATGATAAAATTTCTTTCGGCGTGCATGTTTGATTTTTTGGTATCGTAGAGTGTTTGGCACATCACGAAGGAGGTTTTCACTGAAGGTACTTTTAGTCCCACATAGGTTGTGCAAGGGCTAGCAGAAGCTTTATTAGCACCCCTACGCACATTGGTGGTCACCCTCGAGCGTATTATAGTGTGCATGCCAGTTGGAGGTATGGGCGCTTGGCACAAGGTGGCAAATTATTGTTTGGTATTCCCTTTCTAACCATTGATTGAAACTTTATTGTATAGTTGACCATGCAAACTAGGATGTTGACTATCCAACCGTTGTTTGACTGCATAAACCAAATTGTTGGCACCAATGATCATTGGAGGGCAGGAAAATTCAAACATTTGAAATTTCAAAAATTTAAATTTTGAAAAATTGGTGCCATAAGCAGTTTTACCACCAACGTGATAATTTTACCATTTTTGGTCAAATTTCAGCACAAGTTTTTGCACATTTTTGCAAATTTGATCAAGTATTTTGCCTCCTAAGACAAATTTTTGCATTGTAAAGGGCTAATTTTTGTAATTTTTAGTGCTCTTTTTGTATTGCAAAATTGATTTTAATTTTGTAAAAGCACTTAAAAAGCCCATTTTTGTCAATTTTTGGAAGGCAAAATTATTGTAAAATCTAGGTAAATTTTCTCCATTAGGAAACTGAAATTTTTTTTCCTAATAGTCTAGATTAATTTTTGCAAATACCATTTTGTAATCCTCCTAATATGGCATATACACAAAACCAAATGGCTCAAGACCTCAAAAAAAACATGGAGACCCTTACTGTAGCAGTAGACATCTTGGAAGATAAGGTAAAAGACATTGTGGTGCAATTAACTCCTAGTGATATCAAAACTCATCACAATCATGCCAGTAAAGCCAAGTATGGAGTCAAATTGTATGATAGATCTAGGTATTCTAATGTCTTTTCTACATGGATTTTGGATATGCAAACTTGGTTCGCATATGCTGAAATTCCTAAAGACGAACAAGTTGCATTTGCTACAGTAAAAATCACAGGCCTAGCAAAATTTTTAATTGTATAAAGACAAAGCCATAATGCCACCATGACTTGGAAAGAACTGATACAAATTCTAAAAACACATTCTTTCCACAAAACTACTAAAGTGACCTCACTAGAGCCCACCTTACATATGATTTCTATGTTTATTGTATCGTAGATAACAGATCGTAAAAGAACCTCATTATGAATTACATTGTAGAGAAGTTGAAGATTTCCATAAAGCCACATAACCAACCATATGCACTTGGGTGGAAATATGTAGACTCCACATCTAACATCACTCACACTTGCACCTTGACGTTTGCTTTTGGTGACATGTTTGTGGATAAAGTAAGATGTGATGTCATAGATATGGATTGTTGTGGATTTTTTCTAGGAAAAACCTATCAATTTGATAGGAATGCTATGTATCATGCTAAAAAGAACACCTACACATTGGAGTTGCATGATAAAATCTACTTGATACAAAGAACTACACCCACATCAAATTTGATGTTAAGTTGTAGGTAATTTTTTAAGACACTAAGTCAAGCACTTATTTTGGCTCCTACTTGCATAAGTTCCACACAAAGTGAAGAAAAAATACCATCTATGGCATCTAATAATGAAGAAGTTTCACTCCCACAAAATTAACAATCACAAGAGCAAGTGGTTAAGGAACCCATCACTCTCACTCATGAGAAAGATACCATTCATTCTATTGATATCATTTTTGTTACACCTATAGCTACACAACCACTTGTTCTATATAAGTTACCTTTGTATTTACCCACTCCCACCATTGCACACATGGAAGAGCAAGCTAAGGTCACTTCCTTAATTGAGCACCAGCCAAGCCTTCTAGGCAAGATACCATAGGACTTGTAAAAGACTCCACATGAACAGTAGAGAGTGGTATGTAAGCATCACAATCCTCACCCATCATAGGTTGGATACATAGTTTGAGTTCCTTTGGATAAGCACCACTTCCTAGAGACACAATTTTAGAATCCTCTTTTGGTACCTAATCCTATTTTTAGCCCTACAATAGAAGTAGCACCTGATCATCAACTTCCACTCATTTTAGATAGAGTTTTCAAGATGAAGAATCATCATACTGGATAGGTTTCTTCCACTACTTACCTTGTCACTCACTACGGTCACTTTCCACACATGGCTTGTTGGATTCCTCACCATGATATGGCCCATGAATTTCCACATTTTTTGAGAACATTGGGTTAAACTTATTATGGTAAAACCCATCTTATAACTTATAATTATCCTTAAGCCCTCTTGTTATGTCAACTTAGGTTAAACTTGTTTATGTAATTGGGATTTTGGTATTGATATAAATACCTCCATCATTCCATCCATTGTAAGTGTTGTGATTCTTATCTACAAACTAATATAGTGATTATTTATGGTTCTTATAAGTCTCCAATTGTAGACACCTAAAACGTGCCATGTTGAGGGCGACTAATCATATGGACATGTTACAAGACCATATGGAAGATCTTGGATAGACTCCAAGATAGAGCAATGGTTCTAACCACTCAATTTGGGCTCCTTAGCCTAATCATTCTGAACCACGGTTAAGACCTATGGTCTATAGTCTAGACCACTGCTGACACCTATGGTTTATAGTCTGAACCACAGCTATCACCTATGGTCTTAACTGAAGTTTAGTTGGCCTTCATCTGAGCCAAATCATTTTAAACAACAATTTATTCTAGAAGAAGGTGCTTGAAGGATAGAAGATTTGAAGGATAGAAGATTTCAGAGGTTTCCAATCCAATTGTCCTAACCACATCTTCTTGTTCTTGGCTTCTCCATGAAGCCACCCCTAGCCCTAGGGACATGCTATAAATACCCCATCCAGATTGGGGATAAAAAGAAAGAGTGAATTGATCAAGAGAGCAGCAAAGCCCTCTCGAATTACATACTGAATTCATGCATTGAGAAGTCCACTTTGCTATTCAACCAAAGATCAACTTGCCATGGAGGTCCTAGGAGCCTAGGATAGCGAAGAAACACTAATTTGGACAAACGAAGGTCCCATTGAACAATTCAACCACCAATCCAGTCAGAGGACAACATGGTGATCCTTGATCATCAATTTGACAAGGAGGATAAAGCCCACAAACCTTGAAATTGGAGGGAAAATCTACTTTGTTTCTCGTCACGGCTGACAGCTATGGTTTACAGTGCAGACTGCTTATCCGAGCTACATTTTACAATAGTTATTAGATCCCCTTACTGTTTCTTTTGCAGTAGCTTTAATTAGGTTAAACTAGGTATTCTAGCAAATTAATTTATGTTTAGAGACAATCTGACCAAAAAATTTAAGGTTTAATCAATCTTGTTTTCATTATAGCAATAGGACAATAATGGTTTCTTTTCATGCTTTCATGCTTCATTTTGCATAATTAGGTCATTAAATAGTTAGCTGCATCATTCCTTTACACATATCTAGGAATATTTATCATTTTAGCATATATTTAATATGTTTTGTATGCTTTTTTTATTTCTTATTCATTATGACATTCTTATGCTCATTTCCCTTAAAGGACCTCATTATGAGATATTCCCAATGTTATTAATGCTTTTGTGTTGTTTCTTGATCGTAGGAAAGCAGATTCAAAGGAGATTCAACCATCCAAGTCCTTCCTCAATGCGAAGAAGAGGGTCAACTCCACCCTATAGCAGTTCGTGTCACATTAAAGGCTTGAAAATTGCATTTATCCTCAAGAGGATTCTAACATTTTAATTGCGTATCAAAATGGGTATCCCTAAGAGGGATTCATTTGTAAAACATGAATTGATTCTAAGAGAAAATAAAGATGCATTTTACTTAATTGGTTTTATCTTTTGTCAATTTGTGTGTGAATATATGTTTTTGCTTCAATTTATGTAATTGCAATATCGGGTGCATGCCTTTGTGGTCGTACAGAAGGCGATCATGATGGAAATCTGTAATTTAATCACCTAAATATGACTTCCTTTGTGTTTTTAAAATTGCAGGTGCAAATCATAGCTAATAGTTGCAGTTCATTTATTGGCCCACGGCTACAAAATGCGTTCTACAATAGCAACCGCACGACAGAGACGCGATTTGCAACAGACATAACAGACAACAAGGAGCCAAACATTAATCAGACAAGGACCTGAGGTAGGCCCTTCTGACACTCCCTATCTCTATTTTTCTTCTTTGTGTTTTCTAGAAAATAAAAATTGAATCGTAATTTTACTAAGGCTAAAATAAACTAAAAATGAATTAGGTCCTTAGGGTTTCTTTTTTTGCATGTTAGTTAGGTGCTACTAGGAACATCGGACCTCTGAGTGCAGTTTGCCCTAGAATCCAGCATTCTAGATTTATATTGTGTGTTGTTTTACATGCTTGAGGCCCAATCAGAGGCTATCATCGTAATTACATTGTCAAAAAATTATTTAGGATATAGCATGCACTTTATGAAATGAAAAGCTTATTTTTGCATATAATATAGGAAAAAACCAATAATGTTGTATTATGCACTTTCCTTTATGCAAATGAATGAACCACACACACCACAATTTAGTTAAACTCTAGTCAGTTGGGAGTCACATCCAACCGCTAGTAGGGTTTAACAACAGTGGAGGTTATTTCCATTCGTGGCCCAAATCCTACGTACCCTTGGATACTAGACCAATACTGGATCCAAGAACCTTTCGTACCCTAGAAAATTTGCATGTATTCTCTTTAAAGGGTATAACACTAACTTGGGTAAAATGAGTGAGTATTTGGGAGGACCTGTGCTCCCTGACCATGTGTAGGCTTCATTACCACACATTATAGGTTGGATTATGTGATCTAGAATTCACACCCAAATTTTTGAGCTGTGAGTATATAGGTGAAATCCAATTAAACAAAGAATATCATCCAACAAGCTTTTAAACATGATAAGAGTTTCTTTACTGATACAACAAATCTTGAAACAACATCAAACAATTTAGGGCTCACTTTTAAAATTTAAATAAGATAATCATATTGCTTACATTGTATGCTTATTTATTGTTTAAATTCATCAAGTTAAGGTCTTCTTTGAGGCTATAATTTTTAGTAAGAGATGTTTCCTCTCAAGACTTGTGTAGTTGGCACGTCATGACAACTAGGCATAGTCAAGCTCAATCACAAGCTAATGACTCAAGATATGCATGGAGAGGCCCTCAAGGCCTTCAATGTTCCCTTGAGGATCTTTCAGATCTTGCACACCTCCTTGCTAGGCATCGTACACATAATTCATTAGAGGATCCAATCCTCCCAACATGATATTATGATAGTCATCATGAACCCCCTTCATCATGCAGGGGGTCCACTCACATAGATCATAGGGTTTCTTCACACATAGTGAAAACCCACATCATTAGGTCTACCTCTAGTGAGATAGAGAGTTGTGGATCTGACTCCATGTGTCATTCATATATGGAACCTGAGTCTCATGCAGCCCATGAGAGGTGATTACTCCAAAATCAATTGGAGGAAGCACGCATTGAGTAGAAAGGCCTAGAGTTTCAGTAATCAGATAATAAGAGATCACATCAAGGTTGGATGAGCTCCAACAATGAGAAGAGATGATTTACCAACAAAAATTATGTGAAGAACAATCATGTGAGGTAATTCCTGAAAAGAAGCTCATACCTAGAATGCTTAGGCAACCAGTCAACGTGATGCACCCCATGCATTGTCAAGAGTTGCCCCTTAAGCAAGTGGATAGCCATGTTTTTAAATAGACAGACATACCATTAAAATGTTATGCTCAAGGATCCTATTCTCAAGCATGAGGTTGAAAGTAGTCAAGTTAAACAAGTGAGCAATGTCAATGCTCAGAATTTTTCACAATCTTTGAGTCATATATAGTTTATGCCACTGTATAAGGAACATGTGATTACTTTCCATAAATAGGAAGTCAAACCTATCTTTGTCAAAAAATATGATCCTCCATTACACATCATAGTGAGGATAAATCAAATTGTATATAAGTGATTGTTGGTTGATATAGGATCGTCTATTAATATCATCACCACTTATGCATTCAAACATCTCAAAATTCCACCTTGCCACATCAGAGCATCAAATTTCATACTACAAGATTTTAATGATGTGGAATCCCCTACATCAGGCACAATAGTCCTCCCCATCAAGGTGGGGCAAAATATTATTCCAATATTGCTCTATGTTTTAGAGGGTTCGAGACAGTTTAACATGCTACTTGGAAGGTCATGGATAAGAGCCATGGAATGCATACCATTCATAGTGCATCAGTGCATTAAGTACACCCATGCAAACGAAGTCCATGTAGTTGAGGTAGATCTAGATTCGTTCAAATATTATAAACCTGAGGATCATCCATAGGAACCTAGTGGAGCATGTATGCATCTTAAAACCAGACATGATGTGTCTATCTAAAGTTTGAATGTAGCCTTGCAGTCCATTGTGGAGTTACTGTCACCACCGCTATCATCGATGGAGTCACCTATGACTCAATATTTGACCTCTCCTAGTAGGTAATGACTAATGAATACCATCACATAGATACTTACAGCTGCCCCAGATGTGTCATTATAGGATCCTCATACTCCTATTGAGGGGGGAGTACCTAGCATGGTCATGGATGCACTCGAGTGTTTCACATCCTCATCATCCATCATGTCACAAGGTAGTCCTCATGAGGACGACATTGAATGTAAAGAGCATATAGAGGATGACATCAGGATGTCACCTATCATGTCATAAAATCAACTCTCTTATGAGGCTAAACCATTGCCTGTACGAGTATAGGAAAAGCCTCAGCAAGAGAAAATGCTAGTACAGCCAACCCAACCATTGGGTCCTTAAGGCAAACCAATACGGGAGATGCACCCAAGATAGTCGTAGCGCACCTATACTTCTTTAAAGGAGTCAATGTTTGATATATTTCAGAAGCTTCAAGAGGCTAAGGTCATCACTTTAACTAGTACCACCCCTTTAGACCCAAGTAGAGCCAAACCTATGGATTACAAGGAGCATAATTATTGTCTCTATCATCGAATAGGGGGTCATGGCATTCGAGATTGTCATGAATTCAAGAGTGTGGTAAAACACCTTATAAATAGTGGAGTTTATCATGTAGATGGTTCTCTTATAGTACCCCAACATGATGAAATGGATGCCACACCTCCTCGTGTGCGACCTCGAGGTCATCAGTCATCTCGTAGGCCCAATAGGCTAGTGTAATGAATAGTTTCATTTCAGATGACTATTGTAGCTTTGTTTAAAAAATTACATGAGGAAAATGCATTTGTATTGCTCGAGGTCAAGCAAAGAGCATCCAAGATCGAGTCACCTGATAGGGGTCCCTTTTTTGTGTATCATCGAGGGCATGGACATGACATTCGGGGTTGTCAATCATTTAAGAGGGTCGTCCAAGACCTAGTGGAATGAAATGCTATCCATGAAGATGGTTCTCTCGTTCACCCTCACCAAGACATAGGCACTCCACTGAGGTCTATGCCTCAATCAGAAGAGTTTATTTCTGTTACTCTTTCTAAAAAATCTAATTACATTTCAATGGATAGCATGCACGTTGAGGGTCTTTAAGGTAGCACACCTTCCCCACCATCCATGCCAAATTCGATAAGACAAAGAGAGGTATTTAGAGGTATCACACCTCCCTCATCATCATCGAGTCACACATACACTTGATGTACATAATGTATTATACCCTCCCCAAAATACACCAAAGGTTCCTAAAACTATTTGGTCATGTCAGTAAAAGGCACCAAGGGTTCCTAAAACCGCTTGGTCATGTCAATCAAAGGCCCCGAGGATTTTCTTAAAATCGCTCGATCATCCTAAAAAGGCACCAAGGATTTTTGAGAAATCCCTTGGTCAACCCAAAGGTCTCGAGGGTTGCTTGAAACCGCTCGGTCATCCTAAAAGTCATTTGGTCAAATCAAAAAGCTCCAAAGGCATTTTTAAGCCCTTTGGTCAATCCAAAAAGGCCCCAAGGTTTCTTGAAATCGCTCGATCATCCTAAAAGGCTCCAAGATCTCTTCTGAGTATTTTGGTCAATAAAAAAGTGCCAAAGGCATTTGTAAGCCCTTTGGTCAATCCAAAAAGACCCTGAGGGTTTGCTTAAAACCACTCGGTCATCCCAAAAATCTCTAAGGGTTCCTAAGAATCACTTGGTCAATTTAAAGGCTCCAAAGGCATTTCCTCGTCGTTTGGTCACTCTTAAAGGCTCCAAAGGCATTTCCTCGCCATTTGGTCACTCCTAAAGGCTCCAAGGGCATGTACTCATCGTTTGGTCAAATATAAAGGCTCAAAAATACATAAAAATTAAAAAAGTAATAAAATCCAAAAAAAATTAGTAAAGCATAAAATATAAAACAAAACATTTACACTTGCATTATGTATTTTCATTTGCATTCACACATGCATTTACTTTATTGCATTTCATATAGGCATTCTTCATTCATTGCATTCTGTATTAGAATGAGTTGTATTTTTCAGTCTTACAAATGATGCCATGTGTGTGTTTCAATCATGCACCTTTGCATTTATCATAATCCACTGCATTCATACACAACACATGTTGCTATGAAATATGTATGTATACCAAAGTTTTCAATCACTTAGCCATACCTAGTGGGTCTCTTAGATATTATAGAAAGTTTACTTCGTTTGTAGATGAGGTCATTAGTTGTGATAGTACTTGACATATCAAGATCCCATCACTAATAAAAATATTTAAAATCTTGCTAAGATAAGGGAGGATGAAAGCTATGAAAATGGTCCTAGGTATTTAGAGATAAGGGTTTTATTACCTGCTTATCTTGCAAATAGTTTGGTCTAGAGTGGTTAACCATGGCAAAATGACAAGAATTTCCCCTACCTATACATAGATACAAAGTTCAAATCTCAAACCCAAAGTTCAAAGTTCAAATTTAAAGTGATATAGTGAATCAAAAGCACTATATAAATCCCTTGCTCAAGTAAAACATGAAAAATAGTGATTTTTATCACTTAGAGTAAAACGTGAAAAATAATGATTTTTATCACTACATGTGAGTAAATATCAAAAATGAGGTGAGAAATTGAATCGCTGGATTGTTCACTATTCAAAGCCATAGAGTGAACCCATTTCACAGCAATGGGTTGAAAGAGTCTCGTCTACTTCCAAAGTAGTAGTTCTATTGGGTGATCCCCAATCGCAGCAATGGGTTGAAAGAGTCTTGACTATTTTTGGAGGGGTAGTCCTGATCAATTTGTAATATGATCTAGCTCTAGGTGCCTAGGATTGTCTAGCATTATAGTCCAATCAAGTTTGAAACATGGATGTTATGAACATTTGAGGAACCAGATCTCACATAAGGGTTGAAAGAGTCTCGACTGACATCTGAGGTATGCCTATGGTCTATCTAAAAATACTCACGTGCACACACAAGGGTAATGAATAGTTGAGTCATTTGTGGTGAAAGCTTTCTCCAACAAAATCTTGGTACAGTTAGTATGTGACTTTTGAGAAGTCTACTACAGTGTTTGAGTCTCATGGAAAACCTCAAAAATTTCTCTAATAGCAAAAAAATACCAAAAGATAACAAGCCATCAAAAATAAAAGTCATTCAATCATCAAAATGCATTACATTGAGCACAAATCAAAGATATAGGATAGATACCGGATGGATATCAGAAATGATATTTAGACGGCCACTGACTATATTGTGCATATCTTTCAAAATATAAAAAGGAGTATAGAGTGACATATTATATCATTCACATTATACCAATTCATCTCACTGCATTTCATATATGGTTTATTAATTGATTAAATTCTTATAATGAGGATTATCAATTATTTTTTATGATTATTATGCATTATGTGGTTTCGTCCATTAGATTGTTCAATACATATCACATGCATTCATTATTTTTTAAGTGATTAAAGCATATAGGTTCATTTATATTATATTACCATCATTTAAATAATGTATTACATACATTGCATCGGCATATCGTGATATCATCATTAAATTTAAATGCATGCCATGAATAAAACTTAATTAAATAAACATCGCATACATATGCATCCATCATCAATAGCACATCTAAGCATCTAGATCACTGCATATCATCATCATCATAAATTAAATAGTTATCTAGTGCATGTCATCCATACATCACATCATATAGCATCAAATCAACATAACATATAAGCATTGCATCCATGTGCATCACATAAACATAAAATTAAAAATATACAAGTACACATAATGAGCCAAAATAATCAAATATCATATATATATGTATGTCAAAAGAGTACATCAGGAGTATACAAAATTCATGTAGGCTACAATAATGTAGGTCCTCAGACCTTACACTAAAAATGATATATATACAATGATATAGCCTATATCTAGTAGAGCCCTAGCTTTGGCTTGCTCCTCATGCACTAGATCCCTCTCTGCCTCCCTCAGTCCCATCTCTGGGAGCCTATGCTACAGTCTACTCTGGTACCTACTATATACCCTACTAAGGATCCTATGTATGATCCAAATTGACAAGACCCAATACATGGGAAGCAAACCCCTCTGTCCTATGAGGCCTGTGGCTAGAGCTAGCTAAATACTGCCTTGTCTCCCTGTTCTTGGACCTGGATCTGCTCCTAGAGGACTTTGTAGTGTGAGTGTCCTTCGAGACCTCCATGCCTATCAATCTAATATACCCCTCCAGTTGGGAGATGTGAGCTACCCTTGTATCACATCACTCGTTACCCTCCTTTATGAGGGAACGAAGCCTCATGATATCTACCATGGGATCCCTCCCTGTTGGCATTAGAGTAGAGGATGCTACGGGAGGTTCCATGATATCCTATGAATATGAGGGATCTCCCCCACCACCCTTAGTGAGTCCCTATCTGGTCATTATATCTAGCTATGTCCATGTCAGATCATGCTCGGTAGTAAGCCACCTGATCTTTATATCTGTTGTGGTAATCTGGGCCTTCAAGACAGGCCTCTTCTCCTCATAGCTCCTCCATTGGCCCTAACCATGTCTAAGCCTCACCTCTACTGTGACGAGACTAGTATCCCTATATAGTAACTGGGTCTGAAGCCTCTCTGCCTGACTTTGCAGATCAACAACCTGAGCTAAGAGCTACCCTACCTTGTTGTCAAGAGGTACCTCACCCTCATTTTATGCTTCCTCCTCCACCTCGACCTGTGGAACCTCCTCTGTGGCCGCCTCTACACCCCATCCACCCTCAGTATGCTAGTGCACTCTATGCCCATCTAGGTTAGCCTTTGCCTTGTCATCTGTTTGTTCGAGGGGCCCAGATTCTTGCCATTGTAGTAGGGACCACCAAGTATCATATGTTGGGGTGGTCCCAGCCCTAGTAATGCTCGACTCTTGGAATTCATCAACCTCATCTCCCAATGGTGATGACTAGATTCACTGTAAGTGCCAATCTAGTACCAGGCACCTATAAATAATGGGCAATGCTAGAATATCTTGTATAAGGCCAAACTACATAGGGCATGTGAGTAATACTGATACTCATAGATCTTGTCCTTATGGTTGAGTAGCCACCTGTATCTCCTAGACTTGCATAATCGCTCGCCAACCTTCGACCATGTAGGACAATCCATGTACAGATGCCACTCTATGTCATCTGTATGAAGCGTTGTAAATTTACCAATGTAATGCTCTAAGTCCCTAGCATGGGACCTACTTCAAAACCCCTCCTTCTTATGAGGCTAGCATGTTGCATAGAACTAATGATCATTATCAATAGTAGTAATAGTAAGGGGCAGCTCTGCAGGCCACTAGATCTTGATGTGCTGCCAGCCTAGATCTGAAGTAGTAAGTTGCAGCTGATACCAACCTGGCTCTTACTGGTAATCTGATACAACTTTTGGTATAGTTGGTACACTAGAGTGCTCCCCTAGGCTAGGAGTAGTGGTCACTTTGTATAAATCTATGTGACCCTCCTAACACTGGTTATAAGGTTCTAGGGGATCCTCATGCTCAAGGAGTCTGGAAGAAAAATTTACATGACCACGTGCATGAAAACTACCTCTTTGATGGAGAAGAAACCCTTCTCCTACCAGTATCTAATGTGGATGCCTCCGTGGTCAATCCTACCTTGGGCATCCCTGCTATAGTCATCAAATATGGAATCAAAAACATCCCCCTTACTCGGTAAGTAGGAGGTGATCGGCTTGCCATCGATAGGGATCCTAAAGATCTAGTATATGTCCTCCAATGTAACATTCATTTCACCTATCAGTACATGAAACATGTTGGTCCACGCATCCCATCGTCAGGCCAATGCATTCATGTAGGCCTAATCTACCCTAATAGTGGGCAGATTCAAAATATAGTTGAAGCCAACCACACCGAACCACTACCACTAGAGGTCAATGAGCTCTCTGCAGAGGGTGCAAAGGATATCTGGATCCCTGGCTCTAGAGGTCAATTTTTGAAAAGAAATAATACATAAGGGAAAATATAACTAAAAACAATTAAAAATAGTTTAAAAAATGACCTAAAAATGTCAAACAAATTTAAAAATTGCTAAAACAAAAAAACATGCAAATAGGTCATAAAAAAAAATCAAAAAAAGCATCTCAAACATGCAATAAATGGTATTAATTGCTATAAAACCTTAGAAAAATAAAAAAAATTGAAACTTTTCTCTAAAGTCACGGAACCACGGGTCAACCCTACGGTTCGCATGCAATCAAAAATTGACCGTTGGGATTTGAATCCCACCACGGCTGACAGTTGCGGTCCCCAATATAACATTTGGGAACCGCATCTGTCAGCTGCAGTCTAGGAAGGTGACCCTTTTGGGGTCACTTCCTAGCCTAGAAACCCAACAGAAATTAAATACCAAGCTATCCTAAACTAGTGTGAGGTTCTTTGCCAATAGTTTAGTAAGGTTAATTTTTCCCATTACTTAATGAGGTTTGTTTTAAGTTGGTAAGGAATGCGAGGACTCTGTTTTGAATTACCTTTCCCCTACTAATGCCTCTACTAGTTGAAGGTTGCGTAGGGTTCGCCATTGGGATGTGTGTGAAGTAGTGGGTAGTATGATCCGATAGCGTTCACATCAGATTTGTCTCCTCACCTCTTATAGCTCTCCAGTTGTAGTTGCTTTCAAGAATAATAATAAAATTTTCAAAGGAGGAAAACTTTTATACTTTGCCTAATTTTTGCAGACCGTTGCTGACAGTCATGGTCCCATAACCTGCGGTTCCAAAATTTGAAATTTTCAACCACAAGCCGTACGTGTGGTTCACAACTGACATTAAATGCACTCAAATCCCATTGTGGGAAGGTCTTAAATGATAAATTAATGACTCCTAACAGAGAAAAATCTAAATAAGATCAATTAATTTATCAAATTTGGTGATGTTCAAGCACCAGGATCAGTTAATAAATTCAAAAATTTAACAAAAAAATTAAATAAATCAAAAGCCAATTGCACCTCGTATTTAGTTATTTACCCTATACACTTGAAGGGTGCAGCAACTTGCGATCCATGCAATCCGGCAAGATGAGTAAATAACCATAAGGACATTTGGGGCAAAAATTATCATTGTTGATTTGATATGCTTCTTTTCAATCCCAAAGAAGACCTTTGAGGCTAGATCGCTCCAAGAGAATGAGGCATTTCATGTCATTTCTCCTATGAAATTTTTTCATCAAATCATTGACAAACTGATTCAACATAAATCTAATTGGCATTGTATCATTTTGATTCTCTAAGAAGGCTATTGCATCCCGACCGCTCCATGGGATAGAAATGTGCAATTACTAGTAATAGTTGCAATCATAAGCTAAACTAGGCTTAGCCAAGTAATTAAATGCTCAATTATAAATTTGTGCATATCATTCATTATGGTCAAGTGACTTCATCTCTTCATTCATTGTCATTACCCTCATCGAATCGTCACTTGAGGGGGTAGTCATAATATCAAATCATAATCAAAGTCAACAGAAGATCCCTAAGATTGTAGATCCCTTGATATTGTCAAAATTACATTCGTTCTTGTGAATCATTGATAACAACTATCATAAGCTTACCCCTTTGCTTGGGGAAATTAGCAAATCTGACAGTTAGTTTGTAGCTCTTCTCCTTTCATTTATATATGTCTAACTCCTATTATAGCACCAAAGCTACCTGAATGTCTGACGACAAATGCAAGATCTATCAAATTTAAGCCTCCAAAGAGTTGAAAGCAATGATTCCAGGATGCACATCCTTTTTCAGGACCTAGGGCATCTAATGTTGATCATACTAATAATCATCATGGAATCTTCAGCATCATTTTAGAAGGTCTATTTTTTCTCAGCGTTGTTTGATATCACAACATATCTCAAATGGGATATCTTTAGACACCTAAAATGCATCATGTCGAGGGTGACTACTCATATGGACATGCTACAAGACCATATGGAAGATATTGGATAGAGTCCAAGATAGAGCAATGGTTCTAACCACTCAATTTGGGCTCCTTAGCCTAATCATTTTGAATCATGGTTGAGACCTACGATCTACAGTCAGAACCATTGCTAACACCCATAGTTTATAGTCTAAATCGTAGTTGTCACCTATAGTTCTAATTGAATTTTAGTTGGACTTCATCTGAGCCAAATCGGTTTGAACAACCATTTATTCTAGAAGAATATGATTAAAGGATGGAATATTCCAGAGGCTTCCAATCCAACTAGCCCAGACACCTCTTCTTGTTCTTGGTTTCTCCATGAAGCAACCCCTAGCCCTAGGGACATGCTATAAATACCCCCTCCATATTGGATATAAAAATAGAGAGTGAGTTGATCAAGAGAGTAGCGAAGCCCTGTCGAATTACATATTGAATTCATGCATTGAAAAGGCCACTTTGCTATTCAACCAAATATCAACTTGCATGGAGGTCTTACGAGCCTAAAGAGCCAAGAAACACTAATTTTAGCAAATGGAGGCCCCACCAAACAATTCAACTACCAATCCAGTCGAAGGACAACTAGGAAACCCTTAATCATCAATTTGACAAGGAGGATCAAGCCCACAACCCTTGAAATTAGAGGGCAAAGCCACTTTATTTCTCGTCGTGAATGACAGCTATGGTTTACAATGCAGACTGCTCATCTGAGCTATTGTTTACAAGTATCAAATCCCATTACTATTTATTTTCTAGTAGCTTTAATTAGGTTAAACTAGGAATTCTAGTGGATTAATTCATGTTTAGAGACAATCTGACTGGTATATTTAAGGTTTAATCAATCTTGTTTTCATTATAGCAATTAGGACAATAATGATTTCTTTTCATTCTTTCATGCTTTCATGCTTCCTTTTGCATAATTAACCCATTAAATAGTTAGCTGCATCAGTCCTTTGAAGAACACAAGCTTATATTGAGAGGGGGGTGAACAGTATAAGACCTCTTTTTACTTTTTCCATTAAACTTCAAAACAGTAAAGCAATATACCCAAAGCAATATCAAAGCAATGCACAATATCATCCACAAAGTGACACCAATTTTAACGTGGTTCACCCAAAATGGCTAGGCTACGTCCAAAAAAAAATTCTCTAAAAGTTATCTCAAATTTCTTTGGGAATCCTTCCCAATTACAATGTTTATGAGCCTCGACCCAAAGGAGATACCTTCCCCCAATCAAAATTTATGAGCCTCTGCTCAAAGGAGATACCTTCCCCTCTGCTCTAGAAATGATCCCTCAGAAGATCAACTGCCTCTACCTCTTGCTAGCACGTGGAACTCCTTTCCATCGAAGACCTCCTATCCTCAATGCTTAGCCTAAGAGACCTCGCGCCTTCTATGATCACGTCCACAGTAGCTCAACAACTTGTACCAAACATAGTCGATCGGTCTAGTACAAGTCTTCCTCTATCCGTGAGATCTGTCCAACTCTTGAACAAATCAATCCTCTCGCATACAAGCCTTCTCAAAGACTTGCCAACTGTCCTCAGGTTCTTCTCATAGAACCAATGCACCTCTATACTCAAGTTCTCTAATAGAACCATCAAACTCAGCTCACAAGTCCTTTGCTAGGACCTGTCCAAATCTGCTCACAAGTCCCCACCGAAACCTGTACAAAACTGCTCACAAGTCCCCACCGAAACCTGTCCAAAAACTTAGCAAACTCACCAAGAAAACTTTCTTAGTAGGAAATCACAAAGTGAATTGTTAGAGACCCAATGTGATTTGTCAAACTGATATAAGCATAAAGAGAATTTTTAGAGACTCAATATGTTCTATACTCAACTCCCAATCTCAAAACTCAACTCAAATCAACTCAACTCAATCTCAATCTCAAATCTGAAAACTCAACTCAATATCTGAAATGGATAGGATAGAATGCTTTCTTTCAAGAACATGAAACCCCAACAATTGCCAACTATGCAAAGAATCACATAACAATGATACTCATGTTCTTTTCACCATCAATTAGGGCTTCAACAACAATGCTCATCAACCAAGGTTCAATAAACACCATTTAACTCAAAACACAACCTTGAAGCATTTCACAATCAACATTAGAAAAGGAAGCAAGTAGAACTCCTTTTCTCTCCAACATTATTTGAACAAAAAGCATCCATCAACTCAAATCACCAAGCACAAAACAACTTTTCAAATCATCAACAAAGAAGCAAGCCCAACACTTTAACCAAGTAAAGAATAGCTTGATTATAACCAATTTAATGAAAGCTAATGTCAATCTCAAAGCTTCCCACTTAAGGTTTCACAACTTCACACAAGAAGCAATTCTAACCTTAAAACATCATGCTTTCATTTCCATAATCAATCAAAAGCACTCTCAACATTACAAGAAATATTTAAGCACTCTCAACATTACAATAAATATTTATCCCTTATACACCTTATTTCTCCCTTATAGTCTTATCAACAATAAATTTTATCTCTCATAAGAATGCAATAAGATAATGCAAACAACACCTTAAAAAGAATCTTTTATCAAAATAAAACAAGCTTCAAACTCCTTATAACTCCTAAGCTGTTTTTCTCTCTAATAAACTTCCTCCATCCGCAAAATACACTAGCAAAAATTAATTTTGAAAATACCTTGGCCAACACCAAAAATCGTGCTATGGAGAAATTGTGCACGAACTCTAACACCACCCACTACGTCCACTTCAACGAAGAAAAACCCTTTCGCGTTATTCGAACATGAAACCTCCCGTTCGGGTAGCGTGCCAACAGCCTAGCCGCTACTGGTGTGCCAAAGGTGTCCGATGAGGTTTAAACCTCACTCTATTTCCCTTGTACCTTCTGTGCCAAGGCTAAAATAAATAGCAGGCCTCCTTGTCTTCTGACGTGAATGACGACGACGAAACCTTACGACAAATACAAAAATGAACGACGGATATCCGAACAGCGGATTATGAAATATCAGCGAAGAAGAATCAAACATCAGATCGCGAAATCATAGCGAGCAACACTTTTCAAAAATGCGGGATCGGATAATATTTGATCTTCATCATGGGAGATTTATATGCATATTTCCCATAAACTCTTGATGTCGAAGAGGAGTTTAACATGTCGATGAAGGAGTTTAACACGTCGGTGGAGGTCTTGGCTAGCGCCCACAATATTAGAACATAGCGCCATCAAAGTTAAGACATTTGCGCCATGGGTTAGGAGAACCCAATGCAAACAATAAATTAATATTTATTTAAAAATAATTAAAAGGAACCTTAACAATGTTTTTAATTATTTAAATAAATACTTCCTCCTGGACCCAAATGCATTAAACTAATGCATCCACCTGTAATCTTTAAACCTGCAAACTTGGGGTTTACAAAGGACCTTTGAAACTGTCATGTCATAACCTTCATCAAAATAATTTGTTTGACATCAAATCAAATTCCTTCAAGAGCTTCTTGACATCAATGACAACTTATACACTTGAGCAAAGGCAATGTACCAAAAATACCCAAAATTGCCAAAAATCTCCCCCTTTGTCATTGATGGCAAACCTTTACTAAAAACACTTCTCAAGAGCCAAAACTGAAACCAACTATGCTAACAACTGACCAACTGTGCCCACAAATAAGAATCTTCCTTTGAAGTTTTGCTCCCCCTGACTTGAAGCTCTCTTCTTCACTTTGAAACTCTCCCCCTTAGTCATATCTCTTCCCCTTTGTCATCAATGGCAAAGGGTCACATTTGGGGCTTAGGACTAAGAATGAGCCTCTTAGCTTAGTCCCTCCCCCACCTCCTAATGAGGTGATTAATTCTGGGATGGGAGTAAAACTCCCATTAGGCACTGATCATCATCAGCGTCTATAACTTCCTTGTCGGGCCTTCTCTTGAACTCTTTGCCCATATTCATGTTCTTTTCACTGTTCTTGTTCTTGTTCTCATCCATGTTCTTGTCCATGCCTTGATCCTTGGACCTGATCATGCCACTGTTCCTGTTCTCGTATTCGGAATTTCAGCTCTACACTGTCTAATTGTGTGACCTTCATTGTTGCACTTGAAACACTTGACGATGTTGTTTCTCTAAGGTAAACCTGATCTTTGAATCCACTTGTTCTGACCAAACCTGTTCTGGCCAAACCTGTTTTGACCAAACCTATTCTAACCAAACTTGTTCTGGCCAAACCTATTCTGACCAAACCTATTCTTGTTATTTGCTTTGCATTAAACTGCCTTGTGCCCAAACTATTGACAAGAGTAGCAATACCCTTGAAAGTAACTAGCACTTCTGAAACTATCATTTACCTCCTTCACTTGAGCCATGCAATGTGAAGCCATGTGACCAAACCTGTGACAAGCAAAACATCTGCCTTAAAACTTTCCTTTATTTGACCTCTTAGGTTTTGAAAACTTCTTCTCATTCTAAATTCTATTTTCTATTTCTGTGCATGTATCATTCAAGGACTCCTTTTCTGAAATACTTTCCTCATCAGAACTCTCTTCCTTTTGGAGTTTCTTACTAGACTCTCCAACTTGTTCCTTGTGTGGCTTAACAAAACCAAGGCCTATTTTATCTGTTGTCTTTATTTGACCTTTGAAGAGTGACTTAACCTTTTTGGAGCTATCTTGAAACCTGTAAAGCTTATCCTTGTACTCTTTAGTTTCTTCTTTCAAAGAAGCCATTTTCTGTTCTAACTCACTATACTCAAGAACCTTAGACTCTAACTCATCCTTGAGTTCCTGTGCCTTAGCTATAGAGAAGTCAAAACTTTCTATAAGATCATCTCTTTCCATATAACATTCATCTAACTTATCCTTGAGTCTAGCATTCTTCTTTCTTTCCTTTTTCAAAGCACTAAGAGCACTAATAAGTTCACCTTCAAGATCTACTTCACCTTCCTCTATATCTTCCTCTATTTGTTTGCTTTTTGAATCATCAAAGCCTTTTTCGGATTTCTTATCACTAGAGGTGCTACCCTTTTCAAAAACCATACATACATCTTCCTTATAGTTTTCTGAAGCATCCTCATACATACTAGAAACCAAATCATTATTTGTGCAATCATCCTCAAGGTGACCAAAGTTTCCATATCTAAGACATTTCATGATAATGAATCTATGTTTCGGTTCTTCCTCTTTTTCTGATATGAACAACATTTCATTTTCATTATCACTTGAAGAAATTTCACTATCACTACTAGAACACTTACTTGCTTTGCCTAGGTAGAAACTCTTCTTGTGCTTGTGAGAATACCTCTTTCCTTGATTGTTGTGCTCATCTTTGTTCTTCCTATGATGCTTGTGCTTTTCAGAATCCTTGCTCTTAGAATCCTATTTATCTTCATCACTTTCATTCTTGGGAACAGTACAGTCAGTAGCATAATGACCAAAATTTCCACAATTGAAACATCTTATATTTTTCATACTTTTGTGCTTTCTAGAGAACTTGCCTTTCTTGCTGTAATATGCCTCTTCATCACTAGAAGACTCATCACTATCTTGAAGCTGTTTACCCTTAAATTTCTTGGTAGCCTTGAAATTTGTCTCTTTCTTGACATCAACCTTCACTTGAGTTCTCAACTCAAATGTTGCAAGTATACTATGGAGCTCATCATTTTTAAACTTATCCAAATCTTTAGCTTCCTCAATAGCAAAAATATTTTCACTAAATCTATTAGGAAGAGATCTTAAAATCTTATCACAAACATCATTTTTAGCAAACTCAAGACCTAAGTCTTTCATGGAGTTAACAACCTCATCCATACGAAGCATGTAGTCACTGATCTTTTCATCATCATTCATCTTGAGTTGTTCAAAAATACCTTTTAAGTGTCTCAACTTGGCCTTTCTGACATTTGTATCACCTATATGAACCACCTTCAACTGATTTTACATTTCACTAGTTGTCTTGCAGTGAATCACTTTGGTGAGATCTGCTTTACGTAAGCCTTTCGAGATTGCATTCATTGCTTTTGAATTGCTGTGATGTAGGAGCCTTTCTTCTTTAGTATTAGGATCATGTTCAGGAATAGTGTACTCATATTCAATCACTTCCCAAACATCATTCCCAAGTGCTATTATATGAACCTTTATCCTTGCACTCCAAAGACCAAAATCTGACCCATCAAGAATAGGTGTTGCATTGCCACTTGAATGATCCATTGTGTTCTTTACTAGCTTTTTCTTCAAGCTGTTAAACTTTTCGAAGGCACCTGCTCTGATACCAATTGAAGAACACAAGCTTATACTGAGAGGGGGGGGTGAACAGTATAAGACATCTTTTTACTTTTTCCATTAAACTTCAAAACAGTAAAGTAATATACCCAAAGCAATATCAAAGCAATGCACAATATCATCCACAAAGTGACACCAATTTTAACGTGGTTCACTCATAATGGCTGGGCTACGTCCACAAAACTTTTCTCTAAAAGTTATCTCAAAGTTATTTGGGAATCCTTCCCAATTACAATGTTTATGAGCCTCGGCCCAAAGGAGATACCTTCCCCAAATTAGAATTTATGAGCCTCTGCTCAAAGGAGATACCTTCCCCTCTGCTCTAGAAATGATCCCTCAAAAGATCAACTGCCTCTACCTCTTGCCAACACATGGAACTCCTTTCCACCGAAGACCTCCTGTCCTCAATGCTTAGCCTAAGAGACATCTACCTTCTATGATCACGTCCACAGTAGCTTAGAAACCTGTACCAAACACAGTCAGTCGGTCTAGTACAAGTCTTCCTCTGTCTGTCAGATCTATCCAACTCTTGAAAAAATCAATCCTCTGCATACAAGCCTTCTCAAAGACTTGCCAAATATGTCCTCAAGTTCTTCTCCTAGAACCAGTGTACCTTTGTCCTCAAGTTCTTTGATAGAACCATCAAACTCAGCTCACAAGTCCTCTACTAGGACCTGTCCAAATCTGCTCACAAGTCCCCATCATAACCTGTCCAAAACTGCTCACAAGTCCCCACCAGAACCTGTTCAAAAACTTAGCAAACTCACCAAGAAAACTTTCTTTATAGGAAATCACAAAGTGAATTGTTAGAGACCCAATGTGATTTGTCAAACTGATAGAAGCATAAAGAGAATTGTTAGAGACTCAATATGTTCTATACTCAACTCCCAATCTCAAAACTCAACTCAAATCAACTCAACTCAATCTCAATCTCAATCTCAAATCTGAAAACTTGACTCAATATCTGAAATGGATAAGATAGAATGCTTTATTTCAATAACATGAAACCCCAACAATTGCCAACTATGCAAAGAATCACATAACAATGATACTCATGTTCTTTTCACCATCAATTGGGGCTTCAACAACAATGCTCATCAACCAAGGTTCAATCAACACCATTTAACTCAAAACACAACCTTGAAGCATTTCACAATCAACATTAGAAAAGGAAACAAGTAGAATTCCTTTTCTCTCCAAAATTATTTGAACAAAAAGCATCCATCAACTCAAATCACCAAGCACAAAACAACTTTTCAAATCATCAACAAAGAAGCAAGCCCAACACTTTAACCAAGTAAAGAATAGCTTGATTATAACCAATTTAATGAAAGCTAATGTCAATCTCAAAGCTGCCCACTTAAGGTTTCACAACTTCATACAAGAAGCAATTTTAACCTTAAAACATCATGCTTTCATTTCCATAATCAATCAAAAGCACTCTCAACATTACAAGAAATATTTAAGCACTCTCAACATTACAAGAAATATTTATCCCTTATACACCTTATTTCTCCCTTATAGTCTTATCAACAATAAATTTTATCTCTCATAAGAATGCAATAAGATAATGCAAACAACACCTTAAAAAGAATCTTTTATCAAAATAAAGCAAGCTTCAAACTCCTTATAACTCCTAAGCTGTTTTTCTCTCTAATAAACTTCCTCCATCCACAAAATACACTAGCAAAAATTAATTTTGAAAATACCTTGGCCAACACCAAAAATCACACTATGGAGAAATTGCACATGAACTCTAACACCACCCGTTGTGTCCACTTCAATGAAGAAAAACCCTTTTGCGTTATTCGAACGCGAAACCTCCCATTCGGGTAGCGTGCCAACAGCGTAGCCGCTATCGGTACGCCAAAGGTGTCTGTTGAGGTTTAAACCTCACTCTGTTTCCCTTGTACCTTTTGTGCCAGGGCTAAAATAAATAGTAGGCCTCCTTGTATTTTGACATGAATGACAACGACGAAACCTTACAACAGATACAAAAATGAACAGAGGATATCTGAACAACGGATCATGAAATCTCAACGAAGAAGAAATCGAACATCAGATCGCAAAATCATAGCGAGCAACACTTTTCGAAAATACGAGATCGAATAATATTTTATCCTCATCGTGGGAGATTTATATGCATATTTCCCATAAAATCTTGACATCGGCGAGGAGTTTGACACGTCGGCAGAGGAGTTTAACACGTCGACGGAGGTCTTGGCTAGCTCCCAAAATCTTAGAACATAGCGGCATCAAAGTTAAGACATTTGCGCCATGGGTTAGGAGAACCCAATGCAAACAATAAATTAATATTTATTTAAAAATAATTAAAAGGAACCTTAACAAGGTTTTTAATTATTTAAATAAATACTTTCTCCTTGACCCAAATGCATTAAACTAATGCATCCACCTGTAATCTTTAAACCTACCAACTTGGGGTTTACAAAAGACCTTTGAAACTGTCATGCCGTAACCTTCATGAAAACAAGTTGTTTGACATCAAATCAAATTCCTTCAAGAGCTTCTTGACATCAATGACAACTTATACACTTGAGCAAAGGCAATGTACCCAAAGTACCCAAAATTGCCAACATCCTTTACATATATCTAGGAATATTTATCATCTTAGCATAGATTTAATATGTTTTGTATACTTTCTTGATTTCATAGTTGTTATGACATTCTTATGCTCATTTTCCCTAAAGGACCTCATCATGAGAGGTTCCCAATGCTACTGATGCTTTTGTGTTGTTTCTTGACCGTAGGAAACCAAATTCAAAGGAGATTCAACCATCCAAGTCCTTCCTTAACACGAAGAAGAGGGTCAACTCCACCCTAGAGCAGTTCGTGTCACCTTAAAGGCTTGAAAAGTGCATTTATCCTCAAGAGGATTCTAAAATTGTAATTGTGTATCCAAAGGGGTATCCCTAAGAGGGATTCATTTGTAAAACATGAATTGATTCTAAGAGAAAATAAAGATGCATTTTACTTAATTGCTTTTATCTTTTGTCAATTTGTGTGTGAATATTTGTTTTTGCTAGAATTTATGCAATTGCAATATCGGGTGCACACCTTTATAGTTGTACACCATTATATTTTTTATCTTTTATCCTTTTTTACACTTTCTATATAATATTTGAGTGGAAAAATTACTTCTATTCATTTCTAAAAATAGGTGTGAATTTAAATAGAGATACCTGTTGGTCACGAATTTGCCACAGGAAAGGATTTTAACATAAATGCGCCCTAGACCCGGCCAACATTGAAAGGCTAGGAGAAAGAAATGTCTCCCAGGCCAATCTCCAGAGAGGGCTGGTTCCCTTACTAATCTAAACTGGTTTCAAGACTAGAGATGCAGGAAAGAAATGGGAAATAACGAAAAGAGAAGTAAATATGGCCGAAGCCGATCATTAATGGGGAGAACAATCTTAGATAGCAAAAACCATAGCTAGATCCTAAATCCCAGTAGCAACTAACTCTTAGAGCACATAAACAAAAATTAGATCATGCAGTAGTTATGAGTTCGCTTCCAAATATACTTCAAACATTCAAATGCTAATACAACCTAATTCAACACAACAGAATTCAACTGTTATTGCACTGGACTACACAAAAGTCAAAAACACAGAAAGCCAAACATGCACAACCATTTAGATCACCAATTCTAGAATACACTAAGAATGGAAGCAATTGCATCTAGGATTTTGATTTCAATTTCTGCAACAAGATCCTCCTCTCTTGCTTGAGTTTTACATTGGTATTTATAGAGGTCCGTCCACTTCCTTTCATATTACAGCATTCAATACAAGAAACAGATTTCGAAGAACAATCCCATTAATCCACCTTGGAGAGATGACAATCCCTGCTTTTAATGAATTACAACTGAGAATGAAACAAAAATGAGGGCCCATATCTCTTCGTTAAATGGCCATTATCAAGGGAAGCTGAAAGCTGTAAGAGATCATGAATAGGCGCTTTGAATATTGGAGGCGTCTTTAATTCTGGTGGCATCGAAAACTATAGGCTTGGGCACATTATTCTAACTTGCACACATTGGAAAGCAGCAAAACATTAAATTCTATAGTGCTTTTAATCGTTGGAACTCGCAATGCTTCATCAGGCCGTTGAACTGCTTTCTAGTGCAAAACTGTGATAGGTCACAAAAACGCGACATGTCATGAAATCGTAACATTTTTTGCTTCATACGCTTTTGCCACTTTTGGATTGTGAAAATCAACCATGTCGCCAAATCGTGACGTATTTGGCTCCTTGATCTCCTTCATCACCTTAGCTCGCAAAAATGTGACGCGTTGCGAAATCGTGACGTTTCGTACTATTCTGCTCTTTCTTCGCTTCTTTTTTGCGAAACTATGACCTATCACAAAATTGTGACATCCTTTACTCATGTTGTCTCTTCGCTACTTCGAATCGTGAAAACGTGACAAGGCACGATTTCACGATAATTCCCTGCACTTGGTCCTTCCGCCCCAATGTGTCGCGAAATCGCAACATTTTCTTGCCTCCATCATTGTTGCTTCCTATCGCGATATTGCGACGTCTTCTTCTTGCTTGGCCTCATCCTCAAAAATGTCATGAAATCATGACGTCTTTCATGCCTTATGCCTTTCTTTCAACTTTGTCGTGATAACGCGACATGTCGCGATATCGCGACACTTCGTACCATTTTCTCCTTGCTTGCTTTACTGTCATGATATCGTGACGTTTATCATCACACTGCTCCATTGCTGCTTTATATCATGATTTTGTGACATGTCGCGATATCGTGACAACTTCATTTTAGCACTTTCGTTGACCATGTTGACCGTGAAACTCCAACACGTCATGATATTGTGACAACCTTACCCCCCTTGCTGTCGTTGACTGCATTGACCACGATAACGTGACAGGTCACGAAAATGCAACGTGTCACGATATCACTACAGTTCCTTGACTTAGCCTTTTTTCGTATTTGGCACCGTGAAACTATGATAGGTTGTGATATCGCGACGTGTCACGATATCAAGACAAATTTCCATGCTTTCACATTTTTGGTTTAGACCCTGTGAAAACGTGACTGTCGCGATTTCGTGACAACTTTTGAACTTAGCGTTTGTGTGTTACGGACACCGCAAAATTGTGACAAGTCATGAAAACCCGACACCTTGCGTTTTTCACAAAATGTGTTAAGTGTCTTCCCAATTTTAGCATTCTTTTGCTTGAACCTCGACAACAAAAACAATGTGGCAAAAATGCCAACAATACCCATCATGCATCAATTTGGGGTGGATCCAAATCCCTTGTATTATGTGGATCCTACAGAGTCTTTTTTGGAATTTGCATGCATGTTGCCTATCCTAAGAGAGAATTTATTCCTTTATTATTTTTGGATGGGATTTTGGTGGTTTTTTGGAAGTTTGATATTTGAAGGAGCGTTCCCTAGGTTTTCAATATTTTGTATGTAGCATATCGGTTTTTGGTGCTTCAAAGGATGACCTTGAAGTTTTTTCTACCTAAGAACATGGATCCTAAGTTGTTCCTATGGGTTTTTCCTTCTACGGACTCTATGTTGGGCGAGAATAAGTTGCAAATTTTATTTGCTAATGTGACCAGGACTCCAGCTTTTAAGGGTTTTAATGTTGATCCTAGTGTGTTTCTATCATAGAATCAAGATCATCTCATGGTTCCTACAATTCTATGGTAGATTTTCCCTTTTGAGTCCTTCGTGATAGGTTGGAAAAATACTCAAATTACTAAGGCAAAGGTGAGTGTGATTCTAGTAGTGAAGGGCTTTTCTGCCAGCCCCAAAAATGATTTGACTAAGAATGTGGACCCTGTGGGGTTCATTCATTCTTTATAGTAGTTGGTCTTAATGATTTAGATCTTGAGCTTACATTCTTCAATATTTCTATCCAGTAGGTGGTCTGCTTACTGAACTTATACCTTTTGGTTATAATGTTTGTATGCTCACCCATCTTAGGTCAAATAATTTTCTAGGTTGCATGGATTCAATAAATCTTAGGCAGATTGACCCAATAGCTAGGGTTCAAAGGTTTGTGGTTCTAGTAAATCTCTATCAACTGGAGCCAAATTTTGGAGATCCAGGGTTTGTGGATCCATATTTTCTTTCACTGACTATCCTTAATACTATGCTTATAGAAATGGTCTTGTTGCACCTTGGATCTAAGAGACCCCAACATTTTTTTGATACGAACTTGAGCGAGTGCTTGTAGAACTGCAAAGAATCCCTTTCCTCCCATGGCTTGGGCAGGAAATTTTTAAAATAATTTTTTGAATTTCCTTGGAGCAAGAATGTGTTTCCTGGCTTGGATGGGAAACTTTTCAAAATTATTTTTTTTTAATTTTCTTGTAGTAGGATTGTGTTGGATCCAAGGATCAAAGAGACAAACTAGCTTAAAACTACCAAATATATACAACATAAAATGGAGCTAACAACACCAAAATATCAAAGGACCCAAGAAACCCACATAGGAGAAAAAAATAACCCAAGAACCACAAAGCCAAATAGAGAACCCCATAGGGGATAAGTACAAAACCCAAACCAACACAAAACAAAAAACCACAAGGAAGCAGAGGAACTGAGACTTAGCTTTTGGTTACATAAGTCTCATATGATTCCTCTACATATAGTCTTTATAAATACTCTTGACGTTTCACCTTCATCTAACTATTCATCTCCTAAGACTCTTCGAATTCTTGGGAAATATGACTCTTTGTATTTATTATAAGAGAAATATATTTTAATAACCCCTAATAATAGCAAACCTCTAATGATTACTACAAGACTCTTTTCACACCACATATTTAAAAATGTCCTTGCAATGTATTTGCAAGATACCAAATAATGTAATAGACTCTAACACTCTAAGTAATTAAATCATCATTAGAAATAGTGGATGTCAAGGTTGCTTTGTTTTTTTGTAGTATCAAACTAGGAATATTATTGGATATAAAATCCTTTGAATGCAAAACTAAAGGTACAAGCATTGATGTAACAAACTACCAAGTAAAAGGAATGGGAACTATTTCCATAAGGTTGTTTTTTGTAGTGTCACAAAATGGGAAGAACTCAAGTTTGCTAAGATGAATCTCATCTGACTAGATTTGGATGTGCTCTAACTAATCTTGAAGATAATACAACTAGTTTGGTCATGGAGATAATAGATAGACATTGTTAGCATTGAAATTACTACAATACAATCGAAGATGACAATGAAAGTGAATGTTTGTAGTAGATTACTTTCTACATGGAAAAAAAATATCGTTTGGAAGTGCATGTGTGTAGCAATAGATCTAGCCATGTGCAAGTGTTATTTGATTGACTAGAGAATCATATGAAGTAATAATGCATGGAATCTCTTTCAAGTTTCAAATATGCATAGCACTAATGTGGTTAGGACATGATGAGTTGTGCATTGAAATAGGATCTACCCAAATTCGAAGCCCTTGGGCACTTTTTTAAAAATTGAGAGTATATTTTGATAAAAATAAAAATTAAAACTTTTTCTAAAGTTGAAATAATTTAAACCCAAGATAGCCATGGTTTCCTTCAAATATATTTTGGAAAAAACACCTTATTCCCAAAGTCTATTTATTTATTTTTGGTTTGTTGTTCAAGACAAATTTCTCTCCATCCTAGATATCTAGGTTCGAGGGCTCCCCATTCCTAAATTTTGTTACATTTGCAAACAGGATTGTGAATCCACCCAGCATATTTTCCTCTATTGTGAGTTCTCCCTCAAAGTTCTTTGTTCATTATTTTCCATTGTGGGTATTTCTTGGGCTCCTTCCTCCTCTATGAATAACCTTTGTTTACAGTGGCCAGATCCCTTCAAGAGCTTCCATGTCAAAATATTTTGGACATTTTGTCTTCCATATTTCTTGTGGGAAGTTTGGTGTGAATGAAATTCTAGAGCTTTCAATAACTCTATCCATGATTCCAACTATGTTCTTTTCAAATTTATCCATGCAACAACTTAAAATCTCTCTATTTCTCAAGGATATGGATGGTTGAAGTCCCTGAGTGAATCTCAGTTAGCCAAGTCCCTCCAGCTCTCTTCCTATAGTATTTCCCCTCGCGCTTCGATGGTTGATCTATTACTTGTAATGTGGTCTCCTCCACCTTTGGGATGGATCACGTATAATTTTTATGGTGCATCCAAAGGCAACCCAAGGTTGGCTAGTGCAGGTGGTATCTTTAGAAATCATTTAGGGAAGATTCTTTTGGCCTTTGCAAAAAATATTGGAGTTGAAACCAATAATTTTGTTGAAGCTCGAGCCCTTTTCTAAGGTCTATCTCTTCTATTTAGTCTAAATTACCCTAACCTTATTATTGAAGGTGACTCCATGAACATTGTTAGAAGTCTTCTAGGCACCCAATCAACATATTGGAATATCTCCAAATTAATATTTGAGGTAAATTTTTTTTGAGCTCTTCCACTAATGTCATCATTCAACATGTCTTTAGGGAAGGAAACCAAGTTTTTGATGCTCTAGCTAACTTGGGTGTTGCTTTGCCTAACTTTACCATTTGGAATGAAAGTTCTCCCCCTCCCCTAGTTGATGGCAATCCCATGCCTATTTTCTTTTTTTGAACTCTATCAGGGTTTGGATTTTTAAATGAATGCTCAAGGCACGTGGAGCTTGTGGATCATCATGGAGATTTTCTTTGCAATCCATATGTGAAGATATTGTAATCGCATCACATTTACTGATTACCACATATGGTATTTTTATCACTTGGTGGATGACACACTGGATATAAATGTTGTCTCCCTCAGACATGCAAGCAGATGTCCTTCTGGAGGAATACATATTGTAGTTCAAAATTTTAATCGATTTCAAGAGCTTGTTGGACAACGAAGGGCATCCTGATGTTGATCGCACTGGAAAATAACTATGTGTTCTCTCTATGGATTTTGATGGTTTTGTTTTCTATAATATCGTGTGGTTTCATTTTCATCTCATGCTTCCCTTGTGAGGGCTTCTTTTTTGGTCTCTTGAGGCTTTCTATTTTTCCCCTATGAGGGCTTCTCTATCTATTTTTTATCTCTTCTCCTTTTTAAAGAAGGTGTCTCCTTTTTATTTTAGATGGTTGGGAGAACTGTTCCTAACTAGAAATTTTTTGTAAAAGGTTACGGGAACCTTTCAAAACCCCTCTTACTAATCAAAAAAATAAATATTTAAACTATAGAATAATATATTTGCATTAAAATATATAAAAAGGTTAGTTATGGAGTTGTAAGGAGTACTTAAAGGTCATTTTTTATGTTTTTGTTTTTATAAAATAAAGAGAGAGAATTTATAATCATTTTGATTTAGGAGTTTTAAGGTGAAATTTATGAAACTTTTTTAAAGAGGGTATGATAGCACTTTATTGCATTATGTAAGCTAAAAAGAGATCACACCAAACAATGCGAACAACAAAATAAGCAATATGAAATCAAATGAACTTTGTATTGATATGGGAGCCTCGATCTCCTCTCTTTTACAATATTTTTACCCTAAACTATAGGGGTTACAAAAAGAATATTTGTTTCATATTACAATAAATCAAAAAGGTGAAAACACCTTTTGTGGATGAAATAAAATTTGATGTCTTTGATCTCCTTTTGCTCCAATAAATTATTGGATGGGCTTTAGATATCCTTGTGAACCATACGTTGCTCCAACAATATCTAATGAATGAATTTACACATAAATTTGTAAACACAGATTCAATAGCACCTATTGATATGAATAAAATAAAGCTACCAAAATCGAAACCCTAATGTTTGCAAACTATAAAATGAAATGCAAGAAACATAAAAAATTAAATTTAAATTGCTTTGTTATCACCTGACACAATCTGTGTCTTTTGGGGCTAAAAATATCATTGTAAATATGTGGTATCATGTCAGGGGACTAGCTAAATGAAGTTCTACATCTATGTATATGTAGAGTCACATCTAGGGCTATGTAGATGCTCTACCACATCTGGATCTATGTTGTAGAAATATCAAAATTGATTCAGGACCTCGATAGTTCAACCTCCAAGCTTATGTTGGAGTTACTCTCATGATTTTGGTAAAGTGTTGTTATGGATTTTTGGCTCTCTTACTTCAAAGGGGTTATTTGCAAAAGTGAATTAGGTTTTATAACATTTTGGAAGGTTAGGATTAGGGTTTGGAAGTGGCAAGCTAGCATTACCAAATGGCAAGCTAGGGTTAGGGTTTGGCTAGTGTTTAGGAAATTTATATATATATATATATATATATATATATATATATATATATATATATATATATATATATATATATATATATATATATATATATATATATATCAAATAGCTAGGATTTGGTGTCTATAGATTCTCCTTTTTGTATCACATTGTGTAGAACACAATGTGGTGCAAAAACAAGAGACATCTAGTTTTATTGGATGGATAAATGGACTCTTTCCTCAACATGCAAGAAGAATTATTTTGGAAAGTTTAATTTTAGCTTACCCCCTCAATTGGTGAATGGGTGAAGAATGAAACCCATGAGTCAATTGACCGAATGTGGATGATGAAAAGGGATGAAAGTGATGTATGCAAATGTTGAAAATCAAGATCAAGTTGGTTACCCCAATTTTGGGGTATATCTATATTGTCAAAATTTTACCTTTGGGAGAATTAGGTGCAATTTGATGTGGTAGATAAACCAACTATTGCAGGTGCAATTGACCCATTTGTGACTAAAGCAATGCCTACTAATTTGAGTTTTACTAATAAAATTTGCTTTATAACACTGTGAAAAGGGATTAATGAAAACCTTGGGAAAATGTTCTTCAAAATAGGCGCATTCCAAATTTGAGGGACCAAATTGATTTGATTTCAAGTATGATGCTATGGGATGATGTTTTTGATTCATTGATGGGCTGATTTGATGGTTTTGTGAAATTATGGATTATTTTGGGATATTTTGAATCATTTTAGAACATTTTGTGAATTTTAGTTGCATCCAAAAATTAAGAACCCAAATCAATCCAATTTGCCATAGAATGAGATGGAATGATGTGATTAATGCGTAGATAAGCTAATTTGATGTTTTATGAAATTATGGGTCATTTTGGGACGTTTTAAAGTCTTCTACAATATTTTAAGAAAAAATGCAAGGGTGCATTTGGTTATCTTCCCAAATGCAGGACTACATCTAGTTATCTTCCTAGACACAAGGGTGCATCTAATTATTTGTAAATATAGATTTATGTCTGCATGTGCCCTCTAGACATAGGGCCATATCTAGATACAACTTCCAAATGTTGAAGTGCTTCTACGAGCATGATTTAAGCTATAAAATGGTTGCAGGCGTCATTTTGATTTTATTCTTGCATTTGAGATCTTGTGAGTCAACATTTGAGAGGAGAAGAGTGAAGGAGATTGGTGATGGTAATGGAGGGATCTAGTGTAGTGGTTAAAGATTACGGGTGGGTGGTGAAGGTAATTTCTTATAGCCTTCTTGTTTATTTTTATAATTATTTGTGTGTAGTTATATTTTATTTCTTTTTTACGACATAAAGGGGAAGGGTGAAAAGTATTTTTTACATGTATGATATCCTGATATTATTTTTTTTTGTTTTGTGCTATAGTGAAATATTTTGGAGGCTCGACACTGATTTTTACCTATCTTACAAAGGTTTAAAATGGTGTTGTTATCAACCAACTAGGACTGGTTGGAGAAGATGGGATTGGATGGGTGTGCATGAGTTGATATGGTGAGGGTGAATGAGAGGTACCTCTCCACCTTAGTAGAGTGGTGGGATCTAGATAAGGGGACCTTCCAACTTCCAATAAGGGAGATGACAGTGATTCTAGAAGACATATACCATATATTTCATGTACCTATGAAGGGGTTACGCATATGGGTTGGACAGGATAAGAAGTATGAGCTTAATCACATTTATGGTGATGCTTGGGGGGATGGACATTAGTGGTGGCAGAATCATATATTTAGAGATGTACCTGAGGAAGGATTTGGAGGTATTACCAACCTATGTGATGTTCATTCTTACCAATATGTTGTTGCCAAATAGCATATAATGTAGGTTCCCTTGGAACATTATTAGGTTCGTGTATGATATGATTGATGATCCTCAAGTATATGCTTGGGCAAATACCTTAATAGCTCATGTATACATGGAGTTGTACAAGGTGAAGAGGTAGGGGTAAAAGGGACTAGAGTGCAATTTACTTCTTTAGATATAGGGCTAGGAACACTTAAATATAGCACATCCTATAGGGTTACCTTATGAGTGGAATATGGCACAACCTTATGCACTTAGGTGGTGAGCAATCGAGGAGACACAACCTAGCTATCCCAATTGCAGCAATCAAGAGTGTAGAGACTTATGGATGAGACTAAAACTTGAGCAGGTATATTAGCAACCGTGGTGAGGGGCTATATGGGTGCAAATGGGGAGAAAATATGGTGGATCATATAGGCTAAATAGATTATCAGGTGCCACGATAACGAGTTAGATTTCATATAGTTATCACATGTTCTATAATAGTTTGGGTTACTATAAGAAGTTCCTGATGTCGCAGTGATCTATAAGCATCATGGTGAAAAGATAGGCTTTATCTATGCTAATAATTGGGCAATGAAGTCGAAGGATGATGCTAACATGGATATCTTGAATGTGGAGGATGTTAGGACTACAACTAACTATGATGCTTGGTTATCTCTCAACCTCCATGGGCATCGAGTCAAGTGGTGGATGAGGTTAGTGTTGATGATGGGAAGAATATGGCTAACATAGAGGAAAATACTTGATGATAGATATGTCATCAAGCTAGCGATGGGAGGAGGTAGTTAAGGGCTAAGGTGGATCATCCTCCTAATATTAGAGGTGATGGTAAGGGTGGAGGTAATGATGGGGGTGATATGGGAGAGATTGTGGTGATATCTCCTACATAAAGCAAGGAGGAGTGGGTTGTGCTCTAATTTGAGCAAGATAGCCTTGCTAAGGATCGATATTGGCTCCTATAGATTTGGGATGCCAAGTTTGTGATGCTATGGGGAGATATGGATGATCAAGATGCCAAGATTTCATGACTACATATAGAGATGGAAGGACTACAGAGTTCCTCAAGTGGACGTGTTGATATAACTATGATTGTTGCCCTTCATGTAGAGATAGCAAAGAAGGATGGGTAGATGAGATAGTATTTATCTCTCCTTTGTGTAAAGGAGGATCATACACGATCGTAGGAGGTATACATTTGATTGTTGGAGGATTTACTTGCATAGGGAGGTATATCACTACCTCTGTGAAATTCTTCTTCAAGATCTAGCTCTAGTAGGTAAAGCAAGCCTAGAAATAGTAAATCTCACTCTAGAGCTCCAAAACATCCTAATCCATCAGTGTCATAGGGTTTTGGCCATGAGCCTCATTTTGTACCTCCTAAGGATCGTGGTGGTGCTAGCTAGTAGTGCTTTTTATTTCTTTTTGTAGTTTTCATAATTTTTTGTGTATATGAGTCTTAATGCTCTGTTGTATACAAACTTTGGGTATAATTTGTACTCGTGATTCATATATATAGATATACATGGCTTTTCTTGTGTATCATTTTTTATTATACTTTTTGTGTTCCTTTTATTATGTATGTATCAATGAATGCATATGTATATGGTGGTATGAATGCATTATAAATGATGACGATGGATATAAATGAACTATTGATATCATACTCTAATGACCATTCATAGAAGTTTTAGACTCTTGCTTGACCAACTTTGTCTTTGTTTATTAATCAAGGACACCAAAATCTAATGGTGAAATATGAAGTTGATTATGAAACTTATGTAATGATATGATGATTATATAGAATGTAAGCTTGCCTATGACTCGGTTTTCCTTAGGGGTAAATAACCTATAGTTTTTTTACAGAGACTCAAACATCATAATGATTTCAAACAAACTCATCTATTAATCTAGAAAATCCATAAGGTACCAAGGTTGTCCTAGCAGAGTCAAATTTCTCAAGGACCAATTGTGTGTGCAATGGATGTTCATTTACCAATCATGAGCATGGTAATGACTCAAGCCAATTAAGAACCATTGTGTATGCAAATATATTCATTTACATATCTTGAGTAAGGTGAGATTAAACAAGACATGGAGAGAATAAAAAGGCTAGTTTGTCCTTATGTGCATTCAGAGATCTCTTGAAGAGAGATGTGTCACCATGCATGAACATAATCCAATATTAGGATCTTCAAGTTTTGGGGAATCCGATTCTCAACAACTCGAATCGAGTCCTAATTAGAATTAAACCCTGTCCTTACTACTTGAAGATTTATTATTATTACTTTATGTTTATAAAGAGAGATCTTAGGAAAATAGGATTCTCAATCACTTGAATCGAGTCTTGATGCAGATTTTACCCTATCCTTACTACTCATGCTATGATGGTATTGTTGTTGTGACAAGAATTAAAGCTTTGGGGAATCATATTCTCAACCACTTGAATCGAGTCCTTATGAGAATTTTGCACTTATCCTTACTACTCTTTCTATAATTTTTGTAAATTGAAAAAATATATATATTTAAAGTGGTGAAATCCAATATATTCATTGTTTTGTTTTTGGACTATGTGCATAATGGAACAAGCAAGAAGAACTTTTCACTTCAAGGTTCAACCCAATCATGGCATCATTCCTCTCTAATAGAAGATGTTATTAATACATGTGATATGTTTTAAATTCAAAAATGGTAGAGTCAATTATTATTTTTTAAATTTTTATAGTGAGAAGTGTGTTTTGGTCCAAGAGGAAACTTGACATTCAATGGAGGTTACTTAAAACACTAGGAGTCATTGAGTGATATATTTTCTCTTTTTTTGACATAATTTTTTTTTTATTGCAAAATGGGATTGATGCTAGACCAAAGGTACCCCTGATCAATATGATAAGACTTGTTGGACTAAGAATTATCTAAAATTATTGAATGATAACTAATACGATGAATGACCTAAATAGATGCAACTTATACAAATGAATGTATGCAATGTAAGCGGAATGCATGAATGAATACATGAGATGCAATGTGCATGATTGAGTGGTAATGAAAATATTTTTTTAAGCCATGTATATATGTACATATATAATTCACATTAAGCATGGAACACTCCCAAGTGGATAATATTCAATGGCTTAGGCTCTTCTATTCCATCAAGGCTGGCAAGCCTATATGTTCCTAAATCTAATTTTTGTTTGACAATATATGGACCCAACCATTTAGCTGTAAATTTATCATGACTATGAAAAATGCTTTGGTGTTTTATTGATTCTCTTTAAGTACAAGTTCTCCTACTTGGAATTTACATGGATGGAATTTTGCATTGTAAGAACGCTTGAGATGATCTTAATAAACTCGTAAGTTCTCTAAAGCATTTATTCACCTTTTTTCAAGGAGTGTGAGTTGGTCAAAATGTGCTTGTCTAGTAGTGTTTCCATCCATGAATTATTGTAATGAAATGCATAGTGATGGGATCTTGAGCTCAAGAGGTATAATTTTCTCGATACCATAGACCAATGAGAATGAAGTTACCCCTATAGGTGTATGAAAACTTGTTTGATATTCCCATAATGCCATGGAAATTGAGTAATCCAATATCGATGATTTTCTTTGACTGGTTTATTTAGAATGGCTATCAATGTCTTATTGGTTGCATCATCTTGTCCATTTTCTTTTGGATAGTAAAGATTTGAGAAACTATGTTGGATATTGTATTTCTTGCACAGTGATCGAATATCCTTATTTTTAAAATATTTGTTATTGTCAAAGATTATATTTGAGGTAATTTCAAAATGATAAATAATGTGTTGGAGTATAAAATCCATAATTATAGGTCCTATCATACTAGTCATAGGAATTGCCTCAACCCACTTCATGAATTACTCTGTGTCAATGATGATAATTGTGTGTTGTCCTTAAGAGAGAGGTAAGAATTTTCCAATTAAATCAAGTCCCTTTTGTGAGAAGGGCCAAATACTTTGGATTGGTTGCAATGTCTATGATGGTACATGAGTTAAATTAACATGTTGTTGACATCTCTAATATTTCTTGATATAATTACAATAGTTGCTTTCCATGGTGGGCCAATAGTAACCCATGGGTAAGATACACTTTCCTATGGCCATTCCACTAAAGTGACCACCACAAGTACCATCATGAGCCTCATATATGTCTTATTGTGCCTCTATAGGCTCAATACAATGAAGTAGGACTACATCATAACCATGCCTATATACTACATCCCCCAAAAGAATGAAACATGTTACCTTCTATTTGAAATTTTATTTGGTAGTTCATGATAGATCTGGTGGGAGCATACCAAATTTGATAAAGTATTTCAACTAATTAAACCAAGGCTTGTATGGTTATGCTTGAATAAAACAAACATCCTTCTCATCCTTAGAATCAGCTCATGATATTGCAAATTTAGAGATCATTGTGATAATAAATGGTTGGACCTCCCCTTCGGAGTTCTTTGGAATCAATGATATACATGGCTTTTCTTGTGTATCACTTTGTATTGTAATTTTTGTGTTTCTTTTTTTGTGGATGTATGTATGAATGCATATGTATATGGTGGTATGAATGTATTATGAATGATGATGATGGATGTAAATGAACTATTGATATTATACTCTAATGATCATTCCTACAAGTTTTAGACTCTTGTTTGACCAACTTTGTCTTTGTTGCTTAATAAAGGACACCAACATATAATGGTAAAATATGAAGTTATTTATAAAACTTATGTAATGACATGATGATTATATGGAATTTAATCTTGCCTATGACTCGGTTTACCTTAGGGGTAAATAATCTATAGTTGTTTTGTAAATACTCAAACATCCTGATGATTTAAAACAAACTCATCTATTAATCTAGAAAATCCATAAGGTACCAAGGTTGTCCTAGCAGAGTCAAATTTCTCAAGGACCAATTGCATGTGCAATGGATGTTCATTTACCAAACATGAGCATGGTAATGACTCAAGCCAATTAAGAACCATTGAGTATGCAAAAGAATTCATTTACCTATCTTGAGTAAGGTGAGATTAAACAAGACATGGAGAGAACCAAAAAGCTAGTTTGTCCTTATGTTCGTTCAGAGATATCTTGAAGAGAGACATGTCACCACACATGAGCATAGTACAATATTAGGGTCTTCAATTTTTGGGGAATCAAATTCTCAACAACTCGAATCGAGTCCTGATTAGAATCAAGCCCTATCCTTACTACTTGAAGATTTATTATTATTACTTTGTATTTATAAAGAGAGAGCTTTGGAAAATAGGATTCTTAACCACTTGAATTGATTCCTGATGAGAATTGTATCCTATACTTACTGCTCATGCTATGATGATATTGTTGTTGTGACAAGAATTAAAGCTTTGGGAAATCAAATTCTCAACCACTCGAATTTTGCACTTATCCTTACTACTCTTTCTATAATTTTTGTAAATTGAACAAATATCTATATTTAAAGTGGTGAAAACCAATATATTAATTATTCTATTTTTGGACTATGTGCATAATGGGACAAGCAAGAAGAAATTTTCACTTCAAGGTTCAACTCAATCATGGCATCATTCCTATCTGACACAATATTTTATTAATAAGTGTGATATATGTTAGGTTCAAAAATGGTATAGTCAATTCCTATTTTTTAAATTTTTGTAGTGAGAAGTGTGTTTTGGTCCAAGAGGAAACTTGACGTTCAATGGAGGTTACTTAAAACACTAGGAGTCATTGAGTGATATATTTTCTCTCTTTTTTTGACATAATTTTTTTTTATTGCATAATGGGACTGATGCTAGACCAAAGGTACCCTAATCAATATGATAAGACTTGTTGGACTAAGAATTATCTAAACTAATTGAATGACAACTAATACAATGAGTGACCTAAATGGATGCAACTGATACAAATGCATGTATGCAATGTAAGTGGAATGCATGAATGAATACATGAGATGCAATGTGTATGATTGAGTGGTAATAAAAATGTTTTTTAAGCCATGTATATATGTACATATATAATTCGCATTAAGCATGGAACACTCTCAAGTGGATAATATTCAATGGCTTACGTTCTTCTATTCCCTCAAGGCTAGCAAGCCTATATGTTCCTGGATCCAATTTCTATTTGACAATATATGGACCCAACCAATTAGCTGTAAATTTATCGCGAAGATGCAAAATGCATTGGTGTTTTATTGATTCTCTTTAAGTACAATATTTCTTATTTAGAATTCATATGGATAGAATTTTGCATTGTAAGCATGCTTGATATGATCTTAATTCACTCGTAAGTTATCCAAAGCATTGATTCACCTTTTGTCAAGGAGCATGAGTTGGTAAAAATGTGCTTGTCTAGTAGTGTTGTCATCCATGAATTCTTGTAATGAAATGCATAGTGAGGGCATCTTGATCTCAAGAGGTATAATTGTCTCGATACCAAAGACCAATGAGAATGAATTTACCCCTATAGGTATACGAATACTCATTTGATAATACCATAATGCCATGGGGATTTGAGTATGAAAATCTCAATTATTTTCTTTGATTGGTTTCTTTAGAATGGTTATCAATGTCTTATTGGTTACCTCAGCTTTTCCATTTTCTTTTGGATAGTAAGGAGTTGAGAAACTATGTTGGATATTATGTTTCTCACATAGTGATCAAATACCCTTATTTTTAAATTATTTACCATTATCAAAGATTATCTTTAATGGAATGCCAAAATGATAAATAATGTGTTGGATTATAAACTCTGTAATTCAAGGTCCTATTGTACTAGTCATAGGAATTGTCTCAAACTACTTCATGAAGTACTTTGTGTCAATCATGATAAGTGTGTGTTTTCCTGAAGAGGGAGGCAATATTTTTCAATCAAATCAAAGCCCCATTGTGATAAGGGTCAAATACTTTGGATTGGTTGCAATTTCTATGATGGTACATGAGTTAAATTAGCAATTTGTTGACATATCTAACATTTCCTGATATAATTACAATAGTTTCATTCCATGGTGGGCCAATAGTAACCCATGGGTAATATGCACTTTGCTATGGCCATTACACTAAAGTGACCACCACAAGTACCATCATGAGCCTCAAATATGGCTCATTGTGCCTCTACAGGCTCGAGACAATGAAGTAGGACTCCATCATAACCATGCCTATATACTACATCCCCCAAGAGAATGAAACATGTTACATTCTACTTGAAAGTTTACGTGATAGGTAATGATAGATCTGTTGGGATCATACTGAACTTGAGAAAGTATTTCAACTAATTAAACCAAGGCTTGTATGGCTATTCTTGAATAAAATAAACATCCTTCTCATCCTTAGACTCAGCTCATGAGATTGCATATTTAGAGATTATTGTGATAATCAATGGTTGGACCTACCCTACAAATTTATTTGGAATCAATGATCCTAGGTAGGCCATTACATTTGAAAATCTATTATTCAAGCAAGGTAAGTTATCTATCTCATACCAATCAAATTTTGCTAGCAGTTTCATTTCTACTTCATTGTAAATTTTTTAAAACCGGTTCTCTGCATTGGTATGATTCCTTCACTTGATAAACGATAAGCTAGGAATTTCCAAATATTCTTATACAATTTATACCCATAGTTATAGCTACCTAAAGTCTTAAGATTAGGCTTCATATTTTGTATTATTTTATGTGCATGGAAAGTTGATTTGTTATGATAAAGGGATGGGTATCCCTTATGGTGTATGAAACACGACTCCTACACCTTTTCCTTTCTCATGCTTGGAACCATCAAAGAATAAGGTGATATCAACATCATATTCAAGGAGGACATCTTCCTCCTGTGTAGTGATATTGAATACCAAATCATTTGGTAGCTCAATAAACAAAGGTTGATCATTAGGAAGTGGAGCTTCCACTATCTAATTGGCTATCACATAACCTTTAATGGACTTTTTGCTAATGAATTCAAGATCGCATTTCATTAAAAGCATTATCTATTTTGTAGTATGGGTGTTTTTGTATGTGCAAGTCATCATATAGCACAGAGGATTTTCTCAAGCTATGGCATAAGTGGTGTGAGCATATAATGTCTAAGTTTCTTAGTGGAAAAGACCACTGCTAAACACAATTTTTCCACATAAGTGTATCTAGTTTCATAACTTACCAATTTTTGACTAATATAATAAATTGCTTGCCCTTGATTATTTTCATTCTTTTGTGCAAGCATTTTTATTAATGCAAAAGTCATTGTTGAGACATAAATATAAAAAGTTACCCTCGGGTGAGGTGGCGTTAGGACTAGAAAAGAGGCTAAATATTGTTTAATATCATCAAAAGCCTCCTAATATTCCTTGGTCTATGAAAATATGACCCCCTTTTGTATCAGGTGATTGAATGGCCTAAATTTTTCTGAGAGTTGCACAATGAAGAAATGGATTGATTGGATATTTCCTTTTAAGCTATGCAACTCCTTCAAGTTTGTTGTAGGAGCCATTTCCATAATGGCATTGACATTATTTGGGTCCACTTCAATGCCATGCTTGAACACAATAAACCCTAGAAGTTAATAAAGTTATAAAATTTAAGCGTTCATGGTCATTACGATGTGGAGGGTAGGTTTTTTCATTATTGCTCTTAAGGTATCAACTAACCTATGATTGGTGAATTAACATGATGTCATTGAGGTGGCCAAGGTAATGGTGGTGGATTGATAGGTGGATTGGGTCACTATAATGGAAGAAGTAAATGAAATATGGGTTGATGGATGGGAAACATAAGAAGGTAAAATTTATATTCATCAATGAAGGGAGTAATGTGGATTTACCCATATTTAGAGGTATCGAAGGCGATTGAGAGGACATCATATTCCTCATCGAAGTCTTCCTCAAAGTTGTCATCAAAAATGGATTATATCATGGTAACCTGGAGTCACATTTATGGAAAAGCCTCATATAAAAGAGGCATGAACTCAAGGTCTATGTATTCATCCTCACTATCATCACTATTTTCATCCTCCTCACCATCCTCTTTAGGACCTGTTGGTCATCAAATCTACCTAGGAAAGAATTTGGGTGAGTGTATGCGCCCTAGACCTAGACCAACATTGAAAGGCTAAGGGAAAGAGATTCCCCTCGTACCAATATTTGAAGAAATGACGACTCCTATGCTAAACTACTCAGTTGTTTAGATAAAAGGGTGCAAGAAAGAGATAAAAGAGTAAGGGTTAGAGAGATCGGTAGTTTAAAGTGGGGAATAATAGGAAGCACGATCACCAACTGACAGCTTGAATAGAACCAAAGAATGCCAAGAATAAACTAAAGAAACACTACATTAACTTTCTTATGTATCCTATGGGTGAGCTCACAGGGATTCTCCTTCTCCCTTTCGAAGAAATTCAGGGTTCAGAGTAAAGACGATTAGGATAAGGGAATGTAACAGAAACCACAACCCACCAGGCAGCATAAAAGAAAACCAATACAGTGTTTTCCACTCCTATGTATCCTTCAGATGAGTTTTAGGGTACATTCCTCGATCACACACCAGACGTAGGGTTCAGCATCTCGATATACAAACAAAGAAAGACAAAAGAATCAAGCACAGAAGGTAGCATAAAAGAGAAGAATTAAGCCCAAAGCTCTTTAGTATTAATCGTAGGACATCAAGTTACAACAGCTTTCTAGCAGATAGTTCCCCCAATTTTCCATTACAAAGCCTAGGTTTTTATAGAGGACCCGGGCCTCTGAGTCATAATTACATAAAAAGGAGAAGTACACCCTCGAGCCCTAAGAATTTGGCCCCCCGAGGCTCTCATGATCAAGCTCTAAAATTTATTACCAAAACTAGCAACTGTGACCGGGTCAACCATGGAAAGATGCATTGATGAGCCGTCTGGACGTCCTTGGTCTTTGGGTGCAGTGCTTGAGTGGCCGCCATGCTCATCGAGCTCTTCATCATGGCCTGATACTTTGTTTTTGATTGCCAAAAATGAGCAGCGAGCTTACCGAGCACAAAAAATTACATTTATGAGGCACTTGATCGCCTCAGGAAAATACCCAGCTTGGAACGTGTGCCCGTAAAGTGCTTCGCTAAGTCTTTGTTCACAACTTCACTTTGCAATGGTTTTGGGTCGAAGCAAAAAACTCCTCCTTGGTTTGTACTTTGCAAAACTACTTTGGGGGTGGTGAGTGCCAAGGCAAATTTGCTTCACAAAATGGGCCTCTTCGTCCTCGTCGCTTCGCTGACAAAATTGCTTCGCTGACACTTTGGAGAAAAGCTTCACAATGATTCTCTTTCAAAACTATGGTTCAGGAAGGCTTCGGCCGAAGCAATTGTCTTCAAAATATGTATTCTCCAGGACCTCCGTCACTTCGGGTAGAAGTACTTTGCATGAAATCTAGACGAAGTAGATGCTTCGGAGTGACTTTCGGCAAAGTATTTTCAACGCTCCTTTGAGTTTTGCTTCGCTAGTTTTTTGACTGAAGTATTGCTAGAAATGCTTCGGGCGCGAAGTAGTTTCATTCTCTTTTCTTTGTATTCTACTTCGACAACACCGCTTCGCAAAAATCTCGCCCGAAGTAGCTACTGGAAATGTTTCAGGCCCGAAGTATTTTACTTGCCTTTGCCAATTTGGACCATGGTCTGGAACTTCCTTCTTCGACGAAGTTGTTCTTTTGAATGCTGCTTCGCTCAACTTTCACCCGAAGTAGATACTTGAAGCGCTTCGGGCCCGAAGTTCTTTTAATCGCTACTCTTGTATTATTCTTCAGCGAAACTACTTCACAAAACTTTTACCTAAAGTAGTGCTAGAAATGCCTCGGGTGTGAAGCTCTTCTCATTTCCCTTCGACGAAGCTCTTTTCTCTAGCCTGTTTGGCAGCGAAGCTCTTTTTTTCATTTTTTTTATTTTATATTCAAAGGGGTGGCATTGAAAGCCAAAATTGCTACAACCTTTCAAATAATAAAAACAACAAAGAAAAACTTTACATGACATTGTACACAATTTGATTTCTTTTTCTACCCCTTAATAAATGTGACAAAATTGTCAACATTCTTGGTGGCTCGTAGGGTAACGAGCTTGTGTCAGTGGGAGAACCCTTAGCCTTTATCCATTGGGTCAGATTCACCTCCAAACCCTTCTCCTCATTCTCCCTCTAGGAGTGCTTTCGTAGCTGGTTCTCCTTCTTCTGCTTCTTTGTCTTCTTCTCCACCTTCTTCTTCGAGAGCAGCCTCCTACGGTGGCAACGAGGAAAGGTGCTCACAGATCTTCCTCATGGTTTGATGGACCTGAGACCAGACAATCTTAGAGAAAGGTTCTAGATCTTTCAGAGCCTTGATCAAAATGTGGAACCGATCAATTTGCCCAATATCAGCATGCTGGGCTCTAGTATATAGATCGTTTAGGCAGGCCATGATCTTGCAGTATCTCAAAAGATAATTTGTGGTCTGCCTCTCTGTTATTGGTTCAACCCATTCATCTATCTTCGAGACGTCGACTTCAAACTGAAGCCATGTCAGCTTAATCTCTTCCTTGGACAAGAGATTCCCATCATCATCTGTGAATCTTGGGAAGCCCATGGAAGAAAAATCTTGAAAATAGCCCATAGATGTGCACTGCTCGTTCTCGAACATATCCATGAGGTCCTTTGCTTTCTACATTTTTTGCACCTTAGAGAAGAAGGCGCGTACTGTGGCCCGGGCTGTAGACCAATCCCTAGCTATCTGACTCATTGCGGGGACTTGCAAATCTTGATATTTGGCACTTTGGACATCGAAAGCTAATTTGAGCCAGCTTCTAGCTTTTTGAGTTATCTGATCGATGATTGGCCCTCCCTCGACGGTAGCATTTTGGGATTTCGTAATATAGGCCAAAATTGAAAGGGCACTGGAGGCCTGAGATCTAAAGTTTTTGAGCAGGTGTGAGTGAATCTCCTTGATTCTACTCCTGTCAAACAGCTCCAAGTTTACCTTTTCGAACAACTACTATTGTGTCTACAAGATCTTGCTTTCAAGCTCCTTGGCCTTCAGCTCGTTCTCGGCCTGCCTCTGCGCTTGTTGCTCGGCTGAACACTGTAGTTGTAGGATTTGCTATTTGAGGGTGTGTGTTTCTTTTTTCAAAAGCTTGCACTATTTCTATGAATCCTCCAGTTCGGAGTGGATCCTATCCAGCTCTTCCTCCAGTTTGATGTTGGCGCTTTCTGTTTCAAATCTGCACTGATTGGCAATATTTGCATGTGCTCGAAAGGTTTGAATCCTGACATGCATGGATGTGGATTCATCATCTATATTCAAATGCTCTAAGTCCTTGGTCTTCTCCTGGTACTCATAGTCAGCTGGAGTCATTTCGTCCAGAGGCTTCTGGACTTTAGGGACCTTCTTAACCTTATGTAACTTTTTGCCCTTCAAGTCAAAGACAGCACATTTTTCAACTTGGTCTAGAGATCGTCCTCTTTTCTTCCTTGCCTCCTTTAGCATTTTCTCTGTTTTTTGTCGAGCTAAGAGTAGCTTCTCGACTAAGGGGCGCTCCTTTATTAGAGATAAATCTATTTCAGAAAAGGTTGGATCTCCAGCCAAATGTGTGAACAAATATAAAGAATTGACGGGGAATGATTCCCCAGATGGTTCGGAGACTAGCATAGCAGGGGCTTTGGCAAGCGGGATTATAGTGTGAGCGATGGGAGAGTGGGCTACGGGGCTTGGCATTGGGACACTACCTTTGCCTTGTCTTAGGACTAAAGGAACAGTGAAGTGGGTGGGCGAAGTGGTTTCAACAGGCTTGGCCTGGTCAGACGACTCGGGTGGAATGGGGCTAGGCAAAGTTGGAATGGAAATAGGCAATGCTTGAGGAGGTGATTGACATTGTAGGGGATGGAGAGTTTGATGATGACTTTCAACCAGGACCACAATGGATGTGTCAAAGATCGAGGCAAAGGGGGGAGAGTGCATACCTGCATGCCCTCATGGCAAAGCGACTATGGTAACTTCTTGCGTGATCAGCTCCTGCTTCTTTTGGGCTTTGAAACTTCTGACCTCCATGACCTCTACTTTAGGGTCCCCTTATTGTTGGAGGAGTGCCTCCCCATCGATGATGTCTATGTCTGGGATCATCTCAGCACTTGGCGGCATCGCACCTTCAACACCTACTTCGACTGGGTCTGATGTAGGTTGTTCAGCATGAGCACTTGGGGGCCTTGTGCGAGGTCACTTTGGGTGACTTGGAGGCACTTGAATCTGCTCCTACCTCTTCCTTTTCCTTCTATACAATGGTTGTTCTACCTCTTCGAAACTTGTGTCGTGGCTTTCGGACGGACCTTGTGGTAGTGCCTCTGGAGTAGCTTCAGCTTCTTCCTCCTCTGAGGCATCTTCAACTCCTTTTGGACTTTCACCCGATCTCAAAGGAGTTGGAGGAACAAAATTAGCAAAGGATATAGGCTTCCAAGTTTCGACGTTGGCATCATAAAGAATCACAAAGTCTTTATCTGTTGCCAAGAGTCTGTAAGAATTCATCTTCTAGCGATGGACTCTCATTATCCACCATTCTCCTAATTTTTCCTTGCTCCAATCCTTCAATTCCTCTTTTAAATCGTCCTTTGCTTTTCTCCAAAATGTGGAAATTGGAGTTGGGAGGGGGTACTGTTCAAGGTCAAATTCAACCTCCATGGGATAGAATTCATGCCAGGGTGGCAATGTCCTCATCTTCTCTAAATGCCACTCCAGATATTTCCCATTTGGATTATTCCTCTACTCCACAATTTTTGGATGAGGGCAAATGTGGAAATTCTTAAATTTTAAGTGATCCTTCATCACTCCCAAGGGATCATAGAGCCATTGCTGAGGAATTTGGAGCAGGCCAAAATTGGCAAGCTTCTCCTCTAGGAAAACATCCTGTTTCAAGGCAAATACCTCGATTACTCCCATCTTGAAGGGGAAGTCACAAGTATGTGCCCATTTATGTCCATTGCCATACACGACGTTAGTAGAATCACTTTGTCGAGCGAACTCTAATGCAAATTGGTATTTGGAAGGGAAAACAGGGAGCAGGAAGGGTTTTCTTGTAAAGTCGAACAGACGAATCACCAGTCCTTGTGTCAATTGAAAAACATCTCCCCTTTTTTCTAGCACTATTTTATCTCTCATACTGAGTGGGACCCGAGGGCAAGAACCCTTTAACAAATTCATGGTGGGTCCCAAAAATTGTTGGTTAAACGAATAGTAGGACTCTGTCCTTAATAGGAGAGAGGTCCACTGGTATACAGGCAGAGGATTTCCATCCTTGCCACTTGAAGAGATGGCGATATGGGGGAATCGTTGATTAACTTGGTAGAAGAACAACCAGACTAGGAGGGAATAGGGTGCGAAGTACTATCCTATCACCAAATTCTTCATACTGGTGAGTCATGTATGCAGGGTTTGGGCCACCCATTCTGCCCAATAAAAAAAAACTAGGTTGGTGCTTGGTCTTGCAGCATTAGGGGCATAGAATTTCCCTCGTGAAATACATTTAGCCAAAGACACCTGTCAGGGCTGTACTGAAGCATCTGTCGACAGGCTCGCTACCCATGCAATGATGGAGAAAATATCGGTGTTCTTGAAAGCTGCCAAAGGTAGAGGCATTTGGGGCAACTTGGTTGAAGCGAGCCCACTTTTGAGGTTCTCGCACAAAAATTTCAATATGAAGTTATTGGAGGTGAACCTCTGCATATGTTCGCTTAGAATAACATTGCGAATTGAATAACCCTTGGGTGGCCCTTGTCATGGTGCAAATGTTGCTTGCACATCCTCCTTCAGAATGGAAAATAATTTATGGCTTGAAGCGTCTAACACCTGCCTGGATGCAGGCTGGTAATTACGTGTGATAGCATAGATTAGCTCTAGGCAGTGGTGAGCAGGCGGGGTCAAATACTAGTAAATCTAAGAATAATAGGCAGCAACTCTTTTATTCTCTGGAGTGAGTCTACTCACCATAAACTCAATAGTGCGTCGGAGCTCAGACACATCCTTAGAGAGTTTTGTATCTCTAATATTCTTCCACCCATCAATTGGTGAGTCCATAAGCTGCTCCTCTTCAGAATCATCTCCTTCTTCTATAGGTCATTTCTCAGGGTGAGGGGTAGGGTCAACCTTCTTTGGAGTATGCCTTTTCTCCTCTTTGCCCTTCTTTGTTTTTTCAGGGCCTGCAACTTCAAGTTCCTTCCCTTTCTCTTTGGAATTATTTTTCCCCATGTTGAAACTAATGGTAGTGGAGTCCTTGATAGAGAGGTCCTTGAAGTAACGGGATTGGATGCGAAGGGTAGAGTAACTAAATGCACTTAGCTCTGCATGAACTAATGGACAAATAAACCTCTCCTTGATAGGTTTTTAGGTTTTATAGCCTAAAACAGGTAACTACATTAATTTATGGCACCTACCAAAATTAAATTAAAGCTTCAGATGGAAGAAGTGATCGTGTCCTTTGATCAGTTCTACAACGGCGTAGTATGCGGGGCCACATGCTTTGATGATTATGTTCTACATTGGAGACGCAACCTACTGCCACCTTGTACCTCAACATGGGTTTTTCTTTCTAACCAAATTGCCTCAGGATGCACCCAACCACTTTTGCCTTAAATTCACTTGCTTCGAACATTTTTCACAGTTGTAGGTTGCACATTCTTTGAGGCACGTCTTAAATTCTCCACCTTGCGCATTGTTGGTTCGACAAAGTTGAGACCAATGTTGAAAATGCTTCGTGGCAAACCTTTGGTTCGAGTTACCTTTTGATGCTTCAGGCTCGAAGTACTTTTCCTTGTCATGCTTTGCGGGGACCGCATACCAAAGCTTGTGCTTTGAAAACTGCTTCGCAAAATTCCTACCCGAAGTAGCTATTGGGAACGCTTCGAGTGTGAAGCTCTTTTCGTGCCTTTGTTTGGCATCATAAATACATTACAAAAACATCTTAGAATTTTTTTTTCTTCTCTTGTCACTCCTAGGCCGACGAAAGGATTAAAACCAAACTTCAAATCGTTCCTCTGCGTATATACATTTTTTTTGGTGATATTTCAAAACTTTGACAAAATTAAATAAATCATATTATAAAATAACCTAAGGTTTATATATTCCAGTGATCAAAAATTTAACTGGCAGTCGAAATTAGAATGCGATGCAAACAATTTTACCTCCATTTTAATCCCACATTGTTGCGAGAATGAAATAAGCAAGGTTTAAAAGGAAAAATGCATAGGTAATACATTGTCTAGTTTGGCTAGACACCCGTGCATGTGTGGAGTTAAGTGTCAGTGGTTGGCATGTGTCGTATAATTGGCTGCCTTCGTGAATCACCCTGATCGACTCCCATTCATCCTCGTTCTACTGTTGACCTCCGCTCCGACCTCACCTCCACTTCGCCCTTAGCTACTTTCCACCCTACTGTCGCCTCTGCTCCACCCTAGGATACTTTCTGCCCTACCGCTGCCTTCGCTCCACTTTATGCCCTATCACTGCCTCCACTCCACTTTTTGCCCTACTTTCGCCTCCTGTCCACCCTCAGATACTTTTTGCCCTACTGCCACCTCTGCTCTGCCCTTGGATACTTTTTGCCCTATCATTGCCACCACTCCGTCTTGTTGCACTCTATCAGTCCAGTTTGTTGTCGTGTTTCCTACCTGCTATCATGCTCTACCAGTATCGCTTCCTATCCATTATTCCCCTCTTGTCCCTTGTGTCTAGCCACCTCTTGCTTGTTCAGCCCCTACCACCTTGTTCCCCTCTCCTCCCTTGTGTCCGGCATCGTCTACTATGTCGATCGCCTGTGCCTAGTGCCTCGCGCCTACGCCTTGACTGTCATTTTTGCCCGCCTGTGCCTCCACCCGACCTTGTGCCTTGTGTCATTTGTCTACACCCGACCCTACCGCAAAGCGCCGCCACGAAAAAATTTGACACCAAATTTTGCATAGTTGTGAAAAACTGCTAATCTTGAAATTTTGCTAAAATATTACACAATTTTTGCTAAACATTGCCAAAATTTACCTCTAATATAAATTTTGCTAAGACTTGTTACTATTGCAAATTCTTGCTAAAAGTTGTCAAGGCATTGAAAATTATTGCTAATTCTACCACTTACGAAGGTTATAAAATCTCCAAAACCTAACCGTAATGGCCGAAGGATGACTTTTATGCAATTTTTAATGATAAGTGTTCAAGAAATTTTTATGACGACTTTCAACACTTTTTGTGATACCTTTTTGCCAAACGACTATGCAAATGGCCGATGGAGGAATATCTCATGACCCCAACCTACTTTTGCTACTTAATTTTTCCCACCTATTTCAAATCACATCAGTGAGTGTATATAAAATTGAGTTCAAGGATATCGTCAATCACATCATAGGGTTGGACGAATCAATCCTCATAAGTGGGTTCATCAATGGATTGAAAGAAGAAATTAGAGTGAAGATCATGATGTACACTCCTTGCACCCTACAGGAATTCATTGGATTAGCCTTGTTAGTCGACGATACATTCAATGTTCAACGTCAACATGGGGAGCAACCTTTTGATAAATCGACATTCACACACACTATTCCAAAACACAAACCCTTGCCAGTTAAGTACCTTAGCCTACAAGAAATGGAGGAACAACGAGCAACAGACCTCTGCTATACTTGTGATGAGCAATTTGGTCCCCTTCATTGTTGTGCTACACAAACATTGTATTTATTGAATATAGTTGATCCCTGTCACTCCATAGAGGAAGAAGGTGAGGAAGATGTGCACGACATGACCAAAGCACCTGATCATAACAATGAATAAAATGAGGTCGATGTGCAAGAAGTGCTCGATGCACCAAGAAAATATGAGGTAGACATCCATGCAGTAAAAAATGAAGGCAAGACATACACTCTCAAATAACTACACACAAGTTCATCACCAATAGTGAGTTCTCATCGTATAGGCAGCTTGATTCAGAAAGGAGGCAAAAGAGTGAGTGCACCTTTATTTTCCCTTCATTCTACATGGGAAGAATCAGCTAAAGCGGAAGCCTACCATCATCATAATTCTCCTAAGGAATATTCTACTATTCTTTCTAGCAACCCCCCACTAATGTTTCAACCTTCAATATATCCTTGCCTTCGAAAAAGTGACATTAAAATAGTACAAGAACTTGCACAAATTCAACTAGGAAAACAAGCAACGAAGCTCCTTACTTTGAGCTTTGAGGACAAAGCTCTTTTTAAGTAAGGTGACATGTTAGGATTCTACTCCTAACCACCATACTAATCACATTATTAGTTAATTATTTAATCACTCTCTCTTTCACAAAGGTTGTGACCTTTGATCACACCTTCACACTCGTAGAAATAGGCCTTTCATTTGGTATAGTTGAGGCATCGAAGAATATAATTATTAATTAATTGTTGGGTTCCCCATACAATACAACAGCTATTCCTTAATAAAAGTGATTCCTTTTTATTATTCTAGCATTATAATCAATCTTTCTCTATTGGGTTCACTACACTAACCTTGATTACACTAAGATAACCTCAAGAGTAACCAATTTCTTGGGGATGAAATCCAAAAAACTATCGTACTATCTATGGTGTTAGGATCCTCCATCCTAACATTATTAGTTAGTTTTATTAATCATTTAATTATTATATTATTAACTCATAAAGTGAACCATTACATCTCTTCATAACGTGAACCATCATGTCTCTTCCTAATGTGAACCATCATGTCTCTTCACCAACATAGCTTTAGGTTATATATATATATATATATTAGGTTGGCCATTCACACAAATAATCCATGAATTAGAATATATAATTGTTTATTGAATGCATTGGAGGGACCTTCCTACCAGTGAAACAGTGATTCTTTTAATTTAGATGTTATTTTAATTATTTCTTTATTAAAATTGTGCTAGAACCTTCAAGGTTCTACCATTTGGTATCAGAGCCATGTGGGACCCAACCATGTGGGATTTGCTCAAGGACCTTCATCAAAACACTTGGGACCTTCGTCAAAACACTTCCATGCGTGAGTATGAAATTCAATTTAAGGATATCACCAAACAATACATAGGGTTGGATGAAAAAAAATTCATATATTGTTTCATTGGTGGATTAAAGGAAGAGATTTAGCTAGAGGTACAAATGTTCAACCCTAGTACCATGATGCAGACTATTGGATTGGCCAAATTAGCCGAAGACAAAATCAATGCACAACATCGATTAGGGAAACCACCTATGGGGAAATCTCAAACCACTTACATTACCCCCAAACCTACGCATAATGGAAAGGCACAAAGCACTTACACAACCCCCAAACTTAACCCAACCCTACCAATTAAACATATCAATTTTGAAGAAATGAAATAATGACAAGCAAAAGGTCTCTACTATCATTACGATGAGAAATTTGTTCACAATCATCAATGTATTACACCTGTACTATATATTTTAGATGCAACTATTCCTTGTAGTTATCCCAATGATAAAAATGTGATTGAGGTAGACATAGTGATAGATACACCTAAATATAACACTAAAGATGGAAACAATGAGGAAGGTAAGGAATATGAGGAAGCCATGAAAGATAAGAAAGAGGAGGAAGATGTAGAAAACAAGGAAAATGAGCAAGAAATATTTGAAACACCTGATCACAATGATAAAGACAATATGGTTGATATGCCATAAGTGATCGATGCATCAAGTAAGGATGAGGTAGACATTCCCAAAATGACCCATTATGGCCAAACTTACACTCTACAAGAACTACACTCAAATTTCCCCCCAATTGTGAGTTCTTGCCATATAACCAAACCTATTCGAAAACAACACAGAAAGGTGATTACACACTCATTCACTGTTGGCTCTCCTAGGGAACAACAAAAGGATATGGAAGCGTTACCACCACTTTTGATGCATCCTTCTAAAGTGTTTGAGGAACCCCAAGGGTTGCCCTCCCATCATCATCATGATTCTCCTAAGGAAGATTCTACTATTTTTCTTGGAAACCTCCCACTAACACTCCGACCTTCAATATATCCTTACCTTCAAAAGAGTGACATTAAAATAGTACAAGAATTTGCAAAATTTTTGCTCGAAAAACAAAAGATAAAGCTCCTCAATTTGAGATTTGAGGACAAAGCTCTTTTTAAGGAGGGTGACATTTTAGGATCCTCCATCCTAACATTATTAGTTAGCATTATTAATCATTAAATTTTTATATTATTAACTCATAAAGTGAACCATCACATCTCTTCATAACATGAACCATCACGTCTCTTCCTAACATGAACCATCATGTCTCTTCACCAATGTAGCTTTAGGTTAGATATATATATTAGGTTGGTCATTCACACAAATCATCCATGAAGAAGAATATATAATTATTTATTGAATGCATTGGAGGGACCTTCCTACCAGTGAAATAGTGATTCTTTTAATTTAGATGCTATTTTAATTATTTCTTTATTAAAATTGTGCTAGAACCTTCAAGGTTCTACCATATGGCTTATTCTAGGGCTCTCTAATGGCTGGTGATGAAATTCAACTCATCTAGGAGGTTTACCTCAAACTTGTCATGCAGAGGTGCAGAATGGTGGTACATGCAAATGTGTGTGAGGTGTAATTTTTTTATATTTTTGTAAAACATAGTACAAAATGATCCTAAGATGAAAATCTACCATACAATTCAAATTTATTGCCTACAAATGCAATCTAGAAACACACAAAAGTATATATAAAGATAAAATAGAGGGAAACCCTAACTTAAATACAAAAAATAGGCCCTAGGATGCTTTAGAAACATAAATCAAGATGTAGAGGTGCATCTAGAATTGAGAAGATATAGAGTTGCATCTGCACAGATGTAGGGCCGTGTTTAGAGTTAACTAAACACAAATCTACATCTTTAAGTGTGTTAGAAATAAAATAGGGTATATCTAGAACCCTAATGTGACCTAATATGCTCTCTAGAATGAAAATTTACCCCTAGATGCAACTAGTATGATTTTTGCAACCTAAAAAGACAAAGAAATGCCCTAAAACACCATCTTATTTTAGATTTTTGTAAAAAATACTTAAAATACCTAAAAACCCTAAAATGCTTATAAAATGTGTGATCTAATGCCTACACTAAAAACATAAATAGAGAAGCAAATATTTATTTTTATTTTTCTTTCAAAAGTAAAAAAATAGAGCTAGGGTTTCAAAAATGGCTACCTGAAAGCCTTTTGCTTTCTTGCTCTAGCTCTCCAAACATGGTACCACATCTACTCAGGATCCTATATGTAGAGAGACATATTCTTAGGAACCCAAATGCAATTCTACATTTTCTCAGGTATCCCAGACATAGTTTTGCATATGCTCTGGATCAAAACATACCCGAACAAGCTCTAGAACTCCTAAATTGAATTTTTGACTTTTTGCATGATAGGGCTCCAAAACCTACAAAAAAATAAATATAGATCAATAAATCACAAATAGCATGGCAGATTCAAAATAGAACCCTTTGGGTATCCCACCATGATTGTCATTTGTAAGCTAAAAAGAGATGACACCAAACAATGCAAACAACAAAATAAGCAATATGAAATCAAATAAACTTTATATTATTATGGAAGCCTTGATCTCCTCTCTTTTATAATATTTCTGCCCCAAACTATAGGGGTTACAAAAAGAATACTTATTTTAAATTACAATAAATAAAAAAGGAGAAAAACTCCTTTTGTGGATCAAATGAACTCTGATGTCTTCAATATCCTTTTTATCCAATAAATTCATGGATGGGCTTCAGTTATCCTTACAGATCATCCATTGCTCCAGTAGCATCCGATGATCTGTAACCTACACACATGAATTTGCAAACACAAAAATTTAATAGCACCTATTTATATGAATGAAATAAAGCTACCAAAACCAAAACCCTAATGTTTACAAACTATAAAATAAAATGCAAGAAACAAAAAAAATGAAATCAAAACTGTCGTGATGTCACTTGACTCAGTCTATGTCTTTCGGGGGTTAAAATATCACTCAAAATATGTGGGGCTATGTTTGGGGATTGGCTAAACATAGTCCTACATTTATGTAGATGCAGAGCCACGTTTGGGGCTATGTAGAAGCCCTACCACATATATATTTGTGTTGCAAAACTATCGAGATCTATTCGGGACCTTGGTGGTTCAATCTATAACCTACACACATGAATTTGCAAACACACAAATTTAGTAGCACCTATTTATATGAATGAAATAAATCTACCAAAACCAAAACCCTAATATTTATAAACTATAAAATAAAATGCAAGAAACAAAAAAAATGAAATCAAAACTGCCTTGATGTCACCTGACTCAGTCTGTCTTTCGGGGCTTAAAATATCACTCAAAATATGTGGGGCTATGTTTGGGGATTGGCTAAACATAGTCCTATATTTATGTAGATGCAGAGCCACGTTTGGGGCTATGTAGATGCCCTGCCACATCTGTATTTGTGTTGCAAAACTATAGAGATCGATTTGAGACCTTGGTGGTTCGATCTCCAAGCTTTGGTTAGGGTTACTCTCACAATTTCGATAAAGTTTCATTATATATGTTTGGCTCTCATACTTCATAGGGGCCATTCACAAAAGTGATTATGGTTTTATAACCTTTTGAAATGTTAGGATTAGGATTTAGAAATTGTGATCTATCATTGTCAAATGGTAAGCTAGGGTTAGGTTTTGGCTAGTGGATAGGAAATAATATACATACATACATACATACATACTATATATATATATATATATATATATATATATATATATATATATATATATATATAATGGCTAGGATTTGGTTTCTACAATTATAAAAGAAAGAGAGAGAAATTATAATCATTTTGCTTTAGGAGTTATAAGGTGAAATTTATGAAAATTTTGTAAAGAGGGTATGATAGCACTTTAGTGCATTATTTTTGCAAGCATTTCTTATATCCTAAATTTTATCAAACCAAAATATTTGAAGCAGTGTTTAATCTATACAATACCTTTGATTATATTTTATATCTAATGTTGTTACAACTAGCTACTGTACTTAACGTCTAAAACCACCTAAAATAGCTGCAACAATGATGTATGGGGCTTATCCCTATAAATCATCAAGGAGTAATAAGACAACCCCCTCTATTTATTCACTCTATAATTCTAAAGAACACAATATTATACTGAGAGGGGGGGTGAACAGTATAAGATCAGTTTTTACTTTTCTTTCCCAAACAGTATTAATCAATATAATCAATGGCAATATCAATAGCAATAACCAAAGCAATGCATAAATCATCACACACAATAGAGACACCAATAATGCGGTTCACCAAATGTGGGTTACATCCATAGAGAAAATATTTCTTCTAAATATTTCTTAAATAATCTCTTGGGAATCCTTCCTGTTGGTCCGGCTTTCATACGCACCCCGCGAAAGGATGGGCAGGAAGCCCCGGAGACACCCACGGGACGGATCCCACTCACTTTAGGATCTAGCTGGTTATCCAAGGTGCGAGTTACGAAGTTGGGTCGAATGGCTATTCACTCTTTTCCGCTTCTGGAATAGATTTCAATATGGATCTGCTCGTTACCTTACAGGGGGTTCCCGAACTTGTTCGAGAGTTGTCGAAGTTGTTGACAATCGGATTTAACTTGAATTCTTGATCTAGCTCTCATGGGTCAACAGATTTAAATAAAAGACAAACAAAGAAAATAAAAATGGATCATTCACCGAAAACAAAGAGAGGGTAGGGTAGGGCAAAAAGAGAAGTTTATCAGACTTTAAACTATAAAACCCTAAACTATCAATCTTATCTATGCTACCAGCTTCACAATAGAACAAATCAAAGAAGAAAGTGTCCAGTCAGTCTAAGATCACTTTCAACTAAGAGCACAAGGCAGAGTGAAACAGATCTAGCAGAAAATTATAAATCCAAGGGCAGCTGGTTAAAACTGGTATCTTTCACCGGCAGCCTAGCTCACACAAGTGAAGACAGAGCAATTAGAACAAACTTAACCTCAAATCTGTAATTTCCCCTAGCAGACAAATGGAACAACTGAAGCCTAACAGCATATTTAAACTTGATAATACAGATTCACAGCATATATCTAACAAACTTTAATGGAACGGATAACAAAAGAAGATACACTTATCACACTGCAAAAGATTAGGCTCCCCGGCCATGCTATCACGTAAAAGCTAAAGCACATCAACTCCAAGTCCATAAACAAAGGATTTCACAAGATTTGCAAGAAATTGCTTATAAGCCTTTTATTTCTAAGTCTCCGCCTCCCGCAATTACATTGAGAAGAAGTATTTATAGACTCAGGACAGACCCTGATCTTTTCAGAAATATCTTCTTCTCATAACTGCAAATATTATCTTTCTAAACCCTAGGACCCGGGTTTTACAATAAAAATCCATTTAAAATCAAAGTCCGGATAGAACTTAACCCTTCTGCAAATCGGGGAGTCACCGCCATAAATGGAGAAGATAAAATCTAAAGCCACTTGCATTCATCCGCAGCCGCAAATAAATGCCTCCATTAATTCTACTGGTGAGCCGGATGAGTCACCACTTCTCCATCAATTTGATCTCCGCAAAGCCATCCCCGAGTTGAAATGGTCTTCATGCTATTAATTCTGCAATAAATCTGTCATTGAATGCTTTCACCGGCATCTTCTCCTCTAGCATGGCGGTCCTCGATCAAATCCACACTTTAACTTTGACTTTATGGCCTTTCCCGGTTGTCCCGCAAGTGCCAGATGGAATCCCGCATGAAAGACAAAAAGATTATATTAGCACTTTAATAAACATTAAATCAAAGCATTTAAACATTAAAACAGATTAAATCAAAGCTAAAAACCCTAAAGCAAGCTTGCATGTCGGCTTCTGTTTGTCTGCCTCACGCTTTGACACGTGTCGCTACCCCAGGATGCCTTCTGTTTCCCGCTGGAATGCACTTCTGGCCCATTTTGGACCTTCTCTCTCCTACCGCGATTCTGCGACATGTCGCGATTTCGCGACATGTCGCGAAATCGCGACGTCCCTGGCTCATCGGCAACTTCTTCTCAACTTGGTCGCGAAAATGCGACATGTCGCGATTTCGTGACATGTCGCGAAATCGTGACATCCCCAGCGCTGCGCTGCTTCTTCCCCTGTCGGTCGTGAAAACGTGACATGCAGCGCATCGCTGCATCTTCTTGCCTTGTGCACCTTTTCCACAACATGCAGCGCATCGCTACCAGTTTCACTCCTTGACTTCGAAACATGCAGCGCATCGCTGCAGGCTCCAGCCCACGATTTTGAAGCACGCAGCGCATCGCTGCACCCTTTACCTCTCGACTTCGAAACATGCAGCGCATCGCTGCAAGCTCCAGCCCGTGATTTTGGAACATGTAGCGCATCGCTGCAGCTTTTTCCCTTCGGCACTTTCTTCCGAAATCGTCGCGATTTCGTGACACCTTCCAAAAATGGAAACGTCGCGATATCGCGACACTTCCAAAAATGGAAACGTCGCGATATCGCGACACTTCCAAAAATGGAAAGTGTCGCGATTTCGCGCTGATCCGTACAGCTCATCTTCTCTCTCCAAAAGCTGTCGCGATTTCGTGACATGTCGCGAAATCGCGCCTGTTTTCTTACTTGGCCGATTTTCATGCATTTTCTCTCTCCTATCGCGAAAATGCGACATGTCGCGATTTCGCGACATGTCGCAAAATCGCGCCCTTCCGTACGTTTTCTTTCTCTCTCCTCCGGTCGGTAGCGATTTTGCGACACTTTCCAAAAATGGAAATGTCGCGATATCGCGACACTTCCAAAAATGGAAAGTGTCGCGATTTCGCTACACAAAAATGACTTAGCTGCTTTTTGATTTACCTGTCGCGATTTCGCGACATTTTCGAAAATGGAAGTGTCGCGATATCGCGACACTACCAAAAATGGAAAGTTTGATTTTTCATGAATTTATGCAACTATTTTCTGGATTTTTCTTGGTACCGGTGCAAGATTTTATTTGTGCATGAATGATTCTAGCATGTAAAAAGTGAATTCTTGGATAACACAACTGGAATGCAAGAAAAAGCACAACTTTAAAAAGGAGGCAAGCAAATTTGGATTTAAAACCCGAAAATTATCAAGAGGGTCCCCGCCGCAAAAATGGAAGTTCGTGGCTTTCTAGAGGATGGAATCTCATTTTTCAGTGGGGGTGTGTTGCTTCTCAACAAATGGCGATATCTCCGGGTAAAATAGTAGCACTATTTTAGAACCCAAGACTCGGGTTTCAAAACAAAAAGACCATGCATCATGCCTCGCCATGGACATTCTTCACAATAAATTGACTACTAACTGCTAGCTGTTAAAATTTCCCAAGGACATACTAGGCTGGATTACTTCAAGGAAGATTTCTGATGTGCAATTACAAAGGGTATAAAACTTTCTTCAAGGATGACTGGATTGAATGATGAACTTTGGACTGATCAACTTTTCTAGATTGTAAAAGGGGAAACCGAGTAGAGCTTTGTTTACTAGTTTAGCCTTTTACAGCCTAGACAGAGTTACCCTTTAGATTTACACGACCCAAATTTACAACTGTAGGGCAGAATCTAAAATTGGCTGCCTCTTCATTATGTAATTCTTTTCTTTTTCTTTTCTTTTTTTTTTTTTTATATCTCTCCCTCTGAAATATATCAATATCTGAAATGCTTTTAGGGAAATCACAATTTTCTTTTATCACTTGATCAATCTGGAACTGTCTCAGTCTAGGCACTGATAGCCTCCGTGGATACCCAAATAATTGCATGAACCATAGTCTCCTCTTATAACCAGCTTTTCTTGGATTCCACGGAGTTCCTCCAACAAAACAAAGATAGCAGTTTTTCTATTATTAAAACAACTGTGGCAAGTAAGACACAAGATCCAATCATCTCTCTACCTTTGTCCTGAATAACAAAATAGCTCTACAGTTCAGAGTAAGCAGACTATCTCAATTAGAATGGTGAACAAAATGGGGTACTGGATTGTGGATTTATCAGCTCAGAATAAAACAATCTTCAGCAGGCTGACTTTTCATTGATTGCTCAGGCAGAGGTTAAAGGACAGAATATTAAGAGCTGAAGGACTTTGTACAGACTTTCAAGGACAGACAGGCCTCAAAGCAAAACAAAATAAAACTGTACAGACTAAAGCACAGAACTGTACAGGCAGCAAAGAAAAGGAATTGCAGGGAAGAAAATAAAAACTGAACAGGCAATAAAAGAAATAAACTAAAAGAACTGAAGCAAAGCAACTAAAACTTGAACGCAAGAAAGCTAAACCGAACAAAGACCGAAATAAACTAAAGCAACTCGAAATAAACTAAACGCAATCGTACAGTACAAGCAAAGAAAAAGAACTGAAATAAAGAACTAAAGCAAATAAAACCGAAACAAAAGACTGTACAGACTTAAACAACAAGCTGACATAAAAAGACAAAGAAAGGAAATAAAAAGCACTGACAAAAGAAATAAACTGCACAAGCTAAAACTGTACAGACAATTAAAGAAAACGAAAAAACTAAAATAAACAACTAAAGCAAATGTACAGAAATCTAGCACCAAACTAAAGCAAAATAAACTGCAAAGTTATTTACAATGTATACACATGTTACAACTTCCCTTCATACTCAAAAAATGCAGCAGTTGGGAAAGCAGAGAAATGGTGCCTTAAAATTTTTTGACCATGTGCAAGTAATTTAGAAAAATTACCTTTCGGGTCCTGTTGACGAAATGCACTCCGCACCGTGCTTCAAAAATTTGCTATCCCGGGAAAGACTTGTGTTTATCGTCTTCCCCGTCCCATTTGAAAAACAAATCTGCAACTCCTTCAAATTAAACAAATCATATAATAACAAATCATATGATAACATGTTTATGCTTCTAATTGAAGGGTTTGCAGTAGTTCTTTCAAAAGGACTCGAATGTAAAAAACCCCCAGGATCAAATACCTTAAAATCTTGACAGACCTGCACCACCACATCTTCAAAATTATGTGACAACCGAAAGAAATCATGTTTTATCTCGTATGCCCCGGTTCTTAACAACTTGAACATTTTGTGGTTGTCTGTATCGCTTCAATATCCAGGACTTCAATTTTTATCCCTCTAGCAGAATCGTTTACAATTTTCCTTTTCACCCGAGCCTTGCTTAGATTTAACCTCATCAATGTGCAATGTCCAAACATCATTGTTGTGATTGATTAGAGTCAGAATCGTTCCCACCTTTTCGCTTGCCAACTTATAAACTCCAATATCTGCATCAACACAGTTTATAGCCTTTTCTTTGACATTATGTTGAGAAGTTGCGAGCTTATGTTGAGACAGTTCATCAATTCCAAGTTGGCTGACCACATTCATATTTACTATCTTTTCCTCCTTTTCTTGAAATTCAACAGGTGGTCCAGAGTAAGCCTCAATCAAGTTAACCTTTTGTTCAACAATCTGAGGCGCTTCATAGAGGGTGATGTCAGCTTTAAGTTCCCTCATATCCTCAATGATGTTATCCTCCTCAGTTACTTCTGCATAGTGACATTGAATCTCACTTTCATCATCCTCTGATGAGGAAGGATCATTGTTAGGTTCTGGACTCTGACATCTCAAATTATAACTGTCCATTTTGAACTCTTGAAAATCTTGCATTTCATCCACAGGAGTCTGTACAAGACTTTCTCGTCTCTTCGAGAAAAGTGAAAGAATCGAAAACCCTGGTTGTACTATTTTTGGGTGAACTAGAAATATCAATATTTCTTTGATCTCTAGGAAAATTTAACTCACCAGGAAAAACTTCAGATTTGGGTGGTGCCAGATCACAACTGTTCACTTCAAGCACTTCCACTTTGAACTTGTCAGAACTTTTCTGTATATTTTGCACATGCTGAGTGGATGTGACAGTTAACGGAGTCTCCTTGGGTAGAGCATGACATGTTGGCACTAACTCATGATGTGGAATGGGATTCAAAATAGGCATGTTCTGTGTAACATAGGATATCAAAGGACTGCTCGTAATTTGAGGCCCTAATCTGTCTTTCAAGAATTAAGGCTTCTTTATAAGCCCTCGCCATGGTTCTGATATTGATGTCTCTCTTGAGGAAAATAGAGGTCACCGAATCCAATGCATTCTTGTAGATTTCTAAGGCCAGATTTGCATTTGGGATGTAATGGCCAGTCATTCTACCGTAAGCTCTTTGGAACCTCATATTGAAAGACCTGACAGCTTCTCCCGATTCTCTCTTGATGCTGGAAAATTGTTGGTATAACACACTAGGGGTCTATCACTTCCCCAAATTGTGATATAAAAGCTTTCTCTAGGTCATCCCAGCCTAGTAATGGAATTGCCGGTGAGGTTTAAAAACCAAGTCATAAGCTCCCTCCTGGAGAGTGAACGGGAACAATCTGCAGGCAACATCTTCATGTCGTATATTTAACAATTTTAAAGCATTTTTGAAAGCTAGCAGATGTTCTTCTACAGTTCTTGTCCCATCATGTTTATATCTGGGGAGATACCTTTCCGGGCTTCTGGGCAGGTCATGGGCTATACCCGGGATATTCAAAGCAGTGGGGCCCAACCAATTTGCCATTATTACTTGGCTGACAGTGATGTTCTGAGTTGTAATTGGATAACTGCAAGTGGAGATAAAACTGTTCTTAACTTGAGGTCTTCTCTGGCAATTTTAAAAACTATACTGACAACACTGCACTGAAGTTCAGTGTGGGTCCTTACAAATGTTGGTGTTAAGTCCCGCTGTTCAGGCAAAAACTCTAACCACAGAATTTTAAATCAGCACTCACAAACTTACAATACTTGAACTGAGTTCAACAGGCCCTCCTTCTAGCGCCAATTAGGTGTTGGTCCGGCTTTCATACGCACCCCGCGAAAGGATGGGCAAGAAGCCCCGGAGACACCCACGGGACGGATCCCACTCACTTTAGGATCTAGCTGGTTATCCAAGGTGCGAGTTACAGAGTTGGGTCGAATGGCTATTCACTCTTTTCTCGCTTCCGGAATAGATTTCAATATGGATCGCTCTCGTTACCTTACAGGGGGTTCCTGAACTTGTTCGATAGTTGCGTAAGTTGTTACTATCATATTTAACTTGAATTCTTGATCTAGCTCTCATGGGTCAGCAGATTTAAATAAAAGACAAACAAAGAAAATAAAAATGGATCATTCACCGAAAACAAAGAGAGGGTAGGGTAGGGCAGAAAGAGAAGTTTATCAGACTTTAAACTGTAAAACTCTAAACTATCAATCTTATCTATGCTATCAGCTTCACAATAGAACAAATCAAAGAAGAAAGTGTCCAGTCAGTCTAAGATCACTTTCAACTAAGAGCACAAGGCAGAGTGAAACAGATCTAGCAGAAAATCATAAATCCAAGGGCAGCTGGTTAAAACTGGTATCTTTCACCGACAGCCTAGCTCACATAGTGAAGACAGAGCAATTAGAACAAACTTAACCTCAAATCTGTAATTTCCCCTAGCAGACAAATGGAACAACTGAAGCCTAACAACATATTTAAACTTGATAATACAGATTCACAGCATATATCTAACAAACTTTAATGGAACGGATAACAAAAGAAGATACACTTATCACACTCTGCAAAATATTAGGCTCCTGGCCATGCTATCACGTAAAAGCTAAAGCACATCAACTCCAAGTCCGAAAACAAAGGATTTCACAAGATTTGCAAGAAATTGCTTATAAGCCTTTTATTTCTAAGTCTCCGCCTCCCGCAATTACATTGAGAAGAAGTATTTATAGACTCAGGACAGACCCTGATCTTTTCATAAATATCTTCTTCTCATAACTGCAAATATTATCTTTCTAAACCCTAGGACCCGGGTTTTACAATAAAAATCCATTTAAAATCAAAGTCCAGATAGAACTTAACCCTTCGGCAAATCAGGGGAGTCAACTGCCATAAATGGAGAAGATAAAATCTAAAGCCACTTGCATTCATCCGCACCTGCAAATAAATGCCTCCATTAATTTTGCTGGTGAGCCGGATGAGTCACCACTTCTCCATCAATTTGATCCCCGCAAAGCCATCCCTGAGTTGAAATGGTCTTCATGCTATTAATTCTGCAATAAATCTGCCATTGAATGCTTTCACCGGCATCTTCTCCTCTAGCATGGCGGTCCTCGATCAAATCTGCACTTTAACTTTGACTTTATGGCCTTTCCCGGTTGTCCCGCAAGTGCCAGATGGAATCCTGCATGAAAGACAAAAAGATTATATTAGCACTTTAATAAACATTAAATTAAAGCATTTAAACATTAAAACAGATTAAATCAGGCTAAAAACCCTAAAGCAAGCTTGCATGTCGGCTTCTGTTTGTCTGCCTCACGCTTTGACACGTGTCGCTACCCCAGGATGCCTTCTGTTTCCCACTGGAATGCACTTCTGGCCCTTTTGAGGACCTTCTCTCTCCTATCGCGATTCTGCGACATGTCGCGATTTCGCGACATGTCGCGAAATCGCGACGTCCCTGGCTCATCGGCAACTTCTTCTCAACTTGGTCACGAAAATGCGACATGTCGCGATTTCGCGACATGTCACGAAATCGCGACATCCCCATCGCTGCGCTGCTTCTTCCCCTGTCGACCATGAAAACGCGACATGCAGCGCATCGCTGCATCTTCTTGCCTTGTGCACCTTTTCCACAACATGCAGCGCATCGCTACCAGTTTCACTCCTTGACTTCGAAACATGCAGCGCATCGCTGCAAGCTCCAGCCCACGATTTTGAAGCACGCAGCGCATCGCTGCACCCTTTACCTCTCGACTTCGAAACATGCAGCGCATCGCTGCAAGCTCCAGCCCGCGATTTTGAAACATGCAGCGCATCGCTGCAGCTTTCTCCCTTCGGCACTTTCTTTCGAAATCGTCGCGATTTCGCGACACCTTCCAAAAATGGAAACGTCGCGATATCGCGACACTTCCAAAAATGGAAAGTGTCGCGATTTCGCGCTGATCCGTACAGCTCATCTTCTCTCTCCAAAAGCTGTCGCGATTTCGCGACATGTCGCGAAATCGCGCCTGTTTTCTTACTTGGCCGATTTTCATGCATTTTCTCTCTCCTACCGCGAAAATGCGACATGTCGCAAAATCGCGCCCTTCCGTACGTTTTCTTTCTCTCTCCTCCGACTGGTAGCGATTTCGCGACACTTTCCAAAAATGGAAATGTCGCGATATCGCGACACTTCCAAAAATGGAAAGTGTCGCGATTTCGCTACACAAAAATGACTTAGCTGCTTTTTGATTTACCTGTCGCGATTTCGCGACATTTTCGAAAATGGAAGTGTCGCGATATCGCGACACTACCAAAAATGGAAAGTTTGATTTTTCATGAATTTATGCAACTGTTTTCTGGATTTTTCTTGGTACCGGTGCAAGATTTTATTTGTGCATGAATGATTCTAGCATGTAAAAAGTGAATTCTTGGATAACACAAACTGGAATGCAAGAAAAAGCACAACTTTAAAAAGGAGGCAAGCAAATTTGGATTTAAAACCTGAAAATTATCAAGAGGGTCCCTGCTGCAAAAATGGAAGTTCAGGGCTTTCTAAGGATGGAATCTCATTTTTTAGTGGGGGTGTGTTGCTTCTCAACACTTCCCAATTACAATATTTATGGACCTCTATCCAAAGGAGATGTTGATCCCCTAAATTGGGTTTATGGAACTCTATCCACAGGAGAACTCCTTCTCCTCTGCTATGGATGGGGATCCTCTAGAAGATACTACCTCCACTACATTGATTGTGGATCTCTCTCCACTTGAAGACTTTTGTCATTACTAAGAATAAATGTCCTCAATGTCTTGGCTGTGTTAGCGTACTGGTAATTTGTCTTCATTATTCTTTTTGTAGCGTCATTGTTACAACTGATGTAACAATGTTGTTATTCCGTTCTGTCGGTGTGCTATTCCCGACACTGTTGTAACCTATTTAATCCGCAGTTGAATAATGAGAATTGTTTCGAATTCTAACATGGCATCAAAGCCGAGGGAGCTGTGAGAAGGGAAAGAGTGGAGGACTGCGTTTTTCAGGTGGGAGAAGGCAACCGCATTTTTTTTGGTGAGTGCAAATTACTTTTTAATCACGCAATCGTGATTTAAAAAATAAAATAAAAAAAAATTTCGCAGCATCCCCGCTGTCCCCACCCCCGACCTGCCAGCCGCGATAGAGCGCAGACGTTGCGCTCTGCAACGCGACACAGGGTCGCGACTACCGCGACAGAGCATGGACTGTCGTGCAGGCCTGTGCGACAGAAGCTGTCGTAGGCCCTTGCGATAGAGCGCGCGCAGGCCGCCACGTGAGCAGGCCCGTGCGATAGCAGGCCTGTCGCGCCACCCACGCGCACGTGCGACAACAGGCTTGTCGCACCCCCTACACGTGCGACAGGAGACTATCGCGCCTGGCTAGCGATAGGGGCTGTCGACGCACGTGTGCGACAGGAGACTGTCGTGCCTGGCTCGCGACAGGAGCTGTCGACGCAGGCCCGCATGATAGGAGAGGAGAAGGAGGGGAGCGCACCCCCCCAACGGCTGACGCGTGAGGAATTTTCTAAATTCCCCGGCGCCCCTCCGCCCTGACCGACGGGAATTTAAAATTCTCGCCCAACCTGCTGTGGCGCGGGGTATAAACCCCCCCCCACGTTTTCGCAAGTGCGCGAAACACGGCAAAAAAAAAAAAAAGCATAGCAGACCCCCCCCGGATCGTGCAGCGGCGTCCAAGCAGCAGCGGCGCGGAGGAAGCCGCGCGACGGACCGCGACTTGCAGAGGTGGTGGCAGAGGGCTCGGGCAGGCTGAGGAAGGATAAAGGAGAGGAGCTCCACTGTTCCTTCCGGATCAGCCCGCTAGCTCACTTGGCAGTGAGCTGTGCGGTAAGGCTCAGGGAGCCTACAGGTCGGGGGTTCAAATCCCGTCGACTCCCCCCAAGGTATAAATATTTTTTTTCAAACGTTTTTTAATTATTATTATTTTTAGTTAAATTTTTTAATTTTAATTTATTTTTTAATAGTTTTTAAACTTTATAAATTAAAATTTATTTTTTAAAGTTTTAAAAACTATATAAATTAAAATTATTTTTTTTAACTTTAAATAAATAATAATTATGAAGATGCTTTGTTAAAGAAAGCCTTTTAAGGGGGGATATTTTTTCAAAAAATCAAAGGGGGATAGTGAGTAATTTTTTCGAAAAATAGCAATTTGGAAAATTATAAAAGGTGCATTTTCGGCTGTGACCGACACCTTGTGGGTTATTCTTGTGGGCAGTTTTTTTATGTTGTATGTTGCATATTTCATTTTTGCACTATAACATTAAAAACTTAAAATCAAAACACTCCCTAAGTCTGCGGAATAATTAAAACCCATCTGTGCAATTTATTGCACTGCAGCGTTCGGTATTTGTGATACCTCTGGCCAGCACTTACAGGTAAAGTTGTCATGATTTGGCTACTGTATCCGCTGCCTAATATAGCTGCTATAACGACGTCTGAGCTTGTTCTCTATAAATCATCGAGGAGGAATAAGTACGCCATTTTTGCATTTTTTACTCCATCCACTACCCTTTATCGCACTTGTGTTTAGACGTAAATCCTAACGAAGTTTTCTTCATAGTGTTTAGGGGAAGTTACGCCCCACGCATGAGAAGAATCTTCTATGGTAGGTGCCATCAACAAGGCGATTCCCTTTCAGTACCGCTTATGTTCCATGTATCGTATGATCTCTAAAACTCACCTATAGTCTCCCTCACGTAAGGGCGGGTGATTTTTGTTGATCTTTCTAAATACCTATAGTTTCCCTCACGTAAGGGCGGGTATTTTGTACGGTATATTGGCCTAGAAAAAGGTATATCAAAAGGGGGACCAATTGGTGATATAAGGAACCTTCACTATGGTTGCTGTTGCAAAGTTGATGACTGATCCGCATCAGTTATTGAAAGGTCCAAATTATACACCATGGAAACATAAGATGAAGGCTATTCTCCAAATGGAATATTTGTGGGATATTGTTACTGGAGTAGCAACTAGGCCTTCACCAACAGCAGGATCCACAGGTCCTTCCACAGATCAGATAGCTTTTGACAAGAAAGACAGGAGAGCAAAGGTGCTCATTTTGTTTGTTGTTTCAGATGAAGTGCAACCTCATATAGCTGACAAAGCAAGTGGTAAAGAGGCATGGGATTCCCTTAGAACCATCTATGAGGGGAAGAATGAATCCACCATTCTTCATCTTCAACAACAACTTCATAACCTAAGTTTGAGGCAGGGTGAAACAGTTGAACTCTTTCTCGTGCGAGTGTCTGAGTTGAAAGAGAAATTGAGTTCTCTCGGAGATACTGTGGACGAAAAGCTTCTCATTTCACTTGTGATGAGAGCTTTACCTTCTTCATTTGATATGTTGATAACCTCCATCCAGGTGTCTCAACGACAAATTACCTACATTGAGTTGGTCAATCTGCTTCAACAAAAGGAGGCATGCCAACTTCACAAGGATGATTCTTCCAATACAGCCCTATACACCAATAGGCAGGGTTCTAGGAAGAAAGGTAATGGGAAAAAATGAGGCAACTTTCAGAAAGGAGGAAATTCTCAACAGGATACGAAAGGAAAAGGCAAACAACCTCAACAGAAGAAGAGGTGGTGCAAGATCTATGAGAAAGACAACCATGACACCAACAGGTGTTGGCATAAGAACAAGCAGAAAGGCCAAAACAAACCACAAAATAAAAACAAGCAACCCCAAGTGAATGTTGTTGTTGAAGAATCTGACTCAGATTCTAAATGGGCACACAAGGTGCTCATGACTACCACGGATTCCACACAGAGGGATCTTGTTTGGTATGTCGATTCTGGAGCTAGCAAACATATGACTGGCAACAGATCATGGTTTGAATCATTTGTGGCCAAAGAGGGAAAACCTGTCACCATTGCTGATGATAAAACCTACAGGGTTTAGGGAGAGGGTACAATTTCAGTCACTCTTCCTGATGGCAAGTGTCAGATTGACAAAGTCCTCTATGTTCGGGATTGGCCAACAATTTGTTGTCAGTGACACAAATCCTAGACAAAAATATGGTTGTCAACTTTCGTGTTGAGAATGGAAAGAAGTGTTGTACCATTACCAGGAAGGGTAAGCAGATTGCAATAGCTTCATATAAGCATGGCTTATTTGCACTAGATGCTATCTCTACTCCACATGTTGCCATGACTGTCTCTACCAAGGAGGCAACTTCCCTATGGCACAAGAGATATGGGCATCTTAGTTCTACTTACTTAAGCTCAGCAAGTATGAGATGGTAAAGGGTCTTCCTTCCCTTTCTGCCACATTGCCGAGTGTGCTCATCGCTTAGCGGGAAAGCAGCATAGAGTACCATTTGAAAAGAGCTCTACAAGAGCACGAAAACCTTTGGAGTTAATTCATACCGATCTGTGTGGTCCTTTCACACCCAACAGTTGTGGAGGGAAGAGGTACTTTCAGTTATTCGTAGATGACTACTCACAAAAGATGTGGGTTTTCTTTCTCCAACTAAAATTTGAAGCTTTCGCATTCTTCCAGCAGTTCAAGAAATCCGTTGAGAAGGAGTCAGGAGCTTCTATTAAAACCCTCCGCTCAGATCGAGGGGGAGAGTTTATCTCTAATGAATTTTATGCATTCCTAGATAAGCATGGAATCAAGAGATAGTTAACAACTGTCTATACTCCTCAGCAAAATGGAGTTGCTGAGAGAAGGAACTGTTCTATCATGGAAATGGTTCGTTGTATGCTCACAGGAGCTACTCTTGGGCAACAATATTGGGCAGAAGCTGTCACCACTACAGTGTATCGTTGAATAGGGCACCCACAAAGGCCCTAAAAGGAATGACTCCACAGGAAGCATGGAGTGGTCAAAAACCCTCCATATCTCATCTACGTATTTTCGGATGTCACGCTTTCATGCACATACCGAAAGAGAAAAGGAAGAAGCTAGATGAGAAAACACTGAGATGTATTTTTCTTGGTTATTCTGAGCACTCTAAAGGATATCGTTTGATAGATCCTTTGACCAAGAAAATTCATATCAGCAGAGATGTTGTCTTTGATGAAGCTTTCACATCACAGAGCACATCTAAAGTACACCAAGATATTGTGGAAACTAAGGAAGAGAAGATTCCTTCGTCAACACCAGATAGGAGGTCCTTCTACATCTTCTTCAACTCCATCGAAGAAGAATCCTAAATGGTGTACAAATACAATCAGAGATGCAAATTTATCCACTCCTCCCAATTTGAATTTGGATAGACCTCGTACACGCAGTATGGCTCAAAAGGAAAAAGAAGCCAAATAAACTGGTGAGGTTGATGATCTTTGTCAATATTTTGAGGAACTTTTTGTGAATCCAAGTACAGAAGTAGAGGATATGGATATTGATGATGACAGGGCATTCATGTCTACCATAGATAGTCTTGAACCTGCATCAGTGCAAGATGCTCTCAGTGAGCCTCAGTGGAAGGCCGCTATGGATACAGAGTATGAGTCTCTGATGAAGAATAAAACTTGGAAGCTTGTTGATTTGCCACATGGAAAGAAGCCCATTGGCTGCAAATGGGTATACAAAGTCAAGTACAAGGCAAATGGAACAATTGATAAGCATAAGGCCCGTCTTGTTGCAAAGGGCTATGCTCAAAAAGAAGGCATTGACTACGAGGAAACTTTTGCACCTACTGCTCGGATGACCACAATTCGGGTTATGTGTGCTATGGCAGCACAATATGGGTGGAAAGTTCACTAGATGGATGTCAAAAGTGCCTTTCTAAATGGTGATCTCCAAGAAGAAGTCTATATGACTCAGCCTAAAGGATTTGAAGTGGAAGGCCAACAGCAGAAAGTTTGCAAATTGGTCAAATCCTTGTATGGTCTGAAACAAGCTCCTTGAGCTTGGTATATAAAAATGGACAATCACCTTATGCAGCATGGATTTAAGAGATGTTCGTCAAATGCAAACCTCTATTTCAAGAAACAAGGTTCTAAGATAGTGTTGCTTGTACTCTATGTGGATGATCTGCTCATTACAGGGAGTTCAGAAACTATGATCTCTATTGTCAAAAGAAACTTGTGCAAATATTTTGAGATGACGAGATCTCGAACTTCTCCATTATTGTCTTGGTCCGGAATTCAGCCGGAAGGAGCACTCCATCAAAGTGTCTCGGAAAAAATATGCCAAGACATTGCTTGGAAAAATATCGCATGATCGATTGCAAGCCAATGGCAACTCCAATGGAGAATGGACTTCGGTTATCGCGATATGATGACTCACCTCGAGTAGATGGTACTCTCTATCGACGGTTGATTGGGAGTCTCATATATCCGACCAATACTAGGCCGGATCTCGTATTTGCTTGTCAACTATCTTTCGAGGTTCATGCAGGAGCCTAAGACTACTCATTGGAAAGCGACAAAACGTGTTCTTCACTATGTCCGTGGTACTATGGAATATGGCCTAGAATACAAGAGGAACAACAAATTCTTCTTGCAAGGATACACGGACTCCGAATATGCCGGATCATTTGATGATCGCAAGTCAACTTCTGGATACATTTTTCATCTGGGATCCGGTCCTGTCTCTTGGCACAACAAGAAGCAACAGGTGGTTGCTATTTCATCAACAGAGGCAGAATATCATGCCGCACATGAAGTCGTGTGCGAAGTGATATGGTTACGTCACATTCTGACAAGTATGGGCCATCCATCAAAATCTCCAATACACTTGTTTTGCGACAATCAGGGTGTTTTGAACCTCGTCAAGAATCCAGTCCATCATGAAAGAACAAAGCACATTGACACACAATGTCATTTCATTCGAGATGAAGTTCCAAAGCATCGAATTCAGCTTCAGCACATTCCCACCGATGCTCAAGTTGTAGACATTTTCACTAAGGCACTTGGACGTGTCAAATTTGAATTTTTTCGTAGCTCACTTTGTATTGCAAAATGATGTAAGGGGATGTTAGTACTCTAGTATAGCTATTAGTTATTACATTACCCAAATAATGTAATAAAGGGGGATGTTAGCGTACTGGTATTTTGTCTTCATTATTCTTTCTGTAGCGTACTGTTACAACTGATGTAACAATGCTGTTATTCCATTCTGCCGGTGTGCTATTCCCGGCACTGTTGTAACCTATTTAATCCGTAGTTGAATAATGAGAATTGTTTCGAATTCTAATAGGCTGATGGATCTCTATCCACTGGAGACTCTATCCTTTCTACTCTGTCACCTCCAAATCTCTATCTCAATACTGTACTAAACACAGTCTAGTCAATCTAGCACAGCTTTGTTCAATCTCTTGCACTAAACACAGTTCATTCAGTCTAGCACAAGTCTACTCAATAAGCTCTCTCAAATTTACACTAAACATAGTACATTCGATATAGCACAAATATGCTCAACTCTTGCACTAAATACAATCCAGTAGGTCTAGCACAAGTCCACTTAATATCTACACTAAACATAGTTCATTTGGTCTAGCACAAATATGCTAAATAGGTTCACTCAGAACCTTCTCAAATCTGCTCAATAGGTCCACTCAGAACCTGTCCAAATCTGCTCAACCGGTCCACTCAGAACCTGCTCAAATCTGCTCAATATGTCCACTCAAACCCTGTTCAAATATGCTCAACAGGTCCACATAGACCCTGTACAACTCTGCTCAACAGGTTCATACATAACTTATACAACTCTGCTCAACAAGTCCACACAGAACTTGTACAACTCTATTGAACAAGTCCACACAGAACTAGTACAACTCTACTCAATAGGTCCACTCAGAACCTGCATAACTCTGCTCAACAAGTCCACATAGAACCTATCCAAATCTACTCAACAAGTCCTCTCTAGGACTTTCTCAAATATGTATTGCAAGCTTCCACAAAATCTCACACAAAATTAGTCCACAGGTCTTCTCAAATACTTGCCTCAAATCAACTTAACAAGTCCACACATAACTTGTCCAATCTCATAGAACATAAAGAGTGTTAGAGTAATATTTCATCATTTGGGATATTTACCCCATTTCCTACATTAGGTAGATTTTATTTACCGCATGGTAAAAAGTAGTTTGTTACTTTTTACCACTAGTATTTACTTTTCTACTTTCTACCATGTAGATATTTATTGTTCCAAATATCTAATGGTAAGTTCCTAAATATCTTAGGTTAAGAATCCTAAACCTAACACTCTACCTTCTATGGCGTGTTAGTTAGCGTAGATGCAGGAGTAGTTGTTATTATTCCTATTTTGTAATCTATTTAACATTAGCCTCATTGCTAATGTTTTGGTTAATGCAATTATTCAATTATCAAACCTAACGGATCTCCTGGTCACATTGGTACTAGAGCTGGAGCACAGGGAGTTTAGCAGGGAGCGACGTTGGAATCTTGGCACCACTGGTGACCTCGATTTATTTTCTATTTGCTCCTAATGTTATTATTTTCCCTATGGTTTGATTTTACGATGCATCTCTAATTTTTTTCCAGCCTAAGGCAGAGGAGGAGGAGCACTCACCCAATTATTTTGGGCCAAATATTCCCCCCTCGCCCCACCTAGGCAGGAAAGCCCGTAGGTACTTTTGACCTATTGCTGTCTCGGGAGGCTAGAGCCCGTAGCATCGGGCATGAATCTCGAGGCCAGGGCTATTAAATCCACCGGTCCAAACAGCGGGGGCTCCCATCCCCATCGATGATCTCACCGTGGGGGGCTCCAATACCCCCATCGATGATCCAAACAATGGGCCCTCCGATAGCCCACGGGAGCGCCTCGAGGGCAGGAGCGCCCTCACGCTCCCCGTGGTATGGGGAGAGCCTTTTTTGGCTCCTCCATTCGGCCCATGCCCCTAGACCTATCAGCAGGAGCGATCGAGGGTAGGACCCTCACTTCCCGTGGTATGGAGGCAATATTTGATGGCTTCCCGTAGGGCACGTGCCTCGAGACACATAGGTTACCTGACACCTGGCATGAAACGAACACCGCTAGACTGCATGCACCCCGAGGGGCTAACCTAGACTGGACACGTGGATGTTGACTGGACCTGACACGTGGCGAAGAGCCATAGGGACTGGACTAAACACAAGGTGACACGTGGAGGACTATCCACGTGGCACCTGACCTAGACCTGACACGTGGGTGACATGTGGCGGACTAGCCACGTGCCACCCGACTCGACCTAGCCACGACATGTGGCAGCTTGACAACCGTGACACATGGCGATGACCAAAAGGAGGGCGAGGGTGACTGCCCGAAGGCAGTCAATAAGCTAAGGGCTTGAAAGCCCTTTTATTCCCCACAAAATCCCCCGCGCGGGCGATGTGGGATAATTCCCACATTTTTCCCTGCTCGCGCGAGGAAAGAAGGGAAAGGGAATATCATTCCCTTCCCTTCACGTCGGGCCCTCTAGCCCGATCGGTTGATCGGGTCGGGCTAAGGCCCTAGGCGGGGGTGGTCAGAGTTTCGAGTCCCTTCGGCGCCAAAACCTTTTGCCACAAGGAGCCAGCGGCAAGCATAATTAAAGGTAAAAAATATATATATTTTTTTTGTAAATTTTTAATTATTTTAATCATTTTATTTAATAATTTAATATCTTTTGTATAAAATCAATTTTTTTTCACAAATTACATTGATTTTTTACAAAATTAATTTTATTATTGATTAAATAATGATTAGATTTATTAAAATTTTGCATTAAAATAGAGAATTAAGGATCTATTTTTGCAATCAAATCAAAAGGAGATTTTGTTTTCTCCTCAAGGGGGGATATAAGACATTTAATAGCACCAATTTCTTGCAAATTAGGATCCCTCCATTCTTCTCAAACTTGTTAAATTTGCAAACTTGAAAGAGGACAAAAAAAAAAAACATTTGATTCTTTATTGCAAATTTAGAACACAAGGAGACTTAAAATTTTTGCAAACTTCAAAGGCAAAGTGTGCATTTGTTTTCTCCAAGGGGGGATATAAGACATAAAATTGTACATTTTTTTTTGCAAAATTGAGAAGAATTTGAAGCTTTGGGTCCATCAAAACCAAGTCGTTTGTCGACTGGTCTGGAAGCCTTTCAAACGTGGGTCGTGTGTCGACTTGTCTTGGAAGGAGTGCTCGAATTGTTAATTTTGCAACATAGAGGGGGGAAGACAACATTGTACTTCTTTTGCAAAATTGTAAAACAAAGTAGGAGACATAAAAATATCATTTTTTTGCACAACACACATTAATATTTTGTTGCAAAAATTAAAAAGGTGCATTTTCGATTTTACTCGACACCTTCATTGGCAAATTAGGTGCATTTTCGGTTGCATCCGACACCTAGGTGATAAGAATTTTGTGGGCATTCTTGTTTGATTATTGCATTATTTCTTTTTGCAATTATAAGTCATAGAATCAAGAACACACTAAACCCCAAAATTTCACAAATTTGTGTAAATCCTTGCACAGATTTAAAGCCAAAATTCACTTGATATTCTCTCCTAAATCAACAAAAACCCCTAATTCACTCTTATTTGTTTGGCTTAATTTCCTCAAACTTTTCATCCTTCTTGAAGGGTGTTAAGGCAGGTGCCATTAAATATCTGTTTGAGTGAATTATCTTTTGGTACTCTTTTAGGGTATATCAAAAGAAAGAACAAGTTTTTTGAAAATAAGGAACCTTAAAAGTTGCAATCCTTTGCACTAAGGGGGGATAATTCCTTTCTTCCTTCAAACACAAATTTTGATAAGAGGGAAATAAAACTTGTAAAGGCAAATCATAAAAGTAGAAGTCATCAACATCATACCTTTTCTTTTAGACTTCATAATAGCAACCATGCTTGAAGAACTTGCAATAAGGAAGGATGATTTGGTGAACTTTTTTGATAAAATTGCCTCGAAAACAAAGTTTTGCACAAATTGTAAAAATGACAACCATGACACCATTCAGTGTTGGTTTCAAAACAAGCAAAACTAAAATGGCAAAGGCACACCACAGAAGCCATGTTTCTAGTGAAGTGTCTCATTCTGATTCTGAATCTGGTTCAAAGAGAGCACATAGAGTGCTCATGGCTCAGACAGTATTGTAGAGGGAAAACACATTGTGTCACCTTGAGCAAACACCATTTCCTCTCTCTCTTTTTTAGGCTTCATAAATAGCATAAGTTTTTGTTTGAAGTACTTGTAATAAAGGGGTGTTTGTACCTCTTTTAGGCTTCATAAATAGCAAATTCTCATTGTTTGAAGTCCTTGTAACAAAAGGAGGGAATTTTTCTAGTGTAAAATTGCCTAGGAGGCAATATTTGTAAAATCTTTCACAAAGCTTCTTAAGTTGCACATATTTTGCAATTAAGGGGGATATACTTTCTTTTCTTCACAATTTTTTGTAAAAAGGGAAGAAGACTTATAAGGGTGCATTTTCGGCAACGACCGACACCTTAGTCATACTTCTTTCATAAATTAATTACAACATGTTTTGCAACAAGAAGGGGGGAACTTATAAGGGTGCATTTTTGGCAGAGACCGACACCTTAGCTACCTTATCTTTTGCAAACTCATATTGTAAATGAATGAACCTCGTATGAAGTGATCTATTCTACTACACCTAGCGATTACAGTGGCTGGTTACCCATGCAAATCGGTTGGATGATGAGATTACTATAAGGACATTCGTTGATGTGAAGACAAAGTGAGGAATGACCCATTTTTTTCTTAGAAGCAACCAGAGCACTGTGACAGAGCAAGAACCAACAGATCGACATTTTCTTCCACTGTATTGGGGCAGTTATATACTTTACCCAAATATTGTTGTATAGGAGGATAGGTATACATTACCCAAATAATGTAATAAGGGGGGATGTTAGAGTAATATTTCATCATTTGGGATATTTACCCCATTTCCTACATTAGGTAGATTTTATTTACCGCATGGTAAAAAGTAGTTTGTTACTTTTTACCACTAGTATTTACTTTTCTACTTTCTACCATGTAGATATTTACTGTTCCAAATATCTAATGGTAAGTTCCTAAATATCTTAGGTTAAGAATCCTAAACCTAACACTCTACCTTCTATGGTGTGTTAGTTAGCGTAGATGCAGGAGTAGTTGTTATTATTCCTATTTTGTAATCTATTTAACATTAGCCTCATTGCTAATGTTTTGGTTAATGCAATTATTCAATTATCAAACCTAACGGATCTCCTAGTCACAAAGAGAATTGTTAGAGACTCAATATGTTCTATACTCAATGCTAAATCACTTTCTCAACTCAATCTCATAGAAGCATAAAGAGAATTGTTAGAGATTCAATATGTTCTATTCTCAAAACTCAATCACTTTCTCAACTCAATCTCATAGAAGCATAAAGAGAATTGTTAGAGACTCAATATGTTCTATTCTCAAAACTCAACCACTTTTTCAACTCAATCTCATATAAGCATAAAGAGAATTGTTAGAGACTCAATATATTCTATTCTCAAAACTTAATCACTTTCTCAACTCAAATCAGAATATATAATAGTTTGTTTTATGGAACTTGAACAACCACTTCATACATCCACTTGACTAGGCTCAATCAACTCTACTTAACCAATCACTTCAAGAAACAACCCTTTCTCTAAAACCCTAGTCCAAGCATGCATATATCAACCAACTCAAAATATTTTCAACAATGTTCAACAACAACTCTCACATAACAATGATACTCATGTTCTTTTCAAACCCTAGTTGAAGTTCTTTGCATACCATCTCACTTCAACAACAATGCTAATAAAACATTCTTCATATAAGAATGATACTCATGTTCTTTTCAAACCCTAACTCAGGTTCTTCACACAACCAATGGCTTCAACAACAATGCTAATAAAACAAGGTTTTAATCACAACTCTCAATTCAGAAAACCTTGAAACATTAACTCAATCACTTGAAAAAGAAACCTTAATCAAATCCTTTTCACTCCAAACTTAGTTTTCAATAAATCCAATCAACCAACTTCAACCAAGGAAGAATTTGCCCATGCCTTTTTGCTTGACAAGGAATTGATCTCACAAATCTGTCACACTCGCAAATTTCTCTTTTCCAATCTTAACAAGGGTTAGAATATAATAATTTTCTCAACAAAACATAACACTAAAATAATATTAGAATTACACCTTATCTCTCCAACTTAATTAAAAGTCAACACCCTCACAATAATTATAAAAACCCTTTATTCAATTTAAAACAATACCTATCAAGTCTTATTCTTCCAATATTCCAATATAGAAATTTAAGACTTTATTAAAAATTAAAACCACAACCAAAAATATTTAAAACAAATATTTAAAGTTGCTAACCCTTATCTCTCCCTTACACTCCTTTTAATTTTTACCCAACAACAAAACTAGACCCTTATGACTCCCACACCTTTAAAATAAGATTTTAATTAAACACCCTCAAGCATATCAAGCAAACACTTATGACTTGAAGACAATACTTATAACCTTAGTTGTCAAATTCGTCGAATTTTTTAGTTGAAATTCGAAATTCGTCGAATATAAAATCTTAAGAATTAATTCGGCGAACAAACCCTAAATTCAAAAAAAAAATCATAATTCAAGTAATTCCCCATCTATTTATCCCCAACTCCAGGTTGCTCAAATGTGTAAATCGTCAGACAGGTAATTTCTCATATGTTCATTCCGTCTCAGGCCATCTACTAAAGTTTTCCTTTTAAATTGAAGTTTCTGGCCATCTACCAAAGTTTTCCTTTAAAATTGGAGTCACGAATGAACAGACGGAAAATTACCTCATCTCATAAACAACATTATTTTTTAATTTCATTGTATTTCGTTATACCTAAAAATTTTCTATACGGTGCAAAAGATATGAAAAGAATCAAGTCAGCCCATTAAATGCAGACATATTCAAAGTTATTATTTTAAATTACTTATTAAACTATATAATTTGACTGGAGAGTATCTAATTTTTCAATTTTGTTATTGTTATTTCTAATTTCAATTAGGGTTTGGAACAATGTGATTGGAAAATGTTGGTTTTATATTGGTTCCATGAAAAATGTTGTGTCTATATTAAATTTATATATTAACATTTATAATATATCGAATTTTTATATCAAATTTTCTTCAATTTTTTTTTGGAACTAGAATTAAAATAGAAACCTAAACTTGAGTGAAAACCTTGCATAACAACAAAATAATTTTATAAAAATTAATTACCCCTTATTGGCTTGGAGATCCGTGGGAATTCAAACTCAGCGCGTTCCTTTCAGAAGAGTGTTGGCCACCGGCTTCCACACCGTGTGAGCCACATGCTCTACACGTACTTCAAAAATTATTTAATGACTTTAATGAGCCCTTTGGCTCCCTCTTCCCTTTTCTGGTGGTAACAGAGTGCGCATGTTCCTCTTTCACCCCCTCTTTGTCTTCGAACACTATGCACACGATTTCCAACACGATTTTTAACAAAAACGTTTTAGTCCTTGTCTTCGAACACGATGCATGCTATTCGCGAACCTGTGAATTGCATTCTATTACTTTTCAATGGCAGCTTCAATTTCCAAGAAATTTTCAAACCTTATGCTATGGTATTTATAGCATATGCATTATCAATCTTGCACGTCGGCGAAGGGTTTTTGTGACCTCATCAAGGTTATTGAGTAGGGGTTTTAAAATAAAATAAAATAAAATTTAGAACTTTGGCCCTCACATAGTCGGCGCGTGAGGTTGTTGAAAGAGTAATCATCGACATTACCTTATAGGCACCCATAATTTATAACTCATTCAAAATATTTAATTATTTAATTTTAAATTATTAAAAATAATTTAAATATTAAATATTTCAAGTCTTTTAAAAAACTTTTGGGCCTTAAACCAACAGCTTTTGCTTTTTAATTTTATAATAATAAATATTATAATATTATATTTTTTAGGCGTTCTCTTATAAGAATTTTACCTTTCTTTTGCCAATTCTTGTATTTTCATTAAAATTTATATTTGACATCAATGACAATTTATTCTTGATATCAACGATAACTTCGTTTCTTGATATCAATGACAACTTGACTCAAAATGTCCAACAAATTCATCCTAATTTATCATTATAATTTGACATAAAACATGGAATTAAGACACTCCAATTATATTAAGGAGGTTACACCCTACATATGAGGTCTTTTTAAGTAGGTGTCATTGACAAGATGAATCCTTTTTATGTATCACCTTAGTATCATGTATCAAATTCTTTCACATATCTTAAGGTCTCTCTCATGTACGACTGTGTATATAGAGGGGACTAGATTATTCCACATACCAATGAATATATTTAAAGGTTTAGTATATAGAACTAGTGGTATATATAAAAGGGGGTGGTATATAGAAAAGGGAACCATTTGGAGATGTAAGGAACCCTCACCATATCTTCCTCAAAAAACCTACTCACAGAATTTCAACTTTCTAAGTGCTCATATTTTGTAAATATAAAACAACAAAGGCAAAGAAAAAATTATTTATTGGGTCAAGAAGGTCAAGCCATCAAATTCTCTTAAGAAGTAGTATAACATGGGAAAGGCTAAGAGGAATCAATCAAAGAAATAAGTAGACATTCAAAAGTGTGCCTCACCAACATATGGCATAGGAGAAGAAAAGCAAGCAAAAATTCAAAAGCATGGATCATCAAGTGAAGGAGGAGAAGAGCAAACTAGAGATCTCTATTTTCAATATTAAAATCAAGTTTTTAATATTGAAGTATTGCTTATATTGTATTAATCTTAAAAGTATGTATCACTAGAATTAATGTGGCACTTACCAATGATTCTCAAATAATCTGAAGATGGAGATTTCTCAATACTAAAGAACTACTTAAGCAATATTCTCGATGAAGTTGTTAACTACTCTAAAAAATTATTAGTTTACCTGTTGATATAGGAAAGATAATATATAAGGCATTACTCACTCTTAAGTCCTTAAAATAAAGTACAAAGAGCAAGAAGAAATAATTGAAAGGGAAGAATAAGCCCATGATGAAAGACACTTATTGTGATATGAGTGGTCTTCTTCAAAAAGTAAAATTGAGTTGTGATACAAGTAATATTATTCAAAGGAAGGATTTCATTTGTGATACAGGTGATTTGAGGCCTATGATGCCAAATAATTATTATGATATTGATACTTTAATACCTATTATGGCTGATGTGTTGTGATACAAGTGATCTTATCCGAAGTGTTTATATAAAAAGAAATCTACTTGTGATACAAGTACTTTTCAAAAAAATTTAGATGTGTGTTGTGATATATATGACTTAAGGCCCATAATGACAAATTTTTATTTTGATACTAGTTATTTTAATTCCATGAAGGCAAATGTATATTATGAAACAAGGGATCTTATACAATGGAAATATATAGCATGTGACACCAACAATTTGAAGGTTGTTTGTGAAGATAAAGATTATACAAAAAGTAGCTATGATGGCCATGATAAAGTTCATATTATATGATTTGATAGTAATGGTGACAATGACCATATGTAAATAATGAAATTGGGTGTTTTAACATTGATAGAGACTAGAATGGTGATGAAGAATTTGGATATTTTGAAAAGCATACAAAAGGTATTGGATAAAAATTGTTGAGAAGAATAGGATATGATGGTACAAGTTTAGAAATAAATGGACAAGGTATGAAAGATATCATAATATTAGGTATAAGATCAAATAATGAAGGTCTTGGATATATATGACACACATGACAAGTAAGAAGCAATGATACCAAATTTGTGATAGGTATCAGTAATACAAAATTTGTGAGAAAAGAAACTGGTGAAGAGAAAAATATTTCTAAGAAAACTTGCAAACATTATGGAAGATATGGACATATGTCAGAAAGATGTTAGAACCTACATACTTGTGAGCTTTGTGGAGGTCATAATTACTCCCAAATAATTGTAGACACAAAAATAAGATGATCAAAAAAATACATATGCATTGTGGGTGGATGAAAGTGATGGAATATAATAAAACAAAATAAATGTTGAATGGCTTCTATAGAAAAAGATCAAGTTTGTTGAAATAATAAAATATAAGTTCTTCAATGAAGAAAAACAATCTTAGGAAACTTGTGATGCATGATTTTTGCATCAACAAATGACATAGACAATGCTCAAAATCCTATAGTGATAGGACCTACAAAAGTATATGACCTAAGTTATGATTAAATACCTGTAGTATTGACGAACCTATAGATAAATGCTTATGTGGAAGATTTTGAGGATGCAATATTTTATTGAAGGTGATGACATAATGGCTAATCCAGTGGTTGACCCAGATGTAATGATAGCTCAAAAGCAATGACCTAGAGATACAACCCACACGTATAATAACCTAGAAGTAACCACCTAGAGGTGAAGTATAAGATGACCCAAAGGTAATGAACTAGAGGTGGAGATCTGGAGGTGACCCAGAGGTAACAACCTAGTCTAGTGATAGCCTAAAAAGTAACGACCAAGAGGAAAAGACCAAAAAGTGACCCAGACATAGCAACCCTATGACAATACCCATAGGTAGACCCAAAGATAGTCCAAAAAGGTAAACTAGGTGGAGGTTATTTAATCTAGCTAATCTTGATTCAAGAGAACCGATGCCAATAAAATAAAAATCTAGTGCTAGAGCCAAAAGCCAAAGCCAAAGCAAGAGTCAATGCTAGAGCTAGAGGCAATGCCAAATCCAAAGCACACAAACCAATCAATCATTCTCAAAATTCAATCATATCACCCTAGGAAGTCAAAATCAAGAGGGCTGGTCAATATTAATCATATTTTTATACTACCAAAAATATAGTAAGGGGGATGTTAGCATAACCTATTACATTGTTTGCATACACTATTTGAGATAGCAAAAATTATTTGAGCATAATTTTAATATGTTTGTTCATTCTCGTATGGAGGTTGTAATGAATATCTATTGTAATATATATATATATATATATATATATATATATATATATATAATGTACAATAGATTAATTGGTAATGAAAATGATAATATCTTTCTATGTTTAAACTTTGTTTCTATTAGGAAGTATTTGGTTTGATTTTGAGGAATTGTTTCCAAGTCCTCTCTTAAGAAGTGATTCACTTCATACTTAGAGCAATTCACTCCACTTGGGGTCAATTGTTTGAAATACATCAAGAAGATCCTAAGTCAAATTTTAGGAGAGATTTTTTCCACTAAGCTAGCAATTTTTTCATTAATGTGTCTAATTTTTGTAGGTGCTTTGTGAATGGTGGCTCCATTTTGAACTTCAAAATAGTATTTTTTTGTGATGCAAGCAAGAAAGGTGATATCAAATTAGAAATATTTCTCACTTTTAGCTCTAATTTTACATCTAACATCGATATGTTAGAATTCACAATATTTTCTAGAAATGAACAAAATCTAACCATGCACTCAAATCTTATACAAAAAAATAAAAGAAGGACAAAACAAAAAGATATTTAATGGGCACCCATAGGCACCATAAATAATAACTATATTCATAGATAATTTTACGAAACACCAATAAACAATGAGGAGTGTGTGGTGGTATTTATAGCAATGCCAAAACCCCAATTACATCATAAAGTTTAATCTAAGCTGACATAACAATAGGGCTTTAGGTTAACTACAAATTATAAATAGTTAATCAATAAGGTTAACTATGGCTCATAGGGCTTCCATAAGAAAAAATATAATTAATATATTGTATAATAAAATATGCTTAGGCCTATCCAATACATTGCACAATGTCAACCTTGGCCATGAATTAGATTACAATTTCAACAACACCAATATTATGAATTGAGGGGTCAAGAAGAGAATACATTAGTGATAATAATATCTTCCCCTATAATTAATGCTCTAGTTGGTCTCTACAGTTGTGGTAGATATGTTAGAATCTCCCTCATCATCTAGAATATGTCCACCTAACTTCAAGAGCTTAACTTCAATCCTATGTAGCTTTAGTGAGAAATTCTTCATTGAATACCCCTCTCTTTAATAGTATGTGCAAGTGGTATTCAATTTCATTTAAGACTTAGCCTAGACCTTGAGCCCCTGGGTCTTAGCCTCCTTAGATTTGAATCCCTTTGCATGATCCTATATTTATGGAGTTCCACCATAGTTGCACATTGCCACTTGAAAATAAACTAGGAGAGAAAAAGTAAGGATATTTTGATATTCAAAAAACATAGGAGTCATATGAACCATTAGATTCAACATTTGAAAAAAAAAGGGAGAGATTTGCAAGAATAATTTATATGCATTCTATGTAATCTTTTTGCCTCTAAAAGATGTAATATCTGCCCTCAATTTTTTGAATAGTGCTTGAAATTATCAAACTCAATTATTTTAATAGAAAATACCTCTTACTCTAAGAAACTTACTTTGGTAGTATTAACTTTCCTAGAATGATCATATAGTTTTGACCATACCTTGATAGGGTCATTATCCTCTTTGATGTGGAAAAGCAATTCTAGTTTAATCAACAAGAAAAATAGTCCAATGGCCTCTTATTCTATTTGATGGTAATTTTTGTCATCAATAACTATTGATTTATCCTCTTGAAAGATGCACCATATGTTTTTGTAGCAAGCTAGTCATCTCAGTTGATCAAACATTGTAGTTTTTTTATTAAGGTGAGTAACTAGGTATTTGTGGTCCATATTATACATTATAATCCTTAACACTATAGCAAGTCCATGAACTAATTCTATCAATGCATAAAGCTTTAAAAATCATGTGATTTAAAAAATAAAAGGGATCAAAATTCTTTTGTATACAAAGTTATGACCTCTAGAAGTTTTTCCATAATGGACAAAAAAATAATAAAATGTAAATGCACAAACATTAGGGTTTCAAGTGCCAATCCTAAATTACCACTTGGAAAATATGATTCAATGATGTGCTTTTATACTAGTTCATCACTTCACCTCCTCCATTTTTCCTAGTCATTTCCAATTGTCTATACTTCACTAGTTGAGTAGATGTATTTATATGCAAAAATGGATTGACATAGCACAATAGAAGGTCACATCGGTCTCCATTTTATTCTTATATTTTCCAAAAAAAATTAAAGTTCCCAAAGGGACTCAAAGGGATCAAACTCGAGTCTCCCCTGAGCCTAGTGTCATGCACTAGTCAATTTAGCCATGCAATATATGGGAAGGAAAAGCATGCAATACATATTTAACTAACAAGAATACCATTCCATTTAGTGAAAATGACTGACATGTGATTCAATCACATACCCTTTGGTTTCTAAGGCACTCTTGTTGTCCACTTGGGAAGTGCATGCTATGGCAAGGAAATAATTGATCCTTCCATAGAAGTCACAAATATAGCCACCTTATATAAAAGATGGGATGGGTGTGATTCAAACCTACATCTCATCCCTTATAAAGTGTTAGCATATAAACAATTTTCTCATAGGATCTTAAATATAAATCGTCACATCCACTTAACAATAATAATGACAATAACTCACTAAAAATATTATTTATAAATATATCTACTTAAGCAATGCAAATACAATGTATTGTAGACCTTATTCAATGTTAGCTTTTGAAGCTATAATCTAAAAGGAAATGAAGCCACAAGTAATGAAATAAGAAAGCTAAGATCTAACTATGACAATGGAAGCTTAACAAGCATGAAACTAAGACAAGATACTTCAAAAATAACTCATGTAACAACCATTAATGAAGGCTCACAAAAATGGAGGAATGGATGCAACATATGAAGCTCACTCTACTAGTGGATAATGTAGAGGATACCTTCTACAATACCAATGAGCCCTATATATAAGAAGATAAGTTACTTGGACCTTACTCTACCTAACTACCTTAAGGACACATGTGCTTCTACATGATAGACACTTGTCCTTTTACATCTTGCACATTCTAACACTTGTGCATATATTCCTTCTTCCCCAAGTAACTCCTAATCTATTAATCTACCTAAGGTGGTACATTGGCATATGCCTAAATAATGTAATATACTCTAACTCTAACATCTAACATATTACAATGAGCTATCTTCAATTTATACAACTTGGACATAATACCCGTCAGATTCACAAGACCCTTGACCTTTCTACTTTCACTAACTCTTCATCTCCTCAAACTCATGAGAGATATGAATCTTCATATTTCTCATAAGAGAAATATATTTTATTGACTCCTAATAATGAAAAACTTCTAATGATTACTAAATGAAAAATATTTACTAAACTCCATATATATTAAATACTTAATAATACATAATATTTACAAAACTTAAGACTCAAATATTTACAAGTTATTTATAAGGTACTTGCAATATTCTTGCAAGTTACCAAATAATGTAATATTTTGAACACCCTCATATTGTATTTGATATAAGATCCATTGTCTTCATTTGCTTTGGTCTTAGTGGTGATGTTTTTTCTTGAATATTTTTTTATCTTTATCTTTATATTTATTTAAGAGGTACATGTTTCTATCCCAATATTGATAGTAGTTGCTACCTGCACCTGTCATACTTTTGAGAAAGTCATCAAAATAATGTAACGAATCATTGATATAAATTGTATCATTATTATCACAGTTGCAATCAATATTTTCCATATTAAAATATTTAAGGTTTGAATCTTCATAAATATTTGAATCAATATTAGCAACATCTCTAGAGCCTATTTTAGTCTCATGAATACTTCTCAAATTATTACTATGTATACTATCTAATAGTGCACTTCTTACTGGGATTAAAATTGCAGCAAAAAAAGGATGAAAATATATTTCAATTGAGGGGAACTCACAAATTATCATCAATGCTATTAACAAAAATGGATGTGGAGACTGGATAAAAATAATATTATTGTTGATGTTCATCATCTATTACTAGAGGCAATCTCTTGGTAATGTGAGCATATTTATAGAGAAGGAAATCGAGTAGCAGATAAATTAGTGAATTATGGTGTTGATCTACATCCCCATGAAATTCAAATTTTATAAGACAACTGTCCAAGTGGGATTTTGTGTCTTAATCAAAATGATATCAAGGAGTTGATTGTAGAAACATAGCACTTTGAGAAAGTTGAAGAATATATTTAAGAGAAAAAAGAAAAGAAAAACAATGATAAAAATGTTTGCTATAGCAAATGTAATATTCTGGTATTTTGATGGGAGTGGCACCCAATAGAAGCCACATATAACCTATTAAAAAAAATATTGGTCTTAACCAATTTTCCATTACTTTGAAGATTATCTTATAAGACAATACATAATTTTATGGGCCTAAATGAATCAAAAAAAATTACATCCTTCTTTTGTAGAAGCGGGGTAAGATATGTTACATTTATTTTATAAGGTATATATTGTTTCTCCCTAGATTGTTCCACTACCACCAATAAATAATCCTTCACTATTTCCTATATATGTTGATAGAATGTCGTAGAGAGTTCATCTCGACTTTATGATTTATCCTTATCAAAAGATAAAAGAGTTGAATGAATGTTTTCTAAAGTATTAGCCTCCATCATTTTGCTATTGTCTTCATCTGTTACAACTAAAGGTACTTGCAATAATTTTATCATTAAAAACTTCAATCTCCTTTGATCCTAGAATATTCTAGTAAAAAAGCCTTACCTTTTATTTTTACTTTGGTCTTCAATCTAAACCCCTTCCACTGATTTTATTCTATTAATTCTAGATGATGATCTTTGTACTATTGTCATCCTATGAACAAATTTTGTATTTTTATCTCCTTTCAACCAAGTCTATCTCAATTTTAATCTCTAAAATTTCTCTTCCTTACTCAAAATATTATGATATTCACTAAGCAACTTCATTTCCTTGGATCTTATGTTGTTGTGCTCTTCTTTTTAGAATTTTAAAATTTCCTCTTTTAGTTCTTCTTTCTTCTTAAAAAAACTTTTGAAAGTGTTCTTGTTCCATTATTTTAATCTAGATGTCATTGATTTAATTTATTTTAGAAGTGTATACAACCCACAATTTTTTGAAGAATTCTATGTCTATGTTATCATATCAACTAATTGAGGATGGTCTATCCACATCTACTCATATTTATAATATGATTTTTTTAATTCACTTAGAGCCATTTTAACTCTTGTTGGTCAGTGATCTGAACCAATCCTTGTCAAGATATTAATCTTAGAGCAAGTGTCTCCATCTAGACAATGATATGAGAGTATGCATATATCTAATTATTTTGTTATCAGGTTCAGGCCTGTCCTATTTTTGATCCATGTATAGTTGTCCTCTTCAAATTTAAACCTTCCATAGATTATTGTTTTAAATAAAAGCTAAGAAATATCTCATACTTTGGCTTATTTTTCTAATTCCCCTAAATTTTTCATCCACCTTGGTTATGGCATTAAAACTCCTATAGTCATGAATCAAGTTTCTTGGCCTTTACTTCTCATAAAGGCTTCAATACCACTTCATATTTCTAATCTACCTAACTGAGTTGTAGGTCCATAGACATTGATAAGGATGAAATGAATATATGCAAAGTAGCAAGTGACTAATGAGGCTATCCAATCCTAGTTTTATGAATGTTTTTACGGGATGTTCTAAATATATTCCAACATGTTAGAATTCCCATTGTTTCTCCTTCTGAATCCATAGAATCCCATTCACATATTGCCCATATTGCTTTCATAGTTTTGAAAATTTCTTTATTTTTCATTTTACTTTCCTGGATACAAAGAATAACAAGCTTATTACTTAAATAGACATTCCTAATACACCTTTTCTTTGAGGGATTATTAGCACCCATTATATTCTATAAGGTGGTAATCATGTCTCATTAGGGGCTATTGGACCCTCCTATGATTACCAATATCATTTGGTTGTTTGGTAAAGAGAAGTTCAACCAACTTAGATTGTGTTCCTTCTCTATATTTGCTCTTGCTTCCCTGACTCTTGCTTGATAATTTGAAGGTTTGCCTAATTTTTATTTTATAGTATTGGTAGTAGGTCTTATTATTCTATTCCTTAATATCCTTTCACAAATTTCCTTTTCATTATATTTATCCTTTCATGTCTCTGCTAAGGAAGCTTTTGACTTATCCTGCACAATTTTTAGTATTTCCTTATTAATGGTAGAGGTATAAAAATCCAACACTATTTTTCTCTACCACTTTTCTTCTCATAAATGGTGTATGGAACTTCAAGAGATTATTAAAGATCTAATTAGACACATTCCTTAGGTTTAGCAAGAATGTTCATCTCTAAATAAGGATAATACTGAGTAGACAATTCCTTATTTTATTTTTTTCATAGGATAAATTCTTAAAAGAATTGGTATTTCTTCCAATATCCTTACTTATTGGTCTCCATTTTTTATTTACTTTCATCTGTCTGGACCTATTTTTTGGAAGTTGAAAACCATCCTCATCCATATCCATTTGTAATTTTCTCTTACGATTTTCTACATATTTTTCTACTAGACTCTTCTTAGGGCATCATATTTGAATATACCCCACCTCGTGACATCCTTTGCATCTGAAAGATATATTTTCATAATCCATGGTTTGGGTCCACAACTTACCCTCATCCTTAATAATGATTGGTTATGGTAAAGGGTTACTAATATCAATTATGACCAATATTCAAACATAAATAGCCAAGAATATATCTTTTATAGTTCCTAAAATCTCAAGGAATTATCCCAGAGTGTTTCATATTGCCTTGAAGGTATTTATTTTCTAGAATTTAATGAGCAAACCATACATCCTAATCCAAACTAGTACTAGGGATAAGCCTTCATACCAATGGGTAAGGAAGAGTCATGCTCTTCCCATAAACCAAGGATCCCCTTTTAGGATTCTATTTATTTTCTCCTTGGAATAGAAAATGGCTAGGAATAAGCCTTTTTGAAGAAAGGATATACTTGCTTCTAGAGCATTCCATCTCCTATCAATCCATTTTCTTAGATCTAAATCCTCTGGCCAAGACCCATTAAATTTACCAATGATTTCCTTATCTTTGAGCAAAAAATATCGTTGCTTTATGAGGTCCTCCCTAAACTCTACTACTATGGATACTTCTATGGATGTATTAATAAAGTAGTCCATGGGGAGGAAACTATAATTTGATATCTACTAAAATTCACAATACATCTTATATCAAATTATTATTTGAAAAGAAACCTACAATAATTTACATGTAGAAATTCTAATATATTTATGGGATAAATGAAACTTAGCTAAAAATTCCTATGTCATGAAGGAATGATCTACCTCATTTATGCTCTAGCCCTCCATTGATCCTCCTATCATCCAAACCCTTGCTGATAAATATCTGCAATTTCAGTTCCCATGACTTAAAAATTTGTCATACTCTTGTTCCACATGGTTGACTTTACATAATCATATCTCCCTCAATACTACTTGCATTCCTTTATATTACCACTTATTTTAAATATCTTCAAATTTTATAAAAACTTGTCGAATAATCATCTGAATTGGACAAACCCTTAACAAGATATGGCACCTAAAAGATGAGATATTTTTCTAGAATTTTTTTTCTAATGTTGCCCTTGTTCTGGATGGTTTTATTCACATGGTTTTATCTCCCTCAATAATGTTTGGATTATTTTTTATGACAACTCATTTTAAATCTCTTTAAATTATGCATAAATCGCATAAGAATCATTTGAATGAGACAACTCTATGCAAAGATATGGCTCTTAAAATATGAGTCATTTTTTGGGGAAAATATAGATTAAGGATATTAAATATTGGCATTAGAGATTAAATTATGCATAGGAGATTTCATTGAATAGATATATAAGTATTATATCCATATTTCTATGTTTATTTATAAAGACAATACAAAACCTTTTATTTAATGAAGTTTCATTTTTTTATTGGAACCAACAATTATATTCAATAAAACATAAGAGAGGTTGAAGAACACAAGCTTAAACTGAGAGGAGGGGTGAACAATATAAGATCAAACTTTTAATTTTATTTCCAAAGCAATATCATCCAATATTATCAATTTCAATAATGAAATAATGCGCATATCATCACACACATAAGAGACACAGATTTAACGTGGTTCACCCAATGTGGGCTACATCCACGGAGAAAATATTTCTTATAAATTTTCTCAATAAATCTCTTGGGAACCAATTCCCTATTACAATTATAGATATTTATTCTCAGATATCTCTTGGGAATAAACCTCTAGTTCATAGACCTCTATCCACAGGAGACACCAATCCCCTTTGCTTTGGTTCATGGACCTCTATCCATATGAGACACCAATCCCCTTTGCTCTGGTTCATGGACCTCTATCCACAGGAGACACCAATATCCTTTACTCTAGTTCTTGGACCTCTATCCATAGGAGAAACCAATCCCCTTTGATCTGATTCATGGACATCTATCCACAAGAGACACCAATCCCCTTTTCTCTGGTTTGTGGACCTCTATCCATAGGATACACCAATCCCCTTTGATCTGGTTTGTGGACCTCTATCCATAGGAGACACCAATCCCATTTGCTCTAGTTTGTATACCTCTATCCATAGGAGACACTAATTCCCTTTGCTCTAGTTTGTGGACCTCTATCCACAGGAGACACCAATTCTATTTTATCTGATTCATGGACCTCTATCCACAAGAGACAACAATCCCCTTTGCTATGGTTCGTGGACCTCTATCCATAGGATACACCAATCCCATTTGCTCTGGTCTACTCCAAAGCCTACTCAAATTTACTCCAAGCCTACTCATAAGGTTTACTTAAATTTTATCTAATCCTACTCACAAGGCTTGCTTAAATCTACTCCAAGCCTACTCACAAGGCTTGCTTAAATCTGCTCCAAGCCTACTCACAAGGCTTGCTCAAATATGCTCCAAGCCTACTCACAAGGCTTTCTCAAATATGCTCCAAGCCTACACATAAGGCTTGCTCACAACTCTACTCAAATCTTCTCCAAGCCTACACATAAGGCTTGCTCAGATATTCTCCAATAACTTGCTCAAATTTATCTCAATAACCTGCTCAAATCTGCCTCAATAACTTGCTCAAATATGCCTCAATAACCTGCTCAAATCTACCTCAATAACCTTCACAAATCTACCTCAATAACCTACTCAAATCTACTCTCAAATATTACTCACAAACGTTGCTCAACCTCATCACAAAATCTTCTCAACCTACTCAACCATTCCTAATTTTTGCATAGAAATAAGTGCATATATCTTTCCCAAAAGTGCTTTCTTTGACTAAAGTAATTCAGACATATTCTACCTAAAATTATTTTTCTTCATGAACATATAAAGAATGATATGCATTACAAATACTCAATATGTTCTTCTCATATTTATTAACTCTGTTGTTTTCACATGTCTCACATTCATTGCATTCAAAAGGATACTCTAGTCTAGCACTTGATAGTTGACCTTCTTATGTACTTCCAAAATTAATCAAAACCAATGTACATACTTGCTTCACAAAACTGGTCTATAGCCCTTGCAAATTTATTCCCAATATCACTCAAAACTAATGCATATATTTGCTTCACAAGATTTGTCTATAACCCTTGCAATTTCATTCCCAATATGACTCAAAGTTAATCCACCAATTTTCTCTCAAACCCCTGATAGTATACTTTCAAACCCTTGCACCTATATTTCTAATTTCATTCAACAATAATAAAAAACTTTATTCTCAAACCCTAGCACATGTATTTCGAATTTTATTCAACAATAATGCACAATTATTCCCAACTTCAATCAATCACTAATGCACATCAAATCAATCCTTATACCTCCACCATATGACATCAAAAATATTTTCTTCAAACAAAACCACCTTAGGAAAGAGTTAAATCACATACCTCTAAAAACTGCCTTGATGATGATGTACTTTCAAAACCTATCTAAAAAATAATTTCTCTTTCTTGTGCCACTTCAAAAACTGATTAGTAAATTTCTCTTTCAAATCATCCACATTAAAATCCTTCTCAAAATATGTGCATAATAAGGTTTGAAAATTATGTTTTATAACTCCTTTTTAGTCTCCCAAAATAAGGCTTTTAGTAGTGACAAAACCCTCAAATTTCCTTCTTCTATCATACAAAATTATATTTACAAATTAAACCATAATCACACCTTATAAATCCTACTTTTATAATGCACTAGAGATGATTTTAAATTCACCCCAATATACCTTATAACACCTACTAACACAATGTGCAAATGACAATTTTTAATTCACTCCCATGCACCTTATAACTCCTACTAACTTAATAAAAACAAATAATAAAGTTGCACCTTATGACTCCCTTTCTAAATCAAAATATAAACAAAATTTCCAGTGCATAACCTTTTCACATAAGCTTTAATAAAAAATTTAGGCTCATACCTCAACCATACAAGCCAGCGAATGTGATGAGAATCGAACACCAAACCTCTGCCCATGTAGCACCCAATCCAAGGCTTGGCAGCTAGTTGAGCTACCTCTACAGGTAGTAATAGTCAAACAATATGAACATATTGAAGTCTTCCTTGTCAACCAAAATGATTTCCTCACTGCTAAGCAAAACGGACCTGCCTGAATTTGACCCCGCGACTTTCCTGCCCCCAGCGACTTAGTGCTAGCTCAATGAGCTAGCCACTCAGTTGAAAATAGATGTGCAACACTTAGCCCTTGTCCTTAGTCCACTTTCCACACGGATTTTGTTCTCTTCACTTTATAGATTTGCAGATGCAGCACAAAGAGATAACATATGCTTCCCCACCAAAAATCTTCACTTGAAAAATGATTTGATGTTTGGTTTATATACCTTTCACCTCTTTTCTCATGACATCAGAGCTTGATATTTCAATATGATTTTTGAATACTAAAATTGCTTTATAAACATTGGTTCCAATGCATAAAAATTTATGTTATAATATTATAATATTATATTTTTGAAACTTTGTTCTTCAAGCCTTTATTCCAAGTGACTTTTATTAAACCCTGTCTTCATTTTAATATTTAAAATTTAAACCTTTGTCTTGTCTTTTCTTTTAAACCTTAGCCTTCTCATTTAAACCTTTGTCTTGCCTTCTCTTTTAAACCTTGGCCTTCTCATTTAATATTTAAAACTTACCTTCTCTTTTAACCCTTTGGCCCAAACCACTTTGTTCCAAGTAACTCTTAAACCTCTTTGTCCTTCTTTATTATATTTAAATCAATATTATAATATTTTTCTTTTTAACAATTTTCCTTGCTTTGAGATAAACCTTACCTTGGATAATTGTCCAATCTTAGAAGAATATTTTTGCCTTGAATAACATGCATCCTTTTGACATCAAGACTTTTACATCAATGCTAATTCAACAAGCTTAATATTTCCTACAGAGATTATAGTAAAAAGGAAGCTAGAAAAATCATAGCTTGAGGCGCAATGCCACCCAAACAATCAACATCGTAAAGATGAGGCCCAAGACCAAAAACAAAACCAACCCCTAAAATGCTGAATAAATAGGATAACTAGACAAAGGAAGTCACTCCTAGAGGAGACCAAGTCCTACTATGGGCACTAATAGAACGACCTAATGCTGGATAATGTCACCCCCTCAACTTTCTACACTAAGGCCTCAAAGAAACATAGGGATCTTAAGGCGAAGGGAAGTTAGGAAAAACCATGTTGATAGTGCATGGAACCTCATGCCAGTACTTGATAATATTTATCAAATACACCGACTCATGAGTCAACTTGCAACCCTATGAATGGAGATGAACAGTAACAATAGAAAACATCATAATATTTTCATGCAATGAAAACTGACTAAAAATTGAATCTCCAAAATAGACAACAACATTCCTAACTTTTCAAAGTTAAAATAAAATAATAGCACAAAATAAATTCCACAGAGCAGTAATATAGGTAAGCCAACAACTATTATCTCCAAAAACATCATCTACCATATGAATAATTTAGGATGAAAGGGCTTGAACAAGGAGTGAATCCAGGACCAAGTAGACTGAGCACGAGGGCAAAACCAAAAAAAATATTTAAAAGTCTCAAAAAACCACAAGCTAGACACTTAGGATTAGGAATACCAACCCTACTAAGTCTCTCTCCCATAGGAAGCCCTTGATAAATAAGAGACCAAAGAAAAAAGGTAATCTTGGGTTCAAGGTTAGACTTCTAGATATGGTTCAGACAAGAAATCCAAGTATAGAAGGTAGAGTGAGTCTGCCATATCTCATTAGATTTGTCAACACTAGGGGAAATAGGACTAAGAAGCTGATAAATCAAGAAAGAAGAGTAGGTCTTGAAAGGAGTATCCACATTCCATTGTCAATCTCTCCATTAAGCACTCAGGGGTTGAAGATCGATATTATGAAGCATGACATTAGGTATAAGCTCTTGAATCTTAAGAATAGAAAGAAGATCTAAATTTTGAATATTAAATTTATGTTTGAGATCAGGCCAACGAATATAGTCTCGAGAGTGCACTAAATCATTAATATAACAGATGCCCTTGCGAAATAGCCTCAAATATTTAATCCCTAGCATATCAGCGAGAAGAACTGAAGAGTTAGATAGAATAGGAGACCACTAGATATTTTGATAATTGAATGAAATACCATTATGAAAACCATCACCAATCCAACGAAGATGAGGTTTCACCACCTCAAAAGCTCACCAAATACTTTTAACAATAAAGTAACCCTAAATATTAAATGGAGTAGAAGTAAATATGAGAGTATGGAGGCTAATATTAGCCCAAGTTTTGTGCCCATAAGGTAGCCCTAAATAAATACAATGACAAATCAAAACCTTCCAGGCTTCAAGGCCTTCAATAGCTGTAAATGCTAATGATTCCCATTCTACCCTTATCAGTAGGTGTGCAATAAATATCTCAAGCAACTCAATGAAAACCGTGTGAATTTGTTCCCTTGTCCCAAATAAAATCCCTAAGGAATCTGGTCAACTTATTATAAGAATTCTTAGAATGGTCCCAACAGGAGGAGTAATGAACATGGGTGGCAGCAAGAATCTTTGTGCAAACCTGAAACTTGCTGGTAAGAGAAAGGGGATGCGAGGCCCAAAAAAAAATCTTCTTTTCAATTCTATCAATGACATACTGCTAGAGTTTATAGAGTGAGCTATACAAATAAAAGGGGATTCCTAATAACTTAAAACGCTCACCCCTTTGAAGCCAATGCCATAAAAAATATCTAATCCAAGCATGCATAGAAGAATAAGAAAGACAGAAACAAAGAGACTTACACCATTGGATGTTGGATCCTAAGGCCTTACAAAAAGTATCCAAACAAACCAAAGTAGTTGATACTGAAACCTCTTCTTCATTGATAGTGAGAAATTAATCATTCGCAAAGTATCTATTAATAAGCTGGATGGATATATCAAACAAAATAATACCTTTGGTCAACTCCTTAGACTCTTGATTGGTAAGAAGATAACCAAAATCTTCAGAATCAAGGATGTAAAGTGAGGGAGGCAAAGGATAGCCCTAGTGAATAGAAGAAAATAAACCAAAATTTCTTTGACCTATGTCCATTAATAGTGAGACAAGTTGAAGCATCAACAAACAACATACTGACAACCATGATAAAAAAGGGGCCAAAGTTGAGAGCTTAGAGCATAGTAAGAATGAAAGGCCACTCAATATGATCATAAGATTTCTCAAAGTGTAGTTTAATGAAAAGGGGCTTTTGACCAGAGATACGAGCCCATTCTAAACCTTCCCAAGTATCAATAATATTATCCAATATGTAATGCCCTTTAATAAAACCTGTCTACTATGGTCTAATAATCATAGGGAGAATGTTGTGAATACAAAGAGCTAAAGCTTTAGCCAAAAACTTGTAAGAGACATTAAGCAGAGTAATAGGTCTCCAAATAGTGATAAGCTTAGGTTACCCACTTTAGGAATAAATTTAATGTATCCACAATTAATAATATTACCCATAGAATTATTGGCTAACGTTTCATTATAGACATTGAGCAGATCAGGCCCAGTAAACTTCCAAGTGGTTTTATAAAATTCGCATGGAAATCCATCAAGACCAGGGGACTTGTCATTTTACATAGTCATAAGAGCATTATGAAGCTCATCAATGGAAAGAGGAGCCTCACAAAGAAGTTTTTCATAAGCAGATAACTTAGCAGGAACAACATCAAGACATTGCTAGAGTGCCATATGACGTTCTAGAGAATCCTATTGTGCTTGAAATATAAGCTTATAATGATCCACAAAGGCTGAAGCAATATGAAGAAGAGAATTCTTGGTCTACCTAGAATGAAGAGATTTTAAAAAGGCTTTGGATGGGTGATCACCAACCCTTAGCTAGTGCAGACGAGCATGAATCTGATCCCCCTGGCTTCATGTCATTCATGGACTATAAGCTGGTGGAAAATACCAACAACCCTTGTTTGCAACTACCAGTTATACGAATCATTTTTCGACAATATTAAATTTTGTTGATACTCCTTTATAACATCCAAATGAGCACACTTTCTGACATGTACCCCCTAATACTACATGAAAGAGGTATTATAGAAAATTGCTTCATTCTACCAAGAAATCCAACTAACAGAGTGACACGGTCGAGGTAATAAATTCTAGATTTTCTCAATCATAGTAATGGTGCCAGGGAGTTGCAATAAATAAGTATTTAAATAAAATTGATTACACTAAATATTAAATTGGTGAGCACTTTAATCAATCCAAAATAAAATCAAGAAATGATTTGATAATAGGAATTTATCTCAAACTGTCACAATCTTATTATTGACGGAGGATAATAAAAAAAATTATTGCTCTAACATCATAACTTGATCAAGGTGCTTGCATACTCTATCATTACCCACACAAAATTTGGACCACGTGAACTAGGGTGGAGGCATGCAATTGCACTGGAAAAAAAAGGGATAAAAAAGACCCCATCTATGTTTAAGAAAAACCAAACCTCACGCTCTCCAGCACACTAGTGTATCAGGAGGTGACCAACTTTATCTTCAGCATGCTCAACCATATTAAAAGTGCCATAAAAAATCTAATATGCCATTGATAAGTGATCAGTCAAGTACCACCAAATGGCAGAGCGACTAGGACCATCATTAGGTGCATAAATATTGGCAATGCCTAAGTTTTTCCATTAATATTCAATAAAATCCAGACCACATTATGAGAAGGATCCTCGTTAGATCCAAGTAGACAATCCTCAAGTTTGGAGGAGATAGAAATATAAGCACCACCTCAACCATCTTCATGGTGAATAATGAAGTGTATAAAATAACCTTCAATACAACTGAGAGAAACATCTAACAAAAAACCAAATATCTTAACTTCTTGTAAACAAATAACATCAACATGACCCATACTTTGTAGTGCAGATCGAACAAAAAAATTTCTTGAGGACTCTGTAAGTCATCGAACATCCCAAAAAAGGAAATTAAGTAGGAATATCCATAGATCCGTCTCCCATAGGTCTACCCCCACTGTTAGACAACACCAAAGAATTATTAACTATAAAATTTTGAGAAGGTTGAAATAAATCACCAACAATTGAGGGACTATCCACACTATTGACTATCACCAAAAACCTATTAAATAAAGAGGTTTAAGAAGGTTGAAATATATCACCAATAGTCGAAATATGACGCTTAGCATCCTGGATTCCCCTCGATGATGGTGATCCATCATGATATAGATTACATGAATGCCTAGAGGGTGGAGGTATTAGCAGTAAATTCCCTTCTTCATAGGTTGATTTATGCTTGAGAGGTTTCTCAGTAGGTAAAGCTTGAGGAGCCAAAATAGGACAAACAGGAACAATAGAAGGTTGAGATGGTAGCTTCTTATATCCATTAGAAAGCATCGACTTAGGGTTGGTCACCCCTTATTATTAGAAATTGTAATCCAATCACCCCTTATTATTCTAAAATTTAAACTCAAAGTAACTTGTTTTCCTTTATTTTTTCTACTTCTTGTCAAAATATACTGATTATTAGATATGATGATATGAAATTAGATGTTTGACTCTAAAGCATTTGTTTGATGAATTAATTGTTAATGACTTCATATCACTTTCAAGCATTACCTTTATGTCTTTTGTATGTCATTATTTATAGTAAGGTTTATTATCCTTTAATAACCTTATATATCCAATTTTCTTATTATCATTTACTTAACGTTTTGTAGTATGTTGATGTTTTCTTAGGTTTATGTCCTAATTTATACCATGTTTAGTATAGTAAAGTATTAAAAATAAATAAAATTTTCAAATTTGTATCATTTTTAACATTTTAATAAGTTATATATGGTTTCTATTGAGCTCCACTTCTATAATAATATCATAACATTATATCTACTATTAGACTAGATCATATTTAGCTTGCTATTGGAAATTTGAGTTAATTTGAGGTATTTTATGTTGTCATTGATGTCACATGGATCATTGATGTCACATTGAGTTTTGGTGGCAAAAGCACTTCATAGATAATCATCTATGATATTTCGGAGAGCATGGATATATACAAGGTTTTTATGAAAACCAAGGCAGGCAAAATAAAAGGTTTTATTTAAAACCATGGTGGGCTTATGTGGAAAGGGCTTTTCTTAAAAGCCAAGGTGGAATTTTGTTTCATTGAAAAAGGACCTCCGGTGATGAAGATATTAAAGTTTAAAGTTTAAGTTTAAATTAATGGAGGGCCGACCTATGTGCAATTAATGGAGGTTGGCATATATATATGTAAAGGTTTCAATTTATTTCGGAAAGGGGGCATATTATATATCATCGGAAAGCTTATTTTGAGGGCTATTTGACTAACTTATTTAGAAGGAGAAATAAGGTGTGTGTAAAGAGATATTTCTGATTTTGCAAAGGGGTTCCAAAAGTGAAGTTTGCCTTGTTCTTTTTCAAGAGGATTAATTCTTTCATGAGGTGACAAGGTATGCAATATTGTGATTTATTTTATTTTATGGTATAAGTGGTTTTGGGAGTGAAAAGGTTATGCAATGTTTTGATTTATTTTATTTTATGGTACAAGTGGTTTTAGGAGAGATAAGGAAGTTGTGCAATTAAAGGCCTTGGTGATGATTATTGAAAAGTGGAGTAATGTTGATTATTTTGTGATCTACTAACCCTTGTGAAGATTGGCAAAAGAATTTTGTGATTGTGGCAGATTTACAAAGAGGTTTTTTCATCTTCATAAAAGGTATGGGCACATTCTCCTATTGATTGTTTATGGTGGTTGATTTCTGAAATATCATTGGAGGGAAAAGGATTGTTTGTGGTTTCCTTTTCGAAAGTGGTTGGTTGAATGCTTCAAGGTTTTCTGAATTGAGAGTTGTGTCTAAACCTTGTTTGATAAGCATAGTTGTTGAAGCCCATTGGTTGTGAAAGAACTTGAGATTGAGATTAGAACATATTGAGTCTCTAACAATTCTCTTTATGCTTCTATGATATTGACTTGAGTTGAGTTGAGATTTATTTGAGTTGAGTTGAGTTGAGATTGAGATTAGAACATATTGAGTCTCTAACAATTCTCTTTATGCTTCTATGAGTTGATTTGAGTTGAGATTGAGATTAGAACATATTGAGTCTCTAACAATTCTCTTTATGCTTCTATGAGTTGAGTTGAGTTGAGATTGATCATTGAATAGAGTACATTGCCATTCATTGTTGAGTTCATCTTTGAGATTTGCCTATAGATTTGTGGATGAGATTTGAGTGCTACTTGAGCATGATTGATTGAGCCTTTGAGAAGGCATTTGTGGATAGAGCTTGCTAGAGCATATTTGGGCAAGTTCTTGGTGAGCTTGCTAGAGCATAATTGGGCAAGTTCTTGGTGAGCTTGCTAGAGCAGATTTGGGCAAGTTCTTGGTGAGCTTGCTTGAGCATATTTGGACAAGTTCTATGTGAGCTTGTTAAGCAGATTTGACAAGTTCTATGTGAGCTTGTTAAGTAGGTTCTGTGTGAGCCTATTGAGCAGGTTCTTAGTGAGCCTATTGACAGAGCTTTGGAGGTGATAGAGTACAGAGGATAGAGTCTCAGTGGATAGAGATCCAACAACCAACATAGTTGAAGATAGATCTGAGTGAGGAGTCTTCAAGTGGAGAGAGGTCCACCAGTTAGTGCAACAGAGAGACAGAGTCTTCTAGAAGATCACATAGCCAGAGCAGAAGGGGAAAGAGTTCTCCTATGGAAGAGATCCATGAACTTGAGATTAGGGGATCAACATCTCCTTTGGAAAGAGATCCATAAACATTGTAATTGGGAGTGATTCCCAAAGAGATTGATTGAGAAAGTTTTAGTAAAATATTTTCTCCGTGGAGTAGCCCATATTGGGTGAACCACGTAAATTGTGGTGTCTCTATTGTGTATGGTATTTTGTGCATTGCTTTGATTACTGCTATTGATACTCTATCTATACACAACATAATATTGAATTGGAAGAAAAAGTAAAAAGTGGTCTTATACTGTTCACCCCCTCTCAAGTATAAGCTTGTGTTCTTCAATTGGTATCAGAGCGGGTTCCTTCGAAAAGACTAACAGCTTGAGGGCAGATTCTACTGGGTTACAAGATGGACAAATGGTATATTGACAGTGGGTGCTCTAGTCATATGACTGGGTATAAGAATAAGTTCATTTCCTTAAAAGGGAACAACAATGGATCTATGAGATTTGGTGATAATGCTTCAACTAAAATCAAAGGGAGAGGAACTTTAAGTTTGGATGATGGAAAGACAACTACACAAGGTGTACTCTATGTTGAGGGTCTAAAACACAACCTACTAAGTGTAAGTCAGCTTTGTGATCGAGGGTACACAATTACTTTTTCCTCTACAGGATGCAAAATCAGGGAAACAAAATCAGGAAAGCTTGTTGCAACTGCAGAAAGAACAAATAACAATCTCTACATGTTCAATGAAATAAAAAGGGAAAAATGTCTTTTATCTCAAGAAGAAGAGAGTTGGCTATGGCATAAAAGGTTGTGTCACTTGAATTTTGATAACATAGTAAGGATAAGCAACAAAAAAATTGTCAGAGATCTACCAAAGATAAAAAGACCTTCAAATACAATTTGTGCACAATGTCAGTATGGAAAGCAGACAAGATCAAGCTTCAAGGCAAAAGAATATTCCTCTTCCAAGGTATTAGAATTGATTCATACTGATTTATGTGGGCCCATGAGAACTAAAAGTCTACAAGGTGAAAGTTACTTCATGTTGTTCATAGATGATTATTCTAGAATGACTTGGGTTGTTTTTCTGAAAGAAAAATCAGAGGCATTTGAGCATTTCAAAGTATTCAAAGAAATGGTAGAAAATGAAACAGGAAAGAAGATCAAGTGTTTACGATCAGATAGAGGAGGGGAATTCATCTCTACATAATTCATTGAGTTTTGTGCAGAACATGGAATCAAAAAAGAATATTCAGTAGCCAAGACTCCTCAACAAAATGGAGTAGTAGAAAGAAAGAATAGAACTCTTGAGAATATGGCCAGAGCAATGCTAAATGAATCAAAAATTTCAGCTGGATTTTGGAAGGAAGCAATCAGTACAACAGTCTATGTTATGAATAGAGCTCAAGTTAGAACAAAGCAACATAAGACTCCATATGAGTTTTGGAAAGGAAGACCTCCCACGGTGAACTACTTTAGAATTTTTGGAAGTAAGTGTTATATCAAAAGAGAGGATAAGGACTTGGGCAAGTTTGATCCTAGATGTGATGAAGGTATTTTTCTTGGATACTCTACAAAAAGTAAGGCCTACAGATGCTACAATAAAAGAACACATACCATGGTGGAAAGCATAAATGTTAGAATTGATGAAAGAACAGGAATAAATGAGCCACCTCAGGAAGATATTCTTGAAGAAGAAGAAAGTTGTCAGGAGGAAATGGGTGAAGATTCAGATGAAGAAGATTTGCAAAATATATCTTCCAAAACTACATCAAGATATATTCAAAAAAATCATCCAGAATATTTGATCATTGGTAGTCCTAATGTCAGACGGACAAGAAGAGGAATCATAGGCTCAACAGAACAAGCAGACGTTTCACTATTATCCAAGATAGAACCAAAGGATTTCAGAGAGGCAAAAAATGATGAATGTTGGATTAAGGCAATGAAGGAAGAACTAGATCAGATTGAAAAGAGTAAGACTTGGGAATTAGTTCCAAGACCAAAAGGAAAAAATGTGATTGGTACTAAATGGGTCTACAGGAACAAACTAAATGAAGATGGTCAAGTCATCAGAAACAAGGCAAGATTGGTGTGTAAAGGATATGCTCAAGTAGAAGGAATTGATTTTGATGAGACCTTTGCACCAGTTGCAATATTGGAAGCTATACGGATGTTTTTGGCACTTTCAAGCTATAGGAATTTTAAAGTATATCAGATGGATGTCAAATCAGCTTTTTTGAATGGTCATTTAGAAGAAGAAGTTTACATTGAACAACCAGATGGGTTTAATCAAGCAGATAAGCCAGATTATGTGTGTAAATTGAAAAAGGCTCTCTATGGCTTAAAGCAAGCCCCTAGAGCATGGTATTCAAGATTAGATAAATATCTTCGAGAGCAAGGTTTCAGAAGGGGAACAGTTGATAGCAATTTGTATATTAAAAATAAGGGAAATGATTTGATGATTGTGGAAGTTTATGTGGATGATATTATTTTTGGGGGTAGCAATGATAGAATGTGTCAAGAATTTGCAAGAAATATGACTAATGAGTTTGAAATGTCTATGCTTGGTGAGTTAACCTTTTTCCTCGGATTACAGATTTCACAATTAGAAAAAGGGATATTTCTTTCACAAACAAAGTATATAAAGGAGATGTTGAAGAAATTCAAAATGGAAGATAGTAAGCCAGTTAGTACTCCAATGGTTACAGGGTGTAAATTAAGCAAAGATGATGAATCTCCTGATGCAAATCAAACTCTATACAGATCTATGATTGGTAGCCTGTTATATGTTACAGCTACAAGACCAGATATAATACAGGCAGTTGGTTTAGTGGGAAGATTTCAAGCAGCTCCAAAAGAATCTCATGTGACAATAGTGAAAAGAATTCTCAGATATCTCAAAGGAACAATGGAGTATGGTCTATGGTATCCTAGAAGCAGTAAGTTTACTCTCACAACCTACACAGATGCAGATTGGGCAGGAAATATTGATGATAGAAAAAGCACAAGCGGAGGAGCATTCTTTCTTGGTGATTGCCTAGTTTCTTGGCTAAGTAAAAAACAACCATCAATGTCACTTTCCACAACAGAGGCAGAATATATTGCAGCAGCAACATGTTGTTCACAGGTATTATGGATGAAACAGACTCTCAAAGATTTTAGCATAGAACATGATCATCCAATTCCTATTATGTGTGATAATACTAGTGCTATAAGTATCTCGAAGAATCCAGTAATGCATGCCAGAACAAAGCACATTCCAATCAAGTATCACTTTTTAAGAGAACAAGTTACAGAGCAACAAGTAAGATTGGAATATGTTCCTACAAAATATCAGATTGCAGACATCTTTACAAAACCATTACCAAGAGAAGCATTTGAGCGTTTGAGAGAACAACTGGGAGTAAAAGTACTCCCACCCCAAAATTAATCACCTCAAAAGAAAAAGGGGGTGAGGGGGGCTAAGCTTAAGAGTTATATCTTTTAGCCCCATAGGTGTCCCTTTTGCCATTGATGTCAAAGGGGGAGAGATTTGAGTAAGGGGGAGAGCATTGAGTTAGGGGGAGCAGCCTCCAAAGAGAGTATTGAGTTAGGGGGAGCAGCCTTGGCCCTCCATAGAGAGTATTGAGTCAGGGGGAGCAACTTTGATTCTCAGAGATGGTTTTTACAGTGATTGTGGTGTTTGCATTAGAGGTGTTGCCATCAATGACAAAGGGGGAGATTGTTGGAAATTTGAGTTAATTTGAGGTATTTTATGTTGTCATTGATGTCACATGGATCATTGATGTCACATGGATCATTGATGTCACATTGAGTTTTGGTGGCAAAAGCACTTCATAGATAATCATCTATGATATTTTGGAGAGCATGGATATATACAAGGTTTTTATGAAAACCAAGGCAGGAAAAATAAAAGGTTTTATTTAAAACCATGGTGGGCTTATGTGGAAAGGGATTTTCTTAAAATCCAAGGTGGAATTTTGTTTCATCGAAAAAGGACCTCCGGTGATGAAGATATTAAAGTTTAAAGTTTAAGTTTAAATTAATGGAGGGCCGACCTATGTGCAATTAATGGAGGTTGGCAATATATATATATATAAAGGTTTCAATTTATTTTGGAAAGGGGGCATATTATATATCATCGGAAATCTTATTTCGAGGGCTATTTGAATAACTTATTTAGAAGGATAAATAAGGTGTGTGTAAAGAGATATTTCTGATTTTGCAAAGGGGTTCCAAAAGTGAAGTTTGCCTTGTTCTTTTTCAAGAGGATTAATTCTTTCATGAGGTGACAAGGTATGCAATATTGTGATTTATTTTATTTTATGGTATAAGTGGTTTTGGGAGTGAAAAGGTTATGCAATGTTTTGATTTATTTTATTTTATGGTACAAGTGGTTTTAGGAGAGATAAGGAAGTTGTGCAATTAAAGGCCTTGGTGATGATTATTGAAAAGTGGAGTAATGTTGATTATTTTGTGATCTACTAACCCTTGTGAAGATTGGCAAAAGAATTTTGTGATTGTGGCAGATTTACAAAGAGGTTTTTTCATCTTCATAAAAGGTATGGGCACATTCTCCTATTGATTGTTTATGGTGGTTGATTTCTGAAATATCATTGGAGGGAAAAGGATTGTTTGTGGTTTCCTTTTCGAAAGTGGTTGGTTGAATGCTTCAAGGTTTTCTGAATTGAGAGTTGTGTCTAAACCTTGTTTGATAAGCATAGTTGTTGAAGCCCATTGGTTGTGAAAGAACTTGAGATTGAGATTGAGTTGAGTTGAGTTGATTTGAGTCTCTAACAATTCTCTTTATGCTTCTATGAGATTGACTTGAGTTGAGTTGAGATTGATTTGAGTTGAGTTGAGATTGAGATTAGAACATATTGAGTCTCTAACAATTCTCTTTATGCTTCTATAAGTTGATTTGAGTTGAGTTGAGTTGAGATTGAGATTAGAACATATTGAGTCTCTAACAATTCTCTTTATGCTTCTATGAGTTGAGTTGAGTTGAGATCATTTGTGGATCATGTCTCATCATCATTGAAGGTACATTGCCATTCATTGTTGAGTTCATCTTTGAGCTTTTCCCTTATAGATTTGTGGATGAGATTTGAGTGCTACTTGAGCATGATTGATTGAGCCTTTGAGAAGGCATTTGTGGATAGAGTTTAGAGAAAATTTGGGCAAGTTCTTGGTGAGCTTGCTAGAGCATATTTGGGCAAGTTCTTGGTGAGCTTGCTAGAGAGAATTGGGCAAGTTCTTGGTGAGCTTGCTAGAGCAGATTTGGGCAAGTTCTTGGTGAGCTTGCTAGAGAGATTTGGACAAGTTCTATGTGAGCTTGTTAAGTAACAAGTTTATGTGAGCTTGTTAGGGGTTATGTGTGAGCCTATTGAGCGAGGTTCTTAGTGAGCCTATTGATAGAGCTTTGGAGGTGACAGAGTACAGAGGATAGAGTCTCAGTGGATAGAGATCCAACAACCAACACAGTTGAAGATAGATCTGAGTGAGGAGTCTTCAAGTGGAGAGAGGTCCACCAGTCAATGCAATAGAGAGACAAAGTCTTCTAGAAGATCACATAGCCAGAGCAGAAGGGGAAAGAGTTCTCCTATGGAAGAGATCCATGAACTTGAGATTAGGGGATCAACATCTCCTTTGGACAGAGATCCATAAACATTGTAATTGGGAGTGATTCCCAAAGAGATTGATTGAGAAAGTTTTAGTAAAATATTTTCTCCGTGGAGTAGCCCACATTGGGTGAACCACGTAAATTGTGGTGTCTCTATTGTGTATGGTATTTTGTGCATTGCTTTGATTATTGCTATTGATACTGCTATCTATACACAACATAATATTGAATTGGAAGAAAAAGTAAAAAGTGGTCTTATACTTGTTCACCCCCCTCTCAGTATAAGCTTGTGTTCTTCACTTGCTTCTCTATTATAAAAATTTTCCATATCTCTCCACTATTATTTCTCTAATCAAATTTTTTTAAATGGCTGAAGTAAGATGGAAAGTTTTCCTTAAATTACCGAAGTAAAGGTACACTATAAAAGTAGATGATTTAATGCTTTTAGCTATTCCTTACACATGACACATATAAAATGTTCAAGTTATCCTCTTTTTATATATTATCACTCATAAGAATTTTGGTTTGGACTACTAATGAAAGGAATATTGAGACCTTAGGGAGGGCCTTAAGTGACTAAACACTCTTTCAAGAGAAATCCTTGGGAGTAGAGAATTCTAATTGCTCTATGGTATTATATCTCAACTTGATCAATTTTCCATCATCTTTTATAGATTCCAAACCAACACATATTTTCACTAAAAGCGCAAAGAAAACTCTTGAAGCATATTTTGAAGTTCACTTACTACTTTATTGAGATAATCTCCCTCGACCAAATAGTTAATAGAAATTCAACATCTAAAATTGTTGCTCATATCAATATAACTTTCTACTTTTGAACCTCTATAAACCAAACATGGTTGAGTCTATTGTTGCTAATTTATAACAATAATAAAAGGGTAAGGATTCAATGAAACATTAGAATAAAAAATTATAAAACCCCCTCATTGAGCAACCACCAAATATTCATTTTGATTAATTACAAACTCTTTGAAATGAAGTTCCATGTTGACAAGGCAACTTTTCCTTCCTTAACAAGTTTCTTGCATCCATAACCTATATCATGCCAGATTATTCCTAATGCCAAAATATCATGGTTAATATTAAAAGAAACATAAAATGTTACACTAATATTAAAGAGTTCTTAACTTTTACACCTAATTTGAACTTTTTATTCTCTTTATCACTCAAATCAATTGTTCACCCATTTAGAATCCACTTTCCTCTTTTAAGATATCCTATTATTAATAGTTAGTAATATATGTGTAACTACATAATAATTTTATTTTTAATGCAACCTAACATTAAAAATTTAAATTTTTAAAATAAATTATTTTTTATTGTACAAATTAAAAAGATAGTAGCTATAAAGTGAATTATCCTTTTAAAACTAATTTAGGGTCAACTTGTTTTTTTCACTTAGATTAGATATCACTATTAACTTGATTCAGGTAAAAATTATTATATTTTTTAGATCATTTTTACCTTCTTTTATTATTTTCTTAATTGATTATATAAAATTAAAATGCATCTCATCTATATTACATAACGATCACATTATCATGGTGCTTTAGCTATGCACATAATGATAATTAATGTATTAGCTTAATACTTTAATTGATATAACTTTAAAAATATTTTTATTCATTTTATTATTTTTATAATTGACTATATATAATAGAAATTTATGTATTAACATGAATATACAAAAATTTATAATCATAGTAATTTTTTAAAGCACTTTTGTTTTATTTTGTTATTTTTTATTAACTATACAAAATAGAAATTGATATCATGCATTCACATCATAACCATATAATGGTATTTAAGGAAATGACAATTTAAATGGAAATGAATCTCATCTATTCACATCATAACCACATAATGGTATTTAAGGAAATGACAATTTAAATATATTATTTGATAAAAGATAAAATTAAATATTTCTTTTAATTTTTTTAATTATTTAGTTTCATGACATTTAATTACCTCATTTCATTTCATTATCCAATGATATTAGTTCAATCGGTTACATTTATCAACTTAAAAAAAAAATCTAGGTTTAATCTTACCAAACTATAAATGCATTTTTTTATAGCAACACTTTTTATATACACATCTGTCGTAGGAGTTGAGCTCGGTCTCATCACCGATAATGTGGGGGTTGAGCTCAGGTCTCATCACCCATAATGCAAGTAGCATATGCTAAATGCATAATTATAATCGATTGATGTAAAATAACATTAATATTGATTTGAATGAAAAAATCATTATACCTATTGTAGATAATAAGGTTATATACTAAGGATGAGACTCTTTTGAAATAGATTTCATCTATATTACATCATTGATCACATAGTGATATTACATTAAATTATAGTATCACTATATAACTATGACCTAATATAGGTGAGATCAATTTCAAAGCACCCAAAAATATAACCTTATCATCTAGAACTTCAAAAAATTATACTATCCCTATAACTAGGACCTAATATAAGTGAGATCAATTTCAAAACACCCAAAAATATAACCTTATAAAAAATGTAACCTTATCATCTAGAACTTCAAAGATATAACCTTATCATCTAAAATAGGTGAAATGAATTCTTCATTCAAATCAATTAATATCAATATACGGCTAATAATACACATTCTAAAATTATAAATATAATACCAACTAGTGAAAAAGATGGAGAAAATAATACAATTATTTTCTCTCTTGTCTACATGTGAGCAAGACCATTGAAAATTTTAAACCATGCAATTGATATATTTAATCTTTTAAAACAAAATAATTAAAGAGATAACATGAGAAAATACTTTTGTTTATTTCAAAATTCAAATATGGTTGTCCATACAAACAAAGGTTGGTCCAAGTCTTTTTGCAATAATTACAAGTCACCCACTAAATGTTTGTATTTGGTTATTTTAATAGTTAGAATATAGCTAAAATTTACTATAGCTGGAGCAAATGTTTGTGTTTGGTTATTTTAATAGTTAGAATATAACTAAAATATTATATAGGTGAAAGAGAATAACACCCGCACGTCACCAAGTGTTTGCAGTTGATTATTTTAATAATTAAAATATAGCTAAAATTTTATATAAGTGAAGGACAATAATACCCGCAAGTCACGAGTGTTTGTATTTGGTTATTTTAATTGTTAGAATATAGTTAAAATTTTATATAGGTGGAGAAGCATAACACCGGAAGTCACCGACTAAATGTTTGTTTTTAATTATTTTAGTAATTTTATATTAGCTCTCGGGGCAAACATTTAATAGAAAATATATTTTATTAATTTATCATGTGTATCTTTAAATTTTATAGGTATGGATAGGATTTAATACTTCAATTATAAGATATGTAAAAGAACTTTATTTTAAAATGTGTATTGAAGGTAAAATTTGTATCATGTTATTTTTAGATTTATATTGTTAAAATAGATAATAAATTAATATTAAAATATAAATTTGAAAAATAATTAATGATTTTTTATTATTTTTATTTTAAGAAAAAGGTTGTAATTAGGTCTTTACTTTTGATAAATTATAATTTTTTTTGTTTTAAGTTTGACAGTTGATTCAATTCCCATCTCCATTGAGTTGTTATAGATAGGAACCTACATTTTTCATAAAAAGTTTAAATTCTTGATTTTTATTTTCAGAATCTTCTTCAATTTTCTTTTGTAAATACAAATATTCTAGAATTCAACCTCTTCCTTATATTTTCCTATAACAACCTTTATAATACCAAAACTCCACCTTTACTTAGTAGAGTTATATTTTCAAAACTCCACGTTATTATAGCTTGCTTTACCATCTTTAGACTATTAATTTCCTTCCTAAAACATAAGTGCAACCATAGAACTATAATAAATAGTTTAGTAGTCTAAAAAATTAAAATTTTATGATCAAAGCTTATCAGGGAATATATACATAATAACTAAAATATGAATCATTATATAATACAAGTGGAATTCATTTTAATCCTAAATAACCAATTAAAAACATTTTATCATATTAATGAGTTATGACATGAATCTCATTCATATTATAATGGCATTTTAACAGACCATAATGGTATTATTTTAATAAATAGTTTAGTAGTTTGAAAAAGTTGAAAGTTCCAATGTCCCATAATCCAAACAACAACCAACTCAAATAATCCATTCAACCATGAAGTCCATATGATATCTTCTTCTACTTCAACATATAAAACTTCTACTCACTTCATGAAATCATAGTTCGCTTTGCCAAATATGGACTGTTAGTTTCCTCTAATGCATTAATCTATATATGGAACCTCTTAAACATTTTGTAATCCTCTGGAACATTGATTTGAATTTGTTTCTTTCAAAAACATTTATCAACTCTAGCTAAATTTACTACTTCCTTTAACCATAGAAAAGAGAATTTAACTTCATGATTCTCTATTAAAACCCCTCTATTGGCTAGCCTATCTACACATTTGTTCCTTTCTCTTAGTAAATGTGTAAACATGACTTCTTCAAACTTTGTAGTAAGGTCTTATATTTCCACAATGATCTCTTGTATGTTCTATGGAGCCTTTGCTTTCCTCAAAATTGCATTTATTACTATTAGTGAATTGCCTTCTATCCATACTATGTTCCATTTCATTTGTCTACATATTTTTAATCCTTCTAAAGCTACCCAAGATTTAGCTTCATTATTTGTCTTAAATTCACGAAAGCATAATGTGATAAAATATCACCCCTATTTTTTTTTATTATTCCCCTCCTCCTCCTGGTCCTAGATTTCCTTTAAAAGCTCCATTAAAATTCACTTTGACTAATTCTACCTCTGGTGTTTTCCACTATATATTTTTATCCTTCCTTTTGTTTCTTGTGTACCCACCATCATAATTTCAATTGATGAGTTGATTTCATCTATCAAGGATATCTACTTCAAGATTAAGGATTGGGTGAGTTGATACGATTGGTTTAGACTCCTCTATGGCTAAAAAAATCTTTCTTTTTATAACCTCTAAATTGCTTTCTTTTCCTTTTAATATTTTTTGTTTCTTTCCATCCATATAATCCAAAGTATTGTATCTTTTGATGTATTCCAAATTGTTTGTAAAGTCTCTCTTTTAAAAGTGCTCTACCATTGCTTTAACCATTCTTCAATTCTACCATTCATCACCATGCATTTACCAAATATATCAATAATCCATTGTCATATTTCATAGACTATTGAGCAGTATTCCAAGATATGGTCTATACTCTCCTCCTTTTTACATAGAACACATTATGAGGGGGCCATGAATACCCCTTTTCCTTAGGTTATCCCAAGATAAAAATTTCTTGTGACCTACTAGGCATATTAACATTTTAACTTTTGGAATGCTTAGGCTATCCCAAATATCTCTCTATATTCTTTTGATATTCCTCTTTTGTTGGTGCTTTACATTATATTTGTTTCTTGTTATGTATTCTCTTGACTTATTCAACTCCTAAATTAGCTTAACCTTGGATCCCCTAAGAATAATCATTGTTGTTATCTTTAGGTTCAACTACCTCCTAGAAATATTGTATGGTGTATTTGTAAAAAAATACTCTTTACATTTGTATCTTCCTTCTTGATCCATGTACATAATGTTTGAAACCTTGGCACCATATTTATCTTGAAGTAATCTCATCCATGGTTTCAAAATTGGATATACATTGAGTGGTCTTTTATCATACCAAGTATCCATCCAAATAGATTTTTTTCTCCAATTCCCACCACTCATCTTAGACCTTTTTCACTAGATCAATTGATTTTTTTAAAATCGTTCAACAATGTAGAACCATCTGGTAGTGAGAATGTGGTAAAAATTAAGCTTAGGTCATTGGGATCAATGTACTTAGAAGAATTCTTGCCCATTGTATTTGATTCTCTTTGTACCTATTCAAATTACTTTTCACCTTAGAGCTAAGTTTACATTTGTAAGAACTCCCCTAGTTGTTTTTGGTTAAAAAGGCTTTTGAATTACTTATAAGCATGTAAAAATGCTACATCATCAACCCTTCCAAGAAAATAGGGCTTTCATCCAAAATTTTACATAAGAGCAATAAATATGTCTTACATGTATTCTACCAATACAAGGACTAAGGAATCTATGACTTTCTTCTAAGTCACTACATACAAGAATTAGAGTTGCCATCATCAATATGGAGAATACAGTAGAGTTTTGCACTAATTTTATATATCCACCATCAAGGAGAATATCCATAATAAGTCATATCCCCATCGATCTAAATCCTAATTTTTTATATCATCTACATTCTTGTTTATTCTTAGAGAAAATAAAGAAACTCTACTAATCTAAATCTATACTGAAGCACATATATCTTATCAATCACCCTTTGTAACTTCCAACCTTGAGAGGAGGTCCTAGTGGGCATCTTCAATCAACTAATGGTTACTTATGAGTCTGATTCTACTTGTACTACAGACCAACTGACCTTAATAAATTCCTAAAGGTCATGAAGGATAACACCTACTTTTGCTAGATTTTTTGGGAGGACAACAAGAGTTTTTGCAAAAATATAAGTATGAGTACCATTTGAGAGTCTTCCTATGCCTCCCATGTTTTTCCTTCATAAGTTACCTTTTGACATGCCATAAATGTTGATCTTTATAATACCTCTCGAAGGGGCTTGTCATGGTCCATTCCTCTCAATAGTAGGTTGGGGACATTGTGGATGCTTATGTCTCCATTCATCCATAGGGAGTTAAATCTTGGAGAGTGTTAAGTGCCACTTTTGAGATACTATGGAGAGGGGTTTCAGAGTATGCAATGTAGTTTCCTTGATATTGGTTGTAGTATTTTTTTCCAAATATGTTGGACATTATGGTGAGTCACTTTAAATATTTTTTTATTCATTTTTTTCCAAATATTCTAGAGCATCTAAGATATACTAACCAAGGTCATCTCTTTCATCAAGTTATCCAATCTATTAACCCTATGCCAAGTCCTTCATGTCTACTCGAGGGAGATGAATTGAATGAGTCTTAGATCTAATAATATAGTCAACCATTTCTATAATTGAATGGTTAGGGGATAGAAAAAAAATGTGGTCCTAGATCTCATTCTTTGCATAGAATAACTCACATCTAAACATACTATAAAAACCATGTTTCATTAGCTAGTCTCTTGTAAGAACCTTCTTGTAAAGAAAGATCCAGATAAAGAGTCACACTTTAGACTAAGTCAAAAGTTGACAAATCTAAATGAAGATATCACTAAGTGGATTTTTCCCATGGTGAGTGATAAATGAGTGTTCTAAAGTTATAGTATACACACTATGAGAATGTAATCCCCATCCCAGATTGTCTTTATCTTTCATCCAATATAGAAACTAGGTTCAAGAACCTGATGAATAGCCTCCTTGGCAACCTCTATTACCAATATTGACCAGTCCCTTATTGGAATCCAAACTCTATCCTCTGCATTCATTTCCATATATTCCATGTAGTAGTGTGATATCTTTATCCATCCTTGACTATGAATTTGTTCAATGAGGTTTCCCTATTATGGAAATTGTTAATATAATGGAGGTGAACCATCTCAAGTGTCTATATAAAATTTTGCTTGATGGCCATTCCCCAATATCTAAAATAGTTGTAGTTTGATAATTGTCTTCCCTATCCTTAGTACCTCAATAATTGAGGTACCTTATCGAGGAAGTTGATATTGTTAGAATTACTGTGCTAAAGTAACTATTATTATTACCTCATTTGGTAATATGTAAATTATTTTGGGTAGATTATTAATTTACTACCTAAGGTTAGATATTCATTAATATATTTTGATTAACGAATATTAGTTGTTAGCAACTTTAGTTAGTTGTTAGCGACATTAGTGAGATAGGTTAGTGGGATATTTGTTTATGGCTATCTTTAGCCTTATGATGTACTATATATTTCTATCATTAATAATATCCAAAAAGTTAATCACTCTAACTTCATTGGTATTAGAGCCTTTGTAATCGGGACCTGCAGAGTTGGGAGAAGGGTAGAGCTAGGAGAAGGCAAGGAATAATCGCTTGCACTTGGACACACTTTCCAAGGTAGAAAATCTGACAAGACCAGCCCTCAACACATTTCTTGAGGTAGGACAACCTGTACCAGAGTTCGAAGCAAGTATTGGATAAACCTAATTGAATCCAAGGAGGCACAAATCCCAAGACAGGATCCTCCTGGACCTGTTACTCAAAACGGATCCTGAGGCAGATTCTGAGTAGCACAACATGCTTTCCAAGGTAGCACAAAATCTCTAGCTACTAGGCATGGAAATTGAGGCAACATCTTGCTCAAAATTTTCTTGGCATCTGAATTTGGATCAGAATTTCATGTGATTTGATGAATTTTATTGACATGAATATTTCATCCCACAGTGAATCTCCTGTGGCAAGCACATTTTTCTCACTGAAACCCTTGATATCATGAGGCACGAAGAATTGAATTGCATGAAAAGATCAACATTGATGTCTTAACGTGTAAAATTAGAGGTGCACAGTTCAGTCATACCTTTCTGTAGACTATATCTACACAAAATTCTAGGTAAAATTTGGAACCTATCAGACACACAACTTTAGAAAATGCACTAAACAACATTTGGAATGACACAAACTCCAATGGGATCAATTGATTTACACTCCAAACAACACATGACCGATGTTGAACCCCAATTTGATGATCACACATAATCTCACGTCTAACACTCTAGTAGACAATGATCATAGGATGCATGGCATATCCAACTACGGATATGTGGTGGCTTGTTATTGGTACATGTGGCATGCTATCGATGTGTACACATGGTGGGTGTCTCTTTATTTGGAGAAAACGACAAAACAAAGCTTTAAGAATTGATTGCTCGAAGGCAATCGATGTTAAAGAGGCGGTTATTCAGATTTATATCGTTGTAATAGCCTCTGCTTGAAGAATGTAGGACTAAAAAGTCCCATGTTCTTAGTTTTTCCACTTCACAGTGGAGAAGAAGACAAATATCGCATGCTCCCCTTCCCTACTCGTCGGGATCGCTAGGTCGACTGGCAGAGCAGGCCAACACTAGGGCGCTAATATGCCAACAACTTTCTTTTGCTAAAGAAAACCTGCAGACAACATTGGACAAGTAAAATTGTTGTTTTTGCAAAGTTTTCTAAAAAAAAATGCAATATTTTTTTAATAATTTTATATTTATTGCTAAATCAATTAGTTTTTTATCTTTTTTAAATTTGATAACTATAATTGATTTTTAGCAAACTATTTTATCATTAATTAAATATTTGATTAACTTTATTTTTTGCAATCAAAACTAAGCAAAGGAGACTCATTTTTTGCAAAATCAAACGAAACATGTGCATTTGTTTTTTTTCAAAAAGGAGAAATACAAAATAAAACTTACACTTTCATTTTTTTTGCAAATTGGAGAAGGATCTCATCACATTGAAGATCTAAATTTTCCAAAACCTTGTTTATTTTGCAAACAAAAGGGGGGACAAAAGTGTATTCTCTTTGCAAAATTATAACACAAGGAAAGGGAAAATTGTGAAAATCAAAGGGTTGAAGCATTGAAACTTGTTTATTTTGCAAAACAAACAAGAGGGCAATTGTTTTTGTAAAATTCTTTGCAAAATTGTAAGACAAGGGGAGAATTGTGAATATCAATTTTTTGCAAACACAAAATCATTTTTTTGCAAAAAATATTGTAATAAAGGTGCATTTTCGATTGCATTCGACACCTTTTTAAATTGGCATTGTAAAAATAGGTGCATTTTCAGTCGAATCTGTGTTAAAAATTTGTGGGCACTTTTGATGATTTATTGCATTTAAATTCCTATTTTCGTAATTACATCTTAAGTTAAAATCAAGAGCACTTAAGACCCCAAATTTTACACCCATTTGTGCAATTTATTGCACAAGTAAAAACCAATTTTTATTTTGATATTCACTCCATAAAATACCCAAAAATTCACTCTTCTTGTTTGGCTTAAATTCCTCAAACTAATCATCCTTCTTCATAAGGGTTTTTAGGTAGGTGCCATTAAATATCAATTTGAGTGAATTCTCTTTCAGTACTCATTTGGGTATATCGGAAGAGAGACCATATTTTGGTGAAATAAGGAACCTTCATAGTAGCAACTGTTTGCACTATGGGGGGAATAATTTTGTTTCTCATTTCAAAACGTATTTTGCAAAAAGGGAATTTAAACTTGTAAAGGCAATTAGAAAAGAATAATTAATATAACCTTTTCTTTTAGGCTTCATAACAACTTTTTCTTGAAGTACTTGTAATAAGAAGGGGATTTTTTGGTGAAATTTTTTTGATAATTTGCCTAAGAGGCAAAGATTTGTACAAAATATTTTGCACTAAAAGTGAAAAAATAAAACATTTTTAAGGCAATCAGAAAGGAAGAAATCATTAAATTGTACCTTTTATTTTAGGCTTCATAACAACAAATTTTGGCTTTAAGTACTTACAATAAGGGGGGATCTTTTGGTGAACTTTTTTTGATAATTTTCCTAGGAGGCAAAGTTTTGTACAGAATATTTTGCACTAAAAGGGAAAACTTCTTGCAAAATTCCATCATAGAATATTTTGTAAAAAGAGGGGGAAGACTTGTAAGGGTGCACTTTCGATAGAGACCGACACCTTAGTCAAACTTCTTGCAAAATTCCATTACAACATATTTTGCAAAAAGGGGGAAAACTTGTAAGGGTGCATTTTTGGCAGTGATCGACACCTTAGCCACCTTATCAAATATTTTGTAAAATCATATTGTAAAAGGTGTATTTTTGGCAGAGATCGACACCTTAAGAAATGGGTAGATCAAAGAATAAGAATGCCCGAAAACTAATTGATGATGTTGTTAAATCAGTTAAAGATCCTTACTTTCCCACAGAGTTGGAAGGAATGGATTTTTATGAGGATGGACAATTTATCACACTACACAGTGGTGTAAGATCTATTCTCAGAGATTTTGAAGCTTTTGAAGAACTTCAGATCAACGGTGCTCTAATTCCTATTGGTGTTGTAAGGGCAATATACATATCATTTATTTCACTTGACATTGCTTAGCGTAGAAAGAAAAAGGAAAATCAGTGAGGAAACAGAGGTCATGCTCCTAATGGAAGATGCTTGTTGTGACACAAGTGACCTTCAACCCATGGTGGTGAATGCTTGTTATGACATAAGTGACCTTCAACCCATAGTGGCGAATGCTTGTTGTGACAAAAGTGACCTTAAGCCCATTATGGCAAATGCTTGTTATGAGACAAGTGACCTCATGCCTATCATGGAAGATATTAGTTGTAGCACAGGTGATCTCATCATAAAGGTAAACTTTGCTTGCGATACCAGTGACTTAATTACTGAAAATCCTCAAAAAGAGATCCACAATCTCATAAATTGTGACAACTACCATATTGTTAAAAGCATTGATGAAGATGAACTTGGGTGTTTTGAAAAACACACAAAAGGTATTTGAATCCAAATTAATGAACAAAATGAGATTCAATCGTAAAGTATTAGGTAAACATGGGAAAGGCATTAATACTCCTATACTATCAAATGTCAGGCCAAATAATGAAGGCCTTAGCTAGCTATGATAGACAAGCAAGTACCAGTAAAACCATATTTGTAAAACCTAAATCTCTTACAACTCCTACAAAGCATTGTTGTAATCATTGTGGAAAAATATGACATGTAGTAGCTAGGTGTTGGAAAATACATTCTTGTAACTCATGTGGATGTACAAATCACTCCTCTTCAAATTGTTGGTACAAAGTGAAAATGGTCAACAAGGTTCATATCGATTGTGGATGGACATATCTCACACAATGGACCAAGATAAAAGAAATATTGTATGGCTTCTACAATAAGGGTAAAACTATGGTAGACCTAGAGGTAGATCTAGTGACAGATCGAGTAGGAGTCCTAGAGGTAATGATCTAAAGGTAAACCTAAAGGAAGACCCAGTGACAAAGATCCAGAGGCAGATCCAAAGGCAATGATCCAAAGGTAAATTCACATGTAGATCCAGAGATAGACCTAGAGGTACTCATACAGAGGTACACTTAGAGCCCGAGCCAAAGCCATGAGCCAGAGCCAGAGCCTAAGCAAGAGCCAACATACCAACATCATTCATTTCTCTCTTTCACTATAAGGGGGGAGTTATATACATTACCCAAATTACATAATAAGGGGGGTGTTAGAGTTACTATGCTAAAGTAATTATTATTATTATTACCTCATTTGGTAATATGTAAATTATCCTATGTAGATTATTAATTTACTACCTAAGGTTAGATATTCGTTAATATCTTTTGATTAACGAATATTAGTTGTTAGCAACTTTAGTTAGTTGTTAGTAACATTAGTGAGATAGGTTAGTGGGATATTTGTTTATGGTTATCTTTAGATTTATGATGTACTATATATATATCTATCATGAATAATATCCAAAAATTTAATTGCTCTAACTTCGTATATCTAGTAAAAACTTTTGAAACTCAAATTTTTACATACTTGGCTCTTAGGATCCATTTCCATAACTCAATAGGGAAAATAATTAACCTATTAGAAATATAATGTTATGCTCATAAGGTAAACAATTTTCATGATCATATAATAAATCAATATCATGCATATAAATCACATTCCAATAATGAAATATAATCTCACATAAATTTCACAGAAAGTTTTATTGAAAAAATTCTAAAGCAATGCTTAAACGTAAATATTCTTCAAATTACATATTACATGGCTTTGTCTTCAATATAAAGATACATGAGACTCTTTACATTACATGACTTTTGACATTTTCTCTCCTCAAACTCATAGGAGAACCAAATATTCACATTTATCTATTACATAATAAATCTCACATATTACATAAAGATAAAGTCTCTCATGATTGCACATAATTCCCTACTTCTAAACTTGACACATCACTCAAACAACTCACACTTACTAACAAGATACCTTACACTTATTTACATGACACATACTCACACTTAAGAACTTGACACATACTATAGACAAATATTTTTCAATGAGTATACCATAGACACAAATATTAAACACACACCCTAATCTAAATATTTACAAAGGTACCAAATAATGTAATACCTCCATAATTGCTAATAATTAACCTCCACTAGTTTTATTGTCACACCTTGCTCATTTTCACCAAAGCAAATTTCCTTTTATCACGTACTCCTCACCACACAAATGACCACATAATATAAATGCTCTCCAACTATATACAACTTCTTAACAAAAAAATAATTTTAGAGAAAACTTACTTCTAGATATATTATTAAAAAAATTTAGTGTTGTATTAATATAAAAAAATAACATATAGCAGAATAATAGTATAACATGAGTGGGCCTATAATGGAGACTTTGAAACTCTAAATAGAGATCCAAGGTTCAAATCCTATAGGGTGTAGGATTGTAGACCAATGTATGGTTGGATAACCATTTATTGGGTAAGCAACAACTTCTATGAGGGTCATCTCATATGGCCTATGGTCTTGTAGAAGTTAAAAATTACTTTACCTTTAAAAAAATAATAATCTATAAAAATGATTGTCTATATAGGAGTATTAATAATTTTAATTCTCTTTCAAAGATTGTTTTATTATTTAGATTTTTAACTTCTCAAATAGGCATCTCAAAAATATTTATTATCCGCTCATGTAGAGGAGTTGGAGAGCAAGTGGGTAGTTAAAACTTTACAGTTATTGAGAGGCCCAGGTTCAAATCTCTCCCCTCACATGTTGCGTATATGTTGTATATAAAAGGTTCCTCATAAAAAAAAATATTTATTAATTTTTAAATTTTGGCAAAGAAGAGTTGCACAACGAGACATGTTCATTACTAACCACAATTGCATATTTTGATTGAATGTATAATTGTATGTTTTCCACTCCTATAATTGAGATCCAATCATTATTTGTATATTTTCCCACAATTAAAGAAAAGTGATGAAACCACACAATTTTACTATAAACACTAAATCAAATGTACTTTTTTCTTTGACCGAAACCACATTGTACTTGTAATAGGATTTCATCTCTTTCATGTGATGGAAGTCATGTTCAACATTCTAATAAAAAATACAATCTTGTTGAAGTAAACTCTCAAGTAACCCCAAAATATTTAAAATAAATGGAGGCTACAAAATAACTTATCCACTATATGTGTTCCTTTTACTAAGTTGTGTTTCCCATTCCAATTCATAACAAATGGTAATAAGAAATGACAACCAAGTTAGCACATCTCTTATGCATATGAGACCCCTTTGTGTAAACAAAGAATAAATTTCACTTTATTTAATACTTTTAGTTCAATAATGTGCATATTTGGTGTTTCACCATTTGATTTAAAAGCATATGCTTGTTAATCTATTTAAGCTAGAGGTCTTCAAACATGTAATTTTGTCGAAGACTTTGACATTATGACAATTTATCTTATATCAATCTTCAAGAAAAACAAAATAAATCTCATTAGAAACAAGGGAACAACTTAAAATTTTTGTTATTTTTTCTCAATTCTATTTGTATATAATCACTTTATATCTAGGACTACGTTAAAAATTAGAGGTTGCAAAACAACAAAAACTATTTCAACATGTTTAAAAAATAGCATAGACATTATTCATGATAAAAAAAGCATAGACATTATTCATGAATATTTTGAATGTGCAAGATAGATGATACAATATGAATTTTAATCGATCGATGGTTTCCTTCACGCTGGATCAACAATAACGAGGTAGAATAAGTTTATTGGGAGCATCTCTTATGATTTGAACCCTACACTTATCAGTTACTAAAAATAGTGTGGTTGTGACCAACTCTCCTTTGTAATAAAACATTAAAACAATAAATAAATATATATATCCTAGGGGACAACACAATGGTTTGGGCTTTGGCTCTTCTTCAGAAGGTCCAAGGTCCAAACTGCGGCGTGGCAAGTGTGTGAGGGGGTGGGTGAGTGGTAGCAGTGTGTTAAATTCTCTATTGATAAGCATAGCTATCGACTTTACGAGAAATCATGTTTAAAAAGAAACTGCTCAACCCTGTACGTTAGTCGTACAAGTTTCTCATCTAAACAATATATATATGATCCCGAATTGAAAGTGATCCCGAATGTACCTCAACAATTACTATATGTTTAAAATATATAATATATTTTACACTATCTGTATTTTATTTTGCTCGAGACTTTCATAGCATGTTTCCTTCTTTTGCATTGATCCAATAAATATGGATTGAAAGACATAATAACCAAATTATTGTGACAGATATACATGTAATCTTAGCATGTTTCCTTCTTTTGCATGGATATGCATTGAAAACATAATAATCAAATTATTGTAACAGTAATATAAGATTTTTTTATATATTTTAGTGTAAAACTTATTTTAATTTTATATAATTTATTTTAAAAAATAAAAAATAAAAAATAAAAATTTCATTTGAATATAATTGAAAGCTAAGTTAAACCGATGAAGGCAGGACCACTTTTAATGGAATTTATAAAATGATGATGACCCGTCCAAAGAACTCCACCCGCACGATTACCCACGAAACTCCTTTGGACCACAAGCGCGTCACTAATTTTTTTTAGAAATTAAAGCACGTGCAGACAAGTCTTGGATTTAAACGCAATAATTCCAGTAACTGTTAGAAAGATATTCAACATGCCTTGTCCATAGCAATTATTTTATCTCAAACAGACATATTCTGTGTAGTTTGCAGGCACATGTCGTTCGCAAAAGTGATGTCCGGGCCCACCGGATTCCACCGCATCAACTGTCCAACTACTTCGCGGCAAGAATCCACCGTTGAAAGAAACCCTAAATAATTGAAGGCTGACGTCACCACAAACCAAATATACCGGGTTGACACCACTCATCCCTAGATTGTTCTGGACAAATTAATTGTTTGCCAAATATACCTGTACCTGAATGGTAGACACCACTAACACCTAGATAGTCCTAGATCAAATATTTTGAAAACTTGTCCTGAGGTCAGGCTTTAATTCAGTAGCTGTAGAGTGGAGTGTTTGTAGTTGGTTGTGTGGTTGGAGGGCAGGGTCTTGTTAATTTTGTCTTATTTAGCGAACTAAGGTTTATTACGTACTTAAAAAGATATGTTGATTGGTAGTGGTAGAGTGTTTGTTGGTTAAAAGAAACCCTAAATAATTTTTTCTATGTAACCTATATATAGTCCATTTTTCTAGGTCTGTTGAACAGGAGGCCCACGGTTTAAACCTCTTCGATGTAAAAGGAACTCTTTTGATAAGCTTAGCTCTGGGCTTTAGGAGAGGTCATGGTTGAAAAAAGACTGCTTAATTCAGTAGCTGTAGAGTGGAGTGTTTGTAGTTGGTTGTGTGGTTGGAGGGCAGGGTCTTGTTAATTTTGTCTTATTTAGCGAACTAAGGTTTATTACGTACTTAAAAAGATATGTTGATTGGTAGTGGTAGAGTGTTTGTTGGTTAAAAGAAACCCTAAATAATTTTTTCTATGTAACCTATATATAGTCCATTTTTCTAGGTCTGTTGAACAGGAGGCCCACGGTTTAAACCTCTTCGATGTAAAAGGAACTCTTTTGATAAGCTTAGCTCTGGGCTTTAGGAGAGGTCATGGTTGAAAAAAGACTGCTTAACCCTATAAATTGATAGTAAAAGTTTCTCACACTAACCAAATTTTTTTTTTCAAATTAAAAAAAAAAATATATATTTATTTATTGAAAACTTTGATTTGGGCGCGTATTTTTCCTTAAATGGAAGTTATTGTCTTAGAGTAGGATTTGTATTTCTAATCTGGGCTTTTTGCTTTACTTAATGACGCCAAAGATTCTCCGGGCCCACCACGGAGTCGGCCATGAGGCGGGTACTAAGAAACGACGTGGACGTGGGGCCCGCTCGGGTCGTTGCTCCGAAGCTTCGTAGGGTGTGCGGGTCCCACAAGGCCGCCGAGATAGACGAACGTTACGTGGAAAATTGCGGATCGGTGGTTTTCGGCACAAGGGCAAATTGGTAAGCGCCGTCCGATAACCGCAACAATTCTGTTTAACGCGCCTTTAAATTCCAGTCCAGGCCTTCGGGGATTCGAAACTCAAAAGCCATCTGTGTGTTGGATGTAGTATTCGAGAGGTTTGATGAGGGGTCCAATCGAACCCGCGCCACGGGCTGCATCGCCCCATGGAGGAGATGCTCTTTCTCGTTTGCCTGTTCTCTGTCGGCTCAGAATCCTGAGGACTCATTATTACAGATATCGCAGATTGAGGTAGGAAAGAAAATTAAGAGGAAAGAGATCAAGAAGAAGGCGAGATTTGTTTGAGTTATGGAGAAGAAAAGCAAGTCGATGGGGAAGTCCGTGGGAGGGCTGAGTAGACACGGCCACGGCCAGAGTTTCCACGGCTCGCCCAGCGGGCGGTCGTCTGCGGAAGCGGCGGCTTTGAAGAAGGCGGCCTCGATGAGAAGGCCGAGGACCCACCCGGAGCTCCTCGACCGCGCGAAACCCGCCGCCGAGCGGACCCCGTGGCTGAATTTGGAGACGAAAAGCGCCTCGCCCGCTAAAGGCTGCACCAAGCTGCTGGTGAACGTCACCGTTGCGCAGAGTATCGGTGCCCTGCGCGTCCTTGTCTCTGACGACGCAACGGTGCTCGACGTCGTCAAGGCGGCGCTCGCCCTCTACGCCAAAGAGGGCCGAAGACCCGTTCTCTGTAGCGACCCCTCTTCCTTCGGCTTACATTACTCCCAATTCAGCATCGACTGTAAGTCTTATTACAGATTCTGAAATCCCCTGTACTTTTGAAGTTCTCAACGTTCTGAATTAGATTCCGAGTCCATCCTGATGTTTGTTTAAGGAATATTCAACACGGATACCTCCGAGGATGGATTCGAAACCCATTATTCCCGAATTTTTATTTTAGTAAAAAGATTTTAGTGTTTTGATGGTTATATTTTAACAATTTCAATCTTTTGTAGTGAAAGAATGAGTGTTTTAACGGTTATATTTTGACTGCAGGTTTGGATCCGAAGCACAAAATCAAGGACTTGGGTTCTCGGAACTTCTTTCTGTGCCCCAAGGCCAAGGAAAGCTGTGCGAGTGTTGCCAGTTGCGGGTCGGAGGTGGAGAAGATTTCAAGGAGTAGGGATCCGTGGTACAAGTTAATTGACTGTTTTCTTATGCTGTAAAATAGGTGTGCATAGGCTTTATCACACTATAATAAAAAAGTATTGGGTTTTAAAAAAATATTTATGAAACATTGTATCAGCTGTATGTAGTTTTGTGGAGATACTGTAACAATAAAGGTATTAAGTTCTTCTAAAAGTATGGAGTTGTGGTACAAGATGGTTCCCAAAGGTATTAATAAAGGTATTGAGTTCTTCTAAAAGTATGGAGTTGTGGTACAAGATGGTTCCCAAAGGTATTAAGGTATTAGGTTCTTTATTAAAAGTATCAAGTTGTGGTACAGTGTAATTTTCAATGTGCCAGCTGTATATAACTCTCTAACAATAAAGGTGTTGGGCTCTTCTAATAGTATATGTACCAGCTGTATATTGTATGTTTAAAAAGTGCGCATATGAAAATAAAACACATAAGATTTCCATAGAGATTTTGGAAGTTGTCGGCGGCCGACCTCTTTTGTAGGTGAAGGGAAGATTCTTGAGATAGAGGCGTCGTGGAAAGTGAAGTTGATATATGATGGAACGAAATGATGTAACTACTCTTTTCAATTATTTGCAATGTAAAGTTGTCTTAAGTTCAGAAATCAAACAGAATTAATATTTACCTGTTTGACGGTAAGTTGTATGGGGATGAGTTCATATCGCTGACGTAGAATGGGTCGATTGCGTTGCCACGTAGAATATAGATTTTACGTTATTTCTGGCATGTTCTTGGAATTTGAGCCCTTGATTACGATTGAATTTGTAAATTCTTGATACTGTTTATGAAACGGGAAAATGGAAAAAAACGTGGCAAAGCTTGAAAAGATGAAGATGATGAATACTTTTTTGGGCAGGACATCGCTTTTTTTACTTGACAAAGGCAAGCGAAGCAAAAGGTTGTATGGTGGGTGCCCAGAAGAAGTATGTGGGACTTTGTAATTGGCATGCATCCGCGCGAGGGTACATAAAGATAAAGATAGAAAAAATATATGGTGAAGGTAGTAGATTGGTTGGTATCTAATTTTTAGATTGAGATTGGTATTGTTTGAGGTTGGTATTTCAATCTTTTTCAGGTCTTCTTAGAATAAATGTTTATTCAGGCAGGATTGGTGGTTATAATGATAGTTTTCTGACTTTTCAACGAGGATCGATGTTCATGAACAACAGGTAATTATAGTGGTAGCTTGCTTTCTAACTTTATAATGGAAACGAATGTATAGACATGGAGAGGAATGTTTATTCCTTTGAAAAGAAATATAAAAAAAGGTGAAGACGTATTTGACAAAAGTTAGGTAAGAGTTTTTTTTTTTTTTTAATTTAAATTTGTAAATGTATGAGGGTTCAATTTCCACGACGGATGTGTATAAAAAATATTACTAAAAAAAAAATGTATGTGCATCGTCCAACCTCCATTGCGATACTCTGGTTACATTAGACACTTATATATCTTAAATAATTAGAACTATGATTTAAATAAATAAATAAATAAATATGTATTATAGCTGGAACAAATAATTATAAAATATGTATACACATTCATAGTAGATAAGATAAGCATTAAATAAGATAAGCAATGTGTAATCAATTATTTTAAATCATGTTTTTAATAGGATTTTTTTTAAAGGTCTTTCTTTTGTATGTTTTAGATTTATAGTACACAAGATAAGGGTTGGGTAGTCAATTATTTCAAACTATGTTTTTTTCTGACTTTAATAGGATCTTTTTTTTCTCCTTTTTCTACAGTTCTTTCTTTTGTATATTCTGTATTCATAGCAAATAGGATAAGGGTGGGTAACCAATTATTCCTTATCATGTTTTTTCTGTTTTTAATAGGGTATTTTTTCCCTTTTTCTATAGGTTTTTATTTTGTATGTTCACCTTAATTTCCACTTTAGTTACATTGCATGCTTATATATGTAAAATAATAACTATGATTTTTTTAAAGGAAAATAAATTTATATTATAGTTGGGATGAATAATGATTAAATATGTATATACATTCATAGTAGATAAGATAAGTATTGTGTAATCAATTATTCAAATTTCTTATTTTAATAGGGATTTTTTTTCTCATTTTTCTACATTTCTTCCTTTTGTATGTTTAGTAGACATGATAAGGGTTGAGTAGTCAATTATTTCAAATCATGTTTTTCTTCTTTTTCTATAGTTCATCTTTTGTATGTTTAGTAGACATGATAAGGGTTGAGTAGTCAATTATTCCAAATCATGTTTTTCTTCTTTTTCTATAGTTCATAGGGTCTTTTTTTTCTACAGTTTTTTTATTTTGTATGTTTTGTATTCATTGTAGATAAGATAAGGGTTGGATAATCAATTATTTCAAATTATATTTTTTTGTCTTTAATAGGTCTTTTTGCTCTTTTTTTCTATAGTTCTTCATTTTGTATGTTCTCCACCTCAATTGCGACTTTAGTTACATTACATGCTTATATATTTAAAATAATTAAAACTATGATTTAAAAAAAAAAATTGTATTATAGTTGAAACCAATAATTATAGAATATGTATACACATTCATAGTAGATAAGATAAGAGTTGTGTAATCAATTATTCCAAATCATGTTGTAGAGGGTTTTTTTTCTTTTTTTCTTTTTTTCGATTCTTCCTTTTATATGTTTAGTAGACAGGACAAGGGCTGGGTAGTCAATTATTCCAAATCGTGCTTTTCTGACTTTAACAGGGTCTTTTTCTCCTTTTTCTACAGTTATTTCTTTTGTATGTTATGTATTCATAGTAGACAAGATAAGGGTTGGGTAATCAATTATTCCAAATCTTGTTATTTTTTTTATTTTAATAGAATTTTTTTTCTTCTTTTTCTAAGGTTCTTCCTTTTGTATGTTTTGTTTGATATACAATTTGTTGTATACATTGATTGTTTTACTTGTAATATGTGTGGTTTTATATGTTTTTTTTTCTTGAAAAAAGTTATAATTTTATATTAAGTAAATATGAAATTACATTCGAAATTTAACCAATAAATGGTTAGATTCTAGGCAAGATAATGAGACACAAGGGGGGAAGAAAGTAGAGAGGGGAGGGCTCTGGTCCCTCCCTTGCTCCCCCTCCCATGGCTCCTGGTTCCTGCCCAGTCCTTGGCTCAACCCAGGTCATCCCTCCCAGGGAGTGGTTGTTTGCAGATGATCTCCTAGGGGGAGATCCTTCTCCACTATCTGCGCCCCTCCCGGTCGACTAGGGTTTCCTTGGTTGTTTTTTCAGACTGGTGCTTCCTAGGGATCCCTGTTTTGTTGGGGATCCCTTCCCTTTTTCCCTCAGGATTCTCCCTAGGGTTTTTTGTAGGTTATTCGCGTGGATCTGGTCCCCTGCGTTTCTCGGTGCGGTGGAGGTGATGGTTTAGGGTTTGGACAACTTCCCCCTTTTTCTTGTGAATCCTCGACGGGCTTTGTGCTTGGACGGGATTCTTGGTCCCTGCTGCTGGGATCCTCTTCTTTTTCCCGAGGCGGGTTCCTTGTGGTACAACTCTTTGGTCACTTCCTGATGGGCTGGATCCTCTCTGTGCTGTCTATCGGCTTCCTACAGGATGGTTCTCGCTGAACGGAATGTTTTCCCGGTGGGCGGCTGGTTTCTCCACAGGGCGAGATCCGCAAAATCTGTCGGTTTTCCCGTGAGGCGGGATCCTTTCTTTTCTGTTGGTTTCCCGGATGGTAGGATTTCCCTGTTGCTTCCCACTAGGCGGGACTGTTTGTGGTGGTTTTGACTGCTTCCCGCGAGGCGAGATTTTATTGTAACGGTTTTTCTTTGCTTCCTCGCTCGGGCGGGATCTTCTCGATGGTGGTTTTTGGCTACTCGCCGGGCGGGATCTCCAAAACTACTTTCTTTCTTATTTGTTTGTTTCCCGCTGAGAGGGATTGTTTCTTGCTTATTGTTACCGCTGGGCGGGATTTCTTTTGGTGTTCAGTTTCAAGGGATTGATGCCCTAGGCCCATTGCTTATGTAATCAGGTTTTGGGATCCTTGTTAAAACCCGCTGTAAATACAAACACTACTTACCAAAAAAAATATGAAATTACATTCTTCAGATGCCTCTTTGGCATTTTTCAAAATTTTAATAGTGACCTAAAAGTCATGTCATTTATACATCTTAACTAGCTATCTCTATCATGCTAAGTTCTATTTTTAAACACCTTTCCAATTGATCAAACAATATTATTTAAATCACTAACTTTTGAGTATTTTGAAAAAGCTGCTTTATCTGTGCTTGCTTTAACCGAAGTGTATTAATCCCCTTAGATAGAGATTTGGGCAAACTGCAGTGCATTACCCTCATTGAATTCTTCTACTAAGCACGTACCTGGATCAATCCGAAGTGCCTCCTTTAAGAGTTCATCTACTTCCATATTCAGTTCTCTAAAAATATTCTAAAATGTAAAAGCTTCACTTTGATCCACAACTTCTTTTATTTGAGAGAATATGGGTTGTAGAATCATGTTTTCCATTCTAAAAACACCAAGCATCTAGTTTATTACCACCTCTGAGTCTTCATAAATTTGAATTTTTGTATTTCTTTTTATTCTACCAACTGAACCGGTAATTTGAGGACCATACTTTTAGCATAATTATTAGAACCTTCTCCCAATCCATCCTTGAATTTAAAATAATGAGTAAAAATTATATAGTAATCCTCCTGCTCCACAAAATCTAGGGACCCCTTGTCTAGCCCCATCAAAAAATCCTCAAGCCCCTAATTTATCAATCTTTGGAAGGATGATTTGTATGTTTACCTTTGTTGTTGCCAAAACCTTACAATTATTGTAACTTCCCATGATCTAGGAGGAGACCTTCCAAGTAGGCTTCTCTTGATCCTAAAAAATTATTGCATTCCTAGATAATCATACTCCCCAAGACACAAACAATAGGAGAGCTATAAAATCTTTGAAAGACCTATTTTTAAACCAAGATTTTAAGCACTCTTCTAAGGAATCTTCTTACCATCCTATAGGAAGTTTAAATTATGCTATAACCTCCCTCCAAACCTGTCTAGTAAAGGAGAAAGCAACCAATAAATGATCAATTATTTCATTTTTTGACTTACATAAATTCCACCTTCATTGACCATTCTAATTCTTCTATAATACCTCCCATGTCAAAACCTTATTTTTCATGACAATGTTAGAAATAGAGTCTATTCCATCATTTGGGTTATGTAAATGTATCTTCCAAGGTACATACTTAGATTACTTTAGGGGCAAGTTATCTAGTTACTTCATGCAATGTAATAAGTGCACAAGTGTCAATGTGCAAGTTGTACATGTGCAAGTTGTCCCTTGCACAACTAGATAGAGTGTTGGCCAAGTATCCTATTTTACCTATATAAGGATGGCCTCATAGATAGATAGATATAGAGTCATAGATATAGAGAGAGTCGGGGGACATAGTGTAGCTTAGTTCTGTGTGTGACACCATCCATTGGTGATGGGTGCAATGTAGTTCAATAGCTTTATAATGGAGTGTTCATTTCCTCCATAGCTACATTGTAATATTTTATATCATTTCTATTTATTGCATATTTTAGTCATCTAGCAGATTTACTTTCTTTCATATTATTTTGCATCTTGTGATTGCTATCTCCCAATGCTTGCTACATCAAAAGCTAACAGTGGTATTAGAGCTATGGTAGATCTAGTCTATGTAGGTCTATAGGAAAGCCACCATTATCATTGAGCCTGAGCATTTTGACAAACTGATGCACCGTTGGACCAGCCACTGTCAAAAGCTCTCAGAAGAATCTAGGTGGTAGAATTAGGGAGAGTCACGAGTGAGGACTGAAAGAAATCTCAGTTCCAAGAAATACTGAGATTGCAATTGACTAGAGTCTTTCCACAGAGTTTCAAGAAAAACTCGTGAAGACCAAGACTCAACATTCAAGCCACTGGATTGATAAATCATTCAGTGAGGATTATCCAGGATATCTAGAATTTGCTAACTAGTGCCTAAAGTTTCTTTTGTTTGCAGAAAACTAATTCTCAGAGGATTGGGACTCCTCCTACGAAAGAAATCTAGGAGACTCCAACTTCATTGCTCGAAGGTTGGCATGCCCTCATAGTGCAGAGATTGGTTCCTTGTGCAAGAGAAGAATACTGTGGAAGAAGACTTCTTGTGAAGAGTTGTGGTGAAGTCAAGAGACTGAAGATCTCCATTGTTGAATCAAAGAACTTCACAAGTTGAAGAACAGGCCATAGAAGCCTTGACATAAAAAGGCCATAGAAGCCTTGGAGAAAAGGCCATAGGAGCCTTGAAGGAGAAGCCACAGAAGTCTTGATACCAAAAAGGCCACAGGAGCCTTAGTACTGAAAAAGGCCATAGAAGCCTTGATACTGAAAAAGGCCATAGAAGCCTTGATACTAAAAAAGGCCATAGAAGCCTTGATCCTAAAGAAGAATTCGAAGAGAATATATAATTCAGAAGCAGACTAAATATTTTAGTACTAATAATTTATTGTAGGGAAAGAAGATTCAATGAGTTGGGAAACTTCCTACAAGAAATTTAGGAAGGGTATCTTCTTTAGAATCAATTCAGCACCTGAAGAAAAATCAAAGAGATCAAGAGAAGATCTCATTATAGAACTTCCAATCAAGGAAGGAGAAGGAGAATAAGGACTAGGTGAGTCCTACTCGAATCTAGAAGTAGTAGAATCAGAGATCCAGAAGTAGATCTCATCACCAACACTTCCAAGAGTAGAAGGTTGAAGAAAAGGTCTCAAGGAAGACCATCAAAAGCTATTAGATCAGAGACCTTGGTAAGGTCTTATCGAGCATCCATAAAAAGGCTAGGAGAGCCTTACTAAAGATATTCTCAAAGGAGAACTCATTGGAGAAATCCACTACCAAGGAGAAGCCTCTAATAGTGAAGGACTTGGGACAATTATCGCCATCCGACAACAAGCCCAAGAGAAGAAGAATTTGGCAAGGAGTGCCAAATATTAGAAGAAGAATTTGGCAAGGAGTGCCAAATCTAAGAAGAATTTGGCAAGGAGTGCCAAATATCAGAAGAAGATCCTGCTTGAAGTCAGAAATTGACAAGAAGACTTGAAGATAGAAGAAGCTCACCAAATCTTGAGATTTGAATATTACCTCTCACAACAAGAAGGCATCACTTTAGAGACAAATACTTCTCCAAATATGTAGCAGAAGGAGGAGAATAGAAGAGGAGAACAAGCCATCAAATCCTAGGCTCATAAAAGAAAGGTCAAGACCATCATTTGGTGAAGAAGGAGCTATTCAAGATAGTCTACAAAGAGCTACAAGGACATTCTTGTAGCAACAACTTGGTGATTCTAGACACCAAGATCTACATCCTCTACAGAAGTGATAAAAGAGCTACTACAAAAAAGGTATGCAAATTTTTGGTGCAAGTAGGTTCATTAATTCATTTACCTATCAGATTTGTTAGAAGCACCTGAATTTAGATTAAAGTTGCAAATAGAAAATTGGATTACAGTCTTCAAAAGTGCAAAAAGAAAAAGTTCTTTTTAAGGTTCATTTGCACTTTTATTAGGAGTTGATTAGATTTCAAAATTGCTTCTATCAACTACCTATTATCTATTTTGGAAAAATAAAAAGAAGACTAAGTCCTACAATATTAGTTGTAGTGAAATTGTAGAATAACTCTTAAAGATTCATTTTAGGTTATTCTTGATTAGTTGCAGTAAATTCTTAGTGCATTAATTTGAGAGTTGATTGGAGTGATAAGGTGTAATCTTAGTGCATTAAAAGTGAAAGACTTGTACTATTATACTACTCTCAAAAGAAATTAGTTTTGTGTTCTTGAAGGGCACAAAATCTGATTTGTATCAAGTGTCTAAAGACACTATTGAAGCACAGAAATCTGCAACTCATAGTGGCCAAAATAAGCCACCCAAAAAGGTTAGAATCCTCCAAAACTTGGAGAAGAACACAACTAACCAAAAACAGAAATAGAAGCTTCAAATATTGAGACTTGGTGAGTCTCAAATCCAAAGCATTACAAGATTGAATGCAAGAAAAGAAAGTGCAGAAAATTGCATAAATTAAAAAGCTTCTATCTACTATTATCTAAGCTTGGAGTTGTTATCAAAGTGTCCAAGAAAAAATGGGAAGGTGTCTACTCATAAAAGACAACCTCAAAACCCTTGTATTGCAGGAGAAAAATCTGCCATAAAACCAGAATTTCTGATCTGAAATAAGAGTGCAAAAGAAGGTGCATCAAAGGAGGTTTATGTACATACTATAGTACATTTTATAGCACTATTTTAATCTAGTTTTTTACAGCCCAAAAGCAGATTTGAATGTGCCCCAAAAAGGCACAATATACATAGGAAAAAGCAGCCAAGAAAGGGTCGAACATAAGCACTCTTCTTCCCAAGCAATAGGAGCCACTCAAAGGGCTCATATTGGATGGTCGAACCTGCAGAAGACAAGGCATAGGGGAAGATCAAGCAATGTACAAAGTAGAAGATAAAGCATACATAAAAGCAAAGGAGCATTCTTATCAAAGCAAGCTACGGAGCATTTCTACCATAAGTGAAAGCTAACAATGGAGTGAAGCATCAAGGAGTCTTCATCCAAGCGCTACCATTTAGACTCCATTCAAGGGCCACCAAAGCTACTCCATATCTCCACCAAAGCTCTACCATATCTCCACCACAACTCAACCATTAGCTTTGCTTGGCTAGAGATATTTCAACATCTACATAAAACAACAAAGATCAAGGTGGAAAATGCATTGGAGAGTCTTCAAGTAAGCGTTGATAAAGAGAAGGGCATGCAACTACCACTTGTCATCCTATGAGAGATCCTCTATAATGCTCACAAAGAAGATATTACATTTCTTGGTGCCCATACTCCATGTAGAAGAGGAGTTACGTACAACTAATAGCTTGACATACGTTACAACAAAGAAAGCTTGTAGACATTGAGGAAGGAGTATTTCTTGGATAATGCTCAAGAGAGAATCAAAACATTTCAATCCAAAGGTGACATTTATCACAAATAGTGGAGTGAGTTTGGCACCTCCACCAACCAAGTCGAAGCTTCCATGAGCATTCAAAAACTTATGTCGTGACACTTGTCACTCATCCTATCACATATTAAAGATGCCTTGGACCATGGAAAGGAAGCGCAATAGTTGAAAGTGATACGAGCAGTAGTTTGGAAGCTACTCAATAGTGGATTGATGACACTTCGATAGATCAATGGTAGATGCTCATAGCATTCAGTATGACTCAATAGATCGATGATAGATGCTCGATAGTAGTTCAAGTGTAATTCGATAGGGATCCAAAGCAAGTCGGGTACAGTTGAAAAGACTCTCGATCAACCAACATTTAAGAAGAGCATTAAAGCCTTGGGGAATTCATGCTCAAGAAGGAGAGTTTACTACCATATTCATCCGACTTCATAAAGGTACAAAGCCTTAATCTAATTTCCTCATCCAATTTACTTTCATTTTAAAAAGGGAGTTATAAGGTTATAAGATAAGGTTGATATATTAATTGAAATCAATCTTTGTTTGAAAGCAAAACTTAGGGAAATTAATATAATATTTGCAAAATATAACTTAGGAGAAATAAGGGATTCTACTTGGAATTAATCCATTTAATGTTTGCAAATATTAATGTGTTCTAGTTTTCCAAATTTGGGAGTGATAAGGGTTACAACTTCAAACTAGGTTTTTGGAAATTAGAAACACTTGAATAAAATTCCTAAGGGTTTCAAAAGGGGTTATTAAAATATTTTATCAAAGTTGGAAATTTATATTCTTGTCTCAAAAAATTTCTCTTTAGGGACAAAAGAAATCCAACATTAAAACCTCTTCAAAAATTGAAAAGTGCTTAGTTCAATAGGAGTATTAAGGAGTTAAGAAGTTGATTTTTGATCCTTACAAAACTTGTACAAAATCAACCAAAAATTGAACTATATCTTACAAAAGCACTATATCATACTCCAAAACATATCTAGGGAGACATAAGGAAGCCTACATATCCAAGGATTGATATTAGGGAGATTTAAATGGCATCAAACAAATTCTTCCTAGCAGAATCTCAACTACTCAAGGGCCCAAATTATTTCTCTTGGAAAAATAAAGTGAAAGCAATCTTAGTATATGAAAAACTTTGGGATGTTGTCAAAGGGAAAACACAGAGACCTACTACAGGTGAAACTGAAATCCTAAAGTTTGAAGAAAATGACTCAAAAGCCTTAATGATAATAACTTTTGCTATCACTGATGAGATTCAACCATATATCAGTTCAGCCAAAACATCTTCAGATGCATGGACAAGTCTAGAAAAAATATTTGAAGGGAAGAATAAGGTGACTATCCTTCATCTCCAGACTCAACTTCACTCTTTAAAGATGAATAGTGGAGAAAGCATAGAATTGTTCCTAAGGAAGGTTGCAGATATTAAAGGTAAACTATTGACCTTAGGAGAATCAGTTAAGGATGAACTTCTCACTCAAGTAACCATGAGAGCACTTCCAGACAGTTATAAACACTTGGTCACATATTTACAGGTTCTAAGTAAAGATACTTCTTTTGATGATCTAGTCAATATACTTCAAGAATATGAAGTAGAAAATACTATGAAAGATGAATTGACTAACACTGCATTGGCATCAAAAGATAATCCACAGGGAAATATTGCATCTTCAACAAGAGGATGAAAAACATGGTATTGTCAGATATGCAGAAAGAAAGGTCATAGTACCAACTATTGCAGATACAATCCCAAAAATTGAAAGCAAGGAAATTAGATGCATAGTGGAAATCCTTTTCAAACTCGACAATATCAAAGGAACCCTCATCAACAACAATTTTAGTGACCAACCAATTATCCTCAACTGGAATATCAGAAGAGAAATCAGAAGGGACACCTGGTACAGAGGATAGAAGAAATTGAAGAACTGGAAGAACCCATAGATACCTATGAGGTGAAAGCTTTATCAACAAATGCTACATATTACAGAGACACTAATCATTTGCTTGAACAAGTTACAAAGAATGCAATAGAAGATCAGGAGGAAGAAGAAGAAGATCCATATTGAAGACTAAAGTCTTCAATACCCAAATAATGTAATACAGGGGGTGTTAGAAATAGAGTCTATTCCATCATTTGGGTTATGTAAATGTATCTTCCAAGGTACATACTTAGATTACTTTAGGGGCAAGTTATCTAGTTACTTCATGCAATGTAATAAATGCACAAGTGTCAATGTGCAAGTTGTACATGTGCAAGTTGTCCCTTGCACAACTAGATAGAGTGTTGGCCAAGTATCCTATTTTACCTATATAAGGATGGCCTCATAGATAGATAGATATAGAGTCATAGATACATAGAGAGTCGGGGGACATAGTGTAGCTTAGTTCTGTGTGTGACACCATCCATTGGTGATGGGTGCAATGTAGTTCAGTAGCTTTATAATGGAGTGTTCATTTCCTCCATAGCTACATTGTAATATTTTATATCATTTCTATTTATTGCATATTTCAGTCATCTAGAAGATTTACTTTCTTTCATATTATTTTGCATCTTGTGATTGCTATCTCCCAGTGCTTGCTACATCAAAAGCTAATAAGTAAGCCATAGGAACAGTCTTGTTTTCAATGGGGCTTTCTACTTCCAAAGTGTCTTCCACCACCATGTTGAATTGTCATTGCTATCTTCCAGTAGAGTCTTATACCTCAACTTTGGAGTGTACTCCCTTGTAGCTCCATTTTTTGTCCAGATCAATTGATCAGTTTCCTCTTGCAACTTGATGTGTCTATATTTAAGTCTCCATACATATTCTTCCCATTGATGTGCCTCCTGGCTTGGAATTCCTAATATTTTTTCTTCCTTCCATCCTTTAATCTCATTTGTAGAAGATTTTGGACCAGTTGCTTGGGTGATATTTCCAATCCCCTAAGCTCTTAGGGTCCAAATTACGTTATTTGGTAGTCTGTACATATCACCACAACCAATCCAAGGATCTAAGTCTTATCCTTGGACCATCCCATATTTTCCAAGTAAGCCAATCACCTACAATATAAAGGTCTAAATTATTACCTTTAAACATATTGAAACATTATGGGTTTGCTTCATTAGGGTCCTTATCCATTCCTCAACTATGAGTGGCTCTAAATACTTTTCATGTGTGATATTATTCCATAAGCCTTTCTTTGATATTATCTTCCAAACACATTTTTCTTCTAGAGCATTCCTAAATACAAAGATATTCTTAAGTCCCCATCCTCTATTTTCCTTAGGCTTGATTAAGGATTGCTATTTAACCAAGAGAATACCTTCTCTTTCCTTTTTACCTATTCATAAGAACCTATGGCTTAATTTTTTATTTTTTCCAAAACTCCTTTTGGTATATGAGCCTAAGATTACCAATATACTAGTATTACCTCCAACACAGACTAGACCAATGTAAATCTCCCCCCTAAAGAGAGCCATTTGTTGCACCATATATTAATTCTTCCTTCCACCTTATTTATCAACCAATTCCAGTCTTGTTTAGTGTAGTCATTGGGTTTAAAAAAGAACCCCAAATATTTAAACCTATCTTGAAGATCAAATTTGTTAAAGGGGTAAAAATGACCTATTATTATGGTTTGATTTTGATTTATAAAATTAAAAGAGATGCTTTAATTCTATGTATTAATATGCATACCTGTTACCAGATAAAAAGATCTAAAGATTGTTTTAACTTCTTTACAACTTTTACTGTTCCATTTGTGAAAAGGATAACATCATCTACAAATGGTACATAGGTGACTTTCCACTATTCTATCTATTATAATTCCTTTTACTATTCCGTCCCTCCTGGAGTCTATAATACACCTAATTAACCCCTCAACTCTATAAAGAAATAAAAGTGGTGATAAGAGGTAACCTTGTCTAATCCTCCAAGAAGATTTGAAGAACTAAGGCTGACCCATTAACCAAAACTACAAAATAAATAGAACAAAGACATCCCATAATCTAGTTCACCATCTACACATAAAACCCAATATGAGTAAGTATCATTCTTAAATAAAGCCAATTCACTCTATCAAAAGCCTTGGAGAGATCCAAATTTATCACCATTGTTAGTAGTTTCTTTGATTTTATGGTATGAAGAATTTTTTGAGTAGCATCAGTTACTTCATGAATTTGTCTACCATGCAGGAAATTGAATTACTCAGTAGACATCGAATCAAAGAAGAACCTTTTCATTCTTGATGCAATTATTTTTTCTATGATTTTATACACACAATTACATAAAGAAATGAGCCTAAAATCATCAAAGAAAGAATGATTATCCTTTTTTGTAATAAGAGCAATGAAGGTAGATTTGAAAACTACATTTACCCTTCCTTTTAGCCTAGACTCCACAACCTTGAGTAGGTCAAACTACAAAAGGTCATAGAGCTCGAGAAAGAATTCCATATTCCATCCATTAGGTCATGGACTCTTATATTTCTAGAAGGAGGTTAAAAAAACTTTGAGATCCTCCTTTGACACTTAATCAACTACCATTGCATTCCTCATCTATAAATTTGGGAAAGAGAGAAGCTATTTTAACTATTTTAGCTATATTAACTTGACTAGTATCCTTGTATAGTTGACCAAAATGCCTTACATCCATGTTAGCTATTCCTTTAAAGGATGAGACTTTACTTCCATCTTGTCCTTATAGTTCCCAAATTGTATTTTAATATTTTTTGTGATTTGCAAAGCTATGAAAAATTTAGTGTTCTCATACCCACTTGCAATCCATAGTGCTCTACTTTTTTATGTTAGTATCGCATATTTAATTATCGTTGCATGTCTAGTCAGTTCTACATAATCCACTATCACTTCGTATTTGACTATCGCTACATGATTTCAAGGCATTACATGTTTTAATGGCACTCCTTGTTCATTTGGCACTACATATTCCATTGGTGTTACATATTTACCTATCACTCTATATTCACTTGGTATTGTAAATTTAGTTGGTGCTACCTGTGTTGTTGATGTTGTAAATTTAGTTGGTGTTGCCTACCCTACTAGTATTGCATCCTCTTTTGTTGTGACAAGTTTAATTAGCATTGGATGTTCAATTGATGTTGAACATCTTTCTAGCACTACATATATTTTTTGCTTTTTGCTGGTCCAATTTCTATATATTGCTTGGTTGACATATCTTTAATACTCTCCCTAATCGAGTTCCTTTATTGGCTAGCTGATCTATTATTTTAATGTAGATTCAAGAGGATGCGTTCAAATTGGCTATGGTCAATATTAACACTAATTTTATTTGTTCCTAATACACTCATTGAATCCAAAATTATTTTGGATTTGCTTTATTATTCAAGCTATTAGTAACTAATTACGAGTCCCCCCGTACTGTAAGTTGTTTGATTTCGTTTTCTATTGTTAGTTTTATTCTTATCTTGAGGGAATGAAATTTTACAAAATTATTATTAGTATAATGAATCGATTGAAAGTAAAACCAAAACTCCTTGTTGTCTTTGTTGAGGATTCTTCCCTCTGCATCGATAATTTTGTGGTTGCCTTTGGAGGCCTCATAAAACTTTAGAAGGTAATGTGTGCTTATCTTTTCTTGAGGAAGCAATTTTGAGTTTTTTTTTAAACGTATGGATAGGCTTTGATAGTATCCTTAACTAGACATTGGATTTTGACCATGGTTCTATCTATATTGGTATCTTCTTCTTTGAATTGTTTTTGCTCCTATTATTTCATATTTCCTAAAGAAAACATCGAGGGATGATTTTCAAGTTCGAAGCATAGATTTATCATTTTTAAATTCTGTAGGAACGTAGCTATTGAAGAGAGCATGGGGGATTCACTCCAAATAAGAATACATTCATGAAGCTTGGACCATACTAATCTAAAGAAAGGGTATGACATATCATATGAGCTATACTTTCTTCCTAATTATAGCATAAGGGGTAGATATATAGACAAAAAATCCTCTTTTTTAAATTATCCTAAGTAACCTAACAATTATGGAAAGCAGTCCATAGAAAGAAGTTGATCTTCAGGATCGAATAAGGAGTCCAAATCAAACAAGTAATGTTAACTACATAACTATGATTGATTATGGACTTATATCCCTTGTTTGTAGTTATATCGCTCCAAATTTTTTGCACCCTTACCTTCAGGCTATAGGATCCGTGCCCGGAAGGGGGATGTGAAAAGGATGGGACAATACCTCGGACTGAGAGGCCCTTTGAAGGTCTCGCCTCTCGGGGGAGGTGTATAAGGGTGAATTTTCGACTGGATGGTGGGTTCACCAGGAAACTTTTGAATGGCAGTTTCCACGCCTAGGTTGATAGTGTGTTTGATGTGTTCATTTTTATGCTTGATCATTCAACTCCTAGGTTTGGCCGATATGAATCTAAACTATTCTATATGCCAATGCGGATTTCAATGAATACAGAAAATAGAAATAGATGCAAATTACAGAGAATATGCTAACCAGAAGAATTCATACCTGATTTCGGATGTCTGATGGAGATTCTGAGTCTTGTAGCAGTTCAGATCGTCTCAGTTTGCACATTATCGTCTGATATTTCTTGGGATCATCTCAAATCACAGAAGGTCATCTGAAATAGGACAGAATCGCCTGAAATCTGACGAATTCGTCAGACGAATCCGTCAGAAACCTGCAATCACAGAAACAGACACAAAATACCAAATATGCAAATGCAGAAGCAAGGGATAATGATAGAAATAACAGCAAACATGCCTAAATAATAGTGTCTAATAACAAATGAGGAAATGCAATAAATTTAATGATTGATTTTACCTTTATCATGCAATTATGCTAAATGAGGTGAACTCCAAGGTGCATAAAACATAATAACTTAAAACAGTGCAGAAATATATTATGGAAAATGCAGAAAAGCTTAAGAAAATGCAAACTCTAAACTCGGACTGCCCTCAATCTGGACTACAGTCAGGATCGCCTCCAATCGTACGAAATCATCCGCAATCGTCCGAGATCGTCTGCGACGATCCAAGCTAGCTTCGATTGAAAAATAGTAGAATTCCTACAAATAAAAAATGCAAAATACCAAAATGCAAGCAATAATACGAAGGAATAAGGAGCTAACTCTGCAATGAAATCCTGTCAACAAAGGGGTTGGGAGTTCAGGGAGAATCAACAAGAATTAGGCAGGGAGGCAGGGGGATAAACTAGAAAAATCCTAGTTTATATAGGATTAAAAAGAGGTTTGGGAGGTTGGGGATCATCCCAATCTGGGAGATCTCCAACAGGGAAATCTCCAACCGCGTAGACACGCTTTTGCCCGAGTTGGAGAGGCTATTGAAACAGAAGCTAATTATGAAAATTTGGTTTTGGGACGAAATCGTCTAGACGTTCTATTCCAGACGAATTCGTCAGATCGGGGACGATTTCGTCTAATCTGCGACGATATCGTCCAACGGTCAAAACAAATCCTAAAAATGGCATGAAAAATGGGGAAAGCGGGTAAAAGGCGGTTTAACGGGCAGTTTGGGGTTGAAATTCAAATTTTAATATTTTATCTTTTTACTAAGGTTTTAACCGTGCCAATTTTAGGGTGCTACATTTTGCCCCCTCTTTAGCGAATTTTTCGAAGAAAATGCGTTAAAGACGAGTTTTTCCCGTTTTACGAGAAAGCAAAAATATACTCAATTTTTTAGACGACGATTCTTGGTCGAATCGTACGAATGTTGACTATGGTGCCCCCTCCGTGTTTTTACCCAAATCGAACGTTTGAGGTAAAAACGCGAAAAAGCAAAAATTAAAATGTTGAGTTTTTAAATAAAATTAAGAAAATAGGGTAAAACCCTAATTCATTTGTACTATTCACTTTGACTGTTCTAGAGTTCTGCAAAAAAAAAATGGTGGAGACAGCGCACAGAGCGACAGAGGTCCGGTGCGGGCTACGGGTAAGGATCTAATCCTAGTAGATTAGGTTTAATGTAACTTTATGCAAGTTGTTTTGATTTAAATTTGATTGTTTGGGGCATCGCGGCCGTTTTTAGGCCGTCGACGTCGTCGGGACAAAATCGTCTCGATTTCGTCGAAATCGTCCCTAGATCGTCGATTTCGTCTGACGACGAAATCGACGAATTAGGGGCGATTTCATCCAACAAGGGGTGATTCCCAAGTTGCGAAATAGGAGATGATTTTGTCCTCACAAAGGATGATTTTGCCCAATTTGGGACGATATCATCCAATGGTGGACGATATCATTTTAAACTTGATTTTAAGTTGTTTAATTTGCATGCTTGAGTTATTAATGATTTTGTTGTTTTATTGTTTGTTTTGTAGAAGGGATTACTAAAGAGCCGAGAATGGAAATACGATGGGCTAAGAGATGACATAGCCACGCTTGACCAGGCAGAGCATGACCGACTTGGACTGGTCGGCCTACAGCATGTGGCAGAGATGCCACAAGTACCGACTGACATAGGGCTACTGATAGCCCTAGCAGAGAGGTGGTATCCAGGGTCATCCTGCTTTCGGTTACCGACAGGGGAGATGGCTCCCACTCTAGAGGACGTATGGAGGATCATGAGGATCCCCATACAAGGACGGCTGATGATGCCTATGGCCAATCAGGGCTAGGCGATGATGAGGCTCACTGGAGACCCGAGCTTCACCCTAGAGAAGGGCGGAGTGAACATCGAGTCGCTACGATAGATGCCTGGGGCATCTAGGCTGACACGAGTTTTGGCAAGGGTTGTCGGTGGCTTACTGCTGTGCCACCAGAGCGGATGTAGACTACCGTGGGTGCTCTCAGACATAGTCTACGACATGAGAGACCACGGGTATAGATTTGCATGGGGGAGCTTTGTACTCTACCGCTTGTATAGGATCCTGCATGGGGTCGTATACAAGGGAGGTCGATGTCTGGTCTTGACATCATTGCTGCAGGTTTGGTGCTGGGAGCACATTGCGATGCGGAGGCCGATAGGGCTCCCATTGATAGGTGTTGATCGAGAGAGACCCCGAGTTTTCTACTGGTGGCTATAGAGGGGTCACAGGGCGGATAGATCTGTCGATGTCACGAAGGTTGCTAGATGACCTCATCCCAGACAGATCACCTAGAGGCCATGGCGAGAGCACCCCGGGTGGGCAGAGGATGGGCAGGAGCTGGCTCGCATCAGGCGAGTCTATTGGCTGAGGATGGAGCGAGGAGAGGTAGAGCTCCACCGCTACGATCGAGTACTATGATAGTTCGGTCTACAGTAGGGGATCCCTTCTATCAGGGATTACGAGTACTCCTAGACTATTCGAGATAATACTACACTGAGCGGGGCTCCAGATATGCAATGATTCTAGAGTCAAGACGCGGATGATGCCCCCATCCAGCCAGTGGATGGTGACGATGCTGGGGTTGCTGATGGCTACGATGCCTGGTACGTAGGCATCCACCCTCCTCGGATGACGAGGGCATAGGGTCCAATACATGCTACGGTGCGCCAGATGGGGAGGTGACGGCAGGCTGCTATTGAGGTAGCACGGGGTCACAGGGGAGAGAGCAGCGACGGATCCCATAGGAGAGATGCCAGAGGATGGCACGGGCTCCATAGAGGCCATGAGAGACAGAGCGAAGGGAGGAGAGGCTCCCTTCATAGTAGAGGGAGAGACCACCATCACCTGATAAGGGCAAGGGTGTTGACATAGGGGAGAGCAACGAGACAACGGCTCTTCGGGCTGAGGTTGCCCGCCTTCGGGCTCAGGTGCAGACACTACAGGATGAGGCTACACGGCTCAGAGCTCGGGGTGGAGGGGTGAGCAGGGATGATCTATCATGGTCTATTGCTCAGACCGCATTCTACCAGGGGTTATACTATCACATGGTTCCAGAGAACCAGAGGGTACCACTGCCAGCCCCTATTGCAGAGCCGATCATGATGGGATCGACGAGGACATCCTCACGATCGACGACGAGGACCCGAGATACAGCCCGAACCTCTATGGGACCACCTCCTCCACGTCAGGGTGGGGGAGGAGATGAGGCTGAGAGCTCGAGGGCTTCTCGAGGCTAGGTGTCTATGGACTATAGATTTTGTAGAGATTGTTGAGAGGATTGAGTATGCCAGGGTATAGATTGTGGCATACCAATCCAGTTTTGATATGATGTATATAATTTTTGGATATATATATATGATCTTGTTTCTGATGATATGACTTGTTCATATGTTTTTATGATGCTTTAATGTTTGAATTGTTTGCTTATTGGATTGAGGATTCATATAATTATGTCGTTTTGAAATATTATAATTTTGATGTCATGCTGTAAGATTTTAAATGAAATAATCTGATGTAAACAATTGGTGGTTGTGGTGTGATTTGATAAAAAATAAAAGGGACTTCTAACAATAATTTCAAAGGACATTGTCGCTATTATAGACCATTTCATGGAGTCGCCGCTCACTCGGTCGTCAAGCTAATCCCAAGTATAGAAATATTGTTAAAAGTAAAAGAGTGCTTAAGAGACTGTCTTAAGACTTTGTGTTGTAATGATGGAGATAATGATGGTTTGATGATTTGTTTTCAGATTTTCATAAAAATAGTATGCATGAAAATATGATGTTGCTAGGCATAAATTCCTAAGTGTGATAAAATTTTGAACAATTCCTTTAGAATTTATACCATGGGTGCAATATTGAATTTTGAACATAATGTCATGAAATAGAATAGGTGTTTGTTTGTTTGTAAAGCATAATTGTGTAACATAATGATGCAAGTCACATGTTTTGATGAATTTTGTTTTAAAATAAATGGAAAAGAAAATTAGAACGATGGTTTGCGCTAGGCATAGAATTATAGGTATAAACTTATACCATCATCGCGAAATCCAAAGAAGAAAATAGATTGTTGGTTTTATTGCAAGATGCATTTTTGACCTTTGATAAACAGAAAAATAATAATATGAAAATTTTGTTTGAAATTATTTTTGAGATTTTATGAGAAGATGTATGTAATTGCTTTTATACAAAACAAAAATTCTGAAATAAAAGGATAAAATTATTCCGAAAAGAGTTACAGAGATATTTTAAATTATCTCAAAGAGAAATGTAGATTTATAAGGAATCCTCATGTGCAAATGTGAGTTCATTACCGATCTTGATTTATCATAATGATACAAAATCTCTCAAATACAAATGTGTGTGCGATTGTATTGTTCATTCACCAATTTTGAGCAAGATAATTTGATACAAGTAATTTGCCTTGACCAAATGAATGTTCGTTGACCATGATTTATATGCATGTAACCGTACCAGACTACTATGTAAGTTAGGTTTATCAAGAGCTAGCTAATCCATAAGCTGACAGAGGTCTGTACAAAAGAAGGTCGCTAATGTGACAGACATATCACCACGCTAGGATTTACCCAAGGCCAAGCGGGTTGGGCACAAACCACCTGTTATGGGGCTTACCTCACAGTTTTTGAATAATTGAGAATTCCAGGGATTCAAGCTCATTCACCCTTCTTTTCTTTTCAAGGGGTAGGGAAAGGAGTTTATTGTATTTTGCTTTTGCTTTTCACTTTTGCTTTTTTTTTTTTGTACTTTTGTATTTTTGCTTGATATTTGAGATAATGCTGAAATATTGTTGTGATGATTCAAATAACCTTTTTCTTTTTCTCTTTTTCTTGAACTTTTCTTTTCTTCCTATGCTAGGGATACTTGCTCGGATTAGCTGTAGAGCAAGGGATTTTTATTCTGGGTAGGGGTGAGCTTGTCCTTTTGTCAATTCTCAAAGATTCTAGACCATGTGCATGATAGGATAGCAGGGGAAACTTTTCGCTCAAGAAACCATTTCTACTATGTAGCATCATATCGAATGTGCAATGAAATCATTTTAATGTGAAGAGATATACTTGGTTCAAGTAAATAACAAGATCAGTTCTCTATGCTCAAAACTTTATTTAATTCCAATGTGGACTTTGATATAAGAGAGATTAATAATCATAACAAATAAAATCAAGATATTTATTCATGTGAGTGTGAAAGTGCGGGATTCCAAATAAATGCTAATTTATCCAAAATAATTGAAAATATAACTGCAATACTTCAAGAATTGACAGGTACAAAAAAAGATGTTTTTGAAGATTTTGATGATTTTGATGTTTTTGTATTTTTGATTTTAATTTATGAATTGAAAGAAATAATTTTTTTTTTTTTTTTATATATTTTTAGATGTGGAATTGGTGGTATATACAAGATGATCTATATACACTATACAAGGTTATTTGAGTATAGCATGTCTAAGGTTGCTTCAAAATCAAAGGAGGTTTTGAAGGATAATTTGGTTGTGTTGAAGGTAAGAACAAAAGGTGATGAATAAAAGGTAGTGATAACAAAAGCTTTGTTATAATGTAGAATAATGTAGCAAAAGATTTTACTTTTATATGTGTAAAATTGATCATGTTACAAAATAAAATGTAAGAAGGATAAGAAGGTTCTTCATTCTTATCACTATCTTCCAAGTCTTGATAAGATGGAGGGAGCATATGTGAAATATATGCATGGGTGTTATTTGGTAAACAAGGATGATCATATATGGATGAAGAAAAGTGATGGATAGAAGATAATTGTGACAATAGAGAATGTATAGAACTTGATGTTTCAACCGTTAAATATTCTTCAAATGGTGTTGGGTCATTATGTATGGTAACAATTTTATTTGCAAGTTCAAACTTCAAACATTGGTGAAGAGTGGAAGGGACAACCCTCATCGTATGAATCCAAGGACTTCTGAGAAGTAGGTTGTAAGGTGAAGGGCAATATGCTACATAAAACAAAGTATCCAGGATCTTGGATCCAATATTAAGGGGAAGAATTATAGTACCTTGAGCTTCTTGAATTTCATTGTTAAAAGATTTTATAATAACATTTGATTCATTAAGATCTTCTTCCTTTGATTTGAGTTTTTGGAATAATTGATAAGTGCATAAATTAAGAGAGGAGCCATTATCTACCATGATAGTTTTAACAGGTGTTTCTTTACTAGATCCTGTAATGTAAAGATAGTAGTCTTCTTGTGGAGTAGAGGAAGGAATCTCCTCATCATAGAATGAAATATGGTTAACCTCAAGAGGGTTTACACCATTAATTATGTTCTTAGAGAAAATATGATGAGGAACAAATTGTTGGCTAGGTATCTTGAACAAAGTTTCCTTATGAGAACTTTGTAATACTTCTAAAAGGGATATCTTTGCTTGAGGATTAATCACTTGTTGTTGGCTATCAAAGTGGATTTCAGATTGAGATTTTGATTCTAAAGATGAGCTTTCTATGCTTACATTCCATTTTGGATCATTCTCTAGAGCCAAAGATAGTTTTGAAGGTTGGTCAAATGAGGAATCCATATCTTGAATATCGGATTGAGTTGATTGAACTTGAGGTTGCTCATTTGTAGTTTCTGTTACAATATTAGTAATATCATCATGATGGGACACATTAACATGCAATATTTGATTGGTTTCCTGTTGTTGATAATTGAATAGGGGTTCTTGGGAGATCCCCATGTCTTGATTGATTATTGGTATTTGTTGTGTAGGAGTTTGATAGTTTACTGGAGATTTATAATCAGTTGTAGATTGTAATTCCTTTATATTAAAAAGACCCTCATCAATCAAATCTTGAATTGCACATCTTAAATCTTTACAATTTTGTGTCATATGTCCATCTACTCTATGATATTCACAATGTAGCTCAGGTTTAAACCAATCTGCTGTGGTATCAAGTTGTCTTATGGAAGGGAGTTCAATCTTATTTGTATCAAGTAAATGCTTGAGAATTATATCCATTGGTTGATTGAGCTTTGTAAATGTACGTGATGAAGGTTTTCGAGAGGTTTTTGATATGTGCCTTAGGAGTTCAGTCATAAAAGGACCTAATGGTTTCTTACCTCTCTTTTCTTTATTATGGGTAGAATGATGATAGGAAGATTGTGAAGTATGATGTGAGTGCATGGTAGGATTGGAAGAATAAGTATTTTCTTGTTGAAATGGATGTGTTGTATTGAAAGAAGAATATTGAAAGGGTGGAGGAGGATTATATGTGGATTGATAGACATAATATGGATATATGGGAGAATAGATAATATCGTTATGAAGAGGATTGGAAAAGGGATTGTCCTGTTGGGTTAAGGATGAAAAATGAGAAAAGTGTGATGGAGGTGATGTTGAATAGGGATGAGGTTGGTCATAATCAACAAATGTATTTGGCTGAATTCTTCCAACATTACTAATGGGCTCATATTGATTTGAGTAAAAACTCATGGTTTCTTTAGTACTTCTAAATATTTAATATTTAGTTCAATTATTTAGAATTGATCTAAAACATACAAACTTGAAATGATGATTTTGTTTTTTGTATACAATATATTTATTTGTTTTCAAAAGGTTTTTATGTTATTCACGTCGGGTTCACCAAAATGTATCGCTCCAAATTTTTTGCACCCTTACCTTCAAGCTATAGGATCCATGCCCGGAAGGGGGATGTGAAAAGGATGGGACAATACCTCGGATTGAGAGGCCCTTTGAAGGTCCCGCCTCTCGGGGGAGGTGTATAAGGGTGAATTTTCGATGGATGGTGGGTTCACCAGGAAACTTTTGAATGGCGGTTTCCATGCCTAGGTTGATAGTGTGTTTGATGTGTTCATTTTTATGCTTGATCATTCAACTCCTAGGTTTGGCCGATATGAATCTAAACTATTCTATATGCCAATGCGGATTTCAATGAATACAGAAAATAGAAATAGATGCAAATTACAGAGAATATGCTAACCAGAAGAATTCATACCTGATTTCGGATGTCTGATGGAGATTCTCAGTCTTGTAGCAGTTTAGATCGTCTCAGTTTGCACATTATCATCTGATATTTCTCGGGATCATCTCAAATCATAGAAGGTCATCTGAAATAGGACAGAATCGCCTAAAATCTGATGAATTCGTCAGACGAATCCGTCAAAAACCTGCAATCACAGAAACAGACACAAAATACCAAATATGCAAATGCAGAAGCAAGGGATAATGATAGAAATAACAGCAAACATGCCTAAATAATAGTGTCTAATAACAAATGAGGAAATGCAATAAATTTAATGATTGATTTTACCTTTATCATGCAATTATGCTAAATGAGGTGAACTCCAAGGTGCATAAAACATAATAACTTAAAACAGTGCAGAAATATGTTATGGAAAATGCAGAAAAGCTTAAGAAAATGCGAACTCTAAACTCGGACTGCCCCCAATCTGGACTACAGTCAGGATCGCCTCCAATCGTACGAAATCGTCCGCAATCGTCCGAGATCGTCTGCGACGATCCAAGCTAGCTTCGACTGAAAAATAGTAGAATTCCTGCAAATAAAAAATGCAAAATACCAAAATGCAAGCAATAATGCGAGGGAATAAGGAGCTAACTCTGCAATGAAATCCTGTCAACAAAGGGGTTGGGAGTTCAGGGAGAATCAGCAAGAATTAGGCAGGGAGGCAGGGGGATAAACTAGAAAAATCCTAGTTTATATAGGATTAAAAAGAGGTTTGGGAGGTTGGGGATCATCCCAATCTGGGAGATCTCCAACAGGGAAATCTCCAACCGCGCAGACACGCTTCTGCCCGAGTTGGAGAGGTTGTTGAAACAGAAGCTAATTATGAAAATTTGGTTTTGGGACGAAATCGTCCGGACGTTCTATTCCAGATGAATTCGTCAGATCGGGGACGATTTCGTCTAATCTGCGACGATATCGTCCAACGGTCAAAACAAATCCTAAAAATGGCACGAAAAATGGGGAAAGCGGGTAAAAGGCGGTTTAACGGGCAGTTTGGGGTTGAAATTCAAATTTTAATATTTTATCTTTTTACTAAGGTTTTAACCGTGCCAATTTTAGGGTGCTACAAAGAGTATATATTTGTTAGAGTTAGAGCATATTACATCATTTGGGTAATGTAAATGTACCACCTTTGGTACATAGTTAGAGTAGGAGATTACTTTAGGGGGAAGTTAGCTAGTTACTTCAAGCAATGTAATAAATGCACATGTGTCAATGTGCAAGGTGTCCCCTTGTACAACTAGGTAGAGTGTTGGACAAAGAATCTATCTTATTATATAAAGGGCATCATAGAGACATCAAAATATCAAGTGCATTGTAGTAGAGAGTAGTAGAACTCTTGTATGAAGTACAATATAGTTATTTAGCTTATATTAATGGAGTGATCATTACCTCCATATTGCATTGTATTTTCATCCCTAGTATATTTCAATCATATTGCAGAATCACTCTCTCATATTTACTACATATTATTAGGACCTGTGTTAGATCTCTCCCACTACATATATTCTTAAAAGCTAATAGTGGTATTAGAGCCATGGTGAATTGAGATAGGATTAGGGAGAGTCACCATTGCTACTATGGGCTTGCATATTAGCAAATTGGATCTACCATTGTGCACCATTGCATGCAAAAGTTTCCATTAGGACTCAATTGATAGAAAGAGACAAAGTAGATCAATAGGATTAGAAAGAGTCACAAGAAATATTGAAAAGACAAATAAATCTTAGTTACAAATTTTTTGAGATTACATCTGGCTAGAGTCTTCACACAAAGTTGCAGGAAAACGCGTGAAGACTAGGACTCAAAATTCATTCCACTAGTTTGATGGATCAACTAGTGAGGACTATTTAAGGATCTGGATCTTTTCATGCTAACCATTATCTAAATTTATTTTTTGTAGAATAATAGACATTGTGGAAGAGACTCCAAGAGTAGAGTCTTGGTGAAGTTTAGAGATTTGAGATCTCCATTGCTAGATTAGAAAACTTCACATTGCAAAAAGGCCATAGAAGCCTTGATCTAGAAGAAAGGCCATAGAAGACTTGATCCAGAATAAATGCCATAGAAGCCTTGATACAAAAGAAGACCATAGAATCCTTGATCTAGAATTATAAATTCTTCCATTCTAATTTCTAACTACTTGTTGCAGGAAAAGGAGATTCAAGAAAAAAGTTGGAAAGATTCCTATAAGAGAGTTAGGAATAATATCTTATTAGAATCATTCCAAAACTTGTAACAATAAGGATAAGACTGAATATTATAGATACCTTACAAAAAAAATTCCCATTACAAGAGATGCAAATATTTTAGATTGCAGAAGTAAAGAAAAAATAATAATAGCCTTATAGCAGACTCAAGGAAGAAGAGACTTTAGAAGACAAGTCAAGGAAGATATAGGAGATTGGTGATCTCCATTCAAGATCAATACATGCAGAGTGCATAAGCAGAAAAGGCCATAGAAGCCTTAATTCTGAATAAGACTTCAAAAAATAATTCTTGATTTAGAAGGAGAATTCATAATTTATAAGAAGACTCTAGAGAAGAGTTCCAAAAGAAGACTCCAAAGAATAGTCCACAAAATAGGAGATTGGTGATATTCATTAAAACCTACAAATTGTAGAAGAAAAGGAATAACAAAGTCCCATTCTAGAATCCAGAAGTAGTAGATTATAGAGATCTGAGAAGAAGATCTCATCACCAAAACTTCCAAAAGAAAAAGGTTGAAGAAAATGTTTCAGCTAGAATACCGGAGAAGCTGTAATATAGAAGACCTTAGAGAGGTCTCAAGGAAAAAAATAAGGTTTGGAGAGTCTTTTTGTAGAGCTCGTAGAAGCATCATCAAAAGAGTTCCTAGGAGAACTCATTGGAGAAATCCACTACCAAGGAGAAGCTCCTAATAGTGAAGGACTTGGGATAATTATTACCATCAGATAAGTTCAAGAGAAGAATAATTTGGAAAAGAGTTCCAAATATAGAAGAAGAATTTAGTGAAGACCTCAAGATATTCAGAATCTTGAGAAGAAGTGTTGGGTGCCAAACACTGGTGAATTTTGTCCTATTTTTGTCATAACACTCACATTTAATTTGTCAACCCGAGAGCTCATAGACTTTAGAAGTGCCATGATTGAAACTACTCACATCACCACTTTTGGGATGAATCCAATTATATTTCATTGGGGGGTGTTTATGAAACAACGGTTGATTCGTCCACACAAAGAAAACTTAAACATAAATGAAATGCATAAAAGTAAACACACTACTCTGAAAACAATAATATGCCTACTGTAAAAATGACACAGCTTATAAAATTATTAAATTAATCTAGAAATGAATATACTACTTATGTAGGATTAAATCTATGAAAGAAAATAAATAAGAGACAGGGGAGGAATACTGGCTTGGAGTGGGACCGAGCTCTAGCAGATCCTACCCAAAAATTTATGAAAAGCACATGTAGATGAAAGAATGCTCAAGCTTTATTAACAGTGCAAAAAATATTACATGCAATAATATTCTAGAATGCTTCCCCCTGCTATAGATAAGTTTGTGTGTTTATATACCACACACAAGACTTCCTATTACAGTTCTATTAAAACAGGCATCTCGGTTATAGTATAAACTGGGATAGTCCAATTACTGTAGCCGATGCGCGATGATCAACGTCTTCATCGTTTACTTGTAATCGGGTGAGTTACAATTTTGCTTTGGGAGTGGTTGCGCATCCATCCACACTGGCTAGGACAACTCATTCATTAGCGGTTTTCCACTGATGATGTGGAACAATGGTCATTGGGGTCCTTCTCCAGTCATTTGGTCAATGCGTATGATCTGGGCATCCGTTCGAGGAAGGCACCTACTTTAGTAAGGCGCCTACATGAGTAAGGCATCTACTTTAGTAAGGTGCCTACTTTAGTAAGGCACCTACTTCATTAAGGCACCTACTTGAGTAAGGCGCCTACTTCAATAAGGTGCCTACTTCAGTAAGGCACCTACTTGAGTAAGGCACCTACTTCAGTAAGGCTCCTACCTCCGTATGCCTTCATATGATTGGGTAGAACCGTTTCAGGTCCATGTAGGACCTCGACTGATCAAAAGACAAAAAAATATGGGAAATAACTACACAAAACACACTTCACGTATGGATTAGATAATACACATGATTTTGTTAAATACATACATAATATTTCATAAAAATATACAACTCATTATATATTTTCACACAAAAACCATTAGTACATATACAAAAATATGAGCATATCTGGTGCTCATCATCCCCCCATGCCTAATATGTGCCATACCCTCATGGAACCTAAAACTGGTAAACACCTCCTCTGTGTAGGCCATTGTTCATAATTTTATTTTCTTGCTAGTGGCATTGGTCTTCTCTTCGTCATAAGGCTTCTATTTCTACTAAGGGGCCCTGGTTTGTTGCGGGGCATCCTTGGGTTGTGCTGCCCTTCGGCTATGCTAGCTACCGATTGTGCAAGGTTGGCCTATGTTCTGTACCGACTGCTTGTTATGCTGGCTCTACCTTCCAATCATACTTTTCCCTGCACCTATGCTGGGTGTTATCACAGTCATTGCGCCCTTCTGGAAGGTTGCCTCTACTTCCTGCCATAGGTCAATGTGTTGAGGGCGTAGCTCTCCGAATGGGATGTCGAAGTCATTCCTCTTTTGTACAACCATGCTGGACATATAAAACCAAAGTTCTTCGAGGGTGAGGCCAACATTTTATTTTGTGATTGTTGCTACCTCTTCCTTCTGCCCATATACTCCTCATATTGCCAGCCATTTCTTCATCTTTGAGGGCCGATCATGTGATGAACCATAGATGTCCCAAAATTGATTATCGTCAACAGGGTTCACACAGATGCTTGACCCTATTTCTTCCTTTTTGGCAGCTTTTCTAGCTACCTTTACCTCCTCGAACTCCTTATGGAGTTGTTAAAATTTTTTTTTCTACACAACGAAGGCCCACATACCTTCTTCCCATTCCTCGTCTGAATGGGGGTTCAGTTCGGCAAACGTCACCCTGGCCTTTCGTTTGGCCCTCTTCTACGTTGTTTTAGACGCTTTCCATTTCCTACTCTTTGGTATTGAAGCACCATGCGTGGGGAGGTCTTCCTTTCCCATGGAGGTTGCCTCCCTATTAGAGGGTTTGGGGATTTTCCCTTTTGGTCTTAGGCCTCCTGTGGTTGTTTCTACCATCCTATGGTTTCTTGACGCCTACTATTTTGGTTCTTCGAGTAGCGGTCCATCAATTTCAGGTGCCTGGTGCTCTATATAATTCTTTTGCGCCTTAGGTTTAGGGTTTTACCCTTGGCTCTACCTTGAAGGTTCATCATCATAAATATTGATAATAGGGGTTTCTGTTTGAAAAAAAAAATTCCCTTGTTCCTATGGAATTTCTCTGTCAAAGGTGCATGATCCTTCTCCCACCTTCAATTCCTCATTGCGGGCATCTGACCTAACTACCTTGGATGAGACTACTCTCTATGGCAAGGTTGGAGAGTTCATGGGCACCTCAATTGCCCAATTGGTTTGGGTATAGGCATCCTGCCTATCAATCACCCTTACTTGTAGCTGTTGGTTCTCTGCCCTAAGCTACCGAATCAATTTCTAGAGTTGGGCGATGGTGGCCTCCTACATTTGAAATTTTCATGCAGTTATGTCATTATATTATTTGAATAGTGATTGTGTCATGGATTTCTCACTCTACTCAACGTGGCTCTCTTCCATCAGCACTTCAGACTACTATGTCAGGCTTGCTAAGGGTTGCGGGTCTTGCGGGCTTTGAGTGGCCAAATTCTGCAGGGTTTGGGTTGCAAAGCTAATTTTTGCATCATCCTCCTCTTCCTCACTCGATAGGATTAGGTGTCACAATCATCTCTGACCGTGTATACACTCTATCTATCGTACGGAAGGTTTAGGGCTGGAAGATCCTGATCTTTCCTCTGTATAATTAGGCAGAGAGATCTACCTTTCCTTCAAAACATATGGTGAGAATTATGGAAATTCCTCTTCGAATATCCCCATCAATTTGACATAATCCTCTACCTTATTTTTCACTTGCTTCGATGCATAAGAAAGATCTACATCGAAAGGCCCAGCCCTAACTTCTTCGACCATCCCTCTTAATTTGGCCTCTTGTTCTGGTTCGGTCACCACCTGCTCTTGTGCACCAGAGTGTTTGGCCCCAGTCACCAATGAAATTCCCCTATGCTCTTCTACATGGCGTACCAAGGCTGTAATTAGCCCATGGTGGGCTAGGGAAGAATGCACCCCTCTTTGATATCATGATGCCTCATCCTATAGGGTATTTGCTAGGTAGAATGGGACGTTAATTTCATGCTTGTGCACCAGATGGATTAAAAATTGCATATGGTTCACATTTAGGTATGAATAATTCTTGGTGCATGTGAAGTATCTCGCCACTTTCTCAAAGAGCTTCCTCGGGTGCATTGGGAGCCTCTTCTTTGGGAGCCCATGTGGGTTGCATGAGATGCTCCCTTGTTCGAGTAGGACTTCTGTGTGCTTCTTCACCATGCCATCCTTATATGTGCATTCCCTAGTAAGGGGAAGGTCAGTGACTTGAGTGATGTGCTCTAGGGTAACTGGAATTTATAGTCCTTGCATTTGGGTGACTCCTATGTTTATAGAGGCAACAAACTCCTTTGTTGCCTCTAAATCCTGATCTTGGCTAACCAGGCAACAATAATTCATCCACCCAGCTTCTTCAAACTGGTGTGCAACGTCTCCCCTGATCCCATCAATGCCATTGGACTCATGCTTTTTGAGTGCATGATTCTTTGATCGTCCACCCATGGCAGATTCCCTACTGGTTTTGACTAGTTTGATGCCCTTCCATCAATAAGGAACATTTTCATAGACTCAGGCGCCTGACTCTGGAAATTATTTTCGCATTGGAGTTGGTAGGGTATGCTACTTGAATTAATCATCCAATACGACGTATTAGGCATGAGGGGTGAATTCAATTATTGCACCAAAAATATTTTTAGAGAAGCACATTATATGAAAAATTACATATATATCTAAATTCAATCATGCGCATACCTGATTGGCCATTTTATGTTGTGTGGAGTATGCTGAAGTGGTACTTGATGATATTTTTCCCATGTACTTATTATGTCATCTTGGGTACTTGATTCCTGGTTCACCTGAGGTCCTGCACTAAAAATGCGATGGCTCTTATTGGTTTAGGTTGGGACACATATCTCCTTGACGGTTGTCCTTGGGACATACAGAGATCCCGTCCAATGATTTCAAAATATTTTCAGGTGCTTTCGGATTTCCATCATGTGAGATGATGGCGTTGGCTTCAGTTGCTCCATGTACTACCAATTTTGTGCATGTGTTTTTGAGTTGATCGATGTGCCTACTTGAGTAAGGCACCTTCCTTAGTAAGGTGCCTACTTCAGTAAGACACCTACTTCAATAAGGTGTCTACCTAAGTAAGGCGCCTACTTTAGTAAGGCACCTACCTGAGTAAGGCACCTACTTTAGTAAGGTGCCTACTTGAGTAAGGCATCGCATGACTATGAAGAATGCTCCGGGGTGGTGCCTCCTTGGTGGGGTAAGGCGCCACTCCTCCGGAGTAAGGCACCAAAGTAAGGCATCTCCCTTAGAGATAGAAATAAATATACATACATACATAAATACATACATCATACATACATACATACATATATATATATATATATATATATATATATATATATATATATATATATATATATATATATATATATATATATATATATATATATATTTGAAAGAACGTTAAAGTGCTCTAGGAGTGGCACCTCTTCGATGGAGTAAAATGCCGTTCCTCCCGAGTAAGGCACCTACTTCAGTAAGGTGCCTAATTGAGTAAGGTGCCTACCTTAGTAAGACGTCTGCCTCAGTAAGGCACCACTTGACCATGATGAACACTCCAAGGTGGCACCTCCTTGGCTGAGCAAGGCGCCGCTCCTCCGGAGTAAGGTTCCAGAGTAAGGCGCCTCCCTTCTAGAGTCATTTGTTCCTCCATCATTGAAAAATCAGCGATTGACATGTCTACCGATGTGAGGTTGATCAAGCCTCCTAAAATTCTCCTTGTACAACATCAGTGTCCGCTTAGTATAGGCACGCGGGTGTATAATTTTTTCTTAGTAGATAAATGGTGCCCACCCTGTGCCTAGATCTATACTATCCTCCTATTGCGTAGGTTTATGGATGTTGAGCTGGTCTAAGCCCTGTTCCCAGAGACACCTATTGTTCGAGCAATCAGGCCATTCCCATGCAAAAATATAATGAAAGAAAAATAAAAATGTAGTTAAATGCAATCCATGCCTGTTAGGCCCTGGCTCTCAGGATACCTACAACTTGCATGCGGGCGTTGTCCCTAAAAATCACTCCGTAAGCTAAAAATACGAAACTATACTAATTTTTCTGGTGGACACCCCTACATCCACCATGTTGTTGAGAATTCTGGTAAAATTTTACTTGCATAGGGTCTCCCCCATGCCTATTCTATATTCCACCAACATGCTTTCAGACCTGTGATATGGGTGCAACCGATGGCTATTTGGTGTCAAAATGGTGTTGCTGCCTGTAGACACTAAAACAACACCAATACGATTATGTGACTACAAGCATTGACCGAATTGGCATACATACCCCCTAGGGCAGCCTCCAGAGGTTAAAAAGTGGTCCTAACCACTCCCAAATCAGTTTTGGAATGTCAGAGGTCAGTTTTGCACATTTCAAGCACTTTGCTCCCTATTCATCCCACCTTGGGACGATACCCCAGGACGATTAACAACAATCACTCTAGGGTGGGATGATTAGCAGGTTTGACTGGAAAAAAGTCAAACCTTGACATATGGCAGCCCAAATTTGCCACCTAACTTTGCCTTCAAGGCATGGGAGTGTGAGGGAAGGTTTCAAATCATGGAGGCCTCAATCAAAGAGGCCCTAATCAAGGAGGAATCTTCTCTCCCCCCAAAAGGCATAATGAGCCAAGTGGCACCCTCGCATGCGCATGCAAAGGATACCCTTCGGTCTATAAAATGGTGAGCCTCCTCACCCCAAAAAAAAATAGAGCTAGAGCATTTGGAGCAACGAAGTGCTGCCAAACTATACCTCCATTCCTCTTTGTGCTTCCTACATCCCTAATCTCTCTCTTCTGGAAGAGAGGTTATCGGGTGAACACTAGGAACGCAATCCAAATCCAAAAACCCAATAAATCAGCCATAATCCCACCCCAAACTCATCGACACAACCCCCTAGGAAGTTTTGGACCCATCCCACTTGGATTGGTGTCAAAACTAGGCCCTAAACGGTGGGCGTCCCACCCCGGGTGCCCCCCAAACTGCTACAATCCTAATCGCCCCACCCCGAAGTGATTAGAAATATATGCATGGTTTTGCTACTGTTCTTTTTGCATTATTTTATATCTAATGTACTTATGCTGTTGTCCAAATTTCATTGCTTTCTGACATGATTTGACCTAGTTTTTGTCATTTTATGCGTCTACTAACCTACAAGGAGCGCCTTCGGATACAAGATAACCTGGGTAGAATATGCCAAATATGAACTTTTGGGTCATCTCAAAATGCTGTTTTTAGTATAACCACAAGTTTACAGGAGTTTTGGAGGCCTCTGGGCAGGACATTTGCAAGGTCACTTTTTGCACGTTTTGTGACAGTCCCTAGTGTCCCACCCCAGAGCGATTAGAAATATATGCATTATTTCCTTATTGTTGTTTTTTCAATATGTCCCAGATGATATCCTGATGCCTCTTTTAAAGTTTGAACTCATTCTGGCATGATTTGACTGTTGTTTTATTATTTTATGTATTAACTAGCTCATAGGGTGCCCCTATCACATATAGGAGAATCTGGGTCGGATATGCAAATTCCAAGAATCTGGGTAGTCTTAGAATTACATATAATTCCTAAAAAATTATTTTCAAGTGATTTGGAAAAGCATAGGTGAGACATTGGAGCGCTCACTTTAGAGAGGCCCTCGACGGGCAAACGAGCATAACGGGGCCGTTCGATGCCGCTTCGATGCAAAATTAGGTGATACCAATTCTAGAAGTTGTCCTTTACATTTATATATCCAATCGATTTTCATATTATCCCGTATCCCAAAAGCGCCCGTTGGAGGCCTTAGAGATTGCATGTTTTTCTAGATATGCATATGCTATTAATGATTTGTTGTCTTTCTGTGTGCAAGATCTCACTGCTAGGAATACTAGAGGGGTATCAAGGAATGACGAACACACAGCTAGCCACCCAAAGGAAGGGAAGCGTACCATCCGATCTTGTTATTTCGAGCATCCATTAATGTAACAAATTGTATCAAATGTTCTGAGACCTAGAGGGGGGATGTATTGTAATCAGATTAAAAGCAATATCAATAAAGGAGGCCCCGCTTTGTTTGATCACATATCGTTTCTGCTTCATTTCCTTCATGCATTGCTCATCGCATTCATAGGACTTAGCATCTATATCTATTTTTGTTTGCATCATATCGGTACACCATTTTTTTGCATGCATACATGAAAATAACTGTACAATCAACAAAAAACAACAAAAATCATATTAGGGTTTCAACCTTAATGTGAACGCAACACAAAACAAAAAAAAAAAAAAAAAATATTAGGGTTTCAACCTTAATATGGCAAAAAAAAAAAAATAAAACATATTAGGGTTTCAACCATAATATGAACAAAAAAACAAAATAAAGTGAACAAACATTTTATATGTGAGTTTTAAACTTCATATAAAACACGCAAAGAGAAGGAACATCCGGCTCGCTCCTCCACTCGTTCGATTCTCCCTCATGATGTCCGTAAATTTCAGCGGTCGCTACGCACACTCGCACTCCTCCTCCTCATTGCTCCAAATCACCAAGAAAAATATTGCAAATGAGCCCAAAACCTAGTTTTGGTCCTTATATAGGTAGCGTAATCGTTCCACCTTGGGAAGAGAACTCTAGTTAGTGCTCATCCCACCCCGGGTGATTACAAAATTGGTATTCATCCCACCGGGACGTAAAGAAATAAAGTACAAAACCGCATCCAAAAATGCACCAAACAACAAAGGTGCCTTTGCACCTCATGGCATGAAAAACCGTCGGGGTCACAAATACTCACTATCCTACTCCCTAAGAATGCTAGCATAGCCGGACCTCTCCATGGGAAGAAGGATTTTTGATAATTTCTACCCCAATAAGCGTAAAAAAGGGTCAAAACCCACCAAAAGCAGGTTCGATGGTTGGAAAACTACAATAAGCGTTCAACAAAAACAACTAAAGGCACCCTTACAAATGTCATCTTGGGTCAAGAGACTCATCTCTTTACTCATTTTTGGTCATTCCCTCATCGATTCGTAGCTTGAGGGGGTAGTCACACTTAGTCACCAATCAACAAATACACACCCTCGAAATGGCATGCATTCAAAGAATCTCGACAAGCTCACCTCTTGGGGCAGCAAACAACCAATAATCATAGGCTAAAAACACTTGGCATTCTAGAGCATGAAGAAAAGGTCCTTGACAAAGGTTGCACCCTTTGCCTTTCATGTCCGAACAATGTCCAAGTCAAGTACACCTCAAAAGGTTACACTTGAGTTAAGCTCCTTACCGAAGCAAGGATTCAAGAATGGATGCCCTTTCCATACTTGGGGCTATAAAATTTGGTTAGGGTACTGAGTAACCTTAATAATTGAGTGCTTTGGTCATCTATTTTTGTTCAACCTGAGCACACAACGCATCCCCAAAAGGGGATCTATAGACACAAAACAACACCAATCCGATTATGTGACTACCACCGATCGAATTGGTATACATACCCCTAAGGCAGCCTCTAGAGGTTAAAAAGTGGTCCTAACCACTCCCAAATCAGTTTTGGAAGGTCGAGGTCAGTTTTGCACCCTTTTAAGCACTTTGCTCCCTATTCGTCCCACCCCGGGGAAAATAAAAATCTCTTTTCCCCCCCACGACGAGGGGAATCTCTCCAAGGTGGGATGATTAGCAGGTTTTACTGGCAAAAAGTCAAACCTTGACAAATGGCAGCCCAAATACACCACCTAACTATGCCTTCAAGGCATGGGAGTGCGAGGGAAGGTTTCAAATCATGGAGGCCTCAATCAAGGAGGCCCTAATCAAGGAGGAATCTTCTCTCCCCCAAAAAGACATAATGATCCAAGTGGCGCCCTCGCGGCGATGCAAAGGAGACCCTTAGGTCTATAAAAATATGAGCCTTCTCCCCAAAAAAAATAGAGCTACATTTGGAGCATCCAAACTATACCCCCATTCCTCTTTTGCTTCCTCATCCCTAATCTCTCTCTGGAAGAGAGGTTATCGGTGAAAACTAGGAATGCAATCAAAACCCAAGCAATCGGCCATAATCCCACCCCAAACTCGTCGACACACCCCTTAGGAAGTTTTGGACCCATCCCACTTGGATTGGTGTCAAAACTAGGCCCTAAACGGTGGGCCCCCCGGCGCCCCAACCCCTTCCTCCACCCCGGAGTGATTAGAAATATGTGCATGGTTTTGCTACTGTTCTTTTGATTCATTCTTTATATCTAATGTACTTATGTCGTTGTCCAAATTTCATTGCTTTTTGACATGATTTGACCCCGTTTTTGTCATTTTATGCATCTACTAACCTACAGGGAGTGCCTTCAGATATAAGATAACCTGGGTAGAATATGCAAAATATGACCTTCTGGGTCATCTCAAAATGATGTTTTTAGTCTAACCACAAGTTTGTAGGAGTTTTGGAGGCCTCTGGGTAGGACATTTGCAAGGTCACTTTTTGTAGGTTTTGCGACAGTCCCCAGCATCCCACCCCAGAGCGATTAGAAATATATGCATGATTTCCTTAATTTTATTTTTGCAATATGTCCCAGATGATATCCTAATGCCTATGTTAAATTTTGAACTCATTCTAACAGGATTTGACTGTCATTTTATTATTTTATATATTAACTACGTCACAGGGTGCCCCTGTCACATATAAGAGAATCTGGGCAGGATATGCAAATTTCGAGCATCTGGGTAGTATTATAATTACATATAATTCCTAACCCATGATTTTAAGGTGATTTGGATAAGCATATGTGAGAAATTGGAGCGCTCACTTCGGAGAGGCCCCCGACGGGAAAACGAGCATAACGGGGCCGTCCGACGCCGCTTCGATGCAAAATCAGGTTATACCAATTCTAGAAGTTGTCCTTTATATTTATGTATCATTCTATAATTGATTTATCAATCTTATCACTGATATCCCACAAGCACCCGCTGGAGGCCTCGGGGATTGCATGTTTTTCTAGATACGCATATGCTATTAACGATTTGTTGTCTTTCTGTGCACAGGATCTCAACCCCAAGAATACTAGAAGGGAATAAAGGAATGACAAACACATGAACACAAGCGACGACAAATTTTAGCCCACCCACTTCGAATGTGGGCATGCGAAAGACGCTGGAAGCATACCGTCCGATTTTGGAAGCGCGGCTTCTTTCGGGCATCCATTGATGTAACAAATTGTATCAAATGTTCTGAGCCCTAGAGGGAGGACATATTGTATTTATATTAAAAGAAATATCAATAAAGGAGGCCCCGCTTTGTTTTCTTACATCTCGTTTCTACGTCATTTCCTTCATGCATTGCTCATCGCATTCGTAGGACTTAGCATCTATATCTATTTTTGTTTGCATCATATCGGTACGCCATTTTTCTGCATGCTTTCACTGTCATCAATTGTATTGACTCGCACAACACCATTTCTAATTATCTCTACCACCTCGTATGGTCCCATCCATATTTGCATCAATTTTCCCTTCCATTCCTAGAATCTGGAATCATACAACAGTACCTAGTCTCCCTCTTTGAACTGCTTCATTTTAATGTGGCGGTCATGCCACTATTTCCTTTGCTTCTGCATGATTTTGGTTCTCTGTAGGGCATCCATTCAAAATTCGTCCAGCTGGTTCAACTATCGAATTCATTCCTTTTGTGCTTCATCCAGGCTTAGGTCCAGTTCTACCACCGTTTTGAGTATCTTCACTTCAAATTCGATGGGCATCATTGCATCCTTCCCGTATACCAGTTGGAAGGGTGTGAAGTCGATGGTTGATTTCCATGTTGTATTATATGCCCATACTACCTCTAGTAATCTAGCAGCCCAATCCTTCTTGTGTTGTTGCATAGTTTTCATCAGGATGTTTTCTATCTCCCTGTTGGTTACCTCCACCTACCCATTCACCTATGGATGGTAGGGGGTGGTTCTATTGTGTCATACCCTGTATTGTTCCATCAATTCCTCGATCAACCTGGAGGTGAATTGGGGTCCTTGATCCATTGTAATTTCCTTAGGCACTCCAAACCTTGTGAAAATATGGGTGAATAAGAATTCAGCTACCGTCCCCTCCTTGGAATCTCTCAACGCCTAGACTTCGACCCATTTGGTAATGTAGTCTGTGCAGACTAAAATATATCTCCTTCCAGTTGAAGGTGGGTTGATGGGTCCCATGAAATCCATACCCCATTTGTCAAAGGGCTCAATATGTACGTGAGGTTGAAGGGGTATTTCGTCCCTGTGGGTTGGCCTGCCCATTCTTTGGCATTCATCACACTTGTTGGCGTATGCGGTTGCATATTTAAACAGAGTGGGCCAAAAGTACCCAGTTTGCAATACCTTATATGCAGTCCTTCTTCCTGAGAAATATCCTCCACATGGCTCATTATGATAGGCTTTGAGTATATCTAGAAACTCATGCTTCGCTACGCACCTCCTTATGATTTGGTCGGGCCCTATTTTGAACAGGAGGTCATAAATCCATTGAAAGGAAGTGCTCTTTTCAATCACCCCTTGCTTCTCTCTATACGAAAGGGTAGGGGATGTTCTACCGATGGCCAGATAATTGGTGATGTTCGCATACCACGATGTCTATTCACTGATGATGAATAAATGCTCATTCAAGAACTGGTCTTCTACCACTACATGATCTACTGGGATTAGTCTGGATAGGAAGTTCGTGACTACGTTATCCTTCCTGGGCTTGTCAACTATGGTGATGTCAAATTCCTGTAATAACAAGAGCCACCTTATTATCCTACCACTGATCGCTGGTTTACTCATTAGGTATCTGATGGCTGCATGGTCCGTGTGAATGAACACCTTGTATCCCATGATGTAGTGGTAGAATTTGTTGATGGCATGTACCACTGCAAGGAATTATTTCTCTATTACTATGTAATTGAGCTCAACCCCTGCTAAATTCTTACTAACATAATAAATGGCATAAAATTCTTTGCCATCCTTCTACCTAAGGACCGCTCCAATTGCATTATTGGAGGCATCACAATATATGTGAAACGGGATAGCCCAATTTGGGCCCCACAACACTGGGGCAAAAATCAACTTCTCCTTTAGCATCTGAAATGCTTGCTCGTAGTCCTCCATCCATATGAATTCCACATCCTTCACCAGTAGGTTGTGCAGTGGTTTGGCAATCTTGCTAAAATCGATGATGAATCACCTGTAGTACCCGATAGAGCCGAGGAAACTCCTTACTTCCCTCTATGTTTTTGGGTTGGGTAGATCTTTAATTACTTCTATTTTATTTTGATCTACTTTAATTCCTTCTATCGAGAGATGATGTCCCAACACTATGCCCTCATGCATCATCATAAAACACTTCTCATTGCTGAGGGATAGGTTGTTTTCCTTGCATCTCTGGAGCACACGCTCTAGGTTTGCTATCACCTCTTTGAATGTCTCTCCATAAATGGTGAAGTCATCCATATATACCTCTACTACCTCCCCCATAATATCCAAAAATATGCTCAGCACCACCCTTTGGAAGGTGGTTGGTGTGTTGCACAACCCGAAGGGTAGCACTCTATAGGCAAACGTTCCCCATGGGCAAGTGAACATTGTTTTGTCCTGGTCCTCCTCCTCGATCTGAATTTGGTTGTACCCACTAAATCCATCCAAAAAGGAGAAATATTTTCTTCTAGACAGTGTGTCCAACACTTGATCAATGAAGGGGAGTGAGAAGTGATCTTTCTTCATCGCTTTGTTTAGCGATCTATAATCAACATAGATTCACCATTTCTCATTCTTCTTGGGGACCACCACAAGTGGTGATACCCACTCACTATCGAAGATCGGGTAGATGAATCCTACCGATAAGAGCTTCTATAGCTCGGCCTTGACAATTTCCTTCATGGTTGGGTTCATTCTTCTCTATGGCTGCCTGACTAGGGTCGCCTGCTCTTTGAGGTATATCCGATGTGTGCATATTTTAGGGCTGATTCCCTTCATATCCGAGTAATCCTAGGAAAACGCTCATTGGTGCTTGGTTAGGAGCTCTTTTAATTCTACCAATTGTGTGGTGGTCAACTCACTATTGATATTCAATGTTCTACCAGGCCCAATGTCGATTTTCCAGGTGTGGTGGTCCTGAGCATCGACCAATGGTGATTCGGGAAACATGAGGGAGGATTCTCCTTACAGGAATCCTATTATAATGCCATCCTCATCGGCATCCTCCTCCAACTCTATCAATGCCATCACTAGTTGAAGCATGGATAATGAAGTGTCATCCTGCTTGGTCAACGTGGGTTCACCCAACGTGTCCATGGACTGAGCGAGAGGAGAGATTGTCAATCTCTTGATGTTCTATCCATTCAAAATAGTCATGAGTCCATCATGGTAGCTAATGTAGGCATCCATCGTAGCCAACCATGGCCTCCCTAAGATGAGTGGGTAACCACCCAGTCCCATTTTTTATTGCAACACCAAAAATTCCACTGGGTATTCCCATGCATTGACCGTTACGATCATGTATTCGAGCATCCCTTCTGGTGCTACGGTTGACCGGTCGGCCAATTGTAACACCATCTTGGTGGGTTTCAAATTTGTAAGCTTCAGCTTCTACATGGTCTCCTATGGCATCACATTGATGGCTGCACCTAGGTCAACTAAGGTGTTCGCCAGTGAATGCCCTCCTATTTTTACCATCAATATCGGGCTACCTGGGTCTACATATTTGGGATGATATGCATTCCCCATCATTAAATCAACCAATTTCCCTATGACATTGATGGTTTGTGCCACCTTACATCCTGGTTTCCTCAGACATAATTATTTTATCACCTTGGTGTATATGGGCACATCTCTGATAGCTTGGAATAGTGGGATGGTGACCATGAGATTCCTCAAGCTTGAGAGGATATCAAATTTTGGCTATGTCGACTTCCTCTACTCCTACAATCATTTAGGGAATGGGGCCTCCATTTTCTCAACAACTTTCTCTACCTCCACCTCTTCTATCAGAGGAGAGTCTCCTACGTCTTCCTCCTCTTCTACCAAGGGAGGTACTTCTACTCCTAACTGCTTTCTTGATCTAAGTTGAATAGGATTACAACTAATATTATACATCGGATACATCTCTCCCTCTACTTGGTATGCTAGTTGGTTTACCTTATTATTCGGGTTTACCGTCGACTATGTTGGTAACTACGTAGGTCTCATCGTAGGTAGGGCCGGTAAGCCTTGTTGAGGTGGAACCTGTGTCATATTTTGTGGAGCGGAGTTCCACGGAACGTGGTTCCTCCATTGCTGCCCGGGGTGCTGATATGGCATCCATGGTTGCTGATTCAAAAATGTAGCTCTTGGAGGTACGTTTATCCATGGTGGTGGTCCCCACCATCCCATATTGGGTGGTGGTGGCTGCCCTTATGGCATATATGATCCTCCTCCATAGGGTGACATTCCTGTGGGCATATTCCCCATAGGGGGCTGCTACCAATTTCTTCGATTGCCCATGAAATAGGCTTTCATTATGTCAGCCTCCTCCTTGGTATTGGGTAGCTATGGGCACAGGTGGGTCTTGTGGTTTTGTTGGTAAACTGTGCATACTCTAACCTTGTTCTCTGGGCATGCATTCCTAGCATGCTTCCCTCTACATTTTGGACAAAAATAGGTCAACGCTGCATCATTCTCTTGTTTCTTCTTCTCCAACAAGAGCGTATCCAACTGCAATGCTAGAGAAGACAACATTTCACTCTTCAAATCTTCCAACATGTTGCCTATCTCCATATTTGTGACCGATGCAGTCACCTTCATGGCCCTGGGAGCCGATTTGCCTCTTCTCCATGAATAATTTTGGCATAGTTGTTGGATATCTTCCATGGCATGCTGGTAAACGTCTCCTCCCGAGATCATGTTTAGTGCTTCCAACGACTCGTTGTTGAGTCCTCTCAAAAAATGCTCTTGAGAGACTTATCTCCTAGCTTTGCATGAGGAGATCATTGCAGGTTGAAGTTGAACCTCTCCTAGTATTCTTCTAGGGACTCATCCTCCTTCTATGTCATGTTGAGGACTTCTTCCCTAGAATCTTGTGCTCTACCAAAGTCCTAGTACTACTCTAGAAAGAGCTTCCTCATCTCTTCCCATGTGGTGATCTATTTGTTCCCCAACCCGATAAACCATCATAGAGCTGAGTCATCCAACGTTGATGGGAAGAGCTTCAGCTTCTGAGCATCTGACTTGTAGTCAATAGACCTGCACAACACATCAAACTTAAACAAAAATAGGTTAGGGTCTTCGGTTGGATATCCCTGGAAGGTGGGGAGATGGGTAGGGGATATGTTCTTCATTTTGGTTTCCCCTGATCCTTCCTCTATCGGGAAGCTAAATCCAAATGAGACTTCTTCAGCCATTTTTTTAGGAAATGTGGTCTCTTATGCAGCTTCTATGGCCTTTCGGTCACTCAAGACTTTCTGTATTAGAGCCTCTAAGTCGGCTAGTGTAATAGTCTGATCCTCTATGGATTTCCACAATAGGGCTTCCTCCGAGGGTGTTCTTTTGAACAATGGGTTTAGAATAATCTATTCTTTCCCAGGTCGATGAGACGAGGAGGCACTTTGCACAAAGTGAGGATGCTCACTCCAGTGGACTGTTGGGGATGAGTTGGGAGAATCTAACTCAAATTCTAGGTCATCGACTGACTCAAATTTTTTTGATGGGTTCTGTCTTATAAAATGACCGTTGGGTCCTCTTCTTCTTGGGGGACTCATACAAGGTCAAGCAGAAGGTTTAGAGGGGTAATGTAATTAGTCTACTAGTGACGCTTCCTTAAAAATGGTACCAAAATATTGGGTGCCAAACACTGGTTAATTTTGTCCTATATTTGTCACAACACTCACATTTAATTTGTCAACCCGAGAGCTCGTAGACTTTAGAAGTGCCATGATTGAAACTACTCACATCACCACTTTTGAGATGAATCCAGTTATCTATCATTTGGGGGTGTTTGTGAAACAACGGTTGATTCATCCACACCAAGAAAACTTAAACATAAATGAAATGCATGAAAGTAAACACACCACTCTGAAAACAATAATACGCCTACTGTAAAAAGAACACAACTTCTAAAATGATTAAATTAATCTAGAAATGAATATACTACTTATGCAGAATTAAATCTATGAAAGAAAATAACTAAGAGATAGGGGAGGAATACTGGCTTGGAGTGGGCCCGAGCTCCAGCAGATCCCACCCAACAATTCATGAAAACCACACGCAGATGAAAGAACGCTCAAGCTTTATTAATAGTGCAAAAAATATTACATGCAATAATGTTCTAGAATGCTTCCCCTGCTACAGAGAAGTCCATGTGTTTATATACCACACACAAGACTTCCTATTGTAGTTCTATTACAACAGGCATCCCGATTATAGTCTAAAATGGGATAGTCTGACTGTAGAGGTGCACGATGATCAACATCTTCGTCATTTACTTGCAATCGGGCGAGTTACGTTCTGCTTCGAGAGTGGTTGTGCATCCATCCACACTGGCTGGGACAACTCATTCATCAGCGGTTTCCCACTGATGACGTGGAACGGTGGTCATCGGGGTCCTTCTCTAGCTGTTTGGTCAACGTGCATGATCTGGGCATCCACTCGAGGAAGGCGCCTACTTCAGTAAGGTGCCTTCTTTAGTAAGGCCTACTTCAATAAGGCCTACTTAGTAAGGTGCCTACTTGAGTAAGGCACCTACTTGAGTAAGGTGCCTACTTAAGGCACCTACCTCCGTATGCCTTCATCTGATTGGGTAGAACCGTGCCAGGTCCATGTAGGACCTCGACTGAGCAAAAGATGACAAAATCTGGGAAATAACTACACAAAACACACTTCACACATGGATTAGATAATACACATGATTTTATTAAATACATACATAATATTTCATAAAAATATACAACTCATTATATATTGTCGTGCAAAAACCATTAGTACATATACAAAAATATGAGCATATCTAGTGCTCATCAAGAAGAAGAACCTATTTGAAGATAGAATTCAACAAGGATATTGAAGGAAGATTTAGATAGAAGAAGCCTACCAAATCCAAGATATTTGGAGATTACCTCTTACAACAAGAAGGCACAAATCAGAGATAAGAGTTCTCTGAATCCATAGTAGAAGATAGAAGATCACTGGAAGGATCAGGCCACCAAACCCTAGGCTCAATATAGAAAGTTCAAGACCACATTTTGGTGAAGCAAGAAGCTATTCAAGACAGCCAACAAGAAGCTACAAATTCATCCATTACAAGGCAACAACTTGGTGAATCAAACACCAAGATCTACATCTACTTTAAAAGCCATTAAAGGTAAGCAACTTGGGTGCAATTAGTTGAACTTCAAATTAGGGTTCATTATCAAATTCCATTAAGCACCATATTTATATTAGAGTTGCAAAGGAAAAGGGCTTATATTATAGTCTTCAAGAAAGTGCAAAAAGGAGAGTTCATTTTAAGATATATTTGCACATTAAATAGGAGTTGGATATTTTTTGAAAGAAAGAAAATTATCACCTACCTATTATCTATCTAGAAAGCAAGAATACTACATCCTACAATATTTATTGTAGTGAAAAATTATAGAATATTCATTAAGGGTTCTTTACAGATTACTCTTAAAAGTTGCAGATATTATTAAGTGCATTTAAAATTATTTTGAGAGTTTATTTACAGGAGCAATAAGGTGAGATTATTGTTACCATTAAAAGTGCATTATTAATCCATTAGCACTATACTAGTTGATCTTTAACTAGTTACTCTCAAAAGGGTTAGTTTGTGTTTGTTGATTGTTAAAGATCAAGGGCACAAAACCAATAGATTATCAAAGTGTCTAGAGACACTATTTGGTGCATAGAACCTATAACATTTCATGGCCCAAAGAAGCCACCAAAATTAAATCAGATTCCTCCAAGGAGTGGAGAAGAAAGCCATCATCAAAAATAGTAAAAGAAGCTACAAATTGAGACTTGGTGAGTCTCATATTCGAGGTGCACTAAAGACTATTTACAAAAAAATTAGTGCAAAAATTACTTCTACAAAAGCTTCTATCTACGTGATTATTAGCTTGGGTTTATTACCAAAGTAACCAAGCAAAGGAGAGAGTTGTCTAGCAAAGGATACAATGTCAAATCAACCCTTACCTACAAGAAAGCCACCATTAAAACCAGAAGAATAGAGTGCAAAAGAAGGTGCAAAAATGAGGTATTCTATTTACAAGTTTATTTACATTATCTTGCACCATACCAATATATCCTATGTAGGAATAAGGATAGGTTTTAAGTGCCACAAAGGCACATTCTTCACAAGGAGAAATCAACTCAAAATGGCCGTGTAAAAGCATCCTCCAAGCAAGGTAAAAGAGCCTCTCAAAGAGCTCATATCATCCATATTTTTGGATAGTTGTATCAAGGTACTTGCAAGTAAATACAACATAACACAAGGGAGGAGAAATATTATTACAAAGGAAAATACATTGCAAGTTGAAAGGAGGAAAAACAAAGCACAAGAAGAAAGGCTATACCAACTAGATGTACGTCCACAAGGAGCACTCAAGGGCATCATTGGAGTATCTCAAAACTCCACCAAAGCACTGCCCATAGCTACCAAAGGAGTTGCTCACAATCCTAGCTCATAGCCACCAAAGCATTGCTCACTACTACAACTAGAAATAATTCGAACCAAGCACCATCGAAAGCATACAACAAAGGAGAAGTTGGCCACAATACATTGATAAAAGAACCTTGCAAAGTATACATTGAAATATGTTGAGAAGAAAAGGTTCATGCAAAGAGGGAAGGTGACACTTGTCACATTGAAGGAAACCCTAACGTCTCCCACATGAGCACTCACCCTTTGCATGCTTGAAGGAAGGTCCAAGAAGCCATTACATAGGAGGAGGAATATGAGCATTCATACAAGACTATAATGCTCATTCTATAGAAGAGTCCAAGCATCAACTCTCCTAGGTATTAAAGAGAAATGGATGTGACACTTGTCACCCACTACAAGACTCAGTTCTTATTTGAGGTACCAAATACCAAGGAGGTAGTAGAATTCAATAGCAACATTCATAGCCAAATTCGTAGCAACATTCATAGTTGAGTTTGTAGTAGACTTCAGAGTAGTATTAGCATTCGTAGAAGCATTCAATAGCAGCGAAAAGAGAGAATTTAAATCTCTTGGTCAATAACGGTCAGACGTGAGGCATTCACTATCCAAATATTTAGTCAAAGGGAATAAAAATTCAGCCATCATTCAAGTTCAAGATAAGCATTAAAGCCTATCGATCTCATCTATGCCCATACATTGGAGATAATGATCAAAAGGTACTCTACGAGGTTGTTGTCATCTACGTCTGAAAATCAATGCCAAATACGTAGAGGTTTGAAGCATTATAAAGGTAAGAATTTACCTTATTCTAATTTGCTTTCATTAATAGGAGTAATAAGGGTATAATATAAGGTTGAAAACTATAGGGAAATCAACCATATTTGAAAGAAAAAATTAAAGGAGAATTATAGCTTAATATTTGCAAATTAAACATAGGAGAAATAAGGATTTCTACCTAGAAAATTAAAATTCCATTATTGCAAATATTATTGTTTTCTAATATTCCAAATTAGGGAGTTATAAGGAAATACTACACTAAAGTAGGATATTGGAATTTAGAAACATTAAATATCAAATATAAAAAGCTATAAAAGGAGGTTCATTAGGAATATCAAGAGTTGGAAATTAATTGGTATACTTGTCTCAAAATTACATTAAAGGGACAAAAGGAATCCAACCATTAGAACCTCATCAAATTAGAAAGTGCTTAGTTCAATAGGAGAAATAAGGAGTAATAAAATTTGATTTTGGTATTTACAAAACTTTACAAAATCAACCTAAAATTGAACTACTATTCACAAAAAGCACTTTATCACTCATACAACATATCCAAAATCACTAGGGAGACATAAGGCATTCTACAAAACATAAAGGTATCATCAAATCAATACTAGGGAATTTAAAAGGGGACCACAAGGATCATCATGGCATCAAACAAATTATTTCTTGCAGAATCCCAATTACTTAAAGGTCCAAACTATTTTTCATAGAAAAATAAGGTAAAAGCAATCTTAGTATATGAAAAACTTTGGGAGATAGCTCAAGGAACAAAAAAAGACCAAGCACATGTGATACTAAGATTCAAAAGTTTGAATAAAATGATGCAAAAGCCCTAATGATAATAACCTTTGCTATTACTGATGAAATACAACCTTATATCAGTTCAACAAAGACATCTATAGAAGCATGGAAAAGCTTAGAGAAAATATTCGAAGGGAAAAATAAAGCCACTATACTTCATCTTAAACCTCAACTACTTTCCCTAAAAATGAACAATGGCGAGAGCATAGAACTATTCCTAAGGAAAGTAGAAGATATTAAAGGGAAATTATTAACCTTAGGAGAAGATATTAAAGATGAATTTCTTACTCAAGTAACCATGAGAGCACTTCCAGATAGCTACAAATATTTGGTTACATATTTACAAGTCCTAAGTAAAGATACTTCTTTTGATGACCTAATCAATATTCTTCAAGAATATGAGGTGGATAATGCAGTTAAAGATGAAATGACTAACACTACATTGACATCAAAATATAATCCATAGGGAAATATTACTTCATCATAAATAGGACGAAGACTATGGTACAACAAGTATTATCAGACATGCAAAAGAAAAGGTCATAGTACTAATTATTGCATATTAAATCCTAGAAATAAGAATCAAGAAAATTAGATGAACAGTGGAAGCAGATTTCAACCACAAAAATATCAAAATAATCCTCATCAATAGCAAGTTTAGCATCCAACCAATTATCCCCAATTGGAGTATCAAAAATAGAATCGTAAAGGACACCTAGCTCAAATAATAGAAGAAATTGAAGAACTAGAAGAACCTACAAATTATTATGAATTGAAAGCTCTTTCAGTAAGAACAACAGGTTATCAAGACTACTTGCCTAAATAGTTTATAGAGAACAAAAAAGAAGAATACAAACTCTAGGCTCAAGAAGAAGATCTATATTGAATATTGAAATCTTCAATACCCAAATAATGTAATACAAGGGGATGTTAGAGTTAGAGCATATTACATCATTTGGGTAATGTAAATGTACCACCTTTGGTACATAGTTAGAGTAGGAGATTAATTTAGGGGGAATTTAGCTAGTTACTTCAATAAATGTAATAAATGCATAAATTTTAATGTGCAAGTTGTAATGTGCAAGTTGTCCCCTTCTACAACTATGTAGAGTGTTGGCAAAAGAATCTATCTTCCTATATAAAGGGCATCATAGAGACATATCAGAATATCAAGTGCATTGTAGTAGAGAGTAGTAGATAGTAGTAGAACTCTTCTATGATGTACAATGTAGTTATTTATATTATATTAATGGAGTGACCATTACCTCCATACTGCATTGTATTTTCATAACTTTCTATTTATAGTATAATTCAATTATATTGAAGAATCACTCTCTCATATTTACTGCATCTTATTAGGACTTGTGTTAGATATCTCCCACTACATATATCCTTAAAATATAATAGTGGTATCAGAGCCACATTGAATTGAGATAGGATTAGGGAGAGTCATCATTGCTACTATGGGCTTGCATATTTGGAAACCGGATTTGTCGTTGTGCATCACTGCATGCAAAATTTACCATTAGGAATTAATTGATAGAAAGAGCCACAATAGATCAATATGATCTAAACTTTGGGGGTTGAGTAATCATTTTCCAAAGCACTTTTGCTTGTATTTCTAAATTTTGTTTACTTATTGTTTTAGTACCCAATCCTTTGTTACTCATTGATTGAGTGATGACTTGATTAGGTTGTATTTCCTTTTGCCATATTGTTTATCCCTACCCATAAAAATATTCTAATAATTTTCTCTTACTCATTAATAAAGGACTTCTGTGCATGGATAATGGAGCATTGGTATATAGGTAAAGCATTGATGACAACCTTGATTAGAGTCATTCTTCCATGGTTTTTTGAGCCAAATATTGGACCATCCTTTAAATATCTTCTTTATTTTTTCAACAATTTCATTCCATTGGTTACTCTTAATCCTTTTGAAGCTAATAAGAATTCCTAAATATTTAAAAGTGAATTTAGACTTGCTTTGAAAACCCAATTTTATCTCTATCTATTTGAATTATCCATTATCTTTACTAAAGAAATATATTTTAGACTTATCGTGGTTTATCTTGTTTCCTATTGTTTCTTGATATGTTTTGAGAACCTTTTTTATTCTTATGGTAGCCAATTTTATGGATTTACTCAATAAGATCAAATCATCTGCAAACTAAGCATTATAGACTCTTTTAACCTTATGATGGTTTGGAAGTCTGGAAATTTTTTAATCCTCTTTCTTAGTTTAGTAGCTAAAATAGATATTTTGTTACTAGAATGAATAAATATGGGAAGAGAGGACAACCATGTCTAACTGTAGAAGCCTAGAAGAAAGGAATGAGTTTACCATTAAGTAGAGGAGTAATCCAAGGTCTTGAAATACATGTTGCTATCCATTTTTTGAATTGTTCATGGAATCCCACCTTGCTTAGAATTTTCAAGATCATGTCATGATCAATTCTATCGAAAGCATTTACCATTTTATACTTTGAGAGCCATGTCATTAGATTTGTCATCCCTACTAGAGTGAATTGCTTCTTAAACTAGTATGATTCCTTCATTAATCCTTCATCCTTTCATGAACCTAGTTTAGTTGGGGAGATGATTGCATCCAACAACAAAATTATTATATTTTTTATGATTTTACATATTATTTTATCCGATGCATTACAAAGCAATATTGGGATGAATATTTGTAGTGAATGGGCATGTTTTCTTTGGGGATCAAAGCCAAAAAGGTGGAGTTGATTCTCCCATGTATTTTTTGTTTGTTCCTACTTTTTTCAACCAATTGGATATTTCTTTCCCCTCTTTCCCTTCTTCTGAGTTGGAGTGCATTGATTCCTGTTGTGACTGTTTCACAACTAGCCCCAAAGCTTGGGGACCCACATTTTTTTGATAAATTTTGGTGTGGTTTTTGTCTTTTTCTTTTTTTTTTATAGGTTTATTAAAGTGTTTATAATTCAAACATTAACTTTTGGGTTAATTTATGTTTAAAAAAATAAATAAACTAAAAAAAAAAGGAATTAAAAAAATAAATAAATAAAACAAAAAAAGAAAAAAGAAAGGATAAATAAATAAAAATAATATATATATATATATATATATATATATATATATATATATATATATATAAATGAACATAAAATAAAAACAAAAAAAATAAAAAAATAAAAAAGGGATAAGATATTATATATATATATATATATATATATATATAAATAAAATATCTTATATTTTTCATGGTGGCCACGTATAACTCTTAAAGCTTTTAAAGCACTTTTATTTAGCTTTAAGTAGTATGTAGTGGTAGGGTTGTTTTTTTTAGCTTTTTTGTTTTTTTTTTTTAGGTTTTAATTTTTAATTTTTTCATGTTAGTTTAGGTAAAGTTTAGTTTTTGTTTTTTTTAACGTGTTTGTTTCTTTTTGCAGGGTGTTGCGTATGGAGGAAAGGAAGAGAAGCGAAACGCCATGGAGAAAGGGAAACAAAAAGATGCAGGAAAAAGAAACGAAAGGCCATGCAAAGGAGGGAAACGAAATGCAAAGAGCCAGATTGGAAAATTTTAAATACGCTATTTGAGAGATTGAAAAAGGGACGGAACCTTTTTGGCATGGCCAAATGAGAGGATTTTGGGCATGGCCGGATATGTAAAACTTGGATTTTAATTTTAATGTGAAAGCTTCTCTTCAGAAATTTCAGGCCTTGTTAGCAAGAAAGAATGAGAAATTTTCTGCATGCTCTGTTTTAATTGTTTTATCTTTCCCCTTCCAAATTTCAGATTTGTATGTGGAATTTATGCCATTGTTTTTGGGTTATTTCATGTGAATGTCTGCAATCTGGAAATTATTTAAAACCCTAGGAGCCAGCACCTAGTTTACTTTGATCGTGTTTGTTTGCAGGTCAAATAGGCTAGGTTGCATGTATGAAACTCTCACGTATTCGGTTTTGCAGGACGGGGTGCTATCAAACTGAAGGAGCTTTTGCATTGCTGCATTTCAACAATTATTTTGATGCAAACTTTTGATTTTCTGTTTCCAAAAAATTTAATTTCAGAATTTTTTCCTATTTTTAGGCATTAAAATAAACATTAAAAAAATTTCAAAATCTAAAAATGATTTCACCATTGCATAGAGTATAATTCAGACTTCCAATACGCACTTTGAAATTTCATTTTCGGAGTTGTTTAGTATTTTTTAAAATTAATCAAAGTTGCTGTTTTGTCACAGATTTTAAAAATCCGAAAATAGAAAATTTCCATTTTAAGGTCAAATTTCATTTTTCCAGTTTTGTTTTGCATTCATGAGCCTATGATGACATTCCCTTCATGAAAATTCCAATTTCATTGAAGGAGTTATGTTTTATGGCATTTTCACAAATTCCCATTTTGGGCCTAAAATTACCCTTTCTTCATAAAAATTCTAATTTTGCGAAAGAGGGGTAATTTGAGTATTATATTGAAGGTCTTTGCCTTAAAGCACTTAATTATTCATCTTGATGAAAATTTGATTTCATTTAAGAGGGATAAGTTAAAGTGACATTTTGAAGCTATATTTGAAGACCCTATTCATCATTGAGGATTTAATGCAAGATAAAATCTATCTTAAAACCATCAAGATAAAAGGAATTAAAGCATTACATCGTGGTCATATGAGGGCCAACTCACATTTGATTTAACTTGGTTCAATGAACAATCACTAAAGTTTCATGGTAAAATAAACCAACATTGCCCCTTGTTTACGCTACTTGCAATCACTAAGGTGTTCCAAGCATTTAAATTGAATATCTTTATTTGATGCACATATGCAAATGCTAATATAACAAGAACCTTGGAGAAGTTGTTTGTTTAACTTCTTTGCAAGAGGGGATTTGGAATCCAAATCCTAAGGGAGAGTGTACTTTCACAATTGGGTGAAAATACAACTCAACAATTCCTCTTCACCTTGCTCTTCTTCTAGAAAATTGAAAGGTATCTAGTCATAGTCTATATTTTGGAAATGTTGCATCCTATTGAATGATAGCATGATGGCTTTTGGTAGACCCTCCATTAGGTTTACTTCAACACATATTTGAGCTACCATGTAATTTTGATCTTTTGACTCCACTTTCATGTTGTATATTTTGATCTTATTTTCAATGGCCTTCAATGTTTCTTCCTTCCAAAAATGCAATGGGAGGAAAGGAAGATGAACCCATACTAGGACTTTGGAAGGAGTCTCTTCCAAGGGGTCAAAGTGAGGATTCCACATATTCATGTATAGACCACAAGGACCCATAAACCATGGACCAAATATGAAAATCAGATTTTTGTCCTCCTTAGAGGTGAATATGGTGACAAAAAAACCCTTCAATATAGTTTGATTTATATTCCCCTCTTACCTTAGTTTTCCATTCTTTTTCAATATAGCCTTCAATTATTTTTCCTAAATGCCATGAGCTAGTAAATTGACATGTAAGAGTCAATGCCAAGAGACCATAAATTTCTTCTCCAATAGCTTCATTTGTTATCTCTATCATGGGAACTTATTCCCATATTTTGACCATTTTCAAATCATCCCTAGCCTGTTATAACTTTTTTTGCACCTTGGATTCTACTATTAGGGATTCAAACTGATATATATTATAATATATTTATATGATAAAAGATATAATATAAAATTAAAATTCTTTTTTTAACCCATCTAATCAATTCTATATATAGATAATTTTATTTTCCATGAAACATGTAAAGGAGTAAAACTCTTAATTGTTTGTTTTTGTTTTAAGTTTACATTAAATTCTATAAGTGGTTAGTGGTTTTTTATTTGATGGAGGGGGTGTCAAAAGCATCTTAGGTGTGAGAAAGGATATTTTTTACACTTAATGAAGAGGAGGTTAAGGTTTGAATCCAAAAATGAGTAAGGTTGCACACTATACCCATCTTGTACTAAAGCTCTTCATCCCATAAATTGTTTCGGTCTTGTGGGCATAACTAAAATCATTTTATTTCATTATATATATATATCTTAAATGCAATTCAAGAATAACCTAACTTATAATATAAAAGGAAAACAATCCAACCAAAATTTAATACTTGAAGGAAAGAGATAATTCTTTTATGTTTTATAAGTGGTTACTCTAATACTAGTCAATGTCTTTTTTAAATATATTTGTTTTAAAATTAAAAAAATTGATATTCTTGTTTAATATTTTAATATAATAGGTAGTAATTATATTAAAGCAAGATTATTAGAAGAAAATTTACAACTATTTATATTTTTATTATAAAAGTTTATCCTATATATTGTGATAAGTCTTATTAGATGTATAAGTTTAATGATCGTTCGTCTTGTTCTACTTCTTCCTCTAAGAAGGACTTTGTGGCTATGGTAGTGCAAGAATATGATGTTAGCAATTACAAACTTGGGCACCTTGACTATGGATCCTTGAGGCACATGAGTTGACATCAATCGGTTCTTGGTATTCCTCTTATCTCTCCTCCTAGTGGTGTTTGTGAGGGATGCATCTTGGGGAAGCATCATCAAGAGTCCTTAAAGTAACTGTTAGCATGTTTCATGACCCTTAGAGCTCAACCATAGTGATATTTTTTGACACAGGGGCACCATATATTTTCAAAATAAAATATTATCTTACCTTTATTGATGGTTTCACCAAGTATGTTTTGTTGTACACCACTCATACCAAAGATGAAACCTTTAAGAATTTTAAGGACTTCAAGGCCCTTATGGAGAAAAAATTTAAGAGTAAGATCAAGTGCTTGTGAATAGATGGAGGGGGTATGTCAATCATACCTTTGTTTATTTCTTGGCTCTTCATGTCATTTTTTATAGGATTTTTCATTATACCCAAAAATAGAATGGGATGATTGAGCAAAAGAATAGGGTTATCATGGATATGGCTAGATGTATGTTACATATCGAGCTCGAGTTTTGGGATGAAGCAATAAGGTATGTAGCACATATCATCAATTGAACTTTAACTCGAGCTATTTAGGGTATGACTTCTCTTTAGATATTGATAGATAATGAGTTTTATATGTCTAGCTTTTGTATCTTTGGATCCATTTCGTCGGCCCATATTCATAAAAATACATGAAAGGGGTGGAAGCAAAGAGCCATCATTACATATTTGTGGGGTATTCTAACACCTCTAAGGCTTATCACTTATATGATCCTGAAAGTTATGTTATTCATATTTAAAGAGATATGATCTTTGATGAGGTACTTCTACTTGCTTATTTTGACCCTCTCTTATTCTTTTGGTTGATGACTATTCCCTCATAACTCATCTAGTGTTTCATATTGACCCCTTAGAGATTTTAATTGGCATAATTCCAAATATTTTGGTTTCTTTGCCCTCAATGAAGAGACATCAGTAAGTTCTCCTAATTTGACTCTCTTCCTTTGGATTATTCTCTACTACCCACAATTTCAAATCCTAGGGAAAATGACCTTGATCCTTTATATATTTTGTAACAACATTGGATGTTGAGGTGGATGGTGAGATTATATTGGATACTTTAGTATAATATTATGATGCTACTTCTCCACAAGATGTACCATAGTCTTCCATTGTTTTTCTAGTTTCCAAGTGTGCCCATACTCTCCGTCAATATGTTTAGCTCATTATTTCTTAGGAGTGTCATCAAAAGGCTTTCGCTTGGGCCTTCATTATGAGAGTTGATTATTTTGGAGACCCCCTCACTTATTATCAAGCCAAGGGTTGTTTATAGTGGGAGGATGTTATGATTTCCAAGTATGAGTCATTTATAAAAAAACATACATGGGAGCTTGTTCATCTTATAGAAGGGAATAATATTATTGGTTATAAGGGTCTATAATAGCAAGTACAATTTTGGTGTTTAGGTGGAAAAGTATAAGGTACGCCTTGTTTCTAAGGAATTATATTAAAAGGAGGAATTAAAAATTTAGAAACCTTTGCTCTAATTGTAATTAGTATTATAGCTTGCATTGTATATTAGTTAGGATCATTCTGCATTGCATTCACTATGTTCATGCTTTTTTTCAAAAACAAATGTGTGTCTCTTTTTTCTTTGTTTATCACTTTCTATGTCCATCATTTTCAAGTTCCCATAGATATTTTGCATTTATTATGAAACTCGAGAGGGCACCCTAGTCTTAGAGGCTTTAATGGTAATAATACCTCGTTTTCCATGTAAATTTGCGATGTTTAGGCTAACACTCCTTTTTGCACTACCCCTTTATCCAAACCGGGCCACCCATTTTGTGTTCACCCATAGGAGTCTACATATTTCTTTTGTTGTAAATACATCAAAGAGGGGGTAAAATATAGACATGGAAAATTGACCCATCAAATTGAGTCAATTCTTTCTTAGACCCTTAGCTAGCCACCCAAACTTACTAAGTGCAAATTTGGGGCCCTTTTGCCTCCTCCCTTTGCCTTATTTCCTTAGATTTACCAAATTTGTGCCCGATATATATGGAGCATGAATTTGGCTTGTCATATTTGTGCCCTGTAATGACAAGTCACAAATTTGACATTATAGAGGTTTTTCTCACTAAAAAACCTCCTCTTATTAGCTCGTTTTGGGGTCGACTATTACCTACAGTGAAATTTCATTTTCTTGCTTATTTTACCTCTAAATATATTATAAAATAAGGGTTTGTATTCCCTAATATTCCCTAATTTCTAAGGATATCATGATTATTGACTCACTCATTTTCTCATGCTATCAAGTGTTCTTCTACTACAAGTTGTTTTGCTATTTTGTGCTTTGGTGATTGCTGCCCTTGGGGATTGAGTGGAGGAGTCTTGATGATTGGATAGATAAACCTTATTGGAGTGCTTCTTCCACCTCTTCATTACTCCTTGCTTTCTCCATCAGCTCATTAGGTTATGTATTTACTTTAGTTTGCTTTACAAGTCTATTTTCATTGTTTTATGCTCAATCTTTTGCTATTTTAAGGCTCAAAAAAGGGCATTTGAATCAAATTCATACCCTGTGCATACATGGCACAAATTTGGTAAGCCAGATTCATGCTCCCTATTTACAGGGTATGAATTTGATAAATTAAGACTTGGAGGTAAGTTTTGCATCCCAAAACCGTAATTTACATTATGTAATTTTAGCATTCTGCTTTGTCCATCCTGTCTGTATTTCATTTTACTATTACACATTTGTTTCGCTCTGTTTGTGCATTTTAAAAAGGTAAAAGATCAATTTTACTTTTTTTAGAGCTAAAAACATGACACCAAATAATGCTAAAATTATAATTTAAATAAACTAGATATTGCACAACAAATTAGATTTATATTAAACAAGGGGGGAAGCATAAAAACTCTGTTGTTACAATAGTAGATGTAAGAATCCCTTTTGATACAATTAGTACAAATATTTCTAGGGTTATTCGAAACTCTAACTACAATAAATGGTGGTGTCTTCAGTTGCATCTCGCTTCTAATAGAGTTGAGTTGGCTTCTTGATATTTGATGTCAGACCACTCCAACTTAATCAGATGTCTAATGCTTGATGTAGCACCTTAATATTTGCACACAATGACACAACAAAAATAGTTAGTAATACCTGTGAGGGCTCCACAATGTGAGGCCCTCTATAAGAAATGGTAAAACCCTAACTAAATGTTGTAAATGAAGTGAATAGACATAAAAATGCATAATATGAAATCAATAACCAATAGCTTTACCTTACTCTACTTGTTGTCTTCCAAACTGTGAGATCTGGTTGCAGATGATAGGCACGGTGATGCCCTAGTGTCACTCAAAGACTAGGAGGTGCTCATAATGCTTACATAAAATACCTACGGGTGCCTGGCGACTGTAGGAATCACCCATGGGCACTCAATACTAGTGAGGAGGAACCCAGAGGTGCTTGGCGATGGTAGAAAGTGCAAAGAGGTGTTCAATGGATGAGGGAAGATTCTATAGAAGTAGATATGGTGAGGGGAAAACAAATGGTGATAGTTGCAGGGGTTACGACGAGCGAGGATGGAGGTAGAAGTACTTGAATATTCCAAGGGAAGATGAATCTCAAGGGATCTTAGGCAATGAAATTCAAGAAACTCGGGCACTTAGGAAATTTAGAAAACTGAGGGGTTGAGCCATCAAAATGGCTCCTATTTATAATCCAACCTAGGGCATGCTAGGGTTTCAATGACACTAATCGTGTGGCTGAGATTAAAGCATATCTAAGGGTAGATATTAAATTTAGGGTGTGGCATGGATTGAGGAAATCAACGGCTAAGATTAAATGAAATCGGATACTTGGGATTGATTTATTTATATAAATATATATAAAATATTATTATTTATATATATATATAATAAATATATATAAATATATATAAATAATAGGTAAAAATGGTGGGAAATCTAGGATGGAGGGCAAATGACTATGTTTTGGTGGTGGAAATGGTGGGAAAGCATGTGTAGAGGACAAGTGGCTAGATTTTGGTGTCTACAGATGCTTATTTTTGTACTACGTTGCATGAAATACAATGCAATGCAAAAACACGAGATACCTATTATGGCTAGGTGCAGAAGCAACTTCTCTTGGGATGTGGAACATGATATTGAAGACAAAAGAATAAAATAATTTTGAGTTTTGCGAAGCTTACCCCCTCAATTGGCAAATGAGGTTGCAGATGAATCTCATGATCCAATTAAAAAATCTGTGCAAATGGAATGTGGATGATATGAAAATTGTGATACCATTTTTACCCCAATAGTGAGAATGGGATTGTTGAAAAATATGAAATGATTGCATCTATTTCTACCCCAATAGATGAAGGGTTTTGTGAAAACGTGTGATGGAAAATGTGTCTATTTTCGTCCCAACATATGAATAGATTTTTTCCAAGTGTAGATGCCATGATCATGTAAGATGTTTCCCATTGTGGGAAAGTCAAAAACAAATATGGTTGCCCTAAATTTTGGGGTGATTCAATGGTGTTGATATGATTTACCTTTTGGTGTCATTGATATGAAAAGATGAGTATGCAAAGAAAAAGTAGTCACCCTCAGAGGGCTAACTAGTGACTGTTAGATAATTCCTAAGATCAAAATCAATCACCCTAGATAAAGCCAGTTACTATGATGATTTTCAAGGAAATGTGTAATGATGAAATTTGATTTTGTACATGTTTTAAGTCCCATGGACTAGGCCATTAATGAAAACTATTGTGATGAGTAGTTGTTATACCATCATTAAATCTCAAAGATCTTATCAATCCGGGGTGGTGTCCAAGGCTGTCTACGATAGAAAGTTCAAGCAGGGTTGTAGTTCAGTTCATTTGGAAGCAGCAGGTCTTATTGGTGGAATTGATTGTGTGGGGGTTTTGTGTCACTTCTACCCCTAAATTGCATAAATTTAACTTTAATCTATTTGCAAGAATGAAAAACTAATTGATGTCTACAAAAATAAAGTCCTAATTACAATTGCTAAATTGAGACTTAATTGATTTGCAGAAGGAAAATCCTAATTACAGTTGCTAAATGAGAAACCTATTTACTTTTGCAATGATGAGATAAAACAAGTAATCAACTTCTGTCAATACTCTAAAATAGAAGGTCATCAATCTTCTGTGTAGTGTTTGACAGCAAAAACAAGAATGCAGGAAATTATAGAAAACTTGTAAATTGCTGGAAATGTAAATTGCAGGGAATTGGAAAATTACTGAAAAATAAAGAAACTGATTATATCTATTGCTGATTACATCACAAATGTGAAATAGATGGATAAAAACTAAAACAGAAATCAAATACCACAAAATGCTGAAATTGACAAGTTCCACTACTTATTCTGCTGCAGCAAAATCAGGACTGAAAACCTGTCTGTTAGTCCTTCTCCTAGATTTGAAAGTGGCCGGCCTCCTTTTCCAGAAGAAGGTATAATTTCTTCTCTAAGTCTTACTCACACTCAGACATAACAAAATAAATGAAATGAAAACTGCACTTTTATTGCTTTAGAAACATAATTACAATTCTGCTGAAATCTGTTACAGATCTGCAATATGTTACAGGTCTATTATCTCTAATATGTCTAATATCTAATCTAATATTTCTAATATCTAATATATCTCAATCTGGATGGGAGCCATCTTTTATAGATGCCTAAAATCTAATTATAAACAAAAAATATGTTGTTCCTAATATCCTGTAGAATTTCTTGGGTTTATCCTAGAATAGGATCAATCTGATATTTTCCATAAATGGTGGCTTTGGACGGCAAAGTTAGATGGGAGATATTTCCCTTAACTTTCTCAACCTTCTTATCCCCTTTTTCATCGCCAAAAGTCAGTCAACAAGTCAAAAAGTGCATTCTGTTTTCATTTCGAAGATAAGTGGCTCATTCCGAAGATAAGTGGCTCATTTCGAAGATACTGCAATTCTCATTTCGAAGATACTGCAATTCTCATTTCGAAGATACTGCAATTCTCATTCTGAAGATACTGCATTTCTCAAGTGGATTAGCCCTTAGGATCAGATTACAATAGTCTTCATTCTTCCTTGGATGTGAATTCCATGCCTTGCCATTCAATGGAAGCTGGCTGGAATTTATATGGAAAAACCAGTTTTCTGCTGCATAGTAATAAGTCTTTGTACTATTTGCTGAATTTAGAGAAACTAATGCTTAATGATTATCAAAATAAGACTAGTGAAATGCTGCTGTCAACCTAAGCATGACAATATAACATAAAACTATACAAGAACTGTTAAAAATCAGAATATAATGTCCTTAATACTTCAATCATGCAAACAAGTTAATACACAACATATTAAATCAACTTAACTAGCATATAAGATAATTCACAAGAGTTTTAGGCAGTTTTAACTATTAAAAACATGCTATAAATGAGGCTTATTCAGGCCTCATCATTCCCCCCAACTTATATTAATGCATGCCCTCATGCATTGCAGTGGGCTATGGAGTCACAAATGTCCATACTCACATTCCATGTTTCATAGAACAATTTAGTTCCTCGTGTAATTTCTCATGAAGATTTTTGATTCATTATTCAAACTGATCATCTGGTTGGGAATCCTCTTCAAAATAGGAGGAAACCAGAGTAATGATGGTTGGAGGCCTGAATATGAGACCTACCCAATAATGTTGCATAAAGGTATTTCTCTGGATTGAGAAGGCAATGCCTCGTAATGGAAGGGCACTCGCTTCAAAGTGGAGGGGCACTACTTCGGAATGAGCACCTGTGTCTTCATCTTCCCTAGATAATCCAAGCAATAACTGAACCAAATCCTCCTCTTTATCTCGATGTAGTTGATTGTTCTTCAACTTGTGACAACCTCGCTTTTTAGTTTCTCCACTTTCTCGCTATAATTCTCTAATTTTCTTTTCATGTTTTTTCAATAACATATTCTCTTTCCTCAATCCATCTCATTTGTATTTTTATAACACTCTTGGCTACTCTCGGTTGTTTTGTGATGTCCACCTCCTCTTCTTCTTTCGACTCATAACCTAATACTGACAAATCAACTGCATTTTGCTGCTCAACAACGATCTCATACTCTGCTTCAGACCCCTACTCCTGTATAGGAGGTTTCATGATATTATCTATGATTACATCAAAATTCTCAGTTGCTTGTTGCACTTCTATGACATCAGGGCTATCCTGTCTGGTCTTTTCTTCAATCATTTTTTCTTTTATCTCTTTTTGTTGGAGTCTTGCAGACCTCCTAGTCCTTAATGTATATTTTCTCTTCTTGCCCTATTTTCTTGTGGTAACAGGGGTGTAGGGATAGCTTTAAGCTCTTCACCGTGAACTTCACTCTCCTATTCTCACAGATAAATAACATCTTTAGAAAAATGAACCCTCTTCTATTTTATTTTTTTGCTATCGCTTCAGACCCTCAATTTTCATACTCCCTTTGTAGTTTGATGATTCTCGTAACCCATGTGGTTACGTTATTCCAGGGTTCTTCAATAGCCTCTGCAGTAGTTCCTATTTCTTCTTCTGCAACAACCTCTGCAACAACTATTTCTTCTTCTGCAATAGCTATTTCTTCTTCTGCAACAACCTATACAACCTCTATAGGGTTTGCTCTTGTTCTTCTTCAGAAAGAACTTTTAATTTTTTTTCTTGTAATCATTAGCCAATATGTCTTCGTAAAGAAAATATGGCACACTTCCTTATTCTCGTGCTTCGAACACCTGGCCATCAATCATTGGACATCCTTGCCATCAAATTTTCTTTACTATTTTTAGCTCATCCATTCTGCATGCAAATTTTCCCACATGAGTGGTTATTAGCAATGAATGGTGGTGGCATGTTTGTTGGTTATTTTCCCTGTGATTCTCATACTTCCTTGATGGGTGCAAAAGATGAGATGAATCTAACTGCAAGCTAGCTGACATGTGTCAATGATCACATGGAGTAAAATAATTCTACTGACTATGTCTTTTTCTCCCTCCTTGGATGCCACGTGGAAACAGACTGTCAAATCTTCATTCTGAAGATTATGTTTCATTCCAAAGACTAAGCTAGGCATTTAATTTGAATATAACCTCATTCCGAAGATAAACCTTCATTCTGAAGACACACCTTCATTTCAAAGACAAACCTTCATTCTGAAGACACACCTTCATTCCGAAGACAAAGCTTCATTCTGAAGATACCACGGTTATTTGAAGATACAATAGTCATTCTGAAGACATAGCAGAAACCAACATTTTTCTCTTTCTCCAAGCATGTTTTGTGTATGCCAACTCTTATGAACACTTTTATACTAATGGTTAATTTTCATATACTATATATCAAATATTTACAATGAGAAAAGTGCAAGAAACATATATACCTGGTTAAAACAAGTTAATGCAAGTTTTGAAAGATGACTGCTTCTATTGATATTCTGCTGAGGCTTCCTACAACACTTCAAAAACAAGTGCAGCTGGTGAATTTGTACAATGGTGACTCAAAAATTTTAAGGTTATGCATGCCAGAAAACTAGTTTTCATGCATACCAACTCAGTAGCGCCTTAGAAAAGGTTTTCACTACTGAGCTATTCATTTTTCTCTTTTTTTTTTCTTTTCTTTTTTCTTTAACCTCTCCTTTTCTATCTTTTTTTTTTTTTGTATTTTTGATTCTGATTGTGCCCGTGAAGGAATTCATGACTTCCCTGAAATCATGCCCATGAAGGAATTCACAGCCATAATTTATTCATCTTTTTGTTTTCTATTTTTTTCTAATTTTTTTTTTCTTTTTTATTTTTAAGATTCAAAGATATGATCATTTGGAATCTTCATCAGAAGAAGAAGCCTCTTCTGTCAAATGTAACTGTGTGAAATACCGAGCAAATTCCACCTTTGTTAGTGGTTTATGGTACAACTATAAAAGATGTCCATTCACCACTAATATCCTCCTTACATCATCAACTAAAGAAAGTTGAACAACTTCATTCTCAAACTCCCCTGGTTCATCCTTGCTGCTCTTAATGTGATCATCATGCCACATTTTCCATTTTTGTTGAGTGAACTCTATTTGGTGAAGTGCTTCCAACCAAAGTTCATCAAATGCATTCAACTGCAAAATTTGTTTTTTCTGTACCTGCAACAACTCAATGCCAACTGCTAAAGATGCATAAAATGTTAGTAAAGCATTAGGATGTTGCACCAATATATCAAACAAATTTGCTCCCTGGTTTTTAGTCAACCAACTATTGTTGTTCAAAGGTTGTTTTGGTCGTGTTTCAGCTTTGTTTTGTACCAGGCTTATTTGAATTGGTTCTTGGAGAAACATTTTTATTTACACCAATGGAGGCCAAAACTAAAGTATTCTTTTCATTTTCCTTATGTGTTCTAAGAAACTGTGGGCTTTCTGTACAATCATACTTAGGTGTAATAAGTTTACCTGAAAGCAAGTTAACTAATTTTCCACCTTTTTGTATGGTTTTAGGATATACTTTCTTCTTTTTTCTTGGTTTTCTAAAACACATTTCTTGAACAATCCTATTAATGATTGGTACAACTTGAGGTAAAGGGATTGTAACAGTTAAATGTTCTAATTCCTTTATCAAATCTGATTGTGAAGATGTTATTTTTGATATCTCAGACTGTTCAAAATATGATACTTTATTTGATGAGGTATCTTGTTCTTCTTGATGTTGTTTTAGTGTGGATTTGTTTTCATGTTCATTCTTTTTAACTTCACTTTCTACACCGATAAGTGGAATAGGTTCAAGCAATGGTTCACCTGAACACAACCGAGTTTTAACATAGTCACTAACATTTATTAGGGTTGTATTTTTTGATTCAACCACAGAGACAAGGGTTACCTGTTTAACATGATTTGGACTGACCACAGGTTGAGTTGAAAATAGAGGTTGTTTTAATTTTTGTTGTTGTTGTCCACGATAGAAATTATGGATATAATTAGGCAACAAATTTGATTTTTGTTTTTGACAATGTTGTTGCCCTTTGTACATATTTTGATGTTGTACCCATTGATATCCCTGTAATTTTGGCTCGCAACCATGGTGGATGTTGTTGATTCCATTGTTGTTGCATCCATCCATGTTGAGACCATGCTTGGGAGTATGCCCATGGTGGTTGACTCCAACATTGTTGAAGTGGACCTGAAGCAGACCATGGCATATACCAAGGATTATTTCCCCAATGTGTAGGAAATTGAGAAGCATTTTGATATGGAAATTTATGAAAATTATTCCCTTGTCCTTGTCCTACAAAATTGGTTTTTTTCATAGGTTGAGACTGTTTTTCAAAGACACTTTTAAGTTCTGGCAATAAACTACACTGATCTATGGGGTGTCCTAATTGACAAATGCTACATGTAGCAGGTATAAATATTTTGTTCAAAGGACAATCATGAAGAGAGTGTTGCTTTTTACATTCTGAACAATAGATGGTTGAAGATTCAGTAGATTCAATTTTTTCATCTAATGTTCTATCATGTACTAAAATATCAGCCTCTTTCATGCATTCTTTCAAATCATGTTTTTCATTACCAATTCTGTGTTTTCTATGCCTTGAATGAGAGTAATTTTTACAGAGTTTAATAATTTCCTGAAATTTAAGTGCATTTGTATCTCCTCTTCCCAAGATATCCAATGCATCCCTAGATTCATCTTGTAGTCCCCTTAAGAATAGGACTTTGCAAATTTCAGGTTCAACACTTCCACATCTCTTATGAACAAAAGAAAATCTATCTATATAATCTTCTAAGATTTCATTTTCCTCTTGTTTCATTGTAAGAATTTCATCATTTTGATTCTTGACTTGACAATATTCTTGGTATCTCTCCAAGAATATGTTTTCCATCTCATCCCAAGTTCTAATTGAGTCAGGTGCTAAGGTGATAAACCATCGTAGAGCTAACTCTTTAAGAGTGGAAGGAAATAGTTTGAGCTTTTGATTGTCATTAGTGTAATCATGAGCTTGACATACAATTTTAAACTCAAACAAAAACATATCAGGATCTTCAGATGTAATTCCCTTGAAAGTTGGTAATACTGCAGGTGAAATGACCTTCATGGGAGCATTTTGATTAAGATCTAGTTGGATGGGATTTTGAAAAGTTCTGGCAGGTGCACTAGTTGCACTAGGGTGGAGCACATTGTTGGCTCTACCTTGATTCTCTTGTGAGCCTTCCATTGTAGGTTCCCAAAAATAATTATAAATCTTGTCAAATTTTCCTGATTGTATGGATTTGTCAAGAGAAAATGGTGTTGAACTACTTAATTTTCCTCCTTGTAATGATTTCTCAAAGGATCTTGCAGGGTGCTGGAAGTGGATGATTGGGATTCTTTGAAAATTCCAACATTTTTGGAAATAAAAAATTTAGACATTTTTGACATAATTTCAACCTCTTGTGAAATTTTTCTTCTTGTGGTTTCTTGCTTATTTCCTAAATGGACTGAAATACAATTTACCAATAACAATTACTTATACCAGTCATTACATTCAGATTTTACTCTAAAATTCACAACATAGCATATTTAATAATTATTGGACTGCTTTTCACCTTCTAACAACACCGTGTTCCTCGACAACGGTGCCAAAATGATGAGTAGTCATTATACCATCATTAAATCTCAAAGATCTTATCAATCCGGGGTGGTGTCCAAGGCTGTCTACGATAGAAAGTTCAAGCAGGGTTGTAGTTCAGTTCATTTGGAAGCAGCAGGTCTTATTGGTGGAATTGATTGTGTGGGGGTTTTGTGTCACTTCTACCCCTAAATTGCATAAATTTAACTTTAATCTATTTGCAAGAATGAAAAACTAATTGTTGTCTACAGAAATAAAGTCCTAATTACAATTGCTAAATTGAGACTTAATTGATTTGCGTAAGGAAAATCCTAATTACTAGTTGCTAAATGAGAAACCTATTTACTTTTGCAATGATGAGATAAAACAAGTAATCAAATTCTGTCAATACTCTAAAATAGAAGGTCGTCAATCTTCTATGCAGTGTTTGACAGCAAAAACAAGAATGCAGGAAATTATAGAAAACTTGTAAATTGCTGGAAATGTAAATTGCAGGGAATTGGAAAATTACTGAAAAATAAAGAAACTAATTATATCTATTGCTGATTACATCACAAATGTGAAATAGATGGATAAAAACTAAAACAGAAATCAAATACCACAAAATGCTGAAATTGACAAGTTCCACTACTTATTCTGCTGCAGCAAAATCAGGACTGAAAACCTGTCTGTTAGTCCTTCTCCTAGATCTGAAAGTGGCCGGCATCCTTTTCCGTAAGAAGGTATAATTTCTTCTCTAAGTCTTACTCACACTCAGACATAACAAAATAAATGGAATGAAAACTGCACTTTTATTGCCTTAGAATCATAATTACAATTCTGTTGAAATCTATTATAGATCTACAATCTGTTACAGGTCTATTATCTCTAATATGTCTAATATCTAATCTAATATTTCTAATATCTAATATATCTCAATCTGGATGGGAGCCATCTTTTATAGATGCCTAAAATCTAATTATAAACAAAAAATATGTTGTTCCTAATATCCTGTAGAATTTCCTGGGTTTATCCTAGAATAGGATCAATCTGATCTTTTCCATAAATGGTGGCTTTGGACGGCAAAGTTAGATGGGAGATATTTCCCTTAACTTTCTCAACCTTCTTATCCCCTTTTTCACCGCCAAAAGTCAGTCAACAAGTCAAAAAGTGCATTCTGTTTTCATTTCGAAGATAAGTGGCTCATTTCGAAGATACTGCAATTCTCATTTTGAAGATACTGCAATTCTCATTTCAAGATACTGCAATTCTCATTCCGAAGATACTGCATTTCTCAAGTGGATTAGCCCTTAGGATCGATTCAATAGTCTTCATTCTTCCTTGAATGTGAATTCCATGCCTTGCCATTCAATGGAAGCTGGCTAGAATTTATATGGAAAAACCAGCTTTCTACGTGCATAGTAATAAGTCTTTGTACTATTTGCTGAATTTAGAGAAACTAATGCTTAATGATTATCAAAATAAGACTAGTGAAATGCTGCTGTCAACCTAAGCATGAAAATATAACATAAAACTATACAAGAACTGTTAAAAATTAGAATATAATGTCCTTAATACTTCAATCATGCAAACAATTAATACACAACATATTAAATCAACTTAACTAGCATATAAGATAATTCACAAGAGTTTTTAGGCAGTTTTAACTATTTAAAACATGCTCTAAATGAGGCTTATTCAGGCCTCATCATGTTGTGCAAATTATTCTTGGGAAGATTTCACTCAAAATGTGAAGTACCCAATATGATTGTGATCTCGAGCAAGGAGATAAGTGATGATGATCATGGAAAAGTGTCCTTTTGGTAGGCTATTCATATTACCAAATTGCATGGATGAAAATCACTGCAATCATCAAGTATACAAAATAATTCACTAGCTACATGGTTCACTTGAATATTGTTTAAAATTGGGCAAATATGCAAATGATGGTGTGACGATGTATGAATAATGAGAATGATGATAATCATTGTTTTGTGGAGATTTAGATTGTTTTGGGATGCTTTTGTAACTTGTGTTGTGAATTTGAAAAATGTGGTTGCAAATGAGAATTATGCATCCAAATTAGTTGTAATCTCCACAAAACATGCTAAAATTAAATGAATGCATGGATGTAGTTTGAATTGATTTGGTGAAGGTAAGCCATTATTTTGTGCTAGTTTTATATTTTGTCAATATTGATGCCAAACGCTCGTGGGTCCTTTATATATGTAGAAACATCCACGAGCACTTTAGCACACCAGGAAATATCCATGGACGTACCAAGGTGCTTGAAGCAGCTATAAATAGCTTTTTGGGTGAGATTGAAGCTCATTTGTGTATTTGGGAGTTTGAGAAGCTTTGTCTGAGGGGTGAGGGGAAGTGAGGAGTGAAGTGAGGTATTTGGGTGCAGAAGCTATGGTAGTGGAGGGAGCTGGTGTGGGGGCCGAGGTTGTGGATGGGGTGCGAGTGGCTAAGGTAACATTATGCTTTTTTATTTTACAAAAGATTTTTGTTTTTTTTAACCAATATTTTGTGTTATGCTGCATCTTAGGATTTTGAAGGTTCGACATCGATTTTTGCATTACATCCACGGGTTGAGGAAGGTGATTACAGATGAGGAGTGGGAGTTCTTGGAGGAGGTGGGGCTAGTGGAGGTATCCCGATTGGATGTGGTGATGGTCTATGAGAGGTACATTTCTGCCTTGGCGAAGAGGTGGGATGCGAACAAGGGGATATTTTAGCTCCCCATGGGTGAGGTTATAATTACCTTGGAGGATGTATATAACATCATCAAGGTACCGATAGAGGATATCCAGGTTGATATCGAGCTCAACGAAAAGACAAAGATGATGTGGATGTTTTGGGATGCATGATAGGGGGTGAAGGTGGAGTGTGGGGATATTCCTTATTTGTCAATGTACATGGACAAGGAGTTGGACCCCCTTCATGTGTTGGTTATGTTCGTGTTGGACAATATTGTGGCCCTGAATAACACTAGCAACAGGTTCCCATAGAACCTGATAGGAGTGGTGAGAGACATGATCACTATTAGGTAGGTATATGCATGGGCTCCCACCTTGTTTGTGCAGGTGTACCAAGAGTTGTATGATATGACAAGGTGAAGGAGGAAGGAGTAGGGGTGTATCCTGCTACTATAGTGTTGGGCATGGGAGAACTTTAGTGTGGCTTGGCCAAAGGGTTTACCTATGATAGGATTGGGTAGGGAGAAACCCTACGCTAGGCGATGGGCATTTGTTGAGGAGGTGTAGCTGAGTCATCCAGTGAGGATGAACTAGTGGTACTAGGAGTTGTGGGATGGACTAAAATCCACCCAAGTGATATGGAGGCCATGGTGAGGCTACAAATGGATTGGGGATGGAGAGCAGCTACAATAAGTATGGTAGGATTGATGGTTGGTTGGGATGCATAAGAATGAGGTAGAGTACTTCCAGTTCTCATGATTATTTCACCAGTTTGTATTGAGGTAGGATGTCTTCGACGAGACGATGCGATATAAGAGACATAAGGAGGAGACTGAGCTACCTTATGCAAAGCCATGGAGGGTGGTCTTGGAGGATGATGAGGAGATAGATCTCCCAGATGTAGAGGATGTGAGGATGAATATAGAGTATGATGCATGGTTCATAGCTTAGCCACTGTGGGCACCGCCTCAAGGAGCAGCTTATAGGGACAGAGCTGGAGAGGTGAGGGATGGGGGTACTCAAGAGACCCATGATGAGGGGACCTAATAGGACCCTAAGCGGTAGTGGCACCTTCAATCCAATAGTCGAGTATGAAGGATTGAGGGTGCAACACAGTAGGCTCCTAAGATAGGTGGAGATAGAAGAGATGGGGAGGATGTAGAGAAGGTTCCAAATGTACTTCTAGGTCAGAGCAAGGAGCATTGGGTATAGCTAGAGCAGCAGGTGGTAGAGTGGGATGCGAGGATCGTGAGGCTCCAAGCAGAGCTAGTAGAAAGAGCATCAACATAATGTCAACATAGCACACCTTCGGTCTTGACATAAATATATCGAGGCATTGTAGAATAGCTTGATGTAACATCATATTCTACTTCTTGATCCTCCAAACTCATTTGTGTCCTGGGGTACAAGGCATAATGAGTCTAGGCATAGCTCTAGGTCTAGGGATCCTTCTAGGTCACAGGGGTCCTCTTGGAAGGTATAGCTAGTGCTTAGATTTACTTTTGTATATGAGCCTTGGTGCTCCATTGTATGTAGCCTTTTTGGCATTCACTTATACATATATATATATATATATATATTACCTTTTGTGTTATATTTTTGTGTGAATGCTTTTTGTGGAATGTATGTTTATGTTTATGATTAATACATATGATATGTTATGGATGATTAATGCAAGGTGATATGTATGGATGATTAATGCAAGATGGCATGTATGGATGATTAATGCAATATAGCATGTGCTAATGATAATTTATTTTAGATATTTTCTTGGCCATTTTGTTAGCATTATTGTTTATTTAGGGGCACCAAACTTGGTGGTGAATGGGATGAATGACTTATGAACTAACATGGATGTTGAAATGGAAGAAGATATGGATGTTGATATGGAAGAAGATATGGATGTTGATATGGAAGAAGACATGGATGTTGATATGGAAGAAGACATGGATGTTGATATGGAAGAAGACATGGATGTTGATATGGAAAACTGCTATTTTGAAGAGACTCAAACATCCTAGTGGCATAAAAAAAACTCACTAAAACTACCTAATCCTTATAGGACCAAATGTGTGTGTAGTGGATCCATTTACCAAATCAAGAGCATGGTAATGACCCGAGACAATCAAGAACTGGTGTGTGTACAAGTGAATTCATTAACTCATCTTGAGGAAAGTGGTTAAACCTATTATGGATAAAACCAAGAAGTTAGCTTACCATTATGAGTGGTCAGAGGTCTCTTTTATAAGAGACATATCACCACGCATGAGTGTACTCCACTACTAGTCAAGCATCTATAGCTTCGGTGGAGGCTAACTCCATAGTCAATGACTTTTATTTTTTTGATAACTTAAGTTTTGGGGATGACTACCTAACTGTATGACTATAAATGTAGTACGATCCTTACAACCCAATTGATCAGTGGTGTGTGATGTAAAATATTTATAGTTTTTATTAGGGATATTTCCCACTCTTCCTTTTATTTTTGGAATTGTGGTAGTGGTGAGAACCACTATTTTTATGGACTATGTTGCATGATGGGACTAGCAAGGATGACCCTTTTCACTTTGAGTTACATACCAAGTATGATGTTATCCCTATTTAACACAAGATGTTTTTAAGATATGAAATTGTGTTTGGTTCAAGAATATTTTGGATTAAATTTCCAAGACTCAATATTTTCTTAGTGTAATATGTGCAATGGTGCTAAAAGGAACGTGACATGTATTTTAGAGGTTGCTTAAAACACTAGGAGTGGTTGAGTGACCAAAAACACTTAGGACTTGTGAATGTGCAGTTTGTGTGAATGGAAAATTGACTTAGAGGAATTGTATGGATGATATTATGAACGTGCCCCTAATTAAAGCAACCTGACTTTTGTTGGACCAATTAAGACCTTGAACTTAAGGACTGATCCTTGATATGAAATGCAAAATGTGGATGTAAATGCAATGTATGACATGCAGTTTTATGAAATGCAATATGAGATGTGGGTGAATGCATTGTATTTGGAATGTGAATGCAAGTGAAAAGCAATGTTATGAATGAAGTGTATGCAAATGTTTTGTGTATTAGCCATGTATATATATCCATATATAGTAATCAAATCATGCATAGAATACTCTCAAGTGTATAAAATTAAGTGGTTTAGGTTCTTCCTCTCCCTCTAGACTAGAAAGCCTATAAGTACCATTACCCACTCTTTGTGTAACGATGTATAGATCTAACCAATTAGCCACAAATTTATCATGAAGATGCAACAATGCATTAGTGTTTTGTTGGTTCTCTTTAAGGATAAGATCTCCTACTTGGAATTCACATAGATGAAATTTGGTGTTGTAGGCAAGCTTGAGGCAGTCTTGATAAACTCATAAATGTTCTAAAGCATTGAATCACCTCTCATAAAGCAGTGTGGGTTGGTCAAGACGTGCTTGTCTAGTAGTGTCATCATCTATGAATTCTTACAAAGAAATTTGTAAGGAAGGGATCTCGAGCTCAAGAGGTATGATTACTTTGGCTGCGTATACCAATGAAAATGGTGTTGCCCCTATAGGCATGCAGGTCCTTGTTCGATAAGCCCATAATGACAAGGGAATTTGTGTGTGCCAATCTCTATGGTTTTCTTTGATAAGTTTCTTGAGAATAGGAATTAAGGTCTTATTAGAAGCTTCAACTTGTACATTTGCTTGTGGGTAATAGGGGGTCAAGAAACTATATTGAATGTTATATTTCTCGTAAAGTGCTCAAACATCCTTATTCTTGAAAGACTTACCATTATATAAAATAAATTTTGAGGGTATACCAAAATGACAAATGATACGATGGAGTATAAACTTGACAATTCTAGGTCCTATCATGCTGGTTGAGGATTGCCTCAACCCACTTTGTGAAGTATTTAGTGGCTATGATTATGAATGTATGTTGTCTTGATGAAGGAGGTGAAATTCTACCAATTAGATCTAGGTCCCATTGTGAAAAATTCCAAAGTCTTTGAATAGGCTATAAGTCTTGTGATGATACATGAGTTAAATTAGCATGTTCTTGGCACTTTTTGTAATGTTTGACATAGGTGCAACAATCACGTTCCATTGTGGGCCAATAATAACCCATGCATAAAATATGCTTTGCAATGGCCATTCCACTAAAATGACCACCACAAGTACCATAATGGGCTTCATCAATGGCTCTTTGAGCATCACTAGCCTCGAGACAATGAATAAGGACTTCATAACAACCATGTTTATACAACACATCCCCAAAAAGAACAAAATGGGATACCTTTTGCTTAAAAGTGTGCTTGGAAGTTCGAGACATGTCATATGGGAGTGTTCCAAACTTGAGAAAGACTACTATTTGGATTGACCAAGGCTCATATGAATCCAACTAGATAAATCAAACATCCTTTGCATCCTTAGACTCAGCATGGGTAATTACAGATTTAGAGACCATTGAAATGTTAAGGGGTTGTACCTATCCAAATGAATCTTTTGGAATCAATGATACAAGGGAGGCCATCACATCTACAAATCTATTAGTCGAACATGGCCAACTATTGATTTTATACCAATCAAACTTAGAGAGCAAATTCATTGCTACCTTGTGATAAAGTTTAATGGTAGGTTATTTGCATTGGTATTCTTTGTTGATTTGCTTTACAATAGACTAAGAATCACCAAATATTCTAATACGCTTAATGCTCATAGCTATAGCTAATTGAAGACTTAAGATTAAGGCTTCATATTCTACAGTGTTGTTTGTGCATTGGAAGTCGAGTTTGAATGATAAGGGTATATGTATCCCCTATGGTGTATGAAACACAACTCTAGCACCTTGAACTTTTGCACACTTAGAGCCATCAAAGAATAGTATGATATCGACATCTTCCTCTGGAATGACATCTTCTTTTTTAGTGATAGCAAATATCAAATCATCTAGGAGATCAATAATCAAAGGATGATCACTAGGTAGTGGAGCTTTCACAAGTTGATCGGCTATTACCTGACCTTTAATGGATTTTTGGCTAATGAATTTTAAGTTGAATTCAGTAAGGAGCATTATCCATTTAGTGGTGCAAGTGTTATTGTAAGTGTAGGATATCATATAATGAAGAGGATTTTCACGAGCTATGACATAAGTTGTGTGGCTAAACATGTAATGTTGAAGTTTCTTAGTGGTAAAACCATTGCTAAGCACAATTTTTCTACATAAGTGTATTTAGTGAAGAACATGGACTTATACTGAGAGGGGGGGTGAACAGTATAAGACTTAACCATTTAATATTTTTAACTTTAGATAGCAGTAGCATCAACATAACATTAATCAAGACAGAAAGCATCACACATTGGAACCCCATTTTTAACGTGGTTCACCCAGAAGGCCTGGGCTACGTCCACAAAACTTTTCTCTAAAAGTTATCTCAAAGTTCTTTGGGAAACCTTCCCAATTACAATGTTTATGAGCCTCGGCCCAAAGGAGACACCTTCCCCAATCTGAATTTATGAGCCTCTGCTCAAAGGAGATACCTTCCCCTCTGCTCCGGAAATGATCCCTCGGAAGATCAATTGCCTCTACCTCTTGCCAGCACGTGGAACTCCTTTCCACCGAAGACCTCCTGTCCTCAATGCTTAGCCTAAGAGACCTCTGCCTTCTATGATCACGTCCACAGCAGCTCAGCTACCTGTACCAAACACAGTCAGTCGGTCTAGTACAAGTCTTCCTCTGTCTATCAGATCTGTCCAACTCTATGAACAAATCAATCCTCTGCACACAAGCCTTCTCAAAGACTTGCCAAATCTGTCCTTAGGTTCTTCTGATAGAACCAATGTACCTCTGTCCTCAAGTTCTCTGATAGAACTATCAATCTCGACTCACAAGTCCTCTGCTAGGACCTGTCCAAATCTGCTCACAAGTCCCCACCGAAACCTGTCCAAAATCTGCTCACAAGTCCCCACTGGAACCTGTCCAAAACCTCAAGCAAGCTCACCAAGAAAAACTTGCTTAGCATGAACTCACAAAGAGAATTGTTAGAGACCCAATGTGATTCATAAACCTCATAGAAGCATAAAGAGAATTGTTAGAGACTCAATATGTTCTATACTTAACTCCCAATCTCAATCTCAAATCTCATAGAAACATAAAGAGAATTGTTAGAGACCCAATATGTTCTATACTTAACTCCCAATCTCAATCTCAACTCAATCTCAACTCAAACTCAATCTCAAAAGAATAAGATAGATGTAGTAGCTTTTCTCAAGAATATGAAACACAACCCAACAATTGCCAACCATGCAATATCTCATATAACAATGATGCTTATATTATTTTTACCAACAACTAGGGTTTCATCATCTCAATGCAAGTAGCAAGACTTATTAACATAAACCCTATTGCAAAAATGCTTCTTCTTCCTCAACCAGAATTATGCATTCACCCAAAAATTCATCAATGACTTTAATGCATAAACAATCTTCAATATCCAGAAAATAAGATTTACACCAACAATACCTAGTAGACAACCTTTTCACTCCAAACTCAATTTCAGAAAATATACCATAAACAACATACATGGAAGAAGTTGCCCATACCTTTACTTTGATGAAGAAGGAGAACTCAAAATCTGTCACAACACTAACTCTCAATTTGCCACCAATTAGAGTTAGCAACTATACAATAATACACAATAATAAAGATCCAAATATAACACCTTATTTCTCCAACTTAGTAAAAACACCAAAGTACAATAACATACAAAGTAAAACCTCTTTACACCTTATTACTCCACATAAACATTAAACAACAATAAACCAATGTCAAAACAAAAAATGATACCTTAACCTTATACCTCCCACGCATTTACAACCACCATTCTTTGCACACCGCGACCAAAAGGAAATTCCCAACGAAGAGAATCGAACTCGGCACCTCTGCCATCTAGCGCTTTCGCTTAAACGCCACCGCCATTGGGTCACAAGAGCCCAACGAAATAACAAACCGCTGCCCTCTCTTTTATCTTCCTTTGACGCCAAGAAACTGGAAAACGTAAACGTCTTCCACAAACCGCATGCAAACAAACCACTGCCGTCAAGCCAAAAGGTAAGGATGCAGCCCAAGCTCAAAACCGAGATTGCCAAGCACAGTCTCCATGACGCAGAACATGCACGATCTCAAAGACGTCGACGGAGATCGAAAACACAGAGCGAGCTCAAACGAAGACACCAAGCGCTTTTCGAAGGATGTAGAGCAATGCAAGTCACAGACGCCAAGCGCAGATCGAACGAAATGGTGCAAAATCAAATCGTAGATGCCAAGCGCAAATCAAAAAATATAGAGAACCACAAATCGTAGATTATCAATGTCAAATCGGAGGTGCTCACTTTTGAGAATCATCCCCGCTTAAATAGCCATTTTTCCTTCACTTTTTGACGTCGGCGCTCCTCCTCGCTTAAGGGTTGAAAGACCCTTTAATAATAATTAAAATAATAATAATTATTATTTTATTAATAATAAATTAAACTTGGACCTTTGACAAAGGTTTGAGTTAATTTAATTATTAATAATACACATGGACCTTTGCATTAAGTTAAGCTTGGTTTTAATAAAAACCCTTAATGAGTCCAAATGGTTTTAAGAAAAACCTTTAGCCTTGTCACCATGGTTTTAATAAAAACCCTTTAACATAATGAAGCTTCTCAAGATATTCCACTCTTTTGAAATCAACACAAAAATGCCTTTTGACATCAATGACAACTTATACATTTGAGCAAAGGCAATGTACCCAAAGTACCCAAAATTGCCAACAATCTCCCCCTTTGTCATTGATGGCAAACCTTTACTGAAAACACTTCTCAAGAGCCAAAACTGAAACCAACTGAAACCAACTGTGCTAACAACTGAGAATCTTCCTTTGAAGTTTTGCTCCCCCTGACTTGAAGCTTTCCTCTTCACTTTGAAGCTCTCCCCCTTACTCATATCTCTCCCCCTTTGTCATCAATGGCAAAGGGCCACCTTTGGGGCTCGGGACTAAGAATTAACCTCTTAGCTTAGTCCCTCCCCCACCTCCTGATGAGGTGATTAAATCTGGGGTGGGAGAACAACTCCCAATTTCTCCCTTAGATACTCAAACGTATCCCTTGGAAGAGGTTTGGTGAAGATATCTGCAATCTGCTCTTTAGTAGACACATACTCTACCTTGACCTGTTTCTCTTGCACTTTTTCCCTTAGAAAATGATACTTGATGGAAATATGCTTTGTCCTTGAGTGCATTACCGGATTTTTGGAAATACTTATGGCACTTGTATTATCACAAAGAATGGAGATGGGTTGTTCATGTTTGACTTTGAAATCCTCTAGGGTGGTTTTCATCCACAAAACCTGTGTACACCCAGCCACTGCTGCTATGTATTCAGCCTCTGTTGTAGATAAGGAAACTGAAGGTTGTTTCTTACTTAGCCAAGAAACCAAACTTTTTCCCAAAAAGAATGCTCCACCACTAGTGCTTTTCCTGTCATCAATACCACCTGCCCAATCTGCATCTGTATAAGTTGTGAGGGTGAAATCATCACCTTTGGGATACCAAAGCCCAAAGTCCATAGTGCCCTTCAGATATCTGAATATCCTCTTAACTGCCATAACATGAGAATCTTTAGGAGCTGCCTGAAATCTAGCTACTAACCCAACTGCCTGCATGATATCTGGTCTGGTAGCTGTAACATATAATAAACTGCCAATCATTGATCTGTACAACCTCTGATCTGCTGCTGGAGATTCATCATCTTTACTCATCTTGCATCCTGTAATCATTGGAGTACATACTGGTTTGCTATCTATCATCCCAAATTTCTTCAACATTTCTTTGATATATTTTCCTTGAGAGAGAAATACACCATCTTTTGATTGAGAAATCTGAAGACCTAAAAAGAATGACAGCTCTCCAATCATAGACATCTCAAATTCCTTCTGCATGGTGTTAGCAAAATCTTTGCACATCTGAGTATTGTTTCCCCCAAAAATAATATCATCAACATAGACAACCATAATCAGCATATCATCACCTTCATCTTTAATATACAAATTGCTATCTACCACACCTTTCCTGAAGCCTTGCTCATGAAGATACCTGTCAAGTCTTGAGTACCAAGCCCTAGGTGCTTGCTTTAACCCATACAAAGCCTTTTTCAGTTTACACACATAGTCTGGTTGTTCTGAGAGAGACACTCCTTCTGGCTATTCTATGTAGACTTCTTCTTCCAATACCCCATTTAGAAAAGCTGACTTTACATCCATTTGATACACCTTGAAATATTTGAAGCTTGAAAGGGCCAAAAACATTCTGATGGCTTCAAGACGAGCAACAGGAGCAAACGTCTCTTCGAAATCAACACCTTCTACTTGAGCATAACCTTTGCAGACTAACCTTGCTTTGTTTCTGACAATCTTTCCATCCTCATTGAGTTTATTTTTGAATATCCATTTTGTGCCAATGACATTCTTGTCCTTAGGTCTTGGAACCAATTCCCAAGTTTCACTTTTCTCTATTTGATTTAGCTCCTCATCCATTGCTTTTACCCAAAACTTATCTGCACATGCTTCACTGAAATATTTTGGCTCAATTTGAGATAATAATGAAACATTTGTAGAATCATGTGAGGGAATGACTCTTCTTCTTGTTTGCCTCCTATTTGGATCACCAATGATCAAATATTTGGGATGATGTTTCTGAACATATCGTGAAGGAGTTTTGGGAAGCAGTTGTTGTCTTTCCTCTTCTTCATCCGAAACCTCTCTGAATTCTTCTTGACAAATTTCATCACTTAGTTCCTGGATTGGTTCTCTTATCCCTGTCTTTTCATCAATAGTTACATTTATGCTCTCTACAACTGTATGAGTTCTTTTGTTGAAGCATCTGTAGGCCTTACTTTTGCTGGAATACCCAAGAAAGATTCCCTCATCACATCTAGGATCAAACTTACCCAAATTCTGATCTTCCCTTCTGATGAAGCACTTACTCCCAAACACTTTGAAGTATTTTACTGTAGCTGGTCTTCCTTTCCACAACTCATAAGGAGTTTTATGATGATTGACTCTAAGTTGGGCCCTGGTGATAATGTAGACTGCTGTACTGACTGCCTCTTTCCAAAAGCCATCTGAAAGTTTTGATTCATTCAACATAGCTCTAGCCATATTTTCAATAGTTCTATTTTTTCTTTCAACTACTCCATTTTGTTGAGGAGTTCTTGTTGTTGAATATTCTCTTTTGATTCCTTGCTGCTCACAGTATTCCACAAATTCATTTGAAGTGAACTCTCCTCCTCTATCTCGATCTTAAACATTTGATTCTCTTGTCAGTCTCATTTTCAACCATTTCTTTGAAAGCTTTAAATTTTTCAAAAGCTTCAGATTTTTCTTTGAGAAAAGTAACCCAAGTCATTCTAGAATAATCATCTATAAAAAGCATGAAGTAGCTTTCCCCCTGAATGCTCTGAGTTCTGGTAGGGCCACATAAATCAGTATGAATAAGATCCAATGGTTTTGAAGAAGTATACCCTTTTGATTTGAAACTGGTTCTGGTCTGTTTTCCATGTTGACAAGGACCGCAAATGATGTTATGGGGCCTTTTTATTTTGGGCAAGTCTCTAACTGCTTCCTTGTTACTAATATTGACTAGATTATCAAAACTCAAATGCCCCAATATTTTATGCCATAACCAACTCTCATCTTCTTGAGTTAGAAAACACTTTTCCTTTTTTATCTCACTTAGCATGTAAAGATTGTTTGGAGTCCTTGTAGCACTAGCAATGAGTTTTCCATTTTTTTCTTTACTTATCTCACATCTATCTGAAAAGAAAGATACTATGTGCCCTTGATCACAAAGTTGACTCACACTTAGAAGATTATGTCTTAGGCCTTCTACATAAAGCACATTTTCTATTTTGGATTTCCCATCCAAACTAAGAGTCCCTTTACCACAGATTTTAGCTGACCTGTTATCTCCAAAACTGACGGTTCCTCTGTTTGTTTCTTTAAAGACCAAAAACTTTTCCTTTTCACCAGTCATATGTTTTGAACAACCACTATCAAGATACCATTTTTCTACTTTGTCTAGAGCATGAAAAGCAGTTTGAGCTATCATTGACTTAGATTTGATCTCATTTTTCTTTTTAGTAAACTCAAGGCTAGATCTATCCAAACTGCACATCCTAGCAATATGCCCAAAATTATTGCACTTGTAACACATGACATCTTTATTCATAAGAGGTGCAAAAGAGTTACCATTTTCTTTACTATGTTTATTCACGGACTTATTGCAATGCATAGCTTTGTGACCAAATTTCTTGCAAAAAAAACAATAGCCATGGAAAGTATTATGTAACCTGTTTTGATGCCTTGGATGATTGTTCTTCTTGTGACCAACTGGAATCCACCGCTCTTCAGGATGAAGATTGATCTTGCTCGAAGACCCTATTTCTTGAATGGTAATACCATCCTTCTTTTGCTTTTCACACGGAGTATTCTGTCTAAGAGCCAACTGTTCCAACTTCACTCTAAGAGACATAACTTCTTCTTCTAGTTTCTCGCAATCAGCTTCCTTTCCTTTGAGAACCTCTCTCAGAACCTGTTCAACCTTTTTTCCTTCTTCAGCTAGAATTTTGAAGTCTATAACACTTTGAACCAATTCTGATCTTGCTATCTTTTCTTCCTGATATTGATGCTTGAGAACAGAATTCTCTTCCCTAAATTTCTCAAGCTTTCTCAAAGCCAAGAAGAATTCACCTTTGAGATCGAACTCAACCTCTTCATCTCTTTTTGAATCTGTATGATCCTCTGATAGATCCTTCTCCAAGCTGTTAGGCTCTTTCTGGAGAGACCCGCTCTGATACCAATTGAAGAACATGGACTTATACTGAGAGGGGGGGGTGAACAGTATAAGACTTAACCATTTAATATTTTTAACTTTAGATAGCAGTAGCATCAACATAACATTAATCAAGACAGAAAGCATCACACATTGGAACCCCATTTTTAACGTGGTTCACCCAGAAGGCCTGGGCTACGTCCACAAAACTTTTCTCTAAAAGTTATCTCAAAGTTCTTTGGGAAACCTTCCCAATTACAATGTTTATGAGCCTCGGCCCAAAGGAGACACCTTCCCCTGATCTGAATTTATGAGCCTCTGCTCAAAGGAGATACCTTCCCCTCTGCTCTGGAAATGATCCCTCAGAAGATCAACTGCCTCTACCTCTTGCCAGCACGTGGAACTCCTTTCCATCGAAGACCTCCTATCCTCAATGCTTAGCCTAAGAGACCTCTGCCTTCTATGATCACGTCCACAGCAGCTCAGCTACCTATACCAAACATAGTCAGTCGGTCTAGTACAAGTCTTCCTCTGTCTGTCAGATCTGTCCAACTCTATGAACAAATCAATCCTCTACACACAAGCCTTCTCAAAGACTTGCCAAATCTATCCTCAGGTTCTTCGTAGAACCAATGTACCTCTGTCCTCAAGTTCTCTGATAGAACTATCAATCTCAGCTCACAAGTCCTCTGCTAGGACCTGTCCAAATCTGCTCACAAGTCCCCACCGGAACCTGTCCAAATCTGCTCACAAGTCCCCACTGGAACCTGTCCAAAACCTCAGCAAGCTCACCAAGAAAAACTTGCTTAGCATGAACTCACAAAGAGAATTGTTAGAGACCCAATGTGATTCATAAACCTCATAGAAGCATAAAGAGAATTGTTAGAGACTCAATATGTTCTATACTTAACTCCCAATCTCAATCTCAAATCTCATAGAAACATAAAGAGAATTGTTAGAGACCCAATATGTTCTATACTTAACTCCCAATCTCAATCTCAACTCAAACTCAATCTCAAAAGAATAAGATAGATGTAGTAGCTTTTCTCAAGAATATGAAACACAACCCAACAATTGCCAACCATGCAATATCTCATATAACAATGATGCTTATATTATTTTTACCAACAACTAGGGTTTCATCATCTCAATGCAAGTAGCAAGACTTATTAACATAAACCCTAGTGCAAAAATGCTTCCTCTTACTCAACCAGAATTATGCATTCACCCAAAAGTTCATCAATAACTTTAATGCATAAACAATCTTCAATATCCAGAAAATAAGATTTACACCAACAATACCTAGTAGACAACCTTTTCACTCCAAACTCAATTTCAGAAAATATACCATAAACAACATACATGGAAGAAGTTGCCCATACCTTTACTTTGATGAAGAAGGAGAACTCAAAATCTGTCACAACACTAACTCTCAATTTGCCACCAATTAGAGTTAGCAACTATACAATAATACACAATAATAAAGATCCAAATATAACACCTTATTTCTCCAACTTAGTAAAAACACCAAAGTACAATAACATACAAAGTAAAACCTCTTTACACCTTATTACTCCACATAAACATTAAACAACAATAAACCAATGTCAAAACAAAAAATGATACCTTAACCTTATACCTCCCGCGCATTTACAGCCACCATTCTTTGCACACCGCGACCAAAAGGAAATTCCCAACGAAGAGAATCGAACTCGGCACCTCTGCCGTCTAGCGCTTTCGCTTAAACGCCACCGTCGTTGGGTCACAAGAGCCCAACGAAATAACAAACCGCTGCCCTCTCTTTTATCTTCCTTTGACGCCAAGAAACTGGAAAACGTAAACGTCTTCCACAAACCGCATGCAAACAAACCACTATCGTCAAGCCAAAAGGTAAGGATGCAGCCCAAGCTCAAAACCGAGATTGCCAAGCACAGTCTCCATGACGCAGAACATGCACGATCTCAAAGACGTCGACGGAGATCGAAAACATAGAGCGAGCTCAAACGAAGACACCAAGCGCTTTTCGAAGGATGTAGAGCAATGCAAGTCACAGACGCCAAGCGCAGATCGAACGAAACGGTGCAAAATCAAATCGTAGATGCCAAGCGCAAATCAAAAAATATAGAGAACCACAAATCGTAGATTATCAATGTCAAATCGGAGGTGCTCACTTTTGAGAATCATCCCCACTTAAATAGCCATTTTTCCTTCACTGTTTGACGTCTCCTCGCTTAAGGGTTGAAAGACCCTTTAATAATAATTAAAATAATAATAATTATTATTTTATTAATAATAAATTAAACTTGGACCTTTGACAAAGGTTTGAGTTAATTTAATTATTAATAATACACATGGACCTTTGCATTAAGTTAAGCTTGGTTTTAATAAAAACCCTTAATGAGTCCAAATGGTTTTAAGAAAAACCTTTAGCCTTGTCACCATGGTTTTAATAAAAACCCTTTAACATAATGAAGCTTCTCAAGATATTCCACTCTTTTGAAATCAACACAAAAATGCCTTTTGACATCAATGACAACTTATACATTTGAGCAAAGGCAATGTACCCAAAGTACCCAAAATTGCCAACATTTAGTTTCATAGCTTACCAATGTTCAACTAATGTAGTAGACAACTTGCTCTCGATTTTTTTCATTATTTTGTGCAAGCATTGTCCCTAAGGAAAAGTCTTTTGTTGAGATATAAAGATAAAATAAGACCTCTGAATGAGGAGGAGTTAAGACTGGCAAAGAAGCTAGGTATTGCTTAATGTCAACAAAGGCTTTTTGACATTCATTTATCCAAGAGAATGGCACCCCATTTTGTAGTAGGTGATTGAATGACCTAAATGTATCAGAAAGTTGTGCAATAAAATGATTGAATATTTCCTTGTAAACTATGCAATTAATTTAAGTTAGTTGGGGGAGGCATATCCATGATGGCCTTGACCTTGTTAGGTTCCACCTCAATGCCTCTTTTGGAGATAATGAATCCTAGAAGTTTACCCGAGGTAACACCAAAGACACATTTCTTGGGATTCAACCTTATATTATGCTCTAGGAGTCAGTCAAGAACTTTCTCCAGTACACCAATATATTCTTTTCAATTTTTGGATTTATCCTAGAGATCATCCACATAGTCTTTGATAATATTATGAATATAGTCATGGAAGATGTATTTCATGGCACGTTGATAAGTGTCACCTACATTTTTTAGGCCAAAGGGCATCACCTTGTAATAAATTTTTTTCCAAGGTGTAGTGAATGTTGTTTTGTGTTGGTCATCAGGATTTATTCGAATTTCATTGTATCCTAAAAACCCGTCCATGAGTGAAAGCATTTCATGGCCAGCACATGTATCAACAAGAGTATCAATGTTTGGAAGAGGAAAGTCATCCTTAGGACACGTTTTGTTAAGATCTCAAAATTCATTGCATATGCGTATCACCCCGTTAGGCTTGCGAATGGGTACCATATTTGAGAGCCACTTAGGATAATTAATAGGAACAATGAAGTTCACGTCTAAGAGTTTTTGAAGCTCTATTTTTACTAAGAGGGCCATGGTAGGATGCATTATCCTAAGTTTTTGTTTGACCGACTTAGCATCAGGCTGTAAGGGGAGATTATGGACAACCAAGCTAGGGTCAAGACTAGACATGTCCTTATAGGACCATGCAAAAATGCCATTCTTCCTCTTGAGGAGAGCAATACATTTTTCTTGTTCATCGAGTGATACAATTTTTCCAAGCTTGATAATTTGGGGGTTGTCTTTGTTTGAAATAAGGTCCACATCGATAGTATCTTCAATAGACATGTGGGAACCTTACTCAAGTTGATGGGGCATAGGGATCAGATGAATATCATATAAGATGTCATCAAAATCTTATGGGTTATCCGCATTTATTTTTTCCTGGATCCAAAGGTGAAGGTGAAGGTGAAGGTGAAGGTGGAGGGGATGGATGAATTTAGTTTGCTGAAGCCCGTAACAATTCCTCGAACAAGACAAATTTGGTGAATATTGGAGCCAAGGAAATCTAGTCCATATCAATAAGGCTTATGTCAATTGAAATTGGTTTAGCTAGATTGTATGGATTACGAGGTGGGGTGAATAAATCAATAGGATTCATGTTGACTTATGGGAAAGGTGGACAAGGTTGGATGGAATGGATGGAATCTAGGGATCAATGCTAGGAGCTTGGTTAACCTGAACATCAACGATCAATACAAAATACATTTTACTAAATGAAATATACATGTAATTCTGAAAATAAAACATGTTTTTGTTGATTTTGGATTGTTTTTAGTTTTTTTTTTGGTAGTGGTGAAAACAACTATTTTTATTTTATGTACATATGTTACAAGTTGCCTTATGGAATGGCTTAATGGAATGGAGGTGGTGGTTCACAGATAGGGATGACTCGCTCTTGTAGAAGAAGTAAGTGAAATATGATGGGGAACATGTTGAGATAAAACTAATCTTGTTGGGAATGAGGAATGATGGGCTCCGATTATTCTTCAGATCCATCTAAAATTATTGATATAAGTTTGAATTCTTCATAGATATCATCATTAGAATTATCGGGATGGAGGGCTTCTTCTCATGAATTAAGGTTAAGCCTTTGGAAGGCTTGTTCAAGAGAAGAGGTGGTGGAAAGTGGGTGGTATCCTAGACTTGAACGATCATGCACTTCTTGATATGGAACATCGATAGGTTGATGCACTCTGTGTTAATGCAATCCTAGGCCATAGCCTTGACAATTGAAAATGTGAAAATATCGAGATGGAAATCTCGTCATGTTTGGAATATTGGCAAGTTTTAGTTCTTTGGGTTCCTCTATGGGTTCTGGAATTGATGAAGAATCAATCTCCTCATATACAAAATTTATGTTATTTGGAGTTGAACCCATGCTATGAAATGCTCCTATTGCTAAAGGTAGATCATGTGGTCGACCAAAATACTTAGCACTAGGGATGGTGAGGGGTATTACATTGATGTCTTGGACCATGTATTCATCAATACCAAGATTAGTGAGGTTGACCTTGACTTGGGATGACATGGTGGGACTATGGTTAGATTAGGGCTTAGGAAAAGGTGAAGATGGGGATGTTTCATGGTTTGTTATTTCAACCTGTGAAACATTAGGTGATGGCGATGGATTGGATTGGGAAGGCTATTGAGTGGATAGTGATGATGTGTGTTGGGAAAAATATTGGTTAGTTTTTCTATAGTTCAATTAATTACCTCTATTTAATTATCAACCCGGGGTAGCTCGTAGTCTTATGAGCAGCCGTGCAAAATCTATGCTTGTATTTTCTCCTTCGAAGATGAGTCCGTTGGATTATGGTTTGGTGTTTTTTGGAGTTTATGTTTAAACAAATAATCTCATGCTAAGTCTAAGAAACAGGACTGAAAACATTTAAAATATAAATAACTACCTTGCTAGAAATTACAAAAAATATGGGAAATAACTAGAAATAAATTAATCTATTAAAATAAATACAGAAAATAGGGAAAATAGGGAAGATCCCTGTTGTAAGTGGGACCACGCTTCCAGTAGGTTCTGCCCATGGTATAATGATCACCATATGCTTAGAAGATGTTTTTACAGGAACAATGCAGAGATTTTATTAATAGTTTACAACAGAGAAAATTACATAAAAGTCTGGGGTGTCTTCTTCATGGGTGGCCTGCATATTTATAAGGTATGAGATCAACCCTATTATAATTTTTAGGATAAATCAACACATGATTCACTGTTACAACTGTTTTATTGATTAGAGGAATTAGTAAAAATATCATGATATTTTAGCATATTTTTTTCCAGAATATGCTGATATTTAATTTACCCAACTTACAGAATTAATTTATGTATCAGCTAAAAAATGGGTGACAAGTCACCTTTGACATTGTCCCATGTTTGGTTGTGATGCTAGAAATCCATTCATGCTGGTTGTCAAAGTTTTCTCTTTGTTCTGTCGACCATAGAGCCATGCTAAAGTTTGGTGTTAATGGAAATCAAGCATCGCGATTGAAGTCAATAAGGAGGCACCTTGTATGCAGAAGTCGAGAAACAGGTGCCTTCCATAACATAACAGGAAGTAGGCACATTCTACCGTATAATGGGATGTAAGAGCCTTCCATTGTATAATGGGAAGAATAAACCTTCCACCACATAATGGAAAGCAAGCGCCTAACAGAAATCAGATGCATAACAGTTAGGTACCGAACAGAAGTCAGGCGCTTCAAAGAACTTGGGTGCCTAACTTCGTATCTATTTATCGATATTCCGTAGATGTTTTTCCTTCATTAATTTGTAAGTGCTAGGTCTGAGTGGGACCTTGACAAAAACATGCCAAAATGCAACAATTTCACTAAATATACACAAATTACACTTAAAGATAAATATTAGAGAACATGCAAAATAAATTGCTAATTACACATATAATTTCCATAAAACATTTATATCTACAAGAATATATGTCGTACATTATGGGGAAAAGAGTAAAAAAATGAGCAATTTTATGGCTCATCATCCCCCATGGTTAAGGGGTGGCACATTCCTATGCTACTTTGAACTAGTAATTACTAGTTTTGTTCACTTCATCCCAATAGGCCCGGTTGGTCTATGTCCTCTTCCTCTTAGCGGCCTTGGCTTTCTCTTTGTCTTGGGGCTTCCACCCCTTTGATGTCATGGGAGCTGCTATATCCTGACCCTGCCTCTTTTGGTGTTTGCTACACCAAAGTGGTTCACTTAGCCCTACTCTCTTCTTGGGAGGTTCTCTGGTCCAGGCCACTTTGCCCTTATCAATATTTAGATAAAAACCAAATAATACGGTGGCACTCTTTTGGAATGCAGGATCAACCATTTTATAGTACTCGTGATGAGGTGGCAACTTCTCATGCATAGACAATAATTACTTATCTCCAAATGGGATGCTAGATTCCTTAGCAACCCTGGATATGGGCAAATCTATCCTTGTTGGGTCAAGCTCAGGTTCAACTTTGACCTCTATTTTTGACATAGGTAAAGTTTTACTGCTTGATGCTAGATCTTCCTTCTGCACAGGGCCTAGAAATCCCATACACATAAAATATACCTATATCCTCAAAGGTTTTCCATCCTCTAATCCATATAAATACCAAAATTTCTCAGGTTGAGCATTTGGAATCTTCCTGCGAGGTTTACCAGATTGTTTTATGGCTTCCTCATTTGATTCCTTGAGGGTTTTCTTGAATGCCTTCTTCCAGTTCTTCTTGTTTGACTTAATTTCCTCCTTAATCTCCTCAAATTTCTATTTTGGGTAGAAAATAGATTCTTTATGGCCTCCCATTACTCATCAAAATCCAACTTTGATTCCTTATCAAATTCAATGCCTAGGGCCTTCAATTCTTCAACTCTCACTCTGATTATGGGTCATCACTGATATGGCCTTATGGATTTTTGTTTTGATCTCAGATTGATACTCTAAACCCTAAGGTATGTTGGTGTAACTATTATTTCCTGGTGTGCAGGGGATCCAAGCTACTGAGCCTCTTGGAAAAGGTGGACCTTGACTTGGGATGACATGGTGGGACTATGGTTAGGTTAGGGCTCAGGAAAAGGTGAAGATGGGGATGTTTCATAGTTTGTTAATTCAACATGTGAAAAATTAGGTGATGGTGATGGATTGGATTGGGAAGGCTATTGAGTTGATAGTGATGATGTGCGTTGGGAAAAATATTGATTAGTTTTTCTATAGTTCAATTAATTGCCTCTATTTAATTATCAACCCAGGGTAGCTCGTAGTCTTATGAGCAGCCATGCAAAATCTATGCTTGTATTTTCTCCTTCGAAGATGAGTCCCTTGGATTATGATTTGGGAGGTGTTTGGTGTTTTTTGGAGTTTATGTTTAAACCAATGATCTCATGCTAAGTCTAAGAAATAGGACTGAAAACATTTAAAATATAAATAACTACCTTGCTAGAAATTACAAAAAATATGGGAAATAACTGGAAATAAATTAATCTATTAAAAAATATATAGAAAATAGGGAAAATAGGGAAGATCCCTATTGTAAGTGGGCCCACACTTCCAGTAGGTTCTGCCCATGGTAGAATGATCACCATATGATTAGAAGATGTTTTTACAGGAACAATGCAGAGATTTTATTAATAGTTTACAACAAAGAAAATTACATAAAAGTTTGGGGTGTCTTCTTCATGGGTGGCTTGCATATTTATAAGGTATGTGACCAACCTTGTTATAATTTTTAGGATAAATCAACACATGATTCACTGTTACAATTGTTTGCTTGATTAGAGGAATCAGGAAAAATATCATGATATTTTAGCGTATTTTTTTTCCAAAATATGCTAATATTTAATTTACCCAACTTACAAAATTAATTTATGTATCAGCTAAAAAATGGGTGACAAGTCACCTTTGACATTGTCCCATGTTTGGTTGTGATGCTAGAAATCCCTTCACGCTGGTTGTCAAAGTTTTCTCTTTGTTATGTCGACCATAGAGCCATGCTGAAGTTTGGTGTTAATGGAAATCAAGCACCCTGGTTGAAGAAGTCGAGAAGGAGGAACCTTATATGCAGAAGTCGAGAAGCAGGTGCATTCCATAACATAAGATGAAGTAGGCACATTCTACTGTACAATGGGATGCAGGCACATTCCATTGTACAATGGGAAGCAGACACCTTCTACCACATAATGGGAAGCAAGCGTCTAACGAAAATCAGATGCCTAACAGTTAGGTGCCGAACGGAAGTCAGACACTTCAAATAACTTGGGTGTCTAACTTCGTAAATCTTTACCGATATTCTGTAGATGTTTTTCCTTCATTAATTTGTAAGTGCTAGGTCTGAGTGGTACCTTGACGAAAGCATGCTAAAATGCAACAATTTCACTAAATATACACAATTTACACTTAAATATAAATATTAGAGAACATGCAAAATAAACTGTTAATTATACATATAATTTCCATAAAAAATTTATATCTACAAGAATATATGTCGTACATTATGGGGAAAAGAGTACAAAAAATGAGCAATTTTATGGCTCATCATCCCCCATGCTTAAGGGGTGGCACGTTCCTATGCTACTTTGAACTAGTAATTACTAGTTCTATTCACTTCATCCCAATAGGCCCGATTAGTCTATGTCTTCTTCCTCTTAGCAGTCTTGGGTTTCTATTTGTCCTGGGGCTTCCACCCCTTTGATGTCATGGGAGCTGCTATATCCTGACCCTGCCTCTTCTGGCGTTTGCTACACCAAAGTGGTTCACTTAGCCTTACTCTCTTCTTGGGAGGTTCTCTGGTCCAGGCCACTTTGCCCTTATCAATATTTAGATAAAAACCAAATAAGGCGGTGGAACCCTTTTGGAATGCAAGATCAACCATTTTATAGTACTCGTGATGAGGTGGCAACTTATCACCCACAGGAAATAGTTCCTTATCTCCAAATGGGATGCTAGATTCCTTAGCAAACCTGGATATGGGCAAATCTATCCTTGTTGGATCAAGCTCAGGTTCAACTTTGACCTCTATTTTTGACATAGGGGAAGTTTTTCTTCTTGATGCCAGATCTTCCTTCTGCACAGGGCCTAGAAATCCCAACCACATAAAATATACCTAGATCCTCAAAGTTTTTCCATCCTATGATCCATACAAATACCAAAACTACTCAGGTTGAGCATCTGGAATCTTCCTGCGAGATTTACCAAATTCTTTTATGGCTTCCTCATTTGATTCCTTGAGGGTTTTCTTGGAGACCTTATTCCAGTTCTTCTTGTTTGACTTAATTTCCTCCTTAAGCTCCTCAAATTTCTATTTTTGGGTAGCAAATATATTCTTTATTGCCTCCCATTACTCATCAAAATCCAACTTTGATTCGTTATCAAATTCAATGCCTAGGGCATTCAATACTACAAATCTCACTATGATTATGGGTCATCATTGAGATGGCCTTATGGATTTTTTTTTGATCTCAGATTGATACTGTGTAACCTAGGGTATGTTGGTGTAACTATTATTTCCTGGTGTGCAGGGGATCCAGGCTACTGAGCCTCCTAGGGTACTGGGGATTCAGGTTGTTGAGCCTCTTTTTCCTCTGTAGCTACTTGCTACACATCAAGGACTGCTTCTTCTTCTTGAGGTTGTCCAACCCTTGCATTAATTGGAGAGTGCTATACCTCTCCTCCTCTACCTATAATTTGAGGCTTTTCGACCTCTATCTCCTTTTCCCCATCTTCTCCCTTCTTTGTAGGCTACTCTACATTTTGAGGTTCTTCAAATTTAATCTCATACTCCTGAATTACCTTCTCTATAGAGGGGGATATATAATATGGCTGCTCTACTTCCATTGTAGCAACATATTCCTATTCTATTTATTTATCAGTAGGGGGCACTTATGTTGCCCCATTGGTATACACTGTTGCATCAATATTGGTCGATTGCTCGACTCCTCCTAATCTGCCCTGCAACTACAATTGTCTCTATAGTTGCTGAATTATTTGATACAATTCATGCATTTTTAAGGTGGCATTATTTCTAGACTCTTCAAACAGAGCCTATTCTTATTTGAATTTAGATTTCCAAGTGGAAGCCTGTTATTTCAAAACTTACAGCTACTGTTGCAAATCATCTACATGGCCTTCTATCGGTACATCTATCATGGTCGCCTCTTGTTGAGGATTTGGGCCATAGGAAACGTCATGTAAAATGTGGGCCAAATACTCCTCATTATTGAGATCATCGATTGGTGTCTCCTCTTCGGATTATTTCGAAACAACCCTTTATGCCCTCATTCTTCTGCTTCACATCCTGGTGGAGATAGGCATGAAATCCTACTCTACCTCATCTTCAAATTGTGGTGCAGAAGGGGATGGAGCCTACTCTGCTTCCTCCAAAAATTGGGGAAAATTAGGGGATGAGGCTTGTCCTGCTTCCCCTGTATTACCTACAGGATGGGATGTAGACATTGTATTTTCTCATTCTGTCACCTCATGCTGATTGTTCATTTTGAATTGGCATCTCCTCCTCTGTTTGTGCCCCTGCCGCTACACTAGTACCCACAAATTCCTCAACTATAATATTTATGTGTGACTCTACATATATCACCAAGGCATAAATTAGGCCATGGTGATACAGGGTAGAGGTGGTGCCTAACTGGTATCGCTTGGCCTCATATTTCAAGGTGAATGTAAGGTAGTGGGGGACATTGATTTTATCCCCATATAGAATATTATTGAGGAAATAGAAGTGGTTGGAATTCAGGTGGGAGTACCTACTAGATCATGTGAAGAAATAGGTTATCTGTTCAAAAATGGCCCTCCAAAGCTCAAGAATGTGATGTTTCGACAAGCCAATGCACGTTAGGTACTCATTTAGTGTCCAAAAAAATCTCTATGCACAAAGGGTAAGATTATCCTCCTTGTACATGCGCTCCCCTATAATAGGTAGGCCCTAACTCTAGCGATATAGTCCTCAATGAATGGGATCTTCAGACCCCACATGTGCACAACCCCATTGCTCATCGATACCATAAATTTATTTGCTACTGCTGCATCCTATCCCTGACTAACCAGTCAACAATAGTCCATACATTCTGTAGAGTTCAACTATTTTTGGATGTTTGTAGAAATGCTTGAGCAATCGATTGGCTCACTCTTCTTTAGGTCATGATTTTTTAGCTTTACCCCCATGCTTTACCTCTAGTTCATAATTCACTCAATAATGTTACTGCCTCCCCTTTGAATTACTATTGTGCCTCACTACTCTATTTTATTTTATGAAGTTGGATGCACAGTAGTTGGTAAATTTTTTAAAACAATTGTGTTCATGCATGCAAGCGGTTAATTATCATAATCAACAGTGATTATGGTTATCCATAGTAAATTTTCTTCGAGCATGTGCCCAATTATGTGGAGATGATAACCATATTATCGACCAATCAGAGGTGTGCCACACAACACCATGCCAAGTGTATTTTTTTAAGTGGTTAGGGTAATAATGGGGGATTGTACTGACACATTTTCATAGACACACATATTCATGAAAACAATATAGACAAGAAATAGAAAATTTAAACATGCACCTAAATTCGTTCTGTGGGTGCATATGTGCAGACAACCATGGTGCATTGCTATTGGCTAGTGTTTGATGATGGGGTGAACCACAACATACAATGATGACCATGGTTCCCATGCAATGAATTTACTTCAACGTGATTGATTATTGGTAGTTGCATTGTGGGTTATTCAATAAATCTTGCAAAAATTAAAAACAAAAATTAGAAATATGTATCACCTTGGGATGAAAAACATCCCCTCCTAGGAATTTGGTTGACTTCAAATTTTAATTTTATCCATGATGGATTTGACTTTGCACGTGCATGGGATACTAACGTGGCTTAGGCCACATCCCAATGCTGACATGTTATTATATCAAGGTAGAAAATGGCCGCAATAAATGGAATTAGGCACCTTTTTCGTATGGAAATCATACGCCTTATTTTCAAATTATGGCTTGTAGGTGCCTTGGAAACTAAAAATAGGTATCATAGGAATCAGACGCTTTGCTTACATGGTAAGCAAGCACCTTAGTAGTCAAGCACTCTTATTAACATGGGAAGCATATGCCTTAGCAATCAATCACTTATTCCTAACATGGGAAGCAAGCACCTTTTTGCTAACTGTCGGGTGTCGTACTTATAAAATAATATTTATACAAACATCATTTTTTTTTTACTTATGCTAAGAATATTTGGTGTTAGTTTCCAAAAAATTAGAAGTTGGTCATTCTCCTGAAAAATTGGGAGTCAGGCATTGAGCTTCCAAAAAATGGGATGTAGGCACCATATTCATAACATACTGGGAGTCAGGTGTCATCTTCATAACATACTAGGAGTCAGGCACCATGAATCATATAATGAGAAGTAGGTGCCTTACACTATGCAACAAGAGGCAGACACCTTTCGTCATACAATGGGAAGCAGGTGCCTTTTACCGTACAACGGGAAGTAGACACCTTCTCTAATAATGGGAAGCAAGCGCCTCTATATCAAATACAAAAACATGGCACTTTTATTTTATTCAATGGGTGCTAACCTATACTTGTATATGCACTATTAGGCTAATCAGACACTTCAGTTCTTCTAATTGAAAAATATGTACAAAATCAGCATTCATCCATGAACTAGCAGTTGAGTGTTTTATTGTCCAAAAAGACCAATCCAAACACTCTTGTGTAGGTTCAGGTTTAGTATTCCCCTTTATGAATGGGGACTAACTACTCCTACTACAATAAAATTCTCCTAGATAGCTTGGAAAGCATAGGTTCATGGATCCTATGCTTGTTAGGCCTAGGTCTCCTAGACTGCCTAACAACTACACAAAGGACATTGTTCCTGCAAAACAAAAACACAACTAAAAAAAAGGAAAATTTTGAAATAATAAATGTCTTTGGAACTATGTGGACTAGGTCCACATCTCAATAACTCAAGGTAAAATTAGAATCAACAAGGGTCTCCCCCATGCCTAATATGGACTCAATCGTGTATGCTTCAGACACATAGTATAGATACAAGCAATGGCCATTGATTGTTAAGTTAATGTTGCTGCCATCTATTGTTCTAACTCTTACAGCCCCATTATTGATGATTTCAGTCACTTCATATGACCCCATCCAACATTGCATGAGTAATGACCATAGTATCATAGAGTAATTCCCATTCTCCCACTTTAAGTTGCTTTGGCCTAGTGTGGCGGTCATGCCACTTGACCATTTATTTTTGAATGATATATATTTTTTGCAGAGCCTCAAGACGGAATTCATACGACTAATTAAGTTGTTGAATTCTATCTTTTTGTGCATCATCTAGATTGATATTCAATTCTACAATAGTCCTAAGTGTTTTAACTTCAAAATCTATAGGCATCATGGCTATTTTTCCATAGACTAACTAAAATGATGTGAAACCAGTAGTAGTATTCCAAGTGGTCCTGTAGGCCCACAATGCTTATAGTAATCTGGTAGCACAATCCTTCCTGTGTTGTTGCACTGTCTTTGTCAGGATATTCTCCAATTCTCTGTTGGTCACCTTAACTTACCCATTTTCTTGTGGATGGTAGGGAGTGGTTTTGTTATACCTGATTTTGTATTGTTGCATGAGTTCTTGGATCATCCTTGAAGTAAACTGAGGTCCTTGATCTGTTGTGATCTTCCTTGGGACCCCAAATATTGTAAAAATTGTTGAATACAAGAAATATTCTATAGTTTTCTCCTTTGAATCACGTAAATCCTGTACTTCAACCCACTTTATCACATAGTTAGTACAAACTAGAATATACCTCTTACCTCTTGACTATGGATTAATAGGTCCTACAAAGTCCATCCCCCATTTATCAAATGGTTTAATGTGAACATGTGGTTGGAGTGGCATCTCATATTTGAGAGTAGGTCTGCCTATCCTATGAAATTGATCACACTGGCTCACATGCTTGGATGTATCTTTTAATAGTGAAGGCCAGTAATAACTAGTCTATAACACTTTATATGTAGTTATTTTTCTTGCAAAATGACCACCACAAGGTTCATTATGACAAACCTTTAGTATTTCAATTAATTCTTCTCTAGAAAAACATCTTCTCATGATTTTATCAAGTCCAGTTTTGAATAGGCACCCATCAGTCCATGAGAAATCTACATTTTTCTCAATTAAAGCCTATTTTTCATGAGGTAAAAGTGTAGGGGATACTCTACTAGTGGCTAAATAATTAGCCATATCTGTGTATCAAGGTATCTGATCATTTAGAGAAAATACATGCTCATCTAGAAATTGGTCTTTTGTAGCTGCATAGTCTAGAGGTGTCAATCTGGACAGGAAATCAACTATCACATTATCCTTTCTTGGCTTGTCCACTATTATCACATCAAATTCTTGTAAGTGCAACAACCATATAATAATTCTACCACTAATACCAGGTTTTTTTTATCAAGTATCTAATTACTGAATGATTAGTGTGTACAAATACCTGATAACCTGTAATATAATGATAAAATTTGTTAAGAGCATGTATTACTGTAAGAATTTTTTTCTCTATGATAATATAATTTAGTTCAGTACGTATGAGGTTTTTACTAACATAATAGATGACATAAAAGTCATCACCATATTTCTATCCCAGTACTAATCCTATTGCATTGTTAGATGCATCAACATATATGTGAAAATGTATGGTTCAATTCAGACCTCTCAGTATTGGAGTAGTAATTAGTTTTTCCTTTAAGGTGTTGAATGCTTGTTCACATTATTTAGTCTAGAAAAACTTTGCATCTTTTGTTAATAATTTAGTAAGAGGTTTATCAGTTTTGTTAAAATCTAATATAAACCTCCTATAATAACCAGTTGATCCTAGGAAACTACAGATGTCCTTTTGTGTTTTTGGAGTAGGTAGGGTTTGGATGACTTCATTTTTCTTTCTGTCTACTTTGATCCTTTCTTCAGAAAGGTGATGTCCTAAAACTATCCCTTCCTACATCAACATATAGTATTTCTCATTGCTTAAGGATAGGTTAGTTTCCTCACAACGTTTAAATGTATTTTCCAAAATTTTTGTGGCAGTTTCAAAAGTCTCACCATATACAGTGAAATCATCCATGTATACTTCCACAGTCTCTCCAATCATATCTAAAAAAATGTTGATAACTGCCCTTTGAAAGGTGGCAGGTGCATTACGATATTCCAGATATATTCTGTGTATAGGTCTTAGGAGTTATTTCTCTCATGTCAGAATACTCCCAAGCAAAGGCATCTTGATATTTTTCTAATGTTTGTTTCAGTTTGGTTTGTTGTTTCGTTGTCAACTTGTTATCTACATTTAGTATTCTACCAGGTGCAACTTCTATTTCCTGAATATGGTGGTCTTTTCCTCCTACTAATGGCAACTCAAGAGGAGGACATGAAAGTTCTCCCTGAAAAAAGTGGAAGATTATATTATCCTCATAATTTTCATATTCCAACTCCTCAAGTGTCATCACAGGTTGGATCATTGATAGACCATCAATATTTTGATTTTCATCCTCAAGTTTTCCCAAAAAATCTTCAGACTGTGCAGGTGGATGTATGATCAGTTTCTTTATATTTTGACCATATAAAATGATCATTTGCCCATATCTACAGCTTATGTAGGCATCATTTGTTTCCATCCAAGATCTACCTAAGATTAATGGGTATCCACCTAGTCCAGACATAGATTGCAACACTAAGAAATCTGCTAGATACTCCCATGCATCTATATTAACAGTAATATCTTCTAGTATTCCATCAGGAAGTACTATAAACCTATCTTCCAACTACAACATAGTTTTAGTGGGCTTAAGGTTGGTTAATTTCAGTTTTTGCATGGTTTCCTGGGGCATGACATTGAAGGCAGCCCCCAAATATACTAGTGTGTTGGATAAAATACAACCCTCTATTTTTATAGTTAACATAGGGCTTCCTAGATCTGAATACTTATGGCTATAGGTATTTCCTAACATAAGGTTAGCTAAATAACCTACCAAATTGATTTATTTAGTTGGTTTCCTCCCTGGTTTCTTGAGGCACAAATCTCTTATGGCCTTCCCATACATAGGTATGTCTAATGGCCTGAAAGAGAGGGATTATGACTATTAAGTTCTTTAAACTAGAGAGGATATCAAACTCTTTTGTATTGGTTTTTTGGGTCACAAGGCTTGAAAATACCTCAATAATAGCATGTTTTGAAATATTATAAATGTTTAAAAACCTTATGATATGTATTTTATGCTAATTAAGTTGATCTAAATATGTTGTATATTGATATTTTCATGATTGATGTGTTTTGAGATATTATGCCTTGTTTTTACAGTTTTTGCATAGTTTTTCATTGTTTTCAAGCAAGATATATTGATGATGGGCATGCATGGTTGAATAGTAGCATTTTAAATATCTTTATATTTATATTTCTATGCAATAACCTGGTTGAATCTAAAGAATAGTATCCAAAAACTGTAACTGTGCAACAATAACAAGAAATTCTGTGTAAATTCTAGCCAGCTGCCAATGAATGGCAGGGCATGGAATTTACCAAGAAGAGAAGATAAAGTTAGTTGGATTTACCTCCTGGAAGATGGATTTGCAGACCTACATAGAAGCAACAATAAAAATCAACATCTGGAAGGCGTTCTGAGTTTGAATTGCATCTACAACCAGTCATTCCGAAGATCTTTGGAATGATAGGGGAAAGCACTGTAGTTTGACTTTCTACGATTTCCAATGAGTTGAAGAGGCAACTAAGGGTTGAGGAAAGTTAGGAAAAGTCTCTTCCAACTATCTCCACCATCCCTTGCTGACCAAAATATGCAGCTCCTAAAAAGATCAATTGAAGCAGCTGACTTTATCCTGAAATATCCCCCAAAATTGTTGCAGCATAATAGGCAGTTAAAGCTATAGGATAGGAATGGTATATTTTATGTTTGTAAATAGATCTTATGCATATATAAAAGGATAGCTCCCATATTGGTTGAGCTAAGTAGAAAATAGTACGTAGCATTAGCTGGAGAATAGATATTAGCAGTTTTTAGTTCAACAGTTTTGTAACAACACTGTAATGCTTTTTCTGAAGTAATAAAAAGTGCAGTTTTCTTCCATTTCTTTTGTCATGTATGAGTGTATGTAAGATTTAGAGAGAGAAAGGAACTTATACCTTCTTCTGGAAAAGGAGGCTGGCCACTTCCAGGCCTAGGAGGAGGACTAACACAGACAAGTTTTATTCTGATTCCTGCTGCAGCAGAATTAGTTGTAAAAGTTATCAATTTCTATTTTCTGTATCAACTGACATTTATTGTTGTTTATTCCCTATTTAAAGTAAAATTGCAATGTTATTTAGAATGTAATTAATGGTAGATCTGATTATTGCCTTTATTCTCAGTAATATTTTAGTTTCAACATGTTTATATTTTTTGTAATTTACAGTTTTTCTGTTGTTGTCAGCCACTATACAGAAGATTGACAACCTTCTGCAACAGAGAACTGACAGGATTTAGTTTATGTTTTATGCAACCATTTCATTCTACAATTGTAATTAGATCTCCATTTCTGCAAAAGCAATTAGGTTTCCAATTCTGCAAAATAACTAGATTTCATTCTTGCAACTGTAATCAGGTTTTCATTTCTACAAATAACACTTAGTTTTCATTCCTACAAATAGATTAAGTTCATTTTATGCAATTTAGGAGTAAGGGTGACCTAAAAACCCCCACATAATCTATTCCATCAATAAGACCTGCTGCTCCAAAATGAGTTAAATTGTAGCCCTGTTCCTCATTTCTATCGTAAATAGCCTCGGACACCACCCCAGATTGATAAGATCCTTGAGATTTAATGATGTGACTAACGACAACGCATCATTTTTGTGTCATTTTTAGGGAATACGATGTTGTTAGAAGGAAGGGACAGTCAAATAGTTGTTAATTCTGCTGAGCTATGAAAATTTAGAGTAAAATTTGAATATAATAGCTGGTATAAGTAACAATTATTGAACTACAATTTATGTCATTAGGGAGTAAGTATGAATGAGTAGGCCAAGGGATGAGAAAGGTAGATTTATCAAAATCACCCCTGTACCTACCACAGGAAGGCGATCTTCATGCTCAGGAGGTGAGTTGCCTGTGTTTGAAATTCCTGATAGACTTAAACAAAAACCAATACCTTTAGGAATTGAAAGATATCTTGAAAAAGAAATATTAGAGGAATTATCTACTTCTTCTCCATCTACTTCTGAGTCTATCCGACAAGAGCAATTTGGACACATCTATACCAAGGTTTGGAACAACATCATGGTAGAAATGCCAGAACAACAGGATGGAGGTAGTAATATCTACAACAGAGTAGATAATCCTCGTCCTTCTAGGACTTTTGAGTACCCTATTCAATTAAATCCTACTCAGAACTCTCCTATGAAAACAATCTCCCCTTCAATATTGTCAATATTTCGGGGAGTTGTATTTGAAGACCCTGACCAATTCTTATTTGAGTTCAAAGTAGTGTGTCAAACCTATGATTATGTGAATGACAACCAGAAACTCAAGGTTTTCCCTTCCACACTCAAAGATGCAACATTGCGCTGGTTCATGAGTCTAGAACCATAATCTATTCGAACCTGGGAATAAATGGAGAGCATATTCTTGGATAAATACCAAGATTATTGTAGGGTGAGAAACAAGAAGGATGAGTTATTCCGAATTAGGCAAGAATATGATGAAACCTTAGAAGATTATCTTGATAGGTTTGCATTTGTTCAAAAAATATGTGGACCTGTAGAATCTGAAATGTGTAAAGCCATATTTTTGAGAGGACTCCAAGATGAATCCAAAGAAGTATTAAACTTAATGGGAAAATGGGATGTGAGTACCCTTAACAATGAAGATATTGTGGATTTATGTAGAAATTACTCTCGCACTAAACAGAGGAGAAAGAAAATGAGTGCAAATAGCAATGATGTGAAAGATTTAATAGAAGAGTTTGCAAACTTCAAAACTGATATTTTGGTGCAATTAAACACAACACTAGGGGAAATGACTGCCAAAGCAAAAACAATAGAACCTCTAGCAATTTATTGCCCAATATGCAGGAATAAACATGCTTTGCAAGAATGCCCTTTAAAAAAAACATCCATTTCAACCATCTGCAGTATCTATTCAAAAGGACATCTGACTGATAAATGCCATCTACTACCACAACTCAAAACTATTTTAGAAACTCAGACTGAAGAACTCAATTATGTTGGACCAAAAAAGGGGGGAATTTTTCTCAGTATCAAAATCCCCCTCATTTTCCTACAAATTGGGGACATAACCCTTGGAATATGCCTTGGGGATAGTTAGAACCACCCCAACGCCCTTGGAATTATCCTCCTTGGACAACCTCCCAAGAATGGCCATAGATAGGTTGGAGTAATCCATCCTGGAATCAGAACCAGAATAACCCATCATGGAATTAGAATAGTCCACCCTGGAATCAAAATTAGAGTAATCCATCCTAGATGCAAAATCAACAACAGTGGGGACAACAATACTAGTCCTATCCAAGGCAATAGAGAAATCAAGGTCAAATTCAAAATTTGTTGCCTGCACCTAATCAAAATTTTCAAGGGAGACCTAATCAACCACAACAAACACAAGAGGTGAAACAACCTCAACTTCCAGCCCAACCAGTGATTAATCCAAACAACATAAGATAGGCATCCCCTGTCTATGTGGCTGAGTCTAAAGAAAATACTGAAATACATGTTCTTGATTGCAGCAATATCCAACTTCGCTTAGGAAAAATCTTACCTGAACCTGTTTTAACTAAAATCAAAGAAAATGAAATGCAAGAACCTTTGGAACCTAGCAGAGTCAAACCAATAACAGAGAAAGAAGTAGAGAAAATAGAACCACAAGAAGAATAGTTACCTCCATCAGGGATAATTCCATACCCTGAGAGATTCAACACCATAGCAAAAAATTCTGAATCAGACCTAGTCAAGGAACTTAGGAAGTTAACCATATCACTTCCCTTATTGCAAGCCATTAAGGATGTGCCTTTGATTAAAAAAACTATCCAAGATTTGTGCATTAGAAGATCAGGGAGAAAAAAGAAGGCATTCCCTAAAACTGTTCAGGTTGAAGGGAAGATAGTTGATCTCTTGTCAGGGAAACTAGTACCTCCAAAGTACAGTGACCCAGGGAGTCCAGTTATCACAATTACCATAAGCTCAGTACCAATATCAAATGTCCTAGTTGACTTAGGAGCTACAATAAATGTCATGACCAAGGATATAATGGAACAATTACAACTCAAACATCTAAGTCCCACTTTCACAGTGTTAGAAATGGTTGATAGGTCAGTTGCAAAACCTGAAGGTATCATTGAAGATGTCCCTATAGAAGTCTCTTCTTGGGAATACCCTATAGATTTTCTGGTTTTACAGCCTAGAAATTCAACACATGGTTACCCCATTATTCTGGGAAGACCCTGGCTTGCAACTACAATAGCCTTCATAGATTGTAGATCAGGAAACATGACAATATCCAATGGTATTGACTTAAAACAGATTTCTCTATATCCTCCTGCAAGACCTTCAAACAAATTTATAGGTCAGTTATGGTTTCCTGATTCAAATGAAGAACAAGAAGAGATTATCTCCACACTAGCTACTGTAGTAGTGAAGGAACATATAGAGGAGATAGATTCCCATGATGAAGGGAATATTGAAAATGAGACTGTCCTAAATGCACTGCATGAGCAAAGAATGGAGAGTGAAGTAGTAAAACTAGGAAATGATGAGGGTCAAAATTCTGAAAATGAGTCATTCACATTACCACATGGGTGGCATCATCACCTGCTCCCTTCTTCTCATTGCTCCATACAAGATATGCTTCCACCAGAAACTATTGTAAAAAATGAGACAAAAGTTTCTCATTTCCTCAAATCTCATCATTGTCCACTAAAATCCTTAATAACCAGGTATGAAGGAGTAAATTCAGTCCTTCCAGGGACAAAATAGATAGAAGTGCAGCCAGGTAGATTTTTGAATATTAATAGCTAGCTCACTAAGGAAGAAGAAGCAAAACTATCAGCTATTTTGTAGAAACATATCCATGCTTTCACTTGGGATTACAAAGATATGTCAGGAATCCACCCTGATGTATGCACTCACAGAATCTATACTGAAGATGTTAAACCAGTGAGGCATCCCCAATGAAGATTGAATCCTGCCTTGAGGGATATTGTCAAAGAAGAGATTGAAAAACTCCTAGAGGTAGGGTTCATTTATCCAATTTTTGATAGCCGGTGGGTCTCTCCATTGGTTATAGTTCCAAAGAAGAATGGAAAAATGAGAGTGTGTGTAGACTACAGAGAATTGAACAAAGTAACATACAAAGACCATTTTCCATTACCATTCATAGATCAAGTTTTAGATACTCTTGTTGGAAAGAAATACTTTTGTTTTCTTGATGGATTCAATGGATATAATCAAATTCAGGTTGCACCTGAAGATCAGGAGAAAACAACTTTTACATGTCCATGGGGAACATTTGCTTATAGGGTCTTACCTTTTGGCTTATGTAATGCCCCAAAAACATTCCAACGAGCAGTTTTAGCAATATTTTTTGATCTGACTATCGACAGTGTTGAAATCTATATGGATGACTTCACAGTATGTGGTGAAACTTTTGATTTTACATTAGAACATCTTGATAAAGTTTTAACTCACTGTGAAACATACCAGTTATCTTTGAATCCTGAAAAATATTTTATGATGATGGAGGAAGGAATTGTTCTTGGTCATCACATCTCTCCTCAAGGGATCCAAGTTGATCCAAAGAAAGTAGAAATAATCAAGAATCTTCTCCCTCCTAAGACCCAAACAGATGTTAGAAGCTTCCTTGGACACATTGGATTTTATCGCAGGTTTATTCCCAACTTTAGCACAATAGCCAATCCTATGTTTGCCCTATTGACTAAGGATTCTGAATTCTCCTGGACTGCAAAGTGTCAGGAATCATTTGAGGCTCTGAAAGAAAAGTTAGTAACTCCACCTGTGTTAAGAGGACCTAACTGGACATTACCATTTCATATCCAGACTGATGCTTCCAATACTACAATTGGAGCAGCACTAGGGCAAATTGAAAATGGTGAACATTATGCCATCTACTACATTAGCAAGAATTTGACAGGAGCAGAGAAAAATTATACCACCACTGAGAAGGAATTCTTGGCAGTAATTTATGCTATAAACAAATTCAGACATTACATCACAGGTTATCAAATATTCATTCATATAGATCACACAACCATTAAATATTTGATGAATAAACCTATGGTGAGTGCAAGAGTTATCCGTTGGTTACTACTGTTGCAAGAATTTGATATCACAATAATCAACAAACCAGGAAAAGCTAATGTTGTAGCAGATTTTTTGTCCAGGTTGCAGAACACAGAGGAGGGGGAATTGGTTGAGGATACTTTTCCTGATGAAAATTTATTTGCTATATCTGTCCAATCACCATGGTTTGTAGATATAGCCAACTATTTGGTCACAAGGAAAGTTCCTCCACATTTCACTTCAAAACAGAAGAAACAATTGATAAAGCAGAGCTCTTATTTTTCATGGATTAAAGGTATACTTTTTAAATGCAGTCCTGACCATGTATTACGTAGGTGCATCCGAAAGGATGAAGTCTATGATATCCTCCGAGCTTGTCATGATGAACCCTCTAGTGGACATTATTTTGTAAAAAGCACAATTAGAAATTTTTTAGGAATAGGGTATTATTGGCCATCTCTTCACAAGGATGTAAAAAAGTACATCAGGCATTGTGATGCATGCCAAAGAATGGGGAAACCCACTCACACAAATGAAATGCCACTACAGCCTCAATTGGTTTTAGAACCATTTGAGAGGTGGGGGCTTGATTTTGTGGGACCTATTGACCCACCTTCTCAAGGAAAGGTGCATATTATGGTATGCACTGATTACCTAAAAAAGTGGGTAGAGGTGCGTGCTTTCAAACATGCTCATGAAGAGAAGGTTGTTGATTTCTTGTATACCCAGATTTTTTAGAGATTTGGAGCTCCACGGTCTATTACCATAGACCAAGGGCCCCAATTTGCATCTAAGGTTATTGAAGCTTTTACAGGACTATATGAAATCAAACATAGGAAATCATCACCTTATCACCCCCAAGCAAATGGTCAGGTTGAAGTAACAAACAGGGAACTAGAAAGGATTTTGACTAAAATAGTAGCTTTTCATAGGAGAAACTGGCTAGACAAATTACCTGAAGCAGTCTGGGCTTACAATACTACCTAGAAATCCACTACTGGTTTTACACCTTATGAACTGGTTTTTGGTAAAAAGCCTCTCTTACCTATTGAATTTGAGTTACTAACACTGCGAACAACTTTGGAAATTGGAATTGATTTGTCACAGGCACAAATGGACAGAGTTCTACAGCTGAATGCATTGGATGAACTTTGGTTGGATGCACTACACCACACTAAAGTAATTCAGGAACAAAGGAAGTTGTGGCATGACAACCACATTCAGCATAGGAAGTTTCAGCAAGGAGATTGGACCTTGTTGTTTGATTCTCGCTATGAGGATTTCCCTGGAAAGCTATGGACTAGATGGCTTGGACCTTATCTGATTGAGGAGGTATTTGACAATGGAGTTGTTCGTCTCTCTCCTATCGATGACTCACGAAGGAAGTTAGTAGTGAATGGGCATCACCTTCGGGTATACCATACACCACTAACTAAGGAAGAATTCTTGCAACATCTTGACAGCTTGGATGTACAACCAGTGGAAGAAATCCCCTCTTCCTCAACTTCAACAAACTCAACTTGATAATGGAAGTTTCAAGAAAAAATAGAAAATGAAAAAAAAAAAAAAAAATAGAAAAGAAAAGGTGAAAAAAAGAAAAGAGAAAATGAGAGGTGAAAAAAAAAGAGAAAAGGAGAGGTGAAAAATAAAAAAAAAGAGAAAAGGAGAGGTGAAAAATAAAAAAAGAGAGAAAATGAATAATTCAGCAGTGAAAACCTCTATGAGGTGCTACTGAATTGGTATGCATGAAAACCAGTTTTTCGGCATGCATAGCCTTGAAACAAATCTACATCATCATCATTGTACAAACTCACCAACTACACTTATTCTAAAGTGTTGCAGTAAAAATAAACAGAACATCATCAGAGGCAACCATCTATCAAAACATGCAAATAATTTGTTTAAAACAGGTATATGTTTCTTACACTTTTATCATTGTAAATACTTAGTATATAGTATGTAAAGATTAACCATTAGTATGAAGGCATTCATAAGGTTTGACATATTCAAAACATAGAAGATGGATTCTATTTTCTGTTTGGTCTTCAGAACAAATTATCTTTAGAATAGCAGAATCTGTCTTATCTTCAAAATAGCAGATTTGTCTTATCTTCGAAATGACAGATTTGTCTTATCTTCGAAATGGTAGATTTGTTTTGTCTTCAAAATGGTAGATTTGTCTTATCTTCAGAATGGAAGATTTGTTTTATCTTCAGAATGGTAGATTTGTTTTTTCTTCAGAATGGCAAATTTGTTTTATATTTGGAATGGTAGAATTATGTCTTTGGGATGGTGAAAGTCATTTTTTTATCTTCGGAATAGGAAATTATTTTCAGAATAAAAGGGCAACAAATTTAAAAAAAAAGTAGAATGCGCCAAAAGAAAAATCATTCCCACCACATGATTTTTCTCGAAAGGAGTATTTAGGGTTTTTGCAGTGCACCAACCAAAAAGGGTACAAGGATTTATGAAGTTGACGTTGGAAAGTGGGCAACCAAATCTGAAGGGATGATAACCAAATGTATGAATAAAATCTGCATGCATGATTGAATCGCTAATTAAGAAAGAATTCTAATAGCACGAACGAACAATGATTCATCTGAGGCCATGTGTCCAAAATAAAATCGGTAATCTACACCACCTTCTTTCTAAAGATGGCTCGCACATTGTACCCCCATGATTACAAGAAAGGTGATATTTTTTGCTAATTTTACCATTCTGTTCGAAGGAGAATGACGTCGAAGAATTGTGAGTTGCAGAGAACGATAGCAGAGCGGTGTTGTGATAACATAATAACAACAAAAAGTGAACATGGGGCAAAAAATGAAAATGGAGCCTGAAAACACCAGATACCTCAGAGAGAGCCCTGAATCACTGTAGATTTTTGAAGATGGTGGGTTGATGCCCTTCTTAGACAAATTTGATGGGTGCTCTAAATATTTTGCAGCAGAGTTCACCCGTACCTTCAGAAATAACCGAGCCTACATCAACGGGATGACGATTGAGGTAACTCCCGAGATTTTGAGTCAAATTACTAAATTGCCTTTAAGAGGTCTCCAGATTTCTAGAATTGGTAGGAATATGTTAGCTGATGTAGTCGATAAATTCATGGAAGAAGGGGATAGGGCACCTGAATATTTGATGAACATAAATGTATGTAAGGGTGTAAAAAGAATTAGTTTACAGGCACCCTGGGATGAAGTAGCCATCTGGGTAATTAAGTTTCTAACATGTGAGGGGCAATATGCTATTCTGTCGGGACACCACTTCCAAATTTTAAACCATCTTAGGCATGGTAGGCAAAGCATGAGGTTAGGGTCAACTTCCCTTTATACCTGCACCAGGAATTACAAAATATGTCTAGGAGGTATCAAGAGGGTAAGGGAAGTCCTCGCCACCATGGACTCATCAAACTCATTTGTAAGCATCATTTCAGGGGCAATGTTAGAAGTTTTAATAGATTTTTCTCTTTGTGGAGTGAAGTAGTTTATGAAGAGGAGGAAGAAAATGAGGAAACAAAAAATGTTATCACAAAAGGAGAAGCACCCCAGGAAGAAGAGATAGAAACCCCCTCCATTGAACCTTCATCATCAAGGGTTCAAAAACAAAGAAAAAGAGAAACAAGGACTAGCCCTAGGGAAAGAAAACAAAAGAGGGTTAGGTTTTCTGAAGAAGTTACTGAATTTCCAGAATAGGGTACAGAACAGGATAAAAGTTCCAGTAGTGCAGAGGAAGAGATAGAAAGGGAAGAGAGGAATGTCCCATCAAAAACTAAAACTATCCCTACACCCTCTGGCACAACAAAGAAACAAAATACAGGAAAACAATTTGAAATCAGGGTTCGGAGGTCTTCAAGACTCCATAAATAGGACACTACAGAAAATGTAGTTGAGGGAGGCATAAGGGAGGAAGAGACTATTTCCACTCCACCCTTAAGGAGAAGCCCTAGGAATTTACAAAAGCAAACTAGGGCACCAAAAGAAAAGGACCCTAAAGCTGCCAATGAACAACAAGATTTTGTATTTGTGGATGATATGTCAAATACAGTCATGGAGGATTCTCCAGACATCCCTGCATAGGACCAATTTGAGGACACAAAAGAAGCAGGTACAAAAATTTTTGAACCTCAATCTGAAGAGAATTTACCCATTTATTCCTCAGATTCCAAAATAGAGGAGGAAGAGGAAGAAGAAGAAGACATAAAGGAGCATTTAAGAGCTGCCAGAAGTGTTATCAAAACACAAATGACCTGGATTGAGGAGAAAGAAGCAGCCATCAAAGAAAAAGACACATATTTTTGAGTTGCAACAGGAAATAGAGAGGTTAAAAAGTAGAGTGGCATAGTTGGAGTCACAACCTGTAGACTCTGGTGAAAGGGAAAATATTGCTCAGATCTTTCTTGGATTATCCATGCAAGATGACCCAGCACCAGCTGGAAATATACAACCTCCTCCTCAAATTGCAGTAGTTGATCCTTTTGTTGAGCATGCAGAAAATAGGGAAATGATTGATGCCCAAGCTCCTCAGCAGGATAATGTTATCACAGAGGTAGATGAACAACAAAGTCTTCAGCAAAATGATGTTATTCCAAGGGAAATTGAACAACAAGGTTTTCAGCAACCTATTGAGCCAATGGGTCTTGGAGATGAGGGTCCACAACAGACAAGAGCAGATTTGGGACAATCTAAAGATATAATTCCTCCTTTCGAAGCTGCACCATTTCATTCTGAAGATACCTCAGAATAAACCAAAAGTACGGTCAAAAGTGAACATGAAGAGCCACAACAGCTAATAGCACAAATGATGTCTACAGGGGAAGCCTCAAACCATCCAGATAGGAGTTTTCAAGTAAGTACACCTCTGAATTTGCCTACTGTGCCAAATTTCTCATTTGTTGCACCAAAAATAGAAACAGAGGAAAAATAAGTACAGGTAGAATTGTTGCCTAGGTTTCAGCCAGTTGTTAGGACCCAAAACATGGTCACTTTAGAAAAGTATAATGAAGATTTAGCCCAGTGGATTTTAAGATGCCAAAAACTTCAAACTCAGGTTAAAGAATTAAAACTAGCAGAAAAATAGTTAAAAGAAAAAGATGCAGAAATCAATAAATTACAAAAGTAGGTAACATATCTCTGCCAGGTTGCAAAATATTTGGTACAGTTCAGACGACCAGCTAGATTCTATAGTTTGATCTTGAAAGAAAGATATCTCAGATGGCAAGTCATGAGAATCAGTTCAAACCTTTCCTACAACCTGGATACTGCTGAGGATTTCCTGGAGGCTTACCTGAGAAGTCCAGAGGAACAAAAAATTTGTTGTGTGAACTATTTTTACATAACTTTTTTATTCCAGAGGATGTAACCTTCCATCCACACATTTTCATAGGAGATGTTCAAATAAGAGCTTTTATGTCTAATATGCAGAACCAGGTTTATTGGAGCCAAGAAAAGAAAAAGAATAAAGAGATTGAAATGAAGGCTGAATTGTTGGTAAGAGTTGTACAACCAAATCATAAGATCATCACTAATCAACATTTCATTATGATGAACAGGGCAGATGTCAAGACAAAGTATCTAAATAATCTCAAAGATTGTTTGAACAACTTCCATAATTTTTGTGCACATAACTTTATGCCTACCTTAACAACCTATAAGGATAGATGGGTAGAGTTATCTATGTCTTTGCAGAAGAGAGAGCCTATCTCCCCTATCAACTTAGAATGGTCTAGGAGAAGAGCAGAAGGAGTAATACAAACTATTCTGACCATGAAGCATCAATGGATAGGTCTAAAATTTAGGCCTCCCATCATCCTTACTCCTATTCCATACTATTTTGAAAGTGACCCTCAACTGAATGAACAGTTTCAGGCATGGCTTAAGAAGATCCAAGACAGCAGAGGATACTATGTGGGAAACACCTTGTTCTACAAAAACTGGAATCTAAAAATGGATATGTGTGAATCAACAACCCAACTGAATGCATGAGGGCATGCATTGAAATAAGTTGGGGGGGAAATGATGAGGCTTGAAAATACCTCAATCATAGCATGTTTTGAAACATTATAAATGTTTAAAAACCTTATGATATGTCTTTTATGCTAATTAAGTTGATCTAAATATGTTGTATATTGATATTTTCATGATTGATGTGTTTTGAGATATTATGCCTTGTTTTTACAGTTTTTGCATAGTTTTTCATTGTTTTCAAGCAAGATATATTGATGATGGGCATGCATGGTTGAATAGCAGCATTTTAAATATCTTTATATTTATATTTCTGTGCAATAACCTGGTTGAATCTAAAGAATAGTATCCAAAAACTATAACTATGCAGCAATAACAGGAAATTCTATGTAAATTCCAGCCAGCTGCCAATGAATGGCAGGGCATGGAATTTACCAATAAGAGAAGATAAAGTCAGTTGGATTTACCTCCTGGAATATGGATTTGTAGACCTACATAGAAGCAGCAATATAAATCAACATCTGGAAGGCGTTCTGAGTTTGAATTGCATCTACAGCTAGTCATTTCAAAGATCTTCGAAATGACAGGGGAAAGCGCTACAGTTTGACTTTCTATGGTTTCCAATGAGTTGAAGAGGCAACTAAGGGTTGAGTAAAGTTAGGAAAAGTCTCTTCCAGCTATCTCCACCATCCCTTTCTGACCAAAAGACGTAGCTCCTAAAAATATCAATTGAAGCAGCTGACTTTGTCCTAAAATATCCCCTAGAATTGTTGCAGCATAATAGGTAGTTAAAGCTATAGGATAGGAATGGTATATTTTATGTTTGTAAATAGATATTATGCATCTATAAAAGGATAGCTCCCATATTGGTTGATCTAAGTAGAAAATAGTACGTAGCATTAGTTGGAGAATAGATATTAGCAGTTTTCATTTCAACAGTTTTGTAATAGCATTGTAATGCTTTTTTTGAAGTAATAAAAAGTGCAGTTTTCTTCCATTTCTTTTGTCATGTATGAGTGTATGTAAGATTTATAGAGAGAAAGGAACTTATACCTTCTTCTGGAAAAGGAGGTTGGCCACTTCTAGGCCTAGGAGGAGGACTAACACAGACAAGTTTTATTATGATTCCTGTTACAGCAGAATTAGTTGTAAAAGTTGTCAATTTCCATTTTCTGTATCAACTGACATTTATTGCTATTTATTCCCTATTTAAAGTAAAATTGCAATGTTATTTAGAATGTAATTAATGGTAGATCTGATTATTGCCTTTATTCTCAGTAAGATTTTAGTTTCAACATGCTTTTATTTTTTGCAATTTACAGTTTTTTTTAATGTTGTTGTCAGCCACTGTACAGAAGATTGACAACCTTCTACAATAGAGAACTGACAAGATTCAGTTTATGTTTTATGCAACCATTTCATTCTCCATTTCATTCTGCAATTGTAATTAGATCTCCATTTTTGCAAAAGCAATTAGGTTTCCAATTCTGCAAAATAACTAGATTTCATTCTTGCAACTGTAATCAGGTTTTCATTTATGCAAATAACACTTAGTTTTCATTCCTGCAAATAGATTAAGTTTATTGTTAGGATCCTACTATAAAATAAACTCAAATAAACACACTCTCACACAATTTATTGGAAATAAAATCACATAAACATCATATTAATATTTAGAACAAAATACACATTATAAAAAAAATTTGCATAAAGGAACAATCTCACAATAAGATAGAATCGCAGGCCTCTTCGAGGGGGCAACCTCCTTCAACACTTCATTAATTTGCAAAAATATGAATACATTGGTGCCTTCTCGGGTATTTAAAGAGTTCCTTTCCATGGTTGGCTTACATGCAAAATACCACTTGGATTACATGCACAATGCCACTCGAATTACATTCACACTGCCACTCGAATTACATGCACAAGGCCACCTTACATAACCTATCTACCATGTGTTACATAAAAAGGGTGTCATTTGTCATAGGCACTACATAAGATAAAACTTAGAACATTACAAAATATTAATCATGGGTACTACCCACGTTATTTAGAAATTATTACGTCATGGAAGTTATTACATTAAGGGTTAGGATGGGATCCTAACATGTCATTCCCCTTGAATAAGCTTTGTCCTCAATTCTGAAATGAGAAAATTGTTGCTGGAATTGGTGGAGAGACTCCCATGTAGCATCTTCAGGTTGAAGCCCATGCCACTGAACTAGGATCTTTGTAATTGTACAGTTACGAAGAGTGCGAGTCCGACGATCCAACAACCGCTCAGGTTCAAGTAATATGGAGCCTTATTCATCCAATTTAGGAAGTGTGGATTGAACCTGTACCTGTGTGCCCACAAATTTCTTGAGAATGAAAACATGAAAAATAGGATGAAGCTTGGAAGTAGGTGGGAGCCCCAATTTGTAAGTTGTGGGGCCAATCCTTTGTAGAACCTGGTAAGGACAATAGAATTTTACAACAAGCTTCTGGCACCTATGAAGTTGTAGGGATGATTGTTTGTATGGATGCAAGAAAAGGAAGACCATATCACCTACATCAAAACTATGCTCAGAATGATGCTTATCAGCTTGTTGGCGCATCCGATTCTGGGCCATGTTCAAATTCTACTTAAGTTGGTGAAGGACCTCGGTGTGTTGACTCAAAGTGTTGTCGATGGCCTGGACCTTGGAGCTTCCAAGAATGTAAGAGGAAGGCGTATGTGGAAGGTGCCCATAGACTGATTCAAATGGTGTGATTTTGGTTGCGATATGATAGGAAGTGTTGTACCACAATTCGGCCAAGGATAGCCATTTGGCCCATTGAGTGGGCTGATCTGAGACAAAGCAACAAAGGTAGGTTTCCAAGCATTTATTAACAACTTCTGTTTGACCATCCATTTGCGGATGGTAGGCTAAACTCATTTTGAGCTGAGTCCCCTGCAACTTAAACAACTCTTTCCAAAAATGACTAGTGAAGGTGGGATCACGATCAGATACAATGGAGGTGGGCATGCCATGAAGGCGAAATATGGAGTCAAGAAAAAATTGTGCAACAATGGATGTTGTATAAGGATGGGCAAGGGCACAAAAGTGAGCATACTTTGAAATGCAGTCCACTACCATGAAAATAACTGACTTACCTCTAGATTTAGGGAGCCCTTCTATAAAGTCCATGGAAATGTCAATCCAAACCTGATTCGGGATAGGTAATGGCTGCAACGTTCCTGAAGAGTGCACTATTTCACCTTTCATCCTTTGACATGTGTCACAGGTAGCAACAAAAGAGCGAATGTCACATTTCATACCTTTCCAAAAGAAGGTGCACTTGAGTCGCTCATATGTTCTACGAAAACCTAAATGGCCTGTAGAGGGAGTGGCATGCAATTCCTTCATGAGGAGCTCTCGAAGTGGGGACTTATGAGGTAGAACCAGACATTGATGGTAGCGCAGATCATGGCCATTCAAATTATACCTTGGTGCAGAATCTGGATCATCCATTAGTGAAGCTATCAAAGCTTGCAAATCTGCATCCTGATGTGCTTCTTGACACAAGGAATCAATCCATTGGGGAAGTGGTGCTGAGATGGCACACAACATACTTACGATATCCATTTGGCAAGAAAAAGCATCAGCCAAAATATTCTCCTTTCCCTTTTTGTAGTTGATATCATAATCATAGCCCATGAGTTTAGACACCCATTTTTGTTGGTCAGGCATGGCAAATATTTGTTCCAAAAAATATTTGAGACTTTGATGGTCGGTTTTGATGGAGAAGTGACACCCAATGAGGTAAGGTCGCCAATGTGTGACTGCATGTAATATGGCTAACATTTCCTTAGCATATGTGGATTTCCCCAGATTACGATTAGAGAGTACATTGCTAGTAAAAGCCACATGTCGTCCTTATTGCATCAATACTGCCCCAATACCACAACCAGAAGCATCACTTTCAATTACAAATGGTTTAGAGAAATTTGGCATGGCTAAGATGAGAGTGGTGGTCATAGCATGCTTGAGTTCAATGAAGGCTTGGTTAGCAGGCCCTGTCTAAGTGAAGGAATATTTTTTCAACATGGAGGTGAGGGGGGCAACTATCTTCCCATAATTGTAGAAAAATTTGTGATAATATCTTGTAAGCCCTAAAAATACTCGAAGTCCCTTGAGGGTGCGAGGTTTCGGCCACTCTTGAACTGCTTGAATCTTCTTAGGGTCAACCTTGACGCCATCCTGTGAGATAATGTGTCCCAGATACTCTACTTCAATCAGACCAAAGGAACACTTGGAAATTTTGCAAAAAAGGTGATGGGTTACCAACAACTGTAAATTTTGATCCACATGATTGAGGTGCTCTTCCCATGTGCAGTAGTAAATCAAGATGTCATCAAAGAACACAGGGATGAAATTTCATAGAAAGGGTCGAAAGATGTTGTTCATAAGACTTTGGAATGCAGAAGGAGCATTTGTGAGACCAAATGGCATTACCAAAAATTCATAATGACCTTCATGAGTGCGAAAGGCAATTTTGGGGATGTCCTCATCCTTGATCCGGATCTGATGGTACTATTAGTCAAAAAGTGACTAACTACAGAAAAGCATCTGATGCTCCTTTTTGCATATTTTCCAAGAAGACCGAAGTGGCCCATATGCTAAAGATCAAAGAAAATGCAAAACACCGCAAGGAGGAAAAAGTGTCGCGATATCGCGACATGTTGCATTTTCGCGGTCCAAAGCAAAGAGGAAAAAGTGTCGCGATATCGCGACATGTTGCATTGTCGCGCAAAAGAGGAAAAAGTGTCGCGATATCGCGACATGTTGCTTTGTCGCGGCCAAAAGGGAAAAAGTGTCGCGGCCAAAAGAGAAAAGTGTCGCGATATCGCGACATGTTGCTTTGTCGCGGCCAAAAGAGAAAAAGTGTCGCGATATCGCGACATGTTGCATTGTCGCTGCCAAAAGAGAAAAAGTGTCGCGATATCGCGACATGTTGCTTTGTCACGACCAAAAGAGAAAAAGTGTCACGATATCGCGACATGTTGCATTGTCGCTGCCAAAAGAGAAAAACTGTCGCGATATCATGACATGTTGCTTTGTCACGCCAAAAGGGAAAAAGTGTCACGATATCGTGACATGTTGCTTTGTCACGGCCAAAAGAGAAAAAGTGTCGCGATATCGTGACATGTTGTATTTTCATGGCTAAGAGCAACAAAAGGGAGCAAAGAGGCAGAAGTGTCATGATTTCGTGACATGTCGCATTTTTGCGATGCACGAAGAAGAATCAAGCTGAAGACATAGAAATGTCACGATTTCGTGACATGTCTCATTTTCACGGTGGGAGGCAGCTAAAGAGCAAAGTAAGAGACGAATGTCACGATTTCGTGACATGTCTCATTTTCACGACTGGAAGCAGCAGAAGAGCAAAGCAAGAGACAAATGTCACGATTTCATGACATGTCTCATTTTTACGACAGGAGGCAACAAAAGAGCAAAGTAAGAGATGAATGTCATGATTTCATGACATGTCTCATTTTCATGGTTGGAAGCGGCAAAAGAGCAAAGCAAGAGACGAATGTCATGATTTCGTGACATGTCTCATTTTCATGGCTGGAAGCGACAGAAGAGCAAAGCAAGGAAAGAATGTCACGATTTCGTGACATGTCTCATTTTCATGGCTGGAAGTGAAAGAAAAGCAAAGCGAGGAAAGAATGTCATGATTTTGTGACATGTCTCATTTTCACGGAGGGAGGCAGCAAAAGAGCAAAGTAAGAGACGAATGTCATGATTTCATGACATGTCTCATTTTTATGGCTGGAAGCGACAGAAGAGCAAAACAAGAGACGAATGTCATGATTTCGTGACATGTCTCATTTTTGTGACTGGAGGTGGCAAAAGAGCAAAGCAAGGAAAGAATGTCGTGATTTCGTGACACGCCAGCTGTAAAGGAATAGAGTATATTTTTGGCAACTAGGGACATGCACTGACATCAGGTGCCGATTTTTGAAGAATGGTCTATTGATTATAACCTGGCAGGTCCACTGGATGATTGCCAATCTATCCAATCTACAGGAAATCCGTTGTGTATTATTAGAAACTGTAGATGATTGCTTGTAAAATAAGTAAGATGTACTTAGAAAAAGATACTCTTTTAGGGTATATATAGGGGTGAGCGACTCCAAAAAAAGGGTCGGCTCTTGGACGTTTACAAGACTCGAATGTACGTACTTCGAATACAAGCAATAAAATCGCATCTCCCATTGGCTTCTGGTTCATATCGTGCAAGTGTATGTATTAATGTTCTTTATTTCTGCTTACAATATTGAATTGTAAATTGAGTCTATTCTTATATCTGAACTTTCGCAATACATAAATCATATTGTTGGAATAAGAATCTAATATATACGCATGTTAAACGAAATATCAGAAATCATATCTCGGAATTATATAATTTCTGCATGGAAATGTGTTTTAAATGCTTTGGATAGAAGTAAGTAAATCTGTCTTTGTTGTTGTCTAATCTGCACCATATAAAAGTTCTAGCTTAGGCTATATTTCCCTTATCTCTTGTTCCCATTTTCTCTAAAAAACTCAAAGGAACCAACCTTCTCTGGAGACTAGACAGATGATCTCAAGCAAGATCTGTCTATTCAATGTTGGCAAAGTCTAAGGCGCAACACTATTAACCGAAGGCAGATTTTGTTCCAACAGTTTTTGGCACGCCCGGTGGGACCAAGCAATCCCACAGTATTGTATAAGTTTTGGTGTTTTACCTTAAGAGCCTTTTTTTTTTAAATCTCAAGAAAAACCACCCGGCGACTCCGTTGCAATTTAGACCATAAAAGAAAGACCTTGTCTAAAAACCTTTTGGTTATATAGCCATATGATAACCAGATCCTGAGCTAGAAACTCGAAGAACCTATCGAGTTCTTTGAACTACATCTCGAAAGCCTAAAAGCACACCCTGTGCTAGCCGCACGATCAAATCCGCCCGACACCATTAGCACCTCTTTAACACCCATTGTAGGAGCATCTGCAAGCAATCCCATAGCGGTTGTAACTCCTTTAGCAATCATGGCAGCAGCCCCTACCCCAACGCATCTTGTGTGGAATCAAACTGGCCCTTTGAACTTGGGAACACACCACCAAATTCCACAAGCTGCACTAAAAGCATTACCGACCTTTGACAGAATAGACAAAATAGCAGATGAGCACTGTTTAGATGTATCAGCGCTAGCATCTATTTATAACATCACTCAAGAAGATGTAATGGTCAGATTGTTGATTATATCTTTGAAAGGAAAGATGCTCTATTGGTACAGAGCGCTTCCCGCTGGATCCATTACTTCTTGGGCAATACTGGTCGGCCGTCTGGTCGATGAATTTAATATACATGCGGATCCTTTCACATTGCTGAATCAATTCACTGTCATTGAGAGGCATCCACAAGAAGAAATCCAAGATTTCAACATCAGATTTACCAGAACTCGGGATAGAGTACCTCAAGGCCTAAAGCCCACGGAAGAACAAGCTATATGCTATTATTTAAGGGCTTTTGATTCAGATCTCAGTATGATAATAAGGCAATCCCGTGTAACCACTTTTCCTGGAATCTATGTAGAGGCAACAAAGGGCGAAGCTGATCTCATTGCTACAAAAAGATATCCATCAAAAAGTCTATTGCCAATTTTACCAGAGCTTTCCCAAGCATCAATTTCTAAACTGCCTGTACTCCCATCAACGCAGGCCCTCCCAGCTATAGCCGCACCTCCTACATTCCTTGCATTACCAGCTACACCCCTTGCATCAGCTCCCCCCAGTGATCAATACACGACCATAATTGATACAATGAAGACATTGTCAAATGAAATGGCATCCATGAAAAAGAGAGAGGCTGAAAGGAATTTTTTGCCAAGGAGGTTCCCTCAGGTAACAGGAGATGCAACACAATCAAGCAATAGGGGACAAGTAAGACCGAGCACGGTATATACAAATGAGACAGTGGAGGCCGAGGAGCCTCCCACTGATTCTAACTTTTGGTGTACTACATGTAACGATCCACATGGGGAAAGTTCGTGTATGATACACCAGCATTATGTACAAAGTATAGCAGTTGAAAAGAGTAAAGAAAAAATGAAAGGCCATGTAAATATAATTAGAGAGAAGGACCACAACTTCATGATGCCTACAGTAGAACAAGTTTCAGTTTTGACAAGATCAGGTAAGAAACCACTGCAAGCAGACCCTAAAGAGCTTCAACCATTGAATGTTTCCCCTGCTCCCAAGGAAGTTCCCAAAGAAACTCCTAAGGGAAGCCTCCCTCAGGAAAGAAAATATCAGTTTCCAGCCAAAATTCAAGGGCAAGAAACACACAAAGAATTTATTCCTTGGGGGGAAAATGAAACCCAAGAACAGGCTAGGGAAAGGTTGAGATTCCCCTCACTGACAAAAAGGCAAAGAACTGAAGCTACCCAGGGATACAAAAATAAATATGAAACTTTTGCCAAAGAAAGAGAAAGAATAGTTGATTCACCTACATTCAATATAGTAGAGGAAATTAAAAAGACTCCTTCTAAGGCAAGTATGCATGATGCTCTTCAAATCCCGAGTCAAATCGATCTCCTACAGGAATCCCTAAGAACAATGAAAAATGGAGGTGGGACCGCATCATCTTCAAAAATGGTTCTAACGAACTTGACGTCCGCCATCTGGTAAGAACAGGCCACCACCCTTTTATTTGTCCCTTCAAATGGAAGGATGGGTTGTCCACAACTGCATGATAGATTCAGGCGCTGCTACCACTGTGATACCCAAAGCAGTATGTGATATTATGGGAATGGAGTACACTAGGAGCAGCACAGGCATCCTATAGTTAGATGGTACTCCAGTAAAAACTGTAGGAGTGATAAAGGATATTCCCATACGGCTGCATAAAATGCCTCAGATGACAGTCATACAAGAGGTAGTAGTCGTAGACTTGGAGCCCTATTTTGGTATGTGTCTATCCAGAGAGTTCACAGGAAAGATAGGAGGATACTTATCCTTAGATTATTCTCATTTGGAGATACCTTTCAAAGGTAGAAGGGTCAAGATTTTTAATGAGAAACCATCTACGTTTCATGTAGAAAATATTGGTGAAACTGACCGTGTAAATATGATGACTCGAAGAAACAATAGAAGAAGATCTAATGGAAGAAACATTAGAAGAGCTCCAAGCTGAGGATGAGTTTTCTCTACAGAATTTTAATGCCATGATAGAAACAGAAATAGGAAACTATTCTATTGAGAAACCAAAAAGAAAATTGATACCCTCCCTAGAAGAGGATGGTTCTGTGAATCAATTGTGGAAGCTTTTCTTTGATGGGGCTAGGTGCAAGAATGGAGCTGGTGCCGGAATAGTTTTGATTTCTCCCACTCGGAGAGGAAAAGGTTTTCTCTTACAGGTTGACTTGGAGTTGCTCCAATAACGCAGCAGAATATGAGGCCCTGTGCTTAGGGTTAAGAAAGGCTGAGAAATTGGGAATCAAACAGTTACTCATCTATGGAGATTCAGAACTTATTGTGAATCAAGTCACCAAAAAAGGTATAAGTAAACAAGATTATTTGAAGGCTTACAGGAACAAAGTGTGGGATCTCTTAGAGGCCTTTGAGGCCCTAAATATAAAGTTTATCCCTAGAGAACAGAATACCCATGCAGATTTGTTAGCTTCAGTGGGAGCTAATTTTTGTCCCTGTAAGTAATGTTATTCGAAGTCTAAAACTCGTTAGACTTATATACAGGCCTTCAGTACCTGATAAAAATATTTTCTGGCAAGTTTTTGAAAATGATGAACAGATACTGGATTTCTTAATCCATGAAATGAATTGCTCAGCCAACCGGGATCTGCAAGATGAAGAGGAAGAGGATATTATTCAGTTAAAAAACAATCATATTCCTAAGGGTCTCATCACCCTTGAAAGCCTGTTTGATAACAATGATAGAGCAGTTGGCCGAAAAATCAAGGTCGATAAACGAAGATACAAAGATGTAGAGTTGGAGCCAGGCAAAATGATTAAGGTTGGAATCAGTTGTACAGAAGAGGAAGTGAACCAGATCAGAGAATTGTGTAAAAAATTCCCTGACATCATAGCTTGGGTGTATAGTGATCTAAAAGTGTACAATAAGGATGTTATTCAACATACCATAGAATCGGAAGAAGGAGCTAAGCCTTTTAGGCAAAAGCAAAGACCAGTGAATCCGAAGATAGAATCTTTGATGAAACAAGAACTGCTAAAACTCCTTCGAGCTAAAATAGTATACCCTGTTAAACACTCCACCCGGGTGGCAAACTTGGTACCAGTCAGGAAGAAAAATGGAGATATCAGATTGTGTGTAGATTTCAGAAATCTGAATAGAGCATCACTCAAAGATCATTACCCGCTAACTCAGATTGACCAAATGCTACACATAGTTGCAGGAGTTATGCAGCTCTTACAGTTAGAAGAACAAAGAGAGCAATCATACAATCACAATCAGAAGCATATGGCAGATACTGAAGGATGGTTCAACAAAAAGACAACTGCCAAAAAATTTAGAGTGGGAGACTTGGTTTTGAAATGGAATGTAAAGAAAGCTAAGCCAGGTAACCATGATAAATTCGATGCTTTTTGGGAAGGACCATTTGAAATTGTTTCAGAGAAACAGTTCAATGCTTTCGAGTTGAAAGATCAAGATGGTTTGGTTCTTCCCATCACGGTGAATGCATTTCACCTAAAGTTATATTTCTATTGAGAAAGTAGAAAAGGAATTATATGTACAATATAATATAAGTATATTCAGACAATATTTGTAAATATTACCATTTTTTGGCCTTAACAAAAAAAAAATTCAGTCGCAGCCAATCAGAAGTCGACAATTTTTTTTGAATAGAGATACTAAGGTATAAAGGGAGTTTTGGTGAGGTAATGTTCACATTTGATCTAAGTGCATTTTCCTGTGTTCTTTGTCTTTCTCTGAAAGATTATTTTTACAACTGCGTTGTTGACTCCGTTTCCCAATGGATAAAGGCCTGGTTCAAAATTTTTGCAAGCAAAAAATCCCCGGAAGGCGCCAAGAATGTTAGTCAAAAAGTGACTAACTACAGAAAAACATCTGATGCTCCTTTTTGCATATTTTCCAAGAAGACCGAAGTGGCCCATATGCTAAAGATCAAAGAAAATGCAAAACACCGCAAGGAGGAAAAAGTGTCGCGATATCGCGACATGTTGCATTTTCGCGGTCCAAAGCAAAGAGAAAGACGAGGAGGAAAAGTGTCGCGATATCGCGACATGTTGCATTTTCACTGCCAAAAGAGAAAAAGTGTCAATTGTCAAAAGAGAAAAAGTGTCACGATATCGCGACATGTTGCATTGTCACGGCCAAAAGAGAAAAAGTGTCGCGATATCGCGACATGTTGCTTTGTCGCGGCCAAAAGAGAAAAAGTGTCGCGATATCGCGACATGTTGCATTGTCGCTGCCAAAAGAGAAAAATTGTCGCGATATCGCGACATGTTGCTTTGTCGCGGCCAAAAGAGAAAAAGTGTCGCGATATCGTGACATGTTGCATTGTCATTGCCAAAAGAGAAAAATGTCGCGATATCGCGACATGTTGCTTTGTCACGGCCAAAAGGGAAAAAGTGTCACGATATCGTGACATGTTGCTTTATCGCGGCCAAAAGAGAAAAAGTGTCACGATATCGTGACATGTTGTATTTTCGTGGCTAAGAGCAACAAAAGGGAGCAAAGAGGCAGAAGTGTCATGATTTCATGACATGTCGCATTTTCACGATGCACGAAGAAGAATCAAGCTGAAGACATAGAAATGTCACGATTTCGTGACATGTCTCATTTTCGCGATGGGAGGCAGCTAAAGAGCAAAGTAAGAGACGAATGTCACGATTTCGTGACATGTCTCATTTTCATGACTGGAAGCGATAGAAGAGCAAAGCAAGAGAAAAATGTCACGATTTCGTGACATGTCTCATTTTCACGGTGGGAGGCAGCAAAAGAGCAAAGTAAGAGACGAATGTCGCGATTTCGTGACATGTCTCATTTTCACGGTTGGAAGCGGCAGAAGAGCAAAGCAAGAGACGAATGTCGTGATTTCGTGACATGTCTCATTTTTGCGGCTGGAAGCGGCAGAAGAGCAAAGCAAGGGAAGAATGTCACGATTTCGTGACATGTCTCATTTTCGCGGTTGGAAGCGGTAGAAAAGCAAAGCGAGGAAAGAATGTCACGATTTCGTGACATGTCTCATTTTCGCGGCGGGAGGCAGCAAAAGAGCAAAGTAAGAGACGAATGTCGCGATTTCGTGACATGTCTCATTTTCGCGGCTGGAAGCGGTAGAAGAGCAAAACAAGAGACGAATGTCGCGATTTCGTGACATGTCTCATTTTCGCGGCTGGAGGCGGCAAAAGAGCAAAGCAAGGAAAGAATGTCACGATTTCGCGACACGCCAGCTGTAAAGGAATAGAGTATATTTTTGGCAACTAGGGACATGCATTGACATCAGGTGCTGATTTTTGAAGAATGGTCTGTTGATTATAACCTGGTAGGTCCACTGGATGATTGCCAATCTATCCAATCTGCGGGAAATCCGTTGTGTATTATTAGAAACTGTAGATGATTGCTTGTAAAATAAGTAAGATGTACTTAGAAAAAGATACTCTTTTAGGGTATATATAGGGGTGAGCGACTCCAAAAAAAAGGTCGGCTCTTGGACGTTTACAAGACTGAATGTACGTACTTCGAATACAAGCAATAAAATCGCATCTCCCATTGGCTTCTGGTTCATATCGTGCAAGTGTATGTATTAATGTTCTTTATTTCTGCTTACAATATTGAATTGTAAATTGAGTCTGTTCTTATATCTGAACTTTCGCAATACATAAATCATATTGTTGGAATAAGAATCTAATATATACGCATGTTAAACGAAATATCAGAAATCATATCTGGAATTATATAATTTCTGCATGGAAATGTGTTTTAAATGCTTTGGATAGAAGTAAGTAAATCTGTCTTTGTTGTTGTCTAATCTGCACCATATAAAAGTTCTAGCTTAGGCTATATTTCCCTTATCTCTTGTTCCCCTTTTCTCTAAAAAACTCAAAGGAACCAGCCTTCTCTGGAGACTAGACAGATGATCTCAAGCAAGATCTGTCTATTCAATGTTGGCAAAGTCTAAGGCGCAACACTATTAACCGAAGGCAGATTTTGTTCCAACAGGTACCCATAGCGGAGATCAAGCTTGGTGAAATACATGGTCCCGTGTAGTTCATCGAGTAATTCATAAACCAATGGAATAGGAAATTTATCCTTGACCATAGTCTTGTTGAGTTCTCGGTAGTCAATACATAGGCGCCATGAGCCATCTTTCTTGGGAACAAGTAGGACAGGTGAGGAGTAGGGGCTAGTACTAGGCCGGATGACACCAACCTTGAGTAATTCCTATACCAGTTTTTCCAGTTCTAATTTCATGGCATGAGGGTACCTATATGGCTTGATATTTGGTGGTGACTACCCGAGAGCAATGGGATAGCATGGTCGTGAGAGTGACGTGGTGGTAGTGTAGTTGGTTCTGTAAAGACAACATCATGTTTATGTAGAACTAGTTGTAGGTCTGATGGAATTTCATCCATTAGTGAAGTGGTTGGTTGGATGGAGAAGAGTTGTGCAATGACCCCACATTTTGATTTCTTTAGCACTTTCTCCATATGATTGGAACTAATGAGGTGAGGTGTTCCTACAGGGGAGCCCTTGAGTAAGTGTGTTTGTCCATTTTGGGAGAATTGCATCCAGAGTTCTACAAAGTTCCAACTAATAGTGCCCAACATACTCAACCATTGAGATCCCAAAACCATATCACATCCTTACAACTGGAGGGTAAACATGCCCTGCTTGAGTTCATAGTCCCCTATCCTGATCTTGACATTGTGGTACTTTCCTTTACAAGGTAATGTTTCCCCATTAGCTACCATGACCTAGAATGAATTACAAGTGTGGATATAGTAATTTTCCCACTTAGTAACTCGAGGATCAATGAAGTTGTGTGTGCTACCTGAATCAATAAGGATGGTAAGACGTTGGCCCTTGAAAAATCCCACAACTTTCATGGTTTGTGGAGTGGTAATGCCTGCAAGAGCATGGACTAAAATCTCAGCCTCAGACCCCTATGTATCTTCTTCCTATGGAGAAGGTGTTTCAGGGGGGTCTTCATCCTCATCACTCTGGTCAGTGTTAGCAAGTTCCTCAACATCTATCAAGAACAGTCTTTTGTTTGCACACTTATGTCATTTAAAAAAAATTTCATCACAATTATAACAGAATACTTGGGCATGACGTGCATCCATCTCCTCTGTAGTCAGTCGCTTGGGTGTAGTAGGTTTACTATCCACTGAATTTTGGGTTCGAAAAGGAAATGAAGGTATGTTTTGAGGAAACCGCAGGGGGTGCCTTTGGTTTGAGAGTTTAGATTCGGCCAGACGGGCCAAAATGATAGCTTCCATCATGGAATGTGGTTTCAACATCTTTACTTCAGCTTGGAGATCCCATTTTAACCCATTGATAAAACAACTCGTGAAGAACCCTTTTGTCAATCCTCTTGTCTTATTGGCCAATTTTTCAAATTGATTTTGGTAGTCACGGACTGAGGATGTTTGTTGTAGTTTGGTCAAGGCCCTTATGAAGTCCTCATACTCACTAGGCCCAAATCGGGTCAGTAGTTGGGACTCAAAGTCCTCCCAAGAGAGATTTAGGTTGGAATTACGTAACCACTAGAACCAGTGTAGAGCCTCATATTCCAAACTGAAGGAATACATCTGAACTCAATGATATATGGGAACATTATGAAGTCTAAAGAATTGATCAACCCTACATAACCACCCATCAACATCCTTCCCATTAAATCGAGAGAAGTCCAATTTTGGAATTTTAAAGGATGGGTCATGGTCATTCCTTGTAGATTTTTTAGCCTGGTGTTCTATTTTGAGTGGTCCCTTATGTAACTTGCTACCCACTTCTATCAGTGTTTCTTCTAAGCGAGTGCTAGTGGCCTCATGATCTAGATGAAGACCTTGGACCTCTTCCCTTATGGAGAAAATTGCCAAGTTCAAATTCTCAATGGATTTTGTTAAGGAGTCCATATTTTCTAGCTCTTTTTGATGTCCACGGGTACCCTAGGCCATTTTGGAATCTTTTGTGACCAGTTACTAAAATTAGAATTGGGTTTCAGGACTTACTATTTTTAGTAAGTGTCCAAAAAAGTGCTTGGGTGCTATATATCAAAACGATCAGCTCGAAGAGGTGGTCACAATGGGCTATATCCCACAACACTACTTTTGGCACCCCAGACTTTTTTTTTTAATATCCTCTTTTATCGAGTCTAATGACTCCTGTTTTGCCGAGTCTAATGGTGTTTACAGTTTTGGATTTTGAGCTACAGTGCAAAAGTTGGGTACTAGAGCACTATCTATAATTGGTCTCTAGTCACTCGCTCAATGTTTTGCTCAGCCCTGAAAGTCTCTCTGACACTGCTTACCTCACTAGTCTAAAGATTCTTTGTATTGTGTAGGTTACTATTATGACAGTTCTGTTCTGACACTAAAAATTGCAATTTTTGACCTGATTGTGCTGACTTGACTGACATGACTGTTACTGCCACTGTAAATTTGATTTTTATTCTCTAGAATGTCAAATTAACTGTCACCCTCATATTCCATCATGAATTCAAGCAATTTATGCTATTTTTTCGATAGAGGATTCCTTTCTCGTATGCTCACTTTTGGGAATTTGGAATGCAGGTTTACAAACAGGGAGTTTTGGTTTGTGATTTTGTTGTAGGTTGAAGTTTTAACAGAACCAGGGTATGCTAGGTAAAGGAGTATGTAACACCCATAGGCCCTCTGTTATACCGCAGATGACGAACAATAGTGCTCGGACCAATATTTCAGGCCACTACCCAAGGAGGATTCCACACATACCCTTGAGCACACTATCTGCCTCTCCGACAAGTACGAGAGGGTAATCATCCGGGATGTTGTGTCCCATGGACTATGGATGATACAAGGCCGATAAGATTCCTACTGGATAAAATTTTGTTAACCCTAGAATGGTCTCTCGATATACTCGAAGATGCGTGGGAGCTCAAGTCCGTGCACGAGTTCTGTCTGAGGCCTGGGTATTGGAGCCTGATCGCCCCTCACTTCACTAGACGTTGTATGGCTATCTAGCTTAGCCAATAATGACAGATCCTTCATGATATTTTAAAACCCCTGGTACAGGGTTTCTACCTACTTAACTAAAAATACTATTTTTTTTACTGGTCTTTGTCTTTTTTTTTTTGATAATAGTAAAAACAATTACACAAAAATAAGAGGGGATTATACCTAACAGATAAGAATCACTACTGTTTCAACAAAACTTGGCCCTGGAAAGCGCTCTAATACCACTTGTTAGGTTCCTACTATAAAATAAACTCAAATAAACACACTCTCACACAATTGCTTGGAAATAAACTCACATAAACATCATATTAATATTCAGAGCAAAATACACATTATAACGAAAAAATGCATAAAGGAACAATATCACAATAAGATAGAATCACAGGCCTCTTTGAGGGGGCAACCTCCTTCAAAACTTCATTAATTTGCAAAAATATGAATACATTGGTGCCTTCTCGGGTATTTAAAGAGTTCCCTTCTATGGTTGGCTTACATGCAAAATGCCACCTGGATTACATGCATAATGCCACCCAAATTATATGCATAGTGCCACTCAAATTACATGCACAATGCCACTCGAATTACATGCACAAGGCCACCTTACATAACCTATCTACCATGTGTTACATAAAAAGGGTGCCATTTGTCATAGGCACTACATAAGCTAAAACTTAGAACATTACAAAATATTAATCATGGGTACTACCCATGTTATTTAGGAATTATTACATCATGGAAGTTATTACATTAAGGGTTAGGATGGGATCCTAACATTTATTTTATGTAATTTAGGAGTAAAGGTGACCTGAAGACTCCCACATAATTTGTTCCATAAATAAGACCTGCTGCTCCAAAATGAGTTAAATTGTAGCCATATTCCTCATTTCTATCGTAAATAGCCTCGGACACCACCCAAAATTGATAAGATCCTTGAGATTTAATGATGTGACTAACAAAAATGCATCATTGGGTTCTTTCAACCTTTGTGGAAAAGGTGGATCCTCCTCTTTGTTATGTACATGTGTTGATTCTTCTTCTACCTCTTATATAAGGGGTGATTCCCATTTCTCTATTTCTATTGGTTCCTCTTCTTCTACAAGAGGAGTGATTTCTACACCTACTTGCTTTTATGACCTTAACTAGATAGGATCGTAATCTACCTTAATATTATACATAGGGTACATCTCATTTTCCATATGATAGGTTGGTTGCTTTTTTTATGGGTTTGTTGTTGGCTGTGCTGGTAACTAAGGAGTCCTTGGAGCAGGTAAGGTTGGTAGACTTGGTTGTGGTGGGGATGGAACAATGTGCTATGGATACTGATTCCAAGCATTCTAATTTATCACTGCTACCCAGGCTACTGATATTAGTTCCAAGGATAAGGGTTGTAAGGATTTGCTCATTGGAAAAATGGATTCCAAGGTTGTTGACTATACCAACCCATGTTAGGTGGCTAGGCTTGACCCTAATTCTGGTAATTACTGCCCCCATAGGTTGACATTCCTGATTTCATATTGTTATCCATAGGAGACTATTGCTAGTTCCTCCTATTATCCATGAAGTATACCTTTGCTACTTCAGGTTCCTCTTTAGATTTCATTAATGGTGAACACAACTTTGTTTTATGATCCTTCTTACAAACAACACACACAAACTTTATTTTTTTGGTACTCATTTCTGGGGTGTTTGCCTTTGCATTTAGGACAAAAGTAGGCCAATGCTGCCTCATTCTCCTAATTATTTCTCTAAAGTAGAATAGTATCCATTTGAAGAGCCAGAGATGATAACATCTCACTCTTAAGGTCTTTTAGCATATTACCTATTTCTTTTTTAGTGACAGTGGTTGACTGCTTAATATTTCTAGGGTTTAAATTACCCTTTCTTATTTAAAAAGTTTGACACAACTACCAAATATTATCCATTTTGTGTTGGTAAATATCTCCCCCAGATATCATGTTTAAAGCTTCTAAGGATTCATTTGTCAATCCTTTCAAAAAAATGCTTCTTAGAAATTTATTTCCTAGTTTTGAATGGGGTGATCTTTGCAAATTGAAGCTAAACCTATCCCAGTATTCTTCCATAGATTCCCATTCCTTTTGGGTCATATCTAGGACTTCCTCTCTTACACCTCTTGCTATACCAAAATCCTGATACTGATCCAAGAAAATTTTCTTCAACAATTCCCAGGTAGTTATTTGTTTATCCCCCAAGCTGATGAACCAGTGCAAAGCTGAATCATCAATGGTGGAAGGGAATAATTTCAGTTTTTGAGGATCTATGGTGTAATCCAAAGATATACATAAAACATAAAATTTGAATAGAAATAGGTCTAGATATTCTATTAGTAGTCCTCTAAATGTTGGAATGTGGGCAGGAGAGATGTGTTTCATATTATGATCTCCCCCTGCCTCTCCTATTGGAAAACTAAAACTAGTGGATGTTTCCTCTGGATTTTATGCCATTATACCTACTACTAGTGTTTATACCCTTGCTTCATTTAAAGCAGCTATCAATGATTTTATTTAGTTTATTTTATCCTTTATAAGGATGGATAAGTCAACATTTGAGATACTTCCGTCTAACACTGCTTGCCAACATTCAGCCTTGAGTAGATCTTCCTCGGATTGAACTCCACTTATCTCTAATCCTGCTCTATGATTTTGTTGAATTATTTCAAAGGGATCCTATACAAATAGTAGGTGTTCTCACCAATGCACAGGTGTAGATTGATATGGTGAGAGTTTAGTATCAGGTTCAGGTTCTACTGAAGCATAAGGATTTTGAAAAACAACCTATTTGTGTAGACACCTAAAACGCGTCATGCCGAGGCGACTACTCATATGGGACATGCTAGAAGACCATATGGAAGACCTTTGGACAGATCCAAGGTATAGCAGTGGTTTTTACCACTCAATTGGGCACCTTTGCCTAGTCAGTGCTAGCCATTGAGGACACCCATGGTTAGCAGTGCTCACCGTGCTTGTCATCCGTGGTCAAGACTGAGAATCAGTTGGCCTTCATCCAACCCAAAGTTGGTTGCAATGGCCAATTGGTTGTATATTGGAGTGGTTTGAGTGAGGAAGGTTTTGGATCCTTCCATCCAACAAGCTCAACTGCCCAATATTGATCTTGGCTTCATGAGGAAGCCACTCCTAGCCCCTTGGAAATTGCTATAATATCCCCCTCCGAATTGGGGATAAGTCTGGAGAAACATTTATCAATTGAGCAATGAAGCCCTATCGAATTGCATAAGCCAACTACATGCATTGAGAGGGATACTTTTGCTACCCAATTGGAGATCAAATTGCCATGGAAGCCCTAGGAGCCTAGGAGAGCCAAGAAATATCAATTCATGCAATCCGTGCACCATCAGATCAATTCAACCACCAAACCTATCAGAGGACACAGAGGTGACCCTTGGACATCAATTTGACAAGGTGGATCAAAGAGAAAGCCCTAATTTGGAGGGCAAACCTACTCAGAGCTCCACCACGGCTCTTAGTCATGGTTAACAGTGCCACCCACGCATCAGACCCGCGGTGAGCAAATTAGGATAGATTCCCTTGTTTTTCCTTTTGCAGATTATTTAGCTAGGTTAGATTAGCCTTATTAGCGATTTAATTAGCAATTTAGAGATTTTGACCGATAGATTTATAATGTTTGATGAATGTTGCTTTCATTGTAGCAATTAACACTCTAATGGATCTTTTTCATGCTTCCATGCTTTTAATTTTGTAATTAGGCCACTAGATAGTTAGATGTTCTTTAGCTTACATGCTTTCTGACAATATTTTCATGTTTTGCATAGTTTTAGCATATTTCTTGCATTTTCTTGATTATTGATAGTCATGATATCCTTTTATGTTAATACCCTTTAAAGGCCTCATCAAGAGAGGCTACCTTTGCTTTTAACATGCTTCTTGTTGTTTCTTGAATGCAGGATTAATAGGGTCATGCCATTCAATGCAACAAATACCTCTAATCATGGAGAAGAGGGTCATCGACACCCTAGAGCAGTTCGTGTCACCCTAGAAGGCATTTGATTCACATCTACCCTTGAGAGGGATTAAACACTATTGTAATTGAAGTATCAAAATGGGTATCCCTAAGAGGGAAGAATATGTAATTTGACTCAATTGAAATTAATAAAGGATTCCTTGTATTTTCATTTCCTTCTTATTGTCAATTTGTGCATGTTTATTTGTTATCTTTCTTTCATTGTAATAGATAGACCAGGTGTGGAGCCTTTTTGGTGGTTACAGTAGGCGATCATGATGGAACTCCATATTTTTTGCCATAATTTGCTGACTGTGTTTGGTGTTTTTATGGCAGGTGCTCCCCATGGCTGACAACCATGGTCAAAAAGTTGGCCCATGGTTGACAGGCATGGGCAACAGTCACAACCGTGCATCAGAGCCGCGGTTAGCAATAGACCAATCACAGAGCAAGATTTTAAAGCTTTATCAGATGAGGACTTGAGGTAGGCCCTTATGACACCCTCTGTGTTTGTTTGTTATCTTTGTGTTTTTCCAGAGACTAAAAAATGAAAGTTAAGTAGGATAACCATGAAAGAAGGATAAAACGAATTAGGTCCTTAGGGTTATTATTTCTTAATTTTCGCTAGGCACTGCTAGGAACAGTGGACCTCTGATTGCAGTCCACCCTAGACTCCAACATGCTAGAATAATTTGTGTGTTGATTTTGCATGCTTGAGGCCAAATCAAAGGCCATTTACATCGTAAAGTTGCATTGTCAAAAGGTCATGTAGGATGTAGCATGCATACTTTCTGAATATCAAACGTTCTTGGTTGCATATCATGTAGGAAATGATCATGTTAATGTTGTATTATGCATCTTTCCTTTATGCAAATTAAAAAGAACCACACACACCACGTTCACACTTAAACACTAGTGAGTTGGGAGTCACATCCAACCACTAGTAGGGTTTCAATGATGGTGGAGGTGATTTCCATCCGTTGGCCCAACTCCCTCATACCTTCTTGTTACTAGACCAATACCGGATCCAAGAACCATTTGTAGCCCAGAAAATTTGCATGTACTTCTCTTCAGAGGGTATAACGCTGACTGGGTGAGATTGGGTGAGGATCTGGGAGGACCTATGCTCCCTGCTCGGGTGTGGGCTTCATTACCACACTTTGGGGGGATTACGTGACCTGGAGTTCATAGCCAGGTTGTCGAGCTACGAGCATACAGGTGAAAGCCATTAAACAATTGAGAAAATCATCAACGTATTGCAAAACACGACAAGAGTTACTTTACTGATACAACAAATTGAAAACACATCAAATAGTTTAGGGCTCATTTTAAAAATTGTAAAAGGAGATAAACATCATTGTATTCTTTGCATGCTAATAAAAGTTAAATTTAGACATAGGATACATAATGGTGCAAACACGGAGAGGCCGATCCGGGCATAGACCCGAGATCAAAGCCCAAGCTCCACCTAGCACACAACACGATGTGGAACACCCTCAATCACTTAATCCTCCTGGACGTCGTTCAATGAGCATTAGAGGGGATAATTCCACACGAGGGGATTCCATTGAGAACACCCCGATTAGAGGAAGCACTAGACATCCCTCTATACACAGATCAGAGCATGGGACATCCCAACATGGGGGTTTCACATATGGTAGCATATACCGTGATCACATTCCATGGGCATCCATGGGTTCAGCTGAGGAGTATGTCATCGAGGGATCCAGATTGGTACCCCTTCGACCTGTATCTAAGGGAGGTTCACGACCTCCATCGTTAGAGTCTAGAAATGTCCGAGATCCGCCCATTCAGGGGTGAACCGAGAGGGCTGCTTTTGAGCATAGGCCTACACAGACTCCCAATAGGGGTGAACCCACCACATTCACCATAGATATATCCAAAGTGGGAATAAATGGTATGCCACCTCACGAGCCATGGCATAGCAAATAGTTGGATGGTCTAGACAAGGTCCTAGGGCATCTAGGATATAAGCCTATGCCTGCACCCTCTCGATCGATGAGCATGTGTAGCGGAAGCACCATTAGGACTGCCCAAGAACATGGAGAGTGCTCCAAGTATTCTCGAGATATGCATGCTCCGGCATCGCATGCAGGTACTGAGTATAGGAGACAACCTGACATGAATGTCATCTTTATAGATCGAGGCAAGAGTGTGGTGAATCAGTCCATTGGAGGACATACTCATAAAGTCGCTCGAATAGAGCGCACCCCTCAAAGGCCTCAGATGACCGATCATGTTGATAGAGCTCATAGACTGATGTCAGAGCAGAGATGAAAGATTCTCCAAGATCAATTGGAGGATGTTCATGCAGAGAAAGAGCGCCTCAAAAATGAGAATACTCAGAGGTAGAGGTTCATAAGACAAAAATTATATGAACAATGCATGCGTGAACAATGTATCCTCGATCAGAAGGAGCGTGTAGAGAGAGAGGATCGATTGGCTAGCATCGGTTTACCTCCTCGTAGTGAGATCAGGGAGCGTATCGATAGACGAGTGGCTTCACAGCCTGAGTTACATCCTGAGAACATCGACACACATACTCACCATATGGCTCAACACAGAGATCGGCATCCAGCATTCGAACAACATGAGCATAGGTAGTATGAGAATGAAGTGGGAGAGGAATTAGAACAAGAATATCCAAAAATATCCCAATTCGAGGAGGAGGGTGAGCCTAGTCCCCCACCTCGACCGAGGAAGAATCTGCCTTCTAAGGTGCCTCCAAGGCAATCTCGAGAGGAGGAGTTTATTTCCTCACAAGCCTACAAGACCTTAGAAGAGAAGGTCCAAGCCATAGAGAAGCAAGGGACATCTTATCAGAAGCCTACCTTGAACAAAATTCACAATGAACCTCTATGCACATCAGTGCCTATTCTAGCATATCCTGAGCATTTCAAGATGCCTAGACTGGAAAAGTTTCAAGGAGAGGAAGATGCACAGGAGCACGTGACTAGTTTCCTAGATATGTGCTTTCATATTGAGAGCAACGATGCTTTGCTCCTACGCACCTTCATCATGACCCTCTTAGGCCCAGCTCGAGAGTGGTTCAATCAACTAAAGAGGCACAACATCACTAGTTTCAAACAACTAGCTGATGCATTTCTTGAATGCTTCTCCTTTGGCATCAAGAAGAAGGTAAACTTATCCGACCTGGCAACTTTAACGCAACATGACGATGAGCCAGTGATGGATTATGGAAAATGATGGAGGAAAATTATGGCAAAGCTGCCATTCTCCATCCCATCCTCTGAATTAACATGAATGTTCATGAAGAGTTGTGCCAAACACATTTCACTATTGCTACAGTTGCAGCAATACCAAAAATTCGAAGAGGCTTTGGCACAAGCCAAGGTAATAGAGGATATCAAGTTATAGGAGGGTAACTTGAAGCTCAGGAATAGGAAGGAGGGACACAAGAAAAGCACTGAGAGACATCAAGCCAAGCCGGTCCATGTTAATCAGGTAGTGTTGAACCTTCAAAAAGAGGACAAGGGGCAACAACAATGAAACTATTAGGCCCAACCTCCTCCTACGCAATATGAGCAGCGCAACAACAATTACAAGGGTAAAAATAAAGAGCAACGCCCACCTCACGTATTCACACAATTATCGAAGTCCTTGGCTTCAATTTTTCATCAATTATGCGAGGCGAAGGCTATACGCTTACCCGAGGTCAAGTTAATGGACCCAAATCAGCCCAAGCCTAAGGGCTACAAGGATGATCATTATTGCATCTTTCATCGATCGAAAGGCCACGACATCGAGGTATGTTGGTCTTTCAAACATCTTGTGCAAAATATGATCAAGAGAGGTACGCTTCTTGTCGACAACCCACAAGTGCCTGACAATAAAAATATGGGGATTTACAAAAATCCTCTACCAAATCATGAGGTGCCAAAGAATAATGTTGGCCAAGTCAACCAAGTTTGCATCGAACCACCAACCCAGGGGTTCATCAGAATGGTCAACGTTATCACAAGGAACGTGAGGTATGAACGACCGAATCAACCTCCAACACCTATTAGAGTCCAAGCTGTGCCTCCTCCAAGGCCAGCCCAACATGTGCCCGACCCACCAACTAGACCGATGGTGACCATCAAGAGTAGGTTGGTCCAAAACCTATAGATAACTCCAGTGAAGTTGTCAATTTATGAGCTAATTCAGTAGTATCCTAAGCATAGGGAGATGCTCATGGACATCTTAAGGTCCATCGAAGTGCACCCTTAGGATCCCAAAGTATTTACACACTTCATGGGGCACGTGCAATAGTGTCAAGAGCCGGTCATTCAATTTCATGACCATGAAGTCAAGATGGTTTCCATTGTTATAGCAGACCCGCCACTACATATCATCGCGTGTGTGAATCATAAACCGTTCAAGCGGGTTTTGATTGACATGGGGTCATCAATAAATATCATAACTACCAAGGCATTAACTCACCTGAAGTTACCCAAGATGCATATCATTCCTTCTACCTTCACGTTGAGAGCTTTCAATGATGCATTATGCTCGATGGTCGGTACTATAGTTTTACCTATCCAAGTGGGGCTGAAGACCATCCCGATGATGTGTCACGTAATCGAAGGTGCTATGCAGTATAATATACTTCTAGGGAGGCCTTGGATTAGAGAAATGTGTTGTGTCCCTTCTATTTTACATCAGTGTATCAAATACATTCATGAGGGACAGGTTCACGTGGTGCCTTCGGATGAAGAACCCTTTAAATACATGAATCTAGCTGATTTACCGAGGGAATTTGTGCTCCCCTCAATGCACCTGGATGTGCGACCAACATCACCGATCAAAAATCTAGGAGGTAAAATCAAAGAAGTGTGTGCTAGACCCGCAACATCCGCATCTCAAATATCGAAGCACATGATAGCTACTTCCATTAGACCGATTGCATCTACGATACAGTGAGATGATAGGAAGTTGAAATAAAAAGTGGGTGAAAAGAAGATAAAGCAAACGCCCAAGCCAGTCATCATTGAAGCCCCTACTCCCATGGAAGTAGAGGAAGTTCAAGGAGGAGTCGAGGAGGCACCTCAACCTGCTTCGCTTGCATCTTCAGCAGGGTCATCTGCACCGTAGGTGACCATCCATTTGGTTAATCCTGGATTAGGGGAATACATTGTGCAGAATGTGACGTTCACACCAATTATCGAGACTGCACATGACATGGGCCGACCGTGAGCCCATCGCCTTCCCATAGGGATGGTGGAACCATTGGGGGTACCACCCAACCAAACCAACTTCATCTATGGAGGGCTAGACCAGTTTGCATCTCCCATGCCCATGGATGAGGATGATAATGAACCTTTCATAATAAATGTTCATTATATTTCTAACCTAGACTACGCCATGTGATACTTTGAGTGTTACCATTGGCATGGTTACGGACTCATACTATTCGAGCAGGGGCGTAAGAAGCCTGTAGAGCCACAATATTAGTTACCTACTGATAGGTTCGGGTTGGGATTCTATAGCATGGGATAGGCTAAACTCCTCGTGGTATCTTTAGACCGCCTGTACCTCAGTTTGGGGGGTGAAGTTGATTTCAATCCGTATCACCCTAATCCTTCTGCATTTCATAGGGATAACCGGCTAGTGACTTATGTCACTATAGATCCACCCGAGAGATATCACGTGAACATCTTGGTGGAGACCGGCCCAGAACCCATTCCAAGAGCCAACTTGGACAATCAAAGCCGTGGAGCTATCGACGACATTGGTATGCACTTCCAAAATCTAGATACAGTTATGAGTACCGAATTAGAAGTCGCTTCTGAGGACGTTCATGCAATATCCATCATCAAAAGTGATGGACCAGACTATGATTCTGGAATAGATGACGCTGAGTTATCCTCACACAATGATCAATATGAGGATGGAGCTAAGCCAGTTTACTCAGCACCTTCGTATTTGTGGCATTTGTACCTAGTTCTACCGGATAGTGATGATAGCGATCAGGAGATAACCTATATGGGGCCACATTTTCTAGAGCGTCCCATTCCAAGGGGTAGTGAAGGCCTATATTACGATAGTGATGAGGAAGATGAGATAGAGAGAGCCTACTTAGGACCTCCCTACTTACGCTATCGCAATGCACCTTATACGGCTGAGGATATGCATAGAGAGATCAATCTCCATCCTCGCCTTAGGGGGAGACCACCGAATATTAATATGATTTATCATATGGTGTTTCTCGATCTACCAATGTACATGGAGCTCCTTGAGCCCAATGATCCCATCCGATAGTCTATTCATGGACCAGATCTGGAGATCCCCATACCCCCATAACCACATCTCGGGGATGGAAGTTTTGTTAATAATGAGTCACTTGCACGTGGTCCTAGAGACATGATCCATTTCATCAACATGATCTCCATTGATTTGACCACTCCACTCCACAATCTAGTCGATCCGTCCAAACCGTTACCTCTAAATGTAGATGCTATTGATTGGGATCACGTTGATTCACCACTAGAGCCTGAAGATTTCTTCCCTAATGAAGAAATGCTACAACCTTTCCATTTTGTGCCAGGCTATGCACATGATGTCTATCATGCTGAGGATGCTTCCAATGAGGAACCTATAAACCCAAGCAGATGACATCCACTTGATCCCTATGCCTCATCAGCTTGAGGAGGGATCTCATATGTCAGTAGAGGAGACCTTCGAAGTGGATATTAGTAATGATCCCACCAATCCAAGGAAGGTCAAATTTGGGGAGAATTTGACTCCTGATGAGTGTGCCAACCTCATCCCTCTACTGAGAGAGAGACCTGATCTCTTTGCTTGGACTTACAAAGATATGTCGGGTCTAGATCCAAAATTGGTTACTCATAACCTTTCACTAGATCTATCAAAGAAGCCAGTCAAGCAGAAACTCAGGAAGATGCATCCAATAGTAGCCTTAATGGTTAAGGACGAGTTGCAAAAGTTGTTGGATGTAGATTTTATCATTTCCATCGACTATCCGAAATGGGTATCCAATATGGTGCCTGTAGGAAAACCTGATGGAAGGATCCGTATTTGTACATATTTTAGAGACCTGAATAAGGCAACACCAAAGGATTCATTTCCATTGCCGAATATCGATGCTCTTGTAGACGCAACTACAGGTCATGAGATGCTCTCCTTAATGGATTATTTTTCTGGTTACAATCAAATTCGGATTAAGCCCGAAGACCAGCATAAAACCGTATTTATAACACCATGGGGGACATTTTTCTATAAAGTTATGCCATTCGGCCTTAAAAATGTTGGTGCCACATATCAACGGGCTATGACATATATCTTTCATGACTATATGCATAAGATCCTAGAGGATTACATTGATGACTTGTTGGCAAAGTCATTATTACGTTCTAAGCATGCGGAGGTCCTGAAGAAGGTCTTCGATCATCTGATAGAGCATAATGTTAGGTTGAATCCTAAGAAGTGCGTATTTGGCGTAACTTCAAGAAATATCTTAGGGTTCATCATTTCAAAATGAGGCATCGAAGTTGACCCAACAAAGGTCAAGGCTATTCTAGAAATGCATCCCCCCACAAACATCAAAGAGCTAAGGAGCCTACAGGGCAAGGTAGCATCCATAAAGTGATTTATCACTCAATTATCGGATAAATGTTGACCCATGAATTGATTGCTACACAAGGGGGTCCCATTCAATTGGGATGAGGACTATCGAGTAGCCTTTGCTAAAATCAAGCAATACCTGGCGATGCCACCAGTGCTAGCTCCACCAAGGCCAGACGAGCCTTTTCTATTATATATATCGGCAACCAACTTTGCATTGGGAACCATGCTAGCCCAAAAGAATGTGCAAAGCAAAGAACAAGCCATATATTACATTAGCATAACCTTGGTGAGCTATGAGCTCAGATATGCATATGTGGAGAAGTTATGTTTAGCAGTAGTGTTCACTACAAAGAAATTGCGACACTATATGTTGAGTCATACGACATATGTTATATCCAAACAAAATCCTTTGCAGTATATGATGAGCAAGACATATCATAATACATGTACTGTGAAGTGGATCATGCTACTGATAGAATTTGATCTAGAATTCATAAGCCAAAATTCCATTAAGGGACAAGTCATAGTAGATCAACTGGATGAGGTGCCTCTCAAAAATAGTAGGCCCCTCACCATAGAGCTTCTTGATGATGTAGTCTTTGCCTTATCATAAGCACCCAAACCTAAAGAATTGGATAACAAAGCCGATATGACCTTGTTCTTCGACGGTTCGAAGTGTGAGCAAGGGGGTGGTGCAGGAATAGTGTTTTTCATGCCACAAGGAGCTCCAATGCCCTTGTCATTCAAGTTAGACTTTCCTTGCACTAATAACAATGCTGAATATGAAGCCCTAATTTTGGGTCTCCAAATAGCCATCGCCATGAAGATAAAAAGGCTAAATATCTTTGGCAATTCCCTTCTCATTGTGAACCAAGTTAAGGGATTATTTCAATGTCGATGTTCGGTATTGAAAGCTTACAAGGATCTTGTTGACATTTATCTAGCTCAATTGGAATGGTATGACATCGAGGCAATCCCTCATTCATCCAATAGATTTATAGATACAATGGCATCTTTGGGATCTCTAATCCCTCAGAATCCATCTACCGATTTCACGAGCATCCATGTAAAAACATTTTCACACTCTACTGTGTAGCATGAAGCATTGGATAAAAAAGAGTCAATCAACATGATTCATGTAGAACCAAATCATGAATGGTTCTACAGAGCTAGAGAATTTCTCAAGAGAGTGTCTTGGGGATATTTGATCTCATAGGATCTAACGGAGAGTGGTATTACCATTCACCATAAGATTGTTTTCTAGTCTGCATTTGCCAATGTAGAACCATAGGGGGAACATGTTGTCTTGTCGATCAAAGCCAAAGCTTATCATAATTGGACATCACATATATATGACTTCCTTAGACTTGGTGTAATCCCTCAGGTACTATCGTGTGCACACATTTAAATGCAGAAAGTAACAAAATATGTCTTGTTAGTAGACATCCTGTACCGAAGAAGCTACGATGGAGTTCTCCTTCATTGTCTTGAGCCCCAAGAGTCATCTTGGGAAATTTTGCAAGCTCATGATGGTACATGTGGTGGCCATTTTTGTGGCATGGCTATCATCAAGAGCATCCCTCAAATGGGTTATTATTGGCCCACTATGGAGAAGGATTGCAATGTGTATGTCAAGAAATGTATTAAATGTCATCATCATACTAATATTACACACCTGCCATCATAGGCCTTACAACCCATTCAAGCGTCTTGGCCATTTGCTCAATGGGGATTTGATCTCATTGGTAAGATATCTCCTTCGTCATCAGGCTGACATACCTTTATTATCATGGCTACTAAGTATTTCACTAAGTGGGTGGAAGCCATCCCCTTAAAAATGACAATTGGAGCACGTATTGCTGAGTTTATACTCACCAATATCATAAGTTATTTTGGGATACCATCCAAGATAGTGTCGGATAATGGAACTTCATTTAAGGCACCTTACTTGGAGCCTTACTTGCTTCACTTGCTTGTTGTTGAGAACGTACTTGTTGTTGAGCATTTTGATGTTTTTTAAGAAATTTTTTTAGGTGTTCCCATGCCTCACTAATATCTCTATCAGAGGCTAAGGGTATGGAAGATGTGGTTTGGGGATAAGTTACACTAGGTATGGCAACTTGTGAAGCAGCATTTACATGTGCTTCATACAAGGGATTGGTGTAAGTGGAGGTATATGAGGTTCGAGGAGCACATGAAGGATGCATGGGATGAAGGTGAAACTGATTCCTCAAAGAGAGGATTGGTATACACCTAGGTAAAGGTGGATTAGGGCTAAGAATAGATAGGCTATTTCTATACAGTATAATCCTATCTAGGTGAATTGGAAATGGACTCTAAGACATAACTAGAAGACTTCATGAAAGCTTATACTCTTGCCATGTCTATATGGGTTATGTGGTTGTCAATGGTAGGGGAGGTTGACTCCTCTTGGGGCATGACCATATGGAAGGTTGTGTATGGTAAAGAATGTGAGGGACTTGTAGATAAATCTGCCCATGTCACATTCAAGGAATATACCACAAGAGTGGTGGGGAAGGTGGATGAAGGTTCCATTAAGTTATCTTGACTTATCACTTTCTTTTGGTTTCTATTTAATACCATAAGAAAATTAATCAAAATACATATTAAACTATCAAATGTAACACACAACTAAAATATTTAAGGAGCAAAAAGGAAACAAACAACCAATGCTAAGTTTCAACCAATATGGCTTAACTTGTTCATTGATTATCTACTTTTTAATGTGTATTATTTTTATGTGTCAATATTGTGTGTTTTAATTTTCTAATCTTGCTTAATGAAACAAGGGTAAAAAATATGGTAAAGATAGAGTAGAGAGATTATTGTTGGTGATGAAATCCAACAAGTTTGCTCGAGGGTATCCTATGGTTTCTATGGGCAGAGATTGGTGGATGGATATGAATGCCACCATAACCAAATCTCAAGAAATGGTTGGTGATGAAATCCAACCATTGATATTTTGAGTGAAATGTGTTGTGTGTGAATTCCTATAATTTTCTATTTACTAATATGTACAAAAAATGTTATAAACTATTGGCAATTTTAGGTACCTTGGGTACATTGCCTTTGCTCAAGTGTAGAAGTTGTCATTGATGTCAAGAAGCTCTTGAAGGAATTTTATTTAATGTCAGATTATTCAGAGCATGGACAGTGGGTTTCCAAGAAGATCATAGTAGCCCATTTGCAAAAGATCAAAGAAAAAAAGACAAGTTAGAAAAAGTATGCAGCAGGCTAGAAAAACTGTCGTGATTTCACGACATGTTAGAGGAGAGAGAAAGTGCTAGAAAAAATATCATGATTTTGTGACATTTTAGAGGAGAGAGAAAGTTTTGGCAAAACTGTCATGATTTCGCGACATGTTGGCAGAGAAAGAAAGCAAGGAGGAAAGTGTCGCGATTTTGCGACATGTCGCATTTTTGCGACTCGAAAAGTGCAGGAAGGCAAAGAAGGGAAAGTGTCGCGATTTCGTGACATAATGCAAGGAAGGTTGTATGAACGAAAAAGTGTCGCGATTTCGTGACATGATGCAGAAGCGAGAGTCCGCAGTGTGAACTGTCATGATTTTGCGATAAGATCGAAGAGAGATAAAGTATCTCGAAAAGTGTCACGATTTCGCGACATGCTATAGAGTTTGAAGTGAGAAAATTCACGATTTCATGACATGCTACAAAAGACGAAGTGAGGACTGTCATGATTTTGCGACATGCTGAAAAGCTCGAAGTGAGAACTGTCACAATTTCATGACATGCAGCAAAGGGAAGAGTCTGAAATGAGAAGTGTCGTGATTTCATGACAGGTTGCAAAGAAAGCTTTCGGAAGCTGAAAGCGTCGTAATTTCGTGACAGGATGAAAGAAAAGCGTACGGATGCAGAAAGTGTCATGATTTCATGATAGGTAGAAAAGATAGCATATGGATGCAGAAAGTGTCATGATTTCACGATAGGAAGAAAAGATAGCAGACTACAGCAGAAGTGTCACGATTTCATTATAGAAACTGAAAGCATGTCTTCAATAGGTGAAGTGTCATGATTTCATGACAGAAGCAGAGAGGAAGGCTATGAAGACAAAAGTGTCACGATTTCGTGACATGTTCCAGTTTCGTGGGTGTAAGGCAGAAAGAAGCTCAAGGCAGCGGAAGTGTCGTGATTTTGTGACAAAAGTAGAGAGGAAGGCCATGAAGATAGAAGGGTCACGATTTCATGATAGAATTGAAGATGATGTCAGTAGAGCCAAAAGTGTCACGATTTCATGACAAAAGCAGAGAAGAAGGCCATGAAGACAGAAGGGTCACGATTTCACGATAGAAGAGAAGATGACATCAACAAAAGTAGAAAGTGTCACGATATCATGACAAAAGCCATAAGATAGTGTTCGGTTGCAAAGGTGTCGTGATATCGTGACATGTTGTAGTTTCACGAGAAAAGCTACAGAACCACAAAGGCGGTTGAAGCCGACAGAGTTAAATTTGAGCCGACGTAGTTTAGGGTTTTGTAGCCGATGAAGTTAAGGGTAGCAGCCGACTAAGATCAAGGTTTTGATCTTGAAAGTATTAGTATAAAAGTAGGGCTGCTTGGAGAAAAAAAAAAGATATCAATCGAAGTGTGCGTTCGAAGAGCGACGTTCACAGACTGTGCGAAGAGAAGAAGTTCGATCACCGAGAGCAGAGTGCATTCTATCGAATCTTCCAAGTGAGAGAGATCACAAGGGAGCAAAGTGCATGAAGACTATGTGAATGTAAATTGCGCAGAGGTGCAGAGGTCGAAGTTTTATCAAGTGCAGCTATGATTGCACAAAAAGAACGAAGGACTATGTTTTTGTGCAGACCAAAAAAATAGGACAAAGACATTTGTTCTAGACTGAAGGACTATGTTTGGTGTAGATCAGAAAAAGAAATCGAGGACATTTATGCTAAACCAAAGGACTGTGTTTAGTGCAATTTTGAGGACCAGCTTTGGAGGTGATAGAGTTGAGGACAGAGGTCTCCAGCAAAAGTAGGGAAGACAGGTGTCTTCTGTGGATAGAGTTCCATTTGCTAAGGGCAGAGGAGGCAGAGGTCTTCTAGAGGATCACCAACCAAAATAGAGCTATGGGATTGGTGTCTCCTTTGGGTTGGTGCCCATAAACATTGTAATCGGGAAAGGTATTCCCAGATTTGTTGATAAAATTTTGTGAAATATTTTATCCGTGGAGTAGCCCGCTTTGGGTGAACCACGTAAATTGTTGTCTCTATTGTGGATGGTGTTTTGTGCATTTCTTTGATTACTGCTATTAATACTGCTTTCTATACACTGCATAATATTGAATTGAAAGTTGATTTGAAGGAAAAAGTAAAAAGCGGTCTTATACTGTTCACCCCCCTCTCAGTATAAGCTTGTGTTCTTCAATTGGTATCAGAGCAGGTGCCTTCGGAAATTTTAACAGCTTGAAGGAAAAGCTAGTAAAGAACACAATGGATTGTTCAAGTGGCAATGCAGCACCTATTCTTGATGGATCAAATTTTGGTCTCTAGAGTGCAAGGATGAAGGTTCATCTAATGGCACTTGGGAATGAGGTTTGGGAAGTGATTGAAGATGGGTACACTATTCCTATAAATGGTCCATATACTAAAGAAGATAGGCTCCTACATCACAACAATTGAAAAGCAATGAATGCAATCCTGAAAGGTTTACAGCAAGCAGATCTCATCAAAGTAATTCACTACAAGACAGCTAGTGAAATGTGGAAACAGTTGCAGGTTGTTCATACTGGTGATGCAAATGTCAGGAAGGCCAAGTTGAGACATTTCAAATGTATGTTTGAACAACTCAAGATGAATGATGATGAAAATATTAGTGACTACATGCTTCGTATGGATGAGGTTGTTAACTCCATGAAAGACTTAGGACTTGAGCTTGCTGAAAATGATGTTTGTGATAAGATTTTAAGATCTCTTCCTAATAGATTTAGTGAAAATATTTCTGCTATTGAGGAAGCTAAAGATTTGGATAAACTAAAAAAGGATGAGCTTCATAGCATTCTTGCAACATTTGAGTTGAGAACTCAGGTAAAGGTTGACGTCAAGAAAGAAGCAGCTTTCAAAGCTACCAAGAAATCCAAGGGTAAACAACTTCAAGAGAGTGATGAGTCTTCTAGTGATGAAGAGGCATATTATAGCAAGAAATGCAAGTTCTCTAGAAAGCTCAAAAGCAAGAAAAATATAAGATGTTTCAATTGTGGAAAGTTTGGTCATTATGCTACTAACTGTACTATTTCCAAGAATGAAAGTGATGAAGAGAAACAGGATTCTAAGAGCAAGGATTCTGAAAAGCACAAACATCACAGAAAGAACAAATATGAGCACAACAATCAAGGAAAGAGGTATTCTCACAAGCACAAGAAGAGTTTCTACTTGGACAAAACAAGTAAGTGTTTGAGTAGTGATAGTGAAAGTTCTTCAAGTGATAGTGAAAATGAGATATTGTTCATATCAGAAAAAGAGGAAGAACCGAAACATAGATTCATTATCATGAAATTTTTTAGATGTGGAAATTTTGGTCACCTTGAGGATGATTGCATAAATAATGAATTGGTTACTAGTATGTATGAGGATGCTTCAGAAAACTATAAGGAAGATGCATGTATGGTTTTTGAAAAGGGTAGAACCTCTAGTGATAAGAAATCTATAAAAGACTCTGATGATTCAGAAAGCAAACAAATAAAGGATCTTGAAAGTGAACTTACTAATGCTCTTAGTGCTTTGAAAAATGAAAGAAAGAAGAATGCCAAACTCAAGGATAAGTTAGATGAATGTTGTATGGAGAGAGATGATCTTACAGAAAGTCTTGACTTCTCTATGGCTAAGACACAAGAACTCAAGGACGAGTTAGAGTCTAATATTCTTCAGTATAATGAGTTGGAACAGAAAATGGCTTCTTTGGAAGTGGAAACTAAAGAGTACAAGGATAAGCTGTACAGATTTCAAGATAGCTCCAAAATGGTTAAGTCTCTCATCAAAGGTCAAAGAAAACCAATAGATAAAATAGGTCTCGATTTTGTTAAGCCGCACAAGGAACAGGTTGGGGAATCTAGCAAGAGATTTCAAAAGGAAGAGATTTCTGATGAAGAAAGTACTTTAGATCATGAGTCCATGAGTGATAGATGCACAGAAATAGAAAATAGAATTCTGAATGCAAAGAAGAAGTTTTCGGGACCCAAGAGGTCAAATAAAAGAAAATTTCATGACAGATGTTTTGCGTGTCATAGGTTTGGTCACATGGCTTCGCATTGCATGACTCAAGTAAGGAAGGTAAATGACAGTTTCAGAAGTGGTAATTTCTTTAATGGGTATTGCTACTCTTGTAATCAGTTTGGGCATAAGGCAATTTTTTGCAAGGTAAATAACAGGTACACCGTTAGTCAGAACAGGCGGTTTCAAAGAACAGGTATGCCTAAAAGAAATAATATTGTTACTTGCTATAAGTGCAACAATGCAGGTCACACAGCTAGACAGTGTAGAGCTAAACTTCCAAGGTACAGGAACAGGAACAGTGGTATAAACAGGTCCAAGGATCAAGGCGTGGACAAGAACAGGGATGAGAACAAAAACAAAAACAGTGACAAGAACAAAAATATTGACAAAGAATTCAAGAGAAGGCCCGAAAAGGAAATTGTAGATGATGATGATGATCAGTGCCTAATGGGAGTTTTACTCCCACCCCTATTTTAATCACCTCATCAGGAGGTGGGGGAGGGACTAAGCTAAGAGGCTCATTCTTAGTCCCGAGCCCCAAAGGTGACCCTGTGCCATTAATGACAAAGTGGGAGAGATATGAGTAAGGGGGAGAGCATCAAGTGAAGAGAAGAGCTTCAAGTCAGGGGGAGCAAAACTTCAAAGGCATATTCTCAGTTGTTAGCACAACTAGTTTCAGTTTTTGGCTCTTGAGATGTGTTTTCAGTAAAGGTTTGCCATCAATGACAAAGGGGGAGATTGTTTGCAATTTTGGGTACCTTGGGTACATTGCCTTTGCTCAAGTGTAGAAGTTGTCATTGATGTCAAGAAGCTCTTGAAGGAATTTGATTTAATGTCAGATTATTCAGAGCATGGACAGTGGGTTTCCAAGAAGATCATAGTAGCCCATTTGCAAAATATTAAAGAAAAAAATACAAGTTAGAAAAAGTATGCAGCAGGCTGGAAAAAACTGTCACGATTTCGTGACATGTTAGAGGAGAGAGAAAGTGTTGGAAAAACTGTCATGATTTCATGACATTTTAGAGGAGAGAGAAAGTGTCGGCAAAACTGTCGTGATTTCGTGACATGTTGGCAGAGAAAGAAAGCAAGGAGGAAAGTGTCGCGATTTTGCGACATGTCACATTTTCGCGACTCGAAAAGTGCAGGAAGGCAAAGAAGGGAAAGTGTCGTGATTTCATGACATAATGCAAGGAAGGTTGTACGGATGAAAAAGTGTCACGATTTCGCGACATGATGTAGAAGGGAGAGTCCGCAGTGTGAACTGTTGCGATTTTGTGACAAGCTCGAAGAGAGATAAAGTATCTTGAAAAGTGTCGTGATTTCGCGACATGCTGCAGAGTTGATTGATATAAGGGAAAAATGGTTAGGTCAGTTGCCTAGGTGGTAAATGAAATATTACTAGGGTAAATATTCCTTTTACCTTAGGAAATTAAAATTGGTTTATTGCATTAATTTTTGCAATATTGAGAATTAGAAAGTGTCATTTTGAAAGGGTCATTTGATGAAATTATTATTGTTGAATATTGATATTGAGATGGAGAAATAAGGTGTATTATGAAATTTAGTTATCCTTGTATTTTGAAGAGTGATTTGTTATCTAACTACTTTGAGCTTGGCAAAGAAGTTTTTGTGGTTGTGGCAGATATTTGAGGTTCCTTTATCATTAAGAAAAAGGCATAAGCACATTATTCCATAATTGAGTTGATTGGTTAGTTTTCTGGAAAAATATTTTGGAGTGAAAATGACTTGATTAAGATTTCCCTTCTTGAGTGTGTTGAGTTAATGATTCAAGGTTTTCTGGAATAAAGAGTTGTTAAAAACTTATCTTATAAGCATTGTTGTTGAAGCCATTGGTTGTGTGAAGAATTTGAACTAGGGTTTGAAAATAATATGATAATCATTATTATGTGAGAGTTGTCTTATAAGCATTGTTGTTGAAGCCATTGGTTGTGTGAAGAACTTGAACTAGGGTTTGAAAAGAATATGAGTATCATTGTTATGTGAGAGTTGTATTATGAGCATTGTTGTTGAAGCCATTGGTTGTGTGAAGAACTTGAACTAGGTTTTAAAAAGAATATGAGTATCATTGTTATGTGATAGTGGTTGATAAGCATTGTTGGAAACATTTTGAGTGAAGGATCATATACTTGGACTAGGGATTGCAAGCAAGGATTGCTTCATTGAGTGATTGGTTGAGTAGAGTTGGTTGAGCCTAGTCAAGTGGGTGTGTGAAGTGATTGTTCAAGTTCCATAAAACAAACTATTATATATTTTGAATTGATTTGAGAAAGTAATTGAGGTGAATGTGAAGCATATTGAGTCTCTAACAATTCTCCTTATGTTTCTCAAAGAGTGATTGAGTATTGAGGTGAATGTGAAGCATATTGAGTCTCTAACAATTCTCCTTATGTTTCTCAAAGAGTGATTGAGTATTGAGGTGAATGTGAAGCATATTGAGTCTCTAACAATTCTCCTTATGTTTCTCAAAGAGTGATTGAGAGTGATTGAGTATTGAGGTGAATGTGAAGCATATTGAGTCTCTAAAAATTCTCCGTATGTTTCTAAAAGAGTGATTAAAAGTGATTGAGCATTGTGATGAGTATAGAGCATATTGAGTCTCTAACAATTCTCTTTATATTTCTATGATATTGGACAAGTTCTAGTGTGGACTTGTTGAGCAAATTTCAAGTAAGTATTTGAGAAGACTTGTGGATGGATTTTGATAAGCTTTTGTGGAATCTTACAATACATATTTTGAGGAGATTTGGACAAGTTCTAGAGAGGACTTGTGGACAGATTAGTGTGAGCTTTTATGGAAGCTTACAAGGCAGATTTGAGATAAGTCTTTGAGAAGAATTGAGAGCAGAGTTGATTGATTTATTTGTTCAAACCTTGAGTTAACGTTAGAGGCAGATCCATCAAAGTTGATTTGAGATTGAGTTAAGCTTTGATTTAAGTCTTGAGGATAAATATTGAGGATAAATTTATGCTAGAAGGAAGGACTGTGTTTAGTATAGATTCGAGGACATAGTTTGGTGCATATTTTAGGATAAGGTTTGCACCAGACTAGAGATAGATATTGAGGACAGATTTGTGATAGACCGAAGGACTATGTTTAGTGTAGATCAAAAGACAAAGATTAAGGACATATTTGTGCTAGACCAACATACTATATTTAGTACAGATTTCAAATAGAGCTTTGGAGATGACAGAGTTGAGGACAAAGTTCTCCAGCCAGAGCAGGGAAGACAGGTATCTTCTGTGGATATCATTCCATTTGCTAAGGGTAGTGGAGGCAAAGGTCTTCTAGAGGATCACCAACCAGAGCAGAGTTAGGATATTGGTATCTCCTATGGATAGAGATCCACAAACTTGATTTAGGGGATTGGTGTCTCCTTTGGACATAGGTCCATAAACATTGTAATAGAGAAAGGATTCCCAAGAGATTGATTGAGAAAAATTTAGTGAAATATTTTCTCCATGGAGTAGCCCACATTGTATGAACCACGTATATTGTGGTATCTCTATTATGTATGGTGATTTGTGCATTGCTTTAATTACTGATATTGATATTACTATCTGTACATTGCATAATATTGATTGAGAAAGAAAAGTAAAAAGTGGTCTTATACTGTTCACCCCCTCTCAGTATAATCTTGTGTTCTTCAAAGATGAAATCAATAACCAATAACTTTACCTTACTCTACTTGTTGTCTTCTAAAATGTGAGATATGGTTGCAGATGATAGGTATGGTGATTCCCTAGCATCACTCGAAGGCTAAGAGGTTCTCAGAATACCTATGTAAAATGCTTGCGGGTGCTTGGTGACTGCAGGTTACCCCCGTGTGTGCTCAATACTGGTGGTAGAAAGAACCTAGAGGCATTTTACTGATGAGGGAAGATTCTGTAGAAGTAGATTTGGCAAGGGGAAAATTGATGGCAAAAGTTGTGAGGGTTACAAAGAGTGAGGATGGAGGCATAAGTACCTGAATATTTCAAGGGAATATGAATCTCAAGGGATCTCAGGCAATGAACTTTAGAATACTCGGGCACTTAGAAAAATTAGAAAACTTAGGGGTTGAACCATCAAAATGGGTCCTATTTATAATCCAACCTAGGGCATGCTAGGGTTTCAACGACACTAATCGTGTGGTTGAGATTAAAGCATATATAAGGGTAGATATTAAATTTAGGATGTGGCATAAATTTAGGAAATGGACGAATGAGATTAAATAAAACTAGATAACTGAGATTGATTTATTTATATAAATATATATTTATTAAATATATATAAAATATAATTTATAAAATATTATTATTTAAATATATATAATAAATATATATAAATATATATAAATAATAGGCAAAAATGGTGGGAAAGCATGGGTGGAGGACAAGTGGCTAGATTTTGGTGTCTACACTTTCAAATGGTCATCTAAAATGACCAAAGGGGTCTGATTGTTGTGTCTCCAAGCTCAATCTTATAGCAGCCTAAGTAGGCCCCCAAATGATGATAAAATTTTCTAGGGTTTGTGAAGTTATTTTATAGGTTTGAAACCATTGGATATTCTAGATGTAAGATAAAGCTTGGATCAATTGTCAGATCAGATAAGTACCGTAATAGATATTTAGGTTGTTTAGTGTTTAATTTTTTTCATTTTTATCCAAAATATAGATTACAATTAAAGAAAAATATTTGATTGAATATCTAGGTATTTGAAAAAATAAAAGCATATAGTGTGCATAAAGGGTTTTAATATTGTTTGTGCATATCCCTTGGATCCTTGCTCAAAGGCTTTATTTTGCAATCCTAGGGTTAGACATCATCGAGTCATATAATCATACTAGGGTTAGTTATTATATTATTGCATCTTGTGTGTCTTGCATTGTTCTTCCCTTTTCATAGTTTAGTTTAGAAAGGCCAAACAATAGGTGTATGCTTAATTGACACATCAAACACTTCCACCTCGAACTTGGAGCGAGTCCTAAAACCATTCCTGGTGAACCTGTCCTTTCATGTTCTTAAGTGTAGAGAATATAACACACCCTCGTGGTTCACCTCAAATCCTAGCGGATCTAGCTGAGAATCGTATGCGATAGGGTAGTTTTGCCCCTCTACAATCACAAGAAAAAATTTTAGCTGTATTATTGCTCATTAGTTTTTAATTATTTATTGTTTTTAATAATTCATTCACCAAATATTATTCATCCATGGACATTACAATCTCTAACCTTAATACTATTATTAAATAAATTATTAATTAAAACTACACCTACTCATTTTGTAATTTAACCTTTGTAAAATTGTTGAAGTCTAGAGTGAGGAAGACCACCAATAATTTTCTAATTCAACCTCTACACAATCGTTGGAGCTTAAAGCAAGAAAGACAACACATAGAAAGTCTCCAAGATTATAATTGTGTAAGGCTTTAGTTTTAGTTCAACTAGAAACAATTTATCAATGCATATATTCTTCTCTTTCACTTCTTCCTTAACTTATCTTGGATTATTGTAACATTGTAGGAATTATACCTCAAAACTTACATAACTTAATTTTAGCCACTGTTTCTTCATAATTAAAATTCTAAGCCATCATAGAAGAGTTGAAATCTAGAAAAAGAGGATGGAGCATAGCAAAATTTGGAATTCAACTTTTGGAAAATTATTGGATCCTAAAATGAAGAGGACAACACATAGTATGAGGATTGTAGTTGTGCAAGTATGTCTTTAGTTTTAATCCAACTAAAATTGGTTTATTAATGCACATATTCCTTTCTTTTGTTTTTTTTTTCTTTTCTTATCTTGAATTATTGCAACTCTATGAGAGTTAAACCTAGAAAATTAGATTTTCCATATGTCAACTAATATATATATATATATATATATATTTTTTTTTTTTTTTTTGAATTTACATGGTGGAATCGGTAGCCGCCACAAATACGAGCAGACTGTCTAGCTTTTATGGCCGCCACTGTATTCTGCGCTGTCCGCCCTAGAAGCCACCACACAGATCTTCACGCATTTCACCCCTATAACCACCATGCCACAATCATTTTAAACCTTTTACGTCGTTGAAAGCACCAGGAAAGGGACAAGCGTTCAGTCCGACGAGGCTCGAGATTTGAACCTTGGACCTCCACCCCCTTATGGGGTTTGGATGAACCAATTGGTCTACACCTTGGACCTATGTCAACTAAAATATTATAAACTTTAATTAGAAGATAATAGAGCCCTAAATTTAAATTCATAAGATTTTAAATATTTTTTAATAGATTTTATGCACAAACCCATTAAATTTTATCCATAGATACATATCTTGGATTATTGTAACTAAAGTATCTTGGATTGTTATAACTAAAGTATCTTGGATTATTGTAACTATGCCAAAGTTAGACACATAAACTTAGGTTTTTCCATTTATCATCTAAAAAACCAGAAAAAATTATTTGTAGAAAAATAGTGGCTAAAATTAACCTATTAAAAAAAAGTAGTGTCTAAAATTCAAATGTATAAGTCTTGGTATATATTTTATTAGATTATTTTAAAATTTATAAAACTTCATTAGATTTATTAATTCATAAATGTAAAAAAAGTTAAAAAAAAGAAATTAATTACCAAGTTTTTCTTAAATTTTTTGTGAATGCAAACTTGTTTAAAAAATCCATTCCTAATGACAATGCTTAGAGGATGTCAATGTTGAAAAGTAGAATGTGAGAGATAGAAACCTATTTAAAATTTCTCTCAAACCTCTAGAGATGATTTTTTAATAAATTTTCAAAAATAGGGCAACAACCATCCTGCCAAAAGAATATTTAAGGATGAAATGGCATTCCAAACTAATTGGTTCTTCTCTTAATTTATATTCCATTTATTTTATCTTGGATTATTATAACTTTGTGAGAGTGGATTATTATCTTATATGTTAAGCTTTGTAAAAGCTTGTTAAAAATGCCATGAGTTTGATGTTATATATAAAAGCTAGTTTTATTGGTTTGAATAATTAATGATTTTCTTTTTTTCAAATGAAAATTTATGGTACCTTGATAGCAAAATAAATAATAAAGCATTCAAAGAAAGAAAAAAAAATCGTTTAAGATAATAGACTCAAGTTTTTTTAAGTAATTCAATATTTTCCTCATGAAGATCTATGGTACTTTAAAAGGAAAAATATGAGACAATGTTCAAAGGAAGACAAAAGCCTCACTAAATTTTGAATGGGAACTCATGTTTAACATGATTGTTTTCTAGATCCCTATTCACTATAACTTGTAGCTAAGGTCCACACTTCACTAATGGGCATTGAAACCTCTTCCAAGAAGTTATTTCAAGCCTTGTAATAGTTATTTTTATTTTCGAATTGCGTAGTAAGATACATAGGAAGCTTTGTGGATGTGTATGTAGGACTATTTTGAAAACTTCATGCCAAAGATAGGAAATGCATATCAAATTTATACACATACGACCATCCATGTACAACCTAATCAAAGTATCACTTTGCCCACCATCTCAAAACGCTAGGTGGAAGTATTAGAGAATGAGTGTTAACATGTGAAGGGAAATCCTTATATACAAAAATTGTTGGAAATATTGAGTACATTGAGTTGTCATTGATGTCAAAGGAATCATGAGGCAGAAATAATGTGTTAAAGGATACATGAGGCAGAAATAATATGATAGTCAAGAATATTCTACATGGGTTTGATAGCACACTATGGAAAAATTTCAAGGCAAAGTATATCTCCCAAGAAAGGAAATTATTGGAAGAAAAGGGTTTATAATATTTATTTTTTAAATATTATATAAAGGACAAAAAGGATTAAGAAGTTTGTCTGGGACAAAGAGCTAAAAGGAAAAAGAATTATAATATTTATTACAAGGAGGACAAAGGGTTTAAGAATGGGTTTAGAAGGCAAAAGGGACAAAGGTTTAAATAAAAGTCCCTTGGGACAATATTTTGAAGGCAAAGGTTCAAAAGGAAATATTATAATATTTATTAAATATTATAATATAAGGTTATAAACCCTTGGTGCCAACGTCACTCTAAATACTCCCATGCAAAATCGTGTCGACGTTTCAAGACAAGATGAAGTGCATATAAATAAGGGATAAGAGATTTGATTTTTTACCAAGCACTAATGTTATATCTTGAGAGGAATTAATGCAAAAATATCGTATGATTTGAAGTGCTAATCTCCTGTGAGTGGCAAGAAGAGGACAACGTGTTTGAAAGGTGTGCAAATGATTGGTAAATGATAAATATTGTGAGCACCTGAGATGTCCTATCCAACTGGATAGCCCAACTGGCTGTGTGACTTGCGTGAGCACTGACAGGAGGGAGGTCATAGGGTCAAAACCCCTGGATGTCATTTTTGAAGATCTACGCACTGAGACAAAGATATAGTTGTGTGGGCACTTCCTTGGTTCCAACCACCATGGTGGCATAGTTGGTCAAGGTGCTTGTGATAGCGTTGTTGTGGTAGAGGTCTGCAGGTCGAATCTTGTGGAGTGTGTTTTGCTTGGCATTGATGACAGTGTTGATTATTGGTAAGCGCTAAGGTTGCTTGGCATTGATGGCGTTAATTTTTGGTGAGTGCTAAGGTTGCTTGGTGTTGATGGATGTGGATAAGTGCATGGAAACTTTGAGTAAGGTAAAGTAAAATATTTTGATTATTGTTTAAAGCTTGGAGTTATAAGGTGGTTTTAGTGATTTGTATATTCTGTTGAATATTTGGGGTGTTTTGTTGAATGATAAGTTAGGAGTTATAAGGTGTAAATTGATTTACTTCCAAGTGTAATTTTTACATTATAGAAAAAGGGATCCTAGGGTTTTAGAAGCTTATTCTTGAAATATTATAGAGGAGAAATAAGGTATTGTTTTGTAGATTCATTGTGAACACCTTTTGGAAAGGTTTGAGTGGATGATGTTTTTATCTATGCTAGAATTGAATATCACTAACCAGATTTCTTGAAGGATCAAAAAGAAAATTGTTTTTGAGACAGGTTTAGAGGCACATCATCATCAAGACAATTTTTAGAGGTATGGTGTTTTGATCTCACTCACAAGGTGTTTTGGTTAAGAAATATTTTGTTGTTATATGATTGGAGAAATAAAGATTGAGTAAGTGTGCATTAGTCCTAGGGTTTGAAAGTAAGCTTGGTTTTGGTTGAAATTGAAAATATATGAGCTAGGGCTTGAAAATAAGTTGTGCACATGTTTTGAATGAGTTTGGAATTGAAAGTGCAAGAGTCATAGACCAGTTTTGTGAAGCAAAGTTGAGCATTGGTTTTGAGTGATATAGGGAATAAAAATGCAAGAATTATAGATCAATTTGTGAAAGCAATTTGTGCATCTTCATGATTGATTGTGTGAGTAGATGAGAAGGACTTGTGCATTGTGATTGGTCTTGAAATAAAAGTACAACTCAACAATAACCAGGTCAGTTATCAAGTGCTAGACTAGAGCTACCTTTAGAATGCAATAAATGTGAGACATGTGAAAGTGACAGACTTAGTGAATGTAAAGAACATATTGAGCATTTGTTAGTGCATATCATTCTCTATATGTTCAAGAGGTTAAATGAATTCTAGGTAGAATATGTCTGAAGTACTTTGATGAAAGCATGGGTTATGAGCAGATTTGAGTATGTGTTATGAGCAGATTTGAGTATGTGTTATGAGTAAATTTGAGTATGTGTTATGAGCAGATTTGAGTATGTGTTATGAGAAGATTTGAGTATGTATTATGAGTAGTTTTGAGCATGTGTTAGAACAGAGTTGAACAGAGATAAGTGAGCAGATTTGAGCAAGTCTTGAGAGAAGACTTGAAGCAGGTTTGAAGTAGAATTGAGCAAGGCTTGTGAGAAGACTTGAAGCAGGTTTGGGTAATATTTGAGAATATATTTGAGCAAGCCTTGTGAGTAGGCTTGGTGCAGAATAGGATAAATTTATAAGTAGGTATTTTTGCAGATTTGAGAAAGCCTTATGAGTAGACTTTATTGAGGTATTTAGTTGAGATAGATTTGTGCATGTAATGTGAGATTTAGGCAGTTGAGATAGATTTATGCATGTAATGTGTACAATTTGATAGTTGAGATAGATTTGTGCATGTAATGTGTAGATTTGGGATAGAGTTGAGATAGATTTGTGTATGTAATATGTGCAGATTTGGGATAGAGTTGAGAAAATTTGTGCATGTAGCATGTACAGATTTGGGGTAGAGTTGAGAGCAGGTTGAGCAGATTGTATGAGAAAGTTGAGCAAGCCTTGTGTGAAGGCTTGGAGCAATTTTAAGTAGAGTGTTGAGCTAGCTTTAGAGTAGACCAGAGTTGAGGGGATAGAGGTCTCATATGGATAGAGGTCCATAAACTAGAGCATTGGGGATAGAGGTCTCCTATGGATAGAGGTCCATAAACTTGAGCATAGGGGATTGGTGTCTCCTTTGGATAGAGGTCCATAAACATTGTAATAGGGATTTGATTCCCAAGAGATTTGTTGAGAAAATTTATAAGAAATATTTTCTCTATGGATGTAGCCCACATTGGGTGAACCATGTTAAATCTGTGTCTCTCATGTGTGTGATGATTTGTGCATTGCCTTGTTACTACTATTGATGATATTGGTTAATACTACTTTGGAAAGTTATTGCAATTGTTAATATTGGATAATATTAATTTGGAAAGAAAAGTAAAATTTTTATCTTATACTGTTCACCCCCTCTCAGTATAAGCTTGTGTTCTTCAATTGGTATCAGAGTGGGTTCCTTCAGGGAAGCCTAACAACTTGAAGGAAGATCTTACAGGAACACAGATGGCTCATCAGGAAGGATTTTCAACACACAGAGCTCCATTGTTTAATGGGACTAACTATACTTTTTGGAGTGTTAGGATGAAGATATTTTTTATGGCACAAGGAATTGATACATGGAAATCAGTTGAGAATGGGTACACAACACCCACAACTCCTCCAATGGATATAAGTGGTAAGAAACTATATGAAAATAATTCCAAGGCAATGAATACAATTTTAAGTGGTTTACAAGAAATAAAATTTATGAAGGTTATGCACTACAAATCAAGCAAAATAAATATGGGAAAAATTATAGAATACATATGAAGGAGATGACAAAGTTAAGAAGGCAAAACTTTAGACTCACAAGAGGAAGTTTGAGGAATTAAAAATGAAATATGAGGAAGATATTGCTAGGTATCTACTTCATGTTGATGAAGTTGTTAACACCATCCATGGACTTGGAGAAAATATTGAGGATTCTACTATTGTTCAAAAAATTTAAGATCACTTCCCATGAGGTATGATGCAAAGGTTTCTACAATAGAAGAAATGAAGGATCTCACAACTCTAAGGATAGATGAACTACATGGGATTCTCATAACTTATGAGATGAGAACAGAAAAGGATCAAACATCCAAAAGGGAGGCAACATTCAAAGTTTCAAAAAGGGCAAAGGATAAAGAATCATAATCTAGTGATGAATCAAGTAGTGAAGAAGAGGCTAATTTTGTAAGAAGAAATAAGAAGGGTTCAAGGAAACCAAAGAATATGCAAAATATGAAATATTTTAGGTGTGGTAATATTGGTCACTATGCAACATATTGTCCACAAAATGGGTATAGTAGTAGTGAAGATGAAAAATATTACAAGAAAAAGAAAGAAAGAAAATTTAGTTATGAAAAGAAAAATAGGCATGGTCAAGGCAAGCATGAGAAGAAGATTTTTCAAAGGCACAAGAAAAGTTTCTATGTTGAAGAAGCAAGTAGTGCTTCAAGTGACAGTGATGAAAGTTCTTCAGATAGTGAAAAAGAAGAGGTTCTATTTTTTACTATAGAAGAAGAAAAGAATACTCTTTTTGAAGACCAAGTTGAAGATGCTCCTATTGAAGTTCAAGTAGAAGATGTTCTTATTATTGAAGACCTAGAGAAAGAGAAAAATTTAGAAAAGGATAAAGAAGCCATAGTTGATATGAAAGAGGAACTTGTTGTTGAAATTGATGAGTTGAAAAGGGAGAACTTAATATTAAAGGCTCAAGGACAAGAGGATGAGAAAACAAAGGCAAAGCTTCTACAAGATCTCACTGATTTAAGAGTTAAGGTTGAAGAGGCAAGAAGAGTTGAAGAAGGTATGGTTGAACAGTTAAAAGAAAAAGAACTAGAATGTGAAAGACTAGAACATGAAGCTGATATTCTAAGGAAGGAACTTGAAAAATTCAACAATAAGATATATCAGTTTAGGAAAAGTTCAAAATATTTGGATGATATTATCAAAACACAGAGATCTCCATTTATGATGATTGGACTTGGGTTTGAGGAAAGTCAAGAAGTACAAAATGAGGAGACAAGCTCAAAAGAAATAGAAGCATCAAAGAAGGAAAGTGAAGAAGAATCTAAGACCTGTATTGGTAAGTTGAGAAGTGGAAACATCAATAAGGAAGAAAACAATGCACAATCAAAGAACATGGATCATCACAGGAAAGGCAAGGAAAGGATCATGAGACCACACGCTCCAAGGTAAGACAAATATTTCTTCAAAGGTTATTGCTACTCATGTCATAATTTTGGTCATAAAGCTATACATTCCAGGGTTCATGGTAAGAGTAATTTTGGCTTCACCAAGAGAAACTTCAATTCATTTGCACCTTCCAAGCACTACAACATCAGATGTTACAATTGCAATAAGTTTAGGCATAGAGCAAAGTGGTGTAAAATAGAATTTCAGGAATCTCCAAGAACAAGCAAGAACAAGGATGATCAAAATGTTCAAAATATTCAAGGAAGCATGGCTACAAAGGTATGGAAGAAGAATATTGAAAAAGGAGAAGAGCATTGTAAGTTGGGAGTAGCCTTACTCCCATCCCAAAATTAATCACCTCAAGAAGAGGAGGTGGTGTGGGGGCTATGCTAAAATATCTTATTTTTAGCCCCATGGAGCCCTTTGCCATTGATGTCAAAGGGGGAGAGATTTCAGTAAGGGGGAGAGATTCTAGTAAGGGGGAGCAACTTCTCAGGGGGAGCAATTTTGGTATCCAGTTGCACTAAAAGAATATTTTTTTGTAAGGGTTGCCATCAATGACAAAGGGGGAGATTGTTGGAAATATTGAGTACATTGAGTTGTCATTGATGTCAAAGGAATCATGAGGCAGAAATAATGTGTCAAAGGATACATGAGGCAGAAATAATATGATAGTCAAGAATATTCTACATGGGTTTGATAGCACACTATGGACAAATTTCAAGGCAAAGTATATCTCCCAAGAAAGGAAATTATTGGAAGAAAAGGGTTTATAATATTTATTTTTTAAATATTATATAAAGGACAAAAAGGATTAAGAAGTTTGTCTGGGACAAAGAGCTAAAAGGAAAAAGAATTATAATATTTATTACAAGGAGGACAAAGGGTTTAAGAATGGGTTTAGAAGGCAAAGTTTAAAGCAAGAGGGACAAAGGTTTAAATAAAAGTCTCTTGGGACAATATTTTGAAGGCAAAGGTTCAAAAGGAAATATTATAATATTTATTAAATATTATAATATAAGGTTATAAACCCTTGGCGCCAACGTCACTTTAAATACTCCCATGCAAAATCGTGTGCCGATGTTTCAAGTCAAGATGAAGTGCATATAAATAAGGGACAAGAGATTTGATTTTTTACCAAGCACTAATGTTATATCTTGAGATGAATTAATGTGAAAACATCATATGATTTGAAGTGCTAATCTCCTACGAGCGGCAAGAAGAGGACAACATGTTTGAAAGGTGTGCAAATGATTGGCAAATGATAAATATTGTGAGCACCTGAGATGTCCTATCCAACTGGATAGCCCAACTGGTTATGTGACTTGCGTGAGCACTGATAGGAGGGAGGTCGTAGGGTCAAAACCCCTGGACATCATTTTTGAAGGCAACACTGAGTTTTTTGATCTACGTGTTGAGACAGAGATATAGTTGTGTGGGCGCTTCCTTGGTTCCAACCACCATGATGGCATAGTTGGTCAAGGCACTTGTGATAGCACTATTGTGGCAGAGGTCTGTGGGTCGAATCCCATGGAGTGTATTTTTCTTGGCATTGATGGCAATGTTGATTATTGGTAAGCACTAAGGTTGCTTGGCATTGACGATGTTAATTTTTGGTGAGTGCTAAGGTTGCTTGGTGTTGATGGATGTGGATAAGCGCATGGAAACTTTGAGCAAGGTAAAGTAAAATATTTTGATTATTGTTTAAAGCTTGGAGTTATAAGGTGGTTTTAGTTATTTGTATATTCTGTTGAATATTTGGGGTGTTTTGTTGAATGATAAGTTAGGAGTTATAAGGTGTAAATTGATTTACTTCTAAGTGTAATTTTTACATTATAGAAAAAGGGATCCTAGGGTTTTAGAAGCTTATTCTTGAAATATTATAGAGGAGAAATAAGGTATTGTTTTGTAGATTCATTGTGAACACCTTTTGGAAAGGTTTGAGTGGATGATGTTTTTATCTATGCTAGAATTGAATATCACTAACCAGATTTCTTGAAGGATAAAAAAGAAAATTGTTTTTGAGACAAGTTTAGAGGTACATCATCATCAAGATAATTTTTAGAGGTATGGTGTTTTGATCTCATTCACAAGGTGTTTTGGTTAAGAAATATTTTGTTGTTATATGATTGGAGAAATAAAGATTGAGTAAGTGTGCATTAGTCCTAGGGTTTGAAAGTAAGCTTGGTTTTGGTTGAAATTGAAAATATATGAGCTAGGGCTTGAAAATAATTTGTGCACATGTTTTGAATGAGTTTGGAATTGAAAGTGCAAGAGTCATAGACCAGTTTTGTGAAGCAAAGTTGAGCATTGGTTTTGAGTGATATAGGGAATAAAAATGCAAGAATTATAGATCAATTTGTGAAAGCAATTTGTGCATCTTCATGATTGATTGTGTGAGTAGATGAGAAGGACTTGTGCATTGTGATTGGTCTTGAAATAAAAGTACAACTCAATAATAACCAGATCAGTTATCAAGTGCTAGACTAGAGCTACCTTTAGAATGCAATAAATGTGAGACATGTGAAAGCGACAGACTTAGTGAATGTAAAGAACATATTGAGCATTTGTTAGTGCATATCATTCTCTATATGTTCAAGAGGTTAAACGAATTTTGGGTAGAATATGTCTGAAGTACTTTGAACAAAGCATGGGTTATGAGCATATTTAGTATGTGTTATGAGCAGATTTGAGTATGTGTTATGAGCAGATTTGAGTATGTGTTATGAGCATATTTGAGTATGTATTATGAGCAGTTTTGAGCATGTGTTAGAACAGAGTTGAACAGAGATAAGTGAGCATATTTGAGAAAGTCTTAAGAGAAGACTTGAAGCAAGTTTGAAGTAGAATTGAGCAAGTCTTGTGAGAAGACTTGAAGCAGGTTTGGGCAAGAGTTGAGAATAGATTTGAGCAAGCCTTGTGAGTAGGCTTGGTGTAGAATAGGGTAGATTTATGAGCAGGTATTGTTGTAGATTTGAGCAAGCCTTATGAGTAGGCTTGGGGTAGAGTTGAGACAAATTTGTGCATGTAATGTAGATTTGGAATAGAGTTGAGACAAATTTATGCATGTAATATGTGCAGATTTGGGATAGAGTTGAGACAGATTTGTGCATGTAATGTGTGCAGATTTGGGATAGATTTGAGACAAATTTGTGCATGTAATGTGTGCATATTTGGGATAGAGTTGAGATAGATTTGTGCATGTAATATGTGCATATTTGGGATAGAGTTGAGATAGATTTGTGCATGTAGCATGTGCATATTTGGGGTAGAGTTGAGAGCAGGTTGAGCAGATTGTGTGAGCAAAGTTGAGCAAGCCTTGTGTGAAGGCTTGGAGCAGTTTTGAGTAGAGTGTTGAGCTAGATTTGGAGCAGACCAGAGTTGAGGGGATAGAGGTCTCCTATGGATAGAGGTCCATGAACCAGAGTAGTGGGGATAGAGGTCTCCTATGGATAGAGATCCACAAACTTGAGCATAGGGGATTGGTGTCTCCTTTGGATAGAGGTCCATAAATATTGTAATAGGGATTTGGTTCCCAAGAGATTTGTTGAGAAAATTTATAAGAAATATTTTCTCCGTGGACGTAGCCCACATTGGGTGAACCACGTTAAATCTATGTCTCTCATGTGTGTGATGATTTGTGCATTGCCTTGTTACTGCTATTGATGATATTGGTTAATACTACTTTGGAAAGTTATTGTAATTTTTAATATTGGATAATATTAATTTGGAAAGAGAAGTGAAAGTTTTATCTTATACTATTCACCCCCTCCTCTCAATATAAGCTTGTGTTCTTCAAAAATATGATTAAGTCACTTTATTTTCTAATGTAAAGACCACATGGTTCTTTGGAAGAAAATAAATAAGAAAATGTTAAAAGTAAGACAAAAAAAGTCTCACTAACTTTGAATGAGAAATCATGTTTGACATAATTAACTCATTAATTATTTTGTTTTGAGTAATTTATTTTTTAAAGCTAAAATCTATGATACTTTAAAAGAAAAGTAATGAGAGAGTGTTCAAATAAAGACACAAAATCTCACTAACTTTGAATGAGAAATCATGTTTAATACAATTTAATTCTAGATATATATTCACTTTAACCTAATTATAGCTAAGTTTCATGTTTTTTTTAATTTTTTGGTTACATAGGAGAGTTTGTCACAGCTACACTATTTTTAGTAACTGACAAGTGTAGGGTTCAAACCATAGGGGTTGCTTCCACCAAACCTATTCCACTTAATTATTTTTGACCCGATGTGAAGGGGATCAATGGTCACTTGGGATTTATACCATTATTGTTAGTTTGGTGTGCACTCAGAGGATTCTAATTAGACTACTACCTTTACAAATAGTCTATCCTTGAGGTTTGAACTTAGGTTTCCTCTTGATAAGTGCCTAGCGAGACAAATACTTACCAATTAGCCTAACCCTAGAGGGTAATATTTATGATTTAGTAATGGGCATTCCTTCTAAACATTTCCTAAAAAGAAGTTAAAGCCATGTGGAAGTTACTTTTATTTTTTTTAAATGTGTAGTACCATATATATGAAGCTTTATTGAAACATGTGCATGACTAATTAGAAGGTTGCATGGTATCAAGCCATATGGAAGTTATTTTGAATTATGTAGTACCATACATATGAAACTTTGTTGAAGCATGTATAGGACTATTTAAGAGGTTGCATAAAACAAGTAGGAAACACATGCCAAAGAGGTAACCTAATATAAGAATCACTTGTGTCTCAATGTCAAACCAATGAGTGAAAGTACTAGAGCATGAGCATTAGCTTATAAAAATAAATAAACATCTCCAAAATATTTTTTTGGGTCGTCTACCTTTTTAATTTAATGAATAAATTGCATTTTTTATATATAAATATACATCATGAGATGTTATCAAGTGTAAAAAAATATACAAGAGATAAATTTATAACAAATTAAGTATAGTAGGTTGGTCTAGATGTTCATATTTTAAGAACCATGTAAGGCAGATTAATACACTGTGGTATTGTCATAACATGCCATTTTCATAACAAATGACTTAACTTGTCTTAATTTGCTATCTTCTATGTCTATGTAGAAGTTCTTGTAGATAAAAATTTGTTCTGAGAGTTCTTGTAGACTATATCTTTAATATACTTCTCATCTTATCTACTTGTGTACAATAGTTGCTAGTTATGTAGGTTATGATAGATCTTATTTGTCAAAATATATTTATAATCAATTTTATGAAAAATAGGCTTGGGACACTTGTGCACCTTGAGAGTGCTCTTTTCAGAGTATTATATCGATGTAAACAATTAAACTATTATCTATACTAGACTAATTTTTTTGATAGGGATGTTGTGTGCACATGTAAAATTATCAAACTTCTGGTGTCATTCTCCAAAAACCCTACAAGTTTCAACTCAATAAGCTATTGAATTTACAACATCCTTTAACAATCTCATCAAATTCCTTCCTTAAGTTTACCTTCTACCCTCTGCTACATACCTCTTTCATTTAGGTGTTAAAATAAAGTATACTAATAATGGAAGTAGAAGAGTGCCTAGGGCTTAGTAAATATTACTTCAAAAAGGAGTAGTAATTTAAGGAACTTTTATTTGTAAATTCCAAAATATGAAAAATAGGAAAAAAGTGTTGTATTAGACCTCTAGAAACATCTTTGTTTAGCTAAACTATCTCAAAAATTTCCATTTGCACTTATGAATCTTACTCTCCAAATAGAACTTTAAAATTGGAAACCATTCCTATCCCCAACAAATAGTTTTTGTAATATAACATCACTACAGTTGCCATATTATCTATTAAACCTAGTTGCCATATTATTTGTTAAACCTAGTTGCCATATTAATAGTTAAACTTAAATGTTGATTAGTCTACAAGGTATGCTTTGAGTTGAACATATACTCAGACTGGAAACACAACATATTATGGAGATTTAAAAACCCATTTATGGTCATGAGTCATTCTTCAGTTATATATAAGAATAATTCTCAATATCAAGGTGTTAAAGCCACAAAAACCTAATTGATCAGACCTAAAAGTAGCAAATAATAAATATGACACACATCTAGGTCATCCAATTGAAGGACAACTATATTGACAAATTTCTAGACAAGATTCAATAGGTTTTGAGATGTCTTGGTAAATATAATTAGTAATAATAGCACATACAAGATCAGATAAATGCCCTTATGAATTCACATGTTAATATTTATTTTTCCATTTCTTATATCTAAGAAAATAGGTTAAAAATATTCAATTTGTATTCAGTTGAAAATCCCAAGATGATATGCATGTGTAGTGGAATAATTTTTGAGTTGTTCTTCCCTGTTGTAACCCTCTCACATCAAATATGGATGAAGGGGAATACCACTTTATTTGTACTATTGTAGGTATCCTATAAAAAGGGCTCCAAGATCTAAAAAAATAAAGCAAGGGGTATCATGGGGTATACACTCGTGTTCCTACAAAAAATATTAAAAAAATTCTTGAATTGCATACCACCATGATGAACGTAGTAGTAAAGCTTTAGTAGAAACTTAAAAAATAATGCACCTACACTTGGAGAGACATTTATCAAACATGTGGCATCTAATGTTTGGTCTAGAGCTCTCTCAATATCTTGTGCAATTCCAATTGCATAGATATTTTTATTATATGGAACCAAAATTCTGTTAAACTAGTCTTAAAAATTCTCTCCTATCACCCACTTTTTAAGCATTCCTGTGGCAAGAGACCCCTACCAAAATTACCGTATTGTCTTTATTTTTTCCAGATACATGGTGGGTAAGGTTGTTAATTATCTTATTACAATGATTAAATATAGTCAACCTCATCATAGATACACCCTATCATTTGTCAAATAAAAATTCCATGACATGTCAGTTGGGTGTTATGGGTTGTCTTCTTCTAGTGGGAGAATATATAAATTGATCCACACACCTAAAAATCCCCTACCCTTCCATTTTTATCACACCACAACCATTGGTTTGTTGTTTATAAAATTCAAAATCCTACATTTTTACAATCATGGTGTGCATTAAATGTCTTATGATGTTCTCAAAAAATACTTTTACAAATCGATTTAGGAACTTCAAAAGCACTGGTACAAAGACACATAAAATTTCCATCCAAAAAATTTCCGATTGTTATGGGAAATATGAACATAAAGGAACTTTAGAAACACATGGTATAAATGGCACAAAGACACATAAAATATCCAACCAAACAATTACCTATTGTTACAAGAAATATAAACACAATCATGCCGCTATGGTATGAACAAGAGAAATAAAAAGCCTTCGATTTGAATCCTAATAAATCCAAGGCACTAAAAATTATGACCACAATTCATTTTTCTAACCCTTAAACTCAGATTTGATGCGTTAACATCTACATTATGTCATACAAAATTTGTCATACCTTGTTGTAATATACCACTTCAATTTCACCCTTAGTAGATCCGTAATTATTTACCAATTTAACCGATAAGATGTAGATATTTTGCAAAAAAATGTGCACACAAACAATAAGCCTAAAATATCTCTCATGATCTAAGTCCCCCAAACATTTCTCCAACAACGATAAGACTCCCAAAAAAAATCCTTAAATCATGGAAAATCTAACTTATATAAAAAATAAACCTTTCCCTAGTGTTCTCACGATCCCACAATCATGTATAAGACCCCAAAAAAATCCTTAAATCATCGAAAATTTAACTTATATAAAAAATAAACTTGTCCCTAGTGTTCTCGCCATCCCACAATCATGTATAAGACCCCAAAAAAATCCTTAAATCATGGAAAATCCAACTTATATAAAAACAAACCCCTCCCTAGTGTTCTCACAATCCCACAATCATGTAAATCATAAAGATAAGACACTATATGATGAAATACCCCCAAATAACTTTTGATTCTTAAAATATTAACACTAAACTTATATTTGGTTTTTGGTCAATTTTAATGAAAATATGTGCACACAAACCTCAAATTTTCAAGGGAACATAGTGAGGAAAAAATTGAACAATTCAACAAATCTATAGACGAAGAAGATGAAAGGGCCTATAGATATTTCATATACATGAAAGGGGAAAAAAATATCATGGATCCACCCTGCTCCTCATGGAAGAACAAATTAACCTAAAATTATCATTATTAATATTACTAAGTATTAAAAATTTTAACATACCTCAATAAATTAAAACGTGATTCGATGCTTGGGTTCGTGCACATATACATGCCCGGATTCCAACATCCCCATAAATATGGTTGGTAAATGTTTTATATTTTGCTACTTTGAATTATAATGTTTTTAAAGATATTTAAAGGGAAGCAAAATAACATGGTTTTTGAATTTGTTGTTAATTATTTGATCAAGTTTTTTCTTTGTTTTGTTAAATATTTTATTATTTTAGAAGTATTTCTTGTTATAAATGATGCAAATATTTGGTATGCAACTCAAATATAAATCCCAACTCCTCTTCTCCAGCCATTTTTTACCGATAAAACTTATATCTAGGTATGCATGAATTTTAAACATCCATCCCCTGTAAGATACTTACCAATATACCAATGGTTCAACATTCCTTAGAATATATATCTAGGTATGCACTCATGTGGTATTTATCATTTCCTAATACTTACCTCTTCGTGGCCCTACTTAATCCCATTGATAGAGAGGAACTGAAGAAAGTAGTCTTTGGAATGAGTACGAGAAAAATGCCAGGTTTAGATGGTTTTCCAATTGAGTTTTTTTAGACCTTTTAGGACAACTTGAAGGAGGATGTAATGATTTTTATAGAGGATTCTAGAGGTAGTACAAGAATGCTTAATGCATTAAATCATACACTCATTGCTTTAATTCTAAAAGGGGAATATGAGGTGCATATTTTAGATTATGGACCTATTGCCTTATGCAATGTTATATATAAAATAATCATGAAGGTAATGATTGAGTGGCTAAAACCTCTTCTACATAGCTTAATCTCCTTGGAGAAAGGGATTTTTTTAGAGGGTAGAAAAATATTGGATGATGTGGTTCTAGATCAAGAGGAAATCCACTCAATGCAAAAATATGGCAATAGAGAAATTTTCATAAAACTGAATATGTCAAAGGCTTATGATAGGGTGGAGTGGAGCTTCTTGTCAATAATAATGACAAATTTTAGTTTCTCATAGGATTTGGATAAAATGGGTCATGAAATACGTTTCTATTTTGACATATACAATGTTAATTATAGGTCTTCTCTCACAACTATTTGGAGCCACTCAAGGCCTTTTTTAGGGAGATCCTTGTTCTCCTTATCTCTTTTTCATACTGGCTAAAGGCTTGGGTAGAATCATTTTGAGGAGAAGACAATAGAGTTTGCTAATAGGTATCTATAGGTGACATTTTGTGCCTCCTCACCCACTTTTATTTTTTTGAGGATGATATCACCTTAGGATCAACCAATTTTTGAAGCATTGATGATAGAATCGAATTTCTAAGATATCACACAAAAGAATCGGCAGGGGTATGATCAAAAGAAGACCCCAAGTACCTACCCAGAACTTGGGTAAAATATTGGGATCCCAAATCCATGGATGAAATAATCGAACATCAGACCATGACATAGTGGTCACAAGTCCCATGTTCTTGCCTCCAAAGTTGGATGGAACTTTGGGAAAGCTGCATTAAGAGTGTGAACCTGATCTTCCATCACCAAGATAGGATGAGTGAAATACTAGGAGGGTGGTGAATGAAGGATTATTCCTGACCACTGCCGACATCAAAAGGGAGGCCACAAAATAATCAATAACTATTAATGATCACCGTTTCCCTAGTATGAGCTGATGAAGGGTAGTTTGAAGTACGTAGATCCTACAAGCAGTTAATAAAAATTTCCAACTACTTGAAAGGGTAAAGTAGATAAAATTTATTTCTTGAACATGTCCGAAAGAAGTGATCAAGGGTCCAAATTTCTATAAAAGCACCTAATTTCCTTTGGTTAACTGTCATCCCTCCTAGAACAGAGCATCAAAAGATCTTCCAAATGTTCTAGTATGATTCTTCTCACCAAGAACCATCAATTCTTGAATTTTAATGTATTGTAAATCTTCTATAAATAGGAGAATGCTTTCCATTTCAAAGGGTGGCTCTGTGGTCTTTACAACTCATATGTAATATTTTCACCTTGAAAATAATAGTATATCACTGTTTGATATCTTAATCTGTCTTCACTTCTATTTTTGCATAACTATGGATGTTTATGTCTACGATGGCCATATGAGATTATTCACTTAATTTTTCTATCTAGATTTCATGAGTTTTACTGGGTAGTTCTAGAATTTGCATCCATCCTTAGGTATCAACGTTTTATTTCTATTAAATCTAGTCGGGTGGGAGCACTCTAATTTTACGATTTGAATTTCATGCACCCTCTCATTGGTTCTGGAATTCACCCTTGCCTGCTACATCAAATATGAAGTAATGATAGGATGAGATGATCTGTTTGGTGGTCTACTACTATTTTCACCAACAACATCAAATATGTGTGTCTTTATGTGGCCATACCCCATCCTTGTTAGTTAGAGCTACGACCTCCATTTGCTTTATTTCTCATTCTCATTTTCTCTTTCCCTCTTTGCAATGTAGGTAGCTTGAATCAAAGGAGCTGACCTTCTCCAAAGATTAACCATCCCTACCTCTCTTAGGATAAGTGGTCATTTAATATTGGTTGAGGACTTTGGCCTGCTCCCACTCATTCGATGAAAGGTTTTGCACCAATAATTTTTTGTGACTTCGTTGGGGAATGAATTGAGTTTTTATGTTTGAGAAAATCATAGTTTGGTGATACTATGGTTTACCCACATCTTTACAAATCACCTGGTGACATTGACTAAGCAACATCTCTAGATCATGAGATCAATTACCTGTTTGTGCTAAAAGATCATTCTTTAAGGACCTAGGGTTCAATGAGTATCCCTGACCTTGCTAGTGGTGAAAGTATGCTCATATGGTAACTCCAACTTGGCAGTATTATCTAGAGGCTCTAAAAAACTAGTTTTTTAATGGTCTATCCAAGTTGTCTTGGTTGTAATGGTCATGGCTCCCTTAGTATTTCCCATCTGCATGATATCCTTGAAGTTGTGCTAGAATTCTTACCAAATTATGATTGTGTCACGAAATATGTGAAGGATCACCTTGAAAATGTGGCTTCTCTAGCCATCCTTCATAATATCATGCATGAGGATGTAATGATTAGGCTATTGGTTGCTTCTCTTGAGGGCATAGCATGGCTCTAGTACAAAAATATGTTGTCTAGGAGCATCTCTACATGGGTGGATCTGGCAGATCCTCTCATGGATACGTTTGGCAAAATGGAGGACCTCTTCTAGCCTCTGAATCAATTCAAATTTATCAATAGGAACCCTCTTGAGAGTGTGGTGGAATTTAATGTCCATTTTGAAAAAAATTGGAAGAGTATTCCATAAAATCCTTCCAACCTCCACCCAGGCATATTTATTCTACATCTGAGCTCTTGGCTCTGACATCAATTTCCTTCTGCACCAATTTGGGGAAACTAGGTTTCCACAAATTTATGAGGAGGTTGTTAGAAATAGATCGTGTTACATTATTTGGGTCACATAAATATATATACAAAGATACATACTTAGGACATTAGATTACTTTAGGGAGAAGTTAGTTTATTCATGCAATGTAATAAATCCACAAGTGTCAATGTGTAAGTTGTACATGTGCAAGTTATCCCTTGTACAACTAGATAGAGTTTTGGACAAGGAACTTATCTTCCTATATAATGGCCTTATTGTCATAGTTATAGATATAGAGGAAGAACACATATAGCATAGTGTCATATAGGGTGCATCATTGGGCTTAGATAAAGTTTCCCATATTGGATATGGGTGCAATGTAGTCCAGCAACATTATTCATGGAGTGTTCATTTCCTCCATAGCTACATTGTATTCATTTCTATCATTTCTATTTATAGTATATTTTCAGTCATCTCACATATTTAATTTCTTTCATATTATTATTTTTGCATCTTGTGATTGCTATATCCCATTGCATATATCATCAAAATCTAACAATGGTATCAAAGCTACGGTAGATCTAGCCCTAGGAAAACCACCATTATCAATGAGCCTAAGTTTTTTTGTCAATTTGATGTGCCTTTAGACTAGTCATTGTAAAAAAATCTCAGAAGAGTTTAGGTGGTATAAAGAGGGAGAGCCATAAGTGAGGATTGAAAGAAATCTTAGTTTTAAGAAATACTGAGATTATTTTTGGCTAGAGTCTTTCCACGGAGTTGCAAAAAAACTTGTGAAGACTAAAAATCAACAGTCAATCCACTAGATTGAAAAATCAACTAGTGAAGTTAGGATATCTGGAATTTATTAACTATTGATCCATAGTTTCTTTTTGTTGTAGAAATCTAACTCTCAGAAGATTGGTATTCCTCCTAAAATATAAATCTAGGAGAATTCAACTTTGTTACCTGAAGGTCGATGTATCCTCATAGTGTAGAGGTTAGTTTCTTGTCCAAGAAAATATATTGTAGAAGAATACTTCTGGAAAAGAGTTATGAAGTTAGGAGATAGGAGATCTCTATTACTAAATTTAAAACTTCACATAAGAATAAAAGGCCATAGAAACCTTGATCTAGAAAAAAGGCCATAGAAACCTTGATCAAGAAGAAAAGACCATAGAAGCCTAAATCTAGAAGAAAAAGGTCATAGAAGCCTTGATCTTGAAAAAGGCCATAGAAGCCTTGATATTGAAGAAAAATACCACATAAGACTTGATCCTGAAAAAAAAAAGGCCATAGGAGCCTTGATACTGAAACTACGCCATATTAGCCTTGATCCTAAAGAAGAATCCAAAAAAGAGTATCTAATTCAGAAGGAGATTAATATTTTAGTACTAATACTTTGTTGCAGGGAAGGAGATTCAGTGAATTAGGAAAACTTCCTACAAGAAAGCTATAGAGAGTATCTTCTTCAAAATCAATCCAGCACCTACAGGCAAAGAGACCAGGAGAAGAACTTCTAGTCTTGGAAGAAGGACTAGGAGAGTCCTGCTTGAATCCAAAAGTAGTAGAAGAAAATATCCAGAGGAAGATATCACCACCAACACTTCCAGGAGTGGAAGGTTGAAGAAAAGGTCTCAAGAAATACCATAAGCATCTACGAGATAAAATACCTTGGAGAGGTCTCAACGAGCATCCAATAAAAGGCTTGGAGAGCCTTACTAAATAAATTATCAAAGGAGAACTCATTGGATAAATCCACTATGAAGGAGAATCCCTTGATAGTGAAGGACTTGGGACAATTTTCACCATCCAAAAATAAGCCCAAGAGAATAATTTGGAAAGAAGTGCCAAATATCAAAAGAAGAATCTAGTGAAGACGTCAAGACACTTAGAATTGTGAGAAGAAGATCATGTTTGAAGTTATAATTCAATAAGAAGCTTGAAGGAAGATCCAGATAGAAGGAGCCTACCAAATCCATGATATTTGGATATTACATCTCACAAAAAAAGTCACTGCTTTAGAAATGAAGATCTCTTCAAATCTACAACAAAATAAGGAGACTATAAGAGGAGAACAAACCACCAAAATCCTAGGCTCGTGAAAGAAAGTTTGAGATCATATTTTGGTGAAGACAAAGTTCTTCAAGGCAGCCTACAAAGAGCTGCAACATCCTATACAAGGTAGAAACTTGGTGATCCTAGACACCAAGATATACATACTCTACAGAAGCAGTAAAAGAGATTTTAGAAAAAGATGCAACTATTGGTGCAAGTAGATTCATTAATTGGATTACTTATCATATTTATTTAGGCACCTAAATTTGAATTGAAATTGTAAATAGGAGAATTGAATTAAAGTCTTCAAAAGTGAAAAAATAGAAAGGTTCCTTTTAGGTTCATTTGCACTTTAGGACTTGATTAGATTTAGAATTTCAATTTATCTATCAACTACCTATCATCTACTTTGAAAATCAAAATGAAGACTAGCTCCTACTACCTTTTCTTAGAATAAAATTGTAGAATACATCTTGAAGATTTATTCTAGATTATTCTTTATTAGTTGTAGTAAATTTATTGAGTGCATTAATTGTTTGAGAGTAAATTGGAGTTATAAGGTGTAATTTTTTAGTGCATTGAAAAGTGAAATTTGTCAAAATTCATTTGCACTATCATTACTCTCAAAAGAAATTAGCTTTTGTACTTTCAAAAAAGGTTGCCAGATCTAGTTTGTATCAAGTGTCTAAAGACACTCTTGAAAGCACAAAATCTACAAATCTAAGTGGCCAATAGAATCCACCAAAATTGGTTAGTACATGCAAAAGAAAACTAACCAAAAGAAGCTTCAAAAATTGATATTTGGTGAATCTCAAATCAAAATCACTAAGGGGTTAGTGCAACGAAAAGAAAGCTTTATTTTACAACATTTAAAAGGCTTGGATTCATCATCAATCATACAAGAAAAAAGGGTAAGGAATCTAGCCAAAGAGATATCCTCAAAACCTTCACCTTACACTCACTAATCTACTACAAAAAATAGAAACTCAGACCCGCAAAAGAGTGCATGACAAATGTGCAATAAAAGGGTTCTATATACATGTAAAGGATACATGGTATTGCACTTCTAAAATACATCAAACACAGGGAAAGGAGCAGATTTAAAGGTACCATAATAGGCACAAAAGGTACAGAAAAAGGTAGCCAAAAGAATGGCCAAAGGATCGAGCGTTATCCAACAACGAAAGGGCATTCTCTCTAGGAATGGACCTATAAGACAAAGGAATATTTTACATAAATAACAACAAGCATACCAATGTTATTTATGTAAGCCAAAGGAATTCTATCAAAATTATTTACATAAATCATAACAAGTTCATCATCAATATTTGCAAGGACAAGAAGAAGCTATTTACGTAAAATAAATAGGGATAGAGCACATCCAACGAATAGGTGCATCAAGCTTCACTTCTATCAATGTGAACAAGGAGCACATTGAAGGCATTAGAACAAAGAGAAGGATAGATTCTATGTTAGAAAAAAACATCAATAGATAAAAGCAAAAGAGCTACGCCATCCTCATTCGAATATCCAAGATGACTCACAAATTACTTGCGATGGAAAACATATTTCTTGCTTCCCAAGAAAGTATAGCAAGCTAGGGAGAAGAATAACGAAGGAGTTACAAGCTCCTTCTTGAAGGTGTTATGTCAAAAGTTGCATTCATGAAGTCCATATACCACTTGGTATAATATTCCCTAATGCCTATCATATTTCTAACTCTTAAGAAATAAACATTGAGGAGTTACAAGCACTCATAGCAAGTCCACATATGTTACAAAGAAGTAAAATTCGGTACATCAACGTTACAAGAAGAAGTGGCAGTGCTCTCAAGAAACATAGGTGATATGGATTATAGCACATGTTTCAAATAAGGTTACATTAAATGATAATGATGCACCTTATCTCAACTAACAATTAAAAATAACCATCAATGGTTAATGGCTTATTACATTAATGAAAAAAACCTAATCCCTATTATTCCTCCCTAAAAGGTGCCTATAAATAGGTATTACAAGACATAACAATGAATAAAAATACATTAAATAATGCTTATCCTTAGCTAACAACTTATTAAAACATGTGCTATAATCCATATCAATAGGTGCCACTTGTCCATCATTGACCATCATTAAATTCAATGAAGAGAGCGAAATGACAACAACATTTACATCTGAAGTCTGCAGTCACAAGGCACAATGGCAGCATGGAAGCAAGGCATAGAAGAGCCTTCAATGATTTGTAGATGAAAGGTCAAAAGCAGATGTGAGCGGCAACATATTTTGGAACATCTAAATTTCCAAGCAAATCATTAACGTAAGGGCCACATTTTGGAACATCTAAGGTTCCAAGAAAATTATTGATGGAAGGGCCATATTTGGAATGTATACTTGCCACCAAGGTTCCAAGAAAATCATTGACAAAAGGGTCACATTTGGAACTGTTGGCATTTTTGCCACATTTATTGTTATTATTAATTATTAATGCTTAAATTGTTGGCCCAAAGCAGTTTTGTGAGTTTCGAGGAGGTTTTTCCGATTTTCGAAGATTAAAAGCTGCCCCGAATTAAATGCTTTGTGGATTTTCAATGCAGTCAAGGTCGAAGAGCACCCAGGCCACCAAAATTAAATATTTTCTTGGTTCGAAACTGCTGGTCGTGGATCATTTTAACGGTTTTTCATGCATATTTAAAAAAAACAATTTAATGAAGGTGGTTCTTCGAAGCTGACATGTAAATTGCATTCAATTTTGTGGGTCTCCAAGGTTGCAATTAAGGGGATCGTGTGCATAATTTCCAATGCATAATTGTAGATCACAAGGAAGTCGGTTTCAAATATTTAATGCTGCAAAGAGGACGGCCCTCTATAAAAACCAATGTAAGCTTCATTTGAAAGGGTGGTTGGAGAGTTCTCTGCTAGAAACTGGAAGTTCACTACAAGAATAAAGGATTGGCTTCTAATTTTTCAAGCGGTTGCATTGGTGATTTCCTTTCTGTTCGTGTTGCATTTCTAATAGCATTTGTATGTCTTCATGGCTGTTACATTTAAATTCTACATATTGGATTTGAATATTACCGTAAGAGTATAAATTCTTGGAATGTGATTTTGGAGGATTTTCTGTATGCATCGTGTAGAAGTTAAGTTAATAACTTTTATTGCGTGTTGTTGCTGCACTTGAAGTTTCCTGCTGCTATTTTCTGATCCCATCACTTCGGCCTGTGGCCATATTTCCCATTTCTTTCTGTAACCTTTTCAATTTCTTTCCAGTAACCCTTATCTTAACCAAGTTTAGAATAGTGAAGGGAACTAGCCCACTCTGGAGATTGGTCTGGAAGCCATTTCTTGCTTCTAGCCTTTCAATGTTGGCCGGGTCTAGGGTGCACTTGTAAAATCCTTTCCTGTGGCAGATTTTGGACCAACAGTTTTGGCACGCCCGGTGGGACAGACAATTTTTGTCTCCAAGAATTCATAATCGGTGGGATAAGCATAATTTTCCAAAGTGATAAACCCACCGGTGCCAACATTTTTTGGCACGCCTGGTGGGACAGAATTCTTCTGTCTCAAAAGATCCACATTTTTTTTTAACACCCAGAGGTCTCAAGATTTTTGATGAGCTGTCTTGGCCTCACAGCGAAGATTTGTAAGTTTATCTGGCGACTTTGCTGAGTTGAAGATCCGAATTTCTTGATCGTGGACGCCTGCATTTTTCAAGTTCAAAGAATGTTCATCTGGCGACTCTGACTTAATGGCGATAGCCGTGATCCCGTAGACCACTGCCACAAAGGCGAGGGTTTTTCCTAGATGGGATGATCCTGGCCCTCTAAATCTCCAAATCCGGCATGAAATTCCCAAAGGTGCCTTGAAGGCCCTGGAAAAATATGATGGTACCGAAGGCATGGCTCTGGCACATGTTGAAGATATTGCTACTTTGTCAATGATCCATGTCATAAATCACGAGGATATCATGATCAGACTTCTGGTTCAGTCTTTGGAAGGAAGGGAATTGAAGTGGTATAGACTACTCAAGCGTCAAAGCATTAGCTCATGGGATGATCTAGCAGGAGCACTAATCAGAAGATTTGACGAAGATCCCTTTTACAGTTCTTTGGATCTCTATCAGTTTTTAATGTACATCAAGAGAGCACCTCTAGAGAGCATCACGGACTTCAATGTCCAATTCAGCAGAAGCTGGAAGAGAATTCCAGAGAAGATCCGACCATCACCCACCCAAGCCCACCTCTTCTATGTTCGAGCTTTCCATTCTGACATAGGCCTCCTCTTGCTGCAATCAGGTGAACAAAGGTTCCCGCAAATCTTTGAGGAAGTAGTGCGAGTGGAACAACTTTTGCTCTTATCAGGAAAATTATCGTGGGGAGAAACTCCATCACTTTCTTCGATAGTTGCTGCTCCTGTCCATCCCGCGTAGTATGTTTCATGCCAGATCCCTTATACTGTATAGAAACCTGAGATGTCGTTGTGTGGAGCTCAAGGGACAGATCTCATCCAAAGCCAAGGATTGGCAATGAACAAGATGGTTGCTTGCAGTTTTCATAAGGATATGGATTCAGAGGATATAAGAAAAGAAGAAGAAGAGACTCAAGTGGTAGAACCTGAGCATCAAGAAGGCATAGCTGTGCAAGTCACACAAGCATGTAGTCAGAACCTGTTAAATATGTCAGATCAACAGGTGGAGTCTGAAGAGATCCTGAAGAAGGAACTGTTGCTGGCCAATTCCTGTGCTCGGATCCAGGAGTTGGAGGAACCTATTCTCAGTCCACACTCAAAGAACTCTTCAAGATGGTGGGGTTTCTTTTTTGCATTATTTGTCAGTTGTGTAGGTCCTGGCATGTATGATAACTTGCCAGTGTCTGAAATATGGAGAACTTCAGGAAGAAGCTAGCCCAATTTCAAGGACCGACTCAAGTATGATCATATCTGGTTGAGACACTGCAGATTTATCGGATAACCCTCTGAGACTGGTTTGTGGTGATGACATGCCAATCATGTCGTAAACTTATGTATATAGTAAAAAAAAAAAAAAACAAAAAAAAATAGAAAAGAGAAGAGAAAAAAAAAAAGAGGTATTGTTTTTATTTATTCATCTCGTCTCTTGTTGCCTGCGAGCCGTAGATGCTTGTTTTTCCTTTGTTTTTCTCCTCCCAGCAGTTGGTGGCTTTCTAGCAATTTCTTCTTTCTCCTCTCCTTTTCTTCCTTTCCCTTCTTCATCTTCCTTCTTTTACTTCTTTTTCTTCTGCAGTTAAGAAACAAGCCACGGCTGTTGTTTCTTTTCCCCATTCCTATTATTTCCGTTCCTTCTTATCCCTTTCCTCTAAGTTCTGTCATTTTATGCATTTATTTTACAGTCTAGTTCATTTTAATTCCACAGCCTTCATATTTCCATTTCCATTCCATCCGTTCATTCACTTTCATTCCATCCATTGTAGATGGTAGTACAGCAGCATTCTGTTATTGTGTCTACCACATTGCTTTGTCAATCTATCATTTCATTATTGTCATCACTCCATTGCATTCATCGCTTGCACAATCGCAGGAGCTCACTCCACTATCGCATTCCATTTGTCGCATTTCATAACCAGTCATATGCAGGTTCTTTCAGTTTCAGCTTTTTCAGTAGAAGATGATTGCAGCAGTCCCCTGACATGTACCACCGCAGCTAGTTTACAGTTCCAATATGACTCTGTGCCCAATGGATTTAGGCCTGGATTCTTGCATTCAACGAGCTGTATACCCCGCGAGCCACCAAGAATGTTGGCATTTTTGCCACATTTATTGTTATTATTAATTATTAATGCTTAAATTGTTGGCCCAAAGCAGTTTTGTGAGTTTCAAGGAGGTTTTTCCGATTTTCGAAGATTAAAAGCTGCCCCGAATTAAATGCTTTGCGGATTTTCAATGCGGTCAAGGTCGAAGAGCACCCAGGACACCAAAATTAAAGATTTTCTTGGTTCGAAACTGCTGGTCGTGGATCATTTTAACGGTTTTTCATGCATATTTTAAAAAAACAATTTAATGAAGGTGGTTCTTCGAAGCTGAAATGTAAATTGCATTCAATTTTGTGGGTCTCCAAGGCTGCAATTAAGGGGATCGTGTGCATAATTTCCAATGCATAATTGTAGATCACAAGGAAGTCGATTTCAAATATTTAATGCTGCAAAGAGGACGGCCCTCTATAAAAACCAATGTAAGCTTCATTTGAAAGGGTGGTTGGAGAGTTCTCTGCTAGAAACTGGAAGTTCACTGCAGGAATAAAGGATTGGCTTCTATTTTTTCAAGCGGTTGCATTGGTGATTTCCTTTCTGTTCGTGTTGCATTTCTAATAGCATTTGTATGTCTTCATGGTTGTTACATTTAAATTCTACATATTGGATTTGAATATTACCATAAGAGTATAAATTCCTGGAATGTGATTTTGGAGGATTTTCTGTATGCATCGTGCAGAAGTTAAGTTAATAACTTTTATTGCGTGTTGTTGCTGCACTTGAAGTTTCCTGCTGCTATTTTCCGATCCCATCACTTCGGCCTGTGGCCATATTTCCCATTTCTTTCTGTAACCTTTTCAATTTCTTTCCAATAACCCTTATCTTAACCAAGTTTAGAATAGTGAAGGGAACCAGCCCACTCTGGAGATTGGTCTGGAAGCCATTTCTTGCTTCCAGACTTTCAATGTTGGCCAGGTCTAGGGTGCACTTGTAAAATACTTTCCTGTGGCAGATTTTGGACCAACAGGAACATATATTTACCACCAAGGTTCCAAGAAAATCATTGAAAGGAGATCTGCAGAATCAACATCCATATTGGAGTGCATGCACATCAAATACAATGTCGAATATTGAATGATATTGTAGAGGGGGAAAAACTACCCTACCGCGTACAATTCCCAAAAGGCTGGATCCACAAAGATAGAAAGCCTTATGGGGTGAACCATGGGGGCTGTGTTGTTCTCTACACTCGATGCTAGGGGAGGAAGGGTTCACCAGGAATGGTTTAAGGACTCGCTCCAAGTCCTCTAGAATTTTGGGAATGTTTGATGTGTTCAGTTAAAAGCAATCACCTGAATTTGGCCTTTCTAGATCTATGCTATGAAAGATAAAGGACAATGCAAAAATACAGAATGTAGGAATACAAGAGCTAACCCTAGAATGATTCTTTCTTTGAATGCTTTCTAACCTAGGGTTTTAAATAAACAATATTTAAGCAAGGGCTCAAGAAAGAATGCACAAACAAAATTAACCCTAGATGCACACTATATGTTGTTATCTTTTAAATGCCTAGAACTTAATTAAATATATTTCTATAAAATCAGATCTAGGGTTTTAAACCAGAATTATAAGCACTCAACAAACAACCTATAGTTTAATGGGAACACTTATCTTAACCGGTGGTTGATCCAAGCTTTCATCCTCTTGTCCAATGATATCAACAATTCCTGTTCCTGCAAGATAACTTAAGAAACACTTGAAAATGGAATTAGCGTTAGGGGGCCTGCTTAGGCCATTGTACAATAATGCTTGGAGGTGCAATAGTCAAGCCCCCTAGGTCCTTTTAGATGACCTTTAAGAATAGAAGCAAAAATTGACCTTTGGATATTAATCATAAAACAATAGTGCAACAGAATACAAACAGAATACAGAGCATGCAACTATGATCTAAATGCAGTCTAAGATGCTATCATGCAGTTAGAAATATCAAATTACCCCTAGATTGACTCTAGGTGAAGTCATGCTCCTCAGAGAGCTGGTGTGATAATGCAGAAGGTAAAGTCATGCCCCATCTAGATCGGGCATGATTTCACCTCTGCAGAAAAGAAGCCCTAAGTTCGGGCCTACGAGGTCACACCCCATTAATACCTAGTGTGACTTCACCTGAGACATGAGAAAAATAGAAGTAGAATGCGAAATGCAATGTAGACATCTTAAACCAAATAAAAACACCTAGTGAATGGTGCAGAAGTAGGCAAAAGGGTCGAGACCTCCAAGTAGTTAATATCTCCTTTGGGCTATGACATGAATCCACCAGAGCGAACAACAAATCAAATCAATATAGTAGAAGATAAAATTCACACTTAAGAGTTAGCTTGCTTGCAGAAGAAAAGGAAGCAGATAGAAAACAATTACGAGCATGTTAGAATAATCACATATAAAAATCATCAAATCGTGTCTCTAAAATGAGAGATTAAACCCTCCTTTTATAGCGAGTTTGAAGATGAAAAGAGTGAGAAAAACCTAGGAAGGTCGATGCCAAAACATGCCAACTAGAAGAATTAGGGTTTCTATAGGAGAAACCCTAAAAAGGTGAAATCACACCCCATCTCGGTCAACTATGATTTTACCTATGCAAAGTCGCACCCCATATTAACCGGGTGTGATTTCACATAGAGGAGGAAAAAGGAGAAACAAAGGGAAAGGGGCCTATCCCATGCCTTGGGCAAGTGTTAGAGGCCTCTTAGAGGGTTCAAGGAAGATTGCCCACTAAAGTGGGTCAATTTTTTATGTCTACATTTTACCCCCTCTTTGACGCATTTATGGCCTAATAAATGTGTCAAAGAAGAGATGTAAACACACACTCAAACAAGAAACAACAAGCAAAAATGGGGTAGCTGGTTTAGAAGAAAGGGATGGTGCAAAAATGGTGTCATTCCGGACACTTTCTTGTTTTACATGTAAATCGAGGCATTAGGGACTTTAATGCCTCTATAGGTCGGGGTGCCCCCTCAAGTTTTGTGAGGGAGACATTCCTCATAAAAACTCGAAAAGGTAGACACAAAAGAAAGAAGAGAGAGAGAAAAAATGAAAAATGAAGAAAAAGAGGGTAAAAAGAAATAGGGTTAAAAGTGAAAAAGGGTAAAACCCTAATTCATTTTCACCATGCAAAGGGAGAAAAAGAGAGCTCTGGGGAAAATAGTGATGGTGCTACTAGTGCATCATTCAATGATTACGAGAGGTGAGGCCACAGAGGTGGACCGAGCATAGGTAGACCCAAAAACCATCACCTTTATGCAAATTTTTGTTATTTATATTTTTCTAGATTTAGGGCTTTTTAGAAATTCATCATCATGAAGGGAATTTTATGCTCAAGGGAATAGCATGATTTCAAAAATCTCTCTAAAAGAGGCGCGATTTCTCAAAATCACGCACCCAAAAATGGGTGCGATTTCAGCGAAGGAAGGGAAAGAAAGAAAAAAAAAGAAAAAAGAAAAAAAAGAAGAAGAAGAGGGAAAGGCAAGCAAGCTAACAGAATACTTAATTTTAATTGGCTATTATTTTTATTATTATTTTATTAAATTTATGAAACTGATAAATTTTATTTTTTTTGGATGCAGCTTGGTGTACTCGAGAGCCAGGAGTGGCGAGTAGGCTCACTGGAGGTGGAGCTAGATGCATTGGGGATGGCTCGACTAGAGGTGATGGGGCTAGACCACCTAGTGAGGATGCCTCACATTGAGATAGATAGGGCTTTGTTGATAGCCCTAGCAGAGAGATGGTACCCAGAGTCATCTACCTTCTAATTACCAATAGGGGAGCTGACTATCACACTAGAGGATGTGTGGTGGATTTTATGCATTCCCATCAGGGGAGCATTAGTTTATAGGGCACGAGGATGGCCAACCACTCTTCAATGATTTTTAGGAGGTTAGGCCCACCAGGTGTGAGAGAGCACCATTGTAGTCGATGATCTAGTGGGTAGATATGGGGTAGACCCACTAATGATCATGCTCTATGAGGTGGTGGTGGGGCTACTGATGTGCCATACTAGTAGGTGACATCTACCATGGGCCATGGTAGGAGTAGTGGTAGACATGCGAGACCAAGGAGTGAGGTTCGCATGGGGTCCATATGTATTGGCCCATTTGTACAAGATATTGTATAACATCATGTACAAGTGTGTACAGGGTTAGTTTATATGACTTTGCTCCAGGTGTGGTGTTGGGAGCACATAGCAGTTTAGAGACCACATGCACTACCAGGTCCACTACCTATCCTAGAGTGACCAATAGCATACAAGTGGTCGAGGTCCCTTGAGAGGTCCATGAGGGCCTATGCTAGGAACCTACCACTAGCTAGGTGGGTGATCGATGAGCTTCAAGAGGTGAATATCATCTAGTGACCATGGTATCTTCACCCTAGATGGGCTAAGGATAGGGTGGAGCTAGCTAGGGTGAGGAGGATGAGATGGCTAATGATAGAGAAGGGGGAGCCAGAGGTCTTCCAATTTGATAGAGTCTTGAGGTAGTTCAAGATTTTGTAAGGAGTCCTAAACCTAGGGGACTACTAGTACCAGAGGGTATACCGAGACCCAATAGGGGTCGAAGGTGAGCCAAACCTCACCAGGTGGGTCAAGGAGGACTTAGATGATCCTCCTTATGTTGACCCAAGGGTAGATGATGTAGGAGTGGCTATCAGGTATAGGTGATGGTATAGAGGAGTTGTGCCCTAAAGGATCTCCCTCACCTATCCCAATATAGAGGTACCAGGTCATGAGCCTAGGCATGCAATGAGATTTTTAAGAGGTTGCTCATTGAGCCATAGAGAGGGTACAATAGGGTCCTGTAGACCCAAGATAGAGGTAGACACATGCTCAGATTATGTTGGTGGTGGAGACCACCAACTCTATAGGAGTCGAGGAGGTAGGGACAGTGAGAGTTGCCCCCATAGAGGCCAGGAGGCTATAGGGTGGAGATCCTAGAGAGGCCTCAACATCTATAATAGTAGTTAGGACCAGGGGTGAGGAGAGATAGAGGAGCTACGAGTATAGGTAGTGACTCTATAAGGGTAGATGGCCTAGATCGAGGAGGACAGGACCAAGAGGCTAGAGGGACTACGAAGCTCATTGAGTGTCATAGAGATAGAGAGGGATGCGACTCGAGTGGAGGTTGATCGAATTCAAGGGGAGGTGACCCATCTATATGGGGAGCATCAGAGGGCTAGGGTTGAGGGTATGGCTATCATCGAGAGCAGCCAAGTGGGTGATGAAGCCCAACTCTTACAAGTAAAGCTATGAAGGATAGGAGAGAGGCTGGAGGTAGCTATTCAATGGGCTACATTTTTTGAGATAGTGTACTATGCAACGGTCTCAATGGAGTGGAGGATGCCACTCCCTCCATCCCTCTAATCAACTAGTAGGTCATGATCTCGATCCTAGATAGTGTCAGATACATAATCCATGGGCATGCAACAGCCTAGGCTACCTCCTCCTCAAGGTGGGTCAGAGGGAGCAAGCTCCTAGAGCTAGGGCTAGGGATCGAGATGATACACCAATTTTGGATTATGGTGTGCATCCCTAGGTTGAGTGTACCAAGTCTAGATTGTGGTACACCAACCAGACACTAAGTTGTATCTCTTTTTATCTTGAGTAATACAGAGTTGCTCCTTTATTTTACTTTATGTGTTATACATGTATGATGATTTAATTTATTTTGTTCATTACTTTATGTTTCATGTTTTATGTATGCAAAAACTATCTAAATGCAAAACTACATGAAATGCATGGATGAAAAAGAAGAAGAAGAAGAAATATGAAGAAAAAGAAGGAAAAGGAAGGAGGAAGAAGAAGAAGAAGAAGAAGAAGAAGAAGAAGAAGAAGAAGGAGAAGAAGAAGATCCAAAGGTCAACCATATAAAATAGAGAAGGATGAGTGATTCACAATATAAAACTAGCATAGGTTGCAAGGAACCAGTGTAGTTAAATACTATGGATCATACCAAAAAAGAAGGGCTAAACCCGCTATGGGCCTAGCACTTGCTTGAGGTGCAAAAATGCTTAGAGTCTGACCCGCTATGGGTGGTTGCTCCCTTATTGACTATTGTGAGGTGATTACCTACTAGGATGTATGTCGAGGTCTACTGATACCGACCAAGGAGCTTATCCTATAATGGGGTGTTGAGCCTACTGAGTCAAAAGAGAGTATGACCCGATAGAAGATCATAGATGATGTAATACCTGCTAGGATGTACAAGTATCCCATGTGGGGTGTAATATGAAATTTTTGCAAGTGCTATCCCAGATAGGGGTTTTGAGAATACAAAGGACACTGTGAGTGTGTGCTAATGTGAAAAAGAGGTCGAAGAGAAGAATAAAATAAAGTTGTGTCTTTACAAGAGCAAGAAGAAATAAGGGGAAAGAAGCAGCACCAAAGAGAAGATGGAAGAAGAATCCCTAGGTGGGGATCTAGCTAGGCATCAGAGTCCTAGTGATAGTGCAATGCATGTGAGCTATGACCTAACTAGGTATCATCACGTGCCATTGTCACCAGATCCCCAAAAATCTACATGATCAGGAAGTCATGAACAATCAATCATGCAATTTTATGACACTCAATCATGCAAGTTATTTTAGATGTCAAGCAATCATGCAAGTATGATAGGCAACAATGCAATATGAGCAAGCAGGTGGATGCAAATGCAGCTAATATGATGATTTTATTTTTATTTTTTTTTTATTCTGAGTGAGCAGAATTATACTCAATGCAAAATCTAAATGCACCATTTATCTTATTATAATGAATAAGCATGCCATGATCTATCGGATCGAGGAGATCCCCAAAAAGTATGTCCTCTCGATAATGAAAATCATAGAGGAGTTCCTCTAAGGCTTCTCTTTTGACAATCATGGCATGATAGTCATTACATTTTCGAACAACACCATTCTTTTTAACATAAGAAACACCATATAACAAATCATGATTTTATTTTACAAGTAGCAGGTTTATTGTTAGAATGAATAGAACCAACCATATTACAAAACAATATTTTTGAAGAAAAAGGAGAAGCATCATTTTTAATTTTATTTTTATTCTTTGTTAAATTTTGATAATCTATATATTCTGCATAAGTTATAAGATGGTCATCATCCTCAAATGGTAAAGGTTGGTTTTTATTAGGTATAAAACCTATGCCACATCTCCCAGGCCAAATCTCGACATCCAAGGGTTCTTGAATGCCCTTCTATTGTGGCCCCAAACCTTTACCTACATATCCCATACTAGATAGGATCTACTTAGGAAGAGGGTAATCATTAGTGAGGTAACATTGAGCAAAAGAGTACTCACTAGGAGAGGGGTTGCTACCATGAATCCTTTCTTCAAAGGTAGTTCCTCCGAAGATAAAGGTACACGTGCCAAAGTGTACAACATCACCTTTCTTATGGGGTAAGCCCATGGTTCTTGGTGAAGGTGGTAGCTTGGCCAGATCCAGAAGAGGTTCTTGAAGAAACTGATTATCATGATCCATAGATGAAAAATTGGAGATATGTTCCTCACTCACTTTTAGACTTTGAAAATGTTCTGAGATTTGAGATGAGGAACATGGAAAAATTGTTGAAGAAATAGGACATGAATTGACTTCAGATTGAGCTAACTCTATATTTGAACAAAATTCAAATGGTCGAGGATCACCAGAATGGTGACAACTTGATTACTATATTCAAATTTGAGATATTGATGAAGAGTAGAAGGGACGACCTTCATTGCATGGATCCAAGGATGCCCAAGAAGAAGATTAAAATATGTAGGACAATGTACCACATAGAATAAAGTATCCAATATTTTAGGTCCAACTTTGAGGGGAAGAGAAATGACACCATAGGCCTCTTGGGACTCATTGTTGAAAGCTTTTATGATGATATCAGTTTTTGTTAAATCTTCCTCTCTTAAACCAAATTTTTGAAAGAATTGATATGTACACAAATTGAGGGAGGAGCCATTATCAATCAAGACTCATTTGATAAGGGTATCCCCAATAAGTGTAGTGATGTAAAGTGAAGAATATCCATGTAAGTTTGAGGAAGGTTTATCATCATCTGAGAATGAAACATGATGTATCCCAAAAGAACCTACGACATCAACTATGGCATCAGGGGAAATATCTGGAGGAACCGATTGTTGCTTTAAAAATTCCATCAAAGCATTTCTATGATCAGGAGAGGTCTGCAAAAGTTCTAAAACTGATATCTTTGTTGGAGTATTAGCTAACTATTTCTGAAGATCAAATGAAATCTTGGGTTGTGGTTTCAACACTAAAGGTGGAATCCTTGTAGCTGAATCCTTTTTCTAATTTTCCTTTAAAACTAAGCTAGGATGTGACACTGAACTTTGTCCTTGCTGATTCTGTTGATTCTGAGCTTGTTTCCTTGTGGTTATTCCAACCATGCCGACCACATTATTATGGCATGGGGGCTCATTATGATGAGCCACCTGGTTTACCATTTGTTGGTCATGTTTTGGCAGTGGATCTTTGAATATTCCCATGTCTTGATTAGTAGTTGGAGCTTGTTGAGTGGGAATCTGATTGTTCATTGTTTGAGCATTCCTTAAATCAATACATCCTGCATCAATCAAATCCTGAACCACATGCTTCAATTTTTTACAAGAATTCATCCAATGTCCTTCTACTCTGTGATATGCACAATATTGACCTGCCTTATACCAGTGAGTTGTAGTATCTGGTTGTCTTACGGGAGGTAACTCAATTGCCTTGACTTCTAAAAGTTGCTTCAAAACTGCTTCCATAGTCATGTTAAGCCTTGTAAAATTCCTTTGAGGAGGTTTTTGAAGTATTATCTTTTGTTGTAGGCTATTAGTGACATTGTTAACAGGCCTACTATCACTATCACCTCCTGTGTGTTTATTCTTATGCTGAGATTTAGTGGGCTTATCTTCTTTAACCTTAAGTTGGCCTCTTTTAATAAGGGCATGTTCCACTTTTCTAGCTAACTCAATTGCTTGATCAAAATATGTGATAATAGTAGTCTCTAATGCATAAGATAATTGTTCTTGTAGATTACCAATAAATATGTCAAGCATATCTTTCTGAGGTACAAGATGTCTTAACCGACCCACTAAACTTCTCCAATGAGCTAAAAATTCTGAAAAAATTTCTTCTTTATTTTGCTTTAAATTATAAAGATCTTTCATTGATACTTCTTTTTCAATATATGCACTAAACTGATGAACAAATAATTCTGCAGTCTCTCCAAAATTATTCAAAGAATAATTAGGCAACTGATAGTACCATTCTAATGTCATGCCAACAAGACTCTTTGGAAAAGTTTTCAATAATAACATATCATCATAAATGAGATCATGGCAAGTTGTTCTGAACCTTCTTAAATGCTCTATTGGATCTTCTGTCCCTTTGTAAATTGGTAACACTGGCATGGAAAAATGCTTAGGATAAGGTCTAGCAGCAACAATGGGATCCAATGGCTGATTACACATCTCTTTATAACTGTAAGTGAAACCTGAAGGCTGAATCATTTCCATATTTGAAGCCAACTATTTTACCATATTTGCCAAACTTTGCACTTCTGGATTACTGCTATGTGTGTTCCCTAGATTCCCTAAAGAAGGAATGTATGTATATTGAGGATTTAAGTTGGGGATTTGGATACTTTTATTATTTATGATGCTTTGTGAAAATGGATGACTAAAATTTGGTGGGATAGAAGCAAAAGTGTTGACATTTGGAGATTGAGAAGGAAATTGAAGATAATTTTGGGTGCCATTACTAATTAGAGGGACTTGTAGATTCCTTCCAATGTTGGTGGTTGTAGTAGTGGTACTAGTCACTTGGTTTTTTAGATTATCAAAATGCATTGATTGGGATGTAGGGTTATCCTGATTAAGAAAAGGAGACCTAATTGGAGGAGAATGAGGAGCATCCTCTTTTTCAAGATGAGCTTCTCATTCTATACATTCCAACAACTTATCCTTATTAGCTTTCATGAAACCCCAAATATGATCAAATGATGAAAAGACAAACCCACCATTGGGTCCTTCATAAGGATCAAAATTTGTATCAGTTTCCATATCCATATCATTCTGCTCTTCTGGATCTACATTAGGGTCTTCCCTATCAATCTGATCATCTTTCGGAGGAACATAATCAGATTCCAACTATCTCCACTGACTTCTAAGGAAAGGAGCCATTAGAAGGAGTGAAGACGGATGGAGGAAAACACTAACGTAGGGGTTTTAATAATGTTATTAAAGGTTTTCAATCACACACAAGAAAAATTAATGATCTTGATTAATATTTTACAAGAAAGGAGGTGTTCACATCGGGTTCACCAAATATGTAGAGGGGGAAAACTACCCTACCATGTACAATTCCCAAAAGGTTGGATCCACAAGAGAGAAAGCCTTATGGGGTGAACCATGAGGGCTATGTTGTTCTCTACACTCGGTGCTAGGGGGGAAGGGTTCACCAGGAATGGTTTAAGGACTCACTCCAAGTCCTCTAGAATTTTGGGAATGTTTGATGTGTTCAGTTAAAAGCAATCACCTGAATTTGGCCTTTCTAGATCTATGCTATGAAATATAAAGGACAATGCAAAAATACAGAATGCAAGAATACAAGAGCTAACCCTAGAATGATTCTTTCTTTGAATGCTTTCTAACCTAGGGTTTTAAATAAACAATCTTTAAGCAAGGGCTCAAGAAAGAATGCACAAACAGAATTAACCCTAGATGCACACTATATGTTGTTATCTTTTAAATGCCTAGAACTTAATTAAATATATTTCTATAAAATCAGATCTAGGGTTTGAAACAAAATTATAAGCACTCAAAAAATAACCTATAGTTTAATGGGAACACTTATCTTAACCGGTGGTTGATCCAAGCTTTCATCCTCTTGTCCAATGATATCAACAATTCCTGTTCCTGCAAGATAACTTAAGAAACACTTGAAAATAGGATTAGCGTTAGGGGGCCTACTTAGGCCACTGTACAATAATGCTTGGAGGTGCAACAGTCAAGCCCCCTAGGTCCTTTTAGATGACCTTTAAGAATAGAAGTAAAAATTGACCTTTGGATATTAATCATAAAACAATAGTGCAACAGAATATAAATAGAATACAGAGTATGCAAATATGATCAAAATGTAGTCTAAAATGCTATCATGCAGTTAGAAATATCAAATTACCCCTAGATTGACTCTGGGTGAAGTCATGCTCCTCAGAGAGTTGGCATGATAACGCAGAAGGCAAAGTCATGCCCCATCTAGATTGGGCATGATTTTACCTCTACAAAAAAGAAGCCCTAAGTTTGAGCCTACGAGGTTGCACCCCATTAATACCTAGTATGACTTCACCTGAGATGCGAGGAAAATAAAAGTAGAATATGAAATGCAATGCAGATATCTTAAACCAAATAAAAACACCTAGTGAATGGTGTAGAAGCAGGTAGAAGGGTCGAGACCTCCGAGTAGTTAATCTCTCCTTCGAGCTACGACACGAATCCACTAGAGTGAACAACAAATCAAATCAATGCAGCAGAAGATAAAATTTACACTTAAGTGTTAGCTTGCTTGCAGAAGAATAGGAAGTAGATAGAAAACAATTGCGAGCATGTTAGAATAATCACATATAAAAATCATCAAATCATGTCTCTTAAATGAGGGATTAAACCCTCCTTTTATAGCGAGCTTGAAGATGAAAAGAGCGGTAAAAACCCAGGAAGGTCGATGCCAAAACATGCCAGCTAGAAGAATTAGGGTTTCTATGGGAGAAACCCTAAAAAGGTGAAGTCGCGCCCCATCTCGGTCGACTATGATTTTGCCTATGCGAAGTCGCGCCCCATCTTAATCGGGCACGATTTCGCATAGAGGAGGAAAAAAGGAGAAACAAAGGGAAAGGGGCCTATCCCATGCCTTGGGAAAGTGTTGGAGGCCTCTTAGAGGGTTCAAGGAAGATTGCCCACTAAAGTGGGTCAATTTTTCGTGTCTACAAATATAAGGTAAGCTTTATTCCAGTATAATATGCTTTCTTTTACTTGGGAGTCATAAGGTTGAAATTAAAATAATTCAACTACATTGAAAACAATACTTAAAAAGTGGAATAATATATCATTTCAATAAAATATTTGCAATATTAACATAGAATCAATAAGGACTTCTATTAAAATTTATTTAAAATATTTGCAAATATTATTGTGATCTAGTTTTTCAATATTAGGGAGTTATAAGGGTTACTAATTCAAATTAACTTATTGAAAATTAGTTACACTTCAATTAAAACATAAGGGATATTTGAAAAGAGGTTATCAAAAGATTTAGGCTAAAGTTGGAATTTTTTATATATATTTGTCTCCAACATATCAAAAAAAGGGATAAAATAAATCCAACACTAAAACCTCTACATATTGAGAAAAAGTGCTTAGTTCAATAGGAGCAATAAGGAATAGATAAAAGTTGATTTTTGATATTTTCAAAGCTTTACAAAATCAACCAAAATTGAACTATCTTTTCAAAAGCACTATATTATATCCCTAGGGAGTCATAAGGAATTCCACAAAACTTGGTAATATCAGCATTGATCATAAATTATCAAGTAGAAAATCCATTTGGAAAATATAAGCTTTATAAAATCTAAAATTCCATTAGGTGTATAATCTCTCATAACTAGGGAGACATAAGGAAGCCTACAACCTAAGGAATAATAAAGGTTTCATCAAAATCAAGCTTATATACTTCAAGGTTCTAAGTCCTATCTCATTTCTCCATTTTTACTTCTTCAAATGGGAAAAATATTGCCATACAATGAATGTGAAACTTACCTCAACCAATCTACAAAACATGAGCTAGTCATCATATGATCGGAAATATACATTGGCTTGACTGTATTGAAGGTGCTAAAAACAACAGGCCAAGAATTCCAGATAGTTAAACTTATCCCATACATGGTTATGGATGTGTAACACCCAACAGATCATTTCCAAATCTTCTACTACAAAAAGTATTGTATGTTCCAGGATTAACCTTCAATCTTATCTCTGTGAGCAAATTAGTAGAAGACAACTACATGATCAACTTTGGATACATGGATGGAGTCAATACATGTCTCATCATAAATCAAGGTGAAATAAATGCAATAGGATCAATCCATGGAGATACATATATCCTGGATACAATGGAAATTTCACAAGATATCATGATGTTTCAAAATGATACTAATATTTTTCAAAGGAACAGGTTGAAGAAAATGAAGGACTAGTACACCAAAAGGGTAAGCATAGAAAAATTAAGAATATGAGATGAAAATTACACCATGCTCTACTCGGTCATCAACAATCTGAACCAAATGAAGATACTAACAAATGCTTCAACATAGGTGGTTGGATAGAATACCAAGAAGAAGAAGAAGAAGAAGAAGCTGAATCCGAAGGAGGAATACAATGCAAGGTCAATTGAAAGAAGAACCTACAAGTGAAATATCATTCATTGGAGGAAGATCCACCTATATTTTGCATCATATGAAGACTAAAGCAACTGAAAAAGAATAAACTGAACAACCGAAATATCATTCATTGGAGGAAGATCCACATTGAAGACTAAAAATATTCAATACTCAAATATTGTAATACAGGGGGTGTTAGAAATAGATCATATTACATTATTTGGGTCATTAAATGTATCTACCAAGATACATACTTAGGAAATTAGATTACTTTAGGGGGAAGTTAGTTTATTCATGCAATGTAATAAATGCACAAGTGTCAATATGTAAGTTGTACATGTACAAGTTGTCCATTGCACAACTAGATAGAGTATTGGCCAAGGAACCTATCTTCCTATATAATGGCCTTATTGTCATAGTCATATATATAGAGGAAGAACACATATATCATAGTGTCATAGAGGGTGCATCTTTGGGCTTAGATAAAGTTACCCATATTGGATATGGGTGCAATGTAGTTTAGTAGCATTATTCATGGAGTGTTTATTTCCTCCATAGCTACATTGTATTCATTTTAGTCATTTCTATTTATAGTATATTTTTAGTCATCTCATAGATTTAATTTCTTTCATATTATTATTTTTTCATATTGTGATTTCTATCTCCCATTGCATATAGCATCAAAAGCTAAAAGAGGCCATCAGAGTCAAGCAAGTCATGATGTGGAGGCTTTACCCAATCAGTTCCAATTAGTTCCTTTCAAGAATTGATGCCAGATCATACAGTAGGCACACATTAGGAATGAGTGTGCCATGACAACCACATCCATGATGACAATAAGATAGATAAACCCTAGACTTAGATAGGTCTGAGTAGGGATGTCGATGTCCATGATAAGGAAAAGGGTCCAATGGTGGAGAAGGAGCTAACCACAAGATTGGCACAACTAGCCAATCTTGAAAAGTGATAACATGAAAATTTGGTCCCTAATAAGTCACTGAATGAAACGTAGAATAAGGTGGCAAAAGTAAATTTCATCTTAAGTTTTAAAGGCCTAAGCATAAAAAATGTCAAGCAAAGCAAGAAGAATTATGAGTTTGTCACAATTATGAGACCATGTGGAGAGTGTCAGATGTAATACAAGTAGAGACTCAAATTTGGTGTAATTTGGTCTGGCCATTTTAGATTTAGAGTATGAATGGCACATGAATCCTAGGCTCAAGCATGCCTAGCACACCATATTTTTATAGTAAGTAAATAAAGTTGTGCCCTATGCATAGCCATTTGTGAGGTGTCATCATGCTCTTTGGAACTTACAAGAATTTTACTCCAATAAAAGGTTGCACCTGGTTAGGCATCAGAAAGCATCAAGAAAAGGTTTTCCAAGAATTATCTTGAGAATATACATTCCTCCTCTGTCATCGTATTTTTCTCCTAGTTTTCGCTTCTTTCAGTAGTTGTTGTTGTGACCCATATCCTAATGGATGCATCCAGCAATTATTAAGGCCTCTTATCTCATCCTTGGGAGATGTATCAAGAAGCCTTGGAATTTAAATTAATAGCAAACAAGTAAAAAGTTCATATATGTGTATATCATATATATGAGACGAATGAAATGAAAACATAAAAAATAAAATACCACATATATATAATAATAAGGTTATTATATATATTATTATAAAAGCTTCATTAGGAGTTTGATGTTTTAAACATAAATCTCACTCGGGTTAGGTTATGGAAAGCGCTCACCAGAAGGTGAATTCGATGGTTTCCAGGCAGATTCGAAGTGATCGATTAGACTCCACAGCGAAGTCACCACGATGGAAGAACATGGGACCCACATACGGTGTTGACTGGGCATTGACATATGTCGAAACATAGACGCAATATGTGTGGTGATGTGTACGTGTACAACATCCCTTTACCGGCTTCTCACGACAAACGATGTAACATGATGCAGGAGTGACATGTAGGAGATGAAAGAAGGAGAGGCCCCGTGTTCACTTTGCTCTACTCGGCAGACATACAGAGGTGGTAGCATGAGGAAGAATTCAGTGGCAATATGAGATGAGGGTGACCACACAGAGTGTACGCATTCAGATGCGTGGATGCATACATAGTGACGGGTTATGCCCGATATGAGGGAGTGTAACCTCATTCACCATCAAAGCCAGCATGGCATATGTATACATTTGAATACATCGCAGGGATAACAGGGTTTAGACGTCAGGACGGTGGACAACGACATCTACGTTAGCAAGGAATGGCTTCGTCAGTGACAATAAGCGATGAAATACTCAACAATGTCATAAATGACAGAGGTGAGTAGGCAATATACAACATGTATTCGGGATACTCGTATGGCTAACAAATGTTCTGTTGGGATTGAAGTTTCACATTAATTTCACCCATGGATTTATTCTTCATCAGAAGGAGGAAAATATGATTATGATAATATCATAATGGGTGGAAGCCATAATTAAAAAAAAACAAATAACGCTTTGAAAGCGTTATACAAACCCAACGATTACAAAAGGCGTTACCCTGCAAGAAGAAAAGTCTGAAACTGAAAGAAAGAAAAGCTCTACTCCACGTGGGAAGAGGGTGTTGTAGATTATAAATAAAATGTTAAGAGAAAATAAGGCTACGGATTATCCTATGGGAATGGTATTTGGTAAATCCAAAAGCTTTAATATTAGAGTTTAATTAAAACATACAGTTAAATATTAGAGTTACAACAGTGCACAACATTATGGTAATAGAGAATGAAACAAAATGAAACGATGGAAAAGGAATATAGTTTTGGAAGGAAAAAAGTTTGGAAAATGAAATTAACTATTTCAAAAACAGCAAACAAACAAGTAAGAAAAAGGGAAAACAAAGCGTTTTGAAAACCATTTTGAACAAAATGAAGGGACAAAGAAAGTGAAGAGATGTTTTTGAAACTTTAAAAACTGGAGGAAATACTTGCAAAGGGGTTGGAAACTTTTCAGAGAAGATTGCAGTAAAGGAGGCATGCGCTTTGGCATTGGCATTGGACTTTTCTGAAGTTTTTCCTTCCACTTTGACTGGTTTGGGAAAACCAAAAATTTTGCTGTGTAAAACATAACACTTTTAATGCAGAAACTTTCAGAAATTTGCATCTTATGGGCAAGAAAGGAGGATAATTTTTTCTGCATGCAAGATTTAATTGTTTATCTTTATTTTTCAGATTTAGGACTTATAGATGAAGTTGATGCATGTTTTATTGGTTGCTTCAGGCGAATGTCTTAAATCTGAAAATTATGTTTATACCCTAGGAGCTAGCACCTAGCTTGTTTTGATTATGCAGAATTGCAGGTCCAATAGGTTAGGTTGCATGCATTGAATATCTCACATCTTCGGTTTTACCGGAATGAGATGGCTTCATACTGATTGTAGCACATTTTATATTTTTAGCTTTCATTTTCAGTTTTTAGATTTTGTTTTTATTTTCCAACTTTTTATTTAATTTTTTTTTAAATTCTCGAACATTAAAATGAAAAGTAAAAAAATTTCAAAATCCAAAAATGATTGCATGGTTGCGTAGATTATACTTCATGATTCCATTACACACTTAGATTTTTTTACTTCGGGGTCATTTAGTATTTTTAAAAATTACTCAAAGTTGATGTTTTTATTGCAGATTTTAAAATGTCAAAATTTCAAAATCTTCATTTTTGGGCCAAATTTAATTTTTTCAGCTTTATATTTCATTCATGAGCCTATGATGACATATCCCTCATGAAAAATTCAATTTCATTGAAGGAATTATGTTTTATGGCATTTCACAAATTATCATTTTTGGAGCATAAATGTACCTTTTCTTTATGAAAATTTTGTTTTCATTGAAGGAGGTAATTTTACATGTTACATTGATCTTTATTTCAGAGCACTAAATTATTCATCTTTATGAAAAGTTGATTTCATTTAAGAGGGATAAGTTGAAGTGACATTTTAAAGCCCTTATTTTAAGGCCATAAAGTATTACCTCTTTGTGAAAATCAATTTCACCAAAGAGGGATAGTTTATTGATCACATTGAAAGCTATATTTATCTTCATGATAAGAAGCCATATTCAAGGAGCCTATTCATCATTGAGGATTCACATTCATAGATAGATTTAATCTTTACTTTCATGCTTCAAATAGGATTTAATGCAAGATAAAACTTGATTAAAATCTACTTAATAAGGGAAGATAAAATCTACCTTAAAATCCTCAAGATAAAAGGAACTAAGGCACTACATTGTGGTCATATGAGGACCAACTCACATTTACTTTATTTTGGTTTCATGAACAATCATTAAAATAGCATGGTAAAATAAACCAACACATAGCCCTTGTTTACAGTTACTTGCAATCACTAAGGTGTTCCAAGCATTTAAATTGATACATATTTATTTGAGATTACTAATACACATACACAAATGCTAATATAGTGGAGACCTTGGAGAAGTTGTTTGTTTAACTTCTTTGCAAGAGAGGGTTTTGGAGTCCAAACCCTAAGGGAGAGTGTAATTTCACAATTGGGTAAAATTAACATGTAACATTTTGGTGCTAGAAGGAGGGCTTGAATTGGTTTACTTTATTTTATTTATGCTAAGAAATGCATGAATTGTTATTCATTGATCCAACGCTTTTAGATTGTTTATACAGGAATATTTTGAATTGCTAAATATTTCAAGTTCATTTGATTAGCATCTTTGGTTTCCTCTAACACTCACACTTTGCGAGCTAAGAGGATTTGAATTAATTTATTTTATGGTTATTTAGATTCTAAATTGTTCATGCTACTTGAAAGATTTATTGGCAAAACATTGGTCTTGACTAACGATATTTTTTGTTTCCATGTGATTACATTCATTTGATTCTAACGTTCTCTATTTCTGAGGCATTTATGCTAACATGTTGTAAATTTGAGAATGTTCTTCAATTTCACGGTTTAATGGATATATGTCTCTTGGTTGATGTTAACATGATCATTCACATGTTGCACATTTGAGATTGTTAGTCATTTTATGTTTCTTTGTAAGAAATCTCTATTTGAATAACAAATTGGTTTTGAAGTTATCCTTTGAGTTTCACTAATGGCATTAGTTGTTCTAACTAGGGCACAATTTTCATTGTGGATAGCTGGATATTATCGTCAATTGGATAGGCCTACTCATCAAATTCCTCAAGGGGTAGAAAATCAGTTACCTATGTTTAATCATGATGATGAGGCCTGGAAATGCCTCATTTTGCACTATGGTTAACATATAAAAACTGCCATATTATTAAATATACAAAGTTAAATTGCCAAATAGTTGATTAGAATATATTAATTGTTAATTGTTTACATGATTTTATGTTAGAAACATTATACCCCTGTTTTGACTATTTTAAGCATTTTACTTGTAAAAGGTCAAAAATGAGTATCATGTCAATTCTGATGTCATACTATAGTAAAATTACATTCTGATGGCATGGATAGATTCCTCTCATCGAGAACTACAACTTTTCTTTTTGAAGCAAGTCAATCCGAGCTGTAGATAAAAAGTTATGAAGGTTACATCATTTTGGAGCTCATGCCTTAGTTTTTTTCTGAGTTGTTAACAGGTGCAAATCTGCGTTAAGGGGCATATTGGCGGATCTACTGGGAATGATCCAAAGCAATTTAAGGAACCAAATTCATACCAATTATAGTTCATAATGGAGAGAACACATGACCCAAATTTTAAGGCATATGGACAAATAATCTGGAAGTTATGGGGCCCACAAAATGGTAGTTTCACACTTTTTGACTGCTGGAAATTCTGGTAAAAATCTGTGTTAGAGGCCAACTTGACAGCAATGCTGGGAGTAATTCTTGAGGAGTTAAGAGCTGAAAATTGAACCAGATGTAATTCATACAGCCAAGAACATGTGGGTAAAATTTGGTGTACATTGGAGTTACGAGGCAAAAGTTATAAGCACTCCAAAAGGGCAGTTGGGCATGTTTTGACTGCTGTAAAAAAATAGGTGACAGTCCATACAAATTCCAACCACCTGTCACTATGAAGGAAGGCATGGAATTTGTCAATTAAATATGTAGGAAACACTTGGAAACAGATGAGGGAGGCTAGGAGTGACTCTTTCTCCACTTGCCAACACTTCCACGTGATCCAAATAGGAGCAACCAGTCAAAATATTGAATTGCAGGAAATCTGGAAACAGTCATACAAATTCCAGCCAACTATCAATAAATAGCATGGCTTGGAATTTGTCAATTCCAGCATGTAAAATCTATAGAATTGGTCTTCTAGGAACGAAGGAAGACTGTTTAGTCAGTCAAAACCACTTTCTTACACATCTGATGCATGGATAAGTGCAAAACTGTTACACTACCTGATATTCCGGAGCAGCTCCGGAATGAGCAGAACAGGACCAGTTTTGGTCAAAACTATAAACAAAATGGTCAGAAAGGTGGCAAATGGTGAAATGAAGATGGATCTAGCTGTATGAGGAGTTTTCTCACCCCTTCCAATGCATTTCTCCCAATGGATGACACACAACAAGGAAAATGGATATGCTGCAACATAACAATTTGTTGCATTTTAGGAAGACTTCTTTAGAACAATTGCTAAATCCCTGAAAGGCAGCAACAGAATGGATTGGCATATGTAATAGAATGTTATAAATAATAGGCTCCCATGTTGGTTGAGCCAGGTAGAGAGGTAGAGAAGTAGAGAAGTAGAGAATAAGGATAGGACTTGTGGTAAGAAAGTAGATCTATGGCAAATTGCAATTTTTAGCAGGTTTTCCTACAAATATTGTAATGTTGCTTGAGACTAAATAAAGTGCAGGATTTCTCATTCATATTTTGTCCCATTAAATGTCCGAGTGTTTAAGTAGTTAAGAGAGAGTTTTTCTGCCTTCTTCTGGAACAGGGGAGCAAGGGCCACTTCCAGGTTTAGAAGAAGGCTTATTGGTGACAGGTTTTTCTGCAACTTTTGTTGCAGCAGATTAAGCAGAGACTTGTCATATTTTATTTTCTGTTCTTAACTATGTTTTAGTAAATGCAAGTCATATTTTTAGTAGTAGATGTGTGTGCATGGCAGCTGACCACCTAGCATAAGTTTTTTTCCTATTTTCATCAGTTATTTCCAACATTTTGATATTCTCCATTGTGTGATTAATTAGTTGAGTGTGCATTTCAATTCTGCAATTCTTTTCATTTCTGTTATTTCCATTCTGCTAGTGCCATTAGAATTAAATTTTTGCAAAGTTGTTATTTCTGTCATTTTCATTTTGCAAAGCGTAAATAGGTTTTATTCCTGTTATTTTAGATTTTGCAAGGGTAATTAGTTTTAGTTTTCTGCAACCTTTCCATTTCTGCACTTCTTCTTCAACAAATGTAATTAAGATTCTAATTCAGTTCATAAGACTAGTGGTGACACCAAAAACCCCCAAAACTGACTTGTCTCATCAATAAAGCCTATTTTTCTGAATGAGCTGATTTTCAAGCTGCCTATATCTCCTTTCGTATATAGCCTTGGACACCACCCTGGATTGACAATTATAATGATTAAATGGTGTGATTGACGACACTCATCATTTTTGGCATCGTTGTCGGGGACCACGGTGTTGTTAGAAGGTAAAAGCAGCCCAATAATTATTAATTGTGCTAAGTTGTGAAATTCAGAGTGAAATCTGGATAAATGACTGGTATAAGTAATAATTTTTGGTAAATTGCATTTCAGCCCATTTAGAAAATAAGCAAGAAACCACAAGAAGAAATTTTTTTACAAGAGGTTGAAATTATGTCAAAATTGTCTAAATTTCTGATTTCCAAAAATGTTGGAATTTTCAAAGAATCACAATCATCCACTTCAAGAACTGCAGGATCCTTTGAGAAATTATTACAAGAAAGAAAAATCAGTAGTTCAACACCACTTTCTCTTGACAAATCCATACACTCAAGAAAATTTGACAAGATTTATAATTGTTTTTGGGAACCTATAATGGAAGTGTCACAAGAGAATCTAGGGAGAGCTAGTAATGTGTTCTATCCTAGTACAACTAGTGCACCTGCCAAAAATTTTCAAAATCCCATTCAATTAGATCTTAATCAATATGCTCCCATGAAGGCCATTTCACCTTCAATGTTACCAACTTTCAAGGGAACTACATCTGAAGATCCTGATATGTTTTTGTTTGAGTTTAAAATTGTATGTCAAGCTCATGATTACACTAATGACAATCAAAAGCTCAAACTGTTTCCTTCCACTCTTAAAGAGTCAGCTCTACGATGGTTTATCACCTTAGCACCTGATTCAATTAGAACTTGGGATGATATGGAAAACATATTCTTGGAGAGATACCAAGAATATTGTCAAGTCAAGAATCAAAATGATGAATTTCTTACAATGAAACAAGAGGAAAATGAAATCTTAGAAGACTATCTAGACAAATTTTCTTTTGTTCATAAGAGATGTGGAAGTGTTGAACCTGAAATTTGCAAAGTCATATTCTTAAGAGGATTGCAAGATAAATTTAGGGATGCATTGGATATCTTAGGGAAAGGAGATGCAAATGCACTTGAATTTCAGGAAATCATTAAACTTTGTAAAAATTATTCTCATTCAAGGCATAGAAAAAACAAAACTGGTAGTAACACAAATGATTTGAAAGAATGCATGGAAGAGGCTGATATTTTAGTACATCTTGATAAAGCAGTAGATGAAAAGAATGAATTTGTTGAACCTTCAATCATCTATTGTTCAAAATGTAATGAGAAGCAACACTCTCTTCATGACTGTCCTTTAAACAAAACATTTATACCTGCTACTTGTAGCATTTGTCAAAAAGGACACCCCACAAATCAATGTAGTTTGTTACCAGAACTCAAAAGTGTCTTTGAAAAATAGTCTCAACCTATGAAAGAATACAACTTTGTAGGACAAAGACAAGGAGATAATTTTCTTAAGTTTCCATATCAGAATGCTTCTCAATTTCCTACACATTGGGGAAATAATCCTTGGTATATGCCATGGTCTACTATAGGTCCACTTCAACAATGTTGGAATCAACCACCATGGGCATATTCCCAAGAATTGTCTCAACATGGCTGGATGCAACAACAATGGAATCAACAACATCCACCATGGTTACAACCAAAACTACAGGGATATCAATGGGTACAACAACAAAAACTGTACAAAGGGCAGCAACATTATCAAAAATAGAAATCAAATTTGTTGCCCACTCATACCCATAGTTTCTCTCATGGACAACAACAACAAAAGGAAAAACAACCTCTATTTTTAGCTCAACCTATGGCCAATCCCAACAATGTTAAACAGGTAACCCCTGTATCTATGGCTGAATCAGAAAATACAACCATAATAAATGCTTGTGACTGTGATAAAACTCAATTGTGTTCAAAACCACTTCTTGAACATATTCCACTTACCAGTGTAGAAATAGGAGCTAAAAGGAATGAGCATGAAAACAAATCTGCACTGAAACAAGAAGAAGAAAAAGAAAAATATGACTCATCAAAGAAAGTACCATGTCTTGAACAGTTTGAAATATCAAAATTGACATCTTCACAATCAGATTGGATAAAGGAATTAACACATTTAATTGTTAAAATCCCTTTACTTCAAGCTATTAAAGATGTACCAATCATTAATAAGATTGTTCAAGAAATGTGTTTTAAGAAATCAAGAAAAAGAAGAAAGTATATCCTGAAACCATACAAATAGGTGGAAAATCAGTAGACTTGCTTGCAAGAAAACTTACTCCACCCAAGTATGATTGTCTAGGAAGTTCATTGTTTCTTGAATCACATAAGGAAAATGAAAAGAATATTTCGATTTTGGGCTCCATAGTTGTAAAGGGTAATGAAGAAGAGTTGGATTCATCCAAAAAGTTTGTTTTTGCTAAAAATGTTCATATTTCAGATTTTAAAGATGAACCAACTACTGTTCAACAATTATTATGGAATGATGAAAAGCAGAATTTTGAAAAATTGTCACCCATTCCAGTACAAAATAGTTTTCTTCATTTACCACATGAATGTCATCATGATGCTTTACTAACACTTTATGCATCTTTAGCAATTGGTATTGAGTTGTTGCAGGTACAAAAAAAATAGATTTTGTAGTTGAATGCATTTGATGAACTTTGGTTGGAAGCACTTCACCAAATAGAGTTCACTCAACAAAACTGGAAAATGTGGCATGATGATCACATTAAGAGCAGCAAGGATGAACCAAAGGAGTTTGAGAATGAAGTTGTTCAACTTTATTTGATTGATGATTTAAGGAGGACATTAGTGGTGAATGGACATCTTTTACAGGTGTACCATCAACCACTAACAAAGGTGGAATTTGCTCAATCTTTCACACAATTACATTTGCATAAGGTAGAAGAGGCTTCCTCTTCTGGCAAAGATTCCAAATGATCATATCTTTGAATCTTGAAAAAACAAAAGAAAAGAAAAAGAGAAAAAAAATGAAAAAAGAAAAAAAGAGAAAAGAAGAAAAAAATGAAAGAAAAAACAAAAGAAAAGAGAAAAATTGCAGCATAAGGCATGTCCCATAAAATGAAGATACATGAGGATATGCATCAATTTCAGCAGAGAGAAGAACTAATGAGGTCAATACTTCATTTCCAAAAATACAGAGACAATGATGACACAAGAAGATTCTTACTACTTGAATGGAAGGAAGGTTGCATCATTGTTGCAAGCTTTTAGCTGAAAAAGATGTTTTCATACAGAAAAATTGACATGTTTTTGCAGAATAAGGATTGTTCTTATCAAGAATGAGAGAAATTCTCTCACATTGCAGCCTCATGAGATACATTCTATCTCATTGAAGCCCTTGAAAAGATGGAAGTTGGTTGAAAACCAGAAATGGCAGCCTCTTCTGATAAAAAAAATGAAAAAAAAATGAAACAAAAGAAAAATGAAAAAAAAGGAAAGAAAAAAATGAATAATTTGGTAGTGAAAACCTTCTCGGAGGCGCTGCTGAATTGGCTTGCATGAAAACCGGTTTTTCGACATGCATTGCCTTGTTGATCCACCCATCATTGTTCCACCATTGTACAAATTTCACACTGCACATGTGTTATGTTTATGTTTTCAGATATCTTGCCAACAATCATCAGAAGCAGCTTGTAAGGTGCATGATAAATTTTCAGGACAGTAAGGTATGTGTTTCTTGCATTCAATCATAGTAAGCATTTAACATTTAATATATAATAATCGGTATTTGGCATAAACTATTCATATAATATTGGCAAGTTAAAAATGTCAAGAAACACCCCCTTTTGCCCTTAGTTGCATGGAAAATTCAACACCTGAAGATTCTGTTTTACTCCTACTGCAATAAATTTCGAAGCATCTTCAGAACAACAATCTCATTCTAAAGCAGGCTTCAAACCGAGACAAAGTGTGCCAAAAATTCCTACAAATGTTGCAGAACAGTAGGGCACATTAGAAATTGCAAAGGAAAAAAATAAAGAGCAGCATAAAAACAAGAAAAAAAAAAAAGAGAAAAAAAGGAAAAAAAAGTTGAAAAATTGCAAGGTTGTATACAAAAAAATGAAATACCTGTGCTAATTGAAAATGTTTAGTACAACAAGAATAAAATTCTCAGGTGGAAAAATATGTTTAACAGGATAAAACCTGCATATTGCTAGGCCTACTGGGATGCATGAGGGCATGCATCAGTTCAAGCTGGGGGGAATGATGAGGCCTGGAAATGCCTCATTTTGCACTATGGTTAACATATAAAAACTGCCATATTATTAAATATACAAAGTTAAATTGCCAAATAGTTGATTAGAATATATTAATTGTTAATTGTTTACATGATTTTATGTTAGAAACATTATACCCCTGTTTTGACTATTTTAAGCATTTTACTTGTAAAAGGTCAAAAATGAGTATCATGTCAATTCTGATGTCATACTATAGTAAAATTACATTCTGATGGCATGGATAGATTCCTCTCATCGAGAACTACAACTTTGCTTTTTGAAGCAAGTCAATCCGAGCTGTAGATAAAAAGTTATGAAGGTTACATCATTTTGGAGCTCATGCCTTAGTTTTTTTTGAGTTGTTAACAGGTGCAAATCTGCGTTAAGGGGCATATTGGCGGATCTACTGGGAATGATCCAAAGCAATTTAAGGAACCAAATTCATACCAATTATATTTCATAATGGAGAGAACACATGACCCAAATTTTAAGGCATATGGACAAATAATCTGGAAGTTATGGGGCCCACAAAATGGTAGTTTCACACTTTTTGACTGCTGGAAATTCTGGTAAAAATCTGTGTTAGATGCCAACTTGACAACAATGCTGGGAGTAATTCTTGAGGAGTTAAGAGCTGAAAATTGAACCAGATGTAATTCATACAGCCAAGAACATGTGGGTAAAATTTGGTGTACATTGGAGTTACGAGGCAAAAGTTATAAGCACTCCAAAAGGGCAGTTGGGCATGTTTTGACTGCTGTAAAAAAATAGGTGATAGTCCATACAAATTCCAACCACCTGTCACTATGAAGGAAGGCATGGAATTTGTCAATTAAATATGCAGGAAACACTTGGAAACAGATGAGGGAGGCTAGGAGTGACTCTTTCTCCACTTGCCAACACTTCCACGTGATCCAAATAGGAGCAACCAGTCAAAATATTGAATTGCAGGAAATCTGGAAACAGTCATACAAATTCCAGCCAACTATCAATAAATAGCATGGCTTGGAATTTGTCAATTCCAGCATGTAAAATCTATAGAATTGGTCTTCTGGGAATGAAGGAAGACTGTTTAGTCAGTCAAAACCACTTTCTTACACATCTGATGCATGGATAAGTGCAAAACTGTTACACTACCTGATATTCTGGAGCAGCTCCAGAATGAGCAGAATAGGACCAGTTTTGGTCAAAACTATAAACAAAATGGTCAAAAAGGTGGCAAATGGTGAGATGAAGATGGATCTAGCTGTATGAGGAGTTTTCTCACCCCTTCCAATGCATTTCTCCCAATGGATGACACACAACAAGGAAAATGGATATGTTGCAGCATAACAATTTGTTGCATTTCAGGAAGACTTCTTTAGAACAGTTGCTAAATCCCTAAAAGGCAGCAATAGAATGGATTGGCATATGTAATAGAATGTTATAAATAATAGGCTCCCATGTTGGTTGAGCTAGGTAGAGAGGTAGAGAGGTAGAGAAGTAGAGAAGTAGAGAATAAGGATAGGACTTGTGGTAAGAAAGTAGATCTGTGGCAAATTGCAATTTTTAGCAGGTTTTCCTGCAAATATTGTAATGTTGCTTGAGACTAAATAAAGTGCAGGATTTCTCATTCATATTTTGTCCCATTAAATGTCTGAGTGTTTAAGTAGTTAAGAGAGAGTTTTTCTGCCTTCTTCTGGAACAGGGGAGCAAGGGCCACTTCCAGGTTTAGAAGAAGGCTTATTGGTGACAGGTTTTTCTGCAACTTTTGCTGCAGCAGATTAAGCAGAGACTTGTCATATTTTATTTTCTGTTCTTAACTATGTTTTAGTAAATGCAAGTCATATTTTTAGTAGTAGATGTGTGTGCATGGCAGCTGACCACCTAGCATAAGTTTTTTTCCTGTTTTCATCAGTTATTTCCAGCATTTTGATATTCTCCATTGTGTGATTAATTAGTTGAGTGTGCATTTCAATTCTGCAATTCTTTTCATTTCTGTTATTTCCATTCTGCTAGTGCCATTAGAATTAAATTTCTGCAAAGTTGTTATTTCTGTCATTTTCATTTTGCAAAGCGTAAATAGGTTTTATTCCTGTTATTTTAGATTTTGCAAGGGTAATTAGTTTTAGTTTTCTGCAACCTTTCCATTTCTGCACTTCTTCTTCAAAAAATGTAATTAAGATTCTAATTCAGTTCATAAGACTAGTGGTGACACCAAAAACCCCCAAAACTGACTTGTCTCATCAATAAAGCCTATTTTTTTGAATGAGCTGATTTTCAAGCTGCCTATATCTCCTTTCGTATATAGCCTTGGACACCGCCCTGGATTGACAATTATAATGATTAAATGGTGTGATTGACGACACTCATCACATGATGTGACCTCAGTTAAGGACCATATTCAAAGATACAAGGATACCTTAAAGCAATTGCAAATATGGAAAGGAGATGTTCCTTGCATACTATTTTCATACACTTTGGATGAAGTTGCATATGAGTGGTACATACACCTACCCATAGATTCCATTACTTCTTGGGCTCAACTAGAAGCAACGTTCACTAGCCATTTTTAAAGACAAGTTGACCTTGTTTGGATGTTAAATCAATTTGTATCTATCTCTAGCAAACCTTATGAGTCCATGAGTGAATTCAACGATAGGTTTCATAATTTGTATACCAAAGTGGCACCCCATTTTCTCATTTTAGAGGAGAGAGCTATTGAAATATACATGGGAGCTATGCCACCCGAATTGGCTACATTGTTAAGGGAAAGTCTTGATGACCCATCTTTGCATAGAGTCTATGATACCATGAGAGAATTAGAACAATGGGCCATTTCGATAGGAGAAAAGATGAATCAACCATCATTGCCTAACCCTAGGGTGACCAATCAATGGGATGAAGTTGAATGTCCAAATACAACAACCACATTAGATTCCATCCAAGAGGATGTACAAGTATCAAAGACAATATCCATTAATGACGATTGGGATGAACAAACCCATCAAGATATGATTTGGTCATGTTTATTCACAAAGGATTTGGATGACTGTTGGGAGAAATATGTGAGAGCTAACCCCATTGAACAAACTCTTGACTCAACAAAGGTGGTTGAGATTGAACTTGAGAAATCGATAGATGAATTGGAAGATACAATAAAATACATCATTTGTTTTTGGAAGATCCTTTGGATGATAGTTTTAAAATTGATGGCCAAGAAAATGCACACCTTCCAGATTGCGATAAACTTGAACCATGGGTTACCAATTTGGATTATAATCACCTTTCAAATTTGAATACAAGAAATAACCCATTTTTTGGAATTTATTGAAACATCTAAGGAAGGTGAAGGTGAGTTTGAGGATCAACCCATTGACAAATTGGAAGAATGTAAAGGCATAGTTGAGCTTCACACCCCAATTTTGGAATATGACGACCAAGGAAAATGGGAAGACGAATTCCTTGAAGATTTTGAGGAAGAAATAGTATGGTTGGCTAACAAGAAATGTGAAGAGCTTGCTCACTCCAAACCTTCTAATGAAATTGTTGTGTCAATTGATATGCAAGTTAATATGATTGTTTTCTTGCATGAGGATATTACAAATCCTGGACAATCTGAGGAAGTTTTGGAAGAAGAATCAGAATCTAATCAAGTTTTAGAAAATGATAATACCATGGATGAAGTGGGAGAACCATTTTCTTTGGATTCCTTTGAGGGAAAAGAAATTAAAAATCTTAATCCACCAAATGGTTCTACAGTGTCTATGCTATCTCAAAGTGAGGAAGTTTTAGAACCTAAATGGTTTGGGTTTGATATCACTGATGATCCAATTGAAAATTTCACGTTATCTGAAACACCCCAAATAACCGATCATGGAGAGGTGTTAGTTGACCTATACCTAGATAGACAAGACCTATGGTTTGAAAAGGATGAATGTGTTTTTAATTGGGTGCCTAATTTTGGTGTCTTTAATAAGCAGGTATTTGATGATGATGAAAGTCATGAAGAAAAGGTAAAACTCACCCTTTGTGTTCTACCATTCGAACTTCAGGTTATGGTTTACCTAGTTGCTTGTTGGATTCAAATACTAGCCATGATGAGATGTCATTTGTGGTTGAAAAATAATTTGACTTAATTTCTCCTCACACCACTAATGATATTGCTTTATTGAATGAAAATGAAATTGGTATGCTTGAAATGTTAAATCAAGTTCATAATCAACTGGTCATTGAATCTAGGATAAAAACTTATGATAATCCTCATTTAACAAATATCCAAAATGTTTGCAAGTGGTTGCATGAATTTGATTGACCTAAAAATTTGTTGAAATAGGTGCATATTTGCAATATATCATATCTAAAAATGAAAGCTTATTTCTACACCATGAATAAAAGTGTGAAATGGACATCTTAAATAATAGACAAGATAAAATTGAAGATCAATCATGGTCTAATCAATTTGATGATTTGAAACTCCACCATAGGATCATTAATGGAACTTTACTAAAATGGTGGGGAGAGAGAGGCAAGTTGAAGTTGGTTGCATTTTTTGGTTTAATCTTGTTTTTGTTGGATTCCTACAACATTGGGGATGCATGTCACGCTATTCATCTTTTGAAATGCTCTAATCATGTTTGGGATCCAGGAAAGTGATAGTCCAAGCTTTGCACCACTTTGTACCATATTGTACATTTGTATATAGATTTTTGTTTTCATGTTCGGTTTTGAGTTTGGATTTTGTTTTGACGTTTGTAAGTTTGGTTTATGTGTTTTATATTCATTCGCTTCCAATTTTTGGTTATTTTATAGTATTTTAGAGTGAGATGTCATCTCCTGTCCTCATGAATGTTAACTAAGAAAAGGAGGATATGAAGCATCACGATTGTATTGTAGAAGTCTCCACAAGCATCACAAACACATTAAAAAATATCATTTGAAACTTGGGAGGCATGAAATTGTCAATTTTGAAAATTAGGGTGAAATATTTTGTATAATCTATCACATTCATTCGTATTTCATGGTACATTTCACAAGGCATAAACATTGCATCCCACTTGCATCTACAGGTCCAAGACAATCACCGAAAAATATGTCAAATTCTCTTGGGATCATTGCACAATATACACTAAGAAGATCTTGAGATTGGGAACTGATACCAAAACTATCTTGAACCAAGCACAATTTTCACATATAAAAAAAACATCTTGGGTAAAATGGTCAAAACCATCATTGGAAGAAAATGTGAGGTGAAAAGAGTCATTCTTGTCGATCCTATCATGCAACATAGTCCATAAAATAGTGGTTTTCACCACTTACACAATACTTAAAAATTAAAATCAGAGTAGTAAGGATAGGGGCAAATTCTCATCATACTTAGGTTGATAATCTGATTCTCCAAAGCTTTGAGTTCGCTTGCATCACACACCACTGACTATTGGGCTGTAAGGATCGTACTACATGTCCCCTTAGAAGGATGGGTAGTCATCTCTAAGATTCAAGAAATCAAAAGCAAAACCATGGACTATGGGAATAACCTCCATCGGGGCTATATATGCTTGACTAGCAGTGGAGTATGCTCATGCATGGTGACATGTCTCATTTAAAAGTGAGACCTCTGACCGCTCACATAGATAAGCTAGCCTTGCAGTTTCATCCATAACAGGTTTAATAATTTTTGTCAAGATGAGGTAATAAACTCATATCAGAGTAGTAAATATAGGGTCAAATTCTCATCATACCTATGTTGAGAATTTGATTCCCCAAAACTTTGAGTCCACTTGCACACACTAGTTCGGGATTGTAGTAGTTCATAACTAAGCTCTTGATCTGGTAAATGAATTTATTACACACACATTTAGTCCTAAAAGGGTTAGACAGTTTTAGTGTGTTTTTTTATGGTACTAGAATGTTGGAGGCTTTACAAAATAGGTTGTTCATGTTATAGCATCCTTTCAATGCATCCTTTCAGCCTATATCATGTTATATGCATAAATCATAAACATCCACATGAAGTTGACAATGGAAGGTTGAACAGTTTTAAACGATAAGAAATGAATCACCTTGCACATATTGAGCCGATGTTAAATGATTCTGATGGTTCATGTGTTGAGCAAGGTGCAGCGACAGTATTGTCATTGTTGTCAACACAATCAGATAGATCGGTTGATGCAGTGGACAGGAGTTCAGAGGTTATTCAGAGTATGTACAATGATGTTAAATGCTTATGAGGATGTTTTTGATGTTTGGGTGAAGTTGTTACAGGTTGTTTGTGCAAAGTTGAAAAAATCGTCATGTTGTGGCTGCTCCACAACGTACCCCAAAATTGGGGACCCACCTTTTTGCATATTTTCCAAGAAGACCGAAGTGGCCCATATGCTAAAGATCAAAGAAAAAGCAAAACACCGCAAGAAAAAAGTGTCGCAATGAAAGAAAGAGAAAAAGAAAAGTGCGATATCGCGACATGTTGCATTTTCGCGGCCAAAAGAGAAGAGAAAGAACAAGAAAGAAAAGGCCAAAAAAGAGGAGAGAAGAAAGAAAAGGGCGATATCGCGACATGTTGCATTTTCACGGCCAAAAGAGAAGAGAAAGAACAAGAAAGAAAAAGTGTCGCGATATCGCGACATGTTGCATTTTCGCGGCGCCAAAAGAGAAGAGAAAGAACAAGAAGAAAAAGTGTCGCGATATCGCGACATGTTGCATTTTCACGGTCCAAAGCAAAGAGAAAGAGCAAGGAAAAAAAGTGTCGCGATATCGCGACATGTTGCATTTTCGTGGTCCAAAGCAAAGAGAAAGAGCAAGGAGGAAAAAGTGTCGCGATATCGCGACATGTTGCATTTTGCGGTCCAAAGCAAAGAGAAAGAGCAAGAAGAAAAAGTGTCGCGATATCGCGACATGTAGCATTTTCATGACTCAAAAGGGCAGGCAGGCAAAGAAACAAAAGTGTCACGATATCCACATGTCATTTCTCAAGAGAGAGGATATCGCGACATGTTGCATTTTTGCCAAAGGAACAGAGTAGTTGAGAGTGGTCCGATATTAGTGATGAACACCAGGATAGTGAAACCGAAGACCGCATAGTGACGTGGACCTATAAGGAATAAATCGAAGATTGAATAAGGTAATTTGTCACATAAGGACAAAATTCAATGAATAAGACAAAACGTTACATAAGGAATCTTTAATGATTTGAAATCATCTAAGATGGTCGTTACACATGGAAAGAAGCGGACGCATGCCCATGTGGAGAAAAGGAAACGAAGGGCCACAAAATAGAAATGAAAAGCCTTTTTGGAAACCAAAACACATGCATGCACAAGGGAAGGAGAAAACGAACAGTCATGGAAGGAGAAAATGAACAGTCATGGAAGGAGAAACAAATTTTTTAGAGGTTTTAAATACGCCATTCAAAGAGGCCATAAGAGGTTGGTGCTCCTTTCTGTTGGTGCAGATAAATTAGGGGTTGGTGCAGATAAATCAGGGGTTGGTGCTCCTTCCAATGGGTGCTGGTAAATTGATTGTAAAGTTGGTGCTTTGCAAAGGCTGGATTTGGATGGGAGTCCAAACAGTCATTTTGAGGATGTAGCCAAATCGGTGAACCTCGGTACATCTTGTGTTGTGTGATGTTCTCTTGTTATACTTGCTTTATTTGGTTTCAAGTTTTCATTGTTTCGGCTTTAAGAGTTGAAGATTTAAGTTTTAAAAGAGCTACACCGATTCACCCCCCCTCTCAGTGTCATTGTGAGACTAACAATTGGTATCATAGCGAGGTTCCTGAACAAGCTTAACCGGCTAGGGTGATCTTGGAAGTGACACAATGGCAGGTGGTGAAGGCTTCTCATCAAACAAAGCACCATTGTTTGACGAAACTAATTACGCATTTTGGAGACTCAGGATGCAGACATATCTTTGTGCTTTGGGATACGACATTTGGGATTCAGTAGATAGTGGATACACAATACCCACCACTTCTCCAACCGATGTTGTCGGTAAGAAACTGTTTGAGAATGACTCAAAAGCAAAGAATGCTATCATGTGCGGATTAGTGGACAATGAACTGGTAAAGATTATGAGTTGTAAAACGGCAAAAGAAATATGGGACAAACCGAGGAGCATTCATGAAGGAGACGTTAAGATCAAGGAGGCCAAGTTACAAACACATCGAGCTCAGTTTGAAGTATTAAAGATGAATGACGATGAGAACATAGAGGCATATATGCTAAGAGTTAATGAAGTCATTAATGCGATTAGAGGACTCGACGAGGAAATCAAAGATTCTGTCATCGTGAAAAAGGTATTAAGATCTCTTCCCCAAAGATTTGATTCTAAAGTTTCAGCTATAGAAGAAGCTAAAGATCTAAATTCTTTTAGTATGGATGAGATGCATGGTTCTTTGACCGCATATGAGATGAGAATAGGAAAATCTAAACCCACAGACAGAGAAGCTGCTTTTAAAGCCCATAAAAATATGAAAGCAAAACAAGAATCCGAGGAAGAAGAGACATCAGATGAAATGGAAGCAAACTTTGTTCAAAAACTAAAAAGGGGAAAAGGAAAATACAGAGGAAAGTTACCATTTAAATGTTTCAATTGTGGAGGCATTGGGCATTTTGCAGCTAAATGTCCACTTAATGAGAAGAACAAAAGTGATGAAGGATCGCACCAAGAAAGAAGTGACTGGAAGAAAAAAACAAATTTTCGAAAAGGCAACTTCAAGAAGAAAAGTTTCATCTCCAAGAATGTCAGTTCATCGAAGACAACATGCGGTGAGGATTCTGAAAAGGAAACAGGTGAAGCTCTTTTCATGGCACTCAAAGAAGAAAAAATAGAAAAAGAACAAGAATGTGATGAAGAAGAAATTGATGCATAAGTAAATTTGGAAGAGGAACTAATTGCAGCTCTGGATGAATTGAAGATAGAAAGAAAAAAGAATAAGAAAATTTCAAGAAAGCTTGAGGATGCAAATGAAATCATAACCAGTTTGAAAGTACAGATAGAAGAATCCAAGAAAATATCTGAAGATCTCGAAGTGCAAATAACCATGAAAATAGATTATTGCAACAAGCTAGAAGAAGAGACTGTTGGTTTAAGGATGCAGATAGAAGAGATGAATCGTAAAATTAGTTGTTATCACAAACGTGAAGAAAGTTCTATGAAGTTGGATAAGATCATAAATAACCAAAAGACTACAGGCATCAAATTTGGTTTGGGCTTTGACGAAGGAGAATCATCAAATGGATCAAAGGCCATAAATGAAGAATCCATAAAGAATGAAGATAAGAAACAAAGTTGATCAAGAAAAATTGACTCATGCAAAAGAAAGCAATAATGCAAGGCACGAAAGGAGAATTGACAATGATGGATTCACCAATGTCACACATCAAAGAAGAAGAAGATTTATGGCTCCTACGACAACATGGCAAAGACCATCACCCAGGTTCAATCATCTCTTTTCTGGTTACTATTTTAAATGCAATGGTTATGGACATAAGATTTCAGATTGCAAGTATAATGTAGGACCAAGGAATTTTACCAATAGAAATGTTTTTTCACCTTTGATGGATTATGCAAGTAGAATGTTATAACTCGTCATAATTTTGGGCACATTGCAAGAAATTGTCGAAGTACATTTGCATCAAATCAATTTCAGGGAAGAAAATTTCAACCAAATGGAATGAGACAAAATAGAAAATTTCTCGAAAAACATGCACAAGCTACCGAAAAAGAAAAGTCAAAACAAGAGCCCAAAACCGTAATCAAACCAGAGTGGAAAGAAAAAGAGCGATCTAAGGAAGAAAAGGAATCCCCGATCGTACAAACAACATTTAAAGCACAGAATAAATCCGCACCATGGATACTTGATAGTGGATGCTCCAAGCCATATGACAGGTGACAAACAAAAATTTGAGAAGTTACAACAATATGAAGGTGGTTCAATGAAATTTGGAAATAATGATGGAGCTAAGATAGTTGGCAAAGGTTCAGCTTAAGATCAATGACGGAAAAATCAAGTCAAAAGAAGTCTTGTTTGTGGTTGGTCCGAAGCATAACTTGTTGAGCGTAAGTCGGATTTGTGATAGAGGTCATGAAGTGATTTTTAAGAAGCAGTGGTTGTGAAGTCGAGAAAAGCAAATAGTGGAAAGTTGATAGCAACTGGATCGAGGACATCTGGCAACCTATACACTCTGTCAGAGACTTTAGAAGGAGCTTGCTTGATTGGACAGGAAGAAGAAAATTGGTTGTGGCACAAGAGGCTCGGTCATATCGGCTTTGACAATCTAGTAAAAATCAGCTCAAAAAAGGCAGTGAGAGATATTCCCACCATTGGAAAACCATCAAATAGCATTTGTGCTTCATGCCAAAAGGGGAAGCAAACTAGAGTCTCATTTAAAACAAAAGAGTACTACACAAGCAAACCTTTGGAACTAATACATACCGATTTATGTGGACCCATGAGAACGCAAAGCATAAATGGTGACAAATATTTTATGTTGTGTATAGATGACTATTCCAAGATGACATGGGTACTATTTTTGAAGCATAAATCAGAAGCTTTTGAGATGTTCAAGGTTTTCAAAAACCAAGTTGAGAATCAAACAGGAAAAAGGATTAAATGTTTAAGATCAGATAGAGGAGGAGAGTTCATTTCAGAGGATTTTATAGAGTACTGTGAAAAATATGGTATTAGGAGACAGTTTTCAGTAGCCAGGACACCTCAGCAGAATGGTGTGGTAGAAAGAAAGAACAGGACAAGTGCAGGAAATGGCACGGACTATGTTGATTGAGAGCAAAGTAGCAGACATATTTTGGAAAGAGGCAGTCCATACTGCGGTATACATCCAAAATAGGTGCATGTTGAGGACGCATGAAAGCAAAACTCCTTATGAGTTGTGGTTCGGTAAAAAGGCAACAAGTAAGATACTTTAAAGTTTTTAGAAGCAAATGTTACATCAAAAGAACCGAAGAAAACCTTGGTAAGTTTGAAGATAGAGCGGATGAAGGTATTTTTCTTGGCTATTCGTCAAAAAGCAAAGCTTACAAATGCTACAACAAGAGGCTAAGGAAAATTGTGGATAGTGCCGATGTTAAAGTTGATGAAGGTAGGGAACGAGTAATTAGCTATGAAGAGAACTACCCAATTTATGAAGAGGTTATTGAAGGAGATGAGGAAAAGGAAACGGAAAAGAAACAAAAAATTGACTCGGATGATTCAAACAGTGATTCAGAAGTGGAAGAAAATAAGAAATTCAAAACAAGCAGCTGGCAGAAAGATCATCCTAGAGAGCAAATAATTGGAGACCCCATAGTTGGTGTTCAGACAAGAAGAAGAGTAGTAAGTAACTACTCTCTATTATCCAAACATTGAGCCCAAAAATGTTGCTGACGCAAGCAAAGATGAAAGTTGGATGAAGGCAATAAATGAAGAATTAGATCAGATCGAGAAAAACAAAACTTGGGAGTTAGTACCAAGACCTGCAAATAAAAATATAATCGGTACTAAATGGGTCTTTCGAAACAAATTGAATGAAGACGGATAGGTAGTCAGGAATAAAGCAAGATTGGTATGTAAAGGCTATGCACAAGTTGAAGGTATTGACTTTGAGGAAACCTTTGCACCTGTGGCTAGACTAGAGGCAATTAGAATGTTTCTGGCTTTAGCAGCTTACAAGAATTTCAAAGTTTATCAAATGGATGTGAAATCAGCATTTTTGAATGGGAAACTTGAAGAAGAGGTTTATATTGAGCAGCCAGATGGTTTCCAACTTGGTGATGATCCCAACTTGGTTTGCAAGTTGAAGAAAGCATTATATGGCTTAAAACAAGCACCCCGAGCATGGTATGCAAGGCTAGACAACTATCTTACTCAACAAGGGTTCAAGAAAGGTATGGTGGATAGTAATTTGTATGTCAAAACAGAAAATGGCCATCTTATTGTTCTTGTTGTATACGTAGATGATATCATATTTGGCAACAACAAAGATGAGTCGTGTAAAGATTTAGCAAATAAGATGCAGAAAGAATTTGAAATGTCAATGATTGGTGAACTTTCGTATTTCCTCAGGTTGCAAGTTAATCAAAATGAGAAGGGCATATTTATTTCTCAAATTAAATATGTGAAAGAGATGCTAAAAAAGTTCACAATGGAGGATTGTAAGCCGCTTAGCACTCCCATGACGACAAAGTGCAAGTTGAGCAAGGATGACAAATCTCCACATGTTGATCAAACCATGTACAGATCTATGATTGGGAGCTTATCGTACTTGATAGCTACTGCGACCGGATATTTTGTAGGCAGTATGCATGGTAGCACGATTTCAGGCTAGTCCCAAGGAGACTCATGTGACAACAGTGAAGAGGATTCTTCGGTACCTCAAGGGTACTATGGAGTATGGGTTATGGTATCCGAAAGGTAAGGACTTCACCCTTATTGCGTATTCAGATGCAGATTGGGCAGGATGTGTAGATGACAAAAAGAGTACCAATGGAGGTGCATTCTATCTTGGAGACAGGTTGGTCGCGTGGCACAATAAGAAACAAGAGTCAGTCTCCTTATCCACAATAGAGGCAGAATATATTGCAGCGACAACGTGTTGTACGTAGGTATTATGGATGAAACAAACCCCGAAAGATCTTGGTATTAACTTCAGTGAGCCAATTTTAGTTAAGTGTGATAACACCAAGTGCCATTAACATCTCAAAGAATCCGGTTATGCATTCTCGCACAAAACATATTGCTATCCGATATCACTTTTTGAAGGAGAAAGTTGCGGAAGGTGAGGTTAAGTTGGATTTTGTTCCAACAATAGAGCAAGTAGCGGATATCTTCACAAAACCATTGCCCAAGGAAGTCTTTGAGTACCTTCGCAATAAATTGGGAGTGGTCACGCTTCCCAAGAATTGACTAGCTATCGGGACCACATTCTCATGGGGAGCATTTGTGTATTTGTTTATCTTTTTGCTCATGTTTGTGATTTTTGCTAAGTGTAATAATTTTTGCCTGAGAATGTTGTGCATGGACTCAGGGGGAGTTTGCAGCAGCCCTTTGGTATTGTTGTCAAAGGGGGAGAAGAGTTACAGGAAATTGCACGTGTGTTGCCAACAATTCCAAAGGGGGAGATTGTTGAGCAAGGTGCAGTGACAGTATTGTCATTGTTGTCAACACAGTCAGATAGATCGGTTGATGCAGTGGATAGGAGTTCAGAGGTTATTCAGAGTATGTACAATGATGTTAAATGCTTATGAGGATGTTTTTGATGTTTGGGTGAAGTTGTTACAGGTTGTTTGTGCAAAGTTGAAAAATCGTCATGTTGTGGCTGCTCCACAACGTACCCCAAAATTGGGGACCCACCTTTTTGCATATTTTCCAAGAAGACCGAAGTGGCCCATATGCTAAAGATCAAAGAAAAAGCAAAACACCGCAAAAAAAAGTGTCGCGATATCGCGACATGTTGCATTTAGAGGGTCAGCAGAGAAGAGAAAGAACAAGAAAGAAAAGTGTCGCGATATCGCGACATGTTGCATTTTCCGGCCAAAGAGAAGAGAAAGAACAAGAAGAAAAGTGCACGATATCGCGACATGTTGCATTTTCGCAGCCAAAGAGAAGAGAAAGAACAGGAAAAAATATTTAAGAGAAAGAACAAGAGAAAGGATATCCACATGTTGCATTTTTGTCCAAAGCAAAGAGAAAGAGCAAGGAGAAAAGTGTCGCGATATCGCGACATGTTGCATTTTTGCGGTCCAAAGCAAAGAGAAAGAGCAAGAAGGAAAAGTGTCGCGATATCGCGACATGTTGCATTTTCGCGACTCAAAAAGGGAGAGAGAACAAAGTGCGATATCGTGACATGTTGCATTTTGACTCAAAAGGGGAGAGAAACAAAAGTGTCACGATATCGCGACATGTTGCATTTTTGCCAAAGGAACGAGTAGTTGAAGATGCGCCGATATTAGTGATGAACACCAGGATAGTAAAACCGAAGACCGCATAGTGACGTGGACCTATAAGGAATAAATCAAAGATTGAATAAGGTAATTTGTCACATAAGGACAAAATTCAATGAATAAGACAAAACGTTACATAAGGAATCTTTAATGATTTGAAATCATCTAAGATGGTCGTTACACATGGAAAGAAGCGGACGCATGCCCATGTGGAGAAAAGGAAACGAAGGGCCACAAAATAGAAACGAAAAGCCTTTTTGGAAACCAAAACACATGCATGCACAAGGGAAGGAGAAAACGAACAGTCATGGAAGGAGAAAACGAACAGTCATGGAAGGAGAAACAAATTTTTTCAGAGGTTTTAAATACGCCATTCAAAGAGGCCATAAGAAGTTGGTGCTCCTTTCTGTTGGTGCAGATAAATTAGGGGTTGGTGCTCCTTTCTGTTGGTGCAGATAAATAGTTGGTGCGGATAAATCAGGGTTGGTGCTCCTTCCAATGGGTGCTGGTAAATTGATTGTAAAGTTGGTGCTTTGCAAAGGCCGGATTTGGATGGGAGTCCAAACAGTCATTTTGAGGATGTAGCCAAATCGGTGAACCTCGGTACATCTTGTGTTGTGTGATGTTCTCTTGTTATACTTGCTTTATTTGGTTTCAAGTTTTCATTGTTTCGGCTTTAAGAGTTGAAGATTTAAGTTTTAAAAGAGCTACACTGATTCACCCCCCTCTCATTGTCATTGTGAGACTAACAATTGGTTATTATAATAATAGCAAACAAGTATAAAGTTCATATATGTGTATATCATATATATGAGACAAATGAAATGAAAACATAAAAAATAAAATACCACATATATATAATAATAAGGTTATTATATATATTATTATAAAAGCTTCATTAGGAGTTTGATGTTTTAAATATAAATCTCACTTGGGTTATGTTCATTGTTGACCACAGGTTATGGAAAGCGCTCACCTGAAGGCAGATTCGATGGTCTCTAGGTGGATTTGAAGTGATCAATTAGACTCCACAGCGGAGTCGCCATGGTGGAAGAACGCGAGATCCAACTACGATGTTGACTGGGCATTGAAATATGCCAAAACATAGATGCGGCATGTGTGGTGATGTGTATGTGTACAACATTCCTTTATCGACTTATCAAGGCAAACGATGTAACATGACGCAAAAGTGGCACACAGGATATGAAAGAAGGAGAGGCCCCATGTTCACTTTGCTCCACTCGACAGACATACATAGGCGGTAGCATGAGGAAGAATTAGATGCTAATATGAGACGAGGGTGACCACACAGAGTGTACGCATTCAGATACATGGATGCATACATAGTGACGGGTTATACCCGATATGAGGGAGTGTATCCTCATTCACCATCAAAGCTAGCATGGCATATGTATACATTTGAATACATCGTAGGGATAATAGGGTTTAGACGTCAGGACGGTGGACAGTGGCATCTGCGTTAGCAAGGAACGGAGTACAATGACTTTGTTTGGTTTCAGTGAAGCGCAAGTTCGTGATAGGCCAAATACAGGTATTGAAATCAATGTTTGAAGTAGAGGTGTTGTTTGAACGACAATGACGACCGGTGGGCACAAAACGTAACCATGGAGGACAAAATATGTTTACCCATTATGAAGATCGATAGACTAAAAGTGTGGCCTTCAAATGTACAACGATGGATGATCTCATGGATAGAGTTTCATCATGACATTTCAGATGGAGAATAACTCATCATGGCATAGACACAATAGTGGGGGAGGCAATAAAAAATGAAGTGGCTCTTGACATATATGGATTCAGCAATGTTGGTTGATCGGCATCAGTGTAGCAGTGATCGGGTTTGAAAGTACAAGGATTTTGGATGAAACGTTATCTCATCTAACTTCAACAACTCGATAACAGTGACATTCAAGGCCGGACGAGTCCCTTTTTTGTGTCAACGAATGAGGATAGTTTTGGAATATGCAAAGGGAAGAAAGGGATACCTGATGCAGTCGTGTCATAGTTCTATGATAGCAGTTACATAGCAATTAGATGATAACGTCGTAGAAAGGGCAGTGTTGAGGTGATAGGTGAATAGTATTCTGTGACGAGCAATCATCGATGTGTGTAGTGGCATGACACGGTGAGGTGATATTTTTGAATAATGGTGAATAATATGACAACAGCTCACCATAGATGATTTAATAGTGGGTCAAGCATTTCGTAGCTTAGAGGAGGATTACAGTAAAAAGGTCCTGGCGATAACAATTGATACATCAACGATGATAGATAATTGTAAATTCATGACACCATAAGGATGCTCGAGAAGAGCTATGTTTGTAAAATTATCATTCAAAGGCTCATAGTCAACAATGGAGGTCTCCGAGGTTGAGTTCAAATATGTCGACGTCGGAACGATAATCCACGGCAGTGAATAGTGCAACGATGCTCATAGACATACAAAAGAGGTTACTTCCCCCATGATGTCACATCCTAGTTTTGACAGCGTTATGACATGGCAGAGGAGTTACATCGAAGTTATCAGTGGCAGTCAATGACAATAAGCGATGAAATACTCGACAGTGTCATAAATGACAGAGGTGAGCAGGCAATATACAACATGTATTTGGGATACTCGTATGGCTAACGGATGTTCTATTAGGATTGAAGTTTCACATTAATTTCACCCATGGATTTATCCTTCATTAGAAGGAGGAAAATATGATTATGATAATATCATAATGTGTGGAAGCCATAATAAAAAAAACAAATAACGCTTTGAAAGCATTATACAAACCCAACGGTTACAAAAGGCGTTACCCTACAAAGAAGAAAAGTTTGAAACTGAAAGAAAGAAAAGCTCCGCTCCACGTGGGAAGAGGGTGTTGTAGATTATAAATAAAATGTTAAGAGAAAATAAGGCTACGGATTATCCTATGGGAATGGTATTTGGTAAATCCAAAAGCTTTAATATTAGAGTTTAATTAAAACTTACAATTAAATATTAGAGTTACAGTGCACAACATTATGGTAATAGAGAATGAAACAAAATGAAACGATGGAAAAGGAATATAGTTTTGGAAGGGAAAAATTTTGGAAAATGAAATGAACCATTTAAGAAATAGGAAAAAAACAACAAGTAAGAAAGGGAAAACGAAGCGTTTTGAATTCCATTTTGAACCAAACGAAGGGACAGAGAAAGCGAAGAGACTTTTTTGAAACTTTAAAAACTGGAGGAAATACTTGCACAGGGGTTGGAAAATTTTCAGAGAAGATTGCAGTAATGGAGGCATGCACTTTGGTACTAGATTTTTCTGAAGTTTTTCCTTCCACTATGACTGTTTTGGGAAAACTAGAAATTTTGCTGTGTAAAATAGAACACTTTTAATGCAAAAACTTTCAGAAATTTGCATCTTATGGGCAAGAAAGGAGGAGAATTTTTTTTGCATGCAATATTTAATTGTTTATCTTTATTTTTCAGATTTAGGACTTATAGATGAATTTGATGCATGTTTTATTGGTTGCTTCAGGCGAATGTCTTAAATCTGAAAATTATGTTTATACCCTAGGAGCTAGCACCTAGCTTGTTTTGATTGTGCAGAATTGCAGGTCCAATAGGTTAGGTTGCATGCATGGAATATCTCACATATTTGGTTTTACCGGAATGGGATGGCATCATACTGATTGTAGCACATTTTACATTTTTAGCTTTCATTTTCAGTTTTTAGATTTTGTTTTTATTTTCCAACTTTTTATTTAAATTTTTTAAAAATTCTCGGACATTAAAATAAAAAGTAAAAAAATTTCAAAATCCAAAAATGATTGCATGGTTGCGTATATTATACTTCATACTTTCATTACACACTTAGATGTTTTTACTTTAGGGTAATTTAGTATTTTTAAAAATTACCCGAAGTTATTTTTATTGCAGATTTTAAAATATCAAAATTTCAAAATCTTCATATTTGGGCCAAATTTAAATTTTTCAGCTTTATATCTCATTCATGAGCCTATGATGACATATCCCTCATGAAAACTTCAATTTCATTGAAGGGATTATGTTTTATGGCATTTCACAAATTACCATTTTTGGAGCATAAATGTACCTTTTCTTCATGAAAATTCTGATTTCATTGAAGGGGGTAATTTTACATGTTACATTGAAGGTCATTATTTTAAAGCACTAAATTATTCATCTTTATGAAAATTTGATTTCATTTAAGAGGGATAAGTTGAAGTGACATAGTGATATTAGGCAGAAGATGAGGAGCAGTGGAGGAAGCGGAGGAGGAGCAAAAATGACAGGCAGGAATTTTGAACCAAAGGAAGGAGAAGATCCAGAGGCAAGGTAGAATGTTGTAGCTAGAAAGGAAAATGATTCCCTATCAGCTCAGTTTGAAAATGCTAAAGGTACAAATCCTCCAGATATACCCTCAGAAAAAGGGTCCCACTGGGGTTCGGGAGCTGGCAACAAGGGCCCAACATTTTTGGAAATGTTGAAAGGGAAAAAGAAGGAGCCAGTCAGTGAACTACCACCCCTAATACCAAACAATAACAGGTTAACTACGCTAGTGGAGATTATGGAAAAATTCTTGGATATGGAGGCATCATCCTTAGTTGGCAAGTTTTTGGGAGGAAGGCCGGACATTGAGACTATTCGCTCATGGGCCGCGACAAAGTGGAAAACTTTAGGAAGCTTAGAAATTGTAGCCATGTCAAGAGGTTTTTTTATGATAAGACTCAACAACAAAGATGATGCAGAGCGCATCTTGACAGGAGGACCCTAGTTTCTAGGAAGGCATAGCCTCTTTCTGAGGAAGTGGGGGGAGGATTTCAACCCTGAGAAGTAGAACATTAATATAGCACCCATTTGGGTCCACTTACCAAACCTTCTAGCCCAGTTTGTTAATGAGTACTGGATTAGTGGAATAGCAAAGATGATAGGAAAGCTCGTGGCAATAGACCATTCAACCCGAGCAAGGACTAGACTAACGCATGCCAGGATCTGTGTAAATGCAAACTTGGATTCTGATCTACCTTCTTAGGTAGAACTGGCATATGGAGAGTTTCTAAGGATTCAGCCTGTGGAGTATGAGAACAAGCTGGCATTTTGTAGCATGTGCAAAACCCAAGGCCACCTTCAAGCCCAATGTCTGACAAGAACTGCAAACAAGGAAGCCACGAGCAAAGTTTTTCTGGGGAAAGCTAATGGGATAGGGATCCCAAAGTTTCAAGGACCGTTTCTTAACTTGGAAGGATACAGATAAGTTAAGAATAACCAGGCTGACCAAGCCAACACAGAACTAGAAAAAATCCAGGAGAAAGGAAAGCAACATAATGAGGGAGGCAAAAATCATAAGGTATGTAATAAAGATCCCAACTTGAACATGTTTGATATCCTAGCAAATCTAGAAGTTGAAAAAGAAAATAGTAAGGATGATACCATCGATGTCAAGTTTCCTGAAACCCTAGACTCCCCATCCAAATCGGGACCATCCACATCCATGACAAAAAGCCCCAAAAGCTATGCTCAAAATGAAGAAAAATTGCCAGGTCATTTTAGTTTAAACATGGAAAAAATAGAGTCAAGAGTCGAAGTTGTGGAAACAAGAGCCAGGAATGCAGCTCCTAATCGGGTAGTGGAGCAAATTATCCCTTATCAGACGAGCCCAACGATAAAAGTTTCCTTGAAGGAAAGCCCCCTGTTTAGGAACCAGATAGGAGAGGTGAACCAAAACAAGGCTGAGGATGAAGAGGGAATTGAAAACCCCCAAAATGAGGAAGAAGGTTCAAGCCCTAGAATATCACAGTATATGCCCCCTCATTTTAGTACAAAATAGACTAGAAGCACTACCAAGCCTCCGATAGATTATGGAAGTGAAAGAAAGAAAGGGAGAATATCTACAGTAGAGCACTATAGAATGAGAATCAATGAAGAAATTGCAAACGAAAAGCAAAGAACATTGTTACAGCAAGCTATTCCTGGCCAGGATAATAGCAAAATTGACAAACCCCCTTTGGATCAGGGAAGGGGGTGGGGAAAAAATATCAAACAATCGAAATGAAGGTTCTCTCACGAAATGTGAGAGGCCTAAACAACCCACTAAAACAAAGGATGGTGAAGTCTATAAGGAAGGATTGGAATCCTACTATCATTTTTCTTCAAGAAACCAAAAAATATGCGGCACAATCAGCACTTATAGCTAGAAGGATTTGGAAGCAAGGGGAAGTGGCCTTTCAATAGGCGAGAGGAGCATCTGGGGGCCTCATGATCTTATGGGATCCTATTAAAATAGAAGGAAGTATTATTCAGGAAAATGAAAGAGTCTTAAGCGTATTATTTCATGATTTTGATACTAATAAGAATTGGATTATGTCAAATGTTTATGCCCCCACCTCTGTCCAAGGGCGGTCTGAACTGTGGGAGTTTTTGGTGCATTTTATCCAAGGTTTTAAAGACAGTCCTTTGGTTATTGGGGGATATTTCAATACCCCCCTTTACCCATCTGATAAGAAGGGAGGATTTGGGTTACCCTCAAGGAGCATGGAGGACTTCAATGAATTCATTAACACAAATGAATTGATGGATGTAAGACTAAAAGGAGCTAAATTTACATGGAGTAACAAGAGGATAGGAAGTCATCTGATTCAAGAAAGGTTGGATAGGTTTTTTTATCCAAGAAAGCTACAACAATGTTTGGTGATTCAGCGTTACAAGCCCTTCCTAAATGCGCTTCAGACCATAATCTTATTCTATGGGAGGCATTTCAGGCTAACTCCTTTAAAAAGCCATTTAGATTTTTCTCAATGTGGGTTAAACATCCGAAATTCAAGAAACGAATAGAGGAATGATGGCAGCAGCCTATCTAAGGAAGTGCTTCCTTCAAACTATCTCAAAAACTTAAGATGGTGAAAAACAACCTTAGAATATGGAATAAATAAGTCTTTGGAAATATTTTTGAGAATAAGAGAGCAGTGGGGGAAAAACTGAGAATAATAGAAAGAAAAATCCAAAATGGAACCTATGATGAGGCGACAAGGACTGAAGAGAAGGAAACCCTTTGTGAGTTTTATAATATTTTAGCTTGTGAAGAGATGTATTGGAGGCAAAAATCAAGGGCATTATGGCTAAAGGAAGGGGACTCTAATTCAAAAAATTTCCATGTTACCACATTGAGCAATAGAAGCAACAATAATATTAGAAATTTAACTAAGGTGGATGGATCCTCAACTCAAAACATTCAGGAGATTAGGGATGAGGCTGTTAATTTTTTCAGTTCATTATTGGGTGAAGAACGGGCTTGTAATGCCCAAGCAAAGGACTCTCTCCTTCAATTCATTCCACAACTCATTGATGAAATGATTAACGAGTCTCTTACAATAGATTTTTTAGACAAAGAGATCAAGGAGGATTTTTTTAACATGGATCCTGACAAAGTTCCTGGGCCGGATGGGTTTTCACCACGATTTTTCCAAGTTTGTTGGGATATTGTTGGAGCAAAAGTTATTGCTGCAATTAAGGAGTTCCAAAGTTCAAATCATATTCCAAGGGTTTTCAATTCAACTTTCATTGCTTTGATCCCTAAAGGCCCCAACCCCAAGACTATGGCTGAATTTAGGCTGGTTAGCCTTTGTAATATATCCTATAAAATTCTGTCCAAAGTTTTAGCCAACCGTTTGAAGAAAGTTCTACCGATTATCATTGATTCAAGTCAAGGAAGTTCTGTACAAGGAAGATCAATCTTAGATGGAGTTATTATTGTTCATGAGGCTCTTCATATAGCCACTCAGACCAAAAAATTAGTCATGGCTTTAAAGTTATACATGAACAAAGCTTTTGACAGGATAAATTAGGAAATCCTAGAGGCAGTTTTATTAAAATTTGGCTTCAACATGAAATGGGTCAAGTTAATAAGAGAGTGTATTTCTAAGCCTTGCTTTTCAGTTTTGGTTAATGGGTCTACTGTAGGTTTTTTTCAAAGCAAATGTGGTCTAAGACAAGAAGATCCCATACGTCCTATGCTATTCATCATTGTAGATGAGACCTTGGGAAGAACCACTAAGGCAGCAGTGGTAGCTAGACTAATTTCAGGTATCAAGGCCACGTCGCTAACTACCTCGGTGACACATCAGCAATTTGTTGATGATACATTGCTACTGACTTTGGCTTCTATGGTTGAGGTAAGCAGGATTAAAAATATTTTCATAATGTATGAAGAAGCGGCTGGACAGAAAGTGAATTTTGATAAGAGCAAACTTTATTTCATCAATACCCCCATTCCTAGACAACATAGCAAGGATCATGGAATGTCAGATTGCATCCCTTCCCACCTCCTATTTAGGTCTTCCCCTATTTACGAGGAAACCTAAAGGATCAATGTGGAACATAGTTCTGGAGAGGATCCAAAAAAAGCTAGCGAGGTTGGAAAGGACATCTGTTATCTCAAGTAGGCAAAGCAGTTTTAACTATGGCTTCACTTCAAAGTATACCCGTTTACTTCCTATCAGTCTTTAGAGCTCCCAGCAAGGTGTATCACAAAATTGAGTAGCTTCAAAAAAAAATTATCTGGTCAGGGACTAAGGATAAGAAAAGGATCCATTTAGTAGGTTGGAACAAGGTTTGCAAACCTAAAGTTGATGGGGGGTTAGGATTGAGGAGAGTTGCTCATCTCAATATAGCTCTGTTAGCCAAACAAGTGTGGCGGTTATTGACTAAGGTCGATAATGAATGGACTGCTAGTTAGGAGGAAATACCTCAAAGGTGTGAACTTCCTTAATGACAACTTAGCAAGTACGGGGTCTACTTTTTGGAAGGCAATCCTCACGAGCAGGGATCTTGTCAAGAAAGGTCTTAGATGGATTCTAGGAAATGGGTAAACAATAGACTTTTGGAAGGATCGGTGGGTGAGAGCTGAGGAGTTATCCCAGAATCCTCGTTTGGCTAGGATTCAAGAGCATATGGAGCAACATATTGGGAAGAAGGTTGCAAATTATATATGGCAGGATATAAATATCAACAGGTGGAAACACATTAGAGTACAGGGTTTTGAAGTGGAGTCTGAAGAGCTTTATAACATTTTAACTCAGCAAATTATTCCCTCTGAAGAGGATAAAGATCACATTGTTTGGGCTGAGACTGAAAGTGGTGACTTCATAGTTAAGTCTGCCTATAATTTGCTTCTCAATGTGGAAGGTCAACAATTTCAACCGAGTTTGGTTTGGATCAAAGGCTTAATTCCTAAAATATCATTTTTTTCATGGCTAGTGATTCAAGGAAAAATCCTCACTATGGACAATATGTTATCCAAAGGTATGGTTATTGCTAACCATTGCTACATGTGTAGGGTAGGATGGGAGACTACCCAACACTTGTTTCTGGAGTGTCCGGTAGCAGAGTCCATCTTGGATGAACTTTTCCAAGCCTTTAGGATCTCGTGGGTTAAGCTTGCTCTTATATCCGAAGTGTTCCATCAATGGCCTCAACCCTTTGTTAGCCTAAAACTTAAGTACCTATGGAAAATATGTTGGCATCATTTTCTCTAGCAGATTTGGCTAGAAAGGAACCATAGAGCCTTTAAGGATACCATTCACAACCCAAAAACCATCCTCAACAGGATTATTGTCTTTACAAAAGAAAACCTTAGCACCTTAGTGGATGAGAACCACTCAATTATTCCCTAAGAAAAACAATTAGCTCGGGCCTTAGGTATTGAGGACAAACCTTCCATTCCTTTGCTAAATCCCAGAAATGGGATTTTTTAGGAGCCACACCCCCAGGGTTGGTTTAAACTAAATTTTGATGGTGCAGCCAAGGAGAACATGGGAAGAGCTGGAGCTGGAGGAATAATTAGGGATCATCAAGGAAATCTGGTCAAGACCTTCGCTGAACCATTGGGAATCAGAACTAATAAAGAAGCAGAAGCTAGAGCCCTTTGGAGAGGGTTGCAAGTAGCCCAAGCAATTCAAGGTAACTTGATGATTGAAGGTGATTCTATGAACATCATCAACTTCGTTAACCAATGGCAAAAAACCTCCATGGAGAATCGAGGGAGTCATCCATGAAGTGAGGATCCTTTTTGCGGCAAGACATAACTGGAGGGCTCGTCACGTGTACCAGTAAGGCCAACAGGTCAGTGACAAATTAGCCAACATAGGTGTTGATGTTGGTAGTTTGGTGACATGGACACAAGGTGTGCCACATGAAGTGGAAAACATTATTAGTCATGAAAAGAAACCTACCCATTAAGGAGAAAGATGAATGGGTGTTCTTTCCCCATGGAGATGGTAATAACTATGGGGTTTCCCTCTAAATCATACCAAATTGGAAATGAAGGTAACAGGGTGTAAGCCTTGGAAGATTCCGATAGAGAATAGGAAATGGGCAAGCAACAGGTTTCACAAGTGCAAAGTTCCAAACTTCAATTCCTGTCAATGTAAGTAATGTTTATAGTTATGTTTAGGTATGGGTGTGCTTTTTTAGTAAGGTGTTGTAGGGGATTCAACACAATTTTTGGTAAGAAAGTTTCAAGGATGACTAGGATCTACAATCTCAACAGAATGCTGGATATTGTAATAGGTTTTGGGTTAACCTGCAAAACCCGGTAATTAATGAAGACTTTTATTTACCAAAAATAAATAAATTGAAGTGACATTTTAAAGCCCTTATTTTAAGGCCATAAAGTATTATCTCTTTGTGAAAATCAATTTCACCAAAGAGGGATAGTTTATTGATCACATTGAAATCTATATTTATCTTCATGATAAGAAGCCATATTCAAGGAGCCTATTAATCATTGAGGATTCACATTCATAGATAGATTTAATCTTTACTTTCATGCTTCAAATAGGATTTAATGCAAGATAAAACTTGATTAAAATTTACTTAATAAGGGAAGATAAAATATACCTTAAAATCCTCAAGATAAAAGGAACTAAGGCACTACATCGTAGTCATATGAGGACCAACTCACATTTGCTTTATTTTGGTTTCATTAACAATCATTAAAATAGCATGGTAAAATAAACCAACACATGCCCCTTGTTTACAATTACTTGCAATCACTAAAGTGTTCCAAGTATTTAAATTGATACATCTTTATTTGAGATTACTAATACACATATGCAAATGCTAATATAGCGGAGACCTTGGAGAAGTTGTTTGTTTAACTTCTTTGCAAGAGATGGTTTTGGAGTCCAAACCCTAAGGGAGAGTGTAATTTCACAATTGGGTAAAATTAACATGCAACAAGAGGGTCATTTTTGGATCACGTAAAAAATAAAACTTGGGACAAGAGAAGAAAATATCAAAGGTAATCTATTTGCTCTTGGAACATATCAGATCCTTAGAGGGATATGTTTAAAGGGATTCAATCCGAGAGAGTACCTTGTGGAAAAGGTTTTATGCCCTATCAATTTCACTTGATAAGCTTCGAGTTGCTTTTCCCTTTGTATCTCCCCATTCCTCCACCTTCCCCTTTATTTCATTTTCTCCTTCCCTTTGTTGCTTGTATTTCTTCAGGTTGATGAAAAATATTTATTTGTCTCAACTGTCTTCTAGTCTCCATTCCTTATTTTGTATCTCCTTATTTTCATTTCTTGTTTTTTATTACTATTTTCACAACTTGTCTTCCTGATTCTCTTGTCCACTGCAATTATTTTTGTATTTGTCATTTCCATATTGTTTCTCTGGCTCTATTTTCCTTGTTCTTCCTCTTTGCCCCCACTTCCTATGTATTTTTCTTTCCCCTTTGTTATTTCCTCCTCTTATCTCCCTGTTTTAGATGTTGTATCTCCTTCTCCTTTTGTGTTTCCTTTTTCACAATATGAAAAACCCATGTAAGTCGCCAAGAGTGTGGGTAGATTTTTGTGCCTCCTCACCCACTCTTATTTTTTTGAGGATGATATCACCTTAGGGTTAGCTAATTTTTGAAGCATTGGTGGTAGAAGCAGATTTTCGAGACCAAGTGGATGAGAAACAAAACAAATATCCAAGTCTAGGATTGAATAAAAGAATGGGTAGGGGCATGCTCAAAAGAAGACCCCAAATCCTTGCCTTGATATTGGCTGGAATATTGGGATCCCAAATCCCCAGATGAAAGAATCAAACCATGACATAGTTGTCACAAGTCCTAAGTTCCTGCCTCTAAAGTTGGATGGAACTTTGGAAAAGTAGCATTAAGAGTCTGAACCCGATATTTCGTTCCTAAGATATGATGAGCAGAAGACTGAGAAGGTGACACATGAAAGAGTATTCCTAACCTATAGTGACATCAAAAGGGAGGCCTTAGAATAATAAAGAAGAACTATTAATGATCATAGCTACCCTAGTATGAGCTAATGAAGGGCAATTTGAAGTACGTAGAGCCTACAAGCAGTTAATCAAATTTTCTAGCTGCTCAAAAGGGTAAAGTAGATGAAATTTATTGTTTGAAAATGTCCTACAAAAGTGATCAAGGGTTAATATTTCTATAAAAGCACCTAAGTTCCTTGAGACAACCGCCATCCCTCTTGAAATGGAGTGTTAGTAGATCTTTCGACCATTCTAGTATGATTCTTGCTATCACGCACCATCAATGCTTGAAATTGAATGTATTGTAAAATATTCTATAAATAGGGGAATACTTACCATTCCAAAGGGTGGCTTTATGGCATTTACAATTCATATGTAATATTATTCATCTTGTAAATAATAGTATATCACTTTTTGGTCTCTCAATCTATCTTTGTTTCTATTTTTGCATAACTATGGATGTTTATTTCTGCGATGATCGTCTGAGATTATTCACTTAATTCTTCTATTTGGATTTCATGGGTCTGTCTGGGCGGTTCTAGAATTTGCATCCATCCTTGGGCATCGAGTTTTTATTTCTATTAAAGCTAACTGAGTGGGAGCACTCTAATTCTACTATTTGTATTTCATGTACCCTCCTACTAATTTTGGAATTCACCCTTGCTTGCTATGTTGAACGTGAAGCAAGGATAGAATAAGCTGATCTGTTAGGTGGTCTGCTTCTTTTTACATTGGCGATGTCGAATGTGTGTGTCTTGATGCAACCATACCCCATCCTTATTAGTTTCAGCTACGACCTTCCTTTGCTTTATTTCTCATTCTTATTTTCCCTTTCTCCCTTTGTAGTGTAGGTATCTAGAATCAAAGGAGCTAACCTTCTCTAGATATCGACTACCCTTGCCTCTCATGAGCCATTCGATCGTTCAATTTTGATCAAGGACCATTGGGAGCGCTCCCGCTCATTTGAAGATAGTTTTTATACCAACAATATCAAGGTGGGTGAGGAGGTTTTGACTCACCTATAGCTTGTAGATGACATAATATTGATGAGAGTGGTCAACTTCAAGGAAGAAAGAATGATTAAAGATACTTTAATATTTTTCTTAGGGTCACAAACCAAGTCATCAATGATAAGAAATATAAAGTGGACTTCTTCAATATTGATCAAAGGCTTTAGAGATCTAGGGATTCACAAGGAATTCTTTCCCAGTGGTATATTTGAGGGTCCCTTTGCATTTAAAAAATTAAACATAGATATATGGAGGAATCTTTTGGATCGTTGTTGTGGCTGCTCCACAACGTACCCCAAAACTTGGGGACACACCTCTAAAATTTAGTTTTTGAGAGTTTTGTTTGTCTTTGAGTGCAGATGTGTGATATGACCTCAATCATGAGCTCACCCTACAAAGTTTGAGCCTCCTTGGTTTATAGGATTTTATTTACTTTTGAAGAGGAGTTTGATCTTACTATCTGATTGAAGTCATTATCGATTGTATTGATGTTTTCATTCATTAGATAAAATTAAATTTTGGTCTTAGATTTTTGTTGGTAAAATATCTACCTAATCAATAAATACTACGTTTATGCACCCTAGATACGACCAACATTGAAATACTAGAGGAAAGAAATATCCTCCATGCCAATCTCTAGAGAGGGATGGTTCCCGAACTAATCCTAAATTGGTAAATACTAGGGATGCAGGAAAGAAATTAAAAAAAATATAGAAAGAAATGAGAAATATGGCCACAAGCCAAAGTGACGATTTTGAAGCAGACTTATAGCAAGAAAAAACCCAAGCACAAAATAGCATCTAATAACAGGAAAGCAATAGAATTACTTGCAATATTGCAATAATAACTTTCAAAATACACTCCAACATTCACTTTCTCACCAACAATTTTAAATTCAAGCGCATAATTTAAACTGAACAAAAAATAAGAAAAGAAAATGTAAAATAGAAGCATACCACACAAAAAGCAATTACACGCAAGATTACTTGCAAATTCAAAAGCTTGATGCCTTGTATTGATGCATACAACTTAGATAGTATTCTCGCAAACTGTCTAACCTCTCCACTTACAATAAAATTTGCTTAGTATTTATAGAGGTTTTTGCATCTTTCATTTAATACATTGGAGAATAGAATTTCCAGGGATCAGGGACAGAACAAGAAAAATCCTCCTCGAATTCATTGAAAATCCATCCTCCTTAGGAGATAACCTCCAAAAAATCTACAACTCGGGCGTTGGTGCATAGATAGTTAGAACAACATTAAATATTGAGGAAGCGCCTTCAGTGCTTTGGAAATTAGGAAGGTCCATCTATTCTTCTCCTTTGCTTCAATATCCACAACATGGGTTACTTGATGCCACCTTTATTTAATACTCATGATCCTAGCACCTTCAAACCTTTGACCATACTTCCATTTCACCCCAGAATCACGTTCACCTCAGAAACTTGCTTCACCCCAATTGTCTTATGCGTGCATGTGATCCCCTATTTTAAAGTGCGCTAACCCCCGAGAAAGACGAACGGGACGTTCACCCCTCAACTAGAGCAAACATGATTTCATATTGTTGTCATGGTTCATTCGCCCCTCAACTAGGGTGAACCTGATTTATTATTCTCCTCGAGCGCACATGAATGCATTACTTCTTTGGGGCACGTTTGCCCATAGAAAGGGTGAACGACGTGATGAGGCCATAAATTGCCTCATCTATGAACACTTTTTGGATACATTCCACTTATTTGAATCACCCTTTTTATTATGTTTCTATGCTAATTTTGGGTAAAATGCATTATGTAATGATATTTGCATATTCTGAAATGTTAAGTGCATATATTCTGTTTTATTGTTTATTTCTGCAGTTTCACCTGTTTTCAGCTAATTTGTCAATAGTAATTTAAAATCAGTAGTAATTGTTGAGTGTTTGGTGCTTAATAGTAGTATTCCTCTGTTTGAGCTAATTCAAATGCAAAAGGTGCCAAAGACCTTGTCCCCTGTAGCTGACTGTGTAGGAAAACAGACGTAACTGTGACAGTTCCAGCCAGTTGTACATATACAGCAGGGCTTGGAAACGGTCACTCTAGCACATGCCACCAATGCAAAAAGGATGTACAAGATAAAGGAAAACATTCTAGGTGGTCAAACACTTCTTCCCTACGCGTTTGGAGCATGAAATAGTAATTAAATGTCACTTCCTGTTATTTCGAAGCAGTGCAGGAATAATAGCGCGGGAATAGGGAATAGCGCGGGAACAACAGAGGATGGTCAAAAAGCGACAGATCGGTAGAGGAAAGTATTGGCAATTGACCAGAAAGTTGCCCCAACTCATATTAACTGATTTCCTCAATGAATGCAGCTCAATAAGGTTGAATGGATCAAGTTTGACAAAGCAAGCTCATGCATTTTAGGAAACAGTTGTGCAAACAGTTGTAAATCCCTACAAATCGGCAACCAAGCATATCGAGCATTACATTATAAATAAGAAAGCTCCCAACACGGTTGAGCATATAGAGATATAGGCATATAGGCATATAGGAGAGAAATAGGCAATAGAGTGCGGTTATTTCTGTAGCAGAACAATAATCTGTAGATTTTCCTGCATTACTGTAATGCATTTCCAGATTTAATAAAAGGTGCAGTTTTCAGTTATCAATTAGCATGTTGAGTTGATGATTAGCATTTAAGTTTCTTTAGCATAACTCTTCACCTTCATCTGGTTACTGGAAGCAAGGGCCACTTGCGGGACCGAGAGGAAGGCATCTTCGACGAGAATACATTGCTAATTCCTTGCTGCGGCGAGGTTAGCGAGAATCTGCCAGTTTCATTTCTTTAGCAGCTTTAAATTCAGATTTCAGTCTTGACAACATTTTTCCATCATTCCATGCAACTTCAAGTTTTTTGTCATTTTCCAGATTTGCAGCAATTTCCAGTTTTCTGTCATTTTACTGTAATTTCCAGATTTGTGACATTTTCCAGTTTTGCAATAGATGATAGTTTGAATTTCTAGATTTAGAACATGCTCAGGGAATTGTAGTTAGTTTATTTTTCTGCAACTGTGTGTGATTTCAATTCTGCAATTTACCTTTCTGTTAATTTCAATTTAGCAACATTTCATTTTCTGCTATTTCAGATTCTCCTTTTCTTGCAAGTTTTAATTCAACTTTATTTTTTGCAATTTGATTTCCAGTTCTAGGAATTAGAGGTCACACAAAAACCCCCAAAAACACTAACTGTTCCACCAATAAAACCCTATTCTTGAATGAATTGAACCTGCAGCTGTGACACCTTCTATCGTATACAGCCTTTGGACACCACCCTAGACTGACACATATAATGATTAAATGATGAATGAACAACGACACTCATCATTTTTGGCACCGTTGCTGGGGAAAAATAGGTGTTGTTAGAAAAAGTGAAACAGGTCAAGAATTGTGTTACAATCCTTGAAATACTGCATTTCAGTTTATTTAGTGAATAGGCATGAATGCATAGGCTAAGGGACGAAAGAGGGAGGTTTATCCAGGACTGGCTCTGAACCACCAAAGCGTTCTTCACGATCGGATGAAGAATTGCCTATATTTGGAAATCCTAAGCAAGACATACCATCTTCATCAGCTGAAGTTTTGGAAAGATTAGAAAAAGAGCTTTTTGAAGCACTTGCTGCTAAACATTCCCCTCAAATTGGACAATTCCCATCATACTCTAGAAAGAAAACAACTATGGCAGCACCACTACCACCACTAGGTGGGTATGATAATCTTGATGATCCTCCTAAGACTTTTGAATATCCCATTCGGTTGGATCCACTTCTAGATGCCCCCATGAAAACAATTTCTCCATCCATATTGCCAATTTTTAGGGGAACTATTTCAGAAGATCCTGATCAATTTCTGTTTGAATTCAAGGTGTTATGTCAAACTTATGACTACATAAATGATAATCAAAAATTGAAATTGTTTCCTTCCACACTTAAGGACGTTGCTCTCCGATGGTTCATGAGTAATCTTGAACCTAACTCAATCCGTACCTGGGATGAAATGGAGACTGCATTCTTAAATAAATATCAGGATTATTGTAGAGTAAGAAACAGGAAAGATGAGTTGTTTAGGATCAAGCAAGAAGAAGATGAAAGTTTAGAGGATTATCTTGATCGCTTTGCCTTTGTCCAAAAGAGATGTGGTCTTGTAGAACCAGATTTCTTAAAGCCTATCTTCTTAAGAGGATTGCAGGATGAATCTAGGGAAGTGTTAGATTTAATGGGAAAAGGAGACATAGATCAACTTGACCTTGAAGATATTGTGGAGTTATGTAGAAATTATTCCCGCACTCACCAACGGAGAAAGAAGAGAAATTTTGGCAATAATGACATAAAGGAGTTGATGGAGGAAATGGCTAATTTAAAAACTGATATCCTTGTTCAACTCAATACTGCATTAGGTGAGAGGAATACAAAATCTAATTCTACACCACCTTTGGCAATTTATTGCCCAAGGTGTAGGAATAAGCATGCCTTGCAGGATTGCCCCCTAAACAAAACTTCTATTTGTGGAATTTGTTCCAAGGAACATTCAACAGATAAATGCCCTTTGTTGCCTCATCTAAAATCTGTCTTGGGCACCCAAACAGAAGAACTTAATGCTATTGGGCAGAGATCCGGTGGTGGCTATACACAATATCCCAATGCTCCTAGATTTCCAAACTGGGGACAATCTCCTTGGAATATGAATATGCCATGGGGACATGCAGAAGTCCCTGCACAACCTTGGAACCAACCTTGGACAGCTTCTCCAGATTGGTCACAATCTGGATGGATGAACCCACCTTGGCATACCATGCCTCCACAATGGACACAACAAGGACAAATATGGGGACAACAATATCAAGGACAACCATATCCACCACAGCAATATCCATCATATCAAGGACAACAAAAGTATCAGGGACAAGCTCAAAACTTGCTGCCTGCTCCTAATCCCAATTTTTAGGGAAGAATACAACATCAACAAACTCAACCAGTGAAACAACCTCCACTCCCAGCTCAGCCTGTGACTAACCCAAATAATGCCAGACAAACAGCCCCTGTTTATGAGGCTGAGTCTGAAGACACTACTGCAGTTCATGTACTTGACTGTAGTAACATCCAGCTGCGTTCAGGAAAGATTTTATCTGAACTTGTTCCACCCACCATTGAAGAAATTAGTGAGAAACAAGAACCTCCAAATCAAGAGGCGTTGCAACAAAAACAAAAAGAAGAAAAAATAGCAAAAATGCAGGAATCTTCTCCAGTAGCCTTACCATACCCTGAAAGGTTTGATCATGTTGATACTACCCCTGAATCAGAATTAGTAACAGAACTCAAAAAGATGTCAATTTCTCTTCCTTTTTTGCAAGCAATAAGGGATATACCTTTAATCAAAAAGACTATTCAGGAGTTATGTATCAAGAAACCTGGTAAAAAAAGAAAGCCTTTCCTAAAACTATTCAGGTAGAAGGGAAATTAGCTGATCTATTGGTTGGGAAACTAGTTCCTCCCAAGTATAGTGACCCAGGCAGTCCAGTAGTTACAATTACTATTGGAGTGATGCAAATTCCTAATGTGCTAATTGACCTTGGAGCTGCAATTAATGTAATGACTAAAGACACAATGCAAAAATTGTAGCTCCATAATCTCGGTCCTACCACCACAGTCTTGGAAATGGCCAGATAGGTCAGTAGCTAAACCAGAAGGTATCTTAGAAGATGTGGTCGTTAAAGTCTCTTCGTGGGAATATCCTGTAGACTTCTTGGTGTTGCAGCCTAGAACTTTAGTCAATGGATACCCTATCATTCTAGGACGACCTTGGCTGGCTATTGCAGTTGCATTTATAGACTGCAGGTCAGGGGAAATGACCATTTCCAATGGTATTGACCTACAGAAAATTTCTTTGTATCCACCGACTCAACCTTCAACTAAATTTTTTGGACAAATTTGGTATCCTGAATCTGATGAAGAATCTGAACAAGAAACCATTGCTACTTTGGCTACAGTCGTAGTGAAGGAACATATTGAGGAAATCACTGCACCAAAAAGAGAAATATTCGAGAATGAAACTGTCCTAGTTGAAACATTACACTCAGAAGGACTAACTGATGATCAAATTCTTGTTGATCGGTTGTTGTGGAAGGAAGAAGAACCAATGTCATCCATGTCTAGTCAGGAAAGATCATTCACATTACCTCATGGATGGCATCATCATCTCCTTAACACCTTCAAATGTCCTCTGATTCCATCAGGTATCACCTCAAAGTCAGATTCTAGAGTATTTCATAATCTATAGCCACATCATTGTCCATTAAATGCATTGATCAGTAGCTATGAAGCAGCTAATTCTATCTATCCAGGGATCAAACAAATTGAAGTTCAGCCAGGGAAATTTTTGAATATTAATAGTTGGTTAACTGATGACCAGGAATCCAAACTATTTGCAGTTTTGCAGAAACATGTTCAAGCTTTTGCTTGGAACTATAAGGACATGATAGGCATTCATCCTGAGGTATGTACACATAGGATATACATAGAAGATGTAAAACCAGTAAGACAACCTCAGCGACGCTTGAATCCTGCTCTAAGAGAGATTGTGAAAGAGGAAATTGAAAAACTCTTAGATGTTGGATTCATTTATCCAATTTCAGATAGTAAATGGGTTTCACCATTGGTCATTGTTCCAAAGAAAAATGGTAAAATGAGAGTATGTGTAGATTATAGAGAGTTAAATAAGGTTACACATAAGGATCATTTCCCATTACCCTTCATAGACCAAGTATTGGATACCCTTGTTGGAAAAAAGTTTTTCTATTTTCTTGATGGTTTCAGCGGGTATAACCAAATTCAAGTTGCCCTAGAAGATCAGGAAAAGACTACCTTTACATGTCCTTGGGGAACCTTTGCTTACAGAGTTTTACCCTTTGGGTTATGTAATGCTCCGACAACATTTTAGAGAGTTGTTTTAGCAATTTTTTCTGATTTAACCAATGAAAGTGTTGAAATTTATATGGATGATTTCACGGTATTTGGGGATAGTTTTGAATATGCATTAGAACAACTTGAAAAAGTGTTGATTCGCTGTGAAACATACCATCTCTCTCTTAATCCTGAGAAATGCTTCTTAATGATGGAGGAAGGAATTGTTCTAGGACATCATATCTCTTCTTTTGGAATCAAGGTTGATCCTAAGAAGGTTGAAGTCATCAAAAACCTCCCCCCTCCACAAACTCAGACTGATGTACGCAGTTTCTTAGGACACATTGGTTTTTATCGCAGATTCATTGCTAATTTTAGTACCATAGCAAATCCCATGTTTGCTTTGCTCATGAAAGATTCTGAATTTGTTTGGTCTTCTGAATGTCAAAATTCCTTTGAAAAGTTAAAGGAGAAGTTAACCACTCCACCTGTTTTAAGAGGTCCTAATTGGGAGTTACCCTTTCATATTCAAACTGATGCTTCCAATAATGCTATTGGAGCTGTGTTAGGACAGATTGAAAATGGGGAACATTATGCAATATATTATATCAGTAAAAACTTGATAGGAGGTGAGAAAAACTACACTACCACTGAAAAAGAATTCTTGGTTGTAGTCTATGCTATTAACAAATTCCGACACTATATCACAGGGTATCAAGTATTCATCCATACGGATCATGCTTTGCAATCAAATATTTGATGAATAAACCATTGGTTAGTGCAAGAATTATTCGTTGGTTGATTCTATTGCAGGAATTTGATGTTACCATAGTAAACAAGCCTGGGAAATCTAATGTAGTTGCAGATTTCTTGTCAAGAATACCAAATGCAGATACAGGGGAAGTCGTGGAAGATACCTTCCCAGATGAAAAGTTGTTTGTTGTCTCTGTACAATCTCCATGGTTTGTAGACATAGCTAATTACTTAGTTACAGGGAAGATTCCTCTTCACTTTACCCCTAAACAAAGGAAACAGTTAATCAAGCAAAGCTCTTCTTTTAAATGGATAGAAGGATTACTGTTTAAATGCAGTCCTGATCATGTTTTACGTAGGTGTATCCACCAGGATGAAGCATATGACATCCTACGAGCATGCCATGATGAACCATCGGGAGGGCATTATTCGATCAAAAGCACTATTCGCAAAATCTTGGGTACCGGATACTATTGGCCATCTTTGCACAAAGATGTAAAAAGGTACGTAAGACATTGTGATGCTTGCCAACGAATGGGAAAACCTACTTTTACTAGTGAAATGCCATTACAACCTCAAATAGGAACAGAACCATTTGAAATATGGGGTTTAGATTTTGTAGGACCCATTAATCCTCCTTCCAAAGGCAAAGTACATATCTTGGTATGTACTGATTATGTTACCAAATGGGTAGAAGCTCGTGCCTTTAAGCATGCTCGTGAAGAGAAAGTTGCTGATTTTCTGTATTCATAGATTTTTCTGCGTTTTGGAGCCCCACAATCCATCACCACAGATCAAGGACCCCAGTTTACTTCAAAAGTTGTTGAAGCCTTCACTCAACTCTATCAAGTCAAACACAGAAAATCCTCACCTTATCATCCACAAGCCAATGGCCAAGTCGAGGTGACTAATAGAGAATTAGAACGAATTCTGACCAAAACCATAGCAGTCCATAGAAGGAATTGGCTAGACAAGTTACCAGAAGCTATTTGGGCTTATAATACCACGTGGAAATCCACCATTGGATTTACCCCATATGAATTAGTTTATGGAAAACAACCTCTTTTGCCTATTGAATTTGAATTACTAACTCTTCGAACTGCTTTGGAAGTAGGTATTGATCTATCACGGGGCACAAGAAGATCGCATTCTGCAACTTGATGCATTGGATGAACTATGCATGGATGCCCTACATCAGACGGAGATGATCCAAGCACAAAGGAAGATGTGGCATGATAGTCACATTCAGCAGCGAAGATTTCAGCAAGGTGACTGGGCCTTGTTGTTTGATTCACAATACAAGGACTTCCCTGGAAAGTTGCGGACCAGATGGCTTGGGCCGTACCAAATTGAGGAAGTGTTTGACAATGGAGTTGTTCGCCTTACACCTATCGATGACTCACAACGCAAATTGGTGGTAAATGGACATCGTCTTCGTATGTACCATAAACCACAAAACAAGGAAGAATTTCTCAAGCAATTGGAAAGTTTGGATGTACACATTTGGGAAGAAAGCTCTTCTTCCAACTCGAATTCAGTAGATTAACACAATTGAAAAAATAAAAAATAAAAATAATAAATAAAAACTCAGAAAGTGAAAACCTCTTTGAGGCGCTCCTGAGTTGGGTTCACATGAAAACCGGTGTTCCGGCATGTTTACCTAATTGGTTTCACCCTCATTGTTCCATGACCATTGTTTCACCTATTTTCAGATTGCACATGCCTTAGTTCAAAGACTGGTTAGCTGGAAATTTCAGCAGGAGCACCCTGAAATGTAGATAAAACGGTTTTAACAGGTATGTGCCTTCTCATTTTCTGAATAGTGTAAATTATTAGTATATAGTGTATATATCCTTGATTAGTATAAAGCATGTAAAAAGGGGAATCAAAAGTAGAAAGTGTTTTACAAATGCCTCTGCCTAATTCTGCTCTAGAATGCAAAAATGAAAACTACGTCGGAATCAGTAACCAGGAAGCGCAGGAATAAACTGTTTTATTCCCAAAGTGCAGGAATAAACTGTTTTATTCCCAAAGCGCAGGAATGAACTGTGTAAACCACTAAGCGCAGGAATGAACTATTTTATTCACTAAGCGCTGGAATAAGTCATTAAGGGTAGGAATGGGTTTTGTGTAAAAAGTTTATGACACGTGGCCTGCGGTAATTTATTTGGTTGAAAAGGGAAAGTTCAAGTCTTGGATTTCGTGCAGCACGTGAAAGTTGACAACCATAACAAAACCAACGAAAATTGGGGGTTGACGACATCGTAAACGCTGCCACGACATTCTGCATGTTTCGAAGCAGTTTCGACGCTGAGGAGTGAAAAGCCCTAAAAATAGAAAACACAAATGCAGGTCATAAAAATTTGCAGCCACCAACACACAGAAAGCAGCAGAAGATACCATGGGTGGAAAGAAGGTTAGAGCAGAACCTGAGAACATCAGCTACCTGGAAACAGATGTTGCGTCCTTGCAGATTTTTACCAATGGAGGGTTTCTGCCATTTTTATGCAAATTCGATGGTTATTCTGAGGGCCTGGTGGCAGAATTCGCACGTACCTTCCGAAATGATAGAGTACACATTGCTGGGATGTTTATCCAGGTAACCCCTGAAATACTTAGTCAGATTACTGAATTTCCCCTTCAAGGTTTGCAAATTGTTAAAACCGATAGAAATACTTTACCAGACCTAGTAAATCAATTTACGAAAGAAGGGGATAGGCAAATCAAATTTTTAATGAATAAAAATGTGTGCAAAGGGGTAAAAAGGTCCAGTTTGCAGTCTCCTTGGGATGATGTCGCAATGTGGGTAATGCGGTACATTACCTGTGACGACCAGTTTTCTGTTGTGTCTAGCCCACACCTCAGAATCCTTAACCATTTGTGCCATGGAGCAGCTAGACCAAACTGTAGGGTCAACATTCCTCTGTATCTTTACCGAGAACTTAAAGCCATGGCTCTAAAATATCAAGCAGGGAAGGGAGGCCCTAAACATCATGGGCTAATTAAACTCATCTGCAAATACCATTTTAGGGGAAACCCTAGAAACTTTGACCGTTTCTTCTCTCCATGGGCAGAAATTAATGATGCAAACTCAGCACCAGAGGGAGAGGAAACAGAGGAAGATGCAGAAGAAAATCCTCAGCCAGAGCCCTCTGAACATAGAATTTCCCCTTCACCTGATAGTCCTCCATCTTCCAGAATTAGGAGACAACATGCATCAACATCTGAATCCTAGTTAAAAAGGAGAAGAGTGACATTTGCAGACAATGTACAACCCAGTAGAGAAATTGGGGGTTCTAGTGAGCAGGCATCTGCTCCAGAATCAACAACAGAACCCATGTCTATTCTTGACCCAACAGAACAATCTGCAGTTGCTCCAGAACAAGCAGAAGCTGCATCTGCTCAGGAACATCCAAAACCTACAGGGTTGAGAAGGTCTGCAAGACTTCAGAAAACAAAAACCTTGTCAGAAACACCAGTACATATTGCAGACCCAATCAGTTTGTCAGAAGAAGAAATTAGGGCAGACAGTTCACAGGAAGCTGCACAGGAAACAGAAATACAGCCAATGGAATTGGACCTAACAATAGAAGAAACTGTAATAAGCCCTATCTTTCCATTGGTTGATTATCCGACTCTGAATATGAAGAGCATATAAACTTCGATACTGAACCAGCTAGGATTGAGGAGCATATTCCCATGTATTCTAAGTCTGACAAATATTCTAAATTTGAAAAATATACTGAGTTTGAGACACATTCTACGTCTGAGGAAGAAGTTGACATCCACACTCAGTTGCATGCTGCAAGGAGTGTTATTAAAACCCAGACCAAATGGATTGATCAGGCTGAAGAGGCCATGAAAGAAAAAGATCAGCAAATTTTTTAGCTACAGCAGCAAGTTCAAGAATTGCAAAACAAATTGTTGCAGTTGGAAAATCAGTCTACAGGATTGACAGAAATAGTACCTGATGAATGGGCTCAAATTCTCCTAAATTTGGCTGGACAATCAGAAGATGCAACAGCACAGGCACAGGGATCACCTGTCACAGATGCAGCAGGAGTAGAGACATCTGATGGTATGCTTCTGCAAGAAGATCCATCTAAAATTTTGATGCAGAATGACAGTCCTCTTCAACAAGGCATTCAAACATTTTCTGTGCAGGACCAAACAGTTGCAGCTCAGGAACAAGTGTCTACACTCTCTCCTCTGGCACAAATGCTTCCTCATGAAAATCCAGTAGTTACAGTAGTTACAGCAGAACAGGGGACACAGACAGATTTGCCAGTTGCAACATCAACTGTAGAAGTTGGGGTACAGGTGAACATAGTGGCTCAAATGCAACCTATTTTGAGGCCCCCAAACACAGTGCCCTTGACTAGGTACAATGAAGACCTAGCCTATTGGATGACTCGGTGTCATCAATTAGAGGGAAAATTGCAACTATGAACTCTGCCACAAACAAACTAGAAGAGAAAGAAAAAGAAGTCAACAGGTTGAAAACACAGGTAAAAGATGTATGTCAAATTGCAGAGTATGCAATACAGTGTAGAAGGCCACCTAGGTTCTATAGCCTCCTACTCAAGGAGAGGTACCTTCGTTGGCAGATTATGAGACTAGTTTTTGAGCTCCCTCACCAGTTGACCACTCCTGCAGAATTTGTGGAAGCCTTTGTGCAGAGTCCAACGGAGCAACAAAACTTATTATGTGAGTTATTCTTACATAACTTCTTTTTACCAACAGAGAGCATGTTTTTGCCTCACATTTATACAAGAGATTTACAACTGAGGGCCTTTATGTCCACCTTACAAAATAATATTTATTGGGACTCAGAGAAGAAGATAGCCAAGGACTTAGAATCACAGGCAGTTTTACTTGTCAGGCCTGCTCCTCTCAATCACAGGGATTGTACCAGTACTCACTACTCCTTTATGAGGGATCCCAGAATAAGACAACTTTATCTAGGAAATCTGCAAAAAGGTATAACTCAATTTCAAAAATTTTGTGCAGATTTCTTTGATGATGTTGTGGCAGCATGTAAGAACAGATGGGGTGAATTGTCTATCTCCCTACAGAAACGGGAGCCAATTTCTCCCACTAACCTGTTTTGGTCAAGGAGAAGGGCAGAAGGTATTATACACATTATTTCAGAAATCAAAGAACATTGGATAGGGCTAAGATATAGAATGCCCATAGTTATCACTCATGTCCCCTATTTCTTTGATAATGATCCACAGCCTGATGAGGACTTCCAACAATGGTTTCAGTCTGTAAAAACAGTCAGTGGGTTCTACAAAATTGGTGGTGCATTGTTAAAATTTCGTGAAAGATGTCTGGATCTGGACCTGTGTGCCTCAATAGCTGCACAAAATGCATGAGGACATGCATTACCATAAGTTGGGGGGAAAATGATGAGGCCAGGAATTGCCTCATCTATGAACACTTTTTGGATACATTCTACTTATTTGAATCACCCTTTTTATTATGTTTCTATGCTAATTTTGGGTAAAATGCATTATGTAATGATATTTGCATATTCTGAAATGTTAAGTGCATATATTCTGTTTTACTGTTTATTTCTGCAGTTTCACCTATTTTTAGCTAATTTGTCGGTAGTAATTTAAAATCAGTAGTAATTGTTGAGTGTTTGGTGCTTAATAGTAGTATTCCTCTGTTTGAGCTAATTCAAATGCAAAAGGCGCCAAAGACCTTGTCCCCTATAGGTGACTATGTAGGAAAACAGACTATGACTTGTGATAGTTCCAGCCAGTTGTACATATACGGCAGGGCTTGGAAACGGTCACTCCAGCACATGCCACCAATGCAAAAAGGATGTACAAGATAAAGGAAAACATTCTAGGCGGTCAAACACTTCTTCCCTACGCGTTTGGAGCATGAAATAGTAATTAAATGTCACTTCCTGTTATTCCGGAGCAGTGCAGGAATAATAGCGCAGGAATAGGGAATAGCGCAGGAACAACAGAGGATGGTCAAAAAGCGACAGATCGATAGAGGAAAGTATTGGCAATTGACCAAAAAGTTGCCCCAACTCATATTAACTGATTTCCTCAATGAATGCAGCTCAATAAGGTTGAATGGATCAAGTTTGACAAAGCAAGCTCATGCATTTTAGAAAACAGTTGTGCAAACAGTTGTAAATCCCTGCAAATCAGCAACCAAGCATATCAGCATTACATTATAAATAAGAAAGCTCCCAGCACGGTTGAGCATATAGAGATATAGGCATATAGGCATATAGGAGAGAAATAGGCAATAGAGTGCGGTTATTTCTGTAGCAGAACGATAATCTACGAGTTTTTCCTGCATTACTGTAATGCATTTCCAGATTTAATAAAAGGTGCAGTTTTTAGTTATCAATTAGCATGTTGAGTTGATGATTAGCATTTAAGTTTCTTTAGCATAACTCTTCACCTTCATCTGGTTCTGGAAGCAAGGGCCACTTGCAGGACCAGAGGAAGGCATCTTCTGACAGAATACATTGCTAATTCCTTGCTGCAGCAGGTTAGCAGAATTCTGCCAGTTTTCACTTCTTTAGCGACTTTAAATTCAGATTTCGGTCTTGACAGCATTTTTCCATCATTCCATGCAACTTCAATATTTTTGTTTCTATTTGCGGCAACTTCAAGTTTTCTGTCATTTTCAAGATTTGCAGCAATTTCCAGTTTTCTGTCATTTCTCTGTAATTTCCAGATTTGTGACATTTTCCAGTTTTGCAATAGATGATAGTTTGAATTTCTAGATTTAGAACATGCTCGGGGAATTGTAGTTAGTTTATTTTTCTGCAACTGTGTGTGATTTCAATTCTGCAATTTACCTTTATGTTAATTTCAATTTAGCAACATTTCATTTTCTGCTATTTCAGATTCTGCTTTTCTTGCAAGTTTTAATTCAGCTTTATTTTTTGCAATTTGATTTCCAGTTCTAGGAATTAGAGGTCACACAAAAACCCCCAAAAACACTAACTGTTCCACCAATAAAACCCTGTTCTTGAATGAATTGAACCTGCAGTTGTGACACCTTCTATCGTATACAGCCTTTGGACACCGCCCTAGACTGACACATATAATGATTAAATGATGAATGAACAACGACACTCATCACGACGTGTTCACCTTAAACTTTGTTTATGCCCAATATTAGAATTTAGTTCACTCATTCAAAGGGCGATCAAGACATTCACCCATTATTTGGGGTGAGCATGACTATTTGCAAATATTTCAATCAAGTCCCTATTTTCATCAAATATTCATAGGCGCTTTCCTTCCTAATGCATTCATAGTGTGGCAAACTCAAAATCCTTTAAAAGGAAGCTTATACAACCCTTCGAAATTTTACAAAAATAGTCATATGGAAACAAACCAACACATATAAAATTATCTCAAAATAATATTGCCGCCATAGAGAATACAAAGTTTCATCAAAATTCTTCAACAAAATTCACAATGTAGCAAAATACAAAATGATCAACATTTCTGGCGACTCACGGGGTATCCAACTCACATGGATGCAAGCGATCCCATGTCTTTATTCATTGGGCTACAGAGTCCTTTTTGCCAGCCATTTTAGTGGGTGCAGCTGCCTTTGTCGTAGATGTATTCTTTCGGGACACTTCTTCCTCTTCCTGCTCCTGCTCCTTCTACTCTGCTTCTACTACTACTCATAGCACTTCAGCCTACTCTGCTTCTGTTGTTGCTTTGAATGTTGTCATGAGCTTTGCCACTGCCTAATCCTCCTACTCCTGTATTGTTTCAGTAAGAACTTCATTAGCATGAACGACCTCGTCCCAAGCATGAGTGGTGAACAAGCAGGGAACACTGAGCGAATCATAGATAAATCAAATATTCTATACATCCATAAAACTGAGATGCTTTGACCACTGAGCCAACTCATAAAGTGATAGCTACAAGCACGTATACTTCTGCATCAAGGGCAACACTTACGCTTCAGCGAGAGGTTCATCCAGAGCATCAATTTCGAAAGTATCCTCAACAAAATTTTTTTAGAGCACCTCCAGTTCTACCATGGGAAGAGGTTCTTCCCAATTGTCAACAAAATTTGGAAATACCAACTCATCGATAGTCTCAAAATGCATCATAAAAATGTGATGCTCACGCTAAATAACATTGAGGACAGCTCGCCCTTCCCTGACTAGGTCCATACACTAAAAATAGCTGCATAATGTTACTCGTTCTTGGGACCAAGCGTAATCCATCTCACTAAGGGGGCGAATGTTCAAATTGGTGTTCAAAAAATCTTGTACTTTTACAATTGTCTCCATGTAGGGCGAAAGCATCTCCTTTATGGTATCGATTAATTGCTGCCCAAGATGAATCTATAATTGTGCCTCCCATAAATACTGGAGTACCTTGACAGTGTACGCAACCAATGTTTTTGAATTCTAGGTCGAGAAAGGGTGAGCATCCTTAACATTGTTGTGCGAAAACCCTACAACATGTGCTACTTTATCCTCCAACTGCTTCTTGAGGTCTCCAACCTACTGCTGAAGATCATGCATCTCGATTCAAGCAGCATCATGCTCTTTCAGATGTACCTTGACCTGATTACATAAGTACTCATTCTTAGTGGCAGTCTTCTTTTCAGTCGCTCTACTCTTGGCCAAGGTATTCTCAAGCTTAATTATTTTATTCTGGGTTTCAAAATATTGTTCTTTGTAGTTTTCACTGTGCAAATACACTAAACTCATATCAGCTTGGATGTTGCCCATTTTTTCAATTGGATCAATCTGCATGAGGTCTCTAATTGTTTCAGAAACAAGATCACTAGGCTGCAATTCTCCCTACAGCTTTTGAACGAGCGAAATAATGGTGGTTATATGGGCTTCCTTGTAAATAGGATCGAAGGCTACCTTTTTGATGGGTTGCATTGGTGCTAAAGCCTCCTTTCATTGCATGCTCTTTAGCCACTACGAAGAGATCAGGTGCGCCCTATTGATATTTTCAATATCAGGTTGTTTTTGGGCCACCTATATGTCAGGAACTGTCTGCAGCTCCAAAAATTTTGAGCGACTAGGCCCAGCGGACATGGATGATACAGAAAAAAGTGAAGGGATAGAAATGGAAGGAAGAGAAATGGTGGATGTGGTGATGTATGTGGGTTTAGCTATAGTGACAGTAACCCTAGGAGGGGCTTGTGTACTTACAACTCCAACAACGGAAGTAGTGACAACTGTAGGGATAGGGCGCAAAAAAGAATTCGACCCTAATGCAAAAAAATAGAAATAAATGAAGGACGAAGATGCGAGAATGCAAGAAAGAGTAGTAGTGATTTTGGGAGTGGAAGAAGATATAACGGACGAAGATGTTATAGATATAGAAGTGGAAGGGACACCAAAGGATGGAGAAATAGAAATGGGACGCTAAGAAAATGTAATAGATGGGACCGAAATGGAAACCACTGCTTGCTCTGTAGAAGAAGGAAAATAAGGAAAATATGTACCTCAGGGTGCAAACGCCATATGTTGGATGGATGAGGACAGTTGTGCAGGCACTTGTTCATCTTGCTCAGTTACTCGCTCTCCAATGTCAAGAGCCTCCTCCTCATCCACGATCTCGACATGTGAACCCTCTAAAGATTGCTCCTCCTCTTATTGAGCCATTGGAAATATTTGCACAAATGAGGTCAAGAGCTCCCCAATAGGTGGAGGGTTCACAGCCAATGCGCAAGCCACTGCAAGAGTTGTTATACTTGGTGTAGTAGAAAACATAGCAACAAAAACCATAGGTGTCATAACTATGGACATCATAGCCATGCTGGTTCGATGCCTCTTGGTCGCTTTCGAAAAGGGAGGTACCATTGGCTATTTCAGCTACTTGGGTGCGGGTGCTTCCTCTTAAGGGAACTTTATCCTTTGAGACCGCCTCTAAAAAACATTTTTTTGCTCTTCTTCCTCTTCGGTCTCCTCTCCAATCGTCGGGCTCTCTTGTTATTGGAAGATACTTTGGATGATATTGCTGAAACTGATAGCCAAGAATATCTACACCTTCCAAATTGTGATAAAATTGAATCATGGGTTACTAATTTGGATTATGATAGCCTTACAAGTTTGAATTCAAGAAATAACCCACTTTTGGAAATAAATGAACCATCTAAGGAAGGTGAAGGTGAATTTGATGATAAACATGTTGATGAATAGGAAGATGAAGAAGAAATAATTGAGCGTCACAACTTGATTTTGGAAGATGATTACTATGATTCTTGGAAGAAATGGGAAGAATATGCTCGCTCTAAATATTTTATTGAACTTTTTGTGTCGATTGATATGCAGGATAATACAATTGTTTTCTTGCATGAGGATATTACAAATCCTGTACAATTTGAGAAATTTTTGGAAAGTGATAAGAATTCTACAACCAGGGATCAAGGAGGAGAACCCTTTGAGGGAAAAGAAATTAAAAATATTGATCCACTTATTGGTTCTATAATGTCTATTCCATCTCAAAATGAGGAAATTTCAAAACCTGAATGGTTTGGATTTGATATCACTGATGATCCAATTGAAATTTTCACGTTATCTGAAACAACCCAAATGATCGATCACGGAGATGTGTTAGTTGACCCATCCCTAGATAGACAAGACCTATGGTTTGAAAAGGATGGATGTGTTTTTAATTGGGTGCCTAATTTTGGTGTCTTTGATAAACAACATGGACAAAGAACAAGTGCTACATGATGATGATGATGATGAGTATCATGAGAGAAAAGAGGAATTTACAAATCCTCTTCAAGTAAGGTTAAATGGAAATGTGCTAAAGGTAAAATCTCACCTTTTGGGTTCCACTATTCAAAATCAAGGTGAAGGTTTATCTAAAGGATTGTTAGATTCAAATACTATCAATGATGAAATGCCATTTGTGGTTGATAAAGAATTTGACTTAATTTCTCCTCACACCACTAATGATAATGCTTTGTTGAATGAAAAGGAAATTGATATGCTTGAAGTGTTAAATCAAGTCCATAATCAATTAGTTGTTGAATCTAGGGTACAAACTTATGATGATCCTCATTTAATAAATATCCTAGATGCTTGCAAGTGGTTGCATAATTTTGATTGGTCTACAAATTTGGAAAATGATTTGGCTTTAAAAATTTTAGAAATAGGCTCTAGTTTGCAATATCTCATATCCGAAAAAGAAATCCTAATTCTAAATCAAGAAGAGAATTTTGAAACTGACATCCTAAGGAATAGACAAGAAATTATTAAAAATCAATTCTTGTTTAATCAATTTGACTTTTACTCCACTATGGGATTATTAATGGAACTTTACTAAAATGGTGGGGAGAGAGAGGCAAGTTGAAGTTTGTTGCATTTTTTGGCTTAATATTGTTTTTTTATTATTCCTACAACGTTTGGCATGCATATTACGTTGTATGTCTTTTGAAATGTTCTAATCATGTTTGGGATCTAGGGAAGTGATAGTTCAAACTTTGCACCATCTTGTACCATATTGTACATTTGTATATAGTTTGGTTTTCATGTTTCGATTTTGGGTTTGGATTTTGTTGTGATTAGGGTTATGCGTAAGGGGTCAGCCCCAAAATGTATTTATAAAAATTTGGCGAATTAGTTTCGAAATCCACGTGAATAGTGTCCAAACGTATGTAGAAGGTTCACTATTATTAGGGGCATTGTTGGAAATTTAAACTTAAAATGGTCAAATTATTATAAAATTGGGGCGAATAGACCCAAAATGTTTTGGCTAATGGGCCCTGGTCAAGGGTCCCAAATATTAGCCAATTTCAAATTTTGAAAATCCTAATTTTAGCCAATTTCAAATTTTGAAAATCCTGATTTTAAGTTTTGTGTGTTGGATTGTCCCATGTTTTGAGGTAATGTTTCGTGGCCACTAAATTTTGGTCTTTCGACCCATTTTGGTTTGTTTTCGAAAAAAAAGGAAAAGAAAAAAAAGGGGCCTGTCTGGGTGTTTCTTTACTTAGTAGGTTTGAGAACCTGATTTGAAATTTTGATAAACTCGAGAAAAGGGGGATGAGTTATTTGGTGATCATGCTCAAATTTTGGGACTAAAATGGTGGAAAGTGGAACAATGAAATATTATCCAAAGCTCCACATGGGACCCACACACACATTAAATGGTGTTTCTAGAAGTAATAAGGATGAAGTTGTCTTGATTTGCAACCTAGGCAAAAATCTAACATGCTCTACTTTGGCTTTCTAACCTAGTGAGACTTGAGGCTTTGCAAGAGTTCCATTAGTATAAGTGATGCAACAAATTTCTTGAAATTTGTCATCTAGTTCAGGACAACTCCACTAGGGCTATAGATGCTTGACTGGCTGTGGGGCCTTGGCTAGGCGGAGCTTGATACTTAGAAAAAAAAAAAGAGAAAAAAAAAATAATGAGCAGTAGAAATCTTGACACACCTAGGATAGATGGGCTTTGCAAAGCATTAAGTGAGCACACGGGTGAGTTAGATAACTCTCACTGGGGCTATAGACGCCTAACTGGCAGTGGGGCTCTGTCTATAAAAGTCTTCACTTTGTGAGCTATACTTCATAGCCTAATGTACAAAGGGATGATGGAATTTGGAGGATTTTTAGAAAGACAGGAATGAATCACTTTTGCACACACTGAGCAAAGGTAGATAGATTAGTTGTGTTCATTCTGAAGTTGTTTTCACCCACCTTCTCAAGAAATTGCTAAATGATTTTCGTTTCACTTATTTTGTGTGTTTTCATTTCAGATTGGGTTCTTACCAAAATTTTCAGGAGCATTTCCCAGTAGAGTCGCCATTTGTTGTGGCTGCTCCACAACGTACCCCAAAACTTGGGGACCCACCTCTAAAATTTGGATTTTGGGAGTTTTGTTTATCTTTGAGTGCAGATGTGTGATATGACCTCAATCATGAGCTCACCCTACGGAGTTTGAGCCTCCTTGGTTTATAGGATTTTATTTACTTTTGAGGAGAAGTTTTATCTTACTATCTGATTGAAGTCATTATCGATTGTATTGACATTTTCATTCATTCGATAAAATTAAATTTTGGGCTTAGATTTCCTAGTTTGTAGTTTGCTTGTTTTCTTTTAGTTTGATGTGTTAAAGTTGAAGCCTTTAGATTTCATGTTGAGAACCTCAATAAATAAATAAATAAATATATATAAATATATATATATATATATATATATATATATATATATATTATCATTATATATTACATATTACATATATGATAATTATATATATTAAAATGAAAATAAAATAAAATAAAAGGATAAAAACTAATAAATATGTATATATATATTATTATTATATATTATATATATATATAATAATACTATATATAATAAAAAAATCAAATAAGAAAATTATTTATATATGTATATGTATTCATATTATAAATGAATTGAAAAATAAAATAATATAATATAATACATGCCATATTCCATTATATATAATATAATAGATTATATTATATTATATATAATGTAGGTTATATTATATTGAAAATAAAAAAAGGAAAAAGTTAATAACAAGCCATGAAGGCTTTATGTTTAAGGTTATATTGTTATACTATTTGGTTCTAAATGTGTCGTTGTTTATACTTGCAGGCTTGAACGGCAAAAGATGACACCATTAGATCAACGAATCATCGATGGACTTTCGGAGCAATGAGGTTCATGGTATTGTGGGCCCACAAGGCAGTCACAAAATAATGTGAATGATTGTCGACGCTCTGAGTGCTCAAAGAACATTGAACGTAAATGGCACAGAGACAAACCTAAATTTGTCGTAGTCGGAGACCAGATTACAGCGATGGGCAGGTTTGATGCAACAAAGTGGTGAATTCGGGCATAATCTATGAGCGGATCAGTAAACAACAGAAGAGGGTTTCACGACAACTGCAGAGAGTTTCATCAGGGGCTGTAACAGTTGGTGGTCCCCAAAGGAGTGCACATTGGGAAAATACCAGCAAGTTATAATCTGGAATGAGGTCAAGCATGGGTAAACGATGTATTATGCGCCAGGTGGAGATGCGGATACAACATTCACTTGTAGAGGTTTAATTAAGGCCGCAACAAGGGTGTGTTCGACAAATGTTATTACATCGCACCAGGAGTCAAGGACGATCATTATTTCCCCTAAGCAAAAATGAACCAAGCAATCATTTCAAAAGCAGAGAAATTTTGACAAACTGGGTAGTGATGCTGAGAACACACGTTTGAAGATGCAAACACAAAAAGTGTAATGATGTCGAGATTCACGTTTGAAGATGCGAACACAAAAAGTGTAGTGAAGATTGTTCGTTTTCATCAGTAGACCTGTGTAGAGAGAAGGTTACGTCCGGTGAAGGTACAATTATAGGTCAATGCCGAGGAATAGTGTTAGGATCCTATCCTAACATTAATTAATAATAATAATAATACATTTTATCCTATGGTTATATTAATAAATAATATAACAATTAATTATATTAATTATTATATTATTATAAGATTAGGGTTAGGGTTAGGAAGCATGGTGACTCTTCACTCATAACCCTAAAGGGGTATAAGACACTATGTGATTCTATCATTTAAGATATCCATGAAATATATAATATATGATTTATTGAAGGGACTTCCCGAACAATATAAAAAGCGATTCTTTTAGTTTTAGGTTATTTATTATTTATTTATCATTTTATGTGCTAGGAACCCTAGGTTCCTACCATATGGTATCAGAGCCTTATGGATCCAACCATATTGGTCAAGGAAATGAAAAATGACATTGCAAAAATTAGAAGAATGATTGAACAAAAACAAATGGAACGTTCTGATCATATTATACAATATTTAATGGAAATGCAAGAGGAGACCCTAGCCATGGAATCTCAGGTAGATGAGGAAGAACCCATAGCCGACGAATCTCAGGTGGTACCCATTGCTCTTTCCAAGAAAGAAAAAAATGCAACTGAACATATTGCTCCAAACCCTAAATTAATTATTTCTTTGGATGAGCCCATAACCAAAGAACTTTCAGAAATACCTATTGCACTTCATCCGAATGAAGAAGATAATTCAAACCCTAAATTTTTATTCTCGAAAGAGCCCAAAACCATAAAATTTCAAAGGGTACATTATGTTCTTCCGAAGAAAAAAGAAGAATTTTTTTATGAAAATTCTAAAAATAAAAAAATAATTAAAAAAGAAAATGCAACCAGAGAGAAACTCTCTCGATCATCCCAAAAAGTGTAGCAATTACTACAAAACTCCTTCAATGGAAAGGAGGTGTATAAGAGCTATTTCCCCAAAACCATAGGCTCATTTAGATTCCAAACTCCAGTATATGGGAACCAATGTCTGCTAATGTTGAGTGTCTTCATATTTTTCCCATGTTTTGATGTTACACCTAGTTTCCACAATCTGCAATATCTAAGAAGTTTCGTACGACCTCCTCCATGGCCACCTCCTCTTCTGCTCACCCACGAAAACTTCATTAGTTTGGGAGGATAAGAATCTTCATCTGGCAGTTTGGGAGGATAAGAAACTTCATCTGGTAGCACTGTTCACAGATCTATTTTTCCAACCCGAAGCCTCCAAACATTGTTCGTGGGAGAATAGCAAAAAATTCATAGTGGAACAACATAGCACAAGTGCGATATTGTACGTCAAAGGCATTAGTAGCTGAACAACAATAAATCATGACCATAGTGTATAAATATCAAAATTATTGTGCTCATAGAATGATACCCAGTGGAAGTTGAACGAACATCTGCATCCTACATCTATAAAACCACTGCCAATTCCCAAAATTGCTCATAGCAACACGTCTACTCATGGTAATACATCGTGTACCTCACAACATTTTAAAAAATAAAAAATAAAAAATATATATAGTCCAACGAAGTGAGCGGCACTCGAATAATACATCGGGCCTAAGGTAATTCAATTCGTTGTAACGCATTTGCGAGACATGCTCAACTGGGAGGAATGCGTCATGGTTTACTGTGTACAAAGAAAATATCTAAGCATACAAATATTGGAGCATACAAAATATATTGCAGCACGAGAAAACAATATATTATGCTTAAAATTTTTGTCTGTAAATTTAATGCAATTACTCAACCTTTAATTTCCAATCCAATCAATGTGTGCCAAGGGCGTTCTCACGCGAGTTTTTCAAAATGCAGTTGATGATCCTGATTTTATTATCCGCGTAGGTGAAGATTTCAGAAAGAGCAACCACCAGATTCAATAATATAATTAACATAGAAGAGAAGAAATGTCATGTAAAAAAAAATTCAATTAGCAGACTCAAATGGAAACCATTTGGCCTGAGAAATCACCCATCAAGTCTATATTTTTAAGCGGACTCAAATGGGAACAATTTGACCTGAGAAATCATCCATCAAAGTTATATTTTTCAAACGCTTTAGAAGGCTGATTGATGGCGGTAAGCTTGGAAAGTTCCAGGCTATATAAGAATCATCTGCAGCCACAACCAGGAAATCATGGTAAAGATATCGAAGCATTAAAATACATAATTTTTGTAATATATTGGCGGAAGAATAGGCTACCCCACCACAATAGTAGCGTGTACCAAGATAGCAAGGTAGTGGTCAAGATAGCAGTGCAAGATAGTTTAGTAAAATTAATTATGCTTATGACTGGTTTGTTGACGGTGACATTAAGCATAATACATAGTGAGCCAAGCTGGGAATATAGCATCATTGGAAGTGATATCGTTTGGTTTAAAAAATACTTAGAATAAACACAACAAATGTTGGAAGCTTTCACTGCCACTTGACACAGATGTTAAAGAAGAAAGGTGCCTCGAAATGCATTACCAAGGAGACTCTTATCATCACAATAGTCATCGCCAATCAATGCCTAAGGAGGAAAGGTAGTATCATAGACCATTGTGATCTTCTATTGGGCTAAGATGAAAGAGGTATTGGTATAACGCTCACAAAAAAATCAGAAGTAATACTCTCACTCATCCAAATCAACAAGTCATGGACACCTTGGAGGTAACGCGTAGCCTATAATTAATCATTACATACATGCATAGAAATACCCATCAGCCATTAGGGTTTGATAATTGATTCTTATAGCTATTGTAGTCTTTCACAATCGACCATCTACAAACACACAAATTTTATCTCGAAATAATTCAGAGAAAGGAAAAGAAAGTAGAGATCTGATCTAGAAACTAGACAAAATGAATTACAGGTCAGAGTAGATCAACCAAAAATTATAGAATCCAATAATTTTTACTGTGAAAACAACCCAAGCCTACTATCGGCGTGTCTGGTGAGTTTTTAAAGAGTGAAAAACATAACATCCTCATTGGTTGGGCGGCTTATAGTAGTGAAGTGATGCCAGTAACAGGTATGGTCATAAATGGTTTTTACATTGTCGCCCTTTAAAATAGCCTCCTGCTCAATGACAAGTGGATTATTTGGGAAAGTTACAATATAGATAAATGTGGTGGAGTTGAGGGATTCCATTTATTTTATCCATCTCCAAATCCAGAACCAGCAACAACTTAACATCAGTGGGCCTACATAATAATCAATATTTCATAGTTGCAAATGACTGCTTTATCAAGAAAAAAAATTGTTGTTTTTAAAGAAGCATTTGAAAAGGTTAAACTATACAGTGCAAAGATACTACATAAAATCCAGTGAAACATGTCAAGATAGAGAGACTTATTATGGGTTATAGTCCTCTTTCAACTGTGCTAGCAACAAGTGATTGGAGGAGAGTCATAAAATTTTGAAAGGTACCGGTTACAAAGAGTCAACATCAAATGGATAACTGGTATGGCATTTTCTCCTACAAATAGGCATATATCATTTGCCTTTGTTTGTTGTAATACAATGCTTGAAATGCAGAACGAGTCCTCTAAAAATATATCAAGGCTATTCAGACCATGGTGAGGCTAGGATTGAAACAAAACTCAATAAGAACTACAAATATATTGAACAGGATACCTTGGAACTCAATAAACTTATCAACCATCTAATAAATAAAGATGGATTTGAGGTCATAGTCCTTCTGGGTCATAGCACGAGTTGCCAGGATATTATGCACTATATACAAACAAATACTTCCTATTCAAAATTTTATGGTGATGTTATTAATCTGGAAGTTTACAGATATTTAAGACAACAGTCACAACTGATTATTATTCCATGTCAGCTTTACAATAATACCCATGATTAGCATCTGTCTACTTCAAGAAGTGCATCAAAAAATATTGGAGGCTGCTCAAAATGAATACATTGTATCCTTGTTTAAGTATTTCTTGGAGTACAGAGAAAACTTATGAGCAACCGTTATGAGATGAATTTAGCGATAACCTTTTCGTCGCTTTGAGGACAAAGCGTTTGAAAGGGGGATGACATGTTAGGATCCTATCCTAACATTAATTAATAATAATAATAATAATACATTTTATCCTATGGTTATATTAATAAATAATATAATAATTAATTATATTAATTATTATATTATTATAAGATTAGGGTTAGGGTTAGGAAGCATGGTGACTCTTCACTCATAACCCTAAAGGGGTATAAGACACTATGTGATTCTATCATTTAAGATATCCATGAAATATATAATATATGATTTATTGAAGGGACTTCTCGAACAATATAAAAAGCGATTCTTTTAGTTGTAGGTTATTTATTATTTATTTATCATTTTATGTTCTAGGAATAGGTGAATCAGATTGTGTGGCCAGAGGGTGCTTCCATAGTCTGACACAGCTACAAAAAATATTTAGCACAGATGGAACGCAACAACGTCGACTACAAAATTATCAAGAGGTAAATCTCGAGAATTGTTTGCAGTATTCAAAGTGGAGATCGCTAGATTCAAATGAGTAGTGGGAAAGCTTGATGAATGCATTCGAAATTACGATAGTGGACCAACTGTCACAGTGAGACAATGGAAGGTGTGTGCAGCAACAACGGTAATACTTTTGTCACATCATGGTACGTTGTCATGTGGAAGGTATACACATCCACATTGGACAAGTAAGACCCAAGTGGCAAACATCCACAGTATGTACAATGTGAAATTGAAGACCTGGCCATGTGCATTCTTAGTGGCCAACGTGGTATAAGAAGAGTCGAATGTAGTGAATGGACAGAAAGTAATGGAGGTAACCGTTGCAGGTGTTACGAAACTATTATTGAAAACAATAAGATTGATGATAGCATGTGGTACCTAACCTCGCATGGGCTCACCTGTGAAAAGGAATTTCATTTTAAATTTTATTATTAATCAATGGAATGGGTTAAAACATAGCACGAGGGCAAATTTAGATCGTGAAAGTGTATGACAACAAGGATTTTGGCTACTAAAGATAAATCAAAATTCATTATAATATAAAACTAAATGGCACATGTGGGGCTACGAATCATACGTGCCATTTAGATTTTTTTGGCTATTCAATGCACGTTCCAAGGATGAACATAAGGTATTATTGCGAACCACATATAGCTCAAACAAAAACAAAAAAACACATAGTACCAAAACTTTATTGGATAGGAGCATTACGAAAAAGAAGGAAATGGGATAGTCGTGTGAGCCTGTGAAATAAATGTTTCAAACCAAACCAAGGATCTGAAAATGAAACGAAGGGATTTAAACCAAACGAAAAGACATAAAGAACATGAAATGAAAAGGCAGTTTTTGACAATGTTAAATATAACATTAAAAGAGGAATTTAGGGCTGGATCTCTTGGATATTACATGTTGCTGGAATAACAGGGTTGCTGCTCTTTTGGGGAGGCCAGATTTGTTCGAATGAATGTAGAAACATGGAGAGTTTATGTGCAATTGCAGGATTTATGCACCTTGGAGCAAAATAGGAGGAGAAAATCTTTGAGTGTTCTCATTTTATTGTCTATATTTCTTCTTTCTGCTTTCTGGGTTTTTAGACAATGTCATTGCATTTAAGGGTTTCATTGTTGAATGTCCAGGAGTAGGGATTTCATTTTATTTCCTTAGAGTCTTGCACCCACTTTGTTTCGGGATGTGTAAATGCAGTTCCGATAGAGTTGGGTTATGCTCAGAAAAATTTCATGTCTCGGATTTTGCATGCTAGGGTAGCATAAAACTACATTTTCTGGTTTTCTGCATTTTATTTCAGTTTTCAGATTTTATTTTTATTTTCTAAATTTTTATTTTCTTTTTTATTTTTAATTTTTGGACATTAAAATAAAAATGAAAAAAAAATTCAAAATCCAAAAATAATTGCATGGTTGCATAGAGTATACTTCGGAGTTCTATTTTGCACTTAGACATTTTTACTTTGGAGTCATTTCGTATTTTTAAAAATTGTTCGAAGTTGTTGTTTTATTGTAGATTTTTAAAATTTCAAAATTTCCATTTTGAGGCCAAATTTAATTTTTTCAGTTTTATATTTCAATGGCAAGCATAAAATGAACTTCCCTTTACAAAAATTTCAATTTCGTCAAAGGGGGTAAATTTTAATGACATTTCATAGCTACCATTTTTGGAGCCTAAATTGCCTTCTCTTTATAAAAATTCTGATTTTATGAAAGAGAGGTAATTTGTGCACTACATTGAAGGTTATTATTTCAAAGCACTAAATTATTCATCTAAATGAAAATTTAATTTCATTTAAGAGGGATAATTAAAGGACATTTAAAAGCCTCTATTTCAAGGCTATAAATTATCATCTCTTTGTGACAATTAATTTCACCAAAGAGGGGTAATTTATTAATCATATTGAAGGCTATCTTAATCTACATGATAAGAAGCTACATTTGAGGAGCCTATTCATCATTTTAGATTTACATTCATAGATAGATTTAATCTTCATTTCAATACTTAAAGTAGGATTTAATGCAAGATAAAACTTGTTTAGAACCTACCTAATAAGAGAAGATAAAATCTACCTTAAAATCCTACAAGATAAAAATAATTAAGGCACTACATCGTGGTCATATGAGGGCCAACTCACATTTGTTTTATTTTGGTTTCATGAACAATCATTAAAGTAGCATGGTAAAATAAACCAACATGCCCCTTGTTTATAGTTACTTGCAATCACTAAGATGTTCCTAGCATTGAATTGATATATCTTTATTGAGACTACTAATACACATATGCAAATGCTAATATAGCAGAGACCTTGGAGAAGTTATTTTTTTAACTTCTTTGCAAGAGAGGGTTTTGGGATCCAAACCCTAAGGGAGAGTGTAATTTCATAATTGGGTAAAATTAACACTCAACAATCATATCAAAGAAATAACTAATCATTGGTCTCACAAATGGTTAACCTTTGGTGGTAGATTATCGTTTTTATAGTTAGTCATTTAGGCTATGCCAATTTATAAATTTTATATCCTTGGTGCCCCACATACCATATGGAAAGAGTTGGACAAGGTGGCTAGAAATTTTTTATGGGGAGAAATAAAAGGAGAGAGGAAATGGGCCTTAGTAGGTTGGAAGAAAATAAGCTAGCACAAGGTACAGGTAGGTTTGGGACTCAGGAGATTAGACTTAAATAATAAAGCTTTGGTTGGAAAGCTTCATTGGAGGTAGATCTCCCAACCAACTTCTTTATTTAGTAGAGTTTCAACTAGTAAATATTTAGGACAAGTGAACTCAAATGAGATCAGTCATTTCCCTTTGAATGGTAACGGGTCCTTAGTGTGGGAGGCTCTAATGTTAGAATCTCAGGTAGTGAAAGATGAATTATTTTAGAATGTGGGAAAATGGGAGAAGGCACAATTTTGGATAGATTCATGGAATCAATACACACCTATCATTGTGATATTTTTAGAACTACAACCAATAAAAACAACCATGTAAAGTAGGGGTTGGATCCACATTGGAATTTATTTCAACACTAGTCAATTGGAGGATTATAGATTTAAGCAGTTTAAGAAGTTGGATGAGTGGTCAATTCCAATCCCTATAGAATTGACACCCATCATGACTAAAATCTTGGTAGAAATATTTCGCACAAGTAGAGATGACGAGGATGAATTATCTTGTGGTTATAAAAGCCTTGGAGTCTACATAGTGAAGGATAGATATGATAAGATTCTTCTAAAATATTCGCATGCATATCAGGTTGAGGATTGGAGAAAGATTTGCTAATCCAAGGGTTGACTAAAAATACACTTCTTTGCCTAGTAGTTCATGCACAAAGGAATTCTTACTTTTGATAATCTAAGATGTAGGGGAATCATTGGTCCACTTCAATGTGCTTTATGCTATAAAAGCAAAGAAATATTTGACCACTTGATGTTTAAGTGCCCGTTCACGCACCACACTAGATCTAGGAGTGACGGTTTTTAGCTTATAAATCCGAGCCAATGGTGATTTGAGTCAGATTAATATTTTGAAAAGATGGAAGATGGATAAATTTAAATTTGAAGCTCTTCATATCATATGGAAGCTTGGATTAAATTTTATTTGGTGGTAAGTGTGGTTGGAAAGAAATGGTTGAATTTTTAGAAAAACCTTTTCATCCTTGGATGGTGTCTCGTAGTTCATTTGAAGCAAAGTCATGAAAAATGTGGTAGTGTATGCTAAAGAGGATACTTAGGCTTATTTAGGGATGGAGAAGGAAGTCGGAGTGTTGGAGGGGTAGGATAGAGCTAGTTGAAAACCACCATAGAAGGTTGGATTAGAATCAATATTGATGGAGCTATAAAAGACAATCTGGATAGAGCTAGAATTGGAGTGGTTTGCAAGAATCATGTTGGGACAATGCTCTATTGTAAACTGCAGGGCATGGGCAAGGCCACAAACAATGAACTAGAAGCCTTAGCTATCAAATCGGCTTCTATTTGGGTGATAAGAAAATGTTATAGGAGGATAATCATAGAATCTGATTCTCAAATCTTGGTAAGAGCTCTAGATTGCATGAGGAACTTTGCTTTAGAGACATGGGGGTTGAGGATTTTTATCACCCAAATTAAAGAATTATGGAGGGAAATAGTTGATGTGATTCTGATTTATATGAGTAAAGCTCTTAATAAAGTGACAGACTTCCTTGCTAAAATGGGTATCGAGAAGGAGGTAAAGGTTTAGTGGCATAGTGACATGGCCATTGAGAATGAGAGGATTATGTAGATTAGTGAGCAAATCCAATCTTTAACTAATTTGGACAGCCATTGTAGATATATCACTTAGGAGATTTAGCTCTAATGCAAATATCTTAACAAAAAAGAGTCTCAACCCAACTTTTATAAATGATATTGTTTTAATATAATTTTTTCAAATAATTAATAAGAACCAAACTTTATAATATCTTGAACATGGAACATAGAAAAAAAATGTTGAGAACTGAGATTTAATATCTCACCCACTATCTTGTCTTCCTATATTACAATCCCAGATTTTTGCTCTTGCTTGGAGAAGCTTGTTACCAGTTTTAGGTACTACAGTCCCTCAGCCCCCAAACACATGACAAGCTGAGAAGAAAAAATATCTGGTTTTCTTGAGAATTTGTTGATATGTTTTGATAACTTGGAATACCGTTATCAAAGTAATAGCAAGCCCTTGTACCATGGCTCCTTTATTTTCCACATTTTGTTCATCTCTCTCCCGCAACTGACGACACATCCGCTACTTCCCTTAGCGCTCGTCATCTTGGGATACAAGAAGAAATTTCGACTATCCAGATCCTTTATTTTCTCTTTCATGTTTAAACCTGCCATTCACATCCACACTTGTTAGACCACGTTAATTATTGTAGAGTCAATTAGCTCGAGAACTTCCTAATTTAGAAAGGAATAAAAAAACTCACAGTCTATGGTGAATTGGGAGTAATGCAGGCCGAAAGAATGTGGATCGCTGCTCAGAATTGGCCTCCGCCCTTCTTTGGCATATACGGCAAGCGCTCCTGTGATGACCTCCACGACCGTTGCGTCGTTGGAAAGCAATACACGCAGAGGCCCCGTGCTCTGCATAACAGTCACCTTCACCAGCAATTTAGCGCTTCTATGAACGTTGTTAACGGGCTCTGATGATGATACTTTTCCGCTAAAGAATGGAATAGGCGTCTCCAGATTTAGCCAGAAAGTCCCCTCTCCCACAGGTTTGTCCCGCTTCATGAGTTCCGGCTGTGTCTTCGCCCTCCTCATGGGCGTGGCCTTCTTCGATTTGGGGTCCGAATTTTCGCCGACGGGTTCTCCCTGGAGCTGAGAAAACCGCCCGCTAAAGCTTTGCAATCTGCGGAAACTTCCATGGCTATGGCTATGGCTTAGTCTGTGTAGCCCTCCTCCTTTGACGCCACCGTTTGGTCTTCTGTATTGCGCTAACTTGCTTTTGTTCTCCATTGAGAGATAACTGCTCTAATATAAACGGCGGCGCCACCTCAATCTGCGATATCTGTAGTAGTGAACCTTGAAAGATTTGAAAGGCCATAGAGGTGAAGAAAGATAGAAAGGGTATCCATAGGGCGCTGTGGCGGCTGGGTGGGTTCCATTCCGTCCCTCATCAAACTGTGATCTTACCAAATAGGCTTTGGATGTGCCAAGACCAGTGCAAATTTAAAGCATGAAGGGCATCTTCAAGGGCGGCAACACGACACAATACAACACAGCAGCGAATCTGGGCTCTGATTGGTGCCTTAATTCGCATGAGCCACGTTCCTGTTGAATATTCAAAAAAGAATCGGGTGGTATGATTTTTCATCTTGACCCGTCATTTAAATTATTGAGTTCAAGAATCCTAAGGAAGCGAATGTCTCGTCAGCATTACATGAAAGAGTCTGCCTGCATATGGTAAGAATTGGCGTATGCCATACACTTAATTGAGTAGTTGATTGTTTTACTCTAACCATTAGAGAACAAAATAGTTTTCAAAACTGGTTGTGTTGGAATAGGTATATATATATATATATATATATATATATATATATATATATATATATTTATTTATTTATTTATTTATTTATTTATTTATTTATTTATTTATTTATTTATTGCCTTGGTGTTGATTCCTATTGAATCGTCCTTATCATTCCTAGATTTAGACGGAACTCTTTGTCACTTCAAAGATATGATGATTCTAATTGGAATTTTTATAATTTTTCGGTTAGGTAAAGATAAATTTAATAGGTTATCTGTTTAGAGAATTAAAGTATGACAGTTTACTACTAAGTATTTGGTTCTAATTGGTCTGGGTTGAAATGTTACGATAGAGCACACATTTTTATAAAAAGGATGTTTGAACTTAAATTTTTTAAAGTAAAATCCAAAAAATTATTATTACCATTTCACAATAAATATAACAAACTTACAATTTAAACTTAAGTTTTTTAACTAAAATTCAAAAAATTACTATTACAATTCTACAACAAAATATAATAACTTATATAGTCATGACTAGACTCAATTACCATCCTTTGATAGTCATGACTAGACTTAATTTGTAAACTTCGCTTCCTTCTATTTATCTTTTCATAATGAAAGGGACACTTCCGTCCTTAAGTCATCATAAAAAATAAGGTTACTTTATAAATGGTAACAACAAGGATATAGATGACCAAACAAAGGCAAGACAAAAGGAATGATTGGCAATGAATTCCATCATGTTGGAAATTTGAGCATGTTTTGTTGTCATTGATGTCAAGAGGTTTGATGTCCTAAGTTGATGGAATTAATGACAAGAGGTTTGATGTCCTAAGTTGATGGAATTAATGTCAAGAGGTTTAATGTCCTAAGTTGATGGAAATATTTGTGAGAATATTCTTCATGGTGGCACATGAGGTATAAGGCAACAAGAAGAAAGGAATTCCTCTCCATGGTGTTTGATTTTGCAAAGGTTAAAATATTCATTAATGGTGGCAAAAGGTTATCCTTAAGAAAAGGCCCAAAAGGATTTTTAATATTTAAATTATAATATTTAAATCCATAGGATTTAAATTATTATAATTAAATATAATATTTATTTCAAAGCGCCAAAGTTTGAAATCGAGCATTCGCAATATGTCATTGAGCCTTGTTCGTCGATCAATTCATGATGGAAAGAGAGGGAAACATTTTCGATTTCAGAAGTCCGGTAGGTTAAAGACAAGGAGCAGAGGCTCCAACTTTTAATCCCATCCAGATAGGTAGCCTAGATGGTTGTGGTCATGGCACTAGGGCGTAGCAGCTGATAGGACTCGTGTTCGAGTTACGATAGAGGTAGTATAAAGTTTTTGCATCATTTTATTTTGCATGGTAGAGGATAAGGACAAAGCGGAGGTAGTAGGGGTTTGGTTTCGTGTGGGTGGCTAGCCCACGCGGTAGCCTAGCTGTGGCTAGGGTGTAGGGCTAGCAGACAACGCAGGTTCGATTCTCAGTGGCAGGTGACAACAAGAGATTAATTTTTTTATAAAAATTAATTTATGCCCAAAGTCCAAAGTTGCTAAGGTATGCACTAGCTAGGGAGATATAAGGAGTTTTGTGTTGATTTTATTTTTGCAATAAAAGGGGTTATGAAATGATTTCTTTTTCTTGAGAAAAAGATTAAGTGGGTTTGTTTGCTAGTGCCTTGGGGTAAAAATTGAAGTGGTGATTTATTTATATTTTGGAAATGCATTAATGACAAGTAGGAGATATAAGGTGTAAATGAAATATTTTTCTTATGTAATTGGTGATCTTTGTTGATGAAATTTTATTTGCAAGGTTAGGAGTAATAAGGTGTAAAAGTGGTTTGACATTTTATTGAATATTTGTATGGTGAAATATCTGTTGAGGTGAAAAACTCATGTGGATGTTTTGAGGAAGTATATTGCAAACTAACCTTTGAAGTGGCATTAGAAAAATCAATTATTTGTGAGACAGGTTTTGAAGACATATCTCCAAAAGAGAAATTAAGAGGTATGGGCACATCATCCTTTGTTTGAAGTGTTTGTTGGAATGAATTTTGTGAAACATAAGGTGGAGTGAAAAGTATTGTTTGATAAGCATTGTTGGAAATATTTGAGTAAGAATTTTGTAATTCATGATTGAATGTTTTGGAGTCATTTGAGATAGAGTTTGTGAACTACTTGTGTTAGGGTTGAAAACAAGTTAGTGAAATATTTTGAACATTGGTTTGAGAGATATTGATTGCAATTGTGGAAGTGTTTGAGATCAATTTTATGAGGGATATTATGCATTAGTGTGATTGATTTATGAGGGAAAATTGGCAAGAAGGATAGACCAATTTGTGAAACAATTTATACATTGTTTGATTTGATTTGAAAGAGTTTTTGCAAGTGGTAGAGATTGATTGGTTGAGTACAAAATTTGTGAGTGTAAAACATATTGAGGTTTTGATAGAGCATATCATTCTCTATATGTTCCAGAGGTTAAACAAATTCTAAGTAGAATTTATTTGTGTGAAGAAAGATTTTTGAAAAGAGATTTAAGTTGTGTTTTGTATGCAAGTTTTGGAGTTATTTGAGCAGATTTTTGTGAGCTGCTTGTGAGCAGATTTGAGCAAGTATTTGAGAAGGCTTGAAGGTAGATTTGAGTAAGTATTTGAGAAGGCTTGAGAGCAGAATTGAGCAAGTCTTTGAGAAGGCTTGAGAGAAAATTTGAGCAAGTATTTGAGAAGGCTTGAAGGCATATTTGAGAAAGTCTTTGAGAAGGCTTGAAGGTAGATTTGAGAAAGTCTTTGAGAAGGCTTGAAGGAAGATTTGAGCAAGTATTTGAGAAGGCATGAAACAAAATTGAGCAAGTCTTGGAGAAGGCTTGAGAGTATATTTGAGCAAGTATTTGAGAAGGCTTGAAGGTAGACTTGAGCAAGTCTTTGAGAAGGATTTAAGGTAAATTTGAGCAAGTCTTTGAGTTAAGGCTTGAAGATAAATTTGAGATAGAGTTTGGTACAGATTTGTTAAGTAGAGTTAGAGTAGATTTATGCTAGACTTGAGATAGAGTTGAGAGCAGAATTTAGAGGTGATAGAGCAAAGAGGACAGTAGTCTCCAGTGGATAGAGATCCATCAGCTAGTGTAGTAGGGACAGAGGTCTCCTATGGAGAGAGATCCACAAGCCAGAGTAGTGGGGGAAGAAGTCTTCTAGAAGATCACCAGCCAAAGCAGAGGGGAAAGAGTTCTCCTATGGATAGAGATCCATAAATAAGAGCAAGGGGAAGGAGTTCTCCTATGGAGAGAGATCCATGAACCAGAGCAAGGGGAAAGAGTTCTCCTATGGAGTGTGATCCATGAACCAGTTGGGGAGATAGAGTTATTCTATGGAGAGAGATCCACAAACCAATTGAGGAGATAGAGTTCTCCTAGATCAAGTTCCATGAACCAGATAAAAGGGGAAAGAGTTCTCCTATGGAGAGAGATCCACAAATTAGAGCATAGGGGATTGGTGTCTCCTTTGGACAGAGGTCCATAAACATTGTAATAGGGAATTGATTCCCAAGAGATTTGTTGAGAAAATTTAGAAGAAATATTTTCTCCATGGAGTAGCCCACATTGGGTGAACCACATTAAATTTGTGTCTCTCTTGTGTGTGATGATTTATGCATTGCTTTGATTACTGCTATTGATATTGCCATTGATAATATTGGATAATATTGTTTGGAAAAGAAAAGTAAAAGTTGGTCTTATACTGTTCACCCCCCTCTTAGTATAATCCTGTGTTCTTCAATTGGTATCAGAGAGGGTTCCTTCAGAAGAGTCTAACAACTTGAAGGAAGAGTGTACAGGAACACAAATGGCATCTCAGAGTGGATCTTCAGAAAATAAGGTACCATTGTTCGATGGGAATAATTATGCTTTCTAGAGCATAAGAATGAGGACTTACCTGATGGCACAAGGATATGAGACATGGTAAGTAGTTGAGGATGGGTTCACACCTATAACTAATCCTCCCACAGATAAATATGGTAAGCTCCTACATGTGAATAATGCAAAGGAAATGAATGTAATCTTGAGTGGATTACGTGAAGCAGAATTTGTAAAAGTTATGCATTGCAAATCAGAAAAAGAGATATGGGAAAAATTGAAGCAAACATATGAGGGAGATAAAAAGGTCAAGATGGCAAAATTGCAAAATCACAAGAAAATATTTGAAGATGAAATATGAGGAAGACATTGCTGCATACTTACTTCATGTGGATGAGGTTGTTAACACCATGCGAGGACTTGGATTTAAAATTGAAGACTCTAATGTTGCTCAAAAGGTTTTAAGGTCACTTCCTATGAGGTATGATGGAAAGGTTTCAACCATAGAAGAAACGAGAGATATTGAAAATTTGACTATGGATGAGTTACATGGAACTCTCATAGCTTATGAGATGAGAATTGTAAAGGATCCCAACATCAAGAAAGAGGTAGCCTTCAAAGCAACAAAGAAGACAAAAGACAAGAGACCAAAATCAAGTGGTGAATCATCCAGTGAAGAAGAAGCTAACTATGGCAGAAGAAACAAGGACTCAAGAAAGCACAAAGGTATGAAAATAGTGAAGTGTTTCAATTGTGGTAATTATGGTCACTATGCATCTAACTGTCCAAAATTTGGAAGTAGTAGCAGTGAAGAGAAACAGGATCATAAGAAAAAGGAAGCAGGAAAATCCAGGTATGAAAAGAAAAATAGGTATGGACAAAGCAAGCATGAAAATAAGTTTTTTCAAAGGCATAAGAAGAGCTTCTATGTTGATAAGGGAAGCAAGGTTTCAAGTGATAGTGATGAAAGACCCTCAGATAGTGAAGAAGAAGAAATTCTATTTTTGGCAATAGAAGAGGAAGAAAATGCTCTTGTTGAAGATAAATCTGAAAAGTATGAAGATGCTCTTGAAGACCAAGAAGTAGAGAAAGAGTTAGAAAATGAAGAGGAAGGCATAGTAGATCTAGAAGCAGAACTTATTGCTGCTCTCAAAGAATTGAAAAAGGTTAGAAAGCAGAATTTAAAATTCAAGGCTCAAGTTCAAGAATGTGATGAAGAAAAAGGAAAGCTTATACAAGACCTGACAAACTCAATAGCTAAGACAAGGAGATTTAAATAAAATTTAGAGGCAAAGGTCTTAGAATGTGAGAGATTAGAAAATGAAGTAGTTTCACTAAGGATGGAAGTGAAAGAGTCTAAGGACAAGCTACACAAGTTTGGGAAAAGTTCAAAGACTTTGGATAAGATTATCAATGCACAAAGACCTTCATCTATCAAAACAGGACTTGGTTTTGAAGAAGGACAAGGGCAACAAGAAGAAGGGTCAAGTTCAAGCTCAAAAGAGGAAGAAGTTTTAGAGGAAGAAAGTGAAGGAGAAATTGAGACTTGTGAGAATAATTTGAAGAGTAGAAGCTTCACCAAGGAAGGAAACAATGCACAAACAAGGAACATGGATCATCACAAAGAAGAAAGGACTAAGAGACCAGTGGATTCAAGGCAAGATCTCTTCAAAGGACGTTGTTTCTCATGTAATAGGTTTGGTCACAAGGCTATGCATTGCAAGGCTCATGGAAAGAAGGAATATGGTTTTACTAAGAGAAACTTCAAATATGGACATCTCTTTCAAGGGTATTGCTACTCTTGTAATCAATTTGGTCATAAAGCAATTCATTGCAGGGTTCATGATAGAAATGGGTATGGCTTCACCAGGAGGAACTTCAAGATATTTGCACCTTCTAAGAACCACAAAATTAAGTGTTATAAGTGCAATAATGTTGGGCATAAGGCCAAGTGGTGTAGAACAAAATTTCCAGAGACAAGCAAGAACAGGGACACTCAAAAGAATCAAAAGGGTATGTTGAGAAAGAAGGTGGACAAAGAAAAAGAGCATTGTATGCTGGGAGTAGAGATACTCCCACCCCAAAATTAACCACCTCAAGGAGAGGAGGTGGGGAAGGGGGATGAGCTAAGAGTCTTATATTTAGCCCCAAAGGAGTCCCTTTGCCATTGATGTCAAAGGGGGAGAGATTTGAGTTAGGGGGAGAGCATTCAGTAGGGGGAGCAGATTTGGAAAAAGGAATGTTTAAGGAAAAAGGGTTGCCATCAATGACAAAGGGGGAGATTGTTGGAAATTTGAGCATGTTTTGTTGTCATTGATGTCAAGAGGTTTGATGTCCTAAGTTGATGGAATTGATGACAAGAGGTTTGATGTCCTAAGTTGATGGAATTAATGTCAAGAGGTTTAATGTCCTAAGTTGATGGAAATATTTGTGAGAATATTCTTCATGGTGGCACATGAGGTATAAGGCAACAAGAAGAAAGGAAGTCTTCTCCATGGTGTTTATTTTGCAAAGGTTAAAATATTCATTAATGGTGGCAAAAGGTTATCCTTAAGAAAAGGCCCAAAAGGATTTTTAATATTTAAATTATAATATTTAAATCCATAGGATTTAAATTATTATAATTAAATATAATATTTATTTCAAAGCACCAAAGTTTGAAATCGAGCGCCGACGTCGAAGACTATGCCAACGATGGCATATTTATAATGCAAGTTGAAGTGGTAAAAGTGTGGTTTGTTCATCGATTATTCTTGAGCCTTGTTCATCGATCGATTCACGATGGAAAGAGAGGGAAACATTTTTTATTTTGGAAGTCAGGCAGGTTAAATACAAGGAGCAGAGGCTCCAACTTTTAATCCCATCCAGACAGGTAGCCCAAACGGTTGTGGTCGTGGTGCTAGGGTATAGCAGCTGACAGGACTCGTGTTCGAGTCGTGATGGAGGTAGTGTAAATTTTTTACATCATTTTGTTTTGTGCGACAGAGGATAAGGACAAAGTGGAGGTAGTAGGGGTTTGGTTTTGTGTGGGTGGCTAGCCCACGCGGTGGCCTAGCCGCGACTAGGGCGTGGGGCCAGCAGGAAATGCGTGTTCGATTCTTAGTAGCAGGTAGTAGCAAGAGATTAATTTTTTTATAAAAATTAATTTATGCCCAAAGTCCAAAGTTGCTAAGGTATGCGCTAGCTAGGGAGATATAAGGAGTTTTGTGTTGATTTTATTTTTGCAATAAAAGGGGTTATGAAATGATTTCTTTTTCTTGAGAAAAATATTAAGTGGGTTTGTTTGCTAGTGCCTTGGGATAAAAATTGAAGTGGTGATTTATTTATCTTTTGGAAATGCATTAATGACAAGTAGGAGATATAAGGTGTAAATGAAATATTTTGCTTATGTAATTGGTGATCTTTGTTGATGAAATTTTATTTGCAAGGTTAGGAGTAATAAGGTGTAAAAGTGGTTTGACATTTTATTGAATCTTTGTATGGTGAAATATTTGTTGAGGTGAAAAACTCATGTGGATGTTTTAAGGAAGTATATTGCAAACTAACCTTTGAAGTGGCACTAGAAAAATCAATTATTTGTGAGACAGGTTTTGAAGATATATCTCCAAAAGAGCAATTAAGAGGTATGGGCACATCATCCTTTGTTTGAAGTGTTTTTTGGAATGAATGTTGTGAAACATAAGGTGGAGTGAAAAGGATTTTTTGATAAGCATTGTTGGAAATATTTGAGTAAGAATTTTGTAATTCATGATTGAATGTTTTGGAGTCATTTGAGATAGAGTTTGTGAACTACTTGTGTTAGGGTTGAAAACAAGTTAGTGAAATATTTTGAACATTGGTTTGAAGAGATATTGATTGCAATTGTGGAAGTGTTTGAGATCAATTTTATGAGGGATATTATGCATTAGTGTGATTGATTTATGAGGGAAAATTGGCAAGAAGGATAGACCAATTTGTGAAACAATTTATACATTGTTTGATTTGATTTGAAAGAGTTTTTGCAAGTGGTAGAGATTGATTGGTTGAGTACAAAATTTGTGAGTGTAAAACATATTGAGGTTTTGATAGAGCATATCATTCTCTATATGTTCCAGAGGTTAAACTAATTCTAAGTAGAATTTATTTGTGTGAAGAAAGCTTTTTGAAAAGATATTTAAGTTATGTTTTGTATGCAAGTTTTGGAGTTATTTGAGCAGATTTTTGTGAGCTACTTGTGAGCATATTTGAGCAAGTCTTTATGAAGGCTTGAGGGTAAATTTGAGAAAGTCTTTGAGAAGGCTTGAAGGTAGATTTGAGCAAGTCTTTGAGAAGGCTTGAAAGCAGATTTGAGCAAGTCTTTGAGAACGCTTTGTTGAAAATTTGAGCAAGAATTGTTATCATTGATGTCAAGAGTTGTCAAGAGGTTGTTGTTTCATTTTCATCATCATTAATGTCATCAAGTTGTTTTTCCAAAATGCAATGAAGAGGTTTAAAGAAATAGGATATAATATTGATTTTTAAATATAATACTATATGCGTAAAGTGGCCTAAAAGGTTAAAGTACTAAGGAAGGCAAAGCAGGTTTAAAAGGCAATAATAATATTATAATATTCCAGGTTATAGGTTGAGGTGAAAAGAACAGGTCCAAGGAGTAATTAAAAAATAATTTATTCCTTGAAAGACCCATTGAGCAGGTTGTAAAATATTTAATTTAATTTATTTAAATTTAAATATTTTAACCTAAAGGTTAAAATTTAAATTTAAATAAATATTGGGCACCTAAGTTAAAGGTCATAAATAATTTATCTATTTGAATTTTTAAATTTGAAATAAAGCCAACGTCGAGTGCATAAGCCAAAGCATATATAAAGGGGTAAAATTTTTAATTAAAATCATCCATGCATTATTCGAATATCCAAAGTCTAAGAAAATGTGCATTGCTTTTTTGTGAGGAAGAAAATATTTCACGTGATTAAAAGCTTTGGAGGGTAGGCAAAGGTTTAAATGCATGTGGCATGACTAGTGCATACTCATAGCACTGGTTAGCGTTGTTGGTGACCAAGGCAGAGTTAAGATGTTCACAGGGTAGAGGTTGAGGTTTTGAATCCCTACACAGTCGTTTTGAGGAGGAAGTCTATTTTTTTTTTATTGCCATAATTTGTGGATGCATAAAAGAGGAGAACTTGTGTGTTTAGGCTTTTGAGGGCATATGACCCAATGACTACCTAGCTCTAGATAGAGCGCAACAGCGGAAACAAGGTCACGGGTTCAATGTGCAGCCAAGTCTTGCGCTTTCATTTTGTATGTGGGCAAGGTATGCATTAAAAAATTTATTTAATTTTAAATAGCACCAAGGTTGGGGAGCGCATTAAGGCCATGTGAGTTTGTATAATGCCTTGGGAAGTAGGGAGTCATAAGGTATTTAATATTTCATATTATTTTGTTCTTTGAAAATTAAATAGAGGATGGAGTAATAAGGTTTAATTAAGGATTAATTTTTGAATATTGTTTTTGAGAGATTATAAAGGAACTTGGTCTTCTATACATTGATTGATTTGGAGTTGTCAAAGAAAGTTGATTTTTATGTGTTGAGAAGTATTGTGATAAGTTTGGAGATAATAAGGTGTATTTGAGTTTTGTTGATTTTTGTAATGGTGAATTAATTTTGAGGGAAATATTTGATTGAAGATTTTTGCTATCTAACCTTGAAATTTGGCAAAGAGGAGTTGATTGTGATTGAGATAGGTTTTGAGGTCAAATCTCCATCAAAACAAAAGGTATGGGCATATCATCCTTGTGAGTGAAATTTTGGTTGGTTGAATGTTGTGAAATGCAAATTTGGAGTGAAAAGGATTGTTTGATAAGCATTGTTGGAAATATTGAGTGAAATTTAATGTGCATGATTTGTGGATGTTGAAATATCATGAGTATCATTGTTATGTGAAGTTGAGAACTATCTTGAACTAGGGTTTGTAAAATATCATGAGTATCATTGTTATGTGAATTTGAAATCATCTTGAGTCAAGGTTTGGGTTCCATAGTGTGAGTTGATTGGAAGTATAGTGAAACACTTGGTTAGGGTTTGAAAGCAAGTTGTGTTTCATTGAGTGGATGGTTGAGTGAAGTTGAATGAGCATTATTGATTGAAAGTATTGGAGTGATAGTTCAAGTTCTATGAAAAAAAATTATTCTTTATTCTAAATTGATTTGAAAGAAATTTTGAAAGTGATTGAGTGTTTTTGTGAGTGTGAAACATATTGAGTCTCTAACCATTCTCTATATGTTTCTATGATTAAACAAGATTTTGAGTGAAACTTGTTTGTGTGATTGAAGAGGTTTTCTGAAAGAGATAAAGTTGAGTTTTGTATGCAAGTTTGCAATTGATTTGAATAAGCTTTTGTGAAATCTAGTGGACTGTTTTGAGTAATTCCTAGAGGAGACTTAAGGACAGAATTGAATAAGCCTTTGTGAAATCTTGTGGAAAAATTTGAGTGATCATTTGTGGAAGCTTACGAGAAAATTTGAGACAAGTCTTAGTGAAGACTTGTTGAGAAGAGTTGGTTTGTGATTTGATCAAGCTTTGTGCTATGGCTTGAGGGCAGATTTGAGGATAGAGTTAGGTATAGTTTTATGAGAAGTTTTGTTCCAGAGTAGAGATAGATTTATGAGTAGATTTAAAATAGTAGAGGATAGTGTTTAGTACATATCAGAGACAAAGAATTTTTAGTAGGCTTTGGTGGTGACAAAGTAGAGGGTAGTAGTCTCCAATGGATAGAGATCCATTATCCAGGGTAGTGAGGATAGAGATATTCTGAGTGAGGACAAAGGTATTCAATGGAGAGATATCCACAAGCCAGTTCAGTGGAGGCAATAGTCTTCTTGCAGATAACTAGCCAAAGCAGAGAAGAAGGAGTTCTCCTGTGGATAGATATCCATGAACTTGATTAGGGGATTGGTATCTCCTTTGTATAGAGGTCCATAAATATTGTAATAGGGAAGGAATCCCAAGAAATTTGTTTAGGAAATTTTAGTGAAAGTGTTTCTTCGTGGAGTATTTCACATTGGGTGAACCACATTAAATCATGTCTCTCATGTGTGTGATGCTTTGTGTAATGTTTATTGCTTTAATATTGTTGATGTTATCATATGGTTTGAAAAGTAAAAAAAATTATTTTATACTGTTCACTCCTCATCTCAGTATAAGCACATTTTCTTTAATTGGTATCAGAGTGGATCTCTCCATGAAAAGACTAACAGCTTGGAGGAAGATCCATCAAGAACACACATGACTTTAGATGATGAAGAAGAGACCATGTTTGACATAAAAGAGGAATTCTTTCCTGCTCTCAAGAACCTGGAAAAGGTTAGAAAGAAGAACTCAAGTTTTAAGGATCAAATTCAAGAGGATGAAGATGCAAAGATGGAACTTCTACAGAATCTCATAGAACTCAAGATAAAGGTATAATAAGGAAAGAAAATTGAACAAGATATGACAAATTTATTAAGAGCAATGGAAACATAGTGTGAAATATTGGAAGCAAAAATTGCTTCTCTAAGGAATAAATTTGAAAAGACCAAGTTACAACAAGATATAAATTTAGGGAAAAAGAAAGAGGAGTCAAGCTTTCAAGAGGCATAGACATCAAACAAAGATAAGCCTGTAACTCATACTCTAAAAGGAAAAGACATCAGGAAAGAAGAAGGCAAATAAGAACCATGTACAAAAGTTAATCACAACAAAAGGAGGAGCACTCAACTATATTTTCCAAGACATTCAAACATGTTATATGATATCTTCCATGGCTATTATTTTTTATGTAACAAATATGATCATAGAGTTGTACATTGCACTAATTATGTTAAAAATGATGTTAATATAAATTTCAATTTTTTTCCAGCTCTTATGAATAATGATGTCATATGTCATAAGTGCAATAACTTTTGGCACAAGGTTAGATGGTGTAAAATGGTATTGCATGAGTCAAGTAAAAATAATACAACTTCAACAATTAGGAAAGAGAGAAAAGGGCATGAGAAAGTTAGATCAATGTTAGTACAAATAACTCGTCATGTTCAGGATAAGGGAAAATAATGGTATCTTGATAGGGGATGTTCTAGTCACATGATAGGAGACAAAAGTAAATTTCTAGTACTCAAAGAAACTGATGGAGGATCAGTAAAATTTGGTGATAATGGATTAGCAAAAGTTTATGGGAAAGGAACTCTAATTTTAGATAATGGATAAAAAAAAAATAGAGAATGTATTGTATGTCAAGGGGTTGAGGCACAATATACTAAGTGTGAGCCAACTTTGTGATCAAGGGCACATGGTTACTTTTCATCCAAGTAGGTGTGATATTAGAAAGTCTAAAATTGGAAAACTTATTGCAAATTCAAATAGAACTACAAACAACCTCTACATGTTAAGTAAGATAATGGAGAAAAGTGTTTTCTATCACATGAAGATGAGAGTTGGTTGTGGCATAGAAGAATGGATCATTTGAAATTTGACAAATTAGTGAACATAAGAAACAAGTAGGCTGTCAGAGATTCACCAAATTTAAAAAGGCCATAAAACACAATGTTTTCACAATGTCAACATAGAAAGCAAACTAGAACATGTTTCAAGTCAAAATAATTTATGTCATATAAGCCATTGAGGCTAGTGCACGCTGACCTATGTGGTCCTACAAGGACAGAGTTTACAAGGTGAAATTTACTTTATATTATTTATAGATGATTATTCCAGAATGATTTGGGTAGCTTTCCTAAAAGAAAATTCAAAAGCTCTTGAGAATTTTAAAGCTTTTAAAGAGTTAGTGGAAAATAAAACAGGTAAAAGTATTAAGATTTTAAGGTCATATAGAGGAGGAGAATTTACCTCAAATGAATTTGTAGACTTTTGTGAATAACATGGGATCAAAAGAGAATATTTAGCAATAAGAAATCCTCAACAAAAGGTAGTTGAAAGGAAAAACATGACAGTTGAGAATATGGTTAGAGCCATGTTAAATAAGTCTAATATTTAAGATGGTTTTTGGAAAGAGGTGGTACATAAAACAACATATATCATTAATAGAGCTCAAGTAAGAGTAAATCATCATAAAACTCCATATGAGCTCTAGAAAGGAAGACCAGCCACTGTAAAATATTTCAAAATTTTTGGAAGCAAATGTTACATAATATGGGAAGAGAAACATTTGGGTAAGTTTAACCCAAGATGTGATGAGGGTATTTTTCTTGGCTATTCCACTAAGAGAAAAGCCTATAGATGCTATAACAAAAGTACACTTACTATTATAGAAAGTATAAATGTAACAGTTGATGAGAAGATAGGGTCAAGAGAACCAATTCAAGAAATTGTGTATCAAGAATATGAAAGTTATCAAGAAGAGTTACATGAGGAATCAGAAGAAGAAACACAAGGACTTCTTCCTAAAAATCCATCCAGGTATGTACAAAAAAATCATCCAAGGAATCTAATCATTGGGAATCCATATGAGAGACAAACAAGGAGAAGGGTGATAACATCAAATCAACAAGAAAATTTATCTTTTTTATCTAAGATTGAGCCAAAATACTTCAATGAGGTAAGTTAAGATGAGTTTTGGATCAAGGTAATGAATGAGGAACTAGACCAGATAGAGTAAAGTAAAACTTGGGAACTTGTTCCATGACCAAAAGGTAAGAATGTGATTGGCACTAAATGGGTATTCAATAAAATTAAATGAATATGGTCAGGTAGTCAAAAACAAAGCAAGGTTAGTATGCAAAGGTTATGCACAGGTTGAAGGAATTGAATTTGATGAGACATTTTCTCCAGTTGCACAACTTGAAGCTATAAGAATGTTCTTAGCATTTTCAAGTTTTAAAAATTTCAAAGTATATGAGATAGATGTTAAATTAGCCTTTCTAAATGGTGTCTTGGAAGAAGAGGTTTATATTGAGCAACCAGAGGGATTCAACTTAATAGGTAAACTAGACTATGTATGTATATTAAAGAAGACACTTTATGGACTAAAACAAACTCCTAGAGCTTGGTACTCAATATTGGATAAGTACCTTCAGAAATAGTGTTTCAGGAAAGGAAGAGTGGACAATAACTTATACATCAAAAATGAAGGGAATGACTTACTAGTTGTGGTTATCTATGTGGTGTTGGATATTTTGATTAAATGAGTTGTCATTGATTTCAAGAGTAAGTGGCCATTGATGTCAAGCTTTCAGCACCAGTTGATATCAGTTTCAGTGGGCATCATTAGTTTTAGATTCTCCAATAAGTGCAAAAGGATAGTATGATTTCAATTAATCAAAACCCGGTTCCAGAAAGTCAGATATGGTTTAAAGTGCAAAAAAAAAAGCCCAAGTGAATAATATTATAATATTTTTTTATAAAATTATAAAAGGAAGTTTTAAATTAATTATAAATTAATTAATATAATTTTTATTATAAATTAATTTACTTAAATTAAATTATTTAAATTAATTATTAATTAATTTTAATATTAATTATAAGTTAGTTTATATTAATTTAACCCTAAGGTGGGTTATCAAATTATAATTCAAATTTTTGAAATTTGAATTCCAAGCACCGACGTGGAAGCAAATTTCCAAATGTGTATAAAAGGGGGGATCATCCCACCTTAGCAAATTACCATGCCTTCGATTTTAATTAACTCCGAACTTTGTGAATCATGCTAAATCTAAGTGGAGAGTGTTGTGGTTTTCATGGGAAGTCAATGGTGCATGAAGGCATAAGGTGAAGAAAGTGTTTCTTCCTTTACGTGGGTATCAATATCCCACGCGGTGGACTCCCAAGTGCTAAGGCACTTAGGCTTGGGAAGACGGTGGATCAAACCACGCCGAAACCTCTTTTGGAGGAAGCAAAAGATATGCATTGAAATTGAGCACCGAAAATTTTGGAAGGGTTAGTTAAATATTTAAAAATTAATTTTTGCATTTTTTATATTGGTTTGTAAGGTAGTAAGGGGAGTTATAAGGGTTATGCAAAATTAAATTTTTGGTGTTATTTGCTTTAGTGTTTGGAAAGGGTAGTAAGGTGTTTTAGGAAGATTGTTTGAAGTATTGTGGTGTTGGATATTATTTTAAGTTGGAGTTTATAAGGTGTATCCAAGGAATTATTATTTTTCATGTATGATTTGATGTTTGTTAATTTCAAAAGGAGCAATAAGGTATAATTGAGCTTTGAGTATTTTTATGTCCAAGGAATATTTGAGAAAGTGTTAAGAGTGATATTTTGTCATCTAACCATTGAAATTGGAAAGAAGGAAATTGTGATTTAGATAGGTTTTCCAAGGGCACTTATACATCAAAAAAAGGTATGGGCACATCTTCCTAGTGAGTGTTTTTTGAATGTTGTGAATGCAAAGTTGGAGTGAAAAGGATTGTTTGGTAAGCATTGTTAAGTGTGTTTTGAATTAATGCTTCAAGATTTTTTGGAAAAAATAGTTGATAAAACCTTGTTTTATAAGCATTGTTGTTGAAGATATTAATTTGAGTGAACTTGAACTAGGGTTTGCAAAGATCATGAGTATCATTGTTATGTGAAGATTATTTATAAGCATTGTTGTTGAAGTTATTGGTTGAGTGAAGAACTTGAACTAGGGTTTTGAAAAGAACATGAGTATCATTGTTATGTGAGATTGGTTGATAAGCATTGTTGGAAATATTTGAGTAAGTGTTCATATGTTTGGACTAGGCTTTGTGAGTAAGGATTATTACATTAAGTGATTGGTTGAGTAGAGTTGATTGAGCCTAGTCAAGTGAATGTGTTAAGGTGATAGTTCAAGTTCTATGAAACAAATTGTTCTATATTCTGAATTGATTTGATAAAGAGGTTGAGTGTTGATGAGTGTGAAACATATTGAGTCTCTAAAAATTCTCTATATGTTTCTATGATAAAAGAGAGATTGAAAGTGATTGAGAGTTTGTGAGTATGAAGCATATTGAGTCTCTAAAAATTCTCTGTATGTTTCTAAAAGAGTGATTGAAAGTGATTGAGCATTGAGGTAAATGTGAAGCATATTGAGTCTCTAGAAATTATCTATATATTTTTAAAAGAGTGATTGAAAGTGATTGAGCATTGTGATGAATGTGAAGCATATTGAGTCTCTAACAATTCTCTATATATTTCTAAAAGAGTGATTGAAAGTGATTAAGCATTGTGATGAATTTGAAGCATATTTGGTCTCTAACAATTCTCTTTATGTTTCTATGAGATTGTACAAGTTCTAGTGTGGACTTGTTGAGTACATTTGAGGTAAGTCTTTGAGAAGACTTGTGGACATATTTGTGTGAGCTTTTGTGTAAGCTTACAATATAGAGTGTTGAGTAGATTTGGACAAGTTCTAGTGAGTACTTGTTGAGCAGAATTGGATAAGTTCTAGTGAGGACTTGTTGAGAAATTTTGGATAAGTTGTAGAGAGAACTTGTGGATATATTAGGTGTGATATTTTTTGGAAGCTTACAAGGAAGATTTGAGACAAGTGTTTGAGAATACTTGTGAGTTGATTTATTTATTTGTTCAAAGTTCAAACCTTGAGTTACGATTTAGAGTAAATCTAGTAGAATTTATTTGAGATTGATTCAAGATTTGTGTTAAGGGTTGAGGACAGATATTGAGGATAGATTTATGCTAGACCGAAGGATTACGTTTAGTGCAGATCAAAGGATAGAGATTGAGGATAATTTTGGTACAAATTTTAGGACAAGTTTGTGCCAAACTAGAGACAGAGATTGAGCAGATTTGTACTAGATCAAAGGTCTATGATAAGTGTATATTTGAGTATGATATTTGAAGGTGATAGAGTATAGAGGATGCCAGTATCTGGTGGATAGATATCCATTAGCTAGGATAGTGAGGACATGTTGAAGAACACAAGCTTATACTGAGAGGGGGGGTGAACAGTATAAGACCACTTTTTACTTTTCTTTCCAAATCAATATTATGCAATGTGTAGATAGCAATATAAATAAAAGTAATCAAATCAATGCATAAATCATCACACACAATAGAGACACCATAATTTACGTGGTTCACCCAATGTGGGCTACTCCACGGAGAAAATCTTTCACTAAAATTTTCTCAATCAATCTCTTGGGAATCCTTCCCAATTACAATATTTATGGACCTTTGTCCAAAGGAGACACCAATCCCCTAAATCAAGTTCATGGATATCTATCCATAGGAGAACTCCTTCTCCTCTACTCTGGCTAGTGATCCTCTAGAATACTACTACCTCCACTACATTGGCTTATGGATATATCTCCACTGAAGACTCTTATCCTCACTTAGAAGACCTATCCTCAATGCCCTGGCTTATGGATCTCTATCCATTGGAGACCTCTGTCCTCTCTACTCTATCACCTCCAAAGATCTTTCTCAAATCTGTACTAAACATAGTCCTTAAATCTAGCATAAATCTACTTGGCAAGTTCACACAGAAATTGCTCAAATCTACTAAAAATTTCCACACAGAACTTGCTCAAATATGCTCAACAAGTCCACATAGAACTTGCTCAAATATGCTCAATAAGTCCACACAAAACTTGCTCAAATTTGCTCAACAAGTCCACACAGAACTTGCTCAAATATGTTCAACAAGTCCACATAGAACTTGCTCAAATCTGCTCAAAAAGTCCACACAAAACTTGATCAAATATTCTCAACAATTCCACATAGAACTTGCTCAAATCTACTCAACATGTGCACACAAAACTTGCTCAAATCTGCTCAATAGGTCCACTCAGAACCTGTCCAAATCTGCTCAACAAGCTCACTCAGAACTTGCTCAAATATTCTCAACAAGTCCACATAGAACTTGCTCAAATATGCTCAAAAATTCCACACAGAACTTGTCCAATCCACTCAATAATCCCACACAAAACTTATTCAAATCTACTCAACAAGATCACTCAAAACTTGTCCAATATCATAGAAACATAAAGAGAATTGTTAGAGACTCAATATGTTCTACACTCAATGCTCAATCACTTTCTTAACTCAATTCAGAATATAGAATAGTTTGTTTTATGTAACTTGAACAATCACTTCACACATCCACTTGACTAGGCTCAATCAACTCTACTCAACCAATCACTCAATGAAATAACCCTTTTTTATAAACCCTAGTCCAAGTATATATCAACCATCTAAAAATATTTCCAACAATGCTCAACAACAAATCTCACATTACAATGATACTCATGTTCTTTTAAAACCCTAATTCAAGTTCTTTGCACAACCAATGTTTTCAACAACAATTCTTATACATCAATATTCACATAACAATGATAATCATATTCTTTTGCACAACCCTAACTCAAGTTCTTCATACAACCAATGGCTTCAACAACAATGCTTATAAAACAAGGTTTTAATCACAACACTTAATTCCAAAAAACCTTGAAGCATTAACTCAAACACTCTAAAAAAGGAAATCCTAATCAAGTCCTTTTCACTCCAAACTTATTTTCAGAAAACCAACCAATCAACTTAACCATGGAAGAATTTGCCCATACCTTTTTGCTTGGAGATAGAAAAATAGATCTCAAAACCTGTTCCAATCACACTCAATTTTTCTTTGACAACTTCAATGGTTAGGTGGAAAAATCTTCACTTTAAATCCCTTGTAAATGCTTGCTCAAAGATTATTTTTCATACAAATATACCAAGTCATATATACACCTTATAAACTCCACAATCTCAAAAATAAATTTAACACCCAAAAATAGGTCTTTATAAAACACCTTAAAGATCCTTAATGTAAACTAATGTTTTACCTAATTTCTCCAATTAAAAATAATATCTTTCCTTTTTATAAATCACAATTCAACACATAGCAATTTAATATCACTCCTTATTTCTCCTAACCACTAATCTCATTGCCTAATTAAAAACCTTTTAACACCCTTTATAACTCCTAATAAAGGTTCTAATTTAAAATTTAGGCAATTAAAAATATTAACAAAAATTACCTTTTCCTCTCCATGGGTTTTAAACCCTTAACCTTTGCCTCCACGAATACCCTAGTTGTAGGCTCCACAACCATGTGCGTTCAATGCACGTTGAGAACCAAAAGGCTCCACGCACTATATTCCTTCTCTGGAGCCTTAATCGAAAATTGTGAAGCATGAAATCTTTCCCCTTTGCGCACGTACTCAATGGGATTCAAACGCGGGTCTATCTCCCCACAACCACCTTAGCAAAAACATGCACTACCAATGGACCACCATGTCCACCTTTGTCTTGGGCACCAACCTTACTCCCTATAACCCTTGTGCATAAGACAAAAATTCATTCGTCTTCTTCCTCACTCATGCCTTCGAATTCGCACATGTAAATTTTCCTTGGTCACATTAATTAAATCCCTAAGGGATGATTTACAAGGTCTTTTGGCCTCCCTTTTATACATGAAACTGCCATTGTCTTCAAACGTCAGCGCTCCAAATTTTTTTATGACGTCGGCGCATTTAACCTTTGTAATTTACAAATGATTTAAATTCCAAGGAATTTAAATTTTATAAATTATAATTATAACCTTTGGCTTTTAATGCCTTCTCTTATTGCACAAATTTGTATTGATGATATTTATTTATAAAATTTAAATTCCTTTTGAATTTAAATATTTTATGAAATAAATATTAGACCTCCTTTGAACTTTGCAATAGGTCTCCTTGGGTATTTATGAAAACCCTTTTTAACTTATGCTCTCATATAATATTAAAATATTATGTAGCCCTTTTGCCTTTAACTTTTGCACTGTTGAAGCTTCTTCCTGGCTATTAGTGACACCTTTGACGATTTTATTTCTTTCCAAATTCCTTGACATTAATTATGACTTCTTTTGGTGACATCAAAAACAACTTTTGACTTAGGGACTCAAAATTTCCAACAATCTCCTCCTTTGTCATTGATGGCAACCCAACTTATTTTTACCAAAAACTTGACCTTTCTTTTATTCTACTCCCCCTGGGACATTGCTCCCCCTGGCTCAAAGCTCTCTCAATTATCAAGTCTCTCCCCCTTACTCAAATCTCTCCCCCTTTGAAATCAATGGTAAAGGGCCACCTTTGGGGCTCGGGGCTAAGGATGAGCCTCTTATATTATTCCATCCCTCACCTTCTATTGAGGTGGTTAATTCTGGGGTGGGATTATTTCTACTCCCAGAAGGCATTGTTCTTTGCCTTTATCCTCTTCTCTTATTTTCTAATTTTTCTGATTCCTCTAACTATTTTTGTCCATGTCCATGTTCTTGTCTATGTAAGCATTCATATTCCAATTCATATCCATGTTCATGTTCCTGTTCATGTTCCTATTCTTGTTCCTGTCCACATTCATGTTCATGTTCATGTTCTTGTTCATATCCATATTCATGTTCCTGTTCTTGTTCCTTGGTAGGAACCTAGGGTTCCTAGCACATAAAATGATAAATAAATAATAAATAGACCTAAAACTAAGAGAATCACCTTTTGTATTGTCGGGAAGTCCCTTCAATAAATTGTATTATATTTCATATTCATGGATATTGGAATGATAAGTTCTTACAATATTTTATACCCACTCTAGGGTTATAGGTGAAAGGTTGCAATGCTTCCTAACCCTAATCTTATAATAATAATATAATAATTAATTATATTAATTATTATATTATTTATTATTATATTATTTTATTATTATAACTATAGGATATGAAATACATTATTACTATTATTATTATTATTAATTAATGTTAGGATAGGACCCTAACATTCCACCCTCCTTAAAACAAGATTTGTCCCTAACATTCCACCCCTCTTGAAAAACGGCTTTGTCCTCAAAGCGCCCAATTTCGTCTCATAATCATTGCTAGTGGGTTATCTTTGAATGGAACGTTTGCCTGTTTCATTTAAGCAGTTGACATGCCTGCAATATCTGGATTTTTCCAATTGTAGGAGGCTCAATTTTACGTAAGAGAATTTAGATATTTTGGAAAACATCACAATGCTTGAGTATTTGAGCTTTTCATACTATGAGGAACTGCAAGCGTTGCCTCATTATATCACAAACCAGCCATTCTTGAGAGAGTTCAATTGTTCTTGTACTAGCATAAGGAATGTGCCTCCTAACATATATAAACTCTACAATTTGGGAGTGAGTAATATAGAGAGCATGGTGTTGAGAAGCTTGCCAATTAATTTTGGTAATTTTTCTAACTTGACTAAATTGGATGTTACGGATTGGAATGTTTGCCACCATTTTTTTATTAATTTGTCCAGCTTGATTTCACTGTATATTTGTTTCTGTGTAAGTTTGGAGTTTTTGCCCGACTCTCTGGGTGTCTCAATCTTTTATATAATTGTCATACCATCAAATATCGTGAACTGCAGTCTTCTTTTTGTTCTCAACCTAAGTTCCAATAATATTTTTTTGTGGTATGCTTCCAGAGCTAGGTCATATCTCGAGTTGTCTTCTTTGTTGTACTGTGTTTGACCACTTTGTTTGGTGTAAGTGATGGCAGCATAATTTTTGAGGCCCAAAGGATTAGCAACATCTCTTAAGAATTCCATGTGTGCTCCATGTTATATTTGTGGCCCGTGTCTCCGCTGGACGCGACATTAATGCAAACGCAAATGCAGTCAACAGCCGAGATAAATATCTGTTTGCCAGCATAGAGGAAGAGTTACAAAGCTGCGCAAACTGCAGTGGCAATACTCCAGACAAGAATTGCTGCAAAAATCCACCTTCCAAGTATAAAAAAGAAAACCAAAAGCCAATGATAACGGACCAGAATTGGCGATGGGGATATGGAAAGATTTCCACTGGTGGACATATTCCCCCTCATGTGGAAACTGCAGGGCCAAAATCGCACATCGAGTAGCAAGTATTCGACAAGTTCCATTATGGAAACAAATAAGACATAAATAGCTATTCCATTTGCTATGTCGAGGCTTCTTCCACCAGAATAAAGACAGATATTTGTATTGACTGATGGCTATTCTATAGGACAAATGAAATTACCACCTAAATCTAAATCCGCATCCACTTATTCTTTTCCTTTTCTTTTTCTTTGAATTCAAATGCTAAGAAGGGTTCTGGTAATTGTAATAAAATTTGGGTAATCCATCGTCTCTTGATAACAAGCGTTACCCGCAAGAGTTCTTCGTCTTTTCAAGTTCTATATATATATATATATATATATATATATATATATATATATATATATATATTTGTAGCTTGATCATTTAAATTTGTATCTGCGTGGATAGGCAACTTCAATGTCTACAATATGTTAATATCTTCAGTCATGGAATTATAAGAGCCTTCCTATCATGATACCTATGTAATAGAATTCGCATATGCATATCTATCATGGTATTGCATTGTATTTCTCAGGTAATTCGAGGCTACAACAGCTCTTAGGTTTCACTATTGATCATATTACTTTGATTTTTGGTGTTCTGATTTAGTATGTGCAGGCTCCTACTGCTGTCGTTGAAGAGGGGACACCTTAGAAATATTAAAAATGTCTCCCTACGAGCATGTGACCTATTGTGAAATTAGATGAACCCTTCATGCATGCACTGCATCTTGGCTCCTTTTTCTTATAGGATACGTGTTGGTAATTTTCTTCTGACATTGCTTCTTCAACCATTTCTATCTCCCACTTGGCACCAGGTTGCTCAGGTGATTATAAAATTTGGCCAGAACTCAAGTTTCTTATGCTTTCCTTCTATTGTGCAAGGTCATGACATGTTACGAGGCATACCTTATACAATTGCATTTTCCCTATGCCAATCTAGCTTTGCATCAGTGACTTTTCAAATATCTTCGAGACGTTTAATATCCATAAAATAATGTTAATATTTCATGGTGATGTCCATATTGAGATTACAAAAACACTGTTATTAGTGGTATAACTTATAAATTTTTGAGTATTTTATAATACCACATCAGTTGGTGGAAGAACAAGAAAGGGTCTTCCATTTTTGTCAATATTGTCTTTTGTTCTCCTCACAATCGTAAATTGAATCATCCAATGGTGATATCAGTTGTTGTAAGTGATCATAATCACAATTATGCTTTGAGTGGAAGGAAGTATTGGCATGATCTAAGCTCCCATGCATTGGTAGAGTATCCTGTTCCACTCTGGAATAGCATTGGGTAGCCCAGAATATTCATTAAAATGCAGCTATTTTCAAGCCACAGTGTTAGAAACTAATTGAAATGGTGGAAGAACATAATAGTATTATAACTGGTACCTACTTTAGGTAACTCAAAAGGAAAAATCTTGACCACATCGTCTGGATTTCAACCATAATTTATCATGAAGTGGCAGTTGTTTTCATTGAAGAACACAAGCTTATACTGAGAGGGGGGGTGAACAGTATAAGACCTCTTTTTACTTTTTCCTTTATACTTCAAAATAGTAAATAAATATACCCAAAGCAATATCAAAGCAATGCACAATATCATCCACAAAGTGACACCAATTTTAACGTGGTTCACCTAGAATGGCTGGGCTACGTCCACAAAACTTTTCTCTAAAAGTTATCTCAAATTTCTTTGGGAATCCTTCCCAATTACAATGTTTATGAGCCTCGACCCAAAGGAGATACCTTCCCCCAATCATAATTTATGAGTCTTTGCTCAAAGGAGATACCTTCCCCCAATCAAAATTTATGAGCCTCTGCTCAAAGGAGATACCTTCCCCTCTGCTCTGGAAATGATCCCTCAGAAGATCAACTACCTCTACCTCTTGCCAGCAACTCCTTTCCACCGAAGACCTCCTGTCCTCAATGATTAGCCTAAGAGACCTCTGCCTTCTATGATCATGTCCACAACAGCTCAGCAACCTGTACCAGACACAGTCAGTCGATCTAGTACAAATCTTCCTCTATCTGTCAGATCTATCTGACTCTTGAACAAATCAATCCTCTGCATACAAGCCTTCTCAAAGACTTGCCAACTGTCCTCGGGTTCTTCTCATAAAATCAATGCACCTCTGTCCTCAAGTTCTTTGATAGAACTATCAAACTCAGCTCACAAGTCCTCTGCTAGGACCTGTCCAAATCTTCTCACAAGTCCCCACCGGAACCTGTCCAAAACCGCTCACAAGTCCCCACCAAAACCTGTCCAAAACTGCTCACAAGTCCCCACTAGAACATGTCCAAAAACTCAGCAAGCTCACCAAGAAAAAACTTTCTTAGTAGGAAATCACAAAGTGAATTGTTAGAGACCCAATGTGATTTTTCAAACTCATAGAAGCATAAAGAGAATTGTTAGAGACTCAATATGTTCTATACTCAAATCCCAATCTCAAAACTCAACTCAAATCAACTCAGCTCAATCTCAATCTCAAATCTAAAAACTCAACTCAATATCCGAAATGGATAGGATAGAATGTTTTCTTTCAAGAACATGAAACCCCAACAATTGCCAACTATGCAAAGAATCACATAACAATGATACTCTTGTTCTTTTCACCATCAATTAGGGTTTCAACAACAATGCTCATCAAACAAGGTTTAGTCAAAAAACACCATTCAACTCAACATCAACCTTGAAGCATTCAACCAATCATCACAAGAAAAGGAAACAAGTAGAAATCCTTTTCCCTCCAAAGATATTTGAACAAAACAACCACCAACACAATATCACCAAATGCAAAGAATAACTTGCTCAAATCAACTCAATGGAGTAAGCCCAATATCATGAATCAAGTAAAGCAATAACTTGATCAAACAACCTCTATGGAAGCAACTCAACCATCAAACTCAAAACATCCAACCAAGGGTTCCACCAACTCAATGCAAGTAGCAAGACTCACAAACATAAACCCTAGTGCACAATGCTTCCACTACCTCAAACCAGAAATTATGCATTCACCAAAACTCTCATCAAGGATAACAATGCATAAGAAGTCTTTAACAAACCAGAAAATAGGATTTACACCCAACCAAAGGAAACCTAGTTGAAAACCTTTTCACTCCAACCTTATTTCAGAAAACATACACCAATCATACTCATAAGGAAAATGTGCTCATACCTTTTTGGAGTAGAAGAAAATTGATCCTTAAAGTTGTCACCACACACAACCCTCAAACTTCCAACCAAGTTAGGGTTAGAACCAAGATAAATGATCATATATAAAAACTTTCCTTAATACACCTTTTAGCTTCTCTTATTTAAAAAAAACCACCAAAGAAGCCAAAAACACAACCAAAACTTACACCTTATATCTCCATTTTTAAATTTAGCATAGCAAAAGACTAATCTCAAAAATACAACCAAAGAAATATCCTCTTATTTCTCCTATGTCTTTTAAAAAATGCTAAACAATGCCAAAAATCATATCAAGAAAATAATCACACCTTATATTGGCTGCCCTTGAAGAATCTGAAATTCGTAGCACAAAACACGTTTTAATAAAAACGTGACGAATCCATGCACAACTCCCTCTGTGGGGATCAAAATGCAAACCTCCGCCTACGCAAGGCCCAAATGTAGCCTTCGTTGCCACTAGCCCACAAGGGGCTTACGAAGTCCAAGACGGACTTTCTTCCACATAAACGGTCAAGCTTTTCGAAAGCTTTTCAAACCACGAGCTCTCCTCTTTCACAGCATGAACAGAACATTCGATCGCAGCCAAACCAATTAATTGCCTTCGATTTTCCAAGAAAGTTTAACCTTAGAAACCTTCTCATATTTATAGTCCATACGTGAACTTTAGAACACGTCGGATGCAAAGAAAAGTAATTTCGAATTTAATCGAAATTTGCTTTCTAAAGGGTTTAAAAACCCTTAAAGTATTTTTAATAAATTAAAAATAATTTCTCCATTAATTAATTAAAACCTTGAAGGGTTTTAAATAATAATTAAATAAATAATAAAGAGAACCTCCATTGGTTTTAATAAAAACCATTGCCAATGGAATCTCTCCGGATTCTCTTAAAAATATTCTCTTGGAATCTTCCACCTTTGAAGCCAACACATCCTCTTAACATTAATGTCATTTCATTTTGACATCAATGAAAACTCATAGACAAGAAGCTAGGATCTCAAACCCAAAATTGCCAACAATCTCCCCCTTTGTCATTGATGGCAAACCATGCTTCTCAACAACATAGAAACTCAACATAAACAACTCTCCTTGTCTTGAGGCTCTCCCCCTTAGTCATATCTCTCCCCCTTTGTCATCAATGGAAAAGGGTCACCTTTGGGGCTTGGGACTAAGAATGAGCCTCTTAGCTTAGTCCCTCCCCCACCTCCTATTGAGGTGTTTAATTTCGGGGTGGGAGTAAAACTCCCAACAGGCACTGATCATCATTAGTGTCTATAGTTGTCTTACCATGTCTTCTCTTGTTCTCCTTGTCCATATTCCTATTCTTGTTCCTATTATCATTCTTGTTCTTATCCATGCCTTGATCCTTGGACCTGTTCATACCACTGTTCCTGTTCTTGTACCTTGGAATTTTAGCTCTACACTGTCTAGCTATGTGACCTTCATTGTTGCACTTATAACAAGTAACAATGTTATTTCTTTTAGGCATACCTGTTCTTTGAATCCACCTGTTACGACTAACCCTGTTCCTGTTATTAGCCTTGTAGAAAATTGCCTTATGCCCAAACTATTTACAAGAGTAGCAATACCCTTGAAATAAATTAACACCTCTGAAACTGTCATTTACCTTCCTTACTTGAGTCATGCAATGTGAAGCCATGTGACCAAACCTGTGACAAGCAAAAGATCTGCCATTAAACTTTCCTGTAAATGACCTTCTAGGTCCTGTAAAATTTCTCCCCTTTTTCTATTTCCTATTTTCTATTTATGTGTATCTATCACTCAAGGACTCTTTCTCTGAAATACTCTCCTCATCAGAACTCTCTTCTTTTTGGAATCTCTTACTAGATTCCCCAACCTGTTCCTTGTGTTTCTTACCAAAACCAAGACCTGTTTTATCTGTTGCCCTTCTTTGATCTTTGATGATGGACTTTAACTTTTTGGAGCTATCTTGAAACCTGTAAAGCTTATCCTTGTACTCTTTAGTTTCCTCTTTCAAAGAATCCATTTTTTGTTCTAACTCATTATACTCAAGAACCTTAGACTCTAACTCATCCTTGAGTTCTTGTGTCTTAGCTATAGAGAAGTCAAGACTTTCTATAAGATCATCTCTCTCCATACAACATTCATCTAACTTATCCTTGAGTCTAGCATTCTTCTTTCTTTCCTTTTCTAAATCACTAAGAGCACTAATAAGTTCACTTTCAGATCCTTTATTTGTTTGCTTTTTGAATCATCAAAGCCTTTTTCAGATTTCTTATCACTAGAGGTGCTACCCTTTTTAAATACCATACATGCATCTTCCTTATAGTTTTCTGAAGCATCCTCATACATACTAGAAACCAAATCATTATTTTTGCAATCATCCTCAAGGTGACCAAAATTTCCACATCTAAGACATTTCATGATAATGAATCTATGTTTCGGTTCTTCCTCTTTTTCTGATATGAACAACATCTCATTTTCATTATCACTTGAAGAACTTTCACTATCACTACTAGAACACTTACTTGCTTTGTCTAGGTATAAACTCTTCTTGTGCTTGTGAGAATACCTCTTTCCTTGATTGCTGTGCTCATCTTTGTTTTTCTTGTGATGCTTGTGCTTTTTAGAATCCTTGCTCTTAGAATCCTGTTTATCTTCATCACTTTCATTCTTGGGAATAGTACAATTAGTAGCATAATGACCAAACTTTCCACAATTGAAACATCTTATATTTTTCATACTTTTGTGCTTTCTAGAGAACTTGCCTTTCTTGTCGTAATATGCCTCTTCATCACTAGAAGACTCATCGCTATCTTGAAGTTGTTTACCCTTGGATTCCTTGGTAGCCTTGAAAGCTGCCTCTTTCTTGACATCAACCTTCACTTGAGTTCTCAACTCAAATGATGCAAGTATACTATGGAGCTCATCCTTTTTCAACTTATCCAAATCTTTAGCTTCCTCAATAGCAGAAATATTTTCACTAAATCTATTAGGAAGAGATCTTAAAATCTTATCACAAACATAATTTTCAGCAAGCTCAATACCTAAGTCTTTCATGGAGTTAACAACCTCATCCATACGAAGAATGTAGTCACTAATATTTTTATCATAATTCATCTTGAATTGTTCAAACACACCTTTGAAGTGTCTCAACTTGGCCTTTCTGACATTTGTATCACCTGTATGAACCACCTTCAACTATTTCCACATTTCACTAGTCGTCTTGGTGAATCACTTTGGTGAGATCTCGCTTTCTATAAGCCTTTTAGGATTGCATTCATTGCTTTTGAATTGCCGTGATGTAGGAGCTTTTCTTCCTTAGTATTAGGACCATGTTCGGAATAGTGTACTCATCTTCAATCACTTCCCATACCTCATTACCAAGTGCCATTAGATGAACCTTCATCCTTGCACTCCAAAGACCAAAATCTGACCCATCAAGAATAGGTGTTGCATTGCCACTTGAATAATCCATTGTGTTCTTTACTAGCTTTTCCTTCAAGTCGTTAAACTTTTCGAAGGCACCTGCTCTGATACCAATTGAAGAACACAAGCTTATACTGAGAGGGGGGGTGAACAAGTATAAGACCTCTTTTTAATTTTTCCTTTATACTTCAAAATAGTAAAGCAATATACCCAAAGAAATATCAAAGCAATGCACAATATCATCCACAAAGTGACACCAATTTTAACGTGGTTCACCTAGAATGGTTGGGCTACGTCCACAAAACTTTTATCTAAATGTTATCTCAATGTTCTTTGGGAATCCTTCCCAATTACAATTTTTATGAGCCTCGGCCCAAAGGAGATACCTTCCCCCAATCAGAATTTATGAGTCTCTGCTCAAAGGAGATACCTTCCCCCGATCAAAATTTATGAGCCTCTGCTCAAAGGAGATATCTTCCCCTCTGCTCTGGAAATGATCCCTCAGAAGATCAACTACCTCTACCTCTTGCCAACATGTGGAACTCCTTTCCACCAAAGACCTCTTGTCCTCAATGCTTAGCCTAAGAGAACTCTGCCTTCTATGATCACGTCCACAGTAGCTTAGCAACCTGTACCAAACATAGTCAGTCGATCTAGTACAAGTCTTCCTCTGTTTGTCAAATCTATCCAAATCTTGATCAAATCAATCCTCTGCATACAAGCCTTCTCAAAGACTTGCCAACTGTCCTCAGGTTCTTCTCATAGAACCAATGCACCTCTATCCTCAAGTTCTCTGATAAAACTATCAAACTCAACTCACAAGTCCTCTGCTAGGACCTGTCCAAATCTGCTCACAAGTCCCGATCGAAACCTGTCCAAAAATTGCTCACAAGTCCCCACCGAAACCTGTCCAAAAATGCTCACAATTTCCCACTAGAACCTGTCCAAAAACTCAGCAAGCTCACCAAGAAAAAACTTTCTTAGTAGGAAATCACAAAGTGAATTGTTTGAGACCCAATGTGATTTGTCAAACTCATAGAAGCATAAAGAGAATTGTTAGAGACACGATATGTTCTATACTCAAATCCCAATCTCAAAACTCAACTCAGCTCAATCTCAATCTCAAATCTGAAAACTCAACTCAATATCTGAAATGGATAGGATAGAATGTTTTCTTTCAAGAACATGAAACCCCAACAATTGCCAACTATGCAAAGAATCACATAACAATGATACTCATGTTCTTTTCACCATCAATTAGGGTTTCAACAACAATGCTCATCAAACAAGGTTTAGTCAAACAACACCATTCAACTCAACATCAACCTTGAAGCATTCAACCAATCATCACAAGAAAAGGAAATAAGTAGAAATCCTTTTCCCTCCAAAGATATTTGAACAAAATAGCCACCAACACAATATCACCAAATGCAAAGAATAACTTGCTCAAATCAACTCAATGGAGTAATCCCAATATCATGAATCAAGTAAAGCAATAACTTGATCAAACAAACTCTATGGAAGAAACTCAACCATCAAACTCAAAACAGCCAACCAAGGGTTCCACCAACTCAATGAAAGTAGCAAGACTCACAAACATAAACCCTAGTGCACAATGCTTCCACTACCTCAAACCAAAAATTATGCATTCACCAAAAACTCTCATCAAGGATAACAATGCATAAGAAGTCTTCAACAAACCAAAAAATAGGATTTACACCCAACCAAAGGAAACCTAGTTGAAAACCTTTTCACTCCAACCTTATTTCAGAAAACATACACCAATCATACTCATAAGGAAAATGTGCCCATACCTTTTTGGAGTAGAAGAAAATTGATCCTTAAAGTTGTCACCACACACAACCCTCAAACTTCCAACTTTGTTGAGTGTTAATTTGTCATATTACAAATAATAACACGCAACTTAGAGTCTCGAACAAAAGACTCTTTCTTGCAAAGAAATAATTTATTTTATTTTCCTTCCTTTTATTATTTCTCCAAGCTTCTTTGTGAAACGGCTTTTACGTATATAAAAATGAATTTCAATTTAATACATACAAGCTGATATATCCCAGAATAACTCAAATCCTGCAGATATCTGTTAACAAGGGGCCTTTGTTGATTCTCAATGAACTTTATAATCTTGACTTGTTTGATTAATCAAAAATAAACAAAAATCCTTTTGATGTTCTAATATTCACAATTTATTCTAAGGTTAACCTTGTTCGTTTTATCTCTATTCAATAGTTACTGTTATTTCAATGTTAGTCTCTGACATGAAATTAAGCATATCAAGGAATAAAACAGAAACTATTATTTTTGAGTCAGCTGGAAAATAATGAAGGATATTAAAATGGTTCACGATCTCCTCCCTGCAAAATCCCAAGTTAAGAGATGAAGTCCCCAAAACAACCCAACCGATCAGATCTGTACTAACACACAATCTAATCAGATCAGATGCAAGACTCTAAGGAAAAGAATATAACTGCATCATTCTACCATTCACCTATCGTAACCCATCCCATGGCGTAAACGAAATAGATACAAGACAAAATGATGCAACGAAAATATTGACAGTAAAACAATAGTTTTGGCTTCGATCTCCTTTTGATTTTACACACAAAAGTCGTGTTACCAAAGAAAAATCCTTTATTTCAATAAGTAATGCTTTTTTTGTTACAGTCTCCAGCCCAGTATCCATCTACATTTCTGCTATTTAACCTTTACGTCGCGCGTTCTCGGCTGTTCCATGACGCTTCGTTTCGACTCTCGGGACCCTTCGCTTCAATTCCCGCCTTTTGGTATTCTAACCTTTGCGTGCAATCGTAACGCTCGATCTCTGCGACCAGTAACTGTTGTTATGAAACGTTACTCTGGTTCTGTCATTTCTGCCATGTGTCCTGCGTCTCCTGCACCTTTCGTAACGCTTTCCCACGGAAATCTCGATAGAATTTGCATTTGGCCTCTTCCGTTTCCTAGCCGCGATAACGCGACATGTCGCGAAATCGTGACATGTCGCGATATCGTGACATGTTCTTGGTCCGTACGCCCATAGTAGCTCGTTGTAGCGATATCGCTACCGACTTTGCTTTGCCTTCTTTTCAAAAAGTGGTAGCGATATCGCTACCACTTTGGTTCCGAGCCTTCCTTCGATGAAGTGGTAGCGATATCGCTACCACTTTGGTTCCGAGCCTTCCTTCGATGAAGTGGTAGCGATATCGCTACCACTTTGGTCTCGAGCCTTCCTTCGATGAAGTGGTAGCGATATCGCTACCACTTTGGTCTCGAGCCTTTGCTTCACGAAGTGGTAGCGATTCGCTACCACTTTTCTTTCGAGCCTCCGCTTCACGAAGTGGTAGCGATTCGCTACCACCTTTCTTTCGAGCCTCCGCTTCACGAAGTGGTAGCGATTCGCTACCACTTTTCTTTCGAGCCTCCGCTTCACGAAAAAGTAGTGAAATGATTACCACTTTCAACCTTGTGCTTCCTCTCGGCAACTTGTAGCGATGGAGAGACAGGTCGCGATTTCGTGACATGTCGCGATATCGCGACATGTCGCGATTTCGCGACCCTTTCAACACTTAGGCATTTTTCTTCTTTTCTTCATTTTTAGCATCCGGGTCTTTGAGATCTTCCCTAAAACCTGCAAAAACAAAGGTGGGTCCCCACTTATGGGGTGTGTTGTGGATGAACCACAACAAATGGCGACTCTATTTGTCAAATGCTCTTGAGCATTTTAGTAAGAACCCAACCTAACACAAATCACAAATTTGAAAACATGGGTTAGCCCATAATCAATATAACTAATGCCCAAAATCAGAAGTACATGAATTATCGGAATCATCAAGTACTAGCTCGGTGTGTGCAATGAATTCCTTTCCTTATCATTTGAATTTGATCCACATTCCATCATCGGTTTTGCATGAATGCATATGCGAAATTGTGAATGATTTGTGTATCCTACTGAATATGCCATGAGAAAATGCATAGTCACTCTTGTAGTATTATGTGCAAACATTCAAGACTGCCAAACCCTCTTAGGATCCACTAGTGAACGGTTCATTATATCCCAAAGTTGGTTATGAGTCCCTACTATCTTGAACCCATGTGCAAGTGGATGTGAAATCAGAACTTTGGGGAATCAGACTCCCAACCAACCGAGATGAGAGTTTAACCCTATCCTTACTATTCTGATTTAGAATTCTTTACCTCACTTTGAGAAAAATAACTAAACCAATTATGGAAGAAATGGTCATGCTAGTCTAACCCTCTAGACAATCAGTGGTCTTATTTTTTAGGCAAGACATGATGCCATGCATGGGCCTATCTAACCCCATAATCCAAAACTTATCTTCATTTCTTTGGACCTTGGGGATGACTACCCATCCCTTGCAGAGGACAAGTAGTACGATCCTTACAATCCAATATAGGGATGAGATGGGAAAAATTTATTTATTTTACTTCTTGGACCTTGGGGATGACTACCCATCCTGGTTAGGGACAAATAGTACGATCCTTACAACCCAAGATTTTAAATGTAAGTGGAAAATATTAATCTTGTTACTTAGACCTTGGGGATGACTACCCATCCTTTGCAGAGGACAAATAGTACGATCCTTACAATCTAAGACTTAATACGAAATGAAATATAAGAGCTTTGGGGAATCGGATTCTCAACCAACCGAGATGAGAATTTATGCCCTATCCTTACTACTCCATGTGGGTCCAATCAAAGCTTTGGGGAATTAGATTCTCAACCAACCGAGATGAGAATTTAACCCTATCCTTACTACTATGATTTTAGGCTTTAAGCTCTATGGAAGTGGTCAAAACCACTGTTTTTAGGATCATGTTGCATAATAGGATAGACATGAAAACCATTTTCGCCCAACCTTTTCCTCCAAGTTAGGTTTTGATCATTTTGCTCAAGATCCCTTTTAATGTATGAAACGTGCTTGGTCCTAGATACTTCAAGACTCAGTTTCCAACCTTAGGATTTACTTAGATTTATGTTATAACATAACCCTAAGAGGATTCAACATACTCAAATGAATTGCACCTAAGATGCATATGCCACTACGGTGAAATGTATGAAAAGTGAGATGGAACATGAATGCATTATTTCTTGAATTGCAAATGAGATGATTTGTCATGCAAAACTGACTTTTTCATGCATCACAAGCTTCAAATGATCTAAATTAAACTGTTTGTATTACATGTGGAGCTTTTACAACATGATTCCAATGTTTCATATTCTCCCAATCTTAGGCATGTGTTCAACATCAAGCTTTTATTCCCTTTTTTTTTTTTTTTTTATAAGGCAATGAAAAGGAAATCAAAGGAACACCACCGCCTAAATGTCCAACCTGCACACAAACGCAAAAACCCAACATTAATACAAGAAAAACCTGAAATAAAAAATGAATACATACTAACATATCAAATCTGCACATCAAAAAACTAAATTACAGCATTGACACAAAACTAGATATCTCCTGAAACACACACTTAAGTATCAAATCTGCACACAAAGAAACAGATCACAACATTAATACAAAGCTTAGACATGTCAAAAAAAAAAAATAATACACACCTAAACATGAAAAATGAAAGCAAGAAATTACAGCGTTATTACATATAATACAAAGCCCAACTACCTCATGCTTGAAAGTAATGCTTCAAGTGCAACCCATTGATAGGTAGTGCCAAATCCTTTCCATCCAAGGTTTTTAGTCTAAAACTATTTTCCCCTAGGATCTCTGAAATCTGGTAGGGACCTAACCAAAGGTAATCAAATTTATCATGTTCCCCCTTCTTCTCATGTCTTTTGTCCCATAACAGCACTAAATCTGAAATTTTAAACGCCTTGGCCTTAGACCTTTTGTCAAACCATATTTTTACAATGTCTTGGTGTTTACTAAAATGAAGCATAGCTTCATCCCTTTTTTCATCCAAGCGCATTAATTGCGTTAGTCTAGACTCAAGTTTATCATTAGTTCCAAAATAATCTTTCATGAAGTGCAGCGTTTGTAATCTGAGATTTGCGGGAAAAATGGGATCTTGTCCATAAACCAGATGGTAAGGAGATGTCCCTATTGCTTCTTTGACTCTGATTCTGTCAGCCCAAAGGGCCAACTTAAGCTTATTGTGCCAGTCCCGCGGATTCCTTTCCAACAATTTTTTTATGACAGTCAACAGATTCTTATTGGATGACTCGGCCAATCCGTTACCTTGAGGGTAATAATTGGAGGAGAACTTTAAACTCACGTTGTTATCAAATGCCCAATTAGCAAACTCTAGAGAGGAAAAGGCCGAACCATTATCACTTACGATGGAGTTAGGCATCCCGAATCTAGTGACAATGTTATCTTCTAAAAATTTAATGACCACCTCTGCAGTAGCATTCTTTGTGGGGATAGCTTCGGTCCATCTCGTGCAATAATCCGTAGCCGTCAGAATATATTTGTGAGCATCGGATGAATTGGGGCTGATAATCCCAATAAAATCCAGGCCCCATTGCGCGAAAGGTCTGGACTCGATTACGGACTGTAAAGGCATGGAAGCGTTTCTGTCTCTATTGGCTGCAGTTTGACATATGTGACATGACCTCACATGAGAATGGGCATCCTTGAATAGTTGAGGCCAATAATAACCGGCTCCGAGGATTTGATGGGGCTGTGGCATTAGCGGACCCATGCCCTGTCCCATGTTTACCATGAAACTCTTCGAGTATTCGCACTTCCTCCTCTTGATCAACGCAACGAAGGTAAATACCTTCATGGTTCTTTCCGTATAATGTGCCGGATCTAACTAGAAAATTAGCGGACTTCAAACGCAAGGCTACGTGTTGAGTAGCATTCAAAAATGATGGACACCTACCATTTAGTAGATAGTACACCACATCTGCATACCACTCCTCCTTGGTTACATCAGCGACTTCATAATGTTGACAAGGAATTGCGAGATCCTGTTCTGCGATTGCCTTAGCTAACCCTTGCCCCCGCACTATCTTCATCGATTGAATCTCCAGATCAAATTCCTGCAAAGTTGAAACCCACTTACCATGCTTCTCACCTAATTCATTCTGAACGAACATGGCTTTGACAGCAGGATCTGGGACGATAGCAAAGACCCTATTGTGGACTATGTAGTGCCTGAATTTTTTTCGGTCTTAACCGGCGCATACATTTGCTTGTCTAGGGTAGAATATCTCGGCTTCGCATCTTTGAGAGGACTACTCGGGAAAGCAATGGGATTTTCAATGTTGCCTTCACTCTTATGAGTTAAAACACTCGCAAAGGAGTGATCTGAAGCAAATGTGTAGATATAGAAAGGCTTCGTATAATCGGGACTCACCAAAATCGGGGCTTTAGAAATCGCATCCTTGATATTATCAAAAGCCTCTATCCTTTCATCTGTCCAAATGATCTGGACCTCTTTCTTTAGCATGTCGTTCAAAGGTCTTGCTATCTCTGCAAAATCTGCGATAAATTTTCTGACAAAATTGATCTTTTCGAAAAATGATCTCAACCCCTTCTTGCTATTGGGACGAGGAATTTGCTGTATGGCTTCTATTCTCTCAGGGTCAATGGAAATTCCATCCTTAGATATTATATGCCCCAACAGTTTTCCTTATGTTACCCCGAAGATGCACTTCTTTGGGTTGAGAGATATACCATGTTCCCTGCATCTTTGAAAGACTTTCTTAAGATCCCTGACATGGTTTTCCCTATTCTTAGAAAATACGGGAATGTCATCGACGTAAACAATGATGCACTTACCAATAAGCCCTTTAAAAGCAAAATCCATAGCTCGTTGGAAAGTGGCACCTGCGTTCAATAGTCCGAAGGGCATTCTCCCGTATGCAAAGGTGCCCCATTTTGTCGTAAAGGCAGTCTTCATCCTATCACTAGGATGGATAAGGACCTGATTATATCCCGAATAACCATCCGGGGAATGACATCATCTCCGACCCGTTTACCTTTTGGAGTATTTCATCGATGGTGGGTAACGGGTAGTTGTCCTTTTGGGATGCCTTATTGAGATTTCTGAAATCAATGCACAACCTTATTTCTCCACTCTTTTTCCTCACAGGGGACTAGGTTAGCAACCCACGTGGAATGCCTAACGGGAAAGATGATCTTAGCTTCTAACAGTCGCTTCACCTCTTTCTCTATCAAGGGTTCTAATAATGGATTAACTCGCCTTTGTCTTTGCCTGAAGGGCTTGGACTATGGCTTCAGTGGAATCGTGTGCATTATGACATTACGATCATAGGTTTTCAACTCCTTATAACTCCAAGCAATGCAATCTATGTATTCTTTTAATGCATTTGCTATGGAATCCTTCTCCTGCTTGGTACATGCTTTTGCTATGAATACCTCCCAGGGATTTTCTGCACTTCCAATGTTAACCAAATCACAGGCCTCTCCAGGAGATGGAACCCTTTTACCTTTTCTTGGTTTGCATCCGATATCAAAGATTTTTTCTAATGAAGCTATCTCATCAGGCATCCTGTTGTTTTTTACAGGATTTTTATCTTTCGAAACTACCTCCTCTACGTCCCTTTCTTCTTCATCTATGTATTGCTTTTCAAATATACCAGAATTAGTGACAAAATGAAATATGTGCCTGTCACTATCAAATACTTGGAAGTTCGTAACATTATCTGGTATCGAGGGACAAGGGACCAACTCTATAGAGAACTTCTTGCATTTCTTATGGTCCACTGGCTTCAACATACTCACTGCTACAGCTAGGGAGTCTGCCAGACGATTGCCCTTTCTCGAGATCAGAGAAATGTTAAAGGCGTCAAACTCATCTATTAAATCTCTGACCCTAGTTCGGTAAAGCCTGAGCCGCCTGTCCTTGCATATGTATTGTCCCCTCACTTGTTTCACCACCAGTTCCGAATCACCAAGGACTTTGATATATTTAATTTTCTTCCGAATGGCCAGTTGTAGTCCAAGAATCAAAGCCTCATATTCTGCCATATTGTTGGTGGCAGGGAACTGTAGTCTGTATGCAGCGAATATAGGCTCCTGGTCCGAACATGACAATTCAACACCGGCTCCTGCTCCTTGTCTGGACCTGGATCCATCAAATCTTAAGGTCCAAATGTCTTGATGTCCTTCAGTAAAGTTGCGCCCAATCCTTTCATCATGGGTATTTTTGAGTGCTTCTATGTCCAAACAGTATGCTCCCAACTCAGCTTCAATGTACTGGATCTCGTTCGGCTTGTTGTAATCTGTGATCATCTCTTTGAGTCGGGGTTCACTGTCAATTCGAATTTGATTGGCCACTCCCCTCCAAGGCAGACACATGTGTGAAGAGTCTGTCACAATGTAACCGTTTAGGTTCTTACTCCAATCTCTTCCCAATACCATGCCATATTTGATAGGAATATCGAGCACCAATATGTCTATGCGTTGTTGAACTATGGGTTTTGAATTGACTTGAATATGCACATCACCCAACTCTCCTACTGCCTCCATGGTTGACCTGTCCAACTGCACCACCCTGCTCCTAGAAGGCTTTGGTGTAAGTCCCAATATTTTCTGATTTCTAAGGGCATGATAGTAGCCGAGGCCCCTGAGTCTATTAAACAATTGTGCAAGTTTTTACTTGCAATTCTAATGGTTACCAAAAAGGGAGGTATATCTCGTTTTTCTTTTTGTACAACCACTTGGGACTCGGCACTTTTAGCTTCATGAACTTGTGCGAATGGATTTAATCCTTTTGGTGAACTCACTTCTTGGCCTAATAATCGGGCCATGTCATACATCGATACATTGGCCCTATTCTTCTTCATATCTTCCACCAAATCGTAAGTGAGCTTTTCGGGATTTGGCAAGTTTTGCATCATCTTAGACTTTTTGACCTTCGATGGAGGAGGGGGATTGACATCTCCTTTAGGGTCGGGAGGGAGTAATTGATTATTAGGAGGAGCGGAGGAAGTTTTGGGCTCTTTAGAACTCCTAGTGTAATATTTGTGATTTGCTTTCCCAAAACGTTTGTTTGCATGAACTTCCAAAGCTTCTTCATCTTCGCTTCCAAAAAATTCTACATCCTCCTCTTCTTCACTTTCATGGGAATGTATGACCTCCGTTAGCATAGACTCCGGTTTCACGTGGCCACGGTGCGGGCAATCATTCTCACAAGATCCTGCATCTCCACGGTCTTCCGAAATGTCTACCGGTTGGCAACGGGATTGGGTACCCGCCCGTTGTTAGGTTGCGTGTTATACATTCCTTTTCCTCTATGATTGTGAGGTCGGTTATGGCCCATGGCCTGCTCAAATTTTTTATTGACATTCCCCATTGTTACCAACACCTTGGCCAACGTTTCTTTCATATTTTCTATGGCTGCTTCGGACCCTTGTGGTTGAGGCACTGCAATTGCAGGTCCAGTTGTGTTGGCTGCATTAGCCACCTCTGGATTGGGTACAATGGCTTGGGTTTGGGCAGGTGGATTCCATCCTGGATTCCCATTTTGAATGGCTTGAGTTTGGGCAGGTGGATTCCATCCTGGATTCACACTTTGAATGGGAGTGATTGTTGGATAAGTCGCTGAGCTTGGCGTGTTAATTGGAGCAAACCCCGACATGGTCAACAGATTATTGCCCATACCGAACCCATGCAAACCCATCGAGTTATTTTGAATCAAACTCTGTGTTTGAACAGCGGCATTCGGATAACCTGACAATGGCGTAACTTGGGTGGGTGTTTGGAAGTTGTTCAACATCGGAGCCTATGGTGCTACTACCGGTTCATCATGGCAAATTGGCTGTATGGGCCATATTGTCCCATCCCAGTCAATTGAGACAATCCTACGCCTGGCAGGTTCATCCGCTATTCGAGAGTCATTGTTTCTACATAAGCCAAAGGAAGGGTTGTAACTCGAGGGTTCCTTCTAGTCAACAAAGATGTTAAAGGATCTAAGGCTCGAAGTATAGGCTGCAAGGCAATTGCAGGGTCTACCGCAAAGTGACGAGTCACATTCGTATATAGCTTTTGAAATCTCTGATTGAACGTTCGAATGGGTTCATTGGTTTGTCTTTTGCAAGATACGAAGAAATTGTATGTCATGGAGGGATCTACTAACTGTCTGAATTGACCTATGAACGCAGTTTCTAGCTGGGCCCATGAAGTTATGGACCCTGCTGGCAAATTTTGATACCATTCGTTAGCAATGTGGTCTAGACTAGCAGGGAAAACTCGACAGGCAACATCCTCGTGAGTAACCCCCTGCCTAAACATGTAATCTTTATAGATTTGGACATGATCTTCTGCTGTTGTTGGACCATCATGAATGAATTTGGGTAATCCCCTTTCAATGTTTCTAGGCAAGTCGTGGACTGCCTCGGGAATATCTAAAGGGGAACTCTGAGCACCATACCAAAGGGCAGGTGGTTGTTGTTGTTGTTGTTGTTGGGCCATGTTATTCAAAGGTGTCAACCCTGTGGGAACAATTGGAACTCCTGGAACTGTGGAGACAGATACAACTGGTGTTACTATCCCACTTGAACTTAAGGGTTCAGGCCCACTAGAGGTACTTGAGTCCAAAGAAATCCCTAACTCAAGTATACTGGGTGGTATTTCAACTTCTAATGTTTTGTTTTTCGGCCTCCTAGCAGTGGGAGAAAGGCTTTGGAAGATAGTTTCCCCTGTGGTTTTAGACCTAGTAGCAATGTACTCAGGTTGGGCCAGCTTGGAAACTCTAGGACTCTAAAATATTTCTCAACTCTACTGCCAGATAAAATGTCTAAATGTTACACCTGCAAGCACAATAGGTGGAAACAAAACTACCCACGTTAATTGTTAGAACAAATCAAAATTGCAAAGCAATACAGAAGGCCCTCCTTCTAGCGCCAAAATGTTGAGTGTTAATTTGTCATATTACAAATAATAACACGCAACTTAGAGTCTCGAACAAAAGACTCTTTCTTGCAAAGAAATAATTTATTTTATTTTCCTTCCTTTTATTATTTCTCCAAGTTTCTTTGTGAAACAACTTTTACGTATATAAAAATGAATTTCAATTTAATACATACAACTGATATATCCCAGAATAACTCAAATCCTGCAGATAGCTATTAACAAGGGGCCTTTGTTGATTCTCAATGAACTTTATAATCTTGACTTGTTTGATTAATCAAAAATAAACAAAAATCCTTTTGATGTTCTAATATTCACAATTTATTCTAAGGTTAACTTGTTCGTTTTATCTCTATTCAATAGTTCTGTTATTTCAATGTTAGTCTCTGACATGAAATTAAGCATATCAAGGAATAAAACAGAAACGGTTATTTTTGAGTCAACTAGAAAATAATGAAGGATATTAAAATGGTTCACGATCTCCTCCTGCAAAATCCCAAGTTAAGAGATGAAATCCCCAAAACAACCCAACCGATCAGATCTGTACTAACACACAATCTAATGAGATCAGATTGAAGACTCTAAGGAAAAGAATATAACTGCATCATTCTACCATTCACCTATCGTAACCCATCCCATGGCGTAAACGAAATAGATACAAGACAAAATGATGCAACGGAAAGATTGAGAGTAAAACAATAGTTTTGGCTTCGATCTCCTTTTGATTTTACACACAAAAGTCGTGTTACCAAAGAAAAATCCTTTATTTCAATAAGTAATGCTTTTTTTGTTACGAGTCTCCGACCTAGTATCCATCTACATTTCTGCTATTTAACCTTTCTGTCGCGCGTTCTCGGCTGTTCCATGACGCTTCGTTTCGACTCCCGGGACCCTTCGCTTCAATTCCCGCCTTTTGGTATTCTAACCTTTGCGTGCAATCGTAACGCTCGATCTCTGCGGCCAGTAACTGTTGTTATGAAACGTTACTCTGGTTCTATCATTTTTGCCACGTGTCCTGCGTCTCCTGCACCTTTCGTAACGCTTTCCCGTGGAAATCCCGATAGAATTTGCATTTGGCCTCTTCCGTTTCCTAGCCGCGATAACGCGACATGTCGCGAAATCGTGACATGTCGCGATATCGCGACATGTTCTTGGTCCGTACGCCCGCAGTAGCTCGTTGTAGCGATATCGCTATCGACTTTGCTTTGCCTTCTTTTCAAAAAGTGGTAGCGATATCGCTACCACTTTGGTTTCGAGCCTTCCTTCGATGAAGTGGTAGCGATATCGCTACCACTTTGGTTCCGAGCCTTCCTTCGATGAAGTGGTAGCGATATCGCTACCACTTTGGTTCCGAGCCTTCCTTCGATGAAGTGGTAGCGATATCGCTACCACTTTGGTTCCGAGCCTTTGCTTCACGAAGTGGTAGCGATTCGCTACCACTTTTCTTTCGAGCCTCCGCTTCACGAAGTGGTAGCGATTCGCTACCACCTTTCTTTCGAGCCTCCGCTTCACGAAGTGGTAGCGATTCGCTACCACTTTTCTTTCGAGCCTCCGCTTCACGAAAAAGTAGTGAAATGATTACCACTTTCAACCTTGTGCTTCCTCTCGGCAACTTGTAGCGATGGAGAGACAGGTCACGATTTCGCGACATGTCGCGATATCGCGACATGTCGCGATTTCGCGACCCTTTCAACACTTAGGCATTTTTCTTCTTTTCTTCATTTTTAGCATCCGGGTCTTTGAGATCTTCCCTAAAACCTGCAAAAACAAAGGTGGGTCCCCACTTCTGGGGTGTGTTGTGGATGAACCACAACACAACCAAGTTAGGGTTAGAACCAAGATAAATGAGCATATATAAAAACTTTCCTTAATACACCTTTTAGCTTCTCTTCTTTAAAAACAACCACCAAAGAAGCCAAAAACACAACAACCAAACTTACACCTTATATCTCCATTTTTAAATTTAGCATAGCAAAAGACTAATCTCAAAAATACAACCAAATAAATATCCCCTTATTTCTCCTATGTCTTTAAAACAATTCTAAACAATGCCAAAAATCATATCAAGAAAATAATCACACCTTATATTGGCTGCCCTTGAAGAATCCGAAATTCGCGGCACAAAACACGTTTTAATAAAAACATGACTAATCCATGCACAACTCCCTCCACGGGGATCGAAACGTAGACCTCTACCTATGCAAGGCCCAAACGTAGCCTTCGTTGCCACTAGCCCACAAGGGGCTTATGAAGTCCAAGATGGACTTCCTTCCACATAAACGGTCAAGCTTTTCAAAAGATTTTCAAACCATGAGCTCTCCTCTTTTGCAGCGTAAAAAGAACATTCGATCGCAGCCAACCCAATCAATTGCCTTCGATTTTCCAAGAAAGTTTAACCTTAGGAACCTTCTCATATTTATAGTCCATACGTGGACTTTAGAACACGTCGGCTGCAAAGAAAAGTAATTTTGAATTTAATCAAAATTTGCTTTCTAAAGGGTTTAAAAACCCTTAAAGTATTTTTAATAAATTAAAAATAATTTCTCCCTTAATTAATTAAAACCTTGAAGGGTTTTAAATAATAATTAAATAAATAATAAAGAGAACCTCCATTGGTTTTAATAAAAACCATTGCCAATGGAATCTCTCCGGATTCTCTTAAAAATATTCTCTTGGAATCTTCCACCTTTGAAGCCAACACATCCTCTTAACATTAATGCCATTTCATTTTGACATCAATGACAACTCATAGACAAGAAGCTAGGATCTCAAACCCAAAATTGCCAACATTCATCTATCAAGGATTACATCTGGATTACATCTGTCTAATATTATAAGGTTGCTAAAATCACTTTCTATCACAACGATTTGTCAGACAATTTGAGTAATAATAAGTATGATAGCAATGCATTATTCACAGATGTATTCATCTTATTTAATGCATATGCTAGTTTACACTCACACCTTCCTGGATCTATTTGGATGATGCACATGTCACGTGAGTGAGCGGAGAAGGAGGTGGCCATGGAGGAGGTTGCACGGATGAGAGTTGTGTGCAGGTGGTGGCTGTTTCAATTTTCCAATTGGTGTTATAGTTATCGTAGAATTTTTTATAATTCAACTGGTAAAATGTAAGGGAATAAAGCAGTAAACCATGGAATATTTTTTGTGGAATTTCCAGTAGGTTTTTTTCTATGGAAAATTTTGCACTGTTGCTAGAAAAGACCTCTTTTTCATTTATTTCTTTAAAAAAAAAAATATTTTTAGGGTTTGCATAATTTTATTTTGGAAGTACATCATGTACCGTTTGAAAATTTATGGCTTCAAGCTCTTCCAAAAAAAAATTAGGGTGTGAATCATCTTTTTCTTTCTTGGGGAGTGCAATGGTTACCACCTGGGATTCGTCGGATATGGGTTCTTCCTCCACCTGGGATTCCATGGCTATGAGTTCTTCCTCCTCTACTTGAGATTTCATAGCTAGGGTATCCTCTTGCATTTCCCTTAAATATTGTATAATACGATCAGAACGTTCCATTTGTTTATTTTGTTTTTGTTCAATCATTCTTCTAATTTTTGCAATGTCATTTTTTATTCCTTTGATATTTATGTCCCATATGGTTGGATCCATACGGCTCTGATACCATATGGTAGGAACCTAGGGTTCCTAGCACATAAAATGATAAATAAATAATAAATAGACCTAAAACTAAGAGAATCACCTTTTGTATTGTCGGGAAATCCCTTCAATAAATTGTATTATATTTCATATTCATGGCTATTGGAATGATATCTTACAATATTTTATACCCACTCTAGGGTTATAGGTGAAAGGTTGCAATGCTTCCTAACCCTAATCTTATAATAATAATATAATAATTAATTATATTAATTATTATATTATTTTATTATTATAACTATAGGATATGAAATACATTATTACTATTATTATTATTAATTAATGTTAGGATAGGACCCTAACATTCGTGTTCACATTCATGTTCCTATTCTTGTTCATACCTATTTCTGGACTGTCTTCTCTACACCACTTTTTTGTGTGACCATAATTATTGCACTTATAACACTTAATGTTATTATTCCTTGGAGGTGAAAATATCTTAGTATTTCTTCTAGTGAAGCCATATCCTCTTCTATCATGAACCCTACAATTCATTGCCTTGTGACCAAACTGATACATGAGTAGAAATACCCATGAAAAGACTATATGTTCCCATATTCTTGTCTTTCTCGTATCCTGCACTATGAAGCCATGTGCCCAAGCCTGTGACATGAGAAGCATCTTCCATTGAAGTTTCCTTGTCTTGACCTCATTGGTATCTTAGTCTCTCTTGACCTATTATGATTGTTGTTCCATATGTATCTTCTTTGTGCATTGTTCCTATTTTTGTTGAACTCTCTATTGTCCAACTCATCCTTAGATGTCTCACTATCTTTTACACTATCTTTTTCTGAAGTATCTTCATCTAAAGTTTTTCTCTTCCAAAACTTGAAGTTGAATCTCCTTCCCATTTCTTTTGAACTTGTTCAAATCCAAGACCTATTTTGCTTGATGTAGGATTTTGTATCTTTATGAACTTATCCAAGTTCTTTGAGCTATTTTTGAACCCTTTCATCTTGACCTTGGAGTCTTCTAAATATTCTCTTAGTAGTGCCACTTCTTGTGCTAACTTCTCACATTCCAATATCTTTGCTTCTAACTTATCTTTAAACCTCTTTTCCTTAGCCTTTGATTTTTTTAAATCCTCTATAAGCAATCTTCTCTCTTCATCACATTCTTGAAACTGAATTTCAAGTTTAGAGTGTTGTTTTCTTACCTTCTTTACCATGTCAAGGGCATAAATAAGTTCTCCCTTGAGATCATAACCATTATTTTCTGAATATTCCTCTATTTGTTTACCTTTGTCCTCATCTTTATTTTCTATTGGCTTGTCTTCTATAGGATCACTTACTTCTTCTTCTAAAGCCATTAGAATATTTTCATTTGGTCCTTCAAGTGCATTCTCATATTCATCATCACTAAAACTATAACCATCCCTTGTACAATCATCTTCAATATGTCCAAAGTTACCACATATAAAACACTTGAGAATAATTAGAGTCTTTTTCTTAATTGGTTGTTTTTCTTCAATCATAAATAGGACTTCATCTCTATCATTGTCTGAAAAACTAGCATCACTATCATTTGAATACTTACTTGCATTATCCACATAGTAGCTTCTCTTTTGCCTTTGAAAGAAATTTTTTCCTTGTTTACTTTTTCCATCCTTGCTTTTATTCTTATGCTTATCCCGCCTATATCTTTCTGATTCCTTGTTCCTATGATCCTGTTTTTCTTCACCATTATTATTCTTGGGTTCTTGACAATCTGTTACAAAATTTCCATACTTTCTACAATTGAAACACTTAACAGATATTTTATCTCTAGATCTTCTATAGCCCTTATATTTTCTACCATTGTTAGCTTCTTCATCACTAGATAACTCATTGCTTGATTTTGACTTCTTACCCTTTGTCTTATTCGTTGCTTTGAATGTTGCTTCCTTCTAGGGTATAAGATATTTTGTTCTTATCTCAAATACTGTAAGCATACCAAGCAACTTATCTCTTGTCAGAATATCACCATCTATTGATATTTCTATAGTAGAAACCTGTTCATTTAATCTATTTGGAAGAAATCTTAAGACTTTATCACAAACATCAGATTCATCAATCTTCATACCAAGTCCTCGCATATTATTAACAACCTCATAAATTTGAATTAGGTAAGCACTAATATTTTCCTCTTCTTTCAATATTAATTATTCAAGTTGTCTTTTGAGGTTTTGACTCTTTAATTTCTTGACATTTTTATCTCCATATATTTTGTAATGTATCCCACATCTCTTTTACAGTTTGACAATGCATAATTTTCATAGACTATGTTCTACGCAAACCTCTCACAAGTGCATTCATTTCTTTTGAATTATAGTGTTGTAGAAGCTTACCTTACTTATCTGTAGCAGGATTGATTAAGGGATCATATCCAAATTTCATTTAATCCTAAATTTCATTGCCAAGTGCCATCAAGTAGATCTTCACCATCATACTCCAATACATATAGTCACTTCCATAATAAAACTGGTGCTGAATTATTTTAGGACACTTCCTTAGGATCCATTATGTTCTTGTTAGCCTTTCCTTCAAGCTGTTAAACTCTTCTGAAGGAACCCGCTCTGATACCAATTGAAGAACACAAGCTTATACCGAGGGGCGGTGAACATTATAAGACCACTTTTTACTTTTCTTTTCAAACCAATAATATACAATGTGTAGATAGCAATATCAATAGCAATAATTAAATCAATGCACAAATCATCACACACAATAGATACACCATAATTTACATGGTTCACCCAATGTGGGCTACTCCATGGAGAAAATATTTCACTAAAATTTTCTCAATCAATATCTTGGGAATCCTTCCTAATTACAATGTTTATGGACCTCTATCCAAAGGAGACACCAATCCCCTAAATCAAGTTCATGGATATCTATCCACAAGATAACTCCTTCCCCTTTTCTCTGGCTGGTGATCCTCTAGAAGACTGTTGCCTCCACTGCATTGGCTTGTGGATCTCTCTCCACTGAAGACTCTTGTCCCTACTTAGAATACCTGTCCTCACTGCCTTGGGTGATGGATATCTATCCACTAGATATCTCTATCCTCTCTACTCTATAACCTCTAAAACTCTATCTCAAATATGTACTAAACATAGTACTTCAGTCTAGCACAAATCTACTCAACAAGTCCACACAGAACTTGCTCAAATCTGCTCAACAAGTCCACACAAAACTTGCTCAAATATTCTCAACAAGTCCACACAAAACTTGCTCAAATTCACTCAACAAGTCCACATAGAACTTGCTCAAATATGCTCAACAAGTCCACACAAAACTTGCTCAAATCTGCTCAAAAAGTCCATACAAAACTTGCTCAAGTATTCTCAACAAGTCCACATAAAACTTGCTCAAATATGCTCAAGAAATCCACATAGAATTTGCTCAAATATTCTCAACAAGTCCACATATAACTTGCTCAAATCTTCTCAATAGGTCCACTCAAAACCTGTCCAAATATTCTCAACAAACTCACTCAAAACTTGCTCAAATATTCTCAACAAGTCCACACAGAACTTTCTCAAATCTTCTAAATAAGTCCAAAAAAAACTTGTCCAATATGCTCAATAAGTCCACATAGAACTTATTCAAATCTACTCAACAAGCTCACTCAGAACTTTTCCAATATCATAGAAGCATAAAGAGAATTTTTAGAGACTCAATATGTTCTACACTCAATTCTCAATCACTTTCTTAACTCAATTTAGAATATAGAATAGTTTATTTTATGGAACTTGAATAATCACTTCACACATCCACTTGACTAGGTTCAATCAACTCTACTCAACCAATCACTCAATGACACAACCCTTTTTTTATAAACCCTAGTCCAAGTATATATCAACCAACTCAAAATTTTTCCAATAATGCTCAACAACAAATCTCACATAACAATGATACTCATATTCTTTTCAAACACTAGTTCAAATTCTTTGCACAACCAATGTCTTCAAAAAAAATGCTTGTACATCAATATTTACATAACAATTATACTCATGTTCTTTTGCACAATCCTAACTCAAGTTCTTCATACAACCAATGACTTCAACAAAAATTCTTATAAAACAAGGTTTTAATCACAACACTTAATTCCAAAAAACCTTGAAGCATTAACTCAAACACTCTCAAAAAGGAAACCCTAATCAAGTCATTTTCACTCCAAACTTATTTTCAGAAAACAAACCAATCAACTTAACCATGGAATAAGTTGCCCTTACCTTTTTGCTTGGAGATAGAAAAATAGATCTCAAAACTTGTTCCAATCACACTCAAATTTTCTTTGACAACTTCAATGGTTAGGTGGAAAAATCTTCACTTTAAATCCCTTGTAAATTCTTGCTCAAATATTATTTTCCATACAAAGATACCAAGTCATATATACACCTTATAAACTCCACAATCTCAAAAATAAATTTAACTCCCACAAATAGGTCTTTAGAAAACCCTTAAAGATCCTTAATGCAAACTAATTTTTTACCTTATTACTCCAATTTAAAAATAATATCTCCCCTTTTTATAAATCACAATTCAACACATAGCAATTTACTATCACTCTTTATTTCTCCTAGCCACTAATATCATTACCTAATTAAAAATATTTTAACATCACTTATAACTCCTAATAAATATTCTAATTTAAACATTAGGAAATTAAAAATATTAACAAAAATTACCTTTTCCTCTCCACGGGTTTCAAACCCTTAACCTCTGCCTCTGCGATTGCCCTAGCCATGGGCTTCATAACCACGTGTGCTCAATGCACGTTGAGAACCAAAAGGCTCTATGCACACTATATTCATTCCCTGTTGCCTTAATCAAAAAACACGAAGCATGAAATCTTTCCCCTTTGTGCACGTAGTCAACGGGATTCGAACGCAGGTTTGTATCTCCACAACCGCCTTAGCAAAAACATGCACTGCCAATGGACCACCATGTCCACCTTTGTCTTGGGCACCAACCTTACTCGCTATAACCCTTGTGCATAAGACAAAAAATCATTCGTCTTCTTCCTCACTCGTGCCTTCGAATTCGCACATGCAAATTTTCCTTGGTCGCATTAATTAAATCGATGAGGGATGATTTGCAAGGTCTTTTGGCCTCCCTTTTATACACAAATATGCCATTGTCTTCAAACGTCGGTGCTCCAATTTTTTGATGACTTCGACGCATTTAACCTTTGTAACTTATAAATTATTTAAATTCCAAGGAATTTAAATTTTATAAATTATAATTATAACCTTTGGCTTTTAATGCCTTCTCTTATTGCACAACTTTGTATTGATGATATTTATTTATAAAATTTAAATTCCTTTTGAACTTAAATATTTTATAAAATAAATATTAGACCTCCTTTGAACTTTGCAATAGGCCTTCTTGGGTATTTATGAAAACCCTTTTTAACTTATGCTCTCATATAATATTAAAATATTATGGAGCCCTTTTGCCTTTAACTTCTGCACTATTGAAGCTTCTTCCTGGATATTAGTGACACCTTTGATGACTTTATTTCTTGCCAAATTCCTTGACATTAATGATGACTTATTTTGGTGACATCAATGACAACTTTTGACATAGGGACTCAAAATGTCCAATACATGTGTCTTCAGTGGATAGAGATCCATTAGCCAGAGTAGTGGAGACAACAATTCTTCTAGAAGATCATTAGTCAGAGCTAAGGAGAAAGAGTTCTCCTATGGATAGAGATCCATGAAATTGATTAGGGGATTGGTGTCTCCTTTGGACAAAGGTCCATAAATATTGTAATAGGGAAAGGATTCCCAAGAGATTGATTGAGAAAATTTTAGTGAAATATTTTCTCCGTGGAGTAGCCCACATTGGGTGAACCACATTAAATTGGTGTCTCTATTATATGTGGTGATTTGTACATTGCTTTGATTACTATTTTTGATATTGCTATCTATACATTGCATAATATTGATTGGGAAAGAAAAGTAAAAAGTGGTGTTATACTATTCACCCCCTCTTAGTATAAGCTTGTGTTCTTCAATTGGTATCAAAGTGGCTTCCTTCAGAAGAGTTTAATATCTTGAAGGAAAAGCTTTCAATAATACAATGGATTCTAAGAATATGTCCTCAGATAATTCAACTCCAATATTTTATGGAAGTGATTATATATTTTGGAGTATGAGAATGAATATTCACCTTATGGCACTTGGAAATGAAATTTGGGAAGTAGTTGAAAATGGATACGTACCACCAGTTTATCGACCTACAGATAAGGAAGGTAAGCTTCTACAACATTACAATTCAAAAGCAATGAATATAGTTTTGAGAGGTTTGCATAGAAAAGAATCCATAAAATTTATGCATTGTAAATATGAAAAAGGAATTTGGGATAAGTTGCAAAGCATATATGAAGGAGATAAAAGTGTCAAAAAGGCAAAGATACAAAATCTCAAAGGACAATTTGAAGAGTTAATAATGAAGGATGAGAAAAATATTAGTACTTATCTACTTCGAGTTGATGAGGTTGTTAATGCTATGCAAGGACTTGGACTTAATGTTGAAGAATGTTTGTGATAAGGTCTTAAGATCTCTTCCAAAAAGATTTAGTAAAAATATTTATGCTATAGAAGAATCAAAATATGGTGATTATTTGACAAGAGATATGTTACTTGATATTCTTACATCTTTTGAGTTAATAATAACCTAATCACCGAAAGGAAGAAACATTTAAAGTGATAAAGAAAACAAAGGGTAAGAAGTTAGATTCAAACAATGAGTCATCCAATGATGAAGAATCAAATTATGGTAGAAAGAATAAGGATTCAAGAAGATTTAAGGATGCAAAATCTATTAGATGTTTTAATTGTGGAAAGTATGGTCACTATGCAATTGATTTTCAAGAAGCTATAAATGGCAATGATGAAGAAAAATAGGATCATAAGAACAGGGAATCAGAAAAATACAGGTACCAAAAGAAAGGTAAGGATGGACAAAGCATACAAGGGAAAAAATTATTTCAAAGACAAAAGAGGATCTACTATGCAGATAATGCAAGTAAGTACGCAAATGATAGTGGTAATAGTTTCTCAAGTAATGATAAATATGAAGTCCTATTTCTGATTAAAGAAAAATAAGAGGTTAATAAAATGCCACCAATAATTCTTAAGTGTTTTAGATGTGGTAATTTTGGACATCTTGAAGATAGTTGTACAAGGAATGGTTTTAGTTTTAGTGATGATGAGTATGAGGATGCATTTGAAGGACCAGAAGAGAATATTCTAATGACACTAGAAGAAGAAGAAGGTGATCCTATAGAAGACAAGTCAAAAAAGAATGAAGATTTTGACAAAGACAAAAAAATAGAGGAAGAATCAAAAAAAGAAGGAGTTTATCTTGAGGGAGAACTTATTTATGCTCTTAAAAATTTAAATAAGGTAAGAAAGCAAAACTTCCAACTTGAATTTTAGTTTCAATAATTTGACGAAGAGAGAAGAAAGCTTATAGAGGATTTAAACAAGTCAATGGCTAAGACAAAGAAGTTCAAGGATAAGTTAGAAGCAAAGGTCTTAGAATGTGAAAAATTAGAACAAGAAGTAGCTCTACTAAGGGAATATTAAAATTCCAAGGATAAGCTAAACAAGTTTGAAAAAAGTTCAAAGAATTTGGATAAGATGATCAAGGTCCAAAGAAGGTCAACAAACAAAATAGGTCTTGGTTTTGAACAAGCTCAAAAGAAATGAGAAGAAGATTCAACCTCAAGTTCTGAAGAAGGAGAAACTTTAGAAGAAGATAGTGTAAGAGAAAGTGAGGCTTCTGAGGATGATTTGAACAACATAAAGTTCAACTAGGAAAGAAACAATGCACAAAGAAGAAACAGATGGAACAAAAATCAGAATAGGTTAAGAGAGACTAAGAGACCAATGAGGTCAAGACAAGGAAACTTCAATGGAATATGTTTCTCATATCACAGATTTGGGCACAAGGCTTCATAATGCAATTTTGATGTCTTACATATGAAAGACAAAAAAATGGGAATTTTAGAAAGAGACATCTTTTCCTTGGGTATTTCTACTCATGTAATCAGTTTGGTCACAAGGCAATGAATTGTCAGCCTATATTTTATTCAATTATTTTGATGTCATTCTCTTTGTCGTCCAATATCTAAATGTCGACATCTGTTATTAATATCCTTAAGAGCATATTATTTGTTATCACTTCTTAAGGGATATTTTTTTAATGGATATCTTTAGCCATCTTGTAACCTATTTATATTATGTTTTAATCTATGAAGCTCTATTGTTCATTTCAATTCCTATATGGTATCAGAGCCATTGCTTGTGGCTCGACTTTTAGTGGCCTTCACTGATTAAATCTTGAGCACGATTCTTGAGATAGATCTAGACTAGGGTACACTCAGAACGTAGGATGAGATCATATCAGTGGGACCTTACTAAGCCGACCTAATGGATAGACCAAGGATCTATTGTGCTACCTGACACATCGACTGACCAATCAACACGGTAGTCGAGGCATGGACAAACTGGACGAAAGGAATGTGACACAGACTTAGAGACTTGATTGACCCTTAACTCCTATGCAGAAACCTAGACACTGATGTGATGAGAAAGGTTGACTAGCTAGTGGGGATGAACTGTTATACATGGTGTGGCCTAGACAAATTTGATGTGGATGGATCCCAACCGATGTGGTTAGAAAAAAAAGCATATATATGTGTCATCCACTGGTTGGTGGACATTATAAATAATGTGAGTTTTTTGTTTTAAATCATAGCATTGATGGCGCCCACTGTATGTGGGATATATCTTCCATATTTTTTTTAACGATCAAAGTTGAAGGGACAAAGCTGAATCTAGTGGTGAACCATGCATATCATAGTTTGCTATTTTTTAGGTGCAAGATAATCGCCTCCACCGCTTGTTGTTTTGGTGATACGTGCTTTAGACGCCTAATCACTTCATCAATAATCAACGAAAGAGATCTGTTGGCAGTTTTTAGAAACTTAATGCATTTTCCTCCATAGTGTTTTCATAATAGTGCAACATTATACCCACTATGATGTGGTACCAACCTTGCATAGTGATAATTCGATGATCCAGAGTAGAGGAAAGTCTAAATCCCATCCTACGTTTAGATTACTATTAAGGTATATATGGATAAGAACTAAACTATGGGTCACTATATAATACAAGTGGAATTCATTTTAGTCCTAAATAATGTTAGTAATTAGATTATTTACATAGGTTATTACCTAATTTAGTCATATGTTCTTTTGTTAGAAGATATTTATCGCTATCTTGGTTGTTTGAGATAAAGTGCTAATTAGGGGGATATTAGCGTGCTTGTTATTTTAATGCTAATACCTATTTTAGACTTGTATAAATCCTCCTAATTTTATCAATCTAAGTTAATGTTTTTTTTTATCTGATTATATGGTATTATAGCAAGGTTTGAGGCTTGAATTTTTATTTCATGGTCTTAACTAGCTTTACCTGGATGTGACAATCGACACGGAGGTTGAGACAGATGCAGGATTGGACTAACACTGGATGTGACAATTGGCATGGAGGCCGATATGGATATAGGATTGGACTGTGTAGACACAAAAATAGCACCAATCCAATTATGTGATGACAAGCACTGATCGAATTGACATACATAGCCCCTAGGACAGCCCCCAGAGTTTAAAAAGTGGTCCTCACCACTCCCATAGCAGTTTTGGAAGGTCAGAGGAAAATTTGGCACCTTTCAGGCACTCTGCTCCCTACTCGTTCCACCCTGGGATGATTACAAATTGGTATTCATCCCACCTTGGGATGATTACAAATTGGTATTCATCCCACCTTGGGATGATTAGTAGCATTCGCTCTAGGGTGGGGCGAATAACAGGTTTGATGGGAAAAAGGTCAAACCTTGACAAATGGTAGCTCAGATATGCCACTCAACTCCACCTTCAATTCATGGGAGTGTGAGTGAGCATTTTTGAGCTCAAATAGGCAATCATGGAACCCTTAATCAAGGAGGAATATTCTCTCCCCTGATAAGGCATGATGGCCAAGTGGCGCCTCTACATGCTCATTTACAAGAGACCCTTAAGTCTATAAAATGGTGAGTCTTCTCATGATGGCCAAGTGGCGCCTCTACATGCTCATTCACAAGAGACCCTTAAGTCTATAAAATGGTGAGTCTTCTCACCCCAAAAAAGGATAGAGAAGGAGCATTTGGAGCAATGGAGTGCTGTCGAATTACATTCTCACCCCTTACTTGTGCTTCTTACATCCTTGATCTCTCTTTTGGAAGGGAGGTTATTGGGTGAACATTGGAAGCACAATCTAGACCTAGAAATCAAAAATTTGGCCATAATACCCCACCCAATTTTTTGACACAACCACCTAGGATTTTTTGGATCCATCCCAAGTGGATTGGTGTCGAAACCAAGCCCCAAATGGCGGGCATCTTGCCCCTGGGCGCCCTTCGCACTGTTGCATTTTAGAAATCTGTAGCAAATTTATGTAGCAGATTAGAAATATGTAGAAAATTTCTCTACTATTTATTTTGCATTTTATTTTATGTCATTCATATATGCTGCCATTCAAATTTCATGCCATTCTGATGAGTTTTGACTGTGCTTTCATTGTTTTTTTCCTTCACTAACATACAGGGAGCATCTTCGGATACAGGGCGATCGGGGAAAAATCTATAGAATACGACCTTATGGGTCTTTTTAAAATGCCCTATTTTTCCTTAACCCAACTTTCCAATATTTTTTGATGCCTTTGGATGGGACATTTAGGAGGTTGCCTTTTGACGTTTTATGACAGTCCTAATCATCCCACCCCAGAACGATTAGAAATCTAGAATAGATTTCCTGACTATTCCTTTTTTAGTGTGTTACTGATAGTGTTTACATGCTTCTGTTCAAATTTCATCTTATTCTGACATGTTTTGATTACCATTTTAATTATTTCATGCATGCATTAACCGAAGGCCTTGGGGATTGCATATTTCCCTCCATCCGTAGGTGCTATTAACCGTTTTTTGTTTCTTTGAACATAGGATATTGACACTAAATGGGAAGCAAGGAACTACATATGCATTCACACAAGTAGTAGTGATGTTTGGCCCACCCATTTCAAATGTGGGCACGCGGAAGATCTCAAAGGGAAGCATACCATCCGTGGTGTAACAAAACTATATCTAACGCTCCTAGCTCCTAAAAATGAAGGAGACGTATTGTAACCTGGTCTCAAAGAAAAATTAATAAAAATAAGGGCTGCACTTTATACTTTCTTTATATCTCTTTTCAATTCATTTGTTTTCCTTTTTTCATGCACTTTAGTCCTTTGTTCATTTGTAGGACTTAGCATTTCGCATGCTTTTGTTTGCACCGCACCTGGTACGCATATGGGCTTTTGTATCCTCGTGCTTTTAGTGGTGATCATGGTGGGACTCTGTCCCTTGATTTTGGGATCAAATTTCTGATCAAAATTGTGTGTTTTTGCTTTCAGGTGTTAATCCTTCAAGCGTTGGACTGTTGCTCGTGCCACCCTGTGACAAATACAGACTGGAATTCGTGCCACCCTGGGACAAATAAGGCATTCGTCCCACCCTGTGATGAATACATATTTGCTATTCATCCCACCCTGGGATGATTAGCTCTCTGTGTATTTTTTGAGTAGAAACTCAAGGGCATCTGGTGTGGGCAGAGAAGAGGTAGGTTGTCTGAACACTCTGTAATTTGATGTCTTTGTTTCTATGATTTTTTTGTTTCTTTGCTTGCATAGGAAATTTTACTGCATGTTTTCTTTCTTTGCACAAGTAAAAAGAACCACACACACCACGAGATAATCTAAACATCAAGGCATTGGTCGTAAAACCCCAACCCTTGATCAAGACCAACGGTGGATTTCATCACCACCTTGGCTTGAATTTTGCATACATAACCCCGATTGCTATTGTTGCTAGACGTAAATCCTGATGAAATCTGACCAAGTGTAGCTGGGGTGATTCCCAGTGCATGAGGATAAGTCTTCTATGGTAGATGTCAAAAATAGAGTGATTCCCCTTCCATACTGCCTATGTTCCACATACTGTTCTACTCTTGCGTACCAAAAGTTTCCCTCATGTAAGGGCGGGTATATTGATAGGTTTGGTATAATAGCCTGGAAGTGGTATATTGAAGGGGTGACCATTTTGGGAGATATAAGAGCCCTCATATTGCATATACAACAAAATTTTCTTTACAAGGCTTTCAAAACAAAAATCAAAACACACTGAACCAGATTTAGGGCACACGTTTAATCCGTAAATGAGATAATCATTGCTTTGATTGTGTGGTCCCTTTTTGTTTAGTGTAGCATAAAAAAAATTGTAAAGAAGATAAAAACGTACACATATTTTAGAGAAACACCACCATGGTGTACACCCGTAGCCAAGCCCAATCACGGGCAAAAGCTACAAAAAGTGTACAAGGGGGCACAAGTCACCTCTGCTATAGCCCCAAGGACTTGGTCATACCACCTTGGTAGCCTAACCCACAAAATAGTCCACATCATACCATGATGAAATGGGACTATAGAGGCACCCCTTCAAGGGGCACTCCCATTCAACATAGACCCTTTTAGGAGGAGTCCATACACATGGCACTCAACATAGATGGGAGGGCTCCCTTAGACACTTGTTATGAGTGGCCATCGTGCAATGAAGTGCTAGAACAACATAGGGTCCATAAGGAAGGGCTACATGATCACATCATCCCTCCTCTACCCCTTATTACTGTTAGAAGCAACAGGAAAAATCTAGAGTGCAAGGCTCTTTATACAGGGCGATCCAACTCTGCCTGCCCCTTTCACATATATGAAAGGGAGCACGAGGAAGACCACTACATTCCTCAAGAGTAATACACAACATGGGAGCAATGCGCCTCTGTACCTGCTATTTATCAGGATCACTCACTAATGCCAAAGCCTTGGGTGAATGCCGCTAACCTTGACAGAGGGAAGTGATCTATAGAGATCTCAGATCAACATGACCAAGATAAGTGTGTAGGGGAGGCATCTAGGCCTCCTAGACTCAAGATGGTAGAACAAATTGACTTGGCATTTGCCAAACATGTCGTCTACCAAGCACAAATCATGTAGCTTGAGCAAGACCAACAATAGTTAGAGCACCTGTATCGCCTTAGCAAAGAGCACATTCGGCGTCAGATAGATGAGTTGCTCCATAACACTGTTCTTGAGAGGGTCCCAACCCCTTGCATGCATAGGACAGAGTTGTATGAGAGCCACAACCCCTTGGTGCGAGAGAGGTCTCCATGACCTTATCAAATGTTACCTCCAAGACCTCCTAGACCTGAGCGGGAGACCACCCCTAGAGCCAATAATGGGCACCCTCCGTGGGCACCCACCCAAGTTTATAGGTCATGCTTAGGAACTCCTCAAGAAGCCTATGAGGAATTTGAGCAAGAAGAAGAGTAGGCTGAAACACCCTACCAAGGTAGGGGGGGTGCTATCTGGCTACCCCTCCATAGGCCTCAAGTTCCCCGTAATTCACAATGGGAACAAACCAAGGAGGAAGAGATCAAATCTTTCGATGCATACAAAGCACTGCTAGAGCACTTAGAGTCTGTGGAGACCAAGACTTTTGGGCCCCAAAAGCCCACTTTACGCTAGCTCCGCAGTCACCCTGTGCATGCTTTAGTGCCTGCACCCCCTTACCCTGAACACTTTAAAATGCCTTAATTGGCAATATTTTGAGGGCACGTGACAAGATTCCTGAGCCAATGCTTTGGCATTCAGGACAATGATGCTTTGCTTCTGCGAATATTTATAACCATGTTCACAGGCCCTACCTCGGATTGGTTTACCCAGTTGCCGAAGCATAGCATCAGCAACCTGGACCAGCTAGTGGACACGTTCCTTGAACATTTCGCCTTTAATACCAAGAAGGCATCGTTAAACAACCTAGCTAGCCTCAGACAGTATGAGGAAGAGACCATGGTAGCCTATGGGAATCGATGGAGAATGTTGCTTTCAAAGCTTCCTTACCTCCCTCCCATGGTTGATCTAACCCAAATGTTCTTGAAGAGTTGCTTGAGGTCGATCTCCGTGCTATTGTAGGTGCAGCAATATGCCACTCTCGAGGAAGCCCTAGCGCAAGCCAAAATCATAGAGGAGATCAAGATACAAGATGGCGAGATTGCCAAGCCACGTAAGAAAGAGTGGCCCAAAAATGCCAAAACTGGGTCAATGCAACCGAAACCCGTCATGGTCAATCAGGTTGCTATAAACATACCTAAGCCTGCACAAGCAACATAGCCCCCAAAGGCTAATTACCAGGCAGTTCCTCTTGACACCTATTAAAAGGAAAATCATAGGCAAGAGCAAAATCAGTAGCGTCGCCCTAGGCGATAATTCACGCCCTTCACAGAGTCTAAAGACTCCTTGTTTGACCGCTTCTCCACGACAAACCTGATAAACCTGCTAGAAAGTCGACCCATAGATCCCAACATGCCAAAACCCAAGGGCTATAGGGAAGACTTGTACTGTAGATTTCATCAACAGAAAGGACATGACCTTTACGCGTGTTGGAAGTTCAAAAGCTTAGTGCAAGACCTAATAGACAACAAGACGCTAGCGATGGATAATCCTGTGGTGCCAAATAACCAACAGATGGATGTCTTCAAAGACCCCCTGCCTACCCATGATGCGTAGGTAAAAACCCTTCAAGTCAATGAGGTGACATAGAACTGCCCCATGTAGGGGTATGTAGGGATGATAAGCATAATGACTAGGAATAAGAGGTACCCAAGCACAACTGCCCCCGTGGCAGCTATAGGAGAGGTTCCATCAACATCACAACTTCAACAGAACCCTACACAACCTCCCCCGCCTATACCAGTGGCCATGATTTGGACTAAACTTATCCAAATTTTAAGGACCATGTCGGCTAGGCTCTCCATCTATGAGCTCATCCAAAAATCATCGTCCCATCAGGAGGCTCTAATGGAGATATTAAAAGCCATTGAGCTGCATCCCCATAAAGCAAACTCTTTCAACAACTTTGTGGGACATGTAAAACAATGTACAAAACCAGTAATCACCATTAGAGAAGATGAACTGAAATCGATGACTGGTGATATGGCAGATCCACGCACATCATTGCGCAGGTCAACGGGATTCCATTTAAGAGGGTGTTGGTGCACACTAGGTCGTCCAGCAATATAATCACAATAGTGGCATTGAAGCACCTCAAGTTGTCAGCATCTCACATTGTGGCCTCCACCTATGCTCTTCGAGCATTCAATAACGTGATATGCTCGACGGTTGGCACAATTGTCCTGCCCATCCAAGTGGGACAAAAGACTATTCCTACGTTTTGCCACATCCTGGAAGGTGAGATGGCCTAAAATATTTTGTTGGGCCGGCCTTGGATCAGGAACATGAAGTGTGTCCCTTCGATAGATCATCAATTCCTAAAGTACACATACGAAGGGCAAGTGCATGTAGTCTCGGCAGACTTAGAGACATTCAAGTATTGCAATACGGTGCAGCTAATGCCACAATCGACCCTTCCATCGACACATTTGGACTTTCAGTTGAATCCGTCCAAACAGGGTCTAATTCTACATACATCCCCGTTGTTAAGTACCTCAAAGTCCCAGTCAGGTCCATCTTCATCGTCTGGTCCTTCACCAACGATGACACCTATGGTGGCCACATTGAAGGACAATGGGAAGAAACCTCTGGAAGAGGCACCGCCATTAGTCTCAACCATCTCTACTGAAGAGGTGCCTAGCCTAATGGAATTCGAGGTGCTTAGTTCACCCGACATGGAATGGACTCAGGAAGAACTCCCATTCCCTCCCCCTCAACCGCCAACGATCACCGTTGAGATGGCCAATACGGGCCTAGGGGAGTATCTAGTGTGGAACATTATAGAAACACCCACGCTTGAGTCCATGCAGGACATAGGGAGACCTCGCCTCCCCATCGACACTATTGTCCCTTTGGGCTACCCACCAAATCAGATAAATTTTGTATATGGGGGCCTCGACAACGACATCGAACCTTACCTACAAGAGGAAGAGGACGAAAATCCCTTTGCTGAGAACGTCAACTATCTGTCCAACCTAAACTTCACTTTGAAATACCTGGGCCAATGTAATTGGCATGGATATGGGTTAGGCAGCTATGAACAAGGGGTGCGCATTCTTTGTCAACCAAGATATTAGATTTTGTACGACAAATCATGAGTAGGGTTCAACCACCCTCTGCCCCTTGACATCTTGGTAGAGAACATGCAAGGCCTAGGTATAGGCAACAAGGACGGGTTGGCACAAGATCCATATGCCAATCCTAACACAACATACACATTGGGGGATTATCTCCCATTATTAACAACCAACCTTGTGGGCCTCAACAACCCCTTCCCATTGATCAAGAAAGGGGAAAGTTCAAAAACTTGCCTCCAAAAGGGATATAGACAAGTCCAAGAAGGATCTTCAAAAGACGAGTCAGAGTATGAGGTAGCACTTTGGGACCCTTTCGAGTCCGATAGCAATCACTTGCAAGTGACACCCATAGATGATTATCAAGAGGACTTCATGGTGATGTTCTCCTTGAATTCTCCAATCGAGCAAATGCCAACTCAAGAGAATCAGGTCCTCTCGTAGAGAGCGGAACAACCCCGATGGGACCAAATTAACTTGCTCGAGCAGAATGAGCCTCACATGCCACAAACAACTATTGGAGCCAATGAAGGCCTATGGATATCTGATAGTGATTATGAAGACGATATTGAGATGGCATATCTCAATCATATGCGGAAGCAGCAATACCCCATGGACATTGACGACATGTTTGAACAATTAAACATGGGGCCAAGGCATAAGTGGCATTTGAACCAGGCATAGTTGGACCAAGTGTTGCATCTGCCACTTTAGGCATACAGAGAGCACCCTTTGCCCAAAGACCCTATAGAGCCATCAGTACCAAGGGTAGACCCTATCCTTTTATCCACACATAGGGTCGATCCATTTGTGTCAATACCCACAGAGCCAGATCTGGAGCACAAAGATCACCAAGGATGTCCGAGTCACCACCCACGTGGTAATGGAGACCAAATTCACTTCATCAACATGATCTCCATTGACTTAACTACCCCCATCCATAATCCAACGGATCCAGCATGACCATTGTATCTAAACCTAGATGTAATAGACTGGGATCGTGCTAACTCGCCACCATCTCCATCAGAGTACTGGCCTTGCGATGAGATGCTTCATTTCACCCCAAGACCAACTCAGGATATCTTCCATGCTAAAGAGGAACCCGACATTCCAAACATATATTTAAATTCAGCAACTAATATCCACCTGATCCCAACTCCACACCAGTTGGAGGATAGGTCCCACATGTCAGTCGAAGAGACAAATGACGTAGACATCGGCTCTGATCCAATGAATCCGTAAATCATCAAGCTAGGGGTAATTCTATCCCCCGAAGAGCAAGTCGATTACATTACCCTTCTCAAAGAGAAGAAGGAGGTTTTCACATGGTCCTACAAAGACATTTCGGGGCTAGACCCGCAGCTAGTCATGCATAATCTAACGCTTAATTCGATAGTCAAGCCAGTCAAGCAAAAACTATGTAAGATGCACCCAATAGTAGCCTTAATGGTCAAATATGACCTACAAAAGTTGTTGGATGCATAGTTTGTCATATGCATGGATTACCCACCATGGTTGTCCAACATGGTACTCATCAAGAAGCCTGATGGGAGGATATGCATATGCATTGATTTTTGAGATCTAAACAAAGCAAGTCCCAAGGATGATTTCCCCTTGCCTAGCATCAATGCACTGGTAGATGGTACAGCAGGCCACAAAATTCTTTCCCTCATGGATGGTTTCTCGGGATACTATCATATTTGTATCAATATCGACGATAAACTCAAAACGGCATTCACAATGCCTTGGGGGACATTTTGTTATAAGGTCATGCCCTTTGGCCTTAAAAACGCTGGCGCCACCTACCAACGTGCTATGACATACATCTTCCATGATCACATGCATAAAACTTTGGAAGATTATATGTATGATTTATTGGCCAAATCTCTTTTGCGCCCAGATCATCTCGATGACTTAAGCAAGATCCTCGATCGCATCATCGAGTACAAAGTCATACTAAACCCCAAGAAGTGCATGTTTGGCGTCACATCTGGAAAACTCTTGGGTTTCATAGTCTCAAAATGTGGCATCGAGGTAGATCCACATAAAGTCAAGGCAATCCTTGAGATGCTTCCCCCAACCACCATCAAGAAGCTCAAAAGCTTGTAGGGAAAGGTCACGTCAATCAAGCACTTCATAGCGCAATTTTCTGACAAGTGCCAACCCATGAATACATTATTACACAAGGGGGTAGCATTTTACTAGTATGACGAGTGCCAGTCAGCCTTCGAAGACATTAAACAATACTTGGCTTCACCACCAGTATTGGTACCACCTAGACCAGGAGTGTCGTTCTACTTATACATCTCAACTACTGAGGTGGCACTGGGCACCATGCTAGCCCAGAAAAATGACCTACACAAAGAACATGCTACTTACTATCTTAGCCTCACCCTGGTCAGTTATGAACTTAATTATGCATACGTCAAGAAGCTATGCTTAGCAGTGGTATTTGCTACCAAAAAGCTACACCACTACATGCTGAGCAATATGACGTATGTTGTGTCTAAGGAGAATCCATTACGGTACATTATGAGTCATACTTATCATAGTAGTCGCACGGTAAAATGGATCATGTTGTTGATGAAGTTTGACATCAAATTCATTGGACAAAATTCCATCAAAGGTCAAGTCATTTCCGATCAACTAGTAGAGGCTCCTCTCAAAGATGATTAGCCTCTGACCGTAGAGCTACCCGATGATGGGGTCTTCCATGTCTCAGAATCACCATATTCTGATGAGCCTGAGTCCCAGGCTGACATAACCTTATTCTTTTATGGTTATAAATGTGAGTAAGGGGGTGGCACGGGAATCGTATTCTTCACACCACGAGGGGCTCTAATGCCTCTATCATTTAAACTAGATTTCTCGTGCACCAACAACAATGTTGAATACAAAACCTTGCTCATAGGTCTTCAGAAAACAATCACCATGAACATCAAATGCTTGAACATCTTTGGTGATTCTTTATTAATTTTCAACCAAGTAAAAGGGGTATTCCAATGCAAATGCCCAGTTCTGCATGCCTACAAAGCCCTTGTGGATAAATTCTTGGAAAAGCTTGAATGGTACGACATCGAGGCACTCCCTCGATCATCGAATCATTTTGCAGAAACTATGGCCTCCTTGGGGTCACTAATCCTGCAAGACCCTTCTGGTGAGATGACAACCATTCAAATCAAAATATTATCGCAATCCGTGATGGAGCATGCAAGCTCTGACCTAACGCCAGAAATCCACCTGATCTAGATTGAACTGTCTCAGGATAAGTTCTCTTGAATCTGTGATAGTCTAAATCACACCAACTGGGGGTCCTTGTTCTCCCCAACCCCTCTCAATAGCAACACAATGCTATTTTTACAAGTTCATTCCTGCTCAGATTTTCTAGGGATGAACTTCAAGAGGGATTGGTATTTCATACCATCGAGGGTTTTTGATCAGCAAGATTGGTACACACCCATAAGAGACTACCTCAAGCTAGGTAACATCCCACTTGGATTGACGCACACCACAAAAAGATAATTCAAATAGAAAGCGGCAAAACATGTCTTGCTAAGAGACATTTTGTACCGTCGAAGCTTCGAAGGAATCCTCCTCTCTTGCTTGGACCAGCAAGAGTTTGCTTGGGTGATCACCCAAGCGCACGATGATACATGCAATGGCAACTTCAGCGGTATGGCCATCGTAAAGCGCATTCTTCACATGGGATATTATTGGCCATATTTAGAGCAATATTGTTGCGTGTATGTAAGGAAGTGCATGAAATGTCAACACCATGCTAATTTGACACACGTACCTTCTCAGGACTTACAGCCGATCCAATCAACTTGGCTGTTTTTGCAGTGGGGCTTAGATCTAATTGGAAATATCTCCCCTGCATTGTTAGGTTGTCACACGTTTATCATAATGGCCATAGAGTACTTCACCAAGTGGGTGGAAGCAATTTCACTTACCTCTACGACTAGACCTCGCATTGCGGATTTTATTTTACATAACATCATATGTCGTTTTGGTATTCCATCCAAGATCATCTCGAATAATGGGATGTCATTTAAGAATAAATATGTGCGTGCTTTGACAACAAAGTACAAAATTCAGCATAGTTTTTCAACACCCTATTATCTGCAGGCAAATGGGCAAGCAGAGGCATCAAACAAAATGCTAGTTGCCATCCTTAAAAATACGGTCATAGATAGTCATAAGGATTGGCACATTCAAATACCACTTGCTCTTTGGGCTTATCGCACTAGCATTTGGATGCCCACTGGGGCAACTCCATTTTTGCTGGTGTATGGCTCCGAGGTAGTCATACCTCTCGAGTTGGAAATACCTTCCCTGCGCATATCAATGCAAGAGTTCATCGATGATGACATTGCATGGCAGGCCCGGTTAGACTAGCTTACGTTACTCGATGAACGATGCATCAATGCTCTCAAGCATTTATGTATCTATCAAGAGCGACTTAAGAAAGCATACAACATGAAAGTTCACCTAAGGGACTTTTAGGTTGGTGACTTGGTCTTAAAAGAGAACCAGAAAAATTCTAACTTGTTGCCCCATCTAAGGGACAAGTTCATGGCAAACTGGTTAGGTCCCTGTGTAATTGATAGTAACATAGGACCTGGAACATACCGGCTCACCTCTCTTGAAGGAATCAAGGAACTAGAACCCTTGAACATCAGTCATTTGAGGCCATTCCACATTTAAATAGCCATAGCCCACCCCAAAAGCTCTAAGGATTCCAGTAATCGGTTGGTCAACCCAAAAAGCTCCATGGATTCCAGCAATCGCTTGGTCAACCAAATGCTAAAATTATTCCAAAAATCGCTTGGTCAACCCAAAAATGCTCCAAGGATTCCCACAATCGCTTGGTCAACCCCAAAATGCCCCAAAGGTGCACATAATCCCTTTGGTCAAACCAAAAGCTCCAAGGATTTCCACAATCGCTTGGTCAACCCAAAAATGCCCCAAAGGTATCTATAAACCCTTTGGTCACCCCAAAATCTCCAAGGATTCCCATAATCGCTTGGTCAACCCCCAAACGCCCAAAAGGTATCCATAAAATCTTTGGTCAAACCAAAATCTCCAAGGATTCCCACAATCGCTTGGTCAAAAACAAATATTCAAAAACAAACAAAAACAAAAAAATAATAAAAAATAACAAAAAAAAATAAAAATTGTAAAGAAGATAAAAATGTACACATATTTTAGAGAAACACCACCATGGTGTACACCCGTAGCCAAGCCCAATCATGGGAAGAAGCTACGAAAAGTGTACAAGGGGGCACAAGTCACCTTCGCTATAGCCCCAAGGACTTGGTCATACCACCTTGGCGGCCTGACCCACAAAATAGTCCACATCATACCATGACGGAACGGGACTATAGAGGCACCCCTTCGAGGGGCACTCCCATTCAACATAGACCCTTTCAATAGGAGTCCATACACGTGGCACTCAACATAGACAGAAGGGCTCCCTTAGACACTCAAAATTAGAGTGGCCATCGTGTGATGAAGCGCTAGAATAACATAGGGTCCATAAGGAAGGGCCACATGATCATATCATCCCTCCTCTACCCCTTATTACTATCAGAAGCAATAGGCCAAATCCATAGCACAAGTCTCTTCAGATAGGGTGATCCAACTCTGCCTGCCCCTTTCACATATACAAAAGGGAGCAAAAGGAATACCACTACATTCCTCAAGAGCAATACATAGCGCAGGAGCAATGTGCCTCTGCACCTGCTATTTATCAAGATCAACCATTGAGACCAGAGCCTCAAGTGAATGTCGCTAACCTCGATAGAGGGAAGTGACCTATAGATATCTCAGATCAACACAACTGAGATATGTGTGTAGGGGAGGCATCTAGGCCTCCTAGACTCAAGACGGTGGAACAAATCAACTTGGCATTTGCCAAACATGTTGCCCACCGAGCATAAATCACGCAACTTGAGCAAGACCAACAATAGTTAAAGCACCTGTACCACCTTAGCAAAGAGCACATTCTATGTCAGACAGACGAGTTGCTCCAGAACACTATGCCTAAGAGGGTCCCAACCCCTCTTACACATAGGACAGAGTTGTATGAGAGGCACAACCCCTTGGTGCAAGACAGGTCTCCATGACCTTATCAAATGTTACCTCCAAGACCTCCTAGACCTGAGTGGGAGACCACCCCTAGAGCCAATGATGGGTACCCTTCATGGGCACCCACCCATGTTTATAGGTCACACCCAGGAACTCCTCAAGAAGCCTATGAGGAATTTGAGCAAGAAGAAGAGCGGGATGAAATGCCCTACCAAGGTAGGGGGGTGCTATCCGGCTACCCCTCCATAGGCCTCAAGTTCCCTGTAATTCACAATGGGAACAAACCAAGGAGGAAGAGATCAAATCTTTCGATGCATACAAAGCACTGCTAGAGCTCTTAGAGTCTATGGAGACCAAGACTTCTGGGCCCCAAAAGCCCACTTTATGACAGCTCTACAGTCACCCTGTGCATCCTTCAGTGCCTGTACCCCCTTACCTTGAACACTTTAAAATGCCTCAATTGGAAATATTTAGAGGGGATGAGGATGCCCAAGAGCATGTGACAAGATTCCTGAGCCAATGCTTTGGCATTCAATACAATGATGCTTTGCTTCTACGAACATTTTTAACCACGTTTGCAGGCCCTAACTCAGATTGGTTTACCTAGTTGTTGAAGTATAGCATCAGAAACTTGGACCAACTAGTGGACACATTCCTCGAATGTTTCACCTTTAATACCAAGAATAAGGCATCGTTAAATGACCTAGCTAGCCTCAGACAGTATGAGGAAGAGACCCTGGCAGCCTATGGGAATCGATGGAGAACGTTGCTTTCAAAGCTTCCTTACCTCCCTCCCATGGCTGATCTGACCTAAATGTTCTCGAAGAGTTGTTTGAGGTTGATCTCCATGCTATTGCAGCTATAGAAATATGCCACTCTCGAGGAAGCCCTGGTGCAAGCCAGAATCATAGAGGAGATCAAGATACAGGATGGCAATATTGCCAAGCCATGCAAGAAAGAGTGGCCCAAAAATACCAAAACTGGGTCAACGCAACCGAAACCCACTACGGTCAATCAGGTTGCTATAAACATACCTAAGCCTGCACAAGCAACATAGCCCCCAAAGGCTAATTACCAGGCAATTCCTCTTGACACCTATGAAAAGGAAAATCATAGATAAGAGCAAAATCAGCAGTGTCACCCTAGGTGACAATTCACACCCTTCACAGAGTCTAAAGACTCCTTGTTTGACCGCTTGTCCACGGTAAACCTGATAAACCTACTAGAAAGTCGACCCATAGACCCCAACATGCCAAAAACCAAGGGTTATAGGGAAGACTTGTACTGTAGATTTCATCGGTAGAAAGGACATGACCTTTACGCGTGTTGGAAGTTCAAAATCTTAGTGCAAGACCTAATAGACAACAAGATGCTAGCGGTGGATAATCTCATGGCACCAAACAACCAATAGATGGAGGTCTTCAAAGACCCCCTACCTGCCCATGATGCACAGGCAAAAACTCTTCAAGTCAATGAGGTGACACAGAACTGCCCCATGCAGGGGTATGTAGGGATGATAAGCATAGTGACTAGGAACAAGAGGTACCCAAGTATAGCTGCCACCGTGGCAGCTACAGGAGAGGTTCCATCAACGTCACAACCTCAACAACACCCTACAAAACCTCCCTCGCCTAGACCAGTGGCCATGATTCGGACTAAACTTACCCAAAGTTTAAGGACCACATTGGTTAGGCTCTCCATCTACGAGCTCATCCAATAATCATCGCCCCATCAGGAGGCTCTAATGGAGATATTAAAAGCCATCGAGCTACATCCCCATGAAGCAAACTTTTTTAACAAATTTGTGGGACATGTAAAATGATGTACAGAACTAGTCATCACCTTTAGAGAAGACGAACTGAAATCGGTGACTGGTGATATGGCAGATCCACACCTGCACGTCATTACGTGGGTCAACAGGATTCCATTTAAGAGGGTGTTGGTGGACACTGGGTTGTCCAACAATATAATCACAAAATGACATTGAAGCTCCTCAAGTTGCCAGCATCTCACATTTTGGCCTCCACCTATACTCTTTGAGCATTCAATGACGCGATATGCTCGATGGTTGGCACAATTGTCCTACCCATCCAAGTGGGACAAAAGACTATTCCTACGTTGTGCCACATCCTGGAAGGTGATATGGCCTACAATATTTTACTGGGCCAGCCTTGGATCAGGGACATGAAGTGTGTCCCTTCGATAGCCCATCAATGCCTAAAGTACACATATGAAGGGCAAGTGCATGTAGTCCTGGTAGACTTAGAGCCCTTCAAGTATTGTAATACGGTGCAAATGATGCCAAAATCAACCCTTCCATAGACACATTTGGACTTTCAGTTGAATCCATCCAAACAGGGTCCGATTCACATCCCTGCTTTTAAGTACCTCAAATCCCCAGTCGGGTCCATCTTCATCATTTGGTCCTTCACCAATGATGCCACCTATGGTGGCCACACTGAAGGACAATGGGAAGAAACCCCTAGAAGAGGCACCGCCATCAGTATCAACCATCTCTACTAAAGAGGTGCCTAGCTGAATGGAAGTCGAGGCACCTAGTTCACCCGACATGGAATGGACTCAGGAAGAACTCCCATTCCTTCCCCTTCAACTACTAACAATCACCGTTGAGATGGCCAATACGGGCCTGGGGGAGTATCTAGTGTAGAAAATTATAGCAACACCCGCGCTTGAGTCCATGCAGGACATGGGGAGACCTCGCCTCCCCATCGACACTATTGTCCCTTTGGGCTACCCACCAAATCAGATAAATTTTATATATGGGGGCCTCGACAATGGCATCAAACCTTACCTACAAGAGGAATAGGACGAAGAGCTCTTTGCTAAGAACGTCAACTATCTGTCCAACTTGGACTTTGCTTTGAAATACCTAGGCCAATGTAATTGGCATGGATATGGGTTAGGCAGATATGAACAAGGGGTGCACATTCTTTGTCAACCAAGATATCAAATGTCGTACGAAAAATCAGGAGTAGGGTTCAACCACCCTCTACCCCTTGAAATCTTGGTAGATAACATGCAATGCCTAGGGATAGGCAACAAGGATAGGTTGGCACAAGATCGATATGCCAATCCTAACACAACATACACATTGGGGGATTATCTCCCATTGTTAACAACCAACCTTGTGTGCCTCAACAACCCCTTCCTGTTGATCAAGAAAGAGGAAAGTTCAAAAACTTGCCTCCAAAAGGGATATAGACAAGTCCAAGAAGGATCTTCAAAAGATGAGTCAGAGTATGAGGTAGTGCCTTGGGACCCTTTCGAGTTCGATAGCAATCACTCGCAAGTGATGCCCATAGATTATTATCAGGAGGACTTCGTGGCGATGTTCCCCTTGAATGCTCCAATCGAGCAAATGCCACCTCAAGAGAATCAGGTCCTCCCGCAGAGAGCAGAACAACCCTGATGGGACCAAATTAACTTGCTCGAGCAGAATGAGCCTCACATACCATAAATAGCTGTCAGAGCCAACGAAGGCCTATGGATATCTGATAGCGATTATAAATACGAGACTAAGATGGCATATCTCAATCATATGCAACAACAACAATACCCCATGGACATTGATGACATGTTTGAACAGCTAAACATGGGGCCAAGGCATAGGTGGCATTTGAACCAGGTACAGTTGGACCAAGTGTTACATCTGCCACTTTAGGCATACAGAGAGCACCCTCCACCCAGATACCCTATAGAGCCATCAGTGCCAAGGGCAGACCCTATCCTTTTATCCGCACATAGGGCCGATCCATTTGTGCCAATACCCATAGAGCCAGATTCGGAGCACAAATATCACCAAGGATGTTCGAGTCACCACCTGAATGGTAATGGAGACCAAATTCAATTCATCAACATGATCTCCATTGACTTAACCACCCCCATCCGCAATCCAACCGATCCAGCAAGACCATTTTATCTAAACCTAGATGTCATAGACTGGGATTGCGCTAACTCACCACCATCTCCATCAGAGTACTGGCCTTGTGGTGAGATGCTTCATTTCACCCCAAGACCAACTCAAGATATCTTCCATGCTGAAGAGGAACTCGACATTCCAAACATAGATCTAAATTCATAAACTGATATCCACCTGATCCAAACTCCACACTAGTTGGAGGACAGGTCCCACATGTCAGTCAAAGAGATTACTGATGTAGACATCGACTCTGATCCAATGAATCCATAAATCATCAAGCTGGGGGTAATTCTATCCCTCGAAGAGCAAGCCGATTACATTGCCCTTATCAAATAGAAGAAGGAGGTTTTTGCATGGTCCTACAAAGACATGTAGGGGCTAGACCCATAGCTAGTCACGCATAATCTAACGCTTGATCCAATAGTCAAGCCAATTAAGCAAAAACTACGTAAGATGCACCCAACAGTAGCCTTAATGGTCAAAGATGAGCTACAAAAGTTGTTGGATGCATAGTTTGTCATCTATGTGGATTACCCACCATGGCTGTCCAACATGGTACCCATCAAGAAGCCTGACGTGAGGATTCACATATGCATCGATTTTCAAGATCTAAACAAAGCAAGTTTCAAGGAAGATTTCCCCTTGCCTAGCATCGACACATTAGTAGACGCTATAGTAGACCATGAAATGCTTTCCCTCATGGATGGTTTCTTGGGATACAATTAGATTCATATCAATCTCGATGATCAACTCAAAACGGCGTTCACAATGCCTTGGGGGACATTTTGTTATAAGGTCATGCCCTTTGGCCTTAAAAATGCTGGCGCCACCTACCAACGCGCTATGACATACATCTTCCATGATCACATGCATAAAACTTTGGAAGATTATATGGATGATTTGTTGGCCAAATCTCTTTTGCACCCAAATCATCTTGATGACTTAAGCAAGATCCTCAATCGCCTCATCGAACACAAAGTCAGACTAAACCCCAAGAAGTGCGTGTTTGGCGTCACATCTAGAAAACTCTTGGGTTTCATAGTCTCAAAATGTGGCATCGAGGTAGATCCACATAAAGTTAAGGCAATCCTTTAGATGCTTCCCCCAATCACCATCAAGAAGCTCAGAAGGTTGTAGGGAAAGGTCGCGTCAATCAAGCGCTTCATAGCACAATTGTCTGACAAGTGCTGACCCATGAATAAATTATTACACAAGGGGGTAGCATTTCATTGGGATGGCGAGTGCCAGTTAGCCTTCGATGACATTAAATAATACTTGGCTTCGTCGCCAGTATTGGCACCACCTAGACCAGGAGTGTCATTCTACTTATACATCTCAACTACTGAGGTGGCATTGGGTGCCATGCTAGCCCAGAAAAATGACCTACACAAAGAACAAGCTACTTACTATCTTAGCCGCACCATGGTCAGTTATGAACTTAACTATGCATACGTCGAGAAGCTATGCTTAGCAGTGGTATTTGCTACCAAAAAGCTATGCCTCTACATGATGAGCAATATGACGTATGTTGTGTCTAAGGAGAATCCATTGTGGTACATGATGAGTCGTACTTATCACAGTAGCCACACGGTGAAATGGATCATGTTGTTGATGGATTTTGACATTGAATTCATTGGACAAAAGTCCATCAAAGGTCAATTCATCGTCGATCAACTAGTAGAGGTTCCTCTCGAAGACGATAAGCCTCTGACCGTAGAGCTACCCGATGATGGGGTCTTCCATGTCTCAGAATCGCCAGATTCTGATGAGCCTAAGTCACAGGTTGACATAACCTTATTCTTCAATGGTTCTAAATGTGAGCAAGGGGGTGGTGTGGGAATCGTATTCTTCACATCGCAAGGGGCTCCGATGACTCTCATTTAAACTAGATTTTTCGTGAACCAACAACAATGCCGAATATGAAGCCTTTCTCATAGGTCTTCAGACAACAATCACCATGAACATCAAACACTTTAACATCTTTGGTGATTCGTTTTTAATTGTCAACCAAGTAAAAGGGGTATTCCAATGCAAATGCCTAGTTCTACAGGCCTACAAAGCCCTTGTGGACAAATTCTTGGCAAAGCTTGAATGGTACGACATCAAGGCACTCCCTCGATCATCAAATCATTTTACGAACACTATGGCCTCCTTGGGGTCACTAATACCGCAAGACCCTTCTAGTGAGATGACAACCATTCAAGTCAAAACATTATCGCAATTTGTGATGGAGTGTGCAAGCTCTAACCTAACTCCAGGATTGGCACATTCAAATCCCACTTGCTCTTTTGGCTTATTGCACTAGCATTCAAACGCCCACTGGGGCAACTCCATTTTCACTGGTGTATGGCTCCGAGGCAGTCATGCCTCTCGAGTTGGAAATACCTTCCTTGTGCATATCAATGCAAGAGTTCATCGATGATGACACTGCATGATAGGCCCGATTAGACTAGCTTACGTTGCTCAATGAACGACGCATCAATGCTCTTGAGAATTTACGTATCTATCAAGAGCGACTTAAGAAAGCATACAACATGAAATTTCACCTAAGGGACTTTCAGGTTGGTGACTTGGTATTAAAAGAGAACCAACAAAATTCTAACTTGTCGCCCCATCTAAGGGACAATTTTGTGGTAAACTGGTTAGGTCCTTATGTAATTAACAATAAAATAAGACATGGAACATACTGGCTCACCTCTCTTGAAGGAGTCAAGGAACTAGAACCCTTGAACATCAGTCATTTGAGGCCATTCCACATTTAGAGAGCCATAGCCCACCCCAAAGATCCAAGGATTCTAGTAATCGCTTGGTCAACCCAAAAAGCTCCAAGGATTCTAGTAATTGCTTGGTCAACCAAACGCTCCAAGGATTCCAACAATCGCTTGGTCAACCCAAAAATGCTCCAAGGATTCCCATAATCGCTTGGTCAACCCCAAAATTCCCCAAAGGTGCACATAATCCCTTTGGTCAAACCAAAAGCTCCAAGGATTCCCACAATCGCTTGGTCAACCCAAAAATTCCCCAAAGGTATCTATAAACCCTTTGGTCACCCCAAAAGCTCCAAGGATTCCCACAATCGCTTGGTCAACCCAAAAATGCTCCAAGGATTCCCACAATCGCTTGGTCAACCCCAAAATGCCCCAAAGGTGCCCATAATCCCTTTGGTCAAACCAAAAGCACCAAGGATTCCCACAATCACTTAGTCAACCCCCAAAAGCCCCAAAGGTATCCATAAACTCTTTGGTCAAACAAAAAGCTCCAAGGATTCCCACAATCGCTTGGTCAAAAACAAATATTCAAAAACAAAAACAAAAAATAATCAAAAATAACAAAAAAAAAAAATTGCATCTCACTTCCATGCATACTCTTAAAAATAAAAACACAAAAAAATAAGTTGCATTAGGCATCGCATCCATACATGCCATATTTTTTTGTCATACACATCATAAGCACCATAGACTGTAATTACTCGGCAATTCCATCTTTTTCCACATTCAGTCCATTTTTTAAACACATCCATACAGAATAACACCATCCACATTTTTTATCATAGTCAGTTGTCTCCTAATGTATTTAGGGTTTTCGTCACTAAGCTATCTTTAGATTTCTAGCCAAAAACTGTACAAAGTCAGACAAATTTTACAAAGGTAGAGTTTTACTTGGATCACACCTTGTTACGTTGCATCCCAACACAAGTTAAAACACATACAAAATTCCAAAGTTGTGTGAACGGAAGATGAAACCTACAAAGCAATTTAGGGTATCATAGGTGAAAGGTTAGCATGTTCATCCCCCTATGCGAATGGTTCAAGAATGCTGAGAATTGACAAAAGGACACGCTCTTCCCCATCCAATTCCCCATAATAAACAGTGGTTTTCACCACTAAAAAAAATCCCAAAACACCTTTGATCCCAAAGGTCATAAGGATTCGTACTACACGTCCTTGAACAGGATGGGTAGTCATCCCCAAGGCCAAAAGTATCAATGCCATTACATAATAATATCCCCAAACACCTTTGATCCCCAAGGTCGTAAGGATTCGTACTACACATCCCTGAATAGGATGGGTAGTCATCCCCAAGGCCAAAAGGATCAATGCCATTACATAATAATATCCCCAATCACCTTTGGTCCCCCAAGTCGTAAGGATTCGTACTACACATCCTTGAACAGGATGGGTAGTCATACCCAAAGCCAAACGGGATCAATGCCATACAAGCCAACAACCTATGAGCTCACCTTTGAAATCCAAATGCAAAATTCAAAAATCAAAATAATAACAGTGGTTATCACCACTACTCAAACCCCTTGCTCAACAAGAAAAACAAAAAAAGCAAAACAAATAGTGATTTTCATCACTATGTAAGAGAGCAAGTATCCCAACAGGTTGAGCAACCAAAAGACACCTGAGCTTGAATCTCTAGAATTCTCAGCATTCAAAAAACCATCTAGGTGATCCTCATTACGGGTTTGGTGGATAGCCTACCTGGTAATGGCGGTATCCTAAATGCATGACGATATGTCTATCACATTAGCTTTGCGTGTGTGTAGACCAATGTTTACATGTGGATGAGCTAGCTTATGGTATCCTAGATTACCCCGTGGATTAATCCTACTAAATACAACAAAGGAGTTAGTGGAGCTAATTTGGTGATCCTTAGTATAGGTTTGGTTGACAGCCTATCTGGCACTGGCGGTATCTTGATGAATACCACATAAACAAACTCAATCGCACACATAGGGATGTGAAATAACTTGGTCAAACTCAAGTCTGATTCGTACCTTATTCAAAAGTCTTGTGAGATAAATGTACAGTCTTGGCTAGTTAGTTAAAACATCTGAATCTCAAAAAAACCTTAACTACATTCTAAAACAAATGTTGTACATGTCCATTCTTGCATCACCATCAAAAAATACAAAACAAACAAAAAATATTACACACGCAAAGTCATCACATAGTACAAAAAGCCAAAAAATCTTGTACAGTCTATGGTGCCACCGCCAAGTTATCAACAAATCATTTCATCCATTCCATATGCATACATCATATAATTAGAAACATCGCATTCATAATAACCCATGAATACATCAACTAAGTAAATGTACATAAAATAAACGCTAAATCATGACAAGTACATAATAAAAAAGAAAGTCATGTATATATATCACCAAAATTCCCGTAGGCTACAATAAGTCGGTCCTCTGACCTCACAAAAACATCAAAAACTCAAAAACCCCAAGCCTAGGGAGTCGACCACCATGATCACGTAGGATCGGTGTGACTGGAACTACCCCCAATGGTGTGGGTCCTATGGGACCTCTCAGGGCGGCTGCTGCCAGCCCCCACATAACGCACACTAGCACTACCCTCACCCTCCCACCTGCGACAAGAGGAAACAGACTACTCAGTCTCACTATCTCTCATTCAGCATGAAGATCCACCTCCAATGAGCTTAGGTAACTGCCCATCGAGGCGGATAATCTCTGCATCCAACTCCAACTGATGTCGAACCCAATCCACCTCCTGTTGACGGTACACAGCCAATGCGTCATCGTGCTATGCCAACTGAGTCCATGGGAGATCCCTCTCTCATGAAGCATCTGTGTCCCCATCCCATCGACGGTATGCAGCCAATGCATTCTCCTACTTTGCCAACTGAGTCTGCAAGATATCCCTCTCTTGCAGAACCTCCCTGTGCTCCTCATCTTGTCTCCATAGTAGATCCTCCAATCGTGCTATCTCAGCGCAATACCTAGCCTCCATGTCCCCTGGGACTACCTGAGGCATGGGCATCTCTGGAACGGTGGGCTGCTCTGACACCCACTGCTCTAGAACATCTTGTATATCCGACTGCTTCGAAACCCCTAGGTCATCCCTAGTCAATTCATCAACCTCCACCATATCTACATCATCGCGTAGAGTGCCCCAACCCTCCCCTGATGCCTCTGCATCCTCACCACCCGTTGTTATTGCATCCAGACCTCCTAGAGGCCCCTCACCTCACCATCGCTGCATCGTCCACCATTGGTCGTACTCTACAGTCGCCATGACATTTTCCATGTTAGGGACATTGATCACTACATACGACTCCTCACCCAACGACTCAATGATCGGCCAGGCCAGAGTCCTCTCGTCGCCTCGATGTCGATAGATCAAAGGCTCACCAAGCAATCCCTGGTGCACCCCAAACTATCGAGTCACCTAGACGTATGGGAAGTACTCCTGCTCGGTCCCATGCCGCCCGATCAACCACCTCCCCCTGCTCGCCCGTTGGAGCCACCCCTTAGCCTCAGGCTAGGATGGACAGTCCCGATATGGATGCCAGAACACCTCCCTTGGAGCAAGACGCGAGAAGACATCGACATAGTGCCCTACGGCACCTGCCATCACTGACTCTGCCCCTGCTCCTTTGACCTCCACCATAGAGCAACATAACAAATCTCCCTGTCCACCATCTCTGCCCGAGTGGTCCAAGGCAATCCCTGCAACCGCTCCATAGCTATGTGCTACCACCCCCAGCATTGCAACAGGTAGCTGCACCCAATACCCTTTTGTCTTCGATAGTGGACCTCTTACAACTCATCATAAAGCTATGCCAGTAATGTCAGACCCCACCTCATTATCAGTGGTGTTGAGATCGGACACTCCACAAGTCTAAACACCACCTCAAGTAGGTTCCAAGGGAACCTCGCACCTAAGGAGTCGAGATCCAACATGTTGGAGATGAGAGTCATGAGCAATGCATGCCTCACCCCCAACACGCCCTTCTCCAACCACCATCACATCAAAATCCTGCCAATCAGGCAGTCCCCCTTTGCCCTCTCCACTGCCTCATCCACCCCCATCTTCGCTGCATGCCCAAAGCACCGTGTCAGCACCGTCATTCGCTGATCATTTCTTTTTCTTAGCCACGACAGAGCAACATGTCACGATTTTGTGACATTTTCTTTTTCTTAGCCACGACAGAGCAACATGTCGCAATTTCGTGACATTTTTCTTTTTCTTTGATTTTAGCATCTGGGCCACTGCAGTATTCTTGGAAAGCATGTAAAAAAGAGTGGGTCCCCAATTTTGGGGTGTGTTGTGGAGCAACCACAACAAATGGCGACTCTGCTGGGAAATGCTCCTGAGCATTTCGATGAGAACCTAACCTGGAAATATACAAACTTGAAAATAGGTGTCAGCCCATAAAAACATAACAAATGCCGATAGATCAGAGATGAATGAAACATTAGAATCATTAAGTATCAGGTCGATGTGTGCAATGTGCTCCATTTTCTATCATTTGAAATTGATCAACATTCCATTGTCAGTTTTACATGAATGCATATGTGATATTGTGAATGATTTATGCATCCTGATAAATATGCTTAGAGATGTAGCAATCTACTTTAAGCTTTCTAGTATCATACACAAACATTTAAAATTATCAAACCCTCTTAGGATCAACTATATATATAATGAATTACTTTATTAGATCCCAAAGTTGGTTATGAGTCACTACTATCTTGAACCCATGTGCAAGTGAAAGTGAAATTAGAGTTTTGGGGAATCGGATTCCCAACCTAAACGAGATGGGAATTTAACCCTATCCTTACTACTCTGATATGGAATTCATTACCTCACTTTGAGCAAAATGATTTAACCAGTTATGGATGAAATGGTCATGCTAGTCTATCCTGTTTGAACAGTCAGTGGTCTTGTTTTAGACAAGACATGCTACCACGCATGGGCATACTTAACCCCATAATCCATGATTTGGCTTCATTCATTCTTTTTCTTTTATTTCTTGGACCTTTGGGATGACTACCCATCCTTGCGAGGGACATGTAGTATGATCCTTCCAATCCAATATTAAGATGAAATGGGAAATATTAATTTTTTACTTCTTGGACCTTGGGAATGACTACCCATCCTTGTTAGGGACATGTAGTACGATCCTTCCACTCCAAGATTTAGATGAAATAGGAAATACTAATTTTATTTCTTGGACCTTAGGGATGACTACCCATCCTTTGCAGAGGACATGTAGTACGATCCTTCCAATCCTAAATTTATGATGAAATGAGACATAGGAGCTTTGGGGAATCAGATTCTCAACCTAGGCGAGATGAGAATTATGCCCTATCCTTACTACTCCATGTAGGTCAAATCATAGCTTTGGGGAGTTGGATCCTCAACCTAAGTTCGATGAGGATTTAACCCTATCCTTACTACTCTGATTTTAGGCTTTAAGCTTTATGGAAGTGGTAAAAACCACTGTTTTAAGGATCATGTTGCATAATAGGATAGACATGAAATACTTCTTTCGCCTGACCTTTTCTTCCAAACAAGGTTTTAATCATTTTGCTCAAGATCATTTTTAATGTGAATAAAATGTGCTTGGTTCTAGATATCTCGGGCCTCAGTTCCCAACCTTAGGATTTTTTCTTATTTATGTTATAGCATAACCCTAAGAGGATTTGACACACTTCAATGATTTGTATCTGAAATGCATATGCAACTAAGATGGCATGTATATGCAAAGTGATATGTAATATGAATGCATTGCCCTTTGAATTGCAGATGGAGTATTGCCATAAAAATAACTGACAACTTCATGCATCACAAGATTCAAACGATATTATTTAAAATGTTTGTGTTACTTGTGGAGCTTTCTACAACACAATTCCAATGTTTCATATTCTCCTAATCTTAGGCATAAGTTGACATCTCAATTTTTATTTTTCTTTTTTTTTTTTTTTTTTACAAACCAAACATGTCCATAGGACCAACACATAACTTTAAATCAAAATTTATTCAATCCAAAACCAAAATGCAATCCAAAAATGAAAATTTGAAAACACCAACCAAAACCAAAAATCAAAACCTATATACAAATGTACAATATAATACAAGATGATGCAAAACTTGGACTATCACTTTCTCGGATCCCAAACATGATTAGAACACTTCAACAAAAATATAACGTGATAGGTATGCCAAATTTTGTGGGAATCCAACAAAAATAAGACTAGACCAAACAATGCAACCCACTTCAACTTTCCTCTCTCACCCCACCAATTAAATTTAGTTCCATTAGTACTCTCATAGGTGAGCGTCAATTTACTAAAATGATTAGACAATAAATGATATTCAATTTTATCTTGTCTATTCTTTAAAGTATAAATATTACAATTCCATTCATGATTTAGAACTAGGCTCTCTTTATCCAAAATGAGACTTTGTAAGCAATAGCCTATTTCTAAAAAATTTAAAGCCAAATCATTTTCCAAATTTTTAGGCCAATCAAATTCGTGCAACAGTTTGCAAGCATCTAGGATATTTACCAAATTAGGATCATTAAAATTTTTTACCCTGGATTCAATTAGTAATTGTTGATGAATTTTATTTAACAGTTCAAGTGCATCGACTTCTTTTTCATTCATTAAAACAATGTTATCAAAGGTGTGATTAGAAATCATACCTTGTTTTTCATTCACCTTTAATGACATTTCACCATAAACATCATTCAAATTCAAAACATGGTCATGTACCCAGTTGAAAACATGGCCCTCCTTTTCAACCCTCAAATGTTTTTGGTCAAAGTGTATGTCAAGTAATCTGTTTTGATGATCACTTATTCGAGTTGCTTCCAATTGATCAATCTCTTTGTCATTTGGTTCTAATTCTTTGTTCACTATCCATGGTATCTCTTCATTTGAATCCTCAAAATCATCATGCAAACTTGTATCCGCATCTTCAGTGAATTTATATTCAACATGATCGAAATTTGCAACCTTCTCAAATCTTGTGAATGTGAGACCTTCATATGATGTAGAAGTTTCAACATCCTGCATATCAAGTGCAATATGAGTTTCATCTATAACGGTGTGAGAAAAGAATGCATTATCATATCTCCCCCAACCATTGTAAAAATTGTCATCCAAATCCATGATGATTGTGGCATGATCTTTTGATTCATTCATCAAATATTTTTCTTCTTTGTCCTTGGTAATGGAATCATTAAAATCTTCCAAAATTTGATGAGATTTGAAACCCTCTTCCAAAACATCCTCAAATTGTATAGGAGTTGTAATATCTTCCTTCGAATAGGTGATTATGTTGTCTTGTATATCAATTGGCATGCAAGTTTCATTAGCAGTTTTGGAGAGAGTGTAGTCTTCCCACTTTTTCCAAGCATCATAATAATCATCATCTAAAATCAAGTGGTGGCGTTCAACTACTTCTTCGACACATTCCAATTCATCAATGTGTTTCTCATCAAATTCATCTTCACCTTCCTTAGATGGTTCAATTATTTCCAATAGTGGGTTATTTCTTGAATTCAAATTTGTAAGGCTATCATCATCCAAATTAGTAACCCATGATTCAATTTTATCACAATTTGGAGGGTGAAGAATTTCTTGATCATTAATTTCACACATCTCATCAATAGTATCTTCCAAGAACAAGTGGTGAAACTCTATCATATCTTCAAATTCATTCCCTTGATCTTTCACCTTAGGTATCTTTGGAGTGGAGGGTGCTATTTTTAATGGTTGATGTAGGTTGGCATCAATACCTTTAGAAGGACAATCTCTTATGTGAACATGTTGTGCCTTTTCTTCTTCAAGACCTTGTCATTCTACCTCTTCTAAGATCTCATAGATTTTCTCTAGAGACAAGCCACCCATTTTTTCCTTAATGAGTGAAGCAAGTGTGGGGTGTATGGCTCCCAGTTATACTTCCATGGCTTCCTCTTCTAATGTGTTAAAATTTTCCCACATTTGGGAGTGCAACTCATGAAATCTTCCATTGAATTGACTCAAGGATTCATTAGGCTCCTTACATATGGAGGTAAACTGATTTTTCAACATTTCTAAGTCAACCTGATTATCAAAATGATAAAGATAGGCTGCTTCTAGTTGTGTCCAAGAAATCCTAACCTCCATGGGTAGTTGGCTGTACCAAAAGAATGGTTTATCATCCAAAATGTATGCAAATAACTTACAAGCCACGTCCTCATAGGAAATCTAGAATTGACATAATGTATCCTTGTAGACAGACAGTCTTTGCAAGTATCCTAGTGGCACCTCTTGATTAAAACATCGTAGAAACACTAATAACAATTTAGGAATTTTATAGGGTACCACAAGTATAGGCAAACCCCTATAATGATCCTCCATTATAGATACCGTTCTTTCTCTTAGAGACATCATTTCTCTTCTCAGGGATACCATTTGCTCTTCAAATGTTGCCATTAGTGAAACTCAAAATGTAACTTTAGAACCAAAATCTATTAGTCAAAAAGGAAGGAATCCCGACACATCCGCATGAAATGACTAGCAAATATCGAACCTGCAACGTATGAAAAATCAAGTTAGCATCAACAAAGAGATGTATTCATTAAATTCAAATGAAAGTAATTGCCTGGAAACAACACTTCGTTAGTCGAGACCAAAATTTTCAAAATTAAATCAAATCACATCATTTTTGTATGAACAATCAAAATGCGTTGCAAAGCTCTTAAGCAATTATAAACATGTAGCATTTAAAATCATAATGAAATAAACCGTTTCATGCCCTCCTTCTAGCGCCAATCTGTTGAGTGGTATTTTCACCTAATTGTGAAAACACACTCTCTGATAGGATTTGGGCTCCAAATCCTCTCTTGCAAAGAAGTTAGACAAACAACTTTTCCAAGGTCTCCATTGTATTAGCATTTACATGTGTGTATTGATAATCCCAAATAAAGATATTCAATTTAAATGCTTGGAACACCTTAGTGATTGCAAGTAACTGTAAACAAGGGGCAATGTTGGTTTATTTCATCATGAAAACTTTAGTGATTATTCGTTGTTTCTTATATTTTGATATTTTGTAGATGTTCATTTTAATGCCTTGAAAGGTTAAAACTTCTGGAAAATAAAAGAAAATAAACAAAATGCAGAAAGAATGAAAATGAAATACAGAAACTGAAAATAAAATGCATTCAGTATGATGCTATCCTATTACAACAAAATCAAAGATGTGAGGTCTCCGTGCATGCAACCTAACCTATTGGACCTGCAAACGAGCACAATCCGGATAAGCTAAGTGCTGGTTCCTAGGGACGAAATAAAATTCAGATTTTGAATATTCGCCTAATGTAACCCAAAGAAATGGCATCAACATTATCTATAAATTTGAAATCTAAAGATGAAAGGATAAACATTAAATTCATAGCATGCAAAGAAAATCTCCTTCTTTCTTGCCCACAAGATGCAAATTTCTAAACACTTCTACATTAAAAATATGTCATTTTACAATAACAGAATTTCTGGTCTTCCCGAACCAGTCCGTGGAAGGAAAAATGACTCAAACAGGCCCAGACTGGCATTATCGCCTTCAAGTCTGCAACTTTGCCCGCAGTAGTTTTTCGACCCCTGTACATGTCCTGTGCTTCTGCTTTTAAACTTTCTGGTGCAGTTCTTTGCTTTGCTCGGTGACGCTTCGTTTCGTTTCCCAGACTGCATCGTTTTGTCTTCCCCGCCTCTTTGTTGTCTTTGACTTTTTGCTCGGATGTCGAATGTTTGATCTTCTCTATGAACTGTAACTGCTAGTCCTAAATCATTACACCATAGTCCTGACATCTTCGTGCCATGTGTTCTATGCCTTCCCTATATAATCTGTAACGGCCCGCCATGAATCACGACAAAAATAGCATGTCGCGATATCGCGACGTTTTTATTTTTACAGCTTTGCTCCTCTACCTGTATCGCGAAAACAAGAAATGTCATGATATCATGAAATTTTTCTGCCAGCAGGATTGTTCGCCTTCATGCATCATGAAAATGAGACATGTCGCGATATCGCAACATTTTTCTCCTTCGGGCCACGTGGATGCAACCTGTCGTGAAATCGCGACATTTTTTCCTTCGCTGTGTTTTGCTGTACTTAGCCGCAAAAATGTGACATGTCATGAAATTGTGACACCTTTTCATTCCGTACCATCTTGCTGCTTTCTGTCATGAAATCATGACGCTTTTCTCTTTTGGGCTGTGCAGATGCAATCTATCGTAAAATTGCGACGTTTTTCTCTTTAGCTCTATCCTCCTGCCTTTGGTCACGAAAATCCAACATGTCGCGATATCGTGACAATTTTTCTCTATGTTCACTTTGGCTGCTCCAGGTCGCGAAACTCCAACATGTCGCAATATCGCGACATTTTTTTTGTTTACTCCTTCCTTGCTTTCCAGCCGTGAAAACCTGACATGTCGCGATAGCAAGACATTTTTTCCTCCTTGCGCTTCATTTTGTCTTCGGGTCACGAAAATGCGACATGTCGCGATATCGCGACAAATTTTGCATTGACTTTTTCTTGCTGCCTTTGACCGCGATTTTATGACATGTCGCGATATCGCGACAATTTTTTCATTTGTTGCATCCTGCTGATCTGAGCCACGAAAATGTGACATGTTGTGATATCACGATAATTTCTATACTTTGCCCTGTTTGACTACTTTGACCACGATTTCATGACATGTCACAATATCGCGACATTTTTCCACTTCGTCTTTCTCTCTCCTCTATGAGCTGCGATTTCATGACATGTCGTGATATCGCGACATTTTTTATTTTTGCTATCTTTTGCCAATCTAGGCCGCGAAAACGTGACATGTCGCGATATCGCGACATTTTCTTATCCTTAGCCGCGACAGAGCAACATGTCGCGATATCGCGACACTTTCTTTTTCTTAGCCGTGACAGAGCAACATGTCGCGATTTCATGACACTTTCTTTTTCTTAGCCGCGACAGAGCAACATGTCACGATTTCGCGACATTTTCTTTTTCTTAGCCGCAACAGAGCAACATGTCACAATTTTGCAACATTTTATTTTTCTTAGTCGCGACAGAGCAACATGTCGCGATTTTGTGACATGTTCTTTTTCTTAGCCGCGATAGAGCAACATGTCGTGATTTCACAACATTTTTCTTTTTCTTTGATTTTAGCATCTGGGCCACTGCAGTCTTCTTGGAAAGCATGTAAAAAAGAGTGGGTCCCCAATTTTGGGGTGTGTTGTGGAGCAGCCACAACACATACCTACCAAGATTTTGGTAAAAACAACAATTTCCAAATCTCGACAGCGTTGAGAGTTCCAACATCCATGCTCATCATTTTCGATGGATTCATAATCATTCGATGAGTTTTCTAGTGATCCAACATGATTTTGAGTCATCAAGCGATTTCTTGATGAATTTTTTCCAATCCTCGGTGGCATCATATTTCTCGATGAATGTTTTCCAATCCTTGGTGGTAAAAGGATTACCACTTATCTAGCAAACTAATAAAGCATGTGAAGGTTGTATTATAGGAAAGCAAAACTTTGATGCATTTCCTATAAAATAGTCATGGAGAGATTCACAACCTTTGGATCTTGTGCATTCAGATATATGTGGGTCTATGCAAACCAATTCATTAGGTAGAAACAAATATATTTTTAATTTTATAGATGATTTCATCCAAAAGACATGGGTATTCTTCTTGAAACAAAAATTTGAAGTATTTGGCATATTTTAGCAATTTAAAACATTAGTTAAAAAGTGGGCACTGTGTAAAGACTCTAAGAACATATGGAGGAGGAGAATACATCTCAAATGAATTTTATAATTTTTGCAAAGCAAATGGGATCAAAAGATAATTCACAGCTAGATACACACCACAACAAAATAGTATCATAGAAAGGAAGAACAAGACCATAATGGAGATGGCAAGGAGTATGCTAAAGGTAAAAGCATTACCAAACGTATTTTGGAAAAAGTTATAAATGCACAATTTACTTGCTAAATAGGTATCCTACAAAGAGAGTCAAAGATGTCATTCCCCAAGAAGCATAGAGCAACAAAAAACAAAGTGTTGCACACTTAAGAGTCTTTGGATGCATAGCATATGATCACAGTCTAAAGAGAAGAGAAGAAAATTGAATGATAAGGGATAAAATGCATCTTCATTGGGTATAGTGAGCAATCAAAGGATTGTAAATTGTAATTTTTTGTTACAAAGAAAGTAATCATAAGTAGAGATGTGAAATTCATTGAAGATGAAGCTTGGAGCTAGAATTCTAAAGTTGGTTAGTAAGGGACAACAAGAATTGAAATGGAAATTTGAATGGAAAAAACATAAATTAGCCCTCAGTTTCAAGAATCAGTACCAATGTGAGCAAAAACTCTTTTTCATCACCAAAATTACCACCAAGTGCAAGAATGATGTTTATTTCTCCCATCATTAGAATTCCATCAAATACAAGAAGCTTAAAAGAAATATATGAGGTAATAATAAATGAAATTGAAGATGAAGAGCATGTTGATTTTGCTTTCTTTTCTAAATGTGATCTTATTTCCTTTGAAGAAACAATTAAAAACAACAAATGAGTGAAATCCATGGATGAATAAATTGAATCCATAGAGAAAAATCAGACTTGAGAACAAATGGATCTTCCAACAAGAAATAAAACCTTAAGTGTAAAATGGGTGTACAAAATAACATTTAATTCCAAGGGTGAAGTCAAAAGACATAAAGCAAGTTTGGTTGCAAAAGAGTATTCACAAGAATCGGGAATTGATTATCATGAAGCTTATGCACCTATAGCAAGTCTTAACACAATTAGAATGATTCTAGCCTTAGAATCCCAAAAAGGGTAGAAAGTCTACAAATGGATATCAAGTTTACCTTTCTAAATGAGGTGTTGGAAGAAGAGGTCTACATAGACCAGCCATCATGTTATGAGTTGGAAGGACAAGAAGGAAAGGTGTATAAACTAAAGAAAGCCTTGTATGGACTAAAACAAGCACCCAAGGCTTGGTATAGTCATATTGACTCATATTTTCAATAAAAAGGCTTTCTCAAGTGACCATATGAGCACACTCTTTACATTAAGACTAATAAACAAGGAGAAATGATAATAGTCTACTTGTATGTAGATAATTTGATTTATACTGACAACAACAATATGTTGTTTGATTAATTTAGAAGTGCTATGAAGAGTGAATTTGAAATGACAAATTTAGGCTTGATGAAGTATTTCCTTGGAATTGAAGTTTCTCAATCAGTAGATGATATCTGTATTTCATAAGTTAAAATGTAAAATATGTTCTAAAGAGTTTTAGAATGGAAAATAGTAAACTAACTAACACATCAATTGCAACAAGTTAAAAATTAAGCAAGCATGATTGCAGCAGCAATATAGTTCAACCATTTTCAAGAGATTAGTTGGAAGCCTTATGTACTTTGATAGCCACAAGATCATACATAATGCATGATATTTAGTTTAATTTTGAGATTCATGGAGACACCTAATAACACTCACTTGCAAGTAGATAAAAAATCTAAGGTATGTCAATGGAACCAAACATCATGTGATTGTTTATGTAACATCAAACTAGCTTGAAATTGTTGTGTATACATATAGTGATTGGGCTAAAATTATTTATGATAGGAAAAGCACTTCAAGATATACATTCCATCAGGTGCAATCACATGGTCATATAAAAAACAACCCATTGTTGCACTCTTAATTGCTAAGGCAAAGTATATTGTTGTCACATCAACTACATGTCAAACAGTATGGCTTAAAAGAATTCTAGATGAGTTGAATCATGAACAAGAAGTGACAACTAAAAATTTTGGTTACAATAACTCAACTATAGCATAATCCAAGGACTTAGTGTTTCATGGAAGAAGTAAGAAAATTGACGTCAGGTTTCACTTCATTAGATAATTGGTTAAAAATGAAGAAATTGAATTGATATTTTATAGGTCAAAAGATCAAGTTGCAAATATATTCATAAAAAATTTGAAGAAAGATTTTGAAAGTTGAAAGAAATTTTAGGTGTCAAATTTTTTGAGATATTTGGCTTAAGGGAGGGTGTTGGAAATTAATCCAGATTTCATCCTTCCTTGATATATCTTCTTCTTCACCATACTTTCTAGATATTTCACCATGCCTCTTAGTACTTGTATTTACGTTTAGTAGCTTGTAACAACCCAAAATCTAAGGGGTTGCTATATTTTTTTAGAAAACACAAACAACACTAAAAACTAACACATACAACATTAAACATACTAAGATCTTTAATTTAACCCTAATTTCAAGTTGTCTATCCTTCTCCTCAACACCAACCTTCTATCTAGAATCTAATTAGGATATGCCCATATCCATACCATGCACAAGCCCATATGTGTAGGTATACTATGCATATTGTGATAGCTATTAACAACATCTTAGTTAGGGTTATATTATCTCCTTTGATCAGCTGAAGGGCACGTTTATCTCTATACCTTACACAAGTCTACCTATGTAGGTATATGATGTGTACAACAAATAGGCTACTCGTCTTATCAGTATGACAGAGTGGTCCAATCCTTTCATAGATAGTTTATCCCATTTGAAATTGCTAGATTGTAGTCAAATAAGTTTAGTCTCTTTTACTAAGTTTAGTCTCCTACTCTAACCAACACACTAGCACTCTAATATCTCTAAAGGAATTACTTAACTTCTCTAAGCATATTAACATAGGAGGATAAACACTAAGTCTAAAAATTTAAATCAAGCATGGAACATAATAAATAAGAGGAATACAAAGATATGATGGAAGGGAAATAAATCTAACTAGAACATGCATAGCTAAAAATATAACAAAATTATATAACGAGATGCATCATAAATTACATTTAAGGGAATGCATTTCCAATTTGTTAGTACATCATTACATAGCTTGAGTATGGTAAAATAATCCATACTTTTAAATAATAACATTACATAAATAACCTTAAACAAAGGTTGCTCCAATAATATTTCCTCCATAACATGAGTAAGTATCTATCTTGGAACCTGATGTTCTCTTTGTCTTTTCACCTTAATGATGGTAGTAAGGGATTAGGACAGCTCATGAAACTATGAATCATGCATCTACTAGATGATCATTTAATCTAGTGCATTTAACATACCAAATTGCAACTATACAATCACCAATACATCTTTACACATTAATCACTCCATATCTAAGAGGTTTCACCATTTATTTTATCATAACATCCTTTAATTAATCCAAGGTTCATATTATAAAATTTATAAATCTTCCTTTAGATTTGATTAAGTCATTTAATTCTTAAATCAACCGAGGCCCCATAAACCTTAACTAACTTAAGAAATTAAATTCCCATTTCCTTTAACAATTAAGGGCCCATAAACCTAAATTGATTAGATACTTAATCTACCAAACCATAATAAATTCATTAATAAAATAAAACAATAAATTCCTCCCCATTTTTAAAATAAACAATCCTAACACTTATCAAATTCTTCTCTTTCCATAGAATAAGGAATGTAAATATTTTTTTATTACAATTTTTAATTTACAAAAGAGAATGTAAATAATACATAGAATCATTTGAATATATAAACAGCCAATACCTTTACTTCATCAAAGTCAACTATTCATTTTTGTTAAGTAAGAACAATATTTTCTTCTATTTAATATTATATTTTTCCCTTTTTATAAACAATGACTTAAAACTATATTGTTTTCCAATTAAATACGACAATAAATATTTCCTTTGATAATGTCTATTTTATTTTATTATAAATAAAAAATTATTAAACTATATTCGTAAATCTAAGTTCCTTCCATTTAGATACAAACGTGAATAATTATATCCTTCGCTAGAATTACAGACTTACGCTCAACAGATAGCAAAAGAGGGTTAACACTCATGTCAACCAATAATTAGTTACAAGTGGTGACAGGATATAAGTGACGGTAAACACTAACAAAAATCAAATCCAGCATTGAGAGGTACTAATGGATAAGGCAACAATCAAACCATGCATCCCTACACAATACACAAGCAACCACCAGTGGTTGGTCATGTGACCACCACTTGGTGGTTGAAGGGCTTAGGGAGCCAAGCTTCCTTTAAGCCCTTCGATCATCGGATCCCATGTGGGACAATGCTTGTGGATGGCTTCATTGAAGTCATCTGCCTAAGTAGTTAAAACATAAAACAACGTTCACGGTTCACTTAGGGTGGTGACCAAAGGCTTCAAGTCTCATTGGAATTTACTTTCAAATCCTCTTAAGCTAGGTCAAATCCATAACAAAATTTTAACTAGGATACCAAGGCATTTAACGTTGGTTTCAAGCATCATAGCGCTAGATGGGTGATGAGCCACAAAATTGCTCATTTTTTGTACTATTTTCCCCATTATGTGTGACATATATTCTTGTAGATATAACTTTTTTTATGAAAATGATATATATAATTGATAGTTTATTGTGCATGTTCTCTAATATTTATCTTTAAGTGTAATGTGTGTAGATTTAGTGGAAATCATTGTATTTTGGCATGTTTTTGTCGAGGTCCAACCCGGACCTGGAACTTGCAAATTAATGAAGGGAAAAAATCTATAGAGTATCGATAAAAAGGCATGAAGTCAGGCGCCAAGTCCTTTTAAGCGCTTGACTTCCATTTGGCATCCAACTGTTAGGTGCTTGATTTTCGTTAAGCGTCTGCTTTCTGTTGTATGGCAAAAGGTGCCTGCTTCCCGTTGTACAAAAAAATATTCCTGCTTTCTATTGTACGATAGAAGGTGCCTACTTCCCATTGTACAATGGAAGGCGCCTACTTCCTGTTAGCGTCAAACTCCAGCACGGCTCTGTGGTTGGCAGAATAGAGCGAACGCGTCGACAACCAGCTTGAAAGGATTTTTAGCACCATAACCAAACATGGGATAATGTCAAAGGTGATTCATCACCTATGTTGTAGCTGTTACGTGAATTTATTTTGCAAATCGAGCAAATCGAATATCAGTGTATTCTGGAAATAGAATACGCTGGGATATTCTGATATTTTTCCTGATTCAAGCAACCAACTGTAACAATAAATCATGCATTGATTCATTCTAAAAGGGTAATAGGGCTGGCCACATACTATATAAATATGCAGGCCACCCCTGAAGAGGACCCCTAAACTTTTTATGTAATTTTCTAGTTGCAAACTATTAATAAAATATCTTGCATTGTTCTTGTAAAAACTATTCTCTAAGCATTCGGTGAACATTCTACCATGGGAAGAACCTGGGAGCGTGGGCCCACTTGCAATAGAGTTCTTCCCTATTTCCTTATTTTTCTGTAATTATTTTAATAGCTTAATTTATTTCCAGCACTTCCCTATTTTCTGTAATTTCCAGCAAGGTAGACATTTATAATTTTAATGTTTTCAGTCCTGTTTCTTAGACTTAGCATAGGATTATGGGTTTAAATATAAACTTCAACGAACATTAAAACACCCCCAAACCATAATCCAAGGGAATCATCTCCGAAGGAGGAATTGCAAGCATAGATTTTGCACGGTTGCTCACAAGACTACGAGCTACCCCGGGTTGACAATTAAATGGAGGTAATTAATTGAACCATAGAAAAACTAACCAATGTTTTGCCCAACATTTTGGCGCCATTTCCGGGGAGTAGCCATTGTAATTTCTATTCTAAAGAAAGCTTAGTTATAGTAGTTTAGAGTGTTTTCTTCAGAAACCTTCATCTGAAACTTTGTATGAGTCCACCTAAGAACAGGGGACCAGATGGTCGTTTTATCAAAAACAAAGAAGTTGTTTCTCAAAATCCTTCCACTTCAGTAGAACCTCAACCTGAGACTAAACTCTCACCATCTCAATCCCCACTTGTGCATTGGTGGCAACACCCACTATTTGCACAGGATCCCTCTAAAACAATTTAGTAGAATTCTAGAGCAGGATCAGAGATAAGTAGAGTTCAATCTGAGGAGGATCTATTGAATGTTGAATGTTGGCAAGCAGTGTTAGATGGAACTATCTCAAATGCTGACTTATCCCTCCTTTTGAAGGATAAAAGAAATGAAATAGAAGCATTGATAGCTGCTTTGAATGAAGCAGGGGTAGAAACACTAGTAGTAGGTAGAATGGCAGAAAATCCAGAGGAAACATCTACTAGTTTTAGTTTTCCAATAGATGAGGTAGGAGGAGATCACAAGATGAAACACATCTCTCCTGCCCACCTTCCAACTTTTAGAGGACTACCAATAGAAGATCCAAACCTGTTTCTGTTTAAATTTGATGTTTTATGTAGATCTGTGGATTACACCACAGATCCTCAGAAACTAAAATTATTCCCTTCTACCTTAGATGATTCAGCTTTACGTTGGTTCATCAGCCTGGGGGATAAACGGATAACTACCTGGGAATAGTTGAAGAAACTTTTCCTGGATCAGTATTAGGATTTTGGCAGAGCAAGAGATGCAAGAGAGGAAGTCCTAGATATGACCCAAAAGGAAGGGGAGTCCATGGAAGAATACTGGGATAGGTTTAGCTTCAATCTACAAAGATCACCCCATTCAAAACTAGGAGATAGGTCCCTAAGAAGTATTTTTTTGAAAGGACTGACAAATGAATCCTTGGAAGCTTTGAACATGATCTCTGGGGGAGACATTTACCAACACCAAATGGATGATATTCGGCAATTGTGTCAAAATTTCTCAAGAAGAAAGGGTAAATTAACCTCTAGAAATGTTAAGCAATCAACCACTATCACTAAAATAGAAATAGGCAACATGTTAGAAGACCTTAAGAGCGAGATGTTATCATCTCTGGCTCTTCAAATGGATACTCTTCTACTTCAGAGAAAGAAGCAGGAGAATGAGGCAGCATTGGCCTACTTCTATCCTAAATGTAGAGGCAAACACCCCAAAAATGAGTGCCTAGAAAACAAAGTCCGTGTGTGTGTTGTTTGTAAGAAGGATCATAAAACGAAGTTGTGTCCACAATTAATGAAATCAAAAGAGGAACCTGAAGTGGCCGAGGCATACTTCATGGGTAATAGGAGGAACTAGCAATAGTCTCCTATGGGTAACAATATGCAATCAAGAATGTCATCCTATGGGGGCAGTAATTATCAGAATCAAGGTCAAAACCAGCCACCCAACATGGGTTGGTATGGCCAACAACCTTGGAATCCATTTCCCCAAGGAGCAAATCCTTACAACCCTTATCCTTGGAACCAATATCAGCAACCTGGGTAGTAGTGGAGAAATCAGAATGCTTGGAATTAGTATCCACAACATACTACTCCAACTCCACTACAACCAAGTCTACCAACTTTACCTACTCCAAGGACTCCTCAGTTACCAGCATAGCCAACAACAAACCCAAACAACAAGCAGCCAGCCTATCAGATGGAAAATGAGATGTACCCTATGTATAATATCAAGGTAGATTGTGATCCTATCCAGTTAAGGTTAGGAAAGCAATTAGGTGTAGAAGTCACTCCTCTTGTAGAAGAAGAGGAACCGGTAGAAATAGAGAAAGGGGAATCACCCCTTATAGAAGAGGTAGAAGAAGAATCAACTCCTGTACATAACAAAGAGGAGGTTCCACCTTTTCCACAAAGGTTGCAGGAACCCAAGAAACCAATACAAATAGAGTTTGATATCCTCTCCAGTTTAAAGAACTTAACAGTCACAATTCCTCTCTTTCAGGCCATAAGAGACATACCTATTTATGGGAAGGCCATAAGAGAGTTGTGCCTCAAGAAACCAGGGAGGAAACCAGCTAAATCAATCAGTTTGGTAGGTCAGTTAGCTGACCTTATGCTAGGAAATACCTACAGCTAGAAGTATTCAGATCTAGGGAGCCCAATGCTAACTATAAAAATAGAGGGTTGTATTTTACCCAACACACTAGTAGATTTGGGGGCTGCCATCAATGTCATGCCCCAGGAAACCATGCAAAAACTAAAATTGACCAACCTGAAGCCCACTAAAATTATGTTGCAGTTGGAAGATAGGTCTACAGTACTTCCTGATGGAATACTAGAAGATATTATTATTACAGTAGATGCATGGGAGTATCCAATATATTTTTTAGTATTGCAATCTAAGTCTGGACTAGGTGGATACCCATTAATCTTAGGTAGACCTTGGTTGGAAATAAATGATGCCTACATAAGTTGTAGAGATGGGAAAATGACCATTTTAGATGGTCAGAATATAAATAAACTGATCATACATCCACTTGCATAGTCTGCATATTTGTTGGGAGAACCAGAAAATGAAAATCAAAATGTTGATGGTCTATCAATGCTCCAACCTATGATGACACTTGAAGAGTTGGAAGATGAAAATGATGAGGATAGGATGATCTCCCACTTTTTTTAAGGAGAACCTTCCTATCCTCCTCCTGAGTTGCCATTAGTAGGAGTAAAAGACCACCATATTCAACAAATAGAAGTTGCACCTGGTAGGATGTTGAATATAGATAACAAGTTGACAATAGAACAACAAACCAAACTGAAACAAACATTGGAAAAACATCAATATGCCTTTGCTTGGGAGTATTCTGACATGAGAGGAATAGCTCCTGAGACCTATACACATAGAATATATCTGGAAGACCAGGTCAGACCAGTAAGACAACCACAGAGGAGAATGAACCCAACCATGAAAGAAATTGTTAAAACAGAGTTACAAAAACTCCTCACAGTTGGATTCATCTACCCCATTTTAGATAGTGAGTGGGTATCACCATTAGTGGTGGTGCCCAAGAAGAATGGAAAGTGGAGAATTTGTGTTGATTACAGGTTGCTGAACAAAGCAACCAAAAAGGACCACTTCCCCTTACCATTTATAGATCAGGTCCTTGATACCTTAGCAGGCAAGAAGTACTTTTCTTTCCTAGATGGGTTCAATGGATACAACCAGATCCAAATAGGGGAGGAAGACCAAGACAAAACCACATTCACTTGTCCATGGGGGACATTTGCTTATCGAGTCTTACCATTTGGCCTATGTAATGCACCTACCACCTTTCAGAGGGTAGTTCTTAGTATTTTTTCAGATATGATTGGAGAGACTGTGGAAGTGTACATGGATGATTTCACTGTATATGGTGAGACTTTTGAAATTACCATAAAAAATCTAGAAAAGACACTTAAACGTTGTGAGGAAACTAACCTGTCCTTAAGCAATGAGAAATGTTATATGTTGATGCAGGAAGGGATAGTTTTAGGACATCACCTTTCTACAGATGGGATCAAAGTAGACAAAAAGAAAATTGAAGTCATCCAAACTCTGCCTACTCCCAAAACACAAAAGGACATTCGTAGTTTCCTAGGATCAATCGATTATTATAGGAGGTTTATATCAGACTTTAGAAAAACTGCTAAACCTCTTACCACATTGTTAACAAAAGATGCAGAGTTTGTCTGGACTGAAGAATGTGAACAAGCATTCAACACCCTGAAGGAAAAATTGATTACTGCCCTAGTGTTGAGAGGTCCAAATTGGACCATACCTTTTCACATATATGTTGATGCATCCAACAATGCAATAGGCTTAGTACTGGGACAAAAATATGGTGATGATTTTTATGCCATCTATTATGTTAGAAAAAACCTTATAGGTGTTGAATTGAATTATACTATCACAGAGAAGGAGTTTCTTGTAGTAATACATGCTCTTAACAAATTTTATCATTATATTACAGGTTATCAGGTATTTGTGCACACTGACCACTCAACAATCAGATACTTGACAAAAAAACCTGGGATTAGTGGTAGAATTATCATATGGTTGTTGCTTTTGCAGGAATTTGATGTGACAATAGTAGACAAGCCAGGAAAAGACAATGTGGTAGCTGATTTCTTGTCTAGATTGACACCTCCAGACTATGCAGCTATAGAAGACCAATTTCCAGATGAGCATTTGTTTGCTCTAAATGATCAGATACCTTGGTATGCAGACATGGCTAATTATTTAGCCATTGGTAGAGTATCCCCTGCACTTTTACCTCGTGAAAAATAGACTTTAATTGAGAAAAGTGTAGATTTCTCATGGATTGATGGGTGCCTATTTAAAATAGGACCTGATCAAATCATGAGGAGATGTGTTGTTGGGGAAGAAATAATTGAAATACTAAAGGCTTGCCATGATGAACCTTGTGGTGGCCATTTTGTAGGAAAAAGGATTGCATATAAAGTGTTGCAGGCTAGTTATTACTGGCCTTCACTATTCAAGGATGCAACCAAGCATGTGAGCCAGTGTGATCAATGTCAGAGGATGGGCAAACCTACTCTCAGAGATGAGATGCCACTCCAACCACATGTTCACATTGAACCATTTGATAAATGGGGGATGGACTTCGTAGGACCTATTAATCCACAGTCAGGAGGTAAGAGGTATATCCTAGTTTGTACTGACTATGTGACAAAATGGGTTGAAGTACAGGCCTTGCATGATTCAAAGGAGAAAACTATAGTAGACTTCTTGTATTCAACAATTTTTACAAGATTTGGGGTCCCAAGGGAGATCACAATAGATCAAGGGCCTTAGTTTACTTCAAGGATGATCCAAGAACTCATGCAACAATATAAAATTAGGCATAACAAAACCACTCCCTACCATCCACAGGCAAATGGGCAAGTTGAGGTGACCAATAGAGAATTGGAGAATATCCTGACAAATATAGTACAACAACACAGGAAGGACTGGGCTACTAGATTACCTAAGAAGTATGGGCCTACAAGACCACCTGGAAGACTACTACTGGTTTCACACCATTTCAGCTAGTCTATGGGAAAACAACCATGATGCCCATAGAGTTTGAAGTTAAAACACTTAGGACTATTGTAGAATTGAATATCAATCTGGATGATGCACAAAAATATAGAATTCAGTAGCTTAATCAGCTGGATGAATACCGCCTTGAGGCTCTGCAGAAAACAAAGATTATTCAGAAACAAAGGGCCAAGTGGCATGACCGCCACACTAGGCCAAAGCAACTTAAAGTGGGAGAATGGGCATTACTCTATGATTCTTGATTCTAGGAAAGGAAGGGCAAGCTCATGCAATGTTGGATGGGGCCATATGAAGTAATTGAAATCATCAATAATGGGGTTGTAAGAGTTAGAATAATAGATGACAATAGAATAATAGATGGCAACAACATTACATTGATAGTCAATGGTCACCGCCTGCGTCCATACTATGTGTCTGAAGCATATATGATTGAGTCTAGATTAGGCATGGGGGAGACCCCAGTTGATTCTGACTTTATCTTGAGTTAGTGAGATGTGGACCTAGTCCACATAGTCCCAAAGACAATTATTCTTTTAAAAAATTTCTTTTTTTAGTTGTGTTTTTGTTTTGTAGGAACAATGCCCTTTGTGCAACTGTTAGGCAACCTGGGAGACCTAGGCCTAACAAGCACAGGATCCATGAACCTACACCTTCCAAGATTTCTAGGAGAATTTTCTTGTAGTAGGAGTAGTTAGTCCCCATTCAGAAAGGGGAATACTAAACCTGAACCTACACAAGAGTGTTTAGATTGGTCTTTTTGGACAATAAAACACTCAACTATCGGTTCAAGGGTAGATGCTAATCTTGTACCTATTTTTCAATCAGAAGCACTGAAAAGGCCTGATCAACCTGACAGTGCATATACAAGGACAAGTCAGCACCTGTTGAATAAAATAAAAGCACCATGTGTTTGTATTTGATGGGAAAATACCTACTTCCAATTATCTAAAAAGGTGCCTGCTTCCCGTTGTAGGATGGAAGGTGCCTACTTCCCATTGTAGGGTGGAAGGTACCTACTTCCCATTGTATAGTGGAAGGTGCTTGCTTCCCATTGTACGTAGAAGGTACCTACTTCCAATATGTTGTGAAAGGCACTACTATCATGTATGCTTCATGGTGCCTTGACTCCCAGTATGTTACGAAGATGGCGCCTGCATCCTATTTGCTGATAGTGCAACGCCTAACTCTCAATTTTTTAGGAGAACGATCGATTGCCAATTTTTAGGAAACTGACACCATATCTTCTTAGCATACATAAAAAAAAAAGTTTGTATAAAGTTTATTTTATACGTACGACACCTGACAGTCAGCAAAAAGGTACCTGCTTCCCATGATAGACATAAGCACCTGATTGCTAAGGCGCTTGCTTCCCATGTAAGCAAAGCATCTGATTCCTATAGTGCCTGTTTTCAATACAAGGTACCTATGCACCGTAACTTGAAAAGGTGTCTGATTTCCATATAAAAAAGGCGCCTGATTTTTGTTTATTATGATCATTTTCTACCTTGATAGAATAACACGTCAGCCTTGGGATGTGGCCCGAGCCATGTCAGCTCCCCCTACACGTGCAAATTCAACTCCACCATGGACAAAATTAAAATTTGACGTCTACCAATTTCCAAGGAGGGGACATTTGTCATCCCAAGGTGCTACGTTTTTCTAATTATTGTTTTTAATTTTTGTAGGATTTCTTGAATAACCCACAGTGCAGCTACCAAGAACCAATCACGTCCAAGGGAATTCATTGCATGGGAACCATGGCCATCATTGTCTATTGTAGTTTACCCCATCATCAAATGCCAACCAATAGCGATGCACCATGAGCATTTACACATATGCACCCATGGAACAAATTTAGGTGCATGTTTAAATTTTCTGTTTCTTGTCTATATTATTTTCATGAACATGTGTATCTATGGAAATGTGTCGGCACAACCTCCCATTATTACCTTAACCACTTGAACGAATCCACTTGGCATAATGTTGCGTGGCATGCCTCTGATTGGTCGATAGTTTATGGTTATCACCTCCGCACAATCAGGCACATGCTTGAAAGAAATTTACTATGGATAACCATAATCACTGTTGATTATGGTAATTAACTACCTACGTGCATAAACGCAGTTATTTTAAAAAGTTGTTTACCAGCTACTATGCAACCAACTTTAGTAAGAAAAATGTAGAACAATGAGGCACAGTGGTAATTTGAAGGGGAGATAGTAAAATTGTTGAGTGAATTGTGAATCAGAGGTAAAGCATGGGGGGAAAGTCGAGAAACCATGACCTAAAGAAGAGTGAGCCGATCGATTGCTCGAGCATTTCTGTAGACGTCCAAACATAGTTGGACACTGTAGAATGGATGGACTACTATCGACTAGTCAGTCAGGGCCAGGATGCGGTAGTAGCAAATGAATTTGTGGCATCGATGAGCGAGGGGGTCATGCGCATGTGAGGGCTAGAGATCCCAATCACGGAGGACTACATCGCCAGAGTTACGGGCCTCCCTCTTATAGGGGAGCACATGTACAAGGAGGATAACCTTACCCTCTATGCGTAGATATTTTTTGGAGCACCAATAGAGCACCTGAACGCATGTTGGAGTGCCAAAGCAGCACATTCCCAAGCTTTAGAGGGCCATTTTCGAGCAGATCACCCATTTCTTTACATGCTCTAGTAGGTACTCCCACCTAAATGCCAACCATTTCTATTTCCTCAATCATATTCTACATGGGGATAAAATCAACATCCCCCACTACCTTGCATGCACCTTGAAATATGAGGCTAGGTGATACCAGGTAGGCACCATTTCTACCCTGGCTCACCATGGCCTGATTTTTGCCTTGGTGAGATATGCAGAGTCACATAGAAATGTGACAATTGAGGAAGTTATGGGCACTAGTGCAGCAGTAGGGGCACAAGCAGAGGAGGAGGTGCCCATTCAAAATGAACAGTCAGCCTAGGAGGTGACAGAACAAGAAATGATGGCACCTGCATCCTAGCCTACAGGAAATACAATGGAAGCAGGACAGACCTCGTCCCCTGATTTTCCCTAATTTGGGGAAGAAATAGGGCAGGCTCCATCACCTTCCATGCCCCAATTTGAGGAGGAGGCAGTGCAATATTCCATGCCTATCTCCACCAGGACATGAAGAAGAATGAGGGCATCAAAGGTGGTTTCAAGCTCATCCAATGAGGAGACACCCATCGATGAGCTCAATAGGGAGGAGTATATGGCCCATATTTTATAGGATATTTCCTATGGGCCAACTCCTCAATAGGAGGTGGCCATGGTAGATGTACCACCAGAGGGCCAGGCGGAAGATCTGCAGTAGTAGCTACAGGTTCTAAAAGAGCAGGCTTCCACTTGGGAAGCCAAATTCAAAGAGGAATGGACTCTATTTGAAGATTCCAAAAAAGAGGCCACCCTCAAAATGCATAAATTATATCAAACAATTTGGCAACTACACAAGCAATTGTAGTTGTAGGGTAGACCAATGGTAGTAGAGCAGCCAGCTAGGGTTGATGTAGTAGTACAGACCGATGGGGCAACAAAAGTGCCCCATGCTGATAATGAACCAGAATAGGGAGATACTACTACAATGGAAGTAGAGCAGCCTTGCTCTATGTCCCCCTATTTAGAGCAGATAATTCAGGAGGATGAGGTTGAAGTGGAAGAACCTCAAAATATAGATCAACCTGAAAAGGGGGGAGAAGATGGAGAAAAGGAGATGGAGGTCGAAGAGCCTCAAATTACAGACAGAGAGGGAGAGGTAGAGCACTCTCCAATTAATACAGGGGTAGCTCAACCTCAAGAAGTAGTAGTCCTTGATGTGTAGCAAGAAGCTATAGAGGAAGAAGGAGCCATCCCTGATGTGTAGCAAGAAGCTACAAAGGAAAAATAAATAGTCCCTAATGTGCAACAAGTAGTTGTAGAGGACCAGGAGGTTCAGCAACCTGCATCCCCTATACACCAGGAAATACCAGTTGCACCAACATACCCTAGGGTACAGAGTATCAAGTTGAGATCAAAATAAAAAGTCGTAAGGCCATCTCAGCACCGACCCAGAACTAGGGCAAGAGTTGTAGAATTGAAAGCCCTAGGCCTTGAATCTGACACAAAATCAGAGAAGGATTTCGATGAGGAATGGGAGGCAGCAAAAATTCAGTTTGCTACCTGAAAACAAAAATTTGAGGAGCTCAAGGAGGAAATTAAGGTAGATAAGAAGAGTTAGAAGAAGGCCTCCAAGAAAGCCCTCAAGGAAGCAGAAAAGGAGGCCAGAAAACAATCTGGAAAACCTAGGAAGAATATTCTAGTTGCTCAACCTAAGCAATTCTAGAAATTGTATGGGTCTAAATATGGGAAGCCCTCTAGGATGTAGGAGTATTTTAAGCAGATGGGATTTCTAGGCCCTGTACAGAGAGAGGATCTAGCTTCAAGTAGTAGAACTCTCCCTATGCCAAAAATAGAGGTTAAAGCTGAACCTAAGCTTGACCCAATAGGGGGAGATTTACCCATAGCTAGGGTTGCTAAGGAATCTAACATCCCATTTGGGGATAAGGAATTAGTGCCCGAGGGTGAGAAGTTACCACTTCACCATGAGTACTAGAAAATGGTTGAGCCTGCATTCTAGAAAGATGCCACCAGCTTCATTGGTTTTTATATGAATGTTGATAAGGGCAAGGTGGCCTAGACCAGAGAACCACCCAAGAAGAGGGTAGGCCCAAGTGAACCACTCTAGCGCAGCAAACACCAAAAGTAGCAAGGATAGGAGATAGCAGCTCCCACAACACCAAAGGGGTGAAAGCCTCGGGATAAAGAGAAAGCCAAGGTCGCTAAGAGAAAGAGGACACAGACCAACCGGGCCTATTGGGATGAGGTGAATAGAACTAGTAATTACCAGTTCAAAGTGGCACAGGGACGTGCCACCCCTTAAGCATGGGGGGATGATGAGCCACATAATTGCTCATTTTTTGTACTTTTTTCCCCATTATGTGTGGCATATATTCTTGTAGATATAACTATTTTTATGAAAATGATATATATAATTGATAGTTTATTGTGCATGTTCTCTAATATTTGTCTTTAAGTGTAATGTGTGTAGATTTAGTGGAAATCATTGTATTTTGGCATGTTTTCATCAAGGTCCAACCCAGACCTAGCACTTGCAAATTAATGAAGGGAAAACATCTACAGAGTATCGATAAAAGGCACGAAGTCAGGCACCAAGTCCTTTTAAGCACCTGACTTCCATTCGGCACCTAACTGTTAGGTGCTTGATTTTCATTAAGTGCCTGCTTCCCATTGTACGATGAAAGGTGTCTACTTCCCATTATATGGTGAAAGGTGCCTACTTCCCATTTTATGGTGGAAGGCACCTACTTCCCATTGTACAATGGAAGGTGCCTACTTCCCCCGTTAGCGTCAAACTCCAGCATGACTCTGTGGTCGACAGAATAGAGCGAACGCGTCGGCAACCAGCTTGAAAGGATTTTTAGCACCATAACCAAACATGGGATAATGTCAAAGGTGATTCATCACCTATGTTGCAGTTGTTACATGAATTTATTTTGCAAATCAGGAAAATCAAATATCAGCATATTTTGGAAACAGAATACGCTGGGATATTCTGATATTTTGCCCGATTCAAGCAACCAACTGTAACAATGGATCATGCATTGATTCATTCTAAATGGTAACAGGGTTGGCCGCATACTATATAAATATGCAGGCCACCCCTGAAGAAGGACCCCAAACTTTTTATGTAATTTTCTAGTTGCAAATTGTTAATAAAATATCCTGCATTGTTCTTGTAAAAACTATTCTCTAAGCATCCGGTGAACATTCTACCACGGGAAGAACCTGTTGGGAGCGTGGGCCCACTTGCAATAGAGTTCTTCCCTATTTCCCTATTTTTCTGTAATTATTTTAATAGCTTAATTTATTTCCAGCACTTCCCTATTTTCTGTAATTTCCAACAAGGTAGACATTTATAATTTTAATATTTTCAGTCATGTTTCTTAGACTTAGCATAGGATTATGGGTTTAAACATAAACTTCAACGAACATTAAAACACCCCCCAAACCATAATCCAAGGGACTCATCTCCGAAGGAGGAATTGCAAGCATAGATTTTGCATGGCTACTCACAAGACTACGAGCTACCCCGGGTTGACAATTAAATGGAGGCAATTAATTGAACCATAGAAAAACTAACCAATGTTTTGCCCAAAAATGGGCAACTGACGTAGCACATATGGTCAATCATAGTTAGAAAATCTACAAAATCCTAATTTTTTAAAATATCGATGCAATTGGTAAACTCTCGGTGATGCAAAGATTTTTTGAATATTTTTTGCTGATTTTTTGAAAAAATTAGCATCGTCGATTTTTTGCTGGTTTTTTTAAAAAATCTGTAATTTTTTTAATAATTTTGTTTTTCTAGGCTACGATCGATTTAGGGTTTTTTCAAGCAAGCCCATTTTTTAGCTATTAATGTTTGAACTTCAAATTTTAAGTAAATATTACTACCTGATAACTATGTATGTAAACCCATTTTTTAGCTATTAATGTTTGAAACTTTGAACTTTAAAGTTTAAACCCTAAACCCTAGGCTAGGCCATAGGGTTTTGGCTTTAGGGTTTTATTTTTTTTCCTCCTCTTTTTAAGTAAATATTGTTGTCTGATAACCATGTATGCAAGCCCATTTTTTAGCTATTCATGTTTGAATTTGAAACTTTGAACTTTGAACTTGAAATTTAAACCATAAACCCTAGTCTAGACCCTAGGGTTTTGAGTTTAGGGTTTTTTTCCCTATTCTTTTTAATATTATTTCCTGATAACTATGTATGCAAGACCATTTTTCAGTTGTCAATATTTCAATCTTAAACCCTAAACCCTAGCCTTTTGGTTTAAGGTTTAGGTTTTTTTCCTTTTTTCAAGTGATTGTAACTTTGTTGCTACTTGTTTCCATGTGCAAACATATAAAAAAATTTTAAAAAAAAAAATTTCTTGTTATTACTTGTAACTTTGCATATTTTCATATTATAAGCAATACAAGATGTGTTTTGTCACTTTTATGTGTACTTAAATCTTGAGCCTTGTATGATGACTTGACATGAATTATTGCTTTTATTGCAATATTTGATTCATATAATGTTAATTCATTGTAATATGCATTAAACAAATATTTTTCCAATTAAAATTTTTTATTTCTTTGGTTTTTTTTATTGATTCTTTCCCTGATTTTTGTCGATTTTCAAAAATGTTGATTCTTTGTCGATTCGATTTTCTCAACTATGCTATCAATAGACTGCAACCAGGTAAGAAAAAAGGGATTTTAGGGATGAGACAACACATGTCAGACTTGTTCAATTTGATCTAGATATAATCAGGGGTTCTCTTTGAAGCCAACAAACACGTCAATGTTGGAGAACAACAAGTAGTGGAAAAACCGATCTAGGTGCTTTAAATACACTACCAAGCCTTGCTAACAACGAAATGATCCATGGAGGAAGATTTTCTAGGCTAAGAGGAAGACTTACATAGGAGGAAAATCATACAAATGCAGTTTTAACTCGGTCACTGACTAGTCCTTTAAAATTAAACATAAACTAATATTTTTAAACCTTACATTGTTATATATAAAAACCGGCTATATAATGAAGATTCCAACCTATTTTATAGCTTATGACAATGCTTTTGTGTTTCTTTCCCCAGTCCTTCTTGTCGTAATCTCCTTTGAGTCTTTTTTTTCTCCACTCATCCAAGAATTTGTTCTCCTTCTTTGCAACCCTCCATACCATTTTTGGTCTCTTTAACTAGGTCTGATTTATCTGTCGAACCGTGAAAGTCTTTCCTTCTCATCAATACCATCCATTATCTTCTTGTTTGTATTATTCTTTGTAGGCAGTAGGAGAGATATTTTAATTAAAACACACTTTTTAATCACCATTTTTTGCTTATGTTTCATATAGAAGCTCTTTCTTAATTTGGAGAAAGGACCATACCCTCTTTAATAAAGAACATATGTTGCTCTTTAAAAGAGCTTATTCAATATGTACTTCAAAATAGAAATTCATTTTTCTAATTTAAAATAAACTTTTGATTAAAATAATAAGATATATATATATATATATATATATATATATATATATATATATATATATATATATATATATATATATATATATATATATATATGTATATATGTATGTATGTATATATAATTATTCTAAATAAACTAAGCTATTCAAAATAATTATATTCTATTTATAATTATTCTAAATAATTTTCAACTATTATTTTAAATAATTATATTCTAAAAATAAAAACTCTTTTATTTTCCAAATAATTATATTTCATTTGATTTCATAACAAAATTCAATCATTATTATATTAATTTTTTATTATATACCTATACTAATATTGACCATTAGTATGGTATATTCGAACTGATTTGGGGTAATGGACCCTCTATATCCATTATCCCTTTTTTGATGGAGTTTCTTAAATAAACATTTATACAAACAACAAGCAACAAAAAAACAATTAAGTGCATAAAACAAGGTGGGATTTTTTCCATCAACCCAGTCACCCATCTTAGCCGAAGAATTTACGATAGCTTCTAGGCTACCAACTTCAACTCTAGGTGGCTAGCTAGTTGATGATTATCCCTAAAGCAATAATGCATTTCTATATGAGGGTTGTCATCCATGTTACCCTGAACTATCTTATTCATCACTTCCCTTTTCAAGTACCCTATTCTTGGTGGGCATTTCTACCTCTTCCATCTACAGGGTTACCTGGTGCTGCACATCGACAACACATTAGTAGTATTGTATTATTTAAGATAAATCATTATAACTAATACAATAACCATTTAAAGCATCTAATTAGACATTCATTAGTCATTCATCAATGCATAATTTGTGAGGTCATAATATTTTCCAAGGTGGGATATGACATACTATCTCCCTTGGGTTAAACTCAGTCCCGTGATTTTATTGTCATAAAAATTTATTATAAACTTTCAAACAAAAAGTTATTACAAATTTCCAAACAACCAAACAAAACAAAAAAAAAAAAGTAAATATTTTTATTTAATTCACTCTCTTCCAAGTGGTACTTTTTTCTAAATAACAATCCCACTAGACCTTACATTGTTCTAGAATCTATTTCCTCAAGGACTTGGAATGGAATTCTAGAATCTTCACTGGCATCACTTTAATATTCTTCATGATTTACCATCTACAGTTAGAAACATCCCACACATGATTAGGTTTAGCAACATATTTCCTAAACAGATATATGTGGAAGGAGCCATGGATCTTTGATAGGTTAAGTGATAAGGCAAGTTGGTATGCGACAGGGTTGATCTTCTCAGCAATCTCAAATGGTCCCGTAAACCAAGGATCCAACTTTGTGGATTCGATTGCACTTTTCATTGGCTTGAACCTTAAAAAAACCCTTTCCCCCATGGAGTATTCTCTTGGAGTCCTCTTTAGATCAGCATAACTCTTATGATGGTCAATGGCTTCCTAGAGCCTTTGTTTGATTACCCTAAGTTGGTCTTCTATTCCTTGACCATGTTAGAACTAAATACAACTCGATCTTCTAAATTGACCCATGACAATGGTGCTCTAACTTCTCTATTGACTATCAATATTAGGGGATATGTAGAGAGCTTACATCATTTAAATTTTGCAAATAATATACCAAAAATGATCAGAGAGATTTTACCATATTTTAAGTCTTAGATGTTGCAAAAAAATTCTCGAGTGGATAGGAGTGATCACTCTCCCATAGCTTGTTGGGTTTAACCTTGTACATTGCCAATACAGTTTAAAGGATGCTTTTACATGGTCTCTCCATTGCCTAAAATTCTACGTGAATGTAGGATAATTTGACCATGGTGCAAAACCTTTTAGTTTACTCACTACACCATGAGCAAACTGTGGTGCTTAATCATCTCATATTCTCCTTGTGATGGTTTTATTGAGGTGACTTTTACGTAGTGTGACATCTCTCACATGGAATCCCACAAATTATTTAGGTTCCATCACCAATATTTTTCTCTTGACAATGGGATCCAACTTTTGAGGTTGGAAAAGGATATAGGTTACACACCTGAACTTCTCTCCAAATAAATCCTTCTCTTTGGTTTCCTTTGAAAGTTCCCTAATGAAGTACCCATTGACAACCCCTCGTATGTTGCCACATCATATCTTCAGGTTTGGGTCCATCCTTTGGATCTATGAGTTTGGATATCTAGGTTGAAACTCCCCAAAAAGGCTCGAATTCTAAACTTAAATAGGTCCTTAAGGATAGTCAAAACGTTTACTCACCCCTACTTCTAACCCAAAAAAAAGATATTTCTTGTTTTCTCTTATCTTTGCTCTTCCTAATGAAGCAAAGTAAGGAGGTTTATGCACCCCCTTACATGATAATTCTCATTAAAACATATTTTAGCTGCAACTTATTCTATCCTCAAAGAAAAAAGGTCATATTTGATGCCAAAAACCTTATCCTTTACAGTTTTTCCTTATAATTTGGTATGAATTTTATTACATTACTATTTCTATGATTTTGCTTTCTTGAATTTGTTTGATAAGCCATTGCCATCACAGATCAAAAATGGCTATTCACTTTTCTTTTTTTTATATGTAAATGGTTATTCACTTTCTTTGAGTAAGTCTATCCTATTATTACTCTTAGGATATGTTCCTAAGGTGAGCTTATTTATCCCTTACTGCTCACAATTTTTTAAATTTGGTGCACTCTAATAACTTAGAGAGAGAGGATCCCATAATCCTCTCAAGAATATATTTCCTACCTTCTCCTTTCTAGATAATTTCTTATTCTCAATAGGCATGTCCAAGTTTTATATTTTCTACTATATGTTATTTTTGTAGTCCAAGTTCACAAGGGTCCATGATTAGTGTTCATAAATGAGTAAAGAGTACGATTTAATGTTCAAAACACCACCAGATGTATCAATCACAATCTAAGCTACACTGCTTAGAACATTCTCAAGTCTACCTTCTTGGGATCCATCCTTCATTAGGAACATAAAACACCTCTTATCCCATTACGAACCTCAAAAAAAGAATTCCACTAGTTAACAAGAAAAAATTACATAACCATATACAAGTCCCTTTTGGTGATGTTTAAGGCTTGAAAAAAACCATTCCTCTAAATTTTCATTGCTAGCTTTGAAATTATTCCATCATTCAAAAATTTGTATCATGCACATGAAAGGTAACCCTACTATTTGGGTTACTAATGAGTAATTATTCAAGAAAATATACATTTCCAATTCATACAACCATACCTTGGCTGATTTTACCAATTAGTTTGGATACCCTGATATTCTTGGCTAGTTCTACCTCTATACAAGCCTTTGCTTTCAAGATATTTTGTAGCAGGATCTTCTTCCTGTCTACCCTTTAACTGGGAACTTGATTAATAACTTTCAATCATTACTTTCATTGGTTTATTTTTTCCCTCTATTAATCAATTGTTCTTGTAGTAAATAAACTATAATTGTGAGGTTTTCTACATCTATTGAAAATTCTTCCAAAAATTTTATTTTGGGGCTATATTTCGCTTTACTAGCCCTAAAATTTGAGAAAGTCCTCTCTTCTTTTCCTCCTGATCATGGTGCCATTCTCTTTAACCACCAAGGAGTTGAATTCTCTTATCTCTTTAGACTAACTTATTTCATCTTCTTTCATTCGCTAATGGCTAAGGTTATACTTCCAAATGGGGTTGGTTTCTTCATCCCCATGATCTATCAATATTATTATCACTTCTTGATAACATTGATGGTTTAACTTACTAAATCTAAGGAATCATCCTTAAACTCTTAATAAAATTAGGTGTTCACTAAAAAATCCTTCTCTTTCATTAGTAGTGAGACCCATGTAACTTGGAAATTAACCAGGTTTTATGAACCTCCAACTATTTTATTCCTTAAATTATGACAAGACTTGCAACGATGTTTTACAAAAACACCCTATGGTAGAACAATTGGTTAGGGTTATTTCTATCATAGGAAAACATTGATCCACTTATTAGGTCTACCTAGAACCATACTCAACCTTCCATGCTTATGCCAAATATCCTTGTCTTTCTATCATAACCCTAGCTAGCCCAAAAACAACTATCTGCAACTCCACTATCAATTAAATATTTATAAAAAAATAAATAAAATAAATATTACCCCTTAAGAGCAACGATGTGGCTTACCCTTCTAACTTCTAGCCTTTGATTACAACAAAAATCCTATGTACAGGTTCCTTTTCTTTTGCACTAGATGAACATGGTCCTGGTTGGGGTGGGCATTGGGTAATATAGTGCAAGCCTCTGTAGATATAGCACCAACTATTGGGACTTGGGTGTACCCCATTTTTCTGCTTCTCTTGAGATTGACCATCATTGGTACTATTATTATTCCTTGATTAGAATTTTTCCTTGGGGTCCCTCTGATTTTCTTTGTTCCTTTCTTCATATCTCGAGTTGTCTCTACTTATTTTTTTTTGTTTTATTTTCTCTCTTTATAAAGCCACCACTTTCTCTTCCTTTTTGGGACTATCATTTTTTTTAATTTTGCAATATAGCTATCATTTAATTATTGGTGCTTTTGTTTCTTCTATTGGTTTATTAGATCTCCTTGTTGTTCTATTTGCTCTTGTAATATATTTGCAACAATAATGAGTCTCTTCATCTCTTTACTTAAGTTCCTCAAACATTTATCTTAGTTTCTTTCCCTAACATTATCCTCATGGTTATGTCTATTCGATGGAGTAGACTTCCCTCCTCTTGTCTCGGGTACCATTCTATCATGATCTCACAAAGAGAGGATGTCATATTTAGGTTACAGCTTCTCCTTGAATTGATCTACTAAACACAAAGTCTTATTGCTAACACTACTATCATCCTATGAGAGGTTGTGCTCTAAATTTATTGAGTAACTCTATGCCAAAGACCACACTGACTAACTATAAGGTGTTGTAGCATCGCAACTACCTCTAAGGGTTAATCCCCTCCCTACTTTAACCTTTAGCAAGTGGTAGTTCTATATCTTCTTGGCCTGGCTTAAGAACTAAGCATGGCCTGCATAGGAAGATATCCACATCCCTAGTACAATAAGAAGATGTAGTCCCTTGTACCTAGAGCTTTGATACCAAATGTAACAACCTAAAATCTAACTAAGGGGTTGCTATATTTTTTAAAACACAAACAACACTAAACACTAACACATACAAAATTAAACATACTAAGATCTCTATTTTTACCCTAAGTTCAATTTTTCTATCCTTCTCCTCAACACCAACCTTCTATTTAGAATCTAATCAGGATACACCCATCTCCATACCATGCACAAGCCCATATGTGTAGGTATACTATGTGTATTTCGATAGCTATTAATCACATCTCATTTAGGGTTAGATTATGTCCTTTGATCAGTCGAATGGTACGTTCATCTCTATATGTTGCACAAGTCTATATGTAAGGGAATATGATGTGTATATAAAATAGGCTACTTGTCTTATCAGTATAACAAAATAATCCAATCCTTTCATAAATAGTTTATCTCATTTGAAACTGCTAGGTTGTAATCAAACCAGTTTACTCTCTTTTACTAAGTTTATCAATCATGACCCTAAGGTATCCCATAATACCTTATATTCTCCTACTCTATCCAACACACTAGCACTCTAATATCTCTAAAGGAATTACTTAACTTCTCTAAGCATATTAACATAGGAGGATAAACACTAAGTATAACAATTTAAATCAAGCATGAAACATAATAAATAAGAGGAATACAAAGAGATGATGGAAGGGAAATAAATCTAACTAGAACATGCATAGCTAAAAAGCTAAAAAAATTATATAACAAGATGCATCATAAATTACATTTAAGGGAATACATTTCCAATTTGTTAGTACATCATTACATAGCTCGAGTATGGTAAAAGAATCCATACTTTTAAAGAATAACATTACATAAATAGCCTTAAACAAAGGTTGCTCCAATAATATTTCCTCCATAACATGAGTAAGTATTTATCTTGGGTCCTGATGTTCTCTTGGTCCTTTCACTACCCATTGCTTAATGATGGTAGTAAGGGATCAAGACAACTCATGAAACTATGAATCATGCATCTACTAGATGATCATTTAATCTAGTGCATTTAACATACCAAATTGCAACTATACAATCACCAATACATATTTACAAATTATTCACTCTATATCTAAGAGGTTTCATCATTCATTTTATCATAACATCCTTTAATCAATCCAAGGTTCATATTCTAAAATATATAAATATTCCTTTAGATTTGATTAATTCATTTAATTCTTAAATAAACCAAGGCCTCATAAAACTTAAATAACAAGCAATTAAATTCACATTTCTCTAACAATTAAAGGCCCATAAAAGTTAATTGATTATATACTTAATCTACTAAACCATAAGAAACTCGTTATTAAAATAAAACATTAAATTCCCCCTATTTTTAAAATAAACAATCATAACATTTATTAAATTATTCCCTTTCCATAGAATAAAGAATGTAATTTTTTTATTACAATTCATTAATTTACAAAAGAGAATGTAAATAATACATAGAATCATTTGAATATATAAACAACCAATACCTTTACTTCATCAAAGTCAACTATTCCTTTTTGTTAAGTAAGAACAATATTTTCTTCTATTTAATATTATCTTTTTCCCTTTTTATAAACAATGACTTAAAACTATATTGCAATCTATATTGTTTCCCAATTAAATACGACAATAAATCTTCCCATCGATAATGTCTATTTTATTTTATTATAAATAAACATTGATTAAACTATATTTGTAAATCTAAGTTCCTTCCATTTAGATACAAACATGAATAATTAAACCCTTTGTTGGAATTACACTTACACTTTCCAATTAAATACGATAATAAATCTTCTCATCAATAATGTTTATTTTATTTTATTATAAATAAACATTGATTAAACTATATTCTTAAATATAAGTTCCTTTCATTTAGATACAAACATGATTAATTAAACCCTTTGTTGGAAATAATACTTACGCTCAACAGACAGCAAAAGAGGGTTAACACTCGTGTCAACCAATAAAAAGAGGGTTAACACTCGTGTCAACCAATAATCAATTACATACCGTGATAGGGGATAAGTGGTGGTAAGCACAAATAGAATTCAAATCCAACACTAAGAGGTGACAACAGATAAGGTAATAATTAAACCACATGCCCCTACACAATATACAAGCAACCATAGTGGTTGATCACGTGACCACCACTTGGTGGTTGAAGGACTTAGGGAGCCAAGCTCTATTTAAGCCCTTCAATAATTGGAGCATATCCCATGTGAGACAATGCTCGTGGATGATCCACCTAAGCAACCCAAACGTAAACTAGCATTTACATTTTGCTTAGGGTGGTGACCAGAGGCTTCAAGCTTTATTGAAATTTCCTTCTAAACCCTCTTAAGCGAGGTCAAACTCACAACTAAATTTGAACATGTTTAACACTAGTTTCAAGCATCGTAGCATTGGATAGGCGACTGACATAGCACATACTATCAATAGACTGCAATCGGGTAAGAAAAATGGGATTTTAAGGATGAGACAACACAAGTTGAGCTCATCCAAGTTGATCTAGATGTAATCAAGGGTTCTCTTCGAAGCCAACAAATATGTCATTGTTGGAGAACAAAAAACAACAAAAAAATCAATCCAGGTGCTTTAAATATACTTCCAAGTCTTGCTAACAATGAAGAGATTCATGGAGGAAGGTTGTCCTGGCTAAGAGGAAGACTTACACAAGGGGAAAATCATGCAGATATAGTTTTAACTACCGACTGGTCCTTTAAATTGAACATAAACTAATATTTTTAAACCATACATAGTTATATAAAAAAATTGACCATACAATGAAGATTCCAACCTGTTTTCCAGCTTATAACAATGCTTTTGTGTTTCCTTCTCGAGTACTCATTGTAATCTCCTTCGAGTCTTTGTTTTCTCTACTTGTCCAAGAATTCATTCTCTTCTTCCTAGCCCTCCATACCATTTTTGCTCTCTTTAACCAGGTCTGATCTATCTACCCAACCGTGAAAGTCTTCCCTTCTCATCAATGTCATCCGTTGTCTTAAATTCTACGTTATCCTTTGCGGGTGACAGGAGAGATATTTTAATTAAAACACATTTTTTTAATCACCATTATTTTCTTATGCTTCATCTAGAAGCTCTTTCTTATTTTGGAGAAAGAACCATACCCTCTTTAATAAAAAACATACGTTGCTCTTTAAAGAGCTTATTCAATATGTACTTCAAAATAGAAATTCATTTTTCTAATTTAAAATAAACTTTTGATTAAAAACTTTAAATCACTATTATTTTAAAAGTTCTTTTATTATTTTAAAAAAAATTTAATTATTATTTAAAACAATAAGATGCATATATATATATATATATGTATATATATATATATATATATATATATATATGTATATATATATGTATATATATATATATATATATATATGTATATATATATGTATATATATATATATATATATATATATGTATATATATATATATATATATATATATATATTATTTTAAATAAATTAAGCTATTCAAAATAATTATATTCTATTTATAATTATTCTAAATAATTTTCAACTATTATTTTAAATAATTATATTCTAAAAATAAAAACTCTTTTATTTTCCAAATAATTATATTTCATTTGATTTCATAACAAAATTCAATTATTATTATATTAATTTTTTATTATATACCTATACTAATATCGACCATTAGTATGGTATATTCGAACTGATTTGGGGTAATGGACCCTCTATATCCATTACCCCTTTTTTGATGGAGTTTCTCAGACAAACATTTATACAAACAAAAAGCAAAAAAATAAATAATTATGTGCATCAAACAAGGTGGGAGTTTTTCCATCAACCCAGTAACCCATCTCAGCCAGAGAATTTATGATGGCTTCTAGGCTACCAACTTCGACTCTAGGTGGCTGGCTAGTTGATGATTATCCCTAAAGAGATAATGCATACCTATATAAGGGTAGTCATCCATGTTATCCTGAGTTGTCTTAGTCATCACTTCCCTTTTCAAGTACCCCGTCCTTGGTGGGCATTTCTACTTGTTCCATCTACGGGGTTACCTGGTGTTGCACATACACATTAGTAGTATTGTATTCTTAAAGATAAAATTATTATAGCTAATGCAATAATCATTCAAAGCATTTAACTAGACATCCATTAGTCACTCATCAATGCATAATCTGTCAAGTCAAAATCTTGCCTAGGGTGGGGTATGACAGTCAAAGTTACCCAAATATTAGATAGACACTATTTTTTAATTAATGCAATAGATAATTAGTTGAACTCTCCTATCCTTTCTCATTTTGAATATAAGTGTTAAGCATACCTCTACTTAAAAAAAAAAAAAGGTCATCTATTATCTTTCACTTGAGTGAGTGCAAGCATTGACGCAGCCTTTGTAAAGGAGAAGAGATAATTTTTATTAGTTTAGAATATGTGTCTGATCACTAAGGAATCCATCTAGCTAGTGCAAAAGACACTTCTAATCAGAAGGGAAAGCATCCAACTAGCATTGAAGATACTTCCACCTAATAAAGAATACTTCCAATTGCTATAGGGATTGATTCGATCACTTAAAGAGGAGAAGAAAATAGATTCGATGATTTGATGAATTTATTCACTATTAACCACAAACAAATAAAAAGAAAGAAAGGCTCTATAATATTATTGTAGCAACTACTTATTAATACAATACTAACTAACTATCTATATATATTGCATTTTGTGTTAAAATTTATTGTGTGAGCCTTTTCTATGTGTGTTGGTGAAAGCGAAGATAATTTTTTTTGAATGGAAAAGCCAAATCATATTAAAGAGCTAAACCATACAAAACTGGGTGGATGGAATTAACACACCCTAGAGTTCACACTAATTGATACGGTTAGGAGCAACAATCAACAATACATGCCAACCAAAAAAATACTAAAGAACCACATGGGATAGGACCACTCCCCAAATATAAGAACGGCAGACAACAGTAGCAAATAAACACCTAAGATGAAATAAGCTAGCCTATGAGGGGGATAGTATCCTCCCTATCAGCATAACTCTAACCATCATCATTAATTGAAGTGAGCTTACCAACACCTCCCTCATCGGCAAATGCAGTAACAATAGGCTGAGGAAGTACAGCAGGAGTACCCCAACCCTCAACAGGTGCTGAGGGCTCGGGAACCACATCCCAACCAGAATGGCATGAATAACTCCTACCAATAGAATGGATCCACTTTTGAGTTGGTGGAGACGGAGACCAGTGGTGCTCTGGAAATGTAGAAGGACACAAAGGTCGATAAGTTGGCCTAAGATGAACCCTAGAAGAGGAAGGGTTAATAGAAGATCGAGGTGGAACATGGCTGACAATCCAAGGAGCATTGCCCCAATGGGCCATCAGATTCCACAGATGCTGAAGCTCAACATTCACCTTCTCAACCTGAATAGAAATATGTAACCAGCAGTCATAAAAATGGAATATTTGTCAGCAAGAGAAAATGCAGTTGATACATCTTGTGCAAAAAAAATAGCATGATTGCGAGTCTTCCACAAGTGAAAAAGAGTGTTGATTCTAAAAATAATCCAAATTGCATGCATATTATCAGCAAAACTAATATGATCTCCTAGAAGAGCATGAGGCCAAGAGAAAGAGCTCAGCATAAACAGTCTAAAAAAGGAGAGAAGCCAGTCCCAAGCCAGTTGTGCACGCAAAAAATGCCATAAAAGATGTAAAAAATTCTCAAGTTGATGGTAAAATATGCAAGTAGGATTGGCCACCCCAAGATAAAGAAGACGCGCTCCAAGTGGTAACCCTTGATGCAAAATAATCCATGCAAAAAATTGTTGTTTAGGTTCAACATAGGAGGCCCATGCCATGTTAAATCTTTGCTTCCAACAGGTATGTGTAGAAAGTAAATCCCATATGGCATTCAACCTATCCCACATGGGAACATGTGGCATCAACCAACTGTATCCCAACTTCACCCGGTATTGCAAGAATGGCCTATGGTTTGGCCAAAACCAGTTAACCCACTAGGGTTTTTGAAAATGTCTATTAATGTTTTTCCAAATAGAGAAAGGAATCTATTCAATCACCATTTCATAAGTGGATTTGTCTACCTATTGAAGATTATAATATTGCTTAAAAGAATACCATGATAGCCAATCTCTGGTGTGATTCGAAAAAAATCAGACAAGCAAGTAATGCCTTTTTTATAAAAATGTTTAGCTCGGACCCACTGAACTTGAGCCAAAGACAAACCTTGATAGGTAATAACAGGAGACCACCAAATGTTAATAGAGGAGATTGAAGCACTAGCTCTTAAGGCAGATCCATTCTAGGACAACCAAGGCTTCAAAGCCTCCCAGGATTTCCAAATACTCTTAATGACAAAAGAGCCAGGAATTTGAATAGGAACAGGAGCAGTAAGAACAACTTGAAGACTAAGCCCCTTCCATACCTTTTTGCCATAAGGTAAACCATGAGATAAGCAATATCTGATAAGAACTTTCCAAGCTACATCACATGTAAGGGCTCGAATAATCCACTTGGCACAAATAGAGAACCCTTATTTTTGATAATAAAATAACCCTATGCCACCACTTGCTTTAAAAAAATAGCAAAACTCTCAGGCTACTCTATAAAAGCCTTTTGTTCCCTTATGCTTTCTTTTTTTTTTTTTTTTTTTGTGGAAAACATCCCAAAAGGGATGCCACTTTCGGGTAAGACCCAAGGAGGCAGGGGTATCCATTCCGCCAAAAACGCCCAGGACTCGGACCTGGCCTACCACCTTTGACACACTCAAGGAGCAAACAAACACACAAACCCAATTAAAAATAAGTAGATAACAACAAAAATAATAAAATAAAATAAAAAACATGCTCCTTGAGTGTGTCAAAAACAAAAGCACAACCAAACACGCACAATAAGATAAAAGAAACCACAACACAAACCACATAGAAAAACACAAGAAACACATAACAAAACACAAACAAGACAAAAACAACAGAACACTACAAAGACATAACCCAAAAAAAACAAGAAAAATAAACACAACCAAAACCTAAAAAATTAAAAAATAAAACAAAAATAAAAATAAAAAACAACCAACAACAGACAATAAAAAAAAACAAAAAATATAGAAAACACTCACCCATAAAAACACGAAATAACACAAACAAAGAGAAACCCAAGAACAAGAACGAAAAAAAAACACAAGAACAATAACAAAAAACATTAAAAAAAAAAAAAAAACAACAAAAACACAAGAACAACAAAAAACAACACAAAGAACACAAAAACAAAACAAAATAAAAAAACCCACCCACCTTAAAAAACTAAACAAAAAAAACAAAAAGGAAAAAAGAAATAAAAAATGAACAAAACAAAGACCTATCTAGACCAGAAGACTATTAAGGCAAGAATCAACAGAGGAAACAAAATAAAGAATAGAATGAGCTAGGGAACTAAAAAAAACTGAATGAACCAAAGAGAAGCAAAAAAAAAAACAAGAAGAAACTAGGTACCTTCGAACTGGAGCCATCCAAAGAAATGATAGAAAGAAGAGCTTCCCTAATTTGAGAAGCCCACCATATAGGAGGGTGGCCATAACAAGTAAGATCACCTTTGTCCAAAGCCCAATTAGCTAAAGCATCAGCACTCTTGTTTTGATCTCTGACCACATGATTGTAATCAACTTTCAAAAATCCCATCTGGATTAACTGAATCTTCTCAATAATTCTTTTTATTCTCCAATCCACCTTATGATTCTTAGAAGGATTCTTCAAGAGATTAATCATAAGTTGAGAGTCAGACTCAACTATCACCTTTTCCCATCCAACCTTAGTAGCCTCCTGAAGACCTCTGAGGATACCATACCCCTCAACAAGGTTATTGGAAAGAATACCCAAATTCTCAACAAAAGTAAAAACCAGGGAGCCATCTGAAAGTCTACCAATTCCTCCCACACTGGCTTTTCCGGGGTTCCCTCTAGAGGCTCCATCAGTATTGACTTTTCCAAAATCCTTAGGAGGAGGTTGCCAATTTCTATTCCTATCCAATTTACTAATACTCACATTCCCTTTAAGATGGTTGCCCTTAGAAGGTTTAATATTCAATATTTGCATCACTTGATCCCATATTTGGTGGGAGTTTTGGGGGTGATTAAGGAGATGATGGACTGATTCAACTAAGTTGGCTATGGTCTTTTGCCAAATATAGTGAATATCCTTACTATCTTGATTAAAAATTTGGTTGTTCCTTTCATTCCAAATATTCCAAAGAAGAATGGTAGAACCCATCCAAACTAACTGCCTAATAAAATGATCAACACCCTCTTGATTAGGCCAATCCCTCCAAAGCTGTTCAAAAGTAAAAAAATTGGACCACTGTAAGCCAAGTAAAGTGGCCATTCTCCTCCACAGCTCAGAGGCTAAAGTACACTCAATAAAAATATGGTTGATATTTTCTACATTCTCTTCACACATTTCACATCTAAAAGGGCCATGAAAACCACGCTTCATAAGTTGCTCACCAGTAAGCACCCTACGATGCAATAAAAGCCAATTAAAGAACCTCACCTTAGGCCAGAGCTTTTGAGCCCACAATTGAGAAAATATGTCGGAAGAATGGTTGGGATTATTATGGCATAAGGTCAAATAACCTTGAGCAACTGAATACTCACCCTTAGTAGTGTTGTTCCATCCAAAACAATCTTTTTCATGGGACCAAGAGAGGGATCTCATATGAAGGATGCCTTGGATATCTTGTCTTTGCCTTTCTGGGATTTGAATAGGCCAGTCCTCAATAGGGATCCAATATCTACCAACCTTTGAATTACCAGTATGGTACCGACAATAATTAGCCACCTTTATCCAATTAGCTCGGTGAAGCTCCTCCATCCAAGGCCTCCAATCGGGAAATTGAGTTATCAAAGGCTTGTGACCATCCCAAGAATCTGTCCAAAAATTTGCATGTTGACCATTATGAATGATCCAAAATAATTTTTTCTTTATCAAATCCTCACCAGTCTTAAGAACTGCTAAAATGGGAGAACCTTTGGTAGGAAGTTGATAGCGAACAAGGTCTTCGGGACTTTTGTTCTCAGCATATTTAGCACGGAGATTATTGGCCCAAAGAGCATTGGGGTTATGCAACATCCTCCAATATAATTTAGCAGCTAAAGCTTTGTTGTTATTAATTGAAGACCGTAAACCTAACCCCCCTTCACTCTTAGGAAGACATAAAGTATCCCATTTCACCAAGGCCCATTTTATTTTCTCCTTAGTACCACTCCAAAGGAAACGATGACTGATTTGATCCAATTCTCGAAGAACAACCTTTGGAATATTCAAAATGGAAGAAACATAAATAGGAATAGCTTGAAGGACTGATTTTACCAAGGTGATTCTACCCCCATAAGAAAGCCACTTGTTGGTCCACTTTCCAATTTTCTTCTTGACTTTGTCCAACAACCAATTCCAATATTTATTTTTTTGCCTTTGAATATTTATGGGAATACCTAAATAAGTGATTGGAAGAGAGGTCTTCTTATATCTTAGCTTATCCAAGACCATGGATTCCTGTCTAGTAGAGCAGTGAAAGAAAATAACTTTAGATTTGTCTTCATTGATCAACTGCCCAATAGCCTTAGAAAAATAGCTAATGATTTGCTTAATATTAGAAGCTTCCTTAACTGTAGCTTTACCTAAAATAGTAGAGTCATCCACAAATTGAAGATGAGAGATAGGTCTAGCTCCATGAGCAATGGTAACTCCCTCAAGGGTTTTGTTTTCCCTCTTTTTGGTTATAGTCCTACCCAAGCATTCAGCAAGAATGATGAATAAATAAGGGGATAGCGGGTCACCTTGCCTAATACCTCTAGAAGCTGGGAAAGACTGAGAAGGCCTGCCATTGATAAGAACTAAGTAGGAAACTGAAGAGATACATCCCATAATCCAATCCATCCAATCCTTAGAGAAACCAAATTGCCTCAAAACTTTGATAAGGAAGTGCCAATCCACTCTGTCATAAGCTTTGGATAAGTCTAACCGAATGAACATGGAAGGAGAATTTTGCATATCCATGGAATGGATGGCTTCCTGAGCAAGAACTATCTCATCTACTATTTGACGTCCTTCCACATAACCCCCTTGCTCCGGGAAATAATCTTATGCAAAAGAGGCTTCAACCTTTCCGCCATGATTTTAGTAATGATTTTGAGAAGAACATTACATAAAGCAATAGGTCTAAAAGCTGAGATATGATCAACCTCTTGAGCTTTTGGAACAAGAGTAATATAAGTTTTATTGATAACCTTCAAAATTTCTTTGGCTTTCTCGGCTTCTTCCACCACCTCTAATAAATCAACATGAAGGATATCCCAGAACTCTTGGTAGAACTCAATAGGAAAACCATCAGGACCTAGGGTTTTCCCTTTTTGCATTTTAAAAACTACTTGTTGAAGCTCATTGATAGTAACAGGAGCAATCAAAATAGAGTTCTCCTCAGAAGTGATAAGAGAAGGGATTGCTTGAAGAACATTATATTGTGAAGCTGAGTCAAGGGGAGTAGCAGCAAAAATATTGGAAAAGTAATCAACAACAATAGAGTTCATGCCATCCCAAGTATAAACAACATCTCCAGAATCTGATTTTAAGGAAGAAATAAAGTTGTGAGATCTTCGAGCTAGAAGAGATTTGTGGAAAAAATTTGTGTTTCGATCTCCTTCTTTGAGCCATTGAATTCTAGATTTTTGCTTCCATAAGATTTCTTCTCTTTTTCCCATTCCTCTAAGCTGAGTTGTGAGTTTAATTTCATCTGCACTTCTCTTCTCTGTGAGGCCATCTAAACGGATTTTCTTATTCAAATTTTCAAGATGAGCAATAACTTCATGTTTTTTTTTATGAACATCCCCAAACTCTTTCTAGTTCCAAGTCTTGATTTTGGATTTAATGTATTGCAATATTTTGACAAAACAGAACATCTTAGTCCCATGCCTAGGTTTACCTTCCTTCCACCATTGTTGCACATGAGGTCTGAAGGAAATGTCTCTAAGCCACATTAATTGAAAATGAAAAGGAGAGAAACTCACATTGGTTTTCCACATTTCCACCATGATCGGCCAATGATCCGAACCAACATTATTAAGAGTCTTCACTTTAGGAATGTGACCATGGATTAAGAAATTTTTAGAGAGCAAAAACCTATCCAATCTCTCCATTATACAAGCTAAGCCTTGCCTTCTGTTAGACCAAGTCATAAGGCCATTATCTCGGTTGGATATCCACAAGATGGAGGTTTGCAATATATTCGCTCATGAGGTCAGTGCTTTTGTCCAAATTTCTATTTCCCCCCTTTTCTCATCCAGAGAGAGGATGGTATTGAAATCTCCTCCGATCAAGATCCAAGCTTTAGGAAAATGAGAGATAATATGAGTAATATCCTTCCACTGTCTTCTTTTTTCCTCCAAAGAAGTCGGAGCATAAAGAGTAATGCAGAGCATAATCTGGTTGGAATGTCTACTTTGAATAGCTATAGCCAACAAACCCCAACTGCCAACCATATGGTGAATAACTACCTCTTTTGGATCCCAAAGACAAGCAATGCCACCCGAAGTCCCTTGGGAACTGAGGGAAACCACTTTTCCAGCTGGCCAAATTTTACTGGCAATTAAGTCCATATCCTCCATTGACATCTTAGTTTCTTGAAGGAAAACAAGATGTGGATGATTTACCTGAATCATTCTTCTAATTTCATTTTGTTTTGAAAGACTCCCTTTGAGTCCTCTAATATTCCAAGTGATGATCTTCATTAATACCAGGGCTAAAAAAGTTGGGAAGGGCATTAATCTTACCTTCCTCTACAAGCTTTTCACCTTCTTTTACCATATGATATTGATTGGTCTTGCGACCTACTTTTTGATTAGAATCCATCTTCAATTTTTTTTCCCTGTTTCTTGACTTATTCCAATTGAAATTGAGATGGCTTCTAACCTTGAAGAATGCTCGTACACAACCAAAATTTTACTAGATGGTTCAATAGAGTCTATATTGGGACCTGCATTATTTGAAGTTTTGACATTTGAAATATTGTTTTTCTTGTGTAAATTTTCTCCTTTTTTTCTGTTGAAAACCTTTGATTTGTTGGTTTGTCTCTGAGTTCTTCCCTTCATATTTAAATTGTGTTTCTAAGATTTCAGTTTCCATTATTTCCTCTTCCTCACTTGGGACATCATTTGTGGAAAGGATTTCAAACATATTAGCAGATGACTTTGATTGATCCTTCATAACTAGTTTTTTTTTAGTGTTCTTCTTCTTAGGTATTTGGAAACTTGCTAAGTTTATATCTTCTTTCTTTTGATCAGGAATTTTATTTGGGCAAGCATCGGCCAAATGACCATATTCATGGCAAATTCTACAACGAAAAGGAATGTTCTCATAGTCCACTACTTGCTCCCAAGTGTCTTCCCCAAATTGTAATGTGATATTTTTAGGTAGGGGTTTGTCAAAATCCATTAAAACACAAATTCGAGCATAAATAATATGTTCAAAATTTTGAGTACAATCAGTAGTCATCATAAAAGTTCCTAAAGAGTTTCCAATTGAAGAAAAAATAGTAGGATTCCAAAATTCAATAGGGAGGCCAAAGAGTCTAACCCACATGGGAGCAATAGAAGGCATCTCTTCTTCGGCTTTAAATTTAGTATGCCAGGGCTTCATGAAAATCCCTGCCCTTCCAAAAAACCAAGGACCCCCTTGAAAAATTTTCTCTCTATCTTCATTATTAGCAAATAAAACAAGAAAATAACCATTTGGATAAATAGAGATTTGTAACTCACCTTTAGTTTTCCAGACTTTTTGCAGCCCGGACTTTGAAAGCGAGATAGACTCGGACGAAAACCCACGAACCGACAAATTAGTCCTCTTTTTTCCAAATCTTCAATGCCGATCTGAATGTTATCCATATCAAGCTTAACAATAGGAGTTCCATCAGCTGCTTTAAGACATCCTGACTCTGTTTTCCTGGGATCAATCTTAGGCATTCTTAGAGGTTTATGGGAAGCCCTAATATTGATATTAGCATTGGGCTGAGGCTGTCCACCATGAAGGGCATCCCTAAAATTCATTTTTGGGACTGAGTCTTCAAAATTCTTACCCTTGATAGGGGTTTTCATAGTAGAATTATTTTGTGGGTGCACCTTAGCACCAGATTCACTTGAGATATGAGCCATTTTTTGATCAACTGCTTGAAACTTGTTTCGTGATCTCTTTAATCCTTGCCCTAGACGTCGTGGAAAGGTATGGTTTTCACTTTTCTTTTGTGCAGCAAATTGGAAGCCGTTGTCACTCAAGTTCACAGTATGATCTATTGAAAGACAAATTTCTAACCCATATTGTATCCCCTACAACATTTCCTGCTAAAATATTGAGAATAAACCACAAAAATATTGGCCGCTAGGGCCCGAAGGCCCTAAAAACCAACCTCTGGAGCTGCTTGCACTCAACCCAGATGAAACCCTCGCATAGCCGCTTGCCAAATATGTCGTTCACACATAGGGATGTGCTAGGATCTGTGTTGCTCCAAATGATATGAAAATTTGTGGAGACGTTCTAGGGTTTTTCAGGCATCTACCCTCAAAATTTTAGCTCAATCCGAGTCCGGATGAGTGAGATATGACCGAAACGAGTTCGGCAGTTTGGGCAGTCCTACGAAAAACGTCTCCCTTCAAGCACATAATTTTTTCATCCTACCCTTATCCTTGGCCCACAAAAAATCTTGTAGTAGATTTTCTAATTTGTGATAACAGGCATTAGAAGGAACCCAGCAAGAATAATAATACACATGAGTAGAAGCAAGAATTTTAGAACAAATCTAAAATTTCCCAGCTAAGGATAATTGCTTAGATGACCAGTAGGATAATTTTTTTTCAACCTTGTGCACAACATATTACCATAACTGAGAAGGAGAGCCTTGAAAATCAAAAGGGATACCCATAAACTTAAAAACTTTCCCATGTTGGATCCAAGACCAGGGGATGTAACAAAGATAGGAAGGAATAGGATGAACATATTATCTATAGTAGAAAGTTTTGCGTCATTGAACATTAGATCTAGAAGCAAGACCAAAGGTATCTAAACACTGAATAGCAATGGAAAATTATTGTTCAACCTCCCTAATAGTCAAAAAATAATCATTGACAAAATGACCATTAACAAGCTACTGAGTGGAATTAGGAAGGGTGATGTCACGAATCAAGCCTTGAGAAACTTTATTGGCTAACAGATATTCAAAAGTGTCGACAGCCAAAATAAAAAGAGAGGAAGTAAGAGGACAACCCTGGTGAACTGACCTACCAAGGTGAATTTGTTCAGACTTACATTTATTCAGTGTAAGAAAATTTGATGCATCATTGAAAAGCATACGAATAGAATTAATGAAATAAGGACCAAAACCCAAAGCTGGAGCATAGAAGTGATAAAATACCATTCAATTCGGTCATATACTTTTTCAAAGTCGACTTTAATGAATAAAGTATCTCGAGTAGAAGTTCGAACCCACTCCATACCTTCCCAAACTGCCAAAATATTATCAAGAATGTATCTGCTCTGTACAAAACCAGTTTGTTCAAGATTAATGATCAAAGGTAAAATAGGCTTGAGTTCTAAATCTAACGCTTTAGCAATAATCTTATAACTGACATTGAGAAGATTAATGAGTCACCAATTTGCGAGGACTTCAGGATCCCCTATTTTAAGAATAAACTTAACATTACCCTGATTGATAACAGAGCTAAGAGACCCACAATACATTACCTCATGATATACCTAAAGAAGATCAAGCCCTAGCATATCCTAAAATGCTTTATAAAACTCACAAGGGTAACCATCTAATCTAGGAGCCTTATCATTTGCCATGTGAGAAAGAGCATCGGAAAGATCTTCCAGAGATAAAGGTGTATCACAAAAAGCATATTGGTCTGAGTTAAGTTTGACAGAAACAACAGAACAGCATTCCTCCAATGCTCGATGGTGGACAGGTGAAAGAGGTTGGGAAGTAAAGACTTTATGATAATGGAAAACAAATACTTGTATAATATTCGAAAGAGAAGTAACTCTTCCATATTCTGTTTGAATGGCTTGAAATTCATAATAGTGAGCAGGAGGTCGAAGTCTATGGAAAAAATCCTTAGACACCTTATCTCCAACTTGAAGCCAATGCATCTAAGCTCGAAGTTGAGCACCTTTAACTTCATAAATTTCAAATTTCTTAATTTCATGGCGTATGGCAGTAACTTGAGCTTGCAGAGAAATATTAAAGGGAGAAGATTCAAGGTAAACTGAAGCTCGAATTAGAATGATGCCTGTGCTTAGCAACCTCAACTCCCAAACTTCTCAATAAATTGGTAGTACGGTGAATAGCCAAATTCCACCAGGCTATCCAACCAACACTTTCATAAGGTCTAAGGAGGAGATTCCAGATATGAACAATATGGGCTTTCATGGAAAGACTATGCAAAAATGAGACATTCAAATAAAATTGTGAAGGAAAAGAAGGGAGTTTTATCCGTAGAGAATCAACTTGAAAAATAATGGGAGAATGATCAGAGAAGGTAGTATTGGCAACATCAGCAACATGAGGAAGAGAATGCTTGAGATGAGAGACATGAAAATGATCACAATCAAAAATCATGGTCTGATCAAAGAATTCAAAAATTCTAGCTAATCCAGCTTTAAATATAGTCCATGTAAACCATAACTCCTGAGGAAAGTCAGAAGGAGAATAAAGGGAGTTGGGATAAAAAAATTTAAGTTTACTATTCATGAAAAAACAAGTTGCACACTTTCCAACACACCATCTCATGCAGGTTTGACTCATCTTATCAACAAGTTTTTCCACCATATTAAAACCACCACAAAAAATCCATGTGGTAAAAGGTAAATTTAAATCAAGCCAGCGCCAAAGAGAACACCTTTGGGGAGGGTCATTAGAAGCATAAATATTTACAATCCCTAGCGATTTACCACAGATCTCAATAAAAGTCCAAATCGCTTGGTTTGAAGGGTCAACCCTAAGAGACCACATGATCGTGCCACTGGGGAGCAAAAATAGTGGCTACACCTCCTTTACCAAAATAGTTATTGGTGGCATAAAAAATACTACGAGGCCATAAAAAGTTACAAGTACATTGTAGAGGGAAATCATTAATTTTAATTTCTTGCAAGCATATCACATATAAACTATCAAATAGGTGAGAAATGTGACCCAACTCACTGTGGACCAAGTATTTTCAGACTGGATTCGTCAGTCTTCGAACATTCCAAGAGAAGAAAAACATTAAGACCCATCAATCAATGACCCAACCATGACATTCTTTGTGTCGCCCAGCTGTCTTAAAGAGTCAAAGGAATTAGACTCAATTTATTGGCACCAATCAAAGGAGGGGTTGCGATCATCACACAAAGGACTGCAAGAACAACGAGATTTAAAAATAGGACCAATATCAAATGGTGCAGACTGACTAGGTTCGAAGGAAGACCTATTGGTGGGTACTAATGCAAAAGAAGGGTCAGACCATAGAGAAACAACGGGGGGCTGAGATGGAGATGTAGCGGGGGCTTGGAAAGGCTGCAAGGCAACTGACGGCAAATGGGAAACAATAGGGGATGGATTTGTGGTAATAGGAGCGACCAAAGGAGGTTGCATGGCAGGCAAAGTGGCTAAGAGAGGTTGTTATGAAGAACTAGTAGAAACAGGAGGATGATTAGCATGATATTTTTTGTTAGAAATCTTCACCTAGTCATCAGGTCCTCCAAAAGTACCATTATCTGGAGCTGCAGGATCTAGAGGAACAATAAAATATGGAGTGGCAGTAGAAACAGAAGAAGAAGGTGGAGTCTGGTTAAATATCCCTACCATTAAGGGATAATCCTTAATATTATGAGCAGATGACTAACACCGATAATAGGTGTTCGGCACATTGATATATAGGATACGTTGCTGATAGGTAATAGCCCCCACTATGATATTCATATATTCCTACAAATCCTGAGTCAAATCTACTTTCACACAAACCCTACAGGAAGGTCGAGCAAAAAATCATTTTTCAGGTTCAAGGCAGACAAACTTGCCCAAGCGGGCATCAATTTCATGTAAATAACCCCACAAAGGAATAGGTAAACCAAGGAACTCCACCCAAACCAACACTTCTAGGGAGACATTTTCACTAACAATAAAATTTCAAGAATAAGGTTGAAGGACCAACAAGGAATTACGAACAGACCAAGGACCTTTGAAAAGAACTTTGTGGGCTTGAGAGGGGTTAGAAAAATGAAACATAAAATAACCCTTGGTTAAATTATGAATGTTTTCCACCTTCACTCTATGCGGAATCCAGACTTGGTGAACCCAGGTACAAATAACATAATCATTAGTAATACGACCCAGAAAGTACCCAATTAAAGTATGACTTTCAAACCAAGCACATGCAGTCTCATAATCTAGTAATGGAATACAGTATTCAGGGACAAAACTGTTACCTCGTGGTATACTTTCAGGACAAACTTGCATAGATGATTCCTTGGCGCTATTGGATGCTCCAGTCGACTCCGTAGAAATTGATTTGGGCATAAGAACAGTGGCCATTAAAAAAGGGGGCGAAGAACACTGCCCGAGGCGATGTTAAGGTAAGGACAAGACCGGACAAAATGAAACCCCACCTAAAAAAGGTGAATGTAACCAAACTCTAGGTGAAGGAAACGACACGAATACGACACAAGCATGCAAGATCAATGAAGGTTACAGACTAAAACAATACGGGATCTATTAGTATTAGTAACTAAGTCACCAGCAAAGATAATTTGATCTTATCTATTTCTTTATTTGATTGCTTTTTATCTACTCTCACTAAAATAAAGTAACATCCTCTTTCTATTTCTATTTATATTTTATTTTCTCTCATGAAAATTGGGTGGTCCATTGCAAATATAAATTAATTAAATAATTTGAATATTAATTCCTCTTGACACGTAGGAAACTTGTTTGAAAAGAATCCCCAATTGCAAAACTATTCAATGTATTTAAAATGACCCGACCAATAAAATTATTTTAATAATAAAAAAATAATGATATTAGTTACAATTTTTTATTTTTCTTAATAGGTTTGAATCTGCTCTCTGCTCCTTGCTTTCTATCACTATAATATTTATCGAGTAAACTTTTTGACTAGCCAACTATGGTGACACTCTGGCAACATGCCCTCCCATACTAAAAGGCCTGATTAACTATTTTAAAATATAAGTTAAAATTTATTAATAATTTTTTTTTGAATTGATAATCACCAACATAATATTAAAATAAAAGAGTAATACAAAATAGTTCGAAGATAAAGTACTTGAAATAATATCAAGACTAAGAGCCTACCAAACTACACAAAAGTCCTTAAAAGGACGCTAAGTACATATATCACTAGTATTATACAAAGTATCATATTTCTTTTGCAACATATTTATACAAGGCTGAAATAAGTTAAAATAAAAATCACCAAAGTGTTTGTATATGTCTACAACGTTGTTGTTCACCCTATGATTATGTTCTTGGAAAGTCTGAAGAAAGTGTTTGAAAATATCCTTAAAGCAAAGCATGGACCTGGCAACCTGTAAAGAGATTTTGAAAACTATGAGCCTCCTAAGAGACCCAGTAAGAATCCTCTGATTATCCTGAAAAATGTCCAAATTTTTAGCCAACCAAATATACTATAAAACTTCAGTCGAAAGCAACAACCAAAAATTATTATAACACCTCTGCATAGTAGGAATATAGCCAAACAATATATGTTGTTTAAAAACATTATCATTAATATTCCATCCTGAAATACTAGAGCAAAAAAATGACCAAATTTTTTTTAGCAAAAAACAATCAAAAAAGATATGCTTGACAGTATCACGAACTTTGCATAAAATGCAGCTCATTGGTGATTGAGGATGTCTTTTAAAAAAATAATCGACGAAAACATGCATTTTTAGGCTCAAGAAATTTGGACCAAATATGCTGCAAAATGCTATGCCCGTGAAGACTTCCATAAACTACATGTTATCAATATAAAGTAAAATCTATTAATAAAATTGATTTTATATTTTAATTTTATATAACTTATTAAAAATTTAAATAATTAATAATGAACAAACTTTTAACATCTCTAAAATTTAAAATTTAAAAGTGAAAAGTGAACATTTAAACATTAAAAAAATGTAGAAAATTGAGATTTAATATCTCACCCACTGTTTTGGCTTCCTATATTACAATCACCAGACTATTGCCTGGAGAAGAGAAGCTTGGTACCAGTTTTAGGTACTACACTCCCTCAGCACCCAATCGAAAAATATCTGGTTTTCGTGGGAATTTCATGATATGTTTTACACGAATTGAAATGTGATAACTTTGAATACCATTGTCAAACTAATACAAAGCTCTTGGACCATGGTTCCTTTATTTTCCACGTTATGTTGATCTCTGTCCCGCGACCGACGATACACCCGCTACTTCCCATGGCGCTCGTCATCTTGGGATACAAGAAGAAATTTCGACTATCCATATCCTTTATTTTCTCGTTCATGTTTAAACCTGCCATTCAAATTCACACTTATTAGAATAAGTTAATTTTGGTAGAGTCAATTAGCTCGAGAACTTCCTAATTCAGAAAGGAATAAAAGAACTTACAGTCTATGGTGAATTGGGAGTAATGCAGGCCGAAATAATGCGGATCGCTGCGCAGAATTGGCCTCCGCCCTTCTTTGGCATACACGGCAAGGGCTGCCGTGATGACCTCCTCGGCTGGGGTGGGTTCGATTTCGTCCCTCATCAAACTGTGATCTTACAAAATAGCCAGGGTGTGCCAAAACCAGTGCAAATTTAAAGCATGGAGGGCATCTTCAAGGGCCGCAACACAACACAATACGACGCAGTAGCGTATCTGGGGCCTGATTGGTTCCTTAATTCGCATCAGCCACAGTCCTCTTGAATCTGGTAATGATCGTTAGAAATTAGAATCAAGTTAGATTCCAATATAAGTCGTTGATCAAAACGCCCGCATTAAAATAAAAATATATGGATTATGATCTTCACAAGAAAAACAAACCAAAAAAAAAAATCTTCACATAGATTAGAATCTCTGGCATACACTTAACTGAGTCGTTGATTGTTTTATTCTAACCATTATGGAACAAAATAGTTTTGAAACTGGTTCTGTTGCCACTATATATTATTATTGCCTGGGTGTTGATTCCTATCGAAATCGTTCTTATTATTCCCAGATTTAGACGGAACTCGTAGTCAGTCCATGACGAACGTGCAGTGTATGGACCGGTTGCCCTATTGTTGAAGAGCATTAATGCATAAAGATAACCCAATTAATAATAATAACCAAACGTTGTTGTTTTGTTTTGTTTTTTGTTTTTTCTTTTAATAGACAAATGATTGCTTGTCCTTGAAGCTAAGGAAAATTATAAATGGAGTAATACAAAATCTCCTTTTTCTTCTCCCTTCATTGCTAGACTAAAAGGGTATAATTATTTGACGGTTTTTGAGTAACTAGTGCTAGCCGAGCAAAACAAAAAAGAAGAAAACTTAAACCGTTGTTTTCCTCTATGGGAGTAGCATCTTCACGTGGCGAACTACATCTTTTAAACAACTTTTCTGGTAGATTTATGCTTAATAAAATTTGAATATATTTTATCTTTGATAGTTTCATTCATATTTGAATTAAATAATAATAATTATTATTATTATTATTATTATTATTTAATTATGTTTATATATAGATTTGGTTAGTGTGAAAAACTTCTATGATCAACACAAAAAGGTTGAGCAGTCTCCTTTCAATCATGATCCCTCGTAAAGTCGAGAGCTATGCTTATCAATAGGGAATTTAACACACACCCACCTCCTCACACACTCGTCCACGTTGTGGTTTGAATCTTGGACCTCCCAAAGAAGATCCAAAGCCCGAATCGTTGTGCTATCCCCCGTGGGACATGACTCAATTATGTTAATAATTAAAATTTTTAATTCTTATGTTTTATACAAGTAATTGTAGGGACATGATTCATTTATGTTAATAATTAAAAATTTTAATTCTTATGTTTTATACAAGTAATTGTAGTTATATGTGATTCGGAAGGAAGCGCAAGCCAAGAGAGAGTGTGAGTTGAGACGAAATACGAACCAAGAGGGGATGCAAGCTAAGATTCAATCATGGCGAAAGAGCGATGGGTTCATCCAGAGTGCACCAATGTTTCAAAATCTTATCACAAATGTGTGGAACATTGTTTTCAAAAACTTGCTAAAGCGAAGGAACACCAAAAAATAGAAGAGATAGGGGTATTGCAAACCAAGAGAGAGTGCAAGCTGAGAGCAAGTGTGAGGTAGGAGAAAGTGCAACCTGAGAGCAAGTGTGAGGTACGAGAGAGTGCAAGCTGAGAGCAAGTGTGAGGTAGGAGAGAGTGCAATTTGGGAGCAAGTGCATGCTGAGAGGGAATACAAGCCAAGAGGGAGTGTGAGCCAAGAGCAAGCCCCATTAGCTAGTATGGAAGAAAAGTCATATTTGAAAGCCCTAATGGGTAGTCTAGATGCCCTAGTTGAAAGTATGGAGGCCCAAGTTGGAGATAGTAGAAAAGCGAATACATGGTAAGTTTGATCTAGGTAGCAGATGTTACACTAAAAGTGAGTATCAAGGATGAGATGATTGAGCATGATATAATGATCATTAAAAGTAGAGGATTAATATGTAAGTTCCATAGATCATGGCCAGGGTTTTTGGAGATTCAAAATTGGATAAAGTGGAAGTGGAGATTAAATTCAAATTAGTCGGTTACTTTTCTTCTTAAAGGTTTTTTCCTCATCATCTTTTCCAGTTCAAAAATAGGGATAAAATAATGGTTGGTGGTCCATGGTTTAGGGAAAGAGATGCACTTTATTTGAGACCATGAAATAAAAATTATTTTGTTGAGATAAAAACTATTAAGAAGCTTCCAATATGGGTTAGGCTTTTTAGACTTCCATATCAGCTTATAAATAAGGATGTTTTGAAGAATATTGGAAATACCTATGGAAATTCATCAAGGAAGGACTAACTACTAAGGAGCAAAAGCATACTATATATACTTGAATATGTGTTGCTATGGATATTTTAAAATCTTTTCCATAATCTATTAATATTAAATATGGATCAAGAGAATGGGATCAACAAGTAGATTATAAAAATATTGCATTTTGTTGCCACAATTGTTATGATATTGGACACATGGCAAGAGTTTGAAAAGTGAAAACTATGAAGAAAGAGACCAAAGAAATATAGTCATGAGATAAACTTCAAGATGGAGCAAGGAAATCATATAGTTATAATAGCTAGATCAGATCAAGGATATTCCACTCTAAAAGAAGAGATAACGAAAGCCTATCTACAGTATCATTTGACAAGTTCAAAAGGAATTAAAGGTGCAAAAGAAGATGTGGAGATAAATCCTAAAACAAATATGGCAAAAGAGGTCAAGTTTATTCTAGGTAAATCATATTCATTTTTCTCAAGTAGTATAGAATCCTCTTCAGGTGATAAAAGTGGAAGGGATGAAGATGTTATTCCTTGTACTTTAAGGTTTCAAGAGCAACATAATAAGGATATGAGGATGGAGAATACCCATAACAATTTAGGTTTTCTAGGGAAAAATAAGAAGATAACTTCTATAGAAGAGTATCCTTGCACTTTAGGGTTTCTAGAAAAACATAATGAAGATTATGCTTTTGACGTTATTCCTTACACTTCAAATCCTTTAGAACAAGGTAAGCCTAAAGATGATAAGTCTTACTATGAGCATTGTGAGAATATTGAAGATATTAATGAAGGTTGAGTATTGCTAGGAATGAAAAAAAAGAGGAAGACCCAAGAAACAAAATTAAAGCGAAAGAAACCCAGAGAGATATTGATATGGGAAAATAAAAGCAAATATCAGAAGTGCTAACAAGAAGTGGGGTTAAACCCACAAATAAAAACAAAAAATGACAATGAAAATAATATCTTGGAATATTAGGGGAATGAATAAGAACCCTAAAAAAAGGTATTAAGAAATTGTGAGGTTGTTATAGACAAGATATTTATACATACAGATGCTAGAAAGCAAATATTTTAGCCTTTCGTGGTGTTGAATTTTATCTTTATAGAATTTAAATTTTGGAAGGCATATAATATAAAAGGAATTGATTGTAGAAACATAGCAGGTAGCAGTTTGAGGAAGATGAATAATGTCTTTGATAGAAAGGTAAATTTGGATATGCTTTAATTAACTTGTTATAAATGTAATGAGAGCAATGTAATATTTTATTTTTATAATGGGAGTGGCCCCCAATAGAAGCCACACAAAGCTTATAAAAAATAAAAATAAAAATTAATTATAGTTATATAGTCTTGAACCTCCTCAACAATCATTTTGAACTTTTATTAAAGAATATCATAAAATATTTATAACATTTCAAACTAATGTTAGATTTAAAACTAGGGTTTGGTCCCCGATCAAGGATCTTATGTAGATTACCCAAACAATAAAGAAACACACAAAGTAGACAGTATGATTATCTCTTTTAAATATTCTTTGTGAGCCCTAAAACTGTTTCAAGTGTGTTGTATCATAAACTATCTCTCATCATGTTTTCAGATTTGTTGATGATATACTTGTTTAGTTTAATGGTTTTCACCTGTATGCTCGCAGCTCAACAATCAAGAGTGAAATTTTGGTCACATAAACCAATCAAAGTATGTAGATGAAACCTATACCCGATCGGGGAGCATAGTTCCTGCCAGATCTTCACCCAGTCTCACCTGGTCAGCATTATACCCTCTAAAGAGAAGTACATGCAAATGTTTTAGGCTACATCAGTTTTTAGATCTGGTATTGGCCAATAGAATGGGTTCGTGGTATTTGAGCCAACGAATGGAGATGAAACCCATCGTCGTTGGACTCTATTAGTGGTTGGGTGTGAATTCCAACTCACTAACGTTTACATGTGACGTGGTGTGTGTTTGTTCTTTTCAAACTTACATGAAAAATAAAATGCAACATAAAGCACTCAAATGTTATTCCTACATGCTTAAAAGAACGTTTCACTTTAATAAAATGCATGTCTAATGCTACATGATGTTCAAAGAATGCAAGTTTTAATTATGAATAAATGGCCTTTAGTTGGGCCTCAAGCATGCAAACTCCTACACACAACCTAGATCACTCACTCAAGACTAGGGCATATTGCAATCAAAAGTCTACTACTCCTAGCAATGGCTAGTAGAAAAGCTAAGAGATTCTAAGAATTTAACCTTAAACTTTCTCTACATTTTCTAATTAAACCAAATTTCACCTACTATATTTTGGAAATAAACACAGATAGAGAAGTAAAAATTACAGAGAATTCTACCAACCTAGAATCCATGTCTGTTGATGCTTAGGTTGTCTATTGTTGCATGTTTTCTATCGACCTCTATCACTCAGGGTGGCTCTAACTGGTCGTTGTCTTCAAAAGTAGTTGAGCTCTACTAACTGCTGTCAATCGGAGTGGTTGCATCTGTATACAAAAACATGAAATAGATCATCAAAATAGCGTAAAATGCAGGTTTGCCATCATGATCGTCATTTGTACAATCCCAAAAAGTATGCATCTTAGATATTGTATCATTAATACAAATAATAAAGCAATAAAGCGTGTGTAACAATGAATTAACAAAAATATGTAACTTGCTTTTATTAAATAATGGAAAATCTTGGTTACAATTAGGTCCCTCCAAGGGATACCAAAATATTTATACAATGAATATAATGTTTTGAATCCCCTCAACAGAGTTGGTGTGATCCATAGGATTTCTAGATTCAACACGAATTGCTTAAGGTTTATGGCTGCCTTCTTCTGACTTGCTTGGAGGAAGTTGATTCCAAGAATGCTTCAAATATGTCAATAATCTATAATCTGCATTCAATAAACAACATAGCACAATTAGGAGCATATGAGGCCTCTCATGATGAGGCTCTTGTCGAAGATTTGCAAAGAATGTAATAAGACTTGCAATAAAACATAAAGATATGTCAATGTAAGCAAAGATATGTGCAAGAATGTTGAACTAATGTAAAGTATGCTTAAAGATAAGTAAATCTAACTAATCTAGAATTTTATTTGCAAGAAAAACAAGAAACAAAGCTAATCTAAGGAGATTAACCAAAACTAGCAAATATGAATGAATCTAGTCAAAGCTACCTTAAATCTAGCTAATGAATCATTCAAATATGCTAAAAATAATGAATGTACTTTAATATAAGCTATTAAAGTAGAAATATATAAAAATCTAAGCTAAAACTGAGAATAAAATACATCAAATCCCGGCCATTGTCACTCAAGGCAGCTGAGCCTGTGGACCTCTGTTGAAGACAGTGGTTGTGAACTGATTGTTCTACCTCTTGAATTTGGGGTTGAAACATATAATTCACTAGTTGAATTGATTATTAAGGGTTTCCTGAGTATCCCAATATGGTTTTGTGATTGAAATATTTATAAATTATATCATATTGGTAGGGAATCACAAGGTGTGTTTCTCAGTCCTTTGGAAGCTTCATTGATGAATTCATGCTTATCACTCTATAATTGGCTAGCATTTCGACTCTCCTCAAATATTTTTCACTTCACTTTTCATTTTGGCAAAGCTTCATTGCATAAAATCCAAAGTCTCATCCCTCTCCCTCTCCAATTTGGAGGGGGTTCTTATAGCCCTCTCAATTCCTTGCTCTAGCTTCATGGAGAAGCCAAGAATAATATTTAAGAGGTTAGGGTAGTTAGGAGGAAGCTTTTGGATGCTTCTACAGCTGAACCCCTTCAAAAACCATTGTCAAAGTCATTGCAACTAATTTTTGGCTTAGCCCGAGAGGCCAAGTCTATTTCAGGGCTAGTCGCTCTCGATCTGGATGGCTAGATCATAGCTGCTCTAATCATCAACGGCTAGGCTGGTGGCTGCTCTGATCATTAATGGCTGAGCTTGAATAGGATAAATTTTTCCCAAATGAATGGTTAGAACCACTTCTAGCTCTTGGAAAAGTCCAAGATCATTCATATGGTCTGCAAAGGATGCCCATATGAGTAGTCCCCTAAACATTATGTGTTTTAGGTGTCTACAGATACCCCTTTTGGGATGTGTTGTGGGAAAGCACAATGCTGAGCAAAAATAGGCCACTTAAAGTCATGTTGTAGGTTGAATAATGATCATTGATCTAATAAACATTAGATACCCAGTCTGTTAGCGTACTATAACCACTTTGTCTCTATTGCATTGTTAAGCGCATCGTTACGCTTCATCGTTACACCGTTGTAACAAAGGTTTGTTTCGATCGTGACTATTTCCGACAAGTGTTGTGTTATTTAAACTCGACTGATTAATACAATTCTAGTTCGCACATTTACATGGCATCAGAGCCAGGGGCGAGGTGAGGAGCAGAGTGCGTTTTTTTTTATTCGGACGCGTTTTTTTTCTCGCAGTCCGTGCGTTAAAAAAAAAAAAAAAAAAAAAAAGGGACGTGCAGGACCTCGCGCAGAGCGGGGAGGAGCCGAACGCGCGTCCAGTTCGCGACGATCGAGCGCGAGCCCGCGCTCTGCAGGCCACGACGCGGCCACGCACGACAGAGCGCGCGAGCAGGCCTGCCGGGCCGGAGCCGCGCGCGGCGACCGAGGAGGGGAGAACCCCCCCCAATACCCCCGCGCAGCGCAAACGTTGCGCGTTGGAGGGAGGACGCGTCACGCGTCAACGGACGCGCGCGCTCCCCGAGGTGGCCCCCGCCCCCTCCCCACCCACGCGCGACGCGCGCCCCCCTCCCCACCCCGGCGACGCGCGATCTACGCGCGCCCGCCCCCTCCCCACCCACGCGCGACGCGCAACCGCGCGCGCGCGCTCCCCGAGGAGGCCCCCCCCACTCCCCCGCCCGCGGAGCGGGAATTCAAATTCCCGCCCGCGCGGGAAATCGGAGGGGGTATAAACCCCCCTCTCGCGGATCGCGTCCGTGAGACGCAGTGATTGCGCAGCCCCTCCGCGGGATCGCGTCCGTGAGACGCAGTCATTGCGCAGAAGGGCCGAGGGCCCTCTAGCCCGAATCCCTGCGCGCGGGCCGGCCCCGGATTTAAAAAAAAAAAAAAAAAAAAAAAAAAACAACGGGCAGAGAGCGGAAAAGGGCGGTTAGACGCAAGCCCCCCGGGCCGAAGAAAAAAAAAATTTCTCGCTGCGACTTGCAGAGAGGAAGCCGAGCCGGAGGTCGCCGCAGAGGGGGTGTTGAAAAGGGAGGTGATTTGCTGATCTTTTCGGATCAGCCCGCCGGCTCACGTGGTCGTGAGCCGTGCGGTAAGGCTCGTGGAGCCCACGTGCCGGGGGTTCGAATCCCGCCGACTCCCCCAAGGTATAATTTTTTTTTGTCAAAGTCATTTTTTTATTATTATTATTTTTAATTAAAATTTTTAATTTTAATTTTTTTTTTAATATAGTTTTTAAACTTTAATAAATTAAATTTAATTTTAATTTATTTTTTTCTAAAGTTTAAAACTATAGAAATTAAAATTATTTATTTTAATTTTAAAATTGATAATAATTATAAAAATGCTTTGTTAAAGAAAGCCTTTTAAGGGGGGATTTTTTTTCAAAAAAATCAAAGGGGGATTGAGAGTAATTTTTATGAAAAATAGCAATTTGGCATTGTAAAAGGTGCATTTTCGGCTGTGACCGACACCTAGTGGGTTATTCTAGTGGGCATTTTTTTTGTTGTATGTTGCATATTTCATTTTTGCACTATAACATTAAAAATTAAAATCAAACACTCCCTAAAGTCCCCGGAATATAAAACCCATCTGTGCAATTTATTTGCACTGCAGCGTTCGGTATTTGCGATACCTCTGGCCAGCACTTACAGGTAAAGCTGTCGTGATTTGGCTACTGTATCCGCCGCCTAATATAGCTGCTATAACGACGTCCGAGCTTGTTCTCTATAAATCGTCAGGGAGGAATAAGTACGCCATTTTTGCATTTTTTACTCCATCCACTACCCTTTATCGCACTTGTGTTTAGGCGTAAATCCCGACGAAGTATTCTTCATAGTGTTTAGGGGAAGTTACGCCCCACGCATGAGAAGAATCTTCTATGGTAGGTGCCATCAACAAGGCGATTCCCTTTCAGCACCGCTTATGTTCCACGTATCGTATGATCTCTAAAATTCACCTATAGTCTCCCTCACGTAAGGGCGGGTGATTTTTGTTGATCTTTCTAAATACCTATAGTTTCCCTCACGTAAGGGCGGGTATTTTGTACGGTATATTGGCCTAGCAAAAGGTATATCGAAAGGGGGACCAATTTGGTGATATAAGGAACCTTCACTATGGCCGCCGTTGCAAAATTGATGACCGATCCGCATCGCTTATTGAAAGGTCCAAATTATACACCATGGAAACATAAGATGAAGGCTATTCTCCAAATGGAAGATTTGTGGGATATTGTTACTCGGAGTAGCAACAAGGCCTTCACCAACAAGCAGGATCCACAGTGTCCTTCAACAGATCAGATTGCTTTTGACAAGAAAGACAAGAGAGCAAAGGTGCTCATTTTGTTTGTCATGTTTCGGATGAAGTGCAACCTCATATAGCCGATAAAGCAAGTGGTAAAGAGGCATGGGATGCCCTTAGAACCATCTATGAGGGGAAGAATGAATCCACCATTCTTCATCTTCAACAACAACTTCATAACCCGAGTTTGAGACAGGGTGAAACAGCTTGAACTCTTTCCGTGCAGAGTGTCCGAGTTGAAAGAGAAATTGAGTTCTCTAGGAGATACTCGTGGATGAAAAGCTTCTCATTTCACTTGTGATGAGAGCTTTACCTTCTTCATTTGACATGTTGATAACCTCCATCCAGGTGTCCCAACGACAAATTACCTACATCGAGTTGGTCAATCTGCTTCAACAACAGGAGGCACGCCAACTTCACAAGGATGATTCTTCCAATACAGCCCTATACACCAACAGCCAGGGTTCTAGGAAGAAAGGTAATGGGCAAAAAGGAGGCAACTTTCGGAAAGGAGGAAATTCTCAACAGGATACGAAAGGAAAAGGCAAGCAACCTCAACAGAAGAAGAGGTGGTGCAAGATCCGTGAGAAAGACAACCATGACACCAACAAAGTGTTGGCATAAGAACAAGCAAAAAGGCCAAAACAAACCACAAAATAAAAACAAGCAACCCCGAGCGAATGTTGTCGTTGAAGAATCCGACTCGTATTCCGAATGGGCACACAAGGTGCTCATGACTACCACAGCATTCCACTCGTAGGGATCCTATTTGGTATGTCGATTCTGGAGCTAGTAAACATATGACTCGGCGATAGATCGTGGTTTGAATCATTTGTGGCCAAGGAGGGCAAACCCGTCACCATTGCCGATGATAAAACCCACGGGGTTCAGTGGAGAGGGTACGGTTTCAGCCACTCTTCCTGATGGCAAGTGTCAGATTGACAAGGTCCTCTATGTTCCGGGATTGGCCAACAATTTGTTGTCAATGACACAAATCCTGGACAGAAATATGGTTGTCAACTTTCGTGTTGAGAATGGAAAGAAGTGTTGTACAATTACCAGGAAGGGTAAGCAGATTGCAATAGCTTCATATAAGCATGGCTTATTTGCACTAGATGCTATCTCTACTCCACATGTTGCCATGACTGCCTCTACCAAGGAGGCAACTTCCCTATGGCACAAGAGATATGGGCATCTTAGTTCGGGCTACTTACTTGAGCTCAGCAAGTATGAGATGGTAAAGGGTCTTCCTTCCCTTTCTCGCCACATTGCCGCTGTGCTCCGACCGCTAGCGGAAAGCAAAGATAGAGTACCATTTGAGAAGAGCTCTACAAGAGCACGAAAACCTCTGGAGCTAATTCACACCGATCTATGCGGTCCTTTCACACCCAACAAGTTGTGGAGGGAAGAGGTACTTTCAGCTATTCGTAGATGACTACTCACGAAAGATGTGGGTTTTCTTTCTCAAACTGAAATCTGAAGCTTTCGCATTCTTCCAACAAGCTCAAGAAATCCGTTGAGAAGGAGTCGGGGGCTTCTATTAAAACCCTCCGCTCGTATCGAGGGGGAGAGTTTACCTCTAATGAATTTTCTCGCATTCCTAGATAAACATGGGATCAAGAGACAGCTAACAACTCGCCTATACTCCTCAGCAGAATGGAGTTGCTGAGAGAAGGAACCGTTCTATCATGGAAATGGTTCGTTGTATGCTCACAGTTGCAACTCTTGGGCAACAATATTGGGCAGTAAGCCGTCACCACTCGCAGTTGTATCTTTTGAATAGGGCACCCACAAAGGCCCTAAAAGGAATGACTCCACAGGAAGCATGGAGTGGTCGAAAACCCTCCATATCTCATCTACGTATTTTCGGGTGTCAAGCTTTCATGCACATACCGAAAGAAAAAAGGAAGAAGCTAGATGAGAAAACACTGAGATGTATTTTTCTTGGATATTCTGAGCACTCTAAAGGATATCGGTTGATAGATCCTTTGACCAAGAAAATTCATATCAGCAGAGATGTTGTCTTTGATGAAGCTTTCACATCACAGAGCACATCTACAATACACCAGGATATTGTGGAACCAAAGGAAGAGGAGATTCCTTCGTCAACACGGACAGGAGGTCCTTCTACATCTTCTTCACCACCACCGGCGTAATCCTAAATGGTGTACAAATACAATCGGAGATGCAAATTTATCCACTCCTCCCAATTTGAATTTGGATAGACCTCGTACACGCAGAATGGCTCAACAGGAAAGAGAAGCCAGAGAAACTGGTGAGGTTGATGATCTTTGTCAATCTTTTGAGGAACTTTCTGTGACTCCAAGTAGAGAAGTTGAGGATATGGATATTGATGATGACAGGGCATTCATGTCTACCATAGATAGTCTTGGACCTGCATCAATGCAAGATGCTCTTAGTGAGCCTCAATGGAAGGCCGCTATGGATACAGAGTATGAGTCTCTGATGAAAAATAAAATTTGGAAGCTTGTTGATCTACCACATGGAAAGAAACCTATTGGCTGCAAATGGGTATACAAAGTCAAGTACAATGCGAGATGGAACAATTGATAAGCATAAGGCCCGTCTTGTTGCAAAGGGCTATGCTCAAAAGGAAGGCATCGACTATGAAGAAACTTTTGCACCTACAGCTCGGATGACCACAATTCGGGTTATGTGTGCTATGGCAGCACAATATGGGTGGAAAGTTCACCAGATGGATGTCAAAAGTGCCTTTCTTAATGGTGATCTCCAAGAAGAAGTCTATATGACTCACCTGAAGGATTTGAAGTGGAAGGCCAACAGCAGAAAGTTTGCAAATTGGTTAAATCCTTGTATGGTCTGAAACAAGCTCCTCGAGCTTGGTATATAAAAATGGACAATCACCTAATGCAACATGGATTTAAGAGATGTCCGTCAGATGCAAACCTCTATTTCAAGAAACAGGGTTCTGAGATAGTGTTGCTTGTACTCTATGTGGATGATCTGCTCATTACAGGGAGTTCAGAAGATATGATCTCTACTGTCAAAAGAAACTTGTGCAAATCTTTTGAGATGACAGATCTCGGACTTCTCCATTACCGTCTTGGTCCTGGAATTCAGCCAGAAGGAGCACTCCATCAAAGTGTCTCATAAAAAGTATGCCAAGACATTGCTCGATAAATATCGCATGACTGATCGCAAGCCAATGGCAACTCCTATGGAGAATGGACTTCAGTTATCGCGATATGATGACTCACCCTAGGTAGATGGCACTCTCTATCGACAGTTGATTGGGAGTCTCATATATCTGACCAATACTAGGCCAGATCTCGTATTTGCTGTAAACTATCTTTCGAGGTTCATGCAGGAGCCTAAGACTATTCATTGGAAAGCAGCAAAACGTGTTCTTCACTATGTCCGTGGTACTATAGAATATGGCCTAGAATACAAGAGGAACAACAAATTCTTCTTGCAAGGATACACGGACTCCGACTATGCCGGATCATTTGATGATCGCAAGTCAACTTCCGGATACATTTTTCATCCTGGGATCCGGTCCTCGTCTCTTGGCACAAGCAAGAAGCAACAGTGGTTGCTATTTCTTCAACAGAGGCAGAATATCGCGCCGCACGTGAAGCCGTGTGCGAAGTGATATGGTTACGTCGCATTCTAACAAGTATGGGCCATCCATCAAAATCTCCAATACACTTGTTTTGCGACAATCGTGGTGTTCGAACCTCGTCAAGAATCCACCCATCATGAAAAAACAAAGCACATTGACACACAATGTCATTTCATTCGAGAGGAAGTTCCAAAGCACCGAATTCAGCTTCAAAGACATTCCCACCGATGCTCAAGTTGCAGACATTTTCACTAAGGCACTTGGACGTGTCAAATTTGAATTGTTTCGCAGCTCACTTTGTATTGCAAAATAATGTAAGGGGATGTTAGTATAGCTATTAGTTATTACATTACCCAAATAATGTAATAAAGGGGGATGTTAGCGTACTATAACCACTTTGTCTCTATTGCATTGTTAAGCGTACTGTTACGCTTACTGTTACACTGTTGTAACAGTGCTGTTTCAGTCGTGACTATTTCCGACAAGTGTTGTGTTATTTAAACTCGACTGATTAATACAATTCAAGTTCGCACATTTACACAGTCTTGCAAATGGATACACATATTAGAATCATTGCTTCCAACAAGATGGAAGGTTCGCATTTGCAAAGCTTTCTTGTATCCACGGTGATCAGGTAACTTCAGTGCTACTATTATTCTGATAGGTGGAGAGCTTCAAGATTAACTGTTATATTTGATTTTTTTCCCAGCAAAGGGTAAGCTTATGATAGTTGTTGGCAATGATTCATAAGATGAACGTAATTTGACATGATCGAATGATCCTTTGTTGAATTTGATTATGATTGTTGATATTATGACTACCCCCCAAGCAACGAGTCGCTTGACAAAGATGAATAATTTGGATGCTTGAAGAGTTTTACATTTTGTTATATGGTAGGTCCTATCACACGCGTGACTTCACCCATTAATAATAATTGAACATATTTATCCCATGGATCAGTTTGACCATAATGGCCTTCTTAGGAAATCAATATGATAGCAATTCTATTGTAGCATGTGATGAATCACTCAATGATATACTGAAACATCATGGAAGAAATAAAATGAATACCTCATTCTCGTTGGGTTTTCCGATCACCATGGCCTTCTTCGAGATTGAAGTGAAGCATTACAATTCAACAATAACTAATTTGGCTCAAATGTCCTTATGGTGATTTACTCATATTTTTTAATTGCATGGAGCACTAGTCGCTGCAACCACCAAGTGTGTAGGGTAACTAATTGCGTACGAGGTGCATTTAAAATTTTATTGTTATTTGATTTTTTTTATTAATTTTGATGATTTTTCAATTGTTTTTGAAATTTTGATTTTATGATTTTTGTTGTTATTTTGCAATTTTTGAGATTTTTGGACTAGTCGATATGCATTAATGTCCATTATGAAACTCCTTATGGTGAGAAAATGTGTGCATTTATGGGATTGACCAAAGAACTTAGGCATATTTGGGACCTTTTTGGGAAGTATGATATTGATAATGCCCCAGTTGATGCTTGAAAATATTTTTGTTTTGATTTTATGTTATGGATGCAATGATGAATGCAATGCCTAAATGATGATGTGATTATGCTATATGTATGCAATGTACTGATGATTTGATTATATGATATATGATGTGATGTATTGATGACATGCAATAGCTAGATGATCTATGATTAGATGTTGTAATCTAGATGTGTAGATGGACTACTATGTATGCATATATGGATGCAATAATTTGTGTTAAATGCATGTTTAGTTTGTTTTAATTTTTTATGCATTTAATCAAATATGATATGATATGATAATGCATTAATTACATGATGAATGAACTAATGCAAATGAACTTGTATGCTTTAATCACTTAAAATATAAGGAATGAATGTAATATGTGTTTACAAACTAATGGACAACACCACAGAATGTATGGCAATCATCAATGAAAATGATAACTCTTATCATAATAATTAATCATTTAAGCATCCATATGTGATATGTAATGATTTATGATATGAGATGATTTGTTGCTATGAGGAATTTTTGAGGTTTTCCATGAGACTCAAACATCCTAGTTGATTAATCAAAAGTTGTATAATGACCATACTAAACTCCTGAAAGACCAAGTTTTTGTTATGAAATACCAAGATATTCATTATCCCTCTGTGTGCAAATGAATATATTAGATGATACATAAGACTACCTCATTACCAAGCGAGATTTATTCAGCCCATTTTTGAAATGAGGATCACCAAATGTTCATCATTATCCTAGGTTTAAATGCAATTAGACTAGACCACTAGGTAATACAGGCCACCTAAAGCTAGCTCATTTATAAATTGCTTAGATCTACCCCAATGCCAGGCGGAATTCATTCAACCCATTGTTGTATTGGGGATCACTCTATGATTTCAAGTAGTGACCATTCCAAGGATTCAAGCTCTTCACCCCCTTCTTTTCTTTTGATTTATTAGGATACTTGCTCATATATAGTGATAAAAATCACTGTTTATTTTACATTTTCTTTTCTTTTCTTTTAAGCAAGGGATTTGATTTGATTTTTAGAATTTTGCTTATTTTGATGTAAACAAGGAATTTCTTAGGTAGGGGGGAGGTTGTCCTTTTTTCAATGATCAACACTCTAGACCATGCGCATCACAAGATGAGCAAGTAAAAACATTTTGCTTAAGGTGACTAGGACCACTTTGTAGTGTTCATATTTTCTTGTCCTAATTAGAATTTGTTAACATGTTTGATTAGTGATAATATTTTGACATATTCTAGGTGTTATCAAAACTAGACCTCATCCTTAAAAGCAAAGCAAGCTTTCTACAAAATTTGAGACGATCACTAGGTATGGATCAATTACCGAAAAACCCTAGTATATTCCTTATAGCAATAGGAGGGATTGTGTTGAAAACACAATTACTCACAAGGGTGATGGATGATGATGATGAATATATGCATGATTTAGATACAAACGTGGTGTCGTTTGTAAGCTTGTAAACACAACCTATCCTAATGTGAATGCAAGTAAATGAATGCATATGCAAAATGTAAATGCATAATGTAAATATTTTTGTATTTTTGATGTTTTAAAATGTTTTTGGATTTTATTGTTTTTAATTGTTTTTGAAATTTTATGAATTTTTCAATTGTTTTGGAACTTTATCATTTTTCAATTGTTTTTAAAATTTTGATTGATTTGAATGTTTTTGTATTTTGATATTTTATGATTTTTGTTTGAATGTCCCACCATGATCGCCATATCTATGATCCCAAAAAGCATGCACCTAAGCTATTGTATCATTAATACCAAGAATAAAGCAATAAAGCATGTATAACAATGAATTAACAAGAATATGTGACTTTATTTTATTAAATCATGGTAAATATCAATTACAAGTAGGTCCCTCCAAGGGATACCAAAATATTGATACAACGAATACAATGTTTTGAATCCCCTCAATGGGGTTGGTGCGATCTATAGGCTTTCTAGATTCGATAAGAACTACTTAAGGCTTATGGTTGGCTTCTTCTCACTTCCTTGGAGGAAGTTGATTCCAAGAATGCTTCAAATATATCACTTGCTTATTTTACCATTTTTATGATCCCAAAAAGCATGCACCTCAGCTATTGTATCATTAACACCAATAATAAAGCAATAAAGTATGTATAACAATGAATTAACAAGAATATATAAATTTCTTTTATTAAATCATGGTGAATCTCCATTACAAGTAGGTCCCTCTAAGGGATACCAAAATCTTGATACAATTATTACAATGTTCAAAACCCCTAAACGGGGGTGGTACAATCCATAGGCTTTCTAGATTTGACATGAACTGCTCAAGGCTTATGGATGCCTTCTTCTCACTTGCTTAGAGGAAATTGATGCCAAGAATGCTTCAAAGATGTCAAGAATCTGTAATTTACATTCAAGAAATAACATAGCACAATTAGGATCATATGAGGCCTCTCATGATGAGGCTCTTGTCGAAGATTTGCAAAGAATGGAATAAGACTTGCAATAAAACATAAATATATGTCAATGTAAGCAAATATATGTGCAAGAATGTTGGACTAATGAAAAGTTTGCTCGAAGATAAGTAAATTTAACTAATATAGCATCTAATTTACAAGAAAAACAAGAAACAAAGCTAATCTAAGGAGATTAACCAAAACTAGCAAATGTGAATGAATCTAGTCAAAGCTACCTTAAATCTGGCTAATAAACCGTTCAAATGTGCTAAAAATGATGAATCTACTTTAATCTAAGCTAGTAAAGCAAAAATGTATAAAAAGCTAACCTAAAACTGAGGAGAAAATACATCAAACCCCGATCGTTGTCACTCAGGGCGACTGAGCCTACGGGCCACTATCGAAGAAAACGATCGTGAACTAACTGTTCTGCCTCTTGAATCTGGGGTTGCAGCACATAATTCACTAGTTGAATTGATGATTAAGGGTCGCCCGAGTGTCCCAATATAGTTTGGTGGTTGAAATCATTCGAATTTGCATCAAATTGGTAAGGAATTGCAAGGTGTGCTTCTCAGTCCTTTGGAAGCTTCATTGATGAATTCATGCTTGTCACTCTGCAATTGGCTAGCACTTCGAATCTCCTCAAGGTTTTGTCACTTCATTGTCCATTTAAGCAAAGCTTCGCTGCATAAAATCCAAAGTCTCGTCCCTCTCCCTCTCCAATTTGGAGGGGGTCTTATAGCCCTCTCAATTCCTTGCTCTAGCTTCATGGAGAAGCCAAGAACAAGATTTGAGAGGTTAGAGTAGTTAGGAGGAAGCTTTTGGATGCTTCCATGCCTAAACCGCTTCAAAAACCGTTGCCAAAGTTGTTGCAACTGATTTTTGTCTTTGTTCGAGAGGCCAAGTCTGTTTTAGGGCTAACTGCTCTCGCTTAGGGTGGCTAGATCGTAACTGCTCTAATCGTCAGTAGCTAGGCTTGCAACCACTTTGATTGTCAACGGTTGAGCCTGAATAGGACAATGTTGCCCCAAATGAGTGGTTGAAACCACTACTAGCTCTTGAAAAGGTCCAAGATCATTCATATGGTCTCCAAAAGATGCTCATATGAATAGTCTCCTCAACATGATGCATTTTAGGTGTCTACACATAACTTGAGATATCATTATCGCAAACTAAATCATAAAATGCACTCCATAAACTTGTACCACGACTTCTTCTTCTCCATCTTTGTCCCGCAACTAACGACACACCCGCTACTTCCCATGGCATTGGTCATCTTGGGATACAAAAAGAAATTTCGACTATCCAGATCCTTTATTTTCTCCTTTATGTTTAAACCTGCCAGTCACTTATTAGACCACGTTAATTTTACTGTCAATTAACTCGAGAACTTCCTAACTTAGAAAGAAATAAAAGAACTGACAGTCTATGGTGAATGGAAGTAATGCAGGCCGAAAGAATACGGATCGCTGCTCAAAATTGGCCTTCGCCCTTCATTGGCATACATGGCAAGGGCTATCGTGATGACCTCCATGACCGTTACTTCGTCGGAAAGCAATAGACACAGAGGCCCCGTGCTCTGCATAACGGTCACCTTCACCACCAATTGAGCGCTTCTGTGAAAATTATTAGCGGGCTCTGATGATGATACTTTTTCGCTAAAGAGTAGAATAGGCGTCTCCACATTTAGCCAGAAAGTCCGGTCTCCCACAGGTTTGTCTTCGTCTTGGGCCTTCTCATGAGCATAGCCTTCTTTGATTTGGTGTCCGAATTTTCACCGACCGGTTCTCCGTAGAGCTGAGAAAATCACCCACTAATGCTTTGCAATCGGTGGAAACTTCCATGGCTATGGCTTTGTCTGTGTAGCCCTCCTCCTTTGATGCCACCATTTTGTCTTCTGTATTGCACTAACTTGCTTTTCTTCTCCATTGAGAGATGCAAAGTAGTTTCTAGGCTCTAATATAAACGGCTTCACCTCTATCTACGATCTGTAGTAGTGAACCTTTGAAACTCTGGACGGGCAAAAAGAGAGAGGGTACCCATACGGCGATGCTGCCAGTGGTGTGGGTTCGATTCTACCGCTCATCAAACTGCTCTAATCAAATACAAATCCTTCTGATGTTCAGGTTGTGTCAAGCTTTGTGTAAATACAATGGTGTCTTCAACGATCTCAGAACAATACGATCGTTTATTTGGCCGTTTGCCGAAAACTCCCCAACCATAATAAACCACGTAACGTTTGTCTCTGGACAAATATTGTTGGGCCCAACTAGTCCTCTAATTCCTATGTAATAGCCCACGGTCCAACGGTAAGCTTTGTCAATATCTGGTAATTGTCTTCGATTCCACAACACATCTGGACTAAAACGTCTACATTAAGAGGATATTTTTTTTATATAACATCTTTTTAATATTATTTTTTATTAAAATTTTAAATCGAAAAAATATTATAAACGATATACTTTTATATATATATATATATATATATATATATATATATATATATATTAGATTTGGTTAGTGTAGAATCTTTATGACCAAGGTTTAAGGTTGAGCATGTCAACCCACCATGATCTCTTATAAGGGTGAGATTTGGGCATCCCCATCCCATCATGACTTCTCATAAGGGTGAGAGTTGAGCTTATCAGTAGATACCAAATACACAATCACTCCCTCACACACTTGCCCACATCGTAGTTTAAACCTTGAACCTTCCAAAGAAGAGTCAAATCCCAAACCATTACACTGTAAACAAATTATTAATAAGGATAAGAAGTTGATCGACTTCATAACCCATAAGGATAAGAAGTTGACCTACTTCATATAACCCAATATGTGATGACATGGAGGACAACTTACAGGTCCAACTTGTGGCACTAATAAGCTATGTTAGAGTTGTATTCTAGAAAGTACAGGACAAGGTTGATATTTTTGAAGGCCTGTGAAGAAATGTACTTTATACAATTTTTTTTTTTTTCCCACGTCGTAGTTTGAACCTTGAACCGTTCGAAGAAGAGCCAAAGCCCAAACCGTTACACTGTAAAAAAAATTATTAATAAGGATAAGAAGCTGACCGACTTCATAACCCATAAGGATAAGAAGTTGACCTACTTCATATAACCCAATATGTGATGACATGGAGGACAACTTACAAGTCCAACTTGTGGCACTAATGAGTTATGTTAGAGTTGTATTCTAGAAAGTAGAGGACAAGGTTGATATTTTTGAAGGCCCGTGAAGAAATGTGCTTCATATGATTTAATTTTTTTTATTTGGTTATTGTGAGAAACTTCTATAACCGACGCACAGGGTTGAGTAGTCTCCTCCCAACCATGATCCCTCGTAAAGCCAAGAGCTATACTTATCAATAGATAATTTAATACAAAGTCATCACACGCCCACTTCCTCACACACTCGCCCACGATGTGGTTTGAACCTTGAACCTCCTGAAGAAGAGTCAAAACTTGAACCTTTGCACTACACCCCCAGGTGTTGTACTTCATACAAATTAGTAAATAAAATATATGTTGATGAATGCAGTATAAACTACAAGACTTGTATTAAATATAATTCAATATTAAAAAAAATACAAGTAGTGTTCTATTATGTTGGTGGTAAAGAATAACCTATAAAAGGTCTACAAATAAAAGAGTAGAAGTAAGAGAAAGAAATTTAAATAAAATATAGAAGGGATTTCTTACACTAAGTTATATACAAATCCTATACAATAATTGTTGAAGAATATTACATGTGTACCTCGTAAGTATCTTGTAAATATTTTGTAAATATTTGGTGTCTAGGTGTTTTGTAAATATATGACAGATATAAGGGATTTCTAACACTAAGTTATATATAAGTCTTATACAATAGTTGTTGAAGAATATTACATGTGTACCTTGCAAGTATCTTGTAAATAATTGGTGTCTAAGTGTTTTGTAAATATTTGACATTTAATAATCATTAGATGTTTGTAATTATTAGGGAGTCAATAAATATATTTCTTCTATGAAGAATCATATGTCTCAAAAGTTTGAGGAGATGAAAGTTGTTGAATCAAGAGAGGAAGAACTATATTAATCCTATGAGAATGTTGTATGTGAGTCTACTTTTTGTTTAAATCACCTTGTTATTCAGACCAGCAAGCCTAGAGTGAGGTGGAGTAAGAGTACATGGAGAGATTCCAAAAGTGAGACAGACTTGTATGAAGAAGTAAGCAACATGTTGCTATTTAGATGTTCTATTGTTATATGCAGTCTAAATTTCTCAAACTAGCCCAAGAGAACATTGTATTAAGCCCCTATCCTTTGTTGTAGAATTAAAGTCAAAGTTTCATTTTCCAAATTTTATTTATGACTTGTAGAGGAGAACATTAGCCTACCCATTTTTGTGATATAACTAGAGTAACATGAGCATTTTTAGTTTAATTTTCCAAAGGAGAAGTCATCTGCTACATTATAAATGATCGCTTAAGACCATCAAGACGAATACCTGAGATTAGCTACTATAATGGGAGGATATTCAAAACAGGAAAAAAATTAAGATCAAAATGAACATAGATAGATGGACCAAAGCTAGAAGGAGAAATCGAAGGATGCATCCATAATGCATTATGACGTGTCAACAAGAAAAATATATGAGTTTAGAGGTTGCATTTTTTCTAAAGTTTGAAGGGAAAGCTTGAAGTTGAAATTTAAGTGCATGCAAAGGTACACTGATTTTATTGCCTTAGATTTATTTTAAAAATCACACATGGATGCATGATATTTAAGATATATTTAATTGAAATGGGTATGTTATAAAATAAAAACACAAATATTTTTAAAGGAGAAGAATTAAATAATTAAAAGGGACTATGTTTAAAGAGTTAGTGAATTTATAAGAGATAAAAGAATTGGAAGGAAAATATTTAAAATGAAATAATTAAGAAGAAATTAAAAGAGATTGAGGAAAATATTAAAGGAGAAAATTTGATTTATCCAGAGAACTTAAAAGAAGAAAGAATATTTTAAATTTTTTGCCTTAGTAAATGAAATTGAAGAAGATTTAATAATAATTAAGAAAGGTTTTTAACAAAAGACAAGGCAGAATGAAAGAAATAAAAACAAATAACTAAAAGGGAATATTGGATTGCACTTTCAAAAGAAAAATTTATTCATAGATTTTTTCAAATACTAAAGTCTATTTGTTTTATAAAATGCATTTGATTTGCAAAGGATATTTCTAAAGGAAAATTTTGAAAGGTACGTTGTAAAAAGGAATATTTTCAAAGTAGAAACATTAAGGCAAAGACAAGGATATATTATTGAGCAAACTCCATAAGGGATAAATTATTTGCATCTCAGCGTGTATTCTCCAAGGGTCATTAGAACATTAAAAGAAACTTAATTAAGGAGTTAAAAGGTTTTATACTTAATGATTAAAAGAATTTTTAATTTACCATCATCTAAGCAAATTACAAAAGAATTGAGATGAAATTTTGAATGGATTCTACATTTATTTAAAATATTGAAAATCAATTGAAAGATATTTTTTACTAGGAATCCTATAGTCTTAGTGTAGTCTATCACCATGCTAGGCATTATGTTGAGTTAATATGGATGTTTGAGGTGCTCTAAAGACTTAAGTAAAAAATGTACAAGCTTGTTGGGCTAGTTTGGATCATAAAGTTTGTATATCCTAGAAACCTCATGAATACATCTGTATGAGTGTGATCCCATGCATACTTTTATATGTTAGAAATTAGTTCATATTTCATCCTTCCTTGAAATGTATTTTTTATCGTACTTGTCAGAATCTTTCACCATGTCTCTTAGTAGTTGTATTTACACCTAGTAGTTATATTTACCTAGAGATTAGATAGACATTATTTTAAATTAATGCATGCCATGTAGTTAGTTGAACTCTCCTTTTCTTCCTCATTTTAAATATAAGTGTTGAGCATACCCCCTATTAGAAAATGAATAAAAATAAGTCATCTATTATCTACCACTTGAGTGAGTGCAAGCATTGACACAACCTTTACAAAGGAGAAGAGATGCTTTCGGTTATTAAGAATTGCTTTTGGTTAGTGCAAAATACATGTCCGGTCACTAAGAAATCCACCTAGATTGTGTAGAAGATACTTCTAGCCAATAGTAAAAGCATCTGGATAGTGTAGAAGATACTTCCACCCAGTAAGGAATGCTTATGGTTGTTGCAGGGATTGATTTGATCACTTGAATACAAGAAGAAAACAAATTTGGTAATTTGTTGGATTCGTTGACTATTAGCCAAGGACAGAGAACAAGAAATAAAGGCTATGTAACACTTTTTAGCAAATACTTTTTGATACAATACTATATATATATATATATAGAGAGAGAGAGAGAGAGCGAGAGAGATTGTGCATTTTGTGTTGCAATTTATTGTGTGAGTATTTTCCCTATGTGTTGGTGAAAGTGGAGATAATCTAGTTTTTTCGATTTGTCTATTTGGATTCTCTATTCTGTTTGCTTTCAATAAAATAAAGTAATACCTTCTTTCTATTTATATTCTATTTTCTCTCATAAATTTATACTAGGGCCATAATTATTGTATAAATATTCTTCTATTTTAAGAATACCTCTACTTGAAGAGTAGAGGGATCTATAGAAGTTTCAATAATTTTAGTTTTGAACACTGATGTAGCCTAGTTCAACAACATTGGCTTCCATAAACATTCCATTGCAACTATAAATCCCATATTTTACTGGTAAAAATTAGGATTACTAGAGCATACAAATGAATATTCTTTTGGGGGATCTCATGGAAAATGGGTATGCAGAACCCGCAAATGCAACAACATATAATACACTTTCTCAAGTTAAAAAGGATTTATTGAAGATAAATAGATAAATGGATAATAAGGTTTTGTTCTTCATTATGCAAGCAATTGATGAGTCCATTTTTCTAAGAATTGTACCGGCAACCAACTCAAAGTAGGCATGGAAAATTTTAGAAAAATCCTTTCAAGGCACCAAGAAAGTAAAGTTAGTGAGATTGCAAATGTTGAGAAGATAATTTGAAAACTTGCAAATGAATAAATTTGAGTGCATAAGTGTCTTCTTTACCCACACAATGGGTATTATCAATAGATAAGAATGAATGGACAAAATATAGAAAATCAAAGAATTGTAGAAAAAGTATTGAGAATCCTACCAACAAGGTTTGACTTAGTTGTCATATTTTTGGTATTGATAAAAAAAAGGGGGTTGAAGGGCCCCGACCCTTTACACAGAGCTCAAAATATGTACAAAAAAAACAATATAAGATCATACAAATGCAAGATAGTCCTATGCTAAACCTATTTATGGAGAAGCTGAAATAATGTTCCTCTTGTTATCCTTCTATTTAACATGGTTTTTGCAGTGCTCAATGCATTACATAACTTATAAATAAACCGCTGACAATAATGTAATTTAGTGTGCTTCTACTTTGCTCTATGCTCTTTATCTATTGGCTTCATTATCATTTCTTATAATATTTTCCAAATCCATGGGGGCATATGACCAGACCTTGAAATTCTCATATTTAACTGCCATATTCACCATTTTATCGGTAGCTTTATTTCCCTCTCTATAAATATGTTTAACTTGAATTTCTTCTAGGTTTCCCAAGATAGTCCTCGCATTTGTAATTATTTAGAAAATGCTAGAATTATTTAACTCCCCTTTTTGAATGAAAGTTATAATATTCTTAGAAATCCCCCTCAAGAACAATTCTTCTAAAACCTAAATTCACTGCAATTTAGAGACCTGTAAGCATTGCCCTTGCTTCAGCTTGGTTATTTGTGGTAATTCTTATATCCTCAGCATATGCAACCACTACCTGACCTATATCATTCCTAATGAGGCCCCCACCACCAGCATGACCCGGGTTACCTTTTGCAACTTCATCAAAGTTAATTTTTACCGTCTTTGTGGGGATGTTTCCATCTAGTATCTCGTATCACCTTATTAATTTTTTACATATTTAAGATGTATTTTTCTCTAGAGAGGATCATTACAATATTTTCCAGGCTAACAATGTTTTGAATACAATCCTCCAATAGGGTTATTTTCATCCTAGCATAAACCTCAATTATTACTCTGGTTTTATTTTTGAACACTCGTTTGTTTCTTTCCAACCAAATCCTCCAGCAAATATGTGGAATGTATTTTTGCAAAAAAGTACTACTTTTTAAGTGCCACTATTCCCAAATTCTGATTAGAGAATCTGGAATGACCCAAGCAATATTAACTTCTCTCAATAGCATATTTAGGATATCATGAAAAAATCACAAGTTCCAAATAGGTGGTCCACACACTCATCCACTTTGTTACATAAGATACAAACAGTTGGAACCACAATCCCTCTTCTGAATATATTTTCTTTTGTAAGGATATTATTGAGAATGACAGTCCAAAAAAATATAGCAATCTTAGGGATGATGTTTAGCTTCCAAATTCTTTTAAGCTCGGTTTTCTTTGAGGTTACTTTTCCCAAGACTCTATATCGATCCTTCACCAAGTACTGGCCTTGCTGGTTTCTTCCCCAACTTATTTGATCCTCCTCTAAACCTCTACCTAAATAATAACTCCTTAGGAGATTTTGTAGATATTTACCTCTCGGGCCTTGCATATCTTCTTGCACGATTTTCCACTCCTGAAAATCACCCACCCTATGAATGTAACCATTAATTTTCTTACCATAGGTTTTGGTTAAATGTTCTTTAACATATTTAAAAAATTTGTAGTTTGCTAAAGGCTCCTCTTAAATCCAAGGGTCTTTCCAAAAGTTAATTTTGACTCCCCTGCCTACTCTCCATTTTAGATCTTGCCATAGAACTTTCCTACTATTGATTATATTTTTCCAGAAAATAGACCCACATGGAGGATTAGAACAATTGATAAAGTGGTTTTTGCCCTCAAAGTATTTATTTTGGATAATGCTAGCCCATTTCTTTGATGCTTTAGTGCAAAACCTCCAACCATGTTTAGATAGAAAGGCTCTATTTAGATCTCTCAACTTCCTCAAACCAAGACCCCCATTTTGTAAAGGTTGGCAATAAGTATCCCAAGCTACCATATGTATACATTTTTTGCATTCAGTGCCATCCCATAAGAAATTTTTTTGTAGTCTTTCTAAAGTCTCTTCCACTTTCCTTGACATCCTTAGGAAAGACATGAAATAAATAGGGAGGCTTTGAAGCGTGTATTTTATGAGTTGTACTTTCCCTATAGAGGATAACAGAGATCCCTTCCAACCTTGAAGTTTCCTATTAAATTTATCAATAATTAGATTCCAAAGTTCATCTTTCATCTTACCTATAAACAAAGGTAAACTAAGATAGGTGATAGGGAACTTTTTCTCCTTACATCCCAACACTTTAACTATTTGATCTCTTATACTTTCCTCCATGTTTAAAAACATAATCCTGCTTTTTTCATAATTTATTTTTTGACCTATAGCTTTTTCATAAGAATCAAGGACTTTTTTAAACTCAAAAGCTTCTTCTCTGTAGCTTCCCCTAGCAATAAAGTATCATCCATAAACTATTTATGAGATAAATCTTCACCAATGGATGAATGTTTTAGACCTTTGATATTACCATCATTTCTCTTTCTTTCAAAATCTCTTCCCAAGGCATATACCATAATGATAAAGATATATGGAGATAATGGATCTCCTTGCCTAATTCATTTGGTAGAAGGAAAGAACCCAGCATATTATCCATTTATCAAGATTGAAAAGCGGGGATTATAAATACACATACCAATCCATGCCCTCTATTTTTCACTAAAACCCATTTGTTCCATTATTTTATATAAGAAGGACCATGAAACCCTATCATAGGTTTTTTTCATGTCCAGCCTAAGGAACATGCCTGACCCTTTCCTCCTTTGAATAGAGTGTGTTGTTTCATAAATGGTAATGATGCTTTCAGTAATCTGCTTACCTGCCACATAACCTCCTTGATCTTCAGTAATGATTGAGGGATGACTTAGTTGTCATTGCTATTGAAGAATCAAATAATTTAACAACCTTATCAATGGATGATTTAATGGGATCTTTGTAAACGCATGGGCAAAGACTAAAATGAATAACTTAGTCTTCATTGGAACATGCATTTAAAACACAAATTTCTTTCAAATACAAGAATAAAAAGGAATAATCCCAACATGTAATTTTAAGTTCTCAAAAAATAAGAGGATACAACAACAAAGGTAGAGGTGGTAGAGGTTATGAAAGAGGAGGAAAAACAAATTACTCCAACAAAGGAGAAACTAGGTGTAACTTACATTAAGCAAGAGGAAGAGACAACAACATGAATCAACAAGGAGGCTCATATCAAAGGTATGATAAATAAAAAATAAAATGCTATTATTACAAGAAATTTGAGCATTATAGTTATGAATGTAGAAATAAAATGGCTAGAGAAAACAAACAAGAATCAAATTATACAAATGAGAATGAAGAAATAAAAATACATGTGTTTCTTTGTTAATAACCTGCAATATTTATGAAGAGACTCAAAAGAACATATGGTATCTAGATAGTGGTTGTAGTAACCATATGTTTGGAAACAAAAACAAATTCTCAAAACTAGATGAAACTATCAAGTATAAATTTAAGATGGGAAATAATAGTACATTTATTGTTATGAGTAAAGGCAGCATTCTAATTTGCACAAAATAAGGAGAAAGAAAACACATCTCTGATGTTTATCATGTGCCAAGACTAAAACACAATTTATTAAGCATAGGTAACTTGTGTAAAAGGGACACAAAGTGCATTTTGAAAATGGATCTTGCATCATTAGAGATGGTGAAAATAGACTTATAGTAAATATGACCATGACAAAGAATAGAATGGTTCCTTTAAAATTCAGAGTGAGATATTACTTTCATTTAGTGTTGTTGTAACAAATGTTACATGGTTGTGGCATCTCAAATTTGGTTATTTGAGTTTTAGTGGGCTAAATTTATTGTAAAAAATGTAAATGGTAAAATGATTACCACTTATAGAGCAAACTAATCAAGCATGTGAAGGTTTCATTATAAGCAAGCAACACAGAGATGCATTTCCTATAAAAATATCATGGAGAGGTTCACAACATTTGGAGCTTGAGCATTCAGAATATATGTGGGCCTATGCAAACCAATTCACTAGGTAGAAACAAATATATTTTTAATTTTATAGATGATTTCATCCAAAAGACATGGGTATTCTTCTTGAAATAAAACTCAAAAGCATTTGGTATATTTTAGTAGTTTAAACATTATTTAAAAAGTAAAGTGCATACTATATAAAAACTCTAAGAACAAATGGAGGAGGTGAATACATCTCAAATGAATTTCATAATTTTTGCAAAGCAAATGGAATCAAAATACAATTCACAGCTAGATACACACCACAATAAAATAGTGTCATAGAAAGGAAGAACATTACCATAATGGATATGGCAAGGAGCATGCTAAAGGTAAAAGCATTACCAAACGTATTTTGAAAAAACATTATAACATGTGTAGTTTACTTGCTAAATAGGTGTCCTACAAAGAGTGTCAAAGATGTCATACTCCAAGAAGTATAGAGCAACAAAAAACCAAGTGTTGCACACTTAACAGTCTTTGGATGCATAGCCTATGCTCACATTTTAGAAGAGAAGGGAAGAAAATTGAATGACAAGTGAGAAAATACATCTTCATTGGGTATAGTGAGCAATCAAAGGATTGTAAATTGTACAATCTTGTTACAAATAAAGTAATCATAAGTAGAGATGTGAAATTAATTGAAGATGAAGCTTGGAGCTAGAATTTCAAATTTGGTTAGCAAGGTACAAGAAGAATTGAAATGTAATTTGAATGGAAAAAGCATAAATTAGCCCTCAGTTTCAAGCATCGGTACCAATGCGAGCAACAACCATTCTTCATCACCAAAATCACCACCAAGTGCAAGAATGAGGTCCATATATTCCATCATGAGAACGCCATCAAAGACAAGAAGCTTACAAAAAATATATGAGGTAATAAGAAATGAAATTGAAGATGAAGAGCATGTTGATTTTACTTTCTTTTCTAAATGTGATCCTATTTCCTTTGAAGAAACAATTAAAAACAACAAATAATAGAAAGCCATGGATGAAGAAATTGAATCCATAGAGGAAAATCAAACTTGGGAATAAATGGATCTTCCAATAGGAAAGAAAACCATAGGTGTAAAATGGGTGTACAAAATAAAATTTAATTCCAAGGGTGATGTCAAAAGACATGTTGTGGCTGATCCACAACACACCCCAAAATTGGGGACCCACCTTTTTTGCATGCTTTCAAAGAAAACTGCAGTAGCCCAGATGCTAAAAAATCAAGAAAAAAGCAAAAATTTCACTAAGGAGAAAAAGTGTCGCGATATCGCGACATGTCGCTCTGTCGCGGCCGAAAGTTGTCGCGATATCGTGACATGTCGCTCCGTCGCTGGAAAAAATGAAAAAGTGTCGCGATATCGCGACATGTCGCTCCGTCGCTGGCAAAAATGAAAAAGTGTCGCGATATCGCGACATGTTGCTCCGTCGCTGGCAAAAATGAAAAAGTGTCGCGATATCGCGACGTGTTGTGAAATCGCGGTCCAGAGAGGAGAGAGAAAGACAGAATGGAAACTGGTAGCGAAATCACGACATGTCACAAAATCACGGTCAAACAAGTCAAAGGGGCCCGAAGCAAAAAAGCGTCGCGATTTCGCGACAGGAAACAGCAAAGGGGCCCAAAGCGGAAAAGCGTCGCGATTTCGCGACAGGTTGCATCCACGCGGCCCGAAGCAGAAAAATGTCATGATATCGTGACATGTATCATTTTCACGATGCATGAGGAGAAACAAAGCTGTTGGCAGAAAAACGTCGCGATATCGCGACATGTCTCATTTTCGCTGCGCATGAAGGCGGACAAGGCTGTTGGCAGGAAAATGTCGCGATATCGTGACATGTCGCGTTTTCGCGGTGAAAGTGAAGGAGCAAAGCTACATGCTATTTTTGGTCACGATTTACATGGGGCCGTTACAGAACATGCAAAAAAGTGCGAAACACGTGGCGTACATGTGTGAGGGCTGCAGAGGCGTTTCAGTTCACAGAGAAGATCTCGAGCACAAAAATCAAAAGCAATGGAAAGGCGGGGAAGGTGAAACGAAGCAATCTGGAAGACGAAACGAACCGTCATGGAAGGAGAAGCAGTTTGCCAGCAAGTATAAAATGCAGAGGCGCAGATTGATACGGGGTCGAAAATCGCTGCGAGTAGTGCTGCAGAGTTGATGGTGATTAGCCATTCTGGGCCTGCTGTGGAGTGCTTTTCTTCCACTTTTGCTGGTTTTGAGAAAAACCAGAGATTCCGCCATTGTAACAGGACACATTTTTTTATGCAAAATTGTTCAAAAATTTGCATTTTATGGGCAAGAAAGGATGAGAAATTTTTTGCATGCTTCATTTTAACTCGTTCTATTTTTCTCTTTTCGGATTTCGGATTTATAAATGAAATACATGCCATTGTTTTGGGTTATTTCATGTGAATGTCTGCAATCTAGAAATTATTTTAAACCCTTGGAGCTAGCACCTAGTTTACTTTGATTGTGTTTGTTTTGCAGGTCAAATAGGCTAGGTTGCATGTACGAAACTCTCACGTATTCGGTTTTGCCGGAATAGGATAGCATCAGATTGAACGTGTTCAATGTTTAATTTTCCGTATTTCTATTTCATTTTTATTTTATTTTCCAGAAGGTTCGACTTAGTTAAAACAAATATTTAAAATTTATAAAATCTAAAAAAAAATGAAGAATCACTAAAGTTTATGATGAAATAAATTTACATTGCCCCTTGTTTACGAGTTACTTGCAATCACTAAGGTGTTCCAAGCATTTAAATTGATTATCTTTATCTGAGATTACTAATACACAGTTGCAAATGCTAATACAGCGGAGACCTTGGAGAAGTTGGTTGTTTAACTTCTTTGCAAGAGGGGATTTGGAACCCAAATCCTAAGGAAGAGTGTACTTTCACAATTGGGTGAAAATACCACTCAACATTTTGGCGCTAGAAGGAGGGCCTGAACCGGTTTATTTCAGATTAATTTAAATGCTATAGGGATTTAAATTTTGAATATTTCATGCCCTATTAGTTATTATCTTTAGCCCTCTTTTAATATTACAACTTTGTACTGTTAAAAGGAGGACATGAATTGCTATGCACTGGTCTAACGCTTTGATTGTTCATACAGGAATAATGTGATTTAATTTAATTTTAAAAAAAAATAATAATAAATAAAAATAATAAATAAATAAAATTTTTTTGATATTAAAGTTATATTCTTTAAGATTTACTAATGGCTATGTTTTCACCGTGGATGACAGGTAGCCCATTGAACATACCAGGAGTTCAACATTATTTGCCCGTTGGTTTTGAGAGATGTCTTCCTCGATTTTTGTCTAACGGGACAAATATTGCAGGAGAACACATTCAAGCATTCAAATTTGTTGTGAATCACTTAACAATTTGGCATGATGATGTTGTTTGTAAAATGTTCCCTTACACCTTGGACAAAGTGGCATTTGATTGGTTTACAAGTCTGCCCTTAGGGTCTATCACTTCTTGGGCTCAACTAGAGGCAGCATTTCTTAATCAATTCAACAAAAAGCAAGTTGACCCAATCCGCATGTATGAGCAGTTTTTCACTATTAAAAAAGGACCAAGTGAAAATGTGAAGTCATTTTCTGAAAGGTTCTTTGGATTATATGCTCAATTAGTGACATTTTATGCTCTTCAAGAAGAAATGGCTCTCCAAATATATGTAAATGCTCTTGACCCACTCATTTCCACATATTTGCGAGGGATGCCTCAAATCACATCTTTGACACAAGCCTATACTCAAGCAATGGCAATTGAGCAACAATTGAGTTGTCAAAATTATGGTGGGGGTTTTGGATCGTATAATCTTCAATCATTTAATACCTCCTTTACCCATCCAATGATTTATCCACCTCAACCAAATTCAAGTGTGAATCAATTTCAGAATCAACAATCATTCCCAAGCTTCAATCAATTTCAAAATCCTCAACCTACTATGCAAGATCAATCATCTTTCTTAAGTATGAATCAACTTCAAAATACTCATCTTGATTCAAAGGATATTTCTAAAATCAATTTTAATGATTTTCATAAGAATATGATTTTAGGCAAGGGAGGAGTACTAGATCCAACTAGTATTGAAACATGTGACAAATTGGAAACCCTTGACTCACCAAAAGATGAATTCTATGAGGATGAATCTATTTCGGATGACATTGTTGAAAATGATGGCCAAGAAAATTCACACCTTCCAAATCATGTTAAACTTGAATCATGGGTTACACATGTGGATTATGATAGCCTTATCAATTTGAATACAAGCAATAACCCAATTTTGGAAGTAATTGAACCATCTAAGGAAGGTGAAGATAAATTTGATGAGAAACATGTTGATGAATTAAAATATGAAGAAGAAATAGTTGAGCATCACAATTTTATTTTGAAAGATGATCATTATGATTCTTGGGAAGAGTATGCTCACTCCAAAACTGCTAATGAAATTTGTGTGCCTATTGATATGCAGGATGATACAATTGCCCTTTCACATGAGGATATTACAAGTCCTGTGCAATCTGAGAATGTTTTGGAAGAAGGATTGGAATCTCATCAAAGGTTGGAGAAGGATATTGATTTTACTACCATGGATGAAGAAGGAGAATCAATTGTTTTTGTTCCCCTTGAGGGGCAAGAAATCAAAAATCTTGATCCACCTATTGATTCTACAATGTCTACGCCATCTCTTAATGATGAAATTACAAAGCCTAAGTGGTGTGGATTTGATACTATTGATGATCCTAATGAAAATATGGATTTTGAGGCAACTCAAGCCATTGATCATGGAAAGGTGTCACGTGACACATGTCTTGAAAAACTAGACTCTTGTTTTGAAAGAGATGGACGCATGTTTGATTGGGTGCCTAACTTTGGTGTTTTTGAACAGGTGTTGGATGATGAAGAAGACAATGAAGAAAAAGAAAAAGCTACTAACACTCATCAAGTTGTGATAAATTTTAATCATGATGGGTTGAGTATGGGTGACAAGGTGAAATCTTTACCGTTGGTAGTAGCCACAAATATTTTAAGTGATGGGTTACATGATGTCCCTTTGGAGGCTAAGGTCATTGATGATGAAATGTCAAGTCTTGGTCAAGCTTTGATTGATTTTGATTGCTTTAAAATCTTGAAAAATAATTTGAATTCAAGACTTTTAGAAATAGGCTCTTGTTGGCAATATCTCACATTTGAAAAGGAAAGCCTACTTCTAAATCATGAGTGGAATGATGAAACTTGCATTTTAAAGAATAGACATGATAAAATTGAATATCAACCATTGTCTAATCAATTTGATTTGAATCTCACCTATGATGTTGCTAATAGAACTAAATCAAATTGGTATGGTGAGCATGGCAAGTTGAAATTTGTTACATTGTTTGGTCTAGTCTTGTTATTGTTGGATGCCCACAACATTTGGCATGTGTATTGTGACATATGTCTTTTGAGATGTTCTAATCATGTTTGGGATCCAGGAAAGTAATAGTCCAAGCCTGGCATCATCTTGTACTATATTGTATATAAATTTTGATTTTGGTTTGAGTCTGTGTTTTCAAGTTTCATTTTGGGATTGCTATTTGGATTAGGATTTAAGTTGTGTGTTTGATTTCATTTGACGTGTTTGGTTTGTTTTGAAAAAAAAAAAAAAGAGAAGAAGAAAATTTGAGATGTCAACTTATGCCTAAAATCAGGAGAATATGAAACATTGGAATTATGTTGTAGAAAGCTCCACAAGAAACACAAACATTTAAATAATATCGTTTGAATATTGTGATGCATGAAGTTGTCAGTTTTGCACATTATGGTAAATTAGATGATATATTCCATAAGAAGCAGTGCATTCATATCTCATGTCATATTCCACATTGCATATACATGTCATCTCAGTTACATTTTCATTCCATGGGCAATTATTGAGAAGGTGTTGAATCCTCTTAGGTTTATTACATAACATATATTAAAAGGATCCTAAGGTTGGGAACTGTTGCCCAAACTATCTTGAACCAAGCACATTCCATGCACATAAAAAGGAATCTTGAGCAAAATGGTCAAAACCATACTTGAATGAAAAGGTAAGGTGAAAAGAATATTTCATGTCTGTCCTATCATGTAACATAATCCTTAAAACAGTGGTTTTTACCATTTCCATCAAGCTTAAAGCCTAAAATCAAAGTAGTAAGGATAGGGTTAAATCCTCATCTCGCTTAGGTTGAGGATCCAATTCCCCAAAGCTCTGATTTGACCTACATGGAGTAGTAAGGATAGGACTTAATTCTCATCTCGCTTAGGTTGAGAATCCGATTCCCCAAGGCTTCCATTTTTCCCGTTTCATCATAAGGCTTGGATTGGAAGGATCGTACTACATGTCCTCTCGCAAAGGATGGGTAGTCATCCCAAAGGTCCAAGCAATAAAAGTAAAACTAATTTTTTCCATTTCATCTCAATCTTGGATTGGAAGGATTGTACTACGTGTCCTCTGCAAAGGATGGGCAGTCATCCCCAAGGTCCAAGAGATAAAAGATAATATTTTCCATTTCATCTTAATATTGGATTGGAGGGATCGTACTACATGTCCCTAGCAAGGATGGGTAGTCATCCCAAAGGTCCAAAGAAAAAAAGAGAGAGAAAAGAATGAATGAAAGCCAAGTCATGGATTATGGGGTTAAGTATGCTCATGCGTGGCAACATGTCTTGTCTAAAAGCAAGACCACTGATTGCTCATATGGATAGACTAGCCTGACCATTTCATCCATAACAGGTTAAATTATTTTGTTCAAGATGAGGTAATGAACTCCAAATCAGAATAGTAAGGATAGGGTTAAATTCCCATCTCGCTTAGGTTGGGAATCCTACTCCCCAAGGTTCTGATTTCACTCACACTTGCACATGGGTTCAAGATGGTAGTGACACATGACCAACTTTGGGATCTAGTAAATTAATTCAGTATACATTTTTTTGGTCCTAAGAGGGTTTGACATTTTTAATATGTTTGTCCATGATATAAGAAGGTTTGAGCATTTATAAAGCAGGTTGTTACATCTCTAGCATCTTCATCATGCATCAAATCCTGCACAAATCATTCATAGCCTTGCATACAAATCATAAGTGAAACTGACAATGGAATGTCGAACAAGTTCGAATGATAGGTGATGAAACACATTGCACACACCGAGCTGATACTTAATGATTCTGATGTTTCATGTATTTTTGATCTGTCGGTATTTGTTTATCTTCTATGTGCTGACGCCTGTATCTAAGCTTGTATGTTTCGGGTTGGGTTCTCACCAAAATGCTCAAGAGCATTTGACAGCAGAGTCGCCATTTGTTGTGGCTGATCCACAACACACCCCAAAATTGGGGACCCACATTTTTTGCATGCTTTCAAAGAAAACTGCAGTAGCCCAGATGCTAAAAAATCAAGAAAAAAGCAAAAATTTCACTAAGGAGAAAAAGTGTCGCGATATCGCGACATGTCGCTCTGTCGCGGCCGAAAGTTGTCGCGATATCGCGACATGTCGCTCCGTCGCTGGCAAAAATGAAAAAGTGTCGCGATATCGCGACATGTCGCTCCGTCGCTGGAAAAAATGAAAAAGTGTCGCGATATCGCGACATGTTGCTCCGTCGCTGGCAAAAATGAAAAAGTGTCGCGATATCGCGACGTGTTGTGAAATCGCGGTCCAGAGAGGAGAGAGAAAGACAGAATGGAAACTGGTAGCGAAATCGTGACATGTCACAAAATCGCGGTCAAACAAGTCAAAGGGGCCCGAAGCGAAAAAGCGTCGCGATTTCACGATAGGAAACAGCAAAGGGGCCCGAAGCGAAAAAGCGTCGCGATTTCGCGACAGAAATAGCAAAGGGGCCCGAAGCAGAAAGGTGTCGCGATTTCACGACGGAAAGCCGACAAAGTGTACGGAACAGAAAGGTGTCGCGATTTCGCGACATGTCGCGTTTTCGCGGCTAAGTGCAGCAAAACCCAGCGATAGAGAAAAACGTCACGATTTCACGACAGAAAGCAGCGAGACAGCCCGAAAGAGAAAAGCGTCGCGATTTCGTGACAGGTTGCATCCACGCGGCTCGAAGCAGAAAAATGTCGCGATATCGCGACATGTATCATTTTCGCGATGCATGAGGAGAAACAAAGTTGTTGGCAGAAAAACGTCGCGATATCGCGACATGTCTCATTTTCGCTGCGCATGAAGGCGGACAAGGCTGTTGGCAGGAAAATGTCGCGATATCGCGACATGTCACGTTTTCGCGATGAAAGTGAAGGAGCAAAGCTACATGCTATTTTTGGTCACGATTTACATGGGGCCGTTACAGAACATGCAAAAAAGTGCGGAACACGTGGCATACATGTGTGAGGGCTGTAGAGGCGTTACAGTTCATAGAGAAGATCTCGAGCACAAAAATCAAAAGCAATGGAAAGGCGGGGAAGGTGAAACGAAGCAATCTGGAAGACGAAACGAACCGTCATGGAAGGAGAAGCAGTTTGCCAGCAAGTATAAAACGTAGAGGCACAGATTGATACGAGGTCGAAAACCGCTACGAGCAGTGCTGCAGAGTTGATGGTGATTAGCCGTTCTGGGCCTGCTGTGGAGTGCTTTTCTTCCACTTTTGCTGGTTTTGAGAAAAACCAGAGATTTCGCCATTGTAACAGGACACATTTTTTTATGCAAAATTGTTCAAAAATTTGCATTTTATGGGCAAGAAAGGATGAGAAATTTTTTGCATGCTTCATTTTAACTGTTCTATTTTTCTCTTTTCAGATTTCAGATTTATAAATGAAATACATGCCATTGTTTTGGGTTATTTCATGTGAATGTCTGCAATCTAGAAATTATTTTAAACCCTTGGAGCTAGCACCTAGTTTACTTTGATTGTGTTTGTTTTGCAGGTCAAATAGGCTAGGTTGCATGTACGAAACTCTCACGTATTCGGTTTTGCCGGAATAGGATAGCATCAGACTGAACGTGTTCAATGTTTAATTTTCTGTATTTCTATTTCATTTTTATTTTATTTTCCAGAAGGTTCGACTTAGTTAAAACAAATATTTAAAATTTATAAAATCTAAAAAAAAATGAACAATCACTAAAGTTTATGATGAAATAAATCTACATTGCCCCTTGTTTACAGTTACTTGCAATCACTAAGGTGTTCCAAGCATTTAAATTGATTATCTTTATCTGAGATTATTAATACACAGTTGCAAATGCTAATATAGCGGAGACCTTGGAGAAGTTGGTTGTTTAACTTCTTTGCAAGAGGGGATTTGGAACCCAAATCCTAAGGAAGAGTGTACTTTCACAATTGGGTGAAAATACCACTCAACAAGACATAAAGTAAGGTTAGCTACAAAATGATATTCACAAGAATCAAGAATTGATTATCATGAAGCCTATGCATCTATAGCAAGGCTTAACACAATTAGAATGATTATAGCCTTAGCATCCCAAAAGGGGTGGAAAGTCTACAAATAGATGTCAAGTTTATCTTTTTAAATGAGGTGTTGGAAGAAGAGGTCTACATAGACCATCCACCATGTTATGAGTTGGAAGGACAAGAAGGAAAGGTGTATAAACTAAAGAAAGCCTTGTATGGACTAAAACAAGCACCCATGACTTGGTATAGTCATATTGACTCATATTTTCAGTAAAATAGCTTTCTCAAGTGACCATATGAGCACACTCTTTACATTAAGACTAATGAATAAGGATAAATTATAATAGTATTTTTGTATGTAGATAATTTGATTTATACTAATAGCAACAATATGTTGTTTGATTAGTTTAGAAATGCTATGAAGAGTGAATTTGAAATGACAAATTTAGGCTTGATGAAGTATTTCCTTAAAATTGAAGATTCTCAATCAAAATATGGTATCTTTATTTCATAATGTAAAATTTCAAAAGAGGTTCTAAAGAGGTTTATAATAGAAAATAGTAAACCAACCAACACACCAGTTGCAAAAAGTCTAAAATTAAGCAAGCACTATTGTAGTAATAATATAGATTCAACCTTTTTCAAGAGATTAGTTGGAAGTACTTGATAGCCACAAGATCATACATAATGTATGATCTTAATTTAATTTCAAGATTCATGGAAAACATCTAAGGTATGTCAATGGAACCAAAGATCAGGGGATTATTTATGTAACATCAAAATAACTTGAACTTGTTGTGTATACAAATAGTGATTGGGCTAGAAATATTGATGATATGAAAAGCACTTCAAGATATACATTCCATATTGAATCAAGTTCAATCACATGGTCATCTAAGAAATAACCTATTTTTGCACTCTTAATTGCTAAAGCAGAGTATGTTGTTGCCAAATCAGTTGCATGTCAAACAGTATGGCTTAAAATAATCTAGATGAGTTGGATCATGAACAAGAAGTGACAACTAATTTTTTTTGTTACAATAACTCAACCATAGCACTATCCAAGGACTAAGTGTTTCATAGAAGAAGCAAGCACATTGACATTAGGTTTCACTTCATTAGAGAATTTGTTAAAAATAAAGAATCAAATTGGTGTTTTTTAGGTCAAAAGATCAATTTGTAGATATATTCATAAAACCTTTGAATAAAGAATATTTTGAAAGGTTGAAAGAAATTTTAGGTGTCAAAGTTTTTGAGAAATTTGACTTAAGGAAGGGTGTTGAAAATTAATCTAGATTTCATCCTTCATATCTTCTTCACCATACTTACTAGAATCTTTCACTATGCCTCTTAGTACTTGTATTTAAATCTAGTAGTTATAGTTGCCCAAATATTAAATAGACATTTATTTTTAATTACTACATGTTAGGTAGTTAGTTGAACTCTCCTCTCCTTTCTCATTTTGAATATAAGTGTTGAGCATGTCCCTATTAAAAAAAGAAATAAAATGAGCCATATATTATCTTTCACTTGAGCGAGTGCAAGCATTGACACAACCTTTATAAAGGAGAAGAGACGATTTTTATTAGTGCATAATATGTGTTTGATCACTAACGAATCCATCCAACTAGTGCAAAAGACACTTCTAGTCAGTAGGGAAAGCATCCAACTAGTGCTAAAGACACTTCCACCAATAAAGAATGCTTCTAGTTGCTACAAGAATTGATTCGATCACTTGGAAAGGAATGAAAATAGATTAGATGATTTGATGGATTCATTGACTATTAACTACAAACAAAAAGAAAAAGTAAAAAAGACTCTATAATGTTATTATAACAACTACTTGTTAATACAATACTATATATAACATTTTGTGTTCAAATTTATTGTGTGAGCCTTTTCTATGTGTTGGTGAAAGTGAAGATAACCTAATATTATCTATGTGTTTATTTGATTGCTCTGTGTCTACTCTCACTAAAATTAAGTAAAGTCCTCTTTCTATTTCTATTTTATTTTCTCTCATGAAAACTGGGTGGTCCATTGCACATATAAATTAATCAAAAGACTTGAATATTAATTCCTTCTTGACACCTCTCCAACTTTACATCAAATTCCTTGTATATAGGAAACTTGTTTGAAAAGAATCCCCAATTGCAAAACTATTCAATGCACTTAACATGGCCTGACCAATGAGATTATTTTATAATAATAATAAAACAGGGATGATTTGTTATAATATTTTATATTTTTAGTGGGTTTGAATTATGTTATTGTTATAACTATAACTTCTAGTTATATTAAATAAATTATAACAGACTCTAATACTAACTTAACATGCCTTCCAATACTAAAAACCTAAATCTGATAACCTGTTAAAAATTTAGATAGTTAAAATAAATAATTAATAATAAACAAACTTTTTAACATCGGAGAACATTAAACATTAGAAAAATGTAAAAATTTGAGATTTAATATCTCTCCCACTATTTTGGCTTCCTATATTACAGTCACCAGACTCTGTCTTGGAGAAGCTTGGTACCAGTTTTAGGTACTACAGTCCCTCAGCACCCAACCGAAAAATATCTGGATTTCGTGGGAATTCCTTGATATGTTTTGCACGAATTGAAATGTGATAACTTGGGATACCATTATCAAAGTAATAGAAAGCCCTTGTACCATGGCTCCTTTATTTTCCACATTTTGTTGATCTCTCTCCCGCAACTGACGACACACCCGCTACTTCCCTTGTCGCTGGTCATCTTGGGATACAAGAAGAAATTTCGACTATCCAGATCCTTTATTTTCTTGTTCATGTTTAAACCTGCCATTCAAATTCACACTTATTAGAATAAGTTAATTTTGGTAGAGTCAATTAGCTCGAGAACTTCCTAATTTAAAAAGGAATAAAAGAACTCACAGTCTATGGTGAACTGGGAGTAATGCAGGCCGAAAGAATGCGGATCGCTGCTCAGAATTGGCCTCCGCCCTTCTTTGGCATACATGGCAAGGGCTGCCGTGATGACCTCCACGACCGTTGCGTCGTCGGAAAGCAATACACGCAGAGGCCCCGTGCTCTGCATAACGGTCAACTTCACCACCAATTTAGCGCTTCTGTGAACCTTATTAGCGGGTTCTGATGATGATACCTTTCCGCTAAAGAATGGAAAATGCGTCTCCAGATTTAGCCAGAAAGTCCGCTCTCCCACAGGTTTGTCCCGATTCATGAGTTCCGGTTGTGTCTTCGCCCTCCTCATAAGCGTAGCCTTCTTCGGTTTGAGATCCGAATTTTCACCGACCTGTTCTCCGTGGAGCTAAGAAAACCGCCCGCTAAAGCTTTGCAATCTGTGGAAACTTCCATGGCTATGGCTATGGCTTTGTCTGTGTAGCCCTCCTCCTTTGACGCCACCGTTTGGTCTTCTGTACTCCACTAACTTGCTTTTCTTCTCCATTGAGAGATACGAAGCAGTTTCTGCGCTCTAATATAAACGGCTTCACCTCAATCTGCGATATAGGGGGGGTTAGATTCCGTCCCTCATCAAACTGTGATGTTACCAAATAGGCTTTGGATGGATGTTGAGGGTGTGCCAAGACCAGTGCAAATTTAAAGCATGAAGGGCATCTTCAAGGGCCGCAACACAACACAATACAACACAGTAGTGTATCTGGGGCCTGATTGATTCCTTAATTCGCATCAGCGACAGTCCTCTTGAATCTGGTATTGATCGTTAGAAATTAGAATCAAGTTCGATTACAATATAAGTCGTTGATCAAATCGCCCGCATTAAAATAAAAATATATGGATTATGATCTTCACAAGAAGAAAAAATAAAAATAAAATCTCCAGATAGATTAGAATCTCTGGCATACACTTAATTGAGTTGTTGATTGTTTTATTTTAACCATTAGGGAACAAAATTGTTTTGAAACTGGTTCTGTTGCCACTATATATTATTATTGCGTAAATTGTTTTGAAACTGGTTCTGTTGCCACTATATATTATTATTGCGTGGGTGTTGATTCCTATCGAAATCGTTCTCATTATTCCCAGATTTAGACGGAACCCGTAGTGAGTCCAAGACATGACGAACGTGCACCTGGTGTGGTGTATGGACCGGTTGCCCTATTGTTGAAGAGCATTAATGCATAAAGATAACCCACTAAATAATAATAACCAACCCCTTTTTTGTTTTGTTTTTTTTCTTTTAATAGACACACGATTGCTTGTCCTTGAAGCTAAGGAAAATTATAAATGGAGTAATACAAAATCTCCTTTTCTTTCCCTTCATTGCTAGACTAAAAGGGTATAATTATTTGACAACTAGTGCTAGGCGAGCGAAACAAAAAAAGAAAAAAAAAAACCTTTAAAAACGTTGTTTTCCTATACGGGAGTAGCATCTTCATGTGGCAAACTACATCTTTTAAACAAGTTTTCTGGTAGCTTTATGCTTAATAAAAATTTGAACATTTTTTTATCTTTGATAGTTTGATTCAAATTTTTAATTGATTTGAATTAAAAAAATTAGAATTATGATTTAATTATATTTTTTTTCTCCTCTCAACTATGATCCCTCGTAAAGTCGAGAGCTATGCTTATCAATAGGGAATTTATGATTTAATTATATTTTTTTTCTCCTCTCAACTATGATCCCTCGTAAAGTCGAGAGCTATGCTTATCAATAGGGAATTTAATATACATTGAGAGCTATGCTTATCAATAGGGAATTTAATACACACTCACCCACACCGTTGTTTGAATCTTGGGGATATGATTCAATTATGTTAATAATTAAAAAATTTAATTCATATAATTTATACAAGTAATTGTAGTGTAGTTATATGTGAGTCGGAAGAATCAAGAGAGAGTGCAAGTTGAGAGGAAGTGCGAGCTAAGAGGGAGTGTGAACCAAGATTCAATTATGGTGAAAGAGTGACGGGTTCATCCGAAGTGCATCAATGTTTCAAACTCTTACCACAAATGTGTGGAACATTATTTTCGAAAACTTTCTAAAGTAAAGGAACGCCAAAAAAAAGAAGAGACAGGGCTATTGTGAACCAAGAAGTGCAAGCTGGGAGCGAGTGTGAGGCAGGAGAAAGTGCAATTTGGGAGCGAGTGCAAGCTAAGAGAGTGTGAGCCAAGAGCAAGTCCCATTAGCTATTTTGGAAGGAAATTCATATTTGAAAGCCCTAATGGGAAGTCTAGATGCCCTAGTTGAAAGTATGGAGGCCGAAGTTGGAGATAAGTAGAAGAATGAATACATTGCAAGTTCCATCTAGGTAGCAGATGTTACACTAGAAGTGAGTATCAAGGATGAGATGATTGAGCATGATATAATGGTCCTTAAAAGGAGAGGGTTAATATGTAAGTTCCATAGATCATGGCCAAGGTTTTTGGAGATTCAAAATTAGATAAAGTGGAAGTGGGGATTAAATTCAAATTACTATGTTACTTTTCTTCTTAAAGGTTTTTTCCTCGTCATCTTTTCCAGTTCAAAAATTAGGAATAAAATAATGGTTGGTGGCTCATGGTTTAGGGGAAGAGATGCATTTTATTTGAGACCATGAAATGAAAATTATTTTGTTGAGATAAAAACTATTAAGAAGATTTTCAATATGGGTTAGGCTTTTTGGACTTCCATATCATCTTATAAATAAGGATGTTTTGAAGAATATTGGAAATACCCTAAGGGAGTTCATCAAGGAAGGAAGGACTAACTACTAAGGAGCGAAAGCATACTATATATAGTTCAATATGTGTTGCTATGGATATTTCAAGATCTTTGCCATAATCTATTAAGATTAAATCTTAATCAAGAGAATGGGATCAACAAGTATATTATGAAAATATTGCATTTTGTTGCCACAATTGTTATGAGATTGGACACATGCCAAGAGTTTGGAAAGTAAAAACTATGAAGAAAGAGACCAAAAAATCTAGCCATGAGATAAACTTCAAGATGAAGCAAGGAAATCATATAGTTATAGCAGCTAGATCAGATCGAGGATTTTTCGCTCTAAAATAAGAGGTAATGAAAGCCTACCTACAATATCATTTGGCAAGTCTAAAAGGAATTAAAGGTGCAAAAGAAGATGTGGAGATAAATCTTAAAATAAATATGGAAAAAGAGGTCAAGTCTACTCCGGGTAAATCATCTTCATTTTCCTCAAGTAGTATAGAATCCTCTTCGGGTAATAAAAGTGAAAGGGGTGAAGATGTTATTCCTTGCACTTTAAGGTTTCAAGAGCAACATAATAAATATACGAGAATGGAGAAAACCCATAAAATTTAGGTTTTCTAGGGTAGAATAAGAAGATAATTTCTATAGAAGAGCATCCTTGCACTTTAGAGTTTCTAGAAAAACATAATGAAGATTGTGCTTTTGATGTTATTCCTTGCACTTCATATCCTTTAGAATAAGGTAAACCTAAATATGATAAGTCTTACTACGAGCATTGTGAGAAGATTGAAGAGATTAATGAAGATGAAAGTATTGCTAGGAATGAAAAAAGAGAGGAAGACCCAAGAAACAAAAATAAAGCGAAAGAAACTCAGAGGGATATTGATATGGAAAAACAAAAGCAAATATCAAAAGTGCTAACAAGAAGTGGGGCTAATATTAGGGTAATGAATAAAAACCCTAAAAAAAGCATTAAGAAATTGTGAGGTTGTTATAGACAAGATATTTATAGATATAGAATTTGGGAAGCAAATATTTTAGCCATTCATTGTGTTGAATTTCATCTTGATAGAATTTAAATTTTGGAAGACATCTAATATAAAAGGAGTTGATTAGGGAAACTTAGCAGTTAGCAGTTTGAGAAATATGGAGAATATCTTTGATAGAAAGGTAAATTTGGATACGCTTTAATTAATTTATTAGAAATGTAATGAGAGAAATGTAATGTTTTATTTTTATAATGTGAGTGGCCCCCAATAGAAGCCATACAAATCTTATTAAAAATAAAAATAAAAAGTAATTATAGTTATACAGTCTTGAACCCCCTCAACAATCATCTTGAACTTTTATTAAAGAATATCATAAAATATTTTATTTATAACATTTCAAACTAGTGTTAGATATTGTGATGCAAAATTGATTAATTAATAATAGTAGTTATTAATTTATTTATTTATTATTTATACAAAGAGTTGGAAAATTAAAAAAAAAAAACAATTCTAAAGATAAAAGGACAATTAAAAATAAGTAAAGTAGTTCTAAAAATAAAAATATGATTAAAATAGAAAAGTGCATATAAATTACATAATGTAAAAAACCCATAATTATAAATGGGTGAGTGCTAAAATAGAAAAGAAAGGTAATGATATAGAAAAGTCAAGTTATTTTTGGCATGTAAGATGTCTATAGATTAGGTGTGAGGCACCTATATTAAGGGGAATTCAAGAAGGATTCAAGGAATCCAAAGGGATTCGATTATAGAATTCAAGGAAGATTCAATTGGTTGTAAACTTTGGTTTTATGATCACAAATCAAACATACAATATAATATAGCATAATTGTTGTGTATATCTGGGGCTATGTGGTTTTTATTCTATGTGATAAATTATTGATTTTTAATTAAAATCATATCTTTATTGGCTAAATATGTATTCTTTGCACCCTTGTATTAACATCTACTATCAAAGCCAAGGGTTCTAGTTTGTTGGTTTCTATATTATAGGCTCAAAATTATTAGTCTAGATTATTGTTGGTTCTTTGAAGAAGGAAAAAGAAGTTCTTGGTGAAATATTTGATCAAGTATTTCTTAACTAGAATTTTAACAAATTTTGTTGAATAAAAAATCTCTACATTTATTAATGAAGAACACAAGCTTATACCGAGAGGGGGGGTGAACAGTATAAGACCTCTTTTTACTTTTTCCTTTATATTTCAAAATAGTAAAGCAATATACCCAAAGCAATATCAAAGCAATGCACAAAATCATCCACAAAGTGACATCAATTTTAACGTGGTTCACCCAGAATGGCCGGGCTACGTCCACAAAACTTTTCTCTAAAAGTTATCTCAAAGTTCTTTGGGAATCCTTCCCAATTACAATGTTTATGAGCCTCGGCTCAAAGGAGATACCTTCCCCCAATCAGAATTTATGAGCCTCTGCTCAAAGGAGATACCTTCCCCTCTGCTCTGGAAATGATCCCTCAGAAGATCAACTGCCTCTACCTCTTGCCAGCACGTGGAACTCCTTTCCACCGAAGACCTCCTATCCTCAATGCTTAGCCTAAGAGACCTCTGCCTTCTATGATCACGTCCACAGTAGCTCAGCAACCTGTACCAAACACAATCAGTCGGTCTAGTACAAGTCTTCCTCTTCTGTCAGATCTGTCCAACTTTGAACAAATCAATCCTCTACACACAAGCCTTCTCAAAGACTTGCCAAATCTATTCTCAGGTTCTTCTCAAAGAACCAATGCACCTCTGTCCTCAAGCAGCAGCACTCCGCATTCGTCTTTGCCCTTTGTGCTCTCTACGCCCTCTGCTCTCTTTGCGCAATCACAACCGCACTTGATCGAACTTCAACCTTTGCACCTCTACGCAATCACAACGGCACCGTCTTCGCACACTCTGCTTCCTTTGTGATCTTTCACACTTAGAATGATTCGACGAAATGCACTCTGCACACTACGATCGAATTTCGCACTCTGCTCTCGGCGATCGAACTTTTTGCTCTGCGCACTATCTGCGAACGTCGCACATCAACAACACATTCATTTTTTTTCAACTCTCCAAACAACCCTCCTTTTATAACAAAATTTTCATGAAGAAAACTTTAATCTTAGTCGGCTGTTATAACAAATGCAAACCCTAATCTTCGTCGATTGCAAGCCCTAATCTTCATCGGCTAAAATTTGACTTTGTCGGCTTCACTGCCTCTGTAACTCTTCTGTAGCTTCTGCCATGAAAATACAACATGTCACGATATCATGACACTTTTCGCTTTCTTAACCTCTTCTCGGCTTGCACCCGCGAAAGCAGAACATGTCACGAAATCGTGACACTTTCGCTTCCTTGCACTCTTTCTTGCTTGCACTAGCGAAAATGGAACATGTCACGAAATCGTGACACTTTCGCTGCCTTGTGCTTTTCTCTGCCTTACACCCATGAAAATGAAACATGTCATGAAATCATGACGCTTTCGCCTTTGAGCTCTTCCTTCTTGAATTTGTCATGAAATCGTGACGCTTCTTCTTCCATGCTCTTTCATTTTGCTTCTATCATGAAATCGTGACTCTTCTCCTATTGAAGACCTGCTTTCTATTTCTGTCATGAAATCGTGACACTTTCTCCAACCGTATGCTGCCATCTCAATCTGTCATGAAATCGTGACACTTTTTGCATCCGTAAGCTTTCTCTTCAACCTGTCACGAAATCATGACATTTCTTACTTCGAAACCTTTCCTTTGCTGCATGTCACGAAATCGTGACAGTTCTTACTTGGAACATTTTCATCTGTAGCATGTCACAAAATCGTGACAGTTCTTACTTGGAACATTTTCATCTATAGCATGTCACGAAATCGTGACACTTTTCGTGTTACTTTCTCTCTCTTCGAACTTGTCGCGAAATCGTGACAATTCACACTACGGACTCTCTCTTCTGCATTATGTCACGAAATCATGACACTTTTTCTTTCGGACTCTCTCTCCTGCAACATGTCACGAAATCGTGACACTTTTTTGTCCGTACAACCTTCCTTGCAATATGTCACGAAATCGTGACATTTCTGACTCCGTACATTCTCTCTCCTCTTTGAGTCGCGAAACTGCGACATGTCGCGATATCGCGACACTTTTCTAACTTGCTTTCTCTCTCCTGCTTAAGTCGCGAAAATGCGACATGTCGCGATATCGTGACACTTTTCTAAAAAGCTTTCTCTCTCCTGCTTAAGTCACGAAAATGCGACATGTCGCGATATCGCGACATTTTTCCAACTTACTTTCTTTCGAACCTGTCAGCTTGGGGTTTGCAAAAGACCTTTGAAACTGTCATGTCGTAACCTTCATCAAAACAAATTATTTGACATCAAATCAAATTCCTTCAAAAGCTTCTTGACATCAATGACAACTTATATACTTGAGCAAAGGCAATGTACCCAAAATACCCAAAATTGCCAACAATCTCCCCCTTTGTCATTGATGGCAAACCTTTACTGAAAACACTTCTCAAGAGCCAAAACTGAAACCAACTGTGCTAACAATTGACAAACTATGCCCACAACTAAGAATCTTCCTTTGAAGTTTTGCTCCCCCGAACTTGAAGCTTTCCTCTTCACTTGAAGCTCTCCCCCTTACTCATATCTCTCCCCCTTTGTCATCAATGGCAAAGGGTCACCTTTGGGGCTCGGGACCAAGAATGAGCCTCTTAGCTCGGTCCCTCCCCCACCTCCTGATGAGGTGATTAATTCTGGGGTGGGAGTAAAACTCCCATTAGGCATCGATCATCATCAGCGTCTATAACTTCCTTGTCGGGCCTTCTCTTGAACTCTTTGTCCATATTCCTATTCTTGTTACTGTTCTTGTTCTTATTCTCATCCCTGTTCTTGTTCATGCCTTGATCCTTGGACCTGATCATGCCACTGTTCCTGTACCTGTATTCTAGAATTTTAGCTCTACACTGTCTGATTATATGACCTTCATTGTTGCACTTGAAACACTTGACGATGTTGTTTCTCTGAGGTAAACCTGATCTTTGAATCCACCAGTTCTGCCCAAACCTGTTCTGACCAAACCTGTTCTGGTCGAACCTATTTTGATCAAACCTGTTCTTGTTATTTACCTCGCAATAGACTGCCTTGTGCCCAAACTATTGACAAGAGTAGCAATACCCTTGAAAGAAACTAGCACTTCTAAAATTGTCATTTACCTTCTTCACTTGAGCCATGCAATGTGAAGCCATGTGACCAAACCTGTGACACGTAAAACATCTGCCTTGAAATTTTCCTTTATTTGACCTCTTGGGTCCTAAAAACTTCTTCTTCTCATTCTGAATTCTGTTTTCTATTTCTACGCATCTATCATTCAAGGACTCATGATCTGAAATACTTTCCTCATCAGAACTCTCTTCCTTTTGGAGTCTCTTACTAGACTCTCCAACTTGTTCCTTGTGTGGCTTAACAAAACCAAGGCCTATTTTATCTGTTGTTTTTCTTTGACCTTTGATGAGTGACTTAACCTTTTTGGAGCTATCTTGAAACCTGTAAAGCTTATCCTTGTACTCTTTAGTTTCCTCTTTCAAAGAAGCCATTTTCTGTTCCAACTCACTATACTCAAGAACCTTAGACTCTAACTCATCCTTGAGTTCTTGTGTCTTAGCTATAGAGAAATCAAGATTTTCTATAAGATCATCTCTCTCCATACAACATTCATCTAACTTATCCTTGAGTCTAGCATTCTTCTTTCTTTCCTTTTTCAAAGCACTAAGAGCATTAGTAAGTTCACTTTCAAGATCCTTTATTTGTTTGCTTTCTGAATCATCAAAGCCTTTTTCAGATTTCTTATCACTAGAGGTGCTACCTTTTTCAAAAACCATACATGCATCTTCCTTATAGTTTTCTGAAGCATCCTCATACATACTGGAAACCAAATCATTATTTGTACAATCATCCTCAAGGTGACCAAAATTTCCACATCTAAGACATTTCATGATAATGAATCTATGTTTCGGTTCTTCCTCTTTTTTGATATGAACAACATCTCATTTTCATCATCACTTGAAGAACTTTCACTATCACTACTAGAACACTTACTTGCTTTGTCTAGGTAGAAACTCTTCTTGTGCTTGTGAGAATACCTCTTTCCTTGATTGTTGTGCTCATCTTTGTTCTTTCTGTGATGCTTGTGCTTTTCGGAATCCTTGCTCTTAGAATCCTGTTTATCTTCATCACTTTCATTCTTGGGAACAGTACAGTCAGTAGCATAATGACCAAACTTTCCACAATTGAAACATCTTATATTTTTCATGCTTTTGTGCTTTCTAGAGAACTTGCCTTTCTTGCTGTAATATGCCTCTTCATCACTAGAAGACTCATCACTCTCTTGAAGCTGTTTCCCCTTGGATTTCTTGGTAGCCTTGAAAGCTGCCTCTTTCTTGACATCAACCTTCACTTGAGTTCTCAACTCAAATGCTGCAAGTATACTATGGAGCTCATCCTTTTTCAACTTATCCAAATCTTTAGCTTCCTCAATAGCAGAAATATTTTCACTAAATCTATTAGGAAGAGATCTTAAAATCTTATCACAAACATCATTTTCAGCAAGCTCAAGACCTAAGTCTTTCATGGAGTTAACAACCTCATCCATACGAAGCATGTAGTCACTAATATTTTCATCATCATTCATCTTGAGTTGTTCAAACATACCTTTGAAGTGTCTCAACTTGGCCTTTTTGACATTTGTATCACCTGTATGAACCACCTACAACTGTTTCCACATTTCACTAGCTGTCTTGCAGTGAATCACTTTGGTGAGATCTGCTTTCTGTAAGCCTTTCAGGATTGCATTCATTGCTGTGATGTAGGAGCCTTTCTTCTTTAGTATTTGGACCATGTACAGGAATAGTGTACTCATCTTCAATTACTTCCCATACCTCATTACCAAGTGCCATTAGATGAACCTTCATCCTTGCACTCCAAAGACCAAAATCTGACCCATCAAGAATAGGTGTTGCATTGCCACTTGAATAATCCATTGTGTTCTTTACTAGCTTTTCCTTCAAGTTGTTAAACTTTTCGAAGGCACCTGCTCTGATACCAATTGAAGAACACAAGCTTATACTGAGAGGGGGGGTGAACAGTATAAGACCTCTTTTTACTTTTTCCTTTATATTTCAAAATAGTAAAGCAATATACCCAAAGCAATATCAAAGCAATGCACAAAATCATCCACAAAGTGACATCAATTTTAACGTGGTTCACCCAGAATGGTTGGGCTACGTCCACAAAACTTTTCTCTAAAAGTTATCTCAAAGTTCTTTGGGAATCCTTCCCAATTACAATGTTTATGAGCCTCGGCTCAAAGGAGATACCTTCCCCCAATCAGAATTTATGAGCCTCTCGCTCAAAGGAGATACCTTCCCTCTCGCTCTGGAAATGATCCCTCGGAAGATCAACCGCCTCTACCTCTTGCCGACACGTGGAACTCCTTTCCACCGAAGACCTCCTGTCCTCAATGCTTAGCCTAAGAGACCTCTGCCTTCTATGATCACGTCCACAGCAGCTCAAGCAACTCTGTACCAAACACAGTCAGTCGGTCTAGTACAAGTCTTCCTCTATCGTCAGATCTGTCCAACTTTGAACAAATCAATCCTCTGCACACAAGCCTTCTCAAAGACTTGCCAAATCTATTCTCAGGTTCTTCTCAAAGAACCAATGCACCTCTGTCCTCAAGCAGTAGCACTCCGCATTCGTCTTTGCCCTTTGTGCTCTCTATGCCCTCTGCTCTCTTTGTGCAATCACAGCCGCACTTGATCGAACTTCAACCTTTGCACCTCTGTGCAATCACAGCGGCACCGTCTTCGCACACTCTGCTTCCTTTGTGATCTTTCACACTTAGAATGATTCGACGAAATGCACTCTGCACACTATGATCGAATTTCGCACTCTGCTCTCGATGATCGAACTTCTTGCTCTGCGCACTATCTGCGAACGTCGCACATCAACAACACATTCATTTTTTTTCAACTCTCCAAACAGCCCTCCTTTTATAACAAAATTTTCATGAAGAAAACTTTAATCTTAGTCGGCTGTTATAACAAATGCAAACCCTAATCTTCGTCGATTGCAAGCCCTAATCTTCGTCGGCTAAAATTTGACTTTGTCGGCTTCACTGCCTCTGTAACTCTTCTGTAGCTTCTACCGCGAAAATACAACATGTCGCGATATCGTGACACTTTTCGCTTTCTTAACCTCTTCTCGGCTTGCACCCGTGAAAGCAGAACATGTCATGAAATCGTGACACTTTCGCTTCCTTGCACTCTTTTCTGCTTGCACTAGCAAAAATGGAACATGTCACAAAATCATGACACTTTCGTTGCCTTGTGCTTTTCTCTGCCTTACGCCCACGAAAATGGAACATGTCACGAAATCATGACGCTTTCGCCTTTGAGCTCTTCCTTCTTGAATTTGTCGTGAAATCATGACGCTTCTTCTTCCATGCTCTTTCATTTTGCTTTTGTCACGAAATCGTGACTCTTCTCCTGTTGAAGACCTGCTTTCTATTTCTATCATGAAATCGTGACACTTTCTCCAACCGTATGCTGCCATCTCAATCTGTCATAAAATCATGACACTTTCTGCATCCGTAAGCTTTCTCTTCAACATATCATGAAATCATGACATTTCTTACTTCGAAACCTTTCCTTTGCTGCATGTCACAAAATCGTGACAGTTCTTACTTGGAACATTTTCATCTACATGTCGCGAAATCGCGACACTTTTCGTGTTACTTTCTCTCTCTTCGAACTTGTCGTGAAATCGTGACAATTCACACTACGGACTCTCTCTTCTGCATTATGTCACGAAATCGTGACACTTTTTCTTTCGGACTCTCTCTCCTGCAACATGTCATGAAATCGTGACACTTTTTCGTCCGTACAACCTTCCTTGCAATATGTCACGAAATCGTGACATTTTGACTCCGTACATTCTCTCTCCTCTTTGAGTCGCGAAACTGACATGTCGCGATATCGCGACACTTTTCTAACTTGCTTTCTCTCTCCTGCTTAAGTCGCGAAAATGCGACATGTCGCGATATCGCGACACTTTTCTAAAAAGCTTTCTCTCTCCTGCTTAAGTCGCGAAAATGCGACATGTCGCGATATCGCGACATTTTTCCAACTTACTTTCTTTCGAACCTGTCAGCTTGGGGTTTGCAAAAGACCTTTGAAACTGTCATGCCGTAACCTTCATCAAAACAAATTATTTGACATCAAATCAAATTCCTTCAAAAGCTTCTTGACATCAATGACAACTTATATACTTGAGCAAAGGCAATGTACCCAAAATACCCAAAATTGCCAACAATTAAATAATATATCATGTCTCTCAATGATGCTTCCATGAACATCCCTTTGTTTAAAAGAGATAACTTTAAGTATAAAATATTAGCTAAAGTAAATCTTAGTGTTGAAAGGCATATGGGATAGCATAGTGATGGGTTACTACCTCCAGCTGATTGGAGCAACTTGCCACAAGATCAAAAAACCAAAAAAAAAGGATGAGGAGAAGGTTGATGCACAAGCATTTTTCTACATTTAAAGTGTTATAGATCCTAGCATCTACCATCACTTGGTTGCAAAAATGTAGTCGAAGCATAGAAAAATTTTGATACTTCCTACCAAGGAATGAAGGTCTGGGCAACCAAGCTCTAAACTTTGAAGATGAACTTTGAGAACATGTGAATAGATAAAGAAGAATGCATAGGAAACTATTGTGTTAAGATGAATGACATGGTGCACAATATGTGTGGCTATTATGAATATATTGAAGAGAATATGGTTTTCAAGATCTTGAGATCTTTGACACCCAAGTGGCTACACATAGTTGTCACCCTCAAGGAGTGGATAGACTTGGACAATATAGAAGTTGAAAATTTGGTCAGTTTACTCTTGTCTCATGAAGACAAGATGAAATACTCAACCAACAATTTGGATCAAACTCTTGAGACAAGACGAGGACTTCAAAATCTCAAGGAATAAAGTTGGTAAAGCATGGATCTGGGGTATGATGCACCTCAGAGAGATCCAAACAAAATAGAAAGAAGAAAGGTAGCTTAAAATGGAAGAACAAGTTAAATAAGAAGAATATTACTTGCTACTAAAACAAGAAGCCTAGACATAAGAAGAAAGATTATAGGATCTTGGTAGCCAAGACTTAAGGAAATCAAAGTAGTGGAAGCAAGAAGACCTACACTATGGAATATAATAATGATTGTGGAATCAAGAAAGGAATTTTGATTTCTTGATAGCAATTACTCTAACCACAAGTCCAATTGTAAATATGGCTTCAACAAGCTTGATGACAACTATAACACTCAAGTGCAATTGGGAGATACAAATATGGTTCAAGTGGTTATAAAAGGTAAGATACCTATCAACTGTAGACATGGAAAAGGAACCATTAGTGATGTCTATCATGTTCCCATATGAAGTACAACTTGATAAGTGAGGGGTAGCTTGTTGAGAGAGGTTTCAAATTGGTATTTGAAAATAAGGAGTGTCTTATCTTTAATGAGAAGTAATGATACAAGTTGATTTGAACATCTTCTATGATGAAGAATAGGATATTTTCTCTAAAGATCAATATGACAACCAATGATACTTGTTATACCACTATTGAGGATACAAGTTGGTTGTGGCATGAGAGGTATGGACACCTCAATTTTGGTAGTCTTCATATTATTCACCAAAAATAAATGGTTCATGGGCTTCCAAAAATGCAATCGAAGAGCAAACATGAAGTATTTAAGGGGTGCATACTTGAAAGGAATAATAGGGACAATTTTCCCTCCAGCAAATAGAGTACTAGCCACCCATTAGAGCTAGTCCAATACAACCTATGTGGTCCTATGTCTTGCTAAACCATTGGAAATAATCTCTATTTTATTGCATTCCTTGATGATGCTACTATACATGTATGGATTTTCTTCTTGAAGGGAAGATATAAAGTATTTTCATCCTTTAAGATATTTAAGACTATGGCTGAAAGTTAAAGTAGAAGATCCATCAAGACTTTGAGGATGGATAGAGAATAATAATTTTTCTCCAAGGAGTTCCTTGATTATTGTTCCTCACATGACATCAAAGGCAACTAATTGCACCTTATTATCCAAAATAAAATAGGGTAGCAAAGAGAAAGAACAAGACAAAAGTGGAATCACCTAGGTGTTGTAGGTGAGTTGGAGAGGAGAGGGCAATCCTCCAAGGGAGGTCCCAGGTTCGAATCTCCACCCTACCAAAAAGCTGAATTGGGTACCCAAAATACAATTGATAATGTTGGTGCGGGTAGGGTTGGGTGCGACCCTTGGTGACTTTGACTAGGTGTAGAACCCCCTGTTCATGGTCTCTTAGACCAAGGCGGCCCCGCAAGGGGTTTTTCGCTTAAAAAAAAAAAGACAAAAGTGGAATCAACTAAAAGCATGTTTGAAAGAAAATGTTTACAGATGTATTGGGGTGAAGGGGTGAAGATAATTCTTTACATACTCAATATGATTCCTACAATAGTGGTCAAGAAAAAAAATCCATATGAGGCTTGGAACACATATTTTAAAGTATTTGGATGCTTAGCATATGTACATGTTAATGATGAGAAGAGAAAGAAGATGGATCCCAAAAGTGTACCTCATGTCTTCATAGGCTATAGTGATAAGAGCAAGGCATACAAGTTCTACAATCCTCAAAATAATAATACTATTAACTCCCAAGATGTTATTTTTGGTCAAATATTTACCTAAAATACAAAACATGCGTTTGTGTACCCTAGACATAGCCAACATTGAAAGGCCAAAGGAAAGAAATGTCCTCCGTACCAATCTCCAGAGAGGGTTGGCTCCCTTACTAATCCTACACCGGTTTAAGTCTAGAGTTGCAGGAAATAAATTGCAAAAAATGGAAAGAAATGGGAAATATAGCCATGGGAAAAAGATGTAGGATTGGGGATAGACTAGCAGCAGGAATTCCAACCAAGTATTGTAGCATCATAGAATAGAAAGAAGGCAAAATAATCCACTTATAATTTTATAGAGACAACTTCTAGAATCGCATTCCAGGATTCTCTCTCTCACCAGTAGTGCTCAAATCCAGATGCAGAATTCAAACTTAGCAGCAGATAACAAACATGAATATAAAAAAGAAATGCTCAAAGTAGAAATAAGTCACACATAAAAATTGCTTGTAAGAATCAGAAGCCAAATTCCTTCTATTTACATAGAAAACTTGAATAGTTTTTATGTAGAGTGTCTATCCTCCTTTTACATTGAAAATATTTAGTATTTATAGAGGTTTTCGCCTCTGTCTATTTAATACACAAAATACAAAATGTTTATAGATCAGGAACCTTGGTGAAGAAATTCCTTCTTGAAAATCTTGAAAATCTTCCTTTCGTGGCAATGATCCGACTTTTAAGAGAAAATTCTTGGGGAATCAGCAAATTTGAGTGTCAGTGCACGAAAAACTATGAAGATGATCGATGATTTGGTACATTCATTGCACCTTGGAAACTCACCCTTGTTCATAATGTCTTGGAACTTATGAAAATCACCTTGTGATTTTAATCTTATAGTGCTTTTAGCATGAAATCAAAAATTGTAATTACTCTTTGCCTCAATCATTAAATTCTCACCATTTTTTTGATCTGAGCACCTATGAAAAGTCTCTGTTAATACTTGAAATCAAATTCACCCGAAACAGAGCAATGAGCGAAAATGCTTCCTTTAACTTTTATCACTTCCTCCTTATTCGTGCCTCCTAGTAGAGAGGGTGCCCATAAAGTAGCAATATTTATAATTTCACTTGGTCCATGGCTTTGAATTGCTCCTTATAATTTCTCCTAAGGGAGAAGCGAAAAATACTTTATTTGACCATTGAAACACCTCTTGCAAATATCACATTATTGCGCTCAATGTACAGCCCCATATCTTACCCAATTTAAAATTATTTACGTTGTATTTATCTCATTGTCATGGCAAGTATTCAACTCGGGGATAGTCTAGGTGAAAGTAACTTATTATACACCACTGGGTTTATACTTGATACCTTGAACCACTCGTGGGGCCATATTCATGTAGCTTCGCCCCTGGGAGGGGTGAATGAGACTTTCACCCCTCACCTGGGGTGAAAGTGCTATCACCTTTACTCCTTTCAATGCATGATAAGGTGGGGTCCACATCCTATGTTTTATATATGTGTTTGCCCGAAGGGAGGGAAAAATGTGTTTTCACCCCTCTCTTTGGGTGAACGAAGCCTTGACTTTTCAACACGTCGACTAGGTGCAACACCTTTAAAAATTGATGACGTTCACCCCAGAGCAGGGTGAATGATGCTTTCACCATTTATTTGGGGTGAACCTACTCATTTATATTATCGTCATGCTTCAACTTTAGGCCCACCTCAAACTTAATCACTTGAATGTGTTTTCACCCCAATGAGGGGCGAAAGGTACTTTTGCCCTTCACTTGGGGCAAAAATCATTTCCAAACTTGCCATTCTTTAGTTCTTTTAAAATTTGCGTTCACCCTGAAATGGGGGTGAATGGGTTTATCGCTCCATTTTTTTGGGGCGAACACACCTTTGCTCTTCCCTTTGCTCAACAAAAAGTTTGTCTAAATAAATAAAGGCATCTTCGCCCCGAGGAAGGGTGACAAAGGTCTTCGTTCTTAATTCAGGCGATAATGTTGTTATGTCTTTTATTTTTACCTTGAACTTTTAAGCGTTGTTTTCTTTGACGTCTTCAGATGATATTTACTAATTTGTCACACCATTCTCCACAAAAATTTACCTTATAAGAATTTATTAAAAATAAAAGAAGATAATCACACACAAAAATAACTGCACCATATTATAGAAAGCACTACAACATGGATTTACTGTATTTTCTGCTTTTACAATAAAAAATCATTCAACAAAATTTGATCAAAATTTTAATGTGGCATGATGTCAAAACTGCCAATATTTTTGGTGGCTCATGGGGTATCTAGCTCTCATGGATGCAAGCGATCCCATTCCTTTATCCATTGGTATTTTTAGTGGTCCTTCTAATTGACTGCCTTGGCTAGTGTTGATTTGGACATCTTTTTCTACGTCTATTCAACTGCTACCTTTTCAGTTATTGCTTGTTCTGCTACTATCTATTCTGCTACTACTTGCTTCGCTACTACATGTTCTACTGTGGCCTACTCTTCCTATTCCTTTAAACTTTCATAGGTGATTTCATAAACTATAACTACCTTGAGCCAAGCATGTGTGGTGAACAAGCAAGGAATACTAAGCAATTCATAAATATACCGTAGATTCTAGGTATCCTCTAGGCTAAGGTGCTTAGATCATTGAGCTAACTCAAACAAGGAAAACTCCATGTGGGTGAAATTATTCATGAGTGGTAGCACTTGTTCTTTCATGATTGACTCCTTGCACTTGTTAATTTCTGATGTGTCCTCCACAAAATTCTTCCATGCTTCTTTTAATTGTTCCTTTATCAGCGGCTCGTCCCATTCGTTGGTAAAATCTAGAAATCCCATATCAACAAGAGCATTAAAATGGATCATTGAAATAGTATGCTCCCGCTCCATTGCATTAAGGAGCTTTCTGCCTTCTCTCACTAGGTCCAACCTGTGGAAGTAGCTACGCAGCTTAACCTTGGTAGTAGACTAGGCTTGATCCATCTCACTCATGGGGTGAATGCGCATATTAGACTGAGCTAGGGCTTGAATTTTTACAACCATTTCCATATGAGGCTCGAACATCTCCTCAATACTATCTACTACTTGCTGACTCAATTGAATCTATATCCAAGCCTTGTAGAGATACTGCAAAACCTGAACTGCTTTCACTGCTAACTTCTCACAACTTTGAGCCAACCTATGTGAGCCTCCTTAATTATTTTCTAAGAGAAGCCTGTGGCCTGTGTAGCCTTCTCTGCTAGTTTATTTTGTATAGACTCAAGTTGTACCTTCATTGTCTACGCCTGTTGTTCCACTGTATATTTTGTCTTTTTATGAGCCCTTTCTTGTTGACACCATTGTTTAACCTCCTTTGCTATCTTCTCCTATTGTGCTCTACTTGCTGCCAAAGCATCCTCAAGTTCAGAAATTTGTGTCTCAGCATCATAAAATATCTACTTATAATACTCACCATGCAAATAAAATGAGCTCATATCAACTTGGATATTCCCCATTTTCTCAGTAGGATCAATCTTTGTCAGGTCCTCCATCACAATCTCATAAGCGTAATTATTCGATGTCATTTCTCCTCATGGTTTTTGGACCAAGGAAATTATCTTAGTAGTGTGAGCCTCCATAGCAACTAGATGGAAGGTGACTTTCTTGAGCGGCCTGGCTGGAGCAAGCACCTCCTTTCTCCTGTGACTCTTCAACCACTACGATGAACTGATATGAGTGTGATTAATATTTTCTGCGTTAGACTACTTAGGCATCACTTCAATTTTGGGCAACGCCTTAATCTCCAAAAATAGCATGAAATAAAGCAAAACCTATGAACGATCAGGCTCAAAGGAAGAAGAGGAGACAAAAATGAAAGGGGGACCGAAATTACAAAATGGATGGAAGATCCTGGTTTAGCCCCAGTTATACTCACTCTTGACGGAGCTTCAATACTTACAACTATAGTGGAAGTAGTGATAGAAATAGAAGGTTAAGGGCACTAAACGAATTTGGACCTAATGCAAATGAACTAAAAGAAAGGGAGGTTGAAGAGAGGGAAAGAGAAGGAGTAGTAGTGACTTGTGGTTGAGAGGTAGGGAGCAAATAGAAATGAAAGGCATACTAAATGGAGGAGTGACAGAGGTAGGAACTGAAGGAAAGGAACTAATAGCCACTACTTGCTTTTGAGTGGAAGAAGAGGGAAGAGAAGATGTACCTTCGGGTGTGGGCATCATGTAATCTGGTGATGGAGGTAGCTACGTAATAGGTTCCTCTTGTTGCTCCTCTGCTTCCACCTCAAGGTTTATAATTTCAACCTGTTGGTCCAATGGCTACTCATGAATCAATGGAAGGTTATGAGCCATGCTAACCTGAGCAACCGACACCAAAAAAGGTGGATTAACAGTAGTTGCAGCAACTACAACTGTGGAAATTGAAACAGCTAAAACTGCAATAGTGGACAAAGAAATAGTGCCAATTCTTAGTCTCTTAATGGTAAGGAACACCTTACCTGATCTTCTAATTAATTAAAATTAACTTGCTTGCTGAATAATATCATACAATCAAATAGATAAAGAGTATGCAGAAGTAATTGACAACAATAATAAGAATGTGATTCGCCACTTGAGGTGGGCTCACCCTGTGCGAGAACGCAAATGATAAATTGAGAAAAATATAAAAATATAAGATGATTAAACCCTACGCTTGGAAACTATCTATATATGCAATAAAATGATTTAAATATTATGGCCGACTGCTCATAATATTTGTATTGTAACATGACTCCCCTCCTCGGAAAGCTTTGTCCTCAAAGCTAGAAATGTCTGGAAAATACTTTCATGTTCCCATGTGGCATCTTCCTCTGGTAGGTCTTGCCATTTGATGAGAAATTCTTGAATCTGGCGCGATCTTAGTCTTCGTATTATGTGTTGTAGTATATCTTCAGGTTGGAGATGTATGCGTCCTTCCTCATCGAGCACTGGTAATTCTGATTGACTTTGCACTTTCTGACCAATTACTTTTTTGAGACATGAAACATGAAATACCGGGTGTATTCGTGATGATGAAGGTAGCTCTAACTGATAGGCTACTTCTCCAATGCGGCGCACAATTTTGTAAGGACCATAGAATCGTGGAGCCAACTTTTGGCTGGACTTTATCCTTAACGATGATTGTTTGTAAGGTTGCAACCTTAGGAAAACCCAATCACCTATATTAAAAGTTCTCTCTGATCGGTGCAAGTCTTGTTGTTGTTTCATACGATTTTGTGCTTGGACTAAATTCTCTTTGAGGATGGTGAGTGTAGACTGCCTTTGTTGGAACCAATCATCCACTTTGGCTACTTTGGATGATCCTTGTACGTAATCTACGACGGTTGGAGGCTTGGTGCCATACAATGCTTCAAAGGGAGACATCTTAATTGAGTAATGGTAAGAAGTGTTGTACCACCATTCTGCCAATGCTAACCACTGGCTCCATTGGTATTGTTTATCTTGAGCGAAACATCTTAAGTATGTACCCAAACATTTGTTAACTACTTCTGTTTGACCATTTGTCTGTGGATGGTAAGCTGAGGACATGTTCAATTTGGTACCACTAAGTCGAAATAATTCCCGCCAAAAGTTACTAGTGAAGATGGGGTCTCTATCACTTACAATATTTTTTGGCATACCATGTAATTTGAAAATTGAATCCATAAATACCTTTGCCACCTTGCTTGCGGAAAATGGATGTTGTAAAGCCTGAAAGTGAGCGTATTTGGATAACCGGTCTACGACTACGAAGATTACTGTCTTGCCTTTGACTTTGGAAGACCTTCAATAAAATCCATGGATATATGTTCCCACTGCCGTTCAGGGATGGGTAATGGTTGTAACAACCCTGGTGATTTGATTGTTTCTCCTTTATTGCGCTGGCAAACTTCGCATTCTGCTACCCATTGTTTGACTTCTGCTTTTAATCCTTTCCAACAAAATGATTGTTTGACCCTTAAATATGTTTTCAAAAATCTTGAATGTCCTGTTGATGGAGAAGCGTGTGATTCGTCGAGGATCTTCGATTTGAGTTCGAAGTTGTGTGGAATGTAAATGCGGTTCTTCTTCCGGAGGATTTTATCTTCATAAGAGAACAAAGGGTGTTTAGAGGACCCTATAGATAATTCTTGAAGTATCTGAGCAGTTTCGCTATTGGACAACCATTCATCTTGTAATTGATTCACCCATTGGGAGCAAGGACCTGAAATAGCGTTAATGACTACTTCGTCTTCATATTTCCTGGACAACGCATCGGTGGCTACATTTTCCTTCCCTTTCTTGTATTCGATAACAAAATCATAGCCCAATAGTTTGGTTAACCACTTATTTTGTTCCGGATAGGAAAACCTTTGCTCAAGAAAATGTTTGAGACTACTATGATCTGTTTTTATAATGAAGCGGCTATTGATTAGGTAGTGTCTCCATTTTTCTACTGCGTGAAGAATAGCCAACATTTCTTTTTCGTATGTTGATCTTCCCAAATTTTTCCCGGAGAGTTGTTTACTTTCAAATGCCAACGGATGACCTTCTTGCATTAATATAGCCCCAATTCCTGTTCCTGACGCATCACATTCGATAATAAATGGTTTGTGAAAATTGGGAGTTGCTAAAACTGGAGTTGTACACATGGCCTCCTTAAGAGCTTCGAAGGCTTGAGTAGCCTCTTCCGACCAACGAAAAGCATCCTTCTTTGTGAGTGCTTGTGAGAGGTGTTGCAATCTTACCATAATTTTGTACAAACTTGCGATAGTAGCCCGTGAGACCCAAAAAACCACGAAGTTTCTTGATGGTTTTAGGTAAAGGCCATTCTTGAATTGCCTTAATCTTATTGGGGTCGACTTTGACGCCCTCGTGTGAAACTATATGACCAAGATACTCGACTTCTTGGACACCAAATGAACATTTGGAACGTTTGACAAATAACTTTTCTCTATGTAAAATGTGAAGGGCTTTATCCACATGATGTAAATGGTCCTTCCATGTTTTGCTATATATGAGAATGTCATAAAAAAAACTAACACAAACTTACGGAGGAGTGGACGAAACACTTGGTTCATGAGACTTTGGAATGTGGATGGTGCATTGGTGAGACCAAAAGGCATGACCAAAAATTTGTAATGACCTTCATGAGTACGAAAAGCAGTTTTGGGAATATCTTCTTCTCTGACACGGATTTGGTGAAATCCTGAGCGAAGGTCTAATTTTGTAAAAAAATTTGCACCATGCAACTCATCTAGTAGGTCATCTATGACAGGGATAGGAAATTTGTCCTTGATAGTGAGTTTATTGAGAGAACGAAAATCAGGACACATACGCCAAGAGTTATCTTTTCGTCGAGCCAGAACTACAGGTGAGGAATAAGGGCTAGTGCTGTGACGAATGACTCCATGATCTAGCAGATCCTGAATGATCTGTTCGATTTCTGTCTTTTGTGGTTGAGGATAGCGGTAAGGATGATTGTTAGGTGGGACACTCCCTGGAATCAAATGGATGGCATGGTCATGAGATCGTTTAGGTGGTAATCCTTTAGGTTCTTGGAAAACCTCTTCGTAATTTGTTATGATGTCTCGTAAATCTGGAGCAATAATATCCGAAGTTGCTCGAGATTGTTTTTCCAAACAATTAATTTGAGCTATAAATCCATATCCACCCTTTTTTAACATCTTCTCCATACTATGAGAGCTCACCATTTGTGATGGAGGAGTAGTAATGCCTTGTAAGCGAATGACTCGTCCGTTTTCCTTCCATTCCACAAATAATTTTTTGAAATTGAAGCTAACCGTGTCTAATGTTTCCAACCATTCAACTCCCAAAATGACATCGAGTTCCCTAAATTCATGACGAAAAGGGATCCAAACCAGGTATAAGTTCCCATTTTTATGGAAACTTGAGATGTTCGACCAACACATTGCGCGTTCACCCCGTTGGCCACTAGAACCTGGAATTTGTCTTTGTTGGAAGAGTTAATGAATAAATTCAAAGCTTTTGCTTTTTTGATGTCGATAAAATTGTGGGTACTATCGGAATCAATTAGCACATTCACCTTTTTTTGGCGGAGAAATCCTGGTACCTTGATGGTATGGTGGGCGGTTAACCCCATGAGGGCATGCACGGAGATCGCCATTGTATCCTCTTCCTTCTCTTCTAGAGTACTTGGTAGTTCTTCTTGCATAGGTTCTTCTTGGTGGTAAGTTTCTTCCTCTTCTCCTTCATATTGATCGCATTCAATATGAAAGTTTTGTTTTTGGGCACATGCTTGTTCCCTGGGATGATGAGTGCGACATTTATAGCAAAAGTATCTTGATGGTTGATCATTTCTATGAAAGGAATTGTTGCGATACGAAGGACGACTATAAGTTTCACGTCGTGCATACAACTGAATTCTCTTCTCAACCAGCTTGGCTATTCTTATACAATCGTTCAGCGCAGTTGGATTTTGAATGTCCACCTCCACCCTAATATTTTCTTTCAATCCATTGCGAAAAGCTCCTACCACTATGTCGGGACTGAGGTCTAATGTATATGGTAGTAAACTGGTGAATTTCGAAACGAACTCGCTAACCGATCCTTCTTGTTTAAGAGATAACAGTCTTACTATGTATGACGATGTAGCTCCTTCATCAAATCTTTCTAAAAAATAGGTAGTGAATTTTTTCCAGTTAATAGTAGCTCCTTTCTCTCGCTTAAGCCATACGAACCATTGGTAGGCCTCAGTGCCTAATTTTGATGCAACGAAAGGGACTTTATCAAAATCCTTAATTTGGTATAAGTCGAGAATGCCTTCCATTTTGGCTATCCAACCACGAGGATCATGACCCTCAAAAGTGGGCATATCAATGCGTGGAAAATTATTAGGGCCTCTCGGTTGGTGATAACCCATATCCCTTTCCTGATCTTGGTTATACCGCTGTCTATGATAGCGATCCCTGTAATTATCCGGATTGCCTCTTTGCTGCTCCCAATCGTCATCCTGGTCGTCATTTTCTTCATTCCTTTGTGCATGGGAGTGATTTTGGGGATTAGTATTGGGATTAAGTCGGTTTTGTGCGCTCGCTAGGTTTTTTAGGTTGACACTAATTTCGTGCATACCATCTAGTAAGAGTCGAAGAGTTTCATCCGTGGTAATGGCCGAGTTACTTGAGTCTCCTTGTGTGATGTTTTCATGAGTTGGGGGAGGGTTAGTAGCCATAGGGTCTACCGGTGGATGATGTGGATTATAACTGCCAATTTTGAAAGGAGAAGGAGAATTTTTTGTACCTGGGCTTCGATGAGGTCTTCGTGCGTTGTTATTGGTCATCTCCGAGCTTGATAGTCGACCGTCAGATCCTTTGGTCCACCTTTTGCTCATGCACTTGTTAGCATAACCTGCTTAGGAGCTTTTGAGCTTTGACTGCTGCAAAATTTGGTTGAATTTAGCAAAAATTTGGATTTCGCTTCAACTGTCGCTCCCATTGCGACGCGGATTTGAATATTGGCTTGCCTCCTTAACAAGGACTTTGAATAGTTTTTTTTTTTGACAAATTTTGACAATTTCCTTCGAGCGAGACATGACTCTATGGTGGACAATACCAAGACACGATGAGGGACAACACACGACACGTCAACTAGATGAGGCAAGATGAACCGCAGCTAGACGACAGAAATCGGGCGCTAACGGCTAGACGATAGAAACCGGATGCTAACGATAGAAACTGGACGCTAACGACTATCAAGAAATTGAACGCTAATGGCTGTCAAGAAACTAACAATAGACAACAAAAATCGGATGCTAACGGCTAGACGATAGAACCAACACAGACACGTGCAAGGTAATGGGCTTGGCTACGCGCGGGAGGTAAGCCGTGTGGCCAAAGCCACAATTCACCAATGCAACCGCGGGCATTATAACCTTTTAATCATCGAAACTCCCCATGAATGTGGGATAATGAATTTGGGCCGAATTTTAAAAAATAAAAGAATCGCTAACCTTAGCTTTAGGAAGAAATTTTATTAATTTTGTGCGTTTTGATTGGTTGGGAGCAAATACGGTAGCTGCAACATTTTGAGATGATTCCTATGAATTTCTTCGATGGCTGCATGTGTTTGAGGATGATTAAGCTCCTTCCCCCCATGATTTGAAGGCCTTGTTGAAGACCCAGCGACAGAAGAATTCCTCCCCGGTTCGTAACTGGCGTTCAAAATTACTGAGCGCGTTCAGGATTCAGAATCCTCCTATTTCATGCTATGAAGGTGTTTCAGATTTTTAGAACCGCATTGCTGCTGCTGCAAGAATTGTGATCCCGCTTGGCACTGCCTAGTTGACAACCCCGTAGCATTGCGCCCGTCACCTGTGAACTGAGAACCCGTGGCACTGCCCTGTCGATTTCCATGAAGATGGAATTTGTTTTGCAGTTCAGCTATCGTTTGCGAAGGAAGTCTTGGTGACTTGCCACACCCCCAAATCGCTAGCTCGGATACCACTTGGTAGGGAACACCTTACCCGATCTTCTAATAATTTAAAATTAACTTGCTTGCTGAACAATATCATACAATCAAATAGATAAAGATTATGCAGAAGTAATTGACAACAATAATAAGAATGTGATTCGCCACTTGAGGTGGGCTCACCCTGTGTGAGAACGCAAATGATAAATTGAGAAATATATAAAAGTTAAGATGGTTAAACCCTACACTTGGAAACTATCTATATATGCAATAAAATGATTTAAATATTATGGCCGACTGCTCATAATATTTGTATTGTAACACTTAATAGCCTTATGAAAAGGAAGCACCTCTCCAACACTTTGCTTATCCAAAGGAGGTGCCTCATCCATACTTCACTTCACCCGTTGTGACCTACTTTTAAATACAAATTGGTTCTCTTCTTCCTCATGTGTCTCTTCCTCATCTACCAGGTGCTCTTCTTTAGCCACGCTTCCTTCGCTATCAGAATTTTGAAAACTTTGAGGCACGATGATAGGTTGATAGATGTTAACAAATTCGTCATACGCCTTCAAAAATGCCTCATCCATATTCAACCCATAAGGTGACGTAATTTTTCCATGGTGGACCCTCATAATCCACCAGTTCATGATCTTCTCTTCAGATCATATGGGCAATTATTCTTTCATCTGGCCAAATAGTCCCGGTAGAGGAATATGATCTCTATGTACCGTGGGTTTGTATTCGGTCTCTTGCTCATAAAATTTATGCCATGGTGAAAGCGACATCATGACTTTGACGTGCCACTCCAAATCGCACCCATCAAAATTATTGTAATTTTTTTGAATATCTTGCCATGGGCAGCAATGAAAATGGTTGGCCTTGATTATTTTCAAAAAATGACCCAATGGATCTATCTCCATCTTTTCGTCAGTTCTACCAGACCCAAGTCTTGAAGTGCCTCTGTGAGCAACCTGTTCTGGTCAACCTGGTTCACTTTTATACTACCGAATTTAAAGGGTATGGTGCAAGTTGTTCTCTTATCGCACCGTTCTCTATATACATCATTTACATAATCATTCTGGCACACCACCTCCATTTCAAAAACATGCTCAATGGTGAAATACGAAAGTAGGAATGGTTTCCTCGTGAAGCCATAAATCCTCACAACCACACCTTGAGTTAGCAAAAATATGTCATCCTTCTCAGATGTGACAACTGCTTATTTCATTTCTTGCGGCACTCTCTCACTCTTGCCGCAAATCAACTCAATTATGGGCCCGAAAAATAAGCGGTTAAAATTATAGAATGACTTCTATATTGACAAAGTGGGAGTCCACATATAAATTGGTAAAAGCTCGTTCTCTTCATCAATTTTTTTAATGGTAATAAACAAAAAATACTAATGTAAATGAAATAAGAAATACCAGACGAAGGAGGTATGCTTGAAAGAAATCATCTCTTCGGTATTCATTTTCTCCAATTGAATATGCATTTTATGATATATTAAATTAGCCCAGTCAAAATAAATAGGATTGGCACCCTTTCTCATTATCGTTGGAGCATAAAACTCCACCTGAGATATACACTGCATAATCACAACCTGCCACTTGTGAAACATAGAATCCATTGAGAGACTAGCAATCCATGCTAGCATTGAAAATATATCTGGGATTTTAAATTCTAACAATGGCTTTGACAGATTTAGCAACTACCCTAGCTATGGCTCCTTAATTAATTGCACCTCCATGAACTGGCACATTATCACGATAGACACATATCTGTTATCCTGTTCATTTATGTATAGCTTCTTGATATTAGATGGAGGTTTTAACCCATAGTAAAATACTTCCCTTACTACATCGGATGAGATGGAGAAAAGTATGTCCCCATTTGCACTCTGAACAGCCCTAGTAGCCGGGTTATAAAACCTGGCAATCAATTTCATCAACTCTGGGTAAGCATGCACGAGTGTACATAAATACCAAAATAATTGTGCATAAAATAACACAGTCAAGGGACTCTCTAGCGTTAATCCTTTCTTAACAGTGAATCCCACATCTTGTTGAAGTTTAACGCCTTTATTTGTAATTATGCAATGCCTAACTTCTACCATGGTGTCAGAGTACGGGTCCAAATCCACATTTTCATTTCTCCATGCTTTCTTGGATTTTTTCCTGCCCTCTGCTTTATTTTTTGATTGCTTAGGCTCTGCAGCATCCTTCACTTCTACGCTTCTCTTTCCCATTGTAAATTCTAGCAACCCTGAAGGCGCTCTACAACTTTTGCAACCAAAGGCTTAAAAATGCACCAGCAAAAAAATTAAAATTTAATCTCTGAGAAAGTTTACCTATGCTTTATTTATAGATGGAGCTCTCAATCACTGGAGTAAATGTGGCACTTCACCTTTGTGAATTCAAGATGGCACACGCATTTTTTCACTTGATTGGTACTATTCACGATGCTTTAACGACACTTGACTATTATTCACCACAAAATCATTTTTGAAAAGTGTGCCCTTCTTGCCGCATTATACTTTTGAACAACATGTCCTCATACCTAAAAACTACTTGAAAAAATAAATCTGCCACCTGCAGACCAATGAGCATCCTCGCTTTTGACGTTGTGATATTTCGGTCCTTGAGAATGCTAAAATGTCTCCCAACGCAAATTTGGGTGCATATTTTAAATTGAATGCTCCAAAAATACGTTTTAATATCTACAAACGTCTTCTAAAATTCACCACGTGCTAATGGGTAAAATCACCTTGAGGGGGCACTTCTCCTTTTCTAGTATGCTCCTGAAGATACCTTTCATTGGTTTGATTATCTTCATGGTGAACGTCTTCCTTTTAAAATAATTTTTTCTACTCTTTTTTGCCCAACATTTTTAGAAAAAGCATTGCTTTTATTTTCTTAGAAAATCCTCTAATTCGGAGCCTTGATTTTATTTTTAAATTTACTTTTTCTTTTTGCTTTTGCTTTATTTTCGCCCTCTTCCTTTTCTTTTATAATTTTAAAATTCCTTTAATATTATTTTTTCAGCTCTCACTTAATTAGAATTTTAAAATTATTGTTCCAATTGGTACTCATAAAACTTACTCATCCTTTACTAAAAAAATAATTTATATTATTTCCCTGAGATCCCTTAATATCACTTTTGAAACAATTTAGGGGTGAATCAAATCTCTGAAGGAAGGAAGGGCGAACACGATTCTCTTCTCTCTTCTCTCCTTTTTTTTGTCTTTATTTCTTCACATATTTGCCTGAAATTTTGGGATGCCCCCCATATTTTGAAACACGTCAACTATATAGTTTCACCCCAGTGAGAGGTGAAAGGGAATTTCACCCCCCACATGGGGTGAAACTGTTGTTGACTCCCCTTGACTTAATTCATGTGTAGGGCCATGACTTGTTCTCAAACGTAAGTGTCTTCGCCTCATCATGGGGTGAAAGGGGGTTTTACCCCTCCCTTGGGGTGAAAGCCATTTGAATTTTTCAACCATGCCTTGGTGCCTTCATATCATTATCCTATTTTTTTAAAGTGTATTCGCCCCAAAATGAGGCAAATGGGATTTTTCGCCCCTTCCTTAGGGCGACGACAATCTTTACTTCGTTGTGCTTTCAGATATTTTCTTTTGAAATATTTTTTGCTCCAAGACCTTGTGCAAAGTATCATATTTCCTTGTCTTCTTTGATTCTGATAATAACTCAATTTTATAATTTTGGAGTCTTCAAATACTTGCTAAAATCTTAACAATCCCGCCTGGAACTCAGAATGCATCATTTTTTTTATAACTTATATAAAGCAATAAAATACTTGCATAAAATAAAATTTGTACATATTTACATAATTCCACCTTTTATTATATCACTGAAAGTAAGCCTTCAAATGAAGGCCATTAACCGAAATCAGAAGATCCCAACCATCCATACCTTGAATATGATATGCATTCACCGAATTTACCCTTGAAACTTGGAATGGACCTTCCTAGATTGCGTTAAACTTATGGTGCTTCCCTGGCTTGGATTTTTTCTCATTCCACTTGAGGACTAGATCTCCCACCTGAAACTTGTGTTCTATTTTCTTCTTACCAAACCACTTTTACGTCATGTTAGCATGTTTGGTGAAGGCCTCGTATACCTTTTCTCTCTCCTCTTCCATCTGCAGCAATTGAGCCAACCTTGCACTCATGGGATCAAATTCATCATATTCATCTTTGAACAACTACAAGGTTTGGAGAACTGGAAGCTCGATGTGGGTGGGTAAAACTACCTCTTTTCTATATACCAGGGAGTAAGGGGAAGTTTTACTAGATTTCTTCACTGATATACGATCCATCCATAGAACCCATTTCAACAATAAATGCCAACTCCTTTTGTTGTTGCCAAGTATTCTTTTCAAGATCTGAAGCAAATTTTTGTTCATGGATTTGGCCAAACTATTTCCCTGTAGGTAATAATTGGAAGAAGTCTTAAGATAAACTCCATATCTGCTTGCAAATTCGATGATTTTTTCCCTAATAAATGGAGTCCCATTATCTATTACAATGGTATCTGGTACATCAAAACGGGTAATCAATCCTTCGAGGAAGGTGATGACTGTAGCCTAGTCTACTTTCTTAGTTGGAATGGCTTCTGCTCACCTAGTAAAATAATTGATCGCTATCAAGATATATTTATGCTCGACGGAGGAATGAGGATCAATAACTCCAATGAAATCTAGGTCCCACTACTGAAATAGGGCTTCTACTTGGATCGGATGCAGATGCAGAGATGCTTTCCTATTCCTACCAACATATCACTGATAGTTATCACAATTTGGCTCACCTTGTGTGCATCTGCAAAAAGAGTAGGCCAAAAATACCCAGATCAGATGATCTTCAAGGCCATAGGCCTTCCTACATAATACCTGTTGGAAAAGCCAAAGTGGAACTCCTCTAAGATTTTTTACTTTTCAGACTCTTTAACATATCTGAGAAGTACTTCGTCTATATTTTTATGGAATAACCCACTTGGCAACAAGATGTACATGAGCACCTGCAGTCTAAATCTTCATCGCTATGAGGCATCGAGATGTGATGGACATATTCTAGATGTGAAGAATTTGATAAGGTCCTCTATCCAATCATGATCACGTGTACCTTGATTAGCAATATTACTCTCGTTTATGACTTCATCCTGTATTGGGGATAGTGATCCAAAAGCTGCGCTTTTGGCCAATTCCTAGTAGAGGGCTTGACCACAAATCAACTTATTAGGCCGAATCTCCACAATGTACTCCAAAATTTTTGAAACCCATCCTACTATTTTATCACCCATATCTCCTTGAATAATGAAGTTTCTGACATCTGGATGGATAACGTAGATGACTGTCTTACTCTGTGAAACAAAATGTTGGAATTTCTTCAAAGACTTCATGATCACATACACATGTTTATCAATGAAGTTATATTTTTCCTGGTGTGGCGCAATGACTTGGCTAAGGAAAGTGATTGGTTTCTCATCACCATAATCTTGCTTTTGAGTGAGGACAGCAGCATAACTTCCATGTTCGCCTACTACATAAACGATGAAATATTTTGAATAATCCAGATTAATCAGTACTGGTGCCTGGGTGATTCTCTCCTTGATCTCTCGAAATTCCTGTCTTCTTTTTCTATCCACTTGAAGTCTACATTCTTCTTCAAAAGTTCAGTCATGGCTTGACTACCTGAGTGAAATCAGCAATGAATTTTTGAATGAAGTTGATCTGACAAAATAATGACTACAAGTCCTTACTAGTCAGCAGGAACAATTTTAAAAGAGCTTCAGCTCTTGCAAGATCAATTGCCAGTCCTTCTTGTGAAATCACATGTCCCAAAAATTTTCCTTCTTTAACATTGAAAATGGATTTCTTTGGGTTAATGGAAATTCCAAATCCTAACATTTTTTGAACACTTGTCTTATATAGGAGACGTGTTCTTCCTTGTGATGTGAGAAAATAGTCATGTCATCAAGGTAAATTACAATAATCTGATTCAACAACTCATCAAAAGCGACGTCCATATTCTCTTTAAAAGGTGGCACCAGCATTGGAAAGACCAAACGGCTTTCCTTGATAGGCAAAAGTACCCCATTTTATAGTAAATGCAGTTTTGTGCTGGTCCTCATCCTTCACCTAGATCTGGTTGTAACCGAAAAATCATAAAGCAATGAAAATTTTGTGCTCCAGTGACTACATGCAAAAAATGATTGATCTATGGAAACAAATAGCGATCTTTCAAATATGCTTGGTTCAGATTATGAAAGTCCATGCACAGGCGAATATCTTCGTTTTTCTTCCAAATTGGAACCAAATTCACCACCCACGTTGAATGCTTGATGGGATAAATTATTTTTGCCTCCAGAATTTTTAACAACTCTACTTTCATAAGAACTTCGATTTTAGGATTGACAGGTCATTGTTTCTGTCGAAAAGGCTTCACCCCTTCCTACAATTCAATAGTGTATTGGATCACATTCTTATCGTATCATTTCAGATCATGATAGCTCCAAGCGATGATATCTAAAAACTCATAACATAGATTCTTAATATCTTCGAGCTCCTCTGACATGCAATCTATCCCAACTTTGATAACATTTTTGGGCTCCAACTGCATTTCCTTGTATTCCTTTGCATCCACCTTAATTTTATGTTTCTCTACCCTGTCATTTTGATCGAACAGACTCTCAAGAAAAATTAGTCCCCTAGGAATGTGATTATTCTTCAATTGAATCATTCCTTCCATATCCTCTTCGGCTAGTATTCTATCTTCTACGCTTGCAACTTCCTTGATCAAAAAATTAACTATTTGTTCATCACTGTCGAACACTTGCCAATAAAGGTTTTTATCAAGGACTAAAGGTCTATAAATTACCATCATAGTCTTTGGTCTCCTAACCACTTGCTCTAAAGGAGAGAAATTGGCACCAAGGGAAGCCAAGATATCTGCATGTTTGTTTTGCTCTCACGAAATTGCCTGAATATTCAACATTGTAAAAGACTCAAATAAATCCCACACCTTGCTATGGTAAGCCTTCAAATAGTGCTACTTTGACACACATTTTTTTATAGTCTGATTGACGATGAGCTCAGAATCTCCAAATATTTGCAACTATTTTATTCCTAACTTTTTATCTTTCTTTAGACCAAGGCACAATGCTTCATATTCGACGGTATTTTTAGTACAACTCCAAGTTAACTGATATGAATAAGTTTTCTATAATCCTACAGGTGAAAAAAGAATAATTCCATCTCCTGCACCATTCTTGCATCTTGCGCCATCAAAATATAGCTTTCATAGCTTGTTAGAGATAGGGTCTGGGGAATCAAGAACTTCTTCTTCAATTTTTTCAGGTTTAGTTATGGTATAACAACATATATCATTTTCTACCTGTAGCGACCCTGGGACGCACACACCTCTTACTATCTACTTGCAATATTATACCGAAATGAAATGAAATACCATGAAATGCATATAACATGAAAATAACAAAGAGATCCTTTTATTTATATTGAAATCTAGTTACATGTCGGTCCCTCTTAGGGATACCCATTTTGATACAATGAATTACAAGTGGGTAAGATGTCCCCCTTGCAAATGGGTGGTGTGCTTTTAAAGGCTTCTCGGTTCCACACACAAAAATGTATGAGGGCTTACAGATGCCTCCTTCTCTAGGTCTATTTCCTAGAGGGATCCTCTTACTCTCGTATGTTGTAGATTTATCCAGTGAACCTGTGGCCCTGTAAGCAATGAAATAACAACACACGCTTAGATGTCCAAGATTGCCTCCTCGGATAGTTGTTGGTAACAAGTATGCTTAATGAAAATCAATGCAATGAAGCTAGTACTATGAATTTGAATGAATGAAGTAAATTCTATGCTAATGATATGAAATATAAAGAAAGTAGAATAAGAGAAACTTAACACCTAAACCCTATGCTAGGTTATGCGGGCCCTTGTCCAAGACAGCATTTTCTAAGATGAAATCCCTCTCTATTGACCCAAAGACTATGGGCTTAAGTTTCTACTAATGTTAAATGATTACCATGTGTGTATGGATGATCACCTCTCAGTTGGCTAGCACTTCGTCGCTCCTCAAAGGCACTCCTATATGCTCTTTAGTCTGGTAAGGCTTCACTGCGTATGCTCTTCAATAAAAATATCTCTCAAAGAAGTCTGCTAAAAGATAATCCCTAGTTTCAGAATTGATGATTCTTCCTTTGGTGGTCTCAGGATTGCACCTTTTAAAGTGTGTGAAACCCTAGGTCTATGTTCAAAACCCTAGGATTGAATCCCTCATGCGCACTGGATGTTAGCATGAGAAATTTCATTTTTCTATGCTTTGGAGGTCAGTTAACTGAAGTCTAAATTTGGACTTCAATCTCCCATGTAAACTGGTTGTTAGCATGAAAATTTGTATCTTTGTCTATGTTTGAAGGCTAGTTAACTGAAGTCTAACTTCAGACTCAAGTCTCCCATGTGAACTGGTTGTGAGGGGTAATGCAAAGTTATCCCCGCTTACTTTATTGCATGTAAACGGCCACTTTCACCCCTGATTAGGCTTTTTTGTTGGCAAAATACTTTTTATGACTTAGTCGCTGTCATCTGCAACGACTAAAATTTGGATGCTATCATTTGTAATGGCTAAGTTCTGGCCGCTCTAGCCTATAATGGCCAATATTTGGCTACTCTAGCATATAATGGCTAAGCTTAGATGGGCTAAAACTACCATTTTGAGTGGTTAGGACCACTGCTTGCTCTTCGAAAGGTCCAAAATTGGTCATATGGTCTTCAAATATGCTCATATGAGTGGTTTCCTAAACATTACATGTTTTAGGTGTCTACAGATGCCTCTTTTTAGGATGCGTTGTGAGCCAAACATAGCAGGGAGCAAAAACAGTAGACCACCTAGGGCCATATTGTAGGGTGTGTGATGATCATTGATTTAATAAATATTGGATACCCCCGTCATGCAGTTGTTAGGGGCAGTGAGTTGACCAAAGGGCTTTAATATGCCTTTGGGGCATTTTGGTTTGACCAAAGGGCTTATGCTCTTTGGGGCATTTTGTGAGTTGACCAAAGGATTTGTGCTCCTTGGGGCTTTTGTGAGTTGACCAAATGTTTTATCCCCTTTGGGGCATTTTGGTTTGACCAAAGGGCTTGTGCTCCTTGGGGCTTTTGTTAAGTTGACCAAAGGGCTTATGTCCTTTAGGGAATTTGTTAAGTTGACCAAAGGGCTTATGTCCTTTGGGTCATTTGTTAAGTTGACCAAAGGGCTTGTGTCCTTTGGGGCATTTGTTAAGTTGACCAAAGGGCTTGTGTACTTTGGGGCATTTGTTAAGTTGACCAAAGGGCTTGTGTCCTTTGGGGCATTTGTAAGTTGATTGCTTAACTGTTTGATTTTTTAGTAGGGGAGGTATGATACCAATATTACCCCAGTCGATGCTTTAAAATATTTTTGTTTTGATTTTATTTTATGGATGCAATGATGAATGCAATGCCTAGTTAATGATTTGATTACGCTATATGTATGCAGTGTACGGGTGACATGTGCTAACTAGATGATAGATGTGTTATGAGTTGATTTGATTATGGATTTATGATTATATGCATAGGTGTATGCAATGATGTGATCTTAGATGTAGATGGACCTATATGCTTTAATCACTTAAAACATAAGGAATGCATATGATATGATTTTAACAATCTATTGGATGATACCACAGAAAGTATAACAATCATGGATTTTTAATAATCATTCTAATCATAAGAACTAATTATTTAGGTATTCATAAATGAAATTTAATGGCATGTAATGTATGTAATTTCTTGATAAAGCTAATGTGATTTAAAAGATTCAAAATAGTCAGTGGCCATGTAAACATCATTTCTGACATCTACCTGGTGTCTCGCCTATTTTTTTAATACCCCTTAATTCACAAAATATCATAAAGAGAATTGATGATGTGATTGATAATAAGATTTGTTGCTATGTAGGAATTTATGAGGCTTTTCCTAAGACTCAAACACTCTAGTTACCCTATCAACAGATGTGTACTGACCATACAGGACTTTTGAAAGCGAGGCTTTCACCATGTACCTAGATATTCATTATCCCTGTGTGCAAATGAATTTATTTATATAGAACTCAAGCATTTCCTCCTATGTCATGCGGGATTATTTCAGCCCATTGCTAATATCGGGTATCCTCAAGTGTTCATCTGATCCTTATGTTGGACTTAGTTGTATTATACCACTAGGCAGTATTGGGTTACCCTAAAGCTAGCTCATCCACATGCAAACATTGGTCTACACAAATGCAAGAAGCTATTGTGGTAGACATATCGGCATGCGTAAGGATACCACCATTGCCAATTTGGATGTACACCAAACCTGTAATAGGGATCACCTTCTGGTTTTGTGCAATGCTGAGAATTCTAGGGATTCTAGCTTCATTCCCTTCTTTTTTTCATTTTATTTGGGATACTTGCTCATGTTTAGTGATGAAAATCACTGTTTATTTTGATTGATTTTTTTCTTTGAGCAAGGGATTCATGTAGTGATAATAATCACTGTTTATTTTATTTTTTTGGTACTTTGAACTATGACTTTGAAAACTAGTATTTTGAATTTGTGCTTTGTTTCAAAAAATTTGCTCATTTTGATTTAAACAAGGGATTTAATTGGTTAGGGCGAAGCTTGTCCTTTTGCCAATTCTCAGCACCTTTGAATTGGTTGCACAGGGGGATAAGCAAGGAAGATCCTTTTTCACTTAAGGTAACCTAGACCACTTTTGTAGCTTTCATCTTTCCCTTGTACCACCTAGGATTTTAGTGTTTAATTAGTGATGGGATCCTGAATATCCAAGGTATTATCACAACTAGACCTTACCCTCTACTAATCAAGGTGGCTTTCTACAATAGCTGATAAGACCACTATTTATGGTTGAATGACTAGGAAACCTCAGTATATTTCTTATAGCAACACGAAATGGTTATGTTGAAAAACACAATTACACACATGGATGAATGGATGAAGATGGACTTGAATATTGTGATTGTGATACAAACTGTGGCATCGTTTGCAAGACTATGATCATAACATATGCAAATGAAATAGATGTAATGCAACTATGTGAATGCAGATGTGAGATGCAAATGTTTTTGTATTTTTTATTTTTGCATTGTTTTTGTACTTTTTGATTATTGTATTGTTTTTGTACTTTTTGATTATTGTATTATTTTTTCTTTTGACCAAAGGGCTTTAAAATGCCTTTGGAGCCTTTTGTGATTTGATTTGACCAAAGGGCTTTGAGATGCCTTTGGGGCCTTTTGTGATTTGATTAGACCAAAGGGCTTTAAGATGCCTTTGGGACCTTTTGTGATTTGATTAGACCAAAGGGCTTTAAGATGCCTTTGGGGCATTTTGTGATTTGATTAGACCAAAGGGCTTTGAGATGCCTTTGGGGCCTTTTGTGATTTGATTAGACCAAAGGGCTTTAAGATTCCTTGGGGGATTTTGTGATTTTATTAGACCAAAGGGCTTTAATATGCCTTTGGGGCCTTTTGTAATTTGATTTGACCAAAGGAATTTAAGATGCCTTTGGTGCATTTTGATTAATGTGACCAAATGATCAGGAACCAAACTCACAGAGAAGAAAAAAATAGCTTTATTTTATTCAAAATACAGCAGAGATTTACAGTTACACAGAATATTACAGAAGTCGCAGAAGAGTTGCGCTTTTACAAAATTTTGAAACTCTTAAAATACAGAAATAGGTTATCGTTCTCAAAATTTTCCAGCCCCTGTGCATGCCTTTGCTCTCCTTTTTAAAGGTTCTCAGGTGACGCTCCATTTCCAGCTGGTGGCCCTTCGTTTCCTCTTCCAGAACCTTTCGTTTCGCCTTCCCGTGTCGCTTCGTCGTCCAGGTATTCGAAACGTCTCCCTTTCCGACTCTTCGTCTTCGGCTTGTCTTTCGGGCGCGAAAATACGACATGTCGCGATATCGTGATGCTTTTCTGTCTCGGCCGCTTTCTCTGTCTTTCGTCACGAAAATGCGACATGTCGCGATATCGTGACACTTTTCTGTCTCTGGCTCCTTCTCTGCATTTTCGTCGCGAAAATGCGACATGTCGCGATATCGCGACACTTCTGCTTCCTCGCTCTCTCTCTCCTCTTTGAGTCACAAAATCGTGACATGTCACGAAATCATGACATCCTTGCTTGTTGCTTCCTCTTTCCTGTTTGGGTCGCGAAACCGTGACATGTCACGAAATCGTGACATCTTTGCTTGTTGCTTCCTCTTTCCTATTTGGGCCATGAAATCGTGACATGTCACAAAATCGTGACATCTTCGCTAGCTGCCTTCTCTTTCCTGTTTGGGCCACGAAATCGTGACATGTCACGAAATCGTGACATCTTCGCTAGCTGCCTTCTCTTTCCTGTTTCGGTCGTGATATCGCGACACTTTTTATGTCGCGATATCGCGACATCTTTTCCTCCGCACGTTCTCTTCTCTGTTTCGGTCGTGATATCGCGACACTTTTTATGTCGCGATATCGTGACATCTTTTCCTCCGCTCTTTCTCTCTCCTTCCTGAGTCGTGAAAACACGACATGTCGTGATATCGCGACACTTTTTCTATCGCGATATCGCGACACCTTATTTTTTTCTTTGCCAAAACACTTAGAACATTTTTGTTGATGCAAGATTGCTCTGCTGCCCTTGGATGCTCCTGCATCAGACATCCGGGGTAGATTGAGAAGTGATCCTCACTTTTGAACTGTTAGAGGGAGACCCAGGCGGTCAACCTCCGTTTTAGACAACCAAGTTGCATCTTCTACCGGTCTGCCCTTCCACTTGACCAAATATTCAAAATACTATCTATTTTTGGTACTTCTGCCTTCTCGAGTGTCCAGTATTTCCTCAATCTCATCTGCGGTTGGAGTAGACGCTGGAATACTCCACAACTCTGCGCTTGGTGTCTCACTACTATCCCCCTCATGGTATTTCACCAAATCTAAAATGTTAAAGACAGGTGATATGTTAAGCCCACTTGGCAATTCTACTTCATAGGCATTGCTTGAATCCCGTTTTGCCATGATTTTGCATGGTCCAAACTTCTTCATCTTTAGCTTGTTATAGGTTTTAGCAGGAAATCTTTCCTTTCTCAGATGGACCATCACTTCATCTCCCACTTTGAATTCCTTAAACCGTCGCTTCTGGTCTGCCTTCGCCTTATATTGCGTATTCATTTTAGCAATATGCTTCTTCACTTCTTCATGCAGGTTCTTCAGATGCTCTGCAAAATCCTCAGCCTCGACACTGCACTTTTCCCCTGTATTCAGCTTCCTTAACTCAGAAACATTTCTTGGACTGCTTCCATATATTATCTGAAATGGAGATTTGTTGGTACTCCTATTGACAGAATTGTTATATGCAAACTCCGCCTGCGGCAAAATCAGATCCCATCCTTTGGGCTTATCTCCTATCAAGCACCTCAATAGGTTACCCAAACTTTTGTTTACCACCTCTGTTTGCCCATCTGTCTATGGGTGGTATGCTGAACTGAATTTCAAATCTGTCTTTAGTTTCTTCCACAGGGTTCTCCAGAAATACCCAACAAACTTGGTATCTCTGTCGAAAATGATACTCTTCGGTAGACCATGCAGTCGTACCACCTCTTTGAAAAACAAACCTGCAATATGAACTGCATCATTAGTTTTCTGACAAGGGATAAAATGTGCCATCTTTGAAAACTTGTCAACTACCACAAATATGGAATCATTTCCCCTCTGTGTCCTTGGTAGACCAAGAATGAAATCCATGCTGACATCTTCCCATGGTTTCTCTGGTACAAGTAATGGCTGATATAATCCGATGTTTTGTCTCACACCTTTCGCCATCTGACAGACTCTATAGCTCTGCACAAATTTTTGCACATCTTGCTGCAGTTGCGGCCAATAATAATTCTCGCTCACAAGGGCAATGGTCTTATCTCGACCAAAGTGCCCAGCCAATCCTCCATTGTGTTTTTCTTTGACTAGGTTTTCCCTCATGGAACTTCTTGGAATGCATAATTGGTTTCCTCTGAACAACATTCCATCTTGGATCAGAAAATCCAACCACTTGGTTCTGTCCAAGGTAACTGGTGCCAAGCAAGCCTTCCAGGCTTCTGCAAAATCGGGATCTTTAGGGTACAAACCCTTCAATTCATCAAATCCCAACACTTCCACCTTCATTTTTGTCAGCAAACTCTGCCTTCTACTCAAGGCATCTGCAACTCTGTTGGACTTTCCACTCCTGTGCTTCAACACAAAGGAATAACTCTGTAGAAACTCAACCCACTTCAAGTGCCTCTGGTTCAGTTTTCCCTGGCTATTTATATACTGTAAGGCCTGATGATCAGTATATAACACAAACTCTTTTGGCAGCAAATAATGTCTCCACTTCTTCAGGGCCTGAACTATAGCATAGAACTCTTGGTCATACACTGAATACTTCTTCCTGGCCTCATTGAGTTTCTCATTGAAGTAAGCAACAAGCTTGCCTTCTTGACTCAGCACAGCTCCTATGGCACTGCCACTGGCATCACAGTCCACCTGAAATACCTTGTTAAAATATGGAAGTGCTAAAACAGGTTGCTCAGTGACCTTCTTCTTCAACATATCAAAGCTCTTGTCTGCTCCTAGGGTCCACTTAAAGTCTTTCCTATCCCCTCTCATTGTTTTCGTAAGGGGTGCACAAATACTGCTAAAATTTTTGATGAATTTCCTGTAAAAACTGGCTAGACCATGAAATGATCTCACTTCAAAAGTGCTTCTTGGAGTAGGCCATTCAATGATAGCCCTCACCTTTTTTGGGTCCATTTTTAGACCTTCAACTGAGATGACAAATCCTAGGTATACCAACTCCTTCTTCACAAAATTGCACTTCTTCAAGTTGATCAACAACTGTTCTTCCCTCAACTTCTCAAAAACCCTCCTGATATGCATCAGGTGCTCTTCCAGGGTTCTGCTGAATATCAAAATGTCATCCAAATAGACAATAACAAACTTGCCTAAAAACTCCTTCAGCACTTCATTCATCAACCGCATGAATGTGCTTGGTGCATTGGTTAGTCCAAATGGCATGACCAACCACTCATACAAACCTTCTCTGGTTTTGAAAGCAATTTTCCACTCATCTCCTTCTCTGATCCGAATCTGATGGTAGCCACTCTTCAGGTCAATCTTGGTGAAGTACTTGGCTCCACTCAAACAGTCCATAATATCATCCATCCTTGGTAATGGAAATCTGTATTTTATGGTGATCTTGTTTATAGCTCGGGAGTCTGTACACATCCTCCACTCCCCATCCTTCTTTGGTGCTAGTACTGTAGGTACCGCACATGGACTCAAGCTTTCTCGAATCAGTCCCTTTTTCAACAACTCATGGACTTGCCTCGCTCAGCTCCTCACTTTCCACAGGAGTCATTCTGGTGGGCTGCCTTGTTGGGTAAACTAGATCCAGGTACCAAATCAATATGGTGACTGATCTTCCTCATCGGTGGTAAACCCTCAGGCACATTATCTGATATGATGTCTGGAAATTCTTCTAACAGGTGTTCGACCTCTGCTGGAACATCTGTGTACTATTCTTTCTTAACAGTAGGGATTAATGCATAACACATTGAATCCCTCTTCAGGCCATCCAAAAACTGTCTTCCATCCACCAGGCAGATTCTGGCACTATTGCACACTTTCTCATCCACTTCTTTCGAGTGGCTTCAATTTGTGACGTACTCCATCCTTTGTCAGAGAGTACGTATTTGCATGCCCATCATGCACTGCACGTCTGTCAAATTGCCATGGTCTTCCCAACAGCAAATGGCAAGCATCCATCGGCAAAACATCACACAGGACCTCATCTTGGTAATTCCCAATGTGAAATTTGACCAAGCACTGTTCACTGACAAGTGCTCTGTGGTCTTTCTGCAACCACGCAATCCGATATGGATGCGGGTGCTTCTTCTTCCCCAATTTCAACTTAGTAACCATCTCTTCTGAAACTAAGTTGTCTGTGCTACCATTATCAATGATAACATTGCAGACCTTCCCTGCACATTTGCACCTTGTGCAGAACAGACTCTTCCTCTGTTCTGGTTCTTTCTCGTCATTCAACAGTGCCCTTCTCATCATCAGCACTTCTCCTCCTTCTGCTTCTTCAGAGTGTTTTGACTCTGCACCTTCATCTGCCATAGTAGCTCTGGCATGACCCTCAGGTCTCTTGTCCATCCTTTCTTGGTGTTGAGGACACTCGGATGACCGATGTCCCTCTTCTCCACACTGGAAATAGGTTCCACGGAATACCCCTCTTCCATACCCACGTCCAGGTCTACCTCTTCCTCTCTGGTAGCCATTGTTTTGATCACGCAGGCGGTAGGTATTCTCCTTTTTCTGTTCTTGGGGTTTGCTTGTTTCACCAGTCTTCTTCTGGTCTCGGTAATTTCCTCCATCGGTTCTTCCACCACGATCCCTTCCTCTCTGTTTGCCTTCGAATCTTCTATTTAGTTTCTCTTCTACCTTCAAGGCCAACTGGTATGCATCTTCTATGGTGGCTATTCTGATCAAGCTGAGTTCTTCCTGAATGTTCATTCTCAACCCGTTGATGTATCTGGCTACTTTCTCCTTATTAGCCCCTGAATGGCCAGTTCTGATGGAGATCTTGTAGAATTCTTCTGTGTATTCTTGGACAGACTTGCCTGACTGCCTCAGACTTTGCATCCTCCTCAACAGGTCCAACTCGTAATCTGCGAGAATAAATTGTCTCTTCAGTTTCTCCACCATTCGGTCCCATCTGGTTATTTTCTCCTTTCCATTTTTATTTCTTTCGAGTTGTACTCCTTTCCACCATAAACTAGCATGGCCTTTCAATTTTGTTTTTGCAAATTTGATCCTATCAGGATCTGCAATCTCCTCATACTCAAAGTATTCCTCCATATCGTTGATCCAGTCAATCAACTCTTCTGGGTTGAGATTCCCAGAATATGTAGAGACATCAAACTTCGGTCTCTTCCCGGCCTGAGATAGAGCTTTCAACAATCTAGCTTCAGAAGGATCCAATGCTTCTTCATCATCTGATGGACCCTCAGTTTCCCAGGCTTCATCGTCACTCTGGTCTTCTCCCTTTGGTTTGACCCTTTTTCGCAACTCTTCCTGCAGGGCTTGCACTTGCCTCTGCAATGCTCTGAAATCTTCATCCTGCGCCACATTTCTCCCGTGACCATGATTTCTTTTTGGAGGCATTCTGCTCACTTCTCTCGCAAATCTCAAATGGTCCTGGTGTAGCCGCCTCACTTTCGATGATCCGCTCACACGCTCAGGGACCCTCACTCTCTCTTCTCAGAACCCTTCCACAGATCCTGGTGCAAACTGCCTCACGTTCGGTGCTCTGTTTGCACACTCAGGAACTTCTCGCTCTGATACCACTTGATCGGGAACCAAACTCACAGAGAAGAAAAAACATCTTTATTTTATTCAAAATACAGCAGAGATTTATAGTTACACAGAATATTATAGAAGTCGTAGAAGAGTTGCGCTTTTACAAAATTTTGAAACTCTGAAAATACAGAAATAGGTTATCGTTCTCAAAATTTTCCAACCCCTGTGCATGCCTTTGCTCTCCTTTTTAAAGGTTCTTCAGGTGAATGCTCCATTTCCAGCTGGTGACCCTTCGTTTCCTCTTCCTAGAACCTTTCGTTTTGCCTTCCCCGTGTCGCTTCGTCGTCCGTAGGTATTCGAAACGTCTCCCTTTCCGACTCTTCGTCTTCGGCTTGTCTTTCGGGCGCGAAAATACGACATGTCGCGATATCGTGACACTTTTTTGCCTTTGGCTCTTTCTCTGTCTTTCGTCATGAAAATGCGACATGTCGCGATATCGCGACACTTTTCTATCTCCGGCTCCTCTACCTTTTCGTCATGAAAATGCGACATGTCGCGATATCGTGACACTTCTGCTTCCTCGCTCTCTCTCTCCTCTTTGAGTCATGAAATCGTGACATGTCACGAAATCGTGACATCCTTGCTTGCTGCTTCCTCTTTCCTGTTTGGGTCACGAAACCGTGACATGTCACAAAATCATGACATCTTTGCTTGCTGCTTCCTCTTTCCTGTTTGGGCCACGAAATCATGACATCTTCGCTAGTTGCCTTCTCTTTCCTGTTTGGGCCGCGAAATCGTGACATGTCACGAAATCGTGACATCTTCGCTAGCTGCCTTCTCTTTCCTGTTTCGGTCGTGATATCGTGACACTTTTTATGTCGCGATATCGCGACATCTTTTCCTCTGCATGTTCTCTTCTCTATTTCGGTCGCGATATCGCGACACTTTTTATGTCGCGATATCGCGACATCTTTTCCTCCGCTCTTTCTCTCTCCTTCCTGAGTCACGAAAACACGACATGTCGCGATATCGCGACACTTTTTTTGTCGCGATATCGCGACACCTTATTTTTTTCTTTGCCAAAACACTTAGAACATTTTTGTTGATGCAAGATTGCTCTGCTGCCCTTGGATGCTCCTGCATCACCAAACGGCATGAATATGCCCTTGGATAATTTTTGATTAATTTTAATTTGACCAAGCAGCATAAAGATACCCTTGGATAAATTTTGATTAATGTGAATTTTACCAAGTGGCATAAAGATACCCTTGGAGCATTTTTGGTTTATTTGACCAAGCAGCTTAGAAATGCCCTTGGAGCATTTTTGAGGAGATTTGACCAAGCAGCTTAGATATGCCCCTGGTGCCTTTTTGATGAGATTTGACCAAGCAGCTTAGAGATGCCCCTGGTGCCTTTTATTTTTTATTTTATTGTATTATGCTTTCTTTATATTTTACATCATTAGCATAAGATCCATTTTGCTTCATTTATTTGCTTTCATAGCACTAGTTTCATTGCATTTATTATCATTGAGCATATTTTCTTTTATTGTCATATTTACTGCTAACAACCTCGTCCGAGGAGGTAATCTTGGACAACTAAGCATGTGTTGTTGTTTTCATGATCACGGGACTACAGGTTCATCAGACAGATTAGCAATATTCGAAAGCACAAAGATCCCTCCAAGAATCAGACTTGGAGAAGGAGGCATATGTAATCCCTCATACATTTTTGTATGCGAAACTGGGAAGCCTTTAAAAGTGCACCACCCTTTTCTATGGGGACATCTTACTCATTTGTAACTCATTGTATCGAAATGGGTATCCCTAAGAGGGACCGACATGTAATCGAGTTTCAATACAAATAAAGAGATCCATATTTGTTACTTCTGTGTTATATGTTTTTTTTATGGTCTTTAATTTTGTCTTGGGTATAATATTGCAAGTAGAGCAAAGGGGTGTGTGCATCCTAGGATCGCTACAGATTTGATTTTTTTGTACTTTTTGATTATTGTATTGTTTTTGTACTTTTTTATTATTGTATTATTTTTGTACTTTTTGATTATTGTATTGTTTTTGCTTTTGACCAAAGGGCTTTAAAATACCTTTGGAGCCTTTTGTGATTTGATTTGACCAAAGGGCTTTGAGATGCCTTTGGGGCCTTTTGTGATTTGATTAGACCAAAGGGCTTTAAGATGCCTTTGGGACCTTTTTGTGATTTTATTAGATCAAAGGGCTTTAAGATGCCTTTGGGGCCTTTTGTGATTTGATTAGACCAAAGGGCTTTCAGATGCCTTTGGGGCCTTTTGTGATTTGATTAGACCAAAGGATTTTAATATGCCTTGGGGGCTTTTGTGAATTTATTAGACCAAATGGCTTTAATATGCCTTTGGGGCCTTTTGTAATTTGATTTGACCAGAGGGCTTTAAGATGCCTTTGGTGCATTTTGATTAATGTGACCAAATGACATGAAGATGCCCTTGGAGTATTTTTTATTAATTTTAATTTGACCAAGCAGCATAAAGATACCCCTGGAGCAATTTTGATTAATGTGAATTTGACCAAACGGCATAAATATACCCTTGGAGCATTTTTGGTTAATTTGACCAAGCGGCTTAGAAATGCCCTTGGAGCATTTTTGATGAAATTTGACCAAGCGACTTAGAGATGCCCCTGGTGCCTTTTTGATGAGATTTGACCAAGCGACTTAGAGATGCCCCTGGTGCCTTTTATTTTTTATTTTACTATTTTTTTATTTGTTTGTATTTTTATGTTTTATATTATTTTTGTATATTTTGAAGTTATCTAAATATTTTTGATATTTTTCTGGTGTTACAGGGGGAATGTATGATACCTTAGGTTCCCCCAGTGTGCATGTTGCCTACTATAATATAGTCATCTTGCTTAGGAAGAGTGATAGAAATTAGCTATCCCAATTGGGGCATAGACCTCTTCAAGGTACCTCTATCTTGATGAGATGAAATGAATGAACCATCTATGGGAAATGCCCCACTGTCTATGAGGTATTGAACTACATGTTTTAATCCTTTGCAATTGCAAATGTCATGCTCCTTTATTCGATGGTAGATGCAGTAATGGTCCTCCCTATAACCCTTGGTTTTAATTCTGTTTGGGTATAGAAGCTTTATGTCAAGTAAGGTGATGACCTTAGCTTCCTGTAGCTTTTGAAAAATATCTGACATAGACTCATTTAAAGGAGTCCAAATGCGTTGCTACTATTTTTTGTTTTAATCACAATGACACTGAGAGGGGAGGTGAATCAGTGTGTTCTTTAAAAGCTTCTAAAACAATTAGTTTTAAATCCAGCAGCAGTTTAAAGCAAATAAGAGAGATACTAAATGCATCAAGAAAGCATCACACATAACACAGCAATTTAACGAGGTTCACCAATGTGGCTACTCCTCAAAAATGACTGCTTGGACTACCATCCAAATCCAGTCAATGCAAAGCTACAACTTTACATAATCCTTTACCGACATCAACTGGAAGGAGCACCAACCCCTTAACTTTATCTCGCTTCAACAGAATGGAGCACCAACTCCTATTTTACCAGCACCTACTGGAAAGAGGCACCAACCCCTTGTGCCAAGCTACAACTTGGAAAACAATAATAAAGATTATAGAATAAAACTTTCACCTCGTTTCTCATAGTCTGCTATTTTCCTGTATTATGCTGCTTCTGCGCAACATGATTCACACTATCCGATCGCTTCTGTATTCTTCTTTGCACTCTCTACTGTAATCGGCTGTTCAACACTTCTGCTATTCACGCGCTAATATTTTGAACTTAGAACTCCATCTCTACACATTGCGCATTTCATCCATGCAATCACGATATGCAGATTCAAACTACAACTTTGCACTCTACACGATCGAACTTGCGCAATCACTCTATTCGCATTCGCACATTATATCAATGCAATGCACTCTGCTCGCTCTCGCACACTTTCTCAATTTCTCATATTTTTTTAACCGAAGTAACCATCCTTTTATAGACGAAATCTCAGTGACAAACCCTAGGAAACATCGGCTGTGAACCCTAGAAAATGTCGACCGTAAACCCTAGAAGATGTCGGCTTCAACCTCTAAGAGCATCCACTGTGAAACCCTAAAAGATGTCGGCTTCAGATCCGCTATAAAACCCTAAATGATGTCGGCTTCAACCTCTAAGAACATCCGCTATGAAACCCTAAAAGATGTCGACTTCAGATCCGTTGTAAAACCCTAAATGATGTCGCCTTCAACCTCTAAGAACATCGGCTATGAAACCCTAAAAGATGTCAGCTTCAAACCCTAAAAACTGTTGGCCTAGATTTAACTTTGTCGGCTTCAAACTCTTCTGCCACCTTCGTCACCTTCCTATAGCTTATTGTCGTAAAATAGCAACACATCGTGATATCACGACACTTTTTGTGGTCGTACGCCTTCTTGACCTTGTCGTCGCGAAATCACGACCCTTTTTGGCCTTTGAACTCTTCACTACCGTTCTTGTCGTGAAATTGTGACACTTTGATCAATTGCTGACGTCATCCTCATTTTTGTCGTGAAATCGCGATGCTTTCGGCTTCCAGCAGCTTTTCTTGCATCCTGTCGTGAAATCGTGACACTTTCATCTTTTGCTGATGTCATCCTCATTCTTGTCATGAAATTGTGACGCTTTCGGCTTCCAGCAGCCTTTCTTGCATCCTGTCGCGAAATCGTGACACTTTCATCTTTTACTGATGTCATCCTCATTCTTGTCACGAAATCATGATGCTTTCGGCTTCCGTACATTTTGTGCTTCATGCAATAGCGAAATTGCTACAACTTTGTGCCTTGTGCTTCCAACTTGCTTCTACCCGTGAAATTTTGACTTGTAACATAATCGCTGCATCTTTAAGTTTTGCACTTTTGTCTGGTAGCGAAATCGCTACACCTTCGTGTTGAGCATTTTCAACTCGTAGCAAAATCGCTACACCTTTGTTTTGAGCAACTTTTACCCGTAGCGAAATCGCTACACCTTTGTTTTGTGCAACTTTTGACTTGTAGTGAAATCGCTACAGCTTTTCAACTTAACGCTTTCTTCTTGCTTCGGTCAGTGAAAAATCAACATGTAGCGAAATCGCTACAGTTTCTCGACTTAGCTTCTTGGCCTCCAACATGTCACGAAATCATGACAGTTTGCCTTTCACCTTCTCTCTCTTCCAACTTGTCGCGAAATCATGACATTTTTTATTGCGCCTTCTCTCTCCTCCGACTTGTCATGATATCACGACATTTTCAATTGCGCCTTCTCTCTCCTTCGACTTGTCACGAAATCATGATATTTTTGATTGTGCCTTCTCTCTCCTCCGACTTGTCGTGATATCGCAACATTTTTTATTACGCCTTCTCTCTCCTCCAACTTGTCACGATATCGCGATATCGTGACATTTTCGACTGCATCTTCTCTCTCCTCCAACTTGTCGCGAAATCACGACTGAAAACAGGTCGCGATATTGCGACAGTTTTCTCACTTGACTTTTTCTTCGAATTATTTCTATCTTCTGCATCTGAATGACTCCTACACTGTCGTCCATTGCATCATTGGACCTAACTACCTGTGTTGACAACAATGACAAACTTCTTGCAACACCTTGCCCAACAATCTCCCCCTTTGGAATTGTTGGCAACACTCGTGTACATTCCTGTAACTCTTCTCCCCCTTTGTCAATAATACCAAAGGGCTACTGCAGACTCCCCCGAGTCCATCCTCACACTTCTCAGGCACACTTTGTTACATCTGGCACAAATTATGATCATGAGCAAAACAATAGTCAAATGCTCAAATGCTCCCCCTGAGAAAGTGATCCCTGTAGCTAGTCACTTCTTAGGAAGTGTGACTACTAATTTGCTCCGAAGGTACTCAAATACTTCCTTGGGCAAAGGTTTTGTAAAAATATCTGCTACTTGTTCTGTAGTTGGGACATAATCCAATTTAACTTCTCCTTCTGCAACTTTCTCTTTCAAGAAATGATACCTTATAGCAATGTTCTTTGTCCGTGAGTGCATTCATTGGATTCTTAGAGATGTTAATTGCACTTGGTGTTGTCACACTTTACCGATATTGGTTCACTAAAATTAATACCTAGATCTTTCAAAGTTTGTTTCATCCATAAGACTTGTGTGCAACATGTTCTGTCGTTGCGATATATTCTGCCTTAGCTGTAGATAAAGAAACTGACTCTTGCTTCTTACTGTGCCATGCAACCAATCTGTCCCCCAAATAGAATGCTCCTCCATTGGTACTCTTTTTGTCATCAACACATCCAGCCCAATCTACATCTAAATATGATATAAGAGTGAAATATTTGCCTTTTGGATACCACAACCCATACTCCATGGTGCCTTTGAGATACCGAAAAATCCTTTTGACTGTTGTTACATGAGTCTCTTTGGGACTGGCCTGAAATTTGGCTACCATGCAAACTGCCTACAGAATATCAGGTTTGGTTGCAGTTAAATATAGTAAGCTTCCTATCATTGATCTATACATGGTTTGATCTACAGGTGGAGATTTGTCTTCTTTACTCAACTTGCGACTGTTGTCATGGGAGTGTTGGTCAGCTTACAGGTCCTCCATAGTGAACCTCTTTAGCATTTCTTTCATATATTTGATTTGGGAAATGAATATACCTTTCTCATTCTGATTAACTTGTAGCCCCAGAAAGTAAGACAGTTCACCGATCATTGACATTTCAAATTCATTCTACATCTTGTTTGCTAAGTCTTTACACGATTCATCTTTGTTGCTGCCAAATATGATATCATCCACATAGACAACAAGAACAATGAGATGCCCACCTTCTATTTTCACATATAGATTACTCGTCCACTAAACCTTTCTTGAATCCTCGTTGAGAGAGATAATTATCTAGCCTAGCATACCATGCCCGTGGTGCTTGTTTTAATCCATACAGTGCTTTCTTTAATTTGCAGACAAGGTTAGGATCTTCACTGATTTGAAAGCCATCTAGTTGTTCAATATAGACCTCTTCTTCAAGTTTCCCATTTAAAAATGCAGATTTTACATCCATCTGATAAACTCTGAAGTTCTTGTGAACTGCTAGTGCCAAAAACATTCTAATGGCTTCTAGTCTGGCCACTGGTGCGAAAGTCTCTTCAAAATCAATGCCTTCGACCTGTGCATAGCCTTTGCAAACCAGTCTTGCTTTATTTCTAATGACCTGACCGTCTTCATTTAATTTATTTCGAAATATCCATTTGGTGCCTATTACATTCTTATTTGCAGGTCTAGGTACTAGTTCCCAGGTTCTGTTCTTTTCAATCTGATCTAACTCTTCATTTATTGCCTTCATCCAGCTATCATCTTTGCTTGCTTCATCTATGTTTTTGGGCTCAATGCTGGATAAAAGAGAGTAATTACTTATTACTTTCTTTCTTGTTTGAATGCCAGCTGTGGGATCTCCAATTATTTGGTCTCTAGGATGATTTTTCTTCCAGCTGCCCATTTTGAATTTTTTGTTTTCTTGCACCTCTGAGTCATCTGATAAGTTATCTGCATCAGTCATAGACGTGTTTTCTATTCCATGCACTTCATCTCCTTCAATGACTTCTTCGTAGATTGGGTAGTTTTCTTGAAAGTTAGCTATTTGTTTCCTCCCTTCATCAAATTTAACATCTGCACTGTCCACAATTTTCTTGAGTCTCTTGTTGTAGCATTTGTAAGCTTTGCTATTTGGAGAATAACCAACAAAAACACCTTCATCTACTCTATCTTCAAACTTTCCAAGGTTGTCATCAGTTTTTTTGATGTAGCACTTACAGCCAAATACTTTGAGATGTTTAGTTGTTGCTTTTCTACCAAACCACAACTCATACGATGTTTTGCATTCATGAGTTCTTAACATATACCTGTTTTGAATGTATACTGCTGTGTGAACTGCTTCTTTCCAGAATCTATCTGCTATTTTATTTTCTGTCAGCATGGTGCATGCCATTTCCTGTATAGTTCTGTTCTTCCTCTCTACTACACCATTCTACTGAGGAGTTCTGGCTGCTGAATATTGTCTCCTGATATCGTATTTTCCATAGTATTCTATAAATTCGTTCGAAATGAATTCTCCTCCTCTGTTTGATCGCAAGCATTTAATCCTTTTTCCTGTTTCATTCTCAACTAGCTGTTTGAAGGTTCTGAACATTTCAAAAGCTTCTATTTTATCTTTTAGGAAGAATATCCATGTCATTCTGGAATAATCATCGATACACAGCATAAAGTATTTGTCGTCGTTTATGCTTTGAGTCCTCATGGGTCCACATAAGTCTATATGAATGAGTTCCAAAGGCCTGCTAGTGTGGTATTCTTTTGTTTTAAATGAAACTCTGGTTTGCTTTCCCTTCTGACTTGAAGCACAAACACTATTTGAAGGTTTCTTAATGGTTGGAATATCTCTCACTGCTTTTTTAGAGCTGATTTTCACCAAATTATCAAAACTTATGTGTCCAAGCCTCTTATGCCACAACCAGTTCTCTTCTTCTTGTCCGATGAAGCACATACCTTCTAAAAATTTTGAGAGTGTGTACAGGTTGCCAGACGTCCTTGAACCGGTTTCTATCAATTTCCCATTGTTTATTTTTATGACTTCACAACCCTGCTTCTTGAAAACCACTTCATGTCCTTTATCACAGATTTGACTCACACTTAACAGGTTATGTTTCAAACCATCCACATATAAAACTTCTTCGACTTGATTTTCCCTTCACTAATTTTGACGGATCCTTTACCTATTATTTTGGCTCCATCATTATTGCCGAACTTCACGGAACCACCCTCATATTTCGTAGATTTTCAAATTTTTGTTTATCACCTGTCATATGACTTGAGCAACCACTGTCAAGAATCCACGACACATATTTATTCCGAGCTCTAAAAGTCATCTCGCACTATTAAAGAATCATGTTCTTTCCTGAACTGTTCTTTTTGTTTCCATTCTGTTTTAACTGTGGTGTTGGGTTCTAGCTGGGATTTCCCCTTTTCAAAATCATGCACATATCCTTCAGAAGAAATTCTATTTTGTTTTACCCTATATGGTTGAGTTCTTCTTTTTTGATATTGATATGAAACAGAAATATTACGACAGTTTCTGGCAATATGCCCAAAGTTGTGACACTTAAAGCATTCTACTGCATAACTCATTAGAGGAGCAAAGGCATTTCAACTAGTGAAACTTCTTGGACCTATATTGTACTTGTAGTCAACAATTTTATGCCCATAACCATTACATTTAAAATAGAAACCATAGAAATAATGATTGAACCTGAAAGATGGTCTTGGCCAAGTTGTTGCAGGAGCCTTAGGTCTTCTTTTCTTTTGATGTGTGACCTTGGTAAAGCCATCATTGTCAGCTGCTATTTCAGGACTGGCATTACAACTTTCTTTTGCTTGATTTGTTTTTCTTTCCATAGCTTGTTTCTTGTCTTTACTCTTTTCACTTTCAACATTGCTTGCCTTTGGTCCACTTGATGATTCTCCTTCGATAAACCCTGGACCGAATTTGATACCTGTGGATCTTTGATCACTTAGAATTTTGTCCGACTTCATCGAACTTTCTTCACGTTTTAAATGACGACTAATTTTTTGATCCAGCTCTTGTATCTCGTATTCGGAGACTAACATTTTCTTCTTCCAATTTGCAACAATAATCTATCTTCATGGTTACCCGTACTTCAAGATCTTCGGCATTTTCTTGTACTCTTATGTCTGTGTTTTTAGATCGGCTATAATTTCAGTTGCATCCTCAAGTTTCCTTAACAGTTTTTGATTCTTTCTTTTCTCAGATTTTCATTCCATAAGAGCAGACACCAGCTCACCTTCTAAATCAACTTCAACCTCATCTATTTCAATAGATAATTCAAAGTTCATTCCTTCTCTCTTTTCTGTGTTTTTTGCCTCTTCTGATTCTTCTACTTCAAACACCATAAAGAGAGCCTCACCTGTTCCTTCTTCAGAGTCTTCACTAGAACTGTCCTCTGAAGATTCTGCATTTTGGGAGATAAAGCTTTTCTCTTTGAAATTGTCTTTTCTAAAGTTTTTTTTCTTCCTCCATTCACTTCTTTCTTGATGCTGAGTTTCTTCACCTTTGTTTTTGTCATTGAGAGGACATTTGATAGCAAAGTGTCCAATGCCTTCACAATTGAAACATTTAAAAGGTAGCTTTCCTTTGTATTTTCCTTTTCCTTTTCTTAGCTTTCTGACAAAATTTGCTTTCATTTCATCTGAAGCATCCTCTTCTTCAGACTCTTGTTTTGTGCTTTTGCCTTTTAGGGCTTTGAAAGCTGCTTCTCGGTCTGTGGGATTAGACTTTTCTATTCTCATTTCAAACGTAGTCAAAGAACCATGCATCTCATCCATACTAAAACTATTTAGATCTTTGGCTTCTTCTATGGTAGAGACTTTAGAATCAAATCTAGGAGGGATCGATCTTAATACCTTTTTCACGATAGCAGCATCGGTTAATTCTTCGCCAAGACCTCTGATTGAATTGGTGATCCCATTAACTCTTTGCATGAAGGTCTCTATATTCGTATTGAGCTCGATGTGCTTGAAGCTTGGCCTCCTTGATCCTATCATCTCCTTCATGGATGTTCTCTAGTTTATCCCATATATCTTTTGCTGATTCACAATTTATGACCTTGACTAGCTCACTATCCACTAGTCCACACATGATGGCATTTTTTGCTTTTGAATCATATTCAAATGCATTTTTACCAGTCGTGTCTGTTGGAGCGGTGGCAGGAGCTTTGTAACCATTAACTACTGCACCCCATATGTCAAAACCCAAAGCACTGAGATATGTCTGCATTCTAATTTTCCAGAACGCATAGTTAGTCCCATCAAACAATGATGCTTTGTTCGAGGAGAAACCTTCACCACTTGCCATTGCGTAACTTCCAAGATCACCTTAGCTTTTTAAGCCTTTTCAGGTACTTGGCTCTGATACCAATTGTTGTAATCATAATGACACTGAGAGGGGGGGTGAATCAGTGTGTTCTTTAAAAGCTTCTAAAATAATTAGTTTTAAATCCAATAGTAGTTTAAAGCAAATAAGAGAGATACTAAATGCATCAAGAAAGCATCACACATAACAAAGCAATTTAACGAGGTTCACCAATGTGGCTACTCCTCAAAAATGACTTCTTGGACTACCATCCAAATCCAGTCAATGCAAAGCTACAACTTTACATAATCCTTTACCAAGACCAACTGGAAGGAGCACCAACCCCTTAACTTTATCTCGCTTCAACAGAATGGAGCACCAACTCCTATTTTACTAGCACCTACTAGAAAGAGGCACCAACCCCTTGTGCCAAGCTACAACTTGGAAAACAATAATAAAGATTACAGAATAAAACTTTCACCTCGTTTCTCATAGTCTACTGTTTTCCTGCATTCTGCTGCTTCTACGCAACACGATTCACACTATCCGACCGCTTTTGTATTCTTCTTTGCACTCTCTACTGCAATCAGCTGTTCGACACTTTTGCTATTCGTGCACTAATATTTTGAACTTAGAACTCCATCTCTACACATTGCGCATTTCATCCATGCAATCACGATATGCAGATTCGAACTACAACTTTGCACTCTACACGATCAAACTTGCACAATCACTCTATTCGCATTTGCACATTATCTCAACGCAATGCACTCTGCTCGCTCTCGCACACTTTCTCAATTTCTCATATTTTTTTAACCGAAGTAACCATCCTTTTATAGACGAAATCTCAGTGACAAACCCTAGGAAACGTCGGCTGTGAACCCTAGAAAATTTCGGCCGTAAACCCTAGAAGATTTCGGCTTCAACCTCTAAGAGCATCCACTGTGAAACCCTAAAAGATGTCAGCTTCAGATCCACTGTAAAACCCTAAATGATGTCGGCTTCAACCTCTAAGAACATCCGCTATGAAACCCTAAAATATGTTGGCTTCAAATCCACTGTAAAACCCTAAATGATGTCGGCTTCAACCTCTAAGAACATCGACTGTGAAACCCTAAAAGATGTCGGCTTCAAACCCTAAAAACTATCGGCCCATATTTAACTTTGTCGGCCTCAAACTCTTCTACCACCTTCGTCACCTTCCTGTAGCTTATTGCCGCAAAATAGCAACACGTCGCGATATCGCGACACTTTTTGTGGTCGTACGCCTTCTTGACCTTGTCGTCGCAAAATCGTGACCCTTTTTGGCCTTTGAACGCTTCACTACCATTCTTGTCGTGAAATCACGATACTTTGATCAGTTGCTAACATCATCCTCATTTTTGTCGCGAAATCACGACGCTTTCGGCTTCCAGCAAATTTTCTTGCATCCTGTCATGAAATCGTGACACTTTCATCTTTTGCTAACGTCATCCTCATTCTTATCATGAAATCATGACGCTTTCGGCTTCCAGCAGCCTTTCTTGCATCCTATCGCGAAATCGTGACACTTTCATCTTTTGCTGATGTCACCCTCATTCTTGTTGCAAAATCGTGACGCTTTCGACTTTCGTACATTTTGTGCTTCATGCAGTAGCGAAATTGCTACAACTTTGTGCCTTGTGCTTCCAACTTGCTTCTACCCATGAAATTTTGACTTGTAACATAATCGCTGCATCTTTAAGTTTTGCACTTTTGTCTGGTAGCGAAATCGCTACACCTTCGTTTTGAGCATTTTCAACTCGTAGCAAAATCGCTACACCTTTGTTTTGAGCAACTTTTACCCGTAGCGAAATCGTTACACCTTTGTTTTGTGCAACTTTTGACTTGTAGCGAAATCGCTACAGCTTTTCAACTTAACGCTTTCTTCTTGCTTCGGTCAACGAAAAATCAACATGTAGCGAAATCGCTACAGTTTCTCGACTTAGCTTCTTGGCCTCCAACATGTCGCGAAATTGTGACAGTTTGCCTTGCGCCTTCTCTCTCTTTCGACTTGTCACAAAATCACGACATTTTTGATTGTGCCTTCTCTCTCCTCTGACTTGTCGCGATATCGCGACATTTTCAATTGTGCCTTCTCTCTCCTCCGACTTGTCACGAAATCGTGACATTTTTTATTGTGCCTTCTCTCTCCTCCGACTTGTCGCGATATCGTGACATTTTCGATTGTGCCTTCTCTCTCCTCCGACTTGTCGCGATATCGCGACATTTTCGGCTGCATCTTCTCTCTCCTCCAACTTGTCGCGAAATCGCGACAGAAAACAGGTCGCGATATCGCGACAGTTTTCTCACTTGACTTTTTCTTTGAATTTTTTCTATCTTCTGCATCTGAATGACTCCTACATTGTCTGTCCACTGCATCATTGGATCTAACTGCCTATGTTGACAACAATGACAAACTTCTTGCAACACCTTGCTCAACATTTTTATTGTTTAGCATGCTTAGGCCTGGTATGAGGACCAAGTTGAGCCCTAGGTATGTCACTTTCTGGCTTAGGGGGCTCTTGTTGAGGCTTCTCTTGTGGCTGCCTAGGAGAAAATTTGACCTTAGATAAAGGTTGCTTTTGTCTCTCAAGTTGGTTCATGATAAAGTGCAATGCCTCATTTTGTTTCTCCATTTGTGCCTCTATATTATAAATGTGATTTTGCATATGCTCCAATACTGATATGACTTTCATGTGTATTTCTAGCGATTGGTTTGAAATACCATTGCCTATTAAAGGAGGTGATAAAGTAGGTGCTAAAGATACACTAGGTAACTGTAACTCACCCATTTCCTTTATTTGAGTTTATGTGGATGCTTCATGATGATCCACTTTGTTAGTGGTATCCACATGCTCATTTTTATGACTTAGTTCATGTTTTTGTTTCACTTCATAGTTTTGCATTGTACTAGCTTTGATACCCCCTATCTGATGTGGGGGAAACAGTTGTTCTTGTTCTTGAGGAGGCACCATGAGAAGTGAGTTAGGGGTGACTAATGCCAATGGTTTTTATCCCTTCAATGGTGAAGCAACATCTGATTTCACCACATCTTGTTTTATCTTCTTTAGAGTCACTTGGTCCTCTATCTCGCTATTGACCATTGCCACAAACTCTTGAGAAGGCATTTTTTCTTGTGTCTCATCAACTTTCTTGTAATACTTGAATGGCTCAAGATCATGGGGGACCACATACACTTGTCCTTGATGTATGAATTTTAGGTTTTGGTGCACTATGGAAGGTATGCATTCCATATCCCTTATCCATGGTCTACCTAGCAATATGTTGTATTGCCTCTCACCCTCCAAGATATGGCACAATGTAGGTATCATATTTATCCCAACCTGTATAGGTAGGATTATTGTGCCAATTTTTGGAAAAGTAGCATCATTGAAGGCCCTTAATGTAAATTTTGTGTCCTTAATACGTGAAGGTGGCATATTTAAATACTTCAAAGCTGCAGCTATGATAATGTTGATGGATGACCCAGTGTCAATCAAGACTCTCTTGTACAAAATTTAATTGATTCTTACTATGATGTGGAGCAGAGGATCAGGTTCATCCTGAGAGATTGTATTAATATCTTGCCTATGAAAGGTAATCACAGGGTCTTTTTGTAAGTGCATTGAACTTATTGTTGGTATGGACTATGATAGATTATCATCTTTAGTTGACTTTCTTGGTATGTTGGGTTGATCAAAGCATCTTTTGCTTCTTATTGTAGTTTTTATCATACTGATAAAACCCTCCTCATGCGGGGCTATGTGCACTTCATTGACATGCTTAACTTGATTGTTGTTGCCCCCATGATTGGGGAGAAGATTTTTGAATATGTTGATGTTTTGCAATTCATTCTTATCCAACATATCCTTCACAATATTCTTGAATGCAATACAATCCTGGATATCATTGCCATTTTAATGATGGTAAACACAATAGATATCTTCCCTATACCCCTTAGGTTTGGGGCAATTAGGATCCAAGATGCGCTCCTTAGGCAAGTTTAAAACCTTGGCCTCGCAAAGGCGATTGAAAATTGATGCCAAGGATTTAGGCAATGGTGTATAATTGTGAGGGGGTCATTTATGTTTACCCCTGCCTTTATTCTTGTTGTGCTAGTTGTAATGCATAGTTGGAGGTTGATCCTAATAGTTTTCTTGGCATTGGCTCTGTGATGCTTTTGGAACGTTTAACACAATTTGGTTGACATGTGTAGGTTCGGTCTGTTGTGGTTGATGTTATGTGCTCTCATTCCATTCTTTCTTGCTACAGAGCTTCAGGTCTCCTTCTTCCAGCTCTATATCTTCAATAAGCTTAGCTTGAGTCAAGGCTTCTTCAAATGTATCATACTGTTGTAGTTGCAATAGTAATGATATGTTCTTGGCATAGCTTTTTGTGAACATTCATATTAGCTCTTCAATCGGGATGGAAAATGATAATTTTTCCATGATTTTTCTCCATATATCCTCATAATCCATGACTGACTCATAATCATACTACTTTAGGTTGGCCAATTCTGAGAGATTCACCTTCTTCTTAGCACCAAAAGATAAATATTTTAAGAATGAATTCACTAGTTGCTCAAAAATGGATATGTTGTGCATGGGCAGTTGGTTGAACCATTGAGTGGCAGCCTTTGAGAATATCATAATGAAAGTTCTCAATATAAGAGCATCATTGTCCTCCAGATGAAATCATGCATTAATGAAGTTGGTGACATGTTATTGTGCATCCTCTTCACCATTGAATTTTTCCAACCTAGGCATCTCAAAGTGCTTAGGATATGCAAGGCTAGGAACTAATGGGCACAATGGTTGGTTGTGTATCTTACTCAGTGTCGGTTGGTGTCCAACCATATCTTTCTTCTCAAATAATTTGATCTTCTCAACAAGTTCTTGGAATGCCTTTGAGGCAAGGAGCTCCATTTCTTGCAGACCCACTTGCAGTGGTAATGGAGGTAACCCTATGTGAATTTGACTTGTTATGTTTTCTTCCCTCCTACGATGGTATTCAGGATGTGCCTGATCCTACTCTATTAAGTTTACCCTTTACCCCCAATTTGGATTTCGCTCATGATTTAGAGGGTAATTTTATTGCGGGTTTCCTTCTTTTCTAGTGCACTCCTCTCTTGGCGAGTTAGTGCGCTAATCTCTTTGATGATAATTTCCATTTGCTCATTGGTTTCTTTGAGCTAGCTGCTCATCTTGCTCTCTCAAACGTTGTTCATGTTGATGCAACAACCGTTCTCTATGTTTGTCATGCTTGAGAGCATCCACTAGCTCTCGCTCTTTATGCAACGTGTTTTCTAACCGTCGTATGCGGTCATATTGCATTGTTGAAGAGGACTCAAGTTCATATCTATCTGATTATGTTCGTGTAGTTCTGATTCGTAGGTTCCTCGAAGAGGTTTTCATTGTTTCTCTGCTTTGGCTAGCTAGTGTAACTTGCTATGTGTATCCTGTATATTGATAAGTGTCCCTATGATCAGACTCTATATGATATTTTTGGGGTTGCTTTGAAGAATCCCTAGGTTGAGTGGTGCGTTTAGCAGTCACACTTTGTGAGCTTCCAGATGTAGAATATTTTGTGGCTATGGTTATGGAATTCAGTCTCAAATAAATTTGATCCCACTCATCCAATTGATCTTGGAGCATTTGTTCTCTCTGAATTGCATGTGACCCATGTGACTGATTTGATCAGTTTTTTATGCTGGGTCTATGCCTCTGCAACTTCGTGTGAGGGTTCTTACCTATTTTGAATTGTGCAACAAGAAAGAAAACTCTCTTCCCTCTATCTTGCCCATCATTGGACTGATTTTGAACTCTCAGGGTAATGAGATGTGCGGGTTATGGAACCTGATCCCCTCTCTAGATTGAAGGTCTTGCTCACCATGGGAGGTCTCCTAGCCATAATTTTTGTTATAAAATTTTTGACTTCTGAAAAAGGTTGTGGGTGTTATAAATTTCTTTGAAAAATTAGGGTTAGGTTAATTACCCCAGTAATGAAGAAACACACAAAGCAAACAATATGATTATCTCTTTTTAAGGATTAAATGTGTATCCTAAGAACTTGTTTTTGTGTGTTTTAGATGTGTTGTTGCTTTTGCTTTCTTGTTCATGTTTCAAAATTAGAATAAGGAGACTCATCCAAAGTAGCGACTAAGAACACCAATGCCAAACATGATTTTCTCAAAAGAGGCTAGGGTACACCGCTGAAGTCCCAGTGGGGGGTTCGCCTAGCTCTTCCACTCTGAACCAAAAGAAATTGTTCCAACAGTGGGAGATAGTTTGAACACGAGTGACTAGCACCACCTTGAAGAAGTTCCCTATTCTATTCTAGGAAAATCTAGGGGGCAAGTTGGTGGAAGGAGGTGAATTCCAATGTCACCTGGACTGAATTGAAGGTTGGTGATGAAATCTAACTCCCCAATGTTTAAATGATACGTGTGTGTGTGGTGTTCATTTTAAGCTTGTGTAACACAAAGTGCATCATATAGCAGCAATGAGTCTTTCCTATATGCCTAAGTGCAAAAATACATTTCAATATTCAGAAAGATGCATGAACTACTATGATTTATATGAGCGCACTTTATTTTGTGCATCTATAGCCTCTAGTAGGGCCTCAAAGCAAGCAAATAGCATACAATGTCTAGAACGTTGGATTCTAGGGTGAACTTTTCAGGCATAAGCCAATGTTCCTAGCAACGCCTAGTGGAAATTTAAGAGATCTAAGATATGCAAAAATGCTTAACTCTTTCTCCTTTTATTCTTTCAATTTCCAACATAAATGTGCTTTAAGTTCTCTTTTTTAGACACACAAAAGCAGACAAAAATCTGTAAAATATCAGAGAAGTTATACCAACCTTTGATCCAGCTCAGAGAGTCGATGTTTTGACCTCTATTGCACTCCAATTCTGGTCGATGTTGACCAGAGCAGCTGGTTCATGGCTGTTGTTAGTGGGAGCAGCTAAAGCTCTATTGGCCACTGTAGCTCAGAGCAGTTTATTTATGGTCGTTGTAGCTCAGAGCAGCTAAACCTTTGATCCAGCTCAGAGAGTTAGTGTTTTGACCTCTACTGCACTCTAATTCTTGTCGCTATTGACCAAAGCGGTTGGTTCCTGGCCGTTGTTATTGGGAGCGGCTAAAGCTCTATTGGCTGTTGTAGCTCAGAGCGGCTGATTTTTGGTCGTTGTATCTCAGAGAAGCTAAACCTGCACATAAAACTAAGTTAGTATTCTGGAAGCAAATAAAAAATTAGTGGAGGTCCCACCATGATCGCCATATGTATCAACCCCGAGATGCATGCACCTCTTACTATCTACTTGCAATATTATACCGAAATGAAATGAAAGACTATGAAATGCATATAACACAAAAATAACAAAGAGATATCCTTTTATTTATATTGAAATCTAGTTACATGTCGGTCCCTCTTAGGGATACCCAAATTGATACAATGAATTACAAGTGGGTAATATGCCCCCCTTGCAAAGGGGTGGTGCACTTTTAAAGGCTTCTCGATTTCGAACACGGATGTATATGAGGGCTTATAGATACTTCCTTCTCTGGGTCTATTTCCTAGAGGGATCCTCTTGCTCTCATATGCTATAGATTTATCCAATGAACCTGTGGCCCTGTAAGCAATGAAATAATAGTACATGCTTATATGTCCGATATTGCCTCCCCAGATGAGGTTGTTAGTAACAAGTATGCTTAATGAAAACCAATGCAATGAAGCTAGTTCTATGAATGTGAATGAATGAAGTAAATTCTATGCTAATGATATGAAATATAAATAAAGTAGAATAAGAGAAACTTAACACCTAAACCCTAGACTAGGTTTGCAGGCCACTATCTAGGATATCGGCCACTAAGATGAAATCCCTCTCTATTGATCCAAAGACTATGGGCTTAAGTTTCTACTAATGTTAAATGATTACTGTGTGTGTATGGATGATCACCTCTCAGTTGGCTAGCACTTCGTCGCTCCTCAAAGGTGCTCCTATATGCTCTATGGTACGACAAGGCTTCGTTGCGTATGCTCTCCATGAAAAAGCTCTCTCAAATAAGTCTGTTAAAAGATCATCCCTGGTCTCAAAATTGATGATTCTTCCTTTGGTGCTCTCAGGATTGCACCTTTTAAAGTGTGTGAAACCCTAGGTCTATGTTCAAAACCCTAGGATTGAATCCCTCATGTGCACTGGATGTTAGCATGAGAAATTGCCTTTTTTTGTGCTTTGGAGGTCAGTTAACTGAAGTCTAAATTTGGACTTCAGTATCCCATGTAAACTGGTTGTTAGCATGAGAAGTTTTATCTTTGTCTATTTTTGACGGCCAGTTAACTGAAGTCTAACTTCGGACTCAAGTCTCCCATGTGAACTGGTTGTGAGGGGGAATGCAAAGTTATCCTCGCTCACTTTATTGCATGTAAACTACCACTTCCACCCCTAATTAGGCTTGTTTGTCGATAAAATGCTTTTTATGACTTAGTCACTGTCGTCTGCAATGACTAAGATTTGGTTGTTGTCGTATATAGTGGCTAATGTCTGGTCGCTCTAGCCTACGACGACCAATATTTTGCTACTCTAACCTACAGCAGCTAAGCTTATATGGGCTAAAACTGCCATTTTGAGTGGTTAGGACCACTACTTACTATTGGAAAGGTCTAAAATTGGTCATATGGTCTTCAAATGTGCTCATATGAGTGGTTTCCTAAACATGACACATTTTAGATGTCTACACTACCATTGCATTGAAATCTAGTAATGAGAACTCATCCTCAAGGCAGAGCTCACCAAGAGCTTCCTCCATCAAGTCCACTTATTCAATTTCTTATGTCATCATGTTGACTGCACCAGTGGGCTTTTCTTCTTCTTCCAATTTTTCTATATGATAAGTGGATGGTTTTTCATTATAGATACAGACTCTTCTTCCCTTAATAAGAATCTCCAAATATGAATAATCCAAGAAAATATATCCTCCAATTTTTTCTGTAAATTCCCTTGAAAGTTACATGCTAAAATATGATTTCAGGTCAACCACCATGACTTCCTGAATGACAGTGATCTACGGCATGTTGTGTAGAATTATAGGAATATCTTTAATCACACCTACTATATTAATTAGGGTCCCATCCAACTGTAATATGCCTAGACTGCTCCTTGTGTACTCCATATCCATGACCTCGCATACTACCTTTGGCATGATAGTAGTCGCGACACCGGAGTCGATCATACAATTGTGCACAACCCATCCTTCCATTCTAAGGGATAGATAGAATGGAGGTGGTCTATTATTAATAGTGGTAGAGGTCATCATTGTCTATGCTAACACCATCTTTGTGGGGATTTTCTTTTATCCTTCGTAGATTTAAGAGATTATTGCAACAAATCAACTTGTCCAGGTAACTACAAAGCATCATACAAACTCACTTTCGCAGGTTTCTTCATTTCTTCAATGATATTATAATCAAAAGTACTGGTGACTTTTTCTTCGTTGACTGGCTCATATTTATTTTGGTACTATTGAGTAGCTTCCACACTTTGTCACTTGGTCAATGATGGGTACTTCAGGCATTCTTTGGCTTGTTCTTTTGCCTCATTTTGTACTTGAGTGGCTGCGGGCTATGAAGTTGATATCTTTACCTGCAACTTATCTTGAGCTTGCTTGGGAAATAAATATTTTATCAAGATAGAATCCTATTGTTTAGTTGTTGTACCAAGTGGTTTTGCTCATGATTGTGCATTTTCATCTAGTACATTTGTTTAGTGAAAACTTTGAGAGGTTCCATTTTTGCTTGATCAACAGTCACTGGCTTCTTTCCAGCCCTCGTAAGGACTGAAACTTTCTCCAAGGAAGGTACCATAAGATTATGATCAACTTCTATTATCATATTGATTTTTTCACTAGCAGAACTTTCTGCTAATGTTTGTACATAGTTCAAATAAACCATGCATGTATCTTCATCGTGAGGATAATTACAAGTGGAACACCAATATGCCCACTCTGATGTTCTAGCTTCTTCATTTTCTAGCATAGTAGTATTTCTTTCAGTACCTTTGCTAGCAGTCGGTTGTTATCTAGTAATCGGTGGTGTTTGAAACCTCCTCGACTAAAATTTAGCTTTAGCCTACTTTTTCTTAACAGATGTAATTTCATTCAAAATTGTCCTCACTGTTGAATTGAGTGACTACATCTCCTATAATATCTTCAAGTAGAGATCAAGATTTGGGGATGCAAGAGATGCTAGCAGAGGTAGAAGCACTGGTGGAGCATGCAACTAAAATGGAATAGGTAGCGCTGGTAGCACTATAAATAGAACTGATACTAGAAATTGTGGAACAACTGGTGCAGTAAATTGTGGAATACTTGGAGCAGGAAGTTATGGAATTGGAATTGGAGTGATTTGAGGAGGACCCAAGCTCCATGAGGGAATAGGTTACATAGAAGGCATAGGCTGTAAAAATGCATTCAAATATAGGTGTTGTGGAAAATAGGGAAGAATGGGTATGGTTACCTTTGGAGGTAACTTACTTATGGTAATCATATCTACCTCAACCTTCTGCACCTACATGTACAAATTTGGAAATATGTTCACCTTGGATTTTTGGACCGCCATATTGATATCGAAGTTAAAGACACTGAGGTAGTAAAATGTAGCTTGCTCATGCATGGGATGAAGACCATCAGTGACTCTCTACCAACTTCAAGAAAGTCTAACATTGAAATCCACTATCTCCTCCTACGGATGTCTTTGGATATTATTGAATTGGTGCAGCAAGGAAAAAGGATCAGCTTGCTCATGAAATTTCTTAATCATCAATTCTACCAACTGATCCCATATGGTAATAGTGGAGGGTGGCAAGGACTGGTACCAATATAGCAACTTCCCTATGAGTGACAACACAAGTAATCTCATCATAATATCTTTGTCTGTGATGTTTTGGATTGTCGTAAAAGAAGCCACATCTTGGATATGCTCATAAGAAGTCTTACGAGTACCATCATAGGTAGGCAAAGCCTTCAACGTTGCTTGAGGAACTGGATTTTGTACTGGTAGATTCAAAGCTCCTGAGCTATTCCATGTTGGAAACTACCTTTGTGGTTGTGGTTGTTGTGGTGGTGGGTTCTGAGCCATACTGATTGGTGTGTGAGGCTGAGGAGGTGGGATGCTAGTAGCATTACTAGTTGTACTTGAAGGAACAAAAAACACACTAGCTAATTGTGAAGATGTTGTGATCAATGTATGAGGTGGAGTGATTAATCTATGATGTTCTCATAATTTTTGGGTGTCAAGTTCAAAAAACTCAATGGGATTTTTAGGATTTTTGGCCTTTGATCTTGTGATCATGAAGTGTAGCTTTCGTTGACTTCACATTTTGAGGCTTCTAGGTATATATGATTCGCCAGATGCTCTAGCTTAACAATACGAAGGCGAGCATCAAACCTCAATACAGTTGAAAGTGGAAATTTTGAAGGTTCCACCGAGCGTGCCAAAAACTATTGGTCAAATATCTGCCTAAAATATAAAACATGTGTTTGTGCACCCTATACATGACCAACATTAAAATACCAAAGGAAATAAATGTCCCTCGTGCCAATCTCCAGAGAGGGTTGTATCCCTTACTAATCCTACACTGATTTAAGTCTAGGGTTGCAGGAAAGAAATTTAAAATAATAGAAAGAAATGGGAAATATAGCCATGGGCCAAAGATGTAGGATTGGGGATATACTAGCAGCAGGAATTCCAACCAAGTATTATAGCAGCATAGAATAGAAATAAGGTAAAATAATCCACTTACAATTTTACAAAGACAACTTCTAGAATCGCATTTTAGGATTCTCTCTCAACAGCAGTGCTCAAATCCACATGCAAAATTTGAACTTGGCTACAGATAATAGACATGAATATAAAATAGAAATGCTCAAAGTAGAAAGAAGTCACACATAAAAATTTCTTGCAAGAATCAAAATCCAAATTCCTTCTATTTACGCAGAAAACTTGAATAGTTTTTTTGCAAAGTGTCCATCCTTCTTTTACATTGAAAATATTTAGTATTTATAGAGGTTTTTACCTCTATCTATTTAATACACAAAAGACAAAATTTTTATAGATCAGGAACCTTGGTTAAGAAATTCCTTCTTTAAAATCTTCCTTTCGTGATAACGATCCAACTTTTAATGGAGAATTCCTGGAGAATCAGCAAATTCGGGTGTCGATGCATGAAAAAATGTGAAGACGATTGAGATTTGGTACATCCATTGCACCTTGGAAACTTGCCCTTGTTCAGAATATCTTGGAACTTATGAAAATTACCTTATGATTTTAATCTTATAGCACTTTTAGCATGAAATCAGCAATTGTAATTACTCTTTGACTCAATCATTAAATTCTCACCATTTTTCTGATTTGAGCACCTTTGAAAAGTCTATGTTAATGCTTGAAATCGAATTCGCCCAAAATAGAGCAATGAGTGAAAATGCTTCCTTTAAATTTTATCACTTCCTCCTTATTCGTGCCTCGTGGAGGAGAGGGTGCCCATGAAGCAGCAATATTTATAATTTCACTCGGTTCGCGACTTTGAATTACTCCTTATTTTTCCTAAGGGAGAAGCAAAAAATACTTTATTCAACCATTGAAATACCTCTTACAACTCTCACATTGTGCTCAATGTACAACCTTGAACCTTACCCAATTTAAAATTATTTGCGCTATATTTATCTCCTTTTCATGGCAAGTATTCAACTTGGGGATAGTCTAGGTGAAAATAACTTATTATACACCATCGGGTTTATACGTGATACCTCAAACCATATCTGTATAATTTTATCCCTAAAAGGGGCAATTGAGAGCTTCACCTTCCTCCCAGGGTGAAAGCACCTCACATAAGACATCTTTCTTCTTAAAAATATGTGTTTGCGTCCAAAGGGGACGAAAGGCATCATCGCCTTTCACCTTGGGTGAACGTAGCTTCGACTCATTTTTTAATGCTTGCTCGAAGTGAAAATAAAACCCTTGATGCACTCGTGGGGCCATCTTCATGTAGCTTTGTCCCTGGGAGGGGTGAATGGGACTTTTACCCCTCACCTGGAGTGAAAGCACTATAACCTTTACTCCTTTCAATGCACGCTAAGGTGGGGTCCACATCCTATGTTTTATATATGTGTGCGTCCGAAGGGAGGGTGAAAGGTTTTTTCACCCCTCTCTTGGGGTAAATGAAGCCTTGACTTTTCAATGTGTCGACTAGGCGCAACACGTCTAAAACTTGATGACGTTCACCCTAGAGAGGGGCGAACGATGCTTTCACCCCTTCTTTGGGGTAAACGTACTCCTTTATATTATCATAATGCTTCAACTTTGGGCCTGCCTCGAACTTAATCACTTGAATATGTTTTTGCCCTAATGAGGGGTGAAAGGGACTTTTGCCCTTCACTTGGGGTGAAAGTCATTGTTGAACTTGTCATTCTTCTATTCTTTTAAAATTTACGTTCACCCCAAAATGGGGGTGAATGGGTCTGTCTCTCCATTTTTGGGGTGAACACACCTTTGCTCTTCCCTTTGCTCAACAACAAGTTTTTCTAAATAAATAAAGATGTCTTCGCCCTAGGGAAGGGTGACAAATATTTTTGCTCTTCATTCGAGCGACAATGTTGTTGTCTTTTTTTTTTACCTTGAACTTTTAAGCGTTGTTTTCTTTTGTATTCAAATGATATCTACTGATTTGTCGCACCATTATCCACAACAATTTACCTTATAACACTCATTATTTCGAAGCACAAGACTTTATGAAAAATAAAAGAAGATAATCACACACAAAAATAACTACACCATATTATAGAAAGCACTGCAACATGGATTTACTGTATTTTTCACTTTTACAATCAAAAATCATTCAACAAAATTTGATCAAAATTTCAATGTGGCATGATGTCAAAATTGCCAACAATTATATTTGTTGAGAATTATGTCTATGAATATAACTATAAAAAAGGAAAATATTTTGTAAGTGAAGAGGGTATCTCAATGGCTAAATATTTAAAGAAAGAGGACATACAAGTTACTCCATCAACACCTATTGAGGTATTTTCTACTCTAGCATCAAGTGGCTCATCTTCTACATCCCAAGGAAAAAATCATAAAATTTTATTGCTCCCACATCCACCTACACAAATGTTGGATCAGAATTATGAGAGGAGAACAACTTGACTTCAAGTATGACAAGGTAATGAAAATCAAGTTGTTGATCAAGATGATGATGAATTGACTTATTATGCATTATCTTGTATTTTTAGTGAACCTATAATCTTACACATATCAAATCCTACTTACATGAATTATTTATGAGGTCTAAGGTTTTATCTTACAATAAAATTGAAGAATTAGAATATTTATACCAGATGTTCATGGAAACCTCTGATCCAGATGATGAAAATTGGAAGCAGGTTTGTATCACCTACAATGATGTCATCAAAAGGATAGAGAAACAAAGGGAGACTATAAGAGCTAAAAAGGGTGATCAATCAGAAGGAAATATAGGTAGCCAAGCATAAGGATAAATGGGGAACTCTAATGAGGAAGAAGACCCTGAATAATAAATGTATTTTGCTTCTAGGATAACAAATTTTGCTCTATACCCACCTCCTTCCTTTTTTTTTTTAATTCTGCTACCCATGGATAAAGGCTCTAAATTCGGACTAGCAGAATTCCTCGAGAGGCACCAATAATGTAGGTCATAATGACTACACTAAGAGGAATGAAGAGGTATCCAAAAATTTTGAAGTATAGAGAAGAGTCAATATTTCTCGATCGACCTTGTTTTTGCGAGCTAATATCCAGAAGATAGTTGGAGGGCAAAAAGAGTCGATATTTCTCGATCGGCCTTGTTTTTCGTGGGATGATAGCCAAAAGATAGCTAGAGGGTGAAAATATTTGTGATTTCATGATTGGCCTTGTTTTCACAGGATAATAGCCAAAAAGGAGCTAGAGGACGAAAAGAGTCAAGATTTCTCAATCGACCTTGTTTTTGTAGGCCAATAGCCAGAAGATAACTGGAGGGTGAAAAGAGTTAAGATTTATCGATCGACCTTATTTTTGTAGGCCAATAGCCAGAAGATAGCTAGAAGTCAAAAAGAGTCGAGACTTCTTGATCGGACTTTTTTTCATAGGTCAATAGCCAGAAGATAGCTGGAAGCCGAAAAGAGTTGATATTTCTTGACCAGCCTTGTTTTCGTGGGCCAAGGGTTCAAGAAACAGAAGAGTGGAATACATTTGGGTGACCATATTTCCAAAGTATTGACACAAGCAAGTGGGAACCGAAGAATCATTTCTTAACTGCTTGTCGTTGGAAACTCCACTATGTCATTTCTTTCTAGGCCAATAAGCATTGTTTAGCATCTCACCATAATTAGCCAGTTGGCATATTGTTGTAAAAAACTTTGATATTTTTCTATGTAGGGAGTGTATATATATAGTATGAGCACACCCTAAAAAAGGGTTAGCTTAGGTGTTTACAAGATCAAATGTATGTAAGAATTCTGATAAAGCAATAAGATAAACTTCCTATTTGGCTTCTGGTTCAAAGTGTGCAATCATGTATGTATGAATGAATCAATAATTCTATTCAATCTATATGGAATGTGAATGGCATTAATTCTATGTCTCTAGATGTCTGCATTTTAGATTCAATAGTTTTGAAGTTTATGATTTTTGTGGGTTAGTGATTTATTTAATCTGCATCAGAGAACTGGTTTTTTCCATTTAGAGATTTAAAGAATGCTTTTCTTCTAAATATGTATGCATTTCCTTATTGTTGTCTAATATGTACCCTTTTTAAAGATCTAGAAATAGCTATATTTCCCTCTCTTTAAGCACTTTACTCCTTCCCTTTTCCCACAACCAAGAAAGGAACCAACCTTCTCTGGAGATTGAACCAGGTAGTCTCTATTTTTAATTCGGTCATTCAATGTTGGAAAATTCTTGGGCGCAAATGTAACCACAAGTAAATTTTGCACCAATAGTACTCAATGAGTATGATTGCACTGAGTTCTTAAGGATCTTGGAGATGCTTAAGAAGATTCAACTAAAAAATTTATGATAATGAAAAGGTAATTCAATTGTCTAAAAATATGGTTTTTCATTCAAAGAGATATGGTGCAAGAGAAGATGGTGAAGATTGAGTATCTTAAGATTGGATATCAAGTTATTGATATCCTAACCAAGGGATCGATGAAATAGGCACATGCGAAGCCGAAGATAAAGTTGAATATTTTTCCATTTTACATCAAAGAGGGAATTATGGAGATTGTGATGCAAAATTAATTAATTAATAATTAATAATATTAATTATTAATTTATTATTTATGCAGAGTTGGAGAAAATAATAAAATCAATTCTAAAGATAAAAAAACAATTAAAAAGAAATAAAAAGCAGTTCTAAAAATAGAAAAGTACATATGAATTGCAAAATGTAAAAATCTTCTAATTACTAATGAGTGCGTGCTAAAAATAGAAGTAGAAGGTAAAAAATAAAAATAAGGAAACTAAATATAGAAAATTCATGTTATTTTTGGCATGTAAGATGTCTATATATTGGGTGTGAGGCACCTATTATAATCAAGATTCAAGGGAATTCAAGAAGGATTCAAGGAATTCAAGGAGGATTCAAAGAATTCAATGGGATTTAGTTGAAGAATTCAAAGGGATTTAGTTGAAGAATTCAAGGGGATTCGGTTGTAGAATTCAAGGAAGATTTAGTTGGTTATAAAATTTGGTTTTATGGTCATAAATCAGATCTATAATATAGTATAACATAATTATTGTGTATATTGGGGCTATGTAGTTTTATTCTGTGTAACAAATTGTTAAAAAAAATTATTAAAATCAAAACTTTATTGGTTATATATGCATTCTTTCTACACTTGTATTAACAACTAAATATCTTTGTGTCCATAAGGTTTTTCTTCCTTTTCAACAAATTGACTTTTATACAAGTTCTTATCATCATCATATTTTTGGACTATGAAGGGCCCTATTGTACCTAAACTTGGAAAATTAAAGTAGGTTGTCTGTGAAGGTGAGTCATTTTGCTTATATCTTCTATAAACATATCGGTGTCACCAAAAGGTAGCTACATTACAGTCCCCTCTATGAGCCCATGTTGTTGACTTTTATCCAGATTTAATTATAGATCCCAATATTTAGAATCAAATATGACTCATAGAAAATATATATGAAGGCTTAATAAAAGAATAATATCAATGTCAATAAATATAACATTCAAGAAATATAACAATATCAATCAACTATATACTCACAATATTATTATTAATCAAGTATACAAGCTTCTTGATAAATTTTCTCATACAATCTTTGATACAATACATGGAGCTTTATCTCCATAATATAACCTTAGAAATGTGACTCTTCAATACTTTAATATTGCTCTCCTCACATATCTGGGAGATGCATCCTTTCTTATTCCACATATAAGACAATCCTATCATACCTCTTGGCTTTACATCTTGCAACTTGTATACATAACTCTTGACTTTCATTTTACTTGCACACTTTCTCATTCATGAAAATTGTACACATCCTACACATAGATGCATACTTTAGATAAAAAATAGCTTACCCATGTTACAAAATAATGAAATATTTATAACACATGTGTCTCATCCTTTGATAGTCATGAGTAGACTCAATTTGTAAACTTTAATTCCTCCTCTTTGTCCTTTCATAATGAAAGGGACACGTACATCCTTACATCATCACAAAATTTAAGATTATTTCATCAATGATAACAACAAAATATGGAAGACCAAACATAAGAAAAATAAAGGGAATGATTGAAAATGGATTCCATCATGAGGGAGATATTGAACAGATTTTTTAGAGGGATAGGGCAAGAACACAATGCATGCACTTTCAATTCCACTAAAATTGTCTAGGTCATTCTAAAATATGATACTTGGATTATGTGTGGGAAAATTAGCTACATATAGGCATGGACTTTGATTTCCATCCTAAAGGGCCTTTTAAATTTACATTGAATTTCCTTTTTTATTTTTGCATTTTGTTCCTTCTATTAGGGTACCTAGGAATAGATATATGGGGATATGATATTATATTATATAAGGGCTAATTCAAATATTGTAAGTTGTCTTGATTTTATAAAATCATGCTAGAACAAAAAAGAGAAATTTGGCAGCTTTAAGATTCATCCATGTGTGTGTCCAAATGAACTTGTTACAACACTTGCCTAACTTGATTATCACCTTCAATCCTAGATTTGAGTTCACTTAGAAAGTGGTATGTTTGAATAAACCTAAATTTATTTTTCTTGTTGAGAAGAATGCCATATAATTAAAGATTTCCCTAATATGAAATTAAAGATAGAAAAAGCCTAAGAAGTCTTAGCCAAGTTATTACAATTGTATCATAAGGATGAGTTAGGTTAGGTTGATCTTAGTTGTGTTTGATCTAATGGTCATTTAAACATTACTCCTTAAATAGGATAGATGTATATCTCCATGGTTTCTTTGTTACCACAAGGACACTTTCAACAGTTTGCTTTCAATATTATTAAAGGTAATTGTTGGAATATATTACATTATTTGGTACATGCCAATGTACCACCTTGGGTACATAACTAAAGTAGGAGTTTATATTAGACTAAGGTTTGAGTAGTTACTTCATGCAATGTAATAAATACACAAGTGTTAGAATGTGCAATGATGTAAATGTGCATGTAGTCCACATGTACATGAGTCATAGGATAGGTAGTTGAAGAGTCATGGGTAGATGAAAGACCAAGGGATATATCTCCCTATATATGCTTTTGATAGATGCTAAGAAAGAGATGGATAGTTAAGAAGTATAGTGATTTTAGTAGGTACAATGTAGATCATGCATTATTTATGGAGTGTTTAAGTCCTCCATTATATTACATTGTACTATTTTTGTGAGATTTCATTAATGGCTATTTTCTAAGCTATTACAAAATTTTCTCACTTTTGTAATAAGTTAAGTTGGATTCTCTATTTGTCTTCAACTTGAGTATGATACTAATAAAATAAATCTTCCAACTTTTAAGTAAATCTAGAGTTTGATGTAAGAAATTGTAGACACCAAAACAGCACCAATCCGATTATGTGACTGCAAACACTGATTGCATTGACACACACAGCCCCCAGGGCAGCCCACAGAGGTTAAACAGTGGTCTTAACCACTCTCATAGAAGTTTTGGAAGGTCAGACACCATTTTGGCACCTTTCAGGCACTTTGCCCCATATTCGTCTCACCTAGGGACGAATACGGACTTTCAATTCGCGCTCGCTCCTGGGTGGGACGAATTCCAGGTTTGACCGCAAAAAGTCAAATCTCGGCGCATGATAACTCAGAACTGCCACTTAACTATCCCTTCATTGCATGGGAGTTCGAGTCAAGTTTTTTGAGCATGCAAGGGCAGTTACAGTACCAGTTGCAAAGACATGCACAGAGGCAGTTAAGAAGCCCTTGATCAAGATGAAGTCTTCTCTTCACAAAAAGCATTCATGCTAAGTAGCACTTTTGCATGCTAATTCAAAGAGACCCCTTGGGTCTATAAAATGGTGAATTTCCTCACCCAAAAGATATACAGAGAAGGAGCATTTTGAGTGACGAAGTGCTTGCCAGTTTACTGACTTACGATTTGTGTCTTTACATCCATAATCTCTTAATCGAAAAGGAGGTTATTGGGTGACTTTGAAGGCACGAATCAAGAACCAAAAACCCAATTTTTTTGACCACAATATCCTACCAATTTTTCGACAACACATCACAACAGGTTTCGGACCCATCCCAAGCGGATTGGTGTCGAAACAAAGTTTCACCCACGGGTGGTTTGCCTTCGGGCACCCCCTGCCTTATTGCAGGTTTATATTTATCTTTTATTTTTCATACATAGGTGCTACTGATTCTTTGTTTGTTTCTTTGAACGCAGATTTTCAGCATTAGAGGAGCAGCGAGGAATCTACTTTTACCAACACAAGCGGCGGCAACATTTTGGTTTGCCCATCTTATATGTGGGCACGCGGAAGAAGGAATTCTGAAACAAGTTGTAAAAGACCAACATTTAACGCTCCTATCCCCTAAAAAGGAAGGAGACGTATTGTAACACATTACTGAAAGAATATCAATAAAAAGGGTCGTATTTTATATTGCTTTTATATCTTGTGTTCATTCATTTGTGTTCTTTCCTTTTAATGCAATTTTGTTTAGTCTTTCCTTTTTGTTTCCGAAATCTCGTGCTTTCAGTGGCGATCACGGTGGGACCTTTGTCCTCTATTTTTTTTTTAGGTTAGATTTCTGATCTGAAATTGCTTGTTTGATTACAGGTACCTATTTTTCAGTCATCAGACTGTTATTCATTTCTATCAATGACGATTATAGAATTGGGATTCGTCTCACCCAGGGACGAATAGGCATTCGTCCTACCCTAGAACGAATACTTGTTCTGATATTCGTCTCACCCAGGGATGAATAGAGTTCTGTGCATTTTTCAAACCAGCAAATCAGAAGCATCCTTGTGGGCAGAGAAGAGGTAGGGGTTTTTAACAAGCCTCTGTCAAATTTTTGTTTTCTATTTTCTAGTTTTCAGTTTTTGTATGGCTTAGGGAAAGTTTCCTTTTTGTTTGCTTGTTTCAATTTTTGCAAATTAAAAGGAACCCCACACACATCACGTGGCATTTTTAAACCAAGGAGCTGGTCGTAAAACCCCAGCCCTTGATCAAGACCAACGGTGGATTTCATCACCACTTTGGCTTGATTTTTGCATCCATTTACCCCGATTGTCACTGTTGCTCGACGTAAATCCTGATGAAAGCTGACCGAGTGTCATTGGGGTGATTCCCAGCATGTGAGGATAAGTCTTCTATGGTAGGTGTCATAAACAGGACAATCCCCCTTTCGTACCGCCTATGTTCCATGTATCATCTGCTCTCACGTACCTATAGTCTCCCTCACGTAAGGGCGGGTATATAGAGAGGTTGGTATATCGGTCCGGCAATGGTATATTGAAGGGCGACCATTTATGGGAGTCATATGAGCCAACATTTTGCATTTAAACGGTCTTCACAAAAATTTTCAAAAACAAAACAAAAATCATCATCAAAAACACACTAAAACCAGTCTAGGACACACCATTAATCTTTAAAAGAGATAATCATTGCTTTGTGTGTGTATGTTCTTTTCTGCTTAGTGTAACAAAAAAAAAATCAAAAATCAAAAAATCATAAACAAAAGACAAAAATTTATGCATTTTGTAGAGAAGTATCACAATGGTGTTCACTCGTAGCCAAGCCCAATCATGGGCGGATGCTGCGGGGAATAGCCAAGGAGGCACGAGTCGCCTCCATTACAGTCCCAAGGATTTGGTCATACCACCTTGGTGACCTGACACACAAGGCAGTCCCCTCCACACCTTAACGGAAAGGGACTATAGGGGCACCTCTTCTAGGGGCACTCCTGTTCAACATAGCACCTAGCACACACCCTTCCATGAGGGGTACATCCATAGGAGAGCTCCCTTAGATGCTCGCTATGAGTGGTCACCGCGTGATGAAGCGCTAGGTCAACATAGGGTTCGACGGGAGGAACCACATGATTACACTATCCCTCCTTCACCCCCTCTAGTTGTCAGGACTACAAGGACAAATCCAGAGCACAAGGCTCCTCAGGCGGGGCGAGCCAACTCGCCCATTCCTTTTTCACTTATGAAAGAGAGCACGAGGAAAACCCTTACCTTCCTCAAGAGCAATATACATCGCGGGAGCAATACGCCTCCGCAACTGCTAGCTATCAGGATCACCTACTGAGGACAAAGCCTCGGGGGAATGTCGCTACCCCCAACAGAGGGAGGCAGCCTATAGAGATCTCGGATCACCACGACCGAGATAGATATCTAGGAGAGGCATCTAGGCCTTCTAGACATGAGACGGTAGGACCAACTATCTTAGAATCTACCAAGCATATCGCACGTCGGATGCAACTCACGCTACTTGAGCTCGAACAACAACAGTTAGAGCAACAGTATCTTCTAAATCAAGAGTGCATTCAGTGCCAGGAGGATGAGTTGTTCCAACACACTATGCAGGCGAGGACTCCAACCCTTCACACGCATAAGACAAAACATTATGAGGGACACAACCCCTCGATGAGAAATAGGTCTTCGCGACCCTATCAAACGTTGCCCTCGATGCCTCCTAGACTTGAGCGGGAGGCTACTCCTCAGACCAATGATGGGTGCCTTCTTCAGGCACCCACCCAGGTTCATGGGCCACCCTCACAAATTCTTCAAGAAGCCTCTGAGGAACTTGAGCGAGAAGAAAAGCAGGATGAAATGCCATACCAAGGCATGGGGGGTGCTATCCTGCCACCCCTCCCAAGGCCCCAAGTTCCCCACAACCTGCAATGGGAACAAATCAAAGAGGAGGAGCTCAAATCCCCCGATACAAGCAATGCGCTGCCAAAGCACTTAGAGTCGGTAGAGACCAAGATTTTGGGGCTCCAAAAGCCCAACTTATGTGAGACTCCTCTCCAAGAGGATCAACCCCTGGTTGTAGAGCTACCTGATGATGAGGTCTTCCATATCTCAAGACTCACCGGATTCTGATGAGCCTGACTCTCTCGCCAAAGATGAGTCAACATATGCAATAGCACCATGGGACCCGTTTGAGTCAGACAACAATAATTCGTGGGTGGTCCCCATGGATGATCATCACAAAATTCTCCTAACATTATTCCCTTTGGAGGCTCCCATCGAGCCCGTGCCATTGTAGGAAAATCAGGTCCCCCCACAAAATGCGGAACAACCCCACGAGGACCACATCAATCTGCTCGAACAAGAAGAGCCTAGAATGTCACAGACAACTATCGGGGCCAACGAGGGCCTTTGGATCTTTGACAATGATTACGAAGATGAAACTGAGATGGAATATCTCAATCATGCGTGATGGCACAATCACCCTGTAACCCATGAAGAACTGATGGCACAACTAGGCATAAGATTAGGGCATGAGTGGCGCATAGACCCAGCCCACTGGCATCAAATGTTGATTCTGCTCCTTTGGGAAGATCACGAGCAACTTCCACCAAGAGATATCATAGCACCATCAGTGCCGAGGGCGGACCCTATCCTCCTCTCCATGCATAAGGCCGATCCATTCGTGCCCATCCCTACAGAGCCAGATCCGGTGCACAATGATCATCATGCTGGGGGTACCTCTATTCCCTGAAGAGCAAGTGGATTACACCAAACGCTCCAAAGGTGTCCATAAACCCTTTGGTAAACCCTAAAAGCTCCAAGGATTATCACAATCACTTGGTCATCCCAAAAAGCTCCAAGGATTATCGCAATCACTTGGTCATCCCAAAAAGCTCCAAGGATTATCGCAATCACTTGGTCATCCCTAAAAGCTCCAAGGATTATCGCAATCACTTGGTCACCCTAAAAGCTCCAAGGATTATCGTAATCTCTTGGTCAACCCCAAAAGCTCCAAGGATTATCGCAATCTCTTGGTCAACCCCAAAAGCTCCAAGGGTTATCGCAATCCCTTGGTCACCCCAAAAGCTCCAAGGATTATCACAATCGCTTGGTCAAGAAAATCCAAAAAAAAACAAACAAACTCATCAAAAACAAACAAAATCTGCATCTCACTTTCATGCATACTTCAACAATCAAAATACATATAGCTGCATCAACATTACATCCATCCATTGCATATTGTTGATCACACAAGGCAAAGGCACCATAGACTGTCATTATTTGGCAAATCCACCACCGTTCACATTTTCCATTTTGAAAACAATACAACAAAAATAAACGACAATCAACATTTCGCCATATCATAAATCAGTGGTCATCCAATGTATCTAGAGTTTTCGTCATTCAGCTATCATTAGATCTCTAGCCAAGAATTGTACAAAGTCAAACGGATGTTACAACGGTAGAGTTTTACTTGAAATACACCTTGTTACGTAGCATCCCATCACAAGTTCAAAAACACATAAAAACAAATTCCCAAGTTGTGTCAATGAAAGATGAAACCTGCCAGTAATCCAGGTCACCATAAGCGAAATAGTTATCTCGCTCATCCCCCTGTGCGAATGACCCCAAGAATGCTGAGAGTTGGCAAAAGGACAAGCATCCTCCCTACCCAATTCCCCATGAATCCCAAGTTCTCAAAAGTTGCAAACATCATAAAATTTTGCAAACAGTCAAAACTCCAAAAATTTGACATCACCACCCGAGTGCATACATCCAAAGGCACATAAAATAGTGATTCTCATCACTCGAAATTCAAATCCCTTGCTCAAAAGAAAAATCAAAATAAAATAAACAGTGATTTTTATCACTATAAACGAGCAAGTATCCCAATACAAATGAAGAAAAGAAGGGAGTTGAACTTGAATCCCTGGAACTCTCAACAGTTCGACAGGTCATGAGGCAAACCTCAGTATCGGTTTGGTGGATAGCCTATCGATCACTGGCGGTAAACCTCCCGCATGACGATATATCTGCCATATTAACTTGTGTGCAGATCAATGTTTGCATGTGGATGAGCTAGCTTATGGTATCCTAGAATGCAAAATAGATTAATCTGACTAAATACAACAAAGGAGTTAGTGGAACTAATCAGGTGATCCTCAGTACAGGTTCGGTTGAAAGCCCATCTAGCACTGGCGGTATCCTGACAAATACCACATAAATGAACTCAATTGCACACACAGGGATGTGAAATAGCTTGGTTAAAGACAAGTCCGATTCATACCTTGTTCAAACATCTTGTACGACAATAGTATAGTCTTGGCTAGTTAGTTAAACCATCTGAGTCTCAGAAACACTTAGCTACATTCTCCGCCAACCGTTGCATATAATTCATCCCTATATCACCATCCAAAAGAAAAAAAAAAAAGAGAGCAACATATATACACAAAAGCATTTACCACAACAATCACCCAGTACACAAAGCCATAAGTCCTGTATAGTCTATGGTGCCAATGCAAGGTTATCAACAAATCATTTCATCCATTCCATTACCTATCATATAACTCAACAACATTCGCATTTATCATATCATATGCATACATCAATATAACGTAGCATGCATCCATCAACATCAATCATTGTGCATAACATGAAAATATGACATATACACAAAGCAAGAAAATCAAAACAACAAAAACAGCAAATATCCACAAACAATAGCAATAAAAGTGTTGAACAAAGGCACCTTTGCGCCTGACATTCAATGGCATAAAAAACTGATGTCGGGGTCTACCTTGTCGCTATCCTACTCCCTAAGAAGGCTACCATAGCCGGACCGCTCCATGGGAAGACGGATTTTTGACAATTTCACCCCCCAACGACGTCCCAAATGGGTCAAAACCCACTCAAAAACAAAAAAACATGCAACACAAAAACAAAGCAATAAGCATTGTCGGACACAAGTGCTTTTGCACTTAACTTCTTGGCATAGAAAATTGATGTCGGGGCTCAACTTGTCACTCTCCTACTTCCCCAAGAAGGCTACCATAGCCGGACCGCTCCACGGGAAGACGGACTTTCGACAATTTCACCCCATTATGGCATCACCAAAAGGGTTTTTACCCACCAAAAATAGGTCCAAAAATCAGGAAACTGCTCGAGCATTCAATGGACAACATCTAAAGGCACCCTCACTTAAGTCATCTTGGGTCAAGCGACTCATCACTTTTCTCATGGCAGTCATTCCTTCATCGATTCGTCGCTTGAGGGGGTAGTCACACTTAAGTCACCAATCAACAAACACACACCCAATCAAGGCAATGGCATGCATTCAAAGAATCATTGACAAAGACAATCACGCTCCTGCTTGGGGCAGCAAACAAGCAATAATCACAAATTGATCAAACACTTGGCATTCCTGAAGCATGAACACAAGGTTCCCCCATGGACAAAAGGTTGCGCCCTTTGCCTATTCATGACTGATCAATGACCAAGCTCAAGTCACACCTCACCAAAACAGGTTAATACTTGAAATCAAATTCCTTAGCTCGTCAGAAGCAAGGATTCAAGAATGCATGCCCTTTCCATGCTTGGGGCATCAAGAGTTGGTTAGGTTACTAAGAAACCCTAATCATTAGTGCTTTGGTTATCTATTTTTGCTCGACATTGCGCCTTGCACAGTGCTTCCCAAAAAGGGGCATCTATAGACACCAAAACAGCACCAATCCGATTATGTGACTGCAAACACTGATCGCATTGACACACACAGCCCCCAGGGCAGCCCACAGAGGTTAAACAGTGGTCTTAACCACTCTCACAGCAGTTTTGGAAGGTCAGACACCATTTTGGCACCTTTCAGGCACTCTGCCCCATATTCGTCTCACCCAGGGACGAATACGGACTTTCAATTCGTGCTCGCTCCTGGGTGGGACGAATTCTAGGTTTGACCGACAAAAAGTCAAATCTCGGCGCATGATAACTCAGAACTGCCACTTAACTATCCCTTCATTGCATGGGAGTTCGAGTCAATTTTTTTGAGCATGCAGGGGCAGTTACAGTACCAGTTGCAAAGACATGCACAGAGGCAGTTAAGAAGCCCTTGATCAAGACGAAGTCTTCTCTTCACAAAAAGCATTCATGCTAAGTAGCACTTCTGCATGTTAATTCAAAGAGACCCCTTGGGTCTATAAAATGGTGAATTTCCTCACCCAAAAGATATACAGAGAAGGAGCATTTTGAGCGACTAAGTGCTTGCTAGTTTACTGACTTACGATTTGTGACTTTACATCCATAATCTCTTAATCGAAAAGGAGGTTATTGGGTGACTTTGAAGGCACGAATCAAGAACCAAAAACCCAATTTTTTTACCACAATATCCTACCAATTTGTCGACAACACATCACAACAGGTTTCGGACCCATCCCAAGCGGATTGGTGTCGAAACAAAGTTTCACCCGTGGGTGGTTTGCCTTCGGGCACCCCCTGCCTTATTGCAGGTTTATATTTATCTTTTATTTTTTATACACAGGTGCTACTGATTCTTTGTTTGTTTCTTTGAACGTAGATTTTCAGCATTAGAGGAGCAACGAGGAATCTACTTTTACCAACACAAGCGACGGCAACATTTTGGTTCGCCCATCTTATATGTGGGCACACGAAAGAAGGAATTCTAAAACAAGTTGTAAAAGACCAACATTTAACGCTCCTATCCCCTAAAAAGGAAGGAGACGTATTGTAACACATTACTGAAAGAATATCAATAAAAAGGGCCGTATTTTATATTGCTTTTATATCTTGTGTTCATTCATTTGTGTTCTTTCCTTTTAATGCAATTTTGTTTAGTCTTTCCTTTTTGTTTCCGAAATCTCGTGAAGTATAGTGATTTTAGTAGGTACAATGTAGATCATGCATTATTTATGGAGTATTTAAGTCCTCCATTATATTACATTTTACTATTTTAGTGAGCTTTCATTAATGGCTATTTTCTAAGCTATTACAAAATTTTCTCACTTCTGTAATAAGTTAAGTTTGATTCTCTATGTCTCTTCAACTTGAGTATGATACTAATAAAATAAATCTTCCAACTTTTAAGTAAATCTAGAGTTTGATGTAAGCAATATTTTCAACTCTTTAATCAATGCTATGAAAAAGTTTCTAAACTTCTAATATTTTAGTTTGGTGTAGGATTCCTTATATCTCCCAAGTTAGAATTTTAGAAAGACTAAATATTTGCAAATTAATCTTATGTCTCCTTGTTTATGGTGTGTAAATATTTGAAGCAATAACTATAAATATTTTAATACTTCTAACTTCTACTTCTTTCTTAAAGGTAATCAATATGATTTCTAGGGTTTCTTTTAACACCTTATTACTCTTATCTTTCAATTTCCCTAGAGTATAAAACTTAATAGATATCAACCTTAATGTATATGCCTTAATTTTACCTTTGAAATTGCAATATATATGATGATAATTCTTACCTTCCAAGTGCTTAAATCTGACTTACAAACTTACTGTAATCAACTTGATTTTATGTGTCTTAATGGTGGTTGACTCCTTGTCAACTTTGAGGTGCTATGTAGACCTCTCACTCATCTTCATCATCATATTACGTGCTTTTATTCAACGTTAATATGTTGTTTTGCACTCTTCTATTCAACTGGTGAACATGCTTCTTTTCAACATCGATTTGTTGGTTTGTGCACTTCTCTTCACCTAGCAAACATGCTCTTCTACAATATCGATATGTTGGCATGCACAATTCTATTCAACTGACAAGTTTATAGTTTTATCACTCCTTGATTTTTACACCACTTTAACTCTTAAATGTTGCCTTAAATTTGTGACTCTTCTCTTTAATATTGGCTTCATATTTATGAGTGTTATACAAACGCTTCTCTTAAGTATGTCTCTCTAAAATTGAATTTTGTGTAATATGAATACTACCAAGTGGCACTTACGTTATCTAACTCCTTCCAAACTCTTCTACTGCACCTTCTTCCAATACCAAATGAAAAATGGCATTAAGTGAGTTATCCATTTCCTTCAATGTATCTGACCTGTGATCAATGATTCTACAAGAGCATTATACAAATAATATCCATGTATTTATTTTTGCTTAACACTTGATTCATCCTTGGCTTCATGGTGATTCACTACTTGATTGCATGAAATACCTTCTTCCATGTGGTGCAAGTCTTTCACCACTTTGCCCTAACTACCTTAGGTTATTCAATTGATTGAGTCTCACTTCTCAATGCTTATTCATTGCACTTCTTTCTCTACTTCCAACACATCTATGATAGATGAATGATAGCTATTCTCCAATATTTTGATGGTAAAAATAGCTTATTCCTCTAACGCTTCAGTTGAGTGTCAACCAAGGCTATGCAATGGCTTCAGGTAGTGATTAAACCTTCTTCAAAATCAATTCACACTTGCTAATCTATGTTGTAGTTCAATGTACCTCCTCCTTAGGCTTGTTGAGTTTGCCTTGCAACCTATGATGACTTCCACATTGGATATCCGAGTTGAATGGAATGCTTGCAATGGTGCAAGTTAGTGTAATCATGTGGGTAGAACCGAAGGCTTGTCTAAGTTCCAACAAAGCTACTTCCAATGCAGCTACATGGGTTGAATAGGGATGTGTCCTATGATCCATTCAATTATGTTGCTTGGAGGTAGATGCTATTGAGTTTACCTATGATGCCTTCACCGAATGCTATCGAATATGTAAGATACCTTGTTTTTCCTTCAAAGACCTTTTGATGTACCTTATTTTGCCTTCACCAAAGGCTTCCTAGATGTTGAACGTAATTGGCTTGATGTCCTTAGCATAGCTATTTCTCCTATGTATGCTTTCATCTTCTTTGTTATCTTCTACTTGTAAGCAATATTTGTTATTGCTCAGGTGATGAATGTAGGTTAATTATATCTAAGCTATCTCCCTTCTCCTTGGATATACTTCACTTTTAGAGTTCTATTGAGTGGATCTAATGAGATGCCATGAAAATGTAGAATAATATGTGTAGACGTTTTTCCCCCTATTCTCTTATACTAACTCTATTGGCTTCTTGAAATGGTGACTTCTACTTCCTTTTCAAGCTAAGATAAATTGGAGTCAATATTTCCTTCTAACCCTTGGAAATTGTTTCCTTGCTTGGCAAATTTTACTTTGATAATTCCAAGTTTTTTAATAATATTTTGCACTATAGTATATGCAAATTCGTAGTCTTATTTTTCTTGAATAGACAATAGATAGTTGATATTTTTCTTTCTCTCAAAATATATCTAACTTCTATTTTTATGTGCAGGTTTGAACCTTGTAAACTATAACTTTTGAACTACCTTGAAGACTTTAAATTGAAACCTAGTTATGCAACCTCTAAACCGTGAAATTGGTACTTAATTACTTAATAAAAAACCAAATATAAATTTTCAACTTATGAACATTTTGCACCTTAGTTTCATACATTTTCTACATTTTTATATGGTGATGATGTTGGTGATTTGAATCACCTAAATTTTGCCTTGTAGTATATAAAATTACAACTCTTTTTTATTGTCCAAAAAAACTCTTTAGCTCACACATTTGCAACATAGAAACTCCTTTAACTTGTTTCCCAAAACTGTAGTTTAGTGGATATAATTCTTCTTCAAAATGCACTCTATAAGTTTAAATTTTTGTAGCTAGTAATGTTGTTCTAATTGCTACCCTTTCACAGTCAATCTCTTCACTGAAATGTTATCCTTAAACCTCAAAAATTTGGTAGAGAACTCCTCCAAATCATAGCTTAGTTTTTGTTAAAGAACTCTTCAGTAATCTACTGTAGAAACCAATAAATATCTCTAAATTAACCTTCAAGCCTTCAATAGCAATCCCTAAATCTCTTAGATTTGGGGGCTTCTCTATCTCCTTTCTCCTTAAATATTCTTATCGAATTCTAACTTCAATATTGGCCTATCTAATGGTCTTCTTCTCAATATTATAAATATCTTGAGGTCTTCACTATTATCCTCCAAAATTTGGTAATCTTCTTTCCAAATCCTTATCTCTTGGGCTTGTTGTTGGATGGCGATAATTGTCCCAAGTTCTTTATCAGAAACTTCTCCTTGATTTTTCCTCAAAACTTTCTCTAATGAGTTCTCTTAGGAACTCCTCCAATGGTATTATCTTTCAATGAGGCTCTTCAAGCCTTCTCCTTGTTACTTCTTGAGACATCTTCTCTAGGGTCTTCATTCTCACAACTTCTCTGGTCTTCCCAATGAGACCTTTTCTTCAACCTTCTACTAAGAAATTTTGGCAATGAGATCTCCCTCTAGGATATCTGAAATCTGTAACTTATAAAATCTACAATGGGACTTTTGCTAGTCCTTCTCAGTCTCCAATATTCTAAATATGGAAGTTCTTAAATGGGACCTCCTATGGCTCTCTTCTTCAATGTGAAGTTTTTAATCTTCAATGGAGATCACCAATATTCAATCTTCATTAGGCCTCTTCTATTTGATTCTCTTCTTCCTTCAATGGGGTCTTCTTTCTAGGACCTCCTCCTTGATTTACTATCTTCAATGTGGCTTCCTTGACCACTAGATCTCTCCTTAATATCTAACTTGGAGTCTTTAATCTATAAATATTTTAATGGGACCTTTCTCCTTAGGCCTCCAAATCTTCAATCTCCAACTTGTTGATTCAGGTACTGGATTGATTCCAAAGAAGATATTCTTCCTAGCTCTCGTAGGAAGCTTCCCAACTTTCTTTGAATCTCATTTTTCTACAACAAAGTATTAGAAAATAATAATATAAATTATTATTACTCTATAGAAAATAATCTTCACGAGTTGATTTGTCAATCTAGTGGAATCAATGTTGAGTTCTAGTCTTCACAAGTTTTTTTGCAGCTCTATGGAAAAACTCTAGCCAATACAATTTCAAAAATTCTAAAAATGAGATTTGTAATCCCCTCTCAATATCTCTTGTGGCTCTCTCTATTTTCCATCTATCTACATAGTGCTATGATACCATTATTAGATTTTGAAGCTATAAACTTAAAGGAAATGCAACCACAAGTATGGAAATAAGCATGCAATGTTATAACTATGATAATGGCTAACTAATATGCATGAAATTATAATAAGAAATTTTTAAAATAACTCAAGAAATAACTATTAATGAAATCTCGCAAAAATATACAATGCCATGCAATGGAGGTCACTACCTCTCCATCTTGCAAAAATGGATCTACGTTGTATCTACTACTATTCTACCTGTGCACTCCAAAATCCTCTCTTGCTTCTATTATATGAATGCCTATTTATAATGAGATATACCTCTTTACCTTCCACATTCCTATGACACCTCACTATTCTATTCTAAGGACTCATATACATGTGGACTACATGCACATTTACATCATTGCACATTCTAACACTTGTGCATTTATTACATTGCTTTAATAAAGTACTTAACTCCTAATACACTTCTAATCTAAATATGTACCCATGATGGTACATTAGTAAGGAACCAAATAATGTAATATATTCCAACAACAATAACTATAACAACCCATCTAAGGATCTTCATCCCCTATACTAATCTCTCTTCTCACAAATATAGTCTCATTGCTTCCTCCTATACCAATCTCTCTTCTCACAAATCTAGTCTCATTGCTTCCTATTTGACCTATATATCCAAGGTCTTCATTCCTTGGCCTCATTTTTATCATTATGGGTATTTTCACACCTTACCCATATCTTCCCAATCCTTTATCAATATACCCCTCTTCTCATTAACTTGGAACCAATACCTTTGGTGTACCTTTCAAATCATCCAATATCTTCATTACCATGGTTACCATCAATGATCTGATGAGGTTCATCTTCCTCTATTGTCTTATTATCATTTATTTTCTCTTTTTCCTTTTTTCTTTAAATCTTTCTTCATATTTCAGCCTCTTTTCCTCCTCATTCTCCATTGGTGTTATCCTATAAGTTGGCTTATTAAGTAAGCTCGATCAGAGACTGAAATATATATGATGACCAATGTTCCTCATTGTGGAAACCTATATTTTGAAATAATATTTGTATATTCTTCCAACAAATCCTTCACTTTGTGTGGTATTTCATCTATCTTATCCATTATTCCTTCTTATGTGGGTTTAGTAATGAATAAAAACATGTTTCTTTCTCCTTCAAGAATTATTTTTCATACCTAGGCACACTATAGGACTATTGTGCACCTCTTCTCTTATGTCATTCAATGTACTTAATGTGTACACCTTGCCATATTTCTCAATAGTGTAGGTGTTCACCCTCTCATCATGTATTATCTTTCTATCAAACTGCGATGGTTTTCCCAAAAAAACATGACAAGCATCCATAGGTATAACATCACATAGTATCTCATCCTCGTAAAACCCAATTTTAAAATTTACCATGCATTGTTCAATCACCAAAATTTGATGCCCCTTTTGCAACTATGAGACCTTATACATATTTGGGTGTTCAATACTCTACAACCTAAGTTTTTCTACTATATCTATAGACACTAAATTACTCGTACTCCCACTATCCATAATGACTTTACAATATTTGCCTCCTAATTTTCATATGGTCCTAAAAAATACTACTTTGCATTAGTTAATACTCTTATTTCATTGGTTTTAACAATATTCATTTCATCATAAGGGATTCTCCTTGTTCAGGTTCCTCCATGTGCTTTGGTGAAATAATACTTTCTTCATATGCTTGCATAATATAGTTGTTAGTTTTCTTTCCTTTTTTGTTTCTTTGTTGTCAAGATATTGAAATACATGATGGCTAGCTTCTCCACATATATAACAATTTTTGAGGAATCCTCTACCATAACCTCCTCTTCCTCTCGAGAAATATTTGTTTTCTCTATTATTATGAGAAGTACAAGCTTCTCCCTCCTACCTTTGTTGTCCTCTTTCAATGTTGTTTTTTCCTCTTCCTTGAAAGGACCATCCTCTTCCTCTAGAATTATTTTCTTGCCTTTACAACAACTTTTCCTCTACCTTGAGTGTATACTAATATGCTTCTTCAATAGTTTTGATTTAAATCATACCAAATTCATCTTGTATAGATAATATTAATCCATTTATATATCTTGTCATATTATCCTCATCATATTCTATATGACTTGCTCTTATGGTCAATTTACAAAAAAAATTGTATACTTTTTTACTCATAACTCCTTTTGCTTGAGGTTTTGAAGTCTTCTAAACAATCCAATTCGATAATCCATTGGTAAATATTTAGATTTCAGAATAGATACAAACTTGTTCCAAGTTTAGATTTTAACCTTACCTTTTTGTTATATTTTTGTTTGGACATGATCCCACCAAATCAAAGCATATTCCTTCAATTGGGTGCATGCAAATTTGACCCACTTGGGATCCTTCATAGATTCATAATCGAAATTTCCATAGATTCATAATCAAAGAATCTTTCTATATTTGTTATCCAATCAATCAACTTGTTTGGATTTAAAATTCCATTAAAATTTGGAGTATTCATATTTGGTTTATTTCCCATGCTTGAGATCACTTAAATCAACCATTGTGATCAGCGTCCTCTTTACTGTCACTAACCTCTTCAAGATGAATACCTCTTATTTGGGCAATCTCAATTACATCTAACTTAGCAATGATTCCTCTCAACATTTCAACTATATCTATTGGATAGGGTACCAGACCACCCAGTTTTTCTCTTTCTCATTGTGTCATTTCTTTGAAAACTTGTAACCTACTCTAATACCAAATGATGTATTCTAGATAGAAGAGGTCAACTGAACAACAGCCTCCCTTAGTAGCAAAGGATTTATGGTTCACTCAAGTATAAAATTTAATTTTGTTCTGATTTGCATGCACTAGATGACTAGACAGTGAAAATCAAGACAATAATTACCAAGATGGTAACATGGCAATTGGCAAGATGACATGATGGAAATTGCTAATATGACAAGATGATAATTGGCAAGATGACACTACGACAAGATGACACTACCACAATATGACACTACCCAAGATAACAAGAGCAAAAAATAGTGTGCTCATATTATATGACGGCAATGCTTCCAAGCCATCACAACTTCCACTTAAACAACATTTCCACTTGTACGACACTGTAACTTCCACTTGAACCCTAATGCAACTTTCACCTTAACGACACGTTGCAATCTCCACTTGAACGACACCTATTGCAATTTTTACTTGAACGGTATTTCAAGTTCTTTACTTGAATGGTGATCTCAAGGGAATCATTTACTTATGCAACCTTTACATAACTATACAGGGATCCTTCACAATGTATGCATATACAGTAACCTTTTTGAACTATGATATCCAACACAAGGCTTTGAACAACCATTGCTACTTGGTCATTTCTCGCAACTAAACCTAGATCCTACACAATACATGCATATACAACAACCTTTCTGAACTACAATATCCAACACAAGGTGTGGAACAACCATTGCTACTTGGTCTTCTCTCATAACTATATATGGATCCTAAACAATGCATTCATATACAACATACAATTCTAATAACACAATGCATTCACCATTCAATATACATACAAATATTAAAATTGAATATAATTCTATTTATTGTTTATTGTTTATCACTATCAGCTACACATTATCTACATTGTAAAAAAATAAATTAAAATTAAATATGATTTTTTTTGTTTATGACAAAAATAAATTAAAGTAAATATAATTTTTTTATTTTTTTATTAAAAAATAAATTAAAATTGAATATGATTTTTTTTTTTTTTTCTTGACCATCAACTATACATTATTATTTACATTGCAAACAAATATATTAAAGTTGAATATAATTTTTATTATTATTTATAACCATTAACTACACATTATTTATATTCCAAATTTATCCTTGCTTTGAGACATAGTCTTCCCTTTCTTCCCTACATGAAGAGTTCTTCTATACACAATGACGATAATTACACATAAGTTGCAATTACTCTTCCCTTTCTTCCTTAGACGAAGGGTTCTTTCTATACACGATGACGGAGGTTATACATAAATCATAGTTACTTTACCTATAATTGTTTTCCTATATGGATGCTCATGTATCAATTTAAAGTAACTTCATGCATGCATATATATATATATATATATATATATATATATATATATATATATATAAATAAAGTATCAGCCAGGGCACACTCTTATATAAGGTATGGAAATTAGTGTTCCATTGCACACATATACATTTTATTTTTGAAGAGGTTGAAATGTAATATTATATTAGGTCACTTTTTCTATGAATTAAATTTGGTTTTTCATTAAGATATTTTAAATATTTTTTTCATTACAATGTCTTTGTTGGATAAAAAATACTATATTTAATTTTTTTAAATATTTTTGTTGTTAAATTCACTCTCACAAGTCTTAGTTTGAACTTAAATCTCCTTGATAAGTACCCAAAAACATATCAATATTATCGTATATATATTTATTAAAAGATTATTTTTAATAACTATCCAACTTATATATAAATACATATTAATATTTTTTTATTTTTTATTTTAAAAGAGCTTAACTCAAATTTAACTTTTTTTATAAATGCCTTAATGTCAATTTCATTTTTTATAAATGCCTTAACTTAAGGTGACAGTCAAATAATCTCATTCCTCCAATTTTTTTAGGAAGACAGCAAATATCCCAAGCCACCCTATGAAATCTCTTCTTACCAACAACATTGGACCACAGAAAATCTTGAAGCAACTTCTCCAATTTGGTTCGTCACTGCCTCTCCACAGGGCTTCCTTTTGGTAAGGTGTGGAAAGGGCTTGATTTGTAAACCATTCTTACAGCCCCTGTTAGATTTCTGGGTCCTTTGTTATGCAAAGCATTTGGAAGGCCTGGGAGGCCATTAAACCTTGGATTTCTTAGAAAGGTCACAAGGGGAAGCTAAGGGCTTCAATACCTTTGCTTAATGTCCGGTGGTCTTCGACCATCACTTTGCAGGGGACTCCCCTTGCTCAAGTCCAGTGGATACATGCTCAGAAATTTTATAAACGAGGTATTGCTCGGTTATCTAATTTCATGGATTTTCATTCAAGGTCTTGGATATTTTGGGAAATTTTTAGGATTTTTTCTGGTTTATCTTCTGCTGATAAGACTACTTATGAGGTTGTTATTGATTCCACTTCTTTATCTTTTTGGGGTAAAGTTTTTCGATATTATCAAAAACCTTGGTGGACTGATTGGCCTTAGCCCAAAGATGTTTCTCTCACCAAGTATAAACCTCATTTGGGATACTCTTGGCTTTCCCCTGTTGTGCTTATGGCTGAGAAGCTTAATTCTAGGTGGAATGTAGTATCTCTTCAGTCCATATGGAGTCTCAGATTTAATACACTTTGGGCAAAGTATCTTGAACCTAAGCAAGCCTTTTTTACTTGGAGTTTATTGTTTCAAGGGCTTCATATTGGTCAGCGGCTTAGATACTTGGATGTGAATTATATTTCCTGCAGATCTTGTGGAGCAGAGGAGGATGTGCATCATTTGTTTTGGTCTTGTGTGAGAGCTCAAGAGGCTTGGCAGTGGATTTTCTCTTTTTTTAGACCATATATGACAGGTCCTGTTCTTGGGTGAATATTTTGTTAGGGGATCCACTTCAGTTTTCTGAGAAGCTTGTTCCTTTGTGGCAATATTTAGAGTGGCGATTCTTTTTCATTTGTGTAAAACTCGCAACAGAATTATTTTTAACCAGCAGGAGCCTTCTTCTACTTTTTCTCTTGCTGATAAGTATCAGGTTTTCTATGATTGTTGGCTGCAGATTTCGATGCAAGTAGAAAAAGTGAATATAGAGCTTCATCACTTACGGGACCTTATTGATCATTGGGGTAATGCTCCTTGTGCAGTGAATCATGTTCCTCCAGCTCCTACACAGCAATGATGCATAGTCTATTAGTTTTTTTTTTAGGCAGTTCTTTGTTTGGTTTTCTTGTGAACTTCTGTAAGTTATTTTGGTAGCTCTGCTAATTGTTTAACACACAGTTAGTGTGTTGGTTGTGTGCTCGGTGTGTGCTAATTCCACCCACTTTTTTTATATGATTAAGCCATTTTAATATAATGTTTTTTCATCCAAAAATTTCATTTTTTATAAATACCCCAACTTAACAATGGATCCAACATTATCCTAACATCATCTTACAATTTAAATAATTAAAGAAAACATATTATATTATATTATATTATATTATAAATTTTCAAACCAAATGCCAAATGGAGGTGATCTTTCGCCAAGTTGGATGACCATGGGAATAATAAAATCTTAAACATGAATAAACTAAAACAAATTAAAATAAAATATGGAGGCGTATAAGACATACAATGAGGGAGGTTAGAAGTATGGTGTTTGGATTCGAATTTCTTTGACATTTTTTTATATAGTAATTAAAAATATAAATAAGTTATACTACCCATTCAAGTATTAAAAGTTAAAAAAAAAAAAAATCTCGATGAAAACCGGAGCAACTTTTCTTCAAATTTCTGAGGCGAATGAAAGCAAGATTTTTCTTCAAGAAGAATCTCTGTAAAACTCTTCACAACCGTTTGTAAATTGGAATTTCATATAAAATCTGTAGTTTTCTTCGGCGATTGATGGTATAAAAATCATATACATATATATTATCTTACATAGATTGAAATCTCATAACTCGAAATACCATTATCACAAACTAAGTCATAAAATGCACTCCATAAACTTGTACCACGGCTTCTTTTTCTCCATCTCTGTCCCGCAACTAACGACACACCCGCTACTTCCCATGGCGCTCGTCATCTTGGGATACAAAAAGAAATTTCGACTATTCACATCCTTTACTTTCTCTTCTATGTTTAAACCTGCCATTCACATCCACACTTATTAGACCACATTAATTTTTGTAGAGTCAATTAGCTCGAGAACTTCCTAATTTAGAAAGAAATAAAAAAACTTACAGTCTACGGAGAATTGGGAGTAATGCAGGCCGAAAGAATGTGGATCGCTGCTCAGAATTGGCCTCCGCCCTTCTTTGGCATACATGGCAAGGCCTGCCGTGATGACCTTCACGACCGTTGCGTCCTCGGAAAGCAAGACACGCAGAGGCCCCGTGCTCTGCATAACGGTCACCTTCACCACCAATTTAGCGCTTCTGTGAACATTATTAGCAGCCTCTGATGATGATACTTTTCCGCTAAAGAGTGGAATAGACGTCTCCAGATTTAGCCAGATAGTCCGGTCTCCCACAGGTTTGTCCCGATTCATGATTTTCGGCTGTGTCTTCGGCCTCCTCATGAGCGTAGCCTTCTTCGATTTGGGGTCCGAATTTTCGCCGACGGGTTCTCCGTGGAGCTGGGAAAACCGCCCACTAAAGGTTTTCGATCTGTGGCAACTTCCATGGCTATGGCTTTGTCTGTGTACCCCTCCTCCTTTGACGCCACCATTTGGTCTTCTGTATTGTACTAACTTGCTTTTCTTCGCCATTGAGAAATACAAAGCAGTTTCTCTTCACTCTCAATCTGGGATATCTGTAGTAGTAGTAGTGAATCTTTAAAACTCTAGACGGGCAGAAAAAGAAAAAGAGAGAGGGTATCCATAGGGCGCTACTGCGAGTGCCGTGGGTTCGATTCCGCTGCTCATCAAACTCTGCTCGAATCAAATACAAAATTACAAATCCTTCTGATGTTCAGGTTGTGCCAAGCTTTGTGTAAATACAACGGCCGTAGAACAACACGCTGTTTATTTGCCCGTTTGCCGAAAACTAGCCAACCCCCATAAAGCACGTAACGTTTGTCTCTTGGCTTAGTGGATAAAATGTTGTTGGGCCCGACAAATCCTCCTATTAGCCCACGGTCCAACGGTAACCTTGTGGTAATTGTCTTCGATTCCGTAAGACATCGTGGACTAAAACGCCTAAATTAAAGAAACATTGAGGATAATTTTAGGAAAACCCCATTTGATTTGGAATGGACGGAATCAAACTATAATCTTATTTTAGAAAGGAACAGGGCGTAGCAGTACTTTATTAAAAAAAAACAATGTGCTAGTTTCTCTGATTTATCACATTGTATTATGCGTATTATATGGTAAGCAAAGAGCATACTATTAGTGTTGGAGTATTTTTAGTTTACCAGATCTCGTTACGTTATAAGTGAAGAGTATAATAATCACAACAAAATGTTTTTAACGAAATTTAAAAATAAAAATAAAAATAATAAATTAGAAAGGAACAAAAATATTGAAAAAGAATTTCCGAAAAAAAAAGTATGCATTGCGGATAATTTTCATTTAAGAAAACCTCGTTATGGAGGAAGAAATTAAATTAGAATCTTATTTAAACTAAAATATAAATAAGATAGTTTTCATCTTAAGCAGGCTGCATTTGATTAAGAATAAAACGAAATTTAAATTAAAATATATATACACACTCCATTTGGGTCTTTCAAAATTAGAGGCCAAAACTAAATTAAAATGGTGTTTTATATGTAAAAAATATTATTAATTAATAGTAGAGTAGTGTTAAGTATAACTTAAGCAGTTTAGTTGTAGAGACTTTGAAATTTTAAATAAAGGTTAAAAATTTAAATCTTAGTAAAATAAGATTATATAAGATTATACACCAAAGTTTGAATCATAAAAAAAAAGGTAAGATTGTATAAAATTACACATCATAATTGAAAATGCCAAGGTAATAGATAAACAATAATTTATATGCTTATTAAATTATTATAATATAATTAAAATATAATAAGTAAAATTATGTTGTGAAGGTTTTATGTAAAGGTTTATTTGTTAAATAAAAAAGGTTTGGACAGAGAACCTTTATAATCCCTAGCGGGTTGGGTAAAAAGAATTCCAAGGACTTCAATCTATTCCTTTCTGGGCAAAAATAATCTTAAGGTAAAGTACAAGTTTTTTAAAAGGTCCCAATCTTTAGTGGTTTGAACCTAAAATTCCTATATGAAAATCCAAATCCAAACCACTTTTGTATTCCAGCAGGGATAAAAACATTTAGGGTAAAGCACAAATTCTTGAAAAGGATCCCATTCCAGTCTCACTAGGGATACTCTACTGATAGATCTTTGGGTTTTCATTCAAAAATTCAAGTTTCAACCCTAGTACAAGGAAACTAGAACCCTCATAAAAATCCATGCTTTTAATTTAAAATTTTGAATCCACGGAGGATATTGTAGTGGTAAGTCCTTGGTTTTTTATGTAGGAGACCCTAATTCAAATCCTGGTTCGAGGGGATCAAGATCCCTTATAAAAACTTATGTAAACTTAAGGGCTTTGGCTTCTCTTTGGGGAGGTCAAACATTCAAACCAAGGCATACCTATAAGGGAATAAGTTGGATGGTAGAGACCTCTCTTTTGGGAAGTCCAAGGTTCAAATCAAGACATACCTACAAGGGGATAAGTTGGATGACAGTGACCATGGCTATCCTGGTTTAATGCCTTAGAGGGTCAGGTCCCATTGACTTCGATTAACCTAGAGGACTAGGGTTTATAGTAGCAACACCGTAGGTTAAGGATTTGGCATTGGCTCAACCAGTTATGTTCTTCAACTTTCAAAAGGAGACCAAAGTTAAAATCTTGTCAAGATATGCATGTATATGTTAAAATGTTGTAATATTACTATGTGGTTATGATGTAATATATGTAAGCGTTGTTAATGTTAAATAGTTAATTAAAAAATAATAGTTAAATACTATTAATTATAGTGAACTATTTTCATTTTAAAGTTCGAGGTGCAGACCAATTGGTGCGACGAAACCCCATAGGGGACGGATGCCCAGGGTTCAAATTTTAGGCCTTGTTAAACTAAATGGTTGTCCCTTTCCTAAAAAGTTCCAGGGTTCAAATTTTAGGCCCTGTTAGACTAAACGCTTGTCCCTTTCCTAAAAAGTTCCAGGGTTTAAATTTTAGGCCTTGTTAGACTAAATGCTTGTCCCTTTCCTAGTCTTTCAGTGGCATAAAAGTTACAGGGTTCAAATTTTGGGCCTTGTTAGACTAAACGCTTGTCCCTTTCCTCGTATTTCAGTGGCATAAAATTTTTAGTATGATTGTGACATGTGGTTATAGAGACGGACGACGTGAAGAACTATGTAATGGCTTTCGAGGCGGACAACACAGAATATTATGGTGGCTATAAAATATGGATAGCGTACCTGGGTCATCGTGGTGGCTACCAATTCCACCATGTAAAATCAAAAAAAATAAAGTGAACTATTTCAATTAATTAAATTCTTACTAACAAGTGATACATGAATAATAATCAAGTTATGTTATTGTAATACCATTATGTGATTATAACATAAGATAGATGGGACCATTTCAATCTTATATAACCAATTATAAAATTATCTTAAAACAATTATATTTAATGTTAAAATAATTATTAGATTATTATATATATTAAACATATTTTTTATGTACTCCAAAACATGGTATTAATAATAAAAAATTTAATTATTAAGCTTGACGTTAAGGTTTTGGGATCTTTCAAAACCCTCACTTTCGGTTGTGGGTCTCTCTCAAAATCCTTGGGACCCTTTAAAACTCCTTCTTTTACCTAATCAAAAAAAATTAATTAATGTTGATAAATATAAATATAATAAAACTTTTTTATAATTAAAAGTTATTCTTTCAATTTACATTATAATTAAAATTCAAAAATATAATTATCTTTTAAATTTATTTTATGACTATAACATAGTATATTTTAAAATGATCATATAATTAATATTGCATAAAAATCAACTTTTACTTTTGAAAATGAAATGTTATTAGCTCATTTTTTTTTTAATTGTGAGAAACCCCTCACTTTCGGTTGTGGGTCCCTCTCAAAACCCTCGGAACCCTTTAAAACCCCTTCTTTTACCTAATCAAAAAATTAATTAAAAATAAAGAAAATAAAATGATTTTGCAGGAGCCTGAGGATTTCACAAACAATGATGGCGTCCACAGCTCCCTCTGCAACTGTGAGCGGGATTCCCCAAGCCCCTTCTGGGGATCTGGAGCAAGGCGAGATCCCTCCCTCGGAGGATGCTCCCACAAACCCCGACCCGGACCCGGGCGGGACAACTTACCTGGAGAAGGTATTAGGGACGGCTAAACCCGGCCCCTCTGGTAACCCTAACCATCCCCCCGTGATCACCAATGGGGAAAATATGGTCCTCCCAGTCTCTCTCATGGCAGACAAACTCTCTTCAGAATCCCTCTCCCTGGTCGGCAAGTTCGTGGGAGGGAGACCTGACATGGAATCCATAAGAAGATGGGCCAGATTCAAATGGCGCACAACAGGGAACCTTCAGATTGTGGCCCTCTCACGGGGTTTCTTCCTGATATGCTTAAACAATCAGAATGACTATGCCCGAATCCTCACCAGGGGCCCCTAGTTTTATGGGAGGAAAAGTCTATTTGTGACAAAATGGAAGCAAGATTTCAATCCCCAGACCCAGGATATCAATATTGCTCCAATCTGGGTTCGCCTCCCCGATCTCCCCATCCAATTTTTCCACGAGGACATCCTAGGGTGGATTGGAACATACATCGGGGACATGGTCGCTCTTGACCCTGCAACTAAAGCCAGGTCCCGCATGGCCTATGCTCGAATCTGTGTCAATGCCAACCTTGCTTCACAGCTTCCAACCCGCCTAAACCTCATCTATGGGGATTTTCACTGGTGCCAAGCTATCGAGTACAAAAATAAACCAACATTCTGCATCGAATGCAAGACCCAGGGACACCTTCGAGCTCAGTGCCCATCCCTCAAGCCCCAACAGGAAGCACCAAGCTCTAAGGGTCCCCCCTCCCCAGCAACACCAGACGGGAGAACGCTTCGACCGATCCAGAGGACCTGGTAATCGCAGATCGACCAACGACAAAGGAAAGCAGGCCGCTATCCAGGACCTTCCATCCACCAACCCCTCTTCAGTTGCAGGCTAGGTATGTTCCATGTTCACCTTTCCCAATAGATTTGGGCCCTTAAGCGGCTCTGATGATGAAGTTCTTCCCTCTGTTTCCCTCCCTGAGCTCCAACCCTCCACCATTCCCCACCCTCATCCCTCTCCCTCCAGATCTGGGCCTTCCATCCCCTTTTCCTCCCCACCACCCCCATCCCAGGCCGATCCCCTCCTGGACCCCTTGCTGCAGACCAACCCTCCCCCCATTCTACAGCTGGTTTCCCCTCGGAAGAACCTCTTTCCCCTTTTGAATCCAACCTCGACTCTCAGGAGGATGCTTTCAGTCCCACTCAGTCCAGGACAGATATTAGCTCTATCATCACCAGAAGTAGGAAAGGCCCCATTGATACAAGGGGTGAAATAAAAAGAGGTCGACCCACCACCTATGAGCAAAGCAAGAAGGACACGGATGACCAGGTTGCCAATGGAGTACAACTAACCCTAAGTTCAGCCTTGTTCATGTAGGCAAAGGATGAAACGAAAAATCCCAAACCTCCCTCCATTTCCACCAAGGGAGGCAAGAAACCTGCCAAAGTTTCTAAATGAAGATCCTCTCCTAGAACATCAGAGGGCTTAACAGCATGAGCAAACAAAGGTTAGCTCGAACCGCCAGGAAAGAGTACAAACCCTCTATACTCATCCTTCAAGAAACGAAAACTGACGCTGACAAAACTCACAACGTAGTCCAAAAAATTTGGAAGACTGGACAATGGGCTTCATCCCCAACGGAGGGATCTGCAGGAGGTCTATTGTGTCTATGGGACCCTGAGAAGGTCGAAGGCAAAGTCATCTCCAGCTCCAGCAGAACCTTAAACATAATGTTTTATTGCAAAGAAAACAAATTCACTTGGGTGTTGTCCAACATCTACGCCCCAAATAATCCTATGGAGAGATTCAACATGTGGAAGTCCCTGTCCCTCATGAAGGATGCCTTCTCCCAACTCCCATGGATGATTGCAGGAGACTTCAATTCTCCTCTCTTCCATTCTGACAAGAAAGGGGGAGCTTCCTCCCCATCTAAAAGCATTGTGGACTTTCAGGCCTTTGTCGCTGAAAATGAACTCATGGATATTCAAATCCGTGGCCACCAATTCACTTGGAGTAACAAAAGAGCGGGCGCTGAGCATATTCAGGTTAAGCTGGACCAATTTTTTCTCTCTCAATAGGCCATTCCCCTATTTGGAGACACATCCCTGATCCCCCTTCCCAGGATTGGCTCTGATCACTCCCCCCTCCTGTTGGAATCAAATAAGGCTCCATCCTTCCCAACCCCATTCAGGTTTGAGAATATGTGGATCCAACACCCGGATTTGAAACAACGGATTGAAGATTGGTGGATGACTCATGTCCCTGGTTCAACTATGTCCAGAGTATCTCACAAACTTAAGATCATAAAAGATAACCTGAAAACCTGGAACAGGGAAGTCTTCGGGGATATTTTTGATCTCAAGGCAAAAATGTTAAGCAAACTCAAAGATCTAGAGCAGCAAACTCAACATGATCAATGGACCCACCAGCTCAGGGAAGAAGAAAAGCAGTTGCTCGCCGATTATCATAACATCCTAGCCAAGGAGGAGACCTTCTGGCACCAAAAATCTTGAGCCCTATGGCTCAAAGAGGGGGATGCCAATACCAGGTTCTTCCATGCTTCCACTCTGCATAATAGAAGCACTAACAAGATCAGAGAACTTACCTTAAGGGATGGCTCTATCACTCAGGACATCATCCAGATCCGAGAAGAAGTCGCCACCTTCTTCAACAACATCATGGGCTCTAAAAATCCATCCAATATTGCAGCCCAGGATGCCCTGCTTGAAAATATCCCCCCCTTGGTCACCCCTGAGATGAACAAATCCCTGATTCAACCCCTCTCTGAGAAAGAAATCAAATGTGCTTTATTCTCCATGAAAGCTGACAAGGCTCCTAGGCCGGATGGGTTTCCCCCTAGGTTTTTCCAAACTTTCTGGGACATAGTTGGGAAGGATGTGAGTGATGCCATCAAGCAGCTCCAGAAAACCAAAACCATCCCTCGAGGAACAAATTCCACATTCATCGCCTTGGTTCCCAAAAACCCCCAATGCAAATCCATGAATGACTTCAGACCTATCAACCTCTACAACATCTTGTACAAGATCCTAGCCAAATCCCTAGCTCTTAGGCTCAAAAATATTCTTCCCTTCATTATTGATCCATGCCAGGGAAGCTCTGTCGAAGGCAGATCAATCATCGACAACATCATATCTCTTCATGAAACCCTCCATTCATCAAAGTGCAACAAGAAAGCGGCCATGTTTCTGAAACTGGACATTAGCAAGGCTTTTGATAGGGTGGACAGGACTTTTCTTCTCAAAGTGCTAGCTCATTTTGGCTTCCACTCAGATTGGGTTCACCTCATAAAGGGATGCATCACCTCTCCTTGGTTCTCGTTTTGGTCAACGGGTCTACTGCAGGTTATTTCCCTAGCCTCAGAGGGATCAGACAGGGAGATCCCCTGTCCCCCTTCCTCTTCATCATTTTGGCTGAATCCTTGGGCAGAGCTTTCAAACAGGTCATGGCTTCGGGAGGCATGTCAGGTATCAAAGCTTCTTCCAACTCTCCCCCCTTGTCTCACCAACAGTTCGTGGATGATACTATTGTTGCAACTTCGGCCTCCGTTGTCCAAGCTAAATCCATCAAAGGAATCCTTGATACCTACGCTTCTGCTGTAGGGCAAGATATCAACTATCTCAAGAGTAAGTGTTACTTCCTAAACACTCCAGGTAATAGACAGAGGAAAATTGCTCGTATCCTCCAGTGTTGTATCGCTACCTTCCCCACCTCCTACCTGGGTCTCCCTCTGTTCACCATGAACCCGAAGGAATCGATGTGGGACAATGTCATTGAAAGGATCAACCGTAAGCTTGCTGCCTGGAAAGGCTCCCTCCTATCCCAAGCAGCCAAAGCAACCCTCACCATGGCAGTCCTCCAAAGCATCCCGGTCTACTTCATGTCAGTCTTCAAAGCGCCTGCCTCAGTTCATTCTAAAATTGAGCAAATGCAAAAAAGGTTTCTGTGGGCCGGCCCAAAAAATTCGAAGAAATTCCACCTTGTCAGTTGGGACAAAGTATGCCAACCCAGGAACCTAGGGGGACTTGGCATGAGGAGATCAACAAACATAAACATTGCCCTGCTAGCAAAACAGGCATGGAAGTTGTTCATCAACTACAAAGCAGAATGGGTCACCATTGTCCAAAGCAAATATCTCAAAAACTTAACCCTTATGGACAATAGCATCCCTACAAATGGATCAGCCTTCTGGCGGGGTGTTATCCAAATGAAACCTCTTATCCTGAGAGGGACACGGTGGCAGCTAGGCTCAGGTGCTTCCATAGACTTTTGGGAAGACACGTGGCTGAAAGACAAACCCCTCAAGGATCTAGCTGAGGTGTCTAGACTTAGACCAAGTCTCGAAAGGAGATGGGGAAGCAAAGTGATGCATTACATAGATAGGGGCACATGGAAGATTCTCCCCGAGGACAACGAGCACCTCTTGCGGGCCGGTAAGACTTTGTCTAAGATGCTGAGAACCACCATCATCCCTACCATAGTCTCCCAAGACTACCCCATCTGGGCGGGAACTGATAGTGGGGATTTCACGGTCAAGTCTGCCCACTCCATGTTAGTCAAATCTCGGGTCCCCACCATTCCATTCAAGTTAGTTTGGGTTAAACGCCTCGTCCCAAAAATTGGTTTCTTTGCATGGACAACCATTCAAAACAAGGTCCTCACCACAGATAATCTTATGAAAAGAGGGATCCCTGTCCCTAACAGATGCCACCTCTGTCTGTCCAACTGGGAATCCATTGACCACCTCCTTTTAGAGTGTGTGTTCACTAGGGAGGGCTTAGACCAGTTGTTCACCACCTTTCAAATCCACTGGGCCCGCCCCAACTCCCTATTGGACATGTTCATCCAATGGCCTGCTCCCTTCAGAAACCCCAAAGTAGCTTTCCTATGGAAAATTTGTCTCCACCATTTCATTTGGCAAGTTTGGCTCGAACGCAACCGCAGGGTCTTTTCTTCCACCCGTTACAACTCCACCTCCTTAGCCACCAAAGCCATCTCATTCGCCTCTGAAAACTCCCATCTCATCCCCTGGTCCAGCTCCCCCTTGAGCAAGAATGAGGCTGACATCATCAATTCCCTCAACATCCCCATCCCCACCTTACTCCCTCCCTCGATCCATCCCAGAACCAAAGCTCGCTGGCTTCCCCCTCCTGAGGGATGGATAAAAGTAAACTTCGATGGCGCATCGAAAGGAAATCCCGGGCTGGCCGGGGCAGGGGGAGTGATCAGGGATCACAGAGGAAAGATAGTTATGGCTTTTGCAGAGAATATTTATCATCAGACCAACAATGTGGCCGAGGCGTGGGCCCTGTGGCAAAGTTTGCACCTCATCAAGGGGTCATGTGCCAAGATCCATGTCGAAGGGGACTCTCTCAATATCATTGGCTACCTCATTTCAAACAAAGTCCCTCCGTGGAATATCAGATCCCTTATCCAAGAAAGCAGGAAGCTTTTAAATCAGCATTGCCAGGTGGAAGCCAGTCATACTTTCAGAGAAGCCAATCGGCTTGCGGATAGGCTGGCCAACTTGGGCTTAGGGCAAACACCCATCTCCGTGTGGCAAGACTCCTTCCCGCCAGATGTCCTTCAAATTGTGATGTCGGACAGCCATGGTAGGTACTCCAAATCCATCCACGCTAACCAATGATTTATTGTTTCTATAATGTGCAGGATTTACATCGGGTGTCCCATTATCCTAGAGCCTCGCGATGTGTGCTCCAACACCCACTGATGATTAGCTGCCCCACTGGTTCTCATCGAACAAAGTCAAAGTGCGGTTTTCCATCCACGGTGTCCCAACGCTCTCTGCCAGTGACCTCTGCCACGTTTCCAGCCGCACCCCCTTTCCCCTCCATGTTTCTTCCCACGTCTGCAAACCTCACCCAAGTTTTCACCTCCACCTATGCGGATATGGTCCCTAGGCTGCCCCTTAATCCTCGCCATCCCCGACGTGGCATCCCCCATCCACCTATCACCCATCCGCAAGGCCCGACATGATCTGTTCGCCTCCCCAACCTATTTAATTCCCCTTTTTAGCTCAGCCTACGACACTCCCTTCTGCAAGTCTATCCTGTGGGCCTCATCCACCACCGCTCTTCCTATCCCCACCTCTGCCACCATGGCCTACCTTGAACCGAGCTCTCTCCAGCTGGACAACATAGCGTCTGCTTACCTGCAGGGCGCCCAACTCACCACCCTATTATCAAAATTCCGTGGAGCTGAGGATGACATCACGAAGGACTTTGTTCGCACGTGGTCGAACGGCCATGTCTGTGTCAGGAACCTACGCTTCAAGGTCACTCCAGAGATGATTGGCGAGATTGTAGAGCTGTCGGTTGGAGGGCGTCTTGTCCGACGAGACAAACATTGCTGGGAACCTGAGTTGGAAGGCTTCCCCAACTACCAGAACTTCTCGTGGGATGGCCATGCCCTGGACCGTCAATCCCTTCCCCCCATTCCCAATTGTTGCCATTCCCCTCATTCAGTACTTAGCCTACGATGATCCCAACAAGCCTATGGCAAGCTTCCACCTTGCCCTTGTCAACCATATCCGGGGTTACAGACCCATGAACATTCCAGGGTTTCTTTATCGGTCTATGCGTCTCTCTGTAGCCGCTGCTCGCAAGAAAGGTACCCCCTGCCCACCAGGGGCTTTTCACCATTATCTTCTATCATGTTTTGGCTAATCCCCCCATTGCGGCTACCCCTTTGCAAGCTTCCCCCTTTTCCCAAGCCCCCCAAAGCCCTGCTCATTCCATCTCGAGTGAGCTTATGGCCAGCGATGGAGTTCCCAACACCCTAGACTCTGAGAAAGGCGATGTTGCTGCTTCCCCATCCATTCCATCTTCGTCCCCTTCCAAACCCATCCCCTCCCCCCGCCCCCACTCCCTCCCCTTCAAAGCCAACCCCTTCCCCTTCCAAACCCCCCCGCCCCCGTCCAAAACCACCCCCCACCAGCAAGAAGCCTTCGGTGGGAAAACGTAAAGCTAAAATCGAAGAAGCGGCAACCCCTGTCCGTAGGTCCTCCAGGGCAAAGAAGCCCAAAATAGAATCCAGTCAAAATTCTCCTCTGGAAATTGAAGACCTCAACGGGGACTCAGCCCCCACTTCTGGCATCTCCAACCGTCTCACTCGGATGTTTCTTCGGAGTTTCATCATCGCCTTTGAAAGCGCCAGTGCCGCTCTGAAGCATGCCCTCCAGTAGAGTGTCGACCATCCTAAAGAGGACATCATAGAGATTGACCCTTGAGCTACTGCAGGTCTATGGGTTTTTTGCATTGTTTTTGAGGTTTGTTGGGGTTTTTGATGCAATGTTTGGCGATGTCTGGTCTAGTGTTGGGCTAACCACCCGGTTGGGTCTCCCTGTGTCAGCCCCTGCGAGGGCTCTAGTGAATATCTATGGATTATTTTTGGTTTGCTTCAGTACCCCCTGCGAGGGCAAGCACCACCTGATTACCGGCTTCTACATCCCCTGCGAGGGAATTTTGGCAAACATATCCCCTGCACGGGATTGGTTAGACTGTTGTAGACTGATCCCTCCTAGGCAGAGGATTATGCAACATGAATGTACTTTCAATTTGATGAAGTTTTTGTATATCTGGGAGTGGGACCCAGTTAAAACCCTCTGAAATACAACTACAACTTACCAAAAAAAATTAATTAATTAATGTTGATAAATATAAATATAATAAAACTTTTCCCCTTATTTTACCTAATCAAAAAAATTAATTAATGTTGATAAATATAAATATATTAAAACTTTTTTATAATTAAAAGTTATCCTTTCAATTTACATTATAATTAAAATTCAAAAATATAATTATCTTTTAAATTTATTTTATGACTATAACATAGTATATTTTAGAATGACCATATAATTAATATTGCATAAAAATCAACTTTTACTTTTGAATATGAAATGTTATTAGCTTCTTTTTTTTTTTTTTTTTGGTTATTGTGAGAAACCCCTATAACCGACATGTACAAGGCTAAGGAGTCATCTTCCAACCATGACCCCTCGTAAATTCGAGAGCTATACTTATCAATAGGGAATTTAACACAAAGCCACCACACACCCACCCCCTCACACACTCGCCCACGCCATGATTTGAACCTTGAACCTCCCGAAGAAGAACCAAAACCCGAACCGTTGCACTGCACCCCAAGTTCAAATATTTTCAAACTATACATAAAATAGCATCCAAGTTGTTGCCACTAAGAGATGATAGTGCAATATAAGTGAAATTTATTTTAATTCAATATAATTAATTGAAGAAAAAAACATCAAGTTAACAAAAGTTTTATTGTGGCATCAAGATTGATAAATTATTATTTGAAAGAATATTAACTATTATTCTTTCTTTTTCTTTTTTCTTCCCCGTTACTATTTTTTTTTTTTTTTTTTGTTTAAATTATTTTTAATATTCTATCTCTTTAAATTAATAAAATATTGACTTTTGATTTAAATAAAACTAAACCATATTGTTGCTTGAACTTATGAGCTATATTGTTTAATCTAAATCTTCTTTTACTGTTGTAAACATGTGTTCTCTTTGACTAAGGTTGGGAAAAGTCTAATCCCAACTTGTAAATGATCTTTGTTTTAATACAAGTTTTTTCAAATTATTTTTCAAAAAATTTCTTAACCAAAGAAAAAATATATTTTTTTATTTTTCCTTTGTAAATAATAAGGAATTGTACTCTATACACTTCTCATCTCAATTAAGATGTTATGACTAGAAACCTGCGTCATTTTACATAAAATTTTGAATTCTTGATTTTTATTTTTTATTTTTTGAAAATTTTCAATTCTCTGTATGAATACAAATATTCCAAAATTCAGCATCCTTCTTGAAATTTATCTATAGCAACCTTCACAATACCAAACTTCACCTCTATCATAGTCTGCTTTACGAAATCTAGATTGCTAGTTTCCTTCCTGGAACACAAGTGCAACCACAAAAATTATAATAAATAGTTTATATGAAAACATATTAATGTTACAAAACAAAATAAATATTAATATATAATGTAAATATGTGCACAAGTATCTTAGATTAGAGTGTGCAATTTATAGAAGTGTAAAAATAATTTATAGGTGCGCATACATTCTAGAATCAAGTGTTCATCAAGTATGCAAGTGTCAAGTAGATAAGCCAAGAGTGACGAGACTTGGCATATGAAAAGGAATGGTTAAATAAACAAATATTCGCACAACTATGACTATATTATGGAGGTAATACTCCATCATAAAGTGACATGAAGTGATAAATACAATCACAAGTAATAGTAAGGAAAGAGAAGAGTAATAAATATTGCATACATTTTGAGCAATTAATATTGTAAGTTGTATTACATGCTTAATACATGTTGATTAAGGCTATTTATATTCATATTGTTGCATATTATTGAATGTTATTTGGTATATTATAAGCCTTCTATTACATATTAATTTGCTCATATTATTCTACTCTTATCATTATCTTGAACTTATTATATTGTGGCTATATTATATTCGATCATGTGATATTTGTGGTAGTATTAAGGCTTAAAAAGTAATTACACTTAATTTATCCAAACCATTTATAATTGGAAGTGATGCTTCAATTCATGGCATGATTTCTATGTTGATTGTATCATTTATAGAAAATCGTAAAAGAACCTCATTGCGAAGTCCATTGTGGAGAAGTTGAAGCTTCCCATAAGTCCACATCACCAACCATATTCACTTGGGTGGATAGATGTAGACTCCACATCTAACATCACACACACTTGCACCTTGACTTTTGCTTTTGGTGATAAGTTTGTGGATAAAGTAAGATGTGATGTCACAAAGATGGATTGTTGTGGACTATTACTAGGTAAACCCTATCAATTTGATAGGAATGTTGTATATCATGCTAAAAAGAACACATACACATTAGAATTTCATGATAAAACCTACTTGATACAAAGCACTACATCCACATCAAATTTGATTCTAAGTTGTAGGTAATTTCATAAGCCATTGAATCAAGCACTCATTTTAGCTCCTACTTGCATACGTTCCACACAAAATGAAGAACAAGCACCATCAAAGGCACATGATAAAGAAGAATATCCACCTCCACAAAATGAACAATCACAAGAGCTAGTGGTTAAGGAACCCATCACTCTCACTCATGAGAAATATTCCATTCATTCTATTGGCATTTTTTTGGGTACACCTATGGACACACAACCACTTGCTCCACAGAAATTGCCTTTGGCTTTGCCCTCTTCCACCATTTCACACATGGAGGAGTAAGCTATAGACACTTCTTTCATTTAGCACCGGCAGAGTCTTCAGGGCAAGATAATATAGGACTTGTAGAAGACTTCGTAGGAGCAGTAGAGCGTGGTGCGCAAGCATCACAATCCTCACTCATCACAGGTTGGAGATAGAGTTTGGCTTCCTTTGAATAAACAATGATTTCCAGAGACACCATTTTAGGATTCTCTTTTGGTACATGATCCTATCATCAACCCTATAGTAGCAGTGGCACCTAATTGTTAGTTTTCACTCATTTCAAATAAATTTTTGGAGATGAAGACTCATCACACTCGACATGGTTCTTCCACAACTTACCTTGTCACCCACCGCGGTCACTTTCCACACATGGCTTGTTGGATTCCTCACCATGATATGGCCCATGACTTTCCACATTTGTTGAGAGCATTTGGGTCCAATGCTTCTATGGTTGGGAGGAGTGTTGAGGATACTTAGCCTTATACATTTAAGCCTAAGCTATTATTATTTATTATTTTATTAATTTTCTATTTCTTACACTTTGTATTCACGTGAGGCATAGTATGCCCATGTTAGAAATAGGTTGTTATGTTGTTGGATGTTTAGTTAACTGTTAGGATATGTCTTGTCTTCTAGCAGTTAGTTGTCATCATTGTTTAGCAGATGGTTATATGTTAGTTAAGTGGTTGGCCATGTTTGGCAACTTGTTACAACCACTTAACCATGTAAGATTCTATTGTACTTCCTATATATTGCATTGCATCAATAATAAAATGAGCTTCACATTGAGTTCCTACATCACTATACATGTATAATTGTTAAATTATTGTAATATTACTATGTGGTTATGATGTAATATGCATGAGCATTGTTAATGTTATATAATTAATTAAAAATAATAGTTAAATATTATTAATTAAAGTGAATTATTTCAATCAATTAAATTTTTTAACTTTAAAGGAGAAGAACTATGTTCAAATGTTACCAGGTGATACATGCATAATAATCAAGTTATGGTATTGTAATACCATTATGTGGTTATATGTCCAGTGGGGGTAGCACCAAGGTTTGATATTTGGCTCTTCTTCGAAAGTTTTAAGGTTCAAACCATGGCATTTGGTTGTATTAATTCCTTATTGATAAGCGTAGCTCTAAGATTTACAAGGGGTTATGGATGGGAGGAGACTGCTCTTGTATGGGTTTATAACACTACCCATTTAATTTTTACAAATTACAGTATTTGGTTGTGTTAATTCTTTATTGATAAGTGTAGATCTCCGCTTTATGAGGAGTCATGACTGAGAGGAGACTGCTCAACTCTATGTGTCTATCGTAGGGGTTTATCACACTACCTATTTAATTTTTTTGGCAATTACTAAAAATAATGTGGACGTAACCAACTCTTATATGTATCCTCAAAAAACATTATGTGAGTGTAATGTAAGATAGATGAGACAATTTGAATACCATATAACCAATTAAAAAATTATTAGAAAATGGTAGCAGCAAGCAAAGTCTGCCTCCTGGCGGCTTTCAAAATTTTCTGCGAGGGTTTGGTGTTCGATCGTTCGTTTCCCTCCTTTTTTGATTTTTGATTCCATGTTTTTCCTTGGCGGATTGTTTCTTGCCCTCCGCCCATCCTCCCGTCGCTTCCTAGGGCTAGCCGGGTGCCTTCCCCGACTCCCAAACCTGGGTCGCACCAGCCAAATGATTCTCGTAGGCACTCCCTATGGCGACGCACTTAGATCCTGATCATTGCAGTAGAGACATCGAGGGCTCCATCAGGCCTAGCACCATGGCCAAGCAAGGGCCCCATATCCCAGGTGAGGTTCCAACAGCAGGTGGTAAGCCATCCTTTTGACTTGCTCCAAAAAAATGAATTCTTATGTCGTCTATGGCCAGCGAATTCATCATGCAAGGGAATAATATTATATGCCCTAAATCCCTCATGGAAAACTATGAATCCCGGGATACCAACTCCTTGGTAGGAAAATTCATCGACGGATGACCTGACTTAGATGTTATTCATAGATGGGTAGCTTCAAAATGGAAAACCCTAGGCAACTTGGAGATATCGACAATGACAAGGGGTTTTTTCATGATTCAACTCAATTCCCATGAAGACGCAGAGTGCATCTTATCTAGAGGGCCCTAGTTCTATGGAAGGCGAAGTCTATTCCTTAAAAAATGGTAACCATACTTCAACCCCAGCTCCCAGAACATCAATTTTGCCCCCATCAAGGTTAGACTTCCAGATCTCCCAGCCCACTTCTTCTATGAAGATGCCTTGCTTGGTCTTTCTAAGGTGATCGACGAGCTCATGGCTATCAACCCGGCCACCCAGGAAAGAACCCGGCTAACCTAGACCCGCATTTGCATGAATGTGAACCTGAAAAGTCAGCTTCCAAACCACCTGAACCTCATCTATGGCAAATTCAACTGGAAGCAACCACTCTTATATGAAAACAAGCCAGCTTTTTGCCCCTAGTGCCAATCCTAGGGCCATCTTCAGTCGTAGTGCCCCAAACTCCAGATCTTGCCACAGTCAAAACTCACCAGGGACCAGTCAAAGAAGATGCAGCATCAACCCCCACCTGTCTTATCGATGGCCAGCAAAGCTATTTCCAGATCCCCTCCGGGCCAGCTCAATCGTAAGGCAAGTACCTTTGTTCCTCTAATCAATAAATTCAATCCTTTACATAGTTATATTATCAGTGAGGATTGTGAGGAAGGTGATATCCCGACCACATCTAAATCAATGTCCATCCTCTCACCCCCTCGACCTCCCCTGGTTTGCCCCCTATCGCCCCTATCCATAATCCTCCCCTCGTCCTTGGTGCCCCCATTTCCCTGAGAATCCCTCAAGGCCTGCCTCCCCTCTCTCCTCCTTTGTCCTCCCACCCGGGTCCTGAAGACCCAGCCTCTCCTATGTACTCAAACTTTGTCTTTGCTGATGACAAAGTCAAGTACCAGTCATCCCCTGAGCAAAGTAGTCCCAGGATAACTCGAAGCTCCTGAAAATCCATGATGGATGTAGAAGGGGAAAAAAGAGAGGAAGACCCTCTGATTCGGACATAAGGAACAAAAATGTGGCTGAAGATATAGCCAATGAAACCCAGAGAACGCTATTTCAGGAAACAACAAACAATTCCAAAGATGAAAGTCAAAGATCCAAACCCCTTGCTTAGCAAGGAAAAGGGGATAAGATAATTTACAAGAGTTTGAAATGAAAGTCCTCTCCTGGAATGCGAGAGGCCTAAATGGGGTAGCCAAATAGATACTGGATGCAGCCATGAGGAGAGAACATAATCCAACCATTTTTCTCATTCAGGAAACAAAATTGGGTGATCAATGGTCCCCTAACATTGCTAGAAAGATTTTGCAAAACTACGATTTCATTCATTTCCTGACTTCTGGGATGTCGGGAGGGCTCCTGTGTCTATGGAATCCTACCAAACTCCAAGGAAACCTTATTTCAGGCCATGATAGGATAAGAAACATCATGTTCCAGGATACTGAATCCCAAAATTCTTGGGTGATGTCAAATGTCTATGCCCCGAACACCTCTGTGGGCAGAGAAGCTCTGTGGAAAATTCTCACTTCAATGAGGCAGGTCTTCGAAGGAACTCCCTGGATCTTGGAAGGGGACTTCAATTCTACTTTGCACCTCAAGGATAAAAAAAGGAAGGAACAGCATCACTCACAGAGATACTGCAGACCTAAGAAACTTCATTAATTCCAACGCTCTCACGGATGTCCAGCTTCAGGGGTCCCTCTTCACTTGGAGCAACAGAAGGAAGGGCACCAATCTAATCCAAGAGCACCTAGACAGATTTATTCTTTCCCAGGAAGCCCTCCCCTGCTTTGGGGATGACATTTTGTGAGCCCTCCCAAAGATAGGATTTGATCACAGTCCCCTCATCCTGAAACCATTTTCTAGACCGTAGTTCAAGACCCCTTTCAGGTTTAAAGCAATGTGGATTCACCACAAGGATCTCAAGGGCTTGATACAGTCATGGTGGAGTCAAAAATTCCTGAGGTCTTCTATTAACAAGGTAACCCAAAAGCTCAGGTTCATCAAAGGGAACTTGAAAAAGTGGAATAAGGAAACCTTTGGGAACATCTTCGAAGACAAATAGCAGGTCAAATCCTGAATCAGCCATATTGAGGAGTCCTTTTAGAAATGCGAAGGCAATGACAGTCTTAGGGATGAGGAGAGCACCTTGTTGTCTGAGTACCACAACATCCTCACCAAGGAGGAAACTTTCTGACGCCATAATTCAAGACAACTTTGGCTCAAGGAAGGTGATGTCAATACCAAGTTCTTCCATATCTCAACCTTGAGTCATAGGAGTGCCAATAAGATCAAAAGCCTTGTCTTGCAGTATGGGGCAGCCATTTCAAATATCCATACAATCAGAGAAGAAGTCATCAATCATTTTAGAAGCCTCCTAGGTTCCAACCCGCCCCAAGCTCCCGAGGCCATGGAATTCCTCCTGGCCATCATCCCCACCATCATCTTCCAGGAATCAAATGATTTTCTCCTTAGCCCCATCTCCCAGGATGAAGTTCACCATGTCCTCTTTTCCATGAAGCCTGACAAATCCCCTGGGTTGAACGGGTTCTCGCCCAGGTTTTTCCAAACCTTCTAGTACATCGTGGAGCAGTATCTTTCTAACGCCATTAGGGAAATGCAAATCTCCAGGTCTATTCCCAGAGATGTGAATTCCACCTTCTTGGCTCTCATCCCCAAAGGGGCCAATTCCCGATCCCTCTCTGATTATCGGCCCATCATCCTGTGTAATTTCATTTACAAAATCCTCACCAAAGCCCTGGCATCTAGGCTATCCAACATTCTTTCGTCCATAATTGACCCGTGTCAGGGGAGCATAGTCAAAGAATGCAATATTCTTGATGGGGTCATCACCATCCATGAATTGATCCATTCAGCCCAAGTTTCAGACACGGTTGCCTTCTTCCTCAAGCTGGACATGAACAAGGCCTTTGACAGAGTCAACAGGGAATTCCTCAAACAAATCCTTCTCAAGTTCGGGTTCCATGAGTCCTTGGTAAACCTGATCTACGACTGCATTTCTCCTTCTTGGTTCTCTGTCATGGTAAATGGTTCTGTTGCGGGTTACTTCCTGAGTTCTCGGGGCCTGAAGTAGGGTGACCCTCTGTCCCCCATTTTATTCATCATCCTGGCAGAGAGTTTGGGGAGAACTATCAAGGAGGTATGCTCCTGTAATTAGCTTTTCGATATCAGGGCAGCATCCGGGCTTCCCCCCACCACTCATCATCAATTTTTAGATGACACGTTGATGGCTACTAAGGCTTCGATAGTAGATGCCAAGGTGATCAAGGATATTCTCAACCGCTTTGAGGAAGCTGCTGGCCAAAAAATCAATTACACTAAAAGCAAGTTGTTCTTCATCCATACCCCGACCAAAAGACAGCGTAAGATCACCAGAATCTTAGGATGTTCCATTTCTAAGTTTTTGACCACTTACCTCGGGCTCCCCATGTTCCATGGTAGGGCCCTGCAAACCATATGGGCAAACGTGGTGGACAAGATCCGTAACAAGTTAGCTGGGTGGAAAGGGGCCCTGCTCACTAGTGTAGGAAAGGCAACTTTGGTCAAATCCGTCTTGCAGAGCATCCCCACATATTTCATGTATGTGTTCAAAATTTAGGCCTCAATGGGAGAAGCCATTGAAAAAATTCAAAAGCAGTTCCTTTGGTCTGGATCAGAGGCCTCAAGAAAGCTCCACATAGTAGCTTGGGATAAAGTTTGCTCCCCCAAAGATCAGGGAGGTCTTGGTATGCGTCGAATCTTAGTTGCCAACCTAGCTCTCCTAGCCAAGTAGGCTTGGAGAGTAGTGACTAAGGTCAATATTGAATGGGTAAATATCGTGAAAATAAAGTGCCTTCAGCACCAGGCCTTCCTCCAAGTGCCTCCCCCACACAATGGTTCTTATTTCTGGAAATCCATCACTCATACCCAGAACATCATCCTCGAAGGGTCTTCCTAGAAGCTGGGGAATGGGACCAACATCAACTTCTGGGATGATACCTGGGTCGAGAATTTCCCCCTCATTAGCAATCCGATTTTAATCCCTGTTAAGCATTTGACTGACAACATATTCGGGCTCAGGGTTGCAGACTTCATTTCCTCCAACTCGAAAGCCCAAAATTGGAAGAAGATCAATTTTAGAATAAGAAATGAACCCATCAAGGAAGCCATGAAAGGGATTCAGGAGATCCAACGATCAACTTTCCTCCCCCGTGTCAACAAGAGAGATGAGCGGTGTTGGAAAGGCACCAATGACGGTAATTTCTCTATCAATATCGCAGCCCAGCTTATTGAGAAGTTGGGTTCCCAAGACACCCCCAGCTACGATAAGATGATCGCTAACAAGGTGTGGATCAAATCCCTCATTCCCAAAATTATGCACTTCTGTTGGACGGCCATCCACAACAAAATCCTTGCTGGGGATAATCTCATGCGATGAGAGATCATGGTGTCGAATAGATGTTTCCTATGCCTCCAGGCCTGGGAATCTGTTCACCACATCTTGATGGATTGCCTTTACTCTAGAAGTATTTTCTCCCTAGCCACCCAAAACTTTCAGGTTAGCTGGACCTGGCCAAACTCTGTCAAATAGTTCATTTCCCAATGGCCTAAGCCCTTCAAGCATATCAGGATAAGCTTTTTGTGGGAAGTCCTCATCCATCATATCTTCTGGCAACTCTGGTTGGAGTGCAACAGGTGAGTTTTCAACAAAGGCCTCAGAACCCGCAAAGTCGTAGCTGCTAGAGCCCTTGCTTACGCCACCAAAAATTTTGGACTCATCCCTTGTCAGGCCAGCCCTGCTTCAGGTATTGAGTAATTGCTCTGTTCCACCCTCAAGATTCCCCATGATCACAATAAGTCTCAGAAACCCAAAAAAGATAGATCTCAGATCACTTGGGTCCCTCCCCCCCAAGGTTGGCTCAAGGCTAACTTCGATGGTGCCTCCAAAGGGAACCTAAGCAAAGCGGGAGCAGGAGAGGTCTTCAGAGATCATAGTGGTAAAATCCTTAAGGCCTTTGTTGAAAATCTGGGGTCCCAGACCAACAACTTCACGAAAGCCAGGGCCCTCTAGAGATTTTTTGACATTTCCAAAAACCTGGCAGCCCTTGTCATCTACGAAGGGGACTCAGAGATCATTGTCAAACTCATCCAAAGAAATAGCAAGGGTGGAAAAAATATAGAGAATATTATCTAGGAATGCCAGCTAGGCCTTTGCAACAACGAGCAATCCCAGATCAAGCATGTGTTCAGGGAGGCCAATCAAGTGGCCGACACCTTGGCAAACAGAGCAATCAAAGAGAGTTCCATCACCATTTGGGAAGACAACTTTCTCATGGAAGTCATCGAGAAAGTCAACCTAGATAATGACAAAAGATCAAACACTTAGCTCTGCCGAAGCAGGAGGGTGCCTCTTCTCTAACGTTGTTAGAATGTTCGCAAAGACCAATCATCAGTGGCCAAATTTTACCGGTGGTTCCACCTAAAAGGTGTCTCTTCGACACCATCGGTCAGTTTGTTTTGGTTTAGCTCGGCTGTTAATTTTTATTGGTTTTCGACTATGGTGCTGGTGTTTTTGCCTTGCATTACAACTGCGGATGAACTATTGTAAATTGGTGTTTTGGCCTGCATTTCGAATGCAGATGATCTTCTTGTAAATAGGGGTGGGTCCCTTCAACCCGTAAGTAAATAAATTTTACTTTACCTACCAAAAAAAATTATTAGAAAACAATTATATTTAATGTAAAAATAATTATTAGATTATTATATTTTATTTTATTTTAGTACTGCAAAACATGGTATTAATAATAAAAATATTTTATTTATTTTGATAAGTATTAATTGTAATAGAACATTTTTATAATAATTAAAAAAAAACTACCCACTTGCTCTCCAACTCCTCTACATGAGCGGATTTATTTTTTGATTTTAACATAATATGTTTAAATAGAAATCAACTTCTACATATTGAACATATCAAGTGGTATTAGCTCAACGGTTAGATTCCTCAACATTCAAGGAGGTGATCGAGGTTTGAATCTTGCCAAAAAAATACATGGATAGTATCTAAGTTTTGTTGTAATAACCACTATGTGGTGATGATGTAATAAGAGTATGACCCATTTCAATGTTATATAACCCATTGAATACATCTAAATATAAAATGACATTAGCAGCCACCCTTCCTCTGAATTGAACTTGGGTCTTCTTAAGAGATTCCAATAACTTTTGTCATTGCAATGTCCTTGCCAGGATGAAAAATTTTAATATTTAATTTTTTTTAAATATTTTTGTTGTCAAACTCACTCACACACGCACCATCTTGATTTGAACCTGGGTCTCCTTGATAAGAACCGAGAGACATATCAATATTATAACCCAACAAGGACACACATATACATTGATTAAAATTTTATTTTTAATAGCTCTCCAACTTATATATATATTCATAGTTTTTTATTATTTATTTTTAAAAACCTTAACTCAAATTTAACTCTTTTATAAATGCCTAAATTTAAATTTCATTATTTTATAAATACCCCAACTTAACAATCGATCCTACATCATCCTATAATTTAAATAATTAGTGAACATATATATATATAATCAATTTTCAAACCAAATGCCAAATGGAGGTGATCTTTCACCAAGTTGGATGACTATAGGAACAATTAAATCTTAAACATGAATAAACTAAAACAAATTAAAATAAAATAAGCGGTTCTGTGAACGTTATTAGCGGGCTCTGATGACGATACTTTTCCTCTAAAGAGTGGAATAGGCGTCTCCAGATTTAGCCAGACAGTGGATACTAAGTTCTTTAATTAGTATGTAATAGCCCACGCCCAACGGTAATTGTCTTCGATTCCGTAACACATGGTGGACTAAAACGCCTAAATTTAAGAAACCCCATTTGATTAGGAATGGAGGACGGAATCAAACTAGAATCTTATTTAAATTAAAAGAACATCCATGCATGGTGGATATTTTTCATTTAAGAAAACCTCATTATGGAGGAGGAAATTAAATTAGAATCTTATTTTAACTAAAATATATAAGATGATTTTCATCTTAAGCAGGCTGCATTAGATTAAGAATAAGTCAAAATTTAAATTAGAATTTATATATATGGGTTTGAATTTGGGTTTTTCTAGATAAAAGATTAACCAAAATATTATGGTGTTCCACAAGTAAAGAATATCATTAATTAATAATATAATAATCAAATCATTATAGTGTTCCACAAGTAAGCAATATTATTTTTTTTAGAAGAATATTATTAATTAATAGTATGATAGAACTGGTTTAAGTATAACTTAGTAGTTTAACGGTAGACTTTGAAATTTTAAATAAAGGTTCGAAATTCAAATTCTTAAAAAGTAAGATTGTATAAGATTATACATATAATCCGGACGACACGCCCATAATTTTTCATATAATAGGTTTTTCCACATATGAGTGTTGATATCTGGTGTATTGCATCAAGACATAGTTATAATCTTGTTGCTATTAGCTTCTATTCTTATATATATTTAGTTATTAGCTTCTATTTTTATATATATTTAGTTATGATGTTTTATTTCTTATTCACCTCATTCATTTTGTTTTTTTAAGCTGTGGACAATATTAACTCCCTAATATTGTAATGTTTCTAGCTTTTTGTATATAAAAAAATAAAAATATTATATATCAAAGTTTGAAACCTAAAAAAAAAGTAAGATTGTATAAAATTATACATCATAATTGAAAACACCTATGCAATAGATAAACAATAATCTTATATACTTATTAAATTATTATAATATAATTAAAATATAGTCAATAAAATTATGTTATGAAACTTTTATGTAATGGTTTATTTGTTAAAAATAAAATATGGGTTTGGATAGGGAATCTCTATAATCCCTAGTCCATTGGGTAAAGACGAAGTCGACGAACTTCAACCTATTCCTTGGGCAAAAAACTTTTATGGAAAATCACAAGTTTTTTTTTTGGAAAGGTTCCAATCCTTAGTGGGTTGAACCTATGTTTTCTATATGAAAATCCAAATCCAAACAAGTATAGTATTTCAATAGGTAGTGATAGATCTTTCAATTTTTAGTTAGAATCTCATTTTCAAAAACCTTGGTACAAGGAGACTAGGAAGCCTCATAAAAACCTATGCTTTTAACTTAAATTTTTGGATTCTTGAGGGATATTAGAGTGGTAAGTACTTATGTTTTTAATCAAGATATCCAAGTTCAAATCTTGGTAAACGGGATCCAGATCCCTTATAAAACCCATGTAAACTTAATTTTTTTGGTTCAAAAAGTGCAGCAAAGTGGTTAGGGCTTTGGCCTCTCCTTAGGGAGGTCAGAAATTCAAACCAAGACATACTTAGAAGGAAATAAGTTGGATGGTGGTGACCTCTCTTTGGGGAGGTCCAAGGTTCAAACCAAGGTATACTCAAAAGAGGATAGGTAGGATGATAGTGACTGAGTGTTTGTTGGTTGGCTACCCTAGTTTAATGTCCTAGAGGGTTGGGGTCTCATTGACTTCATCTAACTTAGCAGGCTAGGGTTTATATTAGCAGCACCTTCATCAATGCAGTGGTTAGGGATTTGGCATTGGCTCAACCAATTATGTTCTTCAACTTTTAAAGGAGACCAAGGTTCAAATCTTGTCAAGGTATACATGTATAATTGTTGTATAATTATCAAATTGTTTTAATATTACTATGTGGTTATGATGTAATATGTATGGGTATTGTTAATGTTATATAATTAGTTAAAAAATAATAGTTAAATATTTTTTTAAAGTAAAAAGCCCCTTGTGGGGCCACCTTGGTCTAAGAGACCACGACTAGGGGGTTCTACACTGTCAAAGTCACCCGAGAGTCGCACTCGGCCCTACCCCCACCAATATTATCAATTGGATTTTGGGTCATAAGTATTTTTACAACTTTATGGAAAAACTCTAGCCAATACAATTTCAAAAATTCTAAAAATAAGATTTGTAATCTCCTCTCAATCTCTCTTGTGGCTCTCTATTTTTCATTGATCTACATAGTTCTCTAATACCATTGTTAGATTTTGAAGCCATAAACTTAAAGGAAATGCAACCACAAGTATGGAAATAAGCATGTAATTTTATAACTATGATAATATCTCTGTTATTATGAGAAGTACAAGCTTCTCTCTCCTACCTTTGTTGTCCTCTTCCTTGAGAGGACCATCCTCTTCCTCTAGCATTATTTTCTTGCCTTTACAACTTTTCCTCTACTTTGAGTGTATACTAATATGCTTCTTCAATAATTTTTTATTTAAATCATACCAACTTCATCTTGTATAGATAATCTTAATCCATTTATATATATTGTCATATTCTCCTCATCATCTTCTGTATGACTTGCTCTTATGGTCAATTTACAATTTTTTTTGTATACTCTTTTACTCATAACTCCTTTTGCTTGAGGTTTTGAAGTCTTCTAAACAATCCAATCTGATAATTCATAAGTAGAAAATTTAGATTTCAGATTAGATACAAACTTGTCCCAAGTTTAGATTTTATCCTTACCTTTTTGTTGTATCTTTGTTTGGACTTGATCCATCAAATCAAAGCATGTACCTTCAATTGGGTGCATGCAAATTTGACCCACTTGGGATCCTTCACTGATTTATAATCGAAGAATCCATAGATTCGTAATCAAAGAATCTTTCTATGTTTGTTATCCAATCAATCAACTCGTTTGGATTTAAAATTCCATTAAAATTGGGAGTATTCATATTTGGTTTATTTCCCATGCTTGAGATCGCTTAAATCAACCTTTGCTTTGGTTTTTCTCCTTGCTCCTCATCTCGAGCTTTTGAGTGACCAGCCTCCTCTTTGTTGTCACTAACCTCTTCAACATGAATACCTCTTCTTTGGGCAGTCTCAATTATATCTAACTTAGCAGTAATTCCTCTCAACATTTCAACTATATCTATTGATCAGAGTCCTAGACCATCCAGTCTTTATCTTTCTCATTATGTCATTTCTTTGAAAAATTTTAACGTACTCTAATACCAAATGAAGTATTCTAGATGGATGAGTTTAACTGAACAACAATATCCCTTAGTAGCAAAGGATTCATGGTTCACTCAAGTATAAAATTTAGTTTTGTTCTGATTTGCATGCATTAGAGGACTAGACAATGATTAGCAAGACAATAATTTCCAAGATGGTAACATGGCAATTGGCAAGATGACATGATGGAAATTGCTAAGATGAAAAGATGATAATTGGCAATATGACACTACCACAAGATGGCACTACCCAAGATAGCAAGAGCAAAAAATAGTGTACAGGGCTGAGCAGTCTCCTTCCAACCATGATCCTTCGTAAAGTCGAGAGCTATACTTATCAATAGGGAACTTAACACAAAGCCACCACACACCCACCCCCTCACACACTCGCCCACGTCGCAATTTGAACCTTGGACCTCCCGAAGAAGAGCCAAAACCCGAACCATTACACTACACCCCCAAGTTCAAATCTTGTCAAACTATACATAAATAGTATCCAAGTTGTTGCCACTAAGAGATGATAGTGCAATATAAGTGAAATTTATTTTAATTCAATATAATTAATTGAAGAAAAAAACATAAAATTAACAAAAGTTTTATTGTGGCATCAAGATTGATAAATTATTATTTGAAAGAATATTAACTATTATTATTTCTTTTTCTTTTTTCTTCCTGGTTACTATTTTTTTTTTATTATTGTTGTTTAAATTGTTTTTAATATTCTCTCTTTAAATTAATAAAATATTGACTTTTGATTTAAATAAAACTAAACCATATTGTTGCGTGAACTTATGAGCTATATTGTTTAATCTAAAATTTCTTAAGCAAAGAAAAAATATATTTATTTTTTTTATTTTTTGTGTGAATAATAAGGAATTGTACTCGGGTTACTATTTTTTTATTATTGTTATTTAACTTATTTTTAATATTCTATCTCTTAAATTAATAAAAATATTAAATTTTGATTTAAATAAAACTAAACCATATTGTTTCTAGAACTTATGAGCTATTTTGTTTAATCTCAAATTTCTTAGCCAAAAAACAAATATATTATTTTTTTGTGAATAATAAGGGGTTGTACTCGGGTCTCCCACCGTTGACAAATTACAACTCTATACACTTCTCATCTCAATTGAGATGCTATTACTAGAAACATGCATCATTTTACATAAAATTTTGAATTCTTGATTTTTATTTTTTATTTTTTGAATATTTTCAATTTTCTAAATGAATACAAATATTCCAAAATTCAACATCCTTATTCACATTTATCTATAGCAACCTTCACAATACCAAAACTTCACCTCTATCATAGTCTGCTTTACAAAATCTAGATTGCTAGTTTCCTTCCTGAAACACAAGTGCAACCACAAAAATTATAATAAATAGTTTATATGAAAACATATTAATGTTACAAATTAAAACAAATGTTAATATATAATGTAAATATGTGCACAAGTATCTTAGATTAGAGTGTGCTAGTTATAGAAGTGTAAGAATCATTTATAGGTGCGCATACATTCTAGAATCAAGTGTTCGTCAAGCATGCAAGTGTCAAGTAGATAAGCCAAGAGTGATGAGATTTGGCATATGGAAAGGAATAGTTAAGTAAACAAATATTCGCACTACTATGACTATATTATAGAGGCAATACTCCATCATAAAGTGACATGAAGTGACAAATACAATCACAAGTAATAGTAAGGAAAGAGAAGAGTAATAAATATGGCATACATTTTGAGCAATTAATATTGTAAGTTGTATTAAATGCTTAGTACATTTTTATTAAAGCTATTTATGTTCATATTGATGCATATAATTGAATATTATTTTATATATTATAAGCCTTCTATTACATATTAATTTGCTCGTATTATTCTACTCTTATCATTATCTTGACCTTATTATATTGTGGCTATATTATATTCGATCATGTGATATTTGTGGTAGTATTAAGGCTTAAAAAGCCATCACACTTAATTTATCCAAACCATTTATAATTGAAAGTGATGCTTCAGTTCATGGCATTCGGGTTGTATTAATACAAGAAGGTCAACCCTTAGCTTTTATTAGTAAGGCGTTGTTAGGCAAAAATTTGAAAAACCCTACTTATGAAACAGAAATGACGACCATCCTCCATGTTGTTAATCATTGGCAACCATATCTCATTGGCAAATATTTCTCTATTAAAATGGACCATCAAAGTTTAAGATGTTTTTTGGAACAAAGGATATCGACTCTAGCACTAAATGGGTTTCAAAATTGTTGGGGTATGACTATGATCCCTATTTGCATGTTGGATATTCATGGGATGGACACCTATTACAATATTGGGTCACATTGTGGTCTCCAAAATTTTATCACTCTATGAGGATATAATGAGGGAGATGCATTTTTCACCTACTATATTTCATTCATGATTTTTGAAAACATATGAGAGAGATAAACGGTCATTCTATTGGAAGGGAATGAAAAAAAATATTCAAAATTTTATGGTCAAATGTAAAATTTTATAATGGATGAAAGGTGAAATGGTTCATACCCCATGCACTCTACAAACATTGTCAATCCTATACAATGTGTAGATTGATATCTCCATGGATTTTATTGATGGGCTTCCTAAATCCAAAGAAAAATTGATCACTTTTGTGGTAATGGACCATCTCTCAAATTTTGCTTATTTTTGTTTTCTCACACATCCTTACCATGGCTCAAATATTTATGGACTCCATTTTCAAACTCCATGGTATGCCCAAATCCACTATGTCTGACCATGACCCCACTTTTACCAGTCAAGTTTGGTAATAATTGTTTAAACTATAAGGAATGCAACTACGAATGAAATCAATCTACCATCTACAGATGGATGGGTAAACTAAAATTATCAACGAGTGCTTGGAAACTTACCTTTGTTGTTTTACCTTTGAACACCCAACATAGTGGGCTAAGATGTGGTGCAACACTTCACTCCATATAGCTTCTAAAATTACTCCTTTTGAGGCAATGTAAGGGTACCCACCTCCATCGCCCTTTTCATATGTTTCTACACACTCCAAAGTTTAAGCAATGGATGCAACTCTTCAAGAGCATGCCCAACTTTTGTAGCAGTTAAAGGAGAAATTGGTGCTAGCTCAAAACCAGATGCAAAAGCAGATTGACCAACACTATTCTGAGTGTAGCTTCAATGTAGATAATATGGTCTTTCTTCAACTCCAACCCTACAAACAATCCTCTATACAAATTTGAGCTCCTCAAAAATTGGTAGCACTATATATGGACCCTATCAAATATTACAAAGGATTAGATAAGTGCCCTGTAAATTTGCATTACCACCTTCTTCCAAGATCCATCTAGTCGTCCATCTAGAAGGTACTAGGCAATCACATTCAATTTTAGTCAACACTCCTTAAGTTAGATGATCAAGGCTCAATCATCTTGGAACCTAACAACATTTTGGATAGAAGAACCCACACACTTCATAACTACACCATCACTAAATTTTTGATCCATTGGAAGGGTTTACAGCCAGAAATGCTACATGGGAGCCTTTCCAACAATTACAACAGCAATTTCCTCATCTTCAACTTTGAGGAAAAAGCTTTTTGAATGGGAAGGGCATGTTAGGACCCTATCCTAAGCTTATTATGTAATTACCCCCTTCCTAGTGTGGGGATCTCATATTAATAATTTTATGTAATATTTGTTAATGTGTATGTAGCATTTGAGGTACCTAGACAAGTGGGGTCATTTAATGTAACTATTATAAATAATATAATTGCTTGTTTGGTAGAATATTCTAGATCGATTGGCCACTTGCATGTGAAGCTAATCTTTGAGCATTATAGTTAGGATTACAAAGAGTCTTTAAAAATGCAAGGGGTATTGATGAAGGCATCTCATATTTTATTGTATCAAAGCTCTACTTCTGAGGTTACCCCCTCGAAGAGGTCTATGATTTTGTAATGTGTTCTTATTTTTCTTCAATATAATAATATGTTGCATTTCCATTTCAACTTCCAATATTGTTAATTTCAAACTCATTTTCTATTATTATTGTAATATTGCATGGATGTGTATTTATTTTATTACAAGGTCCATAACAATAGTATATCAATTCATATAATTATATCTTATACATATACATATGAGAAGCAGTTGTTACATGGTTCATATCATCCCCTAAAAAGATCTCAATTTGTCTATCTCCATCCTCTATTCAACCAATTGAGTCTCAATTCTTGGCACCTCTCACTTCACATAACCAAGGTATCCACCTCTCTCATATGTGCCTCTTATCATCGTCATTTATCTCATGTGTGTGAGAGAAAGAGAGGCATAAAAACAAACACATTAAATGCATGAAAAGAGGGAGCACATGATCCACAAAGAAAAAGACTAATATATACCTCAAAAATAATACAAGATATATAAATCTCCAATGGTATATCACCAAAGGTGCATAGTATAGCATCAATTCATATAAATATATCCTATACATATACATATGAGTCAAAGTCTTCCTCTTGAGCGATTGTTACACGGTTCATGTCATCCCCTAAAAAGAAGTCCTTAATATGTCTATCTTCATCCTCTATTCAACCAATTGAGTCCCAATTCTTGGCACGTCTCACTTTGCATAACCAAGGTATTTCCTCATGGTAGCCACCTCTGTCATATATGTATCTTATCATCGTCATTTATCTTATGTGAGACTCCATTAGTCAAGCTCTCTTCTCTGCCCTAGATTTACCTTTGACAAAGCTATAAGAGCATTATCTAAATATCATAAGAGCTTTGCTCGCATGATAAGTTGGAGTGAACACATCCATATGTTGGAATTCATAATATTTTTATAAATATTATGAAACATACAATAACCATAATCATATGTAAAAAAGGAAGAACGAGAAATGAATGGTGTGAATAGGTAGAAGGAATAAGGAGTGTATGCCCATAGACACCTCCATGATCTCACATATCACAAACGAATACAATGGATCAATCATTGGGGGTATTTATGGTGATACCAAATCACAAATTAAACGCTAACCTCACCTCAAGCTGACATAACATGACATGAAAGTTAAATTACAATATAATAAATATATTAAAACCTTTAATCAGGGTTAACAATAAAGGTGGTTTAACCAATATCACTAAGGGTGAATACATCAAGATTACCCATAGGCTTACATAAGGGTGCCCATAGGCTTACATATAGAATGCTCGAAGGCTTACATAATACTTTTCCATAGGCCTACAAATTGTGGGTGGGTGATGGATAATTCCATATAACATGGGCATTTTGACAAACTTTCTATGAATATCTCTTCTACACAAATATATCTATGTAAAAATATAATATTCATAATCGTATTGTCTATATTATAATTCTTATTTTTTTTCAGGTCAAGGAGTATAAAAATTTTGATAAATTATTGTAAGTAGATATGTTAGGGTACCAAACATTAACAAATTCTTACAATTTTTATATAGTATAAAAGTGGACAAAAAGATCTAGTGCAAGAATATGATTTGTAATTTTTTGAGTTTTAAAATTTTTATAATTGTATAAAAAGAAAAAATAATTTCTTTTAGGCATACCTTTAATATCCAATAAATTGTTTTTAGACATACCCATGTGTACCCACCAATTGGGAAAACTCAAAAAATAGAGGCCTTGCGAAAATTTATGGAACCTAGAACCATATTGGATAGACCCCAAGCAATGAGGTCTCACCGTCCATCATAGTTACCTATATTCATCATTTAGTTAGTTTATTTATTTTTATTTCATAGCATTTCATTTCATATGTATATATGCATGTTTACATGAGTCGTCATACCCATAAGCATAGAGTTAACATACTTAATAAGATATCCATCCTCATGGCTTCAGTCCATAAGAGTGATCATTTATGTAGCTATATCTACTTTAGTCTCTCTCCTCAATGCCTACATCAATTGGGGCTTTCTCCTCCATCCAAGCATGTTTATGTGATGGCTCCCCTACATCTTCCTTTCACCTCGTGTCACCAATGCACATCCTCTTCATCAACCTCTCCCTTGCCTCAATCTAGGGGCATGTAGAAAGTTAGAGGTATAATGTATTTTCCTATAAACCTCACACCAGCTTAACTCATCATCCTCTATCTTCATCCCTCACTAATCCGCTCCAACCTTGTTTTCAAACAACTTGATTTTTGGATTAATTTATTACAAAATAAGACCCCGTGTTGTATTTGATCATATGTTGTAGTATGACATTGAATAGGATATCATATCTTCTTTCCTAAGACGCTACATTGTTGCTTCATTTTATGGCCAAATGAGCACCTTATGAGAGCAAGATGTATATAATGGGAAAAAGTGTCAAACACAAATCACAAGGGTAAGTATGTTCTAACCTATTCTAGATTGATGGGTACCTAAGCGGACACTAGGCCTTGGGGTTTATAAACCTTAGATTATTTAGGTTCCTACCCTCCTAACAGAGACAACTAGGAATAGGGTCATCATCAGTTCATTTACTACGCCTCTTAGATCACTAAAACGCCTGAAATAGATCAAATTGCTCTATAATTGGTGATTTCTTTCATAACAACTATGCCACCTATTAAGTTGGTCTATTAGTAGTAGATGCACCTTCTATTTTTGATATATTTTGTAAATTTAATTATGTAAATGGCTTCTATGGATCCCATAGAGGATGCTTACATTATCAAATTTGCCATTAAACTTTGTCATAGATGTTGGTTAATGCACTTACGAGAAATGTTCAAAGCAATAAATTACTATAAATACCAAGTCATTTCAAACATTCAAAGAACAATTCTAAGAGAGTTGTCTCCAACTTAGCAATTAGCCAAGTTGAATAAATGACAAGTTCGAAACACTTGATATTGTCCTCCTAGCTTTTCATCTAGTAATGTGTTAGCCTTCCAAAATTCTATCATATGCCTTCAAAGTGTCTTCTAGCATCTATATCCATCATACATAAGAAGATAACGCTCTCATTCTCCCATAGATTACCTATTCTCCTACAAAAGAGTTCTTACCTTGAGATCAATGATCGATATCCCCACCAAGGAAGGTTAGAACAAGCATCAAGGACACTCAAGCATCAAAGATATTTAAGTATCTAAGTACAAGCATCTTCATCAAATGACATTCACCTAAGAGGTTAGTGTCATCAAAGGTTAGCACTCTCACTCTTTCTCTCACACACACACTCTTCATTTGGTATATATCTTTCATCGTATTGGTTAATTGCTTATTTTACATATTACCTTTGAGTCTCTTTCTTGCCTATACCATTACTATACTTGTCTTCATACCTAGATAATCTAGCTAGGGGTACACATATCTTATCTTCCAACTTATCCTTCCCAAATTTCATATTAATCTTTGGAGTTTCCCTTGATTTAGACCAATGTTAATGTTGCCTTCACCTATACAATTTGAACGTTCATAATACAACTTGAAACAATTGGGGGCAAAGAGAGTTCTTAGGATAGAGAGGGGCACATGCAGGAGCCTTTCGTAGATATAGCGAGATCATGAAGACTCGATGAAGTGAATGTGGATCATGATGAAACTCTATGGGAAACGTAAAACCTGATGTTGTGTTTTGGTTGGTCCTATTAAAAAAGACATTGCACACACTCTAAAAATTAGTGAATGGGAACCTCTTTAAAAAAAAGTGTAAAACACAATTCATTTTGTGTAAGAGCAACTACGACTACAAAAAGGGAGGGGCAAGGGCCTAAAAAAAAGCAAGCAGGTGTCCTCTATTTTAACTAAAGGACAACTTGCTTGTCAATTCTGGGAGGGCTAGCAAATAGTAATGAGAAATTTTAATTCATTGATCTTGTCAAATGATCAACCACACTAAAAAAGGAAATAGGCCACGAGAGATATTTTGTCGGATAAGATGGATACACAACCCTCTCCCTATCCCACTTCTAGCTCTCCCTGCCCCTTTTCATCTTAAGGTTACATTTCCCTCCTCTCTCCCCGTCGATTGAGTGGAAAGAGAAGCTCATCCCTCACCCCCCACTATTAATAAAATAAGTCAAGCTTGTTTTTCACCCATTAATAAACGAGGCAAGCAACCCTATCTATAGAAACTTTCAATTTTATGCAAGGGAGAGCTAGGGGACAAGTTGCTTGTCAATTTTGGGATGGATGGGGGATAGTGGTGGGGAATCTTAATTCGTCGATCTTGTCAAATGATCATCCACACTAAAAAGGGAAGCAAGTCACAAGGATACACAACCCTCTCTCTCCCTGTCTCAGACCCAACCACAAGAAGGGAAAGAGAAGCTCACCCCTCCCCCCGTCTATTTATAAGATAAGTCAAGCTTGTTTTTCACCCATTAATAAGCAAGGCAAGCAACTCTATCTATAGAAAGGTTTTTGATTTCATTGGTTAATTGCTTATTTTACATATTACCTTTGAGTTTGTTTTTTGCCTATACCATCACCATACTTGTCTTCATATCTAGATCATCTAGCTAAGGGTTATCCCATTTCCTATTTTCCAACTATCCTTTCCAAATTTCATATTAATCTTTGAGGTTTTCCTTTGATGTAGACCAATGTTAATCATTTGGACAATGCCCATAGTCTATTCGCTCTAATATATTTGTATGAAGTATAGGGGTTAAAAAAGTTTTATCATCACCATGACCTTGGTTGTTATTATCATTAGATTCATATCTTGGACTTGTGTTTAAGTGACGATATATTTATATTTTCCTCAAGTACCTCATTTTGCATCTCAATTAAGATCACATTTTTGAAGATGCTATATAACACCTTAAATTTAAATCTTAAATTGTACAATTGATATTAGTAATCATTCAAAACGCTTTTTATCATCACCATGACCTTGGTTGTTATTATTATTAGATTCATATCTTGGACTTGGTGTTTAAGTGAGGATATATTTATATTTTCCTCAAGTACCTCATTTTGCGTCTCAATTAAGATCACATTTTTGAAGATGCTATATAACACCTTAAATTTAAATCTTAAATTGTACAATTGATATTGGTAATCATTCAAAACGCTTTATGGTTAATACATCACAATAAACCAACCTCATAAAAATTCCATAGCTCTAGATCGTGAAGCTTTTCATTTGAAGGAAAAAATCCTATTCTGGTTTGTTTGGTCAAAACTATTATATTGTTTATTTCAAGCCTCCTCTACATTATTACTAATATGGTACATTGGTTAGATTACTAATATGGTACTTGATGCATACCACTAACAAGTAGTCTCATTGCTAATCTTGTGCTATTTTAGACTTATAGTACATTGGTTAGATTACTAATATGGTACTTGATGCGCCACTAACAAGTTGTCTCATTGCTAATATTGTGCTATTTTAGACTCCTTGCTATCAACTAATATTGAATCTTATTATGGCCCTAGTATAGCCATGTTAATTACCATTATTTTATTGGCTCAAGTCAGCCCTTGCAAAGTAGCGTTAAGGTCTATTACTTGAACATTGTCATTGATTGTTAAGGTCTATTACTTGAACATTGTCATTGATTCTTTAAGAGTGACACATTTCCCTGAGTGTATCCTGGTTTTCATTTTTGATTGTTGATTCTTTAAGGAGTGTATCCTGGTTTTCATTTTTGACTTCAATCGCTCCCTCTAGCATAATTCACATGTTAACTTTTAAACATCACATGTTTGTCTACCAAACCTGGACCTGGTTTCATAGCTCCTTGGTCATATTTTCTTGAGTTTAAGGACACCAATGTTTTCAACTACATTATAAATATTGTAATTCTTCATCTTCCTATAGATTGTAACTATCCTCTTCAAACTTAGCATGTTGTAGAGTGCCTCTTCGTCAACTTGCTTAAACAAATACTTAACAAGTTAGATAAAAAAAAGTGAAAACACATCCCAAAGCCTATGCAAGAAACTAAACCACAGCCAAAAACAAATACTTAACAAGTTAGATAAAAAAAGTGAAAACACATCCCAAAGCCTATGCAAGAAACTAAACCACAGCCAAAAGGACCTGACAAAAACTACGTAAATAAATTAGAACAAAAAAACCTTTGTTATAATATAAATTAGAACAAAAAAAATCCCTAAACTGTTACAATATGAATTTAACAATGAAAATGGTTTTTAACATCCAACAGACGATAAGTCATCTGATATGATGCCTCGTTACAAACACATTCTTACCACCAGATTTGATTCAGACCCTCCTATGTGAAATTCTACATCATCACCATTAAAACCAAACAAGATTATATCATAAAAATGTCCCTAACATATGGATATTGAAAATCTTGACATCTCTTTTCCCTGGTTTTTCTTCAAATATCCAAACTTTCAATGACCTAGATTTTCTCCAAACTTTCATTGATGTTTGCACCACAAACCCTGACAAAAGGCTTTGTTGTTGCTCTGAAAAACCCTGAAATTCTTGTGCGTCAAGTTGTCATTTTTCATTCGATAGAGAATTTTACAAAATGGTGACAAAAGCATGCACCAGTCTGCCTCATAATGCAAATTTTAGGTTGAGTAAATAGTTTAACCAAAGAGTCCAGCTCTCACACGAGCTACTCAAGGAGTACAATCTTGAAATAATTAATACAGTGCAACATGCCGGAAGAAAATGATTCACATCCTGTGTCTCAGGTCACAACATTATGCCATCAAGCAAGCATATCTCAAGACACAACATTATGCCATCAAGCAAACATCTCAAGAGCGTCCTACAAGCACAAGCACAAGCACTTGTACAATCATAGTAACTCTAAACATGCAGTACATTCACTCACAATCAAGGATCCATCTCAGCTTCTTTCAACCATCACTATCACCATGCTAATAAAGAGAACCTACACAATTTTGCCCCTGAAATGCATACTTACGCATTGAGACACATTCCATGAGATTCCTGCCACTACCTTGCATATTTGAGAGCGCATTCATTAAGAAACATTACAAGATATTGCCTCCACCACTACTAACAAAAACAGAGCAAAATAACTGAATAATGTTTCACCATCCTTAACATATAGAGTCAAGACAAGGTACAATACTATAGCTTAACCTTTTTGAACACCCGAAACATTACAAGAGATTGCCTCCACTACTACTAACAAAAACAGAACAAAAAAACAGAACAATGTTTCAACATATAGAGTCAAGACAATGTACAATATTATAGCTTAACCCTTTTGAACACCCCTTGTTATACTCAGGATCATTCTGAACACAACTCATTATATTCTGGCACATTATAAACACACCTCGTCACAACAGCTTCAGAAAATCCACCTGATATTCAGTAGGAAGATCTCATGTACTGATAGATATTACAACACCCCTCTTCAAAACAAACTTCACCATCACAAAAATTCATATGCACTAATTAATTGAAAACACGTTAATCACCTCAGCTACAAGTTTAACAATTGTCTCTTTTTATCTCTTCTACTTGAAAGTGCTTTTGTTCTAATTCAATGTTTAAGCACACTCTAACCCACCACCTTTCTCCATCTTTGACAGTATTCAACGCACCTAGAGTGTTGTTTTGGACATTAATGAAATCTTCCACTTAATGGCAATGCTGGTATTTGGATCATTCTGAACACATCTCATTATATTCTGGCATATTATAAACACACCTCATCATAACAGCCTCAGAAAATCCACGTGATATTCAGAAGATCTCATGGACTGATAAATATTACAACACCCCTCTTCAAAACAAACTTCACCATCACAAAAATTCATATGCACTAATTAATTGAGAACACATCAATCACCTCAGCTACAAGTTTAACAATTCTCTTTTTATCTCTTCTACTTGAATGTGCTTTTGTTCTGATTCAATGTTTAAGCACCACTCTAACCCACCACCTTTCTCCGTCTTTGACAGTATTAAACGCACCTAGAGTGTTGTTTTGGACATTAATGAAATCTTCCACTCAATAGCAATGCTGGTATTTCATTTAACATAACATTACATTATCCTGCCCAATTTTGCATCTTCGCATTTCTAAACAAGGTTGGACGTAAAAGAATTGGACATCAAATGATATCAAGGAATAACCTGTGGTCCCCCTAACACCAACAAGGTGGTATAGGCTTGTTGGAAGCAGCCCCTGTGGTTTGAACCCTGCACTTGGCAGTTACTAAAAATAGTGTAGATGTAACCAACTCCCCTATGTATCAAAAAAAAATGATTCCCAAAAGCATAGTCCTAACAAAGCTCACAACAAACACTCACTTAGCTTGAAAGCATAGTCCTAACAAAGCTCACAACAAACACTCACTTAGCTTGGAAGTTCAATACAACAATTACAGTTCTTGAGCACTATAAACACCTTACTCCTACATCCGAGAAACAAAGAAAAAAATGCAAAAGATCATCCTAAAAGGAAAAAAATTCAGCACTAAGAAAATAGTTATGGATGCTCTCCTAAAATAAATGGAAAACCAACATTCACCCCATGAATGTTATTCAAAAACAGACAAAAAAAACCATCCAACACTCTAAAGTGCATGCACTCCTAATATAAATAGCAGATCAACACTCAAGACCATTACATATAATCTTTCTTAAAAAATGAAGATTACAACAACATCAACGCTGTAAGTAAAAAACAACTAAACAAATGTTAGACAACTACACAAATGTTACTATCAAACGCTTCATTAAGATAAAAATATTCTAATTAGAAATTTAAAGGACATAACAAATGCACACTATATCCAATGGTCAAAACACATAGCATAATCAATAATGGCACGAATCTGAGACTCAGAAGAGCATTCTAACCAGCTGAAAAATCAACATCACGTCACTAACATAACCATTAGGATTCAAGAAATGCATTAAAACGTTTTCCACAATTTCAAATGCATTTCATTGTTCATTAAAGAATAGAGTTGCTAATTGAACTAATACAAAAACAATATCCTGCACACTTCATTGCCAAATCTTGCAGGCGACAATTATACATAGTGTTGAAACCCCTATCAAACATGCAATTAGTTATTTGAAATGGTCCGGAATATAGAATAATAAATTCCATAGATTTAAATGGAAGAATTAATTCTTCCAAATCTTGGGAGTCCGGAAACTCCACCAAAATGCCAGTTGGTACCATATAAAAAAGCCCTGTACCTGCAATAAAACCTCTTCAGAGGAAATTACATCCTAAATCCTGCATAGATGATTACTGTGTTTTTATGGATATAAGACATGCCTGCACAAAACATGATTTTAAAAAAAAGGACACGTAGCCTTCCTCGAGACCAGAAAGGTTAACACCAAAGTAGCCTCCATAGTGTTCTCCCCGAATACATTGCTCTACCATCTCCAGAAATTTGGGAAAACGCCTTAAATCCAGTCATGAACCAGCAGCAAATGCACCTGTACACAAATTTCATGTAAGCTGCATAAACGTGAACTCCTTCCTGAGAAGCAGGGATACCTGAACCTGCAAAACTTAAATTCAAAACTGTAAGATCACATTTCTTAGGAACAAGAGGCTCTAATTAAACAGGCCCAATGCAAGAAAACAGACTGCAGTATGACTTCCTATGAAGATGCAATTCACACAGAGAAATCACCCAACATTCCTAGTAGACACTAATAACTTCAAACAAGCAGCATGCAGAACACACACAATGTTATCTTGCCACAAAATAATTTCATGTAAACATGGAAAGAAGAATTTTCGTTTGGAAGAACACAATCGTGAACCTGCACACCACCTGCACAATGCAAAGTGATTTGTAAGCTATTCTTACATAGCTACTAAGAAACGCAACCATTGCACCGGACAACGTCGGTGGACAACATACAGTGGATGGGTCAGAGAAGGGATGGAACAAACCAATAGACGGTGGTCATAGCTAATAGCCATAACCAGGTTGATATGAGTATGCTCCTCCATTCTCAGCTGACTGGTTAGCATTACCAGATGCTGCAGCCTGTTCTTTTTCTCTATTCCATTGTTCAATTTTAGCTCTCCTCTCTGCACTTCCTTCTCGGGCTGGACTTCTGTTCCTCCTAGGGCTGTGGCTTCTGCTCCGGCCTCTTCTATGGCCTGGACTTCTGCTTCGTGGCCTCCTCCCATGGCGATCATCACGGTAACCAGGATATTCCCTGTCATCATATCTCCTACCATATCCTCGACCGCCATGAGGACGATCATCATAACCACGGTGTCTGTCTGAAGACCTCCTCGGAGGACTAATACTACGACTTCGGCTTCTGCTGTGACTGTAATATCGCCTGTACCTTCCAAAAAGTTGTCTTCGTAATTCTCTACAGACCAGAAGAGACAAGTTATTAACAAGAAAAGAAAACAACACTTCAGTGCATAAATTACACGTAGAAAACAAGAAAAGAAAACAACACTAAAAGTGCATAAATTACAGGTAGAAAAACAAAGACAACATATAGACTTGCCTGCTTATCTTCTTAAGATGCATGAAATTACAATATCCCCCACGGTTGCATGTATTCTCTTCATATTGCCTGCATGTTGCTTCTCGAAAGTCGGTGACAGGTGAAAAATCCACAATAATTGGTCGTCCTGAACAATAAAACCATCAAATAAGATATTAATTATGAGAACAACATAGCATAAAATTGGCTTCCTCACTCTTAATAACAGAAAATATTTCACATCTATTCACTCAAAATAAACAATTTAACAACAGAAGATGCATACACTGTACAACAAAATCAATTTCCCTAGACATTTTGGTCTAGAAAACTGAATTAAATAGGTGTAATAATCTGCAACAACAATGAAAATTTATTGAAAGAATTAAGCATGAGCACATGCTTTTGGGTTGGCTATTAAAATGAGTCAACAGGGTAGGACTGATTACAAACTAGTCTCATTCTGGAAAAACCACTAGCCTCTAACATTGTAGGCATCATGCAGTCATTTTGGTTGTACACAATCCTCAAGATCACAATCTTAAACAACAACAAGGGCAAACAGTCAAAACTACACTTCAGTCAGACCTCTAGATATTCATCATCTGATCCATGTGACCAGGAGATCGAGTTTGACTAATTAAAATAATCATTTGCATTAACATTCCTTAGGAACAAAGCCTAGATTTAAATAGGTTACAAAATAGTAATCCAAACTATAATCCCACTATCCACGCTAACCAACGTGCCATAGGAGGTAGAGAGTTTGGTTTAGGTTTGTTAACCTAGGATATTTAGGAATTAACCATAGTTTACCATTAGATATTTGAAACAGTAAATATCTACATGGTAGAAAGTAGAAAAGTAAATGTAATAATCTATCTATGTAGTATAATGCAATATACTACCTATTTTACCCTAACATCCCCCCTTTATTACATTACTTTGATATACAAAGTTTACTTTGGAACAACTCAAATTTGACACGTCCAAGTGCCTTGGTGAAGATGTCAGCAACTTGTTCGTCGGTGGGAATGTATTGGAGCTTGATTCTGTGTTTAGGAACTTCATCACGAATGAAATGACAATCTGTGTCAATATGCTTTGTGCGTTCATGATGGACTGGATTCTTGACCAAGTTCAAAACACCTGAGTTGTCGCAAAACATGTGAATAGGAAGTTTCTTTGGTAGGCCCATGGTAGCCAAGATGTGACTTAACCATATCGCTTCACACATAGCTCCTCGTGCAACGTGATACTCTACCTCTGTTGAAGATAAAGCAACCACCTGTTGCTTTTTACTATGCCATGAGACAAGACCAGATCCAAGATGAAATACATATCCTGATGTTGATTTTCTATCATCTAGGGATCCAACGTAGTCAGAGTCAGTGTAACTCTGTAAGAAGAATGAGTTATTCTTCTTGTACTCTAGACCATATTCTACACTACCTTGAATGTAGTGAAGAACACGCTTAGCTGCTTTCCAATGAGAGGCTTTTGGTTCCTGCATGAACCGAGAAAGATAGTTTATAGCATAAGTAATGTCTGGTCTAGTATTGGTCAGATAGATAAGGCTTCCAATCATCTGTCTATATAGCGTGCCATCTACCTGTGGTGAGTCATCATACCGTGATAATTGAAGCCCTGATTCCATCGGTGTTGCCTTGGGCTTGCAATCAGTCATACGATATTTTTCTACTAAAGTCTTGGCATACTTTTTCTGAGTCACCCTAAGATGATTCTTTTTCTGTTCTATCTCAAGACCAAGACAGTAGTGGAGAAGTCCGAGATCTGTCATATCAAATGACTCTTTCAAGTCATCTTTCACGACGTTGATCAATGTCTCTAAATTGCCAGTGATGATCAGATCATCTACATATAATACAAGAATCACTATTTCAGAACCTGTGTTCTTGATATAGAGATTTGCATCAGATGGACTTCTCTTGAATCCGTGCTGCAGTAGGTGACTATCCATTTTAATGTACCATGCTCTTGGGGCTTGTTTGAGCCCGTATAATGATTTGACCAACTTGCAAACCTGTTGCTCATGGCCTTCCTCAGCAAATCCTGGAGGTTGAGTCATGTATACCTCTTCTTTTAAGTCACCATTCAGAAAGGCACTTTTTACATCCATTTGATGTAATTTCCATCCGAACTGTGCTGCCATAGCACAAAGAACTCGAATGGTGGTCATCCTTGCAGTGGGTGCAAAGGTTTCCTCATAATCAAGGCCTTCCTTTTGAGCATAGCCCTTTGCCACAAGATGGGCCTTATGCTTGTCTATGGTACCATCTGCCTTATATTTGACTTTGTAAACCCATTTGCAGCCTATGGGCTTCTTTCCTTTAGGCAAATCGACCAACTTCCATGTTTTGTTTTTAATGAGGGATTTATGTTCAACATCCATAGCTGCCTTCCACTGAGGCTGACTAAGTGCTTCATCAACTGTAGAAGGTTCATTTTCATCATATGAAGACATGTAAACCCTCTCCTCATCAATTTCCATATCATTTCCACTTTCTAAATCTCTATCAACAGAAAGCTCTTGAAAATCTACACAAAGATCATCAACTGAAGTAGATGCTTCTGTCGTTCTCTATCGAGACATGCTTCGTGTCTTTGGACGATTGAGAGTGAGATCTGGTGGTGAAGTGAGTTTGGAATCTTTCATAGTACTTGTATACCATTTTGGAGGCTTTTTCTGTTGTGGAGGAGGAAGTGGTTGTTGCTCCTCATCTTCCAGGTATACTGATGTAGTGTTAGATGTGAAAGCTTCATCAAACACTACATCTCTACTAACATGTATTTTCTTGGTGAATGGATCTATCAACCGATAGCCTTTTGAGTATTCATCATATCCAAGAAAAACACATTGTAGGGTCTTCTCATCTAACTTCTTTCTTTTCTCCTTAGGTATATGCATAAAAGCCTTACACCCAAATACTCGTAGATGAGATATGGAGGGTTTCCTTCCACTCCATGCTTCCTGAGGAGTCATACCTTCAAGAGCCCGTGTGGGTGCCCTATTTAGAAGATATACTGTAGTTGTTACAACTTCAGCCCAGTAAATGTGCTCAAGATTGGCTCCCTTAAGCATACATCGAACCATTTCCATAATGGAACGATTTCTTCTCTCAGCAACTCCATTTGACTGAGGAGAATAGGTTGTTGTTAATCTGTCTTTTTATCCCATGTTTCTACAAAAATGAGGAAAATTCTTTTGATGTGTATTCCCCCCTCGATCCGAACGGAGGGTCTTTATGAAACATCCTGATTCTTTCTCAACAAGCTTCTTGAACTGCTGAAAATAGTCAAATGCTTCAGACTTCAACCACAAGAAGAAGACCCACATTTTCCGTGAGTGATCGTCTACAAACAATTGAAAATACCTTTTTCCTCCACAACTAGTAGACATAGGACCACACAAATCTGTGTGAACTAACTCCAAAGGTACCTTAGCTCGATAGGAGCTAGGTTCAAAAGGTACTCTATGTTGCTTTCCTGACAAGCAATCTGAGCACACTAGCAAAGTAGATGAAAGAGTAGGCAGTCCTTTCACCATTTGATATTTACTGAGTTCTAGTAAATACCCTGAACTTAGATGCCCAAATCTCTTATGCCATAGAGAAGTGGCCTCTTTTGTGGTTACTGCCATTGCAGTATGTGTAGAGGTAATTGCATCTAAGATAAACAAACCATGTTTGTATGAACTTGTTGCTATCTGTTTTCCTTTTTGGGTGATAAAGCAATGTTTCTTTTCTTTGTCCACTTTGAAATTGACATTCATGTTATTGTCCAGGATTTGTGGAACTGACAAGAGATTATTTTTCAATCCTGGTACATAAAGAACTTTTTGAATTTTACATTCTCCATCTAGAAGGGAGACAGAAACAGTTCCTTCTCCCTGAACTCGATAGGTCTGATCATCAGCAATGGTTACCGGTCTACCTTCTCGAGCCTCAAATGTCTCAAACCAGGACTTATCACCAATCATATGTTTACTAGCGCCTGAATCTATGTACCAAACAATATCCTTGTGAGAGGATTCTGTATGTGTCATGAGCACTTTGTGTGCTCGTTCAGAGTCCGAACTAGAATCTTCAACGGCAATATGTCCCTGTTGTTGTTTATTCTTGTTCTTTGGTTTACCTTTGCCCTTATTTTGACCTTGTTCATTGGGCGGTTGTTCTTAAACCAACATCTTTTGGTTTCATGAGTGTCTTTATCACAAATTTTACAATACTGCTTCTTCTTCTGAATATCTTTGCCTTCACCCTTGTCTTTGTTAGAAGAAGATCCTTTCTGGTGATTCCACTTTTTCTTTCCACTTTGTTTGTTTGAGAAGAGTGCATTGTTGGATGCCTCATCTCTTTGGAGTTGATTAGCTTCTTTAGTTTGAAGCAAATTTACCAACTCTACAAAAGTCACTATCCTTCCAAAGACTTGTAGTGAAGTGATCAACATTCTATAGGAGTCTGGAAGAGCCCTTAAAATGATTGAGGTCAGGACATTGTCTTCCACTTTTTCTCCTAAGGCTTGCAGTTTTGTTTTTATATCTGCGACTCTGCAGAGGAATAGCTCTACTATCTCTCCAGATTTCATATGAAGAGTATGAAGTTGTGTTTGAAGGTTAAGAATTGTTGATTGATTCTTTCCTTCAAAAATGGTTGCTAAGGCATTCCATGCCTCCTTACCATTTTTAGCTTCACTTATATGAGGTTGTATGTCATCAAAAATAGCTAGCAAGATCAATAAGGAAAGTCTTTTATCCCTTTTATCATATGATGTTCTGCTCCTGTTGATGTGGGTCTAGAATCAGTGCCATCCACTATTCCCCACATCTCCTCTATAGTTAAAATGGCTTTCATCTTAGTTTTCCATGCAGAATAATTTGAAGCGGTTGCTCTCATTGAGATACTTGTTGATCATGGCCATGGTGAAGGTTTCAAATTTATATGACTAAGATGACTTTATCTTTCAATATACCCTCAAAAGAGTATATGGAAGATTTTAATTTGCTTTTTAAGATATTTAATGGCACTTGCCTTAACACCCTTAACAAGGGATGAAAAGTTTGAGGATTTTAAGCCAAACAAAATAGAGCAAATGAAAGGGGTAGGTTTTGAAAGACTTTTGATTTTGCTCTCTAGGATATTTAATGGCACCTGCCTTTAACAACCTTCAAAAAGGATGGAAAGTTTGAGGTAATTAAGCCAAACAAAGAGAGTGTATCAAGGTGTTTGAGATTTATGACCTGTGATGGGGAGGTAAAAAAAATTGACTAACCTGTGCAAAGTGTAGCACGATTTTTAGTGAAATTTGGGTTTGATTTGTGAAGTGCTCTTCAATGTTTATGATTGTTTAATTGCAAAAATGATGTATAGTCCAATAATCAAAAAGAGAGCAACCCAAATTATTTATCACTATAGGTGTCGAATGCAACCGAAAATGCACCTAAGGAAGCCAATTTTTTTTTAAAAAGGTGTCGAGTACAATCGACAATGCACCTTTATTACTCTTAGAAAATCCCCCCTTTGTCTTTTACAATTTTGCAAAAAATAGAAGCACAAATGTATCTTCTATCCCCCCTTAATGTTTACAAAATTGAGAAAGCAAGCACTCCTTTCAAGACAAGTCGACACACGACCCACATTTGAAAGGCTTCCAGACCAATCGACACATGACTTTGTTTTTGTTTTCAACACTCACAAATAGGTGGTGCATTAGGATCAAAAGGCTCACGAATCCTCATGGGACCATAGCTTATGTCCAACCCCTTCCATGGATCAATATAGATAAGTGAGTGAGGAATGGTTCTACGATATTCACGAAGCATACGACGAAAATGTGATCGTGTTGTTTGCCTTCGTAATTCGTTTCTCTTTCTTATGATTCTTTGTCTACGAAGAGCTTTCCTTACCCAAGATTTGATCTTCATGAACACTTTGAAGAGTGATGAACAATAAAGGAAATTGGAAAATTTGAAAAGGGGAGGAATTTTGGAAAATTTAGCACAAATAGGGGGGTGGGCCCCCCCCCCCCCCCCAACCCCCCCCACCACATGAACACTTTGAAGAGTGATGAACAATAAAGGAAATTTTGATGAAAATTTAAGCAACAAAATGTCTCTTATACCTTGTCTCTTTATCCCCACATTTGGAGAAAACTAAAGAAAGACAATTGCTTAGTTGCATAAAAATTTGGCACTTCTATTTTCAATTTGAATGCTAAAAAAATAAAGTTTTAAAGCTTTTTAAATAGAATATAACATAATTTTTGTAATAAAAAAACATCAATTTAAGAGTTAAAAAAAATTGATGTAGTTTATTTAGCAAAAAAACTATGAAAAATTCTATAAAAACAAAACATTAAAAACAAATTTAATTTAAGCATAAAAATTAAAATATTAAACTTTAATGTGCCAAAATATTAAATAAATTCATAAAAAAAATAACTCCTTTGCAATTTTGGCGAGCGGGTGAGTCAAACCTGCAACTCACATTGGCCTAAGGCATCCGCCTTGGCCAACTAACCAAGCGCCGGGCTTGGTTCTCAGGCTGCAACGCCTAAATGTTAAAGAAGCCTGCGGACTTCTTTTGGGATGCTGTGGGAATTATCCCACATGCATCAATTTTGGATGCAAAGGCCTTTAAAGGCTTTTACGAGCTATTTAGCTCGTGATTGCCCTCGGGCAATCGAGTGCGGGCCCTCCTTTTGTTGGCGTCCACGTGGCGCGGCAAAGGGGATCCACATCAAGTCGTGTGTCCAGTGGTTTTCCGCCATGTCAAGTCCAATCAGGTCTGATCAGGTCCGCCACGTCCAGTCAACAACCAAGTGGTGTGTGGCCAGAGTGCCACGTGTCGCCTAGGCAACAGGTCGAGTCAGCAACAGGTCAGCACTGCCTCGAGGTGCGTGCAGGTCTGCATCAGTGTCTTGTTAGCACCGCCTCAAGGTGTGTGCAAGTCTACAAGAAACGTGAGGGCGCTCCTACCCTCAATGCGTTCCCGCCTCGAGATCCATGTTGTGGGAAACTTGAGGACGATCCTGCCCTCGATGCGTTCCCGCATCGGTCTCGAAATGCGAGCCCAACAGGGAAGCTAATAAAGGCACGGTGAGAGTGAGGGTCGCCTGCCCTCGGACGCTCCTGTGGGCTGTCTGCGAGCCCACAGGGTGGATCGCCGACAAGATCCCCGATGGTCACTATCCACGATGGGAGAAAAAATTCCCCGTGGGTGGCAATCACCACCGGGGTCAAATGATACCGGCATCGAGATCCGTGCCCAAAGCTACGGGCTTTCCTACAGGGGTGACTAGTGTAAGAAATCTTATGCACTTCAATTGATGGATGGTACCCAAACATATATTCACATCTCAAACAAGTTCTGATGTGCTTCAAAAATTGTTTTTGGGTCTGCTCGTGTCAACTTCAAGAAGTAGCATTATCACAATTTCGCATGTGTAACCAAACCTAACCTCTCGGCGTAGTGTATGCTTTCTTACAGAAATTGTCCTACTAGGCATTCACTTCATACCCACCCCAAATCTACATTAGCTTGGCCCCTGGCAATAATTTTCACCATTAAAAAAAATATATGCAAGAGCTTATGTTTGCCCCCAATGGGTCTCACCTAAAAAGCTGAAATGCGTAGCTTCAAATATATTTAGATATCCTACGAGATCTGAGATTTTGGATCTGTTTGCATACCTTTAGGAATTTCAGTGTATGAACCTCAACATTTTAGCCCACTAGATTTGGGATAAGGTTGAAGAGTGAAGAGGTTCACACTATAAACCAAGAATCAAATCTCATGGGAGTGACATGAGCTCAGTTGGTTAGTAACATGAGACCCAGGTACAAAACTTGCCAGGCAATATATGCATAATTGTCAATAAACTATTGGGTTTATTGAAACATCTCAGTTGCATGGTCATGATGTAATACAGGTGGAAATTTCTGTTGAAATAAGTGTGGGACACATTTGAATCCCATGTAACCAATTTCTTTAAAAAGAAAAGAAAAATGTATTATTGCTGCAACAACAATGTGACTTGAACTAGTTTCAAAGACTCCAACAGTAATAACTTAACTAGTTTCAAAGATTCCAACAGTAATTACTTAACTGGTTTCAAAGTCCATTTTAGCTAAAATATAAAGTTAGAAACTGCCCATTAAAAAAGTCTAATACATCTAATATTTTAGAGAACACACTCCATTTATTCATAATGTATGAATCACCTGCATAAAATCTGCCTGTTAACGCTCGCAGAGCAGCAGCTGCATGTTCCTCTTCCCTGAATTGCACATAAACATTACCAACCTGTAACAGAAAACAACCGTCAAAAATTGCATTCTATAAAGGCAAATTTCAAAGAACTATCAAACTGTTCCATTTCCGAAAAGCTTAAATAGGCAATTGGCATTACCATGTGGTCTGCCAAGTTGTCACAAACGTTGAGACTCTCAATTTCCCCATACTTGCTAAGTTCCTCGAATAAATCTTCATAGAAATCCTGGTACGAATCATCCACGTCAAATCAACTTCAATCCTTACAGTACTATGCACAATATCCAACAACTCAATTATGAGATAACACAAATTCAGTAAACAATTCATAGTGTTTACACCAAAAACAACAAAAAGGGAAATTACTGATTAGCTATCCATATACATGCAACAATAGATATTGATGACTGACTAACAATGACCAAATAATAAATAAGGTATTCTGCAACAATAACCAAAGAGCACTAACTCAAAGGCTCAATAATCAAATAGCAGATATATTGTTATGCTAAAAGCAAATAGCTCTACCTCAAAATGTTCCTGAATCTTCCGAGGATCCATCGCTTGACCCTGAGGATCCATGCCTGGGGTAACCATATCTGGCCTCTGATACATGTTAGATAGAAGAAGGGTAGGGCTGATGCTAGGCCTTGTGTGCAATCGTGAACAGCGATCCCCATGCCTACAGGCCCCAATTTTAAAATAGAATGGGCAATTTACCCTATCTTTTTCTGTACCAAATATTGAAGCTAGATGTTCTGCCATAGCTTCAAATGGCTACGGATCGACAATATATTCTGCAGTCAGCCAACTGTCAGATTTTCTCCGGCTCTAATCACTGACCCTTGAGCAAGAAACCGAAAATTTTGAGATAAAAAACTACATTAAAAATGCGGAGAAAACACGAAAACTTATATATAACACACACTTGTCTTGGAGAACAGGATATACAACAACAAATAGGAACAAAAAACATAAATACAAGTACAACAACAAATAGGAACAAAAAAACATAAATACAACAACACCTAGCTTGTAGAAAAACCAAAAAAAAAACAGAAAGGAGAACTCCTCTAGCATATGTCACCAAAACTTATATATAACACACACTTGTCTTGGAGAACAGGAAATACAACAACAACTAGGAACAAAAAACATAAATACAAGTACAACAACAAATAGGAACAAAAAAACATAAATACAACAGCACCTAGCTTGTAGAAAAATAAAAATAAAAACAAAAAGGAGAACTCCTCTAGCATTTGTCACCGTACATCCCAAAGAACATGGACCCCAAAAAGAAATTCCACAGCCCCCAATATAAATGGCACAACTTATGAGCAAACCTTAAGTTAAATATTAAATTTCCTTCAAAAAGGAAATCTAACGCACATAGACAATATTTACCAAAACTAAATTTTAGTCAATGAAAATGAAATCTTTTTGCGAAACAAAAAAATTCAATCAAATAAACTAATTTACTTTCGCAAATCCAAACAATTCACAAACAGGTAGTAAACAAGTACGAAATCCATAATCACATAATAAAAACAATAATACCAGTCATTCTGACATTTAACAACCCTAAGTCCGTACTACTAGAACGCATAATCCAAAGCCTATTCTGCAACCCAAATTTTGTACAGCAAGGGTTTGAAAAATAACCAATAAAACCCTTATAAATAAAATAAAAAATAAAGGGAAAAAAAAACTAATACCATATATATGAGAAGGATTTGAAAAGGCGCCAAAAGAATCATCATCGATATATTTTTAATGCAAAGACAAGTATAAATGTATAGGTAATATGAAATCAGAGATCCTGCCAAAATCTACAAATAAAATGAGAACTTACCCCAAAATTGGTTGAAAACAGTTGAAAAGGCTTCAAATTTAAAGAACAAAGAGAACAGTTGAAAAGGCTTCAAATTTAAAGAACAAAGAGACGATACAACGAAAAGTGCAAAGATCCGCAGATTCGAACCTCCTACGTCTATGCCCTCGATTATGCAACTCTGCAATTATCGCTTTTGTCGCTCGGCAATGTTTCTGACTTTGGTATTTTATACAGTTTCAAACGCTAGGGTTTGCTCATCTAAAACTTTATCCGACGGCCGACGTGATGCAAAATTTTTGAGGAGATCGCGAACCGTTGAATTATTGACAATAGCCCCCTCCATTACATGCGGTTTACTTTAGCTTGCCCTTGACGAATCTTCTAGAAGACGTAGAAAATGGAGTATACTAAGGAAACTTTATTAACCAGAAGGTGAAGGGGAATTGGTAATCTACTGGTACTAATTGACTCTTTTTAAGTAAAATTTTAAGGTAAAATATGGGTTTTTCAAAAGGGTGTTGCTATTAATCTACCTTTTTTTCGGGTAAAATTTTAGGTAAAACGCAGGTTTTTAAAAGAGGTGTTGGCTCCCTTGAGTTTGAACTTGGTTATTTGGGATAAAAACTCAGACATATCACTTTTGTATTTCTCATGGGACAAAAATTTTAAGATAAAACATGAGGTTTTAAAAAAGTTTGGTAATTATTTAAATTTGGGTCTCTTGGATAAAAAAAGGCAGGTCATGGTACCTTGTACAATGATTTGAATTGGGGTTTTTGGGTAAAAAATTAAAGATATGCCATTATGGTATTTTGAATTTGGGTCTTTTGGATAATAATCTTAATTAGTTTATCCTTTTTGTAATATTTTAAGGTGAAACATGAGTTTTTAAAAGGGTAGTTGCTACTAATCGGCCTATCTTTTAGGGTAAATATATTTAGGTAAAGCACGGGTTTTTGAAAAGGGTGTTCATCTCTTTCTACAAAGTTTGAACTTTGATCTTTTGATAAAAACTCACTACAATATCTCTCCTAGGACAATATTTTTAAGGTAAAGCATGAGGTTTTGAAAGAGTCTCGACACCTTGTACAATGATTTAAATTTGGATCTCTTGAATAAGAACCCAAACATATCACCGTACATTGTACAATAATTTGAACTTGGGTTTCTTGGTTAAGAACTCAAAGACATGTCACTATGATATTTTGAATTTGGGTCTTTTGGTTAAGAACCCAAAGACGTACCAGTACAATATCTCAATAGGGATAAAAAAAAAATTATTGTAAAGCACAGGTTGTTGAAAGGGTATTGGCCCTTTGTGTAGTGGTTTTGAACTTGGGTTTCTTGGCTAAAAACTCAAAGACACGTCACTATGATATTTTGAATTTGGGTCTCTTGATTAAGAACACAAAGACATACCAATACAATATCTCGGTCTCTTGGTTAAGAACCCAGAGACATACCAGTACAATATCTCAATAGGATAAACAAAATTTATGGTAAAGCACAGGTTTTTGAAAGGGTATTGGCCCCTTGTGTAGTGGTTTTGAACCTGAATTTGATTTGAATTTGGGTCTCTTGGATAAGAACCAAAGTCATGTCACAATAGTATTTTGAATTTGGGTTTCCTGGATAAGAACCCTAATTGGCCTATCCTCTTGGGTAAAAATATAAGGTAAAACATGGGATTTTGAAAGGGATTCCGCTAATAATCGACCTATCTTTTAGGGTAAAATTTTAAGATAAAGCATGAGTTTTTGAAAAGGGTGTTGGCCCCCTTTACCGAGTTTGAACTTGGATCTTCAAGATAAAAAATAGACATATCACTAGAGTATTTTTCAAGGACAATAATTTTAAGGTAAAGCATGAGGTTTTTAAAGAGTCTCATACTTTGTACAATGATTTAAATTTGGGTCTCTTGCACAAGAACCCAAAGACATGTCAGAGTATCAGAGTACCTTGTACAATGATTTGAATTTGGGTTTTTTTTTAGAAGAACCCAAATACATGTCACTAGGTATTTTGAAGGACATTAATTTTAAGGTAAAGCACGAGGTTTTGAAAGAGTCCTAGTACCTTGTATAATGATTTGAATTTGGGTCTAGTGGATAAGAATCCAAAGACATGTCGCTACCTTGTACAATGATTTGAATTTGGGTTTTTTGGACAATAATCCAAAGACATGTCATTGGAGTATTTTAAATTTGGATTTTTTTTTGGATAAAAACTCAAAAACATACCACTAGAATATCCCAACAAGTATTAAAAAGTTTAGGGTAAATCATAGGTTTTTGAAAGGGTATTAGTCCCTTGGTAGTGGTTTTGAACCAAGGTCTTCGAAATGAAAACTCAAAGCCGTACTATTTTTTTAGCAATACTTCTTATACACATCCACCGTGGAGATTGAACCCGTGTCACATCACTAAGTGGCATCATTGTTCCAAGTACAAAAATAAAACATAAGTTTTTAAAAGAATCCAATCCCTTATCCAATGATTTAAACTTAAATTTCTTAAATTTTATTTTATTTATTTTTTCAATTTTTATGAGTATGAATAAAAATTAGCTTCTCAAATTGTAAAGTCAAGACGACGATCAAATAAGATAAAACCAATTGTTTTGTTTACCAAGGCGACCAAGTTAAACTTGGATAAAGTAAAGTACTGTTTTTCGTTAAACTTGGATAAAGTAAAGTACTGTTTTTCGTTTTTTTTTAAGAAATACTTTTTACACATTTATAGTGGAGATTGAATTCAGATCATATCACCATAATGCAAGTGGCGTTCTTACCAGTAAACTATATCACACAGATTATAAAATATAATTTTAAATAAATTTTTAAAAAATTATAAAAAAACATGTGACGATTAATCTATAGGAAATATATTTGTATTACCTAACAATTAACCTTTCACACTATTTTATCTTATGCTTTCTTCTTATAAGTTTTTTGGTCAAGAGTTTTTTTAAAGTACCACAAAAATGTGAACACATGAGATGACATATGTCCTTGGAAGGGAGATTATTTTAGTTAAATACGTTGAGCCTCTCCTTACTTATTTTTGCATATCTTTACCTAATAGTGTAACAAATATTTTTTTTTACTTATTTTTTATGTTGAAGATTATTTGTCTTCATTTTTATTGAAGGAATTTTAAGTCTTCATTTTTATTGAAGGAATTTTAATTTGTTAAGAACATTTTGGTGATTTTTGATTTTATGATATGTTTGTTTGGCAAAATTTTGGTCGTCTAGTCGATGTGTTTTTATTGAGGTAATGTCTATTAAAGGTTCAAAACTCATGAAGTGATCAATCCTAAGAGGTAGCTTTAGGTGCTAAGCTTCTTTAGTAATAAGTGGTTATTGAACTTAGCAATGGTGGAGAACCTCTATTAGCTATCAATGTCGTGTGGATCACTTGGAATTTACAACGAGTTGAGTTCAGTGGGCAAGTCCCAATGCTCCTACCTTAATAGTTTTTAGGTTTTCAACGAAATAGAAATTTTCAAAGATTAAGAGTTATGACTTGAATTATGGTGATCTAATATTGAAAAACTCCATAAATTTCATGAAGGTTGTCGAATCGTTAACTACTTATGTCACATATTTCAAGATCTACACCAACATTATCATTGACAATGAAGACCTATGCTAGAAAAAGTGTTCCTACACTGTGTTCTTCTACATAAATGCCTTGGTTGTTTGTTTTTTCCATGAGTTCTTGGTACTGGGAATCCTAAGGAGCAATAACAACAAAAGTTCTTCCTAAAAGTGCTTTGTTGCAACAAAATCGTAGAAAGCAAGAGCACCGTTGCCACCACATGGGTGTGGCCAATCATGTTGGGGCTAGTCAATGCCATCATGGTTTTCATGGCAATATTATGGGTCATCTTGTTTTGGTACTGAAAAAAGCTTATTCACCTCTCCAAAAATTACACCTCAACAAATTTTAATGATAAGGACAAAGAGGTCCTAAGACCGATCTTGGAATTTTTGATACACTTCACATATTGGACCTGCAAGAGGTGACATGCAACTTAGCCACAAATATCAAGTCAAAGGGATTTCTTAGGACCTCATGTCCTAACCCTTTTATTGGTTGATTGTAATAGCTTAATTAGTAATTAGTGGCCACTTATTTTGAATGTAAAGGTGACCCTTGATCATGAAGATCAAAATTAGATAACTCAAATAACTATTTTTATCTAATCCTAAAGCACCAAAATTAGGGTTGAATTGTCATTATATGTTGTATTGTAAGAAATGAATAGTCGTTCTCAAAAGGTATATTTTTCACTTGTCCTCTTTTGACTAGGGCGATCTCTACTCTCCTGGACATGTTAATTATATCTTCAAAAGAAGACACATTGGTTGTCTCTAAGTATATGGCCAATTACTCATTGAGGTTTCCTATAAATAATTATATAAGGTCTCCATGTGGAGATACATACCAGAGTCATCCCACTAGGGCTCACCATCTCGATAATAACTTGGTAAAAGTCTTGCTTTTAGACTACTTGAGTTGTTATAGATCACTAACTGTGATATTTTTCTCAATGTAGACAAAGAATTGCTTGACAAACATTTTGACAAGGCCTCTAAAGCTTTTCAAAAAATGCCTTCGTATTTGGTAATACATTCCAAGGTGGAGCCACTAAGGCTCTTAGAGAGGATCTTAAGTCGTAATATTTCATCATAGGAAATATCACTACAAGCAATTCTAAACAATCTAAGGTGGTTGATAGAATCTTCCTTCCCTTTATACATTTGAAACTTAAGAGTTTCAAAGTTGGGAGGAAAAGGATGACTAGCTATAAAAGTATCTAAGGGTTGGTTGCACAAGTCATCACAAGACTACTTATGACTAGAGGAAGACCCTTGGATGATGACCATTATTATTGCTCTAGTTGAGAAGTTAAAGTTTGAAGTTCAAAAGGAACAAGATTTGACAACACAAAAGGTATGTGCTAAGTGTTAAGAAGAATCTATTGATAATTGACATAAGAAGGAGGTTGATACACGAGTATACGATGTTGAAGTTGGCATGATATGATTTACCACTACACCAAAAAAGTCTTTTAAGGGTGACTAAAATATGATAGTTTTTTACGACGGTAAAAAACCACCCTAATAGACCCTAAGAGGGTGGTTTTAAACTACCCTCACCAAAAAAGCTTTTAACGGTGCCTAAAATATGTTTTTTTATGATGGTAAAAACTGCCCTAATAGACCTAAGAGGGCAGTTTTAGATCACCCTCACCAAAAAATCTTTTAACGATGCCTAAAAGACGACGGTTTTTTACCATCGTAAAAAACTATCATCTTTTAAGTGTCATAAAAAACTTTTTTTGGTGCCCTCTTAGGGTCTATTAGGCTGGTTTAAACCACCCTCTTAGACCCATTAAACCGCCCTCTTAGGGTTTAAGATGGCAGTTTAAAAACCACCCTCTTAGACCCTAAGAGGGTGGTGGGCCTAAGAGGGCGGTTTAAAACCACCCTCTTATCCCTTAACAATCACTCGACAGTAAAAAATCATAAAGGATTTGAGCAGGATTTTTTATTTTTAGATTCATGGGCTGATTATTTAGATTTGTAGGTAAGATTTTTGAATTTTTATGCAAAACTAAAAATAACGTAGTTATAGATATCCATATCATTAAGAACCAAACCAATGGTCAAAGACATGAGCACACCCATCCTTCCATACCCGAGGGTCGTGATATTCCTGAGATGTGAGTTTCACATTCTATGGCTTTCATGTGTTATAAATTCAACCAGCAACACCCCTTTTTTGGTATTAAAACAATAGCTAAACCTAATGAGGTAGAAGTGCAAGAAGTTTTTGTTGAGGCTACCAATGCCCACCATGCCCATGGCCCACTTACCTACCTTCTTGACTTCCATCGCCAAAGCACTGTGGTCAAACATCTCTTGCAAAGTGATGCCCTTTACCAGGTCTATCAAGAAAAAAATGTTGGATATTTGTGCGAAGTTTAGTTGTAGTAATAATAGAGGATTATATGATTCAATTATGTGCGTGTGCAATATATTTTGGAGATAAGTGTTCTTCCTCGAGAACTATAGCCTCTCAAATATCTCAAAGAAGCTACCCAAAACCATCTATTGTAAATCTTAAGTTTGAAATGTATCTGGGTAGTTATCTACTTAATTGCATATATATTTGATCTTCCCCTTTAATATTATCTTGGTAAGTTTATCTCTATAACAGGGATTTTCTGGCAGTGCCCATTGATGAGGGGTAATTTTTAATAATTTCATTGAAGCTCATCAACGCCAAGAACACCATGGAGATCGGCGTCTTTACTGGTTACTCCTTGCTTGCCACAATCCTTGTTGACAGAAAGGTAAAATTTTGTTAGATTTTATATCTATATATGAAATATTTTTGGATAAATGTGTAAATTATTTTTGTGGCAAAAATATGAAAGAATGCTTTTAAATTTCCAAAAGCTTTGCCTACAATTTATGGTTTAACAAGCATGCATGTGCTACAGGTAAGAGGTGCAATGCTAATGTTTGTGGTTGCTTTTCTCACTTTTATGGCAATAGGAGGGTTCCCCTCTTTTGTTGAGGACATGAGGGTGAGCCATTTCTTCCTCTTCCCTTCCTATACGAATTACTACTATGTTTACTAATGAACCCACAAGAAAATCTTATTGCTTCGGATAGATTCTTTAGGGCTAAAGAGATCTGTGATATGAGAGCAGGTTTTTGGGCGAGAGAGATTGAATGGTCATTACGGAGTGGGTGCTTTCGTGATAGCAAATACAATTTCATCAATTCCCTACTTGATGTTGATTTCTCTATTACCGGGAGCGATAGCTTACTTCTTAGTGAATCTACATGGCGGCTTTGATCATTTCATCTTCTTTGCGTGCATGACACTTGTGGAGAGTCTGATGATGATTGTGGCAAGCATAGTTCCCGACTTTCTCATGGGTATTATCACAGGAGCAGGAATTCAGGTCAAAATCAATATGAAATTCCTTTTCTTTCTCACTCTTATTTACATATTCCTTTTATCTAGAAGGATCCATATATTAACATTGTGGATTTATTGCAGGGAGTCATGATGTTGAATGGTGGATTTTTCCGACTACCCAATGACCTTCCTAAGCCTTTTTGGCGATATCCCATGTATTACATAGCCTTTCACAAGTATGCAAACCAGGTAATGTTAGATTTGCTGTCAACTATAATTTTATATACCTCAAATGTTTCCCATTTGAGCTTTCTTAAACTTATACAAATGATTTTACAGGGTTTTTATAAGAACGACTTCTCTGGTTTGAAGTTCACCAGCAATCAAGTTGGCGCGCCACCAATTACAGGAGATGAGATATTAAGAAACACTTGGCAAGTTGAGATGGGGTATTCAAAATGGGTGGATCTACTCATCTTAGGGTCAATGATTATCGTGTACAGACTATTGTTCTTTATTATTATCAAGGCGGGGGAAAAGGTGAAGCCTTTTATTAGGGCAAAGCTTTCGAATACTATTCAAGGTCAACAAGTGATGCACACTATTCTATAAGGTTTTAACAAACACCAAGGCTAGAATCTTCTTTTATATATATATATATATATATATATATATATATATATATTAATAGTAATAATAAGAGGGTAGTTTTAAACTTCCCTCTTAGTTTTTTTTATATTTTTTTAAAACGTAAACCTAAGAGGGCAATTTAAAACCACCCTCTTAGAGCCTCTTATAAAACTCCCTAAGAGGACGGTTTAAAGTTGCCCTCTTAGAACAAAAAACCACTCTTTTAAAATGTCCTAAGAGGGCAGTCTTAGAGGTGGTTTTAACCGTCCTAATAGACCCTAAGAGGGCAATTTTTTGAGGTGGTTTTTAACCACCATCATATGACGTGGACTTTTTACGACGCCCTCATATATGACGGTTGAAAAACCGCCCTTAAAGATCTTTAAGGGTGGCTAAAAACCATCCTTAAAGATCATTTTTGGTGTAGTGTACTCTCAAGGTAATTAAGTTGAAAGGAATGGAAGATGAAGGATGAGAGATTATAGGATTAGAATTTTGGGTGAAACCCATATTCGTGCCTATGATATTAGAGTGAAGGATATAGACATGAGGAAAATAAATTGAAATACTTATTGCTACACCCTAATTAGGGTTGTATCTAGTGTTTGCTTTTTTTTTTTTTTTTTTGAAAAAATGAAAAACTTGTATTAATACAAAGAGCAATTACAAGCGGGAGAGAACACATCCCAACCAAGAACAACAAACAACACTACAAGAGTAGAGCACAAAGTCAACCCAGCACAACACAAAGCAAAGAAGTCAACTGGGCACGAAAAAGCGACATGTCGCGAAATCGCGACATGTCGCGAGATCGCGACAGTCAACCCCGTCTCCTCCGCAGCGGTGCCAACAGTCACGAAAACGCGACATGTTGCGAAATCGCGACATGTCGCGAAATCGCGACATGTCGCGAAATCGCGACGACATCTCCCTCCAACGACCCTTCGCCAAAATTGTCGCGAAATCGCGACTAGAAGACCAACTTGCTCCATAACGCCAAAAAGGTCACGAAATCGCGACAGAGTGCCTCCGAATCATCCAACCATCAAAAGTGTCACGAAATCGCGACGAATTATCCTTATGGCATCCAGATCGCAAAAGCGTCGCGATATCGCGACAGTTTTCTCCATTCCGCTGGTAAGCCAAAATTGTCGCGAAATCGCGACGAGATTTTCTTGCAGCAGCCATCGCCAAAAAATGTCGCGATATCGCGACAAATTATCCACTTTGCACCACATCAGCAAAATGGTCACGATTTCACGACGGGTTTTCCTTATGACACCAGATCGCCAAAAGTGTCGCGATATCGCGACGGTTTTTCCTTTCGGCGCCCGCTCAGTTCTCAAAACTGTCGCGATATCGCGACGAATTTTCCACTTTGCTCTCCATTTGCAAAAGTGTCGCGATATCGCGACAAGTTTTCCGCTTAGCCCCAAATTGCCAAAACTGTCGCGATATCGCGACAATTTTACCATGCGCCTTCCCCGAGGGCCGCGATGGCGCGACATGTCGCGATATCGCGACAAAACCCGCCAAAGGCCGTGAGGGCGCAACCTGTCGCGATATCGCGACAACTTCCAACTTGAAGCTGCGACGGCGCTACATGTCGCGATATCGCGACATAAATCTTCCTTAGCATAAAAACACTGCACATCATTTCAGAAATCGTTCAAGGCATTGTCGAATCTCTCGCATCCTCCACAGTGCATGTCACCGTGCGACCGCATCCCAACCTCCCTTTCAACACCCATCTTAGCAAGGAAATCGGCCGCCTTATTGAGATCTCGATTCACATAGACAGTTATCACATCATCTAATTCCCTCCAAAGCTCTTTAATTTGGGAGACTAAGATCCGCAACCTCCAAGCTTTCGAGACAAAGTTTCTCATACAACCAAGAGCACCCACCAAGATTTGGGAGTCGACTCAATAATAATCTTCCCGTGTCCCCGTTTGACAGACCCGTAAGGAGGCAGATTTAATGGCAAAGGCCTCGGCTTCATTGTTTGTGGCACATCCCATACCCTCAGCTCCCAATAGAGCAAAGACCCAAGGATGATCGCGGCACACTACTCCAATTCCAAGGACTTCCCTGATTGCCTTTAGCAGCTCCATCGCATTGATTTTGATCCATCCTTCAGAAGGAGGTTTCCAACTACCACTCACCCGCCTTTGTTGAATAACAGCTCCCTCTTCCAAAGGCTCGTAAGCGGATCGAATTCCCCCTCGGCATGAATGGCAACCGTTTCCGCCACTTTGCTCCAAATGACTTGCCATATTCCTTCTAGAGAGGAGAAGGTTTCACGGAAAATACGGGCATTTCTCTCCAACCACACCTGCCACCAGATAAAAAATAAACCAAGCTCCCAGCCAATTCGAAGAGCTTTGGATTTAAATCTACCTTTCTTCCAACTTTCCCAAATATTGTTTCAAGACAAGACCCCATTAGCCTGAAGTTTAAAGTGGGAGAACCAGCGTTTCCAGATCTGTCTTGTGAAAGAACATTCAAACATTAGATGATCCGCAGCTTTCCTCCCTGCTTGTGGCATAACACACATTGAGAAGGGCCAATGATGCCTCTGAGTCTGAGATTGTCATAGGTGAGAATTCCATTATGCAAAAACTGCCAGGCGAAGAAGTTCACTTTCGGCCAGCCCTGGGGATGCCATATCTTTCTCCAATCATGAACCAAAAAAAGTGTGGGGGGGCTCTGGGAGGATCTCATCATATCCCTCTTTCACAGTATAAACCCCAAGGCTCCCATAGCCCCGTGCCGCTTCATCCTCCTCATCTCTCCCAAGCAAGAAACCGTTCTGCCAAGATTTTTCCCAAAGTAGGTACCAACTCCGGAGGGATTGGTATTGGCCACTCATCCACCCGCTTAAACTTTATGATCTTGTAGTCCCCCAATTGACTAGTGTTAAAGTAGCTCTCAATTTGGATCCATCCCTTATCTTCTATAGCAGATTTTATCGGTTGCAATTCAGTAACACAACAATAATGTGAGGATTCTGGTCCCGTGAATCAGCCCGTAACCGAGCCTTATCCCCTCTCCCCACTTTCCATAATAGTTGATCTTTGATGAGTTGAGCTCCAAGCTTGAGCGCCTGCCACACTGGTGATCCAAAACCTTCCAGAGGAAAGCGGCCCACATCATTAGGATGGACAGAACCCAAGTATTTGCTAGAGAGGATTCTCGTCAAGAGGGATGTTGGCCGAGAAATCCACCTCCAAGATAGCTTTGCCAGCCAAAGCCTTGTTGTTAAACTTGGAGCTTCTTAGTCCCAACCCTCCTTTTTCCTTGGGTTGGGTAACCTTGTCCCATCCAACCAAGGCCCATTTCCTCTCTCCCTTGGCACCTTCCCATAGAAATCTTCTAGCCATTTTATCCAGCCTCTTTCCAAATAGACTGGGAGCAGCCAGATGGAGAATTTATAAATTGGCATGGCCTGAATAACTGACTGCAAAAAAGTTAGACGACCCCCATAACTTAACCATCTATGAGACCAATGGTTCATTCTATCTTTGATGCCATCCAATAGGTCCTTCCAAACATCTATTTTTAGTTTTTTGAAATGGAGAGGGACCCCCAGGTAAACAACCGAGAGAGAGGTCCGAGTGAAACCTAAAATCTCAATAAATCTGTCCTGTAACCGTTGATCAATATTGAAGAAGATCACTTTGGATTTATTGTCATTGATGACTTGATTAGAGGCCCGGAGGTAGACATTTAGAGTATCTCTCGATTCTTCTTGCTTCCCTAAGGCCGGCCACTCCCACCAATCCAAAGATCATCTACAAACTGTAAATGAGTCAAAACTTCAGCCCCGACCTTAATACCTGTTATCTGACCTTGAAGTCTTCTTCTCAGAAAGAGTCTACCCAATCCTTCAGCCAAGATGAGGAAGAGATAAGGAGAGCAAGGGTCTCCTTGCCGAAGGCCACGAGAGGCACCAAAAGGAGGCGAGGGAAGTCCCTTGATAAGAACAGAGTATGAAGGCGTAGAAATACAGCTCATGACCCATCTCGTCTAGCCCCGAGAGAAACCAAAGGTCGTCAACATCTTTGCCAAGAAGCCCCACTCCACCCCGTCATAAGCCTTGGACATATCCAGCTTAATGAACATTCCTTTGTTCCCGGATTGGTGCATTGTATGGATAGCCTCCCGTGCAAGAATCACTCCATCCAAGATTTGCCTCCCTTCAACAAAACCCCTTGCTCGGGGGAAATTATATTATGCAGATAGGTTTTAACCTTTCAGCCATAATCTTAGTGATTATTTTATAGATCACATTGCATAAGGCAATAGGTCTAAAATCAGATAAATGAACCCCCCCTTCTCCTTTTGGAATTAAAGTAATGAAGGTATGATTTAGAGCCTTGAGCATTCTTTTATTGGTTCTGGACTCCTCAGAGGATGACCTGTAACATCTTCCTCCAGGGTATCCCAAAAGGCCTGGAAGAACTCAATAGGGAAGCCATCAGACCGGCGATTTACCAAGCACTCATCCCAAAGACCACCTTCTTAAGTTCATCTCTATCTATGGGTCTAAGTAGGGCCTGGTTCTCTTCAGGAGAGATTATAGAAGGAATGACAAGAATAACTTCATCTTGGGCTGCCCCATCTTGCTCCATACTTTCCTTAAAGAGTTTTGAGAAATACTCCATTGAGTGGGAGTGCATACCAGGAAGAGTGTCAAAAGAGTATCCATTCTCATCTTGAAGGAATTCCATATTATTCGCTTGTCTCCTAGCACAGCAGAGCGCTGAAAAAATTTTGTATTTCTCGTCTCCTTCTAATAACCAAGTATTTCTTGCTCTCCCGTTTCCAAGAAATCTCTTCTTGATTATCAATATCCTCAACCGCTTTGCGCAAAGCATCATCCTCGGATTTAAGGTGCTCGAAAATGTTTCCTTCCCCGAAATGTTTTTGCACCTCATCCCATCCGGCCAACAAGGGGGCCCGTTGGTGCCGGGAAGTCCGATTTGTTAGTTTGCCTCCACCGCTTCGGCTTACACTTGACAAATTGAAGTTGTTTGTGAAATTTGAACATTGCAGTCCCAAAAGGTGGGCGGCCATCTTCCCACCACTGAGGAATTTTTCTTCGGAGATCTTCTTTTTGCAACCAAAAATTTTCAAATTTAAATGGTTTATGGTACTGCCCTGTCATAGCCCCTCCCTCCAGAAAAATGGGAAAGTGGTCTCAAACCGGGCCTTCCAAAATCTGAAATTTAATATTCCATTTCACAAATGCTTCCTCCGAGACCATAAACCGGTCTAGTTTTACCTTCCTACTGTGTGGCTCTCTTCTCTTATTAGTCCACGTAAAATAAGTGCCAGGACCTTTGATATCAACAAGGTGAAAGGCCCGGACTTGAGCAATCAGAAGCCTATCCCCTGGATCCAAAACTGGGATACCACCTTCCTGATCCCTGGTAGATAATTTGGCATTAAAATCCCCAACAATAATCCAATCGCAATCTTCCCGGGAGGATCTCATTGAATGAACAACATTCCATTGAAGCCGCTGGCCATCAATGCTTTGAGCCCCATAGAAGTTTGTGATTAAAACCTCGTTCAGCTGTAACAATGTTCTTAAAGAGAGATGTGAGAACACCCCTCCAAGCTGTATGTTCTATTGCTATCCACACCAGAGGGTTCCAAAGAGTAACAATCCCCCCCGAAGCTCCTTGGGCCGCCACATCCATATATCCAACGCCCCTCCATATTCTACTAACAGTTTTACACATAAGATCTAAAGACATTTTTGTTTCCTGAAGGAGCAAAAAGTCTGTTTTGTGTCTTCCTAAAAGTCTTTGAACAACAGATTGATGGGTTCTACTGTTTAAACCCCTTACATTCCAGGATTGTATAATCATTGGAAACCTTGGGAGCAATAAGAGTCAATTGTTCTCACCGATCCTCCATTGATCAGCTTGTCCCCTTGCGCTACTAGTAGATCCTTATTGGATTTTCTACCAGCTCCTTGGGAATTACTATTCTTAGACCTCTTTTCCACCTCGGGTAATCCCCAACGCTCGGTCTTTCTCCTGTTCTTTTCTCGCACTTCCCATGTTGACATCCTTAATAACCGGTTGTGCAGGGGAATGGATTACCATAGCCCCTAGGTTCTCCTCGGCCGCAAAGTCTCGTGGGTTTCAATCACCTGTTCTAAGACAGGAGTAGATGATAGAGGAGCATGAGAGTGGGTGTTATTATCCTCAACATTCCCATCCACTCCTTCCATGACTTGGTCTTCTTGGTCTACAAGGGATTTGAAGATTTCATATCGATTGGTTGGCTTGGTTTGGGCCTGCTCTTTGCCATTTCTCTTTTTGTTTTTCCTCCGCTTCGCTGTTCAAAGCCATCTTTCTCGGGGCATCGAACCCCGGGGGATATTGAGGGGTTCTTTGACCGGAGTGAACTTACCCTCTCTCGGGCGATTTGGCGCTCCCGACGGAGCTTCCGCTTTTGTGGTCGAGGATATTTGGGCGTAACCTAGCCAAATGGCCATGCTTATGGCAGACTCGCATCTAAAAGGTAAGGCTTCATAGTCTAGCCGTCGTATCCAGGTTAGTCCTGCCAACTCCAATTCCACCTCGACTGGAAGTGGCTGGCTAATATCCATTTCTACGCATATTCTAGCAAAGACAACAGTATTTCCCTCCATGGTATCTCTAGAAACTCCCAAATATCTACCTAGAGAATTACCAATCAACTCAAGAATCTGCTCACCCCAAAACTCCATCGGGAGAGCGTACAGCCGAATCCAAACCGGGACAGCCGTGGGCTCAATGCGAGGATCAAAACCCACTCTCCACGGTTGGACAAATAATCCGGTCGAGCCGTGGCTCCTCTTCTCTGATTCAAATGCTCTGTTTCTATCTCGCTAAAGAAGAGAAACTAATAATAAAATACCCATTGCTTATAGGCCATAGAGAGTACTCACCAATGGGCTCCCGGCTCTGTCTCACCCGGTGTGTAGAAAGTTCGTAGTGGGGCCGGATACCCATGAATTTGCAGATCGGATCATGGGTAGCACGGTATATAATCGTATCCTCAACCAGCTTTGGTTCTATGACAATCTTAGGCCCGGAAGCGCATTGTGGAAGGCAGCCGTTAACTCGTTTGCGTGTAAACCCTTTCCAAAGATTCTTAAATAGCATTTGATAAGCACTTCGCCGAGCTTCATCTGAGGAAGATGCAGTGGTTTTCTTTTAATATATCAAGGATATGAGCTTTTCTTCCCATCGATAGATCCCGGAGGAGACCCCATTGGGCCCTCCCGAGGCAACGAACGATCCTTCAAAGTAGTGTAGATTCAATCCACCGGAGGTCCTGGAAGAATCTTCCCACCAGAAACCCTGGAGCTTCGCCCGGTGCCTGCACAGAAGGTTTCCCGCAAAATCGCCAGAGCTCGAAAAAAACCCTCCTAAGCAGGAAACATGTGTTAAAATGATCATCTCTAGTGTTTGCTTGTTAAGATAGAGGACAACTCACATTATTCTCTAATAATTCCTTGATAGTAGGCAAAGACAAGTGATGTTCCATAGATGGGAGGAGGTTTAGCTTCTCAGCCTTTACAAAAGTGGTGATGATAGGAGAATTTGAAATGATGAAATTAGAAGTTGATGCATTAAGATTTTCATTTAGAGATCCTAAGGATGAATCTAATTAATTTAATGGGAAAGGATTTGAGCTAGGTTATTGGGGACAGTCCATGATCCTTCCTCTACAAATATGCCTAGGGTGTCATAATATTCCCTAAGAAAGGTCTCCACAACTTCCCCATGCTTATAAAAAAGTAAACCATATGAATTGTGGATTAGAAAACCACTCTTCCCTATTCATCATGGATGGGGCTTAGAGAACCCAAAGGGATATAAACCTCATCTTCTTGATTGAAGGTTGGATCCCAAAAGATGGATTGATCGTCATGACCTTCCATGGTAGGGTTAAGTTTAATGACCAATTGATGAGCAACACTACAAGTTAAGTAACATTTGTCAACCATGGGTTAGAAAGGAAAGAAAATATTAGTTTCATTTTAAAATTTATAAAAATGATTAAAGAAGAAAGAGAAGATGTTTTAGAAACCTTATATCCCCTTCCCTTGATATATCAAATCTGACCTATATACCTCAAGGGCCTTCCTATATACAAAAGGTCCCAATATACATAACCTCTCTATATATACCCATCGGTACATGAGAGAAAGTCGATACATGGGTTTCCAATGATACGTGGCCAAGATGGTGCGTGAGAGATAATAGTATGCCTCCTTATGACTCCCACTAGCCCATTGTAAAATATTCCTTACTAGGCATAAGTACACACGAGACCCTATGTGGGCAATTGGAGGCTTGGGCTCACTATATACCCAATATAACCTAGTAGCTAGTATGATAGTTACTTAAAGGATCATGAAGACCCTTAGTAGGACTAGTAATTGGTTATGTTCTTGTTATCTAGATTTAATGTGATCTAATCTAAACAAATAAGATTAATGGTCTTGATAAAAAAAATTGATATATTTTAGTTTGATTAAAGCTTAGGTTAGTCAAAGAAGATCTTGGCACCCACGATGGTGTTTATGTTAGGTTCACCAAAATATGGGAAGCAAAAATGAGGAAGTTATTGTTAACAACCTCTTTAAAGCACTTTCTACTCTCCTCTACCCACTTTAAAGAGAGGAGCAATTTGTTAGATTAGAGTCTAGAGTTTGATGGACTGATTGAAGAACATCTAAGTTTCTCCTAAGGTACTTGTTTGACTAAGCTTAATTGTAATCTAGCCCTAATGCAACAACAAGTCCTAAAACTAAAATGCATTATGCTACTAATGATAAAGTAAAAAATAAATTTCCTTTGAAGTCAAGGATGCAATAAGAATGCAACAAACAAGTCCTATATATGGGTATGTGCAATTTCAATTCAATACTAAAATATTTAAGATTTAGTTGGCCCCCAAAATGATCAAAAGACTAAAATAATTTTTTTTTTCCTTATTTTCTTACTTTATCAAGTAAAAAGAAAAATAGAAACTAATTTCACACACAACAAATAGCAATAAGTCAGGATTACAAAATAGAAAAAAAATATTATTGTTGGCTTTTGAAGCCTTACTATTAATGGTACTCACAGGATAATTTATTACAGGATCAAATATATGATAGCCGCAATATAACAAGATCAAATAATAATGTAACAAAGATAATATGAGACAACTAATATGTATATATCAAGGCTTAATAATATATCAAATAACATTCATTAATAAGCTAAAATATGAATGTAATAGCTTGAATCATACAATATAACAACACTTACAATATTAGTTTCTCAAATGTATGCAATTTGTATTACTCCTATTTCTGTTACAAATGTATCATAAAACTCTCACTATGAAGACTCTATAGACTATGTAGGTAATGTAGGCAATGCAGGTAATGTAGGCGATGCTTTTTGTAGACACAAAAAATCAGCCAATTTTGTCACTACCTAAGCCAATTCTCATTGATTCATTAAAGCCATCAAATTGTCATAAATTCACCCCAAAAATCCCTAAAATCATCTAAAACCCTAAATTCATATCAAAAACATTTCTAATTCACTAAATCCACCTTATGCTACCATTAATTTTGATAAATTCATCAAATTCCTCCAAATTCCCTTCAAGTGTTCTTAACCTTCCATAGTTTTTCATTAATTCCATTAATTTCCCCCAATTCATTAATTCTTCCTAATCATCTTCTAATTTTTCCCTACTCCATTTAATTCTTCTAATCCATTTTTAGCATTCATAATCATTTTAACCCACCTCAAAGTTCCCCCAAACCCCATTTGCCTAACCTAACCTTCCATTAAGCCCTAATCATATCATAATCCATGACCAAATCCCAAGAGGAGTGCACATTGAATTTTAAATTCCTAAATAAATCCTCACAAATTCCAACATTCACCCAAACCCTTCATTAAACCCCTAACCATACCCCTTGACCCTTGGTCAAATCCCTAGGGGATTGCACCATTAATTTGAAAATCCTAAGCAAATCCCTAGGAAGTCTAATCCCTTCCCAAATCCTCACCTAAATTCCTTCCATTTAATTGGCTTGGTCCCCTCACCCTTTTCCCTCCATTTTGGATGAATTTAAAATTGCCCTTTAACTCCAAAGTCAACCTCCCTCATTAAGCCACTTGTCCTCCACACCTTCCATCTTGCACTTTTAATAATTTTTAATTCCACACACATCATCCAATGTACACTTCCCCCCATGCACATATCACTTCCCCCCATACACATATCACATCCCCCTAGGCCACTTTATGGCATATGGGTGGGTGAGGATTCACCCCACCCAAGGCTAATAAATGTGGAGGGTGCACATTCCTCCATGTGTCCTCCCTAGATTTTCCTTGGGTTCCCCACATGCCACATGGTTGCCACATCCCTTCCACCTCACTCCCATGTCATCCCCCCTCACCTTACCCAAAATCCTATAAATACCCCCTCATTTCCCTCCATTTGCATGAGCACAAGAAAACCTTAACAAAACTCGCCAAAAATTCATTTGCCCCCTTTGTGCTCCCTTTGTGATTACTTCAATTTGTGAATTTGAATACCCCATTGGAGAGCTCAAGACCACTACAAAAATGGAGTCTTCTTGAAAAGTAGCAAGACTTCATTGTCAACTGCTCTCAACTCGAAGGACTTGGCGATTTCAAATCAACAAAAGTGGACTTGGAATCATCTCAGAAGGCCTCACACCAAAGTTTGTAGCACTTTAACAACTCAGAGCCAACTGTTATGGATGGTCACATAGAAACACCTAAATCAAGTAGGAAGAGACATAGAATCAATATTATATAGGTAAAATGGGTAAAACAATTTCTATTTCATGCTTCTATAATGGTTTACATGCTTTTATAATAGTTTACATGCTTTTTGTGAGGTTTTGTAAGCTTTTAATAGAGTCTTGTAAACAATATTTTTTTAACATGGGCTCTCATGTGAAAAGGCCCAGCAGATAATCCTAATTTATTTATTTTGGACTTATGTGTAGGTGTTTGGACCAGCATAAAGGCTCAGGAGGTCAAGCTTCCAAGGCTTCAAAACCCTCCTACAAAGTTGATTGTGTGGCTAAAGGAAGACTCTTGAAGACACCCTAAATCATTGTTTGCTAAAAAGGAGAGTTCTCCACCTTGGAGACTCCATTTGTAATAACCCTAAGAGGGTTTTTATGTAACTTAAAAGTGCTTAATAATATTTGATCATATTTTATTTAGTTTCATGAAAGGGTGTATTTCTTGGTCATACAAAATGACGATCACGATGGTTTTCTTACCCTTAGAACATTTGGAATTTTTTCATTTTGCATAGACTATAGGAGTAGCAATCTCTTGTTGATCTTACTATATCATGCCTTGTGTGTTTCAATTTAGGTTTGTTATTGATCTTTGCCTATTTTACCTCTTTTATTGGCTTACTTCTCTGTTCATGTCATAGGTGTTCAACAACAAAAAAACAACATCATTTTACCAACACTGAAGCTAAAAACATCAACCCATACTGAGACCCAACCATCTAGAGTGATCAACCAACTGCTCAGAGTAGTCAGCAAGATTACCAACCATATAGAGCAGTGAACCAACCATCCAAAGCAATCAAACACAAACACAGACACAAATTCAAAATAAAATACTCATTTCCAACAGAAAGTGTAGGCTCACAGGTTAGTGGTTCAAACTAGATTATCATCAATGTCTTTTTCTCTAATTTTGTTTGCTTTTAATTCAAATTTAGTTGTCTTCTAGCATTGCCATAGTTTAGGTATTTCCTCTCTTAGCTTAGTGTACCCTCTTCACTCCTTTAGCTTGCCATAGGTATTCATATTCTCCTTAGCATAGTTCTTTGCTCCCCCTAGTTTCTCATAGGTTCTTCTTCTCTAGTTTAGTTGTTTATTAAGTCTCTCTTTAGTCTAAAGGAATTCCTCTATCTAGGTAGTTTGATTTCCCCTTCTTCTTCATAGCTTAAGCATTTCCCCCTTTCTTTAGCTTAGGTGTCTTTCTTCTCCTAGGAGTAGTTGTCTCATTTGCCATAGTTTTCTTCTTCTTCTTCTTCATTCCTTAGAATAGGTGCCTCTTAGTCTCCTTTGTTCTCTTTTCCATAGTTCCTTCTAAGTTCTTTTAGCATAGTTGTGTTTTTCTCTCCATAGCATAGTTCATCCTTGCATTTATTTAATATAGTTACTTCTATCATTCATAGCTTAGTTGCTTTTATTTCACTAGTGTAAATTGATTTATTTCCATTATATTAAGTTGCTTTTTCTTTAGAATAGTTGCTTTCTATTTTTAGCATAGCTTGCTTTTTGGTGCTTTAACATAGTTGTTTTTATGTTCCTAGCTTAGCTTATTTTCCCTGCTTTCATTGCTTTCTTAGCATAGGTGTTTTCAAGGCTTTATTTTAGCATAGTTGCATTCTCTAGATTAGTCCCTCATTTTCTTTCAAGCATCTTCATTCTTGCCATAGATTATATTTGTTCCCTTTATTTTTTGTGACATTAGCATACTTTATCTTGCATCTTAAGCATTATATTAAAGTTTAGGTCAGCAACAATCAATTTAGTCACTCACAATCATCCCAACATCAACCTTCTTCTATTCTTCCCTATAACCTATCCCTGGAACACATTCCCAACCACTTTGAATGGTCAAAAAGCTCACCAACTACTCCAAGTGGTCAGGTAGGTGATACAACCACTTTAGATGGTTGGACCTATGGGTCAGAGTCAATATGCAACCTTCTTTCTTCATTTTCTACATTTTGACCTTGATTTCAGTCTATTTTCTTCTATCAACTACATTCTTTCTCTATTTTAATCTTTCAAGTTTAGGTTCATTTTAGTTTTTCTTCTTTAGCATAGGTTTGTGCTTCCTTCCCTAGTTTAGGTTTCTCCTTTTTTCCTCTTATATTTTCATTTTTAAATTCCTCTTATTTCCTTAGCTAATGTTATTTAACATTTCTTCTTTAGGTCAGTTGCATTACATCTTTAACACCATCTTAGAAATAATGTTTTTCCATATTACATTTTGCATCCTTTAGGACTAGGTAGATAGGTATTTTTAGAATCCACTAAAAACCAATCTAAAATAAAAAATTCAAAAGAAAAACAAAACAAAAAATCAAACAAACATCACACACACTTTACACTTGCAAATTCCGCAACCATTTTATTTTTGCGAGGAAAAGCTCCTGGTGAGTTGGACTTCATCCCCAACCACCGATCGAGCCCTTAGAACGCACCATAGTTAGTATGCATAGTTTCCCGAACTTCATCACCAGGAAGTTGACCACCCTTGGGACTAGCTTGGGGTAGTTTTTAAGGATAGATGCCCTTTCACCATGGGGCTTAATAATTAGTAGATCGTAGCTATCATTTTTATCCAAGCCCGATCGAGGATGAAGCGAAAAATCGATTGGGCAAGTAGCAGGACTTAGACAATGCGACCTCTCTCGAGAGGTTCATTTTTTACCCTTAGGATACCTAAAGCCTATCGACAATCCTAGGAAGTCATGTTCACCATTTGGGTACCACTTCCCGAAAGGAGAGGGACATAAACACATCCTCATAGTTTTCACGCTATCCACCCCTTTGTAGTTCCTAGGATTAGGATACATCAAAACACACCCAAAAAAAAGAGAAGCACAACACAAAAACAAAAGCAATCTCAACCATCCCAAAATAGCAAAATTAAACAAAGACACATTCACAAAACATCAAAACACAATTGTTTGTTTGGTTGGTTGTTTACATTTTTGTTTGCATAGATAGCATGTTTTACCATCTTCGCTACTACCAACCCATAACCACCACCCAAAACCCATTACTTATGCATCCTAGTCCAATCATATTAGCTTATGGTTTTGAATCAAATTCAAGCCAAAGCCCAAGGCCAAGCCCAACTTCCATGGACTATTTCGACCAATCCTCTCACCCTTCGACTGTTTCCCCGACCCATAATATCTCTAATGACATATTTTATCACACCCCTTACCCACTTGAGATGCATCACGTTGGATATGATCTAGGTATGATGCACCACACCACCCATGACACCATTCTCAAATCTTCCAATACTCCATTGTCCCCACCAATCCCAATGTCACACTCATTGATCCCAATGACGCATGTTTCATTTATACTACCACCTCATCTTGGCCCCCACTTTCTACTCATGATCCCTCTTCATCCTATTATCCCCCACATAGCTTAATGCAACCATCCTTACCCTCACTACACATTCCTGCCTGCACTACCCCCCACTCTCTTAGGTGCAAGCATATAAAATGAAGATTTGAAGGCAAAAAAAGAGCACCAAAGTTCAACAATAGAACACTGCAGTCAGAATATGAAGGTCCAAATGAGATTAGAATGAGGTAAATTTTATATGTATAGAAATATTATTCTGAGAGCTTTCCAATGGTGTAAAGAACATGTAAATTAGACATGTGAGTCAAAAGTTATGAGCTATGAAGGTAGCTATACAGGGTCTGCCCAGAGCCTGGAAAAAAATGTATAAAATGTGATTTTCAGAAGTGAAAATAAGAACAAATATTGAATGAAATATGGAGTGTGATATATGGTTGGAAATATCTTGGAAAGGTCTTTCCAATGGTGTATTACTTGCAGCAAATGGATAAATGCAGTAAAAGTTATACACCTCCAAACTAGGTAGTTCAGGCTTTTCTGTAAAATATGGACTGCAACACACAGGAAAATGCAACAAGCTAAAAGAACAGATTTTTCTCCTTCCATTCATGTTTTCTCACACACAAAACTTGTAAAATACAATAGTAATCATCTTAATCTATCTTTTAACTCAAAACTAAAGAATCTATGGTAGTTACAAACAAGATAACAGTTCAAGACTATTACAACTACAATATTCCTACACCTACACTTGTACAAAGTTGTTACAAAGTGGTTACATGCACTCTTGTACCTTCTAATCCAAAAATTCACACATGTTAGCATCATTTTCCAACATAAATCCTATCATCCTCCATTACTTCCAACATCTTCTACTAGTTTGCACCCCACTTTGAGTGTCCTAACTTTTGGGATGTCATCGAAATTCTTCCCACTTGAGAGATCCAATCTTCCCCCCTCAATAAACAATCAACAACCTGTAGGTGGCCACCAACCTAAACCACCCATCCTCCTCTAACCATATCATCTCATCACATAACCGGTATCATTAGGCCCAAGTCAATGTGACCTCCCATTTTCACAATGCTAATTCACCCCAACAATTTGCTTCTCTCAATCATCCTTCATCCATGGTTGTTTACATCACTAGCACACATGTTGCATACCCTTCTACAACACATCCTCCTAATACTCCTCCTACTTCCTCCATTCTCTCTTCCTCTTATTTGTCACACTCTTAACCCCCTCATGATCATTCTAATCATTCTTCTTTGCAACAAGTGTCTGTCAACGATTTCCAACAATCCTCCCATCCACCATATAACATTTATACTCCCTAACAACCACCTCAAGCATCAACTCCCCAACCTTCACCACCTACTCAAGGTAACTACTTCACCCAAGATTCATCATGGGCCTCACATCCATCCACAATACACGTAAGACAACCTCCTTCTCAAAATTCTCATCAAGGATCATCGATACAGTTGCAAAACCCCCCTCCAACCAACTATCAACAGTAGCCTAATAATCATCAGTCAACCCATAACTCATATCATTCATCACATGATCAATAACTGTTGGAATTTGATTATACCACTCCTCTGTAGATTATTAGATATAATAAGTTAGAGAAATTTTAGGATTAGGTTAGCATCTTCTAAGTTAGGAAGAGGTTACGTTAAAACTGCATATCTTCTAATCTGAGCTATGATATGTTAAATGGTAGCTCTATATAATGTATCCTTCAACAACTAATGAAACTCAATGAGTTTGATTCGTCAATAACAACATCCTCCCAATAAACACCAATAACCACCACTAAACCAATATCAATCCACTCTAAATCAATATCAACATTCCACCAATCATTATCAACCACATTCCAATCAACCTCTACCCACAAAAAACCAACATCAAGAACCATCGACCTCCATATCGTCTCCTCAAGATTATAAGATATTCTCAACTTCCACCCAATCGAAAAAATCCTCCACCCGACCAATATCAAGCCCCTATGAACCATCATCAACCCCCCCACTTATCATCAACCATCATCCACTCATGATCGACCTCCACCCACCTACCATCACCCTCCTATGAGCCATCATCAACCACCCTCCACTTATCATCAACCACCACCCACTCATGATCAACCTCCACCCAGCTACCATTAACCTCCTACGAACCATCATCAACCACCCTCACTTATCATCAACCACTGCCCACTCATGATCAACCTCCACCCACTCATGATCAGCCTCCACCCACCTATCATCAACCTCCCCTCACTTATTATCAACCACCTCCCACTCACGATCAACCTTCGCCAATCTATCATCAACCACCTCCTTCATATCACCAACCACCATTCCAACAATATCATCATGTTTCCCCCACTTATCATCAACCACCTCCCACTTATCATCAACCACCCCCTACATATAACCCACCACCAACTCATCAATACCAACAAACATCTTATTGTGGCTGATCCACAACACACCTCAAAATTGGGGACCCATATTTTTTGCATGCTTTCAAAAGAAATCTCAGTGACCCAGATGCTAAAATTCAAGAAAAAGGGGCAAAAATGCACAAGTATAGAAAGTGTCACGAAATCGCGACCTGTCGCGCCATCGCTGCCGAAAAATAGAAAAGTGTCGCGAAATCGTGACATGTTGCTCCGTCGCGATCGAAAGAGGAGAGAGAAAGGCAAAATGAAAAGGTGTCGCGAAATCGTGACATGTAGCTCCATCGCGACCGAAAGAGGAGAGAGAAAGACAAAAGGAAAAAGTGTCACGAAATCATGACATGTTGCTCCGTCGCAATCGAAAAAAGGAAAAAATGCACAAGTATGAAAAGTGTCGCGATTTCACGACGTGTTGCGCGGTCGCTGGCAAAAAATGAAAAGTGTCGTGATATCGCCACATGTTGCGCGGTCGCTGACAGAAAATGAAAAGTGTCGCGATATCGCGACATGTCGCAAAATCGCGGTCAAACCGGTCAAACAGGGCAGGAAGCAGAAAGCATAGCGAAATCGCGACAAGAAACGGCAAAGGAGCATGAAGAGGAAATATGTCGCGAAATCGCGACATGTCGCATTTTCGCGGCTCCAAACGGCGAAGTTGTACGAAACGAAAAAGGCGTAGCGAAATCGCGACATGTCGCAAAATCGTGGTCAACGCAGTCAACGACAGCAGCTAAGCAGCCCGAGGTGGAAAAACGTCACGATTTTCGTGACAGGAAAGCAACGAAAAGACATGAAACAAAAAACGTCGCGAAATCGCGACAGAAACGAGCCGAGTTGTACGGAAAGCAAAATATGTCGCGAAATCGTGACATGTAGCGTTTTCACGGCCAAAACAACAAGAGCAGTACGGAACAAAAAAGTGTCGCGATTTCACGACAGAAAGCTGCCCGAGTGAAAGAAACGAAAAGGCGTCGCAATTTTGCGACAGGTTGCGGCCGAAGCACACGGAGATGAAAAACGTTGCGATTTCGTGACAGGTTGCCGCAAGACAGCTTCAAGTGAAAAAGCGTCGCGAAATCGCGACTAAAAGCAACGAAAGAGGCACGAAGTGAAAAACATCGCGATATCGCGACAGCATGCAGCAAAGGTGCCCGAAGTGAGAAAGCGTCGCGATTTCACGACAGGAAAGCAGCGAGGGCGTACGGAGGAGAAAAGCGTCGCGATTTCGTGACATGTCACGTTTTCGCTGGGCACGATAGCGAGAAAGGCTGCTGATAGGAAAACATCGTGATATCGCGACATGTTGCGTTTTCGCGGCCAGGAAAGCGGATAAAGCTGCATGCTATTTTTTGTCACGATTTTCATGGGGCCGTTACAAAACGTGCAGAAAAGTGCGGGACATGTGGTGTACAGGCAGCAACAACGTTACAAAGAAGATCAAACGTCTCAATGTCAAGCATAAAGCCAAAACACATGCAGTTAAAGAAAGACGAAATGAATCGATCTGGAAGATGAAGCGAAGCGTCACAGGCCGAAACAGAGAGCATTGCCAGAAAGTATAAATGCAGAAGCATAGATTGACAGAGGGTCGAAAACCGCTGGAGCAGAGTTGCAGTGCTAGAGGCCAGAGGGTCATTCTGGGCCTGCTTTGAGGTTGTTTTCCTTCCTTTTGCTGGTTTTGAGAAAACCAGAGAGTCTGTTATTGTAACATGATTTATTTTTAATGCAGAGCATTCAGAAATTTGCATCTTGTTGGCAAGAAAGAAGGAGTTATTTTCTGCATGCATTTTTTAATGTTTATCTTTCCCTTTTTCAGATTTCTAGGCTTATAGATGAAGTTTAATGCAAGTTCTCTTGGTTGCTTCATGAGAATGTCTAAATCTGAAAAATATCAATAAACCCCAGAGACCAGCACTTAACTTATCTGGATTGTGCGTGTTTGCAGGTTCAATAGTTTAGGTTGCATGCATGAAAACCTCACTTCTTCGATTTTTGCCAGGACGGGATAGCATCATACTGAATGCAATTTTAAATTTCTTTTCTTTTGCATTTTATTTTTCTTCTTGCTGCATTTTATTTTCAGAAGTTCTAATTTTATTTACAGGATTTAAAATAAAATTAAAAAATTAAAAAACTCCAAAATCCATAAATAATTCCTTCATGCTATTGCATTTCATCAATTTACATTTTGAAGTTACAGCATGGTCATATAAGGATCAGATCACGTTTGTTTTATAAGGGTTCAATGAACAATCATTAATTTCACAGTAAAATAAACCACAGTGCCCCTTGTTTTCAGTTACTTGCAACCACTAAGGTGTTCCAAGCATTTAAAATGAATATCTTCATTTAAGATTATTAATACACAGATGCAGAATGCTAACATAACAGGAACCTTGGAGAAATTGTTTCTTTGCAAGCAGAGTATTTAGAACCCAAATCCTATCGGAGAGTGTGTTTTCACAACTGGGTGAAAATACCACTCAACACATCTAATCAAAACCACATTGACATATCTTGCCAACCTTCACCAATTTGAGGATGAATCTATTTTGAATTATGGCAATCGATGGAGAATTGTATTAATTGATTTACCATTTTCCATCCCCATCACCGAGTTAACTCGAATGTTCACCCAGATTTGTTCAAAATCCATATCTTTACTATTGCAACTCCAACAATATCGAACTCTTGAGGAAGCTCTAACCCAAGACAAAATATTTGAAGATATGAAAATCCAAAAAGGAGATATCAAACTCAAGAAGAAAGAATGGCTAAACTAGAATTTTAAGCGCAATAACAATAATCAATCTAAGCCCTCCCAAGTCAATAAGGTGGTGCTTAATAGTCCAACCACTCCTAGCCCACCTCAATCTCCATAAAAACAACCTTCATATTCACCCTAGCCTCCAACATATCAAGCCATGCCACCCCTTGCTCAATATGAAAACCAACCCGCTTACCCTCCCAGGCCTTATCTTCCTCGACCCCCGCATTACTTCACACTTCTCTCAAAGCCCTTGTCAACCATTTTCTAGAGACACATTGAGGCAAATTGATTTTTTTACCCTCTATAAGGCTTTATGATCCAAATAAACCCAAATCTAAAGGGTATAGAGAAGATCGCTATTGTATTTTTCATCGATAAAAAGGTCACGATATCAATGGTTGCATGTCATTCAAAAATGTAGTGCATGACTTGATCAAAAGGGGGAATATTGTTGCTGATAATCCGTTCACCCCTCCCAATCAAAACCTTGGTATTTATCAGCATCCTTTACCACAACATGAGACAAATCAACCTAATAATGGGGCCTCAACTTCCACAACCCTCATAATCAGGTCAACCATATTAATAATATCTTGCAATACCAAGATTTTATTGGCATGATCCATGTTCTCACTCAGAATAAAATATATCCTGATAGAAAAAGACAACCAAATTCCCCTCCTAATGTGCCTTCATCATCCACATTATCGCCCCCACCAATGCAAGTTATTCCACCTCAACAATGATCGGTCCTCCACCTTTAGAGTCAGCTTACTCACATTCTTAAAATGGCATTGAAAAAGCTTTCAATCTATGAAATTATCCAAAAATCTCCCCCACATAGGGAGACATTAATGGAAATACTTAAGTCCATAGATCTACAAACCCAAGACCCTAATTCCTTTGCCAATTTTATGGGTAAGTCCAAACTTTCGCATCACCTGCCATTACCTTTTATGGTCATAAAATCAAAACTATTCTAATAGAAGGACTGGTTCCCCCTTTGTACATTATGGCTTCCATAGATGGTAAATTATTTAAACGTGTCTTTGTTGACATAGGCTCCTTAATCAACATCATCATATTCACTACCCTTAAACATCTCAATCTTCCATCTTCCTACACCACATTCTCAACCTTCACCTTGCAAGCTTTCAATGATGCATTATGCTCAACACTTGGGATGACCATTCTCCCCATCCAAGTGGGGTTCAAGACTATCCATATTTTATACCACATCCTTGAAGGTGATATACAATACAATGTCCTCCTTGGTCGGCCATGGATTCGAGATATGCGATGCATGCCATCGACATTGCATCATTACCTTAAATATGTTCACGAGAATCACGTACACTGCATTTTGGCCGATGAAAAGCCCTTCAAATATTGTAACATGATATTCAAACCCCATGAAGGTACATTTCCCTCTACACATTTGTCCCTAACCCAAAATCTTCCAATATTATCTTACCACACAATTCCCCCTCACCCTAACCCACCTAATTCACCACCTACCCAACCAATTACTCCCAATCTGACCATTCATTATTCTTCACCCTTGGCTCATCATGCTCCTTCCACCACATTGCACCCTTCCCATTTTATCTTCATCACATTCCTCACATGCTTCACCCTCTTGACCACTAGATCAACAACCATACCCTCCTCCTTTCATTCATCCCGTTCACGCTCATCAATATCATCTCCTTTTTCAACCTCCCCATCAACCTCATCATTTTCCTCCCATTCCATTGTATTCCTCACATCCATCATCCAACCCGTCCCTCTTACTTATGTCACCTTATGCTCCCTTGCATCCCCCTTCAACCCCCATTGTTCATCATCCTATACTAGCTACCTCTTTACCACTTCCACCTCCTCCTACTCATAATCCATTCTCTTCCACCACTCAGCCAACAACTACCATCTCCATACCTCCTTCCTCCACTGTTGAACAAGTTACCATGATGCCACCTCCTACAACCACTATACCTACCTCTATCCAATGGTCTTAAACCATTTCTCCTTCCATAGCACTTGAACCACCCTCTCCTCAAAACCCATCTAATCTGTTCCCAGTCATTTTGGACACCATCTAGGTGATGCACATCCTGTTTCCTCTACCCTCATCCATACTGTTGTTCACTTTGGAGGACAAAATTGAAATACCAACATAGACGATGGTAGAAACTTAGTTTCTAGCAACCCAGGTGGTTGGAATTAAGTGGAATGAGATGCAATAGTGAGAATAAATTTAATCACCTCGGATATGAATCGTTGTATCAAAGGAGAAAGCCCTGCCAATATATATAATAGAATATATTTCTTATTCATGGATGCTAAATTACACCTAGCTAAATGAACATAAATATCTACCTACGATTGTGAAATTAAGGGACACAATGGTTTGTAACATGATGAGTAAAATAATGATTAGTGTTAGGAGTAGGATCCTAACATGCCAACCTCCTTAAAAGAGCTTTGTCCTCAAAGTGGAAAGTGAGGAAATTATTCTTGGATGTGATGAAGCATTTCCATGGTAGCATCTTCAAAAGGTAGTCCTATACACTAAATCAAAAGCTCGATGATGGTGCGATGTCGAAGTTGATGAGTGCATCGATCCAAGATAGCTTCAGGTTCAACCATGAGTGCTCCATCCTTTGTGAATTTATGGAGTTGAGTTTGTGTGGTAATATGTGTACCGACTACTAGTTCAAGACAAGATATATGGAACACAGGATGAATTTTGGAAGATTTTGGTAATGCCATATTATAAGAAATAGACCCAATGCATTGAAGGAATTTATAAAGCCCATAGAATTTGGGAGCTAACTTTTGAGAACCCTTGATTTTAATAGAATTTTGGTGATAAGGTTGAAGATGAAGAAATACCATATCACCTTCTTGAAATGCTTGTTCGATCCTACGTTAGTCTGCTTGCTGCTTCATTCGATGTTGGATCGTGAATAAATTATCCTTGAAAGGGTGAAGAATGTTAGCACTAGTAGAAAGTTCACAATCCATGACTGGCACTTTGGTACTTCTTGGAATATAAGAGGTGATGGAAGGTGATATTTGACCATATAAAACTTCATATGGTGTCATCTTAATGGCGGTATGGTATGAGGTATTATACCACCATCAGGCTAAAGGAATCCATTTAACCTAATGAAGGGGTTGAGTAGAAATAAAACGATGTAGGTAAGTTTCCAAATATTTATTAACTTCCATTTGACCGTCGGTTTGGGGATGATAAGTGGAACTCATATGAAGTTGAGTGCCTTGGAGTTTAAATAATTCTCTCCAAAAATTGCTAGTGAAGGTGGGATCACGATCACTAACTATGGTGGAAGGCATGCCATGTAGTTTAAAGATATTATCAAGAAAGAGTTGGGTGATGGTACTAGTTGTGTAAGGGTGGGCCAAGGGGTAAAAATGAGCGTATTTGGATAAGCGATCCACCACAACTAGAATAGTAATTTTATCGACAGATTTTGGAAGGCCTTCAATAAAATCCATAGAAATATCAGCCCATGTTTTGGTTGGAATAGGGAGAGGTTGAAGAATGCCAAGGGTACCTATTGTCTCTCCTTATTATCTTTGGAAGGTCTCACATTCACTCATAAATTTCTTGATATTATGTTTCATACCTACCCAATAAAAGGATCTAGCCACTATTTTATAAGTTTTGAGGAATCCAGAATGTTCTGCAATAGGTGTGGCATGTAACTCATGGAGGAGTTTTGTTCAATATGAAGAGGTAGGGGATAGGACAATACACCCCTTGTACCTAAGTATATTATTACTCCAAGAGTAGTGAGGCTTATTTGTGGGGTCTTGTTGAATTTTTTGAATTAATGTTTGCGTTGTAGGATCATTAAACCATTCTTCAGTTACTTGGTCTATCCATTTGGGAATAGGAGAGGAAAGGGTGTGAACTTGAGATATTTTTTCAAACTTTCATGAAAGGACATCGACGACCATGTTATCCTTTCCTTTTTGATATATCCTAATAGTTTAGTAACCCACTTTTTTTTTGCAGGAGTGGATATGTGTTGCTCAAGAAAATACTTTAAACTATGGTGATCAATCCGACTAATAAAATGTTGGCCGATAAGGTAAGGTATCCAATGTTGAATAGCATGAATAATAACTAACATCTCTTTCTCATATGTAAAGCGGCCCAAATTATTCCTAGAAAATGCCTTGCTAGTAAAAGCCAAGGGTCTTTCATCTTGCATGAGAACGACTCCTATTCCTACTCTAGAAGCATCGCTTTCAATAATGAATGGTTTGGAAAAATTCGGCATGGCTAACATAGGAGTGGTACATATGGTTTTTTAAAGTGGTGAAAGCATCGTCAACTTATGGATACCAAAGAAAAGCATTCTTCTTAAGGAGAGTTGTCAAGGAGACTGCGATCTTGCCGTAATATTTGATAAATTTATGATAATACCCCGTTAATCCTAAAAAACTATGCAAGCCTTTCAAGGTTTTTAAGTAGGCCACTCTTGTACATTCAATCTTGCAAGGGCCCACCTTAACTCCTTTAGAGACAATATGTCCTAGATATTCAATTTCTTATTGTTAGAAGGAACATTTTGATATTCTGGCATATAATTGGTTGTCTTCCAAGGTTTTTCAATGCTAGGTCTAAATGACGCAAATGATCTTCCCATGTTTTGCTATAGATCAAAATATCATCAAAGAAAACTAAAATAAATTTTTGAAGGTAAGAGTGGAATACCTAGTTCATTAGACCCTGGAATGTAGAAGGGGCGTTGGTGAGGCCAAATGGCATAACCATAAATTTATAATGCCCTTCATGAGTGCGGAAAGCAGTTTTTGGAATATCATTTTATTTTACTCGAATTTGATGGTAACCTGATCGTAAATCCAATTTTGAGAAGTATGTAGTCCCATGAAGCTCATCTAACAACTCATCAATGATGGGGATGAGAAATTTATCTTTGATGGTGAGTTTGTTAAGGACACGAAATCAACACATAAATGCCATGATCCATATTTCTTTAGAACTAATAAAATGAGAGAAGAGTAAGGACTCACACTAGGTCTAATAATCCTGACTTTTAGTAATTCCTTCACTAGTTTTTTTATTTTTGTTTTCTGTAGATAAGAATATTGATAAAGTCGGATATTAGGAGGTTGATACCTTGGAATAAGTTGAATTACATGATCATGGATACGTTGAGGGGGTAACCCTTTTGGTTCATTAAATACTTGAGAATGGTGTGCTATAATTTGTTGTAATTCGGGTGCCTTGTGTTGTTCTTCATTTGCAGGTTGGATGGAAAATAATTGGGAAATCATACCCTTACCTCCTTTGCGAATAAGTTTCTCCATTATATGAGAACTTATGATTTGGGAAGGGCCTACTTTTAATCCTTTAATAGTATATATTTGATTTTTTTGTGTAAATTTCATCCATAAGTCTTCAAAGTCCCACTGGATTGTGTCGAGTGTTCGTAACCATTGCACTCCTAGGATGATATCGCACCCTCCTAAAGGGAGTACATACAAATCTGATTTCATAGTATAATCATTGATAGTGAGGTTAACATTTCGACACTTTCCTTTGCATGCAAATCTTCCTCCATTTCCATTCATGACTTTGAAACTATTGCAAAGATGTATAAAGTAGTTAGCTTGTTTTGCTACCCTTGGGTCAATAAAATTGTGTGTGTTGCTAGAGTCTAGAAGCACAAGGTTTTATTTTTTGAAATATCATTTGACTTTCATAGTTTGTGGGGAGTGTTGAGTGGTATTTTCACACACTTGTGAAATTACACTCTTCCTTAGGATTTGGGTTCCAAATCCCCTCTTGCAAAGAAGTTAAACAACCAACTTCTCCAAGGTCTCCGCTGTATTAGCATTTGCAATTGTGTATTAGTAATCTCAGATAAAGATAATCAATTTAAATGCTTGGAACACCTTAGTGATTGCAAGTAACTGTAAACAAGGGGCAATGTAGATTTATTTCATCATAAACTTTAGTGATTGTTCATTTTTTTTTTTAGATTTTATAATTTTTAAATATTTGTTTTAACTAAGTTGAACCTTCGAGGAAAATAAAATAAAAATGAAAAAAGAAATACAGAAAATTAAACATTGAACACGTTCAGTCTGATGCTATCCTATTCCGGCAAAACCGAATACGTGAGAGTTTCATACATGCAACCTAGCCTATTTGACCTGCAAAACAAACACAATCAAAGTAAACTAGGTGCTAGCTCCAAGGGTTTAAAATAATTTCCAGATTGCAGACATTCACATGAAATAACCCAAAACAATGGCATGTATTTCATTTATAAATCTGAAATCTGAAAAGAGAAAAATAGAACAATTAAAATGAAGCATGCAGAAAATTTCTCATCCTTTCTTGCCCATAAAATGCAAATTTTTGAACAATTCGCATTAAATAAATATGTCCTCGTTACAATAGCAGAATCTCTGGTTTTTCTCAAAACCAGCAAAAGGTGGAAGAAAAGCACTCCATAGCAGGCCCAGAACGGCTAATCACCATCAACTCTGCAACACTGCTCGCAGCGGTTTTCGACCCCTGTACCAATCTGCGCTTCTGCTTTTATACTTTCTGGCAATGCTCTTTGTTTCGCCTTGTGACGCTTCGTTTCATCTTCCCGATCGATTCGTTTCGTCTTCTAGATTGCTTCGTTTCACCTTCCCTGCTTTTTCACTGATTTTGAATTCATGCTCGAGATCTTCTCTGTGAACTGTAACGCCTCTGCAGCCTTTACACATGTACGCCACGTGTTCCGCACTTTTCTGCATGTTCTGTAACGGCCCCATGAAAATCGTGCCAAAAATAGCATGTAACTCTGTTCCTCTGCCTGCACAGCAAAAACGCGACATGTCGCGATATCGCGACATTTTTTTGTCAGCAGCCTTTCTGTCTTCATGCACAGCGAAATGGCGACATGTCGCGATATCGCGACGTTTTTCTGTCAGCAGCCTTTCTTGCCTTCATGCACAGCGAAATGGCTACATGTCGCGATATCGCGACAACTTTTCATTCCGTACACTTTGTTGTTTTTCTATCACGAAATCGTGACACTTTTCTCTTCGGCATCACTTTGCTATTTTCTGTCGCGAAATCGTGACGTTTTTCATCTCCGTACGCCTTCGGCCGCAACCTGTCACGAAATCGCGACGCCTTTTCGTTTCTTTCACTCTGCAGCTTTCTGTCATGAAATCGTGACACTTTTCTGTTCCGTACCACTTGCCAGCTTTTCGTCACGAAATCGCGACGCTTTTCTATTTCGGGCTGCTCTTGTTGTTTTGACCGTGAAAACGCGACATGTCGCGAAATCGTGACGTTTTTCACTTTGTGCCCCTTTGCTGCTTTTTTGTCGCGAAATCGCTACGCTTTTCGTGCCTTGCCCTGTTTTACTGGTTTGACCCATGATTTTGCGACATGTCGCGATATCGCGACACTTTTCATTTTCGCGATCACGCAACACGTCGCGAAATCGTGACACTTTTCATTTTTTGCTAGCGACCGCGCAACACGTCGCGAAATCGTGACACTTTTCATTTTCTGGCAGCGACAGCGCAACACGTCGCGAAATCGTGACACTTTTCATTTTCTGGCAGCGACGGAGCGACATGTCGCGATATCGCGACACTTTTTCATTTTGTGCAACTTTGCCTTTTTTCTTGATTTTTAGCATCTGGGTCACTGAGATCTTCTCTGAAAGTATGCAAAAAAGGTGGGTCCCCAATTTTGGGGTGTGTTGTGGATCAGCCACAACAAATGGTGACTCTGCTGTCAAATGCTCTTGAGCATTTTAGTGAGAACCCTATCCGAAGTATATAAACTTGAAAACATGTGTTAGCACATTATAAATATAAACAAATGCCCATAGATCAAAAATACATGAATCATCAGAATTGCTAAGTATCAGCTCGGTGTGTGCAATGTGCTTCATTCCCTATCATTTGAACTTGTTCAACATTCCATTGTCAGTTTCACTTATGATTTGTATGCAAGGCTATGAATGATTTGTGCAGGATTTGATGTATGATGAAGATGCTAGGGATGTAACAACCTGCTTTATAAATGCTCAAACCTTCTAATATCATGGACAAACATATTAAAAATGTCAAACCCTCTTAGGACCAAAAATATGTATACTGAATTAATTTTACTAGATCCCAAAGTTGGTTATGTGTCACTACCATCTTGAACCCATGTGCAAGTGTGAGTGAAATCAGAACTTTGGGGAATAGGATTCCCAACCTAAGCGAGATGGGAATTTAACCCTATCCTTACTATTCTGATTTGGAGTTCATTACCTCATCTTGAACAAAATAATTTAACCTGTTATGGATGAAATGGTCAGGCTAGTCTATCCATATGAGCAATCAGTGGTCTTGCTTTTAGGCAAGACATGTTGCCACGCATGAGCATACTTAACCCCATAATCCATGACTTGGCTTCATTCATTATTTTTCTTTTATTTCTTGGACCTTTGGGATGACTACCCATCCTTGCTAGGGACATGTAGTACGATCCTTCCAATCCAAGATTTATGAAATGGGAAATATTAATTTTTTATTACTTGGACCTTTGGGATGACTACCCATCCTTTGCAAGGGACATGTAGTACGACCCCTCCAATCCAAGATGGAGATGAAATGGAAAAAATTAGTTTTACTTTTATTGCTTGGACCTTTGGGATGACTACCCATCCTTTGTAGGGGACATGTAGTACGATCCTTCCAATCCAAGCTTTATGATGAAATGGGAAAAATGGAAGCTTTGGGGAATCGGATTCTCAACCTAAGCGAGATGAGAATTAAGTCCTATCCTTACTACTCCATGTAGGTCAAATCAGAGCTTTGGGGAGTTGGATCCTCAACCTAAGTTCGATGAGGATTTAACCCTATCCTTACTACTCTGGTTTTAGGCTTTAAGCTTGATGGAAATGGTAAAAACCACTGTTTTAAGGATTATGTTGCATGATAGGACAGACATGAAATATTCTTTTCACCTCACCTTTTCATCCAAGTATGGTTTTGACCATTTTGCTCAAGATTCTTTTTAATGTGCATGGAATGTGCTTGGTTCAAGATAGCTTGGGCAGCAGCTTCCCAACCTTAGGATCCTTTTAATATATGTTATGAAATAATCCTAAGAGGATTCAACACCTTCTCAATAATTGCCCATGGAATGAAAATGTAACTCGAGATGACATGTATATGCAATGTGGAATATGACATGAGATATGAATGCACTACTTCTTTTGGAATATATCATCTATTTTACCATAATGTGCAAAACCGACAACTTCATGCATCACAAGATCCAAACGATAATATTTAAATGTTTGTGTTACTTGTGGAGCTTTCTACAACACAATTCCAATGTTTCATATTCTCCTGATTTTAGGCATAAGTTGACATCTCAAATTTTTTTTTTTTTTTTTTTTTATCAAAACAAACTAAACATGTCAAATGAAATCAACCACACAACTTAAAACCTAATCCAAATAGCAATCCCAAAATGAAACTTGAAAACACAAACCCAAACCAAAACCAAAATTTATATACAATATAGTACAAGATGATGCCAAGCTTGGACTATTACTTTCCTGGATCCCAAACATGATTAGAACATTTCAACAAAAATGTAACATGATATGCATGCCAAATGTTGTAGGAATCCACCAAAAACAAAATTAGACCACACCATGCACCAAATTTTAACTTCCCTTGCTCACCCCACCAATTAGATTTAATTCCATTAGTACTCTCATAGGTGAGCGTTAAAATACTAAAATGATTAGACAATAAATGATATTCAATTTTATCTTGTCTATTCTTGAAAGTATCCAGTTTCATAGTTCCATTCATGATTTAGAACTAGGCTCTCTTTATCCAAAATGAGATTTTGCAAGCAAGAGCCTATTTCTAAAAATCTTGAATTCAAATTATTTTTCAAGATTTTAAAGCAATCAAAATCAATCAAAACTTGACAAACATCACCAAGATTTGACATTTCATCATCAATGACATTAGCATCCAAAGGGACATCATGTAACCCATCACTTAAAATCTTTGTGGCTACTACCAAAGGTAAAGATTTCACCTTGTCACCCATACTCAACCCATCATGATTAGAATTTATCACAACTTGATGAGTGTTAGTAGCCTTTTCTTTTTCTTCATTGTCTTCTTCATCATCCAACACCTGTTCAAAAACACCAAAGTTAGGCACCCAATCAAACATGCGTCCATCTTTTTCAAAACAAGAGCCTAATTTTTCAAGATATGTGTCACGTGACACCTTTCCATGATCAATGGCTTGAGTTGCCTCAAAATCCATATTTTCATTAGGATCATCAATAGTATCAAACCCACACCACTTAGGCTTTGTAATTTCATCATTTTGAGATGGCATAGACATTGTAGAATCAATAGGTGGATCAAGATTTTTGATTTCTTGCCCCTCAAGGGGAACAAAAACAATTGATTCTCCTTCTTCATCCATGGTAGTAAAATCAATATCCTTCTCAAACCTTTGATGAGATTCCAATCCTTCTTCCAAAACATTCTCGGATTGCACAAGACTTGTAATATCCTCATGTGAAAGGGCAATTGTATCATCCTGCATATCAATAGGCACACAAATTTCATTAGCAGTTTTGGAGTGAGCATACTCTTCCCAAGAATCATAATGATCATCTTTCAAAATCAAATTGTGATGCTCAACTATTTCTTCTTCATCTTTTAATTCATCAACATGTTTCTCATCAAATTTATCTTCACCTTCCTTAGATGGTTCAATTACTTCCAAAATTGGGTTATTGCTTGTATTCAAATTGATAAGGCTATCATAATCCACATGTGTAACCCATGATTCAAGTTTAACATGATTTGGAAGGTGTGAATTTTCTTGGCCATCATTTTCAACAATGTCATCCGAAACAGATTCATCCTCATAGAATTCATCTTTTGGTGAGTCAAGGGTTTCCAATTTGTCACATGTTTCAATACTAGTTGGATCTAGTACTCCTCCCTTGCCTAAAATCATATTCTTATGAAAATCATTAAAATTGATTTTAGAAATATCCTTTGAATCAAGATGAGTATTTTGAAGTTGATTCATACTTAAGAAAGATGGTTGATCTTGCATAGTAGGTTGAGGATTTTGAAATTGATTGAAGCTTGGGAATGATTGTTGATTCTGAAATTGATTTACACTTGAATTTGGTTGAGGTGGATAAATCATTGGATGGGTAAAGGATGTATTAAATGATTGAAGATTATACGATCCAAAACCCCCACCATAATTTTGACAACTCAATTGTTGCTCAATTGCCATTGCTTGAGTATAGGCTTGTGTCAAAGATGTGATTTGAGGCATCCCTCGCAAATATGTGGAAATGAGTGGGTCAAGAGCATTTACATATATTTGGAGAGCCATTTCTTCTTGAAGAGCATAAAATGTCACTAATTGAGCATATAATCCAAAGAACCTTTCAGAAAATGACTTCACATTTTCACTTGGTCCTTTTTTAATAGTGAAAAACTGCTCATACATGCGGATTGGGTCAACTTGCTTTTTGTTGAATTGATTAAGAAATGTTGCCTCTAGTTGAGCCCAAGAAGTGATAGACCCTAAGGGCAGACTTGTAAACCAATCAAATGCCACTTTGTCCAAGGTGTAAGGGAACATTTTACAAACAACATCATCATGCCAAATTGTTAAGTGATTCACAACAAATTTGAATGCTTGAATGTGTTCTCCTGCAGTATTTGTCCCGTTAGACAAAAATCGAGGAAGACATCTCTCAAAACCAACGGGCAAATAATGTTGAACTCCTGGTATGTTCAATGGGCTACCTGTCATCCACGGTGAAAACATAGCCATTAGTAAATCTTAAAGAATATAACTTTAATACCAAAAAATTTTATTTATTTATTTATTTATTTATTTTTTTAAATCAAATTAAATCACATTATTCCTGTATGAACAATCAAAGCGTTAGAACAATGCATAGCAATTCATGTCCTCCTTTTAACAGTACAAAGTTGTATTGTTAAAAGAGGGCTAAAGATAATAACTAATAGGGCATGAAATATTCAAAATTTAAATCCCTATAGCATTTAAATCAATCTGAAATAAACCGGTTCAGGCCCTCCTTCTAGCGCCAAAATGTTGAGTGGTATTTTCACACACTTGTGAAATTACACTCTTCCTTAGGATTTGGGTTCCAAATCCCCTCTTGCAAAGAAGTTAAACAACCAACTTCTCCAAGGTCTCCACTGTATTAGCATTTGCAACTGTGTATTAGTAATCTCAGATAAAGATAATCAATTTAAATGCTTGGAACACCTTAGTGATTGCAAGTAACTGTAAACAAGGGGCAATGTAGATTTATTTCATCATAAACTTTAGTGATTGTTCATTTTTTTTTTTAGATTTTATAATTTTTAAATATTTGTTTTAACTAAGTCGAACCTTCTGGAAAATAAAATAAAAATGAAATAGAAATACAGAAAATTAAACATTGAACACGTTCAGTCTGATGCTATCCTATTTCGGAAAAACCGAATACATGAGAGTTTCGTACATGCAACCTAGCCTATTTGACCTGCAAAACAAACACAATCAAAGTAAACTAGGTGCTAGCTCCAAGGGTTTAAAATAATTTCCAGATTGCAGACATTCACATGAAATAACCCAAAACAATGGCATGTATTTCATTTATAAATCTGAAATCTGAAAAGAGAAAAATAGAACAGTTAAAATGAAGCATGCAAAAAATTTCTCATCCTTTCTTGCCCATAAAATGCAAATTTTTGAACAATTCCGCATTAAATAAATATGTCCTGTTACAATAGCAGAATCTCTGGTTTTTCTCAAAACCAGCAAAAGGTGGAAGAAAAGCACTCCATAGCAGGCCCAGAACGGCTAATCACCATCAACTCTGCAACACTGCTCGCAGCGGTTTTCGACCCCTGTACCAATCTGCGCTTCTGCTTTTATACTTTCTGGCAATGCTCTCTGTTTTGCCTTGTGACGCTTCGTTTTCCGATCGATTCGTTTTGTCTTCCAGATTGCTTCGTTTCACCTTCCCCGCTTTTTCACTGATTTTGAATTCATGCTCGAGATCTTCTCTGTGAACTGTAATGCCTCTGCAGCCTTTACACATGTACGCCACGTGTTTCGCACTTTTCTGCATGTTCTGTAATGGCCCCATGAAAATCGTGCCAAAAATAGCATGTAACTCTGTTCCTCTGGCCTGCACAGCGAAAACGCGACATGTCGCGATATCGTGACATTTTTCTGTCAGCAACCTTTCTGTCTTCATGCACAGCGAAATGGCGACATGTCGCGATATCGCGACGTTTTTCTATCAGCAGCCTTTCTTGCCTTCATGCACAACGAAATGGCGACATGTCGTGATATCGCGACAACTTTTCATTCCGTACACTTTGCTATTTTTTTGTCATGAAATCGTGACACTTTTCTCTTCGGCATCACTTTGCTGTTTTCTGTCGTGAAATCGTGACGTTTTTCATCTCCGTATGCCTTCGGCCGCAACCTGTCGTGAAATCGCGACGCCTTTTCGTTTCTTTCACTCTGGCAGCTTTCTATCATGAAATCGTGACACTTTTCTGTTCCGTACCACTTGCCAGCTTTCCGTCGTGAAATCGTGACGCTTTTCTATTTCGGGCTGCTCTTGCTGTTTTGACCGCGAAAACGTGACATGTCGCGAAATCATGACGTTTTTCACTTTGTGCCCCTTTGCTGCTTTTTTGTCGCGAAATCGCTACGCTTTTCATGCCTTGCCCTGTTTGACTGGTTTGACCCGCGATTTTGCGACATGTCGCGATATCGCGACACTTTTCATTTTCTGCCAGCGACCGCGCAACACGTCGCGAAATCGTGACACTTTTCATTTTTTGCCGCGACCACGCAACACGTCGTGAAATCGTGACACTTTTCATTTTCTCACGGCGACCGCGCAACACGTCGCGAAATCGTGACACTTTTCATTTTCTGCCAGTGACGGAGCGACATGTCGCGATATCGCGACACTTTTTCATTTTGTGCAACTTTGCATTTTTTCTTGATTTTTAGCATCTGGGTCACTGAGATCTTCTCTGAAAGTATGCAAAAAAGGTGGGTCCCCAAGTTTGGGGTGTGTTGTGGATCAGCCACAACAGGGAGGAGAAACCAACGAGGGCGTTAAAAGAGATTTTTGGTGTGTCTTTTGTGTTATCTTTGGGCATATTCGACACCACTTCCACCTCAATATGATCCTCTTCTTGTGAACCACAATGATTAATTGTATCCAAAATATATAGTTTTGGTGTAATACATTTGTGATTTGGAACAATTTCTTATCACATTTAAAACATAGGTATTTTTTCTCTTCTTTTCTTCATCTTTTCAGAGCTTATACGTTTAATTGTTAAGACTATTATTTTTTTGGGTAGTGTAAGTATTCTGTGATTTTCCCATGGGTGGTCTTCCTAGTCGATGCTGGTTACTGAATTTTTCTTCCACCATTTAGGCCAATCCAACAATTTACATCATGTTAGTTGGACTAAACATTTGTACTTATAATTGAATTTTTTCTTTTAAGCCACTGATAAAATAACTTTTGAAGAACGAGGCAGCTAGCCCTAATGTAATATTTACCATTTTTTCAAATTAGGCTTGGTATTCTTGCACTGTAGTGGTTTGGCAGAGCTTGGTAAGGGTGCCCGTGAAATCTTCGAATTTACTAGGACCAAATCGTACCATTAGATTTTTGGTAAATTCTAACCATGTAGTTGTGCCATTTGTCTTCTTGTACCATTGTGTGGCGATATTTTTAAGGGGGAAGGATGCAATGTGAACCTTTTGTACCTTCAAAATTTGGTAGAGGGAGAAATATTGTTCGGCCCTATAAATCCAGTTGGTGGGGTCACCTCCTTCAAATTTTGGAAAATCCAATTTAGTAGTTCTAGGTAGGATGGCAGTTTGTGGTCCCCCAAGTAGTGCTTGATTTGTTGGTCCTCCGGTAGATCGTCCAACTTGGACTATTGCCATATTTTGTTGTATTGTAGCGATAGAGTGGCTATAGGTGTCAAATTTTAAATCTAGTGCTGCTATGTTATTTTTGAATTCCTCCTTCCACTAGTGAACCTCTTCCATGAAATCCTTGAGGGTAGGAACCTGCGATTGAGATCTCCTGCCATCGACCATGTTATGGTTGATTTGCAATTTGTAAGCCTTTCTTGATAGGTAGAATTAGGTTTTGAAAAAAAAATTGCAAAAAAAAAATTGTGTGTTTAGTTATAAATTTTTGCAATTTATTTTTTGTAAAATTCCATAAAAATTTGGTTTTGCAACTAATTAGGCCTTAATGATCTAATATTTTGAATTTTGAATTTTGGTGCAGCGGGAAGGGTTTTGCGGGAAACAACTACCAATGACGGGAATGAATTTTGAATTTGGCATGACGAGAAGGGTTTGATAGGAAACAAATGTCGGTGACGACGACTAGAAGGCAGAGCAAAGCGCAATCAATCGTCAGTGGCTACAGGCGGTTAAGGTCAGCATCTAGGGCAACAGGTGGCACAAAGTAGAAGGTGGATCAGGGAGTGAGGGGCTAAGGTGACAAGTGGTAGCTGAGAGTGAGGAACAAGTGGTGCAGAGTACGAGAAGCATCGGGGGGAAAATGAGCGATGAGGAGGGTTAAGGCGGATGGTAGGAACCTAGCACATAAAATGATAAATAAATAATAAATAACCTAAATCTAAAAGAATCGCCTTTTGATATTGTCGGGAAGTCCCTTCAATAAATTATATTATATTTTATATTCATGGATGATTGAATGATAAGTTCTTACAATGTTTTATACCCCTCTAGGGTTATAGGTGAAAGGTTGCAATGCTTCCTAACATTAATCTTATAATAATATAATAAATAATATAATTAATTATTATATTATTTATTATTATATTATTTTATTATTATGACCATAGGATATAATATATTATTATTATTAAGATTATTAATTATTGTTAGGATAGGATCCTAACATTCCACCCCTCTTGAAAATAGCTTTGTCCTCAAAGCTGAAACCCTATTTCTTTTATAATTGCCATGTATAAGGCCTTGTCGAAAGAGCTTCATATGCCTTGTATCACTTGTTAAATGTGATACTCCAGCCAAAACCAACCAATTTAATTTTCATAAAGGCTGATGCCAACATTCTTCAAAAGGAACTCGAAATTTACTTGTATTCACCCCCACCAAGTTGCATACATCATGAATTTTTAGCATTTGGATACGACAAGATGCAAAAGTGTTTGGTCATTGGAACACTTGTAGTACATATCCTTAGAAGATGCGACTTGTAACAATATTTTCAAGGGGTGCTATAATACTTTCCTTGGTAGCTTAAAAACAATACCGATTCACCATCGTTATTTAGATTAGAGGCGAGATCAACATATTCCTCTAATAAATACTTCACTAGCTTATCATGCTCTCCTTTGGCTGCTGTATTTTTTTTTAATACAATCAAGTTTTTAAAATATAATATGAATGTATTTAGTCACAAGGGTAACAAATAAATTTGAAAGTATATTCCGCCTTCCATCCTTTTTAAGGCTCTATATCCCCATATTCCTTTTTGGAATAGATCATCCTTGTTTTGGTTTCCACTTTCGTGCCCAACTGTCTTTGAATTCTCTGTCCTCCACACATGCTGATGTCGAGCTCAAGCTGTGGCGAGATGTTCCCCAAGACAAATAACATGACGTGAGGAATAGTGGTATCATGGTGGTCATAAACCACATATTGGGCGAACATATGAGGTCTTAGAATTTGGCTTATGAATCTGGTCACAGTTCCACTCACAGATGTTTCTTCATCACATAATGTTGGACCAAGTGTAAAGGATGGATCTTCTGAGCCTCTAGGTGTTTTTTTTTTTTCTAAAAGCCACTCTTGGTATGTTTAATAGCTCACATGTGTGGAGCAATTGCTCTTTCCAACCATATAGCAGGGAATTTATCACCCACATGAGGCCAGTAAGTTGTTTTTTCTTGTTTTACATTTGTTAGATTGTGCCATGTTGAACGTATTATCTATTTCATTGCTTTATTGAGCTAGTATTACAATCTCTGCGCATCATCCAGTTCTTCTTGGACATCGGTCATGGACTCAAACCACTTGTTGTCCAGAGTTATGCCAATGCACCCTCTTTGCGTCTCCTTTTTATTCACATAAATACCATGATTGTTACCCTTATTATTTTTAGACATCATTTCTGTTATGAGTCTGCATTCTATTCCATGACCTCATTCTTTCCATCCAACGCAGGGTTCACCAGATCTGAAAGTTGTATGATAAGGACTACTGCAGTGATAGCAGCAAGGAATATGTAAACTATCGCAAACAGACCTAGAAGTTTCAAGTATGATATTTTTTTGTTATTCAGAGAGATTGTAAAAGCAATATGGGCATTGATTACTAGATGTTGAGCATGTTTATCCCAGATCACATAGATCACTGTCACAAGTTGCTGAGCAATCACAAATTATGTCAAGTATAGTTTAAGGATAAGCCCACACAATATATCTTTGCTACTGGATAGGTACTTGGATGAACTAAGATGAATCATTGTGTACGTAGAATGGGCATAAAGTGCTAAAATACAACAAACTGGTAAGCTAGTTACGGTTTTCTTGTTCTACTGTTCACACTTTGGTAACATAACTTTTGACATTGAGTAAATTTGTAATTGAATTTGTGATGTATTTGTGTATTTTTTTACAGGCACTAAGGAAATTTAAATGTCGCATATGGGGAAGATCTTTCAGGCTTGGGACACAAAAGTGTGTTGTTTTATTTCAAGTAATCAATTGGTTAAATAATAATAATAAAATTAAATCGAAAAAAAGAGAGGCCAGCTTCAGGAAACATGGGGTGAGATGTGAAAGGTGAGTGTGGTGATAAAATAGTAAATTGCATTAACCATAATCATGAGGTTACAAAGATTAAATAAACATTAAATAACCATTTGAGAGAAAAAGGGGGGAAAAGGAGAAATTGGGGGAAAATAAAGTAATTTCAAATTCTCTTGCCGTCCAAATGCTGTCGTCCACTGCCGTCCAGGTAAGGTAAAAGGTAAGTCAACTTTACCCAAGGTAAAACATATTTTTAACCTTTTACTAATGGTAATTTTCCAACATTCTCCCCCTTAAAGTTGAGAGGACCGACTATATAGTCTCTCAGTTTTATAAATTGAGCTTTAGCCATGCCTTTGGTGAAGATGTCTGTTGTATTATCCAAAGTGCTACAATATTGAAGCTCAACTGTCTATTGTTCCACCATATCTCTTATGAAGTGATACTTCATATCAAAATGTTTTGACCTTTTGTGGTGGATCGGATTATATGCCAACCGTATGGCATCGATATTATCACAATTCAGGTTTGGTTGGACCAATTTGTTTTTCACCAATCTCTTCAAGGATTTTCCTCAACCAGAGGATTTGAGTTCTAGCATGAGTAATGGCTATATACTCAACTTCTGTAGATGATAATGCTACAACAGATTGCTTCTTGGAACTCCAAGTTATTAGTCCCGAACCTAGACTAAAATAGTTCCCTGATGTAGATTTTCTGTCATCTATATTACTACCCCAATCGTTGTCACTATAACCAATTAACTTCACAGAGTTAGACTTGTGGTAATGGATTCCAAAATCCAATGTACCTTTTACATATCGTAAAATTCGTTTGGTTGCTTGAAGATGCAGCTCGGATGGGCATGCCATAAACCGTGATACAAGAGAAACAACATACTGTATATCTGGCCTAGTGTTGGTGAGAAACATTAAACTCCCAACCATGCTTCTGAAATTGGTCAAGTCAACTTTTGGTGCTCCATCTTCTTTGCTTAGCTGGATTCCATGTCCGGTTGGTGTTGTAGCTGATTTGCACTGTTGCATAGCAAATTTCTTGATCATGTCATGAGCATATTTCTGTTGACATATGAAGATCCCATTCTTTGATTGATGTACTTCCATTCCTAGGAAGTATCTCATTAATCCGAGATCCTTCATCTCAAACTAATTCATCATGGAGTTTTTGAACTCCATATTCATTTTATTATTACTACCCATAAATATTAGATCATCCACATATAAACAAACTATGAGGATATCTACTCCATTCTTCAGGTAGTATAGTGTTGGTTCACTCTTGCTTTTTGTGAAACCATATTTGCTGAAATAGCCGTCAATTCGTGAGTACCATGCTCGTGGTGCTTGCTTGAGGCCATAAAGTGCTTTTTTCAATTTATAAACAAGGTTCTCTTTTCCTGGTTCTTGGAAACCTTGAGGTTGTTGAACATACACCTCTTCTGTCAGGTATCCATTTAAAAAAAGCACTTTTCACATCCATGTGTTGAATGTTCCATCCTTTATGGGCTGCCAAGGAAAGAACAGTTTCGATTGTTTCTTGTCGAGCAACTGGAGCAAAGGTTTCCTCATAATCTATTCCATATTTATGAGTAAAACCTTTAGCTACTAATCTTGCCTTGTGCCTTTCAATGCTTCCATCAGCATTGAATTTGGTATTATAGACCCATTTACATCCAACATATTTTTTTCCCTTGGGAAGCTTCACAAGCTCCCAAGTATCATTCTTTTTAATTGAGGATATTTCCTCTTCCATGGCATCTTGCCATATACTTTCGATGCATGCTTTTTCATAGCTAGATGGTTCTAGTCGTGCAGCGACCAAAAAAGCATAATTGACTACATCACCCCTTGGTTCATGAGACTCATCATCTCCTGACATTTGAAGATTTTCAAGTCTTGATAGAATGTCGTCCATCTCACTAGCTTGACTCCTAGTGTATCTTTGTTGGAAATTCCTATCCAAAATTTGAGAAGATGGATGACTCTGTAGTATGCGCTTTCCTCTATTTATCTCTTTCCTTTGAGAAACTGAATCAATATCCATCGGACTTGGAGCGCTTACAGATCTTTGAAATCGTTTTGGAGAATTTGGGGGTGCCAACAAAGAATTCCCTCTTGGACTTGGTGTACCACTTTATGTACTTGATGAAGATTCTTGATGTGGAATTTGTGGAGGAGGACTTTTTCCACTGCTTTTCTTGGGTTGTACCAATGTGGGAGGTACTAATGTGGAACTGTCCGAATTAGAGTCAAAATCAAAAAAAAATTTATGACCCCATTCTCCCCCTTCATCAAAAATTACATCCCTGGAGATAATGATTTTATGTGTCTTGGGATTGTACAATCTATACCCTTTGGTTGAATCACAATACCCTACAAAAACACATGCTTGAATCTTTGGATCAAACTTCTTTCTCTTCTCCTCAGGAATGTGTGCATAAGCTAAGGAACCAAATACTCGGAAATGTTTGACATTTGGTTTCTTACCGTACCATCCTTCATAAGGAGTGATACCATCTAAACTAGAAGTCGGACTTCTATTTAGAATATATGCACTTGTTCTCACTGCATCTGCCCAATAGCTATTTGTGAGATGCTTTGTCTAAAGCATTGTTCGTGCCATTTCAACAAGGGTGCGGTTCTTTCTCTCGGCCACACCGTTCTGCTGTGGGGTATAGGCAGTGGTGAACTGCCTTTTTATCCCATTTTGCTTACAATAATGTAAAAATTCATTTGAGGAGTACTCTCCTCCTTTATCGGTGCGAAGACATTTGACATAGTAGTCACTTTGCTTTTCTACATTATTTTTGAAGTCTATGAAGCAATCAAATGCTTCATCTTTGTGTTTCGAAAAATAGATCCAACACATTCTAGAATAATCATCTATGAATGTTAGAAAATAAGAATTGTTTCCAAGGCTTTTAGTTTGCATTGGACCACAGATGTCCGAATGTACTAGCTGAAGAGGATAGCTTGCTCTCCATGCTCGGCCTCTTGGAAACTTCGTTCTGGAGTGCTTTCCCAAAGCACATGCTTCGCATACCTTTTTATGTTATGGAATTTTTGGTAGTCCTGTCACCATAGCTTGTGATGTTAACATTTTCAAGCTAGCGGAATTGAGGTGACCATATCTCAAGTGCCACAATTCACTTGGATTTGTAATAGCAATGTTTGCAAGTTGAGCTCCCCCTGGCTCACCAAATTTTAGAGGGAACAACCTATTCTTTGTCATAGGTACTTCTGTGATGACTCGGTTACAATTGTTTTTATCAAATATTGTACATTTTCTTTCATCAAAAACTAATTTGTAATGCTTCTCCATAATTTGGCCAACACTCAACAAATTGTGTTATAGCTGTGGAGTATAGTATATGTCATTCACATTTTTAAGGCCTTCTTTTGTTGGAACTTCCATAGCTCCTATGCCTTCAACTTGCAAAGATTTATTATCCCCTAACTTAACATGAGATTTGTAAGTTGAATCTAATGTAGCAAAGAGATTTTCTTTTCCACTCATGTGGTTGGAGCAACCAGTATCTAAAATCCATGTATCTTTAAGATTTTGATCTGGTTGTCCATAAGAGAGAAAAATATTTGATGGATCTTCTTCTTCTTCGTAGAATGAGCCATATTGACTGCTTTGATCTTTTGAAGTCTTTGACCAGCAATCACGAGCGAAGTGGCCTTGTTTCCCATAATTGAAACAAGTTGTTTTAGACTTGTTACTTCCTCGTCCTTGATTTCCACGGCCTGCATTGCCGCTTTGGATCTTATTGGCTCCTTTGTTTTGATTTCCACCTTTGTTTTGATTTCCTCCTCTGTAGGAGTTGCTTTGGCCTTTGCCTCTTTGTTGTTGTCCTCTGCCTCGTCCTCTTTCGTGGCCTTGTCTTGCAGTTTCATTTGAAGTGAAGGCTTTGGCATCACCTCCATAGCTTGTTGAAGGTGCTCCTTGAAGTTTCTCTTCATGTGATGTTAATGATCCAATCAAACTATCAAATGTAAGAGTAGAAAGGTCTTTGGATTCTTCAATTATGATGGCAATGTGATTCCACTTAGGAAGAAGTGTTCTCAACACTTTCTTCACAATTGTTTCAATTTTGGTGTCATCACCTAAAGTTTGCATCATATCAACTACTGCTTTGACTCGTACACGTAGTCTCCGACTCTTTCATTTTCTTTCATTCCGAGATTTTCAAAATCTCTTTTTAAGGTCTGAAGCCTGACTTGCTTCACTTTATCACTTCCTTGGAATCCTTCTTTCAAGGCATTCCATGCATCTCGTAGTGCTTAAGTAAGATGCAATTCTAGGAAAGATACTTGGATCTAATGCTCGATTGAAGATGGTATAAGGCAAAAGAATTATTTTTCTGTGCATCTTTGAAGATTTTTTTGTCATTTGCACTTAAAGTAGTCCAATCTGTTGGAGCAATGTAACCGTCTTCAATAATATCCCATAGTCCTTTTCCGATGAGTAATGTCCTCATTTTGATGGACCAGTACTCATAATTATCCCCACTAAATTCGGGAATTGGTAGATTATTATGTGATCCCATTATTATCTACTAAAACAAGAAACCTTTCTTATATAGTCTTATTTCAAAAAGACTTTACAAACTATCAAGCCTTGCTTGATTTACAATCATAAACAACTCACTCTTGTTGTTCAACAATTACAAAATTGTCAGCGACTTGTTCATCATCGTCACTGATCAATATTATTTCAAGAGGAGTGTGAAGGATTTCAACTAAATTACTATAATGAGTATATTCAGATCCTTGTGAAGCAATTGCCACTGTGTCGGATTGTTCAAATCTGCTGCCAAAGGAGTTATCTTCTGAATCTGCTTCGTATCCTAGATCAGGATTTCTCTAGTGTGCAATAACCGCGTTTTGCAACTGTGAAAAAATTGTATTAAGTCCTAGTGTTTTCACGTGCCTATCAAAGTTTTCAGCGTTTGTTCTCAGTAACAACCTGCAGAGGGCTTGGTAACATCCTTTCGATCTTATCATTTAAGAAAATTTCCCAGAAATTTTCTTTTACAAAGATTTCCTCTTAGGAAATTTTAAAAAAAAGTTTAAAAAATTTCAACTTTCAAAGTTTTAAAAAAAAAAAAACTTTACAACTATTTCCTCTTAGGAAATGTCTCTTATCAACTTTAAATAAAACTTTGAATTTTTTTTTTTTTTTTAAATTGTACAGTTATTTCCTCTCAGGAAATTACAATAAAAAAAATTTAAAAATTTAAAATATTTCCTTATAGTTTTTTTTTAATTTTAATTTTTTAAAAACTATTGACCCCGCCGAGGATCGATCGTGCGACCTCGCGGGCGTTAGGGCACAGGGTAGCCGCTCTGCTAACGGGCAGATCCGGGAGCTAATGCGAGCTCCCTGCCCTTGTTGCTATCGCTAGCTCAAGCGAAGCAAAAAATGACCCCACCAAGGTTCGCTCGTTCAACCACGCGAGAGTCAAGGCGAAGGGTGGTCGCTATGCTACCGGGCAGATCCGGGAGCAAAAGTGGGCTCCCTGCCTTCTAGCTATCGCGTCGAATGCGAAGCTTTTATTGGCTTCGCGCTTCGATGCGAAGCTTCTTTTTTTTTGGGGACTTTAGTCCCACATCGTCGTTGCGACGATGTTTTAGCTCTTTAAAAAGAGCTAAGAACACGTAGTGCTTAGATTGCCTGCGGGCAGTCTATGACAACGAAGACCGTGCGTGGGTCACCACGTCAACGAGCCTCAAGCTACGTGCAGGTCACACCACGCCACGTCGCCACACCACATCAACAATGCCTCGAGCTATGTGCAGGTCGCCACGCCACGTCAACACCACCTCGAGAATTATGTCGATCTGTTGCTCCTGAGGGCCACCTCGTCCAGCTCCACCAGAACCTCGAGAATCGTGCTGGTTTGCTCCTATGGGCCGCCTCGGGATTCATGTTGCCTCGGCTCCTACGGGCTGCCTCGGGATCCGTGCCATTGCCTCGAACTACGGGCCCCATCTCCTCGGGAATTTTCAAACATTCTCCCCTAGATCACATAGATCACTGTCACAAGTTGCTGAGCAATCACAAATTATGTCAAGTATAGTTTAAGGATAAGCCCACACAATATATCTTTGCTACTGGATAGGTACTTGGATGAACTAAGAGGAATCATTGTGTACGTAGAATGTACATAAAGTGCTAAAATACAACAAACTGGTAAGCTAGTTACAGTTTTCTTGTTCTACTGTTCACACTTTGGTAACATAACTTTTGACATTGAGTAAATTTGTAATTGAATTTGTGATGTATTTGTGTATTTTTTTATAGGCACTAAGGAAATTTAAATGTCGCATCTGGGGAAGATCTTTCAGGCTTGGGACACAAAAGTGTGTTGTTTTATTTCAAGTAATCAATTGGTTAAATAATAATAATAAAATTAAATCGAAAAAAAAGAGAGGCCAACTTCAGGAAACATGGGGTGAGATGTGAAAGGTGAGTGTGGTGATAAAACAGTAAATTGCATTAACCATAATCATGAGGTTACAAAGATTAAATAAACATTAAATAACCATTTGAGAGAAAAATGGGGGAAAAGGAGAAATTGGGGGAAAAGAAAGTAATTTCAAATTCTCTTGCCATCCAAATGCTGCCGTCCACTGCCGTCCAGGTAAGGTAAAAGGTAAGTCAACTTTACCCAAGGTAAAACATATTTTTAACCTTTTACTAATGGTAATTTTCCAACATGAGATGGGCACTAAGAAAAATGTTTTTTTTTTGTTTGTAAATACAAAATCTTCTGTTGATAATAATGGGTTTCTTTTGGAATTCCACCTCTGAAAGGCCTGCGACTTCTCCAGGTGTGGAGAAGCAATTGATCACTTGGTAAAAAAAAATATGAAAATAATTTAATGGGTCCAATTATTAGTCTCATATTTTGTGTGTTCAACTTCCCTTGGTCATGTATGTTTGCAAATATCTGGTGCTTCCTATACTGACCGATTCTTGAGAGCGAGTTCATCATTTCATTGTTGATCGATTCATCCTACTATAGTCATGGTAAAATTTAAGGCCTCTTGAGGTGATTGCTGGAGAATTTCGTAGTAACGCACTACAAAGGTTCTTGTTGCCATATATGCCAGTGCTTCTTGATCGTTAGCCATTGTAGAACCAGTCAAAAGTGGTGTTTGATTAGATTGAATTTGTTGTGATATTGAAAACCAAATAATGAAAGGAGTTGGAGATTTCGGTTATTTTCAATAATTAACAATGTTTTTGTGGTCTTAGATTCTTATTGTCTATATGATTTCAAACAGATTGCATACTGTGATGACGTCTGCGCCATATGTGAATCCACTTCTGCTATTTCGGATTTTTATGTTTCACCTAATGGTGGTGGCCATGGGGGCGTTCTCAAAGGAGATATACGTCCACTAGTAGTGATATCATGTGCTACTGGCAGTATATTTCTTCCCAATGGATCGTATGCTGATTTTGTAAATACACTTACTTCCTTAACTTTAATTAAATTATTCCAAAAATCATTGCGAACAGTATTGGAGATATTGGAAAAAATTGTTTGCTGCTTTAGGGTTATATTAGGTTGTTTTCCACATTGATGGTTATGTGCCTCACCCATATGCAAATATGTAAAACACTGTTTTTTGGAAAACCATTTTCCTTGATATCCCTTCTTGGTACACTTATTTGAAAAAATATTTACATTTTTAGGGTTTTGAATTTTTTTTGGAAGTGCAATATGTATTTCTGAAAGTTCTTTGGTTATGGGCTCATATAGAGAAACAATTAATTTAGGGTTTGGAGCAATATGTTCAGTTGCATTTTTTTCTTTCTTGGGAAGAGCAATGGGTATCACCTGGGATTCGTCGGCTATGGGTTCTTCTTCCACCTAGGATTCCATGGCTATGGGTTCTTCCTCCTCTACCAGAGATTCTATGGCTAGGGTCTCCTCCTATTGTATTTCCATTAAATATTGTATAATACGATCAGAACGTTCCATTTGTTTTTTTTGTTTTTTTTCAATCATTCTTCTAATTTTTGCAATGTCATTTTTCATTTCCTTGACCAATATGGTTGGATCCATAAGGCTACGATACCAGATGGTAGGAACCTAGGGTTCCTAGCACATAAAATGATAAATAAATAATAAATAACCTAAATCTAAAAGAATCACCTTTTGATATTGTCGAGAAGTCCCTTCAATAAATTATATTATATTTTATATTCATGGATGATTGAATGATAAGTTCTTACAATTTTTTATACCCCTCTAGGGTTATAGGTGAAAGGTTGTAATGCTTCCTAACCTTAATCTTATAATAATATAATAAATAATATAATTAATTATTATATTATTTTATTATTATGACCATAGGATATAATATATTATTATTATTAAGATTATTAATTAATGTTAGGATAGGATCCTAACAGCGGAGCGATGGAGTCACGCGAAGGACCAAGGACTAGCGTGACCAAAGTCACGATTAACAATATGTGCATGATATATTTTAAAATGTTTAAGGTCAATTCCCTTGTCAATGTGGAATAAATGGTTTACAACAAAAAAAATTCTTTTTTCTTTTCGCATCGCCCGACGACGAAAAAATTAAACGACGATTGGAGATGTCCTTGAACCTTAGTTTAATTTAATTTTTGATTTATTATTCATCATTTTTTCTGTTGTTCACCAGATTTTTGGAACTCTCACCAGAGGGCAATGTATTGCAGTAGGTTGATGATTTATTTTGTGCTTTTTGTAATGTTTCCATGTTTAGTTGGTGTTTGACAGGATCTAAACGACCATGCAATGTTTTTATCCCATGATGTTGCACTTGCTAAAGATGTACTACCTCTTTTTGTTGTGATGATGAAAAACATTATCGATTTTCTATGCGTATTGGAGGTTGATATGGTTTAGTTTTTTCACTATGCAACTGGAGGTCTTGACGTTTTGAAACTTGTATCGTTTTAACGCCTTGGACGAGATGATACGATGAATTGCCCGATTTTAAAAACTGCTTGTGAGAAGCCTCAAAATTTGTTCTTTACTGTATTATTATTTTATCATCGATGTTCACTATTTTTGCTTTGATAGCAAATGATAGGAACTTAGTTCCTAGCATCCCAGGTGGTTGGAGTTAAGTAGAATGAGATGTAACAGTGAGAATAAATTTAATCGCCTCAGATATGAATCGCTATATCAAAGGAGGAAGCCCTGCCAATGTATATAATGGAATATATGTCTTATTCATGGATGCTAAATTACACCCAACTAAATGAACATAAATATCTACCTATGGTTGTGAAATGAAGGGACACAATGGTTTGTAACATGATGAGTAAAATAATGATTAGTGTTAGGAGTAGGATCCTAAAAAGTGAGTACCTTGTGCATAACATCATATTTATACCTTCAATCATAGAGTCGGTAAGAGATTTTGGTCACTCTCGTGACCATTCCTTAACCATCGATGTTGTATTTCTTGTGGGCTCCTCCTCCAATCATATCAACGTTATATATGGAAGAGTTGATTCATTTTTTAGCGAATCTCCTGATATAGAGCCCAAAGCACCATTTTGTAAAAACATATAATTTTTGTCTAACCTCTCCTTTACCATGAGATATTTTCAACACTTCAAATGGTGAGATGGTGGTCTTGGTCGTTACGAGCAAGGCATTCAAAATATTATAGAGCCCCATTGTCAATTACCCATAGTTAGTATTGGCTACGATAGTCATGCCTCGATAAACCTCCTCGAAGACAATTTACAATGCATCACTCTTGATCTCGAGGATGATAGTGATGAAGAATATATTGATCCTTGGGAACTATATATTAATGTAATGATTAAAGGTTTAAGATGGGTGGTGGGAACTAGAGAAAATCTATTTGGATGGATACTTGGTGTGATAAAAAACCACTCAATTTAGATCCAATTTTGAAATCTTGGATGAAATTGCTTTAAGATAAATATGGTGATAGGGTTTCAAACATTTTGTACAAGGATCCAGAAGGAAGATACAAATAGAAAGAAGAGTTTTTACAAGTATACAAGACATTTATGCTAGGAGGAAATTGAGTAGAAAGATAACAACTGTAATTATTCCAAGGATAAATTAATTTAGGATTTGAATATCTTAGGATAATACACAACAAGAAGTGGATGTAATGTTAAGCGCAAACAAAATAGTAATATCACTAGAATATGGAGATATATTTGGGATAGCCCAAGCATTCCTAAAGTTAAAATGTTTGTTTGGCTAGAAGGTAAAAATAATTTTATCCTAGGATAACCTTATGAAAAGAGGTTTTTATGGCCCCTCTCAATGTGTTGTTTATAAAAAGGAGGAGTAGAGTATAGACTATTTCTTGGGATATTTCTCAATAGTCTAGAAAATATGGTAATTGATTCTTAATATTTATGGTAAATGCATGGTGATAAATATCATAATTGAAGATTGGTTAAATTAATGGTAGAGCATTTATAAAATTGAGGGTTTACAAACAATATGGAATATATCAACATATACAACACTTTGGATTGTATGGCTAGAAAGGAATAGAAGAATATTTAAAGAAAAGGAAAGCAGTTTAAAGGTAATGAAAACGAAGATATGTTTAGCCATAGAGGAGTCTAAACCAACCATATCAACTCACCCAATCCTTAATTTAGGAGCAAAGAGCCTTGATAGATGGAGTCAAGCCATTAAATGGAATTATGATGTTCGATACAATAGAAGCAAAAAGAAGGTAAAGAATATAAAGCGGAAACCACCAGATTTGGAGTGGGTTAAATTGAATTTTGATGGAGCATCTAAAGGAAATCCAGGTCCAACAAGAGGAGGAGGAATAATTAGAAATAATAGAGGAGAGATTTTGTCTCATTACGCTTTCAATAGTGGATTTAAGACAAATAATGAAGCTAAAACTTGGGCGACTTTAGAAGGGTTAAAAATATGCAACCAAATGAAATGGGACAGTATGGATGGAAGTTGATTCTCTCATAGTAATAAATATAATTTTGAGGAAAGCAAAGGCTCCATGGAACATACAAGAGATAATTGTGGAAATTCAAGATCTTTCTAAAGATTTTGAAGAAATCAAGTTTACACATACATTAAGGGAAGGAAACAAATGTGTAGATAGGCTAGCCAATAGAGGGGTTTTGATTGAGGATTGTTAAGTTAAATTCTCCTTTCCTTGGTTAGAGGAAGTAGTAAATTTAGTTAAAGTTGACAAGAAAATGTTGATTGTTTGAATCAAATAATGATTTACTCTAATGTTTTTCATTGGTAATATTTGCTTTATTTTGTAACAATAATGTATTTTCATATAAACTATTTATTATAATTTTTGTGGTTGCACTTGTGTTTCAGGAAGGAAACTAGCAAACCAGATATGGTAAAGTAGACTATGATATACAATGTTTTAGAAATATTTCTCTACTAAGATGCAATCCATAGATAGTAGAGGTGAAGTTTTGGTATTGTAAAGGCTGCTATAGAAAAATGTTAAGAAAGATGCTGAATTCTGGAATTTTTGTATTCATACAAAAAATTGAAAAATCTAGAAAATAAAAATAAAGAATTCATTTTTTTTGTAAAATGATGTGGGTTTGTAGCTATAGCATCTCAATTGAGATGATAAGTGTATCTATATGTAAACTCTCAAGCTCTAAAGAAGAGAGTTGTAATTTATCAAGGGTGGGGGACCGAGTACAACCCCTTATTATCCAACAAAAAAAAGACTAAAGAAAGATCAAATTGATCTTAAAGCTCTAATAATTACTTCAAGTATTAAAACACACATATCTCTTGCAAAACAAGACAATTGGCAGATGAACCACTTGGAGAGGTTCAAGAAAGAGAATGCTATGATTCAAACTAAAATAACTAATAAATCTACTTTCAATTAGACCATTATGGAAATCCTAGATAATTGAATAGCTTGAACTAATTCAGTTTATCATCGTGCAACTTTAATTTTAGGAATATAGATTAAATTTTAAAAATATTGATGTGAAAAAAATTAATGCTAATAACAATATAATTTCTCAATTAGTTCTCTTTCAAAAAAACATATCAAAAATATGTAAAATTTTAAAAATAAGGAAATTGAACAATTGATTAATTCATATATTTTTTTCCTCAACGCTTATTTTTTTTATATTTTTGAAATATGAATCAATAAAATTATAATTGAAAATGGAATTACAAATATGAGAAAACTAAAGAATCAATTTAATATGTCTTGATAGTAGTTTTATGCTTCTTCAATAAATTGGCTATTTATTTTTAATTGGTTATATGGGATTGAAACAAACCCCACTCATATTACATCATCACCACTTAGTCATATTACAACAACTTAAATATTATCCATGTATCACATGTAAAAATTTAAACTTAGGTTTCATCCTTGAAAGTTGAAAAATCTAATAAATTAAGCTAATGCAATTTAATAAATAAATTATTATAATTAATAATAAAAAATTAGTTTAAAAAATATAAAAAAGAAAGAAAGATCAAAATTCACCCAATGGTGCTAGATCAACAAATTTGATGTTATAAAATAAAAATGTAGTAGAGATTATATCTATGTTGATAGCCTTCAATAATAGTATGTATAAGATGAGAATTTAACGTTGTAAAGAGTTTATAAAGGGATATGTTAATTGGTAGTGGTTGAATGCTTGTTGGTAGGTTATCTTGATTAAATTTTCTAAAGGGTTGTTAATTCGTAGTGGTCAAATGCTTCTTGGTAGGTTATCCTGATTAAATTTCTCGAGGTTCAGTTAACTTCGTCTTTACTCAATAAACTAAAAATTATAAAAAAATTATTAAACATAAAATGTGCAATATTTAAAATTTCAAAAGCTTTGGTGATAACTACTTTGAAACCTTCTACTAATAAATTAAATTAGTGAATTGAAAGCATAATAGGCATTACTTCAAGTTATTCATAAGATAATTGATTAGGCATCGAAAATGATACATTATTAGCTCATCTTGATTACAAATGGTTCACCCACAAGTTTCAAAGGTTGATAAGCTCATTTTGAGATGGGACTTAGTTTCTCTTCCTTCATGATGGAATTAGAGGTTTCGGATTGCTTGTACTTATATTGAACTTAAATAATGTTTTTTTTTTGCTTGGAGCCTCTTGTACCAGGGGTTGCTTGTTGGCAATATGCTCAAGCATTTGGGTGTTCATAATCCCATTTGTTTGATTTGTGGATAAGTGGAATATTTACTGCATATTTTTTGGTTTTGCGATCAGGCCCAGTCGACCTAAGAGTGGCTCAATCGGCTCGGGAGTGGCTTCTTGAAATTTTTAGACCTTTTATGTAGGAGGATTTTACTTGGGTGCATGTTATTTTGGGTGATCCTATTGCTTTTTTCTTCAAATTGGGTGTTGTTTGGAATAGTTTTAAAATTGGTATCCTATTTTTTCTCAGCAAGATGTTAGATGTGTCTTCTCTGTTGTTGCCGATAAATATGATATATTTTTTGATTGCTAGTTAAAGATTCAAGTATAGGTTGAAAAAGTACATGTGGAGTTGCAATACTTATGTACCCTCGTGGATCATTGGAGGAATGCACCCTAGGCTATGAGTCATGTGCCTCTTCCTTCCCCTTCCAAGGGAGGTTCCAGGTCTTGGTTGTCGACTCACCGAAGGATTCATTGCTAGTCGCAGCCCTTTGCTACTAGACACTCTGGTCCTAATCCCTCCTGTAATGCAATGTGGAGAATCTGGAGCTGGAGGCCCGTTTTGTCCGACCTCTGGTTGGGAGGTTCGACCTCCTAAGCAAGATGATGTCCCTGGTTGGGATGAAATTGTACCAAATGCACATACCCGTATTGTTAGTGGTACTATTGCTGATGGTTGGGGGCTCCGACTTCTTCAACTGTTAGATGGACTTATGACCTTACGGAGGAAAACTTCAGGCCTTCCACTTGGAAGTGATTTCTCGACTCCTTTATTTCTAAATGCATATTTGAAACTGTTTTGGCGATTATTATCTAATTTTTTGTAGATCGTTTATGACACTCTTGTGTACTCCTAACCCTGATGCTGGTTATTGTGTTGGTTTACGAGATGTGCTAATTCTACCCACCCTTTTTATATGATTAAACATTATTTTATTAATTTAATAACTTTTCATTTAAATCTCTTTCTAGTATAAAAAGGAATAGTGAGCATATACCTCCTTAATTTCTATCTTTTTCTTTTTAATATTTTGACATTTTTGGTAGATGACACGACAAAGATCATGAAAGAATTTAGAAAAATCATGAATATATTAACAGATACCTTTGTTTACACGACTCTAAAGAAAACAATTCTACCTATTTCGATGGTCTTTAATATATTTTCTCTATATAGTACAACATATGTGAGTATCTTCAAGGTAATGTCAAATATATTTATGTTAGGAACAATGTCTTTTAATTTCGGTTTTAGTTTTTAAGAAGGTTTAAGGTTTAAATCATGGTATGAACGAGTATGTGAGAGGTGTGTAAGACTGCCCTTATTGATAAGGGCAACTCTTCCTCTTATTGATAAGCTCAACTCTTCCTCTTATGAAAGATCACGACGAGATAAGGATGTCTAGTCGTGAGCAGGTCGTAAGAATTTTTTACATTAACAAAATCTAATATATATACTCAGGTTGGTTCCATCATATTAATTTTTAAGAATAAAAATAAATTTTTAAAAAAGATGAATTTATTCCTATTCGATATTTTTGTAATTAAGACTTTTAATTTAAAAAAAAAAATCTAAATTCAAACCATATAAATAAATGAATCAATTTATATAAAAATACAAAATTTAGATGGAATAACTATGTTCCCTGAATGGATACAAATGTTCTCATTGAAGTTCTAATGATAGTCATATACGTATCCCATATACACTTCCCTTATAGTCTGCACAAGGGAGTTTGAGCTAGAGCTATGTCAATCATCATTAGATTTATACCACAAACAAAGTTGATCATTAGAGATAAGGGTTGAAGCTACATATTGAAATCCATTGCAACACTCAATAAATAAAATAAAAAGAATGTAGTGCATGTGTCACGTTTTCCTTTTAACAATTTAGAATACCCACCTAACACCTACCTATAGTAATAGGTTGTGACGCACTTTAATGTCTTGTCTATTCCTAAAAGATATCACATGATTAATTTCTTTAGAATGTACGAGTTGGTAATTACCCAACACCTAATAGTTTTTTTTTTTTTTTTTTTAAAGAAAGTCATGATTAGGGTGCACTAAGTCTTTTTGGGTGAAGATACCCACTTCTTAAGATTTTTGTTTTTTATTTTAACAATGGAGCATTCATTAACAACAACCCACCATCTATGTTGGCCATGAGATCAAATCTTGTCCCTTCTCAATAAATTTGTTTATAATTCTAAAGATAAGTTACATAATCATCGAATATTATGTATGAATAAATCATTCTTTGAATTGCCACATCTTAAATTTTTCAATTGGTAATTTTTTTATACATTTTTAATAAGTTTATATAAGTTTTTTTTCAATGAGTTTATACAAGGTTTTTATGATAACAAGTTTCTTTCAATTGTTAATAATTTTTATACATTTTTTTAATGAGTTTATATAGGTTTTTTTTCAATGAGTTTACATAAGGATTTTATGAAGGGTTTGGGTCCCTTCATATGAAGTAGGGTTTGAAACTTGGACCTCTCAAAGAGAAGTCAAAGCTCTTACCATTGCAACAAGCTTGCAACTTTTTAGTTTACATAGGTTTTTATGAAGGGTTATTTTTTATAATTATTTTCAATGAGTTTACACAGGTTTTTATGAGGGGTCTTGACCCCCTCATACTAAGTGGGATTTGAATCTTAGACCTCTCAAAGAGAGGCCAAAGCACTTTTCACTATAGGAAGCTTACAACTCCTTTCAATGACTTTACACAAGTTATATGATGGGTTCCAGTCCCCTCATACTAAATGGGGTTTGAACCTTGGACCACTCAAAGAGAGGCCAAAGCCCTTACTACTATAGTAAACTTGAAACTCATTAAAACATTTTTTTCAATGAGTTTACCATAGGTTTTTATGAGGGGTCCTGGTCCCCTCATACAAGTGGAGTTTGAACCTTGGATCTTTCAAAGAGAGGCCAAAACCCTTACCACTACAATAAGCTTGTAGTTAATATTTTTCATGCATTGACAATGGTAATAAGAATGACTTTTGTCTTTATAAAGTTATTAGTTTGGTTTATACTTTAATATGGTAATAATAATCATTTTGTAGCATCCGGGCGGATAGCACAATGGTTGGGGCTTTTGCTCTTCTTTGGAAGGTCCAAGGTTCAAATCCTAATGTGTGTGGTTGTGGGGTTTCTCACACTAACCAAAATTAAAAAAAATCTATTATCTGTCATTGTAGCACAATTGGTTTTTGGGACATGTCCCCAACACTAATAAATGGGAGGTCTAGTGTTTGAACCACCCATGTGTGTCTTCCCAACACTAATAGATGGAAGGTCCAATGTTTGAACCACCCTTGTGCATATTTGAAGTGCAATTGGGTTTGTAGCACATTTGGTTTTCAAGACATGGTCCCAACACTAATAAATGAAATATTTTTAGTTTGTTTTCGGGACATGGCCCCAACACTAATAAATGGGATATCTAGTGTTTGAACCACCTCTATGCATCTTTTCAACACTAATAAATGGGAGGTCCAATGTTTGAACCATCCATGTGCATCTTTGAAGTGTAGTTGGTTTTGTAGTGCATTTGGTTTACGAGACATGGTCCCAACACTAATAAATATGATATCTAGTGTTTGAACCACCTCTGGTTTCTAGGATATGGTCCCAACACTAATAAATGAGAGATCCAGTGTTTGAACCACCCCTGTGCATCTTCCCAACACTAATAAATGGTAGGTTCAATGTTTGAACCACCCATATGTGTCTTCGAAGTGCAGTTGGGTTTGTAGCGCAGTTGGTTTTGTTAGAGTATATTACGTTATTTGGTTATGTAAAAGTATCACCTTTTGGTACATTATTATAGTAGGAGATTACTTTAGGGGGAAGTTAGCTAGTTACTTCAAGTAATGTAATTAATGCACAAGTGTCAATGTGCAAGTTGTAAATATGTAAGGTGTCTCCTTGTACAACTGGGTAGAGTGTTGGCCAAGGAATCCATCTTTTTATATAAAGAGCCTCATAGTTCCATTTGGATTATATCACTCTATTCTAATAATAAGATGTTGTAGAGTCCTCTCTATCTTGATATGATGAAATAGTGCTAAAACCATCATTCGTATCAGAGCCACAAGGGCCTACAATACCCATCATAGTTTCTCTTTTCATCTTTGTAAACCGGACTGCCACTTGCAAAGGTCGCCATAAGAGATTCATTTGATAAAAGGTTCGATACCACGTTTTGGTGAAGTAAGAAGCTTTTTTAGACGACCAACAAGAAGTTGTGAAATTAATTCATCACAAGGTAACAACTTGGTGAATACAAATACCAAGATCTACATCATCTATGGAATCCATTAAAGGTAAGCAACTTGGGTGCAATTAGTTGAACTTTAAATTAGGGTTCATTATCAAGTTTCATTAAGCACCATATTTGGATTAAAGTTGAAGGGCTCATATTACAGTCTTATTGAGTGCATATTTTGCCCTATTGCAAAATAATCACCACAAATAGAGTATTGAATTGAAAACTCTCTCTTGCAAAGAAATTAGGTGAAATCACCCATTTCTCCAAGGTTCTAGTAAGCTAACATTTGTGAGTATATAATCAATGAAAAATGAGATAACAACAAATGTATACCAGAATGAACTCAAACCTGCAAGTGACAATTAACAAGGGGCCTTGAATAGTTCAAAAAATGCTTAGCATTTAAAAATCTCCCTAAAATGCAAAATATTGATTCTTTTTAATGCTCTTGATATTAGTGTGATCTACCCTGAATCCCAGTTAGTAAACAACCTTTTATCTTCAACTTAAAAGGATTTAAATGCAAAAGTGTGTGGAATTGTCCACTTCATTTTAGAATCTGTCTTTAATGTGTGGTTCATTTTGAAGTTAGTGGATTCATTTTATCTTCATTGTAAATGTTCCACTATCCCTATGTTATAATTTGGTGTTAGTAAAAGTTAGTAAGTTAGTATGTTAGCGTTTATTTGCTTTATCTGCCTTAGTGTGAATTTGGTGTTAGTAGCCCTCCTAAACCAACATTTTATCTGAAAATTAAATTAATGTATTTGGAGGTGCAAAAATTCTGGATAAGGGCCAGAATAGAAACAAATGAACCAGAAATAAAATAGGAAATTCTGGAAAATGGACCAGAATGAAAATAAAAACTGAAAATAAACAGAAATTCTGGAAAGACCAGAATGAAAATTCTCAAACTAAAATTTTGGAATGGACCAGAATGGAAAAGAAACAACTTAAATTATAGAAGGACCAGAATGAAATGAAAAACAAATTAATCTAAAATGCTTAAAATAAACAACAAAAAGAAATTATCAACAAGGTTAGCTGGAAAAATAAACAAAAATGACATCAAATTTGGTTAACAATCCCCTCCCTGCAAAACCCCAGGTTATGAGATGAATCTAAAACAACTTGACCTAATGGACCTGCAACACAAGCACAATCAAATTAGACCAAGTGTGAGACTCCAAGGATGAAACAAACTTGCATTATTTCTAGCATTCACCTATTGTAACCCATTTCATGGCATAAACAAATAGATACAAGCAAAAAAATAATGCAGAAAAGAATATACAATAAAATAGTAGTCTTAGACGAAATCTCCCTTTGATCTTGCACACAAAGGTTGCTCTTGCCAAAATGAAAGTCTTATATTCTGAACAAAAAATCTCCTTGGTTACAAAATTTCCAGCCCCTTGGATGATGGCCTCATTGGGCTTTTAAAGGATGTAGAAGTTCGTTCATTTCCCCTTCCTTTTAAATCCCTATCACTTCCTTTCATTATAATGTCAATAAAATAAAATATAAAACGACTTTATATTTTATTTTTTATATTATTTTCGTTTTTTTTTTACTTATATCTCATTTGTTTATATTATAACATAAATAAAAAAATATGACGAGCCTTTATATTTCCCTTATGACTCCCCTTATTCATACTATAATATAAATGAAATGTTAATAAAACTTTCATTTCCCCTTATGACTCCCTTCTTTCTTTCACATAATATATGTATTATCACAAAAACAACCTCAACTCCTTATACCTCCATTAGTCCTTTTTATATGATATATATATTAAAACAAACATAATATCCATTCCTTATAACTCCATAATATTGTATTACAATACAAAACACATGAAAAATTTAAACCTTACTGCTTCCCTGATTTTTCCCTCGAATATATTCTCTCGTTGTGGCATTCGAATCCCTCTGTGCAATGCCATTCGACTGTGACAGTTCATGCAACCCCCGTCTCTATCTGTCGATGATTCAAATCTCAAAAGCGATGCTATCCTCTATGTTAATGTTCCATGAAAAAGATGAAATTGTCTCTTGCAATGTGTTTTTATGTTATACCTGTTAGGGTTAGGGTTTCTGCACCATTCTACGGTCATATGACACCCCCGTCATCACTATGCATTCCTATCAAGTTACCATTTTCGACATTATATCCATTTCCATTCGATGTAAATTTTTGCCACATGTACACGTTGTCCTGCGTCTGCATATCATTTTTATTCCCTATGACTGCCCACGTCAGGATACTTGCCACTCATCTTAAGGTTCACTGTTACCAACTTTTGCCAGAAACGCCCTCACATACGTTTCATTTTTATCCGTCAGAGATATGCCTACAACATCATCGCATCGCCCTTTCTCCAAGAGTTGTCTGTAGTCTGCCTTAGAGTCTCGTAACCGACTGTGCATTCAATGTTGGTCGTCACTGTTTGCTTTGCTTTTGTCGCTATCATCGAACTTCAGAGTCTGTATATGTGTTGTCCTTTACTTTACTATGCATATCCTCTGATATCTTTGGTTGTTGACACATTCGTTTTGTCGCCAATCGTCTTCTCTATAGGCGTTCTACTTATACGAGACTTCTAACAAGCTTGTGTTTTTTTTTGTCTCAACAAACAATCAACCTACGTGGCTATCCCATTTGAAATTAATGACCATTGTGTGAAACCCTTGTGGCAACGTCCCATCATTCCAAGACATTCATTGTAGATGTCACCTAAATTCATCTGCCAATTGCATGATTCATCCACGTACTCATTCATGACCTGGGAAACTCTCATTGGCTTTGCTTTTCATCCGATCAACAGGCCCTGTTATGGAACCCTCGACACTTGGAACCACCGTGTCAAAGGTCCCCCTTCTTTCAACTATGCATTCTGACAGAATAGTCGCTCAAATTTCCCCATTACTGCCAGTTCATCTACATCTATCTATGTGTTTCATCAATTATGTCACTCCGGTTGGCTTCCATAGTCGGGCCTTGTCGACGTCCACATCGTCGTTCGGTGACCCGACGATCCAATCCTGGTCACCCCACATGCCGCCTTCGTCCTTGTCGTAAACTGCCCTTCAATATTCGCGTTGTCGACTGATGTTCATCTTGCCACATTAGCCATCCATCGTTGTCTTTCGTCGCTAATTCTGAGATGACAAACTGGTTGCTTCCTCGTATGTCTGCCTATGTTGTATTCTCTGCTATGCACAAAGCCCCTTGTCATTCGACGTTTGTTTTGATTCATCATGTGGGTCCCCCACCTTGCTTTGCAAACCAACCGTAGCAAGCCTTCCACGATTCTACCCTGTCTTATCCGTTGTTGTACATTCTGACTCTTCTTGTTGTTCAACCTGCACATAAGCACAACATCAATTGCATAGGATATTTAAATTGTATAAACTTTTGAAATATTATTCAATGCTACTTTTATGACACTAATATATTTTTTTTGGTAAATTAATTTGTATTATTTCAAAAAGGGCATTTGAAAGGCGCCTGTCGCCTTTTACATCAAGGAACCAAGAGGAACGTAAAAGAGATAAACGAGTCTCCTTAAATAGAACAAACCCAGTAACTAAAAGACTAAGAATAGAAAGGCCAGAAAGGCTAAAAGCCATTACAATCCTTTGACAAAAAGGAATAGAAAGGATCACGACCAAAAAGAGAAACACAAAGGCGAGCTGAAACAGAACATATTGCACACCAACAGACCAAAGGAAGAGCAATGCATTTGAGAGCAAAACCAGTAGTAAGCCAAGAATGCCGTCAAGGAAGGGCATCGGGTTGCAGAAGGTTGTGAACATCAATTTCTAGAACATTGTCCTTTGCTTCCTCCTTCAGGGTTTCTTTGTCCTTTGAAGTTTCCTTTAGATTTTCCAGGCAGGCATCTTGAGCAATTTCAACTACATCGTCTTCATTAGCACCCCCTTTGACATCGAAAGGGGGTTCAACAACAGAAACCATGGAGGAACCATTGAAACTTTCACAGAAGAAGAAAAGGTTGAGATTATGCCTTTGTTCCTTAAGGCTAGCAATGGCCTTACCAATGGCGATATAAGACGCCTCTAGATGAATGATTGATGCAATAGTAGCATGGATAACTAGTTTGTGGAGGAACTTGTCAACAAGATCAGGTGAAGTAGACTGGGATTTAGGAGGTTTGCCAGTGATGGAAAGTGGCGTTTCAACTACTTCCTTAAGCTTCAATCGTTTAGAGCTTCTAATAGGGGTTGTTTCAACTTTGATTTTCTTCCTAGCAATAGAGTGAGGCGTATCATTTTTTATTTTTCTTTTTTTTGGATTAGAAGGCTGGGGGCTAGGAGTAGAGGAAGAGTTATCTTCTCCAGACTCAGACTTAGGGATGTTGCCACTAGGGAAATTGAGGAGGTAACGATAAAAGACTTTGAAAGGACTTTTATGACACTAATATTAACATTAATATTAATATTAAAATTAACATTAATATTAATATTAACATTAACATTAATATTAACATTAATATTAAGATTAATATTAACATTAATATTAATATTAACATTAATATTAAGATTAATATTAACATTAATATTAATATTAAGATTCATTGTACCTGTATATGTTGATCATCCTTTTATTTATTATTCTATTTTTATTTCTTTTTATTACAAACATATATATAACTATATATATGAATGTATATATTTTCGTTATTGTTATATATATATATAAACTTTTTGATTTATTTAATAATTTATTATTATATGTATTTTTTATAAAACGACTTTATATTTTGGTCCTATTTAAATGATTTTGATATAATGGACTTGAAAATGTTTTAATTAGTTTAATTTTCAAATAGTAAATTGAGTCAAAACATTATAAGACCAAAATCATGCAACCCAATCGAATCAACTAGATAGAACTGACAAAAGATCCTTCAATCGAAGATCAAGAGGACACTTATTAATCCCTTGAAATAATATTGAAGGAAGACATAAATACACGCACGTCTATCAATACTCTAAAAGAAGACTAAATGAAGGCGACAAATACTACAGAGGGAGTAATCTTGGAACTGTATTACAAATGCCCGAGATGGGACCTATCATAATTATAGATCCAATGAGACCAAGATTCTCAAAATCTTCACAAATACAAATAAAAGGTGGGTCCCCAAATTTTGGGGCTAGTTGTGGAGCAACCACAACAAATGGTGACTCTATTGGGAAATGCTCCTGAGCATTTCGGTGAGAACCCAACCTAAAAACACACAAAACCCAAAAAATTAAAATTACAAGCATCAACAAATATCCAAAGAATGAAAGTAGACCAAAAGACATGAACCATCAGAATCATTCAACATCAGCTCAGTGTGTGCAAAGTGATTCATTCCTTATCATCTGAAACCATTCAACATTCCATCATCAGTTTCACATGGATGCATATGATAGGTTAAGGATGATTTATGTAGGATTGAATGTATGGAAAGGATGCTAAAATATGAACAGCCTACTTTGCAAATATTCAAAACTTCTAGTACCATAAACAAACACACTAAAACTGTCTAACCCTCTTAGGACCAAATGTGTGTGCAGTGAATTCATTTACCAGATCAAGAGCTTAGTTATGAACCGCTACCATCCAGAACCAGTGTGTGCAAGTGGACTCAGAGCTTTGGGGAATCGGATTCTCAACCTAAGTATGATGAGAATTTGACCCTATCCTTACTACTCTGATCTGAGTTCATTACCTCATCTTGACCAAAATAATTAAACCTATTATGGATGAAACCGCAAGGCTAGCCTGTCCGTGTGAGCGGTCAGAGGTCTCACTTTTAAATGAGACATGTCGCCACGCATGAGCATACTCCACTGCCAGTCAAGCGTCTATAGCCCCGGTGGAGGTTAGCCCCATAGTCCATGATTTGGATTTTGATTTCTTGAATCTTGGGGATGACTACCCATCCTTCTGAGGGGACATGTAGTACGATCCTTACAACCCAATAATTGATGGTGTGATGGAAGTGAATGGTGAAAATTTTACTTTAAATTTCTTGAATCTTGGGGATGACTACCCATCCTTCAAGGGACATGTAGTACGATCCTTACAACCCAATAATCATGGTGTGATGGAGGTAGAATCAGAGCTTTGGGGAATCGGATTCTCAACCTAAGTATGATGAGAATTTGACCCTATCCTTACTACTATGATTTTGGGTTTTCAAGTATTGTGGAAGTGGTGAAAACCACTGTTTTATGGACTATGTTGCATGATAGGACCGACAAGAATGACTCTTTTCACCTCACATTTTCTTCCAAGGATGGTTTTGACCATTTTACCCAAGATGTTTTTAATATGTGCAAATCGTGTTTGGTTCAAGATAGTTTCGACATCAGTTCCCAATCTCAAGATCTTCTTAGTGTATATTGTGCAATGATCCTAAGAGAATTTGACATGTTTTTGGTGATTGCCTTTGAAATGTAGATGCAAGTGAGATGCAATGCAATGTGAAATGTACCATGAAATGAGGCTGAATGAGATGGAGCATGTAAAATATTTCACCCTAATTTGTAAAATTGACAACTTCATGCATCACAAGTTTCAAACGATATACTTTAATGTGTTTGTGATAATTGTGGAGCCTTCTGCAATACAATTCTGATGTTTCACATTCTCCTGGTCTTATTGAACATTCATGAGGACATGAGCTGACATCTCACTCTAAAATACTGGAAAACAACCAAAACTTGGAAGTGAATGAATACAAAACACCCAATCAACTTGCCAACATCAAACAAAATCCAAACCCAAAACCAACACACTCAAGCTATATACACAAGATCAAAAATAAAAAAAATGGAAGTGAATGAATACAAACACACAATCAGACTCAACATCATCAAACACAAACATATTTACATATAATACAAGATCTTTGCCTTTTTCAGGCCTGAAAGTAGTGCTTCAAATGTAGCCCATTAACGGGCAAAGCCAAATCATTTCCATCCAAGGTTTTTAATCTGAAACTATTTTCACCTAGGATTTCAGAAATTTGATATGGACCCAACCATAAACAATCAAAATTTTGATGATCTCCTTTCTTTTCATGTCCTTTATCCCACAATAAAACTAGGTCTGAAATTTTAAATGTTTTGATTTTAGATTTCTTATCAAACCATATTTTCACTACATCTTGATGTTTGCTAAAATGAAGCATAGCCTCATCTCTTTTCTCATCAAGATGCATTAACTGTGTTAACCTAGCTTCAAGTTTATCATTAGTTCCAACATATTCCTTCATGAAATGCAATGTTTGTAACCTTAAATTTGTGGGAAAGATGGGATCCTGCCCATAGACTAAATGATACGGAGATGTTCCTATTGATTCTTTGGTTCTGATCCTATCAGCCCAAAGGGTAAACTTTAACTTGCTATGCCAATCCCTAGGGTTCTTTTCAAGTAATTTTTTTATTACACACAACAAGTTCTTATTAGAGGATTCCGCTAAACCATTACCTTATGGATAATAATTTGAGGAGAATTTCAAGCTTACCATATTATCATATGCCCAATTTGCAAACTCCAAAGAAGAAAAGGCAGAGCCATTATCACTTACAATTGCGTTGGGCATTCCAAAATGAGTCACAATATTATCCTCTAAAAACTTAATGACAACCTCAGAAGTGGCATGCTTAGTAGGAATAGCTTCGGTCCACCTTGTGCATTAATCTATGGTAGTAAGGATATATTTATGAGAATCGGATGAGTTGGGATTGATGATCCCAACAAAATCTAATCCCCATTGTGCAAAAGGCCTTGCCTCTACCACAGATTGTAGTGGCATTGCAACATTTCTTTCTCTATTGGCCGCCACTTGACATATGTGGCATGATCTCACATGAGCATGTGCATCCTTGAACAGATGGGGCCAATAGTATCCAGCCCTAAGGATTTGATGAGTTGTAGCATTGGCTGACCCGTGTCCAGTTCCATACTTACCATGGAAATCCTTAAGTACTTGGGTCGCCTCTTCTCGATTAACACAACGAAGGTAAATCCCTTCATGGTTCTTCCTATACAAAACACCAGATTTAATCAAAAAATTTGTAGATTTCAAATGCAAAGCTCTGCGTTGAGTGGAATTTAAATGTGATGGACACTTACCATGCAACAAGAAATATGCAATATCAACATACCACTCATATTTGGTTATGTCATCTACCTCGTAATGTTGGCATGATATCAATGGATCAATTTCTGCAATTGCCTTGACCAAACCTTGTCCATGAACTATTTTCATGGGTCGGATTTCCAAATCGAATTCTTGAAGGGTCGAAATCCATTTTCCCCATCTTTCACCTAGTTCATTTTGTAAAAACATAGACTTAACGATTGGGTCGGGAACTACAACAAAGACTTTACTGTGAACTAGATAATGCCTAAATTTCTTGATGGTCTTGAATAGGGCATACATTTGTTTATCCAAGATAGAATATCTCAACTTTGCATCCTTCAATGGAGCACTCAAGAAGGCTATGGGATTTTCAATGCTACCCTCACTCTTTTGGGTTAAGACACTCGCAAAAGAATGATCTGAAGCAAAAGTATAGACATAGAAAGGCTTAGAATAATCTGGACTAATTAAAATAGGGGCTTTAGAGATAGCATCCTTGATGCTTTTGAAAGCTTCCCTATTTTCATTTGTCCATTTGATCTGAACATCCTTCTTTAACATGTCATTCAAAGGCTTGGCAATCTCGGCAAAACCTGAAATAAATTTTCTCACAAAGTTAATCTTACCGAAAAAGGATCTTAACTCTTTCTTGCTATTAGGTGGAGGAATGGCTAGTATAGCTGAGATTCTTTCTAGATCAATAGCAATCCCATCCTTGGAAATGACATGTCCTAATAGCTTACCTTATGTTACTCCAAAGATGCATTTTTTTGGATTAAGGGAGATCCCATGTTCCCTACATCTCTGAAGTACTTTTCTCAAGTCCCTGACATGATCTTCCCTTTTCTTAGAGAAGACAAGAATGTCATCAACGTAAACAATGATACACTTACCAATGAGCCCTTTGAACGCAAAATCCATGGCTCATTGGAAAGTTGCACCTGCATTCAATAATCCAAATGACATTCTCCTATATGCGAATGTTCCCCACTTAGTCGTGAAGGTTGTCTTCATTCTATCATTTGGATGAATTAGAATTTGATTATATCCTGAATAACCATCCAAGAATGACATCATTTCTGACCCATTCACCTTTTGAAGAATCTCATCGATAGTAGGCAATGGGTAATTATCCTTTTGGCAAGCCTTATTCAAATTCCTGAAATCTATGCATAACCTTATCTCTCCATTCTTCTTTCTTACCGGGACAAGATTGGCCACCCATGTGGAATGTCTAACAGGAAAGATGATTTTTGCTTCTAGCAATCTCTTGACCTCTTTCTCTATTAAAGGTTCTAATATTGGGTTGACCATTCTTTGTCTCTGTCTGAAAGGCTTGGAGTCAGGTTTTAATGGAATCGTATGCATTATCACATTTTGATCATAAGTTTTCAAATCCTTATAGCTCCATGCTATGCAATCAATATATTCCTTTAATGCATGAGCGATAGACTCCCTTTCTTGCCTTGTACATGCCTTAGCAATAAATACCTCTCGTGGATTTTCTGCACTCCCTAAATTGATTAAATCACATGATTCTTTAGGGGGTGGTACCTTTCTACCTCTTTTTGCTTGATATCCAATATCAAATATTTTTTCTAAAGAAGCCATACCATTTGGCATCTCATTCCACACTCCGGTTGCTTCCTTTTTCAAATCTATTTCTTCTTGCCCCCTCTCATCTTCATCAATTACCTGATTTTCAAATATACCAGAATTAGTGACAAAATTGAAAACATGTCTGTCACTATCGAATACTTGAAAATTAATAACATTATCTGGTATTGAAGGGCAAGGCACTAATTCGATTGAGAATTTCTTACACTTCTTATGGTCCACAGGTTTAAGCATACTTACGGCTACAACTAAAGAATATGCCATTCGATTATTTTTCCTAGAGATAAGGGAGATATTAAAAGCATCAAACTCATCTATCAACTCCTTAACTCTAGTTTTGTAAAGGCTTAATATTTTATCCCGACAAGTATATTGCCCTTTAACTTGTTTAACCACCAACTCCGAATCTCCCAACACTTTGAGACATTTGACTTTCTTCCTTAGGGCCAATTGAAGTCCAAAAATAAGTGCTTCATATTCTACCACATTGTTGGTGGCTGGGAACTATAATCTATAGGCAGCAAGTATAGGCTTGCTACCAGGACATGTAAGTTCAATTCCAGCTCCAACACCTTGTTTTGACCTAGATCCATCAAATCTTAGAGTCCAAACCAAATTATCCTCTTCCAAAGTGTTACAAGAAAAATTCTCTTTTTGAGGTTCTTCGGTAGCTTCTTCTATGTCCAAGCTATAGGCCCCTAATTCAGTTTCAACATATTGGATTTCATTGGGTTTGTTGTATTCAGTTATCATCTCCTTGAGTCTAGGTTCACTATCCACCCGAATTTGATTTGCTACTCCTCTCCAAGGCAACCACATATGGGAAGAATCTGTTACAATATACCCATTCAGATTTTTACTCCAATCTCTTCCCAATACCATTCCATATTTGGTAGGAATATTAAGCACCAATATATCTATGTGATGTTGAACTCTAGGTTCTGAGTTAATCTGAATAAGGACATCATTTAGACTTCCAACCGCATCCATAACAGATCTATCCAATTGTACCACCTTACTCTTAGAAGGGATTGGTGTGAGTCCTAACTTTTGGCAAATTTCCAGGGGCATGATGTTGGTCGAAGCACCTGAATCTATCAAACAATTGTGTAAATTTTTACCTGTAATTCTAATGGTTATGAGAAAGGGAGGTACTTCTCATTTTTCCCTTTTTAGAACCAATTGAGACTCGACACCCTTAGCTTCATGGACTTGACTAGGTGGGTTTTTCGATGAACCTATCTCATGACCCAAAAGTTTAGCTACTTCGAACAACGAGATATTAGCCTTATTTTTCTTCATGTCTTCTTCTAAGTCATAAGTGATTTTTTTGAATTTGGCATCTTTTTCACCAGCTTGGACATCTCTACAATCGGTGGAGGAGGTGGATTAACCTCACCTTTTGTATCAGGAGGAAGTAATGGGTTGTTTGGAGGAGTAGAGGAAGTTTTGGGATCCTTAGAGCTTCTTGTATAATATCGATGATTTCCTTTCCCAAAACGTCTAGTGGCTTGGACTTCCAAAGTCTCTTCATATTCTTCTCCTAAGACCTCAACATCCTCCTCTTCCTCACTTTCTTGGATGTGGACAACTTCAGTTAACAAAGTCTCTTGCTTCCCTTGGCAACAATGGGGTAATTCATCATCACAGGGTTCTAACTCACCGTAATCTTCCAAAACATCAACCTGATTGGCTACTGGGTTGGGTACGCGCCCATTATTGGGATGAGTGTTGTATGGCCCCTTTCCTCTATGGTTGTGAGGTCGGTTATGTCCAAAGGATTGTGCCAGACTTTTATTCATGTTTCCCATGTTGATTGTCAACTTGGCTATTTGTTCTTCCAACTTATCCATCCTAGCTTCAGGCCCTTGCGGTTGGGGCACTATAGTTCTAGGTCCAAATGCATTTCCTGCATTAGCCACCTCTAGAATAGGCACAATGGCTTGACTCTGAGTATTTTGGTTCCATCCAGGATTCACACTTTGAAGCGGTGTGATCGAAGGATAAGTCGTTGGGCTTTGGGTATTAATTGCATTGAATCCAGGCATGGTCAACTGATTATTAAGCATGTTGAACCCTGGCATGGTCATCTGATTGTTTGGCAACATGGTTGGTGGTGGAATGGATGTGTTAGGAAAAGCAAGAAATGGTGAATACGCTTGCATCAATGGACATGGTTGTTGGAAATTGTTCATTGTTGGGACTTGTGATGCCATTACCTGATTCATCATGGTGAATTGACTGTATGGACCATATTGTCCCATCCTAGGCCATTGAGATAACCCCCCTCCTGGTGAGTTCATTTGTTGCTCAAGGGTCATTGTCTCGGCATAAGCTAAGGCAAGGGTTGTAACCTGAGGATTTCTTCGGGAAAACAAGGATGTTACCGGATCTAAAGCTCCAAAATATAATTGAAGAGCCACAATAGCATCTACCACAAAGTGGTGAGTTACATTCATGTATAGCTTTTGGAACCTAGCATTGAATGTCCTAATAGGCTCATTGGGTAATCATTTACAGGACACAAACAGATTATAGATGATGGAAGGATCTAACAACAATCAAAATTGGCTAATGAAGGCAGCTTCCAATTGGGCCCATGAAGTAATGGACCCTGCGGGTAGATTTATGTACCACTCATTAGCCACATGGTCCAAACTATTAGGAAATACTCGACATGCAACGTCTTCATGAGTGACCCCATGTCTAAACATGTAGTCTTTGTAAATTTGGACATGCTCTTCAGCGGTAATGGGACCATCATGTATGAACTTGGGTAGCGATCTTTCAATATGCCTAGGTAAGTCATGGACATCCCTAGGTATATTCAAGGGAGAGCTTTGTACACCACACCAAAGAGCGGGTTGTTGTTGTTGTTGGGCCATGTTATTCAATGGTAGTGACCCTACGGGAATAGTAGAAACTATCGAAGTGATGGGGACAGATACACTTGGTGTAGCTGTCACAATAGAAACAATGGGTGGAGACCCACTAGATGTACTTGAACCTAAAGGTGACCCTAGATCAAGTATGCTAGGTGGGATTTCGATCTCTTGAGTTTTTTTTTTGGCTTCCTATAATTGGGAGTAAGACTTTGAAAGATAGTTTCCCCGGTAGTTTTAGACTAGTAGCAATATGCTCAGATGGGTCCAGCTTGGGAAACTTAACTATTCTAACAAGGCTTCTCACAAACAACTCAAAATAAACCTGAATAATGTTGTACCTGCAAGCACAATAAGGTGGAAACAAAACTGACCACGTTAACCATTAGAAAGATCTAAATCACAAAGCAATAAAGAAGGCCCTCCTTCTAGCGCCAAAATGTTGAGTGAATATTTTGCCCTATTGCAAAATGATCACCACAAATAGAGTATTAAATTGAAAACTCTCTCTTGCAAAGAAATTAGGTGAAATCACTCATTTCTCCAAGGTTCTAGTAAGCAAACATTTGTGAGTATATATAATCAATAAAAATAAAACAAATGTATACCAGAATGAACTCAAACCTGCAAGTGATAGTTAACAAGGGGCCTTGAATAGTTCAAACAATGCTTAGCAATTATGAAAAATCTTCCAAAATGCAAAATATTGATTCTTTTTAGTGCTCTTGATATTAATGTGATCTACCCTGAATCCCAATTAGTAAATGACTTTTATCTTCAAATTAAAAGGATTTCAAATGCAAAAGTGCGTGGAATAGTCCACTTCATTTTAGAATCCGTGTCTTTAATGTGTGGTTCATTTTAAAGTTAGTGGATTCATTTTATCTTCATTATAAATGTTCCACTATCCCTATGTTAGAATTTGGTGTTAGTAAAAGTTAGTAAGTTAGCATGTCAGCGTTCATTTGCTTTATCTACCTTAGTGTGAATTTGGTGTTAGTAGCCCTCCTAAACCAACATTTTATCTGAAAATTAAATTGATGTATTTGGAGGTGCAGAAATTCTAGATAAGGACCAGAATAGAAACAAATGAACCAGAAATAAAATAGGAAATTCTAGAAAATGGACCAGAATGAAAATGAAAACTGAAAATAAACAGAAATTCTGGAAAGACCAGAATGGAAAAACTTAAACTGAAATTTTGGAATGGACCAGAATGGAAAATAAACAAAAATTATGGAAGGACCAGAATGAAATGGAAAAAAAAATCTAAAATGCTGAAAATAAACAACAAAAAGAAATTATCTACAAGGTTAGCTAGAAAAATAAAAAAAATGACATCAAATTTGGTTAGCAATCCCCTCCCTGCAAAACCCCAAGTTATGAGATGAATCTAAAACAACTTGACCTAACGGACCTGCAACACAAGCACAATCAAATTAGACCAAGTGCGAGACTCCAAGGATGAAACAAACTTGCATTATTTTTAGCATTCACCTATTGTAACCCATTTCATGGCATAAACAAATAGATATAAGCAAAAAATAATGCAGAAAAGAATATACAATAAAACAGTAGTCTTAGACGTAATCTCCCTTTGGTTTTGCTCACAAAGGTTGCTCTTGCCAAAATGAAAGTCTTGTATTTCCAAAAAATCTCCTTGGTTACAAAATTTCCAGCCCCTTGTACAATGGCCTCATTGGGCTTTTAAAGGATGTAGAAGTCCGTTCATTTCCCCTTCATTTTAAATCCCTATCACTTCCTTTCATTATAATGTCAAAATAAAATAAAATATAAAACGACTTTATATTTTATTTTTTATATTATTTTTTGCTTTTTTTGTTTTACTTATATCTCCTTTGTTTATATTATAATATAAATAAAAAAAACATGACGAGCCTTTATATTTCCCTTATGACTCCCCTTATTCATATTATAATATAAATGAAATGTTAATAAAACTTTCATTTCCCCTTATGATTCCCTTCTTTCTTTCATATAATATATGTATTATCACAAAAACAACCTCAACTCCTTATACCTCCATTAGTCCTTTTTATATGATATATATATATATATATATATATATATATATATATATATTAAAACAAACACAATATCCATTCCTTATAACTCCATAATATTGTATTACAATACAAAACACATGAAAAATTTAAACCTGACTGCTTCTCCGATTTTCCCTCGGACATCTTCTCTCGTTTTGGCGTCCGAATCCCTCTACGCAATGCTATTCGACCGTGACAGTTCATGCAGCCCCAGTCTCTATCTGTCGGTGATTCAAATCCCAAAAATGACGTTATCCTTTGTGTTATTGTTCCATGAAAAAGATGAAATTATCTCTAGCGATGTGTTTTTATGTTATACCTGTTAGGGTTAGGGTTTCCACCCCATTCTACGGTCATCTGATGCCCCCGTCATCACTGTTCATTCCTATAAAGTTGTCATTTTTGGCACTGTATCCACTGCCATTCAACGTAAATTTTTGCCACATGTACACGTTGTCCTGCATTTGCATGTCATTTTTATTCCCTGTGACTGCCCATGTCAGGATACCTGCCACACGTCTTAAGGTTCATTGTTACCAACTTATGCTAGAAATTCCCTCACATACATTTCATTTTTATCTTTCGAGGAGATGCCTACAACATCGCCGCATCGCCCTTTCTTCAAGTGTTATCTACAGTATACCTTGGAGTCTCGTAACCGACTGTGCATTCAACGTTGGTCATCGTTGTTTGCTTTGCTTTCATCGCTATCACCGAACTTCGAAGTCTATCTGTGTTGTACTTTACTTTACTACACAACTCCTCTGATATCTTTGGTTATTGGCACATTCGTTCTTGTTAGCATATAATAATATTACATTATTATTTATAGCTTTGCATAAAGGGGATTATAAAATGTAGCGCACATAGGCGCTCTCCAAGGTGGTTGAGATAACCATCGAGTTGGTTCATGGAACCAACTCATTTGTAATCCTATATCTTAATTGAAATACATTGGATCGTTGCTTCACCAAATCCTATATGGCATCAGAGCAGGTTGCTATCTCTTGGCAGACACGTAGGTGGAGAATACAGTTGCCAACTGTTCCACTGACAGTTAATGAATGGGGGGAGGCAGTTTCGACGAGGAGGCGGTTCTTGGGTTCTTGATAGACCAGACTGCGACCAAACGTGACTTGAACCAAACAAACCAAATTCTTGATATACCAGACTACGACTAGATGCGACTCGAACCAGACAAACCAAACTAGAACCAGAGCAGAGTGGACCGAAACTTCATAGACGAATTGAAACTTGGCAGCGTGGGATTCGTGGACAGACAAACGGGCTATGTTGCATGGTGGGGTTGGTTCACCAGCCAAAACAGTAGATAGGTAACCACCTGAAGGTAGTCACCTTCCAAGGTGACCTTCACATTTTTTCAACATTTGCAAGTGCATCTTTCGGATGAATGTGGGATAATCCCACTTCAATTTTTTTTCAAAAACAAATTTCTCGTTGTTTCTATAACAAGCGGGTGTTGTTCTCCTCTTCACAACACCCTTGGTAGTGCAGTTGGTTGAGATGTTTACTGCGCTGCAACCAATCTCGGGTTCGAATCTCGCTATGGGATGAAAAAGAGCTATACATTTTTTGCCCATCATTTTTTTTGACACCTTGTTGGTTCTGTTGACGCGCCCTAGTGCAGTTTGACATCGATGGGATAGTTTTGACACCTGGCGCAATAGATTGATGCCTGGTGAGACATTTTGATGCCTAGAGGGACATTTTGACACTTGGCAGGACAGTTTTGACACCTTGGAGGTCGTTTTGATGTCCACTATGCAGTTTTTGACGCCCGAGAAGGATTTTGACGTCCCGAGAAACATTTTTATGCCTTGAAAGTCATTTTTGTGGCATATTCAAGCTTCTAAAGGGTCCAGGTACCAATTTTTTTTTTCCTTGTTTTTTTTTGCAACAAAAAGGGGGAGCTGATAGTATTCTTCTTTTTACAAAATTAGAAGACCAAGGGAGGATTAAAATTGATGGAAGCAATTTTTTTTTGCTTGGTAAAACTGGTATTATAATAGGTGCATTTTCAGTGGAAACCGACACCTATAGTAGTTCAAATTTGTGGGCATTTATGATTGTATTTATTGCATTTAAATATTTTTTTTTCTTGCATTAACAATCATAAAATAACAAACAAACAAGACCCCAAATTTTAAAAAAACTACTCGTGCAATTCAATTGCACAACGTTCGGTATTTGTGATACCTTTGGCCCACACTTACAGGTAATGCTGTTGTGCTTTGGTTTACTGTATCTGTCGCCTAATATAGCTGCAACAACAATGTCTGAGATTGTTCTCTATAAATCATTGAGGAGAAATAAGAAAACCAGTTCTATTATTCACTTTGTTTCATACCCACATCATGATTGTTGTTAGGCGTAAATCCTGAGAAAGATTTTTTCCAAAGTGTTTAGGGGAAGTTACGCCCCACGCATGCGAAATAAAAATTTTTGTGGTAGGAGTCATTAACAACATGATGCCCTTTCAGTGTCACCTAAGTTCATTATATCGTGCTTCCCATATGTACTAATAGTCTCCCTCACGTAAGGGCGGGTACATACTGAGTGGTATGCTATTCATATATACTTACAGTTTCCCTCACATAAGGGCGGGTATATATTGAGTGGTTACGATATATAGATCTTGCAGGTATAAAGAAAGGGGGACCAGTTGGTGATATAAGAAAACTTCACAAATGGCCACTGTTCACAAGTATCTCTTAGATTCATAGTTGCTGAAAGTTTCTAACTTTGCTCCATGGAAGACAAAGATGAAAGTAATTCTTCAGGTGAAATATTTATGGGATGTAGTGAATGGCACTACAAAACATCCTCAAATAGCAGGAACAAATCAATATGCTTGGGATAAGAAGGACCAAAGAGGTTTCGTGTTTCTCCTACTTGCTACTACAGATGATGTCCAACCACATATTTGCGATTCTAAAACCAGTAAAGCAGCTTGGGATGCTTTGATTACCATGTATGAAGGAAAGAATCAGTCCACTATTCTACACCTTCAAACTCAACTACATACTCTGAGTATTCTGGGGAGACAGTTGATCTATTACTTTGCAGAGTGGCGGAATCGAAATCCAAGTTGAATACTATGGGAAAACCCGTAGATGATGATCTCTTGAACTCTGTCATGTTGAGAGCATTGCCAGATTCCTACAATATGTTGATCACTTCCCTCAATGTCTCTGGTAGACAAGTATCTTTTGTGGAATTGGTAAATTTACTTCAGACTGAGGAAGCAAATCAAGTTCAGAAAGATAAGGTGCCAGATAATGCCCTTTCTACCCAAAAAAAGGGTAAGAAACTGTTAGGAAATGAACAGTAGTTTATTGAAATATTGTGCAGTTTAAATAATACTGCAATACAAACGGACTTCCTGGATTATCCCGGAATGGGCACATCTCAACAGGATGCCGCTGCAACTAAAATAACTAGTTGCTAAGTTAATTTAACAAATTAACAAAATATTAAAGTACGCTAACATCCCCCCTTATTACATTATTTGGGTAATGTAATAACTAATAGCTATACTAAACTACTAGCTATACTAACATCCCCCCTGATTACATCATTTTGCAATACAAAGAGAGCTACGAAACAATTCAAATTTGACATGTGCAAGTGCCTTAGTGAAAATGTCTGCAACTTGAGCATCGGTGGGAATGTATTGAAGCTGAATTCGGTGCTTTGGAACTTCATATCGAATGAAATGACATTGTGTGTCAATGTGCTTTGTTTTTTCATGATGGACTGGATTCTTGATGAGGTTCAGAACACCCTGATTTTCGCAAAACAAGTGTATTGGAGATTTTGATGGATGGCCCATACTTGTCAGAATGCGACGCAACCATATCACTTCGCACATAGCTTCACGTGTGACGCGATACTCTACCTCTGTTGATGAAATAGCAACCACCTGTTGCTTCTTGCTGTGCCAAGAGACAGGACCGGATCCCAGATGAAAAATGTATCCAAAAGTTGACTTGCGATCATCAAATGATCCAGCATAGTCGGAGTCCGTGTATCCTTGCAAGAAGAATTTGTTGTTCCTCTTGTATTCTAGGCCATATTCTATTGTGCCACCGACATAGTGAAGAACACGTTTTGCTGCTTTCCAATGAGTGGTCGTAGGCTCCTGCATGAACCTCGAAAGATTTTGACAGCAAATACGAGATCTGGCCTAGTATTGGTCAGATATATGAGACTCCCGGTCAACTGTCGATAGAGAGTACCATATACCTGAGGTGAATCATCATATCGCGATAACTGAAGTCCCGTCTCCATCGGAGTTGCCATTGGCTTGCAATCAGTCATGCGATATTTTTCTAGCAATGTCTTGGCATATTTTTTCTAAGACACTTTGATGGAGTGCTCCTTCTGGATGAATTCCAGACCAAGACAGTAATGGAGAAGTCCGAGATCTGTCATCTCAAAAGATTTACAAAAGTTTCTTTTGAAAGTAGAGATCATAGTTTCTGAACTCCCTGTAATGAGCAGATCATCAACATAGAGTACAAACAACACTATCTCAGAACCCTGTTTCTTGAAATAGAGGTTTGCATCTGATGGACATCTCTTAAATCCATGCTTCATAAGGTGATTGTCCATTTTTATATACCAAGCTCGAGGAGCTTGTTTCAGACCATATAAGGATTTGACCAATTTGCAAACCTTCTGCTCTTGGCCTTCCACTTCAAATCCTTACGGTTGAGTCATGTAGACTTCTTCTTGGAGATCACCATTTAGAAAGGCACTTTTGACATCCATCTGGTGAAATTTCCACCCATATTGTGCTGCCATAGCACACATAACTCGAATTGTGGTCATCCGAGTAGTAGGTGCAAAAGTTTCCTCGTAGTCAATGCCTTCCTTTTGAGCATAGCCCTTTGCAACAAGACGGGCCTTATGCTTATCAATTGTTCCATCTGCCTTGTACTTGAATTTATATACCCATTTGCAGCCAATGGGTTTCTTTCCATGTGGCAGATCAACAAGCTTCCAAGTTTTATTTTTCATCAAAGACTCATACTCTGTATCCATAGCGGCCTTCCACTGAGGCTCACTAAGAGCATCTTGCACTGATGCAGGTTCAAGATCGTCTATGGTAGACATGAACGCCCTGTCATCATCAATATCCATATCCTCTACTTTTGTACGTGGAGTTACAGAAAGTTCCTCAAAAGATTGACAAAGATCATCAACCTCACCAGTTTCTTTGGCTTCTTTTTCCTTTTGAGCCATACTGCGTGTACGAGGTCTATCCAAGTTCAAATTGGGAGGAGTGGATAAATTTGCGTCTCTGATTATTTGTACACCATTTTGGATTCTTCTTCAGTGGTGTTGAAGAAGATGTCGAAGGACCTCCTGTCTGTGTTGACGAAGGAATCTTCTCTTCCTTAGATTCCACAAGATCTAGGTGTACTTTAGATGTGCTTTGTGATGTGAAAGCTTCATCAAAGACAACATCTCTGCTGACATGAATTTTCTTGGTCAAAGGATCTATCAAACGATATCCTTTAGAGTGCTCATCATAACCAAGAAAAATACATCTCAGTGTTTTCTCATCTAGCTTCTTCCTTTTCTCTTTTGATATGTGCATGAAAGCGTGACATCCAAAAATACGTAGATGAGATATGGAGGGTTTTCGACCACTCCATGCTTCCTGTGGAGTCATTCCTTTTAGGGCCTTTGTGGGTGCCCTATTCAACAGATATCTTGTAGTGGTGACAACTTCGCCCAATATTGTTGCCCAAGAGTAGCTCTCGTGAGCATACAACGAACCATTTCCATGATAGAATGGTTCCTTCTCTCGAGCAACTCCATTTCTTTGAGGAGTATAGGCGATTGTTAATTGTCTCTTGATTCCATGCTTACCTAAGAATGCAAAAAATTCTTTAGAGGTAAACTCCCCCCCTCGATCTGAGTGGAGGGTTTTAATAGAAGCTCCTGACTCCTTCTCAACGGATTTCTTGAATTGCTGGAAGAATGCGAAAGCTTCGGATTTCAGTTGGAGAAAGAAAACCCACATCTTTCGTGAGTAGTCATCTACGAATAACTAAAAGTACCTCTTCCCTCCATAACTGTTGGGTGTGAAAGAACCGCACAGATCGGTGTGAATTAACTCCAAAGGTTTTTGTGCTCTTGTTGAGCTCTTCTCAAATGGTACTCTATCTTTGCTTTCCTGCCAAGAAGTCAGAGCACACTGGCAATGTGGCAGAAAGGGAAGGAAGACCCTTTACCATATCATACTTACTGAGCTCAAGTAAGTAGCCAGAACTAAGATGCCCATATCTCTTGTGCCATAGGGAAGTTGCCTCCTTGGTAGAGACAGTCATGGCAACATGTGGAGTAGAGATAGCATATAGGGCAAATAAGCCGTGCTTATATGAAGCTGTTGCAATCTGCTTACCCTTCTTGGTAATAGTACAATACTTCTTGCCATTCTCAACACGAAAGTTGACAACCATATTTCTATCCAGGATTTGTGTGACTGACAATAAATTGTTAGCCAATCCTGGAACATAGAGGACTTTGTCAATATGACACTTGCCATCAGGAAGAGTGAATGAAACTGTACCCTCTCCCTGAACCCTGTAGGTTTTATCATCAACAATGGTGACAGGTTTGCCCTCTTTGGCCATGAATGATTCAAACCATGATCTGTCGCCAGTCATATGTTTGCTAGCTCCAGAATCGACATACCAAACAGGATCCCTCTGTGTGGAATCTGTGGTAGTCATGAGCACCTTGTGTGCCCATTCAGAATTTGAGTCAGATTCTTCAACAACAACATTCACCTGGGGTTGTTTGTTTTTATTTTGTGGTTTGTTTTGGCCTCTCTGCTTGTTCTTATGCCAACACCTGTTGGTGTCATGGTTGTCTTTCTCACAGATCTTGCACCACCTCTTCTTATGTTGAGGTTGTTTTCCTTTTCCTTTCATATCCTGTTGAGAATTTCCTCCTTTATGAAAGTTGCCTCCTTTTTGCCCATTACCTTTCTTCCTAGAACCCTGCTTGTTGGTGTATAGGGTTGTATTGGAAGAATCATCCTTGTGAAGTTGGCGTGCCTCCTGTTGTTGAAGCAGATTGACCAAATCGATGTAGGTAATTTGTCATTGAGACACCTGGATGGAGGTGATCAACATATCAAATGAAGAAGGCAAAGCTCTCATCACAATTGAAATGAGAAGCTTTTCGTCCACAAAATCTCCCAAAGAATTCAATTTCTCTTTCAATTCAGACACTCTGCACAGAAAGAGTTCAACTGTTTCACCCTGTCTCAAACTTAGGTTATGAAGTTGTTGTTGAAGATGAAGAATGGTTGAATCATTCTTTCCCTCATAGATGGTTTTAAGGGCATCCCATGCCTCTTTACCACTTGCTTTGTTGGCTATATGAGGTTGCACTTCATCCGAAACAGACAAACAAAATGAGCACCTTTACTTGACTGTCTTTCTTGTCAAAAGCTATCCGATTAGCAGTAGGAGCTGTGGATCCTGATCTTTGGTGAAGGCCTAGGTGTTACTCCAGTAACAATATCCCATAAATCTTCCATTTGGAGAATTGCCTTCATCTTATGTTTCCATGGTGTATAATTTGGACCTTTCAATAACTGATGAGGATCAGTCATCAACTTTGCAACAACGGCCATAGTGAAGGTTCCTTATAACACCAATTGGTCCCCCTTTCGATATACCTTTTGCTATGCCGTTATACCATACAAAATACCCGCACTTACGTGAGGGAAACTATAGGTATTTAGAAATATCAACAAAAATCACCCGCCCTTACGTGAGGGAGACTATAGGTGAGTTTTAGAGATCATACGATACGTGGAACATAAGCGATACTGAAAGGGAATCGCCTTGTTGATGGCACCTACCATAGAAGATTCTTCTCATGCGTGGGGCGTAACTTCCCCTAAACACTATGAATAATACTTCATCAGGATTTACGCCTAAACACAAGAGCGATTAAGGGTAGTGGATGGAGTAAAAAAATGCAAAAATGGCAAACTTATCTCTCCCCGACGATTTATAGAGAACAAGCTCAGACGTCGTTGTAGCGGCTATATTAGGCGGCGGATACGATAGCGCAATCACGACAACTTTACCTGTAAGTGCTGGCCAGAGGTATCACAAATACCGAACGCTGCAGTGCAATAAATTGCACGGATGGGTTTTAAATATTTCGGGGACTTAGGGAGTGTATTTGATTTTTTTTTTAACTTTTAATGAAGTAGTGCAAAAATGAAATATGCAACATACAACATAAAAAGTGCCCACAAGAATTAACCCTCCAGGTGTCGGACACAGCCGAAAATGCACCTTTACAATAATGCCAAAAATTTGTTTTTTTTCAGAAAATTACTCACATTCCCCCTTTGATTTTTTGAAAAAAATATCCCCCCTAAAAAAAATTCTCTTTAACAAAGCATTTTAATAATTATTATGTATTTAAAGTTAAAATAAATAATTTTAATTTATATAGTTTTAAAAACTTATGAAAAAATAAATTAAAATTAAATTTTAATTTATAAAGCTTTAAAAACTATAGAAAATAAATTAAAATTAAAATTTTAACTAAAAAATAATAATTAAAAAAAACTTTGAGAATTTTTTTTTTACCTTTGAAAGGGGGGAGTCGGCGGGATTTGAACCCTTGACCTGCAGGCTCCCAGAGCCTTACCGCACGGCTCACAACCACGTGAGCCAGCGGGTTGATTCGAAAGGATCAAGGGGCCCCCTCGTATTTGAGGAGGGTCCTCAGTCTGTTGCCCGAGTGCGACCTCTCTGCTTGGTCCCCGGTCCTCTGCTCCTTGGTCGCTGGCTGCAACTCGCTACGCACGCAGCACGACACAGCGCGGGGGAAGGCGGCCACGTCTGCAAAAAAAAAAAAATATATATATATTTTTAAATTAAAAAAAAACTTTTCTTTTGTTTTTTTTTTTTAATCAACCAGCGGGGGGCGGGCGCGGCGCAGCTCCGCTGCTGCTAGCGTGGCCGGACGCGCTGCGTGCGACTGCGTGATGTCCACTGGCTGGACACGCCTGCGCGCGGCTGCGTGACGTCCGCTGGATGGACACGCCTGCGCGACGTCTGCTGTCTGCGGGGGGGGCCTCCCCTCCCTCGATCGCGCGTGGATGCGCGACGACTGTCGTGCGTTTGCGCTCGACAATTTTTTTTTTTTTTTTTTAATTCAAGAGAGGGTGGGCGGACCACGATTTTTTTTTTTTTTTTTTAAAAGTAATCACGCGACGACGTGATTAAAAAAAACATCATGTTTCACCTGGCAATCCCAAAAAAAAAATTCTCCGCCTGGCAATCCCCTGCGCTTTTCTGCTTCCGCTTCCAGCTTTCTCTCACTCTCACCCTTCACTGCAAAAAAAAATTGCCGTAGCAATCTGGCTCTGATGCCATGTTAGGAAACGAACCAGTAGTTTATTGAAATATTGTGCAGTTTAAATAAGACTGCAATACAAACGGACTTCCTGGATTAGCCCGGAATGGGCGCATCTCAACAGGATGCCGCTGCAACTAAAATAACTAGTTGCTAAGTTAATTTAACAAATTAACAAAATATTAAAGTACGCTAACAACAAGGTCAATTTCAAAAAGGGGGTTCTTCTGTAAAGGGAAAAGGGAAGCAAAAAGATAAATAATATTGCAAGATTTTTGATATGAATAACCATGACAACAACTGATGTTGGTTTAAAAACAAGCAACAAAATGACCATGCTTCTAAGAAGAAGGGCAAAGAGAAACAACAATACAAAAAGAAACATAAGAAACCTAAGGGTCATGTTGCTTATGCTGAATCCAAATCTGACTTAGATTCCCTTGGGTTCGATTCAGATTCAGACTCTGAAAGAGCACAAAAGGTGCTCATGACCCATCATCTTCCTAGATAGATGTTGTATGGTATATTGATTCGGGAGCTAGTAAGCACATGACTGGGGATAAATCATGGTTTGACACTTTTGAGGAGAAATAAGGTAAGCCAATCACAATTGCTGACAATCAAGTCTACCAAGTGAAGGGTGAAAGGGATGTTTTTGTGTCTCTTCTCGATGGTAAATGTTAGATAGAAAAGGTCCTCTATGTGCTGGGACTAGCAAATAATTTGTTGCCAGTTACACAAATGTTGGATAGAAATATGGATGTCATGTTCCGAGTTGTCAAAGGCAAGAAAATATGTTTTACATCCCACAGTGGTAAACATGTTGCAACTGGATCCTACAAGCATGGCTTATTCATTTTAGATGCTATTTCCACTCCTCATGTTGCTCTGGCTACAACTACAAAGGAGACCACCTCCCTCTGCCATAAACGTTATGGGCATCTAAGTTCTGGATATTTTCTTGCATTGCGCAAATATGAGATGGTGAAATGTCTTCCTCACCTTTCCTATATCTTACCAGTTTGCTCAGGTTGCTTAGCAGGGAAGCAACATCGAGTACCCTTTGAAGCTAGCTCTTCTCGAGCTCAAACATCTTTAGCATTGATACACATCGATCTGTGTGGTCCTATGCCAACCAGCTATGGTGGAAAGAAGTAATTTCAATTGTTTGTTGATGATTACTCACAAAAGATGTGGGTTTTCAAAGGCTTTTTCATACTTTCAACAATTCAAGAAACTTGTTGAGGAGTCAGGATGTTCCATCAAGACCCTCCACTCAGATTGAGGGGGGGAATACACCTCTGAAGAATTTTCTTCTTTTTTGAAAGAACATGGGATTAAGAGACAACCGACTACAACCTATACACCTCAGCAGAATGGAGTTGTAGAGAGGAGAAATCGTTCCATTATGGAAATGGTTCGATGTATGCTAAAGGGAGCATATCTTGAGGATCAGTATTGTGCAGAAGTAGTCAACACAATAATATACCTCTTGAATAGAGCACCCACCAAAGCTCTACAAGGAAAAACTCCACAAGAAGCTTGGAGTGGTAAGAAACCCTTCATTTCTCATCTAAGGGTTTTTGGATGTAAAGCATTCATGCACATTCCAAAACAGAAAAGGAAGAAGTTGGATGAGAAAACCTTGCAGTGTATCTTTCTTGGCTACGATGAGCATTCAAAATGATATCGACTGATTGATCCTAAGACCAAGAAGACACACTTAAGTAGAGATGTATTTGATGAAGCTTTCACATCAAATGACACATCTACAACAGTATACCTAGATGAAGAACCTAAGAAAGAGGTTAAAATTCAACATAAACAATAGAAAGTCCCAAAATGGTATACTAGTACTTTGAGAGATTTTAAGTTGAATTCACTCCCAGATCTATCTCTAGATAGGCCATGTACTCGTAGTATGACTCAGCAAATGAGGGCAGAGGCATCTACTTCAGAGGTTGACGAACATTGCCAACACTTTGATAATTTGTCAGTTGATACAGAAAATGATAGAGAAGAAGATGTGGATGATGAAAGGGTTTATATGTCCACATTGGATGCAAATGAACCTACAACGGTTCAAGATGCACTTGATGAGCCATAGTGGAAGGCAACCATGGATGTAGAACATTAGTCTCTCATGAAAAATAATACTTGGAAGTTAGTCGATATGCCAATAGGAAAGAAACCCATAGGCTGTAAATGGGTGTTCAAAGTAAAATATAAAGCAGATGGATCTATTGATAAGCATAAGGCCCGAATTTTTGCAAAGGGTTATGCTCAGAAAGAAGGCATAGACTATGAAGAAAATTTTGCCCCTACTGCAAAGATGACTACCATTCATGTACTTTGTGCCATGGGAGCTCAGTTTGGGTGGAAGTTACATTAGATGGATGTTAAAAGTGCCTTCTTGAATGGTGACTTACAAGAAGTATACATGACCCAACCAGAAGGATTTGTGGTTGAAGGGCAAGAATAGAAAGTTTGCAAGTTAATCAAATCCTTGTATGGGATCAAACAAGCTCCTCGAGCTTGGTATATCAAGATAGACAGTCACCTTGTGCGACATGGTTTCAAAAGAAGTCCTTCAGATGCAAATATCTATATTAAGAACAATGATTCTGATATAGTGATTCTAGTGTTATATGTAGATGATGTGATCATAACAGGAAGTTCAAAAAAAGTGATTGATTCAGTGAAAGTTGATTTGAAACAATCATTTCAAATGACAGATCTAGGACTTCTTCACTATTATCTTGGTTTGGAAGTAACTCAAGAAGTGCATCAATTAGAGTAACACAAAAGAAGTATGCCAAGACTCTAGTGGAAAAATATCAAATGACTAAATGTAAGTCCAAATCAACTCCAATGGAGCAAGGACTTAAGTTATCATGATATGATGAATCACCTTAGGTAGATGGTACTCTCTATCGCCAGTTGATTGGGAGTCTCCTATATTTGACAAATACCAGGCCAGATCTTAGTTTTGCTGTAGGCTATCTTTCAAGGTTCATGCAGGACCCTAAGGTGAGTCACTGGAAAGCAACAAAAAGAGTTCTTCATTATGTCCATGGTAGTACAAACTATGGCCTGGAGTATAAAAAACTAACAAGTTTTTCTTACAAGGATACACAGACTCATATTATTCTGGGTCCATTGATGATTGTAAGTCAACTTCTGGATATGTTTTTCATCTGGGATCTGGACCTGTCTCATGGTGCAGTAAGAAGCAGCATGTGGTTGCTTTATCTTCTACTGAGGCAAAATATCACGCAGTCAGTGAATCAGTCTGTGAGATAATGTGGTTAAGTTGCATTCTTACAAACATGGGCCTTCCAAAGAATCTACCTCTTCATTTGTTTTGCGACAATCAAGATGTTTTGAATCTTGTCAAGAATCTAATTTTTCATGAACGTACCAAACACGTTGATACCCGATGTCATTTCATTCGAGATGAAGTTCCAAATAACCATATACAACTTCAATATATTCCCACTAATGCGCAAATTGCTAATATTTTCACCAAAGCACTTGGACGTATCAAATTTGAAATGTTTCACAATACTATTGGGATTTACCAATAATGTAATAAGGGGGGGTGTTAGCATATAATAACATTACATTATTGTTTATAGCTTTGCATAAAGGGGATTATAAAATGTAGTGCACGTAGGCGCTCTCCAGGGTGGTTGAGATAACCACCGAGTTGGTTCATGGAACCAACTCATTTGTAATCCTATATATCAATTGAAATACATTGGATCGTTGCTTCGCCAAATCCTATAGTTCTGCCGCCAATCATATTCTCTATGGGCGTTCTCATTATACGGGACTTCTAACAAGCTTGTATTTTTTTTTGTATGTCTCAACAAACAATCAACCTACATGGCTATCCTATTTGAAATTAATGACCGCTGTGTGAAACCCTTGTGGTAGTGTCCCATAATGCCAAGACATTCGCTATAGATGCCACCTAAATCCATTTGCCAATTACATTATTCGTTCACGTACTCATTCATGACCTGGGAAACTCCCGTTGGCTTTGCTCTTCATCTGGTCAACAGGCCTTGTTATGGCACCCTCGAAACTTGGAACCATTATGTCAAAGGTCCCCCTTCTTTCGACTGTGCATTTTGATAGAACAGTCGATCGAATTTTCCATTGCTTCCAGTTCGTCTATGTCTATTTGGGCATTTCATCAATTATGTCATTTTGGTCGGCTTCCACAATTGGGCCTCATCGACGTCCACGTCATCGTTCGGTGACCCAGTGATCCAATCCTAGTCACCCCACATGCCAGCTTTGTCCTCATTGTAAACTTCCCTTCAACATCTGCGTTGTCGACTGACGTTCGTCTTGCCACGTTAGCCATCCATCACCATATTTCATCGCTAATTCTGAGATGACAAACCAATTTCTTCCCCGTATATCTACCTATGTTGCGTTCTATGCTATGCACAAAGCCCCTTATCATTCGGCCTTTGTTTTGATTCGTCATGTGGGTCCCTCACCTTGCTTTTCAAACCAACCGTAGCAAGCCTTCCATGATTCTACCCCGTCTTATCTGCTGCTGTACATTCTGACTCTTCTTGTCGTTCAACCTACACATAAGCACGACGTCAGTTGCATAGGATATTTAAATTGTATAAAATTTTGAAACATTATTCAATGCTACTTATATGACACTAATATTAACATTAATATTAAGGTTAATTATACCTGTATATGTTGATCATCCTTTTATTTATTATTCTATTTTTATTTCTTTTTATTACAAACATATATATAACTATATATATGAATGTATATATTTTCGTTATTGTTCTTAAAGTTATATATATATATATATATATATATAAGGTATAAACATTTATATATATATATAAATTTTTTGATTTATTTATTATTATTATTATTTTTATAAAATGATTTTTTTTTTTTTGGTAAGTAACAACATATTTACAGCGGGTTTTTTGTTGAAGGATCCCAAAACCTTAGTTACATAGGAAGCCGTGGCTACAATTGCGAGTAAAAACTAGGGCTGCACCCTTGGGCAACAGTTCGGGGCCCAGGGCCCTAGTGCCTACAAAAATATAGACTAGCTATGAGACCAGCACTACAAAATTTGGTCTATGGCCACCAAAAAATGGAAAAACCGCAAAACAACAAATGCCAAAAATGCAAAAACCTGTTCGTCGCCGCTCCGGGAGGCCCTGTGGTTGAGCCTGGCCTAGACGGGGCCCGACCTGATAGAGCAACTCCTCTCCCTGTCAGGGCCATTGCCCAGCCTACGACGGGTTCGGCCAGGGCATTGGCCACTGAGGAAGCCACTTTGGGAGCCAATTGTAATGTCAAGGAAGGCCCTGGTAGTCAAAGTCTGCATCTTGCTACTAGAGTCAGAACTGCCTTTGGTGACCTTCGAGACCTCCACCTTGTACTTCTTGGATTTGTCAGTAGCCCTGCTGCTGCCTGGGGTCAGGCCTTTGCGACTTGAGCAGGATTCGGGGCCTCGACTGGGCCCTGGACCTGAGTTTTGCATTTTTGGGTGGGCCAACACCTTTTCAGGGAAGGGGAGCCTTCAGGGGAGGGGGTATCCTTGGATTTTGATGCTGTAAGGGAAGCACGGGGTGCGGCAATGCATCTTTAGGGCCTCAACATGGGGCAGGCAAAGCGCCTGGGACCTCATCGATGCTGGAATTGTCTTGCGATACTATTTGGGCCAGAGCTTCAAGGAAGTTCGTGGTCCAGGTAGTGAAATCTTCTGCTGCGATGGCCTGGTTGGACATGAAGTCAACTGCCCTGTTGCCTTCTCTGTACACATGCTGAAGGGCATGATCAGGGAACCCTTGGAGAATGGTGTGGACTTCCCGAATGGAGTTGTGAATGCGCCAAGAGCAACTTCTCGGGATGCGGGTAACTTTGATTATAAGTTCGAAATCGACCTCGATGATGACTTTTGGGGTGGACTCCTTGAGGACAGTCAGCCCACTGAGGAGAGCTGCTACTTCGATGAAGTTTTTGGTCTGGATGCCAAGCAGAGCAGCGTACGCCAAGATCAGGGCCCCATGACTGTTGTGGATGACCCCGCCCGCACCCGAGGGCCCAGGATTTCCTTTAGAAGCTCCGTCAAAGTTAAGTTTGACCCATCCGAGAGGAGGGGCAGTCCACCTGGTCGTAGACCTACGGGAGGGGGCAAGGGGGGGCCGGGGGGAAGCTAAATTTTGAGGGAGGAAAGGAGGGTGGCCTCACCTAGGCGTCGAGACGCCTCAGTCAAGGGGAAGGAGCATGAATTCTCAAGGGCAAAGGTCACAGCCTTGGTCTCTATCCACTGGGGGGAGCGAGCTGAGGAGGAGAAGGCTCTGCTGTAGCACTCCGACCGGAGTTGCCAAAGCATATGAGGAAGGCGGGGAGCCCCAGAGGAAGCAGATGAAGGGATGGGCAAAGGGGTTGGGCCACTGAGACAGGAGGTCAGAAATGGAGTTGGGAGCCACCCACTGGATAGAGAATTGGGAAAGGATGAGGCCTAAGACTTTGGACGAAAAGGGACAATTGATAAAAAGGTGATTAGTGGACTCCCAGGCAACACATCAGAGGAAGCATCTATTCAGGATCTGAAATCCCCTCCTGATTAGATTCTCGATCGTTAGGATCTTGTTTTGGACGGTCGCCCAAATGAAGTGGCTAATTTTGGGGATCAAATTCTTGGCCCACACTTGTCGGGTTGGAAAGGGAACCTCATCAGGGACTCTTTGGAGATTGTAAGCAGATTTGACAGAAAAGACTCCACTGGGAGTACCATGCCAAACGCATCTATCGATTCCTCCGGAGGACAGGATGACGGTCACCTTGAGGAGGCGCTGAAGCCTGGCAGCTTGGAGCGGGTGCCTGGGATCTAGGATGGGTTTCCAGGTAGCCCACCCCTGGTTCTGGGTAGGATAGGCCGACACTCTGGGCCCTTTGTCTGCAAGCCCTGGTTTGAGGACGAGAAGCTCTCTATCAGCAGTCAAGGCCTCATCATGAATCCATCTGTCTTCCCAGAAGTCGATCTTGGCTCCGTCCCCGAGGATCCATCTGGTCCCTTTCTGGATTATGTCTTTGGTGAATATCAAGGACTTCCAAAAGGCTGATCCATCTCGGGGCTGAGCTTCACTGAGGAAGGGGTGGTTATGATAGTATTTTCTACGCACGATGCTGACCCACTCATTAGGGGTATTGGTGTGCACCTTCTAGGCATGTTTGGACAAGAGGGTATTGTTCATGAGGACCACCCATCTGAGCCTGATCCCTCCCTCACCTTTGGGGTGGTAGATCAGGGGCTAGGAGACCAGGGGAATCCTCTTCTTATCTTCGTTGCCCGACCAAATAAATCATTTTTGAATTTGTTCGATGTGAGCTACAATGGAGGCCAAGATTCTGAAGACCGACATGAAATAGATAGGAATGCTTTGCAGGACTACCGTCAAGAGGGTGGCTCTGCCATCTTGCGAGAGGAGGTGACCTTTCTAGGGGGCCAGCTTCCTCTGAATCCGCTCAATCACCCCACCCCATATGGCCTTGGAGGACGCACCTGTGAACAGGGGAAGCTCGAGGTAAGAGGAGGGAAGGGAACCAGGGGTGCAACCCAAAATCTGCCCGATTCTGATCTACCTAGCCAAGGGAGTATGGATGAAGAAAATCTTGCTTTTTTAGAGGTTTATTTTCTACCCCGCCGCCTCCTCATATAGGGTCAAGATACACTTGAGGGTCTTGGCTTGAGGGATTGAGGCAGAGGTGGCGAGGATGGTGTCATCCACAAACTACTGGTGGGACACAGGGGGTGGGCCCGGTGCAGGCCTGATGCCTAAAAAGAGACCGCGGGTCACAATGCCCAAGATGGTACGCCCCAAGGCCTCAGCTAGAACGATGAAGAGGATCAGGGACAGGGGGTCACCTTGGCGGAGGCCTCTGGAACTTTGGAAGAACCTGGCAGGGGACCCATTGATGAGGATGGAGAACCACGGGGAGGACACGTAGTTGCTAATGAGCCTGACCCAGGAGGGGTGGAACCCAAAATTAAGGAGGACCTTGGACAGGAAAGCCCAGTCAACCTTGTCAAAGGTCTTGTTCATATACAGCTTGAGCAGAAAGGAGGTTTTTTTGGATAGGACAGCCGAGTGAATGGCCTCGTGCATGATTATAACACTGTCTATGATCAGTCTGCCTTTGATCGAGCTGCCTTGACAAGGGGCAATAATCAGGGGAAGGATATCCTTAAGGCGGGAGGCCATGGATTTAGTCAGGATTTTGTACAGGACATTACACAAGCTGATGGGGTGAAAATCTGAGAGGGAGCTAGCTGCTTGGGTCTTGGGGATCAGGGCAGGTCCCGAATGGCTGCACACATTTCTTAGTCGACGATGTCCCAAAAATATTGGAAGAATCAGGGGGGGAATCCATCCGGGCCCGGGGCCACCTCAGCCTTCATGGAGAAAGTGGTAGCATGGATTTTGAAATCAGACAAGGGCTACATAAGCATATCATTTTCCATGGCTAAGACGAAATAAGGAATGTGTTCCAAAAGGGATTCAGCTGCTTTCGGGGACATGGGTGGGCTGTCACCCCGGAGCTCCTGGAAGAAGTGGGTGGCTTTAGCCTGGATGTCCTCTTCTTCCTTGATGATTCTGTCATCGCTGCCCACCAACTCAGCAATTCTGTTGGAACCCCTATTCTTGAGAGTCGACGCGTGGAAGAAATTAGTATTTGCATTGCCATCTTGGAGCCACAGGGATCTCGAATTTTGCCTCCAAAATGTTTCTTCCCTAGCCAGAATGTTGTGATACTCACTGAGAGCAAGGCGTTCCTCTTCCCTGAGCCCCGGGTCTTGGGAGCCTGCTTGAAATTTGGACTCGAGGTCTTCAAGCTTATATTTAAGAATCGCTTTGTTTTCAAAGATGTTACCGAACACCTCCTTATTCCAAACCTTGAGTTGCTCTTTGAGGCATCTTAGCTTGTGAAAAACTTATTCAGCGGGGCATCCAGGGACTGGGGGAGCCCACCAACGGCCTACCTAGGCCTAAAAGTCAGGGTGATGTAGCCACATGGACTCGAACCAGAAAGACCTCTTTGGGGAGGGGCAATGGTTAGTTTCGAGGAGGAGGGGGCTGTGATCAAACCCTATTTTGGGGAGGGACAACAAGGTGGCATCGACAAACATGGGAAGGGATTCCTTTGACAAGAAAAATCTATCTAGTCTGACCTGTATATGATTTTCTCCCGCTCTTCTATTGGACTAAGTGAACCTGACTCCTTTCAAATTGACGTCCATGAGCTCATTAAGGGTGGTAAAGGCTCCAAAGTCCTCCATGCTCTTGCCCTATACCGCTGAGCCCCCGCTTTTATCAAAAAGGAATAGGGGGCTGTTGAAGTCCCTGGCTAGGATCCAAGGCAGGGAGGCAAAGGCTTCTCTCATCAAGCTAATCTCCTTCCATAAGGCTGCTTTCTCGATGGGGTTGTTAGGAGCGTAGACGTTGGACAGTATCCACGAGCACCTTGACTTCACGCAATGGACCAGAATGTTGATTATTCTAGGAGACGAAGATATAAGTCCTCCCTCAAAAGATCGGGGGTCCCACATGCACAACAAACCCCTGGATGAGCCGACCATCAGGGTAGACAGGGACTCACAATTACACCAGGTAGCTTGTGCTACATGCCAGGCAGCATCGTCATCTATTTTGGTCTCCTGAAGGAGGAAGGACGGGCGGTGATCCCTACAAAGTTGGTCGAGGATCCTTTTCTTGGGGGCCCCATTTAGCCCCCTGATATTCCAGGTGATGAGCTTCATTTGACACCCTTATGGGGTTGCTTTCCCCCCTTCTCGGCCTGAGCGGGGGGTTTGGGTCGGATGGCATCCATCTTGGAGAAGCTTGTGCCAACGTCAGAGAGAGTTGCTTGGGAGCCATTGGCTATGTCATCTTCAGTGAACCTTATCCGCTAGTCACCCAGGGTGGGCCGCCCTCTTTTGAGTTTACTGCCAAAGTCTGTGGCAAAATTCCTACTCCGGGTCATCTTGGGGCTGACTTCATCGGGTTCGGATGGAGAACTAGCTTCGATCTCTTCATCTAACCTCTTAGATCCACACTCCAAGGGAGGAAGCCCAGTAGGGATCATCGAGAGGGGCGGGGGGGGTCAAGGGGGGATAGCGGGAGTGGGGGGGAGAAGGGGGCCCCGACAGAGGTGGGAGCCGGTGGGGAAAGGAGCTCGGGCAACTCGCATGCCTGGAGGGGGGCGCAAGTAGGGGCCTGCGGGGCGGGATTCGAAGCGGGAAGGGAGGGAGAACCTGGGATCGAGGCCCCAAAAGATGACCCAGGGGAGGGAGCAGCGTAAGGGGAAACCTGGGGGAGACCGTCCTCTAGATCAGGGTCCACATGAGATCCCTTTTGGGCAGGAGGGGGAGCCTCCTTGCTGGTCCAGGCCTGGTATCTGTGGTCGTCATGAGGGGGCCCTCGAGATGGGGCTCGACCTGATCGAGAAGGGAGTTTGGGGACAGGGCCATCAACATTTTTGGAAACCGAGCATTGGTGGGGGAGGTGGCCCTGAGTGCAGCAGGTGGGGCAGAAGGCAGGTTTATTTTCATAGATCAGGGGTTGGTGCCACAATAAGGACCCAGATGAGATGGTCACCGAAGAGGGGAGAACAAATTTGAGATTGGCGTTGACACAAAATATGGCATGCACCATTCGAGATCCTGCCTTGGTAGCGGGGTCAAAGGCCACCAGGTCCCCGACCAACTGAGCAATGAGTCTTAGGACGTCTTCGTGCCATAGGTGAAAGGGAAGGTCTGGGAGATGAACCCAGATCGGGGTGAAATTGATGCTTTGGGTGCTGGGGTGGAAGTCATCTCGATAACGCCTGAGGAAGAGGCTTTTGCGCCCCAAAAACTAGGGCCCGCTCGACAGGATATTTTTGGCATCCTCGTTGTTATTTAACTTGATGATGAAGAAACCCTTGGTCAGGGCAACCAGCTGAATATGCCCGAACACCTTCCATTTGGTAGCCACCCATCTGCATATGGTTTCCATGTCTGGGCGCCCTCCCAAGAATTTCCCTACTAGGGAGGTAGAGGAACCAGCTACCAAGGAGGCATAGACCTCCTCTTGAATAGAAATGTGGGTGCCCTCGAGGGAAAGCCCTAACCCTAGGGCCTAGGAAGGGGCCCTGGTGCCCACCAAGATCTACTGATAGGAGGGTTTGCTCCCCAAGACAGAGCCCTACCCAAGATCAAGGGGATTTTTCCCTAGGCCTACGCTCGCATCGAGGCTGGCCTGGGGGCCAGGGCCCAAGATGCCGTCCCTGCCTTGGCCGCCAATCAGATCAGGCAGAGAGCCATCCTTTGGGCCCATCGAGGGTCCTACTGGCCCGAGACCAGGCCCTGACGTGCCTGACCCCAATCCCGAACCTGATCCCACCCAAAAACCTACACTGCTCTCTGAGCCTGTCCCCAGCCCTATGTTCGTACCTGCTCCTGCTCTTGATACTTCTACCGCTCTCACCATCCTCATTTTTTCCCAAAAATTGGGTAGTTTAGAAGCCCCAAGAACCTAGCTCTATGGCCAATCGTAGTTGTCCCATCCGGGTATACCACATGGCATCAGTCACAAGGGGGTTGAATTATTAATATATCAACAAGTTGGACATAGAGAAAATGGAGCCTTGTCGGCCTCTACCAGCACACATGACATTTGCCAACTATGCCTACATATCCAGCAGGGTGGAGGCAGTGGGAATGGAACTTGGGTCGACCACAACCAGCACCCAGGGCATTTGCCAATTGCTCTACGCACACAGATAAAAATTGGGTAGTTTAGAAGCCCCAAGAACCTAGCTCTATGGCCAATCGTAGTTGTCCCATCCGGGTATACCACATGACATTAGTCACAAGGGGGTTGAATTATTAATATATCCACAGGTTGGGCATAGAGAAAATGGAGCCTTGTCGGCCTCTACCAGCACACAGGACATTTGCCAACTATGCCTACATATCCAGCAGGGTGGAGGCAGTGGGAATGGAACCTGGGTCGGCCACAACCAACACCCAGGGCATTTGCCAATTGCTCTATGCATGCGGATAAAAATTGGGTAGTTTAGAAGCCCCAAGAACCTAGCTCTATGGCCAACCGTAGTTGTCCCATCCGGGTATACCACATGGCATCAGTCACAAGGGGGTTGAATTATTAATATATCCACAGGTTGGGCATAGATAAAATGGAGCCTTGTCGGCCTCTACCGACACACAGGACATTTGCCAACTATGCCTACATATCCAGCAGGGTGGAGGCAGTGGGAATGGAACCTGGGTCGGCCACAACCAGCACCCAGGGCATTTGACAACTGCTCTACGGACATGGATAAAAAATTGGGTAGTTTAGAAGCCCCAAGAACCTAGCTCTATGGCCAACCGTAGTTGTCCCATCCGGGTATACCACATGGCATCAGTCACAAAGGGGGTTGAATTATTAATATATCCATAGGTTGGACATAGAGAAAATGGAGCCTTGTCGACCTCTACTAGCACACAGGACATTTGCCAACTATGCCTACATATCCAGCAGGGTGGAGGCAGTGGGAATGGAACCTGGGTCGGCCACAACCAGCACCCAGGGCATTTGCCAACTGCTCTACGCACACGGATAAAAATTGGGTAGTTTAGAAGCCCCAAGAACCTAGCTCTATGGCCAACCGTAGTTGTACCATCCGGGTATACCACATGGCATCAGTCACAAGGGGGTTGAATTATTAATATATCCACAGGTTGGGCATAGAGAAAATGGAGCCTTGTCGGCCTCTACCAGCACACAGGACATTTGCCAACTATGCCTACATATCCAACAGGGTGGAGGCAGTGGGAATGGAACCTGGGTCGGCCACAACCAGCACCCAGGGCATTTGCCAACTGCTCTACGCATGCGGATAAAAATTGGGTAGTTTAGAAGCCCCAAGAACCTAGCTCTATGGCCAACCGTAGTTGTCCCATCCGGGTATACCACATGGCATCAGTCACAAGGGGGTTGAATTATTAATATATCCACAGGTTGGGCATAGAGAAAATGGAGCCTTGTCGGCCTCTACCAACACACAGGACATTTGCCAACTATGCCTACATATCCAGCAGGGTGGAGGTAGTGGGAATGGAACCTGGGTCGGCCACAACCAGCACCTAGGGCATTTGCCAACTGCTCTACGGACGTGGATAAAAAATTGGGTAGTTTAGAAGCCCCAATAACCTAGCTCTATGGCCAACCGTAGTTGTCCCATCCGGGTATACCACATGGCATCAGTCACAAGGGGGTTGAATTATTAATATATCCATAGGTTGGGCATAGAGAAAATGGAGCCTTGTCGGCCTCTACCAGCACACAGGACATTTGCCAACTATGCCTACATATCCAGTAGGGTGGAGGCAGTGGGAATGGAACTTGGGTCGACCACAACCAACACCCAGGGCATTTGCCAACTGCTCTATGCACACGGATAAATGATTTTATATTTTGGTCATATTTAAATGATTTTGATATAATGGACTTGAAAATGTTTTAATTGGTTTAATTTTCAAATAGTAAATTGAGTCAAAACATTATAAGACCAAAATCATGCAACCCAATCAAATCAACTAGATAGAACTGATAGAAGACCCTTCAATCGAAGATCAAGAGGACACTTATTAATCCCTTGAAATAATATTGAAGGAAGACATAAATACACGCATGTCTATCAATACTCTAAAAGAAGACCAAATGAAAGCGACAAATACTACACAGGGAGTAAAATTGGATCTGCATTACAAATGCCCAAGATGAGACCTATCATAATTATAGCTCTAATGAGACCAAGATTCTCAAAATCCTCACAAAAACAAACAAAAGATGGGTCCCCAAATTTTGGGGCTAGTTGTGGAGCAACCACAACAAGTCTTCAAGAAGGTGCAAAATATAGTTCTTTTAAGAGATTTATTTGCACATTAAAATAGGAGTTGGATGTATTTCGAAAGAAAGAAATATATCATCTACCTATTATCTATCTAGAAAGCAAGAAGACTACATCCTACACCACTAATTGTAGTGCAAATTACTCTTAAAAGTTACAAATATTATTAAGTGCATTTGAAACTACTTTGAGAGCTTATTTACAGGAGCAATTAGGTGATATTATTGATACCTTTAAAGTGCATTAAGTTGGAGATATTATTGATTCATTGCACTATACGAGTTTTTCATTAAACTAGTTACTCTCAAAGGGCTATTTTGTGTTTTTTTATTGTTAAGATCAAAGGCATAAAAACTAGCATACTATTAAAGTGTCTAGAGATACTATTTGGTGCACAAAACCTACAAACTTTCATGGCCAAAAGAAGCCACTAATACAAATCAAAGAGTGGAGAAGAAAACCACCATTAAAATCCTTAAAGGAAGCTACAAATCGAGATTTGGTAAGTCTCAAATTCAAGGTGCACTTAGGGTTTCATTAAAAGTGTAAGTGCAGAAATTTCTACTTCCAAAAAGCATATTAGCTTGGATCTATTCTTATTAAACTATCAAAGTAGAAAAGTTAGATATTAATGTTGTCTAATTAGAAATGCAACAATACACTACTCTCAAAAGAATAAGAGCAAGTAGTGGCCATATCCAAGAAGCCATAAGAAAGCATCAAATCATTCTACATAAGTCCTCAAGCTATACAATGAGGAGCCTTCATAATAGAGAAGGAAATATCATCTAAAAGAGACAAGAAATACACTAAAAACTGGTGCAAAATAATGTCTATTATTCATAATATATTGGATCACCATATACCTCTAAAAGAGGATAGAGTATTGAGTGTCTCAAGACACCAAAATAGCAGGTGTTCTACGTCTATTACTTGCACATCAATGGAGGTAGAAGAGAAGCCAATTCAGGGCTCACATTGCTCAAGATTCGAGGTGCCTAAAGACATCATTTATCCACATCAAATAGATAACCTAGAGCAAGCATCCACATGCAACATTAAGTCCAATATAAGAAGGCCATTATCAATCAGTATTTACGAGAAAATATTAAGGGCATTTATCACCTGCATTTCTATGATATAGTTATCAACATGGATAGGACAACACTATTAAGCAAAGAACAAGGAGCTATAACAAAATCATATACATTACAGAGGTAGCATATTGAAATTATAGAAGAAAAAAGCTAAAAGGTGTTATACCCAAGATATAACTTGGAGAAGACGTCTGCCAAAAGAAACATTCAAATCAGCCCTTGGTTTTCTATAAGACCACTATTGGAGTGTCATAGAATCGTTCCTCATAACCTTAGCTGAAGCCACCCATACAACAAATACGTTGGCTTGGAAAGAAAGCATTATCAAGAGCATTTGTTGGCAAGGAATATATGAGCTATAAAATGTTAGATGTAAATGTGCATGTAGAAAACCTAAGTGCCACTTGGTAGGAACACTCTAAGCACCATTTCATAATTGTACGCCTTTCTTCGAGTGGTTATAAAATCATTAGGAGATTACATATCTTTGCTATCATTACATAAGGTAATAAGCATCAAAATAATCTCAACGTCCATATTTATTATAACTCATAAGTGCCATTTGTCCAAAATTTGAAGAGGAATCTATGCTATTTAAAGCACTAAACTTGGAGGAGGAAAGTACGAAGTCAAAGCATGGTCAAGCATTGAAAGGTGTGGAAATACATTCGTAGAGAAAAGATAAATCAAGAAAGGAGCCTATGAATCATTCAAGAGGAGTGTAAACATGATTATAGCTTGCATTAAAGGTCTGTCATAAACCAACAACTCCAACGCTCTTCAATTGGAGAATACTTACATTGACCAAGAGCCATTCAAGGAAGAGAAAAACAACACCATCCAGAGAGGATTAAATTCTCATCCACACTAGCCGCTAGTGGATACGTTGAGCCACAAGGATTACTAAGGTAAAGTTCATATTAAATCTGCTTGCTTTAAACCTAAGTGATATTAGAGTTATAAGGATATAATCCAATTACTATTGCACTTTATAATACAAATTCAGCTAAGAATTAGTAGATAATAAAGCAAGTTTATATTTCAGAAAATTAATTATTGAGGTGCATACACATAATATAATATTTGTAAATAACAAAGTAGGAGATATAAGGGATTCTACTTGGAAAAATAAAACTCTATTATTGCAAATATTATTATTTTCTAACATTCCAAATTAGGGAGTTATAAGGAATACTACACCAAAATAGATTATTAGAATTTAGAAACATTAAACTATTAAATATCAAGGGATTTAAAAAGAGGTTCATTAAGAATTATAAGGGGTTGGAATCAATTGATATATTTGTCTCATAAAAACATTAAAGGGGCAAAAAAATTCTAACTTTGAGAACTTCTTCAAATCAGGAAGTGCTTAGGAGAAATAAGGTGTAATAGAAGTTAATTGTAGTTATTCACAAAACATTACAAAATAAACTCTAATTTTTTTTTACTTATTTAAAAGCACTTATAGCATACTCTAATAACTAAGGTATTCAATCTTGAAAGATTTTAGGCCATGGATTATTGGTATATAGACCCAGGGGCAAGCAAGCATATGACTGGGAATATACATTGGTTCAATTCTTTAAAAAAGATAAATGAGAAGCCAGTTGTTGTAGCAGATAGCAAAACATATGAGGTAAAAGGAATTGGAGATATTCTAATAGACCTAAAAATGGAAGAGGAATAATAAAAAATGTATTGAATATTTCAGGATTGACTACTAATCTTCTTTCAATTTCTCAACTCATGGATCAAAATATAATTGTTGAGTTCAAAATCGTCACTGGAAGGAAAACAATATCACATTCTAAAAAAGGAAAAAAGGATAGCATCAGGATCCTATAAAAGTGGTCTATTTTTTCTAGATATTGTCACTCACTCAGCTCTCTCAGTCAAAGCTTCAAGTCTATAGCATAAGCGTATAGGACATACCCATGAATCCATAATGAAAGAATTACTTAAATATCAAATGGTTGAAGGAATACCTATCTCCAGAATCTACAGTTTATCTAGAATGCTTAGCAGGAAAACAACATAGAGTTCCTTTCAAAATTCATCAAAATAGAACTCAACAACCTTTAGAGATAATATATACTGATTTATGCGGACCAATGAAAATCAATAGTTTTAGGGGATACAAGTATTTTCAATTATTTGTTGATGATCACACTAGGAAAATGTGGGTATACTTCATGAAATATAAATCAGAGGTATTCAATCATTTCAAACAATTCAAAATTCAAGTAGAAAAGAATCAAGAAAAACTATAAAGACACTTTTTTCAGATAGAGGAGGTGAATTTATCTCCAAAGAATTTCACTCATTCTTGGAAGAGAATGGAATTAAAAGACAACTCACTACAACATATTCACCATAACAGAATGAAAGTGAAGAAAGAAGAAACAGATTAATAATAGAAATGATAAGATGTATGTTAAAAGAGGTCATCTTGATCATCAATATTGGGAATAAGAAGTACAAACAACTGTCTACATACAAAATAGATTACCAACAAGAGTACTCAAACATATTACACCAGAAGAAGCATGGTTAGGACAAAAACCAAATATAAAAAAATGAATATTTTTGGATGTAAAGCTTACATGCATATTCCAAAACAAAAGAGGACTAAATTAGATGACAAAACCATGGCAAGAATATTTTTTGGTTATGACAATGAATCTATAGGATATAGAATACTAGATCCATATACAAAGAAAGTTTACATTAGTAGAGATTATTGAGGGTGATGTCAAAAGTCACCCATAATTATTAAATTAATATGTGAGTTGTAAAATACAACACATGAAAAATATATTAAATTGAGTGCTTTATTCATGCAAATTAAGAATTTTAGTTAATTTAAAAATATAAAAACAGCATGCGAAGTGGCATAATAAATGCTGTTTTTTATAAAGAAACTAGTTTTTAGCCTTTTTAGCTTTTTAGCTTTTTTAGATTTTTTGCATGATCAAGGCTGATTGATAATTATATATTTTGTAATTGGACTCTTTTTGAATGTGATAAGAACATGAATATTTCAGTGTGCACAATTGTGGAGCTTTTTTAAAGTTTATATTTGTGCCCTTTTTAATTATAGATAAAAAAATTTGGTTTGGACCAACAACATAGTTTATTGAAATTGGAGCTTTTGGGTGAGGATATTTCATCATTTGGCATTCAGAATTGGTTTAGATTAATCACTAAAAACTCATGGACCATTTTTGGATGATATCTATGCTCCATTAATATTATTTTTGTCTTAGATCAGAATTACTTTATTGTTGTTTTTTATCTCTCCACCTCAAGAACTTTCATTTGGTATTAGAGCAAAGTTGTGTATGTGATTTCAGAATTTGTAAGTATAGCTACAACAAGAGAGGATGAAGATTTTTAATTTCCAAAGTTTGGATCAGAAATACTTGTGGCTATTCATTTTCTATCATGGCAACAACTAGTACATCCTTAAATATACCTACATTCAAAGGAGATAACTTTGAGTACTGGAGAGATCAAATGAGGAGGATATTTGTATGGAATGGAGTTTGAAAAAGTATATTTCAGACATATACACCTCCTAAGTATTGGAAATATCTTCCTAAATATAAAAATAACACATTAGAATAAGAAGAAAATAATGATGCTCAAGCTTTCTTCTACTTGTAGAGTGCGATAGATCCAAGCATCTACCCAAGGATAACTGGTTGTAATAATGCAATGAGGCATTTACAACCTTGGAGAAATCATATCAAGGCTTAGAAAAGGTAAGAGAATCAAAGCTCTTGACATTAAGAATTGATTTTGAAAATATGAAAATGCATGATGATGAGAATGTTGGAGGCTATTGTATTAGAGTAAATGATATAGTGCATAGAATGAGAGTGTATGGTGAAGTCATGGAAGATAAAGTAGTAGGAAGAAAGATTTTGACATCCCTAACTTCAAAGTGGTTGCATATTGTCATTACACTTGAGGAGCATAAAGATATGGACCAAATCAAGGTTGAAGAGTTAGTGGGTTCTTTATAGTCCCATGAGGATAAAATGAAAATTTATTCAAATGAATTAAATCATGCACTAGAGTACAAAGTATGGGTTTCAAAACCAAATAAAAAACCCACAAATCAAAATGCAATTTTTTTTCAAATTTTAGATAAGAAAAGAAAGAACCAATAAAATTTAAAGTGGAAGGGTAAGGAGGTCATCACTTGTCATTATTGTAAGAAACTAGGTCACATGATAAAAGATTGCAGAAATCTAGCAGCCAAAGATCAAGAAAACCAAAATGGGGGTGAGAAAAGGCTTACCAAGCTGAGAATAATGATGATAAAAGTAATTATTATCATTCATGTAATTCATGTTTAGAAGATAAAAGGAATATGTGGTTTCTTGATTCAGGATGTTCTAACCATATGTCATGTTTTAATGATTGTTTTGACAAGCTATATGGTTCATTCAAGAGCCAAGTTCACTTAGGATATGGGAATGTGATTTATGTCAAAGGAAAATGGAGCATACATATCACCACAAAGCATTGGAAGGGTGGTATCAACAACATTTATTTGGCTGCAAACATGAAGCACAATATCATGAGTGTTGGACAACTAGTAGAGAAAGGATTCAAGTTACTTTTTGACAATGGAGAATGTTTGGTATATGACAAAAAGCAATGTAAAAAATTGATTGGATAGTCTAATATGTCAAAAAATAGAATGTTTACACTGAGAATAAATATGTTAAATCAGAATTCTTGCTTTTCTACCATTGAGGAATCATGCATGTTGTGGCACTCTAGATATGGTCATTTTAATTTTAGAAGTTTGCATGTTATTTTTAAGAACAAGATGGTTGATGGTCTTCCAAGTATTGAATCCAAATTGAAGGAAGAATGTAAGGCATGTATACTTGGAAAAAATCATAGAGAAAGCTTTCCAACCAGAAAATGGAGAGCTACCAAGAAATTGGAATTGGTACATTTAGATTTATGTGGGCCTATGTCTTATCCTAGCATAGGTAAAAATTTGTATTTTATTTCCTTTATTGATAATGCACCAGACTAATGTGGGTTTTATTTTTGAAGATCAAATATGGGGTATTCTCAGACTTCAAGATATTCAAGGCATCGGTTGAAAAGGAATCAGGTTGTTCTATCAAGGTGTTAATAACTGATAGAGGTGAGGAATTTTGTTCACATGAATTTCTAGATTTTTAATCTTTGTATGGAATAAAAAGACATTTTATTGCTCCCTATACACCACAAAAAAATAGTGTTGCAGAGAGAAAGAATAAAATAATAATGGAGACAACAAGAATTTTATTGGAGAACATGAAGTTGGAGAGGAAATTTTGGGCTGAAGCAGTGCAAACAATGACCTACATCATGAATAGAAGTCCCACAATGGTAGTGAAAAACAAGACACCCTATGAAGCATGGAATGGTAAGAAGCCCATGGTAGCTCATCTTAGAGTATTTGTTTATTTAGCATTTGTTCACATTGATGATGCTATAAAGAAATAATTAGATCCCAAGAGTGAGCCTCACATTTTTACATGTTATAGTGATGGTAGTAAAGCTTACAAGTTTTTCAATCCTGTTAGTAAGAAAATTGTTGTTTCTAGGGATTGTAAATTTTTTGAGAATGATGTGTTTGCTGATCATAACCAAAATAATTATGAGGTTATTAGTTAAGGGAGGTAACATTTTTATGGATAAATGGACGTCAATCAAGATACTCCACTAGTTCTTAGTGTTAATGGCAACAATACTAGTTCTTCCCAAGAGACTATTTTACCACCAACTTCAACCTAAGTAAAAAATAAGAGTTTGTTGCTTTCACATCCAACAAGTCAGATGTTGTATTAGAAATATCAAAGGAGAACAACAAGACTTCATGCTCAATAAGGTAATAGTATTGAAGATATTGAAGATGAAAGGACTTACTATGCCTTATATTGCATTTCTAGTGAACCAAGGAACTATGTAGAGGCTAGTCAAAGGAAAGAATGGGTTGAGGCTATGAATTTTGAGATGGATGTCATTGAGAGAAATGAGAAATTGAATCTCTTTTAGACTACTAGTGATATGGATGTCATTGGTACAAAATTTTTCTACAAGACCAAGTTCCATAGTGATGGAACAATAGACAAACACAAAGCTAGACTAGTAGAAAAAGGGTATGCACAAACATATGGAGTAGATTATGAGGAGACTTTTGCTCCTATGGCTCACTATGATAATATTAGATTGATGCTTTTAGTTGCTACTAAAAAAGGATGGGAAGTTCACCAAATGGATGTCAAGAGTGCATTCTTGAATGGTGACATTGAAGAAGAGGTATATGTGGAGCAACCACAAGGTTGTGAAATAAATGGTAAAGAGCATTGGGTATACAAGTTGAAAAAGGAACTTTATGGCCTGAAACAAGATCATAGGGCTTTGTACTCAAATATAGATAGATGGTTTTCTGAAAATGGCTTTGAAAGGAGTAAAAATGAGCCAAATATTTACCTAAAAGTTGTTGACACTAATGTGTTGTATGTTTTTCTTTATGTAGATGATTTCATTTTTACAAGAAATTCCAAAGCTATGATACAAGACTTCAAGGAGAGCATGAAAAGTGATTTTGAGATGTCTAATTTTGGAAAAATGAAATACTTTATTGGCATGGAAGTACAACAAAGGGAAGATGAGATCTTCATATGCCAAGCCAAGTATGTGCAAGACATGTTGAATTTTTTATTTATTTCTAGACTGCAAGATGGTTGATACTCCTATTGCTAGTGGGGAGAAGCTTATGAAAGAGGATGGAAGTCCTCTTGTTGATGAGAATAATTTTAGAAGTATGGTGGATGGATTGATGCACCTTACATTCACAAGACCTGATATTACCTATACAATTTCACTAGTTTTTGATTTATGAGCTTACCAACTCAAAGGCATATGCAAGCGGTGAAATGAGTTTTTAGATATGTGAAGGGCATCTTTGATCATGACATACAATATAGATCAGAAATATCTTCAAGGTTGGTTGGATATGTTTATTTATATTGGGGAGGTTCTATTGATGACCAAAAATCTACTACAAGGTATTATTTCACCTTGGGAAGTGGGTTGATTTCTTGGTCATCCAAGAAGCAAAGTACAATGGTTTTTTCTTTCACTGAAGTTGAATATGCATCCCTTACTTCAACTTGTACTCAAGGTATTTGGCTAAGGAGAATATTGAAGGATTTTGGTGAGACTCAACATGAGCCTACCAAAATATTTTGTGATAATAGTGGAGCAATACAATTATTCAAAAATCTAATTTTCCATGCAAGGATCAAACACATAGAGTTGAAGCACAATTTTGTTAGAGACTTGGTATATGACAAAATTTTTGTCATTGAGTATGTTAAGAGTGAGGATCAAGTTGCTGATATACTCACAAAGTGGTTATTGAAGGTGATTCATGGGAGACTCAAAGAAATGTTGGATATTTCTTCCTTTGACATCAAAGGGGGGATTGTTGAGAGTGATGTCAAAAGTCACCCATAATTATTAAATTAATATTTGAGTTTTAAAATAAAGCACATACAAAATATATTAAATTGAGTTCTTTATTCATGCAAATTAATAATTTTAGTTAATTTAAAAATAAATAAAAAACTAGTTTTTAGCTTATTTAGATTTTTGCATGATTAAGGTTGATTGAATATTATATATTTTGTAATTGGACTCTTTTTAAATGTGAGAAGAACAAGAATATTTTAGTGTGCACAATTGTGGAGATTTTATGTGGAGTTTTTTTAAAGTTTATATTTGTGCCCTTTTTTAATTCTAGATAAAAATTTCTGGTTTGGACCAACAACATAGTTTGCTGAAATTGGAGCTTTTGGCTGAAAATATTTTATTATTTGGCATTCAGAATTGGTTGAGTTTAATTACTAAACACTCATGGACCATTTTTGGGTAATATCCACGCTTCATTAATGTTCTTTTTGTCTTAGATCAGAATTACTTTATTGCGGTTTTTTATCTCTCCACCTCAAGAACTTTCAAAGATGTAATCTTTGATGAAAATGTCAAAATTGACACAAAGAAATATAGTAATGACACAAAGGTTCTTCTAAATTCCTTTGAAGAAGATACAACAAGTGAAGAATAAGAATAAGAATATTAAGAACAAGACACAAAAACATCTACAGTTCCCTTTAGGAAAGAACCAATATGGCTCAGAGATACTCTCAGAGAATCAAATCTAGAAAGAATGCCAGATCTTACTACCACTAGACCTCAAACTTGTAGTTTAACCATAATGAATAGAAAAATGTTAAGTAATACAGTGGAACCAACATCAACACTTCAAGCACTGAATGAATCACACTAGAAAGTAGCTATAGAATCTGAATTTACATCACTCCAAAAAAATAAAACATGGGATCTAGTACAACTACCTCTAGAAAGGAAAATAGTAGGTTGAAAATGGGTTTACAAGATCAAATACAAAGCAGATGGAACACTTGATGAATACAAATCTTGACTAGTAGCCAAAGGATATACTCAGATAGAGGGAATTGACTATGAAGAAACATTTGCACCAACAATGAGAATGACTACTATCATAACAGTTTGTGCACTAGCAACATATCAGGGTTGGAAACTTCATCAGATGGATGTAAAAAGTGTCTTTCTTAATGGTGAATTAGAAGAGGAATTCTATATGTCACAACCAGAAGGATTTATAATTAGGGTACAGGAAAATAAGGTGTGCAAATTGAATAAATCTTTGTATGGTTTAAAACAAGCTCTCAGAGCCTAGAATATCAAGATCAACAATCACTTATTACAATATAACTTCAAAAGTACATCAGATCCTAGTTTGTATACCAAGAAAATTGGAAGTGATATATTGATCATCATAGTATATGTTGATGATATAGTAATTATTGGGACTGAAACATCAAGAAGTGGTATTAAAAGAGATCTAGAAAAGGCATTTGAAATGAAAGACCTAGGTTTAAAGAACTATTACCTTGGTCTAGAGATTTATCAAGGAAAAGACAAGATAACTATCACTCAATAAAAATATGCAAAATCCCTACTTGCAAGTATAAAATGTTAGAGTGTAAGTCTAAAAATATACAAATAGAGCAAGGGATCCAATTGTCCAAAAAATATGAAACACCATTGGTTTCAGTAATGATGTATCACCAATTAATTGGAAGTCTTTTGTACTTAACAAATAGCTGACCAAACATAACATTTACAATAAATTATCTTTCACGGTTCATGTAAGAACCAAAAGAAAGTCATTGGAAAGCCATAAAAAGAGTATTACAATATATCAAAAAGACTACTGATCATAGACTAACTTATTTAAAGAATGTCAAATATTTTTGCCTATAGGGATACTAAATTTTAGATTATGCCAGATCTATTTATTATGGAAAATCTACCTCAGGATATGTCTACTATCTTGGATCATGACCTATATCTTGGTAAAATAAGAAACAACATATAATGGTACAATCATCAACTGAAGCATAATATTGAGCAACAAGAGATACAACCTGTGAAGCTTTATGGCTACAATACATATTATCAGACATGGAAATCAAATGGACTCCAACAATGATATTCTAAGATAATCAAAGAGTATTGAACTTGATCAAGAATCCAATTGTACATGAAAGAACTAAACTTAGAGAAGCTCAATGTTATTTCATCAGAGATCATTTTGAGAACCATAATATCATCCTCAAACACATTCCTACAGAAGATCAACTAGCAGGTATTTTTACAAAAGCACTTGGGAAAACCAAGTTTCAAACATTTAGAGATCATCAATGCAATTTATACCAAATAATGTAATACAGGGGGGTGTTAGAGTATACTACATTATTTGGTTATGTAAAGGTATCACCTTTTGGTACATTATTAGAGTAGGAGATTACTTTAGGGGGAAGTTAGCTAGTTACTTCAAGTAATGTAATTAATGCACAAGTGTCAATGTGCAAGTTGTAAATGTGCAAGGTGTCCCCTTGTACAACTAGGTAGAGTGTTAGCTAGGGAATCTATATTCCTATGTAAAGGGTCTCATAGTTCCATTCAAATTGTATCACTCTATTCTAATAATATGTTGTATAGTCATTCTCTCTCTCGATATGATGGAATAGTTCTAAAACCATCAAATGAGACATGGCTCCAACACTAATAAATGGGATATCTAGTGTTTGAACCACCCCTATGCATATTTGAAGTGTAGTTGGTTTTTGAGACATGGTCCTAAAAGAAATAAATGGGAGGTCCAGTGTTTGAACCACCCTTGTGCATATTCGAAGTGCATTTGGTTTTAGGGACATGGTCCCGACACTAATAAATGGGAGGTCCAATGTTCAAACCACCCACTATACTATCTTTATGAACAAAATCTCTTGTGGCTTCCCTTTATATGGTGGTATACCTAGATGGGATGACACTATAGGCCACCTAAGAACGGTTCTAGAGGTTTTATCTCTATCCAAGAGTTTATGATGAGGCCTGGAAATGCCTCATTTTTACACTATGTTTGACATATAAAAACTACCATATTACTAAACATGACAAAGTTAATTTCCAAATAGTTGATTAGAATATATATTTGTTAAGTGTTTGCATGATTTTATGTTAGGAACATTATATCTCTATTTTTGACTATTTTTAGCATTTTTTGACTGTTTTTGCTTCATTAAATAGCAAATAAAATATGTATTTCAATTAGTCAAATGTTGTATGTTGATTAAAGGAGGCCCTATGATGTTTTGTCATTGTTGTCAACACAATCTCGGTATACTTGTAAAAGGTCAAAAATGAGTATCATGTCAATTTTGGTGTTATACCATAGTACAATTACATTATGATGGCATGAAAAGATTCCTCTCATCAAGAACTACAACTTTAATTTTTAAAGCAAGCCAATCCGAGCTATAGATAAAAAGTTATGAAGGTTACATCATTCTGGAAGTTCATGCCTTAGTCTTTTTTGGAGTTGTTAACAGGTGCAAATATGCGTTAAGGGAAACATTGACGAATCTACTAGGAATGATCCAAAGTGATTTAAGATACCAAATTCATACCAATGGTACTTCATAGTAGAGAGAACACATGACCCAAATTTTAAGGCATATGGACAAGTAATCTAGAAGTTATGGGCCCACAAACTGATAGTTTCACACTTTTTGACAGTTGGAAATTATGGTGAAAAATCTATGTTAGAGGCCAACTTGACAGTGATGCCGGGAGAAAATCTTGAAGAGTTAAAAGCTAAAAATAAAACCAAGTGTAGTTCATACAACCAAAAAAATGTGGATACAATTTGGTATACATTGGAGTTACGAGGCGCAAGTTATGAGCACTCCAAAAGGGCAGCTGGACATGTTTTGACAGCTAGAAAAATAGGTGACAGTCCATACAAATTCTAGCCACCTATCACTATGAATGAAGGCATGGAATTTACCAAGGAGAAAGGGTGAAGTCAGTTGGATTTACCTCCTGGGAGATGGATTTACAGGCCTACATAGAAGCAACAACCAAAACCAACATCTTGAGGACGTTTTGAGCTTAAGTTGCATCTACAAACAGTTATTTCGAAGATCTTCGAAATAACAGGGAAAGTGTTGCAGTTTGACTTTCTACGATTTCCAAGAAGTTAAAAAGGTAACTTAAGATTGAGGGAAGATAGAGAAAGTATCCTACAGCTGTCCCCACCATTCCTTGCCGACCAAAAGATACAACTCACAAGGAAGTCAACTAATGCAACTTACTTTGTCCTGAAATAGAGCTAGAATAGTTGCAATATAATAGGCAAATAAGTTGCAAGATAGAAATGACATATTTTGAAGTGGAGAAAGGTGTGCAAGATATTTCTAAGACTCCTCCAATGTACTCCTACCACTAAAGATGCTTTCTAAGGGCCAATGACTACTGCTGCAACACAAACTGTCTAAAATTACACTTATTACAGATCCAAAATTATTGGTAAATCACTATAAAATAGCAAATAGCTTGATGTGAGCATGAGATATATTAAAATTGTTTATTATTAATAACATAACTCCTTTCTTGGTTGAGCTAAGGAGAAAGTAGAATAGAGGAGAGTAGTAGTAGCAGCAAATAGGACTGTACAACAATTATCTATAACAGTTTTCAACATGTTTTAACAACAATAGAAGTGTAGTTCTTTTGTCAAATTCTGTTCTGATTGTTAATTAGTTAAGGAGTGTTTTTCACCTCCTTCTAGATCAGGAAGTATAGATCCATTTTTAGATCTAGAAGGAGGATTTTTATGACAGGTTTTAATCTGTAATTTTGCTGCAATAGAATTAACAGATTGCTTGTCAGATTTTATTTTCTTGTTTTAAGTTTGTGTGATGTTATTTATATTTTCCATTATGCAGCATTTGTGTGTGTGTCAGCTGACAAATTAGATTAGACATTTGTTTTCCTTGTTTTCTCTGCTTTCCATGTTTCCCTATTTTTATGTTTTAACAACTTTTAATTTTCAACAGATTTCATTTTGCTATCAATTCCTGTAGCAGAAGCTTGACGACCTTTTGTGGTAGGACATTGACAGGTGTTTTTATTTCCAAGAATTATTTCAATTATGCAAAAGTAAACTAGGTTTCAATTTTGCAAGTGTAATTTAGGATTTCATTTCAGTAACATTTCAATTTAGCAATTTCAATTATGTTATTTCAATTCTGCAAAAGTAGATTAGATTTCAATTCAACAATTTCAATTCTTGCACTTGTAGTTAACTTTATATTTTTGAAATTAGAATAAGTTTTCAATTCCTTCAAGTTTCCATTCTGCATATTAGGTTTAGTGTGACACCAAAAATGCTAAACCAATCTATTTCACGCAATAACTGCTTGAAATATGAATGCCTGAATTATACTCTGCCCTAACTTTCTATCGTAGACAGAATTGGACACTACCCTAGATTGATAAATCATTGAGATTAAATGATGTGATTAATGATAATCATCATTTTAGCATCGTTGCCGGGGATCACGGTGTTGTTAGAGGGTAAAAGCAGTTAAATAATTATTATTATGCTAAGTTGTGAATTTCAGAGTAAAATCTAAATATAATAACTGGTATAAATAATAATTATTAATAGTTGCATTTCAGTCCATTTAGAAAACAAACAAGAAACCACAGGGAGGTGATATTCACACTTGGGGGGTTAAAATTGCTTATGTTTGAAATTTTTGATGAAATTTGAAAGAATTCATCATCCTCATTATTAGGAAACATAAGATCTCTTGAAAAATTTAGAGGAGCCATCTGCTAGTACAACCCTTTTTTATATCAATATCATCATGGTAGTATAAAAAAAATTATACTAGGTGTTGGGAAGATATCATGGCAGATATACAAGACTATCCCTTGAAAAAAAAAAACCATATCAGCTACCTGTAGCATTTGTTCACATATCTGTTAGGATCCTATCCTAACATTAATTAATAATATTAATAATAATAATATATTTTATCCTATTGTCATAATAATAAAATAATAATATAATAAATAATATAATAATAAATAATATAATAATTAATTATATTATTATAAGATTAAGGTTAGGAAGCATTGCAACCTTTCACCTATAACCCTAGAGGGGTATAAAACATTGTAAGAACTTAAATACATTCATCTTATATTTTATTGTATTAAGAAAAAAAAAATACAACAGCCAAAGGAGAGCATGATAAGCTAGTGAAGTATTTATTAGAGGAATATGTTGATCTCACCTCTAATCTAAATAACGATGGTGAATCGGTATTGTTTTTAAGCTACCAAGGAAAGTATTATAACACCCCTTGAAAATATTGTTAGAAGTCACATATTCTAAGGATATGTACTACAAGTGTTCCAATGACCAAACACTTTTGCATCTTGCCATATCCAAATGCTAAAAAATCATGATGTATGCAACTTGGTGGGGGTGAATACAAGTAAATTTTGAGTTCCTTTTGAAGAATGTTGGCATCAACCTTTATGAAAATTAAATTGGTTGGTTTTGTCTAGAGTATCACATTTAACAAGTGATACAAGGCATACGAAGCTCTTCCGACAAGGCCTTATACATGGCGATTATAAAAGAAATAGGGTTTCATCTTTGAGGACAAAGCTATTTTCAAGAGGGGTGGAATGTTAGGATCCTATCCTAACATTAATTAATAATCTTAATAATAATAATATATTATATCCTATGGTCATAATAATAAAATAATATAATAATAAATAATATAATAATTAATTATATTATTTATTATATTATTATAAGATTAAGGTTAGGAAGCATTGCAACCTTTCACCTATAACCCTAGAGGGGTATAAAACATTGTAAGAACTTATCATTCAATCATCCATGAATATAAAATATAATATAATTTATTGAAGGGACTTCCGACAATATCAAAAGGTGATTCTTTTAGATTTAGGTTATTTATTATTTATTTATCATTTTATGTGCTAGGAACCCTAGGTTCCTACCAATATCACTGATGAATGTCATTTACTTCCACAACTCAGAGATGCAAAATTTTTTGCCTAGTCTGAATTCTTCTCAAAGAGATATCCCAACAACAACAAACAGGGCAAGTAAATCAACCACCACCTTCAACCCAACCTGTGGCCAATCTGAATAATACAGGACATGCAACCCCTGTCTATGTATCTGAATCTGGTAAAAAACCTATAGGAAATGTTATTAACTACAACAACATCCAACTATGCTCAAACAAGAACTTACCTGAGCTTGAAGAGATAAAAGTCAATGGAGATACACAAAAACCCTTTAGTCCAAACACAAAGAAATCAACTTTGGATAAAGGAGAAAAACTAGAAAATCTGTACATAGAAAAATTTACTTCCATTAGGGGTAAATTCTGTCCTCCTAGGAATGAAACAAATTGAAGTAAAACCAAGAAAATTCTTGAACATTATTAGCTGGCTGAATTATGAACAAGAAACAAAATTGTTTGCTGTTTTGAAACAATATTTCAATCCTCTTGCATGGAATTACAAGGGTATGTCAAGATTTCATCTTGATGTATGCACTTAACATCTTTGAGAATTGCTATTGAATTGTTTCAAGTATAGATTGACAAGATTTTGCAGATTAGGAGGCATGGACAACACTTGATTGAAGAAATTTTTAGATATGGAGCAGTGTTTCTTTCTTCCATTGGTGATTCACGGAGGAAGTTAGTGGTGAATGGATATTGCCTTCGGGTATACCATGCACCATTAACTAAGGAGGAATTCTTGAGGTGAACAATTGGATGTACAACAGATGGAAGAAAATTTCTTTTCCATGTCATATTCAGATTGATGATAAAAATTTTAACAAAAAGAAAAAGAACAAAGAAAATACAAGAAAAGCAAAAGAGAATAATTTTGTTTGTGAACTTAAAGGACACAAACAAGACAAGAGAAAAATTTGAAAAAAGAGAGAAAAAAAAGAGGAAAAAGGTAAGGAGAATTTTTTTTGGTAGCAAAAGACATGTCCCACAAAATGGGGATACATGAGGACCAGCATCAATTTCAGCATGGAGGAGGACCAATGAAGTCAGTACTTCATTTCTAGTAATAAGGAGTTAAATGATGACATAAGAAAATTCTTACTGCTCAACTAGAAAGGAAGGTTGCATCATTGTTGTAGATTTTAGTAGAAAAATATGGTGTTTTCATACAAATATTGACATGTTTTTGCAGAATAAGGATTGTTCTTATCCAAATAAGAGTGAGAGACATTCTCTCTCATTGTTGCCTCGTGAGAGGTATTCTATTTTATTAAGGCAATTGAAAAAAATGATAGAAGTTGGTTGAAAAAAAGAAATGACAACCTTTTATGATGAAAAAAAGATGAAAAAAAGAAGAAAAAAAATGAAAAAAAAGAAAGAAAAAAAAATGAATAATTCAGTAGTGAAAACCTCCTTGAGGTGCTGCTGAGTTAGCTTGCATGAAAATCGGTTTTTCAGCGTGCATTACATTTATGTCCACCTGTTATTGATCCACCATTGTATAAATCTCACACTGCACATGTGTATATTTATGTTTTCATATAGCTTGCTAACAATCATCAGAAGCAGCTTGTAAGGTGCATGATCAATTTTCAGGACAACAAGGTATGTGTTTCTTGCATTTAAGTCATAGTAAGCATTTAGTATTTAATATATGATAATCGGTATTTGAAATAAACTATTCATACAATATTGACAAGTTAAAAATGAAACATGTTCAAAATATCAAGAAACACCCCCTTTTGTCCTTAGTTGCATGGGAACTTCAAAACTATGGAAAATGCACCTAAAGATTCTGTTTTACTACCGCTGCAATAAAATAGCAATGTACAAAATGAAGAATAGCATAGAGAGGGAATTTTTGATGGCTTACATACCCTAGATATGGGTCTAGAACATAATCTACAATTAACTTTTGCATATGAGGTCATTTCTGCATTTTCTGATGCATCTTCGGAATAAGCAGGATATCTTCGAAATAAGCATAAATTGTATCAGAATTTCTAAAAATGCTGTAGAATAGAAAAACGAGTAGGGCACATCAAATATTGAGGTTTATAAAGCTCAAAATAATCCCACCACAAGTAGTACATCCCTCCAAAAAGATTCAAATTCAATTTTTTTGTCAATTTTTTTTCAAAGGTGCAAAAATAGCAAAATAGACATGGAGTAAACAAAAGGATGGAGAATGAATTTTTGATATTATGGAATGTTTAGACACCCTAGAGATGGTTCCACATCATAATTTGTAGCAAAATTTTGAAAAATATGCAATTTCTGCATTTTTTGATGCATCTTCGGAATAAACAGGCATATCTTCGGAATAAGTAGGATATCTTCGGAATAAGCAGAAACTGTAGCAAAATTACTAAAAATGTTGCAGAATAGCAAAAAGAGTAGGGTACATCAAATATTGAGGTTCCTAAGACTCTACCACACGTAAGTACATCCCTCAAGCATTTTAAAATCAAAATTTTATCAATTTTGTTCAAAAGGTGCAAACAACAGAAATAGACATTCAGGCTAAAATATTGTTAAGAATAGAAAATTCCACCAATAGTAGTGCATTTGCAAAGTATGGTTCCACAATAAGGCTATTGCAAGATGAATCACATGATATCAAGCCTTTAAGAGGTACCTTGCAACACTAAAACTTGTAGAAGGACAAAAAAAGGGTCAAAACTGTAGGAATTGCAGAAGTCAAAGAGTTGAAAGTTGAAAATAAAAAAAATATAAAAAAAAAAACAAAAAAAAAAGGAAGAGAAAAAAATTGCAAGGTTGTAGAAATTGCAAATTGCTTGGTATAGTGCAGCAAGGAGAAATTTCTCAGGTAGCAGGTGGAAAAGGATGTTGTCACAAGGGTAAAACCTGCATATTACTATGGCCTACTAGGATGCATGAGGGCATGCATAAATTCAAGTTTGGGGGGATGATGAGGCCTGAAAATAGCTCATTTTTACACTATGTTTGACATATAAAAACTGCCATATTACTAAACATGACAAAGTTAATTGCCAAATAGTTGATTAAAATATATATTTGTTAAGTGTTTGCATAATTTTATGTTAGGAACATTATATCTTTGTTTTTGACTATTTTCAACATTTTGTGACTTGTTTTTGCTTTATTAAATAGCAAATAAAATATGTATTTCAATTAGCCAAATGTTGTATGTTGGGTAAATAAGGCCCTATGATGTTTTGTCATTATTGTCAACACAATCTAGGTATACTTGTAAAAGGTCAAAAATGAGTATCATGTCAATTATGATGTCATACCATAGTAAAATTATATTCTAATGGCATGAAAATATTCCTCTCATCAAGAACTACAACTTTTCTTTTTGAAGCAAGTCAATCCGAGGTATAGATAAAAAGTTATGAAGGTTACATCATTTTGGAAGTTTATGCCTTGTCTTTTCTGGAGCTGTTAACAGGTGCAAATTTGCGTTAAGGGGAACATTGGCGGATCTACTGGGAATGATCCAAAGTGATTTAAGGTACCAAATTCATACCAATGGTACTTTATAGTAGAGATAACACATGACCCAAATGTGAAGGCATATGGACAAGTAATATGGAAGTTATGGGGCCCACAAAATGATAGTTTCACACTTTTTAACAGCTGGAAATTATGGTGAAAAATCTATGTTAAAAGCCAACTTGAAAACGATGTTGAGAGCAACCCTTATATATTTAAAAGCTAAAAATTGAACCAAGTGTAGTCCATACAACCAAGAACACATGGATACAATTTAGTATACATTGAAGTTACGAGGCACAAGTTATGAGCACTCCAAAAGGGTAGTTGGGCATGTTTTGACAGCTAGAAAAATAGGTGACAGTCCATACAAATTCCAGCCACCTGTCACTATGAAGGAAGACATGGAATTTACCAAGGAGAAATGGTGAAGTCAATTAGATTTACCTCCTAGGAGCTAGATTTACAGGCCTACATGGAAGCAACAACCACAAACCAATATCTTGAGGACGTTTTGAGTTTAAGTTGCATCTACAGCCAGTTATTCAGAAGATCTTTGGAATAACAGGGGAAAGTGTTGCAGTTTGAATTTATATGATTTCCAAGAAGTTGAAAAGGAAACTTAAGGTTGAGGTAATATAGGGAAAGTGTCCTACAACTGTCTCCATCATTCCTTGTCAACCAAAAGACACAACTCACAAGGAAGTCAACTAATGCAACTTACTTTGTCCTGAAATAGACCCAAAATAATTGCAGCATAATAGACAAATAAGTTGCAAGATAGCAATGGCATATTTTGAAGTGGAGAAAGGTGTGCAATATATTTATAAGACTCCTCTAGCCTACTACCAGTGAAGATGCTTTCTAAGGGCCAATGACTACTGCTGCAACACAAACTATCTAAAATTACACTTATTTCAGATCCAGAATTATTGGAAAATCACTGTAAACTAGCAAATAGGCTGATGTGAGCATGAGATATATTGTAATATTTTATTATAAATAACATAGCTCCCTTCTTGGTTGAGCTAAGGAGGAAGTAGAATAGAGGAGAGTAGTAGTAGCAGCAAATAGGATTGTACAACAATTCTCTGTACCAGTTTTCAGCATGTTTTGATAGCAATAAAAGTACAGTTCTTTTGTTAAATTTTGTTTTGATTATTAATTAGTTAAGGAGTGTTTTTCACCTCCTTCTATATCAAGAAGTATGGGCCCACTTTCAGATCTAGAAGGAGGATTTTTATGACAGGTTTTAATCTGTAATTTTGCTACAACAAAATTAACAAATTGCTTGTCAGATTTTATTTTCTTGTTTTAAGTTTGTGTGTTGTTATTTATATTTTCCATTATGTAGTATTTGTGTGTGTGTCAGCTGACAAATTAGATTAGACAGTTGTTTCCTTGTTTTATTTGCTTTCCATGTTTCCATGTTTCAACAACTTTTAATTTTTAACAGATTTTATTTTGCTGTCAATTCCTCTAGCAGAAGCTTGACGACCTTTTGTGGTAAGACATTGATAGGTGTTTTTATTTCCAAGCATCATTTAAATTCTGCAAAAGTAAACTATGTTTCAATTATGCAAGTGTAATTTAGGATTTCATTTCAGTAACTTTTCAATTTAGCAATTTCAATTCTATTATTTCAATTCTACAAAAGTAGATTAGATTTCAATTCAACAATTTCAATTTCTGCACTTGTAGTTAACTTTATATTTCTGAACTTGGAATAAGTTTTCAATTCCTTCAAGTTTCCATTCTGTAGATTAGGTTTAGTGTGACACAAAAAATCCTAAACCAATTTGTTTCACCCAATAAATGCTTAAAATATGAATGTCTGAATTGTACTCTGCCCTAACCTTCTATCGTAGAAAGCCTTGGACACCACCCCGGATTGATAAATTATTGAGATTAAATGATGTGATTAATGACACTCATCAGTTTAGTCCTAACAGGGACAATATAACGGTTGGAACTTTGGCTCTTATTTACGAGGTCTAAGGTCCAAACAATGTGTGTGTGAGGTTGTGTTAAATTCCCTATTGATAAGCTTAACTCTCCCCCTTATAAGAGGTCATGGTGGGATGAGTATGCGGTGGGATGGGGATGCCTAGATCTAAGCGTCTGTCATAGGGGTTTCTCACACTAACTAAATATTAAAAAAGAAATCACTTTGTATCTAAAAAGTTGTTAGTTAGATATGCCTTTTTATAAAAACTCCAAGTATTTTTCCCAATTTCGTTTAAAATATTGTCACATTTTGAATAAATTAAGTACATTTAAAACCTCACTAAGGTTAAGCTTGATTATGTCAAGCTCAATTTTTTTAACAAGCATATTTAAACTTATGTAATAAATAATTTTTTTCAAATAATTTAAATTTATATGTAAATAAATGTAAATAAATTTTATTAAATAGTATTAATTCAATTAGTAAAATTTTTTGAATTTCAAAGAAGAGATCTAAATTCAAATCTTGTCAAGTAATAGTCAACTAATTGTAATACCACTATATGGTCATCATATAATATGGGTGGGCCTTTTCCAGTCCCATATAACTGATTAGAGATAACAATAAATACTAAAATCTTAATCTAAAACTTAAGGTCTTATAATCAATATGAAAATTTCTAAAGACATTTAATAAAAAGGATATATTTTAAAATGACACTCTCATCCATGTTACATAATGGCTACATTATTGCATTCCATTAATGAACCAAATTTTACTATATTGATAGGATATTATAATAAATAAACTTTGGTATTGGAAATTTTGGATTTTAGTTGCATTTATATATTTGCATATCATTTATCATAATATCTTTTTTAATGTTTTTCAAATATATATGTTGATAGGTTATGTGTGACTTATTAATGACACTTTCATTAAAATAACAAAATACTATACAAATGTCACGCCAATCAAACTATATCTATCTTATTTCATCGGAAATATAGTTTAACTCTTAATATAGTTATATGGATACTTCATTTGACTTTTTATCTACGATATTCTTTATTTTTCTCTAACAAGTATGTTTAAAAATCAACTCCTTAATATAGTTTTCATTAAAAGATAAAATATCACTCAACCTATTGCCCTCTAAAATTTAAATATTTTCAATATGAATATCAACACCGTGATTGGCTAAATTATTTGCTACTTTATTTCCTTCTCTATGCATATATGTTAACATTTTCAAGATACTTCCTCCAACGATAGACATAAAAATAATATTATCATTTATTCATTTTCCATGTACATTTTACTTGATTGAATTAATAATAATTTGTAAATCCCTTTAATTAACATATATTTCCATTATGGATTGGTAAGTGCTACTTTGTTTGGGAACTTACCAAGAAGAGACCCCAGTTCAAACCTTGGAGGAAGTCTATTGCAAAGGTAGTAGTCTGATCTGAATCCTCTGAGTGCGCACCATACTAATTATGACGATATAAATCCTGAGCACCTGATGATCCATTTCACACCGAACTATAAAAAAATGAGGTGGAATAGGTTTGGTGGATGCAACCCCTATGGTTTGAACCCTGCGCTTTCCAGCTACTAAAAATAGTGTGGTTGTAACCAACTCTCCTATCAAGCAAAAAAAAACATATATTTCCGTTCTTTTCAATAACAATTTTGATCCCTATAAGAAGTGTCCTAGCATCAACATAATTTTTAGTTAAACTTCCATATGATTTTGAGTAAGGAGAATTTTGCTTTCATTATTTTAAAAGCACCCCCTCTGCTAACTTTTCAAGGATTTACTTTAGAAATACCATTAATTTTGATAAACCCAACTTCTTTAAATCTCTATTTTACTATAGGTTTAAGTAGATCCTTTGTGATAACTTAGTTGTTGTAGATGACCCTTCCATGTATATCTAAATATTATAACAAAGAGTCTACCACCTCTTTTCCTATACTTAAGACATCCCATTATGAGCACCATGTTTGTAAACATTCTGCAACAAAGGTAATATCATCGTTTTATATGAAGGAGATAGAGCTATGTTGAAGTCCCCCTACCCCAATAATCCATAGCTCATATTACCGAATCATAATTGAATTTGAAATAAATAAATAAAGGTATTTGGAGTAACTATAATTGAAGCATATACATTTACAATCCCACCTTTAATATTTATCTTTTTCTTGCAAAAAAAACCAACAACCCAATTCATTTTTGCTTCTAGAAATTACCCATCTCATTTCTATTTATCCCATATTGTTGCAATAACTCATGAAGTTCTTATAGCAAACACAATTAGAAAATCCACCATCTTTCAAATATTTTTGAAAGCATCCTTACATTCTTGATTATTTACTTTTTGTTTCTTACAATATTAAAACAAACTCAAGACTATAAAGAAAGGATGAAGGGTAAAGTAGTTTTTAAACATCTGTGAGGTCATGGGCCATATAAGACAACCCTCATGGAGGATTTCGTTTACCCAATATATAGTTATCCAACCCTACTTTGGTTACCAAGGCATGGTGTACAATCCTATCCCCACAGGATTTAAGCATTGCACCTCTATTTAGAGTTCCAAAGTCTCCATCATTAGGCTACTTAGGTTATATCTTAATTCCTTGATAACAAGCTATTAATTCCCTAATAATTCTTTTTTAAAGATTATTTATACCCTTAATATTGCAAGATATCATATTCTTTTCTTTAATCTATTATATGGGATTGAAATGAGCCCCACCTATATTACATCATGACCATATAGTGACATTACAACAACTTGGCAATTATGCATGTATCACCTAGAAATATTTAAACCTAGGTCTTCCCCTTGAAAGTTGAGGAATATAATCGGTTGAGCTAATTCTATTTTATTCCAAGATACCATTTTCATCATCACTTTTATTATTATTTGGAGGCTTAACCCCACTTCTCTTTAACACTAATGATATTTATTATTGTTTTCCCATATAAATATCTCTCCAAGTTCCTTTTTCTCTTTGTTCTTGCTTGAAGGCTCTTCCTCTCTTATTTTCCATTCCCAATGAACACTTTGATCTTCATCAATCTATTTATATTTTTTAAATTGTTCATAGTGAGACTTATCATCTATAGGTTTATTCTACCTTGGAGAATTTGAAGTGCAAGACATAGCCTTAAAGGGATCTTCTTCTTTATATTGCCGCAAAATTTGTAAAATACAAGGACCATCCTCCATAGTACTCACTTTCTTATTTTTATTTATTATGTTGATCTTGAAACCTTAGAAATGAAATGAAATGATTTTAATTACGTCCATGGGACCAAAATAGTCTATGTGACCAAGAGGTTTAATACAATATGGGGTATAGTGTACAACCCTACTCCCATTTAAATTCAAACCATGGACATCCTATTCATAGTTTTAAAATTCAACGACATACAAAAATAAATGTTCAACAAAGCCAAAAATATCAACATCCTTTTATAATCATTTGGATTGTGTTTCTTCTGTTATTGATTTTGATAAGAATTTTTTCTATTTTTTCTATTCTCAAATCTTCAAAAAATCTCATTGTTGAGTTTACTTTTAGAGTGTCCTCATATGCAATCTTGATATTGTTGTAGGTTTCAAGTTCCATAACAAAATATTTTTTGGTCTCTACTACTCCTATTGTGCAATATATATATATATATATATATATATATTCATTTTGACCATGCCTCTTAAGGAATTATCCATTTCCCTATTTTGCATCTGAGATGGTGTGAACTAGATCTTAGCTGGGCCATAAGAATTTTATTCTTCCATTTGATCTTTACACCTATGTTCTTATTTTGTTTATATTCATAGTTTGGGTTGAAATCATTAATGTATAGCTATTTTCTACCAAATTTTTTAGTCCACATGACAAGTCTTGTAATAGCCCTCCTTGGCAGAACTCTTTATTGACAATGAACTATGTATTGGTGTGAATGTTTAATTACATAGCTTCATTTTATGATGTCTATATGATGGGGTGATTGCATTATTTTGATCTTGGAATATGGTACTACTAACGTATTTTTGGGTGCAGGACTAGGTGCTCTTATTGGTGGGATCATATAGGTGAACCACCTATGATGAGAGATATTTTGAGAAATGAGGGTGATGACTTGCTCATCAACAACTCAGGGTAACAAAATAACCTTCATGTAGATGCATTGCATTTTGCTTGTTTCATATTCACACCATTGGGCCTTGTGCAATGAGTCTCCTTAATAGGTTGGTGATAGCATTAGACTATCTTAAAAGGAACCACCTACTTAGGGATAAAACAATGGTGTGTAATATTATTGGTGTGAATCTATGTTGGTATGTGGTATGCATAGATTTTGTGGGATAAGATCTATTAAAGTATTAATTAGTTGGTGATATTAATACTTAGATATATTAGCATGCTAGTAAATAATATTAGAAACTAAAAACTAATAAATCAAATTATTAAATTAATTCTTGAAGATACTTTAATGATTGCATTATCTCCCTAATGTTTGGAAAAAAAATTGAATGGATTGTAAATTTAAATTTAGCCTTCTTTTTATGATTGTTGTGCTTGGATGACCCCTTAATTGGTACAAAGGTGGCATTTGTAAAGTAACATATTATTGAGCTTGAAAATAAATGTCACTTCCTCAATGCAAATGGACACCTTATTCTATTTGAGTAGAGTAGAATGCTTGGGAGGCATAATTCAATTTTTGGAAGAAAAAGTAAGGGTCGAAGGCTTGGAGGAGGAGTATTCTAAGTAGCGTGAAGGTGAACTAGGGGACATTGGAAAGCTTTTATTTAGGTGCATTATGTTGGGAAAAATATTGGTTAGTTTTTCTATGGTTCAATTAATTGCCTCCATTTAATTGTCAACCCGAGGTAGCTCGTAGTCTTGTGAGCAGCCATGCAAAATCTATGCTTGTAATTTCTCCTTCGGAGATGAGTCCCTTGGATTATGGTTTGGGGGATATTTGATATTCGTTGGATTTTATGTTTAAACCAATAATCTCATGCTAAGTCTAAGAAAACAGGACTGAAAACATTTAAAATCTAAACTACTACCTTGCTAAAAATCATTGAAAATAGGGAAATAACAAGTAAACAAATTAATCTATTAAAATAAATGCAAAAAAAAGGAAAATAGGGAAGAACTTTGTTGTGAGTGGGCCCACGCTCCAGCAGGTTCTTCCCATGGTAAAATTATCACCGGACGCTTTAGAAGATGTTTTTACAGGAAAATATGCAGGGATTTTATTAATAGTTGCAGTAGAAGAAAATTACAAGAAATTCTGGGGGGTCTTCTTCAGGGGTGGCCTGCATATTTATAAGGTATGCGACCAACCCTATTACAATTTTTAGGATGAATCAAAAAATGATTCGTTGTTACAACTGTTTGCTTGATTAGAGGAAGCGGGCAAAATATCATGATATTTCAACGTATTCTATTTCCAGAATACGCTGATATTTTATTTTCTCGACTTACAAAAATGATTTATGTATCAGTTGGAAGATAGGTGATGAGTCACCTTTGACATTGTCCCATGTCCGGTTGCAATGCTGGAAATCCCTTCACATTGGTTGCCAAATTTTCGCTCTGTTCTGCCGACCATAGAGTCGTGCTAAAGTTTGGCATTTAATGGAAATCAGGCATCGTGGTTGAAGAAGTCGAGAAGTAGGCGCCTTATATGCAAAATTTGGGAAGTAGGCACCTTTCATCATACAATGGAAAACAGGCACCTTTCATTGTACAATGGGAAGCAGATGCCTTCCATTGTACAATGGGAAGCAGACACCTTTCATCATACAATAGGAAGTAGACGCCTTATAACGAGAAGCGAGTGCACCTATCGGGAAGTAGGCACCTAATAGTTAAGTGTCGAATGGAAGTCAGGCGCTTCAAAGGAATTTGGGTGCCTGACTTCGTACCTCTTTACCGATATTTCATAGATGTTTTTCCTTCATCAAATTGCAAGTGCCAGGTCCGAGTGGGACCTTGACGAAAACATGCCAAAAATGCAACAATTTCCACTAAATCTACACAAATTACACTTAAAGACAAATATTAGGAAACATGCAAAATAAACTGTTAATTATATATATAATTTCCATAAAATATTTATATCTACAAGAATATATGCCACACATCATGGGGAAAAGAGTACAAAAAATGAGCAATTATGTGGCTCATCATCCCCCCATGCTTAAGGGGTGGCACATCCCTGTGCCACTTTGAACTGGTAATTACCAGTTCTGTTCACTTCATCCCAATAAGCCCTGTTGGTCTGTGTTCTCTTCTGCTTAGCGGCCTTGGCTTTCTCTTTGTCCCGGGGCTTCTACCCCTTTGATGCCTTGGGAGCGGTTGTCTCCTGACCCTGTTGCTTCTGGTGTTTGCTGCGCCGAAGTGGTTCACTTGGCCTTGCTCTCTTCTTGGGTGGTTCTCTAGTCCAGGCCACCTTGCCCTTATCAACGTTCAGATAATAACCAGAGAAACTGGTGGCATCCTTTTGGAATGCAAGCTCAACCATTTTCCAGTACTCGTGGTGAAGTGGCAACTTTTCACCCATAGGCACTGATTCTTTATCTCCAAATGGGATGCTAGATTCCTTAGCAACCCTGGTTGTGGGTAAATCTACCCCTGTTGGGTCAAGCTCAGGTTCAGCTTGGACCTCTTTCTTTGCCATAGGGGGAGTTCTGTTGCTTGATGCTAGATCTTCCTACTGCATAGGGCCTAGAAATCCCATCCTTTTAAAATATGCCTACATCCTTGAAGGCTTTCCATCCTCTGACCCATACAAATACCAAAACTACTCAGGTTGAGCAACTAGAATTTTCCTATGAGGCCTACCAGATTGCTTCCTGGCCTCCTTTTTGATTCCTTGAGGGCTTTCTTGGAGGTCTTCTTCCAGTTCTTCTTGTCTGCCTTAATCTCCTCCTTAAGCTCCTCAAATTTCTGTTTTTGGGTAGCAAATAGATTCTTTGCTGCCTCCCATTCCCCATCAGAATCTAGCTCTGATTCCTTATCAGATTCAATGCCTAGTGCCTTCAACTTGACAACTCTCGCTCTAGTTCTGGGTCATCGCTGAGATGGCCTTATGGATTTTTGTTTTGATCTCAGCTTGATATGTTGTACCCCAGAGTGTGTTGGTGCAACCTCTATTTCCTGGGGCATAGGGGATTTAGGTTGTTGAGCCTCCTGTGGTATAGGGGATTCAGGCTGTTGAGCCTCTTTTTCCTCTGTAGCTACTTGTTGCACATTAGGGATTGCTTCTTCCTTTTGAGGTTGTCTAACCCCTACATAAATTGGAGAGTGCTCTACCTCTCCCTCTTTACCTAAAATTTGAGGCTCTTCAACCTCCATATCCTTTTCTCCCTCATCTCCTTCCTTTGTAGGTTGTTCTATAGTTTGAGGTTCCTCAACCTCAACTTCATCCTCTTAGGGTATCTGCTCTACAGAGGGAGGCGTAGAATAGGGTTGCTCTACTTCCATTATAGCAACATCTCCCTATTCTATTTTTGTATCAGAAAGGGGCACCTCTGTTACCCCATCGATCTACACTATTGCATCAATTCTAGTTGGTTGCTCGACTCCTCTTGATCTACCCTACAACTACAATTGTCTCTTTAGTTGCCAAATTGTTTGATATAATTCATGCATTTTTAATGCAACCTCCTTTTGGGACTCCTCAAATAAGGCCCATTCTTATTTAAATTTGGCTTCCCAAGTGGAAGCTTACTCTCTTAAAACCTACAACTATTGTTGCAAATCCTCCACTTGGCCTTTTGGTGGTACATCTTCCATGGCCACCTCCTACTGAGGAGTTGGCCCACTAGAAATGTCCTATAAAATGTGGGCCATGTACTCCTCCTTGTTGAGCTCATCGATTGGTATCTCCTCGTCGGATGAGCTCGAAACCACCCTTGATGCCTTCATTCTTTTGCTTCACATTTTGGTGGAGATAGGCATAAAATCCTGCTCTACCTCATCTTCGAATTGAGGTGTAGAAGGAGATAGAGCCTACCCTACTTCCTCCCCAAATTGGGGAAAATCAGGGGATGAGGCATGTCCTGCTTCCCCTATAGTTCTTACAGGCTGGGATATAAGCACCATTTTTACACGTTCTATCACCCCTTGGGCCAACTGTTCATTTTGAATTGGCACTTCCCCCTCTGCTTGTGCCCCTACCACTGCACTAGTGCCCACATCTTCCTCAATTGTCACATTTCTATGTGAATTTGCATATCGCACCAAGGCCAAAATTAGGCCATGGTGAGCCAAGGCAGAGGTGGTGCCTGCCTGGTATCACTTGGCCTCATCTTTCAGGGTGCATGCAAGGTAGTGGGGGATATTGATTTTATCCCCATGTAGAATGTGATTCAGGAAATGGAAGTGGTTGGCATTCAGATGAGAGTACCTACCAGAGCATGTAAATAAATAGGTGATCTACTCAAAAAATGCCCTCTAGAGCTTGGGAATGTGTCATTTTGGCAAGCTAGCACGCATCAGGTACTCGGTTGGTGCTCCAAAAAATCTCTACGCATAGAGGGTAAGGTTATCCTCCTTGTACGTGCGCTCCCCTATAAGAGGGAGGCCCGTAACTCTAGTGATGTAGTCCTCCATGACTAGGATCTCCAGCCCCTACATGCGCATGACCCCATCTCTCATCGATGTCGCAAATTCATTTTCCACCACCACATCCTGGCCCTGACTGACCAGTCGACAGTAGTCCATCCATTCTACAGTATCCAACTATGTTTGGACATCTACAAAAATGCTCAAGCAATCGATTGGCTCACTCTTCTTAAGGTCGTGATTCTTTGACTTTCCCCCCATGCTTTACCTTTAGTTCAAAATTCACTCAACGATGTTACTACTTCCCCTTCGAATTACTATTGTGCCTCACTACTCTATTTTTTCTCACTGAAGTTGGCTGCATAGTAGCTAGTAAACAACTTTTTAAAACAACTGCGTTCATGCACGTAGGTGGTTAATTACCATAATCAACAGTGATTATGGTTATCCATAGTAAATTTCCTTCGAGCATGTGCTCGATTGTGCGGAGATGATAACCATAAACTATTGACCAATCAGAGGCGTGCCATGCAACACCATGCCAAGTGGATTTGTTCAAGTGGTTAAGGTAATAATGGGGGGTTGTGCCAGCACATTTCCATAGACACACATGTTCATGAAAACAATATAGACAAGAAACAAAAAATTTAAACATGCACCTAAATTTGTTCTGTGGGTGCATATGCGTAGATGTTCATGGTGCATCGCTATTGGTTGGTGTTTGATGATTGGGAAAACTGCAATGAACAATGATGGTCATGGTTCCCATGCAATGAATTTTCTTTGACGTGATTGGTTCTTGGTAGCTGCAAGGTGGCTTATTTAAGAAATCCTACAAAATTCAAAACAAAAGTTAGAAAAATGTATCTCCTTGGGATGACAAACGTCCCCTCCTCGAAAGTTGATCATTGTCAACTTTTAATTTTATCCGTTGGTAGATTTGACTTTGCACGTGCGTGGGGTGCTGACGTGGCTCGGGCCACATCCCAAGGCTGACGTGTTATTCTATCAAGGTAGAAAATGGTCGTAGTAAACGAAAATCAAGCACCTTTTTCGTATGGAAATCATGCACCTTCTTTTCGAATTATGGCATGTAGGTGCCTTGAAAACTGAAAATAGGCACCATAGGAATCGGGCACTTTGCTTAACATGGGAAGCAGGTACCTTAGAAATCAGGCACTCTACTTAACATAGGAAGCAGATACCTTAGCTAACTATCAGGTGTCATACTTATAAAACAAACTTTATACAAACTAAACCTTTTTTTTACATGCCAAGAAGATTTGGTGTTAGTTTCCCAAAAACTAGAAGTCGGTCATTCTCCTAAAAAATTGGGAGTCAATTGATCTACCAAAAAATGGGATGCAGGCACCATATTCATAACATACTGGGAGTCAGGCACCATAAAGCGTATAATGGGAAGCAGGCACCTTCTACCATACAATGGGAAGCAAGCACCTTTCATTGTACAATAAGAAGTAGGTGCCTTCCATCGTACAATGGGAAGCAGGCACCTTTTCTAATAATGGGAAGCAGGTGCCTCCCCATAAAATACAAAAAAATGGTGCTTTTATTTTATTCAAAAGGTGCTGATTTTTCCTTGTATTCATGTTATCAGGTTGATCAGGCCCTTCAGTGCTTCTGATTGAAAAATAGGAACAAAATCAGCATCCACCCTTGAACTAGCAGTTGAGTGTTTTATTGTCCAAAGAGACCAATCCAAACACTCTTGTGCAGGTTCAGGTTTAGTATTCCCCTTATGAGGGATGAGCTACTCCTACTCCTAGAAAGCTAGAAATGTGTAGGTTCATGGATCCTGTGCCCATTAGGCCTAGGTTTCCCAAGCTGCCTAAGGATTGCACAAAGGGCATTATTCCTGCAAAACAAAAACACAACTAAAAAAAAGAAAACTTTGAAAGAATAATTGTCTTTGGGACTATGTGGACTAGGTCCACATCTTACTGACTCAAGATAAAATCAGAATCAACTGGGGTTTCCCCCATGCCTAAACTAGACTCAATCATGTATGCTTCAGACACATGGTATGGACGTAGGCGGTGGCCATTGACTATTAAGGTAATGTTGCTATCATCTATTGTTTTGATCCTTACAACCCCATTGTTGATGACTTCAATATGGCCCCATCCAATGCTACATGAGCTTACCCTTCCTTTCCTAGAATCGAGAATCATAGAGTAATGCCCATTCTCCCACTTTAAGCTGCTTTGGCCTGGTGTGGTGGTCATGCCACTTGGCCCTTTATTTTTGAATGATCTCTATTTTTTGTAGAGCCTCAAGGTGGTATTCATCCAGCTGATTAAGATATTGAATTCTATATTTTTGTGCATCATCCAGGTTGATATTCAATTCTATAGTAGTCCTAAGTGTTTTGACTTCAAACTCTATAGGCATCATGGCAGTTTTTCCATAGACTAACTGAAATGGTGTGAAACCAGTAGTAGTCTTCCAGGTGGTCCTGTAGGCCCACATTACTTATGGTAATCTAGTAGCCCAGTCCTTCCTATGTTGTTGCATTATCTTTGTCAGGATATTCTCCAACTCTCTGTTGGTCACCTCAACTTGCCCATTTGCCTATGGATGGTAGGGAGTGGTTTTGTTATGCCTGATTTTGTATTGTTGCATGAGTTCTTGGATCATCCTTGAAGTAAACTGAGGTCCTTGATCTATTGTGATCTCCCTTGGGACCCCAAATCTTGTAAAAATTGATGAATACAAGAAGTTTGCTACAATTTTCTCCTTTGAATCATGCAAAGCCTGTACTTCAACCCACTTTGTCACATAGTCAATACAAACTAGGATATACCTCTTACCTCCTAACTATGGATTAATAGGTCCTATGAAGTCCATCCCCCATTTATCAAATGGTTCAATGTGAACATGTGGTTGGAGTGGCATCTCATCTCTGAGAGTAGGTCTGCCCATCCTCTGACATTGATCACACTGGCTCACATGCTTGGCTGCATCCTTGAATAGTGAAGGCCAGTAATAACCAACTTGCAACACTTTATATGCAGTCCTTCTTCCTGCAAAATGGCCACCACAAGGTTCATCATGGCAAGCCTTCAGTATTTCAATTATTTCATTCCCAGAAACACATCTTCTCATGATTTGATCAGGTCCTATTTTAAATAGGCACCCATCAATCCATGAAAAATCTGCACTTTTCTCAATTAAAGTCTATTTTTCATGAGGTAAAAGTGCAGGGGATACTTTACCAGTGGCTAAATAATTAGCCATATCTACGTACCAAGGTATCTGATCATTTAGAGCAAACAAATGCTCATCTAGAAATTGGTCTTCTGTAGCTGCATAGTCTGGAGGTGTCAATCTGGAAAGGAAATCAGCTACCACATTGTCCTTTCCTAGCTTGTCCACTATTATCACATCAAATTCCTACAAAAGCAATAACCATATGATAATTCTACCACTAATCCTAGGTTTGTTTGTCAAGTATCTGATCGTTGAGTGGTCAGTGTGTACAAATACCTGATAACCTGTAATGTAATGATGAAATTTGTTAAGAGCATGTATCACTACAAGAAACTCCTTCTCTATGATAGTATAATTGAGTTCAACACTTATAAGGTTTTTACTAACATAATAGATGGCATAAAAATCATCACCATATTTCTGTCCCAGTACTGAGCCTATTGCATTGTTAGATGCATCAACATATATGTGAAAAGGTATGGTCCAATTTGGACCTCTCAGTATTGGAGCAGTAATTAGTTTTTCCTTTAAAGTGTTGAATGCTTGTTCACATTCTTCAGTCTAGACAAACTCTGCATCTTTAGTTAACAATGTGGTAAGAGGTTTAGCAGTTTTGCTAAAGTCTGATATAAACCTCCTATAGTAATCGACTGATCCTAGGAAACTACGGATATCCTTTTGTGTTTTGGGAGTAGGTAGGGTTTGGATGACTTCAATTTTCTTTCTATCTACTTTGATCCCATCTGCAGAAAGGTGATGTCCTAAAACTATCCCTTCCTGCATCAACATATAGCATTTCTCATTGCTTAAGGACATGTTAGTTTCCTCACAATGTTTAAGTGTCTTTTCTAGATTTTCTATGGCAATTTCAAAAGTTTCACCATATACAATGAAATCATCCATATATACCTCCACAGTCTCTCCAATCATATCTAAAAAAATGCTAAGAACTACCCTCTAAAAGGTGGCAGGTGCATTGCATAGACCAAATGGTAAAACTCTGTAAGAAAATGTCCCCCATGGACAAGTGAAGGTGGTTTTATCTTGATCTTCCTCCCCTATTTGGATCTGATTGTATCCACTGAACCCATCCAAGAAAGAAAAGTATTTCTTGCCTGCTAAGGTGTCAAGGACCTGATCTATGAAAGGTAAAGGGAAGTGGTCCTTCTTAGTTGCTTTATTCAGCAACTTGTAATCAACACAAATTCTCCACTTTCCATTCTTCTTGGGCACCACCACTAATGGTGATACCCACTCACTATCTGAAATGGGGTAGATGAATCCAACTGTGAGAAGTTTTTGTAATTCTGCTTTGACAATTTCTTTCATAGTTGGGTTCATTCTCCTCTATGGTTGTCTTACTGGTCTAACCTGGTCTTCCAGATATATTCTATGTGTACAGGTCTCAGGAGCTATTCCTCTCATGTTAGAATACTCCCAAGCAAAGGCATCTTGATGTTTTTCCAATGTTTGTTTTAGTTTGGTCTGTTGTTCAGCTGTCAACTGGTTATCTATGTTCAACATTCTACCAGGTGCAACTTCTATTTGCTGAATATGGTGGTCTTTCACTAATGGCAACTCAGGAGGAGGACAGGAGGGTTCTCCTTGAAAAAAGTGAGATATCACCTTATCCTCATCACTTTCATCTTCCAACTCCTCAAGTGTCATCACAGGTTGGATTATTGATAGACCACCAATATTTTGATTCTCATCCTCAGGTTCTCCCAACAAATCTGAAGACTGTGCAGGTGGATGTATGATCAGTTTCTTTATATTATGACCATCTAAAATGGTCATTTTCCCATCTCTACAACTTATGTAGGCATCAATTATTGCCAGCCAAGGCCTACCTAAGATTAATGGGTATCCACCTAGTCCAGATTTAGATTGTAGCACTAAGAAATCTGTTGGATACTCCCATGCATCTACTACAATAGTAATATCTTCTAGTATTCCTTTAGGGAGTACTGTAGACCTATCTGCCAACTGCAACATAGTTTTAGTAGGCTTCAGATTAGTCAATTTTAGTTTTTGCATGGTCTCCTGGGGCATGACATTGATGGCAGCCCCCAAATCTACCAGTGTGTTGGGTAAAACATAGCCTTCTATTTTTACAATCAGCACAGGGCTTCCTGGATCTATGTATTTATGGTTGTAGGTATTCCCTAACATAAGGTCAGCTAACTGACCTACCAAACTGATTATTTTAGCTGGTTTCCTCCCTGGTTTCTTGAGGCACAACTCTCTTATGGCCTTTCCATAAATAGGTATATCTCTGATGGCCTGAAAGAGAGGGATTGTGACTGTTAAGTTTTTTAAACTAGAGAGGATATCAAACTCTATTTGTATTGGTTTCTTGGGTTCCTGCAACCTTTGTGGAAAATGTGGAACCTCTTCTTTGTTATGTACAAGTGTTGATTCTTCTTCTATCTCTTCTATAAGGGGTGATTCCCATTTTTCTATTTCTATTGGTTCCTCCTCTTCTACAAGAGGAGTGACTTCTACACCTAATTGCTTTCCTGACCTTAACTGGATAGGATCACAATCTACCTTAATATTATACATAGGGTACATCTCATTTTCCATCTGATAGGTTGGTTGCTGCTTGTTGTTTGGGTTTGTTGTTGGTTGTGTTGGTAACTGAGGAGTCCTTGGAGTAGGAAGAGTAGGTAGGCTTGGCTATGGTGGAGCTAGAGCAGTATGTTGTGGATACTGATTCTAAGCATTCTAATTTCTCCACTACTACCCAAGCTGTTAGTATTGGTTCCAAGGGTAAGGGTTGTAAGGATTTACTCCTTGGGGAAATTGATTCCAAGGTTGTTGACCATACCAACCCATGTTGGGTGGCTGGGCTTGACCTTGGTTTTGGTAATTGCTTCCCCCATAGGATGACATTCTTGATTGCATATTGTTACCCATAGGAGACTATTGCTAGTTCCTCCTATTACCCATGAAGTATACCTCTACTACTTCAGGTTCCTCTTTAGATTTCATTAATTGTGGACACAACTTTGTTTTATGATCCTTCTTACAAACAACACATACACAAACTTTGTTTTCTGGGCACTCATTTTTGGGGTGTTTGCCTCTGCATTTAGGATAGAAGTAGGCCAATGCTGCCTCATTCTCCTACTTCTTTCTCTAAAGTAGAAGGGTATCCATTTGAAGAGCTAGAGATGATAACATCTCACTCTTAAGGTCCTCTAGCATGTTGCCTATTTCTATTTTAGTGATAGTGGTTGACTGCTTCACATTTCTAGGGGTTAACTTACCCTTTCTTCTTGAAAATTTTTGACACAACTGTCGAATATCATCCATTTGGTGTTGGTAAATGTCTCCCCCAGAGATCATGTTTAAAGCTTCCAAGGATTCATTTGTCAGTCCTTTCAAAAAAATGCTTCTTAGGGACCTATCTCCTAGTTTTGAATGGGGTGATCTTTGCAAATTGAAGTTGAACCTATCCCAATATTCTTCCATAGATTCCCCTTCCTTTTGTGTCATATCTAGGACTTCCTCTCTTGCATCTCTTACTCTACCAAAATCTTGATATTGATCTAGGAAAAGTTTCTTCAACTATTCCTAGGTAGTTATCCATTTATCCCCCAAGCTGATGAACCAATGCAAAGCTGAATCATCAAGGGTGGAAGGGAATAATTTTAGTTTCTGAGCATCTGTGGTGTAATCCACAGATCTGCATAAAACATCAAATTTAAATAGGAACAGGTCTAGATCTTCTATTGGTAGTCCTCTAAAGGTTGGAAGGTGGGTAGGAGAGATGTGTTTCATCTTGTGATCTCCCCCTACCTCTCCTATTGGAAAACTAAAACTAGTGGATGTTTCCTCTAGATTTTCTGCCATTCTACCTACTACTGGTGTTTCTACCCCTGCTTCATTCAAAGCAATTATCAATGCTTCTATTTCATTTCTTTTATCCTTCAGAAGGATGGATAAGTCAGCGTTTGAGATAGTTCCATCTAATACTGCTTGCCAACATTCAACATTCAGTAGATCTTCCTCAGATTGAACTCTACTTATCTCTGATCCTACTCTAAGATTCTATTGAATTATTTTAGAGGGATCCTGTGCAAATAGTGGGTGTTCCCACCAATGCACAGGTGGAGATTGAGATGGTGAGAGTTCAGTCTCAGGTTCAAGTTCTACTGAAGCAGAAGGATTTTGAGAAATAACTTCTTTGTTTTTGACAAAATGACCATCTAGTCCCCTGTTCTTAGGTGGACTCATACAAAGTTTTAGATGAAGGTTTCTAAAGAAAACACTCTAAACTACTATAACTATGCTTCCTTCAGAACAAGAAATTACAATGGCTACTCCCCGACAACGATACCAAAATGTTGGGCAAAACATTGGTTAGTTTTTTCTATGGTTCAATTAATTACCTCCATTTAATTGTCAACCTAGGGTAGCTCGTAGTCTTGTGAGCAACCATGCAAAATCTATGCTTGTAATTTCTCCTTCGGAGATGAGTCCCTTGGATTATGGTTTGGGGGGTATTTGATATTCATTGGAGTTTATGTTTAAACCAATAATCTCATGCTAAGTCTAAGAAAACAGGACTGAAAACATTTAAAATCTAAACTACTACCTTGCTGGAAATCACAAAAAAATAGGGAAATAACAAGTAAACAAATTAATCTATTAAAATAAATGTAAAAAATAGGGAAAATAGGGAAGAACTCTGTTGTGAGTGGGACCACGCTCCAGTAGGTTCTACCCATGGTAAAATTATCACCAGATACTTTAGAAGATGTTTTTACAAGAAAATATGTAGGGATTTTATTAACAGTTGCAGCAGAAGAAAATTACAAGAAAGTCCAAGGGGTCTTCTTCAGGGGTGGCTTGCATATTTATAAGGTATGTAGCCAACCCTATTATAATTTTTAGGATGAATCAAAAAATGATTCGTTGTTACAACTGTTTGCTTGATTAGAGGAAGTAGGCAAAATATCATGATATTTCAACGTATTCTATTTCTAGAATACGTTGATATTTTATTTGCTCAACTTACAAAAATGATTTACATATCAGTTGGAAGATAGGTGATGAGTCACCTTTGACATTGTCCCATGTCTGGTTGCAATGCTGGAAATCCCTTCACGCTAGTTGTCAAAGTTTTGCTCTATTCTATCGACCACAGAGTCATGTTGAAGTTTGGCATTTAATGGAAATCAGGCATCGTGGTTGAAGAAGTCGGGAAGTAGGCACCTTATATGCAGAAGTCAAGAAGTAGGCACCTTATATGCAGAAGTCAAGAAGCAAGCACCTTCCATCATACAATAGGAAGCAGGTGCCTTTCACCATACAATGGGAAGTAGGCACCTTCCACCATTCAACGGGAAGCATGTGCCTTCCACCATACAATGGGAAGCAGACGCCTAACGGAAAGTAGGCGCCTATCGAGAAGCAGGCGCCTAATAGTTAAGTGTCGAATGGAAGTTAGGCACTTCAAAGGAATTTGGGTGCCTGACTTCATACCTCTTTATCGATATTCCGTAGATATTTTTCCTTCATCAAATTGCAAGTGCCAGGTCCGAGTGGGACCTTGATGAAAACATGCCAAAAATGCAACAATTTCCACTAAATCTACACAAATTACACTTAAAGACAAATATTAGAAAACATGCAAAATAAACTATTAATTATATATATAATTTCCATAAAATATTTATATCTACAAGAATATATGCCGCACATTATGGGAAAAAGAGTACAAAAAATGAGCAATTATGTGGCTCATCACATTATTTGTTGGTTGGTTGATATATGCTCTTCTATAGCTTGAATATCCTCTTTGGTTGTTGGTATTCTTATTTTGATGTTGTTTTTGCACCTCATTTTATGCTACATTTAGCTTAATCTGAGTTTTAGTTGTGTATTGTTTGGTAGACTCCTTGAGTGTTGTTTAGCTTTGATATTAGTCTTCCTTTTATGCTGAGCTCATACATATTTTTGGTCGGTGGCATGCATGTTTGTTAGTGCGTTGCTTGTCTTTGCTTGTGGGTGTCGGGACTTAAATGGAATGAACGAGATGAGATATATTACATATGAAACAAGGTTACAATATATAGGCATAAGCCTATATGAAATGCATGACACTTGTCAAGTGAAACTGACAAGTGTCAAGGAAGGCATAGTGCACATTACATTAATTCTAACATTCCTCTTAATGTGCACTATCCTAACTAAAGAAAAAAACAAGTCAACATTAGGTAACATTCCCCCTTAATGTTGACTTCTCTAAAAAAATTCTACATCCTCCTTTATTGCTGATTTGGTCTAGGCTCTTGCTCTTTGCGCTTGGCTCTCCAACTGTGAATAATGCAAGATTCACTATGTTTACATCTTGGTATGTTGCCTCAGGGTCAACCACTTTCACAAGTCTGTTGACACTGGATCAACCGTCTAAGTGCCTCAGGGTCATCATGGGTGCCTCAGGGTCAGCCACTTATGGGTTTGTTGCCTCTGTAGGTCATCCTCAGAGGATGTTGCCTCACTGAATAGCTCCACCATAAATATCAAATCCCTCCTTATGGTGAACTCAATCTAGAAGGTGTCGATATTTGCCGAAAATGCACCTTAATACATAAGATAAAATGAGCCATGAAATACCATAAAATGAGCCATAGAAGCCAAATATGGAGGAGAAGAAGAAAGAAGAGTAGAAGAGAATCTTCTGAAGTGTCTTCATCTGTAGTCTTCAAAAGTAGATTCGAAAAAACCTTAGATAGAGTCTAGGGTGTCTATGTCTGTAGTCCCTAGAATAAGTGTCATTATGGTAGTCACCTCATCTTACCGGTATGCATGGGTAACCAGACGCTACATCCACCAAGTAGAAAGACACTAACATTCCCCCTTAATGTGCACTATCCTAACTAAAGAAAAAAAACAAGTCAACATTAGGTAACATTCCCCCTTAATGTTGACTTCTCTAAAAAATTCTACATCCTCCTTTATTGTTGATTTGGTCTAGGCTCTTGCTCTTTGCGCTTGGCTCTCCAACTATGAATAATGCTAGATTCACTATGTTTACATCTCGGTCTGTTTCCTCAGGGTCAGCCACTTCCACGGGTCTGTTGCCACTGTGTCAGCCGTCTAAGTGCCTCAAGGTCATCATGGGTGCCTCAGGGTCAGCTACTTCTGGGTTTGTTGCCTCTATAGGTCATCCTCAGAGGATGTTGCCTCTCGTAGGTCACTAACTAGCTCCATCATAAATATCAAATCCCTCCTTATGGTGAACTCAATCTAGAAGGTGTCGATATTTGCCGAAAATGCACCTTAATACAAAGGAAAAATGAGCTTTATAAGAGTGTCGGTCTCTGTCGAAAATGCACTCAATACAATAAAATGAGCCATAAATCCAAATATGGAGGAGAAGAAGAAATAAGAATAGAAGAGAATCTTTTGAAGTGTCTTCGTCTATAGTCTTCAGAAGTAGATCCAAAAAAAACCTCGGATAGATTCTAGGGTGTCTATGTCTGTAGTCCCTAGAATAAGTGTCCTTATGGTAGTCACCTCATCTTATCAAAATGCATGGGTAACCAACCGCTGCATCCGCCAAGTAGAAAGAGAAGAATACTAGATACTAGGTTCACTTACAAGTGCCTTGGGAGTGTCGGGTACAACCGAGAGTGCACTCCAAGGTAAAAAAACTTTGAGGCTTAAAAAATTAAATGAAACAGCTTCAGAATTACAAATGGACACCACCAATGTGTCCTCAAAAACATCTTTCCAACGACTATAAAAATGGCTATAGTCTGATCTCAATAAGTCTTTCATCCATGGGAAAAACTAGAGTAACCTCACCAAGCAGCAAATAACCCTCGAAATGTTGTAGTATTGCTCTCTTGCAGTATAAAAACAAATCATTTTACCCTCGCAGGGGTTTACATAGGCCATCTAGGCCTTCCACCTCATAAAAAAATTCCCTCCAATAAGTTTGCCTCCCATTGCCGACCACTTTTCATGGACACCCCTTACAATATAAATCAATGGCCCTTTTCCATTTTTAAATACATTATGTGATGCCCTTCCATCATGTTGGAAATAAATAACCCACTGAGAAATTTTTTTTTGACTATAATATTTCACTTTTAAATATTAACCCATCCATTATGTGATGGCCAAATATGGAGCCACCATGAATGCTTCTGATGCCCACGTATCCTTCGATATTGCTCGAGTGCTCATCCTTCACCTCTACGACCACCGCACACGTGGTCATTAAACCGGGCCATGATGTTTCACATTCAATAGCTAATGACAAGATGCACCAGAGTCCTGCGGGTCATAATACCCGCTCAGCAGAAGGTTGCCCTCCATGCATGCGTGCTCCACTGTCTCGTCCACGTGGATCGAGCCCACATGTTGAATGTTCCACTGGTGCTGTAGTGACATTACCCAAATCTGGATGGCAGATTTCCAACGTCGACTGAAACAGCCATACTCCATGACCATCACCTCCATCATTCCATATTTTTGGCAAGCTTCGCCAACAGTGCGTGTATAGACTATAGGAAGCAACTCTTCAACATGATCAACTAAGAGCTTGTAAAATAATCTTTCGTTCCTCTCCTAAAGGTCCATCATAGCCATGTATTTCTACGGAGGCATGTGATATTTCCGAATCATATTCAATAACTTATTTTCCTGAAGCTCCTATGATAGAGGAGTGAGCGGCAAAAGGCCCCGCAGATAATTGTAATCCCTCTCATCATCCGTGAATGCCAAACCTTTGTTGTAGCGAGGATTCCTCAGCAAGTCATACCCACTGGCAATGGTGTGGCTCCAAGGAGTGATGATATGATGCTTCGAAGCTCTGTCTTCGCCATAGACATCACAGACACCGCCTTCCACATCAATGGGAGGGCAAGCCTTGGCGTCTCCATTCGTCGTCATTACCATAGATGATACACAAAGCCTGCTAAATATTCTTGTCAAAAAAAAATCATAGTGGCCTCCAAAATTTTTTTGGGCCTTAGAGTGTTCACCGAAGTTTCAGGCAAATGAAATCCAATTCGGGGCCGAAGGGCAGTCTGAGATGAATGGGTACTACGCATTTCCATGGCCATGAATTTATTGCTTGTAAATCACCTCAAGCAACGTACCAAGCTCGAGCAGCGTATCCATACTGATCGGTGACAACCGCATCGGCTGCCCAGCACCCAGCAGCTCTGTCATCCGGGGCTTATCTTTCCCAAACTCCTCAGAATCTGTCGACTGTCGTTGATGTGGCAGGGTTTCGATCTCGTCCATGAATCCGCCATTACACTGTGAACCGAGTATATCATCCCCAATCACGGGAACGATCGTTTGGTCGCATTGATGGCATCAATATTCTGGCCCAATATTGAATGAAGCCAAAAATATTGGGCACACAATTTTTAACGACATCGATCACCACTCAATATTATTTTGCACCATCCGGTTCTCTATAGCACTTGAAAAAAACTCTTACGGATGGTCAGAGGAAGAAGCACCATTAACAAATTTGTCGCGGCTCCTCCTCCAGTTGAAACAAAACTGGCACAGGCACAAAATAGCTTTCTAAGAAATATTATAGAGGCAAAAAAAAAAAAAAAAAACCCCGTGGTGACTTCGATTCCTAGCCATTCCAGCACTAATCAACACTATTGAGGCGTTTGCCGAGATTGAGGCATTTGCCAAGACGTAAAGTGTAGGCAGGGATGATGGCAGCCATGGTTTTTCCAAAGGTCTGGTTTCTGATTCATCCAACAAGGATGAAGAGCATACTCCCTATTTTGAAAAAAAATGGGGAAAATGAAAAAATGGGAAAATGGGGGAAAGGATGAGGGGGGGATTTCCATGAGGGAAATCCCCCTCAAGCTCACAAGGCTAGAGAAATCCTGGAGCTCTGATACCAAATGTTAGGGAGGAAAAACTAATGAGATATTTTACAAATGAAAAAGGTTACAATATATAGGCATAAGCCTATATGAAATGCATGACACTTGTCAAGAGAAACTGACAAGTGTCAAGGTGAAGGCATAGTGCACTTTAATTCTAACAATGTCAGGAGGAAAAAATAATGAGATATTTTACAAATGAAAAAGGTTACAATATATAGGCATAAGCCTATATGAAATGCATGAAACTTGTCAAGAGAAACTGACAAGTGTCAAGGTGAAGGCATAGTGCATTTTAATTCTAAGATTCCCCCTTAAAGTGCACTATCCTATCTAAAGTAAAAAACAAGTCAACATTAGGTAAGATTCCACCTTAGTGTTGACTTCTCTAAAAGCAACCTATCATCCTATTTTATTACTTATTTGGTCTAGGCTCATGCTCCTTGCTGCTCTCCAACTGTGAATAATGCTAGATCAACTGTGTATACATCTTGGTCTGTTGCCTCAGGGTCAACCACTTCCATGGGTCTGTTGCCACTGGGTTAGCCGTCTAAGTGCCTCAGGGTCATCATGGGTGCCTCAGGGTCAGCCACTTCTGGGTCTATTGCCTCTGCAGGTCATCCTCAGAGGATGTTGCCTCTTGTAGGTCACTGACTAGATTCACCATGAATATCAAATATCCCCCATGGTGAACTCAATCTAGAAGGTGTCGGTCTCTGTCAAAAATGCACCTTAATACAAAAGAAATAAGAGCCATGAAATACAATAAAATTGAGCCATAGATCCAAATATGGAGGAGAAAAATAAGAGAATCTTCTGAAGTATCTTTGTCTGTAGTCTTTAGAAGTAGATCCGAAAAAAAACTCGGATAGAGTCTAGGGTGTCTATGTCTGTAGTCCCTAGAATAAGTGTCCTTATGGTAGTCACCTCATCTTATCGGAATGCATGGGTAACTAGCTACTGCATCCACCAAGTAGATAGAGGAGAATACTAGATACTAGGTTCACTTACAAGTACCTTTGGAAGTTTCAGGTTCAACCGAGAGTGCACTCCAAGGTAGAAAACTTTGAGGCTTTAAAAACTCAAATGAAACAAACTCAGAATTACAAATGGAGACCACCAATGTTTTCGTCTCGAAAAAATATTTTCAACGACTATAAACATGGCTATAGTCGAATCTCAATAAGTTCTTCATCCATGGTAAATACAATAACATCCCACCCCTTAATGCATTATGTAAAGCAAATTTTAAATGATAGGCATGTGGAAACTCGAAAAGCAAGGCGGGAAGCAGATTATCGATCACAACACCACAAATGTATTATAGTGGGCTGCCACATGGGTCCCACCCATTTGCAAGGAGCACCAAACATCCTGAATGATGTCCATGCAAAGAGTTCCATCATGATATACATTAGGATGAAACACATCCGACGTAAATTGCACACGAGGCAGCTTCTCGGGATAATTCTCCCCAAAAATCAATCTCAAACCAAAAATCCCACCTTCCCAAGGAGTCTCATCAGGGCCAAAGATGGTGGCGCTCTAGACAAATAGATTTTTGTCAGAGTGGGGGCTCATACTACAACCCTTAGGAGGTTCGTTGCGAATGGCCTTCAAGTCGGACATCAGTCGAAGCTACGCCGAGGACGATGACATTCTGGCCGCCAAAATTAGGTTTAGGGCTAATATTACTCTTTTTCGTCAACTGACAGGATTTACAAATCTTAACCCTTGCTGTAACATGCCCTCTCATTCTACCGTCGGCCCCTGTGATGTGCCAATCACTATCACACCATGCGTCATTTTCCCATTTAATGCATGAATTATAGTAGAGGTACTTAAAAAAATAGTCGTAACCATTGTCAAGGATTTTTTATCTGAGCACCATCCACAATTCCTAGAAAATGGTAACTGCAAATACTTACACTCCACATATCAAATTGATGCACTAGACTTACCACGATGTTCATGATATTTGCACAGCCTGCATCCTGATAGGTGAAAATCTATCGCAAATAGAATGCTCCACAACAACAAAGACGCAAAATGCATGGCTGTTTCATGGGACAAACTCTGGTGTGAGGATCTTCACGGTGGTGAATCTTAGTGTATCGTGGAGTGTTGTATAGATCTGGCATGATTAAAACACATTAACCAGAGCAGAAACTATGTGGAAAAAAAAATTAATGAGCCATCTATTGCGTGCATCCTCCAAAGCAGCACCCTTATCTTTTTGGGCATAATTCGCCAGATCTGGCCGCACAAAAAATGTCTGCTCTACCACCACCGTGAATAGCGCACAACCACCATAGATGAAAAAAAAATAGCTCATGGAATAGATCGCCCACCAGAACTAAAAAAATCGAGGGGTTGCAGGTCCAGAAAAAATGAGCAGTTGTAGTTGCAGCACCATCCTCCATCATGACTGCAATCGAAGTCGGATCATGACAATGCCATAATAATAATTCTAGCTCCCACCGGTACACCATCAAAGCTTATAATAACATATCCCCTTTTGAAGACAAGAGATTGAAAAATCCCGCAATATCTGCATATCAAAAACACAAACACTTTTGTTGACTGAAGAGGTGGGAAAAAAATTCTTTCAAGCGAATCGCCAAATCAAACTGGAACTCCACAATTTCACTCGACTTAATGCTCACATCCACACGATTTCTTTCAGGTCACCACCGAATATGAATCACAACACGAACTATATTTTATTCTGTAAATAGCTCGTCCATCAGAAATGGTGCCTCACTTGGTGACTTCTCACAAACAACAACGATGAGATGGTTAAAAAAAATATTTCCACGTGTTGCGGCTCATCTATCACAAAAATCAAGACAATGACGCCAATGGACGCAACTACATATGGCTCCGTCATAAACTGGTGCATGTGATCATGCGCCTGCACAGTTCCATGTGGCGCTTATGTTCGGAGCATCATGATAGTGGTGGGAACATTCAAACGACACAAGCAAAATTTTCCTTTGATAACATATGGCAACAATCGACGGGCAGAAGCTGCAGTCCAGTTGGGCCACAATAAAAAATATTCTTTTAACTGTTCATCACCAAACCCATTTATATCAAAGAGCTGCAGTGGCGAGCCTTCATGTTGCTGTTTATTATCAATGACCACCATAAAAAAATAACAAATTTTCATTAAAAATAGCCATAAGACAAATAAGCTTCCAAACTCAGACTCTCCATAAGCATCCCGTTTTTCATTTCTCCATGGAGAAATTAATTCTGCGGATGAATTCTGTAAAAAACAAATCTTTCCAAATAACTAAAAGAAAAATAGGCTGCCATTAATTTTTCGAGCTTCTAGCATCTCATGGATGGAGAGCATACTCCCTAACTCGAAAAAAAATGGAGGAAGAAAAAAAAAATTAGGGGAAGGGGAGATTTCCATGAGGGAAATCCCCCCTCAAGCTCACAAGCTCAGGAGAAACGCCTGGAGCTCTAATACCAAATGTCAGGACTTGAATTGAATGAACGAGATGAGATATATTACAAATGAAACAGGGTTACAATATATAGACATAAACCTATATGAAATGCATGAAACTTGTCAAGTGAAACTGACAAGTTTCAAGGAAGGCATAGTGCACATTACATTAATTTTAACAGTGGGTATTGGATATCTTCTTATTGCTACATCTTTTCCTTCTTGTTGTTGCACCAGACAACACTAGTTTTTACCTATGCACCTTCAAATTCTTAACCTATCTAGAAGTATTTTGTAAGATCAATGAGGCAGCTAGAATCCTTGCAATATTACTTCTAGCCATGGGTCATCTTGTTTTGAGGTTTGGGTTTGATCTACTTCATCGAGAGAAATTAGATCGACATGTGTTTACTCTTTTATTAAGATGCTTGTACCAGATTATCCCTTGTGTTGAGTGTTGGTCTGTGTGTGGATATTTAGACGTAATTTTTTGATGGTTGTGGAGTGATATTTGGTTATAGCTTAGTCATGATTATTATTTGGATTGAATCTCTTTTAGGTTATAAACATATTATTTAGAGAGCTCTTTTAGATTTTGGAAATCTTCTTTTTGTTATGAAAGATATGAATGTTGCTTTAGTCTTGGAGAAGTTATAGCTTTTGGATAAGAGACTTTTTATTGGTTAATAACTTGCTAAGGAAGATGTGGTTTTAGATTGGATACTCTTTTATTGTTAATGCTTTAGTTTGTTGTTGTAAAATTGAAAAAGAGAAGTAAGAGTCTTTGCTTAAAATGTTAGTAAAGGAAATGTTGTTGGATGCATTCGAGAGTTGGAAATTATAAAAAGAGAACTCTTTTAGTTTTATGCTTTAGCTTGGTTATTAGGAAATAATTTTCCTATGTCACGAACCGTTACACCAAAACCTCGAGGCGAAAGTGAAATCTGAATACATCAAGATCATAACATCCCACCACTCTTTGAAAATTGGACTCTAGACAACAAATCTACTTTGTCACCCACTCCACTCGGGACTCTGGGCTGACAGGCCTAACTTCCCACCTACTCCGTGACTCAAACCTGGGTGGTTGATCTAATATGTCAATGATTTTCTCTTTAAGAATAATAGTTGGCTTTTTTGGTTTTGAAAGAGAAACTATTATAGTGATTCCTAAGACTTATGTGGGTTAAGGGATAATTATAAAGAGAAGTATGTGATTCTATTTTATAAGATGGATTAATGAATTTTGGTTTTGAAAGAGAAACTATTATAATTATTCTTGAGACTTATGTGGGTTAAGGGATCATTATAAAGAGAAGTACAATATTCTCTTTTATAAGATGGATTATTGCTTTTGAAAGAGTAACTATTATAATGATTCTTGAGACTTATGTAAGTTTAGGGATCATTATAAAGAGAAATATGGGATTCTTTTCTTAATGGTTTGTTTTATTATGTTTTATGCATGGTTTCTTGTATATGGCATGATTAAGTTGCATTGCATTTAGAGTTTTCCTGATCCCTAAGTATTCCTCATGAGTCATGGGTAGATTCCCTTCCATGAAGAAGTTGCAGATTTATAGATGGCTTGGATATCCTTGTGGATGGATTCATACTACCTTTGAATGTATAAATGCTATGGAAAATAAAAGCTATGTACAAATTAAAGGATTGTATTACATTACTTAAATGCTATCTTGGTTTTTGATCAATAAGATGTTGTAATATTTTAAGTACTATAGATGGTTTTGAGCTCTATCAATTTATGGGTATGCATCTTTACATAATTTTATGTTAAACACTTGGATCATTGCATTATGGAATCTAAATTAAAGGAATGTGTCTTTATGTAGCTTTATGTCAAGCATTTGAGTTAAGCAAAATTTGACTTTCATTTAAGATGCTTCCTTGATCAAATAGATGATGGTTTTTTTATTTGATTAAAGTGCTTATGATATTATGTGATGTATGTTGCTTTACTTTAGAAGTATGTTTTAAAGTGCAACAAAATTTAATTAGAGATAAAGTTATCTTGGGTTGGTTAGAATCTCTTATGGGACCCAAGTCATATAAAAGCCCAATCCTGGGAGGAGTTACATGAATGCAATAACCAAGTAGACATGAGTCTTAGGAGTTGTGAGAATACAATTTTGAAAGTTGGTGGCAACTCCAATTTGTAAGCAATGACCCCAATACATTGGAGAATCTTATAAGGTCCATAAAACTTAGGCGCTAACTTCTGGGAGCCTTTTTGTTTGAGAGAGGATTGATGGTAAGGTTGGAGGCATAGGAAAACCTTATCACCCTCCTGAAAACTACGCTCACTTCTATTTTGATCGAATTGCTGCTTCATGCGATTTTGGACAATGTGTAAGTTCTCTTTTAGGATCCGCAAAATGTCATCCTGAGTAGAGAGTTCTGTCTCCCCTGCTTGTACCTTTGTACTCGAAATATAAGAAGTGAGTGATGATGATGTTTGGCCATATAATTCTTCATAAGGAGTCATTTTGATGGATGTATGGTAGGACGTGTTATACCACAATTCTGCTAACGAAAGCCACTTTACCCAATGGAGCGGTTGAGTAGAGACGAAACAATGAAGGTAAGTTTCTAAGCGTTTATTAACAACTTTCGTTTGGCCATCGGTTTGAGGATGGTAAGTGGTACTCATACGAAGTTGAGTACCTTGTAATTTGAAAAATTCCTTCCAAAAAATGCTAGTGAATGTTGGGTCATGATCACTAACAATCGTTGATGGCATACCATGTAATTTAAAGATGTTATCAAGGAAATGATGGGCTATAGTACTAGCGGTGTAGGGATGAGCCACCAGACAAAAATGGGCATATTTGGATAAACGGTCTACTACTACAAAAATTGTTGTTTTTTTGCCTGATTTTGGTAAGCCTTCAATAAAATCCATAGAAATATCCGCCCATGTTTTGGTTGGTATAGGAAGAGGTTGAAGTAATCATGGAGTGGCAATTGTCTCTCCAAATATTTTGATATAGTTTTTCATACCTACCCAATAAAAAGATCTAGTTGCTCTCTTATATGTTTTTAAGAACCTTGAGTGTCCGACAGTGGGTGAGGTATGTAATTCATGAAGAAGTTTTTCACGATAAGAGGAATTTGGGACGAGGACCATACTTCCTTTGTACCTTAATATATTGTCCGTCCAAGTGTATGGAGGTTTGCTATTAGGATTATGTTGGAGTTGTTGAGGGCATGGGTAGTATGGTCATTAATCCATTCTTTGTATACCTCATCTAGCCATTTGGGGATGAGAGAGGAAAGAGCATGGACTTGAGGCATGTCTTCAAATTTTCTAGAGAGTGCATCGGTCGCCATGTTGTCCTTTCCATTTTTGTATGTAATTTCGTAATCATAGCCAAGTAGTTTAGTAACCCACTTTTGTTGTTCTGGGGTGTTAGTACGTTGCTCCAAGAAGTATTTTAATCTATGAGGGTCAGTGTGTATAATGAAATGTTGTCCAATAAGGTAAGGTCTTCAATGCTGAATAGCATGAACAATTACCAACATTTATTTTTCATAGGTAGAACAAGATAGATTATTTTTAGAAAACGCTTGGCTTGTAAAAGCTAGAGGTCTTTCATCTTGCATGGGTACAGATCCTATTACGAACCTCGAGGCATCAATTTCAATTATGAATGGTTTAGAAAATTTGGGTGTGGCTAGAATAGGAGTGGTACACATTGCATTTTTCAATGTAGTGAAAGCTTCATCTGCTTGAGATGACCACTTGAAGGCATTTTTCTTAAGCAATGTTGTTAGAGGAGCTGCAATTTTTCCATAATTTTTGAGAAATTTTTGATAATATCCTGTTAGCCCCAGAAACCCTCGTAGACCTTTTAAGGTTTTTGGAATAGGCCAACTTTTCACATCCTCAATTTTGTGAGGATCTATCTTAACTTCGTATTTTGAGACAATGTGTCCTAAGTATTCGATTTCTTGCATTCCAAAGGAATACTTTGATTTCTTCGCATAGAGTTGATTTTCTTTCAAGATTTTTAATGCTTGGCTAATATGGTTCAAATGATCTTCCCATGTTTTGCTGTAAATCAGGATGTCATCAAAGAAAACTAAGATAAATTTGTGAAGGAAAGGGTGGAATGACTTGTTCATTAAAATTTGAAAAGTGGAAGGAGCATTGGTAAGGCCAAATGACATCACCAAGAATTCATAGTGCCCTTCATGAGTGCAAAAGGTGGTCTTTGGAATGTCCTTTTTGTTAACTCTGATTTGGTGATAGCCCGATCGTAAGTCTAGTTTGGAAAAATAGGTAGCCCCGTGTAGTTCATCTAGTAGCTCGTCTATGACTGGAATAGCAAATTTATCCTTGATGGTCATTTTGTTAAGTGCTCTAAAATCGACACATAAATGCCATGACCCATCCTTCTTCCTCACTAATATAACTAGAGAGGAGTAGGGGCTTCTTCTAGGTCTAATGATCCCTGCTTTAATAAGCTCTTGTACTAGCTTCTCTATCTCGATCTTTTGTAGATATGGATAACGTTAAGGCCTAATATTAAGGGCTGGATATTCTGGAAGTAGTTGAATAGAGTGATCATGACTTCGTTGTGGAGGCAGTACTTTTGGTTCATTGAATACTTCTTTATGGTGTTCTAAAATATTCTGTAACTCTAGCACCTCTTGTTCTTCGTGAGTTGGTTGGATTGAAAACAATTGGGCTACCATTCCTTTGCTTCCTTTACGGATAATTTTCTCCATTCTATGAGAACTTATGATTTGTGAGGGATCATATTTTAATCATTTGATAGTATAAGTTTGATTCTTCTCTGTGAACTTCATCCATAATTCATCAAATTCCCATTGAACTATGCCCAATTTTCGTAGCCATTGTACTCCTAGTATGATGTCACAACCTCCTAGTGGTAGTACATACATGTCTCCTTTCATGTTATAATCCCCCATAGTTAGTTTAATATTTCGGTATTTACCTTTACATGCAATTTTTCCTCCGTTTCCAATCATCACTTCAAAATTATTACAAGGATATATGAAAAAATTAGATTTTTTAGCCACCCTTGGATCGATAAAATTGTGCGTGCTACCCGATTCTAGAAGCACAATAAGATTTTATTTCTTAAAATTCCCTTTCACCCTCATTGTTTGTGCAGCAAAAAATCCTGCAAGGGCGTTGAAGGAAACCTTAGGTGTATTTTCCTCTTCACTTTCTGGTGTGTCGGATACTACTTCTACTTCTATCTTAGTTTCTTCTTTAGAGGAATTTCCATAGTTCGTAGCATCTAGAATATACAAATTCCATGAGGCGCATTTATGATTTCGGTCAAATTTCTTATCACAATGGTAGCAAAGACCTTTAGCTTGTCGTTTGTTCATTTATTAAAAACTAACACATTTAATTGGTAGGGTTGGGTTAATTTTGGGAATTGTGTATGAATTTTATACCCTTCCATTTTGCACGTTTTGGGGTTAGTGTAACTATATGATGATTTCTCCATGGGTGGTTTCCCCAATCGACGTTGTGCCCTAATTTTATCCTCTGCTAGTTTCTCCAATCCTATGGTCTCCATAATATTTGTGGGTCTATACATTTGTACCTCTATTCGGATTTCTTCCTTTAATCCACTGATGAAACAATATTGAAAGAAGGAAGCATCTAGCACGGTTGTCCAATTTGCCAATATTTCAAATTCAGCTTGATATTCTTTTATCAAAGTGGTTTGGCATAATTTTGTGAGTCTCTAAAATTTTCAAAAGCGCTAGGTCCAAACCGCACTAATAGGTTTTCTATAAATGTGAACCAAGTAGGAGTGCCATTGGTTTTTTCAAACCATTGGTACCATTGGATGGCTTCATTCTCTAAGTGAAAGGATGCAATATGCACCTTTTGTCTTTCAGGAATTCGATTCAATGAGAAATATTGTTCTGCCCGATAAATCCAGTTTGTAGGATCACCACCTTAAAATTTTGGAAAGTCTAACTTGGTAGTTCTAGGGAGGATGGATGTTTATGGCCCTCCCAATGGTGTTCGGGGTGGCGATCCTCCGCTAGTTTGATTTGTTTGTACTAGTGCCAGATTCTGGCTGACAGATTCTAGTTTTAAGTTTAATGCGAGTATTGTTTCCTGAAGTTCGTGCGTCTTAGCTACGTTCTCCTATTTGCCTTGGCAAATTTCTTGGAGAAGTTTATCCATGGTGATATCCTATGATCGTCATCCGTTGGCCATGGTGGTTGGGTTTTTGGAACCTTTATACCTTCGTGAGCTGGGTTGAAAAAAAATTATTGACCAATTTGATAGAGATTGCCAAAATTGCTAGTAGTTTTTGCAAAAAATTGCAAAAGAAAAATTTGTTTTATATTATTTTTCCTTTTTTGATAAAATTTGGTTTTTCAACTTTATTTTAAATTTTCAATTTTTTGATGTTGGCGTTGCAGCACGGTAAGGTAGGTAGGCAGTAGATGAAGGGGGAGGCGACAAGCACTAGGTACAAGGTAAGGTGAGCAGTTGATGACAAGCACAAGGCAGTATGAGCGAGGCACAAGGTAGGGCAAGCGGTAGGAGGATACGGTACATGAGGCAAAATAGTAGACTAGGCGGGTACTATAGAAAAGAAACAGACCAAGCACGACACATGAGTGGTAGACCGGGATGACAACGAAGGATAACCAAACTATGAGGAAACACGACGAGAGGAGAAGATACGATGATGCGAGGAGAAAGGGAAACCTAGGCGGGCATGCGTAGAGGTGGGTTATGCCTAGCAAGGCTAGGTGATAACTTACTCGAGGGCTACGTATTATAAACCCTCTGAAATCATTTCCCACGATCGATGTGGGATAATGTCCCTTAACAAAAAAACTTTTCTTGCCCTCCTGGTGACCCGACGATGACTTATCGATCAAAAATACTTTCTAGTGTCGACCTAAATAATACAACTTTATATTATGTTTAAATTTCCTTTAATGTTATTCTAAATTTTCTTTGCGATGTCGTCGATGACTTTCAGATAAAAAACTTAATTTTTCTCCTTAAATCCTGTCCACTATTGACAAATTTCAACGATTATAGATTTTTTTAGGTTTGTAATTGATTTTTATGCCGAACGGGTGCGATTCTGGGTGTTGTCAATCAGAAAGTAGTATTTTGTGAAGTATTATTGATATCTATTTTATTTATTTGGTTATTCACCAGAGATTAAAATAGAGGCATACGCTATTGAACCGGTGTCGATGAGATGACAACACCAATGTGATGGGGTTAGTGAACCATCAGTTCACATTCTTGTCCTTGGACCAGGATTTCTCTGCAGTCAGTTGTTGACGTTGGTTTACAAGAAAGCACAAGGTACTTTCCAAGCGTAGTTATGTCATAATCTATGTGCTAAATTTGTTTTTTATTTGCCACGGTCCATAGTGAGGTGAAAATAGGGGTGAAGGTTTATCTATTAATCTCCCTCATAGGTGTCCATAACATGTCACTTTGATACCAAGATGTTAAGATCCTGCAATAATTTGAATTCAACAAGAATAGAATCACAGTTTGAATCACTGTTAAAATGAGAGAACTCACTTAATAAAATATATTCAATTATTCAGTGATGTTTCAACTAAAATTAGAATGACCTATTATATATGGACCATGGGGTGCCATTAAAGGACATATCCCTTCATGATTTAGTTAATGAATTATAGAATAGTAGATGGATAGTTAGTGTTAGGAGTAGATCCTAACATAATGAACTTCCTCTTCTCTGAGTACAATGAAGGTGCCTTACTTATATAGGCAAGGATGATCAACCATAGCGATAGGATCAAGCTAAGGATAAATATGCACCGTACAAAAGGAATAAGTGATATGGTCCATATATTTGTAACCGCTATGGGTAGAAAGAATATAAACCCTCAAAATATACCTAAAATACCCATAACTCGTAGGAATAGTCAAACCAAAAAATATCTCCATAATATATAAGAAATAAATATGTAACATCTCATAATATCTAAATAAGATAAATGAAATATCCATACATAAGTGGGTGGGGAAAATACATGGAATAACTAAATAAAAGGAAAATAAATTACCTAGGTGAAAATGAGCTAAGGTAAACAACCTACTCTAACACCCCCCCTCAAGTGAAGCTAGGTGCCAAAAAATAAAGTGGCATATCCACAATATGAGTCCCGAAAACAAGGCTTGATTAGGTACTCATGTACAATGTGTATCCAAAATGTGGAAACCCATGTGGAAAAAAACCATCCAGATAGAAAGAGAGAAGAAAAATTAGGAATGGAAACAAGGATTTCTCCCAACACCCCCTAGGACGATAAGCTCCATGAAGAAGTCCTATGAAAAAGTGGATGCCTCTACGATGAACAATGTGTCTCCCACGAGGAAGAAAGTAGCCATGAAACATTCGTCGAATGTCTTCCCACTCCATGTGAGTGTGAGAAGAGGGAAATAAAATGTAGAATGATGACGTAGAACCCTTCAAACTGAGCTGAAATGAAGAAGATGTAACCAATGGATTATGAAATGAATCTCCAATAATGTATAAGCCCAAACCAACACCAAAATAGGGTAGAATATAGTCCTAATCAACATCCAAAATATCAATATGCACAAAACCATGAGTGTGCAAAAGTGGAAGAGATGTTTGAAGAGCATCCATCAAGGAAGAATCACCAATGTCCTACTGCATAAGTGATGATGAGCCCATGGAAGTAGCAAGAGAAATAAGTGGAGGTTTAGAAGCCTCAAAAGAATCAACATGGTCTTCAGGATCTCCAAGTGAGAGTCCAACCGAAGACAAAATATTTGTATGTAACTCCTGTAAGAGTACATCATCCAATATGAAGAAAACATGAGAATGAAAGGGTGGACAAGGTGGCTCACTCAAAGAAGGGCACACCAAAAAAGGGTCCACAAAGGAAGAAGTACATGGAGGAGATACAATGTATACATCATCATCAAATAAATGAGTAAGCTCCTCATACATGTTAAGAAAATCACATGTGTGACTCTCAATGAAGAGAGAGGTAACACCATCCAAGAAGTCATCAATATGTAAGGATGTAAAATGCCATGAAATCTCTGCTATATATGATGCAACATCAACATGATCATCCACATAAGACAAGTGTGGAGATGTATCTTGTAAAATATATGAAGCAGGTACTATAGCATCAACCTCATCATCTAAAACATCATGAGATAGTGACTCCAAAAATAAAGGTGCAATGTCACAAATGATGTCATCCATACAAGCAATTGTAAGAGAAGGTGCCTTGGGTAAAAAAATTCTTTTGAACATATGATAAGCAAGGTGAGGTGTGTTCTTGTGAACTCCAATAAAATTTTGAAGCTCTCCACAAACTGAATAATAAAGCATGCTAGAGATCCTTAAATTATTCATGAACCATGTCCTATACTCCTTATCCTTCACCATTGTTTTAGGTTTTGGAGTTATGAACAAAGGATCCAAACCTTAACTCTGACATAATGAACAAAGTAACTTAAACCATGCTTCAAAATTTTCAGCATTTGCCTCTATGCTAAGTTTAAAAAAGGAAGTTTCCAAGATGTCCTCAAAAGTAGAAGAGCTCCCCCAAAATAAAATTCCATTATAATGTGAAAGGTCTAGTGTGATGTCATAAGGTGGTGTAAAATACCACAAAATCACATCAATACACAAATGAAGCCTCTAAACTCTGAAAAGTCTCCAAAGAAATTACCAAAAGAATCCCCTCCTTCAAACTAAGTGCCTCAATGAGGAATATTGGCACAAGAGGATGCACCACAACAAAGCAAGGGAAGTCAAAGACAAAGGACTACTCAAGCACAACAATGTGTACGCTCCACCAATACTGAACATAAATTAAGCTGATCATAAAGTTCCAAACTAAGTGGAAAAACATAAAATGAAGGAAGATGGGACTTTATAACAATAGTCCATATACTGATTCAAGTGCAAAACCCTTTTTCACAATGCAATATTGAGAGTGTAGTAATAAAATAATTGTAAATTTCTAAATACAGATCCAAAAAATCTTAAATTTTACTGACATATGATTTTACAGGCCTGGAAAAATATTCGCTGAGCAAATCCCAATATTTCTCCTGAAATGACAAGTTTATTAAAAATAGTAAAATCACTGTAACTATCTGAATAAAACTCCAAATTATCTAAAATTTTATGGGAAGGTCTATAATATTATTGTACACATTCTATAAAAATATCTATTAAAAAATAGATGTTTTGATGAATATATACACATATTACTAAAAAAGTGCAGGCTTTCATAAAATCAAGATATATTGAAGAATACTAATCCAAATGAGCTAAAATTTTGGGCACAACTCAAATAAATGCATATACAGACCTCCAAAATATTTCATGGAAAAATGGAATTTTTATCAAGATATACATGCAAAATATAAAAACAGGTTGGGTTGATGACCCTGCTAAAAAGGGAAATGCTCAAGAAAAAATGCTTAGGACAGATCCAAGGGAATGAGGCTATTGCAGTATGGAAAGAAGAGATTTTAGGAGGATGGTTATGATCTAACAATAGGAGTGACTCAAAATTGGCCAAATAAATCCACCAAGGACCCGATCACAAAATCGAAGCTTTCACACCATTCTTCGAACCTGTAAGAGAAACAACTGCACAACACTCACAAATGGATGACTGCAACACCTATCGATATGATGCCATGAAAGGAATGATAATTAGATTATTCCAAGCTTAAAGGATCTCAAGTGTTAATAAAACACCACATTCAACCAAAACAAGAATCTGAAAGCAAACTGATAACATAAGCTTATAAATGGATATGCAAAACAATGAGCAACAATATCATATATTATACATGAATAATGTACTTTCTATTCTCTTAGCATGGTTATGCATAAGGGGTAGTACTAAAAAAGTATTTATCAAATTGGGGTGAATCAACGTGAAAATTGTATAAACTTTGGGGCAAATTTTTCAAAATTTTGAAGAAATTTTTTCAAAACATGGCAATTTTTTATTTTTTTCCCACTAAAATTATTAATAAAATTATCATAAGGCGAGTAGTCAAAGGTGACTGGTAGAAGGCGACTAGCAGAAGGTGACTGGAATAAGGTGACTAGCAGAAGGCAACAGGTCGAAGGCAATAGGCATAAGGCAACTGGCATAAGGCGACTAGCAGAAGGCGACTGGCAGAAGGCGACAGGCATAAGGCGACTAGCAGAAGCCGACTGACAAAAGGTGGTTGGCATAAGGCGACTAGTAGAAGGTGACTAGTAGAATACAACTAGCAGTAGGTGACTGACATAAGGTGACTGATAGAAGGTGACTGATAGAAGGTGACTGGTAGAAGGCAACTGTCAGAAGGTGACTGGCAGATGGCGAGTGGCACAAGGCGACTGACAGATGGTGAGTGGCACAAGGCGACCAATAAATGGTGAGTGGCAAAAGGTAACCGCCATAACCCATCAATAAGATGATGTCATGTGTCCTTCCTTCTGCCATGTGTCATTCATGCGTTAACTCTTACCATACAGAAATATATAAATTCAATTGCAGTATCATTTGCAGCATTTTTTAGAGCAATTTTAAACTTTTTTCCAGCATTTTTAGGGTGTTTTCCACAACAGTTTTGTTGGCCATTTTGTATTAATTGGAAATTTTGTATAAAGTGATAATATATTTGTCTCTTTTATTTTTGTATAAGTTGTAATAAGTTGAAACAATTTTCTAAAATCTAATGCATTTAATGATTAATGGGGAAATGTCCTTCAGAGTCCAAAACAATGGAGAGAATGAGTTTCATAAAAAGTTTGAAGTAAAATTGCTAGAAAATTTTGTGCATTGACGTTCGCCCTTCCTTAGGGGTGAACGTCCCTTGCACCCTTTCTAAGGGCAAATCAGTTTGAAAGCAGAATTAAGAAAAATTAAAAGGCATCAAATTGCGTTCGCCCTCCCTTAGGGGTGAATGGGCCGTTCACCCCTTTTAGGGGCGAACATGCCTTGGCATCGCAAAGAGCGGTTGTGCATTCGAATCAAATTACATTCACCCTAGTCAAGGGGTGAACACACCGTTCACCTCTCCTATGGGTGAACCACTTAGTGCGCGTGCCTGAATCAAATTACATTCACCCTAGTTGAGGGGCGAACAAACCGTTCGCCTCTCCTATGGGTGAACCACCTAACGACAATAGAAAATCATGTTCACCTTCCTTTAGGGGTGAACGTACCATTCGCCCTTGAATTGGGTGAACCTGTTTGTATCAAGATCGCACATGTCTGAAGGGGTAAAGATGAATTGAAAGAATGGAACTTTAGTCAAGATGTTGAATTTGGCATTAAATGAAGGGCGCTCTCAGTTACTCCATTTTATGGATCACGAAGAGGAAGGTGAAGGGAAATGAGCCTTCATGATTTATAATGTATTAGAGGCAATCCGAAGAATTTAATATTTTCTCCTAGCAGCCACACCTCCGTCCGAAGTTCAAATTTTCAAGAATTTGTTCCCCTGTCGAATGTATTTTCTAAGAATTCAAGGAGGATTTTTGTTGATTTTGTCTTTGATTCTCAAAAATTCTTCCCTCATATGTATTAAATGAAAGAGGTGAAAACCTATATAGATACTAGGTAAATTTCATTGTAAAAGGGAGATTAGAAATTTTGTGAGAGATCTCTCCAAGCTCTCTCTATTAATATAAGGCATTCGGACTTCTGAATTTGTGAGCGGTCTTGTGTATAATTATTTTCTGTGTAGTGTGTTTCTATTTTCATTCGTCTATCTAATTTGTTGTTGAATTTAAATTCTATCATTGGATTTAAAGTTGCTAAGGAAAAAGCGAATGCTGGAGTAACATTTTGATAGTTATTATGGCAATATTGTAAGCTTATTTAGTTTTGTTTCCTTTCATAAATGCTAATTTGTGATTGGGATTTTTCCTGCTAGTTAGTCTAACACCAATTATGCACTTTGGCCTATGGCCACATTTCCCATCTCTTTTCGTTATTTCCAATTTATTTCCTGCATCCTTAGTATTTTATCAATTTTAGAATTAGTTTGGGAACCAACCCTCTCTGGATATTGGCATGAAGGACATTTATTTCCTTCGGCATTTCAATGTTGGTCATATCTAGGGTGCATAACTGTAGTGTTTATTGATTAGGCCGATATTTGACCAACAATTTTTGGCACACCTGGTGGGAATTTTAAGGTTCCACTTCCAGCAACATTATGTTTGGTGTTCGCCTTCCTGCTTGAGATTAGAACATATGGCGAATCAATTTTTACACAGAACTCTGTAAGCGTGAGGACGACGAAAGATGTTTTCTAATGAATACAAGATCAAAATCCAAAAATCTTGATAATAAAATTAGATTTTATGAACTAGACATTCAAAGGCTAGGAGAGCATCCTCAAATTGCCACTTTTCAATGAACATCTTCACTTTTGCATATCTCATCCATACCATCTGTTTCATATTCTCGGTTAGCTAGTGTGTTTTCTACCCCTATGAGTCCTGTAAGCACTGCCACCAGTTTCCCTCAGCCTCCGCCTAGTACAACCGCTAACATCTCGAGGCCCGCTCCTCATATTCCTGTCCACATGGCCTAGAATCCTCCACCACATCAATAACTTCCAAGGCAGTTTCCAGCTTGGAATAGCTCAGGAGCGCTGAATTTGTAGGCACAAAATACCATACCTCAAGCTGCTTTGAAGGCTTTACCCACAAATGATGGTACTAGGAAAATTGCCTATGAGCATATCCAAGATGTAGCCTCTCTTGCAACTATTAATGATATAACTGATGAGGATGTGATGATAAAACTTTTGGTCCTCTCATTGAGAGGGAAATTGTTGTATTGGTACCGGTCTTTGCAATCGAGTACCATTACCTCGTGGGATCAATTGGCAGAGTTGTTAATTAAGAATTTTCATGAATAAGCTAATCTGTATTCTCTGTTGCACTAGTTCACCTCAATCCAAAGACATCCGCAAGAGGAAATTGTAGATTAAAACATCCATTTTGCACAAAGTTGGTAGAGGGTCCCAGATGGTTTACGACCAACTCAGGAGCAAGCACCATTTTATTATCTTCAAGCACTCAGTACCAATATTGGTATGGCAGTGCGCTAGGACAATGTAACTACATTATCTGATCTCTATACACAAGCTCAAAAGATCGAGTCTGATTTGATTGCTGTAGATAGGCTTCCTCCGAAGGAGATGATGCCTATCCTCCCTGATATACCATAGCATATTTACTCTAATGCATTTTTGTAGCTTATGCCATCGATGTATCCTGTTCCTTCATGGAATTTGGGCTATCCTAAAATAGTTCCTATCCCTATTCCATAGTCATCTGCTATGAGCTTTCCATAATTTCCTGTCCCATCAGTAACATCACAACCTTCAACCATTTCTTTTCCAACACTACCAGCACCCCTAATACCCTTACCATTACCAGCACCACCAACACCCTTGCCGTTTCCAGCACCAACTTCGTCACCTAATAAAAATCCTCTCACGACCTTGTTACAAGAAGTAAAATTCAATAATGCAGCTTTGAGGATGATATCTAATGATATTACTACTATGAGGAAGAAGCAGGATGAGGTTGAGTTTTGATAAAGAAGGTTTCAGACTCCACCCATAACCCAAGAACAAGTATCTATCAACAAGGGACCTAAGAAAAACACCATGATCCAAGCAAATGATGAGAGTAACAAATCCGAAAGGACATATTGGTGTTCTACATGTAACGATCCTCATGGTGAAGACACATGTATAGTACATCTAAACTATGTTCAGACATTAACAAAAAGTTCTTCAAATGGGCAAGTTAACATGATTCGAGAGATGGAGTGTAATTGTATGGTGTCATCTCCAGAGCAAGTTTTAGTCGTTACTAGGTTTGGAAAGAAGCCATGACTGTTGATCCTGCAAAATTGCAACCTTTGAAAGTACTTGCGGCTCCAAAAGTGCAGGAAGAAAAGTGGGCATCCCCGACAAAGATTATTGATGCTGACAAATTTAAAAAATCATTACCTGATCAAGCACAAGATAAGGCACAGGTTCAACCTTCAACTTCACAACGCATCGCTACTACTTCATTTCCTAGAAAAACTAAGGAGCAAGCTAAGGAAAGACTCAAGTATCCTTCATTGACAAAAAGTCAAAGAGTCGACGCTACGTAGCAATACCAAGACAAATATGAGTGACCTTTAGAATAAAAGATCTCACCTGCTCATGGCTACAGTATCATGGAAGAAATGAAGAAAATTTTGACAAGGATTAGCTTGTTTGATGCATTGCAATTACCTGGGCAGATTGATTTATTGCAAGAATCTCTGAAGACTACCAAAGATCAAAAGAAGGATCATTTACAAATAGTCTTGGCTCAAGCACTCCCCACTTCAGCTACAAGGAATAATCGACCTCCCCAATTTTACTTATCTTTGATAATGGAAGGGTGGATCATGCATAATTGTATGATTGACTCTGGTGTTGCCACTACTATCATGCCAAAGGCAGTATGCGAAGTAATGGGAATGGAATATACAAGAATCAGCCTAGGAGTTTTACAATTGGATGGTACACCAGTTAAGACCATTGGAGTAATCAAGGATATTCCAATAGTGCTCCATAGCATGTCACATATTACCGTCATACAAGAAGTGGTGGTTGTTGATTTAGAGCCCTACTTTAGCATGTGCCTTTCAAGAGAATTCACAGTGAAGGTGGGAGGTTATATTTCCCTAGATTATTCACATATGGAGATTCCATTCAAAGGTAGGCGAATTCGTATTCATAATGAGAAGCCCTCCCTTTTTCACATTGAAAAAATTGAGGCAGAACAAGTCCTAGGTGCGATGAATATGATGACCGAAGAATTGGAGGAAGTTGACTTGGTTGAAGAAATACCCTAGGAGCTTGGTCTGGAAGATGAGTTCCTGTTGATAGATTTCAATGCTATGATTGAAATAGATATTGGTTGTCATTTAATTCAGAAGACAGAGAAGTCCCAAGAGTAAATCCTTGAATCCCAAGAACCTGTTTTGCATCAGTTATGGAAGCTATTCTTTGATGGCGCTCACTGTAAGAATGGTGCAGGAGTAGGTGTTGTCTTGATTTCTCCTGAAGGTATACAAAAAAATTACTTCTATAGATTGACCTGGTGTATAAATAATGCGGCTAAATACGAAGCGTTATGCCTTGGCCTAAAAAAGGCCAAAAAATTAGGAATCGAACAGCTGCAATTTTTTGGTGATTTAGAGCTTATTGTTAATCAAGTTACAAATAAGTGTGTATCAAAGCAACATTACTTGAGGCTTATCACAATAGAGTATGGGATATTTTGGAAGCATTTAAAGCTTTGAATATTCAAGCAATTCCTCAAGAAAAAAATAGACATGCTGACATTTTAGCTTCCTTGGGCGCTAATTATTCTCCTGTTGAGCAAGTGGTTCACAAGCCCAAGATAGTAAGGGTGATTTACAGACCTTCCATTCCTTATAAGAACCTCTATTGGTAGGTGTTTGATAATGATGAGAAAATAGTGAATTTTATTCTAAAAGAAGCTACCAGCGCAGAAGATAGGATTCTTGTGAAAGAAGAAAAGGAAGGTATGATTCAATTAAAAAATAATCACATTCCTTGAGGTTTGATTTTTCTAGAAAGTTTATTTTATCAAAGCGATAGGGCTGATAAGCATAGAATTAAGGTGGATGCTAAGGAATTTAGAGAATTACAGTTGGAGCCAAGAAAATTTATCAAGATTGGTACTAATTGTGAACCAGATGATATTGGGGGCATTAGAAATATATGCTCTGAATACCCAGATATAGTAGCATGGAGTTATCAAGATTTGAAAGGATACGACGAGCGTGATTCAACATACTATCGAGCTACAAGGAGTTAAGCCTTTTCGACAGAAACAATGCCCTGTTAATCCCAATATTGAGGTTCTCAGGAAAGTAGAGTTACTAAATATTATTGAGGCAAAGATCATATACCCTATTAAGCATTCTAACTGGATGGAAAAATTTGTTCTTGCAAGGAAGAAGAATGGGGACATACGTCTATGCGTCAATTTTCAAAATTTAAATTAGGTGTCACTTAAATACCACTATCCTCTGCCGTAGATAGATCAAATTATTCATGTCATGGCTGGTGCTAAGAGATTTTCCTTGCTGGATGGATTTTTTGGGTAGAATCAAATTTGGGTTAAAGATAAAGATCAATACAAGACATCGTTTACAACTAAGAGGGGCACATTTGCTTACCAACGAATGCCCTTTGGACTTTCAAATTCCGAAGCTAATTTTTAGAGAGCCATGGACGTCGCCTTTGGTGAGTTGCTAAATAAAATCATTATGATTTATCTTGATGATATGGCAGTGTTTTCACATTGCAGAATAGATCATGTTTTCCATATAAGGCAAATATTTGAGAAGTATCGAGAATTTGGGATTTCTATAAATCCGAAGAAGTCAATTTTTGTGGTCAAGGAAGGGAAGTTGTTGGGACATGTGATTTTGTAGGAAGGATTGGCCATAGACCCTGCACGAGTGGAAGCACTTATGAGTTTGTCATTACCAGCTAATAAGAAATATTTGCAGTCCTTCTTTGGATAGATAAAATTCGTGCTTAAGTTTATTGCTGATTTTTCCCAAGTTGTCAAGCCCATGACCGAGCTCCTAAAGAAAAATGTGGAATTCAAGTGGACAGAAGCCAGGAAGTGGGCTTTTCAAGAAATCAAAGAGAGAATTACTCAAACGCAAGTGTTAATCAACCCTGATTACTCCAAAGACTTTATACTTTATGCAGTGGGTGAGCAAGAGAGCTATGCTGTAGTACTAACGCAAAAGCAACATGATGGTGAAGAAAATCATATCACTTTTCTAAGCCAGGTCATAGCACCACATCAAGAAAAGTACAAATTTATAGAGAAACAAGTTTATGCAATGATGAAGGCCTTGAAGAAGTTTCACCACTTTGTTTCTCAGAGTAAAACTGTGATTTATGTCATTCATCCTGATGTTTGGAACTTCATCATTCAAGGAGAACTGGGTGATAAAAGGGCTGGATGGGTCTCGAATATCTAGGAGTATGATGTAGAAATTAAACCGACAAAACTGGTTTGTGGACGCGCTCTGTGTCAAGAGTTGGCCAAAAGCGTTGTTGTTGAGACAAGTCATGAAGATGTAATTTGTGCGAATAGTGCAGCAGTCAACAAGGAATGAACTGAGTAGCTCATTGAGTATTTTATTTTTGGAAGGTGTCCTAGCCACCTTAACTCCTCATAGCACCGAAGGTTCAGATTACGAGTGCTCAGGTATGTACTGTTGCCCAACGGACTATATTATAAGAATATTGATGGTATACTTCTTAGATGTGTAAAATATTTTGAGAAAGAGAAGATTCTAGAAGAATTCCATTCTAGGCTATCAGGAGGGAATTATGAAGGCAGGCCTATGGTCCTAAAAATTATTTAGGTAGGGTATTATTGGCCTGCTCTGTTCGTCGATTCACATAAGATAAGCCAGCGATGCGATAGTTGTCAAAGATATGTGGGCCGAGTTAGGAAAGGAGAATCACTACTGCATCCGATCTAGGTGGAAGCGCCCTTTTAGCAGTGGGATCTCGATTTTATAGGATTTTTAGATCCACATTCCTCTACTGAACATAAATATATTTTTACGATGATAGATTATTTTACCAGATGGGCAGAAGCTATACCTACCAAAAAGGTAGATCAGTCGATTATTATTTCTTTTTTGGAAAGCCTTATTAACTGTTTCAGCATTTCGAATTCTTTAGTCATCTATAATGGCACTCCCTTCATTGGAGCCAAAATTATAGAATTCTCTAGTAGATACGAAATTTACCTAAAGACCTCTTCCAATTATTACCCACAAGGAAATGGATTAGCCGAGTCAATTAATAAGAATCTGCTCCGAATTTTGAAGAAAACAATGGGCGACAATAAGAAGAGTTGGCATTTGTTATTAAATCAGGCACTTTGGGCTGACCGCATTTCAGTGAAGAAGTCAATAAAGACCTCCTTGTATGCTTTGGTATATGGGAAATAAGCTATCTTTCCTACGCATATTGAGTTCCCTGTGCTCCAAGCATTGCAGATGTTTCATGATGATAACGAAGAAAATGATTTAATGGAGGTTAGATTGGCACAATTGTTGCAATTATAAGAAGAAAGGTAGCGTGCCTACTATAATTTCACAGAACACGCTGCTGATATGAAGAAGTGGTTCAAGAAAAAATGACTGATCGAAGCTTCCAGGTGGGGGATTTGGTATTGAAGTGGAACGAGAAAAAATCGAAGCCAGGAAAACATCTAAAATTTGATGCAATATGGGAAGGACCTTTTCGGATTTCTGCTGTTACTTCTAATGCATTCCAACTTTGTGACATGGAAGGGTATGATCTCCCTATCCTAGTGAATGGCCTTCATCTGAAGACTTATGTTTCGTAAGATTTCAGATCAAAGGTAACATCCTGTATATATGTAAATATTTTCATGCATTTTAAACAATTCTGCATAGGCATAAAAAAAAAAATATGGTTAAGATGTCATTCACCTGAAAGAGAAAAAAAAAAGAGGAGAAAAGAAACTCAAAGATGGGTAAAGCAGAGATAGAGTTTCGCAAGTGCATGTTGAAATAGGCGAACGTCATGTTCGCCTATATTTAAGGGTGAACGCACTTGGATGACGTCATCTAAAAAAAAAAGGGATTAATAAGATGAAAAAAAAAGTTTGTTTTTCTTTTTTTTAGAAGAAAAATAAAAGCCGTTTTTTAGGAAGCGTGCTATGAGATTTTAAAACTCATGCGCCCATAAATTTATAAGCACGTCAGAGGGTTTTTGTTGAAGAATATATTCCCAAAGAGTAGGTGGCAATAATTGGAAGTAGTGGGCGATAAATTCGAGTAATGATTTTCAAACGTGGGAAGCATTCAAATTGATTTTTCCAAGGTAGTAGTCATAATTAATGATCGAATGAGTAATGGACGGGTTGGTTTGTTGGAAATAAAGCTAGTAAAAGGAGTAAAAAGGTGTAAAAATTTGTTTCAACTGTAAGCTTTGGATCTTACCCCTTTTACCTCCTTGGACGACAATTGACTAGGCAAGTAGGTTGACTTGGATGACAGTTGATTGGGTGGATTGGATGGCAAGGGCGGCAAGGCGAACCAATTCTATTTCCCTTTCTCTTTTCCTCCCTATTTCTCCTATTTTCCTAACTTCCCTATATTCCCTAAAGTCGTTTGGAGTTACCATTATAAATACCATTGTAATCTCAATTTTCTAAGGTTCAATATATATTATTTTCTATTCGCTCCTAATTTTTCTCTCACAAACCACATCCGGTATCCGAGCCGAAGCCGAGAGGGCACGAGGATCGAGGCGAGGGGAGGCCGAGGTGAGAGAAGCCCGTAGCACACAACCCGTAGTGAGGTCGAGGTGGGGCCCATAGCACGTAGCTCGAGGTGAGAGAAGCCCGAAGCACGTGGATCGAGGTGAAGTCTAGAGCAGGCCAGCACAACAAGCACGCGGAGACAGGAGCGACGCAGGAGGACCTATCACAGAGCGACACATGGCGAGAGGAGGATGACTCAGGAGCTGACGTGGACAGACACGTGGCACGAGGAGGAGGAGCAACGTGGCAGCAAAGGGAGCAACGTGGCGAGGAGCGGTTGGTCGAAAGGAGGCAAAAGGGGCGATCGTTGATTTCCCGAAGGCAATCGCTTCATTACTCGCCCGCCCAGGGTTATAAACCCTATTTTTGCCCCCGTCCTGCTCAATGTGGGACAAAAGAATTTCAATTTTTTTATTAAAATCGTCGTCCACTGCATTTCAAATAGAAAATATTCCTCCTTCATACCCAGCCATGGGCGTAGCTCGAGCGGCTAAGGAGGAGCGCTTGTGAGTAGGGTGTCTCGGGTTCGAATCCCGCCAGGCACGTTTTTAGTTTTTTTTTTTTAATCTCTAGGAAGCACAAGCTAGAAAAGGATCGCGGATCCTTTATGTTTCAAATAGACACCGTGGCGCATTGGTCAAAAGTTTTGTGACAGTCAAGAGGTCACGGGTTCGAATGGGCTAGAGGATAAATTTTATTAATTTTTTTTTATCATTTAAACTTTAGAATATTTAAAATTATTAAATATTAATTTAATAAAATTAAAACTAATTTATAATTATTTTAAAACTTAGGTTTTTAATAATTATAAAGTTATTTTTTTATTAAATATGAATATTTAATTTTTTTATTAAGTTTAAATTTTAAAATTTTTATTGTAAAAGCCCTAGAGGCTTGATATTGTCAATTATTGGAGCCTTGTAAATTTCACATTTTGTGAAAATTTTAGAGATTGTAAAAGAGGTTAAAACTTTCCTAAGAGGAAAGAGTGTGTAATAAGCCTAAGAGGCTTAGTTTTTTTTGTAAAGGGCATTGATGATAAGACCGAATGGTTGTTATCATGCCTTATGTGCAATTCTAGCAAGAGAAGGTGCAGAAAGGTTTGATGAAAAGGTAAGAGGTTATGGACTCAACATTGTGTTTAGTCAACTCCAAAACGTAGTAATCGCACATCAAAGGCATCCTGACTCAAGGTACGAAGCGGATTTTGAAGATAACTCATTCAAGAGTCAATTTGAACAATCAGAATCCATACAAGCTGCACCACAAGAATCAGAGTACACACACTACAATATTTCAGTAGAAATCCTAGAACCAGAATCACCAGAAATCATACAGATAAGTGACGACGAAGAAGAAGTGGCAGATAACTTTGTAAATCAAGAGATAGCATCCCCACATCAAGAGGAACAAGCAGTCAATGATAGAGTAGAACAAGTCAGATTTGACTTAAATTTGTAAGCTCTTCCTTCTTTCTTCTTCTTCTTTCCTTATTTCAAACAACAAAAGTACTTTATTGTAACCGTGAAATAAAGAGAGTTTTTTGGTAACTATGGCCTCACACAATAGCTTACCTATACCAGAATTTAACGGTTATGACTATGAGTATTGGTCTATAAATATGAAGACCTTGCTCATAGGTAGAGGTTTGTGGGACATCATAGAAGAGGGCTACACAGAACCCTCAGACTGGACAACACTTAGTGTCGTAGACAAGAAAACATGAAAAGAAGAGAAAAAGAGCAACTCATCTGCTCTTTCTCATCTCCAAGCTGCATTGGAGAAAAGCATATTTCCTAGAATCGTTGCTTGTACGACTGCACAAGCTGCATGGAAAGCATTGAGTGATGGATTCTAGGGTAGTAATCAAGTGAAGCAGGTAAGGCTTCAAACATTGAAGTGAGATTTTGAAAATCTCCAAATGAAAGATGATGAAAAAGTCGATGATTATTGTGTTAGAGTAAAAGCAATTGTAGATAAAATGGTTACACTAGGTGAAGAAATCAAGCCTGAGATAATTGTAACAAAAGTGTTGAGAACACTTACATAGAAATGGAACCATATTGCCATAATAATAGAAGAATCCAAAGATCTTTCCCTTTTAACATTCGATGCATTGATCGGATCGTTAATGTCACATGAAGAGAGGTTTCCTGAAACTCCTTCAACAAGCTACGGAGGTGATGATAAGGCCTTCACTTCCAATGAAAATAATGGAAGAGGATGGGGAAGAGGTCAAGGTAGAGGCAAGCAAAGAGGTAGAGGCAGAGGCAACTACAGAGGAGGCAATTCCAACAGAGGAGGCAACCAAAACAGAGGAGGCAATTCCAATAGAGGAGGCAACTCATACAGAGGAGGCAACCAACAAAGAGGTGGAAATCAGAATCGAGGTGGAAATCAAGGACAAAGTGGCAATCAAGGGTGAGGAAGTGACAAGTCCAAATCAGCATGTTTCAACTATGGCAAGCCGGGTCACTTCGCTCGTGACTGCTGGTCAAAATATTCACAAGGCAGCAACAGTCAATATGGTAATTATGGAGAAGAAGATGATATTTCTAATATTTTTCTATCATATGGCCAATCAGAACAGAATCTAAATGACACATGGATTCTGGATACTGGTTGTTCCAACCATATGAGTGGTAAAGAACATTTATTTGCTACTCTCGATTCCACTTATAAATCCCAAATCAAATTAGGGGATGATAAGACATTGCAAGTAGAGGGTATTGGAGCCATGGAGGTTCCAACCAAAGAAGGACTAAAGAAAGTGCATGACATCTATTACACTCCAAAGCTCCAACACAATCTGCTAAGCATTGGACAAATGATGGAGAACAATTACAAGCTTGTATTTGATGAAGGACAATGTATTATTTTTTATAAGAATAATTGTAATCGTGTCATCACACAGGTCCCCATGACCAAGAACAGGTTATTCCCTCTCAAGTTTGATGAGCCAGGGGGAGCTCAAATTGCAAATGTAGCTATAACAAATCCAAGTGTCCTTTGGCACTTGCGATATGGTCACCTTAATTCCGCTAGCTTGAAACTTCTAACTTCTCAAGCTATGGTGACAGGACTTCCCAAAATCAATGAACAAAAGGAGGTTTGTGAAGGATGTGCTTTGGGAAAGCACTCAAGGTCAAATTTTCTGATAGGACAAGCATGGAGAGCCAACTATCCACTACAGTTAGTACATTCGGACATCTGTGGTCCAATGCAAACACAGAGTCTCAAAAATAGTTCTTATTTTCTCACTTTCATAGATGACTTCTCTAGAATGTGTTGGATTTACTTTCTGAAACACAAAGATGAAGCTTTTGATTGCTTCATAGATTTTAGAAACAATGTAGAGAATCAAAGTGGGAATTATGTAAAATGTCTTAGGACAGATCGAGGAGGTGAATACTCCTCAAAATATTTTTTGAAATATTGTAAAGCAAGTGGGATCAAAAGGCAATTTACCACTGCCTATACCCCACAGCAGAACGGTGTGGCAGAAAGGAAAAACCGCACCATAGTTGAGATGGTGAGATCGATGCTACAGTCTAAGCATCTAACTCATATGTATTGGGCAGAGGCTATAAGAACCAGTGTATATATTCTAAATAGAAGTCCAACTTCTAGTTTAGATGGTGTCACTCCTTATGAGGCGTGGTACGAAAAGAAACCTAATGTAAAGCATTTCAAAGTGTTTGGTTCTTTAGCATATGTACACATTCCTGACGAGAAAAGGAAGAAGCTTGATCCAAAAAGTCAAGCTTGTATATTTGTAGGGTATTGTGAGTCTACAAAAGGATATAGACTCTACAATCCCAAGACTCATAAAGTTGTAATCTCTAGGGATGTAATTTTTGATGAAGGGGGAGAATGGGGTCATCAAAGAATTTTTGTTGATGATGAGTCCCAAGATGTAAGTTCTTCACAGGTACAACAGGTGTCTCCAAAGAAAAGCAAAGGCACACTACCCCCTCCAAGCCCATACAGGAGTACTACATCAAGTACTTCAACAAACACTCCAAGTCCTTCTCCACAGAGATCAGTAAGTTCTTCACCGATGGACATCGACAGAGACTCTCCATCAAGAGGTAGAAGAATATTACAAAATCATCCATCCTTTCAAATGTTGGATCAGAATTTCTAGAGAAGATTCACTAGAAGTCAAGCTAGTGAGATGAATACAGTTTTGCAACAACTTGAAAATTTGCAATTGTATGGAGATGATGACTCCCATGATCCTATGGGAGATGTAGTCAATTATGCTTTATTGGCTAGTACACAGCTAGAACCAGCTAGCTATGAGAAGGCATGTACTCAAAATGTATGGCAAGAAGCCATGAAAGAGGAAATAACCTCTATAAACAATAATGATACATGGGAGCTAGTAAAGCTACCCAAAGGAAAAAAATGTGTTGGGTGTAAATGGGTCTACAAGACCAAGTACAATGTTGATGGAAGCATTGAAAGGCATAAGGCGAGACTAGTAGCAAAGGGTTTTACTCAAAAATTTGGCATTGACTATGAGGAAACCTTTGCTCCTGTTGCACGACAAGAGACAATCAGATCAGTTCTTTCCTTAGCAGCCCATAAAGGATGGAATGTACAACACATGGATGTGAAGAGTGCTTTTCTGAATGGATACTTGATAGAAGAGGTTTATGTTCAACAACCTCAAGGTTTTCAAGAACAAGGAAAAGAGAACCTTGTTTACAAATTGAAGAAAGCACTTTATGGCCTCAAGCAAGCACCAAGAGCCTGGTACTCATGCATTGATGGCTATTTCAGCAAGTATGGATTCACTAGAAGCAAAAGTGAACCAACTCTGTACTACCTAAAGCAAGGAGTAGACATTCTCATAGTTTGTTTGTATGTGGATGATCTAATATTTATGGGTAGTAACAATAAAATGAATATGGAGTTCAAAAACTCCATGATGAAATAGTTCGAGATGAAAGATCTTGGTTTAATGCGATACTTCCTAGGCATGGAAGTGCATCAATCAAATAAAGGGATCTTCATATGTCAACACAAGTATGCTCGAGACATGATCAAGAAATTTGCCATGGAGCAGTGCAAATCAGTTGCAACTCCAACTGGACATGGGATCCAATTGAGCAAGGACGATGGAGCATCAAAGGTTGACATGACCACTTACAGAAGCATGGTTGGGAGTCTGATGTTTCTCACCAACACCAGACCCGATATTCAATATGCAATTTCTCTAGTTTCAAGGTTTATGACTAGTCCATCTGAGCTGCATTTACAAGCAACTAAAAGAATTTTAAGATATGTAAAAGGTACATTGGATTTTGGAATCCATTACCAAAAATGTAATTCTGTGAAATTAGTTGGCTTTAGTGACAGTGATTGGGGCAGCAACATAGATGACAGGAAATCTACATCAAGGAATTGTTTTAGTCTAGGATCAGGACTAATTACATGGAGTTCCAAGAAACAAACTGTTGTAGCATTGTCATCAACTGAGGCTGAGTATATAGCCATCACTCATGCTAGTACTCAGGCCCTATGGTTAAGAAAAGTTCTTGAAGAGATTGGAGAAAGTCAGAGTGGTCCAACTCGACTGTATTGTGATAACATAAGTGCCATTCAGTTGGCATACAATCCAGTCCACCATAGCAGATCAAAGCATTTCGATATGAAGTATCACTTCATTCGAGATATGGTGGAACAACAGATAGTTGAGCTTCAATATTGTAACACTTTGGATAATATTGCAGACATCTTCACCAAAGGTATAGCTAAAGCTCAATATATAAAGCTGAGAGACTGTATAGTCAGTCCTCTCAACTTTAAGGGGGAGAATGTTGGAAATAAAGCTAGTAAAAGGAGTAAAAAGGTGTAAAAATTTGTTTCAACTGTAAGCTTTGGATCTTACCCCTTTTACCTCCTTGGATGGCAACTGACTGGGCAGGTAGGTTGACTTGGATGACAACTGACTGGGCGGATTGGATGGCAAGGGCGGCAAGGCGAACCAATTCTATTTCCCTTTCTCTTTTCCTCCCTATTTCTCCTATTTTCCTAACTTCCCTATATTCCCTAAAGTCGTTTGGAGTTACCATTATAAATACCATTGTAATCTCAATTTTCTAAGGTTCAATATATATTATTTTCTATTCGCTCCTAATTTTTCTCTCACAAACCACATGGTTTCCCTAACAAGCTTCTAGCGCAAGGGCACATTTTTCTATAATATTGCACAACGCAGAGGGCACAATTTTTTAGGAGGATCAGACAGTTATCTAGGAAAAAAGATTTTCACACCTTGGAAAGGACATTTGAGCAGTTTTTGAAGAATATTTCTCCCTGAAGGCACGCATACATTTAATTCTTTAATTACTGCAGCAACTGGTAACGACTCTATAAATCCTAGGATATAAAAGGGTAATTTTGTTTTTTTGCCCTAAATTTTAAAGTCTTTTTCTTCTCTGTATCTTGTGCTTCGAAGTGTAGAAGAATTTTCAAGATTTCAGAGCAGGGAATTGTAGAAGAGTCGTTGCTTTTGTTTGGCAAAATGGGCAGACACGACAAAGAATCAACAGAGGCACAGGAGGTCACAGAAGCAAAGCCCGCTAAGAAAAGAGAAAGAAGTTCAAGGGCCAAGAAAGATCGACAAAATGATTATGTTGGCCTGGATCCTTATGAAGATAATATGGTTGAGATTGGTGATTATTTGATCATGCATAAAGGAGTTGACCAGTTGAGGGAAGAGATTGAAGCTGTAGTAAGTCAGGGAGTTTCCTATAATAGTTGGCTCATGACACCTCACAATTCATAGATTTCATGGTATCTTTGTTCACCTGTACATCCGTACCATGAGCTTATTCAGTTAACTACACAATTTTATGACTCCTCTACTAGGGCCATCCGAAATTCCAGACAAGAGATTCTATTTACAATTACACTGGATGAGGTCCAAGAAGCTTTCGCCTATAGGGTAGGTGCACTGAATTACATAGTAAACAAAAATATCCATATGGATGAACAAGAGGATAGGTATGTCTCCACAGTTACAATGAGACAATTCATGGAAACTTAGCTTGTCAAAGATCCACAGATGGGGTAGCTTCCGAATTTGCCTAAACTTATTTTAAAATTCAAGTGCCAGGACATCTATTCCATGATCACCTGGATTGCTGGGTTTCCCTAAGATGAAACGATGCATAAATGGTAGGCAGCTATGACTCAATGCATTTCCAAGGTGGAGTTTTATTCACCCGCTACTATGAGGCAGGGTGGAAATCTGATTTATTTTGATTGGGCCGAATTTATTTCACAAAGAATCAATTCGTAGCTACAAAGATTATAGGAAGGGAAATCTAGGTCATTTTGATATATGTCACTACTAGTATGGTTCTTCTTTTTCAGATGCAATGACATTTTTCTTTTATCATTATTACACAGATGGACATAAAGAATGAGCCTCTACCAATTTATAAGTGGACTCAAGTGTTAACAAAGAAAGAGTCTGTATACAACTTTAATACTTGGTTTTTGGGCCCTGCCATCGAATTGCTCTGTGGCAGTTGAGACCGAGTGCCTCGCGAATTGAGAGATGCAGTTGTTTCAAAGCAAGAGGGTGATATGTCTTTGCTTACTCAGGGCGTGGTAGTTCAAATTTTTGGATATACAGGTAAACCATTTTTGTTGCCTTATTTTTCTACTACGCGTATTTTTGCAATGGAAGTGGTGCACTAGATGGATTATATCAATTATATATATGGCTTTGGACGAGGAAAGAAGACAACTTGTACTATGCCCTTCAAGTTTGAGAGTATAGAAGTGAATCAGGTTGGGCAAAATCGCCTGCTGATGATGGCACTTCAAGACCTGGGTTTAATTGAGTTATTGCATCATTGGCGCTATGACCCACTCAGAAAGTTTTTGGAGTTTATTAAGGCGAAGTCCTTTCATTGTTGCCCACGCCCAAATATTCAGAGGCGACAAAACAATTTTTATGGACTAGACATGAACTGGCATATAGAGAAGATGTCCTCTCTTCCTCCATGGCATGATTACTACGAGTAGGAAGCAGAGTATAATCCAAAAAAGAATGCAATGCATATTCCTCCTCCTGGTTTGTTCACAATTGTCCAAGAAGCGAATCCTAATTGGATGAAGGAGAAAATTATGAATTGGTGGATGATGCATGTTCATAGGAGGAAGCCGTATAATGCTTATGGGTTGAAGCTTGATACCCAATTTTCTAAAGTTTATGATAAGTTTGTGAAATATTATCAACCTGTTGCTTTTGCCACTATTTTACCGCAAAGTTTTCAGCAGTCTGAAAGTGGTGAGAGTGAACCTGAGGAGGAAAATCCTACAGTTGAGGATGACACCAAAGAGGAAGGTGAAGAAGAAGAAGAAGAATAACAATATGTCTTCAAAAGGTGATTGTAAAGGATGAAGCGCCCTCAGGAGGAGGTTCCCATGCTCAAACAATAGAAATGACCAATGGCACCTCCATTTCCTAAAGCAGCTAAACGACCTTGCACTAGCGCAGCTACTACTTCCACTATGACAATACCTATGTTTTTGGGTACTATGATTTTTACCACACCAAGTTCTACAGTCACTTTTGTTCGGTAGCAACACCTTCACCCAATGTTGAACTTCCTACTTCTATAGCACAAATATTTCTAATGGCGTAGTAGGAAGAGGAAGAGTAGCTTTATGAAGATTCTCATGTTGAGATTTTGGATGAGGGGATGACCCTAAGTGTTGGTGAACCAGAGGTAAATCAAGAAGAAGAGGCAGTTGTGCAACCTACCTCATCTAAAAAACAAGTGGTGCTCGTGCCCCAAGGTATGTCATATTTTCCCTCTTCTTCTCTCTCTCTCATCGAGCACACAACAATTTACTCTTCGGTCCCATCTGTTACATTTTCATTTCCTCCACTTTCTATCACTCCACCTTTTGGTAGTCCTTCTGTTTCATTTTCTATAGTTTCTTCTTTCGCTTTGACTTCTTCCATTTCTAAAATTGTTGTTGCTCCTTTCATTCCTGCCTCTTCATCTTCCATTTCTTTTAGTTCATATGCATCAAGGGCAAATCCTTTTTTTTGTCCCCTTCCCTCAGTCATCACTTCCTCTGTTATTACGACTGTTAGCACCCAAGTTCCATCTAAAATTAGTATAACTACAACCGCACCTATGTCTTCCACTTCCTCCACCCTTTCTCTTCCTTCCACCATTCCCGTGTCTATTCCTTCATTGCAATATGTTTCATCTGTGTCCACTGGGCCTGGTCACCCAGAAGTTTTTGTTCCATTTACACCATTTTTGGAGTTGCAGACTGTCCAAGATATACAGGTAGCCCGCAAGCAGCTAGACGTTGAAAAATTAAATCGAGTGCATTTGAGCTCTTCTCAATGGTTAAAGAGTATGGGAAAGGAGGCTTTGGTGCTGGCACGCCCAATCAAGAAGGTGGCTTTCGATCTAATTTCCAAGGAGGCTCATATGACAACATTCACTCCGCTGGTTTAGAAACCTCAAGGTGAATTGCAACCTGAAGATGTTTCTGAGACTATCACTGAAGCTATGACGCGAATTAATCGCATTAAAAAAATGGATAATATGCAAGTTGATATGAGTTCGTTGTATTTGCACAGGGAGCATTTTAAAGAGAAATATTTTGAATTGCAAAATAAGGTGCTAGAGCTTGAAAGCGCCTTAGCCAAGAGCAGGGCGACATAAGAAAAGACGACCATCAAAAATGAATACTTGCGCAATCAAGTCCAGGTGCATTTGAAGGAGCATGATGCCGCTAGAATTGAAATGCATAATATTCAATAGCAGGTCAAAGAACTCAAGAAGCAGTTGGAATCCAAAGTCACACCTGTTGTAGGATTTTCGTGCGATAGTGTAAGAGATATTTGCCTTCGCTCTGCCCAAAATTCTACCAAGTTGGCCACACAAGCCGTCAAAGTGTTGCAATACTTATGGGAAGTAGGGATAAAAATCCAGCTTGGGCAACAAATAATTGATTCACTGGAGGAGTTGCTGTCACCCCATATGGAGACGACTATGAAGATACAAGAATTTTTGAATACGTCTCTGAATATTCACCCTCTTAATGAGATGGATTATGCTTGGTCCTGAGCACGCATAACCCTACAGAGCTATTTTTAGCATATAAATATTGTAAATGAAGGGTGGGCTGTCCTCAATACTATTGAGCAGGAGCATACTGTTTTGATGTCTCATTTTGAGACTATCGATCGGTTGTGTTTCACTACCTTCCTAGATGAATGGGGTGAACCTCTTTTGATGGAGCAACTGCAAGAGCTCTGGAGTGCATTTATTGAATATACTGCGAACATTAACACCTTGACTGATCCCCTTACTCATGTGCAAGTGTTGTATCTAATTGAAAAATATATACGTTTGGAGTTGTATCTTTATGAATTAGCCCAACATTCTAGGCACCTCAGCTTGATGGATGTGCAAAATCTTCACTTCGTTTATGAATCCCTCAATGTTCCCTACTTATTTAATACTGAAGCTTGGCATGAGGCTATTCGCACCTACGAGGCCCTTTTAGAGGTTATCATAGAGTAAGAAGAGCAAGCCATTGTGGATCGTGAAGTAGCGACAAAGGTGACAGAAGAGGTGAAACGTGTGAAAGTACTTTGTGTTGCAGCCACGGTGGAACAGGAAGAAGCAGAACGCTCGCAACAAACATCCAAGAAGAAAGCTTCCACAACGAAGAAGGCAGTAGCAGTTGGCAAAAAGAACTCTGCACCCAATGGATAAAGGCTTGGGATCACTTGCATCCATGCAAGTTGGATACCCCGTGAGTCACCAAGAAATGTTGGCCATTTTGTATTCATTGGAAATTTTGTATAAAGCGATAATATATTTGTCTCTTTTATTTTTGGATAAGTTGTAATAAGTTGAAACAATTTTCTGAAATCTAATGCATTTAATGATTAATGGAGAAATGTCCTTCGAAGTCCAAAACAATGGAGAGAATGAGTTTCATAAAATTTTTGAAGTAAAATCACCAGAAAGTTTTGTGCATTGACGTTCACCCTTCCTTAGGGGCGAACTTCCCTTGCGCCCTTTCTAAGGGCGAATCAGTTTGAAAGCAAAATGAAGAAAAATTAAAAGGTGCCAAATCACGTTTTCCCTCCCTTAGGGGTGAATGGGCTGTTCACCCTTTTTAGGGGCAAACGTGCTTTGGCATCGCCAAGAGTGGTCGCGCGTCCGAATCAAATTACATTCACCCTAGTCAAGGGGTGAACACATCGTTCACCTCTCCTATGGACAAACCACTTAGTGCACACACCTGAATCAAATTACATTCACCCTATTCGAGAGGTGAACACACCGTTCACCTCTCCTATGGGTGAACCACCTAGCGACGACAGAAAATCACGTTTGGCTTCCTTTAGGGGTGAACGTACCATTCACCATTGAATTGGGTGAACTTGTTTGTATCAAGATCATGTGCATCTGAAGGGGCGAAGATGAATCGAAAGAATGGAAATTTAGTCAAGATGTTGAATTTGTCATTAAATGAAGGATGCTCTCAGTTAATCCATTTTGTGGATCATGAAGAGGAAGGTGAAGGGAAATGAGCCTTCATGATTTCCAATGTATTAGAGGCAATCCGAAGAATTTAATATTTTCTCCTAACAGACGCACCTCAGCCCGAAGTTTGAATTTTCAAGAATTTGTTCCCTTGGTGAATGTATTTTCCAAGAGTTTAAGGAGGATTTTGCTGATTTTGTCTTTGATTCTTAGACATTCTTCCCTCATATGTATTAAATGAAAGAGGCGAAAACCTCTATAAATACTAGGTAAATTTCATTGTAAAAGGGAGGTTAGACATTTTGCGAGAGATCTCTCCAAGCTCTTTGCATTAATACAAGGCATTCAGACTTCTGAATTTGTGAGCGGTCTTGTGTATAATTATTTTCTAGGTAGTGCGCTTCTATTTCCATTCGTCTATCTAATTTGTTGTTGAATTTAAATTCTGTCGTTGGATTTAATGTTGCTAAGGAAAAAATGAATGATGGAGTAACATTTTTATAGTTATTATGGAAATATTGTAAAGTTGTTCTATTTCGTTTCCTTTCATAAATGCTAATTTGTGCTTGGGTTTTTTCCGCTAGTTAGTCTAACACCAATTCTACACTTTGGCCTGTGGCCATATTTCCCATCTCTTTCCATTATTTCCAATTTATTTCTTGCATCCTTAGTATTTTACCAGTTTTAGAATTAGTTCAGGAACCAGCCCTCTCTAGAGATTGGAATAGAGGACATTTCTTTCCTCCGACCTTTCAATGTTGGCCATATCTAGGGCGCATAACCGCAGTGTTTATTGATTAGGTAGATATTTGACCAACCGGTTTCCAATCAATTTCAGAGCGTTTTGGCAGCGTTTTTAGAGCATTTTATTAGCGTTTTGAGAGCATTTTGTCAGCGTTTTTAGAGGTTTTTGGCAACATTTTGAGAGCATTTTGGCAGTGTTTTTAGAGGGGTTTGGCAGCATTTTGAGAGAATTTTGGTAGCATTTTTAGAGCATTTTAGAAGCATTTTTAGAAGGTTTTGCCAGTGTTTTCCTGCTTCTTTTCAGAGATGGCTAGTTGTTCCTCTCCTCTTCCATCAAAAGTGCATTTCAAGTACATCTTCTGCCCCAATATCAAGAGCATTTTCAACACTCCTGATAGAGATTCCCAATGGATTTACACCGTTGGACTTGCTGGTGTGTTGAAGATGCCTCAGTTGAACATTAACATTCAGTTGATGCAACAGATCATTTCTTGTTACAACCATGACGTGTCCACTATTTTGATGCATGTGGATAACAAGGAAATTGTTTTTTTGGTTAAACCCTTCGATGTGCAATGACTAACAGGGCTGCCATTTTTGGATGTTGTACTGGTGAACAACCAGTACGCCTTAACCGACGATGATAAATCGACCCTGGGAACCCTTTACTCTGTTCATCCTGACAATCTGAAAGGTATTATTTGAAAATTTATTTTTTATTTAACATTAAATATTGTTCTGTTGTACTTTCATTTCTCTAAAAATGTTCTCCTTGTTTTATTTTTTGTTTTCTAATAATGTTCTCTTTTTTTCAGTTAATTCTTCTAAGTCCAAAAGGGGCTTAAACATTTCGAATGTTGGAGACAAATTTCTATATGCTTGCATTGAATTTTTTTAGGCAAGGCTTATTCTACAGGGGCGACCTACAGAAATGCCTTTTTGGGCACTTTCTTTATTGCTTCATTGTATTGATGGTGGTAAATTTGACTGGTGCACGCACATTTCCAACCGCCTGAAGCACGACCTTTTGAGTGCCCAAAAAATTCAATCTTCTGCTTACATAGTGACTACCAACAATTTTATTCTTTGTTTATTTCAGGAAGCTTATTTCAACCTTCAACAGAGCAGTCCTCCCACTGCATTGCACCCCAGTTTGTTGTCTATTGGCATGTCTGATAGTGAGATACAGGTAAAAATATTTGTTGAAATATCATTGTTTTCTTTTTTTATTCTATCTTTTTATTCTCTAATTTTGTTTTGAAAATAGAAAAGAGCATCTCAGTATTCAAGTAAGAGGGATGCCGCATTTAGGATTCAGGAAGTATCTATTGATTCTGACACGCAATCGCAGTCATCACCAATAACTCCCAACAAACGTGTGAGGTCTCATGATGGTCGGATTCAGCATACACCTGTGACACCTTTTACTGGAGAAACAATTACAGTCGACGTAGAAGAGGTTACCTCCAACCCACAAGGTAACCTTACTCTTCATTGTTCAAAAATGCTTTTTTAAATGATTTATTTTTTTGACGTAAAATTATGTTTTTTTAATGTGTTTTACGTATTTTTCAGACAAAGGGCAAATGGTTGAAACATCAATGGCTGTAGAGTCTGAGTCAGGTATGTATATTTTAAATAAATATTTTTTAATGCTATTGTTATTTACAAAAGATTTATTTTATGTTTTTGTGTGAAATTTAACAGAGGGACCTGCTAGATTCAAAAGGCTAAAAAAAATATGGCTCCACCATCTGACCAGCCATGACCACAACCACAACCACAGCTATAGCCACAACCATAGCCACAGCCACAACCATAACCATAGCCACAACAGGTTCCACTGTCTGTCCACTCAAAGCAAGTTTCGGTCCATCCACATCAGGTTCCACCTATGAGGAACCAATCACGCATGCATGGTAAAATGTTCCTCACACCGCCACATCATCATGCAAGAAGTGCTACAGAGACACAAAATGTGTCATCATCTAATATTTCTATTGTACCGATATTAACCTTGGAGAATTTTTCAAATGTTGAGAGTGCATCTCAAATGCCCTCGGGAACTCTAGATTGTGACTTTCTTTATCAGGGTATGAATCCTAAAAATTACCCTTTAAAGGCAAGTGATATTCTTGAGGATGAAGAGGGCATTGATGGAGAAGAGGATGTCAATGTAGATGCCATCGAAGTTTCCCCCTCTGCCACACAGCAAGTCGTCACCCGTACTGTTACAGAAGATGATATCCTAAACTTTTTTGAAAATGTGTTATTAGCCGATGCATGTAAAGTTGTAGTTCATAATACTCTTCTTTCGGATATTGATAAATTGAAAGAATGGGAATATCGGGCCAAGGTTTTGATTAAAGCCATCAATGGCCGATATAAGAATTTTTCAAAAAGAAAAGAGTTGTTTTTCAAGATGGAGAATGAGCCCCAAAAGCTCGATGCCTTGCTACATAAAGTTGAATCTGGCACTATGGAGGCCGAGTCTACATACAGAGATGAAATTTTGGCCATTGTTTTGAATCATTTGGAAAACCTCAATGCAGAAGCCCAAGCATATTTCAATGAATGGGCACTTGATCAGAACAAAGTAGCGGTTGCAGAAACAACATGACTTACAACTGATGTAAGTTCTACATCTAACTAAAAAATATTATTTTTGTTAAATATGTTTTGTTTATAAATATTAACCTTTTTTTATTTCTGTTTTGTAGTCTAATTTCTAGCACCTAAAGCAACAAGTCAGTGCCATGAAAGTTTTGATCAAGACTGCCAAAATTAGCATTAATAATGCTATTGAATTGAAGAAGAGGTTACAACAGACGGTTAGAGAAAATAATTTCCTGAAGAAGATTATCAGAGATGGGGGCCTGGATGTCGAGGCTAAACTGAAAGAAAATGAGAAGGAGCTGAATGCACCTTTCAAAGAAGATCCAACGAAGGAAGAGAGTGCCTTGTTATCGGGGATCAACACTACAACAGAAAGTTTGGTTAGGGCTGGGGCATTAGAAGAAAAGGATATTGAGGTAGATGTGGGTGGACCTTCAGGAAACATTGAAAAAGAATAGAACTTTGTTGTGTTGGATTTGAAGTGAAACAAAAACTCAATATATCTTTATATTTTTATAAATTATTTAAGACTGGTATTTTTTTGAAAATTGAAATCAATGATAGAGGCAATTTCTAAAAAATTCATATTATCATTTTGAAATTTTGTTTTTAATTATTGTTATGTTTTAATTTGAAGTGGAATAAATAATGTTTGATATGTTTTGTTTGATATCCTTTTTGAGAATTGAAATCAATGAATGAGACTATTTTCGAAAAATGTGTTATCTATTGAAAATTTTGTTTTCAATGTTGTTATGTTAGGATTATATGTGTTGATGTATTAAGTAATTTGAAGTGGAAGAAATAATGTTTGATATGTTTTGTAAATTGCAAATGAATGGTATCCTTTTTGAGAATTGAAACAATGAATGAGACTATTTTCGAAAAATGTGTTATCTATTGAAAATTTTGTTTTGAATGTTGTTATGTTAGGATTATATGTGTTGATGTATTAAGTAATTTGAACTGAAAAACATAATGTTTGATATGTTTTGTAAATTGCAAATGAATGGTATCCTTTTTGAGAATTGAAACAATGAATGAGACTATTTCCAAAAAATGTGTTATCTATTGGAAATTTTGTTTTGAATGTTGTTATGTTATGATTATGTGTTGATGTATTAAGTAATTTGAAGTGGAAGAAATAATGTTTGATATGTATTGTAAATTGTGAATGAATGGTATCTTCTTTAAATATTGAATTCAATGAAAGAGACTATGTTTTGATTATTTATGATGATGTAAAAGTTTGTTGTTCTTTATTTGAAGTGGAAGAAATAATGTTTGATATGTGTTATCTCTTGAAAACTTTGTTTTGAATGTTGTTATGTTTTGATTGTTTGTGTTGATATATTAAGTAATATTGAAGTATGTATTTTATGTTATATGAATTAATTTGAAATGTCAGAAAATGCAGCATAGACAATTACTTTCACGAATAACAAATACTACAAGAAAAACATAAACTTTTAACTAATAGTTCAATAACAAGGCTAATGAAAAATGATATACAAAATATCCAGTAACACATTTCTATAATCCAATAAACAAATCATGTGTAATCAAAGAATATGTGTAACACATGTGTAATCAAATAATACATAATTAAATCAGAGGGCTATGCTATATAGAGTATCCAATGGCATCCTTTCATTCTGATATGTGAAATCAAATCAAATGATAATATGTGAAATCAAATCAAATAATAATATGTGAACTCAAATCAAATCAAATGAAAATATCCTTTCATTATGATATGTGAAATCAAAACAAATGATAGCATCCTTTCATTCTGATATGTGAAATCAAATCAAATGATAGCATCCTTTCATTCTGATATGTGAAATCAAATCAAATGATAATATGTGAAATCAAATCAAATAATAACATGTGAACTCAAATTAAATCAAATGAAAACATCCTTTCATTCTGATATGTGAAATCAAATCAAATGATAATATGTGAAATCAAATCAAATGATAATATGTGAAATAAAATCAAATGAATGCATCCTTGCATCATAATGCTGGAAGCTGGAACAAACTCTTTTCAGATTGTACAAAATGTTCTGCACTCATTCCCAAAAATTTTGTCGTCACAATTTGACCAATGTTACCATCATCCTCATCATTATCAATATTCGTTACACCTCTTCTCTCTGCCAAAGAATTCCAATGTGACAATGCTCTTTCGTAAGGAAACTCCTCCACCTCATAGGCCGACACATATACTCTCAAACAATTCTCCAAATTTTTGTCCAACCTATTTTGAACTTTAGATTTTATATATGATAGTGCACTGAACACCCTTTCATCTTCCACGGATCCCAAAATCATCGTTTGACATAATTCATATAAATGAAAATATTCACTCATAGTATGTTGTAAGACAGTACTTGGTTGTAATATTCTCCACAAACGTGAAATAGAACCTGCTTCATGACGGTTAGAGAGTTGTGAAACTTGAGCAGACATTGTTGTTCCAAAACAGTTTGATTGTTTTGTCAAAAGATCTCTGTTGAGAATGCCATTGATTTCAATGCCATTGACTACAACACTTTTACTAAAATGGCCAGCAAGGCTGCCCATGTATTTGAGAAACAAAGAATTTATAATCTGGTATTCATTACAAGGATCCCAAAACATCGGATTTACCACACCCATAGCCTCTAGCAATTCATCTCTTTGAAAATGGTCTCTTATTTCTTTTGTCAATGATTCTGCTATTTGTTTTAGTTTAAGTTTTGTATCGTCTACAACTACATGAAATCTGTTGTAGGTTATGGGCATTTGCTCAACTTCATTTGTAGCTATATCCAGTCGCACACCATAACAATATAAAGGTATTTCATTTTCATGGACATTAATACACAGATGATCATTTATATTGAACTTCAGAAAGCTCTGAGGACCATTCACATTTGTTAATGCTCTCCAACTCTCAAACAAGGGATCCATAAAATTTTGACCAGATGCATACATCATATCAATATGCATGCAAATTTGTATTCTCGCCCTGATGAAATCCACAATATAAATCGATCTTTCTTGTGCAATTTTGATCAAAGTATTCATTTTTTCCAACATTGGAAGAATTCCACACAATGTGAGAAGAGTTTCAAAGTCACTCATTCAAAAAAGTAAATCTTTAGCCTTATCAACCGCCCTACGATTTGCATACATAAACCCTATCAAGGATTGATATTCTTTGAAAACTCTTAATGCCGGTAGATACATCGAAATCCACCTAGTATCCACATCTTTCAACAATTTTTTACCTTCGGTAACTCCTAGTGCAAACTGTTGAAACTCTGAAAATATTTTTGGACTACGTGAAAAATATTCATGAATTTCATGGACAAGCTCTTCCACTCTCGCAACATTTGTAAATGTATCCACAATTTTGTATGCAAGATTCATTCTATGAGCCATGCAATGAATAGGGATCAAATATGGGGCAACCGATGTTTGTAGTCTAACACAAAGACCATTCCTGTGTCCTTGCATTGTAGCAGCACCATCAGCTCCTACACATATTAACTTAGTGGCTATTTCAATTTCATTCATTCCTGCTTCTTCTTTTAAACTAGTTACAACAACATTGTAAATGTTTTTTGCATTACAATTTTCCACCATTTTGCGTATTCCAAGTAAATGAGGTTGCCTTGAATGATTTTCCAATGTGTAAACATGCATGCAAATCCAAGATGTATTGTCAACTACAATCACCTCATCAATTGAAAGTGAAATGAATTTTACCTTTTTTACTTTCTCTCTGAGGTCATCCTGCTCAACCAATGACAGACATTTTGCCATTTCCCAACCACTTCGATCTGACCAATGAGCGTTGGGTAAGTTCTGCACATCAGCTAGTCGAAATAGAGATTTATAATCCATGAAATCAGACATAGGTCTACCCTTCTTAAGAATAGAAAATACAACAACAAACTGCAAACTTTTTGAAGCTAAAGTTAACTTATTCATTTTTCGAAATTGGGCTTGAATTGTTGCACCTTTCTCAACCAATGTTTGCTTTTGTTTCATTTCTTTATCATATTCTTGCGCATATCTCATATGTGCGCACTCTGATGCATCCTTCCACCTATAAGTTTTTTGTGTTGCTCGATCACCTTCTTTTGTTTTGATATAAACCTTTCCACAATGTTTTTCTACTGTATCTTTCTTAAGTTGCAATCTATGCTCCTTTTCGTGTTTCCAACTGCAAATTACGCATCTTAATTTTGTTATATCATCACTACTATTCTCTGGTAGCACTGGCTCAATAAATGGAAATTTTGATATCCAATCAGGCTGAAATGATCTGTTAATTGTCCACCTAGATAACCTTGCACGTTTATTTTTTTAGATGAAGATTCTCCGAAAGTAGGGACTGCATAAGAACTATCAGTTTCTTTTCTACTTGGCATGTTAGATTCAGGAATCTCTTCATGTTGTTGTTCGATTTGATTGAGATTATCTTCATCTGTGGACTATTCATTAACGTGGATATGTGGAAGTGGAGGAATACCAGGGTTAACAATGTTTTCTGTAGAGATAATACTAGTGTCAATAGTAGATTCATTATCACTATGGCATTTAAAAGCATACTAGTGTTTTCTACAGATAAAAGTGGACAAAGCCATCAACCAAAAAACACACTTCTTTATGAATGAAGACATTATATTTAAAATTAACAAAGTAAAAAAATTAACTGGGGAGTAAAGTTGTTCATACCTTCAGTTTGTGCAGATGTTGATGGCTGACTGGGTTTTGAAATATTATGAAAGTATTTGAGGATACTCCTTTTATTGGAAGACTGGCCTCCCTTCTTTCCACTGCTTGTAGTTGACATTTTACCTGTATGAACAGAAGAATAACATGAACAAAGAACATCATTTTTAAATATGAAAATAACTGGTATAAAAGAGAACTACTACTAGAGACAACAGAATCTGTCCCATGAATATCGTTCGTAGGTAGAATAAACCTCCTTATTGAGTGTCCATTAATAAAATGTTAAATAAAATTTAATGGTAAAAGAAGCATACCGATAAATTGAGTCACCTTATGCCAGTTGCCTTATGCCAGTCGCCTTATGCCTATCACCTTATGCCAGTCGCCTTAAGCCAGTTGCCCTCTACCAGTCGCCTTATGTCAGTCACCTTCTTCCAGTCGTCTTCTACTAGTCACCTTCTACCAGTTGCCTTATGTCTGTCGCCTTCGGCCAGTCGCCTTCTACCAGTCGCATTTTTCTAGTCGCATTCTGCCAATCACCTTTGGATAGTCACCTTATGCTAGTCGCCTTCAGTCAGTTGCCTTCAGAAGGTATATTTTAGGTATATTTTAGGCATAATACCTAGAATATCAACCCTCAAAATATACCTAAAATATCCCCATAACTCCTAGGAATAGTCAAACCTAAAAATATCCTCATAATATCTAAGAAATAAATATGTAACATCTCATAATATCTAAATAAGATAAATAAAATATCCACACATAAGTGGGTGGGGAAAATACATGGAATAACTAAATAAAAGGAAAATAAGTTACCTAGGTGAACATGAGCTAAGGTAAACAACCTACTCTAACATTCCCTACCTTGTATAACTCATACCCTTGTTCTAGTGACTATTCAAGTCTGCTAACTTACCTCTCCACCATGAGAATCCATTGAAAACACACCCCAATTCATCTCAAACATTGCCTGAACTTGGTTACATAGAAAATTAGGCCCACAACAATGATCATCTTACCTCGAGACCATCCATAGATGAAACCATATCGAACCGAGATGGTCTAGATCAGACCAATCGTTTTCTTGTTTTCTATTCAGAATAGCTTAGATCTACATTTTTTTTTTGTTTTTGTACTAGCTTAAATTTCAATTTATACATGCATGCATCCATTTTTAATTTTGTATATAATTTTCATATTCCATACGGGTCCAACTTCTATGGACCCCTCATGTTCTATTAATACACTTTTGTTTGCTTTGTGTGCAGGCAATATGATTCGATGAGGAAGGCAAAAATGCTTTAGATCCACATTAGATTCAACACGATGATCATGAAAAACCTGCTCCCCCACGAAATGTAATAGTAAGGAGATACTGATATTGCACCAAGATACATCACTTTGTGGAAGAGAGGGGAAACCTATTCCCCATGTTTTGTAATATTTGTATTTTTCTTAAAAGATCCCCTCTAGGGATACTATTGTAACACTTTGAAAATACAAGATCAATACAAGGATTCTCTTTCATTGTGCTTTAAAATACATTATTGCTTGTCTATTACTATATTTGATGCAAATTTCCTACTTTTATATGGCGAACACGGTGGGACGTAGTCCCTAATTTATGTTACATTGCTAATTATTGTTTATTTTTGTGATTGAAGGTTGCAGTATTAACCGTCTCTACTTGAGACAGTTTTTGTTTTGAAACTATCTCTACCCAAGATGGTCCATATTTTGAAATCGTTCCAACCTAATGGCCTAAATGTTTTGAAACTGTCTCTACCCTGCAACCTAGTTGGTTCCCCCTTGTGACCCTCCTCAGTACACCTAGTGCATATGAACAACACATGGGGAAGGAGTATTAAATTGCACCACCATACACCTCACTGATCAGAGGCCTAAAAAAGCTACGAATCTACAAATCTCCATCGAACTAAGGATTTCAATGTTAGTTTTTCTATATTTTTATTTCCCATTCCTAAAAAGAAATATAGAAGGTATTTATTTGCAATATACTTGTAAAAAACTAGCTTTAAGTAAGTCAGATTGTGACCATCGCAAGTCGAGTTAGTCTCTATTTGTGACCATATCAAGTAGAGACAGTTTCTATCTGTGATCGTCTTAGGTCGAGATGATATCTGCATTCTTTATTATTTACCTACATTGCTACTTGTTCAGGGTAGATTATCATCTAGGGAAATAAAATGCATTAAAATTTATAAATTTTTATTACAAATTGCATTAGTGAAAGTTATCATGTATTGTTTACTCTTTTTTTTTTGCAAAAATAAAAATAAAGTTGGATTTCATCACCACAACCGATAGAAATCACGTGATGTGGGCATTCATCTCCCATCGCAGATTTCCCCCCTACACACCATAGTAGCCCCCGCGAGTGGATTTTTGAACTTCATAATAAAAAATTCCCCTACTTTTGGGTGCGTTCCAAAGTAGGATAGGTTTATATGCCCTTCATTCCCAGGGTTTAATAATTTGTGGAATCATAACTATCGTTTATGCCCAACCTCATGTGAGGGTGAAGTGAAAGTCTAGATGGGCTGGTAGCAAGGCACTAGACAACACAACCCTTTCTAGGGGTATCTTTCCCATAAGATTACCATAAGCCACATCCATTTAGGAAGCCAATTTTAGTCATTGTTGTATGACTTCTAGTTAGAGAGGTGTACATAAACACACCCAATTAGTTTATATTCCATCATCCCATCTATAGTTCTAGGTTTAGGTTCATCAAAACACACAAAATAAAAAATAAATAAAAAACAAAAGAAAACCAAAAACATTAAAACAAAAATAAAAAATAGAAGAAGAATTACACAAGCAAATAACATCAACGATTAAAAATAAAATTGCTTATTTGTTTTTCTTACATTTTTTGTATATTCTAGAATGTACTCTCCATTTGCCTAGCTTATGGTAGTGCTACGCAATCAAGCTCAATCATGAACAAGTACTATTAAACCCACACAAGGAATCATGAAATATTTTTACATTAATCCATAAGATCTTATCATACTTGAGCGACAACGTGACCCCCAAGAATCGAACACCATTAATCATCTTACTGTCCCTGAAATGTTGGATATCGCTACTCAAGATAAACCTATAGGTCTTGATGATGATCAAGATATTGACTATCTAGACATCGCCACCTTATGTGCCTTCTACAAGAACACATATTCACATACTGAAGCACATAGGAGGTTGTTACCATGTATTCATATTACATCATGCCTTACATCATCATTAAATCAAGAACATGTGTATATGCTAAACCAAAATAGGGACACTCAAGCTACTCCAACTGAGCACCTCAAACTGAATCATGAATATGAGCATGTGAATAAATACATTGGAAAAATCATAATCAACCATCCCCATTTTTTGATGTGTTGAGGGATTTTGATCAAAATCATTTCTCTACTTCCTTTGATAAATGACTTGCTCAAGTTCATTGTGCTTCAACACCACCTACCTATGTGAAACCTATCAGTTCCCCCAAAAATCAAAATAATGGGGTTGTGCATGGTCCTAGAAAACAAATTTCCAACCAATCTAGGGTCAGTGCACAACATCATCAAAGACATCCAATACAACATCACCATTCACCACCTCATCAACATCACAATCCTCCACCTCAACATCTTCAAAGTTTAAGGTGGGCAACCAACATGAGGTTACAAGAAGCTTACCAATTGCTGACTTATCACATCAAATCCATTTAAAGGTAAGTCTTATGGAAATTCAACCATCAACCCATTCATCAATTTGTTCCATCATCTCCATATCCATCCTATATAGATATGTCTCAATTTGATAAGTTTAAAGGTAAATATGAGCTACGATGGAGTCACCAATAAAATCCTCTAATTTTAAAACAAATCTTGAGTCGGCTTACAAACATTGAGCTATAGTTGTGACATCATCAACCTCATCAACTTCACCCACCTCATCAAATTCATCCACTTTATCCGCCTAATTCAAATCGTCAGTACTGCAATTGGACCCCTCTATTCGAGACCATCTTGACAATATCTCACAAGTTGCAGGAGGTAAAAATAATTATTTTACCTGAAATACACCCTATAGACCCCAACAAACCTAAATCAAAGTCATATAGGTAAAATCACTATTGCCTTTATCATTGAAAAGCAAGCCATGACATTAGTAATTACTTTACATTTAAAAAGGTGATCTAAGATCTTATCGATAGGGGAGCCATTCCCATAAATGGCCCACTCACCCCATCCAATCCAAACTTTGACATCCACTAGAATTGTAGTGGAGTCACTAATGGTATCGCACTGTCTCCATTAGCTACATCACACATAAAATAATTTGGGGGTGCTCAAGGTATCGCACCTTCCCCCACATCAAAAAAATAATAATAATAAATCATTCAAAAATTCAAAAACATCATAAAATCATAAAACAAAATCAAAACAATCAAAAAAATCACAATCAATTACACACCACTCTAAAGCATGTTGCATTCACACATCTCAATTCACATCATCACCAATTAAACTTTGGTCATAATTTGATCTACGCTTTGTCTGTTTTGCTAGGATTGATTTTGTCACATTAATCGAGGGTTTCTTCCTTATGGTGTATGTCCTACATTATCCCTCATTACACACATTCCCACTACATCCACCATCCATCCCCCATCCACCACCCATAAAAATCCTATTATAGATTATTCTTTCCCAAGTCCATGATTTGATAAATCTTTAGGTACTTTCGGTCATTCAGCCATACCTAGTGTCTCATTTAACCTACATTGAATGTCAATAGTCCTTGAGTGCTACAGGTCTTCCTAGTGACCTTAAGTTTTCTCTAAGACCATACACATGTATCACACATTAAGTAAAATTTTGGTGCTTAGGAAAGACAAACTCATGAGTTGCTATCACCAGAAAGCGAATGGTTTCTCTTGCTCATCCTATCATCCGCATGGTCTAAAAAATTGAGAATTGACAAAAGGACAAGCTCATATCCAAATCAAAAAAAAAATACCCTTGCTCTTCCACAAAATGGGCAAGACCCCACAAAAAAATAATCCCTTGCTCTTCGACAAAAGGAGCAAGTATCCCAAAAGTCTACAAAGCAAAAATCCCAAAGAAAAAGAAGAAACAAAGCTTGAATCCCTGGAATTATTAATTTTTGACAACCATGGGGCAGTCTCTATCGCCAACAATAGGCTATAAATGCCTGAATGGTAGTAGAGTAGCCTTACACATGGTGACACGTCTGTCACATTAGTGATCTTATTTTGTACAAACCAATGTCAGCTTACAAATGAGCTAGCTTATAATGGCTTGAGTCACACATGATGAGTCCAACCTCATCCAAAATAAAAAAAAATCATTGCACACATAGTTGGCCTTTGTGAAACTTGAATAACTTGGTTGGTCTTAGTGTAGCACCCTAAAATTGACGCAGTAAAATTGGAATAATTACATTCACCTTAGTAAATAAATTTGAATTCAAATTTAACCTCCCAAACTGCCCGTTAACCGCCGAGAAACCCGTTTCCTCTTTTTTCGTGCCATTTTTAGCAGCTTGTTTTGACCGCTTGACGATATCGTCTCCGATCGACGATATCGCCCCGCATTTGACGATTTCGTCTCGGACTAGAACGTCCGTACGATTTTGTCGCAAAACTGAATTTGCATAGTTGGAATCCGTTCCAACGGGTATCCAATCCCGACAGAAGCGTGTCTGCACCGTTGGGACCCTTCCCCGTTGGAGATCTCCCAAATTGGGATGATCTCCAACCTCCCAACAACTATCCTATGCCTATTTAACTCTAAAACTTTTCCTTCCCCAACCCCTGGCTGAATTTTTATGTAAATCAACTCCCTATGCGCTAAAACACTTCAAATTTGCTCTTGCACTAGTCCTATATTAATTTTATTGTAGGTACACCACTGGTTTTCAACCGGAGCCAGCACCTATCGCAGCTGACGAACCTGTCAAGATCAGAGGCGCTCTCGTAAAATTCGGGATGATCTCATTCTGATGCGAGACGATTTCGATCGCAAGACACATCGAGGCAATCGTGCTCGGAGTTTGCTCTTCTTTCTCTTTTCTCTGTCATTTTATGCTATAAATTAGATTGTCTATTCAGTTTTTATACTATATTGCATCCGGAGTTCACCCATTTTGTCTAGTTTGCATATTAAGATCATATTCTCGCTATCTAAACACAGTGATTTGCATTTACTTTTGTTCTTGTATATTGTTCAATACTCATATTACTTTTTCATATAGTTTGCCCCCTTTACAAAATAGAATTTCTTGTATTTCGGATCGCTTGCCGTTTTGGTGTCTCGATGAATTCGTCCGACGAATTCGTCGATTGCGTACGATCCCGTCGCTTAGACGATTTTATCAAATTGAAGGCGATCCCGTTGAATTGCATACGATCCAGATCGCTACAAGTAATCGAAACTTCATCGACTTCCGGATCAGGTAATCTTCATTGGCCTCCTGCAAATTCTCTATTTCTGCTTTCTTTTCTGTTTGTTGTATTCATTTAAATTGCATTTTCATGTAGTTTAAGTTAGAATCATTCGGCCAAACCTAGGATGAATGTTTAAAAATAAAATGAACTCATCTAAAACTCATTCCCAAAACCTAGGCATGGAAACTGCCACCAAATGTTTCCTGGTGAACCCACCATCCGTCGAAAAATCACCAAAATACACCTCCCTTGAGAGGCGGGACCTTCGTGAAGTCCTCTCGTCCGAGGTACCGCACCATCCTTTTCCCATCCTCCTTCCGGCGCGGATCCAATAGCCTGGAAGGTAGGGATGCAAAAAATTTGGAGCGATACATTTTGGTGAACCCGACGTGAAATGCATCATAACCTTTTGAAAACAAAAGCAAAACAAACAAAAAAAAAAAAAAATTAGAACAACTAAAACTTAGATGCATTTTAAAACATTTAAGGTTCAAAATCATGTTTAGATGGTAGCTCCTAAAAAGAGGTTAGCAAGTTATTATAAATGTAGTAAACCAATTAGCAGCCATAGAAGTTAATTCTATCCTTAGTATCCCCGAAACAAGTAGAAATCAATCCTTGTGGGACGAGCTTATCAGAAGACTTAGTATCATTTCATCTAGGTCCACACAACTTAAACAGATTAAGAGGCTAGTCTTGGATAGAATCCTGGATCCTCATCAATTAGTGTTCTATCATGAACTTCGGAGAGCTTGCCATAGGTGGTTAGCCTATAGGAGAGCTTTAGTATCTTCGTAGTTGTTCAGCTTCGAGGAATACCTCGAGAATGCAGACATTGTACACCGATTCCTAGGCCTTGTAGAGGACCAAGAAGTTGTTCTCACAGATAGGGAAAGATGGAATAGAGTTCCGCGAGCTGTGCTATATCGAGAGTATTGCCATGAGCTTTACTTTTATCAACCAACATCTGAAATAGACAATATCACCATAGCCCTTTTCATCAAATTCTTAAAAGAAAACTTTCAATTTGAAGAAGAACATTTCATGACCCCTGAACAACTTGAACCTATTAATGATATCCATAAGTTATTCATAGAAGATTAGTTCATCTACTTTCAGCCTTATTATTATTGTGTGCATTTATTGTTTCATTTGCTGTCTTTATTATATTGTTTCAAAGAAAAACTAAAAAACTAAAAAAAAAAAAAAATCAAAGAACATAGTAAAAAACTTAAACATTTCATTTACAATATTGCATTAGGTATATATAAATATATACCTTTTAATTTGTTGCATATATATATATATATATATATATATATATATATTTATATATATATATATTTGCTGAAATCAAAACTTAGCACCATGACTAAACTTAGGAATGGTAAAGAAATTTTAGGAGAAGGAGAAGATTGGCTACAAAATACAACCGAAAACCCAAATGTCCTTCTTGGAGATACAAATCGGAAGGTGAAACTCTAGGACAATCAGATGAAGACTTAGGTGAAGATAAGGAACAAGAAGGAAGTGTTAAAGAATCTTCATCCCCTAGAATAGCTCCAAATGGAGGCATCACTTTTGACAACGCATAACATTTTCAAAAATTTCTTAATCAACATATCGACGTCCTTAATGTGGCAGTCCGTATTGATAAAGGGGAAATTAGTGATGCTCAAGCAGCCTTAGAACGGGCACTTGATATGCAAACTAATCCCTTGTCTTTCATTGATCAAGAAAGTGATAAGGGTGGACCATCTAATGCGAATATGGTCACTATAGCCCAAGCCATGACCAAACAACAGGTCACCCAACCTCCTAAGCAACCTGTTACTCAACCTAAAATCACTCCCGCACAAAAGAAAATTCCCTTCACTACTTCCTTCCTCCAAACTATTGAGCAAAATGCTTTAAATAGACAAAAATCTAAAACAAAGCCAAATACAAACTTTCAACAATCTACAATACAACACAATCCAACTTCAAAACTCCTCCATAATATTTTTCCTACCAATGTTTTACACAATAGTAACATGGCATCTAATCTGCATGTTCCTCCATCCTACGCCCATAACACTTATGGCAATGCCCCACCGAATCAATATGGGGGCAAACTAGTAGTTTGGAAGCTATGGTGAAACAATTGGCTTCACGTATGGACCAGATAGATCCCTACCGTCCCTCGTATAATTATCGAGAGATTTGTAGCCAACCATTGGATCCCATAGTGGTAGCTCAACCATACCCTAAACATTTTCCCATGCCCGTCCCGCCTATCTATAAAGGAACCGAAGATCCCATAGAACATCTTCGCATGTTTAGGATAGCATGTCACGACATATCGCATGACGACTTGCTATTACTAAAAATGTTCCCCAAAAGTTTAGGTGGAATGGCGTTAGAGTGGTATTATCAATTGCCCACTCATTCCTTAAGAAACTTTGAAGAAACAAATGAGTCATTTGTTCATCAATTTAGTGCCTACATCGAGAGGCATGTAACTATTAAAGACCTATACAATTTAAAACAAGATAAAGACGAATGTTTTGCTGATTTCTTAGCAAGATGGAGACAATTGACAGGAAAACTGCACTTTGTGCTACCCTATAGGGAAATGTTAGACATTTTCATTAACAATTTACAAGAACAACTTTCTTATGAGCTATCAACAACTACTTTGACTACCTTCGATCAAGCTATAGACTTAGCTCGAAGAGTAGAAGATGCCCTCATTAGGAGAGGCCAACTTAGAAAGAAGGATGATGAGAAAACATCTAGAAATCAATATAAAAACAAACAAAGTTGTCGGTGATGGAGTCACCGAAAGAAATGTTGCTAATGTCAATGCAACAAAAACAACAGAAAAATTCATCTTGAAACCTCCCGATAAGCCTCCTCGAGAGTTCACTAGATTAAACCAACCTTTATCAACTATTTTACCTCAACTTCTTGAAAGAGGTTTAATCCAACTGCCAGCTATCCGGGAACCTGACCCAAGCATACTCAGTATATAGAGCCGATTTGCACCGTGATTTTCATAGAGGTCCTGGACATTCTACCAACGCTTGTAAGAGATTGAAACATAAAATACAAGATTTGATTGACAATAATGAAATGGAAGTGCAAGCCTTCCAACCTAAACAAAACCCTCCTAATAATACTCAAAAGACTGTTCCCCAAAATCAAAATCAGAATGCCAATCAAACTTTAGACATATTTCAACACCCTTTACCAAGACATGGTAAAGAGGTAGCTAATCAAATTGAACATCATAATGTTCCCCCTCCTACCCGATATGTAGGAACCATTAGCGGGCAATTACCTGCTCAGGACTCTCACACATTCGACACAACCTTATCCCTGGTTACAACCAGGCCCTTACATAATTTTCAAACTTCCGATTCTAGCGATATAGAGTCGATAGTGAAAGTGAAGTAGACACCATTCAATCGAATAGTTCTGAAAACGAATCAGATCCTATTCAACCTATCACAGATGCTAATGTTCCGAAGAACCATTTCCATAAGAGTCACTACTCGACCTTCTTCTAATGAAGTCCTTCCTTATGAACAAGCCATAAACTCTCAACCGAGACCGTTTCAACGTCGTCACTATAACATTGTAGGTACCATCGGAGTCGTCACCCGACAACAAGCTCAAAATCCCCAACAAGAACCAAACCAGAACGATGGACCAGCTCCATTTGTTCTAAAAATCCTAATAAAGGAAATAATGCTCCTATTGTTCAACCTAAACCCCCTTACAACATTAATGAACAATTGTCTAATACCACCGCCTTAATCTCCCTTTAGATTTATTAAGATCCTCTCCCACCCATAGGGATGAATTGATGCTTACTTTGGAGCCGATGATGGTACCTCAAAACATCCAACCTCAAGCTATGGCCAATACTATCATCACGCGAGAGATTGATTGTATTGACTTTCGGGATAAAGATATCCCACAACACGCTTTACACAAGGATAATCCCTTGTATATTACAGCTTTAATTGGGGATGTAGTCACAAACGAGTCCCGATTGATAATGGCTCATCTCTAAACATCTCGCACCTTTGACTTCTACCAACGATTTGGTTTTAGAAGTGATGAAATGAAGAAGACTGATATGATTATCAAAGCCTTTAATGACGAAACACAAGAAACGTGTGGAGTCATTACCCTCCCATTGCAAGTTGGTCCTAGAACCCTTGAGACAATCGTGTTTATTGTACATTGCCCAGCATCGTACAATATACTTTTGGGTCACCCTTGGATTAACGCCATGCGAGCAGTCCCATCAACTTTACACCAATGTGTTAAGTTTGAGTTTAAAAATCAGTTGGTCACTATTCATGGTGACCCTAGACCTTTTGATATGTGTGCATTGGCATAACCAGCTTGGAGTGCAATTTTGCCCTGCTCCGTCATCCACATATCCTAGTTCTTCTTCATCTAAAATTGTGAAATATAAACCCATCACTTCATCTATTCCTCCTCCATTAACTTCATCTTCCCATATAGATCAACCACCTTCTAAACAAATTACCGTAGAACTTCAAAAAGCTCTTAAAACTACAACCAATTCTTCAAGTTCTAATCCCATAAATTCAAAACCTATAGACACATCTATCATACCTTCCACATCTCAAGACATAGGTAATAAGCCTTCTACATCTTATGCCCTTTTTGATGATCTTTTACCAGATTTATCTACAACCTTAATATCAAAAAATGAATGCTTTCATGCAAGATTCAAACCTTTTAAATCAATTGCCGCCATCTCCTCGTACTTTGGGCCTCCCACAACCTATGGGAAGTACTTACCAAGTCGGGAGTTGCGCCTTCATTTACAAAGGATATGACTCGGGAAGAATCCCTCGTAATATCAAAACCCATCATGATGGATATGCTCGGTGCTATTTTACCAACGATTATATTAAAGCTAAACCCATGATGCTTAAAATGGGATATAAAGGGAAAGGCTTAGGACCTTTCCAAAATGGCATGAAAGAACCTTTCGAGGTAGAACCATGGCCTCGCCCGATGTGGTGTGGGCCTATTACCTAGTAAGGGTCAACCTTTTCCTTTTGAGGATGATGATCATCTCATATGCTATCAAGACTATTTGGATAGACATGTTGATTTGCCTCTTAAAAATCCGTCATTTTCATGCAACATGCTATCCATAGCATACCCCGAAATGATTGTTGACCCCGATGAAGAGTTGGAAGGAGATATCTTCCATGATGTCTCTGTTGAAGAGATGTTGTACAACGGGTTTTATTTTGATGGTTCTATACCAACCATAGCTCAACTTGAGGCCACTGACCCTCATAACGAATTATCTAAATTAACTTTACAAGAATTACAAGAGTTGGGCGTTTCACCCGCCCCACCTAATTTTGAAAGAGATCTACACATGGAGGTAGAAAATGTCATTAAAATTAATATTGGAACTGAGGACAACCCTCACATAATCAACATTGGAGCAGAACTAAGTCAAGAAAAACAAAAACAATACATAGCATTTCTTAAAGAGTATGAAGATGTCTTCGCTTGGACATATGAAGATATGCCAGGTCTAGACCCTTCTATAGTCATGCACCATCTAGTGGTCCATCCGGATGCTAAACCCGTTAAACAAAAACTTAGAAAAATGCATCCCAAAGTGGCTCGGCTAGTCAAAGGGGAGTTAGAAAACTCCCGAATGTTATCTTCATACAAGCTATTGATTATGCCGAATGGATCTCCAATGTAGTTCCAACCACCAAGAAAGAAGCCACCAAAGTTAGGGTTTGCACAGATTTCAGAGATATTAACGCCGCATGCCCTAAAGACGACTTTCCTCTTCCAAATATGGATCAAATTATTGACTTCACTACTGGGAGTGGGATGATGTCCTTAATGGACGGATTCTCCGGCTATAATCAGATCAGATAGCTCCCGAAGACCAGGCAAAATAACCTTTATTACCCCCTGGGGTACCTTTTGCTGGAAAGTGATGCCATTTGGCTTAAAGAACGCCGTGCAACTTATCAACGGGCTATGACCTACATTTTTCATGATATGATGCATGATATCCTACATGATTATGTAGATGATATTATAGCGCGCTCTCTTATTGAAGATCATCATTTAGACGATTTAAGAAAAGTTTTTAATCGATTACGAGAATATCTCATTCGATTAAATCCAAAAAATGTATATTCGGAGTTAAATCCGCAAGTTATTAGGGGTTTTAGTTTCTTTACGAGGTATCGAAATTGACCCTCTCAAAATTGCGGCTATCACTGATATGCCCGCACCCACTAATATATTTGAATTACGAAGTTTACAAGGTAAACTTCAAGCTATCCGTCGCTTCATTGATAAGTCGCGGACAAAACTGGTCCCTTTCTTAAACTCCTTAAGAAGGATGTCCCTTTAATTGGGACACATAATGTAGAGAAGCTTTTGAACTTCTCAAGCAATATCTCCTTAACCCTCCGTGCTTTCACCGCCTAAATCTGATCGCCCATTTCTTCTATATATTTCTGCTTCAGATTCTACATTAGGAGCTATGTTAGCTCAGCTTGATGATGAAAATGAGAACGTGCTAATTATTACATTAGCCGCACCTTCATCAGTTATGAAACCTGCTATACAACATTAGAGAAGTTATGTCTAGCAGTTGTGTTTGCTACGCAAAAATTATGACATTACATGCTTAGCCAAAAAACGTATGTCATTGCCAAATATGATCCTTTAAGATATCTCATGAGTCGACCTTATTTATCTGGTCGCATCAACCAAGTGGGTTCTTGCTCTAAGCGAGTTTGATCTCACCTTCATAGGACATAAGTCTCGTTAAGGGTCAAATCATAGCAGATCAATTAGGCCGCACCCTTAGAGTCTACTCATCCCCTCATTATCGAGTTTCCCGATGAATGCCTTCAATTAGAGGCGACCTTGTTGAACAATGGTCCTTATACTTTGATGGAGCCCGATGCATGAGTGGGGTCAAGTGGGTATTATTTTAATATCTCCGCAAAAACATCTTATTCCTCTGTCCTTCAAACTAACCTTTTCTTGCACCAACAATACCGTTGAGTATGAAGCTCTAATCCTTGGATTACGAGCTTCTTTAGCGCTTAAAATTAAAAACCTCTTAGTTTTTGGGGATTCCCAATTGGTTATAAACCAAATTAATGAAGTTTATCGCACCGTAGATGATAAACTTCGCCCATATAAGGCCTATGTTTTACAACTAATGGCCTTGTTTGATCAAGTTACCTTGGAAGCCATTCCTCGAACTAGCAACCGTGCAGTGAATGCTATGGCTACCGCTGCATCTCTCTTACCCTTGGAGTTAGACGATGAATATGCCACTATCATCATTCGTCGACTCCAGGAACCCGCTTCACATAAGTCATGCTTAGAGCCTTTGGATGTGTTTCTAATCAAGGAAACTACTCCCGAACTCGGTATACGTACATATTTGATTTCCTCCAAAATGGGACTTTCCCTCGCTAATTCTAATCGCAACCGTCGGTTATTACGTCGACGAGCAAGTCGATTTGTAATCATTGGCAATACTTTATATAGGAGATCTTTTGAAGGTATCCTATTAAGATGTCTAAATTTAGAAGAGTCTAAATCAGCCTTGAGTGAAGCCCACGATGGATCTTGTGGAGGACACTTTAGTGGTAGCGTCATTGCTAAAAAGCTCCTTCGGATAGGATACTTTTGGCCTACCATGGAAACGGATGCACATGAATATGTGCGCCATTGCGACAAGTGTCAAAAACATGCCGACCTTGTCCATGCGCCCGCACAAGAGCCGCAGGCTATTTCTTCTCCTTGGCCCTTTTCTAAATGGGGCTTGGATATTATTGGTAAAATTAATCCTGTGTCTTCTGATGGACATAAGTTCATCATAACCGCCACTGAGTATTTCACGAAGTGGGTTGAAGCTATGCCTTTAGCTTCCTGCACTGGTTCACAGGTCTCTAAATTCATTTTTAATCAAATCATCTGCAGGTTCGGAATTCTTGCAAATCTCATCTCTGACAATGGAACTCCGTTCAAAAATAAAGATGTTAAAAAATTATGTCAAAAATATAAGATTCAACATCGCTGGTCTACTCCCTATTATCCTCATGGTAATGGTCAAGGAGCTTCTAACAAAACTCTAATCAAAATTCTCAAAAGACTAGTCAATAAATGGCCGTGACTGGCATATTCAATTATATCCAACCTTGTGGGCTTATCGAACTAGTGTTCGAACCCCCACGGGCACTTCACCATTTGTTTTGGTATATGGTGCCAAGCAGCTTTTTCCATTTGAATTAGAAGTTCCTTCTTTGGCTCTCGCTACTTCAAGACACCGAAGTAGGAGATGAATATCGCACCGGGCACTCACCACTGGAACTCCTAGATGAAAATGCATCAATGCTTTAGAGCATCTCCGTGCATACCAAAACAAGCTTAAAAGAGCATATAATAAGAAAGTTCGTCATCGATCCTTTGAGATTGGCGACCTTGTTCTAAAAGAAAATCAAAAAATACAAATGCAACCCAAGAACTTAAAGGTAAATTTGAGCCCAACCGGCTCGGACCGTACATCATTACTGCAAAATTTGAATCAGGAGCATATAAATTATCTACCTTAGATGGTAAAGAACTTAAAGAACCCATGAATATTTTACATCTCAAACGTTATTATGCATAAATTTGGTCATTTCATCCATGTATATATTTGTTCAAAATCATTATCGTGTATTTCTTTCAATTTATTCAAAAACCTCAAAAACATTCATAAAATCTTCAAAAATCTTCAAAAATATTTATTGCATTTTTTAAAAGCACTTGTAAAGTTCCTTTTGCTCCAAAACAAAAATCAACATAAAAATCCAAAAACAGCTATATGCTTGACTCTTTCAAAACCAAAACAATATACAGAATAAAGAGAGAGTCAACATTCTCAAAACTTTCTCAAAATCATTATTTTCTTACAATTATTGCAATTATATGTTTCAACTTATTTTGGATAAAACTAGCATTTATTTGGCATCCCTCACTTGCACATTCACACAATAAATATCTTGATTTTATCTGGCATGATTACTAATCTCTCTTATATCAAAGTTCACAAAATTCAATTAAATAAAGTTTGAGCATAGAGAATTGATCTTGTTATTTACTTAAACCAAGCACATCTTTTCACAATAAAATGATTATATTTGTAATTTCCATGTTTTGCTACATAGTAGAACCGATTTCTTGAGTGAAAAGTTTCCCTTGCTATCCTATCATGCACATGGTCTAGAATCTTTGAGAATTGGCAAAAGGACAAGCTCACCCCTACCCTGAATAAAAATCCCTTGCTCTACACCTAATCCGAGCAAGTATCCCTAGAAAAAGAAAAAGAAAAGAAAAATTCAAGAAAAAGAGAAAAGAAAATGTTATGTCAGGAATGTTCCAAGCATTATCAAGCAAAAGAAATACAAAAAGAAAAAATAAGCAAAGTTCAAAAGAAAGCAAGAAAAGCAATAAAATCCCTTTCCCTACCCTTTGAAAAGAAAAGAAGGGTGAATGAGCTTGAATCCCTGGAATTCTCAATTATTCGAAACTATGAGGTAAGCCCCATAACAGTGGTTTGTGCCCAACCCGCTTGGCCTTGGGTAACTCCTAGCGTGGCGATATGTCCGTCACATTAGCGACCTTATTTTGTATAGACCTATGTCTCCTATGGATTAGCTAGCTCTTGATAATCCGATCTACATAGTAGCCTAGTATGGTTATATGCATCTACATCATGGTTAATGAACACTTATTTGGTTTCTTCAAATCACTTGTATCATAGTATCTTGCTCAAAACTGGTAAATGAACAATGCAATTGCACACACATTTGTATTTGAGAGATTTTGTCTATCATTATGATAAATCAAGATTGGCAATGAATTCACTTATGCACATGGGATTCCTTATAAATCTAACTTTTTGTCTTCAAAATACTTTGAAATATTATTTTTGCAAACTTGTTTGGAATAAACCAAGTACAATTATTTACCACAAAGACAACTATATAATAGAAAAAAATCAAAAATTCAATCAAAACATATCATATATATCTTATCGACTTTCGCGACGATGGCATAGTTCCAAAACCAAAATTGGAATTTTATGCTTAGCGCAAGTCCTCATTATCATATTTTCTGTTCATCAAAAATTAATCATGCAATAAAACTATCCTTTCTTTGATCTTCGCGATGATGGTATAAGTCTATACCTACATATTCTATGCCTAGCGCAAACCATTGTAACAATTTTATTTCCCAATTTATCAAAGATCATACAAAACATATGACTTCATTTTACACAAATTATGCTTTTCGAAAGCAAATACATTTTTACTATGTTATGTCATTATGTCACCTTTGCATTTTGCAATGATGGTATAATTCTTAAGGAATTATTCAACAAATTTTATCACACTTAAGAATTTATGCCTAGCAAAAATCATTTTACAATATTTCATGCATAATATTTTCATGGAAATCTGAAAGCAAACCATCATCATCATCATTTGCATCATCACAACAAAGTCTTAAGACAGTCTCTTAAGCACTCTTTTCTTTTAACAATATTTCTATCCCGGGACTAGCTTGACGACCGAGTGAGCAACGACTCCATGAAATGGTCTATAATAGCGACAATGTCCTTTGAAATTATTGTTAGAAATCTCTTTTTATTTTTATCACATTTCATTACAACCAATCAATTTGTTACATCAGATTATTTCATTTAAAATATTTAAAGCATGACATCCAAGTTATAATATTTTCCAAAACGACATAATTACATGAATCATCAATAAAATCATTACATCAATCAACTCAATCAATCAATCAAACATAAAAAGCATCATAAGCATCACATAAGACAAGTCATATGATCAAAAATATCTCATCTATATATATCAACGAATATATACATCATCAACACTGGATTGGTATGCCACAATCTGTACCTCGGCATACTCAATCCTCTATCAATACAAGTATAATACAATATCAGTGGCAGTATCCCGCCCTCTAGCCTCGAGAGCCTCTAGAGCTCTCGGCCTCATCTCCTCCCCCGCCCTGCGGAGGACGAGGTGGTCCCATCGCAGTATGTGTGGTACTGCGAGTCCTCGTCGTCGACCGGGATGAGCTCCTCGTCGACCCTGTCCCGATAGGATCTCGCTATGGTAGGTGGCACCCGTATCCTCCGGCCCTCCGGCACCGCCCGGTAGTATAGAGCCCGATAGAATGCGGTCCGAGAAACCGACCGCATCAGCTCCCCGAGTGCTCACCCCTCCGCCTCGTGCCCCGAGACGAGCATTCTCGTCTCGTAGCCGCGACACCTCGCCCGGTGCCGTGCAGCCGCATCCCGTAACGTCCGCACCTGAGCTCGCAGACGATCTCTCTTTGCCCGGAGAGTAGCCATCTCGCTACTCTCGCCAATGTCCACACCCTTGCCCTTATCAGGTGATGGTGGCCTCTGTGGAGATGGGGGTCTCGCCTCCCTCCTCTCCCTCTCCCTCTATCGTGGCCTCTCCTGTGCCTCGTGGCCTCCTCCCGCTCTCCTCTCCGTGACCCCGGCTGCCTCTACCGCCGCCCGGCACCGCCTCCCTATCCGATGCACAACTAGCGTGGATCGGTCCCCGAGCCCTCGTCATCCGAGGAGGGCGGATGCCCGCGTACTGCATCGTAGCCATCGGCTACCCTCGCGTCGTCCCCATCCACCGGCCGAATGGGGGCATCGTCCACATCCTGACTCCAGAATCACTGCATATCTGGAGCCTCACTAATTATGGTGTTATCCCGAACAGTTCGAGAAAACTCATACTCCCTGAGAGATGGGATCCCCTGCTATAGACCGAACTGTCGCAACACTCGGTCGTAGCGGTGGAGCTCCACCTCTCCCCTCTCCATCCGTAGCCGCAGACTCGCCTGATGCGAGCCAGCTCCTGTGCGTCCTCTGCCCACCCCGGATGCCGCCTCCATGGCCTCCTGTGATCCGGTCCGGGGACCAAGTCATCCAAGAGTCTCCGGGACACCGGCAGGTCGATCCGTCGCCGTGCCCTCTCCGGAGCCACCAAGCAGGAAGACTCGGGGCCTCTCCCCATCAACCCCTATCGTGGAAGCCCTACCGGCCTTCGCATCGCAATGTGCTCCCAAGACCAAACCCGTAGGAGCGATGTCATGACCAGACATCGCCGCCCTTGTACACGACCCCGTAAAGGATCCTGTACAGCCGGCATAGAACAAAGCTGCCCCAAGAAAATCTGTAGCCATGGTCGCGCATGTCGTAGATCACATCTTCCAGCATCCATGGTACCCTGCATCCACTCTGGTGGCACAGAAGAAGTCCACCAACCACCCCAGCCAAAACTCGTGTCGTTGTAGATGCCCTAGGCATCTGGCGCAGTGCCTCGATGTTCACTCCGCCCTTCTCCAGGGCGAAGCTCGGGTCACCGCAGAGTCGTCCCATCGCGTGGCCCTGATTGGCCGTAGGTGTGATCATCCTCCCTTGTATGGGGATTCTAAGAATCCTCCATACATCCTCTAGTGTGGGAGTCATCTCCCCGTTGGTAACCGAAGCATGAAGAGCCCGGTACCACCTCTCGCTAGGGCCGTCAGCAGCCCCATGTCAGTAGAAACCTCGTGGCATCTCTCGCCACATGTCGCAAGCCGGCCCGTGCCGCAGATCCCGCTCTGCTCGGGTGAGAGCGGCCAAGTCGTCTCTCACCCGCCGTATTTCCACTCTCTCGCTCTTTAGTAATCCTCTCTGCAAGCATAAACAATCAAAACAACAAACAATCATTAATAACAATTTTAGCAATCAATAATGCAACTTAAAGATCAAATTTTTGCAATTGATGATATCGCCCACTATTGGCCGATATCGTCTGAAATTTGAGCAAAATCGTCTCCGATTTCCGTGTCGAAATCGTCTCTAATTTGACGAAATCGTCCCTTTTTCGCCGATTTCGCCTTGGGCGAAATTAACGAACTTGAGACGATTTCGTCGAACTAGGGACGATTTCGTCCGGACGACGTCGATGGCCAAAAACGGCCGCGATGCTCAAAATTCATCCTAAAATTCATTTACAAAGCATGTAAATTCAAATTAAATCAATCTAAACTAAGTTTAAACCCTTACCCGTAGACCGCGGTGGACCTCTGCAGATCTGTGCGCTGTCTCTACCATTTTTTGCTCCAGAGCTCTAAAAACAAAAAATGAACAGTAAAAATGAATTAGGGTTTTACCCTATTTTTCTTAATTTTATTCAAAATAATTCACAAATAATTTTTGCTTTTTCATGTTTTTACCTCAAACGTTCGATTTGGGTAAAAACACGGAGGGGGCACCATAGTAAGTCGTCGTACGATTCGACCAAGAATCGTCGCCTAAAAATGGGAATAATTTTTTGCTTTCTCGTAGATCGAGAAGAACTCATCTTTAACGCATTTTCTTCGGAAAATTCGCTAAAGAGGGGGCAAAATGTAGCACCCTAAAATTGGCGCAAGAAATTGGAATAATTACATTCACCTTAGTAAATAAATTTAAATTCAAATTTAACCTCCCAAACCGCCCGTTAACCGCCGAGAAACCCGTTTCCTCTTTTTTCGTGCCATTTTTAGCAGCTTGTTTTGACCGCTTGACGATATCGTCTCCGATCGACGATATCGCCCTGCATTTGACGATTTCGTCTGACTAGAACGTCCGTACGATTTTGTCGCAAAACTGAATTTGCATAGTTGGAATCCGCTCCAACGGGTCTCCAATCCGGCGAAGCGTGTCTGCGCCATTGGGACCCTTCCCCCGTTGGAGATCTCCCAAATTGGGATGATCTCCAACCTCCCAACAACTATCCTATGCCTATTTAACTCTAAAACTTTTCCTTCCCCAACCCCTGGCTGAATTTTTATGTAAATCAACTCCCTATGCGCTAAAACACTTCAAATTTGCTCTTGCACTAGTCCTATATTAATTTTATTGCAGGTACACCACTGGTTTTCAGCCGGAGCAGCATCTATCGCAGCCGACGAACCCGTCAAGATCGGAGGCGATCTCATCAAATTCGGGACGATCTCGTTTCGATGCGAGACGATTTCGACCGCAAGACACATCGAGGCAACCGTGCTCGGAGTTTGCTCTTCTTTCTCTTTTCTCTGTCATTTTATGCTATAAATTAGATTGTCTATTCAGTTTTTATACTATATTGCATCCGGAGTTCACCCATTTTGTCTAGTTTGCATATTAAGATCATATTCTCGCTATCTAAACACATGATTTGCATTTACTTTTGTTCTTGTATATTGTTCAATACTCATATTACTTTTTCATATAGTTTGCCCTCGTTTACAAAATAGAATTTCTTGTATTTCGCATCTGCTTGTCGTTTTGCAGGTCTCTCGATGAATTCGTCCGACGAATTCGTCGATTGCAGACGATCCCGTCGCTTAGACGATTTTATCAAATTGAAGGCGATCCCGTTGAATTGCGTACGATCCAGATCGCTACAAGTAATCGTAAACTTCATCGACTTCCGGATCGTAATCTTCATTGGCCTCCCGCAAATTCTCTCGTTTCTCGCTTTCTTTCTGTTTGTCGTATTCATTTAAATTGCATTTTCATGTAGTTTAAGTTAGAATCATTCGGCCAAACCTAGGATGAATGTTTAAAAATAAAACGAACTCATCAAAACTCATTCCCAAAACCTAGGCGTGGAAACCGCCGCCAAATGTTTCCCGGTGAACCCACCATCCGTCGAAAAATCACCAAAATGCACCTCCCTTGAGAGGCGGGACCTTCGTGAAGTCCTCTCGTCCGAGGTACCGCACCATCCTTTTCCCATCCTCCTTCCGGGCGCGGATCCAATAGCCTGAAGGTAGGGATGCGAAAAATTTGGAGCGATACACTTAGTGTCTTCAAGTGCCTACTTGATTAGTATATGAGTTTGATCAATGTCACTAGGGTTTTTGAGCATCATGAAAGCACTTTCAAATTCTTCTTCCCTAGGACAAGCAATAGTACAAGTCATGTCATCTTGGTATCCACAACAACACAGTCATTGCAAAAACACTCCACCACATCCATTTCACATGTATATCAATATTATTGGGTTAACACCCTTGATTAATTGATTAAAATCCATGAATAGTGATACATGTCTAAGCATTTTCTAAACAATAACTAAACATAAGTCACATTCAATCATGTCACACATTATTTTCTCATATCGCAAGCACATACAAGATGTGTCACAACCATCAATCCATCATGGGTTCAAGGTATCACACATTCCCCAAAAAATCAATCAAACAAGTAATCAATTCACTTGAGGGGTTCAATGTATCACACCTTCCCCAAACAACCAATCAAACAAGTAATCAATACACTTGGGGGGTTCAAAGTATCACACCTTTCCCAAACAATCAATCAAACAAGTAATCAATCCACTTGGGGATGTTCAAGGTATCACACCTATTGGGATCCAAATTGCCATCAAGAAAAATATTGATATTACGACTGTTATCTTCCAATTATTTGATTAGGCATGCACGTGCTAATCATAGTTTAGACTGCAATATTATATGGATTAAAGATTGCTCTAATGCAACCTCTAGAGTAGGTTGGTACTCCTTATCAACTAATAAGGTGTTGACTCATTTAAGCTTAGTTAAATGTTTAATATATAGGGATATAAATGAGTTAGGGTTAAGAAATAGTAATCAAACTATGGATGAATAGAGCTAACAACATAGGCATCTATAAGAAAAACCCATCTTACAAAATAATTTTCAATGTCCCACACTTGAGATTAACAGTAATAGAAATAGGTAATCTTCATCATTATAAAAAAGAATAGAGATATTATTCAAGAAATATATTTCAATATCAAGATACTAATAATCCAAATTAGCAAAATAAGATCAATATCAAAATTTAATAGAAAATAACTTCTTGCAAGCACAAATTCAATTATAAAAAGATTTCAATTTCTCTAAGCTAGCAATCCAATATCAACAGAATAGACTAACCATAGCATCAGTAATAGAAAAGGAATTCACAACTTGAATCTCTCCAAAATTATAGAAGATAACATTCTATGGAAAACATCCAAGTAATATTCCTTCTATTGATTTGCATATAAGTATTACATAACAGGGTAAGCAAACACTCTAGATTCAACCCTTCAAAATGAGGGTTTGACCTCCTTTTATAGTTTTTACATGCTTGGAAATAAATTGAAAGAAATGGAACATTACAAAGAAAATGAAATTCTAGATTAGACAAATACTGAGGTGGTAGCCTCTGATTTATGTTTGAGAATAGAAGAAATTGTGTGATCTTGCACTCCTTTGCAAATCGACCCTTGCAACTTGCTGGTTCTTCATGACGATTTGGCTTTGAGATATCAAAACCATGATCCAGATTGTCTCTCATTCTTGTGGAATTATCTATTGTAGATCTACAAATGTATTTTCTTGGTTCTTGGCCTCGTTGATGCTTCATCTACTAGCTCTCTTGCTCAACTAGTTCATGTCACAAAGGCTCTACTTTTATGTGCCTGAGATATCATCAAAATGAACCAGTCATTGATTTTCTCATGAATGACCAAGATTAAAGCTTTGAAATTCATTGGTAGCTTTGTGGCATGGAATATGTCATAGATCCTGGCTCCTAAATTCTCACATTCTTTGACCACATTGACCGCGAGCTAGAGCTCATGATACTGGAGCGTGAAAATACACTTCGAGGTGCGCAAGATGGAACATTACGCTAGACTATTGCTCTTATTCTTCAACTTGATTTAAAGTTGTTTCACATTCGTGGCATAGAACCAAATTTATAATATGTTGTAGCTCATGCCTTGAAACTCATGCATCCAAGTTTGACTATGTTTGACCATGGGATAGAGCATTGCTCTGGCCAGCGTGGGATATAACATAAAACTTATTCCATATAAAAACTTGTGCTAGCCCGTAACTTTATTATTCACTTTTGCAATGTTTGACCAATTTGACCGTAGGCTGGATCATGTACAATGCGCTGCTACAAAATACACCTGAACTCCCATGAGATAGAACAAGCTTGGAATAGCCTTTAGCTTACGCAGACTAGAACAATATGCATTCTGTTGCGGTTCAAAATTAGCCAAGTGCAAACTTTGACTACTTTGACTGTGGGTTGGAACCATGTCGGATGTCGCATAGACTAGAAAATACTATAAACCACTGAGCTTTTATACTTAATCAAACATATACCATGACCCACAATTAGGAAAGCAGTGAAGTGCAAACTTTGACCACTTTGACTATGGGATAGGACATCTTGTGCTGCATTGCTATAAAATACACTAGATCTCGCATGGGATGGAACATCCTTCTTTGCCTTAGAAAATATTTCAAAAAGTTTTCTAAGGATGTGGCCATTTTGGGCCTACATTCGGTGCCTTCGGGGGGGGGGTTTTACTCGCAAAGCCTGAGAACTTAGAGTCTTATCCATTGGGTATCAGGAGTCAAAAATGATGAAATCTATAGACTATGCTTCATAGAATAGCTTCTATGTGACTATTACTCTCTAGAACATTTATGAAGATACTCAGAAACTAACTGTTCACATGGAAACCATGTTAGAAACAATATACTTCAAAAATCTCACCATGGGCACTGACTTAGTCTAGCAATATGGACTTATATCTCATTTTATAACCTTGGTCAGTTTAGACAAAATGCCTTTATGTATTTTTTATTTTCTACCATAGACCTCATGCTTTTATTACTATTTCTCTGATAGTATCATAACCAAAATAAAATACACAATAAATACATGAATGCAAAAATATTAAAGTCTACTTCTGCCACAAGGCTACTTATTCTTTTTCATTCTCTTCTTGGTTCTAATCGAGTTGCTCATCTTGTACCTTATCTGCATCCTCAAAATCTTTCTCTGATTGTTCTTCAACCTAAAATTCCTCAACTTCTTCTTCTTGAGAAGTCTCGTGCTTATCCTTTGAGGCAAAAAGATCATTCTAATTAATCAATTTTTCTCAGATTACAATATATATAGCTAAAAACATAACAAATCACAACTTAGAATAGACTTATGCCAATCCAACAAAACTAGATGGCTATAAAGACTCTAACCAATATTCTAACAACATTCTATTCCTGAAATGCTACGTAAAATATATCTTCTAATATTCTAACAATAATGACTATGAATTAGGGATTTCCAACATTATTCCCCTTAAAGTTGAGAGGACTAACTAGACAGTCTCTTAGCTTTATATACCAAGATTTTACAACTCCTTTGGTGAAGATGTCCGCTATATTGTCCAAAGTGCTGCAATATCGTAGCTCAATCACTTGTTTCTCCACCATGTCTCGAATGAAGTGATACTTCATGTCAAAGTGCTTTGACATGCTGTGGTGGATAGGATTATGTGCCAATTGGATGGAACTCATATTGTCATAATACAATATGGTAGGACCACTTTGTCTCTCTCCTATTTCTTCAAGAAATTTTCTCAACCATAAAGCTTGGGTACTAGAATTTGTGATTGCTATGTACTCAGCTTCAGTAGATGATAATGCTACAACAATCTGCTTTTTGGAACTCCATGTAATTAGTCCTGACCCAAGACTAAAAAATTTCTCTGAAGTAGATTTTCTATCATATATATTGCTGCCCCAATCACTATCACTAAAGCCAACTAATTTTACAACATTACATTTGTGGTAATGGATCCCATAATCCAATGTACCCTTTACACATCTTAAAATTATTTTAGTTGCTTGTAGATGAAGTTCAGATGGATCAGCCATATACCTTGAAACAAGAGAAACCACATATTGAATATCTAGCCTTGTGTTGGTGAGGAACATTAGACTCCCAACCATGCTCCTATAAGTGGTCATGTCAACTTTTGGTGCTCCATCTTCTTTGTTTAATTGGATCCCATGACCTGTTGGAGTTGCAACAGACTTGGATTGCTCCATAGAAAATTTATTTATCATGTCTTGAGCATATTTACATTGACATATGAAGATCCCTTTTCTTGTTTGATGCACCTCCATGCCTAGGAAGTAATGCATCAAGCCTAGATATTTCATTTCAAATTCTTTCATCATGGAGGTTTTGAACTCCTTATTCATCTTAGCACTACTACCCATGAATATTAGATCATCCACACATAAACATACAATGAGAATATCTTTACCTTGTTTCATGTAGTAGAGAGTAGGTTCACTTTTGCTCCTAGTAAATCCATATTTTTGAAAGTAACCATCAATGCATGAGTACCATGCCCTTGGTTCTTGCTTGAGGCCATACAATGCTTTCTTCAATTTGTAGACAAGGTGCTCCTTACCTTGTTCTTTAAATCCTTGAGGTTGTTGCACAAAAACCTCTTCATTCAAGTACCCATTAAGGAAGGCACTCTTAACATCCATGTGTTGAATTTGCTACTCTTTGTGAGAAGCCAAGGAAAGTACTAATTTGATGGTCTCCTGTCTAGCAATAGGAGCAAAGGTCTCCTCATAGTCAATACCATACTTCTGAGTAAACCCTTTTTATACTAGCCTTGACTCATGTCTTTCAATGCTCCCATAAGCATTGAACTTGGTATTATAGACCCATTTACATTGAACACATTTCTTGCCTTTAGGAAGCTTCACTAGCTCCCAAGTATCATTCTTTTTTATAGAGGTCATTTCCTCTTTCATGGCTTGTTGCCATACATCATGATCACATGCGTTTTCATAACTAGATGGCTCTAGCTCTACACTAGTCATTAAATCATAGTTTACAACATCTCCCTTAGGCTCTTGGGAGTCTTCATCACCATACATGTGCAAATTTTCAAGTCTTTTCAAAACTGCATACATCTCACTAGATTGGCTTCTAGTGTACCTTTTTTGGAAATTATTATCCAATATGTGGAAAGAAGGATGGTGTTGAAGTGTTCTCTTACCTCTTGATGGTGAATCTACATCCATTGGAGAAGAACTTGCTGATCTTTGTGGAGGACTTGGAGTAGCATCTATTGTAATTGAAGTAGTACTCATGCTTGGGCTTGAAGGAGGAGTTCCTTTGCTGTTTTTGGGATGCACTTTCTACACTTGAGAGGAACTTGCATCTTAAGATCCATCATCAATAAAAAGTTTTTGATGATCCCATTCTCCCCCTTCATCAAAAATTACATCTCTTGAGATTATAATTTTGTGTATTTTTGGATTGTAGAGCCTATATGCCTTTGAAGTCTAACAATACCCAATGAAAATACATGCTTGACTTTTGGGATCAATTTTCTTTCTTATCTCATCAGGAATGTTTGCATATGCAAGACAACCAAAAAATTTGAAGTGTTTTACATTTGGATTTTTGCCATACCATCCTTCATATGGAGTTATCCCATCTAAAATAGAAGTAGGACTCCTATTAAAAATGTAAACACTTGTTCTTATTGCATCAACCCAATACATGTTACTTAGCTTCTTTGGTTGAAGCATTGATCTTGCCATTTATACAAAAGTGTGGTTCTTCGTTTCAACCACACCATTTTGTTGTGGGGTGTAGGTAGTGATGAATTGCCTTTTGATCCCACAATATTTACAATATTTTAGAAATGCATTTGAGGAATACTCCCCTCCTCTATCAGTCCTTAGAATTTTTACAACATATTCACTGTGATTCTCTACATTATTTTTGAAATCCTTGAAACATTCAAAAGCTTCATCTTTAGTTTTCAAAAAATAAATCCAACACATTCTAGAGTAATCATCAATGAAAGTAAGTAAGAATTGTTACCCATGCTTTTTGTATGCATTGGACCACAAATATCCAAATGTACCAATTGTAATGGATAGCTTGCTCTCCATGCTTGTCCTCTTGGAAAATTTATTCTTGAATTATTTCCCAAAGCACATCCTTCACACACCTCCTTGTGCTGTTCAAATTTTGGTAATCCACACACCATAGCTTGAGAAGTCAACAAATTTAAGCTTGCAAAGTTAAGATGACCATATCTCAAGTGCCAAAGCACACTTGGATTTTCTATGGCTACATTAGCAAGTTGGGAACCTCCTTCCCTAAAATTAAGAGTAAATAACCTATTATTTGTCATAGGTACTTGTGTAGCAACTCTATTACAATTTTTTTTATCAAAAATTACACATTTCCCATATTCAAAAACAATCTTATAGTTCTTTTCCATTATTTATGCGACACTAAGCAAATTATTATTCTCATGTTTTTGCTGCTCAATCGTACACCCCTGAATGATATTTAGCTCTTAAATATTGTTAAGAGGTTATTCCAACTAGCTTCTCCCCAGCACAATAGAATGAATGTGAATGACCTCTATTAGAGCAGGATCTTGCAGATGCCCTATTTTAAATGGCAAATGCAAAGGCCCCAGGGCTTGATGGCTTTCCCTACGAATTTTACAAAACTTGTTGGGAGTTTTTTGGTCCTGAATTGCATAAAGTATATTTAGAAGCCCTGCAGTCTGGCTCTTTAGGTGCTATTATCAATAAGTGCAATATCAAGTTTATCCCAAAGTCCAGGGATCCAGAAATAATTGCAAATTGGAGGTAAATAATTTTGCTTAATGTCAGCTACAAGATCATTGCCAAAGCACTTGCTTTATGAATTAAGACCTTGCTTCCCTCTATTATGAGGCCTACACAAACTGGATTTATCCAAAATCGGTATATTTTGGACAACGTTCTCGCTATTTGGGAAGGGATGGAATGGGCTCGCAGGTCCAGTCAACATGCCCTCTTCATCAAGCTTGACTTTGAAAAGGCTTATGATCGAATTGAGTGGGTTTTCATTCTTTACATGTTGGAAGCTCTTGGATTTGGTCCTCAATTTATTTCCTCTGTTAAAATGCATTTTCAGGATGCATCAGTTGTGCTTTCTCTCAAAAAGTTTCAAATTAACGCTCTTGGCTTACATAGGTCAGTAAGGCAAGGCTGTCCTTTGGCCCGCTCGCTATTTATTTTAGCAGTAGAAGCATTTGGTTATCTTTTGAATCATCGTGCTTCTCTTGGGATGCTTCAGGGTATTTCCCTTCCTGGGAATGTTGGTCAACGAATGTTGGTCAACTCATTAACGACCATTTTACTGATGAATCATTTCTTAATTTGAATTAGGATGAACAATATATTTTTGAAGCTTTGTCTTGTCTTGATGTTTTTTGTAAAGCCTTTGGGTCTAATATCCAATGGAGGAAAACCTCATGTTACAGGCAATCCCTGCAGCCTCTTCCCCACTGGATTTAGCATGTGCAGTGGAGTTGGATTCAGCCTAGAGAAGTCTTCAAATTCTTGGGTATTCCTTTTGCCTTTCAAGGCTCTTCATCCCAATTATGGTCTTATGTCATCAAAAAAGTAGAAAGAAAGTTGAAATATTGGAATTCTAAGAAGTCTCTTGCAAGTAAATTTCAAATTTGGTCGAAAGTTTTGGCTTCCACGCATGTTTATTACTCATCTTGCTGGGTCCCTTCCCAGACTTGTTACAAATAGCTTGAAAAATTACTACGGTATTTTCTATGGTCTAGTGGGTCTGAGCGGAAGGGCTTTCATAGAGTGGCATGGGATATTTGTTGTCTCCCATGACAAGCAGGGGGTATGGGTCTGCTGGACTGTAAGCATCAAGGGTTAGCCCTCTGTGCAAAATGGATTGTGCAGGCTCTCAAATGACTTGAAGCATGGAAAGTTCTTATCAGACATTGCATCTTGGTTGGGATTCCCATTAACCATCGAGCCTGGGTAGGAATGGATTTTCCCTCTCTAGTGCTGGCCCCAATTTTCATTAAAATATCTGGCTCCTTTGTCATCAAAAGCATATGGAAGGCCTGGCAACAATTAAATCCTTGTATTGTTTGGAAGGGGGTCCATTCACATAAAGGCCTTTCCATTAATATTCTCAATGTCTGGTGGTCCCCTGTATTCAAGCTTCAGGGTAAGTCATTGGGCCAAGTTCCTTGGGTCCATGCTCAAAATTTTTTTAAGTGGGACATTGCCACCATTGCAGATTTTTACTCTAGAGAAGACAAAGACTAGATTCCTTGGAATTATTTTAAAAGGATGTTCCACTTGTACAATGCTGACAAGGCTACGTATGATGTTGTTATAGACCATACACCTTTCTCCTTATGGTAGAAATTAGGTGTTAGATCTCAAAAACCCTGGTGGAAAGATTGAGCCTGGTATAAGAGCACTTCCTTGATCAGCTACAAAGCTAGGCAGGGTTATGACTGGCTTACACCAACTGCACCCATGGTTCCCAAACTCAATATCAAATGGGACCTTCTCTCAGCACCCTCTAGGTGGAAAACCATATTTCATTTAGCCTGGGCATCTTATTTGGAGCCAAAGAAAGCTTTTTTTTTCTTGGAGCTTATTGTATCAGGGTTTACCCCTTGGCAATAGAATTTCTTATATGCAGTTTCTTGAGCCTCGATGCCCATTTTTTTAAGAACCAGAGTCTTGTATGCATCTTTTATAGGCATGTAGACAGGCCAGTATCGCTTGGAGTTGGGTGGGTTCTTTCTTTTCCCTATTTATGTCCCTGCAGATTTCCTGGCATCATGTCCTTCTAGGTGATCCCATTCAGTTTTCTCTCCCACTGAGGGAAGTGTGGCAAATATTCAGTCTGACTTCTATTTTACATTTGGAAATCTAGAAATAAGATTATTTTCAAGCAGGTTGATCCATATCAAGATTTTTCATTTGATGACAAGCTCAAAGTTTTCATGATGTGTGGTTTCAGATCTGTGACCAGGCTAAATAGGTGGCTATGGATCTGGACCATTTGTAGACTTTACTAAAATACTAGGGTGAAGCCCCTTGTGCTGTCAGTAAGGAGGCCCTTTTTTGTACATGATGTTAGCCTCCTCGGAGCAGATCCCGTGGCTATGAAGACCCATTACATCAATTGGATAAGTACACCTCCCACTATTCTATGCCTGTGATCACTCTACAATCTGCATCTATGCCTAATGATGATTGGGGGGCTTCAATCATCCATGGGCATATTTCTAGCTTGTCTCGTCCTTCTTCTCCAATTACTCATGCTTCAGGCTGGGGTGAGGAGCATTTTTATGGGTGGGGGGAACCACCCACTTCAAATGGATAAGGCCCTATCTGCCATAGGTTCACTTCTGTAAAAACCTTTCTGGCTATAAAATGTTTTTAGTTTGCTGTTGATGGTCGTGGTGCCCGTATAATGCAGTTTTTTTTTCTTTATCCGCTATTAGGATAAGTTAGTAGCATTTGAGGTGTTATTTTTCTCTACCCACCCTTTTTTTTGCTGTAAAGGACTTCTATTTTTATAATTAAAATGGCCTTTCATCAAAAAAAAATTATATTGGAGTTTAGGGGTGTAATAGATATGCTTTACCTTCTTTGTGCCATCTTTGGTTGGAACCTCCATGGCTCTCATGCCTTCAAATTGTAGTGCATTTTCATCTCCCAATTTGATCTTTGACTTGTAGATGGAATCCATTGTAGCAAAATGCTCTTCTTTACCACTAATATGATTTGAGCAACCAGTATCCAAAATCCAATTTTCATTAATATTTTGATCTGATTTTCCATATGTGAGGAAATTTTTTGAAGAAGTTTCTTCCTCTTCTCCATAGTTTCCATGTTATTACCTTGCACTTCTTGAGAAGGCTTGGACCAAAAATCTCTAGAAAAGTGACCAACCTTACCACAATTATAACAATATTTGTTTGTTTTGTCAGCTCCTCTTCATCTTCTTTTTCCTTGATAGCCACCTCTTGATATACCTCTTCCTCTTGCTCTCCCTCTTCCTTGTCCTCGTACTTGTCCTCTTATTTGTGCATTATCACCTTCCTTGGATGAGAATGTTTTCTCATCACCTCCAAAGCTTGAATATGTAGCACCCTGCAGTATTTATTCATGAGACATCAAAGAACCTATTAGTGCATCAAAAGTTAGCTTTAGATTCCTCAATAATGATTGCAATATAATTCCATTTATGAAGAAGCGTTCTCAACACTTATTCAACTTTTATGTCTTCTCTAAGTGTCTCCATTTTGTTGACAACTGATTTAACTCTTACACAATAATCACCAACTTTTTCATCTTCCTGCATTTTGAAATTCTCAAAATCTCGCTTCAAGGTTTGAAGCCTCACTTGCTTCACTTGATTGCTCCCTTGATAGCTATCTTTCAAGGATTTCCATGCTTCTAGGGTTGTTGAACAAGAAGCAATCCTTGGAAATATGTTTTTCTCCAAAGCTTCTTGGAGATGGTAGAGAGCAACAAAATTCTTCTTTTGGGCATCCTTCTTAGTAGTTATATCAGCTGCACTTAAGGCTGTCCAATCTACAAGTTCTGCATAGCCATCTTCGACTATGTCCCACAAACCTTTACCTATGAGTAAGATCTTCATATTGATAGACCAATACTCATAATCCAGCCCATTAAACTCAAGAATGGGCAGGTTGTTATTGGTTGCCATTTAAACTAACATTCTATCTTTTAATGCAAAAAATAATTACAAAATAACACTCTTTTGCAATATCTCACTTTGAAGTAAAATAGATATTTGAATAGTAAGAAAAACAACAACAAAACTGCTTCTCTAGTCTATGACAGTAGATAGATTGCACTCCTCTATCTTTCTACAACACATCGATCTCTTGTTTTTGTGATTCATCACGTTACAACACATAGATCTCCATGTAATAACACTGAAATTAACACTTCAGTACTCAACACCACCTTGCGGTTACAATATCTAAGAACACAACATAACACAACACAATCCTTCGTAGGTAAATGTTCCACTAGAAGTCAGCGATATCTGCGCCTCATGCGGGTCTCCCATGAAGAAAAACAAAACACACCATTCTTTTATGGGTCAAACACATGGACCTTCCATTGGATCAAACGCTGCTACATGCATGTAAACCTCTCTTTTTTTAACATCACCTCTCCACGTCAAACAAAGCTCCTTGAGAACATCTGCAAAATTTTAGATTCACAATAACTCAAAATTAAACTTCTCCTTTGAGTACAACATTTTGTATGATGATTATTCAATTTGTATTTGCACCACATGCATATCAAAGAAAATCAAAAATATTTTAACATGCTTGCAGCGCTCTCAAACTCTTCTCACATGTGGATAACACACCATATTTCTTTTAACATGCTTAAATCTCGTCGTCCTTCTTTGACCTCAGATCCATTGTTCGTCATTCATAGCATCCACCAATCGTAGCATCCATCGGCTTGACAAACAACATAAACAACATCACAATCTCAGGAAAATGTAAATCCACTGATCTTATCTTACGAATGAGAAAAACTCCCAAACTCTATGTGATTCCATGAACGAGTGAGTTTTGTAATACTCCACCGATCATCAATTGATATTTCTCCTTTCTACCTAGACAGAAATAATGATTGTGATGGGAAATCGATAATATTTTCCTTTTTCTCTAATACCAAAATGATGCAAAAAGTTCATTCTAATTAATCAAGTTTGCTTAGGTTACAATATATATAGCTGAAAACATAACAAATCACGACTCATAATAGACTTATGCCAATCCAACAAAACTAGATGGCTATAAAGACTCTAACCAATATTCTAACAATATTCTATTCCTAAAATTCTATGTAAAATATATCTTCTAATATTCTAACAATAATGACTATGACTTAGGGATTTCCAACATCCTTAGAGTTTTATTTTGTCCCAAATAGTTGGACCATCATTTTTAGAGTTTGCAAATCTTGATTCCAAATAGCCTCAGTAGGGTTGGAGGTTTCTTTAAGCCACTTATGAACATATTCTAACTTGGAGGTCTCCTCTTAAGTCACAAAGTTACCTTTGTTCACTAGGTATTCCTGAAGAACATAAGCTTATACTGAGAGCGGGGGTGAACAGTATAAGATAAAACTTTTTACTTTTCAATCCATATAATAACATCAACAATATCAAAGAAGTAAAAGTTGCACACATTATCACACACATGAGAGACATGATTTAACATGGTTCGCCCAATGTGGGCTACTCCACAAAAAAATATTCCTTATAATTTTTCTTAATGAATTATTTTGGGAATCAATTCCCTATTACAATGTTTATGGACTTATGTCCAAAGGAGACACCAATCCCCTTGCTTTGGTTCATGGAACTCTATCCATAGGAGAAATCTATCTCCTCTACTTTGGTTTGTGGATCTCTATCCACAAGAAATATTTCCCCTTTTTTTTGGATGGTGATCTTCTAGAAGACTTCTGCCCCCACTGCTCTAGCTTATGGATCTCTCTCCACAGGAGACCTCTATTCCTATTGCACTAGCTAATAGATATATATCCACTAGATACTATTGTCCTCTACTCTATCACCCCCAAAGCCTATTCTCAAATCTATCTCAAATTTGTACCAAACTCAATCTTTGAATCTGCTCAAGATCTATCTCAAAATCTGTTTAAAAAATTATATCATAATCTGTCTCAAAACCTGTCCTCAAGTCTTCTCAAGACTTGCTTATTCACAAACCCACTCAAACCAATACTCAAAAGTTTCACACAATCATTCAACCAATGAAGCACAACTCTCTTACAAGCCCTAACCAAAAGTTTCACACTTATTTCAAAAAATAGCACAATGTAGATCTCAAACTCTAACTCAAATGATTCATATTCTCTATTTCCAATGTTCTCAAAACATTCAACACTTAAGCACATAAAACTCACTCAACTATTTCCAAAAATGTTCATCAAACAAACCTTTTCACTCCACCTTATGTTTCACAACATTCAATCCAACAACTACTTCAAACAAAAGATGATGTGCCCATACCTTTTTGCTTTGATGAAGATATATCTTCAAAACCTATCTTACTCACAATCAATTTCTTTTGTGCCACTTAAAATTTAGATAACAATAGTCTATCTCAAAACCTCCACATGAATATTTCCTCAAAAAGATGCTCAAAGAATTCTGAAAATAATATTCTAGAATTCCTTTTTAGTTTTCATGGACAATGCCAAAAACTCTCTCAACAATTTCTCCCTTTTATAAAACAAGAATTACAATCAAATAACAAGACTCTTACACCTTTTATCTCCACTCTTTCAAAATTATTTTCACTCCAATTTATTTTCAACGATAAAAGAATTATAATGATACATAAACCAAATACACATTTATCACTCCAATCTCATAAAATAAATGCCATTCAAACCTTTAAAATAATACAAAATATTTCACCTTATATCTCCTAAGTTTCAAACCATAGGTCACATTAACATCCGCCAAATATACTATAGCCAACAATCAATAATGCAACACATACCTTATAAACTCATCATGGTGCATACCTTTACCAAAAAAATTTATTACTTTGTCATGGACGAGAATCGACCCTCCGACCTCTGTTCACAAAGCACAGCGCTCAACCGCTTGCGCTAGCCAAGCGGTTGAGACTAAAATTTAGTCTCACCACTTTATACTTGCCGCTTTCGAGTTTTAAAAGATTATAACCTTCAACCGGTGCTAGGGAGAATTGAACCCTATACCTTCTAAAGTAGGGAAAAATAGTGCAAAAAATAATGATAAACAATACATGTATCTATGTCCTATTGCGTATGAGCATTAAACGGAAGCATGCAAGTAAGATGGAAAAGATAGCAAATAACAAGAAATGATGCAAAGTAAAGTGACTTCTTATTAATTGGGCAGATTAAATCCAAGTTACAAAATATCCCATTTGAGGTCTCAAATGGATGATACAAATTTTTACAAATTGGGTGCCCAAGGATCAAAATCCCTCAAGTAATTTGGGTGCACATCCAGTGTCTTTCCTCATACCCACAATCGAAGTGGGCGGGCCAACACTGCCACCGCTTGTGTCTTTGATATTTATGTCTCATGTTGCTTCCCAATGCATTCTCTAACCTGAACCTACACACAGAGAAACAAGGGACATCAAGTAGCAAGTGTGTATGATGTAAAACATGCAATCCCCACAGGCACTAAAAGACTAGTAGTGAGCATATGCATAGATATTGTATCAAATCAATTCCAAATGACATGAAATTATAGAGGGATGTAAAATAGAATATTTTGGGAAGATATCACTAGAAATTGTGCTAATATTGAGTCCGATGGTGCCTCGTAATTGCAATGACCGTGCACAACCTGCAAAACACAAAGCAAATAATTTTTGGCCCTACATGTGATAAGATTTGCAAAATCAGTAACAGTTTAGGTGTTTCTTCAAATGACCACTGGAGACTTGCATGAGACCCTGAAAAACATTAAAATTATAATATCTCGACGAATATAGCTTAGAATGCAATAAAATTTGAACTGCAGCATAATGATAACATGTAGAAAATAAAAAATAAAAAATAGTCATAAAATTATTCACATATTTCTATTAGTCATAGGGTGGGACGAATAATATTGTCACAAATTGGGGGGTGCCTGGGGGTGGGACGCCCACCGTTTTTGCCTAAATTTTACCACCAATTCCATTGAGGATTGAAGCAAAACACTGTGGGATGTGTTGTCAAATTTGGTGAGGAAATTCACTCAAGTGGCTGGGTTATGTGACAAATTACACCTAATAGTTCCCTCACAAAATCTCCTTCACTAGGTAGATATTTTGAGGTAAAAATAGGCATAAAAGGGTGAAGGTAAATCTTGGCAGCACTCCGTTTCTTTGTCCTCAAATTCCTCCCCCTCTTTTGTGTGGAAAATACATTCACTTTATAGCCCAAGGAGGATCATGGGTCAAAAGGCATGCAAGGGCATGTAGGGCATGAGGCGCCACTTATCCGCCAGGGCAGCATGCATTGGAGGGGGAAGATAATCTCCAAAATTGGCCTCATTCATGGAGCATGTCATAAGTTTTGTTGCATGCCCTGACTTATGGGTGAGAATAGGCATGAATCTAATCGTTGCCTAGCACCATTTGTCCAGATTTGACTTTTTGCTGGTCAAACCTGCTATTCGTACCACCCTAGGATGAATGTCGCTATTCGCTCCAGGGTGGGACAAATAGGATCTGTATTCATCCCAGGGTGGGACGAATAGAAACAGGGTGTTCAAAAGGTCCCAAAAGTGGCCTGAAACCTTCCAAAACCTTTCACTGAGTGGTTAGAACCACTGTATACCTATTGAGGGCTGCCCTAGGGACCTTGGTGTGTCATTTAGCCATTGCTTATGGTAGCATAATTAGATTGACAAGATTTTAGTGTCTAAAAATACCCCTTTTTGGGATGCATTGTGTGCAGCACAACGTCGAGCAAAAATAAATGATTAAAATATTCAATGATTAGGGTTACTCAATAACCTAACCAACTTTAGATGCCCCAATATTGGAAAGAGCATGCATTCTTGAATCCTTGCTTTTGACGAGCTAAGGAACTTGCTTAAGCTTAGACATTATCTATCATGAAGAGGCAAGGCCTATGATTCCATGATGCCAACAATGCCAAGCATTTTAATTTGATGCTTTGTGCTTGTTTGCTATCCTAAGTAGGAGCGTGATTATCTTTTTCAATGATTTGTTGAATGAATGCAATTTTCCTGATTGACTGTGTGCTTTTTGATTTTGAACTGAGTATGATTGCCCCCTCAAGTGACGAGTCGATGAGGGAATGACTCGTGAGAAAAGCGACGAGTCGCTTGAATCAGATGAATTTTTTTAAGGTTACCTTTAGTTGTATCCATTTAAAAATGGCATAGTTGTGAAAGGATTTTTATGATGCTATGGAGGTTTTGTGGAAGCACAAAGTTGAAAACTTCATTTTCGTGGGGCGGTCCGGCCACACTGGCCTTCTTGGGGAGTGAAGTAGTAACTCATCAATGCATTCATGAGGATTTTGTATTCCATATTGACCTTGAATGAATTCCATCAAATTTGACTTGTTTTTGGTGGGTTTTTGGACCCTTTTTGGGGCATTTGAAGTTGTTTTGGCCTAAAACTGTTGTATTCATCCCAGGGTGAGACGAATGGCCAGAAGTGCGTTCATTCCACCCTAGGATGAATAGGACCGTTGCACCCCTATATAAAGCTCAAATGCAAGTTTTGGGCTCATTATTGCATGTTCTCTAGTGATTTGAGAGGTGAGGAAGAAGAGGGTTATTTTTCTGTAGCGAAGTGCTGTCAAAATCACCCCGCAGCCACCATGAGTCAGCAGGCAGAGGCATCTAGTGTAGGAGCCGATGTGAGGTGGGTATGTGGTGACTCGACTTATTCATTATTTTTTATTTTAAAATGACAATTTTGTTTCACTATTTATTTTATTTGTATAAAATAAGTAATTAAACCTATTTTAACTGAAATACCCCAAATTTTTAACTTATTTTAACCTTCGATAATTAAACCTAATGTAGATAAAATATACCAATTTTTTTTGAGTTTTGTATTTTATTTTATTTTTAAACATATCACATTACGAGATAGGGAATGAAACCCTAGTGTAAATGTAACATGCCATATTTTGTTGATTTTGTATTTTTTTTAAACATATCACATTACAAGATAGGGAATGAACCCCTAGTGTAGCTAAAATATGTTAGATTTTATCGATTTTGTATTTTGTTTTTTTTTAAATATCACATTACGAGATAGGGAATGAAACCCTAGTGTAGTTGTAATATGTTAGATTTTGTTGATTTTGTATTTTTTTTTTTAAACATATCACATTACGAGATAGGGAATGAAACCCTAGTGTAGCTGTAATATGTCAGATTTTGTTGATTTTATATTTTTTAAACATATCACATTACGAGATAGGGAATGAAACCCTAGTTTAGCTGTAATATGTCTGTATTTTTAATTTTTGTATTTTGTTTATGTTTTGTGCAATTAGATTGCTTAAATAGAGTAGTGTTTTGTGGTTTTTGGGCCCATTAGAGGCCATTGTGGAGCATGATGAATGTTGGCTTATTGGGGCTCTTATTTATTTATTGTTGTACCAGGTGGTGAAAAGTCAGTATTGCATATCGAAGCTCTTCCAAACCACCCAAGATGCCTTGATTGAGGCTAACTGGGAGTGGCTTGATGCCATGGTGATCAAGCAGGTTACCCAGTTGGAGCCTATGATAGGCGATCGAGCCTACTTGACCACTCTTATTAACCTATGGTATTCATACAACAACACCTTACACCTACCTACTGGGGATATGGGTAATGCTAGAGGATGTCTATCAGATTCTATGGATTCTAATAGAGGGGTGACCGATCCACTTTATGCATCGTGACCAGAGAGGTGCAGTTCTGATGAGGTACTTTGATGAGGATGCGGGTGTAGTCGAGCTAGACTGTCTGAGTGGAGAGATACTGGTGGGGTTCTGGCATGAGGAGGGGGTGTTTGGGGTGAGGCATGTGCTACTAATTACCCTCATATACAATATGCTTCTCCAAAATTATTCAATAGCCAGGTTCCCTTAGAACTTGCTGAAGCTAGTGTACACCTTGGCAGGGTGCACAAAGGATGAGCCTTTGGTGATGGCTTGGGGGACTACACTACTGGCATAATTGTATGATGAGCTGTACGAGATCCAATACCATCGATGGAAGGGATTGGGGTGTAGCTTCTTATTGCAGTGCTGGGGATGGCAACACATAACTGTGAAGCGGTCACATGGACTGCCATGGATGACTCGAATGTAGCTGGTAGACCAAGAGATATGATACACTATATTATGGTAGAGGGTAGAGGAGAGAGGGCAGAGTCGGTGCTATGCAGGTGATGTGGACCACTATGCCGATGTGTTATCATGACTGGCACTAGGACAGGTGGTATGGTGACCGTACAAGAATTATTCGGCTTGGGTGGATGCTGGAGAGCAAATTTGGTGGATGAGGATAGGCAGATGGCTAATTGCTCAACATGGTATCGAGTGGGATTACTTCTTGTTTGCTCGAGTGATGAGGTAGTTTGGGTTGTGGTAGGGGTTTCTTAGGGAGCCAGTAGTATTTCAGCACTGCGAGGATGAGAGGACATTGGGTTGGCCTATAGTGGAGGAGGTGGGAGAGGAGGCAGACCCTGTAGTAGATGTTCCTAATGTGGACAACATTGGGACTATAGTAGAGTATGAATCATGGTGGGTGGTGCACCAGTGGTGAGGTATAGGGGTTCTTAGAGGTGAGGTAGCTAGGATAGAGGATGAGGTGATACAAGATGCTTTGGAAGAGGACTAGGCAGGGGTGGATGAGCCACATGGGCATCGCCAATAAGAAGACGAGTAGGTGGAACTACTAGACTTTGGAGATTAGGGTGATGAGGGGGAGGCTGAGGATCAGGGGACATAGGTGCAACGAGGTACATAGGGTTATCGATATCTAGAGTTACAGGCTAAGCTAGTCAGGGTTATATAGGAGAGGGATCTCCTTCAAGAGCAGACGTAGGAGGACCAGGCTGAGATATCCTCTCTACAGGCATAGGGGAGAGCATAGGATCATGGATAGGAGGGGTCTAGTATTAGGGAGTCAAAGAGGCTACAGGTAGAGGTGCTATGATTGTAGTCAGTGGTGGAGATATATCAATCATGGGAATAGTAGAGGCAGGCTTACGTGGATCGAATGGAAATGGAGGTAGTGCACCTTGGAGGTCATCTTCCTGGTGATGAGGAGACCAGTGGATCACATTGGACTTGGCAGAGTGAGATAGTGCAGTAATCCTCTAGGTAAAGGACTGATAGGGTTGGTGGTAGCAGGGCTAGGGATCATAGGAGACCCAGACTATGGGTGGTAGTGTGAGTTGTAGCACCAGTACTATGTGACCATGATGATGGATACTATTGAGAATATATTTGGCTTTTTGGTATTGGTGAGGTTTGAGGACCCACTTTATTGTAGTCCACGAGCATTTTTGGAAATTGTGATGTATATTTTTGCTCCATATATATATGAGATTTTGTTATGGTCATCATATGTTTCATTTATTGTTTTATGAGATGAATGCAATGTATGTATTTGATTTATTATGATATATTAAATGCTAATGATTGATGTAGATGGGTATTGTTATGTGATTTGTTGTAGTACTGATGGATGTTGTACCATGTATGCATATGTATGCTTCTATGATGTAATGCAATGGTGATTGATGTTTATTGTGCATGCATATGGATGCTTTTGTGATATGATTTGCTGCTATGTATATGCATGGATGTACAATGAAATGGATGAATTTCATTCTTTGATACAATGAGCTATGACTAATGATTTGCTCCACAATGTTAGCACCATATACTGTATAAACTACATCAGTTCCTTTTTTTTATTTTTGTACAATTTTTATGTAATGGATATATGGAAATGTGTTATTGCAATGTGATGTAATGGAATAAGTAAAATGAGATGTTAAAGAATGTAGATGAGGTTTTATTGAGACTCAAACACTCTAATTAACTTGATCAAAGATTATATACTGACTATGCAAGACTTTTTGACAAGGTATGAATCTACTAGGACGACCAAGATACTTCATATCCCTGTGTGTGTGAAGAACACAAGCTTATACCGAGAGGGGGGGTGAACAGTATAAGACCTCTTTTTACTTTTTCCTTTATACTTCAAAATAGTAAAGCAATATACCCAAAGCAATATCAAAACAATGCACAATATCATCCACAAAGTGACACCAATTTTAACGTGGTTCACCCGTAATGGTCGGGCTACGTCCACAAAACTTTTCTCTAAAAGTTATCTCAAAGTTCTTTGGGAATCCTTCCCAATTACAATGTTTATGAGCCTCGGCCCAAAGGAGATACCTTCCCCCAATCAGAATTTATGAGCCTCTCGCTCAAAGGAGATACCTTCCCCTCTCGCTCTGGATTTATGAGCCTCTCGCTCAAAGGAGATACCTTCCCCTCTCGCTCTGGAAATGATCCCTCAGAAGATCAACCGCCTCTACCTCTTGCCCAAGCACGTGGAACTCCTTTCCACCGAAGACCTCCTGTCCTCAATGCTTAGCCTAAGAGACCTCTCGCCTTCTATGATCACGTCCATAGCAGCTCAAAGCAACCTCGTACCAAACACAGTCAATCGGTCTAGTACAAGTCTTCCTCTGTCTGTCAGATCTGTCCAACACTTGAACAAATCAATCCTCTGCACACAAGCCTTCTCAAAGACTTGCCAAATCTGTCCTCAGGTTCTTCTCAAAGAACCAGTGCACCTCTGTCCTCATACAACAACACTCCATGTTCGTCTTTGCCCTTTGTGCTCTCTACGCCCTCTCGCTCTCTTTGCGCAATCACAGCCGCACTTGGTCGAACTTCAACCTTTGCACTCTCTGTGCAATCACAGCGGCACTTAGAACAATTCACCATGACTCTTCGCTCACTCTGCACACTTCGATCGAATTTTGCACTCTGCTCTCGACGATCGAACTTCTCACTCTACGCTCTATCTACGAACGTCGCAACTAACAATTCCTCCAACTCTTCAAAATAGCCTGCCTTTTATAATAACACTTTCAAGATCAAAACCTTAATCTTAGTCGGTTGTAACCCTGATCTTTAGTCGGCTGCACAACCCTAAACTTCATCGGTTGCAAACCCTAATCTTCGTCGGCTCACATTTAACTTTGTCGGCTTCAACTGCCTCTCGTAACTCTTCTGTAGCTTTTGCCGTGAAACTACAACATGTCACGATATCGCGACACCTTTGCAACCGTACACTTTCTTTTGGCTTTTGTCATGATATCGTGACACTTCAGCCTTTGTCGACTTCAACTAAGCTCTTGTCGCGATATCGTGACACTTCTGTCTTTGTCAACATCAACTTTGCTTTTGTCACGATATCACGACACTTCTCCCTTCGTCGACCTCCTTTCTACTTTTGTCGCAAAATCGTGACACTTCTGCCTCTATAGACTTCGTCTTCACTTCTGTCGTGATATCGTGACACTTCTGTCTTCATAGCCTTCCTCTCTGCTTTTGTCATGAAATCATGACACTTCTCCTATAGAAGACCTACTTTCAGTTTCTGTCACGAAATCGTGACACTTCTGCTTTCGTTTCTTTTCTGCCTGTCACGAAATCGTGACACTTTCTGCATCCGTACGCATTCTTTGCAACCCGTCATAAAATCGCGATGCTTTCAGCTTCCGTACGCTTTCCTTGTAACCCGTCACGAAATCGCGACATGTCGCGATATCGTGACACTTTTCTAACTTGTTTTCTCTCTCCTGCTTAAGTCGCAAAAATGCGACATGTCGCGATATCGTGACACTTTTCCTCCTTAGCTCTTTTTTGTTCTTCGGGTCATGAAAACTCGACATGTCGCGATATCATGACACTTTTTCTCCTTAGCGCTTTTCTTTTCTTCGGGTCGCGAAAACCCGACATGTCGCGATATCGTGACACTTTTTCTCTATGAGCTCTTTCTCTCGAACCTGTCGCGAAATCGTGACACTTTTTCGTCCGTACAAACCCTCTTGCAAATTGTCGCGAAATCGTGACACTTTTCTTTGCGAGCTCTTTCTCTCGAACCTGTCAACTTGTGGTTTGCAAAAGACCTTTGAAACTGTTATGCCGTAACCTTCATCAAAATAAATTATTTGACATCAAATCAAATTCCTTCAAAAGCTTCTTGACATCAATGACAACTTATATACTTGAGCAAAGGCAATGTACCCAAAGTACCCAAAATTTCCAACAATCTCCCCCTTTGTCATTGATGGCAAACCTTTACTGAAAACACTTCTCAAGAGCCAAAATTGAAACCAACTATGCTAACAACTGACCAACGTCCTTTGAAGTTTTGCTCCCCTGACTTGAAGCTTTCCTCTTCACTTTGAAGCTCTCCCCCTTACTCATATCTCTCCCCCTTTGTCATCAATGGCAAAGGGTCACCTTTGGGGCTCGGGACTAAGAATGAGCCTCTTAGCTTAGTCCCTCCCCCACCTCCTGATGAGGTGATTAATTCTGGGGTGGGAGTAAAACTCCCATTAGGCACCGATCATCATCAATGTCTATAACTTCCTTTTCGGGCCTTCTCTTGAACTCTTTGTCCATATTCCTGTTCTTGTCACTGTTCTTGTTCTTGTTCTCATCCCTGTTCTTGTCCATGCCTTGATCCTTGGACCTGATCATGCCACTGTTCCTGTTCCTGTATTCTAGAATTTCAGCTCTACACCGTCTCGATTATGTGACCTTCATTGTTGCACTTGAAACACTTGACGATGTTGTTTCTCCGAGGTAAACCCGATCTTTGAATCCACCTATTCGACCAAACCTGTTCGACCAAACCCGTTCCACCAAACCTATTCTGACCAAACCTGTTCGACCAAACCTGTTTTGACCAAACCTGTTTTGACCAAACCTGTTCCCGTTATTTACCTTGCAATAAACTGCCTTGTGCCCAAACTATTGACAAGAGTAGCAATACCCTTGAAAGAAACTAGCACTTCTGAAATTGTCATTTACCTTCTTCACTTGAGCCATGCAATGTGAAGCCATGTGACCAAACTTATGACAAGCAAAACATCCTGCCTTGAAACTTTCCTTTATTTGACCTCTTGGGTCCTGAAAACTTCTTCTTCTCATTCTGAATTATGTTTTCTGTTTGTGCATCTATCATTCAAAGACTCATGATCTGAAATACTTTCCTCATAAGAACTCTCTTCCTTTTGGAGTCTCTTACTAGACTCTCCAACTTGTTCCTTGTGTGGCTTAACAAAACCAAGGCCTGTTTTATCTCGTTGTCTTTCTTTGACCTTTGATGAGTGACTTAACCTTTTTGGAGCTATCTTGAAACCTCGTAAAGCTTATCCTTGTACTCTTTAGTTTCCTCTTTCAAAGAAGCCATTTTCTGTTCTAACTCACTATACTCAAGAACCTTAGACTCTAACTCATCCTTGAGTTCTTGTGTCTTAGCTATAGAGAAATCAAGATTTTCTATAAGATCATCTCTCTCCATACAACATTCATCTAACTTATCCTTGAGTCTAGCATTCTTCTTTCTTTCCTTTTTCAAAGCACTAAGAGCATTAATAAGTTCACTTTCAAGATCCTTTATTTGTTTGCTTTCTGAATCATCAAAGCCTTTTTCAGATTTCTTATCACTAGAGGTGCTACCTTTTTCAAAAACCATACAAGCATCTTCCTTATAGTTTTCTGAAGCATCCTCATACATACTAGAAACCAAATCATTATTTGTGCAATCATCCTCAAGGTGACCAAAATTTCCACATCTAAGACATTTCATGATAATGAATCTATGTTTCGGTTCTTCCTCTTTTTCTGATATGAACAACATCTCATTTTCATCATCACTTGAAGAACTTTCACTATCACTACTAGAACACTTACTTGCTTTGTCTAGGTAGAAACTCTTCTTGTGCTTGTGAGAATACCTCTTTCCTTGATTGTTGTGCTCATCTTTGTTCTTCCTGTGATGCTTGTGCTTTTCAGAATCCTTGCTCTTAGAATCCTTGTTTATCTTCATCACTTTCATTCTTGGGAACAAGTACAATCAGTAGCATAATGACCAAACTTTCCACAATTGAAACATCTTATATTTTTCACGCTTTTGTGCTTTCTAGAGAACTTGCCTTTCTTGCTGTAATATGCCTCTTCATCACTAGAAGACTCATCACTCTCTTGAAGTCGTTTACCCTTGGATTTCTTGGTAGCCTTGAAAGTCGCCTCTTTCTTGACATCAACCTTCACTTGAGTTCTCAACTCAAATGCCGCAAGTATACTATGGAGCTCATCCTTTTTCAACTTATCCAAATCTTTAGCTTCCTCAATAGCAAAAATATTTTCACTAAATCTATTAGGAAGAGATCTTAAAATCTTATCACAAACATCATTTTCAGCAAGCTCAAGACCTAAGTCTTTCATGGAGTTAACAACCTCATCCATACGAAGCATGTAGTCACTAATATTTTCATCATCATTCATCTGGAGTTGTTCAAACATACCTTTGAAGTGTCTCAACTTGGCCTTTCCGACATTTGTATCACCCGTATGAACCACCTTCAACTCTGTTTCCACATTTCACTAGTTGTCTTGCAGTGAATCACTTTGGTGAGATCTGCTTTCTATAAGCCTTTCAAGATTGCATTCATTGCTTTTGAATTGCTGTGATGTAGGAGCCTTTCTTCTTTAGTATTAGGACCATGTATAGGAATAGTGTACTCATCTTCAATCACTTCCCATACCTCATTACCAAGTGCCATTAGATGAACCTTCATCCTTGCACTCCAAAGACCAAAATCTGACCCATCAAGAATAGGTGTTGCATTGCTACTTGAATGATCCATTGTGTTCTTTACTAGCTTTTCCTTCAAGCCGTTAAACTTTTCGAAGGCACCCGCTCTGATACCAATTGAAGAACACAAGCTTATACTGAGAGGGGGGTGAACAATATAAGACCTCTTTTTACTTTTTCCTTTATACTTCAAAATAGTAAAGCAATATACCCAAAGCAATATCAAAACAATGCACAATATCATCCACAAAGTGACACCAATTTTAACGTGGTTCACCCATAATGGTCGGGCTACGTCCACAAAACTTTTCTCTAAAAGTTATCTCAAAGTTCTTTGGGAATCCTTCCCAATTACAATGTTTATGAGCCTCGGCCCAAAGGAGATACCTTCCCCCAATCAGAATTTATGAGCCTCTCGCTCAAAGGAGATACCTTCCCTCTCACTCTAGATTTATGAGCCTCTCGCTCAAAGGAGATACCTTCCCCTCTCGCTCCGGAAATGATCCCTCGAAGATCAACTCGCCTCTACCTCTTGCCAACACGTGGAACTCCTTTCCACCGAAGACCTCCCTATCCTCAATGCTTAGCCTAAGAGACCTCTCGCCTTCTATGATCACGTCCATAGCAGCTCAAACAACCTGTACCAAACACAGTCAATCGGTCTAGTACAAGTCTTCCTCTGTCTGTCAGATCTGTCCAACACTTGAACAAATCAATCCTCTGCACACAAGCCTTCTCAAAGACTTGCCAAATCTATCCTCAGGTTCTTCTCAAAGAACCAATGCACCTCTGTCCTCATACAATAGCACTCCACGTTCATCTTTGCCCTTTGTGCTCTCTACGCCCTCTGCTCTCTTTACGCAATCACAACCGCACTTGGTCGAACTTCAACCTTTGCACTCTCTACGCATAATCACAACGGCACTTAGAACAATTCACCATGACTCTTCGCTCACTCTGCACACTTCGATCAATTTCGCACTCTGCTCTCGACGATCGAACTTCTCACTCTGCGCTCTATCTACGAACGTCGCAACTAACAATTCCTCCAACTCTTCAAAATAACCTGCCTTTTATAATAACACTTTCAAGATCAAAACCTTAATCTTAGTCGGTTGTAACCCTGATCTTTAGTCGGCTGCACAACCCTAAACTTCGTCGACTACAAACCCTAATCTTCGTCGGCTCACATTTAACTTTGTCGGCTTCAACTACCTCTGTAACTCTTCTGTAGCTTTTGCCGTGAAACTACAACATGTCACGATATCATGACACCTTTGCAACCGTACACTTTCTTTTGGCTTTTGTCATGATATCGCGACACTTCAGCCTTTGTCGACTTCAACTAAGCTCTTGTCGCGATATCATGACACTTCTATCTTTGTCAGCATCAACTTTGCTTTTGTCATGATATCATGACACTTCTCCCTTCGTCGACCTCCTTTCTGCTTTTGTCATGAAATCGTGACACTTCTGCCTCTACAGACTTCGTCTTCACTTCTGTCATGATATCATGACACTTCTGTCTTCATAGCCTTCCTCTCTGCTTTTGTCACGAAATCGTGACACTTCTCCTATAGAAGACCTGCTTTCAGTTTCTGTCATGAAATCGTGACACTTCTGCTTTCGTCTGCTTTCTTTTCTGCCTGTCATGAAATCGTGACACTTTCTGCATCCGTACGCATTCTTTGCAACCCGTCACGAAATCGTGACGCTTTCAGCTTCCGTACGCTTTCCTTGTAACCCGTCACGAAATCGTGACATGTCACGATATCGCGACACTTTTCTAACTTGTTTTCTCTCTCCTGCTTAAGTCACAAAAATGCGACATGTCGCGATATCGTGACACTTTTCCTCCTTAGCTCTTTTCTATTCTTCGTCATGAAACCCGACATGTCGCGATATCGCGACACTTTTTCTCCTTAGCGCTTTTCTTTTCTTCGGGTCACGAAACCCGACATGTCGCGATATCGCGACACTTTTTCTCTGTGAGCTCTTTCTCTCGAACCTATCATGAAATCGTGACACTTTTTCGTCCGTACAAACCCTCTTGCAAATTGTCGCGAAATCGCGACACTTTTCTTTGCGAGCTCTTTCTCTCGAACCTGTCAGCTTGGGGTTTGCAAAAGACCTTTGAAACTGTTATGCCGTAACCTTCATCAAAATAAATTATTTGACATCAAATCAAATTCCTTCAAAAGCTTCTTGACATCAATGACAACTTATATACTTGAGCAAAGGCAATGTACCCAAAATTACCAACAAGTGTGCAAGTGAGTTCATTCCTATGAGATGCATAAAGATACCGCCATTGCCAGATAGGCTATCCACCAAACCTGGAATGAGGATCACCCTCTGAATATCATGATCCTAGGTTCTATACTTGGTTGGATTAGACCACTAGGTAGTATAGGCTACCAAAAGCTAGCTCATCCACATGCAAACATTGGTCTACACACACGTCAAAGCTAATGTGATAGACATATCATCATGTGGGAGGCTACCGCCATTGACATATATGCTATCCACCAAACCTGTAATGAGGATCACCTTATGGTTTTCCAAATGTTGAGAATTCTAGGGATTCAAGTTCAACTCCCTTCTTTTCTTCAATTTTATTGGGATACTTGCTCATGTGTAGTGATTATAATAACTGTTTATTTTGTATTTTGTTTTCTTTGAGCAAGGTATTTGGGAAGTGGTGATAACCACTATTTATTTTGACTTTGATTTTTTTTTTCTTTTTTTAGGATTTTGTGGGATGTTGCTTTTGACTTTGACTTTGAATTTTGAGGATTTTGATTTATGAACTTTGGCATTTTGATTTTTGAACTTTGGGATTTTAAATATTTTGAGTTTTTTTGGGATCTTGGGAATTGGGATTTTTGGTAGTGGTGAGAACCACTATTTATTTTGGGGAATTGGGTAGGGAAGAGCTTGTCCTTTTGCCAATTCTCAACATTCTTGAACCATTCGCACAAGGGGATGAGCAGGATAACTTTTTTGCTTAAAGCAACCTAGACCACTTCGTAGTTTCATCTTTCCTTGCGCAAAACTTGGATTTATTAGTGTGAAAATGTGTTGGTATTCTTATGTATACAAGGTATAATCTAAGAAAGACTCTACCTCCTAAAAATCATGATAGCTTTATACAAAATCTGAAAAGAAATCTAGAGATGACTGAGTGACTAAAAATCGTAAAGACATTCTAGAACAAATGACTATGTGACAGAAGACAAATAATGTTATGACTAATGTAAAATGTAGGTGAACATGATAAGTAGAAAACTGAAATGATTTGGATAATGATTTTGACATAATTGTTTTTTCTTGGACTGATGCAGGATGTACAGTCTTAGTGATGGACACGTATGAGCAACTCTATAGTACGAATGCAAACATGAGTGTACATAATGCAGATGATTTTGAGAATGCAACAAGATGTGATGTAATGAAATGCAATATGATATTTTATGTTTTTGTTGTTTTGATGATAGTTGAAAATGCAACATGATGCAATATTTTTGTATTTTTGATTGATATATTTGATGTTTTTTTATTTTTTTGATGATGTTTAAAAATGCAATGCGATGAAATATTTTTCTATTTTTGATGTTTTAATGATGTTTTTGATATATATATATATATATATATATATATATATATATATATATACATACGTGTGACCAACGGGCTTAGTGGGGGCCATTGGGGCATTTGGGGTGACCAAAGGGCTTATGGGTGCCTTTGGGGATTTTTAGGTGACCTAGACGGTCATAGACTACCTAGGAGCATTTTGGGTTGACCAAGCGGGTTAAAGGCACCCTTGGAGCATTTTGGGTTGACCAAGTGGGTTATAGGCACCCTTGGAGCATTTTGGGGTGACCTAGATGGTTATAGACCGCCTAGGAGTATTTTAGGTTGAACCACAACACTCTAGGCATGGAAATGCCATAAATGAAGGATGTTCAAGGGTTCAAGATCCTCGATGCCTTCAAGGGAGGCTAGGTGATAGGTTTTAGGTCCAATATGACTAGTAATGACATAAGGACCTAACTAGTTTACTGCAAATTTATCCCTCAAATGGGGCGGCAAATTAGAATTTTGCTGGTTCTATTTCAGAACAAGGTCACCAACCTAAAAATATCTAAGATGGAATTTCATGTTGTAGGATCTCTTAATTCACTCTTGATAAACACGTAGGTGCTCGAGAGCATTAATACGATGTTCGTCAAGCAATGAAAGTTGATCTAGGCGAGCCTACCATGCGGTGTCATCATTGATGAACTCCTGCATGGATATGCATAGTGACAGGATTTCTAGCTCTAGAGGCATGACTGCCTCGACACCATATACTAGTGAAAATAGGGTGGCCCTAGTGGGCATCTTAATGCTAGTGCGATAGCCCCATAAATCAAGGGGTATTTGTGTGTGCCAATCGGTGTGATTTTCTTTGATAGTTTTCTTGAGAATGACAATCAATGTTTTGTTGGGAGCCTCTGCTTGCCCATTTGCTTGCGGATAGTAGGGCATCAAAAAGTTGTGCTAGATATTATACTTTGCTATTAAAGCATGCACATATTTATTCTTAAATGATGTCCCATTATCCGAAATGATCTTGGATGGAATACCAAAACGATAAATGATATTATGCAATATGAACTTCGCGATGCGAGGTCTAGTCGTAGTGCTAAGGGGGATTGCTTCCACCAAATTTTTAAAATACTCGGTAGCTATAATGATAAAGGTGTTATGGCCTGAGGATGTGGGAGAGATTTTACCAATTAGATCTAACACCCATTACAAAATTGGCCATGTCAATTGGATCGGTTGTAAGGCCTGGGAAGGTATGTGTGTCAAGTTAGCATGATGCTAACACTTCACACACTTCCTCACATATGCAGAACAATCTCACTCTAATGTTGGCCAATAGTAGACCATGTTAAGAATGCACTTTGCAATGGCCATGCCACTAAAATGGCCACCGCATGTACCATCATGTGCTTGGGTGATTACCCAAGTCGACTCTTGACGCTCTAAGCACCGAAGGAGAATCCCTTCATAGCTTCGATGATACAAAATTTATCCTAGCAAGTCCCTGATTTGTGTGGACTAGTCCTGTTGTGATGAAGCCTCGAGCGTATGAACTACCTATCCCTCTTGAAATTCATCCTTAGAAAATACTGAGTGGAAAAGAATTTGTAAGAATAGAGTTGTACTACTATCAAAAGGGGCTTGAGGGAACAACATCCCCCAATGGGTATTATTCAAGCACTCGTAAATGAGAATCTCTCTTGATAAGGTTCAATTTGAATCAAGTGAATTTTGGCATGGCCTGAGTATTCTCACGCTCAATCGCAGATAGTGAGAGTGTTTTGACCTAAATGGTTGTCATCTCCTCAGTAGGGTTCTACGGGATCAAGGACCCTAAGGAGACCATCATATTCACAAAATGATTAGATGATCGAGGGAGCACCTCGATGTCATACCATTCAAACTTTACCAAGAATTTATCCACAAGGGATTTGTAGGCTTACAGAACTAGGCACTTGCATTGGTATATACCTTTGACCTAGTTAACAATGAGCAAGGAGTCACCAAAGATGTTGAGCTTGGTGATTTTCATGGTGATAGCAATTTGAAGACCTATGAGCAAGGCTTCGTACTCAGCATTATTGTCGATGCACAGGAAAACAAGTTTAAATGATAGGGGTATGGGAGCCCCATGTGGTGTGAAAAATACAATCTCGGTGCCACCCCCTCACTTGCATTTGGAGCCATTGAAAAATAGAGTCATATCTGTCTATAGCTTAGGCTCATTAGAATCAGGCGATTCTGATATTTGGAAGACCCCATCATCGAGAAGCTCCATGCTGAGAGGTTGATCATCCTAGAGAGAAGCCTCTATGAGTTGATCGGCGATGAATTGAACCTTAATTGATTTTTATCCAATGAATTATAGGTCAAAATCCATCAACAACATGGTCCATTTTGTCATGCAACTACTAAAATAAGTGTAACTCATCATGTATCGCAATAGATTCTCTTTAGATACAACATACGTGGTATGGCTAAGCATGTAATATCATAGCTTCTTGGTGGAAAAAACCACTTCTAGGCATAACTTCTCTATGTATGCATACTTAATCTCATAACTAACTAGGGTGTGGCTGAGATAGTAAGTAGCATGTTCCTTATACAGTTCATTGTTCTGGGCTAACATGGCACCCAATGCAACCACAGTGGTTGAGATGTATAAGCGAAACGACACTCCTGGTCGAGGCAGACCCAACATCAATGGAAAATATAGGTACTATTTATTACATCAAAGACCTCTTGACACTCATCATCCCAATGGAATGTGACCCCCTTGTGCAATAACTTGTTCATAGATCGACACTTTTCTAAAAAATGAGTTATGAAGCGTTTGATGGACATGATCTTGCCCTACAGACTTCGAAGTTGTTTGATGGTAGTCAGGGGAGGCATCTCAAGGATGACCTTGATCTTATTGGGATCCACTTCAATGATTCATTTAGAAACTATAAATCCTAAGAGCTTTCCATATGTGATGTTGAAGATGCACTTCTTGGGGTTCAGTCTTACATTATGCTCGATAAGGCGATCAAGGACTTTGCGCAAGACATCGAGATGCTCATGGCATAACAAAGATTTAGCCAGTAAGTCATCCATGTAATCTTCCAAAATATTATACATGTAGTCATGGAAGATGTATGTCATGGCACGCTGGTAGGTGGCATCAACATTTTTAAGGCCAAAAGGCATGACCTTATAGCAAAATGTTCCCCAGGGCATTGTGAATGCCATTTTGATCTGTTCCTCTGGGTTGATACGAATCTGATTGTACCTAGAGAAGCCATCCATAAGGGATAATATTTTGTGGCCTACTGTGGCATCTACTAGGGCGTTGATACTCGGCAAAGGAAAATCATCCTTAGGACTCACTTTGTTTAGGTCTCAAAAATCGATGCAAATGCAAATCCTCCCGTCAGGCTTCTTGATGGGAACCATGTTGGACAACCATGGTAGATAGTCTATAGAAATGAAAAAATTGGTATCCAACAACTTCTGTAGCTCGTATTTGACCATTAAGGCCACTATTGGATGCATCTTTCTTAGATTTTGCTTGATAATCTTGGTGTTGGGATCAAGTGTTAGATTGTGAGTGACTAGATTTGGATCCACTCCCAACATGTCTTTGTAAGACCATGCAAAAGTTGCCTTCTTCTCTGTGAGAAGGGCTATGTAATCAGCGTGCTCTTCAGGGGATAGAATTTTCCCTACTTGATACATTATGGTTTTTCAGGATCTGAGTTGATATCTTTGTCAATCGTAGGCTTGATTGACATATGCGATCCTTCGTCTAACTGGTGGGGAGTAGGGATCAAATGGATGTCATTAGCTAGGTTTAAATCATCAATGGGAACCTCAGGTTCCACATTAGCATGGAATGTCATGAGTTGGCTCTGTAGAGAAATGAAACGGTTGTAGCATCTCATCACAAGGCCAGTACTCAGAAGACGAGGGTGGTGAATATCCTCGATCAAAGTTGATTGCCCCCAAGTTGAGGTGCAATGGCTCTGATGGGTTATTCGGATCTCATAGGGGTTCAAATAGATCTATGGAAATCATATTTATGGATGGATGATTTTCCCTATGTTTTTTATGGTGTCCATGGACCTTTAGATGTTGCAAGACCTGAGGAGGTGGCTATGGTGGTGGTGGAATGACCTGCGGTGGTCGATGTGGTTACGAGTGAGCTTGCTCCTCTAGAGGTAGAAGTTATCGCCAGATGGGATGATGTAATGGGAACATGTGTAGATAGAACTCATCCTTTTCATCTATAGGGGCGACTTGAGGGCCTTCTTCGTTTGAACTACCAGAGTCAATGGGTGCGACTCCATAATATGACTCATCGTCTGACGTCCACTCATAAGGGGACTCTAGATCTTCTTCCTCACTATCATGGGGAAGAGTATGCAAAATTTCACCTCTCTTGTGAGAGCAAATTTCATCATGAGGTGGTTCATAATCTCCCAAGGGCATAGGGAAGTAGTCCCCCAGTGAGTAGACGGGATTGGGGTTGGTGAAAGGATCTTGTGCAAGCTCATCTCAAAATTTGAGTGTCATGCGCTCCAAGTTATCTGCCATGATGTCAAGGGGTAAAGGTGTGTTGTGTCCCAAGCCAAACTTGTCATAAGGCATTTGATACTATGGCTGGTAGGGAACTCAAGTGCCCTGCTCGTACAAGCCCAACCCATAACCGTTCCAATTGCATAGGTCAAGGTACTTTAGAGCGAAGTTAGGGTTGGACAAGTAGTTAATGTCTTCTTCGAAGGGCTCTTCATCTTCTTCCTACTGCTGATAAGGTTTGATGCCATAGTCAAGGTCCCCATAGACAAAAAAAATTTGATTAGGGGGGAGGCCAAGAGGCACGATGGTGCCTATGTGAAGACGTGGTCGACCCATGTCTTGCATCGACTCTAGAGCAGGGGTAGTTGTAACATTCCTAAACATGTATTCTCCTAATTTAATGGAATCCAGGTGCACTGTGACTAGAGGTTGTGGATAGAAGAGGGATGAGAGTGAGACTTGATCTGATTCATCATTTGTCTCATGTGGTAGCTCCTCATCTACTTGGCTAGGAACCTCCTTAGTGGAGATGGTGGATATGGTCGGCTGTACCTCATCAATAGGCCGCTTCCTCGGGTTCCTAGGCAAAGGATCCATAGGCACACTAGAAATATATGGAGGTGTCAATAATGTGGATGGTATGGCCTATGATGGTGATGGATTCAAACCTTGGATGGATTTATTTAGTTGAAAATCCATATGGGTTGATGACAAGGTTGACTTAGGGAGTTGTTGCACCATATTACAATACTTGAAGGGCTCTAGGTCCGTAGGGACGACATGAACTTGCCCTTCATGAGTGTACTTAAGGAACTGGGGAGTGATGGAAGGGACACACTTCATATCCCTGATCCATGGTCTACCTAACAGGATATTATATGCCATATCACCCTCTAGGATGTGGCACAGTGTCAGGATGGTCTTTTCCCCTACCTAAATAGGCAGGACGATTGTACCAACCGTTGAGCATATGGCATCGTTGAAGGCTCGTAGGGTGTAGTTATATGCAACAATGTGGGATGTTGGGAGCTTCAAATGCTTAAGAGTTGTTGTTGTGATGATATTGCTAGAAGACCCAGTGTCTATCAACACTCTCTTGTATGGCGTTTTGTTCAGACATGCGATGATGTGCAAAGGGTATCTACCTTATCATTTGGAATTGGTTTAAGCTCATATTCTCAAAAGGTAATCATTGGTTCTTGCATTGTCGCACATGCCCCATGAAGTTGTTGGAGTCAGACTCTCAGAGATGGAGCTCAATTGCTTTAAGGATCTCCATCAAGGCTTCCCTATGAGGTGTCGATTATTGAATGAGCTCATAGATGGAGATTTGGGTAGAGGTTATTCTTAAGCTTTGGGCGAGCTTGCTCTTAATGGTGACCATAGGCCTAGGTGGGAGGCTCAACATAGGAGGTGACAAAGGTTGCGATGTCGAGGGGAAATCACTTTGAGTCATAGGTGGTGCGGTTGGACTTGGGTACCACCTATTCCTTATTACAATGTTGATCATGCCAACATACCCTTGCTTAGGGGGGCATGGTGAACATCATTCACTTGGGCCACTGTTTTGGCCTGCTCTTCATGGGTAGGCAAGGGGTCTTTGTAGACTTCCATATTTTGGTTGTTTGGCATAATAGGGTTATCCACCTGAAAGGCATTCCTATTGATTATTTCTTGCACAAAATGCTTGAACTTGTAACACATTTACACATCATACCCATTTTGCCTATGATTTTGTAATATAGGTCTTCTCTGTATCCTTTGGGCTTCGATGCATTTGGGTTGATAGGTTGACTCTCAGGTAGGTGGATCGCATTGGCCACTAAGAGGCACTTAAAAAATGAGTCCATAAACTCTGTAATGGGCATGAACTGTCACTTGGGGTAACGTTGATTTTTACCTTGACTATTTTGGTTGTCCTTGGCATAGTTCTCGGGTGTGGCCTGATAATTAGGATTTTGAGGTGGCGTAGCTTGCATTGGCCCTGAGACACTAATGGAAATCTGATTCACTACTACTGGCTTAGATTACATTGGGGTACTATTAGTGTTCTTGTTCCACTCCTTGCGAGGCTTTGCAATTTTACCCTCTTGAATCTTGATTTCTTCGATGATCCTAGCCTGTGCTAGGGCATCTTCAAGAGTCGCATACTATTGTAGCTGCAACAGCAAGGAGATAGACTTTAAGCAGCTCTTGGAAAATATCTGAGTCAAATATGACATGGGGAGAAGATAAGGTAGATTTGCAAGTAGGGCTTGCCACCTATTGCCATAGTTTGTTATTGACTCATCGTCATACTGTTTAAACCTAGCTAGATCGGCCAACGTCATCTTCCTCTTGGTGTTGAAGTTGAAGCATTCTAGGAACACATCTACAAGTTGGTCCAAGTTGTGGATGCTATGATTAGGGAGTTGGTAAAACCACTCTAAGGCGGGGCCTGAGAGGGTAGTCATGAATGTTCACAAAAACAAATCATCATTTTCATGAATTTTGAAGCATTGGTCCAGGAATTTAGTGACATGTTCCTGCACATCTTCCTGTCCCTTAAATATAGCCAATTGAGGCAACTTAAATTGCTCTGGATAGGGAGGCACAGACACCGAAGGATGGATGGGTTGACTATACAATTGGCACATAGTGAGCTTTTGAGATCCAGACCTAGAGGTCTTGTTCTCTACTGACTCTAGGTGCTCTAGTAGCTCTTTATATGGGTCTGAGGATTTGATCTCCTCGTCCTTGCTCACATCCTATGATGGAGGTCTAGGATCCTCCAACCTATTATGGGGTAGTGGCATGTCACCCCCTACCTTGGTAAGGTGTATCCAAGTACTCTACCTTCGGCTCATGCTCAATGTAAACCCCGTAGGGCATTTCTTGAGCTGGTCTATAGAGAGGGTTATCTGCCCACTGTGGGTACCCTATGTTTGGCCTGGGAGGCACATCCCGATCTGGCCTAGGAGGTCATGGAGGCAATAATATATAAGGTCTAGGAGACCTATCTTGAATGAGTGTGGGTTGTCTCGGGTGGACCTCCTGCCTATGTGTCTTAGGGGTGGGAACCCTCTCCCATAGAGTCTTCTGGAATAGCTCGTTGGTCTGTCATTCGATTCTCTCTTTCTCAAGTTGATGCAAGTGGTCTAGTTGCTCTTTGTCTTGCTGAAGCTACTTGAACTAAGCTTGGCATTCTGCGTATCTCGCAACTGCTTGATTAATTTGTTCCACTATGTGGGGCCTAAGATGCCTAGGAGTCTCGCCTTGAGGTTGACCTCATTCAAGATAATATTTGATATCCATCGTGTGCTTCCCTCGATCGAGGGTCACCACATTGACTTGAGGTTTAGGTTGGAGCATTTGCTCATTATACTTAGTGGGTGCAGAGGCACATTGTGTATGTGCAAAATACTGCTCCTAAGGAAATTATAGGATCTCCTCATGCCTTCCTTATTGGATGAAGAAGGGCAGTGCAGAGTTGGCTCACCCTAAGCGATGAGTATCATACCCGTTAGTCTACCTAATCTATTATACCCTATCAAGGTGATGTGTAGGCAAGGTCATACCAACCTACTCTGCCTAGTGTGTGAAGTCAGGCTCTGGCCCATGAACAAGTGTGTCAGCGCTAATAGGTACGTGGATACGTGGCACTACTCTATCTACTAGCACTTCAACGTGTTGTTGCATTTCATTCAGGAAGGCATGTGACGTATCTAAATATCGAGAACACTCTCCCAAGTAAATCCCATCACCCCTATGGGTGTCTTGCATAGGGCTCCCTCATGGGTGTGGCTCGTGCCTCACTGTCTTGGGGATAGGGTGAGTAGAGGCTCACCAGGGAGCTATGACCATATTCTTGGGGCTATATCGAAGATGACTCATGTCTCCTAGTCCATTCTCTATAGCTTCTACCCATGACTGGGCTTGACTATGGGTGCACAACATCATAACTCTCTACCAAGCCCTAGATGATTATATTCTTTTACAAATTCTTAATGAAACAACAAACAAGGAAGGAAACACTCAATAAGACAAATGATTATCTCTTTTAAGTTTTAGATGTGAATCCCTAGACTATTTTGTGTGTTTTAGATGTGTTGTTTGTAAAAGAGGACCTTGTGTCACGTGTTTGAAATATTGTTGAATGATAACCTCATGTTTAATTGGCTTTCATCTATATACTCTCATCTCGACAACCTGGATATGAACTCTAGGTCATGTTATCCCATCTATAATGTGTGGTGATGAGGTCCACACACGGCCAAGGAGCATAGGTCCTAACAACTCCTCACCCAGTTCACCCGTAGTCTGTGATATACCTCTTCGAAGAGAGATACGTACTATAACCCATGGGATATGACGGATCTTGGAACTGACCTTGGCAAAGAACAAGGTTAATGGTATTTGAGACAATGAGTAGAGATGAAAGCCACCTCGTTGAACTCTACTAGTGGATGGTGATGAAGTCCACCTCACTGGCATTAAGTGAATCGTGTTGTGTGTGGTTATTTTTAATACAAAGAAAGTAAAAAAAGAAGCATCCGATGATCATTCACTAAATGCATGCAAAAGGTGCATTTTACTTTCAAAGAGTTAGTATAAAAATAACTCACAAATGTATCTAGAAATGCGAAACCCTAAATGCTAGCCTACCCATTGGGTAGGCTACAAGCAAGCAATCCAAAGAGATGCATTCCTACTTCTGATTTATTTTTATTTTTCTTCTTTTATATGTTTTTGTTATTTTGTGTTTAATAAAAAAGAAATCTAACTTTTAACCTTTCTAAACAAGCAAAATATGCGAGAAAAACCAAATAAAACAATTTATGAAAATGAAAAACATAGATAGAAGATTGAAATGCCTACTTCATCACTACCAAAACTTGCTAATTCTAGAATTCTGCTAAAAAATATCTCTGGTTTATATTCACTCCAGGGTGGGATGAATAGCATGTCTACATTCATCCCAAGGTGGTACAAACTCACATTCATCCCAAGGTGGCACGAATAGTAGGTTAGAGTTCGTTTCAGCCTAGAACGAATAGTAACTGCAACATGAAAATATGAAAAATAAGTTTCAAACTTCACCTGACGCAAAATGGATAGGGTCCCACCATGATTTCCACTAAATTAGGAAAAAATTGTGCACCAAATTATGATAAACAATACGCGTACCTATGTCCTATTGCGTATGAGCATCAAACGAAAGCATGCAAGTAAGATGGAAAAGATAGCAAATAACAAGAAATGATAGCATTTTCCCCTTTGAGGGCTCAAATGGATGATACAAATTTTTACAAATCAAGTGCCCAAGGATCGAAATCCCTCAAGTAACTCGGTGCACATCCAATGTCTTTCCTCATACCCACAATAGAAGTGGGTGGGACAACACTTCCGCAACTTGTGTCTTTGATCTTTGTGTCTCATGTTGCTTACCAATGTGTTCTCAAACCTGAACCTGCACATATAGAAACAAGGGACTTCAAGTAGCAAGTGTGTATGATGTAAAACATGCAATCCCCACAGGCACTAAAAGACTAGTAGTGAGCATATGCATAGATATTGTATCAAATCAATTCCAAATGACATGAAATTATAGAAGGATGTAAAATAGAATATTTTGGGAAGATATCACTAGAAATGGTGCCAATATTTAGTCTTATGGTGCCTCGTAATTGCAATGACCGTGCACAACCTACAAAACACAAAGCAAACAATTTATGGCCCTACACATATCCAAAACACATGAAAATTGGACAGAATACATAACATGATATTTTAAGAAAACCCATATGATCATATTTGTAAAATCAGTAACATTTTAGGTGTTTCTTTAGATGACCATCGGAGACCTGCATGAGACCCTACAAAACACTAAAATTGCAATATCTCGGCGAATATAGCTCAGAATGACATGAAATTTGAACTGCAGCATAATAATAACATGTAGAAAATAAAAAATTAAAAATATTTGCAAAATTATTCACATATTTCTATTATTCATAGGGTGGGACGAATAAGACTGTCATAATTTGGGGGGCATCCGGGGGTGGGATGCCCAAAGTTTGCGCCTAAATTTTGCCACCAATTCCACTGAGGATTGATGCAAAATATTGTGGGATGTGTTTTCATAAAATTTGGTGAGTAAATTCACTCAAGTGGCTGGGTTATGTGACAAATTGCACCTACTAGTTCCCTCACAAAACCTCCTTCGCTGGGTAGAGATTTTGAGGTAAAAATGGGCACAAAAGGGTGAAAGGAAATCTTGGAAGCACTCCATTGATTTGTCCTCAAATTCATATCCCTTTTTTGTATGGAAAATACATTCACTATATAGCCCAATGAGTCTCATTGGTCAAAAGGCATGCAAGGGCATGAGGTGCCACTTGGCCGCTAGGGCGAAATGCATTGGAGGGGGAAGAGAATCTCCCAAATTGGCCTCATTCATGGAGCATATCATAATTTTTTCTATGTGCCCTAACTTGTGGGTGAGAATAGGTAGGAATATGACCATTACCTAGTGCCATTTATCCATATTTAACTTTTTTCGATCAAACCTGCTATTCGTCCCACCTTGGGATGAATGCTGCTATTCGCTCCAAGGTGGGATGAATAGGATCTGTATTCATCCCAAGGTGGGACGAATAGAAATAGGGTGTTCAAAAGGTCCCAAAAGTGGCTTGAAACCTTCCAAAACCTTGCATTGAGTGGTTAGAACCACTATATACCTGTTGAGGGCTGCCCTAGGGGCCTTGGTGTGTCATTTAGTTGTTGCTTATGGTAGCGTAATCGAATTGACCAGATTTAGTGTCTACACATTCCTTCTGCCAACGACCAACGTAGGACCCACCTACTACTTGGGCTACTAGCCCTTACTGCACAAAAAGTGCTTGCTAATTTTACTTCACCTTTTGCCTTCGTCCGATGAATGAGAAACTTCCATGTTTCCCTTCTCTCCTTCGTTTGATTTTGTTCGCATGCACTTCCACTCTCAAGCATTCAAATTGCCTTTTTAATTTTTGTTTCCTCCTTTTATATGCTCCAAGGTAACTTTAAAAATGTAGACAAAAATATATGCCTCCAATATTAAATTTGAATTTTTGGCGCCTTAGCCAAAATCAAATTTAATTATATATTAATATAATATTTAACTTTAAATATTATTTAATTTAGTACTAAATAATACTTTTGCATGGGGTTTTCATCAATTATTTTTCCGTTCTTTTTAATAAGCCCTTTTGTCTTAATTATTATAATATTTAAAATATTATAATATCTCCTTTTCTCTTTAAAACCCTGGGGGTAATATTTTGTATTCAACCTTTTAGCCAACCTTTTTGGTTTATAATAAAAAATATTTTAACCAATTATTTTGCCCCTTTTCTTGTACCAAAATGGACTTTTCCTTGCACCAAACACTTGACATCAATAACAACCTTATTACTCAAAATTTTCAACACTTTCATTAGATCCTTGAGCCTAGTTAAGTCTTTTATCATTTGAGAGACCTAGTCTTGATCAATCAGATCCTCCCAGTTGTCTATCTTAGATTCATCTTTAATGATTGAGGATATACTCTTTTTGATATCTACTTTTGATAACAAGGTGATGCTTTTGATCCACAGTCTCCAAAACCATACTGTGTTATTTTCTTATTGATATCCACAATGTCTTGAATTGTGTCTTCAATATTATATGATATTAACCAGCCCTTCTGGAGCAATTTGTTCTTCTCAACCACAACCCTAGTAGATGATCTGGAAATAATCCATGCCTATTGGGAATAGGCTTTGCATCTTTACTAATTTTTCTCTTAGATAGCATGTATATCTGCTCTGCTAGTATCACCATGGGTTGTAGTTCCTCCGTGAATTTATCCAAGTCTTTCTTGGTATTTTGCAATAAATGGCTGGCATCATCCATGTAATCGATGACAAGCTAGATTCTTGGTCACTTCTCAAGGATTTCAAACCATAAATCCTTCCTAAAACCTTATTTACTCCTTTTGAGAAGCTTGAATCTTTGGCCTTCTCAATTTGAAGCTAATACTTCAAATCTTGTATTTCTTTAGCTTGGTCTTCATTCTTTTTCTTTTGCTCTTCAACTTGTTTCTTAATCTTAATAGCCTCTTGATACCTATTATGCCAGCTTTTGACTTCATTTCTTATAACATTTTCCACCTTCTTCTGATTTCCAACTGTCTTCTCCAGCTTTTCTATCTTTTCTTCCAGCTTTCCAACCTGCTCCCTATAGATGTCAATCTTGACATAGAAAGTTTCAAGGTGAGCTTTTGCTATGACCAACTCATCCTCCACCGGTAATTTCTCAATATCTTATGTATACTCTTCCAAATGATAATATTGTATAATCATATCTTCTTTAGGTTTGCTCACCAAAGGAGTAATAGATATTTTGGTCCTTTGCCTTGTCACTAAATCAACAATCATTGTCATTCTCTTTGTAACGATCTTCTTTGAAGGCTTAGAAATTTTCTCAACCCAAAAATATTGAATATTTTGTGAAACCTCCTTTCCTTTTTGTAAATAAGCTAATGTGGAATGACTTATAAGGGGAGGTAAATCTATAATATAAGGGAGGACAAACTCAAAATCTAATTAAAATAGGGTAGTGATGACAACAATTGAATATGTACTGATCGTAGGGGTTGCAATTGAGAAAGGCATAGGTATGGAAGTTGAAATCATGGAATGGGTTGGAGGGTATGAAAGATTTTGCTCTTCTGATGTTACTGAAGGTAATAAATTCGAGGGTAAATATGAAATGACAGGGGATTATGTGAATGGTATTTTAGATGAATATGAAGGAGGTGGATTGGTTTGACCCTTTGTGGTAGTTGATGAATTAGGTGGTGAGTCATGAGGGAGAGAAGGTACCTTTTATCTCAATGTTTCTTGAGAATGGGAAGGGGATTGCTTTGGGGAAGAAGAAGAAGAAGGGATAGAAATAATACCTTCACCTATAGAAGTAGGGTGTTTGAGAATATCCTCTACACTTTGGTGTTGTGCTTGTTGTATTGATAGCTCTGCAATTGTAATAGGGACTTGTTCAACACTCTGCCCCTATTCCATTTTTAGCTCCTTGAAAACCTCTTTTTGGGCTTCCTTTACTGAATCTTTTGCCTTTCTTTTGAAAACTTTAAACATTTCAGGCTTATCACTCTCTGTATCCTCCTTAGATTTTTATTTTTGCAATGCAACTTCGACATTCAGAGTTGTCTTAGTTGTAGTTTCAGTAGTGAAACTCATAGGAGTAAAGATAAAACTATCATCTTTCTCTTTCCAATTTATCTCAGTCATAGGAGGTTCTCCACCCAAGGCTAGGTTTTTAGGCCTGTTTGCTATTTGTATGATTTTTGTATTTACTACCTTATCGCCTGACTAATACATTTTGCTCATAATCCAGGCCCCCATAAAATACTTCTTTAATTGCTCATGTGAAGGTTAATATGCTTTTAGGGCTTCTTCAGCTGTTAATGGAGCATTGGTCTCTACTTCCTAAATGTCTCCCTGGGAAGGTGGGGAAAGAGAGTCTGATGCTGCTTGAACTTTCTTTTTTTCCTTTGTTTCAGCTCTCATGTAACTCAATACCAAATTCTTGGTATATTTGGCTTTCTAGGTCTTAATATGTTTTTCATATAACTCAAAAAAATCATTGTCAGTCTATCGACCCACTCTAGCCTTGTTTGTACCTGTTTCCACTCTCATATTCCACCAATATAAAATTTTACCTTTGTCCTATCCCTTTTTCCTATCAACTTCCTTAATTTTAAACTCTCTTAGATAGTGGTCTTTGTTATTTGCAGGATCAAAATCAACTATCTATTCATAAAAGTATCTCCATGGGGTAGTTGTTCCATTTTAGCAACATTCCACTCCAATGGAGCATTTTATTTATTATTCCTACCCTCTTCAAAATGAGGCCTTGAAGTATTTTCAAACTTGAGAGCTTTTTCTTTGTTTAGGGCAATATTCCTCTTCGAGAACTTGTCATTAGGGTCATATCTCCATATTTGTGGGATGTACAATAGACCTAATCTCTCCAAATATTGGCTAATTTGTTCACCTTGACCCTTTTTGGTTACTATTATATCATCTACATTACGAGAGTAAGTCAACAAAATTTTCCTTCCTTTACCAGAGCTAAAATTTATGTTGATAAAGTCTGCTTGCCTTAAGTACTCCAGGGCCAACAACCTACTAGTTACAAAATGAGGTAACAAAAAAGGTTTACCAGTAGAACCATAGAGTCTGATGACAATGCCCTCTGTAAGTATATACTAGTCCTCTTCTTTGGTGTCTTCTACTCATAACAATTCTTTATACAAATATGGCAACCTAGGGCATTTCCCATACATGATTTTTAAGGTCGGCCCTAGAAATTATAATTTGAATTTGTAGTACAATTTTGCTCCTCAGATGACTGGTCCAATAATAAATAGGGATAGTATCTCCTTTATCATTATTGTTATTTAATAGAATCCAGGGCATCATGTGCCTTACAACAACATAAAAATCCATACCAAATTCAAATAATATCAGAAGGAAAGGTTCTCTGAATCTTTCTTCATCCTAACTAGTTGCTCATGTATTCTTTTAGAGAGAAAGGTTGGCTAGTTAAAATAAATTGGCTTGAAACCCTTTTCTTCTGCTTTGGGTCTGTACATATTTTCATTCGAAATGCAATACACATTAGCCATTTGTAAGTATCTCACATATTGGTCAGAATCTAAACCTAGCATGGATAAAAGCTCAGGGTTGGCAAATTGTTCAATGGCAATTGGGGTTTTAGGTATTGGTTTCTTGGATTTAATAGTTTTGAATTGATTGTAAACCCACTTCCTAAAAGTCTCTCCTTCATGAGCATGTCTTTGCAAGGAATAGTATCTAGTTTGTTCTGCTATATCAAAGAGTTTAGGCCTTATAGGTGGTTCTACACCTAGAGCAAACAAATCATGGCAAGCCTTGACTGTGATACTAAATAAGGTTTTTCCATTAGTCATTTTTACTGCTTTTTCCCTAGGATCGTAAAACTTGACAATTGAAAAAACTAATTCGGGATAGGGGAGCATTGAATCACAGATGTAAAAATACAAAAAGGAGTGAACAATTCAAATACCTTGAACTGTCATAGATTCGCCCCTTCAAAATTTATCGTTGATATCTCTTATGAGCTTTGTTCTCCCTGTAAGAGTCAATTTTGTGTTTGCCACTGCTTCTACTTTATCAATATAGATTTCCAACTCAATGTTTATCGGTGATACCATTTCTTGGGCTGCTTTGAAGGCCATTTTATACAAAAATTTACTGAGTATTCGCTCTCATTTGTTCTTGCAAACTGCACCTTATTGCTTTGCTATGCTCTCCATGATAAGTAAAATGCTACTTGCAAAATGAATGGCAATTGACATTTGAGCTTTAAATCCTCCTGCATCTACCATAAATACGAACATTGGACAACTACTTGTTGCACACTTATCAAATCAAAATATGGACGACTTAGCGATGGGAGATATCATGTTGTTCATTGATTGGTCGTGGCCTAGAACATGTTTTCAATTGCAACACTTTTCTATCCCTTTGCCTTTTAAGAGTGGTGTGGAGCACATGTTGTAGCCCGCGACCACCTTTAGCTTATTTAGTGCAGCATGGAGCACATGTTGTAGCTCACTGCCACCCTTAGTTTATTTTTTACAATCTTGCCTTAGTCAATCGCTTAATGCAAACCATAAACTACCTTGTAGCTCTTTTCTTTATTTTATAATTTTTTATTTCTATAAAAAAAAATTAGAACAGAAAACGAAAGTATAATACAAATATATACATATGTTACTAAAAACGATTTATTTGTAATCAAATTAGAGTTTGAGATAGAATCTATTAAACAGGATCAGTTGAATGTTTCCCTCTAATTCTTCAAGCTGGAAGGAGTTGCTTTATTTAACCTCAACTACTTTGAAAGGGCCATCTCAGAAAGAGTCAAAATTTTGATAATGTCCTAGCTTAGCTTCCACTTCAAAATAGAGTCCCCTACTTTGAATTTTCTAAATCTATCTTTCTTATCAAACCATCCCTTAATATCAGATTAATTCTTTTGGAAATCCTCATATTCTTGAGTCCTCTTCTCTTCTAAGTGGAGTAGTTGTGTCAATCTAGTTTTAACTGGACCCTGATCATATTCTTCTTCTGAGTCTACCAACTTGAGAGCCAGTATTTCCAAGTGAATAGGTAGGACTACTTCTTTCCAATACACCAAAGCATAGGGAGAGGTTTGATAGACTTTTTTATGGTGTCCTATCTGCCCATAGAGCCTTCTCTAACAATAGGTACCAACTCCTTTTGTTATCCTCTAATGATCTCTTCAGAATTATTAGTATATTCTTATTAGTTGACTCTGCTAATCCATTCTCTTGAGGATAATAATTGGAAGAATTCTTTATGGTGATGCCATACTTGCTAGAAAACTCAATGTATTTAGCTCCTATGAAGGCTAGACCATTATCACTTACTATAGCTTTGGGGATGTCAAATATTGCAATCAAGCTTTCCATGAAGTCAATTACCACTTCCTGATCTAATTTCTTTATGGGGATGGCTTCTACCCATCTAGTAAGGTAATATGTGGTAGTGAAATTATATTTATGTCCTGCTGAGGAATTTGGGTTAATTATCCCAATGAAATCCAACCCCCATTTTTGAAATGACTCTTCTACCTCGATAGGCTTGAGGGAGAATGATGCATTTTTGGTTCTTCCCAAATACCTCTAATATTCATCATAGGCTCTTATTACTTTGAAGGTGTCAACAAAAATAGTAGGCCAATAATAGCCTGCCCTAATGATTTTTAAAGTTATGAACCTTCCTAAAAAATGTCCTCCAGATAATCCCCCATGGAATTCTTTAATAACCTTTTGCTTTTGATAATCCTTTAAGCATTTTAGGAGGACTCCATCCAAATTTCTCCTACATAGTTCTTCTAACAGTAACACATAATTTAGGATCTGAAGCCTATATCTCCTTGTTTATGATGGGTTAAGATCCTGAGGATAAATCCTTGTCTAGAAATATCTGGTCATCTGATCAACCCAGTCTAAATATCCTAATTGAGAATCTTCGGTATGGTCTTTTGATTTTGATTGACAAGTTATCATTTGTTCTATGACCACATTTTATTTCAACCCTTGATACAATGCTTTATATTTAACCATATTGGTAGGATGGATTTCCATTTCATACTCCTAGATCTTGGTAATCCAACCTGCTCTTTTGTCTCCCAACTCACCTTGTAAAAAAAATGATTACATCTGGGTGAACTACATACACCAGGGTTTTACTCTAAGCTAAGTTTTGCCTGAATTTCTTCAATGACTTCATCACTACAAAGACTTGTATTTCGATGAAGTTGTATTTTATCTGGTACTCATGAAGATTTTGGCTCCAAAAAAATATGGGATGTTCTTCTCCATTATCATTTTTATGAGTAAGCACAAATGCATAGCTCTCTTCAGCTCCATAAGCATACAAAATGAAATTCTTACTGAAATCAAGATTCACTAGAACTGGAGAAGTGGCAATGGATTTTTTAATGATCTCAAAATATTATTTTCTTATTTTAGTCCACTTGAAATCTGTATTTTCTTCAGAAAATCTGAGATGAGTTTCACCTTTTGAGCAAAATCTGAGATGAAATTCTTGACAAAATTAATATTCTTGAAGAATGATTGCAAATATTTCTTGTTCATGGGCAAGAGAAGGGTAAGAATTGATTTTACTCTATTTTTTTCAATAGACATCCCTTATTTAGAGACCGCATGGCCTAACAACTTTCCTTTTTGAACTGCAAAAAATGACTTCTTTAGGTTAAGAGAGATACATAATTCTCTGCATTTCTCAAACACTTGTTTCAAATGTGTCAGGTGATATTTTTTATCATGAGATAAAATAGTCATATCATCCGAGTAGATTATAATGACTTTGTTAATAAGATCTCCAAATGCATAATCTATAGCTCTCTGGAATGTGGCCCCTGCATTGGACAGACTAAAAAGGTATCCTCTGATAAGAAAAAGTATCCCATTTGGTAGTAAATATTGTATTGAATTGATCCTCATATTTCATCCATATCTGGTTATAACCAGAGAAGCCGTCTAATAGTTAGAATCTCTCTGCTCCTACAAAAATCTGTATAATCTCGTTAATCTGAGGGAGAGGGTAGTGATCCTTAAATGATGCCTGGTTGAGATTATTGAAATCCACACATAGGCAGATATCTCCATTCTTCTTTCTCACGAGAACCAAGTTGGCTACCCATGTGGAGTGCTTAATTGGATATATATTTTTAGCCTTTAGTAGTTTGAGTAGCTCTTCTCTCATTATGGATTCAATCCTAGGATTCATAGGCCTTTGATTCTATCTGAAAGGCTTTGCATCTGGTTCTAGCTCAATTGTATGTTGGATCACCTTTTTGTCATATACCTTAAGATCTTCGTATGACTAGGCCACAATATCTTGGTATTTTAGGCACAAGGTTTTAATCTCCTCTACCTCTTTTGGAGAACAGTGGATACCAACTTTGAGCTTCTTTTCCTTCTCAATATCAATCTCCTTATAGATTTTTGCATTGATCTCCATAGCTTTGATTTTCTTCCTATCTTCGTTATCAAAGAGGCTTTCAAGTGTGACCAACCCTCTTGGGATATGATTTTTTTTTAGTTGGATAACATCTTGTTGGTCAATCTCATCTAGCACTTCCTCTTGAATAGTGGATAAACAAGCCTCTCTTACCAATAATTCGATGATCTGTTCATCACTTTCAAATACCTTACAAAAAAATTGCCTATTTGGGACTGCAAGCATAAAAACCATTTTGATTATTTTATCTTTAGCAACTCCTATATCTATAGAAGGGTTAAAATTAGATCCCCTAACTACCAAAGAGTCATCTAGCATGTTCTACCTTATAGGAACAAAATGGATGTTGAGGGCATCAAAGGATTCCATCAAATCCCACACCCTGTTTCTGTATACCTTCAAGTAATGGTGATTACTGTTGCATCTCTCTCTTACCTAGTTTACTATTAGCTCAGAGTCACCATATATATTTAGTATCATGATATTCATTCTCTCAACTTGCATTAGCCCTAAGCATAAAGCTTCATACTCTGCAACATTGTTGGTGCAAGAACATTTCAGTATGTATGCAAAACTCTTTACACCTTCTGATGGAGACTACAAAACTACTCCAATACTGACATCATTTCAACATCTTGCACCATCAAAGTGCATGGTCCAAGTCTCTATTTTTCTTAAATACTGATTGGATATTGTAGCTCTAAAATTTTATTACTCCTTTCCTTCAAGCTAATGGATTCGTGCCACGAATGGGAATGAGAAAATGATAGGTCTACACCTTAGAGAAGAGGCACTTGAGAACATGCCCTCTTTGGTGATTTTTTGACAAATTGTTTAGGGTTCACTAGGAAACATTTTTATGGCAGTTTTTGCATCTAGGTTGAGGTTTTGTTTGATGTATTCTTTTTGGATAGTCTCACATACACCTAGTTTGGCCAATATGCAACTACACTATTCTACATGCAATTTTGATTCACATGAAGATAACAAACATCATAAAATAGGAAATAATGAACAATGCAGTGCTTATAAAGTGATTTGAAATTCTAACCCAGATCTGGATGGTTGATTTCTACATTTTTATGCTTGCTACGGACAAGATCGGTCAAAACATGATGAGATCGGGTGATACGATATGGTGATCGATCGGTTCGATGTGATCGGATGAGCCGATTAGAGTAGAAACTTGTAATTTGATAATTTGACATAGAAAACAACATATTTATAAAATAATATGCATTTTTTGAGGTGGATTAGATTAAATGATAAACTTAAAAGGATAATGATTGAATGAACGAATGTAGATCTATGCTAGACACATGGATGTTGGATATTTTGAGCTCATTTAGTTGTCATTGATGTCAAGGTGAGAAGTCGTCATTGATGCCAAAGTGAACACATGAAGTTATAATTAATACCATGGAGTACACCATTATTGAAACCAGGAGCAATGCAAAGAGATGGAGAAAAGTTGTCCAAATATAATTTTATAAGGGTTTTTTTAAAACCATGGTGGCACATTAAAGGGTTTTTTATTAAAACTATAATGATAGTTTTCTAACATTGTGATGGCCGAATTAAGGTTTTTATTAAAACCAAGGTGGCAGAATTATTTTTCATCAACCCAGTGAAGTTGCAAATGATAGTTTTGATATTAACTCAAAGAGTGATTTAATTTTTTATTAAAGTCTAAAGTTTATAAATTAAATTTAAAATATTTAAATTCTTTTGAATTTAAATTAATTATAATTTATAATTTATACAAGTCGACGTCATCAAGTCGAATCATCCACCGATGTTGTATGCAAAGCAAATGAAGGGTATTTAAACCCTAAGACAAACCTTAGGAAGATGGAATTCAAATTAGAATACATCAAAAAATCTGGAGCCTCCAAAAATTACGGAGTGGGGTATTACAAAAGCAAGGCAACGCATCGTGTTCGAGTGAGAAACAAGGCAAAGGGAGTAGTGCTCATGGTCTAGCTTGGTGCTAGACGTGGAAGAAGTCCAAAGCCTTTAAAGCCTTAGAGAAAAGGCTTAAGCAACCTTAGGGCTTAAGCTAAGCATGTGGAGCGCTTAGCTCACACGGCTAGCTAGCACCAGCTAAGGTGCTAGTTGAGGGAGAAGGTGCAGGGTCAAAACCTCGAAAAACGTTGAAGGGAGATTCACTAAAGGTTTTTATGATTTAATTTTAATTTTTGCATAATACTAAGGTTTAGGAGGCATAAGGGAATATTTGTGATATTTGATCATTGTGCAAGGTTTTAGGGGTGTTTGTGTAATTTTATTAATTGTGCTGAGGTTAGGGAGTTATAAGGTGATATTAATTTATTTACCTAAGTGGTAAATAAGTTCTTTATTAAGGTAAATATTATTTTACTTTAGGAGATAGAAATTAAGTTGGAATATCAATTTTGTGAAATTGAGAAATTGAAGGTGTGTTTTGAAAAGGAAATTTTTGTGAAGATATTATTTTCAAATATTGCTATTGAGATGGAGTGATAAGGTGTAATTGAGTTTTTACATTACATTGTGAGAAATATTTATCTTCTAACCTCTTTGATCTTGGCATAGAAGTGTTTGTGGTTGTGATGGATTTATGATATCCCTTCATCATCAAGAAAAAGGTATGAGCACATTCTTCCATAGTTGAGTTGATTGATTGGTTTTCTTGAAAATAAGTTTGGAGTGAAAAGGACTTGATTAGGGTTTGCTATTGAGTGTGTTGAGTGAATGCTTCAAGGTTTTCTGGAATAAAGAAGTGTTGTTAAAACCTTGTTTGATAAGCATTGTTGTTGAAGCCATTGGTTGTGAGAAGAACTTGAATTAGGGTTTGAGTATCATTGCTATGGGAAAAAAAAATTATAAGCATTATTATTGAAGTGAGTTATTGTGAGAAGAACTTGAAATAGGGTTTGCAAAGATCTGAGTATCATTGTTATGTGAGATTTGTTGTTGAGCATTATTGGAAACATTTTGAGTTGATGTTTATATACTTGGACTAGTGTTTGTGCGCAAGGATTATTTTATTGAGTGATTGGTTGAGTAGATTTGGTCGAGCCTAGTCAAGTGGATGTGTGAGTGATTGTTCAAGTTCCATAAAATAAACTATTCTATATTCTGAATTGATTTGAGAAAGTGATTGAGCATTGAGGTGAAAAATAAGCATATTGAGTCTCTAACAATTCTTCTTATATTTCTAAGAGAGTGATTGAAAGTAATTGAGCATTGTGATAAGTATAGAACATATTGAGTCTCTAACAATTCTCTTTATGTTTCTATGATATTGGACAAGTATTTTGTGGACTTTTTGAGCAGATTTGAGATAAGTCTTTGAGGAGACTTGTGGACTATTTTTGTGTGAGCGTTTGTGAAATCTTACAATACAAATTTGGTTAATTTCTTGAGAGAGCTTATTGAGCAGATTGGACAAGTTCTAGAGAGGACTTGTGGAGCAGATTGAGCAAGTTCTAGAGATGATTTGTGGAGCAGTTTGAGCAAGTTCTAGAGAGGACATGTAGATCATATTTGAGCAAGTTATAGAGAGGACTTGTAAAGCATATTTGAGCAATTTCTATAGAGGACTTGTAGAGCAGAATTGAGCAAGTTCTAGAGAGGACTTGTAGAGCATATTTGAGCAAGTTCTAGAAAGGACTTGTGGATAAATTAGTGTGATTTTTTGTGGAAGCTCACAAGGCATATTTGAGATAAGTCTTTAAGAAGACTTGAGAGTAGATTTGATTGATTTGTTCAAACCTTGAGTTAAGTTTTTGGGCAGATCCAGCAGAGTTGAGACAAGCCTTGAGTTAAGGTTTGAGGACTAATATCGAGAATAGATTTGTGCTAAATCAAAGTACTGTGTTTAATGCAAATTTGAGAGTAGATTTTGGTGAAAATTTGAGGATAAGTTTGTGCCAAACTAGAGATAGATATTGAGCAGAGTTGTGCTAGACCAAAGGACTGTGTTTAGTGTAGATTTGAGAGTAGAGTTTGGTGCATATTTGAGGATAAGTTTATACTAGACCAGAGATAGAGATTGAGAAAATTTGTGCTAGATCAAAGGACTATGTTTAGTGCAGATTTGAGATAGATATTTGGAGGTGACAGAGCAGAGAGGATAGTAGTCTCTAGTGTATAGAGATCCATTAGCCAGGGTAGTGAGGATAGGTCTTCTGAGTGGGGACAAGAGTCTTCAGTGGAGAGAGATCCACAAGCTAGTGCAGTGGAGGCAGTAGTCTTCTAGAGGATCACAAACTAGAGTAGAGGAGAAGGAGTTATCCTATGGATAGATATCCACAAAATTTATTTGGGGGATTTGTGACTCCTTTGGATAGAGGTCCATAAACATTGTAATAGGGAAAGGATTCCCAAGAGATTGATTGAGAAAATTTTAGTGAATTATTTTCTCCGTGGAGAAGCCCACATTGGGTGAACTACGTAAATTTTGGTGTCTCTATTGTATGTGGTGATTTGTGCATTGCTTTGATGACTGTTGTTGATATTTATATCTATACATTGCATAATATTGATTTGGAAATAAAAGTAAAAAGTGGTCTTATACTGTTCACCCCCCATCTTAGTATAAGCTTGTGTTCTTCAATGGACATTCATGAAAAAGCGATAAAATATGAGTATAAAATCTAATGTATCAATGGTAATGGATTTAACATGATCTAACAGATAATAAATATGATCTAAGGAATGAGAAATAGGGAGATAAAATGCAAACAATGAGGTCTAGATGCCCCCAAGTAGCTTAGAAGCAAAATTTTTTGGTGCAGACAAGATCGAGTAGTTTTGTTTAATATCAGGCAGTTTTGTCTAAGATTGGGTGGTCCTATCCATAGATCGGGCGGTCCTATCTAGATATCGAGTGGTCCTATCCTATACATATCTAGACGATGCACAAATCCAACCTACAAAAACATAGCAAAAATACAAAATAACAGAGCACAGGCATGCAAAATTTCCAAGAGGAATCCAGGGAGAGGAGCCTAGATTAAATAGATTAGAATAGGTTGAGAGGTTGGGCTAAAAATGAAGAAGGTTACAAATTTCCCTATTCTATATGATATCATTCGAGCCGATCTCGTAATTGTCATGCAGTTGGCCAGGTAAGGACAAAGAAGTTGCAACTATTTTTGTCGCCTTGCTAAATAGGACAATTTTTAGTTTTGGACAAGATCGGGCGATCCGATCTTGCACATTTCGGTCCAATCTTAGATTGGGTGATCCGATATTGCACATTTAGGTCCAATCTCAAATTGGGCGATCCGATATTTCCAGGAGGTTAGACATATACATAGTTTTTTTTGTAGTTTGATAGTTCAAACGGTGTCGAAATTGGAAATATAATATACCGTTGGAAAGCTCTTTTCGAGCCAAATCCAATGGTGTAGTAGAAAATTTGGAGGGGATTTATTTAGGTAAAATTAAGTTCAAATATGACCTTAATTTTCTAGGAGGAAAACTAAGGAAAATGAGTCAATTTTTCATGTTTACATTTTGCACCCTCTTTGGCGTATTTATGAAAAATAAATGCGTCAAAGAAAAGTGTAGACGCGTGAGTAGAAGTGATTATGATTGACATGGGAAAAAAGGAGTAGATGGTTTAGAATGAATAGTTCATGGGAAATTTATGTTTTAGAAAAAGTAATTACTAATAAACTGACTAGGATGCCCCCTCGAGTTTTTGCACCAAATTCTATGTTTGGTGGAAAACTCAAAATTTTTGAAATTTGCTTTTGTGGTATACCCCCTAGTGACCGAGTATACCAATTTTGGATATTGTGGCATACCAATTGACTTCATTTTGTACTTATATTTTGAGATATATATATATATATATATATATATATATATATATATATATATTGATCTTATTTGTTTTATGTGACTTGATTTAATTGTATTTGCTTTGTAATGTTTGAATTTCTTGTAATCATGCTTTGAATATTTTGATCATGCTTAACATAAAAGAAAATGATTTTATTTTTGCAAAGTGTGTTTTTGAAAAAGATGTTTTTGTGTGATGACAAAATTGATGGATTAGCAATGAACCTCAAAGGATGTTGTGTTGTTATATGACCGTTGGTGGAGATCAATGCTTTCTAGGTCATGGAGCGGATCTTGTTGTGAGGAAGTTTTGTATTGCTATTAATAAGAAAGTTTGTAGGGCTCAAGAGAAACCTTGAGGCTTATGATTATGGAAGGAGATGTTGACTTTAAAAAAAAAAATGAATTTGAGAAAATATGTTGATAAAGATTATTGTTGTGTGAAAAATAAAGTGATTTAAGCATGAAAATTTGGGAAGGATGACTTGCGCTAGGCATAGAATTCCTAGTGTGAGGTTTGATGGAAAATAATTACTAGGAATTATACCATCATCGTGAAGTCAAAATGCAATGCATGATTATATATGATTTTGAAAATGCAAGGTGTATTTTGAAAATAAATCATTGTGTCACATGTTGAATATTTTTGAAGATAATATATATATTGTAGGTGCAAAAATGAAGTGACTTGGATTAATGTGAATAGTTATAAATTAATATTTTCTAAAAAATTTCAAAGAAATATTTTAAATTATTTTCAAGATAAAGTCAAATTTATCAAGAACTAGTGTATGATGTGTGAGTTCATTATCCATCTTGATTTGTCGTAATGATACAAAATATCTCAAGGATCAAATGTGTGTGCTTGTGAAATTGATTTTCCGATTTTGAGTAAGGTAATGATACATGCCAACTTTTATGAACCAATGTGTGTGCAAGTGAAAGATTCATTAACCATGATTTTTTGCATGCAATTATACTGAACTACTATGTAAGTCAGGTTGCCAAAATCTAGCTAATCCATAAGCGGATATTGGTCTATACAAAAGAAGTTCACTAATGTGACAAACATGTCACCGTGCATAAGGATACCGCCATTTCCAAGCTAGCTTGATGCCACCAAACCTGTAATGAGGATCACCCCATAATATTTGAATAATTGAGGAATTCCAGGAATTCAAGCTCATTACCCCCTTCTTTTGTTTTGATTTATTTTGGGTAGGGATTCTTATTCATTTTGTTTGAACAAGAGGATTTTATTGCTTTTTGTATTAAAATTACTTTTTTCTTTTCTTTTTCTTTTTGCTTTTTTTTTCGAGATACTTGCTTAGATTAGACAAGGAGTAAGGGATTTTATTTAGGTAGGGGGGAGCTTGTCCTTTTGCCAATTCTCAACATTTTAGACCATGCGCATAATAGGATAGCAGGGGAAATTTTTTGCTTAAGGAACTAAGACTACTATGTAGTATCATTTTCAAATTTGTAACAAATCATTTTAAGATATGAAAGTGTATTCTTGGTTCAAGAAGTAGCAAGATCAGTTCCCAAAACTTAAAATATTATTTAGTGAAGTAATAGTGATCTTGGTATAAGAGAGATTTATAATCAAAATTGACAAAATCAAAATTTTGTAAATATGTAAATTAAGTGAGTGGTTCAAGATAACTTTTGAGTTTATCCAAAAGAAAATAAAATATAACTTGAATTTTTGGAAGACAACAAACAATAATGTAGAATTTGAAATATTTTTGGAAATTTTTCATGTTTTTTTATTTTTTTCTTCTTTTGGTTTGTTTTGTGATTTGATAAAATTGATAATATATACAAAAAATGCTATATATACACTATACAAAGTGATTTGTGCATAAAATTTATAAGGTGGCTTCAAAATCAAAGGATATTTTGAAGGATAATTTGGTTGTGGTGTAGGTGATAGAAGCTGATTGGTTGATAGTTGAGATTGTTGTGATGAAGAATGATAAGTAGATGTAGATAAAGAAAAGTGATGGAAAAAAGACATCAATGATAATAAAGAGGAAAAGAATAGAGAACTTGATGTGATAACAATAATGAAAGAGAGAATGAAGGATATAAGGTGGCAGACAAAAGGTGGCAATGATGATAAAGAGAAAAAAAGTAGATAACTTGTTGTAGTGACGATAAAGAAAGAGAGAATAAAGAAAAAATATTCCCAATGAATAGGAGAGGTTCACAAAAGTTCCAAAAGAGATATCTTATGTGGATGATTGTCCCATATTTGTTGAATGTTGAGGGAGACTTTAGGTTGAGACTTCAACAATAAAGACGGGTTTTCTATGCTTGTATATTCTTTTGGATTATTCTTCAAAAATAAGAGATCTTGAAGGTTGGTTGGATGAAGAATTTATCTCCTACTTGTGAAGATAATTTAGTTGGGCAAGAACTTGCTTTTTTGTAGTCTTTACTACTAAACTAACAATATCGTTCCCACATACTTTCTTGGAAGGGGAAAATTATGATGTTCTAATTGATTTACAACCTCTTTACCATGTTTGGGTAAAGGATGTTGAAAAATATCTTGGTTTTGATTTGAATTTTGAGTTGGTTGTTTTTGGGTATTATTTTGAGTGTTATTGTTTGTAGGAAATTTTGTACTTCCATTTTACCTTTATCAATCAGATCTTGTATCACATGGTTTAATATTTTACAAGAATTGGTAGAATGTCCATCCACTTGGTGAAAATTACAATGCAAATCAACCCTATATCCAACTATAGTGGTATCTGGTTGTCTTATCTCAGGTAATCGTATTAAACTTTACAAGAATTGGTAGAATGTCCATCCACTTGGTGAAAATTACAATGCAAATCAACCCTCTATCCAACTATAGTGGTATCTGGTTGTCTTATCTCAGGTAATCATATCAAACCTTGTTCTAATAATTGAGGTAGAATCATGGTTAAGGGTTGATTCAGTCTTGTGAATTCTCTTGGTGGTTTATCAGGAATTTTCAACAAAAACTTCTTCATAGCTTCTATAGTATTGATGTTTGAGGTGTTTCTACTATCAGTGACTCCATCACCTACTACTTGTAGCTCTTATATTGGTTTTTGTAAGTTTTATCTTCATCCTTTTTCTTGAATTGTCCTCTTCTGATAAGGGCATCTTATACTCTTCTTGCTAATTCTATAGCTTGATCAAAATAGGTTACTGTAGTTGTAGCAAGTTCATAAGGTAGTTGTTCTTGTAAATTGCCAATGAATATTTCCAAAATCTCTCGGTGGAGTAAAGCAAAATGTAATTTTCCTAGAAGTTGTCTCCATTTGGCTAGGAATTCATAAAATCTCTCATCTTTCCCTTATTTCAAGTTGCATAAATCCTTAATAGTGACATGTCTTTCTATGTATGCACTAAATTGGTGCATAAAAATATCTATTGTCTCTTCAAAGTTTCTCAAATAATTAGTTGGCAATTGATAATACCATTCTAAGGTTGTGCCTCCGAGACTTCTAGGGAATATTTTTAGTAGCAACAAGTCATCATAAGAAATATCATGACATGTTTTCCTAAACATGCGAATACTCAACAGGATATTTGGTTCCTTTATATATCAGGAGGACAGGCATAGGGAAATATTTTGGGTATGGTTGAGCGACCATAATAGGATCCAAGGGTTGACTACACATCTCTCTATAACTGTATGAGGGATGCTAGGGATCCATTTGCTCTAGTCATGAAGCCAATTGTTTAACCATATATTGAAGCCCTTATGGATTTCCACCAAATTTATTTTGTTGTACCATGTTGTTGTGTCTCTGATAATAAGGTTGTGTTGTCACATAGGTATTTCCAGTTGAAATACTATTGTGTAAAGTGTTTGTGGGAACAATGTTGTGAATTTTATATGGGATTGTGTTTTGTTGAACCTTTTGTTGATAATGATTGGTATTTTAATTTTTTTTAGCTCTTTGTGATGTAGCTATTTGTTTATTAGGAGCTTGAGAAGTATATGAACTTTATTTTGGTTTAGGATTTTGTTGTGTTGCTAATTTTTGATTGTTCAAATCTATGTTTTGATTATATGGACCAGCTTGATTCTGGTTTTTGTTACCTATGTATGTCATTGTATTTGCATTTAATTGGAGAGAAGCTTCTATATTGACCTCCATTGATAACCGATTGGGAGTAAATGTTCTATCGTTAACACATGATTGATTTCATCTATATGACCTTTTAAAAACTCAGTAAAATGTTGAACATTTTTAAAGCTAACATTACCTTCAGAGTCTACTAAAGGCTTGGTAGGATCTTCTATTTCCTCTTCTTCATTATCATCCTCACCTTGTTCTGTGAGTTTATCATCTTCAATAATTACCCTATCATCAAGGTTTTCTTGTATATATATGTATATATATATATATATATATATATATATATATATATGTATACATATCTATATATATATATATACATATCTATATATATATATATATATATATATGTTTTAAATTTCCTGGGTATATATGTTATATATATACCTATATAAATATGTAAATATATAAATATATATTATATTTTATTTTTTGTTTTTTGTTTTTTTTTTTATGTTTTATGTTTTTATGAATCAGAAAGATGTCTATGTTATTCACGTCGGGTTCACCAAATAATGTAGCTCTAAAATTTTCTCACTCATTTCCTTCAGGATAATGGATCCATGCCTTGAAGGGGAATGAGAAAATGATAGGTCTACACCTTAGAGGAGAGGAACTTGAGATTGTGCCATCATTGGTGATTTTTCGATGAATTGTTTAAGGTTCACCAGGAAATATTTGTATGGCAGTTTCCATGCCTAGGTTGGGAGTTTGTTTGATGTATTATTTTTGGATAGTCTCACATACACCTAGTTTGGCCAATATGCAACTACATTATTCTACATGTAATTTCGATTCACATGAAGATAACAAACAACATAAAATAGGAAATAATGAACAATGTAGTGCTTATAAAGTGATTTGAAATTCTAACCCAAATTTGGATGGGTGATTTTTGTATTTTTATGCTTGTTGTGGACAAGATCGGTCAAAACATGACGAGATCGAGTGATACGATCTAGTGATTGATCGGTCTGATCTCTGATCGGACGAGCCGATCAGAGCAGAAACCTACAGTTTGACAATTTGACACAAAAAATAGTAGATTTATAGAATAATATGTATTTATCGAGGTGGATTAGATTAAATGATAAACTTAAAAGGATAATGATTGAATGAACGAATGTAGATCTATGCTAGACACATGGACATTCATGAAAAAGCGATAAAATATGAGTATAAAATCTAATGTATCAATGGTAATGGATTTAAAATGATCTAACAGATAATAAATATGATCTAAGGAATGAGAAATAGGGAGATAAAATGCAAATAGTGAGGTATGGATACCCCCAAGTAGCTTAGTAGCAAAATTTGTTGGTGCAAACAAGATTGACAGTTTTGTCTGAGATCGAGCAATTTTATCTAAGATCGGGTGGTTCTATCTAGAGATCGGGTGGTCCTATCCAGAGATCGGACGGTCCTATCCTGTACGTATCTAGTCAATACACAAATACAACCTAAAAAAATACAACAAAAATACGAAATATCATAGCATAGGCATACGAAATTTCCAGGGGGAATCCAGGGAGAGGAGCCTGGATTAAATAGATTAGAATAGGTTGAGAGGTTGGGCTAAAAATGAAGAAGGTTACAACTTCCCCTATTCTGGATGAGATCATTCAAGCTGATCCTATAACCATCGTGAAGTTTTCCAGGTAACAACAAAGAATTTGCAACCATCTTTGTCGCCTTGCTAAATAGGGCAATTTTCAATTTTGGACGAGATCGGGTGATCCAATCTTGCTCATTTAGGTCCAATCTAAGATCGAGTGATCCGATATTGCACATTTAGGTGTGATATTATATCGGTCAATTCGATCTTGTACATTTAGGTCCAATCTCAGATCGGGCGATCTGATCTTACTAGGAGGTTAGACATGTACATAGTTTATTTGTAGTTTGAGGGTTCAAACGGTGTTGGAATTGGACATATAATATACCGTTGGAAATATCTTTTCAAGCCCAATCCAATGGTGTAGGTTTTAGGAAATTTGTATGGTATTTTTTTAGGTAAAATTAATATCAAATATGACCTTACTTTTCTAGGAGAAAAATTAAGAAAAATGAGTCAAATTTTCATGTCTACAGATATAGCAAGGATCTTTTTCTCTGCTTCTAAGAAGATGTTGTATGTGCCCATTCCTGTTATAAACTATCTATAATATTCTATAAATGACAACTCATATTCAACCTCTATTTTTTCAAAAATTTATACTATTTCAAAATCATCTAGAGGTGTGAGGTTACACATGTCTTCTTCAATCTTCTCGATGTGAAATGATACAGGCTTCTTGGGTGTGATCCTTATTCTCTTTCCTTTGAAGGGAATCACCATACTGTAGTAATACAAGTACATGCATCCTCCCAATTTGGTAGTGAAATATCTAGAAAGGCATAGACCAAAATAGGGCTCTAGGTCTACAACCACAATCTCTTGTACTATGGTCACCTTTGGGGCTCTATGCAATCTCATTAGTACATCTTTTATTACCCAAACTATCTTTACTGGTGTCTTGTCCAACTGTAAAACTCTAGGATAGGATCTAGTATACTCCATACCCATCTCCTCATAGACCACCTTGGGTATAACCATGGTGGAGGCCCCTGAATCAATCATACAGTTGTAAACTATCCAACCCTCCATCTACAAAGAAATGTAGAATGGGAGGGGTTTGTTCTTTAAAATAACATGAAATATATTATCTTTTCTAGAAGACACACTGAGGATGATAGTAGCCTACTTTTCTTAAGGATTCTTGCTCAAAGAATATTTCAGCAGATCTATTTGACCAAGGATAAATAGGGTATCATAGAGTCCAGCCTTGGAGGGAATTATTTTCATCTCTTCAACAATTTTATATTATGATTTTGCAAAAATAAAATTATCAAATTTTCTCTCTGGCTCAATATACTTTCTTTTGTCTTGTTGTGTGGCTTTAATCCTTTGCCTCTTAGTTATGGAGGGAAATCTAAGCTTTTCTTGTGCTTCACTTTTGGATCTCATCCTTTCTTTGTTGTTTTTTTTGTCAAACCACCTAGAGAAACTGACATCCTTTTATTAGCCTTTAGAAACCATGTCCCTCTTTTTAGTGGTTTGAGAGATAGGAAACTGGTCATTATTTTGAATATGAGGATATTTCTTCTTCTAAGAAGGGACTTAAAACTACCTCATCTTCTATGGATCAACCTGCAATGTCTTCTTTCCAAATCTTGTCATGACAGTAATCAATCCCTCTTCATTAGGATCCCCAACCATGATCTGGTCTGGTTGCTAGAGCATGTTGACTCTACATTTCTCATTTATCTCTACCTTTTCCATGGCTTATGATACATGATGTTGATACATAACACATAACTTTGAGTCATGTGGATCATTACACACAAGGCACCATACATTCACAAGACTAGTTTTAGAGGAATATTCTAAATCTTCTTGAATTGCATTAACTTTGATTCTAACACTATTGTTGGTACCAGACTTCTAATCCTTATTAACATAGGAAAATCTTATTTGTTGTGATCTCTCTATCTCTCTCTTCTCCATTGAATTCATCTTGTTACTGAGAGTTTTTAAATTTTTTTGAATATCAAGAAGCATAGAAGATTCTTGAGGTGCTTGAGATGGAAATGAGGGAAATAAACTGAATTAGATGATGATTTGGGGAGGGGAATTGGAGTCATCTTAGGAGCTGGTTATGACAGAGGAGGGGGGGTCCATGTAAGAAGATGTACTTACCTGACCTTGGATATTAGAAATTTTAGAGCAGTAGGGCATCATAGTCTTCGGGGGTAACCTCCCTACATTGATAAGGATATTCTCAGCTTGGACAACTATATTATAAACCTGGGGAAAAGTATATATCCCTAACTGTTGAGATTGTAAATCCAATTCTGATCCAAGGGCTCTAATATAGTACATAAAATCAAGGGTTGTAGTTGGCCTAAATTTAGGTGGAATTCTCTTCCAAGTTTTGCTAAATCTCAAATTAAAGTCTAAAACCAATTCTTGTTGATATTTTTGCATGGACTTAAACTGATTTAGAAGAGAGAAAGGATCAGCAAACTCATTGAATTCCTCTACAAAGTGTTTTGCTAATTCATACCATGAAGTAATGTTATTGTCCTCTAAGGTCCTGAACTAGTATAATATTTTCCCTCTAAAGGACAGGGCCAAGATTCTGACAATAACATCTTCATTATTTATGTTATGAATTATTTCTAGATTTAGAATATCTTGGTAATGCTCACAAGCGGTTTTGCCTAATCCATCATAGGTAGGGATGGCTTTGGATATATCTTGGGAATATCATGCATATGAACAAGCCTCAGGGGGTAACTGTACTCCATCTAGGATACTTCTACAGGGACATATTTGGGGCCACATTGGAATTATTGGCTGCATTGTTAGCCATATTTCTAGTCGCTGCTCTTGCTAGAGGGGGCACCTCAGGTGGAATTTTTAGAGGAGTTTTGTTTGATTGGAAATCTAGGTTCAAATTTATTAAGACAATATATCCTCTCAAAAAGAGCTCATAATAGATGAAATACTCTGGATTATTCTTCACATATGACCTAGTATTCATGAAAACTTGGAGCTATCAAAGAGGATTTTCTAAATTTTTGCTTTCAGGGAGTCACTAGGTGAATTTACTGATCACCGCTTGATAAGGTTAAGATAATTCACCAAATCTTGATTCCTACAAGAAAAGATAAATTTAAAAAGGGGTGGGTTGACTAGTGTTATTGTTAACAGGTCCCACTGGGCATGCCAAAAATTGTTGGAATCCAAATTGCCATCAAGCAAAAGCTTGATACTGTGACTATTATCTTCCAGTTCTTTGATTAGGTATGCACCTACTAATCACAGTTCAAACCACAACATTGGATGGATTAAATATTAATCTAATCCAACCTCCAGAGTAGGTTGGTATTCCTTGTCAACTAATAAGATGTTGACTCATTTAAGCTCAGATAAATATTTAAGAGATAGGGATAGAAATAAGTTAGAGTTAATAAATAGTAATAAAATAGTGGATGAATAGAGCTAATAGCATAAGCATCTACAAGAAAAAACACATCTTACAAAACAATTTTCAATGTCCCACATTTGAGATTAACAACAATCAAAATGGGTAATCTTCATCATTATAAAAAATAATAGAGATATACTTCAAGAAAGCTATTTCAATATCAAGATACCAATAATCCAAATTAGAAAAATAAGATCAATATCAAGATTTAACATTAAATAACTTCTTGCAAGCACATATTCAATTACAAAAATATTTCAATTACCCTAAGCTAGCAATCCAATATCAGCAAAATAGATTAACCATAGCAGCAGTAGCAAAAAAGTAATTCACAGCTTGAATCTCTCCAAAATTATAGAAGACACCAGTATGAGGCAAACATCCAAGTAATGTTCCTTCTATTGATTTGAAGATAAGTATTACACAGCAAGACAAGCAAACACTCTAGATCTGACCCTTCAAAATGAGAATTTGACCTCCTTTTATAGTTTTTACATGCTTGGAAAGAAATTAAGAGAAATGAAACATTACAAGGAAAAGTAAATGCTAGACCAACCAGATGCTAAGGTGGCAGCCTTTGATTTATGTTTGAGAACATAAGAAACTGCGTGATCTTGTGCTCCTTTGTATCTTGACCCTTGCAACTTGCTAGTTCTTAATGGTGGTTTGGCTCCAAGCTATCGAAACCGTGATCCAGGCCATATCTCATTCTTGTGGATATTATCTATCATATATCTGCAACTATATTTTCCTATTTTTTGACCTCATTTACGCTTTGTTTGCTAGCTCTCTTGCTCAACCAGTTCATGTTGCAAATGATTTGCTTTTATATGCCCAAAATATCGTTAAAATGAACCAGTTGTTGATCTGCTCATGAATGGTCAATATTAAAGCTTTAAAATTCATTGATAGATTCATGACGTGGAACATGTCGTAGCCCATGGCTCTTAACAACTTCTCACATCCTTTGACCACTTTGATCGTGGGTTGGAGCACATGAGACTTGAGCATGAAAATACACTTCAAGGTATGCGTGATGGAACATTGCACTAGATCATTGCTCTTATTCTTCAACTTGCTTTAAATTTTTTTTGCATCCATAGCGTAGAACCAAATCTACAATATGTTGTAGTCCATACCTTGAAACGCGTGCATCCAAGTTTGACTATGGTTGATCACAAGATAGAGCATTGCTTTGGCCCACGCAGGATATAACATAAAACTTATACCACATAAAACCTTGTGCTAGATCATGACTTTATTATTCACTTTTGAAATGTTTGACCATTTTGACTATGGGCTAGAGCATGTGCGTTGCATCACTACAAAATACACCTAAACTCTCGTAGGATATAACAAGCTTGAAATAGCCTTTAGCTTGTATGGGCTAGAACAACATGAACTATGCCATGGTTTGGAAGTAGCCAAGTGCAAACTTTAATTGCTTTGATTGCGGGTTGGAACCATGTCGGATGTCACACGAACTAGAACATGCTACAAACTGCTAAGATTTTAGAATTAATCAAACATATGCCATGACCCATGATTCTAAAAGTGGTGAAGTGCAAACTTTGACCACTTTGACCATGGAATAGAACATCTTGCACTGTGCCATTGTAAAATACACTGGATATCACGTGGGATGAAACATCCTTCTTTACCTTAGAAAATATTTCAAAACATTTTCTAAGGATGTGGCTATTTTAGGCCTACAACACCTTCCCCAACAATTACATCAAACAAGTAATGCAAGGATGTTTAAGGTAACACACCTTCCCCACCAACAAATGAAATATAACTCAATTCAATCATCAATAAATCACATAATCATCAACCAACTATGAGAATGTTCACGATACCACACCTTCCCCAAATAATCAATAACACAAGAAATCAATCAACTTGGGGTGTTCAAAGTATCATCCTTCCCCATCAGTCAAACAATCCATCAAACTTGGGATAATCAGGGTACCACACCTTCCCCACCAATCAATAAATTCAATTAATACAACAAAAGACTCAATAAATCAAGTGCTTTTGCCTCACCATCAACACTTTGATATGGTTTTATTAATGCAAACATTTAATCAACACATCAACTGCTAGGTTCAAAAGGTTGTATCCTTTTTTCAAAGGTTTCACCCTTTGCCTTGCATAAACATCTATCAACACATCAAATACTAGGTTCAAAATGTTGTATCCTTTTGTCATAGGTTTTACCCTTTGCCTTGCATAAATATTACTCAACACATCAATTGCTAGGTTCTAAAGGTTGCATCCTTTTATCAAAGATTGCACCCTTTTCCTTGCATAAACATCAATCAAAACATCAACTCGTAGGTTCAAAAGGTTGCATCCTTTTGTCAAAGGTTGCACTCTTTTTCTTCCATAAAAATCAATCAACACATCAACTATTTAAAAATATTGTATCCTTTTGTCAAAGGTTACACCCTTTGCCTTGCACCATTTACCTTGCATTCACATCAATCACATCAAAGGAAAGTCAGTTGCTAAGTTGAAAAGGTTGTGTCCTTTTGTCAATGGTTGCGCCCTTTACCTCACCTTCACAGGCACAATGCATTTAATTCTATTTTACTTTCTTGTATTTTCTTTCTTGCATACATCCACTATATTCGCTAGTGTATATTCTCAAGTGAACCTTATATCTAGTGATTTACTCTAATCACCTAGCGATTGCAGTGACTGGTTATCCATGCAATCCTATAGGATGGGTAGATTACCATAAGGCCACTTGGGTAGATTTCATCCGAATGTAGATTCAAAGGCTCCAAAGGTACATAAATCTCTTTGGTCAATCTAATTCAAAGGCTCCAAAGGCACCTAACCCCTTTGGTTACATTCAGTTCAAAATATTCCAAAGGTACCCAAATCCCTTTGATCAAGTCAATTCAAAAGCTACAAAGGTACCTAACTCCTTTAGTCACATTTAAATTCCAATAGTTCAAAGGCACCTAATCCCTTTAGTCAAACGATTCTCAAGTGTACCTTGTATTTAGTGATTTACTCTAATAACCTAGTGGTTGCAACAATTGGTTATCCATGCAATCCAATAGAATGGGTAGATTACCATAAGGACACTTGGGTAGATTTCATCCAAATGCATATCAAAAGGCTCCAAATTAACCTAACCCATTTTCTCACAATATAATTCAAAAGGCCCCAAATACACCTAACTCCTTTGGTCAAATCAATTCAAAAGGCCCCAAAGGCACCTAACCCCTTTGATCATAATTTCCATTAAAATGCTCTAAAGGCACTTAACCCCTTTGGTCACAATACTCCAAAGGCACCTAACCCCTTTGGTTAATTTAGTTCAAAAGGATCCAAAGGAACAAATCTATTTGGTCACTTTAAAAAGCTCTAGAGGCTCCAAACCTCTCTGGTCAACATCTAGAATAGTTTTTTCTTTCTTGCAATAGCTTAGGGTTTTGCTTTTTTGTCGTAACTTAGCTAGCCTATATTTTTGAGTGAACCTCATATCTAGTGATTTACTCTAGTCACCTAGTGGTTGTAGTGATTGGTCATCCATGCAATTTAGTAGGATGGGTAAATTACCATAATATATATATAAAGAAACCATCTCAGGTTGCGATAGTCACTGCAATTCACATTTGCCCAAGGTAACCATGCTAACAATCCCATTTTTTGTCAAGTGATGTGTCTCTATCCTTATTTTATGTCTCCTCTATTGACTCATCGCTTGAGGGGGTAGATAATACCTACAAATTCTCATATCATATCAAGTCAAAACTCAAACACTCAATGCTAGAAATTGTACACATCCAAGAATCGTTACCAAAGACTATCACAAGCCCTTTTTTTTGGGGCAAAAAACAAGTAAAAATTTAAACCAAATAATAATGGGCAATTGAAACTTCCTACTAGATACTTGGTATACCCTAAAATATCTACCAAGAACTTGGTATGCTCAAATCCTAGAGCCCATAGACTAATAACAGGGCAACCAAAACTAGTTATTTGGTATGTCTACCCATGGCTGAAAAGTCTACCAAGAAAATTAAGTTCTTCAATTTGTCAAAAGTAATGATTCGACAATGTGCATACTTTTCCATGCTTGGGGTATCCCATATTGGATTTTATTTTTGACCATCTTACACCACTCCCCTTCAAGCTCATTTTCATCATTCATCATCAATTCGACCATTTTAGATCATCTATTTTTGCTCCACATTGTGCTTTCACACAAAGCATCCTAAAAAGGAGTATCTATAGACACCTAAAATGCATCATTTGAGATAAGACTCCCAAAAGGTCTCCTTTCTAACTCACACAATCCACCTTGGGTAGCCTTAGGGCTAATTTAGTGGTTTTCACCAACATTAGGCAACTTTTCCTATAAGAAGTTTAACCATCTTGACCCAAGATGATCTTTGGGTCATAATCGTCATGACCTGAGATGGTGTTTTCGTGATCATCTCAACACGAGATGGTCATGTAAAAAAAAAATAATTAAAATAATGATTGGAATCCAAAACTATTTGTTAAGGCCGCACATGATTTCATGTCGATATTGGATGTTCTACATGAAACAATTTCAAATTAATTACATTCAATCAATTATTTTGGGTATGCACATGCTTTTTCAATATAGACTACTTCTCTACATTTTCATGCAAGGTGTCCTAGCCATATTTAGCCTTTGGCCAAGAGGTCTATAAAATGACACTCACCCCTCAGTTTTAAGGATCCCAAAATTTTGAATTTGTGCAATGAAGTACTACCAAAACCAAACCACCGAGTTTTCCTGCTTTTGAGACAATGCTGCTAGATTGCTATATAGGATTTAATGTGATGCTTCCCTACCTATTATAACTCATACCCTTGTTCCAGTGACTATTCGATCCTGCTATTTTACCTCACCCCCATGAGAACCCTTCAAAAACACACCCAAGTCATCTCAAATGCCTTTTGAACTTGGTTACATAAAAAAGTAGGCCCATGATAGCGATCATCTCACCCCGAGATGGTTCACAGATGAAACTGTCTCAACCTGAGACAATCTTAGTTAGATAAGCTATTTTCCTATTTTCTACTAAGACTAGCATAGATCTACATTTTTTTGGTTTCTACACTAGATTAGATTTCATTTTATACATGCACACATCTATCTTTAATTTTTTTTATCGTTTTCATATTCCATATGGGTCCAACTTCGGTGGGCCCCTCATGTGCTATTAATATGCTTTTGTTTTATTTGTGTGTAGGCAACAAGATTTGACGAGGAAGAAAAAAGGCTTCAAATCTACATCAGAATCAATGTGATGATCATGAAAAACCTGTTCCCCGTGAACTATGATAGCAAGGAGATACTAATATTGCACCAGAATACATCGCTTTGTAGAAGAGAGGGGAAACTTATTCCCTGTATTTTATAATCTATATATCATTCTTAAAAGATCCCCTCGAGCGATACTATTGTAACACTTTTGAAAATACAAGATCAGTACAAGGATTCTCTTAAAATACATTTGTGTTTATCTATTAATTTATTTAGTGTAAATTTCCTACTTTCACCAACTAGGAGTTGTGGAACCCTTCACAAGGTAGCAATGGTGATTCCTTGAACATGGAGGTTTGAGTAATCATGTTCAATACCAGGTGATTGGTATTGACCTTAGTTAGTCCATAGAGATGTGGTAGCTAAGCACCAAGGCTTTACTCCCAATTAACCTACCTAGATAGACTTAGGTTGTGGTTAGGTAATAGGTGTTACCCTTTAAGTGTTATGGGTCTTAAAGGATAATACCCAAGTTGTGGTCTCATTTTCTTGAATCGTGTAGAATATGGAAAAATTGGGGGGAACACTTTGGCATCCTTCTAAATAATGAGGTTTAGCAAGGTGAACCTCAAAAAACTATGGGAGGTTGGTCACTCTTTTCTACTAAGTGTCGTATGCCGCAACATAGAACTCAAATGTGGTGAAGTCTTGAGAGTGCTAAAAGAGAAATATTGGGAAATATTCAAAATCTTGCTCGTGATAGGTTTCAAAAATATATTATCTCTCTCTCAATTGATATATTTGGTTTATTGTAGTTGGTATCAAATCCCTAGGTCATAGGGTTTGAAGCTTTCATGGAGTTTACTTAGGATTAGCCTTGACTTGATGTGTGGCTTTGGGTTTGGAACCTTGTAGGAAGGTAAGTGTGACCCTAATCATTATCAATTATGTGATAATGGTCTATGTTAGTTCATTAGGAGAATAAAACTAACTAATTATAAGTACAATTGAAGGACATTATAACTTACCCAACTCATTTGTGTGGATAGAAAATGGTCCCTGTATTGAGATCCTCTAAAATGGTGGGGCTGGATATACAAAATGAGGTTGTAGTATGCTCCCCAAAAAATCCCAAAGAATAGACTTTGGTAAGAAGAAGGGAAAAACCATGAATTCAAGTAAAATAACTAGGAAAGCAGTGGGATCCAACAAGGATGTTGGAAAGATAAAGGACTTCAATGAGGTCATGACTAGTGATACTTTCTTATTTGGGTTACTTCAAGGGAAAATTAGGTAGTTGATATCATTAGTGAGGTCATTATAAGACCAAATGGATCAACAACAAGGAATGCTGAAAATGATTACCAAATAATGATACAACATGGAAAATCCAAGAGAAAGACCTAATATTGGTAAGAGGGGTAAAACAAAAACTCAATTGCCTAGGATAGGGTGCTATACCTGTGGGGGTCCTCACTATGCTAAAAAGTATCCCTAATATTTTCATTCAAGCAACATAATATAATAACAACACCAAGGTTATATGACTACTAGGAATCCGAGTGGACAAGCAAATATGATGTTCCTAAGGGTAAGTTGTTTAAGTTTTAATAGATAGTGGAGCTACAGATAATTTTATTTTCCGCTAGTATTATTAGGGATATGCTAAAAATATTAGGATTTTTGGCACAAAGTCGAGTATGGTTCTAGACAAACCTACTTAGTGGACCAATATTTACCTACAACTAAGATAACTCTATCCATTGGGTCCACTATATGGCACTTATATGTGGCACCCATCAATGCTTTCAATATTATCATAGGAATATATTGGTTGAAGGCTCATGAAGCCTTAATCAAATTTTAAGATAAGTGGATGGATTACACCAAGGATAAGAAGAGAATAATAGTTCAAAGTAGACAAGGTTTTTTTAACCTCACTTATTTTTAGCTATGTAGTTAAAAAAGGTTGTAAAAGAGGTGGTATGCTATATGTAGTAAATATTAATAAAAAGTCAAGAGAAACGAGAGATGAGGAAATGTTTAATGAACACTAAATCTTACATGATTTCAAAGATGTATTTCCAAAAGATCTCCCAAGACTACCACCTTGATGGGAATTCAACTTCACTATTGAGTTAATGCCAAGGGTTGAACCTATTGTGAGAACACCTTATAGAATGATCCCAATTGAGTTGCAAGAATTGAAGGTGCAACTTCAAGACTTGTTAGAAAAGGTTTTGATCAAACCTAGTGTGTCACCTTAGGATGCTCAGGTATTTGTTCTAAAAAATAAATATGATTCCTTAAGGTTATGCATAGATTATAGAATGCTAAATAAGGTAACCATTAAGAATAAGTATCCTTTTCCAAGGATTGATGACCTCTTCGATCAACTAAAGGATGCTACTATATTTTCAAAAATAGATCTAAGATCTAGATATCATCAATTGAGGATTCAAGAAGAGGATACTCACAAGATAACCTTTAAGACATGGTATGGATATTATGAATTCTTGGTATTGCTATTTGGGTTGACGAATGCATTGATAAATTTTATGAATTTGATGAATAGTGTGTTTCAAAAGTATTTGGATTGGTTTATCTTGGTATTCTTAGATGATATCTTGATATATTATCACACCAAAGAATAACATGACCATCATTTGAGATTAGTGTTAGAGGTGCTAAGAAAAACCAGCTATATGGGAAGTTGTCCAAGTGTGATTTTTATACCTCATAGGTGCAGTATTTGGGACACATCATCTCAACAGAGGGAATTTTTGTGGACCCAAATAAAATTGAGGCTATATTAAGTTGGCCTTCACCAACAAATGTGACAAAAGTTAAGATTTTCATGGAACTCACTGGCTATTATAGGCGTTTTGTGAGAGATTACTCTAAGGTTATCTATTCTATCACCAATCTTTAGAAAAGGGGGAAAGATTTCAAATGGATGGATAAGTATGAGGCCGTATTTGAGGATCTAAAAAATAAGTTAACAATAACACCGATTCTCAAAATACCAGATCCTCTTGGGAATTTTACTGTGTGTATAGATGCTTTCCTATAATATTTGGGTGGGTTATTGTCTCAGGAAGAGTCTACAGTAGCCTATGAGTCTAGAAAACTCAAGAAGCATGAGGTAAAATATGCTACACATAATCTAGAATTGGTAGTAGTTTTGCATTCCCTAAAGGGCTAGAGACATTATTTGTTGGACAGACCATTTGAGCTAAGAATAGACCATCAAAGTCTAAGGTATATTTTTACCCAACCTATGTTGAATGCAAGACAAAGAAGATGGGTAGAGTTCTTAGTTGAATACGAAATTTGTATTAAGTATATCAAAGAGAAATAGAATAAGTTTGTAGATGCCTTGAGTAGGAGAAGGTATATAGTTGCATTGACATATAGCCATATAGAATTGATGAATATGATCAAAGAAATGTAGCTACAGGACCCGTAGAGCATAGAAATTCTAGATAAAACTAAGAGAAATCCTAAAGATAATAAGGGTTTCAACATAGAATATAGACTTATATGCTTTAAATATAGGGTGGCTATACCCAAAATTTGTGACCTAAGGATATTGATTTTTCAAGAGGCACATAATTCTCCCTATAGGCTATAGGCTCGCTTTACCACCCAACCTGTCAAAGATCCATAATACTCACATATTATTGCTTAGAAAATATGTTTTTTATCCTACTTAAGTGTGTAATATTCTAAATTGCAAATGGTAGATCCCTCAGTCATTGAGGTGAGACCAGTAAATATTCTAGTTTTTTGTTCCAATATGTTGAGAAAATAGTTCCTAGATCAATGTAAGGTCTAATAGGACCAGCATTCTAATAATTGTGCCACATAGGAAATACCAAAGAATTGAGACAAAAATTTCCATACTTATTTGAATGAAACAATTGTTTACTCACTTGTAGGAAACACAAAGGACTGTGTTTAGTCTAAGGGGGGAGTATATAACAACCCTCATTAGCAGAACTCTTTATTGATAATGAACTATGTATTGGTGTGAATGTTTAATTGCATAGCTTCATTTTATGATGTCTATATGATGGGGTGATTGCATTCTTTTGAGCTTGGAATATGGTACTATTGACGTATTTGTGGGTGCAAGACTAGGTGCTCTCACTAGTGGGATTATATGGGTGAACCACCTACGATGAGATACATTTTGAGAAATGAAGGTGATGACTTTCTCATCTATAGATCAGGGTAACAAAATACCCTTCATGTAAATGCATTGCATTTTGCTTGTTTCATATTCACACCATTGGATTGAAAGTTCCTTATGCAATGAGTCTCCTTAATAGGTTGGCAATAGCACTAGACTATCTTAAAAGGGACCGCCTACTTAGGGATAAAACAATGGTGTGTAATATTATTGGTGTGAATATATGTTGGTATGTGTTATAAAGTATTAATTAGTTGGTGATGTTAATACTTAGAGATATTAGCATGCTAGTAACTAATATTAACAATTAAAAACTAATAAAGTGAATTATTAAATTAATTCTTGGAGATACTTTAATTATTGCATTATCTCCCTAATGTTTGGAATAAAAAATTGAATGGCTTGTAAATTTAAATTTAGCCTTATTTTTATGATTATCATGCTTAGGTGGTGCCTTAATTGGCACAAAGGTGGTGTTGGTAAAGTAACGTCTTCTTGAGTTTAAAACCACTTCCTACTTGCAAAAGGGTGTCTGATTCTATTTGAATAAAGTAGAATTCTTGGGGGATGGAATTCAATTTTTGGAAGAAAAAGTAAGGACTGAAGTCTTGGAGGAGGAGTATTCTAGGTAGCATGATGTCGAACTAAGAGACGTTGGAAAACTTTGATTCAAATGTATTATTTGTTGGTTGTTTGACATATTCTCTTCTATAACTTGAATATCCTCTTTGATTGTTGGTATTCTTTCTTTGATATTATTTTTGTACCATATTTTGTGTTATCTTTAGCTTAATATGAGTTTAGCTATGTATTTTTTGGTAGACTCCCTAAGTATTGTTTGGCTTTGATGTTAGTATTCCTTTTATGTTGAGCTTAGACATTGTTTTGGCTAGTGGTGTACATGTTTGTTAGTATGTTGCTTGTCTTCGCTTGTGGGTATTGGATATTCGCTTATTGCTGCATATTTTCCTTCTTGTTGTCGCACCAAACAATGCTAGTTTTAACCTATGCACCTTCATCCTATCTACCTATGTATAAGTCTTGTTGAATACCGATGAGGTAGATAGAATCCTTGTAATATTTCTTCTAGCCATGGGTCATATTTTTTAAAGGTTTGGTTGTGATCTACTTCACTGCTAGAAGTTAGATCAACATGTGTTTACTCTTTTCTTAAGTTGCCTATACCAGATTATCCCTTGCATTGAGTTTTGGCCTGTGTGTGGATATTTAAATATAAATTTCGATGGTTGTAGAGTGATATTTGGTTATAGTTTATTCATGATTATTATTTGTATTGAATCTCTTTCAGGTTAATAACATATTATTTAGAGAGATTTTTCATATTTTTAAAGTCTCCTTTTTGTTATGAAAGATATGAATGTTGCTTTAGTCTTGGAGAAATTACAACTTTTGGATGAGAGATATTTTATTGGTTAATAACTTTCTAAGGAAGATGTGGTTTTAGATCGGATACTCTTTTATTGTTAATGCTTTAGTTTGTTGTTGTAAACTTGAAAAATAGAAGAGTATTTTCTTAAAACGTTAGTAAAGAAAATGTTGTTGGAAGCATTCGAGAGTTGGAAATTATAAAAAAAAAGAACTATTTTATTTTTATGCTTTAGCTTGGTTATTAGGAAATGATTTTCCTATGTTAATGGTTTTTATTTAAGAATAATAGTTGGATCTTTTGGTTTTGAAAGAGAAACTATTATAATGATTCCTGAGATTTATGTGGGTTAAGGGATCATTATAAAAAGAAGTATGGGATTCTATTTTATAATATGGATTAATGAATTTTGATTTTGAAAGAGAAACTATCATAATGATTCCTGAGACTTATGTAGGTTAAGGTATAATTCTAAAGAGAAGTTTGATATTCTCTTTTACAAGATGGATTATTGAGTTTTATTTTTGAAAGAGAAACTATTATAATGATTCTTGAGGCTTATGTAAGTTAAGGGATCATTATAAAGAGAATTATGGGATTCTCTTCTTGATGACTTGTTTTATTATGTTTTATGCATGGTTGTTTATATATGGTATGATTAAGTTGCATTGCATTTAGATTTGTCCTAATCCCTAAGTATTCCTCATGAGTCATGGGTAGATTCCCTTTCATGAAGAAGAATTGCAAATTTATAGATGGTTTGGAGATCCTTGTGGATGGCTTCATAGTACCTTTGAATGTATAAATGCTATGGAAAACATAAGCTATGTACAAATTAAAGGATTGTATTACATTGCTTAAATGTTATCTTGGGTTTTGATCAATAAGATGTTGCAATATTTTAAGTAGTATAGATGGTTTTGAGCTCTATCAATTTGTGGGTATGCATATTTACATAATTTTATGTTAAGCACTTGGATCATTTAAGTTATGACATCTAAATTAAAATAATGTGTATTTATGTAGTTTTCTGGCAAGCATTTGAGTTAAGAAAAATTTTTCTTTCATTTAATATTCTTCCTTGATCAAATATATGATGGTTGTTTTATTTGATTAAAGTGCTTCTTATATTATGTGATGTATGTTACTTTACTTTAGAAGTATGTTTTAAAGTGCAACAAAATTTAATTAGAGATAAAGTTATCTTGGGTTGGTTAGAATATCTTATGGGACCCAAGTCATATAAAATCCCAATCCTAGGAGGAGTTACATGAATGCAATAACCAGGTAGACATGAGTCTTAGAAGGAGTTGCAAGAATGCAATAGCTAAGAACTCATGAACCTAGAAGGATTTTTGCAAATAAAATAGCCAGGTTTCTTTGAATCATTGCACCTTGAACGAGTAGGATCGGGTGCATCCCAACTAGGAGTTGTGGAACCCTTCACAAGGTAGCAGTGGTGATTCCTTGAATGTGTAGGTTTGAGTAATCATGTCCAATACCAGGTGAGTGGTATTGACCTTAGTTAGCCCATGGAGGTGTGGTAACTAAGCACCAAGGCTTTATGCCTGAATAACCTACCTAGATGGACTTAGGTTATGGTTAGGGAATAGGTATTCCCCTTTAAGTGTTATGGGCCTTAAAGGATAATCCCCATGTTATGGTCACATTGTCCTATACCATATAGGGTATGGAAAAATTGGGAGGACCACTTTGGCATCCTTCTAAATAATGAGGTTTAGCAAGGTGAACTCCAAAAAAGTACGAGAGGTTGACCACTCCTATCCATTGAGTGTTGCATGTAACGACATAAAACTCAAATGTGGTGAAGCCTTGAGAATGCTAAAAGAAAAACATTGGGAAATCTTGAGAACCTTGCTTGTGATAGGTTTCAAAAAACAAATTATCTCTCTCTCAGGTTGGTATATTTGGGTTGTTACAAGTCTAAATATTTCTCTCATATACTATTTAATTTCTTTGTTGGAATTTATGTCATGAAATTTAATGCTCATTTTTTCCATCTATTTGTTGTTTGGTTTCATCCATGGTATTTTATTCTATTCATTGTTTCTTTGATTACTTAATTTGGCAACCTACTATTTTTTTTTATTTCTATTTTTTTTCGGTATCCCAATAACTTGATCATAGTTTTTTCTTCTAGAAGTAAAGTCCATGTTTGACTAAGTAAAATATTATATAGGACTGATGCTTTAATTTTAAAGTATCTGTAATCGATCGCTTTTGAATTATTTCTATTTATCTCCTTTTAAAAATTTATGTATTGATATCCCACACCTCACACACATATAACACCATTGGAATAACTAATAACCCAAAAATGACCCTATGGTTTTCAATCCCACAACTCTAATTTTTTTCCCCTATTTAGCAATAAGTAGAGTGTCGATATTTCTTGTATTCATTTCATCCTGTATATTTCCCAATTGAGTTTGCTTTAAAAATCTAACCCAAGGTGTTTGTATTCTATTACTACCTCTAAAGGATTCCCTTAAAATAAAATATTTAGATGCTTTTGCTCTCTTTGAGTAGAAAATACCATACTTTTAGTCTTACTATTATTTACTTGCATCCCAACTTCTTCATAAAAATATTCTAAAGCTTTTATATGTTATTTTAAACTTTTAAGAGTCTTTCCAATCAACATGAGGTCACTGAAATAGAGAAGAAGTTTCACTACATAATTAGCCAATTGTATTTCCTCTTCCATCCTTTCTACCTATTCCTCCAATTTTTCAATGTAAAGGCCAAATAAAGTAGGTGATAATGGATAAACATTTTTCACCCTAATATCACTCATAAACACTTAGTCCTTGTGGACTTCAGATTTTTACCATCACATGCTCATAAAGTCTACGTATAATTTCTCTATAGTTGGTTAGTACACTAATTTCTTTCATTTTTTTCTATAATTTACTTCTAGCTATTGTGTTAAAAGCCTTTTTAAAATCCACAAAACAGCAATAAACTTCTCTTTTTTCATTTCATATCCTCTCCATCAAATGCCTTAAAGTAATGCAATGATTTTTTGTTGAGTACTTTGATCTAAATCTCTCTTGCCCTCTTTCCTTGATTTTAGTTTCTACTCTACTACCAAACATTTTTTGCAAAAAAAGGATTAGTTATGATGGTGCAATAATTTGAAGGACTGTTGGTGTATCCATTTTTATGCAATGGTATGACTATGTTGGTTATTCATTCTAGTGGAAATCCTCATTTAATGATTCCATTAAAAATATTTTGGATGTGTGGTGCTAAGACGTCAACCTCACACTTGAGATGTTCAACTTGCAAACCATCTATATCTTGAGATTTACCTATTACTATTTTCTTAATGCCTTCACATATTTTAGAGAAAAGAGTTCCTCATTTATATTAAATATAGGAGGGGTACTATTTTTCTTTTTTGTGTTCATATAATTTCTTAGCATATTACAACTATTGTTTACTCGTGATATTATTTTGTGTGCCTTATACTTTGTTGTAGTTATTTTCAAACTTGTCTTGGGCTATGCTTTGCAAGATATATCAACTTTTTTTACCTTGCTCTTATGTATTCTTCCTTTTTATTTTCACTAACTATTTATATATCTTTCTATTTATTTTCTCTTTGATTAGTTCTTTCAAGGTTCTTCTTATTGCTTTACATTCTTCATCATACCATGGATTTATAGGGAAGCTTTCATGTTTTTTTTTCCTAGATTTTAATTTTTTGCATGATTCCAAGACTTCTCTCATTATATCCATAAGTTTACTACTATCAAATGTATAATTTTAAAAAATATCTATCCTCTTTATTTCCTCTCTTTGCATAATCTATTTGAGTGATGTTTGAAAAGTTTTCTGATTTTTCTTTGTCATATAGATGATTCCTATTGTTTTTCCTTTAGTTATTTAAATATTTTCTTCTTGCCCACTTTCTTGCATTTGGACCTCTATGTACATTATATTGTGATCATATTTTAGCTCCATGGAAACTACTTTAATTTCTAAATCTTTTATCCTTGAAATGAAGTTTGGTGAGCAAATAACATGATCAACTACACTATGTCCATTTTGTGTTTGACATGAGTATTTTCTAAATTTTTGCCACATGTTTATGCCATTGTAAATGATCAATCCCTCTATGCTACATAGTTTAAGAAGTTCTCCATAATGTGTGATGGGTCCTTGACTGCCATTTGAGGACCTTAACCAATGATGATCCATCTCTTCTTCCAACAAAAGCGGATTATCACCTATGCCTTCATTGAAATTTAAAGAGCTCATTTATCTATTTGTTGTTCTGACATTAAACTGACCCACTAAAGCCACCTCTCCAAGCTTATTATATTATTTGATGTCTTTTGCCAATTCCATATATGGATCCTCATGATGTAAGTCATATTTCTTATAAAACTTTGATTGTTGTGGAGAAAAATAACAAGCTACAATGCTAATAAATTTGTTATTATTTATCATTATAATCCATATATACTATTTATTTAGGTATTATTTCTTAACCTATATGATATTACCCCAAGACTCTTTTATATTTTTACTCCTCAATGTTATTTTCTATTTTGTATTGCTTTATTCCATACTGATATCTTTTTGTATCCTTCATAATTTGGAATCTTGCATCCATCATGTTAATGTGTTTCTATTAGTATAATTACATTATTTGCTTTAGCTATGAGCCCTAGATCAGTACCTATTCTCCATAGACATCCACTAAAATTCCAAAGGGATAAATTTACAATACTTTGATTTTTATTGCAAGGGGAGGATTTTATACTAAAGGAAAATAAATATGATTTACTTGGATTACACTTGAACTATTTCACCTTCTTTTCTTTTCTTTTCTTTTCTTCATCATTCTTTCCACCTTTAATTCCTTCTTAATTTGAATTTATATAGAGTACTTCTTCATCCCTTGTATCCTTCTTTATTTTTTCTAATGGATGATTTGCATGAACCGTGATGGCCTTTGATATCTAATGATATGAAGAGGATTTCTTTGCCACTTTTTTGGGAGTGGAAAATTCTTGATCTAATATAAATTCTACTACAATATGATCTCCTTGCTTCATTTTAAACTTTGTGCCATAACCTATTTTTTTCTCTCTTTCTCTGTTATTTTTATTTTGTAATATCTTGCCACATGCCCATTATCATGATATTTGTTGCATTATAATGTAATATTTTCTTGATTGACATATCGATTCTTGATATAGAATTAATATTAACAAATTATGGCAAAGATTTTGAATATCCATGGCAACAAATATTTTGTGTTAGCATATAAGCTAGTTTTAACAATATTAAATTATCAAAGTTCTCACACAATCTATAAAAAATGAGATACATCAAGCAAATAAAAGAACTCACTATCTTCCTATAGATTATCAATAAAGTATTCTAGTACAAATGATGTACTACAATATCTTCCTTGTTACATTTTCTTCACAAGCTACCCTTATTAATAGCCTTTACAAAGACTCTTGACATTTCAACTTCAACTAACTCTTCATATCCTCAAACTCATAGGAGATATGACTCTTTATATTTCTCATAGGAGAAATATATTTATTGACTCCCTAATAATAACAAACCTCTAATGATTACTAAATGATAAATATTTACAAGACTCATTTACACCAAATATTTACAAAATATTTATAAATACTTACAAGGCACCAAATAATGCAATAAAATCTAACACCCCTCTTTATTACATTATTTCATATGCTTTCAACTTTGATTCTAATTCTGGTATTCAAGCTCTAATTTTGGAAGTAAATTTGGTGTTTACATTTTTTTAGCTCTAGTTATCGTATAGATTTTGTATTGACTCTGATTCTTGTTCTTTTTTATTTTATCTTTAAATTTATTCCTAGATCAATTGCATATTATTTATTTCTTACATGTTTAAGTGTTATTTCCTTCTTGAGCATAATAATTGTAGGATCATTTATGGATGAACCTATGCTTATCAAGCTCCTTTTATTTTTGTAGAGACATTTTAACATTTTCATAATTCTATTCCATTCTATTATGTTTATCCATCCAAAATGCACATCTATTTATTTTTCTTTTCTTTATAAAACTTTTGAGACTGATTATTTCCTCCACGAATTTTGTAACTCTAGAGAATCTAATGTTTCTTTGTTTTATGTTCATGTATGTTATTATTTTTTTCTTGTTTTTAGTTTTGTCTTACTATCGATGTTACATGTGCCACCATTCCCTATTACAAAATTGATATTATTAATCCCTATAATGAGTATCAAGTGCATTTATGTGTCTTTTAAGTTCATCATTGTCCTGATTTGAATGCAATAAATTATTATTGGAATGGTTAACATAGTAAGGATTGTTGTTGACAGTTTTTTACGGACTTGTACCATCCTTATCATAAATGGAAGACTTCAAATCACTAACACACTGTCTATCAATTTTTCTAGCACTGTCTATACAATCAAAGCAAACATTTCCTATACTAGATTTATCATGAACATCTCTAAAATTATCATTACCAAAGATGGATAGATCGATAGTTATTTTTTCCATCGTCATTATACTTTGTTTCTTGTCATCCTAAACCATGTGTCCTTTTTTATTTTTCTATTTTGGATTTTGTTGTTGTGTTCATGTGTATTATTGTTAATTTGATCGATATTGTCTCTATTGATATCTTTGAAAAGGTCTAGTTTTTTATTCCATTGATTGAATGAATTTAATATACAAAATCTAGTGATGTGTCCTTATTTTTTACATATATGATAAAAAAATAATAATTCAAGTCGTTCTATGATTATGAAGTAGAAGAGTTTCTTTTTGCTGAAATGAAAGCATTGTTTCTCGCTTCATCTCTTACTTAGTTTTCTATTTTATATGTATGAAGAATACTAACCATTTCATCAAATGAAACTCTTCTATTTGACACTTGGAGAGATATGACCAATGTTTTAAATGATTTTGGAAGTGCTCTAAGTGTAACTTGGACAAGAAACTTTTCTTCTACTTTCTCTCCCATAGTTTGTAGCTTTGATTTCAGATCAGCTATCCTTATAATAAAATATTCTATATTTTCACCATTTTGAACTCTCAATGAATACAATTGTGATTGTAAATGCAAAACAATGGCTTCATTATTTACCTCAAATATGATTTATAGTTTATCCTAAGCATTTGTTGAAGTCTTGAACTCACTTATATGTGCTTGTAATTAATCTAATATTCCAAATGTTATTAGTATTAGTGCTTTTGCATCTTCTTTATATTTCTATCTACCTATAGCATGTTCTAGAATGTTTTTATTTCCAATTACTATCTCCCAAATTTTTTCAACAATAAGTATTGCTTTCATCTTATTTTTCTGAGTGAAGTTTAGTTCTTTTAGTAACTAAAATTATTAGAGGAAGATTTTAGTATTTGCCATGATATTTTAAAATTGTTTCTCACATGTAGAATTTTTTTTATAAAAGTTATTTCTCACATGTAGGATTACTAACAAAGTCTTTTTGAATTTATTCAAAAAAATTGATCTAGTTTCTTTTGCACTTTGCTTAGATGAGGGGAAGTTAGAAATTTTATTTTAATTATCAAGTAGAAATCCTTTTAACTCCCTAATTAATTTATATATAAAAAAAAAAACTTTCTTTTATCACTTTTGATTGCCTTTGTCTCCCTTTTTAATTTCAAATTTGAATTTCTTCATAAATTTTTCTTTGCCTCCTTTTAAAAAATTCTTTATGAATTCCTTTTGTCTCCCTAATTATTTTGCTTCAATATTCCAATTAATATAAATGGAAAAAAAAAATATTTTGCACCTTATATGGTGTGCTCAACAATCCTTTTGCTCCTTTCCAACAAGCTTCTTTCAAATATTTCCTTAAGAATCATTATCCATAATATATATTTCATAAAATACATAAGCTTTCTGATTTACTTTCTCCTTTATATTTTATCAAATATGAATCAACTTCTCAACCTTTTAATAAAAAGCAATCTCAATAGGAACCAACCATAAATCAATGTAATGTCTACACATTTAATAAATTTACCTTCACCTTTATTTCATTCAATTTCAAATTCAAAGGTGCTTTGCTTGTTTTGAAATGTTTCAACTCTATCAACTTGCACTTTCAATACTTTCCTTGGACATGTGTTATAGATGTTACTTCTTTTGTAATGTGTATTTCAGACTAGAAATATTATGGAATTTTCTTTTGTAGGGTCTCCTCCCTTCCAGGCCTTCCTGCACCTACTTTTAAAAAATTCTCCAATGTTAATATTCCAACAATTTCCTCTAGCAACTCTAAATCTTCTTTGGTTTTTGTCATCAGGCCACTTTCTTCGTTGTTCTTTCTCCTCAATGTTTGTTTCTCACCTTTGTTTCTCTCAAATCATAGCTAATTTCTTTTCTTCATCATAGCTTTTCTTTCTTCACTTCAAGTCATCTTCTACTTCACCATGTTCTCCTTTTATATCCTTCTCTGGAATTGGGTGCACTATTTAGCCCTTAAAAACTTGGGTGCTTCTTTAAACATTTCTCTCTATCTCACCAGACAATCTCCCAACATAGCTCTAAAAAACAATATAAGTTGAAAGTTTTATGCTCATGACCGCAACTTCTTCCAAGGGTGTCTATTAACCGCTTGAGTTATTTCTTATCATGGTGCTTTCTCCATGGCACTCTAGTGTGTCTCTCACCAAACACTCCCAATATGGCTTTGATACCATTGTTAGCATATAAGCTAGTTTCAAAAATATTAAATGATCAAAGTTCTCACACAATATATAAAAAATGAGATACACAAGTATTCAAACAGATAAACATACTTACTATATTCTTGTGACTTCCAAATAAAGTATTTCAATACAAATGATGTACTAATATTCGTTGTTACATTTTATTCACAAGTTATCCTTATTAATAGTCTGTACAAAGACTCTTGATATTTTTGAGCAAGGTGCAGCAAAAATATTGTCATTGTTGTCAACACAGACAGGAATTGATGCAGTTGAAGCAGTGGACAAGAATTCAGAGGTCAGTCAGATCAAGTACAGTAAAATTCCAGGAAAACAGAAGTGGCCCAGATACAAAAATTTGCAGAAAAAGACAAGTAAGAAAACTGTCGCGATATCGCGACATGTTTTCTGTCGTGATTTCGCGACAAAAATGAGGAGAGAGAAGGCGCAACCGAAAATGTCACGATTTCACGACAAAAATGAGGAGAGAGAAGGCACGTCGAAAATGTCACGATTTCGCGACAAAAATGAGGAGAGAGAAGGCGCAACCGAAAATGTCATGATTTCGCGACAAAAATGAGGAGAGAGAAGGCACGACCAAAAATGTCACGATTTCGCGACATGTTGGAAGGAAAGAAGCAAAGTTGAAAAACTGTCACGATTTCGCGACAAGTTTGGAGAAGCAGCGCCAAGGACGAAAAGTGTCGCGATTTCGTGACAGTTTCGGAAGAAAAGCACTAAGGACGAAAAGTGTCGCGATATCGCGACACGTCGGGTTTTCGCGACCCGAAGAAGAGAGAGAATGTACGGCAACAAAAGTGTAGCGATTTTGCTACATGTTGAAGTTTCGCTGGCTGAAGCAGAGAAAAAGTGCTAAGTCAAAAAGTTGTAGCGATTTCGCTACATGTCTTGATTTCGCTAGTGCATGAAGTGAGAAATGTACGGATGCGAAAGATGTCGCGATTTCGTGACATGTTGCATTTTCACGAGCGAAAAGCAAAGAACAGCGCTAAGGCAGAAAAGCGTCGCGATTTCGTGACATGTTCCGATTTCGTTGAGGCTTGCGGAGAAAAGTGTACGCAGTGAAAAGTGTCACGATTTCGTGACATGTTCCATTTTCGTGGCTGCAAGCGAAGCAGAGTGTAGGGAAACGAAAAGTGTCATGATTTCGTGACATGTTCCATTTTCGTGGCAAGCAGAGCAGAGTGTAGGGAAGCAAAAAAATGTCATGATTTCACGACATGTTCCATTTTTGTGGTTGCAAGCGAAGCAGAGTGCAGGGAAGCGAAAAGTGTCACGATTTCATGACATGTTCCATTTTCGTGGGTGCTTGCGAAGGAGAGTTGTACGAAAGCGGAGAACGTCATGATTTCATGACATGTCTGGTTTTCGTGGTTGCATGCGAAGAAAGGAACAAGGAGGCGAAAAGTGTCACGATATCGTGACAGGTCATGTTTTCACTGGTAGAAGGTGAAGAAGAGTGCAAAGAGACAGGTGGCAACAACACGCTAACTGACAGCTAACTAGAACAGAACTGTAGTTACAGAGAAAAAGCAGGGAGCCAAAATTAGAAAAGTCAACTGAAGAAAGTGCGACGGTTACAAGTGCAGTAACAGTTAGAATATATGCAGAATCGAAAATGCATTCGAACAGCCGTATATGCAGAATCGTAAAAGCATTCGAACAGTCGTAAATGCAAAATTCGAACAGCCGCATATGGAGAATCAAAAATGCATTCGAACAGCCGTATATGCAGAATCGTAAAAGCATTCGAACAGTCGTATATGCAGAATTCGAACAGCCGCATATGGAGAATCGAAAATGCATTCGAACAGTCAAATAAGTAGAATAAAAATTGCATGCACGTAGAGAAAGGAATTCAAACAGTCAGAGTATGTGATTCGACTGCATGCAAAATTAGAAAAGTCATAGAAGACGAGGAGTCTCGATGAGGAAAAGGGGTTATAAAAGGACAGTCGTGCAGAGAATCAAGTTGCTGCTGTGAGAGTGAAATTACTATGAAAAGAGGGTTAGAAGAGGGCCAAGAGAGAAATAAGCAGGGCCGTGAGAGTGTGCAGAGTTTGTTTAATTACAGACCAGTCAGGGTCGTGTAAACAGTGAAGACATTTTTATGTCATTATAATTGCTCAAAATTGCAGTCCAAGTTGGTGCTTGGTACTAGGGGTTGGTGCTCCTATCTGTTGTAGTAAAAAATTAAGGGGTTGGTGCTCCTTCCAGTGGATGATGGTAAAGTGTTTGTAAAATTGGTATTTTGCACAGACTGGATTTGGATTGGAGTTCAAGCGAGTCATTTTTGAGGAGTAGCCAAATTGGTGAACCTCGTTATATTGTGTGTTGTGGTGTGCTCTCTTGTTCAATTTGCTTTTCTGGTTTTCAAGTTCTCTTTGCTTCAGTTTTAAATGTTGTAGATTTGAATTTTAATAGCTACACTGATTCACCCCCCCCTCTCAGTGTCATTGTGTGAATATCAATTGGTATCAGAGCAAGGTTTCTTGAACAAGCTTAATCAGCTAAGGTGATCTTGGAAGAAACACAATGGTAGGTGGTGAAGGATTCTCATCCAACAAAGCTCCCTTGTTCGATGGAACTAATTACACTTTCTGGAAACTCAGGATGCAGACATATCTGAGTGCGTTGGGATACGACATTTGGGATTCTGTAGATAGTGGATACACAACACCCACTACTCCTCCAACAGATATTGCTGAGAAGAAAAAATTTGAGAACAACTCCAAAGCAAAGAATGCCATAATGTGTGGGCTTGTAGACAGTGAACTGATAAGAGTCATGAGTTGTAAATCGGCAAAAGACATGTGGGATAAAGCGAAGAGCATCCATGAAGGAGACAGCAAGATCAAGGAAGCCAAGCTGCAAACTCATCGAGCTCAGTTCGAAGCATTACAAATGAATGAAGATGAGAACATAGAGGCCTATATGTCTGAGAGTCAATGGAATCATTAATGCAATCAGAGGACTCGATGAAGAAATTGATGATGCAGTTGTCATGAAAAAGGTTCTCAGAACACTTCACAAAAGATTTAACTCCAAAGTTTTTGCAATAGAAGAGGCGAAAGATCTAAACAATTTTAGCATGGATGAGATGCATGGTTCCTTGACTGCATACGAAATGAGAATAGGACAAACTAAGCCTATAGACAGAGAAGCTACTTTTAAAGCACACAAGAATATAAAAGCTGAACATGAATCTGAGGATGAAGAGACACTGGATGAAACGGAAGCTAATTTTGTTCGAAAACTCACAAAGGGAAAAGGAAAATATAGAGGAAAGCTACCATTTAAGTGCTTCAATTGTGGAGGAGTCGGTCATTTTGCAGCCAAATGTCCAATGCATGAGAAAACCAAAAATGGTGAAGGGTCACACCAAGAAAAAGGTGACTGGAAGAAGAAACAAAATTTTAGAAAGAACAACTTCAAGAAGAAAAGCTTCATATCCAAGAATGTCAGCTCTTCTAAGAAAGCTCAGGTGAGGATTCCGAAGAAGAAATGGGTGAAGCTCTGTTCATGGCACTTGAAGAAGAAAGAACAGAAGAAAATCAGGAAGGTGATGAAAACTTTAAGGATGAGGCTGAAGTATATCCGGAAGGAGAATTGGTTGCTTGCACTTGAAGAGTTGAGTGTAGAAAGGAAAAAGAATAAAAAGTTTTCAAGAAAACTAGAGGATGCCACCTGACATAATAAACAGTTTGAAAATACGGGACGGAGGAATTCAAGAAAATGTCCGAAGTTCTTGATGAACAATTAACTGTAAAGACAGTTGAATGCAGCAAGCTAGAAGAAGACATTGTTAAGTTAAGGATGCAGCTAGAGGAGATGAATAGGAAATTGAGTTGTTTTCATAAGTTTGAAGAAAGTATTGTAAAGCTGGATAAAATGTTAAATAACCAAAGGCCTTCTGGCATCAAATTTGGTTTAGGCTTCGATGAAGGAGAATCATCAAAGGGTTCAAAGGCCTTAAATGTAGAACCCATAAAGAAAGAAGAAAAGATCAGGGTTTGATCAAGAAAAAACAAATCATGCCAAAGAAAGCAATAATGCCGGACTCAAGAAGAGTCATTGACAAAGATGGATTCACAAAAGTCACACATCCAAGAAGGAGAAGATTCATGGCTCCTACTTCAAAGCTGGCAAAGACCTGCACCCGGGTTTAATCATTCCTTTTCGGTTATTGTTTTAAATGCAATGCTTATGGCCATAAGATTTCAGATTGCAATCATAATGTATCTCAAAGGAATTTCACCGAGTAGAAATGTTTTTTCTCCTTTAATGAATTATGCAGTTGAATGTTATAATTGTCATAATTTTGGACATATTGCAAGAAACCGTAGAAGCACTTTTGCATCAAATAATTATCAGGGTAGAAAATCTCAACCAAATGGGTTGAAACAAAACAAGAAATTTCTTGAAAAATAGGCACATGCTAATGAAAGGGCAAAGGCAAAACAAGTAGCCAAATCTGCCATCAAACCAGAATGGAAAGAAAAGGAATCTTTGATTGTTCAGACTGCTTTTAAAGCACAGAACAAATCTGCACCATGGATACTTGACAGTGGATGCTCCAGTCACATGACAGGTGACAAGCAAAAATTTGAGAAGTTACAGAATTATGAAGGTGGTTCCGTGAAATTTGGAAATAATGATGGAGCAAAGATAGTTGGAAAAGGATCAGTCAAGATCAGTGATGGAAAGATAAAATCAAAAGAAGTCTTGTTTGTGATTGGTCTCGAAGCATAACTTGTTGAGTGTAAGTCAAATCTGTGACAGAGGTCATGAAGTCATTTTTAAGAAGCAAGGTCGTGAAGTGAGAAAAGCACACAGTGGGAAGCTGATATCTACTGGATCAAGGACTTCTGGTAATCTTTATACTCTCTCAAAAACTGCAGAAGGAACATGCTTGATTGGATAGGAAGATGAAAATTGGCTGTGGCACAAGAGGCTCGGTCATATGAGTTTTGACAATCTACCAAAAATAAGTTCAAAAGGAGCAGTAAGAGATATACCAACCATTGGCAAACTAGTAAATAGCATCTGTGCTTCATGTCAAAAAGGAAAGCAAACCAGATCCACATTTAAATCAAAGGAATACTTCACCAGCAAACCGTTGGAGATAATTCATACTGATTTGTGTGGACCCATGAGAACACAAAGCATAAATGGTGACAAATACTTTATGTTGTTCATAGATGATTACTCCAGGATGACATGGGTATTATTTTTAAAGCTTAAATCAGATGCCTTTGAGATGTTTAAGATTTTTAAAAAATAGGTTGAAAATCAAACTGGAAAAAAGATTAAATGCCTAAGATCAGACAGAGGAGGAGAGTTTATTTCAGAAGAATTTGCAGAATACTATCAAAAATATGGGATAAGAAGACGAGTTTCAGCGAGCAAGGACACCTCAACGAGAATGGTGTTGTAGAAAGGAAGAACAGGACAGGTGCAGAAATGGCACGGACAATGTTGGTCGAGAACAAAATAGTCGATGATTTTGGAAAGAGGCGGTCCATACTGCAGTTTACATTCAAAACAAGTGCATGCTAAGACCGCATGAAAGCAAAACACCTTATGAGCTGTGGTTCAGTGAGAAGGCAACAACAAGATATTTCAAAGTATTTGGCAGCAAGTGCTACATCAAACGGATCGAAGATAATCTCGATAAATTTGAAGATAGAGTTGATGAAGGTATTTTTCTTGGTTACTCAACAAAAAGCAAAGCCTACACATGTTACAACAAGAGGCTAAAGAAAATTGTTGAGAGTGTTGATGTTAAAGTTGATGAAGGTAGAGAGCGAGAAATTCCTTATCAAGAAAACTACCCTATTTATGAAGAAGTCATTGAAGGAGATGATGAAAAGGAAACAGAAGAGAATCAAAAATTTGATCCAGATGTTTTAAAAACTGACTCGGAAGAAGAAGAAAACAAGAAATTTAAAACTGGCAGCTGGCAAAAAAATCATCCCGAGTGAAGCAGTTATTGGGGACCCCACAGATGGTATTCAGACAAGAAGAGCATCAGTGCGGAACTATTCTCTGTTATCCAGCATTGAACCTAAAAATGTTGCTGAAGCAAGCACGAATGAAAGTTGGATGAAGGCAATTAATGAAGAACTAGATCAGATTGAGAAAAACAAAACCTGGGAATTAGTACCACGGCCAACAAATAAAAACATAATTGGCACTAAATGGATTTTTTGAAATAAATTAAATGAAGATGGACAGGTTGTCAGAAATAAGGCAAGATTGGTCTGTAAAGGCTATGCTCAGGTTGAAGGCATTGATTTTGAGGAAACCTTTGCACCGGTAGCCAGACTAGAGGCAATCAGAATGTTTCTGGCTTTAGCAGTCCATAAAAATTTCAAAGTATATCAAATGGATGTAAAATCAGCATTTCTGAATGGAAAACTGGAAGAAGAGGTTTACATTGAACAACCAGATGGCTTCCAACTCGGTGACAATCCAGATTTTGTTTGCAGGTTAAAGAAAGCATTATATGGTTTGAAACAGGCACCCAGAGCATGGTATGCAAGGCTGGATAACTATCTTATTAAACAAGGGTTCAAGAAAGGTTTGGTGGACAACAATTTATATGTCAAAATAGAGAAGGGCCATCTTATTGTTCTTGTTGTTTATGTAGATGATATAATATTTGGCAGCAGCATGGATGAATATTGCAAAGACATAGCAACTAAAATGAAGAAAGAATTTGAGATGTCTATGATTGGTGAACTTTCTTATTTCCTAGGACTACAAGTCAATCAAAATAAAAAGGGCATTTTTATTTCTCAAGTTAAATATGTAAAAGAAATGCTGAAAAAGTTCACAATGGAAGATAGTAAACCTGTTAGCACTCCCATGACAACAGGCTGCAAGTTGAGCAAGGATGACAAATCTCCAGATGTAGATCAAACTATGTACAGGTCTATGATTGGAAGCTCTTTGTATTTAACGACCACTAGACCAGATATATTACAGGCAGTATGCATGGTTGCAAGATTTTAGGCTAGTCCCAAAGAAACTCATGTGACAATTGTAAAGAGGATCTTTAGGTACCTCAAGGGTACTATGGATTATGGGTTGTGGTACCCAAAAGGTAAAGACTTCACTCTGATTGCATATTCTGATGCAGATTGGGCAGGATGTATTGATGACGAGAAGAGTACCGGTGGAGGAGCATTTTATCTTGGAGACAGTTGGTAGCATGGCACAGCAAGAAACAAGAATCAGTCTCTCTATCCATAGCAGAGGCAGAATACATTGCAGCAACAACATGTTGTACACAGATATTATGGATGAGACAAACGTTGAAAGATCTTGGTATTCACTTCAAAGAGCCAATATCAATAAAATGTGATAACACTAGTGCTATCAACATATCCAAGAATCCGGTTATGCATTCTAGAACCAAACATATTGCGATCCGGTATCATTTCTTGAAGGATAAAGTTGCTGAAGGAGAGGTCAAATTGGATTTTGTTCCAACTACAGAGCAGGTAGCTGATATATTCACAAAACCATTGCCCAAGGAAGTTTTTGAGTACCTTCGGAATAAGTTGGGAGTGGTCACAATTCCCAAGAACTGACTATCATTTGGGATCACATTCTCAGGGGGTGCATTTATGCCTATGCTTATAGTTTTGCTTATATTTATGATTTTTGCTAACTATAACAATATTTGTCTGAGAGTGGTGTGCATAGACTCAGGGGGAGTCTGCAGCAGCCCTTTGGTATTATTGTCAAAGGGGGAGAAGAATTACAGGAGAGTGCATGAGTGTTGCCAACAATTCCAAAGGGGGAGATTGTTGAGCAAGGTGCAAGCAAAAGTATTGTCATTGTTGTCAACACGGGACGGGAATTGATGCGGTTGAAGCAAGTGGACAAGAATTCAGAGGTCAGTCAGATCAAGTACAGTAAAATTCCAAGAAAATAGAAGTGGCCCAGATACAAAAATTTGCAGAAAAAGACAAGTAAGAAAACTGTCGCGATATCGCGACATGTTTTCTGTCGCGATTTTGCGACAAAAATGAGGAGAGAGAAGGCGCAGCTGAAAATGTCACGATTTCGTGACAAAAATGAGGAGAGAGAAGGCGCAGCCGAAAATGTCATGATTTCGCGACAAAAATGAGGAGAGAGAAGGCACAGCCGAAAATGTCACGATTTCACGACAAAAATGAGGAGAGAGAAGGCACAGCCAAAAATGTCATGATTTCGCGACATGTTGGAAGGAAAGAAGCAAAGTTGAAAAACTGTCGCGATTTCGCGACAAGTTTGGAGAAGCAGCGCCAAGGACGAAAAGTGTCACGATTTCGCGACAGTTTCGGAAGAAAAGCACTAAGGGCGAAAAGTGTCGCGATATCGCGACACGTCGGGTTTTCGTGACCCGAAGAAGAGAGAGAATGTACGGCAACAAAAGTGTAGCGATTTCGCTACATGTTGAAGTTTCGCTGGTTGAAGCAGAGAAAAGCGCTAAGTCAAAAAGTTGTAGCGATTTCGCTACATGTCTTGATTTCGCTAGTGCATGAAGTGAGAAATGTACGGATGCGAAAGATGTCACGATTTCGCGACATGTTGCATTTTCGCGGGTGAAAAGCAAAGAACAACGCTAAGGCAAAAAAGCGTCGTGATTTCGTGACATGTTCCGATTTCGCTGAGGCATGCGGAGAAAAGTGTACGACAGCAAAAAGTGTCGCGATTTCGCGACATGTTCCATTTTCGTGGCTGCAAGCGAAGCAGAGTGCAGGGAAGCGAAAAGTGTCACGATTTCGCGACATGTTCCATTTTCGTGGCTGCAAGCGAAGCAGAGTGCAGGGAAGCGAAAAGTGTCACGATTTCGTGACATGTTCCATTTTCGTGGTTGCAAGCGAAGCAGAGTGCAGGGAAGCGAAAAGTGTCACGATTTCGTGACATGTTCCATTTTGGTGCTTGTGAAGGAGAGTTGTACAGAAAGCGGAGAACGTCGTGATTTCGTGACATGTCTGGTTTTCGCGGTTGCATGCGAAGAAAGGAACAAGGAGGCAAAAAGTGTCGCGATATCACGATAGGTCATGTTTTCGCTGGTAGAAGGCGAAGAAGAGTGCAAAGAGACAGGTGGCAACAACACGCTAACTGACAGCTAACTAGAACAGAACTGTAGTTACAGAGAAAAAGCAAGGAGCCAAAATTAGAAAAGTCAACTAAAGAAAGTGCGACGGTTACAAGTGCAGTAACAGTTAGAATATATGCAGAATCGAAAATGCATTCGAACAGTCATATATGCAGAATCGTAAAAGCATTCGAACAACCGTAAATGCAGAATTGAACAGCCGCATATGGAGAATCGAAAATGCATTCGAACAGTCGTATATGCAGAATCGTAAAAGCATTCGAACAGCCGTATATGCAAAATTTGAACAGCCGCATATGGAGAATCGAAAATGCATTCGAACAGTCAAATAAGCAGAATAAAAATTGCATGCACGCAGAGAAAGGAATTCAAACAGTCAGAGTATGTGATTCGACTGCATGCAGAATTAGAAAAGTCATAGAAGACGAGGAGTCTCGATGAGGAAAAGGGGTTATAAAAGGACAGTCGTGCAGAGAATCAAGTTGCTGCTGTGAGAGTGAAATTACTGTGAAAAGAGGGTTAGAAGAGGGCCAAGAGAGAAATAAGTAGAGCCGTGAGAGTGTGCAGAGTTTGTTTAATTACAGACCAGTCAGGGTCGTGTAAACAGTGAAGACATTTTTATGTCATTATAATTGCTCAGAATTGCAGTCCAAGTTGGTGCTTGGTACTAGGGGTTGGTGCTCCTATCTGTTGCAGCAAAAAATTAAGGGGTTGGTGCTCCTTCCAGTGGATGCTGGTAAAGTGTTTGTAAAATTGGTATTTTGCACAGACTGGATTTGGATTGGAGTCCAAGCAGTCATTTTTGAGGAGTAGCCAAATTGGTGAACCTCGTTATATTGTGTGTTGTGGTGTGCTCTCTTGTTCAATTTGCTTTTCTGGTTTTCAAGTTCTCTTTGCTTCAGTTTTAAATGTTGTAGATTTGAATTTTAATAGCTACACTGATTCACCCCCCCCTCTCAGTGTCATTGTGTGAATATCAGATATTTTAACTTCAACTAAATCTTCATCTCTTTAAACTCATGGGAGTTATGAATCTTTATATTTTCATAGGAAAAATATATTTATTGACTCCCTAATAATTTTAAACCTCTAATAATTACTAAATAACAAATATTTACAAGACTCCTTTATACTAAATATATATAAAGTATTTATAAAATATTTATAAGTACTTCCAAGGCACCAAATAATGTAATAAAATCTAACATTATGGTATATATAACACGTATTTGCTTCTCAATAGTTGGTCCCTCCTAGATGAACTTTCCTAGAGTATTGTCAATATTCTTAAAAACCTCTTTGTTGATAGGTTAATATTAACTTTTGTCTCCACATAAAAATTCTCACTTCATGGTCTTAAATATAATGTATATATTCCCTTAAACCATGAGCCACCATCCATTACTTTATCCCTTAATTTTAAATTGGATAAGATGATGAGAAAAAATTATGGGATAATATGATTTCAATTCCCACTTCCACTTAATCAAATAATCAAATATTGAATCTCTGAAAAAACTTACCAATATCCATGAAAATTTTATATCAACCCTCTAGTTTTAAGAACCATTATGTCATGCTTGATCATCTCATATTTGATAATCACTACTCATGAAAAATTTGGTGCCTAGATAGAGATTTTCATAAACTAGCTTTTCGTCTTGTCCCCAACTAAGAATTTATACTTTTAGCTAGGGTATTGTTGCTTCCATTTTGAGCTTTTAAAGAGGACTTTCTTCCATATTATCTAGATTTTACTCATAAGCATCCTTTATTTTATGAATATATTCAAATATTTAAAACAAAAAAATTTGCTTCTTGTTGGAGGTATTACATCATTTGGTCCCTTTGTAAATATTTATATTAGGGTGTGTTTGATATTTAAGTCCATAGTATATGTCAAGTTCTTAAGTGTGAGTATGTATCATGTAATTAAGTGTGGAATTATGAGTGTGAGGTGTCATGTGTGTAAGAGTGAGTTATAAGAGTGATGTATCAAGTTTAGAAGTAGGAAATTATGTGCAATCATGAGAGACTTTATCTTTATGTAATATGTGAGATTTATTATGTAAAGAGGAAAATATGAAGAGTTGGTTCTCCCATGAGTTTGAGGAGAGCAAAGGTCAAGATTCATGCATATGAAGAGTCTCATGTATGTATATTAAAGAAATATTTGTATTATGTAATCAAAGAAGCATTGCATTTATGCATGCTTTTAGTAGATGTATCTTCAATAAATATTTTATTTTTGTGTAATATTGTTATTAAATGGTTGAATAAATTTATATGAGATATTATATGATCATGAAGTTTATTAACCTATGATAATAGAGCTCATTTGCTAGTAGTGGTATCAAAGCCATATTCGTTTGACATTTAGGGTGGAGAGAAAGAGAGGTTAATAAGAGTTGAGGAAGAGATATGGTGAAGAGACAACAGAGAGATGATTAAGCAGTGACTAGAGGTTGAAGAGTGCTGGAGAAAAAGAGATTGAAGAAATAATGTTGAGAGGAGACTATTGGTGTCAAGGTTGGTAGTTAGCTAGACGTATGTTTTTTAACATGAATGGATTGGATATGCAGAGTTTATTAGAGGAGATTCAAATAAAGAATGGTTGGTAGAGAAATACTTTTCTCGAGTGTTAGGCTAAGATTCTACAGTAAGAGAAGGTTATGTCTAGGCACCAGGTCGAGAGTGAAAGTTATGTCCATAAGAGGCAAGAAGAAGTGTGAAAGTTACATCCAAATGCAAGGAGAAAGACAAAAGGTGATAGTGGAAGCTATATTCAAAGGCAAGAGAATGAGAGAAATTAGAGCATTCATGAAGACACATGTAGAGAGTGGAAGAACGTCAAAGTATTAATAAATTGGAGCATTGGAAGATAGTGCCTAAGCAAAAGAGTGATTGGAGATTGCAGTTGAAGGAGAATCTAATAGAATTAGAGGTGAACGTTGAGGTAGAGACGAATGTGTCATAGAGGTGCAAGAGTAATGCTTTGAGAGGAATGTAGAAAAATTATAATCTGAAGCATGAATTTTATCTATAATTGAAGCATTCAATAACACCCATAAAAATCTTAAGTTTGGAAAGACAAAAGGCAACACTTGTACGTGTGAATGAGACAAAATAAAGCAAAGGTTAAAGTGCCATTAAAAGGTAAATCTTAACTGTTATAATAATTGGAAAATCAGGTGCACATTTGATTTGAAATTGGATTAATTTATTTTTTGGGAGACATAAGAAGGTGATTAAATAAATTTAAGGAGAATAAAATGATCAAGAACGAAGTGAAGGAAAAATTAATTAAATATTGGAGGAGGAAGCGAGGGAGATATAAGAATATTATAGAATTTGAAATTTTAGAAATGAAAAATTAATTGAAAAAAAGAAAAAGAATTGAATTGAGCAAGAATAAAGATTTTGAAGAAAGAAATTTAAAAAATTTAAAAAGAAATTTATTTGAGGAAGAATTACCATGGAAGAAAATATTCAAAATGCATTGCTAGAAGAAAATAAAGAAATGTTGAAATACCTAAAACTTCACACACAACACTTGATAGAGAATACCGATGAACAAAAAGATATATCAATAAAATTAAAGGACTTACACTCAATTTTCAAAGAAGCCAAATATTAAAAAATTTGCAACATTTGACAATTATCTAAGTTTAGAACTTATTGAAGCAAATGAATATTCTAAAGATGCTATTATACTACCTATTGATATAGGTATGATAATGTATATGACATTCTTGACGTTTATAAAGATAAGAATAATTGATTAAAACGTTGAAGGATAAACCTGTGATGAAAGACATCAATTGCAACACAAATGACTTACATGATATATCAACAAATGATCTTCTTCAAATAAATTTGGATATAAATAAAGAATGTGTAAACAATATTGATTTTTTATATTCTACATGTGATTCAAATGATGGCAAGGACAAAATTAATAGAATATATTATTGTGTTGACTTGCTTATAAGAATGACAAGTATCAACCCAAAAGAACATTTTCAATGCTCAAACTTGGAGTAATGGAGTTAGTATCAAAAGACCAAAATCAAAGAAAAGGTAAAATACCTTCATACCAAATAATGTAATAGGGGTGTTGGAGGTATTACATTATTTGGTCCCTTTGTAAATATTTATATTAAGGTGTGTTTTATATTTGAGTCCATAGTATGTATCAAGTTCTTAAGTATGAGCACATTTCATTTAATTAAGTGTAGATTTACGAGTGTGAGGTGTTTTGTGTGAAAGTGTGAGTTGAGAGAGTGATGTGTAAGTTTAGAAGTAGGGAATTATGTGCAATTGTGAGAGACTATGTTTATGTAATATGTGATATTTATTATGTAAAGAGGGAAATATGAAGAGTTGGGAGGAAAGGTCAAAAGTCATGCATATGAAAAGTCTCATGTAAATATATATTGAAGATAAAGCTTTGTATTATGTAATCAAAGAAGCATTGTATATATGCATCCTTTTAGTAGATGTACTTCCAATGAAGATTTCATTTGTAATTTTAAAATATTTATATATTATCTTATTTTAAATATATTACTTTAAACATATATAACAAATGTCACGTGAATCATGTTGTGATAACACTTTTACTATAAGGAGATAAAACATTGCAAGGCATCGACAACAAACTTTATTCAAATATCTTATTAAAACAATGATAATACATATAGATAGTTACAAGCAAACTTTATTCAGATATCTTATTAAAACAATGATAACACATATAGATAGTTGTAAGCTTATTGTAGTGGTAAAGGCTTTGGCCTCTTTTTGAGAGGCCCAAGGTTCAAACTCCACATATGAGAGAGGACCGAGACCCCTCATAAAAACTTGTGTAAACTCATTGAAAAATATATATAGCTGCATTGGTAAAGGCTTTGGTCCAAGGTTCAAACCCCACTAAGTATAAGGGGGCCAAAACCCCTTATAAAAAAAGATCCCTCTTAAAAACCTATATAAACTCATTGAAAAACTTATAAAAAATATATAATATATATAAAATTTAAAAATATTTTGTGTCCACATATATATAAAAAAATAAAAAATAAATAAGATACAAGAGGGAGTAGTTTTTTTCTTTTTTAAAAAATCATGCTAATTGAAAATATTCCTTCTATATTTTATTATAAATTTGAAATGTTTTATAAATAACATTTTACTGAATACAAAGGCAAAAGTTTTTGGTATTCCTTAGCTGAAGGGCTCTTCTAAAACAAATAAATTCAAGGCAGCCCTTAAAAATTGACACCTTGTGTTATTAGCCCTTCAAAAATGAGCCACATGGTATAAGTCTCTTCATTAAGTACAGATAGTTTCCTATCCATTAGGGTTTCTTTTACAGAAACAACCATTGCAGTTGCACTGTGTCAAAGAAAGCTCCTGAAACATACAGGATGCTAACATTCAACTTCTTTAAACATTACAATTGAAAAATCAAACGTCACAACGAAACTTTACAAATAAACACACCTGGACCTGCCTCTGGAGGAATTTTATATACTCCGCCGCCTCATCTAACATGTCTGCAATATTTGTTTGCTTCACAACACCAAAAAAAAATGCGTCACACAAAAAATTGGAGAATCTTAAGACTTGATGAACAATAAAGCCCTGAGATTTCATACTTTCTCCATGCTCGGCACAAGTTCCTGAAGTTTCCTCATGCGTTCACTGATCCGTGTTCTTCTCACCTGAAGAAAATAAAAGAATTGAAAGAATAATTTATTCAAGGTTTCAACAAAGAAAATAAAGAATCGTTACACAGGAATGGCCAGAACTAACCCTCTCTGCAATACTTCGCGGATGTGTGGCAAACCCTCGCTTTGCGCGGATTTTAAAAGGAACGCAGTCTTGGGCCGCATTATTCTCCATTGTTATCGTTTCTGAAGTACTCGAATTCGGTAAACTAAACTGATGGCCCCAATTGTCTACACACTCCTAAAAACAATTAAACAACTTAAAATTCTATAACTCGGTAAATCATCATGACATTATGACATTATTGAAATTGGAAAAAACTGTTTGTTTTACTTGTCAGCGATGATTTTTTTTTTTTTTTTTTTTTCAAATAATATAACAAAAGCTTCGTATTGATACCTGTATGCTGTAAATATTTGGAGAAGGCAAGGTATTGCCGACATTTTCTGGATCAAAACCGTCCATTTTGCTTTTTGCGGGAATTATCACTGATCTATTATTTTATCCTGGTTCTTTCTTGAATGGCAGGAAATGAATGAATTCATGTGCCCAATATTATAGCAGTTTCATGGGTCATGGATTCGAATCCGTGGAGCAAATTTTAGCATAAAGGCGGTGGATTCGATTCAAGGGAATACAGAAAAATACACAAGGACTAATGAGATGAGGAAATCCAAACCACGGCGTTCTCCTGGTCGTAACCGCTTGCCGACTTGCTTCGATCGTAGCATAAGTCACGATTTTAATATAATTCAATTTGTTTACTACATTTTGTGTTGAATTCAGTTGCAGCCGTTAGAGACGTAAAGACACGTTTTTTTTTTATAAAAGGTTGAGTCTATATAGTACCCACATAGTTTAGGTTAGATTACTACTTTTGCAAATAACTATGTCTTTAATATAGATAAATTTAAGAAGAGAGATTTATCAACATTGAAAAATATTTCATCTTTTAGAAATCAATCTTTGTGAAGGGTTGTCTCATTCAATTAATTCTTGGACCACTTTGTGCAAAATTTGAAGAGGTTTAAAATGGTCATATGAAGAAATTCGAGAAATATTGAGGGGGATACAACCCTGTGAAGTCATCCATCTGGAACAAGGGCAATGATAAATTTTCAAGTTGTGAAAAACGAAATTAAAAACATTTGTCAACCAGGGTTCAGATGATGGGAGAAGCAATGGAGGGTTAGGGCTTGAATGAGGCACGACATTATGTCTTGGCATAGGATTTTTTAGCCAAGTTTTTTTTTCTCTTCTTTATCTTAGAAATTTTGCTTGCAAATTAGTATAATTTTTTTATTAAATATTATATTTGCTATAGGGTATTTTGGTAAATTTCAGTAGATTTTGAGTTTTAGTTTCCTTCTCATGGATCGATTTATAGCTAAATCCTTAGAATCATCTCTAGTAGTAGAGGTTACTGAGAAAACCTTAAAGGACCAATCTTTGTTGCTCAAAGATAGCGCATTTTTTGGTAAATTTAATAGGTATTGGCCAAGGGCTTTAGCCTTGATAAAATGGATTGATAGGAGTTGGAAGTATCAAGAAATGATTCTATCTTTCTTCCCAAAGGTTTCTTCCTAACCATTTTTTGTTCTAGGGAAGAAAGAGATAGAATCCTAAAAGGGGGTCCTTGGTTTATGGGAAGAGTAGGATTCTTCCTTACCCGTTGGTATGAAGGCTTTTCACCTAAAAATATAAATCTATCTCTAGTACCAATTTGGGTTAGGATGTATGGGTTTCCCATTGAGTTTTAGGAAATGGATACCTTCAAGGCAATAGACAATACTTTGTGAGAATTCCTTGAGATTTCAGAAGCTAAAAAAGATGGATTCTTGGTTATTTATGCTTAGATATTGGTCATGATTGATATAAGTAAACCTTTACCAAAATCAGTCATTCTTAAGTATGGGGATAAGATGTGGATCCAAACCATAGATTATGAAAATGTTTCTTTTAGATGCAAATATCATGAGGAGGAGTATATTGAGATATCATGCCCTAAGAAAAGTCCAACATAATTATAAGTAGAAAAACGCAAGAGAAACTTACAAATGGATATGGATGAGGATGGTTTTCAACTTCTAACAAATAGAAATAGAAAAATGAAAGAAAATAAGTAGTGGAGACCAGTGAGGAAGATTAATGGAAGAAATACCAACTCTTTTGAGGTTTTAGCTTATGAATAAAAAGTAGAACAAAGCTTAAAGGATGTTGGAAATATGTTCAATATTTGTCTGGTGGGGTTAACACTTAAAGGTACTAGACACTTTGTACCTATACTCACTGGCGTTCAAGGTCGAGTTAAGCCCTAAACAGAGGTTCAACGTTGGTAGCCCTTCGAAAAGCAAAGATCCAAGGGTGGTAGCCCCCGACCAAAATTTAAGGTTTTTTAAGTTATTTTTAGACCCATATGGGCTTTTTAGGGTTACTATATTTGAACTCATATATTTTTTCCCATGATATTATAAAATTTGTGCATGTGCCTTTGTTATATATATCGCACTTGCATTAGGATTTGGAGATATACATAAGAGGAAAATTATTGTACTTGAGTTTTCTCAATTAAGGGTTTCTAGGATAAATATTGTGTTATGTGTGTATCTGCTGTCTTCTTCTTTTGATTCTACAATTACTGCTTTTCTATATTTAGTTTATTGGAGCTCTTTATTTCTCTTTATTTGGTATCAGAGCTAGGTTTTAGCTTTGTTCAAGGAGTAAGGGTTTCAACCCTATGATAAATTAAGTCTTGATTGGGAGTTGTATACGAAAGAATCTAGGCAAAGGAGAAAGATGTGAAGCACACTGGTAGAGATTAAAAAATTAAATGGACATAATTTTGAGTTATGGAAATTCAATATGGAAGATTTGTTGGTTGATAAATATTAGTGGATTGTGGTCTTGAGAATAAAACCAACATCAATGATAGATGAGAATTGGTTGAAAATAAATAGGAAGGCAAGAAGTTCCATCAGATTATGCTTATCTGATTTGGTATTGTTGAATGTATCTACAGATACCACAACAAAGTTGTTATAGAATAAGCTATGAATATTATATCAGACAAAGTCGCTAGTAAATAGACTCTTTATTCAAAAGAAATTGTATTTGCTTCGGATGAATGATGGTGACTCTTTGGCTAAACATTTGAATGTCTATAACATTGTGGTAAGTCAACTAACCTCTATAGAAATAAAAATAGATGAAGAGGAAAAATATATTACTTTACTTTGTTCATTACCTGATTCATGGATAACCTAGTTATGGCTATCACCAATACTACATCTAAATTGAAAGTAGAGGATATAGTAAAAACTTTTTTATCTGAGGAGATGAGATAAAAATATTCTAAGTATTATCATCAAAAGGATGCCTTGGTTGTGAGAGGTCATTCTCAAGAAAGAAAGAAAAAAAAATTAGGATAAAGGAAATCAAAATCTAGGGGTAAATTGGTTGCAACATAAAATAGGAAATGTTGGAAGTGTTGTAAAGCAAGACATTATAAATGAGACTACAGATCTAAAAAGGTTGATAATAATCAATCATATGATGAAGGAACTACAAAAATAAAGACCACAAATAAAGATTTAGGGGACTTATTCTTAGCTATAGGATGCTCAAGTGAATGCCATGACTCATGGTTAATTGACTTAGGTGCTTCTTTTTATATGACTCTTCATAGGGAGGGGTTTTATGAATATGAAAAGATAAATGGAGGTGAAGTCTTCTTGGGAGACAATTCGACATATAAAATAATAGGTTGAGGAAGAGTCAAGTTGATATTAAAATATGGAAAAATTAAAACCCCTCTTAGTGTGTTGCATATTTCGAGTTTGGTAAGGAATATGATATTTGTGAGTAAGATGAATGATGTAGGTGTGAATGTGGTATTCAATAAGGATAGTTGCAAGATGGTTTATGGAGCCTTGGTGTTGGTAAGTTGGGGAGTTCACATAGACATTTTTTTCAAACTTGTGGCTACCACTATAAGTATTAATTGCAATAACTCTTCAATTGTAGAGGAAAATAATATGGTAGAAATGGCTCCAAGTATTCCTATAGTGAAGAAAATTTTATGGTATCAACGCATGGGGCATATTGGTGAGAAAGGCCTTTGAAAATTAAAAATGAAAGGTGTGGCTGAAGGAATTTATGATTGCTTGTTAGATTTTGATTTGTGTGAGCATTGTATTTTTGGAAAACAAACTAGAGTCAAGTTTCCTAGTAGTGCTACAAGGTCTAAAGTATTTCTACATCTAATTCACAATGATGTGTTTGGACCTACAAAAGTACCATCTTAGGTAAATCTATCTATTTTGTTACATTTATAGATGATTTCTCAATAAAGACCTAGGTATATCTTCTATGGAACAAATCTGAGATTTTCAATAAATTTAAAGAGTTTAAGGCTCTTGCAAAAAATTCAATAGAGAAAAAAGATAAAAGTTTTGAGATGTGATAATGGTGGTCAGTATTGCTCTAATAATTTAAGTGGTTTTGCAAGGACTATGGAATAGCAAGATATAAAACAACTTCGTATACTTCACAATAGAATGAGGTTGTAGAAAATATGAACAATATATTGATGGATAAGGTCAAAAGTATGCTAAGTGGTGTAAGGTTAGAAAAACAATTCTTGGTAGAAGTTGTGTTAGTAGAAGTATGGAGTGGTAAGAAACCCTCTCTCAATTATATAAGGGTTTTTGGTTGTGATGCTTATATGTATGTCCCAAAAGAGAAAAGGACTAAGCTAGACTATAAATCTAAAAAATGTATATTTGTAGGTTATAGTACTAGTGTTAAAGGATATAAGTTGTGGATCCCAGAAACATAGAAGGTTTTTTACAGTCGCAATGTGATATTTATAAAAACATAGGGTTATGCACAGTAGCAAATATTCACAAATTGGGTTAATATTAACATTTTAAAAAATGCAAATTGGCAATTTTAGGGGACCTTGGACGTCAACCAATTCACCCAGAATTTTTGGGATAAAAAATTTTAGGTGTTGATTTGTTGTACATTGATAATAGTATTATGATTTTTTTAAATTCACTAGCACTCCCACCTAAATCGTAGACCCTTTTTGTCAAAAAAATTTAAAATTTTTAACTTATCCCGCCAAATTTGTCAACTATACCACTATATAATTAACATGCCAGTGAAATTTTTTTATTTAAAACATTCAAAATATTAGAAAATCGAGCAATCGTAGCAAAAAGTAAAACCTTCCAAGAGAAAAGAAGAACTGAAACATTTGATCTATTGCAGAATTCCACCAAACTTCAACCGTGTGTAGAGACCAGTCGATCCAGATCAAAAATATACTTAGACTAAAACCAAACCAATATTTGTACCCGAACAAAACTAGTTCTCAATTTTCACCCAAACAGACTGATAGACTCTTTTCCACCCAGACTAACTATCAGACCTCTTTTTCCACCCGAACTGATCATCAGACCTCATTTTCACCTGGACTAACCACCAAACCTCTTTTTCCACCTAGATCGATTATCGAACCTCATTTTCTACACAGACTGATATTCGGACCCCTGTTCTACATCCGTAAGGACTACCAAGGCTAGTTCTCCATTGGACCAATCGTCGAACCTTGCTTTTTGCTCGAATCGATTGTCAAACCTCTTTTCCACCCAAATTGAGTGTAGGTCCTCTATTCTACCTGAACCGATAGCCTAACACTATTTTGCACCCGGACCGACCACCAAACCTCTTTTTCCACTCGAACCGATATTTGAACATTGTTTTGCACCTAGATCAATTGTCGGATATTTTCTACACTAGGTTCTCTATTTTTGCACTAGGTACTCTGTTTCTCTTAAGACATTATGAATCTGTAATCTTGTAAATTTTTGGGTTTTTAGAGAATATGAGTTGAAGTAGTTGTAGTAATAAGATATATTTTTTTGTCATCTAATTGTTGGTTTTTCTTTTGTTGTTTTTTAATCATTTATTAAAAATAAGTCAATGCTTTGTTTCCCATGTTTTTCTCTATTTTGCCTTATTCTCCATGTTTTACCCTATTTTCTCTCTTTCTGTTAAAACTCTTTGATTCTTTGTTTCTATTGAGATCTATTTTTTATTATAAGTTTATAAATAGGTAAATGCTTTGGTTCTCTAATGACATTGTGATGCTCTGTTTATCTAAAGATATTGTGATTCTCTATTTCTTGTCAATTTTGTACTAGAATCTTATATTTTACCACATTTGTATCTCTAATTATATTTTGCATACACAAGTATTTTTCTTACATTGATTTGAATTTGTATATTGATTAGTTTTATGCTCTTATTAGTTACAAGTGCTATCTCTAGAAAATAGAGTAGTGGCATACACTGAAAAAATCACAATAAAGCATGTTTGGAAATAGGTATGTATTTTCTACCAACCAACCATATGTTTATTCTAATTACAATATTATCTTGAGGCCTCACAGAAGTAAGATCTCTTCCACTTTTTTTTACTTTTCTAAGTTGAAAAAAAAAAATTTGTACAAGTAAAATATCACCTACTAGCGATGTAAAGAAGGGGTCCAAATATTCTACTGAAAAGAGTATCTTGAATTATTTTAGACAAATGCCAAAATCCAACAAGCCATCAACATCTAAGCAAATTCAAGGTACAAATGATTTTTGCCTCCTAAACAATTAGTTGTATATTTCGTGATCATTTTAAATAATGTTTTCTTCCTCAATTAGTTAATTCACAGTATTTGCCTCTGGCTATATTGCATGATGATATGAATCATATTTTTGTTTGAAAGTTTTTTTTGTTAAATCCAAAAATGATAAAGAATATTATTGTATGCTACTTTGCAGAATACCCTGTTGACCCCCATATGTCTCCACTTGAAGATATTCCTCACCAAGAGATGCCTTCAAATGAAAATTCTCTTAACAATGACATCCAAAAAACACTTGAAGATATTTCTCAAAATGACATGCTAGTTGAAAATGAAAGTGATAAATCAAATATATTACAAACTTCTTATGAATATTCAAGCAAAAATACTAAAAAGAGAAAGGTATCTAACTGGGCTATTGGAAGGACATTTAAGAATGAATGGGCGGAAAAAATTCCCTTTATAGAGCCTGTCCTGACTAAGGACAACCAAGTTGATCAAAAAGTATGTAGATGAAAAATTTATAGTTGGAAACCAGGTAAGGATCATAGGCTACAAAATAAGATAGATACAATAGAAAAACATGTTGGCAAAGCTTATGTAAAATTTATAAGAAGTGATGGTAAAATTACTAAAAAAGTTAGGTGTAAGGATACATTAGTATGTATGCATGTCAAATATGCAATAGAATATGACATTCACTTTAAGCAACAACAATCTCTTGTTGAGAAATGTGGAACAATTGAAGCCCAATTTCATAAAATTCATAAGACCACTTTAGCTTCAAAAAGTTTGTAGTTTGTTTTTGTATATAGTATTCTCAAAAAAGGGTAGAACCATGTCCAATTTTATTGATTATAAGCACCTCTTTCAACTAGATGATGTGCAAAACCTTCATAGTTCCCATTGATCAGATCAAAGTGATTGGAAAAATAGAAAAATGTCTATCATTAGTTTAAATGGATGACCTAAGGGAGAAAGTAAAATTTTCCAGATTCATTTTACTTTCTATTTATGAGGTGATGGTTGTGGATAACATAAATGGATTTGCATGCATGTATACACATTTTAAAATCATGTAAGGCAACCTAGTTTTTTAGGATTACATAAGATGGTGGAAAGTCTAAATGCAGAAAACATCTATAATGTTGTTGTGACTAGTTTAAAGGATATTGTGGAAATGAGTGATATAGACATAGCTACAAAATTAATATGCATTGGAGTTGATGGTACTTCTATAATACAAGGGCATATAAATGGTCTTTGTGTTCAACTTCAAACCTTAGTTGCCTCGTATATGATAACCATTCATTGCATGGCTCAGAGAGTGAATCTTGCATATAAAATCATATGCACTTTTGAAAATGTTGTGAGAGTGGAAGACCTTATTCGTGAAATACATTCTTATTTTTCTTATAGTCCAAAAAGTTTTGCAAAGTTTCAATAGTTTTCAATAGAGATGTGGATGCAAGGTGTATTTAATTGTATCAACCTGTACATAGAGTTTTTACATAATATCAATCATTAATGGGGTTTATGTACGCAAATCATAGGGCAATTGATAAGGTAAAATATTTATTGTTCCATTTGACTGACTTTGAAACCCTTTTAACATTATGTGGTATTCTTCCAATGTTACAAGAAATGAATAGATTGATTAAACTTGCACAAGAGAGATCCATCTATATCATTGATTTCATAAGGATGAGAAAATAAATATGTATGATTATTGATAGGTTATATGTGTCCAAAGGAGATTCTATAGATCCTTTGTTTGATAGTTGGAATACATTGACAAACGTGAACAATCAAAAAGATTTTTGAAGTTTAACATCAATGATCATCTTTGTATTAATGTTCATGGAATATGATACCTCTTTATTATTTTGAAAAGCAATCAAGTATAATTATGAACAATGTTGAACAAGTTATTGTAACACAATAGATTTGAAGTTTTTTTTACACAATACTAAGAAATTGTTAAAAATAGCAGATTCATTGACAAGTGAGATAAGAGAACGTTTTTAAAGAGATGATTTTCTTGAGGCCATGGGTGTGGTTAACCTAATGTTTTGGGGTCCTTTTACTGAATATAATTATACACATGAGTTGTTTATTAAATATATGCTAATACTTATTAAACATTTCAATAAAAGTGTGGAAGTCAATGGTGTTGAAATCAAATGTATACTCAACAAATATATTTTAGAACAATAATCATCACATTTTGGAAGAACAATAGTTGAGCAAACATCACTTTTGAGTAACATCCATGAGAATGGTTCCATTGCACCTTTGTGGCAAAAATTGTATCCAAGTAATGTCTTACAAGATACGATTAGTGAATACTTTTATTTATATGAATTATATCAAAAAATAATTTTGATATCTGTGGAAGATGAGAGGGTTTTCAGTGCACTATATTTTGTTAAATCTAAGCTCTACAATAGGTTGGACAAAAAATCAAAAATTGTTCAAGAATTTATGTGTCATCGTATCAATTAGACAAATTTCTCTATGAAAGAGCATTAGCATACTGAAAATCCTTTGCAGCCAAAATGGGTACAATGAATACGAACGATAAAGAGGATCATGATGATTTTAGTGACCATATGGTGGAGACACAAATATCCACTATGCTTAATAGTGATTTTGGACAAGTTGAGAAGTGTTTGTTTTAACTACCTGAATTGTGATTTTTCTTGTATTTCACAACATTAATAAATTTGAATTCATTTGATATCAGATTTCACATTATTATTTTATATTTATTAGATTTCATAATATTGATAAATTTAAATTTAATGATAATTTTGTTGTTTTGGAAATGGTTTTAACTGCTTTCAGATAATAGTATTGTTAATGTTTACAAAATAATTTTAACTACTTTCATATAATAGTATTGTAAATGTATGAATATTGTTAATGTTTTTGAAATAGTTTTAACTGTTTTCATATAATGATAAATGTATGAGTATTGTTGTTTTTTAAAAAAAATTAACTGCTTTCATATTGCCTTAGTTTTGGACAACCTGAGAAGTGTTTGTTTCGAATTTTGAATTTTAAGTTTTCAATGATTTCACAACATTGATAAACATGGATTCATTTGTAATTTGATAACATAAATTTTTATGTTGCTTAACATAGTAATATTTATTTTTTGTTTAAGATTAATATAGTATATATAATTGTATCGTTAGAGATGAATAAAGAAACAAAATATTATAAATAGAAACAACCATTAAATGAAAAAGGACACAAAATTAGTAAATATATTTTTCATAGACTGATTCAAAATATATTACATGGTATTTAATTGTTGACTAAAATATAACAAAATATGCAGTAAACTTATAAACATTTCAACCTAATCTTGAGATTGTAGGTTTGCTAATGAGGATTCTCCTGGAGTTGCCTCTTCAATTGCCTTTTCTCATTCATGTACAACATGTGTTGGTAGTGCTCTAGATCTCATTAAACCTTCTTTTACTTTGTTAAAATTCCCCAACAATGGGCCTTCCTCTTGGGCAGGATCTTCGAGCACTGTTAAAATAGGATTTTTCTCCTTCACCTCCCTTAGCACGAGATCCAGATCCGCATTAAGTTTCTCCTTGACATATCTTCTTAAAATGTTATTACCCCTGACTTTCACTTGTGCTATCTTCTTCATTATTATTGTCTCTTGTAGAAAATTATTTGCAGCCTCTATATTAACTTACATGTTGTGAACTTGTAATTTCAAATTTTCAAGATTTGACTACAAAAGAAAAAGAAAATATAATTTAGTAGAGTTATATGACAAAATTTAAATAAAACATATGTAGCTAAATTCTCACCTCGACCACATCTCTTGCAGCCTCAACAACTTTAACTTTTTCTTATTAGAAGCTCATTGGTTATAGTACGATTGGGCTTCAGCATTGATGTTCTCAATTCTACTCAACATAATGGTTAAAACTTCATCATCAAATGAAGTCCTACACTTCACTGATCTTGATGTGGCCTGATTTAGCAGACCACTAAGCTTCTCTAATTCATTATCAACTAGAGAAAAAATTGACTTTCGTCTAGAAAAATATTTATAACAGGCATTTATTTCCTTTATAAGGACTTTCGCTCAAATTTCCCAATCCTTTATAACTTTTAAATCTTGAAGCACCCTGTCTTGGATGGTTGCTTCAATACCATCACACATTAAATATTTTACATCAAAATTAACTTTCTCATCCTTGAATTGAGTATGAGAGTGGGTTTCCTTAGCAAAAGGTGATAATATTTTCTTAGCTGATGGGGTTGTTTGTTGTGCTTATGTCTGTGGATATTGAAGCACATCTATCACATGAAAGCTTGAAATGCTATCTTGCAACAAATAATATTTATCAAGTGGAATATTATCTAATATTATTTTTTATAATGATACCTCTGGTATGGAACTTGTGTTAAATGAAAAAATAAGGGAAAACCCCCTACAATCTCGGTTGATGAAGTGTTTTCCCCTTCTACAAGCCATATTGATCTGATATCTCATTTGTTGCACCTATGGTTGTTGTCGTGGTGGCGATGACCTCATGATATGGTGGTCCTGGATTCTCACCGATCGTTCTTGAGAGCCACTTGAAAAAGTTAAATAAGAACTTGCTAAAATTATTAAAAAAAGACATACAAAAAATATATGTTTATTTCAAGTAAAGAGATGGATTTACCTGACGATGATTGGATCTCATGTACAATATTGCAAATGGAGGAGGTGCGCAATTCTAAAAACATATGAAAATTTGTGATAAAACTTATTATAATTTTATGTAACAAATATACAAATAAAATATCGAAAGAGAAAATTATGTGTAGGAGGATTGATCTGGCTCAATTCATATTACATATTTTTTGCAAATACAAGTGGAAGAGAAGAAGACCCAGGAGAAGTAGCCTATCACGTACATTTTTATGGCCTCACCATTGGTGATGATTCTGATGCATTATCTTTAGAATCACCATATGCCTCATGCATGTCACCCCTTATGTTAACATCCTGTTTTTTATTTTTTGTCACTACCTTACATTGCATTTAGGTGCAAATAAAAATTAAAAATGAAAAAAGAGCTAAAATATATTTTAAAAAATGGTTGTGAAACATAGACTTACCCTCAACTCCTCCGATGTCATACGTATGCTCAGTAGTGTTGGATGCACTACAATGGGTACATCAATATTTTTCAACTCATGAAAATTTTCATAAAAAAGAGCTAAAATAAAACTAATTGTGGCTACCATGTTGACTTTCTCTGTCTAGACATCATGCAACTCTGTTATGATCTGTTCTGAAATGTACATGCACCAATCAAACTACATGCATTGAATGCAGTGAACAATATATGCAATGCCCATAACAAAAGTTTTTTTCTTCCATGCAAAATTAGTCTTTCTTAGAAGAACTCAATAATGACCTTTAGATCTAGATTTTCAATAGAGCTGCTTGTTAATCCTCTTTTAGACTTAGTCACAAAAGGTACAACAAAACAATAGATGGCAAATAAAAATGTTAAATTTTGAACAATAATAAAATCAATTGACGATAATTATACCTTCCACCAATTTTGATGGGAGATCGTATTTCTCCTCCAAGTACTATTTATCACACAAAGATAAGGAGAACTTTAGAGATATGATAGACAAACCCTTGTGCGAAATATCTATCAATCTCTGGATGTCAAAAGGTGTGATTGTGAATGACAATTATTTATTCTGAACTATTAGATTCACTGTTGTATGGTCATGGTCATAACAATCAATGATATTTTACAAAAAATGCTTATCTATCTTGAAATGCGACATTGAAAGCAAGGACCACAAACCTGCTTCAACTAACCATGAAATATCATAACCAGGGTGGGTTGACAAATTTGACATGGTTGTACAAGTAGCATTCTTGAACACTAAATTTCCAATGGTAGTAGTGGTGGTAGTGACCATTATTCATTTTTGAAGAATAATAAATTGGATTCATAATGATGCGAGGTGATGATTGATCGGGGATCGAGTGCAATCGCAGAAATGAAACCAAAAAATAACGAACAATGTCTATTTATAGACATAAATGACTAGATGTGAACACGTGGCAGGATGTCATTTGGCATACAATGAGGTTGATCGATGGTGTAACACATGATAGTGTAAACATTGGTCTAGTGACAGACCTTGTTTTTCACCCGATCTGTTAGCCAAACCTTGTTTTTCACTCGATTCATTAGCTGGACCTTGTTTTTCACCCAATTCATTAGCCAAACCATGTTTTTCACTCGATCCATGATCCGGAACTTATTTTTACTTGGTTCATAAATTGAACCTTGTAATCCACCCAATCTATAGCCTAAACCTTATTTTTCACCCGGTTCGTTAGTCAAACCTTGTTTTTCACCCAGTCCGTTAGTTAGACCCTATTTTTCATCTGATCCATGAGCCAAACCTTGTTTTTCATTCAATCCATGATCCAAACCTTGTTTTTCATCCGATCTATGAGCTAAATCTTGTTTTTCACCTGATCCATTAATCAAACAATGTATTTCACCCTATCCCTTACCCGATCCTTATTTTTCACGCAGTTCTTTAACTGGACCCGAAATTCCATCCAGTTCATTAGCTAAACTCTGTTTTTCACTCAATCCATTAATCGAATCTTGTATTCCACCTAGTTCATTACCCTAACATTTTTTTTAACTCAGTCTATTGGTCGAACCTTGTTTTTGACCCGATTCGATAATCAGACCTTGATTTTCACCCAGACCGTACTTGGATGATGGTTTCCACCCAAACCGTGGTCGGATGGTGTTTTCTAGTCGAACCATATTTGAGTCGTGTTTTCCACCCAGAACATGGTCGGATAATATTTTTCACCTGGATTGTGGCCAGATGGTGTTGTCTAAATGAACTGTAGTCGGATCGTGTTTTCCACCTGAACCGTAGTTGAATCGTATTTTCACCCAAACCATGGTTGGATGGTGTTTTCCACCTAGATTGTGGCCAAACCGAGTTTTCCACCTGATCCAATAGTCGGATGCTACAATTTGTAAAACTATCAAATTTGCCAAGGATTTATAATTCTTGGTGAAAAATAAGGTAATTCATCATTTCCTCCTACATGAAGTTGGATAGGATTTGCCAAGGTTTCGAAATGGATTCGCCAATTTTTTACAAGTACATTTCAGGTTTGATCCCTTATGCATAACCCTAGAGAAACAAGAGGGGTTCTAAAACAGGAAATGCAACCAAGCAAAGAACTTGAAGCAGTTCAAGTAAATTTGGAACTGAAGAAAGAACCTGTGGTAAAATCTAATGCTATAGAAGAAGATGAACTATAGAGAGAATCTGAAGAGGAAAATTTATAGGAAGAAGATGAGGAGGAAGCTAAATATGTAGAACCTAGAACTCCAATTTTGAGGATATCTGATTGAGAGAAAAGACTTCTAGATAGGTATAACCCTTCAAATTTTTTTCCTGCATTATTAGTTTTTGATGAAGAACCCAAGATTGTAAAGGAGGCACTTCAGTAAAGTGAGAATAAGTCTTGGAAAAGGGCTATGGAAGAAGAAATGGAGTACCTAGAAAAAAACAAGATATGGGATTTGGTGAACTTACCTCATGGAAAAAACTTGTTGGTTGTGAGTGGTTATTCAAGAAGAAGTACAATGTAGAAGGAAATTTGGAGAAATAAAAGGCTCGCCCGATAGCAAAAGAATTTTCTCATGTTGATAGAATTGACTTTGATGAGATTTTTTCTCCTATGGCTAGACTAACTTCAATTATATTTTTATTGGCTATTTCTATTGCTTTTGATCTTGAAATAGAATAGATGGATGTAAAGATAACTTTTCTACATGGTGAACTTGATGAGATATATATGTCACAACCAGAATGCTTTAAGGTAAAAGGTAAGGAGGACCTAGTATGCAAGCTGAAAAAATACCTTTATGGCTTGAAGCAATCTCCAAGAATGTAGAACTAGAAATTTGATAGGTTTTTTTTGACACTTAGGCTTGAAAAATGTAAAACAGATCCGTGTGTGTATTTCAAACAAGGTGAAAATTTTGTTATTATTGTTTTGTATGTGGATGACATGTTGTTAATTGGTAATAATAAGGGGATGATAAAGCTACTAAAATCTCAGTTATCTTCTAAATTTGACATGAAGTATTTAGGTACTACAAAATTTATTTTCGATATGGAAATAATAAGGGATCATACAAATAGGAAGTTGTAGTTAAATCAAAGGAAATATGTTGATTTAATACTACAAAAATTTATGATGCATGATTGTAAACAAGTAAGTACTTCATACGATGTTGGTCAAAATTTATATGCTAGACAATGTCCTAAAACATATGAGAAAATTGAAAAAATGCGTCATGTTCCTTATGCTAGCGCTATTTGTAGTTTTATGTATGCAATAGTTTGTACTAGACTTGATATTGCACATTCAATGGGAGTAGTCAACAGATATATTTCCAATATAGGAAAGGAAAAATGGACTACATTGAAGAGGATATTCATATGTTTGTGTGGAAATTTAGATTATGCTATTTGTTACCAAGAAAAATATGAAGATAGTAATATTATAAATCTACAAGGTTTTTTGGATGCTAACTGGGCTAAAAATATTGACAAGAGAATATCCACAAGTGCTTATGTGTTTAGACTATTTGGAGGGGTAGTAAGTTGGATGAGTAAAAAGTAATCAATGGTTGTTTTATCCACAATAGAGGTAGAGTACATTGCAATAACTCATGCCTATAAAGAAGTAGTGTGGCTACAAAGGTTGTGTTTAATATTTGGTCTTAAGCAGAAGGCTATGAGAATTGACAGTGACAGTCAGTGCAATATTTTTTGCCAACAATCCTAGTTTTCATGACCGATCAAAACATATTGATATAAAGTACCATTTTGTGAGAGAGATGGTTGAAGTAAATCAGGTGATGTTGGAGAAAGTTGATACAAAGAATAATGTTGTTGATTTGTAAACAAAGGTTATACCTACTCAAAAAAAAAATTGGTGTAGGATATCTATGGGTATGGTTTCTCTTGATAATTGACAATGGTAGTTTTTGGCCCCTATGGAAAGTATTCAACAAGTGGTAGAATGCTGGAAATATGTTGAATATTTTCCATGTTATTCTAGTGGGGTTAATACTTAATGGTACTGGACACTCTATACCTATACTCGCTAGGGTTTGGGTCCAAGCCAGGCCCCAAACATGGGGGTTCGAGGGTGATAGCCCTCCAAAAAGTAGGGGTTCAAGGGTAATAGCCCCTAGCCAAAATTTTAGGGTTTTTAAGTTATTTTTAGACCCATATGGGATTTTTTGGTTTACTGTATATGAAATCATATTTTTTTGCCTATGATATTGTAAAATATGTGCATGTGCCCTTGCTATATATATTGCACTTGCATTAGGAAATGGAGATATGCAAAAGAGAAACATTATTGTATATGAGACAATCAAGTTTATGTAATAAGAATATCATAGTGTGCTAGTTTTTCTTGGTTAAGGGTTTATAGGATAAATATTATGTTATGTGTGTATCTACTATCTTCTTCTTTTGATTTCGTAATTACTACTTTTCTAGATTTAGTTTATCGAGGCTCTTTATTTCTCTTCAAAGGACATAGTACTTCAAGAGAGTCTTCAAATTTTGAACTCTCTTGAAGTACCATGCACCATTCAAGAGAAAAAATTTGGTAAAAAATATAGTGTCATATGTTAATACATATACCATTAATAAGGAAATACCAAAAAATGAGTAGGACAAGTCAAAAGCTTCCATAGTAGAGCTAGGAGAGGATAAATCTGAGGCAAAAGAGAGTTGTGAAATAATAGTGAGGAAGAGACTAATAAGACCTACTCTTGATACAGGTAAGGCAAAAAGAGAAAAACCCTCTAATTAATAAGCAATATCTAGGGAAGCAAGAGCAAACATAGAGAAATGAACACAAACTATGTTGGTTGAAATTCTCTTTACCAAACAAAAAAATGATAAGGAGGATAATGATGATTTCAGTGACCAGGTGGTGGAGACACAAATATCCACTATGCTTAATAGTGATTCTAGACAAGCTAAGAAGTGTTTGTTTCAGCTATCTGAATTATGATTTTTCTAGTATTTCACAACATTAATAAATTTGAATTCATTTGATATCAGATTTCATAATATTATTTTAGATTTATTAGATTTCATAATATTGATAAATTTAAATTTAATGATAAATTTGTTGTTTTGGAAATGGTTTTAACTACTTTCATATAATAGTATTGTTAATGTTTTTGAAATGGTTTTAACTGCTTTCATATAATAGTATTGTAAATGTATGAATATTGTTAATGTTTTTGAAATGGTTTAAATTTCTTTCATATAGTGATAAATTGTTAAGTACCCAATATAAGTATTTAATATTGTAATGTTGGGGTACCTAGAAATAGATATTTGGGGATATATTATTATATTGTATAAGGGTTGGCATGGGCCACACATAACCCAAGATTGATTGTATTATAATATTATATTATAATATAATATAATATTATATTAATAGTGGGCTCCCCAAAGTAGAATTAGAAGATGGGTATATAAAGAAGAGATATTGGTCATTGTAATCATCATGAAGAGAATTATATTGTAGAAGTCTTGGCTCATGGAGTTGAATTATATTGTAGAGGTCTTGGCTCGTGGATATATTCTTAAAATTTTATTATCTCTGACTTTCGAGTGTGCTATCTTATTCATTATTATTGTCGTTTATAGAAAGTTCTTTGCAACCTTTATATTAACTTGCATGTTGTGAACTTGTAATTTCAAATTTTCAAGATTTGACTACAAAAGAAAAAGAAAACATAAGTTAGTAGAGCTATATAACAAAATTTAAATAAAATATACATAGTTAAATTCTCACCTCGACCACATCTCTTGTAGCCTCAACAACTTCAATTTTTTTCTTATTAAAAGCCCATTGGTTATAGTATGTTTGGGCTTCGACATTGATGTTCTCAATTCTACTCAACATAATGGTTAAAACTTCATCATCGGATGAAGTCCTACACTTCACTAATCTTGATGTGGCCTGATTAAGCAGACCACTAAGCTTCTCTGGTTCATTATCAACTAGAGAAAAAATTGACTCCTTTCTAGAAAAATATTTATAACAGGCATTTAAATTCTTTATAAGGACTTTCGCTCGAATTTCCCAGTCCTTTATAACTTTTAAATATTGAAGCACCCTGTATTGGATGGTTGCTTCAATACCATCACACATTGAATATTTTACATCAAAATTAACTTTATCATCCTCGAATTGAGGATGAGAGTGGGTTTCCTTAGCAGTAGGTGATAATATTTGCTTAGCTGATGAGGTTGTTATTTTTTGTGATTTTGTATGTGGATCTTGAATCACATCTATCGCCTGAAATCCCGAAATGCTACCCTGCAACAAATAATCTTCGTCAAGTGGAATATTATCTAATCCCATTGTTGATAATGATACCTCTGGTATAAAACTTATGTTAAATGAAAAAGAGGGGAAAACCCTCTGCAATCTTAGTTGATGAAGTGTTTTCCCCTTCCACAGGTCATATTAATTTGGTCTCTCATTTGTTGCACATGTGGTTGCTATCGTGGTGGTGATGGCCTCATGATATGTTGGTCCTAGATTCTCACCAATCGTTCTTGAGAGCCCCTGAAAATGGTTAAATAATAACTTGCCAAAATTATTAAAAAAAAGACATACAAAAATATATGTTTATTTCAAGTTAAGAGATTGATTTACCTAACGATGATTGGATTTCATGTACAATAGTGCAGATGGGGGTGGTGCGCAATTCTAAAAACATGAAAATATTTAATTAAACTTATTATAATTTTATGTAACAAATATGCAAATAAAATATCGAAAGAAAAACTTATATGTAGGAGGATTGATCTGATTTGATTTGTATTACACATTTTTTGTAAATATAAGTGGAAGAGAATAAGACCCATGAGAAGGAGCTTGTCACGTACGTTTTTGTGGCCTCACCATTGGTGATGATTCTAATGCATTATCTTCATATCACCATACACCTCATGAATGTGATCCCTTACGCCAAAATCCTATTTTTATTTTTTGTCACTACCTTACGTTGCATTTAGGTGCAAATAAAAATTAAAAATGAAAAAAGAGCTAAAATATATTTTAAAAAATGGTTGTGAAACATAGACTTACCCTCAACTCCTCCGGTGTACCCATGCTTAGTGGTGTTGGATGCACAAAATTTGGTACATAAACATTTTCAAATCATGAAAACTTTCATAAAAAATAGCTAAAGTAAAATTAATTGTGGCTACCATGTTGACTTTCTTCGTCTAGATGTCGTGCAACTCTATTCTGATATGTTTTGAAATGTATGTGCACCAGTCAAATTGCATGCATTAAATATAGTAAACAATATATGCCAATGTCCATAACAGAAGTTTCATTCTTCCTTGCAAAATTAGCCTTTTGTAGAGGAACTCAATAATGGCCTTTAGATCTTGATTTTCAATAGAGTTGCTTGTTAAGCCTCTTTTAGACTTAGTCGCAGAAGCTGCACCAAAAAAATTAGATGGCAAATAAAAAATATTAAATTTTGAACAATAATAGAATCAATTGATGAGAAGTATACCTTCCATCAATTTTGATGGGATATTGTATTTCTTCTCCAAGTACTATTTACACACAGAGACAGAGAATTTCAGAGACACGATAGGCAAATCCTTGTGCAAAAGATCTATCAATCCCTGGATGCCAAAAGGTGTGATTGTGAATGATAGTTATTTATTTTAAACTATTAGATTCACTGTTGCATGGTCATGGTCATAACCATCAATGATAGTTTACAAAAGATGTTTGTCTATCTTGAAATACGGTATTGAAAGCAAGGGCCACAAACCTGCTTCAACCACAAAATTTCATAACCAGTGTGGGTTGACAAATATGACATGGCGATACAAGTAGTATTCTTGAACACTAAATATCCAGTGTTAGTAGTGGTGGTAGCGACTATTTTTTGTTGTTAAAGAAGAAAAAATTGAATTTGGAACGATGCGGGGTGACGGTCGATTGGGGTGGGTTCGAGTGCAATCGTAGAAATGAAACAAAAAAATAATTGATAATATCTATTTGTAGACATAAATGACTAGATTTGGACATATGGTAGGATGTCATTTGGCATGTAATGAGGTTGACTGATGGTGTGACACCTGGAAGAGTAAATATTGGTCCAGTGACAGACCTTGTTTTTCACCCAATCTATTAGCCAGACCTTGTTTTTCACCCGATTTGTTAGCTAGACCTTGTTTTTCATCGAGTTTGTTAGTCAAACCATGTTTTTCACCTGATCCATGAGTCGAACCTTATTTTCACCTGGTCCATAAATCAAAACTTGTAATCCACCTGATCTATAACCTAGACCTTAATTTTCATCTGATGTGTTAGTCGTACCTTGTTTTTCAACCGATACATTTGTCAAACCCTATTTTTCACCTGATCCATGAGCCAAACCTTTTTTTTCATCTGATCCATGAGCTAGACCTTTTTTTTCACCCAAGCCATTAATCAAACAATGTATTCCATCATATCCCTTACCCGAACCTTTTTTTTCACCCAATCCATTAATTGTTAGCGTACTTAACTTACCTTGGCTGTATTACTTTGTTTAGTTCACTGTTACAACTTCTGTAACAGAGTTCAGTACGCCGGTGTGCTATTCCCGACAATGGTTGTATTATTTAAACTATGCTGATTAATACAAATCTAGTTCGCACATTTACATGGTATCAGAGCCACTCGTAAATTCTGGGCGAGAAGATTGCAGGGAGCGGTGAAAGGTGGTTGTGTTGCGACGGGATTAAAAAAAATTTCTTCACGCCATTGCGTGATATATTAAAAAAAAAAAAAAAAAGCCGCGGACGCGCAGGCCGCAGGAAGCTCCTTGTCTGTCCATGCCCGCAGAAGTGCAGGAAGGGGACGTCTGCGCAGGAGGCGCGGCAATCGCTCCCCCCCTCCTGACGAGGACGCGACAGGCCCGCGCGGCGACAGAATCGTCGCATTACGCAACAGTGCGCGCAGGGCCGTGCGACAGCAACTGTCGCACAACACGAGAGAGCGCGCACGTGCGACAGCCCTGTCGCAGGCCTGTCACGTGCGACAGGAGACTGTCGCGACAGGCCCTACCGTGGTCGCGCCTTGCGACAGCGACAGGAGGGCGAAGGAGGGGAACCCACCCCCCCCGCGTTGGTGGAGACGGCGCGCTCCCCAAAGCCATCCCCACCTCCCCCCACCCACGGGCGACGTTGAGCGGGAAATTTAAAATTCCCGCTCGCGCTCCCAGGCGGGGAGTATAAACCCCCCCGGCTGCGCAGCGATTGGTGCTGCGCGCGGTGTCCCCCCCCCTCCCAAAACATTCTCTTCGAAAAAAACAAAAACAAAAAACCAATTCGAAATTTTTTTTTTCGAAAGAGACGGAGGAGCCGAGCGGACTGCTGCTCGCGGACGCAGAGGGAAGGCCCGGGAATGGGCGGGTGATTTTTTTTCCCAAGCGCGCGACCGAGGGAACCGGAAGCCGAGACCGCGTTGCAGAGGAGAAGCAGCAGGGCGTTGAAAAGGGAGGTGGCTTACTGATCATCTCGGATCAGCCCGCTGGCTCACGTGGTCGTGAGCCGTGCGGTAAGGCTCAGGGAGCCTGCAGGTCGGGGGTTCAAATCCCGCCGACTCCCCCCTAAGGTATAATTTTTTTGCAAAGTTAATTTTTTTTAATTATTATTTTTTTTAATTAAAATTTTTTAATTTTAATTTTTTAATATAGTTTTTTAACTTTATAAATTAAAATTTTAATTTTAATTTATTTTTTATAAGTTTAAAAACTATATAAATTAAAATTATTTATTTTAATTTTAAATTTATAATAATTATTAAAATGCTTTGTTAAAGAACGCTTTTTAAGGGGGGATATTTTTTCAAAAATCAAAGGGGGATAGAGAGTAATTTTTCGAAAAAATAGCAATTTGGCATTGTAAAAGGTGCATTTTCGGCTGTGACCGACACCTTGTGGGTTATTCTTGTGGGCAGTTTTTTTATGTTGTATGTTGCATATTTCATTTTTGCACTATAACATTAAAAACTTAAAAACAAACACTCCCTAAGTCCCCGAAATATAAAACCCATCTGTGCAATTTATTTGCACTGCAGCGTTCGGTATTTGCGATACCTCTGGCCAGCACTTACAGGTAAAGCTGTCATGATTTGGCTACTGTATCCGCCGCCTAATATAGCTGCTATAACGACGTCTGAGCTTGTTCTCTATAAATCGTCGGGGAGGAATAAGTACGCCATTTTTGCATTTTTTTACTCCATCCACTACCCTTTATCGCACTTGTGTTTAGGCGTAAATCCTGACGAAGTATTCTTCATAGTGTTTAGGGGAAGTTACGCCCCACGCATGAGAAGAATCTTCTATGGTAGGTGCCATCAACAAGGCGATTCCCTTTCAGTATCGCTTATGTTCCACGTATCGTATGATCTCTAAATTTCACCTATAGTCTCCCTCACGTAAGGGCGGGTGATTTTTGTTGATCTTTCTAAATACCTATAGTTTCCCTCACGTAAGGGCGGGTATTTTGTATGGTATATTGGCCTAGCAAAAGGTATATAGAAAGGGGGACCAATTTGGTGATATAAGGAACCTTCACTATGGCCGCTGTTGCAAAGTTGATGACTGATCCGCATCAGTTATTGAAAGGTCCAAATTATACACCATGGAAACATAATATGAAGGCTATTCTCCAAATGGAAGATTTGTGGGATATTGTTACTGGAGTAGCAACAAGGCCTTCACCAACAGCAGGATCCATAGGTCCTTCACGAGATCAGATTGCTTTTGACAAGAAAGACAGTAGAGCAAAGGTGCTCATTTTGTTTACTATTTCAGATGAAGTGCAACCTCATATAGCTGATAAAGCAAGTGGTAAAGAGGCATGGGATGCCCTTAGAACCATCTATGAGGGGAAGAATGAATCCACCATTCTTCATCTTCAACAACAACTTCATAACCTGAGTTTGAGCGAGGTGAAACAGTTGAACTCTTTACGTGCAGAGTGTCTGAGTTGAAAGATAAATTGAGTTCTCTAGGAGATATCGTGGACGAAAAGCTTCTCATTTCACTTATGATGAGAGCTTTACCTTCTTCATTTGATATGTTGATAACCTCCATCCAGGTGTCCCAACGACAAATTACCTACATCGAGTTGGTCAATCTGCTCCAACAACAGGAGGCACGCCAACTTCACAAGGATGATTCTTCCAATATAGCCCTATACACCAACATGCAGGGTTCTAGGAAGAAAGGTAATGGGCAAAAAGGAGGCAACTTTCGGAAAGGAGGAAATTCTCAACGGGATACGAAAGGAAAAGGCAAACAACCTCAACGGAAGAAGAGGTGGTGCAAGATCCGTGAGAAAGACAACCATGACACCAACAGGTGTTGGCATAAGAACAAGCGAAAAGGCCAAAACAAACCACAAAATAACAACAAGCAACCCCAGGTGAATGTTGCTGTTGAAGAATCTGACTCAGATTCTGAATGGGCACACAAGGTGCTCATGACTACCACAGATTCCACTCAGAGGGATCCTATTTGGTATGTCGATTCTGGAGCTAGCAAACATATGACTGGCGACAGATCGTGGTTTGAATCATTTGAGGCCAAAGAGGGCAAACCTGTCACCATTGCTGATGATAAAACCTACAGGGGTTAGGGAGAGGGTACAGTTTCAGTCACTCTTCCTGATGGCAAGTGTCAGATTGACAAAGTCCTCTATGTTCCGAGATTGGCCAACAATTTGTTGTCAGTGACACAAATCTTGGATAGAAATATGGTTGTCAACTTTCGTGTTGAGAATGGAAAGAAGTGTTGTACCATTACCAGGAAGGGTAAGCAGATTGCAATAGCTTCTTATAAGCATGGCTTATTTGCACTAGATGCTATCTCTACTCCACATGTTGCCATGACTGTCTCTACCAAGGAGGCAACTTCCCTATGGCACAAGAGATATGGGCATCTTAGTTCGGCTACTTACTTGAGCTCGGCAAGTATGAGATGGTAAAGGGTCTTCCTTCCCTTTCGCCACATTGCCGAGTGTGCTCGATCGCTGGCAGGAAGCAAGCATAGAGTACCATTTGAGAAGAGCTCTGCAAGAGCACAAAAACCTCCGGAGCTAATTCACACCGATCTATGCGGTCCTTTCACACCCAACAGGTGTTGGAGGGAAGAGGTACTTTCGATTATTTGTAGATGACTACTCACGAAAGATGTGGGTTTTCTTTCTCAAACTGAAATCTGAAGCTTTTGCATTCTTCCAGCAGTTCAAGAAATCCGTTGAGAAGGAGTCAGGGGCTTCTATCAAAACCCTCTACTCAGATCGAGGGGGAGAGTTTACCTCTAATGAATTTTTTGCATTCCTAGATAAGCATGGGATCAAGAGACAGTTAACAACTGCCTATACTCCTCAGCAAAATGGAGTTGCTGAGAGAAGGAACCGTTCTATAATGGAAATGGTTCATTGTATGCTCACAGGTGCAACTCTTGGGCAACAATATTGGGCAGAAGTTGTCACCACTGCAGTGTATCTGTTGAATAGGGCACCCACAAAGGCCCTAAAAGGAATGAATCCATAGGAAGCATGGAGTGGTCGAAAACCCTCCATATCTCATCTACATATTTTCGGATGTCAAGCTTTCATGCACATATCGAAAGAGAAAAGGAAGAAACTAGATGAGAAAACACTGAGATGTATTTTTCTTGGATATTCTGAGCACTCTAAAGGATATCGGTTGATAGATCCTTTGACCAAGAAAATTCATATCAGCAGATATGTTGTCTTTGATGAAGCTTTCACATCACAGAGCACATCTACAGTACACCAGGATATTGTGGAAACTAAGGAAGAGGAGATTCCTTCGTCAACACAAACAGGAGGTCCTTCTACATCTTCTTCACCACCACCGAAGAAGAATCCTAAATGGTGTACAAATACAATCAGAGATGCAAATTTATCCACTCCTCCCAATTTGAATTTGGATAGACCTCGTACACGCAGTATGGCTCAAAAGGAAAGAGAAGCCGAGAACCGGTGAGGTTGATGATCTTTGTCAATCTTTTGAGGAACTTTCTGTGACTCCAAGTGCAGAAGTAGAGGTTATGGATATTGATGATGATAGGGCATTCATGTCTACCATAGATAGTCTTGAACCTGCATCAGTGCAAGATGCTCTCAGTGAGCCTCAGTGGAAGGCCGCTATGGATACGAGTATGAGTCTCCGATGAAAAATAAAACTTGGAAGCTTGTTGATCCGCCGCATGGAAAGAAACCTATTGGCTGCAAATGGGTATACAAAGTCAAGTACAAGGCAGATGGAACAATTGATAAGCATAAGGCTCGACTTGTTGCAAAGGGCTATGCTCAAAAGGAAGGCATCGACTATGAGGAAACTTTTGCACCTACTGCTCGGATGACCACAATTCGGGTTATGTGTGCTATGGCAGCACAATATGGGTGGAAAGTTCACCAGATGGATGTCAAAAGTGCCTTTCTTAATGGTGATCTCCAAGAAGAAGTCTATATGACTCAACCTGAAGGATTTGAAGTGGAAGGCCAACAATGAGAAAGTTTGCAAATTGGTCAAATCCTTGTATGGTCTGAAACAAGCTCCTCGAGCTTGGTATATAAAAATGGACAATCACCTTATGCAGCATGTATTTAAGAGATTTCCGTCGGATGCAAACCTCTATTTCAAGAAACGAGGGTTCGAGATAGTGTTGCTTGTACTCTATGTGGATGATCTGCTCATTACAGGGAGTTCAGAAGATATGAACTCTACTGTCAAAAGAAACTTGTGCAAATCTTTTGAGATGATAGATCTCGGACTTCTCCATTACTGTCTTGGTCTGGAATTCAGCCAGAAGGAGCACTCCATCAAAGTGTCTCAGAAAAAGTATGCCAAGACATTGCTGGATAAATATCGCATGACTTACTGCAAGCCAATGGCAACTCCTATGGAGAATGGACTTCAGTTATCACGATATGATGACTCACCTCAGGTAGATGGTACTCTCTATCGACAGTTGATTGGGAGTCTCATATATCTGACCAATACTAGGCCAGATCTCGTATTTGCTGTAAACTATCTTTCGAGGTTCATGTAGGAGCCAAAGACCACTCATTGGAAAGCAGCAAAACGTGTTCTTCACTATGTCCGTGGTACTATGGAATATGGCCTAGAATACAAGAGGGACAACAAATTCTTCTTGCAAGGATACACGGACTCCGACTATGCCGGATCATTTGATGATCGCAAGTCAACTTCTAGATACATTTTTCATCTGGGATCCGGTCCTGTCTCTTGGCACGACAAGAATCAACAGGTGGTTGCTATTTCTTCAACGAGAGGCGAATATCGCGCCGCACGTGAAGGTGTGTGCGAAGTGATATGGTTACGTCGCATTCTGACAAGTATGGGCCATCCATCAAAATCTCCAATACACTTGTTTTGCGACAATCAGGGTATTCTGAACCTCGTCAAGAATCCAGTCCATCATGAAAAAACAAAGCACATTGACACACAATGTCATTTCATTCGAGAGGAATTTCCAAAGCATCGAATTCAGCTTCAGCACATTCCCACAGATGCTCAAGTTGCAGACATTTTCACTAAGGCACTTGGACGTGTCAAATTTGAATTGTTTCGCAGCTCACTTTGTATTGCAAAATAATGTAAGGGGATGTTAGTAGTCTAGTATAGCTATTAGTTATTACATTACCCAAATAATGTAATCAAGGGGGATGTTAGCGTACTTAACTTACCTTGGTTGTATTACTTTGTTTAGTTCACTGTTACAACTTCTGTAACAGAGTTCAGTATGCCGGTGTGCTATTCTCGGCAATGGTTGTATTATTTAAACTATGCTGATTAATACAAATCTAGTTCGCACATTTACATTAATCGGACCTGGTATTCCACCCAGTTTGTTACTTGAACCTTGTTATTCACCTGATTCATTAGCCAAACCCTGTTTTTCACTTAGTCCATTAATCGAACCTTGTATTCCACCTAGTTCATTACCCTGACATTGTTTTTTACTCGATTTGTTGGTTGAACCTTATTTTTCACCCGATCCGATAGTCGAACCTTGATTTTCACCCAAATCATAGTTGGATGATGTTTTCCACTCGAATCATGGTCGGATGGTGTTTTCTAGACAAACCGTAGTCGATTCGTGTTTTCCATCCAAATCATATTCGGGTCATGTTTTTCACCCGAACCATGGCCAGATGGTGTTGTCTACACGTATCGTACCGGAACTATGTTTTCCACCCAAACCGTGGTCAGATTATATTTTTGACCCGAATTGTGGTCGGATGGTGTTTTCCACCTAGACTGTGGCTGGACTAAGTTTTCTACCCAATCCGATAGTCAGACCTTACAATTTGGAAAACTATCAAATTTGCCAAGGTTTTATAATTTTTAGTGAAAAATGAGGTAATTCGTCATTTCCTCCTACATGAGGTTGGCCAGGATTTTCCAAGGTTTCAAAATGGATTCGTCAATTTTTTACAAGTACTTTTCGAGTCTGATCCCTTATGCATAACCCTAGAGAAACAAAAGGGGTTCTGAAATAAGAAATGCAACCAAACAAATAATATGAAGTAGTTCAAGTAAATTTAGAACTAAAGAAAGAACCTGTGGTAAAATTTGATGTTATAGAAGATGAACTATAGAGATAATCTGAAGAGGAAAATTTAGAGAAAGAAGATGAGAAGGAAGTTAAAGATGCAGAACCTAGAACTCCAATTTTGAGAAGATTAGATCGAGTGAGAAGACTTCCAGATAGGTATATCCCTTCAAATTTTTGTTTTGCATTAGCAGCTACTGATGAAGAACCCAAGACTATAAAGGAGGCACTTCAATCAAGTGAGAATAAGTCTTGGAAAAGGGCTATGGAAGAATAAATTGAGTACCTAGATAAAAACAAGATATGGGATTTGGTGAACTTACCTCATGGAAAAAAACATGTTGGTTGTAAAAGGTTATTCAAGAAGAAGTACAATGTAGAAGGAAATTTGGAGAAGTACAAGGCTCGCCTAGTAGCAAAAGTATTTTCTCAGGTTGAGAGAATTGACTTTGGTGAGATTTTTTCTCCTATGGCTAAACTAACTTCAATTATATTTTTGTTGGATATTTCTTCTGCTTTTGATCTTGAAATAAAATAAATGGATGTAAAGATAACTTTTCTACATGGTGAACTTGATGAAGACATATATATGTCACAACCAAAATGCTTTAAGGTAAAAGGTAAGGAGGACCTGGTATGCAAGCTAAAAAAGTCCCTTTATGGCTTGAAGCAATCTCCAACAATGTAGAACTGGAAATTTTATAGGTTTGTTTTGATACTTAGGCTTGAAAAATGTTAAGCAGATCCGTGTGTGTATTTCAAACAAGAAGGTGAAAATTTTGTTATCATTGTTTTGTATGTGGATGACATGTTGTTAATTGGTAGCAATAAGGAGATGATAAAGCTACTAAAATCTCAGTTATCTTCTAAATTTGACATGAAGGATTTAGGTACTACAAAATTTATTTTGGGTATGGAAAAAATCAGGGATCATACAAATAGAAAGTTATGGTTAAATCAACGAAAATATGTTGATTTAATACTACAAAAAGTTAGGATGCATGATTGTAAACCAGTAAGTACTTCATACAATGTTGGTCAAAAGTTATCTGCTAAACAATGTCCTAAAACAGATCAAAAATTTGAAAAAAATGCATCATGTTCCTTATGCTAGTGCTATTGGTATTTTGATGTATAGTTTGTACTAGACTTGATATTGCACATGCAATAGGAGTAGTCAGCAAATATATGTCTAATATAGGAAAGGAACATCAGACTACTATGAAGTGAATCTTCGTATATTTGCGTGGAACTTCAAATTATGCTATTTTTTTACCAAGAAAAATATGAATATAGTAATATTATAAATCTACAAGGTTTTGTGGATGCTACCTAGGCTGAAAATCTTGACAAGAGAAGATCCATAAGTGCTTATGTGTTTAGACAATTTGGAGGGGCAGTAAGTTGGATGAGTAAAAAGCAATCAATAGTTGTTTGTTCACAATAGAGGTGGAGTACATTGCAGTAACTCATGCCTATAAAGAAGTTGTGTGGCTACAAAGGTTGTGTTCAATAGTTAACATTAAGAAAAAGGTTGTGAGAATTGACAGTGATAGTCAGAGTGCAATATTTTTGGTCAACAATCCTGGTTTTCATGATCGATCAAAACATATTGATATCAAGTACCATTTTGTGAGAGAGATGGTTGAAGGAAATCGGGTGATGTTGGAGAAAGTTGATACAAAGAATAATGTTGTTGATTCGTAAACAAATGTTGTACCTACTAATGAGTGCTAAAATGTGCATGTATTATAGAACCTTTTATATGTCTTATATCTGCAAATATGTGAAATTGGATGCATTTTGATAATTGTTATATCTTATTTGCATGATTTATGACTAAATTTTATTTATGATGTTAAAATAATAAATACATGAATTTTACACAAAATATGTTCAAGTTTTGTATGTTTGGACAGAATAATGTTGAAGAACACTTCATGGGAGATTAATGCGGCAAAATAGAACTTGAACTAGATGTTGAGCATCGAGAAGATGGTCATAGGGATGACGAATTACGAATATTGTAGACACGGATTATAGATGAATGTTACTGAAGTATGTTACTGAAGAGTGTTACTGAAGAGTGTTACAGAAGGTAATTACTGAAGGTAACTACTGAAGGTAATTATTGAAGACAGTTACTGAAGAATGTTTTACCAGCAGTTACCAAAGGATAATAAATACTGTTGACTTATGTAGCATGCCACATCAGTGACGACACATCAAGTTGGACGACAACAGATATTTTTACTTAGCAAAATATTTCATTTCTTGCATACTATCTGCAAGAATATTTCAAGTTGATAAAGTTGTTGTTTGCTTTATAAAGCTTGTAATCAGATTATTATGGGAAGTTTTATATATAGACGCAATATTGTTAGACCTTTCTTGGAATATAGGACATGAGGTCCCAATGTATATCTTGCAAGTCATTCAAAATACCATTGTCTTGTTAGGGTTATTTGTAGGATGCTACTTGACCGGTCAGAATATTTATTAAAGTCCAAATAAGTTAGGAAATTGTATTAATTTAGATTATTCAAATCATCAATCGGATAGACACATGACAAAATATGTAGAAGACTTCCATTACGAATGTCCAACGTGACATTATAAAACTACATGTAAAGACCTTTGAGAAGTTCTATCATCATTTTCAATAGTCTACAAGCTACGGTTCTGGATATTTGTCGTTGGATGTGGAAGAAGTTTGTCTGCATAGTTTGTACAAATGAAGGCTGAAGATTAAGCAATAAAATAGCAGTATTTTCTTCTATGAATTTGGTAACCACGTTCTATTTCTTTTGTGTTGAATATGTTTATGTAACTTCCCTTTAATTTCCTGCAACCATAGAATGAGTAGCATTAGAATAATTTAATGAAAATAATTTATTGAAGTTAAAGTAAAGTAGAAAATAGGGGAAGGGGTTAACACTAACCTTCCGGAGGCAGGGCCCACTCCGAAAGGTTAGTCCCTAAATCTCTTCCCCCCACTAACACGGTAGATAAAATTAGAACATAGAGTAAAAGTAGAATATAAAGAAACATTGGATAAATAATGCATTAGTAAAACATACGTGGATCCACACACATTCATATAGACTAAGTTATAGATTGCATTTCTTTAATTTAAGCACAATTTCATTTCAATTTCTACAAACTTTAATTTCTACAAATACATGAAACGAGAAAGAGACTTGAGCTAAGCTTAGTAGTAATCCCTATGGTACAATCTATACTGGATTGCTATTCTTTAAATCTAACCTTGATTACCCTCGGATTGATAAAATTAAATGTAAGCTCTACAACCGATAATTTTGGCATCGTTGCCGAGGCAAAGTAGCGCCGTAGTGGTTAGTCAAAAAAATTGTTTGGCAGTGCCAAGAGATAGGACTTACTTGTATGTGAAAAGGGGTACGTACGAGACCTTTGTGTGCATACAAGTCAGAGTGGCCAGAATATGGTTCCAACAAGCCCCTCCGTTCGACTTTGCCAGGTTTATTTTTCTTAAATGATTCATTTTTACTGCTTTCTTAGATTAAAAAATTATTTCCTGCAAATTTCAATTTCAACAAATTTTATATTCTACAATTTCCTTGCTTTGGGTAATTACTATTGTTTATTTGATTTAGGATCTATGAAAAAAATAGGAAGTAGGTGAACGCTGAAAACAACCTAAAATTATTTTAGGACCCTGTTTTTTTAATAGGAAGTAGTTACGTTGAGTGACACAATTGTAATAAAATCCCTCCTAATAGTCAAATAATAGTAGAAATTTACCTTTTACCTCAGCAATTTTACTTCCAGTAAAAATTTACTTTCCAAGCATTTTTACTTTTTCCTAAGCATGCTGAAATTAGTTGTATAAATGCATCTAATTTTAGTAGTATTAGGATTGTTTAGTAATTTTAAATTTATTTCTTTTCTGTTGTGTTAAGAATATTTATAAGTTCTGAAATTTATTAAACCAAAATCAAAACCCAAACAAAAACCAAAGAGAGAGAAAAGAAAATAAGTTGCTAGGTGGTGAAAAGGGTCCAATACAATCCACTATAATAAACCTCTAGAAATTATTAAAATAATAATAATAATATATATTATTAGAGATGATAGTAATAAATACATATACACTAAAAAGGTCAAATTGGAGGCCCCGGAGCCCATCGAAGTTAGTTTCGATTTCGGCAACAGGATGCAGAATTTGGCTATCAGAGCCCTACTCGACACGGCTATCGAATCCCTGACTACGGCTACTCAAGCGACCTCCTCTATTGCCAATGCCCTGGCCTAGCTCCGGTGCAGGCTAGGGAATGGCCCTGATAGGAAGTAAAGGTGGGCTGCCTGGGACCCTATCCTGGCCAAGACCGGGCGCAGGGCCCACCGGTGCAACGGTGGTCAGATTCTACGTTGGTGACACCGACGATTTCTGGTTTTTGGTGGCTTCATGCCTAGTTTTGATGTTTTGTGTCCTAGTCGGTTTTTTTAGGCACCAGGGCCCCGGTCCTCGGGCCCCGGATCATTGCCCTTGGGCGCAGCCCCGGTTTTTATTCATTTTTAAGCCTCGGCTTCTGATGTAACTAAGGTTTTGGGATCCTTTTCTAAAAAACCCGCTATAAATACATCGTTACTTATCAAAAAAATAATAATAAATACATATAAAATAATAATAATAATAATATATATATATATATATATATATATATATAATAAATACATAAATAAATAAATAATAAAAATATATATATGCAATAATAATGAAAAAAAAGACCCGGGTGTTGTAGGTGAGTTGGAGAGGAGAGGGCAATCCTCCAAGGGAGGTCCCAGGTTCGAATCTCCACCCTACCAAAAAGTTGAATTGGGTACCCAAAATCCAATTGATAATGTTGGTGCGGGCAGGATTGGGTGAGACTCCCGGGTGACTTTGACGGTGTAGAACCCCTGTTCGTGGTCTCTCAGACCAAGGCGGCCCCACAAGGGGTTTTTCGCTTAAAAATAAAAAAATAATAATAATGAAATAAAATAGAGGTATATACAAGACTAAACCAACGAAATTATAAAGTGGCAGGACAAACATATTGTATCATGAAAATCTCAGTTAGAAAATACTTGGAAGTGATGCAGTAAAACTCAAAGCCTATTGATAACTCAACTAGAAAATTACTACTTAATAGACATAGATTTAAACTTTAAAAGAAGCCACTATCTAAAAGAAAAAAAATCATACACCACTTTAGGCAGCAAACTAATTTGCAATGCATTCCTAAACTGCAACCAGCTACTATCCAATAATTTCTCTCTTTGAAAAGAAAAAATAATAATAATATATATATATATATATATATATATATAAATTGAAAAAATTTAATATATAAAAATAAAAATGATTATGCTTCCTTTATTTCATCATAAAGTTTCTATATTTGCCATCTTTAGTCTCAATGTTTCAAAGATAGCCTAAGAAGATGTTTTCTCTAAAAACCTTGTAGGAAGATGATTACCACATGATGCATAGTACCTTGTTGCTAGATGAAATCTAGGTATTCTTCAAATACTCAAATTATATCTGGTATCTTGAGCCAAATTTTCATTAAAAATGAAGCAAATCTTTTAAAATATTGTAAGTTACTCCTAGTTGATCAAAATTTTCTTTTGACCATGCACAATTACACATCTAAAAACATTGTGAAGTTTTGGAAAAATTAACTCATGTTATTTTTGCCATAAGTGAAAAGTTTCCCTACCCAGGTGTTGTAGGTGAGTTGGAGAGCAGAGGGCAATCCTCCAAGGGAGGTCCCAGGTTTGAATCTCCACCCTACCAAAAAAGTTGAATTGGGTACCCAAAATCCAATTGATAATGTTGGTGCGGGCAGGACTGGGTGCAACCCTCGGGTGACTTTGACGGTGTAGAACCCCCTGTTCGTGGTCTCTTAGACCAATGCGGCCCTACAAGGGGTTTTTCGGTTTTAAAAAAAAAAGTGAAAAGTTTCCCTTGCTTATCTATTTATATGCATGGTCTAGAATACTAACGAATTGGCAAAAGGACAAGCTCGCCCTTCACCCTTAAAAAAAAAAAAATCCCTTGCTCCTCATCTAATCGAGCAAGTATCCCAATAAAAATATTCTTGCTTCTCCTCAAAATAAGCAAGAACCCCAAAAAGTAATAAAAATCCCTTGCTCCTCATCTAATTGAGCAAGTATCCCAATAAAAATCTTCTTGCTTCTCCTCAAAATAAGCAAGAACCCCAAAAAGCAATAAAAATCCCTTGCTCCTCACAAAATGAGCAAGTATTCCACAAAAAAAAAAAAAGGTAAAAGAGCTTGAATCCCTGGAATTCATAGTATCTCAAACACCATGGGGTATTCTTTATTAAGGTATCCTTACGTATTAGAACTAAGTCTGGATAAGACCTCTAGATTCTCATAAGATAAGCTAGCTTTTGGCATACATAACCCTTGTTGTTTTTCAATCCTTGCTCATAATGGAAAATGAATCCTCATTGCACACACAGTTGGTCTTGAAAGAAGCTTGAGAATACTAGGACAACTTTGACACTATATTGATTTGTGAAAGGAGTAAATGAAATTATTTCAAAATTGCTAGAATGTTTGAAGTCCTTGAAGAATAATCCTAGAAACATCACATGCAGGCAAAATTCAAAAAGCAAACCCTCATGAAAGTACTATGGTTTCAACTTTTTCTTTTTCTACAAAAACATGGCTTGTGTCCATCACATTTTCATCCCTTAGCAAAAGCCATATTAATATCTATTTCACTTTTTCCCATGATTGAAGATATCCTAGAAGGTTGAAATTAGATTTTATATTCATTACCTTTCTATCTTGGAAACTTCTTAATGACATACAGGAAGCACACTCACCAAAATTATAATAAACCCCCATATATAAAATCATTATTATATTATCCATAAATATAAATAAGCACCCTTCCTTTTGTTTTGGCTATATAGCCAAAATTACAGTTTGGGGGGTAATAGAGGTATATAAAGTTCATAATACAGTTTGGGAGGAGAAACAGGTAAAGTATTTTCTTAAAAATCTAGCAACTATAGTCCCATAGATGTCTTCTGTAGATATCTTTAATAATATAGTTTATAATACTTAATACAATAGAATAGTTTAGAGGTATAATATAGGTAATATAATATTTTATAGTTATATAATAGTAATAAAATAAATAAATACATATATAATAATAATAATAATAATAATAACAAAATAAGTATATATTATATTAATTTACTATTTTTAATTACTATATCTTTACTTGGATCATTCTTGTTAAAAAAATAAAAAATAAAAAAATAATAATATATAGGTGTTAATTGTATAAATTTTAATGAAAAATATATTTACGAGTTTTCATTGAAAGAAATATATATATTTATAAATTTATTTAATATTTTATCTTATAAAAATTAAATTATATATATATTTATATATCAAATGGCATTAGCTCAATTGGTTAAAATTCTCAATATTTCAACGAGGAGACCCAAGTTCTAAATCTTGCCAAAACAATACATGGATAATATCTAAACTTTGTTGTAATACCACTGTGTGGTGATGATGTAATACGTGTGGAGCTCGTTTCAATCCCATACCTATTTAAAAATAATAATAACAATAAAAATAAATTAATTAATTAATTAAAAATTAAAAATAAATAAAGAAATAAATATATCTTTCAAATTGTATGTGGTATGACATATTAACTGATGGGGGGCATGGATGATGATTTTGAGGACTAAAGAGGAAACATAAACATGCTCTAAGGGTTGTCAAGATGGAGTAAATGAGAAATCATCCAAAAACATATTCACTTCTAAGTCTCTAAATTTTGAATATCTTTTTCAAAGATCCATTGGATCATAAGAGTTTTCAGGCCAAACTTGAGAAGGAATCTAAAGGATTGGATCCTATAAACAAAGGTTGAAATCAAGTTTTTTTTATTTTTATTTTTTTTATGCAGCTAAATGCACTTTTAATTTTATGCCTAAAGCAGAACATTAAAGTGTTGTCTTAGGCTATACTAAATTTCTTGTTTTTATTTTATTAATATAATAAACAGAGGGCCTAGACTATAAGAAACAACAAACAAAATATCCTACAAAAACAAAAATTTCAAGTTTTGGAATAGAGATACTTGGTCTTACTGCAAAAGTGAAAGTGCCGCAGGGACGTTAATTTGCTACCTGAAGTACAGGCCACCGATGTTTTCATGGATTCCTACAAAACAAAAACAAAAAAAAAGAAAAATAAAAAGAACACAACAAAGGGTGAAGGAAAATACAAAAACAAATGTTAAATTAGATTGTAAATGAAGTTGCAAAGCCAAAAACAAGATTTTAGATACAAAAGACTCGATTTTCTCTTGAATTCGCCCCCTAGACTGTGAATTCGTTTATGGTAAAATCGTTGTCTTTGCTAGCATTTTCATGAGATCCTACAATTTTGGAAATGAAACAAGAAGACAAAATATGAGATTTTTGAAATTTGGGTAGATTGCAATGTAATATGCCCCAAGAAGGGTTGGGTGTTTTGATGATAGACATAACTATGACAAGAAATCATAAATGGCAAAAACATTGCCTATGAAAAGACTAGCAGCTTTTTTGCATGTGCAGGAAAAATGCTTGAACATGGAGTAAGATTTTGATAGATATGGTTGGATACAGATACAAGGTGCTTCCAGAACCCTGGGTACTCAAAAAAAAAAAAATCAACAGAAAATCTCACCAAAGCGAGAGTATAGGTTTAAAAGACCAAGGTATATAATTTAGAATATAAAATAAATAAATCATCAAAATAAACAAGGATGAAAGTAATATAATATGGGTATAGCTGCAAGACAAAATATTAGTAACACTTAGATAAAAATAAAATGTTAGTTGAAATGGAACAGGATTTGAGTCAATCCTTGAGTCTACAACGTACATAATCTTATTTATACTCAGAATCCTCAAATTTGCAACTCATTAGTAAATATGTTCAAAATTGACTTCAAGCATGGAAAATTGTATAAATTCAATACAAATTACATTGTACCAAATATTATGACCTTGTACAATCAAGCCCACCGTTATAACTCTTGTGAGTCTCACAAGCACTCATGGATCTGTGATTTGGGTGACCCTGAGCAAGTTCTTTCTCTCAATCTGCTATCTTTTAAGTTTTGTCTTATTAGTTAGATCTTCTCCCTGAGTCTGGGTCAAAAAGAGGTTTGCCAAGCCCAAAACAGTCCCAATACTGTGATCAGGACAAGGCAGTCTCCTACAAGCTTTCCCAAAGACACTTTTTGGACTACTTCTAAAAGTGTACACAAAATTCATTTATAAGCACATATATGCAAAGGAGGTCTTTGGATGAAATACATCCTCATAAATAAGCAAAACAATATTTCCAAGCACTCTCACAGCTAGGAAATTTTAGTAATATATAATATGAAGCATATCAATTTTATTTTGGTACTTGTGCGGATGGAAGTGAATAAAATCCATTTGCTTTGCCACTTTGATGTATGTTTTATTTTATTTTTATATTAGTTATATAGGATTGAAAACCTATATTACCTATATTGGCATCTATGCATATATCACCTGTCAAAATTTAAAACCTGAATCTCCAGCTGAAAAGTCCTCACTTTTAACCACTTAAGTTTGTAACATTCGATGCCAATTGCTATATCATTTATTTGGACTTATTTTGCTAAATTTATCTCGTAATAAACAGGTTAAAAATATATAAAATTTCAATATAAATATGCATATTACCCACGCATATACCATATACCGGTCCCTGGATAACATTTAAAGCCCTTCATGTTTATCTGCAATAGATCTTAAACCATGGACTACTCTATCTATATTTGAATCTTCGGAGGTAAGCCAAACAATCGAGCAGTCGATATATGAATTTGTATACTCATGACGAAGAAAATTGTGTTTTTGTTCGCATATTGATCATGACGATCAATACCATAGAATCTCTGAGGAAACACATTGCCTCCCGAGTTGCTTTGCTAAAACTGCAGACACTCGAATCTGTGACGAAATCAAAAGAGACCCCTAGATCCAATACCGGAACCCATCCACCTCCGTGAGCCATCACCACTGTCATCAAAAACTGCAATCTAGTGTCGACTTGCCTTCCATCAATGATCGCTTACCGTTCATTTTATCTTTGCAGTTCATTCTCATCTACGTTGTTGAAAAACATCATGATCTGGTGCTCTGCATCACTTTTGGAGATTAAGGATGTTGAAAATAGTAAAATCCATTTTTGCCTAGGATACAACGCATGATAAGATGCTTGATCCACGTGTGCATTAAAGGAAGGGCAATATGTGTTTTCACTCCTTATTTTTACAATGTGGAAAACTACTTCCACCTTTGTAGAGAGACCATTCATATGGATTATAGGAAGCTCCCGCTACGTATGGCACAATTGTCTTGTTTTTACCCTGTTGACTAGCGCAGTTGTCAACCATCACGTCGTTGATCTCTCTTTTGTTGTTGAGTGGCATCATATTGGAATATAAAAGAGGAGGAATAATATTTGGAACATGGTTTCAAATAGAGGAGAATCATGTTCAACCATTTAAAAAGGAAACTTACTAATAATAATATAAAAAAAAAAAAAAACTATGAAAATTATCCCTATATAGTTACCTTCAATAATACCAACAAGTATAATTTTTTTTTTTTTTAAAAAGAGGGGTAAAAATTTATTAGATCAAAGAAACCTTACAGCAGAGAACAAACAACTAGCAAAAATAGCCAACAAAAACCTCAAACAGACATATCCTCAACAAGTAAATTATGAAGTTGCTGAGAATCAGCGTAAAGGGAGGTTATCCCAACCCTTAACGCACCAATTCCCCCGAAACTGAGAAGCCCATTTGGCCAAACAAGTCCGCAACCCTATTCCATTCCCGAGGAATGTGAACAAAAGAGATAAACTCCAAATTACAACAGAGTTGAAGAATCTATCGAACAACCAAAGTCAACCTCCAGTGAACATTATCAAGATGGTGAGTCCTTAACAAATTTATAATAATCTGTGAATCAGACTCACATATTATCCTCCGCCAACCCATAGCCAACCCTTGTTCCAAAGCACAACAGATAGCAAGAGCCTCCATATAATTATTAGAGTGTATCCCCTTATAGCATGAAAAAATGAAACAAGCATTCCCAAAACTATCTCTCCCAACTCCTCCGATACCAACATGCCCAGGATTACCTCGAGAAGACCCATCCGTATTGATCTTGAACACCCCTGGAGGAGGAGGATGCCATCTCCCATCTCTCTGCATTTTTTTTCCATCTCGGTTTCTAGATGAAATAACAGGACGAGGACCATTCTCCACAAATCCCAAATTTTGCATCATCAAAATCTCCGACTGCACCAAAGGAAGACTAATCTGGCATGTGGAAGAGACAGCTTTCCGGATCATACCAATAATTCACTGCCAAAGCTGATGAACAATAAGCTTGTTATCATGAAAAATTTGTCGATTTCTTTCCAACCAAATCTGCCATAGAATGCAAGAAGGACCAATAGTCCAAGCAACCTCGGAGAAAGAAAGACTTAGCGGGAGGTCTCCCTAAACTCCTCCATAACTCCAAAAGATAAGAAGCATGGACACAAGGCTGCTTCCACACCTCCCACCAAAGATGCCAAATATCCCATGCAAAAGAACACTGAAAAAGAAGATGACCTGAAGACTCTTCATTGTTCGCACATAAAAAACAAAAAGAAGGTCCTTGAAAACCTCTCTTTTGCACATTATCCCTGTAAGGCATCTATTGTGAGTAGCTAACCATAGATAAAAATTGCATTTAGGCCAAGAGAACTTAGACCACACTTGCTTCCACCAGGGCACCTCATCATCCCCAAAATGTTGTCGATCCAACTCCCTGTATCCTGAAGCCACCGAATAGACCCCTCTAGGATCCAAGCCCCAAGCCAAAACATCATCATCCTGTAAAGAAGAGCAGGCCCTACAAGCCAAAATACGAGTCAACTCCTCTCTTTCCTGAAAAGTACCCCCTACTGGCCAATCTATAGGATCCTTCCAACGAACAACCTCAACCTGCCCAACTCTTTCAACAAATTTGTAGTCCATAACCCGATTCCAACCGGCATCCAAAAAGACTTTGCACAAATTCTGAAGATGAGGATACATGGATAAAATGGCAGGGAACCCATCCCAAGCATCCTGCCAAAAGAGAGCCTTGGAACCCTTATGACAAATCCAGAACAAACCTTGCTTAACAAGATTCGCCCCCTTCTTAAGAGTGTTCCAGATGAAAGATCCCCTACCATACAAACTGTATCTCGGGAATCTCGGAGCCCTCAACCCCATTCAAATATTTATAGGACAGAATCTTTGCCCAAGCTTGGTCTTGAGAAGTACACCATCTCCAATAAAACCTAGCCGCCAAAGCCTCTCCAGAAAGGGAAGACAAACGAAGACCCAACCCCCTGCTTGCTTTGGTCTACAAATAGTTTCCCACTTAACCAAACTCCACTTTGAAGACTCCAAATTACCAGCCCATAAAAATCGTCTAGACAAAGAATCCAACTCATGAATAAAGCTAGCAGGAGCAACTTGAATCATGCACCTATAGATGCAAAGGGCCTGAACCACAGACTTAAGGAGTAAAACTCTACCAGCAGAGGAGAGCCATCTAACAGTCCAATGAGAAACATGAGCACGAAATTTGTCCAAAATGGAGTTCCATATCTCACGAGGCAAAGGACCTATAGAAATAGGAATACCCAGATACTTCAAGGGAAGAGCACCAATCTGAAATCTTAGAATCCGTGCAATACGGGCCTGTATAAGCGGATTAGTGTTAAAGAAGAAAATGGAAGATTTTCCCTCATTAATATTTTGCCCTGAAGCAGCCAAATAGATATCCAGAGCCCTTCTAAAGTTGGTAGCTTCCCGAATAGAAGCAAGTCCCATCAGAGTCGTATCATCCACAAATTGAAGATGAGAATAAGCCAAGCAAACTCATACCCCACCTCCAACCATGAATCAAACCCTGAGTAACATGTGAATTTAGAAGTCTACCCAAACCTTCAGCCATAATGATAAACAAATAAGGGGACAAAGGGTCACCTTGCCGAAGACCTCTTGAAGCTTGAAACAAAGAAGATGGATGACCATTAACAAGAACTGAATATGAAGGTGAAGTAATGCAGCTCATCACCCAACTTACCCAGTTGGAATGGAAACCAAAAGCTAGAAGGACCTTTCTTAAAAAAGACCATTTAACCCTATCATAAGCCTTAGCCATATCCAGTTTCATAAACATAGCTTTCTCCTTAGAAATGCACATAGAGTGAATGGTCTCAGTAGCAATAGTCACCCCATCCAGGATTTGTCTGCCCACCACAAAAGCACCCTGTTCATCAAAAATGACCTTTTTAAGCCAAGGCTTAAGACGCTCAGCAATCAACTTTGTTATAATTTTATACACCACATTACAGAGAGCAATAGGTCTGAAATGATCAAGAGAAGTGGCTCCTTCACTCTTAGGAATAAGCATCAAGAAAGTAGAATTTAGAGCACGCAACATTTGATGAGAGTTGAAAGACTCTTGCACTACATAAAGGAGATCCAGTTTAACAATTGACCAAAATGCTTGAAAAAATTCTATCGAAAAACCATCAAGTCCCGAAGCTTTCCCTTTCTTCATTTGGAAAACAATACCCTCAAGCTCATCAATGGAAATAGGACGCATGAGAGCATTATTCATTTCATCAGTAACCATAGGAGGAATACAACTCAACACACTATTTTCTTCAACCTCTGCAGATGGAGAATCCTCATAATACAGAGAAGAGAAAAACTTAACAGCCTCATCTGAAATATCCTGATCTGCAGTTAACTAAACCCCCTGAGATGAAGTAAGAGATGAAATGACAGAACTGTGTCTTCTAGCCTTCACTGAATTGAAGAAGAACGTTGTATTTCTATCCCCTTCTTGTAACCAATCAATTCGAGCCTTCTGTTTCCAATAAATTTCTTCTCTAAGTTCCCACTCTGCTACCTCCTTTAGGGCAGCAGATTCCTCTTGGAGATTTCTCTCTGTAAGACCATAATCTCTAATCTGTCGTGTAATAATATCCAACTTCTCTTGAGCATCCAATTTAGCCCTAAAAAGATTGCCAAAAGTCTGTCTATTCCACTTCTTTATCTGATATTTGACATGTTGAAGTCTCTTAACAAGAGAATACATAGTTGTACCATGATGAGGCTTACCCTGAGTCCACCAAACCCGCATAAGGTTATGCAAAGAAGGCTCTCGAAGCCACATTAACTGGAATTTAAAGGAGGATTTTCTATAAACACCACAACAACGGATCATCAACTTGATGGGCCAATGATCGTAGCCTTTCCAAACCCAAAATAGCAGTAACTAATATTCCAGTTAGAGCTTACCCGTAAGGAAGAAACCAAAAACCTATCCAATCTCTCTCGCAATACCCTCAGACCCACATCTCCCGTTGTTCCAAGTAAAGGTGCCATTACCAGGTTTAATGTCAATCAGGTTATGCAACAAAATATTATTACTAAAAAGCAAAGAAGATGGACCAAGGGAACCCACCCCTCCTCTTTTCTCCTCCAAACCGGTGATAGCATTAAAATCACCAGCAAGAATCCAAGGATACAAAGGAGCCATCAACCGAACCTCCCGAATATGATGCCAAAGAGTAATTTTCCCACCCATATCGTAAGGGGCATAAACATTAGTTAATAAAATCACCTCACCCGACTCTTTGGAGGAGGCAACCATAGAAAGAGAACAACGATTAGAAACCCACCATAAAGGAGAAAGCTTCTGAGGATTCCAAAAAGTAACAATACCTCCGTAGCTTCCATGAGACCCAATGCACTGATATTGACCACGAGCCCATAATTTAGAAGCAATATTAACCATACAATCCACAGATAATTTAGATTCTTGTAAAAAAACAACATCAGGATTATGCAGCTTAATCAAATCACGAATAGCTTTTTGACGAGGAGAGCTATTCAAACCTCTCACATTCCAAGATAGAACAATCATTGACAAGGAGTAGCAAAGTGAGAGTCAAGAGGCCTTACCAACCCTGACTCAACCAAGGACTCCCCCTGAAGTTTAAGTTTCTCTACATCTTTCTTCCTCCCCCCTTATTAGTCTTGTCAGGGACCCCTTTTTTATAATTCTTCTGCTGTATTCCCAACCCAAGACTAGCCTTAGAGCCCTTTCCACGGCTTGAGGTGACTAAATCCACCAAAAGAGGATCTTCTGACATAGCCCCATCCCGCACTACTAAATTCTCCATAGGAGGGATAGGAGTACTAAACTCCCCTGAGAAAGTCAATTCCAAAGGCTGAACTGAAGATTGCACCACACCATTCTCAATCCCCAAATTTGGAATCAAAGCATCCACCTGATCCATGACACCAACCTCTTCCTCATGTTCTAGAACCTGGCCATTCACAAGATGATCGGTAGGGAACCCAACTTGTTGTTCTAAATCTTCAAGAGCATCAAACCTATTGTGAAGCCCATCCATTTGCCTATCAGTTAAAGTTCTCTTTGGCCCCCGACCTTTATTTCTAGGTTTGACCTGCATAAAACCCTCATAATCTTTGAAAAGGTGAGAGGAAATATTGTTTTTGAAAAGGTGAGAGGAAATGTTTACGTTTCTCTCGTAAAAGGGATAAAGGTTATAAAAGAAATAATATTGGAGGGTAGAATTTATAAAATTATATATTTATTAAAATGATTTTAGGAGAATAAGTCAAAGATTATTTTGAAAAGTAAGTTAATATATATATATATTTATTTATTTATTTATTGCTAACTCCATATTTTCAATTTATTATATATATATAGTACATCAAAAATATAGCCTTCATATATGTAATAAAAATTGTAAGGAAACAAATTATACATAATAAATTGAAAATATGGAGTTAGCAATAAATAAATATATATATATAATAAAATAAAAAATAAAATAACATGTTCTTTAAAGTATTTTATTTTATGATTTTTAAAATACAAATAAATATTAAAATTGAGTATTTATTATTTATAATAATGTATTTAAAATATTATTTATATTAATATTCATTAAATTTAATGATTTAAAGTCCCCATGAAGATTAATTTGTCCAAAGGAAATTAATTGTTGATATAATGTTTGGATTGTTTTTATTTGGGTGAGCTTTTCTTTGAGAAGAATTTAGCCTTTGATTGTGTATTCATCAAAAGAGATGATTGTTAACTTATAGAAATTTTGCAACAATATTATTATTATATTAAAATGTACCGAGATGGTGGAAGTCCTGGGAGCCTTCGTAGATAGTTTGAACCCTACCAGTTGTGCTGGTAACTACTAAAAATCGTGATTGTAACCATTGCTTCTATATATTAAAAAAATAAAAATAAATAAGATTATATTATAAATATATTATTAATAATATTACATTAATAGTAGTAATAATAATATTATATATAACATTATTATTAATAATAGTAGTCATACTATTATATTATTAGCCTAAAAATAATTTATAATAATAATATTATATTATTATTAGTTTAAAGTATTATTAATACCCAGGTGTTGTAGGTGAGTTAGAGAGGAGAGGGCAATCCTCCAAGGGAGGTCCCAGGTTCAAATCTCCACCCTACCAAAAAAGCTGAATTGGGTATCCAAAATCCAATTGATAATGTTGGTGCGGGCATAGTCGGGTGCGACTCCGGGTGACTTTGACGGTGTAGAACCCATTGTTCGTGGTCTCTCAGACCAAGGCGGCCCCATAAGGGGTTTTTTTGCTTAAAAAATATATATATTATTAATATTATTAAGTTGATAATTATAATATTATAATTATATTACTATTAGTTTATAAGATTATCATTATATTATTAAATTTATAATTATAATATTATTATTAATCTATGAACCTAATATTATTATTATTATTAGGATGAAAAAAAATGGAAAATAAATAAATAAATAGAACCTTATTTATTGCATTTTTAGTTTTATGTATCTGCAATAGTTTATGTTATAATTATAGTGCCTTAATTGTTGTCTTCCTAAGTGTTTTACTGTTATAACTGCAACATTTTATCTGTTAAAATTATAGTGCTTTAAATGTCATATCTGCAGTGTTTATTATATTTAAAGTAATTCATCTACCTACATCTGCAATGTTTTTTCCTGATTATCTAAAACAGTTTGTCTATTATATCTGCAGATTTAATTATGTTTTCAGTGTTCTTGCAGAATGATTTGTTATGTCTAAACTATCATACTTTATGCATTGATAGATTGTATAGTTTTTATTATAATACAAAAAAATGAGAAAAAAATATTTTTATAATATTCGTTCAATTGCAACATTGTTATTTTTCCTGAAGTACTATTTTTGTAAAACTGCAACAACCATTCATCTATTATATCTGTAAAATTGTCATCCCTTACATTTGTAAAATTGTTAATGTATTTAGAAAACTGTTGCAAAAATCCATAAGAACAAAAATTGTAAATTTTGAATTTATGTGCATGAGGACATGCACTCCCTTCAGTTTGGGGGAATGATGAGTGCTAAAATGTGCATGTATTATGGAACCTTTTATATGTATTTTATCTTTAAATATGTGAAACTGGATGCATTTTGATAATTGTTATATCTTATTTGCATGATTTATGACTAAATTTTATTTATGATGTTAAAATAATAAATACATGAATTTTACACAAAATATGTGCAAGTTTTGTATGTTTGGACAGAATAATGTTGAAGAACACTTCATGGGAGATTGATGCGGTAAAATAGGACTTGAACTAGATGTTGAGCATCGAGAATATGGTCATAGGGATGACGAATTACGAAGACTGTAGACACAGATTATAGACGAATGTCACTGAAGTATGTTACTGAAGGTAACTATTGAAGGTAATTATTGAAGACAGTTACTAAAGAATGTTTAACCAGCAGTTAACAAAGGATAATAAATATTGTTGACTTATGTAGTGTGCCACATCAGTGACGACACATCAAGTTGGATGACAACATATATTTTTACTTAGCAAAATATTTCATTTCTCGCATACTATCCATGAGAATATTTCAAGTTGATAAAGTTGTTGTTTGCTTTATAAAGCTTGTAATTAGATTATTATGGGAAGTTTTATATATAGATGCAATACTGTTAGACCTTTCTTGGAATATAGGACATGAGGTCCCAATGTATATCTTGCGAGTCATTCAAAATAGCATTGTCTTGTTAGGATTATTTGTAGGATGCCACTTGGACCAGTCAAAATATTTATTAAAGTCCAAAGAAGTTAGGAAATTGTATTAATTTAGATTATTCGAATCATCAATCGGATAGACACATGACAGAATATGTGGAAGACTTCCATTAAGAATGTCCAACGTGACATTATAAAATTACATGTAAAGACCTTTGAGAAGGTCTATCATCATTGTCAATAGTCTACAAGCTACGGTTCTAGAGATTTGTCATTGGATGTGGAAGGAGTCTGTCTGCATAGTTTGTACAAATGAAGGTTGAAGATTAAGCAATAAAATAGCAGTATTTTCTTCTATGGATTTGGTAACCACGTTCTATTTCTTTTATGCTAAATCTGCTTCTGTAACTTCCCTTTAATTTCCTGCAACCATAGAATGAGTAGCATTAGAATAATTTAATGAAAATAATTTATTGAAGTTAAAGTAAAGTAGAAAATAGGGGAAGGGGTTAACACTAACCTTTCGGAGGCAGGGCCCACTCCGAAAGGTTAGTCCCTAAATCTCTTTCCCCCACTAACACGGTAGATAAAATTAGAACATAGAATAAAAGTAGAATATAAATAAATATTGGATAAATAATGCATTAGTAAAATATACGTGGATCCATACACATTCATATAGACTAAGTTATAGATTGCATTTCTTTAATTTAAGCACAATTTCATTTCAATTTCTACAAACTTTAATTTTTGCAAACACATGAAACCAGAAAGAGACTTGAGCTAAGCTTAGTATTAATCCCTACGGTACAATCTATACTGGATTGCTATTCTTTAAATCTAACCTTGATTACCCTCGGATTGATAAAATTAAATGTAAGCTCTACAGCCGATCAACTACTCAAAAAATTTCTTCGTGTAGGAGATCTATGGGTATGGTTGCTCTTGATAGTTGACAATGGTAGTTTTTGGCCCCTTATGGAAAGTATTCAACAAGTGGGAGAATGTTGGAAATATGTTGAATATTTTCCATGTTATTCTAGTGGGGTTAACACTAAATGGTACTGGAAACTTTGTACCTATACTCACTAGGGTTCAGGGCCAAGCCAGGCCCCAAACAGGGGGTTCGAGGGTATTAGCCCTCCAAAAAGTAGGGGTCTGAGGGTAATAGCCCCTAGCCAAAATTTTAGGGTTTTTTAAGTTATTTTTAGATCCATATGATATGAACTCATGCTTTTTTGCCCATGATATTGTAAAATATGTGCATGTCCCTTTGTTATATATATTTATATGTGTGTGTGTGTGTGTGTGTGTGTGTGTGTGTGTGTGTGTGTGTGTGTTGCACTTGCATTAGAAATATGAGATATACAAAAGAGGAACATTATTGTATTTGAGACGGTCAAGTTTATGCAATAAGAAGATAATAGTGTGTTAGTTTTTCTTGGTTAAGGTTCTTGGATAAATATTGTGCTGTGTGTATCTGCTATCTTCTTCTTTTGATTCTGCAATTACTACTTTTCTATATTTAGTTTATCGGGGTTCTTTATTTCTCTTCAAAGGACATAGTACAATAGGTTCAACATATTAACAAGGAATCGTCTATTCAATATGATATTGATTTAGGGATAAACATTCTTGTTGAACCTAAGGAATATGTCAAATCAAATTTTGAAGACTCTCTTGAAGTACCATGCACCATTCAAGAGAAAAAAAAATGTAGTATCAAACATTAATACATCTACCATTAATAAGGAAATACCAAAAAATGAGTAGGATGAGTCAAAAGATTCCATAGTAGAGCTAGGAGAGGATAAATCTGAGGCAAAAGAGAGTTGTGAAAGAATAATGAGGAAGAGAATAATAAGACCTACTCCTGATATAGGCAAGGCAAAAAGAGAAAAACCCTCTAATTAATAAGCAAGATCCAGGGAAGCAAGAGCAAACATAGAGAAATGAACACAAACTAAGTTGGTTGAACTTCTCTTTACCAAACAACAAAATGATATTGGTAATTTGTAGGTGGGTTCAATAGCCCCTAATGAGATATGATTACCATCTCATGGAATATAAGGGGTGCTAATGCCCCCTCAAAGAAAATGTGTATCAAGGACCTATGTTTAAGTAATAAGCCTAATAACCTTTGTATCTAGAAAACTAAAATGACAAAAGAAGTTTTCAAAACTAGTAAAGTATTATGGGTGAGATGTGAATGGGATGCTATAGATTCTGAAGGAGTGGAATGGGGAATTCTAACTTGTTGGAATCCTATTAGAACCTCTTGTGTAACCATTCATAAAACTAGGCATTGAATAGCCTCTTTAGTCACACGCTTCTTTATAGATATTTGGTTCATCCTTATCAATGTCCATGGACCTACAACTCAGTTAGGCAAATTAGAATTTTAGAGTGGGATTGAATCCTTTATGAGAAGTAAATACCAAGAAACTCGATTCATGATCATTGGAGATTTTAATGCCATAACCAAGTTGGATGAAAATTTTGGGAGAATTAGAAAACTAACCCAAAGTATGAGAGATTTATGAGCTTTTATTCAAAATAATAATCTATGGGAGGTTAAGTTTGAAGAAGACAAATGGACCAACAACAGGAGAGGATAGAACCTAAAGCAAAAAAATTAGAAATATGCATTCTTTCATATCATTGGCCACATGAAGGAACTTGTCCTAAAATTAATACCTTGACAAGGATTTATTCAGATCATTGGCAAATAAAAGTTAAAATGGTGGTAAGTGAATTCAAAAAATATCATATTTTAAATATGAGTAGATGTGGGAATACCATCCTCAATTTGTTGATATGATAGCACAAACGTGGAATTCTTTAGGAAATAGTGGGTTGTATACACTTCCAAAACAAATTAAATCAATGACATCTAGATTAAAAGAATGAAACAAGAATAAGTTTGGAAATATTTTTTATAAGAAAGAAGAACTAAAAGATAAACTTTCAAAATTCTAAAAAAGTGATCAAAATAATCCAAGATTGAAGGAAAGGGAGTTAGTGAATATCATAATATTTTTAGTAAAGAAGAGAAATTTTGGAGATTAAAATCAAGACATACTTGGTTGAAAGGAGATAAAACACAAAGTTGTTTCATAGGATGGCAATAATACAGAGATCAACATACAAAATTAGTAGAATTAAATTAGGAGAAGGGATTTGGATTGAAGACCAGAGTGAAATCAGAAAGGAGGTAAGGTATTTTTATCATAATATTCTAGAAGCAAAAGAGTTTGAATTTCTTAATGATAAACTTCTACAAGGAGTTCCTTCAATTATAACAGATGAAGACAATAGGAAATTGATGGAGCCTATTACTTTGAAAGAAGTTCATCTAGATATTTTCTCTTTTAATAAGGATAAATCCCCAGGTCTAAATGGGATATCTACACATTCTATCAACATAGTTGGTATATAGTGAAGGATTATTTATTGGTGGCGGTGGAACAATTTAGGGTAAAATAATACATACCTTATAAAATAAATACAACATATCTTACCATGTTTCCAAAAAAGAAGTATGTAAAATTGTTTTACTCATTTCGACCCATAAGCCTATATAATATGGCATATAAGATTATTTTCAAAGTTATGGTGAATCAATTAAGACCATTGTTTAAAAATATATATTTTAGGATAGCAAGGAGGATTTGTGAAAGGGAGATAGATTCTGGATGGAATCATAGTAGCTCACTAAGTTATGCATTCAACGGCTTCAAGAAAAGAGAAATAAATGATCTTAAAACTTGATATGAGTAAGGCCTATGATAGGTTTAAATGGGATTTTATTTTTGCTATATTAGAAAATTTGGGATTTGGAAAAAAATAGGTCAGATGGATTAAATCTTATGTCTCTATAGTTTCATATTCAGTAGTGGTCAATGGGTTAGTAACAAAATCATTTAAAGCCAAGAGAGGCCTTAGACAATAAGATCATCTATCAACATATTTGTTCATTAATATGGTAGAGGTTTTGGGTAGGAACTTGAATAAGGCTTACAAGTATGAGCTTATAAGTGGATTTAAGGCTAGTAATAACATCGACAACATCACCCATCAATAGTTTGTAGATGATACAGTCATTTTTGGGAGGGCAAAGATAAATGAGGCCAAATATTTGAATAACTTATTAAAGCAATACGAAATAGTATCAGAGCATAAAGTTAATAGGACAAAATCTAGTATTTACTTCCTAAACACCCCAACTAAAATCAAAGCAGGGATATGCAAGTTAATTCAAATGGAGGAAGCAAATTTGCTAGCAAAGTATCTAGGGATGCCCTTATAACACCCAAATAGATTATAGTAATTTTATAAAGAATTATGACATCTAATATTAAATTTTGATTTTTGTTATGATAATATATTTTTCAATTAATTTTCACTAGTTTTTATGAGGGGTCCCAGTCCCCTCATACTGAGTGGGATTTGAACCTTTGACATCTCAAAGAGAGGCCAAATCTCTTACCCTTGCAATAAGCTTACAACTTCTCTCAATGAGTTTATATAGGTTTTTATGAGGGGTTATAGTCCCCTCATACTAAGTAGGGTTCGAACCTTGGACCTCCCAAAGAGAGGCCAAAGCCCTTACCACTGTAGTAAGCTTATAGTTTTTTTTTATAATTATATATTATTATTAATGTAAAAATATTTTTTTATTTTATTTATATTATCTTTCTCAAATAATTTTTATAATAATATTTTTATCAGAATAACAATAATAGCTATCTCAAATATTTGACTTGTATTTCAAAATAAAATGTTTCTTTGTCTCAATTGTCCTTGATAGACAAAAGGTATAAATCCTCTCATATTTTTCCTCTTTTGGTTTCTTTCATCTATCCATTTCACATCTAAGTTGGAATGAATTCATCCTTACTTGGGCCATGAGCATATTTGCTCTCAAATTGATGTTTGCTTCTACATAGACCTTTTTGTGATGAGCATATGTAAGGTTAACTTTTTTTCTTCAATTGGTTATATGGGATTAAAATAGACCCCACCTATATTACATAATCATCGCGTAATGGTATTCTAATAAAGCTTGGATATTATCCATGTATCGCTTTACAATATTCAAACCTCAGTCTCCTTTAATTTTGAGGAATCTAACAGGTTGAAATAATGTTATTTAATATGTAAGGTTAACTTTAACAAGATTATGTTTTTTAAATTATTTTTCCACATAGTTGCTCTACTTTTTTTGAACAAATGCCTTAATATATTTGTTATTATTAGGCATTTATCGAAGTAGTTATTCAATTTTTTCATCTGCATGTTTTATTTCATCCATGTATTCTTTTTTTTATTCAAATATTCTTCTACTATAGTTTTAAACCATATGTTTGCATCCATCTATTTGATTTCTTCATATAGTAGAATATAAATCATGGTAATTGCCTCTATAGGGAAGGTATTTTTTTATACTCAAAGAGTCTCATAATGAATTGACTCTTTTAATATAAATTTATTTATAATCAAGCATTTATGAATCCTCTCTACTTGCCTTCTTTTTTAGTCTAATATCTTACTAGCTCATATTTTACACCCATATAGTATCATTGGTACCACTAGTTAATCTAGGCATGTGACTTGTTTAGTGCATGGATTTATTCATGAAACATTCAAATATATATATATATATATATATATATATATATATATATATATATATATATATATATATATATATATATATTATCATAATCAAACTATTAGGGGCATAACTTTGTGCTTGGGACTTTATTTTGATCCATTCAAGAAGCATTTAAAGATAAAAGGAAGAACAACAATTTTAGCAAGCAACTCTATCACAGGCGAGTTGTTGGCTACTTTATGAAAAACGCTCAAGAGATCCTTAAAACTACAAAATAAAATATTTACTATAGTTTTCTATTTTTAAATTTGCATAGCCTAAATGCATCTCTAGCCATGTTGACACATAAATAGAAGATAAAATACATAGGGACAAGTCATATGTATATAATTATCATTTAATATGTACTTTGTAACTTGTGAAAGGTGAATCACCATATTTCCATATGGGTAGCCTCCTAACTCATGGAAGGTGAACCACCACATTCCATATGGGTGACCTTCCATATTCAAAATGATGGATTTCCATCATACCAATTATTGTATAAAGAGAGATACACCCCTGACTATAAAAAGCATGAGTAATGAATGCAACATTATAGTATCACATCTCTTCTTAGAAATTGTTTCAATTGTAATCTATTTTATGAGCAATAAAATCCTTATATTTTTTCTTATATATTTTATGTTTTGGTTTGTTTTTCTCTATTGTTTCTAAATTGCACTCTTTCTTGATCTTTCTTAACTCAAAATTATAATTTTTAGATCAATGGTATAAGAGCAGTCTAGCTTTGAGTGTATGTCTATAAAAACAAGATCACGATATTGAAAGTTTAGGTATCATATGCATGATCCCTCTAATTACATTCCTTGTCATTCCAAATGATCTCAAGTGAGAAATAGAATTGACAACATAGAGATAGTCAATACTATAAGGAAATGTTGAATTAAGCCCTCTTGAAATATAGGAATGAGATGATGGATCAATTTGCTCAAATTATTTAGTGGATCCCTACTACAAATTCTACAACCTCCTTCACATAACCTCTCATTGCCTTGGCACCATTCAGTTTTCCCACACCATTTAAGGTGTAGGTGGATTTTGATATTCTTACTTTTGGAGGAAAAGTTAGTGTTGATGCCCTAGAAAATTGGTTGCATCATTTGTTTTCATACTTCTCTATAAATAAATTCATCAACATTGAGAAATCACTTTTAAACTCTTGAAAACTTTATTACCTATTCAAAATTAGTGGAAAGTGTATTATAATAGGGCTACTGAGGAGAATGAAGATGAAGTAGTGTTCAAATAAGAATATTTCATGGAGATCATCATGAAATAATATGATCGTATGGGATCCTAGAAATTCCAATACATGTGATGGTAACAATTGCATCATGGTAAAGATCAGTTTTTTAAAGATTATATTGATGCTTTTCATTCTATGGCAACAAAATTAGGTATTCAATATAATGAAAGGTATTGAATCCTCAAGTATTATAGTGGTTTACAATAGTACGTCCTATTTAAATTCAAAATTTTAGGAGAGACACACAACCTTGCTATCTAATTGGAGCAAAAGCACAAAAAATAAATAAAAGCGAATAACAAATAATAAAAACTAGAAGACTAAATATTGGCTAAAGAAATGCAAGAATGACTCTCCAAAGAATTAGGACAAAAAAGGTCAGCCTCAAAATTAGAATTGGAAACAGTAGAAAGACTCTCAAGAAAATAATCCCTAAGGCTAAGACTAGAAAATAGTGTGATTCTCATAAGAGTGACTAACATTCAAGAGAGGAGTGTCAAGAAATTTAATCATTTTTTATTGATTTGCAACCCTTTGCATCCATTGTACCACTACCTCCACATCCACAAGCCAAGGATAGAGGGAAGTGGATCATGAAAATCAAACCAAATGTGACCATTGCCACCATGCTTGTTGCACTAGAGAAGCCACAAGAGGAGGAACACTTGTTTCACTCATAAATATAGGTTAAGAGTAAGTCATTATATTTTATTGTTGACTATGGGAGTCAAAAGAATCTAATTTTTTCTCAGATGATGAAGAATGTGAATATGCCTATTACACCATACCCACAACCATATAAGTTTGGATGGTTACAACGGAGATACATTCATGTCACTCAACAATGTCTCCTCTTTTATGTCAACAAACCCTTCAAAGATAAATTTTTTTGATGTTATGTCCTTCAATGTCCATGTTATTATTTTGGGTCAACCATTTATGTGGAAGAGGTATGATGTTTATGATTCTAGGCTTTGAAGTGTCATCATAATTATTGGAGGTTAGTGCTTTAGGATACCAAAGGGATCTCCTCCTACTTGTTTTTCCTTAATCAATATTAAACAATATAATAAAAGGATAACCTAAATATAAAAAAAAAAAAAATCATTATGTTGATGATAGTCCCAAAGCAAAGGGAGGACCTTTGCTACATCTATCAGGATTTGCATAATATAAGTATATGGACTATATTATAATGGAATATCATGACTTTTTAAGTCAATAATTGGGTTTCACTTCATTATGAGGTAACACATTCCATTGATTTAGTTCATGCTTCTCCTTTACCTAATGCACTTTTTTCATCATAGACCAAACCTTGAAGATGATGAAATCAATAAGCAGGCCCAATAATTGATTTAAAATGGGAACATTAGATCAAATTCTTCATCATGTGGAAATCCAATTATCTTGGATCTAAAGAGAGAAAGATGTGGACACTTTGTAATGACTACAAAGCTTTAAAAAAATCATTGTGAAGAACAACTATCCACTCCCTTGGATAGATAACTTGTTGAACCAAATCCATAGTGCAAATTTATACAACAAAATTTATCTTAAATTTTACTATCATCAAATACCCATAGAGACAATAAATGTATGGAAGTCTACATTCAAATCCAAGGAGGGTTTATTTGAGTGGTTGCTTATGATTTTTGGCTTGACTAATGCACTTGCCACATTCATGAGGATGATGGATGACAACTTGCATTCCTACACGAGCTCATTTATGTTAGTCTAATTAGATGATATTTTCATCTATAGTAAGATATGGGATGAACATCTACAACATGTTTGACAATTACTTAAAGCTCTTTGAAGACACAAGCTATATGCTAATTTGGATAAGTATTCATTTGGCATGATGAAGATTTAGTACCTCAGGTATATTGTTGATAAAGATAGAGTCCATATTGATCTTGAGAAGATACAAGTAATTAGATATTGGTCTATCCCAAAGACACTTATAAAGCTTCATATATTTTTCAGTCTTGCCAATTTCTATCTAATATTTATATTGAGGTTCTCATGTATTGCTTGGCCACTACACCAAGTGACCAAAGGAGGTACCAAATTCAAATTCTACTAAGAAGATACACAATAAAGGATATTTAGAGGTTGAAGGACAATTATGTTTAGCTCTTACACTTTCCCTACCTGATTTATGTCATCATTTATTTATAATGATTGATGCATTAGAGTATACGTTAGGAGTTGCCCTCACACAACATGGGCATCCAATTATCTATCATAGTAAAATATTTATTGAAGTAATTTGAAAATTCTCCACATATGATGAAGAGCTCTATGTCATCATATAAGCATGTAAACAATGGAAGAACTACATCTTAAGCAAGAAAACCTTCATCTATATAGACCATAGACCTCTACAGCTTATTTAGATACAAAGTAAGCTAAGGAATGAAAATCATAAAGTAAACTAGACCACATTTCTATGGAAATTTCATTTGATCATTGCGCACAAGAAAGGGAATTCCAAGTTAACAATAAATTATTTGAGTCAACCTCAAATCGTGGAACTCAACTTAATTCTTGTGGGCATGATACTTTTAGTTGGTCCACCTTGTATGAAGTAGATTCTAATTTTACATATGCATACCAGGCTCTTCGTGTTGGTAAGCATGATTTTAATTTTTTGGTAATATCACCTCCTCTTTCACATGGGACATCTTTGTGTGGTAGTTAGTGAGTTCTCAAAGATTATTTGAGAAGTGCACTTCAACAAAGTACCAAGCCACTTTGGGGTGGAAAATATATTGGCATTTCTTCAAAATTACTTATATTGGCCTAAAATGAGGAATGATATCGAATGTCCTGTGTTGATTCTAAATCAAGAAAAAAGAGGTAGGCATTGTATACATCATTTCCAGTGTCATCCAAGATTTAGAAATATATCCCCATATATTTAAAATTAGGTTTTCCCTCATATAAGCATGTTAATAATTGTGTTTTTATAGTAGTTAATCATTTTTAAAAAATAGTTATCATGATTCCTTATAAGAAATCTATTCCAGTTGAGAAGACTGATAAGCTTTATTTTAGTCATATATGGCTAAGAATTAGCTTGCCAAAGTTCATTGTCTTTGATAAGAATAGCAAATTTTACTATTTTTGGTCCATCCTATAGAGCATGATGGACACTAAGCTTACCATGTCCACAACCTTCCATCCTCAAACTGGTGGATAGATAGTTGTGAATCAACTGATTGTACATCTTCTTTGAATGTACAATTCTAAGCATCCATACTTATGGGATAAGATTCTCCCCTATATTCAACATGAGTACAATAGAGTTCTGCATAGCTCTACCAAACATAACCCCTTTCATGTTGATTTTGGGTTCCAACACTTGACACCCACTAGTATAGCTCTCTTTGTGTAACCCATGGAGTACTCACCTCATGGAAAAAAAGAAGAAAAAAACCAACAAGTTTTATGGAATATATTCAACATATCTAACAACAAGTTCATGTCCTATTAGAAAAGGTGAATAAAAATTATTGGATACTTCTACAGTAGGATATTTCATATATCTAACAACAAGTTCATGTCCTCTATTGGATACTTCTATAGTAGTAGAATAGTTGAACATTGAAGAACTCAATCCATATAGTTTAGCACTAGTGGAGGAGGATAATATTGTTGACACATGGACTAAGTGTGAGAGGTAAAAAGACATAGAGGGCCTCTAACTTATCAGACCCATGGTATCACCTCTCATTTCAGGAATAGATGTAGTTGCGAGCTTAAGTTATTTTTTGTTTGGGTTGATTTAATAACACCTATGTCTCTCCCTCGAATTCTTTTTTTAACTACCTTAAAATTATGATCCTACCTTAACTAAAAATGCAACAAATAGGACCTATGAACTAGGTGTTTTTTTAGTTTGATGAACAACAAAAAAGATAATTTATTTTTAGAGTAAGGATTTAGATAAATTTGATCTACATGTAGTTTGGTTTTTAGTGGATGTAAGTCTATGGATAAGCCCTTAATATTGTTAAAATGGTGATTCTCTCTCACTCTTTCCTTTTATTCTTTAATGAATAAAATAAAAATCATAGAAACACATAATAAATAAGAAATATTCTACCTAGTTTAGAATATCAAAGACATAATTAGAACTATTTACCTATTTCTACCTCAATGGCAAAAGTGTTGGTTGAAGGAAAAAGCATTACCAACACTATCATTGTTTGATGATGCTTTTGTTGGAAACTCTAGCTTTTCAAAAACCTAAAAAATATATAAAATAAATTTAGTAGTATAGGGTTTTTCCTATATTAGTGAAGAATGAGTGACTCCCTCAATCATCATCAAACCACTATTCTAGAAGAAGTGATAAAATAAAATCTACATCCAAAATGATGATTGTTTAGGCTAGTGGTAAAAGTTCCACTAGGATCAATGGTGCCATCAGTTCTTCTAAAAGCTAGTGGTACTTTCATTTCTTGATGAAGGGATAAAAAAACTATAACCCTATGACACATGTGTTGGTAGGAACAACAAAATAAGTCCTCTTCAAGGAGACTCTTTGATGTACAAATTGGTTTTAATGAAAATTTCTTGATTAGGATGGTGCAAATATTCAGACAGAAACAATAAATCCAAATAGAAAAGGTAAATATGACTATATATGAAATTGACAATTAAACAATAATAACTAATCTTGAAAAAATAAGGTTAGTATATTGTAGTGAAAATTTAGAGATATAAGGGTAATGGTAGTCAATTAGAGACAATTAGACAGAGATGGTTGATACCGAAAACCTATAGCTATGAGGATAATAAAATGATAACTAACAAACTAGTATGAATATAAGAACAACATTAGCAAAAAATGATAAAATAACTATAATAAGAGAACAAAAATCATGTGTAATAAGCTAAAGGTGGAAGAGCACAACTAGACAACCACCAACAAGTAGGCAACCACATGAGACCTTGAATATGACCTATGTTGTAATGAGGAATTGAAGACTCGTTTTTGCTAGAGAAAAGGGTACCAATGTAGTCCATAGAGTTCCAACAACTGGATCTAACAGAACTTCATTATCATAAGGTGATGTCTGAATGTTGATTTTGGCAAAACTCTAAATAAATTTGCTATTAAAAGATGTGTATGCCACAAAATTAAATTTAGGGAATATTATTATGAAAATGTGTATTACAAAAAGAAAATTGATAGAGCTTTACTATCTAGAATTATATTCAAAAACAATTCTAGTAGAGCTTTGCTATAAAAAATATGCCATATTTTGGCTCATCCGAGGGCTGATTTTATAGAAAGTTGAGATCTTCAAGGGAGTCTTCTACAATATTGATAGATGGTTAGGTGGTGATTTTTGCATGACTTGGTGAGTTCCAAGACCATGACATGCTCAAGGTATCAATGGATGTGGTTGGCACAAGATAATGTGAATACTATGGGTAGTGGGTATTGTACTTGTTACACTTTTATTTTTTGTTATAACACCCAACAATATTGGCTTCATAAGCATTAGCAATACTAAAGATCCATTATTACTACTAAATGACCATTGTTAGGTTGAATTAGATGGGAAATAATAAAATTTAAAAGGTTGGTAAAAGCACTACTATAAAAGCAAAAATGTTGTTGGTGTTATTGCTTTGACCCTAACGCTTTTGCTTTTACAATAATAAATGATACTATTTTGGGATTGAATTTGATTGAATTGATTTGGCTACTTGATTGGTTAGTTGATGAAGATGTTGATAAGTTTTATAGTCTTGATAATGCACTCAAAATTATGTACAATTACCCCTTTTTTATACATTTATCAAATGATGATTACATAAAAAATTGACCTTTATGCCCCAATTTTGAGATTGAGAGATTTCATATTTCTTAGGATTCAAGATGCAAGATGACTAATGCTTTGATTTATTGAATATTTTTTCAATGAGTTTACATAGGTTTTTATGAAGGGTCCTGTTGAGTGATATTTTTGTCCAATCACAAGAATATACTCACAATCAGGATTATGCCCAGATATCCTCTCTTGCAAGGAAACATTTGTAATTTTCCCAAGGTTCTGTTTAATATGTTAAACTGCTTGTAATGCTTAGTAAAAAATGTGCAATGCTAAAATTTAATTGGATAGCTCAGTGTTGCATATACCTGTTAACAAGGGACCTATTTTGGATTGATTTGATCTGCAAAGATTTTGTTATTCATGGAATTATTGAAAATGTGAAATTATTGTCAACTAACAACCTTCAAAATTTGATAAATATTTGATTTCAATCTTTGAAAATTTGATTTGAATTGATTTTATCTCAAATTGTTAATCAATTTTTATCTTTGATTGTTAATCAAATTTTATCTTTGATTGTTAATCAAATTTTATCTTTAATTGTTAACCAAATTTTATCTTCGATTGTTAATCAAATTTTATCTTTGATTGTTAAGATTTGCTTGAAAATAAAAATGAAGTGATTGAACCTAACTTTTCCATGTAAAAACTTTGGAATATCATATTAATTATTCACTTTAATGAAAATTGAAATTTGTTGAAATTTCAATTTTCATAAAGTGAAACTAATTGATTATTTTAAAAAATTGTGCGAAGTTTAAAACCTCAAATTTTCATTAAAAATATGAACTTACGTAAAATGAAAATTTGAACTCTAATTTTGAAATTGACGTACTTTTTTTAAGGGTTTTGATTTTTTTTATTTTTCATATTTTTATTTGATGAAATTAAAAGAAAGTAAAAGGCTAGGATTAGAGAAAATTAAATGAAAAGAACAAGTTGTTGTAACTTATAAAATTTTGATCCGAATGTGCATGAACAAGTATTCTGAACCTAAATCAACATTAAATCACTCAATCTTTACACAACCCAGAATTAATGTGATACAATATTCTAAGGGGATAATGCAATATATTAAGAAAATAAATAAGCCTATCATCCGCATGCATAAACTTATTAAAATTTCTAATACATTGCCAAAATGGAAGATATTGAATTCATGTTCCTTCAAAATACCTTGCTTAAATGAATTACAATGGTGAAATTAGGTGTAGTCCAGCAACAAGGGAGGATATGTTCTTCAAGAAAATCGTATTTCCAACATGCACTTGCTACCAATGTTCTTTGACCCTTTTCTTGTGTGTTTGAATGCATATTTAGAATTTCCACAAATAAAGAAAACCTTTCATTTTCCCTTTCGCTTGTTCATTTTAACGATGGAAACGACGATTTTCGGAATTGTTTCATCTTCCAATTTTTCGTGTAATTCTTCAATATTAAAGATGTGCACTTTGTCGGTTTTCTCAATTAATTATTCTTCGTATATACTTTTTTTTTGGAAGAGGCAACATTCATTTTTATTTTCTCAAGTATTTCATATGTAATGTTGATTTGTGCCATTGTATGTAGATAATCCAACATACTAAAGGAAACATCACACCAACTAATACAAGTGCCAATCCAATGTACCTCATAAAATAAATGTTGGCGATCATTCATATTTTGAACCCACAACTTTGCAAATTGCCATTGTAAACCAAATCATGAAACTAGATGCAATAATTCCCCTCTTGTATTAACATCTTTGTCCACAACTTACCTCCTTTAATATGGACAAGTTTACCATGGTTAATACACAGGCCATGAGCCTCCGGTCTCTAATTATCTCGATGCAGAAACAACGAGGAAAACTTTCGGTAATGGTGCAATAGTGAAATAAGATTTCCTTCAAATTATTTTTACTTATTTATATGGGTCATTTTTGTTGGATAAATTCTGGACTGATGTCATGAACATATTTATGACCATAAAATATCACCATGTCTCATTCAGTGGAGAAACTTGTAACCAGTTCTTTGTGCTTTGACCACTACCTCTATCTATTTTAGAATACTTATTAATTTTTTGCTCATATATGTTTGGTATTTGCTCACTTCCATCATCATTAACATCTTCTTCGTATCAGCATGAATATTACCATAGCCTTCACCAAGTTTCATTAGTCCTATGAACTATGTCTCCCAAATATAAAATGATCCTCCTGACTGACTTCCAAATCTACTTTATCGTGTTTGACAAGGTGCACCAATAATGATCTCCTCTTCAAGTGAAACACTTCATCATCTCACCAAAAAAAGCTCCCATCTAGGTGAACAAGCATGTGATAATTGGCTCAAAATATTTCTATATTACCTTACACAAACCTTTAATGCTAAAACGACATCTATTGCATTGCTTGCCGACGCCGCCAAGTAGAGCGATCTTCTATGAAATGTTGTAGACATTTGAGTAGGGTAATTTTTGACCAGACAAACCAACCAAAATCAAGCGAGGACAAAGCGTGTGCAGACGAGCAAATCCTCCCCTTTTGTAATTGTTCTTTACTTACTTTTTACATGATACATCTACCTGATTACTGCACCAATGATGAGACTGCTTTTTAGTTGTAATCAACTTTGAATCGCTCTCTTTGCATTGATTCTTTTAATCCCACATGTGTTTGAGTATGGCACAATGAGCTATTTATCAACACCAATTTGAACTTATCAATATGATTTAGCTATGCCCTTGAGAGACCCCTTGGTATTCGTGCCCATGTTGACTATGCCTCTGTGTTGACTGTGCTTTGACACTATGTCCATTGGTTGGTCGAGTCATGGGTTCACCTCAAAAATCATACCTTGAAAATCATGCTACACTTTGGTGCTATGTTTTTTGGTTTACCCTATCCTCTGTCTCAAAAACTATGTTGTCCCACCATTTTTGGAAACCTAGTCACATGAACATAAAAAAAATTTAATTCAACAAAAATTACTTTATAAAGTAATCGATATTTTATACCATAAATTTAAAAACAAAAAATTAACATTTTAAACCATATGGTAGTTACCTTTTATTTTTATTATAATTTAATTTTTATTTTATTTTTTAATGTGTAGGGATATATGAATAGTCAAGGGATTGAGCACAAAATGAATTCAATATTCAAATGGCAATTCAAAATGTAAAAGATACAAGTCAAAATTTACCATTAAAAATATGCGATTTAGCTTGTATATGATTTATGCATGGTTTAACAAGGCTTAAACTTTGACCTCTTCCTTAAATATTATGGAATTTAACCCATTGAGCTTTATGAGGAGTTTCTCCCTAAGTCTCCTAAGGCTTGACAATGAGATCAACTATAAAACAATTAATGCTAAAATCACGACCATGGTCAACCTCCTTTTGACATCATGAACTTAGACTCTCCTTGAACACCTTGAAATCGTGGTATGTAATTTGACTTTGTAATCAACCCTACAAAATTGTTTGGTATAAATTAACCAACAAAACACTCAATGTAAACAAAAAGTCACATCAAAATAAAAATTTCAAGTGGGTCCCCAAATTTGGGGTACATTATACAATGGCAACAACAGGTCCTAGTCCCCTCATACTAAGTGGGATTTGAATCTTGAACCTCTCAAAGAGAGGCCAAAGCTCTTACCACTGCAATAAGCTTACAACTTATTGATTTATTGATTATTGATGATGTTGAATTTTTCTTTTTTATTATCATTAAATGTTATGGTATGGAGGTGTACCCCCTTTAGTTTTGGAGGGAAAATCAAGTTTAACCAAGTAAACTCAACTTGATCATGATTCACATGGGTGCAATGATGAAGGACTGAAGACAAGCAACAAAAATTGGCTAGGATAGGATGGGGGTAAAATGGTTAGTGGGTAATCATTGACCATTACGAAGAGAAATCTAAACACACGATCTCAACTTAAACTTTGATGGCTCAGTAAGGAAGTGTTGGAATATATTACATTATTTGGTACATGCCAATGTACCACCTTGGGTACATCATTAGATTAGGAGAGTGTCTTAGATTAAGGTTTGAGTAGTTACTTCATGCAATGTAATAAATGCACAAGTGTTAGAATGTGCAATGATGTAAATGTGCATGTAGTCCACATGTACATGAGTCATAGGTTAGGTAGATGAAGAGTCATGGGTAGGTGAAAGGCCAAGGTTCATATCTCTCTATATATAGGCCTTTGATAGAGTGAAGAAAATGAGAGAATGCAAGAGAGAAGCATATAGAATAGTAGAGCATAGTGATGAGAAGAGAAGGTAGATACAATGTAGATCATGCAAGAATTTTTGGAGTGTTTAAGACCTCCATTATATTACATTGTACTATTTTTGTGAGCTTTCATTAATGGCTATTTTTTGAGTTATTGCAGAAGTTTCTCATATAGTTTTCCTACATATTATATTACCATTATCATATAGTTAACATTGCTTGCTCATTTTAGATCTTGTGGTTGCATTTCCTTTAATATATATCATCAAAAGCTAATAGTGGTATCAGAGCACAAGGTAGATTGATAGGAAATAGAGAGAGCCACAAGAGAGATTGAGAGGAGATAGGAAATCTCATTTTTAGAATTTTTGAAATTGCATTTGGCTAGAGTCTTTCCATAGAGTTACAAAAAACTTGTGAAGACTAGGACTCAACATTGATTCCACTAGATTGACAAATCAACTAGTGAAGATTCATTATCTATAGATTTAAATAAATTACTATTATCATTTTCTAATACTTTGTTGTAGAAAAGAGGAGATTCAAAGAAAGTTGGGAAGCTTCCTACAAGATCTAGGAAGAATATCTTCTTTAGAATCAATCCAACACTTGAAGCAACAAGTTGAAGATTGAAGATTTTGGAGGCCTAAGAAAAAGGTCCCATTGCAAGATTTGTAGATTAAAGATTCCAAGTAAAATATTGAGAAGAGAAGAAGAGGCCAAAGAAGCCACATTGAAGACTACAGATCAAGGAGGAGGTCCAAGAAAGAAGGCCCCATAAATATGAAGATTGAAGACTTTAGAGTGAAGAAAGAAGAAAGCAGCTCTAGAAGGAGGAGACCCAAGAGAAAGGTCTCATTGAAGAACTTCCAGATTTGGAAGATTGAAGCTTGAAGATAGAGGACTAGAAAAGTCCTATTGAAGATTTCAGAAGTTGCAAAAATTAAAGACCCAAGAGAAGAGGTCTCAAGAAAGGCTAAAAGGAGAAAGAAGGAGAAGGCTAGGAAAGCCTCATTGGAGAATTTGAAGAAGGCCATTGGAGGATATTTGAGGAGAACTCAAGTGAGAAGATTGATAGCAAGGAGAAGTTCTTGATAGAGAAGAATTTGGGATAATTATCACCATCCAACAACAAGCCCAAAAGAAAGAAATATTTGGCAAGAATTTTACCAAATTCTAGAAAGGATTTCCAAAGACCTCAAGACATTCAAATTCTTGAGAAGAAGGCCAAAAAATAGGCCAATATTGAAGTCAAAATTTGACAAAGGATACTAGAGGAGAAAGGAGCTAGAAGAGGCCACCAGATTAGAGAAATTTGAGGACAGCATCATGAAGGATTTGATAGGCTGCATGAACCTACAGAATTTTAGATTTTACAAATAGGTCAAATATTATTGGACAACATTAAAAAAATTACTATTTTAGAATATCAAAAATTCATACTTCAAGGATAGTTAGACGCAAAACCATATTTCAGGTAGCAAGTTAAAGGAGTTACAAAGCTGCAAATTGGGAGAGTTAAGGAGCTGATTTGAACAACAAGAAGAGCTACAAAATAGACTAGTTTAAAGCAACAAAGTAATACAAATTGAAGCTACAAATTTATCAAACTTGGAGCAGCAATTAGGTGATCCAAATCACCAAGAAATCTATCACCATACAGAGACAAAAAAGGTATGCAACATTGGTGCAAAAGGTTCATTAATTGAACATTTATATTTATCTTATTATTAAGTTTTATTAAGCACCAAATTCAAGGTTTAAAGTTGCAAAAGGAAGGTTTCTAGTTTAAGTCTTCAAGGAAGTGCAGAAGATAGTTTTTACAAGGAGTAAAACCTGCACATAAGAAAGAGGAGTTAGATATTTTTCAAAGGAAAATAATAATATCAACTTCCTACTATCTATTGAAAGCAAAGAAGACATTATTCTCAAGCATAGATTTGATATACAATAGTGCAAAGCATAGCCATCCAAAAGGTATAGTATTTGCATGATTAAAAATCTTGGAATCATCATTGGAAAGTTAACCAAGCAAGGAGACTTAGGAGAGAGTTTCCAAGGAGGAGAAGGCAACATTGAATCCACCATTAAACACAGGTAAATCTACAACAAGTCTTGGTGAAGAGAAGCCACCAAAGGAGCACTACAACCACCAAGGAATAGAGAAGGTGCCACCTTACTAAAGACAAGGAAGAAAGCTACATAAAGAGACTAAGAAAGTCTCAAAATCTAGGTGCAACTAAGGTATTCTATCTTAGTTTATACAATTTATTTCATAATAGCACCATATTTATCTTTTCCAAAGTAGCAAAAGGAAGACAAAATTTGAAGTGTCTTAAGACACCAAAGTAGCATAAAGTTGTAGTCATCAAGCGATAGTATTATCCAGTCTAAGGAAGAAGCTATGAAGCAAAGGGAAAAGGGCCAACTAAGGGCTCAAAATCATCTTATTCAAGGTGTCTAAAGACACCAAATATGATGCCATAGTCCCATGAAGGCAGCACTCATAGTGCAAAAGGAACCTACAACAAGAAAGGAGACTAAGGATAACATAGCACCAATAGCAAGGACAACATAATACAACTAAGGTGCAAGTTGCAAGGAGAATAACATAACAAAGATACAAGTAGCAAGGAGTGTTACCCAAGTGAAAGAGGAGAGAATCTTGGATGAACAACCACCTAGAAGAGAGCATTGAAACACCATAGGAGGAGCCACCTTCATTGGAGAGGAGCCACCATACATTGGAGAAAGCATATTGTTATTGCAAGAGAAGCCAAACAACTTGCAAGGAGTTGGCAAGAGCATTAAGGAGATAAGGGATGTTGAGTGCTTGGTTACATGCAAGGGAAGAAGCCTCCACTTGCCACACCAAACAAAGGAATCTTGTGCCATTTGGCACAAAGGAGAAGAGCACCTATGAATTCTTAGTAACACCTCAAAAATATAATGCTTGCACAAGGAGAAGAGCATCCAAGTCTGAAGTAATACTCCATTCAAGCAAGAAAAGAATAAAATATCATTACTTCAACATCCATAAGGAGAGATAACACCTATGCCACCTAAATCAATATATTCTAAAGACTATAACATCCTTGCACCACCTAACAAGGAGATCTACATTCAAGGGCAACGTAAATGCCATGTGGCATGCATTCCAAAGGGAGATAGAGAAGTATTAATAGCCCTGCCTGAGAAGAGTGTACATATCAAGCTTCCATAGGTCAAAGAGCATTGAAGGGAGAAGAGGATAGTCTAGAGTGTGCCATAGAACATAGTGCAATTAATGCATAGTGTCATACCTTGAAGACTAAGGAGAATACAACATTCAAAAGCTTTGAAAGTGTAGTCAAGGAAGAAACCAATCAGCACGTAGCACATCACATCAAAGAGAGGTATATTTACATTGAATTAATATTTGCTTTCCATCAAGTGCAAGGAGATATAAGGTACATTATTTCTAAGGTTAAGTTTAGCTAATTATTGCATGGAGATATAAGGAAATTACAACCTTAGATTAATCATTGATGGTTTAGAAAGCAATTAAAGCAAGGGGATTATATCTTTAAGAGCTATTTCAAATTGCATTATTTGAGATTCAATTATCAAAATATTTGCAAATAATTAAACTAGGAGATATAAGGTTTTCTACCTTGAAATTGAAGCATTATTTTTGCAAATATTATCATTTTCTAAATTTCTAAATTAGGGAGATATAAGGAGTTCAACACCAAATTAAAAATCTTGAAATTTAGAAACCATATCATTAATTCAAGGATATAGGAAGCAAAACATAGAATTGCTTGAAAGTTGGAAAATTATTGTTGATACTAGTCTCTTATACAAATTGAAGGGACAAAAGGAATCCAACTATAGGGTCTTGGAAAATAGAGAACATTATCAAATTGAAAGTGCATTAAAATTATTTCTAGCTTTCACAAATAGGGAGAAATAAGGTGAAAAATAGAAGTTGAACATTAGGGATTCAACTCAAAAGAAATCTAAAGAAAGCTAAGCACTTTATCAAAACTATAGTACACTCAAAACACTAGGGAGATATAAGGGGTTCTACAAAACTTGAGATTAGAAAATATTTTATCAAGTTTGATCACATACTCAAAACTAGGGAGATATAAGGTAGTCTACAAGTATTATTATGGCTACAAACAAATTCATACTTTCAGAATCCCAACTACTTAAAGGACCTAATTACACTTCATGGAAAAACAAAGTGAGGTCAATATTGATAGTTGAAAAGCTTTGGGATATTGTTAAAGGAGCAAAAACTAAACCTACTACAGGAGATAGTGAGATTCAGAAGTTTGAAGAAAATGAAGCAAAAGCACTCATGATAATAACTTTTGCAATTATAGATGAAATACAACCATACATTAGTTCCGCAACAACTTCTACAGAAGCTTGGAAAACTTTAGCCAAGATATTCGAAGGAAGGAACAAAGCCACTATCCTAAATCTTCAAACTCAATTACATTCTCTAAAAGTTAATAGTGGCGAAAGTATAGAACTATTCCTAAGGAAAGTAGTAGATATAAAAGGAAAATTATTAACCTTAGGAGAAACTATTGAAGATAAGTTTCTTGTTCAAGTAATCCTAAGAGCACTTCCAGATAGCTACAAGCATCTAGTCACATCTTTACAAATTCTAGGTAAAGATACATCATTTGATGAGTTAGTCAATATCCTACAAGAATATGAGGTGGAAAATTTAGTAAAATATGAAATGACTAACAATGCCTTAGTCTCAAAAGATAACCCACAAGTAAATGTTACCTCATTCTCAAAAGGAAGATCTAAATGGAATAGTAGATATTGTCAAGTATGCAGAAAGAAAGGACATAGTACAAATTATTGTAGATTCAATCCAAGAAATCAGTTTCAAGGAAATCAAACAAATGTTGGAAGCCAATCAAGTAGGCCATTCCAACCAAGACAATATCAGAACCAATATAATCCACATCAACAATAGTTTCAACATCCATATACCTCTCAGAATCAATACAATCTTCCTCAACTACAATATAGAGAAGGAAAACAAAAAGGACACCTAGTTCAAGAAATTCAAGAAATTTAGGAACTGGAAGAACCTATAGATGAACATGAAGTCAAAGCTCTTTTTGCTAAAATAGTATTTCATGAAGATACTAATTATTTACTTGATCAGGATACAAACAGGGAGCAAAATGAAGAAAGCAGAAAAGAAGAGTTCCAATTCCAGAACCAGGATGAAGACCATATTGAAGACTAAAGTCTTCAATACCCAAATAATGTAATACATGGGGGTGTTGGAATATATTACATTATTTGGTACATGCCAATGTACCACCTTGGGTACATCATTAGATTAGGAGTTTGTCTTAGATTAAGGTTTGAGTATTTACTTCATGCAATGTAATAAATGCACAAGTGTTAGAATGTGCAATGATGTAAATGTGCATGTAGTCCACATGTACATGAGTCATAGGTTAGGTAGATGAAGAGTCATGGGTAGATGAAAGGCCAAGGGACATATCTCCCTATATATAGGCCTTTGATAGAGTGAAGCAAATGATAGAATGCAAGAGAGAAGCATATAGAATAGTAGAGCATAGTGATGAGAAGAGAAGGTAGATACAATGTAGATCATGCAAGAATTTTTGGAGTGTTTAAGACCTCCATTATATTACATTGTACTATTTTCGTGAGCTTTCATTAATGGCTATTTTTTGAGTTATTGTAGAAGTTTCTCATATAGTTTTCCTGCATATTATTGTAGAGGAAACCTACGCACCAGTGTACGATTCTCAAGGTTGGATCCATAGGGAAGCCTTGAGGTGATCGTGGTGGCCGTTGTAACTCTACACTCAGTGTGGGGGAGGAAGGGTTCACCAAGAATGGTTTTAGGACTCGCTCCAATTTTGGGGGTGGAATGTGTTTGATGTGTTCAATTTAAGATAATCACCTATGTTTGGCCTTTCTATAGCTAGACTATGAAAGCAAAAGAATAATGCAAGAATACACAAGATGCAAGAAGACAAGAGCTAACCCTAGAATGATTCTTTTCTTTGAATGCTTTCTAACCCTAGGGTTGCAAAATGAAATATTTTGAGCAAGGGTCCAAGGGAAGATGCACAAACAATATTAAACCCTAAGTGCACACTATATGTTGTTTATCTTTTCAAATGCCTAGAAATCAATTAAATATCTTCCTTTTAAATTTAATCTAGGGTTTTGATAGAAACAAAAATCACCCAAAAAAAAACCTAAATATTAATTAGGGCACTTATCTTTATCCGATGGTTGATCCAAGCTTTATATTTTGTCCAAAAATATCCCACGATTCCTATTCCTGTAAAATAGCTTCACAAACACTTGAAAAATATGATCAACATTAGGGGGCCTACTTAGGCCATTGTATGGTTATACTTGGAGGTACAATAGTCAAGCCCCCTAGGTCCTTTTAGTTAACCTTTGAAATACAAAAGTGAAAGTTGACCTTTGGAATATGGACAAACAAAATAAAATGTAGCAGAACAATATGATAAATAGAACACAAAATATGCTATTATGATCAAAATGTAGCATAAAACACAAACCTAGGTTTTGGTGATAGCAAATTGCCCACAATCATAGCTTGTGCAAAATCATACCCCATGCAAAGCGATCACAATTTTGTAGAACAACGAAATCGTGCCTTGTAATTATCGAGCATGATATCGCAGTAGAGGAGAAAAACCCTCAAATGATGTAGGTGAATTAATGCGAAATAAAAATCTAACTAATATGCAAATGCAAAAGTGTGAAAACAACCTGGTAGTAGCAAAAAAGTAGACAAAAGGATGGAGACCTCCAAGTAGTAGAAATCCTCCTTAGGGCTTCAACACTTGTCCACCAAAAGTAGCAAACACACAAACAATGCAGCAAAATATCCTTTCCAAAATAGAGCTTCAACAGACTATATCAATCACTTGAACAATGAGCACTTCAACCTTGGATGAGCACTTGTCAATTCTTGTTAGCTTGCTTACCTTGAGATTGAGAGATTTATTGGGAGCTTGGAAAACTTGTTACTTAGTCACTTGGATACTAGTGGAAAATAAGACTTCAAACCCTCTATTTATAAGGGATTTGAAAGAGGAATGGGTGGGAAAAACCAAGGAAAGTTGACCTTAGAAGATGCCAACTTGGAAATTAGGGTTTTCTAGGAGAAAACCCTAGCAATGCGAAATCGCACCCCGTTAGGGCTGATCGTGATTTCGCATAAAGAGGAAAAAAGGGAGGGAAAAGAGGGAAAGGGAGGCCCAAACTTGCTTAGGGTAAGTTAGAGGGTTTCCCTAAGGATCTAGGAAAAATTGCTCACTCAAGTGGGTCAATTTTCTGTGTCTACATTTTGCCCCCTCTTTGATGCATTTATGGCTTGATAAATGCATCAAAGAAAGGTGTAGATGCCTATGGGTAGAGGACAACAAGTAGAAAAGGAGTGGTTGGTTTAGAAGAAAGGAGTGGTGCAAAAATGGTGTCATTTTGAACACTTTCTTATTTTACATGTAAATCGAGGCATTAGGGACATTAATGCCTCTTAGGCCAGGGTGCCCCCTCAAATTTTAGAAGGAATATTTAGATTCCTTCTAAAACTTGAAAAGGTAGACTCAGAAGAAAGGGAGGAGAAAAAATAGAAGAAAAAGAGGAGAGAGAGAGAGAGAGAGAGCAACAAAATAGGCACAAAAAGGGCAAAAGGGTGAAAACCCTAATTCATTTTCATCGCATAAAAGAGGAGAAAGGGAGCTCTGGAGAAAATGTGAGGATGGCACTTCCTGTACACCGTTCAGCCATGGTGAGGGGTGAGGCCAACACCATAGTAGAGCGAGCATAGGTAAGGACTAAAACCTACCTTTTAGATTAGGATTAGGGTAGATTTTTCTCGTATTTTGCATTTATTTTTTATTATGTATCCAGTATCGTCAAAAATATTGCGCACGACCTGGGTGTGATTCTGTAGCCCGACTGTGATTTTACCCTAATTCATGATGGTCGATGAAATTGTACCCCAAAAACATGGGGCGCAATTTTACGAAATCGTGTCCTAAAAGAAAGGGGAACAATTTCACAGAAAGAGGAAGAAGGACGAAATCGCGCCCGAGGCTAGGCGAGTGTGATTTCACCATAGAGAGAGAAAACAAGGGCAAGAAAGCAAGCAGAGAGAAGAAAAGCACTTTTATTTAATTTAAAAGTTTTTAAATTTTTAGATTTTAGATTTTTTAATTTTTTAATGAGCACAAAGATTGATGTAAATTTTTTATTATGTTTGTGGATGCAGCATGATGTACTAGAGAGTCACGAGTGGAGATCGAGCTCCTTAGAGGTGGAGCTACGAGCACTCGAGCAGGCTGAGAGAGATACCCTAGAGGTAGTGGGGTTACACCACTTGGTAGAGATACCCCGAGTTGAGGTGGATAGAGCGCTACTAATAGCATTGGCAGAGAGGTGGTACCTAGAGTCGTCGACCTTCCAATTACCCATAGGGGAGATGACCATCACACTAGAGGATGTGTGGTGCATCTTGTACATCCCCATCAGGGGGAGGGTAGTTTATAAAGCATGAGGGTGATTGGCCATCTTGTAGAGATTATCAAGAGGTTGGACCCACCAGGTCTGAGAGAGCATCATCTCGATCGATGAGATGGTGGGATGCTATGGGGTCGATCCATTGATGATCATGTTTTGTGGGGTGGTGGTAGGATTACTGATGTGCCACATAAGTAGGAAATATCTACCATGGGTGATGGTGGGTGTAGTGGTAGACATGCAAGACCAATGGGTGTGATTTGCATGGGGTCCATATGTGTTGGCCTACTTGTACAAGATATTGTACAATATCGTGTACAAGGGGTATACAAGGATAGTCTACATGACTTTGCTCTAGGTGTGGTGTTGGGAGCACATAGCGATCCGAAGACCTTCTGCACTACCAGGACCATTGCCTAACTTAGAGTGACCAATAGCATATAGGTGGGCCAAATCACATGAGCGAGTCCAAAGGATGTATATTGGGATCCTGCCACTAGGGAGGTGGGTGATAGATGAGTTGAGGGAGGTAAAGATCATCTAGTGACCTTGGAATCTACACCCTAGATGGGCTAAGGATGTAGAGGAGTTGGATTGGGTTAGGAGGATTAGGTGGCTCTCTACAAAGAAGGGAGAGCTAGAGTTATACCAATTCAATAGGATCCAATGGTAGTTAGGGATCTTGTAGGGGATCCTGGACCTAGGTGACTACTGGTATAGGAGAGTGTACCGGGATCCATCAGATGTCAGGGGAGATCTTGATGTGGTGAGGTGGGTAGAGGAGGACCTAGATGATCCACCCTATGTGGATCCTAGGGTGGATGATGTTAGAGTGGCCTTCGGATACCGAAGGTGGTATAGGGGTGTCATGCCCCAGAGGATCTCCCCTCTAGTATCGATATAGAGGCACCAGGTGATGAGCCTAGGCATGTAGTGGGTATTCTAAGAGGTCACTTGATGAGCCATAGAGTGAGTGTAGTAGGGCTAGGTAGCCCCATAGTAGAGGTAGGCTAGGGTCTGAGTGGAGATAGTGATGGTGGCCACTATCTTAGTTGGGACTAGGGAGGCAGGGGTAGCTAGAGTTACCCCCATGGTGGTTGAGGCACTACTGAGTAGAGGGATAGGAGAGGCCTCCATATTGTTAGTGGTCATTCTAAGTGAGGCCATGGATCAGGGCATTCTAAGGAGGGAGATAGATGTGCTATAGGCAAATGTAGCATCTTTGTGGAGGGATATGGACTTGATCTAAGAGGATAGGGTCAAGATTATGGAGGTATTGTGGAGTTCCCTAGGCACTACAAAGGTAGAGAGGGATGTGAATGAGCAAAGGTTAATCATATTCAAGGAGAGATGAGCTAGCTAGACGAGGAGCATCGGTGAACTTGGGTAGAAGGGATGGTTGTGGTTAGCAGTAGTCAATCAGACGATAAGGTCCACCTACTCCAGGTAGAACTATAGAGGGCAAGTGAGAGGTTGGAGGTAGCCTTGCAAAAGGTAACCTTCTACTAGACGATGTACTACCAGGTGGTTCCAGAGGGACAACAAGCACCACTTCCTTCATCCTTGTAGACATCAAGCCAAACTCGATCTAGGTCACGGATAGTTTCATGATCCATGAACATGCCTCCACCAAGACCACCTTCGATGGATGGGGCTGAGGGGATAGGCTCCCATGGCTAGGGAGGGGATCGGGATGACATGCCAATTTTTTATTATGGCATGCATCCCTAGGGAGGGTCAAGTGTACCAGGGTTGGATTGTGGTACACCAACCAAGAGGACCTATGTATCTCTCTTTTGACTCGAGTAATATTATGTTACTTTTATTTAGTGCAATGTGTGTGCTTATGTGATTGTTTTATGTTTATGATGGTTTTATGTTTTTATGATGATGACGCATTCAAATGAATCTAACATGAAATGAGTATGAAATGCACTAATATAACTTAATGTAAAACTAAATGAGGTGGAAATAAGGCGAATGCAAAACACAATAAGACATAAAAGCAAGGGAAACAAAGGAATAAAGGAAGAGGGAAAAGGAAGGAAAACCCAAAAAGGCAAAGAAAAAGGCATAAAAACAACTCTAAGCAAAATTGTGCCCAGTAAATTAGGAGCGTGATAACGCTATAGAGTGAAATCGTGGCCCGAAAAGACGAGGCACAATTTAAAAGAAGAAGAAGAAGAAGAACCAAAGGCCAAAAGAAGCAAAAAAAATAGGTTTGAAACTTGATGTTTGAGTCAACGTAGATTGTACCAGATCAATGTGATCAAACAACCAGAATCAAACACAAATATGGATGGATGGAGCTAAACCCACTATGGGTGTAGTACTCACTAAGATGGACAAATGATGGAGCATGACCCACTATGGGTGCAATGCTCGCTAAGATGATCAAGAGATACCCTCTAGGATGTATGCTCACAAATGACCAAGATGGAGGTTGCTCCTCACGTGTGGCCATGAAGCTATCCCATGTGGGGTGTGTTATGTATGTAAGATAAATGAGTGAGTACTACCCCTAATAGGGGTGTGATGTGTGCAACTTGTGAGTGAACAAAGCAAGCTGAGCAAAGCAATGTGTGAGTGTGTGCAAGTGTCAGAAGAAAGAGAGGAAGAAGGCAAGGAGAAAAGAAAAAGTGCATGTGTGCAATGAAGTGAAGAAGGCAAGGAAAATAGATGAATGTATATCCTTGTCTAGGCAAAAGGTAAAAGAAAAACTGAAGCAACAAGAGGATAAGGATATACCAAAGAAAAACATGCTCCTTGACCTAGCGGAGAATTATGGTCATTTGAAAAACCTTCAAGGTCAAGGAAGACATGTGAGCGAAAAGCAAAAGAAGAGAAGGCAAAACAGAGAGGAAAGGAAAGAAGGAAGACAAACCCTAGGTTGGGGATGTCGCTAGGCATCAAAACCCTAGTGAAAGTGCAATGCATGTGAGCTACGACCTAACTAGGTATCATCACATGCCATTATCGTAAAATCCTCAAAAATATATATGAACAAGCAATCATGAGCAAACAACAATGCAATTATGACAAGCAAAATGCAAGTGGGATAGAATGTCAAGAAAATCATGTAGAGTATGATAGACAATCATGCAATATGAGCAAGCAAGTAGATGCAATGGAATGATAATGCAAATGCATGCCTAATTAATGATTAGTTTTTTTTATTAATGCAAGCAGGTAGAACGATAGTCGACACACATTCTGATTGTGCCTCCTATCTTGATAAAAAGAATAGGTATACCTAGGATTGATCCATCAAAGAAATTCCTAGAAGGTGGACCTTCTTGATGATTAGAATCACAAGAAGGCTCCTTCAAAGGATTGTCTCTAGCAAGCCTCTGCATAAAAATCCACATACTCTCGAACAAAGCCACTTTTCTTAACAAAAGGAGGAGCAATCCCTAATTTTGCAAGATCCCTATAGGATAGTGAAGTAGGGTCCCCTTTAGAAGAAAATTTTCCTTTAGAGTACATAGAACCTATCATATTACAAAATAAGATGTTAGAAGAAAAAGGGGGGTCTTCATCCTCATCACACCACTCTAATTTTTTATGATCTAAATATTTAGTATAAGTCATAAGATGATCATCATTATCAAATGGTAAAGGTTGATTTTTATTGGGTATGTAGCCTATGCCACATCTCCCAAGCCAAACCTCAACATCCAAGGGCTCTTGAATGCCCTTCTTTTGTGGCCCTAAACCTTTACCAACATATCCCATACTAGATAGGATCTACTTAGGGAGTGGGTAATCATTGGATAAGTAGAAATGAGCAAAAGAATGCTCAATGGGAGAGGGGTTGCTACCATGAACCTTATCTTCAAAGGTTGTTCCTACGAAGACAAAGGTACATGTGCCAATGTGTACAACTTCACCCTTCTTATAGGGTAAACCCATAGTCCTTGGTGAAGGTGGTAGCCTAGCTAGATCCAGAAGAGGCTCTTGAGAAAACAAATTATCTTGACCCCATGATGAAACATTGATTAGGGGTTCCTCACTCACTTTTAAAATTTTAAGTTGCTCAGATATTTGAGATGAGGAACTTGGAGAGGTAAATGATGAAACTGAAGGATAAACATAGATATCATATTGAGCTTGTTCAACCATCGAACAATATTCGAATGGTCGAGGATCACCTAGGATGGTGATAATTTGATCTTTATACTCAAACTTCAAACACTGATGAAAAGTAGAAGGGATCGCCCTCATCTCATGAATCCAAGGACATCCAAGAAGAATATTAAAATATGCAGAGCAAGGTACCACATAAAACAAAGTATCCAAGATTTTGGGTCCAACCTTAAGAGGAAGGGATATAACACCACAGGATTCTTGGGACTCATTGTTGAAAGATTTGATGATAATGTCGGATTTAGTTAAGTCTTCCTCTTTTAATCCAAAATTTTGGAAAATTTGATAAGTGCATAAATTAAGGGAAGAACCATTGTCAATCAAGATACTTTTGACAAAGGTTTCCCCAATGAATGCAATGATGTGAAGGGAAGAATCCCCTCACGGGTCTGAGGAAGAACTATTGTCATCCGAGAATGAGATATGATGTATCCCAAGAGAACCTACAACATTAACCATGACATTGGGAGAAATATCTGGAGGGATATATTATTGTCTTAGAAGTTCCAACAAGGCTTCCCTATGATTAGGGGAAGTTTGCAAGAGTTCTAAGATAGAAATCTTAGTCGAGGTACTAGCTAACTATTGTTGAAGGTCAAAGGAGGCTTGAGGTTTTAAGACTAAGGGTGGGTTCCCTATTCCTGTACTCTTTCTTTGATTATTCCTTAAAACCAAAATGGGCTATGAGTGGATAAAATGAAGAACTCTTATCCTACTGAGGGTGTTGTGCTGACTGAGCTTGAGCATGTTTCCTTGTAGTCACTCCAACCATCCCAACCATATTACCATAGGGAGGTGACTCATTTTGATAAGATATTTTATTAGTTATCGGTTGTCCATGCTTTGGTAGCAGATCTTTGAAGATCCCCATATCTTGATTAGTTGTAGATGCTTTTTGAGTAGCAGGTTGATTATTTGATGGTTGAGGGCTATCTACAACAAGTCACCCTGCATCGATCAAGTCCTGAATCACATGTTTTAACTTCTTGCAAGAATTTGTCCAATGTCCTTCCACTCTATGATATGCACAATGTTGACCTACCTTATACCAATTAGTTGTAGTATCTGGTTACCTTATGGGAGGTAATTCAATCATATTAGCTTCCAAAAGCTACTTTAAAACCACTTCCATAGGTATGTTAAGTTTTGTAAAGTTCCTTTGTGGAGGTTTTTGAAGTATCATCTTTTGTAGGTTGTTAATAATATTATTAATAGGCCTACTATCCCTTGCACCATCTCCTACCACATGCTTATTCTTATATTGTGACTTGGTGGTTTTATCTTCATACTTTCTGTTTGTTCTTATATAAGAACCCCCAGGCTATATTGTGACTTAGTGGTTTTATCTTCTTTCACCTTGAGTTGTCCTCTTCTGATAAGAGCTTGTTCCACTTTCCTTGCTAACTCAATTGCTTGTTCAAAAGATGTGATAGTTGTTGTTTCTAATGCATAAGATAATTGTTCTTGTATATTTCCAATGAATATTTCAAGCATATCTCAGGGAGGTAATGTGTATCTCAAACATCCAACTAGACTCCTCCAACGAGATAGAAATTCTAAGAAACTTTCCTCTTTACCTTGTTTCAGATTGTAGACATCTTTCATGGTTACATTCTTCTCAACATAAGCACCAAACTATTGTACAAATAACTCGGTTGTCTCTTCAAAATTCCTCAAGGAATGACTAGGCAATTGATAATACCATTCTAATGCCATGCCAACAAGACTCTTAGGAAACATATTTAGTAATAACATATCATCATAGATGAGATCATGGCAAGTTGTTCTAAATCTTCTTAGATGTTCAATCAGATCTTTTATTCCCTTATATATAGGTAAAACCAACATGGAAAAGTGCTTAGGATAAGGTCTAGCAGCAATAATAGGGTCTAGGGGTTGATTGCACATTTCTTTATAGCTGTAAGTGAAACTAGAAGGTTGAATCATCTCCACTTTTGAAACTAGTTGTTTTACCATATTTGTCAAACTTTGTACCTCAATATTGGTATTGTGCAATACCCCTAGATTCCCTAAGGGATAGGTAAGTTTTTGAATGAGTACTTGGCCTATGTTGGAGGTATTGATACTATTGTGATATGTGGTATCTTACTATAAAGGATAACTAATAGTTGGTGGAATAGAAGCAAGATTGTTGAGATGAGTATATTTTTTTTTTTTTTTTGGTGGAATGCATTACAGGTGCTAACACATGCATCCACACCACAATATTAACCTTTTACGCCACGAAAGCACCAGGAAAGGCAAGCGGATAAGATTAACTGCCTGCCCTAGGGTGGATGAACCAAGCCTTTGAGATGAGTATATTAAGGAGGAAATTGAAAATAATTTTGAGGGACACTACTATTTGGAGGGATTTGCAAATTCCTCCCATCATTGGTGGTTACAGTAGTGGCATAAGTTAGTTGATAGATAGGATTACCATGATCCAAATATTCAAATAAAGGGTTAGTATGAATGCATCTAGGAGAGACTATTGGAGGAGGAGGAGTCTCATATTTTTCAAGTTGAGCTTCCTGCCTCATAGCTACAAGCAAGTCCTCCTTATAGCATTTCATAAAACCTTGCATATGATCAAATTAATCAAAGAAGTAGCACCCATCGGGCCCTTCAAGGGGGTCATAGTTTGTTTCAATTTCCTCATTTTCTTGCTCTTCTATATCAAGGTTAGGGTTCTCTCTATCAATCTGATCATCTTCTTGGGGAACATGATCAGACTCTAGCTGCTCTCACTAACTTCTAAGGATTGGAGCCATTAGAAGAAGCGAAAGGATAGAAGAGAAGACTAACAAAAGATACACAAGAATATTTTTAAAGATGTTTATTAATATTTTTCTAAATCTAAGTAAACAAATTAGTGGTCTTACTTAAAAGTTTTCAAAAGAGAAACAAACAAGGAATAGGCTTCCTAATTTGGCCACTAAGATGTGTGTTCACGTCAGGTTCACCAAAGATGTAGAGGAGGAAAACCATGCACCAACATATGATTCTCAAGGTTGGATCCGCAAGGAAGCCTTGAGGTGACCATGGTGGCCATTATAACTCTACACTTGGTGTGGGGGAGGAAGGGTTCACCAAGAATTATTTTAGGACTTACTCTAGGTCCAAGGAGGAATGTGTTTAATGTGTTTAGTTGAGCATACACCTAGGTTTTACCTTTCTATAGATAGACTATGAAAGCAAAATGACAATGTAAGAATACACAAGATGCAAGAAGACAAGAGCTAACTCTAGAATGATTCTTTGTTTTGAATGCTTTCTAACCCTAGGGTTGCAAAATGAAATCTTTGAGCAAGGGTCTAAGGGAAATGCACAAACAATATTAAATCCTAAGTACACATTATATGTTGTTTGTCTTTTCAAATGCCTAGAAATCAATTAAATATCTTCTTTTTAAATTTTATCTAGGGTTTTGATAGAAATAGAAATCACCCAACAAACGATCTAAAGATTAATCAAGGCACTTATCTTTATTTTATGGTTGATCCAAGTTTTATCGTTCATCCAGTAATATCCCAAAATTCTTATTCCTTCAAAATATCTTCACAATTACCTAAAAAATATGATCAACGTAAGGGGGCCTGCTTAGGTCGCTCTATGGCTATACTTGGAGGTGCAATAGTAGAGCTCCCTAGGTCCTTTTAGCTGATCTTTGAAATACAAAAGCGAAAGTTGACCTTTGGAAGATGGGTAAACAGAATAAACTGTGTTGGCAATTTGAGTTATTTTATGTTGTCATTGATGTCACATGGATCACATTGAGTTTTGGTGGCAAAAGCACTTCATAAATAATCATTTATGATATTTTGGAGAGCATGGATATATACAAGGTTTTTGTGAAAACCAAGGTAGGCAAAATAAAAGGTTTTATTTAAAACCATGGATGGCATATTTGAAATGGGTTTTTCTTAAAACCCAAGTTGGATTTTCGTTTCATCGAAAAAGGTGCCCCGATGATGGAGATATTTAATTTTAAATATTTAGTTTAAATTTTAAATTATTTAAAATTTTAATTTTAATTTTAAAATTAAAAATAAAAGTAATCCGTCGACGTCGTCGAATATGAGGGAGAAAACTATATAAAAGGATGCCTAAGGTTTATTAATCCTTAGCTTGCGCTCGTGAATTAATGCGATTGTTGGAAAGCGAAAAGAGCTCGTGCAAAAGAGGGTTAAGTGATGGAAGCGAAGAATAAATCGAACGACGTGTGAAACCCTAGTCACCTTGGGCAGTGTGGCGCATTGGCAATTGGATTTTGGCTAAGGCAAGTGGTAGAATGAACGTCAAGGTTTCGAATCCCCTTGGCTGCGTTAGAAGGCATTGGAAGAAAGAGCGCACGAAGCATTTTTGGTTTGCATGAGAGGGAGGAGTGTTTTGAAGCACGTGGTGCCTTTCCCTCCCAAACGAGCCCGTAGCTCATGCGGCAGCTTGGCCGTGGTTAAGGCGCTGAGCAAGGAGGCATCGAGGGATCGAATCCCATCAAGGACAAAGGCAAGTTAATATTTTTTTAATATTTTATTTTTCTAAAGTTGCCCTAGGAGAAATAAGGGTTGTGATGCACTTTAGGAAAAAGAGAGATTTCTGGTGATTTTCCTTTTGGAAGTATATCATATTATATATCGTTGGAAAGCTTATTTCGAGGGCTATTTGATTAACTTGCTTAGAGGGAGAAATAAGGTGTGTGTAAAGAGATATTTCTGATTTTGTAAAGGGGTTCAAAAGTGAAGGTTGCTTTGTTCTTTTTCAAAGGGGATTAATTCTTTCATGAGGGGACATGGTGTATTTTATTGAGTAGGAGTAATAAGGTGTTATTTGGATATTATTGTTGTGTTATTAATCAAGATCTCTAACCCCTATTGAAAGTTGAAAAAGAAATTTTGTTGAGTGTGGCAGATTTAGTGGACAACTAATAAGGCATCAAAAAGGTATGAGCAATATTCTCCATTGACTTTGTTTATGGTGGTTGATTTCTGAAATATCATTGGAGAGAAAAGGATTGATTGTGGTTTCCTTTTCGAAAGTGGTTGGTTGAATGCTTCAAGGTTTTCTGGTTTGAGAGTTGTGATTAAACCTTGTTTTATAAGCATTGTTGTTGAAGCCCATTGCTTGTACAAAGAACTTGAACTTGAGTTAGAGGAGAACATGAGTATCATTGTTATGTGAGAGTTATTGTTGAGTATTGTTGGAAACATTTTGAGTTGATTGATTCATGCTTGAACTAGGGTTTGTGAGAAAAAGTTGTTCCTTAAGGTGATTGGTTGAGTTGAGTTGATTGAGCCTAGTCAAGTGATTGTGTGAAGTGGTTGTTCAAGTTCCATGAAACAAACTTCTATATTCTGATTTGAGTTGAGTTTGAGTTGAGAAAGAAATTGAGTTTGTGAATAGAACATATTGAGTCTCTAACAATTCTCTTTATGCTTCTATAAGATTGAGCTGAGTTGAGATTGATTTGATTTGAGTTGAGTTGAGATTGATTTGAGTTGAGATCATTGTGGATCATTGTTGTCATCCATTGAAGAGTGCATTGCCATTCATTGTTGAGTTCATCATTGAGCCTTGCCTTCATAGATTTGTGGATGAGATTTGAGTGCTACTTGAGCATGATTGATTGAGCCTTTGAGAAGGCTTTTGGGATAGATTTTTGGATAGATTTGAGGCAACTTTTGTGCATGATTGATTGAGCCTTTGAGAAGGCTTTTGGGATAGATTTGTGGATAGATTTGAGCAAGTTCTTGGTGAGCTTGTTGGAGCAGATTTGAGCAAGTTCTTGGTGAGATTTTTGGAGCAAATTTTTAGTAGGTTCTTGGTGAGCTTATAGGAGCAGATCAGTGGATTTCCTACCTAAGCATATCAGTGGATTACCTACCTGACCAGATCAAGATTGCCTAGTTAAGCAGATTAGTGGATTGCCTAACTGAGTAGATCAATGGATTGCCTAGTTGAGCAGATTAGTGGATTGCCTAGCTGAGCAGATCAATGGATTGCCTAACTAAGCAGATCAGTGGATTGCCTTGCTGAGCAGATCAGTGGATTGCCTACCTGAGAAGATCAATGGATAGCCTAGCTTTGAGAATATCAAAGTAATCATTTGTATTGGGATAAGGATCCCTATTTATTTGTGAAATATTATAAGGAGATTATCTTGTGGACTACCCCACATTGGGGGAACCACGTTAAATCTTGTGTCTCAATTGTGTGTGGTGATTTGTGCTCTTGCTTACTATTGCTATCTATGTCATTAATGCACACTGCTATATTTGGTTATTGCAATTAAGGACACTAATTGATATTGGTTTGGAAAGAAAGTAAAAAGTGGGTGCTATACTTGTTCACCCCCCTCTCAGTATAAGCTTGTGTTCTTCAATTGGTATTAGAGTGGGTTCCTTCGGAAAGGCTAACAACTTGAGGGCAGATTCTACAAGAACATAGATGGCTTCACAGAATGGATCATCTACAAGTAAGGCTCCACTGTTTAATGGTAACAATTATGCTTTCTAGAGCATGAGAATGAAGAACTACTTGATATCACAAGGATATGAGGTATGGCAGATGGTTGCAAAAGAGTATAAGGTTGAAGGTGATCCTGAGGCAGATAAGACTATCAAGAAATTGGTTGAGATCAATGCAAGGGTAATGAATTGTATTTTGAGTGGGCTACGTGAGATAGATTTTGCAAAGGTCATGGTATGTAATTCAGCTAATGAAATGTGGACCAAGTTGCGGAATACCTATGAAGGAGATTCCAAGGTAAAGTTGGCAAAACTACAAACTCATAGAAAAATATTTGAGGAATTGAAAATGGAAGACTCTGAAGATATTGCAAAGTTTTTACTTTGAGTTGATGAGATTACTAACACCATGAGAGGTCTAGGATTTGAGATGAAAGAATCAGATGTTACTCAAAAGGTTTTGAGATCACTTCCCATGAAGTATGATGCAAAGGTTTCAGCAATAGAAGAAACAATGGATATCAACAAGCTAACAATGGAAGAACTACAAGGAACTCTCACAACTTATGAGATGAGGATAAGTAAGCATCAAGTTCCAATAAAAGAAATTGCATTCAAGGCTTTAGAGAAAAAGAAAGGGAAAGTTCCAGAGATAGATAGAGATTCAGATAATGATGAGGAAGCTAACTTCATCAAAAGGAAAAAGGACTTAAGAAATTACAGGGATATGAAGAAAGTCAAATGCTACAAGTGTGGTGATTTTGGTCACTATGCAAACAAGTGTCCACATGAAGAAAATAGTGATGATGAAAAATAGGGTCAGAGAAGAAAAGAATATGGAAAGCATAAGCATGACAAAGATGACAGATACAAGCAAAGCAGGTATGAGAAGAAGAAAAGTTTTCATAAGACAAAGAAAACTTTCTACATTGAAGAAGCAAGTGATAGCTCAGATCACAGTGATAGAGACAAGTCAGATGATGAAAAGGAAGAACATCTATTCCTAGGAATAGAAGGTGAAAGAGAACAATGTTTTGTGTGTGGTCAAAGAGATCACAGATCAAGATATTGCAATGGCTTCAATGATAGTGAAGATGAGATGACACATCAAGGAAACAGGCATGGTCAAAGAAATCATGAGAGTTTGTTTGCTATAGAAGATTATAATGATCTTAGTGACAGTGAAGATGAAGAAGGGTTTTTCTATGGGATAAAATAAGTAGAAGAAGAACATTCACTCCAAACAGAAGAAGTTAAACAAGAGAATATTGTAAGAAATACAGATGTCTCAGTTGATCTAAAGGAAGACTTCAATGATATCCATGAGCAACTACAAGAGGTTAAGGAGAATCTAAAAGAATTGAGATGTTCCATACTTGAGAAGTTTGATCCATCACATGACTCAAAAGGTCAAGATATTTTCACTAAGAAGGAAACATGTATTTCAGAGACAATAAAGATGGATGCCAATTTGCTATTTGACACAAATGAAGAGAAAGAAGAGGAAGGTTCCAAAGCACCAAAGGTCTCATATTTCAAGTTTGGGGAATCACACTCAAAAGGAAAGGAAGTTCTAAAATATGAAAGCAAGGAAGAAATTAAGGAAGAGGATTTAGATACTACAAAGAAGGTTCAAGGATACAATGCACAAGTCAAAGATGATTACAAGGATAATGGTCAAGAAAGGGTCTATGGATCAAAGAAGTTTGATTTTGCTAGAAGGAACTTCAAAGGAAGAAGGTATGGTTTTCAGGGACATTGCTTCTTATGCAACATGATTGGTCATAGAGCTTCTCAGTGCAAATAAAATGAGCAACATGGTTTTGGTTTTAGAGCTACACAATTCAGAAGTCATGGTCATAATGATTATGAAAACAGAACTTCACAATACAAGGTTCAGGAAAGGAATGGATATGGAAATTATTTCAAGAAAGAATTCAGGATATGGGCACCATCCAAAGGCTACAATATCAAGTGTTTTAATTGCAATAACTTTGGACATATTGCAAAATGGTGTAGGACTCAATTTCAAATAGGTTCAAGACAAGAATATCAAGTAACTCATCAAGAAAAGGATATCAAAAAAATATGGAAGGAAGTTGACAGAGGAAAGAAACAATGTAATATGGGAGTAAAAGTACTCCCACCCCAAAATTAATCACCTCAAGAGAGAAGGTGGTGAGGGGGCTAAGCTTAAGAGTCATATATTTTAGCCCCATAGGTGTCCCTTTTGCCATTGATGTCAAAGGGGGAGAGATTTGATTAAGGGGGAGAGCATTGAGTTAGGGGGAGCAGCCTCCAAAGAGAGCATTGAGTTAGGGGGAGCAGCCTCCATAGAGAGTATTGAGTCAGGGGGAGCAACTTTGATTCTCAGAGATGGTTTTTGCAATGATTGTGGTGATTTGCATTAGAGGTGTTGCCATCAATGACAAAGGGGGATATTGTTGGCAATTTGAGTTATTTTATGTTGTCATTGATGTCACATGGATCATTGATGTCACATGGATCACATTGAGTTTTGGTGGCAAAAGCACTTCATAAATAATCATTTATGATATTTTGGAGAGCATGGATATATACAAGGTTTTTGTGAAAACCAAGGTAGGAAAAATAAAAGGTTTTATTTAAAACCATGGATGGCATATTTGAAATGGGTTTTTCTTAAAACCCAAGTTGGCTTTTTGTTTCATCAAAAAAGGTGCCCCGGTGATGGAGATATTTAATTTTAAATATTTAGTTTAAATTTTAAATTATTTAAAATTTTAATTTTAATTTTAAAATTAAAAATAAAAGTAATCCACCGACGTCGTCGAATATGAGGGAGAAAACTATATAAAAGGATGCCTAAGGTTTATTAATCCTTAGCTTGCGCTCGTGAATTAATGCGATTGTTGGAAAGCGAAAAGAGCTCATGCAAAAGAGGGTTAAGTGATGGAAGCGAAGAATAAATCGGACGGTGTGTGAAACCCTAGTCACCTTGGGCAGTGTGGTGCATTGGAAATTGGCTTTTGGCTAAGGCAAGTGGCAGAACGAACGTCAAGGTTTCGAATCCCCTTGGCTGCGTTAGAAGGCGTTGGAAGAAAGAGCGCACGAAGCATTTTTGGTTTGCGTGAGAGGGAGGAGTGTTTTGAAGCACGTGGTGCCTTTCCCTCCCAAACGAGCCTGTAGCTCATGCGGCAGCTTGGCCGCGGTTAAGGCACTAAGCAAGGAGGCATCAAGGGATCGAATCCCATCAAGGACAAAGGCAAGTTAATATATTTTTTTAATATTTTATTTTTCTAAAGTTGCCCTAGGAGAAATAAGGGTTGTGATGCACTTTAGGAAAAAGAGAGATTTTTGGTGATTTTCCTTTTGGAAGTATATCATATTATATATCATTGGAAATATTATTTCGAGGGATATTTGATTAACTTGCTTAGAGGGAGAAATAAGGTGTGTGTAAAGAGATATTTCTGATTTTGTAAAGGGGTTCAAAAGTGAAGGTTGCTTTGTTCTTTTTCAAAGGGGATTAATTCTTTCATGAGGGGACATGGTGTATTTTATTGAGTAGGAGTAATAAGGTGTTATTTGGATATTATTGTTGTGTTATTAATCAAGATCTCTAACCCTTATTGAAAGTTGAAAAAGAAAGTTTGTTGAGTGTGGCAGATTTAGTGGACAACTAATAAGGCATCAAAAAGGTATGAGCAATATTCTCCATTGACTTTGTTTATGGTGGTTGATTTCTGAAATATCATTGGAGAGAAAAGGATTGATTGTGGTTTCCTTTTCGAAAGTGGTTGGTTGAATGCTTCAAGGTTTTCTGGTTTGAGAGTTGTGATTAAACCTTGTTTTATAAGCATTGTTGTTGAAGCCCATTGCTTGTACAAAGAACTTGAACTTGAGTTAGAGGAGAACATGAGTATCATTGTTATGTGAGAGTTATTGTTGAGTATTGTTGGAAACATTTTGAGTTGATTGATTCATGCTTGAACTAGGGTTTGTGAGAAAAAGTTGTTCCTTAAGGTGATTGGTTGAGTTGAGTTGATTGAGCCTAGTCAAGTGATTGTGTGAAGTGGTTGTTCAAGTTCCATGAAACAAACTTCTATATTCTGATTTGAGTTGAGTTTGAGTTGAGAAAGAAATTGAGTTTGTGAATAGAACATATTGAGTCTCTAACAATTCTCTTTATGCTTCTATAAGATTGAGCTGAGTTGAGATTGATTTGATTTGAGTTGAGTTGAGATTGATTTGAGTTGAGATCATTGTGGATCATTGTTGTCATCCATTGAAGAGTGCATTGCCATTCATTGTTGAGTTCATCATTGAGCCTTGCCTTCATAGATTTGTGGATGAGATTTGAGTGCTACTTGAGCATGATTGATTGAGCCTTTGAGAAGGCTTTTGGGATAGATTTCTAGATAGATTTGAGGTAGCTTTTGTGCATGATTGATTGAGCCTTTGAGAAGGCTTTTGGAAGTGGATAGATTTGGGATAGATTTGAGCAAGTTCTTGGTGAGCTTGCTGGAGCAAATTTGAGCAAGTTCTTGGTGAGCTTGTTGGAGCAGATTTTGAGCAAGTTCTTGGTGAGCTTGCTGGAGCAGATTTGAGCAAGTTCTGAGAGCATCAATGATTCTAGAGCAGTTCTTGGTGAGATTGCTAGAGCAGATCAAGATTTCCTAGATGAGCAGATTAGTGGATTGCCTAACTGAGTAGATCAATGGATTGCCTAGCTGAGCATATTAGTGGATTGCCTAGTTGAGCAGATCAATGGATTGCCTAGCTGAGCAGATCAGTGGATTGCCTTGCTGAGTAGATCAGTGGATTGCCCACCTGAGCAGATCAGTGGATAGCCTAGCTTTGAGCAGATCAAAGTAATCATTTGTATTGGGATAAGGATCCCTATTTCTTTGTGAAATATTATAAGGATATTATCTTGTGGACTACCCCACATTGGGGGAACCACGTTAAATCTTGTGTCTCAATTATGTGTGGTGATTTGTGCTCTTGCTTACTATTGCTATCTATGTCATTAATGCACACTGCTATATTTGGTTATTGCAATTAAGGACACTAATTGATATTGGTTTGGAAAGAAAGTAAAAAGTGGGTGCTATACTGTTCACCCCCTCTCAGTATAAGCTTGTGTTCTTCAAAATGCAGTAGAATAGTATGATAAATAAAACACAAAAGATGTTATTATGATCATAATACAACATGAAACATAAACCTAGGATTTGGAGATAGCAAATTACCCCCAATCCTAGCCTATGTAAAATTGTACCTCATGCAAAGCGATCATGTTTCATAGAATGGCAAAATCATGCCCCATAATTACCAAGTGTGATATCGTAGAAGAAGATAAAAAGCCTCAAATGATGTAGGTGAATTAATATGAAATTGAATTTAAATAATATGCAAATGTAGAAGTGAGAAAACAACCTGGTAGTAGCAAAAAATCAAATGAAAGGATGAGGACCTCCAAATAGTAGATCTCTCCTTAGGGCTTCAACACTTGTCCACCAAAACCAATAAACACACAAACAATGTAGCGAAATACTATTCCAAAACAAAGCTTTAACAAACTATATCAATCACTGGAACAATGAGCACTTCAGCCTTGGATGAGCACTTAAAAATTCTCACCTTAGCTTACTGTTAGAGTAATATTCCATTATTTGGGATATTTACCATATTCCTACATTAGGTAGATTTTATTTACCTCATAGTAAAAAGTAGTTTGTTACTTTTTACTATTAGTATTTACCACTAGGTTATTTCATTATTTACTATGATTTACCATTGTAAATATCATTAACTATTTACCTATGGTTAATGATATATAGTCAAGTTGATTATTCACATTGTAACGTGAATAATGACTTGTTAGTAGTTAGCATCAATTGTTGAGTTGTTAGCTGACTTTGGGGGGACTTCCTACTTCACGTTGTTTACTACCTAAGGGGGAAACAGTTGCCATTTGGCTATTTCTAGCCTATGGCCAATGTTATTTAAACACCATCTAATATCAATATCAATCTCTATGGTTTATGCATATTTAATTCCTTGTTGCATTTGCCATCACTTAGTTGCCATGAAATTGAGAGCTTTATTAGGAGCTTGGAAAACTTGTTACTTAGTCACTTGGTTACTGGGGGAAAAAAAGACTTCAAACCCTCTATTTATAAGGGATTTGAAAGAGAAATGATAGGGAAAAACTGATAATTGCCGACCTCAAAGGATGCCAACTTGGAAATTAGGGTTTTCTAGGAGAAAACCCTAGCAATACAAAAGCATGTCCCATTAGGGCCAACCACAATTTCGCATAAAGAGGGAAAAAATGGGGGGGAAGGGAGGCCCAAATTTTCTTAGGATAAGTTAGAGGGTTTCCCTAAGGATCTAGGGAAAATTTCTCACTCGAGTGGGTCAATTTTTTGTGTCTACAATTATATTGCCATTATCATATAGTTAACATTGCTTGCTCATTCTAGACCTTGTGGTTGCATTTCCTTTAATATATAATCAAAATATAACAGGGAGATCGAAGTACTAGATTGATAGAGTGAGACCACCATCGATAAGAGGAGGGTATGTCCAAAGACTTACCTTTTTAAAATAATGTCTCAAAAAGCATATCCACAAAAAATGGTAGTGTTATTATACCAATGTTAGCACCAAATGATGACACCTTTATGCACTAATGGTGCTTTCTCCATATGGTGATGCTTTCACCATCTTGGTGGTGCTTTTTTCAAGGGTGGCACTCTTAGCTAAAAAGAATAACTAATTTTGTAAATTTAAATGAGACTAACGAGTGATGGGTATGGTTGGTTATAAGAAAACTTATAGACCCTAGACTATTGGGAGAGGGGACCCCATGCTTTGGATACCATTATTGTCTTCCTAGGCATTATAGACCAAGTGTTTTTGGTGATGGTAGGGTTGTACCACATGGCCCTAATTTTGAGGGTGGAGTTTGATAGGGCATTGTTGATGGCCCTAGCAGAGTGATGGTATTTAGAGACAATTTTTTTTCAATTACACTATGGAGAGATGATCATCACACTTTAGGATGCGTGGAATATTTTTAGGGTGTTTATTAGAGGGGCACCATTCTATATGATCTAGGACTAGCGATAGAGCCTAGTGTGGCTCATAGGAGGTATAGATTTCCCAGTAGTGAGGTGTTAAGATCCCATCCTAACATTATAATTTAATGACCCCTTTCCAATGTGGGGACCCTATTATAATGATATTTTATAATTGTATGTGGTAATTGAGGTGCCTAGACAAGTGGGGGCATTTCATGTAACCATTATCAAAAATGTAATTTTTTGTTTGCTAGAAGATTCGAGTTCGAGTGACACTTTGCATATAAGCCAACTCTTGAGAATTAGGTTAGGGTTGCATGAAGTGTAAATTTAAAATACAAGGGTTCATAAACGAATGTATCTTTTGCATATTGAATGAAAGTACTGAAGGAGGTTGCCCCCTCAAAGAGGCCCATGATTATGTGTTGTGATTTATGAGTAATATATTTTTTCATTTACATTTCATATAGCAATATTTAGTTCTTTCATGAATTTATGTTTTTATTGTGATATTTATGTGAATGTGCTTATTTTAATTAGAAGGTTTTTAACAAGTGGGATTAGAGCACTTCCCAGGGTTATGTTCCATTGCAGCTACAATTATTCTTGTATTGTCATTTCGACTATTAGGTATAAAGTTTTTGTGTTTTCATTTTTTTGTAGGTTTCCTTATTATTAAAAAAATCTATCATTTTTTGTATTAGTTTATTAGGTTATAAATCATGTTCTAGGGATTTTAAAATATCATGGAGCTATCATTATTGGCTAAGCTAGATTACCCATAAAGAGTCTAGTGAAGTGAGGGATGATCAGGCTCCAATACCCAGGCCTCAACACTGATATACAAAATTAAGCTTCCATATATGTTTGGATATATTGGTAGACCCCCTACGATTAGGATAAACCTTTAGCCCTAGAAATATTTTTGACCATGTATTCTCCATAGTGCACCAGACACAACATCCAAGAAGATCACCCTCTTGTACTATCAGAGAGGCGGGTAGTGTGCTCAAGGGTATGCATGGAATCGTCCTTGAGTAGTGGCCTAAAATATTGGTCCAAGCACTATTGTTTATCACTATAGTATAACAGGGGCCCTTTGGGTAGTACACACATCCTGGCTTAAAGTACCCTATTTTTTTTTATCCTACATATCAAAAAACTACATCACAAAAAATGAGCATATTGAGGAGACTACATTATCCCAAAATTAATTGGAAATTAATGGTCGATAGAAAAATAAAAATAAACTAGTGGTGATAATAACATTCATAATAGGATCTATCAATAAAAATTGAGTGACAAATAGTAACAATCAAGATACAGTCAGCCAACATTAGTAACAATTACTTGTAACATTCAAAAATCATAATATATAGGGAATTTGTCAATAACAAAGTGAATCGCAATAATTTTCAGAGATAATGAACTATAGTGTCAATGATAGAACAATGTCAAACAGAACGAAACAAAGTCAGTAAAAAATAGTGCAGTCTAGTAAGGGTTGTCAGACAAAAGTTAGTTTTTTGAGTGAACCAAGACTCCAGGAGAAAAATCGACAACACTTGAAAACAACACTCCCGTAATAAAATTTAGGGGTGCCAAAAAATAATGTCATAGTATATAGCCCATTGCGATCGTCTTTTTGAGCTGATCATTTTGGTATATAACCTCTATGCACTTTTTCTAGGGTACTAAAATGTTAGTATTTAATTTACCAAGGTGGACGACAAGCGATGACGACACCAAGGTGGACGGCAAGGTGGTGGACGGTAGGCAGTGAGAGAATTTATTTTTAAATTTTCTTCTTCCTATCTTCTATCCCTATTTTCTCTCCCTATTCCTAGCTTTCCTATTTCTAGCCTTTCCCTAAACTATTTAAGTTGTAACCTTAATTTATTTCAATTAATCGAACTTTTGCAATTATCATTTTGGTATCAGAGCGCAGCGTTAGGGGTTAGGGTTATTTGGCATCTGACTGGTGAGGAGGGCCCATAGGCACGCATCCCGAGGAGGAGGAGGAGCCCTCATAGGCATGCATCCCGAGGAGCAACTCGTAGAGGAGTCGAACCCTAGGTACGCATCCCGAGGAGGACATGTGGCGTTGAGGCCGCATGCAACTCAAGGACCTGATGTGGTGAATGAAGGAGGACCAAGGAGGACACGTGGCTGGATAGTAGAGCTGACCTGACATGGGCATGATTCTTGAGGCAATTGACATGGTGGATAGTAGAGTTGCCCTGACAGACATGTGGTGACAACCACTAAACTGGAGTTGGACATGTGGCAGATAGAGAAGAGGATACGTGGATCGAGGTGGTAGGGTGATGTGGTAGGACAATGTGGTAAGGCAACGTGATAAGGTTTGATTGGACAACTCGACAGCGTTTAAGGTTTTATACCACTCTTGCATTCATTTCCTGGAAAATGTGGGATAATCATCCCATATTTTTTTCTTTGTCGTGAGCCAGAGCGTCTACAAAGTGAAGGCGATTTCTTTAGCCTTCATGTCGGGCATTGTAGCCCGACTGGCTCGAGGAGCCAGCCCAAAGATCTTTGCCCTCCGCCCGATCACGAGTTCGAGTCTCCATGAGGTATAAAAAGCTAAGTTTTATATTTTTTTTGTGAAGGCGTCGGTGTTTAAGGATATAGGTGACCTCCTTCACCTTAGCTCACAGGTGGTGAGCCATCGTGGCCGGTTAGAGGCCACGAGGTAAGAGCTTGAAAAGCAAGGTCGCGGGTTCGAAACCCTCTGACCTGAAAAAATCAGTTTTTTATATTTTTTTATTTTGCAAAAGATTAAAAATTTTAATTTTATAATTTAATTAATAATTTAATATTAATATTAATTAAATTGCATTTTTAAAGGTTTCCTTTTAAATGTTTTTTTAATTAATATTAAATTTTATTATTAATTACAATTAGAGATAAAAATATATTTAAATTTTTGCAACATTTAAAAAAAAAGGAGGAGGACATTTCCTAAGAGGAAATTATTGTAATAGCCTGAGAGGCTTTAAAAGTGATTTTTTTTGTAATAGCCTAAGAGGCTTTAAGGGGGAATATTTTTGCATCTTAAGGGGAATATTCTTGTACTCATTCATGATAAGGTCAACCGGATGCTATCATGCCCTTTGTTCTCTTTTAGTAAGAGAAAACCCCGAATCCTTTGATGAAAAAGTTTGAACGTATGGATTGAATATTGTATTCAGTCAATTACAAAATGTAGTAATAGCCCACCAAAGAGCACCAGATGCAGGATATGATGTTGATTCAGAAGACAATTCCTTTGGTAGCAGATTTGAGGAGTCAAAATCTGTAGGAGTTGCACCATAGGAGCCAGAGAATAATCATCTCAGTGATAGTGACTCAGTTGAAATACTGGAGCCAGAACCATATTCACCCGAAATCATTCTTATCAGTGACGATGGTGATTCAGTTGCTGACAACTTTGTCAATCCAGTGATAGGAGAACCTCAGCAGGTAGAACAGGATATAAACGAGAGAGTAGATCAAGTTAGATTTGATTTAAATCTGTAATTCTTCTTTTGAAAAGCATAGTGCTTTGATTGTAATTGAGAAATAAAAGTGTGTTTCTAGTTTATTTCCACAAGCTATGGCATCCAATAATAATCTACCCATTCCAAAATTTAATGGGTTCGATTATGAGTATTGGTCCATCAAGATGAGGACCTTACTCATAGGCAAGGGACTATGGGATATAGTCGAAGAAGGTTACACAGAACCTTCATATTGGACCACTTTGAGTGCAATCGATAAGAAGACAAAGAAAGATGCACAAAAGAGCAATTCCTCTGCTCTCTATCATCTCCAAGCAGCATTGGAGAAAAGCATCTTCCCGAGGATTGCCTCTTGTTTAACTGCCCAAGATGCATGGAAAGCATTGAAAGAAGGTTTCCAAGGAAGTGATCAGGTGAAGCAAGTAAGGCTTCAAACCCTGAAACGAGATTTTGAGAATCTCAAAATGAATGAAGATGAGAAAGTTGGAGACTACTGCGTAAGAGTCAAAGTAGTTGTCAACAAGATGGAAACTCTTGGCGAAGAAGTCAAACCTGAAGCGGTTGTGAAGAAAGTGTTGAGAACACTTCTTCATAAATGGAACCACATTGCTATCATCATTGAAGAATCAAAAGACCTTTCCACTCTAACTTTTGATGCACTAATCGGTTCATTAATGTCTCATGAAGAGAGATTACAGGGATCTCCTTCAACAAGCTATGGAGGCGATGATAAAGCTTTCTCATCCAATGAGGGTGCAGGAAGAGGACAAGGAAGAGGCCAAGGTAGAGGACAAAGAAGAGGAAGAGGCAGAAGCAGCTCAAGAGGAGGAAATCCAAGCAGAGGTGGCAATCAAAGTAGAGGTAGCAATCAAGGCAGAGGTGGAAATCAAGGTCGAAATGGCAATCAAGGAAGAGGAGGTGACAAAACAAAGAAAGCTTGTTTCAATTGTGGCAAGCCCGATCATTTTGCTTGAGACTGTTGGTCCAAGACTTCTCAAGGAGGCAACGGTCAATATGGCAACTATGGTGAAGAAGAAGGAACATCAAATCTATTTCTTTCTTATGGAAAATCAGATCAAAATCTGAATGACACTTGGATTTTGGATACTTGGTTGTTCCAATCACATGAGTGGCAAAGAAGAGCTCTTTGCTACAATGGATTCCACCTATAAATCTCGAATCAAGTTGGGAGATGATAAAGCTTTGCAAGTTGAAGGCATTGGAGCCATGGAGGTTCCAACAAAAGAAGGCATAAAAAAGGTAAATGACATCTATTACACCCCCAAACTCCAACATAATTTGCTTAGTGTTGGACAAATGATGGAGAAAAATTATAGACTTGTTTTTGATGAAGGCAAATGTGTAATTTTTGATAAGAACAATTGTAATAGAGTCATTACACAAGTACCTATGACCAAGAATAGGTTGTTTCCCCTTAAGTTTGGGGAACCAGGGGGTGCTCAACTTGCTAGTATTGCTATAGCAAATCCAAGTGTGCTTTGGCACTTGAGATATGGTCACCTAAATTCTGCAAGCTTGAAATTGTTAACTTCTCAAGCTATGGTATGTGGACTTCCCAAAATTTATGAACACAAGGAGGTCTATGAAGGATGTGCTTTGGGAAAGCACTCAAGATCCAAGTTCCCAAAAGGACAAGCGTGGAGGGCCAGCCATCCACTCCAATTAGTGCATTCGGACATTTGTGGTCCAATGCAGACAAAAAGCATAGGTAATAATTCCTACTTTCTCACTTTTATAGATGATTTCTCTAGGATGTGTTGGATCTATTTCTTGAAAACCAAAGATGAAGCTTTTGATTGCTTCATAGATTTCAAGAATAATGTAGAGAAACAAAGTGAGTTCATTGTAAAATGTCTAAGGACAGATCGAGGAGGAGAGTACTCTTCAAAGGCATTTCTAAAATATTGTAAAGAATGTGGGATAAAAAGGCAATTCACCACTGCCTATACTCCACAACAGAATGGTGTGGCGGAAAGAAAGAACCGCACCATAGTAGAAATGGCAAGATCGATGCTTCAAACTAAGCATCTCAGTAACATGTATTGGGCCGATGTTGTTAGAACTAGTGTTTACATTTTGAATAGGAGTCCTACTTCTAGTTTGGATGGGATCACTCCTTATGAAGGATGGTATGGCAAAAAGCCAAATGTAAAACACTTTAAGGTTTTTGGTTCTCTTGCATATGCCCACATTCCTGATGAGAAAAGAAAGAAACTTGACCCCAAGAGTCAAGCATGTATTTTTGTTGGATATTGTGAGTCTACCAAAGCATATAGACTCTACAATCCCAAAACACATAAAATTGTACTTTCCAGGGATGTGATTTTTGATGAAGGGGGAGAATGGGGTCATCAAAAACTTTTTGTTGATGATGGATCTCATGATGCAAGTTCCTCTCAAGTACAATAGGTGCAGCCCAAAAAGAGCAAAGGAACTCCTCCTCCAAGCCCAAGTATGAGTACTACATCGAGTACATCAGCAGCTACTCCAAGTCCTTCTCCACAAAGATCAGTAAGTTCTTCACCTATGGATATTGATTCTCCATCAAGAGGTAAAAGAACACTACAACATCATCCATATTTTCAAATGTTGGATAAGAATTTCCAGAAAAGATACACTAGAAGTCAGGCTAGTGAAATGAATGCAGTTTTACAAAAACTTGAAAATCTGCATATGTATGGTGATGATGACTCCAATGATCCTAAAGGAGATGTAGTTAATTATGCTTTAATGACTAGTGCACAACTAGAGCCATCTAGCTATGAGAAAGCATGCACTCATGATGTATGGCAGCAAGCCATGGAAGAGGAAATCACCTCTATAAAAAAGAATGATACTTGGGAGCTAGTGAAGCTTCCTAAAGGAAAAAATGTGTTGGATGCAAATGGGTCTACAAGACCAAATTCAATGCTGATGGAAGCATTGAAAGACACAAGGCAAGACTTGTAGCAAAAGGATTCACTCAAAAATATGGCATTGATTATGAGGAGACCTTTGCTCCTATTGCTAGACAGGAAACTATCAGATCAATACTTTCCTTGGCTGCCCACAAAGGGTGGAAAATTCAGCACATGGATGTAAAAAGTGCCTTTCTCAATGGGTACTTGACTGAAGAGGTTTATGTCCAACAACCTCAAGGTTTTAAAGAACAAGGTAAGGAGAACCTTGTTTACAAACTAAAAAAAGCACTATATGGCCTCAAGCAAGCACCAAGAGCATGGTACTCTCGCATTGATGGCTACTTCAAGGAGTATGGATTCACTCGGAGCAAAAGTGAACCTACTCTCTACTACCTAAAGCAAGGTAAAGACATTCTCATAGTTTGTTTATATGTGGATGATCTCATATTTATGGGTAGTAATGATAAGATGAATATGGAGTTCAAACACTCCATGATGAAACAATTTGAGATGAAAGATCTAGGCTTAATGCATTACTTCCTAGGCATGGAAGTTCATCAAACAGATAGAGGGATCTTCATATGTCAACACAAATATGCTCAAGATATGATCAAGAAATTTGCCATGGAGCAATGCAAATCAGTTGCAACTCCAACGGGTCATGGGATCCAATTGAGCAAAGATGATGGAGCACCAAAGGTTGACATGACCACTTACAGGAGCATGGTTGGGAGTTTGATGTTTCTCACCAACACGAGACCTGATATTCAATATGTTGTTTCTCTTGTTTCAAGGTTTATGGCTGATCCATCCGAGCTGCATTTTCAAGCAACTAAAAGAATTTTGAGATATGTAAAGGGTACATTGGATTTTGGAATCCATTACCACAAATGTAATTCTGTCAAGTTAGTTGGCTTCAGTGATAGTGATTGGGGCAGCAATATAGATGATAGAAAATCTACATCAGGGAACTATTTTAGTCTAGGGTCAGGACTAATTACATGGAGTTCCAAAAAGCAGATTGTTGTAGCATTGTCATCTACTGAGGCTGAGTATATAGCAATCACATATGCTAGTACTCAAGCTCTATGGTTGCGAAAAGTCCTTGAAGAGATTGGAGAACGACAAAGTGGTCCTACCAGATTGTACTGTGACAACATGAGTGCCATTCAATTGGCATATAATCCTATCCACCATAGCAGATCAAAACACTTTGATATGAAGTATCACTTCATCCGAGACATGGTGGAAAACCAGGTAGTTGAGCTTAAACATTGCAGCACTTTGGACAACATCGCGGACATCTTCACCAAAGGCATTGCTAAAGCTCAATATATAAAGTTGAGAGACTGTCTTGTCAACCCTCTCAACTTTAAGGGGGAGAATGTTAGTATTTAACTTACCAAGGTGGATGGCAGGCGATGACGGCACCAAGGTGGACAACAAACGGTGAGAGAATTTATTTTTAAATTTTCTTCTTTCTATCTTCTATCCCTATTTTCTCTCCCTATTCCTAGCTTTCCTATTTCTAGCCTTTCCCTAAACTATTTAAGTTGTAACCTTAATTTATTTCAATTAATCAAACTTTTGCAATTATCATAAAATACATAATTGTGAGACCTAGTCCATTGTATTTGTCTTTTTGAGCTAAGCACTTTGATATATAGCACCCAAACATTTTTTTTGGCCATTACTAAAAATAGTAACTCTTAGAACAATACTTCTATTTTTAGTAAGTGAGTGGTACTGGTTCACATTGCACCTAAATGTCTAGAGAAACTAGAGGACAACAAAAGGAGTTAGAACAAAGTAACTTTATGGAGAAAGTGAGCATCACAGTTGTTGAAATCATTCAAAAGACCACATTTGTAATAAAGAACCATTGCTTTATATTGAATATAAAAGGGGGTTACAAGATGAATCCTTTTACAACTTTTCCCTTAAGGCTACAAATGGGTCTTTGTTGGAAATTTGAGTGATTTTATGTTGTCATTGATGTCACATGGATCATTGATGTCACATGGATCACATTGAGTTTTGGTGGCCAAAGCATTTCATAAATAAGCATTTATGATATTTTGGAGAGCATGGATATATATAGGGTTTTTGTGAAAACCAAGGCAGGCAAAATAAAAGGTTTTATTTAAAACCATGGATGGCAGATTTGAAATGGGTTTTTCTTAAAACCCAGGTTGGCTTTTCGTTTCATCGAAAAAGGTGCCCCGTGATGGAGATATTTAATTTTAAATATTTAAGTTTAAATTTTAAATTATTTAAAATTAAAATTAAAATTTAATTTATAGCGCCGACGTCAAAGAAAGGAAAAGGCATAAAACTAATATTTAAATTATAGCGCCGACGTCAAAGGAAAGGAGGAGGACATATATATATGCCCAAAGTTTTGATTTATTTCTCTAAGCGCTCGATTTGATATTTGGATTCGAATGGTAAAAGAGCCTGCGCATCGTGTGTCGAAGTGTGTGTGAAAAGGGTTTTAAAAGGCTTACGATTTTTGCGTTCATTGAAGAGACTATTGTGGAGTAAAGCCAAACGTATAGGCCTCCTTGGCCTAGTGGTTCATGTGTTGTGTGTGAAGCAGGAGGTCCTACGTTCGATTCTTGTCGGAGGTGTTTTGTTGTGTTGAAACGCGTGAAGCGCATTTTGTTTTCGAAGGGCGCAGATATTCGCGGCATAAGGTTTTGTTGTGTGCTCCTTTTGAGCACGTGAGGGTGTGTGGCCCAATGGCAGGTTGGTTGTGGTTAAGGCACTGAGCAAGGAAGGTCACGAGATCGAATCCCATCAGGGACAGAGGCAAGTTAATAATTTTTAGATATATTTTATTTTTCTAAAGTTGCCCTAGGAGGAATAAGGGTTATGATGCATGTTTAAAAAAGGAGAGATTTCTGGTGATTTAATTTTTGAAAGTATATCATATTATATATCGTTGGAAAGCTTATTCCGAGGGCTATTTGATTAACTTGCTTAGAGGGAGAAATAAGGTGTGTGTAAAGAGATATTTCTGATTTTGTAAAGAGGTTCAAAAGTGAAGGTTGCTTTGTTCTTTTTCAAAAGAGATTAATTCATTTATGAAGTGACATGGTGTATGTTATTGAGTAGGAGTAATAAGGTGTTATTTGGATGTTATTGTTGTGTTATTAATCAAGATCTCTAACCCTTGTTGAAAGTTGAAAAAGAAAGTGTGTTGAGTGAGACAGATTTTGTGGACAACCAAAAGGCTTCTTCATCTTCATAAAAGGTATGGGCACATTCTCCTATTGATTGTTTATGGTGGTTGATTTCTGAAATATCATTGGAGAGAAAAGGATTAATTGTGGTTTCCTTTTCGAAAGTAGTTGGTTGAATGTCTCAAGGTTTTCTGGGTTGAGAGTTGCTATTAAACCTTGTTTTATAAGCATTGTTGTTGAAGCCATTAGTAGTGTGAAAAACTTGAGATAGGGTTTGAGAAGAACATGAGTATCATTGTTATGTGAAGAATGTTTTATTAGCATTGTTGTTGAAGCCCATTGGTTATGCAAAGAACTTGAACTTGAAAAGAACATGAGTATCATTGTTATGTGAGATTTGTGGTTGAGCATTGTTGGAAATATTTGAGTTGGTTGATACATGCTTGGACTAGGGTTTGTAAGAAAGAGTTGTTCCTTGTGGTAGTTGGTTAAGAAGAGTTGTTTGAGCCGTCAAGTGATTGTGTGGAGGGTTTTCTCAAAAAAAAAATTTTCTTTTTTGATTTGAGTTGAGATTGAGATTTGAGGATAGAACATATTGAGTCTCTAACAATTCTCTTTATGCTTCTATAAGATTGATTTGAGTTGAGATTGAGATTTGAGTATAGAACATATTGAGTCTCTAACAATTCTCTTTATGCTTCTATAAGATTGAATTGATTGAGCAAGTTCTTTGATGAGCTTGCTAGATAGATTTGAGCAAGTTCTTGGAGAGCTTGCTAGTGATATTTGGACAAGTTCTTGGTGAGCTTGCTAGTGTAGATTTGGGAAAGTTCTTGGTGAGCTTGCTAGTGCATATTTGGGCAAGTTCTTGGTGAGCTTGCTAGTGCAGATTTGGGCAAGTTCTTGGTGAGCTTGCTAGAGTATATTTGGACAAGTTCTGTGTGAGCTTGTTGAGAATATTTGGACAAGTTCTATGTGAGCTTGTTGAGCAGATTTGGACAAGTTCTATGTGAGCTTGTTGAGCAGATTTGGACAAGTTCTATGTGAGCTTGTTGAGCAGGTTATGAGTGAGCCTATTGAGTAGGTTTTGAGTGAGCCTATTGATAGAGCTTTGGAGGTGATAGAGTACAGAGGATAGAGTCTCAGTGGATAGAGATCCAACAGCCAGCACAATTGAAGATAGATCTGAGTGAGGAGTCTTCAAGTGGAGAGAGATCCACCAGTTAGTGCAGTAGAGAGACAGAGTCTTCTAGAAGATCACTAGCCAGAGCAGAAGGGGAAAGAGTTCTCCTGTGGAAGAGATCCATGAACTTGAGATTAGGGGATCAACATCTCCTTTGGACAGAGATCCATAAACATTGTAATTGGGAAGGATTCCCAAAGAGATTGATTGAGAAAGTTTTAGTAAAATATTTTCTCCGTGGAGTAGCCCACATTGGGTGAACCATGTAAACTGTGGTGTCTCTATTGTGTATGGTGTTTTGTGCATTGCTTTGATTACTGCTATTGATACTGTTGTCTATACACTGCATAATATTGAATTGAAAAGAAAAGTAAAAAGTGGTCTTATACTGTTCACCCCCTCTCAGTATAAGCTTGTGTTCTTCAATTGGTATCAGAGTGGGTTCCTTCGAAAAGGCTAACAACTTGAGGGCAGATTCTACAAGAACACATATGGCTTCACAGAATGGATCATCTACAAATAAGGCTCCACTGTTTGACGATAACAATTATGCTTTCTGGAGCATGAGAATGAAGAACTACTTGATATCACAAGGATATGAGGTATGGCAGATGGTTGCAAAAGAGTATAAGGTTGAAGGTGATCCCGAGGTAGATAAGACTATCAGGAAATTGGTTGAGATCAATGCAAGGGCAATGAATTGTATTCTGAGTGGGCTACGTGAGACATATTTTGCAAAGGTCATGGTATGTAATTCAGCAAATGAAATGTGGACCAAGTTGTGGAATACCTATGAAGGAGATTCCAAGGTAAAGTTGGCAAAACTACAAACTCATAGAAAAATATTTGAGGAATTGAAAATGGAAGATTCTGAAGATATTGCATAGTTTTTACTTCGAGTTGATGAGATTGCTAACACCATGAGAGGTCTAGGATTTGAGATGAAAGAATCAGATGTTACTCAAAAGGTTTTGAGATCACTTCCCATGAAGTATGATGCAAAGGTTTCAGCAATAGAAGAAACAATGGATATCAACAAGCTAACAATGGAAGAACTACAAGGAACACTCACAACTTATGAGATGAGGAGAAGTAAGCATCAAGTTCCAATAAAAGAAATTGCATTCAAGGCTTCAGAGAAAAATAAAGGGAAAGTTCCAGAGACACATAGAGATTCAGATAATGATGAGGAAGCTAACTTCATCAAAAGGAAAAAGGACTTAAGAAATTACAGGGATATGAAGAAAGTCAGATGCTACAAGTGTGGTGATTTTGGTCACTATGCATACAAGTGTCCACATGAAGAAAATAGTGATGATGAAAAATAGGGTCACAGAAGAAAAGAAGATGGAAAGCATAAACATGACAAAGATGACAGATACAAGCAAAACAGGTATGAGAAGAAGAAAAGTTTTCGTAAGACAAAGAAAACTTTCTACATTGAAGAAGCAAGTGATGGTTCAGTTCACAACAATGAAGACCAATCAGATGAAGAAGAATGTACATTCTTTGGAATAAGTGAAGAAAGGCAAGAACACCTATTCCTAGGTATTGAAGTTAAAGAAGAGGATACATCTATCGAAGAAAGACATGAAGAGCTTGCTATAGCCATTGAGCAAGAAAATAGGTACAAGAAGGGTCTAAGAATACTAAAATGCTTCATATGCGGATATTTTGGGCATTTAGATGATGATTGCACGTACTACAACAATTGCAACAAGGAAAGTTTATTTATTGAAAAAGGAAGCAGTAGTTCCAGTAATAGTTCTAGCAGCAGTTCTAGTGACAATTCTAGCAACAGTGATGATGAAGAAGAGGAATCCACAAAACAAGAAAATAAAATCAGGAGATTGAAAAGGAAAATCAAAAGGTTTGAAAATAAGGTTCATGAAAATGAAAAGGTCAACATAATGCTTAACCAACACATTCAAGATTTGGAAAAAGAGCTTCAAGAAACAAAAGAGCTTGGCATCACTATTTCTGAGCAATTGAAGAAGAAGAAAGAAATATGTAATCAGTTAGAAGAAGAAGATCAGAAATGTTTGGGGACCTACATAAATGAGTTAGCACGATTTCAAAGGAATTCAAAAACTCTGGATAATTTTTTGAGTTTACAACGAGATCCATTTATAAAGACAGGGCTTGGTTATGAAGAAGGGAAATAAAAAACAAACACACAGGGACCTCTATTTATATCAGGAGGCTTTGTTTCAGAAATCTATAAGGAAGAACCGGTCCCCAAAGAAAAGGAAGCAACAGAAATGGATACTTGTATTTCAGAGGCTATAGAGATGTGTGCCAATTTACTATTTGACACAAATGAAGAGAAAGAAGAGGAAGGTTCCAAAGCACCAAAGGTCTCATATTTCAGGTTTGGGGAATCACACTCAAAGGGAAAGGAAGTTCTAAAATATGAAAGCAAGGAAGCACCTAAGATTTATGAAGAAAGTTCCAAAGTTCCTATGGCTCCAAACATCCAGTTTGGATCTTGTTTTGAGATAGGTGAATCAAGTTCAAAAGGAAAAGAAATTCTTGAAGAGGAAAGCAAGGAAGAAATTAAGGAAGAGGATTTAGATGCTACAAAGAACATTCAAGGATACAATGCACAAGTCAAAGATGATTACAAGGATAATGATCAAGAAAGGTATGAGGAACCAAGGCATGAACAAAGGGCTTTTCAAGGACATTGTTTTTCTTGTAATGGATTTGGACACAGGGCTATACACTACAGGATCCATGGATCAAAGAAGTTTGATTTTTCTAGAAGAAACTTCAAAGGAAGAAGGTATGGTTTTTAGGGACATTGCTTCTTATGCAACAGGATTGGTCATAGAGCTTCTCAGTGCAAAGAAAATGAGCAACATGGTTTTGGTTTTAGAGCTACACAAATCAGAAGTCATGGTCATAATGGTCATGAAAACAGAACTTCACAATACAAGGTTCAAGAAAGGAATGGATATGGAAATTATTTCAAGAAAGAATTCAGGATATGGGCACCATCCAAAGGCTACAATATCAAGTGTTTTAATTGCAATAACTTTGGACATATTGCAAAATGGTGTAGGACTCAATTCCAAACAAGTTCAAGACAAGAAGGTCAAGCAGTTTCAAGGCAAGAAGGTCAAACAGGTTCAAGACAAGAAGATCAAGTAATTCATCAAGAGAAGGATATCAAAAAAATATGGAAGGAAGTTGATAGAGGAAAGAAACAATGTAATATGGGAGTAAATGTACTCCCACCCCAAAATTAATCACCTCAATAGAGAAGGTGGTGAGGGGGCTAAGCTTAAGAGTCATATCTTTTAGCCCCATAGGTGTCCCTTTTGCCATTGATGTCAAAGGGGGAGAGATTTGAGTAAGGGGAGAGCATTGAGTTAGGGGGAGCAGCCTCCAAAGAGAGCATTGAGTTAGGGGGAGCAGCCTCCATAGAGAGTATTGAGTCAGGGGGAGCAACTTTGATTCTCAGAGATGGTTTTTGCAGTGATTGTGGTGATTTACAATAGAGGTGTTGCCATCAATGACAAAGGGGGAGATTGTTGGAAATTTGAGTGATTTTATGTTGTCATTGATGTCACATGGATCATTGATGTCACATGGATCACATTGAGTTTTGGTGGCCAAAGCATTTCATAAATAAGCATTTATGATATTTTGGAGAGCATGGATATATACAGGGTTTTTGTGAAAACCAAGGTAGGCAAAATAAAAGGTTTTATTTAAAACCATGGATGGCAGATTTGAAATGGGTTTTTCTTAAAACCCAGGTTGGATTTTCGTTTCATCGAAAAAGGTGCCCCGGTGATGGAGATATTTAATTTTAAATATTTAAGTTTAAATTTTAAATTATTTAAAATTTAAAATTAAAATTTAATTTATAGCGCCGACGTCAAAGAAAGGAAAAGGCATAAAACTAATATTTAAATTATAGCACCGACGTCAAAGGAAAGGAGGAGGACATATATATATGCCCAAAGTTTCGATTTATTTCTCTAAGCGCTCGATTTGATATTTGGATTCGAATGGTAAAAGAGCTTGCACATCGTGTGTCGAAGTGTGTGTGAAAAGGGTTTTAAAAGGCTTACGATTTTTGCGTTCGTTGAAGAGACTATTGTGGAGTAAAGCCAAATGTATAGGCCTCCTTGGCCTAGTGGTTCGTGCGTTGTGTGTGAAGCAGGAGGTCCTACGTTCGATTCTTGTCGGAGGTGTTTTGTTGTGTTGAAACGCGTGAAGCATGTTTTGTTTTCGAAGGGCGCAAATATTCACGGCATAAGGTTTTGTTGTGTGCTCCTTTTGAGCACGTGAGGGCATGTGGCCCAATGACAGGTTGGTTGTGGTTAAGATGCTGAGCAAGGAAGGTCACGAGATCGAATCCCATCAGGGACAGAGGCAAGTTAATAATTTTTAGATATATTTTATTTTTCTAAAGTTGCCCTAGGAGGAATAAGGGTTGTGATGCATGTTTAGAAAAGGAGAGATTTCTGATGATTTAATTTTTGAAAGTATATCATATTATATATCGTTGGAAAGCTTATTCCGAGGGCTATTTGATTAACTTTCTTAGAGGGAGAAATAAGGTGTGTGTAAAGAGATATTTCTGATTTTGTAAAGAGGTTCAAAAGTGAAGGTTGCTTTGTTCTTTTTCAAAAGAGATCAATTCATTTATGAAGTGACATGGTGTATGTTATTGAGTAGGAGTAATAAGGTGTTATTTGGATGTTATTGTTGTGTTATTAATCAAGATCTCTAACCCTTGTTGAAAGTTGAAAAAGAAAGTGTGTTGAGTGAGACAGATTTTGTGGACAACCAAAAGGCTTCTTCATCTTCATAAAAGGTATGGGCACATTCTCCTATTGATTGTTTATGGTGGTTGATTTCTGAAATATCATTGGAGAGAAAAGGATTAATTGTGGTTTCCTTTTCAAAAGTAGTTGGTTGAATGTCTCAAGGTTTTCTGGGTTGAGAGTTGCTATTAAACCTTGTTTTATAAGCATTGTTGTTGAAGCCATTAGTTGTGTGAAGAACTTGAATTTGAGAAGAACATGAGTATCATTGTTATGTGAAGAATGTTTTATTAGCATTGTTGTTGAAGCCCATTGGTTATGCAAAGAACTTGAACTTGAAAAGAACATGAGTATCATTGTTATGTGAGATTTGTGGTTGAGCATTGTTGGAAACATTTGAGTTGGTTGATACATGCTTGGACTAGGGTTTGTAAGAAAGAGTTGTTCCTTGTGGTAGTTGGTTGAGAAGAGATTTGAGTTGAGATTGAGATTTGAGGATAGAACATATTGAGTCTCTAACAATTCTCTTTATGCTTCTATAAGATTGATTTGAGTTGAGATTGGGATTTGAGGATAGAACATATTGAGTCTCTAACAATTCTCTTTATGCTTCTATAAGATTGAATTATTGAGCAAGTTCTTGGTGAGCTTGCTAGAGTAGATTTGGGCAAGTTCTTGGTGAGCTTGCTAGTGCATATTTGGGCAAGTTCTTGGTGAGCTTGCTAGTGCATATTTGGGCAAGTTCTTGGTGAGCTTGCTAGTGCAGATTTGGGCAAGTTCTTGGTGAGCTTGCTAGTGCAGATTTGGGCAAGTTCTTGGTGAGCTTGCTAGTGCAGATTTGGGCAAGTTCTTGGTGAGCTTGCTTGAGCAGATTTGGACAAGTTCTGTGTGAGCTTGTTGAGCAGATTTGGACAAGTTCTGTGTGAGCTTGTTGAGTATATTTGGACAAGTTCTATGTGATCTTGTTGAGCAGATTTGGACAAGTTATGTGTGAGCTTGTTGAGCAGGTTCTGAGTGAGCCTATTGAGTAGGTTTTGAGTGAGCCTATTGATAGAGCTTTGGAGGTGACAGAGTACAGAGGATAGAGTCTCAGTGGATAGAGATCCAGCAACCAGCATAATTGAAGACAGATCTGAGTGAGGAGTCTTCAAGTGGAGAGAGATCCACCAATCAATGAAGCAGAGAGACAAAGTCTTCTAGAAGATCACTAGCCAGAGTAGAAGGGGAAAGAGTTCTCTTATGGAAGAGTGAAGAACACAAGCTTATACTGAGAGGGGGGGTGAACAGTATAAAACCACTTTTTCAATTTGCTTTAAAAACAACTTTCAAAACAGTATAATGCAGTGTATAGATAGCAGTAATAACAGTAGAAATCAAAGCAATGCACAACACACCATCCACAAAGCGACACAACAATTTACGTGGTTCACCCAATGTGGGCTACTCCACGGATAAAACTTTTATCTAAAAGTTATATCACAGTTCTTTGGGAAACCTTCCCAATTACAAAGTTTATGGGCACCAACCCAAAGGAGACACCTTCCCCTAGCTCTGCTCTTAGTGGTGATCCTCTAGAAGACCTCTACCTCCTCTGCCCTTAGCAAGTGGAACTCTATCCATAGAAGACACCTGTCTTCCCTGCTCTGGCTGGAGATCTTTGTCCTCAACTCTATCACTGCAAAGCCGTTCCTCAAATTCACACCACAGTCCTTCGGTCTAGCACAAATCTGTCCTCTTCCTCTGTTCTTTTCTATTACAACCGCACTTGGTCGAAACCAACTTTTCACTGTCTGCGCAAACACAATAACACAGTCTTCGCACTCTTTGCTCAAACACTATAGCACAGTCGTCGCACACTTTGCGCAAACACAACAGTCGATCAGACTTCCACTTATGCACCTCTACGATCGAACTTCTCCTCGCACACTATCTGTGCAAATCGCACTTTGAACGCACACTTGATCGATGCCAAACTCTTCAAGCAGCCCTCCTTTTATACACACAATCTCAAGATTAAAACCTTGGTCTTAGTCGGTTGTTTACCCTTCAACCACGTCGGCTGCAAAACCCTACGCTGCGTCGGCCCAGATTTAACTCTGTCGGCTTCACTGCCTCCCTGTAGCTTCGGCGTGAAACTTCAACATGTCGCGATATCATGACACCTTTGCCTGTCGTACACCTTCTATTGCTTGTTGTCATGAAATCGTGACACTTTTTGCCTTTGTCAGCCTTGACTTCGTCCTTGTCATGAAATCATGACACATCTGACTTTTGCTGACGTCATCTGCAACTCTGTCGCGAAATCGTGACCCTTTTTCCTTCATGGCCTTCTTCTCTGCTTTTGTCATGAAATCGTGACACATCTGCTTCTACTGACGTCAACTGCAACTCTGTCGTGAAATCGTGACCCTTCTTGCTTCTTCAACCTTTTCTCGGCTTGCACCAGCGAAAACGGAACATGTCACGAAATCGCGACGCTTTCGCTGCCTTAAGCTCTTTTCTGCCATATGCCCATGAAACTGGAACATGTCGCGAAATCGTGATGCTTTTGTCTACAAAGCCTTCCTCTCTGCTTCTGTCACGAAATCGTGACACTTCTCCTATAGAAGACCTGCTTCTAGTTTCTATCACGAAATCATGACACTTTCTCCAACTGAACGCTGCCAACTCAACCTGTCGCGAAATCGTGACACTTTCTGCATTCGCAAGCTTTCTCTTCAACCTGTCACGAAATCATGACACTTTCTGCAACTTACTACTGCCATCTCAACCTGTCACGAAATCATGACACTTTTTGCATCCGTACAACTTCTTTGTAGCCTGTCGTGAAATCGTGACACTTTTTGTTTCAGACTCTTCCTTTTGCTGCATGTCACGAAATCGTGACAGTTCTTTCTTCAAGCTTTTCAGCATGTCACGAAATCGCGATAGTCCTCACTTTGTCTTCTGCAGCATGTCGCGAAATCATGACACTTTTCCTTTTGGACTCTCTCTCCTGCAACATGTCATGAAATCGCGACACTTTCTCGTTCGAACAACTTTCCTGGCAATGTGTCGCGAAATCGTGACACTTTTCTTTCTCTGCCTTCCTACACTTTTTGAGACGCGAAAATGCGACATGTCACGAAATCGTGACACTTTCCATTTTGCTCTGCTTCTCTGCCAACATGTCACGAAATCACGACAGTTTTTCCAGCTACGTCTCTGTCTTCCAACATGTCACGAAATCATGACAGTTTTTCCAAAACTTTCTCTCTCCTCAAACATGTCGCGAAATCGTGACAGTTTTGCCAGCACTCTCTCTTTCCTCAAACATGTCGCGAAATCGTGACAGTTTTTCCAGCCGCTCGCATACTTTTTCTTACTTGTCTTTTTCTTGATATTTTGCAACTGGGCTACTAAGGACTTCTTGGAAACTTACTGATCATGCTCTGGATAATCTTCAACAGAACAAATTCCTTGACAACAAATCAAATTACTTCAAGAACTTCTTTGACATCAATGACAACTACTATACTTGAGCAAAGGCAATGTACCCAAGGTACCCAAAATTGCCAACAATCTCCCCCTTTGTCATTGATGGCAAACCTTTTCTAAAAGCACATCTTCAAGAGCCAAAACTGAAAGCAATCTGAGCTGACTACTGAGAATATTTCTTTGAAGTTTTGCTCCCCCTGACTTGAAGCTCTCCCCCTTACTCATATTTCTCCCCCATACTCAAATCTCTCCCCCTTTGTCATCAATGGCAAAGGGTCACCTTTGGGGCTCGGGACTAAGAATGAGCTTCTTAGCTTAGTCCCTCCCCCACCTCCTGATGAGGTGATTAAAATAGGGGTGGGAGTAAAACTCCCATTAGGCACTCATCATCATCAGTGTCTACAATTTCTTTTTCGGGCCTTCTCTTGAACTCTTTGTCCATATTTATGTTTTTGTCACTTTTCTTGTTCTTGTTCTCATCCCTATTTTTGTCCATGCCTTGATCCACGGACCTGTTCATATTACTTTTCCTGTTCCTGTACTTTGGTAGTTCAGTTTTGCACTGTCTAGCTATGTGACCTGCATTGTTGCATTTATAACAAGTAACACTGTAATTTCTTTTAGACATATCTGTTCTTTGAATCCGCCTGTTATAACTAACCGTGAACCTGTTATTAGCCTTGCAGACAAATGCCTTATGCCCAAACTGATTACAAGAGTAGCAGTACCCTTGGAAGAAATTAGCACTTCTGAAATTGTTGTTAACCTTCTTCATTTGAGACATGCAATGTACAACCATGTGACCAAATCTGTGACACGCAAAACATCTGCCGTAAAATATTCTTTTAATCAACCTTTTGGGTCCCGAAAACTTCTTCTTCGCATTCAGAATTCTATTTTTTGTTTCTACGCATCTATCACTTACGGACTCTTTTTTTGAAAAACTCTCTTCATCAGAACTCTCCTCATTTTGAAATTTCTTACTGGATTCCCCAATCTGTTCCTTGTGTGGCTTGACAAAACCAAGACCCGTTTTATCTATTGTTTTTCTTTGACCTTTGATAAGAGATTTAACCTTTTTGGAGCTTTCTTGAAACCTGTACAGCTTATCCTTGTAATCTTTATTTTCCTCTTTCAAGGCAACCATTTTCTGTTTTAATTCACTATACTCAAGCATCTTAGATTCTAACTCATTCTTGAGTTCTTGTGTCTTAGCCATAGAGATGTCAAGACTTTCTATGAGTTCATCTCTCTCCATACAACATTCATCTAACTTATCCTTGAGTCTAGCATTCTTCTTTCTTTCCTTTTTCAAAACACTAAGAGCATTAGTAAGTTCACATTCAAGATCCTCTATTTGATTGCATTTTGAATTATCAAGGCCTTTTTCAGATTTCTTATCACTAGAGGTGCTACCCTTTTCAAAAACCATACATGCATCTTCCTTATCATTTTCTGAAGCATCCTCATACATACTAGCAACCAATTCATTATTTGTGCAATTATCCTCAAGGTGCCCAAAATTTCCACATCTAAAACATTTCATGACAATGAATTTATGTTTCGGTTCTTCCTCCTTTTCTAAAATGAACAACATCTCATTTTCATTATCACTAGAAGAACTTTCACTATCACTGCTAGAACACTTACTTGCTTTGTCCAGGTAGAGGCTCTTCTTGTTCTTGTGTGAATGCCTCTTTCCTTGATTGTTGTGCTCATCTTTGTTCTTTCTGTAATACCTGTGCTTTTCAGAATCCTTGCTCTTAACATCCCGTATATCTTCATCACTTTCATTCTTTGAAACAATACAGTCAGTAGCATAATGACCAAACTTTCCACAGTTGAAACACCTTATGTTTTTCTTGCTTTTGTGTTTTCTAGAGAACTTGCCTTTCTTGTTGTAATATGCCTCTTCATCACTAGAAGACTCATCACTCTCTTGAATCTGTTTGCCCTTTGATTTCTTGGTAACTTTGAAAGTCGCCTCTTTCTTGACATCAAGTTTCACTTGAGTTCTCGAGCTCAAATGCCGCAAGAATACTATGGAGCTCATCCTTTTTCAATTTATCTAAATCTTTAGCTTCCTCAATAGCAGAAATCTTTTCACTAAATCTATTAGGAAGGGATCTTAAAATCTTATCACACACATCATTTTCAGCAAGCTCAAGACCTAGGTCTTTCATGGAGTTAACAACCTCATCCATACGAAGCATGTAGTCACTAATATTTTCATCATCATTCATTTTGAGTTGTTCAAACATACCTTTAAAATGTCTCAATTTGGCCTTTCGGACATTTGCATCACCTGTATGAACCACCTGCAATTGTTTCCACATTTCACTAGCTGTCTTGCAGTGAATAACTTTGGTGAGATCTGCTTTCTGTAAGCCTCTCAGGATTGCATTCATGGCTTTTGAATTGTTGTGAAGCATGAGCCTATCTTCTTTGGTATAAGGACCATGTTCAAGAATAGTGTATTCATCTTCAATCACTTCCCATACCTCATTACCAAGTGCCATTAGATAAACTCTCATTCTTGCACTCCACAGACCGAAATCTGATCCATCAAGAATAGGTGTTGCATTGCCACCTAAAAAATCCATTGTGTTCTTAACCAGTTCTTCCTTTCGGCTGTTAAACCTTTTCGAAGGAACCCGCTCTGATACCAATTGAAGAACACAAGCTTATACTGAGAGGGGGGTGAACAGTATAAGACCACTTTTTCAATTTTCTTTAAAAATCAACTTTCAAAACAGTATAATGCAGTGTATAGATAGCAGTAATAACAACAGAAATCAAAGCAATGCACAACACACCATCCACAAAGCGACACAACAATTTACGTGGTTCACCCAATGTGGGCTACTCCATGGATAAAACTTTTCTCTAAAAGTTATATCACAGCTCTTTGGGAAACCTTCCCAATTACAAAGTTTATGGGCACCAACCCAAAGGAGACACCTTCCCCTAGCTCTGCTCTTAGTGGTGATCCTCTAGAAGACCTCTACCTCCTCTGCCCTTAGCAAGTGGAACTCTATCCACAGAAGACACCTGTCTTCCCTGCTCTGGTTGGAGATCTCTGTCCTCAACTCTATCACTGCAAAGCCGTTCCTCAAATTTGCACCAAACACAGTCCTTCGGTCTAGCACAAATCTGTCCTCTTCCTCTGTTCTTTTCTGTTATAGCCGCACTTGGTCGAAACCAACTTTTCACTGTCTGTGCAAACACAGCAGCACAGTCTTCGCACTCTCTGCTCAAACACTATAGCATAGTCATCGCACACTCTACGCAAACACAACAGTCGATCAGACTTCCACTTATGCACCTCTACGATCGAACTTCTCCTCGCACACTATCTACGCAAATCACACTTCGAACGCACACTTGATCGATGCCAAACTCTTCAAGCAGCCCTCATTTTATACACATAATCTCAAGATTAAAACCTTGGTCTTAGTCGACTGTTTACCCTTCAACCACGTCGGCTGTAAAACCCTACGCTGCGTCGGCCCAGATTTAACTCTGTCGGCTTCACTGCCTCCCTATAGCTTCTGGCATGAAACTTCAACATGTCGTGATATCACGACACCTTTGCCTGTCGTACACCTTCTATTGCTTGCTGTCGTGAAATCGTGACACTTTTTGCCTTTGTCAGCCTTGACTTCGTCCTTGTCATGAAATCGTGACACATCTGACTTTTGTTGACGTCATCTGCAACTCTGTCGTGAAATCGTGACCCTTTTTCCTTCATGGCCTTCTTCTCTACTTTTGTCATGAAATCATGACACATCTGCTTCTGCTGACGTCAACTGCAACTCTGTCATGAAATCATGACCCTTCTTGCTTCTTCAACCTTTTCTCGGCTTGCACCAGCGAAAATGGAACATGTCGCGAAATCGCGACGCTTTCGCTGCCTTAAGCTCTTTTCTGCCATATGCCCATGAAACTGGAACATGTCGCGAAATCGTGACGCTTTTGTCTACAAAGCCTTCCTCTCTACTTCTGTTGTCACAAAATCATGACACTTCTCCTATAGAAGACCTGCTTCCAGTTTCTATCGTGAAATCGTGACACTTTCTCCAACTGAACGCTGCCAACTCAACCTGTCGTGAAATCATGACACTTTCTGCATTCACAAGCTTTCTCTTCAACCTGTCATGAAATCGTGACACTTTCTGCAACTTACTGCTGCCATCTCAACCTGTCATGAAATCGTGACACTTTCTGCATCCGTACAACTTCTTTGTAGCCTGTCGTGAAATCGTGACACTTTTTGTTTCAGACTCTTCCTTTTGTTGCATGTCGCGAAATCGTGACAGTTCTTTCTTCAAGATTTTCAGCATGTCGCAAAATCATGACAGTCCTTACTTTGTCTTCTGCAGCATGTCGCGAAATCGCGACACTTTTCCTTTCGGACTCTCTCTCCTGCAACATGTCGCGAAATCGTGACACTTTCTCGTCCGAACAACTTTCCTGGCAATGTGTCGCGAAATCGTGACACTTTTCTTTCTCTGCCTTCCTGCACTTTTCGAGACGCGAAAATGCGACATGTCACGAAATCGTGACACTTTCCATTTTGCTCTGCTTCTCTGCCAACATGTCACGAAATCGCGATAGTTTTTCCAGCTACGTCTTTGTCTTCCAACATGTCGCGAAATCGTGACAGTTTTGCCAAAACTTTCTCTCTCCTCAAACATGTCGCAAAATCGCGACAGTTTTTCCAGCACTCTCTCTTTCCTCAAACATGTCACGAAATCGTGACAGTTTTTCCAACCGCCTGCATACTTTTTCTTACTTGTCTTTTTCTTGATCTTTTGCAACTAGGCTACTAAGGACTTCTTGGAAACTTACTGATCATGCTCTGGATAATCTTCAACAGAACAAATTCCTTGACAACAAATCAAATTACTTCAAGAACTTCTTTGACATCAATGACAACTACTATACTTGAGCAAAGGCAATGTACCCAAGGTACCCAAAATTGCCAACAAAGAGATCCACTAGCTTGAGATTAGGGGATCAACATCTCCTTTGGACAGAGATCCATAAACATTGTAATTGGGAAGGATTCCCAAAGAGATTGATTAAGAAATTTTTAGTAAAATATTTTCTCTGTGGAGTAGCCCACATTGGGTGAACCACGTAAATTGTGGTGTCTCTATTGTATATGGTGTTTTGTGCATTGATTTGATTACTGCTATTGATACTGCTATCTATACATTGCATAATATTGAATTGAAAAGAAAAGTAAAAAGTGGTCTTATATTGTTCACCCCCCTCTTAGTATAAGCTTGTGTTCTTCAAGTATTCCCTAAGGAAGCCCTTTTCAATAGGGTTACAAGCATTTAGATTCACCTTTTGTATGTTCCTCGATGTAAGTGGGCTTCTTGCGTGTGAGCCACCGCTAGTTGAGTGTGTTCTTTATACCTATTGTGTATACAAATTTTGGTTAGAACATTTGGGAGCTTACCTTTGTCAAACCCCATGTTTATACAGATAAAAAGACTCTAAAATAAGTTCAAAACATGACTAAAACTATACAAAACCATAATGAAACCTTAAAAACGAAGAACTTGAGCTTATACTAAGGAAGGTGAATAGTATAAGATAAAACTTTTTACTTTTCAATCCATATGATAAAATCAGCAATATTAAATCAATAAGCATTCCACAAAGCATCACATACATGAGAGACATGATTTAACGTGGTTCACCCAAAGTGGGCTACTCCATGGAGAAAATATTCCTTATAAATTTTCTTAATAAATTCTTTTGGGAATCAATTCCCTATTATAATATTTATGGATCTTTGTCCAAAGGATACACCAATCTCCTTGCTCTAATTTTTGGATCTCTATCCATAGGATAACTCTTTCTCCTCTACTCTGGTTGGTGCTCTTCTAGGAGACTTCTATCCCCACTACACTGGCTTGTGGATCTCTCTCCACAAAAGAGCTTTGTCCTCACTGCCCTGGCTGATGGATCTCTATCCATTGGAGATTGTTGTCCTCTACTCTGTCACCTCCAAAGCCTACTCTAAACTCTGCTCAATCTCTATCTCAAGTTTACACTAAATATTGTCCTCGGTCTAGCACAAATTTGCTCATAATATGTCTCTAGTCTGGCATAAATCTGCCCTCAAATATACACCAAACTCTATCCTCAAATATACCTCAAGCTTTAACACAAAGCTTGATCAAATCACCAATCAACTCTGCTCATATTTACCCCAAGCCTTAACACAAAGCTTGAACAAATCAATCAATCAACTTTGCTCTCAATGTTGTCTCAAGTATTCACCAAGACTTGCTCAAATATGCTTACAAGTCCTCTCAAGAACTTGCTCAATCATAAACATACTCAAACCAACATTCAAAAGTTTCATTCAATTATTCAACCAATGAAACATAACTTGCTCATAAACCCTAAATAATTATTTCACCCTTCTTCCAACACAAAGCACAATGTAGATCTTAAACCCTAAATCAAATAATTCTTAATCTCTATTTCAAATCAAATCATTCATCAACAAGATGCACTTAAACTTGCTCACACATTTCCAAAAATACTCATTAATCCTTTTCACTCCATATTATATTTCATACATTCATTTCAAACACTGTAAACAAAAGATAGTGTGCCCATACCTTTTTGCTTTGATGGAGATATGTCTTCAAAACCTGTTTTACTTGCAACAAAACCCTCTTGCCAATTCTAGGTTAGATAGCAACAGTCTATCTCAAAATATCCACACAAATATTCTCCTCAATAATTATTTTACTATTCAAGAAATACAATAAAAATGTCAAGTCACAAATACACCTTATTATCTTCAATACTCTCAAAATAATATTCAACACATAAAAATAAAGTTCCTTTTTTAACACCTTATAATCTCCAATCTTCTCAAAATAATATTCAATACATAAAAATGAGGTTCCTTTGTTAACACCTTATATAATATCCAATCTTCTCAAAATAATATTCAATACATAAAAATGAAGTACCTTTGTCAACACCTTATAATCTTCAATCTTCTTAAAATAATATTCAATATATAAAAATGAAATACCTTTGTTAACACCTTATAATCTCCAATATTTTATTTTCTAAGCATTCAACAACCCTTATGACTCCCTAAACATTTAACACATACATTTTTAATTATCATGTGCCCTCAAAACTCTTTCCGCATTCCAAACCTTTGGCAATAATTAAATTAAAAATGCATACCTTAATGTTGGCCCACATCACCAAAAATATTTCGCATGTCTTCGATGAATAGTGCCCAATGACCAGCGACCAAACTTGAACTCGTGACCTATGCCGCCACAGTGCCTTACCCCAAGGCTAAGCTACTGCCTCAGCTACATGCCCACACGTGAACCAAAGGTCCTACGCTCCCTTACTAATGTTATCACACGAATTTCAATGAAAATAAAAATACTTCCCTTCTTCAGCAAAAGCGATCGACATGGGATTTGAAACCACAACCTGCCCTTCACAACATCTTAGCCACACCTTTGACTGTCATCTGCACTACTCAGAACTATGGGATAATCCTGTCATGCCAATAGAACTTAAGCATAGTTATGCCTCCTTAAAAAGCTCACAAGTGTCTTCTTCCTTTCGCATATGGAGCGCACGATTTTATTTATCACTTGGGCATTCAAATATTGCATTACTATTAGACTTAGGAAATGAAAAATATTTCCTATTAATACTCTTCCTTTGCATTTGAAACACGTCGGCCCTTTCAAATTTTGAATTCGAAATAAAACTTTAAACTTGGTGCCTTTAATTATTTAAATTAAAATTTTAACCTTAGGTTAAAATATTTTAATTTAAATAAATTAAATTAAAACCTTTGCCAACCTTGCTCAATGGACTTTGTTGGGGATATATTTTTTAATGATTCCTTGGACCCTGTTATTGTTCACCTCTTCCTTTTTCCCAAATATTATAATATTAAATATTATAATATTATTATTTCTTTTTAAACTTGCTTCCCTTTTCTTGGGTCTTCTACCTTTTAGGCCTCTTTAGGCATATAATATTTAAAAGAAATATTATACCCTTTTCTTATTTTAACAAATTATTTGCTTTTTGGAAGATCAACCTTTTGACATCAATGACGACAAAAGTGGACATCAAACCTCTTGACATCAATGACAACAAAACTTGCTCAAATTTCCAACAAAAATAGGTTATACTTACCTATTAGGTAACCTCAGAATTGTTGTAGCTAAAATTTGCACGTCGGTTGTGCAATTTTTTTTGATCTAAAAATGTACACATGGGGCTGTAAATATTCCTATTTTTAGTTGAACTTGCTCAATATGAAGTGCATACTATCCTGATGTTGCTGCTTTTGTCATCTATCACAGAGTCACCTTCAGAAGTTGTCTTCTTTATCGATAACCTGTCTAAATCACAAAGAGCATAGTAGATATGATGGAGACTCTAATACTAAATGGATGTGATTAATGTACGATGGATGTAATATGCCTAGAGTGATTTCTGCAGAGTTCTTGTAAGCTAAATTTGATCTCTCTAAAATGGTGAAAATGACCTTCTATTTATAGACTTGGCCAAAGTTAGGGGAGGGGCTAATGTGTCCCATGAGGTGTTCCTTGTGAGGTTTCCTCATGTGAGGTGTCCTGCCTCATAAATGAAATTGGATGAGAGAATTCCTCACCCATCTACTTATCATAATAACCTGGAGGAAAGTCTCCAAATGGCCTTAATTGAATTTGAGGTGGAAAGCTTTTTAATTAAAAATTACCTTTTTGTGTGCAAAAGTCATGATTTGTCATTTATTGCCTAGGAGAGTGTGAGATGGAGGAAATATCGAGAATGAGAGGTGGTAAAGCTAGGCTAGTCTAGTCAAAGTAGACTAGGTGAGATGGAGCGCTAGACTAGTCAAAATAGACTAGGTGAGATGGAGGGTTAGAATTAAGCATGATTAGCCTAATTAACCATATGATTAGCCATAAAGCAAACTTTGACCATAAAGTGCTCTTTGACTATGGTGAAGAATTCAACCTTAGTTGAGTTATGAATGAGGTCACATGAGGACCCATAGTTAAGTGTAGGAAAGGTCTTAACTAGCCCAAGGGGGCTAAGAGTGATGAATAGTGATTTTAATAAATGAATAGTGTTTCGAAGCCAATTTATGCAATTTTTAAGGGTTTTGCAAATTGATCAGTCTTGAAGATGAAGAAAGCGATAATATACAACTTTTGGGTGTCTAAATTTTACCCCTTTTTTTATTGGGTTGTGTGAGCACGATTCAGTCAAAAACTGATGACATTAATTGATGGATGAATTGGAAGGCAAAGAATTTATGATTGATGACTTTTGGATGATTGCAAGAGAGATGCATTAATAAAAATAATTTATGATTGAGTATGACATTTTGTAATGTCGTAGGCATGAGATTGCCTTGTTTTGTGATCAATGTGAGATGTTCCAATTGTGGAAGGAACAAATGCCTTTGTAAATTTTTGCTTTTTTCATTGATTGATGAGTTCTTGATGATAATTGATAAATAGTTGATACTGTAAGGTAGAACTTATGGAAAAATATGGATGGGGTATTGCTTCGATGCATAAAATATTATCAAAAGAAAAAAATCTTGGATCAATTCCATGGAGGTCTATTAGGAGGACACTACTCAGAGAGAACAACTACTTTAAAAATTATCAGGACTGGGTGCTATTGGCCAACCATTTTTTTAGATACTTTCATAGTGACCAAAAATTGTGAGAAGTGCTAGAGGTACGTTGGAAGAAATAGAAACACTTCAATACCTTTGAAATCCATTCAGGTTGAAGAACCTTTTCAACAATGGGGTTTAGATTTAATCGAGGTGATAGAACCCAACTTGTCCGCTGGACAAATACATCCTAACCGCTATAGATTATTTTACTAAGTGGACTAAAGCAGTACCCACTAAGAAATCAGACCAGGAAGTTGTGATGGAATTCGTTGAGAGTTTGATCACAAGATTTAGTATCCCAGGCACATTGGTCACAGACAATGACACATCTTTCATAGGTACCAAAATGATTGATTTTATGTGTAAATATGGGATCTACTTGAAGACATCCTCAAATTATTATCCATAGAGAAATGGATTAGTCAAATCAACGAATAAAAACTTACTTTAAATCTTAAAGCGAACTCTAAAGACAATAAGAGAACTTGGTACTCTCTAATAAACCAAGAGTTATGGGCTAATAGGATCACTATCAAGAAGTCTATCAACACCTCTCCCTGCTCATTAGTTTATGGTAAGGAAGCAGTCCTCTCGATACACATAGAAAATTCTACGTTAAAGTTGCTTAATCAAACTGGCACAAAGGAAGCAGAGTCGATGGAAAACAGGTTGATTCAACTCCTACAATTAGAAGAACAAAAAGAACAAGCCTAAGATCATTATCAAAAATATATGGTCACCAAGAAGAAATGGTTTGATAAAAAAGCTATCCTTAGGAATTTCAAGGTAGGAGACTTGGTTCTAAGGTGAAATGAAAAGAAAGCAAAACCTGGAAACCATCAAAAATTTGATGCATTCTAGGAAGGACCCTATGAGATAATTGAAGAAAAACAACATAACTCCTTACAATTGAGAAATGAATAGGATCAGGTCTAGCTCATCCTTATCAATGGCTTCCATCTAAATTTGTACTATAAGTAAGATGTTTCTCTTCACTTCACATGTATTATATGTAAATATGTTGTTTCATTTATTTCTAAGGCCAGTTCAAATAAAACTATCACAATTTCATGATATTTTGGCATTCAACAGCCACTTCAAATAAAATTATTGCGATATCATGACATTTTGGCATTCAACAACCTCTTCAAAGAAAACTATCATGATATCGTGACATTTTGGCATTCGATAGCCACTTCAAAGAAAATTGTCACGATATCGTGACATTTTCATCATTCGACAGTCAGTCAAACAATCATATTTTTTGGTGGGAAACTCAATTTTCTTAAAATTTTGAATGCGCACCTCTCAAAGTACTACCGCATGAAGTTATTGACCTAGAGTAGAGATGACACGATGACATTGGTCCCGAGGGAACGATGATGCATGGCGATTGGTTTCTTTGAAGGTGGAACAACAAAGCACCTAGTAACGTTTAAAATTAATCGCGGAGTGTGCACCACCAACCGTTTAATGCATGGCACCTTAACGCATGCATGCGTGTCTACATATGCTGTTAAAGATTTTTCTTCACCTCTTTGTTCTTTGAAATTTTTCCTCTGCGTCTGGTGTTCTTGAATTCTTCCAAGATATTTGAACCTCTTTGAGCCATTTCCAAAATTTTTGTTTCACGCGCAACATAATCGTAGTAAAGAGCCATGGCCGCATTTGCTTCAACTGTTAGACAGAAGCATAGGATCGAGAAAGGTGAGAGTAGTTTAACGGACCTAAACTGCCACATCACAAATACCATCATAACATGGAAAATTCAGAGAATATTCGAAGAGATGTGGAGGCCAGAGTGGCAAAATGCGTCACCCCATAAACTCTGAGTACATTCTCTTTTCACTCTATGCTTTCTTGGTATATTTGCACCCCTATTCATCCCTGCCCTAAATTAGTCAGAGCTATGGTAATGTTTTATGATGTGAAACATAGAGTTGTTAGGAATTCCAAGGGGGACACCATTTTTACCCTAGACGCTGATACAATTAGGGTCATCTTCACCTGTAACATAAAATCCATTGTAAATCCCATAGCATTTGATCCAATAATATCTATTAAATATTATACCCCCACTCTTAATATCAAATTTTTTATGCAAGAGCATATGTCAGAACCCCCTCCCATAGAAAACCTTCCAGAATCACCAATTCCTTTATCAAATTTTAAAAGTAAAGAACTTTTCTCAATGTTAGCTATGGTGGCAGGGTTAGAATCAGATGAACTAGTTCATGGATGGTATATTACAGTGGCACAGTGTATGTCGAACCCCAAATTTTATGACACTTCTCGTGCAGATAAGGACACAATGCCAATTTTGTTTGATTGGCCAGCATATCTAGCTCAGTAGATACATGCAGGCCTATTCAAATTACATAGGGGTTCCCAAGAAGCTTTTAGGTATTCTTCTTACCTAATATGGATTTTCTTTTTCTTTCAAGCAAAGAATATAGAATTCATTCCTATAACTCAGAAGGACAAAGAAGGAAAGCTTTTGCCCGTATACAAATGGACGACGGTGCTCTCAAAGGCCGAGTCATATTATTGTTTCAACATGGAGTTCCTAGGCCCTGCCTTGTGAATCATGTATGGCAAAGTACAGAGACTTCCTCAAAAAGTACGGGATATGCTGCAACATCCCCATGCAAAATAAGGAAATTGGTTCATCCTAACACAGGGAGTTGTCATCAGGTTATATGGCTTTACAGGGAAGCTTTTCTTGCTCCCTTACTATTTCACTGATCGATTTATTGCCTTAGAATATGTAAAGCAAACAGAATACATCAACAATATATTTAGCACAAGCATCAACAAAACTGGCACATGCCTTATGCCTTTCTAGTTTGGAGGAGTCACAGTATCAAATAAAGGAGACCATGAGAAAATCACTCGAGCTCTAAAAAGACTCAAGTTGATAGAATTATCGTAGATATGGAAGTATGATCCCATTAACAAGTTTGCACAAAAACAAGTGGCCCTCAATCAAATTCCTTTCAAACAATTTCTAGAATGGAATGTAGAACAAATGCAGCCATTTTCCCCATGGCATGACTTCTACGAACATCTAACATATTGGAATTCCTGAGACAATCCGAACCATGTGTTGGATGAAAAAACTATCAAAAAAATGAATAAAAAGGGGAAATATTGGACACATGAAAAGATCCTAGCTTGGTGGAAGATGAGGATTCAGACCAAAATGAGCTCTAGATATGGGATAAAAGTTGATTATGAATTTTTTGAGAGATATGAAAAATATCACGCCAAATGGTCTGAGACTCTTGCAGACAAAGTTTCGCTAGGCATCAACGACATCTTAGTTGTGCCAACTAAAAAGGTCGAAACTAGCCAAGGTAAAGGAAAATAAAATATTGTGGAACAAGCAAAAATTCTAAAAAAGGTGGCTTGCAAATTCATCCCCCCTCTATGAGACACATAATCTGATGATGATGTTTCTCTCCTCTAGAGAAAGAGAAAAGCATAATTGGCAGAGGCAGGGGAACAGAAGAAAAGAAAGCATGATGAACCACATACATACCCTAAGGTAGGGAACAAAGAAAATGTTACAAGGGAAAGCGTAGAACAAATCTCTAAGCAGCAAGGCATTGGCAACCAAAAGTTGAATGAAGCAACTGAAAAGTCTATCCCTAATGAAGAAAACCTTCATGAAGAACAAGTCCCTGCTAAAGATGCCCTGAAGACTGGAGACAAGAGCTTACAATAAACAACGAAAACCCCTACTGAAGACCCGATCCTTGCTAAAGATGCACCGAATACTAGAGGTGCGAGACCACAAAATATAGCAGGTATATCTCCTATTAATATTACTACATCTTCTTCTTCTTCTCATCCCCATAGAAATTCCCCTTCCCATTCTACAGGTCAATATGATGCTTCTTCCCCTTCTAATCAACAACCTCCACCATAGTCATCATCAACCTAACCTGACCCAAAAGCATCCTCAACTGCACCCCTAGATACACTCATAGAACAACCAAACATGGATGCCTCAATAGCCACCATTCCTTTCCCTTATACCACAAATTTCCCTAACTTCCAATCTATTCCCACATCTTCTTCTAAGAGTCACCCTACCATTGCTAAGCTAAAAAAATTGAAGAAGGCAATCCTGAATGCTTCAGACTGGTTGAAGTTGTGCAATACTCAAAATTCCAAGAACATAGCTCACCCCAGGTAAGAAATAGCCCTATATCCTATCACTATGCAGTGTTCGACTGTGAAGATGACACCGTTGGTTCAAAATCCTGAAGGAGAAATGACCTTGGAAGATTATCAAGCTGAGATAATCATCGAAGATATCACTCAGTTGCCTATGGAATATGAGTGGGGAAAAGCCCAAGCTCACATGGGGACTGTATACTTAAATTTTGAGTATTACAAGGAGAAATACCTCAGAGTTGAGCAGGCAAGGAAATGTTTGGAAGAAGCCTTAAATGATCACGAGAAAATTGAAAAGACACTTAAAATAAGGCAAAGAAATGGGAACAAATATTTAATGAAGCGATACCATATAAGGAGGAAGCAAAGAAATCCGCTGAACAAATCCAAACACTGAATAAGCAGGTAGAATACCTTTAGAAGCAGATCCAAGATGACACTAGCAAGACTAGTGGGATTTCCAAAGAAAATACCAAGGCGATCAGGAAAGAAATGTTTAATGACATCCAGAAGGTAGGCTTGAAAGCAAGGCCTACGTTATCATACTTGGCCAAGATTAAGGAGACCTTGGGTCGAGTGGAAGATGAGTTTGCTGTATCTATTAACTTCCTAAAAGCAAGGCTATCTGCAGCCATAAAAATCCAAGTTCTAGCAAAAAGCATGCAAGGAAAATTTGGATACAGGGACCAAGGCGAAAAATGGTCCCAAGCCAAAATAGTTTCTAGATTTTTTTTCAAAAGGTATAAGTTGGTGACAGAGAGCGCTAAAATAATGTGAGAACTCAAGGCAGAAGCCAAATGGATTTTGAAACATGTAAGCATAGTAGAGAACTATGAAATGTCGAGCTTCTGGGATAAAGATTCAAAATGCTTAAGGGAAGATGAACTGAAAGCTTCTTGGAAAGCTTTCATAGATGATGAATTGGAAATAGACAGCTGGGAAGATCCAATCCAAGAAGAACAAATATTTAGTATGGTTGAAGACCTTAGCTACATCAATTTTTGCCTACATGAGGTGTACATGAAGTCAAAAGTCCTGTCCTATGACAAAGTAGAAGAGTTAGAGTATTTATACCTAAATTTCATGGAGACTTCTAACCTAGATGAAGAGGCATGAAAAAGAGCTTGTGCCACTTATAATGAGGTTGTTCAAGAGATAGAAAAACACAAAGAGGTTAAAAAAGCTTCAATAAGCAATACAGTGACACCAGGCCAAGAAGACAAAGAAATCAACAAAGGAAGACACTCTTGACGAATGATCACACAGAGCAAGAAACATATTTTTTGCTTGGTATCACTCCCCTTTCTCTCTTTTTTTGTTTTCATTGTTATTTTTACTTCATTCCCAAATGGATAAAGGTTGTAGCTTCTAACATTCAGCTGGTAGAATTCCCTCCTAAGGTGCCAATAATGTAGGTCAAAATGACTACATCAAGGGGATTAAAGAGAGGTCTTCTCAAAATTTCACTAAGTGTAAAATAAACATCGTGATCTCACGATGTTTTGGAGCTTAGGAGCCAAGTCAGAGAAAACATCACGATCTCGCGATATTTTGGAGCTCAAGAGCTAAGTTAGAGAAAATGTCGTGATTTTGTGACATTTTGGAGCTCAAAATCTAAGCCAAGAAAAACATTGTGATCTTGTGATATTTTTGAAGCTCAAGAGCCAAATCAGAGAAAACATCATGATTTCATGATATTTTGGAGCTCATAAGCCAAGTCATGAAAAACATCACGATCTCACGATATTTTGGAGCTCAAAAGCCAAGCTAGGAAAAACGTCATGATCTCACGATATTTTGGAGTTCGAAAGTCAAGCTAGGAAAAACGTCGTGATCTCACGATATTTTGGAGTTCGATATTTTGGAGCTCAAAAGACAAGTCAAAGAAAACGTCGTGATATCGTGACATTTTGAAGCTTAGGAGACAAATTCAAATAAAACGTCATGATCTCGTGATATTTTGAAGCTCAAGAGACAAAGTCATAGAAAATGTCACGATATCACGACATTTTGAAGCTCAAGAGACAAGTCAAAGAAAACGTCATGATATCACGACATTTTGGAGCTTAGGATCCAAGTCCGAGAAAAATGTCATGATATTATGACATTTTGGAGCTCAGGAACCAAGATAGAGAAAATATCATGATATCACGATATTTTGGTGTCCATAAGCTGCCTCCACGAAAACATCGTGATTTTGGGACATGTCGTGATTTTGTGGACCAACAAACCAAAATCAAAGAGGTGGAAAACAACTGGGCCACGACATCTCCAAGAAGATAAAGGTAGACATACAATAACAAGAAGATCCCAATCATATGAAGTTGAAGACCCCATACTCTCTTAACTGCATATTTACCATAATGAGCCTACAAACATATTGTTGTAACAACTTTCAGTTTTTCTATTATGTAAAAGATATATATAGAATGAGTGACCCAAACAAATGGTCGACTCTTGGATGTTTACAATGCAATGTACACAAACTTCTGAAAAGAAAATAAAGACTACTCATTCTAGTTTCTGGCTCACTGGTGTTGTTATCAAGTATGTATGGATTGTTGATTGATGTATAAATTACGTTGAATAAAAATTGTCTTAATTCTATTCTGAATTTCTATGTTTAAAGTTCAACTAGCTCTAAAATTAACAATTCCAATAGGCTTATGTTTGATTAAATCTACACTAGAGGACTAGTTATTCTAATTTTATGGTTCAAAGAATGCTTATCTGTAAAATGTTGTAGATGTTTCTTTGTTGTTATCTAATCTGCACCATCTAAATGCTCCTAGCAATAGCTATATTTCCCTCTCTTTATGCACTTTCACTCTCCCTCATTTTCCAAAAAAAAACAAGGAACCAGCCTTCTCTGGAGATTGAACTGGATAAACTCTCTTTTGAACCCGATCTTTCAATATTGGCAAAGTCTTGGGTGCAAACATAACCAAAGGAAAATTTTGCACCAACAATACACTCAACTACGAGCTCTTATTAGGGTCAGTCACATCGACATTGTCTATAGGGGGTCTTCTACCTCTTCTATTTTAGGAGGATCTACCACCTCCTTCTCTTTCTTCATGCTCTTATTTTTTAGGGGGTTTTCCTTTCTTTTTACTATTGAGTTGATCATTGCATTATATTGAGTTCATTATGGCGCATTTGTCAGGACTTACAAAACACTACCTACCTAAGTTGCACTTATGGGGGAGTGTTGGTGTATATTTTATACTTTTCCACACTTGTTCTTAATATATGCACCTTTACATTAGCTTGCTTAGATCGCTATAGTTATTTTGAATCCTTCTAGGCTTTGATCCGACATATCTAGCTCCTTCTAGGCCTAGAGATGCCTCTTGAGCTTACTATTTTATCTTCTAGTGGGAAGCTTGTTTGTCCCACGTTGATTATTATTTGTACATCTTGAGGAATCACTTCCTATATAAGTGATTCCCTTCTCATGTTTAGTGGGTGGAGTGTGACTTAATATATGAGACATTGCTTTGTGCATTCTTGTGTTGGTTTCACTCTTGTCAATTCAACTATTGTGATAGTTCTTGGTTTTTGAATCTTGGAGAGTGAAGTACTTGGGTTCTAACTTTGGTTAGTTGAGTACTTCTACATTTAGCATCCTTCTTGACACTTTTCTATAGCAGCCTTCACAATACCAAAACTTCACCTCTACTATTTATGCATTGCATCTTAGTAAAGTAATATTTCCAAAATATCGCACTATCATAGTCCGCTTTACCAAATCTTGATTGTTAGTTTCCTTCCCGAAACACAAGTGCAACCACAAAAAATATAATAAATAGTTTATATGAGAACATATTAATGTTATGAAATAAAGCATATATTACCAATGGAAAACATTAAAGTAAATATTAATCATTATTTGATTAGGAATTCAACATTTTCTTGTTGGCTTTAACTAAAATTACTACTTCCTCTAACCACGAAAAGGAGAATTTAACTTCATGATCCTCAATCAAAACCCCTCTATTGGCTAGCCTATATACACATTTGTTTCCTTCCCTTAATGTATGTGTAAACTTGATTTCTTCAAATTTTTTAGCAAGATCTTGAATTTCTACAATTATCTCTTGTATGCTCTATAAAGCCTTTGCTTTCCTCGAAATTGCATTTATTACTATGAGAGAATCACATTCCATCCATACTCTATTCCATTTCATTTGCTTGCATATTTTTAACCCTTCTAAAGTCGCCCAAGCTTCAACTTCATTATTTGTCTTAAATCCACTATTGAAATGTAATGATACAAATATCTCCTCTATTATTTTTAATTATTCCTCCCTCCTCCTACTGGTCCAAGATTTCCTTTAGATGCTCCATCAAAATTAAATTTAACCAACTCCACATATGGTGGTTTCCACTTTATATTCTTTACCTTCTTTTTGCTTCTCTTGTACCCAACATCATAATTCCATTTAATGACTTGACTCCATCTATAAAGGCTCTCTGCTTCTAGATTAGGGACTAGGTGAGTTGATAGGGTTGGTTTAAACTCCTCTATGGCTAAACATATCTTCCTTTTCATTATGTCTAATTTGATTTCCTTTCCTTTAGATATTCTCCTATTCCTTTCTAGCCATGCAGTCCAAAGTATTGTATCTTTTGATATATCCCATATTGTTTGTAAAACCTCACTTTTATAAGTGCTCTACCATTGCTTTAACCATTATTCAATTATGTTATTCATTATCATGCATTTACCAAACATAATAAGAATCCATTGCCATAGTTTTCAAACTATTGAGCAATGTCCCAAAATATGGTCTATACTCTCCTCCTTTTTACAAAGAGCACATTGAGAGGGTCCATGAAAACCCCTTTTCATAAGGTTATCCTAGGATAAAAGTCTTTTATGACCTATTATCCAAAAAAACTTTTTGACTTTAAGAATGCTTGGGCTATCTCCCAAATAAATATATCCTTGGTTATTTAGAATAATCACAATTGTTATCTTTCTAATCAATTACCTCCTAGCATCAATGTCTTGTATACTTGTAAAAAAATCTTCTTTCCATTTGTATCTTCCTTCCCGATCCTTGTACAATTTTTTTGAAACCCTATCACCATATTTATCTTGAAGTAATCTCATCCAAGGTTTCAAAATTGGATCTAAATTGAGTGGTTTTTTTATCACACCAAGTATCCATCCAAATAGGACTTTTTTCTCTAGTTCCCACCACCTATCTTAAACCTTATATTTTTTCAAACCATTTCAAAGAACACAATCATTTGGTAGAGATAATGCAATAAATATTAAACTTGCATCACTAGGCTCAACATAAAAAAATTCTTGCCCATTGTCTTTGAATCTCTTTGTACAATCTCCAGATTACTTTTCCCCTAAGAGCTAAGTTTGCATCTATAAGAACTCTTAAACCAAGACCTCCCCTAGTTTTATCATCACACACCTTGCTCCATTTCACAAAAGGAAATTTCCTTTTATCATGTAAACCTGACCATAAAAAGGATCGCATAATATAGATTAAACTTTTTTCAACTAATTTTGGCATAGTATACAATGACATAAATATGTTGGAATGACATGTAAGACTGACTTAATTAACTGCACTTTTCCTGCTAATGATAACCATCTACCCTTCCAAGTTGGTAGTTTATTTTGAACTCTACTAAATATTGGATTCCATAATTCTATTCTCATTCTCCCCTCAAATAAAGGCATCCATAGATAAGTTGTTGGTAAATTTACCTCCTTCGTTTGAAGTAACCTATAAATTCTTGCTTTGATATTAGCTGGAGTGTTAATGAAGTAAATTTTGGAATTTTTCTATTACCATTTTGTCTTGTTGCTATTTCATATTTATTTAAAAAGTTATTCAAAGCTCTTACCTCATTTATCATTTCCCTTCCAAAAAGGGTTGTATCATCTACAAATTGTTGATGGGTGATGTTGTCGATGTTATTACTAACCTTAAGTCCACTTATAAGCCCATCTTTGTAAGCCTTCTATAAGTTCCTTATCAAAACCTATACCATAATAATGAATAAATAAGGAGATAGAGGATACCCAGGTTTTGTAGGTGAGTTGGAGAGGAGAGGGCAATCCTCCAAGGGAGGTCCCAGGTTCGAATCTCCACCTTACCAAAAAGCTAAATTGGGTACCCAAAATCCAATTGATAATGTTGGTACGGGCAAGGTCGGGTGCAACCCCCGGGTGACTTTGACGGTGTAGAACCCCCTGTTCATGGTCTCTTAGACCAAGGCGGCCCCGCAAGGGGTTTTTCGCTTAAAAAAATAAAAATAAATAAGGAGATAGAGGATCTCCTTGTCTAAGGCCTCTCTAGGCTTTAAAATATTAGGGAAATATTCTTCTTATTGTCATGTATATGGTTATTTTGCATATTCCAACAATTAGATTGTTATAATATTAAATTTTTGTTGAAGTTTCTTCTAGAAAAACTTTGAGTTATTATTTCTTAAATAAATTAGTTCTTGTGTTGCATTCACATACTCCTCTTTTTTTGCTTTCACTATTCATTTGTTTTGTGTTCTTCAATATCCCATGCATTTATCATAAAGTTGTCTTTTTCTACTTCCTAACTTTAGACCTTTTATACCCTTTTAATGCATCTATAATTAAATTTATTAACTTGTACCTCTTGAATTCTTATTTTCTTATTTCTTTCTCCTCCCTTTGAAATTTTTCTTTTATAGCTTCCTTGAAAATAAACAATTCTCTTGGATTATGAGGATCTTTTCCTCTATTGACAATTCTTGATTAGGTTGCATTTTTTCTTACTAATTTATTCCTTACCATTATTGTTTTGTACACATTGGGTTGTGATATAATTTTAATTGTATTGGGGAATATTCAATTAGTACTTCCATTATCTTCCCTATGAAAATTTATGAGCAAATGACTTAGTCAATGATGCTTGCTCCATTGTAATTTTTGCATGTATACTTTCCAAAAAAATCAATATACTCATACCATTACAAATGATCAATCTATGTATACCACATAGGGCTAATAATTCTTCATAAAATTGAGTAACAACCCCTTTGTCCTTTGTTTATTTGCCATATATTTCATTGAATCTACAAACAAAAGCTGATGGAATTTATCTTGGAATGCTAGACTAACTTGTTATTCATAACAATATTACTATTTAAGTTTAATTAAACCAAAGTGTTGGTTGAACAAGTTGCGGGATCAAGTTGCAAAGCATCAAGAATTAGTATTGAGGGAGTATGACCCTATGAAGTCAGTCGTCTAGGATAAGGACAATAAGGATTTTTTCAAATCACAAAAAATAAAATTACAGATATCTTTGTCAATCAAGGTAAGCAAATCAATTGCAATTTAATTTGTTTTTGAAGAAAATCTACAAAATTATTTATTGATAGCAAGGAATAGAGGATATTTTTTTTTAAACCTTAGTTTTTTTGCCAAAATCCTAGTTGCTTTAGGAAGGATTGATATCATGGAGTTACTCATTTTCACTGGAAAGGATGACAATGATGCTCAAGAATGGTGGATGAAGTTTATATCTCTATATTTTGGTGACCATTTTGGCAATGCCAACTTATGAAAATTTTAAGAGAGGAAGCTTATGTTTGGTGGGAAAGTTTTGATAAGAAAATAAATTATAATTACACTTGGGATGAAATGAAGCATGCATTCTTGAGTTAGTGGGACCCATATAAAAAAGATAACCAATTTGAAGGTCACCATCAAATGATAGGAAGAAGAAATAAAAAGACTTCAAAGGGAACTAAAAAAATAAATAAAGAAGATACACTAGAAGGAAACAATACATATCAATGTGTAAGTTCATGGTTGCATTTAGAAGGAAAATATTAAGAAGCAAGGATCCAAGGAGAAGCAAGAAGTAATTATGGTAGACGAACAAGTTGAAGAACCAACAAAAGACTCAAAAGTTGAATTTATAGTTACAGTAGCAATAGGGTCCATGCAAGAAGCAGGAACAAAATCTAAGGAAGCCTTGTCAAAAGTGCACAAGGATGCACCAAAAGAAGGGTATAAGAGAGAACATTGTGAAGAAGAAATTTAAATAAAAAATAAAATTGCTGAAGATTTAAAGGAAACAAAATATCATGTTAAGTTTGTAGCATATCGACATCCACACCACCCTAAGCGACAACAATATTGGAGGTATGGCTTAAGGCATCAATATTATAGATCTACATGGAGTCAAAAAGGTATCAAGTATGGTAGTGTTTGGCAAAAAAAACATAGTGGTTCTAGATTTTAAAGGGATGTAGTAGCATCAAGGAACAACATGACCAATTATTTGAAATATCAAAGCAGAGTGGCAGAAGCATGGAACCAATGGAGCAATTATGGATATTTGAGTGGCCCAATTGGATTTTGGCATCATGGAAGACCACCACTAATCAATATTTCACTTGGATGGATAGATGAACAAGATTGAAAAATGTCAAGAAGAAGGATGTTGAATATTTGTATTTAAAATAAAAATTGAAGATCCAAAAAATGAATATAAAGAATTAATTTTTTTTTTTGAAAAAAGATGTAGGTATCTAGCTATAACATCTTAATTAAGATAAGAATTGTATATATTTGTAAACTCTCAATATCTAAAGGAGAGAGTTGTTATTTTTCAAGGGTGGGGGACCTAAGTACAACCCCCTTTTCTCAAGCACACAAAAAAATCGAAGTGTTGATTGTTAGTCAATGCCTTTATTGGTAAAGAATAATTAGGTCAAACAAAGGTCAAAAGTGGATTTTAAGGGTTCTAAGGAAGTTAGTTTCACCGTATTTTTTTTTGTCTTTTTAAGAAGACCATTAGTCTGTGATAATTTGATGCTTGATCATAATTTTTAATGACTTTATGCTCAAATTGACTTAAACTCCCATCTATAACGAGGAAAAAATAAAATTTAACATGTTTAGGGGTTGATGGGGATTGCCTTAGATAGTCTAATATAATTACAGGCATATTAGAGGCTATGAACAATCCTATTTCTAATGTCTTGGTAAATGGGTAGATACGTAGGGGGTTCTATAGTTTGTAACCTACTAAATTGATCCACATGTGGTCATAGTTGGGTATCCATTAGCCAAGGTTAATGTTGTGTTTGAATTCCTCTTCTCTAATATATAATAACATACATTCCTAAGACAATGGGACACATATCTAAGTTGATTCCTAAAGCTTGATATGGGTCCTCATAAAAAATAACTTCATTGTGAAACTCCTCATGACTTTACCTTAAATTTATACATTAACAAACTACTCATCCAATAATAACAAAGAACAAGCTATTAAGAATCTAGGATTGCCCTTTAGTAAGATTTGATGCTTCAAATCAAGTTAAAAGGCTTTGTGGGATAATAAATATCCAAAAAAATCAATAACCAACACATGAAGGGATAGACCAAGGTAACATCCTTGTCTAATGAACCTAAAGTCAAAATTTGTTTGGATAATAACCATAAACAATCAAACAAATGTTAGCCTTAGAGAAGAATTTTTTTAACTATAGTTACAAAAGAGATAAAATCTCACAAATTGTAGCATGGTTAAAATGAAAAGCCATTCAAGCCAATTGTAAGCCTTTTCAAAATCAATCTTAATAAAGAGCATATGCTACTGAGATGATTGGGCCCATTCCATAACCTATCATATTATAAGGTTATAAAAAATATGTACACTTTTAATACACCCAATATGCTTACACCTAACAATCATAGGACGTAGGGAGCAAGCATCTAAGTGCTATGGCTTTGGTGAGGAATTTATAGGAGACATTAGCAATGTAATGGGGTGTATCCTATTAGGTATGAATTTATTATTATTTGTATTAGTAAGTGCTCACAAATAATATTTATTAAGAACTTTATAAACATCAAGGAGATCCTCACTAAAAAAATCTTAACATGCTTTGACAAATTCCACAAGGAAATCCTTATGGACATAAGGATTTGTTGTTATTCATCTAGAGGATTGCTTCATGTAACTTTTCTAATAATAGATACAAGCCAAAAACAAATTATTGGGTAGATGAGTGCTTGAATGGAGCCACATCTAATTTGTAATGAGGTGCTTCTTCATGCTCTTCAATTATCTCCTATGATTGAAAGACAATTTTATAATAGTTAGCTAAATTTTCCAACTTGTCAAACCAATTTTCCATTTTGTTTGATATTTCCATGAGCTATTTCTCTCTACCATTATGGTAACCAAATTATCCAAATTAGAAAATAGGAAGATTTTACCAATCGTAAGTTTTCTAATATACTTGAAGCTTACAATTTCTTTATTATTATTATTTAATAAGCTATGTGTGACTTCTATTGGGGTCACTTCCATTATGATAACAAAACATTATGTTGTTACCAAGTTAATTAAATTATATCCAACTTGTCTTTTTTATCAAATATATTCTTCAGTTGTCTTTCTATAAAAGATATTTGTCATCTTTCTTAAATTGTTATTTTTTCACAATCAACTCCTTTATATCATTTTTATTAAGAGATAAAATCTCACTCACCCAATTGCTTTCTAAAATTTGAATTTTGGTAAGATGAAAATCAACACTACAAATGATTATGAAATTTGTGACCCGGATTCCATTTCTATAAATATGTTGTTTATAACAACCTATCAATTCCCTAATACCTATTATTTTAGGGGTCTTATTCATGCCCCTAAAATTCCAAGATATCATTTTTATATCATTTTTATTATCACTTTTGATTTGTTGTTTTTGACCCCACTTCTTGTTAATACTTGTTATATTTGCTTTTGTTTTCCCATATCAATATCCCTATGAATTTATTTTTCTGTTTGTTTTTGCTTCTTGGATCTTCCTCTCTTTAGTTCATTTCCATCAACACTTTTATCTTCATCAAAATTTTCAAATTTTCATACTGCTCAATCATGCATAGGTTTGTCTTGCTTTGGAATATTCAAAATGCACGGAATAACTTCAAAAACACTTTCTTCTTTATGTTGCCCTAGAACCCTAAAGTGCAAGGACACTCCATACCAATTACCTTCTTATGCTACCCTGAAAACCTTGAATTGATATGGATTTTTTCGATCCTCATTTCCGTATTATGTTGCTCTTGAAATCCTAAAGTGCAAGGGGTCTTGATGAAAATCAAGACAATTTACCTAGAATAAACTTGACATCTTCTATCGTATGTACTTTAAAATTTTCCTCCACAACTTCATCTACACCTTCAATTCCTTTTGAACTTGAACTTGCACATTTTGATTTCTCATCCCTTGTATCCTTTTTTGTTTATTTTTCCTTATCTATTTATTTGGAGTGAAATATCCTAGATCTAATCTAACTTCTATTACAATATAATTTCCTTGTTTCACGACCAAAATTTTCTCCCGTTCTATATCATTTCACTTTGCAATTTCTTACCTTATGTCTAGTCTCATAACAATTGCAACATCAGAATAAAATATTTTCATATTCCACTTGTTGATCCCATTTTCTTGATTCAAATTTAATCTTAATGGTTTATGGCAAAGGATTTGAAATATCCATAACACATATCCAAGTACATATAACATGCTTTCGCTTATTAGTAGTTAGTGTTGGTCATCAAATCCACACAGGAAAGGACTTTCGGTGGGTTTGCGTGCCCTGGACCTGCGACCAACATTGAAAGGCCGAGGGGAAGAGATGCCCATCGTGGCAATCTTCGGAGAAAGGTCGGATCCTATACTAATCTACTTTTGGGGTTTAAGACAAGAGTGCAGGAAAGAAATGAACAGAGTAAGGGTTAGGAAAAGAAATAAAAAGGGGTAAGGGTTAGAGAAAGAAATAAAAAGAGTAAGGGTTAGAAGATGATGATTTAAGGTGGGAGAGAACAGGAAGCACGATCACTCGCTAATAACTCGAATAGCAGCAAAGAACACCAAGAATAGATGAAAGAAACGCGATACTCGCTTTCCTATGTATCCTCTGGACGAGTTCACAGGGTTCTCCTTTCTCTCTCGCTGGAATTCAGGGTTCAAAGTAACAGCGATTAAGACAAGGGAATAACAGAAACCACGACCCACCAGGAAGCATAAAAGAAAGCTTATACGACGTTTTTCCTCTCCTATGTATCCTTCAAGGTGAATTTTAGGGTACAGTCCCCAATCGCACACCGGATTCAAGATTCAGAGTCTCAGTATACGAGTGCAGACAGACAAAAGAATTAAGCACGAGAAGGCGGCATAAAAGAGAGAAATGGAGTACAAAAATCTTTAGTATTAGACGTAGGACATCAAGTTACAGCAGCTTTCTAGCAGAAATTTCCCCCCCTTTTACATTGCAAATCCTAGGTTTTTATAGAGGACCCGACCCTCTGAGTCATTATTACAAAAAACGATGGAGTACATCCTCGGGCTCTAAGAAATCGGCTCCTCGCGATTGCTGCGATTGAGTTTTCAAATCGATTGCCAAAACTGGCAACTGCGACTGGGTCAACCATGGAAACATTCATTTAATGCATCGCCCGAGTTTCCTTGGCTTCTGGATGCTACGCTTGAGTGATCGTTACGCCCGTCAAGTTTTACTTCGAGGACTATTACGTCCCTTTCGTTTGCCAAAAAATGTCAGCGAACTTATCGGGAAAGAAAGGGGGTATTTATAAGGGGCCTTCGATCACCTCGGGAAGCTGCCCATCTTGGAACGTGGGCCTGGAAAATGCTTCGCTACATACCCGCTTCGCCAAAGCCTTGGGCCGAAGTAGCTTCTCCTCAATTCGGTCTTCGCAAAATAGCGCTTCGCAAAACTACTTCGGGGATGTCAGGTGCCGAGCGGATTCCATCTTTGAAATGGGGCTCTTTGTCTTTTGCTGGCAAAACTGCTTCGGCTAGAAAATGTTTCGGCCTGATTCTTTCTCAAAACTGCGGTTCGGGGAACATCCTCCCGAAGCACTTCTCTGTTTTTGAAACATTGTCATTTTTCTTCGGGCACCACTGCTTCGGGTGAAAACTGGCCGAAGTAGGTGTCAGAAATACTTCGGGCCCAAAGTAGTTTCTTTGCCTTAGCTGATTTGGATTATGCTCTCCTCCTTCGACGAAGTCGTTTGGATGCTGCTTCGCAAAACTTCCGCCCGAAGTGGCTGCTGAAAATGCTTCGGGTGCGAAGCGTTATCTTTGTATTTTCTTCGGCGATATTACTTCGCAAGGCTTTCGCCCGAAGTGGTAATTTAAAGTGCTTCGAGCCCGGAGCTCTTCCACATTCTCCTTATTTCTCTTTGGCGAAGTTATTTTCCTTGGCCTGTTTGGTCGCGAAGCTCTTTCTTCTTCATTTTATAAAAGGGGCGATAAGGAGAGTCAAAATTGTTGTAACCTAAAATAAAAGAAAAACTTTCAACAAGGAAATATTATACAAAATTCTACTATTCTTCTACCCCTTGTATAATGTGACAAAAAATGTCAACATTCTTGGCGGCTTGGGGGGTGACGAGCTCATCTCGACAAAAGAACCCTTTAGTCCTGATCCATTGGGCTGTAGAGTTACTGGTTTTCCCCAGACCCTGCTTCTGCGGTCTATCCCTCTTCTTGTTCCTCTTCTCCTTCTTCTTCTCCTTCTTCCTCTGGCGTGGCTTCTGGCTGAGGTGATGGTTCGAGGCGATCACGGATGTGCTTCATCGTTCTTCGGACATGAGCCCAGGCACCATTTTGGAATGGTTCTTGATCTTGTAATGCCTTAACCAAAACATGAAATCGATCGATTTGCCCGATGTCAGCATGTTTGGCCCTGATGAATAAATCATTTAGGCATGCTACCATCTTGCAGTATCTCAAGATGAAGTCGGTTATCTGCCCTTTCAAGATCGGCTCTGCCCACCCATCTATCTCTGAGACATTGCCATCAAACTGGAGCCAGACTGGTTTGAGGTCATCTTTAGTCAGAAGGTTCTCGTCATCGTCTGTGAAACTCGGGAAACCCAAGGAAGAGAGGTCCTAAAAATAATTCATCGAGGCACGCTGCTCGTTGTCAAAAATGTCTTGGAGCCTTCTCGCCTTCTGAGCTTTTTGCACCTTGGAAAAGAAGGCACGAACTGTGGCCTGGGCCGTGGACCAATCCCTAGCCATCCGAGTCATCGCAGTGACCTGCAAGTCCTGATATTTTGCATTCTAGACGTCGAAGGCTAACTTGAGCCTGCTCCTGGCTTTCTACGTGACTTCATCAATGATTGGCCCCCCTTCGGCGATAGCGCGCTGGGCTTCGGTGATGAAGGTTAGAATCGTGAAGGCGTTGGAATATCGAGACCTAAAATTTTTGAGCAAATGGGCACGAATCTCCTTAATTCTGCTCCTATCAAACATCGTCAGGTCTTCCTTCTCGTACAGTTGGGCTTGCATTTGTGCAACTCTGCCTTCCAGCTCCTTGGCCTTTAGATCATTTTTGGCTTGTCTATACGCTTGATTCTCTTCAGTATTTTGGAGTTGTAGAACTTGCAGTCTTAGGGCACGTGTTTCCTTTTTCATGGCCTTGCACTGCTCCTCGGCCTCTGCCAACTTGGAGCGGACCCTCGCCAAATATTCCTCTAGCTTGACGTTGGCGGCCTCGGCCTCGATCCTGCGCTGGTTGGCGATGACTACATGAGCCCTAAAGGTCTCAATACGGACATGCATGGATGTCGATTCGTTGTCTACATTTAGATGCACCAGGTCCTTAGGTGTTTCCTGGTAATCATAGTCTGTTGGAGTCATTTCATCCAGAGGCTTCTGTACCTTAGGGACCTTCTTGATCTTGTGCATCTTCCCAGCTTTTAAATCAAACACGACGCATTTTTCAACTTGAGCCATCACTCGCCCTCTTTTCTTTCTCGCCTCCTTCAGGATTTTGTTGGTATTCTGTTGGGCTTGGAGCAGCTTCTCGGCAAGGGGGTGCTCCTTGATCAAAGACATCTCAGACTCAAACAAGGCTGGGTCACCAGCCAAAGGAGTGAACAAATACAGGGAGTGGATGGGGGGTGTCTCATCGAAAGGTCCAACGGTGGGTGTGGAGGGGCTCGGCGTCGAAGCGATACCTCCACTTCTTCTAAGAATCAAGGGAGTGGTAGCGTGAGTGGGCAAAGTGACTTCAATGGACTTATCCCGGTCGGGATCGTGGGACGGACTTGGACTAGCCACGGGTGACACGTGAGGGGATGAGTGGCCCTGCAGGGGAGACTGGTGGGAACCTTCGACCATGGCCGCAGTGGACATGGGTGAGTCTTGAGAAAAGGGTGGATAATGCGTACCTGAGTGCCCTCCTGGCAAAGCGGCTATAGTGACTTCAAGTGCAGTCGTCTCCTGCTCCTTTTCTGCCTCGGCATCCCCTTCGGATTGGAGGAGCTCCTCCACATTGACGACGTTGATATCGAGGATGGTTTTGGCGCTTGGTAGCATCGCACTCTCAATATTTGCTTCGAATAGGCCCGATGTAGGTCGTCCAGTGGAAGGGCTCTGAAACCCTGTACGGAGCCGCTTTGGATGGCTTGGAGGCACTTGGACTGATTTTGGCCTCTTTCTCTTTGTTCTCACCAGCGGTTGCTCTGACTCTTCGGTGCTCATGTCTTGACCTCCCACAGGTACTTGAGGTGGCCTCCGTGGCATGGCTTTGGCCTTCTTCCCTTTCTTTGGCTTCGAAGTAGTTTCCTTACTTTTTGGGCTTTCGCCCGAACCTGGGATAGCCGGTGGAATGAGGTCGACGAAGGACAGGGGCTTCCATGTTCCAGCATTGGCCTCATAGATCGTCGCAAAGTCCTTGTCAGTTGCCAAAAGTCCATAAGAGTTCATATTTTGGCGGTGGACCCTCATTATCCACCATTCTCTTAGCTGGGCCACGTCCCAATCTTTCGCTGCCTCTTTCAAATCATCCTTTGCCTTCTTCTAGAAGGTGGAGTTGGGGCTCGGGAGAGGGTGCCAAACTGGGTCATATGTGACCTCCATTAGGTAGAACTCATGCCAAGGAGGTAGCGTTTTCATTTTCTCCAAGTGCCACTCCAGATCCCTCCCGTTGGGATTGTTCCTCTACTCTACGATTTCTGGATAGGGGCAAGCGTGGAAGTTCTTAAATCGAAGATGGTCCCTCATTACCCCCAGGGGGTCATAGAGCCATTGCTGAGGAAGCTGGACTAGGCCAAAATTGGCGAGTTTCTCCTCCAAGAAAACATTTTGTTTGAGGGCAAACACTTCGATAACTCCCATTTTGAAAGGGAAATCGCAGGTATGAGCCCATTTCCGTCCATGGCCATAAATGGCGTTTGTTGCATCGTTCTGCCTAGCGACCTCCAATGTGAACTGGTACTCGGAGGGATAGACTGGCAGTAGGAAAGGCTTTCCTATGAAGCCGAATATGCGAATTACGAGCCCATGTGTCAGTTGAAAAATGTCTCCCCTCTTCTCTTGTACCACCTTGTCCCTTAGGAGGAGGGGAACCCGAGGGGAAGATCCCGTTAGCATGTGCATTGCGGGTCCCAAAAATTGTTGGTTAAAAGAATAATAGGACTCCGTCTTCAATAGGAGAAGGGTCCATTGGTATACAGGCAAAGGATTTCCATCCTCGCCGCTTGCCGTAATAGCAACATAAGGGAAACTCTTATGTACATGAAAGAAAAATAACCAAACAAGAAGAGAACAGGGTGAGAAGTACTTATTTGTCCCAACATTCTTCATGCTGGTGAGTCACGTATGTAGGGTCCTGGCCACCCATTCTACCCAGTCAAAAAATACTGGGTTGGTGCTCGGCCTCGAAGCATCAGGGGCATAAAATTCCCCTCTGGAAATACACTCAACCAAAGACACCTACCACGGGTGCACCGAAGCGTCAGTAGATAGGCCTGCCACCCATGCAATGATGGAGAAGATGTCGATGTTTTTGAAGGCCTCCAAGGGTAGGGGCATTTGGGGCAATTTGCCCGAAGGGAGCCCGCTTTTGAGGCTCTACTGCAAAAAATTGATCATGTAGTTAGAGGATGTGAACCTCTCCATTTGTTCGCTAAGAATAACGTTGCGAACTGTGTACCCTTTAGGAGGGCCCTACTGTGGTGCAAAGGCTGCCTGGACATCTTTCAGAATGGAGAATAGCTTGTGGTCGGAGGCATCTACCACTTGCCTAGAGGCGAGCTGATAATTTTGCGCGATGGCATCAATCAGCTCATGGCAGTGATGTGTGGGGGCGTCAGATACCAGTATATCTGGGAGTAGTAAGCGGCGGCTCTTTTGTTGTCTGTCGAGAGCCTACTTTTCATGAACTCGATGGTGCTCCTGAGTTCAGCTACGCTCCTCGATAGCTTGGTGTCTCTGATCCTATCCCATGCATCAATCGACGGTTCTTCAGGTTGCTCATCCTCAGAATCCTCTCTTTCTCTTATGACTTGTTTCTCGGGGCGGCGGCTAAAATCAACTTTCTTCGGCCCTTTGTCATGGCCCTTTGCCTTTGGCTGTTCGGGGGCCACCACTTCTGGTTCCTTCCCCTTTTCCTTAGAGTTCTTCTTTCCCATAGTGCTAGGGGTAATGGAGAAAATAATGCAAAGGGCTTCGGGATTAGAGGCTTTGAAGCACAAGATAGGAGAACTTGAAGGCTAGCAGCGAAGTTTGCATGAATTATCGAGAAAATAGCTTCCTTACTGCTGGAGCCTACCTTATATAGCCCTAGAATGCGACTACCCGTATTTATGGCACTTACCATAATTAAATTTGCGTCGCTTCATCTAATTCGCCGCATGGTGGAGTGGTACACAGGGTTGTGTGTTATGATGATTATGGCTTGCTTTGGAAGCGTGACCCTCTGCCACTCTGTACTCGAGCATGAACTTTTCTCCTAATTGAATCCCTAGAGGACGTACCCGCTACCTTTTCATTTAACTCACCTACTTTGAATGCTTTTGAAGGCGGCTGGCAGCACGTTCCCCTAGGCACATTTTAAATGCCTCTACCTTTTTCGTCGTTGGGTTGGTGAAGTCGAGGTCAGGGTTGAAATGCTTCACAACGAACCTTTGGTGCAGGCCGGCTTTCTACGCTTCGGGCCCGAAGTAGTTCTCTTCGCAGAAGGTGGTTCACCGATCCTTCTTCAAAAACTGTTTCACTTGGAGTCCCTTTGACTAAGTATCTCTTGGACCCTGGTCTGAGTCGTGCTCGGCCAACAAAATTTGCTGCAAGCTGTTTTCTATCAGCTACTTCGTTCACCTAGTTCCTGAGCTTCTCTTCTTCTTCTTCTTCTTCTTCTTCTTCTTCTTTTTTCATTATTAGAGCTGTCGAAGTAAAACTTGACCTGAGCTTTTGAGCAACACCTTATTTACCAGTCGAACTATTTACAGTATCTACACAAGCTTACGGCATAATTGGGATGCCGCCACCATGGATTCACTTTAGGTGATTATCCGGTAAACCTACAGTGACCCGACCAAACACTTGCATGCCATCTCTTGGGATACAAAAAGGGTGCAAAAATATGCCCTCTTTATTCTCGGGTTCTACCACTCGAGTCTGCTTCTCTCCTCGGTTCACCTCTTGATGGAGATCGCGAGCAGCCATGTAGTTCATTGGGTGGGCCACGCTTGCGTACTTCCATTGTTGAGCTAGTATGAGGTCTGCCTCCTAAGCTCCAAATGACTGCATCTCAGGCCTCGACTCAGTGTGAGGAATGGCCCATGATGAGTACTACGTTGGCCGGACAGGAGCAGTAATTATCGGAGGAAGCGACGAAGTTTCTTTCCACTGCCACTTTCTCGATAGGAGCAGAAGTCGTTTTGCTCATATTGCCTCCTCAAATATTTGAGGGAACCTTCATTCCCCTTATTGCAGTAGAATGAGGCTTACGTCCGGGTGGAAGGCCCGAACATAGAAGAGATGGGCTTGGGCGGGCATCGGTTGGATCTCCAGTGGGATTCTCTTCCAACTTCTATAGAATCGGACATTGAAGTCCGTGATACCCTTCGAAGGTGCTCTCTTGATGGTGGAGAGGTATGCGAAGAGATGGAAGGGGTCCTGAGAGCCATCGAACACTTCGATCAATGCCCCTGCTAAGTCATCCCATGAGCAGATGCTTTTGGGCCTGAGCAATCTGTACCACCGCAACGCCCTTCCTTCCAAAGATAGAACAAGAAGTCTGATCATGACATCTTCATGGATAATGTCATGGAGGGTCGCTAAATTGACAACATCTTCAAGGTGCTCTCGGGCCATTCCCGCAATGCCGCTGTATTTCGTCAATGATTTCAAGGTGTTTTTGGGAATCTCGTGGTAGCTTTGGATATTCAGGGGGCCTGGATCGTTCCAGCTAGGAAAGCTTCTCCCAGCCATTGTGACAGTAGCCTATGGAAATTGTGGTTGTCATTGCTGAGTCGGAGTCGTCAGGTGGACATTCTTTCTCCGCTTATGAGGTCAAGGCTGCTCACCGAACCTTGATTCCTTCGGGATATCTTCTTTCAGTTTTGAAAGGTGCCTACGACCAGGAAATCTGGATCTTCAGCTCAACTGAGTCACCAGGTGATTTTATCAGATGAAGACAGGCCAGAGATTCACCGAACTCGGACCTTCTTAAGACACGGGAAGTCTTGGTTACGAAAACCAGGTTTAGGCACTGGTCTTCATGACTTTAGAGATTCTTGGGTAAAATAGAGTCACCAGATGCTAAGAGTATTTTAGTAATGAGAGCATCGATTCTCACTACTACTCAGAAGATGAGACTGATCGGATCTCACCGGGAACTTGTTAGAACTACTGGCTCCGGTGAAGACGGGCTAGAAATTTTCTCAAATATGGGACCTTGGGTCCCACTAGGCGTGCCAGAAACTGTTGGTCATCAAATCCGCATAGGAAAGGACTTTCGATGGGTTTGCACGCCCTAGACCTGCGACCAACATTGAAATGCCGAGGGGAAGAGATGCCCCTCGTGCCAATCTCCGAAGAAAGGTCGGCTCCTATACTAATCTACTTTTGGGGTTTAAGACAAGAGTGCAGGAAAGAAATGAACAGAGTAAGGGTTAGGAAAAGAAATAAAAAGGGGTAAGGGTTAGAGAAAGAAATAAAAAGAGCAAGGGTTAGAAGATGATGATTTAAGGTGGGAGAGAACAGGAAGCACGATCACTCGCTAATAACTTGAATAGCAGTAAAGAACACCAAGAATAGATGAAAGAAACGTGATACTCGCTTTCCTATGTATCCTCTGGATGAGTTCACAGGGTTCTCCTTTCTCTCTCGCTAGAATTCAGGGTTCATAGTAACAGCGATTAAGACAAGGGAATAACAGAAACCACGACCCACCAGGCAGCATAAAAGAAAGCTTATACGACATTTTTCCTCTCCTATGTATCCTTCAGGGCAAATTTTAGGGTACAGTCCCCAATCACACATCGAATTCAAGATTCAGAGTCTTAGTATATGAGTGCAGACAGACAAAATAATTAAGCAAAGAAGGCAACATAAAAGAGAGAAATGGAGTACAAAAATCTTTAGTATTAGACACAGGACATCAAGTTACAGTAGCTTTCTAGCAAAAATTTCCCCCCCTTTTTACATTGCAAAGCCTGGGTTTTTATAGAGGACCCGACCCTCTGAGTCATTATTACAAAAAAAGACGGAGTACATCCTCAGGCTCTGAGAAATCGACTCCTCGCGGTTGCTGCGATTAAGTTTTCAAATCGATTGCCGAAACTGGCAATTGTGACTGGGTCAACCATGGAAACATTCATTTAATGCACCGCCCGAGTGTCCCTAGCTTCTGGATGCTGCGCTTGAGTGATCGTTACGCCCATCGAGTTTTACTTCGAGGATTGTTATGTCCCTTTCGTTTGCCAAAAAAGGTCAGCGAACTTATCGGGCAAGAAAGGGGGTATTTATAAGGGGCCTTCGATCACCTCGGGAAGCTACCCGCCTTGGAACGTGGGCCTGGAAAATGCTTTGCTACATACCCACTTCGCCAAAGCCTTGGGCCGAAGTAGCTTCTCCTCAATTCGGTCTTCGCAAAATAGCACTTCGCAAAACTACTTTGGGGATGTCGGGTGCCGAGCGGATTCCATCTTTGAAATGGGGCTCTTTGTCTTTTGTTGGCGAAACTGCTTTGGCTGGAAAATGTTTCGGCCCGATTCTTTCTCAAAACTGTGGTTCGGGGAACATCCTCCCAAAGCACTTCTCTGTTTCTGAAACATTGTCATTTTGCTTCGGGCACCATTGCTTCGGGTGAAAACTGGCCGAAGTAGGTGTCAGAAATACTTCAGGCCCGAAGTAGTCTCTTTGCCTTAGCTGATTTGGATTATGCTCTCCTCCTTCGGCGAAGTCGTTTGGATGCTGCTTCACAAAACTTTCGCCCGAAGCGGTTGCTGAAAATGCTTCGGGTGCGAAGCGTTATCTTTGTATTTTCTTCGGCGATATTACTTTGCAAGGCTTTCGCTCGAAGTGGTAATTTAAAGTGCTTTGGGCCCGAAGCTCTTCCACATTCTCCTTCTTTCTCTTTGGCAAAGTTATTTTCCTTGGCCTATTTGGTCGCAAAGCTCTTTCTTCTTCATTTTATAAAAGGGGCGATAAGGAGAGTCAAAATTGTTGTAACTTAAAATAAAAGAAAAACTTTCAACAAGGAAATATTATACAAAATTCTACTATTCTTCTACCCCTTGTATAATGTGACAAAAAGTGTCAGCAGTTAGTCCTTCCTTGATGAATTTCCCTAGGGTATTTCCAATATTCTTCAAAACATCCTTATTGATAAGCCGATATGGAAGTCCAAAAAGCATAACCCATACTAAAAGTTTTTCTCACTCCATGGTCTTAAATAAAGGGCATCTCTCTCTAAACCATGGTCCACTACCTATTATTTTATATTTTATTTCTAAACTGGAAAAGAAGACAAAAAAAAGACCTTTAGAAAAAAAGTCATAGCATATTTTGAATTCAATTCCCACTTCCACTTGATCCAATTTGAAATCTCTAAAAACCCTAATCGATATCCATTGGACTTACATATTAAACCTCTACTTCTAAAAACCATTATATCATGGTTACTCATCTCATCCTTAATAATCACTTATGGTGTAACATTTATTCCTTAGATCGAACTTGTCAAATATCTGATGAGGCCTGGAAATGCCTCAATCATAACATGTTTTGAACACTAAAATTGCCTATAAACTCTTATGTTTTATCTGATATGTTAGTTAAGTTGATTCAATATGTTGTATATTAACCATTTTGCATGATCAATGTATTTGGAATATTATATGCTGATTTTTACAGCTTTTTGCATAGTTTTGTGTTCTTTTTGCTATGACTTGTTAAAATGAGATATGCTTAGAATAATAGCAGCATTTCACTAATCATGTTTTGATTTGTCTCAAGCATTTATTTCACCTAAATATGGCAACAGTGCAAGCAAATTGTTGCTGTGCAGCAAAAACTGGTCTTTCCCATGTAAATTCCAACTAGTTGTCCATAAATAGCAAGGCATGGAATTCACATGTGGAAAGAGATGAAGACTATTGGAATTTGATCTTAGGAGATAACCCACCTGAGAGATGCAGAAGAAATCACTGGAAAAGCACACATTTGTTCATTTCGAAGTATCTTCGGAATGAATAGATGTCTTCGAAATAAGAGAACATAGCGTCTTCGAAATGAGCGGATCTTCATAATGAAGAATGCATTATCTTCGGAATGAGCGGATCTTCGGAATGAGAATTGCAGTATCTTCGGAATGAGAATTGCAGTATCTTCGAAATGAGCGATCTTCGAAATGAGAATTGCATTGTCTTCGAAATGAAGCCACTTATCTTCGAAATGAAAACAGAATGTTCTTTTTGACTTATTGACCGATTTTTGAAGCTGGAAAAAGGGAAATAAAGGTCGAAAAAGGTAAAGAAAAAGATCTTCCATCTGTCTTTGCCATCATTGCCGACCAAAGCCATCATTAATGGAAAGATCAAAGAATAAACCCAGAATTTGTTGCAGCATAGTAGGATTAGATATCCATAGTTTGTAATTAGATCATAGGACATCTATAAATATTTCTCCCGTTCAGGTTGAGCCTAGTAGGTAGTAAGAAAAGAGTAAGGAAGCTAGGAGAAATCAAAAAGTAGAGAAAATAAGTAGAATTTGACTATTACAGTCCTGTAACAGGTTTTCAGCAGAATTGTTGTAATCATGTTCTTTAATCAATAAAGTGCACAAGTTCTATTTCATATTGCTTGTAAATGAGTATAATTAAGATCTAGAGAGAGAGAGACTCATACCTTCTTCTAGACAAGGAGGCTGGCCACTTCCAGACCCAGGAGGAGGACTAACAGCAGGTTTTTATTCTGATTTTGTCTGCAGCAGAATGAGTTGTAGAACTTGTTATTTCAATTGCTTGTAAACGAGTGACAATATATGCAGTCTTAGTTTATTTATGCTTAGATTAATCTTATGTTTAATTTTTTAGCTGTAATATTTACTTTCAGCAAAGCTTCCATTTTATTTCAGACTGCTATTTCCAGAATTTGTTATTTTTTGTAATTTCCTGCATTTTGTGTTTTGCTGTCAACCCCTGCACAGAAGATTGACAACCTTTTGTTACAGAGTCTTGACAGGGTTTTATTTTCCATGCTATAATTAGATTTCCATTCTTGCAAAAGTAAATAGATTTCCTTTCTACAATTAGAATTAGACTTTCAATTCTGCAACTGTTATTTCTGCAACATAATTAGGTCTCATTCTGTAATTGTAAATCAAGATTTCATTTCTGTAGTTAATGATTAGTTTCCATTTCTGCAATTAGATTAAGGTTTAATTCATGCAATTTAGAAATAGGAATGTCCTAAAAACTCTCCACACAATCGGTTTCACCAATAAGACCTATTGCTCTAGATTGACCTAAGTTATAGCTGTTTTGCCTCTTCTTCCGTAGATAGCCTTGTACACAACCCTGGATTGAAAAATTCATTGAGAATTAATGATGGTATAACGACTACACATCATTTTGGCATCGTTGTCGAGGAATAGTGTTGCTAGAAGAAAACAAACAGTCCAATAGCCATAATCAGACTAAGCTATGAAAATTTAGGTTAAAATCTGAATACAACAACTGAGGAAGGTAACAACTATTGACTTAATTTATGTCATTCAAGAGTAAACATGAATGAGTAAGTCTAGGGATGAAAAAGGTAGAAATACCCTAAAGGATCCCTGGCTTGTTCCATTAAGGAGATCTTCATGCCTAAGGGGTGAATCACCTGTGTTTGAACTACCAAAAATATTGATAGAAAAATCACCAGTATCACCATCATTAGAACATTTTGAGAAAGGAAAATCACCAATTTTATCATCATCAGAATATCCTAAGAAAGAAAATTCATCAGACTCATCATCAACAGAGAGGCTTGGACCTCTTGAGAGAACAATTTGGAAAGCTTTAACTTCTCTTAGGAAATAGGAAACTATGGCAGAAGGAGGCAATATAGATGGCCAACATGGCTATGTCCATAATGAAGGAGATGATCGGGATATGCCCCAACCTTCCAGAACATTTGAATATCCTATCCATCTGAATCCAACACAAAACTCTCCCATGAAAACCATTTCACCTTCAGTACTTCCAACCTTCCGAGGTGTTGTATCTGAAGATCTCGATCGATTTTTGTTTGAATTCAAGGTAGTGTGTCGGACCTATGATTATATAAATGACAATCGGGAAAATTAAGGTTTTTCCCTCGACACTCAAGGATTCGACATTACGTCTGGTTCATGAGCTTAGAGCCAAATTCCATAAGAACCGGGGATCAAATGGAAACGGTGTTTTTAGATAAATATCAGGAGTATTGCCGTGTAAGGAATAGAAAAGATGAGTTATTCAGAATTAAGCAAGAAGATGATGAAACATTGGAAGATTATCTTGATAGGTTCTCCTTTGTTCAAAGGAAATGTGGACTTGTAGAACCATTATTATGTAAAACCATCTTTTTGAGAGGATTGCAAGATGAATCCAGAGAAGTTTTGGATTTGATGGGAAAAGGGGATGTAACCACTCTCAGTAATGATGAAATTATGGATCTCTGCAGGAATTACTCTCGCACTAAGCAGAGAAGAAGAAAAAGCCACACAAATGGCACTGATGTGAAGGACCTGATAAAGGAACTTGCAAATTTCAAAAGCCGATATTCTAGTGCACCTAAACACTACTTTGGGGGAAATGTCCGCAAAAGCAAAAAACACAGAACCTTTGGCAATTTATTGCCCAAGATGTAGAAATAAACATGCTTTGCGAGAATGTCCTTTGAATAAAACATCTATCTCGACCATTTGTAGTATCTGTTCAAAAAGGCATTCAACTGATCAATGCCACCTGCTACCACAACTCAAAACTATGTTAGAAAATCATACTGAGGAACTCAACTATATTGGACCAAAACAAGGGGGAAATTTCTCTCAATACCAAAATCCCCCTCGTTTTCTTACAAATTGGGGGCATAATCCTGGTACTATGCCTTGGGGACAACCAGAACCACCCCAACATCCTTGGAATAATCCTCAATGGACAAATTCCCAAGAATGGCCACAAGCAAATTGGAGTAACCTAGCCTGGAATCAGAATCAAAACAACCCCTCATGGAATCAAAACAACCCCTCATGGAATCAAAACAACCCATCTTGGAATCAAAACAATCCATCCTGGAATCAAAATCAGACTAATCCACATTGGATGCAAAACCAACCATAGTGGAGTCAGCAATACCAGTCCTATCCAAGGTAGCAAAGGAATCAAGGTCAAACTCAGCATTTGTTGCCTGCACCTAATCAAAATTTTCAAGAAAAACAGCAGCAAACATAGCAAGTGAAACAACCTCAACTGCCAGCTCAACCAGTCACTAATCCAAACAACATGAGACAGACACCTCCTGTCTATGTGGTTGAAGCTGAAGAAAATGTTGAAATTAATGTTCTTGACTATAGTAACATCCAACTTCGTTCAGGAAAAGTTGTACCTGAACCAGTTTCAAATGAAATCAAAGAAAATGAAGAGCAAAAATTGGAACCAGAGAAAATTCAACCAACAATAGAGAAAGAGACAAAAACAAAACCACAGGCAGAACAATTACCAAGTATAATTCCATATCCTGAAAGATTCAATGCAATACCAAAAAATTATGAGTCAGAACTGGTCAAAGAACTCAAAAAGTTAACTATATCATTGCCCTTATTGCAATCCATTAAGGAAATACCAGAGATTAATAGTACTGTTTGAAATTTGTGCATTAAAAGAATAGGAAGAAAAAAGAAAGCATTTCCCAAGACTATGCAGGTTGAAAGAAATATAGCTGATCTCTTATCTGGAAAACTAGTACCTCCAAAGTATAGTGACCCAGGAAGTCCAGTTATCACAATTACCATAGGTTAAGTACCAATATCAAATGTTTTAGTAGATCTAGGAGCTACAATAAACGTCATGACCAAGGATACAATAAAACAATTACAGCTCAAACATCTTAGCCCCACATTTATAGTTTTAAAAATGGCTGATAGGTCAGTTGCAAAACCTGAAGGTATCATTGAAGATGTCCCTATAGAAGTTTCTTCTTGGGAATTCCCTACAGATTTTTTGGTTTTACAGCCAAGAAATTCAACACATGGATATCCCATTATTTTGGGAAGACCTTGGCTTACAACTGCAGCGACCTTCATAAGCTCGAGATCTAGAAATATGACTATTTCAAATGGTATTGATCCGAAACAGATTTCTTTATATCCTCCTGCAAAACCATCTAGCAAATTTTTAGGTCAGTTATGGTTTTCTGACTCAGATGAAGAACCATAAGAGGTCATTTCTACACTAGCTACCTTAGTAGTAAGAGAACACATAGAAGACCTCAGTGACACATAAAATTTAGAAAATGAAACAATCCTGATGAATGTTCTGCATGAACAAGGTTTAGAAGGGGAAGCAACAAATATCCAATAGTTGTTAAGTAATGAGGAGAATCAAAAATCTGAAGATGAACCATCTGTACTATCACAGGGAAACTCTGTTTCACTACCACATGGATGGCACCATCATCTGATTTTTCCTTCTCACTGTTCCATACAAGATATGCTTCCCTCAAGCAGCAATAAAACAGAACCTGCTTCTCTTCTCCCATCTTAGCAATGTCCTCTTAATCCCCTAATAACCAAGTATGAAGGAGTGAATTCAGTCCTTCTAAATACAAAACAAATAGAAGTCCAGCCAAGCAAATTTTTGAACATTTACAGCCAGCTTACTAGGGAAGAGGAAGAAAATTTTATAGTTGTCTTGCAGAAGCATGTTCATGCTTTTGCTTGGAACTACAAAGATATGTCAGGAGTTCATCTTGATATATGTACCCACAGAATCTATACTGAAGAAGTCAAGCCAGTTAGACAACCCCAGAGAAGATTGAATCCTGCCTTAAGAGATATTGTGAAAGAAGAAATTGAAAAACTTCGGAAGTAGGATTCATTTATCCAATTTCCGATAGCCAATGGGTTTCTCCATTGGTAATAGTTCCTAAGAAAAATGAAAAAATGAGAGTATGTGTAGACTATAGAGAGTTGAATAAGGTGACATATAAAGACCATTTTCCATTACCTTTCATAGATCAGGTGTTAGATACTCTTACTGGAAAAAGATACTTTTGTTTTCTTGATGGATTTAGTGGATATAATCAAATTCAAATTGCACCTGAAGATCAAGAGAAAACAAATTTTACATGTCCATGGAGAACATTTGCCTATAGGGTTTTACCTTATGGTTTGAGTAATGCCCCAGCAACTTTTCAGCGAGCAGTCCTAGCAATTTTTGTTGATCTGACCACCAAAAGTGTTGAAATAGACATGGATGATTTCACAGTATGTGGACAGACTTTTGATTTTACATTAGAAAATCTTGACAAAGTCTTAACTCACTGTGAAACATACCAGTTATCCTTGAATCCAGAAAAATGCTTCATGATGATGAAGGAAGGGATAGTTCTTGGTCATCACATCTCTCCTGAAGGGATCCAAGTTGATCCAAAAAAGGTGGAAATTATCAAGAATCTCTTTCCTCATAAAACTCAAACTAATGTTAGAAGCTTCCTAGGACACATTGGTTTTTACCGCAGGTTTATTCCCAACTTTAGTACAATAGCCAGTCCCATGTTTGCCCTATTGACTAAAGATTCTAAATTCTCCTGGACTGCAAGGTGTCAGGAATCATTTGAAGCTACGAAAGAGAAATTAATAACTCCACCTGTGCTCAGAGGACCTAATTGGACATTACCATTTCGCATACAGACTGATTCCTTCAATACAGCAATTGGAGCAACATTAGGACAAATTGACAATGGTGAACACTATACCATCTACAACATTAGCAAGAACTTGACAGGAGCCGAGAAAAATTATACAACTGAGAAGGAATTCCTAGCAGTAGTTTATGCCATCAACAAATTCAGGCATTATATCATAGGTTATCAAATATTTATTCACACGGATCATACGACCATTAAGTATTTGATGAATAAACCTATGGTAAGTGCAAGAATTATTCGTTGGTTGTTGTTGCTGCAAGAATTTGATATCACTATAATCAACAAACCAGGGAAAGCTAATATTGTGGCAGATTTCTTGTCCAAGTTGCAGAACACGGATGAAGGGGAATTAGTTGATGACACTTTTCCTGATGAAAAACTATTTGCTATATCGGTCCAATCACCTTGGTTTGCAGATATAGCCAATTATTTGGTCACGGGGAAAGTTCCTCCACATTTCACTTCAAAACAGAAAAAATAATTGATCAAACAGAGTTCTTCTTTTGAATGGATTAAGGGTATGCTTTTTAAGTGCAGTCCGACCATGTGTTATGTAGGTGCATCCGAAAGGATGAAGTGTATGATATCCTTAGAGCTTGTCATGATGAACCCTCAGGTGGACACTATTCTATAAAAAACACAGTTAGGAAAATCTTAGGGACAGGATATTATTGGCTATCTCTTCACAAGGATGTAAAAAAGTACATTAGGCATTGTGATGCATGCCAAAGAATAGGGAAACCCACTCATACAAATGAGATGCCACTGTAGCCTCAAATGGTTTTAGAACCATTTGAGAGGTGGGGGCTTGATTTTGTAGGACCTATTGATCCACCTTCTCAAGGAAAGGTGCATATTCTAGTATGCACTGATTACCTAACAAAGTGGGTAGAGGTGCGTGCTTTCAAACATGCTCGTGAAGAGGTCGCTGATTTCTTGTATACTCAGATTTTTTAGAGATTTGGAGCTCCATGGTCTATCACCACAAACCAAGGACCCCAATTTGCATCCAAATTCATAAAGGCATTTACAAAATTATATGAAATCAAACATAGGAAATCATCACCTTACCACCCACAAGCAAATGGCCAGGTTGAGGTAACAAACAGGGAACTAGAACGCATCTTGACAAAAACAGTAGCTTTTCATAGGAGAAATTGGCTAGATAAATTACCTGAAGCAGTTTGGGCCTACAATACTACTTGGAAGTCCACTACTGGATTCACACCTTATGAACTAGTCTTTGGTAAAAAGCCTCTCTTACCTATTGAATTTGAGCTACTAACATTGCACATAGCACTGAAAATTGGAATTGAATTGTCGCAGGCACAGATAGACAGGATTCTATAGTTGAATGCATTGGATGAACTTAGATTGGATGCTCTGTACCAAACTAAGGTAATTTAGGAGCAGAGGAAGCTATGGCATGACAGTCACATTTAGCAGAGGAAACTTCAACAAGGAGATTGAGCTTTATTGTTTGATTCTCGCTATGAGGACTTCCTTGGAAAGCTGAGAACTAGATTGCTTGGACCTTACCAGCTTGAAGAGGTATTTGACAATGGAGCAGCTCGTCTATCTCCTATTGATGGATCACAAAGAAAGTCGGTGGTAAATGGACATCGCCTCAAAGTGTACCATACACCTCTGACTAAAGATGAATTCTTGTAGCAACTTGATAGTTTGGATACACAACAGGTGGAAGAGATTCCCTCTTCCACTTCAAAACAATCAGCATGATCATGGATTTCAAGAAAAAGCAGAAAATACAAAAAAAATCAGAAAAAACAGAAAACATAAAAAAAGATGAATAAATTCTGAGTATGAATTCCTTCATGGGCATGGTTTCAGGGGAAATCATGAAATTCCTTCATGGGCATAGTCAGGATCAAGAAAAAAAAAAAAAAAAAAAGAGAAAATGAGAGGTAAAAAAAGAAAAATCAAGAAAAAAAAAAAAAAAGAGAAAAATGAATAACTCAGCAGTGAAAACCTTTTTAAGGCACTACTGGGTTGGTATGCATGAAAACCAGTTTTTTGGCATGCATAACCTTGAGAAATTTCTGAACCATCATTGTACAAATTCACCAAGTACACTTGTTTTGAAATGTTGCAAAAAATCTCAGCAGAACATCAACAAAGTGTCAAATTTGGACCAGGAGGTAATAGGAAATATTAAATAAATCTTAATATTAAACTAATTGCAGAGCTATTACATTAACAACATGAACATAGGAAAATGTCCATTAATTTATATGGAGAGGATAGGGAGGAAGTCGACGGAGAGGAAATGAAGGGAAGTTGGAGGAATAAGGGGAAAGGGAGTTGGAGGGATAAGGAGGAAGAGGGAATAATGGAGGAAATGGAGGGATAAGGGGAAGAGGAAAATTATTAATTAAAAAACCTGTCGACATTTGTCGACAATGCTAACCTAACCTAACCACTAAAGGTGTTCACATTTGCTACATTCTCCCCCTTAAAGTTGAGAGGTCTGACAATACAGTCTCTCAGCTTTACAAATTGAGCTTTAGCCGGTGCCTTGGTGAAGATGTCCGCAACATTCTCCAAAGTGGGGCAATACTGAAGCTCAACAGTTTCAGTTTCCACCATATCTCCGATGAAGTGGTACTTCATATCAAAATGCTTTGATCTACTATGGTGGACAGGATTGTATGCCAACTGAATGGCACTAATGTTGTCACAGAATAACCTTGTTGGACCACTTTGCTGCTCTCCAAGTTCTTCTAATACCTTTCGTAGCCATAGAGCTTGAGTACTAGCATGAGTGACCGCTATATACTCAACTTCTGTTGAAGATAGTGCTACTACTGTCTGCTTCTTGGAACTCCAAGTTATTAGTCCCGATCCCGACTAAAACAGGTTCCCTGAGGTTGATTTTCTGTCATCAATGTTACTACCCCAATCACTATCATTGAAGCCTACAAGCTTGATAGTGTTACATTTCTGGTAATGGATTCCAAAATCCCATGTACCCTTTACATATCTAAGAATTCTCTTAGCTGCTTGCAAATGCAACTCAGAAGGGTTAGACATAAATCGAGAAACAAGAGAAACAACATACTCGAATATCGAGTCCGGTGTTGGCGAGAAACATCAAACTCCCAACCATGCTTCTGAAAGTGGTCACGTCAACTTTTGATGCTCCATCATCTTTGCTTAATTGGATCCCATGTCCAACTGGAGTTGCAACTGGTTTGCAATGCTCCATAGCAAACTTCTTAAGCATGTCCCGAACATACTTATGTTGACAGATGAAGATCCCTATATCTGACTGATGAACCTCCATTCCAAGGAAGTAGTGCATTAAGCCAAGATCCTTCATCTCAAACTGCTCCATCATGGAGTGTTTGAACTTCATATTCAGTTTTTCATTACTACCCATGAATATGAGATCATCCACATACAAGCAAACTATGAGGATGTCATTTCCTTGTTGGAGGTAGTAAAGGGTGGGTTCATTTCTACTTCGGGTGAACCCAAATTCTTTGAAGTACCCATCAATGCGTGAGTACCAAGCTCGTGGTGCCTGCTTGAGGCCATAAAGTGCCTTCTTTAGTTTGTAAACAAGATGTTCCTTGTTTTTCTCTTCAAATCCTTGTGGTTGCTCAACATACACTTCTTCTATCAAGTAACCATTTAGAAATGCACTTTTCACATCCATGTGTTGAACTTTCCATCCCTTATTTGCAGCTAAGGCAAGAACTGTTCTAATAGTCTCCTGTCCGGCTACAGGAGCAAAAGTCTCTTCATAATCAATTCCATATTTTTGAGTGAATCCCTTTGCAACTAGTCTCGCCTTGTGCCTTTCAATGCTACCATCAGCATTAAACTTGGTCTTGTAGACCCACTTACATCCAACACATTTCTTGCCTTTAGGAAGCTTTACCAGCTCCCAAGTGTCATTGTTTTTTATAGAGGTTATCTCCTCTTTCATGGCATCTTGCCATATTTTTTGATTACATGCCTTCTCATAACTAGAAGGTTCAAGTTGTGCACTAGTTAACAAAGCATAGTTAACTTGATCTCCCCTAGGTTCCTGCTGGGAGACATCATCACCATACAAGTGCATACTTTCTAATCTGTGTAAAATAGAATCCATTTCACTAGCTTGACTCCTAGTGTATCTTCTTGAAAATTTTTATCCAACATCTGAGATGATGGATGATACTGTAGAGTTCTCTTACCTTTGGATGGAGAATCAATGTCCATTGGTGAGGAACGTACAGATCGCTGTGGAGAAGGACTTGGTGAAGAAGAAGAATCAGAAGATGAACTTGGATCTGGATCTGGATCTGGAGGAGACTGCTTTCCTTTCTGTGGTGGTTGTTGCTTTCCTTTCTATGGTGTCTGTGGTTGCACCTGCTGAGAAATTACATCAGTGGATTCAACATCACTGAATATTCGGGGCTTACCCCATTCTCCCCCTTCATCAAAAATCACATCCCTGGAAATCACAAGCTTTCTAGTCCGGGGATTATAGAGTCTGTAAGCTTTTGTATTCTCACAGTATCCTACAAAGATACATGCCTGACTCTTTGGATCGAGCTTCTTCCTAAGCTCATCGGGAATGTGAGAATAGGCCAGCGAGCCAAACACTACGAAATGCTTAACATTTGGCTTTTTACCATACCATGCTTGGTAAGGTGTCAGTCCTTTCAAACTTGAAGTAGGACTTCTGTTCAAGATATATACGCTGGTCCTGCTGCATCTGCCCAATATGAATTAGTCAAATGCTTCGTCTGAAGCATAGACCTTGCCATCTCCACAATGGTGCGATTCTTCCTCTCTGCGACACCATTCTCATTGTGGAGTGTAGGCAGCAGTGAACTGCCTCTTAATGCCATGTTGCTTACAGAAATTCACAAACTCATTAGAGGAATATTCTCCTCCCCTATCTGATCGAAGACATTTTACAAAATGTCCACTTTCACTTTCAACTCTTGTTTTGAAATCAATAAAACATTCATATGCTTCATCCTTATGTTTCAAAAAATATATCCAACACATTCTAGTATAATCATCAATAAAGAGTAGAAAGTAAGAGTTGTTACCCGGACTACGTGTCCGCATCGGACCACAGATGTCAGTATGCACTAAGCTGGAGTGGATAGTTGGCCCGCCATGCTTGTCCATGAGGAAACTTTGATCTGGCATGCTTTCCAAGAGCACACCCTTCACAGACTTCTTTACCATCCTGAACTTTAGGAAGTCCAGTGACCATGGCTTGGGAAGTTAGCATTTTCAAACTAGCAGAATTCAAATGGCCATATCTCAAGTGCCATAGAACACTTGGATTGGAAATAGCAACACTTGCTAACTTATCTCCCCCTGGTTGGCCAAACTTTAAAGGAAACAATCTATTCTTTGACATTGGCACTTGAGTAATGATTCTATTATTGTTATTTTTATCAAAAATAGTGCATTTACCCTCATCAAAAAGCAACTTGTAGTTCTTTTCTAACATTTGTCCAACACTTAAAAGATTATGTTGGAGATGGGGTGTATAATAGATATCACTTACTTGTTTGACTCCTTCTTTAGTTGGAACTGCCATAGCTCCAATGCCTTCGATTGCCAATGATTTATCATCTCCCAATTTGATGCTGGATTTGTAGGAGGAGTTTAGAGTAGCAAAGAGTTCTTATTTGCCACTCATATGGTTTGAACACCAGGTGTCCAAAATCCATGTATCATTCATGTTCTAATCTGCTTGACCATATGAGAGAAAGAGATTTGTGGCCTCTTCCTCTTCTCCAAAGTTTCCAAACCGACTGCTCTGGCTGCTACTAGCTCCCTGTGAAGTCTTAGTCCAACAACCACGAGCATAATGGCCAAGTTTGCCACAATTGTAGCAAGATTGTTTTGACTTATCTCCTCCTTTACCTCTGCCTGATTGTTTCCCTCTATTTTGTTGTCCTCCTCTATTCTGTTGTTGTTCACTGTTGTTTGAGAATCCTCCTCTGTTAGGAGTTCCACCTCTCTGATTATTTTTGCCTCTTCCTCTAGACTTTCCTCTGCCACGACCTCTACCTCCGCCTTCTTGAGAAGCAAAGGCTTTATCATCTCCTCCATAACTTGTGGAAGGAGATGGTTGTAATCTCTCCTCATGTGAGAGAAGTGAGCCAATGAGGGTTTCAAAAGACAGAGAAGTTAGGTCTTTAGATTCCTCTATAATGATGGCTACTGAATTCCACTTAGGAAGAAGTGTTCTCAACACTTTCTTCACTATAACTTCAGGCTTTACATCTTCTCCTAAAGTGACCATCTTATCTACTATGGCTTTCACACGCACGCAATAATCACCAACCTTTTCATTTTCTTGCATTTTAAGAGTTTCAAACTCTCTTTTCAAGGTTTGGAGTTTAACTTGTTTGATTTGGTCACTACCCCTATAACTTTCTTGTAAAGCTTTCCAAGCAGATTCAGCAGTTTTAAAAGAAGCTATTCTAGGGAAAATACTTTTATCAAGGGCGGCGTGAATGTGATAAAGGGCAAAAGAATTATTCTTCCGTGCTTCTTTTCTAGACCTTTTATCGGCACCACTCAAAACTTCCCACTCAGCAGTTGAAGGTTCAGTATATCCCTCTTCAATTACATCCCAAAGACCTTTGCCAATCAACAGAGTTTTCATTTTAATTGACCAATACTCGTAATCACTACCATTGAATTCAGGGATTGGTAAACTAGTATTGGAAGCCATTTTAGAAAGCAACTTTTATTTCAACTTCAAACAAACTGTACAAGAAGTACAAAATAGATTACTGATTTACTGATTTAAATCAAATCTAGCTTTCTTAAAATTCTCACTGATTTGGCGTTCTTCTTCTTGAGGATTTCCCAAAACTGGAAAGGTGAAGTTGTCTGCTTCGTCGTCACTGATGATAATGACTTCTTTTGTTGTTGCTGCTGGCTCAAGACGCCTTTTGAGAACAACACGTTCTTCAATTGCAGGTTTCACCTCCACTGGTTCTTTTTCCTCTGCTTATGCTTCGCCTCGCTGGTTCTGAATCAGGAGAGCGAGGTGTATAGCTCTCACTCGTTTCAACTTCAGGCACTGTAGGAGTATAGTTGTCACTTGATTTTCCTTCAGGTACTGTTTCAACCGTCTCGGATTCAACTACTCTCTGCTCGAAGATATTATCTTCTAAATCTGTCTCATATCCAGAATCTGGTTTTCTCTGATGTGCAATCACTTGGTTTTCCAACCGACAAAACACCGTATGAAGTCCACTCTGTTGGACTTTTCTGTCAAAGGAATCAGGAGTCTCTCTTCTCAACAGAGAGAGCAATGCATGATAGCATCCAGATGACCGAATCATCTACCCAAAAATTTCACCGCATGCACTGGGTTACAATAATGATGCTAAAAAAAAACTTTTCACCCTTTTTATTTTTTTAAATCAATTTTCCAAAATTTATTTTAATAAAGCCTTTAAAAATTTTAACAATTTTCTATAGATATTTTAAATTAGTTTTTTAAATAAAGGTTTATTTAAAAAAACTTAATAAAAAATATAAATAAAAATTATTAAATATTTTAAAAACTTTAATTAAAAAATAATAATGAAAAATTAAAATAAAAAAAACCTTATAGTTTTTTTTTCCGTCGTGAAATCCCCGACGGGATTCGACCTCAGGACCTCCGCGTCCTGCCCGCAACCACTAGCCGCTACACCACGCGACGCCGGTGAGAGGTAAAGCACACTGCCGCCGTATTAAACTCCCCGCCGTCCGAAGTTTAAAAAAAAAATAAACAAAATTTTTTTTTTTACCCCGGTGGGAATCGACCCCGGGACCTCTCCTCCGCAAACCAGAGACTCAACCGTCTGTGCTACGCCCTTCGGCTGAAGATGAAAGGAGCGGGCTATTGTTATACTCGTCGGCGGCAGTGTTTTTTAAAAAAAAACAAAGGGATTTATCCCACATGCAGTGGGCGGAAGACAATTAAGTCTTCAAATATGCGATCGCACGCATATACTATCGATTGCCTTCGGGCAATCGATCCTCACCACTATGCTCGCTCCTCGACCAATCCGCGATCGCCACGTGTCTGTTTCGGACGAATCTCTGCTCGCCACGTGTTTCAACCAATTTTTGCCACCTCAGCGCGCCACGTCAACCGCCACCTCAACCGCCACGTGTCAGCTACCGCCACGTCAGCGTCCACCTCAGCACCTCGATCCGCGTGTCCACGTCAGCTGTCGCTCCGCCTGCCACGTGTCACCTCAAAAATCATGCAGCATCAAAGTCTGTGCCCAGCTCTGCCACCTCCTCGATCCGATCACCAGCTCCTCGAGATGCGTGCCCAGCACGCTCGCCAGCTAGTCATCGTGCGTCCTCGAGAATCATGCCCGTGCGTCCTCGAGAATCGTGCCCATCCGATCGATCTCGGCTCTGATACCAAATGTCAAATTTGGACCAGGAGGTAATAGGAAATATTAAATAAATCTTAATATTAAACTAATTGCAGAGCTATTACATTAACAACATGAACATAAGAAAATGTCCATTAATTTATACGGAGAGGATAGGGAGGAAGTCGGCGGAGAGGAAATGAAGGGAAGTTGGAGGAATAAGGGGAAAGGGAGTTGGAGGGATAAGGAGGAAGAGGGAATAATGGAGGAAATGGAGGGATAAGGGGAAGAGGAAAATTATTAATTAAAAAACTTGCCGACATTTGCCGACAATGCTAACCTAACCTAACCACTAAAGGTGTTCACATTTGCTACACAAAGGCAGTCATTCTTCAAAACTGGCATTAACTATTTTTATCAAGTATATATTTCTCACATTTCTTCATTGTAAAATGATTGGTGTATAGTATATGACAATTAACCATTAGCATAAAAGGTATTCATAAGAGTTGGCATACTTAAAACATGTTTTGAAAATAAAAATATTGATTTTTGCCTAATCTTCAGAACAAGAATGCCAAACACAGTGCCTGTTGTATTATATTCGGATTAAAATTGTCTTCGAAATGATAGTAGAATGAATGTTGCAGTTTGTCTTCAGAAAGAAGCTTTGTCTTCGGAATGACAATTTGTCTTCGAAACGAAACTTTGTCTTCGGAATGACGACTTGTTGCATCATCTTCGAAATGAGGATCTGTCTTCGGAATGAAGATCTGTCTTCGGAATGAAGATCTGTCTTCGAAATGATGATTTACCTTCGCAATACAACCTGATCTTCGAAATGAGGATTGATCTTCGAAATGAGGATTAATCTTCGAAATGAAGATTTAAATTTGCAAAGAAGACTTGTCTTCGAAATGAAGGCCTGTCTTCGGAATGAAATTATAATCTTCGAAATGAAGTTTTTTGCAATTAAATTATAATCTTCGAAAAGAGCATTTCCACGTGGCATCCAAGAAGACAAGGTATGACAAAATCAAATTCTTTTAGCTGCATACAATAAAAAGGAACACGTGTCAGCAAGGATATGGTTTATTTTGCATGGTACTAGAATCAAGAAAGACATGGTTTATTTTGCACGTGAGAATTTGCGGACTAAACAGAAAAATTAAAACTGAATGAGGTGGATCTGACGGCAAGGACGTCCACGCAATCATTGACGGACAAGTGTTCGATGCAATAGTAGAAATGCGTGCCACCTTTCTTTTCGAAGACGTGTTTACCAAGTACAATGCTCAGGTTACAGTTCATTTCGAAGAAGAAGACGAGAAATAGGGCAAGCGAAGATTTCGAACTAAACCCTGTAAATCTGCAACATAAAAAAACCAGAGATCCAGCAGAGGAATAACAACAGCAGTGAACGTTTTTTAAATAGAAAATATGGGGCGAAAGATCAGAACGAAACCAACAGATACCACCTACCTCCGAGAAAATTCGGCAGTCCTACAGATTTTTGAAGATGGAGGGCTTATGCCATTTCTGGATAAGTTTAATGGGTCATCTGAAGATTTGGCTGACATGTTCGCCCATACATTCAAAAACAACTGAGCACATGTTAACGACATGACTATTGAGGTAACCCCTGAAATTTTAAGTTAGATTACTGAGCTGTCATTAGAAGGGATTTCAATTTCTAGATCTGGCAAGAATACACTAGCAAATGTAGTTAATCAATTTGTAGAAGAAAATGATAGAGAGCCAGAGTATTTAACCCATAACAACACATGCAAAGGGTTAAAAGGGCCGACCTGCAGGAACCCTGGGATGAAGTAGCCACCTGGGTAATTAAATTCCTAACCTATGAAGGGTAGTATGTGCTGTTGTCAGGGCATCATATGCGAATTTTGAACCATCTCAAACATGGTGAGCAACAACCAGAAGTTTGGGTAAATCTTCTCTTGTATCTGTATCAGGAATTAAAAAACATGGCAAAGAGATATCATGAGGGTAAAGGAAGCCTTCGTCATCATGGCCTCATCAAACTAATTTGCCAACACCATTTTAGAGGAAACCCTAGGAGTTTTGATAGGTTTTACTCTACCCTAAACGATGTCATTTTTAGGGATGAAGATGAGGAAGAAGAAGAACCAGATGCTGCTGAAATTACTGCAGAAGAAGAAATAGCTACTGCAAAAGCTGCTGTAGAAGATGAAACAGAAATTGCCACTAGAAGTGGCAGAAAAAGGAGTTTAGGTAGATCTGCTGCCTAGGATCCCCCTTGTAGTCAGACCACCTAATACTATGTCTCTAGAGCAATATAATGCAGACATAGCCAATTGGATGATTAGATATGAGCAACTTGCCACTAAGACTGAGAAATTCAAATTGGAAAGGAAACAGCTAGAGGCAAAAGAAACAGAAGACTAAGCATTAAAAGAAAAGGTGTCGACTTATGCCAAATTGCTAAATTTTTAGTTCAATTTAGACGACCGACGGATTTTACGGACCTTATTTTGAAGGAGAAATACCTCGGATGGCGATGATGAGGATTAGTTCAAACCTCCCATATAAATTGGACACAACTGCAGATTTCTTGGAGGCATATTTTGACAGCCCCATAGAACAAAAAAATCTCCTATGTGAACTGTTTTTGCACAGATTCTTCATTCTAGAGGAAGTAGAGTTTCATCCTCAAATTTACATTGGAGATGTTTAGTTGAGAGCATTTATGTCTACTTTGCAGAATCAACTTTACTGGGATCAAGAGAAAAAGCATAATAAAAAGATTGAAACAAGGGCTGAATTGTTAGTCGAGCAATCCGACCAAACCACCCAGTTATCACCAGACAACACTTCTCAATGATGAACAGGGATGATGTAAAGAGGATGTACTTGAACAACTTAAGGGACTGTGTGGCCAGATTAAAAAAATTTTGTGATCACAATTTTTTTCCAGCATTGTCAGTGTGCAGAAACAGATAGGCTGAACTTTCCATGTCTTTGCGGAAAAGAGAACCCATCTCCCCCATCAACTTAGAATGGTCCGGAAGAAGAGCGGAAGGTGTAATCCAACCGATTGAAATCATGCAACATAACTCGGATAGGTCTTAGGTTTAGGCCTCCAACCATCATTACTCCGGTTCCATTCTACTTTGAGGAAGATGCCCAACCTGATGAACAGTTTGAAGACTGGCTCAGAAACATTCAGGAAAACAAGGGGTATTATATAGGCAAAAAATTATTCTACAGGTCATGAAATCTAAACATGGACATATGTGATTCCATAGCCCAACAGAATGCATGAGGGCATGCATTAATATAAGTTGGGGGGAAAATGTTGAGGCCTGGAAATGCCTCAATCATAACATGTTTTGAACACTAAAATTGCCTATAAACTCTTATGTTTTATCTGATATGTTAGTTAAGTTGATTCAATATGTTGTATATTAACCATTTTGCATAATCAATGTATTTGAAATATTATATGTTGATTTTTACAGCTTTTTGCATAGTTTTGTGTTCTTTTTGCTATGACTTGCTAAAATGGGATATGCTTAGAATAATAGCAACATTTCACTAATCATGTTTTGATTTGTCTCAAGCATTTATTTCACCTAAATCGGGCAACAGTGCAAGCAAACTATTGTTGTGCAGCAAAAACTGGTCTTTCCCATGTAAATTCTAGCCAGCTGTCCATAAATAGCAAGGCATGGAATTCACATGTGGAAAGAGATGAAGACTATTAGAATTTGATCTTAGAAGATAACCCACCTGAGAGATGTAGAATAAATCACTGGAAAAGCACACATTTGTTCATTCCAAAGTATCTTCGAAATGAACAGATATCTTCGAAATGAGAGAACACAACGTCTTCGAAATGAGCGGATCTTTAGAATGAAGAATGCATTATCTTCGCAATGAGCGGATCTTCAGAATGAGAATTGCAATATCTTCGAAATGAGAATTGCAGTATCTTCGGAATGAGCAATCTTCGAAATGAGAATTGCATTATCTTCGGAATGAAGCCACTTATCTTCGAAATGAAAACAAAATGTGCTTTTTGACTTGTTGACCGATTTTTGAAGCTGGAAAAAGGGAAATAAAGGTCGAAAAAGGTAAAAGAAAATATCTTCCATCTGTCTTTGCCGTCATTGCTGACCAAAGCCATCATTAATGAAAAGATCAAAGAATAAACCCATAATTTGTTGTAGCATAGTAGGATTAGATATCCACAGTTTGTAATTAGATCATAGGACATCTATAAATATTGCTCCAGTTCAGGTTGAGCCTAGTAGGTAGTAAGAAAAGAGTAAGGAAGATAGGAAAAAGCAAAAAGTAGAGAAAATAAGTAGAATTTGATCATTACGGTCCGTAATGAGGTTTTCAGTAGATTATTGTAATCATGTTCTTTAATCAATAAAGTGCACCAGTTCTATTTCATATTGCTTGTAAATGAGTCTGATTAAGATCTAGAGAGAGAGAGACTCATACCTTCTTCTGGACAAGGAGGTCGGCCACTTCGGACCTAGGAGGAGGACTAACAACGAGTTTTTATTCCGATTTTGTCATGCAGCAGAATGAGTTGTAGAACTTGTTATTTCAATTGCTTGTAAACAATCGACAATATCTGCAGTCTTAGTTTATTTATGCTTAGATTAATCTTATGCTTAATGTTTTAGCTGTAATCTTTACTTTCAGCAAAGCTTCCATTTTATTTCAGATTGTTATTTCTAGAATTTGCTGTTTTTTGCAATTTTTTGCATTTTGTGTTTTGTTGTCAACCCTCGCACGGAAGATTGACAACCTTTTGTTACGTAGTCTTGACAGGGGTTTTATTTTCCATGCTATAATTAGATTCCATTGCTTGCAAAAGTAAATAGATTTTCTTTCTGCAATTAGAATCAGACTTTCAATTCTACAACTGTTATTTCTGTAACATAATTAGGTCTCATTCTGCAATTGTAAATCAGGATTTCATTTATGCAGTTAATGATTAGTTTCCATTTCTACAATTAGATTAAGGTTTAATTCATGCAATTTAAAAATAAGAATGTCCTAAAAACCCCCCACACAACCGGTTTCACCAATAAGACCTGTTGCTCTAGATTGACCTAAGTTATAGCTGTTTTGCCTCTTCTTCCGCAGATAGCCTTGTACACAGCCCTGTATTGACAAATTCATTGAGAATTAATGATGGTCTAACGACTACGCATCAATATCCACTCTTCCTCTTATCTTCATCTTGGACATCCATACTTTTAGATTGAGCATCCTCACTACCAATTAGGTCTTTCAAATATGACATATATCCACTCTTCCTCTTATCTTCCTCTTGAACATCCATACTTTTAGATTGGTCATCCTCACTACTAATTAGATCTCTCAAATATAACTTTCCTTTCATACTAACTAACGAGACTTACTTTGAACTCGCAATATTAAAAACATTTTATTTTATTCTATCAACTTAATATTCTAATTTATTATATATATATATATTTTTAAAAGCGAAAAACCCCTTGCGGGGTTGCCTTGGTCTGAGAGACCACGAACAGGGGGTTCTACACTGTCAAAGTCACCCGGAGTCGCACTCGACCCTGCCCGCACCAACATTATCAATTGAATTTTTGGATACCCAATTCAGCTTTTTGGTAGGGTGAAGATTTGAACCTGGAACCTCTCTCGAAGGATTTCCCTCTCCTCTCCAACTCACCTACAACACCTGGATAATTTATTATAATTTATTTATTAATAAATAAAGCTTAATTTATTTTTAAAAATTATAATATATATTTTATTAAACTAACAAATTTATTTTTATTAGGTCAAGTAATCGTTTCCCTTATTTTAAGAGATTATGGTTCAATACCTATAAACATTTATTATTATAACCATATCATAGGCTTAACATTTTAGAGTTTCAAATAAAGGTTTTAAAGTTTAAATTGAAAGGAAAAGGTAAACATTTGGATAACTACATTTATACGGATTATAAATAAACACTCGGCTAACTACATAAGATCCGTGTATAAAACACCAAGAGGAAAACAAAGTAGGGAAGGAGGGGGGCAGGAAAAGAACAAGAGGAAGACAATCAAGAGGAAAACAAAGTAGGGAAGGAGGGGGGCAAGGAAAGAACAAGAGGAAGAGAGGCAGGGAAAGAAGGAATTAATAAATTAATTTCGTAAGGTTTACGTTTCGAATTTTTAAGATGTGGGGATATAAAAAAATCTTCAGTGATTTACTTTTAGACAGTGGTATACCTGGATGGGGTGACATTGTTGACCACCGAAAAATGGTTTTTAAAGTTTTTTTCTAACCAAAAATGTTTATCCGCCTTTGTAGCGTAAGTGGAGAAGGCGAGCCTGGCCCATTAAACAGAAGGCCTATGATTTGAACCTTTGCAATGTGAAAGGAACCACACAAAAAAATCTCTTATGGCTTTCCTCTAGATAGTGGTATATCCGGATGGACGACATTGCCGACTACCTAAGTGTAGCTTTCAAGGTTTCTTTCTAACTTAAAAGTTTTGTCCCTAAGGGTTAGGTGGATTGGTAAGTGTTTGTCTGCCAAGCACTTATCAAGAAGACATCCATGTTCGTCCATGTTCAAACCTCAAAGGTTAGGTGGATTGGTAAGTGCTTGTATGGCCAAGCACTTACCAAAAAGACACCCAAGTTTAAACTTTGAGGGCAACCTGTTTCCAAAGGTAGTAGTCTGATCTGAATCCTTTAAGTATACACGTTAGACCGATAACGATACGAAACTTGAGTGACAGTTGGTCCCTTCACGTCAGATCAATAACAACGGACAAAATAGGTTTAATGGGAGAAGCCATGTGATTTGAATCCCACGAAGGAAAAAAAAAAAACAAACAACAAGGCATAATAGGTTTGGTGGGAGAAGCCCCTATGGTTTGGTTTGAACCCTTGTTAGTTGCTAAAAATAGTGTGGTTGTGACCAACTCTCTAATGTAAAAAAAAAAAGCCTAAATAAATTTGTAATTGTTTGTTTGGTCCCACACTTATTAACAAGAGATTTAGGTTCAAAACTTTAGAGCATGCTTGTTGCAAAGGTAAAATCTGATTTAAATTTTTTGAATGCATGTCGGATCAATGACGTCTGCAAAGGTAAATGACTATACGATTGAGCGATTGGTGATCCCCACATGAATCATCAATAACGAGATACTATAAACTTATTGGGAGCAGCTCTACTTAAAATTACTATTTAAACAACTCCTTACCAAAAAAAACACAAAACTATTCTAGGCACGAAAAAAATACTCACCTTAATAATGACTCCGCCAACAATTAAAAAACATTAATCAATTTCGTCCAAAACGAAGAATTAACGATATTAGGAAAATGATATCAAAGGCGCCGCACCCAAGTAATTGTTGGAAAAAGATAAAGCTATCTCTAAAACCCTAACGTTGTCGCCCTAAACCCTAGCGGCCATTTTCAATTTCCTCCTATATTTTCCCACTCCATCTTCCTCTTTTCTCATTCAGAAATCACTTTTGCGGAGATCCAACATTCGTAGGTATTTCTTGTTCTGCGATTAGAAGCAGCAGAAGAACAAGGAATCTCCGTATTATTTCGCTATGGAGTTCTGGGGTATGTTTTATGCTGTTAATGTTTCTGTTTTCAGTTTGATGTTTTGATCGCCATTTAGTAGTGTTTACATCCTGTTTTTTTCTATGATTCTCTTATTTTTAGTTGTGTAGGTTTGGTATTGTATCCTTCTGATCGATCTTTCGGGATTGACCCACATAATATTTGTTTTTCTTGTTCTGTTTTTGTGTCGTGGCTTATTTGATTTTGTTTGCTGCATTTTATGAAGAATATTTTAGGGTTTATTTTGAATAGTGCGTTTTACGATTATCTATTACACACAGATATATGTCACGGTTTATGGTTAAGTGAATTATTTTGATAGCTTGTTTGGTTGCAGTTCTTATGCATGAGGGTCTCTGCTTTTTTTAATTATATCTGTACTGTTCTTTAACGTTTGTTTTGGTTGCCACAACAGGAGTTGAAGTGAAGCCCGGACAAACTCTGCCTTGTATTCCTGGGGAAGAGAAATACATTCATTTATCTCAGGTTTTTTTTCGCCCTTGCTGTCTTTGTTTATTTTTCTATGTATTTGTTTCTGTTTATTTATCTGCACTTTTATCTGGTGCTTTGTCCGAGGCGTTTGCTCGTTTTTGGCAGGTTTTATTGTAGGGTTTTTCAGGGTTTATGGTGTTGCTTCAGGGTTTATGGTGTTGTCTTGCAGGCCTTTTTATTAGAAGGCATTGACATTGATTTTTGCATTTATTACCCTTTTTGGCCGCAGATTGCAATTGGGGAAAATGCAGAAGCAAAGCAAACAGTTCCAGTTTATGTGCATTTTGATGGAAAGAAAATCATGCTTGGGACCTTTAATGTGGGGACATGTGATCAGATCAGACTGAATTTGGTCTTTGAGAAGGACTTCCAAGTTTCTCACGGTTCTAAGGCTGCTAGTGTTTTCTGCTCTGGATATACCACGTTTATCCAGGATGAAGAATATCCTTTGTATGGTTAGTTAGTTGTTAATATTGAGTAATTAGTTTCTAATGATAATAATAAGAAATCCTTTTTGAGGCATTGCATGGATATTCTCCCGCGTGCTGCTTTTCCTTAACTTGCTCGGGTTCCTCACATTTGGAGGCCTATCTGATGAAGGTAATCATATATATGTATATATATTTATATATATTTAAGTTGACACTTGAATGTCTTTAGTCTCAATTTGATTTTCCTTAATTCAATCACTGTAGACTCGGAAGACGAGGAGGAAATGATGCGGGCAGCCTTTCCTAGAATAGAGAATGGTGGTAAGTTGGTTGGTTCTGCTCTTGAGCATTTATGTAAAAGGTGTAAAGGGATTGTGTTTTCAAGGCACACTCTAGGTTTGTAATTTGACATTTGTTCTTTCTTTTAATTTTTTTAGGGAAACCTGCAGTTACGGCTGTAAAAGAGGCTAAGGATGCAGTAGCTAAGCCTGGCAAACCTAGCAAAGAAGGGCTGAAGGGAAAGCCAGAGTTGCCTAAGCCTTCTAAGAAGGATGAAAAAGATGAAGATTCAGATGAAGATGAGGAAGATGAAGATTCAGATGAAGATGAGGTTTGAAGTTTTCATTGTGTATCTGCTTATTAGGGTAAATGCCCTTTTTTTTGAAGGGCTGGATGAAGGCTCCAAGACATACCAATTCGTTCGGTATCCCACAGGGGCTATTATTATTATTATTAGTTTGTCTTGAATCAAATGTTTTTGTTTTGACGAATTTCTAATGAAATATGGGAATACCGCATTTGTTAAGATGTTTTTAATTGTTTTGGGACTATCGCCCTTTTGTGGTATAGTTTTTTTAGAAGCACCTGCTACATTTTCTAAATTTCTGTTGTACCCTAAAAATAGGAAATGGAAGATGCTAGTGGCAGCGATGAGGAGGATGAAGATGACGATGATGAGGAGGATGATGAAGACGATGATGAGGAGGAAGAGGAGGAAACCCCTAAGGTATAATTAGGTGTGGATGATTTGTTCAGCTTGCGTTGGCATTCAGTGCTTTTAGTTTTATTGATACATCAATGCGTCATGTTATAGGCTTCTGCTGGAAAGAAACGACCTGTGCCAGCTTCGGTGATTAAGACACCGGGAACGGAAAAGAAAGCAAAGTTAGCTACACCTCAAGGTCAAAAACCAGGTTGGTCTTTTAAACAGTTGGAGTTATCTTTGTCTTCTTTTGGTGCTCTTGTGACATTTGGGTTGATCAATTTTGAATGTTTACGCTAGTACCTGGGGTTTACATGCAAGTATGGTTCCTTTCTCTTTTCCATGGTGGTGACTAAACCCAAGCAGAACAACTTTGTTATCTTGTTGTCTCATTAATTATAAAAATGCGGGACGCGACCATGAGAAGTAGAAATGGATCTTGCAACAGTTAGCAGTAGACATTTCCACTTATTTGGCACTCTTTATTTGTTTCCATTGTGAGGATCCGAGAACATGTCAAAGGAAAGACCTTAGATATCCAAACTATTTTTTCATATTGTTAGTTTCAACAACATAGATAGCCTAAATTCTATAATTAGTCTATGAGTTTGCACACTGGCTTCAGTTTCATTCACTTTCTCTATTGATTTATTGTTGTGTTAAATTTGCATATATGTGAGTTAATTTGCATTGCCAGTGCTAACATCATAATTAATCTGAAAAATTTGGCATATTGCCTTCAGTTTCATCCACACTATCATCCAATGCAAGATTAATCTCCTTATGAATAGGAAGTCTCAAATTTCTGATGGATGTTTGGAACCCCATGGTGAACATTGTTGTGGAATTCTTGCGTAGTTTTTCCTGCAGGCTTAACTTTTTCAAGTGGCATTTGTTGTCAATTCTTTGAAGCTGTGATAGAATGCGTTACAATCTATTTTAATAGCTTATTTTTTTGAAAATTTGAAGTTAACAAGGGAAAATAACCTCCATTTTTATTGTACTGGTACAAGGCAAGGTTTAAGATGAATTTTTATTTGTGTTGAGATGGGCTCCCTTCAAATACCTTTTATACTTTTGGTAGGTCTATCCACTTGTTAAAATAAACACTGGTAATTTCCATCCATAAATAATTTATGCACATGGGGAACAGACAATGTTGCTGCTCGGGAGTATTGGGGAAGTCTAATCCTTGCAGGTAGGGGAAAGGAAGGTAACAATTAAGTATGTTTCTGGTCCCCTCGCTGATGTTGGGAATAAGTATAGAAAAGCTGAATCAGTTCTGTAAGCTCAAAAAGACATATAATGTCATTTTTTTGTTACAAGTAGCCAGTGCATATGTTGAATGTTTGTTGCATGCAGGTGAAGCCAAGAAAAATGCGCATGTTGCAACTCCTCATCCAGGAGCGAAGCAGGGTGGCAGAAAGGGCAAGGAGACCCCAGGAGGCTCAAAGCAGCAGACTCCTTCTAAAGATGTATTTATATTTGATGGTTGTTTTGAACCACGATTTAACTTTGGCAAAAGTAGTACTCTTACATTAGTTCCTTCTAATTATTTCTTGTTGGAATGCAGACCCCAAAGACCCCAAAATCCAATGCTACACCTGCATCGGGGAAGAAACTTGGCCAATATAATTGCACTACATGCCAGAGGTGATCGCTCTTTGTTTTGTTTGTGATGTTCACTCTTTGGAAATGTGACTTAGTACTTGCTATATTTTGTTAGTGGTACTATTACTGTTGTGCTATGCTAGGTCATACCTGCTATTCTTTGTAAGTTAATGCTAGTTTTCTTTTCAGGAACTTCAATTCTGAATCCGCATTGAGTAGCCATAATACTGCAAAGCATTCTGCAGGAAAGTGAAACGGTGGAATATTTGTGAATTTGCATTTTAGTAGTGTAATGTTGAGAAATCTAGTTTGAGATTTGCTGCTGATTAGCATATCTTTATATCATTTGGAGAGGTTAATATGGTAGGCAATGTCTTTGGGCATCTCTCTAATTTGTCCAGATTACCTGGTAGTCATTTTGTTAAAAGAACCAAAGTCCATTGTATCTTCCGTGATTCTTTCTTTGTAGACTCTCTAACAATTCTGCTGCTACTCTGTTGTCACAGTTCAGTATGATTGTGGTGGGAGTTTTTTTTTTTAAGGATATGTGCTTCGTCATAGTTAATCCTTAACTGGAGGTCATTCCTTGAAATGAATTTTGCCTAGATTGAGTATTTGAATGCAACGTTTCAACTGAAAACTGAACTGGGAACTTTATATTAAAAGTTTTGTTCTTCTAATATGTGCTTTGTTAATTTGCTTCACCACTGTGCTTTGTTAATTTGCTTCACCACTGCTTTCTTTGAATTCATATTCTATTGCACAGGCAAATACATTATTAGCATTTCTCAAATTATTATTTGAGATTACAGTTTGCAAGGCTTTTCCTTTTTTGTTGCTTTACATTTAAAACAAAAGTGTATGATTTGAGAGTTCTTACACATTTTTTATTAAATTACACAATAAAGTAATGTACTGATAGATCCGTGATCAAAGGTCTATGAATGGGCTTGTTTCATATTGGTTATATGGATTGAAATTGGCTCTACATTATAACCCACATAGGGGTATTACACCAGCTTGAACATGGTCTCGTTGAATTTGAAATTTAGAGGAACTTCTGCCGTTTGATTGTTTCAGATAGCATTATTGTCAAGCTTAAGTGCATTTTGATATGTATAGATTGATTTTGTGAATGAGTTGATAATGCAAATTGTTTACTGTTTATTTTTCTGATGATTTCAGATGCATAAATGTCCTGTGAAATGGTTGTGAAAGCAACCTCGACATTGCGAGGTCCATTTTGTTTTTTCAAGTTGCTAAATCTTGTTTTTATGTTACTTCAGCGTAAAATTTCCATTGATAAGTTTCCTCAACTATATAGTGTCTAGAATAATTAGCCTGATTTGGTTGTGTATGACAATACTCATGGAAGTGTGCTTAATCATATAATTTATTATAAATTATCTTCTCTTTTCTGGAGCCAATACGATTTTGGAGTTTCAAAATGCTACGATTTTGGACTTAACAATGCTGGGGGTTATTGTACTCACCTCCTAAATCTCAAATTAGTGAGTACTTTGTGAGTACTTTTGTGTGTTATTAATATAAAAATTAATGCAGATCTGGTGTCATTGTATTGGTGGAATTTTAGATGGAGCATCCAAACTACCTACACTCAATAACTTCGTACACTGAGTAATAGTTAAGGAACCCCAAACAGGCTCAGGCTCAGGCTCAGGTTCAACTTTATTTGGTCGTATATTTCTTAACCCTACTATTTCTAATTATTCCTTGTTTTGTTGGTCGTATATTTCCTTTGGATGTTCCATATAAAAATGTAATTCAACCAACTCCACTTATAGCGGTTTCCACTTTACATTCTTTGCTTTTTTTTGTTTTTCTTATACTCAACAACATAAATTCATTTTATGACTTGATTTCATCTATCAAGGCTCTCTTGGGTGAGTTGATAGGGTTGGTTTAGATTCTTTTATGGCTAAACAAATCTCTTTTCATTACCTCTATGGATGAGTTGATAGGGTTGGTTTAGATTCTTTTATGGCTAAACAAATCTCTTTTCATTACCTCTATCTTTCTTGATTACCTCTAATTTACTTTCCTTTCCTTTAAATTTTATTTTATTGCTTTCTAGCCATACAGTCCAAGTATAGTATCTTTTGATATACCCTATATCCCATTTTTTTTTTTTTTTTTTTGTAAAACCTCACTTTTAAAAGTTTTTTGCAATAGCTTTAACTATTTTTCAATTATGCTCTTCATCACCATGCAATATATTAAGAATCCATTGCCATAGTTTCCATACTATTGAGCAGTGTCCCAAGAGATGATGTGTACTCTCCTCCTTTTTACATAGAACATTGTGAGGGGCCATGAAAACCCTTTTTTAGAAGGTTATCCTAGGATAAATTTCTTTTATGATGTACTAGCAAAACAAACATTTTGACTCTATGAACCATTGGTAGAGAGAATGCAGTAAATATTAAGCTTGGGTCATTGAGTTCAACATACATACTTAGAAGAATTCTTGCCTATTGTCTTTACTCTCTTTGTACAATCTTCAAATTACTTTTCTCCTAAAAGCTAAGTTTGCATCCATAAGAATTTTCATATCGAGATCTCCCTTAGTTTTATCATCACACATCTTATTCCGTTTCACTAAAAGCAACTTTTGAGTCATTGGGTTCAATGTACATACTTAGAAGAATTTCTGTCCATTGTCTTTACTTTCTTTGTACAATCACCCAATTACTTTTCTCCTAAAAGCTAAATTTGCATCCATAAGAACTCTTAAATCGGGATCTCCCTTAGTTTCATCATCACACACCTTATTCCATTACACCAAAAGAAACTTCTGAGTTATTGAGTTCAACTGAGTCATTGGGTTCAACGCAAATACTTAGAAGAATTCTTGTCCATTGTCTTTACTCTCTTTGTACAATTTCCAAATTACTTATCCCCTAAAATCTAAGTTTGCATCTATAAGAACTCTTAAATAAAAATCTTGTCTAGTTTTATCATCACACCTTATTCCATTTCACCAAAAGAAACTTTCTTTTATCATGTAATCTTGACCACAAAAATGATCGCATGATATAGATTTAACTTTTTTTTTATCAATTTTGGCATAGTATGCAAGAACATATAATATGTCGAAATGGCTTATGTAAGATCGATTTAATTAGCTAATTAGCTAATTAGCTGCACTCTTACTACTAATGATAACCATCTACCTTTACATACTAATTGTTTATTTTCATCTTCACTAATGATAACCATCTACCTTTCCATGTCGATAGTTTATTCTGAACTTCACTTGTAATTGGATTCCACAATTTTATCCTCATTTTTCCGTCAAATAAGGGCATCACTAAATGTGTTGCTGAAAAATTTGCCTCCATTTGAAGTAACCTACATATCCTTGCTTTGATTCTAGTGTAATGATTAAGAAGTAAATTTTTGATTTTGTCTTGTGAACTTTTTGCATTGATGCTCTTTCATTTTCCTTTAATAAGTTATTCAAAGCTCTGATCTTGTTTATCCCTACCCTCTCAGAAAGGGTTGTATCATTTATATACTGTTGATGGGGAATGTTGTCGATGTTATTACTAGCCTTAAGTCCACTTATTAGTCCATCTTTGTTAGCCATCTTCAAATTCCTACCCAAAACCCCTACCATAATGATTAACATATATGGTGATCGAAGATCTCCCTGTCTAAGATCTCTTTTGGTTTTAAATGATTATGTTATTAACCCATTAACCAAACATTGAATATGATAATGTAAAGACACAAGCTTTAATCCATTTGATCCATGTCTACCCAAGTCCAAACTTTTATAAATATTGCAAAAAGAAAATTCCATTTAACCCTATCATAGGCTTTACTTATATCAAGTTTTAAGATCATTGCTACCTCTTTTCTTGAAGCTGCATAACTGCATGAGCTAATGTGATCTCGAGTAGAATCTTTCTTCCTTTCACAAATCCTCCTTTCTCTTTTGAAATAAATTTGTCTTAACATTGGTCTTAACCAATTTGCCATCACTTATCTTATATGCCATATTATATAGGCTTATTGGCCTAAATGAATCAAACAATTCTACATCCTTCTTTTTTGGAATTAGGGTAAGAAATGTTGCTTTTATTTTATGAGGTATGTATTGTTTTATCTTAGACTGTTCCATTGCCAGCAATAAAGAATCCTTCTCTATATACCAATTATGTAAGGTATGTATTGTTTTATCTTAGACTGATCCATTGCCAGCAATAAAGAATCCTTCTCAATATCCCAATTATGTTGATAGAATGCTACAAAGAGCCCATTCAGACTCGAGAATTTATCCTTATCAAAAGAGAAAAGAGCTAAATGAACTTTTTTTAGAGTAATAGGCTCCACCGGTTTCGTAGTCTTCATCTATTATAACTGAAGGTACTTCTTGTAGTAGTTTATCATTAAGAACTTTGAATTCCGATTCTAGACATTTTAGTAAAATAACCTTCTCTCCTTTCTAATTTCACCATGGTTTTCAATCCAAAACCTTTCTACCAATTTAATTCTACTAATTTTGGATGTTGATCTTCATACTGTTGCCATCCTATGAAAAACAATATTTTTATCTCCTTTTAACAGGGCTGTCTTGATTTCAATGTCTAATTTTTTTTTTCTTACTCAAAAAATTATGATATTCACTAAGCAACTATTTTTCCTCCGAGCTTGGATTATTATCCTCACCTTTTTGGAATTTTGAAAGTTTCTTTCTTTCTTCTCAAAAATGTTTTTGAAAGTGTTCTTATTCTATTCTTTTAAACTAAATGTCATTGATTTAATTTGTTTTGGAAATGTATACATCCCACTATTTCATGAAGAATTCCACGTTTCTTCTTACATCTGCTCATGTTTAAAATATGATCTTTTTTTGAATTATCTTACCACCATTTTAACTCTTATTGGCCAGTGATTTTAACCAATCCTTTTCAAGGTATTAATTTGAGCACAAGTTCCTTCATCTAGCCAATGATATCAGAGTATGCATGTCTATTTTTTCTACTATTAGGTTATGGTCTTTCCTATTGTTTGTCCATGTATAGTTATCTGCTTCAAAATCAACCTCCCATAGATTATTATTTTGAATAAAAGCTAAGAAATCCTCATACTTTGTTGTTTTCCTAATTCCCTTGAAATTTTCATCCAACTTGGTTATGGCATTAAAATCTCCTATGATTATGAATTGGGTTTCATGTTCTTTACTTCTCATAAAGGCTTCAATCCCACTCCATATTTCTAATGAGGTTATCCAATGCCTAGTTTTATGAATGGTTGTTAGGAACTTTCTAATTAAAATAAACATATTCACATAAATATTAAAATAAAAACAATAATCTATGAAGAGTAGAATATTACAATATGAAATGTAAATGCATATATATAGATCTTACAAATCACAATACAAAATCGCTGGCCTCTTTGAAGGGGCAACCTCGTTCAATACTTTCATTCAATATGCAAAATGATACTTTCATGTATGCCCCTTTGTCTTTTAAAGATACATTTTATGCAACCTTGAAATAATGCTTAAGAGTTGACTTACATGAAAAGTGCCACCCGTGCTAGAATCTTCTACCAAACAAACAATTACATTCTTTATAATAATTACATGAAATGGTTCCACTTGTCTAGGTGCTTCAAATGCCACATACCATTACAAAATATTATTAGAATGAGGTCCTTACATTAGAAAGGGGTCATTACAAAAGAATATAAGGATTGCATAATAATGTTAGGATGGGGTCCTAACATGCCCTTCCCCTTCAATAAACTTTGTCTTCAAAGCTGGAGATGAGGAAACTGCTATTGTAGTTGCTAGAGACTCAGAGGTGGCATCTTCAGGTTGTAACCCACACCATTGAACACGAACCTTAGTGATGACACGATTGCAAAGGTGCTTGATCTCTGTTCCAAAATTTGTATAGGTTCAAGCACGATGGAACCTTCATCCAGTTTTGGTAAAGTGGATTGAACCTGTACCTTATTGTCCACAACCTTCTTGAGAGAAGAGACATGAAAGAATGGATGTATCTTGGACATTGTTGGAAGGGCCAATTTTTAGGCTATTGCAGCAATCCTTTGTAATACCTGGTAAGGTCCATAGTACATGGCGATAAGTTTTTGGTATCGATAGAGCTAGAGTGATGATTGTTTGTAGGGTTGCAAGCAGAGAAAAACCATATCTCCCACTTCAAAGCTACGCTTAGAATGGTGTTGATAAGCTTGTTGACGTATACAATTCTAGGCCAATTCAAGATTCATCTTAAGTATTTAGAGGATAACGACATGTTGGTTGAGAGTGGCATTAACAAAGTGAACCTCGGAACTCCCTAGAATGTATGAAGAGGATGTGGGTGGAGAAAGACCATAGACAACTTCAAAGGGTGTCACCTTGGTCACGATGTGATATGAAGTATTATACCTCTACTTGGTCAAAGGAAACCATCTAGCCCATTATGTAGGATGCTCGAATACCAAGCAACGAAGATAAGTTTCCAAGCACTTATTAACAATTTTGATTGGGCGATATGTCTGAGGATGATAGGCCAAACTCATTCTGAGATGAGTTCCCTACAACTTAAATAATTTTTGCCAAAAATGATTAGTAAAAGTAGGATCCCTGTTTGACACAATGGATTTGGGTATTCTATGAAGGCAAAAGATGGAGTCTAAAAATATTTGGGCGACTGTGGAGGCTATGTAGGGATGGGACAAGGAACAAAAATGAGCATACTTTGTGAGATGATCCACTACCACCAAAATAATTGATTTTCCTCCTGATTTAGATAACCCTTTAATAAAATCCATAGAAATATTTGCCCATACTTGTTCTGGAATTGGTAAGGGTTGAAGGGTTCTAGGAGAACACACCATTTTTCCTTTCATTCATTAACACCTATCACATTTGGCCATAAAAATTTGAATATCCCTTTTCATTCCATTCCAAAAGAAAGTATGCTTAGTCCTTTCATAAGTTTTGAGAAATCTAGAATGTCTCGCTATTGGTGAGGTATGCATTTCCTACAAAACAAAATCTCACATTGAGATTATCGAGGGAATAACCAATCTGTCATGATGTCTCAAGTCGTGACCATCCCAATTGTATCCAGGGCATGAGTTGGGCTTTGCTTGAAGTTCGGTGATCAAAGTTTGCAAGCTAGAATCCTTGACCATTTCTTTTTTGAAATTGTTAATCCATTAAAGGATTGGGGAAGGCATTTAACATACTCTGATATTCAAACTATCGTGACAGTGCATCAACCACTATATTATCCTTATATTTTTGTATATGTGATTTTATAATCATAGCCCACCAATTTAGAGACCCATTTTTGTTGTTCAAGTGTGTGTACCCTCTGTTCCAAGAAATACTTGAGACTTTGATGGTCGATTTTAATTGAAAAATGACACCCAATGAGACATGACCTCAATGATTAATCATATGTAAAATGGCTAACATATCCTTTTCATAAGTGGATTTTCCCAAATTGTAGCTTGAAAGGGCTCTACTAGTGAAAGCCAGGGGCCATCCTCCTTGCATAAAAATGCCATAATTCCATTGCTTGAAGCATCATTTTCAATTACAAAAGGTTTAGAAAAATCAAGAATTGCTAACACCATGGTGGTTGTCATAGTCTGCTTTAATTTTTTAAAAAGCGTTCTACTGATTTTGACCAAAAAGGAATTAAGGTACTATCTTTCTATAGTTTTTTAAAAATTTACGGTAATACCTCGTGAGACCCAAAAATCCTTGAAGCCACTTGAGGGTGTGAGGCTTTGACCATGCTTGAACAACCTCAATCTTTGTAGGGTCAACTTTAACTCCTTTGGTGACAATGTGACCCAAATACTCTACTTCTTGCAACCCAAAATAACACTTAGACCTCTTGGCATAAAGTTGATTATTAGACAAAAGCTATAAAGTCTAATCCAAATGTTGTAAGTGCTCCTCCCAAGAGTAACTATAAATTAGGATGTCATCAAATAAGACTAGAATAAATTGTAAAGGGCCAAAAAATAGAATTCATCAAACTCTAAAAATTGGAGGTTGCATTGGTTAGACCAAATGGCATAACCAATAATTCATAGTGCCTTTCATGAGTCCTAAAAGCGGTTTAAGGAATGTCATCGTCCTTGATTTGGATCTAATGGTATCTTGATTGCAAATCCAACTTTGAGAACTATTGTGCTCCATGCATTTCATCCAATAATTCATCAATTATTGGAATAAGAAGGTTATCTTTAACCGTTATTTTATTTAGTTCCCTAAAATCCACACACAAATGCAAAGAACCATCCTTTTTCGGGGAAGAATAGGGACTGACACTAGGACAAATAACCACTACAATAAGAAGCTCTTGCACTATTTTCTCGATTTTTTTATTTTTGGGCATATGCATACTTGTAAGGGCAGACACTTGGAGGAAGACTACTAGGAATAAGCTAAATTTCATGATCATGAGTAGTCCATTGGGTTCCCCAAAAATTATGGTATATTTTTGCAATAACATCTGTAATTCCTTAGGTTGGTCTTTGTCTCCACTATCGAAGTCTTGTATAGAAAATAATTGGGCCACAACTCCATGGGTTGATTTTTTAATTTTTTTTTCCATCCTATGAGATGTCACAATTTGAGTTGTCCCAGATTTCAAACCTCACAATGTGTACTTTATCTCTTGTTGGCTAAATTTCATCCAAAATTCAAAAAAATCCCATAATACTAGATCCAAAAATCTCAACCACTAAGCACCCAAACTAACATCACACCCACCTAGGGGTAGGGCAAACATGTCTGCCTTGAAATTATATTCCCCTATTTGTATTTTAACATTTCTACACTTTCCCTTACAAGGAAAAGTTCCTCCATTGACGATTATTACTTCAAAGGAGTTACAAGATTTAATATATCAATTTCTCTGTTTGGTCATCCTTGGGTCAATGAAATTATGGGTGCTCCTAGTGTAGAGGGGAAAAACTGCCCTATCGCGTACAATTCCCAAAAGCTGGATCCGCAAGAGAGAAAGCCTTTGGGGTGAACCACGGGGGTATGTTGTTCTCTACACTCGATGCTAGGGGGAAGGGTTCACCAAGAATGGTTTAAGGACTCGCTCCAAGTCCTCTAGTTTTCAAGAATGTTTGATGTATGAGATTCAAGACAAACACCTAGATTTGGCCTTTCTAGATCTATGCTATAAAAGATAAAGGACAATGCAGAAATACAGAATGCAGGAATACAAGAGCTAACCCTAGAATGATTCTTTCCTTTGAATGCTTTTCTAACCTAGGGTTCTAAACAGACAACCTTTAAGCAAGGGCTCAAGAAGAGATGCACAAACATAATTAACCCTAAGTGCACACTATATGTTGTTTATCTTTAAATACCTAGAACTTAATTAAATATATTTCTATAAAATCAGATCTAGGGTTTATAACAGAATTATAAAGCACTCAACAAACAACCTAAAGACTAATCAGAACACTTAGCTTATCCGGTGATTTATCCTTGCTTTTATCCCTTTGTCCAAAGCTATCAATAATTCCTGTTCTTGCAAGACAACTTAACAAACACTTGAAAAATAGGATTAGCATTAGGGGGCCTGCTTAGGCCGCTGTACAATAGTGCTTGGAGGTGCAACAGTCAAGCCCCCTAGGTCCTTTTAGCTGACCTTTGATAAATAAAAGTAGAAATTGACCTTTGGAAGAAAACAAACATAATACAATACAACAGAATAGAATGATGGAATCACAGAACATAATATAACATCAAGCTCTAAATGCAGCCTAGAATGCAATGATGAAATTTGGGATAATAGATTACCCCCAAATTTTTCTCAGGTGAGATCGTACCCCATAACAGGTGAGCATGATAACGCACAGGCGAAATCGCACCCCATAGCAGATCGAGCATGATTTCATCGAAGTGAGATGAAACATCTTAGACTAAAGTGAAATAATAAATCTAAGATGCAATGAATGAAAACAAGTATGCAATAGAGCACTTTCACCTAGCAGAGTGCGAGGAAGTAGACAGAAAGGTTTGAGACCTCCCAAATGGTTGATCTCTCCTTAGGGCTTCAACACCAATCCACCAAGAGCGAGCAGAAGCAATCAACAATCAATGCAATAGAAATCCAATCAATATTCAAACTCCAAATTAAACTTGCTTGCACACGAAGAAAAAGGATGCGAGAAATCAAATGTTAGCGAGCAATAAATCATCAATAATCCATATAATGTCAAATTATGTGATTGTGTGTGAGAAGTGAATTCAAACCCTCCTTATATAGTAGATTTGAAGGTGAGAAAGGTGAGAAAACCAAGGAGGGCCGACGTAAAACATGCCAAACCTAAAGAATTAGGGTTTCCTTGAGAAAAACCCTAAAAAGGTGAAATCATGCCCCATCAAGGCCGATCACGATTTCGCCATGCGAAGTCATGCCCCATCAGGGACCGAGCGCAATTTCACATAGAGAGAGAAAATAGGTAAAACAGGGGGAAGAAGCCTTACCCTTGCCTTAGACAAGTCTAAGGGGCCTCCCAAAGGGCTCTAGGAAGATTGCCCACTAAAGTGGGTCAATTTTTTATGTCTACATTTTGCCCCCTCTTTGACGCATTTATGGCCTAATAAATGTGTCAAAGAAAATATGTAAACACACACAAACAAAAGGTGACAAGAAAAAATGGGGTGGCTAGTTTAGAAGAAAGGGATGGTGCAAAAATGGTGTTATTCCGAACACTTTCATGTTTTACATGCAAATCGAGGCATTAGGGACATTAATACCTCTAAGGCCAAGGTGCCCCCTCGAGTTTTATGAGGAATAAATCCCTCATAAAAACTCGAAAATATAGACTCAGAAGAAGGAGAAGAAAACAAAGAAGAGAAAGAAAAGAGAGAAAAAATGCACGAAAAATAGAGATAAAAGTGAAAAAGGGGTAAAACCCTAATTCATTTTTACTGCACGAGAGAGAGAAAAGGAGCTCTAGAGAAAAAGGGGAGATGGTGCTACCGATGCACCATTCAATGATCATGAGGGGTGAGGCCGACATGAAAGTAGAGCGAGCATAGGTAAGATCAAAAACCACACCTGCATTTCGATTTTGTTCAATTTTTTACAATTTTTTGAGTGGTTTTTCATCAAAATCGATGGTTTTACCATGTACGACCCAGGCGATTTTGTGGCCCGGCCATGATTTTCCCCTGGGTGGCAGTAGCAAAATCATGACTAGCGCAGGACTAGTAGCAATATCGCTTAGATGAAATCGTGACCCTAAAAAACCAGGCATGATTTCGTCAAAAAGGCAAAAAAAAGAAAAAGAAGAAAGAAAGAGAGAGGAAGAAAGAAAAAGAAGGAAAGATGCAAGCAAGCTAACTTGGAAGATGTAAAATTGAACTTTAGCAATCAAACTTAAAAATTATTTTATTTTAATGCAATTAATTTTAATTGATTGATTAATTTAGGAGATTAATTTTTTATTTATTGAACTGATGGAAAATTTTATTTTTTTATTGTTATTGTAGCTTAGAGTACTCGAGAGCCACGAGTGGAGAGCCAGCTCCCTAGAGGTGGAGCTAGAGGCACTCGAATAGGTGGAGAGGGATACATTAGAGGTGGTGGGGCTAGACCACCTAGTGAGGCTACCTCGAGTAGAGGCAGATAGGGCCCTACTGATGGCACTAGTGGAGAGATGGTACCCAGAGTCATCCACCTTTCAGTTACCCATATGAGAGATGACCATCACACTAGAGGATGTGTGGTGCATCTTGTATATCCCTATCAGAGGGATAATAGTTTACAGAGTATGAGGGAGACCAATGACCTTGCAATAATTTTTAGGAGGTTGGGCCCACCAAGTGTGAGAGAGCACCATAGTCATAGATGACCTAGTGGGGTGATATGGGGTGGATCCATTGATGACCATGCTCTATGGGGTGGTGGTGGGATAGTTGATGTGCCATACCAGTAGGTGACATCTACCATGGATGATGGTGGGTGTAGTGGTAGACATGCGACACCAGGGAGTTCAATTCGCATGGGGTCCATATGTGTTGGCCCGCTTGTATAGGATATTGTACAATATCATGTACAAGTGGCATACAAGATTAGTGTGCATGAATTTGCTCTAGGTATGGAGTTGGGAGCACATAGTGATGCGGAGATCGGATGCACTACTAGGACCATTTCCCACCCTAGAGTGACCAACAACATATAGATGGTCCAAGTCCCTAGAGTGGGTCATGAGGACCTACGCAAGGCACCTACCACTAGCGAGGTGGGTAGTAGATGAGTTGAGGGAGGCCAAGATTATATGGTGACCTTGGTATCTACACCTAGGCTAGGATGAGGATAGGATAGAGCTAGTGAGGATCAGGAGGATCAAGTGGTTGACTACGAAGAGAGGGGAGCCAGAGGTCTTCCAATTCGATCGAGTCCTAAGGTAGTTCAAGATCTTACAAGGAATCCTAAACCTAGGGGATTACTAGTACCAAAGAGTCTATCAAGACCCAATAGGGGTGGGATCCAGAACTTGGCTAGGTGGGTAGAGGAGGACTTGGATGATCCTCCTTACATGGATCCTAGGGTGGATGACATAGGAGTGGCCTTCAACTACAAGTGATGGTATAGAGGAGTCATGCCCTAAAGGGTATCCCCACCTATTCTGATACAGAGGTGCTAGGTGATGGGCCTAGGTCTATAGTGAGATTTTTAAGAGGTAGCTCATAGAGCCACAGAGAGGGCACAATAGGGCCCTATAGCTTTGAGTCAGAGGTAGGCTCAAGTTTAGATTGAGCTAGTGATAGAGGACACCAGTGTTATAGGGACCAGGGAGGTAGGGGTATCTAGAGTTACCCCCATAGAGGCTAGGGTACTACTAGGTGGAGGATCAAGAGAGGCCTCCACATCAATAGTAGTTAATCGAGGCCAGGCCTCAAGATGAGGGGATCCAAGGGAGGAGGTAGAGGTGCTATGAGCATAGGTGGTGACTCTATAGAGATAGGTGGACCTACTCTAGGAGGATAGGTCCAAGAGGATCGAGGGACTATAGGGCTCATTGAGTATCATAGAGAGGGAGAGGGATGTAGCTCGAGTAGAGGTTGATCATATTCAAGGGGAGGTGAGCCATCTAGACATAGAGCACTAGAGGGCTTGAGTAGAGGGGATGGCTATCATTGGGAGCAGCCAGGCTAGTGATGGAGTCCACCTTCTATAGGTAGAGCTATAGAGGGTAGGGGAGAGGTTGGAGGTGGCCATTCAATGGGCTACCTTTTATGAGACCATGTACTACTAGGTGGTACCAATAGGGTAGAGAGTGACACTCCCTCCATCCCTCCAATCAGCTAGAAGATCATAATCTCGATCATAAATATTCTTAGCTTCACCATCCATGGGTATGCGACTTCCTAGACCACCTCCTCCTCCAGGCAGAGCAGAGGAGATAGGCTCTCAAAGCTAGGGCTAGGGATCAAGATGACATACCAATTTTTATTATGGCATGCATCCCTAGGGATTGGTTGAGTGTACCAAGACTAGACTATGGTACACCAACCAGAGACATGGATGTATCTCTCTTTTTCTCATCAAGTAATACATAGCTACTTTTATATATTTGTGATTGTGTGCATGTGATTTGATTTAATTTATATGTTCTTTAATTTTAATATTTTATGCATGCAATCTATCTTAATGCAAGACTATATGAAATGCATGGATGGAATGGATGGAAGAAAGAAAACACAAGATAAAACAAGAAAGAAAACCAACAAGGAGAAGAAGAAGAGAGAGAAGAGAAGAAGAAGAAAAAAGAAGACAAAGGAGAAGAAGATCCAAAGGTCAACCATATAAAATAGATAAGGATAGGTGAAACATAGTATCAAAATCAGCGTAGGTTGCAAGGGACCAATGTGATTAAATACTATGAATCATACCAAAAAAGAGGGAGCTAAACCCACTATGGGTATAGTACTCATCATAAAGGATGAGGTGTTGGAGTCTGACCCACTATGGGTGGTTGCTCACTAATTGACTATTATGGGGTGATTACCCACTAGGATGTATGTTGAGGCCTACTAAAAATGGCCAAGGAGCTTATCCTATAATGGGGTGTTGAGCCCGTTGAGTCAAAAGGGAGTATAACCCGATAGAAGATCATATCCGATAAGATACCTGCTAGGATGTATAATTATCCCATATGGGGTGTAATATATAAGGATAAAATATATTAGGTGAGTGCTATCCCCGATAGGGGTTTAAATCTGAACACAATATAGTGAGTGTGTGCAAATGTGCAAAGAAGACAACTTAGAGAAAGAAATAAAGTATACGTATTTCCTTGTCAAAAGCAAAGGAAGCCAAAGAAGAAAAAAGGAAGGCAATAGAAAAGTGACAAGGAAATATTAACAAACTATCATCCTTGATCTAAGAGATACTCTCACTACTTCCAAGACCAAGGAAGATAGAACTTGAAGAAGCAGACAAAATCAAGAAATAAGATTGAAGAAGAAAACCCTAGGTGGGGATCTTACTAGGCATCAGAACCCTAGAGAGAGTGCAATGCATGTGAGCTATGACCTAACTAGGTATCATCACATGCCATTATCGCAAGATCCCCAAAATCTATATGATCAAGCAGTCATGAACAAGCAATCATGCAAAATATGACATTCAAGCATGCAAGTTGTATTAAATGTTAGGCAAGCAATGCAAAAGGATGACAAGAAACAATGCAGTATGAGCAAGTAGATGGATGCAATGGAAATGCCAATGCATAGCTAAATGATAATTAATTGATTTGATGCAATTTTTATTTGTTTTTATTATTTATTATTAATTAATTTAATTGATTAATTTAAGCAAGCAGAATGAAAGTCGACACAAAATCTAAGTGTGCCACCTTTCTTAACAAAAATAACAGGCGTACCATGGACTATTTTATCAAAGAAATATCTAAAAGGTAAGCCTTCTCGATAATTAGGATTACGGAGAGGCTCCTTCATAGCTCTTTCTTTGGTAGCCATAGCATGATAATCAATGCATTCTCAAACATAACCATTCTTTTTAACATAAGGAGGAGCAATTCCTAACTTCGCAAGATCACTATAGGACAACGAAGTAGAATCCTCTTCCAAAATAGAAGGCTTACTCTTAGAACATACAAAATCAATCATATTGCAAAACAAGATATCAGAAGAATAAGGGGGACCATCATCCTCATCACCCACTCCTGACTTTTGATAATCCATATATTCAACATAAGTCATAAGATGATCATCATTATCAAATGGTAAAGGTTGGTATTTACTAGGTATAAAACCTATGCCACATCTCCCAGGCTAGATCTCGACATCCAAAGGCTCTTGAATGCCCTTATGTTGTGGCCCCAAACCTTTACCTACATATCCCATACTAGATAGGATCTATTTAGAAAGTGGGTAATCATTGGAAAGGTAACAATGAGCAAAAGAATGCTCAATGGGAGAGGGGTTGCTACCACATATATTTTCTTTGAAGGTAGTTCCTATGAAGATAAAGGTACACGTGCCAATGTGTACAACATCACCTTTCTTATGGGGTAAACCCATGGTTCTTGGTGATGGTGGTAGCTTGGCTAGATCCAGAAGAGGTGATTGAAGAAACTGATTATCATGATCCTGAGATGAGAGATTCAAGATGTGTTCCTCACTCATTTTTAAATTTTGAAATTGTTCTGATATCTGAGATGAGGAACATGGAGAAACCATTGAAGAAATAGAAGGACATAGGTTAAACTCAGATCGAGCTCGCTCTACATTTGAACAAAACTCAAATGGTCGAGGGTCACCGGAATGGTGATAACTTGGTTTTTGAATTCAAACTTTAAGCATTGATGAAGAGTAGAAGGGATGACCTTCATTGCATGAATCCAAGGTCATCCAAGAAGAATATTAAAATATGCAGGACAATGTACCACATAAAACAAAGTATCTAATATTTTAGGCCCAACCTTGAGGGGAAGAGATATGACACCACAGGCTTCTTGGGACTCATTGTTGAAAGATTTTATAATGATATCAAATTTTGTTAAATCTTCCTCTTTTAATCCAAATTTTTGAAAGAATTGATATGTACACAAATTGAGGGAAGAACCATTATCAATCAAAATTCTCTTAATAAAGGTATCCCCAATAAGTGCAGTGATGTAAAGTGAAGAATATTCTTGTAAGTTTGAGGAAGGTTTATCATCATCCGAGAATGAGATTTGATGTATCCCAAGAGAACCTATGACATCAACTATAGCATTGGGAGAAATATCTGAAGGAACCGATTGTTGCTTTAGAAATTCCATCAAAGCATCTCTATGGTTGGGAGAAGTTTGCAAGAGTTCTAAAATTGATATCTTTGTTGGAGTACTAGCCAACTGCTTTTGAAGATCAAATGAAACCTTAGGCTGTGATCTCAATACAATAGGTGGAGTTCCTGTATCTAAAACTTTCTTCTGAGTATTCTTCAAAACTGAACTAGGATGTAATACATAATTCTATCCTTGTTGAGGATGTTGAGTCTGAGCTTGTCTTCTTGTAGTTACCCCAACCATACCAACCATATTACCATAGGGAGGAGGCTCATTTTGATGAGCCACCTGATTTGCTACTTGTTGATTATGTTTTGGCAATGGATCTTTAAATATTCCCATATCTTGATTGGTAGTTACAGTTTGTTGGGTAGGTACTTGATTATTCACTGCCTGAGAATTACCTAAGTCAATACATCCTGCATCAATCAAATCCTGAACCACATGTTTCAACTTCTTACAAGAATTTGTCCAATGTCCTTCCACTCTATGATATGCACAATGTTGACCTACCTTATACCAATGAGTTGTAGTATCTGGTTGTCTTATGGGAGGTAATTCAATTGCCTTAGCTTCTAAAAGTTATTTCAAAGTTGCTTCCATAGACATATTAAGCCTTGTAAAATTTCTTTGTGGAGGTTTCTGAAGTACTATATTTTGTAGGTTGTTAGTAACATTATTAACAGGCCTACTATCCATTCCACTATCACCTCCTATGTGCTTGTTCTTATGTTGAGACTTAGTAGGTTTTTCTTCTCTGACTTTGAGTTGGCCTCTTCTGATAAGGGCCTGTTCTACTTTTCTTGCTAAATCAATTGCTTGATCAAAAGATGTAATAGTAGTAGTCTCTAGTGCATAAGATAATTATTCTTGTAAATTACCAATAAATATCTCAAGCATATCTTTTGGTGGTAAAGTATATCTCAAACGTCCAACTAAACTTCTCCAACGAGCCAAAAATTTTGAAAATCTTTCCTCTTTATTTTGTTTCAAATTATACACATCTTTCATTGTTATCTCCTTTTCAATGTAAGCACCAAATTGTTGAACAAATAATTCTGTTGTTTCTTCAAATTTCTTCAAGGAATAATTGGGTAACCGATAATACCACTCTAATGCCATGCCACCAAGACTCTTAGGAAATATTTTAAGTAACAACATGTCATCATAAATGAGATCATGGCAAGTTATTCTAAATCTTCTTAGATGCTCTATTGGATCTTTTGTACCCTTATAAATAGGTAAAACTAGCATAGAAAAATGCTTAGGATAAGGTCTAGCAACAACAATAGGATCCAATGGTTGATTACACATTTCCTTATAATTGTAAGTAAAACTTGAAGGCTGAATCATCTCAACTTTTGAAACCAATTACTTTACCATATTTGCCAAATTTTGCACTTCTGGATTATTGTTATGTGTTATTCCTAGATTCTCATATGTGTGTTGAGGAACCAATGCTTGATTCAAGTTGGAAGCATGGACATTATTGTTATATGTGGCACCTTGTGAAAATGGACAACTAACATTGGGTAGAACAGAAGCAAAAGTGTTGATATTAGAAGATTGAGGAAGAAATTGAAAACACTTTTGAGTAACACTACTAATTGGAGGAGCTTGCAGATTCCTTCCAATGTTGGTGGTTGTAGTAGTGTCAACAACTTGGTTCAAATTGTTAGGATGCATTGATTTAGGCAAGGGGTTATTTTGGTCAAGCATAGGGGAGCTTATTGGAGGAGGAGGTGGAGGAGTTTCACCTCTTTCGAGATGAGCTTCTCGCTCCATACCTCCCAATATCTTATCCCTATTAGCTTTCATAAAACCCCAAATGTGCTCAAATGATGAAAAGACAAACCCACCATTAGGGCCTTCATAAGGATCAAAATTCATTTCAATTTCCATATTATCTTGTTCTTCTAGATCTATGTTAGGATCCTCTCTATCAATATGATCATCTTTAGGAGGAACATAATCAGATCCAAGTTGCTTTCGTTGACTTCTAAGGAAAGGAGCCATTAGAAAAGTGAAAGGATAGAAGAGAATGCTAACAACAGAAACAAAAATATTTTTAAAATTATTATTAAAGTTTTCAACCACCCAAACAAATTTAATGATCTTGCTTAAAAATGTTTTAAAAATAAAGGAGGTGTTCACGTCGGGTTCACCAAAGATGTAGAGGGGGAAAACTACCCTACCGCATACAATTCCCAAAAGTTGGATCCGCAAGAGAGAAGCCTTTGGGGTGAACCACGAGGGTATGTTGTTCTCTACACTCGGTGCTAAGGGGGAAGGGTTCACCAGGAATGGTTTAAGGACTCACTCCAAGTCCTCTGGTTTTCAAGAATGTTTGATGTATGAGATTCAAGACAAACACCTAGATTTGGCCTTTCTAGATCTATGCTATAAAAGATAAAGGACAATGCAAAAATATAGAATGCAGGAATACAAGAGCTAACCCTAGAATGATTCTTTCCTTTGAATGCTTTTCTAACCTAGGGTTCTAAACAGACAACCTTTAAGCAAGGGCTCAAGAAGAGATGCACAAACATAATTAACCCTAAGTGCACACTATATGTTGTTTATCTTTCAAATACCTAGAACTTAATTAAATATATTTCTATAAAATCAGATCTAGGGTTTACAAAATAATTATAAAACACTCAACAAATATCCTAAAGACTAATCAGAACACTTAGCTTATCCGGTGATTTATCCTTGCTTTTATCCCTTTGTCCAAAGCTATCAATAATTCATGTTCCTGCAAGACAACTTAACAAACACTTGAAAAATAGGATTAGCATTAGGGGGCCTACTTAGGCCACTATACAATAGTGCTTGGAGGTGCAACAATCAAGCCCCCTAGGTCCTTTTAGCTGACATTTGATAAATAAAAGTAAAAATTGACCTTTGGAAGAAAACAAACATAATACAATACAACAAAATAGAATGATGGAATCATAGAATAAAATATAACATCAAGCTCTAAATGCAGCCTAGAATGCAATGATGAAATTTGGGATAGTATATTACCCCTAAATTTTTCTCAGGTGAGATCATACCCCATAATAGGTGAGCACGATAATGCACGTGAAATCATACCCCATAGTAGACCAGGCATGATTTCATCGAAGTGAGATGAAACATCTCAGACTAAAGTAAAATAATAAATCTAAGATGCAGTGAATGAAAACAAGTATGCAATAGAATGCTTTCACCTAGAAGAGTGTGAGGAAGTAGGCAGAAAGGTTTGAGACCTCCCGAATGGTTGATCTCTCCTTAGGGCTTCAACACCAATCCACCAAGAGTGAGCAGAAGCAATCAACAATCAATGCAGTAGAAATCCAATCAATCTTCAAACTCCAAATTAAACTTGCTTGTGCACGAAGAAAAGGGATGCAGACCGAATAAGAACACTTTGCGAGAAATCAAATGTTAGTGAGCAATAAAATCATCAATAATTCGTATAATGTCAAATTATGTGATCGTGTGTTGTGTGTGAGAAGTGAATTCAAACCCTCCTTATATAGCGGATTTGAAGGTGAGAAAGGTGGGAAAACCAAGGAGGGCCGACGTAAAACATGCCAAACCCAAAGAATTAGGGTTTCCTTGAGAAAAACCCTAAAAAAGGTGAAATCACGCCCCGTCAAGGCCGACCATGATTTTGCCATGCGAAGTTGCACCCCGTCAGGGATCGAGCATGATTTCACATAGAGAGAGAAAAAAAGTAAAATAGGGGGAGAGAAGCCTTACCCTTGCCTTAGACAAGTCTAAGGGGCCTCCCAAAGGGCTCTAGGAAGATTTCCCACTAAAGTGGGTCAATTTTTCGTGTCTACACCTAGAATCAATGTGAATTATGATTCCTTACCCTTTGAAGTGTCCTATCACCTTCATGGCTTGGGGAGTTTATATTCCTGATAAGACATGCACCAAAAATTTTGGTTGGGATTCTTCTTGAATATTAGGCTATTCTATATGTTCCTTGTCATGAGGATCCTCTTCCTCCTTAGAATATTCGATGATTATTGCCTCATCCACATAAAAAAAAAAAACTTTTATTGCACACATTTATGCCTTGGTGAATATTTTTCATCACAATTATAACATAGGCCCTATGCTCGACGAGCATCCATTTCCTCCCTAGTCAATTGCTTGATTGGTGGATATTTATTGCTAGTATTTGATGTAAACTTGGATGGAAATGTGGGTTTGGCCTGTGGAAATTTGGACAACCTCCTTTGAGCATTTTTTTCTTTTGCTAATATTTCCAATCCTATGGCTTGTATCATAGACAAGTTTGAACATTTTTACTTCTACCTTGATATCACATTTCAATCCTTAGATAAAACAACTTTGAAAAACCCTTCATTCAATCCCTTTGTCCTATTAGCCAATTTCTAAAATTGAGTATGATATTCTCAGATAATAGAGGTTTACCTCAATTTGGTTAAGGCTCTTGTAAAGTCCTCATATTCACTAGGATCAAAATGAGTGAGTAATTGGAACTCAAAATATAGTAATTTGGTTAAGGCTCCCGTAAAGTCCTCATATTCTCATATAGTAGAGGTTTACCTCAATTTGGTTAAGGCTCCCGTAAAGTCCTCATATTCAATAGGTCCAAAGTCATGTTCTACAATCATTGAAACCATGGTAGTGCCTCATATTCAAATCTAAAAGATACCATGGTGAACCACAAATATCAGGGCACATTATGAAGTTTGAAAAACTGATTTGCTCTACATAACCAATGTTGGAATATATTACATTATTTGGTACATGCTAATGTATCACCTTGGGTACATCTTTAGATTAGGGTTTGAGTATTTAATTTATGTAATGCACAAGTAATATTATAATGTGTAAAGTATTCAATCATATAAATGTGCATCATAGTCCATGTGCACGAGTCCATAGAATAGGAAGGTGAAGAGTCATAGGAAGATGGAAGGCCAAGAGTCACATCCCTTTATATATTGACCTTTGTGTGAGCATAGAAACATAATGGAGATGTATATAGAGAATCTTGTCATAGGATAAGGTAGAGTAGAGTAGAGTAGAGTACAAGTTAGATACAAGAGAGAACTTGTATGAAACATGGAGTATTTGAGATCTCCATATTTTGTATGAAGATACTATTTTCATGAGCTTTCATTAATGGCTGATTTATGAGTAGTTACAAAAGTTTCTTATGATTTTTACATGCTTTCTATATTGCCATTATCTTATATTCAATATTGCATGCTCATTTTATACCTTTGTGGTAGTTTTTACATTAAGTATTTAGTATCAAAATCTAACAACCAACTATCAACATCCTTTCTATTAAACTTAGAAAAGTCTAACTTAGACATCTTAAATGGGGTATCTATATAAAAAATAGAATGATAGGTTTCTTTCTCTTTATTGACTCCTTTCTCCTTATTATTTGAACTACCACCTGCTAGCTTTTGAAGCTAGATACATAGAATAAAGTAACCACAAGATCTAAAATAAAGTTACAATATGAAATATATGATAATGACAATCTATTAAGCATATAAAATGCATAAATAACTTAAAAAATAAATCATATAAATTCCATTAATAAATGCTCACAAAAATATGATCTTTATTGAATAAAGACCTCAAATACATCATACTTCATCACTCTCCATTATGACTGTATATGACCAATCACTCTATATCTTTCTATATCTTTCTATATCTTTCACACCCTCATATACACATATATACAAAGGAATGTGACTCTTCATATGGAGCTTTCTTGACCTTCACTCTTCCTATGACTCTTCATCTTCCTATTCTATGACACATGTGCATATGGATAACTATGCACATTTACATTGCCAAAATACTTTGCACACTTGTGCATTTATTACATTGCATAAAGTAAATACTTTCATTCTAATCTAAGATACTTTCCTAATCTAAAGATGTACCCAAGGTGGTACATTAGCATGTACCAAATGATGTAATATATTCCAACACCCAATGTATTACATTATTTGGTTATTGAAGACTTTAGTCTTCAATATGGATCTTCATATTCTTGTCTTCAATCTACCTCTTGTAGATTAACAATTGGTTCTATTGTATAGATATCTTCCTTAGATTTTGATTTAGTCTTCATCTTGTCTTGCTTGAACTGATGTCTTTTCCTATTTCTCTTTCTCCTCCGTTTTTGTACTTTTACTAGTGATATATATTCAATGCGATGAGTTAGTAAATCATCACAATAAAAATCACTTGGATTCAAAAGTTCATTGCTAGCATTCTTTACTTTCTTCTATTTCATTCCTGAAAAGAACTCAAAAGTGATTAATGATAAATAAACCATTAAACACTCTTCTGATGAAAGAATAATCATATTTTGAGCATTCCACCAAGTCTTAAATAATGATTCATGAAGATATCTGATTAATGTCATAAAGTTCTCCTCCTTAGCTTCCTTCAAAAACAATGAGAATATTTCTTTCAAATTTGTAGGTAAGTATTTGAATCCATCAAAGTCATCTATTAGATTTTGTGAATAAAATCTAAGTTCATGAAGCAGTCCTTCATTATCTTCATTAAATGCATTTCTAATTATTTCATCCATCTAGCTATGAATAGTAAATCTTTCAAGTCTCTAGACCTTTGTAGTTGACTACCTTATAACTCCCTAGTTTTGTTTATCAAGCAATTATTTGATGCAATCTCAAATTCTCTATTTTTTATCTTTCCTTAGTTTTTGAATGATAGACTAAGGATAATTTTCAAATTTTGACCTTTCAGATACTTAAGTCTTATATCTCCCAACTTTGTATATATTGTCTTCCTTAAAAACTTTTCAACTTCTAGATCATGAGTTGAATTCTTTTAATTCTTCAAATCTTGTAGTATATGATTAATCAATATAATTCCTTTTGATTCTTTAGGATTGAGAATAATATTGATAGATTCTTTGAAGTAGTATACCTTATGACTCCCTAGTTTAATTTATCAAATAAGTATTTGAAGCAATCTCAAGTTTTCAGTTCTTTATCTCTCCTTAGCTTTGAATGATAGACTAAGGACAATTTCTAATGTTGACAACCTTTTATCTCCCTAGTTTCAATATAGTTTCTTTCAAATTTATATTTTGTAGAACTCCTTGTATCTCCCTAATGAATGAATATGACAATATAATTTTTCAACTTCTATGCTTCAAAATAAATACTTTGCTCTCTTTTTATCAATCAATGATTTGAATATAATTGCAAATCTTGTAAGTCTTCAAATTTATGTCTCTTGAAATTTTGAATAAGAGACTAAACCATCAAAGCAATTTTTCTTTATCAAAAACTTCTAAGTTGAATTCCTTTTATCTCCCAACTATTTCAATTCTAAATTTTATAAAACTATGTTGATGTTGAATTTCTTATAACTCCAACTCTAGAAATTCTAATATTTGCAAGTTTTGTATTCTTAATTTGATGTAGAATACCTTATTTCTTCAAAATTATCAAATTGAAAATATTTTAATTTTGTAAACTCAAATGTACAATTATAAAAAAATCCAAAATTAATGATTCAAATTCCAAATCAGTCTTCAATATTTTGTAAAAACTTTCAAATTGCAAAATTCAGATTTCTAAGGTTTAAATAATACTTATCTCTCCAATAAAATACTTTCAACTTTAACCTTAGATAATATTTCCCTTTAATCCTTATAACTCCTACTTATAAAATTTAATTCCAAAAGTAATAAATATTACCTTTAATATTTTAGGCACTCCCTCCTTAATGTTGTACTTGGACTTGCTTGAAAACTGGGCGCTCTTACTCCTCTGGTCAACTCCATTCAATCTGGTCAAGGTGCTTCACCTTCAATGTAAATGACTCCTTGCTGTAGTAAATGAGGTAATGTCAAAGTACATCCATCTCATGGGCACTAAAAAATATTTTGCCTTCCTTGGTAATGTTTGATTTCTTGCAAGATGAGTGACAAGTGTCACTGAAACTCTTCCTTGGCCCTTTTTAACGTAACCTGTAGCTTCTCAATGGTTTGTAGTGCTCCTCCTCTCTTGTGACAAATGACACAAGCAATATGAACGTAACCTGTGACTCTTAGATGACTTATAACACTGCTTCTTTCTTGTGACAAGTGGCACAAGCAATGTTATAACATTCCCCAACCTTATGAATGAATTTGTAATGCTCTTTGATGCTTTGTCTTCCCTGGCTGCATTATGTTTTTCTTCTGGAAACTTGGTTGTGCATTTAATATACTCAACAGACTAGTGCAATGTTGCACAATACATTATGCATGTCCTCTATTTGTTTCCCTTCTTGGTGGTTGCAAGAACTTAGACCTTTGGTCTCCCTTAATGCCTTTTCAATAGCAAAAACCTTGTCTTATTTTGCTGTTTACGTTTCTGAGTATGTAGATGGTGCTTCAAATTATTCAACGGTGGCTCTCTTCCACTTATACGCTCCTTTTTGGTGGCTCTTCTACGATGGCTTTTATTCACTCCTTTTGGTGGCTCTTTTTAGACACTCCTTTTGGTGGCTCTTCTACGGTGGCTTTCCGGTGCTCCTTTTGGTGGCTTTTCCACGGTGGCTCTTCTGTTTTTTGGTGGTGGATCCTCTCCGATCTGGTGGCTATTATTCTAGGCAACGTTTGGGTGCTTGCCCCCCTATACTTTGCTATCACCTTTGCACTTTTCTATGATGCTCACCCTGTGCAACTCGATGGTGCTTTCAATGGTGGATTTACCACTCTTTTTTGTGGTTTCCTTCACCTGCAATATTGATGCTCCTCTTGGTGTCTTTAGACACATAAAATCTACCTTTATTTCGAGGACTATTCGGCCTCATTATATTTTAGAATAAATCTGTCTTTTTATTATATAAAAAACAACATAAAATAGTTTCTTTATCACTCATTTTTATCACTTTATAAGCTTTAACTATTGCTGTTATAATTTGCAGATTTTATAATGACAATGGTGTATATTTTCTTGACTTAGAGACACTTTACTAAATATCCTTTTTTCTAGCTTTTAATAACTCTAAAAATGATGCTTTCAAAAATCTTATAATAACTACTTTCAAACTTTGTAAAAGAATAATTTTTATAGCATCAATTAACTACTTTCGAACTTTGTAAAAGAATAATTTTTATAGCATCAATTATACACACCTTTTATGGCCTGTAACTTTTCTTCTTGATAACTTGTTATCTTGTATTTATGTAAATTTGTAGCTGTAGTACTCTTCTTTTGCTTCTATGGAATCTTTAATCTTGTAGTTGTAATTTTTGCCTAAAAATCAACTTTCTTGCCATACCTTTTTCTCTAATTTTTCCTTCAAATGTATGCTATCAACTTTTGAATTCTACAACTACAGATGTTGCCCTCTTGCTATCCAAATCTACAGAAATTATCCTCTTTTAGATATTGCTAAATCCTCTTAGGATTTGTTGTACAAAGCTTTTCCAAATCTATCCTTAAACTTCATCAAAATACACCTTGCTTTACTCTTTCAATGCTGTCCAAATTTGCAGCTCAAATCTCTTGAATCGCTGCTTACAAAATCTGATTCCTTGGTGTTCACAAATCTTCAAATTTGCTGCTCTCTTTCACTGTCAAGCCTTCCTTTAATCGGATGTCCAAAAATACTCCAAAATATTTCCAAAGCTTCTCCAAATTGCAGCTCTATACTTTCTTCAATTTGCTGTCATGTGACCTTTCAACTTCTCCTTTGAAAATCAGCAAATTCCTCTTTTACAAATCAACCTACAAAACCTTCGTGGCTATTCTCAAATATTTCAAATATGTGGCCTCTTCAATCCTCCTTTCTTCAAGTTTCTTTTTGAATTCTAACTTCAATTGGTGAGCTTGCAACTGAGTAGAAAAAGGCATATTATTTGTTGTTTGACACATATAACCAAAAAGCCCTGTTTCTTGTTACCCTATTTTTTAACCTTTGTTTAGAACTCGATGTTCCTAAAAGCAGTCTTTGTTTGTAGTTTATCCCTATTTCAATAGAAGGCAGATCACAATTTACAAAAAAATCGACCCAGGGCTACGCAACAGAGCTCTGACCCCAGATCGAGTTGTGCACGCACGCAGCCAACCAGGGCTCGTAGCCCCAAGGCAGTAGTCACACAACCCAGTAGGCCGTAATGCTCATGTAGCCCACTATGTTGCTACTATGCTCAGCTGCACTACGTGGATTGGAGCCACAACCAGGGCCAAGCAAGTCCCCTAATCCACTGCAGGTCATGCCATATCTGGACATAGGTCATGCAAAGCCACAGGCCCCGATCAAATTACTATCGATCATGCACAGGATGTGCAGTCCCTGCGTAAAGGGCTGCCTAGCCATGGCTAGGAGAGGCTGTGGCCATCAGGGCCAGATAGGCCCTAGTATGATCTTGCTGCAACATTTACAGGCTACGTAGACTGCAGCCACAATCGGCCGTAGTGTACGAATGCACGTAGGAGGAGATAACACAAAAAAAATTTAAAAATAACCTTTTGTTCTAAGGTTTCTTCACTGCCCAATCGGACACGTTGGAGCATTATTCAACGTGCATGCACCACGTATCATTTATGGTTCATGAAGGCACGGGGAAGTTTTTTTTTTATGGGGAATAATCCCACATCAATCATATGAAAGTTTTTAGGTGCTTTAAATCTGCCAACACACAACTACAATCGACACGTTGTGCAAAGCCCACCTCTATAGTGTATTCACGTGTCGTTTGACTATTGGAGACCTCGCCAGCCGACGCTCTACACAGGTACACTTACCAAACCCCCGTTATTTTAAGCAAATATTTTTTGCAGTATTTTTTTATAAAATAATAAATTTTATAATTGTTTTGTTTTTATTCAAACTTAATTAATTAGTTAATTAAATTTGAGTAAACAACTAAATATTATTTTATAATTGTTTTGTTTTTATTCAAACTTAATTAATTAGTTAATTACATTAGAGTAAACAACTAATTATTTAGTTAAATAATTTATTAAATTAAACTAAATGTAATTTAAAAAAAAAAAAAAGGCTTCCAAACGAAACTCACAAGAGCAAATCAAATTGTTTTGAATTCATATTTTGGAAAACAAAGGAGGCACTACCAAATCAAACACAAATGGGAAATTGTTTTGCAAAAATCAAACAACATTGACATGACTTTTTTTTAAACTTGAGATGAAACGAAACTTCAAAAAGTGGGCAACAAACTTTGCACAAAACCTTGTTATTTTGCAAAACCAAATAGGGGGCAACCAAAACAAAATTTTTGGATTTTTTTTGCAAATCAAACTCAAAACCCTATTCACTACTATCTCTTAGCGTAAATCCTTAAATTAAGTTCTTCCAAGTGTTTAAGGGACTTGTCATCCTACTTATGCAGAAGGATTTTTAAGTAGGTTTTAAAGATAGAGTGAATACCTTTTAGTACTACTTATGTGCCACAGATCAATCTATATACAATACCTTTGAGTTTTCCTCATGTACACTCACGTATATTGAGGGGATGAGCTTATTCCACGTACCGACGGGTATTATAGGAAAAGTAGGTATATTCAATAGATTAGGTCTATCGGTATAGTGGTATAAATAAAGGGAGACCATTTGGTGTTATAAGGAACCCTCATAATGACCATTGCAAAAGCATGCTTGTCAGATTCACAGCTACTCAAAGATCCGAATTTTGCTCAATGGAAGATAAATATGAGATCAATATTATAGGTTGAAAATATGTGGGGCCTTATGACTAGAAAAGTAAAATACCCAACTACAATAGATGATAAACAAGAAGCATATGATGATGTTGATGCTAGAGCACTGATGATCACATTTCTTTCCACTACTGATGAAGTTCAACCACACATTTGTGAAAAGAAGCATGCGAAAGATGCATGAGATACATTATCAACAATATTCGAGGAAAGGAATCAAGCCACGATCCTTAACCTTCAATCCCAACTTCACACTCTTAGCATGAAAAATGGAGAAAGTGTAGAAGTATTTCTTTACATATTTGCTAAACTAAGAGCTAAGATGCATGCAATGGGTGAGAAAGTAGAATACAAGATCTTAACCTCAATCATTTTGAGAGCTTTACCATATTATTTTAGAATGATGGTCACTTCCCTTCAAGTGTCTAATAGACAAGTCTCTTTTGAAGAGTTAGTTAATTTGCTTCAACAACATGAAGAAGATAACAACCAAAGAGATGAAGTGTCCAACAATGCACTTTTTTTCAAGAAATTTGGCACTAAGCAAAAAGGTTAGTTTCATAAGGGATCTTCCTCAAAGGGTTCAAACACCACTCCCTCACAAAAGACACCTTAAAAATAGAAGAGGTACTGGCATATTTGTGAGATGGACAATCATGACACCAACAAGTTTTGGTTCAATAAAAGTGACAAGAATAAACAACCACAATAGAAAAGGGCCAAAACAAACCATGAAGAAGAAATAGACAACAAAAGAGAAATGTTGTTATTGAAGAATCAAATTCAGATTTTGAGAGGGCACACAGGGTATTCATGACTCAAATAAATACCAAACAGAAAGATAATGTTTGGTATATTGATTCTGGTGCCAGCAAATACATGATTGGTGACAAAAGGTGGTTTGATACATTTGAGGCTAAAGAAGTTAAACCGGTAATAATTGTTGATGATAAGACCTATAGAGTTCAAGGAGAATACAATGTTTTCGTAAATATTCCCGATGGATAATGCCAATTTAAGAAGGTTTTATATATGCCAGGATTGACCAACAACATGTTGTTCATGCGTCAAATCTTGGATACAAATATGGTGGTTTAATTTAAGGTTGTTAAAGAACAAAAGCATTGCTTCATTACCAAAAAGGATAAAAATATCACAAAAAAATCCTACAAACATGAATAGTTTGTAGTAGATGCTATCTATACCCCTTATGTTGTCATGGTTACCAACTCAAAAGAAGCTACTTCCTTATGGCACAAACAGTCGAATTGAGTAAGCATGATATGGTGTTAGGCCTGCCCAACCTTAAGTATTAATATATTAAGTATGTTGTTATGTTTTTATTGTTTGTATTGATATATTAAGTAATATTTAAGTATGTCTTTTATGTTATATGAATTAATTTGAAATGTCAGAAAATGCAACATAGACAATTAATTTCACGAATAACAAATACTACAAGAAAAACGTAAACTTTTAACTAATAGTTCAATAACAAGGCTAATGAAAATGATATACAAAATATCCAATAACACATTTCTATAATCCAATAAACAAATCATGTGTAATCAAATAATACATAATTAAATCAAAATATCCAGTAACACATTTCTATAATCCAATAAACAAATCATGTGTAATCAAAGAATATGTGTAACACATGTGTAATCAAATAATACATAATTAAATCAGAGGGCTATGCTATATAGAGTATCCAATGGCATCCTTTCATTCTGATATGTGAAATCAAATCAAATGATAATATGTGAAATCAAATAAAATAATAATATGTGAACTCAAATCAAATCAAATGAAAATATCCTTTCATTATGATATGTGAAATCAAAACAAATGATAGCATCCTTTCATTCTGATATGTGAAATCAAATCAAATGATAATATGTGAAATCAAATCAAATAATAATATGTGAACTCAAATCAAATCAAATGAAAATATCCTTTCATTATGATATGTGAAATCAAAACAAATGATAGCATCCTTTCATTCTGATATGTGAAATCAAATCAAATGATAGCATCCTTTCATTCTGATATGTGAAATCAAATCAAATAATAACATGTAAAATCAAATTAAATAAAATGAAAACATCCTTTCATTCTAATATGTGAAATCAAATCAAATTATAGCATCCTCTCATTCTGATATGTGAAATCAAATCAAATGATAATATGTGAAATAAAATCAAATGAATGCATCCTTGCATCATAATGCTGAAAGCTGGAACAAACTCTTTTCAGATTGTACAAAATGTTCTGCACTCATTCCTAAAATTTCTATTGTCACAATTTGACCAGTGCTACCATCATCCTCATCATTATCAATATCCGTTACACCTCTTATCTCTGCAAAAGAATTCCAATTTGACAATGCTCTTTCGTAAGGAAAATCCTCCACCTCATAGGCCGACACATATACTCTCAAACAATTCTCCAAATTTTGTCCAACCTATTTCGAACTTTAGATTTTATATATGATAGTGCACCGAACACCCTTTCATCTTCCATGGATCCCAAAATCATCGTTTGACATAATTCATATAAATGAAAATATTAAATCATAGTATGTTGTAAGACAGTACTTGGTTGTAATATTCTCCACAAACGTGAAATAGAACCTGCTTCATGACGGTTAGAGAATTGTGAAACTTGAGCAAACATTGTTGTTCCAAAATAGTTTGATTGTTTTGTCAAAAGATCTCTGTTGAGAATGCCATTGATTTCAATGCCATTGACTACAACACTTTTACTAAAATGGCCAGCAGGGCTGCCCATGTATTTGAGAAACAAAGAATTTATAATCCGGTATTCATTACAAGGATCCCAAAACATCGGATTTACCACACCCATAGCCTCTAGCAATTCATCTCTTTGAAAACGGTCTCTTATTTCTTTTGTCAATGATTCTGCTATTTGTTTTAATTTAAGTTTTGTATCATCTACAATTACATGAAATTTGTTGTAGGTTATGGGCATTTTATCAACTTCATTTGTAGCTATATCCAGTCGCACACCATAAAAATATAAAGGTATTTCATTTCCACAGATATTAATACATAGATGATCGTTTATATTGAACTTTAAAAAGCTCTGAGGACCATTCCCATCTGTTAATGCTCTCAAACTCTCAAACAAGGGATCCATAAAATTTTGACCAGATGCATACATCGTATCAATATGTATGCAAATTTGTATTCTCACCTTGATGAAATCCATAATATAAACTGATCTTTCTTGTGCAATTTTGATCAAAGTATTCATTTTTTCCAACATTGGAAGAATTCCACACAATGTGAGAAGAGTTTCAAAGTCACTCATTCGAAAAAGTAAATCTTTAGCCTTATCAAACACCCTACGATTTGCATACATAAACCCTATCAAGGATTGATATTCTTTAAAAACTCTTAATACCGGTAGATACATCGAAATCCACCTAGTATCCACATCTTTCAACAATTTTTTACCTTCGATAATTCCTAGTGCAAACTGTTGAAACTCTGAAAAATCTTTTTGGACTACGTAAAAAATATTCATGAATTTCACGGACAAGCTCTTCCACTCTCGCAACATTTGTAAATGTATCCACAATTTTGTATGCAAGATTCATTCTATGAGCCATGCAATGAATAGGGATCAAATATGGGGCAACCGATGTTTGTAGTCTAACACAAAGACCATTCCTGTGTCCTTGCATTGTAGCAACACCATTAGCTCCTACACATATTAACTTAGTGGCTATTTCAATTTCATTCATTCCTGCTTCTTCTTTTAATCTAGTTACAACAACATTGTAAATGTTTTCTGCATTACAATTTTCCACCATTTTGCGTATTCCAAGTAAATGAGGTTGCCTTGAATGATTTTCAATTATGTAAACATGAATGTAAATCCAAGATGTATTGTCAACTGCAGTCACCTCATCAATTGAAAGTGAAATGAATTTTTCCTTTTTTACTTTCTCTCTGAGGTCATTCTTCTCAACCAATGACAGACATTTTGCCATTTCCCAACCACTTCGATCTGACCAATGAGCGTTGGGTAAGTTCTACATATTAGCTAGTTGAAATAGAGATTTATAATCCATGAAATCAGACATAGGTCTACCCTTCTTAAGAATAGAAAATACAACAACAAACTGCAAACTTTTTGAAGCTAAAGTTAACTTATTCATTTTTTGAAATTGGGCTTGAATTGTTGCACCTTTATCAACCAATGTTTGCTTTTGTTTCATTTCTTTATCGTATTCTTGCACATATCTCATATATGCATACTCTGATGCATCCTTCCACCTATAAGTTTTTTGTGTTGCTTGATCACCTTCTTTTATTTTGATATAAACCTTTCCACAATGTTTTTCTATTGTATCTTTCTTAAGTTGCAATCTATGCTCCTTTCCGTGTTTCCAATTGCAAATTATGCATCTTAATTCCATTATATGATCACTACTATTATCTGGCAGCACTGGCTCAATAAATGGAAATTCTAATATCCAATCAGGTTGAGATGATCTGTTAATTATCCACCTAGATAACCTTGCATGCTTATTTTTTTAGATGAAGATTCCCCGAAAGCAGGGACTGCATAAGAACTATTAGTTTCTTATCTACTTGGCATGTTAGATTCAGGAATCTCTTCATGTTGTTGTTTGATTTGATTGAGATTATCTTCATCTGTGTACTGTTCATTAACGTGGATATGTGGAAGTGGAGGAATACCAAGGTTAATAGTGTTTTATGTAGAGATAATACTAGTGTCAATAGTAGATTCATTATCACTATGGAATTTAAAAGCATACTAGTGTTTTCTATAGATAAAAGTGGACAAAGCCATCAACCAAAAAATACACTTCTTTATGAATGAAGACATTATATTTAAAATTAACAAAGTAAAAAAATTAACTGGGGAGTAAAGTTGTTCATACCTTCAGTTTGTGCAGATGTTGATGGTTGACTGGGTTTTGAAATATTATAAAAGTATTTGAGGATACTCCTTTTATTGGAAGACTGGCCTCCCTTCTTTCCACTGCCTATAGTTGATATTTTACCTGTATGAACAGAAGAATAACATGAACAAAGAACATTTTTAAATATGAAAATAATTGGTATAAAAGAGAACTACTGCTAGAGACAATAAAATCTGTCCCATGAATATCGTTCATAGGCAAAATAAACCTCCTTATTGAGTATCCATTAATAAAATGTTAAATAAAATTTATTGGTAAAAGAAGAATATCGATAAATTGAGTTGCCTTATGCCAGTCACCTTATGCCAGTCATCTTTTGCTAGTCGTCTTCTGTCTGTTGCCTTATGCCAGTCGCCTTAAGCCAGTCACCCTCTGCCAGTACTTCTGCCAGTAACCTTTTGCCAGTTGCCTTTTGCTAGTCGCCTTATACCTGTCGCCTTTAGCCTATCGCCTTCTACCAGTCACCTTTTGCTAGTCGCCTTCAGCCAGTAACCTTCTGTCGGTCGCCTTCTGCTAGTCACCTTCTACCATTTGCCTTATGCCAGTCGCCTTTTGCCAGTCATCTTCTTCCAGTTACCTTCATCCAGTCGCCTTCAGCTAGTTGCCTTATGCCAGTCACCTTCTGGTTTTGTCAGTACTCTACTTTGTATCGCTCGCTATCTAAAAAAAATGTTGTAATTGTATGGGAGTTGTTGTCAGGGTTAGCTATATATAATGGGGTACAAGGGGTGATTTGGGCGGGATATTTCTTATTTTTAATAAATTTAGGGCAAAAATTGGGCGGTAAACCTTATGACAACAGGGCGAATTTACCCTAAAAAAATTAGATCCTGAAATTTTTGGGCGAACGGGCCGACCTCTATGGTCCCAAAATTCGTAAAATTGACATTTTGGAAATCCGAATATTCGTGCTAAATTGTGAAATTCACCACTAAGCAAAACCCTAGTGATAAGAGTTTATTTCTGATTATTTTCTCTCTTAATGTTACATTAAGCTAGTTATGAGTGATTAATATTTCCTTCTCAGGTTGACACATTATGCTTAAAGCTCCTATAAAAAAAAGGTAGTCTTTCTTGTAATATTTTGATGTGTAGACACAAAAAATTGATCCACCCAGATGAGTCATTTTTCCTTGGGTTCATTTGAGAGGTTTTCAAACTTGCTAGGAACAATCTTGGCCTCTTTTTCTTGTGTTTTACCTTGTTTTTCTTGACCTTTACCAAATCCATGCTTGATAATTTACGGGACATAGATTCAAAAAATTTAGGGTTTTTTCTTCAAAAAATCTAAATTTTAATTTGACCCTTTTGAGGCATTGAGCTGTTCAAGGTTAAATTTTTGTTTTCTTACCTTTTAGCCCTCCAAGACCTTTACAAATAAAGGGATTAGATCCCCTTTTTCTCCCTATTATTAAATAGTTCCTAGTTGCTCTTAGCTATCAAAATATTTCTTAAGTGATCTTGCTAGTAATATTGTGCAATCTTCTAGAGCTCTTGGTGCTTTGGTGTTCTACTGTTGGTGTGTTCCTTGTGGTTTAACAAGTGGATAAAGCCTTGATGATAATTTATCTTCTTGAGGGAGGAGGGGTCTTCCACCTTTGCTCTTGCTTCTTCCACGAGATCACCAAGTTGTTTCTTTGCATTCATTAGTTCACATTTTCATTCTAGTTTATGTTCTGTTGTGTTTTTACCTCTATTTTAGGGTTTTAAACTCTCATGTGCAAATTTACACCTTGTCTACTATAGAGAACATATTCGATGAAAGCCCTGATTTCACCCATTGGGTGTTCTAAGCCCATTTTAGCACTACTGCCGAATTTGTGCTTTGTATCCTATAGGGCACATATTCGGTCTGGCTAATTTTTAGGATTTCTTTTTGTACCAAAACCCAAAGGTTTCATTTTGCATTCCCTTTACATTCTATTTCACCTTTTTTTGTGTTATTTTATAACTATTATCATTATATTTTATCTATATTTCATATCAAATTAGCTTGGGGGCAATTATCTTGTTTTCAAAATTGCATTCTTGTTCATACATTGTATCCATTATTTTTGTATTTTATTCATTGTTCTATGCTACCATATTCTGTTATGTTTGTTCCAAATGTCAAAGCTTATTTTTATTACGAATGGTCAACTAAAAGGACCACGGGATCTTGACTGCTATACCTCCAAGCTTAGTCTTATAGCGGCCTAAGTAAGACCCCAAAAGTTGATCATGTTTTCTAGAGTTTTTATGAAGCTATTTTGCAGATCTAAAACTATTGGATATTCTAGATGCAAGATAAAGCTTGGATTAAACACTGGATCAGATAAGTACCCTTGCTTAAGTAAAAAATATTTCATTGCATGCAACCTAGGTTTAGGTCATTGAATAAAATAATCATACTAGGGTTAGACATTATCTTCTTACATCTTGTGTGTTTTGCATTATTCTTTCATTTCCATATTTTAAGCATAGAAAGACAAAACATAGGTGATTGCTTAATTGACACACTTAACATCTTCATCTTGGATTTGGAGCGAGTTCTAAAACTATTCCTGGTGAACCCTTACCTTTTGTCCATTGAGTGTAGAGAATATAACACACCCTGCAGTCATCTCAACTCCCAATGGATCTAGTTGAGATTCGTACATGGTAGGGTAGTTTTCCCCCTACACACCTTTGGTGAACCCAAGTGAAATCACATCTTAGTGGCCAAGATAAGAAGCCTCTTCCTTTGCTTTCTTTAAAACTTAAATAAGACCACTAATTTTAATTTTTTAGACTATAAAATATTAAGAACATCTTAAGAATCTTCTTGTGTGTCTTTTCTTAGTTTTTTCCTCTATCCTTTTGTTTCTCCTAATGGCTCTATTCCTCAAGATTTGTTGTGGCCATTGCACAACTTATCCCAAAATTGGGGATCCACATTGAAATTTCTTGTTTTAGGGACTTTGGTGTTATTAGACTGATAATGTTGATAGGCTTTGCTTCTTGGCTTTGATGTTATTGTTTGGTTTAATGTTTTGAATTTAATCATTTTAAATTATTAGAATTGATCAAATCAATTAACACATATATATATATGCACCTGGAGGTGCAGCGCAATGGTTTGGGCTTTGGTTCTTCTTCGGGAGGTCCAAGGTTCAAACCGTGGCATGAGTGAGTGTGTAAGAGGATGGGTGTGTGTCTCCCTGGTGAAGTTGTTGTAATAGGTTAGGGGATTCCTGGCCAAAACCCCATCTCTTAATATTACCAAAAAATAAAAATAATAATAATAATATATATATATATTGAAAGGGACCTTCGAGGCCCTCCTTTGTCATGAGATTTACAATGTTAATAGTTTTAATAGTTATTTTCCTTGTTGAAATCAACCTTAATGTTATTTTATTTCTTTTAGATGATAGAGCCCTCATACTTTTACTTTTGTTTGTTCATTCTAATAAAAGATGTTTGTTACAGGTAAATGAAGAGCAGTGACGCGCTGGAGACAATGGGGTGATGTGGCCATGTAAGACTAGACGCGGATGCAAATTGGAGTCTCAAAACACGATGAACATTTTGTTAGCATACAATACCGATTACCGACATGGACTCCTGGCACTACTGACCTGGCTTGACATAGACGATGAATGACTCATGAATGAGTAGCCAACATGCTGATAAATACTGCTGTGACGATGTGGCGATGAATGATATGACCTGGCGGACCGACTATCAGACGTGGACAAAACACCACTCATGGGATAGCTAAACCCTGACAAGGACCGTTTATCTAACGAAGACTACACTGGAGATGACGAGTGATATCACGTGGAAGCATAGAATAAATAGTATGGATCCATGTTGGTGATCTCGGTGGTGATGATAGTGCATCAGACACCATTTTTACACAATGAAGATGACATCATGGCAATCGGTAGAGCAATGATAGAAGATTTTGGTGAGAGCATCCCAGGGTGATAGTCAGATATACACAGTAAATAAATAGAAAGATGCAAGGAGCTGTAGAAAGTAATGTGGATCATCAGCACGAAAGTGAGCTGGGGTGGTAGTAATGACTAGTCGTTGCTTGACATGAATGTCAGTGAAGTCATGTGCATTTTTTTACCTTAATGGTCTAGCAAAGTTGGTGATATAAACCTGCGTAGAGATTGAAATTAAGAAATGGAAGCTGAGAGGTCCATATGTAGTGGACGTTGATCGCAGTGGTAGGTTTGCTAGGATTGGTGTAGAGCGAGCATTACCCGATAGGTAAAAGCGGGTGTCAATAGATGGGAATCATCGTGGCTAAGGATAAAGCGTTCACATGTTTGGACAAACAAGGATTTCAAGGAGACATTTCACCCATGCTAAACGGTTATGTCTAGTCATAACGCCAACATAGGGGCATCATTACCTAGAGGATTTCCAGAATTGAGCACATTGATACGGTAAAGAAGAAGCATGTGACATAGCTTGGGAATTGGGTTTTATTGTCGTCCCTTTCCCTACGTATTGGTTGATCATCAAGGCGATCAAGACGTGATCCAACACAAACATCATAGGATGAAGCTACAAGGGAATCTGCTCATAGTGGGTGATGGTTTGAACCTGTATAGAGTGAAGAGGATGCAGAGGATGAGCTTCACGTGTTTCAATATAAGTAATAGTAGCGAAGACAATGACCCAGGTGTATGGGTCATCATGTCGGGTGTTGGTCGCAGCTGGAAAACTCCCCGCTAGATGGATTAATAAAGGTGCTTGTCATGTCGCGCTCAGAGATAGTCATGCATCACATCTCACCGTCGATTAAAAAAAAAAAGAGCAATGAGCAATGACCAGGAGAGGTATGTTGTATATGGTTTTACCTTTTTATTATTGATATACAGGATTATTTATGGAGAGATAAGGTTATAATTTTTTATGGCTTTATTTTGAAATGATTTAATAACAGGAGACATAGGTAACCATGGAAGAGTGATAAAGCAAGGATGACTTCAATTAGTAAAAGAAGTGTTACTCGTGTTGATAATAACACAATTAAAATTGAAGCTTAAAAACAAATTTTAGAACAAGGAAATGAAACATAGGTAACCATGGAAGAGTGATAAAGCAAGGATGACTTCAATTAGTAAAAGAAGTGTTACTTGTGTTGATAATAACACAATTAAAATTGAAGCTTAAAAACAAATTTTAGAACAAGGAAATGAAGAGCCAAAGGAGGGAAAAGAGAAACGAAAGAGCATATTGAAAATTTTTAAATACTTCATTGAAATACGGGAGGAGGGATGGAAATTTTTTTTGTAAGTAAAGATACTATCTTTCTATTTCGAATGCATATACTTTCAAAAACTTTCACTTGGAGGAGATATTTCTGAGTGTTTGGAGCTAATAGTTTTATATCTTTCTTCCATGCTTTTAGACAGATAATTTTTTATGCAGTTTAATGGTAGCATTGTTGAATGTTTAGAAATATGGAACTTATGTTGTTTTCCTTAGGAGAATGTACCTATTCATTTTGGACTGTGCAAATGCAACTTCGAATGAATTAGGTTACATTCAGAAGCTCTCATTATCTCTGATTCTATAGGATAGGGTAGTATTACACTGACAATATTTTATTTTCAAATATTTTCAGCATTTACATTGTTTCCTTTCTTATTTTTATTCCATTTTATGCATTTGTGTTCCAAGAGTATCATCAAATACTCAGAACCCCAAGGTTATATTTCACCCATAAATTTAACCAGGGGATTTTACAGTCATTAGTTATCCAAAATAATTAGTTTTGAAGGACATTAAGGCAAATAATTATTTAGACATCTTTTCATTTTAGGATTTTTTTTTTGTTGTTTTTTTTTTGTATTTACATGGTGGAATCGATAGCCGCCATGAATCCGAGCAGGCTGTCCAACTTTTATGGCCGTCACAGTATTTTGCGTTGTCCACCCGGAAGCCGCCACACAAATATTTGTGCAATCTACCCCTATAACCACCATGCCATAATCATTTTTAACCTTTTACGCCACTGAAAGCACCAGGTTCATTTTAGGATTTAAAATAAATTCATTTTGCATAGTTTTCAACATTCATTAAATATAAATATGAAACTTGTGCTCAAATGGAGGGTTTATTAACCTGCTATTTCACATTAACATTTCAGATAAAATGAAGTGGATCTTCCATAATATTTTCTGACTTTCACATCATAATCTGAAGATAAAAGGAATTTTTGACTTTACTAACCTACTACTTTCGCATTAAAGTGAAAATAACAATGAAGTTGATTTTTTTATAGCACTTGTTAACCTGCTAACATCAGGATTTTAATGTGAAGATAAAACAAACCTGCTAACACCAAATGCTAACTTTCAATCTCACATTAAGGCATAGATAAAATGAGTGGATCTTCCACATCATTTTTTAACTTTCATGGTCTAATTTGAAGTAAAAGGAATCTGCTAACCGGGTTTCAGGTATAAATCACATTAATCCAAAGATAAAAGAGGAATTAGGAGTAGCATCATTCATCATTTATTTTTGTACATAAGGAAAATCAAGCCCTTTTTAATTAATGAACAATAAAAATGAAGAACACGAGCTTATACTAAGAGGGGGGTGAACATTATAAGACCATTTTTTACTGTTCTTTCCAATCAATATTATGCAATGTAAAGATAGCAATATCAACAACAATAACCAAAGCAATGCACAAATAATCACACACAATAGAGACACCAATTTATTGTGGTTCACCTAATGTGGGCTACTCCATGAAAAAAATATTTCACTAATATTTTCTCAATAAATCTCTTGGGAATCATTTCCCTATTACAATGTTTATGGATCTCTGTCCAAAGGAGACACCAATCCCCTTATTCAAGTTTGTGGATATCTATCCATAGGAGACACCAATCTCTTAACTGTGCTCCGACTAGTGATCCTCTAGAAGACCTCTACCTCCACTACCCTTAGCAAATGGAACTCTATCCACAGAAGACACCTATCTTCCCTGCTCTGACTGGATATCTCTTTCCTCATAACCAAAGCAATGCACAAATCATCACACACAATAGAGACACCAATTTAATGTGGTTCACCTAATGTGGGCTACTCCACGAAGAAAATATTTCACTAATATTTTCTCAATAAATCTCTTGGGAATCCTTTCCCTATTACAATGTTTATGGATATCTGTCCAAAGGAGACACCAATCCCCTTATTCAAGTTTGTGGATATCTATCCATAGGAGACACCAATCTCTTAACTGTGCTCCGACTAGTGATCCTCTAGAAGACCTCTACCTCCACTACCCTTAGCAAATGGAACTCTATCCACGAAGACACCTATCTTCCCCGCTCCGACTGGATATCTCTTTCCTCATAACCAAAGCAATGCACAAATCATCACACACAATAGAGACACCAATTTAATGTGGTTCACCTAATGTGGGCTATCTCCACGAAGAAAATATTTCACTAATATTTTCTCAATAAATCTCTTGGGAATCCTTTCCCTATTACAATGTTTATGGATCTCTGTCCAAAGGAGACACCAATCCCCTTATTCAAGTTTGTGGATATCTATCCATAGGAGACACCAATCTCTTAACTGTGCTCCGACTAGTGATCCTCTAGAAGACCTCTACCTCCACTACCCTTAGCAAATGGAACTCTATCCACAGAAGACACCTATCTTCCCTGCTCTGACTGGATATCTCTTTCCTCATAACCAAAGCAATGCACAAATCATCACACACAATAGAGACACCAATTTAATGTGGTTCACCTAATGTGGGCTACTCCATGAAGAAAATATTTCACTAATATTTTCTTAATAAATATCTTGGGAATCCTTTCCCTATTACAATGTTTATGGATCTCTATCCAAACGAGACACCAATACCCTTAGTCAAGTTTATGGATCTCTATCCACAGGAAACACCAATCTCTTAATTGTGCTCTGACTAGTGATCCTCTAGAAGACCTCTACCTCCACTACCCTTAGCAAATGGAACTCTATCCATAGAAGACACCTATCTTCCCTGATCTGACTGGAGATCTCTTTCCTCAACACTTTCACCTCCAAATATCTATCTAAAATTTGTACTAAACATAATACATCAGTATAACATAAATATATCCTCAATATTTGCCTCTGGTATGGCACAAATCAGTCCTCAAATATACACCAAACTCTATCCTCGAATCTGTACTAAAAATAGTCATTTGATCTAGCACAAATCTGTCATATATCTCTGTCTCTGGTCTGGCACAAACCTGTCCTCAAATTTGCACCAAAATATATCCTCGAATATATACTAAACATAGTATTTCGGTCTAGCACAAATCTATCCTCAATATCTGTCCTCAAGACTTAACTCAAAGCTTGACTCAATCTCAAATCAACTCTATTGGATCTATCCCAAACCTTAACTCAAGGTTTGAACAAATCAATCAATCAACTCTGCTCTCAAGCCTTCTCAAAGACTTGTCTCAAATCTACCTTGTAAGATTTCACAAAAGCTCACACCAATCTGTCCTCAAGTCCTCTCTAGAACTTGTTCAATCTTCTCAATAAGTCCTCACAAGAACTTATCCAAATCTTCTCTCAATATTTATTGTAAGCTTCCACAAAAGCTTACTAAAATCTATCCATAAGTCTTCTTAAAGACTTACCTCAAATCTGCTCAACAAATCCACACTAGAACTTGTCCAATATTTTTCTTGATGATGAAGGAACCTCAAATATCTGCCATAACCACAAACACTTCTCTGCCTTAGGTGAGACTTGAACCTTTGATTGCCACTTCCTTGTGCACCCTAACTATGGCCTTGGCTACTATGAGTTCTAGGCACTCGTTTAACACCAAACGAGCAGCACATGCTCCTTATCCCTTACTGGCACCAAAAAAAATTGCATGCTCCTCATGCCAAAATGATCCCATCGTGATTCAAACGCGGGTCTCACACTGCCCAAGCACCTTAAATCCCAACCAAGTGCTGCTAGGCCACTCTGCCTAGTTGGATGGGGTTTCTCCTCCTATGGTAACTTCAACCTCCTCGTTGGTGCTAAAAACAACTTTGTCTTCTTCCCTTCTACTGCCTTCGATTTCAAAATTGCACGATTAGAACATGATTCAAACACTTTTTAAAACTGCCATTAAGGCATGTATTAATATACAATGCCTCCCCTTTCCTTGGACATCAATGCATTTCAATTTTTCACCTTAATCTTAGATGTCGACACACTTTGATTTTAAATAATTAATTTTATAAATTATTTAAATTCTTTAGAATTTAAATCTTATAAATTAATATTTAATTCCTTTGGGTCTTATTAAGGCTTAAAGCCTTCTCTGAATTTACCACCTTATATAAGTAATATTTATTTATAAACTTTAAATTCAAATTGAATTTAAATATTTTATAAAATAAATATTAAAACCTCCTTTAGCTTTTCAAAAAGCTTCCTTGGGTTTTTATGAAAAACATTTTATTTTGCTCATTGATGGTTTTAATAAAAACCCACCTTCATATGCTTCCACATAATATTAAAAATATTATGAAGCTCTTTTTCCATTAACCTTTGCATTATTCCTTGACATATTCCTTGACATCAATTATGACTTCATTCCTTGACATCAATGACAACTTTGACTCAAAATATCCAACAATATGAAGAACATAAGCTTATACTGAGAGGGGGGTGAACAGTATAAGACCGCTTTTTACTTTTCTTTCCCAATAAATATTATGCAATGTAAATATAGCAATATCAATAGCAGTAATCAAAGCAATACATAAATCACCACACACAATAGAGACACCACAATTTATGTGGTTCACCCAATGTGGGCTACTCCACGGAGAAAATATTTCACTAAAATTTTCTCAATCAATCTCTTGGGAATCCTTTCTCTATTACAATGTTTATGGACCTCTGTCCAATGGAGATAACAATCCCCTGATCAAGTTTATGGAACTCTATCTACAGGAGAACTCCTTTCCTCTCTTGCTTTGGCTGGTGATCTTCTAGAAGAACTACTACCTCCACTGCAATGGCTTATGGATATTTATCCACTGAAGACTCCTATCCTCACTCAAAAGACCTATCCTCATTGCATTGGATAAAGGACCTCTATCCACTGGATATTATCATCCTTTATAATATATCACCTCCAAATATTTGTCTAAAATATGCACTAAACATAGTCCATCGGTCTAGCACAAATCTGCTCAATATCTATCCTCAAATATACACTAAACATAGTCCTTCGGTCTAGCACAAATATTCTCAATATCTATCCTCAAATCTACACTAAAAATAGTCCTTTGGTATAGCACAAATCTACTCAATCTCTGTCTCTAATCTGGCATAAATTTGTCCTCAAATTTGCACCAAATCTGTCCTTGAATCTGTACTAAACATAGTCCTTCGGTCTAGCACAAATTAGTTCTCAATCTCTTTCCTCAAGCCTTAACTCAAAGCTTGAATCAATATAAAATAAACTCTACTGGATCTTCCCCAAACCTTAACTCAATGTTTGAACAAATCAATCAACTTTGCTCATAATTCTTCTCAAAGACTTGTCTCAACTCTGTCTTGTAAGCTTCCACAAAATATCACACCAATCTATCCACAAGTCCTCTCTAGAACTTGTCATGTCTGCTCAATAAGTCCTCTCAATAACTTAACCAAATTTGCTCAATAATTCCTCACAAGAACTTAAACAAATCTGCTCTCAGTCTATATTGTAAGCTTCCATGAAAGCTTACTAAATTCTGTCCACAAGTCTTCTCAAAGACTTGCTTCAAATCTGCTCAAAAAGTCCACAATAAAACTTGTCCAATCTCATAGAAACATAAAGAGAATTGTTAGAGACTCAATATGCCCTATACTCATCACAATGCTCAACCACTTTAAATCACTCTTTCAGAAACATATAGAGAATTGTTAGAGACTCAATATGCTTCAACTCAATCACTTTCTCAATTCAATTTAGAATATAGAATAGTTTATTTTATGGAACTTGAACAATCACTTCACACTCCCACTTGACTAGGATCAACCAAATCTACTCAACCAATCACTCAATGAAATAATCCTTGCTCACAAACCCTAGTCCAAGCATATGATTCTTCACTCAAAATATTTCCAACAATGCTCAACAACAAATCTCACATAACAATGATACTCATGTTCTTTTCACATAACAATGATACTCATGTTCTTTTCAAACCCTAGTTCCTTTCTCAACCAATGGCCTCAACAACGATGCTTATAAAATAAGGTTTTAATAACAACTATTTATTCCAGAAAACCTTGAAGCATTAATTCAACACACTCAATAAGGAAGCCCTAATCAAATCCTTTTCACTCCAAAATTATATTTAGAAAACCAATCAATCAAATCAACTATGGAAGAATGTGCTCATACATTTTCTTGATGATTAAGAAAACTCAAATATCTATCATAATCACAACCACTTCTATGCCAAACTCAAAGAAGTTAGAAGATAAATATTTCTCACAATGTAATGCAAAAACTCAATTACACCTTATCACTCCATCTATAAAAACAACCATCAATATACATAAAATATTTTTCCAATAACACCTTATAATCTCCCAATTAAAATAAATTTAACATCCACCAAAATTTAACTCAAAAACCTCTTTAATTAAATTTTAATGGTAAGAAGGACTTTGGCAAAGATAAAATCCACTTTCCTTATAACTCCAATAACATAAATCAATTACCAAACAAACAACCTTTCATATACCCTTATAATTCCAAATAACACCTTATGAAAATATTAGGCAAATAAAATATTTAATAAAAAGTACCTTTGCCACTAGTGGTATTCGAACCCCCAATCACTGCCTCCTCGTGCGCCCTAGCAATGAGCTTACCCACCGCATGCGCTAGACACATGCTTGGAAGGCTAAGAGCACCTAGTGCTCTTTATTCCAAGTCTGGTGCTCTAAATGAGCACGTGCCAAAAGTTGTTCTCCTCAGTGCTCAAGACAAACACACCAACAACCTCCACGTGAATCGATCGTGGTCACTTCCACTCCCAATGCTCTCGCAAAATGCATGCTACCAATGGACCACGATGTCCAATGGGAGTGAGGCCTTAAATCCTCATGTTTCGTCTTCTTCCTGGCGCTAAAAGATAACACAAATTTTTATCTTCTTCCTCAATGATTGCATGAAATACACTTTTCTCAGTCGCATGAATTAATCGATTAAGGGTAAGTTTTAATGCCCCTTTGGCATAGCATTTATATACGAATTTCACCATTTGACATAGATGTTGAGCAAGGTGCAGCGACAATATTGTCATTGTTGTCAACACAGTCAGATAGATCTATTGATGCAATGGACAGGAAGTTCAAAAGCTAGTCAGATGCAGAAGACAGGAGTTCAAAGGTTACTCAGAGTATGTACAGTGATTCTCCAAGAAGACCGAAGTAGACCACTTGCAAAAGATCAAAGAAAAAGACAAGTAAGAAAAGTGTCGCGATATCACGACATATACAGCAGGCAAGAAAAACTGTCACGATTTCGCGACATGTTAGAAGAGAGAGAAGAAGAAAGAAAAACTGTCACGATTTCGCGACATGTTGGAAGAGAGAGAAGAAGAAAGAAAAACTGTCACGATTTCGCGACATGTTGGAAGAGAGAGAAACAACAGGAAAAACTATCACGATTTCGTGACATGTTGGAAAGAGAAAAACACAAGTGGAAAAGTGTCGCGATTTCGCGACATGTTGGAAGAGAGAGAAACAACAGAAAAACTGTCACGATTTCACGACATGTTGGAAAGAAAAAACACAAGTTGAAAAACTGTCGCGATTTCGCGACATGTTGGAAGGGAGAAAGACAAGTAGAAAAAGTGTCACGATTTCGCGACATATTGCAAGAGAGTTTGTACGAAAGAAAAAGTGTCGCGATTTCATGACATATTGCAGGAGAGAGAGTCCGAAAGAAAAAGTGTCACGATATCGTGACATGTTGGGTTTTCGTGACCCGAAGGCAAGAAAAAGTGCTAAGGAGAAAAAGTGTCGCGATATCGCGACATGTTGGGTTTTCGCGACCCGAAGGCAAGAAAAAGTGCTAAGGAGAAAAAGTGTCGCGATATCGCGACATGTCAGGTTTTCACGACCCGAAGGCAAGAAAAAGTGCTAAGGAGAAAAAGTGTCGCGATATCGCGACATGTCGGGTTTTCATGACCCGAAGGCAAGAGAAAGCGCTAAGGAGAAAAAGTGTCACGATATCGCGACATGTCGGGTTTTCATGACCCGAAGGCAAGAGAAAGCGTACGGACGAAAAAGTGTCGCGATATCGCGACATGTAGCATTTTCATGGGCCAAAGCTAAGAGAAAGAGCAAGAAGAAAAAGTGTCGCGATATCGCGACATGTATTTTCGTGGCCAGAAGCAAAGAAAAAGCACAAGGAGAAAAAGTGTCATGATATCGCGACATGTATTCTCATGGGCCAAAGCTAAGAGAAAGCGTACGGAGGCGAAAGTGTCGCGATATCGCGACATGTTGTGTTTTCGCGGCAACAGCAACAGAAGAGTTACAGGGGCAGTTGAAGCCGACGAAGACCGATGTAAGCCGACGAAGATTAGGGTTTGTAGGAGGGTTTGCAGTCGACTATGATTAGGGTTACAGTCGACTAAGATTAGAGTTTTTGATCTTGAAAATTTTGTTATAAAAGGAAGGTTGTTTGAAGAGTTGGAGGTGTTGAGAAGTGCAAAGTTCGGAGAGAGTGCACAGAGTGCGAAGTTCGGTCGTAGAGTGCAGTGTGCAAGTCGTCGAATCATTCTAAGTGCGAAGATCACAAAGGAAGCAGAGTGCGCAAAGGGAGAAGACGATCATGAGGTTTGATCGCAGCGAAGCAGAGTGTGCGAAGTGAGTGCACAGAGCGAGCAGAGTGCACAGAGAACGCAAAGGTGAAGTAGACCAGTTAGGGTCTTGTAAAAGCGAAGGTATCTTACTATTAAACCCAAATATTCAATTTGAAGTCCAGGTTGGTGCTTGGCATCAGGGGTTGGTGCTCCTTCCAGTTGGTGTTGGTAAATCAAGGGTTGGTGCTCCTTTCTGTTGGTGCGGATAAATCAGGGGTTGGTGCTCCTTTCTTGGTGCGGATAAATCGGGGGTTGGTGCTCCTTCCAGCTTGGTGCTGGTAAATTAATTGTAAAGTTGGTGCTTTGCAAAGGCTGGATTTGGATGGTAGTCCAAGTAGTCATTTTTGAGGAGTAGCCACATTGGTGAACCTCGTTAAATCTTGTGTTGTGTGTTGTTCTCTTGTTGTACTTGTTGTATCTGTTTATAAGTTTTAACTGTTGCTATTTTAAGAGTTGTTAATTCATGATTAAAGAGCTACACTGATTCACCCCCCCTCTTAGTGCCATTGTAAGTCTAACAATTGGTATCAGAGCTAAGTCCCTGTACAAGCCTAATCGGCTAGGGTGATCTTGGAACTAACACAATGGCAGGTGGTGAAGGCTTCTCATCAAACAAATCACCATTGTTTAACGGATCCAATTACGCGTTCTGGAGAATCAGGATACAGGCATATCTCTGTGCTTTGGGATACTACATCTGGGATTCAATGGTCAGTAGATACACAATACCCATCACTCCTCCAGAAGAGGCTGATGAAAAGAAACTGTTTGACAATGACTCAAAAGCAACGAATGCTCTCATGAACGGAATAGCAGACAACTCCGATCAGGATTCTGAAGAGGAAACAGGTGAAGCTCTTTTCATGGCATTTGAAGAAGTAAAATCAGAAAAGGATGAAGGAGTGACCTCTGAAGATTGTGGAGAAAATCTTGAGGCTGAAGTAGATCTAGAAGGTGAGTTGATCTCTACACTTGAAGAGTGGAAAATAGAGAAGAAAAAGAATAAGAAACTTTCAAAAAGGCTTGAGGATGCAAATGAAATCATATCCTGTTTGAAAGTATAGATGGAAGAATCCAAGAAAATCTTTGAAGATCTGGAAGTGCAAATAACCATGAAAATAGATCATTGCAGCAAGCTAGAAGAAGAGATTGTTGGATTAAGAATGCAGCTAGAAGAGATGAATAAGAAAATAAGTTGCTATCACAAACGTGAAGAAAGTTCTATGAAGCTGGATAAGATCATAAATGTCCAAAGGCCTACAGGCATCAAATTTGGTCTGGGTTTCGTCGAAGGAGAATCATCTAATGGATCAAAGGCCAGAAATGTAGAATCCATAAAGAATAAAGATAAGAAACAAAGTTGATCAAGAAAAAACATCTCATGCAACAGAAAGCAATAATGCCAGGCACGAAAGGAAAATTGATAATGATGGATTCACCAATGTCACTCATCAAAGAAGAAGAAGACCTAGGGCTCCTACGGCAACATGGCAAAGACCATCACCCAAGTTCAATTATCCCTTTTCTGGTTTTTGTTTTAAATGCAATGGCTATGGACATAAAATCTCAGATTGCAAATATAATGTAAGACCAAGGAATTTCACTAGTAGAAATGCTTTTTCTCCTCTGATGAATTATACAAGTAGAATGTTATAACTCGTCATAATTTTGGGCACATTGCAAGAAACTCGTAGAAATACATTTACATCAAATCAGTTTCAGGGAAGAAAATTTCAACCATACAAGATGAGTCAAAATAGAAAGCTTTCCGAAAAATATGCTCAAACTACTGATAAGGGAAAGGCAAAACAAGAGCCCAAAACTACTATCAAAAAAGTGTGGAAAGGAAAAGAACAACTGAAGGAAGAAAAGGAATCCTTAATCGTTCAAACTGCATTCAAAGCACAGAATAAATATGTACCATGGATACTAGATAGTGGATGCTCCAATCATATGACAGGTGACAAACAAAAATTTGAAAAGTTACAGAAATATGAAGGAGGATCAATAAAATTTGGAAATAATGATGGAGCCAAGATAGTCGGCAAAGGCTCAATCAAAATTAGTGATGGAAGGATTAAATCAGAAGAAGTCTTATTTGTGGATGGGTTGAAACATAATTTATTGAGTGTAAGTCAGATTTGTGATAAAGGTCATGAAGTAGTCTTTATGAAGCAGGGTTGTGAAGTCAGAAAAACAAACAGTGGAAAATTGATAGCAACAGGGTCAAGAACATCTGGTAACCTATACACGCTCTCAGAGACTTCAAAAGGAGCTTGCTTTATTGGACAGGAAGAAGAAAATTGGTTGTGGCACAAGAGACTTGGTCATATCGGTTTTGATAATCTAGTAAAAATCACCTCAAAAAGGGCAATGAGAGATATTCCCACCATCAAGCAAACCGGCAAACAACATTTGTGCTTCATGCCAAAAGGGGAAACAAACTAGAGTCACATTCAAAACAAAAGAATACTACACAAGCAAACCTTTGGAACTAATTCACACCGATTTATGTGGACCCATGAGAACACAAAGCATAAATGGTGACAAATATTTTATGTTGTGCATTGATGACTATTCCAGAATGACATGGATATTCTTCTTGAAGCATAAATCAGAAGCTCTTGATATGTTCAAGATTTTCAAAAACCAGAGTTGAGAATGAAATAGGAAAGAGGATCAAATGTTTAAGATCGGACAGAGGAGGAGAATTCATTTCGGAGGAGTTTGTAGAATACTGTGAAAAATACGGTATCAGAAAACAGCTCTCAATAGCCAGGACACCTCAGCAAAATGGAGTGGTAGAAAGAAAGAACAGGACTATGCAGGAAATGGCACGATCTATGTTGGCTGAAAGCAGAGTAGCAGCATGTATTTTGGAAAGAAGCAGTCCATACTGCGGTGTATATCCAAAATAGGTACATGCTGAGAACACATGAAAGCAAAACTCCTTATGAACTATGGTTCGGTAAAAGGGCAACAACAAAATACCTCGTAGTGTTTGGCAAGCAAGTGCTATATCAAAAGAACTGAAGATAATCTTGGTAAGTTTGAAGATAGAGCAGATGAAGGTATTTTTGTTGGTTATTCGCCTAGAAGCAAAGCTTACAAATGCTACAACAAAAGGCTAAAGAAAATTGTGGACAGTGCTGATGTTAAGTTTGATGAAGGTAAAGAACGAGTAATTAGTTATGAAACAAACTACCCAATCTATGAAGAGGTTATTGAAGGAGATGAGGAAAACGAAATTGAAAAGATACAAAAAATTGACTCAGATGATGATGCAGAAATGGAAGAAAATAAGAAATTCAAAATAGGTAGCTGGTAGAGAAATCATCCTAGAGAGCAAATCATCGGAGATCCCAAAGTTGGAGTTCAGACAAGAAGAAGAGCAGTAAGTAACTACTCTCTACTATCCAACATTGAGCCTAAAAATATTGATGATGCAAGCAAATATGAAAGCTGGATGAAGGCAATAAATGAAGAATTAGATCAGATAGAGAAAAACGACACTTGGGAACTAGTACCTAGACCTGCAAATAAAAATATCATCGAAACAAAATGGATTTTTTGAAACAAACTGAATGAAGACGGACAGTAGTCAAAAATAAAGCAAGATTAGTTTGCAAGGGTTATGCACAAGTTGAAGGCATTGATTTTGAGGAAACTTTTGCACCAGTAGCGAGACTAGAGGCAATTAGAATGTTTTTGGCTTTAGCAGTCTACAAGAATTTCAAAGTTTATCAAATGGATGTGAAATCAGCGTTTTTGAATGGGAAACTTGAAGAAGAAGTTTACATCGAGCAACCAGATGGTTTCCAACTTGGTGATGATCCCAACCTTGTTTGCAAGTTGAAGAAAGCTTTATATGGCTTAAAACAGGCACCTCGAGCATGGTATGCAAGGCTAGACAACTATCTCACTCAACAAAGGTTCAAGAAAGGTATGGTGGATAGTAATCTGTATGTCAAAACAGAAAATGGGCATCTTATTGTTCTTGTTGTCTATGTAGATGATATCATATTTGGCAAGCAGCAAAGATGAGTCGTGCAAGGACTTAGCAGATAAGATGCAGAAAGAATTTGAAATGTCAATGATTGGAGAACTGTCATATTTCCTCGGATTGCAAGTTAATCAAAGTAAGAAGGGCATATTTATTTCTCAAGTTAAATATGTAAAAGAGATGCTAAAAAGGTTCACAATGGAGGACTGTAAGCCAGTTTAGCACTCCCATGACGACAGGTTGTAAGTTGAGCAAGGATGACAAATCTCCACCTGTTGATCAAACCATGTACAGATCCATGATTGGAAGTTTACTGTACCTGACAACTACCAGACCAGATATTTTACAGGCAATATGCATGGTAGCACGATTTCAAGCTAATCCTAAGGAGACTCATGTAACAATGGTGAAAAGGATTCTTCGGTATCTCAAGGGTACTATGGAATATGGATTATGGTATCCGAAAGGTAAAGACTTCACCCTTATTTCGTATTCAGATGCCGATTGGGCAGGATGTGTAGATGATAGAAAGAGCACCAGTGGAGGTGCATTCTATCTTGGAGACAGATTAGTCGCGTGGCACAGTAAGAAACAAGAGTCAGTTTCTTTATCGATAGCAGAGGCAGAATACATTGCAGTGACAACATGTTGTACACAGGTATTATGGATGAAACAAACCTTAAAAGATCTTGGTATTAGCTTCAGTGAGCCAATATCAGTTAAGTGTGATAACACCAGTGCCATTAACATCTCCAAGAATCCGGTTATGCATTCACGCACAAAGCACATTGCCATCAGGTATCACTTTTTGAAGGAGAAAGTTGCAGAAGGTGAGGTTAAATTGGACTTTGTTCCAACCACAAAACAAGTAGCAGATATCTTCACAAAACCATTGCCCAAGGAAGTGTTTGAGTACCTTCGAAACAAATTGGGAGTGGTCACACTTCCCATGAATTGACTAGCTACAGGGATCACATTCTTAGGGGGAGCATTTAAGTATTTGATTATTTTTTTGCTCATGTTCATAATTTGTGCTAAGTGTAACAAATTGTGCCTGAGAATGTTGTGCATGGACTCAGGGGGAGTCTGCAGTAGCCCTTTGGTATTATTGACAAAGGGGGAGAAGAGTTACAAAAAATTGCACATGTGTTGCCAACAATTCCAAAGGGGGAGATTGTTGAGCAAGGTGCAACGACAGTATTGTCATTGTTGTCAACACAGTCAGATAGATCTGTTGATGCAGTGGATAGGAAGTTCAAAAGCTAGTCAGATGCAGAAGACAGGAGTTCAAAGGTTACTCAGAGTATGTACAGTGATTCTCCAAGAAGACCGAAGTAGACCACTTGCAAAAGATCAAAGAAAAAGACAAGTAAGAAAAGTGTCGCGATATCGCGACATATACAACAGGCAAGAAAAACTGTCGTGATTTCGTGACATGTTAGAAGAGAGAGAAGAAGAAAGAAAAACTGTCGCGATTTCGTGACATGTTGGAAGAGAGAGAAGAAGAAAGAAAAACTGTCACGATTTCGCGACATGTTGGAAGAGAGAGAAAGAAGAGGAAAAACTGTCGTGATTTCGCGACATGTTGGAAGAGAGAGAAACAATAGGAAAAACTGTCGCGATTTCGCGACATGTTGGAAGAGAGAGAAACAACAAGAAAAATTGTCGCGATTTCGTGACATGTTGGAAAGAGAAAAACACAAGTGGAAAAAGTGTCGCGATTTCGTGACATATTGGAAGAGAGAAACAACAAGAAAAAGTGTCACGATTTCACGACATATTGGAAAGAAAAACACAAGTTGAAAAACTGTCATGATTTCGTGACATATTGGAAGGGAGAAAGACAGAGAAAAAGTGTCACGATTTCGTGACATATTGTAAGAGAGAAGTTTGGAAGAAAAAGTGTCACGATTTCATGACATATTGCAGGAGAGAGAGTCCGAAAGAAAAAGTGTCGCGATATCGCGACATGTCGGGTTTTCACGACCCGAAGGCAAGAAAAAGTGCTAAGGAGAAAAAGTGTCGCGATATCGTGACATGTCGAGTTTTCACGACCCGAAGGCAAGAAAAAGTGCTAAGGAGAAAAGTGTCGCGATATTAAAAGCGCTAAGGAGAAAAGTGTCGCGATATCACATGTCGGGTTTCGCAACCGAAGGCAAGAAAAAGTGCTAAGGAGAAAAAGTGTCACGATATCGCGACATGTCGGTTTTTCGCGACCCGAAGGCAAGAGAAAGCACTAAGGAGAAAAAGTGTCGCGATATCGTGACATGTTGGGTTTTCACGACCCGAAGGCAAGAGAAAGCGTATGGATGAAAAAGTGTCGCGATATCGCAACATGTAGCATTTTTGCGGGCCAAAGCTAAGAGAAAGAGCAAGAAGAAAAAGTGTCGCAATATCGCGACATGTATTTTTGCAGCCAAAGCAAAGAAAAAGCACAAGGAGAAAAGTGTCGCGATATCGCGACATGTTGTATTCTCGCGGGCCAAAGCTAAGAGAAAGCGTACGGAGGCGAAAGTGTCGCGATATCGCGACATGTTATGTTTTCGCGGCAACAACAACAGAAGAGTTACAGGGGCAGTTGAAGCCGACGAAGACCGATGTAAGCCGACGAAGATTAGGGTTTGCAGTCGACGAAGACTAGGGTTTGCAGTCGACTATGATTAGGGTTACAGTCGACTAAGTTTAGAGTTTTTGATCTTGAAAATTTTGTTATAAAAGGAAGGTTGTTTGAAGAGTTGGAGGTGTTGAGAAGTGCGAAGTTCGGAGAGAGTGCGCAGAGTGCGAAGTTCGGTCGTAGAGTGTAGTGTGCAAGTCGTCGAATCATTCTAAGTGCGAAGATCACAAAGGAAGCAGAGTGCGCAAAGGGAGAAGACGATCGTGAGGTTTGATCGCAACGAAGCAGAGTGTGCGAAGTGAGTGCGCAGAGCGAGCAGAGTGCGTAGAGAACGCAAAGGTGAAGTAGACCAGTTAGGGTCTTGTAAAAGCGAAGGTATCTTACTGTTAAACCCAAAGATTCAATTTGAAGTCCAGGTTGGTGCTTGGCATCAGGGGTTGGTGCTCCTTCCAGCTTGGTGCTAGTAAATCAGGGTTGGTCTCCTTCTTGGTGCGGATAAATCAAGGGTTGGTGCTCCTTTCTATTGGTGCAGATAAATCAGGGGTTGGTGCTCCTTCCAATTGGTGCTGGTAAATTAATTGTAAAGTTGGTGCTTTGCAAAGGCTGGATTTGGATGGTAGTCCAAGAAGTCATTTTTGAGGAGTAGCCACATTGGTGAACCTCGTTAAATCTTGTGTTGTGTGTTGTTCTCTTGTTATACTTGTTGTATCTATTTATAAGTTTTAACTACTGATGTTTTAAGAGCTGTTAATTCATGATTAAAGATCTACACTGATTCACCCCCCCCTCTCAGTGCCATTGTAAGTCTAACAATAGACATCGATGCTCCACTAAATTTGATGAGGTCGACGCTTTTATAACCTTTATAATTTATAAATTATTTAAATTCTAAAATAATTTAAATTTTATAAATTATATTTATAAACCTTTGAATTTAATAAAAATTAAAGCCTCCTTGAGATACAATTTAAACCTTTATTTCTACTCCAGTGATTTTATAAAAATTATTCTGCCACCATGGTTTTTATAAAAACCTTAATTCTATCAACATAATGTTTAAGGAAGCCTTTGTATTATCATAATGGTTTTAATAAAAACCTTTTAATTTGCCACCATGGTTTTAACAAAAAGCCTTATAAAACAATATTTTGACAATTTTCTTCAACTCTTAGCATTGCTCCTGGCATAAATGATGGTGTACTCCATGGTACTAATGATAGCTTTATGTGTTCACTTTGGCATAAAATAAAACTTCTCACCTTGACATCAATGACAACTAAATGAGATCAAAATGTCCAACAATATTCCCCTTTGTCATTGATGGCAACCCAAATTATTTTTACCAAAAACTTTACCTTTCCTTTGTTCTGCTCCCCCTAGGACATTGCTCCCCCTAGCTCAATGCTCTCTCCTCTTTTCTCAAAAACCAAATCTCTCCCCCTTACTCAAATCTCTCTCCATTTTACATCAATGGCAAAGGGTCACCTTTGGGGCTCGGGGCTAAGAATGAGCCTCTTAGCTTAGCCCCTACCTCCTCTTGAGGTGGTTAATTATGGGGTGGGAATATTTCTACTCCCATAAAGTACTATTCTTTACCTTTATCCTCTTTTCTTCTTATCTGATCCTTATGATTCCTTTGACTATTTCTTTCAATATCCATGTTCATGTCCATGTCCATATTCCATTTCCTATTCCTGTTCATATCCATGTTCCTATTCTTGTTCATATCCATGTTCCTATTCCTATTCCTGCTTGATTCTAGAATGTCTGATCTACACCATTTTTTTGTGTGACCATCATTATTGCACTTATAACACTTAATTTTATTATTCCTTGGAGGTGCAAATGTCGTAGGATTTATACTAGTGAAGCCATATCCTCTTCTATCATGAACCCTGCAATTCATTGCCTTGCGACCAAACTGATTACATGAATAGCAATATCCATGAAAAAATTATCTATTCCCATATTCTTGTATTTCATGTGTCATGCACTATGAAGCCATGTGTCCAAACTTGTGACATGAAAAACATCTTCCATTGAAGTTTCCTTGTCTTGACCTCATTGGTCTCTTAGTCTCTCTTGACCTATTCTGATTGTTGTTCCATTTGTATCTTATTTGTGCATTATTTTTATTTTTGTTGAACTCTCTATTATCCAACTCATCCTCAAATGTCTCACTTTATTTTACACTTTCATTTTTTGAAGTGTCTTCATATAAATTTTCTTCTCCTCCAGAACTTGAGATTGACTTTCCTTCCCATTTCTTTTGAACCTGTTCAAATCCAAGACCTATTTTGCTTGATGTATGCTTTTGTATCTTGATGAAATTATCCAAGTTATTTGAGCTATTTTTGAACCCTTTTAGCTTGAATTTTGAATCTTCTAAATATTCTCTTAGAAGTGCCACTTCTTGTGCTAAATTTTCACATTTTAAGATCTTTGCTTCTAACTTATATTTGAACCCTTTTGCCTTAGCCTTTGATTTTTCTAAATCCTCTATAAGCAATATTCTCTCTTAATCACATTAGTGAAACTGAATTTCAAGTTCAGAGTGTTGCTGTCTTACCTTATTTACCATGTCAAGAGCATAAATATGTTCTCCCTTGAGATCATATCCATATTTCTCTAAATATTCGTCTATTTGTTTGCCTTTGTCTACATCTTTATTTTCTATTGGCTTGTCTTTTGTAGTATCACCTTCTCCTTCTTCTAGTGCCATTAGAATATTCTATTTGGGTCCTTCAAGTGTATCTTCATATTCATCATCACTGAAACTATAACCATTCTTTGTACAACTATCTTAAAGATGTCCAAAATTACCACATCTAAAACACTTGAGAATTACTAAAGTCCTTTTCTTAACTTGTTCTTATTCTTCAATCATAAATAGGACTTCATATTTATCATTATATGAAAAACTAGCATCACTATCACTTGAGTATTTACTTGCCTTATCCGCATAGTAGCTTATATTTTGTCTTTGAAAGAACTTATTTCCTTGTTTGTTTTGTCCATCCTTGCTTTTATTTTGGTACCTGTATCTTTTTGATTCCCTATTCTTGTGATCTTGTTTTTCTTCATCATTATTATTATTAGCTTCTTGAAAATCAGTTGCATAATGACCATACCTTCCACAATTGAAACATTTAACAGATCTTGTATCTCTAGATCTTTTTGAATCCTTATTCCTTCTGCCATAATTTGCTTCTTCATCATTGGATGACTCATTGCTTGATTCTGACTTCTTACCCTTTGTCTTCTTGATTACTTTGAATGCTACTTATTTTTGAGGATTTGCTTCCTATTTTGTTTTCATCTCAAATACTGTAAGAATACCAAGCAACATATCTCTTGTCAAAGAATCACCATCCATTAACATTTCTATAGCAAAAACATTTTCACTGAATATTTTTGGAAGAGTTCTTAAGACCTTATCACAAACATCCAATTCATCAATCTTCATTCCAAGAACTTGCATATCATTAACAACATCATCAATTTGAAGTAGATAAGTACTAATATTTTCCTCATCCTTCATTATCAATGCTTCAAATTGTCCTTTGATTTTTTGTATCTTTGCTTTCTTGACACTTTTGTCTCCTTCATATGTATTTTGCAATTTATCCCACATCTCTTTTGCAGTTTGACAATGCATAATTTTCATGGACTCTGTTCTATGCAAACCTCTCAAACGTGCATTCATTGCTTTTGAATTGTAATGTTGTATGAGTTTAACTTCCTTCTATGAAGGTGGATTAACTAAGGGATTGTATCCAGTTTCAACTGCTTCCCAAATTTCATTGCCAAGCGCCATCAGGTAAATATTCATTCTCATACTCCAATATATATAATCACTTCCATCAAATATTGATGCTAAATTATCCGAGGACACATTCTTAGAATCCATTGTGTTCTTGTTATCTTTTCCTTTAAGTTGTTAAAATATTTTGAAGGAACCTACTCTGATACCAATTGAAGAACACAAGCTTATACTGAGATGGGGGTGAACAATGTAAGACCGCTTTTTACTTTTCTTTCCCAATCAATATTATGCAAAGTAAATATAGCAATATTAATAGCAGTAATCGAAGTAATGCACAAATCACCACACATAATAGAAACACCACAATTTATGTGGTTCACCCAATGTGGGCTACTCCACGAAGAAAATATTTCACTAAAACTTTTTCAATCAATCGCTTTGGAATCCTTTCCCTATTAGAATGTTTATGAACCTATCTCCAATGGAGATACCAATCCCCTGATCAAGTTTATGGAACTCTATCCGTAGGAGAACTCCTTTCCCTTCTTGCTCTAACTAGTGATCTTCTAGAAGAACTACTACCTCCATTGCACTGGCTTATGGATCTCTATCCACTGAAGACTCCTATCCTCACTCAGAAGACCTATCCTCACTACCCTAGCTAATGGACCTCTATCCACTGGAGACTATCATCCTCTATACTCTGTCACCTTAAAATATCTATAAAAAATATGCACTAAACACAATCCATCGGTCTAGCACAAATATGCTCAATCTCTATCCTCAAATCTACACTAAACACAGTCCTTCGGTCTAGCACAAATATAATCAATATCTGTCCTCAAATCTGCACTAAACACAATCCTTCGATCTAGCACAAATATGCTCAATCTCTATCTCTGATCTAGCACAAATTTATCCTCAAATATGCACCAACTCTATCCTTGAATCTGTACTAAACATAGTCCTTTGGTCTAGCACAAATTAGTTCTCAATCTCTATCCTCAAGCCTTAACTCAAAGCTTGAATCAATCTCAAATAAACTCTGCTGGATCTACCCCAAATCTTAACTCAAGGTTTGAACAAATCAATCAACTCTACTCATAAATCTTCTCAAATACTTGTCTCAACTCTATCTTGTAGGCTTCCACAAAAGTTCACACCAATCTATCCATAATTCCTCTCTAGAACTTGTCCTATCTGCTCAATAAGTCCTCTCAAGAACTTAACCAAATCTTCTCAATAAGTCCTCACAAGAACTTAACCAAATCTGCTCAATAAGTCCTCACAAGAACTTAACCAAATATTCTCTCAATGTGTATTATAAGATTCAACGAAAGCTTACTCAATTCTGTCCACAAGTCTTCTCAAAGACTTACTTCAAATCTTCTCAACAAGTCCACACTAGAACTTCTCCAATCTCATAGAAACATAAAGAGAATTTTTAGAGACTCAATATACCCTATACTCATCACAATGCTCAACAACTTTCAATCACTCTTTTAGAAACATATAGAGAATTGTTAGAGACTCAATATGCTTCAACTCAATAACTTTATCAATTCAATTCATAATATAGCATAGTTTGTTTTATGGAACTTGAATAATCACTTCACACTTCCACTTGACTAGGCTCAACCAACTCTACTCAACCAATCACTCAATGAAATAATCCTTGCTCACAAACCCTAGTCCAATCATATGATTCTTCACTCAAAAAATTTTCAACAATGCTCAACAACAAATCTCACATAACAATTATACTCATGTTCTTTTCAAAACCTAGTTTAAGTTCTTTGCTCAACAACTCATTTCAACAAAAATGTTTATAAAACAACTCTCACATAAAAATGATACCGATGTTCTTTTCAAACCCTAGTTCAAGTTCTTCACACAATAAATGGCTTCAACAAAAATGCTTATGAAACAAGGTTCACATAACAATGATACTCATGTTATTTTCAAACCCTAGTTCCTTTCTCACCAATGGCCTCAAAAACAATGCTTATAAAATAAGGTTTTAATAACAACTATTTATTCCAGAAAAACTTGAAGCATTAATTCAACACACTCAATAAGGAAGCCCTAATCAAATCCTTTTCACTCCAAACTTATTTTTAGAAAACCAATCAATCAAATCAACTATGGAAGAATGTGCTTATACCTTTTCTTGATGATGAAGGAACGTCAAATATCTGTCATAATCACAACCACTTCTATGCCAAACTCAAAGAGGTTAGAAGATAAACCTTTCTCACAATGTAATGCAAAAACTCAATTACACCTTATCACTCCATCTATAAAAACAACCATCAACATACATAAAATATTTTTCCAATAACACCTTATAATCTCCCAATTAAAATAAATTTAACATCCACCAAAATTTAACTCAAAAACCTCTTTAATTAAATTTTAATGGCAAGAACTTTGGAAAAAATCAAATCCGCTTTTCTTATAACTCCAATAACATAAATCAATTACCAAACAAGCAAACTTTCATATACCCTTATAACTCCAAATAACACCTTATGAAAACATTAGGCAATTGAAATTTTAATAAAAAGTACCTTTACCACTATTGGGATTCGAAACCCCAATCACCGCCTCCTCGTGCGCCCTAGCCGCGGGCTTGCCCACCACGTGCGCTAGATGCATTCTTGGAAGACTAAGAGCACCTTATGCTCTTTATTCCAAGTCTGCCACTCTAAACGAGTGCGTGTTAAAATATTTTCTCCTCAGCGCTCAAGACAAACACGCCAACAACGTCCACGTGAATCGATTGTGGTCACTTCCACTCCCAACACTCTTGCAAAATATGCACTGCCAATGGACCACACTGTACAATGGTAGTGAGGCCTTAAAGCCTCTCGTTTCATCTTCTTCCTAGCGCTAAAATATAACACAAATTTTTGTCTTCTTCCTCAACGATTGCATGAAATACAATTTTCTCAGTCGCATGATTTAATCGATGAAGGGTAAGGTTTAATGCCCCTTTGGCATAGCATTTATATACGAATTCACCATTTGACATAGACTTCGGTGCTCCACTAAATTTTATGATGTTGGTCCCTTTATAACCTTTATAATTTATAAATTATTTGAATTCTAAAAGAATTTAAATTTTATAAATTATATTTATAAACCTTTGACTTTAATAAAAATTAAAGCCTCCTTGAGATAAAATTTAAACCTTTATTTGTACTCCACTGATTTGATGAAAATTATTCTACCACCATGGTTTTAATAAAAACCTTAATTCTACCATCACAATGTTTAAGGAAGATTTTATATTATCATAATGGTTTTAATAAAAACCTTTTAATTTGCCACCATGGTTTTAACAAAAACCCTTATAAAATAATATTTTGATAATTTTCTTCAACTCTTCACATTGCTCCTGGCATCAATGATGGTGTACTCCATGGTATTAATTGTAGCTTCATGTGTTCACTTTGGCATCAAAGACAACTTATCACCTTGAAATCAATGACAACTAAATGAGATCAAAATGTCCAACACAATCTCCCCCTTTGTCATTGATGGCAACCCAAATTCTTTTTACCAAAAACTTAACCTTTTCTTGGTTCTGCTTCCCTTGGGACATTGCTCCCCTTGGATCAATGCTCTTTTCAAATCTCTCCTCTTTACTCAAATACCAAATCTCTCCCCCTTTGACATCAATGGCAAAGGGTCACCTTTGGGGCTCGGGGCTAAGAATGAGCCTCTTAACTTAGCCCCTTACCCACCTCCTCTTGAGGTCGTTAATTATAGGGTGGGAGTATTTCTATTCCCAAAAAGTAGTGTTCTTTACCTTTATCATATTTTATTATTATATGATCCTTTTGATTCCTCTGATTGTTTCTTCACATGTCCATGTTCCTGTCCATGTCCATATTCCTGTTCCTATTCCTGTTTTTGTTCATGTTCATATCCATGTTCATGTTCCTGTTCTTGTTCATACTTGATTATGGAATATATGATCTATGCCACTTTGTTGTGTGACCATAATTATTGCACTTATAACACTTAATATTATTATTCCTTGGAGGTGCAAATATCTTAGGATTTCCCCTAGTGAAGCCATATCCTCTTCTGTCATGAACCGTGCAATTCATTGTCTTGTGACCAAACTGATTACATGAGCAGAAATACCCATGGGAAAGCTATTTGTTCCCATATTCCTATCTTTCATGTGTCCTGGACTGTGAATCCATGTGCCCAAACCTGTGACATGAAAAATATCTTCCATTGAAAATTTCTTATCTTGACCTCATTGGTCGCCTATTTTGATTGTTGTTCCATCTGTTTCTTCTTTGTACATTGGTCCTGTCCTTGTTGAACTTTTTGTTGTCCAACTTATCCTTAGAAGTCTCACTTTCTCTTTCATTCTTATTTTCTGATTTTTATTCCTTTTCGGTGCTTGAGCTTGACTCTCTTTTTTCAGCTTCTTTTTTCCCTTGCTCTTTTTCAAAACTAAGTCCTATTTTGGTTACTGATGATCTTTGTGCATTGATAATCTTGTCCAAGGTCTTTGAATTTTCCTCAAACTTGTGTAGCTTGTCCTTAGAATATTTTACTTCCATTCTTAGTGAAACTATCTCATGCTCTAATCTTTCAAACTCTAGATATTTTATTTTTAATTTTTTGGCCATACCTTCTTCAAATTTTCTTGCCTCTTCAATCTTGATTTTGAAGTTGGTGAGCTCTTGTAGAAACTTTGCTTTTATTTTCTCATCTTCTTGATATTGAACCCTTAATCCTGAGTTCTCCCTTTTTAATTCTTCAAGATCAACACTAAGTCTTTTATATTCTTACTCTTTTACCTTTGACTGTTCAACCATATCCTTTTCATATCTCCTTGCATTTTTAGCCCTATCTCTCAAGTCAAAGAGATCTTGTAGAAGCTTTGTCTTATATTTTTCATCTTCTTGTATTTGAGCCTTCAATTCTAAATTCTCATTTTTAAATTCAGCAAGTTCCTTAAGAGTGGCTTCCTCTTTTTATTTTTATGAATCTTCCTCTTCTTTCTTTCTTTGATCTTCTATAGGAGTTTCTCCTTTTTATTATATTATTGAAAGTAAAGTTTCTTCTTCATACCTGTTTTGATATCCTTGTTATCATTTAGATTCATTTCATCTTCACTAATGTTGAACCCATGACAATATATTGCATCATGACTGAGTTGACCACAAACAAAGCATTCTTCACCTTCTTGTGGATAATAAGCTGATATTCTCACAACGACACTGAGAGGGGGGGGTGAATTAGTGTAACTATTTAAAAATTAAATCTGCTACTCTTAAAATTTAATACTGCAAGCTTAAAAACAAATACAGCAAACAAAGCACAAGAGCATCACACAACATAGGATTTAACGAGGTTCACCAATGTGGCTACTCCTCAAAAATGACCGTTTGGACTATGATCCAAATCTAGTCTTTGCAAGGATTCAATATTTACAAAAGGTTTACCAGCACCCACTGGAAGGAGCACCAACCCCTAATTTATTTGCTACAACAGATATGAGCACCAACTCCTTTTACCAAGCACCCACTTGGATTTTAATTTTTAATAAAAATAATGACATATAAAATGCCTTCTCTTTTTCAAGACCCTCACTGGTCTACAACACATACAAACATCCCACGTAAGCATAGAAAGAATTGTTAGAGACTCAATAGCTTCTATTCAAATCTGAAACCTCTCTGTTGTTTTTACAAAAAAAATGTGTAGGTTTCAAAAATCTTGTTGTTGTTCATCCATCTCTTTTACCACACTATGCCTTTTGATGTATTCAATAATGCACAGTGCAGTAACCTTCTAACCGTGCCGATTCGATCCTTATATCCTTGATTTCCTCGAATGGCTCAATTTGAAACGGCTCAATTTTCCCTCCAACTTTTTCATGCATTTTCGACTGTAATTGATCTGTCAAAATCTCTCTCTGACACGTTCCACCTTTTCACCGTTTTCTTCTGACATTCTACTCTACTGGTATTGACACCCTTTTCTATGCAGACTGACAGCATTTCTGCGCGTTTCGATGCTCTCTGACTCTGTTCTCCTAAACTCTATGTAACTGCCCTTCTAGAACCTTTTCACTTTCTTGTGACACTTCTTTTCTATTTGCGTCGATCTTTCTATTCGGCCTGCTACTGCCTTTTATGACACATGCAACCTGTTAATGCATCTCTGTAAATGGTTCTCGGTATAATCACTCCTGCAACAGCTGTTCTGCATTCAATGCATTGATCCGTTACTGTCGCCATGCCAACCATGCTACATTACGGCCCTGCAACAGTTGTTATTCTATTAAATGTGCTGCTTCGTGACTATCCTTGTTACTCCAGTTAATTGCTGTAGTTTTTCTTCTAGTCTTTTTCAAACACCTATCACTGGGAACTACACATTTGACTCCAGTTAACTTTATCAGAATCGGCAAGCATGCTTGGTCGACACTCGTCACTATGCATGCATATTTAACTTTTTCTCGCCAAAACCATTACCTGTCGCGATATCGCGATGTTTTCTGCTTTCCTGCACTTTCCTTCGCTTGCCTCCGCGAAATTGATACATGTCATGAAATCGTGACACATTCCGCTTTTGCTGACGTCATCCTCCATGTTGTCGTGAAATCACGACATTTCTGGCTTGCTGAGGCTTCTCTGGAAACTTGTCGCGATATCGTGACATTTTTAGACTTGCTGACGTCATCTTCAAAGATGTCGCGAAATCGCGACGCTTCCGACTTGCAACGGATTTTTTGGTAACTTGTCGCGATATCGTGACATTTTTAGACTTGCTGACATCATCTTCAAAGATGTCGCGAAATCGCGACGCTTTCAACTTGCAACGGCTTTTCTGGTAACTTGTCGTGAAATCACGACACTTCTTAGTTTTGCTGACGTCATCCATCATGGTGTCACGAAATCGCGACGCTCCTAGCTTCCAGCAGCTGCAAACACCTTACTTGTAGAAAAATCGCTACAACTTTCTAACTTAACATTTTTCTTTGTTGCATATTCTGAAAATCTAGAATGTATCGAGATTGTTACGATTTTGTTGCCTTGGTGCTTCCTCGTGCTTCGTCTTATCAAGCTTAGACTTGTAGCGAAATCACTACATCATTTTGTTCTGTGATATGCACTTGTAGCGAAATCGCTACACATATGCCCCATGGCTTCTTGACTTGTAGCGAAATCGCTACACTCTTGCACTTTGGCTTCTGGACTTGTAGCGAAATCGCTACACTCTTGCACTTTGGCTTCTGGACTTGTAGCGAAATCGCTACACTCTTGCACTTTGGCTTCTGGACTTGTAGCGAAATCGCTACACTCTTGCACTTTGGCTTCTGGACTTGTAGCGAAATCGCTACACTCTTGCACTTTGGCTTCTGGACCAGCTTCGACCCGCGAAAGTCTGACATGTAGCGAAATCGCTACACTTTTCAATGAACTTTCTCTCTCTTCAGATACGTCGTGAAATCGTGACACTTTTCATCTTTGACGCCTTTGCTCCAAGCTTGTCGCGATATCGCGACATTTCTTCATGAACTTTCTCTCTCCTCCGAGGTGTCACGAAATCGTGACATTTTCTTATGCACTTTCTCTCTCCTTCGATATGTCGCGACATCACGACATTTTCTTATGGACTTTCTCTCTCCTCCGATATGTCGTGAAATCGCGACAGGAACCATGTCGCGATATCGCGACAGAAAACATGTCGCGATATCGCGACAGTTTTCTTCCTTGTCTTTTTCTGCAAGTTTTTGAATCTGGGTCCCCTCTGTTTTTCTTGAAATTTTATGCATTTGATCTGACTGACCTCTGAACTGCATCACTGCATCAATCTGTCTTTGTTGACAACAATTACAATACTTTTGCACTGCTTTTGCTGCACCTTGCTCAACAATCTCCCCCTTTGGAATTGTTGGCAACACACTGTAACCTTGCTCAAATTCTTCTCCCCCTTTGCCAATAATGCCAAAGGGCTGCTGCAGACTCCCCTGAGTCTATGCACAACATTCTCAGGCATAAATAACTTGAATGCTCCCCCTGAGAATGTATTTCCCATAGCTAGTCAGTGCTTGGGAAGTGTGACTACTCTCAACTTCTTTCGAAGGTATTCAAAAACTTCCTTTGGTAAAGGTTTGGTGAATATGTCTGCTACTTGCTCTGTAGTGGGAACAAATTCCAATCTGACCTCTCCTTCTGTAACCTTATCCTTCAAGAAGTGATATCGGATTGTAATGTGTTTGGTGCGGGAATGCATTACTGGATTCTTTGAAATGTTGATTGCACTAGTGTTATCACATTTGATTGAAATGGGATCATTGAAGTGAATACCTAGATATTTCAATGTTTGTCTCATCCATAGTATTTGTGTAAAACATGTTGTTGCTACAATGTATTCTGCCTCGGCTGTGGATAGAGAGACTGATTCTTGCTTCTTACTGTGCCATGCTACCAATTTATCTCCAAGAAAAAATGCTCCTCCACTTGTACTTTTTCTGTCACCAATGCATCTGGCCCAATCTGCATCAGAATATGCAAAGAGAGTGAAGTCTTTTCCTTTTGGATACCACAGCCCATACTCCATAGTACCCTTGAGGTACCTAAAGATCCTTTTCATAGCTGTTGCATGAGTCTCTTTTGGACTAGCCTAAAATCTTGCAACCATGCAAACAACTTGTAAGATATCCAGTATGGTGGCTGTCAAATACAACAGGCTCCCAATCATTGATCTGTACATTGTTTTATCAACATCCGAAGATTTATCATCCTTTCTCAACTTGTAGCTTGTTGTCATGGGGGTGCTCACTGGCTTACTATCTTCCATAGTGAACTTTTTCAGCATTTCTTTCACATATTTAATTTGAGAAATAAAGATCCCCTTTTCAGTTTGATTAACTTGTAATCCAAGGAAATATGAAAGTTCACCTATCATTGAAATTTCAAACTCTTTATGTCTTTGCATGATTCATCATTGCTACTCCCAAAAATTATATCATCTACATAAACAACTAGGACAATGAAATTGCCATTTTCAGTTTTCACATATAAATTGCTATCCACCATACCTTTCTTGAATCCTTGCTTAGTGAGATAGCTGTCCAATCTTGCATACCAAGCTCTAGGTGCTTGTTTCAAGCCATACAATGCTTTCTTCAGCTTGCAAACAAAGTTAGGATTATCACAAAGTTGAAAACCATCAGGCTGTTCAATATATACTTCTTCTTCAATATTTCCATTCAAAAATGCTGATTTTACATCCATCTGATAAACCTTGAAATTCTTATGAACAACTAAAGCCAAAAATAGTCTTATTGCTTCAAGTCTGGCCACAGGTGCAAAAGTCTCTTCAAAATCAATCCCCTCAACTTGAGCATATCCTTTGCAGACTAATCTTGCTTTATTCCTTACAACCTGTCCGTCTTCATTCAATTTGTTTCGAAATATCCATTTAGTACCAATTATGTTTTTATTTTCATGCCTTGGTACTAATTCCCGGTATTATTTTTCTCAATTTGATCTAGTTCTTCATTTATCGCCTCCATCCAGCTTTCATCCGTGCTTGCTTCAATAATATTCTTGGGCTCAATACTCGGATAATAGAGAATAGTTATTTACTACTCTTCTTCTTGTCTCGAATGCCAACCGTAGGGTCCCCAATAATCTGCTCTTTGGGATGATTTTTCCGCACACTGCACTGTTCGAATTTCCTATTTTCTTCTCTTTCCAAATCATCTGAATCTGATTTCTATCTCTCTTCATTTTCTTAATCTTCATCTTCTTCAATAAATTCTTCATAGGTTGGGTAGTTTTCATTATTATTGATTTCTTGTTTCCTGCCTTCATCAACCTTCACATCCGCACTCTCCACAATTTTCTTTAGTCTTTTGTTGTAGCAAGTGTAAGCTTTACTTTTTGTTGAGTAACCAAGAAATATACCTTCATCAGCTCTATCTTTGAATTTGCCAAGATTGGCTTCAATCCGTTTAATGTAACACTTGCTGCCGAACACTTTGAAGTATTTTGCTGTAGCCTTTTTGCCAAACCATAGTTCATAAGGTGTTTTGTTTTCATGTGGCCTCAACATACATCTATTCTGAATGTAAACTGCAGTATGAATCGCCTCTTTCCGTAACTTGTCAACAATTTTGCTCTCTGTTAACATGGTTCTTGCCATCTCCTGCACAGTTCTATTCTTTCTTTCAACCACTCCATTCTGCTGAGGTGTTCTTGCTGCTGAAAACTATCTTCTTATTCCATGGTTCTCACAGAATTCTGCAAACTCATCTGAAATAAACTCTCCTCCTCTATCTGATCTCAAACATTTAATTCTTTTTCTAGATTGATTCTCAACAAGATTTTTGAAAGTTTTAAACATCTCAAAGGCTTCTGATTTCTGTTTCAGAAAGAGTACCCATGTCATTATGGAAAAATCATCTATACACAGCATAAAATATTTGTATCCATTTATGCTTTCTGTCCTCATGGGTCCACACAAATAAGTGTGAATTAGTTCTAATGACTTGCTAGTGAAATATTCTTTTTCTTTGAAAGTAGATCTGGTTTGCTTCCCCTTTTGGCATGACTCACAAATGCTGTTTGATGGTTTACCAATAGTGGGTATATCTCTTACTGCTCTTTTCGAGCTGATTTTTACTAGATTATCAAAGCTTATGTGACCGAGTCTTTTATGCCACAACCAATTTTCTTCTTCCTGTCCAACCAAGCAAACTCCATCTGAAGTCTCCGAGAGAGTATACAAATTTCCAGAAGTTCTCAGTCCAGTGGCTATTAACTTTCCATTTCTTGTCTTCCTTACTTCACAGCCCTCCTTCTTGAAAATTACTTCATGACCTCTGTCATAAATCTGAATTACAATCAGTAAGTTGTGCTTCAGTCCTACCACAAAAAGAACTTCCTTAGAGTTGATTTTATCGTCACTTAACTTAACAGATCCTTTACCCACTATTTTTGCTCCATCATTGTTTTCGAATTTTACAGAACCACCTTCGTATGTCCGTAGCTTGTCAAACTTCTCGTTTGTCTCTCGTCATATGATCGGAGCATCCACCGTCCGGAATCCAAGGTGCAAATTTATTCTGGGCTTTGAGGGTCGTTTGAACAATTAGAGATTCCTTGTCTTTCTTTGGTTGTTCCTTTTCTTTCCACTGAGATTTAACAGAAGATCTGGTCACTTGTTTTACCTTCTCCCTTTCATTGGCTTGTGAAAGTTTTTCGAGAAATTTTCTGTACTGTTTTGATCCAACTGAGTCATATTTTCTTTCCTGGTATTTATTTCTTGCAAATGAACTACGACAATTTCTTGCAATATGGCCGAAGTTATGATAGTTATAACATTCTACAGCATAATCTATCAAAGGAGAAAAAATATTTCTACTAGTAAAATTTCTTTGTTCTACATTATATCTACAACTTGAGATTTTATGACCATATGCATTGCACTTAAAACAATAACTAGAAAAGGAACGAGTGTACCTGGGAAATGGTTGTTGCCATGTGGAAGTGGGAGCCATGGGTCTTCTTCTTCTTTGATATGAGACTTTGGTGAATCCATCATTTGCGAGACTCCTTTCGAGCTTGGACTTGTTGATCTATTTTGCACGATATGGTTTATCTTGATCAACCCTGATCTTGTCTTTATTCTTTGTTGGTTCTACAGTTACTGCCTTTGAGTCTTTTGAGGATTCTCCTTCATCAAAGCCTAAGCCAAATTTGATACCCGTAGGCCTTTGATTATTCAACATTTTATTCAGCTTCGCAGAACTATCTTCAAATTTATGATGACTACTCAGTTTCCGGTTCATCTCTTCTAGCTGCAGCCTTAATCCAACTATGTCTTCTTCTAGTTTATTGCACTCATTTATTTTCACAGTTAGCTAAGCTTCAAAATATTCAGTCATTTTCTTATGTTCTTCAGTTTGTACTTTCAAACTGATTATTAAATTGCTGGCATCCTCAAATTTTCTTGCCATCTTTTTATTTCTTTTCCTTTCTGCACTTAACTCTTCAAGTGCAGCAACCAGCTCACCTTAGCTGATTAAGATTGTACAGGTGCCTTGCTCTGATACCAATTGATATTCTCACAACGACACTGAGAGGGGGGGGGTGAATCAGTGTAACTATTTAAAAATTAAATCGCTACTCTTAAAATTTAATATCGCAAGCTTAAAAACAAATACAGACAAACAAAGCACAAGAGCATCACACAACACGAGGATTTAACGAGGTTCACCAATGTGGCTGCTCCTCAAAAATGACCGTTTGGACTACGATCCAAATCCAGTCTTTGCAAGGATTCAATATTTACAAAAGGTTTACTAGCACCCACTGGAAGGAGCATCAACCCCTGATTTATCTACTGCAACAGATATGAGCACCAACTCCTTTTACCAAACACCCACTTGGATTTTAATTTTTAATAAAAATAATGACATATAAAATGCCTTCTCTTTTTCAAGACCCTCACTGGTCTATAGCACATACAAACATCCCATAGAAGCATAGAAAGAATTGTTAGAGACTCAATAGCTTCTATTCAAATCTGAAATCTCTCTATTGTTTTTACCAAAAAAATGTGTAGGTTTCAAAAATCTTGCTGTTGTTCATCCAGCTCTTTTACCACACTACGCATTTTGATGTATTCAATAATGCACAGTGCAGTAACCTTCTAACTATGCCAGTTCGATCCTTATATCCTTGATTTCCTTGAATGGCTCAATTTGAAACGGCTCAATTTTCCCTCCAACTTTTTCATGCATTTTTGGCTGTAATTGATCTGTCAAAATCTCTCTCTGACACGTTCCACCTTTTCGTCGTTTTCTTCTGACATTCTACTCTGCTGGTACTGACACCCTTTTCTGTGCAGACTGACAGCCTTTCTGCGCGTTTCGATGCTCTCTGACTCTGTTCTCCTAAACTCTACGTAACTGCCCTTCTAGAACCTTTTCACTTTCTTGTGACACTTCTTTTCTATTTGCGTCGATCTTTCTATTCGGCCTGCTACTGCCTTTTCTGACACACGCAACCTGTTAATGCATCTCTGTAAATGGTTCTCGGTATAATCACTCCTGCAACAACTGTTCTGCATTCAATGCATTGATCCGTTACTGCCGCCATGCCAGCCATGCTGCATTACGACCCTGCAACAACTGTTATTCTCTTAAATGTGCTGCTTCGTGACTATCCTTGTTACTCCAGTTAACTGCTGTAGTTTTTCTTCTAGTCTTTTTCAAACACCTGTCACTGGGAACTGCACATTTGACTCCAGTTAACTTTACTGTAACTGGCAGCATGCTTGGTCGACACCTGTCACTGTGCATGCATATTTAACTTTTTCCCGCCAAAACCATTACCTGTCGCGATATCGCGACGTTTTCTGCTTTCCTGCACTTTCCTTCGCTTGCCTCCGTGAAATTGATACATGTCACGAAATCGCGACACATTCCGCTTTTGCTGACGTCATCCTCCATGTTGTCGCGAAATCATGACATTTCTGGCTTGCTGAGGCTTCTCTGGAAACTTGTCGCGATATCACGACATTTTTAGACTTGCTGACGTCATCTTCAAAGATGTCACGAAATCGTGACGCTTTCGACTTGCAACGGCTTTTCTGGTAACTTGTCGCGATATCGCGACATTTTTAGACTTGCTGACATCATCTTCAAAGATGTCGTGAAATCGCGACGCTTCCGACTTGCAACGGCTTTTCTGGTAACTTGTCGCGAAATCATGACACTTCTTAGTTTTGCTAACGTCATCCATCATGGTGTCGCGAAATCGCGATGCTCCTAGCTTCCAGCAGCTGCAAACACCTTACTTGTAGCGAAATCGCTACAACTTTCTAACTTAACATTTTTCTTTGTTGCATCTTCCGAAAATCTAGCATGTATCGAGATTGTTACGATTTTGTTGCCTTGGTGCTTCCTCGTGCTTCGTCTTATCAAGCTTAGACTTGTAGCGAAATCGCTACATCATCTTGTTCTGTGATATGCACTTGTAGCGAAATCGCTACACATATGCCCCATGGCTTCTAGACTTGTAGCGAAATCACTACACTCTTGCACTTTGGCTTCTGGACTTGTAGTGAAATCGCTACACTCTTGCACTTTGGCTTCTGGACTTGTAGCGAAATCGCTACACTCTTGCACTTTGGCTTCTGGACTTGTAGCGAAATCGCTACACTCTTGCACTTTGGCTTCTGGACTTGTAGCAAAATCGCTACACTCTTGCACTTTGGCTTTTGGACCAGCTTCGACCCACGAAAGTCTGACATGTAGCGAAATCGCTACACTTTTCAATGAACTTTATCTCTCTTCAGATACGTCGCAAAATCACGACACTTTTCATATTTGATGCCTTTGCTCCAAGCTTGTCGCGATATCGCGACATTTCTTCATGAACTTTCTCTCTCCTCCGAGGTGTCGCGAAATCGCGACATTTTCTTATGCACTTTCTCTCTCCTCCGATATGTCGCGACATCGTGACATTTTCTTATGGGATTTCTCTCTCCTCCGATATGTCACGAAATCATGACAGGAACCATGTCGCGATATCGCGACAGGAACCATGTCGCGATATCGCGACAGTTTTCTTCCTTGTCTTTTTCTGCAAGTTTCTGAATCTGGATCCCCTCTGTTTTTCTTGAAATTTTCTGCATTTGATCTGACTGACCTCTGAACTGCATCACTGCATCAATCTGTCTTTGTTGACAAAAATTACAATACTTTTGCACTGCTTTTGCTGCACATTGCTCAACATAAGCTGCATGGTGACCTATATTCCTACATATTGTACAAAACTTTATCAATCTAATATTTTATCCACTGCTTAATTCATCTTTTGAATATATTTCCATTTTTCCTTCCAAAACAACAATATCAAATTCATCTTTCTTTTCTTTCACGACCATGTGTGTTCTTTTCTTCCTGTGTCTCATGGTTCTGCCTTTGCTTTCTTTGCCATTTGTGTTATTTTAAGATCTTCCTTCAAGTTATTAAACCAATTCTGAATTTGATACCAATTGAAGAACACAAGCTTATACTAAGAGGGGGGTGAATAGTATAAGACCATTTTTTACTTTTCTTTCCAATCAATATTATGCAATGTAAAGATAGCAATATCAATAGAAGTAACCAAAGCAATGCACAAATCATCACACACAATAGAGACACCAATTTAACATGGTTCACCCAATGTGGGCTACTCCACGGAGAAAATCTTTCACTAATATTTTCTCAATAAATCTCTTAGGAATTATTTCTCTATTATAATGTTTATGGATCTTTGTCCAAAGGAGACACAAATCCCCTTAATCAAGTTTATGGATCTCTATCCACACGAGACACCAATTTCCTAACTCTACTCTGACTGGTGATCCTCTAGAAGACCTCTTCCTCCACTACCCTTAGAAAATAGAACTATATCCATAGAAGACACATGTATTCCTTGCTCTGGCTGGAGATATTTGTCCTCATTATCACCTCCAAAGATTTATCTGAAATCTGTACTAAACACAATTTGTCGGTCTAGTACAAATTTTTCCTCAATCTCTATCTTTGGTCTGGCACAATTATATCCTCAAATATACACCAAAATATATCCTTTAATCTATATTAAACACAATCCTTCGGTCTAGCATAAATTTATCCTCAATCTCTATATCTGGTCTGGCATAAACCTATCCTCAAATTTGCACCAAAATTTGTCCTCGAATCTATACTAAACACAGTCCTTAGGTCTAGTACAAATATATCCTCAATCTCTATCCTCAAGCCTTAACTCAAAGCTTAACTCAATCTCAAATCAACTCTGTTCGATCTGCCCCAAACCTTAACTCAGGGTTTGAACAAATGGATCAATCAACTCTGCTCTCAAGCTTCTCAAAGACTTATCTCAAATATGCCTTGTAAGCTTTCATAAAAGCTCACACAAATCTGTCCTCAAGTACTCTCTAGAACTTGTTCAATCTGCTCAATAAGTCCTCATAAGAACTTATCCAAATTTTCTCTCAATATGTATTGTAAGCTTCCACAAAAATGTGCTCACAAATAATAAACTTGATTATTAACCTAGGAATAGGTTAGCCTATAGTTTATATAGGCATACAATAATATCACTAACCTATTAGGAGAAACTAACGCTAACTAACGCGCTCAAGGATGAGGCGATAAGATAGAATAGTTACCCTAGGATATTTAGGACTAACCAATAGTTACCATTAGATATTTGTAACAGTAAATATCTTACATGGTAAGTGGTAAAAAGTAAATGTAATAATTTAACTAGTATAATGCAATATACTACTATTTTACCTAGTGGAGTAAATGGTAATTATCCCAAGGAATGGAATATTACTCTAACATCCCCCCTTATTACATTATTTGGGTAATACATACATATCCCTCTATACAACAATATTTGGGTAAAGTATATAACTGCCCCAATATAGTGAAGAAGATGTTGATCTACTGGTTCTTTGCTCTGTCATAGTGCTCTGGCTGCTCCTAAGCAAAAAGTGGGTCATTCCTCACTTTGTCTTCATGCCAACAAATGTCCTTATGGTAATCACATCATCCAATCGATTTGCATGGGTAACCAGCCACTGCAATCACTAGGTGTAGTAGAATAGATCACTTCATACAAGGTTCATTCATTTACAATATGAATTTGCAAAATATAAGGTAGCTAAGGTGTCGGTCGTTGTCGAAAATGCACCCTTATAAGTTCCCCCTTCTTGTTGCAAAACATAGTGTAATTAATTTCTGAAGGAAGTGTGACTAAGGTGTCGGTCAAAGCCGAAAATGCACCCTTGTAAGCCTTCTTCCCTATTTACAAAAAAAATAGAGAAGAAAAGAAATGGATATCCCCGCTCAATTGCAAAAAGTATGCAACTCAAGAGTGTTGTGAAGGATTTTACAAATATTGCCTCCTAGACAATTTTTACATCACAAAAAGTCGCTCTTCTTTGTTACAAGTACTTCAAACACCTAGAATTTGCTATTTATGAAGCCTAAAAGAGGTACAAGCACCCCTTATTGCAAGGTCTTCAAACAAAATACTTATGCTATTTATGAAGCCTAAAAGAAGAGAGAGAATATGGTGTTTTTTTTTTTTCCCAAGGGACACATGTGTTTTCCCTCTACAAAACTGTTTTAGCAATTAGCACTCTGTGTGCTTTCTCTGAACCAAAATCAGAATCTGTATTAGACATCTCATTTGCAACATTGCCTTGGTTTTTATTTTGACCTTTTTCTTTGGGTGGCTTGTTCTTAAACCAACATCTCTTGGTTTGATGAGTGTCTGTGTCACAGATTTTACAATGTTGCTTCTTCTTCGGAACCTCTTTGGTTTTACCCTTGTCTTGTCTAGAAGAAGAACCCCTTTGTTGATTCCATTGTTTCTTACCACCTTGTCATTTGTGTGAGAAAAGTGCATTGTTGGATGCATCATCTCTTTGGAATTGATTAGCTTCTTCAGTTTGAAGCATATTTACCAATTCTACAAAAGTTACTGTCCTACTAGAAACTTGTAAGGAGGTGATCAACATTCTATAGGAGTCAGGAAGAGCTCTCAAAATGATTGAGTTCAAGACTTGGTCTTCCAACTCTTCTCCTAAGGATTGCAGCTTTGTTTTTAATTCTACGACTCTGCAGAGGAATAGCTCTACTGTTTCTCCTGATCTCATATGTAATGTATGAAGCTGTGTTTGAAGGTTAAGAATCGTTGATTGATTCTTGCCCTCAAAAATGGTACTTAAGGCATCCCAAGCTACCTTACCAGTTGTAGCTTCACTGATATGAGGTTGGATATCATCAGTAATAGCAAGCAATATCATTAAGGAAAGTTTCTTATCCTTTTTATCAAAGTCTATTTGATCTTGTCCAGAAGATTGAGGTCTAGTGACACTTCCATCCACTATTGACCACAAGTCCTCTACGCTTAAGATAGCCTTCATCTTAGTCTTCCATGCTGAGTAATTTGAACCTTCGAGCAGCTTGGCTCTCAGTGAGATACTTGTGTATCATGGCCATGGTTTAGGTTTCAAATTTTTGGAGAGGACTAATATGATGCTATCTTGCACTATACCCTAAGAAAAGGTATAGAGAAGTTGTTTCAAATTTCTTTCTATAAGATATTTAATGGCACCTGCCTTAACACTCTTAGCAAGAGATGAAAATTTTGAGGAATATTGAGCCAAACAAAATAGAGCAAATGAAACAAGGGAAGATTTTGTCAAACTTTTGATATTTGCTCTCTAAGATATTTAATGGCACTCGCTTTTAACACCTTTGAAAAAAGATGAAAAAATTTGAGGTTTATTTAAGCCAAACAAAAGAGAGTCTTATCAAGGTGATTTGAAATTTTGGACCTTTTAATGGGGAGAAATTACTTGTTTGAACCTATGCAAAGTTTAGCATGGTGTTTGAGTGAAGTTTGGGTGTTTGTGAAAAGCTCCTTATAATGTTTTATTTTTGACCTTGTAATTGCAAAAAAAAAAAATTTAGTGCAATAATCAAAAAAATATAAGAGAACCCAAATTTAAATCACTCTAGGTGTCGGATTCCACCGAAAATGCACCTAGTACAAGCAATTTTGAAGAGAAGGTGTCGAGTAAAATCGAGAATGCACCTTTCTTTAAACTGAAATAGCCCCCCTTTATCTTTACAATTTTGAAAACTATAGAATTCTAAAAAAATTCTATCCCCCCTTAATGTTTACAAAATGTAGAATTTAGAGCATATCTTTCAAGACAAGTCGACACACGACAAGCATTTGAAAGACCTTCCAGAACCAGTTGACACACAACTTGGTTTTCTATCTCCCGTAATTATTCAATACTCAAAAATAGGAGGTGCATCAGGATTAAAGGGTTCCCTAATCCTCATGGGACCATAACTACGATCCAAACCCTTCCATGGATCAGTGTAAGTATTGAAACGGGGTAAGCTCCTTCTATGCTCTCTAAGCATACGACGAAAATGAGATCTTGTCGTCTGACGTCTAAGTTCGTTCCTCTTTCGAATAACTCTTAGACGACGAAGGGCTTTTGTGATCCAAAGCTTTTTCTTCATGAGACAAAAATTTTGTTCTCCCAAAATAATTTATTAGAAAATTTTGGAGAAATTAAAAAATTTATTAGAAGTCTCAAAGCTGCAAAAGAAATTTGTTTCAATGATTGTCTCTTGTCTCCCTCAGTTTGATTAGGAGAAAACAATACAAAAAAAAACTTTTGCCTCTTTTTTTTTTTATAAAATTTTATTTCAATGCATAATTTTAATTTTTAATTTAGAAACATCTAATTAATAAAAAAATTCCTGATAAAAAAATCACTTAATTTTGTAAAAAAAATGATTTAAATAACAAAAAGAAATTTATTAATTAAGACAAACTAAAAAAAATTAAAAAAATGCAAAAAAAATAAAAAAATAAAAAAAATGTTTTACCTGTCCGCGGTTGGGGATCGATCCTGCGTCCCCGCGGCAGGAGATCGGCCGACTGGCGCTCCTGCCAGTCGGTCTACACCGCCCTACGACAAGGGAAGGATAAAACCTTCCCTTTCGTCCTTCTCGCGGCAGGAAGACGCCAAAACAAAATGGTGTTGCGGGGGATGGATCTCCCGACCCCGCGAGTTCGGCCCTAGCACTGGATGTGCTAGCCAGTCGGGCTACCTTGGCTGATCCGTCAGCCAAGGTTGGCCCCATGCTTATTAAGCACAGTCAGGCCAAATTTTTTTTTTTTTTTTTAAACCTTCGTGGGATATATCCCACATGCGCCCTGCGGGCGCAATCTACAAGTTTAAAAACAAAACCTCACGCTTAAGCCTTTGATTGCCTGCGGGCAATCGGCAGGCTCCAGAGAACTTTTTGTCGATCGCTTCAACTATGCGCAGGTCACCTCGGGCCACGTGCCACCTCAGGCCACGAGCTGCCACATCACCAGATCAGACCTCCTCGGGTCGCTTGCCGCCAGTGCTGGAGTGCCACGTCACCAGATCAGACCGCCTTGGGCCGCGTGTTGCCACGTCAATAGATTGCCTCGGGCCACGTGCTGCCACATCAATAGCCTACGGGCCACCTCAAAAAACATGTCGAATCCAGACTGCGGGCCACCTCAAAAAACGTGTCAGATCCAGACTACGGGCTGCCTCGAAAAACATGCCACGAAGTGCTGCGGGAAAATTCAACGTAATGGCTCTGATGCCAATGTTAGCAAATAATAAACTTGATTATTAACCTAGGAATAGGTTAGCCTATAGTTTATATAGGCATACAATAATATCACTAACTTATTAGGAGAAACTAACGCTAACTAACGTGCTCAAGGATGAGGCGATAAGATAGAATAGTTACCCTAGGATATTTAGGACTAACCAATAGTTACCATTAGATATTTGTAACAGTAAATATCTTACATGGTAAGTGGTAAAAAGTAAATGTAATAATTGAACTAGTATAATGCAATATACTACTATTTTACCTAGTGGAGTAAATGGTAATTATCCCAAGGAATGGAATATTACTCTAACAAAAAACTTACTCAAATATGTCCACAAGTCTTCTTAAAGACTTACCTCAAATCTACTGAACAAGTCCACACTAGAACTTGTCCAATATTTTTCTTGATGATGAAGGAACCTCAAATATCTGCCACAACCACAAAAACTTCTCCACCTTAGGTGAGACTTGAACCTTCGATTGCCACCTCCTCATGCACCCTAGCCATGGCCTCGGATGCCATGAGTGCTAGGTGCTTTTTTAACACCAAATGAGCACCACATGCTCCTTATCCCTTGCTAGCACCAAAAACAAATCACGTGCTCCTCATGCCAAAATGATCCCACTATGATTCGAACATGGGTCTCACACTACCCAAGCACCTTAAATCCTAGCCAAGTGCCTCTAGGCCACTCCACCTAGTTGGATGGGGTTTCTCCTCCTATGGTAACTTCAACCTCCTCATTGGCACTAAAAACAACTTTGTCTTCTTCCCTTCAGCTGCCTTCAATTTCTAAATTGCACGATTAGACCATGATTCGAACACATTTTAAAATTGCCATTAAGGCATGTATTAATATACAACACCTCCCCTTTCCTTGGACGTCGGTGCATTTTTATTTTCACCTTAACCTTAGATGTCGACGCATTTTGATTTTAAATAATTCATTTATAAATTATTTAAATTCTTTAGAATTTAAATCTTATAAATTAATATTTAATTCCTTTGGGTCTTATTAAGGCTTAAAGCCTTCTCTGAATTTACCACCTTGTATAAGTAATATTTATATATAAAATTTAAATTCAAACTGAACTTAAATATTTTATAAAATAAATATTAAAACCTCCTTTAGCTTTTCAAAAATCTTCCTTGGGTTTTTATGAAAACCTTTTATTTTGTTGATCCATGGTTTTAATAAAAATCTGCCTTCATATGCTTACACATAATATTAAAAATATTATGAAGCTCTTTTACCATTAACCTTTACATTTTTCCTTGACATATTCCTTGACATCAATTATGACTTTGTTCCTTGACATCAATGACAACTTTGACTCAAAATATCCAACAAAAAACTTGTCACAAATCACATAAAAAAAATCCTCTTGTTAACAGTTTACTTATAAATATTGAGGTATCTCAGCATCAAGGTTATATAGATTTATGCATTTGCACATAATTTCAAGCACATATTTGTTTATGCTAAAAGGAACCTTGGAGAAATATTATATTTCTTTGCAAGAGAGGGCTTTTAATTTAAAGCCTTGAATGTGATGGTAATTTTTCAATTGGGTAAAATTTCCACTCTATAGGAGTTAGTGGAGATATTTAAAATTTGATTAAATTCCTCAAGAAGATGATTAGGTTGATAGAGATAATACTAACCTTGATGTAGAAGAGCCAGAACATGTTGAAACTGGTACTAATTATGATCCCTATGAGGGGTCTAATGGAGGCTTCACATTCACAATAGTTGATCATTTATGGGGTTTCATAAAATTCCATAGGGATACTTTGATTAGAGTTATGGATGAGGAAGCCTGACTCAAAATAGGTGAGGTACCTCCTCCTCCTACCATCTCTCCTAGGAATGTTCATAACAACCCCTTGTTTGAATCTTTACATCATGGTAATCCTTTACATAAACCAACATATGCTACTACTATGACCACCAATATTGGAAGAATTACATAAGTTCCTCCAACTAGTAGTGCATCTCAAGATTATGTTCAATTTCCTCCTCATTCAACTAATCTCAATATTTATGCTTTTGTTCCACCAATTGTTAGTTATCCTCTCTAGCAAGATACCACATATCACAACCCATACCATAATAGTGTTAATAATTCTAAGATTCACCAAGTCCTTTCAACAACCTACCTATACCCCTCCCCTAGGGAACCTAGGGGCATTGCACAACAACAATCTCGAGATGCAAATATTAACTACTATGGTGAAACAATTGGTTTTGAGAATGGACATGATTTAGTCACCTAGTTTCACCTAAAACTACAGAGAAATATGCAATCAGCCCTTAGACCCTATCATTATCTCTAGACCCTACCCTAAGCATTTATAGTATCGGTTTTACCTATCTATAAGGGAATAAAATATCCAATTGAGCATTTAAGAATTTTCAGGACATCATGCAATGATATCATATATGATGACATGTTGTTACTAAATACATTCCCTAAGAGCCTTGGTGGTATGATATTAGAGTGATATTATCAACTTCCTAATCATTCTTTGAGGAAAAGAATGTGACTATGAAATATGTCTATATGTTAAATTAGGCTAAAGATGAAAGATTTTCAAAAATTTTGTCTCATTGGAGGAGTCTAGTAGGAATTTTGAGATATACTTTACATATTCAAGATATGCTTGAGATATTCATTAGGAATTTACAAGAAAAAATATCTTATGAATTGGAAACTTCAACAATCATATATTTTGATAAAGCTCTTATCAAGAAGGGTAGAGCAAGCCCTTATCAGAAGAGGCCAGCTTAAAGTAAAAGAGGATAGGACCACTAAAACTCAATATAAATAGTAGACCTGTTAATAGTATTTTTAACACCCTATAAAATATGGTACCTCACCAACCTCAAAAACCCCTATAAAGAAATTTCACAAGACTCAACACATCTATGAATATGGTCCTACAAAAAATTTTGGAAGCTGATATGATTGATTTGCCTCCCATAAGGCAACTGGATACCATGACTGATTGGTATAAGCCTGGTAAACATAATGAATATCATAGAGTGAAGGGGCATATGACAAAATCATGTAATAATGTGAAACACATGGCTTAGGACCTAATTGATGAAGGATGACTTGTTATAGAAGGTTCTCAATCCAATCCTCCAACAAATAATCAACCTTCTACTCAACAAGCATCCACAACTAATCAATACATGAGAATATTCTAAAATCCCTTCCTTAAGCATGGTTAACAAATAACTAATGAAGTGTCATATCGTAATGTGCCACCTCCCTATGATAATATGGTTGGAATGATAGAAATAACTAAAAGAGAACAAGTGCAGATTCAATCGACTCAACATTCTTAGTAGCAGACAAGTTCTTTATCCAACCCACCTTCGAAACCACCTTAGTTTTGAAGAATACCAAAAAAAGGAGCATGAGAATAGAAAATCCACCTTTAGTGTTGAAACCACAAACTAAAGTCTCCTTTGACATAAAACAACAATTACATAGTACCCCGACCAATATCTCTCTCTTAGAGCTTTTGTAAAATTCTCCTATTCATAAGGAAGCGTTGTTGAAGCTCCTAAGACAAAAATATGTTCCTCAAGATATTTGCCCTAGTGCTATAGCTAATGTTGTAATTCTCTTGGAATACATCATATCATATTTTTGAATGATTATATGCCTTACTCAAATTTACAAGGGGATTCTTCCCTTTACATCATTGCATTTATTGGAGAAATATTTATCAAGCGAATTCTTATTGAACATGGTTCTTCCTTCAATTTATGCACTTCCAATTCTTCCAAAAGTTTGGATTAAAAGAGGAGGATATAACTAAGTCTGATATCATTATCAAATATTTCAAAAATGATTCCCAAGGGGCTTGCAGAGTTATATCTCTGCCCCATAGAGTTGGACCTAAGATCTTAGATACCTTGAACTATGTGATGTCTTGTATTGGATATTTTTATCTTCTTCTCAGAAATCCTTGGATTCATGCAATGAGGACGGTCCCTTCCACTTTTCATCAATGTTTGAAGTTTGAATCTAAGAATAAACTGGTCATCATTTCGGGTGATCCTCACCCATTTGAATATTGTTTTATGGTGGAGCAAGCTCAATATGATCTCAATTTTGTAGAATTTAGACATCGTTCAAGAAGAGAATAATTTGAAGCATTGCTCATTGATTCATGTGTGGGTTATATACAATATTATAAAGTGGTTCGGTTGGTTGAACCACCTCAAACCACCTCAATTGGTTGGCTAACCACCTCATGAACTAGAGAGTGCTTATGAGAGCGCTATTTTAATATATGCCACATGATGTAATATAACCTATGCAAAATATTATGCTAACATCCCCCCTTATTACATTATTGGCAAATACCAAGGGTATTGCAAAACAATTCAAATTTGACACGTGCAAGTGCCTTGGTGAAAATATCTGCAACTTGCGCATCAATGGGAATGTAGTGGAGCTGAATATTGTGCTTTGGAACTTCATCACGAATAAATTGAAAATGAGTGTCAATGTGTTTGGTACGATCATGGAATATTGGATTCTTGACAAGATTCAAAACACCTTGATTATCGTAAAATAAATGAAATGGAAGATTATTTGGAAGACCCATATTTGTAAGAATACGATATAACCATATTATCTCGTAGACTGCTCCACTAGCTACTGTTGAGCAAGGTGCAGTAAATAGTATTGTCATTGTTGTCAACACAGTCAGACAAATCTGTTGATGCAGTGGACAAGAAGTTCAAAAGCTATTCAGATGCAGAAGACAGGAGTTAAGAGGTTCTTCAGAGTATGTACAGTAATCTTCCAAAAGATCGAAGTGGCCCATATGCTAAAAATCAAAAGAAAATCACAAGATATCTGTCACAATATCGCGACATGTTGAGCAAGAAAGAAAAACTATCACGATATCGCGACATGTTGAGCAAGAAAGAAAAACTATCACGATTTCGCGACATGTTCGAAGAGAAAGTGCAAGCAAGAAAAACTGTCGCGATTTTGTGACATGTTCGAAAATAAAGCGCAAGCAGGAAAAACTATCATGATTTCGCGACACGTTGGAAGAGAAAAAGGCAAGTAAAAAAAGTGTCACGATTTCACGACATGTTGGAAGAGAAAAATGCAAGTAGAAAAAGTGTCACGATTTTGTGACATGTTGGAAGAGAAAAAGGCAAGTAGAAAAAGTGTCGCGATTTCGCGACATGTTGCAAGAGAAAAAGGCAAGTAGAAAAAGTGTCGCGAGTTCGTGACATATTGCAAGAGAGATAGTACGGAAGAAAAAGTGTCGCGATTTCACGACATGTTGGAAGAAAAAAGGCAAGTAATAAAATTTTCACGATTTCGTGACATATTGCAAGAGAGATAGTACGGAAGAAAAAGTGTCACGATTTCGCGACATGCTGGAAGAAAAAAAGGCAAGTGGAAAAACTATCGTGATTTCACGACATGTTGGAAGAAAAAGAGAAAGTTGGAAGAAGTGTCATGATTTCGCGACAATTTCGAAGAAAAAAAGAACAAGTAAGAAAAGTGTCACGATTTCACGACATGTCGCATTTTTGTGACTCGAAAAGGCCAGGCAGGCAGAGAAAGAAAAAGTGTCTCGATATCGCGACATGTCGCATTTTCGCGACTCAAAAAGGCCAGGCAGGAAGAGAAACAAAAGTGTCGCGATATCGCGACATGTCGCATTTTTGTGACTCAAGAAGGGCAGACAGGCAGGATAACAAAAGTGTTGCGATATCACGACATGTATTTTTAGGGGCCGAAGCAAAGAAAAAGTGCAAGGAGAAAAAGTATCGCAATATCGCGACGTGTAGCATTCTCGCGACCCGAAGGCAAGAGGAGCAAAGGAGAAAAAGTGTCATGATATCGCGACATGTCGCATTCTCGCGACTAAAGGAGGAGAGAGAAATTAAGAAGGCAGAAGTGTCGCGATATCATGACAAAAGTAAAGAGGAAGAGTACGGAGGTGAAAGTGTCGCGATATCACGACATGTTGTGTTTTCGTGGGTACAAGCCAAGAAAAGAAGCAAGGAGGAAAAAGTGTCACGATATCGCGACATGGTGTATTCTCGTGGTTAAGTTGAAGCCGACGAAGATCGATGACAGCCGACTAAGATTAGGGTTTACAGCCGACTAAGATTAGGGTTTATAGCCGACTGAGATTAGGGTTTTCATCATGAAAATGTTGTTATAAAAGGAGGGTTGTTTGGAGAATTGGAGGTGTAGCATAAGTCGTCGAATGCGAGTCGAAGTGTGAAATGCGGTCGTAAGAGCACAGAAAGTGCAGAAGCAACGAGATGATGGCGAAGTGCGCAAAGTGAGGGAAGAGTCATGTCGAATTGTCCTAAGTGTGTCTCTTAAGTGCACAGAGAAAGCAGAAGGCACACAGAGTGCAAAGGTTGAAGTTTGACCAAGTGGGGCTGTGATTGCGCAGAGAGAGCAGAAAGTGCAGAGAGTGCAGAAGGCAAAGTGCGGCTGTAGATCGCAGAAGATGTGTCTATTTCATAAACAATGAGAGAGATTGGGTAAGCAATAGACCAGTCAGGGTCTTGTAAAAGTGAAGGTATTTTTCTGTTAAACTTCTAGATTCAAAATTGAAGTCTAGGTTGCAACTTGGCATCAGGGGTTGGTGCTCCTTCCAGTAGGTGCTGGTAAATCAGGGGTAGGTGCTCCTTTCTGTTGGTGCAGATAAATAAGGGGTTGGTACTCCTTTTAGTGGGTGCTAGTAAATTGATTGTAAAGTTGGAGCTTTGTAAAGGCTGGATTTGGATGGTAGTCCAAGCAGTCATTCTTGAGGAGTAGCCAAATTGGTGAACCTCGTTAAATTTTATGTTGTGTGATGTTCTCTTGTGATACTTGTTTTATCTGGTTTTAAGGTTTCATTATTTCAGTTTTAAGAGCTGTAATTTCAAGTTTAAATAACTACACTGATTCACCCCCCCTCTCAGTGCCATTGTAAGACTAACAACTATGCGATATTTTGCCTTTGTAGAAGAAATAGCAACTACCTATTGCTTTTTTCTATGCCAAGAGATAGGACCATATCCAAGATGAAAGATGTATCCAGAAGTTGACTTCCGATCATCAATGGATCCAACATAGTCAGAGTCTGTGTATCCTTGTAGATAAAACTTGTTATTCTTTTTATATTCCAAGCCAAATTATGTTGTACCATGGACATAATGTAAAACTATTTTTGCTACTTTTCAATGAATTACCTTGGGTTCTTGCATGAACCATAAAAGATAACCCACAAAAAAACTGATATCTGGCCTGGTATTTATGAGATAAATGAGACTCCTAATCAGCTGACAATAGAGAGTACCATCTACCTTCAGTGATTCATAATATCATGATAACTTAAGTCCTTGCTCCATTGGAGTTGCTTTAGACTTACAGTTAGTCATCCGATATTTTTTGACTAATGTATTAGCATACTTATTTTGTGTAACTATGATATGATGCTTCTTCTGAGTTAATTCCAAACCAAGACAATAGTGAAGAAGTCCTAGATCTATCATTTCAAAAGATTATTTCAAATCATATTTTACTACTTCAATCATTTTCTCTGAACTTCTTGTTATGATCAGATCATCTACATATAACACCAAAATCACTATATCAAAACCATTGTTCTTAATATAGAGATTTGCATCTGAAGGACTTATTTTGAATCCATGCTACACTAGGTGACTGTCTATATTTATGTACCAAGATCGAGGAGCTTGTTTGTGTCCATACAAGGATTTGACCAATCTACAAACTTTCTGTTCTTACCCTTCAACCACAAACCCTTCTAGTTGAGTCATGTATACTTCTTCTTGTAAGTCACCATTCAAGAAGACACTTTTAACATCCATTTGATGCAACTTCCACCCAAACTGAGCTGCCATGGCACAAAGTACTCGAATGGTAGTCATATTTGTAGTAGGGGCAAATTTTTCTTCATAGTCTATGCCTTCTTTTTGAGCATAGCCCTTTGCAAAAAGACATGCTTTATGCTTATCAATAGTACCATCTACCTTATATTTTACTTTGAACACCCATTTGTAGCCAATGGGATTCTTTCCTGTAGGCAGATTGACTAGCTTCCATGTATTATTTTTCATGAGAGATGTGTGTTCTGCCTCCATATAAGCCTTCCACTAAGGCTCACTAAGTGCATCTTGAACTGTTACAGGTTCATTTTCATCCAATGTTGTCATATAAACCCGTTCATTTTCCATATCTGTGTCTCTGTCATCCTCTGCATCTACAGATATATCATAAAACTGTTGGCAAAGTTCATCAACCTCTACTTTTCTCTATTGTGTCATACTCTGAGTGCAAGTTCAATCTTGAGTTAGATCTAGAAGTGTATTTAGTTTAGAATCTCTCAGTGTACTAGTATACCATTTTGGAACCTTCTTCTTTGGGGATGTACCTTCTTTCTTAGGTTCCTCTTCTTCTTCAAGATATACATCTGTAGATGGAATATCTGATGTGGAAGCTTCATCAAATACTACATATCTACTAATATGTGTTTTCTTGGTTATAGGATCTATCAAGCGATATCCCTTTGAATGTTCATCATAACTAAGAAAGATACATTTTAGGGTTTTCTCATCTAACTTCTTCCTTCTCTGTTTAGGGATGTGCATGAATGCCTTACATCCAAAAAATCTTAGATGAGAAATGGAGGGTTTCTTACCACTCCATGCTTCTTGTGGAGTTTTACCTTGTAGAGCTCTTGTGGGCACCCTATTCAGGAGGTATGATGTTGTATTTACTGCTTCTGCCCAATACTAATCTTCAATATGTGCTCCTTTTAGCATACATCGAACCATTTCCACAATGGAACGATTTGTCCTCTCAGCAACTCCATTTTTCTAAGGTGTATAGGTTGTTGTCATCTATTGCTAAATCCCATGTTCTTTCAGAAATGATGAAAAATCTGTGGAAGTATATTCCCCCCTCAATCGAAGCGGAGGGTTTTGATGAAACATCCAAAATATTTTTCAACAAGTTTCTTGAAATATTGAAAGTATGAAAATGCCTCTGATTTTAATTGAAGGAAGAAAACCCACATTTTATGAGAGTAATCATCAAAAAACAATTGAAAATACTTCTTTCCACCATAATTGGTTGGCATAGAACTGCACAGATCAGTGTGTACCAACTCCAAAGGTTTCGTAGCTATGGAAGATCTAGATTCAAAAGGTACTCGATGTTGCTTCCCTGTAAAGCAATCCGAGCAAACTGGTAAGATGGATGAAAGGTGGGGAAGGCCTCTCACCATATCATATTTGCATAATTCGAGCAAATATCCTAAACTGAGATACCCATATCTTCTATGCCAAAAAGAAGTATCCTCCTTTGTAGTTGCATCCAAAGCAACATGAGGCGTTGAAAGAGCATCTAGAATGAACAAGCCATGTTTGTAGGAGCCGGTGGCAACATGTTTACCTTTCTTGGTGATAAAGCATATTTTCTTACCTTTCACAACTTGAAACACAACATCCATGTTTCTATCCAACATCTGAGGAACAAACAACAGATTATTGGCTAGTCCATGGACATAAAGCACCTTCTCTATCTAAAATTTACCATATGAAAGAGTGATAGAAACATATCCTTCACCTTTGACTTGGTAGACTTGATTGTCAACAGTTGTGATAGGCTTACCTTCTTTCTCCTAAAATATTTCAAACCATGATTTGTCCCGTGTCATGTGCTTCCTAGCACCTGAATCAATATACCAAACAACATCTATCTAAGAAGATGAGGTATGGGTCATGAGCACCTTGTGTGCTCTTTCAAAATCAGAATCTGAATTGGACTCAGGGGAATTTGAGTATGAGTTGGAGTCAGCATAAGAAACATGGCCCTTAGGTTTCTTATGTTTCTTTATATATTTCTGCTTCTCTTTGCCTTTATTCCTATGATCTTGGTCATTTTTTTGCTTGTTTTTAAACCAACACTTGTTGGTGTCATGGTTATTCATATCACAAATATTGCAATATTTTTTATCCTTCTGCTAATTTTGTTTTCCTTTTTCCTTGGAAGAAGAACCCCATTTTTGAAACTGACCTTGTTTCTTACCCATTTTTTGGGTGGAAAGAGCATTATTTGGTACCTCATCTTTTTGAATCTGGTTTTCCTCATTAGTCTAAAGCAAATTTACCAATTCCACAAAGGACACTTGTCTACCAAAAACATTGAGGGAAGTGATCAACATCTTGTAGGAATCTGGCAATGCTCTCAAGATGACAGAATTCAAGATATCATCATCCACTGGTTTTCCCATTACATTCAATTTGGCTTTCAAGTCAGCCACTTTGCAAAGGAATAGATCAACTGTCTCCCCAGAATTCATACTGAGAGTATGTAGTTGAGTTTGAAGGTTTAGAATAGTGGACTAATTCTTTCCTTCATACACAATAATAAAAGCATCCCAAGCTGCCTTACTGGTTTTGGCATCACAGATATGAAGTTGAACCTCATCTGAAGTAGCAAGCAAGAGAAACATGAGGCCTCTTTTTTCCTTCTTCTCCCAAGCTTCTTGATCTGTTCCTACTATTTGAGGATGTGTTGTAGTGCCATTCACGACATCCCATAAATCTTACACCTGAAGAATTGCTCTCATATTTGTCTTCCATGGAACAAAGTTAGGACCTTTCAGCAACTGTGAATCTGAGATATACTTGTGAACATTGGCAATAATGAAGGTTCCTTATATCACAAATTGGTATTCCTTTATTTATACCTACCAGATCTTTATATCGTAACCATTCAATATATACCCGCCCTTATGTGAGGGAGACTAAAAGTATATATGAACAATATACTACTCAGTATGTACCCGCCCTTACGTGAGGGAGACTATAAGTACATATAAGAAGCATGATATATTGAAATTAGGCGATACTGAAAGGGTATCATGTTGTTAATGACACCTACCATAGAAAATTTATTCCTCATGCATGGGGCATAACTTTCCCTAACACTTTGGAAAAACCTTCTTCAAGATTTATGCCTAACAACAATCACGATGTGGGTATAAAATGAAGTGAACAATAGAACTGGTTTGGCTTATTTATCCCTGATGATTGATAGAGAACAAGCTCAGATGTCGTTGTTGTAGCTATATTAGGTGGTGGATACAGTAGCCCAAAGCACGTCAACATTACCTGTAGGTGTGGGCCAGAGGTATCTCAAATACCAAACGCTACTGTGCAATTGAATTGCACAAGTAGGTTAAAAATTTTGGGGTCTTTTTTTTTTGTTCTTTTTATGATTTTTAATGCAAGAAAACAAAATATTTAAATGCAATAAACACAATCACAAATGCCCATAAATTTGAACTATCTAGGTGTCGGTTTCCATCGAAAATGCACCTATTACAATACCAGTTTTAATCACTTTCATCAATTTTGATCTCCCCCCTTTGTATTATAATTTTGCAAAATAATGCTATGATCCCCCCTTCTGGTTGCAAAATAAACAGGAAAAAGAAAAAAATTGGGTACCTGGACCAAAGATCCAAAAAAATCTTCTTTGGGCGTCAAAATGCTCTTTTCGACTGTCAAAATGCACCATTCAATGTCAAAATGTGCTTTGGGCATCAAACAATATTTGGAGGGTATAAAATGATGCGGCACAAGCGTAAAAAATGAACGGGCATCAAAACATCTTCGAAGGGCGTCAAATGATGCATCACAGGTGCAAAGTGAGCACAAGTGACTCACAGGGATTCAAACCAAGAACCTCCTATCAAAAAATGGAGGCACTAGCCACGTGCACTAAAGGATGCAATGAGAAAAATAAGGAGAAGATCCTTCTTCACCCGCAGGTAGCGCACTGTGGGAAAAAAAATGAATAATACCACATGCATTGTGTTGCAACTGTAAGGCAGTTTATTAGTGCAAAACCACACTAACTATTTCGGTTGCCTTCGGGAAACCAAGCCATCGTTTTGTTGAACCTCTATCCTCTGTGGCTCCTTACATGCACTCTCAGTCCAATGTCGATGTGCCATGTGTCCTCTGGTCTTACCTCATTTCGTGTGTCTTTTGTCTACGTCTATTGCTCTAGTATTGCCTCGTTTCACATGTCTTCTATCTGTGTTTGGTGCCTCGATTTGCCCATTATGGGCATGTCGTTCTGTGTGCCTGCTGCCCAGTCAACAGTCAGGATCTCCTCGGGCCTCGTGCTCAAACCTCGTGGATCTCATCTATCTAGTTTCCTCAGGCCTCATGCTAGGACCTCGTGGATCTCCTCTGTCTGCCTAGTCTCCACACCACTGCTCTGGTACCATGTAGAATTTAGATAGTGTTCAAGAAGAGAATAATCCAAAGCATTGCTCATTGATTCATGTGTGGGTTATATACAAGATTATAAAGTGGTTCGGTTGGTTGAACCACCTCAAACCACCTCAACTAGTTGGCTAACCACCTCATGAACTAGAGAGCGCTTATGAGAGTGCTATTTTAATATATGCCACATGATGTAATATAACCTATGCAAAATATTATGCTAACAAATTTATGTCCATTATTTTCCTCATATCACATAACTAAACAAATTAAAAATCTAAAAGTGAGTGAGGAACCGCTCATCAATATTTCATCATGGAATCATGTTAATAATTTTATTTTATCCTCTTTTGGATCTTTCCAAGCTACCACCTTCATCGTGGACTATGGGTTTAATTTATAGGAAGTATGAAGCAATACACATTGGCACGTGTACCTTTATCTTCACAAGAGTCTCCCTTGAAGAAACTATTTATGGTAGCAAACCTCTTCCCATGGAGTGCTCTTTTACCCATTGTTACCTATCCAATGATTACCCACTTCCCAAGAAAATCCTATATGGTATGGGATACATAGGCAAAGGATTTGGGCCATGATAGAAAGGTATTCAAGAGCCTTTAGAAGTGAATATTTTACCTGGGAGATGTGGTGTAGGCTAAATTCCTAATAAAAACCAACCTTTACCCTACGATAATGATGATCACCTTGTTACTTATGCTGATTAGTTAGATAATAAAATCTTGGAATGCAGTGATGAGGATGAGGGCCCCCCTTATCCGTCAAATATTCTATTTTGCAATATGGTAACTTTGGTGCATCTAGAGTGAGGTGTGACCCCAAAGGGGTATGCTAAAAGGAATACCCCTTATGACATAGCTCATGAGGATATCCTTCAGAATAGCTTCTCATTTGATGGGTCTATCCCTTGTGTTGTGCATGTTGAGTCTCCTTGTTCTTAAGGGGACCCTATTTCTCTATATCATAAAGACCTTGCAAAGTTGGGAATTTCTCCCCCTTTCATCAAAAAGGATGGTACAGTCAGAGTTTGCAATGAATTTCATGCAATATCTCCCAAATAATGTACTGCGGATTAACCCTTTCATGATGAGAATTATGAATATATCCTCCATAATATTACTTTATTTTATGGGTCATATCCTTGCACTACCATCATATTTGTTAAAATAGACGACAAAATTTGTGTTGATTTTAAGAACAAATAAATATAATTCAACTTCCACACAAAAAAAATTATGCATGGTTTTACATATTCATTTCATCTACTTTGTATCTGGTTTGCTTAATTCATACAGCATGAATGCCTATCATATTTTACATGTTTTGATTGATATTTTGTTCCACCTTGCATTTTTCTTGTCATACAATTGCATTGCTACTTGTTCATACTTGCATGACTACTTGATCATATAGATTCTTGGGGATTTTGCAACAATGGCAAGTTATGACACCTAGTTAGGTCATATCTCACATGCATTGCACTCACACTAGGGCTTTGATACCTAGAAAATCCCCAAGCTAGGGTATAGGGTTATGCATAAGGGGTTGGACTCAAAATGTACTTGTAAAAAAATGACGAATATTAATTGAAATCAAGGTTAATCATGGAGAATCCTAAGCAAATCAGATCAATCATATTCACACCAAAATTTGGGGTATTTGAAGCCCTAAAATATAAATTTATCTTTGGGGTAAATTTTAACCTATTAAATGACCTTATAACTTCATACAAACACCACCATTAGATCATGCTCAAAGAGAGCTTTCCAACGAGTACAAATATGCCTATGTTTGGATATATATTGTGGCAAATTGACCTTAAGAAAAAATTGGTCCTGAGAATTTTAGGTGAATGGGCCGATGTCGAGGGTCCTCATATTTGCTAATTTCAAATTCTAAAAATCCTAATATTCGTCCAATCTACGAATATTCACCACTATGGATAACCCTGCTAGGGTCCATTGTGTATTTCCATCATTGATTTGCCCATCCCATCATATCTTCTTCTTTCTTATTTTCTTATATTTCTTGACCTTGAAAGTTTTCATTGCTTATATCTCTCCAAGTCAAGGGATATAGTTCTTCTTTGGTATATCCTTGTCCTTTGCATATTTTCCTTTCTTCCTTTCATCAATACAAGGATATACATTCTTCTTCTATCTATTCATCCATGCTCTCACACTTTTTTCTTCTTGATATTTTGATGAATAAGCGGTCCTCGTGGATATGATAAATACTACATGAATATCCTTTATTGTGTTTATACGACCACTAACTATATTACACACACCTCTTAACCATTGAAACTTCAAGACAAATACACACACTCACCTCCTGTTCTGCTCCATTAGTTTTTCCCATAAACCATCTCGCACACACCACACACCTATCGGGTAGTACTCCCTTTGGCATATCATTCACACATAGCACACCCAATACAAGATAGATTCATGGTCATGAGTGAGGGGTATCCTCCATTTGACCATTTGTGAGCATACATATTAGCGGGTATATCTCTTTCTCTCTAGTCATCTTAACAAGCACTACACCATTAGAGTGTAATTGCTACACACTTGTCCATATTTTTGCAAGCATAACATCCTTATGGAATAGATTCATGGCCACACACATGGGACAAACTTCATCTTGGTTATTTATTATCATACATAGTTATAGGGTTGCATTCATTTTTTCTTTTCTTTTGCTTAGCCTTTTGGAGCTTTGTTTTTATCTCCTTCTCTACCAATGCATCATTTTTTCTTTTTTCTTTCTTCTTCTTTCCATCCATCCATCCATGCATTTCATGTTGCATCTCATTTTAGGTTTGCATTTAGATGCTTGCATTTAGTTAGATTCATTCCATTTCATTCATTTAGTTGCATTCATTATGTTTGTCATAAAAATGCATAAAACCAAAAATCAACACAATGCACACACATTTTTCACACCACAACATAATTAAAATTACAACATGATATTAATTGATAAGTAGTGAATACATGTCAATTGGGTCGATACATCATAGTCCAATCCTGACACACTCGATCCTCTCCTAAGGATACATGCCATAATCCAAGATTAGCATGTCACCTCGATCCCAAACCTAGCTCTATGAGCCTACCTACTCTGCTCTACCTACTGGTGGTGGTGTTAGCAAGGACATGTTCACAGATCATGTAGTTGTCCATGACCAAGATTGTAACTGATTCTATGACTGAAGGGAGGTTGGTGGTTGTATCTTTTGATCCATTAGCACAACCTAGAAGTATAAATCCTAGTAGAAGGTCTTCTTCTATACTGATATGTCTTACCTCTCTTGTAACCTCTACAATTGCTCCTATAGAATACAAATACCCTCGTTTGGTTGGATACTAATTGCAACTACCATCCCTTCAACTTGCACCTACTGATGCTCCTACTCTAGCTTGTCCATATCTTATATAATGCAGCTCACCTCAACCCTCATTGCATCCCTCTTTATCATGATCTAGCCTAGCTATTCCCAAAGAGTATCTACCTCCCCTTGCATGGTGACAACCTTGTCTATTAGTCCCTCTGCCACCTTCATTGGATCTCCATGATCTATAGTATTTCTAGGTCTTGTAAGACCAAAATGACCACATACTTAGGAAAATTTTGCAAATTTTTCCTAAGTTATAAAATCTTCATTCCGCACACCTTACAGTGTATTTTGGAGTGGATCCGCAATAGGAGGCATGAGCCTGCCTGACACTTAGTAAGTTTTCATGCTTGGAGCAATTCTGGGAGAATTCTTTTGTTTTTGGCTTCGGACTAGTGACGTGTCTCGAATCCAAAAAAGTTTTTAAGAAGATATGACGTCAACGGTAAAAAAGTGCGGATTGGTGACCACTCAATATTTTGAATACTTCATGAGCAGCTAAGTGTTGAAACGTCCGATTTCAGAGAACACATAGAGTATTTTCACCTAGAATGGTGAAAAGGCGGGATTATGTGAACAATGTAGATGTGGATTCACGATAATAGATGATTTTGACTAACTCATTTCCAGAATGGTGACAAGGTGGGATATTTTATCCTGAAGATAGTGTAGAATGGAGAAAGAGTCACTTTGCACTGTGACGGGTCCAGATTGATGATCATATGCCAATGCACTTTCTCAGCCCGAAATGGAATCCACAAAAGTTGTAAAGAAAGGATGACCTCATCAATATTTTTGTGCAGATTGATGGATACTTTGCAGATAATTAAGGAATATAAATAACAAAGAGTGGATTTGATCCCATTTAGCCTTCAGGTCATTATTTGGAAGTCGGATTGGTGTTTCATAGTTTCTAAGACAGAAGGATGATGTCACCAATATTTTAAGAGTGGAATGACACTGTGTTCTCCCTACCATTATAAAAAGCTTATATCTAGATGGATCATAGCCATACGATGGGGGAGATCGACGGTGAATATTGTGTCAAATAATATAAGGTATTTAAAGGCAATTCTTCATCAAAATTATAACAGTCAGTTGGAAAGGAAGCTGAAGCATTGAGGGTTTTCAATAAAGCTAAACCAGAGGTGGTTATAGATTGACAACGGTAGATAGCATCCAAGAAGAATCAACGATCATGGATGATTTCCAATGGCTTGGACTCTAGTTGCACCAAACGACCAGCAGGTTGCAGAGGCCCCGAGCTGCCATGGCGGTCCACTTGCAGCAAATTTCTCGGAGGGTGTACCAGTAAGCAAATGCCAGCAAGAAATATCTATTGCACTGTCAAAATTGAATGTTTATAATGTTCTTTGTAATTTTAATTTATGTAAAAACTATAAATAGAGGTTGAACCCTCATTTTTAAGGGTTGGCTCTAATGTGTTTGCTTGTGCTATTATAAATATTCCCAAGAGCTAATGGAAGGAGCATTACATTTATCTTCATCTCAAAATTTGTTTCTTCATGCTTGATATTAGAGGTTTACAATATTTAGATGTATTTCTGTGAATGCTTAAGTGGTTAGTTTGTGCCACATTAGTGGATTACTAACTGTTAAAGTAATTGAAATCTACTTCTAAAATTGATATTTATTTTTGGGAAGAGTATTTCTGTAGAATTTAGATATTGGTAAATTCTGTTATTTGGATTATCATTGTCTAGGTATTGAAATCACTTTCTGCAATATTTCTCTATTGTACATTAGTGAATGATGAATCATCCAATTTGGGATAATTTTGGTCTGAGTTATGTGCCTTTGGGTTAATTTTTTGAAGCTTTCTATTGTGGTGCAATGTTGTTAGTCTATCAGTCCACTATTGTTCACATTTATCTAACCCTAACCTTTTATTACCCTAACCTTCAAATCCTAAGTGAGCATAATTGTGTCAACATATTTTTTAAGTTGACAAGGAACCAGCCTACTCTGGAGGTTGGATCAGAAAATCTATTTTGGTCCATCCAATGTTGAGTGCTGAGTTGTAGCTATCAGGTGCAAGCCTGGACAAAAAGTAGAAATATAGACAGCTACAATATTGAGTAAAAACTTGATTCAATTCAGTGCCCAATAATTTTTGGCATGCCTGATGGGACCAGTTCACAAGGAACATGAAATCCATCAAATGAGTTATTATTATCTCAACCCGAAGGAATCAAGATTTGGTGAATTATCTTGACCTTATAGGAAGAGAAGAGCAAGTTCACCTGTCGACTCCCTGGTCATTAGACCCAAAAAAAGAATTATCCTTGTAGATCAGTGTCCTCTCATGTATACCAGGTATTTAAAAATAAATAACCCTAACTCCTATTTTTACTGAGTTACCTTACAAAGGGGTTGTTGTTGCCAAAATTTTGTATCAAAATTTCCTTGCATATGAAGAGCTTCTGGAAGAGAATCCAATAGTTCTCCCCATAAGACCTATAACTGGAAATATGGCACAAAATGTGACTCCTAATAAACCATTACAGAAGTACCCCAGTTGGAACATAGTCGGTCCCCTTATATTAGCCCAAATGAATGCCATCCCCCAAGCTGTATCTAAAGCTATCCCCACTTATGATGTATCGAGGAAAATAGCTTATGAGCACTGTCAAGATATCTTGAATCTGGAAGCAATACACAACATAAAAGAAGAAGATATTATTGTAAGAATTCTAGCCCTGTCCTTTAGAGGAAAGATATTACATTGGTTTAGAACTTTGAAATGAAATACTATCACTTCATAGAAAGCGTTAGCCAAGCAATTCATAGAGGAATTTAATGAATCTACTGACCATTTTTCTCTTCTTAATCAGTTTACATCCATGTAGAAAACCCAGCAAGAAATTATCTCATATTTCAATTTGAGATTTAGCAGAACATGGAAAAGAATTCCCCCCACTACCAGACCAGCTACATGTTTATCTTATATGTATTATATCTAAGCTCTTGGATCAGATTTAGGGCTACAAACATAGAAATTAGGTGTAGAAACCTTCCCCCAAGTTTATAATACAATAGTTCATGCTGGAAATATCATAATCAATGTAGGAAGGCTTCCCCCCAAAACTATGCTGCCTTACAACTCATAAACAACTAGTAGCCAAATTCAATCCACAAACCCCTCTCACATGGACCCCCTTTATTTAAAATCTCCATCTCCAAAAATGAATGTGATCCCTCAACCAAAGCCTATATCCTCTACAAACCTTTTTCCTCCCCTTCATTCTCAATCATATTAGGAGTTTTTTGCTATCCTGGATATACAAAATACTCTGAAATCTCTGAGTAATAGAATGAATTCAATGGAGAAGAGAGACCAGGAAAGGTCACAAGACGAGATTTCCATATGTAAATAAGGATCAGAGATCTGGTCCTAGTAGCAGTACTAGGGTTAGGGTGAATGTAGTATATGAGGAGCCATAATGTTCTTCATATACTACTCTTGAGAATATCTAGTGTTTAGTATGCAATGAACCCCAAGACTCACAGTATTGTGTGATGTATCAAAACCATTTTCAATAGGCTATGGATCAAGCTAAAAGGAATCAAAAGGGGAGATTTAATATTTTATGGCACCCTGATAAAATCATGGTTGGAAAATAACTAGCTGAGGAAATCCCAATTACGGTTATGACAAGGTCTGGGAAGAAAGCTTTACAAGTAGACCCCAAAAAAATGGGGTAATTCCAAGTCCCTTCTTAGAAGAAAGCTAAATCCCTCCCTCAAAGTAGTGACACTTTTCCTATTCCTCAAGCTAAGGGAAAAGAGAAGACATATAGTCTTCCTAGGAGACTAAACAAGGAAACATAAGGAAACCGAATGATATCTAAAGGTGAATATCAAGAAAGGCTTAGGTTCCCCTATATTACTAAAAGATAAATATTAGAAGCCACCCAAAAATATAAAAGAAGATATGGTGAGCTAGAAAGAGGGATGGAAAAAATCTCCTTGAATAAGTCTGAATACAACGTTGTTGAAGAGATGAAGAGGATCCCATCAAAAGCTAGCCTGTATGACACTTTGTTCATTCCTGGTCAGATTGACCTGCTTAAAGCTTCCCTCAGTAAAAATCCATAAAATAGGTTGGCCACTATAATACTTAGTATGCCATCAAAAAAGAAATAAATGACACCTATTATTCTAAAGAATAAGCCCCCCCTTTCTATATATCCCTAAGAATGGAAGGTTGGGTAGTTCGAAATTATATGATTGAATCAAGAGCATCAACTACAATCATACCTAAGGTTGTTTGTGAGGATATGGGTATGGAGTATACCCGATATTGTCCTAGAGTGTTAAAACTGGATGGGACACTTGTCAAGATAGTTGGAGTCATTAAGGATGTACTAATGAGGTTGCATAGAGCTCCTGAGATGACAGTAGTGCAAGAAATAATTTTTTTTGACTTAGAACTCTATTTTGGATTGTGTATTTCAAGAGAGTTTATTGCAAAGCTATGGGGATGTATGTACATGGATTATTCTAGCATGGTAATCCATTTCAAAGGAAAGAGGATAAGGATAACACGTAAGAAACCAGTAGCTTATCACATTGAAAATATTGAAGAGGATATGTGCAATCTTAACCCCTTGGAAGAATTTGAGCTAGTGGAAAACATTGAAGAGCTAGATATTGAGGATGAGTTGCCTTTCAGAGAAGATTATAGTCAGTTCAAAACTGGTATGGGAACATATATCATCTCAACTGAATCAAAGAGGAAAATCCCTGCTATATCCAACCAATCTTTGAGATAGAAAGAAACATGGGTCATGCACTTTGATGGTGCTAAATGTATAAATGGTGCAGGAGTTGGTGTGGTCCTACAATCCTAATCATAAGGGATAAATAATTTTGCCTATAGATTGACATGGTCATGTACCAACAATGTTGGCAAAATATGAGACCCTATGTCTCAGATTGATACAAGCATAAAGTATGGGCATTAAGATTTTAAACATATATGGTGATTCTGAGTTGATAGTCCATCAAGTAAGAAACAGGTGTAGCAGTAAGCACCATTACTTAAAAGCAAGGTTACCAGGTGCAGGGGTGTGGATGCGGTGGGAATCGCGGGTGCGGGTTTAACCCTTGTCAAAAATAGGGTTCGCCGGGTGCGGGTGCGGCTAATTTTTAATTAAAATGTGTATATATATGTATATGTATTTTTTATCAAAATAATTAAAAAATAAAATAAATATGCACATTGCAAAATAATTAAATAAATGATAAATCATACACATTGTTAATAAAATAAATCATTCATACACATTGCAAAATAATAAATATTTAAATATGGCATCATAAAAGCATATTGATATATGATATTTCATATTCATGTAAAAAAATGATAGGATGTCAAGTCATAAAGAGTCAAGAGATAACAATATACTATATAGTAGTGGACATGTACAAAGATAACATCAAATATCTGATATTTGACTCTCATTCGACATATTCCTCATCATCATCTTCTAGGCCCTCCTCCTGTGGATCTAGTGGTGGTAGATCTAAAAAGCCATCATACCTATAATCATCTCCGATGTTATCAGGAACTGCATCCCAACGTGCAAAAGGCCCTTGGGTATAACCCTTGTCCCTACGAGATGAGTCGAAGAGTACTATGGACATACACGAGGTTCTCTGCCCTATTCGCCTCTAATCGACCTCTCCTCACTGAATGGATAAATCCATATGTACTCCAATTCCTCTCACAAGATGAGGAACTGGCCACCTGAGACAACAAACGACATGCTAGTCACTACAACTATGGCATCCCATGTCCGTGCAATATCCACCAAAATATGGGGTTCTTCATACTCCTGTCATATAAGGCCTCAATAGACTGGAATGTACCCCATGCACAAACAAAATATGCAAATTGCTCTCTAATATTTGTTGTCTCCTATCCAATACCATATATGTCCTTGAATGCCTATAGAAATATGTAGTCACCTCTAGATCCTGATTTGGTGCTCTCTTCCTTGTTTTTTCTACATCATACCACTTCGGGTTAAGAGCATAAGCTACCATGTGAAGTGGTGAGTTGAGGGCATTCCACCTCCGATGAATGATGGTCTATAATTGAGGGTACAAGTTAACATCTTTAACATCAGTAATGGATTTGATTTTCTCACACATGGAATCTATACCCTCATATATCTCTCCTAGACATTCAAAATCTGCATTAAAAAAATAATAATAATACAAAAAAATATTTTTTTTCCTATGTTAATGCCCAAACTGGGCTGGGTTCAGCTGGGTGAACCCTGACTGACCATAGGGTTCAGCTTCGCTAAACCTTGACTGACAGGGTTTAGACAAAGCTGTCTAAACCTCGACTGATAGGGTTTGCATGGGGTTCAACCCAGTCATACCCGATCGTGAACCCATAAACCTGGTGCGAGTGTAGGTGTGGGTTCACGAACCCAACCAAGTGGGTGCGAGAACCCGATTACACTGCTTAAAATCTTACAAAAATAGGGTATGGGATCTAATGGAATAATTTGATGCCCTGGATTTAAATTTTTTCCCAGAGAAAAGAATACCCTGGCTGATTCATTAGCAACAAAGGGAGCTAACTTCAACCCTTCTGTAGACTTTAGAATCAAGAAGGCCAAGGGAAATAAAATGATTTTCAGACCTATAGTACCAGACAAGTAGATTTTTTGACAAGTTTTTGAAAGTGATGAAAAAATAGTTGACTTTCTGGTGAGAGAAACATGTCTCTCTACTATCCAAGAAGAGAATTCAAAAGAAATTTATCAGCAAGGCATTATCTAAATAAGGAACAATAATATACCAAGAGGGTTTGTCACCCTTGAAAGTTTATTTGATAATAATGATAGAAAGAAGATCAGAGGCATGAAGGTCAGAAAAAAATCTATAAAGAAGTTGAGGTCGATATAGAAAAGAAGCTCAATGTTGGAGTCCGATGTTCACCAAAGGAAGCAAAAGATATCAAAGCTTTATGCTTAAGATACCAAGACATTGTGGCTTGGTCATACGAGGACCTCAAGGTGTATGAAAAAAAGGTTATCCAACATATTATTGAGCTAGATCCTGATGTAAAACCATTTAGGTAGAAACATAGGCCAGTCAATCTGAGGATCGAGACCATTATGAGAGAGGAGCTCTTAAAGTTATTAAATGCTAAGATCATATACCCAATAAAACATTCTACTTGGGTAGTCAATTTGGTACCTGTAATAAAAAAGAATGGGGATATACGCTTGTGTGTGGAATTTAAAAATCTGAACCAAGCATCCCTTAAAGATCACTATCCTCTCCCTCATATTGATTAGATCTTGCAGGTAATGGCAGGAGCAGAGAGATTCTCACTATTGGATGGTTACTCTAGATACAACCAAATTTGGGTGAAAGATGAAGACCAATATAAAACAACATTCACCACAAAATGGGGTACATTTGCCTACCAGAGAATACCTTTTGGGCTATCCAATGCAGGATCCACATTTTAGAGAGCCATGGACTATGCCTTTGGAGCACTAATCAACAAAGTTATTCTGATTTATCTAGATGACATGACTGTGTTTTCCCATGATAAAAGTAATCATCTGTCACATTTGGAGTAAGTTTTTCAAAAGTGCAGAGAATTTGGTATTTCACTCAATCCTAAGAATTCATTCTTTGTAGTCCATGAGGGAAAGCTACTAGGTCATGTGGTCTTGAAATAAGGCATGGCCATAGACCCAGACAAAATCAGGGTAATTCTTGCTCTTCCTTTACCTACAAATAAGAAGACCTTGCAGTATTTCCTAGGCCAAATCAATTTTGTCAAGAAATTCATTTCTTATTTTGCATAGAAAGTAAGGCCTATATCTAAGATAATCAAGAACAATGTCAAGTTCAAGTGGATTGAAGTCAAAAAATAAGATTTCAAGGTTATCAAGCAATCCATTTCAATAGCCCTAGTACTGGTAAACCCAAATTTTAGTAAATATTTTATTATTTATGCATATGGAGCTGAAGAAAGTTATGCCTCAGTACTTACTAAGAAATATGATCAAGGGGAGGAACACCCTGTGTTATTTTGGAGCTAGAAACTCCATGATTACCAAGTCAAATACAACTTTATTGAGAGACAAGTATTTACTGTGATGAATTCACTGAATAAATTCAGGCAGTATTTGGTATAAAGCAAGACCTTGGTATATGTGGTTCATCCGAATGTAAGGAGTTTTATCTTGTAGGGTGATCTAGGAGATAAAAGAGCTGGATGGATTACCAAAATCCAAGAATATGATGTAGAAATAAACCCCACCAAGCTAGTAAGAGGTAGAGCCTTGTGCCAAGGGTTGATAGAAGCCACAGTATTGGCAGAAGTGACAGCTTTCCAAACAACATAAGAGAATCAGGTGGAAATAGTACAAACTATAGATTCTAATTAGATTGATCATATGATCAGGTATTTACAAACTGGAGTATGCCCCCCAATATCAATGCATCCCAAAGGAGGAGATACATGCTTCATGCTTTGAAATATGTATTGCTACCAAAAGGCTTGTTCAAAATAAACTTAGATGTAATTCTTCTAAAATGCTTAAATGATGATCAACAAAAGAGGGTCATGGAAAATTTTCATGGAGTATCAGTTGGCAAAAATAGCTCAGGCAGGGTTACAACTTTAAAAATCATAAGAGCGGGCTATTATTGGCCCATTGTATTCACTGAAGAATTTAAAGTCACCCGAGCTTGTGATAAATGTCAAAGGTATGTTGGAAGGACAAAAAATGCTTCATCCCCCTCAAGCCCATATTAGAATGTGAACTAAATTATCATTGATATGGCTTTATTTAAATAGTATAAATAACCTTAGAATAGTTCGTAACCCATGAAACTACCAAGGTAAATAATAGCAGTGATTACAACTATATGAACAATGCACTAATAATGAAATAACCAACTATGCTATGCTAACATCCCCCCTTTATTACATTATTTTGCAATACATAAAGAGTTGTGAAACAATTCAAATTTGACATGTGCAAGTGCCTTAGTGAAAATATCTGCAACTTGAGCATCGGTGGGAATGTACTAAAGCTAAATTCGGTGCCTTGGAACTTCGTCTCGAATGAAGTGACATTGTGTGTCAATGTGCTTGGTTTTCTCATGATGCACTAGATTATTAACAAGGTTCAAAACACCTTGGTTGTCATAGAACAAGTGTATTGGAGATTTTTATGGATGGCCCATACTTGTCAAAATGTGAAGCAACCATATCACTTCGCACATAACTTCACATGCGGTATGATACTCTACCTTTGTAGATGAGATAACAACCACCTTTTGCTTCTTGCTATGCCAAGAGACAGGACCAGATCCAAGATGAAATATATATCTTGAGGTTGATTTACGATCATCATATGATCCAACATAGTTAGAGTTCATGTATCCTTACAATAAGAATTTTTTATTTCTCTTGTATTCTAGGCCATATTCCATTGTGCCATGGACACGTGAAGAACACATTTTGCTGCTTTCCAGTGAGTAGTCTTAGGTTCCTGCATGAACCTCTAAAGATAGTTGACAAAAAATATGATATATGGCCTAGATTTAGTCACATATATGAGACTCTCGATCAGCTGTTGATAAAGAGTACCATATACTTTAGGTGAATCATCATATCATGATAACTGAAGTCTTGATTCCATTGGAGTTGCCATCGACTTGCAATCAGTCATGTGATATTTTTCTAACAGTGTCTTGGCATATTTTTTCTAAGTCACTTTGATGTAGTGCTCCTTCTAGATCACTTCTAGACCAAGACAATAATGGAGAAGTCCGAGATCTGTCATCTCAAAATATTTACATAAGTCTCTTTTGACAGTAGAGATCATAGTTTTTGAACTCCTTGTAATGAGAAGATCATCCACATAGAGTACAAGAAACACTATCTCATAACCTTATTTCTTGAAAAAGAGGTTTGCATCTGATGTACATCTCTTAAATCCATGTTGTAGGAGGTGATTACCCATTTTTATATACCAAGCTCGAGGAGCTTTTTTTAAACCATATAAGTATTTGACCAACTTGCACACTTTTTTCTCTTGGCCTTCTACTTCAAATCCTTCAGGTTGTGTCATGTAGACTTCCTCTTGAAGATCACCATTTAGAAAAGTACTCTTGACATCCATATGGTGAACTTTCAATACATAGTGTGTTGCCATAGCACAAAGAACCCGAATGGTGGTCATCCAAGCAGTAGGTACAAAGTTTCCTCATAGTCAATACCTTCATTTTGCTCATAGCTCTTTGCAACAAGATGGGCTTTATGCTTATCAATTGTCCCATATACCTTACAATTGAATTTTTACACCCATTTGTAGCCAATGGGCTTATTTTCATGTGGTAGATCGACAAGCTCCCAAGTTTTGTTATTTTTCAGAGACTTATACTTAGCATACATAACAACCTTCCATTGTGGCTCACTAAGGACAGAAGCAGGTTCATGTTCATTCATTGAAGACTTAAACACCCTGTCATCATCTATATTCATATCCTCTATTTCTCTCTCTGGATCTACAAAAAGTTCCTCAAAATATTGACAAATATCATCAACCTCAGTAGTCTCTGCTGCTGCTCTTTGTTGTAGAGCCATGTTGTGAGTACGATGTCTATCCAAAGTCAAATTTAGTGGAGTGGATAACTTGGAGTATCTTATTCTACTTGTATACCATTTTAGATTCTTCTTCTATGGTGATGAAGAAGATGAAGAAGTAGAAGGACCTTCAGTATTTCGTGATGAAGAGGACTTATCAACTTTAGATTACACAAGCTCTAGGTATACATCAGATGTGCTTTATGATGTGAAAGCCTCATAAAAAAAACATCTCTTCTAACATGAATCTTCTTGGTCAAATGATCAATAAAACAATAACCCTTAGAGTGCTCATCATAGAAAAGAATAATACACTTCAATGTATTCTCATCTAGCTTCTTTAATTTCTCTTTCAGTATGTGCATGAAATATTTACATACAAAAATGTGAAGATGAAATATGGAGGGTTTAGAACCACTCCATGCTATCCCAGTCAGTAGTATCTTCAGTCAGGTCGATTTGGTCAGCAACATCAGTCCGTCACATCAAGTCATGTCCTGCATCCGGTCGAGTCGCCTATCTGTCGAGTTTGGTTGAGTTGCATCGAGAGTTGGTCAGGGTCAGTCAATCACATCACTTGGGGTGGCACACTACCTCGAGAGGTGTGCAAACCTTGATAACTATTCTCAGGTACCAAACAATGTCAAACCTTCAAATTCTCTAATACCATATCAGAAGGCGAACCAAATTATCATTGATATGGATTGATTTAAATAGTACAAATAACCTTAGAATAGTCTATAACCCATAGAACTACCAAGGTGAATAATAACAATGGTTACAACTATATGAACAATTCACTAATAATGAAATAACCAACTATGCTACGCTAATAGCCCATACAAGTTGAAGAACCTTTTTAGCAATGGGGGCTAGATTTCATAGGGGTTATCAACCCCAATTTCTTAGTAGAGCATAATTTTATCTTAACTACCACAAATTATCTTACCAGATAGGTAGAAGCTATTCCTACCAAGAAATTAGACCAAGATGTTGTGATCAATTTTATGGAAAATTTGATTTCAAGGTTTGGAGTCCCAAAAGCCTTGGTGAGTGACAATGGCCCAACTTTCATAGGAGCCAAGTATATTGAGTTTGCCAGCAAGTATAGCATCACTCTTAAAAATACTTCAAATTATTATCCACAAGGTAATGGACTTGCAGAATCTACCAAAAAAACCTATTAAGGATTTTGAGGAAATCACTTGAAGGTAATAAAATAAGTTGGCACCTATTGCTAGACCAAGCTCTATGGGCAAATAGGATTACTATTAAAAAGTCCATTAAGACTTCCCATTATGCACTAGTATATGGCATGGAGGCAGTGTTACCAATCCATTTAGAGATCCCAACACTTAAGCTTGTTAATTTAGAGGGAGAGTTAGAGGAAGATTCTATGAAAGCCAGGTTGACACATTTTCTACAATTTGAAGAGAATAGAGCTTAGACATATGAAAGTTTTCAAAAGCATTCATAAGACATTAAAACATGGTTTGATAAGAAATCCAGATTCATAAAATTCCAAGTTGGAGATTCAGTTCTCAGATGGAATGTTGATAGAGCAAAGCCAGACAAACATGAAAAGTTTGATTCTTTTTGGGATGATCCTTTTAGAATAGTGAAAGCCAAGGAGTCTAATGTATTTTAGCTGGAAGATCTAAAGGGAAACATACAACCGATTCCAGTGAATGGTTTTCACCTCAAGCTCTACTATGTGTAAGGAGTGAGTTCACTGTAACATATGTATATACGTTGTATAATTATTTTCCTCCTTTATGCACTTTCTACTTTAATTTCTTTCTGCACTTTGTAATCAGTTTTATTTGAAAAATCATGAAAAAAGAAAAAAAATGCAAGAATGACTAAGTATGGACTAAGTGCATAACAAAGTTCCATTCTGCACTCAATTATATGAAAAGCCTTTCGAAACGGTGTGCGCTCTTGAATCCACATCAGAATACACAAGATCCTTGTGGTATGGTGTAAAGGTTTCTATCCCACACGAAAGAAGAGCCCATGGTCAAAGGAGAGCAAAGGCGTTCCCAATCTGGGAACCTTTCAAAGCTAATACAAGCCAGAGCGGAATCAAGACATAAATTTGTGCATAGAATTTTCTAAGTGTCAACAGACTCAAAAGGCTCTTAATCTGTCGGTTTCAAAATCAAAGCGGAGCCAAGCATCAATTTCAACCGCAACACATGGAGATCAAAGGACGATGCCACATTCGGTTCTAATGAACTCATGCCATAACCAAAGAGTAGACGAAGGGGTGTAGTGAGGTGGTAGCACAATTTGAAATTTTGACCAATGAAAAGATAGAATTCCACTGTTGAGCCATCGAAGGGAATGATTAAAAGTTGAAAAGTGTGCCAATAGGGAGGTCGTGTAGTAGCTAAATTAATGGCAAAGGATACACATGTTCCAAAAAATAAAAGCGACGAAAAAGCATACACGAGGCTCATTTAGTAACTATTTGCATCCACTGGGTGGTAAGAAGGCGAAGTGATACTTGGAAGAAATTATTGCAAATTGTAGAGGGAACAAACTTTATCACTATCAAAATAGCTTTAGAAGATGTTCAGGAGTTTGAAACTCTAGAGAAGAAGGTGGTAGCACCATATCTCGACAAGGCCGAAGTCGTGGCAGACACATAAATGGTCCTCAAAGAAAGAACGAAACTAAGGAGGAAAATGAACGATAGATACAAGAAGAGAGCTGCTTTGGCTGTGGAAGGTAGATGTGTTGTCCTTTATCATCTCTCTTTTTATATTTGTGATTTTGTTCATCCTTGCCCTGAGTTGATAGCTGCAATAGTCAAGTTTTATGACCCATTGGCTAAAGCAGTAAAAACCTCTGAGGGCAAAATCCTCTTCAGTATCACCGCCTCCTTTTGTCATAGACTCTTTGCCCTAGGGTCTGAGCCGCCAGTAATATCGAAACCGTTTAGGGTCACTATGTAGACTGGATTTTACACAACAAAGAAGCGAGCTAATGACATCGAGTCTTTTAAAAATTGGGTTTATAAACAACTTGATACTAAGCCCAAGGAAAAATTGCCTGAGGTCCCTATCTCTATTGACAAGTTTGTAAACCCCATCCTATTTTCTATGTTGGCTTGCATGGAGGTTTTAGAATCTGACAGAATGGTACATGGCTGGAAAATTACCGTAGCTTACTGTATTTCTAATGAAATAATGTATGAGAAAGATACAGGACAAAAGGGGACTAGGATGATTTATTTTGACTGGCCAACTTTTCTCACACAGAGGATACATGAGCAGCTAGTAAGTATGAAAAGGGGTGTTTATGCTCCTAGTTTTAAGAATTTCTCAAGTCTAGTGTGGATGTTCTATGTTGCCACCAAAGACAGAATATCATGGATTTCGGTCAAGTATAAAATCAATGATGGGGAACCCTTGCCGGTTTATCATTGGACAAGTCATTTGAGGAGCAGTGAGTCCTATTATAGGTTCAATTTGGAATTTTTGGGACATTACCTAAGAATAATGTATGGCAAGTGCCCTAGGTTGACACCCTTAGCTTAGCATATTCTAATAACAAAGGGTATAGAAGAAGGAGACTAGTATTTATTGACTGAGGGCACGATAATCAGATTGTATGGTTTCATGAGTAAACCTTTTCTCCTACCCCTCCTTATGACAAAAAGGCTTTTTGCACTGGAATATCTTAGGAAGACAGAGTACATTGATGTGAACTATGGTTCTGGGAGAAAAAGGAAGTCTTTACCTACCCACCCCACTATGGATGACATTACCATCACCAAGAAGGGGCAGAGCCAACAAATTGACCAATACCTTGATATGTTAGTTCTATTTTATATTTTCCAAAGATGGAGCTATGATCCTGATGGCATTTTTACTACAAGGAATAAAACCCTAAATGGAGATAAGGCCTATAAGTTTGAAAAGAGGCCCAGGGCTCATTTTGAACAAGGAAAAAATAATGATGAGACTGCTCTTTTAGAGTGGAATGTCTCAAAAATGGGTCATTTTCCACCATGGTTGGATTTTTATGAGCAAATTGTTGATTTTGATCTTGAAAATAAGCCAAGTCATCAGATTACAAAGGCTACAATTAGTAATATTGAAGCCGAGTCTGCAAAGAAAAAGGATCCTCCGCATGAGGCCAAGTCTGTAAAGAAAAAGGATCCTCCACCTGAGGAAGAGACTGTAGAAGAAGAAGAAGAGGAAGAAAAGGGATAGTGGAATGTAGCAAAAATAATAGATTTGTGGAGAATGAGGGTTGAAATTGGAATGAATATTGATAAATAATTTTCAAAGAGATATAATAAAAATATTGGACCCTGGAGACAAAAGGATGTCAGAAACATAGTACTAACGGTTGAAAAATCCTAAAATTCCTCTGAATCCCTCTGTCCACATACGGATCAAGAGGCTTAAATAGAAGAGCCAGAAACTCCTTTAACAGTGGCTGAAGTAATGAAAATATTTCATCCTACCACTGAGCAGGTGGAGAAGTTTCCTAAGGGGGCTAAGTTGATGAGCAAAATGCAATATTCTAAAGAAAAAGTTGTTAGTACCTCAATTATTTAAAGAATATCTAGGCCTAAATGCTTAGCTCTAGGAGGATGACCTCCAGACACAAATACTGACTCGAAGAAGAAGAATGAAAGTTTTAAGTTCAAACCCATTTCTTTTACCCTTGCAACATAAATTGAATTACATCCTATTTCTGAGCAATCATTACTTTTTTGAGTAGTGCAATAAGATGTGTTGGAAGAATATTTTGAGAATGATATGGATACTTTTCAATTGGTTCATAGAAGGACTAATATATTTATAGAAAGAGAGGAAAGAGAAATTTCTAAGAAACAAAAAATGGATATGGAGGATATTGCTAAAGAGGTAGTTGATTTTGCTGCGAAAGAATTGATTAATCAGGAGCAACAACAAGAAACTGAGGTAGAACAAGAGAACCCTACATATGTTGGTGAAGGTATGGTTTCTAATACCTCTTCTCCTCTTCATCCTCATGAGTCCTCAAAGAAATATCTCCCTTTCTAATCAAGAAGATATGATAAGCGTACCTCCTCCCTCTCACATTCCACCACATGTCTCATCAATAGCCATTGAGGTAAAAGTCACTTATGTTTCTTCACAGCCACCTCAAATCCCATATTTAGCATCTAAGGTTCCCTCTCCCTCATATAACATCGCTTCACTTTCATATTTTTCATCACCACCTTCAATGGGATACTACGTTCCAAGTGCAACCATCCATTTGATTGTTAGTATTACATCAATTTCCATGAGTCTACCAGTAACAACAACAATGGTAGTTATAGAGTCCACTATTCTCACAGAGACTGCTATAAATATATCCTCACCCCCACCATTAGCAGTTCAATATACCCTTTTATTTCTAGTGTCATCATCTCCCCTGACTGCTAGTCTTTCAAGGCTTGTCACTGTATCAAAAGAGAAGGCAACCACTCAGAGTATAAATGATTATTGGGCATAAAAACTTGCTAAACCTTCCAACAAGATGGCTATCAGAAGAAGTATGTATGTTGATCCTATTTTTAGACAGAGAGTATCAATATCTATGACTCCATTGGTAAGCAAACTGGAGACTGAGATGACTATTCAAGATTATCGAGTAGAGGTCACAGAGGACATTGAAAAGCTTCATGAGTAAGATGAGCTGATTATAGCCAAAGCTCATTTGGATGCCTTCTATGTGAAAAATGATATAGTTAGATAGAAGGTGGACAAGTTGTAGAAACAGGTTGAAAAAATTAAGAAGAGTCTCCATGATAAAAAAGAAGTAGAAAAGGCTCTAATAAAAGAGGCTAAGGGTTGGCAAGAGAAGTTTCAAGAAGACAATAAATTGAAGGACCGATTAGAAGAGCAAAAGAAGTTGAATGAAGATCAGGAAAAATAAATTTAGAATTTAAAGCATCAGTTTCAAATCGAGAAAGCTAAATCTTCAAGATTTTCTAAGAATGAGCTAGAAAGGATTATGAAGGAGTTTCTTTCTGAGGTCCAAGAGAATTTTTCAGGGCTCCAACTTATTATTTATTATCTCGATGATGCCAATCGTCTACTCTCCAATATTTAGAAAGAGCTAGATAAAATCACTAGAGAGTTGTAGCCTATGGTGATTCTAGTAGAGAAAATGTACAGGTTGGTTGATAGTAGACTCAATGATTCTGCTAAATCTATTCCTAATAAAGAATGGAATCTCACTAGAGTTACTGCCAAGATAGTGGTTAAAAAGCACAAGGCACTCCAAAGAGCCTGGTTGTTGGTTGACAGGATTGAAAAGGTTATTAGGGATGTTATTGAATTGAATAAGGAAATAATTTAGGTTAGTTTCAAAGGCCTCTGGAAGGAGGATCACATCTTGTTATCTATGGAAGAGATCCAGCTGAGCATTAATGAGAATTTGTAGGATGAATCTGGAATAGATTCTATAGAAGAGCCACTACCCCAAGAACAAGTTGTCCAATTGATCATTGATTTTACCTGGTTGAGAGATCTCATGGAATATATTGTGAATAGAGGGAATGTTGCTAACTATGCGGACATTGGAGAGCTATAGTCTATTTATAAGCAACTCAAATAAACATCAAATCCCTCTGAAGAAGCCTGGAAATAGGCTCTACAATCTTTGGAATTGATGATTCAGTTGTTTGGGAATACTTCTGGAGAGAGAAGTCAGAAAGCACCTATTCTAGAAGAAGAAGAAGAAGAAGAAAAATAAGACGAGGCCATGGAATAAGGGGAGCAGGATGGAGCGATTACAAGCCCAAAAAGGGACCACACTTAGCTTGTTTTTATTTTGTACATATACACAAGTTTTATATTTTTGTTTTTGCCCTGACAAATTATCAGTAATAAATGATAAAGGCATGAAGCCTACAGACTAGCAGATTTTGTGTGAAGGCATTTATTGAAATAAGATCTTATAAAAGGAGTATAGTTGTATCTAGTTCTTGAATACAGTGGCAAGACCTGTATTTCTGACACAGTCTCTGTATGAGCGAATGAGTTCTATATATTTTTGGCATCACTTCCATATGAACCTTTACTCTCTAAGAAGATTGTTAAAACTTTCATAGAGTAGTGTTTATATGAAAGTTATTCTATAAAATATGTTTTTGAATATAAGTATGTTTGACTCCTAAGGCCCAATGGATAAGACTCTGAGTTCGATTGGCTTTGCAAGCAAATCTACCTAGGAGGTGCCAGAATGTAGGCCCAAAATGGCCACATACTTCAGAAAATTTTGTAAATTTTACCTAAGTTATAAAATCCTTATTCCACACACCTTACAGTGTATTTTGGAGCGGATCCACAACAGGAGGCATGAGCCCACCCGACACTTAGTAAATTTTCATGCTTGGAGTAATTCTGGGAGACTTACTTTGTTTTCGGCTCTGGACTAGCGACGCGTGTCGAATTCGTAAAAGTTTTTAAGAAGAGATGATGTTAGTGGTAAAAAAGTGTAGATTGGTGACCGCTCAATATTTTGAATACTTCACGAGTGGCTAAGTGTTGGAATGCCCGATTCCAGAGAACACATAGAGTATTTTTCGCCCAGAATGGTGACAAGGCAGGATGCTAATGTAGATGTGGATTCATGACAAGAGATGATTTTGACTAACTCCTTTTTGGAATGGTGAAAAGAGATATTTTATTCTGAAGATAGTGTGGAATGGAGAAAGAGTCACTTTACACTGTGACAGGTCGGATTTATGATCATATGCCAATGCACTTGCTCGGACCAGAATAGAATCCGCAAAAGTTGTAAATAAAGGATGATGTCATCGATATTTTTGTACGAATTGATGGATAATTTACGGATAATGAAGGAATATGAGGAACAAAGAGCGAATTTGATCCCACTTAGCCTTTAGGTCATTTGGAAGCCGAATTGGCATTTCCTAGTTTCTAATATGGAAGGATGATATCACCAGTATTTTAAAAGTAGAATGACGCTGTGTTCTCCCTACCATTATAAAAATATTATATCTAGATGGATCATAGCCATACGATGCGGGAGATCGAAAGTGAATATTGTGTCAAAGAATCTGATGTATTTAAGGGTAATTATTCATCAAAATTGTAATAGTCAGTTGGAAAGGAAGCTAAAGCATCGAGGGTTTTCAAGAAAGCTGAACCAAAGGTGGTTACAAATTGATGGCGATAGATAGCGTCCAAGAAGAATCGATGATAATGCATGATTTCCAAAGGCCTGGACTCTAGTTGTGCCAAATGACTAGCAGGTTGCAGAGGCCCTGAGCTGCCATGGTGATCCACTTGCAACGGATTTCCCAAAGGGTGTACCAGTAAACAAATGCCAGCAAGAACTCTTTGTTACGCTATCAAAATTGAATATTTGGAATTTTAATTTTTGCAAAAACTATAAATAGAGGTCGAACCCTCATTTTTAAGGTTCGTCTCTAGTGTGTTTGTCTGTGCTACTGTAAATATTCCCAAGAGCTAATGGAAGGAGCATTACATTGATATTTGCCTAAAAATATGTTTCTTCATGCTTGATATTAGAGGTTCAAATTATTTAGCTATATTTTTGTGAATTCTTAAGTGGTTAGTTTGTACCAAATTAATGGATTACTAGTTGTTAAAGTAATTGAAATCTGCTTTTGAAATTGATATTTATTGTTGGGAAGTGTATTTCTGTAGAATCTATATATTGGTGAATTATGTTATTTGGATTATCATTATCTGGGTATTGAAATCTCTTTCTGCAATATTTCTCTGTTGTGAATTAATGAATGAAGAATCATCCAATTTGGAATAATGTTGGTCTAAGTTATGTGCCTTTTGGATTAGTTTTTTAGAGCTTTCTATTGTGGTGCAATATTGTTAGCCTATCCGTACACTATTGTTCACATTTCCTCTAACCCTAATATTTTATTACCCTAACCTTAAAATCCTAAGTGAGCATAATTGTGTCAACATCTTGTTTAAGTTGACAAGGAACCAACCTACTCTGGAGGTTGGATCAAAAACTCTATTTTGGTCCATCCAATGTTGAGTTATGAGTTGTAGCTATCGGGTGCAAGCCTAGACAAAAAATAGGAAGATAGACAGTCGTAGTATTACGTAAAAACTTGATGCAATTCAATGCCCAACATATCATACATGTCCTATCAAGGGGTCACCTTTGGCTACTCCCCTTACCCCAAATCCAAAGAGAGTGATGGTGGTACTCATGGTGGTAACCACCTCTACCCTGACCTATACCCTAGCCTACCTAAGAGGTTATGGTATTTGCTCTTGTTGCTCCATTGTGCATCAGTTAGCCTCTCAAAGCACCAACTACACTCAGTGACCCATGACTTGGTGCCTCTACACTAGAACTAATGGGAAGATTCTTGGGGGCATAATACCCCTATACCATCTCCTGTATTCAAGGGCTACCTCAACATCATCGACTCTAGGATCAACATAGAGGGGATCATCCAGGTCCTACTTATTAAACCTAGCTATATTAAGGTCCCCTTCAACCCCTGATGGGTCCCTCCTCACCCTCCTATCCTATTGGTCCCCTAGGTCTAGTATCTCTTGGAGAATCCTGAACTATCATTGTACCTAATCAAAATGGTATAGATCCAGCTTGGCTTTCTTTGTGGTTACCCATAAAACCCTATTTATTTGATCCAACTCCTCTGCATACTCATCCCACCTAGGGTGTAGATGCCATGACCACCATATAATTTTGTGATCCCGTAGCTCATCTATGATCCATCTCCATAGTGGTAGAATACCTAAGTATAACCTCTATATCCGCTCTAGGTCTCGAGACCATTTGTATCCTACTAGCTACTCTAGATTAGGTAATGGTCCTAGTAGTGCCTCTGGCATCCTGATGGCTATGTTCTCCCAACTCCACACCTAGAGAAAAGTTGTGCATATCAATCTTATATCATTTATACATGATATTGTACAACATATTGTATAAATGGGCTAACATATATGGACCCCATGCGAACCACACCTATTGGTCCCATATATTTGCCACTACCCCTGTTAGTTTCCATAGTAGGTATTTTCAACTTGTGTGACACACTAGAAATCCTACCTCCACTCTACAAAGTACCGTCATTAGTGCCCCAACCTGATGTCATCATGGCCTGTCATAAACATGGAATATTCTCTTGTAGATCTCATGTGATGGGTCACCCATCAATCTCTATGCTACCATCCTAAGCACCTATCCCTTGTAAATCATCCCCCTTGATGGGGATACTCAAGATGTGCCACATGTCCTCTAGTGTGATGATCATATCTCCCATCAATAATCAAAATATGGATGATTTCATGTACCACCTCTCTTCTAGTGTTGTTAGTAGTGCTCTGTCGACCTCCACTCGTATCATCTCTTCCAAATGCAGGAATCCCACTACCCCTAGTGTTCATCTCTATACTAGTATGAGCTCCTAGAGTGACTCCTCAAGGGTACTTGACTGCCATTCCTTGATCTCAAGGACATCATGCTACAATAAAAAGATCAAATTTTTCATCAACATAAAAACACTCAAAAGCAACCTAATTTTATTTTTTTGATGTTTTTCACTGAATATATGCCTTGTGTCCTCTAGGACATAGATTCATGAATCCATGCCCTGTATGGTATGGGGTACAAATTTGATCACCATTAGGTCTGACTGAACTTGCAGGTGACCATCAGATCTACACTCAAATCTGCACAATGACTTTCATGAAAAACATTTAAAAAATGCTAAAAACACATAAAAAATGCTAAAAATGAACCTAACATCTAGATGCTAGCTAGTATTTTGGCTCTTACCCATGCTCGATCTGCTATTGTGTCGATCTTACCCCTCTTAATTGTCACTTGTTGTGTAGGAAGAGTCATTCTTCCATTTTCTCTAGAAATCTCTTATGTTTTATCACGTGATGAAAATAAATTAGGGTTTTCACTCCTTTTGCTTTTTATTCCTCCTTTTTTCCTTTTCTCTCTCCTCTTTCTCTCTTTTTTGTACGTTTTTCATCGCTTGTTGCTCTCTTTTCTTCTAAGTCCACCATTTTGAGTTTTATTAAGAATTTTTCATTCCTCTCGAAACTCAAGGGGGTACCCTAGCGTGAGAGGCATTAATGTCCCTCATGACTCATTTTACATGTCAAATATTCAAAGTATTTGAAATGACACTATTTGTGCACACCCCTTTCTTCTAAATTGACCATCATTTTTTTCTTTTGTTTGCCATATTTTTTGCTCATGGGTGTCTACATATTTCTTTGATGCATCTAGTAGGCCATAAATGCATCAAATATGGGGTAAAATGTAGACACAAAAAATTGACCCGCCCAGATGAGTCCTTTTCCTTGGGTTTCTTTGAGAGGTTCTCAAACTTTCTAGGAATGCGTTTGACCCCTTTTCTTGTGTTTTATCTTTTTTTTATGAGCTTTTTTTTTTGTAGGTTAAATTGAAATAAAAATGGGTTTTTATCAAGGGACCCAAAACCTGATTACAATGAAACAGAACAGGAAAATTCCAAGGATGGACATCAGGATAGGCATGAGGAAATTCAGTAGGAAAACCTTCAGGAAGGCACCAGGAAAGCCTTCAGGAAGGAATAGTGAAGCATGCTCAGGAAACAAGAAAAATCAATTTGAAACGCCCTCCTGGCAGGAAACTATAAATTTGAACACCCAGGAAGTAGGAAATTGTTGTTTGATGCACCCAAGAAGTGGGAAACTGCCATTTGAAACCAAGAAGTGATAATCTATAGTTTGAAATGCCTAGAAAGTAGGAAACGGTAAATTAAATCACCCAAAAAGTGGGAAACTGCTATTTGAAATATCCAGGGAGCGGGAAACTACCCAAGAAGTGGTAAAACACCTAGGAAATGGGAAACAACAATTTAAAACATCCATCAAGCAGGAAAATAGTAATTTGAAACAACCCCAAAGGCAGAAAATGGAACAATATAGACAGGGAAAATAGGAAACCAAAAAAAGTTGACATCCCATGCAGGGGAAAACCAACAAATATGGAAAAACCACCCTACACTAGAGGGTGGAGCAGTGAGACTACAATTACAACAAATCCCACTAAATAAATGATGAAAAATAAACAAGGATACCATAGGATAAAGCAAACTGAAGAGGAGTTGCATTCCTTATAATCCTAAAAAGTGGATCAGCATACTGAGGAACTCCTTAGGCTATGAATTCCTCATGCAGTGAATAAAGGAGTCTTCTGAGATGCTAATCGAGTAGAGAAAGCAACAAAATCATAGCAGTAAATTGTAGAAAAGAGATGGTAAAGTTCCCAAGGAACCCAAAAGGTAGGAGTCATAGAGAAACCCAACTGCAAACATTAGAGCTCAAACATAAAGGATGCAGCCAAAAATCCCAGACAACCTTCAATGCCACCAACAAATAGCTTTAGGGAAACAATCAAAGAATTCATACAAGAAGAAAACAACAAATAAACCAAAGGCCCCCAAGGAAATACCACAAAAAAAATTGAAATCCTGTAGGACCCACAAGACCAAACCCAAAGAGCAGAGTCACAGTGTAAAACACATGGTCTCCCAGTAGACCAAAAAGGATGTTGTGCAAAAATTCTCATGAATCCACTCTCCCACATACATAGTAGTCAGCAACTGAAGAACCATAGAGGGCAAGCAACAAGACAACATCTGAAAAACCTAGGAAAAACTAAAAAATACAAGAAAATAAATCCCTAAACAACCCAAAAACCCAGAGAAAATCGTAGGGAAGAACCCAAAACCATCCTAGAACCCAGACACCAGAATAAAATCCCACCAAAGGGCAAGGAAAGGGGTAGATAAGTGGATCAATTATCTCCCACCCTCAAGGAGATCATCTGCAACACCATCCTGCCAAGGAGGAAGGGTTAAGGAAGTGCTAGGGAAGCTGGGATAGGATCAGGGACCTGGGACAGGGCCAAGGAAGGGATGCAGGAAAGTGGAACAAGACTTTCCAAGGAAGTCACCTGTAGAGCCCTCCCTTAGGTCAATGATTTCTATTACATTATTTTTATGACCTTGATAGAATCCATGCTCGATAATTTATGGGGCAAGAATTTAACAAAATTAGGGTTTTTTATCAAAAAATATAAATTTTAATTTGACCCTTTGGGAAATTGGCTTGATCAAGGTTAAATTTTGTTTTTCCTACCTTTTATCACTTCAAGACATTTATAAATAAATGGATTGGATCCTCTTTTTCTCTCCAGTTATCAAACAGTTCCTATTGCTCTCAACTATCGAAATCTTTTTTAAGTGATCTTGCCAGTAATCTTGTGCAATATTTTGGTGCTCTTGGTGTTTTGGTGTTCTGCTGTAGGTGTGTTCCTTGTGGTTTAACAAGTAAAAAATCCTTGATGATAATTTGTATTCTTGAAGGAGGAGGGGTCTTCCACCTTTGCTCTTGCTTCTTCCATGGGATCACCAGGTTGTTTATTTGTATTTATTAGTTCGTATTTTCATTCTAGTTTGTGTTTTGTTGTGCTTTCACCTTTATTTTAGGGTTTTAAATCCTCCTGTGCAAATTTGTACCCGATTTTCTACAGGGTAAGCATTGGTGAAAGCCCTTATTTTGTCCATTGGGTATTTTACGTCTATTTTGGCACTGCTATCGAATCTGCACTTGGTATCCTATAGGAAAAAAATTGGTTTGGCTAAGTTTTGGGATGCTTGTTTACCCCAAAATCCTAAGGTTTCATTTTGCATACCCTCTGCATTCGGTTTCACCTCTATTTATGTTCTTTTTTATTTTTATCATTTTATTTTACCTATAATTCATATTATATTAGCTTGGGGGTAATTATCTATTCCCAAAATCCTAGTTTTCAAACTTTCATTCTTGTTCATGCATTGTATTCATTTTGTTTGCATTTCACTCATTGTTCTATGACATCATATTATGTTGTGTTTTTTCCAAAGATCGAAGTTCATTTTTATTATGAATAATAAACTAAAAGTACCAAGGGGGCTTGACTACTGGACCTCTAAGCTCAGTCTTATAGTGACCTAAGTAGGCCTCAAATGCTTACCATATTTTCTAGAGTTTTTGTGAGGATGTTTTGCAAATTTAAAACTATTAGATATTCTGGACACAAGATAAACCTTGGATCAAACACAAAATCATATAAGTACCCTTGATTAAATAAAAAGGATTTCATTGCTTGCAACCTAGGATTAGATCATTGAATCAAAGAATCATACTAGGGTTAGACATTGTCTTCTTGCATCTTGTGTGTTTTGCATTGTTATTTAATTTCCATAGTTTAAGCATAAAAATACCAAACATAGGTGATTGCTTAATTGACATACTTAACATCTCCACCCCGAACTTGGAGCGAGTCCTAAAAATTTTCGTAGTGAACCATTTCCTTTTATCCATCAAGTGTAGAGAATATAACACACCTCGCGGTCATCTCAGATCCCAGCAGATCTAGTAGAGAATCGTATGCGACAGGGCAATTTTCACTCTCTACATGATAATTATTGAGCTCAATATTTGGTTATTAGATTGTCAAAATATAAGGTTTATGGGTTTTGAAATATTTATTTTAGTATATTATGCTTGTGTGGAATATTTAGTCCCCTATTGTTCCATGATTTAAGCTTCATGATTTTTTGTTGTTGCTCATGCTTATGTCTATGTGTGTTCATGATTTCATTATTTAGTTTCCTTTCTATTCTTTTGTCATCTACACTCATTGGTAGATTTTTTGTATCCAAATATTTTATTTAATCTTAGAGGGTTTATCATGTTTATAGGTGGGATATTTTGAAGGATTTTTTGATCTCCTAATTGGTATTTTTTATTAGAGAAGCATAGACTAGTCAATACTCAAAATAGAAACATCTCATTGAGTGCTTAACCATTGAATTATCGATTCTCTTCAAAGCTAGGGTGATAATAATAAATTTTAAAATTTTAAAGATAAAATGATGTGTCCAAGTTTTACCAAGCTGATGAGTTCTAAAATTTTAAAGATAAAATGATGTTTCCAAGTTTAACCAAGCTGATGTGATTCTCTCCTTAGCTTATCTTAGAATATTGTAACTGTGTGAGCATTAAAACCAAGAAAATTAGGTTTTTCATATACTGCCTAAAATTTTAAAAAATTTAATGAGTGGTTTTGGAGGATATTACATTATTTGGTACATGCTAGAATACCTCCATGGTACCTATGGTACAATGTAAATACTAGAAGAGGGTTTGAGTCTATATTTTGTGAGTGTGATTTATATTTCTCCTTTATGTGTCTATGTGCAGGATTTACACAAGTGTCATTTAATTATGTGTACAAGAGTGTAATGTGAAAAGCGCACAAGTGTCATTTAATTAAGTGTGCAAGTGTGTAATGTGATAAAGTGCACAAGTGTTGTGCATGTAGAAGTGTGTGTCATTTAGTAAAGTGTGCAAGTGTCATAGAATTAAGTGTGCAAGTAAATAGAGAGACAAGATTCATGTATACAAGTGGCAAGATGAGAAGCTAAAAGGACATGTGAGATTTGTCTTATGTATAAAATAGAAAAGGTTGCAACTCCTAGATATGTGAGGAGTGCAATAGTCAAGTATTTGAAGAGTCACCTTTCTAAGGTTATATAATGGAGACAAAGCTCCATGAAATGTATCAAATATTGAATATTATATTCAAGCATTAATATTGAAGCTTGTATGCATATTTTGAGAAATTCTATTGTAAGTTTTCTTCATGTTATTGCATGAATGACATTGACCATTTATATTTATATTATTGTAATTTTTATGAATATGTTAATTATTTTGGCCATTAATATATTGATTACTCTTATATCTGAGTCTAATCAAGATCTAGAATATTGGGACCTAATATAATATAGCTAAAAATCCAATAATGGTATCAAAGATACTTCGATAGACTATATTGCTAGCATTAAAGGAAGTATTCAGTGTGAATTTATATTAAGAGTTACATGAAGGAAATGTAGACTCATATTGATACAAATTTTGAGTTTGCAGAATATATGAAAGGGAGCTATTGCAAAGCTTCCAATATTTAAAATTGTTTAAAAGATGTTTTATTAGTCTATCCACTCTATTATAAGATGAGTGAAGACTAGGACTCTATTCAAATAAATTTTGAAGAACGTTTGTTGTCACAAGCTTGGACATTTGAAAATTGATTGAGGGGACAATCAAAGTCACCCTAATATTAGTTGGATTCTCTCTAAAGAAAGAGAACCACATAAGGAGTGGCTTAAGCCACCAAGAAGCAAAAATTATTAAGTGGTCCAAACCACCAAAGAAAAAATATTTAGAAAAATAAGAAGTAACCCAAAGAAAAGAGGGAGCTATTGAAGCTTCCCAAGGTGATTTATAGTCAATAAAAAAGTTAAAGAAAACATCCAAATAAGACATTAAAAATACGAGATAAATCCTAGTGCAAAAATTGAAGAGCACCAAAACATTCAAAGGTGCATCCCTAGCCAATTTTTTTGAAGGAAATTGAAGCATTAAAGCATTCAAAGGAACATACCTAGCTAATCAATTTGAAGGGAATCAAAGCATTGAAGCAGGGAAAGAGCAAGTGCAAAGCAACGCCTAGTTTCAGACTAAGAGATACCTAATCTTGATAATTATGGTGATGAGTAGAACCATTCTAGTTGGAGAATGCCATTCCCTATGATATTTTTAGGTCTTTGTTGCTAAGGAAAAAAGCTTACATTTATAGTTGTGAAAGTGGTGAGCTAAAGGAATACATAAAATTTGTGTTTGAAAAATGTTTGCATTCATTGGAGGTGAGAGCCAAATTCTACACATTAGTGTAACACTTAATCATACTTGAGAGGAGCAATCATCAAAGTGTGCATAACAACAAGCATTTCAGGGAGTAAAACATATTTAGTTCCAAAATGTCATGGTCAACAAGAATATTATAACCTAATTCACTAGGCAAGAGAAAAAAAGGTAACATTACCTTTATTTTTTGATAATTAATATTTGGTGCAATGGGGAAATTCCACAAGCTCCTCCAACCAATAGTGCATCCCAAAATTATGCTCAATTTCCTCCTCATTATGCTCATATCAATATTCATGATTTTATTCTACTAAATGTTGGTTATCCTCCACAACAAGATACCACATATCATAACCCATACCATAACAGTTTCAATGCCTCCAACATTGGCCAAGTTCCCTTTCAACAACCTACCTATATCCATCCCCTAGATAATCTAGGGGTATTGTACAATAACAATATTGATATGCAAAGATTGACAAATATAGTGAAGCAAATGGTTTCAAAAGTGGATATGATTCACCATCAAATATTCACCTACAACTACAATAAAATGTGCAATCATCCCTTAGATCTTGTTGATGCTTCTAGGCCCTTCCCTAAGCATTTTCCAATGCTGATTTTGCATATTTATAAGGGAACAGAGGACCCAATTGAACATTTTAGTATGTTTAGTTTAACATGCCATGATATTATATATGATGATATGTTATTGCTAAAAATATTTCCTAAGAGCCTTGGTGGTAAGGCATTGGAATGGTATTATCAATTCCTCATCATTATTTAAGGAAATTTGAAGAGAACAATTTTTTTTTTAGAAATTTGGGGCTTATGTTGAGAAGAATGTGACTATGAAAAATGTTTATATGTTGAAACAAGGTAAAGAGATTTTTTTTTGGATTTCTTGTCTCGTTGGAGGATTTTAGTTGGACGGTTGAGATATACTTTACCTCCTTAAAACATGTTAGAGGTCTTCATTGGAAATTTATAAAATTTGAATTGGACACAATAACTATCACCTATTTTGACCAAGCAATAGATTTAGAAAGAAGGGTAGAGAAAGCCCTTATTCGAAGAGGTAAAATTAAGCCCTTATTGAAAATGGCTTTGATGATTCAAAAAGCAATCAAATAAAGGATCTTAAAAGTGAACTTATTAATGCTCTTAGTGCTTTGAAAAATGAAAGAAAGAAGAATGCTAGACTCAAGGATAATTTAGATGAATTTTGTATGGAGAGAGATGATCTTATAGAAAATCTTGATTTCTCTATACCTAAGACACAAGAACTCAAGGATGAGTTAGAGTCTAAGGTTCTTGAGTATAGTGAGTTAGAACAGAAAATGGCTTCCTTGAAAGAGGAAACTAAAGAGTACAAGGATAAGCTTTACAGGTTTCAAGATAGCTCCAAAAAGGTTAAGTCACTCATCAAAGGTCAAAGAAAGACAACAGATAAAACAGGCCTTGGTTTTGTTAAGCCACACAAGGAACAAGTTGGAGAGTCTAGTAAGAGACTCCAAAAGGAAGAGAGTTCTGATGATGAAAGTATTTCAGATCATGAGTCCTTGAATGATAGATGCACAAAAATGGAAAATAGAATTCAGAATGAGAAGAAGAATTTTTTAGGACCCAAGAGGTCAAATAAAGAAAAGTTTCAAGGCAGATGTTTTGCTTGTCACAGGTTTGGTCACATGGCTTCACATTGCATGGCTCAAGTGAAGAAGGTAAATGACAATTTTAGAAGTGCTAGTTTCTTTCAAGGGTATTGCTACTCTTTTCAATAGTTTGGGCACAAGGTAGTTTATTGCAAGGCAAATAACAGGAACATGTTTGGTCAGAATAGGTTTGGTCAGAGCAGGTTTGGCCAGAATAGGTTTGGTCAGAACAGGTTTGGTCAGAACAGGTGGATTCAAAGATCAGGTTTACCTCAGAGAAATAACAACGTTAGGTGTTTCAAGTGCAACAATGAAGGTCACACAATCAGATAGTGTAGATCTAAAATTCTAGAATATAGGAACAAGAACAGTGTCATGATCAGGTCCAAGGATCAAGGCATGGACAAGAACAGGGATGAGAACAAGAACAAGAACAGTGAAAAAAATAGGAATATGGACAAAGAGTTCAAGAGAAGGCCCGGTAAGGAAGTTATAGACGCTGATGATGATCAGTGCCTAATGGGAGTTTTAGTCCCACCCCAGAATTAATCACCTCATCAGGAGGTGGGGGAGGGACTAGGCTAATAGGCTCATTCTTAGTCCTGAGCCCTGTTGGTCTGGCTTTCATACGCACCCCATGAAGGATGAGAAGGAAGCTCCGGAGACACCCACGGGACGGATCCCACTCACTTTAGGATCTAGCTGGTTATCCAAGGTGCGAGTTACAGAGTCGGGTCGAATGTCTATTCACTCTTTTTCGCTTCTGGAATAGATTTCAATATGGACTGTCTGTTACCTTACAGGGGGTTCCTGAACTTGTTCAGTAGTTGCAGAAGTTGTTACTTGTTAACAATCAAGTTTTGAAATTGATTCTTGATCTAGCTCTCATGGGTCAGCAGATTTAAATAAAAGACAAATAAAGAAAATAAAAATGGATCATTTCACCGAAAACAAAGAGAGGGTAGGGTAGGGCAGAAAGAGAAGTTTATCAGACTTTAAACTGTAAAACTTAAACTATCAATTTTATCTATGCTACTAGCTTCACAACAGAACAAATCCAAGAAGAAAGTGTCCAGATTTCTAAGATCACTTTCAACCAAGAGCACAAGGCAAAGTGGAACAGATCTAGCAGAAAATTATAAATCCAAGGGCAGCTGGTTAAAACTGGTATCTTTCACCGGCAGCCTAGCTCACATAGTGAAGACAGAGCAATTAGAACAAACTTAACCTCAAATCTGTAATTTCCCCTAGAAGACAATAGAACAACTGAAGCCTAACAGCATATTTAAACTTGATAATGGCATATTTACAGCATATATCTAACAAACTTTAATGGAACGGATAATAGAAGAAGATACACTTATCACAGATCTGTAAAATATTAGGCTCCTGGCCATGCTACCATAGAAAATAGCAAAAGCACATCAACTCCCAGTCCAGAAAACAAAGGATTTCACAAAATTTGCAAGAAATTGCTTATAAGCCTTTTATTTCTAAGTCTCCACCTCTCGCAATTACATTGAGAAGAAGTATTTATAGACTCAGGATAGACCCTGATCTTTTCAGAAATATCTTCTTCTCCAAACTGCAAATCTTATCTTTTTTTAAACCCTAGGACCCGGGTTTTACAATATAAAGCCATTAAAACAAAGCTGTGGATAGAACTTAACCATTCTGCAAATCAGTGCAGTTAGCTGCCATAAATGGAGAAGATGAAATTCGAATGCCACTTGCATTCACCCGCAACTGCAAATAAATGCTTTCATTAATTCTTGCGGGTGAGCCGGATGAGTCATCACTTCTCCGCTATTCCATCTCTGCATATCCATCCTTGAGTTGAAATGGTCTTCAAGCTATTAAGTCTGCAATAAATCTCCATTGAATGCTTTTACCGGCCTCCTCTCCTCTAGCATGGCGGTCCTTGATTAAATCCGCACTTTAACTTTGTCTTTATGGCCTTTTTCCAGTTGTCCCGTAGGTGACAGATGGCTTCCTATATGAAAGACAAAAAGATGCATTAGTATTTTAAAATCATTAAATTAAAGCTTTAACAATTAAAATCAGATTAAAACCGCAAAGTAAACTTGCATGTCGGCCTATGTTTTATCTGATACGCTCTTTGACACGTGTCACTATCCCAAGACGCCTTCTATTTACAGCTGGAATGCACTTCTGGACCTTTGGAGAACTTTCTCTCTCCTATCACGATTCTGAGACATGTCACGAAATCGTGACGTCCCCAGCGCCATGCAACTTCTTCCCCTGTCGGTCGCGAAAACGTGACATGTCATGATTTCACATGTCGCAAAATCGCGCTTCCTGCTAGCTGTCGCACAACTTTTTCAAGCATGTCGTGATTTTGAGACATGTTAGCGACGCGCTGCACCTTTTGTACTTAAGCATTTTTCCATCAACAACCCACGAAAATAGAACACGTCGCGATATCGCGACAGTTCCCGTAGCTGCATGCGTTGACCGCGTTGACCACGATTTTGCGACACATTTACGACTTAGCCGATTTTCATTCTGCAGCCCACTTTCTCTCTCCTACCGCGATAATGCGACATGTCACGATTTCACGACATGTCGTAAAATCGCGCCCTTCCGCACAACTTTCCTTCTCTCTCCTCCTGCCGGTAGCGATTTCGCGACGGTTTCCAAAAATGGAAACGTCGCGATATCGCGACACTTCCAAAAATGGAAAGTGTCGCGATTTCGCTACACTTTTCCGACTTAGCTGCTTTTGCCAAAATTCATCGCGATATCGCGACATTTTCGAAAATGGAAGTGTCGCGATATCGCGACACTACCAAAAATGGAAAGTTTTGGTTTTCAGTGAATTTATGCAATCTGTTTTCTGGATTTTTCTCGGTACGGTGCGAGATTTTCTTTGTGCATGAATGATTCTAGCATGTAGAAAGTTAAGCTTGAAATAACAATGCTAGAAAGACTTGGAAAAAGGCACAACTTTAACAAAGAGGCAAGCAAAATTGGATTTAAACCTGAAAATTATCAAGAGGGTCCCTGCTGCAAAAATGGAAGTTCAGGGCTTTCTAAGGATGGAATCTCATTTTTCAGTGGGGGTGTGTTGCTTCTCAACAAATGGCGATATCTGTGGGTAAAATAGTAGCACTATTTTAGAACCCAGGACTCTAGTTTCAAAACAAAAAGACCATGCATCATGCCTTGCCACAGACATTCTTCACAATAAATTGACTGCCAACTGCTAGCTGTTAAAATTTCCCAAGGACATACTAGGCTGAAATACTTCAAGGAAGATTTCTGATGTGCAATTACAAAGGGTATAAAACTTTCTTCAGGATGACTGGATTGAATGATGAACTTTGGACTGATCAGCTTTTCTAAATTGTAAAAAGGGGAAACCGAGTAGAGCTTTGTTTACTAGTTTAGCCTTTTACAGCCTAGACAGAGTTACCCTTTAGATTTACACGACCCAAATTTACAACTGTAAGGAAGGATCTTCAACTTGGTAAAAGAAAAATAGCTTTGGAATCTGGCTGCCTCTCTCTCATATAACTCTTTTTTCTTTTTTCTTTTTTTTTTTTTTATATATCAACACCTGAAAGGCATTAGAGAAATTACAATTTTCTTTTATCATTTGATCAATCTGGAACTATTTCAGTCTAGGCACTGATAGCCTCTGGTGACACCCAAATAATTGCATGAACCATAGTCCCCTCTTATAACCAGATTTTCTTGGATTCCCGGGAGTTCCTCCAACCAAACAGCATAGCAGTTTTTCTATCATTAAAACAACTGTGGCAAGCAAGACACAAAATCCAATCATCTCTCTACCGTTGTCCTGACTAACAAAATAGTTCCACTGTTCAATTTAAGCGAGACTATATCAATTTTAATATGAACATCGGGTGGAGACTGGGTTGATCAGCTCAAAATAAAACAATTTTTTTAGCAGGCTGACTTTTCATTGATTGCTCAGGCAAAGGTTAAAGGACAAATTTCAAAAGTTGAAGAACTTTGGATAGACCTCCAAGGACAGACACAGGCCTCAAGAACAAAACAAAAATAAAACTGCACAGACTTTTTTAAAATTAAAACTGAAGCAAATAAATTAAAACTGCACAGGCAGCAAAATAAAACTAAAACAAAAGACTAGACAGACAGTAAAGAAAAGGAAATGCGAAGAAAATAAAAAAGACAAATAAAAGAAATAAACTAAAAGAAGCAAGCAAAGCAACTAAAACCTGAACCGCAACAAAGCTAAACCGCAACAAGACTGAAATAAACTAAAGCAATCGAAATAAACTAAACTGCAACTGAAATAAACTAAACTGCAACTGCACAGATATTTAAAAATAAAACTGCACAGAAAATTTAAGCTAAAGTAGATAAACTGCAAAGAACTATACAGGCAGCAAAGGAAAAAGAAGCAAAATAAACTGCAAAGTTATTTACAATGTATACACATGTTACAACTTCCCTTCATACTCAATATGTAGCAGATGGAAGAGCAGAGAAATGGTGCCTTAAAAAAATTTTGACCATGTGCAAGTAATTTAGAAAAATTACCTTTCAGGTCCTGTTGATGAAATGCACTCCAGACTATGCTTCAAAAATTTGCTATCTGGGAAAGACTTGTGTTTACTGTCTTCCCTGTCCCATTTGAAAAAAAAATCTGCAACTCCTTCAAATTAAACAAATCATATAATAACAAATCATATGATAACATGTTTATGCTTCTACTTGAAGGGTTTGCAGAATTCTTTCAAAAGGACTGAATGTAAAAAACCCCCAGGATCAAATACCTTAAAATCTTGACAGACCCAGACCACCACATCTTCAAAATTATGTGACAACTGAAAGAAATCATGTTTTATCTGTATGCCCTGGTTCTTAACAACTTGAACATTTTGTGGTTGCTGTACTGCTTCAATATCCAGGACTTCAATTTTTATCCCTCTAGCAGAATGCTTACAATTTGCTTTTTCACCTGAGCTTTGCTTAGATTTAACCTCATCAATGTGTAATATCCAACTGTCACTGTTGTGATGGTTTAGAGCTGTAACTGTTCTCACTTTCTCAGTTGCCAAATTATAAACTCCAATATTTACATCAACATGATTTACAACCTTTTCTTTGACATTATGTTCAGAAGTTGCAGGCTTATGTTGAGACAGTTCATCAATTCCAAGTTGGCTGACCACATTCATATTTACTATCTTTTCCTCCTTTTCTTGAAATTCAACAGGTGGTCCAGAGTAAGCTTCAATCAAGCTATCCTTTTGTTCAACAATCTGGGGCAGTTCATAGAGGGTGATGTCAGCTTTAAGTTCCCTCATATCCTCAATGATGTTATCCTCTTCTCAGTTACTTCTGCATAGTGACATTGAATCTCACTTTCATCATCCTCTGATGAGGAAGGATCATTGTTAGGTTCTGGACTCTGACATCTCAAATTATAACTGTTCATTTTGAACTGTTGAAAATCTTGCATTTCATCCACAGGAGTCTGTACAAGACTTTCTGTCTCTTCGGGAAAAGTGAAAGAATCGAAACCCTGGTTGTACTATTTTTGGGTGAACTAGAAATATCAATATTTCTTTGATCTCTAGGAAAATTTAACTCACCGGGAAAAACTTCAGATTTGGGTAATGCCAGATCATAAGTGTTTACTTCAAGCACTTCCACTTTGAACTTGTCAGAACCTTTCTCTATATTTTGCACATGTTGAGTGGATGTCACAGTTAACGGAGTCTCCTTGGGTAGAGCATGACATGTTGGCACTAACTCATGATGTGGAATGGGGTTCAAAATAGGCATGTTCTGTGTAACATAGGATATCAAAGGACTGCTCAAAATTTGAGGCCCTAACTGTCTTTCAAGAATTAAGGCTTCTTTATAAGCACCTGCCAGGGTTGTGATATTAATGTCTCTCTTGAGGAAAATAGAGGTCACCGAATCCAATGCATTCTTGTAGATTTCTAAGGCCAGATTTGCATTTGGGATGTAATGGCCAGTCATTCTACCGTAAGCTCTTTGGAACCTCATATTGAAAGACCTGACAGTTTCTCTCGACTCTCTCTTGATGCTGGAAAATTGTTGGTATAACACACTAGGGTCTATCACTTCCCCAAATTGTGATATAAAAGCTTTCTCTAGGTCATCCCAACTAGTAATGGAATTGCTGGTGAGATTTAGAAACCAGTCATAAGCTCCCTCCTGGAGAGTGAACGGGAACAATCTGCGAACAACATCTTCATGCTGTATATTCAACAATTTTAGAGCATTTTTGAAAGCAAGCAGATGTTCTTCTGCAGTTCTTGTCCCATCATGTTTATATCTAGGGAGATACCTTTCCGGGCTTCTGGGCAGGTCATGGGCTATACCCGGGATATTCAAAGCAGTGGGGCCCAACCAATTTGCCATTATTACTTGGCTGACAGTGATTTTCTGAGTTGTAATTGGATAACTTCCAGTGGAGATAAAACTGCTCTTAACTTGAGGTCTTCTCTGGCAATTTTAAATACTGTACTGACAACTAAATGTTGGTGATAAGTGCTGTTGTTCAGGCAAAAACTCTAACCACAAAATTTTAAATCAGCACTCACAAACTTACAATACTTGAACTGAGTTCAACAGGCCCTCCTTCTAGCGCCAATTAGATGTTGGTGTTAAGTCCCGCTGTTCAGGAAAAAACTCAGACAACAAAATTTAAAAGAGCTGAGGAGGAGGGAAAAGGATTCAAAAGATAAAATACCAGACTCAGCACATACAACTTTACAGTTCTTAACAGACTACTGAACTTGAACTGAGTTCAATAGGCCCTCCTTCTAGCGCCAATTAGATGTTGGTCCGGCTTTCATACGCACCCCGTGAAGGATGAGCAGGAAGCTCCGGAGACACCCACGGGACGAATCCCACTCACTTTAGGATCTAGCTGGTTATCCAAGGTGCGAGTTACAGAGTCGGGTCGAATGTCTATTCACTCTTTTTCGCTTCGGAATAGATTTCAATATGGACTGTCTGTTACCTTACAGGGGGTTCCTGAACTTGTTCAGTAGTTGCAGAAGTTGTTACTTGTTAACAATCAGATTTTGAAATTGATTCTTGATCTGGCTCTCATGGGTCAGCAGATTTAAATAAAAGGCAAATAAAGAAAATAAAAATAAAGAAAGAGAAGTTTATCAGACTTTAAACTGTAAAACTTAAACTGTCAATTTTATCTATGCTACTAGCTTCACAACAAAACAAATCCAAGAAGAAAGTGTCCAGATTTCTAAGATCACTTTCAACCAAGAGCACAAGGCAAAGTGGAACAGATCTAGCAAAAAATTATAAATCCAAGGGCATCTGGTTAAAACTGGTATCTTTCACCGACGACCTAGCTCACACAGTGAAGACAGAGCAATTAGAACAAACTTAACCTCAAATCTGTAATTTCCCCTAGCAGACAATAGAACAACTGAAGCCTAACAACATATTTAAACTTGATAATGGCAGATTTACAACATATATCTAACAAACTTTAATGGAACGGATAACAGAAGAAGATACACTTATCACAGATCTATAAAATATTAGGCTCCTAGCCATGCTACCACAGAAAACAGCAAAAGCACATCAACTCCCAGTCCAAAAAACAAAGGATTTCACAAAATTTGCAAGAAATTGCTTATAAGCCTTTTATTTCTAAGTCTCCGCCTCTCGCAATTACATTGAGAAGAAGTATTTATAGACTCAGGATAGACCCTGATCTTTTTAAAAATATCTTCTTCCCCAAACTGCAAATCTTATCTTTTTTTTAAACCCTAGGACCCGGGTTTTACAATATAAAGCCATTAAAACAAAGTTGTGGATAGAACTTAACCATTCTGCAAATCTGTGCAGTTAGCTGCCATAAATGGAGAAGATGAAATTCGAATGCCACTTGCATTCACCTGCAACTGCAAATAAATGCTTTCATTAATTCCTGCGGGTGAGCCGGATGAGTCATCACTTCTCCGCTATTCCATCTCTGCATATCCATCCTTGAGTTGAAATGGTCTTCAAGCTATTAAGTCTGTAATAAATCTCCATTGAATGCTTTTACCGGCCTCCTCTCCTCTAGCATGGCGGTCCTTGATTAAATCTGCACTTTAACTTTGTCTTTACGACCTTTTTCAGTTGTCCCGTAGGTGACAGATGGCTTCCTATATGAAAGACAAAAAGATGCATTAGTATTTTAAAATCATTAAATTAAAGCTTTAACAATTAAAATCAGATTAAAACCGCAAAGTAAACTTGCATGTCGGCCTCTGTTTTATCTGATACGCTCTTTGACACGTGTCACTATCCCAGGACGCCTTCTGTTTACAGCTGGAATGCACTTCTGGCCCTTTGGGGAACTTTCTCTCTCCTATCGCGATTCTGAGACATGTCGCGATTTCGCGACATGTCGCAAAATCGTGACGTCCCCAGCGCCATGCAACTTCTTCCCCCGTCGGTCGCAAAAATGTGACATGTCGTGATTTCGTGACATGTCGCGAAATCGCGCCTCCTGCTAGCTGTCGCACAACTTTTTCAAGCATGTCGCAATTTTGAGACATGTTAGCGACGCGCTGCACCTTTTGTACTTAAGTGTTTTTCCATCAACAACCCGCGAAAATAGAACACGTCGTGATATCGCGACAGTTCCCGTAGCTGCATGCGTTGACCGCGTTGACCATGATTTTGCGACACATTTGCGACTTAGCCGATTTTCATTCTGCAGCCCACTTTCTCTCTCCTACCGCGATAATGCGACATGTCGCGATTTCGTGACATGTCGCAAAATCGTGCCCTTCCGCACAACTTTCCTTCTCTCTCCTCCTACCGGTAGCGATTTCGTGACGGTTTCCAAAAATGGAAACGTCGTGATATCGCGACACTTCCAAAAATGGAAAGTGTCGCGATATCGCGACACTTCCAAAAATGGAAAGTGTCGCGATATCGCGACACTTCCAAAAATGGAAAGTGTCGCGATTTCGCTACACTTTTTCGACTTAGCTGCTTTTGCCAAAATTCGTCGCGATATCGCGACATTTCCGAAAATGGAAGTGTCGCGATATCGCGACACTACCAAAAATGGAAAGTTTTGGTTTTCAGTGAATTTATGCAACTGTTTTCTGGATTTTTCTCGATACCGGTGCGAGATTTTCTTTGTGCATGAATGATTCTAGCATGTAGAAAGTTAAGCTTGAAATAACAATGCTAGAAAGACTTGGAAAAAGGCACAACTTTAACAAAGAGGCAAGCAAAATTGGATTTAAACCTGAAAATTATCAAGAGGGTCCCTGCTGCAAAAATGGAAGTTCAGGGCTTTCTAAGGATGGAATCTCATTTTTCAGTGGGGGTGTGTTGCTTCTCAACAAGCCCCAAAGATGGCCCTTTGCCATTGATGACAAAGGGGGAGAGATATGAGTAAGGGGGAGAGCTTCAAAGTGAAGAGGAAAGCTTCAAGTCAGGGGGAGCAAAACTTCAAAGGAATATTCTCAATTGTGGGCATAGTCTCTCAGTTGTTAGCACAGTTGGTTTCAGTTTTGGCTCTTGAGAAGTGTTTTCAGTAAAGGTTTGCCATCAATGACAAAGGGGGATATTGTTGGCAATTTTGGGTACTTTGGGTACATTGCCTTTGCTCAAGTGTATAAGTTGTCATTGATGTCAAAAGGCATTTTTGTGTTGATATAAAAAAGAGTGTGATGTCAAAAATATCTTGAGAAGCTTCATAATGTTAAAGGGTTTTTATTAAAACCATGGTGACAAGGTTAAAGGTTTTTCTTAAAAACCATTTGGACTCATTAAGGGTTTTTATTAAAACCAAGCTTAACTTAATGCAAAGGTTTTTACTTCTTGAAAAACCTTGAAGGTCCATGTTTATTATTAATAATTAAATTAACTCAAACCTTTGACAAAGGTCTAAGTTTAATTTATTATTAATAAAATAATAATTATTATTATTTTAATTATTATTAAAGGGTATTTTAACCCTTAAGCGACGCACATAAAGAATTCATTCGCCGACGTGTTGCCATCGTTGGAGGAGCGCCAACGTCAAACAATTAAGGAGAAATGGCTATATAAGTGGGGATGATTTTCTAAAGTAATGGTACCTTCGATCGATGCAATTTCGTAGCTCTGTGTCCTCCGTAAAAGCGATGTTTTTCGCTGTATTTCGTTGTCCATCCATATTGAATGGCCCAAGCTTTTCGTGCGCTTGACGTCCGGCAGATTGCGTTTCTCTGACATTTGATAAGACTGTGAACTATGTTTTCTGGTTGTGCCTTGACATCCGATTGTTTGCACTTCACACTTGTTGATTGGATTGCACGAGGGATAACGGTTTTTGTTTGCATTGCATGGACATTTAATTCTGCTGCCAGGGAGTTACGTTTTTGGACAACGCTCATGATAATGGTGGTGGTGTGTTGAGTGAAGAAGCGTTGGGCAGAGGTGCCAAGTTTGACCCATGTTGTGGGCAATTTTGTCTTGGTTGTGATGCACGAGGATAGCAGCAATGAAAGCACTTTAGCATTTGTGGTGGTGTTATTCATTTTCTCCAAAGGTTGGAGAACTAAGGTTGGCCAAGGTATATATTTTATTATTTTATTGGAGTATTTTGAGTTGACTTGGCAAATATAATTGATGGAGGTATAAGGTTAAGTTGTCATATTTTGCTTTGACATTATTTTATTGATGTTTAATGCTTATGTGGAGTAATAAGGTGTAAAGAGGTTTTACTTTGTTTGTATATTATACTTGTGGTGGTTGTTATTAAGTTGGAGAAATAAGGTGTTAATTTGGATCTTCATTATTGTATATTGTTGTATAGTTTCTAACCCTAACTTGGTTGGAAGTTTGAGAGTTGTGTGTGGTGACAGCTTGAAGGTTCAATTATCTTCTACTCCAATAAGGTATGGGCACATTCTTCTTATGAGTATGATTGGTGTATGTTTTCTAAAATAAGGTTGGAGTGAAAAGGTTTTCAACTAGGTTTCCTTTGGTTGGGTGTAAATCCTATTTTCTGGTTTTTTGAAGACTTCTTATGCATTTTTATCCTTGATGAGAGTTTTTGGTGAGTGCATAATTTTTGGTTTGAGATAGTGGAAGCTTTGTGCACTAGGGTTTATTTTTGTGAGTCTAGCTACTTGCATTGAGTTGGTGGAATCCTTGGTTGGCTGTTTTGAGTTTGATGGTTGAGTTGCTTCCATAGAGGTTGTTTGATCAAGTTATTGCTTTACTTGATTCATGATATTGGGCTTACTCCATTGAGTTGATTTGAGCAAGTTATTCTTTGCATTTGGTGATATTGTGTTGGTGGCTGTTTTGTTCAAATATCTTTGGAGGGAAAAGGATTTCTACTTGTTTCCTTTTCTTGTGATGATAATGCTTCAAGGTTAATGTTGAGTTGAATGATGTTGGTTAAACCTTGTCTATAAGCATTGTTGTTAAAGCCCTAATTGGTTGAGAAAATATATTGGTTGTGGAAAGAACATGAGTATCATTGTTATATGAGATATTGCATGGTTGGCAATTGTTGGGTTGTGTTTCATGTTCTTGAGAAAAGCATACTACATCTATCTTATTCTTTTGAGATTGAGATTGAGTTGAGATTGAGATTGAGAGTTAAGTATAGAACATATTGAGTCTCTAACAATTCTCTTTATGCTTCTATGAGGTTGATGAATCACATTGGGTCTCTAACAATTATCTTTGTGGGTTCATGCTAAGCAAGTTTTTATTGGTGAGCTTGCTATGGTTTTGGATAGGTTCTGGTGGGGACTTGTGAGCAGATTTGGATAGGTCCTAGCAGAGGACTTGTGAGCTGGTTTTTGAGAGTTCTATCAGAGAACTTGAGGATAGAGGAGCATTGGTTCTTTGAGAAGAACCTGAGGATAGATTTGACAAGTCTTTGAGAAGGCTTGTGTGCAGAGGATTGATTTGTTCAAGAGTTGGATAGATCTGACAGACAAAGGAAGACTTGTACTAGATCGACTGACTGTGTTTGGTACAGGTTGCTGAGCTACTATGGATGTGATCATAGAAGGCAGAGGTCTCTTAGGCTAAGCATTGAGGACAGGAGGTCTTCGATGGAAAGGAGTTCCACATGTTAGCAAGAGGTAGAGACAGTTGATCTTCTAAGGGATCATATACAGAGCAGAGGGGAAGGTATCTCCTTTGAGCAGAGGCTCATAAATTCAGATAGAGGGGAAGGTATCTCCTTTGAGCAGAGGCTCATAAATTCATATTGGGGGAAGGTATCTCCTTTGGGCCGAGGCTCATAAACATTGTAATTGGGAAGGTTTCCCAAATAACTTTGAGATAAATTTTAGAGAAAATTTTTGTGGACGTAGCCCAGCCATTCTGGGTGAACCACGTTAAAATTGGTGTCACTTTGTGGATGATTTTGTGCATTGTTTTGATATTGCTTTGGGTATATTGCTTTACTGTTTTGAAGTATAAAGGAAAAAGTAAAAATAGGTCTTATACTGTTCACCCCCCCTCTCAGTATAAGCTTGTGTTCTTCACTTAAAAGTTTTAATCATTTCTTATCCTCCCCAAGACAAAGGATATACGTTCATTCTTCTATTTTCACACCTATTGGTATTTTGATTGTTAAGTGATCCTTGTGAGATAGGGTAGATACCGCATGGATATCATTTATGGTATTCATACAACCATTAACTATCTCATGCACACCTCTTAGATCTCAATATTCCACTAGGGATGCACACACACACTCTCTTTTACTTCTTGCTTCTTATTTTATTCTATCTTCTTCCAACACATGCACACACTCACACTAATTTTGTCGTGCTTTGCTCCATTCATACATCATTTTGCACACACCACACCCTATTGGGTAGTGCTCATTTTTACAACATTAATCACATCATCTTAACACCCCATAAAAGATTGCTTCATGGTCATGAGTGAGGGGCAGCCTCCATTCAACCATTTGTGAGCATACATCCTAGCGGGTATCTATTTATCTCTAGCTATCTTTGTGAGCACTACACCCATAGTGAGTATCGCTCTACCCTTGTCCATATTTATGAGCATAAAACCCTTTTAGGATAGCTTCATGGCCACACACAAGAGGCAGCCTCTATCTCGGTCATTTGCAAGCACACATCCTTATAAGGGTTCCACTCTTATTTTTATTTTTTCATTTTGGCCTTTTTGGAGCTTTGATTTCTTCTTCTTCTACCTTTCTCTCTTATTTTGATGATTGTTTCCTTCTTCCCTTCTCTATTCTATCTTATGTTTCTTATTTTTGCTTGCTCATTCGTGCATTTCATTTTGCATTCATTTTAGATTATATGTTAGATTGTATTTCATTTAGTTAGGTCCATTCTTGCATATAGTTTAGTTAGGGTCATCATGCATTGCATTCATCATGTTCATGATCATCATGCATCAATAAAAATACAAAAATAAAGTAAACCATAATAAAACATCACACATATTTTAACACATAATAAAATAAAAAACATCTTGTATTACTTGAAAACACTAAGTGCATGCCAGTTAGTCGATGTGCCATAGTAGATATCTTGGCACACTCGACCATCCCCAAGGATGCATGCCACAATAAAAATTGATATGTCATCCCAATATCATACCCACCCATGTGAGCTTATCCCCTCTACTCTACCTATTGGAGGTGGTGGAGGAGCCATGTTCATAGATCATGAACCAGATTGTGCTTGTGATTACAAGTGACTCTGTGAATGTATGGATTATGGTAGAGGAAAGGGTTGATCTTCTAGAATGGCATGGAAGTATATCATATAGTAGTAGGTTTCCCTTTGTATTGTCATCTCATATGACTCCCTCATCCTCTGTATCTTTACTAGTAGTAGGTGTTCTCCCTCACCTTGTTGGTTGCTCGTAATGACAACCATCCCCTCTTCCTGAGCCTATTGTAACTCTCACTCCAACTAGCTCATCTCCCCTTTGAGGCACTTTGCCTAAGCCCTTACCATATCCCACTCTGCTCAATCCTAGTCTAGCATTGTATGGATGGTGTCCATATCTGCTTGCATAGCCACCACTATGACCTATAACAACTTTGCCTCCCTCACTTGATCCTTTGGACCTATAGCCTTGTTGGGTCCCAACTATATCACTATGGGGGCAACTCCTATAGTTACCCCTCATCCTAAGCTATAGATGGTGATTGTATCCCTCATGGCAATCACTATCTCACATCGAACCTATTTTTGAGTCAATATTTATGGGACTATCCCCCTCTATTATTGTTATATGGTGTGTCAAGTGGCCTCTCAAAGCACTAGATACACTCACCAAATCATAACCTCGTATATTTACACTAGCATTGGTGGGGATATCCTCAAGGGTACAATGCTCCCATACCATATTCTATACTTGAATGCCACCCTGATGTCATCCACCCTTGGATTCATGTACAATAGATCATCTAGTTCCTCCTCTACTCATCTACTCACATCAAGAGTACATTTGATTCTTGGTAAATCTCTCCTCACCCTCCTAAACTAATAGTCCTCAAGGTCTGGTATCTCCTATAGGATATTGAACTGTCACTATACCTGATCAAAATGGTATAGCTCTTGCTTTCTCCTATCAGTGATGACCCCCCAGATCCTCCTCTCCCAATCCAACTCCACTACATCCTTCACCCAATCAGGGTGTAGATGCCATGATCACCATATGATGTGGTACTCTTGTAGCTCATATATCACCTTCCTCTCTAGTGGTAAGACACCATCATAGACCCTGTGCCCATGCTCATAGTGTCAGCTCCACCTGTATTTTGTTTGCCATTTCACGTTGGACAATGATATTGGTAGTGCATTCAATATTTAGATCACTATGTGCTCCCAAACCACACCTAGAGAAATTTCATACATATTATCCATGTTTACCACATATACTCAATGTTGTGCAATGTCCTATATAAGTGATCCAACACATATGGTCTTCATACAAATATTATCCCTTGATATTGCATGTCTATCACTTCTATTGCTATTATCCATGGTAGGTACCACCTATTGGTATGGCACACCAACATCCTCTCCACCACCCCACATAGTACAAACATTAGTGCTCTAACTTTTTATCGATGTGGCATCTCATCAACATGGAATCCACCTTGATGGATCACATGTGTTAGGTCCCCTTACATCATCTTTGATGCCACCATCAACACCTATATCATGTAAATCATCCTTCACCTATAGCTCTCTCATAGCATCCTTGATTGTATTTTACCACCATTCTCTGCTCTCGAGTACATCTAGCTACACAATTAACATAACAACATTGACATTTCATCAGATCCACTTTTAAAAAATGTAATTTTTTTGCAAATATCAAATTGGTTCCTTGGAGTGACCGGGTGCAAATTTGGAAAGGGCACTTGACCAAATTCACACTCCATGATGAATTTTGTAAAAAAATGCTTTAAAATTTTCAAAAAATTGCTAAAATGTTTGTGTGCAAGTGAAATATCTAATTTTACAAAGTGGGTTTTGATCCATACCTTCACCTAGTCAACAATAGTACCAACATCACCTCTCGCCATGGCAACATGGTGAGTTGGAAGTACCATTCTACTTTTTCTTATTCAGAGCTCTTTTCTCCTCCTTGCACGGTGAAAATGAGCTCCTTTTTCCTCTTTTATTCCCTCCTTTTCCCTCCTTTTCTTCTCTCTCTTATTTTTATTTTTTCCCTCCCTTTCTTCTCCCCCCCATTCTTCTTCATTTTGTCTTTTTCTCTTTCTCTTCTCCACTTTTTCATTCCTTTTCTTGTGTTCACCTCCTGTAGCACCCTAAAATTGGCGCAGTTAAACCTTAGTAAAAGATTAAAATTCAAATTTTAACCTCGAACCGCCTGTTACCCGCTTTCCTCATTTTCCATGCCATTTTTAGGATTTGTTTTGACCTTTGGACGATATCGTCACAGATTAGACAAAATCATCCCAAATCTGACGAATTCGTCTGGAACAGAACGTCCAGACGATTTCGTCCCAAAACAAAATTTTTATACTTAGCTTCTGTTTCAACAACCTCTCTAACCTGGGTAGAAAGTGTGTCTACGCAGTTAGAGTCTCCCCTGTTGGAGATCTCCCAAATTGGGATGATCTCAAACCTCCTAACCTCTCCCTAATCCTATATAAACTGAGATTTTCTCAGTTTATCCCCCTAGAACTCCCTGATTGACTCCCCTGAACCCCCCCCAAAATTTCCACACACCTCAGAGCATCCTCACACCATTATTTGCATTATGCATTTCATGTTTTCTTGTAGGAACTTTACTATTTTTTAGTCAAAGCTAGCTCGGATCATCGCAAGCGATTCCAGGAGATTTCGGACGATCCTGCCAAGAAACGCAGATGATCTCGTACGATTGGAGGTGATCCCGACTGTAGTCCAGATTAGGGGCAATCAGAGTCCAGATTTTGCATCTTTTATTTGTTTTTTACATTTCTTTATACATTATTTTAGTTATTATATTTATGCATCTTGGAGTTCACCTCATTTAGGATAACCGCATGGTAAAGTTAAAATCGATCATTAAATCTACTACATTTCTCTTACTTTTTATTTGAATTTATTATTTAGGCCTGTTTGTTGTTGTTCTGATCATTCTCCTTCGCTTTTGTAGTTGCATCTTTGGTATTTTGTATCTATTCCTGTGATTGCAAGTTTTTGATGAATTCATCTGACAAATTCGTCAGATTGACGACGATATCGTCTAATCTCAGACGATTACGTACGAGTTGAGACGATATGAACTGCTACAAAACTTAGAATCTTCATCAGACATCTGGAATCAGGTATGTACTGTTCTAGTTAGCATATTCTCTATGTTTAGAATTCATTCTTGTTTTCTGTATTCACCTAAATCTGTATTGGAATATAGAATAGTTTAGATTCATCTTGTCCAAACCTAGGAATTGAATGATTAAAGTGCAAAATGAACACATCAAACTTACTATCAACCTAGGTGTGGAAACTGCCACTCAAAAGTTTCTTGGTAAACCCACCATCCGTTGAAAATTCACCCTTATACTCCTCCCCCGAGAGGCGGGACCTTCAAGGGGCCTCTCAGTCTGAGGTATTGTCCCATCCTTCTCGCATCCCCCTTTCGGGCATGGATCCTATAGCCTGAAGGTAAGGATACGAAAAATTTGGAGCGATACATTTTGGTGAACCCGACATGAAAAACTAAAAACCTTTTGAAAACAATCCAAAAAACAAAACATAAATGCATTTAGAATCAAAGATTGCATATCATATTTAGATGGTAGATTATAATAAAAGACGAGTTGTCACCATTAATGTTGAGAATCAAATAGCAGCTATAGAGATTACTTCTGTACTTAGAGTACCTCGAACAAATAGGGTTCAACCTTTGTGGGATGAACTTGATAGGATATTGGGTATCATTGGATCTAAGGCAACAGAACTTAGGCAAATTAAGAGGTTTGTCCTAGATAGAATCCTGGATCCTGATCAAGTGACCTTATATCATGAACTTCAGAGAGCTTGCCATAGGTGGTTAGCAAACAAAAGAGCACTTGTGTATTTAGAATTGTACACCTTTGAGGAATACCTCGAAAATGCAGTTGTAGTACATAAATTTCTATCTCGTATAGAGGATCAAGAGGTCGTTCTTACAGATAGAAAAATATGGAATAGATTCCCTAGAGCTATGTTATATCGAGAGTATTGCCATGAAATTTATTTTTACAAGTCAGAATCTGAAACAGATAATATCACCATAGCACACTTTGTCAAATTCTTGAAACAAAATTTCCAATTTGAAGAGGAGCATTTCATGACTCCTAATGAACTTGATCCTATCAATGACATCTATAAACTATTTATAGAAAACTAAGCTATTCTTTTATTATTATTATTTCTTGCATTTAGTGTGCTGTTTATTGTCTTTATAATCATAAAAACAAAAATCAATAAATAAATAAAAATAAAAACAAAACAAAATCATAACAAACATCAAAACATTTTCTTGTAAGCATTATAGTAGGTATATAGTTAAAATATATACCTCCCAAATTTGTTGCAAATATATTAATATATATTTGCTAAAATCTAAATTTAGACATAATGACTAGACTCAAGAATGGAAAACAGACTGAAGTAGAAGAAGATTGGTTAAGAAAACCAGGAAATAACCCAGATGTCCTTCCTGAAGACCCAATTTAGGAAGAAGGAACCTTTGACCAACAAGAAAAAGAATTTGCTATAGGAAATGAACAAAAATAAAATGATAGAGAGGAAGGATCCTCATCCCCTAAAATATCTCCGGAAGGAGCTATTACTTTTGAGAACATGGAACATTTCTGGAAGTTCCTCAATAATAATATGGGCACTCTTAATAGAGCAGTCCATATGGACAAAGATAAAAATAGTGACACTCAAGCAACCCTAGAAGACATATATCACACATGCACTAATCCCTTGTCCTTTGTTTATCAAGAAAGTGATCAAGCTAGACCATCCAATTTGGATATGGCCGCTATAATCCAGAACATGCAACAACAACAGGTTACCCAACCACCTAGAGTGTCTGTTACCAAGCCTAGGGTTATTCCCACATAAAAGAAACCTTCATTTACTGCTCTATTTCGCCAAGCTATTGATCAATATACCTCAAATCAATAAAAGCCTAAAACAAAACCAAATACCAATTTCCAACAATCTGGGATACAACATAATGCTACAACAAATCTTCTTCATAATACTCTTCCTACCAACCATTTGCATAACAACAATATAGCATCTAATCCTTATGTCACACCAGCATACGCTCATAAATCCCATACTAATGTACCATCGAACCAATATGGTGGGAAAACTGGTAATCTGGAAGCCATGGTGAAATAGTTAGTCTCCCGCATGGACCAGATAGATCCCTACCGTCCCTCGTACAATTATCGAGAGATGTGTAGTCAGCCTCTAGATCCTATAGTTGTAGTACAACCATATCCCAAACACTTTCCTATGCTTGTCCTACCTATATACAAAGGAACTAAAGATCCCATAGAGCATCTTCGTATGTTTAGGATAGCATGTCATGATATATCACATGATGACTTGTTATTACTAAAGATGTTCCCGAAAAGTTTAGGAGGGATGGCATTGGAATGGTATTATCAACTACCCACTCATTCTTTGAGGAATTTTGAAGAGACCGCCGAGTCTTTTGTGCATCAATTTAGTGCCTACATTGAAAGGCATGTAACTATTAAAGATTTGTACAACCTAAAACAAGACAAAGATGAGTTTTTTGCTGACTTCTTAGCTCGATGGAGGCGGTTGATAGGAAAATTACACTTTGTGTTACCTTATCGGGAAATGCTTGATATCTTTATCAATAATTTACAAGAACAGTTATCCTATGAGTTATCAATTGCTACCTTGACCACCTTCGATCAAGCTATAGATTTATCCTGAAGAGTGGAAGATGCTATTATTAGGAGAGGTCAGCTTAAAAAGAAAGATGTTGAGAAAACATCCTGAAATCAATATAAAAATAAACAAGTTGTGGGTGATGGAGTCACTGATAGCAAAAATGTTGCCAATGTTAATACTACAAAAAAAATAGAGAAGTTCATATTGAAACCTCCTGATAAACCACCTCGAGAATTTACTAGTTTAAATCAAATCTTATCAACCATTCTCCCGCAACTATTAGCATGAGGTTTGATTCAGTTACCAAATATCCGGGAACCTGATCCAACTATACCCAGATGAGCTGATTTCCATTGTTATTTCCATAGAGGACCTGGACACGCTACCAATTCTTGTAAAAGATTAAAACATAAAATACAAGACCTGATTGATAACAATGAGATGGAGGTACAAGCCTTTCAACCTAAACAAAATCCTTCCAATAATTCTCAAAAGAACATCCCTCAAAATAAGAATCAGAATGCCAATCATTCACTGGACATATTTCAACATCCTTTACCAAAGCATGGTAAAGAGGTGGCTAATCAAATTGAGCATCATAATGTTCCCCCTCCTACCCGATATGTAGGAACTATTAGTGGACATTCACCTACTCATGATGTGGAAGTATTTGACACAACTTTATCCATGGTTGTGACCAGACCTCTATGTAATATTCGAACCCTTGACCTTAGTGATACCGAATATGAGACTGGAAGTGACATGGAAATCACCTCAAATCAATCGAATAGTTCTGAAGATGAATCAGATCCTATTCAACCTATCACAAGTTTTATGGTTCCAGAAGAACCATTTCCTAGAAGAGTCACTACTAGACCATATTCTCACCAATTACTTCCTAATGAACAAGCCATAAACGCTAGACCAAGGCCCATTCATCATCCGCAAAATAATATTGTAGGTACCATCGGAGTCGTTACTAGGCAACAGGCTCAAAACTCTCAACAGGATCAAACTCAGAACGATGGATCAGCTCCATTTGTTTTGAAAAATCCCAATAAAGGGAATCATGCACCTAATGTTCAACCTAAGCCTCCTTATAATATTAATGAACAATTATCAAATACTATAGCTAGAATTTCCCTTTTGGACATTTTAAGATCTTCTCCTACCCATAGGGATGAATTAATGCTCACATTAAGCCAAATGATGGTACCACAAAATATTCAACCTGAAGCCATGTCCAATACTATCATAACTCGAGAAGTTGATTGTATTAACTTCCAGGATAGATATATACCACAACATAGTTTACATAAGGATAACCCCTTATATATTACTGCCCTAATTGGGGATGTAGCCGTTAAACGAGTCTTGATTGATAATGGTTCATCTTTAAACATATGCACTTTTGACTTCTACCAAATATTTGGGTTTAGAAGTGATGAAATGAAAAGAACTGATATGATTATAAAAGGCTTCAATGATGAAACATAAGAAACGTGTGGAGTTATTACTATCCCCTTGCAAGTTGGTCCGAGAACCTTGGACACGATCGTGTTTATTGTACATTGCCCTGCATCGTACAATATACTTTTGGGTCACCCTTGGATCAACGCAATGCGAGCTGTTCCCTCAAATTTACATCAGTGTGTTAAATTTGAATTTAAAAATCAGTTGGTTACCATTTGTTGAGTGGTATTTTCACCCGATTGTGAAAACACACTCTCCAATAGGATTTGGGTTCCAAATCCCCTCTTGCAAAGAAATTAAACAAACAACTTCTCCAAGGTCTCCGTTATATTAGCATTTGCAAACTGTGTATTAGTAATCTCCAATAAAGATATTCAATTTAAATGCTTGGAACACCTTAGTGATTGCAAGTAACTGTAAACAAGGGGCAATGTTGGTCTATTTCACCCTGAAACTTAGTGATTGTTCATTGTTTTTTTTTTTGGATTTTGTAATTTTTAAATGTTTATTTTAAATAAGTTAAACTTTCTAAAAAATGAAATGCAGAAAAACTGAAAATAAAATGCACTCAGTATGATGCTATCCTATTTCGGCAAAACCGAAGATGTGAGGTCTCCATGCATGCAACCTAACCTATTGGACTTGCAAAACAAGCACAATCCCCATAGACTAAGTGCTGGCTCCTAGGGTACGAAATAAAGTTCAGATTTCAAATATTCGCCTAATGTAACCCAAAAAAAATGGCATTAACATTATCTATTTATTCGAAACCTAAAAAAAAAATGAAATAATAAACATTAAATCCATAGCATGCAAAGAAAATCTCCTTCTTTCTTGCCCACAAGATGCAAATTTCTGAAAACTTTTTGCATTAAAAATATGTCATTTTACAATAGCAGAATCTCTGGTTCTCACAAACCAGTCTATGGAAGAAAAACAACTTAAACAAGGTCTAGAATGGCCTTCTCGCCTTCAAATCTGCAACTCTGTTCACAGCGGTTTTCGACCCTTGTACCAATCTATGCTTCTGCTTTTAAACTTTTTGGCAATGCTCTCTGTTTCACCTTGTGATGCTTCGCTTCATCTCCCAGATCGCTTCGTTTCATCTTCCCCGCCTCTTCATTATTTTTGGCTTTTGTTCAAGCATCGAAATGTTTGATCTTCTCTCGTGAACCCGTAACTCGCATCCCATTATCATAACCCCTACTGCCTTTATGCCATGTGTTCAACGCTTCCCTGCACATTCTATAATGGCCCTTCATGAATCACGACAAAAATAGCATGTCGCGATATCGTGACGTTTTATACCCTGCAGCTTTGTTATTCTTCTTGTACCGTGAAAACGAGACATGTCGCGATATCGTGACATTTTTCTATCAACAACCTTGTTCGCCTTCATGCACCGCGAAAATGAGACATGTCGCGATATCGCGACATTTTTTTGTCAACAACCTTGTTCGCCTTCATGCATCACGAAAATGAGACATGTCGCGATATCGCGACGTTTTTCTCCTTTGGGTTGCACTTGGCTGCGAAAACGCGACATGTCACGAAATCATGACAATTTCTTTCATCTGCTCCTTCCTCACTTTCCTGCCATAAAAACTTGACATGTCACGAAATCGCGACATTTTTTCACTTTGTCTTCTCTCTCCTCTATAACCGTGATATTTCTATGACATGTCACGATATCGCGACGTTTTTCACTTCATGCTGCATCCTATTGCCCTTAGACCGTGAAAACGTGACATGTCACGATATTGCGACACTTTTCTTCCTTGTACTTCGCTTGTCTGAAAACGTGACATGTCGTGATATCGTGACACTTTTCATTTTACTCTTCTCTCGTTGCCGATCGTGATAAATGCAACATGTCACGATATCGCGACACATTTTTCACTCTTCATTCTTTCTCGTCTATGACCGCGATTTCATGACATGTCGTGATATCGCGACAATTTTCTTTTTAACCGCGATCGAAACACATGTCGCGATATCATGACACTTCTTAACTTTTATGTCAGCAGCTTGAAAATCGATTGCATACATGTCGCGATATCGCGACATTTTGCATCTTTCTCTAGCCGCGATGGAGCATGACATGTCACGATATCACGACACCTTTTCTATTTTATAGCCGCTGACGGAGCAACATGTCGCGATATCGCGACACTTTTTCATTCTTAGCCGCGACGGAGCAACATGTCGCGATATCGTGACACTTTTCATTTTTGGTCGTGACGGAGCAACATGTCGCGATATCGCGACATTTTCATTTCTTTTTTAACATCTGGGCCACTGCAATCTTCTTGGAAAGTGTGCAAAAAAGGTGGGTCCCCAATTTTGGGGTGTGTTGTGGAGCAGCCACAACAAATGGTGACTCTGCTTGGCAAATGCTCCTGAGCATTTTGGTGAGAACCTAACCTGGAAATATACAAGCTTAAATATAGGCGTCAACACATAAAAGATAGAACAAATGCCGATAGATCAGAAATACATGAAACATTAGAATCATTAAGTATCAGCTCGGTGTGTGCAGTGTGTTCCATTTTCTATCATTTGAAATTGATCCACATTCCATTGTCAGTTTTACATGAATGCATATGTGAGGTTATGAATGATTTGAGCCTGATAAATATACTTAGAGATATAACAATTTGCTTTATAAAGGCTTACTTTCTGGTATCATATACAAACATTTTAAAATTGTCAAACCCTCTTAGGATCAACTATATGTATAATGAATTGATTTATTAGATCCCAAAGTTGGTTATGAGTCACTACTATCTTGAACCCATGTGCAAGTGAAAGTGAAATCAGAGCTTTGGGAAATCAGACTCCCAACCTAATCGAGATGGGAGTTTAACCCTATCCTTACTACTCGATCTGGAATTCATTACCTCACTTTGAACAAAATAATTTAACCAGTTATGGATGAAATGGTCATGCTAGTCTATCCGTTTGAACAGTCAGTGGTCTTGTTTTTAGACAAGACATGCTGCCACGCATGGGCATACTTAACCCCATAATCCATGATTTGGCTTCATTCATTCTCTTTTTTTTTATTTCTTGGACCTTTGGGATGACTACCCATCCTTGCTAGGGACATGTAGTACGATCCTTCCAATCCAATATTAAGATGAAATGGGAAATATTAATTTTATTCCTTGGACCTTTGGGATGACTACCCATCCTTGCTAGGGACATGTAGTACGATCCTTCCAATCCAATATTGAGATGAAATGGAAAATATTAATTTTTATCTCTTGGACCTTGGGGATGACTACCCATCCTTACTAGGGACATGTAGTACGATCCTTCCAATCCAAGATTTATGATGAAATGGAAAAAAATGGAAGCTTTGGGGAATCAGATTCTCAACCTAAGCGAGATGAGAATTATGCCCTATCCTTACTACTCCATGTAGGTCAAATCAGAGCTTTGGGGAGTTGGATCCTCAACCTAAGTTCGATGAGGATTTAACCCTATCCTTACTACTCTAGTTTTAGGCTTTAAGCTTTATGGAAGTGGTAAAAACCACTTGTTTTAAGGATCATGTTGCATAATAGGATAGACATGAAATACTCCTTTCACCTGACCTTTTCTTCCAAGCAAGGTTTTGATCATTTTGCTCAAGATCCTTTTTAATGTGCATAGAATGTGCTTGGTTTAAGATAGTTCGGGCATCAGTTCCCAACCTTAGGATTTTTTTCTTCTCTTTTTTTTATGTTATAGAATAACCCTAAGAGGACTTGACATGCTTTAATGATTTGTATCTGACATGCATATGCAACTAAGATGGCATGTATATGCAAAGTGGGATGTAATATGAATGCATTGCCTTTTGAATTGCTGATGGAGTATTGCCATAATCTGTAAAACCGGCTACTTCATGCTTCACAAGTTTCAAATGATATTATTTAAACTATTTGTGTTTCTTGCGGAGCTTTCTACCACACAATTCCAATGTTTCATATTTCCCTGATCTAAAGCATAAGTTAACATCTCAAAAAAAACAACTTTTTCATCATTTTTTATTTATATATATAAACAAACCAAACATGTCAAATGAAATCAAACACACAACTTAAATCCTAACTAAACTAGCAATCTTAAAACAAACAAAACAAAATTTGAAAATCCATACCAAAACCGAAAAATATAATATCAATCTCCTACGACTTAAGGGCTAAAATAGTGCTTTAAAACATGCCCATTAACTGGTAACGTCAGATCCTTCCCTTCTAAAGTTCTTAACCTGAAGGTATTTTTCCCTAGAATTTCTGAAATCTGATAAGGGCCTAACCAAAGACAATCAAATTTTTGATGATTCCCTTTTTCTTCATGTCTTTTATCCCACAATAAGACTAAATCTGAAATTCTGAAGGACTTAATTTTAGCTCTTCTGTCAAACCATATTTTAACAACCTCTTGGTGTTTACTCATGTGAATCATGGCTTCCTCCCTTTTTTCATCGAGGTGCGATAAATGACTTAGTCTGGCTTCAGTGTGGTTATCTGTTCCTAGGTATTCTTGTATGAAATGCGGGGTTTGAAGCTTCAAGTTTGCTCGGAAAAATTGGATCTTGTCCATAAACCAAATGATAGGGAGTATTCCCTATTGATTCTTTTACTCTGGTTCTATCTCGCCCATAGAGCAAACTTTAACTGGTTGTGCCAATCTCGAGGGTTCTTTTCCAATAATTTCTTAATGATATTCAACAAATTTTTGTTTGAGGATTCTGCCAAACCATTTCCTTGAGGGTAATAATTAGATGCAAATTTTAAACTCACTTTATTGTCGTATGCCCAATCTGCCAATTGCGTGGAAACAAAAGCTTTACCATTATCACTAACGATAGAATCGGGCATTCCAAATCTTGTTATGATGTGATCCTCAAGGAATTTTATTACAACGTCTGTAGTGGCATGTTTTGTAGGAACTGCTTCTGTCCACCTTGTACAATAATCTGTAGCTGTTAGTATGAATTTATGGGAATCAGAAGAATTTGGGTTAATAACCCCAATGAAATCTAATCCCCATTGTGCGAATGGTCTCATCTGAACTACGAGGTTGTAATGGCATGGCTGCGTTTCTTTCTCTCTTGGCAGCTACTTGACAAATGTGGCAAGATCATACATGAGCGTGTGCATCTTTAAAAATGTGAGGCCAATAGTATCCTGCTCTCAGGATTTGATGCGCTGTAGCATTTTCCGCACCATGGCCAGTTCCATATTTCCCATGAAATTCTTGCAGAACCTTTGCAGCTTCTTCTTTATTCAGGCATCTCAAGTAGATCCCCTCATGATTTTTCCTGTATAGAACACCAGATCTAATCAGATAATTAATAGATTTAAGTCTTAAAGCCCTTCTTTGAGTGGAATTCAAATTGGATGGGCACTTACCGTTTAATAAAAAATGTACAATGTCAACATACCAGTCATCTTTAGAAATGTATTCTGCATTTGAATATTGGCATGTCGTTTGCGGATTATTCTCAGCGATCGCCTTCACAAGTCCCTGTCCTCGAACTAGTTTCATGGGTTGGATTTCAAGATCAAATTCTTGGATAGTAGAAATCCATTTACCTCTTTTCTCACCTAGCTCATTCTGTAAAAACATAGTTTTGATAGCAGGGTCAGGCACAATGGCAAAAACTCTGTTGTGCACAATGTAATGTCGAAATTTTTTTACCATTTTAAAGAGTGCGTACATCTGCTTATCGAGGATAGAATACCTCAATTGAGCATCTTTTAAAGGAGCACTTAAAAATGCTATGGGATTTTCTAGTGCTATCCTCACCTTTTTGGGTCAAGACACTCGCAAAAGAGTGTTCCGATGCGAAAGCATAAATATAGAAAGGTTTAGAATAGTCTGGACTTATGAGGGCAGGGGCTCTGGAAATGGCATCCTTAATGTTTTGAAAGGCCACCCTACTTTCCTCGTTCCATATGACATCTACATCCTTCTTGAGCATCTTGTTCAACGGTTTGGCTATCTCAGCGAAGCTTGAAATAAACTTCCTCACAAAATTAATTTGCCCGAAGAAAGATCTCAACTCCTTTTTACTACCCGGGAGAGGTAAGTTTTGGATAGCTTCTATCCTTTCTGGGTCAATGGATATGCCTTCTTTTGAAATGATGTGACCAAGTAGTCTTCCTTCTGTTACTCCAAAGATGCATTTTTTGGGATTTAAAGAAATTCCATGCTCTCTTGCATCTTTGAAGAACCTTTTTCAAATCCTTGACATGGTCTTCTCTTTTCTTTGAAAATACTCGAATATCATCCACATACACAATGATACACTTGCATATAAGCCCTTTGAATGCATAGTCCATGGCGCGTTGAAATGTTGCACCAGCATTTAACAGCAAACGACATTCTTCTGTAGGCAAATGTCCCCCATTTGGTTGTGAAGGTTGTTTTCATCCTGTCATTGGGATGAATAAGAATTTGGTTATATCCAGAATATCCATCAAGAAAAGACATCATTTCAGATCCATTCATTGTTTGTAAAATTTCATCAATGGATGGCAATGGATAGTTATCCTTTTGAGAGGCCTTGTTAAGATTTCAAAAATCTATACATAGCCTAATCTCTCCGCTCTTCTTTCTTACTGGAACGAGGTTAGCAACCCAGGTTGAGTGCCTAACAGGAAAAATAATCTTTGCTTCCAATAATCTCTTGACCTCCTTTTCTATTAAGGGCTCCAATAGCGGGTTAACAACTCGTTGTCTTTGTCTGAAAGGCTTGGAGTCCGGCTTTAGAGGGATGGTATGTGTAATGACATTTTGGTTGTATGTTTTCAATTCGTTATAATTCCAAGCAATGCAATCCACGTAGTGTTTTAGTGCATGTATTATATTTTCTCTTTCTTCAGCTGTACATGCCTTTGCGATGTACACTTCTCGTGGATTGTCTGCACTCCCTAGATTAATTAGATCACATGCATCTTTGGGGAGTGGAACCTTTTTTTCTTTTCTGGCCTTGTATCCCATATCGAACATTTTCTCCAATGAAACTATGTCTTTAGGTATTTTGTTGGATCGACATGTAGTTTTACTTTCATTTTCTGCTTCTTCTTGCCATCTTTGCTCCTCATCAATCACCTGGTTTTCAAAAACACCTGAGTTCATGACAAATTTGAATATGTGTCTGTCATTTTCAAAAACTTGGAAATTCTTGACATTATCAGGTATCGATGGACAAGGAACTAATTCGATGGAGAAATTTTTACACCTTTTTATATCAACTGGATTTAACATGCCTGCGGCGACTGCAAGAGAATCGCTATGCGATTTCCTTTTCTAGAAATAAGGGCTATATTGAAAGCGTCGAATTCCTCAATGAGGTCCCTTACCCTAGTTCTATAAAGGCTCAGTCTCTTATCGTGGCATGTATATTGTCCTTTAATCTGTTTGACTACCAGTTGAGAATCTCCCAATACTTTCAAGCATTTAACCTTTTTGCTCAACGCCAGTTGTAAACCAAAAATTAGTGCTTCATACTCTGCCACGTTATTCGTGCAAGGAAACTGTAACCTATAGGCAGCAAGTAAAGGTTTACCTCCTGGAAAAGTGAGCTCGACTCCGGCTCCTGCTCCCTGTCTGGATTTGGATCCATCAAACCTAAGCAACCATATGAAATCATTTTCCTCAAGAGAGCTACCGTGAAATGTTTCCCCTTTAGGCTCTTCAGTAGCCTCTTCAACATCAAATGCATAAACCCCCAATTCTGGCTTAGAAAACTGAACTTCATTTGGCTTATTAAATTCTGTTATGATTTCTTTAAGCCTCGGTTCATTTTCTACTCTGATTTGATTTGCGATTCCTTTCCAGGGTAGCCACATATGTGAGCAATCGGTTGAAAAATAGTCGTTCAAAGTTTTCATCCAATCCCTTGCAAGTAGCATTCCATATCTACTTGGGATATTAACAACCAAAATGTCGACCACTTGTTGGACCCTGGGTTTAGAATTTAGTTGAATTTTGACATCATATAGGGTCCCTATCACATTTACCTCAGATCGGTCCAATTGCAAAACCTTGCATTTGGATGAAACAGGTTGTAGGCCTAGCATTTGACATATCTCTGAAGGCATGAGATTGCTCGTGGCACCCGTGTCTACCAAACAATTATGCAAATTCTTACCAGCAATTCTTAGTCAATAAAAATGGCGGGACATCCCATCTCTCCTTTCATAAAATCAAATGAGACTCAACTTCCTTTCCCTTCCATACTTGATTAGGTGAGTCCGGAGCCTTTATCAATGCTTATTTTTGGCCAGGCAACCTGGCCGCCTCTAAAAATGAAAGGCTCGACTTAGATTTCCTTAAATCCTCCACTATGTCATAGTTTGATTTTTCAAGTTTGACTATCTTCTGCGTGTCATTAGACGTTTCTCTTCTAAGTGGAGGAGGAGGATTATTATCTGCCTTAGTATCCAGAGGAAGGATAGAGTTATTTGGTGGTGTTGATGATGTTTTAGGGGCTTTAGATTTACTTCTCAAATGATATCCGTGATTCCCCTTTCTAAACTCTCGAAAAGCTTGCACCTCCTGTTCCAAAATTTCATCTTCTTCTTCCTCACTCTCACCTTCTTGGTGGTATAAAGTTTCCACCACCATAATGCTATCATCTTGATGTTGGGGTGGACCCTCATTTGGCACAAGTTCCAGGTCATCTACTTGGGCTTGGAGACAATGAGTGTATCTAGCGATTTTAGGACAATTCCTCTCATTGTGCTCCTTTGTATTGTGCAATCTGCACCCCTTTTCCCATGCAAAATCGGAAATATTCGGAAGGGAACTGGATTGACTGGGTCCTGCAGAAGTATCTAGTTGATTGGCAATAGGGGAAGGTACGCCTCCATTGTTTGGCTTCGTGTTCCAATGTCTCCCTCTATTGTTAAAATTTTGATTTGAGTGAGGGGCATGGGACTCATACTTCTATTTTTGAACCATGTCATTACTCAGTTTATGAACTATCTTCTTGAGCTCTTCAACATCCGAATAAATCTCTTTCGGTGGAGCTACATCATTGTTAGTTCCCGTTGGGTTTGCATAATTCGTGGGATCTTGATTTAACATTTGAGTCAGATTTTGAGGAATTTGATTCATATATGGATTTACACTTTGGATCGGAGTTGGATTTGGGAAAGGAACTATAGCCTGAGAATTAACTCGGTTGGTTCCTTGCATAGTCGATTGACTATTTTGCAAAAATGCGGGAACGGGTGGAATGGATGTGATCGGTTGGATCAGAATGGGTGCATAGGCGGGTGTTGGTGGATATGGTTGTTGATATGGGAAAGCATTCATGTTTGGCATTTGCGGTGCCATGATCTGATTTACCATGGGAGCTTGACCATATGGAGCATATTGTCCCATCATAGGCATCTGGGGAAACCCATAGCCCTGTGGTGTCATTTGTTGCTCGATGGTCATAGCTTCATTGTAAGCTAAGGCGAGCGTGGTGACTTGAGGATTTCGCCTGGCAAACATCGCTGTCATCGGATCCAATGCCCCAAAATAGATTTGTAAAGCTACTGTGGGGTCTATGGCAAAATGCCGAACTGCTCTATTATAACATTTTTGGAATCTCTGATTAAAGGTTCTGATTGGCTCACCTTGGCCCCTTTTGCAAGTAATGAATTGATTGTAGATGGTTGCGGGATCCAAAGGTGACCTAAACTGATTGACAAAGGCGTTCTCCATTTGTGTCCATGAAGTGATTGAACCCATAGGCAAGCATATATACCATTCATAGGCTACTCGATCTAGGCTCATGGGAAAAAGTCTGCAAGCCACATCTTCATGTTGGACTTGCAACCTTATCAAAACATCCCTATAGGCCTGGATATGCTCCTCTGCGGTCCTTGGGCCATATGGTTTATACTTGGGCAAGAATATTTCTATGTTCTTAGGGATTTCATGGATATCCCCGCAATATTCAAAGGGATATTATTAGCTCCGTACCAAGGAGCTGCTGGAGGTTGGGCCATTTGACTCAGAATTGATGAGGACAACCCTGCAAGAGCGGTGGAAATGGTACTGACAATAGGTACACTGGTGGCAATTGATACCACCGGTGTAGGTCCGCTCGGTGTTCTCGAAACAAAAAGGTCTTTCGTGACAAGGCTATCTGGTGGGTTCACAGCTTGCTTGGTTTTATTTCTTGGAGTCTCACAAGTGAGTGTAAGGTCATGGAATATGGTTTCCCCAGTTGTTTTGGACCTAGTTGCGATCCGACGCGGTGGGTCCAGCTTGCCTAACGAAACTCTCGGTACCTCCAAGAGAATTTGCAACACAACAAAAACGTTGTAGTTATAACCGTTACTGAGATTGAAAGAATAACATTAAATCAAAACACATTATTTCTGTATGAACAATCAAACAGCGTTAGAACGATGTATATGAATTTTTTAATAAAGTAAACCAATTTGGCCCTCCTTCTAGCGCCAATCTGTTGAGTGGTATTTTCACCCGATTGTGAAAACACACTCTCCAATAGGATTTGGGTTCCAAATCCCCTCTTGCAAAGAAGTTAAACAAACAACTTCTCCAAGGTCTCCGCTATATTAGCATTTGCAACTGTGTATTAGTAATCTCAAATAAAGATATTCAATTTAAATGCTTGGAACACCTTAGTGATTGCAAGTAATTGTAAACAAGGGGCAATGTTGGTTTATTTCACCCTGAAACTTAGTGATTGTTCATTGTTTTTTTTTTGGATTTTGTAATTTTTAAATGTTTATTTTAAATAAGTTAAACTTTCTAAAAAATGAAATGCAAAAAATGAAAATGAAATGCAGAAAATTGAAAATAAAACGCATTCAGTATGATGCTATCCTATTTCGACAAAACCGAAGATGTGAGGTCTCCATGCATGCAACCTAACCTATTGGACTTGCAAAACAAGCACAATCCCCATAGACTAAGTGCTGGCTCCTAGGGTACGAAATAAAGTTCAGATTTCAAATATTCGCCTAATGTAACCCAAAAAAAATGGCATTAACATTATCTATTTATTCGAAACCTAAAAAAAAAATGAAATAATAGACATTAAATCCATAGCATGCAAAGAAAATCTCCTTCTTTCTTGCCCACAAGATGCAAATTTTTGAAAACTTTCTGCATTAAAAATATGTCATTTTACAATAGCAGAATCTCTGGTTCTCACAAACCAGTCTGTGGAAGAAAAACAACTTAAACAGGTCCAGAATGGCCTTCTCGCCTTCAAATATGCAACCTCGTTCGCAATGGTTTTTGACCCTTGTACCAATCTGTGCTTCTGCTTTTAAACTTTTTGGCAATGCTCTCTGTTTCGCCCTGTGACGCTTCGCTTCATCTCCCAGATCGCTTCGTTTCATCTTCCTGCCTCTGTTGTTTTGGCCTTTTGCTCGGGTTTGAAACGTTTGGTCTTCTCTGCGAACTGTAACCGTCGATCCCGAAGCGTTATCATAACCCCTACACCTCTATGACACGTGTTCAACACTTCCCTGCACATTCCAGTAATGGCCCTTCATGAATCACGACAAAAAATAGCATGTCGCGATATCACGACGTTTTATACCTTGCAACTTTGTTATTCTTCTTGTACCGCAAAAATGAGACATGTCGCGATATCGTGACATTTTTCTATCAGCAGCCTTGTTCACCTTCATGCACCATGAAAATGAGACATGTCACGATATCGCGACATTTTTCTGTCAGCAGCCTTGTTCGCCTTCATGCATCGTGAAAATGAGACATGTCGCGATATCGCGACGTTTTTCTCCTTCGGGCCACGTGGATGCAACCTATCGCGAAATCGTGACATTTTTCTCCTTCGCTGTGTTTTGTTGTACTTAGCCACGAAAACATGACATGTCACGAAATCGTGACACTTTTTCATTCCGTACCATCTCGCTGCTTTTTGTCGTGAAATCGCGACGCTTCTTCATTCCGTACCATCTCACTGCTTTCTATCGCGAAATCATGATGCTTATTCATTCTGTACCATCTTGCTGCTTTCTGTCGCGAAATCGTGACACTTTTTCTATTTCGAGCTGTGCAGATGCAATCTATCATGAAATCGTGACATTTTTCTATTTTGGGCTGTGAAGATGCAACTTGTCGTGAAATCGCAACGTTTTTCTATTTCGGGCTGTGAAGATGCAACTTGTTGTGAAATCGCAACGTTTTTCTATTTCGAGCTGTCTCGCTGCACTTGGCCGTGAAAACGTGACATGTCGTGAAATCACGACAATTTCTTTCATTTGCTCCTTCCTCACTTTCCTATCGTGAAAACTTGACATGTCGCGATATCGCGATGTTTTTTTTCACTTTGTCTTCTCTCTCCTCTATGAACCGTGATTTCATGACATGTCGCGATATCGCGACGTTTTTCACTTTATGCTGCATCCTGTTGCTCTTAGCCATGAAAATGCGACATGTCGTGAAATCGTGACACTTTTTCGTTCCATTGTACTTCGCTTGTCTGAGCCGTGAAAACGTGACATGTCACGATATCGCGACACCTTTTCATTTCTATGTACTTTGTTGTTCTGAGCCGCAAAAATGCAACATGTCACGATATCGCGACACCTTTTCATTCTGATTTCTTTGTTGTTTTGAGTCGCGAAAACACGACACGTCGCGATATCGCGACAATTTTCTTTTTAAAGCCGCGATGGAGCAACATGTCGCGATATCGCGACATTTTCATTTTATGAGCCGCGACGGAGCAACATGTCACGATATCACGACATTTTCATTTTCTTGCTTTTCTTTGCTCTTTTAACATCTGGGCCACTGCAATCTTCTTGGAAAGCATGCAAACAAAGGGGGGTCCCCAATTTTGGGGTGTGTTGTGAAGCAGCCACAACAAATGGCGACTCTGCTGGGAAATGCTCCTAAGCATTTCGGTGAGAACCTACCTTGAAATATACAAGCTTAAGTACAGGCATCAGCACATAAAAGATAAACAAATACCAATAGATCAGAAATACATGAAACATCAGAATCATTAAGTATTAGCTCGATGTGTGCAGTGTGTTCCATTTTCTATTATTTGAAATTGATTCACATTCCATTGTCAGTTTAACATGAATGCATATGTGAGGTTATGAATGATTTGAGCAGCCTGATAAATATGCTAGAGATATAACAACCTGATTTATAAAGACTTTAAAATTTTCAGTATCATACACAAACATTTAATATTATCAAACCCTCTTAGGATCAACTATATGTATAATGAATTGCTTTATTAGATCCCAAAGTTGGTTATGAGTCACTACTATCTTGAACCCATGTGCAAGTGAAAATGAAATCAGGGCTTTGGGAAATCAGACTTCCAACCTAATCGAGATGGGAGTTTAACCCTATCCTTACTACTCGATTTGGAATTCATTACCTCACTTTGAGCAAAATAATTTAACCAATTATGGATGAAATGGTCATGCTAGTCTATCCGTTTGAATAGTCAGTGGTCTTGTTTTTAGACAAGACATGCTGCCACGCATGGGCATACTTAACCCCATAATCCATAATTTGGCTTCATTCATTCTTTTTATTTTATTTCTTGGACCTTTGGGATGACTACCCATCCTTGCTAGGGACATGTAGTACGATCCTTCCAATCCAATATTAAGATAAAATGGGAAATATTATTTAATTTTATTTCTTGGACCTTTGAGATGACTACCCATCCTTGCCAGGGACATGTAGTACGATCCTTCCAATCCAATATTGAGATGAAATGGGAAAAATTAGTTTTACTTTTATTGCTTGGACCTTTGGGATGACTACCCATCCTTTGCAGAGGACATGTAGTATGATCCTTCCAATCCAAGCTTTATGATGAAATGGGAAAAATGGAATCTTTGGGGAATCGGATTCTCAACCTAAGCGAGATGAGAATTATGCCCTATCCTTACTACTCCATGTAGGTCAAATTAGAGCTTTCTCGGTAAATTTGAAGATAGAGCTGACGAAGGTGTTTTTCTTGGTTACTCAACAAAAAACAAAGCCTACACATGTTACAACAAGAGGCTAAATAAAATTGTGGAGAGTGCAGATGTTAAAGTTGATGAAGGTAGAGATCGAGAAACTACTTATCAAGAAAACTACCCTATTTATGAAGAAGTCATTGAAGGAGATGAAAAAATGGAAACAGAAGAGAATCAGAAAATTGACCCAGCTGATTTAAGAATTGACTCGGAAGAAGAAGAAAATAAGAAATTCAAAACAGTAGTCGGTAGAAAAATCATCCCAGAGAACAGATTATTGGGGACCCAACAGTTGGTATTCAGACAAGAAGAGCAGTAGTATGGAACTACTCTCTATTATCCAGCATTGAGCCCAAAAATTTTGTTGAAGCAAGCACAAATGAAAGTTGGATGAAGGCAATTAATGAAGAACTAGATCAGATTGAGAAAAACAAAACCTGGGAGTTAGTACCAAGGCCGGCAAATAAAAATGTAATCGGTACTAAATGGATTTTTTGAAATAAATTGAACAAATATGGACAGGTTGTAAGGAATAAAGCAAGACTGGTCTATAAAGGCTATGCACAGGTTGAAGGTATTGATTTTGAGGAAACCTTTGCACCAGTAGCTATACTAGAGGCAATCAAAATGTTTCTGGCCTTAGCAGTTCATAAAAATTTCAAAGTATATCAAATGGACATAAAATCAGCATTTTTGAATGGAAAACTGAAAGAAGAGGTTTACATTGAGCAGCCAGATGGGTTCCAACTCGGTGATAATTCCAACTTTGTTTGCAAGTTGAAGAAAGCTTTGTATGGCTTGAAACAGGCACCTAGAGCATGGTATGAAAGGCTAGATAACTATCTGATTCAATAGGGGTTCAAGAAAGGTTTGGTGGACAACAATCTGTATGTCAAAACAGAGAATGGCCATCTTATTGTCCTTGTTGTTTATGTAGATGATATCATTTTTGGTAGCAACAATGATAAGTCCTGTAGTGACATAGCAAATAAAATGAAGAAAGAATTTGAGATGTCTATGATTGGTGAACTTTCTTATTTTCTCGGATTGCAAGTCAATCAAAGTGAAAAGGGCATTTTTATTTCTCAAGTTAAATATGTGAAAGAAATGTTGAAAAAGTTCACAATGGAGGATAGTAAACCTGTAAGCACTCCCATGACAACAGGTTGCAAGTTGAGCAAGGATGAAAAATCTCCAGATGTAGACCAAACCATGTATAGGTCTATGATTGGAAGCCTGCTGTATTTGACAGCTACCAGACCAGATATCTTATAGGCAGTATGCATGGTGGCAATATCTCAGGCAAGTCCCAAAGAGACTCATGTGACAGCCGTGAAGAGGATTTTTAGGTACCTCAAGGGTACTATGGAGTATGGGTTATGGTACCCAAAAGGTAAGGACTTCACTCTTATTGCATATTCTGATGCAGATTGGGCAGGATGTATTGATGATAGAAAGAGTACCAGTGGAGAAGCATTTTATCTTGGATACAGGCTAGTAGCATGGCACATCAAGAAACAAGAATCAGTCTCTCTATCCACAACAGAGGCAGAATACATTGCAACAACAACATGTTGTACACAGATATTATGGATGAGACAAACCCTGAAAGATCTTGGTATTCACTTCAAAGATCCAATTTCAGTTAAATGTGACAACACCAGTGCTATAAACATATCAAAGAATCCGGTTATGCATTATCGAACCAAACATATTACAATCCGGTATCACTTCTTGAAGGATAAAGTTGCAGAAGGTGAGGTCAAATTGGATTTTGTTCCGAGTACAGAGCAAGTAGCAGATATATTCACAAAACCATTGCCAAAGGAATTTTTTGAGTACCTTCGGAGTAAGTTGGGAGTATTCACATTTCCCAAGAACTGACTATCAATTGGGATCACATTCTCAGGGGGGAGCATTTATGCCTATGTTTATAGTTTTGCTCATATTCATGATTTTTGCTAACTATAACAATGTGTATCTGAGAATGTTGTGCATAGACTCAGGGGGAGTCTGCAGCAGCCCTTTAGTATTATTGTCAAAGGGGGAGAAGAATTACAGGAGAGTGCATGAGTGTTGCCAACAATTCCAAAGGGGGAGATTATTGAGCAAGGTGCAGCAAAAGTATTGTCATTGTTGTCAACACATACAGATAGATCAGTTGATGCGATTGATGTAGTGGACAGGAGTTCAGAGGTCAGTCAGAACATGTATAGTGAATTTCCAAGAAGACAGAAGTGGCCCAGATTCAAAAAATCAAAGAAAAAGACAAGTAAGAAAACTGTCGCGATATCGCGACATCTCGAAGGAGAGAGAAAATGCGGTCAAAATTGTTGCAATTTTGCGACATCTCAAAGGAGAGAGAAATGCTGTCAAAATTGTCATGATTTTGCGACATATCGGAGGAGAGAGAAAATACTGGCAAAACTGTCATGATTTCACGACATGTTAGAGGCAAAGAAGGCAAGTAGAAAAACTATCGCAATTTCACGACATGTTGGATGCAAAGAAGACAAGTAGAAAAACTGTCGCGATTTCGTGACATGTTGGAAGCAAAGAAGGCAAGTAAGAAAACTGTCATGATTTCACGACATGTTTGGAAAGAAGGCACAAGCAAAGAAAACTATCATGATTTCGCAACATGTTTGGAGAGAAGGCACAGGCAAAGAAAACTGTCGCGATTTCATGACAGGTTCGAAGAGAAAGCACCAAGGAGAGAAAGTGTCACGATTTCACGACAGGTTCGAAGAGAAAGTGCTAAGGAGAGAAAGTGTCGTGATTTCATGACAGGTTCGAAGAGAAAGCGCCAAGGAGAGAAAGTGTCGCAATTTCATGACAGGTTCGAAGAGAAAGTGCCAAGGAGAGAAAGTGTCGCGATTTCACGATAGGTTCGAAGAGAAAGCTCCAAGGAGAAAAAGTGTCGCAATTTTGTGACAGGTTCGAAGAGAAAGCACCAAGGAGGAAAAGTGTCATGATTTCATGACATGTTTCGTTTTCACGAGCCAAAGACAGAAAAGGCAAAAGGCAGCGAATGTGTCGTGATTTCGTGACATGTGTTTTCATGGGCCAAAGACGGAAAAGGTACAAGGCAGTGAATGTGTCGCGATTTCATGACATGTGTTTTCGTGGGCCAAAGACAGAAAAGGTGCAAGGTAGCGAAAGTGTCACGATTTCATGACATGTTGTGTTTTCGCGAGCCAAAGACAGAAAAGGCACAAGGCAGCGAAAGTGTCACGATTTCACGACATGTTCCATTTTCACGGGCGAAAGGCAGAGAAGTGCAAGGAAGCGAAAAGTGTTGCAATTTTGTGACATGTTTGGTTTTCATGGGTGCAAAAAAAGAGGTGAATAAGGAGGTAGAAAACGTTGTGATTTCATGACATGTTGAGTTTTCATGGATAAAGGGCGAGAAGAGCATAAAGAGACAAAAGTGTCACGATTTCACGATAGGTCGCAACAGCACGATCACTGACAGTTAACTAAAGCAGAACAATAGTTAAAGGGGCAGTTGTAGAGGAAAAGCATGCAACCAAAATAAGAAGAGTTAACTGGAGTCAATGCGATAGTTATAGGAGCAATTACAAAAGAAAAGCATGCAGCTATTTTAAGAACAATCAAAGAAGAAGAAATCGAACAGTTGCATAAATAGAATCGAAAAATGCATGCATGCACATAAAAGAAGACCAACAGTCATGGTAGAGGTATATGTTGTATGTAACATGTTTAACGAAATTCCCACTCTATAAATACAAAAGGAGTTACATAAAGAAGAAGTTACAGTTGACAAGTGGCAGAAGAGAATATTAAAGGAACAGTTACGGGTTGCATGTGTAAATATGGAAGTTAAAAATAGAGACTAATATGATATAAAAGCAGGTCTGCGTGAAGAATAAGGTTGTTGCTATATGTGAGAAATTGCTATGTAAAGAGGGTTAGAAGAGGGCCAAGAGAGAGATAAGCAGAGCCGTGAGAGAGTGCAGAGTTTGATTAATTACAGACCAGTCAGGGTCGTGTAAACAATGAAGGCATTTTTATGTCATTAAGATAATTCAGAATTGCAGTCCAAGTTGGTGCTTAGCATTAGGGGTTGGTGCTCCTATCTCTGTAGCAAAAAAATAAGGGGTTGGTGCTCCTTCCAGTGGGTTCCGTAAAGTGTTTGTAAAATTGGTGTTTTGCAAAGGTTGGATTTGGATTGGAGTCCAAGTAGTCATTTTTGAGGAGTAGCCAAATTGGTGAACCTCGTTACATTGTGTGTTGTGGTGTGCTCTCTTGTGAAAATTGCTTTACCTATTTTTAAGTTCTCTTTGCTTTAGCATTAAGTGTTGTAGATTTGAATTTTAATAGCTACAGCGATTCACTGCATCAGCACATAAAAGATAAACAAATACCGATAGATCAGAAATACATGAAACATCAGAATCATTAAGTATTAGCTCGGTGTGTGCAGTGTGTTCCATTTTCTATCGTTTGAAATTGATTCACATTCCATTGTCAGTTTTACATGAATGCATATGTGAGGTTATGAATGATTTGAGCAGCCTGATAAATATGCTAGAGATATAACAACCTGCTTTATAAAGACTTTAAAACTTTCCAGTATCATATACAAACATTAAAATTATCAAACCCTCTTAGGATCAACTATATGTATAATGAATTGCTTTATTAGATCCCAAAGTTGGTTATGAGTCACTACTATCTTGAACCCATGTGCAAGTGAAAGTGAAATCGAGCTTTGGGAAATCGGACTCCCAACCTAATTGAGATGGGAGTTTAACCCTATCCTTACTACTCGATTTGGAATTCATTACCTCACTTTGAGCAAAATAATTTAACCGGTTATGGATGAAATGGTCATGCTAGTCTATCCGTTTGAACAGTCAGTGGTCTTGTTTGTAGACAAGACATGCTGCCACACATGGGCATACTTAACCCCATAATCCATAATTTGGCTTCATTCATTCTTTTTCTTTTATTTCTTGGACCTTTGGGATGACTACCCATCCTTGCTAGGGACATGTAGTACGATCCTTCCAATCCAATATTAAGATAAAATGGGAAATATTATTTAATTTTATTTCTTAGACCTTTGGGATGACTACCCATCCTTGCCAGGGACATGTAGTACGATCCTTCCAATCCAATATTGAGATGAAATGGGAAAAATTAGTTTTACTTTTATTGCTTGGACCTTTGGGATGACTACCCATCCTTTGCAGAGGACATGTAGTACGATCCTTCCAATCCAAGCTTTATGATAAAATGGGGAAAATGGAAGCTTTGGGGAATCGGATTATCAACCTAAGCGAGATGAGAATTATGCCCTATCCTTACTACTCCATGTAGGTCAAATAAGAGATTTGGGGAGTTGGATCCTCAACCTAAGTTCGATGAGGATTTAACCATCCTTACTATTCTGATTTTAGGCTTTAAGCTTTATGGAAGTGGTAAAAACCATTGTTTTAAGGATCATGTTGCATAATAAGATAGACATGAAATACTTCTTTCGCCTGACCTTTTCTTCCAATCAAGGTTTTGATAATTTTGCTCAAGATCCTTTTTAATGTGTATAAAATGTGCTTGGTTCAAGATAGTTCGGGCATCAGTTCCCAACCTTAGGATTTTTTTTCTTCTTTTTTTTTATGTTATAGAATAACCCTAAGAGGACTTGACATGCTTTAATGATTTGTATCTGACATGCATATGCAACTAATATGGCATGTATATGCAAAGTGGGATGTGATATGAATGCATTGCCTTTTGAATTGCAGATGGAGTATTTCCATAATCTGTAAAACTGGCTACTTCATGCTTCACAAGTTTCAAACGATATTATTTAAACTATTTGTGTTTTTTGCAGAGCTTTCTACCACACAATTCCAATGTTTCATATTTCCCTGATCTAAAGCATAAGTTAACATCTAAAAAAAAACAACTTTTTCATATATATTTTTTTTATATATATAAACAAACCAAACATGTCAAATGAAATCAAACACACAACTTAAATCCCAACTAAACTAGCAATCTTAAAACAAATGAAACAAAATTTGAAAATCCATACCAAAACCGAAAAATATGATATCAATCTCCTACGACTTAAGGGCTAAAATAGTGTTTTAAAACATGCCCATTAACTGGTAACATTAGATCCTTCCCTTCTAAAGTTCTTAACCTGAAGGTATTTTTCCCTAGAATTTCTGAAATCTGATAAGGGCCTAACCAAAGACAATCAAATTTTTGATGATTCCCTTTTTCTTCATGTATTTTATCCCACAATAAGACTAAATCTGAAATTCTAAAGGACTTAATTTTATCTCTTCTGTCAAACCATATTTTAACAACCTCTTTGTGTTTACTCATGTGAATCATGGCTTCCTCCCTTTTTTCATTGAGGTGCAGTAAATGACTTAGTCTGGCTTCAGTGTGGTTATCTATTCCTAGGTATTCTTGTATGAAATGCAAGGTTTGAAGCTTCAAGTTTGTTGGAAAAATTGGATCTTGTCCATAAACCAAATGATAGGGAGTATTCCCTATTGATTCTTTTACTCTGGTTCTATCTGCCCATAGAGCAAACTTTAATTGGTTGTGCTAATCTCGAGGGTTCTTTTCCAGTAATTTCTTAATGATATTCAACAAATTTTTGTTTGAGGATTCTGCCAACCCATTTCCTTGAGGGTAATAGTTAGATGCAAATTTTAAACTCACTTTATTGTCATATGCCCAATTTGCAAATTGCGTAGAAATAAAAGCCTTACCATTATCACTAACAATAGAATTAGGCATTCCAAATCTTGTTATAATATGATCCTCAAGGAATTTTATTACCACATCTGTAGTGGCATGTTTTGTAGGAACGCTTCTGTCCACCTTGTACAATAATCTATAGCTGTTAGTATGAATTTATGGGAATGTGAAGAATTTGGGTTAATAATCCCAATGAAATCTAATCCCCATTGTGTGAATGGTCTCATATCAACTACAGATTATAATGGCATGGCTGCGTTTCTTTCTCTGTTGGCAACTACTTGACAAATGTGGCAAGATCGTACATGAGCATGTGCATCTTTAAAAATGTGAGGCCAATAGTATCCCGATCTCAGGATTTGATGCGCTGTAGCATTTGTCGCACCATGGCCAGTTCCATATTTCCCATGAAATTCCTGTAGAACCTTTGCAGCTTCTTCTTTATTCAGGCATCTCAAGTAGATCCCATCATGATTTTTCCTGTATAGAACACCAGATCTAATCAGATGATTAACATATTTAATTCTTAAAGCCCTTCTTTGAGTGGAATTCAAATTGGATGGACACTTACCGTTTAACAAAAAATGCACAATGTCAACATACCAGTCATCCTTAGAAATGTATTCTGCATTGGAATACTAGCATGTCATTTGCGGATTATTCTCAGCGATCGCCCTCACAAGTCCCTATCCTCGAACTAGCTTCATAGGTTGGATTTCAAGATCAAATTCTTGGATAGTAGAAATCCATTTACCTCTTTTCTCACCTAGCTCGTTCTGTAAAAACATAGTTTTGATAGCAGGGTCAGGCACAATGGCAAAAACTCTGTTGTGCACAATGTAATGTCAAAATTTTTTTACCATTTTAAATAGTGCATACATCTGCTTATCGAGGATGGAATACCTCCATTGAGCATCTTTTAGATGAGCACTTAAAAATGCTATGGGATTTTTAGCGCTATCTTCACCTTTCTGAGTCAATACACTCGCAACAGAGTGTTCCGATGCGAAAGCATAAATATAGAAAGGTTTAGAATAATCTGGACTTATGAGGGCAGGGGCTCTGGAAATGACATCCTTAATGTTTTGAAAGGCCACCCTACTTTCCTCGTTCCATCTGACATCTACGTCCTTCTTGAGCATTTTGTTCAAAGGTTTGGCTATCTCAGCGAAGCTCGAAATGAACTTCCTCACAAAATTAATTTGCCCAAAGAAAGATCTCAACTCTTTTTTACTACCCAGGAGAGGTAAGTTTTGGATAGCTTCTATCCTTTATGGGTCAATGGATATGCCTTCATTTGAAATGATGTGACCAAGTAGTCTTCCTTCTGTTACTCCAAAGATGCATTTTTTTTTATTTAAAGAAATTCCATGCTCTCTGCATCTTTGAAGAACCCTTTTCAAATCCTTGACGTGGTCTTCTATTTTCTTTGAAAATACTGGAATATCATCCACATACACAATGATACACTTGCCTATAAGCCCTTTGAATGCATAGTCCATGGCGCGTTGAAATGTTGCACCGAGCATTTAACGAGTCCAAACGACATTCTTCTATAGGCAAATGTCCCCCATTTGGTTGTGAAGGTTGTTTTCATCCTGTCATTGGGATGAATAAGAATTTGGTTATATCCAGAATATCCATCAAGAAAAGACATCATTTCGGATCCATTCACTGTTTGTAAAATTTCATCAATGGATGGCAATGGATAGTTATCCTTTTGAGATGCCTTGTTAAGATTTCAAAAATCTATACATATCCTAATATCTCCGCTCTTCTTTCTTACTGTAACGAGGTTAGCAACCCAGGTTGAGTGCCTAACAGGAAAAATAATCTTTGCTTCCAATAATCTCTTGACCTCCTTTTCTATTAAGGGCTCCAATAGCGGGTTAACAACTTGCTATCTTTGTCTGAAAGGCTTGGAGTCCGGCTTTAGAGGGATGGTATGTGTGATGACATTTTGGTTGTACGTTTTCAATTCGTTATAATTCCAAGCAATGCAATCCACGTAGTGTTTTAGTGCATGTATTATATTTTCTCTTTCTTCAGCTGTACATGCCTTTGCGATGTACACTTCCCGTGGATTGTCTGCACTCCCTAGATTAATTAGATCACATGCATCTTTGGGGAGTGGAACCTTTTTTTATTTTCTAGCATTGTATCCCATATCGAACATTTTCTCCAATGAAACTATGTCTTTAAGCATTTTTTTGGATTGACATGTAGTTTCACTTTCGTTTTCTGCTTCTTCTTGCCATCTTTGCTCCTCATCAATCACCTAGTTTTCAAAAATACCTGAGTTCGTGAAAAATTTGAATATGTGTCTGTCGTTTTCAAAAACTTGGAAATTCATGACATTATCAGGTATCGATGGACAAGGAACTAATTCGATGGAGAACTTTTTACACCTTTTTATATCAACTGGATTTAACATGCCCGTGGCGACTGTAAGAGAATCTGCTATGCGATTTCCTTTTCTAGAAATAAGGGCTATATTGAAAGCGTCAAATTCCTCAATGAGGTCCATTACGCTAGTTCTATAAAGGCTCAGTCTCTTATTGCGGCATATATATTGTCCTTTAATCTGTTTGACTACCAGTTCAAAATCTCCCAATACTTTCAAGCATTTAACCTTTTTGCTCAACGCCAGTTGTAAACCAAAGATTAGTGCTTCATACTCTGCCATGTTATTCGTGCAAGGAAACTGTAATCTATAAGCAGCAAGTAAAGGTTTACCTCCTGGACAAGTGAGCTCGACTCCGGCTCCTGCTCCCTGTTTGGATTTGGATCCATCAAACCTAAGCAACCATATGAAATCATTTTCCTCAAGAGAGCTACCATGAAATATTTCTCTTTTAGGCTCTTTGGTAGCTTCTTCAACATCAAATGCATAAACCCCCAACTCGGGTTCAGAAAACTGAACTTCATTTGGCTTATTAAATTTTGTTATGATTTCCTTAAGCCTCGGTTCACTTTCTACTCTAATTTTATTCGCGATTCCTTTCCAGGGTAGCCACATATGTGAGCAATCGGTTGAAAAATAGTCATTCAAATTTTTCATCCAATCCCTTGCAAGTAGCATTCCATATCTACTTGGGATATTAACAACCAAAATGTCGACCACTTGTTGGACCCTGGGTTCAGAATTTAGTTGAATTTTGACATCATATAGGGTCCCTACCACATTTACCTCAGATCGATCCAATTGCAAAACCTTGCATTTGGATGAAACAGGCTGTAGACCTAGCATTTAACATATCTCTGAAGGCATGATATTGCTCGTGGCACCCGTGTCCACCAAAAAATTATGCAAATTCTTACTAGCAATCCTCAGAGTCAATAAGAATGGCGGGACATCCCGTCTCTCCTTTCGTAAAATCAAATGAGACTCAACTTCCTTTCCCTTCCATACTTGATTAGGTGAGTTCAAAGCCTTTATCAATGCTTCTTTTTGGCTAGGAAACCTAGCCGCTTCTAAGAACTAAAGGCTTGATTTGGACTTCTTTAGATCCTCCACTATGTCATAGTTTGATTTTTCATGTTTGACTGTCTTCTGTGTGTGATTAGACGTTTCTCTTCTAAGTGGAGGAGGAGGATTATTATCTGCCTTAGTATTCGGAGGAAGGATAGAGTTATTTGGTGGTGTTGATGATGTTTTAGGGGCTTTAGATTTACTTCTCAAATTATATCCGTGATTCCCCTTTCTAAACTCTCGAAAAGCTTGCACCTCTTGTTCTAGAATTTCATCTTCTTCTTCCTCACTCTCACCTTCTTGACGGTATAAAGTTTCCACCACCATAATGTTATCATCTTGATGTTCGGGTGGACCCTCATTTGGCACAAGTTCCGGGTCATCTACTTGGGCTTGGAGACAATGAGTGTATCTTGCGATTTTAGGATAATTCCTCTCATTATGCTCCTTTGTATTGTGCAATCTGCACCCCTTTTCCCATGCAAAATTAGAAAGATTCAGAAGAGAACTGGATTGAATGGGTCCTACAGAAGTATCTAATTGATTGGCAATAGGAGCAACTACGCCTCCATTGTTTGGATTCGTGTTCCAGTGTCTCCCTCTATTATTAAAATTTTGATTTGAGTGAGGGGCATGGGACTCATACTTCTGCTTTTGAACCATGTCATTACTCAGTTTATGAACTATCTTCTTGAGCTCTTCAACATCCGAATAAATCTCTTTCGGTGGAGCTACATTATTGTTAGTTCCCGTTGGGTTTGCATAATTCGTGGGATCTTGATTTAACATTTGAGTCAGATTTTGAGGAATTTGATTCATATATGGATTTACACTTTAGATCGAAGTTGGATTTTGGAAAGGAACTATAGCCTGAGAATTAACCTTGCTGGTTCCTTGTATAGTCGATTGACTATTTTGCAAAAATGTGGGAACGGGTGGAATGGATGTGATCGATTGGATCAGAATGGGTGCATAGGTAGGTGCTGGCGGATATGGTTGTTGATATGGGAAAGCATTCATGTTTGGCATTTGCGGTGCCATGTTCTGATTTACCATGGGAGCTTGACCATATGGAGCATATTGTCCCATCATAGGAATCTAGGGAAACCCATAGCCCTGTGGTGTCATTTGTTGCTCAATGGTCATAGCTTCGTTGTAAGCTAAGGCGAGCATGGTGACTTGAGGATTTTTCCTGGCAAACATCGCTGTCATCGGATCCAATGTCCCAAAATAGATTTGTAAAGCTACTGCGGGGTCTATGGCAAAATGCCAAACTGCTCTATTATAATACTTTTGGAATCTCTGATTAAAGGTTCTGATTGGTTCACCCTAGCCCCTTTTGCATGTAATAAATTGATTGTAGATGGTTACGGGATCCAAAGATGACCTAAACTGATTGACAAAGGTGTTCTCCATTTGTGTCCATGAAGTGATTGAACCAGTAGGCAAGCATATATACCATTCATATGCCACTGGGTCTAGGCTCATGGGAAAAATTTTGCAAGCCACATCTTCATGTTGAACTTGCAATCTTATCAAAACATCCCTATAGGCCTGGATATGCTCCTCTGCGGTCCTCGGGCCATCTGGTTTATATTTGGGCAAGAATATTTCTATGTTCGTAGGGATTTCATGGATATCCCCTACAATATTCAAAGGAATATTATTAGCTTTGTACCAAGGAGCTGCTGGAGGTTGGGCTATTTGACTCAAAATTGATGAGGACAACCCTACAAGAGCGATGGAAATAGTACTGACGATAGGTACGCTAGTGGTAATTGATACCACCGATATAGGTCCGCTCGGTGTTCCTGAAACATAAATATCTTTTGTGACTAGGCTATCTGGTAGGTTCACAGCTTTATTGGTTTTATTTCTTGGAGTACAAGTGAGTGTAAGGTTGTGGAATATGGTTTCCCTAGTTTTTTGGGACCTAGTCGCGATACGGCACAGTGGGTCCAGCTTGCCTGACGAAACCCTCGATATCTCTAGGAAAACCTGTAACACAAAAATGTTGCAGTTTAGCCGTTAATGGGATTTAAGAAATAATTTCAAAATCAAATCAAAAACATATTATTTTTGTATTAAAATAAAAATAAAGTAAACCAATTCCGCCCTCCTTCTAGCACCAATATTTTGAGTGGTATTTTCACCCGATTGTGAAAACACACTCTCCGATAGGATTTGGGCTCCAAATCCTCTCTTGCAAAGAATTCAAACAAACAACTTCTCCAAGGTCTCCATTTATTAGCATTTGCAATTGTGTATTGGTAATCTCAAATGAAGCTAATCAATTTAAATTCTTGTAACACCTTAGTGATTGCAAGTAACTATAAACAAGGGGCAATGTTGGTTTATTTCATCATGAAGATTTAGTGATTGTTCATTATTTTTTTGGATTTTGTAATTTTTAAATGTTTATTTTAAATAAGTTAAACTTTTTGGGAAAATAAAATAAAATGAAAAAGAAATGCAAAAAATTAAAAATAGAACACATTCAGTCTGATGCTATCCTGTTTCGACAAAACCGAAGATGTGAGGTCTCCATGCATGCAACCTAACCTATTGGACTTGCAAAACATGCACAATCCCCATAGACTAAGTGCTAGTTCCTAGGGTATGAAATAACATTTCAAATTTCAAATATTCACCTAATGTAACCCAAAAAGATTGCATTTAACATTATCTATAAATTCGAAATCTGAAAAATAAAAGAATAAATATTAAATCCATAGCATGCAAAGAATATCTCCTTCTTTCTTGCCCACAAGATGCAAATTTCTGAATACTTCTGCATTAAAAGCATGTCATTTTATAGTAGTAGAATCTTTGGTTTTTCCAAACCAGTCTATGGAAGAGAAACAACTCGAACAAGCCCAGAATGGCCTTCTCGCCTTTAGCTCTACAACCCTGCTCGTAGCAGTTTCCGACCCCTGTACCAATCTGTGCTTTTGCTTTTAAAATTTCTGGCAATGCTCTCTGTTTTGCCCTGTGATGTGCTTCATCTCCCAGATCGCTTCGTTTCATCTTCTCGCATCTTTGCTGTTTTGGCCTTTTGCTCGGGTTTGAAATGTTTGGTCTTCTCTGTGAACTGTAACCGTCGATCCCGAAGCGTTATCATAACCCCTACGCCTATGTGACACGTGCAACACTTCCCTGCACATTCTGTAATGGCCCTTCATGAATCATGACAAAAGACAGCATGTCACGATATCATGATGTTTTATACCCTGCAGCTTTGTTATTCTTCTTGTACCGCAAAAACGAGACATGTCGCGATATCACGACGTTTTTATACCTGTAGCTTTATTCGTCTTCAAGCATCGCAAAAATGAGACATGTCGCGATATCACAATGTTTTTTTTTCAGCAGCCTTGTTCGCCTTCATGCATCGTGAAAATGAGACATGTCGCGATATCGTGACGTTTTTCTCCTTCGGGCCGCGTGGATGCAACCTGTCGTGAAATCGCGACATTTTTCTCCTTCACTGTGTTTTGTTGTACTTAGCCGTGAAAACGCGACATGTCGCAAAATCGTGACACTTTTTCATTTCGTACCATCTCGCTGCTTTCTATCGCAAAATCGTGACGCTTCTTCATTCCGTACCATCTCGCTACTTTCTGTCGCGAAATCGCGACGCTTCTTCATTTCGTACCATCTCGCTGCTTTTTGTCATGAAATCGTGACACTTTTTCTCTTTCGGGCTGTGCAGATGCAATCTTTCACGAAATCACGACGTTTTTTTGTTTTAGGCTGTGAAGATGCAACTTGTCGCAAAATCGCGATGTTTTTCTATTTCGGGCTGTGAAGATGCAACTTGTCACGAAATCATGACGTTTTTCTATTTCGGGCTGTCTCGCTGCACTTGGCCGCAAAAACGCGACATGTCACGAAATCATGACAATTTCTTTCATCTGCTCCTTCCTCACTTTCCTGTCGCGAAAACTTGACATGTGATATCACGACATTTTTTTTACTTTGTCTTCTCTCTCCTCTATGAACCGCGATTTCATGACATGTTGCGATATCACGACGTTTTTCACTTTATGCTGCATCTTGTTGCTCTTAGCCATGAAAACGTGACATGTCGTGAAATTGTGACACTTTTTCATTCCATTGTACTTCGCTTGTCTGAGCCGCGAAAACGCGACATGTCACAATATCGTGACACCTTTTCATTTCGACGTACTTTGTTGTTCTGAGCCGCGAAAACGCGACATGTCACGATATCGCGACACCTTTTCATTTCGACGTACTTTGTCGTTTCTGAGCCATGAAAACATGACACGTCACGATATTGCGACAATTTTTTTTTTAAAGCCACGACGGAGCAACATGTCACGATATCGCGACATTTTCATTTTATGAGCCGCGACGGAGCAACATGTCGCGATATCGCGACATTTTCATTTTCTGAGCCGCGATGGAGCAACATGTCGCGATATCGTGACATTTTCATTTTATGAGCCGCGACGGAGCAACATGTCATGATATCGTGACATTTTCATTTTTTGAGCCGCGATGGAGCAACATGTCGCGATATCGCGACATTTTCATTTTCTGAGCCGCGACGGAGCAACATGTCACGATATCGTGACATTTTCATTTTCTTGCTTTTCTTTGCTCTTTTAACATCTGGGCCACTGCAATCTTCTTGGAAAGCATGCAAACAAAGGGGGGTCCCCAATTTTGGGGTGTGTTGTGGAGCAGCCAAAACACCATTCATGGTGATCCTAGACCCTTTGATATGTGTGCTTTGGTAGAACCGGTTGGAGTTTAATTTTGCCCTGCTCTATCATCCACACATCCTAATTCTCATCAACCGACCAAACGTGTGAAACACACACCCATAACATCATCTACTTTTTCCCCATCAACTACACCTCTACATATAGCTCAACCATCTTCCGAACAAATCACATTAGGACCTCGAAAAGATCATAAAACTACAACCAATGCTTCTTGTTTTACTCCTATAACTTCCATACCTATAGACTCATCCATCGACATCTCTACAACATCTACATCCACTACAAGCATACTTTCCACATCCGACGATGAACGAAATGTGCCTTCTACCTCGTATGCTCTTACTGATGAGCTCTTACCCGATTTATCTAAAATTCTTATATAAAAAAAAAACAAACATTACCATGCAAGATTCCCTTATTTTAAATAAACTCCCACCCTCTCCTCGTACCTTGGGCCTCCCACAACCTATGGGAAGTATTTACCAAGTCGGGAGTTGTGCTTTTATTTATAAGGGATATGACTGAGGAAGAATACCTAGAAACATCAAGACACATTGTGATGGATATGCTAGATGCTATTTTGCTAATGAGTACATTAAAGCTAAGCCCATAATGCTTAAATTGGGATATAAAGGGAAAGGTTTGGGACCTTTCCAAAATGGTATGAAAGAACCTTTTGAGGTAGAACCATGGCCTGCCCGATGTGGTGTGGGCCTATTTCCTAGTAGAGGTCAGCCCTTCCCATTCGAGGATGATGACCACCTCATATGTTACCAAGATTATTTGGATAAACGTGATCCTTTGCATTTAAGGAATAAGCCTCTTACATGTAATATGTTATCCATAGCTTACCCTGAGATGATTGTCGAATCCGACGATGAGTTGGAGGGGGATATCTTTCATGATGTCTCCATTGAGGAATTGTTACATAACGGATTTTATTTTGATGGCTCTATACCTAGTATAGCCCAGCTTGAGGCCACGACTCCTCAAGACGAATTATCCAAGCTAACCTTGGAAGAATTACAAGAATTAGGCGTTTCACTCGCCCCATCTAATTTTGAGAGAGATATACATATGGAAGTGGAAAACGTTATAAAAATCAACATTGGAACTGAAGATAACCCTCACATAATCAACATTGGATCAGAATTGAGTCAAGAAAAACAAGATAAATACATTGCATTCCTTAAGCAATATGAAGATGTCTTTGCTTGGACATATGAATATATGCCAATATTAGACCCTTCTGTAGTTATGCATCACCTAGTAGTCCATCCGGATGCTAAACTTGTTAAACATAAACTTAGAAAAATGCATCCTAAAGTGGCCTTACTAGTCAAAGGAGAATTAGAAAAACTCTTAAATGTTATTTTTATACAAGTCATTGATTATGCTGAATGGATCTCGAATGTAGTTCCAGTAACTAAGAAAGAAGCCACTAAAGTTAGGGTTTCCACAGACTTCAGATATATTAATGCTACATGCCCTAAAGACAATTTTCCTCTTCCCAACATGGATCAGATCATTGATTTTACCACTGGGAGTGGAATGATATCCCTAATGGATGGATTTTCTGGTTACAATCCGATCAGGATAGCTCCTAAAGATCAGGCTAAAATAGCCTTTATTACCCCTTGGGGAACCTTTTGTTGGAAAGTGATGCCATTCGGTTTAAAGAATGCAGGTGCAACATATCAATGAGCCATGACTAATATCTTTCATGATATGATGCATGATATTCTACATGATTATGTAGACGATATTATAGCTCGTTCCATCAAAGAAGATGATCATTTAGATGACTTGAGAAAAGTATTTGATCGGTTAAGGGAGTATCTTATCCGATTGAATCCAACTAAATATATATTCGGAGTTAAGTCTGATAAATTATTAGGGGTTATAGTTTCTTTACATGGCATTGAAATTGACCCTCTCAAGATCGCGGCTATCACTGATATGCCCGCACCCACAAATATATCAGAATTATGAAGTCTACAAGGTAAGCTTCAAGCTATTCACCACTTTATTGATAAGTTGGCAGAAAAAACCGGACCTTTTCTTAAGCTTCTTAAGAAATATGTCTCTTTTCATTGGGACGACGAATGTCAGGAAGCATTCGAACTCCTCAAACAATATCTCCTTCAACCACAGGTGCTTTCACCACCTAGGTCTGATCAACCATTTATTTTATACATTTTTGCTTCCGATTTTGCCTTAGGAGATATGTTAGCTCAACTTGACGATGAGAAGAAAGAACGTGCTAATTATTACATCAGCAAAACCTTAATCAGTTATGAAACTCGCTATACTGTATTAGAGAAGTTATGTCTAGCAATCGTATTTTCTACACAAAAACTACGACATTATATGCTTAGCCAAAAAACGTATGTTATTGCTAAATTCGACCCTTTGCGATATCTCATGAGTTGACCGTACTTATCTGGTCGCACAGTAAAGTGGGTTCTTGCGCTAAGCGAGTTTGAACTCACTTTTATAGGATAGAAGTTTGTTAAAGGTCAAATCATAGCAGATCAATTAGTCATCGCACCCTTAGAGTCTACCCATCCCCTCATCATTGAGTTTCTTGATGAATGCCTTAAACTATAGGCAGACCATCCAAAGCAATGGTCCCTATACTTTGACGGAGCCCGATGTATTAGTGGGGCTGGTGCAGGTATTATTTTAATATCTTCACAGAAACATCTTATAACTTTGTCCTTCAAACTAACATTTGCTTGTACTAATAACACTGCTGAATATGAAGCTCTTATCCTTGGATTACGAGTTGCTTTAGCGCTACAAATTAAAAATCTATTGGTTTTTGGTGACTCTCACCTTGCAATAAATCAAATCAATGATGTTTATCAAAATCGAGATGATAAATTGCGTCCATACAAAGCATATGCCCTACAATTATTATCTTTGTTTGATCAAGTTACCTTGGAAGCTATTCCTCGAACTAATAACCGTGCGGCTGACGCTATGGCTACAGCTGCATCTCTTTTACCCTTGAAGTTAGATGACGAATATGCTACCATCATTATTCGTCGACTCCAAGAACCCGCTTCAAGAAAATCATGCTTAGAACCTTTGGATGTGTTTCTAATCAACGAAACTACTCTTGAATATTGGTACGCTGATATATTTAATTTTTTGCAAAATGGGACCTTTCCTGAAGGTTGTAATAGCAACCAGCGTAGTTTGTTACGTAGACGAGCAAGTCGCTTCATGATTATTGGTAATACCTTGTATAGGAGATATTTTGAAGGCATCCTATTGAGATGTTTGAATCTAGCAGAATCTAGATCAGCATTGAGTGAATCCCACAATGGATCTTGTGGGGGGCATTTTAGTGGTAGTGTCATTGCTAAAAAGCTCCTTAGGATAGGATATTTTTGGCCTACCATGGAGAATGATGCACATCATTATGTGCGTCATTGCGACAAGTGCCAGAAACACGCTGACCTTGTCCATGCGCCTGCACAAGAGCTGCAGGCTATTTCATCTCCTTGGCCCTTTTCAAAATGGGGCATAGACATCATTGGAAAAATTAACCTTGTGTCATCTGATGGGCACAAATTTATCATAACCGCCACTGAGTATTTCACGAAGTGGGTTGAAGCTATGCCATTAGCTTCTTGTACTGGAACCCAAGTTTCCAAGTTTATTTTTAATCAAATTATTTGTAGGTTCGGAATTCCTGCAAATCTCATCTCAGATAACGGCACTTGTTTTAAAAATAAATATGTTAAGAAATTATGTCAAAAGTATAAAATTCAACATCATTTGTCCACTCCCTATTATCCTCAGGGTAATGGCCAAGCAGAAGCATCTAATAAAACATTAATCAAAATCCTTAAAAGACTGGTCACCAAATCTGGTCGAGATTGGCATATTCAATTATATCCTGCTTTGTGGGCTTATCGAACTAGCGTTCGTACTCCCATAGGCACTTCCCCCTTTGTTTTGGTTTATGGCGCTGAAGTAGTTTTTCCCTTTGAATTAGAAGTTCCTTCTTTGGCTCTGCTACTTCAAGATACTAAAGTAGGAGATGAATATCGTGCTGGCATACTTAGTCAGCTGGAACTCCTAGATGAAAAGCGCATCAATGCTTTGGAACATCTTCGTGCCTACCAAAACAAGTTTAAAGGAGCATACCTCAAGAAAGTTCATCAGCGATCCTTTGAGATTGGCGACCTTGTCTTAAAAGAAAATAAAAAAAATACTAATGCAACTAAAGACCTTAAAGGTAAATTTGAGCCCAACTGGCTTGGACCAGATGTCATCACTGCTAAATTTGGATCAAGAGCATATCGATTAGCTACCTTAGATGGTAAAGATCTTAAATAACCTATGAACATTATGCATATTAAACGCTATTATGCATAAATCTGGTCATTTCATCATTGTATATATTGTTATTTTGCATATTGTTAGTCATCCATATAAAAATTTCAAAATAGTAATGGTATTTATTCTTTCCATTCATATATTAAAATCAAAATATAAAAACATCAAAATTGTCAAAATCGTCAAAATCTTCAAAAAACATATTTTATTTTCATACCTGTCAATTCTTGAAGTTTTGCAGTTATATTTTCAATTATTTTGGATAAATTAGCATTTATTTGGAATCTCGCACTTTCACATTCACATGAATAAATATCTTGATTTTATTTGGTATGATTATTAATCTCTCTTATATCAAAGTCCACAGTTGAATTAAATAAAGTTTTGAGCATAGAGAACTGATCTTGTTATTTACTTGAACCAAATATATCTTTTCACATTAAAATGATTTCATTGCAAATTCAATATGATGCTACATGGTAAAAGTGGTTTCTTGAGCGAAAAGTTTCCCCTGCTATCCTATCATGCACATGGTCTAGAATCTTTGAGAATTGACAAAAGGACAAGCTCACCCCTACCCAGAATAAAAATCCCTTGCTCTACAGCTAATCCGAGCAAGTATCCCTAGCATAGGAAGAAAAAGAAAAGTCAAAGAAAATGAGAAAAAACAAAATTTCATTTTGTACCATCGCAACAATATTTCAGCATTATCTCAAGTTCCAAGCAAAATACCAAAAAAAAAAAAAGAAGAGAAAAAGAAAAGCAAAAGCAAAATGCAATAAATCCCTTTCCCTACCCCTTGAAAATAAAATAAGGGTGAATGAGCTTGAATCCCTGGAATTCTCAATTATTTGAAAACTATGAGGTAAGCCCCATAACAGGTGGTTTGTTCCCAACCCGCTTGGCCTTGGGTAATCCCTAGCGTGGTGATATGTCTGTCACATTAGTGACCTTCTTTTGTACAGACCTATGTTGGCTTATGGATTAGCTAGCTCTTGATAGCCTAACTTACACAGTAGTCTAGTACGGTTGCATGCATATAAATCATGGTCAACGAACATTCATTTGGTTAATTCAAATTACTTGTATCAAATTATCTTGCTCAAAATTGGTGAACGAACACTACAATTGCACACACATTTGTATTTGAGAGATTCTCTATCATTATGATAAATCAAGATCGGCAATGAACTCACATATGCACATGAGGGTTCCTTATAAATCTACATTTGTCTTTGAGATAATTTAAAATATTTTTGCAACTCTTTTGGAATAAATTTTATTCTTATTTCAGAACATCTGTTTAGTATAAAAACAATTACATACATTGTTTTCAAAAAATCCAAAATTCTTTTCAAACAACATATTACAAAATTTAGTAAATAAAGTCAAGTTCTATATTATTATTTTCCGTTTATCTCAAAATCAAAAATCAATCATGCAATAAAACTAAAATATCAATTTCTTCTTTGGATTTCACGATGATGGTATAAGTCTATACCTATAATTCTATGCCTAGCGCAAACCATTGTTCTAATTTTATTTTTCCATTCATTTTAATTCATAAAAACATATGGCTTACATCATTGTGTTACACAATTGTGGTTTAAAACGAACGAACACTTATTCTATTTCATGTCATTATGTCAACATTCAATTTTGCAACCATGGTATAATTTCTAAGGAATTGTTCAAAATTTTATCACACTTAGGAATTTATGCCTAGAAAAATCATATTTTTTAATATTTCATGCATACTATTTTCATGAAAATCTGAAAACAAATCATCACCATCATTTTTTACCATCACAACACAAAGTCTTAAGACAGTCTCTTAAGCATTATTTTACTTTTAGCAATATTTGTATACTAGGATTAGCTTGACGACCGAGCGAGCGGCGACTCCATGAAATGGTCTATAACAGTGACAATGTCCTTTGAAATTATTGTTAGAAGTCCCTTTTATTTTTCATCAAATCACACCAAAACAACCAATTGTTTACATAAGATTATTTCATTTAAATTTTACAACATGACATAAAATTATAATATTTCTAAAAACGACATAATCACATGAATCATCAATAATCAATTGCAAAATTCAACATTAAAGCATCATACACAAGTCATATCATCAAAAAGACCATATATATATCAACAAATTATGTACATCATATCAAAACTGGACTGGTATGCCACAATCAATAACCTGGCATACTCAATCCTCTCAACAAATATATAATAAAAAAAATACAATCTCTGTGTCATGAGTGTCTAGTCTCGAGAAGCTCTCGAGCTCTCAACCTCGTCTCCTCTCCCACCCTGAGGTGGAGGAGGAGGCCCCATCGGAGTCCGCCCTGTGTCGTGGGTCCTTGACACGATCGTGACTAAACCTTAGTAAAAGATTAAAATTCAAATTTTAACCCCGAACTGCCTGTTACCCGCTTTCCTTTTTTTGTGCCATTTTTAGGATTTGTTTTGACCGTTGGACGATATCGTCGTATATTAGACAAAATTGTCCTAGATCTGACGAATTCGTCTGGAACAGAACATCCAGACGATTTCGTCCCAAAATTGAATTTTCATACTTAGCTTATGTTTCAACAACCTCTCTAACCTGGGCAGAAAGCGTGTCTGTGCAGTTAGAGTCTCCCCCATTGGAGATCTCCCAAATTGGGATGATCTCCAACCTCCTAACCTCTCCCTAATCCTATATAAACTAAGATTTTCTCAGTTTATCCCCCTAGAACTCCCTGATTGACTCCCCTGAGCCCCCCCAAAATTTCGACGCACCTCAGAGCATCCTCACACCACTATTTGCATTCTGCATTTCATGTTTTCTTGCAGGAACTTTACTATTTTTCAATCGAAGCTAGCTCGGATCGTCACAAGCGATTCTAGGCGATTTCGGATGATCCTATCGAGAAGCGCAGATGATCTTGTACGATTGGAGGCGATCCCGACTGTAGTCCAAATTGGGGGCAATCAAAGTCTAGAGTTTGCATCTTTTATTTATTTTCTGCATTTCTTTATACATTATTTTAGTTATTATATTTATGCATCTTGGAGTTCACCTCATTTAGGATAACCACATGGTAAAGTTAAAATCGATCATTAAATCTACTGCATTTCTCTTATTTGTTATTTGAATTTATTATTTACGCCTGTTTGTTGTTGTTTCGATCATTATCCTTCGCTTTTGTAGTTGCATATTTGGTATTTTGTATCTATTCCTATGATTGCAGGTTTTTGACGAATTCATCATATTGACGATGATATCGTCTGATCTCAGACGATTACGTACGAGTTGAGACGATCTGGACTGCTACAAAACTCAAAATCTTCATCAGACATCCGAAATCAGGTATGTACTGTTCTAGTTAGTATATTCTCTGTGTTTAGCATTCATTCCTGTTTTCTGTATTCACCTAAATCTGTATTGGAATATAGAATAGTTTAGATTCATATTGGCCAAACCTAGGAATTGAATGATTAAAGCGCAAAATGAACACATCAAACTTAATATCAACCTAGGTGTGGAAACTACCACTCAAAAGTTTCTTGGTGAACCCACCATTCATCAAAAATTCACTCTTATACTCCTCCCCTGAGAGGCGGGACCTTCAAGGGGCCTCTCAGTCCGAGGTATTGTCCCATCCTTCTCGCATCCCCCTTCCCGGCATGGATCCTATAGCCTGAAGGTAAGTATGTGAAAAATTTGGAGCGATACACCTCCATTTTTGTACTTTTTTCAATTTTTTTGTAGGAATCTTGCATTCCTTAAAAAACTTGAGGGGGCACCCTAGCCTTAGAGGTATTAATGGTAGTAGTAACTCAATTTACATGTAAATTTTTGGTGTTCAAGATAACACCCTTTTTTGCACCACACCTTCATCCAAACCCGACCACCCCTTTTTATGTGTGTTCGTTGTCTTTGTCCATAGGTGTCTACATATTTCTTTGATGCATTTACTTGGCCATAAATGCATCAAAGAGGGGGCAAAATGTAGACATGGAAAATATACCCATCAAAATGAGTCAATATTTCCTTAGATCTTTAGGAAACCACCCAAACTTACCAAGTGCAAATTTGGGGCCCTTTTCCTCTCTTCCTTTGACATTTTTCCCTAGCCTTACCAAATTCATGTCTGTTCTATATGAGACATGAATTTAGTTTTCTAGATTTATACCCTATAATTATTGGGCATAAATTTAGCGTTTTAGGGGTTTTCTCTCAAAAACCCCACCCCTCATCGGCCCGTTTCGTTATTGGCCCTTGCTCACGGTGACATTTAAATTTCCACCCTTTTAACCGTCCAAACCGCTTATAAATAGAGGATTGAACTCCCTCTTTTTCCCAATATAAACCCAATAATTTTTTTAGAGAATCCTATGTTGGCAATTTGAGTTATTTTATGTTATCATTGATGTCACATGGATCACATTTGAGTTTTGGTGGCAAAAGCACTTCATAAAATATCATTTATGCCACCAAAAGCTTCGATAAATCCTTGTCCTCGATTTTCAAATGCATTCGAATTGATAACGTAATGCGAGAAGAGCCTGTGTGTTGAAGCAAGTGTAAAGAGGCATGTGAAGGGTTTACGAAATTCAAGTTTGTTGAAGAATCGTTCGCAGAGGATAACTAAATGCATAGGCACCTTTGGCCTAGTGTTTTGTGCATTGTGTAAGAAGTAGGAGGTCTTGCGATCGAGTCTCGTTGGGGATGCTTGCTGTGTTGAAACGCTCGAAGCATTTTTGAGTTTTCGAAGGGCACAAAATATTGAGGTATTTGTTTTGGTTTGTGCCCCTTTGAACACGTGAGGGTGTGTGGCCCAACGACGGCTTGGCTGTGGTTAAGGCGCTAAGCGAGGAGGCATCAAGGTATCGAATCCCGTCAGGGACAGAAGCAAGTTAATATTTTTTAATATTTTATTTTTCTAAAGTTGCCCTAGGAGAAATAAGGGTTATGATGCACCTTAATAAAAAGAGATATTTTTGGTGATTTTATTTTTGGAAGTATATCATATTATATATCGTTGGAAAGCTTATTTCGAGGGATATTTGATTAACTTGCTTAGATGGAGAAATAAGGTGTGTGTAAAGAGATATTTCTGATTTTGTAAAGAGGTTCAAAAGTGAAGGTTGCTTTGTTCTTTTTCAAAGAGGATTAATTCTTTCATGATGGGACATGATGTATTTTATTGAGTATGAGTAATAAGGTGTTATTTTGATATTATTGTTGTGTTATTAATCATGATCCCTAACCCTTATTTAAAGTTGAAAAATAAATTTTGTTGAGTGTGGCAGATTTAGTGGACAACTAATAAGGCATCAAAAATGTATGAGCAATATTCTCCATTGACTTTGTTTATGGTGGTTGATTTCTGAAATATCATTGGAGAGAAAAGGATTTATTGTGGTTTCCTTTTTGAAAGTGGTTGGTTGAATGCTTCAAGGTTTTTTGGTTTGAGAGTTGTGATTAAACCTTGTTTTATAAGCATTATTGTTGAAGCCATTAGTTGTGTGAAAAACCTGAGATAGGGTTTGAGAAGAACATGAGTATCATTGTTATGTGAAGAATATTTTATAAGCATTGTTGTTGAAGCCCATTGATTGTACAAAGAACTTGAACTTGAGTTAGAGGAGAACATGAGTATCATTATTATGTGAGATTTATGGTTAAGCATTGTTGGAAACATTTTGAGTTGGTTTATACATGCTTGGACTAGGTATTGTGAGAAAGAGTTGTTCCTTGTTGTGATTGGTTGAGTAGAGTTGTTTGAGCCTAGTCAAGTGATTATGTGAAGTGGTTGTTCAAGTTCCATGAAACAAACTATTCTATATTCTGATTTGAGTTGAGATCATTGTAGATCATTTTTGTCATCCATTGTAGAGTGCATTGCCATTCATTATTGAGTTCATCATTGAGCCTTACCTTCATAGATTTGTGGATGAGATTTGAGTGCTACTTGAGCACGATGGATTGAGCCTTTGAGAAGGCCTTTGGGATAGATTTCTGGACAGATTTGTGGCATCTTTTGTGTATGATTGATTGAGCCTTTGAGAAGGATTTTGGGATAGATTTCTGGACAAATTTATGGCAGATTTTATACATGATTGATTGAGCCTTTGAGAAGGCTTTTGGATAGATTTATGGATAGATTTGTGGCATATTTTGTGCATGATTGATTGAGCCTTTGAGAAGGCTTTTGGATAGATTTATGGACAGATTTGTGGATAGATTTTGAGCAAGTTCTTGGTGAGCTTTCTAGAGCATATTTGAGTAAGTTCTTTGTGAGCTTGCTAGAGCAAATTTTGAGTAAATTCTTGGTGAGCTTGCTAGAGAATATTTTGAGTAAGTTCTTAGTGAGCTTGCTGAAGCAGATCAGTGGATTGCCTACCTAAGCAAATCAATATTGCCTTGTTGAGCATATCAGTGGATTTCCTACCTAAGCAGATCAATATTGTCTACTTGAGCAGATCAGTGAATTACCTTACTGAGCAGATCAGTGGATTGCCTACCTGAGAAGATCAGGATTGCCTACCTGAGCAGATCAGTGGATTGCCTACCTGAGTAGATCAATAAATTGCCTAGCTTTGAGCAGATCAAAGTAATTATTTGTATTGGGATAAGGATCCCTATTTATTTATGAAATATTATAAGGATATTATCTTATGGAGTACCCCACATTGGGGGAACCACGTTAAATATTGTGTCTCAATTGTGTGTGGTGATTTGTGCTCTTGCTTACTATTGCTATCTATGTCATTAATGCACATTGCTATATTTGGATATTGCAATTAAGGACACTAATTGATATTGGCTTGGAAATAAAGTAAAAAATGGGCGCTATAATGTTCACCCCCCTCTTAGTATAAGCTTGTGTTATTCATCCTAGATCTTTACTCACTCATTTCCTGCTAACAAGTGCTCTTTTTCTACGATTTGTTGTTTTTGTTGTTTTATTGCTTTGGTGTTGTCTACCCTTGGGGATCAAGTGGAAGAGTATTTATGGTTGAATATATCTACCATTTTGGAGTGGTTCCTTCATCTTATCATTGCTCCTTACTTTATCCATCGGCTAACCAGGTTCTTTACTTGTATTATTAGTCATTAGATCTATGTTGCATCATATGTTTTTATGTTTTGTGACCCAAAAAGTACCTTTGAACATACAATGCACAAATTTGAATTTCCATATTCATGCTCCCTCATTACAAGGTGTGAATTTGGTCAATTAGGACTTGGGGATAAATTTTTGCTCCTCAAAACCCTAATTTGTTACCTAGATTTTAGCTTTCTATCATATGCATTCTATTTCATTGTTGCATGTCCATTCCATATTTATTTTACTTGTTCCAAAGGTAAAAGATCATTTTATTTTTTAATAGTCAACCTAAAGGGTCAAGGGGACTTGACTGTTGCACCTCCAATCTCAGTCATATAGCAACCTAAGTAGGTCCTCAAAAGCTAATCATATTTTATAGGGTTTTGTAAGTTATCTCATAGGTTTGAAGTTGTTTGGATATTTTGGATGCAAGTAAAAGCTAGGATCAACCATCGAATCAAGTAAGTACCTCAGTAGATTTTTAGGATGATTGTGTGTCTTTTTCCTTTCTATTTTAGATTTTTATCACAAAAGAAAAATAAAATACTTGATCTTTTATTTCTAGGAATTTGAAATAAAAAAGCATATAGTTTGCATTCTAAGGTTAATTCTATTTTTGCATTCTCTAAAACCCTTCCTCAAAAGAGAAAATTTATTTTATTGCAAATTAGGATTTTGTCATCATTGAAAATCAATAATCATTCTAGGATCAGTTTCTTATCTTCTTACATCTTTGTTTGTATTGCATTGTTATTTCATTTCCATAGCTTAAATTTTAGAAAGGCCAAACATGGGTGTTTGCTCAATATACACATCAAACATTCCATCCTTTTACTTGGAGTGAATATTTAAATCATTCTTGGTGAAACCCTCAATCCCCAAGCCCCTAAGTGTAGAGAATATAACACACCCCCACGATCACCTTGGCTCCCAACAGATCCAACCAAAAATCAAACCTCTTTGCTATGTACCATACACCATCACTAAGAAGGTATGATGAAATTTCCTTGAATTGAATTCTCTATCTTATCTTTGTTTGCATCCAATATTAAATGTTAAACTTCTTAGGCCCTATCATCCACCTATATTGGACACTTTCATAGTAGTAAAATAGTTGGACATTAAAGAACTCAATCTAAATAGATTAGCATTAGTGGAGGAGGATTATATTTTTAACACATGGATTAGGACTACCAAAAGGTAATCCACTCAAATGTACAAAGTGATCAAGGCAAGACAACTTGGTCACCAAGTGGAATGGCTCACAAAAAATCAGATAAAGAAATAAATTTTGCACCTAATATCAAAGGTTGGTGTAATTAGGGGGATGAATGATCTAAGCATGTTACCTTTTATGGCATGGATTTATGCTCAAAAATTTTCAAAAATATATTTCTTATCCTAACCACACTTTAGGGGCATAATTTTGTACTTGAGACTCTATTTTGATTCATTCAAAATGCATTGGAAATATTACAAGAAGATCTACAATTTTTTATAGGAAATTAGCATGGAATTCCTAGACCAACTAAATGAAAAAATTGTTTTAAAGGCCCTCAAAATATTGGAACTCATAATATTTTCTAAAAATGAACAAAAGAAATCCATCCACTCAAATATTATACAAAAAATATAAAAGGATAAAATAAATAAAATGATACATAAATATTAAAGAGCATCTATAGGCACCATAAATAATCATTGTATTATCCATAGGTAAGATATACAACACTTTATATAGGACTCAAGTCATATGGACCCCCCCAACAGGGTGGGACAAACTAAATTTTGATGAAGCTACTAAGGGCAATCTTGGGCAAGCTGGTAGTAGTGGAATTTTTAGAGATTGCAATGGTTGCATCCTTCTAGCGTATGCAAAAAAAATTAAATTCCAAACCAACCATTTTGCCAAATCCAGAGCTCTCTACCAAGGCCTTGCTCTAATTGATGACCTTCCCATGGGCAACATCATCATAGAAGGAGACTCCATGAACATAATCAAATACCTCAAGGATGATCATTCTACTTCATGGAGCATCCAAAACCTCATTGATGAATCTAAATTTTACCTTCACAAACTCCACAATTTTACCATCCAACATGTTTATCATGAAGGGAACCATGTTGTAGATGTGCTTTCCAACTTGGTTCTGAACTAGGATGCTCTCACTATATGACACAATAATTTATCTTAGGCCCTCACCCAATGTTGTTCTCATAACTATTGATATATGGCTTTTCATCCTTCCTATTTGTATCTCATGCTCTGGTCCCAGTGGGTATGAGGATATTCACAAGCCTTCTCCTACAGGTTTGAGAGTTTCTCATAAGCCTAGCCATCTAGACATTTTCATCCAGATCTAATTCAAATATAATTTTCCTAGTAGTGTTGTGGAAATTTTTTTCAATCTGAGTCTGAATGATTGTGTCTATCCCACTCATCCTCGGGTAAGCTCTTCCTTTTGGTCATATATTAATGATACTTTTTTGATGAGCATGGTGACTAAAAATTCTTGCACCCACACCACATATAGGTAGTTTGCCATGGCCTTCAAACCCATCAATTGCTACCAGCTATATAGGATTGGGATATTATGTATCAATGATCATTGTCTCCACAAATTTACAAGCACATATTCCTCCCAAAATTGTATTTTGAAACACTTATGCCCTAACGCTCGAACCAATTTAACTAGTGTTTCTAAACATTATTTTCTTAACACGAGTTCAAAGCTTATCAGTATTTTTAAACATTCTTGTGTTGATGTGAATATCCTTTCTAATGATATTTTTAAATACTTCTCATTTAAAACGAGGACCACTCATATTGGTGTTTCTAAAAACCTTTATCATGTCATGAGTGTATGTTCCATTGGTGCTTTTAATCATACTCTTGTCAACATGCTTATCAGTGTTTTTTTAAATATTCATGTATCGATGTGGATGCCTCATCCAATGATGCTATCAAGCTCTTGATACTTAATGTGTATACCACTCTTATAGGTGTTTCTAAACACCCTAGTCCTGTCATGAGTGTAAGTTCCATCAATGCTCCCAATCACACTCTTTTCGATATGCTTATCAGTATTTTTAAACACTCTTAAATCTTACTTTGTAGTGTTTTTAAACACTCTTACGTCAGCATGGAGACCTCATCCATCAATGCTTCCAATCACTTGCTTAAAACATGGACCACTCATTTAGGTTTTTCTAAACACCTATGTCTTGTCATGAGTGTTTATTCCATCGGTGCTTCCAATCAAACTCTTTTTGACATGCCTAAGACCTGTATCATCTTCATGAGTGTCCTTCGTAATGCTCTACCTAATGCCACGTGGCCCTTTTTGGGCAAAGTTTGTAAACTCTCTTTATCCTTTGCCATGTGGCTAATTCATTTGGGTAGTTTTTTGTTGTCTCTCTATTGGTATTTTTGAGACCCTTGGATGTATATTTTTGAGGCCTTTTGGATCCACTCCATTGTTGAACATGGAATTACATGGCTTTCCCACTCCCCTAATAACCATTTTATCCAATGGTCTCCTTTCCATCTAGAAAATAATTTTATCTCCTGGATTCAAGGTTTTCGTGCTTCTTTTTCAATTGTCAAACCCTGTTGTTTGCACTTGTGGAATTGGAGGCCCATTGTTATCACATACCTACTTTGTATCATATATTTTTGGCATCATGTCATGTTTTACAACCGATCTAATTTTTTTTTTTCAAGCGAAAAACCCCTTTGGGGGCCGCCTTGGTCTGAGAGACCACGAACAGGAGGTTCTACACCATCAAAGTCACTTGGGAGTTGCACCTGACCCTGCCCACACCAACATTATCAATTGGATTTTGGATACCCAATTCAGCTTTTTGGTAGAGTGGAGATTTGAACCTGGGACCTCTCTTGAAGGATTTCCCTCTCCTCTCCAACTCACCTACAACACCTGGGTTACAACTAATCTAATTACACCACCACCTTGTGCCTCAATATTTCTTATTTTTAGCTTCATGCTTGTGTAAATTATGAGGACATTGATCTTTTGCCAATTCACTTCCATTGGCTTCCGCCTTGCTCTTTTCATGATTGCATTTCTCCCAATGGTAATTTTATGGTATGGTACTGAATATCATCAATCTATCTGGCATGAGCCTCATGATTCCTTGAATTGGTGGCTAAATTTTATCGGTCATGATGCTCACAAAGATATTAACACTTTTTAAATCTCAGAAGTATCCATTTTTTTATAATTATTTTTCAAGTTCTAGTTGGTGGTCCCGACTTGCTTTCCATATCTACAATTATCTTTCCATTTATTTCTTTATGAATTCCATGGTTGATATTTATTACCACTTTGAGCCTAAGTCCCTCCAACTAGATGCACTTTTTGAGGACATATTTGTTGATCATGGGCTTTTACCCTTTCTTCAAAAAAATGGGCATGACAAATATATATCAATAAATCTTGCTTGTTCATGGAATGAGGGTAAATTCATCGTCAAGGACCTCCATTTTTAAACAAAAATTAATCTTTTAGCCAAGGTCATTGGTATTCTGGATGATGGAGAAATTATCCTATGAGAGAAACACTCCATGGTGGTCGATTTGAACCATTTCAAGGACAAAGGGGAAATTTTAAGTCGCGATAAATGAGGCATTGTTCAGGAATCACTTCCCAAGCCCTAGGACAAGGTGATGATCACTATCCTATAGTACTTCACTGTGGATGAGCCTAACACCCCTTTGAGGAGCTTCCATATCACTTTTCTCAACCACCTTTAGGGAAAGAATATTTTCAATATACATGAGTATATATTCAAGTCAATCGAAAGAGTTGTTCTTAATTTCTAGAAAGGGTCATCTTCATGCCTTGCTCACCAAGGGAATTATCTAATCATTTTCAAACATATGGTCCACAAGGAATCTTAGAGGGTTCCTACCATTCTTGCTTCTGTATCTTCTCTAAAAAATCATGTTATTGCTAGTGTGGGTAGAAGCTCCTTTGGTGGCATTCCTAAGGATAACACCCTGGTGGGCCCATCTCAAGCCACCAATCGGATGCTCAAATACGATTCTCTTATCAATGATGGTCTAGTTGTTGCTAAGTCTAAGTAGCACCACCGCTTTTCCAGGGCCAAGACTTAGATAAAAAAAGGTAAATCCCCTATAATTATTGAGAATTATGGAGATATTTTTGAAGACTCACCCTCACCTCCTAAATTCAACAAGAGAGAAGAACCCTTTACTATGCCATCAATATTAAAGGTCTTTGATCAAGGTAGAAATTCCAATTCTAAAGAGAAATTATGTCTCTTTTATCACCAATTTCAACCATATCCAAGACCTTACCGATGTTCTCAAGGCCCTATCTAGGATGATCAGGATGATGGTAGGGTACCTAGGAATAGATATTTGGGATATATTATTATATTGTATAACCCATAACCCAAGGTTGATTGTATTATAATATTATAATAAAATTAAGGAATTCGAGCAGTATTAAGGGAGATACGACCTTTCGAAGTTAGTCATCCGAAACAAAAATAGTGATAAATTTTGTAGATATTTTCTAGAAAAATATCTCATCTTTCGGAAGCCATATCTCTGCGTAAGTTTATCTGATTCAGGCGATTCTTGGATCAGTTTGTGCAGAATTTGAAGATATTTTAAATTAATGGTCATATGAAGGAATCCAAGCAATATTGAGGGAGATACAACCTTTTGAAGTTAGTCATCCGAAACAAGGATAGTGATGAATTTCATAGATTTTTTCTGGAAAAATGTCTCATATTTCAGAAGCTATATCTCTGCGAAGGTTTATCCAATTCAGGTGATTCTTGAATTAGTTTGTGCAAAATTTGAAGAGCTTTAAAATGAGTGGTCATATGAAGGAATTTGATTAGTATTGAGGGAGATATGACCTTATGAAGTCATCCATCTAGAACAAGGGTAGCGACGAATTTTCAAGTCACGAATTTTTCAAAAGATGAAATTTGTTTAGTTCGGGTAAGCAAATCAGATGCACTTTATTTTGTTTGGAAAAAAAAATTGCAGATCTAGTTTTCTATGTGGATTTTTAGCTTCAACTCAATGGAAAGATATTTATTTCCATAAAACCCTAGTTTGCATTATGGCATGATATATATTCTAAAAAAACCCTAGTTGCATTAGGGCATGAACAATGGCAATCCAAATTTTTTCTAGAGAAGATGATATTGATGTTATGGAATGGCAAAAAAATTTTAGAGCTCTATATCATAATATTTCTTTCGGGAAATCCTTCCTTGGTATATGTCTTGAAGGGGAAAATTTTTCTTGGTGGATAATTTTTTTAAAGGAAGGAATAATGAATACACTTGGGATGAAATAGAGCATGCATTCTTGAGTAAATGGGACCCATATTATATAGATATTCAAATGGATGTCATCAAAGACCTTGAAAAGAAACTACAGGGAATTAAAAATGAGCGAAATGAAATAAAAGGAGATTGGGAATTTTTTAGGAAACAAAATGAAGACTATGAAAAATAAATAAAATTACTAAAGGAGAAAGAGGAAAATATCAGGTAAGATAATGATAGGAATATAGAAGGCACATCATTGGATTTACAAAAGCAAGAGCAGAATAAAAAAGGTTTAAATTTAACTAAAAGTTCTATATTACAAGTTCATGGAAGCATGCAAAAGGAACATGTTATTATTTCCATTGATCCTGGTAGTAGTTATAATTTTATTAATATTGCTTTGGCTAAGAAGTTGCAAGTTCAAGAAACAAAAATTAAGGACATACAGCTAGAGGGTGAGCATGTTCATATTTTTGAATATTTGAATATCACCATGGATAAATATGTTTTACATTCATATTTCTATGCTATTGATATGGATGATGAGGATATTGTTCTTGGTTATCCTTGGTTATATTCTTTGGGTACTGTTAACATTAATGTGCAAAATAATTTTATGAAGTTATGGCACAAGAAAAAGAAGATAACATTGCAGGATATTTCTCATCTTAAGAAGCAAGGATACAAGGAAAATCAAGAAGTGGTTGTAGAGAAACAAATTGAAGAACCTGAAACAGAATCCAAGAAGGTAGTAGTAGCAAAAAATTCCATGGAAGTAGCAGCAATAGAGTTCATGGAAATAACAGTAACAGAGTCCAAGATAGAAGAGCACAAGGACACATCAAACAAAGAGAACATGAAAGGACAATGTGTAGAAGAATTTAAAATAATGGAGCCAAATGTTGAGAAGTCAAAGAAGGTAGAACATCAAGTTAAGGTTGCACCATATCGCCATCCACACCACCATGAGCATCAACAATCTTGGAGGTATGGTTCAAAGCAACAATATTATGGTTCTACATGGAATCATAAGGGCACCAATTATGGTAGTGTTTGGTAGAGAAAGCATAGGGATCCTAATTTTTATGGTGGATCATCAATATCAAGGAAAAAATGGACCCATCATTCAAGTTATCAAAATACAGTAGCAAAAGCATGGAGCCAACGAAGCAGATTTGGATACTCAAGTAACAAAATGGCATACCGTGTTTTACTTGGATGGATGGATGATCAAGATTGATACCAGTTGCTAATTTTGCTTAGCAAATAATATTATCATGTTTCTTCATATGTTTCGAGGACGAAACATTTGTAAGGAGGGTGGCATGGTAGGGTACCTAGGAATAGATATTTGGGGATATATTATTATATTGTATAAGGATTGGCATGGGCCACCCATAACCCAAGGTTGATTGTATTATAATATTATATTATATTATAATATTATATTATATTAGTAGTAGGCTCTCCAAAGTAGAATAAGAATATGGATATAAAGAAGAGATATGTGTCATTGTAATCATCATTGGAGATGCATATTATGTAGTCGTCTTTGCCCACGAAGTGTCTTGTGGGACTTTACCCTCCTTGAGTGGCTCTCTCATCTTGGGAGATCTTGTGGAGTGATTCCTTCCTTAAGGAGTATTATTGGTGTTTCCCTACCTTAAGGGTATTATCTATCTCTCTCTCATTTGTGGATTTTTATTGTGGATGAATGATTTGATATTTCTACATATTGGTGAATGATTTATGTTAATGATAATAAATTTTTGCAATAGATGGCCTCGTCTCTTCTTTAGTAGGCCAAGGCCATCCTTGATGAATTTAAACTCTCTTTCGTGAGTTCTTAGAATGATGGTATGTCTTCTCCTTCCCTGGGTAATGTTGAGTAAAGGGTCTACTTCTCAGGTCTTGCTTCATATGTTTCTTTTTTGGTTTCTATTTTTTTTTGGCCTTGGGTCTGCATACCCTATCTCTTTTTGGAGACCTTCATGGTCAAATTTTCTTGTGTTGGTTAGGTGATTTTCTCCCTGTATTGGAGAACTCAGTATTCTATTTCTTATTTTTTACTTTGTAAAAGGTTTGGGGACCCTTTCAAAACCCCTTTCTCCAATCAATAAAAAAATATACACAACACTTCGATGATCAAAATGAGGAATGGGAGGGGTCTTTATACCAATACCAAAACCTTAATTACATAATTGAGTTTAACTTAAGCTAACATAACAATAGGAATTAAGGTTAATTATAAAATACAAAGTGGGTTTAACCATAACAAGGCTAATCATAGTCCATAGGGTTTAAATAAAATATTACAATAAATTCAATGCATTGCACAATGAATGCCCTTAGGCCTATCCAATATTACATCATACAATGTTAGCCTTGGCCATAAATCAAATTATACTTTTAACAACCTCCATAATCTAAACTAAGGGGCCAAAGAGAGAAAAAATTAGTAAAAATAATATATTACCCCCATAATGGATGCTCTAATGGGCCTCTACAGTTAGAATCCCCCTCACCATCTATAAAATCCCTACCATTAGTTGTGACCACTTCACAAGATTCCAAAATTGGGGACCCACTGAAAATTTTAAGATTTTGATATTTTAGTTTCCGTGATTTTGATTTTTTTATTAGAATAGAGCCTTTATTTACTTTATTTCATATTTTGTTAGACCTCTTTTGAAAATTTTAAGACTTGATAAATGTAATTTTAAATGTTTTAATTTTAAAAATATTTAATTTTAATGTTTAAAATAAATCATTTAAAATCATTAAATAAAATAATTTAGAGTATAATTTTAATGTTTTAAATCATTCGTTTTAAAGTTTAATTAAAATATTTAAAGTTCATTTTTAATGTTTTTATTTCAAAGTGTAATGTAAATGTTTTAATTAAAATATTTAAAGTACATATTTTTAATGTTTTAAATCATTCATTTTAAAGTTTAATTAAAATATTTAAAGTTCATTTTGAATGTTTTTATTTCAAAGTGTATTGTAAATGTTTTAATTAAAATATTTAAAGTACATTATTATAAAAAGTTTTGTGTTGGTTTTGCAGGTTTTCAATATAAACTGTAGAATGGAATGAACGAACAAAGGAGCGAAAAGCAAAGAGAATAATATGGTTATAAAATCTGTTTTAAACTGTAGAACAGAATGAATGAACATAATGTTAAATTATAAATAGGCCATTGGAAACCAAGAAAAAAGGTCGAACATTTTGGCAGAAGAGGAGAAATTGAAGAACGAACGCCTAGAAAAGGGAAGGACAGGTTGCATCAGATTTCGCATATTGAACAGGAGCTTTTGGAGAATACTTATTGTAAGATCCAAAGTGATATGTCAAATCATTTTATTGAAATAAGCATGATGATGGTATTTCAATTGAGTAAATAGTTTGATATGTTCCTTATTTGTTTTAAAATTCCACAGAAGCTTGCATTCAGTTTATAATTAACTGTGTCATTACTGGTTATTATAAATTGAATTTTTAAATTTGAAAGGTTTTGTTCATTCATACTGTAGCCTATAGATTACATTTCATTTTATTTTTCTACCTTAATCTTTTATTTTATTTAAATTTCAAAAGGTTCGATTTATAAACCTTAATTCAATATTATAAAGTTCAAACTTTATAATTAAGGTTTCATGTTTATTCACCATTCAAATATTTACGTAAGTTTTATATTTGGATGAATAAACATTAAATTTGGTTGGAAGGTTACAGAAACCCTAACTGCAATATTATAAAGGTTCAAAACCTTATAATTAGGGTTTTTTATGTTTGTTCACCATTCAAATATTCAAATTTGATTTTATATTTGGATGAATAAGCATTAAAGTTAAATAAAAACCTAGTTTTAATATTATAAAGTTCTTACATCTGCTTGTTGTGGTGTAGTGGTAAATTCCCTGGGTGTTGGTAGAGGCCGACCCAGGTTCCATTCCCATTGTCTCCATCCTGCAGATATATGGTATAGTTAGGAATGTCCTATGTGTTGGTAGAGGCCGACAAGGCTCCATTCCTCCTATGCCCAACCTGTTGAAAGTGGCACCTCGAAAGGGGTGTTTTCCACTATAAATTAGTTTTACCCAGGTGTTGTAGGTGATTTGGAGAGGAGAGGGCAATCCTCCAAGGGAGGTCCTAGGTTCAAATATCCACCCTACCAAAAAGCTGAATTGGGTATCCAAAATCCAATTGATAATGTTGGTGCGGGCAACGTCGGGTGCGACCCCCGGGTGACTTTGAGGATGTAGAACCCCATGTTCATGGTCTCTCAGACCAAGGCGGCTCCGAAAGGGGTTTTTTGCTTAAAAAATATATATATTATAAATTTCTTAATTTATAATTAGGATTTTATATTTATTTGCTTTTTGGAATTTACGTAAATTTATTTTGAAAAATAAGCATAATTTCAGAGTTGAATATTTCATAAACCCTAACTCAATATTATAAAGTTTTAACTTTATAATTAGGGTTCATGCTTGTTTATCATTTTGTTAATTTTACGTAAAGTTTCATTGGTGAAATAGATATTGATTTTAATTAAAATGCTCAAAGTAATTTATGCAAGCCTTAATATAAAGTTTTGAAGCATTTTTTTAATTAAAATTTTGTTTTGAAGATTTATAAATAAATTTGCATTTCTTAACGTTAAATTTAAAGTAATTTTATTCTTTTTAATATTTTAGAAAGTGAATTTCATTGATTACATCATGGTGATTTCAAATCAAGACACCTAAAATCCAAGCCCCTTACAGAAACGTGAATCAAAAGAGTTGTTTAAGCACTATTTTTTTTACATTTGTATGATACATTGCAAACATAGAACCTTGGAAGAATTCATCATTCTTTTACAAGAGAGGGTTTTAATTGTAAAATCCTAACTAAGTGTGGTTTCGCGATTGGGCGAAATCATCACTCAACACCATTCTTCAAAAACTTAGCTTTAATCCTTTGCAATTTTAGCAATCAATTCTATGTTGGATGTCCTTACCTTTTATAGTATCTACAAATGATCTTTGGTTTCTTTGAATATTTATCCTAGTCGTTGGACCCCTAGGTCTTAGCCTTCTTAGGTTTGAATTTATTTGCTTTGGCCTAAATTTGTGAAGTACCACCACAATGTTAGAAATTAATCTATTTTCTCATAGGATCTTAATCTTAATATTATCACAATAATTCACAAGTATTCACACAATAACTATAATCATGGACTTCACTTAGTATTCCAATACCAAAATAGTATTGAAATTTCTATTACATACATCTCATAGGCTTGCTCTACATATAGCCTTTACAATGACTCTTGACATTTCAACTTCAACAAACTATTCCTCTTCTTAGACTCTTCACTCTTCTGAGAAATATGACTTCATATTTCTCATATGAGAAATATATTTTATTAACTTTTAATAATGACAAATCTCTAATGATTACTAAATGAAAAACTTTCTAAATAACTCATATTTACAAAACTCTTTTCACACGACATATTTACAAACTATTTACAAATATTTACAAGTTAATGTAATAAACTCCAGCATCCCCCTATATTGCACTATTTGGTATAAGATCCATTGTCTTTATTTGATTTGATCTTCTTGATTACTTCTTCATGGTGATGAACCTTTGATCATTTTTTAATCCATGTCTTTGTATTTGTTTAAGTAGTACATATTTGTGTCCCAATATTGATAATGGTCGTTACTTGTACATGTCACACTTCTAAGAAAGTCATCACAATAATATAAATCATCACTAATATAAAAAAAAAAACCATTATTATCCCTGTTGCAATAAATGCTTTCCATATTAACATATTTGAGGCTAGAATCACCATAAATATTTGAATCAATTTTAGGAACATCCCTCATAGTATATTTTCCATTTTTACTAGAGACTATATTGCTCATATCAATATTGCTCAAATCATTACTATGTATACAAGTATTGTTATATGCATTCATGGATTTTAAATAACTAGTGTCACAACTTCCAGCTACCATTATAGATTTCAAAACATACTGAATATCAGTCCTCTGATGAAGATCATACGTGTCCTTCTTTTATAGTTTATATTTTTTATTTTTCTTTCATCCTTTCAAGTAGAGTGTTATTTGTTGATACATTATTGTTATTTTTCCATGAGAATTTTATGTTTAATTAATTATATTTTCTGATATTGTTTTTCTAGTAGAAGTTAATCTAAATGATTTTGTGAAAGTGATATCACATCTAAAGTAAATATACCATTTTGTAGGACCCAAGGGATTTGGTCTGGTTTAGTATTTTGATAAGATATTTCTTACTGCCATTGATGACTTTGAATTCTACTATTCTTCCTCTATCCAACAATTGTGATACCAAAATTAGGTTATTTGTTATCCCTAGAACATAAAGAATATTCTCTAGTGTGCATTTTGAGAAAGGTAGACTAAGTGTAACATTGCTTGTTCCTTGGACTTGGTAGATTTTGTCATCAACAATCTTAATTGGTATACTTTGTTTCACTTGAATAGAATCAAACCAATATAGGTTGTCAATCATGTGATTGTTGGTTCCTGAATCAATATACCACAAATTATCTTCATGTGTAATTTTCGGTGATTGTGGTGATTTACTATATCTCAATACATGTTTGTGACAATATTTTCTTTGCTTTCAAAATTCTTTCTTAATGAAGTTTACCTCTTTAAAAATATGTGATTTTGTGAAAATAATTTTTTATGTATTCATAAATTTTTACTAATTCTTCAAATAACTGTCAATCTTTAAGGATGATTTCAATAAAGTATAAATTTTATCTCCTTGATAATTTTTCTAATAATCTCCTTTCCTTATTTAAAGAAATATTTTATTATCTTTCCAAATTCACTTTGGAGAGAATAAATTCTGCACCCTTATGAAAAATAGCCTTCAAATAATTTGTCTTTGATCAATTTTCAATATTCTTGTCGCTCATGTAACTCGTTAAAAACTTTTTTGTGCCTCCACTTTAAACCTGTTATTTCAACAATATGTATTTTCCTCAAATCAAATAAGCCTTTGAATATTTTTCTCTTCAAAAAATGATAAATCAATAATTGTTTTCCTTAATAATTCAACACTTACAATAAAAAATAATTACTTTCCTTTGTAGTAGAAATACTTATTTCCCCCAAATTCAATATTTAAAATTTCTTCTTCCTTCAATAATTCTTTTATTTTCTTCAAATAAAATCCTTTTCTTCTTTTCTTCAATTTAATATTCTTCTTCTCTCAACAATTTGCTTAAGCAATATCTTCTTTCAAATAATTTTTAATCTCTTTCTTCAACTTTAATATTCTTCTTCAATTTAATTTTTCCTATCTCTTTAAAAAACATCTTTTGATATATTCTTTATTCAAATTTTTCCTTCAAATAATTCATTTTTTAATTCTTTCTTCTTCTTTTAAATTTCTTTCACTTTCTAAATTTTCTTCAATTTCTTTTATCTTTCTTTCAACTATTTCTCTCTCTTTTCAATTCTTCACATTCAAATTTCCTTTCAATATTTCAATCTTCCTTTAAAAACTTTTCAATTTTATTCCTTCAAATAAAATTTGAATTAATTGATAACATTTGTACCTTTAAACTGCCTCCAAATGGTATATTAAACAACCTTTGCTTTTTCAAATTTCAAATATTTGAAAGGTAATAAATCATTTTCTTGGGATATTTCCAATGACACTTTGATTATTTGGGCATTTCAACTTATAGGCCTTTGTTTTGGTTCTAGTATCAAACGCAGTATCTCCTACAAAGTTCTAACAACTATGTCTTTGCCATGTTTTCCTTCTGGTGCACTTTTAAATTCCTCCCTCTATAGACCTGCTTATCTAGGTTGTTCTGACCTATCCTCAAGTGCTATCAAGGCTTTTTCGTCCATCTATCCATTTCAGTTTGAACATCTATAGTGTTCTTCCATAGATGCCTAAACAATCTTCTACAATCTTCTTTACTCATTCCTATTTCTACCAACCATCTCCATGCATGTTTTGGTCATTCTTCTTTTCTCCAAAAACCTCCTTGTACGTTTCAACCATCTTCTTGCATGCTTCACACACTCTTATTCTCAATATTTTTGAGTGTCTGCTCCTTGGATGTTTGTTTCTTGGATGTCTACTTCTTGGATGTCACTTCTCAAGCTTACACAAATTGCTCTCTTCACAATATGTTAAGTGTTGTGTTGGAAATATTACATTATTTGGTACCTTATTACAAGTACCATGTAAATATTTTAGTTTAAGTCATGTAAATATTTGAGTCTATAGTAGGTGTCATGTAAGTGTGGAGTTATGTAAATGTTTATCTTTTAGTGTGTGTAATCATTAGAGGTTTGTTATTATATGGAGTCAATAAAATATATTTCTCCTATGATAAATATGAAGAGTTAGATCTCTCGTGTGTTTGAGGAGATGAATATTTACTGAGAGTAGAAAGGTAAAGAGTTGTGAATGTGAAGAGTCTTGTATCAAATGTGTATATATTGAAAATAAAGCATTGTAATTGGATAATGGAGAACAAGTTGTGCAATGCATTGTATTTGCTGAGATATATTACATTATGTGGTATATGCTAATTTACCCCCATGGTACCTTAATGGTATATTTATAAATAATAGATTGGGGTTAATTCAATAGTTTAGAGTGTTTATATTTCCCCTTTATATAAGTGTGAATGTGCAAGAAATGCATGTGTCATGTAAAGATGTAATGTGCAAGAAATGCACAAGTGTCATGTAAGTTAGAGTGCAAGTGTAGGTTGAGTAAATGTGCATAAGTATCCTAGATTAGGAGTGCAAGTAGAAGTGTAAGATTCATATAGAGGTGTGTTTATAGAGTCAAGTTTTCATCAAGTATGCAAGTGGCAAGTTGATAAGCCAAGAGTCATGATACTTGGCATATGGAGAGCAATAGTCAAGTATGTGAAGAGTCACATTACTATGGCTATATTATGAATATAATGGTATAGAATAGGATAAATGAATTAAGTATTCATAATCAAGTTGTAATAAAAAAAAGGAGCAACAAAGATTGTATATATTTTGATAAATTAATATTGTAATTTGTTCTTCATGTATAGTACAAGAATTATTTAAGCTATTTACATTTATATTGATGTTATTTTATTTATTTATTTATTTAATAAGCTATGTGTGGTTTCTATTGGGGGCCACTCCCATTACTGATAGGGGAGCCAAAATTGCTACCAAATACTCACAAACTCTCATTCATTAAACTTGGAAAAATTTACAAAAATGGTAGACTCTGCCAAATAAACTTCTTTTACAGAAAGATAGTTTATTAAATTTTACATTACATTACAGCATTCCAATTCTAGAAGAAAAATAGCCTAACAGGTCCAGAATGGCCCTTTTGCCTGTAAAAATGCGAACCTGTTTGTATTATTCAGCAGTGGTTTAAATAATACAGCAGCAACAAACGAATTGTCGGAGGTTCAAACCAACCAGCTACAATAGCATTTTGTTATAACGAAATAACAAATGCACAACAGGACAAATAATGAAATAACAATAGCATAACTACGCTAACATCCCCCCTTATTACATTATTTGGGTAATAGGATGACTACTAGCTATACTAACATCCCCTTACATCATTTTGCAATACAAAGAGAGCTGCGAAACAATTCAAATTTGACACGTCCAAGTGCCTTAGTGAAAATGTCTGCAACTTGAGCATCGGTGGGAATGTCTGAAGCTGAATTCGGTGCTTTGGAACTTCATCTCGAATGAAATGACATTGTGTGTCAATGTGCTTTGTTCTTTCATGATGGACTGGATTCTTGACGAGGTTCAGAACACCCTGATTGTCGCAAAACAAGTATTGGAGATTTTGATGGATGGCCCATACTTGTCAGAATGCAACGCAACCATATCACTTCGCACACAGCTTCACGTGCGGCGTGATATTCTGCCTCTGTTGATGAAATAGCAACCACCTGTTGCTTCTTGTTGTGCCAAGAGACAGGACCGGATCCCAGATGAAAAATGTATCCAGAAGTTGACTTGCGATCATCAAATGATCCGACATAGTCGAAGTCCGTGTATCCTTGCAAGAAGAATTTGTTGTTCCTCTTGTATTCTAGGCCATATTCCATAGTACCACGGACATAGTGAAGAACATGTTTTGTTGCTTTCCAATGAGTGGTTTTAGGCTCCTGCATGAACCTCGAAAGATAGTTGACAACAAATATGAGATCTGGCCTAGTATTGGTCAGATATATGAGACTCCCAATCAACTGTCGATAGAGAGTACCATCTACCTGAGGTGAATCATCATATCATGATAACTGAAGTCCATTCTCCATCGGAGTTGCCATTGGCTTGCAATCAGTCATGTGATATTTTTCCAGCAATGTCTTGGCATATTTTTTCTGAGACACTTTGATGGAGTGCTCCTTCTGGCTGAATTCCAGACCAAGACAGTAATGGAGAAGTCCGAGATCTGTCATCTCAAAAGATTTGCACAAGTTTCTTTTGACAGTAGAGATCATAGTTTCTGAACTCCCTGTAATGAGCAGATCATCCACATAGAGTACAAGCAACACTATCTCAGAACCCTGTTTCTTGAAATAGAGGTTTGCATCTGACGGACATCTCTTAAATCCATGCTTGCATAAGGTGATTGTCCATTTTTATATACCAAGCTCGAGGAGCTTGTTTTAGACCATATAAGGATTTGACCAATTTGCAAACCTTCTGCTCTTGGCCTTCCACTTCAAATCCTTCAGGCTGAGTCATGTAGACTTCTTCTTGGAGATCACCATTTAGAAAGGCACTTTTGACATCCATCTGGTGAACTTTCCACCCATATTGTGTTGCCATAGCACACATAACTCGAATTGTGGTCATCCGAGCAGTAGGTGCAAAAGTTTCCTCGTAGTCAATGCCTTCCTTTTGAGCATAGCCCTTTGCAACAAGACGGGCCTTATGCTTATCAATTGTTCCATCTACCTTGTACTTGACTTTATATACCCAAGCCAATGGGTTTCTTTCCATGCGGCAGATCAACAAGATTCCAAGTTTTATTTTTCATCAAAGACTCATACTCTGTATCCATAGCGGCCTTCCACTGAGGCTCACTGAGAGCATCTTGCACTGATGCAGGTTCAAGATCATCTATGGTAGACATGAACGCCCTGTCATCATCAATATCCATATCCTCTACTTTTGTACTTGGAGTTACAGAAAGTTCCTCAAAATATTGACAAAGATCATCAACCTCACCAGTTTCTTTGGCTTCTTTTTCCTTTTGAGCCATACTGCGTGTACGAGGTCTATCCAAGTTCAAATTGGGAGGAGTGGATAAATTTGCATCTCTGATTGTATTTGTACACCATTTTGGATTCTTCTTCGGTGGTGTTGAAGAAGATGTAGAAGGACCTCCTATCTGTGTTGACGAAGGAATCTTCTCTTCCTTAGATTCCACAAGATCTAGGTGTACTTTAGATGTGCTCTGTGATGTGAAAGCTTCATCAAAGACAACATCTCTGCTGATATGAATTTTCTTGGTCAAAGGATCTATCAAACGATATCCTTTAGAGTGCTCATCATAACCAAGAAAAATACATCTCAGTGTTTTCTCATCTAGCTTCTTCCTTTTCTCTTTCGGTATGTGCATGAAAGCGTGACATCCAAAAATACGTAGATGAGATATGGAGGGTTTTTGACCACTCCATGCTTCCTATGGAGTCATTCCTTTTAGGGCCTTTGTGGGTGCCCTATTCAACAGATATACTGCAGTGGTGACAGCTTCTGCCCAATATTGTTGCCCAAGAGTAGCCCTATTCAACAGATATAAATTGCGAAATCACGACATTTTCTTCTCTGGTCTTTCCTGTCTTCTTTCGATCGCGATTTCACGACATGTCGCGACATCGTGACATTTTTTGCTCCGTGCCTTCTCTCTCCTTCTTGAGTCGCAAAAATGCGACATGTCACGATATCGCGACACTTCTCTCTCTTGTGCCCTCTCTCAGCTTTTGGTCACGATTCTGCGACATGTCGTGATATCGTGACACTTTTCTCTCTTGAGCCTTCTCCCAGAATTTCCGCTCAACGGGGGGGGCATTCAGGGACGTCTCGCGCCCGCGTGGGATGACGCCCTCCTCCAACGGGGGGGGACGACGTTGTGTCCTCCTCCTTGGACGTCGCAGCCCTGAGCGCGCTGCGTCCTGCGGCCGTCTAGCTGCTGCGTCCATCGCGGACGTGGCAGCGCTGCGTCCATAATTTGGGCACGCGTGCTGGGTCCTGTGGCCGTTTTTTTTTTTTTTTCTTCGTTGCTGGTATAAATCGCGCAGCGATTTTTTTTTTTTTTTTTAAAACACCTGCACGTCGCACGATTGTGCGCGGCGTGAAAATAAAATTGCCTCCCCAGCAACAGTAGAAAAAAAACTGCGTCCTCCTCCAGCCTCGGCTTCTCACGCTTCTCTGCTGCGATCTGGCTCTGATGACATGTAAAAATGTGAACCTGTTTGTATTATTCAGCAGTGGTTTAAATAATACAACAACAACAAACGAATTGCTGGAGGTTCAAACCAACCAGCTACAATAGCATTTTGTTATAACGAAATAACAAATGCACAACAGGACAAATAATGAAATAACAATAGCATAACTACGCTAACATTGCCTTCACGACTGCAACTCTGTCTCCGCAGTTTCTCGACTGCAACTCTATCTGCGTTGTTTTCCGACCCTTGTGCATGCCTTCGCTTCCCCTTTTAAACTCTTTGGCGTGACTCTCTGTTTTCCTTTTCTGACCCTTCATTTCATTTCTCGTGCCTCTTCGTTGTTCTGGATTTCGAAACGTTCCAACTCTTGGTCTTCGTCCGCTTTCACTGCACCTTGGTGCCACGTGCTTGTCCAGTGCTGCCACTATAGACTCTGTCCGCTTGTCACCCAATGATGGTGTTCGATATACCCCCGCTCGATAATTTCCTCTGTAACGGCCCTTGTAACCGCCTATCATTTCTTTTCTTTCCTTCTGTTTAGTCATGAAAACGTGACATGTAGCGATATCATGACATTTTTGCTTTACTGCCTTCTTGCCCCCTGTCGAGTCACAAAAATGCGACATGTCGCGATATCACGACACTTTTTGCTTTTCGGCCTTCCTGCCCTTTGCGAGTCGCAAAAATGCGACGTTGCGATATCGCGACATTTTTCTCTCCTGCGCCTTTTGGTCGCGAAAATGCGACATGTCGCGATATCGCGACATTTTTCTCTCGTTCGCCTTTTGGTCGCTAAAATGCGACATGTCACGATATCGCAACATTTTTCTCTCCTTCGCCTTTTGGTCGCGAAAATGCGACATGTTGCGATATCGCGACATTTTTTCTCCTTTGCGCTTTCCTTCGTCCTTTGGTCGCAATAATGCGACATGTCACAATATCATGACATTTTTCTCTCTTACGCCTTCCTTCGCCTTTTGGTCACGAAAATGCGACATGTCGCGATATCATGACGTTTTTTCTCCTTTGTGCTTTCCTTCATCCTTTGGTCGCGATAATGCGACATGTCGCGATATCGCGACATTTTTCTCTCCTGTGCCTTCCTTCGCCTTCTGGTCGCGAAAATGCGACATGTCGCGATATCGTGACACTTTTTCTCCTTTGCGCTTTCTCTCATCCTTTGGTCGTGATAATGCGACATCTTTCCTTTTCGGTTCCTCTTTCTCCTTTTCGGTCGTGAAATCACGACATGTCGCGATATCGCGACATCTTTCCTTTCTGCCTCCTCCTCGCCTCTTGAGTCGTGATATCGTGACAACTTGGCTCTCTGCTTTCTTTCTGCTCCTTCGGTCACGATTCCGTGACATGTCGCGAAATCACAACATTTTCTTCTCTGGTCTTTCCTGTCTTCTTTCGATCACGATTTCGCGACATCGTGACATTTTTTGCTCCGTGCCTTCTCTCTCCTTCTTGAGTCGCAAAAATGTGACATGTCACGATATCGCGACACTTCTCTCTCTTGTGACCTCTCTCTGCTTTTGGTCGCGATTCTGCGACATGTCGTGATATCGTGACACTTTTCTCTCTTGAGCCTTCTCCCGGTTCAAATCCCACCGACTCCCCCCTAAGGTATAATTTTTTTTTTCAAAGTGTTTTTTAATTATTATTTTTTAATTAAAATTTTTAATTTTAATTTATTTTTTATAGTTTTTAAACTTTATAAATTAAAATTTAATTTTAATTTATTTTTTCATAAGTTTTAAAACTATATAAATTAAAATTATTTATTTTAATTTTAAATATATAATAATTATTAAAATGCTTTGTTAAAGAGATTTTTTTTTTAAGGGGGATATTTTTCAAAAAATCAAAGGGGGAATGTGAGTAATTTTCTGAAAAATAGCAATTTGGCCAATTGTAAAAGGTGCATTTTCAGTTGTGACCGACACCTTGTGGGTTATTCCTGTGGGCATTTTTTTTGTTGTATGTTGCATATTTCATTTTTGCACTATAACATTAAAAATTAAAATCAAAACACTCCCTAAGTCCCGAATAATTAAAACCCATCCGTGCAATTTATTTGCACTGCAGCGATCGGTATTTGTGATACCTCGCCGAGCACTTACAGGTAAAGCTGTAGTGATTTGGCTATCTGTATCCGCCGCCTAATATAGTCGCTACAACGACGTCTGAGCTTGTTCTCTATAAATCGTCGGGGAGAGATAAGTTAGCCATTTTTGCATTTTTTTTACTCCATCCACTACCCTTTATCGCACTTGTGTTTATGCGTAAATCCTGATGAAGTATTCTTCATAGTGTTTAGGATTTACGCCTAAACACAAGTGCGATAAAGGGTAGTGGATGGAGTAAAAAAATGCAAAAATGGCTAACTTATCTCTCCCCGACGATTTATAGAGAACAAGCTCAGACGTCGTTGTAGCAGCTATATTAGGCGGCGGATACAGTAGCCAAATCACGACAGCTTTACTCGTAAGTGTTGGCCAGAGGTATCATAAATACCAAACGCTGCAGTGCAAATAAATTGCACGGATGGGTTTTAATTATTCCGGGGACTTAGGGAGTGTTTTGATTTTAATTTTTAATGTTATAGTGCAAAAATGAAATATGCAACATACAACAAAAAAAATGCCCACAGGAATAACCCACAAGGTGTCGGTCACAGCCGAAAATGCACCTTTTACAATTTGCCAAATTGCTATTTTTCGAAAAATTACTCACATTCCCCCTTTGATTTTTTGAAAAAATATCCCCCCTTAAAAAAAAAATCTCTTTAACAAAGCATTTTAATAATTATTATATATTTAAAATTAAAATAAATAATTTTAATTTATATAGTTTTAAAACTTATGAAAAAATAAATTAAAATTAAATTTTAATTTATAAAGTTTAAAAACTATAAAAAATAAATTAAAATTAAAAATTTTAATTAAAAAATAATAATTAAAAAACACTTTGAAAAAAAAAATTATACCTTAGGGGGGAGTCGGTGGGATTTGAACCGGGAGAAGGCTCAAGAGAGAAAAGTGTCACGATATCACGACCAAAAGCAGAGAGAGGGCACAAGAGAGAGAAGTGTCGCGATATCGTGACATGTCGCATTTTTGCGACTCAAGAAGGAGAGAGAAGGCACGGAGCAAAAAATGTCACTATGTCGCGACATGTCGTGAAATCGCGATCGAAAGAAGACAGGAAAGGCCAGAGAAGAAAATGTCGTGATTTCGCGACATGTCACGGAATCGCGACCGAAGGAGCAGAAAGAAAGCAGAGAGCCAAGTTGTCACGATATCACGACTCGAGAGGCGAGGAGGAGGCAGAAAGGAAATATGTCGCGATATCGCGACATGTCGTGATTTCACGACCGAAAAGGAGAAAGAGGAACCGGAAAGGAAAGATGTCGCATTATCGCGACCAAAGGATGAGAGAAAGCATAAAGAAGAAAAAGTGTCGCGATATCGCGACATGTCGCATTTTCGCGACCAAAAGGCGAAGGAAGGCACAGGAGAGAAAAATGTCGCGATATAGCGGCATGTCGCATTATCGCGACCAAAGGATGAAGGAAAGCGCAAAGGAGAAAAAAACGTCATGATATCGCGACATGTCACATTTTCGTGACCAAAAGGCGAAGGAAGGCGTAAGAGAGAAAAATGTCATGATATCGTGACATGTCGCATTATCGCGACCAAAGGACGAAGGAAAGCGCAAAGGAGAAAAATGTCGCGATATTGCAACATGTCGCATTTTCGCGACCAAAAGGCGAAGGAGAGAAAAATGTCGCGATATCGCGACATGTCGCATTTTCGTGACCAAAAGGCGAAGGAAGGCGCAGGAGAGAAAAATGTCGCGATATCGCGACATGTCGCATTTTTGCGACCAAAAGGTGAAGGAAGGCGCAGGAGAGAAAAATGTCGCGATATCGCGACATGTCGCATTTTTGCGACTCGCAAAGGGCAGGAAGGTCGAAAAGCAAAAAGTGTCATGATATCGCGACATGTCGCATTTTTACGACTCGACAGGGGGCAAGAAGGCAGTAAAGCAAAAATGTCATGATATCGCGACATGTCACGTTTTCGCGACCAAACAGAAGGAAAGAAAAGAAATGACAGGCGGTTACAAGGGCCGTTACAGAGGAAATTATCGAGCGGGGGTATACTGAACACCATCATTGGGTGACAAGCAGACATAGTCTATAGTGGCAGCACTGGACAAGCACGTGGTACCAAGGTGCAGTGAAAGCGGACGAAGACCAAGAGTTGGAACGTTTCGAAAGCCAAAACAATGAAGAGGCACGGGAAATGAAATGAAGGGTCAAAAAAGGAAAACAGAGAGTCACGCCAGAGAGTTTAAAAGGGGAAGCGAAGGCATGCACAAGGGTCGAAAAACAACGCAGACATAGTTGCAGTCGAGAAACTGCAGAGATAGAGTTGCAGCCGTGAAGGCAATGTTAGCGTAGTTATGCTATTGTTATTTCATTATTTGTCTTGTTGTGCATTTGTTATTTCGTTATAACAAAATGCTATTGTAGCTGGTTGGTTTGAACCTCCGGCAATTCGTTTGTTGCTGTTGAATTATTTAAACCACTTCTGAATAATACAAACAGGTTCGCATTTTTACATGGCATCAGAGCCAGATCGTAGCAGAGAAGCGTGAGAAGCCGAGGCTGGAGGAGGATGCAATTTTTTTTTCTGCTGTTGCTGGGGAGGCAATTTTCTTTTCACGTCGCGCGCAATCGTGCGACGTGCAGGTGTTTTAAAAAAAAAAAAAAATCGCTACGCGATTTATACCAACAACGAAGAAAAAAAAAAACGGCCACAGGACGCAGCGCTGCCACGTCCGTGGTGGACGCAGCAGCTGGACGGCCGCAGGACGCAGCGCGCCCAGGGCTGCGACGTCCGAGGAGGAGGACGCAACGTCGTCCCCCCCCGTTGGAGGAGGGCGTCATCCCACGCGGGCGCGAGACGTCCCTGAATGCCCCCCTCGTTGAGCGGAGGGGGAGGCGCTGCGGACGCAGAGCGCGAGCGTCCGCCCCCCCGTTGAGCAGAAATTCTGGGAGAAGGCTCAAGAGAGAAAAGTGTCACGATATCACGACATGTCGCAGAATTGTGACCAAAAGCAGAGAGAGGGCACAAGAGAGAGAAGTGTCACGATATCGTGACATGTGGCATTTTTGTGACTCAAGGAGAGAGAAGGCACGGAGCAAAAAATGTCACGATGTCGCGACATGTCGTGAAATCGCGATCGAAAGAAGACAGGAAAGACCAGAGAAGAAAATGTCGTGATTTCGCAATTTATATCTGTTGAATAGGGCTACTCTTGGGCAACAATATTGGACTTCAGTTATCACGATATGATGATTCACCTCAGGTAGATGGTACTCTCTATCGACAGTTGATTGGGAGTCTCATATATCTGACCAATACTAGGCCAGATCTCGTATTTGTTGTCAACTATATTTCGAGGTTCATGTAGGAGCCTAAGACCACTCATTGGAAAGCAGCAAAACATGTTCTTCACTATGTCCGTGGTACTATGGAATATGGCCTAGAATACAAGAGGAACAACAAATTCTTCTTGCAAGGATACACGGACTCCGACTATGCCGGATCATTTGATGATCGCAAGTCAACTTTTGGATACATTTTTCATCTGGGATCCGGTCCTGTCTCTTGGCATAGCAAGAAGCAACAGGTGGTTGCTATTTCATCAACAGAGGCAGAATATTGCGTCGCACGTGAAGCTGTGTGCGAAGTGATATGGTTACGTCGCATTCTGACAAGTATGGGCCATCCATCAAAATCTCCAATACACTTGTTTTGCGACAATCAGGGTGTTCTGAACCTCGTCAAGAATCCAGTCCATCATGAAATAACAAAGAACATTGACACACAATGTCATTTCATTCGAGATGAAGTTCCAAAGCACCGAATTCAGCTTCAACACATTCCCACCGATGCTCAAGTTGCAGACATTTTCACTAAGGCACTTGGACGTGTCAAATTTGAATTGTTTCGCAGCTCACTTTGTATTGCAAAATAATGTAAGGGGATGTTAGTATAGCTATTAGTTATTACATTACCCAAATAATGTAATAAAGGGGGATGTTAGTGTACTTATTTTGTTTCTATTACATTATTTAGATGTGTTGTTACACTGTTACAACCATGTAACAGTTCCGTTCCGCCGGTGTGCTATTCCCGGCACTTGTAACTATTATTTAAACCTGCATTGCTGAATAATACAAACTGATCCGTATTTCGACAATGTAGCGATATCGCGACATTTTTTCTACTTGAGCCTTCTCTCGGCTTTTGGTCGCAATTCTACGACATGTCGCGATATCGCGACATTTTTCTTCTTTGCCGACATGTCACGATATCGCGACACTTTTTCTACTTTGTTGTATTTTGCCTTTCGTTGGATGCTCCTGCATCAATTACAAAAATAAAACATTACATCCTAATGTAAATTTAAAATTCCATCCACATGAGTGTGATCAGTCTACCAGCAAGGATGCCACTTACATTATCAGTGATGTGACCTGAGTTCAATCCCTACGACGGATATGTATAAGAAATATTACTAAAAAAATCAAATTCCAAAATTTTATTATTACCATATATTTCCCTTTACTTTATTTTTAACTCCTTTATATCTCCAAAACGTTAAAAATCAATAAATAAAAAAAACTCCTTGTGTCTTCTTTTTAAATAATTCAACCTTTAACAAAATTATGATTTAAAAATTGTACCTTGCGCCTACAGTCTTTCCTCTTGTTCCGTTGCCATGTGGACCCCTTGGAAGCAGACCATGACTATCTCGTAATGTGTATACATTAGGATTAGCCATTTTACCACACGTGGCCTTTTCTTGAACAATGGACGACGCTTACTATTCCAAATTGCACTATCATTGCAATCTGATTTTGTTCAACGTGGCACTACGAATCTCAGGTTCTATGGCCTTGTGCACTGCAACGTCTCAGCGCCTTTTTTTTAATAATATTCACTTTATACCTACGCCCTATTTCACCTCTCTAATTTTGGCAGTTAGTCTTACAAGGACACTCCATTATCAAGTGCCTAAAAATGTTCTCTGTCGTGATTCTTTTGCGTGTTCTTATACAAGGAAAAAATAACCACCTTCAACTATGATTCTCCTTTTTCTTTAAGCCATATCTTATGCTTAAAACAACAACATGCAATCTTATGCCTTAAACCAATATTTTCCTTTTTCTTTAAGCCATATCTAACTCTTCTCTTGTTGTAATATTTTGCAGATGCATAGATGACGAAGATGCTTGTTCCCTCAATTTGGAAATATAAAACTTAAATCTTTCTATTTACTGCTTTAAAAACTTGAATATGGTGTTTTCAATACTAGATATAATTCCTCTTTTTACTTAAAAAAAATGTACTTTTAAGCACCACTTTGCAAACCTCTTTTTGATCTTCTTCATCCCTTGATTTCTTGTTGATTTGGCTCACCTTTTTGCTGTCCAAATTTGCTGCCCAAACCTATAAAAATGCAGCTCCTATTCTTCTCAAGAATGTTGACCAAAAATCTGCTTTGTCTCCTTCACTTTGCTGCCCAAATTTTCTAAAATTTACAGCTTTAATTGCTGCCCATAAATCTGCCTTAATTCTTTTCAAAATACTGCCCAATAACTCTGAAACTCGTAGCTATTCTCCTCCTCAAAATGTTCTTCTATGTAAAAAACTATTTGAGCTTGTCATGGGATGGCAATGATTGTCCCAATACATTGACTTAGACTCTCCTTAGATACCACTATTAGCTTTTCGAATGGATTAACTCATAGTAAAATTATTCTAAGATTAAAAAAATGAATCAAATCAATGCTACTAACAATCACTGATAACAACAACAATATCACACAGAATATAACTCAAATATGCACAATATACAAAGATTACATTAATGATACAACTTGGTTACAATACATGGAGTTTTACCTCCAATATATGTTTTTTATAACTATTCATTTCTCTAACTATTGCTCTCCTCTTTCATCTAAGAGATGTATCCTTTCATATTCCTCTAATAAAGACAAAGAACTCAACTTGCCACATATCATGTGACTCTTCATACTCTTATGATACTTTGCACTCTTTCTCATATTGTCACATACATTATATAAACTATAAATCATCTACCAAACTAATATTGCAAGGGGGACCAAATAATGTAATATCTCCAACAATATTGAGGATGAGAGGATTAGATAGGTTGGTGAGCAAATCTAATATTTCGCTAATTTGGATAGCCATTGTAGAAATATGGTTTAGGATATTTGGCTCCAATGCAAATCTCATTTTAGTGTTATAACCAAAAATGGTTAGTTCTTAGGATCTTGGGTTTTAGATTTATGGAAATTTATTAGAAATTTAAAAGGAGAAAATGGATGCTCTTGCTGGCTAAGGCTAGGAGGAGTCTCATCCCAACTTGTAAATAATTTTGGTTTTAATATAATTTTTTTAAATTCTTTTTCAAAAAAAAATCGAGAGAGGCAACATTGAAGGGTTCGAGTGCAAGCGTCTAAATGCAAGCATCTAAGACTATGAGCTCAAGGAAGGAGATCCTAAATTATTTTTTTCAAAGCCATTGAAATAAAGTTATAGGGAAGAATCCTTGAGTGAATGCATGAAAAATCCAAGTGGAGACATCAAACGTTGTTGGAGGAATAAAATGTGTGAATGGACCAAGTAGAGACAAAAAGACACTAAAGAGAGCATCTGGGAGTAAACTTAAGGAAGCAAACATGTGTAAGGGAGACTACGTTTAAAATATACATTGTAGGAGAATAGTGTAGATCAACAAATGGAGTGAGTAGAAGGAAAGTGGAACATCAATTGTAGAAAGAAAGCAACATGTGTCAAGGTGAATGCCATTAGATAAGGGAGGAATCATGTGCAAAGTTGGTGAATTTATGATTAAAAAAGGTATAAATTATTAACCTTTGTATTTTTTGGTGGAAGTTTATTTTAGAAGAAAGATTAAAGAAGAAAAGAAGAAAGTATTGTATTGAAATAGAAATAGATATGTTATGAGGAGAAAAAAAATTCTTCAATCGGTTATATGGGATTGAAATGGACCCCACCCATATTACATCATCACCACATAGTGGTATTACAACAAAGCTTGGATATTATCCATGTATCACTTGGCAAGATTCAAACCTAGGTCTCCTCCTTGAATGTTGAGGAATCTAACCGATTGAGCTTATACAATTGATTATGAGGAAAAAATATTATTAGGAGAAATTTGGAGGAAGAAAAAATAAAAGGAACAAGAGTTGATTTGCATAATAATAATGGTGAAAGGGTAATTAATCAAAGAAGTAAGGAGAGAAAATTGAAGGAAATATTTTAAAAGAAGTAAAAATATTGTTTGAAGAAATAAATAAATTATCAAAGAAAAGGGAATTTTTCGCGAGGGTGAGATACGGGGATGTCGATGGGCGGGAAGTCGTCTGCAGGGGAGCTCGGGAGCGGCTATGGTTCGGTTCTTGGACGCAGCGGAGCAATCGGAGGGCACCAGGAATCCGGTGGTGCGGAAGCGCCCGGGCCCATTGAAGATGACCGGGCTGACAACGGTGTTGGTCGAGGTAAGGACCCACCAGACAAAGGGGGTGGTGGGGCTCAAAAGTCTTATGCCCAGGCAACGGCCTCAGAAACCCTAAACGGGTTTTTTACCAAAGAGTTGTTTCCGGTTGGGGATGAGCTGGACATCCCGATGGAAGTACTTTCAAGCTTCATGGAGTTTGAGAAATTTACCCTAATAGGCAAATTCATTGGAGGTCGTCCCGACATGGAAACTATCCGAAAGTGGGCAGCAAGCAAATGGAGGACTTCTGGTCATTTGGAGCTGGCGGCCCTATCCCGAGGTTTTTTTGCCATTAGACTGAACAATAAGGAGGATTACTGTAAAATTTTGGCTGGCGGGCCATGGTTTCTGGGCCGCAAAAGTTTATTTCTTAGGAAGTGGGACATGGATTTCAGTCCTGATACCCAGAACATCAACATTGCCCCAATATGGGTTAGGCTCCCGAATCTTCCCCTCTTTGGCTGGCATGAAAATGTCATAAGGGGTATTGCGCGCTCCATTGGGGAGTTGGTCACCATTGATCCTCCCACCCGAGCTCGAACAAGGTTCGTCCAAGCCCGTTTTTGCGTTCTGGCAGATTTGGAGGCGAAACTCCCAACTTCCATCACTCTTCGGTCTGGAGGTACCATTCTTCATAAACAAGCTATTGTCTATGAAAATAGACCAGCTTTCTGCCCCCAGTGTCGGTCCCAAGGGCACCTCCAGTCCCAGTGTCCTCTTCAAAAACTGGGAAAATAGAAACGTGAAAATGACAACCCCCTGGAGCACAAGGAAGGTCAGTCGAAGCAACCAAATCTTCCAGATGCGAAGGGCCATGGATCCCCAGGCCCCTCTAGAGACTGCGTCGGACTCTCTCAGCCTGAAGAGAATCCCACTCTCCAATCGGACCCCGAGCAACTTGAGGCTGACAACCAGCAAGGAACAGACTCCCACTTGGAAAGTGAATCGCAGGAAGAGAAGGAACGGACCCCATCCCAAATTATGACTCAGGCTGTTTCTCTGCTCCAAGATACGGGTCATCCCGATTTTAGTCAGTCGTAGACGCTGCTAGAAGATTACCTCTTAGGAAGGAGGGGTGAACAGTCCGGTCACATTAGCCCCCGAAACACGAGGAGCCGAAAGCAAAGTGTGGATTTTGGTAGTGAGAGGAAGTAGGGTCGTCCTCCTAACAAGGACAGGCGAGACAAAGAGACAGCAACTGACGTTGCAAATGGAACCCAACGTTTGCTGGTTCTGGATGACTGTGACGCTCAGTCGGACAAAGCGCATGCATCAAAACCTCCCCCTCAACAAGGAAGGGGAGGCAAGAAAAACCTCAAACTGTCCAGATGAAAGTCCTCTCATGGAATGTGAGAGGACTGAACGGTGCAGCCAAACGAAGGTTAGTGGCTGATCTCCGTAGGAGGACTAACCCTTCCATCCTTATTTTGCAAGAGACCAAGCTTGATGCTATCTCCTCTGATAAAGTCGCGAAGGCCATTTGGGCCAAGGCAAATTGTCTGTCCAGCCCTACAGTGGGAACAGCGGGAGGACTCATGGTTCTGTGGGACCCTTCGAGGTTTGAGGGCAGCTCACTGTCAACTTCCAACAGAATCATCAATGTACTGTTCCAGTCCAAAACCACCAATTTTTCCTGGATTCTGTCCAACGTTTATGCTTCAAATTCTGCCACAGAGAGAGCAGAAATGTGGAAAGCTATCTCTCAGATGAGGGAGAATTTTAGTAATTTTCCTTGGGTTTTAGGGGGTGACTTCAATTGTCCCCTTCATCCTTCGGAGAAAAAAGGAGGGTCCGACCACTCCAGCCGCAGCTTGGAAGACTTCAGAGATTTTGTCTCTACTAATGGCCTGCTCGACATCGAACTCAAAGGGGCTTCCTTCACATGGAGTAATAGAAGGATTGGGAGCGGTTTGATTCAAGTCAAGCTCGACAGATTCTTCATTTCCCCAGAAGCCATTCCCATCCTTGGCGGGGCTATCCTTTCGGCTCTTCCAAGGATTGGGTCTGACCATAACCCTATTTTCTTGGAGGCGGACGATGGGCCTATTTTTAAGACCCCTTTCAGATTCGAATCCATGTGGATTTCTCACAAAGACTTCAAAGGATTGGTTTCAGCGTGGTGGCAATTGAAGGTGGAAGGAAGCGCTCCTAAGAGGGTGGCTTTAAAGCTCAAAATGGTCAAAGAAAAGCTGAAGGTTTGGAACAAAGAGGTTTTCGACAACATTTTTGAGTCCAAAAAATCCATCTCTGAGAACCTGAAAGTTTTGGAGGAAAGGATGGAACTCGAAGGTTACACTGAGGGTCTCAGGGAGGAAGAGCGGAGCCTTTTGGTGGACTTTCATTCTATTCTCGCTAGGGAGGAAACGTTCTGGCGCCAGAAATCTCGTGACCTTTGGTTGAAGAATGGAGACTCCAACACGAGGTTTTTTCATGCGTCTACTATGAGGCACAGGGGGGCCAACAATATCAGAGAAGTGGCTTGTAAGGATGGGCGCATTACCAGGGAGATTGAGGAAATCAGGAGCGAAGCGGTTGATTTCTTTCAGGATTTGCTTGGCACTCCTCCGGATAGCAACCTTCAGGTCCAGAAATCTATGCTCGCCAATTTTTTGACTAAAGTTCCCCATGAGGTAAGCATTAAGCTTCTGGAACCTTTTTCCTCGTCCGAGATTAAGGAAGCATTGTTCTCCATGCAACCAGATAAGGCCCCTGGGCCCGATGGTTTCCCCCTCGATTCTTCCAAGTCATGTGGGAGGTCGTGGGCCCGGATGTGTGCGATGCTATTCGGGTTATCCAAGCTTCCAGATCCATCCACCCGAAACTCAATTCCACCTTTCTTGCCCTCATTCCTAAGTCTCCTTCCTGCAAAAGTTTCTCTGACTATCGGCCCATCAGCCTGTGCAATGTTTTTTACAAGATTCTCACCAAGTCTATAGCCAATAGACTCAAAACAGTCCTCCCCCTCCTGATTGATCCTTGTCAGGGAAGCACTGTTAAAGGCAGAAACATTCTTGATGGTGTTATCACTGTCCATGAGACCCTTCACTCCGCTTACCGCTCCAAGAATGTTGCTCTTTTTCTTAAGCTCGACATGAACAAAGCCTTTGACCGAGTCGATCAAAATTTTTTGTGTGCAGTCCTCCTCAAGTTCGGCTTTCATCCCCACTGGATTGACCTTGTCTACAGCTGTATATCCACTCCCTTTTTCTCTGTCTTGGTCAACGGGTCCCCAGCTGGGTATTTCCAAAGTGCCAGAGGCCTCAGACAGGGCGATCCTCTATCTCCCATCCTTTTCATTCTTCTGGCGGAGGTTCTGAGTTGGTCCATGAAAGAGGCTCTTCGTCAGAACAAGATTTTTGGCATCTTGCCGACTTCTAGAATTAATCCTGTCACTCATCAGCAATTTGTGGATGACACCCTCATCTCCACTGGGGCGTCCGTTGCTCAAGCCAAGTCGCTCAAGAGGATCTTGTCCCGTTATGAGCAAGCTGCAGGGCAAAAGGTCAATTACATTAAGAGCAAAATCTACTTTATTAACACTCCCCTACGCAGACAACTTCGGATTGCTAGAATTCTTGAATGCACTATTGATTCCCTGCCTACGTCCTATCTGGGGTTGCCTCTATCTTATAGCGGGCGGGCCAGTGGGGATATGTGGAACACGATTCTTGAGCGCCTTCATAGGAAACTCGGCACTTGGAAGGGCAAACTCCTATCGCAAGCTGGGAAAGCCACCCTTACCAAAGCTTGTCTTCAAGGGATCCCGACCTACTTCATGTCGGTGTTCATGCTTTCGAGTGCAGTCCACTCCAAAATTGAGAAGATTCAGAGGACCTTTCTTTGGTCTGGCAACGAAGAGAAATCTAGACTTCCCCTTGTTGCCTGGGACAAGGTGTGTTCGAGGATAGATCAAGGTGGTCTGGGGTTGAGAAGATCAAGACTTATGAATTTGGCTCTGATCGCGAAGCACGCTTGGAGGATTCTGTCTAGCGACCCGGTGGAGTGGGTTAAGCTGGTTAAAATGAAGTATCTTGGCCCCACTTCCTTCTTGGATGTTGAAACATCCCCCGTGGCGTCGACCTTTTGGAAATCTGTGCTCCAAACCCGGCATTTGATCAGTCTGGGAGCCCATTGGATTTTGGGTGATGGCAACTTCATTTCCTTTTGGAAGGACAGGTGGGCGACTGAAGAAGCCCTTGGGTCGAGGGCGGACCTTGCTGGGCTGAGAAGTTTGACCGACCCTAACTCCCAACTCAGGGTGGCGGATTTCATAGACCGGAGCACCCGTTTTCCTCGGTGGAAGTTTCCTATTGTGGAGGGGTTTAATAATGAGGTTACCTTTCTTGCTAATATCCTACAGCCGGTTTTAATTCCTTCTGCCAGGAGGAATGACAGGATCATCTGGAGTGGTACGGAGGATGGGCATTTTTCTGTTAAATCAGCTTATGAGTTTCTCACCACCAAGACTGCTCTGGACTACAGGTGGAATACTATTTGGAGGAAAGGAGTTGTCCCTAAAATCAACTTCTTCACGTGGATTGCTTTCCACAACAAAGCCTTAACTATTGACAACCTTCACAAGAGAGGTTTTGCCTTCCCCAACAGGTGTTACCTGTGTCTAGCAGATTGTGAGACGAGGGATCATTTATTCTTGCATTGCCCATTTTCCCACTCTGTTCTTAGTATTGTCCTATCCTCCTTCCAAATCCTTTGGTGCTCTCCCCGTTCCCTGAGAGATGCTTTTCACCAATGGCCCAATCCTTTCAAGAATCCCAAACTCCGCTTCCTCCTCGAGGCCTCCTTCCACCATTCAATTTGGCAAATTTGGTTAGAGAGGAATGCCAGAATCTTTGGCAGAGCTCCTAGAGGGCCCCCTTCTGTTGCTCAAAGGGCGTTATCTTACGCCATTGAGAATTCTATTGTTGTCCCCAGTCCCCGTCCCCACCTTTCGAGCGAAGAAGCGATTCTCAAAATGATGAATCTCTGGCCGTTTTTGGAGGTTGTTAAAGAGCCCTGTCGAAGGAATGTTGTTTGGACCAAACCCCCCATGGGGTGGATTAAATTAAACTTTGATGGAGCGGCTAAAGGGAATCCTGGGCCCGCTGGCGCTGGGGGGGTTGTCCGAGATCATGATGGGAATATCGTGATGGCCTATTGTGAAGATTTGGGCTCCCAGACGAATCACTATGCCGAAGCCCGAGGCGCTCTGAATGGTATTCGGATTCTCTCTGAGGACCCTCGGCCTCTAATCATTGAGGGTGACTCGCTCAACATCGTGAATTACCTTCTTGGCACCAAAAATCCATCTTGGAAAGTCTACAACATCATCCTCGAGGCTAGATCTCTTCTCTCCTATCGTGGTAGGTGGAAAGCAAATCATATTTTGAGAGAAGGAAATCGCGTGGCTGACCACATGGCCAACAAAGGGCTCGCGACCACGTGTCCGGTCGTGTGGCGGTCTCGCTTCCCATCCGAGGTGGAAAGGTTGGCCAGAGCAGACATACCTTCCTGATGTTTTCCTTGCACAGTTTTTGGAAAGCCCCTTTCGACGTGTTTTGGGGTGGCATGGCATTTTTGTCTACTCCCTTGGGCGAGTGTGGGCACGAGTGTCTTGTGATGCGCACCCCTGTTCCCAAAGCATTTTGTTTTTCAAGTCTCCAGGACACACCAGAGTTGGCGCCCTGTAGGCTCTCTACTCTTTTTTCTCCACCAAGGCGGTTTATCTGGTTTGTCCGATCCTGGCATTGGTTCGTGGTTGGCTTTTCAAAGTACCCCTTTCCAACGATGCCCACGTGTGTGTGGATTATTGGCGGCGTACGGGAATGTTTGGGCTTGGATCTTGTCAAATCCTTGCCTTGGATTTGGCACGCTCCTTCCAATCCGCCCTGTGCATGCAAGACTGATGATGTTACGACTAAAGGGGTGGCGAGACCGCGTGGCTTTTTTAGACAAAGGAGAGGCAAGTTCGGGATCTACGTGGCACCTTTCTTTTGTGACCTTGGCTTGCGGCATTGGATCCGGGTCGACTGTGGGAGGTGGCTCACGGTCAGATTTATCCTCCCCCATCCCATTTTTTATATTCGTCTGTTTGCTTTAATCTCTGTTATTGGAGTTTTTTGTAGGTGGGTAATTATGGCTGGCCCCTTCATTGAGCCATCTACCCTGTCCCTTAGTGATGAGGCGCGCATGTTCATGAAAGCAAAGAAGCTGCTGCCCTTCCTGGAAAAATTTGCTGGCCCTGACCAGGAGATTACGCAGAGCTTCGTTGACACTTGGACCCAGGGTGATGTGGTCGTGAAAGGTATTAACATCCGCGTTTCGACTGCGTTCTTGGCGGAGATCACTGGTTTGCCGGCCCTTGGGCGGGTCATCAGGAGAGATAACCACAATTGGGCTGAGGAGCTGGAGCAGCTCCCTGATAAAGGGAAAAATCTTGGATGGGATAGGTCGTGTCTCCTCCGGTCTGCCCTCCCTGAGCCTTATAGATCCGCCATGATTCCTATCATGCAATATATTACATGTGACGATCCCGACAAGACTATTCGAAGCTTTCACATTAGCTTCTATAACCACCTCCGCGATGCCAAACAAGTGAGTTTCCCAGATTACCTCATGTACTCCCTTGGCCTTGCCATTGATAAGAGCCGGAAAGCGAATTCCCCTCCCATCCATCAAGGCCTCATGGCAATCATTTACAGGCATGCTCTGGCCAAGCGCCCTCCTCCTCAGGTTGTCAACCCGCTGAATTCCCAAGCCCCCTGTGCGTCCTCTCCTACCTCCAGCCCCTCCAAAAATAGCCCTCCCAGTGCTGACGGGCCCTCTCCCTACAGCCGCTCCGCTCGTTCTCGGCCAAAACGCAGCATTGGCGGCAAATCGTCTGTTCCTGGCAGATCTTCCCAGCGCCTGCGGAAAGCCAGAAAGGTTGAGAAGGACGTCCTTCCGTAGCACATCCCGTCGGACACGGAGAGCGACAAGGAGAGTCGTGGCAATTCTCTCCTGGACCTGGCTGCTTCCATTCTTACTACTGTTAACTCCATGATTACAATCCTGAAGCAGAACCAGAAGCGCTCAAATTCGGAAGGACAGGAGGATCGTGATTAGCTGTCCATGGTGTTTGTCTTTTTGTTTTCGGCCTCTTTGGGTTTCTCTCGGATTTGTCCTATTTCTTTTTTTGTTGTTGGGTTTCCAGGCCTAAAAGCCCTTTTTGTTGTTTCCAAGTCTTTAGCATTAGGATGGCTTTACTTACAATTAGACTTATTGTTACAGCCAAGAGGTATGATGCATCATTAGAAATTTGGCTAATTTTGTACATAAGGTTTTGGGATCCTCTATAAAAACCCACTGTTAATATATTAAAATAATTACCAAAAAAATTATCAAAGAAAAGAGAATTATTTGAAGGAAAATTGAAGGGGAAATAAATTTTAAAAAAAATTGAATTTAAAATATTAAAGGCATATTGTTCAAAGATACAAAAAATTAAAGTTGAAGAAATAAACCAACTTGTGTTGTGACTGTTACATTATTTGGTCCTTTTGTTCTAATATGTGTCATTTTGTGAAAGTTCAATGTGTCAAAAGAGAGAGGAGTATGAAGAGTCACATTGACATGTGGCATGTTGAGAGCTTGTCTTAATGACAAGAATGTGAAAGGTTGTATTTCCCGGATTTGTAGGGGAGAGCAATAGTTTGAGGACTGAAAATTCATGTATTGTATTATATTGGAGATAACTCTCCATTGTTGGATCATACCTTGAATATGAAAGAATAATATATTAAGATCTCTCTTTTGTGATATATTTGTGCCAATATCTTGTGTCTATCTTGATGTGTTTTCTTATTGTGATGTTGTTATGTTTCAATGCATAATATTGTGATCTTGGTTAATATTTTGTTAACATGAAATACTGTCATGTTCCAACATGGTATCAGAGCTATGGAGAATCTATGGTGGAAGCTATGAAAAGAGCTATGGAGTGAATGAGTTTTTTGGGACAATCTTTGCCATATGACGACATGCCCATTGGAGATGTTGAAGGCTAGAAGATTTCTATGAGATCAAAGTGATGTAGCAGAAGCAGAAAATAGTCAGATTCAAAAACAAAAATAGAGGTTGAAAGCAGAGAAAATAAATAACAAAAAAATTGAGAGGTGCAAAAATCAGGACTTTCTAAGAGGTCACCCATTTGAGTAAGTTTTTGATGGGTTGAAAAATATCAAGCCATTTTGGAATTTTGAAGATTTGATTGTGGTTGTGAGAAAGGCTTAAAAAAAAGGCTCCCATGAATTTTTGCCTTTTTTTGTTGGTGTTTGCCTGCCTGGTAGGCTAAGTTTCCCCATTTTCCCCACTTGGGCTTCAAGATATCTACCCTGAGCCTGTGTGTTCCTTGCTACTGTCCTTCATCGAAAACCTATTTTTCTACCCCAACCTGTGAGCCTGTGTGTTCCTTGCTACGACCCTTACATCAGAAACCCAATCGTACAATGTCTTCATTCCCTTCCTGTTGTTGGAGACCTATGTTCTGGGAGACTGTAAGGGCAAATTGCATAAAATATTTGGGTAGGATTTAAAATGTCATGGCTACTCCGTGTAATAATCTCAATGGAGAAAGAAGAGACGAAGATGTATCTGATGTGTTTACGTATTCATTGTTAAAATGAGGTTTATCATCATTGTTTCCTATCTTGAAATCTTTGTACAAATAAGTGATGATAAAATAGTCGCAAAAATTCATACTGGTCAGCAAAAATTACATAGATATTGTTGTAATGCAACGCAGAAGCGATGCATCAAGATTCTGGTAGCAAGGTGTAAATTTGATCATTTTTTTGGCAAAAAGCATGGACGTGACAGGAGATATCTGATGGGTGTTGTGATAAACTGATAAAGGGACAGTTTCGATGCAACCCTTGCCTATCAAGAAATGATCGAGCTCCTTTTTTCTAACAGACATCTAGAGTCTAGAAAGAACAGAAGATTCTAAAAATAATGCGCAAAGCATAAGATTCCGGTTTATCTATTGCCGAGAAAAGAGTTGATGTTGGTGCACATTATTTGAGCAATCGACGATGTAGAAGAGGCATGGGAGAGATGTTTCAGGCAGCCCTCGACCAAGTAATCAAAAATATTTATGTATAGAAACTTCCTCTTTGCCCTAATTATAACGACTGGTCATTTTGAACATCGGAGAGATTGAAACACTTGGAAAGACAGACGAGGGTCGTGACACTGGGTGCAATTTCCAAGTTGAGCAGGACGTTCTGTGAAAGAAATCATGGGTCATTTTTTCAGCTGATAGAGAAAACGACTCTGAGGGTGGCCAGCGTAGGCATTACATTTGGAAAAGTAAAAAGGGGAGGTAAACTTAGGGTTCCGACCAACTTCTAAAATTTGTTTTTTTTTTTTTAAGATTTTGGTAAGTTGAGAGGTAAGGGAGTTGAAAATTAACAAAAAGGAAATATATATATATATAAAAGTTTTTTATGAAATTAAAATTTTTAAAATTAGAGGGAAGTTAAGTTTTTTAAATTGAAATATTTTTTTAAAGTAGGAAGATAAAAGGTTTTCCACTTCAAAGGTTGAGAAAAAAAAAGGAAATTAAGTTTTTTTCTTGAATTGCTTTAATTTTGGGAGGTAAAAGGTTTTCTACCTCAAAGGAAAAATTAAATCAAAGGGGGAAAGAACAAGAAAAAAATGACAAAAGGTAAGAAACAAAATTTTTTAAAAACATTTTTTCAAGAAGCCAAAGAAGATGAAAAAGATGTGTCGGACAAAGTGTGGAAAGATTTACATTTCATTATTGAAGAAGCCAAAAAAGGAGAATATTTATACTTCAACAATGCATGCAAGGAATCCTTAATGATGCTAATTATAGTAATGAAATTTTTGTCACTATATGTGTTGTTTTATGGAAAGCAATATACAAGGGGATTATTACTCTTAATATTACCAAAATCGAAGCACAAGGAAACAAACCATTGATGAAGGATGTTGTTTGTGATACTAATGATTTGAAGCCCATAATGGTGGATGAATTTTGTGATACTAATGATCTTTGTGAGAAGGAAAAAGATGCATGTTGTGATCCCTTTCCAAATGAAAGTGACTTGCACATGTTTCATGATTGTTCAGAGAGATGATGATATAAATAGTGATGCTCAAATTTGTGTTGAGCAATGTAATGATGGTTTTGGCTATTTTGAGAAGTACATTAAGGGAATTGGTTCCAAATTGCTACAAAAAATGGGCTACAAACAGAAAGGTTTGGGAAAGCATGAACAAGGCATGAAAGAACCATTTGTACCAATAGTAAGACCAAAATGTGAAGATCTGGGTACACAAGACAGGTGAATCAAAATTATTAAAGCACAAAATTTATAACAGGTAAAAGTGATAGCAAATTGGTGATAGAAAATAGATGTGAGCACTATGGTAAATATGGTCATAGAATAGAGAAATGTTGGAATCTCTATTCTTGTAAATTTTGTGGAGGACATAACCATTCACATATATTTTTTCTACAAAAAGAAAGCAAAGAATGTAGATTAAAAATTAATTGTGGATGGATTGATATGAATGCTTGGGATAAGCTAAAAGGCATATTGTATGGTTTCTTCAAAATAAAACCAAGTTTGATTTAAAATTTTATAAGATATAGAGATAGTGGTACATAGAGAATGAAGACAATTTTGATGAAGGGGGAATGTGTAGTCATCAAATTTGTAAAAAAAAATTACCAAATAATGTACTAAAGGGGGGTGTTATGAGTATTACATTATTTGGTCTTTTGTTCTAATGTATGTGTCACTTTGTGAAAGTGCAATGTGTCAAAAGAGAGAGGAGTATGAAGAGTCATATTGACATGTGGCATGTTGACAATAATGTGAAAGGTTGCATTTCTCGGATTTGTATGGGAGAGCAACAGTTTGAGGACTGAAAAGTCATGTATCGTATTGTATTGGATATAACTCTCCATTGTTGGATCATGCCTTGAATATGAAATAATAATAGATGAAGATCTCTTTTTTATGATATATTTGTGTCAATATCTTGTGTCTATCTTGATGTGTGTTCTTATTGTGATGTTGTTATGTTTCAATGCATAATATTGTGATCCTGGTTAATATTTTGTTAACATAAAATAGTGTCATGTTCCAACAATTTGAAGAAGAAGAAAGATTATTTGAAAGAAGATATAGTTTATTGAGAAAACAAATATTAAGAAGAAATTGAAGATTAAAGAAAAGAATAAAAGAATTTGAAGAATTATTGGAGAAAGGAGAAATTTTTAAATTTTAAATTTAGAAGTTAAAAGGATTTCAACTACAAAAGAAATTAATTATATTGAAGGGGGAAAGAATTTAGTAAAATTGAAGGGGTTATTAAAAGGAATATTTTTTTCAAAATATATTTGTAAAGAGAATATTAAAGTGAGCAAAAGGATTATAGAATTCTTTAATATATTTTATTCAAAGGCTTATTTAATTCTTTGAAGAAAAGACATTTTATTAAAAGAATAGTTATCAGAGATAAGAACATTGAACATTGATTAAAGTGCATTCAAAATTTTGAGTCAAGAATGATGTTCAAGATGAGTTCCAAATTAGCAACCATGATCAGTTTCAATAAGGAACTTAATTTGCAATTAAGAATTTTTGTATGACTTACAAAAAGAGTATCAAAAACTAGGCAAATTAATAAAGTGTCCCAAAGGGATCTTGAGAACCAACAAAGAACAATGTCTAGAAGATGAAATGAAATAGAAAAATATATTCAAAATGAGTAATAAGATACATAACATTGGTGATATAAAGGCTATGAAGACTCATAAGAATTGTTATTTAAGACTTATAATATATTGAACATATTGCACAAAGAATTTAAGTATTGAAAACAAACAATATACAAAAAACATGTGTTTAAACATAATTGTTGGTAAAAAAAGAGGTAGAATTGAAAGGAATGGTTTGAAGTCTTCATATAGTAATAGGAATTGTGATAACTTGTTAATAACATTAGGTTATATAAGTTAGAAGGATAACAAAAGACACACAAAAGCAACTAATACTAAATAGGGATATGATGAAATAGGATAAAATAATAACAAGGATATCTCAAGATATGAGAATGTGGAATATTTATATTATACATTTGATAACATTCATAATAAGTTTAGCTACAAGCTTACTGTAGTGGTAAGGGCTTTGGCCTATATTTGAGAGGTCCAAGGTTCAAACCCAACTCAGTATGAGGGGACGAGGATCCCTCATAAAAACTTGTGTAAACTCATTGAAAAACCATTGATAATAAGTTGGATAATGATATTTTTAGAGGTGTTAATAGTGAGCTATGATATTCAAATAGTGATAGGGACAATAATGATTCAAATAAAAAATATAATAATGATTTAAATTATTCAAATTTTATCAATAATGATTAATATTATTATGAAAATATGCTTGGATCAGAGATAGGGGACACTAAGTTTATGATAAGAAACTATGAGGTAGAATTGTAACATGTACATATGATAGTTTATATTATTGTGGTGACTTGCTTCCTAGTATCAAGAGTGTCATGATAGAAAATAACAAACTAAGATCGATGGCAAGGAATGGTAAACTTAAAGATAAAAATATGACAGGGTCAAGTTATAGTTGTTATCAATATTGGGATAGAAACATGTGCCTCTTGAATAAAGATGGACAATGATCCAAAATTATTCAAGAAACAACATCACCATAAAGAAGGGTAGAATTTAAGCTCAAACCTGAAGGAACGCAATAACCAAAATCACTATTAAGACCAAAATGAAGAACTAAAAGCAAATAAAGTTAAAGGGCCTTCTTACCAAATAATATAATACAATGGGTGTTGGAAATACATATTATTTGGTATCTTAATACAAGTACCATGTAAATATTTTAGTTTGAGCTATGTAAATATTTGAGTCTATAGTAGGTGTTATGTAAGTATAATGTAGGACATATAAATACATCGGAGATTTGTTTCATGCTAGAGACATTAATACAAGTACCATGTAATATACATTATTTGGTATCTTAATACAAGTACCAAAATGGATTTACATCAAAGATTTATTTCATGCTAGAGACATGCGTCTATAGTCAAAAATGTCCACTATAATCTCTACGTCTGCGTTCTTTTAGTAAAAATAATAGTAAACATATTTTCCTCTTGTCACTTCAACCGTAATAGTGTTAGTCTTACAATGACACTGAGAGGGGGGGTGAATCAGTGTAGCTCTTTAAACTTGAATTTACAGCTCTTAATACCGCAACAATTAAAACTAATTACTAGATATAGCAAGTATAACAATAGAGCATCACACAACACAAGATTTAACGAGGTTCACCAATGTGGCTACTCCTCAAAAATTGACTGCTTGGACTACCATCCAAATCCAGCCTTTGCAAAGCACCAACTTTACAATCAATTTACCAGCACCAACTGGAAGGAGCACCAACCCCTGATTTACCAAAACCAACTGGAAGGAGCACCAACCCCTGATGCCAAGCACCAACTTGGACTTCAATTCTGAATCTATAAGTTTGACAGTAAGATACCTTTGCTTTTGCAAGACCCTGACTGGTCTTCTTCACCTTTGCGTTCTCTACGCACTCTGCTTTCTTTGTGCAATCACTTCGCACACTCTGCTTCATTACAGTCGAACTTCACGATCGTCTTCACCTTTTGCGCACTCTACTCTCTTTGCAAAATTTACACTTAGCTCGATTCGACACGACTTGCTCTCTGCGCACAATGACCGTATTGCTCACACATTTCACACTACTAAATTCTCCAAATAACCCTCCTTTTATAACAACATTTTCATGATGAAAACCCTAATCTTAGTCGGTTGTAAACCCTAATCTTAGTCAGATTTCATAACAACTGTAAACCCTAATTTTAGTCGGTTGTCAACGGACTTCATCGGCTTCAACTCAACCGTGAAAATACATGTCGCGATATCGTGACACTTTTTCTTTCTCTCTCTTTCTCCTTGCTTTGGCCCCCGAAAATACATGTCACGATATCGCGACACTTTTTCTTTCTCTCTCTTTCTCTTTGCATCGGACCGCGAAAATGCTACATGTCGCGATATCGTGACACTTTTTCTCCTTACGCTTTCTCTTTGCTTCGGCCCCCAAAAATACAACATGTCACGATATCGCGACACTTTTTCTCCTTGCTTTTTCTCTTAGCTTCGGCCCATGAAAATACATGTCGCGATATCGTGACACTTTCGCCTCCGTACTCTTCCTCTTTACTTTTGTCGCGATATCGTGACACTTTTGCCTTCTTACTTTCTCTCTCCTCCTTTAGTCGTGAAAATGCGACATGTCGCGATATCGTGACACTTTTTCTCCTTTGCTCTTTCTCTTGCCTTCGGGTCACGAAAACGCGACATGTCACGATATCGTGACACTTTTTCTCTCGGACTCTCTCTCTTGCAATATGTCGTGAAATCGTGACACTTTTTCTTTCGTACAATCTCTCTTGCAATATGTCGCGAAATCGTGACACTTTTTCTTTCGGACTCTCTCTCTTGCAATATGTCACGAAATCGTGACACTTTTTCTTTCATACAATCTCTCTTGCAATATGTCGCGAAATCGCGACACTCTTTCTACTTGCCTTTTTCTCTTCCAACATGTCACGAAATCGTGACACTTTTTCTTCCGTACTATCTCTCTTGCAATATGTCACGAAATCATGACACTTTTTCTACTTGCCTTTTTCTCTTCCAACATGTCACGAAATCGTGACACTTTTTCTTCCGTACTATCTCTCTTGCAATATGTCACGAAATCGTGACACTTTTTCTACTTGCCTTTTTCTCTTCCAACATGTCGCGAAATCGTGACACTTTTTCTACTTGCCTTTTTCTCTTCCAACATGTCACGAAATCGTGACAGTTTTTCCTGCTTGCGCTTTCTCTTCGAACATGTCGTGAAATCGTGATAGTTTTTCTTGCTTGCGCTTTCTCTTCGAACATGTCATGAAATCATGACAGTTTTTCTTGCTTGCGCTTTCTCTTCGAACATGTCATGAAATCGTGATAGTTTTTCTTTCTTGCTCAACATGTCGCGATATCGTGACAGTTTTTCTTTCTTGCTCAACATGTCGCGATATCGCGACAGTTTTCTTCCTTGTGATTTTCTTTTGATTTTTAGCATATGGGCCACTTCGATCTTTTGGAAAATCATTGTACATACTCTGAAGAACCTCTTAACTCCTGTCCACTGCATCAACCGATCTGTCTGACTGTGTTGACAACAATGACAATATTGTTGTTGCACCTTGCTCAACAATCTCCCCCTTTGGAATTGTTGGCAACACATGTGCAATTTCCTGTAACTCTTCTCCCCCTTTGACAATAATACCAAAGGGCTACTGCAGACTCCCCCTGAGTCCAAGCACAACATTCTCAGGCAAAATTTATTATACTTAGCAAAAATCATGAACATGAGCAAAAAGATAATTAAATACTTAAATGCTCCCCCTGAGAATGTGATCCCTGTAGCTAGTCAATTCTTGGGAAGTGTGACCACTCCCAATTTATTGCGAAGGTACTCAAAAACTTCCTTGGGCAATGGTTTTGTGAAGATATCTGCTACTTGCTCTGTAGTTGGAACAAAATCCAACTTAACCTCACCTTCCACAACTTTCTCCTTCAAAAAGTGATACCTGATAGCAATGTGTTTTGTGCGTGAATGCATAACCGGATTCTTGGAGATGTTAATGGCACTGGTGTTATCACACTTAACTGATATTGGCTCACTGAAGCTAATACCAAGATCTTTCAGGGTTTGTTTCATCCACAATACCTGCGTACAACATGTTGTCGTTGCAATATATTCTGCCTCTATTGTCGATAAAGAAACTGACTCTTGTTTCTTATTGTGCCATGCGACCAATCTGTCTCCAAGATAGAATGCACCTCCACTGGTACTCTTTCTGTCATCGACACATCCTGCCCAATCTGCATCTGAATACGAAATAAGGGTGAAGTCTTTACCTTTCGGATACCATAACCCATACTCCATAGTACCCTTGAGGTACCGAAGAATCCTCTTCACTGTTGTCACATGAGTCTCCTTGGGATTAGCTTGAAATCGTGCTACCATGCATACTGCACCACAAAATATCTAGTCTGGTAGTTGTCGAGTACGATAAGCTCCCAATCATAGATCTGTACATGGTTTGATCAACAGGTGGAGATTTGTCATCCTTGCTCAACTTGCAACTCGTCGTCATGGGAGTGCTAACCGGCTTACAATCCTCCATTGTGAACTTTTTTAACATCTCTTTCACATATTTAACTTGAGAAATAAATATGCCCTTCTTATTTTGATTAACTTGCAACCCGAGGAAATACGAAAGTTCACCAATCATTGACATTTCAAATTCTTTCTGCATCTTATTTGCTAAATCTTTACACGACTCATCTTTTCTGCTGCCAAATATGATATCATCTACGTATACAACAAGAACAATAAGATGCCCATTTTCTGTTTTGACATACAAATTACTATCCACCATACCTTTCTTAAACCCTTGTTGAGTGAGATAGTTGTCTAGCCTTGCATACCATGCTCGGGGTGCCTGTTTTAAGCCATATAATGCTTTCTTCAACTTGCAAACCAAGTTGGGATCATCACCAAGTTTGAAACCATCTGGTTGCTCAATATAAACCTCTTCTTTAAGTTTCCCATTCAAAAATGCTGACTTCACATCCATTTGATAAACTTTGAAATTCTTATAGACTTCTAAAGCCAGAAACATTCTAATTGCCTCTAGTCTAGCTACTGGTGCAAAAGTTTCCTCAAAGTCAATGCCTTCAACTTGTGCATAACCCTTACATACCAATCTTGCTTTATTTCTGACTACCTGTCCGTCTTCATTCAATTTGTTTCGAAAAATCCATTTAGTCCCGATTATATTTTTATTTGCAGGTCTAGGTACTAACTCCCAAGTTTCGTTTTTCTCGATCTGATCTAATTCTTCATTTATTGCCTTCATCCAACTTTCATCTTTACTTGCGTCAACAACATTTTTGGGCTCAATGTTGGATAATAGAGAGTAGTTACTTACTACTCTTCTTCTTGTCTGAACACCAACTTTGGGGTCTCCAATTATTTGCTCTCTAGGGTGATTTTTCTGTCAGTTGCCTGTTTTGAATTTCTTATTTTCTTCCACTTATGAATCACAAATTAAATCATCTGAGTCAATTTTTTGTATCTTTTCCGTTTCGTTTTCCTCATCTCCTTCAATAACCTCTTCATAAATTGGGTAGTTCATTTCATAGCTAATTACTCGTTCTCTACCTTCATCAAATTTAACATCGGCACTGTCCACAATTTTCTTTAGCCTCTTGTTGTAGCATTTGTAAGCTTTGCTTCTTGGTGAATAACCAACAAAAATACCTTCATCCGCTCTATCTTCAAACTTACCAAGATTATCTTCGGTTATTTTGATGTAGCACTTGCTTGCCAAAAATTTTGAGGTATTTTGTTGTTGCCCTTTTACCGTACCACAACTCATAAGGAGTTTTGCTTTCATGTGTTCTCAGCATGTACCTATTTTGGATATACATCGCAGTATGGACTGCTTCTTTCCAAAATCTGTCCGCTACTACGCTTTCAGCCAACATAGTCCGTGCCATTTCCTGCACTGTCTCTGTTCTTTCTTTCTACCACTCCATTCTCGTTGAGGTGTCCTGGTCTGCTGAAAACTGTCTCCTAATACCGTATTTTTCATAGTACTCTGTAAACTCCTCTGAAATGAATTCTCCTCCTCTGTCTGATCTTAAACATTTGATCCTCTTTCCTGTCTCATTCTCAACATGGTTTTTGAAAATCTTGAACATGTTAAGAGCTTTTGATTTATGCTTCAAGAAAAATATCCATGTCATTCTGGAATAGTCATCAATGCACAACATAAAATATTTGTCACCATTTATGCTTTGTGTTCTCATGGGTCCACATAAATCAGTGTGTATTAGTTCCAACGGTTTGCTTGTGTAGTACTCTTTTGTTTTGAATGTGACTCTAGTTTGCTTCCCCTTTTGGCATGAAGCACAAATGTTGTTTGCGGAGTTTCTCGATGGTGGGAATATCTCTCACTCCCCTTTTTGAGTTGATTTTTACTAGATTATCAAAACTGATATGACCGAGTCTCTTGTGCCACAACCAATTTTCTTCTTCCTGTCCAATAAAACAAGCTCCTTTTGAAGTCTCTGAGAGCATGTACAGGTTGCTCAAATGTCCTTGATCCAGTTGCTATCAATTTTCCACTTTTTTTTTTTCTGACTTCACAACCTTGCTTCTTAAAAACTACTTCATGACCTTTATCACAAATCTGACTTACGCTCAACAAGTTATGTTTCAAACCATCTACAAACAAGACTTCTTCTGACTTAATCTTTCCGTCACTAAATTTAACTAAACCTTTGCCAACTATCTTAGCTCCATCATTATTTCCAAACTTTACTGAACCACCTTCATATTTCTGTAACTTCTCAAATTTTTGTTTGTCACTTGTCATATGACTGGAGCATCCACTATCAAGTATCCATGGTACATATTTATTCTGTGCTTTAAATGTTGTTTGTACGATTAAGGATTCCTTTTCTTCCTTAAGTCGCTCTTTTTCTTTCCACTCGATTTGATAGTAGTTTTGGGCTCTTGTTTTGCCTTTCCCTTATCAATAGCTTGTGCATGTTTTTCGAGAAGTTTTCTATTTTGTCTCATCCTATTTGGTTGAAATTTTCTTCCCTGAAACCGATTTGATGCAAATGTACTTCTACAGTTTCTTGCAATGTGCCCAAAATTATGACAGTTATAACATTCTACTGTATAATTCATCAAAGGAGAAAAAGCATTTCTACTGGTGAAATTCCTTGGTCTTACATTATATTTGTAGTCCGAGATTTTATGTCCATAGCCATTGCATTTAAAACAGAAACCAAAAAAGGGATAATTGAACCCTGGGGATGGTCTTTGCCATGTTGTCGTAGGAGCCATAGGTCTTCTTCTTCTTTGATGTGTGACATTGGTGAATCCATCATTGTCAATTCTCCTTTCGTGCCTGGCATTATTGCTTTCTTTTGCATGAGACGTTTTTCCTTGATCAACCTGTTTCTTATTTTCATTCTTTATGGATTCTACATTTCTGGCCTTTGATCCATTTGATGATTCTCCTTCGACGAAACCCAGACCAAATTTGATGCCTACAGGCCTTTGGTCATTTATAATCTTATCCAGCTTCATAGAACTTTCTTCGCGTTTGTGATAGCAACTAATTTTGTGATTCATCTCTTCTATCTGCATCCGTAAACCAACATTCTCTTCTTCTAGTTTGCAGCAATAATCTATTTTCATGGTAATTTGTACTTCAAGATCTTCAAGATATTTTCTTGTATTCTTCTATCTGTACTTTCAGACTGGTTATGATTTCGTTTGCATCCTCAAGCCTTTTTGAAATTTTCTTATTCTTTTTCTTCTCTATTTTCCACTCTTCAAGTGCAGAGATCAACTCACCTTCTAGATCTACTTCAACCTCAGGGTTTTCACCACATACTTAGAGTTCACTCCTTCTTCCTTTTCTTCTTCAAATGCCATGAAAAGAGCTTCACCTATTTCCTCTTTGAATCCTCATCGGAGCTGTCTTCTGATGAACTGGCATTCCTGGAGATGAAACTTTTCTTCTTGAAGTTGCCTTTTCTGAAATTCGTTTTCTTCTTCCAGTCACTTCTTTCTTGGTGCGATCCTTCATCATTTTTGTTCTTCTCATTAAGTGGACATTTAGTCACAAAATGCCCAATGCCTCCATAGTTGAAACATTTAAGCGGTAGCTTTCCTCTGTATTTTCCTTTTCCCCTTTTTAGTTTTCTAACAAAGTTTGCTTCCATTTCATCTGATGTCTCTTCTTCCTCGGACTCCTGTTTTGCATTTTTATTTTTAAGGGCTTTAAAAGCCGCTTCTCTGTCTATGGGTTTAGATCTTCCTATCCTCATCTCATATGCAGTCAAAGAACCATACATCTCATCTATACTAAAATAATTTAGATTTTTAGCTTCTTCTATCGCTGAGACTTTAGAATCAAACCTTTGAGGAAGAGATCTTAATACCTTTTTCACGACGGTAGAGTCTTCGATATCCTCGTCGAGTCCTCTGATCGCATTAATGATTCCATTAACTCTCAGCATATATGCCTCAATGTTTTCATCGTCATTCATCTTTAATGCTTCGAACTGAGCTCGATGTATCTGTAACTTGGCCTCCTTGATCTTATCGTCTCCTTCATGAATACTCCTTAGTTTGTCCCATATTTCTTTTGTCATTTCATAGCTCATGATCTTTACTAGTTCACTGTCTGCTAATGCGCACATGAGAGCATTCTTTGCTTTTGAGTTATTGTCAAACAGTTTCTTTTTGTCAGCCTCTTTTGGAGGAGTGATGGGTATTGTGTATCCACTAACTACTGAATCCCAGATGTCGTATCCCAAAGCACAGAGATATGTCTGCATCCTGATTCTCCAGAATGCGTAATTAGATCCGTCAAACAATGGTGCTTTGTTTGATGAGAAGCCTTCACCACCTGCCATTGTGTTACTTCCAAGATCACCCTAGCCGGTTAAGCTTGTACAGGAACTTAGCTCTGATACCAATTGTTAGTCTTACAATGACACTGAGAGGGGGGGTGAATCAGTGTAGCTCTTTAAACTTGAATTTACAGCTCTTAATACCATAGTAATTAAAACTAATTACTAGATATAGCAAGTATAACAATAGAGCATCACACAACACAAGATTTAACGAGGTTCACCAATGTGGCTACTCCTCAAAAATTGACTGCTTGGACTACCATCCAAATCCAGCCTTTGCAAAGCACCAACTTTACAATCAATTTACCAGCACCAACTGGAAGGAGCACCAACCCCTGATTTACCAGCACCAACTGGAAGGAGCACCAACCCCTGATGCCAAGCACCAACTTGGACTTCAATTCTGAATCTATAAGTTTGATAGTAAGATACCTTTGCTTTTGCAAGACCCTGACTAGTCTTCTTCACCTTTGCGTTCTCTATGCACTCTACTTTCTCTACGCAATCACTTCGCACACTCTGCTTCGTTATAGTCGAACTTCACGATCATCTTCTCCCTTTTGTGCACTCTGCTCTCTTTGCGAAATTCACACTTAGCTCGATTCGACATGACTTGCTCTCTGCGCACAATGACCGTATTGCTCACACATTTCACACTACTAAATTCTCCAAATAGCCCTCCTTTTATAACAACATTTTCATGATGAAAACCCTAATCTTAGTCGGTTGTAAACCCTAATCTTAGTCGACTTTCATAACAACTGTAAACCCTAATTTTAGTCGATTGTCATCGGACTTCATCGACTTCAACTCAACCACAAAAATACATGTCACGATATCGTGACACTTTTTCTTTCTCTCTCTTTCTCCTTGCTTTGGCCCTCGAAAATACAACATGTCGCGATATCGTGACACTTTTTCTTTCTCTCTCTTTCTCTTTGCATCGGACCGCAAAAATGCTACATGTCACGATATCATGACACTTTTTCTCCTTACGCTTTCTCTTTGCTTTCGGCTCCGAAAATACATGTCACGATATCACGACACTTTTTCTCCTTGCTTTTTCTCTTAGCTTCCCCTTGTGAAAAAATAACATGTCGCAATATCGCAACACTTTCGCCTCCATACTCTTCCTCTTTACTTTTGTCATGATATCGCGACACTTCTGCCTTCTTACTTTCTCTCTCCTCCTTTAGTCATGAAAATGCGACATGTCACGATATCGCGACACTTTTTCTCCTTTGCTCTTTCTCTTGCCTTCGGGTCATGAAAACGTGACATGTCGCGATATCGTGACACTTTTTCTCTCGGACTCTCTCTCTTGCAATATGTCGCGAAATCGTGACACTTTTTCTTCCGTACAATCTCTCTTGCAATATGTCACGAAATCATGACACTTTTTCTTTCGGACTCTCTCTCTTGCAATATGTCACGAAATCGTGACACTTTTTCTTCCGTACAATCTCTCTTGCAATATGTCACGAAATCGCGACACTCTTTCTACTTGCCTTTTTCTCTTCCAACATGTCGCGAAATCGTGACACTTTTTCTTCCGTACTATCTCTCTTGCAATATGTCACGAAATCGTGACACTTTTTCTACTTGCCTTTTTCTCTTCCAACATGTCACGAAATCGTGACACTTTTTCTTCCGTACTATCTCTCTTGCAATATGTCATGAAATCGCGACACTTTTTCTACTTGCCTTTTTCTCTTCCAACATGTCACGAAATCGTGACACTTTTTCTACTTGCCTTTTTCTCTTCCAACATGTCGCGAAATCATGACGTTTTCTCGCTTCGCTTTCTCTTCAAACATGTCACGAAATCATGACAGTTTTTCTTGCTTGCGCTTTCTCTTCGAACATGTCACGAAATCACGACAGTTTTTCTTGCTTGCGCTTTCTCTTCGAACATGTCATGAAATCATGATAGTTTTTCTTGCTTGCACTTTCTCTTCGAACATGTCGTGAAATCATGACAGTTTTTCTTTCTTGCTCAACATGTCGCGATATCGCGACAGTTTTTCTTTCTTGCTCAACATGTCGCGATATCGCGACAGTTTTCTTCCTTGTGATTTTCTTTTGATTTTTAGCATATGGGCCACTTCGATCTTTTGGAAAATCACTGTACATACTCTGAAGAACCTCTTAACTCCTGTCCACTGCATCAACCGATCTGTCTGACTGTGTTGACAACAATGACAATATTGTTGCTGCACCTTGCTCAACAAATAGATGTAGATTATCACCTAGAGAGTAGTTGGAGAACTGGGATCTCTCGAATTTTAGCGGTGTTGATTCCAGTATCTAGATTGATGTCCAAATCGTAACTTTGAGTTGCTGGAATTATGGCCTGAATGGATTATAGATGCGCTACAATTTCTACAGTAACTCTGTGCAGGATTCAAGGAGAACCTTGTAAACTCAATTCATCATCACCTTCAAGCATCTGAAAAATGAATTCTGAAGCAGTAGGTCACTAAAATTTATATGGTAAAATGGATGCATGTATTAGATTTCATAGAGAGTGAACCTAAAAAGGGTATTCACCTCCTGTAAAAGCTTGCTTGCGATTCAATAATGTAGTTTGTAGGCTAAAGTCAAATCAAACTCCTATCATTAAAATGACACAGACAAGAATTGGGGAGAATTTTTAGTGTCTATCTCACCATCAAGGTGTTTGGAAACTGTGATAGGGCCAAATTGATCTCTTTCATGCTAAAATTGTTTCTTGAAGCATAGGTTGTTGATGGACACAATTGAAACATTAGTTTTCATGGAAACTAATACCCCACATGCATCGCGAGAGAGTTCTCCAGGCACTATAAAAGGAATAATGGGCACATAGTTTTATGACCACCATACGGTGGTCAAGCCTTCCCTTTGGTCTTTTAGTCCATTGCCACATATGTCAGTCTCCCATACGTCTCATGTCCAAGGGTCTTATTTGCATTCGTATCTATGTGTCCATCCATGTGTTAGATATCCATGTCATCATCACGTCAGAGTCTCCCTTGGTCAGTCATCAAGTCAGCATGCTATCATCGCCACATCAACTCATTATCAAAAATTATGTTGATCTTATCATCAAGGTCTAGTCGATGTTGATCCATCCACATCTTGTTAAGGTGTCCATGTTTGAAGTCACAGTCTGGAGTCGCTCTTGCCCAGGTGTCACGTAAATGTAATAGGTTATCCCACTCCAGATCACATCGTTAGATCATAGTCGATGTGTCTTATCACATCGACGTCAGAGCATGTCTGCTCTTGGTCCATGAGTTTCGAGTCATCTAATGTCATTGTTGATGTAGTTGATCATCGCGTTGTATCTACCTTGTATCTATCGATGTTGGTTAGGTCGGTCAGTTCACGCATCTCGAGTGCATTAGGCCAATCGCAATTGGTTCAAAATTGTGTCAAGTCCACCACATCTCCATGATAGGTCCCTAGGTCGATTGACTTCAAATTATGCACCTTAGGGGAGTCCTTCATCTGTCATAGGATCGCATCTATCGTCAGGTCTATCGATTCATCTGTACAGTGTGTTGACTATCTTGCATGCACCAAATTTGGATCTGACTGTTTCTCATCACACGTTCAAGCAAGAAAATTAGAAATCATTCATATCAAGGTAAGGCAAGCCACCAATCATTCAGAGCAAGGTCAAGAAACTCGCTCTTATACCAGATTAGAATATGAATATTAAAAATCTATTAATAATGTAGGGCATATAAATACACAAGACTAAAGCTAAATATAGCCTCATGCGTGAAGTGAAATAATATGCCCTAGTTTGGTGCTAACAATGCTAACAACTAATAAAAATAGCGCTAACCACTAACTACAATATATTCGTGAATAAGATGAATATCTCCTAAATAATATCCTATGTCTAACAATAAAATATTATTAGACTTACAATAGTGATAAATAAAAATAACATATATCTACCCTAACAGGAATATAGGTAATATCCCAAGTAATGGAATATTTACTCTAACATAATAGGTGTTATGTAAGTGTGAAGCTATGTAAATATTTATCTTTTAGTGTATGTAATAAATAAAAGTTTGTTTTTTTAAGAAAAAGGTAAAAAAATTATTGAATAAAACTCAAATTATACATTTATTGTTGATAACCTGTCTTTCTTGGCAAGGCTCAAAATGCGGCACAGCTCTGTTCCTTTGACTATCCAAATTTTAGAAGTTTTAGTCCTTGTTGGATGACCCCTAAAGATGTTTCATTTACCCTTTCCTTTTGAATCCATAGACTCCATCTTAAGTCTATAAAGCTCTCTTTCTATTCTTATCCTTCCTTTCTTAGTTCTCATATTACAGTTGTTTCTGGAGGTGTGTCCAAATATCTCCTTCATCCTCTGCCATATGAGAGTCCACTTGGGTTTTAGCCTACACTGTCTCTAAAAGTTTCCTAATTAGAGTGTCCCAGATTCTTCCCTCTTGTCTAAATTCCTTGTTGAAAATCCTGTTATTACGTTCCAACCAAAGTTGCTAGCATATAAAAACCAAACCCAAATCCCAAGCTATCTTCAAGGTCTTTGATTTAAATCTATTGGTCTTCCAATAGTTCCAAAATTTGTTCTCAAAGAGAATGGATATTTTTTATTGACAACAAATATTGTACCATAAACTCAAGACTGTTTGGGCATAGGTACACAAAAAAAGAAGGTGGCCCATTTTTTCCTCCTCTTGGTGACACATTACACACCAGTTGGGTCCAATAAATCCACGTCTCCTCATGTTATCCTGAGTCATAATATTGTTATGTGCAACCAACCACATAAAGCAATTTATATTTGGCCATCCTTTGGGTTGCTATAATTGCAACCAAGGGGGCTTTAGATCAATTTGAGTGCTTTGGATAAACTTTATATAACCTTCTTTGACAGTATAAATTCCTAATTGGGTATTGTTGAGTGGATATTTTGCCCAATTGCAAAATCCCCATCACAGTCAGGGTATTAATCCAAAAACCCTCTCTTGCAAAGAAGTTAAAACAAAAAACTTCTCCAAGGTTTCGCTATATAAGCATTGCACATGTGTATTTGAAAGTGAAATAATCAAGAATAACAAGTGCTAGAAACAACCAAGTGATTTGCAAGTAACTGTTAACAAGGGGCCTGTTGGTTTAATTCATTCGTGATTTGTGATTGATTTCCTTAAGTTGCAATGAATGTGTGCTTGTGTGGATTGATAAAATGGGAGTGTTGATTCCTTCTTTATCTTTGCTTTAATCTGTCTTACCCTGAATCCTTGTTAGTGGGTTCATTTTATCTTCAGATTAAAATGCAAAGTTAGAGTGTTGTGGAATTGTCCACTTCATTTTAAATTTGTGCCTTTAATGTGAGATTGGATTTGCAGTTAGTAGGTTCAATTTTATCTTCAGATTTAATGCTCTACTAATTGCAAAGTTAGAAGTCAGAAGGTTAGCAAGTTAGAAAGTTAGCATTCATTTGCTTTATCTGCACTTAATGTGAGTTTGAGGGTTAGTGGAGTTAGCAATTCCTTTTATCTTTGATTATGCTCATGAAGTCAGTAAATGTTGTGGAATTGTCCACTCCATTTTCTTATCTTTGATTTAATGTGAAATTGTAGGTTAGAAACCCTCCCTCCTAGATTGATTTTATCTTATTTATGCAAAATAAAAAGTTGTGCAGAAATGTTCCTTTTAATATCCTGAAATATGATCCAAATAAATGTAAATGTAAGTGCTTGTGAAACTAATTATTTGGATTATGTACACTCCAGATTTCCCAGATCAGATTTATGATTTAAATAGGATCTTTTGGGATTCTGAGTTTCAGATTGAAAGACTTAAACAAGTGGGGTTTGCAAAAATAAAAGAAAACTTGCAAAAAAAAAATACAACTAAACTAAACTAAAGCTGGAATATAAGTGCAAACACAATACGACATCATGCTCCCCTACCCTGCAAAACCAGATATTGTGAGAAACTCTAAGGGTAACTCAATATAAATAAACCTACATAAACACAATTTGATCAGATCAAGTGCTAGACTCTAAGGAAAATAAATCCTGCATTCAAATAAACCTTCACGTAGTGTAACCTCCTAAGAGCATTAAAAACTAGATATAAGTCCACAAAATGCAGTAAAAAGATCAAGCATTAAACATAAAACCCTCAGAAATAAATCTCCTCCAGTCTTGCTCACAAGGTGCAAGTTTTCGGATTCGTATGCATTAAATTTGTCAAAAATAATTTGTCTTTGGTTACAAAAAATTCCAGCCCCTTAACAATGGGCTTCCATGGGTATTTAAAACCTTCAGGAATCCTTTTCATTTCCACTTCCTTTACCAAAAAGAGGGCAGCAAAAAGTGGAACGAAATACATAAATATGACCTTTCAAATTCTTACAAAATTCCTAAATTTAAATATTTAAAACAAACTATTTTATTCCTCCTTATATCTCCTTCTTGATTTGAGCTCCCCTTTGTCCCTATTCACACATATTTCAATGTTAACAATTGATCCTATGAAGGAAAAAATATTAATTAACCCTAGCAATAGGAAACATGAGTAAAGAACACTAAGATACCCTAGGTATTCATAAAATACCCACAAAAACATAATGAAAAATGAAACTTTAGGTGCTAGATCATAACATGTTAAAAAAAATCCCCATTTTCTTCCTTCGGGTGGCATCAACGCGACTCGAACCAGGGTCGATAAGGCGCAAGCCTTATCCGGCTTGCCTCTACCACAATGCCCAGGGCTTAGGTTGAAACCAAGCTTCAACGACCCTGAATTTATTTCTCTCTTCCTACGATGAGCTCCCATCACGTACGGCTTCGTCCTCTATAACCTGCAATGAGACCATAATTTGGTCACTCCCATGTGCCTCATCTGTTCCTCCTTTCTATGATTGGTTCAAGCCTGTGTTCGGCCCTCGAAGACACTCCGCGACTCCACTGTGCTTGATATTTCAACCTTTTCTTCCTCTCTGGCATTCAAAAATATAATCAATGCGTATGGGTTTTAGGGTTTCCTAGCAACAAGTGAGGGTTAATCATGGTTCCCACTATCACATCGAGCCCTCCTATGTTGTGGACCTACAACCAAAATATCTCTGTCACCCCTACCACTCGCTATCATCTGACACTATTAGGTGGGGCATTATCCCACATCTTTGCTACAATGGGTCTCTGTGCACCCCAAATTAGATACCTCTGTAGTTCCCAATCATGGTTAGCATTTACCATGGAATATGCCCTACAGATCTGGGTTGTTGGTATGTCACATGTGAGCAATCGATGGGTGGAGGTTTTTCTTTGGTGTGGGGAGGTCCATTATCCCACATTCATGGTGTTTCATTCCTCGAGCGCTTCATAAGGTATCTCTCACCTTAGCTTAGTTGACTGCCTTCGGGTAGTCTCTCCCCTTTGCCATGCACCATCGAAGCCCCATCCTATGACATGCTACCATGTCCTCGGTCCATCGTCCTACCTTGTGGTGCCACGTCCTCGGTCCATCATCCTCCCTTTTAGAGCCCTATGAAAGCATAAATAAAGATAAGGAAAAACAAAGCAAAACCTAACAAAGAAATAAAATAGAGAACAAATTAACAATTAAATCAACATAACCTAAAGGTGAGAAGCAACATAGTAAATAAAAATAAAAGCAAAAAATAACATAACAACAATCAAATAAAATAAAATAAACTAAGCAACAAAACACTAACTAAACACAACAAAAAATAACAACCACAATGACAATAAAATACAACAAATTGTTGTAACAACAAATTTGACAAAAAAAAAGATAAAACAATAGGAACAACAAAACCAACATATTTGAGCAATAGAAATAACAATCATTTTGCTAGCCAAAATAGCAACAAAACATCAAGCAATAACATGTAACCTAAACTGCTAGCAAAAATGACCCCATTGGTTTTATATTCAAGAAAAATCATGGGACAATTAGGTAAAAAGGAAGAACCCAATTGCTCAATAATATCCCATTAGTTCAATTTTCTACAAATTTCAAGTGGGTCCCCAATATTGGGGTTAGTTGTGAGATAGTCACAACAAATGGTGACTCTGCTGGGAAATGCTCTTGAGCATTTTTGATGAAGAACCCAGTTCTGTAATTAATGAACCAAAGGTTAGAAAAGTATACACCATTTAGCAACACCCAAGGAAAGTAAGGTCAATAGCTTCATATGAGAACAAATGGATTATTTGCTTCCGCATGGTGTGTGCAATGTGGTTCAATTTGCATCCTTGGGACCATCAAAATTCCATCATCTGGTTTACCTTTAGGCTATGAAATGTTGCTCATAATATTTCATTTTTGAATAATATTTTTGCAAAGTCTCTTTTGAGCATAATTTGTTCAGACAGAGCCCCACTACCAGTCAGGCATCCATAGCCCCGATGGAGATTTTCTGAACTAGGTGACTGATTTGATCAAGCTTTTCAATGCTCATTTTTTTATATCAAGCTTTGTCTAGATAGAGCCCCACTGCCAGTCAAGCATCCATAGCCCCGATGGAGTTTATCCAAACTTAGTGACTGATTTGATCAATATTTGCATTGCTTGTACTCTTCTTTCATAGAGAACTTTGCCAATATTTATGTGATACTTGAATTGGAGCATGTTAGATATTCACCTTAATCGGTTCACCAAGATGATTTCATCCTTCACAATTCCAAGGAATGCCTCTTCATGTGATGTTCATTAAAGTGAAGCTTTGGCATAATATTCCATTGTTTCACATTCCACCATCTTAGTACACTTAACCAAGGATAATTACTATATAGCTTCATTTTCTTTCCCCCAGTTTCGTTTGATTCATGGGTTGTATTATCTATTATGAAAACATGCCATTTTGTCAGTAACCATCACAAAATCAAAACCACAATAAAGGGGACTGACTCAAAATGTAAATGTATGGGAGCATGAACATGACTCTAACACACACAAACAAAACTCCTAAAACACTCTAAGGAGACAAGAGAAACAAACAACAACTCAAAGGAAAACCAACACACAAAACCAAGACTAAACATGAAAACCAAAAAGTATTTACAAAATATACAATATAGTACAAATGGCACAAAACTCAACCATGACTTTCCTGGATCCCAAATTTGATTTCTTTCATGAATAGAAATAATTTTGACATGATAGGCACACTGAATTATACAGGCATCAACCCACAATAAAATTATGCCTACAAATACAAAATCCTTTATTTTACCTTTTTTATTCCAGTATTCAACAATTTCAATTTGAGATTCTGGCACATTAAATTGGCAAGCAAATGCATGATTTTCAATTATTTCTTGCTTATTACATGAGGTGTAAATTCCAACATTCAATTCATCACTTTGACAACATTTCTCATTTTCGCAAGCATATAAGATTTCCTTCAAATAAGAAGCTATTTCTGAAAATTTTGACATCAAGTCACCCTCTAAATTTTTAGGCCAATCATGCTCACGCAACACTTTGCAAGCATCTAGGATATTTACTAAATAAGGATCATTATAAGTTTTTACCCTAGATTGAATTTTTAATATTCTATGGACATGATTCAACAATTCAAGCATATTCACATTTGTTTCGTTTGACAAGACAAACTTATTAGCAATGTAAGTAGAAACCAATTCTAGCTCTTTGCTAACCTCACATGGCACTTGATCATTAATCACATTTGAATCTAAAATTTCATGATGCAATATTTTACCTAGATTTTGGATAATGGAACATAAAGGTTTAGATTTTACCTTTTGCATATTTTCATTTGCCAAACCTTTGTGAGCATTTGTAATCTTTCCTTTTTCTTCATGACTTTCATCATCATCAAACACCTATTCAAAAATACCAAATTTAGGCACCCAATCAAACATATGCCCATATTTTTCAAAACAAGAACCTAGCTTCTCAAGATATGTGTCACATAACACCTTTCCATGATCAATGGCTTGAGCTATTTCAAAATCCACATTTTCATTAGGATCATCAATAATATCAAACCCAAACCACTCAGGTTCTGGAATTTCCTCATTTTGAGATGGCATAGACATTGTAGAGCCAATAGGTGGATCAATATTTTTAATTTCTTACCCCTCAAAGGGGACCAAAGCAAGTGGTTCTCCTTATTTATCCATGGTAGTAGAATCATTATCATTTTCCAACACTTGATGAGATTCCAACCCTTCTTCCAAAACTTTCTCAGATTGTACAGGACTTGTAATATCCTCATGCGAGAAAGCAATTGTATTATCCTGCATATCAATTGACACAAAAAGTTCATTAGAAGGTTTGGAGTGAGCATATTCTTCCCATTTCTCCCAAGAATCATAGTAATCATCTTCCAAAATCAAGTTGTGATGCTCAACTACTTCTTCACCATCTTCCAATTCATCAACGTGTTTCTCATCAAATTCACCTTCACCTTCCTTAGATGGTTCAATTATTTTCAAAAGTGGGCTACTCTTTGTATTCAAGCTTGCAAGATCACAATCCACATTTGTAACCCATGATTCAATTTTATCACAATTTGGAAGGTGTGGGTTTTCTTGACCATCAGTTTCAACAATCTCATCCAAAGTGTCTTCCGAGAACAAGTGGTGAAATTATGTTATGTCTTCGAATTCATTTATTGATTCTCTTTCAACCTCACTTTCAACCACTTTTGATGGCTTAGGGGTTTCTATAATGGGATCAATTTTTACATTCTTCTTTCTATGATCATCCCAATCCTCCTTTGTGAATAATGATTCTAAACCCTTTCTTTCCCAAACAAAAGGGTCATCATTTGGGACGTATTGGTATTCTTGATCATTTCTTTCAACCACTTCATTCAATTCTATGGAAGGTCCTATCCTATCACATATCTCCATGCTAGTTAACTCTAGGACTCTTCCATCACTTGAAGGTTCATACATTTCAAAAAATGAATTAATCTCGACATTTTGATGGGCTTGTTCACCATAATTCTCATCGGTGTACATTGGCTTTGAAACTTGCATCTCCTCTGGTATGATGTCTAGGGTGGATATAACATTTGGACATTCATCTTTGTCCCATTGATTGTTTACATTAGACATCATTGAATTAGAGGGTACTAGATTAGATGGTTGGTGTAGGTTGGCTTCAATAACTCCTAAAAAACAATCTCTCATGGGAAAATGTTGTGCCTCAACTTGACTCAGGGGTGAATTTTGATTTTTAGCCTTAGGGTTACGCAATGATAGCTTACCCCCATTAACATTTCTCAAAGTCCACCATCGTTCTACCATAATTGCCTCATTGTAGGCCTTAGGCAAGGATGAATCTTCAAGAAGCTTCCTTAGAAATTTGGATATTGAGGGGTCTAAGGCTCCCATGTAAATTTGAAAGGCTTCCTCTTCTGATATGTTGTAATGTTTCACCACTTCAGTGTACAACCCATGGAACCTATCATTGAATTATCTCATGGATTCATTAGGTTGTTTATAGATAGAGGTAAACTAATTTTGCAACATAATTGGGTCAACTTGATTTCCAAAATGGTTAAGAAATGTTGTTTCTAGTTGGACCCAAGAAGTGATAACATCTATAGGTAATTGGATATACCAACCCAATGCTATGTCATCCAATGTGTATGAGAATAACCTACAAGCAACATCCTCATGGAAAATTTGCAAGTGAATTAACATGCTCTTGTAGATAGACAATCTTTGTATGTGTCCTAATGCCACATCTTGCCTAAACTACGATGCAAACTCCAATACACTTTCAGGAATTTGATGGGGTATTCCAGGCATGTTTAAACGACTATAATGGTCACCTAACAAAGATGCCATTCTTGCTCTTATTTGATCAAATGTCACCATTAGTGAAACTCAAAGAATAACTTCAGAACCAATTTTGTTAGTCAAATAAAGATATCTTGCAAAGATGTGTAAAATGACTAACAAAATTCAAATGGTTAGGCAATTGAATCATGAGAACCAAGAACTTTCTCATAAGGTTAGCCTCAATGCATCATGACAAAATAAATCCATGAATGTGATTGCTTGTCAACCAAACCATGTTAGCACAATAATCATATCAAATCAAATCCAAAACCATAAAGCAATATTCACAATATCAAAGGATAAACATCAAATTCCATTTTCGAAGAATTTCTGCAATAAAGCACAATTAGTAGCAATCCAAATGACCAATTCAGGCCCTCCTTCCAAAATATTTCTGTTGTGCATGAAGGAGGCTAAAGATAAGCATTAAGTTCCAATTTTAGCTACTTATGAATAAAATATTTAACAATCAAAATGATTCAATAACAATGCAATAAACCATTAAACCTACACATTAGTTATCAGAAACATAAAATCTCTACAACAGAACAACTATGTTAGATGCACATAAATTCTAGTAAGAAAATCACAAAGTGATAACACATGCCCTCCTTCTAGCGCCATTTTATTTGAGTGGATATTTTTCCCAATTGCAAAATCCCCATCACAATCAGGGTATTAATCCGAAAACCCTCTCTTGCAAAGAAGTTAAAAATAAAATAACTTCTCCAAGGTTTCGCTATATAAGCATTGCACATGTGTATTTGAAAGTAAAATAATCAAGAATAACAAGTGCTAGAAACAACCAAGTGATTTGCAAGTAACTATTAACAAGGGGCCTACTGGTTTAATTCATTCGTGATTTGTGATTGATTTCCTTAAATTGCAATGAATGTGCCTTTGTGAATTGATAAAATGGGAGTGTTGATTCTTTGATTATCTTTGCTTTAATTTGTCTTACCTTGAATCCCTGTTAGTGGGTTTATTTTATCTTCATATTAAAATGCAAAGTGAGAAAGTGTGTGGAATTGTCCACTTCATTTTAAAATCTGTGCCTTTAATGTGAGATTCATTTGCAATTAGTAGATTCAATTTTATCTTCAAATTTAATGCTCTACTAATTGCAAAGTTAGAAAGTCAAAAAGTTAGCAAGTTAGTATGTTAGAAAGTTAGCATTCATTTGTTTTATCTGCACTTAATGTGAGTTTGAGGGTTAGTTGAGTTAGCAATTCCTTTTATCTTTGATTATGTACATGAAATCAGTAAATGTTGTGGAATTGTCCACTCCATTTCTTATCTTTGATTTAATGTGAAATAGTAGGTTAGAAACCCTCCCTCCTAGATTGATTTTATCTTATTTATGCAAAATTAAAAGTTGTGCAAAAATGTTCCTTTTAATATCCTGAAAGATGATCCAAATAAATGTAAATGTAAGTGCTTGTGAAACTAATTATTTGGATTATGTACACTCCATATTTCCTAGATCAGATTTATGATTTAAATAGGATCTTTTGGGATTCTGAGTTTTATATTGAAAGACTTAAACAAGTGGGGTTTGCAAAAATAAAAGAAAACTTGCAAAAAATAAACTACAACTAAACTAAACTAAAGATGGAATATAAGTGCAAACACAATACGATGTCATGCTCCCCTACCTTGCAAAACCAGATATTGTGAGAAACTCTAAGGGTAACTCAATCTAAAAAAACTTGCATAAACACAATTTGATTAGATCAAGTGCTAGACTCTAAGGAAAATAAATCTTGCATTCAAATAAACCTTCAAATAGTGTAACCTCCTAATAGCATTAAACACTAGATATAAGTCCACAAAATGCAGTAAAAAGATCAAGCATTAAACATATAACCCTCATAAATAAATCTCTTCCAGTATTTCTCACAAGGTGCAAGTTTTCAAATTCAATAAGGATGTTCGAGCACTTGGGGGAAAAATTGCTTTGTAGGATTTGATGAGAAAAAATTGCTCTGCGGGGATGGTAGCAGTGTTTGGAGGAGGTATGAACAATTGGAGGAATATTGTGATGGCATCGGGTCCGTCACAGAGAGTGCATGCTAGTGATATTTTTCATCTAAAAATAATTGGAAGAAATAATATTTCCTTGTGCATGTTGGGAACCGCTTGTTAAAGAACAATGAATGTTTGGAACGATGTGAAACCAGGCTGGTTCTAGTGGTTCAACCAGACTCAATGGCGGAAGATGTGGAGTATTTAACCAAACATGTGCTTATTGGTAAATTTTTGGGCATCTAAATTTCTCTTCCCTTTGTGGAGGCTTGGGTCAGGAAGACTTGGAACCCTAAAGGTGACGTGGAGGTGATGTTGAGTACGAATAGCTATTTTATGGTGGTTTTTTCTTGTCTTACGGATTGTAACAAAGCATTTGAAGGGAATCTTATTTCTTTAACCAAGCAAGACTCTTTATTAAACCCTGGCATGTGGGTTTCAACCCGTTAGAGGAGTGGCCATCACGGGTTCCAATGTGGGTTCGGCTTCTATCGCTCCCATTGTAATTTTGGAGAACTAACATCTTGCATAATATTGCCCTTCTTCTTGGGAAGTCAGTTGGACCGTCATAATAGATGATGGATAAAAATATAATATTTGTTGACCGTATCTGTGTTGAAATTAATTTAAACAATCCTATTCCATATTCTATTGAAATACAGTTTGGATCGACTACATGGGTTCAAAAACTTGACTATGAAGCTCTTCCATTTTTTTATCAGATTTGCCATGAGTATGTCCACCTGCAAAGAAAATACCCTAAGTTTGTCTCACCCGTGGCTTCAAATCCTGGGCCTTCTCGTTCTGTACAAAATGTGGATAAAGGAAAATCCCAATAAAGGAAGGGGAATGGGATAAGGAAGGCTTTGTTCCAGGAAAACCCCAAAATAAAGGAAGAAGGGCAAACAAAGACCTTAAGGATAGCCAGCCAGATGCTCTGCTCAACTATTTTGAAATATTAGATTATATTAATCAGTTCATAGAGATACTTGAAATGTTGCTACCTGATGCAAATATAATAATACCGAATAAGATGTCTCTTCTTGAGGTGGAACTTAAGGAATCAGATCTAGGGGGTTTAAATGAAGAACAAAGGGCTTTGGATCTGAGTATAGGTGATATCATTGGATCTAGCCCTAGAAGGAAAACTATTTTATAAAGTGACACAGATTTAGTTATGCCCTCTCCTACTCATGAACTGATGCAGTAATCCTTGGACTGCAAAACTCCTATGATGTTGGGATTGTAGCTAATTAAATAAGGTGCTTCGGATAAGAATATGAAGGTGGGGCGAAATAAGGACCAGGATAAAATTAAGTTAATGGGGGATACTTTGGTGAAGTCAAGCTTGGTGAGAATATTGGACTCCCATTTTTCTAACCCCTAAAAATGATTATCCTTTCAAGGAATGTAAGGGGGTTGAACATCCCTAGACAAATTTGTTTGTGATTTGGTTCGTGTACATTCTTCGTATGTGGTGTTTATTCAAGAGACTAAATTGGCTACTAATAGTATGTTCAATATTTTCCCCAAGTTGTGGATAAGGACGCAATGTTAGTGTATTGGTGCATGTGGATATGTTGGTGGCGTTGCTTGTTTATGGAATTTGGTTAAGATATCCCCTCTTACTTGGATTTCCAACAAATGGTCTATTTCGATGATAGGGCAAGATAATGAATCTGGTGAAACCATCCTACTTACAAATGTGTATGCTCCTATTGATTACAATGGTAAAGTAAATTTATGGGAGCACATTTGCTTTGTGAGAATTTTGGCTCCCTTGTACCCATGGATTTTGGTTGGAGACTTCAACTCTATCACTTGTTTGGAGGAGAAACGTGGTGGGGTTGATCATCTTGAGCCTTTTTCTTCTGTCTTTAGTGCTCATATTTGGGCCCTGAACTTGGTTGACATCAATCCAGATAATGGGATCTTTACCTAGCATAATATAAGGTGTTGAGAAGACTCCATCTCAGAGAGACTAGATAGGTTTCTGATCTCCATTTTTTGGATGGGTAATAACAGAAGTGCTAGTTCTATGATTCTAGAGGGGAGAGGATCTGATCATTGGCCTATCAAACTCTCTACTCTGGAGTTAGGGCTAAAGAAGAATCCTTCCTTTAAGTTTCAACTTATGTGGCTTCGCGATCCTAAGCTTCATGATTTCATGCGAGGCTGGTGGACCATTGGCAAACCTCCTCATGGCAACGCAATGTATTCCTTTATGAAGCGACTACAATTTGTTAAGCATAAACTGAAGAGATGGAATAGACAAAATTTTGGGAACCTTTTCTTGGCTAATTTTGTGGCTCTTAGGAGGGTGGAAGAAGCTTCAAGGAATATTAGAGATCAAGGACTCACGGAGGAGCTTCTCGTTGAGGAATCTAAGGTTGTGAAAGACCTTGTTGAATGAGAAATGAAGAAAGAAATTTTTTGGAAATAAAAAGCTCGAGTAGATTGGCTTCAAGAAGGGGATAGGAACACGACCTTATTTTATAACTCAGTTAAGGCTCGCCCTAATGGTGACTTGATTACCTCTCTTGTGAATTCTCTTGGTTCCCTACTCTCTTCTTTCAAGGATATTTTAGAAGAGACTAAAAGATATTTTTCCTCTCTCTTCAAGGAGGACTCCCTCATCATCTAAGAGGGAGTCCTCTCTCTTCAAGGAGGACTCCCTCTTAGATGATGAGGATGAAAAGCTTATTCTAAATTATATTCCCTCAATTGTTTCTAGAGATATGAATGAGCACTTGATGGGTCCAATTTCCCTTGAGGAGTTGAAAAATGTTATATTCAATATGAAAAAGGGGAAATTTCGGGTCTAAATGGATTCTTGATTGATTTTTATCAGGAGTTTTGGTAGTTAATAAAATTTTATCTTCTGGAGGTGGTCCATGAGTCCTAAAAGAACAAACTAAATGCTAAGGGCCCTAAATGCTACCTTTGTGGTGCTTTCCAAAAAAGAGGAAGCCAATTCCTTGGATATGCTTAGGCCTATTGCGATCTGCAATGTTGTGTATAGGATCATCACAAAAATTATTGCTGAGAGGTTGAAGATATGGTTGAGAAAAATTATCTCTGAGGAGCAAAGAGGATTTGTTGATGGCTGGCCAATCCTGGATTGGGTTTTTATTGCTACATAAGTTATTCACTTTATAAAAATTTCTAAGGAGAAAACTTTTTTCATTAAGTTGGACATGGCCAAAGCCTATGACCGGGTTAGATGGTCCTTTCTTTAGAAATTTCTTGTTGCTTTTGTATTTGAGGAGGAATGGATTATACGGGTGATGAGTTGTGTTTATTCTTTCTTGTTCTTCATTCTTGTTAATAATAATGAGCCATCAGAGTTGTTTGAGGCCTCAAGGAGATTGAGGAAAGGAGATCCTTTATCTCCTTATTTGTTTATCATTATGGTGAAAGGGTTGGGAAGGTTTCTCAATTCTTAAGTCATGCAAGGTCGCATTCAGGGGTGGAAGTGGGATAGTAGTTTTTTGTCTCTTTCCCACCTTCAATTTGTTGATGATACTGCTTTGTTGGGAGTTGCCACTATCAGGGAAGCTGGAAATATTAGATAGTCTCTTGACATATATCTTGGTGCTTTTGGACAGTTGATTAATGAGGACAAGTCTTCTATTTTCTTCTTCAATACCCCTCCTCTTATTCAATCTAGGATTGCTCACATTCTAATATTCCAGGTCGGGACTCCCCCCTTTATTTATCTTGGTATTCCAATTTCTTTTCATCCTATACCTAGATATTCTTGGCAGTCTATGCTTGATAATTTTAGAAGGAAGGTGAATCACTGGACTGTCATATGGTTATCCTTTGCAAATAGAGTGTTGCTTTTAAAATTTGTTGTTCAAGCTTTACCCATTTACAAATGTTTTGTACAAATAGCTCCCTCTTGTTTCATTAAGGACATGGATGCTTTTTCAAGATATTTTTTATGGTTTTGAAAACTTGATCAAACTAAATGGAGTTTGGTTAAGAGGGATTCTATATGTAGGCCAGTTCAAGAGGGAGGCCTTGGATTGTGACAGACAACTCTTTTTGGGTAGGCTTTGGTTGCAAAATTTTATTGGAGATGGTGTACCTCTCAATATCAGATTTGGGCTAAAATATTATCTTATAAATACTTGAGAGGTATTTTTGAGGCAGATATCCCTAGATTCAACTTGGTTGGGAAAGGTTCAGTTATCTGGGACACTCTAAAAAGAGGAGCTAATTTAATCAAGCACGGTTTTTTTTGAATTTGCAATCGGGGATTAGATACTCTTTTTTGGGAGGATTCTTAGGATGGCCATTTTCCTATATTGAATCAATATCCTAGGTTATGCTTCCTAAGCATTTGTTTCTTTGAAGCAGGTTGGTCTCGTGTGGACTTTAAAAAATCTAGTCTTTTGGAAATATGGATATGTACAGGTGGAAAGATCCGTAGGAATGGCCCCAGGGGGGACTAGCCAAGGACAGATATGTGCTTACTTTTATTCTTATAGAGAGGCCCTATTCTTCGATGAGGGTTAAAGAAATTCTAGCTTGGAACCCTGATCCCAAGGAAACCTACTATGTAGCCTATGGTTATCAGGTTCTTGATAAGCAAAATTTTAGGAGTATTCCTGTCACATGGTGGAAAAAGGTGTGGAACAAATTTGCTTGGTCGAAATGTAACTTCTTTCTCTGGTTGGTAGCTCGTAATAAATGCCTCACTTGGGATAACATGAGGAAGAGGGGATTTCAAGGTCCCTCTTTTTATGTCCTTTACGGTAAGAATGAGGATGACTCTTCTCATTTATTTTTACAATGCTCCCTTACTAGAGACATTTGGCACCGTTGGTGGAGCACCTAGAACCATCCTTATTTTCATGTGCTCTCCCTAGTGGAGTTTTGGAGTAGTTTGGGTAGACCTCCGACCAAGGCCCCCTTCCTTTGGATGGCTTGGAATTTTCTCTTGGTTGGCACAGGATTATCTATGAGTCCGACTCTCAAATTGTGGTTAATATTTTAAACAATAAAAGGGTGGAGGAAGTTAATTTGCAGTTGGCCTTTGTAGCCATTCAGATTCTCAGAATGAGTGAAGAGTTTGAATTTATCTCCTTTGTGCACATTCCAAGGGAATGTATTGGGGTTGTTGATTACTTGGCCAAAAAGGCTTTTAAGTTGTTGGATCCTTGGTTTATCGATAACTAGGAGAGTCTCCCATCTAGGGACTCTCAACATCTTTGGGATTTGATCCACAAGGATGTTTGGACTTAATTTTGTTTTTTCTTGTTGTCTTCCTCGGGTGTCAATGTAGTTTAGTGGTTTTAGTTGTTTTGTTGTTTATTTGAGTCCTGGTTGGAAGCTCAGCTGTACTCTATAATCCAAAAATTTTATCAATAAATTTTTACCCCTTTATTTTAAAAAAAAAAGGTTTTAAGTTTTCGAATTCGTATGCATTAAATTTATCAAAAATGATTTGTCTTTGGTTACAAAATATTCCAGCCTCTCAACAGTGGGCTTCCATGGGTATTTAAACCCTTCAGGAATCCTTTTTGTTTCCACTTCCTTTACCAAAATGAGGGCAAAAAAAAGTGGAACGAAATACATAAATATGACCTTTCAGATTCTTACAAAATTCCTGAATGTAAATATTTAAAATAAACTATTTTATTCCTCCTTATATCTCCTTCTTAATTTGAGCTCCCCTTTGTCCCTATTCACATATATATCGATGTTAATAATTGTTCATATGAAATACAAAATATTAATTAACCCTAGCAATAGAAAACATGAGTAAAGAACACTAAGATACCCTGGGTATTCATAAAATACCCACAAAAACATAATGAAAATTAAACTTTAGGCGCTAGATCATAACATGCTAAAAAAATCCCCCTTTTTTCCCTTCAGGTGGTGTCAATGCAATTCGAACCAGGGTCGATTAGGTGCAAGCCTTATCTGGCTTGACTCTACCACAACGCCTAGGGCTTAGGTTGAAACCAATCTTCAATGACCCTAAATTTATTTCTCTTCCTACGGCAATCTCCCATCACGTACGGCTTCGTCCTTTGTAGCCTGTAATGAGACCATAATTTGGTCACTCCTAGTGTCATGCCTCATCCATTCATCCTTTTTGTGATTGGTTCAAGCCTACGTTCAGCCCTAGAAGACACTTTGTGAATCCACTATGCTTGATATTTCAAGCTTTTCTTCCTCTAGCATTCGGAAATATAATCAATACGTATGGGGTTTAGGGTTTCCTAGCAACAAGTGAGGGTTAATCATAGTTCTCGTTATCACACCGAGCCCTTCTACGATATGGACCTACAATTAAAATATCTCTCTCGCCTTTGCCACTCACTATCATATGAAACTGTTAGGTGGGGCGTTATCCCATATCTTTGCTACAACGAGTCTCTGTACGCCCAAAATTAGATACCTCTACAATTCCCAATTGTGGTCAACGTTTATCGTGGAATCTGCCCTACAAATCTAGGTTGTTGGTATGTCACATGTGAGCAATCGACAGGCAAAGGTTTTTCTTTTATGTGGGGAGTTCCATTATCCCACATTCATGGTATTTCATTCCTCAAGCACTTCATAAGGTATCTCTTGCCTTAGCTTTGTTGATTGCCTTCGAGTAGTCTCTCCCCTTTGTCATGCACCATCAAAGTCATATCTTGTGACATGCTACCATGTCCTCAGTCCATCATCCTACCTTGTGGTGCCATGTCCTTGGTTCGTCATCCTCCCTTTTAGAGCCCTATGAAAGCATAAATAAATATAAGGTAAAACAAAGCAAAACCTAACAAAGAAATAAAACAGAGAACAAATTAACAATTAAATCAACATAACCTAAAGGTGAGAAGTGACATAGTAAATAAAAATAAAAGCAAAAAATAATATAACAACAATAAAATAAAATAAAATAAACTAAGCAACAAAACAGTAACTAAACACAACAAAAAAAACAACCACAATGACAATAAAATACAACCAATTCTTGTAACAACAAATTTGACCAAAAAAAAGATAAAACAATAGGAACAACAAAACCAGCATATTTGAGCAATAGAAATAACAATCATTTTGCTAGCCAAATTAGCAACAAAACATCAAGCAATAATATGTAACCTACATTGCTAGCAAAAATGGCCCCATTGGTTTTATATTCAAGAAAAATCATGGGATAATTAGGTAAATAGAAAGAATCCAATTGCTCAATAATATCCCCTTAGTTAAATTTACTACAAATCTCAAGTGGATCCCCAATATTGGGGTTAGTTGTGAGATAGTCACAAAAGGTATGTCCCCAACCAAGTTGATCGAGTCCATTACTCCTTGGCCACTTTCATCTATCGAAGATTTATTTCAGTTCTCTTTTCTCCTCAGCCCATTCTTCCCTCAACTCCTCTGGGACTTGCCACTGACTAAGATTGTCCTGTAGTTGATCTAGCATTTTAAAATAGTGGCTTATGAGATTCCATCATTTCCTCTAAAATTTTTCCTTGAGTCCTATAAGTGGGGGTACTAATAAATTATGGGGGAAATATTCCCAATAATCTTTCCATAGTCTAGCAATTTTACCATCTCCCTCTTTCCAGTATAACCCTTCTTTGATAAGTGATGCTCCTTTATTTAGATATTTCCAGATCTCTGATCTCTATCCTGAAACTGGAATATGAGGAAGATATTTTATATTTTACGAGGGATAGTATTTAAATTTCAATACTTTGCACCATATTTGGTCAGGATGAGTTACCCATCTCCAATACAACTTGGTTTTTAGAGCTTGGTTGTTTGTCATTGTTGTTCTAATTTCCAAACCTCCAACTTCCTTAGGCTTGAAAACTTTGTCCCAACTAACTAGTGTCATTGTGTGGTTACCCTGCACTCCAAACCAAAGAAAGTGTCCCATCATCTTGTCCAGATATTTTAGGATGCTCTTTGGGGCAGCCAAAATAGAGAATTTATACATTGGAATTGCTTGTAAAACTTATTTAAGCAATGTTACTCTTCCTCCAAAACTTAACCACCTGTAGGTCCAATGCAAAAGTTTCGAGTGGATTTTGTCTCTTATTGATTTCCAATATTTATTTTTGAGGCTCTTCTCTATTAAGGGGATACCCAAATATTCTAAGGGCAATGATGCCTCTAAGAATCTAAGGATGTGGGTTATTTGTTCTCTTAATTTTTTATCACATTAAAAAAATCACTATTGATTTTTCTTCATTTAGTAGTTGTCCAGTAGCCACTATGTAGCACTCCAACATTTTTTTGATATTGGTTGCTTCTCTTATTATTGCTTCCCCCCACATTCCTGTGTCATCCACAAATTTGAGGTGAGTAATATTTATGTTCCTACTTATCCTTACCCCTGAAATGGTATTCTCTGCTTTTTTCTTCTATACGAGTCTTCCCAAGTCCTCCGTAAAAATGATGAATAAAAATGGTGAAAGTGGATCCCCATACCAGATTTCTGTGGAAGCTTTAAATAGTTGGGATGGATTACCATTGATGAGCACTGAGAAAAAAATTGTAGAGATGCATTCCATAATCCATTTTATCCATTCTTCACTAAAACCAAATTTATGCAGTATTTGGACAAAAAAATCCCAATTTAATCTGTCATATGCCTTGGATAAATCTAGCTTAAGAAACATACCTTTGTTTCCATTTTGGCAAAGCTCGTAAATATTTTTTTGTGCTATCACAACACCATCCAGAATTTGTCTACCCTGCACAAGTCCCCCTTGTTCAGGAGAGATTAACCCTGGTAATATTTGTTTCAACCTATTTGCCATCAATTTGCTTATGATATTATAAACCACATTGCATAGAGCAATTTTTCTATAGTTAGTGAGATTTTACATATCTCCACATTTTGGGATGAGATCCAAAAAGGTGTGATTCAAGACTTTAAGGAATTTTCCACTAGTCATGACTTCTTCTATTGCTTGGGTTACATCCTTTGCAATTATATCCCAATAGGCTCTATAAAACTCTATTGGAAATCCATATGGACCTAGGGCCTTCCCTATCTGCATATCAAAAATTATTTCTTTAACTTCTTCCTCTCTAATTTCTCTTAAGAGCTCCTCATTTTGTTTTTATGAAATTAACATTGGTATGCTTTCTAAAATTTCCTCTTTGTGCTGAGTGGAAAGGTGAGGATTTGCAATAAATAAAGTTTAAAAATATTTATTTGTAGTTTCTTGCATACCTAGGATAGTACTTTCTTTGTGGATAAGCTCTTCATAGATAGGTTATGTGAGGATCCTTTTTGCTATTTCTTGCACTCGAACTAAAAGAATTGCTCTTTGTTGCTGGAAATCTATCCAATGAGATTTACTCCATTTTTTAATTTACCTTTGATAAACTTTAATCTGGAGTGAAGCTGAAATTGTATTATCCCATGTTCTAGTTTTCCTTGTTCCCACCACTGTTTCATTAGCTCTGGTAAGTCATTATTTTGGAGCCAAAATATCTCAAACCTAAAAGTTTGTTTCTTGACCTGAGGCTTTTTTCCTATGTATATAGATACTGAAAATGGTCAGATGCTAACATATTCATAATTTGTGATTTGTAGTGCTAAAGTGTGGAGAATTTCTCCCCCACAAGTAACCTATTTAATCTAGATTTTATTGTGAATGCTCCTTTTCTCTTATTAGTCCATGTGTTGTTTCATCCTGGTGGGGTATATTAATCAAATCTAGGTACTCTGATTGAGCTAGCAATAGTCTATCCTTCTCATTGATCTGGGTTAAACCTCCTTCTTGATTTAGCACTAACATTTTAGCATTGAGATCCCCTTCCACTATCCAAAAGTCTTCCACATGGATTTCCCTCAACTGTTGTACTACCTTCCATTGGATTTTTTGAGATCGTACCTCCATCATGCCATAAAAATTAATTATCATCCAAACCAATCTAGAGTCCCTCTCCCTAAGTTTGGTCATGAGGATTCCATTGGTTGAAGTCGAGTCCATAAATTGGAAGTAGTTTTTATTCCATAAAGTGGTAATTTCTCCTGAAAATCCTTGAGAGGCCTGGGCCATAAAATCTACCTGCCCCCAACATTTCTTGGTAATATTTTTTGCAACTTCTAAGGAAGTTCTAGTTTCCTATAGCAAAACCACATCTGGTTTTTTTCTAAAATTATTTTCTTAACAGCCAATTATCTAGGGTGATTTTTTAAACCCCTTACATTCCATGTGTTTATAATCATTGAGGTTCTGTATTGTAGAAGTTGGCAATGGACTTCACCAATCCATATTCTCTCATTTGTTTACCTTGTTGCTATATTTTAACCTTATTTGTTTTTCTTCCCACCCTTTGTGAACTTGATTTCTTTGGTCACTTCTCTATCTGGTCGATTCCTAGTTTTGGATTCTCTTTGTTTTTCTCTGCCAATCCCGTAATGATGTCTTTTCATGGAATTTGATCTTGTACATGCACTATCATTATCCCTACAATATCATTTTTTTGAAACATAAATATCTCTGGTGTTTTTTGTTTCTCTTCCCAAGCCCCTAACAAGTCAATTTTTTGGGGCCTATATGTCTCTAACTCTTGTTTTTATGTCATAGTCTTCTGATTTTCTTGACTCTCCCAATTTTAAAATTTTGAGCAATTATAATTTGGGATGGGTTTGTCTCTTGTGGGATGGGTTTGTCTCCTATGGGATGGGGGTGTGCTCTTGATGGATTTGTTGTTCTCCTTCTTGGTGTTGGCCCTTGTCATTGACCGGTTCCACCTCTAAATCCTCTTTTCCTTCCATTGGATCATCTAATTTAAGAATTTCATATTTATTAGAAGATGCCCTCCAATCTGGGTATTGATTCATTTTTCTTGCTTTAGTTGGATTTCGTCCTCTTGCTTGATAATTATTTCTTTGGACTCTCCTTGTTACTGTTTGAAACCCTTCATCATTTTCTTTCTGTGAGGGAGGATTTTTAGGATTAGTTGTAGGTTGATGCCTCTCCTCTCTACCTATTTTAGGGTAGTTGCCCATACTCATGGCAAGCTCTGCACCTAAAATAAATCTATTCATAATCCACTTTCTATCTCCATGCATTTATTCCCACTCGCAATTCAATTTCTATCGAGAGTGGCTTTTCCAAGTCCATCTCCACATATATCCTTGCATATGTTATTGATCCCCCTCTACTTATTCTCGTGATTTTCCTATATATGTGCCCAAGAGATTACCAATCATCCCAAGGATATTCTCTCTCAAAAATTTAAGGAGGAGAGCAAAGAGCTTTAGCCATATTGGGATGGTCGATGTCTCCACACGAGGATCGAATGCAGGTCGCTAGGGTTGCATGAATAAATCTACCGATCTAATGTTGTATGTTCTCCTTTCAAAAGCCTTGTTCTTATCTGAAACCAATATAAAATCTGCTACAAAGTACCCATTTGAAAGAATCAAAATATCAACTTCTCCTTGGGGATCCCAATGTTTTCTTACCCAATTGTATAAGAAACGATGGGATGGCCTCAACCACACAAATTTACAAAGAAAAGCATGGGTGGATTTGTACATGATGTCTTCTACAATTAATTATTTTGTAATCTCAAGGACAAGAATTGAGTCTGCTTGAGGAAAACACCATTTCTCCATGTTTTCTCTAGTTCTGTATATTTTTATTTGATATATTTTTGCATTTTTTTTCCATATTGTGCCTCTATGTGGACCTCTCTCCTACTGGTACCCTTAACTATTTCTGCAAAATATCGTTGGTTGAAGGATACATCTCCTTGATTGACTTGTAAATCATAAGTAGTAAAAAATTCTAGGGATGCTATGTGGATTCCATTTTTTCTTATCTTCTCCTCAATATTTATAGCATTATTTTATGACCCACCAGGGTTGGGGGCCATTTAAAACCATATAAAAACAAAAAAACCCTAACAAATAGACAAATAAAAAGTACCTGCAATTGTTATGAACACATTTTGATGCAAAGAAGTCCCAACATAAGCCTTGCATTCTGCCATCGCTTTGAATCAAACCCCATTAGAGGTTTTTATTATGTGGAGTCAACATAATATATTTCTCCTCTAAGAAATATGAAGAGTTAAATCTCCTATGTGTTTGAGAAGATGAAGAATTAGTGAGAGTAGTAAGGTCAAGAGTTGTGAATGTGAAGAGTCTTGTATCAAATGTGTATATACTAAATATAAAGCATCGTAATTAGATAATGGAGAACAAGCTTTACAATACATTGTATTTGCATTGCTTGTGTTAAAATATTCATCAATAATATTATTCCTTTTTTTTGTTATTGAATGTATGTAATTGTGTGAATATTATATATTGTTAGATCCTATGAGAATAGGATTGAATTTGTTAACACATTGCTTCTCTCAATAATTCTTCACACAATAGTGGTTCTCCTTTCCTACTAATGGTTGTTCTCCTCACACTAATAGATTCTCTCACAATAGTGGACTTGATACCATTGTTAGTAATTAAGCTATTATCTCATACGATCTTAATCTTAAAATTATCATACAATAATTCAAAATCATTCACACAATAAAAGAACTTACTATAATCACAAATTTTACTTAGTATTTTAGTACAAAAATAGTACTTAAATTTCCATTCATACATCTTATAGACTTGCTCTACATATAGCCTTTACAATGACTCATAATATTTCTCAACAAACTATTCCTCTTCTTAGACTCTTCACTTGACTCTTCACATTTCTCATATGAGAAATATATTTTATTAACTTTTAATAATGAAAAAACTCTAATGATTAATAAATTACAAGCTTCTAAATAACTCATATTTACAAGACTCTTTTCACATCACCTATTTCTAAATAATTTACAAATATCTACAAGTATTAAATGATGTAATAAATGCCAACACACAATTCCTTATTGCCACCTAAAATTGAACTAGGAGAGAAAAAATATGATCAAGGGTAAGAGTCTTTTGATATTCTAAAAACATAGGAAGCATATGAACCATTAGATTCAACATTTGAAAAGAGGAAAGATTAGAAAGGAGAATATTTACACATTTTGCATCATCTTTATTTTTGCGTCCAAAAGATGCAATATCTACTATTAATGTCTTGAATCTAATAATATATTCCTCAATATTATCAAACTTATCCAATTTAAGAGAAAAGAGCTCTAGTTCCAAGCAACTTACTTTAGTAGTATTAACTTTCCCAAATAACTCGTGTAATTTTATCCATACCTTAATAGGGTCACTCACCCCTTTGATGTGGAAAAGTAACTTGGGTTAAATCAACAAGGAAAATAGGCCAATAGCCTCTTCTTCCCTTTGGTGGTGGGATTATTTATCAATAACTGTAGATTTATCTTCTTGAAAGATGAACCATAGGTTCTTACTATGTAATAGGCCAATCATTTGGGTTGACCAAATACTATAATTTGATCCATTGAAGTGAGTAATTAGGGATTTAATATCCATATTACATAATTTAACCCCTAATGTCATATTAGGTCCATGAGGTGATGCTACCAATATATAGAGATCAAAAAATTATACAATTTGAAAAATAGGCTCAAAATGCTTTCGTATGCAAAATTTATGGCCTCTAGGAGTTTTGCCCTAATGGACCCCAAATAAAAATTGAAACTTCAAACCTTAGGGAAATTAAATCCAATTACCTTTTACCACTTGCTAATCCATGATCTACTAGTGTCTTCCACTTATTATTTGTTATATCAGCACCTTTGAACCTATGCAATAACAATGTTGGTTGCTTTTGATTCCTCAAGTTGGTATATATATCAAAAATAGGTTTGACATAGCATGAATTATAGCCATGTCATTCACCATCTCAGTCAAATCTCCATTGTATTCATTATAATTGCTAAAGGGAATCAAACTTAGATCTCAAGAATATTGGGTGTTTTGAGCTAACCAAGGTGCCTAGCACATCTTTGTGAATAAAGCTTCCTCCTTGAATGCATGAGCCTTTAAATCTGGTATTGGGATAGAACACACTTGAAAAAAATTCCTCCCTATGATTCAACCTTAGATCCCTAGAGTCATAAATGACTTGGGTGAGGTAGGATAACCAATTGAACCATGTTCCCAATTGAAGACTTTTCCATTACGGCTCCATAAACCATGCCAATCACCCAAATAGAAATATTTTTTACTACGAAAAGTATGATTTAAACCTTGAATCATGTGCCTCTTAGTACTAATCCTCTATTCAGTTGTACAATCAATTACCTTACTTCTTCATGTCATACCTCTAAACCCTTCATTATTATTCAAAGAGTGCATTGCATCAAAAATAAAAAATGGTGAGACCTAAAATTGACCCCACAACCTCTTATACTTCCCTTCTTCTGTTCATTTTAGCATCTTTATGATATTGTCCTAAAATTACATGCTCTCTATGAATAATAATTAAGGTGTTAGAAATCACATCAGCAACTATTACAGTCAAAGCGTACACCCAATAGTCAGCACACACCAAAAACATGATCCGAAACACAATTTCAAAATTCAAAAATTGTCCTTCTCCCTCCATTTTTCTGTCGTAGCGATCCTAATAAGGTCTCAAAGGGATTTTAAGAAGCGAAATTAATTTTTTTTATAAAAATTAGAAATACCTTAATGATGAATGAAGGATAGAAAAAATATATCTTCTCTACTTCTTATGTTGGAAATGCTCATGAAGCTTTGAAGATAAGTTTATTTGAAGAATCAAAGTCTCTGAATGGTCTTTTTGTATGGCCAAGCAATGCTACTCCATACCTACTCTGATACGATGTTGGAATTCATAATATTTTGTAGAAACATATAAAAGCAATCCATCCACTCAAATATTATACAAAAAGTATAAAAGGACAAAATAAATGAAATGAAACATAGATATTAGAGGTCACTCATAGGCACCACAAATAATAATTGTGTTATCCTAAATAAGATACACAACACTTCGATGATCAAAATGAGGAGTCATGGGGGTATTTATACCAATACCAAAACCCCAATTACATAAATGAGTTTAACCTAAGTTAATATAACAAGAGGGATTAAGGTTAATCACAAGATATAAAGTGGGTTTAACCATAATAAGGTTAATCATGGCCCATAGGGCTTACATAATAAACTATTATAATAAATTTAATACATTGCACAATGAATTCCCTTAGGCCTATCCAGTGTTACATCATTCAATGTCGGGCCTAGCCATGAATCAAATTGCAACTTTGACACAAAAATGTAAAACAAAATAGTTACTAAAAATAATGATTTTGTATTTTTAGATTTTCATAGCCAAAATACATATTTAGCCATGTTGACACATTAGTAGAGTACAAAACATAAAAGGACAAGTTATATGTATGCTTTTTTGAATTAAATACACTTTGTAACTCATGGAAGGTAAATCACCACATTTGCATATGGGTGACATTTTAACTCACGAAAGGTAAACCACCAAATTTGCATATGGGTGACCTTCTATATTAAATATGAAAGATTCTAATACACCAATTCTTGTATAAAGAGAGATGTCTTCATACCTTTAAAAAACATGAGTAATGGATGCAATGCTAGAGCCTCACATCTCTTCTCAAAGATTGCTTGCATTGTATTTTGTTTTCTAAGCAATAAAATTGTTCTTCTATTTTTCTTATATAATCTTGTATTCTAGTTTGTTATTTTCTATTATTTCTAAACTGCATTCTTTCTTTATCTTCCTTAACTCAAAATTTTGAGTTTAGTATTCTAGGTCTTGTATCATTGCCTCTAGAAACCAGTCAAGTCTAGGATCTAAGACAAATATTTAGGAGGAAGTTCTCTAAATTTTGACAAAACGTTCAACAAAATAGGGATAATTAAAATACTCAATAGGAAAAATCCTTAATTTCATCCCTTTTATAGTCTATCAATAGCAAAAATTTAAGATATTGCATGTAATATCAACTAAAGAGATAGAAAAAATAGTTATGGGATGAAGGAGGACAAGCCTTGAGGGTTGATATATTTCCATCGTAATTTTTCAAATTATTTTTTGATATCACTAATGTATACCTTTGGATTGTGGCAGAGGAAAGTCACTCTTCACATCAAACTCTAAAGTACCTGAATAACACCATGATAATTTTAATAACGAAGGTTGATGGCGTCTCCTCCATGGGAAACTTCAAGCCTATAACACTTTGTAATACTAGCCATAAATTTACTTTCAAAATAATTCCAAAGAAATTGAAGGATATTATTTCCTTTCTTATCTCTTAAGATCAATGAGGCTCCATTTAGGAGAATAAATTTATGAACATAATTACAAATCTACAAAAGGTTATACATTTTATAACCAACATCAAGAAGGCAATGTTTATGAAGTTGGATCTATCAAATGTCTTTGATCATTATTATACACCAATGCTTTCTATGGAAGTTATTTAAAGCCTTTCGATTTAAAGACAAGTGGTTTAAAATGGTTGTATTGATGTTATCAATACTTGTTAATGGCTCATCATCTAAGTTATATAAAGTTGGGAGATGAATCCACCAGGGAGACCCCATCACACCATATCTCTTCATCCTATTTGTTGAAGGACTGTGGATATATCTTAAGTCTTTATAGCACAACTAAATTTTATAAGGCTTCTCAACATGAGATGCATTGGGTCCCTTGATACACCCCCATTTTGTAGATGATACAACTTTTGTAGGAATAACTACTATTGTTGAATCTATTATGATCAAATAGGGTTTGGACACTTATCTAGCTACTTTAGGATAAATAATAAATATCATGTTTTCTTTTTTAATACTAATATAAATATCCAACTCCGTATTAGAGTAATTTTTAATTTTTAAATTGCTTATCCTCCCATATAATACTTTGGAATACTCATCACCTCGCTAACTTGGATCCTCTAACTAGAAAGTGCTTATTGATAAGTTTCATGCCAAGATTTCTCACTAGAATTTCTAGTTTTACACCCTTGTTTGTAGATCATGCTTGTGAAATCCATCCTTTAAACTTTACCTATATATCATATTTTTGAATGAGTTGGATATGATCCTTTAAAATTCATTATAGAATTGTATTAAATTCAAAGTAGTTTTAAAAGAGTTGGACTAGATCAAAAATATTGTATTTGATCAAGTTCTTTGGATATGAAGAAATAACACTTTGTGGGTTGAAAAATTATATCAACCTAGGGACTATGATGGTATCAACCTTTAACATGCTTGTCTTGATAATATTTCACTTGTTACTAAAATATATTGGAGGTGGATATCCAAATTTTATCACCTTTAGAGGAAGAGAGATCTATGAAATACTTTTCTTATTACAATATTGTAGGTATCCTCCATAGGCTTTTGTAAGGAGTAAGATTTTTTATATGGTGATTCATCGATATTGATTACAACCATACTAGATTCCCCAAGGTTATTGAAGCAAGGTTTTTTTGGCAAATACTTGGCTTATATGCCTCTCATTATTTAGCAATACCCAAATCCCCTTCCACTTTAGAAGGATTTTGTAACATATGGATTGGTAAGTATTGTAGATTTTTAAACTCAAAAAACTATTAGAAGCATTGTTTTTGGAAATGAAAAGGCAATTCTAAGTGAAAGATAGAGAACTTGGAGGTAACAAATTTTAGCTATGGGAAGTAATTTGGTTCAAGTTGATTTCTCAACATAGGGAGGAGGACATCATAGGAGTGAGGAAAAAGGATATGGCTAATATACAATTAATGTTGGATCTAAGAAATGTCATATTTTAAAATATTTTTTAGAAATCAATAGAACCAGACCATCAACTCAAGTCTTATGCAAAATTTATTTGAGGAAAATAGAAAGAGTGGTTGATGAAAGAGTAGAAGGGTGCTCTTGAGCACCTATAAAAATGATCATAATGTTACATTGATATAATGGATTGAGTGGTTCAGGGATACTTATACTAAATATCAAAACCTCACATTAATAATTGCATATTATTCAACCCATGCATACATAACATTGGTATAAGTGCTAATTATAAATTACTAAACCCTTGCACATTCGGTATAAATGGTTTTCATGAAGGTTAATCAAAATAAAGGTTTAATTATTGGACCATAGGTATAATTATATCAAATAATAATAATAAAGTAAATTGTATATTTTTTCTCCATAGGCTTACATATTATTACATCATAATATATTAGCCTTAGCCAATAAGATCATATTACACAATTTTCAACACCCCCGAATTGAACTCATGGTCCAAGAAGAGGATATTGTTGATGACAACATATCCCCCCATAATGCTCTAATAAGCATTTCAAAGACTAAATTTTACCCCTTTAAATGAGTGTTATGACTTCATAGAATTCAATGCCATCCTACATGCAATATGTCCTCAAACAAATAGCATCCATGTGAAGAGATTAAAAACTATACAAATTTAAAAAGGGGGCTAAAAATTATTTTGCATGTGAAATTTATGGCTTCATAAAGTTTACCTTATTTATCAACAAAGTATAAAAAAGGTAGTCCTAATACTTAGAAAAATATAATTTAACTAGTGTGTGTCACTTGTCACTTAATGATAGGATAGAATCCACTGCTATGCATTTATATGTCTATTACTATACACCACATGCGAATTATAGAACATAATATGTCTTGGTTTGACTAGATGACCATGTATACAAAAAAAATTGTTCTTTGTAAAATCACCATTCCAACTAACATAAAAATTGTAAGTAATCTGAGGAAGCAAAGTTCAAACTCATGAACTAGGGGTGAAGAGTGTCAAATTCTAGATAGGATATCTAGTTTCCATCACTTGGACCTTAAGAAAAAAAGCATACCCCCACCCCTTAGGGTGAAGTGGAGTGCAAGGAAAACATGCTCTTCATTCTAAGGCAAGAAAGGGGTTATAATTTGAATCTGATCCCTCCCGATAAAGAACTTATAAATATGAAAACTAACTAAGCCATATACAACGTCTATTGAAACAATGAAAAGCATACCTCCTTCAAGGTACATATTTCCACCTAATGACCCTTTTATCATATAATAAATTCTTGACTATGCGAATAATTGCACCTTTACTTACAAAAAAGTAAAGCTAATGAGATTCAATCTATGAAACTCTCCAAAAAAAATACCACACATCCACTCACTAAATTCTTAAGCTATTAGTGCTAGTGGAATAAAGAGAGGATGCTCAACTTGGCAAAGAGATCATCCACTATGTCCCTAAGCAAATGCACATCAAAAAATCCATTACCCTATTTGAGAAATAAAATGAGATATAGGGGATATGAACCCATAGCCCTCTAATATGGAATATCAAAGTCATTTTCTACTATCCAACATAGCGACCATGACTAATGGGATTAAAATACACCTTACTCCTTTAAATCAAGACCACCAACCTAGCTAATAAATATACAAATAATTGATGCCAAGTAAAAAAGAAGATACCATAATAATCAAATGTATAATTTAACACTTGTATATACCTTATTGTCCATGTGAATTCCAAGTGCATTTCCATACTCTGTGAAGAGTGTAAGGGAGCCTCTTCTTCAAGTGGGTTCTCAAAATCGCTCAAAAATGTGTCAATGTAAAGAATCAACATGCCTTATGTTATAAGAAAGGGGAATTAATGAGGATTTATCTTGAGACCTTCCATCTATAATATTACCAATAAACATCATGAATCAAGTGTGGATATAAAAAAGCCCTTTGAATCCATCTAATTCCAAGGATTAAAAGCACATTGAAAGGTAGTAAAATAGGTTGGGAATGAGGGTATAATGTGTGACCTCCCAAGATAAGAGACTAACACACATGAAGATTCACTAAGCTATCTACGCTACTAGTTTAGGAGAAAATAGAAACTTTACCCAAATAAACATTCCCATTTGTATTAAACCCAAACAATATCCAAAAACTAATAGCCACCATGAAACCTTCATGCACCTAAAAATAGAGGGAAAACTAAATTTTTGCATCGAAATTTTGAATCTAAAAAAAATTAAAGTTTTCTTTCAATTCTTTTGCAAATAGTAATATTAAAATATTTCTTCAATATGCTTCTTATGTTCAAAAAAGCCTATAAATATTTGAAATATAATTTTCCCTAGTTATTTAAAAATAAAAGAGAATCTTTAAGATATTTCTCTACATGAATGAGTGATGATTATCCATACCCACTTTGATACCATATCAAATTTTATAATACTCTCTAGAAATAAACAAAAGCAAAACATCGATTCAAATCTTATATAAGAGAAATTAGAGAATCCAAATAAAAATAGCAATAAATAAAAAAGTAGAAGGGTGGCCTAGATCACTCTTACAAATGATCCCCATCAAATCACACTGATACAATGAGGGGTGTTTATACCAAAACCTCAACATTAACGTATCACTTAACCCATTTCAATATAACATTAAGGTATAAAGGTTAATTAAAAGTTACCAAACCCTTTCCCTTAAGTCATTATGTATAGGAGATTTTAGTGATAATTAATGATAAATAAGGTCAAGCAATAGGCCCATATGGCTAATTACATCAATAATAATCAAGTGCATTGCATAATTATTGTTCATAGACTTACATTTGAACATCATACAATATCAACATTTCTTAATAAGAGAATATTACACAATTTTCAATAAAAAGTTGTTCGACCCAAATACACAATAAAAAATAACCTTCTTTACCAAAGCATATGATCAGTAAAATATTGGCTTAAAGTAAACATTTTCCTTGGTTGGACACCCTAAATAAATTATCTATATCAACAAAACTTGAAATGAATAGATTCCATGGGATATTTCCAATGTGCGCTTTGTAGGAAAGTAGAAGAAGATAGATATTACCTACTCTTTTGGTGACACTTCACTTAAAATTTATGGTGATATTGATAACAAACATTAGGTATACAACATTGAATGAAGACTGACTTGGAGAAGTTCTTACACTCTAGAAGGCTTCTAAAAACCAAGAACAAAAGTCTAAATTTAATCCATAATATTGACCCTATGCTTATATGGTAGCAAACTTGGCTAGAGAAAAATTAGAGGATCTTCTAAAATGTTCAACTCCTCCCCATTTAGATATGGATAAAGGCCCTTACTCGTATTAAAAAAACTAGGAAAGTTTTTTTTTATAAAATTGTGGTCCCAATTCTACTCTAGTTTAGGATTAAAGTATATCTACACATCCTCAACTATGAGGTAGCAAATAATGGGACCCATCTAACGTGTTGAAATAAACCACCATAGGATTGGATTAAAATCAATGTTGATGGAACACTCAAGGGTAATCTAGGTGTTCAAATCATGGCATTTGTAGAAATAAGGTTAGAAAACTCATCTTCCATTTAATGGTTTCTTTGGGCTATAATACAATTAACTATTTTGAATCCATGACAATCCACTTTAGACTAAAGGAAGCTAATCAGAGAAGCTTGTAAAAAAATATAGTTGAGTTGACTCAAAAATATTGATTGATAGTGTTAATTCAAATTCAAAGTCTTCAAGTAAGGATTGGTACTTGAATATGTTATTAATAGATATTAATAATTTATTAAGAATTTTGCATATAAATACCTTCAATAATATTTGTTGGGAGGGGAACAAAGTGGTAGATATGCTAGCCAAAACAACTTGCTCCTATTGTTATCAACAAATTTGGGAAAACTTTCCATACAAATTTTAGAAAATACTATAGGTTAATTTACCTTCTCATGATGAAAATGAATCTCAACAGTAAGGGATTCATGTTGTGTAGAGAGAATTATAGTAGATAATGTTTACTTGTTAATTTTTAAGTAAGTTTTGTATGGATTCTATTGAGGGTCACTTCCATCAAAATAATAAAACTTTACATTGTTGTCATTACATTGATGTCAAGTTAATTAAACTATATCCAGTTTGTCTTTTTATCAAAGATATTCTTCATTTACTTTTCTATTTAAGATATTATTCATCTTCATCAAATTGTTATGTTTCAAGTAATCAACTTCTTAATATCATTTTCATTGAGAGAGCAATTATTACTTGGTCAAGTGCATTTTAAAATTTAAATTTTGCCAAGACGAATATCAACACCAAAATAGCTAAAATATTTGTTATCTAATTTTCTTCTCTATAAATATTATGGTTATAAATCTATCAATTTTCTAATACCTCTTTAATGGGGTCTTATCATACCCCTAATATTTCAAGAAAATATTTTCATCATCACTTTTTATTTTTATTTGTGGGCTTAGCCCCACTCTTGTTAACAATTGTGGTGTTTGCTTTTATTTTCCATATCAATATCCCTATAAGTTTTTTTTTCTTTGTTTTTACTTCTTGGGTCCTCCTCTTTTCATTCTCACCAACACTTTCGTCTTCACTAATCTCTTTGATTTATTTTTATTTATTTTTATTTTTTATTATTATACTAGAGGAATCGATAACTCGTTACAATTTTCTATGCCTCTTCGTGGGTTTGAATCTCGCTCCTTATCACCATTATAACCTCTAGTTGCATCGGGATAAACCTTTAATGTAGTCGGTGATGCTGACACGACACTCACACTGATACTACAGGGCCTGAGGAATTAGAACCTTGGTCTTTGCACTCCTACAGAAGTGTTTTGACCATTGAACCAAACCCTCGGACCCTCTTTGATTTTTTTATACTATTCATAGTGAGACTTATTATCTAGTCTTTCTTTGAAGATATGAAGTGCAAGGAATAACCTCCAAAATACTTTTTTTTTCGTTGTTGCCCTATAAAACCTAAAGTGCAAGGATTTTCCTCCATAGTAATTACCTTCTTATGTTACCCTAAATTGCTATGGATATCTTCCATCCTCACTCCTTTATTAACCTACTCTTGAAATCCTAAAGTGCAAGGGAAAACTTCTACAATACTTTTATTTCTATTGCAAGGAGAGGATTTTATACTACTTGAGGGAAATAATGATAATTTACCTAGAAAAATCATGACCTCTTTTGCCTTGTTTCTTTTAAAATATTCCTCCATATTTTCCTTTGTACTTTTAATTCCTTTCAAATTTGAACTTTCATATTGTACTTCCTCATCCCCTATTTCCTTCTTTATTTCTTGTAACAGTTGATCTGAGCTAACTATGATGGCTTTTGTCATATGATGTTGTAGATAGGCTTTCTTTATCTCTTTTTTGGGAATGGAATTTCCTTGATCTACTTTAACTTCTACTATAGTCTGATATCCTTACTTTATCTTGAAGTTTATCATATGATCAAAAATTGTCTTTCTCCAATATTTTTACTTTATAATCTCTTTGCCATGTGTTCAACCTCATGACATTTGCAATATTAGAATGAATTTTTTTTAGAATCCACTTATTGATCCTATAGATTTAATCTTAATGGATTGTGGCAAAGGTTTTAAAATATCCATAACAACACATATTATGGTATATACAATATGTTTTTGCTCTTGAGTAGTTAGTCCTTCCTAGATGAATTTCCCTAAGGTATTGTCAATATTCTTTAGAATGTCTTTATTGATAAGTTGATATAAAATCCTAACTCACACTAGAAGTTCTTTAATAGTTTGTCTCAATAGAAAAAAATTACTTTATGGTCTTAAATATAGAGCATCTCTCTCCTAAAACATGGACCACCACCTAGTATTTTGTTCCTAATTTTTTTGAAAAAATAAAAAATATATTATATTTATAGAAGTTGTATTACAAAGTAAAATGAGTTGGATAGGAAACAAGGGAAGAAGAAAATCCTCCAATCCCTCCTGGCTCAAAAATTAGCCATTAGAACAATATATAGGTGTGTTTCTTGAAAACATCGCCTAAGACCACCATAATATAGTTACCCAACACATCAACATTACCATAGTTGAATTCAAATTTTCTCAATAATTTGAATTTCGTAGACCATCCATCTATCTTCATGGTGTTTTGAAGTCATTATTGGCATCTTGAACATGTTTGTTATCTGCTTGTACCATCTCTCACATCCCTTGGATTCTTTGGCACCAACTTATCTGATTTTCCATCTGAGAGTCCACATATTGCTCTTCCTCCAGTTTTTTTCCCAATTCTTAAATAATCTACCACCCTATTTCCCTCTCACTTGATATGAGTAATAAAACTATCTTGAAAAACCTTCCAAATATTTTGAATTGCTTCCACCTTCCTTCTCTCTCCAATTCCTAGCACTTGAAAGGGTCTTATCGGAACCAAGAATCCAATCCATACTTGAGAGTTTGTCTCTATCCATAGCTTATGTAAATGGAGATTTGAAACTATCATTGATGTTGGTAAGATCGCATGTCCTTCTGCTTCATTATTTGTTGTCTCCTCCATACCTTCTGCTCTCCAGTACACTTGTTCTCCTTTTTAATTTCGTATGATAATGTCAAAACCATCTTTTCTAGGATTTTTAGTAGAAGTCTTGTCTATGTTTACCTTCACCCACTCTCTGGAAGGCAGCCTCCACTCTATGTTATTTGAGGAGATCTCACCTACGCAAGCAACCCTTAGTTGTTTTTCTTTTACAGTTATTCCAAAGCTCCTTAGAATAGTCACTTCCTCCATTTCTATGATTGTATTCTATTCCTAATTTTTGAACTAAAAAAGATTACGAGAAAAAAAACTTTAGGAAGAAAAGTCATGGAGTAATTTGAATCCAATGCCCACTTCCACTTGATTCATTTTTGAATATCTAAAAATCTTGGCCAATATCCATGGAATCTACATATTAACCCTTTGCTTTTAAGAATCATTATATCATGTTCAATCATCTCATTTTTTATAATCACTTCTGGTGCAACATTTGTTGCTTAGATTAAACTTGCCATCTAATTTTTCTTCTTCATCTCCAACTTGGGTATTTATACTTCCAACTTGGATATCTATACTTCCAACTAGGACATCTTGACTTCCAATTAAAGATTTTAAATATGGGTTTCCTTCCATACTACTTAGCTTTTCCTCGTGAATCCCTTGTTTTTTGAATTTTCCCAAGGATCTAGAGCAAGAAAATGTGAAGCTCAATCCTTACACTTGCTTTCTATTTGCAATGCTTAGTTTGTTATTATCATGAAACTAAAACCATAATCGAGGGAGGAACTTTCAAACCCTTTTGAATCTCACAACTTGTATGGAGATCAATATGTCACTCAACCAAATTAATCTCAACTCCTATCATTTTAAAATTTCAATCATATTAAATAATTTAACAATATTTTAGTAAATCACATAATAACATCTTTTTATTGAGATTAGTGTGAGAAACCCCTACAACCGCCGCTCATGGCTAGGCATCCCCATCCCAACCATAACCTCTGATAAGGGTAAGAGTTCAGCTTATCAGTAGGGGGCAAACACAACCATACACACACCCACCCTCTCATACACTCGCCCACGCCACAATTTGAACCTTAAACCTTCCAAAGAAAAACCAAAGCCCAAACCATTGCATTATCTATGTCCACGCCACAATTTGAACCTTAAACCTTCCCAAAAAAAACCAAAACCCAAACCATTGTATTATCTCCAAATCGCATAATAACATTTAATAAATATAAATATTTTATACAAAATTAATATTAAATTTCAACATTTAAAAATCATATATTTGGCCACTTAGGCCTCTATTACCTTTTAATCAAGTTTTATAATACAACCCATAGATGTATTTATACTCCTTCAAGTGTATCTCCTAACTTGTCTATTCGTAGTACTTTTATAATATTGAAGCATTTGTTTTTTTAAATGATTTCCGAGAATTAACCTAAAAACGTGTACTATTTGACATTTTTTGGGTTGATTGTTGAGGTCACGGAGTTTCCATGCAAACATTAAGCAAATGTTTTGAAGTCGTCGTTTTGCACATCGATTCATCCTCAAATAATTATTTAGATGAAAGTATTTTTTAAAAGACACATGGTTAGTAGTTATCTAATATTTGTAAGTGGGTTGGTATGATTCTATACGGTTAATGTTTCTTTGATTCTAATGATTGTTTTTACTTATAAGCTAACTTCTTTACTTAATATATATATAATTGAAAGTAGATAACACTTAACATTTTTTATTAAAATTAGTAATTATATTTAATATAAATAAAAAAGCTATAATTAAAAAAAGTTTAAGGTCAAAAACAAAATCAGTTTTTAAAAAAGCGAATAAACAATATAATTAGGCAAAGGATCGAGCCTTATTGTGAGCACTAATAGAACGGCTTAAGGTTGGAAAACATCGTCCACTTGACCTACTACAATGAAACAGAAGGACCTTGAGGCAGAGGGAGGTTAAGCGAAACCTTACTAATAATGTACGGAGCCTTGTGCTAGTACTTGATAAGATTTATCAAATACGATAACTCATAAGTCAACTTGGAAACCTGCGAATGGATCCGAACAATAACAGCATAAAACATCATAATCTTTTCATTCTTAAAAAACTGACTAAAAATTGAATCTCCAAAATAAACAACAGCATTCCTAACTTTCTAAAGTTGAAACAAAATAATAACACTAAAGGAATTCGGCACAGCAATAATATAAACAAACCAACAAGTATTATCTCAAAAAAATAAATCATCTTTATGAAAATTTTAAAATTAAAAAAAAAAAAAAATTAATAAATAAATTCAAAACCAAACAAAATTAAATTAATATATTTTAAACTTTTATTACCAAAATTTAAATTTAAATTATAAAAAGTAAACCTTAATTATATATTTTTTAACAAATTCACTTATACAGCTCAACCTTAAAACTTTCTTTAAACAAATTGCAACTTGAGACCCATAAAAGGTTTGGTCAACTTGGAGTGATGCTCACCAAGTTTCATATCTTCCAACAAAGCTTTGTTGATATATGAAAGGTTTGGTCACCTTCAAAGACTTGTGGACTGATGACGACCTTTTCGAAAACGTGGCTTACAATGTTTTGTATCTTCCAGCAAAGCCTTTTTTTCGCTACATAACCTTCACACCTAACACACGCTCTTGGAAGTAGGTCCACACAGTTGGAGGAGCAAAATATTAAAGTATTCCTTCCAAATATTGTAATGTAATTTTATTTTTTAGTTGGTGGATAGTGTTAACACAAAAATATTGTAATGTTTGGGTTAATAATATAATATAATTTTTTTTTCAAAAATATATATATATTCCTCCAAAATAATATAATATAATCGTTTTTTCAAAAAAATATATATATTCCTCCAAAATATTAGTATAAGATTTGTTATAAGATAACAAATATTCTCCTGGAAATATTGTTTGCAAAATATTTTAATAATTATAAGATTATAAATTATATAAGGAGATGTAGTTACTTAAATATTTATTTATTCAGTTTAAACTTATATTTTTCATTTAGATCTTAGATTTTTTATTTGTTTTAAAGTTTTAATATTTAAACTAATGATATATTACATGCTTAACAATTCATCTTAAGTATTTTATATTAAATGAATTTTAAGATAATTACAAATATTTTTAGTTAGTTATATGCGATTAAATGATATCTTATTTGTTATATATATAAATAAAGTGTGTGATAATTATGCATATATTGTTTTGGCAAGTTTTTAGTTATTGTTTTTTTGGTAACCAATTGAGTTTTTATCATTTGATTATATTTTTTGAATTATTATTTATGATGAATATGAAAATTGGAAAGCAAAAAATATTTTTAAAGTATGTTTATAAGGGTAGGGCAATCCCTTCTATCAAGAATGCAATTGGTATTGAGTTAGTCTGATGAACTTTTGAGACTATGGCAATATAATTGCGGTAATGGGTCCTTCCTTAAATTGATGTGAATAAGGTTAGAGCGAACTAGTGTTAATGTGGGTTAGGGTGATTCTTTTACATTAGGGTATGATGGGGACCATTATATAGGTTTTTATCGAATTTTAATTCTTAGAGACCCAACCATAGATGGTTTGAATGTTGGTTGATATGGTAATATTTATGGTTGTTGATTATAATGAAGTCTTAGATAGCGTAAACAAAAGAATCTCATGGTTATAACAATTCATGTACAAATAATTAGAATCTAGTAGCACATTGAACTGTTTGAGGTGAGCACAACAACTTATTGAAGTAGTCACAATAAATTGTATAGTTTTTCCAAGTGGATATAACAAACTAAACAAACTATCTTGTTATTTCTCAACATCCCTCCCAACAATAGAAGCATTAGAATTCAATGTTGACAAAAGAGAAGGAAATATTTAAGACATTTGATGCTAAGACACACATCGAGCTTGATGAGGAAGTTGTTCTTGTGGGCTACGAGGTAAGAGGTAATAAAACCATGTTGAGTCCAACAAGTGTGTGTGTCAAAAACTCAATTTGCATCAAGCAAAAGTTGGAAACCATGAACAACATTTGTAGGATGGTTCATGGGAATCTCAAATGCTAATGTCGATGCATGATATAATTTAAGGAGAGTAAATTTACAACACCAGGACCTAAGTGAGCTGGAAGATCAAGTCAAAAAGCATTCTTTTTTTTAAGTGAAAAAACACTTGCGGGGCCGCCTTGATCTAAGAGACCACGAACAGGGGGTTCTACACCGTCAAAGTCACTCGGGAGTCGCACCCGACCCTTCCCGCACCAACATTATCAATTGGATTTTGGATACCCAATTCAACTTTTTGGTAGGGTGGACATTTGAACCTGGGACCTCCCTTGGAGGATTACCCTCTTCTCTCCAACTCACCTACAACACCTGGGTGTCAAGAATCATTCTTAGACACCTACTAAAGGATAGTGTATTATCCATAACAAAGAGGCTTGACCTTTCTATGTACCTTTTTTTAAGATCATCTTGTGCCCTCTGAAGTTGATGCACATTTGAATCTGGACTATCCCTTTTAGCAAAAAACCCATAGTGCTCTTCTTGTAGCTTTTTTAGAATGGATGGATTTATAGATTTTTAAATTATTCATATACAAGTTGGTAGTCAACTTCAATAGATTACTTCTTAGACTATATGTGTTTATTTAGGTGTTCAATCTTCTCCATTATGATTTCCAAACTTTGGGTGTGCTCATGATCGTGTGAGAGTGCCTTCAATATCTTCTTGTTGTCTACATTATATTCACAAACCAATGATTATATATTTTTTAAGTGTTTTGCTAGGGATCCAACTTAAAACTAGAAGGTGGAATTTTCCTATTTTGAGATCATTTTTTCACCTTGGAGATATTTCATTTTCTCTATAGAGAAAGACATTCTTTCATGAAGTTTGATATTCTACTTTCAACTTTGTAGGCTCCAAGTACTTTAAAATATTGAAACACATCAAAATATAATTCAAAAGTTGTGGAAGATTTGTATGCTATGTGGATAATGTGGTGTTTGCTTGTTTTAGATTATCTTATGATCTAATAAAAGTAGTGATGTGGATTGATTAATTGCTTTGTATACTTGTTTATAGGTGAGTAGCAAATTTGTTGGTTTTAAAGTATTCTTTATTAGGCAATTTTTATCATCATTTTGTAGTGTATAGGTGTTGTATACATCATATGAGATTTTTATCCTATTGATAGGGTTTGTCAAGCAACAATCCACAACAATCCAAATTGATCACATTAAAGGAGATTGTATCCACATACTTAGGACCAAAAGAAAAGGATATAATATATGTGTGTGATTGGTATGGATGAACCAAGGTGCTTCCATCTAAGAGCATATGGATGAGGATAAGAGTCTATCAACAAATACAATTTGTTTATTATGGATCTTACAATTAAGTTCTATGATTTATTGTCAATTATACAATCCACTAAGAAGTCATGTGAGGCATACATGATTGATAAATAAATTATCTTGGTCTCCTAAAATATAATGGTAATGCATCAATGTGATATTGTTGAGTTGACATTTTAATTCCTCATATGGGTTATCTTTACTATGAGTCTTTATGGGAATGTTACTCATTTCTTCATCATGATACGATAAGGTCTTATGCTTTAAGTGGAAATGTTTGGACCTTACATTTCTTGGCTTGTTATAATAATTATAAAAATTACCTAATTTATTGTCATCAAAACAAGAAGAATATTGATTTCCTAGATAAGAGAAAAAATATCTTCTTTACAAAGAGAAAGACATATTCTTTACAAAAAAAAAAACATCTTCTTTACAAAGATATATTATTGTGAATGTAAGCAAATATCATGCCCAATGAGCTTCAAATTTAATTCCCCAAAGAGATGGATTTCATAAGATTTTAGTCCAAAATAGAGCCAAGCTATGCAAGGAAACTCCTTGTAACTATGCGAATATCAATTGAATTAAGAGATCAAAACGAAATAGAGAGCAACTAATTGAATATAGCCACTTAGAGAGGGTGAAGTCTTGTATCCACTTAGAGAGGGTAAAGTCTCTTGTGATATACGCAATAGAAATAATTGTTATTCAATGATGAGAAGTTCATAAATCATTCTACCTATTAATAAATGAAAGGAATCAATGAAACAACATGACCAATCGATGAAACAACATGACTACTTTGGGATCGTTACAATCTATGGAATAATGTAGGTTGATGATGGATTTTTCTTTGAACGATTTGAAGAAGATCATCTTTGAATTGAATAAGTCCCCTGGAATTATTTAAGCTGGAAACCCGTGGTAGAAATCCAAAGTTTCATCAACACAACCCTCACAAACCAGGCCACCTATCTCAAACACCTCCATCAAGCCATTGTAATCCTCTATCAATTCACTTTTATATAATACATGGTTAATGCCTTGCATGCTATAGGCACGTGATAAAATGATATGCCAAATTCATTCCCCTAGTCCAACTAATCAAGATATGTATAAATGTAGTGCAAAATTATCAATATAGAACCTATTGGTGCAAGAAATATTCTCTAGAATCCTCAAGAGTCAACGCTAATGTTAAAACTTAATTTACCTAATTTCTAGCCAAATTACAAGGATTCATAGAATTACTATGAGTTCAATTTTTATAAAGGAATGGATCCAAAGACAATCAAACAATAGTTGGGTGTTTTATAAAATTAAGTTATAACAAACCTTCTAAATTGCTTGATAGTTTTGACAAGATCATCAAAATATACATATCACACAATCATCTTCAAGTAGCATGAAATTGGACATTATGACATAGATAAACGAAATTCAAAGTTTTACTTCTGACAAACAATGATCTCCTTCATTGTTGGATATGCAGGAAATGGTAAAAGATAATATTTTGAAAAAAAAACACATCCTCTAAATTCCTAAATAGTTATAAACTCTTCATATTACTCAATGCTTTCATGTATGAGGAAAAATGCCATACTATCTATTGTTGAAAATAGTACAAAACATTCGTTGAAAGGATCTAGCTATGGAAAACTAAAATCCATTATTGCTTCAAATGTTTTTCGACAACCCTTTAACTATGGAGGACTTGAAATGAGAGACACTAGGTCATTTCTTATTTGATTCTTCTCAACCCATGCAACAATAACAACTTCTATAGAATGAAAGATCGAAACTTTCTTGATCTATTGATGGGATCTAGACTACATGGAGAAGCTACAACTACTAAAGAGAAGCATCAATGAGAGGAGAAACTTAGAAGATTGAAGGAAAAGGAGGAAACTTATAGTGATGTTACTCTCTCTCTCTCATGCCCTTACAAAAGTAATAGGGATGCTACTCTCACTGGCCTCAGGTTATATGTGGAGGTCATGCAAGAATGCAATGATGTAATCAAATTGGATCCATTATATAGTTGAGCTTATCATAGATTTGAATTTAGAGACTCAAAAGTTTAGATATTAGAATAATGTGTTGATAGAGAGTGATACCTTAATTGTGGTTGGTGTTGATTCTTCACCTGAGGTCTTTGAATCTACGCTAAAGCATTATTGAAGCTTCATAGATTAGATGAATTCAATTGAAACACAAAAAATTTTCCAAATACAAAAAAATATTATTGTCCTCATCTTAACTATGTCTAACACTAATACTAATTCTCTCATAGGCTTAAGCCTTGGTAGTAAGCTATATCTCTCTAGTGTGAGCACCCTGTATTTTACATTCCAAGGAGCAAAACTACTCTAATACTAATGATATGACAATATTTATAGCTATTTATTATTTCATATAAGAATCCTTAAATAAACATACATAGAAGAATATTATGGTTATAACAAACCACATACAAATAATCAATATCTGGTAGCACATTGAACTTCCCATAGTATGCATGACAACTTGCACGAGTAGAAACAACTAATTCTATAGTTGGTCCATATAAGCACAAGAAACTAAGTAAATAAATGCTATCATTATTCCTTATCATTGGTAAAACCTATAGCCTCTTACTTCAACACAAAGAAAGTTTTATTTTTGGGGCTTGGTGTGGAAACTAATAAAGGTGCTACAACAACAATCAAATATAGAACTTCTTTTATCTTGACTTAAGGGACTAGCCATGCCAAATACGAGATATTTAGGATGATTTTTGAAGGGTCGAGATAGGTCCATTTTTTGCTAAGACCCAATACTAGTTTCATGAATTAAAATAATTAAATAGGTTGTATCTTATTTGAAACTTATAACATTCAAATAGTAATACAATAGAAAAATATTGTTAACAAGACATAAAATAATTTAAATTAAAAACTTAAAAACAAAAACATATTTTTTTTGTTATTATGAAAATGTAATTTATTTTTAAGTTACAAATTTGTTGAAAGCACAATCTAACTTAGGACCAAGGTCGATATTGTATGATGAAATCTTGTATAGGCCCATGGGTAATAATTGTACAAATGTATCTAATTTATTTTGATTATGTAAGATCTATGTGTCGTAGTTAACCTTGTTATTGTTAAACCCACTATACCATGTAATTAACCCTAAGCCCTCTTGTTATGTTGGTTTAGGTTAACTTAATTTATATAATTATGGTTTTGGTATTGGTATAAATACCCCCGCCACTCCATACATTGTATCAGAGAATCATGGTTCTTATTTATAAATAATATAAAGATTATTTATGTTGCCTATAGGTGCCCACTATATATTTCTTTATTTCTTTATTTTTGTGTTTTCTATATAAATTTGATTTGATGGTTTGGTTATGTTCATTTATGGATTTTGGTATGAATTCTAACATGGTATTAGAGAAATTACGAAGCTTCATCGTTTGGTTATATAGAAATTTTATTCAGAGACTTTGATCTTCTTCTAAATTCTACGTTGAATTACTTCTTAGAGCTTCATAAGCACCTTCACTAAAGGAGGCAAAGTGAAGAACCAAATTTCTCTTTCTCCAATTATTTTGATTTTTTTGAGATTTTTTGCCTACTCTAGATTATGTTCCATTATTATTGGAATATTTTTTAGCTATTTTATGTAGATCCAAACCACTTATAGTAGAAGAAGTATTGTCACTTTCACTTCAAAATGGTGTCTCAATTTCTTCATAGAGAGGCAAACATGTTTCCTCACAAAAAGGACTTGGTGTCATTGCAAAAGAGGGAGAACTATGATGTTTTTATCCCAATAAGGAGCTTTGATACCTTGGTTGGAAGAAGCAAAAAAATTTGTATTCATTTTCTTTGGCTCAAATCTTATGCACTATGTTTGTTTAAATGGTTGGAGCTCTTTGATGTTATGAATCGTGATGTCCTTCTTCATGGAGAGGGCACACCTTTGGAATTGAGCAATGATAGAGGTAGTCAAGCTAGATGAGCATGACATAAGGGCATTCTAATTGTGATTTAAAAATCAAAAGAAGAAATTTATTTCTTCTTCTATTTCCTTGCAAAACAAGAAGGAAGTTTTAAAAAATTAATGTTTTTCAGAAATGCTACTCTAGGGCTATTTTGGAGGGCAAACTTCCAAAGGCCATAACTTTTGCATATGGAAGCATTTTGAGCCTATTTTTTTAAATCACATGATTTTTCAATCTCTTTGATTGGTGATATTTGTTTACGGATTTAATACAAGTGGAGCAACATTTCATTGTTTGGTTATCTTCAAAGCCTATTATCCTACTTCAAAAGGGAAAATTTACAATATGTTATGCAATCAAAATATTTGATCTATATTTATGGGAGATACAATTAGATTTATAACAGTCACAATAGTTTTTTAGTCTTATAGAGGCATAAGGAAAATGATTTAGGAAATACTTTGGTCAATCCTCTTTCTCCTTTGGTCTATTGATTCATCTTATTCATGAAGATATAATATTTCATGATATTTTCTTTCTTCTATTTTTTTGTTAGGTGCTCGTGGAATATCGTAATGGCTCTTCTCATAAATAGGTCCATACAAAGCCTCTTCTAGTGATGAAAATTAGATGGTCTAAGGGAAATTTAAAGTTTTCAAATAAGGTAACGTATGTTGTTAAAGTGAAAGTTATGCTTCCAAGCCTTGCCTTACGCAACTATAGAAAATTGGAGCAATGTTTTAGAAGTAATCTTGGCTTATTTTCCTCATATGAAATCATAGCATAGGTGTTCTATGGATATGTGCAAGAGTATATGATATTAGTATTTATGATTACAGTCTAGCCTAAGGAGATTCTTGTGTAGAGGTATTTTCACATCGACAAATTTCTAAATAATGAAGGTGATACATAGGCATCTTCCTCAAGTGTGGAGGCCCACTAAAGCATCCATTATAGGGGTGAAGGTATTATTATTACTAATGTCTTCGCTCCTTGGCCCCTTAGTTTATATTATGAGGGGGTGTTGAAAGTGTAATCTGACTTATGGCCAAGGCCAACCATATATGATGCAATCTTGTATAGGCCCATGGGTAATCATTTTACAAATGTATGTAATTTATTTTATTATTTCATTATTTAATCCTTATGGATTGCAATTAACCTTTTTATGGTTAAATCCACCTTAAAACTTGTAATTAATCTAAAGCCCTCTTGTTATGTCAGCTTAGATTAACTTTAATTATGTAATTAAAGCTTTGGTATTAGTATAAATACATGTGCCACTCCATCCATTGTATTAGAGTGTTTGTGTTTCTTATCTACATATATGGGTGTGCACTATATATTTCTATATTTCATTCTTTTACACGTTTTGCATAAGATTTACATGAATGGATTGTTTTGTTTGTTTTTAGAAATAGGTGTAAATTACAACAAGAATTACACTTGTTTATATAATAATGTTAAGGTTAACTTGAGAATTATGATTAACAATTTATAAAGTAGTGCATTTAATCTATATTAAAACAAAAATAATTCTAGTTAAGCTTTTTCATTGAAAATTTAAAAAAATTAATTAAATAATATTTAGTTTAATTAACCTTTGATAACAACATTCACAATATAGGAGATTTTAATGCCATAATCAAGCTAGATAATTTTTTGGGGGGAATTAGGAAAATAATCCAAAGTATGAGAGATTTCTCAACTTTTATTCAAAACAATAATCTATGGGAGGTTGAGTTTGAAGAGGATAACTATACATGGACTAACAATAGGATAGGCCATAACCTAATAGTAGAAAAATTATATAGATGCATACTCTTAGATCATTGGCTAGATGAAGGAACTTATGCTAAAATTAGTACCTTAACAAGGGTTGGTTCAAATATTTGGCCAATGAGAGTTTAAATGGTGGTAAGTGAATTCAAAAAATATATATTTTAAATATGAGCAAATGTGAGAAGACCATCCTCAATTTTTTTTTTTATGATAGACATGGAATTCTTCAGGAAACAATGGGTTGTATACATTTCCAAAGCAAATTAACTCAATGACATCTAGATTAAAACAATGGAACAAGAACACTTTTGAAAATATTTTTGAGAAGAAAAACTTAAAGAGAAACTTTCAAATTTCCAAAAAGGTGAGCACAATAATCCAAGCTCAAAGAAAAGAGATTTGCTTAGTGAATATCATAATATTTTGAGTAAGGAAGAACAATTTTGGAGATTAAAATCAAGATAGAGTTGGTTAAAAAGAGAAAAATACATTTTTTTTCATAGGATGGCAATAGTACAAATATCATCATCCAAAATTAGTAGATTTAAATCAGTAGAAGGGTTTGGATTGAATACCAAGTAAAATCGGAAATAAGACAAGGTTATTTTACTAGAATATTCTAGGATCAAAGGAGATTGAAGTTCTTAATGGTAAACTACTACAAGAAGTACCTTCACTTATAATAGATGAAGACAATAGCAAATTGATAGAGCCTATACTTTGGAAGAAGTTCATTTAACTCTTTTCTCTTTCAATAAGAATAAATCCCTAGATTTGGATAGACTCTCTCCAACATTCTATCAACATAACTGGGAAATAGTGAAGGATTATTTATTGGTCATAGTGGAATAGTCAAGGGTAAAACAATACATACCTTATAAAATAAATGCAACATATCTTACCTTGATTCCAAAAAAGAAGGATGCAAAATTGTTTGATTATTTTAGGCCCATAAGCCTATGTAATATGGCATATAAGATAATCTCCAAAGTGATGGAAAATCAGTTAAGACCACTATTAGATAATTATTTCAAAAGAGAAAAGAGGATTTATGAAAGGGAGACAGATTCTAGGCGGGCTCATAGTAGTTCATGAAGTAATGCATTCAACAACTTCTATAAAAGAGAGCACAATGATCTTAAAACTTGATATGAATAAAGCCTATGATAGGGTTAAATGGAATTTTTCTTTTGCACCCTTTTTAGGAGGGCAGGGAAAAACAAGGCCAAAGCTTTGAATAACTTATTAAAGAAATATGAAAGAGTGTCAGGGCAAAATGTTAATAGAAAAAATCCAAAATTTACTTCCTAAATTCTCTATCTAGAACCAAAGTAGGGATATGCAAGTTACTTCAAATGGAGAAGATAAAATTTCTAGCAACATATCTAAGGATACCCTTATTTGAGTGGAGAACGAGGGTATAATTATGGAATCCAATTATAAGTAAAGTTCAAAATAAACTACCAGCGTGGTAATATAGATGGTTATCATTAGCAATAAGATTATAACTAATTTAATTGGTCTTACAAGTCATTCCAATATATTAGTAGAAAAAATTAATCTATCTTATGCGGTCATTTTTGTGGTCAAGATTACATGATAAAAGGAAATTCCTTTGGTAAAATGGAGCAAATTTTATGATGATAAAACTAGGGGAGGTATCAATTTAATATTTCTTACATATGCAAACTTAGCTCTAAGGGGAAAATTAATTTGGATATTTTTTGAGATTGTAAAAAGAGAGTCAAATACAATGGGTAAGAATTCTTCCAAGTACATTGAGCCCAATGACCCAAGCTTAATATTTACTACATGCTCACTACCAGATGGTTTTGCACTATGAAATAGTTTAAAAAATCAATTGAGATAGTTATTAAAGGTCTAATATGAGTAGTGGGAACTGGAGAAAAATATCTATTTGAATGGATACTTGGTGTGATAAAACACCACTCAATATAGATCAAATTTTGAAATCATGGATGAGATTACATCAATATAAACATGGTGATAGAGTTTCAAACATGATGTACATGGATCATGAAGGAAGATACAAATGGGAGGAATACTTTTTACATGTATTGCTAGGATGCAGTTGAGCAGAAAGATAACAACAATTATTATTCCAAGAGGGGCTAAGGTTAAGCTGATTTGGAGTTGAATAGCTCAAGATAATACACAATAAGAAACAAATATAATCTAAAGCACCAAAAAAATAGGAACACCACAAGAATATGGAGAGATATTTAGGAGAGCCCAAGCATTCCAAAATTAAAAATAGTTGTATGTCTAGGAAGTCATAAGAAATGTTTACTTAGGATAACCTAATGAAAGTGGGTTTTCATGGCCCCTCATGATGTGTTCTATGTAAAAAGGAGGAGGAGCGTATAGACCATCTCTTGGAACACTATTCAATAGTCTAGGAAATATGGCAATGGATTCTTAACATGTTTGGTAAATGCATTGTGATGAATGGAAGATTCGTTAAAGCAATGACAAAGAATTTTTAAAAGTGAGTTATTATAGATAATTTAGGATACATCGAAAGATACAATACTTTGGACTGTATGGTTAGAAAGGAATAGAAGAATATTTAAAGGAAATAAAAGTAGTCTAGAGGTAATGAAAAGGAAGATTTATTTAGCCATAAAGGAGTCTAAACCAACCCTATCAACTCACCTAATACCTAATCTAGAATTAGAGAGCCTTAATAGATGGAGTCAACTAATTAAATAGAATTATGATGTTGGATACATGAGAAACAAAAGAAGACAAAGAATATAAAGTGGAAACCACTTGAAGCGGAGTTGGTCAAATTGAATTTTGATGGAGCATCTAAAGGAAATCTAGGAGTAGGAGGAGGAGGAGGAATAATTAGAAATAATAGGGGTAAGATTTTGTCACATTATATTTTCAATAGTGGATTTAAAACAAATAATGAAGCTAAATTTTGGGTGGTTTGGAAGGGTTAAAAATATGTAGACAAATGAAATGGAATAAAGTATGGATGGAAGGTGATTCACTAATAGTAATAAATGTAATTTTGAGGAAATAAAATGCTCCATGGAACATACAAGAGATCATTATGGAAATACAAGACCTTGCTATAGAATTTTAAGAAATTGGGTTTACTAATACATTTAGGGAAGGAAACAAATTTACAAATAAGTTATCTAATAAAGAGGTTTTAATAGAGGATCATGAAGTTAAATTCTCTTTTCTCTAGTTAGAGGAAGTGGTAAGTTTAGCTGAACTAGACAAGAAAACGTTTTCCACTAGTAATATTTGTTGTATTTTATAACATTCATATGTTTTCATATAAACTATTTATTGTAGTTCTTGTGGATGAACTTATGCTTTATGAAGGAAACTAACAATCTAGATCCAATAAAGCAAACTATAATAGTGCGAAGTTTTAAAAATATTACTCTACTAAGATGTAGTGCATAGATAGTAGAGGTAAAGTTTTGGTATTGTGAAGGCTGCTGTAGGAAAATATCAAGAAGAAAGATGTTGAATTTTAGAATATTTGTATTTACAAAGAAAATTAAAGAAGATTCAGAAAATAAAAATCAAGAATTCAAACTTTTTATAAAAACAAATATGCATGTATCTAGCTATAGCAACTTAATTAAGATGAGAATTGAATTCATTTGTAAACACTTGAGCTCTAAAGGAGAGAGTTATGATTTGTCAAAGGTGGGGGACCCAAGTACAACCCCTTTTTCTCTAATAAAAATAATAATAATAATAGGGTTCACAACAAATCAAAGGGAAGGTGGAAATCATCTCTAGTAAGGTTATACAAAGTTTCAAGGATGAGCACATAGAGATGGGAGTTAGAGAAGTTTTTTACAGTGCCCAAGTTAAATTAATAATAACATATGAGAGAGGACTTGTAGTACAACCTAATAAGTTTATTAATGCAAATATATTGCTTCATAATATCCACTTAGTGATTTGATACAATAGAGGTCCCTTCAAATTAAAGGTTACTTCCTTAATATAGTGAAGAAGTGAAGATGTAAATTGTGTAAATGACTTCATAGTCCTTCAAGTTTTCTCTTTCATTGTTTAACATTTGGTCATCTCGTATGTATAAGGAATGGAATTGGCTAATTCTATGACCAACTTAAAAGTCCACAAGTTAAATATTTTCTCCAATGATTAATCTAATGGCCTAAATGAATTAGTTAATCAAATGGTCTAAGTCTACTAGTAATAAGGGAAACTCATCCCAAGAAAATGAATATTTCATTACCCTCAATATTTCATCCCTTAGCCTCCCTTGAATAATTTAGTACATTTAGTTGTTAAAAAATGATGTGAGGGTAAATGGAGATATTAATCTTGGTGGCATTCCAAGTAGCTATTAATCATGGGTAAACCTAGTAGTGTCTTATATTTATGTGTTATTTTGGTGTTTGTCTTATGGAAACTTAAACAAAGATGGCTAGTTTTATATCTATCTCTATGCTTTATTTGTGTGTTAGTTGGGTAATTGGATTACTATTAGTTTTAAGATATTATTTGGTGGTTCAAAGAGGACAACATAGTGATTAAAGTGGTTTCTTGTTTTTAGTAGTAGTGGAAAATATGTCTAAGTGGATCATTTGCTACCCATTTTGGCTAGAAAGGGTTTGATGACAATCACCATGAAGGATACGATTAGGTTTACAACATGAGAGTATATTTTTGTATACCTAGCCAGATCTTATAAGTTTTTAATCACATATTTTTCATTATATGGAATGAGTCTCCTATAGAATACCTCTATAGATTACTAATTAAAATGATAATTATTTAATTAAACAAAACTTAATAAAGATTTCATTTTATAAATTTTTAAGGTAAGATCAGTATGATATAAAAATATCAAATATTGTATTTTGCAATCATTCTATAAACATTTTACTTAAATATTAGTTATGAATTAATCTTAAATTTTGGGGTTTGTACAAAGGATTTGTGCGGATCTTGGGCAAGATAAAACATGTATCAAAGTGGAATATGATTGTGTCACTGGAAACAACTACTTGTATAAGAAAAGCATCACAATGAACCAATTAGAAAGTAAGAGGGTCAACTACCCCTTACACATGTTTTGCAAGTCAATATCAATAGAGATGAGGAATCCCTCATAAGTAAGACTAAGGGCTTACACCTCTAAGCCTGCCATCCCATTGATAAAAAGTTTAGCAAGTTGTAGGTCTCATAAATCGCTTAAATCTGAAAACCAAATCAACATGGGATTATTAACGCATACATGCACTACACTAATAGATAAGAACATGTATTAAAGTGGAACAAAGTTCCATCATAAGGGTATGCCATGCAAAATGCCACTCGAGCTAGAATCTTCTACCAATATCGATTACATTTTTTATAACGGTTACATGAAATGGCCCCACTTGTCTAGGCACCTTATTTACCACATATCATTACAAAATTATTACAAAATAACATTATAAGAATGTCCCCACATTGAACGTGGGTCGTTACATAAGCAATTAAGAATTACAAAAATATTGTTAGGATGGGTTCCTAACATGTCCTTCCCCTTCAAAAAGATTTGTCCTCAAAGTTGTAGATGAGGAAACGGGTTTTGGAGTTGGTGAAGGGATTCCCATGTAGCATCTTCCGATTGTAGATCCCACCACTGAACAAGAACCTTAGTATTGGCTCAGTTGCAAAGCATGCGCATCCAATGATCCAACAATTGGCCTGGCTTGATCAAGATAGAACCTTCTTCATCCAATTTTGGGAGGGAAGATTGAACTTGTACCTAATTTTCCACAACCTTCTTGAGATAGGAGATATAAAAAATAGGGTGGAGCTTGGAAGTTGATGGGAGGGCCAATTTGTAGGTCTTGGTACCAATTTTTTGTAAAACCTGGCAGGGTCCATAGTACTTGACCACAAGTTTTTGGCACTTGGGAAGCTAGAGAGATGACTGTTTGTATGACTGTAAGCGAAGGAAGAACATATCACCAACATCAAAGTATACTCATAACTATGTTGATCAGCTTGTTGACGCATCCATTTTGGGTTGCTTCTAGATTCATCTTCACTAACAAATGACTTCATCATGTTAGTTGAGTGTAGTGTTGACTGCATGGACCTTCAAGATTCCTAGAATGTAGGAGGAGGGCATGCATGGAGATCGACCATAAACTGATTCAAAAGGGGTGACCTTGACCGTCGTGTGATAAGAAGTATTGTATCACCACTCAATAAAGGGAAGCCACTTCACCCATTGTGTAGGATGATCAGAGGTAAAACAACAAATGTAGGTCTCCAAACATTTGTTGACAATCTCGATCTGGCCAGTCGTTTGCGGATGATAAATTGAACTCATATTGAGTTGAGTTCCCTGCAACTTAAATAATTATTGCCAGAAATGACTAATGAATGTAGGGTCACGATCAGACACAATGGAGGCAGGCATACCATAAAGGTGAAAGATAGAATAAATGAAAAATTTGGCAATAGTAGAGGTCGAGTAAGGATGGGAGAGGGAACAAAAATGAGCATATGTAATGACCTAATTTTGAAAATTACCAAACCCTAGCTATATGGAAATATTTCTTCCAAGCAAAAATAAAATCTATTCGAATGAAATTCTGATCTACAAATTTAAATCACCAAATTACTTATAATTTCAGCAAACAACACCCAACAACACTGATTTTGTATTAAATCTAAAATATAGGAAGCCATTATATGAATAATACTAGAAATGGCTACATTAAACAACTCACAAAATGGCAGATCCGATTGCCAATGCTCTCTAATGACATTCTTATACCCAAACACAATCAAAATTATGAAGATAAATAGAACGTTTGGCTGCTAGGGCAAAATTTGGTTCAAAATAATGGGCGTCCAGCTTCTAGGAATAAGATACTTGCCAAAATTTCCTCTCAAATGTAACACTGCCCTCCTAAATGTTGAATCTCTGATTCTGAGTGCCAAAATAGACTCCCAAGATGGGATGTCCCTCCTCCTGGTGCTCCAATGACTGAAATAATGATAAATCTTTGCTTTTTGCCTTCAAATGGTTGAATAAAGATTTGATCTCTCAAAATGGTGCAATAATACCATAGCTGGTTGATTACACATTGAATTCTCCACAACTAAATCCAATGAAGTCCAAATGCAAACCCTAGGTAGGTTTTCTCCAATTGAGAGTGAGGCTTTTCATCCTGACTCTCTAGATCCAAAGGTTTTCGTCCTTGAATCAAGTCTTCTATAGGTTTTCGTCCACTGAAGATCTCTCTTGTAGGGTTTCGTACACGAGAGGGAGTGATATTAGCTTCTCAACCAATTACACAAAATAAAAGAGATAAAAATGATCCAAGATGATCCAAATGTGCCCCTTCTCTTCTTTATATATCCAATTCTTCTAATTCTTCATTAAGGTGGCACTTTATTATTTCTCTTTAATGGACCCTTATAACATAATAAAATAACATTAGTATTCTCATAATGGGACATTACCCCTTATTACTCCTAATTAATTAAAAATCACTCATAAATGAACTGCATTGCAATTGCACATTCCTAGAGGAAGGATGTCATATTCCAAGGGAACAATTTGGAGAAACTTGTGGATTTTCGCGCGCGCACGATACTGGAAATCTGGTTTGACAGACGAACTTCCAAATGCCATAACTCCTTCATTTCTTGACGAAACCATGTCATGTAACATGTCAAAAAAAATGCCAGCATATGCTCTATCCATTGTTGAAGGTGAATCGACAATCCTGGGTTTGTGGAAGATGAAATTCCTCGAAAACCACAAATAAGACAAACTCCCAAAAATGGGGACATTACAATACCGCCCCTTCCATAATTGCTTATCCTCAAGTAATGCCAACACAATATCATCATCATCAACCTAAAACTAACTGTGATCCTGGGGTCCCAAATATTCACAAAAACAATCATGAGTGCCAAGAAAATCATCAAAACTATCGTTGCTCTACTCATCATGCAAAAGTAGGTTTCCCAATTGTGATGCCATGCAAGGATACCCAAGAATACCATGAAAGATGAGTGTTGCCCTATACATATGCTCCAATGGCTACCCCAATATTGTCTCAGCCCCAAGTACAACCTCCAATGGACATCCCAAAACTGTCCCATGTATGCTCCTATTACCTCAAACCAAACAGTCCTTGAAAATGTGCAAAACCATCTTCCACCCAATAGTATGAATGCAACCTTGAACCTCAATAAAACAATCCTCTTCAGTAAGAAGAGTGTAGCCTCAGAACCAACAAGTGTACATCCTTCAAACTCATGGTAAACGTGGCTATAACAGTCATGGCAGATGCAGCTCCAATCAACCTTGTCACAACAGCAGTGACAATCTCTCTTCTTTCCCAAATAGCATCCCATAAGGTCAATCAAAATACAACAGTAGCAGCCTTTGTTTTTGCCTAAACAATAGCCCCCAAACTCATCCAACATGTAGCTCAAAGTAGTGGCAAAAGTGCAATCCATATAAGCCCTATGAGGGCAGAAATGATAGCTACCCCATTTCTCAAATCTTTCTCCTCCAAGATTTATCTTTTCTTTTTCTTGATCACCTTCAACACTATATATCAGTAACTCTGATTTGCCAAAATCAGTCCTCTCAATGTCATTACCATTGCATGATTCATGATATGAAGTTGGGGGGGCTCCCTTTTCAAGAGGAAACTCATCCCAAACAACTCCTTCATCATATCTAATACCTGGATCCCATGCAAAATCTATCTAATATATATTAGATAGTTATAGAATTTATAAAAAAATTGAAAACAACTTATATAAGAAAAAAACATCATGTTGAACCACTTAAAAAGCAAAAGGATCAACTACCCCCACACAAATGTTATTATGGAATCTCACATCTACTTTGATTATATCAAACTTAATTCTAGGAGTGCATCTAAGAAGAACCTCATTAGAGTAGGTGGGGGTTGTGTATTTCAAAATGATAAAGTTAGAGTTCTTTTAACATATGTTGAATTAAAAAAAATTACAATGGACATTCATGTAGAGGCTAAGGCCCTTCTTATTGTGATCAAAGTTGCTAGTGAAAAAGTATGGGACTATATTAAAATTAAATGTGATTCTTTTATCATTACTATTATTTTACATGTTTTATAGCATCATGGAGTTGCCTACATATATACAAGAAAGAAAACAAGATGGCCAAAAAATTATCTAATTGTGAAGTTGGTCAGCTCTTAATTTTAATTCAAATAATGAATTATAATTGGTCTAAGGAGATACTATCTCTATGTAAAGATAACATTAAAGAATTCAAGTAGATATATATTTGATTTATAAAAATTTATATAACGTTTATTTTTATAAATACTTATAAACCTTCTACCTTTGTTTAGAATGAGAGAGAGGATACTAAGTCAATGTGCTTTCGAGACAATGCGCTACATGATATAAGTCAATGTGCTTTCTAGACAAATTGGTTAGTTTTTGGTGCATTGGTTAGGGTTATTTATCAACTTAGTGTATCAATTAGCTTAACACCAATTCTTCAATGTGGAGAGTTTTAGAATAAGGTGGACAAGGCCAAGTTTAATAGTATAATACTTCAACAATATTATTAGGATACCAATTCTTCAATGTGGAGAGTTTTAGAAAAGGTGGACAAGGCCAAGTTTAGTGGTACTAATACTTCAACAATATTATTAGGAGCATTATGATGGATCTTTGGTTTTAGTTGTAGTCATTGTTAAATCTAACACTATTAAACCATGACTAATGGTAATAGTAGTTGTTTATTGGATGCTTTGACTTGTAGATGTGGTGACATACACATTGCCAATCTTGATGTTGATGTAATATTATTCTCATTCATAACTATATTTACCTTGGCCTAAGTTTGAGTCTTCATTTTATCTCTAATCATTGATTCTTTTATGGTCTACGTTTTTTCATGCTCTCTCTAATTATGATAAACAATAATATAAAATATCATTTATAAATTATAACAACTTTAATTAATTTTTTATTAAAGTTATAAACAAAAGTATTTAATTTATAATTAAACTTAATAAAATTATTATAAATATTAATAGCTTAAAAAACTTATCTTTAAATATTAAAATAATATTTTTACTCCCAAAAAAATACATGTGTACGACCATACAAATCATATAATATTTTGAAAAATATAAAACTTTGTATTCCATGAATCAACAAGTTGAAAATTGTTTTCATGCACTAAAAGTGATAAAATTACATCCATGCAGGTTGCACAAGAATATGTGAGCTACACATTTAAGTCTTATGCACACCTAGAGTGTGTTAATTTCATTATCAAGGGTAAACATGTATCTTTTTTTTTTGGTTTAATAGTTAGTTATAATTACATTATTTTTAGTAGTTGGTAAGTGAAGGTTCAAACCACAAGAACTGCATTATGAAACCTTTTTTTTTTTTTATAAGTAACAGTTTATATACAGAGGGGTTTTTTAAAGGGACCCAAAACCTTATTACAAAAGATGCCGCAACATTAACATGCCAAAAAACCTGACACACTAGACCAGGGGTGGACACCCATTACAAAACCGGGGTCCGGGATCCCAGACAAAACAAAACCAGGGATGCGGGAACCCCGACAGCCAGCAAAAGAAACCTATCTCCGGGACAGGACAGAACCCCACATTGATTCAAATGAAAAAACTGGAAACAACATAACACCTGCAAAGCCTGCTGAAGGCCCCAGCTTCGGACCTAGCCTGGAAACCCTGCCATCAAAACTTGGACCACCAAAACTGCCCCGGGAAGGGGGCCCCATTGGAACAGGACTAGCATGACTAATTCTCGTCCCTGTCGAAACCAGCCCCTAGCCTGCGGTGGAGCTCCTTGAAAACGTGCACAGAGGTCGAAGCCGCATTGGCTACCGAGGTCAGAGAGTTTATCGCCATGTCCAGGAGAATTCTGATTGGGAAGACCCCCAATTCACCCTCTGAGTTCGAGCTGATCTCGGTGGTGCCCTTGATTTCCACTTTTGGCTTCTTGAGCCTGCTTGAGGATCTGCATCCACTGGGAGCACCAGGGCCGCCAGGGGTCGAACCCCCCGGGGCCGAGCTATGCCTGGGGTAGAACCACCTGGGGCACTGCAACCACCAGGGACCTGAGCCGACGCTCATCGCTTTAGGGTGGGCCTACGCTTCTTGGGAGGAGGAGAATTGTCGGGGTCGCTAGGGCTACCCTCCCTAGCCTTGGACTCAGGGTTGGAAGAGGCCGGAGACCCAGGGGGGATTAGCGGAGAGGGGAGGGATATGTTGGACAGGGGGCTGGTTAGCGAGAGCATGGCGGTAAAGGACTGCCATGAGGCCTTGGTGGATGGGGTGGGTGTGGGCTTTCTGGGCCTTCTCGACAGCAATTGTGAGGGAGTACAGTAAGTACCGAGGAGTGCACAGAAGGGTGGCACCATGGATATGATTGATGAAGCTGAGATGGAAGTTGCACAGTTTTTGGTCAGGGTCATCACAGGTAACAAATTGCATGATGGGCACGATGGCCTCATCGAAGGGTTTGGGCAGCTGCGATCTGAAGAGGGTGGTCTTGTCCTAGCCGTGCTTCGAGAAGTGGGTGAGCTCCTCCTCCCAATTGTGCCTGTCATACCAGATATACTTCCCTTTTTCTTCATGGTGAAGCCCTGTAACTTCGAACATGAATTCCTTGGTTACCCTAAAATGGACGCCTTTCACAACCACCTCACCGTTGTTCCAGGTGTCGAGGAAGGCCTGGGTAATCTCCTCATCGGGGCCTACAAATTTGCGAAGGAAAGGGGTAAGGGACTTGGCGTCCATGAACACCTTGGCGGACTCACTCAGGGTGAGGGAAGAGGGCTCGACGTAAATGACTTTGGATGAGGACATGGTGGAAACAGAGGCAGGCAGCGGTGGGAAGCAGTAGAGGGGACCAGAGCCGACCAGAGAGCACACTCACAGGAAGTCGTCAAGGGGGAAGAGAGACGGACACTCTCGGGAGGGAAGAAATAGGCGAGGTGGAAGCCGAAGGGGCACAGGGTTGTCGCATGCATCGGGACTCTGCATCGAGGGAGATGGGCGGCACGCTCGAAAGGTGGCAGAGACGGGGAGAAAGGTGGTGGGCATGACAATTAACGGGAGAAAGCCAACGGGAAGCGGGCGCCTTGGGACGTGAATGATGAGGTGGCACACTAGGAGTGGGCCAGGTGGATGGCTTGCATGGGGTAACTGCCTTGGCATAAAGAGGCAGGGATAAGATGAGGATGGCGTGACAGGCGGGCTGAGGTGGCGTGGGGCCAGACAAGGAACTGATGACGAGGCCAGTGTGGATGCGGTGAGACCTGCTCGAATTCGGCCTGGCGTTGAGGTGTCTACTGCGGATAGGACCATCAAAAATGATGACCTTGGGAAGCTTCGGGCAGAGGTCAACGACCCCTAAAAAAATAGAGTGGGGCCTGGGGCTCTAGGTCAACGGGGCCCTGAGATCAAAAATGCTAGTCTTCTGTGTTGGCATCGTGGTTCGAAGGCTGGTCTTGGGATGCCACGTCCAATAGTTCATCAGGAAAGCCATCCCGCCAGATACGGAGTCCTGTTGATGAAGCCGTTGAGTTGGCCATGTAGTCTTCTAGCTTGTTCCCTTCACGGTAGACGTGGCAAATGGAAAATTGGGGGAGCCCCTGAAGGATGACTCGGGCTTCTTGGATGATGTTGGCTATTCGCCATGATAGGTCCCCTTGCTTGGTCATGACATTGATAATGTTTAGGGAGTCACCCTCGATGATCACCCTTTTGGGGGAATCCTGGAGAACGATCAGCCCGCGGAGGAGCACCGAAGCTTCCACGAAGTTGTTGGTTTGAACGCCCAGGAACTCCATGTAGGCAAGGATCAAATGCCCTGAGTGGTCACGGATGACCCCGCCAGCGCCGAGGGGCCGGGATTGCCTTTAGATGCTCCATCAAAGTTCAGCTTGACCCACCCGAGAGGGGGGCCGACCATCTAGTAGAGGCTCTAGGAGAGGGGGAGGGATGGGGGCAAGGGGGAAGCGTCTGCACTCCAAGGGAGTTGAGGAGGGTTAACTCGCTCGCCTTCCATGGAGGGCAGGCCGGGGGAAGGATGCGGGAATTCTCTATCGCAAAGGCGAGCGCTTTGACTGCCACCACCAGGGGTCCCGGGGCGGGGAGGAGAAAGCTCTATCGTTATGCTCAAGCTAGAGTTTCCAGAGCAGGTGGGGTAGGCAGTAGGCCCAGAGGGATCGAAGGGTGGGATGGGAAAAGGGATTGGGCCACTGGATGAGGAGGTCAGGGATGGAGCCGGGAGGGGCCCACTGGATGGAGAACTGGGCGAGGAGATGTCCTAGAGCCTCAAAGGAGAAGGGACATCTGAAGAAGAGATGGGTCATCGACTCCCAATCAGTGCAACACAAGTAGCATCTATTTGGGATCAGGAATCCCCTCTTGGCCAGATTTTCAATGGTGAGGATCTTGTTTTGGATGGTAGTCCAGACGAAGAAGTTGATCTTGGGGATCAACTTCTTAGCCCACACCTGCTTGACTAGGAAATGGGCCTCTTGGGGATCCCTTAGGAGGGCATGGGCATATTTGACCGAGAAGGAGCCATTGTTGGTGTCGTGCCAAACACACCTGTCCTCACCCTCACCTGAAGGGATGATAGCAGTGTCAAGAAGGGCCGAGAGGCTAGCCTGCTTTGCCGGGAAACCAAGGAACTTCGATGGGCCCCCAACCTGCTTTGCCCTGATCCCTTGATGATATAATCTGCCACCTTGGGGCCTTTGGAGGCCTCCAGGTGTGGTCTCAAGACCAGGAGGTCGGTATCTTCTCTTAGGGCCTCGTCCCGGAGCCACCTGTCATTCCAGAAGTCAATCCTAGTCCCGTCGCCAAGAATCCACCCGGTTCCTTTTTGGATGAGGTCCTTTGTGTGGGTCAGGGATTTCCAGAAGGCAGATCCATCCCGGGGCTGATGGTCACTGAGGAAGGGGTGTTGTTGGAGGTATTTCCTTCTTACAATGCTAACCCACTCGACCGAGAAGTTGGTGAAAACCTTCCAGGCATGCTTGGCCAAGAGGGCTTTGTTCATCAGGGAAACCCGATGGAGGCCGATCCCACCTTCATCTTTGGGGCGGCATACCAGGGGCCATGCGACCAGCAGAATCCTCTTCTTCTCTTCGCTTCTAGACCACAAGAAGTGCTTCTGGATCTGCTCGATGCGGGCACCAATCGAGGTCAAGATTTTAAAAATGGACATGAAGTACATCGGGATGCTTTGGAGATAGGCGGACGTGAGGGTGGCTTTGCCCGCCTGGGAGAGGAGATGCCCTTTCCACGAGGCCAACTTCTTCTGGATTCTTTCGACCAGGTTACTCCATAGGGCCTTGGAGGGGAAACCCACGAATAGGGGAAGCCCAAGGTAGGTGGTGGGGAGGGTGTCCGGGAGCATCCCAGAATCTGGGCTATCTTAGCCTGCCTGGCCGAGGGAGTGTGGATGAAGTAAATTTTGCTTTTTCGAGGTTGATTTTTTGCTCGATTGCCTCCTCATACAGGTGAAGAATCTGCTTGATGACTTTAGCTTGAGCCACCGAAGCGACGGTAGCTAAGATGGTGTCATCCACAAACTACTGGTGGGACACCGGGGCCAAGCCTGAAGTCGGTCTGATTCCAGAGATGAGCCCGCTTCTGGTTGCACTCGAGATGGTGCATCCCAGGGCCTCTACCAGAATGATGAAAAGGATGGGGGATAGAGGGTCACCCTGTCGGAGCCCTCTGGCGCTGGGAAAGAAGCCAACTGGGGATCCATTGACCAAAATCGAGAACCATGGGGATGACACGCACCGCTTGATGAGATCAACCCAGGAGGGGTGGAAGCCAAATTTGAGGAGGACCTTGGTGAGGAACTCCCAGCTGACCCTGTCGAAGGCTTTGTTCATGTCTAGCTTGAGGAGAAACGTTGGTCTTTTGGCAAGGGAAGCTGAGTGGAGGACCTCATGGATGATGACGATCCCATCTGTGATCATTCTTCCTTTGATAGAGCTCCCCTGATAGGGGGCAATGATAAGGGGGAGGATGTCTTTGAGTCTATTCGCCAGGGCCTTGGTGAGGATCTTGTAGAGGACATTGCACAGGCTAATGGGGCGAAAGTCTAATAGAGATTTGGCCATCGAGGTTTTGGGGATCAGGGCGATGAAAGTGGAATTAATGCCTCTGGGGATGGATCTGGTGAACTGGAGGTCTCGGACTACAGCACACACCTCTTGGCCGACCAGGTCCCAGAAGGTCTGGAAGAAGCGGGGAGGGAAGCCATCCGGGCCTGGGGCAGCGTCTGGTTTCATGGAGAACAGGGCCGCTCTGATCTCCCCATCTGTGAGAGGGCTGAGAAGCACCTCATTGGTCTCAGGGGAAATAGAGGGGGGATGTGCTCGAGGAGGGCCGTGGCCGCTTGGGGGGAAGGCTGGGAATCGGTGTCGAGGAGCTCCTGGTAGAAGCTAGTTGCCTCTGATCTGATTTCTTCCTCATCCCTCGTGGTCCTGTCGTCACTGCAAATGAGCTCAGGGATTCTGTTGGTGCTCCAATTTTTGAGGGTGGAAGTATGGAAAAATTTGGTGTTGGCATCGTCATCTTTGAGCTAGAGGGCTCTCAACTTCTACCTCCAAAAGGTCTCCTCCCTAGCCAAAACATTGTGGTATTCAGCTAGGACTCTTTGTTCCTCCTCCCTCGAGCCTGGATCCTCACTTCCATCCTGGAATTTGCACTGAAGGTCTTCCAAATTTTTCTTCAGAATCTCCTTGCTCTCGAAGATATTTTTGAACACCTCCCTATTCCAGACCTTGAGGTTGTCCTTCAGAACCCTCAACTTCTGGTAGAGTTGTCCTACGGGGTGCCCCATGGCGGGATGGCTCCACCACCTGCCCACTTGATCCTTGAAGTCGGGGTGGTGAAACCACATGGACTCGAACCAGAAAGGGCGCTTGTGGGGAGGGCGTCTACCAGCTTCGAAGAGGAGGGGGCTGTGATCCGATGCTATTTTGGGAAGGGCCAGGAGGGTGGCATCAAAAAACAGGGGAATGGCCTCCCTGGACAGGAACACTCTATCTAGCTTGACCTGTATGAGGTTGGCCCCTGCTCGTCTATTGCTCCATGTGAACTTGGCACCCTTCAGGTGAACATCCATGAGCTCATTGGCATCAGTGAACTCCCCAAAGTCCTCCATGCTTCTAGAGTTCAAGACTATTCCCCCGCATTTGTCTGAGGGGAAGAGGGGGCTATTGAAGTCGCCCACCAGGATCCAGGGGAGGGGTGCGAATGCCTCTCTCATGAGGCTGACTTCATTCCACAGGGAGGCTCTTTCGACCAGGCTGTTAGGGGCATAGATGTTGGAGAGGATCCAGGTCTACCCTGACTCCAGGCTATGAAACATGACGTTGATGATTCTGGGAGAGGACGAGATCAATCTTCCTTCGACTGTGCCTAGGTCCCATAGGCACATCAGCCCCCTATGGAGCCGAGGGTCGGGGTAGAGAGGGAGTCACCATTGTTCCAGATCACCTTGGCAACCTTGGGGGAGGATGATTCGTCAAGCTTGGTTTCTTGGAGAAGCAGAATAGTAGGTTTATGGTCCCTGTGGAGCTGGGCTAGGACGCGCCTCATGGGGGCTCCATTGAGCCCTCTTGCATTCCAGGTAATGATCTTCATCTGACACCCTTGGGGGGTCGCTTGCCTCCCTTCCCCTGCTGGGCGGGAGGTTTGGATCTCAGGAGTTCTTCTTTCGAGAGGCTGAGGGCATCAACCAGGAGGGTCGTCTGGAGGCCGCTGGCAATCTCATCCTCTGCTTGCTTGATACGTTGTTCTCCGAGCGTGGGCCGACCTCTTTTCTTCTTGCTTCCAAAATCCATTGCAAATTTTTTGTTGCGAGTCCGTTTGGGGCTGAACCCTTCAGGGGTGGACTGGGAGAAGGTCGGGCTGCCATCGTCATCGCCCTCGGATGCCTCTGATTCGACTTCTGAGAAAGCCTGAGGAGGGAGGGAGAGGTTCGAGGGGGGGGGATCATCAGAAGATGGAGGGTCCTCGATGAGGGGGGGAGGCACGGGATGCTCAAGGAGGCTTTTTGGGGCTGGCTCAGGATGGGATCACCCTCGACCAGGGGATGGGAGGGGAGGGACTCGATCGGGGAGGTCACCTGGGAGAAAGGGGGTTCGGGAGGACCGTCAGGCTGGTGGGGAAGTTCCTCAGGACATCGTAGGGTCGTAGATGAAACCTCGAGGTTGGGGTCAGGGTTGGTGCATACCTGGTTTTGATCGTCCGTCGGGATGGGGTCAACCTTCTGTTTTCCTTTGTCGGCTGGAGCAGCCATATTCCCGCGCCACTCCTAGGGTGGATGTCTGTGAGGAGGGCGCCCGCCTCGGGGGGGCCGCGGGAGGGGAACCTATCGTGGGACGGCGCCTTCGGAGGGGGATCCTCCGGAGCTGGAGCTTCAGGCTTCTTAGAGAGGGGGCACTGATTGGGGAGATGCCCCTGCATGTTGTAGTGGGTGCAAAAGGTTGGTTTATTTTCATATTCCAGGGTTTGGCACCAAAAATAGGATCCCGACGAGATGGTGACCGAGGATGGGAGCTTCGATTCAAGGTTCGCAGTTACGCATAACCTAGCATGGACCATGCGGGATCCAGCCCTGGTGGCTGAGTCAAAAGCCACGAGATCCCCTATGGCCTGGGCGATGAGTCTGAGCACGTCCTCCCACTAGAGGTGGAAGGGGAGATCAGCAGTCTGACCCAGATCGGGGCATAGTTTATGCTCTGAGTGTTGGGGTTGAAATCGATAGCCCAACGCCTGAGGAAGAGGCTTCTACGCCCTAGGAACCAGGGCCCGCCCATGAGAATCCTGCTTGTGTCTTCCCTGTTGTTAAGCTTGATGAGGAAGAACCCCTTCGACAAGGTAACGATCTGCATGTTGCTTATGGTTTTCCATTTGGAGAAAGCCCACCGACGTATGGTTTCCATATTCGGGCAACCCCCAATGAATTTCTCGACCAAGGAGGAAGAGGAACCTGACACGAAGGATGAAAACATGTCATCCTTGATCGAAATGTGCATCCCTACCAAGGAGAGCCCCGAGGACGGGGCCCGGGGATGACTGGACTCTCCCGCCAGGATCTGCACAAATAAGGGTTTGTTGGACCCCTCGAGGGTAGACTCCTCAATGACTTTGTCAGGTGGTTCTTTGTCTGGGGAGGGGCCCCTAGAGGCAGCCTTGCTGCCTTCGGGGTCCAACGTCGGGCCCAACCTAGCCTAAACCTGCCCCTAGACCTGCCGCTGCTGTAGATCCCGCTGCTCCAGATCCTGCTGTTGTCCCTGATCCTGCTCCTACTCCCGCTTTTGCTCCCACCATCCTTTTTCTTTACAAAACCTATTTCACCTCATTATTTTAGCTTTGAAAATAATACCGTAACCTCATTATTATATATTTTAATGTCATAAAGATTATGTAAAATAAGCTTTGAAAAAACAATGATATTAAAATTTTAATAAAATATTTATTTTTAATATATTTCTTAATTATTTTTATTAATTTATAAATTAATTGTAAGGATTGTCGACTTTTAGTTTAGCTATATTACATCATCATTAGTATTATAACAGCTTAAAAAAAATATTTTTTAATATTTAAATTTAGGTCTGTCTTTGAATTATCATCACTTGATAAATATATTATTTATTTTAATTATAATTAAAAAATAATTAAATTGTTCCAAAGGGTGCAATGGTTCGAGCTTTGGTTTTTCTTAGGGGGTCCAAGGTTTAAACCACGACGTGGGCGAGTGTGAGGGGGTAAGTGCGTGGTGATTGTATGTTAAATTCCCTATTGATAAGCATAGCTCTCAACTTTACATGAGTCGTGGTTGGAAAGAGACACCTCAGCCTATGCTTATGCATTGTCGTAGGGGGTTTTCACACTAACCAAATTAAAAAAAAAAAAATATATATATATATATATATATATATATATATATATATATATATATATATATATATATATATTTAAATTGAGGTCATAGGTTCAAACCGCTCTGAAGGTTCAAACAACGACATGGACGAGTGTGTGAGGGGGTAAGTGCACGGTGATTGTGTTAAATTCCCTATTGATAAACATAGCTCTCAACTTTACATGAGTCATGGTTGGAAAGGGACTCCTCAACCTATGCTTATACATTGTCATAGGGGTTTTTCACACTAACCAAATAAAAATAATAATAATAATAATTAAATTGTTGTCCAAGGTTCAAACCGCTCTCGGCTTTAAGAGGGGTCATGGTTGGGGAACCTGCTCAGCCCTGTGCGTTGGTTGTAGAGGTTTCTCACACTAACCAGATAATAATAATTAAATTATATTTATATAATAGTCTCAAGGGGATAGTGCAACGATTCAAGCTTTGGTCCAAGGTTCAAACCGCGACGTGGGCGAGTGTGTGTGGGGTCGTAGGGGTTTTTCACACTAACAAAATAAAAAATAAAATAAAAATAGTAATAATAATTAAATTGAGGTCCAAGGTTCAAACCGCTCTCGGCTTTAGGAGGGGTCATGGTTGGGGGACCCTGCTCAGCCTTGGGCGTTGGTCGTAAGAGTTTCTCACACTAATCAAATAAAAAAATAATAATTATTATTATTAAATTATATTTATATAATAGTTCCAGGGGACACTGCAACTGTTCGGGCTTAAGTCCAAGGTTCAAACCGCGACGTGGGCGAGTGTGTGAGGGGACGGGTGTGTGGTGGTTGTGTGTTAAATTCCCTATTGATAGACATAGCTATCGACTTTACGAAAAGTCATGGTTGAGGGGAGACTCTCAACCCTATGTATTAGTAGTAAGAGTTTCTCCCACTAACCAAATAAAAAATATTATATTTATATAATAAAAATTTTAAAAAACAATTTAAAACATATTTATAATATTATATTTATATTAAAAACATGATATATTGGTAATGTTACATTCTAATAATTTAAAAATCGACGCAATATATTATGTAAAGTTAAAAAAAAAAAATATATATATATATATATATATATATATATAGTATATACTAGGTATTTATATTCATCTTAATAATTTTTTAAAAATTATAATTATATAATGATAAGATTTTTTAGTATCGTATTATTATATTTAAATTTATATTAAAAACAAATATGTTACATTTTAATATTATATCTTTAAAATAAATATAAAAGTACATTTTAATATTATATTTTAATATTAAAGTCTCATCATTACATTAAAACTACCTTTGATATATATATAAATTTTTTATTATTAAAAAAATTGACAATAGATTAAATTTATATTAAAAACAAGTATGTTATATTTTAATATTATATCTTAAAAATAGACTTAATATATGTTAGGTATATAAAGTACATGTTAATAATATATCTTAAAAATTTAACATATTAGAGTCCCCTCTTTAAAGTGGCATTACAATGACCTTTGTTAAAAAAAAAAAATTATTGAACATCGTTTACAAATATCACCGTTTTTTCGAGTAAACACAAGAAGAATCGATTTCACAATCACATGGATGATAATAACCGGGCAATGTCATTACACCAAATACCGTTTGGCAAAAAGTTATGCTTATCAATAGAGAATTTAATACACCCACCATACATCCACCAATACTTCTTATACATATATATAATTTTTTTTTTTTTTTTTTTTTGGTTAAGTATAGGAATTAGTAACAGGGAAGTCAACGGTAAGGAATGGAATAGTGTAGCTAATTGATAAACACATTATCACTACCAATTGGTATCTAACCCTTTAAGGAATCTAAGAGGGACAGTTAATTGGCAAATACTTGATTGCTACCAACTGGTCTCCAACCCTCTAAAAAATTAACCGCTACTAACTGATCGATATTTTTCTGAGTATACCATAGTTTAAACCTCGGTTTTTCAAAAAAAAAGCTTAAAACCCTACTATTCTAATAAAAACAAAATATATATTTAACAAGCTTATTCACACACTCAGAGTAGATTTGCTTAATAAATATATATATCTTTAAACGGCTCTCTAATTAACATCTGAATAAATCAATCTAACCGTACAACCATAGTCAAATGCCACCAACCCATTAAAATCCCCCCATCCAAGTTAATCTCAAGATTAAAGTCTTTTGATGTGAGACGTCCGATCGTCCACCATGGAAAATGCCGTGGTTTTATTTTTTTAACAAACACGAGATGTTGATGAGCTAAGCAATGCTGTCAAACACAAAAAGCCAAAACAAAAACAATACCAAATGGGGCCCACCCCCTCGAACACCTCTCGTCTTCTAAGCCATTCAATAAAATCAGCATTTTCCATTCATTTCATTTCATTATTAAATCAGTTCCCACAACATATTCCCCCTGCAGAAGCGGAATATGCGTTATTTTGAAACGAGGTGACGTGGCCGAGTCGGAGATACTTCTTCCCTGCGCCACGTCATCACCACCCAACCTAACTTCAAATCTCACCTCGGGGTTAAAAAAGAAGGTAAAAGTTCAGACCGTCGGGAAATCGCCGGTAAAATTTGTACAAGTTCGTTCAAAGGCGGCACGAAACTCCCAGGCTCGGGATAGGTTCGGGCGAGCGTTCGGACGTAAATGGCAGCTTCGAGATGACAAGACCAAGACCAAACCTCAGGTTCAGTACAGGGGTGAAAGGCCGTTAGATTCTATAAGCTTCTCTTCAGAGTATTACCCATCCTTATTGACATTCAACTACGACTCTTCGACCACCTCTCCATTATTTAAATAACTCTGTCTTGGTCAGATTGATTAACCCTTCTATTGTTATGTATGGATTCGAAGGTTATTGGAAGGAATCGAAAGGGGTTGGTTCGATGGTTCTGAGCATTTAGGCCTAGGGATTACAGGACAAATCACCATTGTCACCCAGATTGATTACCCTTTTCATTGATATAAATGGGTTCCAAAGTTGTCGGAAGGAATTGAAAGGGGTTGTTTTGATGGTTCAGAAGATTTGTGCTTAAGGATATCGGCATTTGTAGTCATTATATATGAGTTCCAAAGTTATTGGAGGGATTGAAGGGCTTGGTTTGATGGTTCGGGGTATCTGGGCTTGAGGTTTATAGAATGGTTTTGGAGAACTATCGAGGGAGGTTGGGGTTTGGATTGATTGCAGACAGTCACATGCTTGGATATGCCTGTTTTCGCCTTCCGATTCGTAGCAGGGTTTCGGCGCTGTCATCTTCGTTAACACATTCTCCATGTAGTTATAGCCATAGTTATAGTTATAAGAGTATTCAGAGACATTCTGCTGCTACTTCTTCATTGGTTTTGTTGCCCAGAAGTGTTTTTCAGAGGGATGGGGCTCATTCCAGCATTGAGGGGTGCTGCCACCTGTCAAATCTGAGGAGGACCCAGCACCATTCCAGCACGTGCCTTCTTGCAGCAGGGAATGCAAATGGCTGTGTGGGTGCATCCATCTGGCATGCTCTGCTACCCTCGTGTCATTTTTCTGATACCCAGAAGAGGATGCCCTTGAGGGTCTGCAACGGCACTGGCATTGGGTCTTGTTTTCCAGAGGTGAGATCTTCTGTGGGTATTTATGGGAAATGCGATTCGGTGAATTGTGCAAGGTTTTCTTCTGTGGGCGGTGGTGGGTTCAGCGAGGGGTCCTGGAATGCTACCTGGGATGTGAGGCCTGCAAGGTGGTTACATGGCAGTCACTCTGCTTGGCTGCTGTTTGGAGTCTGTGCTTGTTTTGCAAACCTGAATCCTATACAGGCTGAGGCTGAGGGTCCTGCGGTGGTAGATGAGGGTAATGATGGTGGGTTGGACGAGGAGGAGGGTGATGCAATCCTAGCTGAGACTGATAAGGCCTCTCATGGGAAGAAAATTTATACTGACTATTCTATCACAGGTAAGCATTAGCCCTGGTTATTTTGGCCTAGATGATCACAACGCATCCTTGATTTCTTTGGTATTTTTCTTGTTAATGCTTTTAATTAATTTTGCAATCAAATATGCATGGATGAATAGGGAGTGCCACGGATTATCTGTGCCTCTTGGTTATGGGAACCCTGCTTCCATTAGGAGTTTTCAGGACAATCACTTCTTTGTTATAAATGATTCTTCTATTTACTACTATCTGAGACGATGATTAGAATAGCCATAATAATCACTTTGTGAATGACAATTATTCTGTGTGTAATACAGAACTGCCCTCATTCTCTAACTAGAGACAGTGCTTTGAAATGCTAGGAAGGTTGATTAGAGGACTCTATCATAGATCAATAGATCAGTAGAAGTAGTTTGCTTTAATTATGAACAGTGAACCTCTTTAGACCCATGTACACATTGGTCTTAGTGGCTTTTTTAAAGTGGATGTTATCTATTGGATTGTTCCATTGTTTTGTATTCCTAGAAAGTGAATCTCTTGAGGATCAAGTACTAGTGGAATCTGGTAAACACCAAGCAAGGGATTGTGTAAGCTTTTATAAAATACATATTGCAGTTAATAAGGGAAAGAGTTGGATTTCATGTATGGGCATCAAATTTATAATGGCATTTCAAAGGTGTGATGCTTGTTATCAAGGCTACACATAGCAAGTGAACTTGGATCTAATTACTAGGACTCCCATTAGTTTCTAAGCTTGTATTGTATGGATATTAAGAGCCATTATAATGATAGTAATATGTTGCTTTTTATGACATACTATGAATCTTTGATTTCAGTATGTTTGGATAGATTCAGTTTCAATGTGCCAATCATTCATGGTAAATATGCTTAATGGACCTTATTGGACCCTGTTAAGAGGACATAATGTATTATATTTGCGATGGATGCCCTTACCTTTGTTTATTGGTGCCTAAATTTAATGATGTGATTTGTGAAGAAGTATGTTGAGGGTGGAGTTGTATGTCTTGCAATGTGAATCAAACATGCTTATTTAACTTTTGACTTATGCAGGCATACCTGGTGATGGAAGATGTTTGTTTCGAGCTGTTGCACATGGTGCTTGCTTGAGAAAAGGAAAGCCTTCTCCAAATGAGAGCCTTCAGAGAGAATTAGCAGACGAATTGCGAGCTAGAGTAAGCTATTAGATAATCTTTTTGGTTTTCTATACATAATTTTTTTTTTTTTTTTTAATATTACATGTAAGGTTGTAATGGCAAATTGTACCATGATTGAGTTCATATTGCACAAAGTTTGGTTGATTATATTGTGATCCTTCTTACATATCCATTTTCATCCATGAATGGTTTGTTGTAGCCTCAGGTTTAATGAATAAATTAACAGTCGATTATTGTAGTGTTTGTTGCAAATGAATGATTTTGTTCTATTTCTGTGCTGTATGACATAGACCATTAGGCTTTCTCTATTTTGTTTTGCCTGTACTAGATGTCCTAAATTGTGTACTAGTTTTCAGGTATGCCATTTTTAAGCCATAAAGACTTAGTGCCATACTGCACGTTAATTATCTACTCTTCTTCATGATTAAGGTTTTGTACTGAGTCCCGAAGCAATCTCGGCATGTTTCATCTGCAGGTTGCAGATGAATTGATAAAAAGACGTGACGAGTCAGAATGGTGAGTGCATGCGGCCTGCATGCTGCAAAATAGAGATTATTTTCTCAGTAGCTGCATAAGAAAATTTCTATGAGCAATGAAATTTCTAACATATTTCTTTGCAGGTTCATAGAAGGTGAGTTTGATACATACGTTGAACAGATTAGAAAGCCACATGTTTGGGGTGGAGAGCCTGAACTAATAATGGCTTCACACGTTCTCCAGTAAGTTGGATTGTACTCTATTTTTTTTGTTATGTGCAAATCTAAGAAAATCACAGAAACTGCTCTATTGCTTTTATGATAACCATTGTCTGGGATGTATGCAGGATGCCAATAACTGTGTATATTCATGACAGAAACTCTGATGGCCTCATAGCCATTGCAGAGTATGGTCAAGATTATGGAAAAGGAAATCCTGTCAGGGTTTTGTTCAGAGGATATGGCCACTATGATGCTTTGCAGATTCATGACGACTGAATTTACTGAAATTTAATAAATATGCAGTATGCAGTGCTCAGATCAAGCTATCTTAATAAGTCCGAGCTTTTAACATATCGACAGACAAGCCCTTTCAACCTATACACATTTGTCTCACTGGATGTTGAGAAACCTCAATGATTTAGCCTCTCTGCTATGTCGAGTCAAACCCTTTTTGTAGTCTCTAGATGCCTGCCTAGATAAAGCTGAGAGTGAGAAATATCCATCAGAGATCAAATCAATTTGAAATTAGTTCAAACTTTTTTATTTTCCTGAAGTTAATCATTTTGTTAGAATGGAATTATCATTCCAAAGCTCATTAGCATATAATTTTTTTTTTCCCTTCACCTGTACTGTAACCCATTTATCAAATTTTGTATTTGCTGAAGAGAGATTGCTTTATGCAAGGTTTATGTTGAATACTCTCGTAGTAGCATTAATTATCTTAATAATGTGATGGATAAATTTCCAGATTTTAAATGATGTTCCATAGCTATAAAAATCAATCTGCTATTCCATGGTTTGCAAAGGCAAAATTGCCAACAACATGGACTTCAGTTGAAATATCAAGCCTAAGTAGGGAGGGTTTACTATGACCCCCTTAAATCAAATTCCCCGTGATGGATATTGCTGGATAGATTCATAATAGTTTTGCATGGAGAGGAATTGATCTGCATTTTAGTTTGCATGTTTATCTTAACTCATAAGACATGAGGAGCCACCTGTACTTGGAATTATTATTATTATTTTGAAGGAAATATATTTACATTCCAATAAAATCAAAATTATATAAGTAGTGATAATAAGTTGAAGCTGTGATATTGTGAAGGAAATATATTTACACCGGCCAAAATCACATACAATTAACTATAATAGTTCTTCGAAAGAACACCGTCTAAAATCACATACAATACAAATACTGCCCATCTTGGGATTGGGTTTGGTTTACCCTTTCTATAAGCCCTTTAGCTGGTAATTATCTGATGAAGCATGTGAAGGCGTGTCATGCATCATCATAACAAACACCATCGAAAAATTAACCTGCTTCCAGAAGTGTCCTCGTTAGCTTTCAATCTTTCAATTGCTGTGTATCAAATAATTAAAATTTGACTTTTAAGAGTAAGATTAGGCTTAAATCTTGTGAAAACAAGTGATTTATTTAATTTTCAACCTTAAATTGTTGTAAATGAAAAAATTAAAATTTGATTTTTAAGAGTAAAATTAACTTTAAATCCTGTAAAAATACATATATGTATAATTGCGAAGTTAGGAATGGTTTTCAACTTCAAACAATAAATTTTGCATGCATGGCAAGATGAGGCCATACAACAAGCAAGCTGGGTGGGTCAGGAACTTGTTCCATGATGGTTACAGCAAAGATAGATAGCATGATGAGCCTTTGGTCAAAGAGATTGGATGAAGATAAAAACATCAATATTATAAGATATAAATATAATAAAATAAAATAAAAAACATTAAATAAGATGATGAACCTTTCTTGGACGAAGATAAAAACATCAATATTATAAGATTTAAATATAATAAAATAAAAAAACATTAAATAAGATAACACGATCTTAAAGTAAAATACAATGAATCATTAAAAGATACAACATGACATAGAATGTGTTGATTTGTAAAGTACAAGGATGTCTTGTATCGAAAGTCAGCGTTATAAATTTTAGAAGTTGTTAAATTATTAAATAAAATAGCATGGCATTGAATTTGTAAGAGGTTTGAGTACATTAGCTTTATAAATTTTAAAAGTAGTTAAATGCAATTAACAATTAAGCAAAAATAGCATGTAAGAGTCTTAGTAATTTTTTTGGTACACAAGTTTCTTACACACGTGCATACCACCTAGAATTTGGGTTGGGTTGGGTTGGGTTGGGTTTTGAGAAAGAAAGCTCAAAGCTTTAACCATTAAGGTGTTTCACAAGAACTTTATTAAAAAAATTAAAGATTAGTTTTTAGGTTTTTTTATTAAGAAACTCAAATTTAAACTTAAAAAAATTGTGTAAACTTAAAATTTTAGTCCTTTGAGGGATATTGTAGTGGTATGTCTTTGGGTTTTCATCGGTTTGAGGGGATGGGGATCCTTTGGAAAAGCCTTAAAATTTTAGTCCTTTGAGGGATATTGTAGTGGTATGTCTTTGGGTTTTCATCGGTTTGAGGGGATGGGGATCCTTTGGAAAAGCCTTAAAATTTTAGTCCTTTGAGGGATATTGTAGTGGTATGTCTTTGGGTTTTCATCGGTTTGAGGGGATGGGGATCCTTTGGAAAAGCCTATGCTTTAGGTTAACATTCTTATTTGTAAATGACAACACTTTTGTGGGCTTTGGACTTTCTTTTGAGGGACTAATGTTCAAACCATGACATACCCACAAGGGGAGAGTGGATGGTAGTGGTTGGATGGTAGCGGTCAAGGGGATAGTGGATGGTAGTGGTTGGATGGTAACGGTCAAGTGTTTGTTGGAAGTTCAATTCTTTGGAAGGTTAAGGTCTCATTGACTTTGTTTTATCCAAAAGGTTAAGGTTTATAGAGATAGCACCTTGTTTTATCCAAAAAAGTTAAGGTTTATAGTGTTTGATTAAGTAAGTTCAATTCTCTGGCAGGTTAAGGTCTCATTTGACTTTGTTTTATCCAAAAGATTAAGGTTTATAGAGATAGCACCTTGTTTTATCCAAAAAGGTTAAGGTTTATAGTGTCTAATTAAGTATGTGATAAATATATCAATGCATAATTAATAATAATAAAAAAAATAGTGGGGAGCGGGGGAGGGACCTACTTGTTCTCCTTGCTCCCCCTCCCCTAGTTCTTGTTCAGTCCTTGATTCATCCAGGTCATCCCACTTTGGAATTGGTTTGTAGCAGATGATCTCTTTGGGGGGAGATCTTTGCCCACTTTCTGCTCCTTTCCCAGTAGTTTTGGGGTTTCCTTGCTTGAGTCCTGGGCCTGGTGCTTCCCAGGGATCTTCTAGGGTTTCCTGCATGTTCCCGGGATCCTTTCCCTGATCTCCCTTAGGCTTTCCCCTAGGGTTTTTTCGCAGGTTTTTACGTGGATTTGGTTCCCAGGGCTTTCTCGGTCTGTGGTGGTTGCAGGTTGGATTTTCGATTGTTTCCCGGTGTGTCTTGTGAGGTTCTCACTTCATCGGGGTTGGTTCGAGGGGGCCAGTTTCCTCTTTGCTTGTGACTCCTCTTTGGGATGCCTTTGGTTGCTGGTGGTCCCATTCCTTTGGGTGGGGCCATGTTCGGTTTCCTGTTCGAAGGCTTCTTCTTGCTGGTGATAGTCTCACAATGACACTGAGAGGGGGGGTGAATCAGTGTAGCTCTTTAAAACTTAAATCTTCAACACTCAAAGCCAAAACAATGAAAACATAAAACCAAATAAAGCAAGTATAACAAGAGAACATCACACAACACAAGATGTACCGAGGTTCACCGATTTGGCTACATCCCCGAAAATGATTGTTTGGACTCCCATCCAAATCCAGCCTTTGCAAAGCACCAAATTTACAATCAATTTACCAGCACCCACTGGAAGGAGCACCAACCCCCTAATTTATCTGCACCAATAGAAAGGAGCACCAACCCCTCTACCAAGCACCCACTTGATTTTGATATTGATAATAAAATGACATATATGAATGTCTTCACTGAAACCAGAACCCTCTATGGTCTGTAAGCTCAAAATCTAAAACTTTCTATTTCACCCAGTATAACATCCCTCTCTTCGCATTACTCAGAATTTGAATCTTCTCTTCTCACAAAAAAAAACTGGATTGTTCTCTTAGCTCGTTCTGCCAATTGCTAAATGCTTTCTGGGTATTGTGCAGCACTTTGTCTGCGAACTCCTCTCAAAATTTCAGCCAAAATGGATATCATATGAGAAAGTTATGCCCAAAATACTGAAGTGACGTTTTTCACCACTCTCCAAAAATCACGGATTTTCACTCTTTATTTTTCTCCACACACACTTCTCTCTTCACAAAATAAAGTCCCCCCTTTTCAATAAAATCCCTTGTCACTTAAAAAGCACACACTTGCATTCTTTTTCCCTTTTCAATTTTAAAAATTTTTTCTTTAATGAAGCTTCTTAAAACAATATAACTTCCTTTTTTTATTTTGAGAAGGCATTTCGTCAAACACGTCACATGCAAAGAATTGACACCTTACTCGTTCTCTTACTTTGGAGCCACGTGACACCTCAAACCAAAAACGAAAGATGCTCTATTTGATGCCTTGAAGGTGTAACAACACTGAAACCGAAACTCTGGCGACTCTGCAAGGTCGAAACGGCCAACTGAAGGATTTTGCACAAGTGGAACAAATTGACATAAAAGTGACCTGTACCATTTTTGCAACAATCATAACTCTCACCTCGTAACTCTGTTTTCTCTTAAATTTGAAACGTAGAATATTTGCAATGCTGACTACATCCAGTCCGAATCTCGCTATATAACTCCTTACGGTTCGCTTGTACCACCTCCATGAAAACTGTTGCTGACACACTTTTTCCAAAAAGAGCATTTTTGTGACAGTCTTGCAACGCTTGTAACATTCGCCTCGTTTCTCCGTTTTGGTGGAAATTTGGAACACATGTTCTTGAAGATAACGACCACCTCCAGTTCAAATTTTGCTATCAAATTATTCTCGGTTTGCTCGCAGTGCTTCTGACAAAACTACCCTTTTTTGGCCTGTACAACCACTTGCCAAATCATCCGCCAAGATACCGAAAATGTCACCGATCAATCCAAACACTGTGCTGACACCTCCAACACTGTTTTGGACTATTTCCTGACATGTTGGCATGTTCCAAACTGATCCATCCTATCCAACTGCGCCCGTGATGACTTTTGCAATTTTTTGACAACTTCCTGACGATTTTTTCAACTTTTGCAAATTTGCACGAACAACCTGTAACAACTTCACCCGAACATCAAAAACATCCTCATAAGCATTGAACATCACTGTACATACTCCGAAAAACCTCCGAACAACTGTCCACTGCATCAACTTGTCCATCTGAGTGTGTTGACAACAATGACAATATTGTCGTTGCACCTTGCTCAACAATCTCCCCCTTTGGAATTGTTGGCAACACACGCACAATTTCCTGTAACTCTTCTCCCCCTTTGACAACAAGACCAAAGGGCTGCTACAAACTCCCCCTGAGTCCATGCACAACATTCTTAGGCAAAAATTATTACACTTAGCAAAAATCACAAACATGAGCAAAAAGATAAACAAATACACAAATGCTCCCCCCGAGAATGTGGCCCCAATAGCTAGTCAATTCTTGGGAAGTGTGACCACTCCCAATTTCTTGCGAAGGTACTCAAAGACTTCCTTGGGCAATGGTTTGGTGAAGATATCCGCTACTTGCTCTGTTGTTGGAACAAAATCCAACTTAACCTCACCTTCCGCAACTTTCTCCTTCAAAAAATGATACTGGATAGCAATATGTTTTGTGTGAGAATGCATAACCGGATTCTTTGAGATGTTAATGGCACTGGTGTTATCGCACTTAACTAAAATTGGCTCACTAAAATTAATGCCAAGATCCTTCAGAGTTTGTTTCATCCATAACACCTACGTACAACACGTTGTCGTTGCAATGTATTCTGCCTCTGTTGTGGATAAGGAGACTGACTCCTATTTCTTACTATGCCACGTGACCAACTTGTCTCCAAGATAGAATGCACCTCCACTAGTACTCTTCCTATCATCTACACATCCTGCCCAATCTGCATCTGAATACGCAATAAGGGTGAAGTCCTTACCTTTCGGATACCATAACCCATACTCCATAGTACCCTTGAGGTACCGAAGAATCCTCTTCACTGTTGTCACATGAGTCTCCTTGGGACTAGCTTGAAATCGTGCTACCATGCATACTGCCTGCAAAATATCTGGTCTGGTAGCTGTCAAGTACAATAAGCTCCCAATCATAGATCTATACATAGTTTGATCAACATGTGGAGATTTGTCATCCTTGCTCAACTTGCAACCTGTCGTCATGGGAGTGCTAACTGGCTTACAATCCTCCATTGTGAACTTTTTCAGCATCTCTTTCACATATTTAATTTGAGAAATAAATATGCCCTTCTCCTTTTGATTAACTTGCAATCCGAGGAAATACGAAAGTTCACCAATCATTGACATTTCAAATTCTTTTTGCATCTTATTTGCTAAATCTTTACACAACTCATCTTTGTTGTTGCCAAATATGATATCATCTACGTATACAACAAGAACAATATGATGACCATTTTCTGTTTTGACATACAAATTACTATCCACCATACCTTTCTTGAACCCTTGCTGAGTAAGATAATTGTCTAGCCTTGCATACCATGCTCGGGGTGCCTGTTTTAAGCCATATAACGCTTTCTTCAACTTGCAAACCAAGTTGGGATCATCACCAAGCTGGAAACCATCTGGTTGCTCAATATAAACCTCTTCTTCAAGTTTCCCATTCAAAAATGTTGATTTCACATCCATTTGATAAACTTTGAAATTCTTGTAAACTGCTAAAGCCAGAAACATTCTAATTGCCTCTAGTCTGGCCACAGGTGCAAAGGTTTCCTCAAAGTCAATACCTTCAACTTGTGCATAGCCTTTGCATACCAATCTTGCTTTGTTCCCGACTACCTGTCCGTCTTCATTCAATTTGTTTCGAAAGACCCATTTAGTACCGATTACATTTTTATTTGCGGGTCTTGGTACTAACTCCCAAGTCTTGTTTTTCTCGATCTGATCTAATTCTTCATTTATTGCCTTTACCCAACTTTCATCTTTGCTTGCGTCAACAACATTTTTGGGCTCAATGTTGGATAATAAAGAGTAGTTACTAATCTTCTTCTTGTCTGAACACCAACTATGGGGTCTCCAATTATTTGCTCTCTAGGATGATCTTTCTGCCAGTTGCCTGTTTTGAATTTCTTGTTTTCTTCCACTTCTGAATCACTGTTTGAATCCTCTGAGTCAATTTTTGGTTTCTTTTTCGTTTCCTTTTCCTCATCTCCTTCAATGACCTCTTCATAAATTGGGTAGTTCTTTCCTTCATCAACTTTAACTCCTATCCTAATTTTCCTTAGCCTCTTTTTGTAGCATTTTAACTTTTCTTTTGAGTAGCCAAGAAAATACCTTCACTTCCTTTTCAAACTCCTAATTTCTTCTAATTCTTTTGATGTCTGATCAAAACTTTAAAGTCATCTTGTAGTTGCCTTTTTAACAACTCATAAAGTTTTCTTTCATATCCTCATCCGCACTTCCACTTTCTCTATCCTTTCATTCTTTCTTCTTCTATAAATTCTCCTAATCCTATTTTTCCATTTAAATCCTAATGAACTCTCCTCCATTGTCCTTAAATTTTTTTTTCTTGTTTAATTCTATTTTTTACCTTTTTCTTTCGACAAAGTTTGCTTCCATTTCATATGATGTCTCTTCTTCCTCGGATTCTTGTTTTGCTTTCATATTTTTATGGGCTTTAAAAGCAGCTTCTCTGTCTGTGGGTTTAGATTTTCCTATTCTCATCTCATATGCAGTCAAAGAACCATGCATCTCATCCATACTAAAAGAATTTAGATCTTTAGCTTCTTCTATAGCTGAAACTTTAGAATCAAATCTTTGGGGAAGGGATCTTAATACCTTTTTCACGATGACAGAATCTTTGATTTCCTCGTCGAGTCCTCTAATCGCATTAATGACTTCATTAACTCTCAGCATATATGCCTCTATATTCTCATCGTCATTCATCTTTAATACTTCGAACTGAGCTCGATGTGTTTGTAACTTGGCCTCCTTGATCTTAACGTCTCCTTCATGAATGCTCTTCAGTTTGTCCCATATTTCCTTTACCATTTTACAACCCATAATCTTTACCAGTTCGTTGTCCACTAATCCACACATGATAGCATTCTTTGCTTTTGAGTCATTCTCAAACAGTTTCTTACCGATAGCATCGGTTGGAGAAGTGGTGGGTATTGTGTATCCACTATCTACTGAATCCCAAATGTCGTATCCCAAAGCACAAAGATATGTCTACATCCTGAGTCTCCAAAATGCGTAATTAGTTCCGTCAAACAATGGTGCTTTGTTTGATGAGAAGCCTTCACCACCTGCCATTGTGTCACTTCCAAGATCACCCTAGCTAGTTAAGCCTATTCAAGAACCTCGCTCTGATACCAATTGTTAGTCTCACAATGACACTGAGAGGGGGGTGAATCAGTGTAGCTCTTTAAAACTTAAATCTTCAACACTCAAAGCCAAAACAATGAAAACATAAAACCAAATAAAGCAAGTATAACAAGAGAACATCACACAACACAAGATGTACCGAGGTTCACCGATTTGGCTACATCCCCAAAAATTACTGTTTGGACTCCCATCCAAATCCAGCCTTTGCAAAGCACCAACTTTACAATCAATTTACCAGCACCCACTGGAAGGAGCACCAACCCCTGATTTATCTGCACCAACAGAAAGGAGCACCAACCCCTAATTTATCTGCACCAATCGAAAGGAGCACCAACCCCTCTACCAAGCACCCACTTGATTTTGATATTGATAATAAAATGACATATATGAATGTCTTCACTGAAACCAGAACCCTCTATGGTCTGTAAGCTCAAAATCTAAAACTTTCTATTTCACCCAGTATAACATCCCTCTCTGCATTACTCAGAATTTGAATCTTCTCTTCTCACAAAAAAAACTAATTTTTCTCTTAGCTCGTTTTACCAATTGCTAAATGCTTTTTGGGTATTGTGCAGCACTTTGTCTGCGAACTCCTCTCAAAATTTCAGCCAAAATGGATATCATATGAGAAATTTATGCCCAAAATACTGAAGTGATATTTTTCACCACTCTCCAAAAATCACGGATTTTCACTCTTTATTTTTCTCCACACACACTTCTCTCTTCACAAAATAAAGTCCCCCCTTTTCAATAAAATCCCTTGTCACTTAAAAAGCACACACTTGCATTCTTTTTCCCTTTTCAATTTTAAAAATATTTTCTTTAATGAAGCTTCTTAAAACAATATAACTTCCTTTTTTTTATTTTGAGAAGGCATTTCATCAAACACGTCACATGCAAAGAATTGACACCTTACTCGTTCTCTTACTTCGGAGCCACGTGACACCTCAAACCAAAAATGAAAGATGCTCTATTTGATGCCTTGAAGGTGTAACAACACTGAAACCGAAACTCTGGCGACTCTGCAAGGTCGAAACGGCCAACTGAAGGATTTTGCACAAGTGGAACAAATTGACATAAAAGTGACCTGTACCATTTTTGCAACAATCATAACTCTCACCTCGTAACTTTGTTTTCTCTAAAATTTGAAACGTAGAATATTTGCAATGCTGACTACATCCAGTCTGAATCTCACTATATAACTCCTTACGGTTCGCCTGTACCACCTCCACAAAAACTATTGTTGACACACTTTTTCCAAAAAGAGCATTTTTGTGACAGTCTTGCAACGCTTGTAACATTCGCCTCGTTTCTCCATTTTGGTGGAAATTTGGAACACATGTTCTTGAAGATAACGACCACCTCCAGTTCAAATTTTGCTATCAAATTCTTCTCGGTTTGCTCGCAGTGCTTCTGACAAAACTACCCTTTTTTGGCCTGTACAACCACTTGCCAAATCATCCGCCAAGATACCGAAAACGTCACCGATCAATCCAAACACTATGCTGACACCTCCAAAACTGTTCTGGACTATTTCCTAACATGTTGGCATGTTCCAAACTGATCCATCCTGTCCAACTGCGCCCGTGATGACTTTTGCAATTTTTTGACAACTTCCTGACGATTTTTTCAACTTTTGCAAATTTGCACGAACAACCTGTAACAACTTCACCCGAACATCAAAAACATCCTCATAAGCATTGAACATCACTATACATACTCTGAACAACCTCCGAACAACTATCCACTGCATCAACTTGTCCATCTGAGTGTGTTGACAACAATGACAATATTGTCGCTGCACCTTGCTCAAATCAGCATGGTCTTGGGGGGGTTCTTCCTGTGCTTGAGTTGTTCCCAGCCCCAGTCCCAATTCCCTAAAGTTTTTCGTGTGCAAGGATGGTGGTTCCTGGTCCTTTCTGCTGGGGTGCTTAGGGTTTTTTGCTGCATGTCTCGATCTTGGGGAGGGGACCTGTGATCAATGCATGCAGACCCCTGGCTCCCTCAGTTTAGGCTTACAAGGATCCCATATCTGTGCCTGCTACCATTTTATGCCTAGGCTTCGTAGGTTTTTCGTTTCGATTTCCTGTTTGGGGGCTTCTGCTTTCTAGTCCTACTTCTCGGTGGACTCTCAGAACTTGTTCTTGGCCTTGGAGGGGGTCTCTTCCTGTTCCTGAGTTGTTCCCAGTCCCAATTCTAGTTCCTTGAAACTATTCGTGAGCAAGGATGGTGGATTCTTGGTCCTTTCTGTTGGAATGCTTGGGGTTTCTTCTGCATTTTCTAGTCTTGGGTGGAGTCCAGTGCGCTTGCAGTTGTGGTCACTCCTTGCTCCTTCAGTTTTGGCTTTCGGGGATCCTTTCTTTACGCCTATTATTGTTGTCCCTGGCTCCTTCTGGCTTTCTTGTACTCCTATTGGTGGGATATCAATGCTGCAGTTTTTCAAATCCGTTTTGCTAGTTTTCCTGTTGGGCGGGATTTTCCAAACCTGCTCGTTTTCCCGCTGGGCGAGACTCTCCAAACTTGTTGGTTTTTTCGTTGGTTGGGGTTTTTCAAATTCATTTTTTCTGCTAGTTTTCCCATTGGGCGGGATTTTCCAAACCTGCTGGTTTTTCCGCTGGGCGGGATTTTCCAAACCTGCTGGTTTTTCCGCTGGGCGGGATATTTCAAACCTGTTGGTTTTGCCGTTGGGCAGGATTTTCAATTTGGTGGTTTTCGACTATTTCCCGCTGGGCGGGATTTTCAAATTCATCATCTTGCTGGTTTCCTCGCTGGGTGAGGTTTTTCGAATCCGTCTTCCTACTGGTTTTTTGTTGGATGAAATTTTCAAATTGGTGGTTTCCCGTTGGGCGGGATGTTCAAACTCTACGTTTCATCCTGCATGTTTTCCCGTTAGGCGAGATTTTTCAAAATTGGTTTCAAATTTGTCTATTCCCGCTGGGCAAGTTTTTCCAAACTGTTTATTTCCCACTGGGCGAGTTTTTTCAAATTGATTGTTCTTGACCTTTGGTTTGGTCGGTTGACCTGTTGTAAAAAGGTTTTGGGGTCCTTTCAAAACCCGCTTTTAATATAATTTTAACCTACCAAAAATAATAATAAAAAAATAGTGGTAGTGCTCGATTAAGTATTTGGCAAATATCCCCATATAAAAAAAATAATTAAAAATTAAAAGTTATTTAAAAAAAAGTTATAATTTTTAAAAGTAATTATTTTTTTGTTAATAGGTTTGAGATTGAAATAGGTTTCACCTTAATTATATCATAAATATCCCCATGAGTGTGGTCTACTAGCAAGGACGCCACTTGCATTATCGGTGATGTGACCCGGGTATGGTGGATGTGTATACGAAGTATTACTCAAAAAAAAAAAAAAAAAAAAAATATATATATATATATATATATATATATATATATCATTATATATTATATAATAGTATTATAATAGCTTAACATTAATTTAATTATTTTATCAAAAATCAAATATATATTTCTTTAGGACAAGGGCATAAAAACAAAAGAGAATATTATTGGCAAGAAAAGATTTGCAAAAGAAGAAATTACTAAAAGAGAATATTATTGACAACATTACCAAAAAGTAATTTGAAGATTATCCGTAAAGAAAGGAATTGCAAACTTTTTCATCTTTTAAAAGATGAAGCTCATGATTGGTGGGATATTTGTACTAAGGAAATGCATGCTAAGAAAAGAACTTGGACATGGGATGAAATGGAGCATGCATTCTTGAGTCAATAGAACCCTTATAAAAAGATAGCTAGTTTGAAGGTCACCATTAAAAGATATGAAGAAGAAATAAAAAGGCTTCAAAGGGAATTGAAAGAAATGAATAAAAAGAATATAATAGAAGGAAAAAATGCAGATAACAATATAAAGAAATCTTAAGAAGCAAGGATTTAAAGAGAAGCAAGAAGCAATTATGGTAGGGGAACAAGTTGAAGGACCATTAGAAAACTTAAAAGTTAAATTTCTAGTAGTAACAACAATAAAGTCCATGGAAGAAGCAAAAATAAAGTCCAAGGATACACTAAAAGAAAGGTATAAGAGAGAAGATTGCGAAGAAGAATTAAAAAAAAAAAAACAAACAAATTATTGAAGAATCAAAGGGAACAAAATATCAAGTTAAGGTTGCAGCACATCAACACCCACACCATCCTGAGCGACAACAATTTTGGAGGCATGGCTTAAGGCATCAATATTTTAGATCTACATAGATTCTAAAAGTCATCAAGTATGGCAATGTTTGGCAAAAAAAGCATAATATTTATGGATTTCAAAGGAGGTGTAGCAACATCAATTAACAATAGGACCAATCGTTCGAAATATCTTAGCAGAGCAACAAAAGCATGGAGCCAACAAAGCAATTATGGATATTCAAGTGACACAATGGCAGCTTGGCATCATAAAAAACCATCACTAATCAAAATTTCACTTGGATGGATGGATAAACAAGATTGAAAATTCTCAAGAAAAAGAATGTTGAATATTTGTATTTAAAAAAATTGAAGAAAAATATGAATATAAAAAATTCAGACTTTCTTTAGAAAAAAGATGTAGGTATCTAGTTATATTATCTCAATTGAGATGAGAATTAAATATGTTTGTAAACTCTCAAGCTTTACATAAGAGAGTTGTGATTTATCAAGGGTAGGGGACCCGAGTACAACCCCTTTTCTCAAGCAAAAAAATAGCTTATACATATATTATACTCCTTACAAGTCAAAGAATTAAATAAATGTAATTTGATATTTTAAATTTTATTAAACAATAATTTTTTTTTTTAATAAGCTATGTGTGGCTTCTATTGTGGCCACTCCCATTACAAAAACAAAACATTACATTGTTCTTGTTACATTTCTATCAAATTAATCAAATCATATCCAACCTATCTTTCTATCAAAAATACTCTTCATATGACTTTTTTATCAAAGAGATTTCCATCTTCCTCATTGCTAAGTTTTTGCAATCAACTCCTTTTATCATTTCATAGAGATGTCTTCCAAATTGATATTTTGTCTAAGATAAATTCAACATCATGAATGGTTAAACTATTTGTTACCATTTTTCATATCTATAAATATAAAAATGTTGTTTTGAGAGATTTTAAATATTTTTTTGGGTTCTTATTCATGCCCCTAATATTTCAAGATATTATTTTCATTGCCCCACTTCTTGTTAACATTTGTGATATTTGCTATTGTTTTCTCATATCAATATCCCTTTGGTTTATTTTTTCTCTTTGTTTTTGCTTCTTGGATCTTCCTCTTTTTTTTTCCATTTCCACCCATACTTTCATCTTCATCCATCTCTTCAATCTTCTCACACTACTCAAAGTAAGACTTAGCATTTATAGTTTATCAAAATATGACTTAGCATTTATAGGTTTATCTTGTTATGCAGGATTTGTAGAACAAGAAATAACCTCAAAAGCACATTCTTCTTTATATTGCCCTAAAACCTAAAGTGAAAGGACGCTCTTCCAAAGCAGTTACCTTCCTTATTTCATCCTCATTTCTTTATTATACTGCTCTATTAAATTATAAATTATTTTTTTCAATAAATCTATTAAATAATAAATTATTTTTTCAATAAGTTAACACGGGATTTTATAAGGGGTCCTAATCCCCTTTTATTAAGTGGTGTTTTAACATTAGACCTCTCAGAGAGAGGCCAAAGGCCTTACCACTGCAATAAGCTTGGAGATCTTATTAAACAATAAATTATTAATCAAAAGTAATTTACACATAATTTAAATGCACTTTAAACAAAACTATTAGAAAATAATTATTTGACATGCATTACGCATGTATTGTCGTTACTAAACTAAAATATCTAAACACTATTTCATTATTTTTTAAGTATATTTTGTAAACTCAACGTATTCTACAACTTTAAACTAATATTTTGTGTTTTGATACATTGTTTTTTCAATTGGTTATATGGGATTGAAATGGGCCTCGTTTGTATTATATCATCACCACCTAGTGGTATTACAACAAAGCTTGGATATTATCCATGTATTGCTTGACAATATACAATTGGTTATATGGGATTGAAATGGGCCTCGTACGTATTATATCACCACCACCTAGTGGTATTACAACAAAGCTTGGATATTATCCATGTATTGCTTGACAAGATTTGAACCTTGATCTCCTCTTAAATATCGAGGGAATCTAACCAGTTGAGGAGGGGTCCTAGTCTCCTCATACTAAGGGGGGTTTGAACCTTGGACCTCTCAAAGAGAGGTCAAAATCCTTGCCATTGCAGCAAGCTTGTAGCTATTTTTTTGATACATTATTTTTTTTGTTGGATAATAAGGGGTTGTAATCGGGTCCCCCACCCTTGACAATTAACAACTCTCTTATTTAAAGCTTGAGAGTTTACAAATATATACACTTCTCATCTCAATTGAGATGCTATAGCTAGAAACCTACATCATTTTACATAAAATGTTTGAGTTCTAGATTTTCATTATTTGGATCTTTTTAAATTTTTGTATGAATACAAATAGTCTAAAATTTAGCATCCTTATTAGCATTTTTCTATAGCATTCTTCACAACACCAAAACTTCACCTCTACTATCAATGCCTTGCATCTTAGTAGAGTAATATTTCCAAAATATCGCATTATCATAGACCGCTTTATCAAATTTGGATTACTAGTTTCCTTCCTCAAACACAAGTGCAACCACAAAAATTATAATAAATAGTCTTATATGAAAACACATTACTATTACAAAATAAAGCAGATATTACCAATGGAAAACATTAAAGTAAAACTTAATCATTTATTGATTCAAGCAATCAACATTTTCTTGTCAACTTCAACTAAACTTACTACTTCCTCTAACCATGGAAAGGAGAATTTAACTTCATGATCCTCAATTAAAACCTCTCTATTGGCTAGCCTATTTGCACATTTGTTACCTTCCCTTGATGTATGTGTAAACCTGGTTTCTTCAAACTCTTTAGCAAGATATGAAATTTCCACAATTATCTCGAGTATGTTCCATGGAGCCTTTGCTTTCCTTAAAATTGTATTTATTACAATGAGAGAATCACCTTCCATCCATACTCCATTCCATTTCATTTGTTTTCATATTTTTAACCCTTCTAAAGCAGCCCAAGCTTCAACTTCATTATTTATCTTAAATCCACTATTGAAAGCGTAAAGAGACAAAATCTCTCCTATATTATTTCTAATTATTCCTCCTACTAGTCTTGGATTTCCTTTAGAAGCTCCATAAAAAATCAATTTAACCCACTCCATATCTGGTGGTTTCCACTTTATATTCTTTGCCTTCTTTTTGCTTCTCTTGTACCCAACATCATAATTCCATTTAATAACTTGACTCCATCTATCAAGGCTCTCTACTACCAGATTAGGTACTGGGTGATTTGATAGGGTTGGGACTCCTCTATGGCTAAACATATCTTCCTTTTCATTACCTCTAAATTGCTTTTCTTTCCTTTAAATATTCTTCTATTCCTTTCTAGCCATACAGTCCAAAGTATTATATTTTTTGATATATCACATATTGTTTGTAAAGCCTCACTCCTATAAGTGCTTTGCCATTGCTTTAACCAATCTTCAATTATGTTATTTATCACCATGCATGTACCAAACATATTAAGAATCCATTGCCATAGATTCCAGACTATTGAGCAATGTTCCAAGAGATGATCTATACTCTCCTCCTTTTTACAAAAAATACATTGAGAGAAGTCATGAAAATCCCTTTTCATAAGGTTATCCCAGGATAAATTCTTCTATGACCTACTATCCAAACAAACATTTTGACTTTAGAAATGCTTGGGCTATCCCAAATATCTCTCCACATTCTAGTGATATTATTATTTTTTTGTGTTGTACATTATATCCACTTCTTCTTGTGTATTCTATTGAGCTATTTAACTCTCAAATCAATTTATCCTTGGCTCCCCTCGGAATAATCGCAGTTGATATATTTCTACTCAAATGTATCCTAGCATCAATGTCTTGTATACTCATAAGAAAATCTTCTTTCCATTTGTATCTTCCTTCCTGATATTTATAAAAAATATTTGAAACCCTATCACCATATTTGTATTGAAGTGATCTCATCCAAGGTTTCAAAATTGGATCTAAAATGAGTGGTTTTTTTATCACACCAAGTATCCATCCAAATAGAATTTTTTTCTCCAGTTCCCACCACCCATCTTAAACCTTTAATCATAAGATCAATAGGATTTTTTAAACCATTCCAAAGAGCAAAACCATTTGGTAGAGATAAAGCAATAAATATTAAACTTGGGTCATTGAGTTCAACATACTTACTTAGAAGAATTCTTGCCCATTGTCTTTGAATCTCTTTATACAATATTCAAATAAATTTTCCCCTAAGAGCTAAGTTTGCAATTGTAAGAACTCTTAAACCAAGACCTCCCCTAGTTTTATCATCACACACCTTGCTCCATTTCACCAAAGGAAAATTCCTTTTATCATGTAAACCTAACCATAAAAAGGATCACATAATATATATTAAAAAAAATTCAACTGATTTTGGCATAGAATACAATGACATATATTATGTTGGGATGACTTGAAAGACTGACTTAATTAACTGCACTCTTCCTGCTAATGATAACCATATACCTTTCCAAGTTGGAATTTTATTCTAAAATTTACTAATAACTGGATTCCATAATTCTCTCCTCATTCTCCCCTCAAATAAAGGCATACCTAGATAAGTTGTAGGTAAATTTGCCTCCTCCATTTGAAGCAACCTGGAAATTATTGCTTTGATATTAGCAAGAGTGTTAAGGAAGTAAATTTTGGATTTTGTCCTATTAACTTTTTGCCCTGATGCTCTTTCATATTCCTTTAAAAAGCTATTCAAAGCTCTAGCCCTATTAATCCTTACCCTTCGAAAAAAGGTTGTATCATCTACAATTTGTTGATTGGTGATGTTGTCGATGTTATTACTAACCTTAAGTCCACTTATAAGCCCATATTTGTAAGCCTTCTTTAAGTTCTTACTCAAAACCTCTACCATAATAATGAACAAATAATAAGATAGAGGATATCCTTATCTAAGTCCCCTCTTGGCTTTAAAATATTTTGTTACTAACCCATTGACCAACATTGAATAAGAAACTATAAAGACACAAGCTTTAATCCATCCAACCCATTTCTTTCCGAATCCAAACTTTTATAAAACTACAAAAATAAAATCCCATTTAACCCTATCATAGGATTTCATCATATCAAGTTTTAATATCATTGCTTTCTCTTTTCTTAAAGTTGTTGAATGTATAACCTCATGAGCTACTATGATCCCATCCAAAATTTATCTTCCTTTCATAAATTTTCTTTGCTCTTCTAAAATAATTTTTTCTAACAATGGCCTTAATCGATTTGCCATCACTTTGGAGATAATATTATATGCCATATTACATAGGTTTATGGGTCTAAAAGAATCAAACAATTCAACATCCTTCTTTTTTGGAATTAGGGTAAGATATGTTGCATTTATTTTATAAGGTATGTATTGTTTTCACCCTAATTGTTCCACTGCCACCAATAAAGAATTGTTCACTATATCCCAATTATGTTGGTAAAAATTTGCAGAGAGCCCATCTGGACCTAGGGATTTATCCTTATTAAAAGAGAAAAGAGATAAATGAACTTCTAGAGTAATAGGCTCCATCAGTTTCCTAGTCTAAATTCGTTATAACTAAAGGAACATCTTGAATAAGTTGATCATTAAGAACTTTAGTCTCATGTGATCATAGAGTATTATGATAAAAAGACTTAGCCTCTTTTCTAATTTCACTCTGATATTCAATCCAAACCCCTTCTCTTGATTTAATTCTACTAATTCTGGATGTTGATCTTTGTACTATAGTCATCCTAAGAAAAAACTTTGTACTTTTATCTCCTTCTTTTAACCAAATCTATCTTGATTTTAATCTCCAAAATTTCTCTTCCGTACTCAAAAAATTATGATATTCACTAAGCACCTCCCTTTCCTTTGATCTTCGATTATTATGTTCACCTTTTTGGAATTTTGAAATTTTATCTTTTAGTTATTTCTTCTAAATAATATTTCCAAAAGTGTTATTGTTCCATTCTTCTAATCTAGATATCATATATTTAAGTTGTTTTGGAAGAGCATACAACCCACCATTACCTAAATAATTCATCGTTTGAGCTATCATAAATTGAGGATGGCCTCTCCACATTTGCTCATATTTAAAATATGATATTTTTTTGAATTCACTAACCACCATTTTAACTCTTATTGGCCAGTGATATGAACCAATCCTTGTTAAGGTATTAATTTTAGCACAAGTTCCTTCATCTAGCCAATGATATGAGAGAATGCATCTATATAATTTTTCTACTATTAGATTTTGGCCTTTCCTGTTGTTGGTCCAAGTATAGTTGTCTTCTTCAAACTCAATCTCCCATAGATTATTGATTTGAATAAAATTTGAGAAATCTTTCATACTTTGGGTTGACTTCCTAATTCTCCCAAATTTTTCATCCATCTTGGTTATGGCATTAAAATATCCTATGATCATGAATCAAGTTTCTTGGTCTTTACTTCTCATAAAGGATTCAATCCCACTCCAGACTTCTAATATACCTAACTAGGTTGTAGATCCATAGACATTGATAAGGATAAAATAAATATATGCAAAGTAGTAAGTGACTAAAGAGGCTTACCAATGTCTAGTTTTATGAATGGTTACACATGAGGTTCTAGAAGGATTCCAACAAGTTAGAATTCCCCCCTATCACTCCTTTATAATTCATAGCATCCCATTCACATCTTTCCCATAATGCTTTCATAGTTTTTGAAACTTCTTTTGTCATTTTAGTTTCTTGGATACAAAGAATATTAGGCTTATTATTAGAATATATTACATTATTTGATATGTGGAAGGTCAAGGGTATTTTAGGAAAGATCAAAGATGATTGTAAATATATATTATAGTCTCTTAGTTCTATATTTGAATGTAACAAGTTCTTATAATATCAAGAGGAATTCTAATTTTCTTCATATACTTTACTTCAATTCATAGTTATATTTCTTGTTTCATAGAGTGCAATTGCTAATAGTGGTATCAGAGCCACAAGGGATTTTGAGAGGAGTGACTATTATAGGAATTGCAAAGAAAGTTATATGGAGAAGATTCCAAGCAAGGAGAAGTTTCTGATAAGAAAGGTTTGTGATAATTATTGCCATCCGACAAGCCCAAGAGAAAGGAGACAGTGAAGGAGGTCAGATTTGAAGTTGCAATTCAACAAGGATATTGAAGGAGGTTGAGACATTGGAAGAAGGAAGCTTTTTGGAGATATTTGTTGCATGTTTTGGACAATGAAACAAAGGATTTAATTGAAGAGTTGCAAAAAATTTTACAGTGTTTGAACAACATTAATAGCTGCAAGTTACAAAGTTTGAAGACATAGGTTTCGGAGGAGATTTGGAGCCACAAAATCAGGTTTTGTGGACAACATTAGAATAATATAAAGAGCTATGATTTTGGAGAACTTCGGGGCAGATTTGGGGAGAGTTATTAGGTAGCAAACTAGTAGAAATTTGAGCAGCAATTAGAGTTGTGAATTTGGTAAGTTTTGTGAAGGAGAACAAAGGTACAAAACTTACAAAATCGAGATTATAATAAGGGGTGAATTAAATCATCAAAGAAACTAGCAAAAAGGAGACCGAAAAGGTATGCAATATTGGTGCAACATAAGTTTATTATTTGAGCATTTAAATCTATTTTACATTAAGTATTTGAGAGCACCATATTAGCCTTATTGAAATATTAAGGAGAAATTTAAAAAGGAGTCTTCAAGAAAAAGGTGTTAATAGCATTTACATATTAAATCTGCAAGATTGAAACAACAAGAATCTAAGTAAGAGTTATTTGGAAAGGAGAAATAAGAAGAGTATAACCTTATTATTAAATGTTGTTTTATAGTTCATAAGAATGCATATTTATTAAAGTGAAAGGAAATAAAATAAAAGCATTTTCTTGAGTAAGTTAAAGATCGAGCAAGGGTTAAAAATAAGGTAAAATTTCTTAGTGTCTAAAGACACTATATAGCTATAATCCAGAGGAGTAAGAGCATCGGTTGGTGTAGAAAAACACAAATGAAAACCACCACTATTCAAAGGTGAGCTGCCACTACACAAAGAAACATCACCGTAGAAGAGCTACTGCCACTCAAAGGAGAGCCATCACTAAGAAGCACAATCGTAGTCCTAGAAGGCAGAGACACCACCATACAAAGGAGTGCCACCATCAAAAGTGTTGAGAAAGCCATAGATTTTTACCCATGAAGTCCAAGTGAATACATTTCTATGTAAGAATGCAAGAGAATACATAGAAGATAGAAGTATTAGGGTTTAGGGCAAGTTACAAGTGTTGGTGGACACATTGCATGCAAAAGACACATGTAATAAGAGATAAGGACAAGCTTCAAACATCAAATAGGTGCCAAGGTAAAAGGAGGCATTAAAATTTTTATGAAGTAATGCCCAACATGCCATAATACCATTTTCCCAGGCAAGGAAACGTTTCAAGAGAACAAGGAAGATGAATTTAGAGCAGTGGAAGAGATTAAGTGCCATGTGGCACACATAAGGTGGAAGGTCAAGAGTTTCTAGCACCCATTCCAAGGAGAGAATGGTTTTAAAAGGCTAAATATAGAGGAGTCAAAGACATTTTTGCAAAGATACAATCGAAATAGAAGGAGGTGTAAGGTTAAGTGGGAGTAATAAGTGAAGTGCAATTTGGCATTGCAAGAAATAGAGTTCAAGCCACATAGAGATTCAAACAATCAAAGGTTGAATACATTGCATAGCGCCTGTGAAAAAAATTGTTTGCACTTGGCCAATCAAAAGGGAGATAGTAATAATATTTTCCAAGGAAAGCCAAAGTATAGCAAAGATTTCATAGAAAGGAGGAGCACCTATCAGGAGATGGCCAACCACTATTGACCAAAGAGAATTACCATGTTCAAGGTTGAAGGTAATTCATTTTATTTAAGTTTATTTATAAGCACAAAATAGGAGGTATAAGGGAGAGATATATTTACAATTATTATTTTCTAAGGATAAAAGTGAAACTATTTATTTTGGAGGGATAAGAATTAATATTTGAAACCTTAGAAATAATATTAGTGCTATTTAAAGTTTTTATGAAGGATTGAAATTTAGTTTGAAGGAATTAAACAAATAAGTTTAAAAGTTTTGTAATTTGATTATTTAAATTTACAAAACATTTTTGAAATATTTGCAATTTGATTAGATTGGAGTAATAAGGTTTTCTACATCAAATTAAATTTATAAATTTGCAAATATTTTCTAAATTTCTAAGTTTGGAGTTATAAGGCTTTCAACATCAAAATTAAAGAACCTATAAATTCATTTGTGAGACATAAGCATGGATTATTGGTGTATAGATTCAAGAGCAAGTAAACATATGACTAGAAACAAAAATTTAGTTGAGTCTCTACGAGAAACACATGAGAGACCAGTTACAATAGCAGATGGTAAGACTTATGTAGTAAAAGGAATAGAAGATGTTCCAGTCAATCTAATAAGTGGAAAAGGAATAATTAACAATGTTCTATATGTTCCTGGATTAACTTCCAATCTACTTTCAGTCTCTCAACTCATGGATCAAGATATGATAGTAGAATTCAAATTCATTAATGGAAGAAAACAATGTCATATTGTCAAACAAGGGAAAATAATAGCTTTTGGGTCTTACAAGGAAAATTTGTTTATTCTAGAGACTACTACAAATCTTGCTTTTTCAGTTAAAACATCAGGAGCATTGTGGCATAAACGTATGGGGCATACTAGTGCATCATCCTTAAATGAAATTGTCAAATATCAAATGGTCGAAGGAATACCAAATATTTCTTGGGAATCTACTGTTTGTCCAGAATGTTTAGCAGGAAAACAACATAGAATACCTTTTGAAATTCGTCAATACAGATCCCAACAAGCACTAGAATTGATATATACAGATTTATGTGGTCCAATGAATACTACAAGTATTGGAGGACATAAATATTTCCAATTATTTGTTGATGATCACACTAGAAAAATGTGGGTATACTTCATGAAATACAAGTCAGAAGCTTTCAGCTGTTTCAAACAATTTAAACTTCAAGTGGAAAAAGAATCAGGAAAGACTATCAAAACTCTTCGATCAGATAGAGGAGGAGAGTTTGTGTCACAAGAATTTAATCTATTTCTAAAAGAAAATGGAATAAAGAGACAACTTACTACAACATATTCACCACAACAAAATGGCATTGCAGAAAGAAGAAATAGATCTATAATGGAAATGGTAAGATGTATGATAAAAGAGGCTCATCTTGATAATCAGTATTGGGCAGAAGCAGTTAAAACAGCAGTATATTTACAAAATAGATTACCTACAAGAACACTCAAGAATATTACTCCAGAAGAAGCATGGTCAGGACAAAAACCAAATGTTGAAAAACTAAGGATTTTTGGATGCAAAGCTTATATGCATATTCCAAAACAGAAACGAATAAAATTAGATGAAAAAAGTATGGCTGGTATATTTGTTGGCTATGATGATGAATCTGCAGGATATAGAATAATTGATCCAAGTACAAAGAAAGTATATATAAGCAGAGATGTAGTTTTTGTCATCAGAGTTGAAATCAAAGAAGAGAATAATGATCCAGAAGTTTTTCCAAACTTCTCAGAAGAAACAAAATCAGAATCTCAAGATGAAATAGAGTCAGAGTCAGAATATACAGAAACTTCCACAATTCCTCAAAGAAAGGAACCAATATGGCTTAGGAATACACTCAGAGAATCAAATTTGGAACAAATGCCAGATCTTACTACTACAAGACCTCAAACTCGTAGTCAAAGCAGAATGAATAAAGGGTTATTGAGTGTTATAGAAGAACCAACAACAACACTTCAGGCTCTAAATCACTCACAATGGAAAACAACTATGGAATCAGAGTATTCATCACTACAAAAGAACAAAACATGGAGTCTAGTAGAGTTACCTCCAGGAAAAAAAGTAGTAGGTTGCAAATGGGTTTATAAGATTAAGTATAGAGCAGATGGAACCCTAGAAAAGTACAAAGCTCGATTAGTGGCCAAAGGATATACACAGACAGAGGGAATTGACTATGAAGAGACATTCGCACCAACAGCCAGAATGACTACTATCAGAACAGTATGTGCCTTAGCAGCTCATCATGGTTGGAAACTTCATCACATGGATGTCGAAAGTGCATTTCTTAATGGTGATTTAGAAGAGGAAGTCTTCATGTCTCAACCAGAAGGATTTGTTGTCAAAGGTCAAGAACATAAAGTTTGTAAACTAAACAAATCTTTGTATGGTCTAAAGCAAAGCACCAAGGGAATGGAACATAAAGATGAATAACCACTTGTTACAACACAGCTTTAGACGAAGTACTTCAGATCCAAGTTTATATACAAGAAAATTTGGAAATGAAATAATTCTCATAGTCTATGTTGATGATATAGTAATTACAAGAAGCTCTAAAAGGCTTATAAATGAAATAAAGAAGGATCTTGAGAAGGCATTTGAAATGACTGATTTAGGACTTATGAATTACTACCTTGGTCTAGAAATTCATCAGAATATAGATAGCATCACAATCACACAGACAAGATATGCAAGAGCTCTACTAGAGAAATATAAAATGGATAATTGCAAGCCTAAAGATACTCCTATGGAACAAGGACTTCAATTATCTAAAAATGATGGTACACATTTAGTCTCAACTATAGAATATCGACAGTTGATTGGAAGTCTTCTATATTTAACCAACACTCGACCTGATTTAGTTTTTGCTGTAAATTATCTTTCAAGGTTTATGCAAGAGCCTAGAGAAAGTCATTGGAAAGCTACAAAAATAATATTACAATATATCAAGAAAACTACAGATTATGGATTAATCTATAGAAGACATGTTAAAGATTTTTGTTTACAAGGATACTCAGATTCAGATTATGCAGGGTCTGTTGATGATAGAAAATCTACTTCTGGATACATCTTTTACCTTGGATCAGGACCAATTTCATGGTACAGTAAGAAACAACATACAGTAGCACAATCATCCACAGAAGCAGAGTATCGTGCAGCCAGAGATACAACTTGTGAAGCTCTATGGTTACAATATATATTATCTGATATGGGAATAAAAATAACTCCTACTCTAATTCATTGTGATAATCAAGGAGTACTCAATCTAATAAAAAATCCCATTGTACATGAAAGAACAAAGCATATTGAAGCTCAATGTCATTTCATCAGAGATCATTTTCAGAATCATCATATCAATTTGAAGCATGTTTCTACTGACGAACAAGTGGCAAATATATTCACAAAAGCTCTAGGTCGAAACAAGTTCCAAGCTTTCAGAGATTAGTTATGCAAATCAAGAGAGGATCATCTCAAATAATGTAATATAGGGGGATGTTAGAATATTTTACATTATTTGATATGTGGAAGGTCAAGGGTCTTTTAGGAAAGACCAAAGGTCGTTTGTAAATCTATATTATAGACTCTTAGTTCTATATTTGAATGTAACAAGTTCTTATAATATCAAGAGGAATTCTAATTTTCTTCATATACTTTACTTCAATTCATAGTTATATTTCTTGTTTCATAGAGTGCAATTGCTAACACTTATTACTTAAACATAGGTCTCCAATACACATATGCTTTGAAAGGGCATTATGACTCCTTATATTCCATGAGATGATAATCATGTCTCATTAAGGGCTTTTGGCCCTGCTTGCATATTACTAATATCATTTTTTGTTTGGTAAAGAGAAGTTCAACTAGCTTAGTTTATGTTCCTTTCTCTATGTTTGCTCTTGCTTCCCTGGATCTTGCTTGATAATTTGAGGGTTTTCCTCTTTTTACCTTGCCTATATCAGGACTAGGTCTTATTATTATATTTATCAATATTATTTAACAATTTTTTTCATCATATTTATCCTCTCCTATATCTATTATAGAAGCTTTTGACTTTTCCTACTCATTTTCTAGTATTTCCTTATTAATGGTAGAGGTAGTAACTTCTAAAACTGTATTTTCTTTAGCAATTTTTTCTTGAATGGTGCATGGTACTTTAAGAGAGTCTTCAAAATCTGATGAGACACATTCCTTAGGTTCATCTATAATGTTCTTCCTTAAATCATGATAATACTAAAAAGATAATTCCTTGTTAATATGTTGAAATTGTTGTATTGTATCCTCTAAGATTTGATCTACTTTTTCTTCATAGGCTAAAGCCTCAAAAGAGTTGGTATTTATTCCAATATCCTTCCTTACTGGTCTCCATTGTTTAATTTCTTTCATTTTCTAGATCTATTTTTTGAAAGTTGAAAACCATCTTCATCCATAATCATTTGTAAGTTTCTCTTGCGATTTTCTACATATGATTCTGTTGGGATCTTCTTAGTTCACGATCTCTCATGAAGAACACAAGCTTATACTGAGAGGGGGGTGAACAGTATAAGATAAAATTTTACTTTTCTTTCCCAAACAATATTATCCAATGTTATCAATTGCAATATCCTTTCATAGCATTATTAACCAATCTCATCAATAGCAGTAACAAGGCAATGCACAAATCATCACACACATGAGAGACATAAATTTAACATGGTTCACCCAATGTGGGTTACGTCCACGGAGAAAATATTTCTTCTAAATTTTCTCAACCAATCTCTTGGGAACCAATTCCCTATTACAATATTTATGGACCTCTGTCCAAAGGAGATCTCAATCCCCTATGCTCAAGTTTGTGGACCTCTATCCATAGGAGACCTCTGTCCCCACTGCTCTAGCTAGTGGACCTCTATCCATAGGAGACCTCTATCCCCACTGCTCTAGCTAGTGGACCTCTATCCATAGGAGACCTCTGTCCCCACTGCTCTAGCTAGTGGACCTCTATCCATAGGAGACCTATATCCCCACTACTCTAGCTAGTGGACCTCTATCCACAGGAGACCTATGTCCCCATTGCTCTAGCTAGTGGACCTCTATCTATAGGAGACCTCTATCCCCACTACTCTAGCTAGTGGACCTCTATCCACAAGAGACCTTTGTCCCTACTACTCTAGCTAGTGGACCTCTATCCATAGGAGACCTTTGTCCCCACTACTCTAGGTCACCTCCAAAGCTGGTACACACCTCTACTTAACTCTGCTCCAAATTTGCACACACTACATGCACAAATCTGTCTCAACTCTATCCCAAATCTACACACATTACATGCACAATTATTGTCTCAACTCTTATCAAATATGCACATATTACATGCACAAATCTATCTCAACTCTATCCCAAATCTGCACACATTACATGCACAAATCTATCTCAACTCTATCCCAAATCTGCACACATTACATGCACAAATCTATCTCAACTCTATCCCAAATCTGCATAATTTTGTCTCAAAATATCCAAATCTGCACACATTACATGCACAAATCTATCTCAAACCTGCTTCAAGTCTTCTCACAAGACTTGCTCAAATCTACCTCAAAAATGCTTCAAGTCTTCTCACAAGACTTGCTCAAATCTGCCTCACAATCTCTGCTCAACTCTACTCTAACACATGCTCAAAATTACTCATAACACATACTCAAATCTGCTCATAACACATGCTCAACCAATCCAAAATCTTGCACACAAATGATGTTCAAAATAATGCTTGTATCTCTTTCAGAAATGCTTTCTTCAACTAGGCCATTCAGACATATTCTTCCCAAAATTCATTTAACCTCTTGAACATATAGAGAATGATATGCACTAACAAATGCTCAATATGTTCTTCACATTCATTAAGTCTATCGCTTTCACATGTCTCACATTTATTGCATTCTAAAGGTAGCTCTAGTCTAGCACTTGATAACTGACCTTCTTATGTATTTTCCACAATCAAAATTGATACACACACTTGCTTCACAAATCTGATTTCTAACACTTGCACATTCACTTTCAAGAACACTCAACCCAATGCACAACTTGTTCTCAAAGATCAAATACAATAATGCACAAGTTTTCTCTCAATCCTAGCACAAGTGTTTCCAATTTCTTTCAAGAATAAAGCACAACTTGTTCACAAACTCTAGCACAAGTATTTTCAATTTCTTTCAACAAGGATGCACATTTTGTTTCACAAACCCTAGCTCAAATATTTCCAACAATGCACATATATATAATCCTTATTTCTCCACCTTATGATTCAAAAATATTTTCTCAACCAAACACCTTAAAGAAGGAATGATATCACCATACCTCTTAACTTGCTTTGATGAAGATGTGCCTTCAAAAACTTGTCTCAAAAGAATTTCCCTTTCAAAGTGCCACTTCAAAAACTGGTTAGTAGATCTCTCTTTCAAATCATCCACATTAAATTTCTCCTTTAAAAATGTGCACAATAGAATCTAAAAAATAATGCTCTATGACTTTTGTTCTCAAATATGAAGCATTAATAATTATCAAAAACCCTTCAACATTCCTTTTCACCATACAAAAATTACAATAAAAAATCAAACCACAATAACACCTTATAACTCCTTTCACAAGAAATAATTCTCAAACACCCATAATGTTTTACTCAATAACCAAATATACAACTTACAATATTTAAATCAATCACATACACCTTATACCTCCTTTTGAGAATATAATATCACAACTTCCAAAATTATTCCATGCAAACTTTACAATATCAAATATTCTTTTAACACCTTATTGCTCCTTCAAAAAGAATTTCAAATCACAATATAAAATGTCCTTTGTTACACCTTATGGCTCCCTCTAATTAAAATATCAAATTAAATATTTTACCCTCAGAAATCTTCAATCATGCACAACGAACGAAACACTTTAGGCACTTAATTTTTAATTCAAAAATTCATACCTTTCATGAGCCCACAATTTACCCCTTCATTGCCTTGCAAAAAGTGCTTCGTAGGATTTGACCCTGTGACCTCCTTCTCCACGGTGCTCTAATGCTAGCCTAGCGACCAGCTGGGCTAGCCTCCAGCTTGAAATGTAACATGCAACAATCTTCCTTTATCTCCTCCTCTATGAACCAATCAAAACGTTATCTCTACCATCAAAACTATCCTCTACGTGATTCGAACCAGTGATCACCTCTCTCATAGCGACTTAGCATTGCCCTAGCATCCAAGCTGTGCTAGCCTGCCAACTTGGAACCAAGTCGCACAACCCTTCGCTTTATCCTTGTTGTCCCTTTCACCGAAAATCATGCTCCTCTTCTTCTGTGATTCGTCGTCTCCAAGCCCAAGCAGATTTCATATTTATTTTTCACCACACACATTTGCAAAGGTTTTGAAACTTTATTTATATGAATTTGTCCTCCTCTTGTCATGACGTCGGTGCTTCTTTTAACCCTTGAAACCTTTGCATTATAATATTAAAATATTATAATGTTAATACTTGAAACCTTGGTGTATTGAAAATAATTCTTTTGTCTTTAAATATTTGCCTCCTTTTTCATAATATTTAAATTTTCATTTAAATATTATAACCTTTTGTCCTTCTTATAATATTTAAAATAAATATTATAATCCTTCTTCTCTTATAGACCTTTGTCCAAAGTAAACCTCTTAAGCCTTTTTGTCCTTATTATAATATTTAAAAATAAATATTATAATCCTTCTTCTCTTATAGACCTTTGTCTAAAGTAAACCTCTTAAGCCTTTTTGGCTTTCTTATAATATTTAAAAATAAATATTATAATCCTTCTTATCTTATAGAAATTTGTCCCAAGTAAACTTCTTAAACCTTTTATCCTTCTTATTTATAATATTTAAACATAAATATTATAAACCTTTTCTTTACAATAAACCTTTCTTTACAAAAATTTCCTTGCTTGAGATATAGCCTGCCTTGCTAACCATAGAAGAGTATTTTTGTCTTTCCAAGATCTTTGACATTAACCCCTTTGACATCAATCCTTTGACATCAATGACAACTCAATATGCTCAATATTTCCAACAATCTCCCCCTTTGTCATTGATGGCAACCCTTCTAAAATATTTCCTTTTACAATCACTGGATTCCAAATCTGCTCCCCTGAGAAGTTGCTCCCCTTACTGATTTCTCTCCCCCTTACTAAAACTCTCCCCCTTTGACATCAATGGCAAAGGGCTCCTTTGGGGCTAAAAATAAGACTCTTAGCTCAGCCCCCTCACCACCTCCTCTCCTTGAGGTGATCAATTTTGGGGTGGGAGTAAGACTACTCCCAACTTACAATGCTCTTCTCCTTTCTCAACTTTCTTCTTCCATACCTTTGAAGTTGTACCTCTTTGAACCTTTTGATCATCTCTGTCCTTGCTTGTCTTTGGAAGTTTTGGAAACTCTGTTCTACACCACCTTGCTTTATGCCCAAAATTATTGCAATTGTAACACCTGATGTTGTGATTCTTGAAAGGTGCAAATGTCCTAAAATTTCTTCTGGTGAGGCCATAATCATTCCTGCCATGATTCCTGCAATGTAAAGCTTTGTGACCAAAATATTTACATGAGAAGCAATGCCCTTGGAAGAAATATTCATCTTGCCTTGGAAAATATGGTCTCTTGGTCCTTTCTTTGCCTTCTCTGTGATGATCCATGTTTCTTGTTTGTGCATTGTTTTCTTCCTTAATGATGCTTCCACTTCCTAACTCATCAACATATGTCTTAGGTTCTTCTTCAATCTCTTCCTTTGAAACTTCCTTTCCTTTGGAGCTTGACTCCCCTTTTTGTACCTCTTGACCTTCTTCATAGCCTAGTCCTATTTTGCTAAATGAAGATCTTTGTGCTTTGATAATGTTATCCAAAGCTTTTGAACTTTTTCCAAACTTGTGCAGCTTATCCTTAGAATATTTCACTTCCATCCTTAGAGAAACCACTTCATGTTCTAATATTTCACATTCTAACTCTTTTACCTCTAAATTTTCAACCATAACTTCTTCAAATCTCCTTGCCTTAACTTTTAAGTTTTTGAGATCTTGTAGAAGCTTTTCCTTTATTTCCTCATCTTCTTGAACTTGAGCCTTCAGTCTTGAGTTCTTCTTTCTAACTCTTTTCAACTCTCTAAGAGCAACAATAAGTTCCTCTTCTAGGTCAATTGTGGCTTCTTCTTCTATTTTTGAATCTTCCTCTAGGTCTTCAATTATAGGAGCATCTTCTTTTTCTTCTACTCGATCAAAAACATCTTCTACTTGATCTTCAATAGGAGTGTCCTCTTCCTCTTCTATTGCCAAAAATAGAATCTCTTCTTTTTCACTATTTGAGAAACTTTCATCACTGTCACTTGAAGCACTGCTTGCTTCTTCCACATAGAAACTCTTTTTGTGCTTTTAAAAGTTCTTCTTTTCATGCTTGCTTTGACCATACCTATTTTTCTTTTCATACCTAAATTTTCTTTCTTCCTTTTTCTTATAATCCTGTTTCTCTTCATTGCTACTACTTCCAACTTGTGGACAGTTAGATGCATAGTGACCAAAGTCACCATAATTAAAACATTTCACAGTCTTCATATCTTTGTGTTTTCTTAAGCCTTTCTTATTTCTTCTCACATAGTTAGCTTCTTCATTACTGCTTGACTCATCACTTGATTCTGATTTCTTATCTTTTGTCTTCTTTGAAGCCTTGAATGTTGCCTCTCTTTTTTATGTTTGATCTTTCTATGTCCTCATCTCATAGGCTATGAGAATTCCATGTAACTCATCCATTGTCAACCTATCGAGATCCTTCATCTCTTCTATTGCTGAAACCTTTGCATCATACCTCATGGGGAGTGATCTTAATACTTTCTAAGCAACACTAGAGTCCTCAATTTCTAATCCAAGTCCACGCATGGTATTAACAACTTCATCAACATGGAGTAAGTATTTAGCAATATCTTCCTCATATTTCATCTTCAATTCTTCAAACCTCCTCTTGTGAGTTTGAAGTTTTTCCAACTTAACCTTGCTATCTCCTTCATATGTTTGCTTCAATTTGTCCCATATTTCTTTTGCTGATTTGCATTGCATAACTTTCACAAATTTTGATTCACGTAATCCACTTAAGATTCCATTCATAGCCTTGGCATTATTTACATATAATTGCTTGCCATCCTTATCTATGGGAGGAGTAGTTGTAGGTTTGAACCCATCCTCAATAGATTGCCATGTTTCATATCCTTGTGCCATCAAATAAGTCTTCATCCTCATACTCCAAAAAGCATAATTATTCCCATCAAACATTGGAGCCTTATTTGTTGAAGATCCATTCTGAGAAGCCATCTGTGTTCTTGTAAGATCTTCCTTCAAGCTATTAGACTTTTTTGAAGGAACCCACTCTGATACCAATTGAAGAACACAAGCTTATACTGAGAGGGGGGTGAACAGTATAAGATAAACTTTTACTTTTCTTTCCCAAACAATATTATCCAATATTATCAATTGCAATATCCTTTCATAGCATTATTAACCAATATCATCAATATAAGTAACAAGGCAATGCACAAATCATCACACACATGAGAGACACAAATTTAATGTGGTTCACCCAATGTGGGTTACATCCATGGAGAAAATATTTCTTCTAAATTTTCTCAACAAATCTCTTGGGAACCAATTCCCTATTACAATGTTTATGGACCTCTATCCAAAGGAGATCTCAATCCCCTATGCTCAAGTTTATGGACCTCTATCCATAGGAGACCTCTATCCCCACTACTCTGGCTAGTGGACCTCTATCCACAAGAGACCTCTATCCCCACTACTTTAGCTAGTGGACCTCTATCCACAAGAGACCTCTATCCCCACTACTCTGGCTAGTGGACCTCTATCCATAGGAGACCTCTATCTCCACTGCTCTAGCTAGTGGAACTCTATCCATAGAAGACCTCTATCCCCACTACTCTAGCTAGTGGACCTCTATCCACAGGAGACCTCTATCCCCACTGCTCTAGCTAGTGGACCTCTATCCATAGGAGACCTCTATTCCCACTACTCTGGCTAGTGGACCTCTATCCACAAGAGACCTCTATCCCCACTCTAGCTAGTGGAACTCTATCCACAAACCTATGTCCCCACCTACTCACTAGTGTACCTTTATCCATAGGATATCTCTATCCCCACTACTCTGGTCACCTCCAAATTTGGTACACACATTTGCTTAACTATGCTCCAAATATACACATACTACATGCACAAATCTATCTCAACTCTATCCCAAATATGCACACATTACATGCACAAATTTATCTCAACTCTATCCCAAATCTACACACATTACATGCACAAATCTATCTCAAATCTATCCCAAATATGCACACATTACATGCACAAATCTATCTCAACTCTATCCCAAATCTGCACACATTACATGCACAAATCTATCTCAAACCTACTTCAAGTCTTCTCACAAGACTTGCTCAAATCTACCTCAAACCTGCTTCAAGTCTTCTCACAAGACTTGCTCAAATATGCCTCACTATCTCTGCTCAACTCTTCTCTAACACATGCTCAAAATTGCTCATAACACATACTCAAATCTGCTCATAACACATACTCAAATCTGCTCATAACACATGCTCAACCAATCCAAAATCTTGCACACAAATGATGTTCAAAACAATGCTTGTATCTCTTTCAAAAATGCTTTCTTCAACTAGGCCATTCAGACATATTCTTCCCAAAATTCGTTTAACCTCTTGAACATATAGAGAATGATATGCACTAACAAATGCTCAATATGTTCTTCACATTCATTAAGTATGTCACTTTCACATGTCTCACATTTATTGCATTCTAAAGGTAGCTCTAGTCTAGCACTTGATAACTGACCTTCTTATGTATTTTCCACAATCAAAACTGATACACACACTTGCTTCACAAATCTGATTTCTAACACTTGCACATTCACTTTCAAGAACACTCAACCCAATGCACAACTTGTTCTCAAAGATCAAATACAATAATGCACAAGTTTGCTCTCAATCCTAGCACAAGTGTTTCCAATTTCTTTCAAGAATAAAGCACAACTTGTTCACAAACTCTAGCACAAGTATTTTCAATTTCTTTCAACAAGGATGCACATTTTGTTTCACAAACCCTAGCTCAAATATTTCCAACAATGCACATATATATAATCCTTATTTCTCCACCTTATGATTCAAAAATATTTGCTCAACCAAACACCTTAAAGAAGGAATGATATCACCATACCTCTTAACTTGCTTTGATGAAGATGTGCCTTCAAAAACCTGTCTCAAAAGAATTTCCCTTTCAAAGTGCCACTTCAAAAACTGGTTAGTAGATCTCTCTTTCAAATCATCCACATTAAATTTCTCCTTTAAAAATGTGCACAATAGAATCTAAAAAATAATGCTCTATGACTTTTGTTCTCAAATATGAAGCATTAATAATTATCAAAAACCCTTCAACATTCCTTTTCACCATACAAAAATTACAATAAAAAATCAAACCACAATAACACCTTATAACTCCTTTCACAAGAAATAATTCTCAAACACCCATAATGTTTTACTCAATAACCAAATATACAACTTACAATATTTAAATCAATCACATACACCTTATACCTCCTTTTGAGAATATAATATCACAACTTCCAAAATTATTCCATGCAAACTTTACAATATCAAATATTCTTTTAACACCTTATTGCTCCTTCAAAAAGAATTTCAAATCACAATATAAAATGTCCTTTGTTACACCTTATGGCTCCCTCTAATTAAAATATCAAATTAAATATTTTGCCCTCAGAAATCTTCAATCATGCACAGTGAACGAAACACTTTAGGCACTTAATTTTTAATTCAAAAATTCATACCTTTCATGAGCCCACGATTTACCCCTTCGCTGCCTTGCAAAAAGTGCTTCATAGGATTTGACCCTGTGACCTCCTTCTCCACGGTGCTCTAACGCTAGCCTAGTGACCAGCTGGGCTAGCCTCCAACTTGAAACGTAACACGCAACAATCTTCCTTTATCTCCTCCTCTATGGACCAATCAAAACGTTGTCTCTACCATCAAAACTATCCTCTACGTGATTCGAACCAGCGATCACCTCTCTCACAGTGACTTAGCGCTACCCTGGCTTCCAATTGCGCTAGCCTACCAGCTTGGAACCAAGTCACACAACCCTTCACTTTATCCTTGTTGTCCCTTTCATCAAAAATTGTGCTCCTCTTCTTCTGCGATTCGTCATCTCCAAGCCCGAGCGAATTTTGTCTTTCTTTTTCACCACACACATTTGCAAAGGTTTTGAAACTTTATTTATATGAATTTGTCCTCCTCTTGTCATGACGTCGGCGCTTCTTTTAACCCTTGAAACCTTTGCATTATAATATTAAAATATTATAATGTTAATACTTGAAACCTTGGTGTATTGAAAATAATTCTTTTGTCTTTAAATCTTTGCCTCCTTTTTCATAATATTTAAATTTTCATTTAAATATTATAACCTTTTGTCCTTCTTATAATATTTAAAATAAATATTATAATCCTTCTTCTCTTATAGACCTTTGTCCAAAGTAAACCTCTTAAGCCTTTTTGTCCTTCTTATAATATTTAAAAATAAATATTATAATCCTTCTTCTCTTATAGACCTTTGTCCAAAGTAAACCTCTTAAGCCTTTTTGTCCTTCTTATAATATTTAAAAATAAATATTATAATCCTTCTTCTCTTATAGACCTTTGTCCCAAGTAAACTTCTTAAACTTGTCTATCCTTCTTATTTATAATATTTAAACATAAATATTATAAACCTTTTCTTTACAATAAACCTTTCTTTACAACAATTTCCTTGCTTGAGATATAGCCTGCCTTGCTAACCATAGAAGAGTATTTTTGTCTTTCCAAGCTCTTTGACATTAACCCCTTTGACATCAATGACAACTCAATATTTCCAACATCTCAATATGCCCCACCTCATGGCATCTTCTACATCTAAAAGATATGTTTTCATAATCTATGGTTTGGATCCACATCTTATCCCCATACTTAAGAATGATTGATTCTGGTAAAGCTTTACTTATATCAATCATGACCAATATCCAAGCATAAATAACGAAGAATCCATCTTTTCTTGTATCTGAAACCTCAAGGAATTCTCCTAAAGTGTTGTCTATTGCCTTGAAGGTATCTATTTCCCAAAATTCAATAAGCAACGCAAACGTCCTAACCCAAATTGGTACTAGGGATAGATTTACACTTTTAGGTGAGAAGCCTTCATACCAGCGGGTAAGGAAGAGTCTCGCTCTTCCCATAAACCAAGGACCACCTTTTAGAATTTCTTATCTTTCTTCCCTAGAATAAAAAATATCTAGAAAGAAACCTTTGGGAAAAAAATATAGAATCACTCTTGGGGACTTCCAACTCTGAAGCCCTTGGCCAATACCCATTAAATTTACCAAAAACTACCCTATCTTGGAGCAACGAGGATCTCTCTAAGGTGCGCTCACTAACCTCTACCACTAGAGATGATTCTAAGGATTTAACTATAAATTGATCCATGGAAAGGAAACTATAACTCAAAATCTATTGAAATTTATCTAAATATCCCATAACAAATATATATTTGATAAATAATTTATAATTATTTGCTTGCACAATTTCTAAGATAAAGAAAGGAAAAAAATTTAGTTGAAAAATTCTTTGTCCAAGTAAAATGTCTTACCTCATTAAAGTCCTAGTCTTTCATTGATATTCCCATCATCCAAACCCTAGCTGACAAATATTTGCAATTTCGTTTTACGACTTGAAAAATCGTTATCGCCCTTGTTTCGAATGGTTGACTTCATAAGGTTGTATCTTCCTCGATATATCTCGAATTCTTTTCTATGACCACTCATTTTAAAGTTATTCAAATTTTACACAAGTTAGTCCAAGAATCAACTAAATCGGATAACCCTTTGCGAAGATATGGCTTCTAAAAGATAAAACATTTTTTAGAAAAAAACCCTAATGCTTTGCGAAGATAATTTTCTCAACCTTCTCTTTGTATTGACACATTGTTAACTCAACCAATTTTACACCTTTATAAGATATATAATGATTGAAACTTGAAAGGTATTATATTAAGAGAAATTAAGTTACATTAAAAACTTAAAATTTAATTATATTTAAAAAATGAAAGACAATTTAATAAGGAAAATTTTGAATTTATTGTAAATTATTTAAAATTATTCTTTTACAAGCAAAAACTGAATGATATTTAAAAAATATATTTTGTTAATTGAAGTTAGTGTGAGAAACCCCTATGATCATTAAAATATATTTTTTTAATTGAAGTTAATGTGAAAAAACCCTATGACCGCCCAGGGCTGGGTATCTCCATCCCAACCACGACCCTTCTGACAAGGGTGAGAGTTAAGCTTATCGATAGAGACCAAACACACAACCATACACACTCACCCATGCAACAGTTTGAACCTTAGACCTCTTGAAAAAAAAACCAAAATCCAAAATGTTATGCTACCCTTCACATATTTTAAAATTATCAATACATAAAAAATTATAATAATCTTTTTTATTGAGTAAATACTTCGTATACATATACATCTCGCCATGGGGATTGAACCCGAGTGTAATATTTTGACCTAGACATATATTATCTAAAGCTATTGATTTTAATTCACTTGTATAACTAAAAAGTTTAGCTTTATAAGAATTTTAACTATCCTAAAACATATATTATATTTTAAATTAAGTTATTATAAATTAGTAATATTAATTAATAATATTTTTAAAGTGATCTTTTTACATAAATTTATTTATACATGTGTATAAATATTATTATTAGTCGTGGTTTGAGTGTAAGTTTAAAACCCTAACTACGAAAATATCTTGTAAAACATAATATTTTTTCTAAATGATAGTAAATGATTATTTTTAAATTATTTTAAAGTTTAAAAAATTTATTTGTTAAATAATATTTATTTATTTTTATTTTTTTTCTTTTTTTTTTTGTTGGTAATATTAAGAGATGGGGTTTTGACCAAGAATCCTCCAACCTGTTACAACAACTCCATCAAGGAGACACACACCCACCCTGTCACACACTCACCCATGCCACGGTTTGAACCTTGAACCTCCCGAAAAAGAGCCAAAGCCCAAACCATTGCGTTGCACCCTCAGGAGCAAAATTTATCTAATATTAAGAAGTGGGGGTTTTGACCAGGAATCCTTCAACCTATTACAACAACTCCACCAAGGAGTTTTCTTTGGGTTTTAATCCAACCGTATATCCCTCTTTGTATCACCGGGGTTCGAACTGTGAACCTCCTGTTCAACAGGGTCAAGCTCGCCTTCTCCTCACCACTTGAGGCGGATACTTGTTAAATAAGATTTACCAATACATAACATTTGTATATTTTCAATTCATAAAAATTATAATAATTTTTTCTTCATAATCTTTTATGTTTCTAGTAACTTTTCAACTTGGACATATGACTATCTAAAACTATTGATTTTAATTTACTTCCTAAAAACTTTAATTGTCCCCAAAGACAACTATCTCTATATAAAATATGGATTATTATGAATTTTTAGTTAATATTTTTTAGTAATATATCTTATACACATTTACCATGGGGATTGAACCCGGGTCACATCACCGATAATGTATTTTTAATTAATATTAAGGTTAGGGGATAGAAGACTTATTGTAACTTATAATTGAATGATCTTTTATGTCTTTGTCATTTTTATTTTTATTTTTCAATTACTTAAATTCTATTTTATTTCTTCATAAACTATGTGTGGCTTATGACTTTTATAGGAGGTCTTTTTTTATTTTATTTTTTCAAATGAATGACTTAGCGGGTCTTTATATTAATTATTATGTAAATTAATCTTATTAAAAATATTTTTCATCTTTTTTAAATTAAATAATCAATTTTTAATATTTAAAAATCAATTTGTATATGAAAGATATGTGTTTCAATTTTTTTTATTTTTTTTTTGAAAAAACACCCCTTATAGGGTGTCATTTTTGGGTAAGACCCAAGAAGGTAGGGACATCTATTCCGTCAAAAAATGTCTAAAGCTTATACTTGACCTGCTCTCTTTCCTCTTCAACATACTCAAAGAGCATGTCTAAAACAACAAAAACACAAACACAAATACAAACGACAAACAATAATAACAAAACAACACAAAAATAAAACACATAAAAAATAAAAATAAACAAAACCTAACAAAAATAACAGGAAAACACAAAACACAAAAAATAAAAACACAACAAAAACAACACACATACCCCGAAGAAATAAAGGAAGGAAAAAACATATTACATCTAATGCCAAACCAAACCAACAAGCCTTTTAGTCAAGATTACACAGAATAAACAAAAAAAATATTAGAACTGAAAAACCCTGACTGAACCAGAGAAGCTAAAACAAAGAAAAAAAGGAACAGGGTAACTTTATAATTGGAGCCATCCACAGAAAGGATATAAAGAAGAGCATCCCTGATTTGCAAAGCCCACCAATCTTTTCATCCCTGATTTATTTCTGTTGATTGAGAATAAAGGACTAAAGCTTGATTCATAGATCCTTGGGATCCTCCTTGAGAACTAAAGCCTTGTTTGACCTCCTCTATTTTGTGTTTTTGTTGGTGAGTTTTCCCTTATTGAAGACAAATTTTAGAATTATTGTTAACGAGACCAATGGCTTTCTTTGAGGAGTCTTTGACTATTTTTGGGTGGGGAATCTATGAGCTATTTGAAAAATGGGTTCCCAAAATCTCCATCTCCATAAATCATCTTCCACTGCAAGTTTTGAAAACCTATTATCTAAGCAGGTTGACTTATTTGTATGTTTCATTTTCTTAGTGACATGTTTTTTTTAGGAACTTGAAATTCCCCCTAACCTTAATCCTGCTTTGTTTGCTCCAAGACTACATATTTATAATTTTTTACTGACTGTACTCATGATAGACTCGACACCTAAAAGGAATGTTTTCATAATCAACTTCTTGCTCCCAAGTTTCTTCCCCAAACTACAAAGTGACATTTTTTGGGGGGCTATTAAATTCTATGAGCACACAAATACAAACATAAATAAAATGCTCAAACCACATTGTGTTATCGGTTGTCATCATGTAGGTGTCTAAAGTGTTACCAGTTGTTGATAAGACTATAGGATTCCAGAGTTCAGCCAGTAAACCAAAACGTTTGACCTAGGCAGGTCCTATTGAAGGTATTTCCTCCTTAGCCTTAAATAAAGCATACCAGAGTTTCATGAAGAAACCAAATCGATTGAAAACCAAGGACCACCTTGAAATATTTGTTGTATATCCTCCTAATTAGCAAATAACACCGAAAAATATCAATTAGGATAATCTAAGATACTAAACTCACCTGAGTTCGTCATTGCTTCAAAGCTCAACTTTTAAAAGCAAGTAAGGATGGTCGAAAGCCCAAGAATCAACATATCAACCCTCGTTGCCCCATTGTAGCAATTCCATCTTGAATTTCAGATCATTATAGATTAACTGGAGATACGTCCATCGCTTGCATGCAACCAGAGTATTTAATTGGGATTAATCATTGGCATATGAAGAGGTTGATGTAAATAACCCTTGCCAGTTAGAATTGTTGAAGGTTGAGCACCCCTTACAACATCTTTGAAATTCATTCTATCCATAGCTTCACCTAGTCTCTTCCTTGCATCCTCCCTCCTTCTGTGGCTCTTGCTCTTCAAACCCTCTACATGTCTCAACTACTCAAATTCAAGTTTATTTTTTCATAAACTATGTGTGGCTTGTGACTTCTATCGAATGTCTTTCTTATTAAAATAAAAAAATATTATGTGTTGTTATGTAAATTAGTTATAAAAATATTCTTCATCTTCTTCAAATTATGTAACAAACTTTTTACATTTAAACTCAAATATATATACATACATATTGTGTTGTTATTAAAAATATTTTTTATATATTTAAAAAATAATTTTTGATATTAAAATATAAAATTAAATCGGTACCCAAAATCTAATTGATAATGTTGGTGCGGGAAGGGCCGAGCGCGACTCCCGGGTGACTTTGACGGTGTAGAACCCCCTGGTCATGGTCAGACCAAGGCGGCCCCGCAAGGGGTTTTTTGCTTAATATATATATATATATATATATATATATATATATATATATATATAATTAATATTTTTAATCCTCTCATCGACAATAAATTGGATGATGATAATAAAGATAAATGTTTCAATTCAATTGACAAATTTTAAATAAAAATAATAATATTTGAGTTTTTATATTTAATTTTTAACATGCACAAGATCATAAGCTATATGAGATATTTTCATAGAAGATATTTATTTTTTTGATACATAGAGGAATTGGCAACTACCTTTCATTTTTGAACAACTAGTCACAGGATCAAGTCGCATTGCCTCCGATCGTAGCGTCAAATCATGATGCTACCTTTCCTTTTTAGTATTTTCATAGAAGATGTTATTATCTAATATATGTTTATTCAACCAAAGTTCAATTATCAAATTATGGTGTACAACTCTATTCTATCTTATTGGATTTAAATTATGGACCTCTTATTCAAAATTCCAAAGTCTTATCATTTGACATGTTCAAGTTGTACTAATCATTTAAATAAAATAATTCAATTTGAAATTTTACCAAACAATACATGCATAATAACTAAGTTGTTATATACTATATGATCATAATAATATAAATTGAACTTTACTTTATACCTCCTACTCACACTTTGTTTTTACTTGTTTTACACACTTGCTCCCAATTCACTAGCATCGACTTGCACTTCTCCTCTAAAAGGTATATTTTATAATACCTTTATTAAAAAAATTATAATCTCTTGAACATCCATGTTGGTATCACTACTTCTACACATTTGAAGATAATGGAAGAAGTCGCAAAAGATTCTCGATATTTTTTAATATATAGGGGAATCGACAACACTATTAGTTGTTGTCACTGTAAATCCTAGTCTACTGACCCTAAGCCTCTAAAGAGCTAAGGTAGCCAAGAGATGACCGTTACCATCCAACCTATCCACTTTTAAGTAAGCAAACTGTAGTTTGAATCTTGGACCTCTCAAGAAAAACCAAAACCCTAACCAATATGTTATTCTTATCATACAAATCCTCAACATTATGTTTTTAAGTGAAAAAGAAAATCATCTTTACAAAACAATATAATTAAAAAATTAAAATGAACCTAAAGAGTATAATTAGTTGCACTCTTCTTTCTAATGATAACCATCTACCAGGTCCAAGGTGTAGACCAATTGGTTTGACCAAACCTCGTAAGGAGGGCGAAGGTCCAAGGTTCAAATCTCGGGCCTCGTCGGACTAAATTCTTGTCCCTTTCCTGGTACTTTCAGTGGCGTAAAAGGTTTAAAATGATTGTCATAGTGGTTATAGAGGTGGATTGCACAAATATTTGTGTCAGGGTTATGCATAGCGGTTATTTATCGCCAAATTTGCTAAAATTTGGATTTTCAAAATTTGAAATTGGCTAATATTTGGAACCCTTGAATAGGGCCCATTACCCAAAAAATTCTAGATGTAGAATTTTTTTTGGCTCAATTCGTCCCAATTTTATAATAATTTGACCATTTTAAGTTTAAATTTCCAACATTACTCCTAATAATAGTGAACATTCTACATGTGTTTGGACAATATTCACATAGATTTTGAAACTGATTCACCAAGTTTTTATAAATACATTTTGGGGCTGACCCCTTACGCATAACCCTGAGATTCTGTGTGGCGGCTTTCAGGGCGAACATCGCAGAATACTGTAGTGGCCATAAAATCCAGAAAGCCTGCCCGGATTCGTTGCGGCTAGTGATTCCACCATGTAAATTCAAAAAAAATTAAAATGATAACCATCTACCTCCCCATACCGGTAGTTTATTCTGAACTTTACTTATAACTAGATTACATAATTCTATCCTCATTTTTCCCTCAAATAATGGCATCCCTAAAAAGTTGCTAGTAAATTTACCTCTTCCATTTAAAGTAACCTACATACCCTTGCTTTGATTTTAGTTTGGGTGTTTAGGAAGTAAATTTTGAATTTTATTCTATAACTTTTTGCCCTGATGCTCTTTCATATTCCTTTAATAATTTATTCAAAGCTCTGGCCTCATTTATCCTTGCCCTCCCAAAATGGGTTGTATCATCTACAATTGTTGATGGGTGATGTTGTTGATGTTATTACTAGTCTTAAGTCCACTTATAAGCCCATATTTGTTAGCCTTCTTCAAGTTACTACCCAAAACCTCTACCATAATAATGAATAAATATGGTGATAAAGGACCTCTTTATCTAAGACTTCTCTTGGCTTTAAATGATTTCATTACTAATCTATTGACCAACACTGAATATGAAACTGTAGAGACACGAGCTTTAATCCATCTAACCAATTTTTTCCCATAACTTTTCTAATACGACAAAAATAAAATCAGATTTTTTTTGGTTACATAGATGAATTGGTTACAATCACAGTTTTTAGTAACTATCAGCACAATTGGTAGGTTTTAAACTATCAGCGAAGGCTTACAACACACCCATCATCTCGTTAATGGTAACCCGACGTGAGATGGGGACCATCGGACGCACAGGGTTCACACCATCTTCGTCAGTCTGGTTCAAAACATGGCATGAAAGGGACCGCCAGACAAACAGGAAACAGATCATCGTCATCAGTCAGGTTGAACACGCAGAGGAGTCAAATCGGGCTACTGGCTATGCATGGGCACGCTCGTGGGATTGGAAATCTATCATAGGATTTACTTATATCAAGTTTTAATATCATTACTTTCTCTTTTCTTGAAGTTGTTGAATGAATAACCTCATGAGCTATTATGATTCCATCCAAAATCTATCTCCCTTTCACAAATCCTCCTTGCTCTTTATCTAACAATGGTATTAACCAATTCATTATCACTTTAGAGTTAATATTATATGCCATATTGCATAGGCTTATGGGTCTAAATAAATTAAACAATTTTACATCCTTATTTTTTGGAATTAGGGTAAGATATTTTGCATTTATTTTATAAGGTATGTATTGTTTTATCCTATATTGTTTCATTGCCACCAATAAATAATCCTTCACTATATCCCATTTATGTTGATAAAATTCTATAGAAAGCCCATCTATACCGAGGGATTTATCCTTATTAAAAGAGAAAAGAGCTAAATGAACTTCTTCTAGAGTAACAGGCTCCATCAATTTCCTATTGTCTTCATCTATTATAACTAAAGGTACTTCTTGTAGAAGTTTATCATTAAGAACTTCAAACTCCTCCGATCCTAGAATATTCTAATAAAATACCTTACCTCCTTTCTAATTTCACTTTGGTCTTCAATATAAACCCCTTCTACTAATTTAATTCTACTAATTTTGGATGTTGATCTCTATACTATAGCCATCCTATGAAAAACTGTATTTTTATCTCCTTCTTTTAACCAAGTCATCTTGATTTTAATATTCATAATTTCTCTTTCTTACTCAAAATATTATGATATTCACTAACTTTCTTTCCTTCAAGCTTGGATTGTTATGATCATCTTTTTAAAATTTGAAAGTTTATTTTTTAGTTCTTTCTTCTTAAAAATGTTTCCAAAGTGTTCTTGTTCCATTATTTTAAATCTAGATGTTATTGGTTTATTTTGTTTTGGAAGTGTATACAACCCACCATTTTATGAATAATTTCATATTTGTGATTCATATCAACAAATTGAGGATGGTCTTCCCACATTTGTTCATGTTTAAAAAAAAAAAAATATATATATATATATATATATATATATATATATATATATATATATAGTAATTCACTTACCACCATTTTGAGACAAGTAATATGATTATTAATAGGATCAAAAATATATATCTAATAAATGTGTTCCTTCTAAGAGTCATGACTTAGTACATAGCTCTAGAATTACTATGATCATTTGAATAGTAAGGTACCATAAAAAACTATAACTAATCTAATGAGCCTTTCATAGTTTCACAATATGAAATAGTTCATACTTAAATATGTATGGCTTCATCTTCGAGATAAGCATGACTACTAACAGGATCCACATGTATATCTAATAAGTGCACCCCTTCAAAGAGTTTGAAATTGGTGCCTGTATCAACTCTACAATTTTTATGCTTATTTGAGTAGTAAGGCACCATAGAGAAACTATAATTTATTTAATGATCCATTTGCAGTTTCATTATATGAAGTAGTTCATACTTAGACATGCATAGCTTAATATTTGAGACAAAAATATGACTAATGGTAAGATCAATTATTGATTAAATTTGGAGAACCACAACCCAATTAATTTTTGCTTCTAGCATTCTCCATCCCGTTTGCATTCTTTCCATACTATTGCAATACCTTTTGAAGCTTCTATAGGAGAATATACTAGACAATCCCTATCTTTCAAAAAAAATTGAACGCGTCTTCGCATTCCTCTTTTAAAATTATTGTCTCTTATATTAAAATAAACTCAAAACTTTAACAACCAAGTAGCTCCCTAATAACTCTTTTTTTAGGAATCTTATTCACACTCCTAATATTTCAAGATATCATCTTTGTCATCACTTTTTATTCTTATTTATGGGATTAGTCCTGTTTCTTTTTTCAATCAGTTTACACATGTTTTTATGAGGGGTCATGGTACCCTCATACTGAGTGGGGTTTGAACCTTGGACCTCTCAAAGAGAAGCCAAAGCCCTTACCATTGTAGTAAGCTTGCAAGCTGATTAGCCCTGTTTCTTGTTAACACTTGTAATTTTATTTTTGTTTTCTCAATTGATATCTCTCTACATTTTGTTTTCTATTTTTTCCTACTTGATGGATCTTCCTGTTCTTTTCCCACCCATACCAAGGTTTCATCCTCGTGAATCTCTCTAATTTTTTGAGGCTATTCATAACAAGACTTATCATTTATAGGCTTATGCTACCTTGAAGACCCTAAAATACATGTAGTAACCTAAAAAACACTTGCTTCTTATGATTTCCTATAAACCCTAATGTGTTAAGACTATCCTCCATCGTCCTTTCCTTCTTATGATGCCTTAAAACCTAAGTTGCAATGGATATCCTCTAAAATCCTTTTTTATTATGTTGTTCTTGAAACCCTAAAGTGCAAGGATAAGCTCTATACTATTTTTTTTTTTATTGTAAGGAGATGGCTTTGTACTACTGGAGGAAAATAAAAATGATTTACATGTTTTATACTTGACCTCTTCTACCTTATTTGTTTTAAAATTTATCTCCACATCTTCCTTCAGACCTTTAATTCCTTCTAAATTCAAACTTGCAGATTATAATTTCTCCTCCATTTCATCCTTCTCAGTTTCTTCTAATGGGTGCTTTAAGTGAATGGTAAAGACCTTCACCATTTAATAATATAAAGGGATTTTCTTGCCACTTTTTTGAAAGTAGAAAATCCTTGATCTAATCAAAATTATTCTATAGTATGTTCTCCTTGGTTCATCTTGAAATTTATCTCATGAAAAAGAAAATATATCTTTTTTATCAATTATCTTTACTTTGCAATCTCTAGACATATATCTAATCCCATGGCATTTGCAATATCAAAATAAAATGTTTTCATAATCTGGGGGAACCCCAATTTTAGACTCAGAGGATCAATTTATGATTACCCAAGTCCATGCATTACACTTGGTGGATATTAAATGCCATGGAACCAACTATACTTGGACTAATAAGAGGAGGGAGCCACATAGTAGGAAGGTGAAGTTAGATCGTTTTTTGGTTTCATATGAGGCATTTGTGAAATGGAATATAAAATTTTAGATTTTGGAGGGTCCAGTTTCATTTCACTTTCCCATTTTTTTGGAAGGGGGGATCGATACAGTGCAACATCACAAATCATTTAAATTTGAAAACTTTTGGTTACAAAAAGAGGAACTTCGAAAGAAAATTTCACAATGGTGGAAAGAGGGTCGCCTAACATATGGAACAACAATGTTTAGATTCTACAAGTAGCTTCATTATGTCATAAAACAACTTAAACAATGGAGTAGAGCTAACAAGAAAGACTTCCAGGTCTAAAGAGCTCCATTGGTGGTATGGGACAAGGTTCAAAAACACTTCAGGGAAGGAAAAATTACATAGCAGCTCAAAGAAGAGGATGATGCATTGGGTAAAGCAGTTGAGAACATTGAAAACCAAGAGGAGATCTACTAAAAATAGAGAGCAAGAACCACTTGGTTATTAGAAGGTGATACAAATACCAAAAAAATTCATCAGGCTGCATGTGCTAGGAGATAGACGAACAACATTGAAGCTATTCAAGATAAGAATGGACACTCCTTTGATACAATTCTAGGTACACATTTCCATTCAATGGATTATTTTTCTAAACTATTTAAGGAAAGTATTGTGCAAAATGAAGAGGCTCAAAAATAATTTCTTGTTTTCATACCCTCTGTTATCTCTGAAAAAGAAAATCAGACCCTACTTAAATCCATTGATAGAGAGGAACTAAAGAAAGTAGTCTTTGGAATGAGCACCGAAAAAACTCCAGTTCCAAATGGCTTTCCAATTGTGTTTTTCTAGGCCTTCTAGGACAACTTGGAGGAGGATGTAATGGCTATTATAGAGGAGTCCAAAGTTAGTCAAATAATGCTTAAAGAATTAAATCATGCATTCATTGCCTTAATTCTAAAAGGGGGGGAGGGGATGCATATTTCTAATAATAGACATATTGCCTTACGCAATGTCATATATAAAATAATCACAGATAATGGTTGAGTGGATAAAACCTCTTATACATAGCATTATCTCCTCGGAGCAAGGGGGTTTTGTAAAGGCAGGCAGATCTTGGATGGTGTGGTTCTAGCTCAGGCGGTAATCCATTCAATGCAAAAATCTGGTAATAGGGAAATGTTCATAAAATTGGATATGTCAAAGGCTTATGATAGGGTGGAGTGGAGATTATTGTCAAAGATGATGTCAGCATTTGGTTTCTCTCAGGATTGGATATAATGGGTCATGAGTTGTGTTTCTACTCCGACATACTCAGTGTTAATCAAGGGCCTTCCCTCGAAACCATTTAGAGCTATTCGAGGCCTTCATCAAGGAGATCCTTGTTCCCCCTATTTTTTTCTCATATTAGCTAAAGTTTTGGGTAGACTCGTCTTGAGGAGAAGACAACAAGGTTTGCTAATAGGTATCAAGTTTGGTGAGGAAGTTTTGACTCACCTATAGTTTGTGGATGACACAAGATTGGTGGGAGTGGCCAACTTCAGGAAAACAAGAATGATTAGAGATACACTTAATGTCTACCTTAGGGCCACAAACCAAGTCATCAATAATAAAAAATACAAAGTGATCTTTTTCAATCTTGATCAAATGTTTTAGAACATAATTTTAGAGATCTTGGGATTCACGAGGACTTCTCTCCTAGTGGTATACTTGGGGATCCCTTTGCATTTAAAAAAATGAAAATAGATATTTGGAGGAATATTTTGGATTGTATCAAGAAAATAATTAATCATTGGTATCACAAATGGTTAAGCTATGGGGATATATTAACCTTTTTACAATCAGTTATTTAGGCCATGCCAATTGATAAAATTGCTATCCTTGCTGCCCCACATACCATATGGAAAGAGTTGGACAAGATGGCTAGAACATTTTTATGGGGAGGAGTAAAAGGAGAGAGGAAATGGGCCTTAGTAGGTTGGTATAAAGTAATCCAACCCAAGGTAAAAGGAGATTTGGGACTAAGGAGATCAAATTTAAATAATAAAGCTTTGGATGGAAAGCTTTAATGGAGGTGGATTTCCCAACCAACTTCTTTATTCAGTAGAGTTTTAACTAGTAAATATTTGGGATAAGTAAACCCAAATGAGGTGGGTCATTTCCCTTTGGATGGTAATGGGTCCTTAGTATGGTAGGCTCTAAAGTTAGGATATCAGGTTGTGAAATATGGATTATTTTGGAAAGTGGGAAGAGGGGAGAAGACACAATTTTGGATAGATTCATGGGATCAATACCCACCTATCATTATTGAATTTCTAGAACTGCAACCAATAAAAACAACCATGGAAACTAGGGATTAGGTCAAAATTGAAAGTTATTTCAACACTAGTCAGCTAGGGGATTATAATTTTAAGCAGTTTAAGAAGTTGGATGAGTGACCAATTTCAATCTCTTCGAAATTGACACCCATCATGACTAAAATCTTGGAAGAAAGATTTATCATAGGTAGAGATGAGGAGGATGAATTAGCTTGGGGCTATGGGAGCCTTGGTGTCTACACGGTGAAGGATGGATACGATAAGATCCTTCTAGAGCTTCCTCCTCATGCATATTAGGTTGAGGATTGGAGAAATATTTGGCAGTCCAAGGGTTGGGCGAAAGTAAATATTTTTACCTAGCATTTCATGCATAATGGAATTCTTACTTTTGATAATCTTAGACGTAGGGAAATCATTGGTCCATATCAATGTGTTTTATGCTACAAGAGTGAGGAAACATCTAACCACTTGATGTTTGAGTGCCCATTCATGCGCCAGATTTGGTAGAGATGGTTTTTATCTTATAAAATTTGAGTTAATGGTGATTTGAACCAAATTAATATTTGGAAATTATGGAAGAGGGGTAGATTTAAATCTAAAGCTCTTTGTATCTATTAGGATATTGGATTAAACTTCATTTGGCGGTAAGTGTGGTTGGAGAGAAATGACATAAATTTTAGAGAAACATTTTCATCTAAGTAGTGTATGCTAAAGAGAAAACCCAGGTTGTTATAGGGACAATGAAGAAGGAAGTTGAAGTGCAAGAGGGGCAGGACAAAGCTATTTGGAAACCACCCCCAAAAGGTTGGATTAAAATTAATACTGATGGAGCTACAAAAGGTAATACGAGTAGAGGTGGAATTGGAGTGGTTTGTAGGAATCATGTTGGGACAATGCTCTGTTGGGAACTACAAGACCTGGGAAGGGCCACAAACAACAAAGCAGAAGCCTTAGCTACCAAATATGCTTTTATTTGGGTAGTAAAATAAGGTTACAGGAGGATAATCCTAGAATCATATTCTAAAATAAAGGTAGGAGCTTTGGATTGCATGAGGAACTTTGCTTTGGAGACATAGAGGTTGAGGATTCTTGTCACTCAAATTAAGAAATTGTGGAGGGAATTAGATGATGTGATTCCACTTATGTGAGTAGAGATCTAAATAAACTAGCGGACTTCCTGGCTAATATGGGTACTGAGAAGGAGGTAGGGATTTAGTGGCATAGTGACATGGCTACTGAGGATGAGATGATTAGGTAGGTTGGTGAGCAAATCTAGTGTTTAGCTAATTTGGACAACCATTGTAGAAATATTTTTTAGGATATTTGGCTCCAATGTAGATCTTCTTTTACAATTGTAAACAGGTGAACAACCATTGTAGAATATGGTTTAGAATATTTGGCTCCAATGCAAATCTCTTTTACTGTTGTAAACATGTGTTCTATATGGCTAAGGTTGGGAGAAGTCTCATCCCAACTTGTAAATGATCTTGTTTTAATATAAGTTTTTAAAATTACTTTTCAAAAAAAAAATATTTTCATAATCCACTTGTTGATCTCATTCTCTTATTCCATTTATATCTTAATGAATTTTGGTAAAGGTTTTGAAGCATCCATGGCAACATATATTCGGGTACATACAACATACTTTCACTCCTTATTAGTTGATCCCCATTGGATGAACTCCCCTAAAGCATTGTGAGTATTATTCAAAACCTCCTTATTAATAAGCTAATATGGATGTCTAAAAACCTAACCCCCAATAGAAGCCTTTTAATAATTTTTTTATCCATAATAAAATTATTGTTCCATGGTCTTAAATATAGGCCATCACCTATTATTTTATTATTAATTTTTGCACTAGAGAAGATGACAAGGAAAACCCCTTTTGGAAGAAAAGTCATGAAATAATTTGAATTGGCTTTATACTTCTATTTAATCCACTTTTGGATCTCCATAAGACTTGGCCAATATCTATAGAACCTACTTATTAACCTTATGATTTAAAGAAAATTTATATCATGCTTGATCATTTCATCATTGATGCTCACTTATGATACAACAACTATTACATAGATAAGGATTACCATAGATTTCATCTTCCTTTTATTATCAATTAGGAATTCATGTTTCGAACTATGACATTGTTACTTTTAGTAAAAACTTCTATAACTTTCCTTCTATGTTACCTAATTTTTTTTCACAATAATATTTATTTTTAAATTTCTCTAAATATTAGAAACAAAAGGCAGGGCTTTATCTTGTATCTTGCTTGCGCGAATATCTGTGTGGCGGCTTTCGGGGCGGACAACGCAGAATACTGTGGTGGCCATAAAAGCTGGACAGCCTGCCCTAATTCGTGGCGGCTAGCGATTCCACCATGTTTAAAAAAAATAAAAATAAATAATATATTTAAAAGTTAGACATTTATACCTTATACTTAATATACTTCAAAGTAAAATATTTAAGGTCCATGTGCTTGTATGGCCAGACACTTATCAAGAAGACACCCAGGTTCAAACCTCGAGGGCAACCTGTTTAAAAAGGTAGTAGTCTAATATGAATCCTCTAAGTGCATGCTAGATCGACGATGATAGTTGAATCCCGAGCGATAGGTGGTTCCTTATGTCAGGAGAATATTGTTTACTTTATATGTGTTTTTTATCTTGGTTAGTGTGAGAAACCCTTATGACATTTTTTTATCTTGGTTAATGTGAGAAACCCTTATGACTGACGTCTAGAATAGGTCATCCCCATCCCTACCATGACCTCTCATAAGGGCGAGATTTGAACTTATCAATAAGGGTCAAACACACACCCATCACACACCCACCCCCTCATACACTTGCCCACACTGCGGTTTGAACCTTGAACCTCCTAAAGAAGAGCCAAATCCAGAACCATTGCACTATCCCCCTGGGATTACCTTATATATATTTAACCATACTTCAATTACCAAACCATATGCGCAACTCTACTTCCTTTAAGATTCAAATCTTAAATTTCTATTTTGGAGTCCCAAAACCTTTAGATGTGATTCTATACCTATTGAATTATAGAGCAAGATAATATATGTTTTCCTAACTACTTTGAATTATATAAAAAAACAACATAATCAAATCGATGTTTCAACTTGTTTTTATAAAATTCTTTAAAAATGTATATTTTTAAATGTAAGAAAGCCAAGTGTATGGAGAATAATGTTCAAACAAACTTTTAAAGTTTAGACCTAACAACATAAACCAAGAAATAACTCTTAGTTTTTCTTTTATTTATTATATATATATATATATATATATATATATATATATATATATATATATATATATATATATATATATTCTTGGATATATATTTATTTATTTATTGTTGGAGAAAAATGGGTTGTACTCGAGTCTCCCACCCTTAACAAATCATAATTATTTCCTTTAGAGAGAGTTTACAAACATATTCAATTCTCATCTCAATTGAGTTGCTATAGCTAAATATCTACATTTTTTATAAAAAGTTTGAGTTCTTGATCTTTTGGATCTTTAATTTCTTTGTAAATATAAATATTCAAAATTTAGCATCCTTCTTGACATTTTCCTACAACATCCTTCACAATACCAAAACTCCACTTCTATTGTCTATGCATTGTATCTTAGTAGAGTAATATTTCCAACACTTTGTGTTATCATAGTCAGCTTTACCAGCTCTGCATTTTTAGTTTTCTTCCTGCTGCATAAGCGCAACTACAAATACTGTACTATATAGTTTAGTACTCTCAAAAAATTGAAAGTTCATGTTTAAATCTTATCAAGAGATATATGCATAATGACTACTATGAGTCATTATATAATACAAGTAGAATTCATTTTAATTCCAAATAATCAATTATAAAAATAGATTTTATCATTTTAATGAATTATGAAATGAATCTTATTCATATTATAATAACATTTTAACAAATAATTTATTATATTTATCAATAATTTTTTTATAAAAAATACCAAACTCTTGATATTTCGTTCTCTAGATCTTCTTTAATTTTTTTTGTAAATACAAATATTCCAAAATTCAGCATCTTCCTTGACAGTTTCCTGCAACAACCCTCACAATAATAAAACTCCACCTCCACTATATATGCACTACATCTTAGTAGAGTAATATTTCCAAAACTTTGTGTTATTATAGTCCACTTTACTAGATCTAGACTGCTAGTTTATAAATGCAACCACAAGAATTGTAATAAATAGTTTATATGAAAATATGTTAATGTTATAAAATACAACAATTATTACTAATGAAAACATTAAAGTAAATTTGAATCATTGTTTCATTCAATCAATCAACATTACTTGTCAACTTTATCTAAACTTACTACTTCCTCTAACTATGAAAAATATAATTTAACTTCACGATCCTCTATTAAATCCCTTTATTGGCTAGCCCATATACATACTTATTCTCTTTCGTTAACGCATGTGTAAACCTGATTTCTTCAAACTCTATAATAAGATCTTGTATTTCCACAATGATATCTTATATGTTCTATGGAGCCTTTTCTTTCTTCAAAATTTTATTTATTACTATTAGTGAATTGCCTTCTATCCATACTTTGTTCTATTTCATTTGTCTTTATATTTTCAATCCTTTCAAAGTTGTGCATGCTTCAGTTTTATTATTAACTTAATTCCACTATTGAAACCATAATGTCACAAAATATCACCCCTATTATTTCTTATTATTCATCTTCTCATTGATCTTGTATTTCCTTTAAATGCTCCACCAAAATTCAATTTGATCAACTCTGCTTCATGTGGTTTCCACTTTATATTCTTTGTCTTCCTTTGGTTTCTCCTATACCCACCATCATAATTTCAAATGAGGTTTCCAATTCATGTTCTTTGCCTTCCTTTTTTTTCTCCTATACCAACCATCATAATTCCAATTGATGACTTGATTCCATTTATCAAGGCTCTTTACCTCAAAATTAGGGATTGGGTGAGTTGATAGGGCTGGTTTAGATCCCTCTATGGCTACACAAATATTTTTTTTGCATTACCTCTAAACTGCTTTCATTTCCTTTAAATATTTATTTGTTCATTTTTAGCCAAAAAATCCAAAGTATTGAATTTTTTTATGTATCCCAGATTTTTTGTAATGCCCCACTTTTAAAAGTGCTTTGCCATTTCTTTAATCATTCTTCAATTTTTCCATTCATCACCATGTATTTACCAAACATATTAAGAATTCATTGTCATAGTTCTAAAACTATCATGTAGTGTCCCAATCAATGGTCTATACTCTCATTTTTATATAGAACACATTATGAGGGGCCATGAAAACCCTTTTTCATTAGGTTATCCCAAGATAAAATTTTCCTATGACCTACTAGCCATACAAATGTTTTAACTTTTGAAATGCTAGGGCTATCTCAAAATATATCCATATTCTTGTAGTATTCCTATTTTTTGGTGCTTTACATTATATTTGCTTCTTGCCATGTATTATCTTAAGTTATTCAACTCCCAAATCAACTTATCCTTGACTCCCCTCGAAATAATTACTATTGTTATCTTTCTACTCAACTACCTCCTAGCAACAATGTTCGATATACTTATATACAACCTTCTTTCCATTTGTATCTTCCTTCCTGATCCTTGTACATAATGTTTGAAACCCTATAACCATATTTGTCTTAAAATAATCTCATCCATGATTTCAAAATTGGAGTGGTCTTTTATCACACCAAGTATTCATCCAAATAAAATTTGTTTCTCCAATTTCTACCACCCATCTTATGTTGGCAATTTGAGTTATTTTATGTTGTCATTGATGTCACATGGATCATTGATGTCATATGGATCACATTTGAGTTTTGGTGGCAAAAGCACTTCATAAATAATCATTTATGATATTTTGGAGAGCATGGATATATACAGGTTTTTGTGAAAACCAAGGCAGGCAAAATAAAAGGTTTTATTTAAAACCATGGATGGCAGATTTGAAATGGGTTTTTCTTAAAACCCAGGTTGGCTTTTCGTTTCATCGAAAAAGGTGCCCCGATGATGGAGATATTTAATTTTAAATATTTAGTTTAAATTTTAAATTATTTAAAATTTAAATTAAATTTTAAAATTAAAAATAAAATTATAGCGCCGACGTCTAAAGAAAGGAGGAAAGGCATATATTAAAAATAATAGGCGACGTCTAAAGAAAGGAGGAAAGGCATATATATATATGCCACCAAAAGTTTCGATAAATTCTTGTCCTCGATTTTTGAATGCATTCGAATTGATAACGTAATGCGAGAAGAGCCTGTGTGTTGAAGCGTGTGTAAAGAGGCGTGTGAAGGGTTTACGAAATTTGGGTCCATTGAAGAATCGTTCGTGGAGGATAACCAAACGCATAGGCACCTTTGGCCTAGTGGTTCGTGCATTGTGTAAGAAGCAGGAGGTCCTGCGATCGAGTCTCGTTGGGGATGCTTGTTGTGTTGAAACGCTCGAAGCATTTTTGAGTTTTCGAAGGGCGCAGAATATTGAGGTATTTGTTTTGGTTCGTGCCCCTTTGAACACGTGAGGGCGTGTGGCCCAACGATGGCTTGGCCGCGGTTAAGGCGCTGAGCGAGGAGGCGTCAAGGGATCGAATCCCATCAGGGACAGAGGCAAGTTAATATTTTTTAATATTTTATTTTTCTAAAGTTGCCCTAGGAGAAATAAGGGTTATGATGCACCTTAAGAAAAAGAGAGATTTCTGGTGATTTTATTTTTAGAAGTATATCATATTATATATCGTTGGAAATCTTATTTCGAGGGCTATTTGATTAACTTGCTTAGAGGGAGAAATAAGGTGTGTGTAAAGAGATATTTCTGATTTTGTAAAGAGGTTCAAAAGTGAAGGTTGCTTTGTTCTTTTTCAAAGAGGATTAATTCTTTCATGAGGGGACATGATGTATTTTATTGAGTAGGAGTAATAAGGTGTTATTTGGATATTATTGTTGTGTTATTAATCATGATCCCTAACCCTTATTGAAAGTTGAAAAAGAAAGTTTGTTGAGTGTGGCAGATTTAGTGGACAACTAATAAGGCATCAAAAAGGTATGAGCAATATTCTCCATTGACTTTGTTTATGGTGGTTGATTTCTGAAATATCATTGGAGAGAAAAGGATTGATTGTGGTTTCCTTTTCGAAAGTGGTTGGTTGAATGCTTCAAGGTTTTTTGGTTTGAGAGTTGTGTTTAAACCTTGTTTTATAAGCATTGTTGTTGAAGCCATTAGTTGTGTGAAAAACCTGAGATAGGGTTTGAGAAGAACATGAGTATCATTGTTATGTGAAGAATGTTTTATAAGCATTGTTGTTGAAGCCCATTGATTGTACAAAGAACTTGAACTTGAGTTAGAGGAGAACATGAGTATCATTGTTATGTGAGATTTGTGGTTGAGCATTGTTGGAAACATTTTGAGTTGGTTGATACATGCTTGGACTAGGGTTTGTGAGAAAGAGTTGTTCCTTGTGGTGATTGGTTGAGTAGAGTTGTTTGAGCCTAGTCAAGTGATTGAGTGAAGTGGTTGTTCAAGTTCCATGAAACAAACTATTCTATATTCTGATTTGAGTTGAGATCATTGTGGATCATTGTTGTCATCCATTGTAGAGTGCATTGCCATTCATTGTTGAGTTCATCATTGAGCCTTGCCTTCATAGATTTGTGGATGAGATTTGAGTGCTACTTGAGCATGATTGATTGAGCCTTTGAGAAGGCCTTTGGGATAGATTTTTGGATAGATTTGTGGTAGCTTTTGTGCATGATTGATTGAGCCTTTGAGAAGGCTTTTGGATAGATTTATGGTAGATTTTGTGCATGATTGATTGAGCCTTTGAGAAGGATTTTGGATAGATTTTAGACAGATTTGTGGTAGATTTTGTGCATGATTGATTAAGCCTTTGAGAAGGTTTTTGGTGAGATTTATGGAGCAGATTTTGAGCAAGTTCTTGGTGAGCTTGCTAGAGCATATTTGAGCAAGTTCTTGGTGAGCTTGCTAGAGCATATTTTGAGTAAGTTCTTGGTGAGCTTGCTGAAAGATCAGTGGATTGCCTACCTGAGAAGATCAAGATTGCCTTGCTAAGCAGATCAATGGATTGCCTACCTGAGTAGATCAAGATTGCCTACTTGAGAAGATCAATGGATTGCCTTACTGAGTAGATCAGTGGATTGCCTACCTGAGCAGATCAGTGGATTGCCTACCTAAGCAGATCAATGGATTGCCTAGCTGAGCAGATCAATGAATTGCCTTATTGAGCAGATCAGTGGATAGCCTAGCTTTGAGCAGATCAAAGTAATCATTTGTATTGGGATAAGGATCCCTATTTATTTATGAAATATTATAAGGATATTATCTTGTGGAGTACCCCACATTGGGGGAACCACGTTAAATCTTGTGTCTCAATTATGTGTGGTGATTTGTGCTCTTGCTTACTATTGCTATCTATGTCATTAATGCACATTGCTATATTTGGATATTGTAATTAAGGACACTAATTGATATTGGTTTGGAAAGAAAGTAAAAAGTGGGTGCTATACTTGTTCACCCCCTCTCAATATAAGCTTGTGTTCTTCAATTGGTATCAGAGCGGGTTCCTTCGGAAAGGCTAACAACTTGAGGGCAGATTCTACAAGAACACAGATGGCTTCACAGAATGGATCATCTACAAATAAGGCTCCATTATTTGATGGTAACAATTATGCTTTCTAGAGCATGAGAATGAAGAACTACTTGATATCACAAGGATATGAGGTATGGCAGATGGTTGAAAAAGAGTATAAGGTTGAAGGTGATCCCGAGGGAGATAAGACTATCAAAAAATTGGTTGAGATCAATGCAAGGGCAATGAATTGTATTTTGAGTGGGCTACGTGAGACAAATTTTGCAAAGGTCATGGTATGTAATTCAGCTAATGAAATGTGGACCAAGTTGTGGAATACCTATGAAGGAGATTCCAAGGTAAAGTTGGCAAAACTACAAACTCATAGAAAAATATTTGAGGAATTGAAAATGGAAGATTCTGAAGATATAGCAAAGTTTTTACTTCGAGTTGATGAGATTACTAACACCATGAGAGGTCTAGGATTTGAGATGAAAGAATCAGAAGTTACTCAAAAGGTTTTGAGATCACTTCCCATGAAGTATGATGCAAAGGTTTCAGCAATAGAAGAAACAATGGATATCAACAAGCTAACAATGGAAGAACTACAAGGAACTCTCACAACTTATGAGATGAGGATAAGTAAGCATCGAGTTCCAATAAAAGAAATTGCATTCAAGGCTTCAGAGAAAAAGAAAGGGAAAATTCTAGAGACAGATAGAGATTCAGATAATGATGAGGAAGCTAACTTCATCAAAAGGAAAAAGGACTCAAGGAATTACGAGAGATATGAAGAAAGTCAAATGCTACAAGTGTGGTGATTTTGGTCACTATGCAAACAAGTGTCCACATGAAGAAAATAGTGATGATGAAAAATAAGGTCACAGAAGAAAAGAATATGGAAAGCATAAGCATGACAAAGATGACAGATACAAGCAAAGCAGGTATGAGAAGAAGAAAAGTTTTCGTAGGACAAAGAAAACTTTCTACATTGAAGAAGCAAGTGATAGCTCAGATCACAGTGATAGAGACAAGTCAGATGATGAAAAGGAAGAACATCTATTCCTAGGAATAGAAGGTGAAAGAGAACAATGCTTTGTGTGTGGTCAAAGAGATCACAGATCAGGATATTGCAATGGATTCAGTGATAGTGAAGATGAGATGACACATCAAGGAAACAGGCATGGTCAAAGAAATCATGAAATTTTGTTTGCTATAGAAGATTATAATAATCTTAGTGACAGTGAAGATGAAGAAGTCTCACTTTTGGTAATAGAAAAAGAAGAGGATGAGCCAAGAAAACAAAAATCAGAAGTCAAAAGGCTAAAAGAAGAATACAAGAATCTTGAAAACAAGATTCGAACAGATGTCAAAATCAGAGAAGAACTACTTCAGACAATCAGTAATCTAAGAGATGAGCTTCAAAATGCAAAAAGGATAGAGGATAGGATGAATGAAGAACTAAGGGTAATAACGGCAAGACATGACACATTAGATGAAAAGGTTCAAAAAGGAGTGGAAACATATTTTAAGGTTGTATCTTATGTCCAAGAAAAATCACACTCAAAAGGAAAGGAAGTTCTAAAATATGAAAGCAAGGAAGCACCTAAGTTTTATGAAGAAAGTTCCAAAGTTCCTATGACTCCAAACATTCAGTTTGGATCTTGTTTTGAGATAGGTGAATCAAGTTCAAAAGGAAAATAAATTATTGAAAAGGAAAGCAAGGAAGAAATTAAGGAAGAGGATTTAGATACTACAAAGAAGGTTCAAGGATACAATGCACAAGTCAAAAATGATCACAAGGATAATGGTCAAGAAAGGTATGAGGAACCAAGGCATGAAAAAAGGGCTTTTCAAGGACATTTTTTTTCTTGTAATGGATTTGGAACACAAGGCTATACACTACAGGGTCTATGGATCAAAGAAGTTTGATTTTGCTAGAAGGAACTTCAAAGGAAGAAGGTATGGTTTTCAGGGACATTGCTTCTCATGCAACAGGATTGGTCATAAAGCATCTCAGTGCAAAGAAAATGAGCAACATGGTTTTGGATTTAGAGCTACACAATTTAGAAGTCATGGTCATAATGATTATGAAAACAGAACTTCACAATACAGGGTTCAAGAAAGGAATGGATATGGAAATTATTTCAAGAAAGAATTCAGGATATGGGCACCATCCAAAGGCTACAATATCAAGTGTTTTAATTGCAATAACTTTGGACATATTGCAAAATGGTGTAGGACTCAATTCCAAACAAGTTTAAGACAAGAAGGTCAAGCAGTTTCAAGGCAAGAAGGTCAAACAGGTTCAAGACAAGAAGATCAAGTAATTCATCAAGAGAAGGATATCAAAAAAATATGGAAGGAAGTTGACAGAGGAAAGAAACAATGTAATATGGGAGTAAAAGTACTCCCACCCCAAAATTAATCACCTCAAGAGAGAAGGTGGTGAGGGGGCTATGCTTAAGAGTCATATCTTTTAGCCCCATAGGTGTCCCTTTTGCCATTGATGTCAAAGGGGGAGAGATTTGAGTTAGGGGGGGAACCTCCAAAGAGAGCATTGAGTTAGGGGGAGCAGCCTCCAAAGAGAGTATTGAGTTAGGGGGAGCAGCCTCCATAGAGAGTATTGAGTCAGGGGAGCAACTTTGATTCTCAGAGATGGTTTTTGCAGTGATTGTGGTGATTTGGATTAGAGGTGTTGCCATCAATGACAAAGGGGGAGATTGTTGGCAATTTGAGTTATTTTATGTTGTCATTGATGTCACATGGATCATTGATGTCATATGGATCACATTTGAGTTTTGGTGGCAAAAGCACTTCATAAAATATCATTTATGATATTTTGGAGAGCATGGATATATAAAGGGTTTTTGTGAAAACCAAGGCAGGAAAAATAAAAGGTTTTATTTAAAACCATGGATGGCAGATTTGAAATGGGTTTTTCTTAAAACCTAGGTTGGATTTTCGTTTCATCAAAAAAGGTGCCCCGGTGATGGAGATATTTAATTTTAAATATTTAGTTTAAATTTTAAATTATTTAAAATTTAAATTTAAATTTTAAAATTAAAAATAAAATTATAGCGCCGACGTCTAAAGAAAGGAGGAAAGGCATATATTAAAAATAATAGCATCGACGTCTAAAGAAAGGAGGAAAGACATATATATATATGCCACCAAAAGTTTTGATAAATTCTTGTCCTCGATTTTCGAATGCATTCGAATTGATAATGTAATGCGAGAAGAGCCTGTGTGTTGAAGCGTGTGTAAAGAGGCGTGTGAAGGGTTTACGAAATTTGGGTCCATTGAAGAATCATTCATGGAGGATAACCAAATGCATAGGCACCTTTGGCCTAGTGGTTCATGCGTTGTGTAAGAAGTAGGAGGTCCTGCGATCGAGTCTTGTCGGGGATGCTTGCTGTGTTGAAATGCTCGAAGCATTTTTGAGTTTTCGAAGGGCGCAGAATATTGAGGTATTTGTTTTGGTTCATGCCCCTTTGAACACGTGAGGGCGTGTGGCCCAACGATGGCTTGGCCGCGGTTAAGGCGCTGAGCGAGGAGGCATCAAGGGATCGAATCCCGTCAGGGACAGAGGCAAGTTAATATATTTTTAATATTTTATTTTTCTAAAGTTGCCCTAGGAGAAATAAGGGTTATGATGCACCTTAAGAAAAAGAGAGATTTCTGGTGATTTTATTTTTGGAAGTATATCATATTATATATCGTTGGAAAGCTTATTTCGAGGGCTATTTGATTAACTTGCTTAGAGGGAGAAATAAGGTGTGTGTAAAGAGATATTTCTGATTTTGTAAAGAGGTTCAAAAGTGAAGGTTGCTTTGTTCTTTTTCAAAGAGGATTAATTCTTTCATGAGGGGACATGATGTATTTTATTGAGTAGGAGTAATAAGGTGTTATTTGGATATTATTGTTGTGTTATTAATCATGATCCCTAACCCTTATTGAAAGTTGAAAAAGAAAGTTTGTTGAGTGTGGCAGATTTAGTGGACAACTAATAAGGCATCAAAAGGTATGAGCAATATTCTCCATTGACTTTGTTTATGGTGGTTGATTTCTGAAATATCATTGGAGAGAAAAGGATTGATTGTGGTTTCCTTTTCGAAAGTGGTTGGTTGAATGCTTCAAGGTTTTCTGGTTTGAGAGTTGTGTTTAAACCTTGTTTTATAAGCATTGTTGTTGAAGCCATTAGTTGTGTGAAAAACCTGAGATAGGGTTTGAGAAGAACATGAGTATCATTGTTATGTGAAGAATGTTTTATAAGCATTGTTGTTGAAGCCCATTGATTGTACAAAGAACTTGAACTTGAGTTAGAGGAGAACATGAGTATCATTGTTATGTGAGATTTGTGGTTGAGCATTGTTGGAAACATTTGAGTTGGTTGATACTTGCTTGGACTAGGGTTTGTGAGAAAGAGTTGTTCCTTGTGGTGATTGGTTGAGTAGAGTTGTTTGAGCCTAGTCAAGTGATTGTGTGAAGTGGTTGTTCAAGTTCCATGAAACAAACTATTCTATATTCTGATTTGAGTTGAGATCATTGTGGATCATTGTTGTCATCCATTGTAGAGTGCATTGCCATTCATTGTTGAGTTCATCATTGAGCCTTGCCTTCATAGATTTGTGGATGAGATTTGAGTGCTACTTGAGCATGATTGATTGAGCCTTTGAGAAGGCCTTTGGGATAGATTTCTAGATAGATTTGTGGCAGCTTTTGTGCATGATTGATTGAGCCTTTGAGAAGGCTTTTGGGATAGATTTTTGGATAGATTTGTGGCAGCTTTTGTGCATGATTGATTGAGCCTTTGAGAAGGCTTTTGGATAGATTTTTGGACAGATTTGTGGTAGTTTTTGTGCATGATTGATTGAGCCTTTGAGAAGGCTTTTGGATAAATTTGTGGACAAATTTTGAGCAAGTTCTTGGTGAGCTTGCTAGAGCATATTTGAGCAAGTTCTTGGTGAGCTTGCTAGAGCAGAATTTGAGTAAGTTCTTGGTGAGCTTACTAGAGAAGATCATTGGATTGCCTACCTGAGCATATCAGGATTGTCTTCTAAGAGATCAAGATTCCTATGAGCAGATCAAGATTGCCTACTTGAGCAAATCAATGGATTGCCTTGTTGAGCAGATCAGTGGATTGCCTACTTGAGAAGATCAGTGGATTACCTACCTGAGCAGATCAGTGGATTGCCTACCTAAGCAGATCAATGGATTGCCTTGCTGAGCAGATCAGTGGATAGCCTAGCTTTGAGCAGATCAAAGTAATCATTTGTATTGGGATAAGGATCCCTATTTCTTTGTGAAATATTATAAGGATATTATCTTGTGGAGTACCCCACATTGGGGGAACCACGTTAAATCTTGTGTCTCAATTGTGTGTGGTGATTTGTGCTCTTGCTTACTATTGCTATCTATGTCATTAATGCACATTGCTATATTTGGATATTGCAATTAAGGACACTAATTGATATTGGTTTGGAAAGAAAGTAAAAAGTGGGCGCTATACTGTTCACCCCCCTCTCAGTATAAGCTTGTGTTCTTCATCTTAGACCTTTAATAATTAGATCAATTAATTTTTTTAAACCAATCTATAGTGTAGAACCATCTAGTAGTGAGAATGCAATAAATATTAAGCTTGAGTCATTAGGCTCAACTTACGTATTTTCTTTGATGCTCTTTGTACAATATCCAAATTACTTTTCTTCTTAGAGCTGAGTTTGCATCCATAAGAACTTTTAAACCAAAACCTCCTCTAGTTTTATCATCACACACCTTGCTCCATTTCACCAAAGGAAATTTATTTTTATCATGTAATCTTGACCACAAAAATGATTGTATAATATAGATTAAACTTTTTTCTATCAATTTTGACGTAATATACAAGGACATAATATGTTGGAATGGCTTAGAACACTAATTTAATTAGATATACTCTTACTACTAACCATAACTATCTACCTTTCCATGCTAGTAGTTTATTATGAAATTTACTTATAAGTGGATTCCACAATTCTATCTTATTCTCCCCTTAAATAAAGGCATCCCTATATATGTTACTAGAAAATTTGCCTCCTCCATTTGAAGTAACATGCATATCCTGCTTTGATTCTAGTTTGAGTGTTTAGGAAGTAAATTTTAGATTTAGTTTTATTAACTTTCTGCCTTGACGCTCTTTCATATTCCTTAAATAAGTTAGTCCAAGCTCCAACCTTGTTTTTACTTGCCCTTCCAAAAAGGATTGTATCATCTACATACTATTGATGGGTGATGTTGTCAATGTTATTACTAGCTTTAAGTTTGCTTATTAACCATCTTTGTATGTCTTCTTTAGGTTCCTTTTCAACATATTTGTCATACTAATAAACACACACACACACACACACACTATATATATATATATATATATATATATATATATATATATATATATGTACATATATATGTAATATATATATATATATATGTACATATATATGTACATATATATATATATATATATATATATGTACATATATATGTACATACATATATATATATATATATATATATGTACATATATATGTACATACATATATATATATATATATATGTACATATATATGTACATACATATATATATATGTACATATATATATACATATATATATATATATATATGTACATATGTATATATATATGTACATATATATATATATATGTACATATATATATATATATATATATATATATATATGTATATACATATATATATATGTACATATATATATACAATATATATATATATACATATATATATATGTACATATATATATACAATATATATATATATACATATATATATATGTACATATATATATACAATATATATATATATATATGTATATATATTTGTACATATATATATATATGTATATATATATGTATATATATATATACATATATATATATATATATGTATATATATATATATATACATATACATATATATATTATTTGTTTGTTTGTTTGTTTACAATACCGATTACTATGTTGTGAATGGTGCAGACAAGACTTTTTTTTCAATAACCAGAAGAAATAAATTAGTAAAACTTCAGTTTTTTTGGGGATATGTTTCAGTTTTTTTTATAAAGTCTAATTTTTTTTTGTAAATAGGTTTTGGGGATTGAGCAGGTTGTGGTTGATCCATCATCGTCGTCGTCAGTGATAGTTGAAGACCCATATGCAATTTTGATGAAAGCTTAGACTATGAAGGAGGTAAGCATTCATATTTATTACATTTAAATTTTCTTTGGAAGAAGTTTGTCAGCTACAATCATGAAGTGCATGCAATGAAGCTAGGGTTTGCAAAGTGAAGCACAAAGGAATTAAATCGAAGGGGTGAAAGGATTTACTTTGCTAGAGAGGAATATTTCTATGCACGTGAAAACTAGTTTGAAGAATTGTATTAGCTATAATTGTAGAGTGCATGTAGTAAAGCTAGGGTTTACAAGTGAAGCATAGTGAAAAGTAAAAAACACAAGTGACAATATTTTATTTTTCCTAAAACTAGAATGTGCTTAGATATATTCATGTGAATAAAATGAAGGTGGATCCTTACTCGACTAATATCTTTAAAAAATGACATAAGAAGCATCATCATTTTTTTAAAACCAAAGGGCGCTCAGATTTGTTCATGTGAAGAAAATGAAGGCTAGACAACTTACTTTCTAGATTCGAAACATGCAAAAGGTGAAAGGAGTTACTTTGAAATGGAGGAATATTTTCATGCATGTGAATGGTTGTTTGAAGATGTTAATCAGTTGGAATCATGAAGTTCATGCAACAAAGCTAGAGTTTGCAAAAAAAAATATTAACTTTTTTTTTATGACAATATAGTTTGGGAAATTGGTTTCTTATTTTGATGGAGACCGAAGATAAATGTTTGGACTTCTCAGAGGACCCCTTTGAGGAGCAACACATATTTTCAACTCCAAGGGCTAAGGGTCCCATTTTTGGACAAGACTTAGAAGTTGAGAATTAGGGGTTCCTAGGTTTTTTAAGTGGTCAGAATAATACTGGAGGTTATCAAACTTTAGTGGCTAGAGGGGATTTTATGTCAAAAGGTTCAGATTAAGTTAGTTGTCCTATTGACTACTCACTCTCAGGTGTCTCTAAACACTCTACTCAAGTGATGGGTCTAATGAATGAGCAAGCATTTCATTACAAGGAAGAAAAACTTGAGCAAGCTCCAAACAACCCAAACTCACTTTGTTTGATAGAGTTTCCTTTGTTTGGTTATGGTTTTATTGGTAAAAGTCTTGATTTAGAGGTCCTAAGTGGAGTGGGTCCAAAATTTCAATCAACACAGACTACAACTCCGATTACTAAAGTGCGTAAGGCACATAAAGTGGTTAAAAAGAGAAGGTTGAAGATCATAATGGTACTTGGGGAAGACCTAAGGATGGAACAAGTTTTGAAGTTTTTGGGGAAGGCCCTTATTGGAAAGTTTCATGGACATCAAATAGTTGATAAAACACTAAATGAGTGGTTGCAGAAGGTATGAGTCCCAATTTTAGGATACAGATCAATTTTTCACTTACTTGCCAGAGGATGGCTAGGTTTCCTTTTTCGATCTAAGGAAGATGCACAAAAAATTCTCGAAGGTTGTTGGTATTGGAGGTCTTCTTTTTTGGTTTTGAAGGCTTGTACAACTTGCTTTGATCATAGGACTAAAGTTGCTAGGAGAATCCTGATTTGGGTAAAACTTCCAAGTCTACCAATGGAGTTATGGTCAGAAAGAGCTTTAAAAGAAATTGGAGATTAAAACCTTATATATAAATATTTCTTTCAAATCTAGTGTTTTTTGGTTTGTAGCTCGGGTTTTGGTTGAGATGGATATCAGTGAAGGCTTACCAAACTGTATGAAGATATTTATGAGGAATACAGTTCATAAAAAAATCTTGGACTATTTGAAGATTCCTTTTAGATGTGTCCGTTATCATGTTTATGGACATATTTCTAAGGAATGTTCTAAATATTTCACACATAAAGTATGGAGGATAAAACAAATGACTAGTGGGTATTTCAATTCAGCCAACAACAATAAAAAGTTACCTATTTTTTAGAGCTCAATAGTGCTCCTTGATTTGGCGCAAACAAGCAAAAAGAATGTTGTTGAACTTAGAACCAAAACTCTAGAGGAGGAAGAAATTTTAGGCTTAGCTTTGTCTCTATTTCACTGTTCACAAGTTGTTAGAGAAGGAGATAGAGTCATAAAAAAACTATGAAAGGATTGGAACTCAATACTATTAAGTTTGTTGGTCAGTCATCTAAGTCTTATGACAATTAGCGTCCAATACATGTGGAGAATAATCTAGACTTAGGTAATAAAGAATTTTGTACACTTCCTTATGAATATTTGAAAAGAAGTCCTAGGGACAAGGAATTTTCTAGGATTTTGGACAATGGGTCGACAACCTCAAACATATTGAATAGGGATTGTGATCCAAATATTTTTGCTATTGGGGGAAGTATTTTTGACCTATCAGGTGAATCATATAGGGAGGTATCTATTTTAGGGGATGGTTTGGATATGGGCTCCTCTTGCAGATATTTGTTACATTATAGGAAAAGGGAATCTGAGTTGAGAACTTGTATAGTTGTTGGAAGGTTAGAGTTAGGTCTGGACCTCATAAAATAATTTTCCACTTTTTCAGCAGGTAGAAAATATTTTTTGTTTCATGCACAAGATAAGGCTTTGAGGTAAATTCAATAGGGTAAACAAAAATCTATCAAAGGGGTGACAAAATCAGTCTAAGATGTTTAAATATTCTTGTTATCCCTTAATATCTGAGGGCTTGGTAGTCCCTCTAAAAGACTTGCCTTAGCCAGGCTGGTGGAAATTCATAATTTGGATGTTATCCTTCTACAAAAAACCATTGGGGGCAAGTACAAAAGTCATTGAAGGATTAAGTAAATTGCTTAGGGACTAGGAGTTCTTGGCTCTAGATGCTACCAAAAATTCAAGGGGTGTTTCGACTAGCTAGAAGAACTCAGTCCTTATTTAATTCTTCCTTTATGGTTTCAAGCTTGTATACATAATTCTTTTTTAAAGACTTGGGTTTAAGGTTGTTAGTTATTAATTGTTATGGTCCCTATGAAGATAAGCAAGTCTTCTAAGATGATTTTTTCTTCCAAAGGTGTGTTAGAGATGAAAGAGTTATCATTAGTGGGGACTTAAATTTTATTATGACTAGAAGTGAGGTATGCGAAGAATATGCAAGACTTGATAGACTTACAAATTACTTTAGACATAAAATTGAAGAAGCTGGTTTAATTGATTTGGAACCAATAAAATTAATGCCTACATGGAAAAATTATAGAGCTGGGGAAGCTGGGATCTCAAAGAGGTTGGACAGATTTTTGATCTCAGAATAATTATACAATGAAATAGATAAAATAAGGTAATGGGTTAAGATTGGAGGTGGTTGAGATTATTCTTCTATACTTATTCAATTATAAAATCAAGAGGTAAAACCTTCCAGTCCTTTTAAGCTCAATCCAATTTGGTTGGAGGACGAATATTTTCACCAATTGATTAAAAAATAATGGATTGGCTATGACCAAATTTCTAGTTCATTGACAAGTTTTCAATTTGCTGCTGCTTTAAAAAAAGAAAAGGAGTTGTGTCATCTTGGATTGCAATTAAAAAGGAGAGTATGGATAGAGATTTTAAGTTGGCAGAGAAGGAAATTTCATGAATTCATAAAAAAATGAAGCTGGTTTGTTTAAAGAGGAGGGGAAAACAAGATTGGTTGAACTAGAAATTAAGAAGAACAAATTCTTGGAGTGGAGGGAAGCTAAATGGAGAATGAAAAGTAGAGTTGTATGGTTAAAAAAAGGGATGCAAATACTAATTTTTACATAATTTTGCTAATCATAGGAAGAAATTTAACACTATCTAGGAGATGAAAAATGAAGAAGGGATCCTCGTTAGGAGTTTTTCTAAGTTAGCAGATTTGGGAGTAAAACATTTTCAATCTATCTATAAAAAACCTGAGAGAGTCAATATTGGGGAAATTTTAAAGTTAACTACTTTCTTCCCCAGTTTTGTGAAAGAGGAGGATAATCAGTTACTTATAAAGGAGGCCACAAAGGAAGAACTGAAAGTTGTCCCGACTTCTTTCAAAAAGGATAAAAGCCCAGGGTCTGATGGATGGCTTGTGGAGCTTTTCCTAGTTTTCTATGATTTTATTGAGGAGGATCTTATCGGAGTAATGGAGGAAGTTAGGTTGAGTAGTCAGGTTTTGGGGGCTTTCAACCCCACTTTTTTAGCTTTGATTGCCAAAAAGGAGAAGCCTAGAACCTTTGATGAATTTAGATATATTTCATTGTGTAACTATATCTATAAAATCATTGCAAAGATTCTAGATGTTAGATTGAGAAGATTTTCTTTGAAATTATTTTCCAGGAGCAGTTTGGGTTTATAGCAGGTAGACAAATTTTTGAAGCCATAGTAGCTGCACAAAAGGGCCTTCATTCTAGTAAACTTAAAACTCTTCCTGTAATGGTCCTTAAACTAGATCTATCTAAATATTATGATAGAACTAGTTGGTTGTATCTCATATTGATGCTCTTGCATGTGGATTTTAGCTATCTAGTAGTAAAGTGGATTATGGGATACATTTATTATGTATCTTTTGTTGTTCTTATCAATGAATTAACTTCCAAATTCTTTAGACCCTCGAGAGGATTGAGATAGGGATATCCTTTATCTCCTTTACTTTTTTTACTGGTCGTTAAAGGATTAAGTAGATCTATTTTGGATGCAAGGAGGGCAAGATCCTTGTCTGGGATCAAAGTGGAGGTCTTTTATTTATCTCATTTATTATTCATTGATGATGTATTGTTGTTCACAAATGGTAGTTTAAAGAAAACTAGAAAGTTGAAGGAAATCTTGGACACTTACAGTATTGCTATCGATATGTAGATAAATTTTAAAAAAATCCTCTATTTTCTTTAATGGTCTAGAGCAGGAGACTCTACAAGGTCTAACAAGACTTCTTGTTAGACCTTGTACTTCCTATAGTCTTGGAAATCCTTTTACTCTCTTGGATTTCCAAGAAGTATTTAAGTATTTGGGTTTTGTACTGAAGCCAAATACTTACAGGAAGAGAGATTGAGGATGGATTATAGAGAATATTGAAGTTAGGATTAACCATTGGTGTAATAGATGGTTTTCTATTGGTGGGATATTAACACTTGTAAAGTCGGTTCTTGAGGTAATTATTGTGTTTTGGCACTCCTTAGCCTTCATTCCCAAAGGAGTTCTAAAGAAAATAAGAAAACATTATTTCAAATTTCTTTGGACTGGATGCAATAAACATGAAGGTATTCCTTTAGTCAAGTGGTAGAGTATTTCTAGGCCAAAGGAGGATGGTGAATGGGAACTTAAAAATATCCATCTTTTTTGTTATTCTTTGGCAGCAAAAAGTATATAAAGGATTTTGAGCAAAGAAGGATTATGGAAGAAGATTATTGAACAAAAGTATATCTATCTAGGGACTTTTATGGATTGGATCATAAGACCATAGAAAAGCTTTAAAAATGTTTCCATTCAATGGAAGGCACTAGTACATGTATTTCCCATGATTGAAAAATATTTGGCTTGGAAAGTGGACAACAATTAACAAGTTAGAATAAGGGTTGATTCTATTTTTGGTTGTGGAGAAAATATTTTGTTACCAAAAGCTATGATAATTTATTTACAATACAAGGTTTTTTACTTTCTTCATCAAGTGGGGAAATTAGATTCTTCAAGTCTTTGGACCCAATGCTGGAAGTAGGCTTAGGTCTTGGGTCTTTTTAATGAGTAGGCTATTTTGTGGAAGGCTTACATTGATAGTCTTAGTAATGTTACCTAATGTTGACTTGTTTTGTTTCTTCTTTAGTTAGGATAGTGCACTTTAAGGGGGAATGTTAGAATTAAAGTGCACTATGCCTCTGTTTTGACACTTGTCAGTTTATAATGACACTTGTCAGTTTATCATATAGGCCTTTTGCCTATATACGTAACTCATTTGTATCAATAAAATCATCCCATTAGTTTTACTCCTAACATTTGGTATCAAAGCAGGGTTTCCCTGCCCTGTGAAACCCTTGGGGGGGGATTTCCCTCATGGAAATCCTCCTCTCCCACTCCCTCCCCCTGATTTTTTTTTCTTTTCCCTATTTAAAAAAAAAAAAATTACCGAGGGAGTATGCTCTCCATCATTTGATGGATCAGAAACCAGATGGTAAGAATTTAAAGTTTAGGAAATTTTTTCAATTTTTTTTTTTTAGTTTTTAGACTGGGTTCTTGGTGCAGTTTTATTGGTTCTCTGTTTAGGCGTCGGTGTTGTTTTCATTCAATGGCTTTGGTTTTGCTATTGCTCCTTTGTTCATATTATCGCCCCTGCAATTCATCCATGCCATACACACTGGCCTGTTTGGATTTCTGGGGTTCTCTTTCGGTTGATTGTGTGGCCTGTGGTATGAATGTGTCCAACTGTTAAATTCAAACATCTAGGATGGAACCAGTCCTTGCAAAGAGGAAAAGCGTAGAAAGTCAGAGCCGCCGGAACGACCCCGAACATAAGGATTATCCTCCACACGAAATCGGGCTCCGAAGACGTCCAGGTTTCAAAAGTCTATAAGCCACGGGTGTATAGCCAACTTGGCATAGATTCGAGTCTCCCTTATCATTAGTAGTTAAATATTTTGTGTTCTGTTTGCAAAGTTCTCCGCGTTCGTCCACCTTCAGGGAAGCAGTTTGCCTCAAAAAAAGATTATCGCAATGTATGTTATCAAGAGAGATGGGAGGCATGAGGCTGTGCACTTTGATAAAATCACAGCCAGGCTAAAGAAACTCAGCTATGGCCTCAATTATGAGCAATGTGATCCTGTGCTTGTTTCACAGAAGGTTTGCACAGGGGTCCACAAGGGGGTCACCACCAACTAGCTGGATGAACTGGCTGCCGAGACTGCTGCTGCCATGGTTGCCAATCACCCTAACTATGCCGTGTTGGCTGCCAGGATTGTTGTTTCCAATATCCACAAGAACACCAAGAAGTCATTCTCTGAAACAGTCAAGGACATGTACAACCACATGGACCAAGGATCTGGTCAGAAGGCCCCTCTGATATCAGATGATGTGTATAATATCATCATTAAGAATGCTGGTCGTTTAGACAGTGAAATAATATATGACAGGGATTTTGACTATGATTATTTTGGCTTCAAGACCCTGGAGAGGTCATATATGTTAAAATTAAATGGAGTGGTGGTGGAGAGGCCTCAACATATGCTGATGAGGGTTGTTGTAGGGATTCATAAGGATGACATTGAATCTGCTATCAAGACTTACCATTTAATGTCTCAGAGATGGTTTACCCATGCCTCTCCAACTTTGTTCAATGCTGGAACTCCAAGGCCCCAGTTGAGTAGTTGCTTCCTTATCTGTATGAAAGATGATAGCATTGAGGGGATCTATGATACACTCAAGGAATGTGCTGTGATTAGCAAGTCAGCTAGAGGAATTGGAGTTTCTGTCCATAACACGAAACCTTTCATGGCAAACATCGCCGCGATGAAAGCCCCTCGCATTTTCTTGTTGGCGTACTCCGACATTATCGTTGCAGACAAGGGATAGTCACCGTCGATGCCGAAGCCGAGCCAGAATCTGAAGAAACAAAGCGTCGTCATCACGAACTTTGTCGCCCCAGTTTTTTGCAACAAATCAAAAGCGGCTGACCTTTCCTTTGGTGCTTGGAGCGTCAAGTATCCAGCAGCTGCTAGCGTAGTTGAATCGCCAGGTTTACGGCAGAGAGCAGTCATACGGGTATACCCACATGGCAGCCACGGTGGGAGACAGACGGATTGGCGCAAAGTAGTTAATATTTCATGAAAATATTGATGTGGAAAATACATATTATCAAGCGAAGTTAGTGCAAGAAGTTCGGGAGGCCACGACACCACCAGGCGGACAACAGTAGTGGGTGACAGAGTGGTGCAGTCGTTGCTGCATAATGGCACAACAGACAGTCTATTATCGTGAAGACCATTTCCTGGACATGCATCTTCAGATTTTCGAGCAGAGGCACGTGGACGCATCCAATGCCACTTGGCAGTTGTGGGGTGAAGACGTGCCGTCTTAAATGGGTGACAAGCCCATGAGAAGAAGTGGCGCTGAACAAGCATTATACCGTGACTGTGTTGTGTGATGCATTTTTTTTTAAATGAAAGCATAACATAAGAGAGGACTATTATTTTAAAGATCAAAGGGGTATTTTAATTCAAAAGGGAACACTTTATTAATGTATGATGGGGAACTAATTTTCAATGCTATTTTTCGAATTAAGGTGGAAGGCCCCTCATGCTTGTTGGAAGGGAGCAAATGGCCGACTATATGGCCTCATTAGCTATTTTTTAATGCTTTTTCCACATGGAAGAGTGGAAGTGGAAGACCCACATGGCTCTTATTGTACTCCTTCATTTAAAAACTGATGATGGCCTAGATGGCCCATGTAATCCCCCTACGAGGGAAAATTGAGTCTGTCTTTTTATTCCGCCACAGTGCGATGCCAGGAATATGATATTCCTGAGGTTTATTTTGCTGCCTTAGATAGGCATTATGGTTTTTCCACATGATGAAGGCCCCTTTGATGGTGGAATATAGGGGTATTTATAGTCGTTGGAAATGTTTTTCAGCGACGGACACAATGGTGGTATCATATTGTAATTTTGAGGCTGTTTCAATTGAATTTTTTAGCCTCAAAGTTTTTTTTTCTACCTTGCAGTGCACTCTTGGTTGTACCCGACACTCCCAAGGTACTTGTAAAGTGAACCTAGTATCTAGTATTCACCTCTATCTACTTGGCGGATGCAGCGGCTGGTTACCCATGCATTTCGGTAAGATGAGGTGACTACCATAAGGACACTTATTCTAGGGACTACAGACATAGACACCCTAGACTCTATCCGAAGTTTTTCTGGATCTACTTCTGAAGACTACAGACAAAGACACTTCAGAAGATTCTCTTCTTCTCTTCTTCTCCTCCATATTTGGCATCTATGGCTCATTTTATTGTATTGAGTGCATTTTCGGCAGAGACCGACACTCTTATATGGCTCGTATTTCCTTTGTATTAAGGTGCATTTTTGGCAGAGACCGACACCTTCTAGATTGAGTTCACCATGAGGAGGGATTTGATATTTAAAGTGAATATAGTCAGTGACCTATGAGAGGCTGTTAGCATAAATTAGTATTCCATTCATTGGCATGTTAAAAGAAGCACTCGTAGGCGCTCTCCAATTCTGGTGTCTAACCACCCAGGTGGTTAGAACAGTTTGTAACCACATGTATTTTCTATATCAGAAGATTAATGAGAAGATAACAATTGCTTCGTAATTTCTTTATGGTATCAGAGCCACGGAGACAAGACGCAGACCAGACAGAGGACAGACCGGGACGCGACGCAGACGGAGACCAGACGGGACCGACGAGACGAGAGAGATGACCGGACCCGACACGAGACGCAAGAGTGACGCAGAGACCAGACGGGACTGAAAACAGACGGGACTGACGAAGACGCAGAGACCAGACGGGACTGACAACAGACCGGACTGACACCGACGCAGACAGGACTGACGACAGAGGGAGCAGGCTTCGCGGATCGGGGCGGTTCGACGGAGGCAAAAGGAGGGGGGGTGGTTGCCCGAAGGCAACCGAATCTCCTATGTTCGTTGCGGGACATAAAAATTGTTCCATAGTGGCCGCATCGGCCATGTGGGACTAATATTTTTTTTCTACTCGCCCAGTCCCTACGCCTCTAATATCTCCTCGTGCCTGTTTCATTCCATTGGGGTCGCTGGCTCCAGTGGTATTTGCGCTCGCTGTTTACCCGAAGGTTACGGGTTCCAGTCCCGGCAGTGTTTTTTTTTTACGCTCTACGCGCTCTTGTGACGGCGGCGCAATTTTTTGACGCCCTCTGTACATTGTGACGGCGGTGCAGCAGTTTTGACGCCCTACGCGCCCTTGTGACGGCGAAGACGACATTTTGATGCCCTGAATGCCGTTATGATGGTGGAGAAGGGGTTTTTTGACGCCCTGTCGTGCATTTGACACCTTCACATGGTGATTTGACGCCTATAACACTTGGTTTAGGTATTTTTTCCCATCTTGTCTCATTTGCAAATCAAAGGGGGGAGATCTCAGTTTCTTCACATTATTCATTTGCAAAGTTAACAGATAAAGGGGGGAAATCAACTTTATAGGAGATAAAATTTGTGGGCATTTATGATTGTTTTTTTTGCATTTAAATATTCTATTTTCTTGCATTCACAATCATAAATTAAACAAAAGTATAAGACCCCAAATTTATACCCTATTTGTGCAATTTATTGCACAGCAACGTTCGGTATTTGAGATACCTCTGGTCCACACTTACGGTGTAATGCTGTCGTGCTTTGGACTACTGTATTCGTCGCCTAATATAGCTGCAACAACGATGTCTGAGCTTGTTCTCTATAAATCGTCGGGGAGAAATAAGGCAACCTTGGTTTTTTTGTTTTTTTTCCACTTCATACCCACATCGTGATTGTTGTTAGGCGTAAATCCTGACGAAAGTTTTTTTCCCAAAGTGTTTAGGGGAAGTTACGCCCCACGCATGCGGAATAAAACTTTCTATGGTAGGTGTCATTAACAACACGATGCCCTTTCAGTATCGCCTATGTTCAATATATTGTGCTTCTCATATGTACTTATAGTCTCCCTCACGTAAGGGCGAGTACATATTGAGTAGTATACTGTTCATATATACCTATAGTTTCCCTCACGTAAGGGCGGGTATATGTTGAATGGTTACGAGTATAAAGATCTGGCAGGTATAAAGAAAGGGAGACCAATTGGTGATATAAGGAACTTTCATAATGGCCACCATTCATAAGTATCTTTCAGACTCCCAATTGTTGAAAGGTCCTAACTTTGTTCCATGGAAGACAAAGATGAAAGCCATACTTCAGTTGGAAGATTTATGGGATGTAGTGACTGGCACTGAAACACGTCCTACATCACCAGGAACAGATCAAGATGATTGGGATAAAAAAGACAAGAAGAGTTTTGTATTTATCTTACTTGCTACTACAGATGAGGTGCAGCCTCATATTTGTGATGCAAAAACTAGTAAGATAGCCTGGGATGCCTTGCTCACAATTTTTGAAGGCAAGAATCAATCTTCTATCCTTCATCTTCAAACTCAACTACATAATCTCAGTATGAGTTCTGGAGAAATAGTTGACATATTCCTATGCAGAGTGGCAGATTTGAAAGCGAAATTGAATGCTATGGGAAAACCTGTGGATGATGATGTCTTGAATTCAGTTATCTTGAGAGCATTACCAATTTCCTACAAGATGTTGATCACCTCTCTCAATGTTTCCGGTAGACAAGTCTCATTTGTGGAACCGGTAAACTTGCTTCGGACCGAGGAGGAAACTCAGGTCCAGAAAGATGACATGCCAGATAATGCTCTCTCCACTCAGCAAAGTAGTAAACAGAAAGGCCAATTTCAAAAAGGAGGTGCTTCTTCCAAAGGAAAAGGGAAGCAATCTCAGCAAAAAGATACAAAACATTGCAAAATTTGTGACATGAATAACCATGACACCAACGAGATGTTGGTTCAAAAACAAGCAACCAAATGAGAGAGGTTCCCACAAGAAGGGCAAAAATAAGAAAAAATACAATAAGCATAAACAATCTAAAGGCCATGTAGCTTATGTCGAATCCAACTCAGAGTCACCTTCTTCTGATTCTGATTCAGATTCTGACTCTGAAAGAGCACACAAGGTGCTCATGACTCATACTTCGTCTTCTCAGATAGATGATGTATGGTATATTGACTTAGGAGCTAGCAAACACATGACTGGGGATAAATCATGGTTTAATACTTTTGTGGAGAAAGAGAGTAAGCCAGTCACAATTGCTGATAATTAGGTATATCAAGTAAAAGGAGAAGGGGATATTTCTGTGTCTCTTCCTGATGGTAATTGTCAAATTGAAAAATTTCTCTATGTTCCAGGCTTAGCAAATAATCTACTTTCAGTCACTCAAATGTTGGATATAAACATGGAAGTCGTGTTTCGAGTTGTCAATGGCAAGAAGAGATGTTTTATCACACATTGTGGTAAACATGTTGCCACCGGATCTTACAAACATGGCTTGTTTATTCTCGATGCTATTTCCACTCCCCATGTTACGAAGCAATTGTTATCTTCTCATTAATCTTCTGATATAGAAAATACATGTGGTTACAAACTGTTCTAACCACCTGGGTGGTTAGACACCAGAATTGGAGAGCGCCTACGAGCGCTTCTTTTAACATGCCAATGAATGGAATACTAATTTATGCTAACATCCCCCCTTATTACATTATTAGCAAATCCCAATTGTATTCCGAAACTTTTCAAATTTGATGCGTCCAAGTGCTTTGGTAAAGATATCTGCAACTTGAGCATCAGTAGGAATGTAGTGAAGTTGGATATGGTGCTTTGGAACTTCATCTCGTATAAAATGACATCTTGTATCAACATGTTTGGTACGTTCATGAAAAATTGGATTTTTTACAAGATTCAAAACACCTTGGTTGTTGCAATACAGATGAAGAGGAAGATTCTTTGGAAGGCCCATGTCTGTAAGAATGCGACTTAACCACATGATCTCACGAGTCGCTTCACTGGCTGCATGATATTCGCTTACGTAGAAGATAAAGCAACCACATGTCGCTTCTTCTTGTGCCATGAGATAGGTCCAGGATCCGAGATGGAAAACATATCCGGAGGTGGATTTACGATCATCAAGGGATCCAAAGATAATCTGAGTCTATGTAGCCCAGTAAGAAAAATTTATTATTCTGTCTATATTCTAGACCATAATTTGTAGTACCGTGAACATAATGAAGAACTCTTTTTGCTGCTTTCCAGTGACTCACTTTAGGCTCTTGCATGAACCTTGAAAGATATCCTACGACAAAGCCGAGATCCGGGTCTGGTATTTGTCAGATATAGGAGACTCCCAATCAACTGGCGATAGAGAGTACCATCTACCTAAGGTGACTCATCATATCGGGATAACTTAAGTCCTTGCTCCATGGGAGTTGCTTTTGACTTACAATTAGTCATCCGATATTTTTCTACTAAAGTCTTGGCATATTTTTTCTATGTTACTCTAATATGGAACTTCTGTTGAGTAATTTCTAAGCCAAGACAATAGTGTAGAAGTCCTAGATCTGTCATATCAAAAGATTGCTTCAAGTCATCTTTTACTAAATCAATCATTTTTTCTGAGCTTCTGTGATGATCAGATCGTCAACATAAAGTACAAGAATCACTATATCAGAACCATTTTTCTTAATATAGAGATTTGCATCTGAAGGACTTCTAATAAAACCATGCTGCACAAGGTGACTGTCTATCTTGATATACCATGCCCGAGGAGCTTGTTTTAAACCATACAAAGATTTGATCAACTTGCACACTTTTTGTTCTTGCCCCTCAACCTCATATCCTTCTATTTGAGTCATGTATACTTCTTCTTGTAAGTCACCATTCAAGAAGGCACTTTTAACATCCATCTGATGCAATTTCCACCCAAACTGAGCTCCCATGGCACAAAGTACTCTAATGGTAGTCATTTTTGCAGTAGGGGCAAAAGTCTCTTCATAATCTATGCCTTCTTTCTGAGCATATCCCTTTGCAACAAGTCGGGCTTTATGCTTATCAATAGATCCATCTGCCTTATACTTTACTTTGAATACCCATTTGCAGTCGATGGGTTTCTTTCCTGTTGGCAGATTGACTAGTTTCCAAGTATTATTCTTAAGAAGAGAGTTATGTTCTACATCCATAGCCTGTTTCCACTGTGGTTGATTAAGGGCAGATTTAACCGTTGTGGGTTCATTTGTATTTAATGTAGACATATAAAGTTTTTCTTCATCCTCATCTTCTTCCCTGTCATATTTGGTACTCACTGACAAATCATCAAAGTGTTGACAAAGCTCGTCAACCTCTGAAGTAGATGCTTCTGCTCTCTTCTGTTGTGTCATACTGCGAGTACATGGCCTATCAAGAGATAGATCTGGAAAGGAGTTCAACTTAGCATCTCTCAAAGTGCTAGTATACCATTTTGGAACTTTTTGTGTTGACTTTGGAAGTTGAACTTCCTTTTTAGGTTTTGTATCATCTATGTATACAATTGTTGATGTGTCTTTTGATGTAGGAGCTTCATCAAATACAACATCTCTACTCACATGTGTCTTCTTGGTCTTAGGATCAATCAATCGATAACCTTTTGAGTACTCATCATAGCCAAGAAAAATACACGGCAGGGTTTTCTCATCCAGCTTCCTTCTTTTCTATTTTGGAATGTGCATGAATGCTTTACACCCAAACACCTTCAGATGAGAAATGGAAGGTTTCTTATCACTCCATGCTTCTTGTGGAGTCTTCCCTTGTAGAGCACGAGTGGGTGCTCTATTTAAGAGGTATGACGTCGTGTTTATCGCTTCGCCCAATATTGATCCTCAAGATGTGCTCCTTTTAGCATACATCGAACCATTTCCATAATGGAACGATTTCTTCTTTCTGCAACTCCGTTCTGCTGAGGTGTATAGGCTGTAGTCAGTTGTCTTTTTATCCCATGTTCTTTAAGGAACTCTGAAAAATCTTTAGAGGTGTATTCCCCCCCTCGATCTGAGCGGAGGGTTTTTATCAAACATCCTGATTCCTTCTCAACAAGCTTCTTAAACTGTTGGAAGGTGAGAAGTGCTTCTGATTTCAACTGAAGGAAGAAAACCCACATCTTTCGTGAGTAATCATCAACGAATAGTTGAAAATACTTTTTCCCACCATAGCTGGTTGGCATAGGACCACACAGATCGGTATGTACCAGCTCTAAAGGTTTTGTAGCTCGAGACGAGCTTGCTTCAAATGGCACTCGATGTTGCTTCCCTGCTAAGCAATCCGAGCAAACCGGCAAGATAGATGAGAGGGGCGAAAGACCTTTCACCATCCCATATTTGTGTAATTCAAGCAAATATCCAGAACTGAGATGCCCATACCGTCGATGCCAGAGAGAGGTGGCCTCCTTTGTAGTTACAGCCAAAGCAACTACAAAGCCATGTCCCTCCGCTCAGATCGAGGGGGGGAATACACCTCTAAAGATTTTTCAGAGTTCCTTAAAGAACATGGGATAAAAAGACAACTGACTACAGCCTATACACCTCAGCAGAACGGAGTTGCAGAAAGAAGAAATTGTTCCATTATGGAAATGGTTCGATGTATGCTAAAAGGAGCACATCTTGAGGATCAATATTGGGCAGACGTAGTAAACACAACGTCATACCTCTTAAATAGAGCACCCACTCGTGCTCTACAAGGGAAGACTCCACAAGAAGCATGGAGTGATAAGAAACCTTCCATTTCTCATCTGAAGGTGTTTGGGTGTAAAGCATTCATGCACATTCCAAAACAGAAAAGAAGGAAGCTGGATGAGAAAACCCCGCCATGTATTTTTCTTGGCTATGATGAGTACTCAAAAGGTTATCGATTGATTGATCCTAAGACCAAGAAGACACATGTGAGTAGAGATGTTGTATTTGATGAAGCTCCTACATCAAAAGACACATCAACAATTGTATACATAGATGATACAAAACCTAAAAAGGAAGTTCAACTTCCAAAGTCAACACAAAAAGTTCCAAAATGGTATACTAGCACTTTGAGAGATGCTAAGTTGAACTCCTTTCCAGATCTATCTCTTGATAGGCCATGTACTCGCGATGATGACACAACGAGAAGAGAGCGAAGCATCTACTTCGAGAGGTTGACGAGCTTTGTCAACACTTTGATGACTTGTCAGTGAGTACCAAATATGACAGGGAAGAAGATGAGGATGAAGAAAAACTTTATATGTCTACATTAAATACAAATGAACCCACAACGGTTAAATCTGCCCTTAATCAACCATAGTGGAAACAGGCTATGGATGTAGAACATAACTCTCTTCTTAAGAATAATACTTGGAAACTAGTCAATCGCCAACGAGAAAGAAACCCATCGACTGCAAATGGGTATTCAAAGTAAAATATAAGGCAGATGGATCTATTGATAAGCATAAAGCCCGACTTGTTGCAAAGGGATATGCTCAAAAAGAAGGCATAGATTATGAAGAGACTTTTGCCCCTACTGCAAAAATGACTACCATTAGAGTACTTTGTGCCATGGGAGCTCAGTTTGGGTGGAAATTGCATCAGATGGATGTTAAAAGTGCCTTCTTGAATGGTGACTTACAAGAAGAAGTATACATGACTCAACCAGAAGGATATGAGGTTGAGGGGCAAGAACAAAAAGTGTGCAAGTTGATCAAATCTTTGTATGGTTTAAAACAAGCTCCTCGGGCATGGTATATCAAGATAGACAGTCACCTTGTGCAGCATGGTTTTATTAGAAGTCCTTCAGATGCAAATCTCTATATTAAGAAAAATGGTTCTGATATAGTGATTCTTGTACTTTATGTTGACGATCTGATCATCACGAGAAGCTCAGAAAAAATGATTGATTTAGTAAAAGATGACTTGAAGCAATATTTTGATATGACAAATCTAGGACTTCTACACTATTGTCTTGGCTTAGAAATTACTCAACAAAAGTTCCATATTAGAGTAACACAGAAAAAATATGCCAAGACTTTAGTAGAAAAATATCGGATGACTAATTGTAAGTCAAAAGCAACTCCCATGGAGCAAGGACTTAAGTTATCCCGATATGATGAGTCACCTCAGGTAGATGGTACTCTCTATCGCCAGTTGATTGGGAGTCTCCTATATCTGACAAATACCGGACCGGATCTCGCTTTCTTGTAGGATATCTTTCAAGGTTCATGCAAGAGCCTAAAGTGAGTCACTGGAAAGCAGTAAAAGAGTTCTTCATTATGTTCACGGTACTACAAATTATGGTGCTGGAATATAGACAGAATAATAAATTTTTCTTACTGGGCTACACAGACTCAGATTATGCTGGATCCCTTGATGATCGTAAATCCACCTCCGGATATGTTTTCCATCTCGGATCTGGACCTATCTCATGGCACAGTAAGAAGCAGCATGTGGTTGCTTTATCTTCTACAAAGCAGAATATCGTGCAGCCAGTGAAGCAGTCTGTGAGATCATGTGGTTAAGTCGCATTCTTACAGACATGGGCCTTCCAAAGAATCTTCCTCTTCATCTGTATTGCGACAACCAAGGTGTTTTGAATCTTGTAAAAAATCCATTTTTTCATGAACGTACCAAACATGTTGATACAAGATGTCATTTTATACGAGATGAAGTTCCAAAGCACCATATCCAACTTCACTACATTCCTATTGATGCTCAAGTTGCAGATATCTTTACCAAAGCACTTGGACGCATCAAATTTGAAAAGTTTCGGAATACAATTGGGATTTGCCAATAATGTAATAAGGGGGGATGTTAGCATAAATTAGTATTCCATTCATTGGCATGTTAAAAGAAGCGCTCGTAGGCGCTCTCCAATTCTGGTGTCTAACCACCCAGGTGGTTAGAATAGTTTGTAACCACATGTATTTTCTATATCAGAAGATTAATGAGAAGATAACAATTGCTTCGTAATTTCTTTAGAGGCAACATCCTCTGAGGATGACCTGTAGAGGCAACAGACCCAAAAGTGGTTGACCCTGAGGCACCCATGATGACCCTGAGGCACTTAGATGGCTGACCCAGTGTTATTTTGTTGCCTAGAGAGGCATGCTATTGATTTTTAAGCAAGTTGAAGGCCCCATTCAAACCCAAGTATAGGGGTATTTATAGTCGTTGGAAACGTTTTTCCGTGACGGACACAATGGTGGTGTCATATTGTAATTTTGAGGCTGTTTCAATTAATTTTTTTTAGCCTCAAAGTTTTTTTCTACCTTGGAGTGCAATTTCGATTGTACCCGACACTCCCAAGGCACTTGTAAGTGAACCTAGTATCTAGTATTCACCTCTTTCTACTTGGCGGATGCGAGAGGTCGGTTACCCATGCATTCCGGTAAGATGAGGTGACTACGATAAGAACACTTATTCTAGGGACTACAGACATAGACACCCTAGACTCTATCCGAGGTTTTTTTGGATCTACTTCTGAAGACTACAGACGAAGACACTTCAGAATATTCTCTTATATTCTTTCTTCTTCTCCTCCATATTTGGATCTATGGCTCATTTTATTGTATTGAGTGCATTTTCGGCAAGACCGACACTCTTATATGACTCGTTTTTCCTTTGAATTAGGTGCATTTTCGGCAGAGACCGACACCTTCTAGATTGAGTTCACCATAAGGAAGGATTTGATATTTATGGTGGGACTAGTCAGTGACCTACGAGAGGCAACATCCTCTAAGGATGACCTGCAGAGGCAACAAACCCAGAAGTGGCTAACCCTGAGGCACCCATGATGACCCTGAGGCACTTAGACGGCTGACCCAGTGGCAACAGACCCGTGGAAGTGGCTGACCTTGAGGCAATAGACCGAGATGTATACACAATGAATCTAGCATTATTCATAGTTGGAGAGCCAAGCGCAAAGAGCACGAGCCTAGACCAAATCAGCAATAAGAGAGGATGATAGGTTGTTTTAGAGAAGTCAACATTAAGGGGGAATGTTACCTAATGTTGACTTGTTTTGTTTCTTCTTTAGTTAGGATAGTGCACTTTAAGGGGGAATGTTAGAATTAAAGTGCACTATGCCTCTGTTTTGACACTTGTCAGTTTATATTGACACTTGTCAGTTTATCATATAGGCCTTCTGCCTATATATGTAACTCATTTGTATCAATAAAATCATCCCATTAGTTTTACTCCTAACAAGTAAGATTCATATCAAGCTGAGAGCTGAACCAAATACTATTGCTTGGGCATATAACAAATCTGGGGGTTAGTATATGGTTAAACTTGGTTACAAAGAAAGTTTTGATCCTCATCCTCAAGGGTCTACTTGGTGGTGGAAGCAGATTTGGAAATTAACTACCCAAAAAAAGACAATTATTTCATGTGGTTAGCTTTGAGAAACAAGGCTTTCACTTGGGAAGTTTTACAAAGGAGAAGCATACAAGGTCCAATTATTTGTATGTTGTGTCAGTCAGAGGAGAAAAACATCACACATTTGTTAATCAAATACCCTTTTCTTAATAGGTTTGGTTAGAAGCTAAATAGATAACTGGAGTACAAAATATTTGGGAAGGAGAAACAATGGAGGTATGCTTAAGACAATGGTTTTTGAAAAAAGAGCTGAAACAATTTCTTTCTTTATCATGTCTTATATGTTGGGGTATATGGTTGGCACAAAATGCAAATATTTTTGAAGGGAAGTTAATACCCCTATTTCAAGTCATTTTTTCAAGTGAGAACTTTGGTCTCAATCAATAAAGGGCTTGGCAAACATAAGAAACCTTGACAAGTAGACAATTTGTTCATTGAAAAGTCTCAACCATGGGGTTTTTTTGATGGGGTCAATCAGAGACAGTCGTCGTTTAGTAGTACGAGAGACATTCTATACTTATCAGATACCCACTTTATCAAATTTAAAGTAGGTCTTGGGATAGGTTCCAACAATTTTACTGAGTTTCAAGCATTAAGATTGTTAATAAAGTGTGTTGCAGAGAGATGTGAAAAATTTACAATTTTTTGGAGATTCTACTCTGGTCATCAACTGGATGAATAGATATACTAAATTAAAAAATCATTTGCTTAGACTAGTGGGAGATAAACTGTTGGAGGCAATTTCTCTTTTTGAAAATATCTCTTTTATTCATGTTTATAGGGAATTAAATCAAGAAACAAATAGGTTATCAAAAGAAGGTCAACAAGTTCGAGAAGGTTTATTGCAAATGGAAGAGAACAAGGATGAAGTTTCTTCTTTCACCCATTTATCGTACCCCTAGTTTCTATGCTAGCTTTAGGTTTTTACTGTGGACCTGTTCATTTGATTAGAGCTTTATGACATATTTTAACTATTTTATTTTCTTTCTGTTGGTTTCTTTTTCATCGATTTCTATCTAGGTTTTAGACATGGAAGTTATTTGGATGATTAAGTATTGATATATAAGGATATTATTCTTATTATCCCCATGCTATTTTGAAGATGAATTTTTTCCTCTTTGATCTGTCCGACTATAATCATATTTTGATTCCCAGTAATATGATTTTATCTGGGTTTTTGTTTGTGCCAAGGCACATGAGAAGTGTAATTTTCTTTCATTCTTGAAATAAAATTACGATTTTTTTCTTGAATTTTTTTTTTTGAAGTTCCTATACAAAAAAACCCTCCTCTTTATTTATCTAATAAAAAAATAATAATAAACAAATATATATATATATATATATATATATATATATATATATTGTTGAATAGGGAACCTCTATTATCCTTAGTCCACTGGTTAAAAATAGTCAATGGGACCTCCAACACCCTAAGGAATCGAACCAAAGTAACCTACCTACTGACAAGCACACCTCATCGACAAGCACTTGGCCACTACCAACCAACCTATTTCTTTTTGGACTAAAATTTTGAGTTAAAAATTTATGAGAGGTCTCGATCCCCTCGTAGTGGGTTCGAACTTGAGTCTCCTGAATAAAAACCTAAAAACATTACAAAAACCTCATTAGATACGAATATTTTATTTTATTTTCAATAAGCTACGGCTTCTATTGGAGGCCACTCCCATTACAAAAAAAAATTACATTGCTCTACAAATATTTTATTTATAATATATTTTTTTGATACATAGAGGAATCAATAACTACCTTTCTTTTTAACAACTGGTTACAAGGTCAAGTCGCATTGCCTCCAATTGTAGCGTCAAATCATGGTGCTACCACTATAACCCCTATCTTGTCTTAGTAAATACAAATCGGAGTGAGGGAGACCCTAATGGCATGGAGTTGGTACCGCTGTCATCAAGCTGACACACATTCAACGAACTTAGATCAGAGTACTACATTTGCCTAAATTGGGCATGCCCTCGAAGTTTGAACCTATATCTCTTATTGATAAGTGCCCAACGTTTTATTTATCCACCTAACCCCTTGGAAACATTTATAATATTATTATATATAATAATTTTTTTTTAAAACAATTTAAAAGATTTTTTTTTTTTTGGATTTGGTTAGTGTGAGAAACCCTACGAACGACGTCTCCATAAAGGGGAGAGCTAAGCTTTTCAATAAGGAATTTAACACACAACTACACATGTTATGGCTGGTTTGAACTTTGGACCTCTAAACAATCCACTATCTAGAGGGAAACCACATGAATTTTTTTGTTCTCATATGTCTCTATAGTATATAGATTTGAACTCGAAACCTCTCAAATAGGTTAGGTGGATTGGTAAGTGTTTGTTTGGCCAAACATTTACCAAGAAGACACCCAGGTTCAAACCTCGAGGGCAACCTGTTTTCAAAGGTAGTAGTTTGATCTGAATCTTCTAAGTGTATGTCAGACCAACGATGATGGTATGAATCTCGAACCATCGGGTCAACAATTGGGTCAACAATAACGAAGAGGAATAGGTTTGGTGGAAGCAGACCAACGATGACGGTATGAATCTCGAACCATCGGTTCAACAACTAGGTCAACAATAACAAAGAGAAATAGGTTTGATGAAAGCAGACCAACGATGATGGTATGAATCTCGAACCATCGGGTCAACAACCGAGTCAACAGTAACGAAGAGGGATAGGTTTGGTGGAAGCAGACCAACGATGACGATATGAATCTCAAACCATCGGGTCAACAACTAGGTCAACAATAACGAAGAGGAATAGGTTTGGTGGAAACAGACCAACGATGATGATATGAATCTCGAACCATCAGGTCAACAACCAGGTCAACAATAACGAAGAGAAATAGGTTTGGTGGAAGCAAACCAACGATGACGGTATGAATCTCGAACCATCGGGTCAACAATAACGAAAAGGAATAGGTTTGGTGGAAACAACCTTGTGGTTTAAACCGTGTACTTGTTACTTGTCAGTTACTAAAAATAATGTAGTTGTGTGACCAACTCTCTTATATAACTGAAGAGAAAGACTATAAAAAAGATTCAAACCTTTAATCTTTCATATTCAATAAAACTCGCCACTTCATTCAAACTTCTAATTACTCCCACCAATTTTAAACCCCGTCAAATGGTCAATTCTCCCGCAACCTTTTAAAAAGGAATTCAAATTCTGACAGTCTGCGAGTATATTTGACTTTTAAACAAGTTTTAAGGACCGCCCTGCCAGTCTGGGTATTGAAGGACACGTTTATCTGCAATACAAAATCACATGGCATAGAACATAGGTAGAGATGTATGGAAGTAGGAATCTGTAGTTTGCAGCTCAGTAGATGTTGACTTCGCTTTTATTCCACTGTGCACTATAAGCAGCTCCTTCCTTGTCTACAGTGAGCAACCTGATCAACCCAGCTGCGTGTTATGTTAGAATAATCGTTGGATCGAGGCGAGGCAGACTTTGATTTTGGTAAGTGCGGATTTGAGAACCTACTTTGCCATTTCATGTGAAACTTTATTTCGCATCAGTTATGTCAAAACTAAAGTGCAAGTAAGAATTCTGTATGTTGTGATATTTGAGGATATATTCTAGAAACGAGTTTGTTGTAGTCACAATACTCGGCTTATAACATTGAATCCAAAAATATCCTAAAAATGCCACTAAATTTCTTTAAAAAAATAAAAGGAGTAGCTTTGATTTCTGACATCCAGAATCTCATGAAACTTACCCTAACCGTATGATCTTAGACATAGCATGTAATACTTACCATGTAGGGAAATGTCTAGGAGGTTTATATATATAGAATATGGTATTTTGTTTTTTCAATGGTTTATTGGATTGAAATAGACATCACCTTAATGATATTATAATAGCCTGAATGCATTTACTGTTTTTCCTCCTTAAAACATTTAACTGTTTTAACTGGATGAACTAATGCCATTCAAATATAAATTATTGCTCATTGTCTCTGTGGGTATTTTTGTTGGAAGCTTAGCATTTTGTCGAGGTTTAGTTCGGCTACACGGTTGACAGATGCAGAGGATGGGGTATGGAGTTTGGGTTGGGTTTACGAATGGGATAATGGTACAGGGACAAGCATGGATGGCCTAGTGAATGACTGTTGTGAGTAATCCAATACGGCTTGGTAGTGACATTCTTGTATGCTGATCTACAACGAGAGCCAGGAGAGGCGGACGTGTCATGTCCGTGTGTCAGGCTACTTATTACTGTTTATTATTTTTAATTATTTATTGTTTTCATAATTCATTTACCAAGTATTTTTTTTGTTCTTACACATATTACAGTCTCTAACCCTAAGATTATTACTAAAGTATATATATATATATATTAAATGTGGAGACATTGAGTTTGATATCTTTTTGCCTTAGATATCTAGCCTAGTTCATCATTAACTTATGTTTCATGGGGACTCATCTTGGGGTTTACTGCAGATATCTAACCTAGCTCATCATTAACCTATGTTCCATAGGACTCATCTTGGGATTGGGGGTTGTTTCCCTGCCATCCCAAAAATCCGTCCTACCCTTTCAGTCCTAGACTTTCGTGGAACAGTCATTAACAAGGTTATATAGACGTAAGTTGAGTTACAGTGTAATGGAATTTTAATGCTAACAGAAACATTTACATCTAGTGATCAGGAGATGTGGGTAGGGCGATGGCAATGCCATGTTCAGAATCTGGGTAGGGTATACATGGACAAGAAATATGAGTGATATAGACATACATATTTCAAAATGTTAAAAAAATGAAACGAACTGTATAATAAATGAAAAATAGGCTTTAGCTGTATTTTATTGTGTGATATATTTCCTTGCAATCTATGCCATCCAAACTTGTAATTTTTCTAAAACCGTGCTCTTCTTTTTTTCTCCAAAATCTCGCTCAGGTGTTTTATACGCTCTACAAATTTCTTGCTAATTTATTTGTTTGATAAGTAAGAAATTGCTTGGATTGAGTGAGGGCTTTTCAAAAGTGTGGCTGAAGTTTACCATTGTGGTTCAACTTCACGCTGTTACCCATACACTGTTCATTCAGTTCACATTTCCAGATTTCCTTTTATCACTATAATTCTTACACAAGTTATACAGTTTTGATAAAATGTGTAGCAGGAATAAACTGTTTGATGGACACTGTTAAGAGATAGAGGGCCACGCATGCAAGTAACTTCTTATATGCTACTAGTGTACAATTAAAATAGCTAGCCAGGAACATGAATCTGTTAAGTGACAAGAACATGTGCAAATCTGTACAAGGGACAAGAACATTAGGCTGATGGCCAAGTGTACATTCTGTCAAGCATAGTTGGACAGGAGTCACTAATATGAAATTGAATCTTGATATTTCAATATCTCCATATTGAGAGATATCTGTGTATCCATATGTAAATATATCTAGGCATATATATTAACCAAGCACTTGTGGACATCCTATTTAGTCATTGGTGGATAACTCTGAATATCCTTACAATGACATAACCATTGGTCATACTAGGGAATTAATCAGCTTGATGGGATCCTACAATGTGAATTAAGAGTCATGCTTCTATGTTGTAAGTGAAAGGACACATGCTTTAAATAGTCATGATTTGATAAAAAGATGCTAACTTTGAGGATCATGAGAGGTTGCTCGATAATAGTGGAGCAGCATGTTTGACACACTTCAGTTGAATCTGATAAAAAATACATACTGAAACAAGTTAGCAATATCTGTGTCAATCAATGAACTTAGGGTTGTATATCATCATGTTTGTCTGTCCTGTTTGGTCTATTTACAATGAATGCGTATGGTATGGTCTCTAATCATATAATTGGTTAATGAACTGTTAGGCCCAAAGGTGAGATGACTCCTCTTGCCTTATTATGCTTGTGCAAGGTGTCTCTTTCATCTTATTATGGTCTTCATGAGGCTTCTGCAGGGTAGACTGTCCTCCTCCCCCCCTTATTATGCACCTGACATGGACTCCACTAAGTTAAAGCTCTTATCCAAACTTTCATGCTACGTCTACATATACACAGATCTGCTTCTTTTGTATATGCAGTGTCTTCCTCAATAGCATACAGAGCCATTAAAAAATTCCCTATTGTTTCTGAGGAGCTTTTATGCATGTGCATTCCAATGAAAGAGGCAACAAGAACCCTGTGAGCTACTTTATTATTTTGTCCCTTTTGTAGACCCCAATTATATTGATTATTGAAATTGGACACTGACCCTGCTATCTCCAGGTCATTTTATAGGCTTAGAGATGCAAGTACTTGGTCTCACTTACGTGGGGTTCCTCACCCCTATTAACATCAATTTGCGGCATGTGTGTGTGGGGTACTTGGTCCTCTTCCTTTCTAACCTGTTCATTGTGATGCTCTTCTTTTATAAGCTGTTTCTAGTGGCATATTCTTATGATGGAATTTTGTTCCACTCTAAAACCTGGTAATACCTTGTTCTTATATGATGTCCTTTAAAGACTCTGCAATAAGAAGCTGGCAGTTGGGGTTTTACATGTTGTATATTTTCTCTTTGATGTGATATGCCCTGTAAATAATTCTTGTTGCCAAGTGTATTCAGCAAAATCCTTGAAAGATGCCCCCTTAAACTGTTTTTTTACGCCAACTATGAGGATGAAAGTGTATCTATTTCCATTTACCTTGAATGCAAACAAATAAACATTCTGAATGCCTTTCTTTATCCCAAACTGCACCAATGAGGTTATCATGGTGGCATTGCTATTGACAAGGCTGAATCAACAGATTCTTTCTTTATCACCATCTGGATAGACCGAGATTACCACTGGCCTTTCCACAATTCTTTTTATATGATGAGGTTATCATGGTGGCATTTGCTATTGACACGGCTGAACCCATAAATTCTTTCTTTATCACCATCTGAATAGAGCGAGATTAGCACTGGCCTTTCCGCAATTCTTTTTATATGTACTATTCTGTAATCTTATCTGCATGTAACCATGCTTCAGAAAAGCACAAGGTCGAAGTGTAGAGCGTAAGGCAATGTATTTGGCCTGTTATTGCCAGCTGGCTATTGCTAGCTATATCTGGAACATAATACTTGAGTATACGGACAGAAGTTTCCTATTCTTTGGTCACATAGCTACCTTATTAAAGTTTGCTCCTTTCTTAATGTTTCGATAATAGACTGGTATGGTGTACACTTGTATTCCTTAAGCGAGTTAGAATGGCTATTGCCTGATTAAATGAGATCGTCACTTCAGATTGGCAGGATGCTTGTCTTACCTAAGCAAGCTATCAGCAAGATATCACCTATGGATATGAGATGGCCCTTTTTTGTACCCTTCCTTTACCTGCTCATATAACAAGGGCTATATTTATTAGGTTTGATCAAACCTAGCATAAGTTATCCAATCTTGAAGTTTTTGTATGAATTGAAAGAGTTTAGAATAAACCCTGTAAAAATTTTAATGAGCAAAAGATTGAAGAGAGTTTCAAGAAAAAAAAAAAAAATGAAAATAAACAATCTGGGTTAGTTTAATGTCTAGATGTCACTGTAAATAAAGGTACAAAAGTTTCAAAGGAAATAAAATAGGGAATGTAGAGGTCACTAGGATTAATTTTCCCATGTGTTAGGAGCATCATGATTTTTAGAGGATTAGCCTACGTCATTTATAATTGCTATGTTCTAAGGCGGGATATCTTAATGTAAATAGTCTTATATGATTCTTTTATGCATGTGCGAATATGAAGGGTTGTGTGAGGATGGAAAGAGTCATGAAACTTTGTAAATATAAATTATGTAGTTTGTTTGTGCAAGTTAGAAGTGAAGACATGTGTACTGTGCTGCATGGTGTTTTACCTTATTTTTTTGTTATCGCTATTGTATACTATTTGCTGTCATGGTATTAGAGCCATGGAATTCATCCCTTCCTTTGTGTGAAGGATTCAAGTAGCAAGTTATTCTGTATTTCACTATCTGTATATATGTATGATGACGAACACCGAGGCTTCTGCTGTGGGCCTCTTCCCTTTTTTAAAAAAGAAATCACATAGCTTTCAACTTGATTGTCTGTTCTCCATCTGATAATCTCCTCCACATGAACTGATGACTCCAGCAGTAGTCCAGACAACAATACTGTTTTTTGACTACTGAACATCTGTGCTACTACCTATATAGCTACTAATACAAAACTGCCACCAGCTTTTAATGACATTGGCTGAGATTTGAGACTGAGAGCATTCTTTCCGATAGTCCCTGAACAAGCATACCCCTAATGCCACTGTCGTCTATCCACATAGACATGGATATAAAAACGACAAAAGTAGATTCAGACTGATTAGAAGACACATGACCAAATAGCTAGAACCAGTAAGAAATTCTGGTGTTTGACCAGTCCAGAAGGGCATTATTTCTTTTTACTGGGCCACTGTGGTTTGTTGATGCGCAGAACATCATTCAAATCTATTCCCTTAAACATCAGGTTGAGCCCTTGTTTGGCTAAGCTTCATCCTTCCAGATTGATGAAGATGTTCAGACCCTTTCGGCAGAGTCCATTCCCTGAGAATTCCTCTCATTTGCTTCTTATACGATGATGATTGAGGAAATGCTACATTCTGTGCATTTTCAGGAGAAATTCTATTCTTTGTTGAGGGACAAAAGAGTGAAATTGAAATAGCTTTGAATGCCTAGGCAACTGTCGCATTATGGACATTTTCCCTAGTCATTGTAACCCTTGAATTTCTGATCGCAGTTTCCAACATTTTTTCAATGTCAGTTTGTTGCAAAATATACTCCCCAGCTACATATAGTATTTGTCAACCAAACACTCTTGCACCAAATGCTCAAAATGAGTTCAGCTTTCACTTCCATCAAAGGGCTTCTGTTCTCCGCTAGCCAAATCCTGCATTGACACAATATCAGATTCCTGCTTGTGCTGCCCTCACCTTGCAATATCTTCTTGACATTCTCTGATGCCCACAAGCTTGCGTGTCTTTTTTCATTTGCTCTGCTCAAGCTGCTGGACTTGATAGGCCGTTTGCCTTTCTCCATGAAGCTCCATAACTGAGAAATGGGCTCATGAAAATTTCCTCTCAGCTTGTTTTTCCATACCACCATGCACGTAGTAGCTGAAAAGGCCGATTTACTTGTTTTAAACCTGGTCACTGAAGGGATTAATTTGCCACTTATCCACATCTTCAATATTGACATGACTTGGAACCCTTGATTCAAAGTGGTGATGGGAGTTGAATACATCCATTAACCTTCGTAACTGCCATCTTGATGCCAATGACAGAGCTCTGTCAGTCTGATTGAGGCTAGTTATTGCTAATATAAATGCCATCCATTTGGAATTTGTATGGTTTCTAACTCTTATTTGTTTCCTCTAATTAAATTGGCAATTCTTTTATGTCCTTTCATTCCAGATCAAGGATCTCATAGGGCCAATCCTTTGTTTCCGTTTGGTATTCTTCTGCAGACAAATTGATTCCTATTTTGGCTAATTGATCTGCAAGCTTATTCCCCTCCTGTGTATGTGAACACAGGACTATGAATTGAACTGTAGGAGAGCCCAAGCATCTTGGATAACCAAATCATTGATCCAGTCATTGCATCCCAATTGGTTTAGAGAGTTGACAATAATCCGGGAGTCTCCCTCAATATCTAAATACCCCTCAATATCTAAATCCATCCATCCTTGTTGTTTTGCCAAAGTAATTTTTTCAAACATTGCTTTTGCCTTTGCATAGCTATTTCTATTCCATGCCCAGGCTTCTGAATATGTTAGGAGAACTTTCCCATTTAAATTTTGAAAGACACCACTCCCACTCGAGAGGCTTGGGTTCCCTTTACAAGTCCCATCCAATTTTAGTTTTATTCTGTTTTTCTCTGGTCATTTCGACTTTGCTTGATGTCTTTTGTTCTTTGCTCACGACTCCTCTTATCAGAATTTGTGTTGCACTATAGCTGGTGAAGGAAGAATATGTGTATTATATGAATGGTTTTATTTCCTTTTTATATGAATTTTGTGAAGAAGTTGCTCGTTTTGCCGACATTTTTCAAAAATCTGTAGCCGATGTCATTGGAAAATAAGACATGGCAAGTGTAATATCTATTAACATGTTGTTCATGTTTCCCTTTTATTTTTAGTTGATGTTCTTCTGATTGAGGAGAATTTGGTAAATGATGACAGATAGCAAATCTGAGGATTGTGTTGAATGAACTTTTGATATGTAGCCATGTGTATTAATGTCTGCTTGCCGTTTTCTCACATGTGGTAATCTGTTCCTCTTTGGACAAATGGTTTTGGTTGAGACGTCAGTGATTTGTGACAAAGCATTGTGTTGAGACATAAGTCTTTAGTGTATAAAACCATAATTATTAGATAGGAGGATTTAGTTTTTATGAATGTGGCTTATGGAAAATGCAATGTGAAATAATTACAATATCAATGGCAGGTGTCGTAGTTGGTGCTGCCATATCCTCAGGTGGAAACTTTAGTTTTGCTTTGATACCCTTGTTAGATTAAATACTTTGTGTTTGATGAAACAAGCTTTTTTTAACCGCTTGCTCTTTTTGACACAAAGAGCATATCACATGGAACAACTTGGTCTTATATATTTAAAGAGCATACCACTGAAGAGAGCTTCTTATCTTGCAGGACTTTAAGCGTAGGAGTCATAGTTACCAGGTTGTCCGAACCTATACCAGGTTTGGTCCTGTTTGGACTTTTTGGGCTGGATCGAATGTTCAGTCCTGTTTTTTTCTTTTTCTTTAATATTATATTATTAGTATTATTTTAAATTGGTTATATGGGATTGAAACAGACCCTATCTGCATAAAATCATAACCACATAGTGGTATTATAATAGCTTGACAATTATGCATGTATCTCTTAACAAAATTCGAACTTGGGTCCCCTTGAAAGTCGAGGAATTTAATCGGTTGAGCTCGTGCTATTTGATATTTTTTATTTTTTTAATTTGTAATGCCTTTTTATATATCCAAACAAATAAAAAAACATAAAATATGGCTCTTAAAATATAACTTACACATCTATGAAGTATAAATTTGTTAGGTAGGCGTCAAATAGCATTAGCAATATTATTCAATAATCAAGTGCTTAAATAGCACTTAGGAAACTAACAATAGACTTAGGAGTTAATCACGCTAACAACATAATAATTGTATTTAACAACTAACAACTAACAACTAACAACTAACAACTAACAACTAACGCGCTTTGATAAGTAAGCACTAACTACTAACAACGTAGTCAAATTGACTACGATGACTAACCTACTAACCAAGATAATATCTAGGTCAAAAGTAAAATAAGCTAATAGTAAAAAGTAACAAACTACTTTTTACCATGCGGTAAATTAAATCTACCTAGGTGAATCTTACAAATTACCAAATGAGGTAATAATTATAGTTACTGTAGCATAGTAACTCTAACATCCCCCCTTATTACATTATTTGGGTAATGTATATAACTGCCCCAATACAGTGAAAAAGATGTTGATATGTTGGCTCTTGCTCTGGCTCGGGCTCTATCACAGTGCTCTGGCTGCTCTAAGCAAAAAGTGGGTCATTCCTCACTTTGTCTTCACATCAACGAATGTCCTTATTGTAATCTTGTCATCCAACCGGATTGCATGGGTAACCAGTCACTGCAACCGCTAGGTGTACTAGAGTAGATCACTACATACGAGGTTCATTCAGTTACAATATGATTTTGCAAAAGTTTTGATAAGGTAGCTAAGGTGTCGGTCGCTGCCAAAAATGCACCCTTATAAGTTTCCCCCTTTGTTGCAAAACATGTTGTAATGGAATTTCTGCAAGAAGTGTGACTAAGGTGTCGGTCATTGCCAAAAATGCACCCTTATAAGTCTTCCTCCCTTTTTACAAAAAATTGTGTGAAGTAGGAAAGAAATGTTTATCCCCCCTTAATTGCAAAAGATATGCAACTCATGAAGCTTGTTAAGGCTTTTACAAAGATTGCCTCCTAGGCAAATTTTACACCAGAAAATCCCCCCCTTTTATTACAAGTACTTCAAACAAAAAGAGTTTGCTATTTATGAAGCCTAAAAGAGGTACAATCACCCCTTTATTGCAAGTACTTCAAACAAAAACTTATGCTATTTATGAAGCCTAAAAAGAGGGTTGGAAAGGTGCTTGCCTAGGGTGACAAATTTGTTTCCCTTTACAATACTGTTTTAGCCATGAGCACTTTGTGTGCTCTTTCTGAACCAGAATCAGAATCGGAATCAGACACTTCACTAGCAACATTGCCTCTTTGTCTATTTTACCTTTGTGATGTGCCTTTGCCATTTTTGTTTTGCTTGTTTTTAAACCAACACCGATTGGTGTCATGGTTGTCCTTTTTACAATTTGTGCAAAACTTCTTTTGAGGTTGCTTTCCCTTATCTTTTGAAGATGATCCTGAAGATGATCCTCCCTTTTGAAAGTTTCCTTTCTTCTTTCCACCCTGATTGTTTGAGTAAAGTGCATTGTTTGACACTTCATCACTTTGGAGCTGATTTGCTTCCTCCATTTGAAGCAAATTGACTAACTCCACAAAGGTGACTATTCTTTGAGATACATTAAGGGATGTTATTAACATCTTGTAGGATTTTGGAAGAGCCCTCAATATTACTGAAGTCAGGATAGTATCTTCTACTTTTGCTCCTAAAGCATTCATCTTTGACTTCAGTTCTGCCACTCTGCAGAGGAATAGTTCTACTGATTCTCCTGACTTCATATGGAGTGTATGAAGTTGTGTTTGAAGGTTTAGAATAGTCGATTGATTCTTGCCTTCAAAAATGGTACAAAGTGCATCCCATGCATCTTTACCATTTTTAGCTTCACTTATGTGAGGCTGGATCTCATCAATAGTAGCTAGGAGAATCAACATGAGAAGACGATTATTCTTTTTGTCCCATGCTTTCGGATCTGCCTCTTGTTGATGTGGGTCTTGTTTCAGTGCCATCCACTAAATCCCACATTTCCTCTATAGTAAGGATGGCTTTCATCTTGGTTTTCCATGTTGAATAGTTAGGACCTTTAAGCAATTGTGTATCATTTAGGTATTTGTTGATAGTTGCCATGATGAAGGTTCTAGAATTTGCACTAAGATGATCTTTCTTTCACTCTTAATTGGTATTTAATGGCACCTGCTTGAAAACTCTCTTTGAAGAAAGATGATCAGTTTGAGGATATTTAAGCCAAACAAATAAGAAATGAAAGAGAATTCACTCAAAAAGATATTTAATGGCACTTGCTTGAAAATCCTCCTGAAGAGGAATAATCAGTTTGAGGATATTTGAGCCAAACAAATAAGAGTGAATTTTAGGGTTTATATGGAGAGAATATCAATTTTAAAAATGGCTTATACTTGTGCAATGAATTACACAAATTATTGTGAAATTTTGGGGTTTTGAGTGCTCTTGATTTTGATGACTTATAATTGCAAAGAACAAGAAATTAAATGCAATAATCAATCAAAGAGTGCCCACAAAATTTTTATCACTTAGGTGTCGGATGCAACCGAAAATGCACCTAATTTGCCAATTTGTAATAAAGGTGTCGAGTAATATCGAAAATGCACCTTTATTACCAACTTTTGCAACAAAATTTTGATTTGTGTTGTGCAAAAATTTGATATTCAAAGTCTCCTCTTGTTTTTCAATTTTGCAAAGAATGTGGCATAAAACAATTGCCTTTCCTTTTTGTTTTGCAAAATAAACAAGTTTTGATTTTTAAGTGCTCCTCACTTTGTGTTACAATTTTGCAAAGAAATACAATTTCTTGTCTTCCCCCTTTGATTTGCAAAATTAACAAAGTAGCACTCCTTTCAAGTCAAGTCGACACACGACCCGCATTTGAAAGGCTTTCCAGAACCAGTCGACACACGACTTGGTTTTTATGGACCCAAGGTCTTCCAATCTCGGCGGCTCAGTGGTTTGCAAAAAAATATTAATGTGCAATTTCTTTTGTTATATTCCTCCTTGGAGAAAACAAATGCACAAATTTGAGCTTTTGATTTTGCAAATTTGGTGTCTCCTTGTGTTACAATTTGGCAAAAAAGAATTCAAGTTTGATCCTTTATTGTTTGCAAAATTAACAAGGGTTTGAGAAGATTTTAGGGCTCCTAAATTTTGCAAAAAAATAGTGCTATTTATTTGTCTTATATCCCCCTTTTTGGAGAAAACAAAAGCACTTGCTTCCTTGTGATTTTGCAAAAAATAGGTCCTTGTTTTTTTTTTTTTAAATTTAATGCAAAATTCTAATAAATCTAATCATAATTTAATCAATAATAAAATTAATATTGTATAAATCAATTTAATGGAGTAAAAAAAATTGATTGGACACAAAATATATATTAAATTATTAATAAAAATGACTAAAGTAATTAAAAGAAATTTACAAAAAAAATAAAAATTAAAAAATAAAAAACAATTTTTTTTTACCTTTTTTGAATAAAGTGCTTATTTTCTAAGCAAAATTTTGTGTTTATGAATGCGCAGGGGTTCGAACTTAGTACCTCGCGCGCATTAGCGCCTTAGGCGGGCCCGCACTACCGATCGGGCTGCTGCGCCCGACGGTCATAGGAGGTATTACTTCCTATTTGTAGCCGCCTTGCGGCTACTTGGTTTAAAAAAAAACAGGGGCATTTAGTCCCACATTGATGCCGTGAGGCCTCTTGAGGCATTATAAAAAGTAAAACGCGCCTTTTAGATCTGATTGCCTACAGGCAATAGGAGACTTGCCCTCTGTTGCCACGCGAACTAGCCAACTGTTTGATGCCAAGTCAGACTCCGTCACAATGCCACGTGTCATCCGCCAGTAGGTCCGCCTGATGATGACAAGTCAGCGCTACGTCATGCCACGTGTCATCCGTCAGCAGGTCCACCTGATGATGCCAAGTCAGCGCTACGTCATCCGAAGTTTCCACGTCACCAGTTCGGATCCGGCCCGCCACATCAGATCTCGGGTGTTGTGCCTAATCAACGCCAGGTCAACTGTCCTCGGGATTAGTGCCACAGAGTCAGAGGTGGATTTCAGAATTACGTTAGGTCGCCAGCAGCTGTAGATGTCAGGTGCCGATGTCAGCGGATCCATGTGAGAGTAAGCGCCGTCAGGGTTTGGTTGCCAGAGCTAGGTCGTCGTCCGCCGGAGCCAGAGGATGGTCGCCGATCGCCAGAGCCTGAAAGGACGTCGACCTATAGTCAGTCGGAGCTAGGTCGCCGTTCGCCGGAGCCAAAGGAGGGCCGCCGGTCGCCGAAGCCTGAGAGGACGTCGGCTGATAGTCAGCGGGCGGTCTGCACGTCAAATCGTCTCCAAGTTTGTCCGTTGTGCATCTCCACGAGGGTCGGTCTAGCTTAGGGATTCGTGCTAGGTCTAGCGGTCGCGTCAGATGCCCTTGTCAGTCAGGTTCAAAACGTGATCACTTCGAGGATTCCAACAGGTTCTTTCGCTGTCCAAACTAGCCAAACGTCCGTCCAAACTAGCCAAACGTCCGAATTCATGTCTGGTCTGACAGAGTCAAATCCATATCTGAATCACCTCGGGAATTGTGCCAAGAAAGTCCCAGTTAAATCACGCCTTAGGAAGCGAAGCAAGCCTTGCTGCTCAAGATCCGCCTCGAGATCCGTTCCGAGCAGCAGGTCCAGGGGGGTCTCGTCTCGAGATTTGTGCCCCCTTGATCCAGCTTCGCCCTTGTCCCAGCTCCGCAGGTCCCGCTCCACCAGGAGCTTTGATACCAATGTTAGGTAGGCGTGAAAGAGCATTAGCAATTTATTAATAATCAAGTGCTTAAATAGCACTTAGGAAACTAACAATAGACTTAGGAGTTAATCACGCTAACAATATAATAATTGTAGCTAACAACTAACAACTAACGCGCTTTGATAAGTAAGCGCTAACTACTAACAACGTAGTCAAATTGACTACGATGACTAACCTACTAACCCTAGATAATATCTAGGTCAAAAGTAAAATAAGCTAATAGTAAAAAGTAACAAACTAATTTTTACCATGCGGTAACCTAGGTGAATCTTACAAATTACCAAATGAGGTAATAATTATAGTTACTGTAGCATAGTAACTCTAACAAAAATATACTTGAATGTGGAATATATGGAAGAATCTGAATTTTCTATTTGTTTCGCATATATTCATATATTTTTTGAATATTTTGTATTGATGTGTCTTAATATATATATATATATATATATATATATATATATATATTATCTGAACTTTTTTGAACCAAACCGTACCCAGTAACTATGATATAAATACAAGTTATGCAATCCAACTCTATTCAAAGCTAATTGACAGGTAACAGTCAAAAGGTTGCATCTTGATTCTCCTCCACAACATGGTAATAGGAAAGGAAACATCATCATAACAAATCTTTCATAAGAGCCTCAATCTTATGGTAAGCATTGCCAACGGTCCTTGCCATTCCATGTCCAAACTGGCTGCCCTGTGTCTCCATCCCTTAAATCATAATTCTAATAGCATATGATTATTGTTCCCCTTAGATCTCTCACCAAAGACAAGAATAAATAAATGCCAAGCCCGGCATGACAGGGTTAGTCTAAAAATCAAGTAGGAGCCAGTTCCTCACTTTTAGTTGAACTAGCCATTATTTACCAATCGACTTATGCCTTCCACAAAATATACGAACGGAACCATGCAATAATCATGCGTTTAATCATAAATGAAGTGCATGTGCAAGGCACAGATGTAAAACAGGACAACATTAATGCCAGGGCTGTTGGTAATAACTTTTAAAATTATGTTGTGGTGTTTCTGTAATTGACATACAAGGACCTGAATCAGTGGCTGTTGTTACTACTTATGCGACCAAACTAAGCCATAGTACCCTCTACAACAAATGGAAAGCCTTATTTTAGCAACTCCATCCTATCTCACAATTCTTCCTGACAAGGCCAAGTCATGTGGTTTATAATAATGCAAGCATATTCAAAGATCAGATATGAACCAACCATAGAAAATGGGCTTGTATCAGATTAGGTAGGGGTAAACATGCAAATGTATGAATTACCTTGAGCATCATTCTTATCGAACTAAGGTGGGGGTTTGGGAAGAAAACATATGATATCTTCACCATTTAGAGGGTTGCTTGCCGCTGACAACATGAGAAGCAAACGTTTTTCTGATAGCAACAAGGGCAAATGCTTTTTGGGAACCGCTTACCCACTCTCCTGGTAATAGCAGTCAACATTGATTCCTGTCTACCCCTCCCAAAGTCAAATGTAAAAAGCCAGCAATGTTTCTTGCTAAATCTGTTAAAAAATGCTATTTGAACAGCCACTACATGCACCTTTTGGGCAAACCAATAAAAACTTGGTACCAAACCTACGTGAGATTAGCTGAGAATAAGAAGTAAAAGAAGCAGGAAACCAGCTCAAAATGGAGGCTAGGATTCACCTTATTAGCTTCCCATGAAATATACACTTCAAACAATCCATGAAGTTTTGGCATCCCTTGGGCTGGGTATGACAATGTGCGGTCTTTTTTTATGAGTCTAATGGCATGGCAAATGTATGTAAATGTATCTACCATGAGGGCATGTTATAGGTTTTCCATGACTTTTAAATCAGTTATAAGCGTAGTCACAAACTTTTACATGGGAACAACTTGGTAAGCTATAAAGTCAGACTTGACTCGCTACTTGGAACAAACTTGATGAAAATCTCAGCACTGAGTGCTCGAATAAATACCAATTCAAACAATGTAACTCAGATTAATAGTTTTGGTTCTGATATAAAGCTCATAATTGGTATTAAATGGACAATAACTCAGCAAATAGTTGACTTTGTGCTTTCATGAAGGGCTAAGTCAAACTCAGGAGTACCTTGCCATTTGCGAAGAGCATTTTTGTCTCTTAAGTATAGAGGTGGTTGCAGGCCAAACATTTGCCTTTGCCAACATTTGACTTCTCATTCCTTGGGCCCTTGGGTTGCCACATGCAGGGTGCCTCCCTTGTTCTTTTGTCTTATTAGGCCTTATGCTGAGGTGGCTCCTCATTTGGCTTATCATGCTTGTGAAAGCTGCGTTGTTTTTGTTTTACTATGCTCGAGTGTTTGTTATATCATGATTTCAAAAGGTTGCTTCTTTTGCCCCAGTTATAGACCCAATCGTGACTTTACTTAAATCTGGCTGTGACACAGGCTGCTAGTCTGCCTTATAAATGTTTCTAAGGTATTCTATGGTATGTAACATTTCGAGATGCAAATGGAACACTTCCACAAAATGCAATAAGAATGGGATGCACTGCAATTCTAAATCATGGAGGAAGAACCTCTTTGTATACTCTCAACCATAGTTGGAAAAATTATGACTTAGCAAAAATTCAGTGACCCAAATTTTGGAGAGTCCTCGGCAACTCAACGAAACTTGGCGAATACTCAGGAAAAGAACATCAAAGAAAACACTTCAATTCATCCCCAAAAAGAAAATAAAAACAGAAATTAGAGAGCAGGAAGTCAATTTTCTATTAGATTTTCATAAAAAAAGTACAAAACCTGAGCTTGTTCTGGTCAATAACAAAAACCAAATAGCTCAGCACAAAAAACAGTAATTAAACCACATAACCATCAAAACCATATCCCTAAATACTAAGTTTTTTCAGCTGAAAGAAATTCCATAATGCATTACATAGTAAAGCGATTTTAAACTGCTCTTGGCTCTCGCTTCTTTGCCCTTTTCTCCTCTTCTGTGACCAGCCAAGCCTTGACCTTGTTTTTGACTGTATTGGTTACTGCTGGGCTCAATGTAACCCTAACAAGATGGTATTGAGATGATTGACACCTCCATTCATGCATTTGTTGCAATATTCATAGATGACTTGAGTCAGCAAAGTTCCCTTTATGCCGTGTTTCCAAATCAAGTGACTAGGCTCCTTGTTTTCCATTCTTTGGCTATTTCCCAAAGAAGCCATCCATTTTCCAAAAAAAAAAAGGGTATGTGTTAAAAGTCTAAGACATGGCCTTAGAGGCATTAAGGCCATGAGGCCATGTCTTAGACTCTTAAAGAAGAGAGAAAACAAAGCAAAAAATAAACTAAAGAACCCTAAAAATGCTTAAAATAATAGAAACCCTGCCTCTGAAATTTTGTCTCAAGGTGTGAAATCTTCAAAAAACAGGTCATAAATCTATCAAATCCTTGTCCAAATGCATGAGAGAAATGGAGAAAATAAGCTATTTCCTAATTTATAGCCTTTTTTCTGCATTTTGCCTCTACCTGGCCAATTTTTTGTGAGAAAATAGCGAGAAATCAGAGATTTTTTGCGTGATTTCTTGCCCAAAATTATCTATTTCTTGATGTCGAGAAAATGGGTGATTTAATTGCCAGGCCAAAATAGCATGAGAAAGATTGAGATATCGATTTCTCAGTGATTTTTCCAACTATGCTCTCAACTGAGAGATGAATGATATCTTTCAATAGATCAAAAAATAAGAGATGATTACAAAAACTGGTAAACCCGTTCTTTATAGCAAGGACTCCTAGCTCCTTCAGCTAGCATCCTATGTCTAGATACATTGAACCTAGAATTATAATACCTTACACAAAAATCATAAGCTTAAATACAAATTAGCCTAATATACAAAACTATGGCTGGAGATACAAAATAGCCCATAAATATAAACATTAAAATGTTGCATTGTGGTATGCGACATGGTATTCTCCTAAAAGCAAAAAACTTAAAGACTATTTAGAAACAAAAAAGAAAGTCAGATTTTGAATATTTTTTAATTGAAATTCTAGCTATGCAGAAGTCATTATTAAAGTTATATACCACATTGTTATATTTTTCTGATATACCAATTATCCTAGGAGGACACTAAAATATTCAGTTCTTTCTACGTTTGATTTTGTGCAGCATGTGATGTTATGAATTTTGCCTTGGTTTTTCATCAATTTTAATGTGTCAAGGAGCATGCATGCTATTTGCAATTCAATTTTTTTTTGAGTTCTCTCTTTATTTTTCTGATTGATGAGTTGAACTTTATTTTTGTCTTTATAATATCAGGGAATGCCAACTTGATGATTGCTTTAAAATCAATAAATTAGCAAAAAGCATGGATGCAATTAATTGTCAAGCTAATAAGCCTGAAAAGGATGCTTTTGTATCTCGTAAGCCACGAATCATTTTAGCTGCAAGTGGAAGTGTGGCGGCGATAAAATTTGGAATTCTTGCCCATAGTCTGTGTGATTGGGCAGACGTCAAAGCCGTAGCCACAAAATCTGCTTTGCATTTCATTGAAAAGACATCTCTTCCAGCTAATGTTAATCTTTACACTGATGATGATGAATGGTCTACCTGGAGAAAGATAGGTGACACTGTACTACATATAGAACTCCGACAATGGGCTGATGCTATGGTAATTGCTCCGCTATCGGCAAACACACTTGCTAAGGTAAATATAATCAAATGCTATCTTGTTTCTAATGGTATTCTTTTGTTTTTGTTCATCATGAAATGGATCTTTGTAAGAAGTTATGTTGTATTGGTTGGAGAGTAACACCTTTAGCAAACTAGTGTTATTGTTTTTTCGTTTCATATTTAAATTAATTTTTAGTTTTTTATGTGTGTTCAGCCATCCCTATTGTTTCTGGTTATTCATTCAAAGCTGAGTTTGTTTGTGGTCTTCCAAAATGAAATAGCATCCTGACTATCTTGGGAACTTTCTTGGCAGCTTCAAGCATCCTGAACAGGTCCTCAAAACTAGACATATAATATGGTGGAAAAAAAAGTTTATACATCATATAATTTAACTGATTGATTTAATGATCCCATAACCATGGTGTCCATATTGGATGTTGAACTTTACAAGTGTGGATTTTGATCTACTAGCCTATACGCAGCTTGGCATTTGCCTTAACAGTGTCATTTTTGGCATGCTTTTTATCAAAAGAAGATTGGTACTGCCCTTTCACTATATCTGACAAGGATGGCTCATCTTCTCTATTATCAATATTCCGTTTTTATTTTATGAGCCCTTTCCAAAATTTTCTGGTGAAGATTGTTTTGGGAGGCATGGTGTAAGGCTTCCAAAATAGCACCAAATGCTTGTCCTCACGTATAAGGCTTAAGCAGATTAGAACCGGTCAATCACTGACTCAACTCATTTTATCAGACCGATATTATTCCTTCTATAAGTTGATTTCAAATTTTTAATGAAGATACAACCAAAATTCAACATTTACAAATTTAATATACATTTATGATTGTTCAATGAGTGGATCTTCTCAAGTGCAGCAAAAGAATAGAAAGAAATATGCAGTTAGGAAAGAGAACAACAAATTCACATGTTTGGACCACTGTCTAGTGGGGGTGGGGGGAAATCCCTTTAAGGAAATAAAATCTCCACCACAAGAAGAGGCTATGCTTTGTTCTTACCTTGTTGTGGGAGTGATAAATATATAACAAACTCTTATCGTCACTCTTTTTGATTATCTCTTTGAGATCTGCACAATGTCTAGTTTATCACTCCAGTTTGGACATCCATTTGTGGATGGAACATGGTCAACCTCTTTAGCTTTGTGTCTATTTTTCCCATAATATAGTAAGAAATTTGTCTAGAACTTTGAACCTCATGGAAAATGATTGATTTAGGCAATCCAAAGGGCACCCAGGTCCCATACATTGATGAGAAATTTTGAGCAGTGTCTTGACCCAATTATTGTCTTCTTACACGGGATAGTATGCATCCAAGATTACTTTGCATCCCATTCTTTGATTTCCCATTTCCATGGAGCTGGAATCTTTGGTTACTTTCCTTAATTTTATCAGGATGGAATTTGGTGTTCTATGCTTTTTCTTGCTGACTTGTATGGATGCCACTATGGCTGCCATGCCTACATGATACGTCAATCTTGATGTGCATGCTTCTGCCTTTGTCACACTTAAATGAGCTTCATTTTCCTACGCTTTCATCTTTGCGGTGCTAAATGAGACTTAAAAATGATGGTGTTTACAGATCCAAAACATAAGGTAGCAGCTTCTGTGTTCCTTGTTGGAATTTTAATGGGACAATTTGTTCTTGTTTGATTATTTTGCAAGCTGTTCTCTTTATTAGAACTTGTATTTTTTACAGGAACCATTGAGAGCTTTGAACAAACACTCTCTCCCTCAATGTCATTTGTGGCATCAAGTGAATCTAAAATCGAACCTTATGGGCATTTTTGGCCACGGATCCGCCACCTGGGAAGGACTTGGTGTGTCAATGCGCCCTAGACCCGCAGACCAACATTGAAAGGCCGGGAGGAAGGGATGCCTCCCGTGCCGATCTCCGGAGAAGGCCGGCTCCTTTCCTAACCTACTTGGGGGGTTTTAGATAAGAGTGCAAGAAAGAGATTAAAAGGTGAAGGGAACTGGAAAGAGATTGAAAAAGATAAGGGAACAGGAAAGAGATGTAAATATCACGTGTTTCGGGTGGGGGAAGAACAAGCAGCACGATCGCAAATTTGCATCCGAACCAACAACCATCAAAACAAAGCATGTAACAGAAATTGCAACTGCGATTCTATCCTATGTATCCTTCTGGTTTGTATTCTAGATCCAAATAATCACCAGTGCTTAAATCCAGGATTCAGAATTCAAACAGACAGAAATATAAATGGACATGAAGCATAAAAGACAGAGACAAGAAGCAGAGCCAAGGATGCTTTGAATTAAGTAGAAGGTGGTCCGTCACAACAGAGTCCTCTAGCAATATGTTCACCCCCTTTTTACAATGAAATGAACTTCCTTTTATAGCAAGAATTTTCCCCCAAAATACATTCATGCATGGATCCCAAGAACCGGCAAAAGCTGCAAAAAGTTGCCCTGACGAGACCCCTATCGGCTGTACTTGTACTTTGGGTATGGTTGTTTTGAAAATTGCACATCTCCGGACAGGGTGGATGGGCGGGAAAGCCAGGTCCGGTTAAATGCGGTAGATGTGGTACAGTTTGTTCTTAAATGCTCATCTACCCCGTACATTGACAACACATCTTCTGTCACATCTTGACACACATCCCAAAAACTGCACACTTGTCCACAATCTGAAGTCCGCTGATGAAGGGGGAAATGACGGATGGTGCTTAAGGAAGACAACGACGACGGCGCAACGAAGTCGGGCGGCCAACACTTAGCCAAATATTGCACTTTTCTTCCTCCGAAGTCGGACGGTGCAGCAAAGTCGGGCGGCCAACACTTAGCCAAATATTGCACTTTTCTTCCTCCGAAGTCGGACGACGCAGCGAAGTCGGGCGGCCGACACTTAGCCAAATATTACACTTTTCTTCCTTCGAAGTCGGACGGCACAGCAAAGTCGGGCGGCGGTGCAGCGAAGTCGGGCAGCGGTGCGAAGTCGGGTGGCCAACACTTAGCCAAATATTGCACTTTTCTTCCTCCGAAGTCGGATGGCGCAGCGAAGTCGGGCGGTGGTGCAGCGAAGTCGGGCGGCGCAACGAAGTGGGGCGGCCAACACTTAGCCAAATATTGCACTTTTCTTCCTCCGAAGTCGGATGGCACAGCGAAGTCGGGTGGCGGCGCAACGAAGTCGGGCAGCCAACACTTAGCCAAATTTTGCACTTTTCTTCTTTGGAAGTTGGATGGCGCAGCAAAGTCGGGCGGGCTGAACACTTAGCCAATTTTCTGGCTAGAAATTGAGCTTCTTGGTTCTGCTTCCCGAGGCCATAACTTTTGATCCGCTAATCCGATCACCTAATATAATATATCGTCGGAAAGCTTGCGAAAAGATCTGCAATGATGGAATATCCAAAGTTCATTTCATCCACTTTTTCATCCCTGTTTAGGGCCCGCGAAAACCCGAACACCTCTGCATGCTCTTTGCTGCTTTAAAGCTCCATACTTAGGCCAAAATTTATAAAAAAAATTTAATGTGGCAAAATTGCCAACATTCTTGGCGGCTCGCGGGGCATTGAGCTCGCCTCAATGTGAGGACCCAGGCCTTTATCCATTGGGCAACAAAGTCACCCTTGCTGTCCTCTTGATACTCACTATCGGCAACAACCTCCTTCTCAAACCCTTGGCACACAAAAAAAAAAAACTGCACAAACTAAACTAAGAAAACAATTGAAACTTTGCTTATTAGCCGGTCTATTTATATTATTTACACAAAAGTTTACGACATGATTGGCATGCCGCCACCACAAATCTAGCTTTGGTTGCCTATCTAGTGAACCTGCAGTGTCCGGACCAGATCTGATTGTACTTCAGTTGATCTTTGAAGTCCGGATGGCCTCCCAATGTTTGCCAGGTTGCGATCATGGTGCAACGTGGCAGGTTATCATTCATGCCGGTACCCATACAATTGATGAACAACGTGGCAAGGATATTTGCCACACGGGAGCCCTCTTCGGGTACCGGTTGCGGTGATAGTTGGAGCCAATACCACCACTCTAGAGAGTCCACCACCTGTGGGCTCTCGAGCACGGGTTCCTCCAACTCCTTGATGCGGTAGCAGGAGCTTTCCGGCGATAGGCCTTCTGTCGGGGTCTCCTCAGGATCAGCCTCCTGGTGAGGCATGCTTATTGGGCTTTGGCTGAATGCTTGCGTGCTATGCCCTGGGACACAAAAAGGGTGCAAAAATGTGCCCTCCTTGTACTCAGAATTTGCCATTGGATTTTGTTCCTCCTCTTGGCCCGTCTCCCGATAGAAACTGCAAGCAACCAGATTATTCGTCGCTTGGGTGGTGTTTGCATATTCCCACCGTTGGCCTTGGACGAGATCTGCCTCTTGAGCTCTACACAGTTGCATTCTAGGTCTTTGCATAGTATGAGGGATTTGCCATGGTGATTTTGCCAGATGAAGGCAAGCCAGAGATTCACCAACTCGGGCTTCCATATTTCAGCTCAGTCAGAGTCGCCAGGTGATTTTTCCAGATGAAGGCAAGCCAGAGATTCACCAAACTCGGGCTTCCTTAAAATATGGAGATTGTAGGTGAACATTCATTTCTCCGCTTGTGAGGTCAAGGCTGCTCACCAAACCTTGATTCCTCCGGGGTGTCTTCTATTAGCTTAAAAAAAATTGCTTGCGATCAAGAAATCTGGATCTTTAGCTCAGTCAGAGTCGCCAGGTGATTTTGCCAAATGAAGGCAAACTAGAGATTCACCAAACTCGGGCTTCCTTAAAATATGAAGACTGTTCGTCCCACCGGGCGTGCCAGAAACTGTTGGCCACGGATCCGCCACCTGGGAAGGACTTGGTGTGTCAATGCGCCCTAGACCCGCATACCAACATTGAAAGGCCGGGAGGAAGGGATGCCTCTCGTGCCGATCTCCGGAGAAGGCCGGCTCCTTTCCTAACCTACTTGGGGGGTTTTAGATAAGAGTGCAGGAAAGAGATTAAAAGGTGAAGGGAACTAGAAAGAGATTGAAAAAGATAAGGGAACATGAAAGAGATGTAAATATCACGTGTTTTAGGTGGGGGAGAACAAGCAACACGATCGCAAATTTGCATCCGAACCAACAACCATCAAAACAAAGCATGTAACATAAATTGCAACTGCGATTCTATCCTATGTATCCTTCTGTTTTGTATTCTAGATCCAAATAATCACCAATGCTTAAATCCAAGATTCATAATTCAAACAGACAAAAATATAAATGGACATGAAGCATAAATACTAGCAGAAGGCAGCATAAAAGACAGAGACAAGAAGCAGAGCCAAGGATGCTTTGAATTAAGTAGAAGGTGGTCCGTCACAGCAGAGTCCTCTAGCAATATGTTCCCCCCCCTTTTTACAATGAAATGAACTTCCTTGTATAGAAAGAATTTTCCCTCAAAATACATTCATGCACGGATCCCAAGAACCGGCAAAAGTTGCAAAAAGTTGCCCTGACGAGACCCCTGTCGGCTGTACTTGTACTTTGGGTATGGCTGTTCTGAAAACTGCACATCTCCGGACAGGGTGGATGGGCGGGAAAGCCAGGTCCGGTTAAATGCAGTAGATGCGGTACAATTTGTTCTTAAATGCTCATCTACCCCGTACGTTGACAGCACATCTTCTGTCACATCTTGACACACATCCCAAAAACTGCACACTTGTCCACAATCTGAAGTCCGCTGATGAAGGGGGAAATGACGGATGGTGCTTAAGGAAGACAACGACGACGACGCAGCGAAGTCGAGCGGCCAACACTTAGCCAAATATTGCACTTTTCTTCCTCCGAAGTCGGACGGCGCAACGAATTCGGGCGTCGGGTGCAGCGAATTCGGGTGGCGCAGCGAAGTCGGTCGGCCAACACTTAGCCAAATATTGCACTTTTCTTCCTTCGAAGTCGGATGGTGCAGCGAAGTCGGGCAACGGTGCAGCGAAGTCGGGCGGCACAACGAAGTCGGGCAGCCAACACTTAGCCAAATATTGCACTTTTCTTCCTCCGAAGTCAGATGGCACAACGAAGTCGGGCGGCGGTGCAGCGAATTCGGGCGGCGCAGTGAAGTCGGGCGACCAACACTTAGCCAAATATTGCACTTTTCTTCCTCCGAAGTCGGACGGCGCAGCGAAGTCGGGCGGCGGTGCAGCGAAGTCGAGCGGCCATCACTTAGCCAAATATTGCACTTTTCTTCCTCCAAAGTCGGATGGCACAGCGAAGTCGAGCGGCGGTGCAGCGAAGTTGGGCGGCCAACACTTAGCCAAATTTTGCACTTTTCTTCTTCCGAACTCGGACGGCGCAGCGAAGTCGGGCGGGCTAAACACTGCACATCTCCAAAGTCGGGCGGGGATGAAAAAGTGGATGAAATGAGCTTCCTGGTTCTGCTTCTCGAGGCCATAACTTTTGATCCGTTGATCCGATCGCCTACTATAATATATCGTCGGAGATCTTGCGAAAAGATCTGCAATGATGGAATATCCAAAGCTCATTTCATCCACTTTTTCATCCCCGTTTAAGGCCCGCGAAAACCCGAACACCTCTGCATGCTCTTTGCCGCTTTAAAGCTCCATACTTAGGCCAAAGTTTATCAAAAAAATTTAATGTGGCAAAATTGCCAACAGGCATCTTCATTATCACGGGAATATCCAAATCCAAGAAGATCCACATGGTTTTCGAGTTAACAAATTCAACTATTAGCTTATGATAATATTTAATAACTTTTGAAGTCTTGTATGGATTGATCCATGATTCGACTCATTGCTATAGTTAAAACTTATTAAAATATTATAGCCTCTTTTCTACCTGAGAATGAAACTTTTTGAACGAAGACATGTTTTACATCTTATTATTTCCATTAACCATTGATGGATGGCTTGAGTGGGACATGTCTCTACACTATGCCCCTCAATACATATTTATATTTACACCTCTCTTGTCCCGTACCTAGACATATCAAATATATTTATTCTTTCTTCCTATAAAATTTTGAATATATCACATTTTCATGAGGATAGTTTTACTTTTCCTGTATTACTCCAGTTTCCGACGTTTTAGTTACTACTAAATATTTTTTTCATATTTCTTGGATGCGTTTTGGCCCTTTTGACTTCTGTACTTTGTGGGCAAGATGAAGTTAGTAGTCAAGACACAAGGTTCATGGACTTGTCCACTACTACTAGAACTTCTGCAGACTATACAATTATTGATTTGTTACTGCTATAAAATCTTTGGACTTGTCTGCATTTTCTATATCAGATTCATTGTCACTCGTTGTTTTGTGCCATTCCCAACTCAAATAATTCAAGATCATCTCCAAAACAAATGAAATGATTCCTAATGTTTGAAAGTCACTGGATATGACTGTTAGCTTTTGATGCTTTATAATTAAGGAAATGCAACCACAAGGACCAAAAAGAGCATGCAATATTAAATATATGATAATGGCAAATACTAAGTAGGAAAAACTTATAAGAATCTTCTGTAATAACTCATAAAACTACCATTAATGAAAGCTCACGAAAATAGAGAAAATGCTATAGAATGGAGATCTACTAATGCATGCTATGAGCAATGCACTTTCTATCTTATTACAATGCTTTGTCACAAATATATATAATAGTATGTGACTCTTCACTTTCCTACTCTAAGGACACATGTGCATTCTGCATGATGGACACTTGTGCACATGCACACCTAACTAAAGACACTTGTGCATTTCTTGCACATTATTACATTACATAAAGTAAATACTCACACTCCTAATCTAAAGATGTACCCAAGGTGGTACATTAGCAGGTACCAAATAATGTAATAATCTCTAACACCCCCTGTATTACATTATCTAGTTATTGAAGACATCAATATTCAATATGGATCTTCATATTTATCTTCATTCTTCAAGTGACCTTGCGTTTGATCTTTTGCTTGAGCTTCATCTTTTTGCTTGACTTTGTATTTTGACTTTGGTTTTTTTTTTTGAATTTAGCGAAAAACCCCTTGCGGGGCCGCCTTGGTCTGAGAAACCATGACCAGGGGGTTCTACACCGTCAAAATCACCCGAGAGTTGCGCCTAGCCCTGACTGCACCAGCATGATCAACTAGATTTTGGGCACCCACTGTGCATTTGGTAGGGTGGAGATTCAAACCAGGGACCTCCCTTGGAGGATTGCTCTACCCTCTCCAACTCACCTACAACACGTAGGTTATTTTGACTTTGACATTGTTATTGTTTTCTTTCTAATTTTGTTGTTGAAGAAGTTCATATCTTTCTTGTGCCCATATCTAAATTTTGAGAAATATTTATGAGGAAATCCATTAATGACTTTTCTTGTCATTGTGTATATCCATTAAAAAAATTATTTTCTTTGTACCAACAATGTCTTTGAGAATGATTGGTACCTCCAAAAATTTTACAACTATGGAGATTCCAACATCTCTCTATCTTATGCCCATATCTGCCACAATGACTACATCTGTTTTTTGTTACCAAATCCCTTTGACCATTCTGTCCTTTATTGCAACTGTTCCTATCAATCCCTGTCATAGATTTGATGTCACTATTTCCTATCACAAATTTAGTTCCTTGCTCATTATTGCTAGTCTGACCTGTATATCCAAGACCTTCATACTTTGGTCTTATTTCTGGTACAATTGGTTCTTTCATTCCCTGTTCATGTTTTTCTAAACCTGTATCTTTATATCTCATCAACTTTGAACCAATTCCCTTAGTATGTTTTTCAAAATGACCAATACAATCATTAGACTGATCTCTATCAATATCAATACAACTTTGAGCATCATTATTTCTATCATCATCTGAATTCATGCCTTCATCAATTTTGATAACATAAGCTTTTTCTGAACAATTATGAATTGTATTCAAATCACTTGTATTGCATATAGTATCAATCTTTGCAACAGGTTCTTCTATCTTTGTCATGAATTCTAAATCACTAGTGTCATTGCTTGCATTACAATATTTCCTTTCATTTTGACAAGAATCATAATTTGCATCTTTTTCCTTTTGAAGAAGATCACTAGTATCACAACATGCATCAATCATCATTGGTTTTGATTCTATAGTATTGCAACATGAATCTACCATCATAGGTCTTAAGTCATTTGTATTACAAGAAGCATCTTTCATCACTGATTTGTTCTCTACTTCTTCAACCTTTTCTTGTTTTCTCATCTTAGAAATATTTAGAGTAATAATTCCTTTGTAGATTATTCTCCATAGACTAATAGGTATAGTAACGAAATCTTCATTAGCATCATTGAGAATACTTTGCATGCATTTTTGAAGTATTGAAAATTCTCCTTTTTCTGCTTCAATGGTAATATCATCAAGCCTATTCTTCAACGTATCATCAATAAACTTGTTTTTTAAATCTTTAATCATGTCCTCTTGTCTTCTATTCTTGTCTTTAAGGATTTCATGAGAAAGAAATACCATATACATCAAGTGTCCTATATCACTAGGTAATGTAAAATCACTTTTAGAATCTTCATATGCCTCTTGAAGCTTTGCATTCAGATAACTTGTTTTTTAAATCTTTAATCATGTCCTCGTCTTCTATTCTTGTCTCTAAGGATTTCACGAGAAAGAAATACCATATACATCAAGTGTCCTATATCACTAGGTAATGTAAAATCACTTTTAGAATCTTCATATGCCTCTTGAAGCTTTGCATTCAAATAACTACTAAGTGTTAAGAAATTTTCATTTTTGATTTCTCTCAACATTGATTGTGAGGCACTCTTTTCACTTATTGATGTATCCTTTTCAATTTCTTCTATCGTGTGTTGTGTATGACATTTTAATCTTTCCAACCTTTCTAAAATTTCTTGAATGTCTAATTTTTCTTGGACACATAGGTTTTCAAATATTTTTGACAACTCATGTCTTTGTATTTCAATTTTTTGATCATTAGTATTCTTTTTCATTTATTTTTCTTTGCCATGTTCCTTTGAAGTAGACTACCTTATATCTTCCAAATTTAAGATAATAAAATTTTCAATCGTTGATTTTCCTTAGTTTTGATTATAATCTTCAATTTGTATTATTTAAAGTTAATTCCTTATTTCTCCTAAATCTTCTATATATGATCAATTTGATAAGATCTTTTTCAACTTCTAAATTGTAAGTTGAATTTGAGTATATGATCAAATATTAGTTTTGACAAGATTTCAATTCTTATGTTTTGTAGAATTCCTTGTATCTCCCTAGTTAGACTTGTCAAACAATAATTTTGAAGTAATTTCAATTTTCAAAAAACTTCAATCTTTGTCTCTTTAATTTTGAATTAGAGACTAATTATCAATGCAATTTTCAAATTTTCAAACATCCTATGTTGTAATCCTTATATCTCCCAAGTTTCTTGTATATGATTAAATAGGTTCTAAATTTTAAAAACCTAATTTGATGTAGAAGTCCTTATGGCTCCCAAATAAAAAATTTAGAAATTCAATAAAAAATATTTGCACGTTTTGTATTCCTAATTTGATGTAGGAAACCTTATCTGTCCAAAATTATTAATGAGCAAATATTTCAAATTCTTTTGCAAATACAAAACTTCAAAATTCTCAAATCTTTTCAAAAATAATAATTCAGCTTTTCTAAGGTTTCTAATTTTACCTTATCTCTCCATGTAAATAAATAAATCTATATATGATTAGATTAATTTCTTAATCACCTTAGAAAAATAATTTTATCTCTCCTTATAGCTCCTAACTTAGTCAATAGTTCAAAATTTAATTAAATAAGCTTTTACCTCAGAAATAGATGCGCGCAATTCTCGGTCAATGGTGCTTGACTTTCTAACTTGCCATGTGTCCGCTGCGTAGGTTAACTGACTGTTTGATAATTTTCTGCGCCAATTTAGCATTCCCGCCTGTTCCATTGGCACTCCTACCGTTACATTTTGAAGTGCCACCTAATGAATGTTACAAAATACCAATGCCCTAATTATTGTGATGATTTTGGCAATATATGTCAAGAAGAATAAAACGACTCCTCAAAGAATCTCTGCACGTGAATCACGTTGATGCTTCCAATTACTAGTAACACTAACTTCTAATAATGCCAACATTTCAGCCTTCTCTCTAAATTGACCATGTCGCCCGTTTCACCTGATCATGCTTATATTGCACCTCAAGCGTCTCAACTTGGCGCTCAATCTCCTATGTGATGCTCGGCTTTTCGATGCTCGGCCTCAAGCGTCTCAATGTTACACAAGGCACTCTCAAACTTCTAATGTTCTACATGCCACATATGCCCTTTCGTTGTCTAGCTTCCAACAAACTTTTACCTTCTAAAAACGTGGTTTGCTTGCATAGGTTTCCTCTTCCAAGCAACTCTTCGCCCCCTCTTCGAAGTGTACCTCTTGCTTGACGCCAACGATGTCCCTTCGGCTTTTGCAACGAACTTGTCGTTGATGCAGTTTTACTTTGGCCAAACGGTGGTTTACACCTCTCCAATGGTAGATCTCGTCCTTGGATTCAACAACAACCGAATGGTGGTTGTTTTCCTTCTATTGGTGGTGCTCTTGGCTTCAATGGTGTCTTGTTGCTCTTGTATAGTGGTGGCTTCTCTTCTCAGTGTCGTGGCTCCTCTTCTATTGTGGTGGCTTCTCTTCTCAATGTTGTGGCTCCTCTTCTATGGTGGTGGATCCTCCTTTGGTGGCGCTTCAATACCTCTTCCTTGGTGGTTGTTTCACACCTTTGCTTGGTAGCTTCTCAATGCTGTTCGACCGTATATCCATGCTTCTTTACCTTGGTAAAAACTTTGCTTTTTGATTTGTTTATCTTGCAAAAAGCTTGCACCTTTATTCTTGCTTTGGCTCTATGCTTATACTATACTTAACTTTTTCTTTTGCTGCAGGTTTTAATCCAATGTGGTTGCTACCTTCTTCAAGTTTTAGTGACCTTGAGCTTGTTGTCTTTGTAATGAACTTTTGTAGTACTGATGCGGCATACCTTTTGGCCTCCTTTTGTAGCTTATTTTCTTGGTGATTTGATTCACCTTTTTACTGCCTTGAAATTGTAAAATTTATAGCTCTCCTTTCTACTCAATTGCTGCCTCAAACTTGTTAGTTTTGCAGCTTCAATTACTTGTGCTTTGCTGCCCTAAACTTGTCAATCTAGCAGCTCTGATTGCTGCCTTCGTGCTGTCCAAATTTCTTTAATTTGCAGCTTCCAATGCAGCCAATTCCTCCTTTGTTTTGCTGTCCAAAAGCTTGTTAGAATTAATGTAATGTGCACTATGCCTTCCTTGACACTTGTCAGTTTCACTTGACAAGTGTCATGCATTTCATATAGGCTTATGCCTATATATTGTAACCCTGTTTTATTTGTAAAATATCTCATCTTGCTCATTCCAATTTCACTCCTGACATTTGGTATCAGAGCTCCAGGCTTTCTCTGGCCTTGTGAGCTTGAGGGGGGATTTCCCTCGGGAAATTCCCCCCTCATCCTTTTCCCCCATTTTTTTCCAAGCCTAGGGAGTATGCTCTCCATTTTTTTAAAAATGGATCAGAAACCAGATAGCTTGAAAAAAAAAAAAAAAAAAAATTCATGGCTGTCTCCACCATTATCATATGCTGCTCTGATGATGAGCATGAGCGCGGTAATAATTACATCGACAGTGGGAATAATTTGTTTTTTCTGTGAGATATGGAGGTGGAGCACTGTTTGCTCGATGTCGCCGCGAAAGCTTGCTGTCTTTTAGCTGAAAGCGGGGAAGAGATTGTGAAATACGTGAAACGAAGGTCCCGAAGACGATGAAGCAGTGCGGGGAGAAGATCGACAGCCTGAAGGAGCGGTACAAGCTGGAAAAGCGTCGGGCGGAGATCCGCGGAGGTGCTGTCAGAAGTACATTATGATGGAGGGCGAGCTGGTTCGTTGCTCGTGATGGTGATCAGCTCTGTGGAGATTGTCTACAGATTCTGAGCAATACAGTTTTGGAGGTTGTGTTTAAAACATCTCAATATATACGGCCACTGAAGTTTACAACAAGCCATTACAACATCTCAATATATACGGCCATTGAAGTTTACAACAAGCCATTACAACATCTCAATATATGAAATTCCCTTGATAATGGAGTGCACAGTCAGTACAGTTAGATCTGATGAATGAAGGAGCCAAAGACATAGCCACTTTCGTGTTTTTCCCGAACGTGTTCTAGCATGGGCACGTTTGCACCTCGGTGGGGTTAATCGGTGTTAATGATTCTTGTTCGTGGCACTGAGTAAAAATGTGGAGAAGGGCGGTCGTCCGCGGATACCAATTTTTTTAGCCTGCGCAGATGTTTGTTGGTCGCCAAAGTAATAGGATTCAGAGCGTGTATGTAAGAAGCCTTCTCAGTGTCTCCTTTGTCGGCCAATATGACGGCTACAAAGAACTTGGGTTTTGTAATACCTACGCCTGAACTGTACAATGCAAATCGGTGATTGGGAAGTCCTCTTGCAACTCTAGAATAATGAAACAATGTGTATAAATTGGATGTCCAATTTCTTAAGTTATTCAGGCCTTCAACGGATCTGTGCGTGGGCGATTTCGAACTTGGCCAAGTCGTCATCGAAACTCTGGTAAACGCAACAGTGTGAATTTTGAACAGTGCAGTTTTTATTTTTGTTTCATGTCTAGCGGAATGTCTATTTCAACACGAAGAGAGATTATGAGCTGCATCTGAATGTAGAAGACAGCGTAGTGACAAAGTAATGAGATTTTTCTGCTATGGAGATCAGGAGGACGTAAATTTTTTAAGAGCACTTCCCATTGTTGTTAAACACTCAATGATTCCCCCCAATGAGCCATGTTTGGGAAGTTCTGTTTGAGTAAGTTTTTGCAGGCGGAGCAGCAGCCACGTCTTCAGCTTCGTCGTCGTCGACGACGACGACGCCGACGCCCACGACGAGCTCGAGGTCCATCACCGACATCGTTAATGGCTCCCATCACTTCGCCATCAACGGCTACTCGCCATCAATTGTTGGCTTCGGTCGACGGCAGACTATTGGATCTGCAACTTCGCGATGCCGAACTCTGTCAAATGTTGACATCAGGCTCGAGCGCGACTGTCACACGATGTCTCCCACCACCTCACTGCCGCAGCGCGCCCAACAGGTGGTCGACGATCTGCTGATCCGTTCACCCACCTCACTGTAGGCCCCACACGTGGCGACGCAACAAGACACAATGGTAAGGAGAAGTTTAGTTTCAGTCGACGTTGAAATCCGCCAACAAGATTTGGGTATTTGAAAGCCACCAACAAGATTTGGGTATTTGAAAACCGCCAGCCATATAGTGGGTAATGTCACTATATTACAAGTTTTAAAAGTCCCACAATTATCGTTTATTAAAAGCATGTGGGGATTAATATTTAAAATGTGGGGGCCATTGCTAAAAAGGGACCATTTTTCCATTGTATGGGGGTTATTTATTTTATAGTCAGGGGCAAATTATTTAAAGTAATGATGGTGAGCATACTTATTTTAAAAGTAAGAGGGGCATTTATTTTAATTGGGAAGTGTCCATGTGTATTTGTCGCCTAGATGGCCTTAGGGGACAGTTTTTTTTAATGGGCCACTCATTTGTTTTCACATGGAAGTGGAAGTGGAAGGCCCTCATGGCCTCTTATTGTATTTTTCAGAGAGATGATGGCCCTAGATGGCCCATGTAATTCCCCTACGAGGGAAAATTGATGATGTTTTTAATTCCGCCAGAGATGCGATGCCGCCACATTGCGAGGGTTATTTGCTGCTTAGTGAGGTTACTGTTGTTTTTTCTCATGGATGGACTTATTGAGATCCGACTATAGCCATATTTATAGTCGTTGGAAAGATTTTTTCAAGACGGAGACATTGGTGGTGTCCATTTGTAATTCTGAGGCTTTTTCATTTGAGTTTTTAAGCCTCAAAGTTTTCTACCTTGGAGTGCACTCTCGGTTGTACCCGACACTCCCAAGGCACTTGTAAGTGAACCTAGTATCTAGTATTATCCTCTTTCTACTTGGCGGATGCAGCGGCTGGTTACCCATGCATTCCGGTAAGATGAGGTGACTACCATAAGGACACTTATTCTAGGGACTACAGACATAGACACCCTAGACTCTATCCGAGGTTTTTCCGGATCTACTTCTGAAGACTACAGACGAAGACACTTCAGAAGATTCTCTTCTATTACTCTTTCTTCTTCTCCTCCATATTTGGATTCTATGGCTCAATTTATTGTATTGAGTGCATTTTCGGCAGAGACCGACACTCTTATATGGCTCGTTTTTCATTTGTATTAGGGTGCATTTTCGGCAGAGACCGACACTCTTATATGGCTCGTTTTTCATTTGTATTAGGGTGCATTTTCGGCAGAGACCGACACCTTTTAGATTGAGTTCACCATGAGGAAGGGATTTGATATTCATGGTGGATCCAGTCAGTGACCTACGAGAGGCAACATCCTCTGAGGATGACCTGCAGAGGCAACAGACCCAGAAGTGGCTGACCCTGAGGCACCCATGATGACCCCGAGGCACTTAGACGGCTGACCCAGTGGCAACAAACCCGTGGAAGTGGCTGACCCTGAGGCAACAGACCGAGATGTATACACAGTGAATCTAGCATTATTCACAGTTGGAGAGCCAAGCGCAAGGAGCACGGGCATTAGACCAAATCAGCAATAAAAGAGGATGATAGGTTTTAGAGAAGTCAACATTAAGGGGGAATGTTACCTAATGTTGACTTGTTTTTTTCTTTAGTTAGGATAGTGCACTTTAAGGGGGAATGTTAGAATTAAAGTGCACTATGCCTCTGTTTTGACACTTGTCAGTTTATATTGACACTTGTTAGTTTATCATATAGGCCTTCTGCCTATATATGTAACTCATTTCATGTATAATTATATCTCATCTGTTTTTAGTTCCATCAAAGCCTCTCTAATCTGCCCCAAAAATATTCAAAGCACAACTCTCTTTTCTCCTTCTAATGCTGCCAAAATTTGCAGTCCTAATCTCTTAATTTGCTGCTCCAAAACTCTGTTTTCTTCTCCTTTATCTTGCTGTCCAAAAACAACATTCAATTCCTCCAAATTGCTGCCTTATTTTGCTGTCAAGCCTTCCTTAAATTGGCTGTTCAAGGGCACTTCAAAATCTGCCCAAATCTTCTCTAAATCGCAGCTTTATGTCACCTTCAATTTGCTGTCCTATGACCCTTCAACTTCTGCCTTGAAAATCAGCAATCTTCTCCTTTGTAAATCAGCCTTCAAATTCTTTATGGTTGTCTTCAAAACTCTCAAATCTGGTGGCCTCTTCTAGCTTCTTTCTCCTCCAATCTTCTTGTCAAATCCTGACTTCAAATATAACTTCTTTCGTTGGCCTATTTCTCAAGAATCTGAATGTCTTGAGGTCTTTAAAAAATCTTTTCTAAAATTTGACAAACTTCTTGCCAAATCCTTCTTCCTTTTTGGGTTTGTTGTCGGATGGCGACAGTTGTCCCAAATTCTTCTTTATTAGCAGCTTCTCCTTGCTTTCTTCTTCTTTCTTGAGCTTTCTTCAAATCTCCTTCCAGGTTTTGCTTTGAGATCTCTTCCCTTGGGTCTTCAAGTTCTTCAACTTCAACATCTTTGCTATTGCTGCAACTCAACAACTAATCTCCTGCAATAAACTTTAGATAGCAACAAGCAATTGCATCTAAATCTCTAAAAATCAATAAGCTTCACTAGTTATCCTTCAATCTAGTGGAAAGAGATCTATGTTGAATCCTAGTCTTCATGAGTTTTCCTGAAACCTTGTGGAAAGACAAGCCAAAAAACAAATTTAAGAAATTCTGAAAATGAGATCTCCCTATCTCCTCTCAATCTCTCTAATGACTCTCCCTATCTCCTATGAATCTACCTTGTGCTCTGATACCATTGTTAGCTTTTGATGCTATATATTTAAGGCAGTGTTCCATGGGGACGTGTCCCCCCGTTTCCCACGTCCCCCAGGACGGGGGACGGCAAGGGGGACGTTTCCCCCGTCCCCCTTTTTGGGGGATGGCTGGGAAACGTCCCCGGGACGGCTGAGGCCTGTGGCCTCCCGTCCCCGGGACGTCCCCCTTTTTGGGGCGTCCCCCATGGGGCCCAGCCGTCCCCCACATGAGGTATAGGTTTATAGTTCTTTTCAACATGAGTGTCGAGAATTTCATGCACAAATGAACTATTAAATACTGCCATTTTTTCATCTCAGCTTGGATAGTCAACAACTCCAGTTTGGAGTTAAGTAAAATGTTTCAAGATCTCTCAGAAAATGGATTCCATTATTAAGAGAGGCACATCATTTATGACAGAGTTTTGCTCTATTCAAGTAACCACCGTTAAGTTCTGTCCCGGGCACATGTCTACATTCTCGCACAATCACACATATACATTCTACCCAGACAAGGTCTGAGATTGGGCCTTCGCAAGATAAAATGCATTCAAGAGTCACAAAAAGAAATAACGAAAGTAAAGCAAGCTACAGCTCACCAATAAAACTAGCCATATATAAACTCAATTAATATCTATCGTTCTGAAATAATAAATGAAGCAAAATGGCATGGCTGGGATATTCTATATTGTTTCAGTTTTCATAGCAATGCCAAATATGAAAACAACTTCTTAAGCAAATATGGCATGGTAAAAGGTGGTTTTAAACAAACTTCAACAGACCTATATCCTCCAAAGTACAGCAGTCATGCACGTCAAGCCAAAATGTCATAAACACATGTTGAATGCTTCTAAAATAATTCCGAGAAAATGGCTGAAAAAGAGGTTTGTTACAGCCATGAAATAGAAGGTTAGAAATACTATAAACACACCATGCATATCCTTATGATCTCTGCCACATGTCAGGATCGATTTGGGAATCAAAGATCATAGAAAGTGCATCCAGAAGATTGCAGAAAGGATGCCATACAAGCTCAATGTTCAGTATAAAAAAGGTGGGGGGGAACAGCGATTATAAAGAGCATCAAACTTCCTTAACATCCACACACATCCCAAAAGGTTAATATAACATACAGCCAAAAGGGTATGTTTAAAACGTTAAAATCATAAAAGCATTGCAAGGCTAACGCTTTTGAGTCTAACCTGTTTAATAAGCACAACTAGGGTATATTGATAAGTGAAGTAAAACACAATATACACAGTGCTATTCCCTTCCCTAAGCAACATTTTAAATAGATAAACAAGGATAGAGCAAAATGTTGTGCAGTCAAAGTTAGAGGAAGCGAAATCAGTATCTTAAGGTCAGTATTTTCCATCAAACTAGGGCACAAATCCAATAGACTTGAGGACAAGCACAACAGTCACCTCATGCATTTCTGGCTACTAAGAAATATGACAGGATTGGAATAGACCAAATACAAATATACCAAAACGTAGGAAAATATAATACTCCTTTACTATTTTAGTTTTGAGTCTTTTTGTTGCAAATGAGTATTGATACTATGACTATTTCAAATTTCTTATTGCTGTCATATTTGAACACAATGAACAGTTAGTGACTGAAAATTTTTAAACATGACAGTCTTTGTTTGAACATTGGTGGCTGAAAAAATGATGACTGTTATTACTTAAAATGATGACTGTTTGAACATTGTTTGCACTTGATATCCTTGGCTGAACCTTCAAGTTATAGTTGTTGAACTTGAAACAATTAAATGGCTGCAAATTAGTAACTAATATGAACATGAAAATGTGAAATGACTCAATTATGGCTGCACTTATGTGTTAGTAACTAATCTGAATATGAATGGCTGCACTTACATAATTGATTAGTAATATGAAATATCATTTTTGTTGGGTGTAGAATTTTGAATGTGTAGATTATTCTAAATTTCTAAAAAATTTCATTTTTTATAGTATTATACCAGCCGTCCCCGAGCCGTCCCCTAAAATCAACCTGCAGTCCCCCGCCGTCCTCGGAAACCCGTCCCCTTGTCCCCCTGTCCCCCAGGCTCGTGGAACCTTGATTTAAGGAAATGCAACCACAAGGACTAAAAAGAGCATGCAATAATAAATATATGATAATGGCAATATACCAAGCAAGAAAAACTTGTAAGAAACTTCTGTAATAACTCATAAAACTGCCATTAATTAAAGTTCACGAAAATAGAGAAAATGCTATAGAATGGAGATCTACTAATACATGCTATGAGCAATGCACTTTCTATATTATTACAATGCTTTGTTGTCACAAATATATATAATCGTATGTGACTCTTCACTTTCCTACTCTAAGGACACATGTGCATCTGCATGATGGACACTTGTGCACTTGCACACCTAACTTGCACACCTAACTAAAGAAACTTGTGCATTTCTTGCACATTATTACATTACATAAAGTAAATACTCACACTCCTAATCTAAAGATATACCCAAGGTGGTACATTAGCATGTACCAAATACACCCTCCAATTAGGATACACAAATTTGCGTAATATGTGTCAGATATTATACTCGGATGTATTTGAATATGTTCTTGTATTTCCATGTCTTGTTCCCTACCCATTGTGTGAGATATGAAGTTAGGAAGGAAACAAATTACATTTGAAGATCCCATATTCACAGTAGATAAATAATGGAATATCAAATCTCCTGTCAATTAGTGTATTACTCCTTAATGAAGATCCCATCTTTACAACTTCTATATATATTTTTCCCATGAGATATTTCTCAATGTATAAAATTCATATGCTTTTTATAAATGCTATCTCCAATCTTATCGATATCTAGGGTTCTTGAAATTATGTGGTATCTGTGTTAGATATTGTATTTGTATTGGATATCTTATCTATCTCCGTGGAACAACTAATGGTATTGTACACTTATAGATGATCGATTTTAGATCATAGGTAATCAAGATCTCATCTCCTAGGTGCTGTATATGATCCAAAACTCAGAATTTTGAGTTAAGGAAGATCATGAATTGTTAGAAAATATAGCAAAATTATGTGCAAGCAGAAAAACACAATTACGCAGGGAAAACAGTAACACGGATTTTACGTGGAAAACCTGCAATTTGCAGGAAAAACCACGGGGCAATGGCAGCTTGATCTTTTATTGATTTCGGAAGAATTACATTCAATCAACATTTACATGCAAGGGGTCATTCCCCTTTTATAGAAAAACAAACTGTTCGTTTCCTCTCCCAAAGGAAGAGTCCAAAAAACTGTTCGTTTTCTCTTCCAAAGGAAGAGTCCAAAAAATTGTTCGTTTCCTCTTCCAAAGGAAGACTTCAAAAAACTGTTTGTTTCCTCTCCCAAAGGAAGACTCTAGAAAACTGTTTGTTTCCTCTCCATAAGTTGCACCACCATGCACCTCTTTGCTGAAGAACATTGGAGATCTGGATATTGACTTCACCTCCTAACATTCTCCCACTTGAAGTCGATATACAGGAATTCTTTGCCTATGTTTTTCCATCCAAGTGCCAATTGCCCAATGCTGCTCTTATCACATTTTCAGCAAGCCCAAAGAAGTTCTGCACCACTCAAACTTCTTTGTCTTGACCAACTTGGTAAGCATATCTGCAAGATTCACTTCAGTGTCAATTTTCTGCAACAGGATCCTACCTTCTTCCACCACATTTCTTATAAAGTGGTACTTGACATGAATGTGTTTCGTGCGATCATGGAATGTTGGGTTCTTCACCAGCTGAATAGCACTTTGGCTACCATAATGCAACGTAATTTCCCCTGCATTACCTTGAAGTCATCCAACAGTCGCTTTAGCCAAATTTCCTCTTTGCTGGCATGAGTCGTTGCAATATATTATGCTTCAGTGGTGGATAACGCCACCACAGACTGCAACTTAGAAGCCCAACTCACAGCTCCACCAACAAGAGTGAAAGTATATCCTATAGTGGACTTTCTCCCATCTCTATCTCCACCATAATCAAAATCCACAAAACCTTTAACTTGTAAACTATCCAATCCGTAGTAAATAACAACATCTGAAGTGCCTCTTAAATATCTAAATATCCACTTCACCACATTCCAATGCTCCTTACTAGGATTTGCCATGTATCGGCTAACTACTCCCACTGCTTGGGCAATATTTGGTCTGGTGCTCACCATAGCATACATGAGGCTTCCTACTGCTGATGAATACGGTACACGAGACATGCTTGTCTTCTTTGCTTTTGTTCTAGGACACTGGTTGGAAGACAATTTCAAGTGTGAAAGAAGTGGGGTACTAACTGGTTTTGCATTCTGCATATTGAAGCGCTACAAAATCTTTTTAACCAGATCTTTCTTCCTTTTCTGTCCCTGTGTATCTTCATCCCTTAAATTTGTTTTGCTGCTCCTAAGTCCTTCTTTTCAAATGTCCTAGCCAACTGAGCCTTAAGATCAATGATTTTCTTCATGCTGAGGTTTGCAACCAACATATCATCAACATACAACAACAAAATAATAAAACTGCCATCATCAAACCTCACATAGTATCCACAATGGTCAGCTTCACTCCTGCTGAAACCTTGGCTCTTCATGAAGGTGTCAAATTTTCTGTACCACATCCTTGGTGCCTGTTTCAACCCATATAGAGATTTCTTCAATCTGCAAACCAAATGCTCTTTGCCTCTTTCTTCATAGCCCTTAGGCTGATCCATATAAATCTCCTCCTCAAGATCACCATGCAGAAAGCAGTCTTTACATCAAGCTGCTCTAGTTCTAAATCCTGTGCTGCTACAAGTGCAAGTAAAACTCTAACAGTAGTCATCTTCACAACTGGAGAAAAAATTTCATTAAAGTCTGTACCTGACTTTTGCACATAGCCTTTTGCCACCAAGCGAGCTTTATAGCGTTCCAACAAACCATCGTTGTTTTTCTTTACTTTGTAAACCCACTTGTTTCCAACAGCCTTTCTTCCAGGTGGAATATCCACAAGTTCCCACGTTTTATTCTTGCGAAGTGCCTCGATTTCCTTCTCCATGGATTTCCTCCACTTTTCTGCATTCTCAGACTCTCTAGCTTCTTGAAATGAACTAGGCTCACCATCATCAGTTAACAAAGCAAAAGAGGACTGATAAACATGAGAATACCTTTCCGGACACTTTTGTGGACATGTAGATCTTCTAACCCAATGATCTGTTGATTGTGGCTCTTGGTCTTGTGACTGTTGTGGCTGCTCTACTTGCTGTTCTGCATGCTGGTCAAAAAATTCAGCATGCTGGTCAAAAATTTCAGCATGCTGATTTTCATTTTCGTTCATGTCTACTTCAATTGGTACAACATTAGGTGTTTGCTGTACCTCCTTCCTTTGCATGGATTTTTCATCAAAAATAACATCTCGGCTAATAATTACCTTGTGGGCAGTAGGATCCCACAGTCTATACTCCTTTACTGCATCTCCATAGCCGAGAAAAACACATTTGCTTGACTTTGGGTCAAGTTTCGACCTTTTTTCTTTAGGCACATGGGCAAATGCATCACAGCCAAAGGTACGCAAATGAGAGTAATCAAATGGCTTAACACACCAAACCTCCTCTAAAATATGTCCATCCAACGCAGTTGTAGGTGACTTGTTAATGAGGTAAACAACTGTATTAACAACCTCTGCCCAGAACCTCTTATCCAACATGGATGCGTTGAGCATGCTTCTTGCACGTTCCATGATTGTGCGATTCATCCGCTCAACCACACCATTTTGTTGTGGAGTATATGGTACAGTCTTTAGGTGCTTAATTCCTTCTTGTGTACAAATTTTATCAAATTCCATGGAGCAATATTCACCCCATTATCTGACCTAAGACATAAAATAGGCTTGCCCAAACTGTTCTCTACTCGAGCTTTGAACTCTTTAAATTTTTGCAAAGCTTCCGACTTCTTTAGAAAATAAACACACACTCCTAGAATAATCATCTATAAAAGTCTAAAAATAGATGGCACCATTTAAGGACTGAGTGGGGACCGGTCCAAATATATTCGAATGTATAAGTTGCAGAAAATCAGAACTCTTACCAGGGCTTGTAGTAAACCTAACCCTCTTTTGTTTACCAAAAATATAGTGCTCACACAAGTCTAAATTGCAAGAATTAATCCCAAAAAGCATACCTTTGTCATGCAGAATTTTTGGACCTTTTTCACTCATATAGGTGTTTATGCCATAGCATTACTGCATCCTGAATAGAAGTTGTTGCTACTGCATGGTTTTTCACCGTATCACCGCATAAACGATATAGGGTCCCATAAGATTCTCCCTTTGCTACTACAATAGCTCCTCTGGTAATTTTGCAATAGTTGTTATCGAAAGTGATAGAATACCCTAGCTTATCCATCATCTTGATTGAGAGCAAATTCTGGAACATAGAGAACCTTCTCAATCTGGCACTTGCCATCAGGAAGAGTAACAGAAACTGTACCTTCTCCCTGAACCTTGTAGGTTTCATCATCGGCAATAGTGACAGGTTTGCCCTCTTTGGCCTTAAAAGACTCAAACCATGATTTGTCGCCAGTCATGTGCTTACTGGCTCCAGTATCGACATACCAAATAGGATCCGTCTGCTTGGATATTGTCGTAGTCATGAGCACTTTGTGTGCTCGCTCAAAATCCGTGTCAGATTCCTCAACAACAACCTTCACTTTCTGTTGCTTGTTCTTTTGTGGTTTGTTCTGGCCTTTCTGTTTTGGTTGTTTATTCTTATGCCAACATCTGTTTGTATCATGACCTTCCTTGTCACAGATCTTGCAATATCTCTCAGTCTGTTGATTTTGTTTCCCTTTTGAATCCTTTTGAGACCTCCCTCCCTTCTGAAAATTACCGTTCTTGTTCTGGCCCTTCTGTTTTGTGTAGAGGGCAGTGTTAGAAGAATCATCTCGCTGTAGTTGGCGTGCCTCCTCCTCTTGAAGCAAATTTACCAACTCAACAAAGGTAACTTGTCTCTGTGATACATGAAGTGAGGTGATCAACACTTTAACAGAATCAGGTAATGCTCTCATTACCACTGAGGTACGAAGCTTATCATCAATTGGTATTGCCAAGGAGTTCAATTTTCTTTTCAACTTAGACACTTTGCAAAGAAAGAGTTCAACTGTCTCTCCCTGTTTCATGCTTAGACTGTGTAATTGAGATTGAAGAAATAGAATGGTGGAATCATTCTTTCCTTCATATATAGTTTTAAGGGCATTCCATGCCTCTTTACTATTTTGACAATCAACAATATGGGGTTGAACTTCATCAGAGACAGCAAGCAAAATGAACACTTTTGCCTTACTATCTATCTTATCAAAGTTTTTCTGATCAGCAGTGAGAGTTGTGGCTCCAGCTGCAGATGAAGGTCTTACTGTTGCTCCAGAAACAACATCCCAAAGATCATCCATCGCTAGGATTGCCTTCATTTTGTTTTTCCATGGTGTATAGATTGAACCTTTCAACAACTGATGAGCATCAGTCATTAGTTTTGCAGACATTGTGAAGGTTCCTTATAACACCAAATGGTCCCCCCTTCGATATACCTTAATGCCAGGCCGTTATACCGTACAAAATACCCGCCCTTACGTGAGGGAGACTATAGGTATTTTGAAAAACCAGAAAAATTACCCGCCCTTACGTGAGGGAGACTGTAGGTAATTTTAATGATTATACAATACGTGGTACTTAGGCGGTACTGAAAGGGAATCACCTCGTTGATGGCATCGACCTTAGAAATCCTTCAATCCTCATGCGTGGGGCGTAACTTCCCCTAAACACTTTGGATATCCGAACTTTCATCTAGATTTAAGCCTAAACACGAGAGTGATTGGGGTAGTGGATGGAGTAAAAAAAATAGCAAAATGGCAAACTTATTTCTCCCCGACGATTAATAGAGAACAAGCTCAGACGTCGTTTTGGCAGCTATATTAGGCGGTGGATACAGTAGCACAATCACGATAGCTTTACCTGTAAGTGCTGGCCAGAGGTATCACAAATACCGAACGCTACAGTACAATAAATTGCACGGATGGGTTTTAATTATTCCGGGGACTTAGGGAGTGAATTTGATTTTAACTTTTAATAATGTAGTGCAAAGCAAGAAAAAATGCAACATACAACATAAAAGTGCCCACAGAAATAAACCACTAGGTGTTGGGCGTTGCCGAAAATGCACCTTTACAATAATGTCAAAATTTGTTTTTTCTCAAAAAATTACTCTCTATCCCCCCTTGATTTTTGAAAAAATACTCCCCCCCTTAAAAAAAAAATTCTCCTTTTAAAGCATTTTTAAAACATTTTTTTATAACTAAAGTTAAAAATAAATAAATTATTTCATATAGTAGAAAATTATTTAAAAAAAAAAAACTTTAAACTATAAAAAATAATGTAAAAATTATATAATTTTTAACTTTAGGAAAAAAATATTATTAAAAAAAAATTTATACCTTAGCTTAGGGGGGGGTCGGCGGGATTTGAACCCGCGACCTCAGGGCTCCCGGAGCCCTTACCACTCGGCTCACAACCAGTGAGCCAGTGGGCTGATCCGAGACTTGATCTCGGTGCCCTCTTACAAGAAGCTTAGCCACGAGCCAAAAGATAGCTTGCGATGGCTCTTCCACCTCGGCCGCGGCTCGAGTGGCGCTCGGGCGGCGGTTCGGGTTGGCAGCAAGGGGCGGCGATTCTGGAATACCATGGTTTTCCACCAAAAAACCGTCACTTCCAACTGCGATTTGAGGTGCTGTTCCACCAAAAAACTAAGCGCTCTGCATAGATTTTTCAACACAACCAAGTTTGCAACCCTTCAGACCTTGGAAAAAATCAGTTTGCCTAGACAAAAAGGTTCGCCATGGTTGACTGTGACGCTCGCCAGGACAAAAACGAGGTCAAACAGGGAAGAAATGAGGCCAAATTCAGAAAGTAAACCAGTGAAATTGAACAAAATTGCATTCAGATGTCTTCAAACGCAATGGGTTTCGCATGCACCATCTGTGATGATAACGAAAAATTCGAACCGGTTACTTGCTGTGATGCCCGCGACGCTGGTGACAGGTTGCAGAGTTTAAAAAAAAAAAAAAAAAAACCATATATCCCATATGGATGGGATATCGAGGCGCTAAGGTTTTTAAATAACCTTAGCCTCCAATGAGGAGTATCTCCTCTCGGGGAGATGCTCCCCCGAGAGGGCGTAGGCTCTCCTCCCACGTCGAGTTGGCTGTTGTGATTGCCACCACTCGTGCCTCGTTGTCACTGTCTTTGCTTCTGCCGTTCGACCCTGATTTCGATTTCGACCGGTTGTTGGTCGATCCTTTGGCTTGTCGACCTTCGATCTTCTCTTCGACCTTTCACTTGTCGACCTTCTCATCGACCGGTTGTTGGTCGAAGCCCAATTTTTGGAATTATAAGGGCACGAGTTCCAAAAAATTGGAATAATCTCCCAAATCAAATTGCCTCCAAAGCTTCGCTTTGACTTGATAGCTTCGCTCTCAAAACCGCTACTACAAGATCATTAAAAAATGAGAGTGGCGGAGAGAGTGGAGAAGTGGCTCTGATACCATGTGAGAAGCGGAACAAGATTTCATTAATGTGATGAAATATAAATAATACATTCGAGCCAAGATTAGTCCGAAGGTTGTGGAACCACCTGAGGCCAAAATAGACGCGGTTGCAACAAATAACAACTAGCCTAAATTAATCAAATCCAACAATATAAGATTGTTTAGGATCGAATTAATTAGAGAGTAAATATTGAAATATATTCTAACATTTTTGATATTACTCGACACCTTTATTTTAAATTAGCATTTGATAAATTAGGTGCATTTTCAGTTGCATCCAACACCTAAGTGGTAAAAATTTGCGGGCACTCTTTGATTGATTATTGCATTTAATTTCTTGTTTTTTGCAATTATAAGTCATCAAAATCAAGAGCACTCAAAACCCCAAATTTCACACTCATTTGTGTAATTCATTGCACAAGTATAAGCCATTTTTAATATTGATATTCTCTCCATACAACCCTAAAATTCACTCTTCTTGTTTGGCTTAAACTCCTCAAACTAATCATCATTTTTCAAAAGGGTTTTTAGGCAGGTGCCATTAAATATCTTTTTGAGTGAATTATCTTTTGGTACTCTTTTAGGGTATATCGAAAGAAAGAACAAGTTTTTTGTGAAATAAGGAACCTTCAAAGTAGCAATTGTTTGCACTAAGGGGGGATAATTCCTTTCTTCCTTCAAAACAAATTTTGACAAGAGGGAGATAAAACTTGTAAAGGCAATCAGAAAAGCATAAGTCATCAAAATTATACCTTTTCTTTTAGGCTTCATAATAGCAACCATGCTTGAAGTACTTGCAATAAGGAAGGATTGTTTGGTGAACTTTTTTGATAAATTGCCTAGGAGGCAAAGTTATGTACAAAGATCTTTTGCACTCAAGGGGAAGACTTCAGAAATTACCTAAGGGAAACAAATTTGTAAACCTAGGAAGCACCATTACAAACCTCTTTTTAGGCTTCATAAATAGCAAATGTTTTTGTTTGAAGTACTTGCAATAAAGGGGATATTGTACCTCTTTTTAGGCTTCATAAATAGCAAACTCTTTTTGTTTGAAGTACTTGTAATAAAAGGGGGAATTTTCTGGTGAAATTTTTGAAATTTGCCTAGGAGGCAATCTTTGTAAAAGCCTTAAAAAGCTTCATAAGCTTCATAAGTTGCACAAAATATTATTGCTAAAAAGGGAGAAAAACTTATAAGGGTGCATTTTCGGCAGAGATCGACACCTTAGTCACACTTCTTGCAAAAATTCCATTACAACATGTTTTGCAAAAAGGGGGAAACTTATAAAGGTGCATTTTCGGCAACGACCGACACCTTAGCTACCTTATCAAAACTTTTGCAAACTCATATTGTAAAACAGAGTGAACCTCGTATATAGTGATCTATTCTAGTACACCTAGCGGTTGCAGCGGCTGGTTACCCATGCAATCCGATTGGATGAAAAGATTACAATAAGGACATTCGTTGTTGTTAAAGCAAAGTGAGGGATGCCCACTTTTGCTTAAGTACTCAGGAAGTGCTTATTTTGCTTAGACCCAGAGGTGGACTTAAGCAAGAGCAGCTAAATCCATGAGCCAAAGCAGCTCAACCAATATGAAAGAAATGTTGTATGGCTTCTATAAGAAAGGTAAATCCTATGGTAGACCCAGTGGAAGATCCAGTGACAGACCGAGTGGTAGATTCACAGGCAGATCCAGAGATAGTCCCAGAGGTATTCATCCAAAGGTACACTTAGAGCCATGAGCTAGAGCTCTGTAGGTTCCACTATAGGTGGACAATACCTACGATACAGGTTCCACCATTCAGTGGACAAGACCTGGACCGGGTTCCATCATTTGGTGGACAAGACCTAGAGCCAACAGATCAACATCTTTCATTTTCTCTTCTTCACTGTATTGGGGCAGTTATATACATTACCCAAATAATGTAATAAGGGGGGATGTTAGAGTTACTATGCTACAATAACTATGATTATTACCTCATTTGGTAATTAGTAGATTCTCCTAGGTAGATTTTATTTACCGCATGGTAGAGTTAGGTTATTACATCATATTTTTACTTTATCATGAAGATATTCACTGTTTGGAATATCTTGTGGTAACTAGGTAGTTGTAGTCAACTTGACTACATTAACTTCCTAGTTGGTTAGTAGGTTAGTGTAATTATCTATCTTGTTAGTAGGTTAGGCGCTTATTCCTCAAGCGCGTTAGTTAGCCTTAAACTAGGAAGATATTATTCCTAATATCTATCCTATGCTCCTATGTACTATTTAAGCACTACCTTGAATATATTTCAAACTAATGATTACGCCCTAACATGATCTTTTATTGATTTCGGCAGAATTACATTCAATCAACATTTACATGCAATGGGTCATTCCCCTTTTATAGAAAAAACAAATTGTTCGTTTCCTCTCCCAAAGGAAGACTCCAAAAAACTGTTCGTTTCCTCTTCCAAAGGAAGAGTCCAAAAAACTGTTCGTTTCCTCTTCCAAAGGAAGACTCCAAAAAACTGTTTGTTTCCTCTCCCAAAGGAAGACTCTAGAAAACTGTTTGTTTCCTCTCCATAAGCTGCACCACCATGCACCTGTCTACTGAAGAACATTGGAGATTTGGCTATTAACTTCACCTCCTAACATGAATGAACACAATTAAAAAATAACAGGGTATAACAAATTAGAACACACACACACATATAAGCTAATAACATAATGGTTTTCTTGCTCAAAAAACAAATTACAATGCAAGAAATATTAGAGAAGATATGTGAGGCTACAACAATCCATCTATTACTCATGCTTTTTACAGGCAGGGGTACACCTCTCTTTTTACAAGAATTGGTGTGTTGGAAATCCATTGTATTGAATATGGAAGGTGACCCATATGGAAATATGGTGGTTCACCTTTCTTAAGTTAGGTAACCCATATGGAAATGTGATGATTCACCTTTCGTGAGTTAGGTCACCCATATGGAAATGTGGTGCTTCACCTTCCATGAGTTACAAAGTGCATATTAATTGAAAATTACATACATGTGACTTGTTCTTTTGTGTTTTGTCTTCTACTAATGTGTCAACATAGCTAGAGATGCATTTTGGCTACGAAAATCTAAAAATAGAAAATTACTACTTTTAGTAAGTATTTTGTTTTGCATTTTTTAGGGCCTTTAGAGCGTTTTTTCCATAAACATGTCGGCAACTTTGTCTAAGAGAGAGTTGCTTATAGAAATTGTTGTTCTCTCTCTAGTCTTTCCATGCGTCTTGAATGGATCAAAACGGAGTCTCAAGCACAAAGTTATGTCCTTAACGTGCATTTAGGATCAAAAAATAGATTTTCGAGTATAAAGCCATGCTGCAAAAAGGTCAATTGCTTGGATCATTCGTCCCCCCTTGAATAGCAATAATCCCCATTACGTCAATTTTTGACATCAGGTGCAAAAATTGTTTCTTTATCTGATATTTTGTAATACATTGACGTATATGTTATTGTAATAAGGTGGACCATGTATTTAGTTAGAAATCATGTATTTAGTTAGAAATGGGCCACGTGTTGAGTTAGGAGAGTGTGTTGTCATAAAATCTTGTAAATAATTGCTTTGTCATAGAATTATGAATGTAACCGCTGACATAATGAATGTAATTGTCAATTATGAATGTAACTGCTGGTATTATGAATGTAATTGCTATAAATTATGTGAGTTAGGAATATTGTCATAGAATATTTTCATAGCAGGATGTCATAGAATATTGTCATAAGATGTCAGGAAATATTCTTGTAAATGTTATAAAATGAGAAGGATGTAACTCTTGCGGGTTAGAGAAGAATTTGCATAATTTGTAAGGAGGTTGCCCCTTCGAAGAGGCTTGCAATAGTAACATTTTCATTCCAAATTCCTGTAATTACTGTTCTTATGTTTCATGCATGTATGTTTTTGTTATCGAAATGAATGTTGCTTTCATTAATATTCTATGAATCATGGTTATGTTATCCTTGGCATTGAATTTCTTATCTTAGTTCAGCGCAACACTAAGGATTTGAGGTGAAATATTGGCACGAACATAAGAGGTGCATTGCAAGTGGTATCAAAGCCCTTTTTGGGGCTTGGTAAGATTTTGCTGTGAGCAATTTTTTATTTTTATTTTTTATTCTGTTTATCCTAGGTCGGTAGGTTAGAAATGGTGTTTTGGCCATTTTAAAATATTACGGAGTTGTTATTGGCTAAGCTAGATTTCCCGTAAAGCGTCTAGTGAAGTGAGGGGTGATTAGGCTCCAATACCTAGGTCTCAAACAACACTCGTACACGGATTTGAGTTTCCACGTATCTTCGGGTATCCCTAGAGACCCTTATAGGAACCCATAGCCAAACCTTCATATATAGGAAACCAGTTGGCCATGTAAAATCCATAGTGCATTGAGCACAACACTCGACAAGATTACCCTCCCATACTATCAAAGAGGTGGGTAGTGCGCTCAAGGGTATGTATGGAATCCTTCTTGGGTAGTGGCTTGAAATATTGGTTCGAGCACTATTGTTTGTTGTTGTGGTATAATAGAGGGCTATGGAGATATAGCCCATTACAATTGTCTCTTCGAGATGATTGTATTGGTATATAGCACCCATACACTATTTTGGGACCCTTACTAAAAATAGTAACTGCTAAAAATAGCATTTCTATTTTTAGTAAATGCCCTCGGAGACTTGTTATCAAGCAACGAAGGCCAGACTGAACAAGATGGAGGAGCAATTTTCCAAACGAGATGCCAGTATGGATCTCAAGGATCAACTATCCTCTCTTGTCACAATGCTAGCAGATTGCCAACATAAGCAGGATTAAATGAGTTAGGACATTGAGGTGCTCAAGATTAGAAATCCAAAATTTGATGGGTCTGTTGAGAACAGTCCAAATGCTCAGAAGGGAAAAAACTATTGACCGCCCTGATTATTCTAGAATCATTGTTGGAGAAAACACTCAGCAACAATCAACCAATAAAGGCATGACTCCACGACTTCCTAAAATATAAGGTTCCACAAGCCTGGGGGACGGGGGGACGGGTTTCCGGGGACGGCGGGGGACGGCGGGTCGATTTTAGGGGACGGCTCGGGGACGGCTGGGGGGGACGGCTGGTATAATACTATAAAAAATGAAATTTTTTAGAAATTTAGAATAATCTACACATTCAAAATTCTACACCCAACAAAAATGATATTTCATATTACTAATCAATTATGTAAGTGCAGCCATTCATATTCAGATTAGTTACTAACACATAAGTGCAGCCATAATTGAGTCATTTAACATTTTCATGTTCATATTAGTTACTAATTTGCAGCCATTTAATTGTTTCAAGTTCAACAACTATAACTTGAAGGTTCAGCCAAGGATATCAAGTGCAAACAATGTTCAAACAGTCATCATTTTAAGTAATAACAGTCATCATTTTTTCAGCCACCAATGTTCAAACAAAGACTGTCATGTTTAAAAATTTTCAGTCACTAACTGTTCAAATATGACAGCAATAAGAAATTTGAAATAGTCATAGTATCAATGCTCATTTGCAACAAAAAGACTCAAAACTAAAATAGTAAAGGAGTATAGTTATACAATGTAATAGAACTCCTATGGAACTGTTGGGCTATCACTATCAAAATCTGTATCACTATTTGATGAGATGTCCTCATCATCTAAGTGAAGATCCTCCAATGAAACTCCAACCAACCCCTCATGACTCTCATCCTCATCAATCTGTCCCGCATCCTCTGGATCAACATCCCATCGTGTAGCTAGAGATTGCTTGTACTTTGGCTTAACTCTCTCACGAAGACGAAGAGAGCTATGCACTACAACTAGCTTCTCCGCTCTGCGAGAGGTAAGCCTATTCCTCCTCACATTGTGGATAAAGTTGTATGTAGACCAATTCCTCTCAGCAGCAGAGGAACTAGCAACCTGTGAAAGAACCCTAATTGCAAAATATTTCAAGTTAGGTGTGCTGTCCCCATATAGCTGCCACCATCCAATGGGATTTTTTTGGGCAATGGTAGCCCTATCCTCCCTACACTCTGGGTGGCTGAAGCGAGGGCCCTCGAGATTAGCAAAATTGAGCCACTCATTTCTAATATTTGAGCTCTCCTCCTTCGCATATATCTTTCTAATGGCCTCCAAAAACCCTTCTCTCACCTCTGGATCCTCATGGGGAGGCACTCTCCCGGGCCTAAGCTCATACCACTTTGGGTTTACTGCATATGCTGCCATATGAAGGGGGGTGTTCATCCTATCCCACCTCCTCTGTATAATAGGCCTGATGTAGGCCTCATAGAATAACAAGGATGGATCTCTAGCAGAAATGACTTTTTTAATCTCCCCCAACATGCTGTCAAAAGTCTCATATATTTCTCCTAGACTAGGAGCATCTGTGTCAACATATCTGATGACAGCAACAATAGGGGCAACAAAAGACACAATATACCTACAAGAAATCAAAAACAAAATTTAGAAACTTATATGTCACATTGTCATATGAGCACTCCAATTTGAAACAAACAATGAAAATTGAAAAATCATAAATTAAAATAACATTTTGGTTTCTTACTTGGCTTGAGACCACCAACTATCATCCAATGTTTTGTCTCTAATTTTTTTGCCCTCCTCTGTCCTTGATTCCGGCCACCTCTTCCACTCCGTGCATACTACCATGGATTGTAGAGCATCTTGCACCTCAATCATCCTCTCCAATAAAATGAAGTAGGTGGCATATCTAGTGTCTCCCGGTTTGATGAACTCCTTCTTTGAGAAGGACCGAAAGAGGGCTAACGAAGTGTGATGGTTGCAAATGAACATTTGCATATCTCTGGCTTGTGCAACCATCTCCTTCACCCAATCTATCCTCCCAATGTCTTTCAATGCATTGTTCAATGCATGAACACAACACGGGGTCCAAAAAATATGTTTATATTCTTGTTCTATCATTTTGCCTGCACGTTGGCAAACAGGGGCTGCATCTGTAACTACCTAAGTGTACAGACAAAAAATTAAAATGGTCTCATTTAAGTTTTTAACAGCCATTTAGAATCTAGATTTGTAATTTTAAAATTTAAAGATTTTAATTTTCTTTAAAAAATCTGAAAAAATTAAAACTTAAAACTTAAAGTAAAACAAAAATTATCGAATTGATTACCTGTACAACATTGGAGGCTCCAACCTCCTCAATAGCCTCCTTCAACTGAAGGAACTGGAACTCAGCATCATTTTTTTTTCCCGTGCAATCAATGGCTTTGAGAAAATAGGGACTTGCTTTACATGTGACAATGATATTGATGAGTGGACGTTGACGAATGTCAGTCCACCCATCCATGATGATAGAACATCCATGAGTCAACCATGTGTTCCTCATCTGCTCCATAACCACACTGCATTTGGAATAGTGTTTGTCTAAAAGAGAGGTACGCAGACGCAGCCTATTTTCTCCAGGCGGTAGATATGAAGTCCCTGCCTTGGTTATTTCTCTTACTGCGTCCTTGAAGTAGGGGGAGCGTGCAATATGGAAAGGCAGCCCATGTGCAAAAAATAATTTTGCTATAGCATCATCTGCTGATTCTCTTCCTTGCACATTAAACATTTCACTTACAGTTCCCCTTTTCTTTGAGGGCAGCGGTGGCATACTGGATGTTTGGGTTAATTCTTGTGGCTGTTCTAAGGAGGCCCCAACGTCCTCTCTAAATGATGGGCTGCTTGTAGATGAAGACAAACCAAAATTTTTAAATCTAGACTCTTGCACAATCTTATGGATTTCATTAACTTGTGCCCGGGTCATTTTTTGGCAAGCCCTAACCCCTGTTCCTGCCTTATCTGTGAGATGAGACTCAACCCTAGTATAGCTGCCCTTAAATGTAGTTTTGCAAATATTACACAGCCATGTTCTTGAGCCTCCAGAAATTTTTTTCCCTTGGTCACAGTTAGTTACAAATTGCAGCAGTGGTTTTTTTATATTAAATGGACCCCTGGCATATTCTTTAAGTAACAAAGATGGGCAGCCAAAACTAGGTTGAGAAGCAGTGCTATCCCCTTTGGAAGTTTGGGGTTGGATGTTAGAGGATGAATCCCTAACAGCAGCAGTATTCATGTTTATGTTTGGATTTTCAGTTTGGTTTTCCTCCTCCAAATCAACCTCAAAAGACCCTGATGCATTGCTGGCCATGTTTTGTGTTGAAATTAAAATATAAAATTTCAATTTGAAAACTTCAAAACCCTAACAGCTTGGAAGAGGTAAAAAAAATTTAAAAACCTAGTGCCTTCTGCTGTTGTTTGCTGCCTTCTGCTGTTGCTTGCTGCCTACTGCTGCTGCCCTTGCCTTCTGCTGTTGCTTGCTGCCCTTGCTGCCTACTGCTGCTGCCCTTGCTGCCTACTGCTACTGCTGCTGCCCTTGCTGCCTACTGCTACTGCTGCTGCCCTTGCTGCCTTTGTTGCCTACTGCTGCTGCTATGCTGCCCTTGCTACTGCTGCTTTTTCCTTTTGCTCTCCAGCTCTCTTTTTCTACTCTTGAAAAATGAAAGATGAGTGTAAGTAGTTTTTACTTTTTTGTTTTCACTTTATATAACTTAGTTTTAGGTTTAGGGTTTTGGAGGGGGGGTGAGACTCAAAATGGGTCCCACCCCATCCCTTTTTAAAAAGTTAAAAAGTTAATTTTTTTTTTTTTCCCCTTGGTGGGGACGCCTAGCCGTCCCCGGGGACGTCCCGAGCGTCCCCCATGGGGCCCAGCCGTCCCCGGGGACGACTGGGCGTCCCCGGGGACGCCTCAAAAAGGGGGACGTCCCGGGGACGGGAGGCCAGAGGCCTCAGCCGTCCCGGGGACGTTTCCCAGCCATCCCCCAAAAAGGGGGACGGGGGGAAACGTCCCCCTTGTCGTCCCCCCGTCCTGGGGGACGTGGGAAACGGGGGGACGCGTCCCCCGGGGGGGGGGACGCGTCCCCGTGGAACACTCGCTAAAATATATTTTCCAAAGTTTGATGGAATAGAGCCACATAGTTGGTTGATTAAGGCTGAGCAATGGTATGAGCTACATGAAACTCCCTTTGACCACCTACGAAAACCTAAAAATATAAATTTACTATTTTTGGTAAGTTTTTTTCTTTTGCATTTTCAAGGGCCTCCTGTGTGTTATTTCCACAAAAGTGTTGGCAACTCTGTCTAAGCCAGTTGCCTATGGAAATGGTTGTTCTCTCTTTAATCTTTCCAATGCTTCTTGAATGGTTCAAAATTGAAGTCCTGAGCACAAAGTTATGCCTGTAACAGTGCAGTTAGGATTAAAAAAATAGATTTTTGGGCATTTTTGAGTATAAATCCATGCTGCAAAAAGGGCACATGCCTGAATTAGTATAAGCCTCAAACTGAGGCTTCATAAATTGCCTCATTCACACGAGGCCAAAAACAACCACCTCATGTATACTTCAAGGAAAGGATGTAAATTGAAGCATATAATTATTTTGAAGCCAATGTGGAGCAGAAAATGATCTTAAAATGCATAAATGTGATTATATCTGACAGAAAATGACCTTTGAATGGGTAAATTTTATCATAATAGACACACCTCCTTTGGATGGAGGAGAGGGCCCTATGGATAAACCTGATCATAGTAGACAGACCTCCTTGTGAAAAAGCAGGAGAGACCATAGTGGCAAGCAAGTGTGATTCATAATTCCCACCAGTGGCACACTGAACAGATCCTTAAGAGTAAAACTCCTATGTTTATTCCATACATGCGCTAGTTATAATGTAGTTACAATAAACTTAGGAAAATGAGGAAAACATGAACTATTCTGCTCTCCAATTTGAAAAATAAAATTCCATGAGAAGATTAAGATCGTCAATCACAAACTAAGACACCATATTTTAACAAGGAGAAATCCTCTATGGGAATCAAACTCCTCAAAAAGTACAGAAGACATTTTTCCCTCAAACCAATGAGATGTGCATGGTGATTTGAGCACAAACATCAAGGCACGTGGAAACCCTTCTGGCTGTGGCATAAGCTACTCCATTATTGCTCCAACATCCTCATCAGGTTATCCTTCTAAGCCTTCTAGAACTCCTTTTAAGGTATCCTAGATTCTGTTGCTATCTTTTAAACCTTTTTCTCCTTCCTATATGTTTCATTTTATTGCCTCTTGGTCTCCTTCACTTGATATTTCTTCTTCATGATAGAATCAGTTATGCAACAATGTACTTGATGTTTTCCAATGTCTAATGCATCTCATTGCACCTTTCAGACATCATTGTGGCACTGCATGCCAGTTGCCATCTGTCCGAGCCCACTTTCCATGGCAATCAGCCTTTAGAAATCTCAGTTTCCAGTCTGGATTATTTTCCATCGTTTGGGCTATCAAGCAGATATATTATGGCCTGATTTTTGATCAGTGTATGGATTTTAATGCAAGGAAATTAAAGGAGAAAATTAGGCTCATTTTGAGCTAATTCGAGGGAGGTATTTTGACTGTACACAAGAATGTATTTTGCCATTTTAAGGCATCAAATGGATGTATTTTACGACAAAATTAATATGTCAGACGGTGCTCTAATTGCTCTTTCATCTGGGTGAAAATCGCTCATATCTGGTTCTGTTTGACCAAATAATGATATGAAAAACATTTCTAGGTATGAACTGTTTTGTGTCATTTTTGGGAAGTCAAATAATGGAATTTCAAGTTGAAAATAGGTTTTTGTGATTGCTCTTGATGTCTATTATGTTGAATTCAATTTCCATTCAATTTCGATATCGTTTGATGTAGTTATGACAAAATCTCCTGATATCCTCTGGGAATTGCCTTGACAGAGCATTGTTCAATTGAGCGTAAAGGTCACCATAAACACCTGACATATGCAGACTGTTGAAAAGATCTTTTTGATAGACTTCCAATGGTACAAATTTTGTTGGATGAATTATCATAGTGCTTCTGTGATGCCATCTGAATATTTAGGTGTTTTCCAAGATTATGCATCTATGAAGCCTGTGATAAAGTCTTAGTTACAACCGTCAAAGCTCTATACAAACACCATGGTAGATTCTCTAAGCATCTTGGATCCATCAAAATGTGTATCTCCTAGGTTTGGCAATCTTGGGTCCTTCAATGCCAATGTGGCTCCAATGGTGTCTCAAGCATCTTTCCTGGCTCAAAGCAGCTGTCACAATGTAGTCTCCTCTAAACCTAAAAAAACTTGCTGAACAAGCTCTTTACCCAGAAAGGTAAATAAATTGGTCAAAATGTAGCCCCAGTGGCATCTAAGGCCATAGGTGCAAAATTAATTAGAGATCCTAGATGACATCATTGGATATCCCTAAACCCTAGCTGATGTTTTGAGTTATTGCTGAAATATTAATATTTTAATTAGTTTTGTTGGTGTGGTCCTGGGTCTAATGGATTGTGAATCAACCATGCAGCCTTTTGAAATGCTTGGCAATCCATGGAAGCGAACAGTGAACAAAAAAATAGAATGTGTACTGTAATGACTGAGAATTTTATACATCTATAAGGCCTGTGATAAAGTCTTAGTTACAACCGTCCAAAGCTCTATACAAACACCATGGTAGATTCTCTAGGCATCGTGGATCCATCAGAATGTGTATTTCCTAGGTTTGGCAATCTTGGGTCCTTCAATGCTAGTGTGGCTCCAATGGTGTCTCAAGCATGGTGGCTCCAATGGTGTCCAATGGTGTCCTTCAATGCCAGTGTGTCTCCAATGGTGGCTTCCAATTTTTCACATCTTCCTTCCAAACCTCTTGCTTCCTTTCACTAAACAGTTGTTTTGTAGGGGTTATCAATTGTTTGGAAAACGTACACATTCATTTTTTGATTATCACAAGAAAGCTAGTGCAGAATTGAAGCACGTGGATGCAAAAGTTGTAATGAAGAGGCCAGGTTTTATGCCATTCTTCACATTTGTGTATTTGGCATTTATTGATGCCCATTACATGTGTCCATTTAATACTGTTTTTATTTTCAATTACATGCATCCACATCCTATTCTGTCATGCATCAATGATTCTTGGCTTGTTGAGTCACCAACCTGATAACTGACAGATTGATCCCTAGCTTTGCTATGTGATTAAAAATATGGTGTTGTACTGCACAGGTGATACGTTAAACTGTCATTATTGTCTCTTTCAATGGCTTGCAAGGTGATATGCTCACTGTCATTTGTGCCCCTTCAAGATATTGTGCACCTTGAACTGCTGCTATTAAGATCCTTGCAGAAGGTTTCATGTGTGTGATATATGTTGTCATTGCTGAGACCCTCACCTGAGGTTTCTCCTAGGTGCTACTTGAGCTCTTTTAATGGCACCATCTCCTTCCTTTTGAAAAAGTGTGGTCTACAGGAAACAACAATTGATTTCAACTACATATGATATAGTTATGGGCCATCCAATATGTCGCATCGGTGATATGTTAATTTATTGCTGCTGAACCTTTCACAAGATATTGCGAGGAGATACTTTGAGGCATGTGGGATTTGCTACCAGTGATGCTCTTGCATTAGACAAAATGATTGTGAGTAAGATGCTTACAATTTTGGACAATGGTATTGTGGCCATGATACCACAAGGTTTCTATATCTTCATAGAAGTTGATCTTCAAATTTTCAAGTAGCTTCTTCTATTGAACCAGGTATTGACTGCTGGCTCTCTCTTCAGCATTACTTTTAGATTGTTAGGGTTTATCCATTTTGGGTCCAGCCCTTGAGGCTGTTATTTAATGCCACACAGTTGATCCACTTTAGTGTAGTTTATCCTAGTTTCTTTACTCTAAACTAGCTTATCTTCGTAGTTCTCTTTGGTTTACTACAATGCATTTTAACTACTCTTTTTGATGAATCCCATTGATCTACTTGGTCATCCGTGGACATTAATAGATTTATCTTATCTAAAGATTTTTTTTTTCAAGTTCTTCATGTTTTTTCTCTAGAATTTGTTGCCTCTAATCTGTTGATAATTCTTCTTTAGTTTCAACCATAGTGCATTTTAACTACTCTTTTCGATGAATCCCATTGATCTAGTTGGTCATCCGTGGACATTAATAGATTTATCTATCTTATCTAAAGATTTTTTTTTTCAAGTTCTTCATGTTTTTTCTCTAGAATTTGTTGCCTCTAATCTGTTGATAATTCTTCTTTAGTTTCAACCATAGTGTTGAGACCTAGACCCATATTTGACTTATATAACCTGTTTTTTTGACCCATACCGGGGCTGGGGACAAATCACTGGGAAAAACATGACAATGACTCAGCAAATAAGAAAGAAAATATAAAATATAGTAGGTTTTACAAAAATATGCTTGCCTTGCCGAGGGTCACCTGGCTCATGGACCTGCAGGTACTTGTGGGACTCATGAGAGTCTCATAACTATGGTTTCAACATCTTCATTTTCATAATACTCATATAAAGTTGTCACATTGGAAAAGGGAAAATTGTCCAATCCCTGAGGTAACTTTAATTCATATGCATTATCTAAGAAATTCCCTATGATCTTACAAGTGCTATATTTCTCTTGGAAATTTATCTTCTTTAGATTTACCCAACAGTGAATCTCCAACTGTAAGTGATTTCATTCTTCTAACTTAATATGTTTTTTTTTTTTTGATTTTACATGGTGAAATCGGTAGCCGTCACGAATCCGGGCAGGCTGTCCAGCTTTTATGGCCGCCACAATATTCTGCGCTGTCACAAGGTGTCATCTAGGCAATACCCTGAGCTGCCACTGCTGAGAGTCTTACAGAATGTGTCACCTAGGCAATACCTAGAGTTATTTTGATTGCACAATCTAAAAACTCTGGAGTTTAAAAAGAAATGACACTCAATTTCATTTCCATATGGTAAGGTTATGGATCATTCAAGGTGTTGTGTTGACAAGACCTCAAACTGCTGGTACTTAACTTTATGCAATGTATCACTATTACTGCTAGTATTAAGAAAATATATAAGAATATATTCAGGAACTTCTACTGGCAAGAAATGAAGGATGATATAATCAAATAAATTTGTAGCTCAATGTATTGCATGCCAAAGAGACAAAATGGAATATATGCAATTGCGTAACTTTTGGTATGATAATCATATCTTTAAACTGATGGGAAAACCGAAGCAGTCAACAAATGCCTTGAAGCTTACAAAAGGATGTATACAAGAGACAAACAGAAGAATCGGGTGAAATCATAGTAGAGAAATTTGGACTTGGCATGAAAAAAACCCCAAAGAAAATGCAAATTTTCATTGAAAAAAAGTTTTTTTTCATGCATATCACAATTATTTAACTGTGTACAAAAAAAATTTATATTGTAAGTGATACAAGCTTAAAATGCACATGAAAGTGGCAAGTGATACAACCTTAAACTACACGTGAAAGTGACAAACACACTTCAATTAAAGAAATTTTAATGCATCCAAAATTCAAATGTTCTTGTATTGCTTATAATATTAAAAAGGTACAAATTACAAAATGTGTCATGACAATGCCTGAATAGGCCCACTATCCATGTCTTGCAATGCCTTTGCCCTTTGCCCTAGAAGAAGCTCTAGTCTCTCTTTGTCATTGTGCCTATGCCTCTTCCTGTGCCTTGGCTGCTAACTCCTCCACTAGGTTTTCAAAATCATCCATGGAGAAGAGAGGCTTTTGCTGGTGCTCCTGCTTTGGCTTTGTGATCCATTTAGATGATGGATCAATCTTGTCTAGGTCAATGGCCTTGTAACTTGATCCCCCAATTTTTTTATGGTGGAGGCGAAGGTTTGAATGAACAAACACGAGATCATTCCACTTTTGTCGTGTGAGTTTGTTGTGCTTCTTGGAGTGTATGCGCTCAAACATACTCCAGTTGCGCTCACAACTTGAAGCGTTGCATGGTTTACATAAAACTTTCATGGCAAAGTGTTGGATATTGGGCATATGTGCACCAAAGTCCTCCCACCATAAATCTAGAAAAAGCCAAGAAAATGAAATTAAGTAATTCACATGTAAAATCGTAAATTTAGATTATTTTTTAAAACAAAATCAAAAGACAATGAATAATAATTTGATGAGGGTTACCTGGCCTCAAAGTTGTCCTTGCTTGAATGCACTGCGAAGATGTGAAAATGATGCCCTCACATCTCTTATAATCTTGTAGCTCATCTTGTATCTTACTGCACATTTGCTCATCACACACCATGTGGTCAATGCATTGTTGAATGGCCAACATCACCTCATAGTCGCCCCAAATAAATCAACATAAAAAATTGGGGTTGAGGTAGTACCTTGTCACATGAAGAGGGCTATGGAGCTGAGATGTCCATCACTAGTCAATTACTTCCCAATTGGGATTGTATTTGGGCTCGAAATAATTGAGGCAATTGCCTCTTTGGTCCTATCCATAGCCTCATATACATATCCCATTGGTGATTTTTCTCCATCAACAAGATGGAGAACCCTCATCAAAGGCTTTGACACTTGAAAAAAAAAAGAAGGAAAAATAATTCAAATAAAAATACTTTACATTAAAAAAAAATTTACAATACAAAATTTGCATATGGAAAATTATTTAAAAAAAAAATGATAAAAAATAAATAAAAACTTAGTCTTGTACCTTGATGCCTCATCCATGGTTGTCTAGAAGGGCTCCTCAAAGATATAGTCATACACCTTTTGCCCCTCATTGGAGAGTTGGTATCTAGCAGTGTCTTTGACACTCCACTCATCGCTCACAAACATCCTCTTCAATGCCCCCTTTGCATCAAAGAGGCTTTGCAATGTCACAAAGTTTGTGGCGAAGCGTGTAACTCTAGCCCGCACTAGCTCCCTCCCACCAGTAAATTGCCTCATGAGTTGGAGGACCCATGTATGGTTGTAGATAAATTTTGTAATAGATCTGGCCTTTTGTACAACCTCTGACACCCAAGGTAATTTCCCAATGTCTTCGAGTAGCAAATCGAGACAATGGGTTGCACATGGGGTCCAAAAAACGGTGGGGAATCTCTCCTCCAATAACCTGTCAAGTGTACATATGCTGCTGTGTTATCCGTCATGACTTGGATGATATTCTCCTTGTTATGAGGTGAAGTCAATATCCAGATCTCCAATGTTCTTCAACAAGGTGTAGGGTGGTGTAGTTATAGTCTCATCCCCATGCGCTAGGTTCCCCCTTGCTTGGGGGTTCGGGGACGGAGCCCCCGACTTGAATTTTTGGCGTTTGTACAACCATAATTATGGGTGTTTGTACATCCATAATGCTTTTGGGCTTCCGTACGTTGTGAGAGACAGCGAACAGTTTTTTGGAAGCAAACAGTTTTCGGAAGAGGAAGCGAACAATTTTTTGGAAGAGGAAGCGAACAGTTTTTTGGAAAGGAAACGAACAACTTTTGTTTTTCTATAAAAGGGAATGACCCCTTGCATGTAAATGTTGATTGAATGTAATTTTGCCGAAATCAATAAAAAATCAAGCTGCCATTGCCCCGTGGTTTTTCCTGCACATTGCAGGTTTCCATGTAAAATCTGTGTTACTGTTTTTTCTGCGTTATTGTGTTTTTCATCCTGCACATATTTTTGACATTTACTAACATTTGGTATCAGAGCCTAGGGTTTTGTGCGAGTGGGAGCTGCAACAATGATTGGAAGTGTAACCAAGTTTGAGTACATATGCTGCTGTGTTATCCATCATGACCTCGATAATATTCTCCTCTCCCACCTCTAACACAACCTCCCCCAACAACTGTGCAAACGTATCGACACTTTTAACTTGTGTTGATGCATCCACTAACTTGAGGAATACATTTCCTTCTCTAGAAGCAACCAAAAAATTAATTAATGTTATGCCCCTCCCATTGGTCCACCCATCGGACATGATAGTGCAACCCCTCTTCCTCCACACCTTGTGCTGCTCATCAAGCAAAACCTGAATATCATCCATGGATTCATGAAGGAGAGGGCCCCTAAGATTGTCATAAGTTGGCGATTAAAATCCTGCGTTGCAAATTGAGATGGTATCTACCATTCCTTGCCAAAATGGAGACCTTGCCATATTGAAGGGAAGGTCGGAAAAATACCAGAAACTTGCAATGGCCTTCCTCGCTGCCCTGTGCCTCTCCTCGTTCCATTTGGCCATACCCTCAAGCGTGGGTTGTGACCTTGGCGTGGAATGTTCCGCAAAATAGGACTCTTCCATCCCACTCCTTGGGTGTGCAATTGATGGACTGGAACTTTGGTGGTAAAATTGGCTATAGGTGTTGTTGTTACCCTCTATACGAGGTTAATAGGAGGGATTGCCATGGCTTGGCTTGTTCTTCGTGAGTTCTTTTTTCTTAGAGTAATTTGAGAGAATGGCCTTGCATTTTCTCTAAATGTTAGTTGACACCTTTGGGCATTCTTGACATCTTTCCCTTTTTGCCTTGCCAAGTGGTATTTGAGGTGGTTTATGCCTCCAAAAATTTGAGCCCCACAAAAATTGCAAAAAACCTCCCCTTTCTTATCCCCTTCCCTTGCATACTTCCATGTTGGATCTCTTTTCACTGACATTTTCTTGTGGCTGCACATGGAAACAACAAACAATTACTTAGAAACTTAAAAAAAAAATGCCCTAGGGCTTAAACCCTAGTTTAAACATTGACAGCTGAAAAGAGTTTCTCTAGCTTAAATGCAACAGTTGGGTGGCTGTTGCAATTAGTTTGAGTCATTAAAAAAAAAAAAGTGCGACTAAAAAAGAGAAAATTAATGACAGGTAAAAGAGTTTTTCTAGCTCAAATGCAACAGTTGGGTGGCTGATGCAATTGGTTTGAATCATTAAAAATTTAAAACAAAAAAAATGTTTGAAACTGAAAAAGAGAAAAAAATGACAGTTGAAATTCGTTTTTCTTATCTCAGATGAATCTGTTGGGCAGCTGTTAGATCCTTCAAACTGCAAAAACTCTAGTCTTAGGATGTACACTTGTGTTTTCTTTGGTCTGGTAACAGGTAGGCATTGCTCTCTCTCCAATTTGCAATAGGAAAAATGAGGGGAAATGAAAAAATAAGTTCTTATTGCGTTCCTTGAACCCGAGCAATACCGGCCGAGTTTTTGTTCAGGACTTGGCAAGTTTTTCTCAAGTACTCGGCAAGTTTTTAGAAATTTTGGCTGAGTTTAGAAAACTCGCAAGTCCAGGCCTGAGTGACTTGGCAAGGCCGATGAGCTAGAGTAGGAGAGGCAGTCTATTTGGTCTCCCGTAAACAAAGGAAAAAGGCACGATATATTTTGTTTCTCTTGCTTAAAAAGGAAATTAGGGCATAATATTACCAATTAAACAGAATTGTCATCAAGTGATCAAGGTGGAATAATCATTTAGCTAGAGCAAGTGTTCATGAAAGCAATGAAAGAATAAGGAATTAAGGAAACACCTTATTTAATGGAAGTCACTCTCAGATGAAATTCTTCTTGGGAGATGGAAACCTTCGTCTGACAACACTCCCATCCCATTAAAGCCCTTCGTTAGGGGAGGCATGTTTGTGCCCCATGGCACAACATACTATGTGGCTTTAATAAAACCACAATTCGCATAGGCTGATAAGCAGAAAAATACATAATCAAATAACAAATTACTATAAACATAGATTCTAGAACAATGGCCATCAGAAAAAGCATAAGCTGTGCAACTATTTGAATTCTGAGGATCTTCAGCAAACTAATTCTGAGGATCTTCAGCAAACTAGTCTCAGATAGGGGAGTGTTTTCTAAAGTTTTGTGGAAGGCAGAGCACCATCACTGTTTTATAGATTGATTCCTGCGCTTTTTATTTGTCATTATAACCTCTCGAATTAAACCTCTGTACCTTTGTTGTAAGTGCAATTTGTGTTGCACTTTTCTCCAATCACTCTGCTTAAATGAATATCTAGATAAAAGAGATTCTCATCTTTATCTTCTTCTTTTTTTACACATCTCATGCTTAATTGCTAAGCAATATATATTATTGATTCAGAAAGAAAAAACACTAGACATTGTAGCAAGAATATAGACACACACGTCAGTAAGGGAGCTACTACACTTTTTTATATTGATATTGGTGCTTGTGGAAACTTCAAGTTCCAACTTTCATCCTAGTTTTCTTATGATGTCTGATTGGTTTAAATTTCAGAACAATTTAAAAAAAATTAAACTCAATTTCTCAATTCAGGAAAGCCCAATCGTAGCCTCCAGTGTGCATATAACTTGTTTTTCAAAATAGTCTATCCTTTTGATATTAAACCTAAGACTAGGTAAATTTATCTAAAGTTTGATATAGTTGCAGAAAGCAAGCAATACCCTTTAAATTTACCACTGCATACTCTGTCATCTCAAATTGTTCATAACAATGCACACACACACAGTTCTCTGTTTTTTATAGAACTCTCTCTCTCTCTCTCTCTCTCTCTGACCTTACAAGCGGGTGCCTGTATTGTTGTTAGAGATTTGCAGTCGGATTAAAATGTGCTCTCTCTCTCTCCCTGATCTCACAAGGTGACTGTATTGTTGTTATTGGTGTTAAAGATTTGCAGTCAGATTAGTATGTTGTCTCTCTGATCTTACAGGCTGGTGCCTGTATTGCTCTATTGGGGTCAAAAATTTGCAGTCAGATTAAAATGTGCTTGGCTTCTTACAAGAACTATGTTGAATTCTCATTCAAACTGCATGATGACATCTTGTGACTTCAAAAACCACATGAAGAATATGAAGTAAAATCATAATGGCTCTTTGTCGATGGATATAACGTCCGGGTTATACCATGAAGCAATAGGGGCACACAAAAAGACCAGGCAGTGGAACTGTGATCATAATCAATATTTCTTTGTTTAGATGGCAATGCCACTTTTGAGATGCCAACAGTATTTCCATCAGGACAGCAAAAACAAAAATTCTCACCATAAGCAAAGGCAACAACACATGTGCATGACGTGTCATCCTTTATTTATTTTTTATTGAAATGTCATCCTTTATTAATGGACTTTAGTGATGAATATAATATCAGAATTACATGATGAAGCAACGGGAGTGCACAGACGACCAGGCTGTGCATATGTGATCAGAATAATTATTTCCATATTAAGATGGTATCAGTACTTATAAGATGACATGCATATTTCCATTAGGATATCATATATTCAAAATTATCACCAGAACCTTAGACAATAGTGTGTGCTTTCCTTTGATGTTACATCCTTCTTTGCTAGATTGCATTTTTCATTTGATCATATTATGCATGGGTTGAATGACATGCTATTCTCAGTTGTTATTGGCGGTGATGAAATTCAAATTCTTTGTAAAAGAAAACCAAATGTGGATTGTGAGCTTAGTTGCCACCATTCTTCATTGTTTCTATTCAAAAGTTTGCCACCCAAAATCTGTTCAGGTGCACCTTCACAAATTTCTCACTGATTACATCACTAACATGCCAGTTGCTATCACCCATCAATATTGCAAGTGCACCAGGAACATTTCACAGGCAGCCCTTTAGAGTCCATGTAGTTGAAATAGCATTATGTATTTCAGAAGATTTATGCATTTGTATTATGTTCCACTAACATTTATGAATGTTTAGTTTCATTATATACTAAAGGCATAAGCATAAAGCTTGACAATGATCATCTAGTATTGCTAAGGAAATTGTTTTCCCCTTTTTTTATTTTTTAAAATTGAGTTTTCCTTCTTTCTTTTGCAATTCTTGTTTCGAGGGCTAAAAACCTAATCATGCTTTGGGTTATATTTATAAGTCATGAAGTGAGTTGGTATTTGTCAATTTGGTGACTATCATCCAAGTTCTGATTAGTAAAACTGTATCAGATTATAATGGTTTAAGCAGTGCTAAAATAGTTATTATTGGTTAAAAAAGCTTGGTTTCTGTCTATCGGTTTGAATGAAAAAAGTCTGCATTTTTTTGGCTTGTTATGATGTCAAATTGAGCGTAATATGGAGACTGTGACTTGGAATTGAAGGGGACCATAGACTTGGTATAATTTTTTATATTTTTGGTCTCATGGGAACTTCTCGTGGCACTGTGGGTTTTGAAATATTCAGTGTGCTAGATCACTAGGTTGCCAGGTGAGTTAAATATCTGTTATTTAACTTTTGATATTTGCAGGTAGCAGGTGGCTTATGTGACAATCTTCTGACCTGCATCATACGTGCATGGGATTTTAATAAGCCTCTCTTTATAGCACCCGCAATGAACACTTTCATGTGGAATAGCCCTTTTACCCAAAAGCATCTGGATGTACTCAGTGAACTGGGAATATCACTTATCCCACCTATAACAAAGAAGTTGGCTTGTGGTGATTATGGAAATGGTGCAATGGCAGAACCTTCTGTAATAGATACAACTCTAAGGTTTTTGTTTAATACCTCAGTGTGAAGTATGACACCTATTTGAACACATTCTCTTGATGAAATGGATGTGTCATGGTGCCATGAACTGGTATAGAGTCGGGATATTTTACCTGGATAGTCATTATAATTGAAGCTTGTAACTGTGCAATCTGTTGTTCTTATGATGAATTATATGGACTTAAGCATGTATTCTAGTTTTACTCTTTCAATCTGGTGATGTTCCATGTCTCTGCATGGAAATTGCTATGTATATGAAAATGTATCAGATTGGTGTTTATGTAAATTGAGCTTGTTTTTTTTTACTTGCTTCCCCAGGAGCATATTGTGTACTGACATTGGTCTTTGGAAGTATGTTGTAGATTATATGTTGATATTTGCTAGAGAGACTCCCTAATTATTAGGAAAGTGGTTGCATACCAACTGACAGTGCTGAAATGTAAATAGTTGCATGCAATACTACATGACTAACATTCAACATTTGCTTGTTTTGTTGGTTCATGTAACCAAACAGTGGACAGTGCTAGTAATTTCTCCTTGATGACCAATATTATGGCTGTCTTCTCCTTGAAAAAGCAGAGAACAGGTAATTTCTTTCTGACATGAACTTATTTTGTTTAGAGCACTGCTTATGGAAGGTCTTCTCCATGCCCCCTCTCTACCCTGACAATAAAAGAATATGATTTGGATTGTTAGTTGCATCTGGTTAACAACTCATTAAATTGTAAAAGATATTGATGAGATTCTCCCAGAGGCTGTAAGTATTAGCAAGTCTACGAGTTGGGTCATTCTGGTCAAGGCATTTTGATCCTAGATGAGTTTCTTTCTAAAAAATCTAGTATAGTTTACTATACTTTATGTTCCTCCCTTTCCCCAATAGGTTGAGTCATTGCCGAGTTTTTCCCTGCACCCTACATAATCTCCCCTGCTCTAAATTGATGACACCCTTGATGTTGGGGTACACTCATGCCCGCCTGAGCCTGAGGCGTGCCCCTCTCCAAAGTGGAATACTTGGAAACAGTCTGTCGTCTCTCTCACTTGCCATTGGATCCCTTATCCCACACTTGGTCAGCACTCAATTCTCCTGTTTACTGATAAGGTATCCTATTTCTTTGGTCCCATCCATTGAATTGCTTTGCTCTTAGATTGATCCGAATAGTTGTTTGGTTAATATTGGGATTTTCGAGGGTTTGACTGTTTTCACATGATAATATTTTCCACATGTGACAATAACAACCGATCATCCACTTGAAATTTTTTATAAGTAAGTGGATTTAAGGTAATTAGAGTGCAGAATTTTGGCCACTATATCTCTACATAGGGATTTGATTAGTGCCATCATATTCCTCCTCAAGAATATGGCCTCCGTCACCACATCTCTACACAAAAATCTGGCTCTTGTCCTCTCACATTCCTTGCTTATACCTTAGGGCATCACTCTGTCTCCTCCATAGAGATTCATTGTAACATTCTCTTGTGGAGTGTAGAGTTCTGAAGGCAAACATCTTTCTCACAGAGAGAACACTTAGAGTTCACAAGGCAACATCTATCACACAGAGACGACTCTCTCTTGCAATAAAGTGCCATTTCTTATTGCATGCTCGTTTTGGTTCTTGTCTCAATTAACACAAAATTTCAGAATTTTGTTTTTCACAAATATATGCTGTCCCATTTGAATTACCCAACGAAATTTAAATCAATGATATTAGAGGAGGTTTGGTCCTGAATGTACACTTGGACATGAGCAAGATACAAGAAGGCCAGTTTGCAAACAAGAGGCCTATTAGACTATCTCTGAATGATGCAAGCTGAAGCAAATGTCAACCTCAGAGCATGGTGATGATTCCTTTGATTTGATCAATTTGTTGGTCAAGCAAGCCTTGCAACAAAGAACTTATATGATGGCTTAGTTTGTGTAACTTCTACAAAACATCCCAATTGTCTCACCATCACATTCTAAAAAACTGTTTTGGAGGAATAGAGAACCACTTTGCATAAGCTATTCTAAGATTTCTTGCTTTAATGAGGAGGCTTGCATGCAATTGCAAGCCTTGCACTAACCACAAACTTTGGTGCCCATCATGACTCTTGAGTCAATGGGCTAATGCCATAATAGCCTCTAGGGCCACACTTGTTCATGGTGCCATCTCCACCATCATGCCAATCACAGCTTCATGTTGTGGTGTCAACACCAACATATGAAGTTGCCTTAGATGCCAATGCCCTCTGTTATCATCAAGCACTAGGACGTGCACAATAGATTGCGCTAGCATTAACTGACAGAGGATGGACCAAAACTCAAAGGCTTGAGGTATTGAAGATCAAGAAAGGGTGCAATTCAGAAATAACAAAGTATAACAAACTAGAACACAAAATATATAATGATTTTACTGGTTAGATATAGAGTACAATGCAAGCAACCTTTGAAAAGAGATGTGAGGCATTCACATTGCATCCATTACTTACGCTTTTTACAATCAGGGGTGCATCTTTCTTTATACAATATATAGTGTGTTGGAAATCTATTGTATTGTATATAGGTCACCCTTATAGAAATGTGGTTATTCACCTTCCATGAGTTAGGTCACCCATATGGATATGTGGTACTTCACCTTCCATGAGTTACAAAATGCATATAAAATGAAAATTACATACATATGACTTGTCATTTTGTGTTTCTATTGATGTGTCAACATAGCTAGAAATGCATTTGGGTTGCAACTATCTAAAAATTGAAGATTACTATTTGTAGTAAATTTTTCTTTTGCAATTTTGAGGGTCTCTTGAGCGTTCTTTTCCAAGCAATTCAAAATTTCTAGATCTTCCTCTTAAGCTTTCCAATGCAATTTGAACGAATGAAAACGAAGTCTTAAGCACAAAGTTATGCCCCCATACTATGGATAGGATTAAAAAAACAGGTTTTGGGGCATTTTCTAATTCATTTGAATGGATCATAACGTAGTATCGAGCACAAAGTTATGTCTCAAATAGGTCACATACTTGGATCAAACAAAGTTCCATTTGTTATTTGCCTTTGTTGCCTACCTACCTGAGTCATCTTCCAGTCCAACAAGGATGTTAGAAGAATAGAGCATCACTAACGACCTTGATACAACTTGAGTGGCCTAGGGTTGTACACCATGCTTTAGTAATTAGACTATGGTTGGATAATCATATATTTGGGTAAACAACATCTTCCATAAGGGTTGTCTCATATGACCTATGGCCTTGCGGACGTTAAAAACTACTTTACCCTTTTTACCCTTCTATTGGGTTAGGATGAGGGTCCAATTTTCAACTGGATTAGACTATGATCCTAATCATCCTAGCCATTTAGATATTAATCTTGGATGCATCGGAAAATAAACCCCAGATGTCTTGAAGTTTATCAAGGATATGTTGGAAGAATAGAGTGTTGCCTTGTTGGGTTAAAATCACGATTTAATGGTCATTGGATTCAATGTCAACCTCAATCATCCTAGTCATTTAAATATTCATCTTGGATGTCTTGGAAGAACCTACCTTAGATTTGTTTGGCCTATTGCTCATAGGCCTCAACCTCATCTTGTGCCAACTCTTTGCACATGAGGCTTCTTAGCAAAAGTATCTTCACTTGGACCTATCGTTGGATGCAATGGGGCCCATTGCCTCTTAAGAGGGAGGAATGATTCAAATGGTCAAAATTCAAATTTTTGAGGGTTTGATTGTTTTTAACATTTGATTGGGTTTTTCACATGTGACAATAGCAACCCTTCATCCACTTGAAAATTATTATAAATAGGTGGGTTTGAAGGTAATTAATCAGAGCGTTGAGGTCCAACCACTATCTCTTTACACAAGGATTGAATTAGTTCAATCACATTCCTTAGGAATTGGCCTATGTCACCACATCTCTATGTAGAAATCTGACCTGCATCCTCACATTCCTTCTTGGCTTATGCATAAGGGCATCACTCTCTATCTCCTTCATAGAGATTCATTGTAACTTGTAAAGTGTAAAGTTCTAATGACAAAGATCTCTTTTATAGAGATAGCACTTAGAGTTAAGTAGGCAAACATCTCTCACAAAGATACCTCTTGTATACACTCCCATTATTGCAATAACATGCCATTTCTTATTATAGATTTATTTTGGTTCTTGAGTCAATTATATTCTTATTATGATTTTCTTTCATAAAACAACATTTCACAATTTTGTGTTGTCATATTTGAATTACCCAATGAAATTTAGATCATATACCTTGGCGACAACCTCGTACTATCCCAAGACCAAATGACTTAGCAACTTACACCTAAAGGCACCAAATCAAACCCAAAGGGGTTCTTGGAAATCTAGGGACCTTATCTCCATCTCAAGGGACTTTGTCACCATCGGAACATCTGGGTGTGTCTCAACCTTGTGTTAGCAACAAGGGGGTTCATGGCAAGGCCTTAAAGGGGGATGATCTATCCCGTCGTTTGGATATGTTTTGGGGTTGAAAACTATTCTTTGTTGCTAACCACTCGATTATTCTACTAACAAAGTGGGACTCAAACAAGGCATATTATTGGCACACCATTTTGGGCACATCAACATGTCATAGTTGTGCATCAGTGTAGGAGTGGGAGTATCATGACCTTGGGTAAGTTTGGACAAGTGCATCAGAGTTCGGAAGGGGCATGGTGCATGGGAGGGTGCCTCGATGGGGGATTCCTGAGCGTGCATTGTACTATGCTTAGTCGACCAACACACTAAGAAGCTATTATATCATGTTGAAGGGGAGTAGATTGGACTAGGCTAGGAAGCCAAGGGGGCTTGGGTATGGGTTGAAGGAGGGGATCCAAAATGTTGATTCCACTAAGCCAAAGTGTTGTGCCATCTGGTTAAGGGGGAATCAACATGACTTGGAAGAGAATCCCAAGGCCACTCAATGATGCTCATCAAGACTATCTAATGTGCAGGGTTGCTTAGGCCAACCCAGAGACATGCTACGACATGACGAAGGTGCGCATCCATGAGGTGTGGGAGTGAGCAGGCTACAATGATCGAGGCGCAAGTTGGCCTTAATGGAAAGAGGCTTATGATAGCTTGATACCCATAATTAATTTGAGTAACAGACCCAATAGATGCGGGATGTAAGTGAAGTGTTGAGCCATGGAACATAAATGAGCCAAGGATGGGTTAAAGAGGCAAGCAACCTAAGGCATGACACAAGGGCCAGTGGGATGGATGAGAGGTCAACATGATTTAGGCCATGAAAGGACTAAGTTCAAGAGAGGGATTGAGTCAGAAAAGCCCCAAGCTAGATTGAGATGAACATCAACAAATACATGGAGATGGACATGAAGACCCGAGGCTTTGAGGGAGAGGTTGAGGGGCATCCAAATGATGGTAAGCGAACCTACCCATGCATCAGGTGAATGATTGAGGGATGTTATGTGACATCTTTGGGGGTAGCATGATGCTAGCAAGGAGGCACAACATTGGGTGAACCAGTTGGGGAAGCAAGCCTTAGGTTAAGCATCAATGAAATGTCAATGTAGCTTAGGCGCATAGCGATTTCAAGTCAAAAGAAAAAGCTTACTTAGTTTGAGACAAGTATGAGTCGATAGTATGTTACAAAATATAATATGCTATTGACAACAAGAAGAAAATGAGAAGTTTGTTTTAATATCCCCTCATTTTTCTTCATTGAAAAATAGGAAATGAAGGAGCATAACATAGGAAAACTCTACTGAGATTGTAAGATTTGTAGTATTTCAAGTTATTTTTATGCTAAACTGCTTTGTTATTGCTTGCATATTTTTTAAACTTGGGCCTAATCAATATAGGCCCTTATGATGCTACTAAATATTTGTATTTGATTGTGTGTAGAAATCATAGGAGGGTACGTAATCAAGGGTGGTCAAACCTTCAAGCAAGTCAAAACCCTCCCACTCTTTGAAGTGGTTTATAAGATCTCTTGGGCATAATTATCTTCAGTTTTATAAAGGGTTGGGACCCCTTTTATAGCCCATAGGGCATTGTTATAAAAAGGATGTATTTTGACATGTTTTGTAAGGAAATGGAATGACACACTTTCTACATTTTGGTGATAATAGTGGGACCTCAAAACCCTACACCACACATGCAAAAATGCTTTATAGGTTGTAGAACTTTGATTCTCACCATATCTTTCACTTTTGCCTTGTGTGCTTTGTTTTAGTAAGATTTTTTTAGTCATTTTGTTAACATTTTGTGTTTTTTTGTCTATGTTTGCAAATCATAAAATTAATCTAGAGCATTGGATCTCAATTAGATGCTTTTATATTTAAATTTAGGTCTAGTTTCATGAAAGCATGCTTAATCTAGGATTTTTGTTTTTTTGTGCATTTGATTTTTTTATCCTAGATAACACTAAGGAAAAGCCATCTCTACATTTGTATGCTCTCCTCTCATGCTAAAAAGTTATTGTGAGGATCAAAAGGGTGGAAGAAGCTTTTAAGGTTAATGGATTTGTATTTACCTTTTAACACTTTCCTTCTTTACACAATTTACATTAGATAGAAGTTGGTCCACGTATGCTCTCTCCTCACATCTTAGGGTGATCTTGGAGATAAAAAGTGGGCCATATATTCTAGGTTAATTAACCATTCACTACACATCACATTAAGAGAAGGATGTAACCTCGTATGCTCTCTTATTGTACCTTAGGGTGATCTTGGAGATAAAAAGAACATTACCTTCTAAGTCAAAGAACCTCATATCAGATCACATTAAAGGGTCCCCTTATCCTGTGTATTCTCTTTCCTTGCACTTCGTGCGACCTTAGGAATAAAATATGGGTAAGTCACCCTGGTCAACGAACATCTTCATTCACTTGAGTTCCTAGAGTAATTTTATTTTTGCACAATTTACTTGTTTTCTTAGATTAGTTTTCACACAATGTACTTACTTTCCTAGATTAGTTTTCCTTCTTACTTGATTTCATTAGCTTAGATTTCCTTTTCTTGTATTGTTATTTTCTTTCATTAGCATATATTTTTCTTTCCTATTATGTTTTTTACTTTATTTAGTATCCCACATCAATAGTCTAGAGGCCTATCAAATTTCCCAAAAAATTTCCCAAACACTTAGGACCATAGGTAACTATTTCAAACCCTATTTTTTAGTTCTATCTCTTTTGTTGCTTCAAAAATTGAAAATCTTGTTACCGATTTCATTTTGAAGGCACCAAATATGCTTTGGTCATTCTTAAAAAAATGTTTTCATGCTTTATAAAGGCTCCAAATCTCTTTTGGTTAAAATTTTAAAAATCACATTTTCCTTTTCACTTGGCTTCTCAAAAAGTTTTCATTTCAAGTTATTAGCTTAGATTTCCTTTCAAGGGTGATCCCCTTTCAAGTTATTTGCTTGTAGGCTTTGCATTTGTCCTTTCATAGCATAGGATAAAAACATTTGCATAAGGTGTGAAGAAAACCTCTAATTTCTTTGTCTTTGTGAGATGAGCCAAATTTTGATTTTTTTGTGCAAAAAGCTCTAAAACAATAATTGGTCATAACCATAATAGGCATATGTTGACCAGTATAGATGGATTTGTGATCAAAAAAATCTTAGCATAGGAATTGCTCAAATCAAGCAATATATCGTCTTCTTGTGCTTAGCGTAGGTTTTTGATTCCAAAATAATTTTCTCATTGTTTGTTTAGTGTAGAATATTGTTTCTAAAAGCACTTTAATTTATATATATCTAAAAAATACACAAAACTCCAAAACTTAAGTAACACTTGCATTTGCTTTGTTTGATATTTGTTTATTTGCTTGAATAGATAACACTTTAAAAAAAAGAAAAGAAAAGAATACCAAAAACACAGTCTTGACACTTTTTTGTCACTTTCTTCTATCTATATTTGGAATCAGTTTCCCGACCCCAGATGATTTACAATCATAGGCGTTCGACCCCAGATGACTATTACTAGATTCAAGTTACACTATCATCCTCTACTATTTCTAATATTCCATATTTTTTTCATCCTCCTTTTCTTATGGTCTTGATCAGAATCCAAGCTCAAAATTAGAAACATATTTTCGTAGAGTATCCTGAGTAGATCCATCATCAATCAACCACTCCTCCAACCCATTTGGAGGATCCCCCTACATCTCGACTGGTAGCTAATTTTTTCTCCTTTATAACTTAGATCCAAGTGACACACACCACTAGTATGATGCTTATGGCCTAGTCACTCAAACTGTTTTCTCCTGACAATCCTAGTGAGGCGTCTCCTTTGTATGCTTATCATGCACATTATGCCCATGTTATTCAACCTTTGCCTTCTACATCTATAGTTAGAAAAACATGCCATTTCATTGAGTAGAAAAAATATGTTACAAAATGAGAATATTTTATTAAATATCACGATGGGATTACAAATGAGGGATTTCCAATGTAGAAATTTATATTTTTACAAAGTATGATCAAATGACGCTCAAATGTTCTCATAACCACGTCAAAACTAGATGGGTTTATGACTTGCTTGAAGGATTTGACCACCCTAGATCGCATGCACTCCCATGAGTCTATACACACACTCAAATACAATGTTTAATAGTATCTAAAGGGCCTACACTGGTTAGGCCTAGGTTTATAAAAAGATGCAAATAATTAACAAAATAACAAAGCTTGATTAAAGCCCATGCATGAAATAAACTGCTACACAACGTAGAGAAATATTACCTTGCTTACCTTATGATGACTATCTGCTATTGACTATTGCTGATTCTATGATTGTTACAACTTTTGGAATGTACCCAACCAAGGCACATGATGGCTAAATGTTTTTAGAGATGTTCTATTAGGTGCTAGTAGCTTTCGATAGTAGTGTAGAGCCAATACGGTCATTCAGTTATGGATAACTTTAAAAATGAAATGCATGCATATGAAGGATTTTAATAATAGCCATAGCTGACCATGGCTGAAAAGGAGGCAAGTGCATGTAAAAAAGATTCCATAGGGATTTTGGCAGAGCTTGAATATATTTTTAAAGTTCCTCCTCAAGGGAGATGTAAAGGGGGGTTTTTATAAAATTTTGAAAGGGGGAAAGGGTTGGTGAAGTGGAGATTGGATTGAGAGATGTTTTATGTGAAGTACATATTGGATTGGAAGATGTTGCATGTGAACTAGATATTAGGTTAGATTAGGATGTGTACATATGAACTGGATATTAGATTGAAGTGAGTTGTGCACATATAAATTGGAGATTAGATTGAAGTGAAATGTGCACATATGAATTAGAGATTAGATTGGAGTGATATGTGCACATATAAACTAGAGATTGGATTTGGAGATGTTCCATGTGAACTAGAGATTAGATTGGAGTGAGATGTGCACATGTGAACTAGAGATTAGATTGGAGTGAGATGTGCACATTGAACTAGAGAATATATTAGGAGATATTGCATGTGAAATGGAGATTATATTAGAGTGAGATGTGCACATATGAACTAGATATTGGATTGGGAGATGTTGCATGTGAATTAGAGATTAGATTGAAGTGAGATGTGTACATATGAACTCAAGATTATATTGGAGTGAGATGTGCACATATGAATTGGAGGTTGGATTGGAGTGAGATGTGCACATAGGATAGGGGGCTAGGAAGGATTATTTTATTTTTTAATTAATACAAAAATAACATTTTTGGAATTATTTATGATTTTTACCAATTATTAAAATAATATATTAGACAAATAAAATTAACACATTTTAGGTGTCTACAACATCCTCTAATTCACATCACCCATTTTTGTCATATTCTTCCCTACTTGATTCATCACGAGTCTACTTGCCTTTGATCTACATGGTAGAATGCTCATTCCTTCCATTGTACCAAGAGCAAACTCAATCTTCCTACCATATCCTATCCTTGAATATTTATCCTACTATTAACTAAACTATGGGTACTGTATTGATTACCATTGATCTTAACTACCTCTCTTCTTCTAATCTCACCTTTTCCTCTCAAAATCCTCCTGCTTCTACACCTCCATGTAATTTTTCTAATTCCATGATCCTTGACTAAATGCTATCTTATATTCTATTTCACCTACTTCTTAAATATCATTCCATCTCCCTACCCCACCTCAAGTGTCCACACCTCTCACTACCACTCTCTCTTTCAAAAATTTCCCTCCTCTTACCAATCCTCCTCTTGCTGGTGCACATGCTACTTCTTCTACTCTTACTTATCCTCCTATTACTCCTATTCTTCCCTTTCAACATTCTTCTTATCCCTATTCTATTCCTCCTCTCCAAGAAACTTCTACTCTTCAATATCCTTAAAATTCTCTTTCCTCATAACATGCACATGCTAGCACTTCTATGCAACTTTCTCCTTTTCATTTATCAACCTTATATTTCTATTCTTCCTCTTCCTTCTCATCCTTAAGACCATACTTACTTATTTATGAAACCTCCTTATTGGACTCCTATCCAACCTACAAAGCCATTTTTTCCTCCTCCAATTCCTCATTAGTGGTAATCTACACAATCCTAAATCCTGGCTTATACTACCCATACATACCACTAAATCACTCCTCTGCAAGCCCATGTGATGAGTGTACCACTAGCATATCCACCTCCCCATACTTCTCAAGTCCTCCAACCTATGCCTCATTACCCACCTCCTTCCTTATTGCATGTACTCCATGTGACTTACACAACACAAACCCCTGTCATCAGGACAAATTGATCCACTTTCAGTGGGTAATATTCCTTAGAACCCCTAAGAGGTTCCTAACCCTTGCCTAAGGCAAGGATAGGCCTATCATACCTCAACCTTGCTTGTTTTAGTGCCTTTGGTAAAGTCACACTCTGTCATGGCTAGGCGTGACTTCGTCGAGCGATCTCGCGCTCTGTCATCACGATGCATGACTTCACTAGTTTTAATTTAATTTTAATTTTTATTCTTTTGGCCCACTTAAACCTAGGTCTAAACCCTCCCAATGTGTTGTCATCGGCTTTGGGTTTATTTTTCCCATTTCCTTCGATTTCATCTATAAAAGGAAGGATGTTCTTGCTTAAATGAGAAGTACAAGTGATATGAGATCTTAATGCAAAATTTTGATTATTGATTAAGCTCAATTTTTTTATGATAGCTCACTCTTCTTCCTTTGATTTCTTCTGCTACAAGCTAACCTTGAAGTGTGAATTTTAGATTTCATCTTCTATTGCATGGATTGGATTGGATTGCAGTGTGACTTGGTGGATTCGTGGTGTGGTTCGGAGAGATAGAGTGCCTGCTTGGATACTTCAATTTTTTTTGCCTACTTCTGCGATGTCCATCAGGGTTTGATTACTTAGTTTCTGACATTTATTTTTCTTCTTGCATTCACTTTTTATTTTTTGTTAGTTTACAACGATATCACGCTCGACATTAGTGAGGTGCAACTTCGCTTGCCCAGATTAGGGCAAACCAGTCCGTAGAAGCAAAATCGCACCCCATCTAGGCAGGGTGCGACTTTACTGCTGCGTTATCACGTCTGCTCTAGGTGAGGTGTGGCTTTGCCCAAGAGCACACCGGGGGAAATTTCAAGATTCTATTTTCACTGTTACATTCTATTTTGCATCTAGATCATACTCCTGCATTTTGTTTTCTATTTTATGTTACTGCATTTTTGTTTTATGATTAATCATCCAAAGGTCAATTTCCACTTTTGCTTTAAAATGTCATCTAAAAGGACCTAGGGGGCTTGACTCCTATGCCTCCAAGGACTATTACACACTGACCTAAGTAGACTCCCTAATGTTAATACCATTTTCAAGTGTATTATGAGTTATTTTGTAGAAACAAGTATTTTTCATATCATTGGACAAGAGGTAGAAAAAGATATATCAACCACCAGTATAGATAAGTGCTCTAATCATTTCATTGGTTGAAGGTCTGATCTAATTATTGATTATTATGTATCTGAAAGTGAAAAGCATTTCGTTTGCACCTAGATAATTTTTGTGCATTTATTCTCTATGTTTTTGCTTTAAATGTTTTCTGAAATAAACCCTAGGTTAGTGAGCATTCAAAATAAAGAATCATATTAGGTTAGCTCTTGTATACCTACATTCTGTTTTCTATTGTTATATTCTGCATTGTCCTTTATCTTTCCTAGTTTAGAACTAGAAAGACCAAAATTAGGTGTTTTTCTTAAAACTGAATACATCAGACATTCCTGAATATCCTAAGGACTTGGAGTGAGTCCTTAAGCTGTTCCTGGTGAATCCTTCCCCCTAGAACCAAGTGTAGAGTACAACACAACCCCCATGGTTCACCCCACAAAAGGTTCTTTCCTTGCGGATCTAGCCTTTTGTTTGGGAATTATACGTGGTAGGGCAGTTTTAACCCTCTACATATTTGGTGAACCCAACGTAACACCTCATTTTATTTTAAAAATTAAGCAATATCATTAAATTTATTTGAAAAATATTTACGTAATTAAAATTTTCTTGTTAATGTTTTCCCCTATTTGTTTTTCACTACTTCTAATGGCTTATTTCCTTGGAAGTTGGAGGAAAAAACTAGAGTCTGATTATGTTCATTTGGAATATGATCAGATTGATAGGGAAGATCCTAATGTATATCTAGAAGAGCAAGAAGAGGTAGACATGGAAACTAAAACTAATCCTGATCCTTTTTTTGGACCTAATGGAAGTTACATTTTTTCATCATTTGATCACATTTAGGAATTCATGAAAGCTCATAAGGAATTTTTTTTGTAATATGTAGAACGAGAAGCTCATATTGAAAAAGAGGATGCTACTCCTTTCCCTCCTAATAGTTCTCCTTTTATTCATCATGGCATTCCTACATATCAATCCTTGCATCAAAACAATTTTAAGAACAAGGTGGCTTGTGACACTACTAATACCATCAATGTTGGAGGGAATATTCAAGTCTCTCTAACTGGTAATGGTCCAAAATATTGTTCTCAATTTCCTCCTGAATCCACTAATATCAACACCGTTGCTTCTGTTCCACCAAATGTTAATTATCCACAAAGTGCTGAATACAACAAAAGTATCCAAAACTTGAATCAAATATCAGGATTTCAACATGCATACTTTCCTCCTTTGGGAAGTATGGGAAACATTCATAGTAATTCAGAGATACAAAGTTTGGCAAATGTAGTGAATCAGTTGGTTTCAAGGATGGACATGATTCAACCTTCAGGGTTTACATACATTTACAAGGAAATGTGTAGTCAACCATTGGATCCTATTGTTGCTACTAGACCTTATCCTAAGAAATTTTCTATGCCAGTATTGCTAATATATATAGGGACTAAAGATCCAATAGAGCATTTAAGAGGATTCGGAATAGCTTACCATGATACTATTTATGATGATATGCTCTTATTGAAAATATTTCCAAAGAGTCTTGTTGGAGTGGCATTAGAGTTGTATTATCGGTTGCCCAACTATTTTTTATAGAGTTTTGAGATGACTGTAGAGATGTTTGTTCATCAATTTAGTGCTTATATTTAAAAGGAAGTGACTATGAGAGATCTATATGATTTAAAAAAAGTAAAGAAGAAATTTTTTTAGAATTATTAGCTTGTTGGAGAAGTTTAGTTGGCCGATTAAGACAACTTGTGCTCAAAAATATATGCTTGATATATTTATTGGTAATTTACAAGAACAATTATCTTATGCTCTAGAAACTACTACTGTCACATATTTAGATCAAACAATTGAGTTAGCAAGAAAAGTTGAACAATATCTCATTAGAAGAGGTCAACTTTAGGTTACATAGGATAAACCAATTAAGTCTCAATATAAGAATAAGCATATAGAAGGCAATAGTGATAGTAGTCCTTCAAATGACTCAAGAATTAGAAGGCAATTTGATCGTAGAAGGAGACTCTATGCATGTTATAAATCTCCTCAATAATTGGAAAAAACCTCCTTGGAGGATTAAAACAATTGTTGAAGAGGCTAGGATCCTTTTCCAGGGAAGACAAGACAAAAAAGGCCAACATGTCTTTCGGGAAGCTAACAAAATTACTGATAAGCTGGTCAATTTGGGTGTCGATGGTGACAAAATTTTCAAATGGGAACACGGTGTCCCAAGTGAAGTAGAGGAGCTTATTCAACAAGAATTCCAAGAATGATAGTCGAATTTACCAATAGGGAAGGCACTGTAAGTTCGAAGGCTAGGAGTATTTTCGTCTCTTTTTTGAATTGGACTCACAATAAAAATTATCTGAGCTATTAGTCTTCGTGGATGTTGCTTGGAAATACCACAAAGACTAATGGGGGCAGTCACATGTCAGATAACATGGCTTCTAGTCATCTTAGTAATTTGAGGTTGGTTGATAATCACAGAGAAAGAAAGAAACGACAATATAAGACTTCGAACCAAAGCCACGTGGACCACCAGATAGCCACCACCATAAATCTAGCCAGCATGTTCACTTCTCCAAGGCTGATTGGCCAAGATAGTATGTGGTACCAAAGCATGTCATATACGGAAGAAAGCAATTACCAAAGAATTATTAAGAGTAACTGTCAATACAGAGCTTGTGGGAGTTTTTTCAGTACTCTGCTATGTGTGTCTGCAGATTTTTGTTTCTCCATTGTCTCAAGGAAGGGATCCGTGTCTGTTTATTTTTTATAATTATGATGCATGTGTGTTTTCTTGAGGTATACCCAAAATGTTGTATGGGAAGTTTCTTTTTGATAACAGGCTATGTGCCTTACCGGATGTAATGGCTTTGACGACATGTAGATTTTACATATATAGTATCCTTAGTAAGGATATGTTCATCAACAACCTTGGGCTGATTTTTGTAAAAGGTTTTGGGTCAACCTGTAAAACCCGGTATTAATGCTATAGTATATTATCTACCAAAAAAAAATAGTGATAGTAGGCCTGTTAACAATGTCAATAACAACCTACAAAATATTGTACTTCAGAAACCTCCTCAAAGGAATTTCACAAGACTTAATATGCCTATGGAAGTAGTTTTGAAATAACTATTGGATTCTAAGGCAATAGAATTACCTCCAATAAGATAGCCATATACTAAAACTCATTGGTATAAGGTAAATCAATATTGCACATACCATAAGGTAGAATGAAATTGGACGAACACTTGTAAGAAAATGAAGCATGTGGTTCAAGTCTTGATTGATACATGACAAATTGATTTAGGAAATCTCCAATCAACAAGTAATCAAACTCCCACTTAATAGGTTCCGAAAACGAATCAAGACATGGGAATATTCAAGGATCCCCTACCAAAGCATGATAAAAAAACAACCAATTAGGTGGCTCATCAAGATGATTCCCTACACCATAGTAATGTGGTTGGTATGGTTGGGATAACTACAAGGAAACAAGAACATAATCAGCAATATCAACAAGGACATATTTCAACCTCTCAATCCAGTTCAATTTTAAAGGATAATCAGAGAAGAGATTCAGATACAAGGATCCCACCTATAGTGTTGATACCACAATCATAGGTCTCATTTGATATTTAGAAGCAATTAGCTAGTACTCCAACAAATATATCAGTGTCATAAATTTTGCAGACTTCTCCTGATCACAAAAATGCTTTAATGAAATTTTTACAATAATCTTTTTCCCCATGTATTACTCCTAATGCCATAGTTGACACCATAGGTTCTTTTAGGATACATCATGTCTCATTCTCAAATGATGATAAACCTTCCTCAAACTTACATGAAGATTCTTCAATTTACATCACCACACTTATTGGGGATACCCTTATCAAGTGAGTTTTGATTGATAATGGGTCATCCCTCAATTTGTGTACATATCAATTCTTTCAAAAATTTGGATTAAAAGAGGAAGATTTAACAAAAATTGATATCATCATTAAAGCTTTGAACAATGAGTCCCAAGAGGCCTGTGGTGTCATATCTCTTCCCTTAAAAGTAGGGCTAAGAATATTGGATACTTTGCTTTTTGTGGTACATTAACCTGCATATTTTAATCTTCTTCTTGGGCGACCTTGGATCCATGCAATGAAGGCTGTCCCTTCTACTTTTCATCGGTGTCTCAAGTTTGAATTCAAGAATCAAGTTTCACCATTTCGGGTGACCCTTGACCATTTCAATTCTATTCAAATATAAAGTTAGCTCAAATCGATTATTTTCTTGTCCTTCTATTTCTTCAACAATTTCTCCATGTTCCTCATCTCAAAATTTCGAGCATCTTCAAAGTTAAAAGTGAGTGAGGAACATAAAACCCATTATTTCTCCTTAGAACATAATAATCAGTTTCTTCAAGAGCCTCATTTGGATCTAGCTAAGCTACCACATTCACCCCGAACTATGGGCTTACCTCATAAGAAGGGTGATATTATACACATTGGCACGTGTGCTCTCATCTTCAAAGATATGGCTTCCAAATAAAATCTCCATGGTAGCAACCCGTCTCTCAATGAGTGCTCTTTTACTCAATGCTATCTCACTAATGACTATCCCCTTCCTAAGTAGATCCTGTCTGGTATGGGATATGCAGGTAAAGGATTGGGACCATAATAGAAGGGTATTCAAGAACCCTTGGATGTTGATATTTGTCCTGGGAGATGTGGTATAGGTTTTATACCTAATAAGAATCAACCTCTACCTTTTGAGGATGATGACCATCTTATGACTTATGCAAAATACATGGAATATCAAAAGTTGTCAATATATGATAATAAAGGTGTTATTTTTTTCCTCTAAAGATAATGTCTTATAATATGGTTGATTCTATCCATTCTAAAAATAAAATTGTTTTTGTTCAAGAAAATGATGAATATTTGTATGATGTATTTTATGTTAAAAAGAATGGTGCTATTAGGAAATGTTGTCATTATTGTTCCATGGATGTTGAACGAAGAGCTTTATAAAAGCTTCTCCGTGATTTTAAGGATGTATTCGATCCAACACCTCATGGCACACCTATTTATTTTGATAAGATGTATGGTGCATTTAGACTTTGCATTGCTTTTAACTCTCCATAAAAAAAAATATAATAATATATATATATATAATAATATAATAATATAATTATATATATATATATATATATAGACAAAATAAAAATTATCATATAGTTGCATATTTATTTTCCATTTGCATTCACCTATTTTCTCATATTGCATTATTGCTTGTCATCCTTGCATGATTGCTTGGCATATAACTTAACACCTTGCATGTTTGCCTATCATAAATGCATGATTGATTGTTCATTACTGCTTGCTCATATAAATTTGGGGATTTTGCAACAATGGCATGTGATGATACCTAGTTAGGACATAGCTCACATGCATTGCACTTATCATTAGGACTCTGATGCCTAGCAAGATCCTCCCTAGGGATTCTTTCCTTCCTTATTATTTTCTCCTTATGATTGCTTCTTTTCCTTTTCTCGATTCCTTCATTATGCTGAATACTCTTGTTGCACAAAATCTTCCTCAAAAGTCCCAATCTGGGGATAACACTTGCATACTATTCTTATATATATTACACCCCACATGGGATACTTATACATCCTAGCGGGTATTACATAATTCATGATCTTCTATCAGGTCATACTCTCTTTTGACTTAGCAGGCTTAACACCCCATTATAAGATAAGCTCCTTGGTCATTTTAAGTAGACCTCGACATACATCCTAGCGGGTAATCACCTCACAACAGTCAGTAAGGGAGAAACCACCCATAGTGGGTCAAAACTTCACACACACACTTTTTCACATTAATGCAAGTGCTATACCCATAGTCGGTCTATATATCTCATTGTTAAGATCTATAGTATATGGCTACACTGGTTCTTTGTAACCTACACTAGTCTTATACTATGGAGCGTTCATTCTTCTCCTTTTCTGATGGTTGAACTTTAGACCCCTTGTTTTCTCTTCTTCTTCTCTTTCTTCTATTTCTTCTTCTCTCTTCTATCTTATTTTCTTTATTTCTCTTGTTTTCTCCTATCTAATTTTGTTTCTTCTTCCTCCTTTTTCTCTCCTTTTTGCATTCATTCATCCTCATATAGTTTGCATTAGGATAATTTGCATACATACAAAAACTTAAAATAAAAAGTAATTCATATAAAAGAACATGCATTAAATCATTACACATAGAACACATAAAATCACAATAATATTCATAGCTATATATTATTCATAGGAAAAAGAGTACATCGTGTGAGGTTGGTGTACCACAATTTAGAATCGGTTCACTCAACCTAGGGATGCACACCACAATAAAAAACTAGTGTGTAATCCTGATACCTAGCCTATAGCTCTGAGAGCCAGTTCCCTCTGACCCTCCCTAATATGGAGACAACCTCAGTTGAATCATCGATTGCTGAGATGTAATCAGTGCCCATGATCGGGATCATGATCTACTTACTGATCAAAGGGATGGAGGAGACTCCATCCTCTACTTTGGAGGGATAGCTACGTAGTAAGCTACCTTGAAATACATGGCCCTTTGAATGAATACCTTCAACCTATCACCTATCCACTACAGCTCCACCTAAAGGAGCTGCAACACATCCCCTGCTTGGTTTCTCCCAACGATAGCCATCCCCTTAGCCCTAGCCCATTGGAACTCTCCATCCAACTGAGCTACCTCTTCCTGAATCTAGGTAACCTCTACCAGTGTTGTGTACCTCTCAACCTACAACTAGGCCATATGTATATGAAGAGAAGCTAGTTGTACCTGTAGCTTCTCTATCCCTTGGCTTTGGCCTCCTGCCACTATTTATGTGGATGTCTCCCCAGGATCTTTGACCAGTGGCCCCTCTATCTATGTGGGGGCATCTCTCACTCCTCTCTCTATGGTCCTTGTTGATGGGATGGTCTCCTCTACCACTTAGATTTGGACCCATATCAGCCTTTGTCTCAGCACAGTAGGAGCCTATTGTGCCGTATCTATGGCCCTATGAGCTACCTCTTGGAATACTAATTGCATACCTAGGTATATCACCTGGTACCTCTATACTAGTATGAGCAGGGAGATCCTTTGGGGCACGACTCCTCTATACCACCACTTATACCTGATGGCCACCCCTGCATTGTCTACTCCTAGGTCGACATCAGAAGGATCATCTATGTCCTCCTCAGCCCATCTGGTGACATTTGGCTCAACTCCAACCCCTATTGGGTCCCGGGTCACCCTCTGGTATTAGTAGTCCTCGAGGTCTAAGACTGCCTGTAAGATATTGAACTATCATAGGACTCGATCAAACTTGAATACCTCCAGATCCCCCCTCTCAAACCTCATACATGTAATCCTCCTCACCCTCTCTAGCTCTATCCTATTGTCTGCCCAGCCAGGGTGAAGCCTCCATGGTATCTAAATGAGCAACACATCTTGAAGCTCATCGATAACCCACCTAGCTGGTGGTAGGTTCCCTACATAGGCACTCATGATCCTCTCTAGGGATCTTAGCGATTTGTATGCTATTGGTCGCTTTAGGTCAGACAATGTTCCTAGTAGTGCTAGTGGTCTCCGCATAACAATGTGCTCCCATCATCACACCTGGAGCAAAGTCATACAAACCAGTTTTGTATGCCACTTATACATGACTTTGTACAACATCCTATATAAGCGAGCCAACACATAAGGGCCCCATGCGAATTAAACCCCCTGATGTAACATATTTGCTATTGCTCCTACCAGTGCCCATGGCAAGTGTCGTATACTAGTGTGACATGTCAAGAGACCAACCATGACCCCTATGAGCACAAAAGTTAGAGGATCGGTTCTGTAGCAACCAACTAGGTCATCAACTACTATGGTGCCCTCTTGCACTTGGTGGGTGAAACCTACAAAAAACCACTGAAGAGTGGCCGCCTTCCCTCATGCTTTGTAGACCTCTCTCCCCCTGATTGGGATCCTCAAAATTTGCCACACGTCCTCCAGTGTGATGATCATATCCCCTATTGGTAACCGAAAAGTGGAAGTCTTTGGATACCACCTCTCTTCTAGGGTGGTCAACATAACCCTATCCATATCTATCCTTGGAATCCTCACCATATGGTCCAACCCCTCTACCACTAGCTTGTTCCTCTTTGCCTACCCCAGAGCATCCAGCTCTGCCAGAGCCCCTGCCTGCCACTCTCGACTCTCAAGAATACTTAGCTGCATTCAAAAAATAAAATTTAACTAGTTCCATAATCAAATTAAAAAAAATAAAATTAATTCAACATCATTTATTAAGCATGCGGTAATTACAATTCAAAAATTGCACTTTGGGTTTACTTGTCTTGTTTCTTTTCTTCTCTTCTCTTTTTTTTTTTTTTGTTTTTTGTTTTTCTTCTTTTCCCTTAGCTTTCACGAAGTCGCGTCCCATTTTTGGGGTGTGCGACTTCGCTTTTGTGAAATTGTGCCCACTGTTTTTAGGGTGTGACTTCGCAAAATCACACCTGATTTCTTCTGGGTATGGTTTCACCGCATCCCACCTAGTGCAAAATTATGGCCAGGCCACAAAGTCACGCCCGGGTCGTGGCACAAAATACACTAACTTATACAATGTTTTTTTCCAAAAATCCCTCAAAACCCTAATAAAATTACAAAAAATGAGATAAAATTATGCATGAGGAGAGTCAAAAGTGATCCTTACCCGTTATCGTACCTTGACCTCGCCCCTCATGGTCATCACTCGATGAAATGGAAGCACCATCATATTTTCTCTCCCAGAGCTTTGTTTTCTTTCCTCTTCGCAGTAAAAAAAATTAGGATTTTACCCCTTTTTACTTTTTTAAACCTTGTTTTGTTTTCTTTTTACTCCTTTTGCTTCGCTTGATTGTCGCTCTTTCTCTCTCTCTCTCTCTTCTTCTGCATCAAATATTTTGAGTTTTTATGAAATGTCACTTTTCATAAAAATTCGAGGGGGCACCCTGACCTATAGAGGTATTAATGTCCCTAATGCCTTGATTTACGTGTAAAATTAAAAGTGTTCGAAATGACACCATTTTTGCACAACTCCTTTATTCTAACCCAACCATCCCATTTTTGCTTGTTGTTGTTTCCCAGTGTGTGTGCCTACATCCTTTCTTTGACACATTTATTAGGCCATAAATGCATCAAAGAGGGGACAAAATGTAGACACGGAAAATTGACCCACTTTCAGTGGGTAATCTTCCTTAGAACCCCTAAGAGGTCCCTAACCCTTGCCTAAGGCAAGGATAGGCCTCTCCTCCCTCAACCTTGCTTTTTTTATTGCCTTTGGAAAAATCATGCTCCATCATGATCGAGAGCGACCTCACCGAAGCGATCTCACACTCCATCATCACAAGGCGTGACTTCACTAGTTTTAATTTAATTTTTATTTTTATTCTTTTGGCCCACTTAAACCTAGGTCTAAACCCTCCCAACGTGTTTTGGTGTCGACTTTGGGTTTATTTTACCCGTATTTTTCCCTCCAATTTCATCTATAAAAGGAAGGATGTTCTTGCTTAAAAGATAAGTACAAGTGATACATGATCTTAATGCAAAATTCTAATTATTGATTAAGCTCAAAATTTTATGATAGCTTGCTCTTCTTCCTTTGCTTTCTTCTATTGCAAGCTAACCCCGAAGTGTGAATTTCATATTTTATCTTCTATTTCATGGTTTGGATTGAATTGTTGTGTAACTTGATGGATTCATGGTGTGTTTTAGAGAGATAGAGTGCTTGCTTGGATACTTTAATTTTATCTGCCTGGTTCAACAACATCCATCAGGGTTTGATTACTTAGTTTCTAAAATTTATTTCACTTCATGCATTTGCTTTTTATTTTTCGTCAGTCTGTAGTGATATCATGCTCGGTATTAGCGAGGTACAACTTTGCTTATCTAGATTAGGGAAAACCAGTCCACAAAAGAGAAATCATGCCCTGTCCAGGTAGGGTGTGACTTTGCTATTGCATTATTGTGCCCGCTCTAGGCAAGGCACGACTTTTCTTGAGAGCACATTGAGGTAATTTCAAGATTCTATTTTCACTATTGCATTCCATTTTGCATCTAGATGATACTCCTACATTTTGTTTTTTGTTTTCTATTACTACATTTTTATTTTATGATTAATCATCCAAAGGTCAATTTCATCTTTTGCTTTAAAAAGTCATCTAAAATGACCTAGGGGGCTTGAATGTTGTGCCTCCAAGGACTGTTACACAGTGGCCTAAGCAGGCCCCCTAATGCTAATACCATTTTCAAGTGTTTTATGAGTTATTTTGCAGAAATAGGTATTTCTGATATCATTCGATAAGAGGCATAAAAAACTAAATCAACCACCAATCTAGATAAGTGCTCTAATAATTTCATTGGTTGAAGATCTGATCTAATTATTCATTATTAGGCATCTGAAAGTGAAAAACATTTAGTTTGCACCTAGGGATAATTTTGGTGCATTTATTCTATATGTTTTTGCTTTAAAGGTTTTCTAAAATAAACCCTAGGTTAGTGAGCATTCAAAATAAAGAATCATATTAGGTTAGCTCTTGTATGCCTGCATTCTATTTTCTACTATTATATTCTGCATTGTCCTTTATCTTTCCTAGTTTAGAACTAGAAAGACCAAAATTAGGTATTTTTATTAAAACTAAATACATCAAACATTCCTAAATATCCTAAGGACTTGGAACGAGTTCTTAAACCATTCATGGTGAACCCTTCCCCCTAGCACCAAGTGTAGAGTACAACACAACCCCCGTGGTTCACCCCACGAAAGGTTCTCTCCTTGCGGATCCAACTTTTTGGTTGGTAATTGTATGCGGTAGGGTAGTTTTCCCCCTCTACACCCCCTCACCCATATTATTCCTCTCATCCTTACTATCCTTATACATATCCATACCATTATACTCTTGAAGTTTTCCATTTTATCCCTACTGGTTGAGCCTCCTGATGCATCCCTAAATCCACAAAGTGAGACTTAGAGACTGATGAATCATATCCATAGTTTAGAGCTACAATTAGGTGAATTGGGATATCCAAACCCTCCCTTAGCCAACTGTATAGTCAACCTATACATCCATCAATCCATGTCCCTCCATATCCCTTTCATTTTGAAATGCCTAAGTTTGAAAAATTCAAAGGTAAAGAGGATCCTAAAGAGCACTTGAAAAACTACATCAATGCCTATTATCTTATTAATGTAAATGATTTTTTCAAGTTACAAAATTTTCCTCTATCCCTTGGGGGACAAGCATTAGACTAGTACAACCATTTGCCACAACATAGCCTTTATTCTTTTAAGCAATTGGCTAACCTCTTCTTGGAGAACTTTTCAATCAACATCAAGAAAATGATCTCTTTGTTAGACCTCTATAGTCTTCGCCAATCAATGCTTATATCGTTAGATGGAGGGGTTTTATCAATGGATTTCCATTCTGAATCCCTTCCATCGAATTGGTCAAGATGTTTGCTTGAATCTATTCCAAGCATATCTTGCCAACATTGCAAATTCAACAACCTTGCACCTTCGAAGAAGCTATGGCTTGGGCTAAAATTATAAAATAAATTAAAGTACAAGAAGGGAAAATCAAACTGAAAAAGAAAGAGTACCCCAACAAGTCTAATAAAGGCAATAACAACAACTAATCCAAGTCACCCCAAGTGAACCAAGTAGTGTTGAGCACCCTCATAATTCCTAAAAAACCTAACACTCAACCACCATAACCTACTTATCAGTCTCAATTGATGCCCCCTCATCCAACCAATCTCCTCTCCTCTTACCAATCTTCCACTCATCCTCTGTGCTTCCTTTATCCTCATAGGAACTACACCCCTCTTTGTGAGACTTTGTCAATGATATTACAAATGCTTTATAAAGCAAAAGCAATTTTCTTGCCAAAAATTTGACCTGAAGAGCCTAAAAAACCAAAATAAAAATGGAACAAGGAATACTACTTTTGTGTTTATCATCACAAAAAGGGTCATGACATCAATGATTTCTAAACCTTTAAGAACATGGTGCAAGGTGTGATAGACTAAAGGGACATCAAAGTTGACAACTCTTTGTCCCCTCCTAATCAAAACCTTGGCATATATCAAAATCCTTTACCATAAAATGAGACTAGACAACAATATAATGGTGTATCAACGTGTACAATTGCACCCAATCAAATATATCATTTAAATAATGCCTATATTTCTAAGGTTTTATGGGTATGATAAGTATCATCACCAGGACTCAGTGCTACCCAAGTTGACCATCTTACCCATGTGCCCCTCCAAGGGTTTCATGCCCTCAATATATCTCGCCTATTTTTTCTAATCAACCATCTTGCTTTGTTTATCCTCCATCATCAATACCTTCTACAACCTATTGCCACCTACAAAAACCACTCCATCTAATCCTCATAACTTTCCACCCTGACACTCACAATCATACGACATCATCCCTTCGCTCGAGGTAACAACATTACCTTATCAATGATATCACAAACTTGATCAATACCAACACCCATTCTTGGAATCTACATGTATACATGAACCTTACCTGTGACTATCATTACCCCTCTTTTAGAGGTTGCACAAGTAGACTTTCTCTCCAATTAAAAATCTAATCCACCATCGATTTGGTATGCTCTAGCCCTATGTCTGTATGGTTTCCTATGCCTATTCTACATCGAGGTGGCTACTTAATACCACTTACAATTGATTAGTAGTGTCTTGAGTAAACCTACCTGTTGAGTAGTATTTTCACCCGATTGTGAAAACACACTCTCCAATAGGATTTGGGTTCCAAATCCCCTCTTGCAAAGAAATTAAACAAGTAACTTCTCCAAGGTCTCCGCTATGTTAGCATTTTGCACAAATAATATTGTTCAATTTGAATGCTTGGAATACCTTAGTGATTGCAAGTAACTGTAAACAAGGGGCACAGCTGGTTTATTTTATTTGACACTTCAATGATTGTTCGTTTGATCCGAATGAATTCGATGTGAATCAATATTAATGATAAAACTATTTTGTTTTCAGATTTTGGTAGATTTTCAATTGTTTATTTGAATGACTTAATTAAAATAAAATTAAATTTCCTGTGAAATAAAAATGCAAAAAAATAAAGAAGTGAAAATAAAATGCAAAGAGAATGGAACTAAAATACATTCAGAATGCGGCAATCCTATTCGACAAAACCGAAGATATGAGGTTTTCTGCATACAACCTAACCTATTGAACCTGCAAACATGCACAATCCAGATAAGCTAAGTCTTGGTTTCTAGGGTTTTAACTACGGTTTCCAGATTTAGACATTCGCATGAAGCAACCAAGACAACTTGCATTAAACTCCATCTATAAGCCTAAAACCGGAAAGGGGAAAGATAAACATTCAATCTTGCATGCAGAGAATAACTCCTTCTTTCTTGCCAATGAGATGCAACTCTCTGTAATTTTTGTATTAAAAATATGTCAGTTTACAACAACGAAAGCTTCCAGTTTATCAAAACCGGAACAAATGAAGGAAAACGCTCCTAAGCGGGCCCAGAATGGCCTATCGCCTTCGGCTACTGCAACTCGCTCACGACGGTTTCGACCCATGTCCATGAAGAAGAAAAACCAGTCCAATGTGGAAGAAAATATCTAGAGAAACCCGGTGCTAAGGCCTTGCCTTCATTACCCGCAATCTTCTCCGAACAATTTCGCCCTCTCGCGTCCTTGAGCTTTGAATGCTGATTTAAGCTATCACGAAAGAATGGCCTGTTTCTCCTTCCATGACGCTTCGTTTCATTTCCCGAGTCATCGTTTCGTCTCCCCAATCTCTTCGTTTCACCTTCCCACCTCTTTGTTGTTTTGGCTTCTTGCTCGGGTGTGCTTCGCTTGGTCTACTCTGCTGGCTATGGCCGTCGATCCTGGCGTTATCATAGCCTCTATGCCTCTGTGCCACATGTTCAGCGCTTCCCTAAACGTTTTGTAATGGCCCCCTGTAAATCGTGACAAAAAATAGCATGTTGTGATATCGCGACATTTTTATGTATACAACTTTTCTCCTCTACCTGTATCGCGAAATCGCACTTCCTCACCAAAACTTTCTCTTTGCTCTATCCGTCGCACTTGGGAAAAGGAACATGTCGCGATATCGTGACACCCTTTCATTCTGCTCATCTTCTTGCTTTTGCGCGAAACGTGACCTTTTCTTCTACATCCACTTTGGTTGCTTGGTCGCGAAACTGCGACATGTCGTGATATCGCGACACTTTTTCTTGCTTGCCCTTCATCTCGTCTTCGGATCGCGAAAACACATGTCGCGATATCGTGACAACTTTGCATCTTCTCTATTTGATTGTTTTGACCGCGATTTAATGACATGTCGCGATATCGCGACATTTTTCACTTTCTCTTTCTCTCTCCTCTTGAACCGTGATTGCATACATGTCGCGATATCGCGACATTTTTCACTTTTCTTTCTCTCTCCTCTCGTAAACATGACAACATGTCACGATATCGTGACATTTTCTTTTCATGCTACATTCTTGCTCTTAGCCACAAAAACGTGACATGTCGCGATATCGCGACACTCTTTTGTTCCACTCGTACTTCGCTTGTCCGAGCTACGAGAGCAACATGTCGTGATATCACGACATTTTTCTTTTCGCTGTACTTTTGCTATTTTGAACGGCAAAAACGCGACATGTCGCGATATCGCGACACTTTTCTTTTCTTAGCCGTGATGGAGCAACATGTCGCGATATCGCGATGCTTTTTCATTTTGGCCGCGATGGAGCAACATGTCGCGATATCGCGACACTTTTTCATTTTGGCCGCGATGGAGCAACATGTCGCGATATCGCGACACTTTTTCATTTTTGGCCGCGATGGAGCAACATGTCGTGATATCGCGACACTTTTTCATTTTTTCCGTGATGGAGCAACATGTTGCGATATCGCGACACTTTTTCATTTTTGGCCGCGATGGAGCAACATGTCACGATATCGCGACACTTTTTCATTTTTGGCCGCGATGGAGCAACATGTCGCGATATCGCGACACTTTTTCTCTTTTGTGATATTTTGCTTTTTTCCTTGATCTTTAGCATCTGGGCCACTGCAGTTTTCTTGGAAAGCATGTAAAAAAGGTGGGTCCCCAATTTTGGGGTGTGTTGTGGAGCAACCACAACAAATGGCGACTCTACTGTCAAATGCTCCTGAGCATTTTGGTGAGAACCTAACCTGGAAGTATACAAACTCGAAAATAGGCGTTAGCACATAAGAAATATAAACAAATGCCAATAGATCAGAAATACATGAATCATTAGAATCATTAAGTATCAGCTCGGTGTGTGCAATGTGTTCCATTTTTATTGTTTGAAATTGATCCACATTCCATTGTCAGTTTTACATGAATGCATATGTGAGGTTGTGAAAGATTTGAGCAACCTAATAAATGGGCTAGAGATATAACTATCTGCTTTATAAAAGCTTTAAACCTTTTAATATCATATACAAACATTTAAAATTATCAAACCCTCTTAGGATCAACTATATGTATAATGAATTGATTTATTAGATCCCAAAGTTGGTTATGAGTCACTACTATCTTGAACCCATGTGCAAGTGAAAGTGAAATCAGAGTTTTGGGGAATCGGATTCCCAACCTAAGCGAGATGGGAATTTAACCCTATCCTTACTACTCTGATCTGGAATTCATTACCTCACTTTGAGCAAAATGATTTAACCTAGTTATGGATGAAATTGTCAGGCTAGTCTGTCTGTTTGAGCGATCAGTGGTCTTGCTTTTAGACAAGACATGCTGCCACGCATGAGCATACTCCACTGCCGGTCAGGCGTCTATAGCCCCGATGAAGATTAACTCCATAATCAATTATTTGGCTTCATTCAATCATTTTTATTTATTTTTTATTTTCTTGGATCTTTGGGATGACTACCCATCCTTGCGAGGGACATGTAGTACGATCCTTCCAATCCAATATTAAGATGAAATGGGCAAAATTAATTTTACTTTTGGACCTTTGGGATGACTACCCATCCTTTGCAGAGGATATGTAGTACGATCCTTCCAATCCAATACTTATGATGAAATGGGAAAAAAAATGAAGCTTTGGGGAATCGGATTCTCAACCTAAGCGAGATGAGAATTATGCCCTATCCTTACTACTCCATGTAGGTCAAATCAGAGCTTTGGGGAATTGGATCCTCAACCTAAGTTCGATGAGGATTTAATCCTATCCTTACTACTCTGGTTTTAGACTTTAAGCTTGATGGAAGTGGTAAAAACCACTATTTTAAGGATTATGTTGCATGATAGGATAGACACGGAATGCTCCTTTCGCCTGACCTTTCTTCCAAGTACGGTTTTGATCATTTTGCTCAAGATCTTTTTTAATGTGCATAGAATGTGCTTGGTTTAAGATAGTTCGGGCATCAGTTCCCAACCTTAGGATTTTTTTTCTTTTTTTTTATGTTATAGAATAACCCTAAGAGGATTTGACATGCTTTAATGATTTGTATCTGACATGCATATGCAACTAAGATGGCATGTATATGCAAAGTGGGATGTAATATGAATGCATTGCCTTTTGAATTGCAGATGGAGTATTGCCATAATCTGTAAAATCGGCTACTTCATGCGTCACAAGTTTCAAACGATATTATTTAAACTATTTGTGTTTCTTGCGGAGCTTTCTACCACACAATTCCAATGTTTCATATTTCCCTGATCTAAAGCATAAGTTAACATCTCAAAAAAAAAAACAACTTTTTCATCATTTTTTTTAATTTTTTTATATATATAAACAAACCAAACATGTCAAATTAAAACAAACACACAACTTAAATCCTAACTAAACTAGCAATCCTAAAAAAAAACAAAACAAAATTTGAAAATCCATACCAAAACCGAAAAAATATAATACCAATTTCCTACGACTTAAGGGCTAAAATAGTGCTTTAAAACATGCCCATTAACTGGTAACGTCAGATCCTTCCCATCTAAAGCTCTTAATCTGAAGGTATTTTTCCCTAGGATTTTCGAAACTTGATAAGGGCCTAACCAAAGACAATCAAATTTTTGATGATTCCCCTTTTCTTCATGTCTTTTATCCCATAGTAGGACCAAATCCGAAATTCTGAAGGACTTAATTTTAGCTCTTCTGTCAAACCATCTTTTAACAACCTCTTGGTGTTTACTCATGTGAATCATGGCTTCCTCCCTTTTTTCATCGAGGTGCAATAAATGACTTAGTCTGGCTTCAGTGTGGTTATCTATTCCCAAGTATTCTTGCATGAAATGCAGGGTTTGCAGCTTCAAGTTTGCAGGAAAGATTGGGTCTTGTCCATAGACCAAATGATAGGGTGTATTTCCTATTGAGTCTTTTATTCTGGTCCTATCTCGCCCAAAGAGCAAACTTTAACTGGCTGTGCCAATCTCGAGGGTTCTCTTCCAGTAATTTCTTAATGATATTCAACAAATTTTTGTTTGAGGATTCTGCCAAACCATTTCCTTGCGGGTAATAGTTAGATGCAAATTTTAAATTTACCCTATTGTCATATGCCCAATTTGCAAATTGAGTAGAGACAAAAGCTTTACCATTATCACTAACAATAGAATCGGGCATTCCGAATCTTGTTATGATGTGATCCTCGAGGAATTTTATTACATCTGTAGTGGCATGTTTTGTAGGAACTGCTTCTGTCCACCTTGTACAATAATCTATAGCTGTTAGTATGAATTTATGGGAATCTGAAGAATTTGGGTTAATAACCCCAATGAAATCTAATCCCCATTGTGCGAATGGTCTCATCTGAACTACGAGGTTGTAATGGCATGGCTGCGTTTCTTTCTCTGTTGGCAGCTACTTGACAAATGTGGCAAGATCGTACATGAGCGTGTGCATCTTTAAAAATGTGAGGCCAATAGTATCCTGCTCTCGGGATTTGATGCGCTGTAGCATTTGCCGCACCATGGCCAGTTCCATATTTCCCATGAAATTCCTGCAGAACCTTGGCAGCTTCTTCTTTATTCAGGCATCTCAAGTAAATCCCCTCGTGGTTTTTTTGTAAAGAACACCAGATCTAATCAGATAATTAATAGATTTAAGTCTTAAAGCCCTTCTTTGAGTGGAATTCAAATTGGATGGGCACTTACCGTTTAATAGAAAATGTACAATGTCAACATACCGGTCATCTTTAGAAATGTATTCTGCATTTGAATATTGGCATGTCGTTTGCGGATTATTCTCGGCAATCGTCTTCACAAGTCCCTGTCCTCGAACTAGTTTCATGGGTTGGATTTCAAGATCAAATTCTTGGATAGTAGAAATCCATTTACCTCTTTTCTCACCTAGCTCGTTCTGTAAAAACATAGTTTTGATAGCAGGGTCGGGCACAATGGCAAAAACTCTGTTGTGCACAATGTAATGTCAAAATTTTTTTACCGTTTTAAAGAGTGCGTACATCTGCTTATCGAGGATAGAATACCTCAATTGAGCATCTTTTAAAGGAGCACTTAAAAATGCTATGGGATTTTCTGTGCTATCCTCACCTTTCTGGGTCAAGACACTCGCAAAAGAGTGTTTCGATGCGAAAGCATAAATATAGAAAGGTTTAGCATAGTTTGGACTTATGAGGGCAGGGGCTCTGGAAATGGCATCCTTAATGTTTTGAAAGGCCACCCTACTTTCCTCGTTCCATCTGACATCTACATCCTTCTTGAGCATCTTGTTCAACGGTTTGGCTATCTCAGCGAAGCTTGAAATAAACTTCCTCACAAAATTAATTTGCCCGAAGAAAGATCTCAACTCCTTTTTACTACCCGGGAGAGGCAAGTTTTGGATAGCTTCTATCCTTTATGGGTCAATGGATATACCTTCTTTTGAAATGATGTGACCAAGTAGTCTTCCTTCTGTTACTCCAAAGATGCATTTTTTGGGATTTAAAGAAATTCCATGCTCTCTGCATCTTTGAAGAACCTTTTTCAAATCCTTGACATGGTCTTCTCTTTTCTTTGAAAATATTGGAATATCATCCACATACACAATGATACACTTGCCTATAAGCCCTTTGAATGCATAGTCCATGGCACGTTGAAATGTTGCACCAACATTTAACAGTCCAAACGACATTCTTCTGTAGGCAAATGTCCCCCATTTGGTTGTGAAGGCTGTTTTCATCCTGTCATTGGGATGAATAAGAATTTGGTTATATCCAGAATATCCATCAAGAAAAGACATCATTTCGGATCCATTCACTTGTTTGTAAAATTTCATCAATGGATGGCAATGGATAGTTATCCTTTTGAGAGGCCTTGTTAAGATTTCAAAAATCTATACATAGCCTAATCTCTCCGCTCTTCTTTCTTTTAGGAACGAGGTTAGCAACCCAGGTTGAGTGCCTAACAGGAAAAATAATATTTGCTTCCAATAATCTCTTGACCTCCTTTTCTATTAAGGGCTCCAATAGCGGGTTAACAACTCGTTGTCTTTTTCTGAAAGGCTTGGAGTCCGGCTTTAGAGGGATGGTATGTGTAATGACGTTTTGGTTGTATGTTTTCAATTCGTTATAATTCCAAGCAATGCAATCCACGTAGTGTTTTAGTGCATGTATTATATTTTCTCTTTCTTCGATTGTACATGCCTTTGCGATGTACACTTCCCGTGGATTGTCTGCACTCCCTAGATTAATTAGATCACATGCATCTTTGGGGAGTGGAACCTTTTTTCTTTTCTGGCCTTGTATCCCATATCGAACATTTTCTCCAATGAAACTATGTCTTTAGGTATTTTGTTGGATTGACATGTAGTTTCACTTTCGTTTTCTCGCTTCTTCTTGCCATCTTTGCTCCTCATCAATCACCTGGTTTTCAAAAATACCTGAGTTCATGACAAATTTGAATATGTGTCTATCGTTTTCAAAAACTTGGAAATTCTTGACATTATCAGGTATCGATGGACAAGGAACTAATTCGATGGAGAACTTTTTACACCTTTTTATATCAACTGGATTTAACATGCCTGCGACGACTGCAAGAGAATCTGCTATGCGATTTCCTTTTCTAGAAATAAGGGCTATATTGAAAGCGTCGAATTCCTCAATGAGGTCCATTACCCTAGTTCTATAAAGGCTCAGTCTCTTATCGCGGCATGTATATTGTCCTTTAATCTGTTTGACTACCAGTTCAGAATCTCCCAATACTTTCAAGCATTTAACCTTTTTGCTCAACGCCAGTTGTAAACCAAAAATTAGTGCTTCATATTCTGCCATGTTGTTCGTGCAAGGAAATTGCAGTCTATAAGCAACCAATAATGGTTTACTTCCCGGGCAAGTGAGCTCGACTCCGGCTCCTGCTCCCTGTTTGGATTTGGATCCATCAAACCTAAGCAACCATATGAAATTATTTCCCTCAAGAGAGCTACCATGAAATGTTTCCCTTTTAGGCTCTTCGGTAGCTTCTTCAACATCAAATGCATAAACCCCCAACTCTGGTTTAGAAAACTGAACTTCATTTGGCTTATTAAATTCTGTTATGATTTCCTTAAGCCTCGGTTCATTTTCTACTCTGATTTGATTCGCGATTCCTTTCCGGGGTAGCCACATATGTGAGCAATCGGTTGAAAAATAGTCGTTCAAAGTTTTCATCCAATCCCTTGCAAGTAGCATTCCATATCTACTTGGGATATTAACAACCAGAATGTCGACCACTTGTTGGACCCTGGGTTCAGAATTTAGTTGAATTTTGACATCATATAGGGTCCCTACCACATTTACCTCAGATCGGTCCAATTGCAAAACCTTGCATTTGGATGAAACAGGCTATAGGCCTAGCATTTGACATATCTCTGAAGGCATGAGATTGCTCGTGGCACCCGTGTCTACCAAAAAATTATGCAAATTCTTACCAGCAATTCTCAGAGTCAATAAAAATGGCGGGACATCCCGTCTCTCCTTTCGTAAAATCAAATGAGACTCAACTTCCTTTCCCTTCCATACTTGATTAGGTGAGTCCAGAGCCTTTATCAATGCTTCTTTTTGGCCAGGCAACTTGGCCGCCTCTAAAAATGAAAGGCTCGACTTAGATTTCCTTAAATCCTCCACTATGTCATATGTTGACCTCTCAAGTTTAACTATCTTTTGCGTGTCATTAGACGTTTCTCTTCTAAGTGGAGGAGGAGGATTATTATCCGCCTTAGTATCCGGAGGAAGGATAGAGTTGTTGGGTGGAGTTGATGATGTTTTAGGGGCTTTGAATTTACTTCTCAAATGATATCCGTGATTCCCCTTTCTAAACTCTCGAAAAGCTTGCACCTCCTGTTCCAAAATTTCATCTTCCTCTTCCTCACTCTCACCTTCTTGACGGTATAAAGTTTCCACCACCATAATGTTGTCATCTTGATGTTGGGGTGGACCATCATTTGGCACAAGTTCCAGGTCATCTACTTGGGCTTGGAGACAATGAGTGTATCTTGCGATTTCGGGACAATTCCTCTCATTGTGCTCCTTTGTATTGTGCAATCTGCACCCCTTTTCCCATGCAAAATCAGAAAGATTCGGAAGAGAAGCTGGATTGACTGGGTCCTGTAGAAGTATCTAGTTGATTGGCAATAGGGGCAGGTACGCCTCCATTGTTTGGCTTCGTGTTCCAATGTCTCCCTCTATTGTTAAAATTTTGACTTGGGTGAGGGGCATGGGACTCATACTTCTGTTTGTGAACCATGTCGTTACTCAGCTTGTGAACTATCTTCTTGAGCTCTTCAACCTCCGAATAAATCTCTTTCGGTGGAGCTACATTGTTGTTAGTTCCCGTGGGGTTTGCGTAATTGGTGAGATCTTGATTTAACATTTGCGTCGGGTTTTGAGGAACTTGATTCGTATATGGATTCACACTTTGTATCGACATTGGATTTGGGAAAGGAACTATAGCCTGAGAATTAATTGGGCTGGCTCCTTGCATGGTCGGTTGATTATTCTGCAAAAATGCAGGAACGGGTGGAATGGATGTGATCGGTTGGATCGAAATGGGTGCATAGGCAAGTGTTGGTGGATATGGTTGCTGATATGGGAAAGCGTTCATGTTTGGCATTTGTGGTGCCATGATTTGGTTGGTCATAGTAGCTTGGCCATATATACCACATTGCCCCATCATAGGCATTTGGGGAAACCCATAACCTTGTGGCGTCATTTGTTGCTCGATGGTCATAGCTTCGTTGTATGCTAAGGCGAGCGTGGTGACTTGAGGATTTCGTCTTGCAAACATTGTTGTCATGGGATCCAATGCCCCAAAATATATTTGCAAGGCCACTGCGGGATCTATGGCAAAATGTCGAACTGCTCTGTTATAGCATTTTTGGAATCTCTGATTAAAGGTTATGATTGGCTCACCTTGGCCCCTTTTGCAAGTAATGAATTGATTGTAGATGGTTGCGGGATCCAAAGGTGACCTAAACTGATTGACAAAGGCGTTCTCCATTTGTGTCCATGAAGTGATCGAGCCAGTAGGTAGGCAAATATACCATTCATAGGCCACTGGGTCTAGGCTCATGGGAAAAAGTCTGCAAGCCACATCTTCATGTTGAACTTGCAATCTTATCAGAACGTCCCTATAGGCCTGGATATGCTCCTCTGCGGTCCTTGGGCCATCTGGTTTATATTTGGGCAAGAATATTTCTATGTTCTTAGGGATTTCATGGATATCCCCTACAATATTCAAAGGAATATTATTAGCTCCGTACCAAGGAGGTTGTCGGAGGTTGGGCCATCTGATTTAATATTGATGAGGATAACCCTACAAGCATAGTGGAAATGGTATTGACAATAGGTACACTGGTGGCAATTGATACCACCGATGTATGTCCGCTCGGTGCTTTTGAAACAAAGAGGTCTTCTATGACAAGGCTGTCTGATGGGTTCACAGCTTGCTTGGTTTTATTTCTTGGAGTCTTACAAGTGAGTGTAAGGTCATGAAATATGGTTTCCCCAGTTGTTCTGGACCTAGTTGCGATCCGACGCGGTGGGTCCAGCTTGCCTGACGAAACTCCCGATACCTCCAAGAGAATCTGCAACACAACAAAAACGCTGCAGTTATAACCGTTACTGAGATTGAAAGAATAACATTAAATCAAAACACATTATTTTTGTATGAACAATCAAACAACGTTAGAACGATGTATATGAATTTCTTAACAAAATCGAATACAGTAAACCAGTTCAAGCCCTCCTTCTAGCGCCAATCTGTTGAGTAGTATTTTCACCCGATTGTGAAAACACACTCTCCAATAGGATTTGGGTTCCAAATCCCCTCTTGCAAAGAAATTAAACAAGTAACTTCTCCAAGGTCTCCGCTATGTTAGCATTTTGCACAAATAATATTGTTCAATTTGAATGCTTGGAATACCTTAGTGATTGCAAGTAAGCGTAAACAAGGGGCACAACTGGTTTATTTTATTTGACACTTCAATGATTGTTCGTTTGATCCGAATGAATTCGATGTGAATCAATATTAATGATAAAACTATTTTGTTTTCAGATTTTGGTAGATTTTCAATTGTTTATTTGAATGATCGTAATTAAAATAAAATTAAATTTCTGTGAAATAAAAATGCAGAAAAATAAAGAAGTGAAAATAAAATGCAAAGAGAATGGAACTAAAATACATTCAGAATGCGGCAATCCTATTCGACAAAACCGAAGATATGAGGTTTTCTCCATACAACCTAACCTATTGAACCTGCAAACATGCACAATCCAGATAAGCTAAGTGCTGGTTTCTAGGGTTTTAACTACGGTTTCCAGATTTAGACATTCGCATGAAGCAACCAAGACAACTTGCATTAAACTCCATCTATAAGCCTAAAACCGGAAAGGGGAAAGATAAACATTCAATCTTGCATGCAGAGAATAACTCCTTCTTTCTTGCCAATGAGATGCAACTCTCTGTAATTTTTGTATTAAAAATATGTCAGTTTACAACAACAGAAGCTTCTAGTTTATCAAAACCAGAACAAATGAAGGAAAACGCTCCTAAGCAGGCCCATAATGGCCTATCGCCTTTAGCTCTGCAACTCTGCTCACGGTGCTTTTCGACCCATGTCCATGAAGAAGAAAAACCAGTCCAATGTGGAAGAAAATATCCAGAGAAACCCAATGCTAAGGCCTTGCCTTCATTACTGCAATCTTCTCTGAACAGTTCCGCCCCGTATCTGTCATTGGCTTCTGCTTTTAAGCTTTCTGGTATGGCCCTCTATTTCACTCTGCGATGCTTCGTTTCATTTCCCAGGTCCAGTCGTTTTGTCTCCCCAAATCGCTTTGTTTCGTCTTCCTGCCTCTTTGTTTTTTTGGCTTCTTGCTCGGGTGTGAAACGCTTGGTCTACTCTGCTAACTATAATTGTCAATCCTGAAGCGTTATCATAGCCTCTATGCCTCTGTGCCATGTGTTCAACGCTTCCCTACATGTTCTATAATGGCCCCCTATAAATCATGACAAAAAATAGCATGTCGCGATATCGCGATGTTTTTATGTATGCAGCTTTGCTCCTCTACCTGTATCACGAAATCGCGACGTTTTTCTCTTTCGGGCTGTGCAGATGCGACCTGTCATGAAATTGTGATGTTTTTCTCTTTCGCTCTATCCCGCTACATTTGTCCACGAAAACGCGACATGTCACGAAATCGCGACACCCTTTCATTCTGCATCATCTTCTTGCTTTCTGTCGCGAAATCGTGACACTTTTCTTCTACATCCACTTTGGTTGCTTCAGGTCGCGAAACTCCGACATGTCGTGATATTGCGATGTTTTTCTTGTTTGCCCTTCATCTCGTCTTTAGATCGTGAAAACACATGTCGCGACATCGCGATAACTTTGACATCTTGCTCTATTTGACTGTTTTGACTGCGATTTCATGACATGTCACGATATCACGACATTTTTCACTTTGTCTTTCTCTCTCCTCTGTGAACCGTGATTTCACGACATGTTGCGATATCGCGACATTTTTCACTTTGTCTTTCTCTCTCCTCTGTGAACCGCGATTTCATGACATGTCACGATATCACAACATTTTCTTTTCATGCTGCATTCTATTGCTCTTAATTGCGAAAACGTGACATGTAGCGACATCGCGACGCTCTTTCGTTCCATTGTACTTCGCTTGTTTGAGCTGTGAAAACGCAACATGTTGCGATATCGCGACATTTTTCTTTTTGCTGTACTTTTGCTATTTTGAATCGCGAAAACGCGACATGTCACGATATCGCGACACTTTCTTTTCTTAGCCGCGAAAGAGCAACATGTCACGATATCGTGACATTTTTTCATTTTGGCCGCGACAGAGCAACATGTCACGATAGCGCGACGTTTTTTCATTTTGGCCGCGACAGAGCAAAACGTCGCGATATCGAGACGTTTTTTCATTTTTGGCCGCGACAGAGCAACATGTTGCGATATCGCAACGTTTTTTCATTTTTGGCCGCGACAGAGCAACATGTCGCGATATCGCGATGTTTTTTCATTTTTGGCTGCGACAGAGCAACATGTCACGATATCACGACGTTTTTTCATTTTTGGCCGCGACAGAGCAACATGTCGCGATATCACGACGTTTTTCATTTTTTGTTGTTTTTCTTTGATCTTTAGCATCTGGGCCACTGCAGTTTTCTTGGAAAGCATGTAAAAAAGGTGGGTCCCCAATTTTGGGGTGTGTTGTGGAGCAGCCACAACACTACCATATGGTTAGCTTACTTGCTAAATCAAATATGCTCAATAATTTATCAATGACAAAATTTAAATTTATTCACCCCTTAAATTATTGGGGCATATCACATTGATCATGATTCACAACAATCTAACATCTCTTCCTTCAAGAGTTGTGGTCCACTTAACACTGCCATCACCCATTTTCATCATCCATTTTATCACTGCTTCTATTTGATGTAAGGTAAGTCAGATCAAATAATAATCAAATTAATCTAACTTAACATTAGGTTTAAGACTAATGTTTATATAATACAATGAATAGTAAACCTAACTAATTCCCCACTAACCAAGCTAACAAACACATTAGGCTAGGTAGAGAGTTAGGTTTAGGATTGACTACCCTAGGATATTTAGGCTAGTTACCATTAGATATTTAGGACAGTAAATATCTATATGGTAGAAACTAAAACAATAAATGTAGTAATAAATCCTAAGTAGTGTAATGCAATACACTAGCTTATTTTACCTAGTGGAGTAATTGGTAAGTATCCCAAGTAATAGAATATTACTCTAAAATCCCCCCTTATTACATTATTTGGGTAATACATACATATCCCTCTATACAACAATATTTAGGTGAAGTATATAACTGCCCTAATACAGTGAAGAAGATGTTGATCTGCTGGTTCTTTGTTCTGTCACAGTGCTCTGGCTGCTCCTAAGCAAAAAGTGGATCATTCCTCACTATGTCTTCATGCCAACAAATGTCCTTATGGTAATCACATCATCCAACTGATTTGCATGGATAACCAGCCACTGCAATCGCTAGGTGTAGTAGAATAGATCACTTCATACAAGGTTCATTCATTTACAATATGAATTTGCAAAAGATAAGGTAGCTAAGGTGTCGATCGCTGCCGAAAATGCACCCTTATAAGTTCCCCCCTTCTTGTTGCAAAACATAGTGTAATTAATTTCTGAAGGAAGTGTGACTAAGGTGTCGATCAAAGCCGAAAATGCACCTTTATAAGTCATCTTCCCTATTTACAAAAAACAGTGAAGAAAAGAAATGGATATCCCCCCTCAATTGCAAAAATTGTGCAACGCAAGAATGTTGTGAAGGATTTTACAAATATTGCCTCCTAGACAATTGTACACCACAAAAATCGCTCCTCTTGTTACTAGTACTTCAAACACCTAGAATTTGCTATTTATGAAGCCTAAAAGAGGTACAAGCACCCCTTATTGCAAGGTCTTCAAACAAAAAACTTATGCTATTTATGAAGCCTAAAAGAAGAGTGAGAGAAAATGGTGCTTTTGCCCAATGGACACATGTATTTTCCCTCTACAAAACTTGTTTTAGCAATTTAGCACTCCTTGTGCTATCTTTGAACCAGAAACATAATCAGAATGAGACACTTCACAAGAAATATGGCTTCTGTGTTGTGACTTTGCCATTTTAGTTTTGCTTGTTTTGAAACCAACACTGAATGGTGTCTTGGTTTTCATTTTTAAAATTTGTACAAAAACTGAAGGCAGATTTTGTTCCAATAGTTTTTGGCACCCCCGATGGGACTAGTAAATCCCACAATATTATATAAGTTTTGGTGTTTTACTTTAGAGCCTTTTGTTTAAAAATATCAAGAAAAAACTACCTGGTGTCTCCGTTGCAATAAAATTTAGACCATAAAAGAAAGACCTTGTCTAATTTTTTTTGGTTATATAGCCATATGATAACCAAATCCCGAGCTAGAAAATCCAAAGAACCCATCAATTTCTTTGAGCTACATCTCGAAAGCCTAAAGGTACACCCTGTGCTAGCCACACGATCAAATCCTACTGGCACCATTAGCACCTCTTTAACACCCGTTGTAGGAGCATCTGCAAGCAATCCTATAGTAGTTGTAACTCCTTTAGCAACCATGGCAGCTGCCCCTGTCTCAATGCATCTTGTGTGGAATCAAACTGGTCCTTTGAACTTGGGAGCACAAAACCAAATTCCACAAGCTGCACTAAATGCATTGTCGACTTTTGATGGAACATGCAAAATAGTAGATGAGCACTGTTTAGATGTATCATCGCTAACATCTGTTTACAATATCACTTAGGAAGATGTAATGGTCAAATTGCTGGTTATATCTTTGAAAGGAAAGATGCTCTATTGGTATAGAACACTTCCTGCTGGATCCATTACTTCTTTGGCAGTGCTTGTTGGCCGTCTAGTCGATGAATTTAATATACATGCGGATCCTTTCACATTACTGAATCAATTCACTATCATTGAGAGGCATCCACAAGAAGAAATCCAAGATTTCAACATCAGATTTACTAGAACTCGTGATAGAGTAACTCTGGGCATAAAACCCACGGAAGAACAAGCTATGTGTTATTATTTAAGGGCTTTTGATTCAGATCTCAGTATGATAATAAGGCAATCCCACATAACCACTTTTCCTAAGATCTATCTAGAGGCAGCAAAGGGCGAAGCTGATCTCATCGCTACAAAGAAATATCCATAAAAGAGTCTATTTCCAATTGTACCAAAACATTCCCAAGTGTCAATTTATAAACTACCTGTACTCCCATCAACGCAGGATCTCCCAGCTATAGCCGCACCTCCTACACTCCTTGCATTACCAGCCCCACCCCTTGCATCAGCTCCCCCGAATGACCAGTACATGACCATAATTGATACAATGAAAACATTGTCAAATGAAATGACATCCATGAAAAAGAGGGAAGCTAAACGGAATCTCCAAGCAAGAAGATTTCCACAGATACAAAAATATGGTGCTTCAACGAGTGGTAGAGGACAAGATAGAAAAAATATTGTGTATGCGAATGAGATAGGAGATAATGTAGAACCCACTAATTCTGATTACTAGTGTACCACTTGCAACGATCCTCATGGAGAAGATTCATGCATGATTTATCAACATCATGTGCAAGCGGTTATTAATGAGAGAGCCAAAGAAACCGGTAAGAGATAAGTGAACATAATCAGGGAAGTCCACCACAATTTGGCAATGCCATCCGTGGAACAAGTCTCAATCCTAACAAAATAAAAAAAAAAGTCATTACAAGTCGACCCTAAGGAACTCCAACCACTAAGTTTTCCTCCTACCCCCAGGGCGACTCCGCAAAAAAACCAGTCTAATGAGAAAGGACGTTCTGACCCTCAAACTTTTACGACTACACCAAGAAAATAATTTCATCCTAGAAAAGGGAGCGAGACTCAAGAGCAAGCGAAGGAAAGACTTATATTTACTTCATTGAAAAAAAGACAAAGAACAAAAGCCATGCAGGTCTATAGAGACATATATGACGCATCGACTAGTGGAAAGGAGAAAAGTGCTGAGGTATCCCCAGTTGCAACCCTTTCGTTCAACATTGTAGAACAAATGAAGATGACTCCTTCCAAAATAAGCATGTATGATGCACTACAAATTCCTGGTCAGATTGACCTCCTCCAAGAATCCCTAAATTTAAAGAATGATACCTCCTCAAATGTTATACAAGCAAATGTTATATCAACCTCTGGGAAAAATAGACCACCCCCATTCTATCTATCTTTGCAAATGGAGGGGTGGATAGTTCACAATTGCATGATTGATTCAGGGGCCGCAACTACGGTGATGCCGAAAGTCGTATGTGACATAATGGGGATGGAATATACTCGGAGTCATCCTGGTGTGTTGCAATTAGATGGTACTCCAGTAAAATCTGTCGGGGTGATCAAGGATATCCCTATTCAACTCCACAGAATACCAGAAGTAGTCGTCATACAAGAGGTAGTCTTTGTAGACTTAGAACCATATTTCGATATATGTTTATCCAGAGAGTTCACGGCCAAAATGGGCAGTTATCTGTCTCTAGATTATTCTCATTTGGAGGTACCTTTCAAAGGTAAAAGAGTCAAGATCTACAATGAAAAACCATCTACTTTTCACATGGAAATATTGGAGGAAAAAACCACCGTCAACATGATGTCTGAGGAATTGGAAAATATCAATTTAATGGAATAAACCCTGGAGGAACTCCAATATGAAGATCAGTTTTCAATGAAGAACTTCAATGCTATGGTAGAGATAGAAATGGGAAACTATTCCCTTGAGAAACCAAAAAAGCTCCCTGTTGCTGTCCCTAAAACAGGTGATTCGACCAACCAGTTATGGAAATTGTACTTTGATGGGTCAAGGTGCAAAAATGGAGTAGGAGCTGGAATTGTTCTGATTTCACATACTGGAAAAGAAAAAGTCTTTTCATATAGGTTGACATGGAGTTGCACCAATAACGTAGCTGAATACGAAGCTTTGTGTTTGGGACTTAGGAAAGCCAAAAAATTAGGTGTAAAACAGCTGCTGATCTATGGAGATTCAGAGCTGATTGGTAAATAGGTTACTGGAAAATGTATTTGTAAGCAACATTACCTAAGGGCTTACAAAAACAAAGTGTTGGATCTATTGGAAAATTTCGAAGCACTAAACATGAAATCCATTTCCAGAGAGAAGAACACACATGCAGACCTGTTAGCGTTAGTAGGATCCAATTTTTGCCAAGTTAGTAATGTTATTTAGAAGTCTAAAACAGTCAGACTTATATACAGGCCTTTTGTGCCAGAAAAAGACATTTTCTAGCAAGTATTTGAGAATGATGAGCAAATCGTAGATTTTCTGATTCATGAGATGAATTGCTCTACAGATAGAGCATTACAAGAAGAGGACGAAGAGAGCCTTATTCAACTAAAAAAAATCATATCCCCATGGGACTGATCACCCTGGAGAGCCTTTTCAAAAATAGTGATAGAGCTATAGGTCGAAGGATCAAGGTAGATGAACATCGGTATAAAGAAGTAGAACTAGAACTGAGCAAGATGATCAAATTAGGGACTGATTGTAAAGAAGTAGAACTAGAGCAAATAAAACGGCTATGTAGAGAGTATCCGGATATAATAGCCTGGACTTATAGTGATCTAAAAGTGTACAAGAAAGAGGTCATTCAACATACCATCGAACTAGAGGAAGGAGCTAAACCTTTTAGGCAGAAGTAGAGGCCTGTGAATCCTAAAATTGAAGCCTTAATGAAACAGGACTTGTTAAAACTCCTACAGGCTAATATAGTATACCCAATCAAGCACTCTACCTAGGTGGAAAATTTGGTCCCAGTCTGCAAGAAAAATAGAGAAATAAAACTATGTGTCAATTTTAGAAATTTAAACAGAGCCTCTTTAAAATATCACTATCCTTTACCCCAGATTGACCCAATCCTTCATACTGTGGGAGGAGCAGAAAGGTTTTCACTGTTAGATGGCTTCTTTGGTTACAATCAAGTTTGGGTGAGAAAAGAAGATCAATAGAAGACTGCATTCACCACTAAGTGGGGAACATTTGCATACCAAAGGATGCCCTTTGGATTATCTAACACAGGAGCAACTTTTCAAAGAGCCATGGACGTAGCTTTTGGGGAGCTTGCAAACAAAATTATTGTTGTCTATTTAGATGACATGACTGTATTTTCTCACAACAAAAAAGACCATGCCACTCATCTGCGGTAAGTATTTGAGAAATGTAGAGAATTTGGAATATCATTAAATCCTAAAAAGTCTATTTTTGCTATGGAAAAAAGGAATACTCCTTGGGCATGTTATTTCTAAAGTTGGGCTTTCAATTGATCCTGATAGAGTGAAGGCACTTCTTGAGTTGTCGCTTCTAGTTAACAAGAAAGGTTTGCAGTCCTTCTTTGGGCAAATAAATTTCATCAAAAAATTCATTGCAGACTTTGCCCATACAGTTAAACCAATGACTAAATTATTGAAAAAGGATGCTCCTTTCAAATGGACAGAGCCAAGGAAAGAAGCTTTCCTAAAAATTCTAGAAGCTATCGCTCAAGGTCTTGTGCTAGTTAACTTTGACTATTCCCGAGGTTTCATACTATATGTTGTCGGAGAACAAGATAGTTATGCTGTAGTTCTCACTTAGAAAGGAGCGGATGATGAAGAAAGACCCATAGCCTTTCTGAGTTCCACCATGCACAAACACGAGGAAAGGTACAACTTCATAGAAAAACAAGTCTATGCAATTATGAAATCCTTGAATAAGTTAAAACACTTCTTATCCCAGAGTCGGATGATGGTTTATGTTATTCATCTCGATGTAAGGAACTTCATAATTCAAGGAGAACTGGGTGAAAAAAGAGCTGGATGGGTGACTCGCATCCAAGAGTATGATGTAGAAATACATCCTACTAAAATAGTTAGAGGGAGAGATTTGTGCCAGGAATTGGCCAAGCAAGCTATAAGTAGATATGGGGAGAGCCACCCCGTCATGGCAAACACTGAGCAACATCAAGACAAAGTAAGTTCAGGTTGGATCGATGACTTTGTGAGGTACTTTCAGATTGGGTCATGCCATGAAGATATGAATGCTTCCCAGAGAAGGAGATTCGGAACCCAAGCATTAAAATATACCCTTAAAATAGAAGGGTTGTACAGGGTTAATATCGATGGTGTATTGTTGAAATGCATTCCCGATAATGAAAAGTAGAAAGTGTTAGATGAATTTCATGGGGGTCTCTCAGGGGGACATTATGCAGGCCGAACCATAGATTTGAAGATCGTTAGAGCTAGATGTTATTGGACTTCCATCATCCTAGATGCATACAAAGTGATCCAAAGGTGTGAATAGTGTCAGAGGTATGTGGGGAGGAACAAGAATGTGCCTATGCCCTTAAAATCTATTCAAGTCGAGGAACCATTCCAGCAGTGGGGGTTGGATTTCGTAGGTATAATAAAGCCAAATTCATCATCAGAACACAAATACATTCTCACTGCCACAGACTACTTCACTAAGTGGGCAGAAGCAATACCCACAAAGAAAGCTGATTCAGAAGTGGTGATAGAATTTGTCGAGAGTCTAATCACAAGGTTTGTTATACCAGACTCTTTGATTACAGACAACGGATCTCCCTTCACTAGTGCAAAGATGATCAAATTTGTTAGTCGATATGAAATTTACCTAAAGACTTCCTCTAATTATTACCCACAAGGTAATGGATTAGCCGAGTCTACTAATAAGAATCTTTTAAGAATCCTAAAAAGAACATTAGAGGATAATAAAAAGAACTGGCACTCACTCCTGAATCAGGCCCTATGGGCCGACAAAATTTAAATCAAGAAATCAATCAATACATCACCATATGCTTTGGTTTATGGCAAAGAGGCTGTTTTACCGATTCATATGGAGATACCCACACTGAAATTGCTAAACCAAGTTAATGAAGATGAAGGCCATCCAATGGATGCCCGACTGATGCAACTTCTACGACTAGAAGAGTCTAGGGAACAGGCCTACAATCATCATCAAAAACATATGTTGAAAATAGTCGGGTGGTTCGATAAGAAAACCACTTTCAAGAAATTGAAAATAGGTGACCTGGTGTTAAAATGGAACGTGAAGAAAGTGAAACCAGGACATAATGACAAGTTTGATGCATTCTTGGAGGGGCCATTTGAAATTATTTCAAAAAAGCAATTCAATGCATTCTAGTTAAAAGATCAAGATGGATGGGTTCTACCCATCACGGTGAATGCATTTCACCTAAAATTATATTTCCAGTAAAAGGGAAAGATCACCATTATATGTATAGTATATTATAAGTTTTGAGTTTTGTAAATATTCCCTTTTCATGGCCTAATAAGAATCATTTTTGAGGACTATCAGAGTCCGATATTTTGAATAAAATTTGGAGGGAAAAGTCTGCCCTTGTTATTTTGCATTTTCAAATCTGGAGCTGTCGTGTGGTTGCCTGAGAGTCGGAAAGAGGGAATGAGTAAAATAATGTTTTGAAATATGTTATGTGTGCTTCTCGAAATATTTCTAAAGATCCACCGTCGAATGTTTCTAAGCAACCATGTGCCTAGGGTTCACTGGAAGAAGATAGTTAATCTATCAGGTAGCATCTTTTTCGGCATGGGATAATTCCCAGTCCCCAAGTGGGTTTTTAATGAGCCAGCGAGAATTTTTAGGAGTTTCCTAAGGAAGGTGGCAAGAATGGAAACCAAAGAAATATGGACGAATCAAATCGACCAACCGTCATTTAATGCATTAATTTTGCATGTCCTCTCAAGCTACATAAAATTAAATTCAAGGATTTGGAAAGGCATTTCGCAATTTGCAAACTTGTTGAAACTCCTGAAGAAGAAAAGAAGTGAGGAACTATCTCTGTAACGCTTGAAAAGCCAAAAATCTCGCTAGCCACTTTTATACCACCACACTATAGCATAGTGAGTAAGGAGTTGTGAAGAAATCAGAAGAAGTTCAAATTTTGTGTACCTGATAATTCATAATGGCCCCTAAGAAGGCGAAGAACCAAGTAGCATCTACCTCATCACCCCCGACTACTTCGGTAGTAAAAATAAGGGAGGAGAACAGCGCTGGTTTTATTGACAGAGACTCCCAAATTGTAGATACAATAATAACATGGAAGGACCCGACGGAGATTCAGAGCAATATAAAGAACCGGGTAGCGACTAGGGTTTCTATGTCTTCTCCTTCAACGTTTGCATACCATTATTTCTTGTACTGGTATGTATATATTCCTATTCATCCCTACCTAGAATTGGTAAGGGCAATTGCAAATTTCTATGATGAAAAGGAGAGAAAGGTTAGAGATTTTTCAGGGAAGGTTATGTTTTCTCTGTCAAAAGATGCTTTTGTTTCTGCTTTTGCTGCGGGCCATGTCCCTTTCTTAGAACCTAAGAATTTTAACTCCTTAGAACATGCTACATATTTTGGCTCGTTCAAAAAGGTGAAGGGTTTCCTAGCCACTTAGATAAAAGATCTTCCAGAAGGGGTAAATCCACCAGAACCCCCAATTGACATGGCAGCTTTTAAAAATCCTGAACTATATTCCATCCTGGCCATGATTCTTTGGACTAAAAAATGATGAAAAGGTTCAAAAGTGGCAGGTGGATGTAGTAGAATGTTTGTCGAACCCTAGAATGTACGATTCGGCTGTTATGAGGAGTGTGAAACCTATTTTCTTTGACTGGCTTGAGTTTTTAAGTGTAGAAATTCATGAGGGTTTGGCGGCATTGAAGGCTGGAACCCAGTTTTCATTCAGATACACTTCATATTTGGTGTGGTTATTATTTTACTTTATGTCTCAAGAGTTAGCTTTCATTTCAAAAAATGCTAAGAATGAGAAGGGAGAAATATTACCAGTGTATGAATGGACCAATGTGTTATACAAATCCGAGTTATATTATGATTTCAATAGGGAATTTTTGGGCCCTACGCTAAAAATCATATATGGACAAATAACAAGATTGACCCCCAAAGCGAAAAAGGTATTGCAAACTAAGTTTGCAGAGGAGGGGGATTGGTTTATTCTAACACAAGGAGTATGCATCAGATTGTATGGGTTTATAGACAAACCCTGTTTACTTCCTCATTATGTGACTGACAGAGTCTTTGCCTTAGAATATGTTAGGCAAACAAAAAGCATTAATGTCAAATTCAAGACTGGAATTGGGAAAACTGGTACCTGTAATATGCCTTTTAGTTTTGAAGGAATTACTATTTCAATAAAGGGGCAAATGAATAGATAGCTGAGTATTTGAGAAAATTGGGGCTTATTGAGATTCTGCAAAGATGGAAATATGATCCTATGAACAGATTTGCTGAGAGACAATCCATTTTGAATAAAACATAGATTAAAGAATTTCATGTTAAAGTCAGAGATGGTGTTGAAGAAAATAGAAATAACACAGAAGATGAACCCCTGGAATGGCACATAGAAAAGATGGAGCCTTTGCCTCCTTGGCATAATTTTTACGAAGTAATTGTTTAGTTTGACCCAAAAAATATAAAAGCTCATCAATTGATGGAAGGTAAAATCACTAGGATTCAGAAGAATAGGCCAGATTGGGATGTGGCTAAAATTCGGGAATGGTGGGTAATGAAAGTCCAAAAAAATTTGATTTCATCGAGATACCCCACCAAAAATGACAATCTGTTCGAACCTCGGTCTAATGAAAACCATGACTCCTGGGGAGGAAGTTTCCCTGTTAGAATCCCTCCAAGCATAGGAGGTAGTCATTCTTCTACTCCCGAAGTATCTCAAAGAACTTCGAAGTATCCCAACCACCGAGGAATCCCAATGAGCCCAAAGCTGGTAAAGGAAAAGAAATTGCAAAGGCTCAGAATCTTCCCCTTGTTCAGACCAAACCTAGGACATCTAGGAAAAGATCAATAGAAGAGGTTTTTACTGAAGTGTAGAGAAAGACTTATAGTTCAAAGGCCACCCAGATGATGTTAAAAATGGGTTATGATGGAAAAAGGCTGGGCAAAGAAGGACAGGGGAGAGTTGAACCTATTCTAGTAACAAAAAGAGAGAAGCATCTAGCACTTGGGGTAGATACTTTGACATCAAGACATCATTCCTCAAGAATTGTAAAATTCGTTCCACCTTTGAACTCGGGTACAAAATTTGATGAACCCGTAGCAGAAATAATGAAAAAATTTAAAATGATGGCTGATAGAAGAAAAGACAAGAATATTATTCAAACTTCTTCTAGTGATCAAGAGCCTCAAGATACAGAAGACAACTCAGGGAAAAGGACTCAAGAAGGTGAACAACACCATATTACTGAAGAAAACACTGATGTAGATGCTCAGGAAGTTGAGCATGAAAATTCACAGAAGGAAGTCTCACGCGGCCCACCCAGTTCGGCTTAAGAGAGCCAAAATAGTGAAAATAAAAAACAAATTTTGGTTAAAAAAGAAATCCCGATGATAGGACAACATTAGGAGAAACAGGTTATAAACTTGGATGAAAGTGATGAGGGAAATAAAACTCCTGATAAAGACAAAGCGCAGAGTGAAGAAATGATCGTCAGTAAACATGAAGAAGAAGAAGAACACCAACAACAAATCCAGCTGAAAACAGGTATGTTTTCTTTACTTTCTTCTTCTAATTATCCTACTTATTCCCATTGTAATTCTCCCTCCTTTTCTAAAATAAAAAAAAGTATAATGTTCTTGCAAAAAAATTACCTTGTTCTCCGAGAAATGGCAACATCTTCCCAGAATCTGCTAAATGTTGGATCCGTAGTTGCTTCCCTTCCTTTTCTCCCCAACATTGACATCCCAACGACTGGAGTTACAACTTCTCAAGGGACTGAGTCACACTCCACCATGGCCAAGATTGAAAATATGGAAGCTAAAAAATGGGAGGGTAAATTTAGTGCTGCTGCCAGTGAAGTGGTAAAATGTAAAGAAAAGTTGAGTGTGGCAGAAGCTCAAATTCAGGCGTTGAATACACAGATACAACAGCTAGAACAACAGTTGGTAGAACAACAAAATGCTCCTTCTGGATTTTCAAAGGATAAAGTAAAGAAAATGAGGAAAGAATTGTTAAAATATTTGTTATCTTTAGTATTAAAGGCTAGACCTTTATTATTGTATTTAGCTAAAGTAAAGGAAACTACTAAAGTAGTAAAACAGGAATTTGGAGCTGTCGAAGCATTTTTATTGAAAAGAGAAGATGTAGCTACTAAAATTCAGATTTTGTCAGAAAAGATGCCAGGAAGCATGGAAGTCAAGCTCATAAGCGAAGCCTGGTCTCAAGCTAAAATCGCAACAAAGAACTTTAGAAAGTTTAAATTGATAGCACAAGGAAATAAGTTTTTGCAGGAACTTGAAGATGAAGCGAAAGGGTTGCTCCAAAAACTTGATTTGGCTATCCATAATGGGATTCCTTACCTCTGGGATGATGGTTCAAAAGTGTTGAAGGAAGATGTCCTTTTAGCATCAATAAAAGCTTTTGTTGAGGATGAAACAAACATAGACGGTGGGTAGGAACCTATAGAAGAAACACAGGTCATGGAGATGATCCAGAGGCTGATACAGATCAAAGCCTGTTTACAAGAACTAATTTTAAGGTAAAATATAATTTCTTATGATAAAGTGGAGGAGTTGCAGTATGTATATCAAAATTTCATTGATTATTATGATTTAGAAGATGAATACTGGAACCGAGTTTGCAAAACTTATCAAGAGGTAATTACAACAACGGACAAAATCAGAATATCTAAACATCAGGGTCAAAAACTAGCAGCCAGAGCTGGGACCAACTCTCAAAATTGAATCTTTTATGTTCCTAAAAAAAAAGTTAAGTCACTAAGTGGTAGAAAAAAGTTTTGATAAGGTAAAGATCACTTATATTCCAAAGTGCATTCTTTTTCTTTTATCTTTATTTTTTCACTTGAAATTTTACTTTCCGCAACTGTGTTGGTGACTCCGTTTCCCAATGGATGAAGGTCTGGTTTCTATTTATTTTTGCAAGCAAAAAATCCCCCGAAAGGCGCCAAGAATGTTAGTTAAAAAGTTAGTAACTACAAAAAATGGCTGATGCACCTTTTTTGCATATTTTCAAAGAAGACCGAAGTAGCCCATATTCTAAAGAACAAAGAAAAAGCAAAATACACTAAGGAAGAAAAGTGTCACGATTTTACGACATGTTGAGTTTTCACGACGAAAAACAGCAAAGGGGGAAAGCCGAGGAAAAAGTCATGATTTCACGACGTTGCCCATTTTCGCCAAGTCCATCAATAAAAGTGTAGAAGTCAGGGAGAATTTCGTGATTTTGTGACATGGCTTATTTTTTCCAGAAGAATAGCAAAACTGCTAAAGAGACTAAAAGTGTCATGATTTTGTGACATGTCCCTTTTTTGCGACATGTCCCTTTTTCATGATAAAAAGCAACAAGAGAGAGAAAGGAGGTGAAAGTGTCACGATTTCGTGATATGTCATGTTTTCATGGTCAAAACCAAGACAAAGAGCTAAGGAGGCGAAAGTGTCACGATTTCGTGACATGGTCAATTTTCACGGTGCAAAAAGAAGAATCAGGCTGAAGACATAGAAATGTCACGATTTTGCGACATGTTGCATTTTTGCGACTCAAGAAGGGCAGACAAGCAGAGAAATAAGAGTGTCGCGATTTCGCGACATGTCTGGTTTTTGCTAAAGAAAAAAGTAAAGAAGGCTTCACAAAGGTAGAATGTCATGATTTCGTGACGTACACGCTATAGAGAAACGAAGTATATTTTTTGCAATTGGGGCATGCACTGACATCATGTGCTGATTTCTGAAGAATGGTCAGTTGATTATAACATGGCAGGTCCGTTGGATGATTGCTGAATAACAGGCTCATTTGAATTTAGCCAGAAGGAAATATATCTAATCTGCTAGAAATTCATTGTATATTATTAGAAACTACAGATAATTACTTGTAATTGATTGAGGAAATTAAATGTACATAGTAGAAGATACTCTTTTTAGGGTATAAATAGGAGTGAGTCGATCATGAAAGGGGTCGGCTATTGGAATTTTACAGACTTGATATACATGTTACTGGATTACAAGCAATAAGAGATATTCTTCCCCTGGCTTTTGAAATTCTGTATGCGAGTGTATGTATCTTATTTTTAACTTTTATTCATTTTAAGTTTTATAATGTATCTGTTCTGAAATCTGAACTATGCATGTATAATCCTTATATCTAGAGTTGAATATTAAAGATATTTACATGTATTTAGACAAACATTTAAAATCGCAATCAAGAATTCATGTTTTCTATAGGAAGATATAAAGAAACTTTGAAGATAGTAATCTGCATCATCATTTTTTAGTTGTTGTCTAATCTGTACCATGAGAAAAGTTCTAGCTTCGACTATATTTCCATTATCTCTTGTTTCCCTTTCCTCTAAAAAACTCAAAGGAACTAGCCTTCTCTGGAGATTAGACAGATGATCTCAAGCAAGGTCTGTCTATTCAATGTTGGCAAAGTCTAAGGTGCAACACTATTAATTTAAGGCATATTTTGTTCCAACAACTTGCTGCTCCTAATTGACCTTAAATTATAGCCCTGTTCACTCCTTTTGTAGATAGCCTTGTACACTACCCTGGATTGACAAATTCATTGAGAATTAATGATGTGCTTAATGACAGTGCATCATTTTGGCACCGTTTCCGGGGAGAGTGTTGTTAGAAGGTGTCAACAGTTCAATAGTTGTTAATTAGACTGAGTTATGAAAATTCAGGGTAAAATCTGAATATAACAGCTGGTTAAGTAACAACTATTGACTTATAATTTATGTCATTAAGGAGTAGACATGAAGGAGTAGGCCTAGGGATGAAGAAGACAAAATTATCCAAAGAGATCCCTGTATTATTCCATTAAGAAGATCTTCACGCCTAAGGGGTGAATCACCTGTGTTTGAACTACTAGAAAAACTAAAACAAAAACCACCAGCTTCATCATCATAAGAATCTCCTGAGCAAGAAAAATTACCAGACTCATTATCAATAGAAGGTTTTGGACCTCTTGAGAAAGATATTTGGATAGGTTTAAATGTTTCTGAAGAACAACAAATTATGGCAGAAAGAGGTAATCCAGATGGGGATGACCAGCATGGTCATGTCCATAATGAAAATGATCAAGATGATTAAGATGTGCTTCAACCTCCTAGAACATTTGAATATCCTATTCTTCTGAATCCCACACAAAACTCTCCCATAAAAAAATCTCACCTTTAGTGCTTCCAACCTTTCGAGGTGTTGCATTTGAAGATCTTGATCAGTTCCTATTTGAGTTCAAAGTAGTGTGTCAAACCTATGACTATATAAATTATAATAAAAAACTCAAGGTTTTTCCTTCAACACTCAAGGTCTCAGCATTATGCCGGTTCATGAGCTTACAACCAGATTCCATCCAAACTTGGGATCAAATGGAGAGTGTGTTTTTAGACAAGTATCAAGAGTATTGTCGAGTAAGGAACATGAAATATGAGTTGTTCAGAATTAAACAAGAAGATGATGAAACATTAGAAGATTACCTTGATATATTTGTGTTTGTTCAAAGGTGTGGACTAGGAGAACCAAAATTATGCAAAACCATTTTTCTAAGAGGATTACAAGATGAATCCAGAGAGGTATTAGATTTGATGGGAAATGGGGATGTAAGTACTTGTAATATGGATGAGATTGTGGATCTTTGTAGAAAATACTCTTGTAATATGCAGAAAAGAAAAAAAAATAGTACAAATGACACTGATGTGAAGGACCTAATAAAGGAACTTACAAATTTTAAGACTGATATCCTGGTATAGTTAAACACGGCTCTAGGAGAAATGTCTGCTAAAGCAAAAACCACAGAACATTTAGCAATTTATTGCCCAAGATGCAGGAATAAACATGCCTTATAAGAATGTCCTCTAAACAAAACATCCATTTTAGCCATTTGTAGTATTTTCTCAAAAGGACATTTGACTAACAAATGTCATCTGCTACCACAAATAAAAACTATCCTAGAAACTCAAATAGAAAAAATCAATTATGTGGGACCAAGACAAGGGGGAAACTTTCAATAGTATCAAAATACCCCTCATTTTCCTACAAATTGGAGAAACAACCATGGAAACATGTATTGGGGACAATCAGAACCACCCCAACATCCTTGGAATTATTCTCAATGGACAAATTCTCAAGAATGGCCACAGATAGGTTGGAATAATCCATCTTGGAATCAAAACCAGAATAACCCATCATGGAATAAAAATAACCCACCATGGACTCAAAATTAAAATAATCCATCTTAGATGTAAAATCAATAGAAGTGGGGTCAACAATACCAGTCCTTTCCAAGGTAGCAAAGAAATCAAGGTCAAACTCAGAATTTTCTGCCTACACCAAATCAAAATTTTCAAGGAAAACCAAATAAAAAAATGCAATAGGTGAAACAACCTCAATTACCAGCTCAACCTGTAATAAATCCAAATAACATAAGGCAGGCAACTCCTGCCTATACGGCTGATTCTAAAGGAAATTCAGATATGCAAATTTTGGATTGTAGCAACATACAACTACGTTTAGGGAAAGTTTTACCTGAACTTGTTATAAATGAAGTGAAAGAATATGAAATTCAAGAACCTATTGAACCAAACAAAGTTAAACCAACAATGAAAAAAGAAGAAGAAAAAATAGAACCACAGGCATAACAGTTACCTTCGTCAGGGATAATTCCATACCCTGAGATACTTAACACTACAACAGAAAATTCTGAATCAAAGTTAGTGAAAGAACTTAGAAAATTAACCATATCACTACCCTTATTGTAAGCCATTAATGATATACTTGCGATTAAGAGAAATCTCTGAGATTTATGCAATAGAAGAGCAAGAAGAAAAAAGAAAGCATTTCCTAAATCTATTCATGTTGAAGGAAATATAGCTGATCTCTTGTCAGGAAAACTAGTACCTCCAAAGTATAGTGACCTAGGAAGTCCAGTTATCACAATGATCATAAGCTCAGTACCAATATCAAATGTCTTAGTTGATCTAGGATCTGCAATAAATATCATGACCAAGGATACAATGGAATAATTACAGCTCAAACATCTCAACCCCACATTCACAATTTTAAAAATGGTTGATAGGTCAGTTGCAAAACCTGAAGGTATCATTGAAGATGTCCCTATAGAAGTTTCTTCTTGGGAATACCCTACAAATTTTTTGGTTTTATAGCTAAGAAATGTTAGTCTTACAATGACACTGAGAGGGGGGTGAATCAGTGTAGTTCTTTTAACTTGAATTCACAGCTCTTAAAACAGAAATAATGAAACCTTATAACCAGATAAAGCAAGTATCACAAAAGAACATCACACAACACAAGATTTAACGAGGTTCACCAATGTGGCTACTCCTCAAAAATGACTGCTTGGACTACCATCCAAATCTAGCCTTTGCAAAGCAACAACTTTACAAACAATTTACCAGCACCCACTGGAAGGAGCACCAACCCCTGATTTATCTGCACCAATAGAAAGGAGCACCAACCCCTGATTTACCAGCACCAATTGGAAGGAGCACCAACCCCTGATTTACCAGCAACCAACTTGAAGAAGGAGCACCAACCCCTTCTGTTCTTTTGCAAGACCTCGACTAGTCTCCATTCACCTTTGCTTTCTCTACGCACTCTGCTTTCTCTACGCAATCACTTTGCACACTCTGCTTTGCTATAGTCAAATTTCATGATCGTCCTCTCCCTTTTGCACACTCTACTCTCTTTGAATTTTGCACTTAGCATATTTCGACACGACTTGCTCTCTATGCACTACGACCGAACTTCGCACACTTTGACACTCCTCAATTCTCCAAACAACCCTCCTTTTATAACAAAATTCTTGTGATGAAAACCCTAATCTTAGTCGGCTGTAAACCCTAATCTTAGTCGGATTTCATGACACCTGTAAACCCTAATTTTAGTCGGTTGTCATAGGTCTTCGTCGGCTTCAACTCAACCACAAAAAAGCAACATGTCGTGATATCATGACACTTTTGCTTACTCTCTCTTTCTCCTTGCTTTGGTCCTCGAAAATACATGTCGCGATATCGTGACACTTTTGTTTTCTCTCTCTTTCTCCTTGCTTTGGACCGCAAAAATACATGTCGCGATATCATGACACTTTCGCCTCCTTGCTTCTTTTCTTGGCTTGTACCCGCAAAAACTCAGCATGTCGCGATATCGTGACACTTTTACCTCCGTACTTCTTTTCTTGGCTTGTACCCGTGAAAACATAACATGTCACGATATCGTGACACTTTTGCCTCCTTGCCTCTTTTCTTGGCTTGTACCCACAAAAACATAGCATGTCACGATATCACGACACTTTCACCTCCTTGCCTCTTTTCTTGGCTTGTACCCACAGAAACACAACATGTCACGAAATCGTGACACTTTCGCCTCCGTACTTTCTCTCTCCTCATTTAGTCACGAAAATGCGACATGTCGCGATATCGTGACACTTTCTCTCCTTTGCTCTTTCTATTGCATTCGGGTCGTGAAAATGCGACATGTCACGAAATCATGACACTTTTGCTTTCTCACTTCTCTGTCCTCTTCGGTCGCAATGGCATGTCACGAAATCATGACACTTCCCTTCAAGTCTTGCTTCTCTACTTTTGGTCAGAAATCGCGACACTTCGTGCTTCACTTTGTAATTTTCGTGAAATCGTGACACTTCTGCCTTCAAAGTCTTGCTTTCTACTTTTGTCGTGAAATCGCGACAATTCTGCTTCCGTACGCTTCCTCTCTTTCTTTTGTCGCGAAAATGCGACATGTCACGAAATCACGACACTTTACCAACTTGCTTTCTCTCTCCTATTTTAGTCGCGAAAATGCGACATGTCGCGAAATCGTGACATTTTTCTTACTTGTTCTTTTTTCTTCCAACTTGTCACGAAATCGCGACACTTCTTCCTGCTTTCTCTTTTTCTTCCAACATGTCACGAAATCGTGACAGTTTTTCCACTTGCCTTTTTTTCTTCCAACATGTCACGAAATCATGACAGTTTTTCCACTTGCCTTTTTCTCTTCCAACATGTCGTGAAATCGCGACAGTTTTTCCACTTGCCTTTTTCTTCCAACATGTCGCGAAATCGTGACAGTTTTTCCACTTGCATTTTTCTCTTCCAGTATGTCACGAAATCATGACAGTTTTTCCTACTTTTTCTCTCTCTTCCAACATGTCGCGAAATTGCGACAGTTTTTCTTGCTTGCTATATATGTCGCGATATCGCGACACTTTTCTTACTTGTCTTTTTCTTTGATCTTTTGCATATGGGCCACTTCGGTCTTCTTGGAAAATCACTGTACATACTCTGAGTAACCTTTGAACTCCTGTCTTCTGCATCTGAAAGGCTTTTGAACTTCCTATCCACTGCATCAATAGATCTATCTGACTGTGTTGACAACAATGACAATACTGTTGCTGCACCTTGCTCAACAATCTCCCCCTTTGGAATTGTTGGCAACACATGTGCAATTTCTTGTAACTCTTCTCCCCCTTTGACAATAATACCAAAGGGCTACTGCAGACTCCCCCTGAGTCCATGCACAACATTCTCAGGCACAATTTATTACACTTAGCAAAAATCATGAACATGAGCAAAAAGATAATCAAATACTTAAATGCTCCCCCTAAGAATGTGATCCCTATAGCTAGTCAATTCTTGGGAAGTGTGACCACTCCCAATTTATTGCGAAGGTACTCAAAAACTTCCTTGGGCAATGGTTTTGTGAAGATATCTGCTACTTGCTCTGTAGTTGGAACAAAATCCAACTTAACCTCACCTTCCACAACTTTCTCCTTCAAAAAGTGATACCTGATAGCAATGTGTTTTGTGCATGAATGCATAATCGGATTCTTGGAGATGTTAATGGCATTGGTGTTATCACACTTAACTGATATTGGCTCACTGAAGCTAATACCAAGATCTTTCAGGGTTTGTTTCATCCATAATACCTGCGTACAACATGTTGTCGCTGTAATATATTCTGCCTCTATTGTCGATAGAGAAACTGACTCTTGTTTCTTACTGTGCCATGCGACCAATCTGTCTCCAAGATAGAATGCACCTCCACTTGTACTCTTTCTGTCATCTACACATCCTGCCCAATATGCATCTGAATACAAAATAAGGGTGAAGTCTTTACCTTTTGGATACCATAACCCATACTCCATAGTACCCTTGAGGTACCGAAGAATCCTCTTCACTGTTGTCACATGAGTCTCCTTGGGATTAGCCTGAAATCATGCTACCATGCATACTGCCTGTAAAATATCTGGTCTGGTAGCTATCAGGTATAGTAAGCTTCCAATCATAGATCTATACATGGTTTGATCAACAGGTGGAGATTTGTCATCCTTGCTCAACTTGCAACCTGTCATCATGGGAGTGCTAACTGGCTTACAATCCTCCATTGTGAACTTTTTTAACATCTCTTTCACATATTTAACTTGAGAAATAAATATGCCCTTCTTACTTTGATTAACTTGCAACCCGAGGAAATACGAAAGTTCACCAATCATTGACATTTCAAATTCTTTCTGCATCTTATTTGCTAAATCTTTGCACGACTCATCTTTGTTGCTACCAAATATGATATCATCTACGTATACAACAAGAACAATAAGATGCCCATTTTCTGTTTTGACATACAAATTACTATCCACCATACCTTTCTTAAACCTTTGTTGAGTGAGATAGTTGTCTAGCCTTGCATACCATGCTCGGGGTGCCTGTTTTAAGCCATATAATGCTTTCTTCAACTTGCAAACCAAGTTGGGATCATCACCAAGTTGGAAACCATCTCGGTTGCTCAATATAAACCTCTTCTTCAAGTTTCCCATTCAAAAACACTGATTTCACATCCATTTGATAAACTTTGAAATTCTTGTAGACTGCTAAAGCCAGAAACATTCTAATTGCCTCTAGTCTAGCTACTGGTGCAAAATTTTCCTCAAAGTCAATGCCTTCAACTTGTGCATAACCCTTACATACCAATCTTGCTTTATTTCTCGACTACCTGTCCGTCTTCATTCAATTTGTTTCAAAAAATCCATTTAGTCCCGATTATATTTTTATTAGCAGGTCTAGGTACTAACTCCCAAGTTTCGTTTTTCTCGATCTGATCTAATTCTTCATTTATTGCCTTCATCCAACTTTCATCTTTGCTTGCATCAGCAACATTTTTGGGCTCAATGCTGGATAATAGAGAGTAGTTACTTACTGCTCTTCTTCTTGTCTGAACACCAACTTTGGGGTCTCCAATTATTTGCTCTCTAGGATGATTTTTCTGCCAACTGCCTATTTTGAATTTCTTATTTTCTTCCACTTCTGAATCACAACTTACATCATCTGAGTCAATTTTCTGTATCTTTTCCATTTCATTTTCCTCATCTCCTTCAATAACCTCTTCATAAATTGGGTAGTTCGTTTCATAGCTAATTACTCGTTCTTTACCTTCATCAAATTTAACATCGGCATTGTCCACAATTTTCTTTAGCCTTTTGTTGTAGCATTTGTAAGCTTTGCTTTTTGATGAATAACCAACAAAAATACCTTCATCCGCTCTATCTTCAAACTTACCAAGATTATCTTCAGTTCTTTTGATATAGCACTTGCTGCCAAAGACTCTGAGGTATTTTGTCAACTATCTTAGCTCCATCATTATTTCCAAATTTTACTGAACCTCCTTCATATTTCTATAACTTCTCAAATTTTTGTTTGTCACCTGTCATATGACTGGAGCATCCACTATCAAGTATCCATGGTACATATTTATTTCGTGCTTTAAATGTTGTTTGTACGATTAAGGATTCCTTTTCTTCCTTTTAAGTCTCTTTTCCTTTCCACTCCGTTTTGATAGTAGTTTTGGGCTCTTGTTTTGCCTTTCCCTTATCAGTAGTTTGAGCATGTTTTTTGGGAAGTTTTCTATTTTGTCTCATCCTGTATGGTTGAAATTTTCTTCCCTGAAACTGATTTGATGCAAATGTACTTCTACAGTTTCTTGCAATGTGCCCAAAATTATGACAGTTATAACATTCTACCGTATAATTCATCAGAGGAGAAAAAGCATTTCTACTGGTGAAATTCCTTGGTCTTACATTATATTTGCAGTCTGAGATTTTATGTCCATAGCCATTGCATTTAAAATAGAAACCGAGAAAAGGATAATTGAACCTGGGTGATGGTCTTTGCCATGTTGCCGTAGGAGCCATAGGTCTTCTTCTTCTTTGATGTGTGACATTGGTGAATCCATCATTGTCAATTCTCCTTTTGTGCCTGGCATTAATGCTTTCTTTTGCATGAGACATTTTTCCTTGATCAACCTGTCTCTTATCTTCATTCTTTATGGATTCTACATTTCTGGCCTTTGATCCACTTGATGATTCTCCTTCGATGAAACCCAGACCAAATTTGATGCCTGCAGGCCTTTGGTCATTTATGATCTTATCCAGCTTCATAGAACTTTCTTCACGTTTGTGATAACAACTAATTTTCTTATTCATCTCTTCTAGCTGCATTCTTAAACCAACAATCTCTTCTTCTAGCTTGCTGCAATAATCTATTTTCATTGTTATTTGCACTTCGAGATCTTCGAAGATTTTCTTGGATTCTTCTATCTGTACTTTCAAACTGGTTATGATTCCATTTGCATCCTCAAGCTTTCTTGAAAGTTTCTTATTCTTTTTCTTTTCTATCTTCCACTCTTCAAGTGCAGAGATCAACTCACCTTCTAGATCTACTTCAGCCTCAAGGTTTTCACCACATACTTCAGAGTTCACTCCTTCCTTTTCTGATTTTACTTCTTCAAATGCCATGAAAAGAGCTTCATATTTTTCCTCTTCAGACTCTTCACCGGAGCTGTCTTCTAATGAACTGACATTCTTGGAGATGAAACTTTTCTTCTTGAAGTTGCCTTTTCTGAAATTCATTTTCATCTTCCAGTCACTTCTTTCTTGGTGCGATCCTTCATCATTTTTGTTCTTCTCTTTAAGTGGACATTTAGTCACAAAATGCCCAATGCCTCCACAGTTGAAACATTTAAATGGTAGCTTCCCTCTATATTTTCCTTTTCCCTTTTTTAGTTTTCTAACAAAGTTTGCTTCCATTTCATCTGATGTCTCTTCTTCCTCGGACTCTTGTTTTGTGTTTTTATTTTTAAGGGCTTTAAAAGTCGCTTCTCTCGTCTGTGGGTTTAGATCTTCCTATCCTCATCTCATATGCGATCAAAGAACCATACATCTCATCTATACTAAAATAATTTAGATTTTTAGCTTCTTCTATCGCTGAGACTTTGGAATCAAACCTTTGAGGAAGAGATCTTAGTACCTTTTTCACGATGGCAGAGTCTCCAATATCCTCGTCGAGCCCTCTGATCGCATTAATGATTCCATTAACTCTCAACATATATGCCTCAATGTTTTCATCGTCGTTCATTTTCAATGCTTCGAACTGAGCTCGATGTGTCTGTAATTTGGCCTCCTTGATCTTATCGTCTCCTTCATGAATACTCCTTAGTTTGTCCCATATCTCTTTTGTCGTATTACAACTCATGATCTTTACTAGTTCACTGTCTGCTAATCCGCACATGATAGCATTCTTTGCTTTTGAGTTACTCTCAAATAGTTTCTTTTCGTCAGCCTCTTTTGGAGGAGTGATGGGTATTGTGTATCCACTAACTACTGAATCCCAGATGTCATATCCCAAAGCACAGAGATATGTCTGCATCCTGATTCTCCAGAACGCGTAATTAGATCCATCAAACAATGGTGCTTTGTTTGATGAGAAACCTTCACCACCTGCCATTGTGTTACTTCCAAGATCACCCTAGCCGATTAGGCTTGTACAAGAACTTAGCTCTGATACCAATTGTTAGTCTTACAATGACACTAAGAGGGGGGGTGAATCAGTGTAGCTCTTTAAACTTGAATTTATAGCTCTTAAAACAGAAATAATTAAAACTTATAACTAGATAAAGCAAGTATAACAAAAGAACATCACACAACACAAGATTTAACGAGGTTCACCAATGTGGCTACTCCTCAAAAATGACTGCTTGGACTACCATCCAAATCCAACCTTTGCAAAGCAACAACTTTACAATCAATTTACCAGCACCCACTGGAAGGAGCACCAACCCCTTATTTATCCGCACCAACAGAAAGGAGCACCAACCCCTGATTTATCCAAACACCAACTGGAAGGAGCACCAACCCCTAATTTACCAGCACCAACTAGAAGGAGTACCAACCCCTTCACATTCTCTTCACACTCTGTTTTCTTTACGCAATCTGCTTTCTCTGTGCACTCTGCTTTCTCTATACAATCACTTCGCACACTCTACTTCGCTACAGTCAAACTTCACGATCGTCTTCTCCCTTTTGTGCACTCTACTCTCTCTTCGAATTTCGCACTTAGCATCTTTCGATACGACTTGCTCTCTGTGCACTATGACCGAACTTCGCACACTTTGACACTCCTCAATTCTCCAAATAGCCCTCCTTTTATAACAAAATTCTTGTGATGAAAACCCTAATCTTAGTCGGCTATAAACCCTAATCTTAGTCGGCTTTCATGACACTTGTAAACCCTAATTTTAGTCGGCTGTCATAGGTCTTCGTCGGCTTCAACTCAACCATGAAAAAGCAACATGTCGCGATATCGTGACACTTTTGCTTACTCTCTCTTTCTCCTTGCTTTGGTCCCCGAAAATACAACATGTCGCGATATCGTGACACTTTTGTTTCTCTCTCTTTCTCCTTGCTTTGGACCGTGAAAATACATGTCGCGATATCGTGACACTTTTGCCTCCTTGCTTCTTTTCTTGGCTTGTACCCACGAAAACTCAGCATGTCATGATATCGTGACACTTTTGCCTCCGTACTTCTTTTCTTGGCTTGTACCGCGAAAACACATGTCGCGATATCGCGACACTTTCGCCTCCTTGCCTCTTTTCTTGGCTTATACCCATGAAAATACAACATGTCATGATATCACGACACTTTCGCCTCCTTTCCTCTTTTCTTGGCTTGTACCCACGAAAACACAACATGTCACGAAATCATGACACTTTCGCCTTCGTACTTTCTCTCTCCTCATTTAGTCACGAAAATGCGACATGTCGCGATATCGTGACACTTTCTCTCCTTTGCTATTTCTCTTGCCTTTGGGTCGTGAAATCGTGACACTTTTGCTTTTCTGCCTTCTTGTCCTCTTCGAGTCACAAAAATGCAACATGTCGTGAAATCGTGACACTTCCGCTTTCGAAGTCTTGCTTTCTGCTTTTGTCGCGAAATCGTGACACTTCTACTTTCGTACTTCACTTCTTTGCAATTGTCGTGAAATCGTGACACTTCTGCCTTCGAAGTCTTGCTTTCTAATTTTGTCACGAAATCGCGACAATTCTGCTTCCGTACGCTTCCTCTCTTTCTTTTGTCACGAAAATGCGACATGTCACGAAATCGCGACACTTTTCCAACTTGCTTTCTCTCTCCTATTTTTAGTCACGAAAATGTGACATGTCATGAAATCGCGACACTTTTCTTACTTGTTCTTTTTCTTCGAACTTGTTGCAAAATCGTGACACTTCTTCCTGCTTTCTCTTTTTCTTCCAACATGTCACGAAATCGCGACCATTTTTCCACTTGCCTTTTTCTCTTCCAACATGTCGCGAAATCGTGACAGTTTTTCCACTTGCCTTTTTCTCTTCCAACATGTCGTGAAATCATGACAGTTTTTCCACTTGCCTTTTTTCTTCCAACATGTCACGAAATCGCGACAGTTTTTCCACTTGCCTTTTTCTCTTCTAGCATGTCGTGAAATTGCGACAATTTTTCTTGCTTTTTCTCTCTATTCCAACATGTCGTGAAATCGTGACAGTTTTTCCTGCTTTTTCTCTCTCTTCCAACATGTCGCGAAATCGCGATAGTTTTTCTTGCCTGTTGTATATGTCGCGATATCGCGACACTTTTCTTACTTGTCTTTTTCTTTGATCTTTTGCATATGGGCCACTTCGGTTTTCTTGGACAATCACTGTACATACTCTGAGTAACCTTTGAACTCCTGTCTTCTGCATCTGAAAGGCTTTTGAACTTCCTGTCCACTACATCAATAGATCTAACTGACTGTGTTGACAACAATGACAATACTGTTGCTGCACCTTGCGCAACAAGAAATTCATCTCATGGCTATCCCATTATCCTAGGAAGACCTTGGCTTGTAGCTGCAACAACCTTTATAGACTGTAGATCTAGAAAAATGATAATTTCAAATGGTATTGACCTAAAATAAATTTCTCTATATCCTCCTGCAAGACCTTTAAGTAATTTCATAGGTCAGTTATGGTTTCCTGACTCAGATGAAGAACCAAAACAGGTTATTTCCACACTAGCCACCTTGGTAGTAAGGGAACACGTAGAAGATCTCCATGACACATAAATTTCAAAAAATGAAACAATCCTAATGAATGTTCTATATGAACAAGGGTTAGAAGAGGAAGCGACCAATATCAATCAATTGCTAGTGAGAGAAGTGTTGGGACTGAAACTTGAAGGGATTGATTTTATTGATAAAGATGAGTTACATATATAGGCAGAAGGCCTATATGAAACACATGACACTTGTCAAGAGAAACTGACAAGTGTCAAGGTGAAGGCATAGTGCACTTTAACTCTAACATTCCCCCTTAAAGTGCACTATCATAACTAAAGAAGAAACAAAACAAGTCAACATTAGGTAACATTCCCCCTTAATGTTGAATTCTCTAAAACAACCTATCATCCTCTCTTATTGTTGATTTGGTCTAGGCTCGTGCTCTTTGCGCTTGGCTCTCCAACTGTGAATAATGCTAGATTCACTGTGTATACATCTTGGTCTGTTTCCTCAGGGTCAGCCACTTCCATGGGTCTGTTGCCACTGGGTCAGCCGTCTAAGTGCCTTAGGGTCATCATGGGTGCCTCAGGGTCAGCCACTTCTAGGTCTGTTGCCTCTACAGGTCATCCTCAGAGGATGTTGCCTCTTGTAGGTCACTGACTAGATTCACCATGAGTATGAAATCCCTTCTCATGGTGAACTCAATCTAGAAGGTGTCGGTCTCTGCTGAAAATGCACCCAATACAATAGAATGAGCCACATAGTGGAGGACCACTTCTTCAATTGTATGGGAAATTAAAAAATTGGAGGGAAATATTTTTCTTTAATTGGTCTTGTTTTTTTTTTCCACATGGAGAGTGGAAGGCTGATGTTTTTTAATTCCGCCTGAGTGCGATGCCAGGAATATGATATTCCTAAGGTTTATTTTGCTGCCTAGAGAGGCATGCTATTTTTCTCATGCATGGAAAACTTATTGAGATCCGACTATAGCCATGTTTATAGTCATTGGAAAGATTTTTTTGAGACGAACACATTGGTGGTGTCCATTTGTAATTCTGAGGCTATTTCATTTGAGTTTTTAAGCCTCAAAGTTTTTGTACCTTGGAGTGCACTTTCGATTGTACCCGACACTCCCAAGGTACTTGTAAGTGAACCTAGTATTTAGTAGTACGCTCTTTCTACTTGGCGGATGTAGCGGCTGGTTACCCATGCATTCCGGTAAGATGAGGTAGCTACCATAAGGACACTTATTCTAGGGACTACAAACATAGACACCCTAGACTCTATCCGAGGTTTTTTCGGATCTACTTCTGAAGACTACAAATGAAGACACTTCAAAATATTCTCTTCTTCTCTTCTTCTCCTCCATATTTGGCATTTATGGCTCATTTTATTGTATTGAGTGCATTTTCGGCAGAGACCGACACTCTTATATGGCTCATTTTTCCTTTGTATTAGGTGCATTTTCGATAGAGATCGACACCTTCTAGATTGAGTTCACCATGATGAGGGACTTGATATTCATGGTGGATCTAGTCAGTGACCTACAAGAGGCAACATCCTCTGAGGATGATCTGCAGAGGCAACAGACCTAGAAGTGGTTGACCCTGAGGCACCCATGATGACCCTGAGGCACTTAGACGGCTGACCTAGTGGCAACAGACCCGTGGAAGTGGCTGACCCTGAGGCAACAGACCGAGATGTATACATAGTGAATCTAGCATTATTCATAGTTGGAGAGCCAAGCGCAAAGAGCACAAGCCTAGACCAAATCAGCAATAAGAGAGGATGATAGGTTGTTTTTCGAGAAGTCAACATTAAGGGGGAATGTTACCTAATGTTGACTTGTTTTATTTCTTCTTTAGATAGGATAGTGCACTTTAAGGGGGAATGTTAGAGTTAAAATGCACTATGCCTTCACCTTGACACTTGTCAGTTTCTCTTGACAAGTGTCATGTGTTGAATATAGGCTTATGCCTATATATTGTAACCATTTTTATCAATAATATTAATCCCTTCAAGTTTCATTCCCCCTTAAAGTGCACTATCCTACCTAAAGAAGAAACAAAGCAAGTCAACATTAGGTAACATTCCCCCTTAATGTTGACTTCTCTAAAACAACCTATCATCCTCTCTTATTACTGATTTGGTCTAGGCTCGTGCTCTTTGTGCTTGGCTCTCCAACTATGAATAATGTTAGATTCATTGTGTATACATCTTGGTCTATTGCCTCAGGGTCAGCCACTTCCACGGGTCTGTTACCACTAGGTCAGCCGTCTAAGTGCCTTAGGGTCATCATGGGTGCCTCAGGGTTAGCCACTTCTGGGTTTGTTGCCTCTACAGGTCATCCTCAGAGGATGTTGCCTCTCGTAGGTCACTGACTAGATTCACCATAAATATCAAATCTCTCTTTATGGTGAACTCAATCTAGAAGGTGTCGGTCTCTGTCGAAAATGCACCTAATACAAAGGAAAAACGAGCCATATAAGAGTGTCGGTCTCTGTCGAAAATGCACTCAATACAATAAAATGAGCCATAGATCCAAATAGGAGGAGAGAAGAATAAAAGAAGAGAATCTTTTGAAGTGTCTTCGTCTGTAGTCTTCAGAAGTAGATCCGAAAAAACCTCGGATAGAGTCTAGGGTGTCTTTGTCTATAGTCCCTAGTATAAGTGTCCTTATGGTGACCATGTCATCCCACCGAAATGCATGGGTAACCAGCCACTGCATTCACCAAGTGTATAGAAAATATCACTAGGTACAAGGATCACATATGAAATTACCTTGGGAGTGTCGGGTACAACCGAAAGTGCACTCCAAGGTAGAAAAAATTTTTAAGGCTAAAAAACTCATTTGAAACAGCCTCAAAATTATAATATGACACCACCATTGTGTCAATCACGGAAAACCATTTCCAACGACTATAAATACCCCTATACTTGTGTCTAAATGGGGCCTTCAACTTGCTAGGAAAACAACAACATGCCTATCTAGGCAGCAATTAAACCTCAAAAATAGAAGATTCCTGGCATCGCACTGTGGCGGACTTAAAAAAAATAGACTACAATTTTCAAGTTTCCCACGCAGGGAAATTTTCAAATGAAAGATTACAATAAGAAGCCATGTGGGCCTTCCACTTTCACTTCCACTTTCCCCATTGCATTGTATTTTAAAAGGAAATGGATGTTCGCCATTGGAAATGGCCCTTGGGTCATGCTTTTCATCGTTTTTAAAAAACAACTATAAGGTGGCCCCCATTTCATTTTATAAAATGTGCCCTATGAATAAAATTCATTCCCTTAAATAATAAAATGTCCCACTCACTCACTTTATGCAAAACATTCCCCAAATAAGACAAAAAAACCATATATAATAAAAAGTGACTTCTATCGGGACTTCATCAGCGCCAAAATCGACTTAGAAAAGCAGCACCAAACTGACTTCCATAGGATTCCCACTATCGCACATGAGTGTTAACGCAGTCAAATCTGGATCAGCTCCAATGACTTCATCATGCACAGTGGTCCCATCTGGAACTCCTTGATGACCTCGTAAAACTATAATAGGTACAGGGCAACCGTACATAACGAAAAAAAATTCCTTTTGCCATGTTCAGCACGCTGGGGGCATTTCCATCATCGACTTATTTATGCACATCTTGAAAGTTCCTTTTCTCTAGTCTCTAGCTCGCTAATTCCACAGACAAGCCATTCCACCATGGCACGGGCCTTCTTCACGCGGTTGTCGGATCATTATCTCCCTGATGTACTCCATAAATGGCAAACTGTAGAGAACTGCAGTCTAACAACACAAACCCGAACATCAATAGCATACATTGGGGAAATATCCCGCTTTCCACCTGCATCTCCTGTCAAAACAAATAGTTAACTGCACCACTTGCAATATTCTCTAGCATGGCACACTATATGAGGCGGTAATCAACTGGCACGTGGGTCCCACCCACTACGACTGTTTGTTCAGGAATTCACTGGAGGCCACGAACTGCCACATTTCATCCATAGTTTTCATCATTATCGTCGACATCTAGCATGGCGTAGGCAACCCGTTGCACCAACCCCACCATGTAGTTGTCTTCCTCATCAGTTTCACGATTGACGATGGTGTGCGGCAAGGGTGCTTCGGCGTCTCAGAAAGGTCACCAATAGAAAGCATGACAAAAATAGTAGCTCTAAAAACTAGATGTCAAGATTCCACATTTCCATTCCCTCTTCTCCATTCTTTGTGATCTTCAGCGCCTTGTTCCTGCCCGTCTTAAATGAAGCGTTCTCTCGGCCCCCCAGCAACAACAGCGCTCGCAGCCCCATGGTGGTGAGCTCCACTAGCACCTACATCCGTTGCAATGTTGTCCCATCACTGTACTAAAGGCCATCAAATACGTCCATTGAGAACATAAAAAAAAACTGCCTATGGGAGTCGGCATTAAATTTTTTTTTTGGGTATACTTGAGCTGGTGCCATCAATAGACAGAAGCTCATCTTCCTTAAGCGGGCAGAGCAAGGTGTCGATTATATTCAGACAAAATCCATCCTTAAGAATCTTGTCTACGTACAACACACGATCACCAAGTCGGGCCTCCATATACTTGAGGTATGCGCAGCGCCTGAAACAGCCTGCTTTGATTTCGCTTGTGCGGCCTGGGCAGATGTTGTGTGACCTACAAACAGGAACTGCAGCCCGATGTGAGCGACCGTATAAGGCTTAGAAAAAATAACTTGGTGTGCTACTGTGCAATCCAATCTCAGTGGATTCGCGACACAGCATGGAGCTGCGGGGCCGTCTGCAATCAGGGCAAAAATTTGGAATGGTCTCGGGCTCTGCGTAGATCGGGGTCCGGCTAAAAAAAAATTGCAACTTTGATGGCTACGTGGTCCCGCGTACCGTGGGGCCCAATCTGGACCTATGCAGTAGTTTGGTTGTGCGGATTGGGCCCACGTGTGACTGGCCTGGCAGTTGGGAACGTCCTCCCGGGAGTTGATTCGCGTTCAATATCCTGATCTACACTTTGTCACGGAAGCCACCGTAGGCATTCACCGACTACATCAAGGAGCTCACAGTGCTCCTGGATGGAGCGCGTTCCAAAAAAAACAAATGTAGATCTCCGTAGATGTAAATCTTCATCTATGTCTTTAACTTGAGAAATGCTGGAACTGCATCTAAACGTTTGGATCTCCATGATGCGCCATTTTCTGAGCATGCCCAATCTACAGCAACACAAAATCATCTGTATTGCCCATTATCTTCATCATCATCATGGTTTTGTTCGATTGATTTGAAACCCTCATCAGCATAAAAAAATGTGGCAGCCTTGATCTACAATACAAATCTGTAGTGAAATACTGCAAATCCACATAAAACTAAATTAAACCAGGGATCACAAAAATCCAGCCAACACCTTGCTCAAATCTGACAGCCGCACAAAAATTTCCCGAATTTAAAAATTTTACCATCTGGTTTCTGATCCATCAAATGATGGAGAGCATACTCCCTCGGTAAATTTAAAAAAAAAAATAGGAAAATAAAAAAAATCAGGGGAGAGGGAGGATTTCCATGAGGGAAATCCCCCCTTAAGGGTTTCACAGGGCAGGGAAAGCCTGCTCTGATACCAAATGTTGGGACTAAAAACTTGAAGGGATTGATTTTATTGATAAAGATGAGTTACATATATAGGCAGAAGGCCTATATGAAACACATGACACTTGTCAAGAGAAACTGACAAGTGTCAAGGTGAAGGCATAGTGCACTTTAAATCTAACAAGAAGAAGGTCAAAGTTCTGAAGAAAGGCCATCTATACCATCACATGAAACATGTGTTTCACTACCACATGGGTAGCACCATCACTTGATATTCCCTTCTCATTATTCCATATAGGATATGCTTCCATCAGAAATCAACGAGACAAAAACTTCTTATGTCCTCCCATCTCATCATTGTCCTCTTAATTCCCTAGTCAACAATTGTGAAGAAGTAAATTCAGTCCTTCCAAATACAAAACAAATAGAAGTTTGACTAGGAAAATTTTTGAACATAAATAGCCGGCTTACTAGGGAAGAGGAAGAAAAATTGACAACTGTTTTGCAGAAGCATATCCATGCTTTTGCTTGGGATTACAAAGATATGTCAAGGATTCACCCTGATGTATGTACTCATAGAATTTATACTGAAGATGTCAAGCCTGTAAGACAACCTTAGAGAAGATTGAATCCTACCTTGAGGGATATTATGAAAGAAGAAATTGAAAAACTTCTGGAAGTAGGATTCATTTACCCAATTTCTGATAACCGATGGGTCTCTCCATTGGTTATAGTGCCTAAGAAAATGTAAAAATGAGAGTATGTATAGACTATAGAGAACTGAACAAAGTGACATACAAAGATCATTTTCCATTGCTATTCATAGATCAGATGTTAGATACTCTTGCTGGAAAGAAATATTTTTGTTTTCTTGATGGATTTAGTGGATATAATAAAATTCAAGTTGCACCTGAAGATCAAGAGAAAACAACCTTTACCTGTCCATGGGAAACATTTGCCTATAGGGTCTTACCTTTTGTTTTGTGTAATGCCCCAACAACATTTCAACGAGCGGTGTTAGCCATATTTTTTGATTTGACTACCAACAGTGTTGAAATATACATGGATGATTTCATAGTCTGTGGATAGACTTTTGACCTTACATTGGAACACCTTGATAAAGTTTTAACTCATTGTGAAACCTACCAGTTATCCTTAAATCTAGACAAATGTTTTATGATGATGGAGGAAGGAATAGTTCTTGGTCATCACATCTCTCCTCAAGGGATCCAGGTTGATCCAAATAAGGTGGAAATTATCAAGAACCTTCTCCCTCCTAAAACTCGATCGATGTCAGAAGCTTCCTAGGACACATTGGTTTTTATCGCAGGTTTATTCCCAGATTTAGCACAATAGGCCATCCCATGTTTGCCCTATTGACTAAAGATTCTGAATTCTCCTAGACTGCAAAGTGTAAGGAATCATTTTAAACTCTGAAAGAAAAATTAGTAACTCCACCTATGTTAAGAGGACCTAACTGGACATTACCATTCCACATACATACTGATGCTTCCAATACTGCAATTGGAGCAACATTGGGACAAATCGACAATGGTGAACACTATGCTATCTACTACATTAGCAAGAACTTGATAGGAGCTAAAAAAAATTATACCACAAGTCGAGAAATAATTCTTGGCAGTAATCTATGCCATCAATAAATTCAGGCATTACATCACATGTTATCAAATATTCATTCACACAGATTACACAACCATTAAATATTTGATGAATAAGCCTATGGTGAGTGCAAGGATTATCCGTTGGTTACTGTTGCTACAGGAATTTGATATCACAATAATCAATAAACTAGGAAAAGCTAATGTTGTAGCAGATTTTTTGTCTAGGTTGCAGAAAATAGAGAAAGGGGAATTAGTGGAGGACACTTTTCCTGATGAAAAATTATTTGCTATATCTGTCAAATCACCTTGGTTTGCAGATATAGCCAACTATTTGGTCACAGGGAAAGTTCCCCCACATTTTACTTCCAAACAAAAAACAATTGATCAAATAGAGCTCTTATTTTGAATGGATTCAAGGTATGCTTTTCAAGAGTAGTCTTGACCATGTGTTACGTAGGTGCATCCGAAAAGATGAGGTATATGATATCCTTAGGGCTTGTCATGATGAAATCTCCAGTGGACACTATTTTGTAAAAAGCATAATTAGGAAAATTTTAGGAACAAGATATTATTGGCCATCTCTTCACAAGGATGTGAAAAAGTACATGAGGCATTGTGATGAATGCCAAAGAATGGGGAAACCCAATCACACAAATGAAATACCACTACAGCCTCAAGTGGTTTTAGAACCATTTGAGAGGTGAGGGCTTGATTTTGTGGGACCTATTGATCCACCTTCTCAAGGAAAGGTGCATATTATGGTATGCACTGATTACCTGACAAAGTGGGTAGAGGTGCATGCTTTCAAACATGCTCGTGAAGAGAAGGTTGCTGATTTATTGTATAACCAATTTTCTTAGAGATTTGGAGCTCCATGGTTTATCACCACAGACCAAGGACCCCAATTTGCATCTAAAGTTATTGAGGCTTTTACAGAGTTATATGAAATTAAACATAGGAAATCATCACCTTACCACCCATAAGCAAATGGCCAAGTTGAGGTAACAAACAGAGAATTGGAATAGATCTTGATGAAAATAGTAGCTGTTCATAGGAGAAACTGGATAGATAAATTACCTGAAGCAGTTTGGGCTTACAAGACTACTTCAAAATCCACTACTGGATTCACACCTTATGAACTAGTTTTTGGTAAAAAGCCCTTCCTACCGATTGAATTTTAGCTACTAACATTGCACACAACATTGGAAATTGGAATTGAATTGTCACAGGCACAGGTGGACAAGATTCTACAGCTGAATGCATTGGATGAACTTCGGTTGGATGCTCTGCACCAAACTGAAGTAATTCAGGAGCAGAGGAATTTGTGGCATGATGGCCACCTGCAATAGAGAAAATTTTAGCAAGGAGATTGGGCTTTGCTATTTGATTCTCATAATGTGGAATTCCCTATAAAACTAAGGACTATATGGCTTGTACCGTAGTATGTATGACATTGTGATTCATGTCAAAAAATGGGTAAACCGACTACCACAAATGAAATACCCTTGCAACCTCAAATAGTTGTAGAACCATTTGAGAGATGGGGATTATAATTTTTTGGACCCATTGACCCACCTTCTCAAGGAAAATAATATATTATTATGTGTATTGGTTATGTAACAAAGTGGATAAAAGTACATGTTTTTAAACATGCTCAAGAAGAGGTCACTAATTTTCTATACACTCAAAGCTTTCAAAGATTTGGTGCTCCATGATCTTTTGTTACAGATCATGGACCACAATTTGCATCTAAAGTTATAAAGGCATTAACTAAAATGTACGAAATTAACCATAAGAAATCATCACCTTATCAACCTCAAGAAAATGGTTAGGTAGAATTCACAAATAGAGAATTAGAAAATATTTTAACAAAGACGATGGATTCTCACAAGACATATTGGATGAACAGGTTACTTGAGTCCATTTGAGCTTATAACACTACATGGAAATCTTCTTTTTCTAATAGAATTTGAATTACCAACACTTTGTACATATTTCAAAGTTGGCATTGAGTTGTCATAGATACAAGAGATAATTACACAATTGAATGCATTAGATGAAATTTGCTTGGAGGCACTTCACGAGATGGATATCATTCAACAATAATAGAAAATGCGGCATGATAGTCACATTAAGAGCAATACGTATAAACTAAGATATTGGGCATTGTTTGATTATCAATATGTTGATTTTCTTGGTAAGTTACATACTTGGTGGCTCAGACCATATCAAATTGAAGAATTATTTGATAATGAAGTTGCTCAACTTTCTCTTATTTATGATTCAAGGAAAAAATTGGTGGTAAATGGGCATCATTATGACTGTACCATAAAATATTGACGAAGGAGGAGTTTGCTCTACATTTTGTACAATCTAACCTATGTGTGATAAAAGAGGCTTCCTCTTCTGGCATAGATTTTGAATGATAAAAATCCTTAAAAAAAAGAGAAAAGGAAAAAATGAATAATTCAATAGTGAAAACCTTTCTAAGGTTCTATTGAATTAAGGCTTACATGAAAACTGGTTTCTGACTTGTTTGCCTTTTTGAATCTTCATCATTGTACAAATTTCACTTACTACAATTATTTAATGTTGTTTTTAGACTTTAGAAGCATAGAAAATTATCAAAATAATCCAAAGAGTACAAGACCCTTCAAGATAGTAAGGTATGTATTTCTTGAATTTTATTAATAGTTAGCCTTAACATTGCATGTATGGTAATTAAATATTGGGCATAACTATCTACAAACTTGGCAAAAATATGAGATACCCTACTTAACACCCCAAGAGATACCCTATATTACCTTTGGTCATGAAAAATCAGATTTGGTAAGGTAAAAGAATAGCAAAATGAGTGCTCTAGCAGTTTAGATGATCCATAACAACCATGCTCCAAAACGACTAGAGCTTTGAAATAATGTCATAAAATAAATAGGAAAATTTTGAATTTGTGCTCGCACAGGGAAACATAAATGGGCACATGTTCAAAATTTTCAAAAAAAAAAATAATTGAAATAAATTTTGGACACAACACCCATGATGTTGCTTTGATAAATGGACCCTTATATGAGGGTGAGTGTTGCAACATTTATTCATCAAATCCAATGGTGGGCATTCAACTTGGACAAAATTTAAAATATATACATGGTAATAATCTATCTTTTATGGTGGCATGATCTAAAACATCCCATCAAACTTGGTAATTAAGCACTACTTCGGAGCCATGCGAAAAATTAGTCTTGATACACAAAGTGCCAGCGGAAATAAGGGTATAGCATCAAAAAACTTGAAACATGTAAAATTTATCATAAGATCTAGACTATTGATATAGAAATAAACCATCCATAATTTTGCATAGGGAAGGCCTTATCCCCATGATGAAGTGGTATTCTTCCAACCGCCACCCTTCATCCGTGTAAGATTTTAAAAAAAATTAATGAGCAAATCACCAGGTGCCACCCATCTAGTCAGTGCATGGGGAGATGCAAAATCAGCATACCAGTTAGTGGGTTTATGCCATCTTCTAGAGTATATCACCATGCTCAAGCATAATATCCATAGGTGTTTTGTTATCATCACAATGCATGCTCCAAAAAAATATTTCTTTGTAGAACAAAGCATAGGGGTGTTGAACATAAATTGTAAGAGAAAGAAAGAAAATAGGGATTCCAAACAAAATTTGCAAAAAACTAAATTTAAGTTGCATAATTTGAAGTTGAACGCATAACAAATAGAATGGGTGGTTAAAAGCACAAGGTTGAACTAGACACCATCAAAGAATTGCAATGCCTGATGATCTTTGAAAATGCTCATATTTTTGTATACACTTTTCATATATGATGCGACCTTATTTTAATAGAAGTGTGTGTTTTATGCAAAGTATATATATATATATAAAATAGCAAATTACGTATTGTTGGCAATTTTGGGTATGTTGCCTAGCTTCATGTTTGTGAGTTGTCATTGATGTCAAAAGGAGTTTGTGTTGATGTCAAAAGGAATTTGTGTTGATGTCAAAAAGAGTTTGGTGCCAAAAAGATCTTGAAAGTTCCATGATGTTTGTTTAAGGGTTTTTATTAAAACCATGGTGACAAGGTTAAAGGTTTTTATTAAAACCATATGGACTCATTAAGGGTTTTTATTAAAACCATCTTGGCTTAATGAAAATGTTTTGCTCCTTGAAAAAACCTTAAAAGTCCATTTTGATTATTAATAAATAAATTAACTCAAACCTTTGAAAATGTTTTAAGTTAAGTTTATTATTAATAAAATAATAATTATTAATTTAATAATTATTATTGAAAGGGTTTCTAAACCCTTAGCGGCGCTCATGTAAAAGACTTACCTCGCCAACGCCGTTTGTTTGGAAGGAGCGCCGACATTGCATTGGATGCAAAAGACTATTAAAGGGCATTAATTCCTAAGGTTAAATACACCTCTGATTTGTGCGATTACCTTCGAATTCGTATTGCTCTGTGACATTTTATTTTGTATTGCTCTGTGACCTTCTATTTCAGATTACTCCGTGATTTTGAGTTTTGTATTGCATTGTGTTTAAGTTTTGATTTCATACGCATGTGAGGAAGATAAATCTGTTTGTCTTTAATTTTTGTAAGCAAAGGGAAGGTAAAATGATGAGTGGCACTTGAGAGTTTTGTTGGGCACTTGTGCTCCAACGACGAAGGCAGTGGAGTGAAGGCGCTCACTAGGCAGAGGTGTCGAGATCGATTTGCGTCGGGCATGTTTCATTTTTGGTCACGGATTATTGTGCACGTGGTACAATAGTAGCTTTGGGCCACAAGTTTGGAGGAGGAAGCACTTTGGTGCTTATGTTGGTGTCTCCACACTTCTCCTAAGGTTGGAGAATTGATTTCTGGCCAAGGTAAATCTTTTGTTGATAATGTGGAATATTTGATTTGACTTGGCAATTATTGTTGGTAATTGGATGGAGGTATAAGGTTAAATAGAAATATTGCTTTGACATTGTTATTATTGATGCTTAATGTTTATATGGTAAATGCATTTAGAAGTAAATGTATTTTAGGAGTTATAAGGGTTTAAGGAATAATTGTGCTTAATGTCATATTGGGGTTAGAAATCCTTTGGAGTTATTGAGTGGATATTCTCTTGTAATTATTTTTGAGGTTGAAGTTATTTTGTGATATATTAAGTAGGAGTTATAAGGTGTAAAGGAATATTGTTGATATGTATATTTGTGAGTTTTGATTATTTATGAGTTGGAGTGATAAGGTGTTATTAGGAATCTTATCATTATGCATTATTCCATTGTTGCTAACTCTAATTTGTGGCAAATTGAGAGTTAGTGTTGTGATAGATTTTGAGTTCTTCTTCATCAAAGTAAAGGTATGGGCACATTATTCCATGGTTATTATTGATTGATGATTTTCTAAAAATAAGTTTGGAGTGAAAAGTATTAAATTAAGTCTCCTTATTTGGAGTGGATCTTATTTTTTGAAAGTGGAAGTGTTGATTATGCATTATGAGATCATGATGAGTTTGAGTTATTGCATAATTCTGGTTTATGAGAGTGGAAGAATTTGAAGTTTACTTTAGGGTTTTTGAGTGAGAAGCTTATGCCATTGCTATAAGTTGTTGAAACCCTAAATGAGTTGTTTGGTTGTTGAGAGTTTGGTTTTGATATTGCTTCCATTGAGATTAAGTTGATCAAGTTATGCTTTACTTGATACATGAGTTGGGCTTACTCCTTTGAGATTTGATTTTATCAAGTTATAATTTGCTTGATAAACTTGGTTGTGTGGTTAAGTTGAGCATTCCCATTTGAGAGAAGTTGGAAATATCTTGAACCCCTTTTTGATGCTTAGAGAGAGATTTCTTTGAGTTCTTGAAAACTAACTTGGCTAGGGTTTGATAGTAAGTTATGGTTCTATGTTGGAGGAGTTGATTCCTTGATATTGCATTATTGGCAATTGTTGGGTTGTGGTTCAAGATCTTGTGAAAGTATACTACTCCTATGAGATTGATTTGAGTTGATATTGAAAGTTGAAGGATAGAACATATTGAGTCTCTAACAATTCTCTTTATGCTTCTATGAGATTGATTTGAGTTGAGATTGAAAGTTGAAGGATAGACCATATTGAGTATCTAACAATTCTATTTATGCTTCTATGAGATTGATTTGATATGATTGGATGAAACACATTGGGTCTCTAACAATTCTCTTTGTGTGTTCACATTGGGAAAGTTTCTTGGTAAACTTGCTTGAGCTGATTTGGGCAAGTTCTTGGTGAGCTTGCTAGGACTGATTTGGACAGGTTCTTGTGGAGAACTTGTGGGCTGATTTGGACAGGTTCTTGTGGAGAAATTGTGGACTGATTTGAATAGGTTCTTGTTGAAGAACTTGTGGATAAATTTGATGAAGTCTTGGTGGATACTTGTGAGCAATTGTGATTAATTTGTTCAAGATTTTGGCTTAATCTTGGGATAAATGTGATAGATATTTGAGAGCAGATTTGTGCTAGACCAGAGGACTAAGTTTGGTGCAGATTTGTGATAGAGTTTGAGAGGACTTATGCTGGATCGACTGACTGTGTTTAGTATAGGTTTTGATGAGTAGCTGTGGAGGTGATCAGTGAGGACAGAAGTCTCTAGATCCAGAGCAAGGAGGACAAGACGTCTTTTGTGGAAAGGAGTTCTACCTGTTAGTGGTAGAAGAGGCAATGATATTATGAAGTATCATTTCCAGAGCTTTGGGGGATAGGACATCTCCTTTGGGTAGGAGGCTCATAATTACTTCTTTGGGGGATAGGACATATCCTTTGGGTAGGAGGCTCATAAATATTTGATTAGGGGAAGATTCTCCTTTGGACAAGAAGTCCATAAACATTGTAATTGGGAAGGATTCCTAAAGGATTTGATTGAGAAAATTTAGTACAAGATTTTCTTTGTGGAGTATCCCACCTTGGATGAACCATGTTATATTGGTGTGTCAATTGTGTGATGACTTGTACATTGGTTTGATTACTACTTTGATTTTGCTATTTTTTCATTGCATTGCTTTCTAAAGTAAAAGGAAAAAGTTAAAAAGTGGTCTTATACTGTTCACCCCCCTCTCAGTATAAGTTTGTGTTCTTCACATATGTTGTCTAATATTTATTTTTAAGTGAATTGTGTGTAGATTCAGTGATTTTTACTGCCTTTCAGCATGTTTACGTCGAGGTCCCATTCGGACCTGGCACTTTCTGTTTTATGATGAAAAATCGAAGGTAAACATAACCACAACAAATAAAGACGCCTGACTTCTAGTTTGGAACCTGACTTTCGTTTGGTGCCTGACTCCTCGTTTGGTGCCTAACTCCTGTTTGGCGCCTGACTCCCGTTGAAGCAAAAGTACAACACGACCCCTATTGTCGGTAGAACAGAACAACGATTTCAGCGATGGATGCGGATGCGATTTCAGTGATGAATGCGGATGAAGGACAATGTCATAAAGCAGATGTCATCTATTTTTTAGCAAATACATAAATATCCATGTAAACCGATAAGCATGATATCAGACGTATTCTGTTTTGATAAAAATAGAATACGCTTAATTAATCTGGCAATAGATGAAATTGATTGTATATTCACTTTATCCTCCCTATTTCTATGTATTTGTTGTAATAGTAAAATCAGAAATAGATTTACCTCCAAATGTAACAGGGTATGGTTGCATATCTTATAAATATGTAGGCCACCCCTGAGAACCAGATCCCAAATTTTCTTTATAAATTTTTTGAAGTTGCATATAATACAATTCATTTGAGTGTTTTATTAATCTCAAACTAGCATCCGGTGAACGAATTGACTTAGGAAGAATCTACTAGAAGCTTGGGCCCACTCTCAATAGTATTCCTCCCACTTTTTCCTTATTTTTTATTATTTAATTTATTTCCTATTTTACTATATTTTCTGCAAATTAGTGTAATTTTGTAGCTTCCCTTATTTTCTATAATTTTTCCAGCAAGTATGCATTTTACTTTTTGTAGTTTATTTTAGTCATATCTTTGATAATATGAAATAGGTTAATGGTTTGGAAAATGAACAAAAACTCCAATGCAACAACACACCCCCCAAACCATAGAATCTAAGGGACTCATCTTATTAAGGAGATTTTACAAGCATATACTATGCACAATTTTTCACAAGTTTACGAGTTATCCTAGGTTGACAATTAAATGGAGGCAATGAATTTAACCGTAGAAACTTAACCAATATTTTACCCAACATTTTGGCACCATTGTCAAGGAAAAACCAACTATAAAATCCTATTCTAAAGAAAGTGTTTTTGAAGTAGTTTAGGTTACTTTCTATAGAACTACTCCATTCTAATTTTGTATGAGTCCACCTAGAGTTAGAGGACCAGATGATCATTTCATCAAGAACAAAAATATTGTTTCTTCAGAAACCTCTATTTTAACTATGCCAAATCCTAATAGTGATATCTCCCCACCACCATCTCCACCTATGCATTGGAGTCAACATCCACTTTTTGCATAGGATCCTTCTAAACCAGACCAACAAAATCTTAGGGAAGGATCAGTGGTAGGAAGAGTTCAATATGAGGAATATTTGTTGAACATTCAATGTTGGCAAGTAGTTGAAGATGAGACTATTTCAAATACTGATTTAGTAATCCTTCTAGAGGATAAAAGAAATGAATTAGAAGCCTTGAAAGCTACCCTAAAAATAGTAGGTGTAGAAACCCTATTTATAGACAAGATGGTTGAAGTAGAAGAAGCATCCACTAGTTTTAACTTCCCCATAGAAGAGGTAAGAGGAGACCACAAGATGAAACATATCTCTCCTACCCACCTTCCAATATTTAGAGGATTTCAATCAGAATATCTTGACCTATTTCTCTTCAAATTTGACGTTCTATGCAGGTCGGTAGACTATAAAACCGATGCTCAAAAATTAAAGTTGTTTCCCTCAACTCTTGATGATTCAACCCTACATTGGTTCATCAGTTTAGGACATAGATAGATAACTACCTGGGAAGACATGAAAAAACTCTTCCTAGATCAGTATCAAGACTTTGGTAGGGCATGAGATTCCAGAGAAGAAGTCTTGGATATGACTCAGAAGGAAGGTGAGTCATTGGAGGAGTATTGGGATAGGTTTAGTTTTAATTTGCAAAGATCTCCCCATGCAAAACTAGGAGATAGGTCCTTGAGAAGTATCTTCTTAAAGGGGCTTACGAATGAATCTCTTGATGCATTAAACATGATTTCTGGAGGGGACATTTATCAACACCAAATATCTGATATCCGATAGTTATGCTAGAACTACTCAAGAAGGAAGGGTAAATTAACTTCCAGAAATGTCAAACAATCAGCCACAGTCACTAAAATAGAGATAGGAAATATGCTAGAAGACCTCAAGAGTGAGATGTTGTCATCTCTTGCACTTCAAATGGACACTCTTCTACTTCAGATAAAGAAGTAGGAGAATGAGGCAGCATTAGCCTATTTTTATCCTAAATGCAGGGGAAAGCACCCTAGAAATGAATGTCCTGAAAACAAAGTTAGAGTATGCGTTGTGTGTCAAAAATATCATAAAACTAAGTTGTGTCTACAATTATCAAAATCTAGAGAAGATCCTGAAGTAATGGAAGCATACTTCATGGGCAATAGGAGAAACTGGCAATAGTCTCCTATGGGAAACAACATGCCAGCAGGAATGCCATCCTATGGGGGCAACAATTTTTAGCACCAAGGTCAAGTTCAGCCACCCAATATGGGTTGGTGGGGACAAAAACCTTGGACACATACCCCTCAAGGAGAAAATCCTTATAATCCTTACCCATGGATGCCATACCAGTAGCCTTGGACCATAGTGGAGAAATCCCAATGCTTGGAGCCCAGCTCCACAGCATGCAGGTCAAGTCCCACTACAACCAAGTTTACCAGCTCCCCCTACTTTGAGACCTGCTCAAATTTTGGCACAGCCTACATCTAATCCAAACAATAAAACACAACCAACATACCAGATGGAGAATGAGATGTACCCCATGTATAATATCAAAGTAGATTGTAGTCCTATACAATTGAGATCAGGTAAATAGGTAGGTGTAGAAATAGCTCCTTTGTTAGAAGAGGAGGAAAAGGTAGATTTAGAAAAAGAGGAATCACCTCTTATAGAAGAAATAGAAGATGAACCAGTAGCTGTAAATACTAGAGAAGGGGTTCCACATTTCCCAAAAATATTGTAGGAACCCAAGAAGCCAATACAACCAGAATTTGATATTCTTTCCAGTCTAAAAATATGATAGTCACAATCCCTCTTTTTTAGGCCATAAGAGACATTCCCATCTATAGCAAGGCCATAAGAGAATTGTGTCTAAGAAAACTAGGAAGAAAACCAGCACAGGCAATCAATTTGGTAGGTCAGTTAGCTGATCTTATGCTAGGAAACACCTACAACCAAAAATATTCAGACCTAGGAAGCCCTATTTTAACTATAAAAATTGGAGGCTATGTTTTACCCAACACATTAGTAGATCTAGGGGCTGCCATTAATGTCATGCCCAAGGATACCATGCAAAAACTTAGACTGACCAACCTGAAGCCAACCAAAACTATCCTTCAGTTGGTAGATAGGTCTACAGTGCTCCCTGAGGGAATACTGGAAGACATAACAATCATAGTGGATGCATGGGAATACCCAACAGATTTTCTAGTGTTACAATCCAAGTCTGGGTTGGGTGGTTATCCACTCATCTTAGGTAGGCCTTGGCTGGCAATAGTTGATGCCTACATAAGTTGCAGAAATGGGCAAATGACCATTTTTGATGGTCAGAATGTGAAAAATCTGATCATCCATCCACCTACACAGTCTGTAGATTTGTTGGGAGAACCTGAATGTGGAAACCAGAACATGAGTGGTTTATCAATGATTCAATCCATCATGGCACTTGATGAGTTGGAGGATGAGAGTGAGGAGGAAAGAGTGATATCAAAATTTTTCCAAGGAGAACCCTCCTATCCTCTTCCAGAACTACCACTTGTTGGAGGTAAAAATCACCATATTAAGCAAATTGAAGTTGCACCTGGGAGGGTATTAAACATAGATGATGAGTTGACAATTGATCAATAGATCAAACTGAAAGAAACATTAGTCAAACATCAAGGTGCCTTTGCTTGGGAGTATTCAGACATGAGAGGAATAGCTCCTGAAACTTGTACTCATCGAATATATCTGGAAGATGAAATAAAATTGGTAAGACAACCACAACGTAGGATGAATCCAGCTATGAAGGAGATTGTTAAAATAGAATTGCAGAAACTCTTGATAGTTGGGTTTATCTACCCTATTTTAGATAGTGAGTGGGTATCACCTTTGGTGGTGGTGCCCAAGAAAAATGGAAAGTGGTGGATCTATGTTGATTACAGGTCACTCAATAAAGCAACCAAGAAAGACCACTTCCCCTTACCTTTCATAGATCAGGTCCTTGACACCTTAGCAGGGAAGAAATACTTTTCTTTCCTAGATGGGTTCAGTGGATATAATCAGATTCAGATTGGGGAAGAGGATCAAGATAAGACCACATTCACTTGTCCATGGGGAACCTTCACTTACCGAGTTTTACCCTTTGGTTTGTGCAATGCACCTACCACATTTCAAAGGGTAGTTTTGAGCATCTTCTCTGATATGATTGGAGAAACTATGGAAGTATACATGGATGATTTCATTATTTATGGTGAAACTTTTGAAGAAGCCACAAAAAATTTGGAAAGAACACTTCAATAGTGTGAGGAAACCAATCTATCCCTAAGCAATGAGAAATGTTATATGTTAATGCAGGAGGGGATAGTATTAGGACATCATATTTCTGTAGATGGGATCAAGGTAGATAGAAAGAAGATAGAGGTAATCCAAAATCTGCCCACTCCCAAAACTCAGAAAGATATCCAAAGTTTCCTTGGCTCAATTGGTTACTATAGGAGGTTTATAGCAGACTTTAGCAAAACTGCTAAACCCCTAAGCACATTGTTATCAAAAGATATAGAGTTTATCTGGAAAAATGAATGTGAATAGGCATTTAACATTTTGAAAGAAAAATTGACTTCTGCTCTAGTCCTAAGGGGTCCAAATTGGACCATTCCCTTTCACATATATGCAGATGCATCCAATAATGTGATAGGGTCAGTTCTGGGATAGAAATATGGTGATGATTTCTATGCCATCTATTATGTCAGTAAACATCTTACAGGTGCTGAGTTCAATTATACTATCACAGAAAAGGAATTTCTTGTAGTCATACATGCTCTTAACAAATTTTACCACTATATTATAGGTTATCAAGTTTTTGTGCACACTGATCATTCAACTATCAGATACCTGACAAACAAACCTAGCATTAGTGGTAGAATTATCATATGGTTATTACTTTTATAGGAATTTGATGTGACAATTATGGAAAAACCAGGTAAGGACAATGTGGTGGTAGATTTCCTTTCCATATTGACACCTCCTGATCATACAACCATAAAAGATCAATTTCTAGATGAGCATTTGTTTGCTCTTAATGAATAGATACCATGGTATATAGATATGGCTAATTATTTAGCCACTGGTAAAGTATCCCCTACACTTTCACCACGTGAGAAACAAACATTGATAGAGAAAAGTGTAGACTTCTCATGGATTGATGGGTGCCTATTTAAAATAGGGTCTGATCAAATCATGAGAAGATGTGTTGCTGATAATGAGATTATAGAAATACTAAAATCTTACCATAATGAACCTTGTGGTGGCCATTTTGTAGGAAAATGAACTGCATTCAAAGTATTGTAGGTTGGATACTTTTGGCCTTCACTATTCAAAGATGCAGCCAAGCATGTGAGCCAATGTGACCAATGTCAAAGGATGGGTAGACCAACTCTCAGAGATGAAATGCCACTCCAACCGCATGTGCACATTGAGCCATTTGATAAATGGGGGATGGACTTTGTAGGACCCATTAATCCATAATCAGTAGGTAAGAGGTATATCTTAGTTTACACTGACTATGTGACCAAGTGGGTTGAAGTGCAGGTATTGCATGATTCTAAAGAGAAGACTATAGCAGACTTCCTATTTTCATCTATATTTACAATATTTGGGGTTCCAAGGGAGATCACAACTGACCAAGGGCCTCAATTTACTTCAAATTTGATCCAGGAAATCATGCAACAATATAAAATTAGGCATAACAAAACCACTCCTTACCATCCACAGGCAAATGGGCAAGTAGAGGTAACCAACCATGAATTGGAGAACATTCTCACAAATATGGTACAACAACATAGGAAGGACTAGGCCACAAGATTACCAGAAGTAGTGTGGGCTTACAGAACCACCTGGAAAACTACCACTAGTTTTACACCATTCCAGTTGGTATATGGGAAGAATGCTATGATGCCCATAGAATTTGAGATTAAGACTCTCAGAACTATAGTAGATTTAGATTTGAATCTAGATGAGGCACAAAAGGAATGGATTCAATAGCTTAACCAGCTGGATGAATACCATCGTGATGCTCTGCATCGGATAGAGGTCATCCAAAAACAAAGAGCCAAGTGGCATGATCATCACACCAGGCCAAAGTAGTTCAAAGTAGGGGAATGGGCATTATTGTATGACTCTCAATTCTAGGAGAGGAAAGGGAAACTCATGCAATGTTGGATGGGGCCATATGAAGTGATTGAAATCATCAATAATGGAGTTGTTAGAATCAGAATAATTGATGATAACAACATTATATTAACAGTCAATGGTCACCGACTATAGCCATATCATGTGTCTGAGACTTATATGATGAAGTCCAGATTAGGCATGGGGGAGACCCCAGTTGATTCCAATTTTAAAATTTATTAGTAATATATAGATATTTTTCCACATAATCCAAGAACAATTATTCTTTTAAAAGTCTTGTAATTTTTCTTTCTTTAGTTGTATTTCTATTTTGCAAGAACGATGCCCTGAGTGCAATCGTTAGGCAGCCTAGGAGACCTAGGCCTAATGGGCACAAGATCCATGAACCTACGCATTTCTAATTTTCTAGGAGATAAATATTTTAGTAGAAGTAGCTTATCCCCACTCGGAGGGGGATACCACATCTGAACACGTGTATGGGTGTTTGTTTTTGGTCTTCATGGAGAAAAATACCCGAATGCTGGTTCAAGTAGTGGATGTTGATTCTATCCTTATTCTTCAAAATAGAACACCAAAATTTTGATCAACTATAGGCGTACACCAGTGGACACATCAACAGAAATTGAAATAAATAAGGAGTACCTACCTTCCATTTTATGCAAGGGAAGGCGCCTGATTCTCATTTTTCAAAGAAAAAATGCCCGACTCCCATTTTTACGATGGAAGGTGCCCGACTCCCATATTTCAGGGAAAAGGTGCCCGACTCCCATTTTTATGGTGGAAGGCACCCGAATCCCATATTTCAAGGAAAAGGCACCCGAATTCCATTTTTGGGAGAGTGACACCTAATTTCCTTGATAAAAAAAAATACTTTCTATTTTAAAGTACGATTTTCGATTTCCAGTAAAAAGGTACCTACTTTCTATTTTCTATTTTAAGTATGGTACTTGATTGCCAGCAAAAGGTGTCTACTTTCCATTTTAAGCATGATGCCCGATTGCTAACAAAAGGTGCCTACTTTCCATTCTAACAAGCACCTGCATGCTTTGATTTGAAGGAAGGTGCCCGATTTCCATACAAGAAGGCACTTGCTTTCTATTCTAATGGGTGTTTGTACCTCGTATGAATAAATCTTCAGCATTGGGAAGTGGCCCGAGCCATGTCAACATTTCACCCACGTGCATAAAGTCAAACTTCTCATGGATGAAATTATTTTAATTTTTCCATGAGATATTTATGCACGTTCCAAGGTCATCAACGAACAATTTCCAAGGGAGGGATGTGTGTCATCCCATGAAGACATATTTTTTTAATATTTTCTTGAAATCTTGCAGGAATCCTCAAATGAATCAAATTGCAGCAACCGAGAACCAATCAAATGGAGAAAATTTTACCGCATGGGAAATGCGCACATCATTTTTTGTTACGGTACACATGGTCATCATAAGGCAACCAATGCAAGTGCACCATGAACGTCTGTGCATCATACACGCATGAAACATAATATAGGTGCGTACTTAATTTTTTATTTTGTATATATATAGTTTTCATAGATGTATATTTCTATAAAATAGTGTCGACATGATCCCCATTAATTATCCATCCAACCATTTTGCCCCATTTGGCATTTTTCCACGTGTAAATATTCTGTTGGGAGGTTACTCTTGGTCGTCATCCACTTAAAATCTAGCACACACTTTAATGAGATCTTGCACAGATAACTATAATTATTTCTAATTACGGTAATGGAGTGCCTGCGTTCATGGATGCAGGCAATTTAAAACCATGTATTGGCAAAACTCTGTGCAAGAAAATAATAGAGTTGCAGGAGATAGAAACTAGAGTGTGAGAAATTGTTGTAGGTAAAACTCAGAGCCAAGGGAAAATCAAAATTCACTATGGGAGGAAAATCAACCAATCATTTGCTAAGGAAGAATGAGCCCAATGACTATTCAGGCATTAGTGAGGATGTGTAGATACAATTCAAAGTTATCGGATGGATGGAATATTACCGTCTGTTGAGGTAGTGTTGTGGCTGCTTCACAACTAGCCCCAAAGCTTGGGGACCCACTTTAAAAATTTCCATTGGTGAGATTCATTTGGTGGTTTTGAGTAGTAGCATTCGTAGTTTGCATTCGTGAGGTTGCAATGCATGTTGTTTGGGGTCTAAAATCTCCTGCTTGGTTTTCCTGTAGATATTATTTATTAGGTTAGACTTGCATCTTTGGTCGCTTGTCTTGGATTTCGAGTGGTAGTATTGTTTCATGTTTTGCCTTTCATCTTTGAATTTCTTGTTATGTAGAGTTTTGGGTCTTTTAGTTAGGATTAGGTTCTTAATGGTTAATTTTAAATGTTTTGAACATTTAAGATTAACTCATCACATCTTAAATCAAACTAAAAAAAATAATAATAATAAAAAATGATATATATATATATATATATATATATATATATATATATATTAAAAATAAAAAATAAAATATTATTATTATATTTCATATAATAATAATAATTTAAAATTTATATATATTTATATATAAAAGAAAAGAAAATATAAAAAAATAAAATAAAAATAAGAATGAAGTAATGAAATAGGATTCCCAAGATCCTAATTTCACCCTCGTAAGGGCTAAGATCTAGGCCACTTGATTTTATTAAGAACAAAGTCTTAAGGATTTATTGTCTAGTAAGAAAATATTAATGTTCTTAAGAACTAATGTAATTTAGTCTTCCGTTGTTCTTGCAGGTAGGCTACGAGGTGGAGATGACTCGGCTTGGATGTTACCTTCTGGTGTGGTCAGGAAGACACCTATGTGGAGCTAGGGTACCAATGCGCAGCCAACAACAACGATGGTACCAAACATCGACAAGGGCAGCATGGGGAAGTGACTAGGCGACGAAGAGGTTTTTGACGAGCGGGTTCGACAGAATGAGTCTCGATAATACCAAGACATAACGGTGTATGTGGACAGTGCAATGGCGCAATGTGAAAGATATGCACGATGATATTATCTATGCCAAACTCCAGCAAAATATATGTGGGCAGAGGGCAAACCGCAGTGACGAAGATAAACAATATAGTGGAGGCTTCGGAGGAGACAACGCGATACAGGGGAACATCAACGAAAACCTACGTCGGGTTACACAGCCAGCGGTCTCGGGTGCTGATTTCGGAGACTCTGTGATGGATATGGTTTGTCGATGAGGAAAGAGTCAGACGATGGGTGTTGGATACACTACCACTACTGGGGCATAAATGATATCTCAAGGATGTGTTGTTTTGAGACACACGAAACCAGACGACTTCCATGACACGCAGGGTGTTGAAGTGCTCAGTCTGCATCATAGTTGGACAGTGTTAAAAGCACCAGGGCAGCCACCATATCACATGAAAGATAGCCCAAGGTATGATGTGGACCCCGCATGGAGGATTCAGACAGATAGCGGGCACCCATGTGCGATAACAAGATGGTGGGAGGGTCGATTTTCCAATCTATAGGCAACATACAAACAACGTCAGCATAAGGGAGCAATGAAGATTATTTATTATTGTCGAATAATAAAAGGAGCATGGCTAAAGTATTCGTTGCCTCAGTTTTAGAGAAGATGCCGAAGGCTAGAGTTGAGCCGGTTTCCAAATGAAGATGGTAGTGTGAGGCATCGATGTCTGAAATAAAGCAACAAAGCAAAGAACAATGTCGTCCAAAATCGATCCGGTGTAAGTGATGGGGAACCAATGTAAGCGTAGCAAAAGATTCCCAAAAATGGGGACAACGATGATTCAACATACGTCGGATGCAAATGTGGCTATGAAGCGCAACATCACACTGACATTCGAGCATAGCGGTAACTATTGTGGATATGTAGCAGAGAAAGTTAGGCTATGGCAGAATATTTAGAAAACGAAACCCCCACGACAACATTGACATTTTTATTTGATAGGAATAGAAGGACACGTTCACACTGGCAAGAGGGACAATCGAGATGCTTATGAGGATTAGAACTTGGGCGGTGCCGACAGAGTTTTCTGAAGTAGGATAAGCAGGATGTATGGCAGTCTTCGATGTGGTCAAAGGAGTTTTGTGGACACCAAAATTGAAACGATAGAGGATGCCATGGAATGGAGTCGGATCTAAGGGATCGTCGACAATAAGACTACGTTGAGCAACAGTTATTGAGTAGAGGCGGTGAGATGGGTAAACACCAAATGCAGGTGGAAGACCTTCTTTCTCGACACAAGTAGCAGCAGATGTGAGATGACATGGACCTGGCAGCAATCGACAGATGCCACATTGAAGAGCTCTTGGTTATACAATGTGTATTCACGACAAACAACAAACTGTATTAGCAATGGCATCGCTATTTGGTTACTTCGGGGTATCGTGTATATGTACCAACATCAACATAACAAGGACGTCGAGAGATTTGCGATAACGCACAGAAGAATGTTGTCCACGTTAGAAACCATACGGAGGCAAATTAACATGACACGGTAGAATATTAGTGTAGAGACGAGTGGATGGCACTATGTAACAGCTGGTGGACGCAGTTCCATGTCGTAAGGATCGTGCAATTTCTTTGATGAATACAAAGGGCGTTACCGGGCAGGGGCTGTGAATGGCGGGATAAATTCAAGCGTTCGCCTAAGGGGGACTATACAGTATAATGACCACTCGGAGACTATGGAAGACTAGATAGCCTAGTTAATGGCCTTAACAACAGCACACAGTAGTTCGAAGCGGAGCAACGTATCCCACGACGTAGGGTAATTATAAAGAAGGTGGTTACAGGTTGCTATCATGTTCCCATTAATACGGAAGGCAGTAAAGGTATCCTCATAAATACATCGAGAAGGCGTTACGTTTTTATATGTGCATCACCATGCAGGAAGGATAGATAAAGTTTATGTAAAGAAAAATACAATAAAAGAAAATAGGCCACCTGTTAGCCTATGGTGTATGGTGTTATTCATTAGAATTTAATTGAAATTTAATAAGGCTGAAGTGGACAATGTCACAGGAAAGGTCTAATTTTCATACTATTCATCCTTCCTTAAGTTATAAAAACCAAAATAGCAGGCAGGGAACAACAAACCAAACGCTTGGAAAACTAAACGTAGGAGAGTGGAAATAAAGAGGTTTTCAACGAAACAAAGGGCCCAAATGAAGGAAAATAAAAAGTTGCATGAAAAACTTTAAAAATAGAAATGAATGCATGCACAAGGGCTGATCTCTTGGAGACCTCTGAAATGCCAGGGCTGTTGTTTTTTTTGGAGGCCAGATTTTGTTGGAATGGAGGTAGAAACAGGGTTTGTTTGTGTGTAATTGCAGGATTTTTGGAGAGGAGAAAATCTGAGTATTCTCGATTTACTATTTATTTTTGTTTTCTTTATTCTCTTGATTTTTAGGCAATGGTATTGCACTTAAGGGTTTATTGTTGAATGTTCAGGAGTAGGAATTTAATTTTTGTCCTTAGAGTCTTGCACCCACTTTGTTTTGGGAGGTGTAAATGCAGTTCTGGCTAGTTGGGTTATGCTCAAAAAAATCTGATGTCTCGGATTTTGCATGCTAGGGTAGCATAAAATAAAAATTAAAAAAAAAATCAAAATCCAAAAATAATTGCATGGATGCATAGAACGTACTTTAAAGTTTCATTTTGCATTTAGATGTTTTTGCTCCGGAGTCATTTCAAATTTTTAAAAATTAGTTAAAGTTACTGTTTTATTGCAGATTTTAAAATTTTAAAATTTCAAAATTTCAAAATTTTCATTTTGAGGCCAAATATGATTTTTCCAGTTTTATATTTCAGTTGCAAGCATAAAATGAACTTTCCTTTACGAAAATTTCAATTTCGTCAAAAGGGGGGCAAATTTTAATAGCATTTCATAACTACCATTTTGGAGCCCTAAATTACCTTCTCTTTATAAAAATTCTGATTTTATGAAAGAGAGGTAATTTGTGCACTACATTGAAGGTTATTATTTCAAAGCATTAAATTATTCTTCTTTATGAAAATTTGATTTCATTTAAGAGGGATAATTAAAGTGACATTTTAAAGCCTCTATTTTAAGGCAATAAATTATTATCTCTTTGTGAAAACTAATTTCACCAAAGAGGGATAATTTATTAATCATATTAAAGGCTATCTTAATCTCCATGATAAGAAGGTACAGTTGAGGAGCATGTTCATCATTTTGGATTCACATTCATGAATAAATTTTAATCTTTACTTTTATGTTTAAAGTAGAATTTAATACAAGATAATACTTGTTTAAAATCCACTTAATAAGGGAAGATAAAATCTACTTTAAAATCCTCAATATAAAAGGAACTAAGGTACTACATCGTGGTCATATGAGGGCCAATTCACATTTACTTTTATTTTGGTTTCATGAACAATAATTAAAGTAGCATGGTAAAATAAACCAACACATGCCCCTTGTTTATAGTTACTTGCAATCACTAAGGTGTTCCTAGCATTGAATTGATATATTTTATTGAGATTACTAATACACATATGCAAATGCTAATATAGTAGAGACCTTGGAGAAATTGTTTGTTTAACTTCTTTGCAAGAGAGGGTTTTGGGATCCAAACCCTAAGGGAGAGTGTAATTTCACATTTGGGTAAAATTAACACTCAACATTTTGGTGCTAGAAGGAGGGCCTAAAGTGGTTTATTTTATTATGATTTAAAATGCTATAGGGATTTAAATTATGGAATGTTTCATGCCCTATTGATTATTATATTTAGACCTCTTTTAACACATAACATTGTGATGCAAAAAGGACATGAATTGCTATTCATTGGTCTAACGCTTTTGGATTGTTCATGGTTACTCAAGAGTTTTAATTGCTAAATATTTCAAGTTCATTTGATTAGCATCTTTGGCTTCCTCTAGCACTTAACACTTTGGGAGCTAGGAGGATATGAATTGATCTATTTTATTGCTATTTAGATGCTAAATTGTTCATGCTACTTGAAAGATTTATTTTAAAACATTGGTCTTGACTAACGAGGGTTTTATTTCCATATGATTACTTTCATTGATTCTAACATTCCTTATGTTTGATGATACATTAATGCTAACATGTTGCAAATTTGAGAATGTTCTTCAATTTCATGGTTTAATGGATACATATCTCTTGGTTTATGCTAACATGATGATTCATATGTTACATATTTAAGATTGGTTAGTCACTTCATGCTTCTTTGTAAGAAATCTTTATTTGACTAACAAATTGGTTTGAAGTTATTCTTCGAGTTTCACTAATGGCATCGATTTTTCCAACTAGGGCACAAATTTCATTGTGGATAGCTGGCTATTATCATCAATTGGATAGGCCTACTCATAAAATTCCTCAAGGGGTAGAAAATCATTTACCTATGTTTAAGCATGATGTGACCTCAGATAAGGAACATATTCAAAAATACAAGGATACCTTAAGGCAATTGCAAATATGGAAAGGAGATGTTCCTTGTAGATTATTGTAATACACATTAGATGAAGTTGCATACGAGTGGTATATACACCTATATATAGATTACATTACTTCTTGGGCTCAACTAGAAGCAATGTTTACTAGCCATTTTGGAAAACAAGTTGACCATGTTCGGATGTTAAATCAATTTATCTCTATCTCTAGCGAGCCTAATGAGTCCATGAGTGAATTCAACGATAGGTTTCATAAGTTGTATACCGAAGTGGTGCCCCATTTATTCATTTAAGAAGAGAGAGCTATTGAAATATACATGGGAGCTACACAACCCGTAGTGGCTACTTTTTTAAAGAAAAATCTTGACGACCCATCTTTGCATATAATCTATGAGGCCATGAGAGACTTATAACAATGGGCCATTTCAAAAAGAGAAATGGTGGACCAGCCATCATTGCTTAAACCTAAGGTGAACAATCAATGGAAGGAAGTTGAATGTCCAAATACAACCACCTTAGATTCCATCCAAGAGGATGTGCAAGCCTCAAAGTTGAGGTCCATTAATGAGGATTGGAATGACTATTGGGAGAAAGATACAAGAGTTGACCCCATTGAACAAAATCTTGACTCAACAAAGGTGGTTCAGACTGAATTTGAAAAATCAATAGATGAATCAGAAGATACAATAGAATCTCGTCACTTGTTTTTGGAATATGATCATTGTAAAGAGCAAGAAATTCAACACGAGTCAAGTAGTGATGAATTGGAGATGAGTGAATTAAAGTATTGTTGGAAAATTACTATTTGTAAAAGGTTAAAAAAGGTATTTTACCTTGGGTAAGATTACTTACCTTTTACCTTACCTGGACGGCAGTTGGACGACAACATCTTTGGGCGGCAAGAGAATTTGATTTTATTTTCTTCTCCCTTAATTTCTCCTATCCCCCCCTTTTCTCTAGTATGGTTATTATAATGTTTATTTAAACTTTGTAACCTAATGTTAATGGTTAATGCAAATTACCTTTGTATCAATTGCTCACCTCCCACATTTTGGTATCAGAGCCGAGAGCCGAGATCGGCCCGAATCCCAAGGTGGTGGGGCCCGTAGTTCGAGGCAGTGACATGAATCTTGAGGTAGCTCGTAGGAGCCGAGGTGGCATAGATCCCGAGGCAGCCTGTAGGAGTAGATCGACATGATTCCTGAAGCGTTGGTGGAGCTAGTCGTTGATGTGGTGACCTGCACGTAGCTTGAGGTGGTTCATTGACGTGGCGACCTGCACATAACCTACATGCGGCCCGAGGTGGTTCATTGATGTGGCGACCTGCACACGACCTGAGGTGGCATGCGGCCCAAGGCGGTTCGTTGACATGGCGACCTGTGCGCGGCCCGAGGCAAAAGGTTCTTCATAGCCTGCGACTGCCCGCAGGCAATCAAAGCACATTGTGTGCTTTGATCTTTTTAAAGAGCTTAAACATCGCCACATAGGCGATGTGGGACTAAAGTCCCAAAGGAAAAACCTTGCTTCACGCCGAAGCGTGAAGCCATAATTGCTTCGTGTTCGACATGTAAGCAACAAAGGCAGGGAGCCTGCTTTAGCTCCCGGATCTGCCCGGTAGCACAACGGCTACCCTTTGCCTTGACTCCCGCAAGGTTGAACGATCGAACCTCGATGGGGTCATTTTTTATTTTGCTTCGCGCGATATTGCGAAAGCAACAAGGGCAGGGAGCCTGCTTTAGCTCCCAGATCTGCCCGGTAGCACAGCGGCTACCCTTTGCCTTGACGCCCGCAAGGTCGCACGATCGAACCTCGGCGGGGTCAACAGTTTTAAAAAAAAAAAAAAAAAAAAAAAAAAAAAATCGTAAGGTAACTTTAAATTTTTAAATTTTTTTTATTGTAATTTCCTAAGAGGAAATAGCTGTAAAATTTTTAAAAATTTTGTTGAATTTTTTTTTATTTATCATTTAAAGTTGATGATTGACATTTCCTAAGAGGAAATAGTTGTAAAATTTTATTTTTTACGCTTTAAGAGGTAAAAAATTAGAAAAATTTCCTACGAGGAAATCTTTGTAAAAGAAAATTTCTGGGAAATTTTCTTTAATGATAAGATCGGAAGGATGTTACCAAGCACTTTGTAGTTTGTTACTGAGAACAAACGCTGAAAGCTTTGATGAGCACGTGAGAACACTAGGCATAAATATAGTTTTTTCACAGTTGCAAAACATGGTTATTGCACAACAGAGAAATCCTGATCTAGGATACGAAGCAGATTCTGAAGATAACTCCTTTGGGAGCAGATTTGAACAATCCAACACAGTGGAGATTGCTCCACAAGGATCTGAATATACTCATTATAGTAATTCAGTTGAAATCCTACAACCTCCTTCTCCTAAAATTATATTGATCAATGACGACGATGAACAAGTCGCTGACAATTTTGTAATTGCTGCATCACAACAACAAGAGTGAGTTGTTTATGATTGTAAATCAAGCAAGGCTTGATAGTTTGTAAAGTCTTTTTGAAATAAGACTATATAAGAGAGGTTTCTTGTTTTAGTAGATAATAATGGGATCAAATAACAATCTACCAATCCTCGAATTCGGTGGGGATAATTATGAGTACTGGTCCATCAAAATGAAGACATTACTCAGGAAAATGACTATGGGATAGTATTGAAGACGGTTACACTGCTCCAACAGATTGGACTACTTTAAGTGCAACCAACAAGAAGATCTTCAAAGATGCACAGAAAAATAACTCTTTTGCCTTATACCATCTTCAAGCGGCATTAGATCCAAGTATCTTTCCTAGAATTGCATCTTACTTAACTACAACAGATGCATGGAATGCCTTGAAAGAAGGATTCCAAGGAAGTAATAAAGTGAAGCAAGTAAGGCTTCAGACCTTAAAAATAGATTTTGAAAATATTAGAATGAAGGAAAATGAAAGAGTCGGTGACTACTGTGTACGAGTAAAAGCAGTAGTTGATATGATGCAAACTTTAGGTGATGACACAAAAATTGAAACACTTGTGAAGAAAGTGTTGAGAACACTTCTTCCTAAGTGGAATCACATTGCCATCATAATTGAAGAATCCAAAGACCTTTCTACTCTTACATTTGATAGTTTGATTGGATCATTAACATCACATGGAGAGAGACTTCAAGGAGCACCTTCAACGAGCTATGGAGGTGATGACAAAGCCTTCACTTCGAATGAAGCTGCAAGACGAGGACAAGGAAGAGGCCGAGGTAGAGGACAACAACAAAGAGGAAAAGGCCAAAGAAACTCCTATAGAGGAGGCAATCAAAACAGAGGTGGAAATCAAAACAGAGGAGCCAATCAGAACCAAAGCGGCAATGCAAGCCATGGAAATCAAGGATGAGGAAGTAACAAGACTAAAATAGCTTGTTTCAATTATGGGAAACAAGGACACTTCACTCGTGACTGCTGGTCAAAGTATTCAAAAGATCAAAGTAGTCAATATGGCTCATTCTACGGAGAAGAAGAAGGTCCATAAAATCTTTTTCTCTCTTATGGACAGTCAGATCAAAATCTTAAAGATACATGGATTTTAGATACTGGTTGCTCCAACCACATGAGTGGCAAAGAAAATCTCTTTGCTACATTAGATTCCAATTACAAATCCCATGTTAAGTTAGGGGATAATAAATCTTTGCAAGTTGAAGGCATTGGAGCTATGGAAGTTCCAACAAAAGAAGGTCTTAAAAAAGTGAATGACATATACTATACTCCACAGCTACAACACAATTTGTTAAGTGTTGGCCAAATTATGGAGAAGCATTACAAATTAGTTTTTGATGAAAGAAAATGTACAATCCTTGATAAAAACAATTGTAACCGAGTCATCACAGAAGTACCTATAACAAAAAATAGGTTATTCCCTCTAAAATTTGGTGAGCCAGGGAGAGCTCAACTTGCAAACATTGCTATTACAAATTCAAGTGAATTGTGGCACTTGAGATATGGTCACCTCAATTCCGCTAACTTGAAAATGTTAACATCACAAGCTATGGTGACAGGACTACCAAAGATTCAAGAACATAAGAAGGTATGCGAAGTTTGTGCTTTGGGAAAGCACTCCAGAATGAAGTTTCCAAGAGGCCAAGCGTGGAGAGCACGCTATCTTCTTCAGCTCGTACATTCGGACATCTGTGGTCCAATGCAAACAAAAAGCCTTGGAAACAATTCTTATTTTCTAACATTCATAGATGATTATTCTAGAATGTGCTGGATCTATTTTCTGAAACACAAAGATGAAGCATTTGATTGCTTCATAGACTTCAAAAATAATGTAGAAAAGCAAAGTGACTACTATGTCAAATGTCTTCGCACTGATAGAGGAGGAGAGTACTCCTCAAATGAATTTTTACATTATTGTAAACAAAATGGGATAAAAAGGCAGTTCACCACTGCCTATACCCCACAACAGAACGGTGTGGCTGAGAGAAAAAACCGCATCGTTGTTGAAATGGCACGAACAATGCTTCAGACAAAGCATCTAACATACAGCTATTAGGCAGATGCAGTGAGAACTAGTGCATATATTCTAAATAGAAGTCCGACTTCTAGTTTAGATGGTATCACTCCTTATGAAGGATGGTATGGTAAGAAACCAAATGTCAAACATTTTTGCATATTTGGTCCTTTAGCTTATGCACACATTCTTGAGGAGAAGAGAAGAAGCTTGATCCCAAGAGTCAAGCATGTATTTTTATAGGGTATTGTGAATCAACCAAAGGGTATAGATTGTACAATCCCAAGACACATAAAATAATTATCTCCAGGGATGTAATTTTTGATGAAGGGGGAGAATGGTGTCATAAAAAATTTGTTGATATTGACTCTAATTCGGAAAGTTCCACATTTTTACAACCCAAAAAAAGTAGTGGAAAAAGTTCCCCTTCACAAAGTCCACATCAGGAATCTTCATCAAGTACATCAAGTGGTACACCCAGTCCAAGAGGGACTTCTTTGTTGGCACCCCCAAACTCTCCAAAACAATTTCATAGATCTGTAAGCGCTCCAAGTTCGATGGATATTGATCCAGTTTCTCAAAGGAAAGAGACAAATAAAGGAAAGCGCATACTACAGAGTCATCCATCTTCTCAAATTTTGGATAGGAATTTCCAAAAAAGATACACTAGGAGTCAAGCTAGTGAGATGGACGACATTTTGTCAAGACTTGAAAATATTCAAATGTCAAGAGATGATGAGTTTCATGAACCAAGGGGTGATGTAGTCAATTATTCTTTGTTGGCCGCTACACAGCTAGAACCATCTAGCTATGAAAAAGCATGTACTAAAAGTATATGGCAAGATGCCATGGAAGAGGAAATATCCTCAATTAAAAAGAATGATACTTGGGAGCTTGTGAAGCTTCCCAAGGGAAAAAAATGTGTTGGATGTAAATGTGTCTATAAGACCAAGTTCAATGCTGATGGAAGCATTGAAAGGCACAAGGCAAGATTAGTAGCTAAGGGTTTTACTTAGAAATATGGAATAGATTATGAGGAAACCTTTGCTCCAGTTGCTCGACAAGAAATAATCAGAACTATTCTTTCCTTGGCAGCCCATAAAGGATGGAACATTCAACACATGGATGTGAAAAGTGCATTTTTAAATGGATACCCGACGGAAGAGGTGTATGTACAACAACCTCAAGGTTTCCAAGAACAAGGAAAAGAGAACCTTGTTTATAAATTGAAAAAATCACTTTATGGCCTCAAGCAAGCACCACGAGCATGGTACTCACGAATTGACGACTATTTTAGCAAGTATGGTTTCACAAAAAAGCAAGAGTGAACCAACTCTATACTACCTGAAGAATGGAGTAGATATCCTCATAGTTTGTTTATATGTTGATGATCTAATATTTATGGGAAGTAATAATAAAATGAATATGGAGTTCAAAAACTCTATGATGAATCAGTTTGAGATGAAGGATCTCGAATTAATGAGATACTTCATAGGAATGGAAGTACATCAATCAAAGAATGGGATCTTCATATGTCAATAGAAATATGCTCGTGACATGATCAAGAAATTTGCTATGCAGCAGTGCAAATCAGTTTCAACACCAACAACACATGGAATCCAGCTAAGCAAAGATGATGGAGCACCAAAAGTTGACATGACCAATTTCAGAAGCATGGTTGGGAGTTTAATGTTTCTCACCAACACTAGGCCAGATATACAAGATATCTTGTTTCTCTAGTATCAAGGTTTATGGCATGCCCATCCGAGCTGCATCTTCAACCAACCAAACGAATTTTACGATATGTAAAAGGTACATTGGATTTTGGAATCCATTACTACAAGTCTAACTCTGTGAAGTTAGTTGGTTATAGTGACAGCGATTGGGGCAGTAATATAGATGACATAAAATCTACATCGAGGAACTGTTTTAGTCTAGGTTCGGGACTAATAACTTGGAGTTCCAAGAAGCAATCTGTTGTAGCATTATCATCTACGTAAGCTGAGTATATAGCCATTACCCATGCTAGTACTCAAATCCTCTGGTTGAGGAAAATCCTTGAAGAGATTGGCGAAAAACAAATTGGTCCAACCAAACTGAATTGTGATAATATTAGTGCCATACAGTTGGCATATACTCCGATCCACCACAAAAGGTCAAAACATTTTGATACGAAGTATCACTTCATAAGAGATATGGTGGAACAGCAGATAGTTGAGCTTCCATACTGCAACACTTTGGATAATCTAGCAGACATCTTCACCAAAGGCATGGCTAAAGCTCAATTTATAAAGCTGAGAGACTGTATAGTCAGTCCTCTCAACTTTAAGGGGGATAATGTTGGAAAATTACCATTGGTAAAAGGTTAAAAAAGGTATTTTACCTTGGGTAAGATTACTTACCTTTTACCTTACCTGGACGACAGTTGGACGGCAGCATCTTTGGGCGGCAAGAGAATTTGATTTTATTTTCTTCTCCCTTAATTTCTCCTATCCCCCCCATTTTCTCTAGTATGGTTATTATAATGTTTATTTAAACTTTGTAACCTAATGTTAATGGTTACTGCAAATTACCTTTGTATCAATTGCTCACCTCCCACAAGTCTTGGTTTCCAAGTGAGGATTGGTGTGATCCCATTTTAGAAATCCCTAAATCATCAAAAGTGGTTGAAAAGGAGTTTGGAAGTAAATAAATAAATGAATTCGAAAACGTAATAGAGTTTCACCACTTATTCTCAGAAGATACTTTGGATGATATTGTTGAAAATGATAACCAAGAAAACCCACACCTTCCAAATTATGATAAAATTGAATTTTGGGTTACAAATGTGAATTGTGATCTTGCAAATTTGAATACAAAGAGTAACCTACTTTTGGAAATGATTGAACCATCTAAGGAAGGTGAAGGTGAGTTTGAGGATCAATCCATTGATAAATTTGAATAATCTGAAGGTATAGTTGAGCATCACACCCCAATTTTAGAATATGATCATTGTTAGTGGAATAAATGGGAGAACTTTACCACTCTGTCTAATGAAGCACTTGCTTCACCTAATATGCAGGACAAGTTGCAAAGGATAGTTCTACAACTCAAAAGAAACATCGGTCAACTACAAGAACAAAGTCCTCAAGATGCATATTTGGATGATGCTCCAAATCATTCTTATGAGATAAAGGTTGAAGATACTAAAAGTGATACTCTTTTAGACAATGAAGTAATTCTAGAATGGACTAGTTTTGGAACTTGTGACGAATCAGGATCTTCCATAAATTTGGTGATCAAAGCCTTCAACATGCTAGAGATGATGACCAAGGAAAATGTGAAGAAGAATTTCTTGAAAATTTTGAGGAAGAAATAGTATGGATGGTTAACAAGAAATGGGAAGAACGTGCTCACTCCAAACCTTCTAATGAACTTGTTGTGTCAATTGATATGCAGGATAATACGATTTTTTCTCACATGAGGATATTACAAATCCTATACAATCTGAGGAAGTTTTGGAAGAGGGATTCAAATCTCATCAAATTTTGGAAAGTGATAAGGATTCTACAACCGTTGATAAAGAAGGAGAACCACTTGAGGGAAAAGAAATTGAAAATCTTGATCCACTTATTAGTTCTACAATGCCTGTTCTATCTCAAAATGAGGAAATTTCAGAACCTGAATGGTTTGGGTTTGATATCATTGATGATCCAATTGAAAATGTCATGTTATTTGAAACAACCCAAGTGATTTATCATGGAGATGTGTTAGTTGACCCATCCCTAGATAGACAAGACCTATGGTTTGAAAAGAATGGACATGTTTTTAATTAGGTGCCTAATTTTTGTGTCTTTGATAAACAGGTGTTCGATGATGATGAAAGTCATGAAGAAAAGGTAAAAATTACAAATGCTCACAAAATTTTGTCAAATGAGAATATGCAAAAGGTAAAATCTCACCCTTTGTGTTCTATCATTCGAACTTCAGGTGATGATTTGCCTAATTGCTTGTTAGATTCAAATACTATCAATGATGAAATGCCATTTGTGGCTGATAAAGAATTTGACTTAATTTCTCCTCACACCACTAATGATATTGCTTTGTTGAATGAAAAAGGAGTTTATATGCTTGAAGTGTTAAATCAAGTGCATAATAAATTAATTATTGAATCTAGGATACAAACTTATGATAATCCTCATTTAAAAAAATATCCTAGATGCTTGCACGTAAATTTGATTGGTATACAAATTTGGAAAATGATTTGGCTTTAAAGTTTTTAGAAATAGGCTCTTGTTTGCAATGTCTCGTATATGAAAAGGAAAGCCTAATTTTAAATCATAAATCAAATTGCAAAATGGACATCTTAAAGAATAGACAAGATAAAATTCAAGATCAATTATTGTCTAATCAATTTAATGATTTGAATCTCACCCATAGGATCATTAATGGAACTAAATCAAATTGGTGGGGTGAGAGAGGCAAGTTGAAGTTTGTTGCATTGTTTGGCTTAATCTCGTTTTTGTTGGATTCCTACAACATTCGACATGCCTATCATGTTATATGTCTTTTGAAATATCATAATCATGTTTGGTATCCAGGGAAATGATAGCTTAAGCTTTCCACCATCTTGTACCATATTGTACATTTGTATATAGTTTTGGGTTCTGCATTTTGTTTTGTGCTTTGTCCTTGATTTTGGTTTGGATTTCATTTTGGTTTTTAATTTTATGTTTTGGGATGGTCCCAGGTTCTGAGGCAATATTTTGCGATCACTAACTCTTGGCCTCTAACATTTTTGAAGCTCATTTATTTTAGTAGGTTGGAATACCTGATCTGAAAAAAAATTGATGAACCCTAGAAAAGGGGGATGAGGTATTTGGTGATCATGCTCAGATTTTGGGACTAAAATGGTGGAAAGTGGAACAACGAAATATTAGCCAAAGCTCCACATGGGTCTCACACACATTAAATGGTGTTCCTGAAAGTAAGAAGGATGAAGTTGTCTTGATTTGCAACCCTAGGAGAAAATCTAAAATTCTCTACTCGGCTTTCTAACCTTAGTGAGACTTGATGCTTTGCAAGAGTTCCATAGGTACAAGCTATGCAACAAATTTCTTGAAATTTGTCATCTAGTTCAGGAAAACTCCACCGGGGCTATAGATGCCTGACTGGCAGTGGGGCCCTGGCTAGGCAAAGTTTGATACATAGAAAGAGAGAAAAAAAGAGAAAAAAAGAGAAAAAAAAAGAGAAAAAAAAGAGAAAAAAAAGAAGAGAGAATGAGCATTGAAAGTCTAGACAAACCTAGGATAGATGGGCTTTGCAAAGCATTAAGTGAACACACGGGTGAGTTAGATAAACCTCACTAGGACTATAGACACCTGACTGGCAGTGGGGCTCTATTTGTAAAATCTCCATTTTATGAGATGTACTTCATAGCCTAATGTAGATAGGGATGATGGAATCTAGAGGACTTTCAAAAATGCAAAAATGAATCACTTTTGCACACACTGAGCAAAGACAAATGGATTAGTTGTTTTCACTCTGAAGTTGTTTACCCCCACCTTCCCAAGACGTCGCTAAATGATTTTCGTTTCGCTGATTTTGTGTGTTTTCATTTCATATTGGGTTCTTATCGAAATGCTAGGAGTATTTCCCAACAGAGTCGCCATTTGTTGTGGATACTCCACAACTAGCCCCAAAGCTTGGGGACCCACTTTAAAAATTTCCATTGATGAGATTTGTTTGGTGGTTTTGAGTAGTAGCATTCGTAGTTTGCATTCATGAGGTTGCAATGCATGTTGTTTGGGGTCTAATATCTCCCGCTTGGTTTTATTGTAGATATTATTGATTGGGTTAGACTTGCATCTTTGGTATCTTGTCTTGGATTTCGAGTGGTAGTATTGTTTCATGGTTTGTCTTTTATCTTTGAATTTCTTGTTGTGCAGAGTTTTGGGTCTTTTAGTTAGGATTAGGTTCTTAATGGTTGATTTTAAATGTTCTGAACATTTAAGATTAAATCATCACATCTTAAAACAAACTAAATAATAATAATAATAATAAATGATAAAGAATAAAAAATAAATAAATATATATATTATTATCATATATATTTCATATATATGATAATGATATATATTAAAAATAAAAAACAAATAAAAATAAAAAAAATATATTTTTTATTTTAGCGAAAAACCCCTTGCGGGTCCGCCTTGGTCTAAGAGACCACGAACAGGGGGTTCTACACCGTCAAAGTCATTTGGGAGTCGCACCCGACCCTGCTCGCACCAACATTATCAATTGGATTTTGGATACCCAATTCAACTTTTTTGGTAGGGTGGAGATTTGAACCTGGACCTCCCTTGGAGGATTGCCCTCTCCTCTCCAACTCACCTACAACACCTGGGTAATAAAATATAAAATAATATTATAATTATATTTAATATAATAATAATAATTTAAAATTTATATATATTTATATATAAAAGAAAAGAAAACAAAAAACAATAAAATAAAAAATAAAAATAAGAATAAAGTAATGAAATAGGATTCTCAAGATCCTAATTTCACCCTCGTAAGGGCTAAGATCTAGGCCACTTGGTTTATTAAAACAAAGCCTTAAGGCTTTATTGTCTAATAAGAAAATTTTAATGTTCTTAAGAGCTAATGTAATTTAGTCTTCCTTTGTTCTTGCAGGTAGGCTACGAGGCGGAGATGACTCGGCTTGGACGTTGCCCAGTGGCGTGGTGAGGAAGACACCGATGTGGACCTAGGGCACCAATGCGCAGCCAGCAGCAACGATGGCACCGAACATCGACAAGGACAGCGTGGGAAGTGACTAGGCGACAGAGAGATTTTCGATGAGCGGGTTCGACAGAATGAGTTCGATAGAATGGCTTAAACGATGCCCCACTCATGGATGAAATGTGAAGGTAATACAGGGAGCCCGTAGGAAGAACAAGGGCACGCTCATCGACAAGGGTTTTTGAGATGGCATTCGTGGTAGTTTGGACGTCTACGATGACTACATGGACGCCTCCGTACGATGGCGCAATGTGAAATACATACACGACGACATTGTCTATGCCAAACCCCGATAGAATCAATATGGGCAGAGCAAAAACCGCCGTGACGAAGACAAAAAATACAATGGAGGCTTCTGAGGAGACAACGCGGCATCGGGGAACATTAACAGAAACCTACGCCGGGTTACACAACCAACGGTCTCAAGTGCCAATTTTGGAGACTCTACGATGGATATGGTTTTTCAAAGAGGAAAGAGTCAGACGATGGGCGTTGGATACACTGCCACTACAGTGGCATAAATGATATCTCGAGGACGTGTTGTTTTGAGACACACGAAACCGAATGACTTCCATGATGTGTAGGGTGTTGAAGTGCTTAGTCTGCATCACAGTTGGATAGTGTTAAAAGCATCAAGGCAGCCACCATATCATGTGAAAGATAGCCCGAGGTATGATGTGGATCCCACATGGAGGATTCGGACAGATAGCGGGCGCCCATGTGCGATAACAAGACGGTGGGAAAATTGGTCTGAAGGGGTCGATTTTCTAATCTGCAGGTAACATACGAATAGTGTTAGCATAAGGGAGCAATGAAGATTATTTATTATCGCCTAATAATAAAAGGATCATGGCTAAAGTATTCATTGCGTCAGTTTTAGAGAAGATGTCGAAGGCTAGAGTTGAGCCGATTTCCAAATGAAGACGACAGTGTGAGGCATCGACGTCTGAAATAAAGCAACAGAGCAAAGAACAATACCGTCCAAAATCAATCTGACGTAAGTGATGGGAGAACCAACGTAAACAACTATGGTGGATATGTAGCGGAGAAAGTCAGGCTATGGTAAAATATTTAGAAAATAAAACCCCTACAGAAGCATTGATGTTTTCATTTGATAGGAATAGGACACGTTCACGCCGACAAGAGGGACAACCGAGATGTCGATAAGGATTAGAACTTGGGCGGTGCCTGTAAAGTTTTCTGAAGTAGGATAAGTAGGATGTATGGCAGTCTTCGATGTGGCTGAAGGAGTTTTGTGGACACCAAAATTGAAACAGCAGAGGACACCATGGAATGGAGCCGGATCTAAGGGAGTTTTGGCAATAAGACTACGTCGAGCGGTAGTTATTAAGCAGCGAGCGGTGAGATGGATAAACACCAAACGTAGGTGGAAGACCTTCTTTCTCGACACAAGTAGAAGCAGATATGATACGACATGGACCTGGCAACAATCAACGGATGCCACATTGAAGAGCTCTTGGCTATACAATGTGTATTCATCCTTCTTTAAGTTATTGAAAACCAAAACAACAGGTTGGGAACAACAAACCAAACGCTTGGGCAACTAAACGTAGGAGAGTGGAAATGAAGAGGTTTTCAGTGAAACGAAGGGCCCAAATAAAGGAAAATGAAAAGTTGCATGAAAAACTTTAAAAACAAAAACGAATGCATGCACAAGGGCTGAATCTCTTGGAGACCACATGTTGCTGAAATGCCAGGGTTGCTGTTCTTTTGGGGAGGCTAGATTTTACTGGAATGGATGTAGAAATAGGGATTGTTTGTGTGTAATTGCAAGATTTCTGCACTTTGGAGCAAAATAAGAGGAGAAAATCTCTGAGTGTTCTCGATTTACTGTCTATCTTTTTTTCTCTGTTCTCTGGATTTTTAGGCAATGGTATTGCACTTAAGGGTTCATTGTTGAATGCCCAAGAGTAGGGATTTCATTTTTGTCCTTAGAGTCTTGCACCCACTTTGTTTCAGGAGGTGTAAATGCAGTTTCGGCTAAGTTGGGTTATACTCAAAAAAATCTCATGTCTTGGATTTTGCATGCTAGGATAGCATAAAACTGCATTTTCTGGTTTTTTGCATTTTATTTCAGTTTTTAGATTTTTTTTAAGTGAAAAACCTCTTGCGGAGCTGCCTTGGTATGAGAGACCACGAATAGGGGGTTCTACACCGTCAAAGTCACCCAGGAGTTGCACCCGACCCTGCCCGCACCAACATTATCAATTGGATTTTGGATACCCAATTCAACTTTTTGGTAGGGTGGAGATTTGAACTTGGGACCTCCCTTGGAGGATTGCCCTCTCCTCTCCAACTCACCTACAACACCTGGGTGAAAACTAATTTATAGTGGAAAACACCCCTTTTGAGGTGCCACTTTCAACAAGTTGGGCATAGGACATTCCTAACTATACCATATATCTGTAGGATGGAGACAAGGGGAATGGAACCTGGGTCGGCCTCTACCAGCACCCAGGGTATTTACCACTAAACTACAACAAGCAGATAAAACTAATTTATAGTGGAAAACACCCCTTTCGAAGTGCCTCTTTCAATAGGTTGGGCATAAGAGGAATGGAGCCTTGTCGGCCTCTACCAGCACATAGGACATTCCTAACTATACCATATATCTGTAGGATGGAGACAAGGGGAATGGAACCTGGGTCGGCCTCTACCAGCACCCAGGGCATTTACCACTGCACCACAACAAGCAGATTCAGTTTTTAGATTTTATTTTCTTTTTTCTAACTTTTATTTTCAGATTTTTTTTTAAATTTTCAGACATTAAAATAAAAATTAAAAAATTTCAAAATCCAAAAATAATTGCACGGATGCATAGAACATACTTTAAAGTTTCATTTTGCATTTAGACGTTTTTTCTCTAGAGTCATTTCGAATTTTTAAAAAATAGTTAAAGTTACTGTTTTATTGCAGATTTTAAAATTTCAAAATTTTCATTTTGAGGCCAAATCTAATTTTTCCAGTTTTATATTTCAATTGCAAGCATAAAATGAACTTCCCTTTACAAAAAATTTAACTTCATCAAAAGGGGGGTAAATTTTAATAGCATTTCATAGCTACCATTTTGGAGCCCTAAATTGCATTTTCTTTATAAAAATTGTGATTTTATGAAAGAGAGGTAATTTGTGCACTACATTGAAGGTTATTATTCCAAAGCATTAAATTATTCTTCTTTATGAAAATTTGATTTCATTTAAGAGGGATAATTAAAGTGATATTTTAAAGCCTCTATTTTAAGGCAATAAATTATTATCTCTTTGTGAAAACTAATTTCACCAAAGAGGGATAATTTATTAATCATATTAAAGGCTATATTAATATCCATGATAAGAAGCTACATTTGAGAAGTACGTTCATCATTTTGGATTCACATTCATGGATATATTTTATTCTTTACTTTCATGTTTAAAGTAGAATTTAATACAAGATAATACTTGTTTAAAATCCACTTAATAAGGGAAGATAAAATCTACCTTAAAATCCTCAAGATAAAAGGAACTAAGGTACTACATCATGGTCATATGAGGGCCAATTCATATTTACTTTCATTTTGGTTTCATGAACAATCATTAAAGTAGCATGGTAAAATAAATCAACACATGCCCCTTGTTTACAGTTTCTTGCAATCACTAAGGTGTTCCTAGCATTGAATTGATATATTTTATTGAGATTAATAATACACATATGCAAATGCTAATATAGCGGAGACCTTAGAAAAGTTGTTTGTTTAACTTATTTGAAAGAGAGGGTTTTGGGATATAAACCCTAAGGGAGAGTGTAATTTCATAATTGGGTAAAATTAACACTCAACAGGTAGCTAAGGAGTTCATAGTGTCTTTGAGGGATGGGGTTGCCAAAATATGTGGACTGGAAATTCCAGTCATAGAAGCCTACATTACCACTGTTACAAACCTTTCTCAAATAGGGGAACATACGTACAAGGAGGACAACCCTACACTCTACGCACAATGATTATTTGGACAACCAACTCCACACATGATATGCTCTGGTTTGTCAAAGCAGCACATCCCAAAATTTTGGAGACCAATCTTCGAACAGATCGTCTGGTTCTTCACATGCACGGGTAGGTTTTAATGGATAAATTCGAACCATTTCCTTTTCCTAAACCATTTACTTCATGGGGTTAAAATCAATGTCCTCCATTATATTGCATGTCCTCTCAAAGATGAGGCCAACCAGTACCAGGGAGGAACGACTTCTACCCTGGCTCACCATGGACTGATTTTGACCTTGGTGAGACATATCGAGGCACACAAGGAAGTGTCTATTGAGGAAGTTGTAGAAGATAATGTTGTTCCTAAGGAGGAAATAAAAAGCAACAACACCTGAATAGAATGAACAATCGATTTCTATAACAATAGAACAAACAGAGACGATGCTTGCATCCCAACCTGAGAAAATAAAATAGGACATAGGGTAGGCTTCGTCCCTTATTTTTCCTAAATTTTATGACGATGTAGGGTAGGATTTGTCAAGCCCTACTCACATGCCAATTTCCACAAGGACCAGGAGTAAGAGGACGAAGGCATCCATGGTCATTTACAGCTCATTCGATGATGATGATGAGGAGACTAGGGGATTGAGTAAGGATAAATTTATGGCCCGGGTATAACAGGATTTGGCCAATGGAAAATCTCCTCAGTAGAAGATGCATATGGAGGATATGCAACAACAACTGTAGATATTGAAATAACAAGCTTGTACTTGGGAGGCCAAGTATAAAGAGGAGTAGACTCTTTTTTAAGATTTTAGGAAGGCAACTACAACAAATATGTAGGAGTTGTACTAAACCATCCGCAAATTGTAGGAAACCATATCAAAATTGTAGCTACAAGCCCACGCAGAAGAAGAGCATGAGTCAAATGCAGTAATGGAGATTGAACAATCTCATTTGACAACGTATTTTGTAGACCAGGGGCAAGAATAAAATGTTGAGGTAAATGTGGAGTAGTCACCAGCATCATCTCACTCTGCAGATATAGAAGTCAATCAAGAATATGAAATTGAGGTTGAGGAGCCTCAAATTTCAATAAAATCTATAGAGGAAGAGATAAGGCAAGAAGATGAGATTGAGGTTGAAGAGCCTCAAATTTTAGCCAAGTTTACAGAGGAAAATTAGAAGGTTGAAGAGCCTTAAGACTCAATACACTATAGAAAAAGAATCTGAAGAGGATGTAGAAATTGAGACCAAGTAGCTTCAGTCATAAAGGGAAGCCTTAGAAGGCCAGTCACCAGATAACCGGAATGTGACTAATGAGTCACTTGAATAGGTACCTACAAAACATGCACAAATGAATCAAAAGTCAACATATTCTAAAAATTAGGGACAAGTAGCAACAATAGCAGCAGAATAGGGGAATTCCCCTGTTTCAATAATTCACATAGGACTAGAAATACAACCAAAGAAATTGAGATCTAAAAGAAAGGCTATAAGGGGACCTCAAAAAATACCCAAGACTAGAGCAAGGACTGCACAAATAAAAGAATTAGGCATGAATTTGGATGAAGAATGGGTATAATATCTAAAGATGTTTGCTGAGCAAAAAAATAAATTTGAAAAGCTCAAAGCAAACATAAAGGCACACAAGGAGTTTAGGAAGGCCTCTAAAAAAGTGGCCAAAGAATCCAAGACTCCTCCCAAGAAAATCAAATTTACCCGACCAGATCAGTTCTAGGATTTGTATGGGTCAACGAGTAATCAACCTTCAAATATGAAGGTATATTTTGAGAAGATGGGACTACTAGGTCCTGTACCACCTGTAGCCCAAGAAACAACAAGCAAAGTCCCTCTGGTAGAGGAAGCAAATTCTAATGATGATGCTGAAATTGAACCAGTGGTGGCTAGATTGCCTAAGGCCAAGGTTGCTAAAAAATATAGTGTTCCATTTTGGGATGAATCATCAATTCCAAAAGGAGAAATCTTACCCCCTTACCATGAGTATTGGAAGCAGGCTGAGCCAACATTCTAGAAAGAATCCCCAACCTTTATCGGGTATTACTTGAGGAATGTGATAGGGAGAAAAGTGTGGACAAAGAAATAGCTAGGTATAGGAGCCAAACCAATTCAGCCAACTCGATGCAGTAAGCACCAGAAATAGCCACAATAGGAAGTGAGCATCCCTAAGACACAAAAAAGGTGAAAACCCAGAGATAAAGAAAAATCCAAGGCCACAACCAAGCAGAGGAAGGAGAAAAACAGGGCCTATTGGAAAGTTGTAAATGAGACTGGTAATTATCAGTATAAAGTGGCACAAATATGTGCCAATCCTAAGGCATGAAGGAATTATGAGCTCTGAAAATACTTATATTTTTGTATACACTTTTCATATATGATGTAGCATTATTTTAATAGAAGTGTATGTTTTATGCAAATTTTATTTATATTTAATAGCAAATTTCGTTTATTGTCTAATATTTATTTTTTAAGTGAATTATGTGTAGATTCAATGATTTTTACTGCCTTTCAACATGTTTACATCGAGGTCCCATTCAAGCCTCACACTTTCTATCTTACGATGAAAACATAAAAGATAAACATAACCGCAACAAATAAAGAAAAGACACTAATTCTAGTGGTCGAATTATATTTTGGTGCATGAATTTCATTTGGCACCTGAATATCGTTTGACTCTTGACTCCCGTTTAGCGCCTGACTCCTGTTGAAGCAAAAGCACAACATGACCCTTGTTGTCGGCATAATAGAACAACGATTTTAGTAATGGATATGAATGTGATTTTAGCGATGAATGCGGATGAAGGACAATGTCATTAATTAGATGTCACCTATTTTTTAGCAAATACATAAATATCCATGCAAATCAATAAGTGTAATATTAGACATATTCTATTCTAATAAAATAGAATACACTTAATTAATCTGGAAACAAATGAAATTAATTGAATATTTGCTTTATCCTTCTTATTTCTATGTATTTAAAGTAACAGTAAAATAGAAAATAGATTGCCTCCAAATGTAACAGGGTATAGCTGCATATCTTATAAATATGCAGACTACCCTTGAAAACCAGATCCTGGATTTTCTTTGTAAATTTTTTGAAGTTGCATATAATACAATTCATTTGAGTGTTTTATTAATCTCAAACTAGAATCTGGTGAACGAATTGACTCAGGTCAAATTTGCTGGAAGCTTGGGCCCACTATAAACAGTATTCCTCCAAATTTTTTGCTATTTTTTGTCATTTCATTTATTCCTTGTTTTATTGTCTTTTCTGCAAATTAGTGTAATTTTGTAGCTTCCCCTATATTCTGTAATTATTCCAACAAGTGTGCATTTTACATTTTGTACTTTATCTCAGTCATATATTTGATATATGAAATAGGTTAATGGTTTGGAAAATGAACAAAAACTCCAATACAATAACACACCCCCAAACCATGGAATCTAAGGGACTCATCTTATTAAGGAGATTTTACAGGAATATACTATGCATGGTTTTTCACAAGTTTACGAGTTTACCCGAGTTGACAATTAAATGAAGGCAATGAACTTAACCGTAGAAACTTAACCAATATTTTTCCCAGCAATACCATTCGAAGATCATGGAATTTTTTCAACAAGCATGATGGATGGTATTATTGTAGAATTTTGATGGTCACTTATAAGGATTAGCAGTAGAGTTTTCCAGAACCCTTTATAATGATAGAGAAACTATCAATGGGATGTGAATAGAGGTAAACCCCTCTGTACTTATCCAAATTTCTAAATTACCTCTTGAGGGAATAGAATCGATTAAGTCATTTAAATCAACTCTTCTTAAGGTAGTTAAGACTTTTCAAGAAGATGGGGATCCTAAAACCCAAATGCAAATCAACAATAACATCTATAAAGGGGTAAAACACATTAGTCTTTTTAAACCATGGGATGAAGTGGCCATATGGATCATTCAGTACCTGATCTACGAGGGTCATTTTATCGTATTATTTGGGAACCATTCAAAATTCTCATCCATATGAAGCATGGTGCAAGGAAACCAAAATTCAGGATAAGCATTCCCTTGTACCTACACCTAGCCTTATATGACATGGATAAAATGTATCAAGAAGGAAAAGGGTTGGTTAGGTATCATGGCCTAATCAAATTATTTTGCAAACATCAGTTTAGAGGGAACCCTAGGACCTTCACCATTTTTTTTTTTTAACTTTAGGTAGACCAATCCCCTTCCAAAAGTGTGCAAAAAATGAAGAATGAGGTAACTAGTAGTGTGGTAGAAGCCTCTTTGGATGAACCTAAAATCAAGGCTACTTTTGGCCATAGAGAAAATTCTTCCTCACCTCATAGATAGACACTTACCATAGCCAGGCCAAGAGGATATAGGAAAATTAAAGTTGAATCAAGACCTATGGATAAACATAGAACTAGGAGAGTGGTCATCAGAATAGGGTAAACTGAACTATCTACTCAGGCAGATGTCTCTATCTAGAAGGAGCCCTTTGATCCTAATATAGTAGAGTAGCGTGCTGGTCAAGAAAATTCATCCTCTACATAGGAATATTTTTCTAGGGACTCTTCTTCCATAGAAGAAGAGTACCAACTACAACAACAAAGTAAAATAAAAATAACTAGGTCTATTGTTAGAAAATAGATTGAGAAAACTGAGCACCCTAGTGACACAAAAAATAGGAGATAACTCCATCACACCTTGATATAATTGAATCCACTATTGTAGAACAAGAACCATCCCCCTATACTCCTATTATGGAGACTATTTATATATAGGATAAGATAGAGGATGACGCGATATTTGTTAGAAGAGTAGGAAAAGAGCCCATGGCTAAAGGAGAATGCTTTAGGCAACATGAATATGCCCTAGAACATGAGCAACAACAAGTTTAAGGAGACCTAGCATAAATACAAGAAATTACTCCAAAACATCCAATATAGGAGACTGCTCTGAAACATCAAATGCAAAGAGATGCACCAGAATGATAGCCATAAATAGATGCTCTAGTACAATAGGGTACACAAACAACAACTTTGAAGCATAACACTATAGTACATGCAACTCTAGACGTACAAATTGGGGTAAGGTAATATGATATACTAGGTGAAGAAGAAGTTAAATAGGTGATTATAGCGTCTATAACTGTAACCTAGACTACAAGAATTTAGGTACAATATGAAATACCACCAATCCTTGATGCTCCACCAATAGTTGCACCACAAAAAACATGATGTTTTTGATAGATCATAATGCAAAATTATCAAGGTGGATGGCCAAATATCATGCTTTAGAGGAATGTCTTGTAGTACTACGACCATTGGAAGAGCATAATAGAAGACATGTAGAAGAAATTATAGTCTTGCAAAACAAGGTGAGGGACCTATGTCACATTGCAAAATAGATGGTATACTTTAGAAAACTACCAAAATTTATAACTTAGTCCTCAAAGAAAAATACTATAGGTTACAGGTAACGTGAATATGCTCTAACCATTCTTATGATTTGTCTTTTGAACAAAGATTTATTGAAGCATATTTACAAATCCTTGAAGAATAAAAGAATTTGCTTTGTGAGTTTTATTTACATAATCTTGTAGTAATGGAGGATTTTCAATTCATGTCACACATCTATATAAGGGATGTTCAACTTGGCCTTTACCTCCACTTTAAAAAATCAAGTATATTGGAAAAATGAGTGGAGGTAGTATAGAAAAAAATAAATAGGACCTGTGTTAGCGTATATTACATTATAGACTTAGTTATTTTGTTATTTGCTGATTATTATTAGCAAATTGTTATTTTATTATTGCAGTGGCATTCTGTTGAGATTCACCTTCTTCGAGCTAATCCAGGAATGCCTTGTATTATTTAAAAGGTTGATTCAATAGTCAATTATGTTCGATTCACTCACATGGTATCAGAGTTGATCAAGCTCTCACCTCAATTGTAGGCTAAGAGGAGGTTTGGTTTTAGTTGCGATTCGAGTTTTATTTCATACTGGATATTGTGGGCTGGTGACTGGATTTGGGCTGGTGGATAGCAGACCTTGAGCAAGGGGCTGACTTGGCCTAAAGACGATCGACACAAAACCCCTACGACACGATGAGGGTCATTGTGACACTGAAGGCAACTGACATGGGCCAACGTGACCCTAACCTGAATAAGCAGGATAGGCCCTACATGATGGGTTAAATGCTACCTAGATGACATGGCAAATGGTGACTGTTGTGGATAATCATTGACATGACAAGACAACACTAGAGTGGATTGGATACCTGAAACTAGGACCGAGCCTAAGCTGGACTGTGACCATTATGGATGCAATAAGGACACTATAGACGTTGACTCCACAGACTTCGTAAACATCCTAACAAGAATATATACAGATGACACATGGCACAACAGATTGGAGGCGTACCTGAGAAGGACTGACTACCATTTGGTAGTCGAATGTTATTATGCACATTTTTTATTATAAATCCCAAATGTGAACCCTGTACACCACATGTGGGATTATTGCTACAAATGCATCCTTGTGATCGAGTAGCAGTGGTAAGATTTGAAGAATTGTGATTTATCATTTGCATGCTTGCATTCAGATCTATGCTATCACCTGCAGAATCTGAAGATGATCATTTCTCAAACCAGTGCCAGATGATTGCAGTTAGGAGATCATGACATTTGTAGATGGCGATTCCTTAGCGACTGAGAGTTTTTCAAAGGTTTGATCTAAATTGTCAAGAGATAGAGATCATTTTCTCTAGATGATCATAGTCATTTTTTGGTGAACGCATACGATTTGCTACCACCGCTCCCAAGAAGAGCTACTATCACCACCGCCACTGCTGCAGAGGAGCCACAGACGAGCGGTGAGTGGAGATCCCACCAGACACGAACCCTTAAGTAAGGGGACATGATGCCTTTATCACGCCAAGCCACCTAGCTTGATTGGCTGGCGGCCCTAGGCTTAATGCGCTCATGGAGAAGAGGTCGGGGGATCGACTCCCTCCGACCCCCCACTATATTTTGGACAAAGGTTCGTTAAGTTTCTTTTTTTTTATAAGTTTTTTTTAAATTTTTTGTTTAGTTTAATTTAAAAAATATTTTATTTTTTCTTTATAAAAATTATTTTTAATATTTTTTTTTTGAAAAGGTAATTTTTTTTTATTAAACTTCACATAATTTTTTTTTAAACTTTAGAGAGAAATTATTTTTCAAAAAAAAAAAAACAAACTTAACAAGGGGGGCCATTTTTTCCATAATCTGCAAAATTCAGGGGGGATAGTGAGTAATTTTTCAGCATTTGAAAAAGCAATTTGGCATTTTGTAAAAGGTGCATTTTCGGTGGAAACCGACACCTTAGGTTCATTTTTTTGGATGCTTTATGATGTATGATGCATTTTTTTCTGCACTACTTCATTAAAGTAAAGAACAAAGCACTCCTAAGTTCCAAAAATAAATGAACCCAACTGTGCAATTTTTTATTACACTGCAGCGTTCGGTATTTGTGATACCTATGGATCGCACTTATAGGTAATGTTGTCGTGATTAGGCTACTGTATCTATCGCATAATATAGCTGCCAAAATGATGTCTGAGCTTGTTCTCTATCAATCATTGGGGAGGAATAAGTACACCATTTTGCATTTTTTTACTCCATCCACTACCCTAATCGTTCTTGTGTTTAGGCATAAATCCTGATGAAAGTTTTGACATCCGAAGTGTTTAGAGAAAGTTACGCCCCACGCATGAAGATTAACGACTTTATATGGTAGGTGCCATCAATGAGATGATTCCATTTCAGCACCACCTAAGCACCGCATATCGTATAATATTTAAAATTACCTATAGTCTCCCTCACACAAGGGTGGGTAATTTTTTTGATTTTTTAAAATACCTATAGTCTCCCTCATGTAAGGACGGGTATTTGTACGGTATAATGGCATGGCATTAAGGTATATCAAAAGGAGGACCATTTGGTGTTGTAAGGAACTCTCACAATGTCTGCAAAGTTAATGACTAATGCTCATAAGTTGTTGAAAGGTCCTAATTACACACCATGGAAAAAAATATGAAGGCAATCCTAGTCATGGATGACTTATACGATGTTTCTAGAGCAAAAACCAGACCTTCACCAGTTGCTTGATCAATAGTAACCACAACTCCATCTATTGCTCAGATAGACTTTGACAAGAAAGACAACAAAGCAAAAGTTCTCATCTTGCTTGTTGTTTCAGACGAAGTTCTACCCCACATTGCTGACTATGCACATAGTAAAGTGACATGGGATGCCCTTCAAACTATATATGATGGAAAGAATGACTCCACCATTATTTACCTTCAACCTCAATTACAAAGTCTAAGCATGAAGCAGGGAGAGACAATTGAACTCTTTCTTTGTAGAGTGTCTGAGTTGAAAGTAAAATTGATTTTTTTGGGAGAACCTGTTGATGACAAGCTCCTTACCTTAGTTGTATTGAGAGCTTTCCCTGATTCTTATAGGGTGTTGATCACCTCACTTTAGGTTTCACAAAGGAAAGTTACCTTTGTTGAGTTGGTCAATCTGCTTCAAAAAGAGAAGGCACTCCAACTTCAAAGAGATGATTCTTCTAATACAACCCTATACACCAACATAAAGGATTCAAAGAAGAAGGGTAATTTTTAGAAAGGAGGGAATTATCACAAAGATTCAAAAGGGAAACAACCTCAAAAAATGAAGAGATATTGCAAAATCTGTGACAAATACAATCATGATACAAACAAATGTTGGCACAAGAATAAGCAACCTAAATAGAAAGGCCAAAACAAACCACAAAACAAGAACAAACAACCCAAGGTGAATGTTGTTGTTGAAGAATATGACTTGGATTCTGAGTGGGCACACAAGGCACTCATGACTACCACAACCTCCAAGCAGAAGGATCCTGTATGGTATGTCGATTTTGGCACTAGTAAGCACAAGACTGGCAACATATCATGGTTTGAATCATTTGAGGCCAAAGAGGGCAAACCTATCACTATTGCTGATGACAAAAACTACAAGGTTCAGGGAAAAGATATAGTTTTAGTCACTCTTACTGATGGTAAGTGTCATATTGATAAAGTCCTCTATGTTCTAGGATTGGCAAACAATTTTTTGTTAGTCACACAAATTCTGGATAAGGATATGGTTGTAAAATTTTGTGTCGAGGATGGCAAGAAGTGTTGTTCTATTACCAGTATAGGTAAGAACATTGCAACCGCTTAATATAAGCATGGATTATTTGCCTTAGATGCTATATCTACTCCACATGTAGCCATGATAGTAGCTACAAAGGAGGCAACTTCCCTATGGCACAAGAGATATGGAAATATTAGTTCTGGCTACTTACTTGAGCTAAGTAAGTATGAAATGGTAAAGGGTCTTCCTTCCCTTTATTCCACATTGCCAGTGTGATATGATTGCTTTGTAGGAAAGCAACATAGAGTACCTTTTGATAAAAGCTCTACAAGAGCAAAGAAACCTCTGGAGTTGATTCACACCAATCTGTGCGATCCTTTCACACCCATCAGTTGTGGGGGAAGAGGTATTTTAAGTTGTTTGTGGATGATTACTCATGAAATATGTGGGTGTTCTTTCTAAATATGAAATTTTAAGCATTTGGTTTCTTCCAGCAATTCAAGAAATTTGTTGAGGAGTCAGGGACTTCTATAAAGACCCTCCGCTCAGATCGAGGGGGAAGTTTACCTCTAAATATTTTTTTGCATTCTTGGCTGCACATGGGATCACAATACAATTAAATACTGCTTATAATCCTTAGCAAAATGGAGTTTCTGAAAGGAGGAACCATTCTATCATGGAAATGGTTCGTTGTATGCTCACAAGAGCTATTCTTGGGCAACAATATTGGGCAGAAGCTATCACCACAGTAGTATATCTGTTGAATAGTGCACCCACAAAGGCCCTAAGAGGAATGACTCCACAGGAAGCATGGAGTGGTTGAAAACCCTCCATCTCTCATATTTTCATTTTTGGATGTGTTGTGGCTGATCCACAACACACCCCAAAATTGGGGACCCACCTTTTTTGCATGCTTTCAAAGAAGATCTCAGTGACCCAGATGCTAAAAATCAAGAAAAAGGCAAAATTGCACAAGAATGAAAAAGTGTCGCGATATCGCGACATGTTGCTCCGTCGCTGCCAAAAATGAAAAAGTGTCGCGATATCGCGACATGTTGCTCCGTCGCGGCCGAAAATGAAAAAGTGTCGCGATTTCGCGACATGTTGCTCCGTCGCGACCGAAAATGAAAAAGTGTCGCGATATCGCGACATGTTGCTCCGTCGCGGTCCAGAGAGGAGAGAGAAAGGCAGAATGGAAAATTGTCGCGAAATCGTGACATGTCACAAAATCACGGTCAAAACAGTCAAACAGGGCAAGGCACTAAAAGCGTCGCGATTTCGCGACAAAAAGCAACAAAGGGGCATGAAGCAAAAAACGTCGTGATATCGCGACAAGAAATAGCAAAGGGGCCCGAAACGAAAAACGTCACGATTTCATGATAGAAAGCCGTAAGATAGCTCCAAGTGAAAAAGCGTAGCGATTTTGCGACAAAAATCCGCAAGATAGCTCCAAATGAAAAAGTGTCACGATTTCACGACAGGAAGCAGCCGAGGTGTACGAAAGAGAAAAGTGTCATGATTTCACGATAGAAAAATAGCAAGTGTAGCGAAATGAAAAAGTTGTCACGATTTCGTGACATGTCGCTCATTGCATGAAGGTAGGAAAGTTGGAAAATGTCGTGATATCGTGACATGTCTTGTTTTCATGACGCATGAAGGCGAGCAAGGCTGCTGGTAAGAAAATGTCGTGATATCATGACATGTCGCGTTTTCATGATGAAAGTAAAGGAGCAAAGTTGCATGCATAAAAATGTCATGATTTACATGGGGTCATTATAGAACATGCATAGGAAGTGTGAAACACATGGCATACAGGTGTCAGGGTTACAAAAGCATTACATTCATAGAGAATATCAAATGTTTTGGCCTCGAACATAAATTCAAAAGCAACGAAAAGGCAAGAATACGAAGCGATGCGGGAGGTGAAACGAAGCGATGCAGGGTGAAACAAAGAACCATACCAGAAAGTATAAAAGTAGAAGCATAGATTGGTATGAGGGTCGGAAACCGCTACGGGCAGAGTTGTAGTGCCTAAGGCGAGAAGCCATTCTGGGCCTGCTTGGGAGTGTTTTTCTTCCCCTTTTTTTGGTTTTGAGAAAACCAGAGATTCTGCTATTGTAACATGATTTATTTTTAATGCAGGAGTGTTCAAAAATTTGCATCTTATTGGCAAGAAAGAAGGAGTTATTTTTTGCATGCAAGGATTTAATGTTTATCTTTCCCCTTTTCAGATTTCTAGGCTTATAGGTGAAGTTGAATGCAAGTTCTCTTGGTTGCTTCATGCGAATGTCTAAATCTGAAAGATCACGATTAAAACCCTAGAGACCAGCACTTAACTTATCTGGATTGTGCGTGTTTTGCAGGTTCAATAGGTTAGGTTGCATGCATGGAAACCTCATCATCTTCGGTTTTGCCAGGACGGGATAGCATCAAACTGAATGCAATTTTAATTTCTTTTTCTTTTGCATTTTATTTTCTTTTTGCTACACTTTATTTTTCAGAAGTTCCAATTTTAATTTTTCAAGCATTAAAATAAAATAAAAAATTAAAAAACTTCAAAATCCATAAATAATTCCTTCATGTTATGGCATTTCATTAAATTTTATTTTGAAGTCACAGCATGGTCATATAAAGATCAAATCACATTTGCTTTATTCGGGTTCAATGAACAATCATTAAAGTTTCACAGTAAAATAAACCACAGTGCCCCTTGTTTTCAGTTACTTGCAACCACTAAGGTGTTCCAAGCATTTTAATTAAATATCTTTATTTGAGATTATTAATACACAAATGCAAAATGCTAACATAACAGGAACCTTGGAGAAGTTACTTGTTTAATTTCTTTGCAAGCAGAGGATTTAGAACCCAAATCCTATCGGAGAGTGTGTTTTCACAACTGGGTGAAAATACCACTCAAAATATTGGCGCTAGAAGGAGGGCCTGAAGAGGTTTATTTTATCGTGATTTTAGATGCTATGGGTTTATAATTGTTTAAGAGCTTTACATTGCTAAATATTTCAAGTCCATTTGATTAGCATCTTCGGCTTCTAACACCACTCAACGGATTGGTGCTAGGAGGGCCGAACGGGTTTATTTTAGTGTTATTTAAATTTAAATTTTTTATGCTTTAGTCCTCTAACACTCAGCAGATTGTAAAAAGGACGGCCTGAATTTATTTACTTGTTCTATTTTAAGCAATTCAGGTATGTTGTATATTATTCTAACACTTTTCTGATTGTTCATATAGAAATATGTGATTTGATTTAATTTTGAAAATTTTGGTCTCATGCAATTACTTGACATTTGATTTTAATAAGTACATCTCTTGGTTGATGCTAACTTGATTTTTTTTTTACATTGCAGGTTGAATATTCAACAGATTTGGTTCTAAAATTACATTTTAAGTTTCACCAATGGCAACACTTGAGGAGCAAATGGTATCCCTAAGAGCTGAAATAACATCTCTAAGAGAAAGAATGGTATCAATGATAGAGGATCATTATAAGGGTTTATCTATACCTGTGGTACCCTATCAAATTCCTACAATGTTATTGGATTTTTTACGGTGTTTTAATCAAGAGGTGCCACTAGGATACTTGCAAAAACTGCATGTCTACAAGGATACATTATGTAAATTCCAGATTTTCTATGAGGAGGTGGCTTGTAAGTTATTTGCATACATTTTGGATGATAAACCATTCTTTTGGTACAGCCAACTACCCATGGAGGTTAGGACTTCTTGGATACAACTAGAAGCAGCCTATCTTTATCATTTTGGTAATCAAGGTTGACTTAGAAATCCTGAAAAATCAGTTTACCTCCATATGTAAGGAGCCTAATGAATCCTTGAGTCAATTCAATGGAAGATTTCGTGAGTTGCACTCCCAAATGTGGGAAAATTTTAACACATTGGAAGAGGAAGCCATGGAAGTATACCTAGGAGCCATACACCCCACACTTGCTTCACTCATTGAGGAAAAGCTGAGTGGTTTGTCCCTAGAGAAAATCCATGAGGTCTTAGAAGAGATAGAACGACAAGGTCTTGAAGAAGAAAAGGCACAACATGTTCATATGAGAGATTGTTCTTTTGATGCCAACCTACACCAACCATCAAACATAGCACCCTCCACTCCAATGATACCTAAGGTGAATGATCAAGGGGATGAATTTGAATATCCAAATCTTACAACCACCTTAGATGTAGTCCACGAGGAGGTGCAAATTGCTAAGCCAACATCCACTAGTGAGGATTATGCAGAAATGATCTCATTCATAGAGATACACGATTATCCGGATGAAGGGGTTCTAAATTCAACAATGTTTGATATATGTGATAGGATGGAACCCACCATAGAATTGAATGAAGTGGTTGAAAGTGAAATGGAAAGAAAACCAATAAATAAATTTGAAGATATGATAGAATTTCACCACTTGTTCTTGGAAGATACTATTGATGAGATGTGTAAAATTAAAGATCAAGAAATTCTTCACCCTCCAAATTATGATAAAATTGAATCATGGGTTACTAATTTGGATTATGATGGCCTTATAAATTTGAATTCAAGAAATAACCCACTTTTGGAAATAATTGAACCATCTAAGGAAGGTGAAGATGAATTTGATGAGAAGCACATTGATGAATTGGAAGATGTTGAAGAAGTAGTTGAACGTCACCACTTGATTTTGAAAGATGATTATTATGATGCTTGGAAGAAGTGGGAAGACTTCACTCATTCCAAAACTACTAATGAAACTTGTGTGCCAATTGATATACAGGACAACATAATTGCCTACTCAAAGGAAGACTTTACAACTCCTGTACAATTTGAGGATGTTTTGGAAGAAGGTTTCAAATCTCATCAAATTTTGGAAGATTATAATGATTCTATTACCAAGGACAAAGAAGAAAAAGAATTGACGAATGAATCAAGAGATCATGTCACAAACATCATGGAATTTCATTCTATGGATTTGGATGACGATTTTTACAATGGTTGGGGGAGATATGATGATGCATTCTTTTCTCACATCCCTATAGATGAAACTCATATTTCACTTGATATGCGGGATGTTGAACCTTCTACATCATACGAAGATCTCATATTCACAAGATTTGAAAAGGTGACAAAATTTGATCATGTTGAATATAAATTCATTGAAAGTGTGGATGCAAGTTTGCATGATGATTTGGAGGATTCAAATGAAGAGATACCATGGATAGTGAACAAAGAATTAGAACCAAATGACAAAGAGATTGATCAATTGGAAGCAACTCAAATGAAGGATCATCAAGATGAGTCATGGGACATACACTTTGACCAAGAATGTTTGAGGATTGAAAAGGATGACCATATTTTGAATTTAAATAATGTTTATGGTGAAATGTCATTAAAGGTAAATGAAAAACAAGGTATAATTTTTAATCACACCTTTAATAACATTGTTTTAATGAATGGAAAAGAAGTTGATGCACTTGAATTGTTAAACCAAATTCATCAACAATTACTAATTGAATCTAGGATAAAAACTTTTAATGATCCTAATTTAGTAAATATCCTAGATGCTTGTAAATTGTTACACAAATTTGATTGGCCTACAAATTTGGAAAATGATTTGGCTTTGAAATTTGTAGAAATAGGCTACTACTTACAAAATTGCATATTTGAAAAGGATAGCCTAATTCTAAATCAAGGAGGGAATTATGAAGTTTACATTTTAAAGAATAGACATGATAAAATTGAAAATCATTTATTGTCTAATCATTTTAGTAATTTGATGCTCACCTATGGGAGTATTATTGGAACTAAATCAAATTGGTATGGTGAGCATGGCAAGTGGAAATTTGTTGCATTGTTTGGTCTAGTCTTGTTTTTGTGGGATTCCCACAACATTTGGCATGCATATCACGTTATATTTTTGTTGAAATGTTCTAATCATGTTTGGGATCCAGGAAAGTGATAATCCAAGCTTTGCATCATCTTGTATTATAGTGTACATTTGTATATAGATTTTGGTTTTTGGTTTTTGGTTTGTGTTTTCAAATTTTCATTTTTGGGATTGCAGTTTGGTTTTGGATTGAATAAGTTTTAATTTAAAGTTGTGTGTTTATTTGACATGTTTTGTTTGTCTATATTAAAAAAAAAAATGATGAAAAAGTTGCCTTGAGATGCTAACTTATGTTCTAGATCGGGGAAATATGGAACATTGGAATTATGTGGTAGAAAGCTCCACAAGAAATACAAACAATTTAATAATATCGTTTGAAACTTGTGATGCATGAAGTAGTCAGTTTTATATGGCAATATTTCATCTGCAATTCAAAAGACAATGCATTCATATTACATCTCACTTTGCACATACATGCCATCTTAGTTGCAAATGCATTTCAAATACAAATCATTAAAGTGTGTCAAATCCTCTTAAGGTTATGCTATCACATAAATAAGAAGAAAATCCTAAGGTTGGGAACTGAGTCTTGAGATATCTAGAACCAAGCACATTTTATACACATTAAAAAGGATCTTGAGCAAAATGATCAAAACCTTGCTTGGAAGAAAAGGTTGGGCGAAAGAAGTATTTCATGTCTATCCTATTATGCAACATGATCCTTAAAACAATGGTTTTGACCACTTCCATAAAGCTTAAAGCCTAAAATTAGAGTAGTAAGGATAGGGCTAAATCCTCATCGAACTTAGGTTGAGGATCCAACTCCCCAAAGCTTTGATTTGACCTACATGGAGTAGTAAGGATAGGGCATAAATTCTCATCTCGCTTAGGTTGAGAATCTGATTCCCCAAAGCTCCTATGTCTCATTTCATGATAAATCTTGGATTGGAAGGATCGTACTACTTGTCCTCTGCAAAGGATGGGTAGTCATCCCCAAGGTCTAAGCAATAAAATTAATATTCTCCATTTTCATCCAAAGCTTGGATTGGAAGGATCGTACTACATGTCCCTAGCAAGGATGGGTAGTCATCCCCAAGGTCCAAGAAGTAAAAAATTAATTTTTCCCATCTCATCTTTATATTGGATTGGAAGGATCGTACTACTTGTCCTCTTGCAAAGGATGGGTAGTCATCCCCAAGGTCCAAAGAAATGAAGCTAAGTCTTGGATTATGGGGTTAAGTATGCCCATGCATGGCAACATGTCTTGTCTAAAAAACAAGACCACTGATTGTCCAAAGGGTTAGACTAGCATGACCATTTCTTCCATAATTGGTTAAATTATTTTGCTCAAAGTGAGGTAATGAATTCCAAATCAGAGTAGTAAGAATAGGGTTAAACTCCCATCTCGATTAGGTTGGGAGTCTGATTTCCCAAAGCTCTGATTTCACTTTCACTTGCACATGGGTTCAAGATAGTAGGGACTCATAACCAACTTTGGGATCTAATAAAGCAATTCATTATACATATAGTTGATCCTAAGAGGGTTTGATAATCTTGAATGTTTGTGTATGATACTAGAAGAAAGACTATGCCTTTTATAAAAGCAAAATCTCTTAGCATATTTATTAGGTTACACAAATCATTCACAATCTCACATATGCATTCATGTAAAACCGACGATGGAATGTTGATCAATTTCAAACGATAGGGAATGAAAACACATTGCACACACCGAGCTGATACTTAATGATTCTGATGATTCATGTATTTCTGATCTATGGGCATTTGTTTATATTTCTTATGTGCTAACGCATGTTTTCGAGTTTGTATACTTCCAGGTTGGGTTCTCACCAAAATGCTCAGGAGCATTTGACAACAGAGTCGCCATTTGTTGTGGCTGATCCACAACACACCCCAAAATTGGGGACCCACCTTTTTTGCATGCTTTCAAAGAAGATCTCAGTGACCCAGATGCTAAAAATCAAGGAAAAAGGCAAAATTGCATCAAAGATGAAAAAGTGTCGCGATATCGCGACATGTTGCCTCATCGCTGCCAAAAATGAAAAAGTGTCGCGATATCGCGACATGTTGCTCCGTCATGGCCGAAAATGAAAAAGTGTCGCGATATCGCGACATGTTGCTCCGTCGCGGTCTAGAGAGGAGAGAGAAAGGCAGAATGGAAAATTGTCGCGAAATCGTGACATGTCACAAAATCGCGGTCAAACCAGTCAAACAGGGCAAGGCACTAAAAGCGTCGCGATTTCATGACAAAAAGCAGCAAAGGGGCACGAAGCAGAAAAACGTCGCGATATCATGACAGGAAACAACAAAGGGGCCCAAAAGAAAAGCGTCACGATTTCACGACAGAAAGCCGCAAGATAGCACAAGTGAAAAGCGTAACGATTTCGCGACGAAGCCACAAGATAGCTCCAAATGAAAAACGTCACGATTTCACGACAGGAAGCAGCCGAGGTGTACGAAGAGAAAAGTGTCATGATTTCATGACAAAAAATAGCAAAGTGTACGGAATGAAAAGTTGTCATGATATCACGACATGTCACCATTTCACTGCATGAAGGCAGAAATAAAAACGTCACGATATCACGACATGTCGCGATTTCATGACATGTCTCATTTTCACGAGCATGAAGGCGGACAAGGCTGCTGGCAAGAAAATGTCGCGATATCGTGACATGTCACATTTTCGTGATGAAAGCAAAGGAGCAAAGCTGCATGCTATAAAAATGTCATGATTTACATGGGGCCATTACGGAACATGCAAAAGTGTGAAACACGTGGCGTACATGTGTCAAGGGTACAGAAGCGTTACATTCATAGAAATATCAAGCACTTTCAAGTCGAACATAAATTCAAAAGCAACGAAAAGGCAGGAATACAAAGCGATGCATTCTGGGAGGTGAAACGAAGCGACGCAGGGCAAAACAGAGAACCATACTAGAAAGTATAAAAGCAGAAGCACAGATTGGTACGAGGGTCGAAAACCGCTACGGGCAGAGTTGCAGTGCCTAAGGCGAGAAGCCATTCTGGGCCTGCTTGGGAGTGTTTTTCTTCCCCTTTTTCTGGTTTTGAGAAAACCAGAGATTTTGCTATTGTAACATGATCTATTTTTAATGCAGGAGTGTTCAAAAATTTGCATCTTGTGGGCAAGAAAGAAGGAGTTATTTTCTGCATGCAAGGATTTAATGTTTATCTTTCCCCTTTTCAGATTTCTAGGCTTATAGGTGGAGTTTAATGCAAGTTCTCTTGGTTGCTTCATGCGAATGTCTAAATCTGAAATCATGATTAAAACCCCAGAAACCAGCACTTAACTTATCTGGATTGTGCGTGTTTGCAGGTTCAATAGGTTAGGTTGCATGCATGGAAACCTCACATCTTCGGTTTTTCCAGGACGGGATAGCATCAAACTGAATGCAATTTTAATTTCTTTTTCTTTTGCATTTTATTTTCTTTTTGCTGCACTTTATTTTTCAGAAGTTCCAATTTTAATTTTTCAAGCATTAAAATAAAATAAAAAAATTAAAAAACTTCAAAATCCATAAATAATTCCTTCATGTTATGGCATTTCATTAAATTTTATTTTGAAGTTACAGCATGGTCATATAAAGATCAAATCACATTTGCTTTATTCGGGTTCAATGAACAATCATTAAATTTTCACAGTAAAATAAACCATAGTGCCCCTTGTTTTCAGTTACTTGCAACCACTAAGGTGTTCCAAGCATTTTAATTAAATATCTTTATTTGAGATTATTAATACACAGATGCAAAATGCTAACATAACAGAAACCTTGGAGAAGTTACTTGTTTAATTTCTTTGCAAGCAGAGGATTTAGAACCCAAATCCTATCGGAGAGTGTGTTTTCACAACCGGGTGAAAATACCACTCAATAGGATGTAAATTTTTCATGCACATACTGAAAGAGAAAAGGAAGAAGCTTCACAAGAAGACATTGAAGTGTATTCTTCTTGGCTATGATGAGAACTCTAAAGGTTATCATTTTATTGATCCTTTGACCAAGAATATTCATGTCTATAGATATGTTTTTGATGAAGTTTTCACATCATAAAGTACATCTGATGTATACGTAGATCTTGTGGAAACTAAATTTGATAAGTCCCCTTCGTCATCAAAGACTGGAGGTTCATCTACTTCATCTTCTTCACCACCATAGAAGAAGAATCCAAAATGATATACAAGTACAATCAGAGACTCAAAGTTATCCATCCCACCAGATTTGACTTTGGATAGACCTCATACTCGCAGTATGGCTTGATAGGAGAGAGCAGTAGTAGAGACTACTGAGGTTGATAATTTTTGCCAATCTTTTGAGGAACTTTCTATAGATCCAAAGAGAGAAAAAGAGGATATGGATATAGATGATGACAGGGTGTTTATGTCTTCAATGAATGAACATGAACCTATTTATGTACAATATGCCCTTAGTGAGCCATAATGGAAGGCTGCTATGGATGTTGAGTATAAGTCTCTGATGAAAAATAAAACTTGGGAGCTTGTCAATCTACCACAAGGAAAGAAGCCCATTGGCTGCAAATGGGTGTACAAAGTCAAGTACAAGGTATATGGGACAACTGATAAGCATAAGGCCCATATTTTTGCAAAGGGCTATGCACAAAAGGAAGGCATTGACTATGAGGAAAATTTTGCACCTACTGCTCGGATGACCACTATTTGAGTTATTTGTGCTATGGCAGCACAATATGGGAGGAAAGTTCACCAAATGGATGTCAAGAGTGCTTTTCTTAATGGTGATCTCCAAGAGAAAGTCTACATGACACAACCTTAAGAATTTGAAGTGGAAGGCCAAGAGCAAAAAGTGTGCAAGTTGGTAAAATCCTTATATGGTTTAAAACAAGCTCCTTGAGCTTGGTATATAAAAATGGATAATCCCCTCCTGAAACATGGATTTAAGAGATGTACATTATATGCAAACCTCTATTTCAAGAAATAAGGTTATGAGATAGTGTTGCTTGTGCTCTATGTTTATGATCTGCTCATTAAAGGCAGTTCAAAAACTATGATCTCTGCTATCAAAAGAGACTTGTGTAAATATTTTGAGATGATAGATCTCAAACTTCTTCATTATTGTCTTGGTCTGGACGTGAGCCAGAAGGAGCACTAAATCAAAGTGTATCAAAAAAAATATGCCAAGACACTATTAGAAAAATATTGCATGACTAATTGCAAGCCGATGGCAAGTCTGATGGAATCAGAGCTTCAGTTATCATGATATGATGAACCACCTCAGGTAGATGGTACTCTCTATCGATAGCTGATCGCGAGTCTCATATATCTGACTAATATTAGGCCATATATTATATTTGCTATCAACTATCTTTCGAGGTTCATGCAGGAAGCTAAGACTACTCATTGGAAAGCAACAAAAAATTTTCTTCACTATGTTCGTGGCACAATGGAATATGGCCTAGAATACAAGAGGAATTACAAATTCTTCTTGCAAGGATACACGGACTCTGGCTATGCCAGGTCAAATTATGATTGTAAGTCAACGTTAGGATATATATTTCATCTTGGATCCATTCCTGTCTCTTGGCACAACAAGAAGCAAAAGGTGGTTGCTATCTCATCCACAGAGGTAGAATATCGCATCGCACGTGAAGCTGTGTGCGAAGTGATATGGTTGAGTCGTATTCTGACAAGTATGGGTCATCCATCAAAATCTCCAATACACTTGTTCTGCGACAACCAGGGTGTTTTGAACCTTGTTAAGAATCCAGTGCATCATGAGAAAACCAAGCACATTGACACACAATGTCACTTCATACGAGATTAAGTTCCAAGGCACCGAATTCAGCTTCAGTACATTCCCACCGATGCTCAAGTTGTTGACATTTTTACTAAGGCACTTGCACGTGTCAAATTTGAATTTTTTCACAACTCTCTATGTATTGCAAATTGATGTAATCAGGGGGGATGTTAGTATATCTAGTAGTTATATTATTACCCAAATAATGTAATAAGGGGAGGATGTTAGCGTATATTACATTATAGGCTTACTTAGTTATTTTTTTATTTACTAATTATTATTAGTAGATATTTTATTGTTGCAACGACATCATGTTGAGATTTGTCTTCTTCAGGATAATCCAGGAATACCTTGTATTATTTAAATGTTGATTCAATAGTCAATTATGTTCGATTCGCTCACAACCTGGACTCCTACTTAGGCATGATCAACCTAACCCTAAGGCACTAATTAGTCAACACTTTTCTCTAATGGAAAACATGAATATTAGAACCACCTATATTGAAAACCTTAGGGGAAGTGTAGCTAATTTCCAAGCTTTCTATAGAAAGAACTTTGACAATGTAGGATCAACATGTAAAAATAGATGGGATGAACTACCTATCTCTCTAAGGAAAAGATAACCTATATCACTAGTAAATTTGATGTGGTCTCATAGGAAGGTATTGGAATTATAAGAGGTAGTACTTTCCATGAAACATGAATGGATAGGTATTTGGTTTAGGCCACCTACACTCCTTACTCCAATGTCATATTACTTTGATTCAGATATAGAGCCAGAACATCAAATTCAAAATTGGTTGGCAAAGATAAGAAGGAATAGGGGTATCATTCCAAAATCATAAATTTTTAGAGAATATCCATAGGTAAATAGACCTGAATTCTTTTGTATCTCACCAAAATACATAAGGGTATGCATTAGGTTAAGTAGAGGCGAATGATGAGACACCAAATTGTCTCATTATTTCAACATTTTTATACACATAAACTACCATTTTTGTCTACATATGATTATATAATTCCAAGTGCTTTATTTATTATGCATGAGAGTGTAAATGTTGACATGGTAAAATGATAAGAAATATTGACCTACTGTTAAGATAGTTTTTCTTGTATTTCTAGAGATTTTTGCATTAATTTTAGAATTCGGTTGGCATAAATAATGCTTTGGCAAAGGTATTATGAATGTATGTTTTTTAATATCTAATGTGCTAAGGTTTTTGAATGATTTTACCACCTTAGAAATAATTTTTAGATGATGTGGCAATTGAAACTTAAAAGGTGCACCAAAATAGGACAGTACAACTTGCTAAAATAGAATATGTAGATTTTGCTCTAGAACATATGGGAAAAAACTTATAGGATAATAGGAAAAAAATTTTGTATGGATATTTTGGGGTCATTAACACATTTGTAGCATGGAATAAATGAAGGAGGACATGAAAAAACATTGGATGTTGACCCAACACTTCAAATCCAATGCAATTACACATCACTAGTAATTAGCTTGATGTTTAGAAGTAGTTGCAAGATTTTCTACAGTAATAGCATAATTTGTCTTCTAATCAATTTTCAATGGAGGAAAGCAACGTGGAAAATTGGTAATAAATATAAACTATATTACAACTATTCTAAGGACTTTCTATAGCATCTAGAGGTACAGAACATACGAAAAATAGCCACAATAGAATTATGTTCTAATTTTGGATAGACTATTTGTTTGACTGCAAAACTGTAGGAGTCAATACTAGCAAAGCAGTCCTAGGTGCAAGGAGAATTTAGCATAAATATTATTTTTTAACTTTGTTGAAATGTTAATAGAATAGTTTTAATAGGACATTAAAGAGAAGACACAATATTATATAAACTCAATCAACATTTTATGTAACAGTTAATGTAGTCAATAAAAGTGCAGTATTTTTCAAAAGTAGTTTTCTATGGTTTTTTGATTTTATAAACTTAGGATTTGTTAATTTTAATCCTTCTACTAGACCAAGGATCAAGGGCCCACTCTCAAGGATAGTGGAAGGACACCTATAACATAAAATTGTAGGTTTTTATTTTGCTATTTTTTTATCAAATTGTTGCAAGTAGGAATGCTTTGTTTCCCCTATTTTTCCCTTGTTTCACATGTATATGATTTGTCATCTTATTGTAGCTAGTTGGATTTCAATTCATTTCTAAATTTTTCAATTATTTCACAAAATTATTATTTAGTAGTTCTTTGCTATTTTTTCAGCACCTATTTCCTATTTTCAGCAACTTAGTTTAGCAACATTTATTTCTAGCATTTTTGTATTTTTATCATTTCAATTCAAGTACTTTTTTTGTCATTTAAATGTAGCAAGTGTAATTTAGTTTCATTTTTCCTTAAAGTTAATTTATATAATAAATTAGTTTTCATTATGCAAGTGAGTGCTAATTAGTTTACTTCCTACAAAGATATTATGATTTTTCATCTTGATTTAGTAGCCTAATGCCCTTAATTCCAAGTGTAGACACCTAAAACGCATCATGTCGAGGTGACTACTCATATGGGACATGCTAGAAGACCATATGGAAGACCTTGGATAGATACCAAGGTATAGCAGTGGTTTTTACCACTCAATTTGGGCACCTTTGCCTAGTCAGTGCTAGCCACTTCTGACACCCATGGTTAGCAGAGCTGACCGCGCTTGTCAGCCATGGTCAGGCCTCAAAGTCAGTTGGCCTTTGACCGATTCAAAGTTGGTTCAAATGGCCAATTGGTTGTGGATTGGAGCGGTTTGAGTGAGGAAGGTTCTGGATCCTTCCATCCAACAAGCTCAACCACCCAATATTGTTCTTGGCTTCCTCATGAAGCCACCCCTAGCCCTTGGAAAATGCTATAAAACCCCCTCCAATTGGGAGAAAATATATAGATGAATCTCGAGTTGAAATGCAGTGAAGCCCTATCGAATTGCATACTCACTTACATGCATTGAGAGGAACACTTTTGCTGCCCAATTGGAGATCACATGCCATGGAGGTCCTAGGAGGCTAGGAGATTCAAGAAATGTTAATTCATGCAATCCATGCACCAACTGAGCAATTCAACCACCAAATCTATTAGAGGACACAGTGGTGACCCTTGATCATCAATTCCTCAAGGAGAATTGAATATTGGACACCAAATTAGGAGGGCAAAAATATTTCAAGCTCAGCCATGGCTATCAACCATGGTGGATAGTGCTCATCATGAATCAGACCCATGGTCAGGTTGTCATCTTCAATTTCCTTATTTTCTAGCTTTAGGATTTGTTTAATTGCATTATATTAGACATATATCATGTTAATTTGCTTTAGTAGAGACTTTGACTGGTGCAATTAGAGTTTTTAGTCATTTCCCTTCACTTTTGCAATTATGGCACTAATGGTTCTTTTCATGCTTCCATGCTTTCAATTTCATAATTAATTCAATAGATAGCTAGATCTGCTTTTGCTTATATGTTTGTAGCAATATTTTTAGGTTTAATATAAGTTTAGTATGTTTCTTGCACTTTCTTGATTTCATGCTAGTTATACTACCTTTTATGCAAATACCTCCTAAAAGCCTCATCAAGAGAGGCCTCCTTTGTTGCTAATTGCTTCTTGTTGTTTATTGCATGTAGGACTAACAGGGTTTTGAGATGCAAGGTAGCAAATACCTCTAATCATGGAGAAGAAGGTCATCGACACCTTGGAGCAGTTCGTGTCCATTTAGAAAGTCTGTGTATTGCACCTACCCCATTGGGGATTTCAAATTGTGTTAATTGTATCAACATTTGGGTGACCCTAAGAGGGGCATGATTGTAACCGAGATTTGATTCAAGATTAATAAAAGAAACATTCACTTTCTTGTCATATGCAATCTTGTCTTTCATTTCTTGCTTTAATGATTGATTTCAATTAATGTATTACTAGGTGTATGCTTTTTAGATTGGTATAGAAGGTGATCATGGTGGAACCTCCACATTTCATGCCATGGATCATTGATTTTATTGATTTTTTTATGATAGGTGCTCACCATGGTTGATAGCCATGGTCAAAATTTGTCATCATGGTTGACACCCATGGGCAATAGTGGTCACCGTACCACAGATCCATGGTCAGAGTCTGACAAACCAGACAGTAGAGGAGTAAAGCTCAATCAGATGTGGACCTGAGGTAGGTGCCACTATCACCTTCTATTTCTATTTTTACTCTCTATAAATTTCTAGAATGCAAAAATGTTAGACTAATTAGGGAAGACAACAAAATTAGCAATATGCATATGAGTCCTTAGGTCTTTCTCTTTTTAGGTCTTTACTAGGTGCTGCTAGGAACAACGGACCTCTGAGTGTAGTCCACCCTAGTCTCCAGCATTCTAGAACCTCTTTTATGCTCTGTTTGCTTGCTTGAGGCCCGATCAGTGGCCATACCATCATTAGTATGCATTGTCAAAATATCATGTAAAACTAATCATGCATGCTTTCTTAATTTGAAATGTTCCTTTTTCTGCATTGCATATAGAAAAGAATCATTTGAATGTTGTATTATGCATCTTTCTTTCATGCAAATTAAAAGGAACCACACACACCATGATTCACATTGTAAATGCTAGTGAGTTGGAAGTCACATCCAACCACTAGTAGGGTTTCAATGATGGTGGTAGTGATTTCCATCCGTTGGCCCAACTCCCATGTACCTTATGTTCTAGACCAATACCGGACCCAAGAACCATTCATAGCCCAGAAAATTTGCATGTACTTCTCTTCGAAGGGTATAACGTTGACTGGGTGAGATTGGGTGAGGGTCTAGTAGGACCTGTGCTCCCTGCCTAGGTGTGGACTTCATCACCACTTTGGGGGATTACATGACCTAGAGTTCATAGCTAGGTTGTCGAGCTATGAGTATACAGGTGAAATCCCTTTAACAATTGAGAAAATCATCAACATATTACAAACATGACAAGAGTTACTTTACTGATACAACACATTGCAAAACACATCAAATAGTTTAGGGCTCATTTTAAAACTTTAAAAAGAGATAATCATCATTGTATTCTTTGCATGTTAATAAAAGTTAAATCTAGACATAGGATACACAATGGTGCAAACACAGAGAGGTCAATCCGGGCATAGACCCGAGATCGAAGCCCAAGCTCCACCTAATGCACAACATGATGTAGAATACCCTCAATCACAAAATCCTCCTGGACATCATTCAATGAGTATTAGAGGGGATAATTCTACATGAGGGGATTCCATTGAGAATACCCCAATTAGAGGAAGTACTAGACACTCCTCTAGACATAGATCAGAGCATGGGACTTCCTAGCATGGGGGTTCCACACATGGTAGCATTTACCATGACCGCATTCCTCATGCATCCATGGGTTCTACTAAAGAATATGTCATTGAGGGATCCAGATTGGTACCCCTTCGACCTATAGCTAAGGGAGGCTCATGACCTCCACCATCCGAGTATAGATAGGCTCGAGATCCACCCATTCAAGGGCAAGTATATGGGACCACTTCTGAGCATAGGCCCATGCAGACTCCCTATAGGGGTGAACCTTGTAAGTTCACCATAGATATATCAAAAGTGGGAGCTAATGGTATGCCACCTCATGAGCCTTGGCATAGTAGATAGTTAGATGGTCTAGATAGAGTCCTAGGGTATCTAGGATATAAGCCTATACTTGCACCCTCTCGACCTATGAGTGAGTGTAGCGGAAGCACCATTAGGACCACCCGAGAACCTGGAGAGTGCTCCAAGCATTCTCATGACATACGTGCTCCTACATCTCATGTAGGCACAGAGTATAGGAGACAACCTGACATGAATGTCATATTTATAGACAAAGGCAAGAGTGTGGTAAATCAGTCCATTGGAGGACATACCCATAAAGTCGCTCGAATAGAGTGCACACACTAGAGGCCTCAGATGGTCGATCATGTTGATAGATCTCATAGAATGGTGTTAGAATAGAGATGGTAGATTCTCCAAGACCAATTGGAGGATGTTCATACAGAGAAAGAGTACCTCAAAAATGAGAACTCTCAGAGGTAGAGGTTCATAAGACAAAAATTATATGAATAGTGCATGCATGAACAATGCATCCTTGATCAGAAGGAGCATGTTGAGAGAGAGGATCGATTGGCTAGCACTAGTTTACCTCCTCATAGTGAGACCAGGGAGCGTGTCGATAGATGAGTGGCTTCACAGCCTGAGTTATACCTTGAGTACATAGACACACATACTCATCGTACGACTCAACATAGAGATCGATGTCCAGCATCCAAACAACGTGAGCATAGGTAGTATGAGGAAGAAGTGGGAGAGGAATTAGAACAAGAATATCTAAAAATCTCCCAATTCGAGGAGGAGGGTGAGCCTAGTCCACCACCTCGATAGAGGAAGAATCTACCTTCGAAGGTGCCTCCAAGGCAATCTCGAGAAGAGGAGTTCCTTTCCTCATAGGCCTATAAGGCCTTAGCAGAGAAGGTCCAAGCCATAGAGAAGCAAGGAATGACTTATCAAAAGCCTACCTTGAACAAAATCCATAATGAACCTCTATGCATGTCAGTGCCTATTTTAGCCTATCCTGAGCATTTCAAGATGCCTAGACTGGAAAAGTTTCAAGGAGAGGAAGATGCATAGGAGCATGTAATGAGTTTCCTAGATATGTGCTTTCATATTGAGAGCAATGATGCTTTGCTCCTGCGCACCTTCATTATGACCCTCTCAGGCCCAGCTCGGGAGTGGTTCAACCAATTAAAGAGGCACAACATCACTAGTTTCAAACAACTAGCCGATGCATTTCTTGAACGCTTCTCCTTCGACATCAAGAAAAAGGTAAACTTATCCGACCTGGCTGCTTTAACGCAACACGATGATGAGCCAATGATGGATTATGGAAAATGATGGAGGAAAATGATGGCAAAGCTACCATTCTCCATCCCATCCTCTGAATTAACTTGAATGTTCATGAAGAGTTGTGCCAAGCACATTTCATTATTGCTACAGTTGTAGTAGTACCAGACATTCGAAGAGGCTTTGGTGCAAGCCAAGGTGATAGAGGACATCAAGTTATAGGAGGGTAACTTGAAGCTCAGAAATAAGGAGTGGCACAAGAAAAGCACTGAGAGACAATAGGCCAAGCCGGCCCATGTTAATCAGGTGGTGTTGAACCTTCAAAAAGGGGATAAGGGGCAACAACAATGAAACTATCAAGCCCAACCTCCTCCTATGCAATATGAGCAATGCAACAATAATCAAAGGGGTAAAAATAAGGAACAATACCCACCTCATGTATTCACTCAGTTATCGAAGTCATTGGCTTCGATTTTTCATCAGTTATGCGAGGCGAAGGCTATACACTTACCCGAGGTCAAGTTAATGGACCCTAATCAGCCTAAGCCTAAGGGCTACAAGGATGATCAATATTGCATCTTTCATCGATCGAAAGGCCATGACATTGAGGTATGTTGGTCTTTCAAACATCTTGTGCAAAATATGATCGAAAGAGGTACGCTTCTTATCGACAACCCACAAGCACCTAACAATAAAAATATGGGGATTTACAAAAATCCTCTACCAAATCATGAGGTACCAAAGAATAATGTTGGCCAAGTCAACCAAGTACGCATCGAACCACCAACCCAGGGGTTCATCAAAATGGTCAACATTGTCACAAGGAACGTGAGGTATGAATGACCAAATCAACCTCCAACACCCATTAGAGTCCAAGATGTACCTCCTCCAAGGCCAGCCCAGCATGTGCCAGGCCCACCAACTAGACCGGTGGTGACAATCAGGAGTAGGTTGGTCCAAAACCTACAGATGACTCCAACAAAGTTGTCAATTTATGAGCTGATTCAATAGTCTCCCAAGCATAGGGAGATGCTTATGGACATCTTAAGGTCCATAGAAGTGCAGCCTCAGGATCCCGAAGCATTTACACACTTCATGGGGCACGTGCAATAGTGTCAAGAACCGGTCATACAATTTCATGATCATGAAGTCAAGATGGTTTCCACTATTATAGCAGACCCATCATTGCATATTATTGCATGTGTGAATCACAAACCATTCAAGTAGGTTTTTATTGACATGGGGTCATCAATAAATATCATAACTACCAAGGCATTAACTCACTTGAAGTTTCCCAAGATGCATATCATCCCTTCTACCTTCACGTTGAGAGCTTTCAATGATGCATTATGCTCAATGGTCGGTACTATAGTTTTACCTATCCAGGTAGGACTGAAGACCATCCCGGTGATGTGTCATGTAATCGAAGGTGCTATGCAATATAACATACTTCTAGGGAGGCCTTGGATCAGAGAAATGCATTGCATCCCTTCTATTCTACATCAATGTATCAAATACGTTCATGAGGGATAGGTTCACATGGTGCCTTCAGATGAAGAACCCTTTAAATACGTGAATCTAGAAGATTTTCTGAGGGAATTCATGCTCCCCTCAATGCACCTGGATGTGTGGCCAGTATCACCAATCAAAGATCCAGGAGGTAAAATCAAATAAGTGTGTGCTAAACCTGCAATGTCCGCATCTCAATGATCGGAGCACACGATAATTGCTTCTACTAGACCGTCTACATCTATGATGCATCGAGATGATAGGAAGTTGAAAGCAAATATGGGTGAAAAAGAGATAAAGCAAATACCCAAGCCAATTATCATTGAAGCCCCTACTCCCATGGAAGTAGAGGAAATTCAAGGAGAAGTCGAAGAGGCACCTCAGCCTACTTTACCTACATCTTCAATAGGGTCATCTGCACCGTAGGTGACCATCCATTTGGTTAATCCTAGATTAGGGGAATATATCATGTAGAATGTGATATTCACACCAATTATCGAGACTGCATAGGACATGGGCCGACCATGAGCCCATCACCTTCCCGTAGGGATGGTGGAACCATTAGGGGTGCCACCTAACCAAACCAACTTCATCTATGGAGGGCTAGACCAGCTTGCATCTCCCACGCCCATGGATGAGGATGATAATGAACCATTCACTATGAATGTTCATTATCTCTCTAACCTAGAATACACCATGTGATACTTTGAGTATTACCATTGGCATGGTTATGATCTCGGACTATTCGAGCAAGGGCGTAGAAGGCCATATGAACCGTAGTATCAGTTGCCAACTGATAGGTTTGGGTTAGGATACTATATTCGAGGATAGGATAAACTTCTCATGGTATCTTTAGACCACCTGTACCTCAGTCTAGGGGGTGAAGTTGACTTCAATCCTTATCACCCTAATCCTTCCACATTTTAGAGGGATAACCGGCTAGTGACCTATGTCACTATAGAGCCACCCGAGAGATATCATGCAAACATCTTGGTGGAGACCGACCCAGAACACATTCCAAGAGCCAACTTGGACAATCAAAGTCATGGAGCTACCAAAGATATTGGTATGCACATCCAGAGTCTAGACATAGCTATAGACACCAAATCAAAAGTTGCTTCTGAGGATGTGCATGTAGTATCCATCATCAAAAGTGATGGACCAGACTATAATTCTGGAATAGATGACACTGAGTTATCCTCAAACAATGAGCAATCCGAGGATGAAACCGAGTTGGCCTACTTGGGCCCTACACTCTTGCATCATATTTTACCTTTGGAATCAATGACTATGAGATGAAGAGCCCTTCAATATAAAATTATGATAGTGATGATGAAGATGAAATAGAGAGAGCCTATTTAGGACCTCCCTACTTGCATCATCGTAATGCACCATATACTACTGAGGAGATGTATAGAGAGATCAATCTCCATCCTCACCTTAGGGGAAGACCACCAAATCTTAATGTGATTTATCACATGGTGTTTCCCGATCTACCAACGTACATGGAGCTCCTTGAGCCCAATGATCCCATCCGATAGTCTATTCATGGACCGGATCCAGAGATCCCCATACCCCCAGAACCACATCTCGGGGATGGAAGTTTTGCTAATGTTGAGTCACATGCACGTGGTCTTGGAGACATGATCCATTCCATCAATATGATCTCCATTGATTTGACCACTCCACTCCACAATCCAACTGATCCTTCCAAGCCATTGTGTCTTAATGTAGATGCTATTGATTGGGATCATGCTGATTCACCTCTAGAGCCTAAATATTTCTTCCCTAATGAAGAAATGTTACAACCTTTCCATTTTGCGCTAGGCTATGCACATGATGTCTATCATGCTGAGGATGCTTCCAATGAGGAACCTATAAACCCAATAGATGACATCCACTTGATCCCTACACCTCACCAGCTTGAGGAGGGATCCCATATGTCAGAGGAAACCTTTGAAGTGGATATCAGTAATGATCCCACTAATCCTAAGAAGGTTAAATTTGGAGAAATTTTGACTCCTGATGAGCATGCCAACCTCATCCCTCTACTGAGAGAGAGACCTGATCTCTTTGCTTGGACTTATAAGGACATGTCGGGTCTAGATCCAAAATTGGTTACTCATAACCTTTCGCTAGATCTATCAAAGAAGCCAGTCAAGTAGAAACTCAGGAAGATGCATCCAATAGTAGCCTTAATGGTTAAGGATGAGTTGCAAAAGTTGTTGGATGTAGAGTTTGTCATTTCCATCGACTATCCAGAATGGGTATCAAACATGGTGCCTATAGGAAAACCTGATGGAAGGATCCATATCTGTACGGATTTTAGAGACCTAAATAGGGCAACACCAAAGGATTCATTTCCATTGCCAAACATAGATGCTCTCGTAGATGCAACTACGGGTCATGAGATGCTCTCCTTAATGGATGGTTTTTTTGGTTACAATCAAATTTGGATTAAGCCCGAAGACCAACATAAAACCATGTTCATAATGCCATGGGGGACATTCTATTACAAGGTTATGCCATTCGGCCTGAAGAATGTTGGTGCTACATATCAGTGGGCTATGACATATATCTTTCATGACTACATGCATAAGATCTTAGAAGATTATATCGATGACTTGTTGGCAAAGTCATTGCTACGTGAAGAGCATGCTGAGGTCCTGAGAAAAGTCTTCGATCCCTGATAGAGCATAATGTCAGGTTGAATCCTAAGAAGTGCGTATTTGGCGTAACTTTAGGAAAGCTCTTAGGATTCATCATTTCAAAATGAGGCATCGAAGTTGACCCAACAAAGGTCAAGGCTATTTTAGAAATGCATCCCCCCATGAATATCAAGGAATTAAGAAGCCTTCAGGGCAAAGTAGCATCCATAAAGTGATTTATCGCATAATTATCGGATAAATGTTGACCCATGAATCGACTGCTACACAAGGGGGTCCCATTCAACTGGGATGAGGACTATCAAGTAGCCTTTGCTGAGATTAAGCAATACCTAGTGACACCGCTAGTGCTAGCTCCACCAAGGCCAGATGTACCATTCTTGTTATATATATCAGATTGACTTTGCATTGGGAACTATGTTAGCCCAAAAGAATGTGCAAGACAAAGAACAAGCCATATATTACATTAGCCGAACCTTGGTGAGTTATGAGCTAGGATATGCATACATGGAAAAGTTGTGTTTAGTAGTAGTGTTCGCTACAAAGAAATTGTGGCACTATATGTTAAGTCATACGACGTATGTCATATCAAAACAAAATCCTTTGTAGTATATGATGAGCAAGACATATCATAATACACGTACTACAAAGTGGATCATGCTATTGATAGAATTTGATTTGGAATTCATAAGCCAAAATTCCATTAAGGGATAAGTCATAGTTGATCAACTGGCTGAGGTACCTCTCAAGAATAGTAGGCCCCTCACCATAGAGCTTCCTGATGATGCAGTATTTGCCTTATCAGAAGCACCCAAACCCGAGGAACTGGATAACAAAGCTGATATGACCTTGTTCTTCGATGGTTCGAAGTGTGAGCAAGGGGGTGGTGCAGGAATAGTGTTGTTCATGCCACAAGGAGCTCCAATGCCCTTGTCATTCAAGTTGGACTTTCCTTGCACTAACAATAATGTTGAATACGAAGCCCTAATTTTGGGTCTCCAAATAGCTATCGCCATGAAGATCAAAAGGCTAAATATCTTTGGTGATTCCCTTCTCATTGTTAACCAAGTTAAGGGATTATTTCAATGTCGATGTCCGGTATTGAAAGCTTACAAGGATCTTGTTGACATTTATCTAGCTCAACTAGAATGGTACGACATCGAGGCAATCCCTCATTCATCCAATAGATTTGTAGACACAATGGCATCTTTGGGATCTTTAATCCCTCAGAATCCATCTACCGATTTCACTACCATCCATGTAAAAACATTGTCACATTCTATTGTGCAACATGAAGCATTGGATAACAAAGAGTCAATCAACATGATTCATGTAGAACCAAACCATGAATGGTTCTACAGAGCTAGAGACTTTCTCAAGAGAGCATCCTAGGGGTCTTTGATCTCATAGGATCCGATGGGGAGTGGTACTACCATTCACCACAAGGTTATTTCCTAGTCTGCATTTGCAAATGTGGAACCGCAGGGGGAACATGTTGTCTTGTCAATTGAAGTTGAAGCTTATCATAACTGGACGTCATAGATACATGACTTCCTTAGACTTGGTGTAATCCCTCAAGGATTATTGCATGTTGTGAAGTGCACATTTAAATAGAAAGTGATAAAGTATGTCTTGTTAGCAGACATCCTATACCATAGAAGCTATGATGGAGTTCTCCTTCATTGTCTTGAGCCCCAAGAGTCATCTTGGGCAATTTTTCAAGCTCACGATGGTACATGTGGTGGCCATTTTAGTGGCATGGCTATCATCAAGTGCATCCTTCGCATGGGTTATTATTGGCCCACTATGGAGAAGGATTGCAATGTGTATGTCAAGAAATGCGTTAAATGCTAGCATCATGCTAATCTTATGCACCTACCATCATAGGCCTTACAACCCATTCAAGTGGCTTGGCCATTTGCTCAGTGGGGATTTGATCTCATTGGTAAGATCTCTCCTCCATCATCGGGCTGACATACATTCATTATTATGGCTACTGAGTATTTTACTAAATGGGTGGAAGCCATTCCCTTAACAATGACAACTGGAGCACGTATTGCTGAGTTCATACTCACTAATATCATAAGTCATTTTGGGATACCATCCAAGATAATTTTGGATAATGGAACATCATTCAAAAACAAAACTATGAGAGCTTTGACGTCTAAGTATAGAATCAAACATAGTTTTGTGACTCCATATTATCCGTAAGCAAATGGGTAAGCTGAAGCTTCAAATAAGATAGTGGTCTCCATCTTGAAAAATATGGTACAAGAGCACCACAAATATTGGCACATCTAGCTACCCCTTGCATTATGGGCTTATAGGACTAGTATTCAGACACCCACTGGGGCAACTCCATTTTCACTAGTATATGGCATTGAGGCCATTATGCCCTTAGAGTTGGAGATTCCAATGTTGCATCGCATTGAAAGAGTTCATCGATGATGACACTACGCATGACAAGCTCACCTAGATCAATTGATGCTACTTGATGAACATCATGTGAATGCCCTTGAGCACCTCTACATTTATCAAGAGTACTTAAAATGAGCTTACAATAACAAAGTCCATCTGAGAGACTTTGAGGTTGGTGATCTTGTGCTGAAAGAGAACCAACAGAACTCAAATTTACCACCAAAACTATGAGATAAATTTATGGCTAACTAGTTAGGTCCTTATATGATCTCTAAGAATATTGGACCTAGGACATATCGCTTGACATCGCTCGAAGGAGTTGAAGAGCCTGAACCTCTCAATATCCTTCATATTAAAGCATTTTATGCCTAAAACCATAAAAAGGCTCCAAAGGCATATGTAAGCCCTTTGGTCAATTTCAAAAAGGCTCCAAAGGCATCTATAAGCCCTTTGGTCAATTCCAAAAAGGCTCCAAAGGCATCTATAACCCCTTTGGTCAAAGCACAAAAGGCTCCAATGGTTTTTAAAATCCCTTGGTCAAAATGTAAAATCCATAAAAAATTGGAAAAATATCAAAATCCAAAAACATTTTGCATCATTACATTTCATTTGCATCATGCATTTCATTTTCCACATGCATTTCATTTTTGCATTGCATTAGGCATATCCATCCGTCACACTTGCATTAGAATACATTGTGTTTACAATCTTAAAAATGACACCACATTTGTGTTTCAATCATGCATCATTGCATTTTCATCATTCATCACCCTTGTGAGTAATTGTGTTTTTCAACACAACCCATCTTGTTGCTATGAAGAATATACTAGGGTTTTTCGGTCATTCAACCATACCTAGAGGTCTTCTCAAGAGTTGATAGAAAGCTTGCTTTGCTTTTGTAGATGAGGTCTAGTTTGTATAGCCCTTAGCATATCAAAATTCTATCACTAATCAACAAATTAAACAATCCTAATAAGGACTAGGGGAAGATGAAAGCTACAAAGTAGGACCAGGTATCCTGAGGTGAAAATTTTATTCTTGCTTATCCCCTATGCGGACGGTTCGAGAAATGTTGAAAATTGGAAAAAGGACAAGTTTATTCCCTACCCATATAAATCCCTTGCTTACAAATGAAGGAGCAATATCCTAGAGTGATATCCCCTAAAGAAATCCCAAAGAAATGAAGTCAAATCAAATCAAGATCAAGTTTTCAAAGAAATCAAATCAGTATCAAATCCCTTGCTCAAAAAGAAAAAAAAAGTAGTATATACAAAATAAACAGTGATTTTTATCACTATATATGAGCAAGTATCCCAATAAATTGAAGAAAATAAGGGGGTGAACTTGAATCCCTGGAATTGTCAGCACTACTGTACCTTACGCATGATGATATGTCTGATACATTAGCATTTTGCTTGTGTGCAGACCAATGTTTGAATGTGGAAGAGCTAGCTTCAGGTGTCCTGTATCGCCTAGTGGTCTAGTCCAACTAAAATCTAAACCTAGGATTGGATAGACATTTGAGGATCCCCAATCTTAGCAATGGGCTGAAAGAATCCCGCTTGACATCGGGGTATGCTTATGCCTTATCTAATATACTCATTTGCACACACAGGGATAATGAACAGTTAGGGCCTATCCTAGCGAAAGCCTTATGTTTCAGAAGTCTAGTATGGTTAGTATACAACTTTTGATAAGTCAACTAGGGTGTTTGAGTTTCATGGAAAACCTCAAAAATTCCCAAATAGCAACAACCAATTTTCAATGCAATCATCAAATATCAAATTTCTCTTTATAAGATTTTGTTTATTAAAGATTATTCATAATATAGGTTAGATACCGGATGGATGTCAGAAATGATATTTAAATGGCCACTGACTATGTTACGCATATTCTTTTAACTTGCAAGAGCTTATGAATAGAAACAATACATCATTGCATCTCACATATGGGTGTCCAATTGATTAATTCTTATAATAAGATATAGCAATTACAATCCATGATTGTTATACATTCTGTGGTGTCATCCATTAGATTGTTAAATCCATATTACATTCATACATTATGTTTTAATGATTAAAGCATACATGTTCATTTCCATATATCATCATAGAAAAATTATGCAATACATACAAGGCATAAACTATGTCATAACAACATAAATTAAATGCATACAAGTGAAGCAAAGTATACATGCATTTAACATCAAAATATGGCATTCATATGCATCCATCATAAGTAGTCCATCTACATACATAACTCATAGCATCTAATCATCTATCGCATAGCTATCTAGTGCATGTCATCCATACATCACATCATATAGCATTAAATCAATATAAGCATTGACACCTTGGATATGCAAGGTAGAAAATACCTCTAATCATGGATAAGAAGGTCATCGACACCTTGGAGCAATTCGTAAGTCTGCATATTGCACCTACCCTGTTGGGAATTTCAAATTGTGTTAATTGTATCAATATTTGGGTGACCCTAATAGGGGCATGATTGTAACTGAGATTTGATTCAAGATTAATAAAATAAACATTCACTTTATTTTCATATGCAATCTTGTCTTTCATTTCTTGCTTTAATGATTGATTTCAATTAATGTATTACTAGGTGTATGCTTTTCAGATTGGTATAGAAGATAATCATAGTAGAATATTTGTATTTCATGCTACGAATAACTGACCTCTGTGATTTTTTTATGAGAGGTGATCACCGTGGTTGACAGCCACGATCAAAATTTGTCACCACGGTTGACACCCGTGGGTAATAGTGGTCATCGCACCACAGAGCCACGGTTAGATTCTGACAAACCAAACACCAGAGGAGTAAATCTTAATCAGATGTGGACCTGAGGTAGGTGCCACTGTTAGCTTCTGTTTCTATTTTTACTCTGTAAATTTCTAGAATACAGAAATTTTAGACTAATTAGGGAAGATAAAAAAATTATAAATATGCATATGAGTCCTTAGGTCTTTCTCTTTTTAGGTTTTTACTTGGTGCTGCTAGGAACATCGGACCTATGAGTGTAGTCCACCCTAGTCTCCAAAATTCTAGAACCTCTTTTATGCTATGTTTTCTTTCTTAAGTCCAGATCAGTGGCCATACCATCGTTAGTATGCATTGCCAAAATATCATGTAAAACATATCATGCATGCTCTATTAATTTGAAACATTCCTTTTCTGCATTAGATATCGAAAAAAATTATTTGAATGTTGTATTATGCATATTTCTTTCATGCAAATTAAAAGGAACCACACACACCATGATTAACATTAAATGCTAGTGATTTGGAAGTCACATCCAACCACTAGTAGGGTTTCAATGACGGTGGCAGTGATTTTCATCCGTTGGCCCAACTCCCACATACCTTATGTTCTAGACCAAGGTCGGACTCAAGAACCTTTTATAGCCTAGAAAATTTGCATGTGATTCTCTTCAGAGGGTATAATTCTAACTAGGTGAAAACGGGTGAGAGTCTAGCAGGACCTATGCTCCTTTCCTAGGTGTGGAATTTCATTGCCGCACTTTGGGGGGATTACGCAACCTAGAGTTCATAGCCAGGTTATCAAGCTACGAGTATATAGGTGAAAGCCCTTTAACAATTGAGTATATCATCAACACATTGAAAACATAATGAGAGTTACATACTGATACAACACATTTGCAAAACACATCAAACAGTTTAGGGCTCATTTTAAAACTTTAAAAAGAGATAATCATCATTGTATTCTTTGCATGTTAATAAAAGTTAAATCTAGACATAGGATACACAATGGTACAAACACAGAGGGGTCGATCTGGGCATAGACCTAAGATAAAAGCCCAAGCTTCACCTAATGCACAACATGATGTAGAATGCCCTCAATAATAAAATACTCTTGGAAATCATTCAATGAGTATTAGATGGGATAATTCTACACGAGGGGATTCCATTGAGAATACCCCAATTAGAAGAATTACTAGACACTCCTCTATACATAGATCAGAGCATGGTAATTCCTAGCATGTAGGTTCTACACATGGTAGCATTTACCATGACTACATTCCTCATGCATTCATAGGTTCAGCTGAAGAATATGTCATTGAGGAATCCAGATTGGTACCCCTTCAACCTGTAGCTAAGGGAGGCTCATGACCTTCACCATCTGAGTATACATAGGCTCAAGATCCACTTATTCAAGGGTAATTAGATGGGATCGCTTCTGAGCTTAGGCCTATGCAGACTCCCTACAGGGGTGAACCTTGTAATTTCACCATAGATATGTCAAAAGTGGGAGCTAATGGTATGCCACCTCATGAACCTTGGCATAGTAGACAGTTAGATGGTCTAGATATAGTCCTAGGGAAACTAGGATATAAGGCTACACCTTCATCCTCTCAAACTATGAGTGAGTGTAGCATAAGCACCATTAGGACCACCCAAGAACCTAGAGAGTGCTCCAAGCGTTCTCATGACATACATGCTCCTACATCTCATGCAGGCACTGAGTATATGAGACATATTGACACGAATGTTGTATTTATAGACAAAGGAAAGAGTGTGTTAAATCAGTCCATTGGAGGACATACCCATAAAGTCACTCGAACAGAGCACACATGCTAGAGGCCTTAGATGGTAGATCATGTTGATAGATCTCATAGACTGGTGTCAAAACAAAGACAAAATATTCTCCAAGACCAATTGGAGGATGTTCGCGTAGAGAAAAAGCACCTCAAAAATGAGAACTCTCAAAGGTAGAGGTTCATAAGACAAAAATTATATGAAAAATGCATGCATGAACAATGCATCCTTGATTAGAAGGAGCATGTTGAGAGAGAGGATCGATTGGCTAGCACCGGTTTACCTCCTTATAGTGAGACCAGGGAGTGTGTTGATAGACAAGTGGCTTCATAGCCTGAGTTATACCCTGAGTACATAGACACACATACTCATCGTACAACTCAACACATGGATTGGCATTTAGTGTCTGAAAAATGTGAGCATGGGCAATATGAGAAATAATTGGGAGAGGAATTAGAATATGAATATCCAAAAAACTCCATATTCGATGAGGAGGACGATCCTAGTCCACCACCTCGATAGAGGAATAATCTACCTTTGAAGGTGCCTCCAAGGCATCTTGAGAAGAGGACTTCCTTTCTTCACAGGCCTATAAGCCCTTAGCAAAGAAGGTCCAAGCCATAGAGAATAAAGTAATGGCTTATCAAAATCCTACCTTGAACAAGATCTATAATGAATCTCTATGCACATCAATACCTATTCTAGCCTATCCTGAGCATTTCAAGATGCCTAGGCTAGAAAAAATTTAAGGAGAGGAAAATGCACAGGAGAATGCAATGAGTTTTTTTAGATGTACTTTTATATTGAGAGTAATGATGCTTTGCTCTTGCACACCTTCATTATGACCCTCTCAAGACCATATTGAGAGTGGTTCAACCAATTAAAGAGGCACAACATCACTAGTTTCAAACAACTAGCCGATGCATTTCTTGAATGCTTCTCCTTCGACATCAAGAAAAAGGTAAACTTATCCAACCTGGCTACTTTAATGCAACATGATGATGAGCCAGTGATGGATTATGGAAAAAAATAGAGGAAAATGATGGCAAAGTTACCATTCTCCATCCCATCCTCTGAATTAACTCAAATGTTCACGAAGAGTTGCACCAAGCACATTTCATTATTGCTATAGTTGTAGTAGTACCAGACATTGAAAGAGGATTTAGTGCAAGCCAAGACGATAGAGGAAATCAAATTACAAGAGGGTAACTTGAATCTCATAAATAAGGAGTGGCACAAGAAAAGCATTGAGAGACAATAGGCCAAGCCGACCCACATTAATCAGGTAGTATTGAACCTTCATAAAGGGGATAAGGGGTAACAACAATGAAACTATCAAGTCCAACCTCCTCCTATGCAATATGAGCAGTGCAACAATAATCAAAGGGGTAAGAATAAGGAACAACACCCTCCTCATGTATTCACTCAGTTATCAAAGTCGTTGTCTTTGATTTTTCATCAACTATGCAAGGCGAAGGCTATATACTTACCTAAGGTCATGTTAATGGAACCTAATCATCCTAAGCCTAAGGGCTACAAGGATGATCAATATTGCATCTTTCATCGATCGAAAGTCCACGATATTTAGGTATGTTGGTATTTCAAACATCTTGTACAAAATATGATCAAAAGAGGCATGCTTATTTTTGATAACCCACAAGCACTTGACAATCAAAATATGGGGATTTATAAAAGTCCTCTACCAAATCATGAGGTGCCAAAGAATAATGTTGGCCAAGTACGCATTGAACCACCAACCCAAGGGTTTGTTAGAATGGTTAATGTTGTCACAAGGAATGTGAGGTATGAATGACCAAATCAACCTATAGAACCCATTAGAGTCCAAGATGTACCTCCTCCAAGGCTAGCCCAACATGTGTCAGGCCCACCAACTAGATCGGTGGTGACCATCAAAAGTAGGTTGTTCCAAAATCTACAGATGACTCCAGCAAAGTTGTTGATTTATGAGATGATTCAACAACCTTCCAAGCATAGTGAGATGCTTATGGACATCCTAAGGTCCATAGAAGTGCAACCTCAAGATCTCAAAGAATTTAAACACTTCATGGGGCACGTGCAATAGTGTCTAAAATCGATCATATAATTTCATGATCATGAATTCAAGACAATTTCCATCGTTATAGCAGACTCGTCATTGCATATTATTGCATGTGTGAATCACAAACCGTTCAAGTGAGTTTTTATTGACACGAGGTCATCAATCAATATCATAACTACCAAGGTATTGACTCACTTGAAGTTGCCTAAGATGCATATCATCCCTTCTACCTTCACGTTGAGAGCTTTCAATGATGTATTATGATCAATAGTCATTACTATAGTTTTACCTATCCAGGTAGGAATGAGACCATCCTGGTGATGTGTCATATAATTTAAGGTGCTATGCAATATAACATACTTCTAGGGAGGGCTTAGATTAGATAAATGCATTGCATCCCTTCTATTCTACATCAATGTATCAAAGACGTTCATGAGGGACAGGTTCACGTGGTGCCTTCAGATGAAGAACCCTTTAAGTATGTGAATCTAGAAAAAATTTGGGGGGAATTCATGCTCCCCTCAACACACCTGGATGGGTGACCAACATCGTCGATCAAAGAGAGAGGAGGTAAAATCAAATAAGTGTGTATTAAACCTGCAATGTCCCCATCTCAATGATCGGAGCAGACAACAACTACTTCTACCAGACTATCTGTATGTATGATGCATTAGTATGATAGGAAGTTGAAAGTAAAGAGGGGAAAAAAAGAGATAAAGCAAACAACCAAGCTAGTTATCATTGAAGCCCATACTCACATGGAAGTAGAGGAAATTCAAGGAGAAGTGGAAGAGGTACCTCAAGCTACTTCGCCTACGTCTTCAGCAGGGTCATCTACACCGCAGGTTACCATCCATTTGGTTAATCTCAGATTAGGAGAATATATCATGTAGAATGTTATGTTCACACCAATTATCAATATTGCATAGGACATGGGCTGACCACAAGCCCATCGCATTCTCGTAGGGATGGTGGAACCATTAGGGGTGCTACCTAACCAAACCAACTTTATCTATGGAGGGCTAGACCAGCTTGCATCTCCCATGCCCATGGATGAGGATGATAATGAACCAATTTTTATGAATATTCATTATCTCTCTAACCCAAAATATGCCATGTGATACTTCAAGCATTACCATTGACATTATTATGATCTTAGACTATTCGAGCAAGGGCGTAGGAGGCCATATGAACCGTAGTATTAGTTTCCAACCGATAGGTTCGGGTTAGGATACTACATTTGAGGACAAGATAAACTTCTCATGGCATATTTAGATTTCCTGTACCTCAGTCTCGAGGGTGAAGTTGACTTCAATCCTTATCACCCTAATCCTTCTGTATTTTAGAGGGATAACTGAATAGTGACCTATGTCACTGTAGATCCACTCGAGAGATACCATGCAAACATCTTGGTGGAGGCTGGCCCAGAACACATTCTAAGAGCCAAATTTGAAAATCAAAACCATGGAGCTATCGATGATATTGGTATGCACATCCAGAGTCTGAGCATAGCTATAGACACCAAATCATAGGTTTCTTCTAAGGACATGCATGTAGTATCCATCGTAGAAAGTGATGGACGAGACCATGATTCTAGAATAGATGACACTGAGTTATCCTCAAAAAATGAGAAATCTAAGGATGGAACTGAGTTGGCCTACTTAGGTCCTACACTCTTACGTCATCTACCACCCATGGAACAAATGGATGAGATTGAAGAGCACTTCATAGTTGACAGTGATGATGAATATGAAATAGAGAGATCCTATTTAGGACCTCTCTACTTGCATCATCGTAATGCACCATATACTTCTGAGGAGATGTATAAAGAGATCAACATTTATCCTCACCTTAGTGGAAGACCACCGAATATCAATGTGATTTATCACATGGTGTTTCCTCATCTGCCAACGTACATGGAGCTCCTTGATCCCAATGATCCCATTTGAAAGTTTGTTCATGGATAGGATTCAGAGATCCCCATACCCCCAAAACCACATCTCAAGAATGGATGTTTTGCTAATGTTGAGTCACATGCACATGGTCCTGGAGACATTATCCATTCCATCAATATGATATCCATTAATTTGACCACTCAACTCTGCAATCCAACCGACCCTTCCAAGCCATTATGTCTTAATGTATACACTATTTATTGGGATCGTGTTGATTCACATCTAGAGCTTAAAGATTTATTCCCTAATGAAGAAATGCTGTAACCTTTCCATTTTGCACCAAGCTGTGTACATGATGTCTATCATGTTGAGGATGCTTCCAGTGAGGAACCTATAATCCAAGTAGATGACATCCACTTGATCCCTACAAATCATCAACTTGAGGAGGGATCCCATATGTCAGTAATGATCCCATTAATACTAAGAAGGTTAAATTTAGAGAAATTTTAACTTTTGATGAGCGTGCTAACATCATTCCTCTATTGAGAGAGAGACCTGATCTCTTTGCTTGGACTTACAAGTACATGTCGGGTCTAGGTCCAAAATTGGTTACTCATAACCTTTCGCTAGATCTATCAAAGAAGCCAATCAAGTAGAAACTTAGGAAGATGCATCCAATAGTAGTATTAATGGTTAAGAATGAGTTGCAAAAGTTGTTGGATGTAGAGTTTTTAATTTAAATTGACTATTCAGAATGGGTTTCAAACATAGTTCTTGTAGAAAAACTTGATCGAAGGATCCATATTTGTACAAATTTCGGAGACCTAAATAGGGTGACACCAAAGGATTCATTTTTGTTGCCAAACATAGATGCTCTTGTAGACACAACTAGGGGTCATGAGATGCTCTCCTTAATGGATGATTTTTTTGGTTACAATAAAATTTGGATTAAGCCCGAAGACTAGCATAAAACCATGTTCATAATTCCATGGGGGACATTCTATTACAAGGTTATGCCATTCGACCTAAAGAATTATGGTGTTACATATCAACAGGCTATGACATATATCTTTCATGAATACATGCATAAGATATTAGATTATATCGATGAATTATTGGAAAATTCATTTCTATGTGAAGAGCATGTTGAGGTCCTGAGAAAGGTCTTCAATCACCTGATAGAGCATAATGTTAGGTTGAATCCTAAGAAGTGCATACTTGGTGTAACTTCAGGAAAGATCTTAGGATTCATCATTTCAAAATGAGACATCGAAGTCGACCCAGCAAAGTTCAAGGCTATTTTAGAAATGTGTCCCCCCATGAATATAAATGAATTAAGAAGCCTCTAGGGCAAAGTAGCATCCATAAAGAAATTTATCACATAATTATTGGACAAATTACAATCTATGAATTGATTGCTACACAAGGGGATCCCATTCAACTGGGATGAGGACTATCAAATAGTATTTACTAAGATTAAGCAATACTTGGTGATGCTTCTAGTGCTAGCTCCACCAAGGCTAGATGTACCATTCTTGCTATATATATCAGTGATTGAATTTGCATTGGGAACTATGTTAGCCCAAAAGAATATGTAAGATAAAGAACAATCCATATATTACATTAGCTAAACCTTGGTCAGTTACAAGCTATAATATTCATACGTGGAAAAGCTATGTTTAGTAGTAATGTTCACTATAAATAAATTGTGGCACTATATATTAAGTCATATGATGTATGTCATATAAAAAAAAAATCCTTTACAGTATACGATGAGCAAGACATATCATAATACACATACTACAAAGTGGATAATGCTACTAACATAATTCAATTTGGAATTCATAATCCAAAAGTATATTAAGGGATAGGTCATAGTTGATAAATTGGATGAGGTGCCTCTGAAGAATAGTAGGCCCCTCACCATAGAGCTTCCTTATGATGCAATTTTTTCCTTATTAGAAGCACTCGAACTTGAGGAACTGGATAACAAAGTTGATATGACCTTGTTCTTCGACAGTTCGAAGTGTGAGCAAGGGGGTGGTGTAGGAATAGTGTTGTTCATGCCATAAGGAGCTCTAATGCTCTTGTCATTCAAGTTAGACTTTCCTTGCACTAATAATAATGTTGAATACGAAGCCCTAATTTTGGGTCTCCAAAAATTTGTTGCCATGAAGATCAAAATGCTAAATATCTTTGGCAGTTCCCTTATCATTGTTAACCAAGTTAAGGGATTATTTTAATGTTGATATTTGGTATTGAATGCTTATAAGGATCTTGTTGACATTTATCTAGCTCAACTAGAATGGTATGACATTGAGGCAATCTCTCGTCCATCCAATAGATTTGCAAACACAATGGCATCTTTGGGATCTTTAATCCCTCAGAATTTGTCTACCGATTTCACTACCATCCATGTAAAAACATTATCACATTCTATTGTGCAACATGAAGCATTGGATAACAAAGAGTCAATTAACATGTTTCATGTAGAACCAAACCTTGAATGGTTTTACAGATTTAGAGACTTTCTCAAGAGAGCGTCTTGGGGTCTTTGATCTCACAGGATCTAACGGGGAGTGGTACTACCATTCACCACAAAGTTGTTTTCTAGTCTACATTTACAAACGTGGAACCATAGGAGGAACATGTTATCTTGTCAGTTGAATTTGAAACTTATCATTACTAGAAATCATAGATACATGACTTCCTTAGACTTGGTGTAATTCCTCAGGGATTTTTGCATGCCGCAAAGTACATATTTAAACAAAAAGCAATAAAGTATGTCTTGTTAGCATTCATCTTGTACCATAGAAGCTATGATGGAGTTCTCCTTCATTGTCTTGAGCCTCAAGAGTCATCTTGGGAAATTTTGAAAGCTCACGATGGTACATGCGGTGGCCATTTAAGCGACATGGCTATCATTAAGCACATCCTTCACATGGGTTATTATTGGCCCATTATGGATAAGTATTGAAATGTGTATGTCAGGAAATACGTTAAATTCTAGCATCATGCTAATATTGTGCACCTACCATAACAGGACTTACATCCCATTCAAACGGCTTGGTCATTTTCTCAGTGGGGTTTGGATCTCATCAATAATATCTCTCCTCCATCATCGGGCTAGTATACATTCATTATTACAACTACTAAGTATTTTACTAAATTGGTGGAAGCCATTCCCTTAACAATGACAACTGGAGCACGTATTTTTGAGTTTATACTCACTAATATCATAAGTCATTTTTGGATACCATCCAAGATAATTTTGGATAATGGAACATCATTCAAAAACAAAATTGTGAGAGCTTTGATGTCTAAGTATAGAATCAAACACAATTTTGTGAATCAATATTATCCGTAAGCAAACGAGAAAGCTGAATCTTCAAATAAGATAGTGGTTTCTATCTTGAAAAATATAGTACAAGAGCACCACAAATATTGGCACATCTAGCTACCCCTTGCATTATGGGCTTACAAGACTAGCATTCAGACACCCACTAGGGTAACTCTATTTTAACTAGTATATGGCACTGAGGCCATTATGCCCTTAGAGTTAGATATTCCAACACTATGCATCGCATTGAAAGAGTTCATCGATGATGACACTACGTAACAAGATCACCTAGATCAACTAATGCTACTTGATGAACATCACGTGAATACCCTTGAGCACCTTTATGTTTATCAAGAGCGCTTAAAATGAGCTTACAATGACAAAGTCCATCTGAGAGACTTTTAGGTTGGTGATATTATGCTAAAAGAGAACCAACATAACTTAAATTTACCACCAAAACTACGAGATAAATTTACGGCTAATTGGTTAGGTACTTATATGATCTTTGAGAATATTGGACCTGGGACATATTGCTTGACATCGCTCGAAGGATTTGAAGAGCCTGAACCTCTCAACATCCTTCATCTTAAAGCATTTTATGCCTAAAACCATCAAAATGCCCCAAAGGCATCTGTAAGCCCTTTGGTCATCTTGGTAAAAGGATCCAAAGGCATCTGTAAGCCCTTTGGTGAAATCCAAAAATGCTCTAAAGGCATCTATAACCCCTTTGGTCAAAGCACAAAAGGCTCCAATGGTTTTTAAAATCCCTTGGTCAAAATGTAAAATCCATAAAAAATTGGAAAAATATCAAAATCCAAAAACATTTGCATCATTGCTGTTGGAAATTTTGGGTACCTTGGGTGCATTGCCTTTGCTCAAGTGTATAAGTTGTCATTGATGTCAAGAAGCTTCTGAAGGAATTTGATTTTATGTAAAATAATTTGTTTTGATGAAGGTTACGGCTTGACAGGTTCGAAAGAAAGCAAGTTAGAAAAGTGTCGTGATATCGTGACATGTCGCATTTTCGTGACTTAAGAAGGAGAGAGAAAGCAAGTTAGAAAAGTGTCGCGATATTGTGACATGTCGTAGTTTCGCGACTCAAATAGGAAAGAGAATGTTCGAGTCAGAAATGTCACGATTTTGCGACATATTGCAAGGAAGGTTGAACGAAAGAAAAAATGTCATGATTTCACGACATAATGTAGGAGAGAGAGTCCGAAAGAAAAAGTGTCACGATTTCGCAACATAATGCAGGAGAGAGATTCCGAGAGAAAAAGTGTCGTGATATCGCGACATGTCAGGTTTTCACGACCCGAAGAAAAGAAAAGCACTAAGGAGAAAAAGTGTTGCGATTTTGCGACAAGTCAGAAGACAAAGTGGAAGCAAGATAAAGTGTCGCGATTTCATGACATGCTGCAGATGAAAATGTTCCAAGTAAGAACTATCATGATTTCGTGACATATAGCAAAGGGAAGAGTCTAAAATGAGAAGTGTCGCGATTTCACGACAGGTTGCAGAGAAGTCGTACAAAAGCTGAAAGCGTCACAATTTTGTGACAAGCTACAAAGAAAACGTACGGAAGCTAGAAGTGTCATGATTTTGTGACAAATTCAAGGAGGAAGAGCTCAAAGGCAAAAGCATCATGATTTCATGACATGTTCTGTTTTCGCGGGTGTAAGGCAGAGAAAAACACAAGGTAGCGAAAGTGTCACGATTTCGTGACATGTTTCATTTTTGCTAGTGCAAGCAGACAAGAGTGCAAGGAAGAGAAAGTGTCGCAATTTCGCGACAGATTGAGATGGCAACGTTCGGTTGGAGAAAGTGTCATGATTTCACGACAAAAATAGAATGCAGGTCTTCTATAGGAGAAGTGTCATGATTTCACGACAAAAGCAGAGAGGAAGGCTATGAAGACAGAAGTGTCGTGATTTTGCGATAAAAGCAGAAAGGAGGTCGATGAAGGTGTTGCGGGCCAAACAAGGTGAATGGTTTCCTATTTTTGTCACATGCCCGTGCATTTAATTATCAACCCAGGGAGCTTCGTAAACTTGCGAAGAGTCGAAACTAGGTTACAACAATACCACCGGAGGGTGAGCCTGCTAATCCTACGTTTGGGGGGTGTTTTTGAGATGGTTGTCAATCATTCCCGCACTCCTCAATAAATTACGTAAGAAGAACAGAAATAAATATACAGAAATAAATCTAATGCACATTCCTGGAAATAAACCTACTGCAGATACTAAAACTAGTAAATTAATGAACGTTCTATGAAAGCAATAAACTAATAAATAAACAGAAAGGAAATGGGGAAGAAATACTGGCTTGGAGTGGGCCCAGGCTCCAGCAGCTTCTTCCCGATCGAACACGCTCTTTTAGAACTTCTGTAACTGAAATATATTTATCAACGCATTACAATGTCACTCTTAAGTATTTCTATATCGCTATATATCTTCTCAGAACGATCTGCGTGTGTTTATATAACACACCCGTAGAACTTCTGTTACAGAAGTGGTTACAACAGTCGATTCTTCCCAGACTAAATTAGAATAGTCTGGCGAATGCAATCGACGTCTGGCATTCTGTTTTGATGGCGGCGTGTTCATTTCGACTTGTGCTTTGCCTGGCACCCGTAAGATGTTTTGATACGTTGGTGCTATCTCCAATTTAGCTCTGCATGACGCAGAGCTGGAACTGCACCAGCCGTTGTCATCCACGTCCTTCGAGTCTGGTCAATGGGCAAAGAATCAGTGGCGCCTTTCGACTGCAGGGAGGCGCTCCCATTCAGTTGGTGCCTTCCAACTGTAGGGAGGCGCTGATATTCAGTTGGCACCTTTCGACTGTAGGGAGGCACTGTCTTTAGTTTGGCACCTTTCGACTGCAGGGAGGCGCTTGCATTCACATGGCGCCTTTCGACTATAGGGAGGCGCCTATGTTCAATCGATGCCTTCCAACTATAGGGAGGCACCTATGTTCAATTGGTGCCTTTCGACTGCAGGGAGGCGCCTATGTTCTCTCCATTGACTTTCGATGAAATAAAGTGCCAGGTCCATCGAAAGGACCTCGACTGTTCCAAATCTAACTAAATCAACTCCAATTCCACAAAACATACTAAAAGCACACAAATTAGATAACACACATAATTATATCAAATATCTATATAATCATTTATAAAAGCACGCAATCCTTATTATACAGCCGCATATTGATCCAAGAAGTATGTACAAAATATGAGCATTTATGGTGCTCATCATCCCCCCACGCCTAACATATGCCACGCCCTCGTGGCATCCAAACTGCAGGTAGCCCTCAGAATTTTTCATCATCGCCATCTCTTGGAAGATTCGGCTGCCCCTACGGCCCGAGTCTATCTTTTCGTGTCGACATGTGAAGGTGTGGTTCTCCTCTGCCTATGGGAAACTATGGCTGTTAATTGTCCCCTTCTTGTTCTGGCCGCTACTGGTGGTGGTATAGCCAGCATTGTTCCTACCGATTGAAATGTAGCTTTGACAGCTTGCCAGAGGTCGGCGTCTGGAGGTTTGACCATTGCCAGAGGGATATCCGAGTTATCCTCTCTGGAAGGCACTACTTGGGCCTTGTATAATCCGGCCACTTCAGGGGTAAGCCCTGCATTTTCCTTTGCAATTGCAGTGGCCTCCAATTGTGGGCCATAGACTCCCCATCGTTCCAAATACTTCCTCATCATGGAAGGCCGCCCTTGGGATGAACCATAGATGTCCCAAAACTGGCTATTTTCTATTGGATTCACGCAGATGCCAGAATCTCCTTTTATCCTCGAAGATGCCTTCCTGGCCGCCTTGGCTGCTTTCATTTCTTTGCACAGCTGCTCAAAATATTTTTGCCTTTCGATGAATGGTTGCATATCCCATTCATCCTCTTCTGACTCGACGAAGGTTACTTTCACCTTCTGTCGAGCCGTCCTGGGCCTCTTTGCCTTGGCCTCTGCAGAAAATGTGGCGGCTCGGACAGGGGTCTCTTCTTTCTCTTTTGGGGACTTCTCTTCACTCCGAAGGATCGGTTGTGCTGCTATCTCCGAGGGTGATTCATCCTCCTATCTTCCTGGTGTCGACCCCTCAGGCTCTTCTCCTTCTTCAGGCCTGGGGAGGTCCTCCGTATCCTCTGGTCTTATCTGGAGGCCTTCGTCCTGCTCTGTGTCACTCAGGACAATGACAGGGGGCATCGTAGGACTTCTGTCTTCTTCACCCCTAAAAATAGAGGATTCCTCCCCTACCTTCGGGCTGCTCTGTCGGGCATCTGATCGAATCTCCCTCGAAGAGAATACTCTTTCGATGGATGTGGGAGAGTTCGTCGGCACTGCTTCTGCCCAATCAGTCTGAGTGGCCGCCTCCTGTCTTGTTGTTCTTCTGCCATGAAGTATTTGATTTTCTTCCTGCATCTGCTGGACCAGCTGCTCGAGCTGAGCGATTCTTCTATCCTTTTCCTCCAATTCCTTTTGATGTTGGTTCTGGCAATCCTCCAGAATCTGTTGTGCCATCCAGCAATCAGTTTGCCAGTTGAGCGCCTCCTCCAAGGCCGCATTGATCTGGTCGTTGCTCCCGAAAGTTTCCTCATTCCATGGGCTCTGGTTCATTAATTCGTGGAGGGTTTGGGCGGTGACGTCTATCTCTGTGTCACTCTATTCTTCCTCTATCGAGAGGAATCATCGTAGACATTTCCTCCTGGGAATTGGTTCGTCTTCACCACCAGCGGGTGGCGCTCCTTCCTCCTCATACTCGAGCACTGGGGAATGCCCTCTATCCTCTATGTCTGCGGGCATCGGTGACTATTCTGCCCTTCCTATAAAATAGGGCAATGCTAATTGCCCGATGTTTGCTATCTCCTCTACAGGGGATGCTTGCCCTAGTTCGGCAACCGCATTGTGTTGCTCTATTTGGCCGCCATCTCCCTCTGTGTCACGGTTCTATCTCTGTGTTTCTGCATGGTGGACCAATGCCGATATCAGCCCATGGTGGGCTAGGGCGGACGGTGCCCCCTTCTGGTATCGAGCCGCTTCATCCTTCAGAGCAGTCGCCAGATAGAAGGGTATATTTATTTTCCTCCCATGCACTAGGTGATTGAGGAAGTGCACATGATTGATGTTCAGATGCGTATACTTCCCTGTGCATGTGAAGAATCGAGCAATCTGCTCGAACATCTTTCGTATATCCATGGGGAGACTACTTTTGAGTAACCCCTCTCTTTCTATCTACACGTTCCCTCCTGGTAGCAGTATTTCGGTGTATAGCTTTAGCACTCCGCCCTTGTATGCACATTCCCCTGTGAGAGGCAATCCAGTCGCCTGTGAGATGAACTCAGGGGTGACTGGAATTTCCACCCCTCGTACTTGGGCCGCATCGCCCCTCAAAGAGGTGGCGAATTCCCTAGCTGCCTCCACATCCTGGCCCTGACTGACCAGGGTGCAGTATTCGAGCCACCCCTCGGCTTCGAATCGAGTCTTCACTGCCCCTCTAATTCCATCAGTGTCACTGGGTTCGTTCTTCTTGATCGCGTGGTTCTTGGACCTTCCTCCCATGGCGCCTTTCGGTGCTGTATATTTTTCTGTCCTTCCTGCTACAGGAAGGTGCCTTCTTATAGAAAAGATGCCTAACCCTAGCAGTTATGGAAGGCGCCTTATCATTGGCACGTGATTTCGACGATGGGGGGATACGATCTTTATGACAACTATATTTTTTTGGTACTACGTATTTATAAACAATTATATAAAAGATTTGATTTAATATGCGCGTACCTGATTCGGCATTCCAGTTGTCATGGCAGCTGCTGATTTGCTGACTTGTGACACAAGGGAGGGGTATTTGATGATGCTTATACGTGTGATGCTCTATTCCGCTCGAGGCATCCGATCGATGTAAATGCTGCATGCGGGAGGCATTCTTTGGTACCTTCCCCATGTGGATGGTGTCCATGTAGCGCCTTTCGATGTTGTCGATGCTCGTCTTCGAACGGATGCGCCTTTCGATGCCTTCTGATTGGTGGGAGGCGCTCTTGCCTGCATGCATCTTCCCAATGTGGGAGGCACCTCCTCCTGGTTCGTGCCTTCCCGATGTTGGAAGGCGTTCGTCTTGATGAATGCGCCTTCCTGATGTCGGAAGGCGTATTCGGCTGGATGCATGCGCCTTCCTGATGTTGGAAGGCGCCTTCGGCTGATTTTTTTTTTTTTTTAATTGGGTGCCTTCCTACCACGGAAGGCGCCTATATATATATATATATATATATATATATTTTTTTTTTTTATCGGATGGGTGCCTTCTTTTGCCTTTTGGCTTGTAAGGCGCCTTCTTTCTGGATGGGCTTCTAAGGCGCCTTCTTTTGACTGGTCACCTTCTCGTAAGGTCGCCTTCTTTGAATTGGCGCCTTCTATAAGGCGCTCTTCTTTTGGGCACCTTCGATAGTAAGGCGCCTTCTTCTGGACGGGCGCCTTCTGACTATAGTAAGGCGCCTTCTTCTTGCATTGGCGCCTTCTTCTGGATGTAGTAAGGCGCCTTCTTCTGGGCTTGGCGCCTTCTGACTGTGGTAAGGCGCCTTCTTGGACTTGGCGATTTGACTGGAAGAAGGGTGATCAGACCTTCCCAATTTTTTTTCATGTTGCCTAGATTCTATCTACGAGCCGGTGTCGGAATGTTGAGCCGAATCAGGCCTGGTTTCCCAGATACCTATCCCTCGTGCTATCAGGTCCTCCACCTACAAAAAGCAACCAAAAAAGAAAAGAAAATAAAGGCAGTTAGACGCGTTTCGTGCCTATTAGGCCCTGGGTTAGGATGCCTGCAGCTTGCATGCGGGCGTCGTCCCTACAAAAAAACACACATTAAAAACTATAACTAACTAAACAAATTGGGTGAGTACTTTCGTGCCCACCATTTCACCTGTGAGAGTTCGGTCCAGTTCTAGCAAGATGGGGTCTCCCCCACGCCTACTCTGGATTCCACCTGAAATGTTTTGGACGTATTATAGGGGCGTAGTCGGTGGCCATTGACTGTGAACATGGTGTTGCTGCCGTCAATTGTCTTGACGTGCACCGCCCCATTCTTAATGAGCTCTGCCACTTCATACGGCCCCATCCACCTCTGCATAAGTTTGCCCTTCCTTTCCTGGAACCGGGAATCGTATAACAATACCCATTCCCCTACCTGGAACTTCTTCAGCTTGATGTGGTTATCATGCCACTTCTTCCTCTGCTTTGTATAATCTCTGTCCTCTGCAAAGCATCCAGTCGGATTTCGTCCAGCTGATCTAGTTGGCGAATCCTCTATTTTTGAGCTTCGTCCAAGCTCAAATTTAATTCTGAAGCCGTCCTCAGAGTTTTGATTTCGAACTCGATGGGCATCATCGCATTTTTCCCATAGACCAGTTGGAAAGGTGTGCATCCTGTGGTGGATTTCCACGTGGTGTTGTATGCCCAAACTGCCTCCGACAACCGTGTGGCCCAATATTTCTTGTGTTGCTGCACGGTTTTGGTCAGGATGTTTTCTATCTCCCTGTTTGTCACTTCTACTTGCCCGTTCGCCTGTGGATGGTAGGGCGTGGTTTTGTTGTGCCGAACTCTATACTGCTCCATCAGCTCCTCAATCAATTTGGAGGTGAATTGGGGCCCTTGATCTGTTGTTATCTCCCGAGGAACCCCAAATCATGTGAAAATATGAGCAAATAAGAAGTCGACGACCGTTCTTTCCTTTGAGTCCCTTAATGCCTGCACTTCCACCCATTTGGTGACATAATCCGTGCAGACCAAAATAAACCTCCTTCCCAACGAAGGTGGATTAAATGGTCCCACGAAATCCATGCCCCATTTATCAAAAGGTTCCAGATGTACCTGGGGCTGCAGGGGCATTTCATCTCGGTGGGTTGGTCTACCCATCCTCTGGCACTCGTCACACTTGCTGGTATATGCTGTCGCGTCTTTGAACAGAGTGGGCCAAAAATACCCAGCCTGCAAGATTTTGTAGGCAGTTCGCTTCCCTGCAAAGTGTCCTCCACATGGCTCATCGTGACATGCCTTAAGCACTTCTGAAAACTCCTGTTCTGCTACGCATCTTCTTATAATTTGGTCCCATCCTATTTTAAATAGGAGACCATCCATCCAAAGGAATGATGCGCTCTTCTCTATGACCGCCTGCTTTTCTCGGTAGGAGAGAGCAGGTGAGGTCCTTCCGGTGGCCAAGTAATTGGCTATGTCTGCATACCACGGAGTTTGTTCACTAATAGCGAACAGATGTTCATCCGAAAACTGGTCTTCCACTGCTTGATGATCTGCTGGTATCAATCTGGACAGAAAATCTGCCACGACGTTGTCCTTGCCCGGTTTATCGACTATAGTAATGTCGAATTCCTGCAATAGCAATAGCCATCTGATAATTCTGCCACCAATGGCCGGCTTGCTCATCAGATACCTGATAGCCGCATGGTCCGTATGGACGAAGACCTTGTATCCCATTATATAGTGACAGAATTTGTTTATTGCATGGACAACTACGAGGAATTCTTTTTCTGTCACTGTATAGTTGAGCTCCGCTCCCGCCAAGTTTTTACTGACATAATAGATGGCATAGAATTCTTCGCCATATTTCTGCCCGAGGACTGCTCTGATCGCACCGTTAGATGCATCGCAGTAAATATGGAATGGTATGGCCCAATTCGGTCCTCTCAAGACCGGTGCAGATATCAATTTTTCTTTTAGCAATTGGAATGCTTCTTCGCAATCTCCCATCCAATTGAACTCTACGTCCTTAGAAAGTAAGGTGTGCAGTGGTTTGGCAATCTTACTAAATTCGATGATAAATCGTCGGTAGTACCCGACTGAACCAAGGAAACTTCTTACCTCTTTCTACGTTCTGGGGCTAGGTAGGTCTTTGATGACCTCGATCTTCCTCTTGTCTACTTTTATCCCTTCTGCAGAGAGGTGGTGTCCCAACACGATGCCTTCCTGCATCATCATAAAACATTTTTCATTACTTAGGGACAAATGATTTTCCTTGCTCCTGTCGAGCACTCTTTCCAGATTTGTCATTGCCTCCTCGAAGGTTTCTCCATAGGCGGTGAAGTCATCCATGTATACTTCCACCCCATCTCCTATCATATCAGAGAATATGCTAAGCACCGCCCTTTGAAAGGTGGCCGGTGCGTTGCACAGTCCAAAAGGCAATACCTTATAGGCAAACGTTCCCCATGGACAGGTGAACATTGTTTTATCTTGATCTTCTTCCCCTATCTGGATCTGGTTGTAACCACTGAATCCATCCAGAAAGGAGAAGTATTTTCTTCTTGAGAGTGTGTCCAAGACCTGATCGATGAACGGGAGCGGGAAGTGGTCTTTCTTAGTCGCCTTGTTCAACGCCCGGTAGTCCACGTAGATCCGCCATTTCCCATTCTTCTTGGGGACCACCACTAATGGTGATACCCATTCACTATCAGAAATCGGATATATGAATTCGATAGACTGAAGTTTGTGCAGTTCTTCTCTGACAATGTCTTTCATTGCTGGGTTCATCCTTCTCTGTGGCTGCCGACTAGGAGTTGCCTGGTCATCTAAGTAAATCCGATGGGTACATATTTCTGGGCTGATGCCATGCATATCTACGTAGTCCCATGCAAATGCTTGTTGGTGCTTTACCAGAAGCTCTTCCAATTTTTCTAGTTGTATGGGCGTCAACCTGCTGTTGACGTTTAATGTCCTCCCTGGTCCAACGTGTATTTGTTGGATGTGCTGATCTTGGGCGCCAGTTAACGGTGATCCAGGTGCGGAGGTGGATGATTCTCCATGGAGAAACTCCATGATAGCACCATCCTCTTCCTCTTCTGCCACCTCCTCCAAGGTCATCACCGGCTGGATTATGGACAGCTCCGTAGTTCCATGCTCGATGATCCTGGGTTCTTCTGTCGAGTCCATAGACTGAGCTGGCGGTGAAATGGTCAGCCTTTTGACGTTTTGCCCATTGGAGATGGTCATTAGCCCATCCCGATAGCTGATGTAGGCGTCAGCTGTTGCCAGCCATGGCCTCCCCAAAATGAGCGGGTAACCGCCCAGCTTGGTCTTGGTTTGCAAAACTAGAAAGTCAGCTGGATATTCCCATGCACTTACTATTACGATCACATCTTCCAGCATTCCTTTCGATGCCACGGTTGATCGATCGGCTAACTACAACACTGTCATGGTTGGCTTCAGGTTCGTGAGCCGTAGCCTCTGCATGGTCTCTTGAGGCATCACGTTGATGGCTGCCCCGAGGTCAACCAGTGTGTTGGACAGGGAATGTCCTCCAATTTTTATGGTCAACACTGGGCTGCCTGGGTCTGCATACTTTGGATGATGTGTTCTACCCATCATTAGGTCTGCCAGTTTACCCATGATGTTGATAGTCTGGGTAACCTTCCACCCGGTCTCCTTAGACACATTTCTCTAATTGCCTTGGTGTAAATGGGGACGTCTCGAATTGCTTGAAATAATGGGATTGTTACCGTGAGATTCTTCAAGCTCGACAAGATGTCAAATTTTGGTTGGGTTGTTTTTCTTTGTTCCTGCAGCCGGCTAGGAAATGGAGCCTCCGCTCTCTCAAGTGCTTTTCCTTCTTCTACCAGAGGTGTCTCTTCTATTTTTGCCTCCTCTTCTACCAGTGGAGGTATCTCTACCATTTCTTCCTCCTCTTCTACCAGAGGCGGAGTCTCTACTCCTAATTGCCTACCTGATCTAAGCTGAATATTGTACATATGGTACATCTCACCTTCTACGTTGTATGCCGGCTGATTTACTCTGTTGTTCGGGTTTGTTGTCGGTTGTGCTGGTAGCTACGCAGGTCTCGCTATTGGCAATGCTGGTAAGTTCTGTTGGATGTGAGCAGGAGCTGCATTCTATGGAGTCTGATTCCATGCATTGTGGCCTCTCCACTGCTGCCCAGGATATGGATATGGCATCCATGGCTGCTGATTCGAGAATGCTACTGGGGGTGCGTTCGTCCAGGGTGACGGTCCCCACCACCCCATATTAGGTGGTTGAGGGGGTCCTTGGTGCATGTATGACCCTCCCCCATATGTTGGCATTTCGATTGGCATATTCCCCATGGGGGGCTATGGCCAACTCTTCCTATTGCCTATGAAATAGGCCTCCATGCTCTCAGTCGCTTCCTGTTTACTGGGCAGTTGTGGGCACAATCGAGTTTTATGATTCAGCCTGCAAACTGTGCATTCTCTGACCTTGTTTTTTGGGCATGCATTCTTTGCATGCCTTCCTCTACATTTTGGGCAGAAATAGGCTAATGTTGCATCATTTTCTTGTTTCTTCTTTTCTAAGAGCAGCGTATCCATCTGCAATGCTAGAGATGAAAGCATTTCGCTCTTCAAATCCTCCAGCATGTTGCCTATCTCTATTTTGGTGACTGAAGCAGTCGCCTTCATGGTCCTGGGGGTGACTTTGCCTCGCCTTCTCGAGTAGTTCTGGCATAATTTCCGGATGTCATCCATAGCATGCTGATAGACATCACCTCCAGAGATCATGTTGAGAGCCTCCAGTGACTCATTGGTAAGTCCCCTCAAGAAGATACTTTTGAGGGACTTATCGGATAGCTTCGAGTGAGGGGACCATTGAAGATTAAAGGTGAATCTCTCCCAATACTCCTTGAGAGACTCATCTTCTCTTTGTGTCATGCTCAGGACCTCCTCCCTGGAGTCTCTTGCTCTCCCGAAATCTTGATATTGCTCTAAAAAGAGCGTCTTCATCTGGTCCCAGGTGGTGATGTGTTTGTCTCCCAGACCGATGAACCATCGCAGAGCTGCATCGTCTAATGTGGAAGGAAATAATTTCAACTTTTGCGCATTTGATTTGTAATCCACAGACCTACACAAAACATCAAATTTAAATAAAAATAGGTCAGGGTCCTCAGTCGGGTGTCCTCTGAAGGACGGGAGGTGAGCAGGGGATATGTTTTTCATTTTGGTATCTCCTACTCCCTCCTCTATGGGGAAACTAAAGCCAGATGAGACTTCATCGTTATCTACCATTTTTTAGGAAATGTGGTTTCTAATGCAGCGTTTATGGCCTTCCGGTCGTTTAAAACTTTCTGAGTCAATGCTCTAAGGTTGTCTGGCGAGATCGTCTGATCCTCCATAGCCTTCCACAATAGGGCTTCCTCTAGAGGAGTCCTATTAAACAAGGGATTTGTGATGATTCGTTCATCCCCTTGTTGATGGGATGAGGCGGCACTTTGCACAAAGTGCGGTTCCTCACTCCAATGGACTATTGGTAGGTCGGACGGGTCTAACTCAAATCCAAAATGCTCGGCTGACTCAGGTCCTGATGGATTAGTTCTTATAAAGCGACCGTCAGGTCCTCTTCTTCTAGAAGAACTCATGCAAGGTCAGGTGAAGGTTTCAGGGTATTGTAGGTAATCTAATTGAGACGCTTCCTCGACAACGGTGCCAAAATGTTGTGGGCCAAACAAGGTGAATGGTTTCCTATTTTTGTCACATGCCCGTGCATTTAATTATCAACCCAGGGAGCTTCGTAAACTTGCGAAGAGTCGAAACTAGGTTACAACAATACCACTGGAGGGTGAGTCTGCTAATCCTACATTTGGGGGGTGTTTTTGAGATGGTTGTCAATCATTCCCGCACTCCTCAATAAATTACGTAAGAAGAACATAAATAAATATACAGAAATAAATCTAATGCACATTCCTAGAAATAAACCTACTGCAGATACTAAAACTAGTAAATTAATGAACGTTCTATGAAAGCAATAAACTAATAAATAAATAGAAAGGAAATGGGGAAGAAATACTGGCTTGGAGTGGGCCCAGGCTCCAGCAGCTTCTTCCCGATCGAACACGCTCTTTAGAACTTCTGTAACTGTAATATATTTATCAACGTATTACAATGTCACTCTTAAGTATTTCTATATCGCTATATATCTTCTCAGAACGATCTGCGTGTGTTTATATAACACACCCGTAGAACTTCTATTATAGAAGTGGTTACAACAGTCGATTCTTCCCAGACTAAATTAGAACAGTCTGGCGAATGCAATCGATGTCTGGCATTCTATTTTGATGGCGGCATGTTCATTTCGACTTGTGCTTTGCCTGGCACCCGTAAGATGTTTTGATACGTTGGTGCTATCTCCAATTTAGCTCTGCATGACGTAGAGCTGGAACTGCACCAGCCGTTGTCATCCACGTCCTTCGAGTCTGGTCAACGGGCAAAGAATCAGTGGCGCCTTTCGACTGCAGGGAGGCGCTCCCATTCAGTTGGCGCCTTTCGACTACAGGGAGGCACTGATATTCAGTTGGCGCCTTTCGACTGTAGGGAGGCACTGTCTTTGGTTTGGCGCCTTTCGACTACAGGGAGGCGCTTGCATTCAATCGGTGCCTTTCGACTGCAGGGAGGCACCTATGTTCAATTGGTGCCTTTCGACTACAGGGAGGCGCCTATGTTCAATTGGTGCCTTTCGACTGCAGGGAGGCGCCTATGTTCTCTCCATTGACTTTCGATGAAATAAAGTGCCAGGTCCATCGAAAGGACCTCGACTGTTCCAAATCTAACTAAATCAACTGCAATTCCACAAAACATACTAAAAGCACACAAATTAGATAACACACATAATTATATCAAATATCTATATAATCATTTATAAAAGCACGCAATCCTTATTATACAGCCGCATATTGATCCAAGAAGTATGTACAAAATATGAGCATTTTTGGTGCTCATCAGAAGGGAGAAATGTCGCGATATCACGACAAAACCAAAGTTGATGCTGACTAAGTCAGAAGTGTCACGATATCGCGACAAGAGCTTAGTTGAAGTCGACAAAGGCTAAAATGTCGCGATATCATGACAAAAGCCAAAAGATAGTATACGGTTGCAAAAGTGTCACGATATCACGACATGTTGTAGTTTCACGGTAGAAGCTACAGAAGAGTTGCAGAGGCAGTGAAGCCGATAAAGTTAAATTTGGGCTGACAAAGATTAGGGTTTGCATTCGACGTAGTTTAGGGTTTGCAGTCGACGTAGTTTAGGGTTGTGCAGCCGACTAAGATCAAGGTTTTGATCTTAAAATTGTTAGTATAAAAGGAGGGTTGTTTGGAGAGTTGAGTGTGATTGAATGCATTGTAAAATGTGCGCAAGTTAAGTCTGTGGTGCACAAAGAGCGAGTAATTCCGAATCAAGCTAAGTGCGAAGCAAGAGCGCACAGGGAGCAGAAAAGTGCAAAGCTGTTGGGTGAAGACTTGCAAAGCAAATCTGAGACAAGTCTTGGTGAAGACTTGGGTGAAGATCAAGCAAGCTTTAGTGAAAGCTTGTGAACCACTTTTGTGAACCAGATTTGAGGACTAGTTGAGGACAAAGATTGGTGCATATTTGAGGACAGATTTGTGCCAGACTGAAGGACTGTGTTTGGTATAGATCAGAGAAAGAGAACGAGGACATTTGTGCTAAATCGAAGGACTGTGTTTAGTGCAAATTTGAGGACCAGCTTTGGAGGTGATAGAGTTGAGGACAGAGGTCTCCAGCCAGAGCAGGGAGGACAAGTGTCTTCTGTGGATAGAGTTCCATTTGCTAAGGGCAGCGGAGGCAGAGGTCTTCTAGAGGATCACCAACCAGAGCAGATCTAGGGGATTGGTGTCTCCTGTGGGTTGGTGCCCATGAACTCGAGATTAGGGGATTGGTGTCTCCTTTGGGTTGGTGCCCATAAACATTGTAATCGAGAAAGGTATTCCTAGAATTTGGATTGATAAAATTAGTGAAACATTTTATCCGTGGATGTAGCTCACATTGAGCGGACCACGTAAATTGGTGTCTCATGTGTGTGTGACGATTTGTACATTGCTTTGGTTTCTACTATTGATATTGCCATTGATATATTGTATAATTTTGATTGGGATAAGAAAAGTAAAAAGTGGTCTTATACTGTTCACCCCCCCTCTCAGTATAAGCTTGTGTTCTTCAATTGGTATCAGAGCGGGTGCCTTCGGAAAGTTTAACAGCTTGAAGGAAAAGCTAGTTAAGAACACAATGGATTATTCAAGCGGCAATGCAACACCTATTCTTGATGGGTCAGATTTTGGTATTTGGAGTGCAAGGATGAAGGTTTATCTAATGGCACTTGGTAATGAGGTATGGGAAGTAATTGAAGATGAGTATACTATTCCTGTACATGGTCCAAATACTAAAGAAGAAAGGCTCCTACATCACAACAATTCAAAAGCAATGAATGCAATTATGAAAGGCTTACAGAAAGCAGATCTCACCAAAGTGATTCACTGCAAGATAGCTAGTGAAATGTGGAAACAGATTGCGAGTGGTTCATACAAGTTATACAAATGTCAGAAAGGCCAAGTTGAGACACTTCAAAGGTATGTTTGAACAACTCAATACGAATGATGATGGATAAGGTTGTTAACTCCATGAAAGACTTAGGTCTTGAGCTTGCTGAAAATGATGTTTGTGATAATATTTTAAGATCTCTTCCTAATAGATTTAGTGAAAATATTTCTGCTATTGAGGAAGCTAAATATTTGGATAAGTTGAAAAAGGATGAGCTCCATAGTATACTTGCAGCATTTGAGTTGAGAACTCAAGTGAAGGTTGATGTCAAGAAAGAGGCAACTTTCAAGGCTACCAAGAAATCCAAGGGTAAACAACTTCAAGAGAGTGATGAGTCTTCTAGTGATGAAGAGGCATATTACAACAAGAAAGGCAAATTCTCTAGAAAGCACAAAAGCATGAAAAATATAAGATGTTTCAATTGTGAAAAGTTTGGTCATTATGCTACAGACTGTATTGTTCCCAAGGATGAAAGTGATGAAGATAAACAGGATTCAAAGAGCAAGGATTCTAAAAAGCACAAGCATCACAGAAAGAACAAAGATGAGCACAACAATCAAGGAAAGAGGTATTCTCACAAGCACAAGAAGAGTTTCTACCTAAACAAAGCAAGTAAGTGTTCTAGTAGTGATAGTGAAAGTTCTTCAAGTGAAAATGAGATGTTTTCATATCAAAAAAGGAGGAAGAACCGAAACATAGATTCATTATCATGAAATGTCTTAGATGTGGAAATTTTGGTCACCTTGAGGATGATTGCACAAATAATGATTTTGTTTCTAGTATGTATGAGGATGCTTCATAAAACTATAAGGAAGATGCGTGTATGGTTTTTGAAAAAGGTAACACCTCTAGTGATAAGAAATCTAAAAAAGGCTTTGATGATTTAGAAAGCAAACAAATAAAGGATCATGAAAGTGAACTTAGTAGTGCTCTTAGTGCTTTGAAAAAGGAAAGAAAGAAGAATGCTAGACTCAAGGATAAGTTAGATGAATGGTGTATGGAGAGAGATGATCTTATAGAAAATCTTGAATTCTCTATAGCTAAGACGCAAGAACTCAAGGATGAGTTAGAGTCTAAGGTTCTTGAGTATAGTAAATTAGAATAGAAAATGGCTTCTTTGAAAGAAGAAACTAAAGAGTACAAGGATAAGCTTTACAGGTTTCAAGATAGCTCCAAAAATGTTAAGTCACTCATCAAAGGTCAAAGAAAGACTATAGATAAAATAGAGCTTGGTTTTGTTAAGCCACACAAGGAACAAGTTGGAGAGTCTAGTAAGAGACTCCAAAAGGAAGAGAGTTCTGATGAGGAAAGTACTTTAGATCATGAGTCCTTGAATGATAGATGCGCAGAAATAGAAAAAAGAATTTAGAATGAGAAGAAGAAGTTTTCGAGACCCAAGAGGTCAAATAAAATAAAATTTCAAGGTAGATGTTTTGCATGTCACAGGTTCGGTCACATGGCTTCACATTGCATGGCTCAAGTGAAAAAGGTAAACGATAATTTCAGAAGTGCTAGTTTCTTTCAAGGGTATTGCTACTCTTGTCAATAGTTTGGGCACAAGGCAATCTATTGCGAGGTAAATAACATGAACAGGTTTGATCAAAATAGGTTTGGCTAGAACAGGTTTGGTTAGAACATGTTTAGCTAGAACAGGTTTGGCCAGAACAGGGTTAGTCATAATAGGTGGATTCAAAGAACGAGTATGCCTAAAAGAAATAACATTGTTACTTGTTATAAGTGCAACATTGAAGGTCACACAACTAGACAGTGTAGAGCTGAACTTCCAAGGTACAGGAACAGGAACAATGGTATGAACAGGTCCAAGGATCAAGGCATGGATAAGAACAAGAATGATAACAGGAACAGGAACAATGACAAGAATAGGAACAGGAATATGGACAAAGAGTTCAAGAGAAGGCCCGACAAGGAAGTGATAGATGATGATGATGATTAGTGCCTAATGGGAGTTTTACTCCCACCCCAGAATTAATCACCTCATCAGGAGGTGGGGGAGGGACTAAGCTAAGAGGCTCATTCTTAGTCCCGAGCCCCAAAGGTGACCCTTTGCCATTGATGATAAAGGGGGAGAGATATGAGTAAGGGGGAGAGATTCAAAGTGAAGAATAAAGCTTCAAGTTAGGGGGAGCAAAAACTTCAAAGGAATATTCTCAGTTGTGGGCATAGTTTGTCAGTTGTTAGCATAGTTGGTTTCAATTTTGGCTCTTGAGAAGTGTTTTCAATAAAGGTTTGCCATCAATGACAAAGGGGGAGATTGTTGGCAATTTTGGGTACCTTGGGTGCATTTCCTTTGCTCAAGTGTATAAGTTGTCATTGATGTCAATAAGCTTTTGAAGGAATTTGATTTGATGTAAAATAATTTGTTTTGATGAAGGTTACGGCTTGATAGGTTTGAAAGAAAGCAAGTTAGAAAAGTGTCGCAATATCGCGACATGTCGAATTTTTGTGAATTAAGTAGGAGAGAGAAAGCAAGTTAGAAAAGTGTCACGATATCATGACATGTCGTAGTTTCGTGACTCAAAGAGGAGAGAGAATGTTCGAGTCAGAAATGTCACGATTTCGTGACATATTGCAAGGAAGGTTGAATGGAAGAAAAAGTGTCGCGATTTCACGACATAATGTAGGAGAGAGAGTCCAAAAGAAAAAGTGTCACGATTTCATGACATAATGCAGGAGAGAGAGTCCGGGAGAAAAAGTGTCGTGATATCATGACATGTCGGGTTTTCGTGACCCGAAGAAAAGAAAAGCACTAAGGAGAAAAAGTGTCACGATTTCGCGACAAGTCAGAAGACAAAGTGGAAGCAAGATAAAGTGTCATGATTTCGTGACATGCTGCAGATGAAAATGTTCCAAGTAAGAACTATCACGATTTTGTGACATACAGCAAAGGGAAGAGTCTGAAATGAGAAGTGTTGCGATTTCGCGATAGGTTGCAGAGAAGTCGTATAGAAGCTGAAAGCATCGTGATTTCGCGACAGGCTGCAAAGAAAACGTACGGAAGCTAGAAGTGTCATGATTTCATGACAAATTCAAGGAGGAAGAGCTCAAAGGTGAAAGCATCACGATTTCATGACATGTTCCATTTTCATGGGCGTAAGGCAGAGAAAAACACAAGGCAGCGAAAGTGTCACGATTTTGCGACATGTTCCATTTTCGCTAGTGCAAGCAGACAAGAGTGCAAGGAAGAGAAAGTGTCACGATTTCACGACAGATTGAGATGGTAGCATTTGGTTGGAGAAAGTGTCACGATTTCATGACAAAAATAGAATGCAGGTCTTCTATAGGAGAAGTGTCACGATTTCACGACAAAAGCAGAGAGGAAGGCTATGAAGACAGAAGTGTCACGATTTCATGACAAAAGCAGAAAGGAGGTCGACAAAGGGAGAAATGTCATGATATCGTGACAAAAGCAAAGTTGATGCTGACTAAGTCATAAGTGTCACGATATCGCGACAAGAGCTTAGTTGAAGTCGACAAAGGCTAAAATGTTGTGATATCACGACAAAATCCAAAAGATAGTATACGATTGCAAAAGTGTTGCGATATCGTGACATGTTGTAGTTTCATGGCAGAAGCTACATAAGAGTTGCAGAGGCAGTGAAGCCGACAAAGTTAAATTTGGGCTGATGAAGATTAGGGTTTGTAGTTGACGTAGTTTAGGGTTTGTAGCCAACGTAGTTTAGGGTTGTGCAACCGACTAAGATCAAGGTTTTGATCTTGAAAGTGTTAGTATAAAAGGAGGGTTGTTTGGAGAGTTGAAGTGTGATTGAATGCATTGTCGAATGTGTGCAAGTTAAGTCCACGGTGCACAGAGAGTGAGTCATGTTGAATCGACCTAAGTGCAAAGCAAGAGCGCATAGGGAGCATAAAAGCGCAAACCTGTTGGGTGAAGACTTGCAAAGCAGATCTGAGATAAGTCTTGGTGAAGACTTGGGTGAAGATCAAGCAAGATTTAGTGAAAGCTTGTGAACCACTTTTGTGAACTAGATTTGAGGACCAGTTGAGGACAGATATTGGTGTAAATTTGAGGAAATATTTGTGCCAGACTGAAGGACTGTGTTTGGTTTAGATCAGAGAAAGAGAACGAGGACATTTATGCTAAACCGAAGGACTATTTTTAGTGCAAATTCGAGGACCAGCTTTGGAGGTGATAGAGTTGAGGACAGAGGTCTCCAACCAGAGCAGGGAGGACAGGTGTCTTCTATGGATAGAGTTCCATTTGCTAAGGGTAGCGGAGGCAGAGGTCTTCTAGAGGATCACCAGCTAGAGCAGAGCTAGGGGATTGGTGTCTCCTGTGGGTTGGTGCCCATGAACTCGAGATTAGGGGATTGGTGTCTCCTTTGGGTTGGTGCCCATAAACATTGTAATCAAGAAAGGTATTCCCAGAATTTGGATTGATAAAATTAGTGAAAGATTTTATCCGTGGATGTAGCTCACATTGAGCGAACCACATAAATTGGTGTCTCATGTGTGTGTGATGATTTGTACATTGCTTTGGTTTCTGCTATTGATATTGCCATTGATATATTGTATAATTTTGATTGGGATAAGAAAAGTAAAAAGTGGTATTATACTGTTCACCCCCCCCTCTCAGTATAATCTTGTGTTCTTCAATTGCATTTCATTTACATCATGCATTTCATTTTTCACATGCATTTCATTTTTGCATTGCATTAGGCATATCCATCCACCGCACTTGCATTAGAATACATGGTGTTTACAATATTACAAATGACACCATGTTTGTGTTTCAATCATGCATCATTGCATTTTCATCATTCATCACCCTTGTGAGTAATTGTGTTTTTTAAACACAACCCATTTTGTTGCTATGAAGAATATACTAGGTTTTTTTGGTCATTCAACCATACCTAGAGGTATTTTCAAGAGTTAATAGAAATATTGCTCTACTTTTGTCGATGAGGTCTAGTTTGTATAGCCCTTAACATATCATAATTCTATCACTAATCAATAAATTAAAAAATCCTAATAAGGACTAGGGGAATATGAAATCTATGAAGTAGGACCAGGTATCCTGAGGTGAAAAGTTTATTCTTTCTTATCTCCCTATGCGGACGGTTTGGGAAATGTTGGAAATTGGCAAAAGGACAAGTTTATTCCCTACCCATATGAATCCCTTGCTTACATAAAAATAATCAATATCCCAGAGTGATATCCTAGATCAATCATCTAGATTGATACCCTAGATCGATATACCAGAAAGAAATCCATAAAGCAAAATCCCCAAATCAAGATCAAGTTTTCAAATTAAAATAAATCAGTATAAAATCCCTTGCTCAAAAAGAAAAAAAATAAAATATACAAAAAAAGAGTATATACAAAATAAACAATGATTTTTGTCCCTATATAGGAGCAAGTATCCTAAAAAATTGAAGAAAATAAGGGAGCAAACTTGAATCTTTGGAATTGTCAGCACTATTGTACCTTACACACGATGATATTTCTGATACATTAGCATTTTGCTTGTGTGCAGACCAATGTTTGAATGTGGAAGAGCTAGCTTCAGGTGTCCTGTATCGCCTAGTGGTCTAGTCCAACTAAAATTTAAACCTAGGATTGGATAGACATTTGAGGATCCCCGATCTTAGCAATGGGCTGAAATAATCCCACCTGATATCGGGGTATGCTTATGCCTTATATAATATACTCATTTGCACACACATGGATAATGAACAGTTAAGGCCTATCCTAGTGAAAGCCTTATGTTTCAAAAGTATAGTATGGTTAGTATAAAACTTTTGATAAGTCAACTAGGGTGTTTGAGTTTCATGGAAAACCTCAAAAATTCCCAAATAGCAACATCCAATTTTCAATGCAATCCTCAAATATCAAATTTCTCTTTATATTATTTTGTTTATTAAATATTGTTCATAATATAGGTTAGATATCTAATGGATGTCAGAAATTATATTTAAACAACCACTGACTATGCTATGCATATTCTTTTAACTTGCAAGAGCTTATGACTAGAAATAATACATCATTGCATCTCACATATGGGTGTTCAATTGATTAATTATTATAATAAGATATAGCAATTACAATCCATGATTGTTATACATTCGACGGTGTCATCCATTAGATTGTTAAATCCATATTACATACATACATTATGTTTTAATGATTAAAGCATACATGTTCATTTCCATATATCATCATAGACAAATTATGCAATACATATATGGCATAAATTATGTCATTGCAACATAAATTAAATGCACACAAGTGAATCAAAGTATACATGCATTTAACATCAAAATATAGCATTCATATGCATCCATCATAAGTAGTCCATCTACATACATAACTCATAGCATCTAATCATCTATCACATAACTATTTAGTGCATTCCATCCATACATCACATCATATAGCATTAAATAAATATAAGCATTGCATCCATGTGCATAAATTAAACATAAAATACCAAAAATAAAGTACACATATAATGATATGAACTATCATATATATATATATATGTATGTGTGTGTGTGCACGTGTGTGTGTGTGTCAAATGTACATCATAGCAGGGTACATAAAAATTCTCGTAGGCCACATCTGTGTAGGTCCCCAGACCTTACACCAAAATGGTACAAGTGGCAAAATTTTGCCATGCTAATGTGCTAGCCCTGGCCTGCACCCCTTGATCCCCTTGCATCTGAGCTATCTTCACCACCCTCAACCGCATCCCTATGGGCTTGCTCTGGAGCCTGCTGTGGGTCCTTTTATGGATCCTGTGATCAACCTAGACCAACTGTACTTAGTGCATGTAATGTAGTCCTATGGCTAGATTGAGCACTAGACTACCTTGTCTCTCTGGTCCTGGTCCTGCTTTGATGTGACCCTGTAGTAGTGGTCCTCTTCGAAACCTACCTACCTAGAATCCTAATAACACCCTCAAGTTGGACGTTGCAAGCTACATCTATTGTATGCTAATCATTACCCTCCTCCACAAGGGTATGCAACCTCCTAATCTTTACCATCAGGTCAAAACCTACAAGCCCTAGAGTAGATGGTACCACGGGAGTTGCCATGATAGCCTGTGTATGTGAGAGAGCTACCCTCGCCACCCTGAGTAGGTCCCACTTAGCAGTCACTACGTTTAGCGTCACCTATAGAAGATCATGTTGGTTAGTGATCTTCTCAATCTTGATATATGTTGTAGCCACATGTTCCTGAAGAGATTCCCTCTCCTCCTCATAGATACTCCACTAGCTCTGGCCATGAGATAGCTTTACCTCTAGAGTGGTGATAGTGGTGTCCCTATGCAGGAGTCGGGTGTGAAGTATCCCAATATAAGTCTAGAGGTCAAAAATTTGTGCCCTCATATGTTCAACCTCACTATCAAAAGGTGCCTCCCCATATTTAGATGCCTCCTCCTCTACCTCTTCCTATGGGCCCTCCTTTATAGTGGCCCCTACACCCCATGCACCCTTGGTCCTCTGATGGACCCTGCATCCATGAGGGTCCACCTTTGATCCCTCTGTAACATCTACTACAAATCCATTCACTGGTCGACCTAGAGGTGCCTCTCTGTTCCACTATAGACTAATACACCATGCATGATAATCAGTAGTAGTGATTGCATCTGCCAGGCCTGCTTCTTGAAATTCATCATCGTCATCCCCTAGAGGAGCCACTTGGGGCTAGGTCAAGTCCTTCTCTAGGACCAGGTGTTTGTAAATAGTGGGCATTATGGGATATCTATATAAATACCAAAATACATTAGGATGTGATAGAAGTGTTGATACTCATGTATATCGGCCTTGCAACTGATAATCCACTTGTCTCTGCGTGTCTCATGTAGGTATTTATTCGCCTTTGGCCAGGCAGGGCAACCCATGTATGGTTGCCACTCTATCTGCTTAGGGTGAAGTTGTGAAATTCTAGTGATATAATAGTCTAGGTCTCTTTCATGAGACCTACTCTTGAACCCCTCCTAATCTCGAGGCCAACAGACTATATAACACTAATGATCATCATCGATATCAGTGATCCCTAGAGGCAAATATATGGGGTGCTCTATTAGAATATGCTACCAACCCCAAATCTAAATAATTAGACTAAAATCAATGCTCACTCTACTACGATGTGTAATCTAGTACAACTCATGATAGAGCTACGCTAGAAGAGTACTCCTCCATACCATAATAAGAGGCCGATCGATCGAGCTAACCATAACCTCCCTAGTCCTAACTAGGAGGTTCTAAGGGAATCTCATACTTGATGAATTTGGTAGGACTATTTGGATAATCAAGTGCATAAACATGACATCCGATTATGAAAATAATCTATCCTGGTACCACTCTTCGATGTGGATGCCCCCATGGTCAATGTGGCCATGAGCCTCGATGCTTTGTTTGCCAAAGATCTCATCAAAAATGACCTTCTTCATCATGGTAGGAGAGGAGGTGATGGCCTCACCATTAATAGGTAGGTGGAAGATATGGTAGACATCCTCTAGAGTCATAGTCATTTCACCCATTGAAAGGTGAAATGTATTGGTCCACGCATCCCAATGACAGGCCAATGCAGTCATATACGCCTGATAAAATATGATAGTGGGGAGGTCCAAGATGTATCGAAACCCATGGCAGCAAACCAATACCACTCCATATCAGTGAGAGTGCGGTGTAAGTTTCTAAGGAGATCAGTCTCCCTCGCTTTGTTCGTCAAGGTCTGAGTGAAAGCAATCAAATAAATAAGAAAAAAAATTAAAAATGACTAAAAAATGGCAAACAAATCAAAACATCTCATGAAAATGTTGAAAAATGCAAAAACATGATCAAAAATTTTAAAAAATCAAATGAAAGCACTTCATAATTGTAATAAAATACATTAATTCCTAAAAATTCAAAGAAAAATGGAAAAAAAAAATTGAAATTTTTTCCTAAGGGCGTCGCACCGGGTTCAAAACCATGGTCGACGAGGCGATAAAAAATGTGATCGTTGGGATTTAAATATCATCATGGATGATAGCCACGGTCCCCAATTTACCAATTGGGAACTGCGTCTACCACCTATGGCTAGGGAACATGACCTTTTTAGGGTCATTTCCCTCCCAAATAACCCCAAAAATTAAAAACCTTCCCCTCTAATCTACCCTATGCTAAACCTAACTAGGGTGAGGTTAATTACTGACAACTTAATGTAGTTTGTTTAACCCATTGTTTAGTGTGGTTAATTTTAATTCGGTAATTTGCAAGCATGGTCTTGGTTTGTGTGTTACCTTAGAAGTAGCGACTCTCCCACTGGTCAAAGCTTCCGGTTGGTTGGCCATCGGTGTGGATAGAAGGGAATCAATGAGGTTTGCGACAGTGTTCCATGTCAAAATTCACTTTTACCTCTCAAACCTCTTAGGTTTACTAGCAGTTTTAGGTAAATAATGAAAATTTTCAAATAGGAAAAGCCTTATATATTTTTCAAATTTAGTTCAGACCGCATCTGACAACCGTGGTCCCCAAATTAGGGTTTTCCATTTGTGGGTCTGAGCTACGGTCAAGGAATTTGAACTTCTTAACCACTTTTGATAGATGTGGTTAGAAAACTACAATAAATGCTCTCAATTCCCATCGTGGAGAGCTCTAAACTAACAAATTAAAAATACCCACCAGACCTGATAATTAAAAAAAAACAAAAATACAAAAAAATCAGATAACATTAAAATCCAAATGCACCTTGTATTTAGTTATTTACCCTATACACTTGGTGGTTGTAGTGACTTGTGATCCATGTAATCCAACAAGATGAGTAAATTACCATAAGGAAATTTGGGGTAAATTAGTCATTGCTGAATTGTATGCTTCATTTCAATCCCTAAGAAGGCCTAGGCGGTCGGACTACTCCAGGGGAACGAGATATTCATCACAATTCTCCTATGATATTTTTAGCAAATCATCAACAATATGATTCAACATAAGCATAATTGACATTGTTACAATTTTGATTCCCTAAGAAGGCCTTCGTGGCTGGACCGCTCCATGGGATAGAAATATACAATTATTATTAACAGTTGCAATCATAGCTAATTAGGCCTTGCCAATAATTCAAATGCTAAATATTTAAATTTGTTCAAGATCATTCATAGTGGTCAAGCAACTCGTCGCTTCATTTAATTGTCATTACCCTCATCGACTCGTCACTTGAGGGGTAGTCATAATATCAAATCATAATCAAAGTCAATAAAATATCCCTTGATCGTAGATCCCTAGATCTTGTCAAAATTGTGTCCATATTACGAATAATTGCCAACGACTATCATAAGCTTACCCTTCTGCTCGAAAAAATAGCACATATGAAAATTAGTTTTTAGCTCTCCTCCTTTTGGTTATATAGGCCTAACTCCTATTGTAGGACCAAAGCTACCCGAATGTCTAATGACGAGTGCAAACTATTTCAAATTTAAGGCTTCCATCTAGTTGGAAGAAATGATTCTAGGATGCGCGTCTTCTTTACAGGACTCAGACATCTAATGTTGATCAAATCAATGATCATCATCTAACCTATGATATCATTTTAGGAGGTTTATTTTTGTTCAACATTGTTTGATCTCACAATGCATCTTAAAAGGGGCATCTTTAGAAACCTAAAACACATCAAGTCGAGGCGACTACTCATATGGGACATGCTAGAAGACCATATGGAAGACCTTGGACAGATTCCAAGGTATAGCAGTGGTTTTTACCACTCATTTAGGTACCTTTGCCTAGTTAGTGCTAGCTTCTTCTAATACCCGTGGTTAGCAAAGCTGTGTTAGGATCCTCAATCCTAACATTATTAGTTAGTATTATTAATAATTTAATTATTATATTATTAACTTATAAAGTGAACCATCACAACCCTTCATAACATGAACCATCACATCTCTTCATACGTGAACCATCATGTCTCTTCACCAACGTAGCTTTAGGGTACATATATATATATATATATATATATATATATATATATATATATATATATATATATATATATATTAGGTTGGCCATCCATATCAAATCATCCAAGAAGAATAATAATAAGCATAGATTCTAAGGAGGGAGCCCCCTATAGTGGCAAAGCGATTACAAGGGAGCCCCCTTTGAGTGGCCTGCGATTACATTTACATTAATTTGTTAATAATTTTATAGTAAGACCTTGGGGTCTTACAATTTGGTATCAGAGCCATGTGGGACCCAGTCATGTGGGAATTGCTTAAAGATCTTCATCAAATCACTTATGTGCATGAGTATCAAACTCGGTTTGAGGATATCACCAAACACAACATAACATTAGATGAATTAATTCTCATCAATGGCTTCATTAGGGGATTAAAAGATGAAATTAGAATGGAGGTGACAAGGTTCAATCCCTATACCATGATGCAGACCTATGGATTGGCAAAATTAGCTAAAGATAAAATCAATGCACAACAACGATTAGGGAAACCACTTATGGAAAAATCATTGACCACTTACATCGTTCCCAAACCTATGCATAATGGAAGGGCACAAAGCACTTACACAAACCCCAAATCTAACCAAACTTTACGAATTAAACATCTTAGCTTTGAGGAGATGAAGGAACGACGAGCAAAAGGACTCGTGATAATTGTGATGAACAATTTGGACCCCACCATAAATGTGCTACACTAACATTGTATTTATTGAAGGAAGTTGATCCTTGTCTCTCCATAGAGCAAGCAGATGAGGTAGTTGTGTCCGAAGTGACCAGTGCATCTACTCACCGCAATGAAGACAATGAGGTCGATGTGCAAGAATTGATTGATGTACCAAGCAAGGATGAATTAGACATACCCAAAGTGATCAATGCTAGCCAAAAATGCAATCTACAAGACCTACACATACATTCCTCACCAATAATGAGTTCTTGCCATATGACCAAACCTATTCGAAACCAACGTAGAGTGACTACACACTCCTTCTCTGTTGGCTCTACCAAGGAACCAAAAAAGGATATGAAATCATTACCATCACTTTTGATGCATTATTCTGAAGTATTTGAGGAACCCCAAGGGTTGCCCTCCCATCATCATCATGATTTTCCTAAGGAAGATTCTATTATTGTTCTTGGCAACCCCCTTCTAATGCTTCATCCTTCTCGATATCCCTACCTATGAAATGATGCCATTAAAAGAGTCCAATAATTTACACAAATCCTTCTTGGAAAACAAAGGATAAAGCTTCTCATTTTGAGCTTTGAGGACAAAGCTCTTTTTAAGAAGGGTGGCATGTTAGGATCCTCAATCCTAACATTATTAGTTAGTATTAGTTAGTATTATTAATCATTTAATTATTATATTATTAACTTATAAAGTGAACCATCACAACCCTTCATAACATGAACCATCACATCTCTTCATACGTGAACCATCATGTCTCTTCACCAACATAGCTTTAGGGTACATATATATATATATTATGTTGGCCATCCATATCAAATCATCCAAGAAGAATAATAATAAGCATATATTCTAAGGAGGGAGCCCCCTTTGAGTGGCCTGAGATTACATTTACATTAGTTTGTTAATAATTTTATAGTAAGACCTTGGGTTCTTACCAAGTTGACTGCACTTGTCAGCCATAGTTAGGCCTCAAATTCAGTTGGTCTTTGACTGATTCAAAGTTGGTTCCAACGTCCAATTGGTTGTGGATTGGAGTGTTTTGAGTGAGGAAGGTTTCAGATCTTTCCATCCAACAAGCTCAACTACCAAAAATTGTTCTTGGCTTCCTCATGAAGCCACCCCTAGCCCTTGGCAAATGATATAAACCCCCCCTCCAATTAGGAGAAATATATATACAAATATCAAGTTTAAACACAGCGAATACCTATCGAATTGCATACTCACTTACATGCATTGAGAGGAACACTTTTGCTACCCAATTGGAGATCACATGCCATGGAGGTCCTAGGAAACTAGGAGATTCAAGAAACGTTAATTCGTGCAATCCATACACCAACTGAGCAATTCAACCACTAAATTTGTTAGAGGACACAGTGGCAACCCTTGATCATCAATTCCTAAAGGAGAACTAAAGATTGGATACCAAATTAGGAGGGCAAGAGACTTTCAAGCTCAACCACGGCTATCAGTCATGGTGGATAGTGCTCACTACACATTAGACTCGTGGTCAGGTTATCATCTTTAGTTTCCTTGTTTTCTAGCTATAGGATTTGTTTAATTTCATTATATTAGATACATATCATGTTAATTTGATTTATTGGAGACTTTGACCGATGCAATTAGAACTTTTAGTCATTTTTATTCACTTTTGCAATTATGGCATTAATGGTGCTTTTCATGCTTCTATGCTTTCAAAATTCATAATTCATGTAATAGATAGCTAGATCTACTTTTTCTTATATGTTTGTAGCAATATTTTTAGTTTTAATATAATTTTAGTATGTTTCTTGTGCTTTCTTGATTTCATGCTAGTTATACTACCCTTTATAAAAATACCTCCTAAAAGCCTCATCAGGAGAGGCCTCCTTTGTTGCTAATTGCTTCTTATTGTTTATTACATGTAGGACTAACAGGGTTTTAAGATGCAAGGTAGCAAATACCTCTAATCATGGAGAAGGTCATTGACACCTTGGAGCAGTCGATGCCCATTTCAAAAATTTGTGTATTGCATCTACCCCATTTTTGCTTTCAAAATGTTTTAATTGTATCAACATTTGGGTGACCCTAATAGGGGCATGATTGTAACCAAGATTTAATTCAAGATTAATAAAAGAAACATTTACTTTCTTGTCATATGCAATCTTGTCTTTCATTTCTTGCTTTAATGATTTATTTCAATTAATGTATTACTAGGTGTATGCTTTTTTAGATTGGTACACCAAGTCACAACTCCCTCATTCTCTATTTATATAGCCTTGGACGTCACCCTGGATTGAAAATTAAATTAAATTATGAGCATTAACAACACCCATAATAATGGATACGCTACTACATCTACCCATTTTTAGTTTCACCTTCCACATCATATTCCCAAGCCAACCCTTCCTCCTCACAACCAGCCCGTTTGTCCTCTTCTCATGATCCTTCTATGTCATCACCCTCTCCATCTAACCAATCTTTGTCATTATAATCTTCAACTCTTGCAACAACTTTCTTAGCTCCACCAAGTCTGGGTTCTCCAATCCATCACTCTAGTTAATAGCCACCCCATGTATCTATACAATTGTCTAACCCTGGTTTGGAGAAATACCTTGTACATAATGTAACATTATCCCTTCCTAATATTGAGTCCATTATGGATTTTAGTTGCCCTAATGACATCTCCCTTACCATCAACATTATCATCCCCATTGTCTCTTCATCCAATCATACTAATTTTGTTTATGGGAAATAAATTCCTCCTCTAAGCAACTTGTACCTAGATAACTTAAGGCTCTCTTTTGCAAAAATATTAACTATATGTCTAATCCTTCCTTCACCAGGTGATAATTTCAATATTTTAATTGGCATGCATTTGGCCTAAGTTGTTATGAACAGGGTCCGCAATCCATTATTGATCCACTTATCAATTATCAAAAGATAAATCTAGCCTAGGACATAATAAAATTTGCTCAACTATCCACTTCAAGGAAGATTTCAAGTGCCTTAACCTTGACCTCATTGGGGATGATTTCTATGAGTATATTGATCTTGAATATGCCCATCTACTTACTAAATATTTTTTCCAAGTTGTGACCATTCATGTTTTCCTCACTAATACTTCTGTAGATGAACTTAAGGAGTAATTTGACACTCTCTCTATTGATTCTAATAGTTTTCAAGAAGCATCTTACCCTATTGTACTCCTCACTAACAAACCAAACAATGGAAATTTTTACTTTTATCACTTTCCCCTTCTTCTTCAAATACTTCTCATGCTCCTTTCGCTAGAGCAACCCAACACTCAAATCAACCCGCATCTATAGAAACCACCACTTCAACCCAATATGCATCCACCCATTATTCCTTAACTCTTTCCTCTCCCATAGGAGTGATGCAGGAGCATCCAATGGTGTAAGAGTGATCTTGCATCACCCAAAATTTATATTTGATTTAATTATTTTCTAAGTGTATTTAGTTGTCTAGGGGATAGAAAATTAGAGCCATTGGTGAAAGAATCACCCCAATACCCTGAACGGTTTGGGAGATATGTACATTTTATGGCAAAACCCTACCAAAAATAGTGAAAATCTAGATACCCGAACTTGCAGGTGAATTTTGAAGGTCTTAGAGGATGAATTTGAGGATTTTAAAATAGATGTAGGACTTAGCTAAGTCTTGCCCCATTTAGTTCATCTCGTGCCCTTTTCGAAAAGGTCTTGTAATAGTCAATCGGAGCAACGAGCACGAAGTTATGACCTTGGGAAGTTTACCTCCGAAATTCAAATTTCAAATGCATTGTTTTAGGCGGAAAAGGGGAAAACAAGGTATTAGAGGGAAATTTCAAAATTGTAAAAGGGCTCTTTTCTTTTGTATCCTCTTTTTGGATGAAAGTAATGAAAATTCTTGGTTCATCTGACATGATCAAAGGAAAAACACCTATGTATTGTTTGTTTCATGTTGCTTGAGCTTCATCAAGTGGTATCAGAGTGGGAGTTCCTGAGTGTGTAAATAGATCGCCGAACGTGAGGTAGTTTGCACCAGGATTTGTGGTTAAGGGTTCTATGAGAAAAGAGAGAAAAATGCCTCCATGAAGAAACCATGGTGGTGGGAGAAATGCTATGGTGCCAGAAGAGGATTTTAGAGCTTTGTAGAGGTAAGTTCAAGCTCTGCAAGAGGAGCTGCATAGAGGGTTTGAGCCAAGGAGAGAAGATGGGAGTGAAGATGAAGTTGAAGAAGAAGAGGCCTAGTTCGAGGAAGAAGAAGAGGTAGTAGATCCTGCACAAGCTAGATTGTATAAAGCCATATCCCAGATTGGGAAGAGGCCAAAGTTTGATGTTTCTTCATATTTTGGAAATCTTAACCCAAAAGAGTTGATCGACTGGATCAATGATATGGAGGAATATTTTGAGTATGAGGAGGTAGAAGATCCTGAGAGGGTTAGATTTTCTAAGACCAAGCTGAAGGGTCATGCTAGAATATGGTGGAAGGGAGTGCAGTTAGACAGAAACAAAAGAGGGAAAGAAAGGATAACAAGGTGGGAGCGGATGGTGGAGAAGTTGAAGAGGTAGTTCATTCCAACTGATTATGAGTTGGATTTACTAAAGAAAATGTAGGGTTTGAGACAGTCGAGTAAGTCTATCAAAGAATACATAGAGGAGTTCTATAAAATTTTAATCAGAATAGGCCATTCTGAGGCCAACAAGGAGAAGGTAGCCCATTATATTAATGGGTTAAGAGCAAGTATTCAAGAGGAGTTAAGTCTAGTCAGGATGACCACCATAGAGGATGCTTACCAGTTTGCCTTGAGGGTTGAAGAGAAGTTGAACAAAAGGTTTGAGAGCAAGCAAAGAGGAAGAGGTCATGGTGGAAGAACTGGTGGGAGAACAAATGGAGGGAAAAATGAAGATCAAAAGAAGAATGGAGAAGCCAATAGTAGTCAGGACCAAAAGGGGGATAATGCTTACCACCCCCATGATCAGAACAATGGTTACTAGAGAGGAAGAGGAAGGTCTGGATGAGGACCTGGAAGAGGAGGATTTCATGGAACCTATTTCAACTATGGGGAAGAAGGACATCGAGCATACGAGTGTCCACAACACCAAGAGAGGACAAATAAGAGGCCCGAAGGTAATGCCCGAGCTACTATTGTAGATGAAGGTGCTGAATCTGAGCACTCTAAAGAAGTAGAAAGAGGAGAAGTTATGATCACAAGGAGAGCCTTGTTGAATGAGGAGAGAGATCTAGATTAGAGGAAGAGCTTATTTTGCACAAGGTGTAAATGTGTAGGTAAGGTCTATAATGTTATCATAGATAATGGTAGCACAGATAACCTAGTTTCAGAAGGAATGGTTACCAAACTATAGTTAGAGAGGAAGAGACACCCGCATCCATATCAGATTGCATGGTTGCAGAAGGACCATAGGGCTTTGGTCAGTGAGCAATGCTTGGTAAAATTTAATATTGGGAATTACCGTGATGAGGTCCTGTGTGACATCCTACCTATGGATGCTTGCCATTTGCTATTGGGAAGGCCATGGCAGTTTGATCGGTATGCAATACATGATGGGCATGCCAACACTTACTCCCTAACAAAGGATGGAGTGCGCCATAAGTTGAAGCCCCTGAAGGAGGTGGATGAAAAGGTATGTAGTAGTGCTAGAATCTATTTAGTTGATGGTAGGAAGTTTTTGGATGGTCTGAAGCATGAGCATATGTGCTATGCATTAATTCCTAGAGTTAAAGAAGAGCAATGTAAGGATGTCCCAGTAGAAGTATCAGGTCTGTTAGAAGAATTTCTAGATATTATATCAGATAATGTGCCTGAGGGTTTGCCACCAGTGAGGAAGATCAGTCACCAAATAGATTTGGTACCAGGAGCTAGTTTGCCTAATAAGGTAGCCCATAGAATGACTCCTATAGAAAGTGAGGAGCTAAATAGGCAAGTCCAAGAACTACTAAAGAAGGGACTGATTTGGGAGAGCTTGAGCCCATGTGTAGTACCTACAGTACTAGCACCAAAGAAATATGGAGAGTGGAGAATGTGTACAGACTCCCGAGCTATTAACAAGATCACCATCAAATACCGATTTCCACTACCAAGGATGGATGATATAATGGACTATTTGAGTGGAGCCCAATACTTCACTAAGATTGATCTAAAGAGTGGGTATCATCAGATCCGTATCAGAGAAGGAGATGAGTGGAAGACAACCTTCAAAACCAGAGAGGGTCTGTACGAGTGGTTGGTCATGCCATTTGGGCTAACCAATGCACCCAACACATTCATGCGGCTTATGAATGAGGTATTGAAGGAGTTTTTAGGAAAATTTGTCATTGTCTATTTGGATGACATTTTAATATTTAGCAAGACCCTGGAAGAGCACCTGATGCATATCAGAAGAGTTTTTGAGAAGTTGAGGGAGGAGCAGTTGCTAATTAATTTGAAGAAGTGTAGTTTTGTGAAGAAGGAGTTGGTGTATCTGGGATTCATCATCTCAGCTGAAGGTCTAAAAATGGACCCAGAAAAGGTGAGGGCTATCATTGAATGGCCTACCCTAAGGAGCATAACTGAGGTAAGATCATTTCATGGTCTAGCAAGTTTTTACAAAAAATTTATTAGAAATTTTAGCAGTATTTGTGCACCCCTAACAGAAACAATGAGAGGGGATAAGAAAGAATTTAAGTGGACCTTAGGAGCAGATAAGAGCTTTGATATGTTGAAGAAGAAGGTCACAGAGCAACCTATTTTAGCACTTCCAGATTTCAATAAGGTATTTCAGGTAGATTGTGATGCTAGTGGTAGTGCCATAGGAGTTGTGTTGAGTCAAGAAGGTAAACCTGTTGCCTATTTTAGTGAGAAGCTTAATGATGCTAGGAAGAAGTATTTTGTATATGATCAGGAGTTTTATGCTATAGTTTAGGCTCTAAAGAAATGGAGGCACTATTTGTTTCCAAAAGAGTTTGTTTTGTATACTGATCATCAGGCCTTGTAGTATATTAATAGTCAAGGGAAATTGAATCAGAGGCATTTAAAATGGGTTGAGTTTCTACAGAGTTATACCTTTGTGTTGAAGCATAGGAGTGGAAATTCAAATAGAGTTGCATATGCCTTAAGTAGAAGGTAGTGTTTGTTGATAGAAATGAAGGTGGAAGTTGTAGGGTTTGATGAACTTAAGAGTTTGTACCCTGAAGACCCAGATTTTGTAGAGGCTTGGAGAGCTTGTTTAGCACCAGTTACCTTGGATAGAACTAAGTGGTTGGATTTCTTAATCCAAGATGGAATGTTGTTTAGAAGAAACCAGTTGTGCATTCCAAGGAGTTCGATGAGGGAGAATCTGGTCAAGGAGAAGCATAGTGGAGGGTTGGTTGGACACTTTGGTCGAGATAAGACCATTGCCCTCATTAGTGAGAACTACTATTGGCCATAGTTGTAGCAAGATGTGAAGATATTTGTACAAAGTTGTAGAGTATGCCAGATGGCCAAGGGTGTGAGATAGAACACTAGATTATATCAGCCATTACCTGTACCAGAGAGACCATGGGAGGACATCAACATGGATTTTGTTCTTGGCCTACCAAGGACACAGAGGGGGAATGACTCCATATTTGTGGTGGTTGACAGGTTTTCAAAGATGGCACATTTCATTCCCTGCCAGAAAACTAATGATGCAGTTCATGTTGTAGGGTTGTTTTTCAAAGAGGTGGTACGACTTCATGGTCTACCAAAGAGTATAGTTTTCGACAGAGATACCAAGTTTATTGGGTATTTTTGGAGAACCTTGTGGAAGAAGTTGAAGATAGATTTGAAATTCAGTTTTGCATACCACCCATAGACTGATGGGCAAACAGAGGTGGTGAATAGGAGTTTGGGTAATCTACTGAGATGCTTGGTAGGAGATAAGCCCAAGGGATGGGATTTGGTTTTGCCATAGGCAAAATTTGCATACAATAATTCTATCAACAGGAGTACTAATAAGTCCCCATTCCAGATTATATATGGGAGTAGCCCAAGAAATGCTTCTGAGTTGAGAAATATGGATAGAGGGGAAAAGAGTAGTGCTGAGGCTGAGGACTTTGTAGAGCACCTGAAGAGTTTGCATGAGGAAGTAAAGAAGCATATTCATAAAATGAACACTCAGTACAAGACAAAGGCAGACCAGAAGCGGTGATTTAAGGAATTCCAAGTGGGAGATGAAGTTATGGTTCACCTGAGAAAAGAAAGGTTTCCTGCTAAAACTTATAACAAGCTAAAAATGAAGAAGTTTGGACCATGCAGAATCACAAAGAGACAGGATTCAGGAAATGCATATGAGGTAGAATTGCCAAGTGGGCTGAACATATCACCTGTGTTCAACATTTCTGATTTGGTAGAGTATCATGAAGGTGACAATAATGATGGACCAGTCACAGAATTGTGGAGTATTCCAACATCTACTCCAGAGACAGAAGAGATAGAAGAGATCCTAGATACCCGCATCGGCAAAAGCACAAGACACAGGCAGTATGAAGAATATTTGGTTAAGTGGAAGGGTAGGCCTATGGAAGATTCAACTTGGTTGTCCAAGATAGAGGTTGACCACCTTGGTTTTCCTCCAACATCAGAGAAGTGAAGGTCACTTCTCAATTTACCCTGGGTGTCTGATGCAGGAGCATCCAGTGGTGTAAGAGTGATCTTGCATCACCCAAAATTTATATTTGATTTAATTATTTTCTAAGTGTATTTAGTTGTCTAGGGGATAGAAAATTAGAGCCATTGGTGAAAGAATCACCCCAATACCCTGAACGGTTTGGGAGATATGTACGTTTTATGGCAAAACCCTACCAAAAATAGTGAAAATCTAGATACCCAAACTTGCAGGTGAATTTTGAGGGTCTTAGAGGACGAATTTGAGGATTTTAAAATAGATGTAGGACTTAGCTAAGTCTTTCCCCGTTTAGTTCATCTCGTGCCCTTTTCTAAAAATGTCTCGTGCTAGTCAATCGGAGCAACGAGCGCGAAGTTATGACCCTGGGAAGTTTGCCTCCGAAATTCAAATTTCAAATGCATTGTTTTAGGCGGGAAAAGGGGAAAACAGGGTATTAGAGGGAAATTTCAAAATTGTAAAAGGGCTCTTTTCTTTTGTATCCTCTTTTTGGGATGAAAGTAATGAAATGCTTGGTTCATCTGACATGATCAAAGGAAAAACACCTGTGTATTGTTTGTTTCATGTTGCTTGAACTACTTCAAGGAGTCCCCAATGCTAAATCTATCCTCTAACAGTCCTATCTAGTCATCAAATCATCTACCAATTATCAATATGATCTCCATAAATCTCTTTAACATACTTAATTATGTGGTCGATCCTACCTATCTCCTTAGCATTAATCCCAATACCATAAAATTTGAGTGAATCTCCTCTCCTCCTCCTGCATACTTCCTTCTAACTGATCAGTTGATCCAAGCATCAAATTTCTATCTTACTATTTCTCCTACCTCTTATGTCTACCATGTCACAGTCATGGGCAATGAGCCCATATTTGCTGAGAATGTGATAGATGATCTTCATCTCATTTTGAATCCCCATCAGTTAGAGGACAATTCCCACATGCTAGTTGAATGAACCTTTGACATCAACATAAGTTATAAACTCATCAATCTCTACATTCTCAAATTTGGAAAATATTTATCATATGAGGATAAAGTGTTTCATAGCACTCCTAATAGAATATAAAGTTGTTTTTACATCATTCTACAAATATATACTAGGCTTGGATATAAATCTCATGTTCCAAAACCATACCCTCATCCCTAATTCTAATTCAATTAAGTAGAAGCTACAAAATCTCCATCCTACAATCGTGCTAACAGTCAAAGAAGAATTGCAAAAAAATTTAGATGTGGGATTCGTCCAACCCATTGACTATCCATAATGGGTATCAAACATGGTACCCATTGAGAAGCCTAAATGGGGGATATGCATATGAATTTACTTTTGTGACCTTAACAAAGTGTCCCAAGGATGATTTTTTGCTTTCAAATATCGACACTCTTGTTGACTCCACAATAGATCATGAAATGATTTCCCTCATGGATGGTTCTTGAGATACAATCAAATTTGAGTTAATCCCAATGACCAACACATGATATCCTTCACAACACCACGGGGGATATTTTTCTACAAGGTTATGTCGTTTGATATCAAAAATGTAGGTGCTACCTATCAACGTGCCATGACCTACATCTTCCATGACTACATTCATAAAATCATTAAACATTACCTGGATGATTTATTGGCCAAATCTAAAAAGCATCATGAGCATGTCAATATTTTATGAGAATTATTTGGTCGGCTTTTGAAGCACAATGTGAGACTGAATCCTAAGAAAATTCTTTGTAGTTACCTTGGACAAGCTTCTTAGGTTCATTGTTTCTCGTAGGTGTTGGAAATTTTGAGTTAGTTGTGTTGTCATTGATGTCAAGATTCAATGTCAGGAATCAGTGCAAGACTTGGAAAAATAAGGGTTAAAATATTTATATTTTAAGACCAAGAGATTTGGTTTAAGAGCTTCACATCATTAGTCAAAAGGATGTATAAATACCATGAAAAAAAGACTTAAAGGAAATAATATTATAATATTTATTATTATAATATTCAAGGTGGTCAAATAAGGTCTAAAGGAGCAATATGAAGGCCCAAGAAAATAATATTATAATATTTTATTATAATAATAAAGGTCTAATGTTAAGACCTAAAGTTATTAAATTAATTATAATAATTTCATTATAAATTAATTTATAATTTAATTTAATTAACACTAAGGTTAGGGTTATAAGGGCAAATGGTTTTTATTAAAGCATCGACGTTATATGTATTTTACCCCTCCACCAAAGTCCAAAGGGAGATGAAACAATGGTATAAACACCATGTGCATTTGGTTTCCTAAGTTACAACCTTTGATCGATCAATATTGTGAGTGCTTGCGAATTTTTGTGATATGCGTGCAAGAAAAATGATAATATTTTTTGTTTTAGCGGTCATCGAAGGGATAAGACAATGGAGGCTTAAAGCCTCATTACTAACCTAGAATTTGGACTAGCAAAAAGTGGTTGTGCTTTGAAGCATTGACAAGCAGGACGTCCTATGATAAAATCCCGACAGTAGGATTGGGAGTGTTTTGTTGGTGCTCCTTTTGATTTTTGTGCCTAGCATGTGATAAAAAGTACACAAGGTGATTTTGACTACCAAAGTGAGTGCCTAGATCACATGAAAATTGGTCCATGGCTAGAGCACTTGTGGCAGTGCAACAGGGGATCGAATCCTACTGTGATGCAGGAGCATCCGAGGGCAGCAGAGCAATCCTGCACCAACCAAATTTGTCTAAGTGTTTTTGCAAAGGAAAAAAAAAAAAAGGGAAAGAAGCTACGGCCGACGGAGGGTCGTGAAATCGTGACCAAATCAAGAAGCAGGTCTACGGCGGACGAAGGGTCGCGAAATCGTGACCAAATCAGAAGCAAGTCTTTGACGGATGAAGGGTCACGAAATCGTGACCAAATCAAGAAGCAGGGCTACGGCGGACGAAGGGTCGCAAAATCGTGACATGTCATGATTTCGTGACATGTCACGAAATCGTGGCCAAAACCAAGGCAGAGGCTACGATGGACGGAGGGTCACGAAATCGTGACCAAAGACCAGAGACAGAGGCTAAGGCGGATGGAGGGTCACGAAATCGTGACATGTCGCGATTTTGCGACATGTCATGAAATCGCGACCGCAACGAAAGCAGAGGCTACGACAGTGCGGAGGGTCACGAAATCATGACCAAAAAGAAAGCAGGGGCTACGGCAGTACGGAGGTCACGAAATCATGACCACAGCTTAAGAACGAAGGCGCGGTAGAAGGACGTCGCGATATCGCGACATGTCGCGATATCGTGACCAAAGTAGAAGAAAGGGGGACGCGATAGAAATACGTCGCGATATCGCGATAGGTCGTATTTTCATGTCGAAAGATGAGCCAAAGACGAAGAGGCAAAAAGTGACACGTGTCGAATACCTGGGCGATGAAGCGACACGGGGAGGCAAAACGAAAGGTTCTGGAAGAGGAAACGAAGGGCCGCCAGCTGGAAATGGAGCGCCACCTAAGAACCTTTAAAAAGGGAAACAAAGGCATGCACAAAGGATGGAAAAAAATTGCTAAAACAATAAGATAATCTCGTGGTATTTCCAGATTGGAGAAGCTCGAAAAAGTCGCAATTCCTTTGCGACTTATGGATAATCGGCTGTGACTGTAATATTCGGCTGCATGTGAATAAAATAAAACTGTTCTCTTTTTCTCTGTGAATATGGTGATGTGACTGTAATATTCGGCTGCATGAAAATAAAATAAAACTATTTTCTTTTTCTCTGTGATTTTGGCTCTCGATCAAGTGGTATCAGAGCGAGTGATTCTGAGTGTGCAAACAGACGCCGAACGTGAGGCAGTTTGCACCAGGATCTATGGAAGGATTCTGAGAAGAGAGAACGGGAGTGCCTGAGTAGTGTAACAGAGAAATCGTGAGCAGGATGCCTCCAAAAAGAAATCATGGTCACGGGAGAAATGTGGCGCAGGATGAAGATTTCAGAGCGTTGCAGAGACAAGTGCAAGCCCTGCAGGAAGAATTGCGAAAAAGGACCGAACCTAAGGGAGAAGAACAGAGTGACGATGAAGCCTGGGAAACTGAGGGTCCATCAGATGATGAAGATGCATTGGATCCTTCTGAAGCTAGACTGTTGAAAGCTCTATCTCAGGCCGGGAAGAGACCAAAGTTTGATGTCTCTACATATTCTGGGCACCTCAACCCAGAAGAGTTGATTGACTGGATCAACGATATGGAGGAATACTTTGAGTATGAGGAGGTGGCGGATCCAGACCGGATAAAATTTGCAAAAACAAAATTAAAAGGCCATGCTAGTTTATGGTGGAAAGGAATACAACTCGAAAGAAATAAAAATGGAAAGGAGAAAATAACCAGATGGGACCGAATGGTGGAGAAGTTGAAGAGACAATTTATTCCCGTAGATTACGAGTTGGACCTATTGAGGAGAATGCAGAGTCTGAGGCAAGCAGGCAAGTCTGTCCAAGAATACACAGAAGAATTCTACAAGATCTCCATAAGAACTGGCCATTCAGGGGCTAATAAGGAGAAAGTAGCCAGATACATCAACGGGTTGAGAATGAACATTCAGGAAGAGCTCAGCTTGATCAGAATAGCCACCATAGAAGATGCATACCAGTTGGCCTTGAAGGTAGAAGAGAAACTAAATAGAAGATTCGAAGGCAACCAGAGAGGAAGGGATCGTGGTGGAAGAACCGATGGAGGAAATTACCGAGACCAGAAGAAGACTGGGGAAACAAGCAAACCCCAGGAACAGAAAAAGGAGAATACCTACCGCCCGCGTGATCAGAACAATGACTACCAGAGAGGAAGAGGTAGACCTGGACGTGGGTATGGAAGAGGGGTATTCCATGGAACCTGTTTCCAGTGTGGAGAAGAAGGACACCGGTCATACGAATGTCCTCAACACCAAGAAAGGACGGACAAGAGACCTGAGGGTCATGCCAGAGCTGTTGTGGCAGATGAAGGTGCAGAGTCAGAACACTCTGAAGAGGCAGAAGGAGGAGAAGTGTTGATGATGAGAAGAACACTGTTGAATGAGGAAAAAGAACCAGAACAGAGGAAGAGCCTATTTCGCACGAGGTGCAAATGTGCAGGGAAGGTCTGTAATGTTATCATTGATAATGGTAGCACAGACAACCTAGTTTCAGAAGAGATGGTTAATAAGTTGAATTTGGGGAAGAGGAAGCACCCGCATCCATATCGGATTGCATGGTTGCAGAAAGACCACAGAGCACTTGTCAGTGAACAGTGCTTGGTCAAATTTCACATTGGGAATTATCAAGATGAGGTCCTATGTGATGTATTGCCGATGGATGCTTGCCATTTGTTGTTGGGAAGACCATGGCAATTTGACAGACGTGCAGTGCACGATGGGCATGCAAATACGTACTCTCTAACGAAGGATGGAGTACGTCACAAATTGAAGCCACTCAAGGAAGTGGATGAGAAAGTGTGTAGTAGTGCCAGAATCGCCTGGTGGAAGGAAGACAGTTTTTGGATGGTCCGAAGAGGGATTCAATGTGTTATGCATTAATCCCTACTGTTAAGAAAGAACAAGTACACAGATGTTCCAAGCAGAGGCCGAACACCTGTTAGAAGAATTTCCAGACATCATATCAGATAATGTGCCTGAGGGTTTACCACCAATGAGGAAGATCAATCACCATATTGATTTGGTACCTGGATCTAGTTTACCCAACAAGGCAGCCCACAGAATGACTCCTGTGGAAAGTGAGGAGCTGAGCAGGCAAGTCCATGAGTTGTTGAAAAAGGGACTGATTCGAGAAAGCTTGAGTCCATGTGCGGTACCTACAATACTAGCACCAAAGAAGGATGGGGAGTGGAGGATGTGTACGGACTCCCGAGCTATAAACAAGATCACCATAAAATACAGATTTCCATTACCCAGGATGGATGATATTATGGACTGTTTGAGTGGAGCCAAGTACTTCACCAAGATTGACCTGAAGAGTGGCTACCATCAGATTCGGATCAGAGAAGGAGATGAGTGGAAAACTGCTTTCAAAACCAGAGAAGGTTTGTATGAGTGGTTGGTCATGCCATTTGGGCTAACCAATGCACCAAGCACATTCATGCGGTTGATGAATGAAGTGCTGAAGGAGTTCTTAGGCAAGTTTGTTATTGTCTATTTGGATGACATTTTGATATTCAAGGAGAACCCTGGAAGAGCACCTGATGCATATCAGGAGGGTTTTTGAGAAGCTGAGGGAAGAACAGTTGTTGATCAACTTGAAGAAGTGCAATTTTGTGAAGAAGGAGTTGGTATACCTGGGATTTGTCATCTCAGTTGAAGGTCTGAAAATGGACCCAGAAAAGGTGAGGGCTATCATTGAATGGCCTACTCCAAGAAGCACTTTTGAAGTGAGATCATTTCATGGTTTAGCCAGTTTTTACAAGAAATTCATCAAAAATTTCAGCAGTATTTGTGCACCCCTTACAGAAACAATGAGAGGGGATAGGAAAGACTTTAAGTGGACCTTGGGAGCTGACAAAAGCTTTGATATGTTGAAGAAGAAGGTCACTGAGCAACCTATTTTAGCACTTCCAGATTTTAATAAGGTATTTCGGGTAGACTCGTGATGCCGGTGGTAGTGCCATTGGAGCTGTGTTGAGTCAAGAAGGTAAGCCTGTTGCTTACTTCAGTGAGAAACTCAATGATGCCAGGAAAAAGTATTCAGTGTATGATCAAGAATTCTATGCCATAGTTCAGTCCTTGAAGAAGTGGAGACATTATTTGCTGCCAAAAGAGTTTGTGTTATATACTGATCATCAGGCCTTACAGTATATAAACAGCCAGGGAAAACTGAACCAGAGGCACTTGAAGTGGGTTGAGTTTCTCCAAAGCTATACCTTTGTGTTAAAGCACAGAAGCAGAAAATCAAACAGAGTTGCAGATGCCTTAAGTAGAAGGCAGAATTTGCTGATGGAAATGACAGTGGAAGTGGTAGGATTCGAAGAACTGAAGGGCCTGTACCCTGAAGATCCTGATTTTGCAGAAGCCTGGACGGCTTGCTCGGCACCTATTACTATGGACAGGACAAAATGGTTGGATTTTCTAATCCAAGATGGAATGTTGTTCAGAGGAAGTAAATTATGCATTCCAAGGAGTTCCATGCGGGAAAACTTAGTCAAAGAGAAACACAGCGGAGGACTGGCTGGACATTTTGGCCGGGATAAGACCATTGCCCTGGTGAGTGAGAACTATTACTGGCCGCAACTGCAGCAGGATGTGAACAAGTTTGTGCAAAGTTGCAGAATCTGCCAAATGGCAAAAGGAGTGAGGCAGAACACAGGATTATATCAGCCGTTACCTGTACCTGAGAGGCCATGGGAGGACATCAGCATGGATTTCATTCTTGGGTTGCCGAGAACACAGAGGGGAAATGACTCCGTATTTGTGGTGGTTGACAGATTCTCCAAGATGGCACATTTTATTCCCTGCCAGAAAACAAGTGACGCGGTTCACATTGCAGGGGTTATTTTTCAAGGAAGTGGTACGACTTCACGGTCTACCAAAAAGCATAGTTTCTGATAGAGATACAAAGTTTGTTGGGTATTTTTGGAGAACATTGTGGAAGAAGTTGAAGACGGATCTGAAGTTCAGTTCTGCATACCACCCATAGACTGATGGACAGACAGAGGTGGTAAATAGAAGTCTGGGTAATTTATTAAGATGCTTGATAGCAGATAAACCCAAGGGATGGGATTTGGTTTTGCCGCAGGTGGAATTTGCATACAACAATTCTATCAACAAGAGTACAAACAAATCTCCATTCCAAGTCATATATGGAAACAGCCCAAGAAATGTTTCTGAGCTGAGGAAATTAGATAAAGGAGAAAAGTGCAGTGCCGAGGCTGAGGAATTTGCGAAACAGATGAAAAGCCTGCATGAAGAAGTAAAGAAACAAATTACAAAAATGAATACTCAGTACAAGACAAGAGCAGACCAAAAGAGGCGGTTCAAAGAGTTCGAAGTGGGAGATGAGGTCATGGTCCATCTCAGAAAAGAAAGGTTTCCAGCCAAAACTTATAACAAATTGAAGATGAAGAAATTTGGGCCATGCAGAATACTGGAAAAACGGGAGTCAGGCAATGCATATAAAGTGGAATTGCCAAGTGGGCTTGACATTTCACCTATTTTTAACATATCAGATTTAGTGAAATACCATGAAGGGGATAGTAGTGAGGCACCATGTGCAGAGTTGTGGAGTATTCCAACATCTACTCCAACCACGGATGAGATAGAGGAAATACTGGACACAAGAGAAGGCAGAAGTACCAGAAATAGATAGTATTTTGAATATTTGGTCAAGTGGAAGGGCAGACCGGTAGAAGATGCAACTTGGTTGTCTAAAACGGAGGTTGACCGCCTGGGTCTCCCTCCAACAGTTCAGAAGTGAGGATCACTTCTCAATCTACCCCGGGTGTCTGATGCAGGAGCATCCGAGGGCAGCAGAGCAATCCTGCACCAACCAAATTTGTCTAAGTGTTTTTGCAAAGAAAAAAAAAAAGGGAAAGAAGCCACGGTCGACGGAGGGTCGCGAAATCGTGACCAAATCAAGAAGCAGGTCTACGATGGACGAAGGGTCATGAAATCGTGACCAAATCAGAAGCGATCTCGAGAACGAAGGTCCAAAATCATGACCAAATCAAGAAGCAGGGCTACGACGGACGAAGGGTCACGAAATCATGACCAAAACCAAGGCAGAGGCTACGACGGACGGAGGGTCATGAAATCGTGACCAAAACCAAAGGCAGAGGCTACGGCGGACGAAGGGTCACGAAATCATGACATTTCACGATTTTGCGACATGTCATGAAATCATGACCGCAACGAAAGTAGAGGCTACGACAGTGCGGAGGGTCACAAAATCATGACCAAGGAGAAAGCAGGGACTACGACAGTACAGAGGTCACGAAATCGTGACCATAGCTTAAGAACGAAGGCACGGTAGAAGGACATCACGATATCGCGATATCGTGACATGTCGCGATATCGTGACATGTCGCGATATCGCGACCAAAGTAGAAGAAAGGGGGATGCGATAGAAATACGTCACGATATCGCGACAGGTCATATTTTTGCATCGAAAGACGAGCCGAAGACGAAGAGGCAGAAAGTGACACGTGTCGAATACCTGGACGATGAAGCGACACGGGGAGGCGAAACGAAAGGTTCTGGAAGAGGAAACGAAGGGCCGCCAGCTGGAAATGGAGCGCCACCTAAGAACCTTTAAAAAGGGAAACAAAGGCATGCACAAAGGATGGAAAAAAATTGCTAAAACGATAAGATAATCTCGTGGTATTTCCAGATTGGAGAAGCTCAAAAAAGTCGCAATTCCTTTGCGACTTATGGATAATCGGCTGTGACTGTAATATTCGGCTGCATGTGAATAAAATAAAACTGTTCTCTTTTTCTCTGTGAATATGGTGATGTGACTGTAATATTCGGCTGCATGAAAATAAAATAAAACTGTTTTCTTTTTCTCTGTGATTTTGGCTCTCGATCATACTGAGGGCAGTAGAGGTATTTAATTTTTAATTAAATTTTTCTCCTAAGGTTGTGTTAGTCTAAAAAGACTACCTTGATAGATAACAGTTTTTTGCAGAGAAAGACCAGTATTTTTATTTTTGAGACATAAGGCAAAGAATTGACTAAGGCATGAAGAAGATCATGATTTCAAGACATATCAGATTTTCACCGGTATATAGCTCAGAGATGTCAGAAAGTAGAAGAACGTCATGATTTCGCAACATGTCAGGTTTTCACTCGTGAAGCAGCCCAAAGAAGCAAAAAGAGAAAGAGAGTCATGATTTCGTGACATAACGTGTTTTTGCCAGCATGTTGATCACCAAAGCTAAAGTACACAAGATGTCACAATTTTTTGATATGGTGATTTTTCACCCGTAATGCAGCCCGAAGGAGCCAAAAAGGAAAAGGTTGTCATGATTTCATGACATGTTGGGTTTTCGCCTGTGATACAATCCAAAAGATCAAGAAAGGAATGAGTGTCGTGATTGCATGACCTGATGAGTCTTCATCGACATGGATATATTTAGTAATGAATAATACGCCTCCAAAATCCCATGTCAGTAACTAGAAGTAGACAAGAGAAAATATCAATTTCTATCCTGCTATTAGATTTTGTTTGTTGGAAGCCATGCAAAAGATATGGAAGCATGATTGTAGTTTGATTGCTTGTAATTGATTCTATATCAGAATGTACTAATTTTAAAAAGATACTCACCATAGGGTATATAAGGGTAAACATACTTTGAAAAGAGGTCGGCTCTTGGACGTTTACAATATTGGATGTATGTACTTTGAATGCAAGCAATAAAATTACCGTCCTATTGGCTTCTGGTTTATAGTGTGGTGGAAGTGTATGTATTAACATTTCTCATTTCTATTCACATTATTGAAATATAGATTGTGTTTTTTCTAATATCTGGACTTATGCAAAACATAAATCATATTGCTGGAGTTAAAATATGATATATACATGTGTTATATGGACATCTAAATCACATTGAGAAATTCATGATTTCTGCATGGAGGTATATTAAATGCTTTGACAAGTAAAGTATATGTGTTCATCTTAGTTGTTGTTTAATCTGTACCACAAAAAGCTCTAGCCTTGGCTATATTTCCCTCTCTTTCAATAATGCTCTTTTCTCTTTTTCCATAAAAAACATTAAGGAACTAGCATCCTCTAGATATTATACGAAATATCTCAAGATCAGTCTTGTCTATTCAATGTTGACAAAATCAAGGCGCAAATAACAACCACAACCAGATTTTGTTCCAACAGGTTGTTATTTTTGAGTATTTATAAAAATATTTTTGAGGAGTTTACTTTTGCAAATTTAATTTGAGATCTAGGGTTTTGATTAGTGTTTAAGAGTGTGGAGATTATAAGGTGTAATTGAGATTTAATGTTTTGTATGGTGAAATATTTTGAGGGAATATTTGAATGAAATTTTGAGAAGGTTTTTGCTACCTAACCTTTGAGATTGGCAAAGAGGTTGATTGTGATTGAGACAGGTTTTGAGATCAATTATTCATCAAAAAAAATGTATGGGCACATATTCCTTGTGAGTGAAATATTGTTGGGTTGAATGTTGTGAATGCTAAGTTGGAGTGAAAATATTTGTTTGATAAGCATTGTTGGAAATATTTGAGTAAATCTTCATGTTCATGATTAGGGTTTGTGAAAAGATCATGAGTATCATTATTATGTGAATGTGAAATCATCTTGAGAAAAGGATTGAGGTTCATAGTGTGAGATTTTGGAAGTGTAGTGAAACACTTTTTTAGGGTTTGTAAGCAAGTTGTGTTTCATTGAGTGAAGTTGGATGAGCATTATTGATTGAGAATGTTGGAGTGATAGTTCAAGTTCTATGAAACAAATTGTTCTCTATTCTAAATTGATTTGAAAAAGAGTTTGAGAGTGATAGAGTGATTTGTGAGTGTGAAACATATTGAGTATCTTACCATTCTCTATATGTTTTTGTGGTTAAATAAAATTCTAAGTGAAATTGTTTTGTATGAAGAGGTTTTCTGAAAGAGATTAAGTTGAGTTTTGTGAGTGTGAAACATATTGAGTCTCTAACCATTCTCTATATATTTTTGATATTAAACAAGATTCTGAGTGAAACTTGTTTGTGTGATTGAAGAAGTTTTCTAGAAGAGATTGAGTTGATTTTTGTATGTAAGTTTTGCAATTGATTTGAATAAGCTTTTGTGAAATCTTGTGAGCTTATTTGAGCAAGTCCTAGAGTGGACTTAAGGACAAAGTTGAGGAAGCTTTTGTGAAAGCTTAAGGATAGATTTGTGTGAGCTTTTGTGGAAGCTTACAATCAGATTTGAGGTAAGTCTTGGTGAAGACTTGTTGAGTAGATTGGGCAAGTCTAGGTGAAGACTTGTTGAGCAGATTGGACAAGTTCTAGTGAGCACTTGTTGAGCATATTTGAAGTAAGTCTTTGTGAAGAATTGAGAGTAGAGTTGATTGATTGATTTGTTCAAGATTTATGTTAAGGTTTGGGGTAGATCTAGCAGAATTTATTTGTGATTAGATCAATCTTTGTGTGAAGGCTTTAGGATAGATTTGAGGATAAATTTTTGGTGTAGATTTGAGGATAGATTTGTGCCAGACTAGATACAGAGATTGAGCAAATTTATGCTAGACCGAAGGACTATGTTTAGTGTAGATAAGAGAAAAATATTGAGCAGATCTGTGCTAGATCGAAGGACTATGTTTAGTGCAGATTTGAGATAGATATTGAGAAGATTTGTGCTAGACTGAAGTACTATGTTTAGTGCAAATTTGAGATAGATATTGAGAATATTTGTGCTAGATCGAAGGACTGTACTTAGTGCAAATTTTAGATAGAGCTGAGAGTAAGCTTTGGAGGTGACATAGTAGAGGATAGTAGTCTCTATTGGATAGATATCCATTAGCCAAGGTAGTGAGGACAAAGGTCTTATGAGTGAGGACAATAGTCTTTAGTGAAGAGAGATCCAGAAGCTAGTGCAGTGGAGGTAGTAGTCTTTTAGAGGATCACCAGCCAAAGTAGAGGAGAAGGAGTTATCTTGTGGATAGATATATACATATCAACTAAGGGGATTGGTGTTTGTTGTGGATAGGCATATATAAAACTAATTAGGATATTGGTGTCTCCTTTGGACAGAGGTCCAAAAACATTGTAATAGGGAAGGATTCCTAAGATATTTGTTGAGAAAAATTTAGTGAAAGATTTTCTCTATGGATGTAGCCCACATTAGGTGAACCAAATTAAATTGGTGTCTCTATTGTGTGTGATGATTTGTGTATTGCTTTTATTATTTCTATTGATATTACCATTGATATATTGGATAATATTATTTTAGAAAAGAAAAGTAAAAAGTGGTCTTATACTGTTCACCCTCCCTCTCAGTATAAGCTTGTGTTCTTCAGTAGGGGTATTAAAATGGACCCAAAAAAAGTGAAGGCTATTTTGTAAATGCATCTCCCAATATTCTCAAGGAGTTGTGAAGCTTACAAGGAAATATTCAAGCAATTAATCACCCAATTATCTGATAAATGCAAGCCTTTTAACCATATTTTGCAAAATGGGGTCACCTTCAATTGTACCAATGAGTGTTAAGATGCTTTTGATACCCTCAAGTGTTACCTTGAATCCTCACCAATTTTATCCCCACCTAGGCCAAGTATTCTATTTCACTTGTATATATCTACCAAAGAATTTGCTTTAGGGACCATGCTAGCCTAGAAGAAATCAATGCTAACCAAGAGAAATCCATCTACTACATCATCCAAATCTTGATAAGCTATCAAACGAGATATGCCTATGTGAATACGTTATGCTTGGTAGTAGTTTTTTATACCAAGAAGCTTCACCACTACATATTAAATCATACCATTTATGTTATTGCTAGAGAAATCCTATAATAATTAATGATGGGTTAAACTTATAATAGTAGTAGAACCATAAATGGATCATGCTCTTAATAGAATTCAATCTCAAATTCATCAGTCAAAAATCCATCAAAGGTTAGGTCATCATAGATCAAATCATAGAAGCTCCACTCATTTATGATAAACCACTTGTCATTGCACTTCTTGATGACTCTATATTTAGTGTTACTAAGCTACAAGAACATGTTGAACATAAATATCAAATAGAACTTACTATTTCTTCATGCCACAAGGGGTTCACATCCCCTACACATTCAAACTCAACTTCCCCTGCACTAAAAATAGTGCCAAATATGAAGCTCTCATTATCGACTTAAAAACTATAATTTTTATGAGTGTCAAATGCATCCAAGATCATTTGTGATTCCCTCTTTATTATGAATCAAGTCAAGGGTATCTATCAATGCAAGGGTCCCATCCTGAAGGTTTATAAACAAATTGTAGATGAGTTTTTGATGTACTTTGAGTGGTATGATATTAAATCTTCTCCAAGGTTGGCCAATCACTTCATCGATATAATTTCCTCTCTCATTTTCCTTATTCCTCAAAATACCCTTGACAAGGTCACCCATGTTCATGTCATCACCCTCTCTCAATTGGTTATTTCCAACAAATCCTATTAGGACAAACTGGATGTTCATTTTGTTCAAGAAGACCCTTATAATGTCTAGTTCTCTTAGGTGAAGGACTATCTCAAACTTGGTTTTCTTCCAGTTGATATATCTCATGTTGCAAAGCAAACCTTTAAGAAAAAATCCACAAGGTACACCCTCTTGGTGGACATCCTCTATCATTGTAGTTATGGCAACATTATTCTCTATTATCTTGAACCACATGAATCCAATTAGGTCATATCTAAAGATCATGATAGCACTTGTGATGACCATTTTAGTGGGATGGTCATCACAAAGTGCATTTTTTGCACAGGGTATTATTGTGTCTATGTCAATAAATGTCCCAAATGTCAACATCATGTCAACTTATCCCATGTTCCCTCTCAAGCCTTGCAACCAATATAGTATTTGTGGCTCTTTTACCAATGGGGTCTTGACCTCATGGGAAATTTTTTTTGTCCCTCATCCAGTCAACATGTATTCATCAAAAATTGCAATAAAGTACTTCACCAAGTGGTTTGAGGCTATTCCTTTTGTCAAAATGACTGGTCCTAAAATTACAAAATTTATCCTACATAACATCATTTGTCATTTTGGCATCCATTCCAAGATCATTTCAGATAATGGTCCAACTTTCAAAAATAAGGATGTTTGAGAAATGTGAAATAAATACCACATCCAACATAGTTTTTTAATCCTTACTATATTTAGGGAAACAACCAATTTGAAGATACAAACAAGACCCATTTGTGCTACCTTAAAAAATATAGTGAAATAAAACCATAAATATTGGTATCTAGCTTCCCTTAGCACTTTGGACCTATTGCATGAACATTCACACTCCCACTAGGGTAATGCCATTTTTCCTGTTTTATGGAACTAAGGTTGTCATGCCCCTAGAACTTGAACTTCCATCATTACAAATCTTAATTCAAGAGTTCATGGATGATGACACTGCACACCAAGATTGAATTGATCAACTCATGCTTCTTGATGAACATCAAATTAATGCCCTCAAGCATATTCTCAATTATCAAAATTGAATTAACCATGCATATGAAAACAAGGTCCATGAACACAAATTCCAATTTGGTGACCTCATGCTAAAAGAGAACAAACATAACTCAAATATCCCTAGCCATTTGTGTGACAAATTTGCTCCCAATTGGCTTCGTCCCTATATCATCAAATAAAAGTCTACTTCTAGTGCCTACAATATTTCCACCCTTGAAGGGATTGAAGTACCCAAACCCATCAACATCCTTCACCTTTGTGCATTTTATGGCCAATGCCACCCCCATAGATTTTTTTTGCTTGTACATCCTTTTTAAAAAATTTAAAATAAAAAAATAAAATATAAACAACAATAAAAAAAACACCAACCAAAACTATTTGATATCCATTCGATACAACATCTTACCTTTTATGCATTCATCATCCTTGTTCTCCTCATTATTCCTTCTTTGTATTTATCTTCTTTCTTTCTCTTTCTCATCCATCCCATGTCATTGTTGTACGATCATGCTACAAATAGCTACATACCTATGGCTAATCCTCTTTATTCCCCTTTCTTATTTTTTATCTTTCACTCATCTATTTTTATTGTGTCTCTCTTCTCTTTTTCTCCTTTCCCATTTATTTTCTTCACCTACTCTTCCTCCTTCATTTCTACTATTTTTTATCATTATCTCTTCTTGACTAAGGTATTTTCCTCTCCTCCCAATTAATTATGTGCCTAAACAAGTTCACCATATTTCTCCAATTTCAATTTTGTTGTAGTACATCTATTCGTCCAATATATTCATCCATTAATCTAATACATACGACTTATAGCATGCTAATTCGATCTCGTTTTGGATTCAAAAATATGTATGCTTTAATATTTATTATTATAATTAATCAATGACATAAAATAGTTGTACATACTATGTCCCCTTGTGTGTGTCATGTTTTTTTTTGTTCTACCTTTGTCCATTACATCTTATTTCATCATGTGTGTCATACCATATAGTCTATTATCTTGCATTTCCATTGTATATTTTTCATATGCCTTTCTTTTTCCAACTGTCCCAATGTCTTAGGTTTCTTGGAAATAGAGGTTGTGTTTGTTATTTAGCCATCCCATCTGGTGAATAACATGCTGCATGGTGATCAAACCCCATCATCAAAATGTCTCATCCTATTTAGCCAAATTTTGAGTCCTCCACAATCGCATTACCCCTAGAAATTTACCCTCACGTAGCACCCTAACATCACCAACTCGTTACATCTATAACATATCCAACTACAGCACCAGTCACAATCCTAGTTGTATCATCACTTCACCATCCTACTCCTGATCAGACCCACGCCACTTTTCCCAATAGTAGTTCTAGTAGTACTCTCCTTATTATTTCCTGCTTCTACTTCTTACAGCAGCTAACTCACTTCTTATCTTCTCTCTTAGATTTAGGTAATCCCCTTATCTTATTGGTTACCAAAGTCTATTTCTTCTCACTTCTTCCACCTGTACATCCTACTCTTACATCTTCCTTCTCTGGACAACTATTACATACATCTGTACAACTCACAGCTTCTATGCTTACTATACACACACACCCCACATGCTAGGACAACCATGATCATAGCATCACACTTTTTTTCATCACAATGCACTTTACTCATCTATAAATAAATTTCCAAACTCCTTCATTTATATGCCATGCATTTCCTCTTATAGATATTGCATTCCCTTACTTTCATCATTTACATTTACATCCATTTCACATATCCATATATTTTTCATTTAAAACTTTCAGTTCATGTTTGCACATTCTCCCCCAAAATATGCCTTCAACAAGAGTAACAAACGCACTTGTTAGCATCACCACCTGGATGTCCATTCCCCCTTTTCAGGATTAGGGTATACATAGGTGTCATTTTTGACTTTGAATACTCTTTAGTTCAATCAATTTAGTATCACCCATAGCTACCGAGTCTTGTACATTATTCTTATGGATCTTTAGGCTAGTTCAACTTCTCTCACGGACCATACACAATAAGTTATACATTAAACAATTTTGAATCTAGGAAAGAGGACATCTGGAGTAGATATCACCATCTAGTGAATGGTATCCCCTGCTCACCCTATCTCTTGCATGTTCAACATACGACCTAGGGATAAACAAAGGGATCAAGCATAAGCAAAAATAAAATATTGGGTAGAAAACAAAATTCATCACCCAAACAAAAAGAGCACCACCAAAAAAAAAAGAAAAAAAGAAAAATAAAAAGAGCACTACAATAAATAGGTCAACACTAGATGAGGGGCAGAAAACAAAAGGAAACACCTCTTGATATCATCCATGTTATGCTTATCGTCTTTGGTCCTTAGGTTCAACATAACACCATGGGATGATTTCCATTGCTAGAAACAGGCTCCAAGAGCCTACCTACCAGTGGAATAGTCTTACAAGTGGCAACATATCTATAACATTGAAATCCTTATTTTGTATAGATCACTGTTGCAGACGAATGAGCTAGCTAGTAAGGTTATGTTTACAACGGGTAAATCCTACCTTCCTAAAAATGGATAAATGTATTGGGACTAAAAAATAAGGCACACTTTATTTACAAGTTAGCTTACAATATATAAGCATCAATATTAGGAGGGATATATGACAAGTGTCATAAGCTCCACTCCAAGTGTCTTTCAGAAGACACCACTCCAACTCAAACTGAAGACAGGGACAAGTGGCAGAAGACAAATGTCAACCTATCAATTATAGGCATAGTGCACATTATAACAATAATAAGATGTTGGGACTGAAAAATAAGGCACATACAAAACATTTGTTGCAGGAACATTATTACCATTATGAAAAGTAATTAGTGCCTCCCCAACACCTTCAATGGGTAGAGCACTTTCATCACCAAAAGTAATGAATTGATTTGATGTAGGATAAACCTTGGTCAACCAATCTTGCCTTCCTGTCATGTGCTTTGCTGCTCCAGAATCAATATACTAACATTCTTTATCTTCAACATTAACTTGGTTGGCTGCATACAATGTGTTCAGATTATTATTTTGTGGTTCTCCCTGTTCTATTTGCCTTTTATAGCAATTAGCAACATTATGATTCCATTTTCCACAATATTCACACCCTTGTTGATTATTGTTTTGACCTCCTTGAGGTCTTTTTTGCCATATTGGCTATTGCTGGTACTACTGTTGATGGTACTATTTATTTGGTTATTGCTGGTACTACTGCTAATGTGGTTGTTGCTGGTATTGTGTGTATCTCTGATGTTGTCTACCCCTTTGATTTTGATTATGCTGATTTTGATCCTTGTTTTGTTTAGGTTGTAAAGTTGCCTTGGTGGAAAAAGCTGTTGATGTGGCTTCAATTTCTTCACCTTTGATTAGGTCTTGCTCATGTTTCTTAAGTAGGATCTCAATATCCTCAAGTGTGGAATTAATTGTTTTACCACTCAAGTCTAACATGGTAGCATAAGAGTGAAACTTTGAAGGAATACCATGCAACATTATTGGAATTAACTCATTATCATCTAGGGTTTTACCAGCAGCTAAGAAATCATTATTAATAGACTTCACTTCCATAAGATAATCGTTAAGTGAGCCTTTCATACATAGATTGTGCAATTTTTGTTTGAGATACAAAATATTATCTTGACTTGGCCTATCAAAAAATCTATTGAGAGCATCCCATGCTTGTTTAGGTGTTTTTGCAGCCCTTACAGTTTCTCTGCATTGAATTCCTGTATCTAGCTTGATTAGACTTAAAGCTATATTGGAATTCTTCTCAAATTGTGCTTTTTCTTTAGGGTTTATAGGTGCAGTGAGTGGGTATTCATTAGCCTGCCTATATTTCACAAAGTCCCACGTGTCATTCATTATTAATATTGATTCCATATCATACTTTCAATTTGCAAAATTTTGTGCTCCTTCAAGTTTCTTTGTAAGCCCACTTAATAGATTTGTAGTAGCCATGATTTAGAAAAGGATCAAAAGAAAAATTGAGCTCAACAAAGGATGAAGTGAGAATGACAAATGCCAGATTAGAGCCCTCAAAAAAATCTAGGGTACACCGCTGAAGATCCAGAGGAGGGTTCGCCTAGTTTTTCCACTCTAAATCTTCAAGTGATTCCAACAGTGGGAGGGTTAAGTTGAACATAAGTGCCTTTTTCTATCCAAAGAGAGTAAGAATTAGAATTTTTCTAGACCTTTATACCAAAATTTTCAATATACCCACCCTTACGTGAGGGAGACTATAAGCATTTGAGCAGTTGATACGTGGAACATAGGCAATTCTGAAAGGGAATAACCTGCCAGACCTTTATACTAAACTACTCAATATACCCGCCCTTACGTGAGGGAGACTATAAGTATTTGAGCAGTTGATACGTGGAACATCAACTTGTCAATTATATGCATAGTGCACATTATAACAATAATAATATTCTAACATTCCCCTTAATGTGCACTATCCTAAAAAGATAAGTCAACATTAGACAACAACATGAACCTCACACATGCACACATATAGGTCCATGACAGATTTTGAACCAGCACAATTAATTATAAGTTGCAATAAACACTTGTATAACTAAGGTTCTGAGATTTGATTGTCACAACTATGTTGGTCAAAACCATTACACATGTCTTACATTATCTAACATCCCTGGAATCATGGAATGGATCGCATCCATACAGGTAAATGCCATGATACAAGTGCTTCCTTGGCGCATTTTATTATGTCCATACATGCATCCATGCATCTATGTCATATACATTTAGTACATATTATAGCTATGCATTCATCCTACATGTATTTCAAAATTGAATCACATTATTGCATTCATCCTACATGTATTTTCATATCAAATCATATCATTGCATTCACTCTACATGCATTCACTACAAAATCACATCTAATATTACTTCACACTACATTCAAAATACAATCATCATACTACTCTACAATTCATTCATACCACAAAATGATAATAGATTTAAACCATGTCACACATGTATATCTATTTATCATACATACATACAAATTATGTTACGCTATCCATGCAAACATAACAAGAAAACATTTCAAACCATAAAAATAACACATGTATATATCACAGCCAAAATCAAAATATATATATATTGTTGAGTATGATTTTCATTGTTGTAATTGTTGTCAAACACTTCAGCAATATAGGTATTCATGTCAACACTTTCAAATTTGCAAGCTTCTGCAGATTTGTATTTCATCAAGTTTACGAGATACCGATTAATCACCAATCACAAAAGCAATAGCTTCATTGCTTTTGTCAATTGAAGGTATATCAATGTCAAGAAAAATGAAGTCTCCATCAAGTGATTAGACCATCTCACTATGTTTAGATCGACTCCAGCTCAGTCACAGAATTCGCGGCTCATCAAAAGGCCTTACGGTTTTCAAGATATCGTAGTTTGAAGTATCAAGGGTACTTGAGGTGTGCATCACGGCCATGGAAAAATAAATATTCCTCAAGACAAATTAAATAGTTGGGATATTTTAAATGTTTATTGGGCATATTTATATTTGAAAAATTGATTTCCTTATAGGTGGAATATGGTTCTAACAAAAAGGAAACCATATGCTAAAATAAAGGAGTGACAACCATATGCTAAAATAAAGGAGTGACAACCATATCTTTTATTATGTTGTAAAGCTATTTTTATAACTAAGTTGTTGTAAAAAAAGGAGGTGGCCCTTTTATTATGTTGTAAAGCTATTTTAAATAGCTAAGTTGTTGTAAAAAAAGGAGGTGGCCCTTTTATTATGTTTTAAAGCTATTTTAATAGCTAAGTTGTTGTAAAAAGGGGAGGTGGCCCTTTTTAGTTGGAAAAAGGAAGAGGTGGTCCTTTTTTAAAGGAATGTTGTTAAAAGGAGTATTTTTAGAATTTGAGAAAACCTATAAAAGGAGGGACTTGGAGAAGAATTAGTGAGAAGAAGAATTTTAGAGGAAGATTTTAAAGAAAAGTGTGGGAACCATGAGAGAAATTTTGGAGAGGAGTTAGAATATTTTGTAAATGGATTTTTGATAAGAAGACAAAGTGAGTGTTGAAAAGAAAAAGATAGAATTTTTGAGAGAGAATTTTTGTGATGAGAAGAGAGGAATAGTGAGAGAAGTGTGTTGCAAAGGAGGTGCTAGTTTTCTTTCTACTCACAGTTTGATTCTAAGGAAGAATTTCAAATTCAGCAATCAAGTGGAGGCAAGAGACATTCGTGTGTTGGTCTCTACCTATCAAAATCAAAGTCCCAGTTGGAGCTTGGCAATAGGGGTTGGTGCTCTTTCCAGTTGGTGCTGGAGAATCAGGGGTTGGTGCTCCTTCCAGTTGGTGCTGGTAAATTAGGGGTTGGTGCTCCTTCTAGTTGGTGCTGGTAAATTAGGGGTTGGTGCTCCTTCTAGTTGGTGCTGGTAAATTAGGGGTTGGTGCTCCTTCTAGTTGGTGCTGGAAAATCAGGGATTGGTGTTCCTTGCGATTGGTGTCGCTAAAATTTGTAAGTGTATTACATTTTTCAACTGGATTTAGATGGAAGTCTAAATAGTTGTTTGCACCGTGGACGTAGCCAAAAGGTGAACCACATTATATACTGTGTTGTGAATGATTTTGTGAGATTGCATTTAGTATCTTTCTTCTGCAAGTTAAAATTTTAAGACATACTGATTCACCCCCCCTCTCAGTATTACGGTGAGTTCAACAATTGGTATCAGAGCTAGGCACCACTAACAAGCTTAATCAGCTGTGGTAGATCTTGCAGTAACTCACTATGGCGAATCATGAAGGTTTTTCCTCCAACAAGGCACCATTGTTCGATGGCACGAATTACGCTTTCTGGAGCCTCAGGATGAAAACTTATTTAAGTGCTCTGGGATATGACATTTGGGAGAGTGTAGAAAAAGGCTACACCAAACAAGCTACTCCACCTAAGGATGCAGCTGAAAAGAAGCTACTGGAGAATGATGCAAAGGCAAAAAATGCTTTACTATGTGGTCTGGTTGATAGTGAATTGGTTAAAGTCATCAGTTGTGAATCTTCTAAAGCCATATGGGATAAGTTGAAAAGTATTCATGAAGGTGATGACAAGATCAAAGAAGCCAAATTGCAGATACATCGAGCTCAGTTTGAAGGCTTAAAAATGAATGATGATGAGAGCATAGAGTCTTATATGCTGAGAGTAAATGAAGTGATAAATGCTATTCGAGGCCTTGGTGAAAAGCTAGCAGATTCGATTGTTGTTAAAAAGGTATTACGATCTCTTTCTCAAAAATTTGATTCAAAAGTTTCAGCTATAGAAGAGGCTAAGGATTTAAATAGTTTTTCCATGGATGAAATGCATGGCTCCTTAACTGCATATGAAATGAGAATTGGTAGCAATAGAACATCTGAAAAGGTAGCGGCATTCAAAGCTATGAAGAATGTCAAAATTGTATCTGAATCAGAAGAAGATGAAGTTGCAGACAAAATGGAGGCCAACTTTGTAAGAAAGCTGAAAAGAGGAAAAGGCAAGTATCATGGAAAATTACCTTTAAAGTGTTTTAATTGTGGAGGTATTGGACATTTTGCAGCTAAGTGTCCATATAAAGAAAAGAGTGATCAGGATGAACAATCACAGAATGAAAAAAGGGATAGATACAAAAAGAAATCGTCAAATTTTCAAAGAGGTAACTTGAAGAAAAGAAGTTTCATTTCAAAGAGGAATAGTAGCTCGTCAGAAAATACTTCAAGTGAAAATTCTGAAGAAGAGAATGATGAAGCTCTTTTCATGGCCTTTGAGGATGAAAAAGTCATTGAAGAGGAAGAGGAAGATGAATCTGAGATAGATGCAGAAGTCGACCTAGAAAAGGAATTAGTTGCTGCTCTGGAGGAATTGGATGTTGAAAGGAAAAATATCAAGAGGATATCAAGAAAATTTGAAGAAGCAAACAAAATCATTACGGATCTAAAAGTGCAAATTGAGGAGGCAAAGAAGATTTTAGATGATCTAAAAAATCAGATAAAGACTAAGGATGAAGACTGTTGTAAAGTAGAGGAAGAAGTTGTTTCTTTAAGAAAACAATTAACAGAGGCAGATCTGAAAATCAACAGATACATCAAGTTTGAGAAGAGTTCCATGCAACTGGACGATATTCTAAACAATCAGAGGAGTGTTGATATTAAGTTTGGTTTGGGATACGATAGAAGTTCCTCAAGCAAGCCAAATATTGAAGTTCCAAAGCCCGTGAAGACTGAAGTGAAGAAACCACAAGAAGAGAAGAATCACATGGATAATGATGGCTTCAACTATATTCCACACCAAAGGATGAGAAGATTCAGAGCTCCTACAACTACATGGCAAAGACCACAAACCAGGTTCAATTATTTCTTTTCTGGTTATTGTTTCAAATGCAACTCCTATGGACATAAAATTTCAGATTGCAAGCTCAATGTTCATCCAAGAAATTTTGTTAGTAGAAACTTCTTTGCACCATTAGTGAATTATGATGTAGAATGTTTTAAGTGTCACAACTTTGGACACATAGCAAGATTTTGTAGAAACATGTCTACATCTAATGAAAGAAAGTTTCATCAGAACTTATGGAGATCAAATAGAAAAACTTTAGAAAACACTTCTTATGTTGATGAAAATAAGAAGCCTACTCAACAACCTAAACCAAAAGACAAAAATATTTGGGTAGAGAAACCAAAAGAGGTTAAGGAGTCTCTAATTGTGCAAACTGCTTTTAAAGCACAAAATAAATCTACACCATGGATATTAGACAGTGGATGCTCTAGTCATATGACAGGGGACAAACAGAGATTTGAAAAGCTGTAGCAATACGAAGGTGGTTCAGTCAAGTTTGGGAACAACGATGGAGCCAAAATCATTGGCAAAGGTACAGTGAAGATCAACAACGACAAGATCAAATCCGAAGAGGTACTATTTGTTGTTGGTTTAAAGCACAATTTACTCAGCATTAGTCAAATTTGTAATAATGGGCATGATGTAGTGTTCAAGAAACATGGATGTGAGATAAGAAAAACAAATAGTGGAAAAATAGTGGCATTTGGTACTAGAACAAATGGTAATTTGTATACACTTAGTGAAAGTTCACAATATACATGCATGATGAGTCAGGAAGAAACAAGTTGGTTGTGGCATAAGAGATTAGGACATATTAATTTTGACAATATGATTAATATTAGTTCAAAATGAGTTGTTAGAGATATTCCAGTTATTTCAAAACCAACCAACTGTATCTGTGGACCATGCCAGCGAGGTAAGCAAACCAGTTCCACTTTCAAAAGTAAGGAACATTACAGGATGAAACCATTAGAGTTAGTGCACACTGATTTATGTGGTCCTATGAGAACTCAGAGTATAAATGGAGATAAATATTTTATGCTTTGCATTGATGATTACACTAGGATGACATGGGTATTATTTATGAAGCATAAATCAGAAGCACTAGAAATGTTTAAGGTGTTCAAAAATCAAGCAAAAAATTAGTGTAGCAGGAGGATCAAGTGTCTAAGGTCAGACAGAGGTGGAGAATTTATCTCAGAATATTTTACAGAATTTTGTGTTGATCAAGGAATTAGGAGACAATTTTCAGCAGCAAGGACACCACAACAAAATGGAGTTGTTGAGAGAAAGAATCGAACTGTGCAGGAAATGGCAAGAACTATGATGGTTGAAAGTGACATAGCTGATAGATTCTGGAAAGAGGTAATTTATGCAGCAGTGTATATACTAAACAGGTGCATGCTTAGGCGAGAAGAAAATAAAACTCCCTATGAGTTATGGTTCAGAAGAAGAGCCACCGTTAAGCATTTCAAAATTTTTGGGAGTAAATGCTACATCAAAAATACAGAAGACAATCTTGGTAAGTTTGAAGATAGAGCTGATGAAGGTATATTTCTTGGTTACTCTTCTAGAAGCAAAGCTTATCAATGCTATAATAAGAGACTAAGAAAAATAGTCGATACTTCTGATGTAAAATTTGACGAAGGTACTAACAAGCTTTATAATGAGGAGGATGATTATCCTATGTATCAAGAAACTATTGAAGCAGATAAAGAGGAAGGAAGTGACAAGGAAGAAGAGGAAGATGATACCAAAAGATCATTTCAAGGAGCACCAAAGCAAATCTCATGGAGAAATCAAAAGGATCATCCAGCAGGACAAATCATAGGAGATCCACAAGTTGGGGTTCAAACGAGAAGAAGAATTCTTCAGCCACAGAGAAATTCACTTCAGGTACAAGAAAATATTAATTATTCTTTGTTATCTAATATTGAGCCTAAAAATGTCATGGAAGCAAGCAAAGATGAAAATTGGATAAAAGCAATGGATGAAGAGTTGGATCAAATTGAGAAAAATAAGACATGGGAACTGGTTCCAAGACCTGTGAACAAGAATGTGATAGGCACAAAATGGGTTTTTCGTAACAAGCTGAATGAAGATGGAAAAGTGGTCAGAAACAAAGCAAGACTAGTCTGCAAAGGGTATGCTCAAATTGAAGGTATAGATTTCGAAGAAACTTTCGCACCCGTAGCTAGACTTGAAGCAATTAGAATATTCCTTGCATTAGTTGTTTACAAAAATTTCAAAGTCTATCAAATGGATGTTAAATCAGCTTTTCTGAATGGTAATCTTGAGGAAGAAGTATACATGGAACAACCAGATGGTTTTCAGATTGCAAAAAATTCTAACCTGGTATGTCAGTTGAAGAAGGCACTATATGGATTAAAACAGGCACCCCGAGCATGGTACTCAAGGCTTGATACATATCTGATTCAGCAAGGTTTCAAGAAAGGTATGGTAGATAGCAACTTATACATTAAAACCAAAAGTGACTATCAGATTATCGTTGTTGTATATGTAGATGATATCATTTTTGGAAGTTGCAAGGATGAAGTATGCAAAAATTTTGCTGAACAAATGAAACATGAGTTTGAAATGTCAATGATCGGTGAGCTCTCTTACTTTCTTGGTTTGAAAGTCAATCAGTTAGATAAGGGTATATTCATATCTCAAGTCAAATATGTGAAAGAAATATTGAAGAAGTTTACAATGGAAGATTGTAAGCCTGTAAGTACACCCATGACAACAGGATGCAAGCTCAGTAAAGATGATAAGTCATCTTCTGTTGATCAAACTTCATATAGATCCATGATAGGTAGTTTGTTGTATCTAACAACCACAAGACCAGATATTTTGTAGGCAGTTTGCATGGTAGCACGATTTCAAGCCGATCCCAAAGAATCCCATGTTACAGCAGTTAAGAGGATTTTTAGATATCTGAAGGGGACAGTGGATTATGGCTTATGGTACCCAAGAGATAAATATTTTACTCTTATTGCTTATTTTGATGCTGATTGACCGAAAAAGCACAAGTGGTGGTGCTTTTTATCTTGGTGATAAACTAGTGGCATGGCATAGCAAGAAGCAAGAATCAGTTTCGCTATCTACAGCGGAAGCAGAGTACATAGCTGCTACAGCTTGCTGCACACAGGTATTGTGGATGAAGCAAACCCTGAAAGATCTTGGTATTCATTTCAATGAGCCTATTTCTGTCATGTGTGATAACACAAGTGCAATAAATATTTCCAAGAATCCTGTGATGCACAACAGAACAAAACATATAGCGATCAGGTATCATTTTCTGAAAGACAAAGTAGGTGAAGGTGAGGTAAAATTGGAATATGTTCCTACTTCAGAATAGGTTGCAGATATTTTCACAAAACCATTACCCAAGGATGTCTTTGAATATCTCCAAAAAATATTGGGAGTGGTAACACTTCCCAAGCACTGATCAGCTATGGGTTGCACATTCTCAGGGGGAGTACTAAATACATATCTTATGATACTCCTTTGGTTTTATCTTCTAAATCATTTTTCTTAAGAATGATGCATACTGTTAGGGGGAGCACTTTCAAAGTTTTCATTTTTGCTCCAATTCAATCAGTTATATCAGTGGTGTGTTTCAGGGGGAGTTGGTAGAGAGGCAAAAATAGCAAAGCAGGACACTCTTTGTCATTGTTGTCAAAGGGGGAGAAAAATCTGGCAACAACGAATGATTGTGTGTAGGTACAATGTTGCAAATTTAGTATTGCTATGTTGCCACGCAGGTGTTGCCAACAATTCCAAAGGGGGAGATTGTTGAGTATGATTTTCATTGTTGTAATTGTTGTCAAACACTTCAGCAATATAGGTATTCATGTCAACACTTTCAAATTTGCAAGCTTCTATAGATTTGTATTTCATCAAGTTTACGAGATACCGATTAATCACCAGTCACAAAAGCAATAGCTTCATTGCTTTTGTCAATTGAAGGTATATCAATGTCAAGCAAAATGAAGTCTCCATCAAGTGATTAGACCATCTCACTATGTTCAGATCGACTCCAAATCAGTCATAGAATTCATGGCTCATCAAAAGGCCTTACGGTTTTCAAGATATCATAGTTTGAAGTATCAAGGGTACTTGAGGTGTGCATCACGACCATGGAAAAATAAATATTCCTCAAGACAAATTAAATAGTTGGGATATTTTAAATGTTTATTGGGCATATTTATATTTGAAAATTTGATTTCCTTATAGGTGGAATATGGTTCTAACAAAAAGGAAACCATATGCTAAAATAAAGGAGTGACAACCATATCTTTTATTATGTTGTAAAGCTATTTTTATAACTAAGTTGTTGTAAAAAAGGGAGGTGGCCCTTTTATTATGTTGTAAAGCTATTTTAAATAGCTAAGTTGTTGTAAACACAACTTTGGACACACAACAAGATTTTGTAGAAACATGTCTACATCTAATGAAATAAAGTTTCATTAGAACTTATGGAGATCAAATAGAAAAACTTTAGAAAACACTTCTTATTTTGATGAAAATAAGAAGCCTACTCAACAACCTAAACCAAAAGAAAAAAGTGTTTGGGTAGAGAAACAAAAAGAGGTTAAGGAGTCTCTAATTGTGCAAACTGATTTTAAAGCATAAAATAAATCTATACCATGGATATTAGATAGTGGATGCTCTAGTCATATGACAGGGGATAAATAGAGATTTGAAAAGCTGCAGCAATACGAAGGTGATTCTGTCAATTTTGGGAACAACGATGGATCCAAAATCATTGGCAAAGGTACAATGAAGATCAACAATGGCAAGATCAAATCTAAAGAGGTACTATTTGTTGTTGGTTTAAAGCACAATTTACTTAGCATTAGTCAAATTTTTAATAATGGGCATGATGTAGTGTTCAAGAAACATGGATGTGAGATAAGAAAAACAAATAGTGGAAAAATAGTGGCATTTGGTACTAGAACAAATGGTAATTTGTATACACTTAGTGAAAATATACATGCATGATGAGTCAGGAAGAAACAAGTTGGTTGTGGCATAAGAGATTAGGACATATTAATTTTGACAATCTGATTAATATTAGTTCAAAATGAGTTGCTAGAGATATTCTAGTTATTTCAAAACCAACCAACTGTATCTGTGGACCATGCCAGTGAGGTAAGCAAACTAAATCCACTTTCAAAAGTAAGGAATATTATAGGATGAAACCATTAGAGTTAGTGCACACTAATTTATGTGGTCCTATGAGAACTCATAGTATAAATGGAGATAAATATTTTATGCTTTGCATTGATGATTACACTAGGATGACATGGGTATTATTTATGAAGCATAAATCAGAAGCACTAGAAATGTTTAAGGTGTTCAAAAATCAAGCAGAAAATCAGTGTAGCAGGAGGATCAAGTGTCTAAGGTCAGATAGAGGTGGAGAATTTATCTCAAAATATTTTATAGAATTTTGTACTAATCAAGGAATTAGGAGACAATTTTTAGTAGCAAGGACACCGCAACAAAATGGAGTTGTTGAGAGAAAGAATCGAACTATGCTGGAAATGGCAAGAACTATGATGGTTGAAAGTGACATAGCTGATAGATTTTGGAAAGAGGTAATTTATGCAGCAGTGTATATACTAAACAGGTGCATGCTTAGGCGAGAAGAAAATAAAACTCCCTATGAGTTATGGTTCAGAAGAAGAGCCATCGTTAAGCATTTTAGAATTTTTGGGAGTAAATGCTACATCAAAAATACAGAAGATAATCTTGGGAAGTTTGAAGATAGAGCTGATGAAGGTATATTTCTTGGTTACTCTTCTAGAAGCAAAGCTTATCAATGCTATAATAAGAGACTAAGAAAAATAGTCGATACTTTTGATGTAAAATTTTATGAAGGTACTAACAAGATTTATAATGAGGAGGATGATTATCCTATGTATCAAGAAACTATTGAAGCAGATAAAGAGGAAGGAAGTGACAAGGAAGAAGAGGAAGATGATACCAAAAGATCATTTCAAGGAGCACCAAAGAAAATCTCATGGAGAAATCAAAAGGATCATCCAGCAGGACAAATCATCGAAGATCCACAAGTTGGGGTTCAAACGAGAAGAAGAATTCTTCAACCACAGATAAATTCACTTCAGGTACAAGAAAATATTAATTATTCTTTATTATCTAATATTGAGCCTAAAAATGTCATGGAAGAAAGCAAAGATGAAAATTGGATAAAAGCAATGGATGAAGAGTTGGATCAAATTGAGAAAAATAAGACATGGGAACTGGTTCCAAGACCTGTGAACAAGAATGTGATAGGCACAAAATGGGTTTTTTGTAACAAGCTGAATGAAGATGGAAAAGTGGTCAGAAACAAAGCAAGACTAGTATGCAAAGGGTATGCTCAAATTGAAGGTATAGATTTCAAATAAAATTTTGCACCCGTAGCTATACTTGAAGCAATTAGAATATTCCTTGCATTAGTTGTTTACAAAAATTTCAAAGTCTATCAAATAAATGTTAAATCAGCTTTTCTGAATGGTAATCTTGAGGAAGAAGTATACATGGAACAACCATATGGTTTTCAAATTGTAGAAAATTCTAACTTGGTATGTCATTTGAAGAAGGCACTATATGGATTAAAACATGCACCCCGAGCATGGTACTCAAGGCTTGATACATATCTGATTAAGCAACGTTTCAAGAAAGGTATGGTAGATAGCAACTTATACATTAAAACCAAAAGTGACTATCAGATTATCATTGTTGTATATGTAGATGATATCATTTTTGGAAGTTGCAAGGATGAAGTATGCAAAAATTTTGCTGAACAAATGAAACATGAGTTTGAAATGTCAATGATCGGTGAGCTCTCTTACTTTCTTGGTTTGAAATTCAATCAGTTAGATAAGGTTATATTCATATCTCAAGTCAAATATTTGAAATAAATATTGAAGAAGTTTACAATGGAAGATTGTAAACCTATAAGTACACCCATAACAACAGGATGCAAGCTCAGTAAAGATGATAAGTCGTCTTCTGTTGATCAAACTTCATATAGATCCATGATAGGTAGTTTGTTGTATCTAACAACCACAAGACCAGATATTTTATAGGCAGTTTGCATGGTAGCACGATTTCAAGCCGATCCCAAAGAATCCCATGTTACAACAGTTAAGAGGATTTTTAGATATCTGAAGGGGACAGTGGATTATGGCTTATGGTACCCAAGAGATAAATATTTTACTCTTATTGCTTATTCTGATGCTGATTGGGCAGGATGTATAGATGACCAAAAAATCACAAGTGGTGGTGCTTTTTATCTTGGTGATAAACTAGTGGCATGGCATAGCAAGAAGCAAGAATCAGTTTCGCTATCTACAGCGGAAGCAGAGTACATAGCTGCTACAACTTGCTGCACACAGGTATTGTGGATGAAGCAAACCCTAAAAGATCTTGGTATTCATTTCAATGAGCCTATTTCTATCATGTGTGATAACACAAGTGCAATAAATATTTCCAAGAATCCTATGATGCACAACAGAACAAAACATATAGCGATCAGGTATCATTTTTTGAAAGACAAAGTAGGTGAAGGTGAGGTAAAATTGGAATATGTTCCTACTTCAGAACAGGTTGCAGATATTTTCACAAAACCATTACCCAAGGATGTCTTTGAATATCTCCAAAAAATATTGGGAGTGGTAACACTTCCCAAGCACTGATCAGCTATTGGTTGCACATTCTCAGGGGGAGTACTAAATACATATCTTATGATACTCCTTTGGTTTTATCTTCTAAATCATTTTTCTTAAGAATGATTCATAATGTTAGGGGGAGCACTTTCAAAGTTTTCATTTTTTCTCCAATTCAATCAGTTATATCAGTGGTGTGTTTTAGGGGGAGTTGGTAGAGAGGTAGAAATAGCAAAGCAAGACACTCTTTGTCATTGTTGTCAAAGGGGGAGAAAAATCTGGCAACAACGAATGATTGTGTGTAGGTACAATGTTGCAAATTTAGTATTGCTATGTTGCCACGCAGGTGTTGCCAACAATTCCAAAGGGGGAGATTGTTGAGTATGATTTTCATTGTTGTAATTGTTGTCAAACACTTCAGCAATATAGGTATTCATGTCAACACTTTCAAATTTGCAAGCTTCTACAGATTTGTATTTCATCAAGTTTACGAGATACCGATTAATCACCAGTCACAAAAGCAATAGCTTCATTGCTTTTTTAAATTGAAGGTATATCAATGTCAAGAAAAATGAAGTCTCCATCAAGTGATTAGACCATCTCATTGTGTTCAGATCGACTCCATATTTGTCACAGAATTCATGGCTCGTCAAAAGGCCTTACGGTTTTCAAGATATCGTAGTTTGAAGTATCAAGGGTACTTGAGGTGTGCATCACGGCCATGGAAAAATAAATATTCCTCAAGACAAATTAAATAGTTGGGATATTTTAAATGTTTATTGGGCATATTTATATTTGAAAAATTGATTTCCTTATAGGTGGAATATGGTTCTAACAAAAAGGAAACCATATGCTAAAATAAAGGAGTGACAACCATATGCTAAAATAAAGGAGTGACAACCATATCTTTTATTATGTTGTAAAGCTATTTTTATAACTAAGTTGTTGTAAAAAAGGGAGGTGGCCCTTTTATTATGTTGTAAAGCTATTTTAAATAGCTAAGTTGTTGTAAAAAAAGGAGGTGGCCCTTTTATTATGTTTTAAAGCTATTTTAATAGCTAAGTTGTTGTAAAAAGGGGAGGTGGCCCTTTTTAGTTGGAAAAAGGAAGAGGTGGTCCTTTTTTAAAGGAATGTTGTTAAAAGGAGTATTTTTAGAATTTGAGAAAACCTATAAAAGGAGGGACTTGGAGAAGAATTAGTAAGAAGAAGAATTTTAGAGGAATATTTTAAAGAAAAGTGTGGGAACCATGAGAGAAATTTTGGAGAGGAGTTAGAATATTTTGTAAATGGATTTTTGATAAGAAGACAAAGTGAGTGTTGAAAAGAAAAAGATAGAATTTTTGAGAGAGAATTTTTGTGATGAGAAGAGAGGAATAGTGAGAGAAGTGTGTTGCAAAGGAGGTGCTAGTTTTCTTTCTACTCACAGTTTGATTCTAAGGAAGAATTTCAAATTCAGCAATCAAGTGGAGGCAAGAGACATTCGTGTGTTGGTCTCTACCTATCAAAATCAAAGTCCTAGTTGGAGCTTGGCAATAGGGGTTGGTGCTCTTTCCAATTGGTGCTGGAGAATCAGGGGTTGGTGCTCCTTCTAGTTCTAGAAAATTAGGGTTGGTGCTCCTTCTAGTTGGTGCTGGTAAATTAGGGGTTGGTGCTCCTTTCAGTTGGTGTTGGTAAATTAGGGGTTGGTGCTCCTTCCAGTTGGTGCTGGAAAATCAGGGATTGGTGTTCCTTGTGATTGGTGTCGCTAAAATTTGTAAGTGTATTACATTTTTCAACTGGATTTAGATGGAAGTCTAAACAGTTGTTTGCACCGTGGGTGTAGCCAAAATGTGAACCATGTTACATACTATGTTGTGAATGATTTTGTGAGATTTCATTTAGTATCTTTCTTCTGCAAGTTAAAATTTTAAGACATACTGATTCACTCCCCCTCTCAGTATTACAGTGATTTCAACATATATATCATCTATACAAAATGCTCGAAGGCTACAATCTAGGACCATGTCCATCATCATCTAACATCTAAAGTGCCCACAGGCTAAAATACATAGAAATACTAACTCCCACCATGAGTCTCCCCGCATCCCTCATGGCTCACTCGCATCTCTGCAGTCCCGCTCGACTCTATCCCAAAATCTAGAATTGGATCCACAACATGCTAATCCTACACCTCAACCCTAGCATCAATATGTCCTATCGTGTAGGGCTTCCCTTCTATCTACATGAATTTTAATTAAATAATTGGATAGTAATGTAAAATGAATCGTTGTAGTATGAATCACAATTTAATATGAGATAGACTATTCAATGGTAAGTAAAAGATATTCTTCAATGATGCCTTTATTAAAATATTTGGATTGTATTAAATACCTATTCTAAGATTTGTAAGTGTGAAGGGTTGTAACCCTTCGAATATAATTAATAAATAAATACACATATTAGGACATGTTAGGAAGGTCCTAACATGCCACCCTCCTTAAAAGGAGATTTGTCCTCAAAGCTTGAATTGTGAAAATTGTTGCTAGATATAGTGAAGAGTCTCCCATGTAGCGTCTTCTAAAGGTAAACCTTTCCAGTGGATCAAAACTTTCATGATATCTTGATTACAAAGTTGACGCGAGTGACAATCTAAGATAGCTTCAGGTTCAGCCAAAAGTACTCCATCCTCTGTAAACTTGGGAAGGTTAGTTTGTATAGTGATGTGTGCTCCAACCATTGGGTTAAGGCAAGATACATGAAATACGGGGTGAATTTTGGAAGAGGAAGGAAGCTCAAGTTTGTAAGCAATGGCTCCAATATGTTGGAGAACTTTATAAGGTCCATAAAATTTGGGTGCTAACTTCTGAGAGCCTTTTTGCTTGAGAGACGATTGACGATAAGGTTGGAGGTGTAGGAAAACCTTATCACCCTCTTGAAAACTATACTCACTCCTATGTTGATTGGCTTGTTGCTTCATGTGATTTTGGGTGATGTGTAGGTTATCTTTTAGGATCTGCAGAATGGCATCTCGAGTAGATATTTTTATCTCTACTACTTGTACCTTTGTACTCTCGAGAATATAAGAAGTGAGGGATGACGGTGTCTGGCCATATAATGCTTAATAAGGAGTCATTTTGATGGATGTATGGTATGAAGTGTTATACCACCATTCTTATAATGGAAGCCATTTTACCCAATGGAGCGGTTGAGTAGAGACGAAACAATGAAGATAAGTTTCTAAGCATTTATTAACAACTTCAGTCTAGCCATCAGTTTGAGGATGGTAAGTGGAGCTCATACGAAGTTGAGTACCTTGTAATTTGAACAATTCCTTCCAAAAAATGCTAGTGAAGGTTGGGTCATGATCACTAACAATCATTGAAGGTATACCATGTAATTAAAAGATGTTATCAATGAAAAGGTGGGCTATAGTTCTTGCGGTATAAGGATGAGACACAGGATAAAAATGGGCATATTTGGATAAATGATCTACTACTACAAAAATTGTTGTTTTTTGCCTGATTTTGGTAGTCCTTCAATATAATCCATAGAAATATCTGCCCACATTTTGGTTGGTATAGGAAGATGTTGAAGTAATCCCAGAGTATCAAGTGTCTCCTCTTTGTGTCATTGGCAAGTCTCACATTCTTTTACAAATTTTTTGATGTAATTTTTCATACCCATCCAATAAAAATATCTAATTACTCTTTTATATGTCTTTAAGAACCTTGAGTGTCCTATAGAGGGCGAGGTATGTAATTTGTGAAGAAGTTTTTCATGATAAGAGTAATTTGGTGAGAGGACCATACTTCCTTTGTACCTTAGTATATTATCCATCCAAGTGTATGGAGGTTTGCTATTATAATTATGTTGGAGTTGTTGAATTATTGTGTGGATAGTAGGATCGTGTTATGAACCTGCAACTTGAAATATGAATTGAATGCAGAAAAGAATCGTTGTTTGAATAGAATCGCAGTTTGTATTGAAAGGCAGAAACCCACAATATAATAAATTAATGTTCTTGGATGATCTTTGGAGCATCCTCCTTGTCCTATTTACATATTATCTAAAAGGTGTGAATGGTGAAGGGATGTGTCCCTTTATAATACAATATAATATATAATATGATTAAGAGTTACGTTAGGAGGGTCCTAACATGACACCCTCCTTTGAAAAAGCTTTGTCCTCAAAGCTGGAATTGCAAAAATTGTTGTTGAATCTAGTGGAGCATCTCCCATGTAGCATCCTCTAGAGGTAGACCTTTCCATTGAATCAATACCTCGGTGATGGTGCGGTTATGGAGGCGGCGCATACGTCGATCTAGGATAGCTTCTGGTTCAACCACAAGAGCTCCATTATCTAAAAATTTTGGAAGTTGAGATTGCGTAATGATGTTAGTGCCTATTACGACTTTAATACAAGAAACATGAAATACCAGATGGATTTTGGAAGATTCTGGTAATTCAATTTTATAGGCAACAGGTCCAATACACTGTAGAATTTTATAAGGGCCATAAAATTTTGGTGCTAATTTTTGCAACCCTTTTATTTTCAATGAAGTTTGACGATATGGTTGGAGGCGGAGAAATACCATATCCCCTTCTTGAAAAACCCTTTCAATTCGATGTTGGTCCGCTTGTTGCTTCATGCGATGTTGAGTGATATGTAGATTGTCCTTCAGAGCATGAATGATATTATCTCGAGTGACCAACTCCATCTCTACAGCTGGTACTTTTGTACTTCTTGGAAGATAAGAGGTTAGAGATGGGGGTGATTGGCCATATAATGCTTCAAAAGGGGTCATTTTTATGGTTGTGTGATATGTGGTATTATACCACCATTCAGCTAGTGGAAGCCATTTAACCCAGTGAAGGGGTTTGGTGGAAATAAAGCATCGGAGATAGGTTTCTAAGCACTTATTGACAATTTCAGTTTGACCATCCGTTTGTGGGTGGTAAGTGGAGCTCATCCAAAGTCGCGTACCTTGGAGTTTAAATAATTCCTTCCAAAAATTACTAGTGAAAGTGGGATCACGATCACTAACGATAGTAGAAGGCATGCCATGTAATTTAAAAATATTTTCAAGGAAGATTTGAGCAATAGTACTAGCAGTATAGGGGTGAGCTACTGGAAAAAAATGGGCGTATTTAGATAAATGATCTACCACCACTAGGATCATCATTTTTCCTATGGATTTTGGAAGACCTTCAATGAAATCCATTGAAATATCCTCCCATGTCCTGGTTGGTATGGGTAGAGGTTGAAGAAGGCCCGGTGTTGCTACTGTTTCACCTTTATTTCTTTGGCATGTTTCACATTCATTAATGAACTTCTTGATATCATTTTTCATCCCTCACCAATAAAATTATTTAGTCACTCTTTTGTAGGTTTTTAGGAATCCAGAGTGGCCTATAGTAGGTGTAGCGTGTAGCTCATGTAGAAGATTTGGACGATAAACCGATGTAGGTGAGAGGACCAGACGTTCTTTGTAATGGAGCATGTTACCTTGCCAAGAGTAGTGGGGTTTACTCATGGGATTTTGTTGTAGCTGTTGAATTATGGTGTGTATAGTAGGGTCCGCATACCATTTATCCTTGACTTGTTCGATCCATGTAGGGATGGGGTAGGAAAAAGCATGTAATTGTGAAGTTTCTTTGAACTTTCTGGAAAGTGCATCCACAACCATGTTATCTTTCCCTTTTTTGTAGATGATTTCATAATCATAGCCTAATAGTTTTGTTACCCACTTTTTTTGTTCTAGAGTGGTTATCCGTTATTCAAGAAGGTATTTTAGGCTATGGTGGTCGGTGCGAATAATGAAATGTTTTCCAATAAGGTATGGTCTCCAATGTTGGATAGCATGGACCATAGCTAACATTTCTTTTTCATAAGTGAAACGTGCTAAATTCTTTTTGGAAAATGCTTTACTAGTAAAGGCTAAGGGCTTCTCATTTTGCATGAGCACCGCTCTCATTCCCAATCCGGAAGCATCGCTTTCAATAATGAATGGTTGGGAAAAATCTGGCATAGCTAGGACGGGGGTGGTACACATGGTGTTTTTCAAAGTCATGAAAGATTCATTCGCTTTTGGAGACCATATGAAGGCATTCTTTTTAAGTAGGGTTGTTAAGGGTGCTGATATTTTCCCATAATATTTAAAAAATTTGTGATAATAGCCCGTTAATCCTAAGAACCCACACAACCCTTTTAGAGTTTTTGGAATTTGCCAATTTTCCACATCTTCAATTTTTTGGGGTCTACTTTAACTCCTTCCTTGGAGACAATATGTCCAAGATATTCAATTTCTTGTTTCCCAAAGGAACACTTTGATCACTTTGCGTATAATTTATTTTCTTCCAAGATTTTGAGTGCTTGCGCTATATGTGTTAAGTGCTCTTCCCATGTCTTGTTGTAAATCAAAATATCGTCAAAGAAAACTAAAATAAATTTTCGAAGGAAGGGAGAAAATACCTTATTCATAAGACTTTGAAATGTGGATGGAGCGTTGGTGAGGCCAAAAGGCATCACCAAGAATTCATAATGTCCCTCATGGGTGCGAAAAGCAGTTTTGGGTATATTGCTTTCCTTAACTCGAATTTAGTGGTAACCTGATCGTAAATCGAGTTTAGAAAAATATGCGGCTCCATTTAGTTCATCGAGTAGTTCATCAATGATTGGAATAGGAAATTTGTCTTTAATCGTTATTTTGTTGAGAGTGCAAAAATCCACGCATAGGCACCATGATCCATCCTTTTTTCTTACTAGTATGACTGGCGAAGAGTAGGGACTTCTACTAGGTCGAATGACCCCTGCCCTTAGTAGGTCTTGTACTAATTTTTCTATTTTCATCTTTTTTAAGTATGGATATCGGTAAGGTCTAATATTTGGAGGTTGGTGTCCCGGAAGTAATTGAATAGCATGATCATGGCTTCGTTGTGGAGGTAATCCCTCTGGTTCTTTGAATATTTTATCATGTTTCTCTAGGAGTTCTATTAATTCGGGTGCCTCTGGTTGCTCTTCGATGGTGTTTTGCAAGGAAAATAGTTGGGCAACCATGCCTCTTCCTCCTTTTTGAAGAATCTTTTCCATTCTATGGGAACTTACGATTTGTGTGGGACCTATTTTTAAACCTTGAATTGTGTATGTTTGGTTGTTTTGTATAAATTGCATCCATAACTCTTCAAAGTCCCATTGAATTTTGCTGAGCATTCGTAGCCATTGTACTCCCAAAACAATATCACATCCTCCTAATGGTAGTACATACATATCTACTTTCATGTTATATTTCCCCATCATGAGTTTGATATTCCTGCATTTGCCTTTACATGCAATTTTTCCTCCATTGCCAATCATGACTTCGAAATTATTGCAGGGATATATAAAGCAATTAGCTTGTTTGGCCAAAATGGGGTCTATAAAATTGTGAGTGCTACCAGAGTCTAAGAGCACAATAGGGTTTTGTTTCTTAAAATACCCTTTTACCTTCATTATTTGTGGAATCGAGTGTCCTACTAATGCGTTAAAGGATATTTTTGTTTTATCTTCTTGGTTTTCTTCTGCAACCTCAGTTATTACTTCCACTTCTATGTCATCCTCCTCTTTGGGAGTGCAATCAACTATGTCCAAAATATATAATTTCGGTGAGATGCATTTGTGGTTGGGGGTAAAATTTTCATCACAGTGGAAACATAGGCCCTTTTCTTGTATTTCTTTTAGCTCTTCTTGGCTAATTCGTTTAATTGGCATGACCTTATTCAGTTTTTTGCTGGTGTAGGTATTTGGTGTTTTTCTTGAAAAAACTCTTCCTATTCGCCTTTGGTTATTGTTCTTCTCTTCTATAATTTGTGCTAATGCCACTGCATGCATCATATCAATAGGATTTTGTATTTGTACCTCCATCCTAATGTCTTCTTTTAGGCCACTAATGAAACAACTTTGGAAGAATGATGCATCTAGTCCTGTTGTAAGGTTCGCCAATTTCTCAAATTATGCTTGGTATTCCCTTACGGTGGAGGTTTGCCATAGTTTAGTGAGGGCTCCTGTGAAGTCTTCAAATTTAGTGGGGCCAAATCGCAATATTAAGTTTTTTGTGAATTCGATCCATGTGGGCGAACCTTTTGTTTTCTCATACCATTGATACCACTAGGTAGCAATTTGTTCCAAGTGAAATGATGCGATACGAACTTTTTGAATCTCCAAAATTTGATATAAGGCAAAATATTGGTCTGCCCTATATATCCAATTTGTGGGGTCACCTCCATCAAATTTTGGAAAATCTAGTTTTGTGGTACGGGGAAGGATTGATGTATGTGGTCCCCCTATTAATGTTTATTGTGGTGGCATAGTGTTATGTTGTCCATTTTGCATGAGCAACAAATTTTTTTGTACTAAGTCCATGGAATGGGTTGTAGCATCCAATTTAGTGGATATATCTGTATTCGAGTTGGTGATGTTTATGGTTAGGTCTGCTATTTTGGTAGCGATTTTATCTTCTAAATTGTCCTTCCAAAACGACATTCCTTGCATCATGTCTCTCATTTCCTTGGAAAACTGTGAGAGTTCTTTCATAATTTCTTTTGAAACCTCCTTCGCAATCTCCTTCGTTGTGTCTTGAGATCATCTTCCCTCGGCCATTTAGCATGTGGTTAGTTTATAAGTGAGTTGAATATGCAGAAATTAGATTTGTCAAAAAAAATTGTCTATCTCTGTCGTGTTTAATTTTGCGTACTTGCTACTCTTTGTTCACATCGAATGATATTTTCCTCGCCTGTACTCGCTATTGGGGTTTTCTAACTTCGGTAATGCATGATGTTGTCCAAAAAATTCTATATGCTACCTTTGTTGGCGACTATGGCCTACTGTGTAACAGTTTCGTCAGTAATGGTTAGAATGTGTGCTGAAAAGAAAACATTGCCGAGTAATGGCCTATCAGTAACTAGAGCGGGGTGGGGAAAAAAAATTTAGGTCTTTTTAGCTCTGATCCAGTTGTTATGAACCTGCAACTTGAAATATGAATTGAATGCAGAAAAGAATCATTGTTTGAATAGAATCACAGTTTGTATTGAAAGGCAGAAACCCAAAATATAATAAATTAATGTTCTTGGATGATCTTTGGAGCATCCTCCTTGTCCTATTTACATCTTATCTAAAATGTGTGAATGGTGAAGGTATGTGTCCATTTATAATACAATATAATATATAATATGATTAAGAGTTACATTAGGAGGGTCCTAACAGATCGTTTATCCATTCTTCATGCACCTCATCTACCCATGTAAGAGTAAGTGAGGAAAGAGCATGGAATTGAGGCATGTCTTCAAATTTTCTAGAGAGTGCATCGACTACCATATTGTCTTTTCCCTTTTTGTATGTAATTTTGTAATCATAGCCAAGTAGTTTAGTAACCCATTTTTTTTGTTTCAAGGTATTTGTATGTTGTTCGAAGAAGTATTTTAGGCTATGATGATTAGTGTGAATAATGAAATGTTATCCAATAAGGTAAGGCCTCCAATGTTGAATAACGTGATCATTAGCCAACATTTGTTTTTCATAGGTAGAACGGGCTAGATTATTTTTATAAAATGCCTTTACTCGTAAAAGCTAGATGCCTTTCATCTTGCATGAGTACGGCTCCTATTCCTACCCCCAAGGCATCACTTTCAATGATGAATGGTTTATAAAAATTGGGCATGGCTAGGATAGGAGTAGTACACATTGCATTTTTAAATGTAATAAAAAATTCGTCTGCTTGAGATGATCATTTGAAGGTATTTTTCTTAAGTAATGTTGTTAGAGGAGCTACAATTTTACCATAGTTTTGGATAAATTTCTGATAATATCCCATTAGTTCCAGAAACCCTCGTAAATTTTTCAAGGTTTTTGGAATAGGCCAACTGCTCACATCCTCAAATTTATGAGGATCTACCTTAACTCCTTCCTTAGAGACAATGTGTCCTAAGTATTTGATTTCTTATTTTCCAAATGAACACTTTGATATTTTCACATAAAGTTGATTTTCCTTCGAGATTCGTAATGTTTGGCTAATATGGTTCAAATGATCTTCCCATGTTTTGCTGTAAATTAAAATGTCATCAAAGAAAACTAAGATAAATTTATGAAGGAAATGGTGAAATACCTTGTTCATTAGACTTTGAAAAGTGGAAGGGGCATTGGTAAGGCCAAATGGCATCACCAAGAATTCATAGTGCCCTCGTGAGTGTAAAAAGCTGGCTTTGAAATATCCTTTTCATTAAATCTAATTTGGTGGTAACCTGATCGTAAGTCTAATTTGGAAAAATAATCAGCCCCATGTAGTTTATCTAATAGTTCATCGATGATCAGAATAGGAAATTATCCTTGATGGTCATTTTGTTAAGTGCTCTAAAATCGACACATAAGTGCCATGACCCGTACTTATTCCTTACTAATATAATTGGAGAGGAGTAAGAAATTCTGCTAGGTCTAATAACCCCTACTTTAATAAGCTCTTGTATTAACTTCTCTATCTCAGTTTTTTGAAGATATGGATAATGATAGGGGCAAATATTAGGGGTTGGATGCCCTAGAAGTAGTGGAATAGTGTGATCATGACTTCGTTGTGAAGGTAGTCCTTTTGGTTCATTGAATACCTCGTTATGGTTTTCTAAAATCTTTTGTAACTCTGGAGCCTCCTTTTCTTCGTGAGTGGGTTGGATTGAGAATAATTGGGCTACCATTCCTCTTTTTCCTTTGCAGATAATTTTCTCCATTCTATGAGAACTTATGATTTTTGAAGGTCCAAATTTTAATCTTTGGATAGTATAAGTTTGGTTCTTCTCTGTGAACTTCATCTATAACTCGTCAAATTCCCATTGAACTATGCCCAATGTTCGTAGCCATTGTACTCCTAGTACGATGCCACAACCTCCTAAAGGTAATACATACATGTCTCCTTTCATGTTATAATCCCCCATAGTTAGTTTAATATTTTTGCATTACCTTTACATGTAATTTTTCCTTCGTTTCCAATCATCACTTTGAAATTATTGCAAGGGTATATAAAATAATTAGCTTGCTTATCCATTTTTGGATTGATTAAATTATGTGTGCTACCAGATTCTAGGAGCACAGTAAGTTTTTGTTTCTTAAAATACTTGTTTACTCTCATCGTTTATGGAGCAAAAAATATGGCAAGGGCATTGAAGGAAACTTTAGGTGTATTCTCATCATCACTTTTTGGTGTGTCGGATACTACCTCCACTTATATCTTAGTTTCTTCTTTGGTGGAATTGCCACAGTCTACAACATCCAAAATATTAAACTTTCATGAGGCACATTTATGATTTCAATTGAATTTCTCATCACAGTGGTACCAAAGACCTTTAGCTTATCGTTCCTTCATTTCTTCAAAACTAAGGTGTTTAATTGGTAGGGTTGGATTAATTTTTGGAATTGTGTATGAATTTTGTACCCTTCCATTTTGTATGATTTTAGGGTTAGTGTAACTATGTGATGATTCCCCATGGGTGGTTTCCCCAATCAACGTTGTACCCTTATTTTATCTTTAGCTAGTTTCACCAACCCTATGGTCTGCATCATGGTTGTGGGATTATACATTTACACCTCTATGTGTATTTCTTCCTTTAATCCACTGATGAAATAGTCCTAAAATAAGGAAGCGTCTAACCCGGTTGTTTGATTTTCCAATCGTTCAAACTTAGCTTGATAATCCCATATCGAAGTGGTTTGACACAATTTAGTGAGGGCTCTTGTGAAATTTTCAAAAGCGATCGGTCCAAATTGTACTAATAGATCTTGTGTAAATGTTAACCAAGTAGGAGTGTCATTGGTTTTTTTGAACCACTGGTACCATTGGATGGCTTCATTCTCTAAGTGGAATGACACAATATGCACCCTTTGTCTTTCAAGAATTTGATTCAAAAAGAAGTATTGTTCTGCCCGATAAATCCAATTTGTAGGGTCACCACCTTCAAATTTTGGAAAATCTAACTTAGTATTTCTGGGTAGAATGGATGTTTGTGGCCCTCCCAAAGGTGATCGGGATGGTGATACTCTGTTAGTGTGATTCGTGTGTGTTAGTGCCAAATGCTTATTGATAGAGTCTAGCTTTAAGTTTATTGCGACTATTGTATCTTGGATGTCTTGTGTCTTAACTACGTTCACCTCCTTGACTTTGTGAATTTCCTGGTAAAGTTTGTCCATATCTAGGGACCTTCGTCCATCAACCATTTTAGTGTATCTTTTGGAGAATTTATTGCCAAAATATTGACAAAAATTTGCAAAAACGTTGTTAGCAACTTTTGCCAAAAATTGTTAGTAACTTTTTGCAAAAAGTTGCTTAAAATTGTTTTCACTTCAAAATATTGTTGGGTTTTCAAATTTTCTTTTGGTTATTAACAACACTTTTCAAAAATTATTGGGCTATTGCCTTGATAATTATTTAATCTGCTATGAAATTTGATAGTAATCATGCGTATGGACCAAGGAGCTATAGGGAATGGTGGCACGATAGTCGAGGGTGAAGTGGACAGCAAGGTGATAGCATGAAGGGAGGGTGGCAAGCTGAGGTATAAGTCAGTACGATCTATAAGCGACAAGCATGAGGTACAAGGTAGGGCAAATGGTAGGCACAAATTAGGTGGACAGGTGGTACAAGGCGGTAGCTAGAGGATAGACCAGAGCATGATAGCTGGACATAGTGCATACTACGAGGCAGTGGTGAACTAGAGCTCGACAGTTAGGCATAGCATGTAATACGATGTAGCACGATGTGGGCGATGAGAATGCAAGAACACGGTAATCGAGGAGATAGGATGGTTATTAGGGTTGGGCGTGGGGTGGATATGACTACCACAAGGTAGTTGATACTTACCTTGCGTGTTCACCCTTAAAAACTCTTGTTGCTCCTCCACACGGCCAATGTGGGATAAACCTTTTTGGCCTTTTCCAACACTTCACCTTCACCAACATTGGAGAACCTAAAATCAGCACCAAATTTTTAATTTATAATTTAGACTAAGGATTAATTTTAATATTTTTCACCATGTTTTTATATCTTGTCGAAAATGATGCAGAGGTTTGGAACCATAATTTAACACGATTAAGTTGTCGGATTACTTTAGAATTTGCCAAAGAATGATGTAGGTAATGGGATTGATGCACAGGGCTTAGAAAAAAATTGATCTGATACCAGATGTAGGGCTTCCCCTTCTATCTGCATGAATTTTAATTAAATAATTGGATAATATTGGAAAATTAATCGTTGTAGTATGAATCACAGTTTAATATTGAGATAGACTATTCAATGGTAAGTAAAAGATATTCTTCAATGATGCCTTTATTACAATATTTAGATTCTATTAAATACCTATTCTAAGAGTTGTAATAGTGAAGGGTTATGACCCTTTGAATATAATTAATAAATAAATACAAATATTAGGACATGTTAGGATAGTCCTAACATATCAAACCAACACTGTACTGGATCTGATGTGAAGGTACCCTCACTCGTGATCATGACTCAGACTACAACACCACCTAATCATAATCAGGTAGTGGGATCCCATGACTATCAAAGAAGTATCACATAATAACTTCTTAGTAGTCTCCACATCCAAATGACTAGGAAATATCTCAATAACCTGAGCCTTCCTAGCCATTATGGCCCTCATTCAACTCCATCTCAATCTTCAAATGTCAAACCCTATCCTGTAGCTCCTTTACCTCCTCCTCTACATCTCGTCTCCCTTGGACCTCCATGGGAATCTCCTCCATACCAAAAAATGCACCAATATCAATGGTGTCATCTATACCACCCATAGCAGCTTGTCCCACCTCTCTCCTCCTCTGCTCTAGCAGCCTATCCCATACCCATGTCAACATCCACAAGAACCTCCTCTACCCTAACTCTTTGGGTGCCCGCCAAACTACCCAAGCATTGCCATGACCATCGTAGAGGAACCCTTCCTCATTTACAGCCACACCCTCCACCCTAGCTCGAGCCTCCCTATCGGCTTTCCTCTCTGGTGGAGTTGCCCCAACATCAGGTGCCACCCATTGATCAATCACACCTCTCCTAGGCTCCCAACTCTGTAGTGCCCACCAGGCATCAAACTTTGGAGTCGTCTAGGCATCCCCTACATCTGGGATAGCCATAGGAGGATCCCTCTCCCCAACCCAAGGTAATACCATAGGATGCTCTCCTTTGTATCCTCACCACATGAAGTAAATGACAGAAGCCCCTAAAACATCTAGTCATATGTCAAATTGTCGCCTCACTCTATATAATTTAAAATACTCAGTCTCTCGCATGTACCACCTTGCCAACCATCTCCCCTATCGGATGGCTCGCACCTCCTCATCATCCTCATCCCACCTTACCCCACCCAACCAAGGCCTCCATCTAATGTCATCGGGTGCCAGGCCTCCAAACTTACTCCTCCACAATAGTAGGTCACCCTCATGTGGCCTCTTGATATCCTGCATTGCCTCTGTACTCCACACCAAAGCATAGGGTAAATACTCCATGCCCTCCACATGCATAGGATGAGGCAAAAATGAGGGCCTATCGATAGCTATGTGTTCCCATGCCCACACCTGCAATAAGGGAACGACACTCAATCTTGTCCTCCTACCACAAAAAACATCGTGCAACTCTTGATACACTTGGATCAATAAGGCAGGTGCCCATGCAAACACAACCCTACACTCTACCATATCACTTACCACATCTAACATATTCCATGTGAACAACACCTTGGAAGTATCAGGTAAGGCATAAGCAGAGATCATCAACATAGCCACACACTGTCGATTAGATATCTTATCCTCCAACCACAACCACTCATAATAAATCTTTGATACATCAATACCTCTCCACACTGCCCTAAAAAATTGCTCCAGCACAACCTACTTACTCTCATCATCGATTTCTATCATAGGAACACCCTCAATCGGTAATCTGTATATATGATATACATCTTCCAAAGTGATGGTCATTTATCTAGTGGGAAAATGAAATGTGTTCCTATCTACACCCCACCACTCGTACAACGTAGACACATGCTCTGTTGGTGTGGATACTCTTACATTACCACACACCTCAAAAATGTATGTCATGTAGCCAATTTAGCTTATCCTCTGTGTTCATCAACTCCTCAAAACCTTCCTTCATTTTTCTCACTTGATGACGGGGCTCAAGCATCTTCACATGTCCATCCACAATGAGACATACATTAGTCATCCACATAACAATGCAATCAATTAAAACTTCATCAATCAAAATTTACAAATTAAAAATATTTAATTTGACAAGCACTTCAAGATAAAAATAGTGCACAAATCACATGACAAAACATATCAACAAAACAATCACATATTTGGATACCCATTTTGTCATTTTAGGGCAAAAACTCAAATAGATGTGACAAACAATACATATTTGACTTCCAACAGCCAAAAAAAAAATCAACCACACTTCCACTGTAGCACAAACTTCAAAATATGACCAATTCATTCAACATACAAAAAAAATTGCCCACTAGCGGTAAATATGGCAATAAAATTCAAAAACAACATACCAATCTACACGAATTTCAAGGATTAACTTTATTATAAATACACCAAAATGGAAAACATATCAGAAGACACAATTAAAAAATAATAATCACATTTTTGAATACTCATTTGCCCACTCCACATTGAAAGTTCAAACAGATGTGGAAAACAGTCTAAATCGGACTCCCTATAGCTCATTTTCAATTTCACATTACTCACACCTTGGCACGCAAATCAAAGGTAATCCAAATGAAGTCATCTACAAAAACAAACTATATTTTTGGATACCCATTTTGCCCTTCTACAATGAAATTTTCATCTGTTTCCAAAAATACTACCTCTAAAATAGTAAATCTAACAAAGTTCACTACTTTACACCCAAGAGCAACACATTCTGAAATCACACCAAATAAAAGCAAAAAAATATAAAAGTCACATAACGGGATACCCATTTCCTACTTTTACAGATAAAATGCAATAACATTTCAATATCAGTACACTGTTACTTCAAAATCAGATGGTCAAACCCCACACCTACTCTACCCATTACCTGGTCAAACTGGTGCTAAAACAAGTCAAACATATCACATTTTTGGGTACCCATTTGGCTTTTTTATCACTATGTTTTCAAATTTTAATTAAAAATTACAAAAAAAATTAAAATGGGACAAAAACCTCCCCCCATCATTCACATTTCTTGGGAAAAATAAAGGCAAAGGACACTTACCAGTGGTTCCCCACACTTGCTGCCAGCTACCATGAATTCCCTCATCATCGTCACCCTTGAAGTTGTCAATCATGTTCTCTTTGTGTCATCAAATGCTCCCACAAGTCGTTTTCCAACCTTTCCCGTCGTCAAAATGAATCACTTCCAATGAAATTTGGGCTTAAATAGGCCTTAATCCCGCATTCACCTCCCAAGGGGCAAAATCAGATCCAATTCACCCCTCGGGTGGTGATTTAGGTCAAAATCGCCCCTCGGGTGGTGAACTCAGCTAAAACACCACCAAAATTACCCAAACTGCCCCTAAAATCCTAGGAAATCATGCAAATTTCTTCTAAAACCCTAGGAACTTCCCAAAATTATCTTCTAATTCAATTTTTGATCATATTCATCATGCATTGGTATCTTATCAATCATTGTATCATCAAATCATCGCATTCCATTCACCTCATTGTTGATTCCTCATTTGAGGGGGTATTCATATCCAAAGTTAGCTTTACATGCAACCATAACATCAAAAAATCCAAAAGTGCGATTAGCACATTTATCTACAATTTTTTTTTTTGAAGATTATCTTACGATTATAATATCAATCCCAACCAGATATTTGTTAAATCAAGAGATTTGTGCATAACAATGGAAAGGTCGCTTTGGCATTCATGGAGCACAATGAATGACACGATCGACTAATTCAGTGCAACATTTGGAGGACTTCACTTTGCCATTCATGGAGCACAATGAATGACATGTTTGAATAATTCAAATGTTAACTAACTCAAATGGTTTGACACTTGTTGCCATGTTTTCATAAATAAATCAAAAACAAATATTTAGATAGGCTTTTGTCCTATTCATACTTTTGGACCACGTTGATCTGGTCGCAAAAGCAAAGCAGTCAAAAGTTGTCATTCTCAAGCAACTAGTATGGCATCGTAAGATGTCATATGGACTCAACAAAATTATAGCATTGCATTCGCAATCATCCATTTCCATTCACTAGCATTGTCTTTATTTCTTTCCTCTTCTTCTTCTCTCCTTCCTCTCTTATTTCCCTTGGACATCCAATTAATGTTGTATGGTCATGCTTCGAGAGGCTACATACCTTTGATTGGATTTCATTCCCCTTCTATCCCTTTTTCCTTCTACACAAACCCTTCACATTTTTGTATTAAATTGTGTTTCACATAGTATAGTACAAAAAGGGGTAAAATGTAGACACCCAAAAGTCACACATTGTTGTTTCTATATATCCATAGGCAATTCTAGATATCCCTAGGCTATTGTAGTCATGTGTAGTCATATGTAGTCATGCGTAGTCAGGTGTAGTCATGCGTAGTCACACATAGTCATGCGTAGATTATTGTAGTTTGCCATAGCAGTATGTAGACTTACATATATGTCACTTTATCACCTTTCAGGTTCAAAACCCTAATAAGCCTTCAAAATCACATCCCGTGCATTGGTATATCCTTAGACAACCTATTTGCACTCAATTGAGGCCCCTGTGGGGTATTAATTGATAAAAACAATTAGCAAGTCAATTCCTAAAATCTAATTTAATGTTGACTTCACTTAAGTCACATTTTTAGGGCAAAATTGATTAAAAGAACTCTTAATCCTTAATTAACACTAATTACATCCTCCCACATGTGTGTAATTAGGGTTACCTAATATATTTTCCTAAGAAACCCTAATCAAGCCCTAATTGGACTTAAGACCTCCTAACCCTAATTAGCCTTAATCCTTCCTCACACATGTGTGAGGATAAGATATTTTCTATGAGGAATAGGAGATTTCCATGTCACAAACCCTAACATAACTTTGGTTAGACTTCAACCTAGGGTTAGTTTTCTTAAATCTCCCCCCTACACCTTGCAATTTCTATAAATAGTGGGTCCTAAACCCCTAATTATCTCTCTCTCCCTATTTCAACAAAGCACAAAAACTCTATAGAAATGGATAGTGAAGATTGAACAGTCAGTTCTCGGAGTAGACAGACATATTTATACAGCATACAAAGGTACACCAGCCGCCTAGGAATCGATCCACCAAAGGGATTTTACAAAAAGAACCTCACAGCTGAATTTGCCCCTTGCCCCATGAATTCGGCCTCAGTTCTTCCCTCGGGTGGTGAATTGGTTCTACATGTCCCAAATCACTTCAAATTTGGGAGGTAAGCTTTGTTTTGCTATTTTATCAGCTTCTGCACCTTTAATTTTAGTTTTCAATGCATCCTTACCATCTGTTTTATCTTTATAAACATGGGGCCTGACTAAGGCAAGCCCCCCATCACACTAACCCCCTTTTGCAGGTTCTTCATAGGTTATTCAACAGATTTGAAGAGGAAGAACACCATCAAACAACAACCTGGCGAAGACCCACATACAAAGAAGCCCACCTACATTGAGGGACGATTGAAGACGACATTGAACTTGTTGGAACATTATTAGAAGAAGAAATGGCTAAATGGCATCATGTCCCTATTGTAACACATATTTTTCAATATTAATGAAATACAACCTTTTCGTTTAGTACATACATGTTTTTGTATTAATGGATCAAATGTCGATTTCTACCCGTTTCACGTGAATGTAAACTACTCTATGAAAGTTGTAAAAGCAAGGAATGAAACTAATCTAGGAAAACAATAAATAACGTAAAATTAAACTAATTCTAAGTAATGGTAAATGACTTCGAAAATAAACTAATCTAAGTCGAAATATCAAACATGAAATTTAAACTACTCTAATAAAACATGGAAATACCTCTACTAAAAAAAGATAAAATTGCATGTAAAGAAAACCTACTCTAGGAAAGCAAGGAAAGTACTTAAAATAAAACACTATTCTAAGAAAGTAAGAAAGGACAAGGAATGAAATCTACTCTAAGCAAGCATGCAAAATATGATAATTATGATGATGATGAGGTTTGTTAACCTTTGGGGACCTATCCGCTTTTGATTCCCAAGATCACATGAAGCACAAGTAAAGAAGATACACGAAATAGATAACCCTTCTAATTTCAAATGCTTGTGCAAGATTGAGGTTATTTAACCTAGAAGGATAAACTATTTTTTGGTCTCCAAGATCTTCCTAAGGTACAAGGAGAGAGCATACAAGGTCTAGCTTCTCTTAATGTGAAGCACAAAATTAAGTTCATTACCTTAGACAAAATGCAAGAAAATAAAAATAAGTGATTGAGAGGGGAAGGCGATGTACCTTGGACACCCCCAAATTTGATTGATGAGAAAGTGGTAAGAACTTGTACACACCTTGATGTTGTTATGATGTGTTGTGTGAGATCAGTACTTGACTGCTCAGTTTACTTCAAAGTGATAACAGGATGGACTATCAATTACCTATATAGAGATGATTAGATCTAAAAAAAAATTGGGCCCTGATGACTATTACTAAAAATCATAAAGGGTACGATGGTCAAGATGATTTGGAGATGATAGGAGACTAGCTTGGGTGGGTCTCGACCTAGCTGATTTTGGAATTGTATTTGTGTCTTTATTATACTAAAAATAGATAGAAAGCATTAAGATAAGCAAGATTGTTTTAAATGATAAAACATACAAGGCACATGATAAAATAAAAGACAATGAGAAAAAGAACTAATTCTACTACCTACAAAATGAGAAATATCAAGTGTGATCAAGGTTTAGGTCCCACTATGACTGCAAAAATATAGGATGAAAAACATGTCATTTGCATTGATTTACAAAGATGTTACAAATGATTATAATATTTTACCAAATTTCCACTTTTGGCTTACAAATGGGGGTTTCCAAAGTGGAAAGAGCCCTCTTTACAAAATACAATAAATAACACACAAATATATTCCAAACCACGTCAAAACTTGGGTGAATTTTTTTCTTGTTTGAAGATTCAACCACCCTAGATTGCATGCATTCCCATGAGCCCCTACACACAATAAAATGCAAAGGATTAGTAGCATCAAATGGGTCTACCTTGGTTAGATCGAAGTTCACAAAAATATGCAATGCAATAACAAAAGAGTTACCAAAATTGGATTAAAGCAATAATCATGGCATAAAATATTTGCACAACACAAAGAAATATTACCTTGATTACCTTCTAGTGACTATATACTATTGGTTGATTCTATGATTGTTGTAATTTATAGAATTAAACAGCCATGGGTATGATGGTATTGACTGTAAGTCATCAAGGGGGTGATGACCTCGTATACAAGTCATTAGGAGGTTGATAACCTTGACCTCTAGTGCTCATATTTGAATGGATGTTTTTGGAGATGTTCTACTAGGTTCCAACAACTTTTGATAGAAGTTTCAGGAATATTCAATCCTTTGAATATGAGTATTTTCAAAAATTATATGCATTCATATGGAGGCTTTCAATGACTTCCATGGCTAACTTCATATACCAATAGGGGTGTTCACAAAAAGGGTACAAGTATCTGTAAATAAGATTCCACAGGAATTTTTGTAGAGTTTTAGTATGTTTTCAAATCCTCCTCCCATGAAGAAGTGAAGGGGGGGTTTATAGATTTTTGAAAAGTGGGAAAGGATTGGTGAAATGGAGGTGACTTGGCAAGTTAGGGAATCTAAGTGGAAAGGGTAGGTGATATTGAAGACCTGGAGTTTTCCACTTAAAGTAGCCAAGGAAGATGTGGCAAGTGAAGGTAGTGAGGTGTTGGAGTGGTGTAGTAGATGTGCACATAGGCTAGGGTAATTGGAAGCCACATGATGACTAGGGGCTTTGTGTAGGAGAATTCTTAGAGAAAAAAGGGGGCTAGTAAGGATTATTTTTATTTTTGTAAGGTTTTATGGTGAAATGGTGTAATTTTGAGATTATTTAGGATATTTGCCCAATTATTAAAATATAATTTTTGACAAATAAAATTGACATGTTTTAGGTGTCTACACTTTCATTGGATTTGGGGATGTATCCTAATCCCCAACATCCAGGTCAAGCTTTTGGATCTAAAGGTTCTTTTATACCTTTCTTACGAGGTCCTAGATCTTTTCCATGATAATCAAATTTAAAAATAATCTACTTGGGGATAGGGTAAAGGTTGAATAGATAACATAAGGCATACCTCTAATTTTTTGGATGAATATTTGTTCCACAAATTCTCTCCTCATTAGTTGTACCTATGGAAATAAAAGTGCAACTTCCTATCTACACAATCATTCATTTTCTGGAGGGCAATCCTAAAGTGCAAGGTGATGGGGGTAGCCTTACAAGGTCTAAAATGAACAACTCAATATATACCCATCATTGAGGTTAATATAATTAGTGTCTTGAGGCTCAAATTTTTCCTTACCCTTTGTTATGGCTTGGATATTAGTTTCTACTCCTTGGCTAGTACTTATTTCATTAGATGGAACAAACTTTAAGGTATCGTCTACAAAATGACAAGAAGCATTCAGTAGAAGGTAAATGTGAGCCCTTGGATTTTTCAATTGGATGGCTTAACAGTAAGTAAAAGAATCTTTATTAGCCATATTTTTATACAACTTACCCTGATATTCAATTCAAACATTAATGATAAGTTGAGGGGATGGTTGGCTTCACATGGATCTCGGGTAATACATAAAATATAGTGCTTAGTATGTGAGGCCGGAAGAACTATATTTCTAGTGACTTCACATTCCTCATTGTCATAGGCTTTTATGAAACTATTGTATTTCTCTAGATATTCCTTATTAATCCCTATCCTCTTGATGAACTTAAGGCTACATAAATTTATAGCTAAGTTATTATTGATAAGAACCCTTCTAATTCATTGCTCATTGGAGTTACATGCAATGTACAAAGGGATATCTCCTAGGATAGAAGGGGGTGGAAGGTCATCCTTGAAGAAGGATAAAGTTGCATGGTTCGCACAATTTTTAATATGGTTTTCTCACTTAAAATCTTACACATATTTTTTCTCTAACTCAATAAATGTCTCAACTCAAGTATTGAAATTTTAGCTAGTGTGCCCTCCAATTATTGTTGGAGGTTGAAGGCCTTGCTACCTTTAACATGGGGCTTTAAAATAAAAGGTGATTCTTCAAGAGTGATAGTGCATCTAGGTTGTAATACCAAGGGGGGATCATAGGGTAGCTCTAAAGGTTGACCTCTTTTTATGATTTTTTGTATAGTAATAGTGCTAACTTGAATTATTCCTACCAGGTTTTGATTTGGTGGGGGGACATTATTACATTGAACATGATTGCTAGTATTTTCCTGTGTTTAAGGAAGGGGTCCTAAAAGATGCCCATATCTTATTTAGAGGATATTTCTTGTTCATGACCATTGACCACTAAATGACTTTCATCAATAAGGCCTTGTACACATGCTTAAGAGTGATACATGTATTTTTATGGTGACCATTTGTGTGATGGAAAGTGCACTGTTGGTCAGCCTTAAACCAAGAAAGATTTTTGTTGTTAGGGTTAGGAGCCCTTGTAGGTGGTAATTGTATAATATAGGTATCTAAAAACTAAATTATCCCTAAGGATAGTGATTGGTTTAACTGGGTAAACTTTCTTTGAGGCTTTTCTTAATCCGTAGAACTAGTTTTTGTAACATAGTAGTAGTATTAACATTACTTTCTTAAGGTTGTTGATGAGGTAAGATTCGATTACACCAATTCCCATGAAATTATTGTTCTTACATTGTCATTTTGCATTGGAGGAAGAGGACTTATCCTCATCCTTTATAGTCTTCAATTTCTCCCTACATTGAATGACAACTTCAACCTATTTTATGATATCTACCATATCATTGAAAGAGAAGATGTAAGTCATTTCTAAGGGATATGAAAGTTGCTCTTGTAAAGTGTGTATAAAAATACACAATAGATCTATTTGTGGTAGGGTAAAAGGAAGTATCTTAACCAGAGCACACCAAATGGTTAAGAACTTAATGAAAGACTCATTTTTGCCATGATTAAGTTGATACAAATCATCTATTATGCATTTTTTTGTGATGTAGGTAGAGAAATGTTGAATGAACATCTCTACCAAGTCACCAAAGCTCTTGATCGAGTGGTAAGGTATCTAGAAATAATATTCTAAGGCCTCACCAACAAGTCTCTTAGGGAATAGATTTAATAACAACATCTCATCATATACAATGTTATGGTAAGTTGCTTGAAAGGTTCTAAGGTGATTTGTTAGGTCACCTTATTCATTATATATAATACACTTTGGCATTACAAAGTTTTGAGAATAAGGTCAACTAACTAGAGATGGATCTATGAGTTGGTTGGAGTAGTCCTTATAGGAATACTTCTTCCATGTGGATCCTTGGATAGAAGCCTATTGTTGCTTGAACTTTGTGTTTTCTTTACCCAACTATTCTAACATAGTGTTTATATCCTAGGACCTAGAATAAGGAACTTGTGGTATTACAAACTAAGGTTGGAAATTAGCCAAGAGGTAAAATTGAGAATATGGATGGGATGATCTGAATGGTATCATCATGTTATTAATTCTAGGATTATTTGGAAAATGAGGATTATTAGAGAGAATGTTAGTAGGAATAGACATGCTAAAGTATGGATTAGAAAACATCACATTCAAAGAATTATGTGTACTAGGTAAGATAACCATATTTTGAACTTGTGGAAGACTTACAAACTAAGATACAAGGGGATTTAGCCTGTATGGCTCTATGTTTAGGTATATTTCCTTAATTTCCAAAGGAAGATATAATATTCAATGATATCCCTAATATGTTTATTGTAATAATAGAGTCTCGTTGTTGAGAACAGATGATATTGGATCTAGGTTTTTCATAAGTTCTTTTTGGACATTTTGAGTCCCTAAGTCAAAAGTTGTCATTGATGTCACAAAATGAAGTCATCATTAATTTCAAGGAATTCGGCAAGAAATGAAGTCATCAAAGGTGTCACTAATATCCAAGAAAAAGCTTCAACAATGTAGAAGTTAAAGGCAAAAGGGCTCCATAATATTTTAATATTATATGAGAGTAAGTTAAAAAGGGTTTTCATAAATACCCAAGGAGGCCTATTGCAAAGTTCAAAGGAGGTCTAGTATTTATTTTATAAAATATTTAGATTCAAAAATATCATAAATATAAAGTTGTGCAATAAGAGAAGGTCTTAAAAGCCAAATGTTATAATTATAATTTATAAAATTTTAATTCCTTGGAATTTAAATAATTTATAAATTACAAAGGTTATATGTGCTAATGTCATCGAAAAAATTGGAACGTCGACATTTGAATACAATGGCAGCTTCGTGTATAAAAGGGAGGTCAAAAGACCTTGCAAATTATCCCTCATCAAATTTAATTAATGTGACAAATTAAATTGCATGTGTGATTTGAAGTTTTGGGTGAGGAAGAAGATGAATGATTTTTCGTCTTATGTGCAAGGGTTATGCAGAGTGAGGTTGGTGCCCATGACAAGTTGGACACGGTGGTCCATTGGCATCGTATATTTTTGCTAAGGCGTTTATGGGGAGACAAATCTGAAGAACACAAGCTTATACCGAGAGGGGGGGTGAACAGTATAAGACCTCTTTTTACTTTTTACTTTTTCCTTTATACTTCAAAATAGTAAAGCAATATACCCAAAGCAATATCAAAGCAATGCACAATATCATCCACAAAGTGACACCAATTTTAACGTGGTTCACCCATAATGGCTGGGCTACGTCCACAAAACTTTTCTCTAAAAGTTATCTCAAAGTTCTTTGGGAATCCTTCCCAATTACAATGTTTATGAGCCTCGGCCCAAAGGAGATACCTTCCCCCAATCAGAATTTATGAGCCTCTGCTCAAAGGAGATACCTTCCCCCCAATCTAAATTTATGAGCCTCTGCTCAAAGGAGATACCTTCCCCTCAATCTAAATTTATGAGCCTCCTGCTCAAAGGAGATACCTTCCCCTCTCGCTCCGGAAATGATCCCTCGAAGATCAACCGCCTCTACCTCTTGCCAGCACGTGGAACTCCTTTCCACCGAAGACCTCCCGTCCTCAATGCTTAGCCTAAGAGACCTCTCGCCTTCTATGATCATGTCCATAGCAGCTCAACAACCTGTACCAAACACAGTCATTCGGTCTAGTACAAGTCTTCCTCTGTCTGTCGAATCTGTCCAACACTTGAACAAATCAATCCTCTACACACAAGCCTTCTCAAAGACTTGCCAAATCTGTCCTCAGGTTCTTCTCAAAGAACCAGTGCTCCTCTATCCTCAAGTTCTCTGATAGAACTATCAAAACTCAGCTCACAAGTCCTCTGCTAGGACCTGTCCAAATCTACTCACAAGTCCCCACCGAAACCTGTCCAAAACTGCTCACAAGTCCCCACCGAAACCTATCCAAAACCTCTCACAAGTCCCCACCGAAACCTGTCCAAAACCTGCTCACAAGTCCCCATCGAAACCTGTCCAAAACCTCACAAGCTCACCAAGAAAAACTTTCTTAGTAGGAAATCACAAGGTGAATTGTTAGAGACCCAATGTGATTTTTCAAACTCATAGAAGCATAAAGAGAATTGTTAGAGACTCAATATGTTCTATACTCAACTCCCAATCTCAAAACTCAACTCAAATCAACTCAACTCAAACTCAATCTCAAATCTGAAAACTCAACTCAAACTCAATCTCAAATCTGAAAACTCAACTCAATATCTGAAATGGATAGGATAGAATGCTTTCTTTCAAGAACATGAAACTCCAACAATTGCCAACTATGCAAAGAATCACATAACAATGATACTCATGTTCTTTTCACCATCAATTAGGGCTTCAACAACAATGCTCATCAAACAAGGTTCAATCAACACCATTCAGCTCAAAACACAACCTTGAAGCATTTCACAATCAACATTAGAAAAGGAAACAAGTAGAACTCCTTTTCTCTCCAATATTGTTTGAACAAAAGCATCCACCAACTCAACTCACAATAGCACACACAACTTTTCAAATCATCAATAAAGGAGTAAGCTCAACACTTTAACCAAGTAAAGAATAGCTTGATTATTACCAATTTAATGAAAGCAAATATCAATCTCAAAGCTGCCCACTTAAGGTTTCACAACTTCACACAAGAAGCAATTGACCTTAAAACATCATGCTTTCATTTCCATAAACAACCAAAAGCACTCTCAACATTACAAGAAATATTTAACCCTTATACACCTTATTTCTCCCTTATAGTCTTATCACAAATAAAATTTATCTCTCATAAGAATGCAATAAGATATTTCAACAACATCTTCAAAAAGAATCTTTTATCAAAATACAAACAAGCTTTAAACTCCTTATAACTCCTAAGTCTGTTTTTCCCTCTAACAAACTTCCTCCATCCGCAAAAACACTTAGCAAAAATTAATTTCGAAAATACCTTAGCCACATCAAAAATCGCTATGGAGAAATTTGCGCATGAATTCTAACACCACCCGCTGCGTCCACTTCACGACGAAAAACCCTTTCACGATATTCGAACGCGGAACCTCCCGTTCGGGTAGCGCGCCAATAGCCTAGCCGCTACCGGTGCGCCAAAGGCACCCGATGAGGTTTAAACCTCACGCTGTTAACCTTGATCCTTCTGCACCAGGGATAAAATGAAACCACAGTCCCTTCCTTTCCTCTACCGTGACACGACGACAATAAACTTTACGACGGATTCGACAAACGATGAGTGCAGACAAACGAACAACGGATCCACAAAAAATGGTGAATACATAGACGAATTTATAGCGAGCAACTCCTTTCAAAATTCGGATGGGATGAATCTTTGTTTTCATCGAGGGAGATTTATATGCAATTTACCATAAGCTCTTTGACGTCGACGAGGAGTTTAACACGTCGACGGAGGTCTTGGCTAGCGCCCACAATGTTAAAACATTTGCGCCATGGATTAGGAGAACCCATTGCAAATAATAATTTATTTATTTAAAAATAATTAAATGGAACCTTAACAAGGTTTTTAATTATTTAAATAAATACTTCCTCCTGGACCCAAATGCATTAAACCAATGCATCCACCGTAATCTCTAAACCTCGCCAACTTGGGGTTTGCAAAAGACCTTTGAAACTGTCATGCCGTAACCTTCATCAAAACAAATTATTTGACATCAAATCAAATTCCTTCAAGAGCTTCTTGACATCAATGACAACTTATACACTTGAGCAAAGGCAATGTACCCAAAGTACCCAAAATTGCCAACAATCTCCCCCTTTGTCATTGATGGCAAACCTTTACTGAAAACACTTCTCAAGAGCCAAAACCGAAACCAACTGTGCTAACAACTAAGAAACTGTGCCCACAACCGAGAATATTCCTTTGAATTTTTTCTCCCCCGACTTGAAGCTTTCCTCTTCACTTTGAAGCTCTCCCCCTTACTCATATCTCTCCCCCTTTGTCATCAATGGCAAAGGGCCACCTTTGGGGCTCGGGACTAAGAATGAGCCTCTTAGCTTAGTCCCTCCCCCACCTCCAGATGAGGTGATTAATTCTGGGGTGGGAGTAAAACTCCCATTAGGCACTCGATCATCATCAGCATCTATAACTTCCTTGTCGGGCCTTCTCTTGAACTCTTTGTCCATATTCCTGTTCTTGTCACTGTTCTTGTTCTTGTTCTCATCCCTGTTCTTGTCCATGCCTTGATCCTTGGACCTGATCATGCCACTGTTCCTGTTCTTGTATTCTAGAATTTCAGCTCTACACTGTCTCATTATGTGACCTTCATTGTTGCACTTGAAACACTTGACGATGTTGTTTCTCCGAGGTAAACCCGATCTTTGAATCCACCTGTTCGACCAAACTCGTTTTGGCCAAACCTGTTTCGACCAAACCTGTTCCGACCAAACTCGTTTTGATCAAACCTGTTCTTGTTATTTACCTTGCAATAGTTTTGCCTTGTGCCCAAACTGTTTACAAGAGTAGCAATACCCTTGAAAGAAACTAGCACTTCTGAAATTGTCATTTACCTTCTTCACTTGAGCCATGCAATGTGAAGCCATGTGACCAAACCTGTGACAAGCAAAACATCCGCCTTGAAACTTTCCTTTATTTGACCTCTTGGGTCCCGAAAAATTCTTCTTCTCATTCTGAATTCTGTTTTCTATTTCTGTGCATCTATCATTCAAGGACTCCTTTTCTGAAGTACTTTCCTCATCAGAACTCTCTTCCTTTTGGAGTCTCTTACTAGACTCTCCAACTTGTTCCTTGTGTGGCTTAACAAAACCAAGGCCTGTTTTATCTGTTGTCTTTCTTTGACCTTTGATGAGTGACTTAACCTTTTTGGAGCTATCTTGAAACCTCTAAAGCTTATCCTTGTACTCTTTAGTTTCCTCTTTCAAAGAAGCCATTTTCTGTTCTAACTCACTATACTCAAGAACCTTAGACTCTAACTCATCCTTGAGTTCTTGTGTCTTAGCTATAGAGAAGTCAAGACTTTCTATAAGATCATCTCTCTCCATACAACATTCATCTAACTTATCCTTGAGTCTAGCATTCTTCTTTCTTTCCTTTTTCAAAGCACTAAGAGCACTAATAAGTTCACTTTCAAGATCTCCTCTTCCTCTATTTGATTGCCTTTTGAATCATCAAAGCCTTTTTCAGATTTCTTATCACTAGAGGTGCTACCCTTTTCAAAAACCATACATGCATCTTCCTTATAGTTTTCTGAGCATCCTCATACATACTAGAAACCAAATCATTATTTGTGCAATCATCCCCAAGGTGACCAAAATTTCCACATCTAAGACATTTCATGATAATGAATCTATGTTTCGGTTCTTCCTCTTTTTCTGATATGAACAACATCTCATTTTCATTATCACTTGAAGAACTTTCACTATCACTACTAGAACACTTACTTGCTTTGTCTAGGTAGAAACTCTTCTTGTGCTTGTGAGAATACCTCTTTCCTTGATTGTTGTGCTCATCTTTGATCTTCCTGTGATGCTTGTGCTTTTCAGAATCCTTGCTCTTAGAATCCTGTTTATCTTCATCACTTTCATTCTTGGGAACAATACAGTTAGTAGCATAATGACCAAACTTTCCACAATTGAAACATCTTATATTTTTCATACTTTTGTGTTTTCTAGAGAACTTGCCTTTCTTGTCGTAATATGCCTCTTCATCACTAGAAGACTCATCACTATCTTGAAGTTGTTTACCCTTGGATTCCTTGGTAGCCTTGAAAGTCGCCTCTTTCTTGACATCAACCTTTACTTGAGTTCTCAACTCAAATGCTGCAAGTATACTATGGAGCTCATCCTTTTTCAACTTATCCAAATCTTTAGCTTCCTCAATAGCAGAAATATTTTCACTAAATCTATTAGGAAGAGATCTTAAAATCTTATCACAAACATCATTTTCAGCAAGCTCAAGACCTAAGTCTTTCATGGAGTTAACAACCTCATCCATACGAAGCATGTAGTCACTAATATTTTCATCATCATTCATCTTGAGTTGTTCAAACATACCTTTGAAGTGTCTCAACTTGGCCTTTCCGACATTTGTATCACCCGTATGAACCACCTTCAACTGTTTCCACATTTCACTAGTTGTCTTGCAGTGAATCACTTTGGTGAGATCTCGCTTTCTGTAAGCCTTTTAGGATTGCATTCATTGCTTTTGAATTGCTGTGATGTAGGAGCCTTTCTTCTTTAGTATTAGGACCATGTACAGGAATAGTGTACTCATCTTCAATCACTTCCCATACCTCATTACCAAGTGCCATTAGATGAACCTTCATCCTTGCACTCCAAAGACCAAAATCTGACCCATCAAGAATAGGTGCTGCATTACTACTTGAATGATCCATTGTGTTCTTTACTAGCTTTTCCTTCAAGCTGTTAAACTTTTCGAAGGCACCGGCTCTGATACCAATTGAAGAACACAAGCTTATACTGAGAGGGGGGTGAACAGTATAAGACCTCTTTTTACTTTTTCCTTTATACTTCAAAATAGTAAAGCAATATACCCAAAGCAATATCAAAGCAATGCACAATATCATCCACAAAGTGACACCAATTTTAACGTGGTTCACCCGAATGGTCAGGCTACGTCCACAAAACTTTTCTCTAAAAGTTATCTCAAAGTTCTTTGGGAATCCTTCCCAATTACAATGTTTATGAGCCTCAGCCCAAAGGAGATACCTTCCCCCAATCAGAATTTATGAGCCTCTGCTCAAAGGAGATACCTTCCCCCAATCTAAATTTATGAGCCTCTGCTCAAAGGAGATACCTTCCCCTCAATCTAAATTTATGAGCCTCTGCTCAAAGGAGATACCTTCCCTCTACTCTGGAAATGATCCCTTAGAAGATCAACTGCCTCTACCTCTTGCCAGCACGTGGAACTCCTTTCCACCGAAGACCTCCTGTCCTCAATGCTTAGCCTAAGAGACCTCTCGCCTTCTATGATCACGTCCACAGTAGCTCAACAACCCCGTACCAAACACAGTCATTCAGTCTAGTACAAGTCTTCGTCTATCTGTCCAACACTTGAACAAATCAATCCTCTACACACAAGCCTTCTCAAAGACTTGCCAAATCTATCCTCAGGTTCTTCTCAAAGAACCAGTGCTCCTCTATCCTCAAGTTCTCTGATAGAACTATCAAAACTCAGCTCACAAGTCCTCTGCTAGGACCTGTCCAAATCTGCTCACAAGTCCCCACCGAAACCTATCAAAAACTACTCACAAGTCCCCACCGGAACCTGTCCAAAACCTGCTCACAAGTCCCCACCGAACCTCGTCCAAAACCTGCTCACAAGTCCCCATCGAAACCTGTCCAAAACCTCAAGAAGCTCACCAAGAAAAACTTTCTTAGTAGGAAATCACAAGGTGAATTGTTAGAGACCCAATGTGATTTGTCAAACTCATAGAAGCATAAAGAGAATTGTTAGAGACTCAATATGTTCTATACTCAACTCCCAATCTCAAAACTCAACTCAAATCAACTCAACTCAAACTCAATCTCAAATCTGAAAACTCAACTCAAACTCAATCTCAAATCTGAAAACTCAACTCAATATCTGAAATGGATAGGATAGAATGCTTTCTTTCAAGAACATGAAACTCCAACAATTGCCAACTATGCAAAGAATCACATAACAATGATACTCATGTTCTTTTCACCATCAATTAGGGCTTCAACAACAATGCTCATCAAACAAGGTTCAATCAACACCATTCAGCTCAAAACACAACCTTGAAGCATTTCACAATCAACATTAGAAAAGGAAACAAGTAGAACTCCTTTTCTCTCCAATATTGTTTGAACAAAAGCATCCACCAACTCAACTCACAATAGCACACACAACTTTTCAAATCATCAATAAAGGAGTAAGCTCAACACTTTAACCAAGTAAAGAATAGCTTGATTATTACCAATTTAATGAAAGCAAATATCAATCTCAAAGCTGCCCACTTAAGGTTTCACAACTTCACACAAGAAGCAATTGACCTTAAAACATCATGCTTTCATTTCCATAAACAACCAAAAGCACTCTCAACATTACAAGAAATATTTAACCCTTATACACCTTATTTCTCCCTTATAGTCTTATCACAAATAAAATTTATCTCTCATAAGAATGCAATAAGAAATTTCAACAACATCTTCAAAAAGAATCTTTTATCAAAATACAAACAAGCTTTAAACTCCTTATAACTCCTAAGTCTGTTTTTCCCTCTAACAAACTTCCTCCATCCGCAAAAACACTTAGCAAAAATTAATTTCGAAAATACCTTAGCCACATCAAAAATCGCTATGGAGAAATTTGCGCATGAATTCTAACACCACCCGCTGCGTCCACTTCACGACGAAAAACCCTTTCATGATATTCGAACATGGAACCTCCCGTTCGGGTAGCGCGCCAACAACCTAGCCGCTACCGGTGCGCCAAAGGCACCCGGTGAGGTTTAAACCTCACGCTGTTAACCTTGATCCTTCTGCACCAGGGATAAAATGAAACCACAGTCCCTTCCTTTCCTCTGCCGTGACACGACGACAATAAACTTTACGACGGATTCGACAAACGACGAGTGCAGACAAACGAACAACGGATCCACGAAAAACGGTGAAGACACAAACGAATTTACAGCGAGCAACTCCTTTCAAAATTCGGATGGGATGAATCTTTGTTTTCATCGAGGGAGATTTATATGCAATTTACCATAAGCTCTTTGACGTCGACGAGGAGTTTAACACGTCGACGGAGGTCTTGGCTAGCGCCCACAATGTTAAAACATTTGCGCCATGGATTAGGAGAACCCATTGCAAATAATAATTTATTTATTTAAAAATAATTAAATGGAACCTTAACAAGGTTTTTAATTATTTAAATAAATACTTCCTCCTGGACCCAAATGCATTAAACCAATGCATCCACCTGTAATCTCTAAACCTCCCAACTTGGGGTTTGCAAAAGACCTTTGAAACTGTCATGCCGTAACCTTCATCAAAACAAATTATTTGACATCAAATCAAATTCCTTCAAGAGCTTCTTGACATCAATGACAACTTATACACTTGAGCAAAGGCAATGTACCCAAAGTACCCAAAATTGCCAATAAAACCTACATTTGAATCCCGAGGATTGCGTGCGCAAAGTGAAAGTTTTGAGTTTTTGCATTTGTTGTTTAAGGTGCCAAGAGGAATATAGTGCGCAAAGAGCTTTTTAGCTCTCAATGTGCATTGAGTGCATGTGGTTGAGGATCCCGCGGCTAGGGCATTCACGAAGGCAAAGGTCAAGGGTTCGAAACCCGTTGAGAGGCAAAGGTAATTTTCTAAAATAATTTTTATTGCCTAAAGTCTTTATTAGGAGTTATAAGGGGTTTTTAAAAGGTTTTTAGTTAGGCAATAAAATTAGTGGTTAGGAGAAATAAGGAGTGATAGCAAATTGTTATGTGTTGAATTGTGATTTATAAAAGAGGACATATTCTTTTTAAGTTGGAGTAATAAGGTAATAAGAGGTTTTTGAATTTTAGTGAGTATTGATTTTATTTGTAAAAGGATTTTTGCCAAAGAGATTATTATGAGGGTATTGGATATTATTTTAAAGTTGGAGTGATAAGGTGTATTTTGTTTTATATCATTTTGTATTGTGTTGTGTTAAGGAAATTATTATCTTCTAACTGTTATTGAGATTGGCAAAGAAGTAATTGTGAGTGTGAGAGATTTGTGAGATCTACACCTTGTCAAGCAAAAAGGTATGGGCAAATTCTTCCTTCGTTGAGTTGATTGATTGGTTTTTTGAAAATAAGTTTGGTGTGAAAAGGACTTGATTAGGGTTTCCTTTTCAAGAGTGTTGAGTTCATGCTTCATGGTTTTCTAGAATAAAGAGTTGTTAAAACCTTGTTTTATAAGCATTATTGTTGAAGCCATTGGTTGTGTGAAGAACTTGAGTTAGTATTGTGTAAAATAACATGAGTATCATTGTTATCTGAAGATTGATAAATAAGCATTGTTGTTGAAGCCATTGGTTGTGTGAAGAACTTGAGTTAGTATTGTGCAAAATAACATGAGTATCATTGTTATGTGAAGATTGATGTATAAGCATTGTTTTTGAAGACATTGGTTGTGCAAAGAAATTGAACTAGGGTTTGAAAAGAACATGAGTATCATTGTTATGTGAGATTTGTAGTTGAGCATTGTTGGAAACATTTTGAGTTGGTGTTTACATGCTTGGACTAGGGTTTGTGAGCAAGGGTTGTTTCTTGATTAATTGGTTGAGTAGAGTTGATTGAGACTAGTCAAGTGGGTGTATGAAGTGATTGTTCAAGTTCCATAAAAAACCTATTCTATATTATGAATTGAGTTAAGAAAGTGATTTAGCATTGAGTGTAGAACATATTGTTTCTCTAACAATTATTTTTATGGTTCTATGAGATTGGAAAAGTTCTAAGTGAGCTTGTTGAGCAGATTTGAATATGTTCTATGTGGACTTATTAAGTAGATTGGACAAGTTATAAGTGAGCTTGTTGAGCAAAGTTGAGCAAGTTCTATGTGGACTTGTTGAGAAGATTTGAGCAAGTTTTGTGTGGACTTATTGAGCAAATTTGAGCAAGTTCTATGTGGACTTGTTGAGTAGATTTGAGCAAGTTCTGTGTGGACTTGTTGAGCAGATTTGAGCAAGTTTTGTGTGGACTTATTGAGCAAATTTGAGCAAGTTCTATGTGGAATTTTTGAGCAAATTTGAGCAAGTTCTGTGTGGACTTTTTGAGTAGATTTAAGCAAGTTTTGTGTGGACTTGTTGAGAAGATTTGAGCAAGTTATTTGTGGACTTGTTGAGCAGATTTGAGAAATTTCTATGTGGAATTGATATGAAGATTTATGTTAGACCGAAGGACTATGTTTAGTGTATATTTGAGATAGATCTTTGGAGGTGGCAGATCAGAGAGGATATATGTCTCCAATGGATAGATATCCATAAGATAGGGCAGTGAGGATAGGTATTCTGAGTGGGTAAAAGAGTCTTAAGTGGAGAGATATCCACAAGCCAGTGTAGTGGAGGCAATAGTCGTCTAGAGGATCACCAACCAAAGCAGAGGAGGAGTTCTCTTGTGGATAGAGATCCACAAACTTGATTTAAGGGATTGGTGTCTCCTTTGTACATAGGTCCATAAAAATTGTAATTGGGAAGGATTCCCAAGATATTGATTGAGAAAATTTTAGTGAAATATTTTCTCCATGGAGTAGCCCACATTGGGTGAACCATGTAAATTGTGGTGTCTCTATTGTGTATGGTGATTTGTGCATTGCTTTTATTACTACTATTGATATTGCTATCTACACATTGCTTAATATTGATTTGGAAATAAAAGTAAAATTTGGTATTATACTGTTCATCCCCCCTCTTAGTATAATCTTGTGTTCTTTAGTTCTTTGAGAAGTTCCTTTGCAATGGAAGTAGGTATGTCATCCACCTTTAATATGAATTGCATAACTTCCCTCTTTCCTCATAGGAAAGCAACTAGATGGTCCATAGACTTAAAAACTACTTCTTGTTATTCATTGTGAACAAGAGAAAGAGTTATGGAAGGAGGATTTTCTTCCTCTTCTTCCTCAAATGTTGGGTTTTCAATCATAGGTTGCTTCTCTAGAAGTTTAGATGAAGCACTTGAATTATATGCTAATTATTGTGCAACATTCTAAGTAAGGTAAGGGGGTTTAGACATGGTCAAAGGAAAGGAGAAACTCAATTTTATTAAAGCTTTTTTTTAGAATTTCTTAGATAAGAAATATATGTTTTTACAATCCTTATATCCCCAAAGAGGGCAACCCACCTTATGAATACTTCTATCCCACTATAATATATTTACTATGAGAGATAAACCTCAAGAATCCTACAATGGTTTACTCAAGGGGTTGTTAACCTTCCCCCAGTAGGACTAACAATTTGGTTATGGTTTTGTTATCTTTGTTTAATGCAATTTACACGATGTAAACAAGATTAAATGGCATTAATTAAAGTGTAATACAATTTATATTGATTAGATGTAATGTTATAGGTCAAAAGTGTTTTGGACCCAAGTGGTATTTCACATTGGGTTCACCAAACATGTGGTATGCCAAAAGGTACACAAAGGCATTGTCCTTTGAGTTTTCCCTCAAGGGTCATCTACACTCAGAAAAGAGAGCCATGTTGCTAAATTTTCATTATTACACTATGCACTATTATCTCTAGCGAGGGGTTTGGGTCCACTAAGAACTTAAAGATTTACCTAAATCTATTTTTATGTGTTCAATTTGACAAATAACTAGGTTTTTTCTATCCTAGTGTCTATAATGTAAGATGAATATGCAATGCAACATGAAGACAAAGGTGCATAATATAAATGCTAGCCTATATGCAATTTTGCTTTGATGAGTGCTAACTAAGAAAAGTTATAATAAAAATTAAATTTTTTCTTTTATTTTTCTTAGAAGGCAAGAGTGCATGAAATATGCAAACACACAAACTATCTTGATGCAATCTACATGTAGTTCTAGTTAATGCCTAAGGAAACAAAATAAAATGCTAAGATAAATGGTAGATTCATTTGATTTTTTATTTTTATATGTTTATCTAAAGATAGAAATAGAGAAATATGTATACAAAATTCAACAAACAATATACAATACTTGTAAAAAGAGATAACAAGAATTGTACTTACTAGTCTCAGTGGTTGGTGCAAATATGCCACCTATGTTCGAATTTGTCGTCTAATGAATACATAGTTTGTAATCTTTCTAGCTATAAAATATGCTAAAACCTACATAATAGATAGAATAATAGGTGGATCAAAGTTTGGGGGCTAGACAAACAACAAGAAATGGAAGACTTCTTAATTGGCACAATAAGGCCCCTTGTTATATGCAATAAAAATCAAAATTGAACATTGAAAGTGGATGTTTTAATACCTTTGGTGAATTCACTGCTTGAAATTTTTGTAGCTAATGAATTCACTGATATGATAGACACATGTTGATAGGAGATAAAAACATTGAGAATATTTTAAAATGATGATGAAAAGCTATGTGGAGATATACTTGATAGAGTAGATGCAGGGATGTTGAGGGGATTTTAGGTTGGACACATAGAGGATGAATTTACCACCTAAAATAGTTACAAGTACCATATTTATTTTTGTGACAAAAATAAGTAGAAAGGTTTTAGGTCAGAATCTTGAGATTTTGACCATCTAGGGTGAATATACCACATGAACAAAGTCTAGGTAATGAATTCACTTTCAATGGATGAAAACAAAAAGAGAAAGCATGCAAAGGTTGTAGGGCATTGCTAAAGTTGCTCAAGGAAATTTAGGGACAATTTATTGTCCTAAAAACCTACTAAAATATCTATTAGAAGCTAATAAGATTTCTTCACAAGACAAATAAGCTCATTAAATGCAAATGGAAAAATGCAGTTGGATGCATGCATAAATAGTTGATTTAAAAATATACTAGTGAGGGAGAGCAAAGATAATTGAGATAGTGATAATATCTCCAAAATCACATGTGAATTACCATATTTGCTGTGAAACCCAACCAATTGCTTGGAGATGACCTTGTGGGGAAATTCGAGCAACAATTTTTTACTAGAGAAAAGTGTGATGATACAAAATTTCAATAGTAATTAATTATCTGAAAAAGTAATATGATAATGCCCTCCTGTAGGGTCAATTTATAGAATTGGCCTTGCTAGGAGTTTTCCAAAAGAAGAGGAGTGAGGTGATACTAATTTAGGTATAACTAAGATTATCGAGACTGATTAGGAGGAGCGAAATTAGTTAACCCATGATTGAGGCTGATTTTGGAAAGGTGGAGGAAGGTGGAGGAAAATTAGTCACCTTTCCCTACCTGTTAACTATGTAAGATAGCCAAAATGATGGACGAAGCTAATCACACCCTACTTGGCTACTACAAGTGGGGTTGAAATGCTAGTTGCACATCAAATATGAATTCATCATCTATGAATTTTCTACCAGTGAATTTGTTTTAGTGAATTTGTAGATTTGACTATTGCAACTCAAATTCAATGGGGTAAGTTGACAAGTTTGGGTTGGGTACAAATATGATGGCTAGAAAGTGGATTCTCTTGCTGGAAAATTCTCTACTGATGGGTTTTGGCTATAAATTTTAGGGTTGAGGGAGTTGTCATGGCTAGGTTGATCATTTTGTGCATTTTCAACAAAATTGGTTTAAGTTAGGTGATCCAATTTTAGGTATTTACATTAAATATTTTAAATCCATCTACAAAATGTAATGCTTATCATCTTAAAGCTCATTCATGATACCTTTCCATAATATTACACTTGGTCAAGTACCTATAAGATAATAGCCTAAATTCATATCTCAATAAATTGTGGAAATAATCATCCATCTTATTAAAGATCACCCTCCACAAGTGTGAGGAAAATTTCCTTCTAGAGCCTAACCAACATGTGAATCTACAATTACCTCTCTCACATTGGAACCCCTTGTTTGGAACAATAAAAGAGATAGTCAAGGTCCTAGAATGGAGTCTTATTTTCTTTGTTTAACCATTCTTGAAAAAATAGTCATAAGAAAAATGCTTACAATTGGATACTGATGAGGAACATGTATTTATTCCTCTATCTCTCATTATGTTGAGGGGACAAAAACAAGATTTAGAAATTAGGGAGGGGTAAACATATGTATCACATAGGAAGATATTTTTAATGAGATGCTTAAAAATAAAATAAGCATTACACCCATGGGTTATATTAAATGAAGAGATCTCAAGAAAATACCTCATCTCCAACTAGTTGATGTTGAATCATTAGAGATACCTTATATAATGAGCAATAAATTTTTATCATGAGGAGTCATGTCGAAAGTGATACTCAAGTCTATGGTATCAAAAACTAACTCCCTAATACACTTCCCTCATTTAGATTTGAAATGAATATGCTGGTAGAGGAGATGAACGTAATTAGAAAATTTAAAGTCCCCATGCAAGATATCAAATTCACTTAACTACCATTTATCCATAAATTGTCATGTATCTTTTGAAAGCTTCACATTCTTTTTTATCATAAATTATGATGCAATAAGATTTCATACATATCTTCATGTAATAATATGATGGGTCTTATAATCAGTACAATATGCCATTATTACTACATATTAATATTTTAAACATTTGGTTAGAAATATCTTAATCATCATGACATCTTGAGCACTCCATCAAGTGAGTACCCACCCACTTGAACTCTCTCTTCAAATTGGTCAAGTGGAAAATTCTAATTTGACATGGCAAAAAATGAAGCTTCTCCTTTGATACATTTTGGGAGACCTTTCCCAATTGGCATTGGAAGACAGATGTATCGAATCTATTAATCATCTAAAACTAACACTTCCTACCATTCTCATTTCTCACTTTGATGGGTTCATGTAAATTATCCAAAGCATAATGTTGTAGGTATTGTTCATAAGAAAAGGTAATTGATAAGAAATGGTGGTAAAGAGTATATAACACTTGCTCTATTCAACACCTTATATAATTATTTTGACTACATGGAATTAATATCTTTCCCTCATGTAGGACCTAAATCCATAACACTTCCTACCGTGCCATAACACTTCCAAAGCATAATATTGTAGGTCTTGTTCATGAGAACAGGTAATTGTTAATAAGTGGCATAGACTACATATATGACACTTGCTCTATTGAGCACCTTATATAATTATTTTGACTACATGGAATTAATGTATTTCCCTCATATAGCACCTAAATCCATGTGATATTTTCTCTTTTCAACATAAAAGCATATTAGACCAAGTCATAGCTTTTGCCAAAACAATAAAGCACACAATTCACAAATTTAAAAGCAATACATTTCCATTGGTCCCTCTATATCTTTGAGTGAATCAAGGTTTGGTTGTTCCTCTTGGAAATATTTATCCAAAGAATTTGGAAGAGTATTTTTTAAAATCCTATGAGAAAAAATCTTTTTCATCTCCAATTTCAAGGTAAGTTTCTTTCCAATCAAACATCGATTTGACCAAAAAAACAACTATACAATTATATTATATATAAATGTTATTCTAATTTACATTTGTATGCCTCTTAATAGGACTCAATTCCAAAAAAAAAAAAATAGGACTCGTATATTTTAGTCACTCTTGTAATTACCACCACTTAGACACAAAGTGAACCCATTGATTAAATTGGTCCACAATTATCTTCCAATTTGATTCCATTTCAATATTGGGTAATACCTTCTTTTGACCTCCAAAATATTGAATAGTCATTGCCTCTACTGAAATATTGAATACTCTTCTTAGAATTCCATAAAACAAAAATATCACCCCACCATTATGATCCTAACAGACATATTTCATACTTATATTGTCCATGTTTCCTTAGCAGGTACCATCTACATTTATTTTCACATAACCTTGAGAAGTTCTCTTCCAATTGATCTTAGCATTCTCCTTCTTTACAACCCAAGGAAACAAGGAAACATAATTATATGTTTTTTAAAGACAAACTCATTTTCTGCATTTTAAAAAATAAATGAAACATTCATCAACATTTCATTGCATCTAATAAATCCTACCATTCCCCTTATTTACAACCCATACTTAAAAAATATAATTATAATTTTTATAAAATATATATATATATATATATATATATATATATATATATATATATATATATATATATATATTTAATTTAAAAATATAGAAAACTTCATTCAACAATTTATTACATTTCACGTCATAAATGTCCATGGTATCCTTCCTTCAATGATCCTAGATGATAACAATTAAAAACACAAATTTTAATTATCTTATTGATGGTAAATGTAATTATATCAATATTTGCATTACTATAAACTTGCCTAAGACATGTTAAGTAGTAAATCCACATAACAGTTTGGAAGACATGTTAAGGAGTAAATCCACATAACAGTTTGGAAATCGAGGGTTTTAAGACAATTAACGGTGAAAGTTTTATATCTTAAACATATAATTTTTAATTTTATGGGTTATAATATTGATTTATTTTAACTTTTAATGTTAATATTTTCACATTAACTGGTTTGTGGAATTTGAGTGGTCTATGAGCCTCAACACTTGTAAAACTTTTTATTAATGGGATATCAGGCTTAAAGGTGGAAGCCCTTGGTCCTGCTTATGTGGGACTCCTCACCCCTATTAACATGTATGGGGTGGTTGGCCCTTTTGCTTTCTAACGGTTCATGTGATATTGTGTTCCCATACAAGTTTATTTTCAGTGGCATATTCTTATGTTGAATTTTGTTCCACTTTATTTTCAGTGACATATTCCTATGTTGAATTCCGTTCCACTTTAATACCTCTTCTTCTATTAAAATATCTTTTTGATTACATGGGATGCATGGGAAATTGGTAACATCTTTGTGTTACGTGGAACAAAATTTTGAATCAAACTTGAATGTCATCACTATAAACCCTAGTTCATTGGGTAAAAAAAAGTCAATAAGACTCCAACATTTCAAGAAAATAAGAGGTATTAAAGTGGAACGAAATTCCAACAGAAGAATATGCCACTATAAATAATCCAATCAATAGAAAAAAGTATAAAGTGGAACAAAATTCCAACGTAAGAATATACCATTATAAATAAACTAAATAAACTGGTTAGTATGTATGAATCTCGGGTGAAATAGGTTTAATGAAAGCAGCCCGTGTGGTTTGAACTCTACACAGATCAGTTACTAAAAATAGTGTGATTGTGACCAACTCTCCTATGTAACCGAAAAGAAATGGAAGTGTTTGTGAGAGAAACCCATTAATAAACACTTGTTCATTACCATGAAAATTTTAGGATAAAGTATGAGATGGAAAGCGTGGGATTTAAAAGATGGTTACCAATAGATCTTTTCCTTTCCGTGAAAATTTTAAAATAAAGTATGAGATTTTAAAGGGTCTCAATATTTTATGTAATGGTTTGGATCTTAGTTTTCAAAATAAAAATTCAAAGTTCCAAAAAAAATTTAAAATAAAAAATAAGATCTCCATTTCTTCTATACTTATTTAAACCTAAATTTCTTATATAAAACCATAAACCATACCATAAGGTGTCATGGCAGACAAATTAATTTAATTTGTCATCACAGACAAATTAATTTAATTTATCAATTTAATTTTTTTAATTATTTGTTAGTTATAACCATTATAAATCAAAAATCTGACAGTTGGTCAACACCGACACGTCCATTCAGAAAAACCTAACATTGTAAGTGTTTTCAACCCTATGACTCACTTGACTTAATTATAGTTGGACCACAACAATGCAAAATCCTTAAATTTAAGGATTGAATGTTTGTGTAAAATGAATGCGCGGTATGGTGATTACGGTATAATAGGTGATCGTTTTAAAGGTGGACAATATTATATTGCAAATGGTGGTTATAAGAGGGGAGCAAAGCAATTATATGGAATAATGGATGACAGCTTCCAAGGTTAACAATGGGACTCATAAAAAACTACCTAACAAGATCATCTTGGTTTCTTGACTCTAGCATGTAAAAAAAAAAAAAAAACTTGACTCTAGCATGTAAAAAAAAACAAAAACTTGAACCATCGTCGTACGTGGAATCCACCGCTATAACAGCGACAGGTAGGTCCAAGGACAAAAGACAATAATTTTTTTTAGTGTCACGTTACACATTGCTTTCAACAGCTAGCAGTCACAGATGTTCGAGTCTTGCCAAATACAGAATTACAAAATTGGCGTGGCAATCAATGAATTGATTCTGTGGGGCCCAACTTATCACGCTATTCCTATTATTTTTCCGTACTCACGTGCCCGCACTGACACGTAGTATATTTATCTTTAAAAGGAATGTTTGTTGAACACGTTAGAGTTATGCTGTATTCTTCACTTTAATTTTTTTTTACTATATAAAAGAATATTATGTAAGATTCCAAGATATATTTTTGTTGACTTGTTAATACATAGCTTGTTATAAAAAAGCAAATTTTATAGATTAATTGATAGTTATGTTTACAGGCCATGTTATTAAATAATTTAGATACACATGACATTGACATTGACATTGACAAGATTTTTTATTTTTTAATATTGAACATGGTTTACAAATATGTATAAATATCAGGGTTTGTTTGAACAAACACAAGAGGAATCGACATCACAACCACATGGATGATAATAATTAGGCAAATGCCATTACACCAAATGTCATTAGGCCCATTGACAAGATTTGAAAAATAAATGAAATAAATATTGGTGTGAAGATAATAATAAATAAAAAAGCCATCTCAAGAATGTGTGAACGCTGAAGTTGCTCTAGTGACTAAGATGATGGTTGTTTCTTAAGTAGTTTTGCGTTCAAACCCCTTGAAAATGGTTGTTGATGTAATCTGTGAAAGTACTCCTAAAAGACGAATGTGTGAACCTTTAAATATTATTAATTTATTTCCATCTCTATTAGGCCAACTCTCCTTAACATGCAACTATAATTGTGTGCGCCATACTTTCTCATAAATATGCAAACTAGCTTTTCAAATTGAATAAAGTCAATGATGGTTTATTTGGAAAGTCTTATTCCTTTAATTAATTAAAGGATAAAAACTTTTATACTAAGGACAAAGTGACTGCTTTTATTTAAAATTAAAAATTCCTTCTTTAATATTAAAGATTCCTTTGAAGCAGTCAATAGGAAAAAAAAAGTAAAACTATTCTGATTGTACCTTTTCTCATGGGAAGTACAATAATTGTGTTTTGAATGTTTTTTTTTTAATTTAAACAATAATTTTTTTTTTTTTTAAGTTTTTTTAAAATAAAATATTTATGGAATTAAAATGGGTCTCATTTATATTACATTATATTATATAAGAGTATTAAAATAGGTTGGCTAATATGTATATATTGATTGCTAAGATTGAATTTAGTTGTCTCCTTTGAAAGTTGAAAATTTTAATTGGTAGATCTATTGTCATTTGATAAAGAATAAAAAATGAACTACAATACAATTATTATAAAAATTTTAATACAAGTTTACTGTCCAATAATAATAAAAGAAAGAAGAGGATTTACACTAAAACTTAATGTTATGCGAAGATCTAAATCGATGACGAAACATTTGTAAGGAGGGTGGAATGCTATGGTCCCTAAGGATAGGTATATGGGGATATGATATTATATTGTATATGGGTATTATTGATAGTTGGCATAGGCCACACATAACCCAAGGTTGATTGTATTAATAATAATTTATTATAGTAATGAGTGGGATAAGGGTTTAGGAGTTGGATAGGGTTAGGGTTAAACCCTCCCTAAAGTAGTATTAGAACATGGGTATATAAAAACAAGATATTGTCATTATAATAATCATCACTCATATAGAGTATTCTCTTGTGATTGTCCATGCCTACAAAGTGGATTATGAGACTTTACCCTCTTTAAGTAGGGCTCTTATCTTGGAAGACCTTGTGGAGTTATTCCTCCCTTAAAGAGTATTATTGGTGTTACCTTACCTAAGGGTATTATCTATCTTTGTCTTGTTGCGTGGATAATTATTTTTGGATGAATGATTTGATAATTCTACATGTTGGTGAATGATTTATTTTTGTGAGAATAAAGTTTCACAATAGATTTTATAAGATACATTGAGAAGGGCTTTTTTTTAATAAATATTGAGAAGAGAAGGGTTATTGTTTGCCAAACAAAGATGACTTCTTTTCCAATGGATTTTAGAATCAATTTAACCAAGTCTTGGTTAATAAAGGGACAAGGGGGGCTATTTCCTAAGGCTTCCTTGTACATCATATGAAAATCACTATGCTCCATCCAATTTAGTCTTGCATGAATTCTATCCCATTGACCTTATAGTTTTCAAACTTTCTAAAAGCATTCTTTGTTTGGACTATAGCTTAATGATAATTAGAGTCATCATATTGAGCATTATGTTGTTTAAGACGAGTGACATCCTTTGTAATTTGTTTTCTAGTGTTCTAAGTTGATGTGTCATTATGTGTATACAAACCCTCATAGTTGAAAAGGTTATTTTAATAACAACTTTTCACAAATCAATCCACCTCATAAACCAAGTGAGACAGGCGTAGTATTCCAAAACATGTTGAATAAAATTAATGCATTGTTCTAATTCTATATGGGAGATATTTAATTTAAAGGGAAGCTCTATGTTGGTAGCAATACGGGGACATATTGGAATGCAAAGGAGATTGATAGGTTATCTAAGAGAATAATATAGAGGATAACAAAGACCAACTACTTATGCAAAATCTATTGACACAAGAATTTGCTCAATAAAATCCTATCCAACCTACTAACTCATCTCTCTACTAAAGAGACCAATATTCTAGGTAAACCACTTTGAAAGGTCAAAGGGGGGCTAACTAAAGAGATGGTAAAACATAACAAGGAATTTTCTACAATAAATATAGCTCCCAAATTCTTCACTACTAAGAGGACAAGTACCCTACCAACTATGGTTTTGGGCATTGTTCACCATATTGGATCCCCAATGAGAATTCATTTAGCTGCTAGTATGAATTCTTCCAACGAATCCCATAAAGCAATCTATCGAGCTAAGTCATTCAAAGCATAAATAAAAAACAACCCAAAGACTTTTTTACTATACAAAATAGTGACCAATACACAACGACTAAATGGATTATGACTAGAGTTGATTACAAGCAGGATATGGATGAGTATAACACAAGTGCAACTCCCATTGTCACCTTCATGGTTTGTTAAAAAATGTCATCCTTAAGGTTGTAGATAAGAAAAACAATGTTGAAGTTGAATCCAAAAAATCTTAACATATTGGAGAAAGAGGACCTAAATTTTCTTTTGATTGATGGCCCTAGAAACATGTGCTTTATGTGCATGCAAGGAGATTATTCACCCCATCATTTAGTACATTAAATTGGTTGCTAAGGCTAGCCCTCTCTCTAGGTGGAATGCCTCAAGGAGAAATATGGGAAGAAGGGAAATCATTATAAGGGTGGGGACTCGAAAGAGGAGAAATGAGGGATGGGTAGAGGATGTGAAAGAGAACATAAACTCTTTGATTGAGGGGTATTTTCCTTGGATTTTTGACCACTCCACCCTATTGTTGGGTGAGGAGTGACCATGTTTTTCTTCCATGAACTATTCCTCTACCATTTTAGTGCTAGAAAGCTGAGATTTATGAGTGGTTGCTTGTAGTACATTTTCCTTATTATTAAGATCCTTATTGGATGATTTCAAAGGTTCTTTTTTAGGAGGGACCAATGCCTATGAGGTGGGAAACATAATAATGTTAAAAGTAGTAGCCATAATGTTGGTAATTTTCTCCTCCATCTGTTACTTCTCAATAAATTTCTTGGGACAATCTCAAATGATACGTCCAACTTTGCAATAATAAAAAACACATTAGGAAGATTGGTGTAAGCTATCAATTGAGACACAAAGACACTAGGATTAACAATTTTTATCACTAAGTGTACTAGAGATATCCATTTCTATGTATATTCTTGGATTCATTCTTAGACTGGAGTAATTTATTTATTAGACCTACACTAGATCACTCTACCTAGTTATTCAACTATTGATAGTAAGAATAGATGAAAGCATGCATTTAAGTAAGAAAGTTCGATTGACACTAAATATTCGGCCTTAGAAAACTCTTCTAGGTGGAAAAAAAGTGTTAAAATCTATAGATAAGCTAATTGGCCTTAAATAACCCAAGTATCATAGTGTAAAGGTTTTTGGGCATGCAAGGCGTAAGAGAAAGTGATAGAGATATAGCCTTTTCCAAATCATGTAGTTGATTCTGCTAGTCAATCATGTCTTATTTTCAAAATAGACCTAACCCATATATATAGGTCAAAGTCAATAAGAATCCCTAGAAAAAAGTAAATAATGTATTTCTAGTTAGATCCTTAGAAAAAGAAGATAAATTAGCAAGAAGAGAAAATCTAGGTGGTCTACCTTGTTCCTCATCCATTGGAACTATTGACCAATGCTCAATGGGTGACTTATGATTGTGTCCTCTAGAGATCTAACTTTCCTTTGGGCCATCATTATCTATCTCGGTGGCATAATTAGTGTTGATATTCAAACAATTTTTTAAAAATATACTAGGAATAGATTATGAGGATGGGTTGGGGCCCTTGGATGGGTTGGGGGGCTTAATGGGAGAGCTAACAATTCCTGAAGGTTTATGCACATGGCTAAAGGACATTGTAAACCTCAACTTATAATTTTTCACATCCTTCCAAGACAAGGAATGAGACTTGGATGAATGTTTATAGTGTGAACTAACAAAAGTCACACAATGTTTAACATTGGATAGGGAATGCATCAACTATTCACCTAATTACAATAGAGGATTTTTGGGGCTTACGACGGTCTGAAAATAAATTATAGGCAATATTGTTCATTATCAAGGCAATATTTTAGGTAGGGCACTAAGGGTGGTGTCCCTTACATCCTATAAGAGGGAAAGTGAAATGTGTGAGAGCCTTCTTCAGGGAATAACAATCACGCATGAGATTTTATAGGAGAGGACTAAGGACATGTACCCGAGAGAGACTGATGATAACAAACAACCTTGCATTTATAGATAGATTGCCTAGATCCATGTGTTGAGGGTTGAGTATGAAATTTTTCTACCATTTTCAAAAGCTTCCCTAGCAAAACTCAAGATTTAAGAATTAAAGCCACATTAACTAATGTTTATAATTTTTTTTGTTTATTGTTTTTTTCTTTTTTTTGAATTTACATGGTGGAATCGGTAGCCGCCATGAATTTGGGTAGGCTATCTAGTTTTTATGGCTGCCACAATATTCTAGGATGTTCACCCCAGAAGCTACCACAAAGTCTTCGCTCAGTCCACCCCTATAACCACCATGCCACAATAATTTTAAAAATTTTATGCCACTAAAAGCACTAGGAAATGGATAAGCGTTCAGTCTGACGAGGCTCGATATTTGCTAATGTTTATAATTTCACTTTTGCTAGTTGAAGTCCATTAAAAAAAAGAAAATAAAGAAAAAAATCACCATATTTATGATTTTACTTCCACTTAATTAAAATCCATTTATTTGTCATAAGATATTTTTTACATTCCAATCACATGAATCTTATGTTTTAAGAATATTTGAAATTATTTGTCCATTTATTCTTCTCCCTCCCATCATAAGATATTGTTAGCTTTTGATGATTTATATTAAAGGAAATGCAACCACAAGATGTAAAATGAGCAAGCAATGATAACTATATGATAATGACACTATAATATGCAGGAAAACTATAAGATAAACTTCTGCAATAACTCAAAAATATGCCATTAATGGATGCTCACAAAAATAGTACAATGTATTATAATGGAGGACATGAACACTCCATAATTTCAATGAAAGAACTACATTGTACTCTAACTACAAATCACTATAGTAACTTCAGTCTCTCTCACTCTCTTCACTCTCTATACCTCAAGGTATATATATAGGAAGATATGTGCCTTGGCCTTTACTCTACCCATGACTCTTCATCTACCTATCCTATGACTCATGTACATGTGGACTACATGCACATTTACATCATTGCACATTCTAACACTTGTGCATTTATTACTTGCTTGAAGTAACTACTCAAACCTTAATCTAAGATAAACTCCTAATCTAGAAATGTACCCAAGGTGGTACATTGACATGTACCAAATAATGTAATATACTCTAACACCCCCATGTATTACATTATTTGGGTATTGAAGACTTTAGTCTTCAATATGGTCTTCATCCTTCAGATGTTCTTCAACTTGATCTGGTCCTTCTCTTTCATTTGGTTCAGTATTTGTGTTTTCTTCATTGTACTTTATGTTTGTATCCTGATGAGTATCTTCATCTTGTTCCTTCCTGTCATGCTTCCTCTTCCTTCTTCTTCTTCTTCTTTGTTTCTGCATTTTTACTAGAGGAATATCTTCTTTATGATGAGTTAGTATATCATCACAATAATATTGACTAGGATTGCTATTTTATTTCATGTTTTGAAAGAGTTCAAAAATAATTAATGTTAGATATATCATCAAGCATTCTTCTGATGTGAATACAACTATATTTTGAGTATTCCACCAAGCTCTGAAAAGTACTTCATGAAGATAACCAATTACTATTGTAAAGTTCTCTTCCTTTGCTTCCTTCAAAAACAAAGAGAATATTTCTTTCAAATATGTAGGCAAGTGTTTAAATCCATCAAAGGTTTCTATTAGGTTTTGTGAATAAAACCCAAGTTCATGAAATAGCTCTTCACTATTTTCATTAAATGCATTCTTAATTATTTCATCCATATTGCTTTGAGTAGTAAACCTTTTAATTTTTGAACCTTTGAGATTGGCTACCTTATGTCTCCCTAGTGTTTTGAGAATAAATGGTTTTGATAAGAATTTAGTTTTTCCAAATCTCTAGTTAGAATACCTTTTAGTTCCAAAGTATTTAGGACAATTTTGATGGAAATTTTGTATTTCAAAACCTTTGAAGTTGTCTACCTTATGACTCCCTAGTTTAGAGTATGTGAACTAACTTGATAAATCCTTATCAAATCTTGGATTTTGTAGAATCCCTTATATCTCCCAAGAATGCTATGGTTTTGATAAAGTGCTTAGCATCTATTAGATTTCCTTTTGAGTTGATTCCCTAGTGTTTTGAAGACAATAATCAACTCCTATATCACCTTATTTCTCCCTATTGATATATGCACTTTTAATTAGATGAAGTTCTCTAACTTCAAGACTCTATGGTTGGATTCCTTTTGTCCCTTTTAATGTGAATATGAGACAAGTATAAGCAATAAATTCCAACTCTTTTAAGCAATCAATGATTTTGCTTCTTTTATCCTTAACTTTCAATGGTTCAATTTTCTAAATTCCAATGATCTAAAGTTTGATGTAGTACTCCTTATATCTCCCTAATTTGGAAATTTAGAAATGATAATATTTGCAAAAGAGTAATACTTTAATTTTTCCAAGGTATAAAACCTTATAACTCCTATTTAATTAATTTGCAAATATTATGATATTTGAATTTCAACTAGTGCACTTTTGAAATGTCACTTAAGGATATAAACTCCTTGTTTAAGTTTGCTTTCTAATTCACTAAGGTTGATATTTGCTTATATCTCCAATGCAAATAATAAATAACTTCAACCTTATATAATGAAGCACCTTATAACTCCTTATACTTAAAGAAAGCAAATATTGAATTATATAAAACTTTACCTTCCTTCAAATGTTGAATGCTGCAATATGATTGGCTCTTGTTATGACTCTTTATCCAAGCTTGGGCACTATATATATTTGTCTTCAACGTATGACAGTGAGTAATTAATGCTCTCCTTTGAGTGGCGCTTCTCCTATGACGATCTTCCTCCTTCCTTCAATGCTCTTTGACCTCTCTACGCTCAAGATTTGTTGGAGATATGCATGAGATATACGCGCTCTTTCTTGTGGTGGCTATTAATACCCTTGTCTTCCTTGAAATGAATGCCAAGTGGTACTTTACATTGCCTTAGGCCTTATGCCTTCTCGTTAGGTGGTATAGGGTGGTTATTATCCTTCTTGAGGCATTACTCCATGTGGTGCAAGCCTGGTAATGGTCTTGGAGCATTAAGAATGATCATTTGTGGGTATTGAAATGATAATGAGGGCGTTAGTATTTCCTAGGTGCTTCTTTGATTTGACTAGAGCATTACTTAACTTGGGTGCTCCTTGGATTCTTTGTGCAAGCGTTAGGGATTGTAGATGCTTCCACTTCCCTTGTGCCAAGTGGCACAAGATACCTTACTTTGTTATGGCAAGTGGAGGCTCCTCTTTAGCATGCACTCAAGCTCCTCAACGTATCTTATCACCTCAAATCCTTTGCAAGCTATTTCAACTCTTATTCCAACGTGCTTTCTTGCATCTCAATGCATGGTGGCTCTTCCTCGATGATGGTGGCTCTTCCTCGATGGTAGTGGTGCTTCCTATGGTGGTTTGGAGCTAGCTTTAGCGAGGGTGGTTCATCCAAGCTCCTCTCTATGTTTTCTTGGGTATGGTATCCTCCTTTGCACCTTATTTTGTCACTTGTGCTACGTAAACCTTGTGCTATTTTCCTTCTCACTTGCACGTAATCCTTGCAATGGTGCTATCTTACGTAGACTCCTTCAATGTTGCAAGTTTTTTGCACTATGATAGGCACTGAATCTGGTGTCTTTGGCACTATATTGGGTGTCTTTAGACACCTCAAATGGATGGATATTGAGCCCTTAGATGGCTCTATCTTCTATGTGTCGAAGCTTCTTCTTAAGATTTATAATATCATCACTTGATGTCTAAAATATGTGCTATGTTTTATCTTCCTTTTATTGCTCAACTTGCACCTTGTACTTTGAGACCTTTAAGTCTCCTTTTGAAGCTTTTTTCTTGACTTGATATGGTGGCTTCCTTCTCCAATATTTGGAGGTTATCTTGCTCCTTTTGGTGGCTTCTCCTCACCACAATATGTTGCAGATTTCCTGTACTCAATAGTGTCTTTTGACACTTCACTTCTACTTTGATTTGTGCACTTAATCTTCCTCCTTTGATAAATACTTAATGCACTTTAAAAACATTTAATAATAACTAGTATAATGCACTATTAATAACTCCTTATTGCTCCTTTAAATGAACTCTTAAAAGTACCTTGAAATATGCACTATAATCTATGCAACTTTCACTTAAGAATAATATCTTCTTTGCTTCCAATAGATAATATGAAGTTGATATTTTTCTTTCTCTTGAAATATATCTAACTCCTATTTCTTATGTGCAGGTTTGAACCTTGTAGAAATTAACTTCTGCACTACCTTGAAGACTTTAAATTTGAAACCTTTTCCTTGCAACTTTAAACCTTGAAATTGGTGCTAATGAAACTTAATAATGAACCAATTAACTAATGTTCAAATAATGAACCTTTTGCACCTAAGTTGCTTACCTTTATGACCTCTATAGATGTTGGATTTCCTGGTGATTAGATTCACCAAAATGTTGCTCTGTATTAGATGAAATCATAACTCTTCTTTGTTGTCCAAAATAGATTTTTAACTCACCAATTTGTAGCTTTGAAACTCCTCTAACTTGCTACCCAAAAATGTAGTTTGGTGGCTTTAACTCTCCTTCAAGATGCACCCTGAAAGTCTGAAACTTAGCAGCTATTAATGCTGCCCAAATTGCTACTTTCTTGTTGTCCTCAAATCTGAAATTTTTAGATTGCAAAGCAATCAATTTCTCCTCTGAAGTGTTGTCCTTGAATCTCACAAATTTGGTAGGAAACTCCTCCAAATCGTAGCTGAGATTTTCCTTCAAGAAACCTTCACTTTTCTACTGTAAAACCAACAATATCCTTTCTCCAAAATAGCCTTCAATGGCAATCTCCAAATCTCTCAGATTTGGTGGCTTCTTCTAACTCCTTTCTCCTTCAGCCTCCTTGTTAAATTCTGACTTCAACCTTGGCCTATCTAGTGGCCTTCTTCTCAAGAATCTGAATGTCTTGAGGTCTTCACTATTCTCCTCCAAAATTTGGCAAACTCCTTGCCAAATCCTTCTCCTTTTGGGCTTGTTGTCGGATGGCAACAATTGTCCCAAAAACTCCTTTATCAAGAACTCCTTCTTGCTAGTAAATTTCTCCAATGAGTTCTCCTTGAAACTCCTTCAATGGCCTTCTCTAAAATCTAGAACAGGACCTTTGCTAGTCCTTCTCTATCTTCAATCTTCCAAAATTAGAAGTTCTTCAATGGGACCTCTTGTGGGTCTCTTCAGCTTCTTGAGCTATTTTCTCCTCCTTCTTCAATCTACAATCTGTAGTCTTCAATCTTCAATGGAGATCTCCAATCTCCAATCTTCTCCTAGACTCTTTTCTAGAGTCTCTTCTTCCTTCAATATACAATAAGGCTCCTTTGGCCTTTTCCTCTTCTACACTCTGTAGGTCTGCAACTCTTGCAATGGGACCTTTTCCTTAGGCCTCCAAATCTTCAATCTCCAACTTGTTGCTTCAGGTACTGGATTGATTCCAAAGAAGATATTCTTCCTAGCTCTTTGTAGGAAGCTTCCCAACTTTCTTTGAATCAACTTTTTCTGCAACAAAGTATTAGAAACTATAATGGAGAAACTTTAAATCTAGAGATTATGAATCTTCACTAGTTGATTTTTCAATCTAGTGGAATCAATGTTGAGTCCTAGTCTTCACGAGTTTTTCTGCAACTCTGTGGAAAGACTCCAACCAAATGTATTTTTAAAATTTTGAAAATGAGATTTCCTATCTCCTCTCAATCTCTCTTGTGGCTCTCCCTATTTCCTATCGATCTACCATGTGCTCTGATACCACTATTAGCTTTTGATGATTTATATTAAAGGAAATGCAACCACAAGATGTAAAATGAGCAAGCAATGATAACTATATGATAATGACACTATAATATGCAGGAAAACTATAAGATAAACTTCTGCAATAACTCAAAAATATGCCATTAATGGATGCTCATGAAAATAGTACAATGTATTATAATGGAGGACATGAACACTCCATAATTTCAATGAAAGAACTACATTGTACTCTAACTACAAATCACTATAGTAACTTTAGTCTCTCTCACTCTCTTTATCTCTATACCTCAAAGGCATATATATAGGAAGATATGTGCCTTGGCCTTTACTCTACCCATGACTCTTCATCTACCTAACCTATGACTCATGTACATGTGGACTACATGCACATTTACATCATTGCACATTCTAACACTTGTGCATTTATTACTTGCTTGAAGTAACTACTCAAACCTTAATCTAAGATAAACTCCTAATCTAGAAATGTACCCAAGGTGGTACATTGACATGTACCAAATAATGTAATATACTCTGACAGATATTTCTTCAATCCAATCACGTAAATGCTATTTTTTTTAAAATGTTTTTTATTATTGAATAATTTCATTTTATTAAACCTAGGAAGCATAATACAAAAAAATGATAGCTAAAGGTCTTACCACGAGTGTATTCACTTATACATCATTTTCTAGGTTAAAAAACTAAGGAAGAAATCCTAAATCTAAAATACAAGAAAATATTAAGCTAGGATCAAACAACTTCTAAAACTAATATTGCAGTTATTAAGCCACCATGAAGATCTCTAGGGGTTTCCATGTAATATGGGACATCTCCCTAGAACTCCAACAAACAATAAAGTTGCTCTAGCTCCATTTACACTTTCTAAGTTTGTACTAAAATTTATAAATTCAAAGAAGAGATGAGACACAAAACATATTTCCTTCCAAACTAATTTGTTCATTTATAAACATTCTTTAATTTCTACAATTCCATAGAAAAAAATTCAATTTGGATCTTTTGCTAAGATTTCTGCTTGCACCATTCCTAGAATTCATCCATTCCTAGAATGACCATAGCCCAAGTAATCTATGAGAACTTCTAAGTTATGAGAAAAATTTGAACCATAGCCCAAGTAGTCTAAGAGAACTTCCAAGTTATGAGAAAACTTTGAAACCGTTCCTAGGCCTGAGGGGCTAGTGAGCAAGACCAAAATATATGTATTGAATATTCTAATTATTTACATGCAAAATAGACTAGTGAATTAAGGCCAATATGGCTAAGCTAACTACCCATTAGGAGACCTTATAGAAACAAATACCATCCAAAAACCTTCTTCTTTAGTTCTATTAGTGACAACCAAATATGCGTATATATTTCAATAAATTTTCTTGAGAAATATTAACTTCCAATACTTGTTAAGTTGGGGGTCTAAGCTTGGGGTTGAATAGAGCCATTTGTAGGCTTCTTTAATAGAATATGCAATAAAATTTTTATAACCCGGCCAATTCCATTCTTAGGCCCACTTAGAGTTTGGTATAGATGGGACAAGGGATTAAATAATATTTTTGAGAGATTATTTAATAGCATTAATACAGGTTAGATCCCTTCTATTCACTTTATAGTACTGCATAATTTTTGTATATGAAAAACATTATTATATATCTATGTTTAACAAATCTACCATAGATTTGATATACTTCTTAAATAGTCTTTTTGCTAGGATGTCCTTGTTGAGGGTAAGCAAACCAAAATTGTTTGTGATATGTGAGGACTACCATAAACATTGAAAAGATATTACAAAAACATTTTTTAGAAGAGAATCCCTCCATTATAAAAAACCTTAATTTTATCCCAAGCCTACCAAATGCTCTAGGAAATAAAGGTGCCAAAAATCTTTATCTAGCCTGGTCAAAATATAAGAGTCTAAAGGCCAAGGCCTTTCCATGAAGATAATCCTTTCATATAATCCTTAAGAAGTGTAATCCTACGAAATTGCTTCCATGGATCATTAATTGTAGCTATATGAACCATACGTTTTGCAACCAAGGTCAATCCTTATTTTTTGATATCAATCAAACCCAATCTCCCATGTCCCAATGGGTACAACAGAGGTCCTAATTAATTCAATGACAACTGATATTGCCATTAGTTTTAGCCCATAGAAAATATCTTCAATTTTTTTCTATTTTTAAATAGGAGGCCTGGGAGCCTAGCCAATAAGATGAATAATAGACATGATTACTAGCCAAAAATTTAGAATAAATATAGAATTTTCCAAGCCAACAAGAGTGGTTTAGACACCCACTTCTCCAACTTGGTCATAACTTTCTTTACCACACTACTATATAAGGCTAAGGGATGATATTCAAAGGCAATAGGAAGTGCTAATAACTTAAAATTTTGGCCTTGTTATAGCCATATCTAATATCCACTTTATATCCACTAAGGCATTAGGCATTTACTATTTCTATAAACCTTATGCCATTGGATAATTGATTCTAAAAATTTACAATAGATATCCATGCATCTTTCACATGTTTCAATACAATCATGACTTTCCTCAATAGTCAAGAATGTGTTATCAACAGATCAACCATAAGTGAAAGAATGTTAGAGGTTATCTAGGTATGCGATCCCTTGGATTGTTGTTCTTTCTATCTAAAAATATAGTAAGTATCCAAATGCATCAGTAAAAAGAATGAAAAGTGATCATGCCAAAGGGCAGCCTTAACAAAAAGATCATTTTAGAGAGGAAATTCTAGAAGTATGGCCATTGATATCAAGGCCGCATTGGCATTAGTAAAAAGAGAAGTTATCATGGTATGAAATTCATGGAAAAAACCCAAGACATGCATCATTATGTCAATGAAGTCTCATTCAATTCTATCATATGCCTTATGATGAGTGTCGTTAATCCCATCATTTAATCTCAATGATTTATCAATCCGGGTGGTGTCCAAGGTTGTCTACGATAGAAGGTTAGGGTAGAGTACAATTTAGGCATTCAAATTTCAAGCATTTATTGGGTGAGACAGATTTGGTTTAGCCTTTTGGTGTCACACTAAACCTAATCTACAGAATGGAAACTTGCAAGAAATAAAAACTAATTCTAATTTGCAAAAATTGAAAGTTAACTACAAGTGCAGGAATTGAAATTGCTGAATTGAAATCTAATCTACTTTTGCAAAATTGAAATAACAGAATTGAAATTGCTAAATTGAAATGTTGCTAAAAATGAAATCCTAAATTACACTTGCAGAATTGAAACCTAGTTTACTTTTGTAGAATTGAAATGATGCTTGAAAATAAAAACACCTGTCAATGTCCTGCCACAAAAGGTCGTCAAGATTCTGCTACAGGAATTGACAGCAAAATGAAATTTGTTGAAAATTAAAGGTTGTTGAAACATAAAAATAGGGAAACATGGAAAGCAAAAAAAACAAGGGGAATAAATATTTTAATCTAATTTGTCAGCTGACACACACACAAATTTTGTACACAAACATAATAGAAAACATAAATAACATAATACAAAATTAAAATAAGAAAATAAAATCTGGCAAGCAATCTGTTAATTCTATTGCAACAGAATTACAGATTAAAACCTGCCATAAAAATCCTCCTTCTAGATCTGAAAGTGGGCCCATACTTCCTGATCTAGAAGGAGGTGTAAAAATACTCCTTAACTAATTAACACTCAGAACAAAAATTGACAAAAAAATTGCACTTTTATTGTTGTCAAAACATGCTAAAAATTGTTACAGATAATTGTTGTATAGTCCTATTTGTTGCTGCTACTACTCTCCTCTATTCTCATTCCTACCTAGCTCAACCAAGAAGGGAGCTATCCTTTTATAGATGCATAAGATCTATTTACAAATATAAAATATACTATTCCTATCCTACAGATCAAATCCTATTATGCTGCAACATTTCCTAGTTTTATCCTAGAAGAGGATCAATTGATCTTTTCCCATGAATGGTGGCTTTTGGACGGCAAGGATGACAAAGACAGCTGGGGGATATTTTCCCTTAACCTTCTCAACCTTCTTTCCCTTTTTCCACCATTAGAAAATAGTCAAAAAGTTAAAAAGCACTTTTTGTTGTCAATCCGAAGATAATTGGCTCAATAATCCAAAGAAACTGCATTCTATCAATCCGAAGATGTCTGCTCAATCCAAAGCTCTTCGGATTGACTAACTGTGTGGTCTTCAAGTGATCTCAACTACTTTTCTCAAGTGGGTTATCTCTCAAGAACTGATTGCAATAGCTTTTATCCTTCTCCATGTGTGAATTCCATGCCTTGCTATTCATTGGTAGCTGGCTAGAATTTACATGGTAAACTGTTGCATTTTCCATATTTGTTGCATAGTTGTAAAATATTGGCATTTCTTGCAAGTTCAACAAATTAGAACATGGGAAAATAATTCAAATATCAACATGAATAAGTACATCAAGTTGCTACCAAATTTATACACTTTATTCACCAAGTAACCATGATGAAATAGTGCAACAATGTTGCACAATTATCCCTGCTCTATTATACCCTGTTGCTGCCTATTTAGACCATGTGGGAATGCTTCTAAATAGGTCAGATGTCTTCTGTAGTCCTTCTAAACTTATTCCATCCATTTCCTCATGCTTTGCTTGACAAATTCAAGGTGCTCCTATAAAGTGACAGCTTGCTGATTTTTATATGGTTGTTTTCTGCAGATTTTCAGATTTAGAACAGTCTTAATAATTTGGCTTCAATGTGGACTTCAAACAAGTTGAAGGGTAGGAAAACATTCATAAACCATTGTGAAGTTAATGGATATCAACATACCACATTTGGCTGTTTGAAATGCATATTTTTATTTGCTACTTAATCAAGCAAAAGTAGTCACAAAATGCTGAAAATAGTCAAAAATAGAGATATAATGCTCCTAACATAAAATCATGCAAACACTTAACAAATATATATTCTAATCAACTATTTGGCATTTAACTTAATAATATGGCAGTTTTTATATGTCAAACATAGTGTAAAAATGAGGTATTTTCAGGCCTCATCATCCCCCCAGCTTGAACTGATGCATGCCCTCATGCATCCTAGTAGGCCATAGTAATATGCTGGTTTTATCCTTGTGAAAAACATCCTTTGCCACTTGCTACCTAAGAAATTTCTCCTTGTTGCACTACACCAAGCATTTTTCAATTTAAGCATAGGTATTTCACTTTTCTACAACCTTGCAAAAATTTTTCAATCAATTTTTTTCAAATTTTTGTTTATTCTGGTTTTTTTCTTTTCTTGCATATCTATATTTTTTTCATTTGCAACTTGCAACTTTTTGACTTCTGCACTTTCATCCTTCAATATTGCAATTTCTGCAATTACTACAATTTTAACTCTTTTTCTAGCCCTTCTACAAGTTTTAGTGTTGCAAGGTACCTCTTAAAGGCTTGGTATCATGTGATTCATCTTGCAATAGCCTTATTATGGAACCATATTTGGCAGATGCACTACTACTGGTGAAATTTTCTGTTCTTAACAAACATTTCAGCCTGAATGCCTATTTCTATTGTTTGCACATTTTGAACAAAATTGATAAAATTTTGATTTTGAAATGCTTGAGGGATGTACTTACATGTGGTAGAGCCTTAGGAACCTCAATATTTGATGTACCCTACTCTTTTTACTATTCTACAACATTTTTAGTAATTCTGGTACAATTTTTGCTTATTTCGAAGATATCTTGTTCATTCTAAAGATAGCTTGTTTTATTTTGAAGATTCATCAAAAAATGCAAAAATGACCTTCTATGCAAAATTTAGCTACAGATTCTATTTTGGACCCATATCTAGGGTATGTAAGCCTTCCATAACATCAAAAATCTCATCTCTATCCTTTTGTTTAGATGTTATTCATTACTATTTTATTACTTATAGTAGTAAAACAAAATCTTCAGATGCCTCCTCCCATGCAACTAAGGGCAAAAGGGGGTGTTTCTTGACATCTTAAACATGTTCCATTTTCAACTTGCCAATATTGTATGAATAGTTTTATGCCAAATATCGATTATCATACATTAAATGCTAAATGCTTACTATGACTTAAATGCAAGAAACACATACCTTACTATCCTGAAAATTGATCATGCACCTTACAAGTTGCTTCTGATGATTGTTAGCAAGCTATTTGAAAACATAAATATACACATGTGCAGTGTGAGATTTGTACAATGGTGAAACAAGGATGGGTGGATCAACAAGGCAATGCACGCCAAAAAACTAGTTTTCATGCAAGCCAACTCAGCAGCGCCTCAAGGAGGTTTTCACTACTGAATTATTCATTTTTTTCTCTCTTTTTTAATTTTTTTTTCTTTTTTTTTTCATCTTTTTTTTCATCAGAAGAGGCTGCCATTTCTGGTTTTCAACCAACTTATGTCATTTTTTTTTTCAAGTGCCTCAATAAAAGAGTGTCTCTCATGAGGCTACAATGAGAGAGAATGTCTCTCACTCTTATTTGGATAAGAACAATTCTTATTCTACAAAAACATGTCAATATTTGTATGAAAACACCATATTTTTTTGCTAAAATCTGTAACAATGATGCAACCTTCCTTTCTAGATGAGTAGTAAGAATCTGCTTATGTCATCATTTAACTCCTTATTGTTGGAAATGAAGTGTTGACTTCATTGTTCCTCCTCCATGCTGAAATTGATGCTTGTCCTCATGTATCCCCATTTTGTGGGACATGCTTTTTTTTGATTTTTTTTCTCTTTTTTTCTTTTCTTTTTTTTTCTCTTTTTCAGACTTTTCTCTTGTCTTGCTTGTGCCCATGAAGGAAGTTCACAAGCAAGATTATTCTTTTTTTCTTTTCTTGTATTTTTTTTTTTTTTTTTCAAACTTTTATCATCACTCTGAATCTGACATGGAAGAGAAATTCTCCTCCATTCTGTGTACATCCAATTGTTCACCTCAAGAACTCCTCCTTAGTTAATGGTGCATGGTATACCCGAAGGCAATATCCATTCACCACTAACTTCCTCTGTGAATCACCAATGGGAGAAAGAAACATTGCTTCATATCTAAAAATTTCTTCAATCAAGTGTTTGTCCATGCCTCCTAATCTGCAAAATCTTGTCAATCTGTACTTGAAACAATTCAATACCAATTCTCAAATATGTTAAGTGCATACATCAAGATGAAATCTTGACATACCCTTGTAATTCCATGCAAAGGGATTGAAATATTGTTTCAAAACAACAAACAATTTTGCTTTTTTTCATAAGTCAACCGGTCAATAATGTTCAAGAATTTCCTTGGTTGTACTTCAGTTTGTTTCATTCTTAGGAGGACATAATTTATCCTTAATGGAAGTAAATTTTCTATGTGCAGCTTTTCCAGTTTTTCTCCTTTATCCAAAGCTGATTTCTATGTGTCTGGACTAAAGGGTTTTTGTGTATCTCCATTGACTTTTATCTCTTCAAGCTCAGGTAAGTTCTTGTTTGAGCACAGTTGGATGTTGCTACAGTCAATAACATTTCCTACAGGGTTTTTTTACCAAATTCAGCTACATAAACAGGGGCTGCCTATCTTGTATTATTCAAACTGATCACAGGTTGGGTTGAAAAAGACAATTTAACTAAACATGTTTTTGGTTTGCACAATAAGACAAGAAGTGTACAACTTAGCAGATCAACTACTTGTCAGGTAGGATCACCTCTAATGAGATCAACTATTGTCTTTGTAGGATAAGAATTGCTAGGTTGCGGTTTAGCACGGTAAAACCCTAACAATATTTAAGCAATAATGGCAAAACTTTAGGATCACCGTTTGAGCTATAAACTTCTATTTTGATTGTGCAAAAGTTTTGTGATGATTTTTTTTTTAATAGATTCAGCTTACATAGACAGGGGTTGCTTGTCCTGTATTATTCATATTGGCCATAGGTTGGGCTGAAGGTGGTGGTTGATTTACTTGCCCTGTTTGTTGTTGTTGGGATCTCTCTTTGAGAAGAATTTAGATTAGGCCACAAATTTTGCATCTCTGAGTTGTGAAAGTAAATGGCATTCATCAGTGATATGTCCCTATGAACAAATGCTACAGGTAGATGATATGGCTATTTTGTTCAAGGGATAGTCTTGTATATCTACCATGATATCTTCCCAACACCTAGTACAAATTTGTTTATACTACCCTGATGATATGGATATAAAAAGGGCAGTACTAGCAGATGGTTCCTCTAAAATTTTCAAGGGATCTTATGTTTCCTGATAATGAGGATGATGAATTCTTTCAATTTTTATCAAGAATCTCAAACATAGGCAATTTAACCCCCAAGTGTGAAGATCACCTCCCTGTGGTTGCTTGTTTTCTAAATGGACTGAAATGCAACTATCAATAATTATTATTTATACCATCTATTACATTCATATTTTACTTTGAACTTCATAACTTAGCACAATAATAATTATTTGACTGCTTTTACCCTCTAACAACACCATGATCCCTAACAACGGTGCCAAAATTATGAGTGTCATTAATCCCATCATTTAATCTCAATGATTTATCAATCTGAGGTGGTGTCCAAGGTTGTCTATGATAGAAGGTTAGGGCAGAGTACAATTCAGACATTCAAATTTCAAGCATTTATTGGGTGAGACAGATTTGGTTTAGCCTTTTGGTGTCACACTAAACCTAATCTGCAGAATGAAAACTTGCAAGAAATAAAAACTAATTCTAATTTACAAAAATTGAAAGTTAACTACAAGTGCAAGAATTGAAATTGCTAAATTGAAATCTAATCTACTTTTGCATAATTGAAATAATAGAATTGAAATTGCTAAATTGAAATGTTGCTGAAAATGAAATCCTAAATTACACTTGCAAAATTGAAACCTAGTTTACTTTTGTAGAATTGAAATGATGCTTGGAAATGAAAACACCTGTCAATGTCCTGCCACAAAAGGTCATCAAGCTTCTGCTATAGGAATTGACAACAAAATGAAATCTACTGAAAATTAAAGGTTGTTGAAACATAAAAAAAAGGGAAACATGGAAAGCAAAGAAAATAAGGGGAATAAATATTTTAATCTAATTTATCAGTTGACACACACACAAATGTTGTACACAAACATAATAGAAAACATAAATAACATAATACAAAATTAAAATAAGAAAATAAAATATGGCAAGCAATCTGTTAATTCTATTGCAACAGAATTACAGATTAAAACCTGCCATAAAAATCCTCCTTCTAGATCTGAAAGTGGGCCCATACTTCCTGATCTAGAAGGAGGTGTAAAAACACTCCTTAACTAATTAACACTCAAAACAAAAATTGACAAAAAAACTACACTTTTATTGTTGTCAAAACATGCTAAAAACTATTACAGATAATTGTTGTACAATCCTATTTGTTACTGCTACTACTCTCCTCTATTCTAATTCCTACCTAGCTCAACCAAGAAGGGAGATATCCTTTTATAGATGCATAAGATCTATTTACAAACATAAAATATACTATTCCTATCCTGCAGATCAAATCCTATTATGTTGCAACATTTCTTGGTTTTATCCTAGAAGAGGATCAATTGATCTTTTCCCATGAATGGTGGATTTTGGATGGCAAGGACGACAAAGACAGCTGGGGGATATTTTCCCTTAACCTTCTCAACCTTCTTTCCCTTTTTCCACCATCAAAAAATAGTCAAAAAGTCAAAAAGTACTTTTTGTTGTCAATCCGAAGATAACTGGCTCAATCCGAAGAAACTGCATTCTGTCAATCCAAGCTCAATCAAGATGTTTGCTCAATCCGAAGCTCTTCAGATTGACTAACTGTGTGGTCTTCAGGTGATCTCAACTACTTTTCTCAGGTGGGTTATCTCTCAGGAACTGATTGCAATAGCTTTTATCCTTCTCCATGTGTGAATTCCATGCCTTGCCATTCATTGGTAGCTGGCTAGAATTTACATGGTAAACTGCTGCATTTTCCAGATTTGCTACATAGTTGTAAAATGTTGGCATTTCTTGCAAGTTCAACAAATTAGAACATGGGAAAATAATTCAAATATCAACATGAATAAGTACATCAAGTTGCTACCAAATTTATACACTTTATTCACCAAGTAACCATGCTGAAATAGTGCAACAGTGCTGCACAATTATCCCTGCTCTATTATACCCTATTGTTGCCTATTTAGACCATGTGGGAATGCTTATAAATAGGTCAGATGTCTTTTGTAGTCCTTCTAAACTTATTCCATCCATTTCCTCATGCTTTTCTTGACAAATTCAAGGTGCTCCTATAAAGTGACAACTTGCTGATTTTTATATGGTTGTTTTCTACAGATTTCCAGATTTAGAATAGTCCTAATAATTTGGCTTCAATGTGGACTTCAAACAATTTTAAGGGTAGGAAAACATTCATAAACCATTGTGAAGTTAATGGATATCAACATACCACATTTGGCTATTTGAAATGCATATTTTTATTTGCTACTTAATCAAGCAAAAGCAGTCACAAAATGCTGAAAATAGTCAAAAATAGAGATATAATGCTCCTAACATAAAATCATGCAAACACTTAACAAATATATATTCTAATCAATTATTTGGCATTTAACTTAATAATATGGTAGTTTTTATATGTCAAACATAGTGTAAAAATGAGGCATTTTCAGGCCTCATCACCTTAACATAGTCTAACTTAAGAAAAATTATATTGACATTAATGCTTGATGCATAGTGGAGCCCCTCCCACACAACAAGTATATTATCAAGAATATACCTACCTTTCATAAAACATTTGTATGTAGGACAAATAACATCTAAAATTATATTACATAACCTTAAGGCTAGAGTTTTAGCATGAATTTTGTAACACATTGAGGAGAGTGATGGGACTTCAATTTTTCAAATCATATTTATTTTTTCCTTTGTAATGATTCTAACAAGACCTTGATTGATCCACTTTCCAAGGGATACTATCATCAAGGCTTCTTATAAATTCGTAGTAAATATAGTTCCACAAAGTCCCAAGTGGCTCTGTAAAATTCAATGGAAACACCATATACACCTAGAGCTTTATCATTGGCTATGCTAAATAATATTTTTTAATTTATTCAAGAATGATTGGCTAATGAAGCATATCTTGAGCTTTCCAACTAAGTCTTAGTGTTGTGACATCAATACACTCTTGCATGGCCACACTATGTTACTTTTGTTAGCCTTACAATGTGAAAAGCTCTTGGTAGAAATTTTAAAGAGCTTATTCAATCACCTCCTATATATCTGAAAATATGATAATCAATATTTAGCTAGGAAATTTCTTATCTTTATATTTTTCTTGATGAAAGAAGAAGTCCTTGGAGACTTAATATCTAGTCTTGAGCTAGTGCAATTGAGCTCTTATTATTTCCCCCTAACCTTTACTTCTTTATCTTCTATAATTTTGGTTAAAAGACTGACAACCTTGTAGATAATTTTATCATCATAAGGATTATCTTAAAGCTCAATAAGATTCCCTTTGAGGCTTTTTTTAATATTCACCAACCTATATCTCCTAGCCTAGACAATTTGCTTACCAAAATTCCTGAGGAATAAAGTTACTTGACTTATGGCTCTTTGCCACTAGATAATCCACCCTAAAGAAGATCTAGGTCTAGGTAGCGATATCCATTGCAATTTTATACCTTTGATACATGAAGGTTTATTGAGATGTGAGTAGTTGATATGAAATTTGGAGTGAAAATCCCTTCTATTCTCTTGATCCTAGGTACAAAAAAAAAAGGATAGGGTAGTGGTCTAAACAACTAGGGTTTGGGATAGCCTTAACTAGCCAAAAATTACCTTTCTTCAAAAATAAGGGAGAGTCATAATATAGCATTGTCTTGTCTAATCGTTTGAGGATATGCATCTCACCTACCTTATGATTAGACCAAGTATATCAAATTCATTGAATTTTTACCTTTTAAATTTCTTTGGGTTAGATAATATAAATACATTTCAGAAGAGTTCCCAAGCTCAACATTCCCTCTCTATTAACCTCATCAAGACAAGACCTAGTTTATCTTCTTGGCTATCCACCATGATAAAATCCCCATACGTAAGCCATGGGTTATATGGGAGAGTTTAGAAAATCATTCCCATAACTTGACTCTCTTAGCATCATTGGAGGCATAAATATTTAGGACTTCCAACAATTATTTATCAATATAAATATGAATCTAAATTTTCCTATGGCAAGGGTCAAACCTTTGATTGACCACCATCCATACAAGACGAGGATGCACCACCATGACATCTAGGGTGGTCTTTCTAGATAACTATTGAGTCTTTCAAAAGAGTTTTAAGAAAAAATTTCAATTCACTATCTATAATTTTAACTTCTTGAAAAAAAATAATTGAAATACATTTTTTATTTCTATAATAATCCTTAGCATTTTTTTATATGGGTCATATATATCCCTAACATTTGATAAAAGACAACATATCTAGTTCATTGATATTATTTGAGGGTGTTAGGAATTGTACCATATCATTTCCTTCATTGTCTACATCTTTACATTCACCATCACCCTGGAGTACATCAAACCTATTGAGGCAAGAGCACTACCATAGGATGGGTCTAGATATTTTCCAACAAAACTAGGGTTCTTGTTTTCTTGTTGTGGCTACCCATAACTAGGCCAAAGAAAGTTGGTGACTTATTATGAGTATGCATTTATGCATTCATAATAACAAAACTCTAATATTTTCTAGAGACTTACCAGGAATGGGATCCAAAAGGTTTCACTAGACCCAAGGAACTAGCCACTTAAGGCCTAGTAATTACTTTGTTGGTTTAAGAAGCTAAAGAATGTTTAGGGATAGAAGAGTAATGACCACAGGAGTTGGCTTAGGATTTTTCTTTCTTGTGACCACGTGGCTGTAAGTATCAATTTATTATGTTTATAAATTATCCAAATCTTCTTGCACCATAGGATTCACTTGTGGTCAATTTAGCAAAGGGTGGTATTTGACTTGGTGCTCCATACTTTGATACTAAAAATAGATATTTGGAATATTAATATATCAAATAACCTAATGACTGATTTTATCATCAAACCTAAAACACATTGCATCCTTTAGGACTTTGAAAAGTAGAATGCACACATAGGCCCTAGGAACCGACCATGGATGGAACTAGCGTAAAGCTTCCAAATAAGCAAAATCTTCAATTTTCTCATAAATTTGAGGGATAAGATCCTTGAAATGCATGATTAAACCTAGCAATTTAAACTACACTAGGAAGCAAAGACCCATTTCACCATCAACTATAAAGTTGAAGTCATAATTGGACATGACTTAAAAATAACCAAAATAAATTCATGTTCTTTCCTCACAAATGGCTTTGGTCTACTCGGCTAAGCCAAAGGAAAAGAACTAAAAACCCTTGGATAAACTCCTAACTTTAATAACTTGAAGGCCGAGTGGCTCTTATATCTCCTAGATCCAAGATGAGATATGAGGGGTTGAGAGAGCTTGGCCACCCATGAAATATCTAATGGTAATCCTATTATGAAAATATTGCAATACTTGAGAAAAAAATTTGTAATCCACCTCAACCAAAAGCTTTAGATCAAAATCAAGAGGGAGCTCAAAATCATTACTTCATGTAACATTTTGGGAATTAATTTTCTAGGTCACTTTGTAGTTGGTGCCATTCTCAATAGAAATCACGCTCATATAATAATGAATGAAGACTTTATACATGGCCATGGATTAAATAGCTAAGGCCTAAGGCTAGTAGAGGATGTTAGTAGGGAACCACTAATGATGACCTTCACAAAAATTGAAGCATAGAATATTCTACAAGAAAATATCTACTATAGAGTGTCTTTTACTTGAAATTCTAACACTTAAAACAATGAGCATCATCTCCTTTTTTTTAGTTATCTTTAATTTTTTTTGTATAATTTAATAAGATTTTATATTGAATTTTATTTCAAATATATAATGCCTAGAAAATCTACAAGGGAAAAATTCTTAGAGTATATTACATTATTTGGTACATGCTAATGTACCACCTTGGGTACATAACTAGAGTAGGAGTTTACCTTAGAGTAAGGTTTGAGTAGTTACTTCATGCAATGTAATAAATGCACAAGTGTTAGAATGTGCATGTAGTCCACATGTACATGAGTCATAGGTTAGGTAGATGAAGAGTCATGAAAGGCCAAGGGACTTATCTCCCTATATATGTCTTTGAGGTAGAAGAGAAGAGAGAGAGAGTGACAAAAGATATTATACTGACTAGTTGCATTAGTAGTTATAGTGAGTACAATGTAGATCTTTCATGTATTTATGGAGTTTTCATGTCCTCCATTATATTACATTTGTTAGGGTAAAATAAGGTAGTGTATTGCATTACACTATGTGGGGTTATTACATTTATTTTTCTATGTAATTATGTAATTACCATGAGATATTTTCCTCATGGTTAAACTAGGTAAGTACCTAAATATCCTATGTTAGATATTTAGGTTAGTGTTATGGTTAGAACTCTCTACCTAGGTTAGTAGTTAGCTACACGTCTCTCCTACCGTGTTGGTTAGCGAGATAGACGAGATTAAGTTAGTTTAATTGTTATAAATAATCTTGTCAATCGAATGCAATTGTTAATGTTCAATTATTTATTATTGGACTTACCTTGGACCTACATTGGCATCAGAGCTAATTGTTGAAACTCACCTGGTTTCCCCCTCGATGCTGGACAAGGCGAGATTCTCTTGCTCTAGATGAATTGCTCCACGGGCATGGATCCCGAGGTGGATCTGACAGGTTGATGACTGGCAGACTCGACCTCAGGCACAGATCTCGAGGCAAACCGACGAGGTGGTTCTGACAGGCTGACGATTGGCGGACTTGACACCAGGCATAGATCCTGAGGCAGACCGACGAGACAGATCAGACATGTTTTTCGAGGCACTATACCGGACAGGGCTGTTGGACTGGACCGGATCTCGAGGCAAATCAAACACATTTTTTGAGGTTGACTGGACACGGTTGACTGGACCTGATTGGACCCCTTGCATGGAACCCGAGGCAGACTGGATGCTACTGACTGGACCCCGGGCAGGGAACCCGAGGCAGATAGATAAGGTGACATGTGGCGGACTTGCCACACGCCACCCAGACACGATGCGTGGCGAACTGGCCACGCGCCACTTGGCCACAGCAAAATAGCTACAACGGGACGTTTGATTGCCCCTAGGCAATCGAACCATAAAGGGCACGATAGACCTTTTATTATCGTGAAGCATCGATGGTAGGGGCGATGTGGGATTAATCCCATGAGAATTTTTTTTTCTCGCTTCACAGAGGAGACGGGAAGAAAGGGAAGGAATTTCCCTTCCCTTCCCGTTGGGCGACGTAGCTCGACTGGCAGGAGCGCCAGTCATTGGGCTAATAGCCACGGAGTTGGGAGTTTGACTCCCGACGGGGAGAAAATTAATTTTTTTACCCACTTCATAACGGGAACGGGAAGAAAGGGAAGATATTTCCCTTCCTTTCTCGTCAGGTGGCGTAGCCCGACTGGCAAGAGCGCTAGTCGTTGGGTTAACAGCCGCGGAGTCGGGAGTTTGACTCCCAGCGGGGAGAAAAACAACGAATTATTTTTTTTCAAGGCGCAACCGCAGTTAAAAAAAAATAGAGGTAATTTTTATTTTTTTGTATTTATTTAATTTTTTTAGTTATTTTTTAATTAATGAATCAATATTTTTGATTATAAATCATTTAAAAAAAAAAAAACTAAGTGATTTTTTATCAATTTTTTTTTCTTAATTAAATTATGCTAAAATTCAATTAAATTTATGCATTAAAATTTAAAAGGCAAAAAAAAAAAAAATTGTGTGTTGTTTTCTCCTAAATTAAAAAAAAAAAAAAAAAGGGAGATAAGAGACAATCCTTAAAACCTTTCTTTTGCAAATTGAGACTCCTAATATTTTTAATTCTCCAAAATTTTCTAATCCATTGTTTTGAGAGAACAAATTTGTCTCATGAAGAAAAAGCCTTGGATCACAAAAGCTCTTCGTCGTCTAAGAGTTATTCGAAAGAGGAACGAACTTAGACGACAGACAACAAGATCTCTTTTTCGTCGTATGCTTAGAGAGCATAGAAGGAGCTTACCCCGTTTCAATACTTACACTGATCCTTGGAAGGGTTTGGATCGAAGTTATGGTCCCATTAGGATTAGAGAACCTTTTAATCCTGATGCACCTCCAATTTTTGAGTATTGAATAATTATGGGTTATATCAAAACTAAGTCATGTGTCGACTAGTTCTGGAAGCCTTTCAAAAGCGGATCGTGTGTCGCGGGTCGTGTGTTGACTTGTATTGAAAGGAGTGCTCTAAATTCTACATTTTGTAAACCTTAAGGGGGGATAGAATTTTTTTTTTATTGATTCTATAGTTTGCAAAATTGTAACGATTAAGGGGGGATACTACAGAATAAGAAAGATGCATTTTCGATTTTACTCAACACCTTCTCTTCAACATTGCTTGTACTAGGTACATTTTCGGTTACATCCGACACCTAGAGTGATACAAATTTGGGTTGCTCTCATGTTTTGATTATTGCACTAAACACTCATGTTTTTGTGTGCAATTAAAAAGTCAAATATAAACATTCAAAGAAGCATTTCACAAAACCCAAACTTCACTCACAAACCATGCTAAACTTTGCATAGGTTCAAAACAAGTAATTTCTCCCCATCAAAAGGTCAAAACCTCAAAAAACCTTGATTCACTCTCTTTGTTTGGCTTAATAACCTCAAATTTTTCATCCTTCTTTCAAGGGTGTTAAAGCAAGTGCCATTAAATATCCTAGAGGGCAAAATCACAAGTTTTCAAAACCTACCCCTATTTCATTTGCTCTATTTTGTTTGGCTTAAAATTCCTCCAACTTTTCATCCCTTGATAAGGGTGCTAAGGCAGGTGCCATTAAATATCTTATAGAAGAAAATTGAAAACACCTTCCATATACTCTTTTGAGAGTATAGTGCAAGATATCACCATCTTAGTCCTATCAAATTTGAAACCTAAAACATGGCCATGATACACAAGTATCTCACTGAGAGCCAACTGCTCAAAGGTTCAAATTATTCAGCTTGGAAGACTAAGATGAAAGCTATCTTAATTGTAGAGGAATTGTGGTCAATAGTGGATGGAAGTTTCACTAGACCTCAATCACCAGGACAAGATCAAAGAGACTTTGATAAAAAGAATAAAAAGCTATCCTTAATGATCTTGCTTGCTATTACTGATGATATCCAACCTCATATTAGTGAAGCTACAATTGGTAAGGCAGCATGGGATGCCTTAAGTACCATCTTTGAGGGAAAGAATCAGTCAACAATTCTTAACCTTCAAACACAGCTTCGTACTTTACATATGAAATCAGGAGAAACAGTAGAGCTATTCCTCTGCAGAGTCGTAAAATTGAAAACAAAACTGCAATCCTTAGGAGAGAAACTGGAAGACCAAGTCTTGAAATCAATCATTTTGAGAGCTCTTCCTGACTCCTACAGAACGTTGATCACCTCACTACATGTTTCTGGTAGGACAGTAACTTTTGTCGAGTTGGTAAATATGCTTCAAACAGAAGAAGCTAATAAACTACAAAGAGGTGAGGCATCTAACAATGCTCTTTTCTCAAAAAGACAAGGTGGTAAGAAAAAGTGGAATCAACAGAAAGGTTCTTCTAATCAAGAAAAAGGTAAAGCCAAAGAGATTTCGAAGAAGAAGCGGTATTGTAAAATTTGTGATAAAGACACTCATGAAACCAAAAGATGTTGGTTTAAGAACAAAAAACCCAATGAACAAGGAAACAAAAAGGGCAAAAGCAAACCTAAGAACAAGAACAAACAACCACAGGGACACATTGCAACTGAAGATTCTAGTTCAGATTATGAAAGAGCACACAAAGTGCTCATGACCCATATAGATTCCTCCCACAAGGACTCTATGTGGTACATAGATTCAGGCGCTAGTAAACATATGACTGGCGATAAATCTTGGTTTGCAACATTTGAGGCTCGAGAAGGTAGACCAATCACCATTGCTGATGATCAGACCTATCGATTTCAGGGAGAAGGAAGTGTTTCTGTCTCCCTTCCAGATAGAGAATGTAATATTCAAAAAGTTCTTTATGTTCCAGGATTGAAAAATAATCTCTTGTCAGTTCCACAAATCCTGGACAATAACATGAATGTCAAATTTACTTTGGACAAAGAAAAGAAACGTTGCTTTATCACTAAAAAAGGAAAACAGATAGCAACAGGTTCATACAAACATGGTTTGTTTGTCTTAGATGCACTTACATCTACCCATACTGTAATGGCAGTAACCACAAAGTAGGCCACTTCTCTTTGGCATAAGATATTTGGGCATTTGAGTTTAGGATATTTACTAGAGTTGAGTAAATATCAAATGGTGAAAGGACTCCCTACTATTTCATCTACCTTGCCAGTGTGCTCTGATTGCTTGTTAGGAAAGCAACATAGAGTACCTTTTGAACCTAGCTCTTTTCGAGCTAAGATACCTTTGGAGTTGGTTCACACAGATTTGTGTGGTCCCATGTCTACAAGTTGTGGAGGAAAAAAATATTTTCAATTGTTTGTCGACGATCACTCATGAAAGATGTGGGTCTTCTTCTTGCAATTGAAGTCTGAAGCATTTTCCTATTTTCAACAGTTTAAAATTCTTGTTGAGAAGGAATCAGGATGCTTTATTAAGACCATCCATTCAGATCGAGGGGGGGAATACACATCAAAAGAATTTTCCTCATTTTTATAGACACATGGGATAAAGAGACAGTTAACAACAACCTACACTCCTCAATCCAATGCGGTTGTTGAGAGAAGAAATCGGTCCATAATGGAAATGGTTCGATGTATGCTTAAGGGGGCCAACCTTGAGCAAACTTACTGGGCTGAAGCTATTCAAACTGTAGTATGTCTTCTGAATAGGGCTCCCACAAGGGCCCTTGAAGGTATGACTCCTCGGGAATCATGGAGTGGTAGGAAACCCTCCATAACTCATCTAAGGGTATTTGGGTGTAAGGCATTTATGCATATACCTAAGGAGAAAAGAAAGAAATTAGATGAGAAATCCCTACCTTGTATATTTCTTGGATATGATGAATTTTCAAAAGGCTATCGGTTGATAGACCCATTTAGCAAGAAAATACATGTAAGTAGAGATGTAGTTTTTGATGAGGCTTTCACATCCAACACTACATCGATATACCTAGATGATGAGAAGGAACATCAACCTCCTTCTTCACAATAGAAAAATCCACCCAAATGGTATACAAGCATAGTAAAAGACTCTAAACTCACTTCCCCACCTGATATTACTCTCAATCATCCAAAGACAAGAAGTATGTAATAGAAAGAAAAGAATGAAGCATCCACTTCAGTTGATGATCTTTGTGCAGATTTTCAAGATCTTTCTGTTGATAGAGAGTTACCAAGGGAAGATGAGATGGAGATAGATGAGGAGAGGGTTTACTTATCAGCATATGATGAGAATGAACCTTCTACAGTTGATGAAGCACTTAGACTACCTCAGTGGAAGGCATCTATGGATGCAAAATATAACTCCCTCATAAAGAATAAAACATGGAAGCTAGTGGATTTGCCTAAAGGAAAGAAATCCATAGGTTGCAAATGGGTTTACAAAATAAAATATAAGGCAGATGGCACTATAGATAAGCATAAATCCCGTCTTGTGGCAAAGGGCTATGCTCAAAAGGAAGGACTTGACTATGAGGAAACCTTTGCTCCTACAGCAAGGATGACCACCATTCAAGTAATTTATGCTATGGCAGCATAGTTCAGATGGAAGTTACATCAGATGGATGTAAAAAGAGCCTTTCTTAATAGTGACTTAAAAGAAGAAGTATACATGACTCAACCTCCTGGATTTTTAGAGGAATGCCATGAGCAACATGTTTGCAAATTGGTCAAATCATTATATGGGCTAAAACAAGCCCTAAGAGCATGGTACATAAAAATGGAAGTCACCTACTGCAACATGGATTTAAGAGAATTCCATCTGATGCAAATCTCTATATCAATAACACAGGTTCTGAAATAGTGATTCTTGTGTTATATGTAGATGATCTGATCATCACTGGCAATTCAGAGAATATGATTAAAGCTGTGAAAGATGACTTGAAAGAGCCATTTGATATGACAAACTTAGGACTTCTCCACTACTGTATTGGCCTTGAGATAGAATAGAAAAATAATAATCTAAGGGTGACCCAGACAAAGTATGCTAAGACTTTAGTAGAAAAATATCGTATGACTGATTGTAAACCCAAAGCAACACCGATGGAATCAAGGCTACAGTTATTACGATATGAAGACTCACCACAGGTAGATGGAACACTTTATAGACAGATGATTGGAAGCCTCATCTATCTGACTAATACTAGACCAGATATTACTTATGTTGTAAACTATCTCTCTCTGTTCATGCAAGAACCAAAGGTCTCCCATTGGAAATCTGCTAAGAGTCTTACACTACATTCAGGGTAGTGCCGATTATGGTCTAGAGTATAAGAAGAATAACTCATTCTTCTTACAGAGTTACACTGACTCTGATTATGCTAGATCCATAGATGACAAAAAATCAACCTCAGGCTATGTTTTTCATCTTGGATCTGGTCCTGTCTCATGGCATAGTAAAAAGCAACAGGTGGTTGCTTTATCTTCAACTGAGGCAAAATATCACGCTGCACGTGGAGCTATGTGTGAAGCGATATGGCTAAGTCACATCTTGGCTACCATGGACCTACCAAAGAAACTTCCCATTCACATGTTTTGTGACAAATCAGGTGTTTTGAGCTTGGTCAAGAATCCAGTACATCATGAACGAACTAAGCATATTGATATAGATTGTCATTTCATTCATGATGAAGTTCCTAAACACAGAATTTAGCTTCAACACATTCCCACTGACGAACAGGTTGCAGACATTTTTACAAAGGCACTTGGACATGTCAAATTTCAACTATTTCGAAGTAAACTTTGTATATCAAAGTAATGTAATAAAGGGGGGATGTTAGGGTAAAATAAGGTAGTGTATTGCATTACACTACGTGGGGTTATTACATTTAATTTTCTATGTAATTATGTAATTACCATGAGATATTTTCCTCATGGTTAAACTAGGTAAGTACCTAAATATCCTATGTAAGATATTTAGGTTAGTGTTATGGTTAGAACTCTCTACCTAGGTTAGTAGTTAGCTACACATCTCTCCTACCGTGTTGGTTAGAGAGATAGACGAGATTAAGTTAGTTTAATTGTTATAAATAATATTGTCAATCGAATGCAATTGTTAATGTTCAATTATTTATTTTGGACTTACCTTGGACCTACAACATTGTACTATTTTCGTGAGCTTTCATTAATGGCATATTTTTGAGTTATTGTAGAAGTTTCTCTTATAATTTTCCTGCATATTATAGTGTCATTATCATATAGTTATCATTGCTTGCTCATTTTACATCTTGTGGTTGCATTTCCTTTAATATATCATCAAAAGCTAACAATGGTATCAGAGCACATGGTAGATCGATAGGAAATAGGGAGAGCCACAAGATATATTGAGAGGAGATAGGAGATTCCATTTTTAGAAATTTTGAAAATTATATTTGGCTATAGTCTTTCCATAGAGTTGCAAAAAAACTTGTGAAGACTAGGACTCAACATTGATTCCACTAGATTGACAAATCAACTAGTGAAGATTTATTATCTCTAGATTTAAAGAAATTTCTTCCATTATAGTTTCTAATACTTTGTTGCAGAAAAAGGAGATTCAAAGAAATTTGGGAAGCTTCCTACAAAGAGCTAGGAAGAATATCTTCTTTGGAATCAATCCAAGTACCTGAAGCAACAAGTGAGATATTGAGGATTTGGAGGTCTAAGGAAAAGATCCCATTGTAAGAGTTGTAGACTTGCATATTATAGATTGCAGATAGAGAAAGGAGGAGGTCAAAGAAGCTACATTGAAGACTATATATCAAGAAGGAGGTCCAAGAAATAATACCCCTTTGAAGGAATAAGAGACTCAAGTAAAAGAGTCTCAAAGAAGATTGGATATCTCTATTGAATATTGAAGACTGTAGATTGTAGAGTGAGAGAAGGAGAAAATAGCTCAAGAAGTTGAAGAGACCCATAGAAGGTCCCATTGAAGAACTTCTATATTTGGAATATTGAAGATAGAAAACAAATTTCAGAAGCAATATATTTTAGAGATCCAAGAAAGAGATCTCATTGAAAAACTTCCATAGTTGAAGATTGAAGAGATCAAGGGAAGGTCTCATTGAAGTTTTGAGAAGACTAGAGAAGCTACAAAAATTTGAAGACCTTAGAGAAGAGGTCTCAAGGAGAAGGCTAGGAAAGCCTCATTGAAGGATTTTGGAGAAGACCATTGAAGGATATTTGGAGAAGGCCATTGGAGAAGTTTTTAGGAGAACTCATTGGAGAAGATAGCTAGCAAGGAGAAGTTCCTAATAGAACAGAATTTGGGATAATTATTACCATCCGACAACAAGCCCAAAAGGAGAAGGATTTGGCAAGGAGTTAGCCAAATTTTGGAGGAGAATAGTGAAGACCTCAAGACATTCAGATTCTTGAGAAGAAGGCCACTAGATAGGCCAAGGTTGAAGTCAGAATTTGACAAGGAGGTTGAAGGAGAAAGGAGTTAGAAGAAGCCACCAAATCTGAGAGATTTGAAGATTATCATTAAAGGCTTGAAGGTTATTTCGGAGAAAGGATTTTGCTATTTTTATAGCAAAAAATTGAAGGTTTCTAGGAGGAAAGTCTCAGTTACAATTTGGAGGAGTTTCCTAGAAAATTTGTGAGATTCGAGGATAGCATTTTAGAGGAGAAATTAGTTGTATTAGAATATGAAAATTTTAGAGTTAAGGGCAGCAATTTGGGTAGCATTATTAGTTGCTAATTTTTAGAGTTCAAGGGAGCATCTTGAAGGAGAGTTGAAGCCACCAAACTACATTTTTGGGTAGCAAGTTAGAGGAGTTTTAAAGCTGCAAATTGGTGAGTTAAAGAGTTATTTTGGATAGCAAGAAAGAGTTGTGAATCCATCAAGCATAGGGCAGCATTTAGGTGAATCTAATCACCAAGAAATACATCATCTACAGAGGTCATAAAGGTAAGCAACTTTGGTGCAAAAGGTTCATTATTTGAACATTTATATTAAGTTCATTATTAAGTTTCATTAAGCACCACATTAGAGTTTAAAGTTGCAAAGGAGAAGGTTTCATATTTAAGTCTTCAAGGAAGTGTAGAAGATAGTTATTACAAGGTTAAAACCTGCACATAAGAAATAGGAGTTAGATATATTTCAAGAGAAAGAAAAATATCAACTTCCTATTATCTATTGGAAGTAAAGAAGACATTATTCTAAAGTGAAGGTTGCATAGACTATAGTACATAATACAAGTTACTTTTAAGAGTTCATTAAAAGGAGCAATAAGGAGAAATTAATAGTGCATCATATAAGTTGATTTTTAAGAGTTATTAAAAGTGCATTAAGTTTTAAGTTACAAAGGTAGATTAGTGCACAAAATAGGGTTGAGTTGGAGTGTCAAAAGACACCATTGAGCACAGGTGAACAACATCAAATCTTGGTGAAGAGAAGCCACCAAAAAGGAGCATTATAACCACCAAGGATTAGAGAAGAAGTCGCCATACTAAAGGAAGGAAGAAAGCTACAAAGTGGAGACTAAGAGGTCTCAAAAATCCAGGTGCAACTAAGGTATTTTATCTTAGTTCATTACTGATTTATTTCAGGTTTTAAACAACACCAAAAGATAGACAAAGCTTGAGTGTCTTAAGACACCAATGTAGCACAAATTATAGTCATCGAGCGATAATTTTTATCAAGGTTAAAGCACAAGATATGATGATAAGGAGATAGAGCCATCTAAGGGCTCAATACCATCCTATTCAAGGTGTCTAAAGATACCATATTTGGTGCCATAGTCCCATAATAGTAGTGCCATAGTAAAAGACACCTGTCACAGTGAAAAGAACCTGTAGCAATAAGGAGAATAACCCAAAATAATGAAGATACAAGTTGCAAGGAAAATAGCATAAGGTGAATAATGTAATACAAGGTGAAAATATCACAGAATAAAAGCAAAGTGTTACCAAGAAAAGTAGAGAATAGCTTGGATTAATGACCACCTTCACTGGAGAGGAGCCACCATGCATTGAGCATCAAGACCACTTGCTATTTCAAGAGAAGCAAAGTAACTTACAAAGAAATTTGGCAAGAACAAGTATAAGATACATTGAAGGGTTTGGTTGCATGCAAGGGAAGGAGCCTCCACTTTCCACACCAACCAAAGGAATATTGTGCCACTTGGCACAAGGGAAGTAGAGCACCTATGTATCCTCATTGAAGTAACGCTTGCACAAAGGAGAAAGAGTACCCAGGTTGGAGTAATGCTCCATTCAAAGCCAAGAAGGAATAAAAATTATTAGTGCAATGCTCAAAGCATATTATAAGGCCTACACCACCTAAATTAATGCCTCCAAAGGATGTAACCTCCCAATGCCACCTAGTAAGAAGTCCTACATTCTAGTGCAACATAAAGTGCCAAGTGTCATGCATTTCAAAGGAAGAGAAGCATATTAATAGCCTAGTCTAAAGAGACCATGAATATCCAGCATAGGGAGGTCAAAGTGCATTGAAGGAGGAGAAGACTATCATAAGGCACCCATTGAACATAGAGCATTCAATGCTCACTATCATATGTTGAAGACCAAAAAATACAGTGTCCAAAAGCTTGGATAGAAGAGTCAAAATAGAAGCCAATCATCTCACAACATACAACATTACAAGAAAGGTATATTTACATGATTTAATATTTTCTTTCATTTAAGTGCAAAGGAGATATAAGGTGCATTATATCTAAGGTTGAGTTTATTTATTATTGCATTGGAGATATAAGCAATTACCAACCTTAGTGAATTAGAAAGCAAATCAAAACAAGGAGTTTATATCCTTAAGTGATATTTCAAAAGTGCATTAGTTGAAATACAAATATCATAATATTTACAAATAATTAAAATAGGAGATATAAGGTTTTCTACCTTGGAAAAATTAAAGCATTATTCTTTTGCAAATATTATCATTTTCTAAAATTCCAAATTAGGGAGATATAAGGAGTGCTACATCAAACTTTAGATCATTGGAATTTAGAAAACTAAACCATTGAAAATTAAGGATAAAGGAAGCAAAATCATTAATTGCTTTAAAGTTGGAATTTATTGCTTATACTTGTCTCATATACAAATTAAAGGGACAAAAGGAATCCAACTATAGAGTCTTGAAAAATAGAGAACATCATCAAATTGAAAGTGCATTAAAATTATTTCTAGCTTTCACAAATAGGGAGAAATAAGGTGAAAAATAGAAGTTGAACATTAGGGATTCAACTCAAAAGAAATCTAAAGAAAGCTAAGCACTTTACCAAAACTATAGTACACACAAAACACTAGGGAGATATAAGGTAGTCTACAAATATCATCATGACATCAAACAAATTCATTCTTACAGAATCCCAACTTCTTAAAGGACCTAATTACTCTTCATGGAAAAACAAAGTGAGGTCAATACTGATAGTTGAAAATATTTGGGATATAGTTAAAGGAGCAAAAACTAAACCTACTACAGGTGATAGTGAGATTCAAAAATTTGAAGAAAATGAAGCAAAAGCACTAATGATAATAACTTTTGCTATTACAGATGAAATACAACCTTACATTAGTTCAATAGAATCATCTACTAAAGCTTGGAAAACCTTAGCCAAAATATTTGAAGGAAATAATAAAGCCACTATCTTAAATCTTCAAACTCAATTGCATTCTCTAAAAGTGAGTAGTGGTGAAAGTATAGAACTATTCCTAAGGAAAGTAGCAGATATAAAAGGGAAATTGTTAACCTTAGGAGAAAAGGTAGAAGATAAGTTTCTTGTTCAAGTAACCTTGAGAGCACTTCTAGATAGCTACAAGAATTTAGTTACATCTTTACAAATCCTAAGTAAAGATACATATTTTGATGAGTTAGTCAATATTCTTCAAGAATATGAAGCAAAAAATACAGTTAAATATGAAATGACTAACAATGCATTAGTTTCAAAAGATAATCCATAGGGAAATGTTACCTCATCCTCAAAAGGATGAAGACCATGGAATAATAGATATTGTCAAGTATGCAAGAAGAAAGGACATAGCACCAACTACTGCAGATTCAATCCTAGAAACCAACATCAAGGAAATCAAACAAATCATGGAAGCCAACCAAATAGGCCATTCCAACCAAGACAATATCAGATTCAATATAATCCACATCAGCAACAATTTCAGCATCCATACACTTCTCAAAATCAATACAATTATCCTCAATTGCAATATAGAGAAGGAAAACAAAAAGGACACTTAGTCCAAGAGATTCAAGAAATTCAAGAACTGGAAGAACCTACAGATGAACATGAAGTTAAAGCTCTCACAACAAGGATTGCATTTTATGAAGATACTAACTATTTACTTGATCAGGATACAAACATGAAGTACAATGAAGGAAGCAAGAAAGAAGAGCTCAAATTCTAGAACCAAAGTGAAGACCATATTGAAGACTAAAGTCTTCAATACCCAAATAATGTAATATAGGGGGTGTTGGAGTATATTACATTATTTGGTACATGCTAATGTACCACCTTGGGTACATAACTAGAGTAGGAGTTTACCTTAGAGTAAGGTTTGAGTAGTTACTTCATGCAATGTAATAAATGCACAAGTGTTAGAATGTGCAATGATGTAAATGTGCATGTAGTCCACATGTACATGAGTCATAGGTTAGGTAGATGAAAGGCCAAGGGACTTATCTCCCTATATATATGCCTTTGAGGTAGAAGAGAGGAGAGAGAGAGTGATAGAAGATAGAATAGTGACTAGTTGCATTAGTAGTTATAGTGAGTACAATGTAGATCCTTCATGTATTTATGGAGTGTTCATGTCCTCCATTATATTACATTGTACTATTTTTGTGAGCTTTCATTAATGGCATATTTTTGAGTTATTGCAAAAGTTTCTCTTATAATTTTCCTACATATTATAGTGCCATTATCATATAGTTATCATTGCTTGCTCATTTTACATCTTGTGGTTGCATTTCCTTTAATATATATCATCAAAAGCTAACAAAATTAAACATAAAAGTATTATAGTTTAAGTAGGATAAATGGTGCTATCAACATTTATATATTAACAATATTAGTTTTATCTATAGTTCTAGTAGCATTTAGGATATAAACATAACCATGAGACTAAAAATGGTTTTTAAAGTTAATTTAACTAGCCATAATGATATCTTAGACCATTTAAGATATAAAATATCTATAATGAGGAATAAAAAAATATTTTTCAAGCTATACAATCTTGGATTTCTTATCTTCCATCCACACACACACACACACACACACATCAGGTTATGCACAGGGGTGAATTTCGCAATTTAGCGTGAATATTCGGATTTTCACAATTTTAATTTTGCGAATTTTGGGACCCTAGAGGTCGGCCCATTCGCCCAAAAATTTTGGGATCAAATTTTTTTAGGGTAAATTCACCCTAGTACCATAAGGTTTCCCACCTAATTTTTACCTTAAAATTAATAAAAAAATTATCCCACCCAATTCACCTCTTGTACCCCATTATATATAGGTAACCCTGATAACGACACTCATACAATTAAAACATTAATTTTCTTCGATAGCGAATGATACAAAGCAGGTGACTGACACAACACGACTGATAGAAGGCGACTAACACAGATGATTGGTAGAACATGACTGATAGAAGGTGACTGACACAGATTACTGGTAGGATGTGATTGACACAAGGTGACTGACACAAGGTGATTGACACAAGGTGACTGACACAAGGTGACTAGCATAAGGTGATTGACACAAGGTGACTGACATAAGGTGACTAATGCAAGGTGATTGACATAAGGTGACTGACACAAGGTGATTGATACAAGGTGACTGACACAAGGTGATTGACACAAGGTAAATGACACAAGGTTATTGATACAAGGTGACTGACACAATGTGACTAGCACAAGGTGAATAGCACAAGGCAACTGGCATAATGCAACTAGTACAAGGTGATTGGCCTAAGACAACTAATAGAAGCTACTTACCAGTAAGTTTATTTTACCATTAATATTCCTTTTTTAAACATTTTTGTTCATGGACACTCAATAAGGAGGTTTTCCTATTATTTGGGCACCAATCTCAAGCCTGCTTGGGTCAGATATTCTATTGTCTTGAATAGTAGTTCTCTCTTTTACCAATTATTTTCATTTTTCAAAATGATGTTCATGTTACTCTTCTATTTATATAGGTAAAATATCACCTATTGGCAGTGGAAAGAAGGGAGGCTAATATTCCGATAAAAGGAGTATCCTCAAATACTTTCATAATATTTTAAAATCTAATCAGCCATCAACATCTACACAAATTGAAGGTATGAACATTGTTAATTTTATATATAATATCTTCATTCATTAAGAAGGGTGTTTTTTGGTTGATGGCTTTGTCCATTGTTTATCTATATTTTTTAATAGAAGGTATGCTTTTAAATGGAATAATCATAATGACCCTAGTATTGACCCTAGTATTATCTCTATAGAAAACACTATTGATCCTGGTATGCCTCCACTTCCACATATCCACGATAATGAAAAGTCCACAGATGAAAATTTTCTTAATGAAATGGAACAACAACATGAAGAGATTCCTAAAACTAACATGCCAAATGGAAAACAAAATAGTAGTTCTTATGCAGTCCCTACTTTCGAAGAATCTTCTTCTAAAAAACATAAACGTGCAAGGTTATCTAGGTGGACAATTAACAGATCATTTCAGCCTGATTGGGTTTCAAAATTTCCATTTATTGAGCTAGTACTTCCAGAGAATAGTAATGAGGTAATAACAGAATTGAGATGCGTAATTTGTAGTTGGAAACATGAAAAGGATCATAGATTGCAAGTTAAGAAAGATACAATAGAAAAACATATTGGAAAGGTTTATATAAAAACAAAAGAAAGTGATGGTGATGGACAAAAACAAAAAAATTATAGGTGGAAGGATGCATCAGAGTGTGCACATATCAGATATGCACAAGAATATGATAAAGAAATGAAACAAAAGCAAACTTTGGTTGAGAAAGGTGCAATGATTCAAGCCCAATTTCAAAAAATGAATAAGTGCACTTTAGCTTCAAAAAGTTTATAGTTTGTTATTGTACTCACTATTCTTAAAAAGGGTAGACCTATGTCTGATTTCATTGATTATAAATCTCTATTTTGACTAGCTGATGTGCAGAACTTACCCAACGCCCATTGGTCAGATCGAAGTGGTTGGAAAATGGTAAAATATCTATCATTGGTTGAGCAGGATGACCTCAAAGAGAAAGTAAAAAAGGCCAAATTCATTTCACTTTCAATTGATGAGGTGACTATTGTTGACAACACATCTTGGATTTGCATGCATGTTTACACATTGGAAAATCATTTAAGGCAACCTCATTTACTTGGATTACGCAAGATGGTGGAAAATTGCAATGCAGAAAATATTTACAATGTTGTTGTATCTAGTTTAAAGGAAATAGCAGGAATGAATGAAATGGAAATAGCCACTAAGTTAATATGTGTCGGAGTTGATGGTGTTGCTACAATGCAAGGACACAGGAATGGTCTTTGTGTTAGACTACAAATATCTGTTACCCCATATTTGATCCCTATTCATTGCATGGCTCATAGAATGAATCTTGCATACAAAATTGTGGATACATTTACAAATGTAGCAAGAGTGGAAGAGCTTGTCCATGAAATTCATGATTATTTTTTGCATAGTCCAAAAATATTTTCAGAGTTTCAATAATTTGCACTAGGAGTTACTGAAGGTAAAAAACTCTTAAAATATGTAGATACTAGGTGGATTTCGATGTATCAATCGATATATAGAGTTTTCAAAGAATATCAATCCTTGGCAGGGTTTATGTATGCAAATCGTAGGGCAGTTGATAAGGCTAAATATTTGCTATTTCGAATGAGTGACTTTGAAACACTTCTCACATTGTGTGGTATTCTTCCAATGTTGGAAGAAATGAATACTTTGATCAAAATTGCACAAGAAAGATCGATTTATATTGTGGATTTCATCAGGGTGAGAAAATAAATTTGCATACATATTGATACGATGTATGCATCTGGTCAAAGTTTTATGGATCCCATGTTTGAGAGTTGGAGAGCATTGACAAACGTGAATGATCCTCAGAACTTTTTGAAGTTCAATATAAACGATCATCTATGTATTAATGTCCATGGAAAAGGAAATTCCTTTATATTATTTTGGTCAGTGAATGGATATAGCTACAAATGAAGTTGAACAAATACCCATAACATACAACAGATTTCATGTAGTTGTAACAGATACAAAAATTAAATTGAAACAAATAGCAGAATCATTGACAAAAGAAATCAGAGACCGATTTCAAAGAGATGAATTGCTTGAGGCTATGGGTGTGGTTAACCCGATGTTTTGGGATCCTTGTAATGAATACCAGATTATAAATGGTTTGTTTCTCAAATACATGGGCACTCTTGCTAGCCATTTCACTAAAAGTGTGGTAGTCAATGGTATTGAAATCAATGGCATTCTCAACAAAGATCTCTTGACAAAATAATCAAACTATTTTGGAACAACAATGTTTGCTCAAGTTTCACAACTCACTAACCATCATGAAACAGGTTCTATTTCACGTTTGTGGAAACAATTACATCCCAGTAGTATCTTACAACATACTATGAGTGAATATTTTAATTTATATGAATTATGTCAAATGATGATTTTAGGATCTGTGGAAGATGAAAGGGTATTTAGTGCATTATCATATGTAAAATCTAAAGTTCGAAATAGGTTGGACAAAAATTTGGAAAATTGTTTGAGAGTATATGTGTCGACCTATGAGGTAGAGAAGTTTCCTTATGAAAGAGCTTTGTCATATTGGAAATCTCTGGCAGAGAGAAGAGGTGTCACGAATACTCAAGATGATGAGGATAATGGTAACACTGATCAGACTGTGATGACAAAAATTTTGGGTATGAGTGCAGAAGATTTTGTACAATCTGAAAAGAGTTTGTTCCAGCTTCCAGCATTATGATGCAAAGATGCTTTCATTTGATTTGATTTCACATATTATGCTATCAATTTTCAATAGAATATTGAGATTTGGTTCTTTCATTTGATTTGATTTCACATATTATGCTATCAATTTTCAACAGAATATTGAGATTTGATTATATTTTGAGACATGTATTTTGGAACATGATATTTTGATTTCAAATTCACATATTATGCTATCAATTTTCAATAGAATATTGATTACAGATCTGCTATCAATTTTCAATAGAATATTGATTACATATATTATTGATTTTCACATGTATTTTGATTTCACATATTTGGATTATTAGTCTATGATATTCAAATTATTTAGAATATTTGTATTGAATAAACCATGTATGGCAAACTAAATATTTATGCTAAATTTCAGTCATTTCAAATTATTTCATAAAACATAAAAGAACATTTTATTGCATCCACATAATTCAAAATTATTTATTGCATCCACACAACTAACCAAAACATCACAATATTTGTACATTTATCATTTCAAATTATTTCATAAACATAAAAAACATTTTATTGCATCCCATAATTCCATTATTTATTGCATCCACACAACTAATCAAAACATCACAATATTTTTGCATTTATCATTTCAAATTATTTTATAAAACATAAAAAATATTTTATTGCATCCACATAATTCAAAATTATTTATTGCATCCACACAACTAACCAAAACATCATAATATTTGTTCTTTCATTTATCATTTCAAATTATTTCATAAAACATAAAAGAACATTTTATTGCATCCACATAATTCAAAATTATTTATTGCATCCACACAACTAATCAAAACATCACAATATTGAAAATAAAATATCAAAAAGTAATACAAAATTTATGGAAATTGTCTCTTTAATTGATTTCAAAATGATACGATTCTTTTACAATTTAAAAAAAACTATGCAACATGTTTGGTTTCTCCTCAAATAAAAAAGCAACAGTTCTACTTTTCTTCCTACACAGTGCCTAAAGTTTCAGTTGCATCTACCTCAATATCCTTTGCTTCCAATGCACCAACCCTTACCAAACTTTCAGTTGTAGTGTTTATCCCCGATAGCAATAAACCTTCTTCCTTCATTGGATCTTCTCTAAATGGTGCATTCAGTACTTTCTCATTTTATTTTAATACAACCTCCACATCCAGGCCCTTATCTTTGATAAACTTCTTCAGCCAATTGTTTTCTCTAACAATGTATTGTAATATTTTCTTCACTTCAATAGCATTATTCACACTAATTTTTGTAGTCTTGATCAACATTTTCATGGCAGTGACTTGTTGCTTTAAGTGTTGATAATTAGACTACAAAATAGAAGAGAAAAAGGTTAATATTTATAAACAAAATATATTTAAGAAAAAAATGATTTTCAGTTATATGTAAAACTTACATCAACGGTAAGTCTTGCAGTTTTTGCAACTGCTACTTTTTTCTTATCTAGTTCCCATTCATTGAAATATGCTTGGGCCTCGACATTGAGGTTCTCTAATCGATCCAACATAATGGCTAGAACTTCATCACTGTATGTAGACTCGACCTGCATGGTGCTAGATTCAGCTTTACGTAACAGAGCATCGAGCTTTTGTGGCTCATTCTCTACCTTTGAAAACAACTCCTTTCTATGTGCAAAATTCTTGTATCGACCATTTATTGCTTTTATCAAAACCTTGGCCTGATATTCCCATTCTTTTAATGTATCAATATCTACAAGTAGACTATTCTTAACTGTAGCCTTACATCTATTAGCTAATAAAATAGTTTCTAAAAAATTAACTTTATCATCATCATTCGGATGATGATGGGTGTCGACTTGTTGGTGGGGGGAAGAGGAAACTCCATGAGCATCTGCTTCAACATTCTCCTCTACTTCATCATCGATCTCTAGACCCTGAAGCACATCACTTGCCTTTAGTGGGAAATTATTCATATCCTGATAAAGAAAATTATCATCGAGATTCCTAGAGGGCATCTGAGATGCGCTCTCTACATTTGATAAATTCTCAAGGTTTAACATTGGGAACGCTGAAACAAGAGACTGAGACATAGTCTGAGTCTATGTCTCAACCTGAATTTTGGTTCTCAGAGGCGGTGGTGTGAGGAACTATTTCCCATGCATGCGAGATTGGTTCCTCACCGGTGGTACCTACTGTGAGTGTGGAGTTGGATGGACTTGTTGTGGATGGACTTGTGATGGCACTAGCACTTGTTGTTGCTACATTTATGATTGTGCAATCAATGGAGGCATCTATTTTCTCAATATTTTAAATCTAGCCGATCCCTCTACAAAATTTCACATGAAAATATAAATTAAAACTAGTGTTAAAAACAATACCATTAAAAGAGATTAATTTTAACTAAACATACCAGACTCAGACTCTACAACCATTGTCATTGATGATGCATCCATTTACCTTTGCTCTAAAAATATTTAAAATATTTTCTCAAACTAAATATAATTTTATATCATTAAAATACATTATTTAAAATAGTACTTTTGAATAATAAGGTTACCTTGTGAGTTGGAGGTTACTTCTTCAACGTCGACTACAAAATATGCATATCCAAAAGTAACAGGAGTCATACGTGTATGTTGTTGAACAGGAGACCTCCTACATTTATCGGTGGGAGTTACTAGTGATGATTGTGATTACATGTTAGAATCGGTAGATGCTTCTTGAATCCTAAAGATGACATCCCTTTTACTAGAAGAATGAGTTACTCTTCTCTATTTTCAAAAGAAAATTAGAAAATAACAAGATTGATTGAAAAGAAAGAAAAGAGAGATTATTCCAATAAATAATTTTACCTGTATTTCATTCTCAGTCATGCCAATAGCCAACAAACTTGGGTGCAATGTAGTTGGAGGATTGTTTTTTTGAAGATTGAAGTATGCTTCATTAAAAAGATAAAGAATAAAGTTGTTGGTTGTTACTGTATATGCAGATTGAATTTTCTGGGCACTAAGAAGGTCCTATTTTAGGTGGTTGGAAATGTGTGTGGACCAATCATATCTACCTCCATCAATACATCGAATCAATAATGATAATGCCCAAAATGGTATTTCTGTAGGTCACCCCTACAAAATAAGCCTTGCCAAGAAAAATTCAATGTAGGCATAAAGAAATTTGTCTGCAATGTTGGAAATGTTTAAACCCCTTTTCGACTTAGAAGAATTAACTAAAAAAAGAGAGAACATTATTAGAAAACAAAAATTACAATAGGGAGAACATTATTAGAGAATGGAAACTACAATACATCAAAATTTAAGATAAATAAAAACTAAATTTTAAAAACATACCTTTCAAATGGTCTGAATTCACAACATATTTGGATGCTAGCATTGATTTGTCATCCTCGATCAAGGCGTACTGGTTGTTCACTAGGTGACCATCCAAAAATGGTAGCCCTATTAGTCGTTGCACATCCGAGGGGTTCACAGTAAAAACAATATCCTTGTTATCCACTTTGATCTAAACAATGGACACATTATGGTTGTAGCAACTAACTATCCATTGCATCAGGGGGACGTTGATGTCCAACTATGGCATCTTCATTACTCCAACAACTTCAGAGGTGTAAAGCCATTCAGAATCTCTCCCAAGAGTGCTAAAAATATTCTTGATGTTGGGGCAATAGTAGTTCTTGAATGTCACTTTGGAAGGCAGAGGAGAGGAAGAGCTAGCCATTTCTACACTGAAAGGGTCTAAAAAAGGCTCTAAAAATAGTCTTTAAACGATCTAGAAACACCCTAGAAAATGCTTTGAAATGCCCTAGAAAATGCTCTAAAAACCCTAGAAAACGCTCTGAAACACCCTAGAAAATACTTTGAAACTCATTGGAAAACGCTCTAAAAACCGTTTAAAAATGCTCTAAAAATCATTTGAAAACACTGTGAAAACCCTCTGAAAATGCTCTGAAAAGGCTCTGAAACCGTTGTAAAAAATGCTCTAAAATTGCTCTGGAAAATGTTGTGGGAAAGGTGAAAAATGACCCTGCATTTCTATTTATAGAAGTCTGCATGGCTAAAGTCGATGGATGCGTGACACATGGTAGAGGTGAGCACACGTGGTAGCATCTTATTGATGATATTTGGTGGTCACCTTCTACTAGTCACCATCTACCAATCACCATCTTCCAGTCACCATCTGTCAGTCATCATCTATCACCCACCATATTCCAATCACCATCTGCCAGTCGCTCTATGCCACTCACCATCTACCAGTCACCTTATGATAGTTGCCTTGTGACAATCACCATCTATTAGTCATCATCTGCCAATCACCATTCCACTATCTAGTCGCCATCTGCTAGTCACCATATGCCAGTCACCATATGCCAGTCGCCTTATGATAGTCACCATGTGATAGTCACCATGTGATAATCACCATGTGATAGTCACCATATTCCAGTCGCCCTATTTCAGTCATATTGCAATAATCACCTTGTGATAGTCGCCTTGTGACGTTCACTGTGATAGTCACCTTGTGGCAGTCACCTTATGACAATCACCTTGTGCCAGCTACCTTGTACCAATGGCTTCTACTAGTCACCTTATGTCAGTCACTTTTGTCAGTCACCTTGTACCAGTTGCTTATGTTAGTCGCCTTATGTCAGTCACCTTGTGACAATCACCATTTAAAAATTTTGAAAATTCCTGTGCAAAATTTTCAAAAATTCGCCATATTTTGATAAGTTTTCTGCAAAATTTTGAAAAATTCACCCCAATGTTTATACACCGTTAGCCTAGATTCACCCCGATTTTATAATTAGTTTTTTGGTACTACCCCTTATGCATAATCCTGATATATACATTATTAATAAAGTTAAAATTTTTATACACTATGGTCATCATGTTTATATTATTTATTTTTAATAAGTAATATAAAATTTAAGAGGTATCATTCATATTATATCATAATTGTATTATATTAATATTTACACTCATATATATTATATTTTTTTTTTGTAATATTAAGAGATGGGGGTTTTGACTAGGAATCCCCCAACCTGTTACAACAACTCCACCGGGGAGACACACACCCACCCCCTCACACACTCACCCATGCCACGGTTTGAACCTGAAAACCTTTATATTAAGAAAAATTGTTCTCCAGGCTAGTCGGGGGGTTTTTGTATCCGACGTAGGCCGCCAGACTTGAACCCCGGATCTCCTTCCGAGGATTGAGGGAACTTGCCAGTAAGGTACCTAGTACGGATTATATTATTAATTATATTATTATAATATTTATATCATATAAGGGGTTTAGGGTAAGGAGTGTGGAACAAGGAGTTTTACATTGTAATACAAGTTTTAAATCCTATGTATGAGCCTTGAAATTTTAGTCTAGTGGATTTACAACAAGTGATAAGAAGCAAAGTGTTTCATAACATAAATCTCAGTTGTAATTCTACTAGCAAGTACCTTATAGAGCCATGACAGTTAGAGGTAGGTATTGAATATAACTATGCATGGACCTAAGTCTAATGGTCATAGACCTTGGGATAAGTGTATCCATATAATAGATCCACACATACAACCTCATGTTGTGTATGCATACTCTCCAATATTAACCTTAACATTTACAATCTATAGGATTTGGGGCAAATGGTAAGGAGTGAAAAGTTTTACACCACAAACTAATATTCTAATTCCATTGGTGAACCTTAACACTTTAATTCAATGGAATAAGGTCAAATTGTTAACTACATATATTTATAATGCAAATATCTGATTTTAAATATTACCGCATGGCATATGCATAATTATCTACTATTTATTAAAATACCATGCTAACATGATAATGATATATATGAAAACAAATTGAGGTACTATGGTATGATACTAAATTTTATTATCACATGTTATCTTATTACAAAAATTTATATCAGTCTTGTTTACCATTATTCTATAATACTAGCTTAGATATATAAAATATATATATCTATAAATGTCGAGAGTTATCAATCTCGAGGCACCTATCTCATTTCTTGGGGGTGTGATAGATATAATATTTTAGTTTAAATAGTTTAAATATTTTTTAAATATTTTAAATCCATTGTAACCCTTAATGTCGGCGGATAATTTTCTTAATGTCATATTTTTTAATAAAATATTAATATTGTTTACGGTGTGGCTGAAATTCTTGGCTGCCATTGTAGGATGCCTATCGACGTAATAACTATTATACTTAAACCATTGTTCTATAATATAACTATTATATTGCACAAAATGAGTAAATATTTAGGAGAGCTAGAGATTCATAATTTCTTTTCAAAAAATTACCCTAGCTAAGAGATGGAGATGTGGAGAGCTGAGAGTTGGTGAACTTCGTGGGCTTCGAGATGGTGGTTGGGCTCCCCTGCTTTGGAATCCTTTTTTTGAGGTTGTGTTTGAAGTTCCAGTGGGCTTGGAGCCCACATAGACTGGTTTAGTTTTATCTCTTATTATTTTCATGTTCCCTGGAGAGATTCCCATGGTTCTCCTGTCCTTGCAGTCTATGCTAGGTAAGGTTGATGTTTATCCTCTGGTTAAGTTTTTGGACTAGGTGGGGGTTTATTATAGCATGTTTGCTGCCAGTAGGGTTTTGCCAGGATGCACTGTTTCGTAGTACACAGGATATTTGTTGATCCTAGTTTTACCTGATCTAAGAATTTGGATCTCATTTTTGAGGATCCATCTTTGTTATTTTTATCCTTTCTTTTAACAGTCTTGGGACTGAGTGGGATGTGGTTTTTGTTTCTACTATTGATGTAAATAGGTGTTCAACTAAACCTTATTTTTTTGCTGGCTCTAGAACTATCGTGCCTAAGAACGTGGATCCTTGGAGGTTCTTGCAAGCCATTTACCTCAAGGTGGGAGGGAGAAAGATTCAAATTTATAAAGCTTTGTTGATAGGGTTTTAGTTGTATAGGTCTTTACATCTACTCTAAGAGGTTTATAGATCGAGTTTGTGGGTCTAATTTTTGGGTCTTAGGAACTCTCCTTTGGAAATCCTTATGGTGAGAGGATGTATCCTTTGGAAGATCCTTGGAGGTTTTTGTAGGTCATCTCCCTCAGTTTGGGAGGGAGAGAGACTCAAATTTCTAAAAGCTTTTGTTGGTAGGATTTCAGTTATGTGAGGATCTACAAATGCTCTTGATGGTTTCTTGGTCAAGTTTGTGGATCCTTTTTTGGGTCTTGGAAACTCTACTTAGGATATTTGTATGGTTGGAGGATGTATATGTCCAGGGTTTTATTTCTCTAGAGCTTAGGCTATGGTTTTGAATTTCTTTCCTTTGGTCTTTGTTTTCTAGGATGGCTTTTTGAAGATAGAAGGAAGGAATCTGGTTGCTGATGGAGTCGATCTGTTCCCCTTGATGATTTTACATTCTTGGAAGTTTTCAAGAAAATATGTTTTTTGATCTCCCTTATGGGTAAATTATTATTTTTGGATGCAGGGTGCTCAACAGCTCCTCTTGAAGATATCTTGGCTAAATTTGTGGATACAACTTTGTTGGGTTTGAAAAAAAATTAGGAGATAATTTTGAGATGGTGAAAACTCTCAATGTATTTTGTTGTGGATTGGATTTCAGCCAATCTAGATCTATCTATTCACTAGGAGGTTCTGAATCTACAATTTTCAAATTATCTTGCTTGATCTTCCCTGCCTTTTGGATGTTTAATTCTTTCATCTTTTTTGAGTAAGAAAGTCTTTGTGGATCCAATTTTGAATAGGACATAGAAGTGGGTGGATAACAACCGTATGCATGATGGTATACGCGTGACTCGACGGTAAGTTTTATCTAGAAAAATGGTTTTAAATTTTCAAGCGGTCTTTTTGTAAGTTTCAAATTTCAATTTGGGCACTTATTTGTTTGGACGACTTTTTAAGTTTCAAATTTTAAATTTTGTTGATGTAAAGATTCATATGGATCTTGAGAGATCATGTTTTTCTCTTGGAGATTGTCCTTGTAACTTTTGGAGTTAGATCTCTTGATCTCTTTGGATCTTCATCCTCATATTTCTTGGGGCTATCCTTATGAGGTATTTTTTGTTGTAATAAGATTTAAGGTCCTTAAAACCCCTTTGTAAAAGGTTTTGGATCCTTTCAAAATCCCCTTTTCCACCTAATAAAAAAGGAGTAAATGTTTTAATTTTTTTTATTTTACACATATTTAATTATAAATAAGCCAAATTTCAAATAGATAAATTTTATCCATATTCAGTAATTTAAATGAGTTTTTTTTGTTGGAGAACAAGAGGTTGTACTTGGGTCCCCCACCCTTGATAAATCACAACTCTCTTCTTTAGAGCTTGAGAGTTTACAAAAAAAAATTAATTCTCATCTCAATTGAGTTGCTATAGCTAGAAACCTACATCATTTTACATAAAATGTTTGAATTCTTGATTTTCATTTTCTTGGATCTTTTCATATTTTATGTGTGAATACATATATTCTAAAATTCAGCATCATTCTTAACATTTTTCCACAACAGCTTTCACAATACCAAAACTCCAGCTCTACTATCTATGCATTGCATCTTAATAGAGTAATATTTCCAAAACATCGCACTATCATAGTCCGCTTTACCAGATCTAGATTGCTAGTTTCCTTTATGAAGCACAAGTGCAACAACATAAATTATAATAAATAATTTATATAAAAACACATTAGTGTTATAAAATAAAGCAAATATTACCAATGGAAAACATTAAAGTAAATCTTAATTATTATTTAATTTAGGTAGTCAACATTTTCTTGTCAACTTCAACTAAACTTACTACTTCCTCTAACCATGGAAAAGAGAATTTAACTTCACGATCTTCAATTAAAACCTCTCTATTGGCTAGCCTATCCACACATTTGTTTCCTTCCCTTAACAAATGTGTAAACCTGATTTCTTCAAACTCTATAACAAGGTCTTGAATTCTATAATTATCTCTTGTATGTTGCATGGAACCCTTGCTTTCCTCATAAGTATATTTATTACTATGAGTGAATCACATTCTATCTATACTCTATTCCATTTCATTTGTTTGTATATTTTTAACCCTTCCAAAGCCGCCTAAGCTTCAGTTTCATTATTTGTCTTAAATCCACTATTAAAAGTAAAATGAGACAAAATCTCTCCTCTATTATTTCTAATTATCCCTTCTCTTGTTAGTCCTATATTTTCTTTAGATACTCCGTCAAAATTCAATTTAACCAACTCTACATCTAGTCCTAAAAAAATTAAAATAAATAATTCTAACACAGGACACAATGAATCAAATAAGTCCTAATACTACTATGCAATGGACAAAGTTAGATATTATAATGTTGGTCAAAATAAATTGAACATAGCCAAAATGAAAAAATACAACGCTTGATGTAATCAGGCTCCAAAATATTAAGAAAAAATATACTACGCATGTGATCTTGTCCCACGAGCATGTCAATCTTAACAAGATGCGAGACCCGTGTTAGCGGTAACATCCAACGAACTAGAAACTCTTTCCTTCTAAGATTATACCTTTCATTCAATGATTTGAGTGTGAACATTGTAAGGCTATAGTCTCTGGATAATGAACTCCTATTAAAGCAATTAAATCTTTCCACCAATCTTATAATATGAAGATTATAAAAATGGACTGGACTTGTAAGATTGTATCTCTCATAACAGTATTCCGTGATGCCTTGAATTTAAAGTTAATTACATTATATAAAAACAAAACTAGTTTTTTTAATATAATTTAATTTTTACTTTTTAAAAATAATTAAATTATTATTTTTAATTAAAAATTAGACTTCCTTGCAATATTATTTTTTAGTATTATCATTCTAATTAATATATATATATATATATATATATATACCCTTTTATTTAAAATTAAATGAAATCTCAACTATAAATTTAATTAAATGTTTGATCAATAACTATTTGCAAGGTCACTTTCATTCCCCGAATATTTAATTTACTAGCATCCAAAAAAAATAATCATTTCAAATTAAAGAAAATATTGAAGTAATAATGGAAGGGATAGATAAGAATTGTCCACCCAGGTGTTGTAGGTGAGTTGGAGAGGAGAGGGCAATCCTCCAAGGGAGGTCCCAGGTTCGAATCTCCATCCTACCAAAAAGGTGAATTGGGTACCCAAAATCCAATTGATAATGTTGGTGCGGGTAGGGTTGGGTGCGACTCCCGTGTGACTTTGATGGTATAGAACCCCTGTTCGTGGTATCTCAGACCAAGGCGGCCCCGCAAAAACCTAAAAAAAATAGATAAGAACTGTCCATAATAATCTAGAGTCTCATATCGATATAAAAACTTATGATGGTTAGTATATCGATATAAAAATCGGGATTGTAACCATTGCTTCTATACAAAAAAAAAAAAAAAAAAATATATATATATATATATATATATATATATGATTGTGTGCAGTTGAATTTAGTAATTACGATTATGTTTAGGCTTGATTGTGATCCAAAGATTACATTTTGTATATTGTTTTAAGCTTTTATGTAAGTTTATCAAGTTGTAAAAAGGAACGGAACCTTCTAAACCAATATTAAGTAGAAAATATCTGAAGTTTTATGATGCAAGTTTTACTGATGCATTTTGTAAAAGGGTATCTGACTATTTCAAAACCCTATTTTATCAATAAAACTATACATTTTTTATATTTAAAAATAAATACAACTTATCCATAATAAATATTAAAAAATTAAAAATTTCTTAGTGAACCATCTTTTTTAGAAGAAGCTTTAATCTAAAATATGATTTTATACTCTGTAGTAGGTTTGATGGTGTAGGTTTAATTACTTCAAATAAAAATTCTAAGGTTAATGTTTAGAAGGGATTATGTTTTATACATAAAATTCATTTAAATCTCCAAAACATAAGTTAAGCTTGGTTCAAGCATATATAACTTTGTTAAAAGATCATGTAACATTTGATGGATGAAATGTACTTATATAAGCATAATCCAGGTTCAAACCACATCTCATGATGATATGGTTTATTGTAATACTATTTTATGTATTTATCAAAATACCACTATAATACAATCATTATGTAATACGAATAAGATTCATTCCAACCTCACATAACCAATTTAAAAAATTTTAAAAATGCAAAGAAAACTTTAATAAAGAAATTAATATACTATAATATGATTTCGTAATAGCCAAGGGCAAGAGTGAGCTAGGAGCAGGCCACACCTTTTTTATTATAGGTCTTTGGGAAAGAACAAGTTGAGTATGTGAATAGAAAGCAAGTGCAAGTAAAGAGAAAATTTCACCTTTTCTTGCCCTAGATCTTTGGGAAAATTCAAAAAATAAAGGATTCACATAAGGAAAAGCTAGGTAGCATAGAAAATAAGCCATATTTGAAAGCCCTGACTGAAAGTAAGGATGATCTAGCTAGAATTATGGATCCCCAAGTTAGAGACAAGAGGAAGTTTGATCTAAGGAGCATATTTTACATCGTAAATGATAATCAAGGATGAGATCATTGAGAATTATATATTAGTTCTTAAAACTAGTGGGTTAATATGTAAGTTTCACAGTTATTAGCTAGGATTTTTGGATATTCAAAATTTGATCAAGTGGAAGGTGGGATTGGATTGTAACTACTTTATGACTTTTCTTTCTAAATATTTTTATCATCAATTCATAAATATAAAATAGTAGGTGGTGGCTCATGGTTTAGGGAGGAAGATGTCCTATATTTAAGACCATAGAGTAAGACAATTTGTGTTGATATAAAACTATTAAAAAGCTTCAAATGTGAGTTAGGCTTTTTGGACTTCCATATCAACATATCAATAAGGATGTATTGAAGAATATTAGCAATACCTTAGGGGAGTTCATCCAAGAGGGACCAACTACTAAGGAGCAAAAACATGCTATATATAGTTGAATATGGATTGTTATGGATATTTCAAAACCTTTACCACAATCCATTAATATTAAATTTCCATCAAGAGAATGGGATCAATAAGTGGATTATAAAAAGATTACACTCAAAAATTGTAAATATTATAAGATTGGACATATGGTTAGAGATTGTAAAATAAAATTGATGAAGAAAGAGACATAAAATATAGTCATGAGATAAACTTCAAGATGAAGCAAGGAGATGATATTCTAATAGAAATTACATCAAATCAAGTATATTCTCCTCCCAAAAAAAAAGTAAATAAAACCTATTTGCAACATCTAGATGACAAATATCATTATAGTTCACTTAGATAAACTATTAGAAGAAACAAAGAAGGGTATAAGGGATAAGAAAGTACAATATGCAATTTCAACTTTAGAAGGAATTGAAGGTGGAAAGGAAGATGTGGAAGAAAATTTTAAGACAAAGAAAGTGAAAAATGTCAAGTTTATTATAGGTAAATCGTCTTCGTTTTTCTCAAGTAGTTTAAAATCCTCTCCTTGCAATAGAAATGAAAGTAGTGTAGAGGTCATTCTTTGCACTTTGGGGTTTTAAGAACAACATAATAAATAAATGAGGATGGAGGATATCCATAACAATTTAGGGTTTTTACGGTAACATAATTTGGTAATTTATATGGAGTAACATCCTTATACTTCAAGGTTTCTACGGTAAAATAAAGGATAAATTAATTTTAGGGTTATTCCTTACACTTCAAATCCTTTCGAGAAAGAAAAACCTATAGATGATAAGTCATAATATGTTTATTATGAAAATCAAATAGACTGATAAAGAATAAAGAGAATGAAAATAAAAAAGGAAAGCAATTCCCAAGAAGAAAAAACAAAGATAAAAGGAAACTCTAAAGCATATTAATATGGAAAAATAAAAGCAAACTGTGTTGACCAATCTTGTTCCTTATTTTTCCTAGCATTTTCTTTAGAATTTTAGGTGTTTCTCTATTTGCAATGTGTGCATGCATTCATCTTCTACATGACATTATACAATAGTTTCCTTCACATATTCTAGTCTTTGAAATGCTCATAGCACAACTCCTTTCTATGAAAATCCTTGGACGTCTCTCCACTTGCCTATGGATGCTTTACCTTCAATGTTTAATTTTGGACATCTTCCCTCCAACTCTGGATACTTTCAAAATATTTTATATTCAACACTATAAGTCTTTTTGTTGCATCATTATTTGATAATGCTTGCATCATTCTAGACATGCTCTTATCACTTCAACTGGTAACCTGCACTCTCCTCCAACTCTATAAATTATCTTTCTCCAACACAAATCTCCACCTTCTTCCTCCTTCCTTCTTTAGTATCCTCCTTCAATATCGTGTTATTTTCCTCCTCCAAGCTTGTTCATTGTCATGATGTTTCTTTAGAGGTACCTGTTATCACTTTAAAACCTACACATATATCTTTCAATGTAAATTTATTTTAATTCACAAGTTATCAACTTGTTGTTGTTGTTCTTCCTTCTCATGTTATTTTCCTCCTCCAAGCTTATTCATTATCATGATGTTTCTTTAGAGACACCTATTATCACTTTAAAACCTACACACGTCTCTTTCAATGTAACTCCATTCCAATCCACCAGTTATCAACTTATTGTTGCTCTCCTTCCTTCTTGGATATCTAACATGGCTGTCACCAATGAGGCTTTAATACCAATGTTAGAAAAATATTGTAATTTTTATAAGTTAAACATTCTCTAGGATCATAAAATAATATGCATATATCAAAATCCAATAATGAACAATACTATCATGAAAAGATTTATTTATTTATTTTTTTAATAATCTATGTGTGGCTTCTATTAGGGGTCACTCCATTACAAAAACAAAATGATACATTACTGTCATTACGTTTATAACAAGCTAATTAAAGCATACCTATCTTTACTTTTCTATCAAAGATATTTTCCATCTTCCTCAAACTGTTAAGGTTCCATAATCAATTTTTTTGTTGTTGAAGGAACTAACAATAAGAACAACCCTTACATGACACATAACTCTAGCAGTAGAAGAAAAACACACATAACAGTCATCCATAAAAGAGAAAATCATTTTGATTATTTTTTTCTATAGCAGAGATTCTTCCTCCTATAGAGTGGCAAGATTCGAGAATGCATTTTTGCACTTCAAGCTCTTGAGGTAATATCTAGTTGTACCACATTTTGTAGGATCTTCACTTTTAAAAAACTCATTGTCATTAATTATTTTATAATTAGCTTCGAGTATACCATTTAAGGTGCTAATATTTTCCATGGAATCGTCTGGATGGTCTTTAGTAACCATTTGGATTTTCTCAATGATTTGATTCAAATTCTTCTTTTGGGGTTGAGTATTTTGTTGCTCGCATGATTCCTGCTAGAAAATTGGTGCATCTAAAGGATGAGCTTATTTATTTTAAACTAGTATATTTGAAGGTTTTGAATCATTTACATTCAAGTCCTTCTCCACCAAGGATGAATGAAAGCATGATCGGATGTTTGGGCATATCTTCTTCAAGTGGCCATATTGTTGACAACCATAACATATTAGGGAGAAGTTTTTATATTCAATATTTTGGAGTCACTCCCCTTTGCTCAAGGAGATAGTAATGGATTGAGATCCAAGAACTAAAACATCCATCCAAACAAATGATATTGGTTTACTCATATTAATCTTACTGGACAAATTTTCATCAATTTAGGTATCCATATACTGGAATGAACCAATGGCATTATCGATTTTGGTGAATATCTTCTCTCCCCAAAACTCCATAGGGAGAGCATAAAGATTCACCCAAAATCAAAAGCAATTAACTTCTTCTGTAAAGAGGTTGAAATTAGGATTCCAAGGTCTTATATAGACACCCCTTTGTTTGAAAAACCAATTATATCTATAATTCATTACCCTATCTCTATTCGCTAAATCATAAAAGGAAACTTAAAAGAATTTTTTGGGTAGGAGAGTTACTTGGAAATATGTACTCCACCAATATTTAATGTATCCTTTGAGCTCCTCCAAGCCTAGTATTTTACCTTTGAGTTTGCAAATAATTGTTTGGACTTCATGATCAATCAAATCCAACCCAAATTCATCCTCTGAAATCTTGATAGAGGGCATGGGTTCATCCACATGCAAACCCAAATATCCTTGAGAAATATTTCTTCTAACCGAAGAGGCTTTCTCACAGACTGAAGAGATGGTCTACAAACAACCCTCTTGACTGCACCTAGGGTTTGCATCTCTTTTGTAAATATTATACCCAAATTTATTGCTTTGTTCCATATCTTGACTGCACCTAGGGTTTACACCCCTTTCATGAAGAGAAGTGTTATCGCCACTGTTGGCACTTTGGTTCCCCATGGGCTTCATCCTCGTCACTTTCGTCTATCCAATATTTCTTTCAGTTCTCTTTTCTCCTTAGCCCATTCTTATCTCAACTCCTCTGGGACTTTCCAATGACTAATATTGTCCTGCAGTTGATCTGGCATTTTAAAATAGTGGCTTATGATATTCCACCCTTTCCTCTAAATTTTTTTCTTGAGTCCTATTAAGTGGTGGTACTGATCAATTATGGGGGGCAAATTTTCTCAAGAATCTTCCCACAGTATAGCAGTTTTATCATCTCCTACTTTAAATTATAACCCTTCTTTGATAAGTGATGCTCATTTCTTTAGAGCTTTCCAGGTCTCTGATCCCTCTCCTAAAATTGGAATATGATGAAGATATTTTGTATTTTGTGAGGGATAGTATTTAACTTTCAATACTTTTCTCTAGAGAAGGTTAGGATGAGTTAGCCATCTCCAATACAACTTGGATGTTAAAGCTTGGTTGTTTTTCATTGTTGTTCTAATTCCCAAATCTCCAATTTTCTTAGGCTTGTAAACCTTATCCCAACTAACTAGTGCCCTTGTATGGTTATCCTGCACTCCAGAACAAAGAAAGTATCTCATCATATTTTCCAAATATTTTAGGATGCTCTTTGGGGCAGCCAAAATGGAGAATTTATACATTGGAATTGCTTGTAAATCTGATTTAAGCAATGTTACTCTTCCTCCAAAAATTAACCATCTGTAGGTCTAATGCAAAATTTTCGAGTGGATTTTATCTCTTATTGATTTCCAATATTTATTTTTGAGGCTCTTGTCTGTTAAGGGGATACCCAAATATTCTAAGTGCAGTGATGCCTCTATGAATCTAAGGATGTGGGTTATCCGTTCTCTTAATATTTTTATCACAATTAAAAAACCACTATTGACTTTTCTTTATTTAGTAGTTGTCCAAAAATCGCTATGTAACACTCCAACATTTTTTTGATATTGGTTGCTTCTCTTATTGTTGCTTCCCCCCGCATTCATATGTCATCCACAAATTTGAGGTGAGTAATATTTATGTTCCTGCTTATCCTTACCCATGGTATTCTCTACTTTTCTCCTCTATATGAGTCTTCCCAAGACCTACATGTAGACACCTAAAACGCGTCATGTCGAGGGTGACTACTCATATGGACATGCTACAAGACCATATGGAAGATCTTGGATAGACTCCAAGATAGAGCAGTGGTTCTAACCACTCAATTTGGGCTCCTTGGCCTAATCAGTCTGAACCGTAGCCCAGACCTACGGTTTATAGCTGAACCATGGCTGAGACCTACGGTTTGTAGTCTAGACCATAGCTGTGACCTACGGTCTTAACTGAAGTTCAGTTGGCCTTCAATCCGAGCCAAATCGGTTGAAACGGCCATTGGATCTAGAAGAAGGTGGTTAGAGGGTGGAAGCTTCCATTCCAACTATCCTAACCACCCCTTCTTGATCTTGGCTTCTCTAGGAAGCCACCCCTAGCCCTAGGGTAGTCCTATAAGTACCCCTCCAAATAGGGACAAACTATCAAAGAGAGCATTGGATATTTGAGCAGCGGAGCCCTATCGAATTGTACACTCAATCGAGTATACTAAGAGAGAGCTATTGCACTTATCCCCTACCTACTTGCCAAGATTCATGATGAATTGCATTATGGATGCCCTAGGAGCCTAGGAGGGCCAAGAAATGCAAATCCGGGCAAACGAAGGCCCATCACAGTGATTCGACCACCAAACCTATCAGAAGGACATCGAAGGTGACCCTTGAACATCAATTGGACAAGGAGGTTAAGCCCACTACCCTTGGAATTGAGGGTAAGCCTATCAGAGTGCTAACCATGGCTGTCAACCATGGTTTATAGTGCAGACCGTGCACCAGAGCTACGGTTTGCAGTAGAGGTATAACCACCTTCCTAATTTCATTTATGTCTAGCTAATTAGGTTAGATTAGTTGTTTTCATAGTTTAATAGCATTTTAGAAGACTTTTGACCGTAGAACTAGGTTAGATTTACATTTTATGTTTATGCTTCAATTAGGACTTAAATGCTTTCTTTATGCATGTTTATGCTTCACTTTTCATATCTGATCCATGCATAGTGTAGCTGCTACTTTCCTTTACGCTATTACATGAATCTTGATTCAATTTGCATAGCTTAGAAGCATTCTTTATATTTTCTTGATTATGCATGTTAATGGTGTCATTATGCAATTTACCTAAAAGGGCCTCATCATGAGAGGTTGCCTATATTTTTGACATTCTTGTGTTGTTTCTTGACCATAGGGAATAATTTCAAAGGAGAGCAAACCATCAAGTTCCTTCCCCATCATGAAGAAGAGGGCACCTCCACCCTAGAGCAGTTCATGCCATTCTGAAAGGCATTTGGAAATCACACCTACCCTTAAGAGGGAAAACAATTGTGCACTCCTATTGTAATATTGTATCAAAATGAATATCCCTAAGAGGGACGTACTTGTAATTGGATTTTGACTTTGAATACAATGGAATAAAGTGTTTTCTTTCTTGTTTCATTTGTTGTCAATTTCATTTTCTTGTATGCATGTTATATCTTTACCATTTATCGCAATAGGAGACGCTATCGGGTGTGACCCTTTTTGGTGGTTACAGAGGTGATCATGGTGGCACCCCATATTTTTAGGATCTGACTATGCTTTGTTGGCTTTTGTATTTGTAGGTACAGACCACAACTATCAACTATGGCCCAACAACTGAACCGTAGGTACAAGGCATGGTTCACAGTCAGAACCGTAGGTCAGACCTATGGTTTCCTACTGACAACACAGACAGACAATTTTAGAATTTCAGATAGTGTAGGACATGAGGTAGGTCCTTTTTCTAGACCTCTATCACTTTTTTATTCTCTGTGTTTTTACAGTAGGTCTAATTCGAATGCAAATTAGGAAAAGAACTAAAAAAAATGGTAAATCAATTGTCCTAGTTTGCTTTCATACTTTGCTTTCAATAGAAAGGCGTTGCTGGGAACAACGGACCTCTGATTGTAGTCCACCCTAGGCTACAACATGCTTGATAGAGATGTGTTGATGGTTTGCATGTGTGAGGCCCGATTAGTGGCCATTTAGCATCATAATGTGCATAGTCTTAAAGAGCATCTAGAGTAGCTTGCATTTTTTGAATTTGAAATGTCTTTCATATGCATAGCATTTAGAAAATGAGCATGTGTGCTATATGATGCATTTATTTTATGTACATTAAAAGGAACCACACACACCACGAAACACTTAAACGCTAGTGAGTTGGGCTTGACATCCAACCACTAGTAGGGTTCAACGACGGTGGGCGTAACTTCCATCCGTTGGCCCAAATCCTATGAACCCTTGATATATAGACCAATACCGGATCCAAGAACCATTTGTAGCCCAGAAAATTTGCATGTACTCCTCTTCGAAGGGTATAACGCTGATTGGGTGAGATTGGGTGAGGATCTGGGAGGACCTGTGCTCCTTGTCTGGGTGTGGGCTTCATTACCACACAGGGGATTTACGTGACTTGGAGTTCATAGCCAAGTTGTCGAGCTATGAGCGTACAGGTGAAATCCATTAAACCAAGAATAAAATCCAACAAGTTTTGCAAAACACGATAAGAGTTTCTACAACTGATACAACAAATCATTGAAAACACATCAAACAGTTTAGGGCTCAAATTTTAAAATGTAAAGGAGATAATCACATTGTTTACTTTGTATGCTTCTTTATTGCTTAATTCATCAAGATAAGGCCCTCCTTGAGGCCACAATTTTTAGTAAGAGAGGAAACCTCTCGAGTCTTGTTTAGTCGGTTCATCATGATGACTAGGCATGATAGAGCTCAATCACGAGCTAATGAGTCGGAGAGTTCATGGAGGGGCTCTGAATGCTCTCGATGTTCTCCTGAGGATATTTCAAACCTCGTACACCTCCTTGCTAGGCATCGCACTCATTGTGCACCTGAGGATCCAATCCTCCAAGCGTGACCTTCTGAGAGTCATCGTGAGCTCCCTTCATCATGCAGGGGGTTCACCCATACAGATCATGGGGTTTCTTCACATATGGTGAGAACCCAAGTCCCTAGGTCTCCATCTAAGGAGATAGAGAGTCATGGATCATACTCCATGAGTCAGTCCTATAGGGAATCTGAGTCTCATGCAGCCCATGAGAGGCAACTACTCCAAGACCAATTGGAGGAAGCGCACCGTCAGCGTAAGCGCCTAGAGCGTGAGTCCATAGAGAGAAAGAGAGTGCATCAACAAAGGTTGGATGAGCTCCAATGGTGTGAAGAGAGGATTTACCAATAGAAAGCACGTGAAGAACAATCATGTGAGGTAATTCCTAAAAAGAAGCTCATACCTAGAGTGTTCAGGCAACAAGTCAATGTGATGCACCCAGTGCATCATCAAGAGTTGCCACTTAAGCAAGTAGATAGCCATGCTTATAGATAGATAGACATGCCTAGGGTTATCGAAGAGCAACAGAAAGAGACATCTAGGGATCCCATGCATAAGCATGAGGTCGAGAGTAGTCAAGTCCGATAGGTGAGCAGTGTCAATGCTCGAAGGTCATCACAATCCTTGGGGCATATACAGTCTATTCCACCATATAAGGAACCTATGATTACTTTCCATAAATAGGAAGTCAAACCTATCCCTATCAGAGAGTCTGATCCTCCATTGCATATCATAGCGAGGATACAATAGATTATGTATAAGCGAGTGTTGGTGGATACAGGATCATCGATTAATATCATTACCACCTCAACATTCAAACATCTCAAAATTCCACTTTCTCACATCAAGGAAACAAATTTCATATTGCAAGCCTTTAATGATGTGGAATCCCCTACAGTAGGCACAATAGTCCTCCCCATCGAGGTGGGACAAAATATTATTCCTACATTGTGCTACATTTTAGAGGGATCAAGACAATATAATATACTGCTTGGTAGACCATGGATAAGAGCCATGGAGTGCATACCATCAATAGTGCATCAATGCATTAAGTACACCCATGGAGGTGAAGTTCATGTAGTTGAAGTGGACCCAGATCCCTTCAAGTATTATAAGCCTGAGGATAATCCGTAGGAACCAGGTGAGATGCCTATGCATCTGCAAGATAAATTGGATGAGCCTATCCAAAGTGTGGATGCAGCTTCACAGACGGTGTTGGAATTGCCATCCCCACCGCTATCACCTATGGAGTCACCTACAACCCCTACACTCTCGACACCACTTAGCAGGGAAGGATTAATGAATGCCCTTACGGAGTTGCTCACAGCTACTTCAGAGGTATCATTAGAGGATCTTCACACTCCTATCAAGGAGGAAGAACCTAGCATGGTCATGGATGCACCCGAGTGTATCACACCCTCTTCATCCATCATGACACCAGATAGTTCTTACGAGGACTATGGTGAATATGAAGAGCTTATGGAGGCTAGTATTACGATGCTGCCCACCATAGAGTCCACTGAAGATTTAGGTCAGCTTTTCATCGAGTCTCCACCTACGGATCCTATCCCGGAGACATCGTATGAGCATGAGGAAGGTTCAATTATCACAACTGAAATAGAACAACCTCAGTATGTGGATGAATTACCCACGATGCATGTAGTTGTGGAGTTTTCTCATGAGTTTGTGGGGATGGTCGACATTAGGCCAGATGATCAAGTGATTCTTAATCACATAAAGTAGGAGATGGGGGAACCCAGTGGTGTTTCCACATTGCCAGGGCAAATTTTGAAATTAGTCACTCCTGACTCATTTCTCATGGCACCATCTCGAGAGCACAAACAAGTAGGTTCCTCACATCAGATTGGGGGTACTAAAAGTGACACGAGTTCAACACAACGAAGTGAAACAAGAGCTTGAGTTGAGTCATATGCATGAGCATGTGGATAACATTGATGAAATGTATCATCAAGAAGCATCCACATCAACTCAAGTGAAGGAAATAGGTGATTTGCAATTACCTAATGGATCCATAGCATCCACTTTTCTATTTCCTTCAAATGACAAAGGTATTTCGAATCAGTCATTGGAAATACATATGAATTCTTTGTCAGTCTTGCGATCCATTTTAAGTCATCTAGAATGGATGGAGCATCGAATGGATGAGCAAGATAAGTCATTGCATTTTATCAAGAACCGGATTGAAAATCTAGAATTACAAAAGCAACCCTTGCCTGAGGATGAATCGCTTCCTGTGCAAGTACAAGAAAAGCCTCAATGGAAGCAAAAGCCCATGCGGCCAACCCAACCATTGGATTCTCAAAGCAAACCAATGTGGGGCAAGAGCCCAAAATAGTCACAACATAGTGGGACTCCATTACAAGAGTCTATGTATGATATCTTTTAGAAGCTACAAGAGGCTAAGGTCATCACCTTACCTAATGTCATCCCTTTAAACCCAAATAGAGTTAAACCTATGGGTTACAGGGAGCATCACTACTATCTCTACCATCGAATAGAGGGTCATGGCATTCGATATTGTCATGAATTTAAGAGTGTGGTGCAAAATTTGATAGATAAGGGGGTTTACCATGTAGATGGTTCTCTTAGAGTGCCCCAATATGATGAAGTGGAGGTTACGCCTCTTCATGAGTGACCTCGGAGTCGTTAGTCACCTCGTAGGCCCAATAGGCTAGTGCAACGAGTAGTTTCATTTTAGATGACTACTCTAACTTTGTTTCAAAAGTTACACGAGGCACAGGCATTCATATTACCTAAAGTTAAGCGTAGGGCATCCAAAACTGGGTCACCTAATAGAGGTCCCTTTTGTGTGTATCATCGAGTGCATGGACATGACATTCAGAGTTGCTAATCATTTAAGAGGGTCATCGAAGACCTAGTCGAACGGGATGAGATCCATGAGGATGGCTCTCTCGTTCACCCATGTCAAAGCATAGGCACACCGGTGAGGTCCAATATTCACCTAGGGGAGTTGAGTTCTATCACTCTTCCTAAACAAGCTGATTACTTTTCAGTAAATAGCATGCACGTTGGGGGTCTTCAAGGTAGCATACCTTTCCCACCAGCCATGCCACATTCGATAAGGAAAAATGAGGAATCTAGAGGTATTGCACCTCCCTCACCATTGTCGAATGGCACACTCACTAGGGGTATATAGGGCAGCATGCCCTTCCCAAAAGGCTCCAAGGGTTCTAAAAAACTTTCATCCCCAAAAGGCTCCAAGGGTCCCTAAACCGCTTGGTCATTCATTAAAAGCCCTAAGGATTTGCTTATAATCACTTGGTCATCCTAAAAAGCTCCAAAGGCATCTATTAGCCCTTTGGTCAAATGCAAAAGGCACCAAGAGTTTCTAAAAAATGCTTGGTCAACCCCAAAGGCTCCAAGGATTCTCAAAATCGCTTGGTCATCCCAAAATGCCCCAAAGGTACCCATAATCCCTTTGGTCAATCCCAAAAGCTCCAAGGATTCCTAAAAATTGCTTGGTCAATCTAAAGGCTCCAGAGGCATGTACTCACCGTTTGGTCAATTATGAGGCTCAAAACCCATAAAAATTATAAAATCAATAAAATCCAAAAAATGGTAAAGCATAAAATCCAAAAACATTTGCATTTGCATTTGAATTTTGCATTTTCATTTTGCATTTACACATGCATTCACTGCATTATTGCATTGCATATAGGCATTCATCATCCATTGCATTCCATAATAGAAGGCATTTGTGTTTGTCAGTCTTACAAATGATGCCACGTTTGTGTTTAAATCATGCATCTCTGCATTTATCATAATCCATCATTCATGTGAGTAATTATGTTTTTCAACACAACCTATAATGTTGCTATGGAGATATACTAGGGTTTTTCGGTCACTCAATCATACCTAGTAGTCTTATCAAGAGTTGGTAGAAAGCTTGCTTTGCTTTTGTAGCTAAGGTTCAGTTAGTATAGCCCTTAGCATATCAGAAGCCTATCACTAATCAACAAATTTAAACAATCCTAACAAGGACTAGGGGAAGATGAAAGCCATGAAGCAGGACCGGGTATCCTGAAGTGAAAAGAGTTATTCTTGCTTATCCCTCTATGTGGACGGTATGGGAAATATTGGCAGTTGGAAAAAGGATAGGTTAGTTCCCTATTCAGAATCCCTTGCTTACGATAAAATGAGCATATCCCAAAGAGATATCCCATATCAATCCTCATGATTGATACCCTAGATCGATATCATAGATCGACTCCCAGAGTGATATCCCATATTGATATCATAAGATCGATATTCTCAATCGATATACCAGAAATAATTTTTCCAAGTAAATCTCCCCAAAGGAAAGTTTCTGAAGAAGATTATCAAATGTAAATGCCGAAAAGTGAAGATCAAGTGAAGATCAAAAAATAGGCTTAAATCAAAGTTCAAAGTGAAGATCAAATGAAGATCATAAATCAAAAGTTCGAGCGGAGATCAAATGAAGATCCAAAATCCAGTTCAAAGAGAGATCAAATGAAGATCCAAAGATAGTTCAAAAAGAAGATGGAATCGACTCCCTTGCTTCACTACATATGAGCAAGTATCCCAAAAATTGAAGGATAGAAAGGAATGAGCCTGAATCCCTGGAATTGTCAACACTACTATACCTTACGCATGATGATATGTCTGATGCATTAGCATCTCGCTTATGAACAAGACCAATGTTTGAATGTGGAAGAGCTAGCTTCAGGTGTCCTGCATTGCCTAGTGGCTTAGTCCAACTAAAATCTAAACTTGAGATTGGATAAGACATTTGTGGAACCCCTATCTTAGCAATGGGCTGAAAGAATCCCACCTGACATCGGGGAACGCTCGTGTCTTATCTTAAAATATTCATTTGCACACACAGGGATAATGAACAGTTAGGGTCTATCCTAGCAAAAGCCTTTTATCTCAGAAGTCTAGTGTGGTTAGTATGCAACTTTTGATAAGTCTATTAGGGTGTTTGAGTCTCATGGAAAACCTCAAAAATTTCTCCCATAGCAACAAAGTGTCAAAAATTGCAACCATATAAATCATCAAATTGCAAAGTATCAAACCCATGATACATCATTATATAAAGCACAATCAACATATAGGATAGATACCGGATGGATATTAGAAATAATATTTAGATGACCACTGACTATATCGTGCACATTTTTCAAATTTGCAAAAGAAAATCGAATGACACATTATATCATTCACATCATAAACATTGCATACCATTGCATTTCATATATGGGTGATTAATTGATTAAATTCTTATCTTAAGGATTTTCAATTACATTCATGATTTTTATACATTCTGTGGTGTCATCCATTAGATTGATAAACATATTTGCATTCATTCCTTATGTTTTAAGTGATTAAAGCATACAGGTTCATTTACATTAGATTAGCATCATGTAAATAAAGCATTACATACATTAATGCATGAAAAGAAAGCAATATCAAATATGCGTTAAGAGAAAAACATCGCATCCATATGCATCCATCAAAAAGCACATCTAAGCATCTAGATCACTGCATATCATCATCATAAATCAAATAGCTATCTAGTGCATGTCATCCATACATCACATCATATAGCATCAACATAACATAAGCATTGCATCCATGTGCATCACATAAACATAAAATTAAAAATAAATGAGTACACAATAATGAGCCATAATAATGATCATATCATATATATAATGTGTGTCTCAGAGTACATCGGGAGTACAAAAATACCCGTAGGCTACAAATGTGTAGGTCCTCGACCTTACACCAAAAATGAGATATATCAAAAATATGTCCTATAATAGTAGAGCTCTAGCTCTGATCTACTCCCCCTATACCAGAGCTCTCACCGCCTCCCTCAGTACTATGCTCAGGAGCCTGCTCTACCTGCTACCCTACTGACTACTATGGATCCTACTGAGAGCCCTGAGTACCACCTAGCCCGAAGAGGCCTAGCACTCATCCAACTACCCCTATGCTATGGGCACCTCTATGCACCAGGACCTATGACTGGATGCTGTAGTAGACTGCCCTACCTCCCTAGTCCTGGTATGACTACTACCACCATGTGTACTAGAGGACCTATGTGTCCTCTCACTTCGATGGGTGCGATGGCTAGAGCTAGCAGTGGACTATCCTATAGTCTGAGATCTAGTCCATTGGGACTCTAGAGCATATGGATCCTCAAGAACCTCTACACCTAGCATCTGAATGTATCCAACTAGCTGGTCTACCCGAGCAACCCTGGATGCATGCCTCTCATTGGCACTCATAAGTAAACCCTATAGGCATTGAATCTCTACCATAGGATCCCGACCACCTAGTAGTACTACTACTGGTGCCATAAAGGCCCCATAATCACCTGAGAGGATGAAGGATCCCCCTCTATACCCTGAGAAGATCCTGCTCTACTACTATCGCATCCCTCTATGCCAGTGCCAAGTCATGAGCATGAGTGAGCTCACCAACCTAGGTCTCTATTATAGTAGCCCATGTTGTCAAGCTAGCAATATACTACTCTACCTATGTCAATCGATGATCTCTCTCTATCAATTATACCTATAGAGTAGCGATAGTAGTGTCACGCTCCCTCTACTACATCTAGAATCGACCAAGCTGACTCTGCAAGTCAGCCACCTATGCTAAGAGTAGTCCCTCTACACTATCAGGAGGGACCTCACCCTCCTCTAGAGCCTCCTCATCAGGATCAATCTCAAGAGCCTCCTCAGTGGTAGCCTCTATACCCCAGCCACCCTCTATCCACTGGTGCACCTTACACCCATCAGGATCCACCTCTACTTCTTGATCTACAACACAACCTAGAGGCCCTATCCCATACCAATAAAACATAGACCACCATCCATCATACTCTAGAGTGGTCATCGCTATGTCAACCCTAGTCTCCTAGAAGTCATCTAGAGCATCACCTAGAGCCGGAGGCTGGATCCATGATAGATCCCTCTCCAAATCCAAGTACCTATAAGTGAATGGGATCTCTGGGATGTCCTACACCATGCCAAACTATAGGACATGAGAGAAAAATTGAAACTCTCTAATCTCAACCTTTCGATCGAGTAACCATCTATCCCAATGAGACCATCGAAGCCACTCACCGACCTCAAGCCAATCAAGACAATCCATGTAGGGCCACCACTGGATATCATCCAGCCCAAGTCCTACAAACTAAGTAATGTAATGTTGGGTCTCACCAGCATGAGTCCTACTATAGAAGCCCTCCTCCTCCCGAGGCCAGCAGGCAGCATAGCACTGATGCTCATCATCAATATCTATAATGTGTAGGGGCAGCTCCCTAGGATGCTCTATCCTGATATGCTACCAGCCCTAAATCTATAAAAGTAGACTACAATTGATGCCCTTACGACTACGCTTAGTAATCTGATATAGCTCATGATATAACTGAGCTAATAGAGTGCTCCCCTAGGCTAGGAGCAGTGGTTAGCGGATAGAGCTCTATACAACTCTACGTATAGTAGCTAGAAGGTTCCAAGGAATCCTCATACTCAAGGAGTCTGGAAGCACATATTGCACCACCAGGTGCATGAAAATGGCCTCGCACATGGAGAAGACATTCTTCCCCTACCAATAGCCGATGTGGACCCCTCCATGGTCAATGGCGCCTTGAGCCTCCTCACTCCGAGCACCGAAGATAGCATCGAAGATGGACTCCTTAGCCCTAGAAGTAGAGCATACGATGGCCTCACCATCAATGGGGATCCTAAAGATCCTATATACATCCTCTAGTGTAACTATCATTTCACCTATAGGTAGGTGAAATGTGTTGGTCCGCATATTCCAGCGATGGGCCAACGTAGTCAGATAGGATTGATCTACCCTAATAGTGGGTAGATCCAGAACGTAGTCAAAGTCGACAACTCCGAACCACTCTCGCTCACCATCAGTGAGCTCTCCATAGAGAGTCTTTAGAATGTTAGGCTCTCACACTCTAGAGGTCAATATCTAAAATAAATAGCATAAATAAGGAAAAATCTAACTAAAACAAGCAAAAACATTTAAAAATGATCTAAAAATCATCAAAAATAGTAAAAACTGATAAAATTGCAAAAACATGTCATCATGCAGGCCTAAAAATCAAATTTGTCAATCAGACAAGTCAAAAATGCATTAAATGATATTAATTGCCTCTAAAAATTAGAAAAATTAAAAATTTTGCAAAATTTTCCTAAAGTTGGTGAACCTGGGTCAACCCTACGGTCCGCATGCGATCAAAAATTGACCATTGGGATTTTGAATGCTGACCATATTAGCTATGGTCCCCAATTGACCAATTGGGAACCACAACTGGTACCTACGGTCTCCGATTGAAGTCCGACCGGGTGCGATACCGTGACCAAAAATGCAAAAAAATTAAATCTAAGCTACCCTAGCCTAAGATGAGGTTCATTACCAATAATTTAGTGAAATTGATTTACCAATTACTTAATTGGGTTCATTTTAAGTGGTAATGGATGTGAGGTCTTGGTTTTTGAGTTACCTTGCCCTCGCCTCATCCCCCATGGCTAGAAGACGCTTGCCCGTGCCCTGCCATCATGTTGTGAGTCGGTGTGCGGGTAAAGTGTGGTAGGTTGCAGGTCAGTTTTGTCAACTGTCACTATCAGAGCTCTAGTTTGTAAGTCACTATCAAGGAATAATGAGAGATATTTGAAATTTAGAATTTTTATAGACTTCTCATATTCGCGTGGACCGCAGGCCCTAGCCGTGGTTCCCAAATTTGCAAATGGGAACCGTAGACCCTAGCCATGGTTTGCAACTAGCAGAAATTTAGAAAATCCCACCATGGGAAGGGCCAAAAAGATCAATTAATGCCTCCCATTGGGTCAGAACTCAATAAAAGCAAACTAATTTGGAAATTTGGTGATAATCAAGCATCGAGATCCAATAAAAATTAAAAATCTAGCTGAGATTATAAAGTACAACCGAGGTCATCGCTATGATAATCCTTTCATGGAGTGACGCACCTCCCAACCAAATAAATAAGCTCAATGCATAATTCAAAATATTCAAAAAAATCAAATAATTAAAACACCAAATGCGCCTCGTATTCAGTAATTTACCCTATACACTTGGCGGTTGCAGCGACTTGCGATCCATGCAATCCGACAAGATGAGTAAATTACCATAAGGACATTTGGGGAAAAATTGTCATCATTGATCTGATATGCTTCTTTTCAATCCCTAAGAAGGCCTTCATGGTTGGACTGCTCCACGGGAATGAGGCGTTGCATGTCATTTCTTCTATGACCTCTTTTTCAGCAAATCATCGATAATTTGATTCAACACAAATCTGATTGGATTTGTATCAATTTGATTCCCTAAGATGGCTATTGTAGCCTGACTGCTCCATGGGATAGAAGCGTGCAAATACTATTAATAGTTGGAATCAAAAGCTGAACTAGGCCTAGCCAAGGCATTAATTTGCTCAAATCTAAATTTGTTCAGATCATCCATGGTGGTCAAGTGACATCGTCGCTTTATTCATTGTCATTACCCTCATCGACTCATCGCTTGAGGGGGTAGTCATAATATCAAATCATAATCAAAATCAATAGAAGATCCCAGAGATCGTAGATCCCTTGATCTTGTCAAAATTGTGTTCATCCTTGCGAATCATTGTCAACAGCTATCATAAGCTTACCCCTTTGCTTGGGGAAAATAGCAAATATGATATTTGCTTGTTGTTCTTCTCCTTTCGGATATATGGGTCATAATATACCTATGGAATGCACAGCTACACTGAATGAGATGAGAAGGGCACAAGCTTTTCAAGTTTAAGCCTCCAAAGAGTTGGAAGCAATGATTCCAGGATGCGCGTCCTTTTGTTGGACCTGGGGCATCTAATGTTGATCTGACTAATGATCATCATAGAACCTTCGACATCATTTTAGGAGGTCTATTTTTGCTCAGCGTTGTTCGATCTCACAATGCATCTCAAAAGGGGCATCTGTAGACACCTAAAACACGTCATGTCGAGGGTGACTACTCATATGGACATGCTACAAGACCATATGGAAGATCTTGGATAGACTCCAAGATAGAGCAATGGTTCTAACCACTCAATTTGGGCTCCTTGGCCTAATCAGTCTGAACCATAGCCCAGACCTATGGTTTATAGCTGAACCATGGTTGAGACCTACGGTTTGTAGTCTAGACCATAGTTGTGACCTACGGTCTTAACTGAAGTTCAGTTGGCCTTCAATCCGAGCCAAATCGGTTGAAATGACCATTGGATCTAGAAGAAGGTGGTTAGAGGGTAGAAGCTTCCATTCCAACTATCCTAACCACCCCTTCTTGATCTTGGCTTCTCTAGGAAGCCACCCCTAGCCCTTGGGTAGTCCTATAAATACCCCTCAAAATTAGGGAAAATAGAGAGAGCATTGGATATTTGAGCAGTGAAGCCCTATCGAATTGTACACTCAATCGAGTATACTAAGAGAGAGCTATTGCACTTATCCCCTACCTACTTGCCAAGATTCATGATGAATTGCATTATGGATGCCCTAGGAGTCTAGGAGAGCCAAGAAATGCAAATCCAAGCAAACGAAGGCCCATCATAGTGATTTAACCACCAAACCTATCAGAAGGACATCGAAGGTGACCCTTGAACATCAATTGGACAAGGAGGTTAAGCCCACTACCCTTGGAATTGAGGGTAAGCCTATCAGAGTGCTAACCATGGTTGTCAACCATGGTTTATAGTGCAGACCATGCACCAGAGCTATGATTTGTAGCAGAGGTATAACCACCTTCCTATTTCTATTTATATCTAGCTAATTAGGTTAGATTAGTTGTTTTTATGGTTTAATAGCATTTTAGAAGACTTATGACCGTAGAATTAGGTTAGATTTACTTCTTTATGTTTATGCTTCAATTAGGACTTAAATGCTTTCTTTATGCATGTTTATGCTTCACTTTTCATATCTGATCCATGCATAGTGTAGTTGCTACTTTCCTTTACGCTATTACATGAATCTTGATTCACTTTGCATAGCTTAGAAGCATTCTTTATATTTTCTTGATTATGCATGTTAATGGTGTCATTATGCAATTTACCTAAAAGGGCCTCATCATGAGAGGCTGCCTATATTTTTGACATTCTTGTGTTGTTTCTTGACCGTAGGGAATAGTTTCAAAGGAGAGCAAACCATCAAGTTCCTTCCCCATCGCGAAGAAGAGGGCACCTCCACCCTAGAGCAGTTCGTGCCATTCTGAAAGGCATTTGGAAATCACACCTACCCTTAAGAGGGAAAACAATTGTGCACTCCTATTGTAATATTGTATCAAAATGAATATCCCTAAGAGGGACGTACTTGTAATTGGATTTTGACTTTGAATACAATGGAATATCCCGTAATCCGATGTGACCATTTTTGGTGGTTACACTCCATAAAATGATGAAAAAAATGGTGAAAGTGGATCCCCTTGTTGGATTCCTCTGGAAGCTTTGAATAGTTGGGATGAATTACCATTGATGAGAACTGAGAAAGAAACTGTAGATATGCATTCCATAATCCATTTTATCCATTCTTCACTAAAACTAATTTTTTGCAATATTTGGGCTTAAAATTCCCAACTTACTCTATCATATACCCTGGATAAATCTAGCTTAAGGAACATACTTTTTTTTCCCTTTTGGCAAAGCTTGTAAATAGTTTTGGAGAGATTAACCATGGTAAGATTTGTTTCCCTTTTGTATACCCTACACAAATCCCCCTAGTTCTGGAGAGATTAACCATGGTAAGATTTGTTTCAACCTATTTTCCATCAATTTGCTTATGATATTATAAACCACATTGCATAGAGCAATTGGTCTATAGTTAGTGAGATTTTCCATATCTCCACCTTTCGGGATGAGAGCCAAAAAAGTGTGATTCAAGTCTTTAAGAATTCTTCCACTAGTCCTGACTTCTTATACCACTTGGGTTACATCCTTTGCAATTATATTGATGAGGATTGATGTTAGATCTTTCATATGACCCCTCTAGTAGTTCCTAGCTAGGTTTGCATAGTTTATTTCTTGCAAATTAATAATTGTAAGTGAGTCTCCTTCTCACATGCACTTGTGGGCACTAGTTATCTTCTAGTTGTCATTTAGAGTGTTAGTTAGTAAGTGTGAACTCAAAGTAGGAAGTGTGTACTTCAAGATAGCTAAAATGGATCTTCTAGTTAGCAATATTCCTTTCTCTTAACTTAGAAGTTTACGTGCATTCTCCTTTGCACTTTTGTAGCTTATGGTTAAGCATATTGGATCAAATCCATGATTTGATGGGTTGGTTATGTATTTTGGGCCATTAGTGCCTATATATTGAATTGTAAATAATAGAACACTTAGTTGGATTTTCAATCCTTTTCATTGGTATCAGAGCCTAGTTCATGTTTGCACTAGGGCTTGTGAGGTGAGAGGATAGGAGATAGTTTTATTATGAGAAATATTTTCTCATTGAGGACTCGGTTTAAGCCCAAGGGGAGCTTGAAAACCATTCGGAGAAGGAAGTTCCTTCGTCGACAAACTCCTCGTTCCAACTTTTTGCTTATGCTCAAGAGGTATAGGAAAAGTTTGCCTCAAAGTTCTTCATATTGTGATCCTTGGAAGGGATTGGATCGTAGCTACGGTCCAATTAGGATTAGGGAGCCATTTGACCCTACTCCCCCCCATTTTTGAGTACTGAAGAGCTCCAGGAGGTCATCAAAGCTAGGTCGTGTGTCGACTTAGATCTGGTTGCCTTTCAAATGCTGGTCGTGTGTCGACCGGATCTTGAAAGGAGAGCTACAGGAGGGATCTGCTGCTCTTATTTTTTGCAATTTAAGCTTTTCAAAATTTGGAATTAACCCCCCTGGTTAATTTTTAAAATTTTTAGTTTGTAATAGAAAAGCTTTAGTTTTCATTAATATATTATTTTTTTAATATATTAATTTTGTATATTGTAAAAAAATATATATATATAATTTTTTTTTTAGCAGTCGAACGCTTTGCAGCAGGTTCGGCTGCATTCGGTAGCCCGGCCAGGCCACGGCGGCTTTCGGCAGCCCACGACGCCTATCCGTCGTTGCCTGCCGGTCGTCTGCCATCGGGCAGCAAGCCGATGGCAATCGTTGTTCGTAGCAATAGCGATTGTGGTCGTCGCTCGATGCGTTTGTCAGTCCGACAGCAGATCTCGAGTCCATTGTCACCCGACAAGCACCAGGCATGACTGTCGTGGCCGTCGTTGTTCGTCGACAACGCAACGCCCGGGGCCGAGCCGATGGCAGCTTGCACTGTTCGTCGGCCTGACAGCCTGACAGTTTGTCAGGCTGTGGCTCCGGTGCGGCAGGCTCAGCCGCTGCAGCGCCTGATAGCATTGTCAGGCGTTTGCAGGCTTGGCTGCCTGTGATGCAGTGCCTGACAAGCTTGTCAGGCGGTTTCCAGGCCTGCTATCCGTAGTGCCGCTACGGCAGCGTCTGACAGTGCTGTCAGACGTCTACTGGGCCTGTGGCCGACAGTGCCAGGGCCAGTCGCAACTTGGCCAGGGGCAGCTGCGTGCTTGGCGACATTCCTTGTGCATGAAAAACTTTGTGCACAGGAATTTGGGTGCACGAAAATAAGTGCACAGAATTTGGTGCCACCTAATTGGAATTTTGCATGATTTTACCACTATAATTATTCTGCCTTGTAATTGGAGTTTGTTGTTGGTGTTTTATCTGCTCGGGAAGCGTGCAACAGAGTTTTGTGAAGTCTGCCTTGGGAAGTGTGCCACAGTAGCAGCAGAATTTCATGCACTGAAATTAAGTGGGAGTGCACTGTAAGTCATTTTGAAGGGTAAATTATTGTAATTTTTAATTTTTTACTATTTAAGGTAGCATGTTAAATTTGGTGTTTATTAATTTAATTTTTAAATAGCTTGATTAAATTCATTAATCTTTGATTAATTGAAATTTAATTTTTAATTAAGTTATTTTTAAGTTAATAAATGCTAAATTGCACCTTAGATTAGTTTAAAAATTTCAAAATTTTCAGCCTTAGGAGTAAAATTTTCAAATTTAGAAGCACTCCATTGTAACAAGGAAAATTTCCATTTTCTTTCCTTGATTAGTGCTTTCTCATTTTTACTCCTGGCTTATACCCGGGAACACATGGCTTCTGACTTGGCTGCCCAAGTGGCAGAACTGGCCCATGTTGTAAATGCTTTGGCAGATAAAGCTAATGACACTACCATGGCAGAAGTCCTTGGCAATCTTGCCATGAAGGTAAATGACATTTCTTTGCATAATGCTTCAACTTCTGCTCATGATTCTCGTCTGAGAGTTCGTTGTGAAGTTCCATTGTATGATGGATCCAGGAACCCTGATGTCTTGAATAGTTGGATTCTTGACATGAGTTCTTGGTTTTCTTACTCTCAACTTTCAGAAGATGATATAGTGCCTTATGCTAAGCTAAAACTTTCTTGGTTTAGCCAAAGTACTTGTTGAACGAAAAAGAGGACAGGATGTACTCACTACATGGGATGAGCTTGTACAATGTCTTAAGACCAATTTCTATCCTTCAAATTATTCTAGGGAATTGGTTATTAAATGGTTTCATTTTCGACAAGGTACTAATATGTCTGTACAAGAATATATTTTCCAGTTTAACAAGTTCAGAATACTTGTGAATGTGGAGGATGATGTTCCAGGTTTGATTCTCAAATTTCAAAGTGGCTTGTTAGAGCATTTGTACAGGGAACTAATGTTTGTTTCTATGGAAACGTTGGATTCAGTTTTCAACCAGGGCAACTTATGCGAGGACAAGTTTAAGGCGCAATCGCAGTGCATTCCGCACACCCGTTACTCAAGTGGTTGCAAACTCATCAAAAGGGAATAATTCTTTCTCACAAAAGAAGAATTTTGCTCAAAAGAAGAATGTGTCTTCTCCATCTCCTTCTTCTCCTTCCCCTTCCGCTTCTACTCCTTCTTCTTCTTCTTCTAAATCTTCTTCTTCTTCTTCTAAGAAATTTTGCAATTATTGTAAGAAGAAAGGGCATGAGAAAGCTGATTGCTTTAAGCTTAAAAAGAAGAGTTTAGTAATTACTACTCAAGAGGAGGATGCTTCCAAGGGTCCCCTTGAGTCTGTAGGAGAGAGTAGAGTATATACGAAATTACGAGGTAAGCTTAATGAAGTTACCTTGGTAAATGTAAGTTCATCGGAAGGGGCTCGTGATGCTTTGTTCATCACTCGAGCCCATTTGCTTCATAATTTTGCAACCGATTGTATAGTGGATAATGGCTCGCAGAAAAATCTAATTGCGAGGTCCATTGTCGAGCGTTTGAAGTTACCTATGGAGCCTCATCCTCAACCTTATTCTTTGGGTTGGAAGGATAGTGGAAGAGGCTCAGAAATCACTCACACTTGCACATTAAAATTTGCACTTGGCCCACATTTCATAGATCAAGTCACTTGTGATGTGACTCCTATGGATTGTTGTGGGATTTTGCTTGGACAACCTTTTCAATATGATAGGAGAGCTGTTTATGATGCTTTCAAAAGAACCTACACACTTCAAAAATATGGTAAGGTCTTTCTCATTAAAAGCACCAACACTCCTAACATCATTCTAAGTTCCAAGCAAACGAAAAGAGTAATTAAGAAAGGTGGTGATGTTGCTCTAATTTTCATTCGCTCTCAAAACACTTCTACATCTACATCCATTACAAAGCAACACTCTTCAATGGATAAAATATTGCAAAGTTATTCACACATATTTCAGGAGCCAAAGTCTCTTCCTCCAATTCGCACAATTAATCACAGCATTGAAATAATTCCTGGTTCTTCCCTTCCTAATGCTCCCATGTATAGACAATCTATTTTGCAAAATGAAGAAATAAAAAGGCAAATAGAAGATTTGTTGTCTAAGGGTTTCATTAAGGAAAGTACTGCTTGTGCCTCACCTATTTTGTTAGTTCTTAAAAAAGATGGCACTTGGAGATTATGCATTGATTTTCGTGCTTTGAACAGAATTTCTGTGAAGAATAGATATCCCTTACCCCGCATTGATGATTTATTAGATCAGCTTCAAGGAGCTAAGTTCTTTTCAAAAATAGATCTCAAAAGTGGATATCATCAAGTGCGTATCCAAGCCGAGGATACATGGAAGACAACTTTTAAGACGAAGATGGGCCTCTTTGAATGGTTGGTCATGCCCTTCGGTCTTACTAATGCTCCCGCAACCTTCATGAGGTTGATGAATGATGTATTTCGTGATGTACTTGACAAATTTGTCATAATATATCTTGATGATATATTGATTTTCTCAAAAACTTGGGAGGAACACCTTAGGCATATCCAAAAAACCCTTGATCTTCTTGCGAAGAATCAATTATATGCCAATTCTTCCAAGTGTTCTTTTGGCAATACTTCAGTTTCTTACCTTGGCTATGTGATTAGTGAAAGTGGAATTCAGGTAGATCCCATAAAAGTTGATGTTTTACTTAAGTGGTCCCCTCCTACAACTCTCACTGAGTTAAGGAGTTTTCTAGGACTTGCGAATTTTTATCGCAAGTTCATTCCTCAATATTCCACCCTTGCACCTCCATTGCATTATCTCACTAAGTCCAAAATTCCATTTCATTGGGAGAAAAGCCAAGAAGTTGCCTTTGAGAAACTCAAAAAGAAACTTTGTACAACACCCGTGTTAACTTTACCCGACCTCTCTCAACCTTTTGAGATTGAAACGGATGCCTCTAAAGTTGCCTTAGGAGCCGTGCTCAAACGTAATGGTCATCCAGCTTGCTTATCATTCAGAAACTTTTTCTCGCTGCTAAGTTGAACTATTCGACATATGACAAGGAGTTGTATGCTTTAGTTCAAGCTATTAAGTATTAGAGACATTACCTTTTGGGAAAAGATACAAGTAGTACACACCGATCATATGCCTCTCAAGTTTTTACAATCTCAAAGTAAAATTGAAGAATCAAGACATATGAAGTGGGCCTCTTACCTCCAACAATTTCACTTGGTGATCAAGTACAAAAAGGGGAAGAGTAATACTGTTGCTGATTGTTTGAGTAGGCCTCCAACCGCTCTTGCCTTAACAGTTATGTCCACTTCACACTTGGGATTTCAGACTTGGCCTAATCAGTATTCACAGGATCCCGATTTTGGGAAAATATTTGAGCAAGTGAGTAAGCCTTCTTCTTCCAATTTGCGTCCTTTCCAAGATTTCTACATCAAAGAAGGACTTCTTTACAAATTGGACAAGGTTTGTGTTCCTTGTGAGCCTAGAGTGTCACTTCTTAAGGAAGCTCATTCTACACTTTATGGTGGTCACTTTGGGAAGCATAAAACACTTCATCATTTGCAAAGATTTTTCTATTGGCCTAAAATGCAGAGGGATGTGTTGAGATTTCTCAAACAAGGTGCAGTTTGTTGTCGCTCAAAACCAGCTAATAGGAAGTTTGGCTTAGGCATGCCTTTGCCCATTCCTTCCCATCCTTGGGAAAGCATTTCCATGGATTTGGTTAGTGGTTTTCCTATGACAGTGCGCCAACATGATTGTGTGTTCGTGGTGGTTGACAGATTCAATAAAATGGCTAAGTTTATTCCATGCTGCAAGACAAGTTCTGCATCATACTTAGCCCAATTTTTCTTTGACAAAGATTTGGCGTTCCTTTGGTCTACCTACCAAGGATTATCTCGGATCGTGATTCACGCTTTGTGGGTCACTTTTGGCATTCTTTGTGGAAGATTTTGGGAGTTTCCCTTAACTTTTCCATCGCCTATCATCCGCAGTCCGATGGGCAGATTGAAGTGGTAAACCGTACACTTGTGCAAAGTTTACGAATCTATCATCACGCTTCACCAAAAAAGTGGGACTTGAGTCTCACTCATATTGAACATGCCTATAATAGGGCCCTACATTCTTCTACAGGTCATTCACCCTTTGAGGTTTGTATGGGATTTCAGCCCTTGGCACCTTATGAGTTACCTTTGTCTTTGCCTTCTCCTTGTCACTTCACATCTTCGTAAGGAGCAAGACAAGGCACACTCATTTATTCAACACTTGCACAATCTTCAATCAAAGGTGGTTGAGATTTTGCAAAAGACACAACAACAATAGAAAAAGGCCATGGATCGACATCGAATTCCTCATCCATTTCAAAGTTGGTGACAAAGTTTGGTTGCATCTTGACAAGCGGCGTTTTATTGATAAGACTCATAGCAAAATCAAACCAATTCGCTATGGGCCTTATACTATTCTTCAGCAGGTGTCCGAGAATGCTTTCCGCCTTGATCTTCCCGCACACTTGGGAATTCATGACGTCGTCAATGTAGATCTTTTGAAGTTGTACTTTGACTCTACATTGGAGACTAGCACCAGCCTATCAGCCATCCCGTGGACGTGGTTCCCGAAGCTCAGTTACCATTGGATGCAGATCAGATCTATGACACGAAGACTCGACAGACTCGCCAGGGGTCTACCACCTCATATCTTGTGGCTCGACGAGGACAGCTGCCGCATCAAGCTCGTTGGATTTCTTTTCATCAGATGTCCCGTGACTTTCCTATTCTTCCGAAAGCATTGGAGTCCAATGCTTCTATTGTGGGGAGGCATGATGAGGATTGATGTTAGATCTTTCATATGACCCCTCTAGTAGTTCCTAGCTAGGTTTGCATAGTTTATTTCTTGCAAATTAATAATTGTAAGTGAGTCTCCTTCTCACATGCACTTGTGGGCACTAGTTATCTTCTAGTTGTCTATTATTTACAATTCAATATATAGGCACTAATGGCCCAAAAATACATAACCAACCCATCAAATCATGGATTTGATCCAATATGCTTAACCATAAGCTACAAAAGTGCAAAGGAGAATGCACGTAAACTTCTAAGTTAAGAGAAAGGAATATTGCTAACTAGAAGATCCATTTTAGCTATCTTGAAGTACACACTTCCTAATTTGAGTTCACACTTACTAACTAACACTCTAAATGACAACTAGAAGATAACTAGTGCCCACAAGTGCATGTGAGAAGGAGACTCACTTAAAATTATTAATTTGCAAGAAATAAACTATGCAAACCTAGCTAGGAACTACTAGAGGGGTCATATGAAAGATCTAACATCAATCCTCATCATATATCCCAATAGACTCTATAGAACTCTACTGGAAATCCATCTGGACCTGGGGCCTTCCCTGTCTATATATCAAAAATTGTTTCTTTAACTTATTCCTCTCTAATATCTCTTAAGAGCTCCTCATTTTGTTTCTATAAAATTAACATTGGTATACTTTCTAAAATTTCCTCTTGGTGCTGAGTGGAAAGATCTGGATTTGCAGTAAATAAAGTTGAAAAGTATTAATTTACAGTTTCTTGCATACCTAGGGTAGTAGTTTCCATGTTTCCATCCCCTGTGGATAAGGCATCGATCCAATTATAGTGATTACATGATGTGGCTGAGTGATGGAAAAACTTTGAATTCCTGTCTCCCACTTGCAGCTAGATTATTCTTGCTCGTTGTCTCCAATAGGCTTCCTCTTTCTTGTCTAACTCTTCTTACTCTTGCATCGAAAGACTTTCTTTATGGAAAATATCTTTAGATATAAGTTCTGAGTGGATCATTTTTTCTATTTCTTGCATTCGAACTGAAATATTTGCTCTCTATTACTGGAAATCTATCCGATGATATTTACTCTATTTTTTAATTTACCTTTGATAAAATTTAATCTGGAGTGAAGCTAAAATTATGTTGTCCCATTTTCTAGATTTTCTTGTTCCCACCACTATTTCATTAGCTCTGGTAAGTTGTTTTGGAGCCAAAAATTCTCAAATCTAAAAGGATGATTCTTCACCTGAGACCTTTTTCCTATGTAGATAGATACTAGAAAATGGTCAGATGCTAACTGATTCAAAATTTGTGATTTATAGTGCCAAAGGATGGAGAATTTCTTCCCCACAAGAAACCTATCTAATATATATTTTATTGTGAATGCTTCTTTTCTCTTATTAGTCCATGTGTTGTTGCATCCTGGTGGAGGTATGTCAATCAAATATAGGTACTTTTATTGAGCTAGAAATAGCCTATCCTTCTCATTGAGTTGGGTAAAACCTCCTTCTTGATCATGCACTAACATTTTAGCATTGAGATCCCCTCCCACTATCCAAAAATATTCTGGATGGATTTCCCTCAACTATTGTACTACATTCCATTGGATTTTTTGAGCTCGTACCTCTATCATGCCATAAAAATTAATTATCATCCAAACTAGCCCAAAGTCCCTCTCCCTAAGTTTGGTCATGAGGATTCCTTTGGCTGAAGCTGAGTCCATCAATTGGAAGTAGTTTTTATTCCATAAAGTGGTAATTCCTCCTGAAAATCCTTGAGAGGAATGGGCCATAAAATCTGCCTACCCCCAACATTTCTTGGTAATATTTTTCATAAATTCTACGGAATTTCTAGTTTCCTATAGAAAAACCACATCTAGGTTGTTTTATAAAATTATTTAAACAATCATTCCATAGGAATGATTGTTGTTTAAACCCCTTACATTCCATGTGTTTATAATCATTGAGGGTCTATATTGTAGAAGTTGGCAATGGAATTCACCAATCCAAATTCTCTCATTTGTTCTCCTTTTATTTTTTATTATAATCCAATAAATAAGAATCAAGAATTCAAACCCTTTGTGAACTTGCATTCTTTGGTTACTTCTCTATATGGCTGATTCCTAGTGTCAGATTCTCTCTGTTTTTCTTTGCCACTCTCATAGTGATGTCTTTTGATGGATTTTGATCTTGTAGATGCACTATCATTGCCCCTACCATATCATTTTATTGAAACATATATATCTTTGGTGTTTGTTTTTGCTCTTTCCAAACCCCTAACAAGTCAATTTTGTGGGGTCTAGATGTCTCTGATTCTTGTTGTTGTGTCATAATCTTATGATTTTATTGAATCTAAAATTTTGAGAAATTATAATTTGGGAGAGGTTTGTCTCCTGTGGGATGGGGGTGTGCTCCCGATGGATCTGTTGTTCTCCTTCATGGTGTTGTCCCTTGTCATTGACTGGTTCCACCTTTGAATCCTATTACCCTTCCATTGGATCATCTAATTTAAGGATTTCATATTTATTAGAAGATACCCTCCAATATGGGCATTGGTTCATTTTTTTTGCTTTAGTTGGATTTCATCCTCTTGCTTGATAATTATTTCTTTGGACTCTCCTTGTTACTATTTGAAATCCTTCATCATTTTCTTTCTATGGGGGAGGGTTTTTAGGATTAGTTTTAGGTTGATGCATCTCCTCTATCCCTATTTTAGGGAAGTTTATTACCAGATGCCCATACTCATGGCAAGATCTGCGCCTAAAAGGAATCGATTCATAATCCACTTGTTGTCTCCATGTATTTCTTCCCACTTACAATTCAATTTCTATCAGGAGTGGCTTTTCCAGGTCCATATCCACACATATCCTTGCATATGTTGTTGATCCCCCTCTACTGATTCTCGCAATCTTCCTATATATGCCCCCAAGAGATTACCAATCATCACAAGGATATCCTCTCTCCAAAATTCAAGCAGGAGACCAAAGAGCTTTAGCCATATTGGGACGATTGATGGCTCACATGCTACTGTTCCAATGTTGTATGGTCCCCCTTCAAAATCCTTGTTCCTCTCTGAAACCAATATAAAATTTGCTACAAAGTACCCATTTGAAAGAAGAAAAATATCAACTTCTTGGGAATCCCAATGTTTCCTTACCCAGTTGTATGATAAATTATGGGATGGCCTCAACCCCACAAATTTACAAATCAAAGCATGGGTGGATTTGTACATGATGTCTTCTACAATTAATTCTTCTTCAATCTCAAGGACAAAAACTGATTTTGCTTGATGAAAACACTCATTTCTCCATGTTTGATCTGGTTCTGTATCTTTTTATTTGTTAGATTCTTGTATTTATTTTCTATAATGTGCCTCCATGTGGACCTCTCTCATGTTTTTACCCTTAATTATTTCTATATACGATTGTTAGTTGAAGGACACATCTCCCTGATTGACTTGTAAATCATCAGTACTAAAAATTTTGGGGATGCTATGTGGGTTCTATTTTTTCTTATCTTCTCCTCAATATTTCCAGCACTATTATATGGCCCACCAGGGTTGGGGGCCATTGAAAACCATAGAAAATTGAAAAAACCCTAACAATTCACACCAAGAGAAAAATAGACAAATAAAAAGTACCTGCAATTGTTCTAAACATAGTTTTATGCAACGAAGTCCCAACCTAAGCCTTGCATTCTGCCATCGATTTGCCTCAAACCCTTACAGGAGAACTAACTCTTCATATTTTTCTCTTACATTATAAATATCACATAAAATATAAAGATAAAGTCTCTCATGTTTACTCATAACTCCTTACTTCTAAACTTGACACTTCACTCTCATATATCACATTGACAAACAAGACACCTCACACACTTATTTACATGACATATACTCACACTTAAGAATTGGACACATACTATAGACTCAAATACCAAAATCACTCAGTAATCTAAATATATATAAAGGTACCAAATAATGTAATTCCTCCAATAAATTTTGGATTTTGTCCTATTAACTTTTTGCCCTAATGCTCTTTCATATTCCTTTAATAAGTTATTCAAAGCTTTGGCCTTGTTTTTCCTACCCTTCCAAAAAGTGATGTATCATCTACAAACTATTGATGGGTGATGTTGTCAATGTTATTATGAGCATTAAGTCTACTTATTAGCCAATATTTGTATGTCTTCTTCAAGTTCCTTTGCAATATCTATGCCATAATAATGAATAGATATGGTGATAGAGGATCTCCTTGTCTAAGAATCTTCTTGTCTTTAAATGATTCTATTACTAACCCATAGACTAGCATTGAATATAATACTATAGAGACACAATCTTTAATCCATCTGATCTATTTTTAACAAATCCTAACATTTCTAATATTGCCAAAAAAATACCATTTAACCCTATCATAGGATTTATTCACATCAAGTTTTAAAATCATTGCTCTCTTTTCTAGAAGCTACTAAATGCATTACTTCATGAGCTGCTATGATCCTATCTAGAATCTATCTCCCTTTCATAAATCCTCATTGCTCTTTTAAAATATTTCTTTTCTAAAAATGGTCTTAACCAATTTACCATTACTTTAGAGAATATATTTTATGCCATATTTACATAGGCTTATGGGCTTAAATGAATCAAACCATTTGGGGTTATTTTTTAAAAAATATGAAATTATATTGGGTATCTCCATAAACATTTAAAGAGTTGATAAAATGTTGGATAAATTATAATAAAGCTAAAGCATTATGTATTCTTTGGAGGATTGACCTTGCCATTATTTGTTGGAATTTATGGCTTGAAAGGAATAATAGAATTTTTAAAAATAAATATCAAAATCATACCCAAGTTTGGAACCATATTAATGCCTCTCTTGTAGAATGTCTAAAAATATGCTGCTCATCATGGGAAGTCTCAATTGCAAAAAAGAAAAAGAGGAGCTAATAACTTGGATACAAGATTTGAACATACATGGAAGAGTCAATGCCTCTCTTGTAGAATGTCTAAAAATACGGTGCTCATCATGGGAAGTCTCAATTGCAAAAAATAAAAAGAGGTGCTAATAACTTGGCTATAGGATTTGAACATACATGGAAGAGTCATCTACGACAACAAAATTAAAACAAAAGATCTACTTCGATCTATGGTAAAATGGAAATATCCAGAAATTAGGTTTATCAAAATAAATTTTGATGGTGTTTCTAAAGGAAATCCAAAAAAAATCTGGTGGAGGTGGTGTTTTTAGAAATAGTGAAGGCAAAATTCTCCCTACTTATTCATAATCATATGGAACTTCAACTAACAACTATGTAGATGCTAGGGCACTTCTTACAATGATTAAAATTGCAATAGAAAAAGGATGGAAATATATTTCAATTGAAGGGGACTCACAAATTATCATCAATGCTATTAACAAAAATGGATGTGGAGATTGGATTAAAAATAGTATTTTTGCTGATGTTCATTGTCTATTACTAGAGGCAATCTCCTAGCAGTGTGAGTATATTTATAGAGAAGGAAATCGAGTAGTAAAAAAATTAACGAATTATGGTGTTGATCTTCATCCTAGTGAAATTAAAATTTTAGAAGGCAATTGGCCAAGTGAGATTTTATGTCTTAATCAAAATTATGTCAATGAGTTGATTGTGGAAACAACACTTTGAGGAAGTTGAAGAATATATTTAAGAGAAAAAAAGATGAAAATGTCTTGATAAAAATGTATGTTACAACAAATGTAATATTTTGGTATTGTTATGGGAGTGGCTCCAATAAAAGCCACATATAAGCTATTAAAAATAAATAAATAAAATAAATAATGTTGAAAAGGACTAATAAATAGATTGAAATTTTGGCTAATTTTTTTTACATTAACTTTTCAAATTTAGTTTTAAGGGTAATCTATGAAGTTTAATGATGCAGATATTTAGCACACTCTCACTTGTTTTGTATTCTTTCGTAAATTAATAATGTTGTATATAAGCAATAGATAGATTGAAATTTTGGCTAATATATTCTTATATCAACTTTTCAATTTATTTTGAAGAGTAATAAATAAAATTTAATGATATAAATATTTAGTACACTTTCATTTATTTTGTATTTTTTTATATTTCTCTAAAAGGATTCACTCTTGCTGGGTTCCATCTTAGAATTGCTATAAAAAATTGGAAAGCTTGGGAAGCTTTCAAACCTTGTCTGAATTGGCATGGTAAAGGTAAAGCATACGGAGCATCATTTTCTTCTCTTAATCCTTGGCGGTCCCCTGTTGTCATTGTTGAAGGTCTGCCTTTGAAAAAAGTGCAATGGATTCATTCTCTTCGGTTTCACAAGAAAGGAATTTCTTCCTTTTTTTATTTTTTTGATTTGCATACTAGGAATTGGTTATCCTGGGATCAGTTTCGACATAAATATGAACTTAAGTAAGATGATAAAACTACCTTTGATGTAGTTTTTGATAAAATTCCCTTTTCTATCTAGGCAAAGATTGGTAAGCATTTCCAGAAACCTTGGTGGTCTTATTGGTTTTGGCCAACACATACTCGTCTTTCTAAATATAAACCTTCTATAGGGTATGCTTGGCTTTCCCCTAATGTTCCTATGGTGGATGTTTTGAATTATAGATGGGATCTTGTCTCCTCACAATCTCATTGTAGTTTGATATTTTTAGCCGTGTGGGCCTCATATATTGAACCTAAGCAAGGTTTTTTTGCTTGGAGTCTTTTGCATCAGGGACTGCCTATTGGAAACAGGTTACAACATCTTTGAGTGGATAAAACTAAATGTGCATTTTGTAATGAATCAAAAGACTTCATACATGTTTTTTGGAGTTGTCAGAAAGCTCACAAAGCTTAGACTTGGATCCTTTCTTTTTTTAACCCCTTTTTGGCAGAAGGATGTTTGTGGGTTCATGTCATTTTGGAGGACCCGCTTGTTTTTAAAGAACCACTAATAGAAGTGTGGCATATTTTTTGTATCAGCATTCTCTATCATTTATGGAAAACATGAAATAATATAGTTTTTGCTCAGCTTCAGGCCTCTACTTCCTCCTCTCTGGCTGAAAAACTTGCTATTTTCTGACTGTTGGTTATAGATTATTAATCAAGTGGAGAAAGTGAATGTTGAAGTTTAGCATTTACGTTACTTTTTGGACTCCTGGGTGAATGCCCCTTGTTTGGTTAGCCACCTTCCTCTAGAACATGTGTGTTCCTGGTCATGGGGCCGAAGTTCTTAGAGCCAAAGGTCTTCTCATGGTCATGTTTCTGTCGGTTCTTTTGGAAGGCAATATTCCTCTCTTCATCCTAAAAGTGCATGGTATATTCATCCATAACCACAGCCTTACCTCCTAGTTACAGGGTGGGGCGATATTCTGAATCCTTCAGGTTGGGATGCTTGTTCAGAACCTTCTGATCTGGTGGTTGGATGGGGGATGTCTCAAACCCATATAACAATGATCGATGATTGTGATGTTGATCCGTGTGCCAATAATGAGGTAGCTGGTACGACTGATGGATGGGGTGTGCCTCATGAAGGTGACGGATGGGGATATTTAGGCCATACTAAAAAAAATTTCCTCCACCAAATCTTTGATTATTCTTGCTATATGCACTCTGGGTGGTCGTTATGATGGTTTCTTGACATGTGCCATTTTTTTAAACTTTGGTTATATGGGGAGTTAGTATTTTGGTGTATTTGAATCCTAAATTTTTATAAGTTACTGTGAAGACTTGTTGCGGTTTAGGGTTTTTTGAAATGAGGTGTGCTCAATCCCACTCAACCCTTTTTTTTGTATGAAAGAGATTTTAAGCTAATAAAATGTCTTTTTCATTCAAAAATGAAGAACACAAGCTTATACTGAGAGGGGGGGGGTGAACAGTATAAGACCACTTTTAACTTTATCTTTCAAAACAGCTTTCAAATCAATAACATGCAGAATAAAGATAGCAGTAATAGCAGCAGTAAAACAATGCACAAAAAGTAATCCACAAAGAGACACAACAATTTACGTGGTTCACCCAAGGTGGGCTACTCCACGGATAAAACTTTTCTTCTAAAAGTTGTATCAAAGTCCTCTGGGAATCCTTCCCGATTACAATGTTTATGAGCCTCAGCTCAAAGGAGACACCTTCCCCTAATTCTGCTTTGGCTGGTGACCCTCTAGAAGACCTCTACCTCCTATGCCCTTAGCAAGTGGAACTCTTTCCACAGAAGACACTTGTCTTCTCTGCTCCGGCTGGAGATCTCTGTCCTCAACTCTGTCACAGCAAAGCTGGTCCTCTAATTTGCACTAAACGCAGTCCTTCGATCTAGCACAAATGTGTCCTCTTCCTCTTTTCTTTTCTGTTATAGTTGCACTTGGTCGAAACCAACTTTTCACAGTCTGCGCAAACACAGCAGCACTCGATCAACTTATACTCTTCTACGAAAACACAGCAGCATAGTCTTCGCATAAACAGCAGCACAGTCTTCGCATACTCTATGCAAACACAGCAGTATCGACTTTGCACACTCTGTGTCCTTACAGTCTCCTACACTTAGATGATTCGACGAAATGCACTCTTATACTGCAATCGATCTTCGCACTCTACTTTTTCGATGATCGAACCTCACTGTCGCACTAAATCTATGAACGCCACTCTACGAACGCACACTTCGATCGATCGCCAAAAACTACTCAAACAGCCCTCCTTTAATACTCACAATCTCAAGTTGAAATCTTGTTCTTAGTCGACTGTTTTACCCTTCAACCACGTCGGCTGTAAAACCCTGTGCTGCGTCGGCCCAGATTTAACTCTGTCGGCTCCACTGCCTTCCTGTAGCTACTGGCGTGAAACTTCAACATGTCACGATATCGTGACACCTTTGCCTGCCGTACACCTTCTATAGCTTGCTGTAGCGATATCGTGACGCTTTTGCTTTTGTCTGCTTCCTTTGCTCTTCTGTCACGAAATCGTGACACTTTTGCCTCTTGCTGACGTCATCTCACTTTTGTCGCGAAATCACGACGCTTTAGACTTCAAAGCCTTCTTCTCCGCTTCTGTCGTGAAATCGTGACACCTTTGCCTCTTGTTGACGTCATCTGCAACTCTGTTGCGAAATCGTGACACTTCTTGCTTCTTCAACCTTTTCTCGGTTTGCACCAGCGAAAATGGAACATGTCACGAAATCGCGACGCTTTCGCTGCCTTGAGCTCTTTTCTGCCAAAAGCCCACGAAACTGGAACATGTCACGAAATCGTGACGCTTTCGCCAACTGCAAGCTGCCAACTCAACCTGTCATGAAATCGTGACACTTTTTGCATCCGTACAACTTCTTTGAAACTTGTCACGAAATCGTGACGCTTTTGCCAACTGCAACCTGCCAACTCAACCTGTCGCGAAATCGTGACACTTTCTGCATCCGTACAACTTCTTTGAAACCTATCACAAAATCGCGACGCTTCCTGCAACTCAACACTGCCAACTCAACATGTCGCGAAATCGTGACAGTTTTTCCCAAACTTTCTCTCTCCTCAAACATGTCGCGAAATCGTGACAGTTTTGCCTTCTCTCTCCTTCCAACATGTCGCGAAATCATGACAGTTTTGCCAAAACTTTCTCTCTCCTAAAACATGTCGTGAAATCACGACAGTTTTTCCAGCCGCCTGCAAACTTATTCTAACTTATCTTTTTTCTTGATCTTTTGCAACTGGGCTACTCTGATTTTCTTGGAGACTTACTGACCAGCTGAAACCTTCATCAAAACACATTCTTTGACATAGAAACAAATTGCTTCAAGAACTCCTTGACATCAAAGACAACAACTACCAAGAGCTCCTTGACATCAATGACAACAACTATACTTGAGCAAAGGCAATGTACTCAAGGTACCCAAAATTGCCAACAATCTCCCCCTTTGTCATTGATGGCAAACCTTTACTAAAAAACACAACTTCAAGAGCCAAAACTGAAATCAATCTCTTTGAAGTTTTGCTCCCCCTGACTTGAAGCTTTCCTCTTCACTAGAAGCTCTCCTCCTTACTCATATCTCTCCCCCTTACTCAAAACTCTCCCCCTTTGTCATCAATGGCAAAGGGTCACCTTTGGGGCTTGGGACTAAGAATGAGTCTCTTAGCTTAGTCCCTCCCCCACCTCCTATTGAGGTGATTTAAAACAGGGTTGGGAGTGAAACTCCCATTAGACACTCATCATCATTAGTGTCTACAATTTCTTTGTCGGGCCTTTTCTTGAGCTCTTTGTTAATGTTTCTGTTCTTGGCACTTTTCTTGTTCTTGTTCTCATCTCTTTTCTTGTCCACACCTTGATCCTTGGACCTGTTTATACCACTGTTCCTATTCTTGTACCTTGGAAGATCAGCTCTGCACTGACTGGCTGTGAGACCTGTGTTGTTGCACTTGTAACAAACAGCAACATTATTTCTTTCAGGCATAGTTGTTCTTTGAATCCGCCTGTTCTGACTAACCCAGTTCCTGTTATTTGCATTGCAAAAAATTGCCTTGTGCCCGAACTGATTACAAGAGTAGCAATACCCTTGAAATAAATTACGACTTCTAAAATTATTGTTACCCTTCTTGATTTGAGACATACAATGTGCAGCCATGTGTCCAAACCTGTAACACGCAAAACATCTACCGTGAAATATTCTTTTAATCGATCTCTTGGGTCCCGAAAACTTTTGTTTCACATTCAGAAATCTATTTTCTGTTTCTGCGCATTCATCACTCACGGACTCATGATCTGAAGTACTTTCTTCATCAGAACTTTCTTCCTTTTTAAAACTTTTGCTAGATTCCCCAACCTGTTTCTTGTGCAGCTCAACAAAACCGAGACCTGTTTTATCTGTTGGATTTCTTTGATTTTTGATGAGAGACTTAACCTTCTTGGAGCTATCCTGAAATCTGTAGAGCTTATCCTTGTAATATTTATTTTCTTCTTTCAAAGAAGCCATTTTCTGCTCTAACTCATCATACTCAAGAATCTTAGACTCTAACTCATCCTTGAGTTCCTGTGTTTTGGCTATAGAGAAGTCAAGACTTTCTATAAGATCGTCTCTCTCCACACAACATTCATCTAACTTAATCTTGAGTCTATCATTCATCTTTCTTTCCTTTTTCAAAACACTGAGAGCATTATTGAGTTCACATTCAAGATCCTCTATTTGATTGCACTTTGAATTATCAAGGCCTTTTTCAGATTTCTTATCACTAGAGGTGTTACCTTTTTCAAAAACCATACATGCATCTTCCTTATCATTTTTTGAAGCATCCTCATACATACTAGTAACCAATTCATTATTTGTGCAATCATCCTCAAGGTGCCCAAAATTTCCACATCTAAAACATTTCATGACAGTGAATTTATGTTTCGGTTCTTCCTCCTTTTCTGAAATGAACAGCATCTCATTTTCATTATCACTGGAAGAGCTTTCACTATCACTGTTGGAACACTTACTTGCTTTGTCCAGATAGAAGCTCTTCTTGTTCTTGTGTGAATACCTCTTTCCTTGATTGTTGTGCTCATCTTTGTTCTTTCTGTAATACCTGTGCTTTTCAGAATCCTTGTTCTTAACATCCTGTATATCTTCATCACTTTCATTTTTGGAAACAGTACAGTCAGTAGCATAGTGTCCATACTTTCCACAGTTGAAACATCTTATATTTTTCTTGCTTTTGAGCTTTCTAGAGAACTTGCCTTTATTGTTGTAATATGCTTCTTCCTCACTAGAAGACTCATCACTTTCTTGAATCTGTTTGCCTTTTGATTTCTTGGTAGCTTTGAAAGCTGCCTCTTTCTTTACATCAACTTTCACTTGAGTTCTCAGCTCAAATGCTGCAAGAATACTATGGAGCTCATCCTTTTTCAACTTATCTAAATCTTTGGCTTCCTCAATAGCAGAAATCTTTTCACTAAATCTATTAGGAAGAGATCTTAAAATCTTATCACACACATCATTTTTAGCAAGTTCAAGACCTAAGTCTTTCATGGAGTTTACAATCTCATCCATACGAAGCATGTAGTCACTAATATTTTCATCATCATTCATCTTGAGTTGTTCAAACATACCTTTAAAATGTCTCAATTTGGCCTTTCGGACATTTGCATCACCTGTATGAACAACCTGCAATTGTTTCCACATTTCACTAGCTGTCTTGCGGTGAATAACTTTGGTAAGATCAGCCTTCGTAAACCCTTCAGGATTGCATTCATGGCTTTTGAGTTGCTGTGATGTAGGAGCCTGTCTTCTTTAGTATAAGGACCATTTGCAGGAATGGTGTACCCATCTTCAATAACTTCCCATACCTCATTACCAAGAGCCATTAGGTAGACTTTCATTCTTGCACTCCACAGACCGAAATCTGATCCATCAAGAATAGGTGCTGCATTGCCACCTGAGAAATCCATTGTGTTCTTAACCAGTTCTTCCTTTCGGCTGTAAAACCTTTCTGAAGGAACCCGCTCTGATACCAATTGAAGAACACAAGCTTATACTGAGAGGGGGGGTGAACAGTATAAGACCACTTTTAACTTTATCTTTCAAAACAGCTTTCAAATCAATAACATGCAGAATAAAGATAGCAGTAATAGCAGCAGTAAAACAATGCACAAAAAGTAATCCACAAAGAGACACAACAATTTACGTGGTTCACCCAAGGTGGGCTACTCCACGGATAAAACTTTTCTTCTAAAAGTTGTATCAAAGTCCTCTGGGAATCCTTCCCGATTACAATGTTTATGAGCCTCGACTCAAAGGAGACACCTTCCCCTAATTCTGCTTTGGTCGGTGACCCTCTAGAAGACCTCTACCTCCTATGCCCTTAGCAAGTGGAACTCTTTCCACAGAAGACACCTGTCTTCCCTGCTCTGGCTGGAGATCTCTGTCCTCAACTCTGTCACAGCAAAGCTGGTCCTCGAATTTGCGCTAAACGCAGTCCTTCGGTCTAGCACAAATGTGTCCTCTTCCTCTTTTCTTTTTTGTTATAGTTGCACTTGGTCGAAACCAACTTTTCACAGTCTGCGCAAACACAGCAGCACTCGATCAATTTATACTCTTCTGTGAAAACACAGCAGCACAGTCTTCGCATAAACAGTAGCATAGTCTTCGCATACTCTACGCAAACACAGCAGTATCGACTTCGTGCACTCTGTGTCCTTACAGTCTCCTACACTTAGACGATTCGATGAAATGCACTCTTATACTGCAATCGATCTTCGCACTCTACTTTTTTGATGATCGAACCTCACTATCGCACTAAATCTACGAACGCCACTCTACGAACGCACACTTCGATCGATCGCCAAAAACTACTCAAACAACCCTCCTTTAATACTCACAATCTCAAGTTGAAATCTTGTTCTTAGTCGATTGTTTTACCCTTCAACCACGTCGGCTGTAAAACCCTACGCTGCGTCGGCCCAGATTTAACTTTGTCGGCTCCACTGCCTTCCTGTAGCTACTGGCACGAAACTTCAACATGTCACGATATCGCGACACCTTTGCCTGTCGTACACCTTCTATAGCTTGTTGTAGCGATATCGCGACGCTTTTGCTTTTGTCTGCTTCCTTTGCACTTCTGTCATGAAATCGTGACACTTTTGCCTCTTGTTGACGTCATCTCACTTCTATCATGAAATCGTGACGCTTTAGACTTCAAAGCCTTCTTCTCCGCTTCTATCATGAAATCGTGACACCTTTGCCTCTTGCTGACGTCATCTGCAATTCTGTAGCAAAATCGTGACACTTCTTGCTTCTTCAACCTTTTCTCGGTTTGCACCAACGAAAATGGAACATGTCACGAAATCATGATGCTTTCGCTGCCTTGAGCTCTTTTCTCAAAAGCCCATGAAACTGGAACATGTCACGAAATCATGATGCTTTCGCCAACTGCAAGCTGCCAACTCAACCTGTCATGAAATCGTGACACTTTTTGCATCCGTACAACTTCTTTGAAACCTGTCATGAAATCATGATGCTTTTGCCAACTGCAACCTGCCAACTCAACCTATCATAAAATCGTGACACTTTCTACATCCGTACAACTTCTTTGAAACTTGTCACGAAATCGCGACGCTTCCTGCAACTCAACACTGCCAACTCAACATGTCACGAAATCGTGATAGTTTTGCCCGAACTTTCTCTCTCCTCAAACATGTCGCGAAATCGTGACAGTTTTGCTAGCACTTTCTCTCTCCTAAAACATGTCGCGAAATCGCGACAGTTTTTCCAACCGCCTGCAAACTTATTCTAACTTATCTTTTTTCTTGATCTTTTGCAACTGGGCTACTCTGATTTTCTTGGAGACTTACTGACCAACTGAAACCTTCATCAAAACACATTCTTTGACATAGAAACAAATTGCTTCAAGAACTCCTTGACATCAAAGACAACAACTACCAAGAGCTCCTTTGACATCAATGACAACAACTATACTTGAGCAAAGGCAACGTACTCAAGGTACCCAAAATTGCCAACAAAAAAATGCACCTTTGATGTTGGATTTGTTGAATTTTATACCTTACTTGAATTAAGAATACGATGTATTATAGAAATTAAAAACAAAACTAGTATTGATATTTAAAATACTCTTTATTATAGAGTATGAAATAAAGTTCTTCCGTTCTTATGCAAAGTTTTCTTTTTTCCTTCGTAATTTCCTTGAATTTATAGGTTTTTTTTTTTAAAACAAAACCCTTTAAAAGAAAGTATGAATCTATGTTCTACTTTTCAAGTGTGATAGATATCTTTGGGTATCAAACCATGGTCCCCTAATTAAAAAATATTAAAACCACTCAAATTAGTGTTGTGAGACTCTAAATTAATTGATAATAAATGCTATTTATTAAATTATTTTCTTCTTTAAAATTCATAGAAGATACTAGTGTAACCTTTCTTTATGTCCATTTATGGTATAAAATAAAGATATTATAGAACCATTTTACTAATCAAAAATTTTATTTGGGTTCTTATTTTATTATAAAACTATATATATATATATATATATGACTTCTATTGGGCTCACTCCCATCCAAATAATAAAAAACTGCATTGTTCTCATTACCTTATTATCTAGTTAATTAAACTACATTCAACTTGCCTTTCAATCAATGATATTTTTCATTCTTGTTTCTATCAAATATATTTTTCTTCCTTAAACTCATATGTTTTTGTAATCAACTCCTTGATATCATTTTTATTAAGAGATAAAATCTAACTCAACAAGTTGCCTTCAAGAAAATTATTTTTTCCTAGATGAAAAACAAAATCACTAATGGCTAAGGAATAAAACCTCACTCGACTCATTCTCTTCTAAAAGTTAATTTTTTCCAAGATGAATATCAACACCATGAGTGGCTAAAATATTTGCTACCTAGTTTCTTTCTCTATAAATATGTTGGCTATAATTATTTGTCAATTCCTTAATACCTATTTTTTTAGAGGTTTTATTCATGCTACTAATATTCCAAGATATCATTTTCATCATCACTTTTTATTTTTAATGATAAATGAATAAGTTTCCAAAACTACAAAATTAGTATGGGCAAGACGTGAAAGAAATATTGTGGGTTTAGGAGTGGCAGGGGGAATTCTAACATGTTGGAATCCAATTAGAACCTCATATGAAACTATTTATATAACTAGGTATTGGAGAGCCTCATTAGTCATATGCTACTTTACAAATATTCATTTCATCCTTATCAATGTCTATGGACCTAAAACTAAGTTAGGAAAATAAAAAGTATGGAGTGGGGTTGAAGCATTTATGAGAAATAAAGGCCATTAAACTTGGTCATGATTATAGGAGATTTTAATTCCATAACCATGGTGGATGAAAAATTTAGGGGAACTAAGAAAATAATCCAAATTAAGAGATATTTCTCGACTTTTATTCAAAATAATAATCTATGGGATGTTGATTTTAAAGAGGACAACTATACATGGACCAAAAATAATATAGGCCAAAGCTTAATAGTAGAAAATTTAGACAGATGCATACTCTCATAACATTGGCTAGATGAAGGAACTTGTGCTAAAATTAATATCTTGACAAGGATTGGTTCAAATAACACAAGCTTATACTGAGAGGGAGGGTGAACAATATAAGACCACTTTTTACTTTTCTTTCCCAATCAATATTATGCAATATATCAATGGCAATATCAACAATAGTAATCAAAGCAATGCACAAATCACCACACACAATAGAGACACCAATTTAACGTGGTTCACCCAATGTGGGCTACTCCACGGAGAAAATATTTCACTAATATTTTCTCAACAAATATCTTGGGAAACCTTTCCCTATTACAATGTTTATGGACCTCTATCCAAAGGAGACACCAATCCCCTAATCAAGTTCATGGATCTCTATCCATAGGAGACACCAATCCCCTCTACTCTAGTTGGTGATCTTCTAGAAGAACTGTTGCCTCCACTACACTGGCTTATGGATCTCTATCCATTAAAGACTCATACCCTCACTCAGAAGACCTATCTTCACTACCCTAGCTAATGGACCTCTATCCACTAGAGACTATCATCCTCTATACTCTGTCACCTCCAAATCTTACTCTTAGCTCTATCTCAAATATGCACTAAACATAGTCCTTCGATCTAGCACAAATTATCCTCAATATCTATCCTCAAATATACACTAAACATAGTCCTTCGGTCTAGCACAAATCTATCCTCAATATTTGTCCTCAAATCTACACTAAACATAGTCCTTCGATCTAGCACAAATCTATCCTCAATATCTATCCTCAAATCTACACTAAACATAGTCCTTCAGTCTAGCACAAATCTATCCTCAAGCCTTAACACAAAGCTTGACTCAATCACAAATCAACTCTACTAGATCTACCCCAAACCTTAACCCAAGGTTTGAACAAATCAATCAACTCTACTCTCAAGTCTTCTCAAATACTTATCTCAAATCTACCTTGTAAGCTTCCACAAAAGCTCTCACACTAATCTATCCACAAGTCCTCTCTAGAACTTGTCCAATATGCTCATTCCCTCAATATGTATTGTAAGCTTCCACAAAAGCTTACTCAACTCAACCTCAATCTATAACACAAAATCCTCTTCAATCACACAAACAGCTATTCACACAGAATCTTGTATCAATCTCACAGAAACATATAGAGAATTGTTAGAGACTCAATATGCTTCACACTCACAACAATGCTCAATCACTTTCAATCTCTTTCTCAAATCAAATTAGAATATAGAACAATTTGTTTCACAGAACTAGAACTATCACTTCAACACTTCCACTTGACTAGGCTCAATCAACTCCACTCAACCAATCACTCAATAAAATACTTCTTGCTCACAAACCCTAGTCCAAGCATATGAACACTCACTCAATTATTTCCAACAATGCTTATCAAACAATCTCACATAACAATGATACTCATGATCTTGCACAAACCCTAGTTTCAAGATAGTTCTCAACTTCACATAACAATGATACTCATGATCTTGCACAAACCCTAATCATGCATATGAAGTTTCATTCAATATTTCCAACAATGCTTATCAAACAAGGTTTTTATCAACAACTCTCACTCAAAAAACCTTTAACAATCAAACTCAACAATGCTTATCAAACAACCCTTTTCTCTCCAACTTAGCATTCACAACATCCAACAATCACTCACAAGGAAGATGTGCCCATACCTTTTGTTTGTTGAAGAATTGACCTCAAAACCTATCTCAAACACAATTTCCCTCTTTGCCAATTTCAAAGGTTAGATGAAAAAATATCACTCTAACACTCCCTCAAAATATTTCACAATTACAAAAATAATTAAACTCAAATACACCTTATTACTCCTTTGAAATAAGCATTCACCAAAACATATAAAAATAAATATTTTATTAAACCTTATAACTCCACTCTTAAACAACTCAAACCACCAAATAATTAAATAAAAAATTATTTAATTTCATCAACCTTATATCTCCCTAAGCTCAAAAATACACCATACAACCTTAGAAGCACAAATCAATTTATAACAAAAATTTATTACCTCACAAAGTGCTCCCGATGGGATTCGATCCCACAACACAGTGCCTCCAACGCCTTAGCCATGGCTGCCAAGCCGCGTGAGCTAAGCGCTCACGTGGAAGGCAAAAGTGCCCACGATGCTTTATCTTCTACCTAGGCACCAAAATCCAAAAGGCTTTGGCATCTTTGGTGCACAAAATACTGCACAACCAACCTTGCTGTGAGTCGAACATGGAACCTCACATTCCCAAGGTGCTTCCACTTACCGCTAGCCCACCTGGCTAGGTGGTGACAAGGCCTTCATGCCTTGTCCCTTTTCTTCCTTCGCTCACCTACCAAAAGGGTCAAACGTGGACTCTTCCTCCTCTTGCTCAATGAAAACTTGCACACACAATTTTCTTAGGAGATTTATTAAAATCATGGATGGGATTTAAAGCCTTTTAGGCTTAGGGTATTTATACCCATACTTTGGAAATCATTGACGTCGATGGAGGAGATATAATATGACATCGCTTCATATATGCCCTTTATAACCCTAACTTTAGGGTTTATTAAATTAAGTTATAAACTAACTTATAATTAAATTATAATTAACTTATAATTAATTTAATAACTCTTAGAGTTAATCAAATTAAATTATAAATTAATTTATAATGAAATTATTATAATTAATTTAATCTTTAGGTCTCAACCTTAGACCTCTAATATTATAATAAAATATTATAATATTATTTTTCTTGGGCCTTCCTGTTGCTCTTTAGACCTCATCTGACCACCTTGAATATTATAATTAGGGGCATTATAATATTATTTTCCTTAGGTCTAGAAGCAATATTTTTCTTGCACAACTGACTCCTTGACATCCTTCCTTTTGTCCTGCTCACTAAAACTGACTCTTGACATCAATGACAACAAATCCTGCTCATATTTCCAACAATCTCCCCCTTTGTCATTGATGGCAACCCACTTTATTTTTACCATTCCTTTTACCTTTTCCTGTTCTCTGCTCCCCCTATGAATGCTCTCCTCCTAACTCAAATCTCTCCTCCTAACTCAAATATCTCCCCTTTGTCATCAATGGCAAAGGGTCACCTTTGGGGCTCGGGGCTAAGAATGAAACTCTTAGCTTAGCCCCTCCCCCACCTCCTCTTGAGGTGGTTAATTCTGGGGTGGGAGTATTTCTACTCCCAACATGCACTGATCTTTACCTTTGTCCACTTTCCTTCTCATATGATCCTTCTGATTCCTTTGACTATTCATGTTCTTGCTTGTCTCTGGAATTTTTGCTCTACACCACTTTGTTGTATGTCCATCATTATTGCACTTATAACACTTAATGTTATTATTCCTTGGAGGTGCAAATATCTTGGGATTTCTCCTGGTGAAGCCATATCTATTCCTATCATGAACCCTACAATTCATTGCCTTGTGACCAAACTGATTACAAGAGTAGCAATACCCTTGAAATAGTTACCTATTTCTGAAGTTCCCATATTCCTATCTTTCATGTGTCCTACACTAAGAAGCTTTGTACCCAAACCTGTGACATGAGAAGCATCATCCATTGAAATTACCTTGCCTTGACCTCATTGGTCTCTTAGTCTCTTTTACCCTATGTTGGTTCCTATTCCATATATTCCTCATTTGTGCATTGTTCCTTTCCTTGTTGAACTTTCTATTGTCCAACTCATCCTCAGAAGTCTCACTCTCTCTTACACTCTCTTCTTCTAAAGTTTCTTCTTCTTCAAAACTTGAGGTTGACTCCTCTCCTTGTTTCTTTTGTACCTATTCAAAACCAAGACCTATCTTGTTTGTTGACCATCTTTATACCTTGATCATCTTATCTATGATTTTTGAGCTCTTTCCAAACTTGTGTAACCTATCCTTAGACTCTTTTACTTCCTTCCTTAGTGAAGCTACTTCATGCTCTAACCTTTCACATTCTAAGACCTTTGCTTCTAACTTATCTTTGAACTTTCTTGTCTTAGCCATTGACTTATTTAGATCCTCTATAAGCTTTCCTTTCTCTTCATCACATTCTTGAAACTGAAGCTTAAGTTGGGAGTTTTGCTTTCTTACCTTCTTTAATGCATCAAGGGCATGAATAAGCTCTCCCTCAAGATCAACTTCTCCTTCCTCTAATTCTTCCTCTATTTGTTTACCTTTGAAAACATCTTCATTATTTTTTAACTCATCTTCTATAGGATCACCTCCTTCTTCTTCTAATGCCATTAGAAGATTCTCTTCTAGTCCTTCAAGTGTATCTTCATATTCATCATCACTAAAACTGAAACCATTCCTTGTACAACTATCTTCAAGATGACCAAAGTTACCACATCTAAAACACTTGAGAATTATTGGTGACCTTTTCTTAACCTCTTCTTTTTCTTTTTCCAGAAATAGAACTTCATCTTTATCATTATCTGAGGAACTATCATCAATATCACTTGAGTACTTACTTGCCTTGTCTGCATAGAAACTCTTCTTATGTCTTTGAAAGAACTTCTTTCCTTGCTTGCCTTGTCCATCCTTACCTTTCTTTTGGTACCTATATTTTTATGTTTCCCTATTCTTATGATCCTATTTTTCATCATCATTGCTATTTCTAGCTTCTTGACAATCAGTTGCATAGTGACCATACTTTCCACAATTGAAACATCTAACTGATTTTGTACCTTTAAACTTTCTTGGATCCTTGTTCCTTCTACCATAATTTGCTTCTTCATCACTGGATGACTCATTGCTTGAATCTGACTTCTTACCCTTAATCTTCTTAGTAGCTTTGAAGGTTACTTCTTTTTAGATATTAGGTTCCTCTTTTGTTCTCATCTCAAAAGTTGTAAGAATGCCAAGTAATTCATCCCTTGTCAAAATATCACTATATTTTGATTCCTCTATAGCTGAAATATTTTCACTAAACCTTTTTGGGAGTGATCTTAAGATCTTATCACAAACATCAGATTCTTGAACCTCAAGTCCAAGTCCTTGCATGGAGTTAACAACCTCATCTACATGAAGTAGATAAGCACTAATGTTTTCCTCATCCTTCATTTTTAGATCTTCAAATTATCCCTTGAGATTTTGCAACTTTACCTTTTTGACCTTTTTATCTCCTTCATATATGCCTTGCAACTTATCCCAAATTTCCTTTGCTGATTTGCAATGCATAACCTTAACAAACTCTATTCTATGCAAACCTCTCAAAATTGCATTCATTGCTCTTGAATTGTAATGATGTAGAAGCTTACCATATTTATCTATAGGTGGAGTAGCTGGTGGTGTGTATCCATTTTCAATTACTTCCCATATTTCATTTCCAAGTGCCATCAGATGAATCTTCATTCTCATACTCCAAAATACATAATCACTCCCATAAAACACTAGTGCTAAATTATCTGAGGATCCACTCTTAGAATCCATTTGTGTTCTTGTAAGCTTTTCCTTCAAGTTATTAAACTCTTCTGAAGGAACCCACTCTGATACCAATTGAAGAACACAAGCTTATACTGAGAGGGGGGTGAACAGTATAAGACCACTTTTTACTTTTCTTTCCCAATCAATATTATGCAATATATCAATAGCAATATCAACAATAGTAATCAAAGCAATGCATAAATCACCACACACAATAGAGACACCAATTTAACGTGGTTCACCCAATGTGGGCTACTCCACGGAGAAAATATTTCACTAATATTTTCTCAACAAATATCTTGGGAAACCTTTCCCTATTACAATGTTTATGGACCTCTATCCAAAGGAGACACCAATCCCCTAATCAAGTTCATGGATCTCTATCCATAGGAGACACCAATCCCCTACTCTGTTGGTGATCTTCTAGAAGAACTACTACCTCCACTACACTAGCTTATGGATCTCTATCCACTGAAGACTCCTACCCTCACTCAGAAGACCTATCTTCACTACCCTAGCTAATGGACCTCTATCCACTAGAGACTATCATCCTCTATACTCTATCACCTCCAAATCTTACTCTTAGCTCTATCTCAAATATACACTAAACATAGTCCTTTCATCTAGCACAAATCTTGCTCAATCTCTATCCTCAAATCTACACTAAACATAGTCCTTCGATCTAGCACAAATCTATTCTCAATATCTATCCTCAAATATACACTAAACATAATCCTTTGATCTAGCACAAATCTATCCTCAATATCTATCCTCAAATATTCACTAAACATAGTCCTTCAGTCTAGCACAAATCTATCCTCAAGCCTTAACACAAAGCTTGACTCAATCACAAATCAACTCTACTAGATCTACCCCAAACCTTAACCCAAGGTTTGAACAAATCAATCAACTCTACTCTCAAGTCTTCTCAAAGACTTATCTCAAATATACCTTGTAATATTCCACAAAATCTCACACTAATCTATCCACAAGTCCTCTCTAGAACTTGTCCAATCTACTCAACAAGTCTTCACCAAGACTTACCTCACCCACCATCTAAGCCATTCATCAAAAGCTTACTCAACTAAACTCAATCTAACACAAAATCCTCTTCAATCACACAAACAAGCTTCACACAAAATCTTGTTCAATCTCACATAAACATATAGAGAATTGTTAGAGACTCAATATGCTTCACACTCACAATAATTCTCAATCACTTTCAATCTCTTTCTCAAATCAAATTAGAATATAGAACAATTTGTTTCATAGAACTTGAACTATCACTTCAACACTTCCACTTGACTAGGCTTAATCAACTCCACTTAACCAATCACTCAATAAAATACTTCTTGCTCACAAACCCTAGTCCAAGCATATGAACACTCACTCAATTATTTCCAACAATGCTTATCAAACAATCTCACATAACAATGATACTCATGATCTTGCACAAACCCTAGTTTCAAGATAGTTCTCAACTTCACATAACAATGATACTCATGATCTTTCACAAACCCTAATCATGCATATGAAGTTTCATTCAATATTTCCAACAATGCTTATCAAACAAGGTTTTTATCAACAACTCTCACTCAAAAAACCTTTAACAATCAAACTCAACAATGCTTATCAAACAACCCTTTTCTCTCCAACTTAGCATTCACAACATCCAACAATCACTCACAAGGAAGATGTGCCCATACCTTTTGTTTGTTGAAGAATTGACCTCAAAACCTGTCTTAAACACAATTTCCCTCTTTGCCAATTTCAAAGGTTAGATGACAAAATATCACTCTAACACTCCCTCAAGATATTTCACAATTACAAAAATAATTAAACTCAAATACACCTTATTACTCCTTTGAAATAAGCATTCACCAAAACATATAAAAATAAATCTTTTATTAAACCTTATAACTCCACTCTTAAACAACTCAAACCACCAAATAATTAAATAAAAAATTATTTAATTTCATCAACCTTATATCTCCCTAAGCTCAAAAATACACCATACAACCTTAGAAGCACAAATCAATTTATAACAAAAATTTTATTACCTCACAAAGTGCTCCCGATGGGATTCGATCCCACAACATAGTGCCTCTAGTGCCTTAGCCATGGCTGCCAAGCCGCGTGAGCTAAGCGCTCACGTGGAAGGCAAAAGTGCCCATGATGCTTTATCTTCTACCTAGGCACCAAAAGCCAAAAGGCTTTGGCATCTTTGGTGCACAAAACACTGCACAACCAACCCTACTATGAGTCGAACGTGGAACCTCGCATTCCCAAGGTGCTTCCACTTGCCGCTAGCCCACTTGGCTAGGTGGTGACAAGGCCTTCGTGCCTTGTGCCTTTTCTTCCTTCGCTACCTACCAAAAAGGGTCAAACGGGGACTTCTTCCCTCTCTTGCTTACGAAAAATTGCACACATGATTTTTGCTTAGGAGATTATTAAAATCGTGGATTTTGAAGCCTTTTAGGCTTAGGGTATTTATACCCATTCTTTGGAAATCATTGACGTCGATGAAGGAGATAGAATATGACATCGATGCTTCATATATGCCCTTTATAACCCTAACTTTAGGGTTTATTAAATTAAGTTATAAACTAACTTATAATTAAATTATAATTAACTTATAATTAATTTAATAACTCTTTAGAGTTAATCAAATTAAATTATAAATTAATTTATAATGAAATTATTATAATTAATTTAATCTTTAGGTCTCAACCTTAGACCTCTAATATTATAATAAAATATTATAATATTATTTTTCTTGGGCCTTCCTGTTGCTCTTTAGACCTCATCTGACCACCTTGAATATTATAATTAGGGACATTATAATATTATTTTCCTTAGGTCTAGAAGCAATATTTTTCTTGCATAACTGACTCCTTGACATCCTTCCTTTTGTCCTGCTCACTGAAACTGACTCTTGACATCAATGACAACAAATCCTGCTCATATTTCCAACACAAATCACTAGAAAATAATAGTTAAAATGGTGGTAAGTGAATTAAAAAATATCATATTTTAAATATGAGCATATGTGGGAAGATCATCCTCAATTTATTGATATGATAACACAAACATGAAATTATTCAAGAAATTATGGGTTGTATATACTTCTAGAACAAATAGACATCTAGATTAAAAGAATAGAACAAGAACACTTTTGGAAATATTTTTGAGAAGAAAGAAGAACTAAGAGATAAAATTTTAAGATTCTAAAAAGGTGAGCATAATAATCCAAGCTTGAAGGAAATGGAGTTGCTGAGTGAATATCATATTTTTTGAGTAAGGAAGAGAAATTGTGGAGACTAAAATTGAGACAGTCGTAGTTAAAAGGATATAAAAACAATAAGTTTTTCATAGGATGACAATAGAACAAAGATCAACATCTAGAATTAGTAGAACTAAATCGGTAGAACTAGTTTGGATTGAAGACCATAGAAAAATAAAAAATGATATGAGACTTTTTACTAGAATATTCTAGGATGAGAGGAGATTGAAGTTCTTAATGATAAACTACTACAAGAAGCACCTTTAGCTATAGTATATGAATACAATAACAAATTGATAAAGCCTATTACTTTAGAATAATTTCATTCAACTCTTTTTTCTTTAGATAAGGATAAATACCCAAGAATAGATGGACTCTCTACAACATTCTATCAAAATAACTAGGAAATAGTGAAGGATTATATATTGGTGGAGGTGGAACAATCTAATATAAATAGTACATCCCTTATAAAATAAATGCAACATATCTTATCTTGACTCCAAAAAAGGATACAAAATTATAAAAATAAAATTAACCACAAGATCTATAGACACCAAAACCTAGGCATCCGCAACATCACATTTGAAAATCGTGAACAAATAGACAACAAAGAAGTAAATGGTATGGCGTTTCTAAATCCTTCTCACACAAGGCACATATGAAGGGTCCATAATATCCTCTTCTTTGTAGACTCTATCAGGTAAGTATCTTACATTGAACTGCTAACCAAAGAAATGTTGAGGCCTTAGGAAGAGCCTCTAATGACCAAACATTTTTTCTAGGAAAATCATTGGGAGAAGAAAATTTTGCTTTTTCTAAATCCTCATATCCCAACTTGACTGAGTATCCCCCATCCTTTGATAAATTCCAACCCAACTCATCCTTTCGTGTAAAATTTGGCAAATAAAACTCTCAAAGCATACTTTGAAGTCCATCTGCAAATTTTTTGAGTTCCTCTTCTTCAACCAGATTACGAAAAGAAATCCATGTTCTAGAGTTTTTGCTCATAATAATATAATCTTTGACCTTTGGAACTTAACATGCTACACATGCTTGAGCCAATGGTTTCCATTTTGAGTCAGAGATAAGAGGATAAAGCTTCAACCAAGCATCACAACAAAAAATTGCATAAATCCCCTCATTGACTAACCATCTAATATGTTTCTTTATCAAATGCAAACTCTTTGATATGAAGTTCCAAATTGACAATCCTTTGGGTAGAGTTCTTTACCTAAAAAGTTTCATTGCATCAATAGAACCTATATATTTTTGAAGTAATATTTTTTTCCAATTCTTTCTTTGATTTCTGAATAGTCTCCACCCAAGATTTGCTCCTAATGCCAAATTCAAACATTATTTAATTCCTTGTGAAAATTTAATTTTTTTATTGGAACCAATATTCAATAAAAATAAGTGTTACAATAAAAAGGGAGTTGGAAAGACCATTTTTAGGCACGTGAAAATTTAATTTTTTTAATAGAAAGACCATGGCAGAAATAATAAGAATTTTATTGGTATCCATATTTTTATATTTAATTATAAAAAAAATCCTTTATAAGGGAATATGTAAGATACACTAAATGTTTGAGATAAATTAGCATATTTCTTATGGGTCTTACACAAACCATATATCTTAGTATAATTTATTTCTTACACAGTTGTTTTCATCCTACTTGGGATGGTTTCTTGATGACTTCTATAGCATTCTTTATAATTATTATTAATGTAAAATTCTTTTTTAAAATATTATAGTTACATTGGTAGAAAAATGATTATGTATTTATTTATTTATTTTTATTTTTTTGGTGGTGGCCACAAGGGGTAAACAGACTGTGACCACGAGGGAACCATTACATAACATATCCGCAACATGTGAGGCAACCAGTTATATTCCAACCATTACATAACATATCCGCAACATGTGAGGCGACCAGAAGGTGATTATGTATTTATTAAATTGCATTAGCCCAACCAGTTATATTCCTCAACATTCAAGGAGACCAATGTTTAAATATTTTCAAATGATATACATATAATAACCAAATTGTTATAATACCACTACATGTTCATGATGTAATACAAGTTAGGCTTATGTCAATCCATATAACCCATTGAAAAGAATGGTGATAATATATTTTTTAAGTTGTCTTATCCAAGATTATCATGGTATTGTCTTTATCTATCTTCATAGCCAAAATGTTAGTTACTATTTAGTAATATAAAAGCATTTTTTAGGCTCTTTCTTACGGGTCTACGAGTCTTGTCTAATCTATTTTACATGTAATCAGCTAAAATTCCTTGAACTCAACTCACTATTAATATTGATAATGGACTTTTCAAAAGAAATATGTATAGGGAAGTACAAATTTACTATTCTTCTCTAAAATATTTTTTTGTTAGCAAATCCAATATCGATGGTGAAAGAAATGATTAAGATTTACTTTAATATATTTCATTGGTAGTATTTGCTTTATCTTATAACATTAATGTGTTTCATATAAAATATTAAATATAGTTTTTTGTGGTTGCACTTATGCTTCTAGAAGGAAACTAGCAATTCAGATCTGAAAATTAAAGAAGATTTAGAAAATGAAAGTCAAGAATTCAAAGATTTTATGTAAAATGATGAAGGAAACTAGCAATTTAGATTTGGTAAATTGGACTATGATAGCACAAAGGTTTAGAAATATTACTCTACTAATATGCAATGCATAGATAGTAGAGGTGGAGTTTTGGTATTGTGAAGGCCTATTGTAGAAAAATGTCAAGAAGAAGGATGTTGAATTTTAAAAAATTGTATTCACATAGAAAATATAAGAAGATCTAGAAAATGAAAATCAAGAATTTAGAATTTTTATGAAAATGATGTAAGTATATGTAGCCATAGAATTTTGACCCTCTTCAAAACTCCTAGCATCCCCTAGCAATGTAGGCCCCCCTCAGCCGCCTTCATCATTTTATGTGTCGGTTTTAACTCTCTTTTTGTTATTTTTCATTTTTATGAATTTGGGTGGCTGCGGTAGCCATCCAAATTTGCTAAAAATGTGTGCCAACCTATAATGGTTAAGGACCATTCATATTTAAATCCAATTTGGGTGAATCTAGATATTTTTTAAATTCAGTAAGCTTCGATAGTCGTCTGAATTCACCTAAATTAGGAATTTTCCTAATTTCCCCTAACCTCCCTGTTTTATTTCATGTTTTATTCACTTCATATGGTTTCCCTTCACATTTAAATTAATTACCCTACCTGCTGAGCAGGGTTAATGGTAATTTTGTAGGAGAATTATATTGAAGAACTTCTTTCAAAAGCTTTTGCTACAGGTTTAGTTGAGATATTGCTATCCCATCATCATTTCAGTGATCAAGAGAGACTGAATTGGCATGATATATCTATGTACCTTTTACTGTTAATCATATTACATCATTTTACATAGTTAAATCTAAGTTTTCCTTCATCTTTAACAAATTTGGGAGGCTTCTACAGGTTCTGGAATTTGTTGTTTAGGTCCGAATTCACATAGATACATGCCAGGGGAAAATTAATGTTTTCAAATCTATCACATCAAATTATGATTTTAATCCAAACCCCCTTTGCTTGCATATTTTAATGTCTTGTCTGTCAATTTTTAGGTTTTAAACAAATTCGAGAGGATGCAGTAGCTGCCTGAATTTGCTTAAGGTTTTTGAAATTGCTTTATAGAATTTTAGATATGACCGTTGGGTGTCTTAACAAATTTGTGAGGTTGCAACACATATTCAAATCCACCTATTAGACCTGAATCTGCTTTTCAGATCTAAATTCATTTTGCTTCAACCATCCAAACTAGGTAAGTATTCAATCAATTCAGTTTTGATTCAATTTTCAATTCTTTTTCTATTTCATATATTTCATTTGTAGATCATTTAATTAACATAAGAAATATATATATACACATACTATATATATATATATATATATATATATATATATATATATATATATATATATATATATATATATATATATATATATATATATATATATATATATATATATATATATATATATATATATATATATAGGTATAGGTAGCATAGAATTATTACCTTGCATCTATAGATTTGTTGCATTGTATTTGGTTTTGAAAATATCTCGTTCATTGTATGTTGCTTTCATAAAAATTGAAATACATGTAGTCTAAGTATAGTTGCACTTTGTCCAAACTTTAGGTGTATGTTAAACAAAGAACTCATCAAACTTTCATATTGCATAGATGTGGAAACCGTCATTAAAAGTTTCCTGGTGAACCCACCATAATTCATCGATAATCACCAAAGAGGGTATGACACAAGTACCTCTTATCTAAGGTGTAGACTCCTTATTTTCCATCCCCCTTTTAGGCACAGATCCATTAGCCTAAAGGAAAGGGGTGTGAAATTTTTGGTCTACATTCTTTGGTGAACTCGACGTGAAACACCAACCTTTTTTATTTTCTTTTTCTTTTTAAAAAAAAACTAAACAAGATCATTCAAATTTGTGTGTTTAGATTAGAAAACATAAAAAAAATTAAATTAAATTGCATTGATTCACATTTTTATTTTATACATCATTCCCTAAAAGGAACAACATTCGATGTATTATTTCGCAGTCGAGTTGTGTAATAGGATGCCATATTAATGGTGGGAAATCCACCTTAAAGGTCATATACGATAAATTTGATCTAGATATAACGAGAATACATAGTGAAGGGGGTTAGCCATACCCATGAACCTTTAGAAAGGGATTATCCTTTTGCCTGTGCTCAAAAAACTTAAAACCTTTAATCAAGATTTAAAATTTGACCGGTCCAACAACCGTCATAGCTATGGAATAGAGCATGCATTTATTTTTGAATAAGTGTATCATTGACCACGATGAACTAGGTGAGTACTAGTAGGACCTGGGCTTCATCATGGCTTGGACTTCATCACCAAGCATCTATATGTGGGCATCTAGGTGAAAGCCTTAATTCAAACAAGAAAACTATGCCTATCCAACTTGTTCAACAGTTTCAAAAGGGTTTTTAGAAAAACTTGTTTATAGGTGTGATCAACAGAATAGGAAAATATTTTTGGTGTGTGTTATTTTCAAAAATAAAAAATATATAAAAAAAAAAACAAAGATTTTTTTTTTTTAAATGGTGGATAATAACATTAGGGAATCCACACTCATAGACCTTAGGAAAGCGTTCATAGAACAAGAAGTTGATCTTATTTTTAGAAATGATAAAGAACACTAGAATTATTTGTGGCATAACCTCAATATCATTAGGAGAAGGTCTGAAGAATTAAGCAAAATTAAGAGAATCAATATAGCTAAAGCTCTAGGTACAGACTACCACTCATATTATTTTGAAATTAAGAGGAGTTGTGAACGTTGGTTAGAAAATAAAAGAGCTAGTGTCCATTCAATAATATATCCTTGGGAAAGCTATTTTGAGGATTCTCTAACCATCCACAAGTTCCTAGCAGATCTAGAGAACAAAGAGGTGACCTTAGAACATAATAGGAGATACAATCGAGCACCTAGAGTTGTACTCTTCAAGAAATTTTGTGATGATTTGCAATTTGAAAGTCCCACAACTGTTCAAGAAAAATTCTTTATTGTCCACTTAATTCATCTCTTGAGATAAGATTTTACATTCGAAGAAGAGCATTATATGAGCCTTGAACAATTAGAACCAATCAATGATATCCATAAGCTCTTTAAAGAGGATTGAGTGTGGCACTTAAGATTGGTGAAGAAGAAAAACTTTGTGATCAACAATAGTGAGAAGTCTTAATTAAATATATATATATATATATAATACATAAAAAAAAAAAATCTTGAAAGATGATCTACTAAGAGTCTTGACAATCTTAAAACAATAAAGGGATCATCAAGAAATAACAATGCATTTAAGAAATGGAAAATATATTGTAGATCCTCCTAAGGATGAACTTGATGTTGAAAACCCTAATGACAAGGACAACATTGAAATAGAAGAGGGAAAACAAGAAAACCAAAAGGATCAAAGGGATCAAGAAAACCAAGAAAACAAGGAGGAGCAAACTGAAAAGGTCATGCACACCAGACGGGTTTACTTTGAACCATAAGAGGATTCTACGGGTGGGATCCATTTTCAAAATATGGAGTATTTTTGGGACTTTGAAAAACATAATTGTGCTCCTCTTATGAAATATTTCAAGGAATAAGATCGCCTCGAAAGGGGTGAGACTTTATTGGAAGCATCTTTAGAAGAGGCTTTTGGATTATGACCCTATTCATCTCAAATTCCCCCTAAAATTACTATAGTAGCCACTTCGAACAACTCCATCCCACCTCTTTACTTTCCCCAAGGAAATTCTCAAGATATTTACCCACAGATCAAAGCTCAAGAAGCGCTACAACAAAAACCTGTTTATGCTACTTCTACTATTATCAATTCTGGATACATACCACATGTTTCCTCAATTAATAATAATTCATTTGCTTGTCGCTATCATATCCTATATACCCATAAACTCCATAATACATATTCGTAAGCTTCTACCATTATCTCTTCTCAACCAATTTATTCACAAACCACTTCTTCTCAACCACTTCCTCCATCAACCTCCAACCCGTATTCTTACATATCGATATCTTATTCACAACCTCCTCAATCAACTCCTCAACTAAATTCATATCCATATTCTTACCCACTCCCAAATTCTTCCATCAATATCACATATCCACATTCATTTCCCCATGCCTCTTTTTCCAATCCCATGCATAATAGTATTACTATGCCAAATATGAATTCTCATCAAACTACGCAATCTAATTACTATCCTCCTCATGAAAATATAGTAGCACCAACTGTTCACAATGCACATTTGGAAAATATAGTAAAACAATTGGCATCACAATTGGATCATCTAGACCCATATCATCCAACATATAGTTACAAATAAATGTGTAACCAACCTTTAGATCCTCTAGTTTCCTCCAAGTTGTATCCCAAACATTTTCCAATACTAGTCCTACCCATTTACAAAGGGACTAAAGATCTTATTTAAAATATTAGTATGTTCCACACATCATGTCATGACATTGCATATGATGACATGTTGTTATTTAAAATATTCCTAAAAGTCTTAGGTTCATGGCCTTAGAATGGTACTACCAATTACCCACATATTCCTTGAGGAACTTTGAAGAAACAACTGAGTTGTTTGTCCATCAGTTTAGGGCATACATTTGTTTTGTGGAAAACATACTAGAATAGATGCCACTTTCAGGTAAGATCCAAGGAGGTAGGAGTATCTCTTTTGCCAAAATTACCCAGGGCTCGCACCTGGCCTACCACATTTGACACACTTAAGAAGCATACCTAAAACAACAAAAAATAAGAACATACAAACACAAACACAAACAAAAATACACAATAAGATAAAAAAATAATTAAAACATGCTCCTTGAGTGTGTCGATAAGAAAAAACACAACCAAACACACACACACACACAACAAGATTAAAAAAACACAATACAAACCATACAAAAAAATACAAAAACAACATAACAAAACACAAACATAAAAAAACAACAAAATACTACAAAGACGCAACAAACAAAAACATGAAAAACAAAAATAGCCAAAAACTAAAAAATAAATATAAAACAAAAAACAACAAAAAACAAACAAAAACAAAAATAAAAACATAGAAAACACACACACCAAAACACAAAAACACCAAATAACACAAACATATAGAAACAAAAATAATATTTAAAAATAACACTAACAAGCACAAAAACACCCAAAACCAACTAAGCCATTGGAGCTATTGAAAAATCCCTTGACAATCTCTATCAAGGAAAGAGTTGAAGAATAGCACCAAAATAGAAAAGATCACAATAATTGCATAACCACAACAGGGGTCTAAAATGCCACACCAAAAAGGGAATTGTCATCCATCTATCCTACCAAAGAAGCTATTGACTATTGAGACAAAACCCTCTAACATCCTCTATCAAGGAAATAAATGAAGAATCATTTTTTTTGGAAGTTTGGGATCTTGTCATGAAAAAAGCTCTGCACTATTTATCAATCTAAACATAGCTTCCTGCATTGCCATCAAAAAAGTGAACAAGGGGAAGATCGGTCTTAATTTGTTCTAGACACCACCTAGGAGGATAACCATAGCACTTCAAATATCCTTTGTCAAGAGCCCAATTTGCCATAGCATCTGCCACTTTATTCTATTCTTTAGGCACATGATTGAAAAAAACCTCTTGAAAGTTGTTTATGATTAACCTAATCTATCTATAATCTTTTGGATTCTCTAATCCATCTTCTTAGATCCAGAAGTTGATTTTAGGTAATTGATCTTAACTTGAGAGTCTAATTTGATGTTCACACAATGACACTGAGAGGGGGGGTGAATCAGTGTAGTTATTTAACTTCAAAACAACAGCATTCAAATACTGAAGCACAAAAAACTTATAAAACCAGAAGAACAAAATGAGAGCACACCACAACACACAATATAACGAGGTTCACCAATTTGGCTACTCCTCAAAAATTAAGCTGCTTGGACTTCAATCCAAATCCAGTCTTTAAAAAATTTCAATTTTACAACTTCTTTACCAAGCATCCACTGGAAGGAGCACCAACCCCTATAATTTTCTCTGCAATGAGATGGAGCACCAACCCCTAGTACCAAGCACCAACTTGGACTGCAATTCTAATCAAATCAAAATGACATAAAAATGTCTTCATTACTAACTCGACCACTGACTGGTCTATAATTTTAACAACCTCTGCACAATCTCATGTCTCTGCTTATTTCTCTATCTGAGACCCTCTTTTCATAGCAATTCCCTTCTTACTGCAACAACTTCTATCTTTCTGCAGCAATTTCTCTTTACAGCTATTCATTTATATACATCCAATCCGGCACGCAGTCGAATCATATACCCAACTGTTCGAATTCTTTTCTCCTGCAAATAAGTGGCTGTTTGAAAACGACTGTTCGAAACCCTGCAATACGGCGTTTCGATTTCTTGTAGTATGGCTGTTTTGAATGCTGCAAACATATCTTCTCGAAAAGCATATCTTGATCCTTCATATTCGGCTCTTTGAATACAAGCAAAATGTCTGTTCGATTCCATGAGTGCGACCGTTCGAAAGTCTGTAAAAAGACTTTTCGAAAACCTTTCGATAATTTATATTTGATTCTTCGAATACATGCAAACGGCTGTTCGAATGCATGACTGACACTTAGAAAGCGTTTCAAGCATGCATCTACATCTGTTTCCATGCATGTTCGACACCTGTCAATGTGTAACTGTCTGTCTGACATCAGTTACTGTTTACGTAACAGGCTGCATGATTATGCTTTTTCGACACGTGTCATTTTGCATGCTCCTACGGCTTTTACCCGCCAAACAGTTGCCTGTCGTGATATCGTGACACTTTTAATTTTTGCTGACGTCATCCTTCATAATGTCGCAAAATCGTGACGCTTCCAGATTCCAGCACCTTTCCTAGCACCCTGTCGTGAAATCGTGACACTTTCTGACTTTGCTGACGTCATCATCATTCTTGTCATGAAATCGTGACGCTTCTGGCTTCTGCTGACGTCATCATCCTTCTTGTCACGAAATCGTGACACTTTCGGCTTTCGTACACTCTTCTTTGCCAGCAGCAGCGAAAAATGGAACATGTCACGAAATCGCGACACTATGCTTCATGCAATGGCGAAATTTTTACATCTTTGTGCCTTGTGTTTTCACCTTGCCTCTTTTCATGAAATTTTGACTTGTAATATCATTGCTGCATCTTTCAGTTCTACACTTTTGACTAGTAACGAAATCGCTACACCTTAGTTTCCCTTTGTTTCAACATGTAGCGCCATCGCTACACCTTAGTTTCCCTTTGTTTCAACATGTAGCGCCATCGCTACACCTTAGTTTCCCTTTGTTTCAACATGTAGCGCCATCGCTACACCTTAGTTTCCCTTTGTTTCAACATGTAGCGCCATCGCTACACCTTAGTTTCCCTTTGTTTCAACATGTAGCGCCATCGCTACACCTACTTTGACTTAGTGCATTTTCCTCCAACATGTCGCGAAATCGCAACATCTTTTCACCTTGCTTCCTTCTCTGCCCACATGTCACGAAATCGTGACAATTTTGCTTGCATCTTCTCTCTCCTAGTTTATGTCGCGAAATCGCGACAATTTGGCGTGCACTTTCTCTCTCCTGGTTTATGTCGCGAAATCGCGACAATTTGGCGTGCACTTTCTCTCTCCTGGTTTATGTCACGAAATCGCGACAATTTGGCGTGCACTTTCTCTCTCCTGGTTTATGTCGTGAAATCGCGACAATTTTTCTTGCGCCTTCTCTCTCTCCTGTTTTGTCGCGATATCGCGATAGAAAACATGTCGCGATATCGCGACAGTTTTCTTCCTTGTCTTTTTTTGCCAATTTCTGAATCTGGATCACTTCTGTTTTCCTTGAAATTCACTGCACTTGATCTGACTGACCTCTGGACTGCATCAACTGCATCAATCTGTCTGTGTTGACAACAATGACAATACTTTCTCAATGCTTTTGCTGCACCTTGCTCAACAATCTCCCCCTTTGGAATTGTTGGCAACACCTTGCAACCTTGCTCAACTTCTTCTCCCCCTTTGCCAATAATACCAAAGGGCTGCTGCAGACTCCCCCGAGTCTCTGTACACCATTCTCAGGAAAATATCGTTATAGTTAGCAAAAATCATAAATATAAGCAAAACTATAAGTATAGGCATGCATGCACCCATTGAGAATGTGATCCCTAATGATAGTCAGTTCTTAGGAATTGTGACCACTCCCAACTTATTCCTAAGGTACTCAAAAACATCCTTGGGCAATGGTTTTGTGAATATATCAGCTACTTGCTCTGTAGTTGGAACAAAATCCAACTTGACCTCTCCTTCTGCAACTTTATCCTTCAAGAAATGATATCGGATTGCAATGTGTTTGGTTCTTGAATGCATAACTGGATTCTTGGATATGTTGATAGCACTAGTGTTATCACATTTTATTGATATTGGCTCTTTGAAGTGGATACCAAGATCTTTCAAAGTTTGTCTCATCCATAATATCTGTGTACAACAAGTTGTGGCTGCAATGTATTCTGCCTCTGCAGTGGATAGAGAGATTGATTCTTGTTTCTTGTTGTGCCATGCTACCAACCTGTCTCCAAGATAAAATGCTCCTCCACTTGTACTCTTTCGGTCATCAATGCACCCTGCCCAATCTGCATCAGAATATGCAATCAAAGTGAAGTCTTTGCCTTTTGGGTACCACAACCCATAATCCATGGTACCTTTGAGGTACCTGAAGATCCTTTTTATAGCTGTGACATGAGTTTCTTTGGGACTTGCCTGAAATCTAGCAACCATGCATACTTGCCTGTAGTATATCTGGTCTAGTAGCTATTAAATACAGTGAGGCTTCCAATCATAGACACTGTACATTGTTTGATCCACATCCGGAGATTTATCATCCTTGCTCAACTTGCGACTCGTTGTCATGGGAGTGCTTGACCGGTTTCTTGTCTTCCATTGTGAACTTTTTCAGCATTTCTTTTACATATTTAACTTGAGAAATAAAAATGCCTTTTTCATTTTGATTGACCTGCGGTCCTAAGAAATAAGAAAGTTCACCAATCATTGACATCTCAAATTCTTTTTTCATTTTAATTGATATGTCTTTGCAGTATTCATCCATGCTTGCTTGCCAAATATTATGTCATCTACATAAACAACAAGAACAATAAGATGACCCTTCTCTGTTTTGACATATAAGTTGCTATCCACCAAACCTTTCTTAAACCCTTGTTTAATTAGATAATTATCCGGCCTTGCATACCATGCTCTGGGTGCCTGTTTTAATCCATATAAAGCTTTCTTTAACCTGCAAACAAAATCTGGATTGTCACCAAGTTGGAAGCCATCTGGTTGTTCAATGTAAACCTCTTCTTCCAGTTTTCCATTCAAAAATGCTGATTTTACATCCATTTGATATACTTTGAAGTTTTTATGAACTGCTAATGCCAGAAACATTCTGATTGCCTCTAGTCTGGCTACCGGTGCAAAAGTTTCTTCAAAATCAATGCCTTCAACCTGAGCATAGCCTTTACATACCAATCTTGCCTTATTTTCGACAACTTGCCCATCTTCATTCAATTTATTTCTAAAAACCCATTTAGTGCCAATTATGTTTTTATTTGTTGGTCTAGGTACTAATTCCCAGGTATTGTTTTTCTCTATCTGATCTAGTTCTTCATTGATTGCCTTCATCCAACTTTCATCAATGCTTGCTTCAACAACATTTTTAGGTTCAATACTAGATAACAGAGAATAGTTCCTCACTGCTGTTCTTCTTGTCTGAATACCATCTGTGGGATCCCCAATAATCTGTTCACTTGGATGATTTTTCTGCCAGTTGCCTGTTTTAAATTTCCTGTTTTCTTCTTCTTCAGATTCAGTTTTTACACCATCTGGATCAATTTTCTGATTCTTCTCTGTTTCTTTTTCATCATCACCTTCAATGACTTCTTCATACATAGGGTAGTTTTCTTGATAAGTAGTTTCTTGTTCTCTACCTTCATCAACTTTCACATCAGCACTTTCAACAATTTTCTTCAACCTCTTGTTGTAACATGTGTAGGCCTTGCTTTTTGTTGAGTAACCAAGAAAGATACCTTCATCAACTCTATCTTCAAATTTACCGAGGTTATCTTCAGTCCGTTTTATGTAGCACTTGCTGCCAAATACTTTGAAATGTCTTGTTGTTGCCTTTCTGCCAAACCACAACTCATAAGGTGTTTTGCTTTCATGTGGTCTCAACATGCACCTGTTTTGAATGTAAACTGCAGTATGAACTGCTTCTTTCCAAAATATGTCGGCTATTTTGTTTTTTCGCAACATTGTCCTTGCCATTTCTTGCACTGTTCTATTCTTCCTTTCTACAACACCATTCTGCTGAGGTGTCCTAGCTGCTGAAAATTGTCTTCTTATCCCATGTTTTTGACAGTATTCTGCAAATTCTTCGGAGATAAACTCTCCTCCCCTGTCTGATCTTAGGCATTTAATTCTTTTTCCTGATTGATTCTCAACAAGATTTTTGAAGGTTTTAAACATCTCAAAGGCTTCTGACTTGAGTTTCAGAAATAGTACCCATGTCATTCTTGAGTAGTCATCTATACACAACATAAAATATTTGTGTCCATTTATGCTTTCAGTTCTCATGGGTCCACATAGATCAGTGTGAATTAGTTCTAATGGCTTGCTAGTGAAGTATTCTTTTGCTTTGAAAGTGGCTCTGGTTTGTTTTCCCTTTTGGCATGACTCACAGATGCTATTTACAGGTTTGCCAATGTTTGGTATATCTCTAACTGCTCTTTTTGAACTGATTTTTGCCAGATTGTCAAAACTAATATGCCCAAGCCTCTTGTGCCATAGCCAATTTTCATCTTCCTGTCCAATCAAGCATGTTCCTTTTGCAGTTTCTGAAAGTGTATACAGATTTCCGAAGTTCTCGATCCAGTGGCTATTAACTTTCCATTTTTTGTCTTTCTTACTTCACAGCCCTCCTTCTTGAAGATTACATCATGACCTCTGTCACATATTTGACTTACACTTAGCAAGTTATGCTTCGGGCCAATTACAAACAAGACTTATTTTGATTTTATATTGCCATCACTGATCTTGACTGATCCCTTTCCAACAATCTTTGCTCCATCATTATTTCCAAATTTCAAAGAACCACCTTCATAATTCTATAAATTCTCAAACTTTTGCTTGTCACCTGTCATGTGACTGGAACAACCACTATCAAGTATCCAAGGTGCTGATTTGTTCTGAGCTTTAAAAGCAATCTGGACAATCAAAGATTCCTTTTCTTTCCATTCTGGTTTGATAGCAGATTTTGCTACTTGTTTTGCCTTTGTCCTTTCATTAGCATGTGCCTGTTTTTCAGGAAATTTCTGGTTTTGTTTCAACCCACTTGGCTGAGATTTTCTACCCTGATAATTATTTGATGCAAAAGTGCTTATGCAGTTTCTAGCAATATGTCCAAAATTATGACAATTATAACATTCAACTACATAATTCATTAAAGGAGAAAAAACATTTATGCTGGTAAAATTCCTTTGAGATACATTATGCCTGCAATCTGAAATCTTATGGCCATAAGCATTGCATTTAAAACAATAACCAGAAAATGCATGATTAAACCTGGGTGCCGGTCTTTTCCAGTTTGAAGTAGGAGCCATGACTCTTCTCCTCCTTGGATGTGTGACTTTTGTGAATCCATCTTTGTCAGTATTCTTCTTGAATCTGGCATTATTGTTTTCTTTTGCATGATTTGGTTTTTCTGGTTCAACCCTGATCTTTTCTTCTTTCTTTATGGGTTCTATATTCAAGTTCTTTGAATCCTTTGAAGATTCTCCTTCATCAAAGCCTAAACCAAATTTTATGCCAGAAGGCCTTTGGTTATTTAACATTTTATCCAGATTTACAGTACTTTCTTCAAACTTATGAAAACAGTTCAATTTTCTATTCATCTCCTCTAACTGCATCCTTAACTTAACAATGTCTTCCTCTAGCTTGTTGCATTCAACTGTCTTTACAGTTAATTGTTCATCAAGAACTTCAGACATTTTCTTGAATTCCTCTATCTGTATTTTTAGATTGTTTATTATGTCTGTGGCATTCTCTAATTTCTTTGAAAAAAATTTATTCTTCTTCCTTTCTGCACTCAACTCTTCAAGTGCAGCAACCAATTCTCCTTCCAAATACACTTCAGCTTCATCCTTGGAATTTTCATCACCTTCCTGATTTTCCTTTGTTCTTTCTTCTTCAAGTGCCATGAACAGAGCTTCACCTCCTTCTTCTTCAGACTCCTCATCTGTGCTTTCTTCGAAACTGCTGACATTCTTGGTTATGAAGCTTTTCTTCTTGAAGTTGTTCTTTCTGAAATTTTGTTTCTTCTTCCAGTCACCTTTTTCTTGGTGTGAACCTTCACCATTTTTGGTTCTCTCCTGCATTGGACATTTGGCTGCAAAATGACCGACTCCTCCACAATTGAAGCATTTAAAAGGTAGCTTCCCTCTATATTTTCCTTTTCCTTTTGTGAGTTTTCGAACAAAATTGGCTTCTGTTTCATCCAGTGTTCCTTCATCCTCAGATTCATGTTCAGCTTTTACATTCTTGTGTGCTTTAAAAGCTGCTTCTCTGTCTGTAGACTTGGTTTGTCCTATTCTCATTTCATATGCTGTCAGGGAACCATGCAACTCATCCATGCTAAAGTTGTTTAGATCTTTTGCCTCTTCTATTGCAGAGACTTTGGAGTTAAATATTTTGTGAAGTGTTCTGAGAACCTTTTTCACAACAACTGCATCATCAATTTCTTCACCGAGTCCTCTGATTGCATTAATAATTCCGTTGACTCTCAGCATATAAGTCTCTATGTTTTCATCTTCATTCATTTGCAGTGCTTCGAACTGTGCTCGATGAGTTTGCAGTTTTGCTTCCTTAATCTTACTGTCTCCTTCATGGATGCTCTTCAGTTTATCCCACATGTCTTTTGCTGATTTACAACTCATGACTCTTATCAGTTCACTGTCAACAAGCCCACACATTATGGCATTCTTAGCTTTGGAGTTGTTCTCAAATTTCTTTTTCTCATGAGTATCTGTTGGAGGGGTAGTGGGTGTTGTGTATCCACTATCTACAGAATCCCAAATATCATATCCCAATGCACTCAGATATGTTTGCATTTTGAGTTTTCAGAAGGTGTAATTTGTTCCATCAAATAAGGGAGCTTTGTTGGATGAAAATCCTTCACCGCCTGCCATTGTTTCTTCCAAGATCTCCTTAGCTGATTAAGCTTGTACAAGGAACCTTGCTCTGATACCAATTGATGTTCACACAATGACACTGAGAGGGGGGGTGAATCAGTGTAGTTATTTAACTTCAAAACAGCAGCATTCAAAGACTGAAGCACAGAAAACTTATAAAACCAAAAGAACAAAATGAGAGCACACCACAACACACAATATAACGAGGTTCACCAATTTGGCTACTCCTCAAAAATTAACTGCTTGGACTTCAATCCAAATCCAGTCTTTGCAAAATTTCAATTTTACAACTTCTTTACCAGCATCCACTGGAAGGAGCACCAACCCCTATAATTTTCTGCTGCAACAGATGGAGCACCAACCCCTAGTACCAAGCACCAACTTGGACTGCAATTCTAATCAAATCAAAATGACATAAAAATGTCTTCATTACTAACTCGACCCTGACTGGTCTGTAATTTTAACAACCTCTGCACAATCTCATGTCTCTGCTTATTTCTCTATACAGACCCTCTTTTCATAGCAATTCCCTTCTTACTGCAACAACTTCTATCTTTCTACAGCAATTTCTCTTTACAGCTATTCATTTATATACATCCAATCCGACACGTAGTCGAATCATATACCCAACTGTTCGAATTCTTTTCTCCTGCAAATAAGTGGCTGTTCGAAAATGACTGTTCGAAACCCTGCAATACGGCGTTTCGATTTCTTGTAGTATGGCTATTTTGAATGCTGCAAACATATCTTCTCGAAAAGCATATCTTGATCCTTCATATTCGGCTCTTTGAATACAAGCAAAATGTCTGTTCGATTCCATGAGTGCGACCGTTCGAAAGCTGTAAAAAGACTTTTCGAAAACCTTTCGATAATTTATATTTGATTCTTCGAATACATGCAAACGGCTGTTCGAATGCATGACTGACACTTAGAAAGCGTTTCAAGCATGCATCTACATCTGTTTCCATGCATGTTCGACACTCGTCAATGTGTACGCTGTACATCGACATCAGTTACTATTTACGTAACAGGCTGCATGATTATGCTTTTTCGACACGTGTCATTTTGCATGCTCCTGCGGCTTTTACCCGCCAAACAGTTGCCTGTCGCGATATCGCGACACTTTTAATTTTTGCTGACGTCATCCTTCATAATGTCGCGAAATCGTGACGCTTCCAGATTCCAGCACCTTTCCTAGCACCCTGTCACGAAATCGTGACACTTTCTGACTTTGCTGACGTCATCATCATTCTTGTCACGAAATCGTGACGCTTCTGGCTTCTGCTGACGTCATCATCCTTCTTGTCGTGAAATCGTGACACTTCCGGCTTCCGTACACTCTTCTTTGCCAGCAGCAACGAAAAATGGAACATGTCACGAAATCGTGACACTATGCTTCATGCAATGGCAAAATTTTTACATCTTTGTGCCTTGTGTTTTCACCTTGCCTCTTTTCATGAAATTTTGACTTGTAATATCATTGCTGCATCTTTCAGTTCTACACTTTTGACTAGTAACGAAATTGCTACACCTTAGTTTCCCTTTGTTTCAACATGTAGCGCCATCGCTACACCTTAGTTTCCCTTTGTTTCAACATGTAGCGCCATCGCTACACCTTAGTTTCCCTTTGTTTCAACATGTAGCGCCATCGCTACACCTTAGTTTCCCTTTGTTTCAACATGTAGCGCCATCGCTACACCTACTTTGACTTAGTGCATTTTCCTCCAACATGTCACGAAATCGTGACATCTTTTCACCTTGCTTCCTTCTCTGCCCACATGTCGCGAAATCGCGACAATTTTGCTTGCATCTTCTCTCTCCTAGTTTATGTCGCGAAATCGCGACAATTTGGCGTGCACTTTCTCTCTCCTGGTTTATGTCGCGAAATCGCGACAATTTGGCGTGCACTTTCTCTCTCCTGGTTTATGTCACGAAATCGCGACAATTTGGCGTGCACTTTCTCTCTCCTGGTTTATGTCGCGAAATCGCGACAATTTTTCTTGCGCCTTCTCTCTCTCCTGTTTTGTCGCGATATCGCGACAGAAAACATGTCGCGATATCGCGACAGTTTTCTTCCTTGTCTTTTTCTGCCAATTTTTGAATCTGGATCACTTTTGTTTTCCTTGAAATTCACTGCACTTGATCTGACTGACCTCTGGACTGCATCAACTGCATCAATCTGTCTGTGTTGACAACAATGACAATACTTTCTCAATGCTTTTGCTGCACCTTGCTCAACATAATTATGCAATAACCCTTCTCCACCCTATCTTTAGAGCCTCTTGCAAATATCACAGAATATCCTACCCTTCTAATAAGTTATTGGATAGAATTCCTAAATTTTTTGCAAAGGTAAAAATTGGAGTACCATCCTCCAATCTACCTATCCCTCCTATACTAGCTCTTCTAGGATTTCCTCTGGATGCTCCATATGTATTGATTTTTATGAAGTCCTTTGGGGGAGGTTGTCATTGCTGAGTTATATCCATCATTTGGCCAGTCTCTTTCTTCCTTCTATGTTGGGCTAATCCATTTCTTATCTTTAATCGAGCCATAATTTGTTTCCATAGTTGATTTGAATTGTGAGGATGAGTTAATAAATATTGGACAACCTCTCTCTCAAAATAGTAGATGCCCCTACTTTATTATTGAAATATTTACTTGTTTTGCTCCTTCCATATGTTCCAAGGAAGAATAGTCATACATGTCCAAACTATATGGTTCACATACCAGTAATTTCCTTCTTGTTTGATCCAATATCTCCATAGTTGTTCTATGGATTGTTCATTGGACCATCTTAATTTTAGAAGGGAAGTCATCATCTTCCATAATGTTGTAACTATGGGGCACTCTATGAACAAATGGTTAATAGTTTCATTTTTATTCCAACACATTACACATTGAAAGGCCCCATTAAAACCTTTCTTCATAAGTTGCTCCCTTGTGAGAACCCTTTTATGGAGCAACAACCAACTAAAAAATATAACTTTTAGCCATAAATTTTGAGCCCATAACTACTTAAAAATATCTTAATCCTGATGGGGATTAATAGGGCTTAAATCTAAGTAGCCTTGAGTAATAGTATACTCACCATACCCTAAACTATTCCAACCAATGTAGTCCTCAGCTTGTGACCATGAAGGTGATCTCATTTGAAGGATTATGTGAATATCTTTTTTTTGAGCTTTAGAAAGTTGGATTGGCCAATCTTCTACTGGGATCCAACGTCTTCCCACCTCAACTTTTCTTGTTTGATAAATATAGTATTTGGAAACTATTATCCAATTCATCCTATGCATTTCTTATTATAGGCCTCAAATTTGGGTGTTGGATTGATAATGGAAAGTGCCCATCCCAAGATTTTGTCCAAAAAAAATTATCTTTTGACCATTTTTTGTAACCCAAGAGATATTTTTCTTTATCAACTCCTCTCCAATTTTTAATATCTTTAAAACTAGGGACCCTCTCAAAGGCATTTGATGACGAATTAAGTCAAATGAATCTTTATTTTTTGCATACTTGGCTCTTAGATTTTTGGCCCATAAGGCATTGGGTGGCTAATTTAATCTCCAATATAATTTTCCTACCAAAGCCTTATTATTATTGACTACTGATTTGAAACCTATTGTGGCTGCTCCACAACGTACCCCAAAATTGGGGACCCACCTTTTTTGCATGTTTTCCAAGAAGACCGAAGTGGCCCATATGCTAAAGATCAAAGAAAAAGCAAAACACCACAAGGAGAAAAAGTGTCACAATATCGTGACATGTTGCATTTTCGCAGTCCAAAGCAAAGGGAGAGAGCAAGGAGGAAAAAGTGTCACGATATCGTGACATGTTGCATCGTCACGGCCAAAGGAGAAAAAGTGTCGTGATATCGCGACATGTTGCATCGTCGCGGCCAAAGGAGGAAAAATTGTCGCAATATCACGATATGTTGCATCATCACAGCCAAAAGAGAAAAAGTGTCGCGATATCACGACATGTTGCATCGTCATGGCCAAAAGAGAAAAAGTGTCGCTATATCACGACATGTTGCATCGTAGCGGCCAAAAGAGAAAAAGTATCGCAATATCGCAACATGTTGCATCATCGCTGCCAAAGGAGGAAAAGTGTCGCGATATCGCGACATGTTGCATCATCGCGGCCAAAGGAGGAAAAGTGTCATGATATCGTGACATGTTGCATCGTCACGGAAAAATGAGGAAAAAGTGTCGCGATATCACGACATGTTGCATCGTCATGGCCAAAAGAGAAAAAGTGTCGCGATATCGCGACATGTTGCATTGTCGCGGCCAAAAGAGAAAAAGTGTCGCGATATCGTGACATGTTGCATTGTCGTGGCCAAAAGAGAAAAAGTGTCACGATATCGCGACATGTTGCATTTTCATGACCAAAATAGAAGAAAGAAAAAGTGTCACAATATCACGACATGTTGCATTTTCACGATTCAAAAGGGACAAGCAAGCAAAAAAACAAGAAGTGTCACGATATCGTGACATGTCTGATTTTTGCCAAGGTAACAGACCTGCATAGTGACAAAATCCAATGAATAAGACAAGCGTTACATAAGGAATATTTAGTGATTTGAAATCATTTAAGACGGTTGTTACACACGAAGGAAACGAATGCAAGCCCATGTCGGGAAGGTGAAACGAACAGCCATTGGAAAATGAAACGAACAGTCAGGGAAGGTGAAACGAACAGCCATTGGAAAATGAAATGAACGGTTATGGAAGGAGAAACAATTTTTTTTTTCAGAATTTTAAATACGCCATTCAAAGAGGCCAGAAGGGGTGGGAAACTGCTGCAAGTAGCGTTGCAAATTTGAAGGCAAGATAGCCATTTTGGACCTAGTTGGGCTATTTTTCTTTTGTAGACTGGTTTTTCTTCTTCATGGACATGGGTTGGAAATTGATGCAACCAGAGTTGCAGATTTGAAGGCAAGAGGGCCATTCTGGACCTGTTTGAGTCATTTTTCTTCCATGGATTAGTTTGGGAAAACCAGAAATTTTTGTTATTGTAAAATGACAAATTTTTAATACATAAAATTTTAGAAAGTTGCATCTTATGGACAAGAAATGAAGAGTCATTTTCTGCATGCAAGATTGAATGTCTATTTTTCCCCTTTTCAGATTTTAGGCTTGTAAATGGAGTTTATGCAAGTTTTCTTGGTTGCTTCATGCGAATGTTTAAATCTAAAAAACCTCATTTAAAACCCTAGGAGCCAGGACTTAGCTTATCCGGATTGGGCTTGTTTTGCAGGTCCAATAGGTTAGGTTGCATGGAGACCTCACATCTTCGGTTTTTTCGAAATAGGATAGCATCATACTAAATGCATTTTATTTTCAGTTTTCTGCATTTCATTTTCATTTTTCTACATTTTATTTTTCTAGAAATTTTAACTTATTTTAAATTTTCAGGCATTAAAATAAACATTTAAAATTTTTCAAAATCCAAAAAACAATGAACAATCACTAAAGTTTCATGGTGAAATAAACCAACATTGCCCCTTGTTTATAGTTACTTGCAATCACTAAGGTGTTCCAAGCATTTAAATTGAATATCTTTATTTGAGATTACTAATACACATATGCAAATGCTAATACAACGGAGACCTTAGAGAAGTTGTTTTTTTAACTTATTTGCAAGAGGGGATTTGGAACCCAAATCCTAAAGGAGAGTGTACTTTCACAACTGGGTGAAAATACCACTCAATAAGACCTAAACCCCCTTCATAAGTAGGAAGACATAGAGTCTCCCACCTTCCTAAGGCCCATTTCTTATTTATTTTTGAACCTCTCCATAGAAATCTATGACTAATTTTGTCCAGTTCATTGAGCACTGACTTGGGGATGTTCAATACTACTGAAACAAATATTGGGATAGACTGAATAATTTATTTGATAAGAGTTATTCGACCTCCTGATGAAAGCCACTTGTTGGTCCAACTACCTATTTTGTTCTTCACTTTATCTAATAACTAGCTCCAATGCTCTTTCTTTTTGCTACCCAGATTAATTGTAACACTTAAGTATTTTATTAGGAGAGAAGTTTTTTTAATACTAATCTATCCATTATCAAAATATCTTTTCTAGGTAAGCAATGAGTTGCCCTGAGGCTCTAGTAAAACAGTGAAGAATTTTCTTTATTAAGATTACTTCCTTTATAGTTGCCTTCCCCAAAAGGGTGGAATCATCAAAAAATAATAAATGTGTGATAGTTCTAACTCCTTTAGCTATAGTAACTCCTTCTAACCTCTAACAATATCAATTCTTAGCAAAATTCCTTTACAAACATTCTACTAAATTGGTAAAAAGATATGGAGAAAGAGGGTATCCTTTTCTGATGCCTCTAGAAGTTGAGAACCAATAAGTAGGGCATCCATTAAGAATAAATAAATAAGAAACTGAAGAAATACAACCTTTGATCCATTTTTTCCATTCTTGAGAGAATCCATTTTTTTCCAAAACTTGGATAAGAAAGTGTCAATCCACCCTATTATAAGCTTTGGATAAATCTAATCGAATAAACATGGAGGGAGATTTATGAGCTTCCAAAAATAACACTATCTCATCCACTATTTGTTGTCCTTCGAAAAATCCTCCTTGTTCTAGAGATATGATCTTGTGAAGCAAAGGTTTGAGCCTTTCTACCATAATCTTTGAAATAATTTTTAGAATAAAATTACATAAAGCAATTGGTCTATATCTAGTAATGTTATCCACTTCTTAAGATTTAGGAATTAGAACTATAAAAGTCTTTTTGATATTTTTGATGATTTCTTTTGCCTTTCTAGCCTCTTCTACCACCTCTAGAACACCATATTGCAAAACATACCAAAATTCTTGATATAATTCAATAGGGAAACCATATGGACCTGGGGTTTTCCTCTTTTACATTTTGAAAACAACCTCTTGAAGTTTCTTCTTAGTTATAGGAGAAGTTAGGGCCACATTCTCCTCATAAAAAATAAGAATAGGTGTAGCCTAAAGAATTTCTTATTGATCTTTTGGGTCAATCAATTGGGTTGTAAAGAGGTTTCAAAAATAATTCATAGCTAATATTGACATGCCTTCCCAAGTGTAGACTATATCTCCTAATTCATTCTTCAATGAGGAGATAAATTTATAGTTCTTTGGGCTATGAGATACTTATGGAAGAAACTTGTATTCTAATATCCATCTTGTAGCCATTGAATCCTTGACTTTTGTTTCCACATTATTTCTTTCCTTCTATCCCATTCCTTCACCTTAGCTGAAAGATTAATTTATGTCTTAATCTTATTATCTGAGTCCCTCAAGATGAATTTGCTCATTCAACTCCTTAAATTGGGTTAGTGCTTCCCTTTTCTTAGCCTTAACATCTCTGAATTCATTCCAATTCCAAGTATTTATTTTAAATTTAATATACTGCAATATTTTGATAAAACAATACATCTTAGTACTATGTCTTGGCTAGTCTTCTTACCACCACTATTGTATTTTTGACTTGAGATATTCATCTCTGAGCCACATTAACTAAAAACAAAATGGATTTGGATCACCCTTGGTTTTCCAAACTTCAATTAAAATTGGCTAATGATCATATCCAACATTTTTTAAGATTTTCACTTTTGGGATGTGTCCTTGTATGAAAAACTTTTCTGAAAGCAAGAACCTATCTATCCTTTCAAAAATTTATGTTGAGCCTTATCTTATATTTGACCAAGTCATAAAACCATTGGTTGATTTGATATCTACTAGATGAAGGTTGGTCATGTATGCATTCATGAGTTCAGAAATCCCATCCAGCTTCCTACTTCCTCCCATTTTTCTTCTAAAGAAAGGATATAGTTGAAATATCCTCCTATCAAAGCCCAAGCTTTTGATAATTGAGAGGTTATAGAGTATATGTTTCTCCATATTGTTCTTTTCTATTATATAGTACATGGAACATAGACATTTATATAAAGTATAACCTAATCTGAGTCTCTATTTTGGGAAACCATTGCTAGCAATCCCTTACTACCCATCATGCATTGTACTATAATTTGCTTTGGATCCCACAGAAATGCCAATCCTCTTGAGGTCCCTTGGGTGCTGAGGGATTCTAATTTACTGGATGACCACATATTTTTCACTATTATTTCCATTTCATCAATTGAAACCTTTGTCTCCTGAAGAAAGAGAAGTTGAGGTTGATTGTTTTTAATTATTCTTCTAATTTTTTATTGTTTAGGACTTCCTTTAAGTCCCCTAATATTCCAAGTGATAATTACCATCTGGACCTTTTGGTTGGTATCCATCCTCATATTTTTATTTGTATATTTTTTCATTCCTATCAGGGCTATAGGATGATTACTTATATCCAAGGCATTGTTTTTCTATCCATATGATATTTTTGAGGATCTAACTTGTTTGTTGTTTGAATTTGGATTTTAGTTTTGCACTTATTTAAATTTTCTATGTTGTTCTTTTCTTGAAAATCCATTGCTGGATGAGATAGCTCTCCTTGGTTGTTTCTCAAAATTAGGGAATTTTCAATTTCATCAACCATTTCTTCTTGTTCCTTCTCTTCATCAAACTATGTTTATGTAATCATGTTAGCTTTTGATGTAATGGCCATAGGGAGATAACAATCACGAGATGTAGAATAATATGAAAGAAAGTAAATCTGCAAGAAGACTGAGACATGCAATAAATAGAAATGATATAAATGAATACAATGTAGCTATGGAGGAAATGAACACTCCATTAATAAATCTACTGAACTACATTGCACCCATCACCACTAGATGGTGATCCACACAGAACTACACTACTACCTACAAATATGCTCTAAGCTACTATGTCCCCGACTCTCTATATCTATCTAACAATGAGGTCTTCCTTATATAGGCAAAAATAGGTTACTTGGCCAACACTCTACCTAGTTGTGCAAGGGATAACTTGCACATTGACACTTGTGCATTTATTACATTGCATGAAGTAACTAGATAACTTCCCCTAAATTAATCTAATGTCCTAAGTATGTACCTTGGAAGATACATTTACATGACCCAAATGATGGAATATAATCTATTTCTAACACCCCCTGTATTATATTATTTGGGTATTGAAGACTTTTAGTCTTCAATATGGATCTTCTTCTCCTTCATAAACTTTGTACTCTTCCTCTGCATTCTTTTTATTTAGGTTCAACATGTAATCTCTATCTTTATATGATGTAGAGTAAGTTGTAGTTGAAGCTAAATATTCTTCTTTCATCAGATGATATTTGGCTTGTTTAGATTCATCTTCCTTATCTTCTATCCAACCACCTTTATAGTTCTCTTTGCAAGTGTCTTCATTTGGTTTTGATTGCTGATGAATGAGTAGGGTATGGTGCAATTTTCCTCTCATATTTTTATTTTTGATCCTTTTGTGCTTACCTTTTTGGTGTACTGGTTCTTCATTTTTTTCAACTTGTTCCTCTATAAATATGTTAGTATCATTTTGAAACACCACAATGTCTTGTGAGATTTCCATTGAGTCTAGGATGTATGTATTTTCATGGATTGAACTTGTTGCTTTTATTCCATCTTGATTCATAATGAGACATGTATTGATCCCATCCATATATCCAAAGTTAATCATATAGTTGTTTTCTACTAGCTTGCTTACTGAGATGAGATTGAATGTTAATCTAGGAACATACAATACTTTTTGTAGTAGAAGATTTGGAAATTATTTTTTGGGAGTTACACATCCATATCCATGTATAGGATAAGTTTGGTTGTCTGCAATTCTTAGTTTGTAACCTTTAGCAACTTCAAGACAGTCAAACCATTGTATATTTCCTATCATATGATGACTGGCTCCTGAGTCAATATACCACATGTGATCATGTTTTGTGAGTTGGTCTCTATTGGAGCATTCATTGTATGACATTCCTTTACTCATTTTAAGAGGTTGAATTTGAAGAAATAAGATAGAATTGTAGTCTTCATTATAGCTCCCTATGAAATCCTTGATTGAAGTATATAAGCTTGATTTGATGTATCTTTTAGATTTGTAGGATTTCTTATGTCTCCCGAGTAATGAGAGTATGAACACCTAATTTTAGGTTTTTGAAGAAAGCTTATATCTTCCCAACTTGACAACCTTTGATAGATATTATTATCAAGTTTTGTAGAATACCTTATGACTCCCTAATGATTTTGGAATAAGATATAGTGCTTTTGTAAAATATAGTTCAATTTATGGTTGATTTTGTACAGTTTTGTAAAGATCAAAAATCAACTTTTCTAACACCTTATTTCTCCTAATTGAACTAAGCACTTTTCCAAATTTTGAAGAGGTTTTAATGTTGGATTCCTTTTGTCCCTTTTTGAGAAATTTTGAGACAAGAAAATTATAAATTTCCAACCTTAACAAAAATATTTAATAACCTCTTTTTATAACCCTTAGGTTTTAATTTCTAATTTCCAAAGACCTAGTTTGATGTTGTAACCCTTATCACTCCCAAATTTGGAAATTTAGAAAATTAATAATATTTGCAAAATATTAAAGAATTTAATCCAAGTAGAATTCCTTATTTCTCCTAGGTTGAGTTGCAAATATTATTTTAATTTGGTAAGTTATCCCTTATAGCTTTTGCTTTCAAAATCTAAATTTCAACCTTAGCTTATAACCCTTATATCTCCAAAATTGAAAGCAATAATAAAGTGGGATTTAAACCTTACCTTTTGATGCTAATCTCCTCACTGTCTCGACTTTGGCTAGATATAATAGCAGTATTAAAGTTCCCTTGGGCACTGGAATCAATGGAGATGCTCATCTTCAATGTTGGAACATAGATGTTGTAAAAATAGGAAGGTTTGACCTTCAAGACCAGGAGCCTTTAATGCTCCTTCTTCCTGCCTTCCACATTGTGCTTGACTGGATTTGATTGCATTTTGTTGTGCTATGAACTTTAGACTTTGGGCACATTTTATTGGAAAAATAAAATTGAGATTTGTGACACATGTCACACTTGTTACGTATGAGTGCTCCTTCTCCTTTGTAACATAAAAATCCTTTAGTAACACTTTGCTAGCTTCTTGGTCACCTTGTAACGCATGAACACTTGTGTGAGCACTTGTAACTCCTTCGTGAGTTTTCTTGGATGTTAAGAAATGGGATGGCACCTTAGATAATTCATGCCAAGTGGCTTTCAACCTTTTTGCATGGAGTTATTTTGTTGTAACGCTTCCAAGGAGAGTATAACTCCTTTTTGTATGCCTCTTCTTTGCTTGCTATGTTTCTTGGAGTGCAAGCAACCTCTTCTCTTGTTGGTCGATCATTGAGGTGATTTTGGAGCTTTGAATGACATTGTAGGTGATTATTTTGGTGGATAATATTCACCAAGCTAGAAACCTTTGAATATATCACATGTTCTCCTCGTTCCTTGTTCCCTTCAATGTGCTCTTTTTACATTGTTCATCCACGTTGATTGAGGTAGAATCTACGACCTTTTTTCTTGTAAAAGAGAGCTCCCTTTCTGTCTACGTAAATGCAAGTTGATGATCGACTAATATGTGCATTACCTTTTGCAGGTTCATTCATCCAATATGTGAAGTGTGAGCCCCTTCGAATGGCTCCTTGTGTCATGGATGAGGAGTGCTTGACGTTCAATATTTCTTGCTTGATGTTCGGCCTTTCTTGGCTAGATTTCCCTGTAGTTTTTGTGCCTTTAGTGGCACCTTCAATCTGCCCTTTTCCTGTGAATAATTTAATGCAATACCTTTTAATATTCTATGAGAATAATATATTCTTATTACATCCTTTTTGCACTCCTTATTGTAGGTATTGTGGTATGATTTTGTAGCATATTTTGAATGCACAAATGAGGGTTTTGAGGTCGTCCTTTTGAGTAGAATCCTTTCCCTCTTTGCTTGGATATTTTAATGATAGATCCAAGCTTTGAAAATGTTGTAGATAGAAGCCTTTAATTTATGGAATTTTCTGCACTTTCTTCTAATCCTGTAGTGCTTTGGATTTGAGACTCACCAAGTCTCAATATTTGAAACTTCATTTTAATTTTGGTTAGTTTTTATTCACTTGTACTAACCAATTTTGGTGGCTTCTATTGGCCACTATGAGTTGCATATTTTTGTGCTTCAATAGTGTCTTTAGACACTTGATACAAATCAGATTTTGTGCCCTTCAAAAACACAAAACTAATTTCTTTTGAGAGTAGTATAATAGTGAAAATAAATATAATAGAATTTATTTTTAATGCACTAACAATTTCACCTTATCACTCCAATAAACTCTCAAGATAATGCACTTTATCAATTTACTACAACTAATCAAGAATAATTTGAAATGAATCTTCAAGAGTTATTCTACAAATTCACTACAACTAATATTGTAGGGCTTAGTCTTCTTTTCTTTTTCCAAAGTAGATGATAGGTATTTGATAGATATAATTCTAAAATCTAATCAACTCCTAATTAATGTGCAAATGAAACTTAAAAAGAACCTTTCCTTTTTGCACTTTTGAAGACTATAATCTACTTTTTCCTCTTGCAACTTTAATCCAAATAAGGTGCTCTAATAAATCTGATAAGTAATTAATGAGTTAGTTAGCACCAGTAGTTGCATACCATTTTTTAAAATATTCTATAGCTCCTTTTGCCACTTCTGTAGAGGATGTGGATCTTGGTGTCTAAGATCACCAAGTTGCTACTTCGAGTAGGATCTTACATCTTTTTGTAGACTATCTTGAACAACTCCTTCACCAAATTATGGTCTCAAACTTTCTTTCATGAGCCTAAGATTTAGTGGCTTGTTCTCCTCTTGGGATCTCCTCCTACTGTATATTTGGAGAAGTCTCTATCTCTGAAGCGGTGCCTTCTTACTATGAGAGGTAATCTTCAAATCTCCTAGATTTGATGAGCTCCTTCTATCTTCAAGTCTTCTTGTCAAATTTTGACTTCAAGCAGGATCTTCTTCTCAATATTCTAAATATCTTGAGGTATTCACTGGATTCTTCTTCTCGGATTTTGCACTCCTTGCCAAATTCTCCTTCTTATCTTTGGCTTGTTGTTGGATGGCGAACAATTGCTCCAAGTCCTTCACTATCAGGGGCTTCTCCTTGGTAGTGGATTTCTCCAGTGAGTTCTCCTTTGATGATTTCTTCAATAAGGCTCTCCTAGCCTTTTTTTGGATGCTCGATGAGACCTTCCCAAGGTCTTTGATCTTGTACATCTTATGTTGGTCTTTCCTTGACACCTCTTCAACATTCTACTCCTGGAAGTGTTGGTGGTGAGATCTACTTCTGGATATTTGATTCTACTACTTCTGGATTTGAGTAGGACTCTCCTAGTCCTTCTTCTTCTTCCAAGTCTGGAAGTCCTTCGATGAGATCTTCTCCTAATATCTTTTACTTCAGATGCTGAATTGATTCTTAAGAAGATACTCTTTCTAACTTTCTTGTAGGAAGTCTCCCAATTCACTAAATATTCTTTTCCTACAACAAAAATATTAGTATTGAGGTCTTAATCTACTTCTGAATTAGATATTCTTTTCGAATTCTTCTTCAAGATCAAGGATTTTGTGGCCTTTTTAGTATCAAGGCTTCTATGGCCTTTTTAGTATCAAGGCTTCTATGGCCTTTTCAATATCAAGACTTCTGTGGCTTCTTCTTCAAGGCTTCTATGGCATATTCTTCAACTGTGAAGTTCTTCAATATAGAAATGGAGATCTTTAGTCTCCTAACTTCACCATGGATCTTCTCTAGAAGTATTCTTCCATAGTGTTCTTCTCTTGCACAAGGAACTAATATTTGCACTATGAGGGCACACTGACCTTCGAGCAATGAAGTTGGAGTCTCCTAGCTTTCTATTATAGTAGGAGTACCAATCCTCTAAGAATTAATTATCTGTAACAAAAGAAAATTTGGGAAATAGTTAGCAAGTTATAGATATCCTGGATGATCTTCACTAGATGATCTATCAATCTAGTGGATTGAATGTTGAGTCCTGGTCTTCACGAGTTTTTCTTGCAACTCTGTGGAAAGACTCTAGTCAAGTGCAATCTTAGTATTTCTAGAACTGAGATTTCTTTCAGTCCTCACTTGTGACTCTCCCTAATTCTACCACCTAGATTCTTCTGAGAGTTTTGATAGTGGCTGGTCCAGTGGTGTGTTAGTTTGATAAAAAACTCAGGCTCAATAATGATGGTGGTTTTCCTATAGACCTACACAGACTAGATCTACCGTAGCTCTGATACCACTATTAGCTTTTGATGTAATGGCTACAGGGAGATAAAAATCACGAGATGCATAATAATATGAAAGAAATTAAATCTGCAAGAAGACTAAGACATGCAATAAATATAAATGATATAAATGAATACAATGTAGCTATGGAGGAAATGAACACTCCATTAATAAAGCTATTGAACTACATTGCACCCATCACCACTGGATGGTGATCCACACAAAATTGCACTACTACCTACGAAGATGCTCTAAGCTACTATGTCCCTGACTCTCTATATCTATCTAACAATGAGGCCTTCCTTATATAGGCAAAAATAGGTTACTTGGCCAACACTCTACCTAGTTGTGCAAGGGACAACTTGCACATATACAACTTGCACATTGACACTTGTGCATTTATTACATTGCATGAAGTAACTAGATAACTTCCCCCTAAAGTAATCTAATGTCCTAAGTATGTACCTTGGAAGATACATTTACATGACCCAAATGATGGAATATAATATATTTCTAACAAATAATTGTTTCCATTTTGTCATCCTCATCATCTAATTGTTCATCTATAGATAGAACTTCAAAGATGTTAGGTGAAATTATTGTTTTATATTTCGATGTATTATTTGTTTTAAATTCTTCTGTTTGAGGATTTGAAATCTAGCTAATTCTGCATCCTCTTTCTCTTTATTAGGCATATTTTGAGGAAAATCCTTGGTTATTTGTCAATATTTGTGAAAAATTCTACATCTAAAAGGAATATTTTCACAGTCAACTTGTTGATCCTATTATCCATAATTTTTCTCCATATTGTAAAGTGATCCTCTCTGGAAGTGGTTTATCAAATTATATAAGAACACAAATCCTTTCATAGATCATATGATCCAACTGTTGAGTGCTATCAGCTATCATCATGAAGACTCCAAAATAATTTCCAATTATTGCTAAAATATTTGGATTCTAGTATTTTGCTGGGAGGCCAAATAAATGGACTCATACAGGTGTAGTTGATGGCATTTCTTCCTCAATTTTGAACTTTGTATGCTAGGACTTCATAAAACTCCCTGCCCTACCTAAGAACCATACCCCCTTGAAAAATATCCTCCCAATATTTTTTAGTGGAAAAAATATCAAGGAAATAACCATTAGGGTAAAAAGAGATTTGGAACTCACCTTTAGTTCTCCAGTTTTTGGCAGCCCATTGCTTGAAGGTAGCAAGATTCGATAAAAATCCCATGAATTAAAAATTAGTCCTCTCCCCTCCATAGTGTCTATTTGATCTTGGATATATTCTATTTCCAACTTCACTAATGGGGATCCATTAGTTGCTTTCATGCATCCCATCTCTATTGTCCTTGGATCAATTTTTGGCATCCTCAATGGTTTCCTTGGCAATTATTGTCTATTTTACCATCTTATTTGGGATGGTCCTACATTGATTGCTTATTTAAAATTTAGTTTTGGAGGGAGTTCCTTAGGCTTCATCCATTTGGAATTTTTTTGTTATGATTAGTTCTTTTTTATCGTGTGCCCTAGCCGTGGTTGTAGCTTTGCTAAGGTCTGAATTTGCCATCAATATGTTATCTCCATTTACTTGATCCATCTCTTGAATCTTATTTCTATTTTGTTTTAGCCCTTGTTTGTACTTGTGAAGAGGATACCCTTCCTCCTTATTTTGTGCTATGAAATAAAAAGGGTGATTTGTTTCGTTCAATACCTGTTCATTTTGTTGGATTTGCTAGTCCACATGCATGAAGGGATATTGGATATTAATTTCCCCTATTCACCTTGCTTGTTTCTCACTTGATTCAGTGTCATGAAGATTATACTTTTTGAACATAATATTTGCATGATTGTGTTGGATTTATGATAACCCTCTAGGAGGCCCACAGACCCCTTATATCTTTGGCCCCAAAGGGTCTTCTTCATTGTTCTCCACTGCTTGTGCTCAAAGCACTCAACCTTCATAGTACCCAAGAGGTGCTTTGATGATTTATAGCCATAAAAAACTATAGTTTACACTATGTCAAAACCCTCATTCTTTGGGATTATGCTTCTTTCACACTATACTGGGATCCATGTGAAACTTACATATTAATCCTTTAATTTTTCTAAAAACACCTCCTTTTCTTTGTTGTAGATTCTTTGGGGATACATTGAACGATATGTAACATTCAAATATTTGTATAACCTCAAACAAGTCAAATATGAGACCTTTGCTGAATTTCTAGCAAGATGGAGGAAGATGGTAGGAAAGTTATATTTTTCCTTACCACCTAGGAATATGTTAGACATATTTATTGAAAACTTATAAGAAAAACTCTCATATGAATTGGCAATTGCCACTCTAACTTCCTTTGATCAAGCCATTGACTTGGCAAGGAGATTAGAGGAAGCCCTCATTAGAAGAGGTCAATTGAAAAGAAAATAAGAAGATAAGACTTCCAAAAACCAATACAAAAATAAGCATGTGGTGGGATATGGGATCACAGATAATAGACCCCCTACAAATGTTAATGGTGCCAATACTACAAAGAAATTTATACTAAAAGCACCACAAAGACCCCCATCACAAAATTTTACAAAATTAAATCAACCATTGACAATGGTACTACCATAATTATTGGAAAGAGGCTTGATAGAATTGCTAGAAATATGGTAACTAGACACATCTTAGCCTTGGTATAGATCATATCAACATTATTATTTTCATGAAGTTGATGGCCATCCAACAAATACTTGTAGGAGATTAAAACACTTAGTGCAATATTTAAATCGATAATGGTAAGTTGGAGGTAGAAAGTTCATCTCAAAACCTCAATCCTCTAGTGAACACACAAGCTCCTCCATAATAGACACAAAATGCAAATCTGAATTTGGACATTTTCCAAAATCCATTATCCAACTATGGTAAAGAAGTAGTAAATCAAGTGGATTATAAAAATGTACCCCATCCAACATGCTATGTAGGCATGACTTGAAAATTTCTAGCATCACAACCTTCATAAAGTGAATTTGTGCCTATGAAGTCTACTGTTACAATCAAGAAATATCGAGAATCTCAACCCTTGTCTCTTGATTATTCAAAAAGTGAATTAGACTCCAAGGTAGATATTAGTTCCCTTCACTCTAATAGATTAGAGGATGAATCAGAACCTATAGCACCTATTACAAATTAATCAATTCTTGAGGAACCTTTCTCAAGAGTGTTGGCAACTCGTCCATATTCACATCAATTGATCCCCCTAGATCAAGCAAAAACTCATAGACCTCACCCCATTCATATTAACCCATCTTCTTTGCTCATTACTATACAACCTCTTCCTCAACCAAATAACACAGTGGGTATGGTTGGAGCCACAAAGGCAACAAGCTCAAGCCTAGACATCTCAACATCAAATATCTCCATCCCAATCAAGTGACCCCACTCCATCACCTTTAATATTGAAGGTACCTCATAAAAATAATAATGTCATAAAACCTCAATAGAAAACACCTTTTGACATTAAATAACAATTAGCTAAAATAATGGTAAAAATATCGCTTTTGGATCTTCTTCAATCCTCCCCTGTCCATAGGGAAGAATTTATGAAATCCTTTAGTCAGATGATGGTGCCTCAAGATATAGACCCAACTACTGTAATCAATGTTTTAACCTCTTATGGAGTGGATTACATTGATTTCCATAGCAAGGATATTCCTCCTCAAAGTTTACACAAAGATAATCGCCTCTATAACAATATTAATTTTGGATGTTTGTGTTAAAAGGGTATTGATAGACAATGGGTCATACTTTAACATTTGCACTTACAAATTTTCAAAAGGTATGGATTCAAAAAGGAGGACTTAAGAAAAATCAATATGATCATTAAATCCTTCAATTATGAAACTCAAGATACATGTGATGTGATGTCCATCCCACTATAGGTTGGTCCTAAAAAATTTAAACACATATTTTTATGTTGTACCCTACCTAACATCGTATAATATTATTTTAGGGCATCTGTAGATTAATTCAATGAGGGTAGTCCCCTCTACCTTACATCAATGTGTAAAGTTTGAGTTCAAAAAACAACTGATCACCATCCAAGATGACCCTAGACCTTTTGAGTTTTATGTGATGGTTGAACCAACTGATGTCCCTTTCTATCTTGCATTATCATTGTCATCACCTTATAATCCTTTCCCACTTTTGTCTACATTGAATTCATCCTCTTCATCTACCATTTCTACATCTATTGACACACATACAACAGATCCCTCCACATCATATCCTCACATAAATGAGGTGCTAACTGATTAATATACCATACTATCATCATTTGAACACAAGGATTTTGCCACGCAAGACTCTACCATCTTGTCTCAGCTATCACCATCTCCATGTACGATAAGATTACCCTACAAGAAAGGAGATGTATATCATGTTGGTATTTGTACCTTCATTTTTATTGGATATTCCAAAGATGAAATTGTCATTAGTAAAACAAAATTATTCTTTAACAAAAGTAGTTTTGCCCCTTGTTATTTTTCATATAGATAAACAATTTCTAAGAAAATTATGTGTGCCATGGATTTTAGGGTAAAAGGCCTAGGTTTCTTGGAAAATGGCATACGTGAATCTCTTTATGTTGAAGATTGGCCTACATGATGTGGTATTGGCTACATCTCCACAAAATGCCAACCTTTTCCCTTTGATGATGATGATCATTTGATCACATATGGTGAATATTTAGAAAATCAACAACACCTAAAATGGATCAAAAAGGGTGAAGGACCTTCCTTTTCTTCCAGTAATTACTGCAATATGCTTGAAGAACACAAGATTATACTAAGAAGGGAGGTGAATAGTATAGCGCCCACTTTTTATTTTCTTTCCAAACCAATATCAATTAATGTCCTAAATTGCAATAACCAAATATAGCGATGTGCATTAATAACTCAAATAGCAATAGTAAGAAAGAGCACAAGTCACCACACACAATTGAGACACAAGATTTAACGTGGTTCCCCCAATATGGGGTACTCCACAAGATAATATCCTTATAATATTTCACATAGAAATAAGAATCCTTATCCAATACAATGATTACTTTGATCTGCTCAAAGCTAGGCAATACATTGATCTTCTCAGGTAGGCAATTCATTGATCTACTTAGCTAGGCAACATACTGATCTACTCAAGTAGGCAATCTATTGATCTTCTCAACTAGGCAACATACTAATATGCTTAGGTAGGCAATCCACTGATCTGGTCAGCTAGGCAACACACTGATCTACTCAGGTAGGCAATCCACTGATCTGCTCAGCTAGGCACTCCACTGATATGCTCAACAAGCTCACACAAAACTTGTCCAAATTTTCTCAACAAGCTCACATAGAACTTGTCAAAATCTGCTCAACAAGCTCACATAGAACTTGTCCAAATATGCTCAACAAGCTCACACAGAACTTGTCCAAATCTGCTCAATAAGCTCACACAGAACTTGTCCAAATCTGCTCAACAAGCTCACACAGAACTTGTTTAAATATGCTCAACAAGCTCACACAGAACTTGTTCAAATCTATCCCAAAAACTATCCACAAAGCTATCCAAAAATCTATCCCAAAAACCTTCTCAAAGGCTCAATAAATCATACTCAAGTAGTATTCAAATCTCATCCATAAATCTTATGAAGGCAAGGCTCAAATATGAACTCAAAAATGAATGGTAATACACTCTTCAAAGGATGACAACTATGATCCACAATGATCTCAACTCAAATCAATCTCATAGAAGCATAAAGAGAATTGTTAGAGACTCAATATGTTCTATACTCAAATCAGGGTTATGCATAAGCATGAAATATCATAAATTGGCTTTATTTAGGTTTTTTAAAATTTTGAAAAGGCTAATTTTGGATCCTTTCACTGGGGGTCATTCGCTCGAAATTTACGGGGTGGAATTTTTTTTGGGGTAAATTCGCCTGTCGTTGATAATCAGAACCTAACTTTATTTTAATTCGACAACCTAAAATTACATATGATTTTGATTTTCTCACCCAATTTGCCTTCAAATTATAAATGATTTTATATTTCCCACCCAAATCACCTTCAAATTATAAATGATTTTATTTTTCCCACCCAAATCACCTCATATACTACCCATATATATATATTGTACTGAGTATCGATAAACATACATCAAAAATACTCTAACTCAAAAATATCTCTAAAATAATGAAAAACTTGATAATGTTGCAAAGGAGTCACTGTCGAAATAAACTGATCGGTTGCAGAGGAGTCTCCATCGACACAAGACGATCAGTTGCAGAGCCGTGTATATCGGCATAAGCCGATCGATTGCAGAGTTGTGTCTATTGATATAAGCCAATCAGTTGTAGAGTCATGTCTATCGTTAGAAGTCGATTGGTTGCAAAGCCATGTCTGTCAATGTAAGCTAATCGGTTGCAGAGTCGTATTTGTCAACATAAGTTGATCAGTTGTAGAGTTGTGTCTATTGATATAAGCCTATCGATTGCAGAGCCGTGTCTATCGACATAAACCAATTGGTTACAAAGCCGTGTCTGTCGACATAAGCTAATCAGTTGCAAAGTCGTGTCTATCGACATAAGCCAATAGATTTTAGAGTTGTGGCATAAGCCAATCGGTTGCAGGGATTGTTGATCCATATTTGTCTATCGGTTTTAGAGGTGTCGATCGATATTCCTGTAGCCAATCGTCATGCCTACAGTCGATCATTATACCTATAGTCGATCATCATAACTGTAGCCGATCGGCATGCCTGTAGCTGCTCAAAATTCTTGTAGTCACTCGTCATGCTTGCAATCAAACATCATGCCTACAACTGATCGGCATTCCTGTAGCTGATTGTCATTCCTACATGCGATCATTATACCTCTAGTCGATCGACATGCCTACAATTGATCGTCATGCTTGCAACCGATCGGTATACCTGCAACCAATCATCATGCCTATAGTCGATCATCATCCCTCCAGCCAATCGTCATCCCTACAACCGATCGTCATGCCTATAGTCGATCGGCATTCCTACATCCGATTGGCATGCCTATAGTCGATCGTCATGCTATCGATCATCATGTCGACCTAAAGTCTTTCATATCGGCCTAACATTTTTAAGTATACCATACATTTTTTAGATTTTGCAAATCGATATTCATATTCCCCAACACAAAAAAATTTGCCACGGTTTGAAAATTTTTGGAGATAAATTAATGAAAATAGCCATGGTTTGAAAAATTTTGGAAATAAATTATGACAATTTTCCATGTATACTTCTACAAATATCGTCGAGATTCCAAGACAATTTGCCTTGATTTTTTAAATAGATTTTAGGGTCGATCCCTTAAGCATAACCTTAACTCAAATCCAATATCTTTCTCAACTCAAGGCAATCTCATAGAAACATAAAGAGAATTGTTAGAGACTCAATATGTTCTATCCTCAAATCTCAATCTCAACTTAAATCTAGAATATAGAATAGTTTGTTTCATGGAACTTGAACAACCACTTCACACAATCACTTGACTAGGCTTAAACAACTCTTCTCAACCAACTACCACAAGGAACAACTCTTTCTTACAAACCCTAGTCCAAGCATGTATCAACCAACTCAAATGTTTCCAACAATGCTCAACCACAAATCTCACATAACAATGATACTCATGTTCTTCTCAATTTCAAGTTATTTTCATAACCAATGGGCTTCAAAAACAATGCTAATAAAACATTCTTCACATAACAATGATACTCATGTTCTTTTCAAGTTCTTTGCATAACCAATGGGCTTTAACAACTATGCTTATAAAACAAGGTTTAACCACAACTCTCAAACTAGAAAACCTTAAAGCATTCAACCAACCACTTTCGAAAAGGAAACCACAATCAATCTGATGGGGGAGCCAAAGTTGCTCAGCCCAAATACTCACAAACTCTCATTCAATAAACTTGGAAAAATTTACAAAAATGGCAGACTCTGCCAAATAAACTTCTTTTACAAAAAGATAGTTTATTAAATTTTACATTACATTACAGCATTCCAATTCTGGAAGAAAAATAGCCTAACAGGTCTAGAATGGCCCTCTTGCCTTCATGGCTGCAACTCTATCTCTGCAGTTTCTCAACTGCAACTCTGTCTACACTATTTTTTGACCCTTGTGCATTCCTTTGCTTCCCCTTTTAAACTCTCTGGCGTGACTCTTCATTTTCCTTTTCTGACCCTTCGTTTCATTTCCCATGCCTCTTCGTTGTTCTGGCTTTCAAAACTTTCCGACTCTTTGAAGAACACAAGCTTATACTAAGAGGGGGGTGAATAATATAAGACCTCTTTTTAATTTTTCCTTTATACTTCAAAATAGTAAAGCAATATACCCAAAGCAATATCAAAACAATGCATAATATCATCCACAAAGTGACACCAATTTTAACGTGGTTCACCAGAATGCCTGGGCTACGTCCACAAAACTTTTCTCTAAAAGTTATCTCAAAGTTCTTTGGGAAACCTTCCCAATTACAATGTTTATGAGCCTCGGCCCAAAGGAGACACCTTCCCCCAATCTGAATTTATGAGCCTCTACTCAAAGGAGATACCTTCCCCTCTGCTCTAGAAATGATCCCTCAGAAGATCAACTACCTCTACCTCTTGCCAGCACGTGGAACTCCTTTCCACCAAAGATCTCCTATCCTCAATGCTTAGCCTAAGAGACCTCTGCCTTCTATGATCACATCCATAGAAGCTCACTATCCGTACCAAACACAGTCGGTCGATCTAGTACAATTCTTCCTCTCGTCTGTCGGATCTGTCCAACACTATGAACAAATCAATCCTCTGCACACAAGCCTTCTCAAAGACTTGCCAAATCTATCCTCATGTTCTTCTCAAAGAACCAATGCACATCTGTCCTCAAGTTCTCTGATAGAACTCTCAAAAACTCAGCTCACAAGTCCTCTACTAGGACCTGTCCAAATCTGCTCTCAAGTCCCCACCAGAACCTGTCCAAAACCTGCTCACAAGTCCCCACCGAAACCTGTCCAAAACCTCAACAAGCTCACCAAGAAAAACTTGCTTAGCATGAACCCACAAAGAGAATTGTTAGAGACCCAATGTGATTCATAAACCTCATAGAAGCATAAAGAGAATTGTTAGAGACTCAATATGTTCTATACTTAACTCCCAATCTCAATCTCAACTCAATCTCAAATAGCAAAAGAATAAGATAGATGTAGTATGCTTTTCTCAAGAATATGAAACACAACCCAACAATTGCCAACCATGCAATATCTCATATAGCAATGATACTCATATTATTTTTACCAACAATTAGGGTTTCAACAACAATGCTCATCAAACAAGGTTTAGACCACCAACACCATTCAACTCAACATCAACCTTGAAGGAAAAGGAAACAAGTAGAAATCCTTTTCCCTCCAAGGATATTTGAACAAAACATCCACCAACACAATATCACTAATTGCAAATAATAACTTGTTCAAATCAACTCAATGGAGTAAGCCCAATATCATGTATCAAGTAAAGCACTAACTTGATCAAAAACAACCTCTATGGAAGCAACTCAACCATCAATATCAAAACATCCAACTAAGGGTTTCATCATCTCAATGCAAGTAGCAAGACTTACTAACATAAACCCTAGTGCAAAAATGCTTCCTCTTCCTCAACCAGAATTATGCATTCACCCAAACACTCATCAATGAGTTTAATGCCTAAACAATCTTCAATATCCAGAAAATAAGATTTACACTAAAAATACCTAGTAGACAACCTTTTCACTCCAAACTTAATTTCAAAAAATATACCATCAACAACATACATGGAAGAAGTTGCCCATACCTTTACTTTGATGAAGAAGGAGAACTCAAAAATCTATCACAACACTAACTCTCAATTTTCACCAATTAGAGTTAGCAACTATACAATAATACACAATAAAGATCCAAATTAACACCTTATTTCTCCAACTTAGTAAAAACCACTATAAGAGTAATATACATACAAAGTAAAACCTCTTTACACCTTATTACTCCACATAAACATTAAGCATCAATAAAATAATGTCAAAACAAATATGATACCTTAACCTTATACCTCTCGCGCATTTACAGCCACTATCTTTTGCACACCATGACCAAAAGAAATTCCCAACGAAGAGAATCGAACTCGACACCTCTACCGCCTAGTGCTTTTGCTTAAACACCGACCTTCGTTGGGTCACAAGTGCCCAACGAAGAAATACATCATTGCCCTCTCTTTTATCTTCCTTTGACGCCATGAATCTGGAAAACGTAAATGTCTTCCGCAAGCCACATGCAAACTGGTGAGCGCTGTCAAAAACGTAAGTCACTGAATGCTTGCATTAAACATCTCATAGCCCAGTCTAAAAATGCAGTTCAGGTGCAAATGCCAATCCACTAACATCCAGCACAAAGGTAAGAATGCAGCCCAAACTCAAATCCGAAAATGCCAAGCACGGTTTCCAACACAGAACAAGCACGATTTCAAGGACGTCAATCGGAGATCGAAAACTCAAAGCGCTATTCGAAAGAATAGAGAAAACACAAAAACGCAGACGCCAAGCACAAATCGCAAGATACAGAGCAAATCGCAAATCTCAGATGTCAAATAATTCGTGGTGCTCATTTTAGAAAAACATCCCCACTTATATAGCCATTTCTCCTTAATGTTTGACGTCGGCGCTCCTCCAACGATGGCATCATATCGACGAAAGAATTATTTTTTACTTCCGTCGCTTAAGGGTTGAAAGACCCTATAATAATAATTAAAATAATAATTATTATTATTTTATTAATAATAAATTAAGCTTGGACCTTTGACAAAGGTTTGAGTTAATTTAATTATTAATAATAAACATGGACCTTTGCATTAAGTTGAGCTTGGTTTTAATAAAAACCCTTAATGAGTCCAAGTGGTTTTAAAGAAAAACCTTTAACCTTGTCACCATGATTTTAATAAAAACCCTTTAACAATGAAGCTTCTCAAGATATTCTTGACATCACACTCTTTTGATATCAACACAAAAATGCCTTTTGACATCAATGACAACTTATACATTTGAGCAAGGGCAATGTACCCAAAGTACCAAAAATTGCCAACAATCTCCCCCTTTGTCATTGATGGCAAACCTTTACTAAAAACACTGCTCAAGAGCCAAAACTGAAACCAACTGAAACCAACTATGCTATCAACTGAGAATCTTCCTTTGAAGTTTTGCTCCCCCTGACTTGAAGCTTTCCTCTTCACTTTGAAGTTCTCCCCCTTACTCATATCTCTACCCCTTTGTCATCAATGGCAAAGGGCCACCTTTGGGGCTCGGGACTAAGAATTAGCCTCTTAGCTTAGTCCCTCCCCCACCTCCTGATGAGGTGATTAATTTTGGGGTGGGAGTAAAACTCCCATTAGGCACTGATCATCATCAGTGTCTATAACTTCCTTGTCGGGCCTTCTCTTGAACTCTTTATCCATATTCCTGTTCTTGTCACTGTTCTTGTTCTTGTTCTCATCCCTGTCCTTTTTCATGCCTTGATCCTTGGACCTGATCATGCCACTGTTCCTATTCCTGTATTCTGAAAGTTCAGCTCTACACTGTCTAGCTGTGTGACCTCCATTGTTGCACTTGAAACAATTGATGATTTCGTTTCTTTTAGGTAAACATGATCTTTGAATCCACTAGTACCCCCCCCACCGACTGTTCGACCAAACCTATTCGACCAAACCTATTTTGGCCAAACCCGTTCCGACCAAACCTGTTCCTAATATTTACCTTGCAATAAACTGCCTTGTGCCCAAACTGTTGACAAGAGTAGCAATACCCTTGAAAGAAACTAGCACCTCTAAACTCGTCATCTACCTTCTTCACTTGATCCATGCAATGTGAAGCTATGTGACCAAACCTATGACAAGCAAAACATCTGCCTTGAAACTTTCCTTTATTTGACCTCTTAGGCTCTGAAAACTTCTTCCTCTCATTCTGAATTCTATTTTTTGTATTTGTGCATCTATCATTCAATGAATCATGATCTGAAATACTTTCCTCATTAGAACTCTCTTCCTTTTGGAGTCTCTTACTAGACTCTCCAACTTGTTCCTTGTGATGCTTAACAAAACCAAGGCCTATTTTATCTATTGTCTTTCTTTGACCTTTGATGAGAGACTTAACCTTTTTGGAGCTATCTTGAAACCTATGAAGCTTATCCTTGTACTCTTTAGTTTCCTCTTTCAAAGAAGCCATTTTCTGTTCTAACTCACTATACTCAAGAACCTTAGACTCTAACTCATCCTTGAGTTCTTGTGTCTTAGCTATAGAGAAGTCAAGACTTTCTATAAGATCATCTCTCTCCATACAACATTCATCTAACTTATCCTTGAGACTAGCATTCTTCTTTCTTTCCTTTTTCAAAGCACTAAGAGCACTAATAAGTTCACCTTTAAGATCTACTTCACCTTCCTCTATATGTTTGCTTTTAGAATCATCAAAACCTTTTTCAGATTTCTTATCATTAGAGGTGCTACCCTTTTCAAAAACCATACATGCATCTTCCTTATAGTTTTCTGAAGCATCCTCATACATACTAGAAACCAAATCATTATTTGTGCAATCATCCTCAAGGTGACCAAAATTTCCACATCTAAGACATTTCATGATAATGAATCTATGTTTTGGTTCTTCCTCCTTTTTTGATATGAACAACATCTCATTTTCATTATCACTTGAAGAACTTTCACTATCACTACTAGAAAAATTACTTGCTTTTTCTATGTAGAAACTCTTCTTGTGTTTGTGAGAATACCTCTTTCCTTGATTGCTGTGCTCATCTTTGTTTTTCCTATGATGCTTGTGCTTTTCAGAATCCTTGCTCTTATATTCCTGTTTATCTTCATCACTTTCATCCTTGGTAATAGTACAGTCAGTAGCATAATGACCAAACTTTCCACAATTGAAACATCTTACATTTTTCATATTTTTGTGCTTTCTAAAGAACTTGCCTTTCTTGCTATAATATGCCTCTTCATCACTAGAAGACTCATCACTCTCTTGAAGCTATTTACCCTTGGATTTCTTGGTAGCCTTGAAAGCTGCCTCTTTCTTGACATCAACCTTCACTTGAGTTCTCAACTCAAATGCTGCAAGAATACTATGGAGCTCATCCTTTTTCAACTTATCCAAATCTTTAGCTTCCTCAATAGCAGAAATATTTTCACTAAATCTATTAGGAAGAGATCTTAAAATCTTATCACAAACATCATTTTCAGCAAGCTCAAGACCTAAGTCTTTCATGGAGTTAACAACCTCATCCATACGAAGCATGTAGTCACTAATATTTTCATCATCATTCATCTTGAGTTGTTCAAACATACCTTTGAAGTGTCTCAATTTGGCCTTTCGAAATTTGTATCACTCGTATGAACCACCTTCAACTGATTCTACATTTCACTAGTTGTCTTGCAGTGAATCACTTTGGTGAGATCTTCTTTCTATAAGCCTTTCAAAATTGCATTCATTGCTTTTGAGTTGCTGTGATGTAGGAGCCTTTCTTCTTTAGTAGTAGGACCATGTTCAGGAATAGTGTACTCATCTTCAATCACTTTCCAAACCTCATTCCCAAGTGCCATTAGATGAACCTTCATCCTTGCACTCCAAAGACCAAAATCGACCCATCAAGAATAGGTGCCTGCATTGCCACTTGAATGATCCATTGTGTTCTTTACTAGCTTTTCCTTCAAGCTTTTAAACTTTTTGAAGGCACCCGCTCCGATACCAATTGAAGAACACAAGCTTATACTGAGATGGGGGGGAGGTGAACAGTATAAGACCTCTTTTTACTTTTTCCTTTATACTTCAAAACAATAAAGCAATATACCCAAAGCAATATCAAAACAATGCACAATATCATCCACAAAGTGACACCAATTTTAACGTGGTTCACCTAGAATGCCTGGGCTATGTCCACAAAACTTTTCTCTAAAAATTATCTCAAATTTCCTTGGGAAACCTTCCCAATTACAATGTTTATGAGCCTCGGCTCAAAGGAGACACCTTCCCCCAATATGAATTTATGAACCTCTGCTCAAAGGAGATACCTTCCCTCTCGCTCCGGAAATGATCCCTCGAAGATCAATCGCCTCTACATCTTGCCAACACGTGGAACTCCTTTCCACCGAAGACCTCCTATCCTCAATGCTTAGCCTAAGAGACCTCTGCCTTCTATGATCATTTCCACAGCAGCTCAGCTATCTGCCTCTACCAATAATACACAGCAACTATACAATAATACACAATAAAGATCCAAATTAACACCTTATTTCTCCAACTTAGTACAAACCACTATAAGAGTAATATACATACAAAGTAAAACCTCTTTACACCTTATTACTCCACATAAACATTAAGCATCAATAAAATAATGTCAAAACAAATATGATACCTTAACCTTATACCTCCCGCGCATTTACAGCCGCTATCTTTTGCACACCGCGACCAAAAGAAATTCCCAACGAAGAGAATCAAACTCGGCACCTCTACCACCTAGCGCTTTTGCTTAAACGCCAACGTCGATGGGTCACAAGTGCCCAACGAAGAAATACAGCACTGCCCTCTCTTTTATATTCCTTTGACACCACGAATCTTGAAAACGTAAACGTCTTCTGCAAGCCACATGCAAACTGGTTAGCATTGTCAAAAACGTAAGTCACTGAATGCTTGCATTAAACATCTCACAGCACAGTCTGAAAATGTAGTTCAGGTGCAAATGCCAATCCACTAACGTCCAGCACAAAGGTAAGAATGTAGCCCAAACTCAAATCCAAAAATGCCAAGCATGGTTTCCAACACAGAACAAGCACTATTTCAAGGACGTCAATCGGAGATCGAAAACTCAAAGCGTTGTTCGAAAGAATAGAGAAAATGCAAAAACGTAGATGCCAAGTGCAAATCGCAAGATACAGAGCAAATCATAAATCTCAGATGTCAAATAATTCATGGTCCTCACTTTAGAAAAACATCCCCACTTATATAGCCATTTCTCCTTAATGTTTGACGTCGACGCTCCTCCAACGATGGCATCATATTGGTGAAAGAATTATTTTTTACTTTCGTCGCTTAAGGGGTGAAATACCCTATAATAATAATTAAAATAATTATTATTATTATTTTATTACTAATAAATTAAACTTGGACCTTTGACAAAGGTTTGAGTTAATTTAATTATTAATAATAAACATGGACCTTTGCATTATGTTAAGCTTGGTTTTAATAAAAACCCTTAATGAGTCCAAATGGTTTTAAGAAAAACCTTTAACCTTGTCACCATGGTTTTAATAAAAACCCTTTAACAATGAAGCTTCTCAAGATATTCTTGACATCACACTCTTTTGATATCAACACAAAAATGTCTTTTGACATCAATGACAACTTATACATTTGAGCAAGGGCAATGTACCCAAAGTACCCAAAATTGCCAACACTCTTCGTCTTCGTTTGCTTTCACTGCACCTTGGTATACCACCTGTCAACCATTGATGACGTTTGGTATACCACCGCTCGACCGTTTCCTCTGTAACAGCTCCTGTAACCGCTTGTGCTTTCTTTTCTTTTGTTTGGTCGTGAAAATGCGACATGTCGCGATATTGTGACACTTTCGGCTTCCTTGCCTTCCTGCCCTATTGAAGTCACAAAAATGCAACATGTCGCGATATCACGACACCTTTGGCTTCTCTGCCTTCCTATCCTCTTCGAGTCATGAAAATGCGACATGTCACGATGTCGTGACACTTTCAGCTCTTCTGCCTTCCTGTCCTATTCGAGTCACGAAAATGCGACATGTCGCGATACCGTGACACTTTCGGCTCCTCTGCCTTCTTGCTTTCCTCGAGTCAAAAAAATGTGACATGTCACGATGTCACGACACTTTTGGCTTCTCTGCCTTCCTGTCCTGTTCGAGTCGCGAAAATGCGACATGTCGCGATATCGCGACACTTTTGCTTTTCAGCCTTCCTGCCTTTCTCGAGTCATGAAAATGTGACATGTCATGATATCGCGACATTTTTCTCTCCTGTGCCTTCCTTCGCCTTTTGGTCACGATTCTGTGACATGTCGTGATATCGCGACACTTTTCTCTCTTAAGCCTTCTCTCGGCTTTTGGTCGCGATTCTATGACATGTCGCGATATCACGACACTTTTTCTACTTGAGCCTTCTCTCGGCTTTTGGTCGCGATTCTGCGACATGTCGCGATATCGTGACACTTTTCTCTCTTGAGCCTTCTCTTGGCTTTTGGTCGCGATTCTGCGACATGTCGCGATATCGTGACACTTTTTCTACTTGAGCCTTCTCTTGACTTTTGGTCGCGATTTCGTGACGTCGCGATATCGCGACACTTTTTCTACTTGAGCCTTCTCTCAACTTTTGGTCGTGATAATGTGACATGTCGCGATATCGTGATACTTTTCTTCTTTGCCGACATGTCGCGATATCGTGACACTTTTTCTACTTTGTTGTATTTTGCCTTTTGTTGGATGCTCATGCATCAGACAACTGGGGTGGATGGAGAAGTGACCTTCACTTCTATACTGTTATGTCCCCTTATTTTTAACTGGGCCTATACAAGCTCTCCAAGCTTCAGCAAAATCTACATCTGTAGGGTACAAACCCTTAAGTTCTTCAGATCCCACAACTTCCACTCTCATTGTTGTCAGCAAACTCTTTTTATCCATCTCCTTCAATGGCTTCAACTTGTGATGCACTCCACCTTTCGTCAGAGAGTAAGTATTTGCATGCCCATCATGCACCGCACTTCTGTCAAATTGCCATGGCCTCCCCAACAACAAATGGCAAGCATCCATAGGCAAAACATCACACATAACCTCATCTTGATAAGTTCCAATATGAAATTTAACTAAACACTGCTCACTAACTAATGCTCTATGATCTTTCTGCAACCATGCAATCCGATATGGATGCGGGTGTGCCCTCTTCTCCAATTTCAACTTAGCAACCATTTCTCCTGAAATAAAATTATCTGTGCTACCATTATCTATGATAACATTACAGACATTGCCTGAACATTTGCACCTTGTGCGAAATAGGCTCTTCCTCTGGTCTGGTCCTTTCTCCTCATTCAATAAGGTTCTCCTTGTGACCATAGATTCTCCTCTCTCTCTTCTCACAAATCTTAACCATAAATCCTGGTGCAAACTGCCTCACTTTTTGCGATCTGCTCACACACTCAGAAACTCCTGCTCTTCCACAGATCCTGGTGCAAACTACCTCACTTTCGATGATCTATTTACACACTCAGGAACTCCCACTCTTCCACAGATCTTGGTGCAAACTGCCTCACTTTCGATGATCTGTTTACACACTCAGGAACTCCCGCTCTGATACCACTTGATGGGGGAGCCAAAATTGCTCAGCCCAAATACTCACAAACTCTCATTCATTAAACTTGGAAAAATTTACAAAAATGGCAGACTCTGCCAAATAAACTTCTTTTACAGAAAGATAGTTTATTAAATTTTACATTACATTACAACATTCCAATTTTGGAAGAAAAACAGCCTAACAGGTCTAGAATGGCCCTCTTGCCTTCACGGCTGCAACTCCGTCTCCGCAGTTTCTCGACTGCAACTCTGTCTGCGCTATTTTCTGACCCTTGTGCATGCCTTCACTTCCCCTTTTAAACTCTCTGGCGTGACTCTCCATTTTCCTTTTCTGACCCTTCATTTCATTTCTTGTGCCTCTTCGTTGTTCTAGCTTTCGAAACGTTTCGACTCTTCGTCTTCGTCTACTTTCACTGCACCTTGGTATACCACCTGTCAACCATTGATGACGTTCGGTATACCATCGCTCGATCGTTTCCTCTATAACGACTCCTGTAATCGCTTGCGCTTTCTTTTCTTTTGTTTGGTCACAAAAATGCGACATGTTATGATATCGTGACACTTTTGGCTTCCCTGCCTTCCTACCCTCTTCAAGTCATGAAAATGTGACATGTGATATCGCGACACCTTTGGCTTCTCCGCCTTCCTGTCCTCTTCAAGTCACGAAAATGCGACCTTTTGCGATGTCGCGACACTTTCGGCTCTTCTGCCTTCCTGTCCTGTTCGAGTCACAAAAATGCGACATGTCACGATATCGCGACACTTTTAGCTCCTCTACCTTCCTGCTTTCCTCGAGTCACGAAAATGTGACATGTCATGATATCGTGACACTTTTGGCTTCTCTGCCTTCCTGTCCTATTCGGGTCACGAAAATGCGACATGTCGCGATATCGCGACACTTTTGCTTTTCGGCCTTCTTGCCTTTCTCGAGTCGTGAAAATACGACATGTCACGATATCACAATATTTTTCTCTCCTGTGCCTTCCTTCACATTTTGGTCGTGATTCTACGACATGTCATGATATCATGACACTTTTCTCTCTTAAGCCTTCTCTCGGCTTTTGGTCGCGATTCTATGACATGTTGTGATATTGCGACACTTTTTCTACTTGAGCCTTCTCTCGGCTTTTGGTCATGATTCTGCGACATGTCACGATATCATGACACTTTTCTCTCTTGAGCCTTCTCTCGGCTTTTGGTCATGATTCTGCGACATGTCGCGATATCGCGACACTTTTTCTACTTGAGCCTTCTCTCGAATTTTGGTCGTGATATCGCGACACTTTTTCTACTTGAGCCTTCTCTCGGCTTTTGGTCGCGATAATGCGACATGTCGCGATATCGTGACACTTTTCTTCTTTGTTGACATGTCGCGATATCGCAACACTTTTTCTACTTTGCTATATTTCGCCTTTCATTGGATGCTCCTGCATCACAATCATTTTCTCTCCAATGATATTTCATAAATCAACCACCATAATCAATCAATAGGATAATGTGCCCATACCTTTTATGAAGATGAAGAAACCCCTTTGGAAATCTGCCACACTCAACACACTTTGAAAAAGAACAAAACAACCTTCACTTTGAACCCCTTTACAAAAATAGAAATATCTCTTTACATACACCTTATTTATCCATCTAATCAAGTTAATTAAATAGCGCTCTAAATAAGCTTTCCAACGATATATAATATGGTATACTTCTAAAAGAGGAAAACAATAGAAATTTCTCTTTTTCTAAAAGTGCATTTCAACCCTTATATCTTGCCTTCCAAGTAAATAAAAATTTAATCAAAATTTATTTCCTTAGAATCACCTTTTTCCTCCAACATTAGGCAATAATAAAAAATATTCAATAAAACGTTTACTTTCCTCTTAGAGGGAATCAAACCCTCGTCACTGCCCACTCAACACCACAACCGCAGCGCCAAAGACCACGTGAGCTATCTACTCACATATGACAAAGAGCAAAAATGCTCCCTATATTTTGCTGCCCTTGCTCATGCCAAAAACGTGCGCCAAATGCTCTTCTTCTACACTCTATGAAAATCAAACCTGGTGGGAATCGAACGCATGTCCTATCGCAACCAAAAACTCCACGCTTTCCAAGTTCATTGTTGGACCACGCTGTCACATCAAAGGATTTCGAGGCTTCCGCTATTTGTTCTCTTCGTTCGATACTTAGACTTTTGAATCGAAAGCTTTTGCATATATATATGCAACCTTCCTTTAATTTCACATATTTCGACACCTTTAATTATTAATTTCCTTTTGATGGCGCATGGTTTTTATGACATCGACGATGACTTTAATTTTAATTTTAAAATTTAAATTTTAATTTTAAGTAATTAAAATTTAAACAAAATATTTAAAATTAAATATTTCCATCACCAGGGCACCTTTTTCGACGAAACGAAAGACCAACTTGGGTTTTAAGAAAAACCTATTTCAAATCTGCCATCCATGGTTTTAAATAAAACCTTTTATTTTGCATGCCCGTGTTTTCACAAAAACCATGTTTATATCCATGTTTTCCAAAATATCATAAATGCTTATTATGAAATACTTTGGCCACCAAAACTCAATGTGATCCATGTGACATCAATGACAACATAAAATACCTCAAATTTCCAACAATGCTTTCAGTGATTCATCCCAAAATGTTTGCCACTGCAGATGATTGCATGGAAGGAGATGTCTTTTATGACATCGCGCATGATGAAATCATGCAAAATGGTTTCTTCTTCAATGGATCCATCCCATGTATAGCACACATTCAAATGTCAACCACGTAGGATGAATTAGTAAATCTATCCTTATAAGAACTCCAAGAAATGGGTGTTTCGCCTTCTATTCCTAATTTTGAAAGGGATTTAAACATTATGATAGAGGATATTTTGAAAATCAGCATTGGCACTGAAGCCAATCATCGCATGGTTAAAATAGGAACTACTTTAAATGAAGAAAAATAAGATAAATATATAAGTCTTCTTGTGGAATACTCTGATGCCTTTGCATGGACCTACGCAAACATGCCTAGATTAGACCCATCCGTAGTCCTGCATCATTTGGTGGTTCATCCTGATGCAAAACCTTTGAAATAAAAGCTTAGAAAAATGCACCCTAAATTACCTTATTGGTTAAAGAAGATATTTAAAAGCTCTTAGATGTGGATTTCATCCAAGCCATCGATTATTCTGATTGGATATCCAATATTGTTCCAGTATCTAAAAAGGAAGCTAAGAAAATTAGGGTATGTACTAATTTTAGGTCTATCAATGTTGCATGTCCCAAAGATGATTTTCCACTTGATTTTATGGATGAAATTCAAATGTTATCCCTTATGTATGGCTTATCAGGATATAACCAAATCTGCATAGCGCCATAAGACCAACCTAAAATTGCTTTTATCACACCATGGAGAACTTGTTGTTGGAAAGTAATACCCTTTGGTTTAAAGAACGTAGGTGCAACCTATCAACAAGCCATGACCTAGGTGTTCCACAATATGATGTATGAAATCTTACATGATTACGTTGATGATATTATTGTACGTTCTAGTGATGAGAAAGACCACATTACCGACATTCGACTGGTATTTGATCGACTTCAAGAATATAAAGTTTGTCTAAATCCAGACAAGTACGCTTTTGGATTCAAATCTTGAAATTTATTAGGGTTTATCATCTCCATGCAAGGAATACATATAGATTCAATTAAGATTGATGCCATTATAAATATACCACCACCTAAGAACTTAACTGAGCTTCATAGTTTGCAAGTCAAACTCCAGTCTATCCATCGTTTCATTGACAAATTAGCAGATAAATGTCAACCTTTTCTTAATCTTCTTAAGAAAGGTATCCTTTTTAACTATGATGTTGAATATCAAGAGGCATTTGAATCTCTTTAAAAGTTCTTGCTTACACCACCTGTACTTATTCCTCCAAAACCAGAGCAACCCTTCATCTTGTGCATCTATACCTTAGAGCTTACATTGGGGGTAATGCTCACCCAACATGATGGGGAAAAGAAATAGAGAGCAATCTACTATATTAGTATAAATTTAGTGAGTTATGAAACTTGCTACACACCCTTATAAAAGCTCTACCTTGTTGTTGTTTTCACACAAAAATCACGTCACTACATGCTTATTCAAAGAATGTTTGTCATAGCAAAATTTTATCCACTGCATTATTTGATGAGTAGACCTTATTTTTTAGGATGTGTAGCAAAATGGGTTCTTGTCTTAAGAGAATTTGATTTAACCTTTATCGATCAAAAATATATCAAATTTTAGGTTATAGCTTACCAACTTGTTGATGCTCCCCTTGAGTCTACTCATCCTTTGACAATAGAATTCCCAAACAAGTGCCTTAATTTAGAGGATGCCTATTCTTATTCTTGGTCATTATTTTTTAATGGAGCATGATGCATGAGTGGTATTGGTGCAGGCATCATATTGGTATCTCCACAAAAACAATTAATTCCCTTATCATTCAAGCTTAAATTTTCTTGCATAAATAACACAACAAAGTATGAAGCTTTAATCTTGGGCTTGCATGTAGCTTCGGCCTTAAGGATTAAAGTTTTATCTATTTTTTGAGATTTGCAACTTGTAGTAAATCAAATTAATGATGTATACCAAACCTGAGATGATAAACTCTATCCTTATAAGAAATTTGTCCAAAAACATATGTTCTTTTTTTAAAAAATTACCATTGAAGCCATTTCTCGTTCTAGCAATCATTTTGTAGATGTTATAGCAATGGTTGCTTCCCTCATTCCCCTAGAGTTGGATGATGATCAAGACACTATTATTATTCTTCAACTCTGAGAGCCTAGCTCATTAGAATCTAGCTTAATGTCTTTGGATGTCTTTGCGATTGGAGATGCATCATCAGAACCTTGGTATGTGGATATTCTCAATTTTCTCCAAAATGGCTCATTTCTAGATGGTTTATATAGAAACCAACATAGACTCATACGTAAAATAGTCATTCGCTTTGTTATCCTAGGTAATATTCTTTATAGGTATTTTTAAGGTATTTATAAGTATTTATAGGTCTTTTAAAGGTTATTATTGGCCTTCATGAAAAAGGATGCAAATGATTGAAGAACATAAACTTATATTGAGAGGGGGGTGAACAGTATAAGACCACTTTTTCTTTTTCTTCCAATTCAATATTATGTTGTGTAAATATAGTAGTATCAATAGCAGTAATCAAAGCAATGCACAGAAACCATACATAATAAAGACATCATAATTTATGTGGTTCACCCAATGTGGGCTACTCCACGGAGAAAATATTTTACTAAAACTTTCTCAATCAATCTCTTTGGGAATCACTCCCAATTACAATATTTATTGATACTTATCCAAAGGATATGTTGATCCCCTAATCTCAAGTTCGTGGATCTATTCCATACAAGAACTCTTTTCTCTTCTGCTCTGGCTATGTGATCTTCTAGAAGACTTTGTCTCTCTGCTGCACTAACTGATGAACCTTGTTGGTCCGACTTTTATACACACCCTGTGAAGAATGAGCATGAAACTCTGATAACACTTATACGGGATAAATCCCACTCACTTTAGGATCTTGTTGGTTATCCAAGGTGTGAGTTATAGAGTTGGGTCGAATGTCTATTCACTCTTTTCCGCTTCTGGAATAGTTTTCAATATGGACTATCTGTTACCTTACAACGGGTTCTTGAACTTGTTCAGTAATGTTTAGAAGTTGTCACTTGTTGACAATCAGATTTAAAATTAGTTCTTTGATCTAGCTCTTATGGGTCAACAGATTTAAATAAAAGACAAATTTAAAAGAAAATAAAAATGGATCATTTCACGGTAAAACAAAGAGAGTAGGGTAGGGCAGAAAGAGAAGTCTATCAAACTTAGCTGTAAAACCAAAACTACCAATTTTATTTATACTATCGGCTTCACAACAGAACAAATCAAAGAAGAAGGTGTCCAACTTTCTAAGATCACCTTCTACTAAGAGCATAAGACAGAGATGGAACAGATCTGAAAGAAAATCATAAACAGAAGGGAAGTCGGTTAAAATTGGTATCATTCACCAACAGCATAGCTCACACAGTGAGGACAGAGCAATTAGAACAGACTTGAACCTTAAATCTATGATTTTCCCTAGCATACAATAGAACAAATGAAGCCCAACAACATATTTAATCTTGATATCACGGATTTACAGCATATATTTAATAAACTTTAATGAAACGGATAACAAAAGAAGATGAACTTATCACAATCTGAAAGAGATTAGGCTCCTGGCCATGCTATCACAGAAAACAAAAGCACATCAACTCCAAGTCCAGAAATAAAGCATTTAACAAGATTTGCAAGAAATTGCTTCAATAGCCTTTTTTTTCTAAGTTTTCGCCTCCTGCGATTACATTTAGAAGAAGTATTTATAGACTCAGGACAGACCCTGATCTTTTCAAAAATATCTTCTTCTCAAACCCTAAATCTTATCATCTTAAACCCTACTACCCGGGTTTTACAATATAAGCCCTTTTAAAATAAAGTTTTGATAAAACTTAACCATTCTGCAAATCAGTGCAGTTACTTGCCATAAATGGAGAAGGCAGAATTCGAATGCCACTTGCATCCACCCGCAACTATGTGTAAATGTCCTCATTAATTCCCCTGGGAAATTTGGATGAGTCACCACTTCTCTGACATTTCATCTCCGTAGAGCCATCCCTGAGTTGAAAATGTCTGCATGCCATTAATTCTCGCCATAAATTTTCATTAAATGCATCCATCGGCAAATTTCGGTAACCGAGTGTAGATATTTTCATTTTTCGGCCAATTCCCGACATACTCCATTAAATGGGCAGTCGCTTAGTCACCGTAAAGTCTCTTTGCGGCCAGATCTATAAAATCTGGATGAAACAACAATTCTCGGCATCTCTCATTTCAATATGACGGTCCTCGATTAATCTGCACTTAACTTTGTCTTTCTGGCCATTTCTCCCGTTATCATGCAAGTGCCAGATGGCTTTCTGCAAAAAAGACAAAAGATGGATTAGTATTTTAATAATATTAAATCAAAACTTTAAAGTTCAATCAAAACCCTAAAGTTCATTATACGTAGGCTTGCTTTGTTTTGACACGTGTCGCAAAAATCGTGACACGTGTCCATTTCCAGCTATTTTCCATTCTATGTTGCTTTCCTGCCATGGCCGCGAAAATGCGACATGTCGCGATTTCGTGACATGTCGCGAAATCGCGACCTGTTTCCCTGTCGTTGCCGTGAAAACGCGACATGTCACGATTTCACGACATGTCACGAAATCGTGCCCTTTCTCCCTTTGCTCCTTCCTCAGTCGAAATCGCGACCCATTTCCTGGCACCTTCTCCTCCATGCCGCAAACTTGACATGTCATGATTTCGTGACATGTCACGAAATCATGACCCATTTCCTTTGCCTTAGCTCTTTTGCTTGATGTCACGATTTCGACGTCAATCCCCCTTGTTCCTTTTTTCCATTTCTTCTTTTTTTCTTCTTCTTTCTTTGTCTTTGACTCCAAATCCGCTCACGATTTCATGACACCTATCCATGCCTTCCTTTGTTCTCCATTTCCTTGCCTTTTTCTTTTTTTCTTTTCCTTTTTTTCAATTTACTTCTTTTATTTGTCACGATTTCGCTCCTTCTTCTCCGATTTCCATTCTCATGTCACGATCTCGCGACTTTCATGCCTTAACCTTTTTCTGACTGTCGCGATTTCTGACATGTCGCGAAATCTCCTTTCCTTGCTTCCTTTTGCCTCTCTCCGAAAATGCGACATGTCACGATTTCATGACATGTCACGAAATCGCGTCGTTCCATATGCACTTGCTTTCTCTCTCCAAACCCGTCGCGATTTCGTGACATTTCCAAAAATGGAAAGTGTCGCGATATCGTGACATTTCCAAAAATGGAAGTGTCGCGATTTCGCTACGTTTTTGCGACTTGGCCGATTTTTCTAAAACCCGTCGCGATTTCGCGACATTTTCAAAAATGGAAAGTGTCGCGATTTCGTGACTTTTCCAAAAATGGAAAGTTTTGGCTTCTAATGAATTTATCTATCTGTATTCTGCATTTTTTTCATATCAGTGAAAGATTTTCTTTATTCATGAATGATTCTAACATGTGAAAAATGAATTCTGAAGTAAATCAAAGCCAGATGCAAATAAATGCACAACTTGAAAAAGGAGGCAAGCAAATTTGGAATTTAAAACCTGGAAAACTCAAGAGGGTCCTTACTGCAAAATGAAAGCTCAATATTTTCAAAGGATGGAAATTCATTTTTCAGTGGGGGTGTGTTGCTTCTCAACAAATGGCGATATCTCCGGGTAAAATAGTAGCATTATTTTAGAACCCAGGACTCTAGTTTCAAAACAACATAGACCATGTATCATGCCTTGCCACAGATATTCTTCAAAACAATTTAACTACTAGCTGATAGTTGTCAAAATTTCCCAAGGACATACTAGGCTGAATCATTCAAGGAAGATTTCTGATGTGCAATTACAAGCGTATGAAACTTTCTTCAAGAATGACTGGGCCTTCAAATGTTGAACTCTGGATTGATCAACTTTTCTAGATTGTAAAAGGGGAAACCGAGTAGAGCTCTGTTTACTAGTTTAGCCTTTTACAGCCCCGACAGAGTTACCCTTTAGATTTACACGACCCAGATTCACAACTGTAAGGTAGAATCTACAACTTGGTAGAAGAAAAACATCTTTTGAAGTCTTGGCTGCCTCTTTCATTACATAACTTTTTCCTTCTCTTTTTTTTTTATATATGAAATAACAGAGTGCCAATTCTATGTTGTCTTGCTCAACTTTCACCTTCTCTCTCTCTCTTTTGAAATATACCAACATCTGAAAAGCCTTAGAAAGAATAACAATTTTTCTTTTAATATCTCATCAGTCTGGAACTGCTTCAGCCTAGGTACTGATAGCCTCTATGGATACTCAAATAATTACACGAATCATAGTCCCCTCTTATGACCAACTTTTCTTGGATTCCCTGGGAGTTTCTCCAGCCAAACAGTATAGCAGTTTCTTTATAATTAAAATAACTGTGGCAAGCAAGACACAAAATCCAATCATCCTTCCACTGTTGTTCTGAATAACAAAATAGTTCCACTGCTCAGTTTAAGCAGACTATCTCTCAATTAGAATAATGAACACTGGATTCTGAACTCAGAATAAAACAATTTTTAGAAGGCTGACTTTTTCATTGATGCTCAGGCAAAGCTCAAAGAACAAAATTTAAAATAAAATAAACTGCACAGACCTCAAGGATAAAATAAAATAAACAGACTCCAAAGGGGAAAACACAGAACCTTAAAAAAAATAAAATAAATAAACAAAACCAAAACAAAATAAAATAAAACTGTACAGACATTTAAAATAAAATAAAATAAAACTGCACATTTACAATGTATACACATGCACAAAGTCCCTTCAATCACTCAAAAAATGTAGCAGATGGAAAAGCAGAGAAATAGTGCCTTAAAATTTTTTTGACCATTTGCAAGTAAATTTAGAAAAATTACCTTTCAGGTCCTGTTGACGAAATGCACTCCAGACTATGCTTCCAAAATTTTTTGCTACCTGGGAAAGACTTGTGTTTACCGTCTTCCCTCTCTCCTTTTTTTTATTTTATATTTTTTTTATGGATCTTGTCCCACTGAAAAACAAATCTGCAACTCTTTCAAATTAAACAAATCATATAATAACAAATCATATGATAACATGTTTATGCTTCTACTTGAAGGGTTTGCAGAATTCTTTCAAAGGGACGGAATGTAAAAACCCCCCAGGATCAAATACCTTAAAGCCTTTATAGACCCAGATCATCACATCTTCAGATTTATGTAATAACTCAAAGAGATCATATTTTATTCGTATGTCCTGGTTCTTAATAGCTCGAACATTTTGTGGTTGCTCTATTGCTTCAATATCCAAGACTTCAATTTTTATCCCTCTAGCAGAATTTTCATAATTTGCTTTTTCACCTGAGCCTTGCTTAGATTTAACCCCATCAATGTGTAATGTCCAAACATCATTGTTGTAATTGGTCAGAGTTGTAACCGGTCTTACCTTCTTGGTTGCCAAATTATAAACTCCAATATCCACATCAACATGATTTACAACCTTTTCTTTGATATTATGTTCAGTAATCAAAGGCTTATACTGAGACTCTTTATCTATTCCGAGTTGGTTGACCACATTCACATTTACTATCTTTTCCTCCTTTTCTTGAAATTCAATAGGTGGTCCAGAGTAAGCTTCAATCAAGTTATCTTTTTGTTCAACAATCTGGGCCGACTCATGGAGGGTGATGTCAGCTTTAATTTTCTTCATATCCTCAATGATGTTATCCTCCTTCCTAGTTACTTATGCATAGTGATATTGAATCTCATTTTCATCATCCTTTGGTGAGGAAGGATCATTATTAGGAGTGGGTTCTGGATTTTCACATCTCAAATTATAACTGTCCCTTTTGAACTGTTGAAAATCTTGTATTTCATCCATAGGAATCTCTACAAGATTTTTTGACTCTTCGAGAAAAGTGAAAGAATTTGAAACCCTGGTCGTACTATTTTTGGATGAACCAGAAATATCAATATTTCTTTGATTTCTAGGAAAATTTAACTCACCAGGAAAAACTTCAAATTTGGGTAATGCTAGATCACAAATGTTTACTTCAAGCACTTCCACTTTGAACTTGTCAGAACCTTTCTCTATATTTTGCACATGCTGAGTGGATGTCACAGTTAACGGAGTTTCCTTGGGTAGAGCATTATATGTTGGCACTAACTCATGATGTGGAATGGGATCCGAAATAGGCATGTTCTGTGTAACATAGGATATCAAAGGACTGCTCAAAATTTGAGGTCCTAACTGTCTTTCAAGAATTAAAGCTTCTTTATAAGCTCCTGCCAGGGTTGTGATATTGATGTCTCTTTTGAGGAAAATAGAGGTCACCGAATCCAATGCATTCTTATAGATTTCTAAGGCCAGATTTGCATTTGGGATGTAATGACCAGTCATTCTACCATAAGCTCTTTGGAACCTCATATTGAAAGACCTGACAACTTCTCCCGACTCTCTCTTGATGCTGGAAAACTGTTGGTATAACACACTGGGGTCTATCACTTCCCCAAATTGTGATATAAAAACTTTCTCTAGGTCATTCCAACTGGTAATAGAATCGTTAGTGAGATTTAGAAACCAGTCATAAGCTCCCTCCTGGAGAGTGAACGGGAACAATCTGCAAGCCACATCTTCATGCTGTATATTTAACAATTTTAGAGCATTCTTGAATGCAACTAGATGTTCTTCTGCTGTCCTAGTCCCATCATGCTTGTATCTGGGAAGATATCTCTCAGGATTTCTGGGCAGGTCATGGGCTATACCCGGGATATTTAAAGCAGTGGAACCCAACCAATTTGCCATTACTACTTGATTGACGGTGATATTCTGAGTTGTAGTTGGAGTAACTACAAGTGGTGATAAAACAATCCTTAACAAACTACTGAACTTTAGGTCCTCTTTTCTTGGCAATTTTAAATATTGTACAGACAACTTACAATACTGAACGGAGTTTAGTGGGCCCTCCTTCTAGCGCCATTTTTAAATGTTGGTGTTAAGTTTCGCTGTTCAGGCAAAAACTCAAACAACAAAATTTTAAAGGCTGAGGAGGAGGGAAAATTGGCTACCAGACTTTGGATAAAATACAGTATTTGTCAAGTACCACATACAATCAGATTTCTCAACTCAAGCGCACTAAGAACGTAAGTTCGGCCCTCCTTCTAGCGCCATTTTTAAATGTTGGTCCGACTTTTATACACACCCTATGAAGAATGAGCATGAAACTCTGATAACACTTATACGGGATAAATCCCACTCACTTTAGGATCTTGCTGGTTATCCAAGGTGTGAGTTACAGAGTTGGGTCGAATGTCTATTCACTCTTTTTCGCTTCTGGAATAGTTTTCAATATGGACTGTCTGTTACCTTACAACGGGTTCTTGAACTTGTTCAATAATGTTTAGAAGTTGTCACTTGTTGACAATCAGATTTAAAATTAGTTCTTTGATCTAGCTCTTATGGGTCAGTAGATTTAAATAAAAGACAAATTTAAAAGAAAATAAAAATGGATCATTTCATGGTAAAACAAAGAGAGTAGGGTAGGGCAGAAAGAGAAGTCTATCAAACTTAGCTGTAAAACCAAAACTACCAATTTTATTTATACTATCAGCTTCACAATAGAACAAATCAAAGAAGAAGGTGTCCAACTTTCTAAGATCACCTTCTACTAAGAGCATAAGACAGAGATGGAACAGATCTGAAAGAAAATCATAAACAGAAGGGAAGTCGGTTAAAATTGGTATCTCTCACCAGCAACATAGCTCACACAGTGAGGACAGAGCAATTAGAACAGACTTGAACCTTAAATCTGTGATTTTCCCTAGCATACAATAGAACAAATGAAGCCCAACAACATATTTAATCTTGATAACACGGATTTACAGACATATATTTAATAAACTTTAAAGAAACGGATAACAAAAGAAGATGAACTTATCACAATCTGAAAGAGATTAGGCTCCTGGCCATGCTATCACAGAAAACAAAAGCACATCAACTCCAAGTCCAGAAATAAAGCATTTAACAAGATTTGCAAGAAATTGCTTCAATAGCCTTTTTTCTAAGTCTCCGCCTCCTGCGATTACATTTAGAAGAAGTATTTATAGACTCAGGACAGACCCTGATCTTTTCAAAAATATCTTCTTCTCAAACCCTAAATCTTATCATCTTAAACCCTACTACCCGGGTTTTACAATATAAAGCCTTTTAAAATAAAGCTTTGATAAAACTTAACCATTCTGCAAATCAGTGCAGTCACTTGCCATAAATGGAGAAGGCAGAATTCGAATGCCACTTGCATCCACCCGCAACTGTGTGTAAATGTGCTCATTAATTCCCTCGAGAAATTTGGATGAGTCACCACTTCTCTGACATTTCATCTCCGCAGAGCCATCCCTGAGTTGAAAATGTCTGCACGCCATTAATTCTGCCATAAATTTTCATTAAATGCATCCATCGGCAAATTTCGGTAACCGAGTGTAGATATTTTCATTTTTCGACCAATTCTCGACATACTCCATTAAATGGGCAGCTGCTTAGTCACCGTAAAGTCTCTTTGCGGCCAGATCTATAAAATCTGGATGAAACAACAATTCTCGGCATCTCTCATTTCAATATGACGGTCCTCGATTAATCTGCACTTAACTTTGTCTTTCTGGCCATTTCTCCCGTTATCATGCAAGTGCCAGATGGCTTTCTACAAAAAAGACAAAAGAAGGATTAGTATTTTAATAATATTAAATCAAAACTTTAAATGTTAAATCAAAACCCTAAAGTTCATTATACGTAGGCTTGCTTTGTTTTGACACGTGTCGCAAAAATCGTGACACGTGTCCATTTCCAATTGTTTTCCATTCTGTGTTGTTTTCCTGCCATGGCCATGCGACAAAAATGCGACATGTCGCGAAATCGTGACCTCTTTCGCTGCCACTTGACATGTCGCGATAACGTGACATGTCACGAAATCGCCCCTTTTTGCCTTTGCTTCCTTTCTCGCTTTCATGCCCCCATTTCTCGTGCACCTTCTCCCCACACCTCACATGTCACGATTTCGCGACATGTCACGAAATCACGACCCATTTCCTTTGCCTTAGCTCTTTTGCTTGGACCCACCACGAAACCGCGACATGTCACGATTTCATGACATGTCACGAAATCGCGATGGTCCGTACCCTATGCTTCCTTAACCCTTGGCATGTCACGATTTCACGACACCCAAGGCTTCCTTTACCTTCCGATGGCCCTTGGCCTTCTTTTGACTTTGCCTTGGCAACTCTTTGTTGTCTCTTAGCGTGTCGCAATTTCGCGACACCTACGCCATGGCCTTCCTTTTGTTTAAACACGTCGCGATTTCGCGACGCACTCGTGCCTTGGGCACTTCTCTTCCCTGCTGTGACCTTACCTTGCTGTGACCTTACCTTGCTGTCCTTGCCTGCATCTTCCCACCATGTCGCAATTTCACCCCTCATTCGCCTTGCCCTAGTTCTCCTATGCCATCGCGATTTCGTGACACCCTTTGGCTCTGGCACTTCCTCTCGAACCTTGTGATTTCATGACATCTTCATGCCTTAACCATTTTTCTCCCTGGTAGCCGTGAAACTGCGACACGTCGCGATTTCGTGACATGTCACGAAATCGTGCCCCTTTCTGGCCTTCGCTTCCTTTTGCCTCCTGCTGCAGTGAAAATGCGACATGTCGCGATTTCGCGACATGTCGCAAAATCGCTACGTTTCGTATGCACTTGCTTTCTCTCTCCAGACCCGTCGCGATTTCGTGACATTTCCAAAAATGGAAAGTGTCGCGATATCGCGACATTTCCAAAAATGGAAGTGTCACGATTTCGCTACGTTTTTGCGACTTGGCCGATTTTTCTAAAACCCGTCGCGATTTCGCGACATTTCCCAAAATGGAAAGTGTCACGATTTCGTGACTTTTTCAAAAATGGAAAGTTTTGGCCTCTAATGAATTTATCTGTCTGTATTCTGCATTTTTTTCATATCAGTGAAAGATTTTCTTTATTCATGAATGATTCTAACATGTGAAAAATGAATTCTGAAGTAAATCAAAGCCAGATGCAAATAAATGCACAACTTGAAAAAGGAGGCAAGCAAATTTGGAATTTAAAACCTGGAAAACTCAAGAGGGTCCTTACTGCAAAATGAAAGCTCAATATTTTCAAAGGATGGAAATTCATTTTTCAGTGGAGGTGTGTTGCTTCTCAACAAACCTCTCTCCACTTTAAAACTCCTCACTCATATTTGTCTTCAACTATGTTTGCTACTGGATCTCTATCCACTGAGACTCTGTCCTCTATACTCTATCACCTCCAAAGATTTGTCAATAGGCTCACTAAGAACCTGCTTAACAATCTCACATAGAACTTCTCAAATCTATGCTAGCAAGTTCACCAAGAACTTGCCCAAATCTGCTCTAGCAAGCTCACCAAGAACTTGCCCAAATCTGCACTAGCAAGCTCACCAAGAACTTGCCCAAATTTGCTCTAGTAAGTTCACCAAGAACTTTCCCAAATCTGCTCCAACAAGCTCACTAAGAACTTGTCCAAACACTGTCCTCAAATTTGTCCCAACATTGTCCTCAAATATGTCCTCAAATGTGTCCCAAAATTATCCACAAAGACATTCTCAAAGGCTCAAACAATCATACACAAACTGCCACAAGTCTATCCACAAATCTATCCCAAAGGTCTTCTTTAAAGGCTCAATCAATCATGCTCAAGTAGCACTCAAAACTCATCCACAACTCTATCAAGGTAAATCTCAAATATGAACTCAACAATGAATGGCAATGTACTCTTCAATGGATAACAACAATGATCCACAATGATCTCAACTCAAATCAACTCATAGAAGCATAAGGAGAATTGTTAGAGACTCAATATGTTCTAATCTCACTCTCAACCCAAATAAATCTCAACTCAACTCAAGTCAACTCATAGAAGCATAAAGAGAATTGTTAGAGACTCAATATGTTCTAATCTCAATCTCAACCCAAATCAATCTCAACTCAAGTCAAGTCAAATCATATAAGCATAAAGAGAATTGTTAGAGACTCAATATGTTCTAATCTCAATCTCAACCCAAATCAATCTCAACTCAACCAATCATCACAAGGGACAACTCTCTCTCACACAACCCTAGTCCAAGTATGTATCAACCAACTCAAATGTTTCCAACAATGCTCAACCACAAATCTCACATAACAATGATACTCATGTTCTTTTCTAACTCAAGTTCTTTCACAACCAATGGGCTTCAACAACTATGCTTATAAAACAAGGTTTAGACACAACTCTCAATTCAGAAAACCTTGAAGCATTCAACCAACCACTTTCAAAAAAGGAAACCACAAACAATCCTTTTCCCTCAAATGATATTTCAGAAATCAACAACCATAAACAATCAATAGAAGAATGTGCCCATACCTTTTATGAATATGAAAATACCTCTTTGTAAATCTGCCACAATCACAAAATTATTTTGTCAATCTGCACAAGGGTTAGTATATCACAAAATAATCAACATTACTCCACTTTTCAATAATCATCACCAAGGCCTTTAATTGCACAACTTCCTTATCTCTCCTAAAACCACTTGTACCATAAAATAAAATAAATCAAAACATTGCATAACCTTTTCACTCCCAAAACAACTTATACCATAAAATAAAATAAATCACAATATTGCATACCTTGTCACCTCATGAAAGAATTAATCCTCTTGAAAAAAAGAAGGAAAACTTCACTTTTGGAACCCCTTTGCAAAATCAGAAATATCTCTTTACACACACCTTATTTCCCTTCTAAATAAATTAGTCAAATAGCCCTTGAAATAAGCTTTTCAATGATATATAATATGACCCCTTTCCGAAATAAATTGAAACCTTTACATATATATATGCCACCCTCCATTAATTGCACATAGGTCGGCCCTCCATTAATTTAAACTTAAACTTTAAACTTTAATATCTTCATCATCGGAGGTCCTTTTTCGATGAAACAAAATTCCACCTTGGCTTTTAAGAAAATCCCTTTCCACATAAGCCCACCATGGTTTTAAATAAAACCTTTTATTTTGCCTGCCTTGGTTTTCATAAAAACCCTATAAATAGCCATGCTTTCCAAAATATCATAAATACTTATTTATGAAATATTTTGGCCACCAAAACCAAATGTGATCCATGTGACATCAATGATCCATGTGATATCAATGACAACATAAAATGCCTCAAATTACCTCAAATGTCCAACAATGATTATGTGCATCGATGTGACAAATGTCAACCACATGCAAATCTTGTCCATGCTCCTACTCAAAGCCTTTAAGCTATTTCTTCCCCTTGGCCCTTTTCCAAATGGGGCTTCAATATCATTGGGAAGTTCAATCCCATTTCTTTCAACGGCCACAAATTTATTATAACAAAAACTGAGTACTTCGTATAGGGAACCAAGTCTCTAAATTTAGTTTAAATCAAATTATATGCAGATTTGGGATCCTCTCTACACTTGTTTTTGACAATGGAACTTGTTTCAAAAATAAATATATAAAGAAGCTCTGCGCAAAATATAAGATCCAACATCGATGGTCTACTCCTTACTATCCACAAGATAATGGCCAAGCAGAAGTATCTAAAAAAACTTTAATCGAATCTTAAATATATTAGTTACTAAATCCGGTCGAGATTGGCATATTCAATTATATCCTACCTTATGGGCTTATAGGACTAGTGTGTGAACTCCTACAGGTGCTTCCCCTTTTGTCTTGGTTTATGGTACTGAAGTTGTCTTCCCCTTTGAACTTGAAGTAACATCTTTGTGGCTTCTACTTCAAGATGCCGAAGTAGGATATGAGTATCGTGTTGGACGATTAAGTCAATTAAAATTATTATATGAAAAGCACATAAATACCTTAGAGCACCTTCACGCTTATCAAGAAAAACTTAAAATATCATATTCAAAGAAATTTCATAATAGATCCTTTGAGATTGGTGACCTTGTTCTTAAAGAAAATTAGAAAAACACTAATGCTCGAATAGATCTTAAAGGTAAGTTTCAACCAAATTGGTTAGGACCATTCATAATAATTGCTAAATTTGGATCAGGTGCATATCGTTTGGCCACACTAGATGGAAAATATCTTAAGGAGCCAATGAACATAATGCATCTCAAGAAATACTATGCATAAAATCACATCTCACCATTGTACATAAACACCTTGCATTTTGCATCGTCATCATAAGCAATATAACCCATTTCTTTGCATAATCTAGCATTATATCATATACTTGCACTTTGCACCTCCTAATTTTGATTAGCCCAATTGCATATGTAATATGGTCACATCCAATTATTATGTTATTTAAAATTTTAGACAAATGCTATCATGTTCGTAGTTAATCTTGGTATTCTCAAATTATTAAGAGTATATTTTTGAACCATCCACTTGAATCACATATTTAATAAAATCTTGAATCTTGATATTGATTAAAAATTTCTCTTTAACCAAAACCACTATTTCTTCACTAAGAAAATATTGAGTTTTTGGAATTGATTCTGCCATGCTTGAACCAGACACAAATTACATTTATAAATAAAATATTGCATGTGAAAATATGACGCTATGATTGGATTTAACCTTGAATCGAAAAGGTCTTCTTGCTTGTCCCATTATGCAAATAGTCCAACAATAAAATTAATTATATATATTCTACAAAAAATTACAAAAATGAAAAGAGTAATTTGTAAGTATAGAATTACACTTCCATCCATATGGATATGTAATCTAAATCCTCAAAGCTTTTCTTCTTTTCATAAAAGCAAATAAATCATAATAAAATCACCAAGTAGTAAGGTTGGGCCAAAATTCTCATCGGACTTGGTGAGAATCTGATTCCCCAAAGCTTTGTGACACAAACAAATAATAATAAAACTTCAAGTAGTAAGGATAGGGTAAAAATTCTCATTGAACTTATTGAGAATTTAATTCCCTAAAGCTTTGAGACTCAAATAAATATACAACAAATAATATAGATTATATCATTGGACTATGAAGCTAATCTCCATCGAGGCTATAGATGCTTAACTGACAGTTGAGTATGCTCATGCGTGGCAACACGTATCTCTTGGAGAAACCTCTGACCACACAAGGACAAGTTATCTTCTCGATTCCTTCCATCATCGTTTTAAATATTACCTCACATAATATAGGTAAATGAATTCATTCTACACACATAATGGCTCTTGATTGGCTTGCATCATTACATTACTCAAAAATGGTAAATGAATTTCATGAGCAAACACATTAGTTCTCGATAGATTTCACATCATAATCAAGTTCAAGATAAGGAATGAACTCACAAATCACACACTGGTGCTTGATAGGCTTGATTTTCATTTTTGAATACCCAATATTTTCTATGAACTTTATTTAGCTAAAGTCCCCATATCCTCATGGATTTTTATGATCATTATCATAAGCAATTGAGGCTAAATTAATAATTAGTCTTACATTTCATATCTACCATCATTAGTACAATGCATTCTCAATCAATTGTTTTCTCATATTGCACAATTGATTGTCATACACAAATTTGTATTGATCATACATAATTGCTTGGTTAAGTAGTTGCATAAGGACTTTGTGATGATGTCATGATATAACCCTAGTAAGGTTTCTTATACTCACTTCACACTAGGAATATTATGCCTAGCACAAGCCCTCCATCATATTATTCATTCTCAATCACTTATATTACTCTTTTACTTCCCTTAATTTTAATCAAAATTAATCTTAAGGGTATACATTATTCATCACCAACAATGTCATTTTTAAAAACCAATTTCAAATACTTTTGGATCATACCGTTTGATTTTAGCATAACAACAAAACTTGACACAAGGATATGCTTCATGACCATATACGAGGGGCAGCCTCCATATAAGGTTATACACAAGCACACATCCTTAAGGTCTATTGCTTACTGATCAAAATCATAAGGGTTATTTCCCAAAATATTTTTTTACAAATTTCACTTACATTACACACTTTCTATAAACATCAATTCCATCAAATCAAATCTCATCTCATATGATCATATATCGACTAGCATGATAAAAGGAACATTAGAAATCAAAACATGACCATAAGCATTATTATGTAAGATCATCAAGAAAATAACAAAAAATATTTTGCATTTGCATGACATATAAAATCAAATAGCAATATGGTATTACTCTCAAGAAAAGGTACATATATATAATAATACTAGTATGCCACACTAAAAAAATTGGTATACTTTGTCGTCAGGAGAGTATGCTACAAAACAAAATTGGTATACTTAGTCGTCAGGAGAGTATGCTATAAAAAGATAGAATCTAAACATCTCCTCCTCTAGATGCTCTAGATCCCTGGTCCTCTCCCCTATCATAAGGTGCATTATGTGGGTTTCCATGCATGGACTGACTCACTATCCATGAGGATGATCGAGCATGACTTTGAGCTGCCAACTCTAGTGGCAAAGGCACCCTTTGATCCACTGGCACCGCATAATAGTACAAACCCTAATAGAATACCTCTCACTAACCAACTAATGTTACCTTTACCTAACTCACACAAGGCTCATCCTAGAAATATTGTTGCATGTTGTTACTCGTAGAGTGGGATGGCCTACTCAAATAGGGTGCATCCCTAGCCTATTACTACATTCGAAAACATGCTTGTGATAGCTATTCCTAAATTTTTAAAATATTTCCTACCTGGGTGGCCATTTGTTGTGCTTGGATCACCACCTAATCCCTCAAAGTTGTTATCTCCCCCTTCTGAGCCTCCACCCAAGCCTTCAACTTAGTTATCTTCTATTTTTTATCTCTGTGGGTCTCTCTAGGGGCATCCATATCCATCGCACCCACATCCCCCTACTTTAGAACCTCCTCCTATTGCTCGGGTGCCTCCTCCTTTCGAGGCACTCTCTCTTTTTTAGGAATATTATGCCCTACTCGACCTTCCCTAGTTTGAGGATCGGTCACCCTCTGCATCAAAAATCTCCCTCCCTGTTGTGCTCTACCAGTAGCTCTCCATCGAGTAGCCTCATGGTAAGCCTGTTGTATCTGATCCATATGTGCTCTCTCATGAGTAATTTTCATAGGTTTGATGCTCTCATACCACCATAGGTATCCATCCTCCACTCCCATGTTGTCCTCCTCTAGTAGGACTACCACAAGTTCATCCATATCTAGCTCTATAAATTTATTGAGGTCTGGCTCACCCCCAATAGTCGATGGATCTTGTATCACTCATCGGTATCAAAAGTCTCATACCTTGGGTATCCCTTGTTTTAGCCTAAACTAACACTAAAATTGATCGACACGATGGAGCTCTACCTCTCCCTTCTCTTGTTGGAAATTTGATCATGTTTTTTTATCATTGATGTCAAAATATTGGATATCCCAATTTGATGAAATTAATGTCAAAAGGGTTGATTAATGTCAAAAGGTTAAAGGTCCTAAATTGATGGAAATATTTGAAAAATATTAATAAATTACCTTGGTGGTAATTTGGTAAAGGTTAAAATATTAATGGTGGCAATAAATTACCTTGGTGGTAATTTGGCAAAGGTTAAATGGTGGCAAGATTCTCCCTAAAAAGAAAAGACCCAAAAGGTTTTAAATATTTAAATTATAATATTTAAATACTTTAGGATTTACATAATTATAATTAATTATAATAATTCAAATATTCAAATTCGAATTAAAAAAAATACAGTCGACATCATAAGATAAATTGGGCATGTGTATAAATAAGGCAAAGGTAGCCTAAGCCCAAAAATTAATTAAGCATTCGATTTACCTTGCATGATTTATTCCTCGCATTTGGTAGAGAGAGAAAGGGCAGACGTTCATGATTTTTAGAGGTATAAAGATAAAAAATGGTGAGCACCTATCCACACCTAAGTGAGGTGGCAACTGAGTTGGTTAGCGCAACGCATTGGGAGCAGCGAGGTGCAAAGTTCAAACTGCATGGAGTTTCTGCTAAGCACAGTCCATTCGATTTTTGCACCGACAAGAAGGAAGATAAAGGAGCACATGCTCCTTGGTTCATGTGGGTTATTGTAGCCCACATGGTTGTGGCCCTTGTGTTAGCACGTGCGGGACTAGGAGGTTATGGGTTCGAGCGACAGCGGTGGAAATTAAATTTTACCAAGAGGTATGTGCATTTACCATAGTGGGAGTTATAAGGTTTAAATAAATATTTTTTTATTTGCTATAATGGGGATTTATATGGTTTGGATAAATTTTTGTTGCCATGTATGAGGGTTAAATAAATATTTCTATGTATGCTCAATTAGGGAGTCATAAGGGATTGTTTTGATTATGTTTCAAATAAAATGGGAATGCATGAAATATAGTATGTGATGTTTTGAAAAGGGGTTTCAATAGTTTGATTGAAAATTATTTTGAGAAAGGAGTTATAAGGTGTATGTGAGAATTATGTTTATGTGATTGATGAATCATTTTGATGAAATTTAGTTTTAAATATAGGAGTAATAAGGTGTACAAGTGATTTGGCATTGTATGAAGAAATATTTGTTGAAGTGAACATTCTTATGAAGATTTCTAGATAGATTGTTGCTATCTAACCTGGAATTGGCAAAAGGATTTGGTTGTGAGTAAAATAGGTTTTGAAGACAAATCTCCATCAAAGCAAAGAGATATGGGCACATCATCTTTTGTTTGAAATTTTGGAATGGATGTTGTGAAATATAAGGTGGAGTGAAAAGGATTGTTTGATAAGCATTGTTGGAAATATTTGAGTGAATGTTTATATGCTTCATGGTTAAATGTTTAGAGAACACTTGAGATAGATATTGAGGATTAATTGAGTTAGGGTTTGAGACCCATATTGTGCACTTTTTTTGAATAAGTATGAAAACACTTGTTTAGTATTTGTAAGCAAGTTGTGTTTCGTTTGTTGAATGATTGAGTGAAATTCTTGAGCATTGATTTTGAGTGATATTGAAAGTGAATGTGCAAACATTAGAAACAAGATTTGTGAAAGCAACAAATTTAATGATTGAGTAGAACATATTGAGTTTTTTATAGAGTACATCATTCTCTATATGTTCTAGAGGTTAAATGAATTTTGAATAGAATATTTCTAAATTACTTTAAGTTAAAGGAATTACTTTGAATATTAGACAAAGTATTTGATAGCAATTATGTGCATGAGTTGAGATTGATTGAGCATATTTTGTGAGTTGTTTTGAGTGTGTATTAAGAGAATATTTGAGGTAAGTCTTGGTGAAGACTTGTAGGCATATTTGAGCAAGTCTTAGTGAAGACTTGAGAGCAGGTTGAGAAAGTTCTTGAGAGGACTTAAAGGTAATTTTAAGGTAAGTCTTGGTGAAGACTTGTAGGTAAATTTGAGAAATTCTTAGTGAAGACTTGAGAGTAGGTTGAGCAAGTTCCTGAGAGGACTTGAAGGTATATTTGAGCAAGTCTTTGTGAAGACTTGTAGGTAGATTTGAGCAAGTCTTAGTGAATACTTGAGATCAGATTGAGTAAGTTCTTGAGAGGACTTGAAGGTATATTTGAAGCAAGTCTTTGTGAAGACTTGAGAGTAGAGTTGATTGATTGATTTGTTCAAGCTTTGTGTTAAGACTTGGGGAAAATCTAAGCATATTTGATTTGTGATTGGATCAAGTTTTTGTGTTAAGGCTTGAGGATATATTTGAGAACAGAGTTTGGTACATTCTTGTGAGAATATTTGCGATAGACTTGAGATAGAGTTGGAGCATATTTGTACTACACTTGGGACAGAGTCTGGTGCAAATTTAAGACAGATTTGAGAGTAAGATTTGGAGGTGATAGAGTAGAAGATATGAGTCTCTAGTGGATAGAGATCCATTAGCCAGGGCATTGAGGATAGATTTATTTTGTGGAGAGAGATCCACAAGCCAGAGCAGTGGGGGCAGTAGTCTTCTAGAAGATCATCAACTAGAGTAGAGGGAAACAATTTCTCCTATGGAGAGAGATCCATGAACCAAAGGAAGAGGAAAGATTTCTATTATGGATTATGATCTGTGAACCAGCTGGGAAGATAAATTTCTTCTATGGAGAGAGATCCATGAACTAGTTGAGGATATAGAGGTCTTTTGGATCAAGTTCCATGAACCATAGAAAAGAGAAAAGAGTTCTCCTGTGGATAGAGATCCATAAATCAGAGCAAAGGGGATTGGTGTCTCCTTTGCATATAGGTTCAAAAATATGGTAATAGGGAATTGATTACCAAGAAGATTTGTTGAGAAAATTTAGTAGAAATATTTTCTCCGTGGAGTAGCCCACATTGGGTGAACCACGTTAAATTGGTGTCTCTATTGTGTGTGATTATTTATGCATTGCTTTGATTAATGTTATTGAAATTACCATTGATAATATTGGATAATATTGTTTGGAAAATAAATATAAAAGTTGATCTTATACTGTTCACCTCCCCATCAGTATAAGCTTGTGTTCTTTGATTGATATTAGTGCAGGTTCCTTTGGAAGAGTTTAACAGCTTGAGGGAAAAGTATACAGTAACATAGATGGCATCTTAGAGTGGATCTTCATAAAATAAGACACCATTGTTCAATGGGAATAATTATGCTTTCTGAAGCATAAGAATGAAGACTTAATTGATGGCAAAATGTTATGAGACATGACAAACAGTTGAGGATGGATACACACCTTCAACTAGTCCTCCTATAGATAAACATGGTAAGCTCCTACATCTGTATAATGCAAAGGCAATGAATGCAATCTTAAATGGTTTATGTGCATTAGTTTTTAAATTTTATGAAAATTTATGCATTGCACATCAACAAAAGATATTTGGGAAAATTTGAAGAAAATATATGAGGGAGACAAAAAGGTCAAGATGGCAAAATTGTAAAATCACAAGAAAACATTTGAAGACTTGAATATGAAGGATGAGGAAGATATTGCTACATACTTACTTTGTGTGGATGAGGTTTTTAACTCCATGCGAGGACTTGGGTGTAAATTTGAAGAATCAGTTGTTTGTCAAAAGGTTTTAAGGTCACTCCCTATGAGGTATAGTGAAAAGGTTTTAGCTATAGAAGAAACAAGAGATAATGAAAATTTGACTATGGATGAGTTGCGTGGAACTCTCATAGCTTTTGAGATGAGAATAGGTAAGGATCCTGTTGAGAAGCAACACACCCCCACTGAAAAATGCATTTCCATCCTCTTGAAGATTTTGAGATACCATTTTGCAGCAGGGACCCTCTTGATGATCTTCAGTTTTAAATCTTGCTTGCCTCCTTTTTAAAGTTGTGTTTTTCTTGCATTCTAGCTTTGGTTATCTCAGGCTGTACTTTTCACATGCTAGAATGATTCATGCTTAAACAAAATCCTGCACCAGCACAAAGAAAATCCAGAAAACAGATGCATAATTGCATGAAAATTCAAACTTTCCTTTTAAGGTAAAGTCGCGAAATCGCGACACTTCCATTTATGGAAATGTCGTGAAATCGCGACAGGAAAATAGAAAATCGGCTAAGTCGCAAAAATGTCGCGATATCGCGACATTTCCATTTTTGGAAAGTGTCGCAAAATCGCTGCCGACCGGAGGAGAGAGAAAGAAAGCGTACGAAACAGCGCGAAATCGCGACATGTCGCATTTTCGCGGCTGAGGAGAGAAAAGTGGTGAAGGAAGCAGAACGTCGCGATATCGCGACAAGTTTCGGAAGAAAGAAGCAAATAAGGAACATGTCACGAAATCGCGACACGAATCGCAAGATTGTACGGAGGCAAGAAAATGTCGTGAAATCGCGACATGTCGCGAAATCGCGACGGAGGAAGAAGAAAATCATCTAAGTGTGAAAGATGTCGCGATTTCGCGACGTCGCGAAATCGCGACGTTTCTGCAAAGGGGAGTCCAGAGCGTACGGACTGTCGCGATTTCGCGACATGTCACGAAATCGCGATAGGTCCGGATGGAGGCATAAGGGAGAAGAGAGAAATCATGTTGCAAATTGACTAAGGCATGGAAAAGGTCACGAAATCGTGACAGCCAAAGAGATCCCAATGAAACAAAAATTTCAGCCGAAGACTTAAGTCTAAAAAGGGTGCAGCGATGCGCTGCGTGCTTCAAAATCGCGGGCTGGAGCTTGCAGCGATGCGCTGTAGGTTTGCCTCAACGGGGAGTCTAAGCTCGATGTTGCAGCGACGCGCTGCAAGTTTTAGAAGTCGCAAAGGCGCAAGGCATTGATTAAAAAGAAGGAAAAGTGTCTAAGTGTTTAAAGTGGCAGCGATGCGCTACCATGTTACAAGGTCCATGGACGAGGTTGCAGCGATGCGCTGCAAGTTGACCAAAAGGAAAGTCTGGACTCGAAAAGTGCAGCGACGCGCTGCACATTTCGAAGGCGAAGGGTGAAAATGGTAGCGATGCGCTGCACCTTTTGAGGAAGTCTTGCAAGACAAGCATGTCGCGAAATCGCGACATGCTGGAGCAAATTGTACGGAGGCCAGGGAAGGTCGCGATTTCGCGACATGTCGCGAAGTCGCGACAGGTCGCGTTTTCACGGCCGACAGGGAAAGAAGCAGCGCAGCGCTGGGGACGTCGTGATTTCGTGACATGTCACGAAATCGTGACATGTCGCAGAATCGCGATAGGAGAGAGAAAGTCCTCAAAGGACCTGAAAGTGCATTCCAGCTGTAACGGAAGGCATCCTGGAGTAGCGACACGTGTAAAGACGCGTGTGTGATGTTCAGGGCCGGCATGCAGGCTTATTTTGTGGTTTTTAGTCTGATTTTAATGTTTTAAGCTTGGATTTAATGTTTATTAAAGTGCTAATTAATCTTTTGTCTTTCATCCAGGATTCCACCTGTCACCTGAAAAGGGCCATAAAGACAAAGTTAAAGTGCATATTTCATCAAGGACCGCCATGCTAGAGGAGAAGATGCCAGTAAATGCATTCAATGGCAAATTTATGGCAGAATTAATAGCATGAAGACAATTTCAACTTAGGGATGGCCTTACGGGGATGAATTGATGGAGAAGTGGTGACTCACCCTGCTCACCAACAGAATTAATGAAGGCATTTACTTTCAGCTGCGAATGAATACAAGTTGCATTTGATTCTGTCTTCTCCATTTATAACAGTGACTGCACTAATTTGCGAAGGGTTAAGTTCTATCCAGAACTTGATTTTAAAGGACTTTATATTGTAAAACCCGGGTCCTAGGGTTTAGAAAGATAAGATTTGCAGTTAAGGAAGAAGATATTTCTGAAAAGATCAGGGCCTGTCCTGAGTCTATAAATACTTCTTCTCAATGTAATTGCAGGAGGCGGAGACTTAGAAATAAAAGGCTTATAAGCAATTTCTTGCAAATTTTGTGAAATCCTTTGTTTTTTGGACTGGGAGTTGATGTGCTTTTGCTATTTTTTGTGGTAGCATGGCCAGGAGCCTAATATTTTACAGATCTGTGATAAGTGTATCTTCTTCTGTTATCCGTTCCATTAAAGTTTGTTAGATATATGTTGTAAATCTGCCATTATCAAGTTTAAATATGTTGTTAGGCTTCGGTTGTTCTATTGTCTGCTAGGGGAAATTACAGATTTGAGGTTCAAGTTTGTTCTAATTGCTCTGTCTTCATTGTGTGAGCTAGGCTACCGGTGAAAGATACCAGTTTTAACCGACTTCCCTTCAGTTTATAATTTTTTGCTAGATCTGTTCCACTTTGCCTTGTGCTCTTAGTTGAAAGTGATCTTAGAAATCTGGACACTTTCTTCTTTGATTTGTTCTGTTGTGAAGCTGATAGCATAGATAAAATTGATAGTTTTAAGTTTTACGATTTAAATTCTGATAAACTTCTCTTTCTGCCCTACCCTACCCTCTCTTTGTTTTTGGTGAAATGATCCATTTTTATTTTCTTTATTTGTCTTTTATTTAAATCTGCTGACCCATGAGAGCTAGATCAAGAATTCAAGTTAAATCTGATAAACAAGTGACAACTCAACTGAACAAGTTCAGGAACCCCCTGTAAGGTAACAGACGATCCATATTGAAATCTATTCCAGAAGCGGAAAAGAGTGAATAGCCATTCGACCCAACTACGTAACTCGCACCTTGGATAACCGGCTAGATCCTAAAGTGAGTGGGATTCGTCCCGTGGGTGTCTCCGGAGCTTCCTGCTCATCCTTCACGGGGTGCGTATGAAAGCCGGACCAACATCTAATTGGCGCTAGAAGGAGGGCCATGAACTCAGTTCAAGTATTGTAAGGGCATAACAACAACATTTGTAAGGACCCACACTGAACTTCAGTGCAGTGTTGTCAGTACAGTTGTCAGTACAGTATTTTAACTTGCCAAATACAGAACCTGTTCAGAACTGCAGAGTTTGTCAGTACCTGTGAAAGCTGGATTCTACATACAGGGTAACAAGGTCCCACCCCAGAGCTGGAGAGCTCCTTGTCCCTGAATTAGAAACTCCGAGAAGAAGTAGCCTCAGAAGGGCCAAATCTCTGTCACAGATAGTTTTATCACCACTGATTGTTACTCCAACCAGAGCTCAGAATATCCCTGTTAATCCATTAGCTATGGCAAATTGGTTGGGCTCCACAGCTTTGAACATTTCGGGTATAGCCCATGACTTGCCCAGAAATCCAGAAAGATACCTCCCTAGGTATAAACATGATGGGACAAGAACTGCAGAGGAACACTTAGTTGCATTCAAGAATGCACTGAAGTTATTAAATGTACAACATGAGGATGTTGCCTGCAGACTCTTCCCGTTTACTCTCCAGGAGGGAGCTTATGATTGGTTTTTGAACCTCACCAATGATTCCATCACCAGCTGGAATGACTTAGAAAAAGTCTTTGTGTCACAGTTCGGTGAAGTGATAGACCCCAGTATTTTATATCAACAGTTTTCTGGCATCAAGAGGGAATTGAATGAATCCATCAGGTCCTATAATGTTAGATTCCAGAAAGCTTATGGTAGACTCACTGGCTATTATGTACCGAATGCTGACCTGGCATTAGAGATTTTCAGGAACTCTCTAGACCCAATGACCTCTGTCTTCTTGAAGAGGGATGCCACTGTTACCAACTTGACAGAAGCTTATAAAGAAGCTTTAATCCTGGAAAGACAGTTGGGACCCCAGCCTTTAAATATTCAACAAACTCCTCTGATCACTCAAGCTGCTCCTGTGTTCAATCCCATTCCACATCAGATGATGCTGCCAGTTTGTCAGACTTTACCATCACAGCACCAGTGGCTGCTGCACCTGTTGAGAATGTACAGAACCCGGTAAAAGAGGCTGACAATGCTAGGATTGAAGAAGTTTCAAAGATTGTTCAGAAGTCGGCCAATGATTTTTTGAGCTTTAAAAGGCAAACTTCTACTGGAGACAATCCCAACAGATATTCATACCAACCAAACAGATTTAACAGGCCCCCATATGAACCAAATAAAGATTACAAGGGGAAAACTCATGATGTGAACATCTGTGATTTGGCTCTGCCCAACTGGTGCAGAATTCATGCCACTTCTCAGCATGGGGAGTTAGATTGTGTGGAATTTTGCAATGCATTTGAAGCCTTGTCAGGAGATTTGATCTCCCCTGAAAATCAAAGAACCGCTGAGGGCCCAAGTTCATCTGGACACAGTGCGGCTATGGTCTTGGATTCTTTTTCTTTCCCGGATGAATCTGAGAATGTAGTTGAAATGCCCATGGATGAAGTACAGGCTTTCCAGCAGTACAGAAGAGATAATTACAACCTGAGAAACAGGAATCCTGAGCCTAATACCACATCAACTCCTCCGGATAATTCTCACAATATTCCTCCTGACCCCTCTCCAAGCAATAATCCACCTCCACCAAAGGGAGGAGCTCAAAGAGTACCAGATGTTGCTATTCCTCCACTTAACAAAGGATATAACATAGTGGAGGATATGAAAAATATTAAGGCTAACATTACTTTGCATGAGTTGGCACAGATTTCAGAGCAGAGAGATAATCCGATAAAGACATACTCTGGCCTTGCTGCTAAACCTGTGGATAAAGGGAAGAAAATAGCCAATGCCAATCTGGCCATGTACAAGGAAAAGACTGAAGTTCCCCCATTTTTACTGACTGTCAGAATTTTTGGGAAGAATTTACATAATTGTTTGGTAGATTCAGGTGCATCTGCTAATGTCATGCCACTGGCAATTTGTCAGCAGTTGGGGCTGACCCCAATGAAGTCTGAGAGGAGAGTTGTCCAATTGGACAAGTCAGAAGTTAAGGTTGTGGGAGAGCTGCAAAACATTCACATTCAATTGGCATCTGAGCCAAGGGCTCAACATAAGATCGAAATCCAAGTTGTGGATATCCCCAGTGGGGTATGGAATGTTGTTGAGTAGGGATTGGTCTAAGTCTCTAAATGGATATCTGGCAACAGACTTTTCACACATGTGGTTGCCATGGAAGGGTGTGGCCAATCAATTGCGGGTTGACAGAGAACCCAGGTACAAGCACACGATTACAGAGTACAATGCTGCAAATGAAACTGTCAATGTTGCAGAAGTAGACATTGGAGTCTACAATTTAACAACTGGGCACAATAATAAATTTAACAAAGCTCATCCTGTACATACTAATGAAGTTTGGACACTTCATGTGGATGGAGCCAGATGTAAGCAGGGTTCTGGAATAGGGGCAGTCCTCAAAGGGCCTCAAAGTCAGACATTTTTTATGTCTTACCGCCTGCAGTTCCCATGTACTAATAATTTAGCAGAGTATGAAGCTCTGATTTTAGGTTTAAAGTTTGCATTAGATAAAAGTGTGAAGAACATTCAAGTTTTCACTGATTCAGAATTGGTGGCAAGTCAAGTCAGGGGTAAGTTTCAATGTAAAGCTTCTTATCTGAAAGGGTACAAACACAGAGCCTGGGACCTGGTAGAAGGCTTTGATGCCTTTAACTTAACACATATACCCAGGGAACAAAATTCACATGCAGATGTCTTGGCTTCTTCAGCTGCAAGTTTAAAGCCATTGGAAGAATTTAAGTGGGATAAGTTTTCAGTTGAGTTAGTCCCCTGTCCTTCCATTCCAAACAATATAGATAGCTTTCAAGTTTTCTCTGATGATCAACAGATTGTGAACTTTCTGCAGAGTACCAATACCTTTGAGAATGCTATAATTGATGAGGGCCAAAGGGATACCCTGCTAGAACAGTTGGATGATGACAGGGGAATCATGAGATTGAAGGACAACAGGATCCCAAAAGGAATGGTAGAGCTGGAGAGGCTATTTGATGTTGACAAGATCAAAAAGAAGGTGAATTCTGAGGACTATGTGGCTGCCATTGACAGTGAGACAGAAAATTTGAATGTAGGAACTGAAGAGGATCCAAAGAACATCAAGTTGGCAAAGGACTGTGATCCAGAGATAAAGAGAAATATGATTGATTTCCTGCACAAGTCCAAGGATGTAATGGCCTGGTCATACAAAGATTTAAAGGTCTTTGACCCAAAGGTTTACACTCACATCATACCTTTGAAAGAATCTTGCAAGCCTTTCAGACAAAAACAGAGGCATGTTAATGCTCTGTTAGAACCCCTTATCCAGAAAGAAGTGGAGAAGCTCTTGAGTGCAGCAATTATTTTTCCTATCAGGCATTCAACCTGGGTGGCCAATCTGGTGCCAGTCAGGAAGAAGAATGGAGAGATCCGCCTTTGTGTGGATTTTAGGAATCTGAACAAAGCATCTGAAAAGGACAATTATCCCCTGCCTTCTATGGATGAAGTACTGCAGATTGTTAATGGCTCAGAGATGATGTCTTTTCTGGATGGCTTCTCAGGCTATAATCAGATTCTAGTTGAGAAGGAGGATAGAATGAAGACTGCTTTTACAACTAAGTGGGGCACTTTTGCTTACAAGAGGATGCCATTTGGATTGATAAATGCAGGAGCAACATTTCAGAGAGCAATGGACCATGCCTTCAAGGGGCTTATGGGCAAATGTATTGTAGTTTACATGGATGATCTAACAGTCTTTTCCAAATCTAAGTTTGACCATGTAAAGCATTTAGAGTCTGTGTTTAACAAGTGCAGAGAGTTTGGCATCTCTTTGAATCCAAAGAAATGCATATTTGGTGTAACAGAAGGCAAACTGCTTGGGCATTTGGTCACAAAGGATGGCATTTCTATGGATCCAGGCAGAGTTGAGGCCATATCTGGCATACCATTTCCCAACTCCAAGAAAGAGTTGAGATCATTCTTTGGAAAGATTAACTTTGTCAGAAAGTTTATCTCAGGCTTTGCAGAGATAGTTAAACCAATGAATGATATGTTAAAGCAAACTGCCCAGATTGCCTGGACCACTGAAGCTAAGACTGCTTTTCAAGAAATCAAGACAGCCATTAAACAAGCACCAGTCTTAGTAAGCCCAGATTTCAGTGCAGATTTCTATCTGTACACATTCTCTTCTGAACATACACTTGCTGCAGTGCTGACTCAACGGAGAGATACAGGAGAACATCCAATTGCTTTTAAGAGCACTAATTTGAAGGGAGCTGAACTGAAATATTCCCGTTTAGATAAACAGGCTTATGCTTTGGTAAGGGCAGTGAAACAGTTCAGACATTATATACTGAGGAGCAAAGTTCATGCCATAGTGCCGGACCCAGCTGTCAAGTACCTTCTAAGTCAGAATGAGTTGGGGGAACTGAGGGGAAATTGGGTCACCAGGCTGCAAGAATATGACCTGGAGATTCGGCCTGCTAAACTGATCAGGGGACTTGGTTTGTCCAGGCACATTGCTGAAATACCTCTACAGCAGGAAGTTAATCAATTAAACTCTGAATCTGATGATTGGTATGGGGATATCATTCATCTGCTATAGTTTGGAGTTTGCCCATCCCATTTGAACAGAACTCAAAGGAGAGCATTAAAGTTAAAAGCTGCTCACTATCTCCTTAAGGCAGGTATTTTGTACAGGGAGAATTATGCTGGCATCTTCCTAAGGTGCATCTCTCCCAGTGAAGTCAGTGAAGTCATGGCTAGCTTTCATGAAAAACTAGGGGCAGGACATTCATCAGGATCTGCCACTGCACATAAGATACTGAGAGCAGGCTATTACTGGCCTACACTTTTTAAGGATGCACATCAACATGTCAGAACCTGCCATCAGTGCCAGACATTTGCAGCCAAAGAGGCAAACCGAGCTTTGCCATTGCAACCAGTTGTGATAAACAAACCTTTCATGTAGTGGGGACTTGATTTTGTGGGAGTCATTAACCCAAATTCCTCAGCAGGGCATAAATATGTTCTGACAGCCACTGACTATTGCACAAGGTGGGTTGAAGCAGCAGCCACTACAAGGAGTACGGCTCAGGAAGTGATTGATTTTCTTGAATCAAATGTCATAACTAGATTTGGGGTTCCCCTGAATTTGGTCTGTGATAATGGACCAGCCTTCCAATCGTTGGAATTTGTAGATTGGGCATACCAGATGGGGATAGTTATCAGATTCTCATCCAACTACTACCCCCAAGGCAATGGACTGGCTGAGTCAACAAACAAGAATTTAATGAATGCCATCAAGAAGTCTGCAGCAGATAAACCCAGGCAGTGGCATACATTGTTGAAATATGCACTTTGGGCTGATCGAATAACACACAAAGTGGCTCTTAAGACCTCTCCTTTTGTTTTGTTGTATGGTACTCGGCCAATTGTCCCCATCTCCTTGAAGTTGCCTACCTATCAGTTTGCCTTAGATTATTTTGAAGATCATGATGATGCTGAAGCCCGTGTTTTAGACCTCACTAACTTGCAGGATGAAAGACTCCAAGCCCTGGAGCACTTCAGCAGACACCAAGAAACTGTCAAACGGTGGTTTGACAAGAGGGCCAAAGTGAAGGCTTTCAGACTGGCTGACTTGGTGCTTCTGTGGGACAAGGCCCATGAGAAGAAGGGTAAACACACAAAGCTGCAGCCACTGTGGATAGGCCCCTACCAAATTGCTGAAATATTGGGTAACAATGCTTTCCGTTTACAGGACCTGGATGGTAATTCTCTGGACCTTCCCGTAAATGGCCAGTACTTGAAACATTATTTCTCCGCTGTTCCTTCCAATGTATCTTTTGAGTGAGCTATAAAGAAGTTGTAACATGTGTACATATTGTAAATAGCTCCGTAAGTTTTATTTTGTTCTAGTTTAGTTCTTTTAATAGCTCTGTACAGTTGCTTTAGTTGCTTCTTTTTAGTTTTAATTGTGTGCTGTCTGTACAGGTTTGTTTGTTAGATTAATCCTTGCTCTTTGTGCAGTGTTCTTTGATTCTTTTGTTGTCTGTGCAGTTTTAATTTATTTGCTTCAGTTCTTAGTTTATTTGTTTTAGCTTAATTTTGCTGCCTGTACAGCTGTGCTTTGCATCCTTTGTAAATAGCCTTGCAGTTTGTTTTATTCCTTTGTCTGTACAGCTGTGCAGTTTTTAGTGTTTAGTTTAGTTTATTTCAAGTCTGTGCATTTTTATTTTGTGTTGCTTTAGAAGCCTGTGTCTGTCCTTGGAAACCTGTACAAAGTCCTTCAGCTCTTAAAATTTTGTCCTTTAAACCTTTGCCTAAAGGTCAATGAATAGTCAGCCTTCAAAATTGTTTTATTCTGAGCTGATCAATCCACAATCCAATGCCCATGTTGTTCACCATTCTAATAGAGATAGTCTGCTTGCACTGAACAGTAGAACTATTTTGTTATTCAGGACAAAGGTAGAGAGATGATGGGATCTTGTGTCTTACTTGCCACAGTTGTTTTAATAATAGAAAAACTGCTATGCTGTTTTGTTGGAGGAACTCCCGGGGAATCCAAGAAAAGCTGGTTATGAGAGGGGACTATGTCATGTAATTATTTGGGTATATCTAGAGGCTATCAGTGCCTAGACTGAAATAGTTCCGGATTGATCAAAGTTCCAGATTGATCAAATGTTAAAAGAAAATTGTGATTTCCCTAAAAGCATTTCAGATATTGATATATTTCAGAGGGAGAGATATAAAAAAAAAAGAGAAAAGGAAAAAGAAAAGAGTTGAACAATTAAAAGAGGCAGCCAATACTTCCAAAAATATTTTCTTCTAAGTTATAGATTCTGCCCTACAGTTGTAAATTTGGGTCGTGTAAATCTAAAGGGTAACTCTGTCTAGGCTGTAAAAGGCTAAACTAGTAAACAGAGCTCTACTCGGTTTCCCCTTTTACAATCTAGAAAAGTTGATTAATCCAAGTTTATCATTCAATCCAGTCATCCTTGAAGAAAGTTTTATACCCTTTGTAATTGCACCATCAGAAATCTTCCTTGAAGTAGTTCAGCCTAGTATGTCCTTGGGAAATTTTAACAGCTAGCAGTTAGTGGTCAATTTATTGTGAAGGATGTCTGTGGCAGGGCATGATGCAAGGTCTTTTGTTTTGAAACCAGAGTCTTGGGTTCTAAAATAGTGCTATTATTTTACCCGCAGATATCGCCATTTGTTGAGAAGCAACACACCCCCACTGAAAAATGCATTTCCATCCTCTTGAAGATTTTGAGATACCATTTTGCAGCAGGGACCCTCTTGATGATCTTCAGTTTTAAATCTTGCTTGCCTCCTTTTTAAAGTTGTGTTTTTCTTGCATTCTAGCTTTGGTTATCTCAGGCTGTACTTTTCACATGCTAGAATGATTCATGCTTAAACAAAATCCTGCACCAGCACAAAGAAAATCCAGAAAACAGATGCATAATTGCATGAAAATTCAAACTTTCCTTTTAAGGTAAAGTCACGAAATCGCGACACTTCCATTTATGGAAATGTCGTGAAATCGCGACAGGAAAATAGAAAATCGGCTAAGTCAGAAAATGTCGCGATATCGCGACATTTCCATTTTTGGAAAGTGTCGCAAAATCGCTGCCGACCGGAGGAGAGAGAAAGAAAGCGTACGGAACAGCGCGATTTCATGACATGTCGCGAAATCGCGACATGTCGCATTTTCACGGCTGAGGAGAGAAAAGTGGTGAAGGAAGCAGAACGTCGCGATATCACGACAAGTTTCGGAAGAAAGAAGCAAATAAGGAACATGTCGCGAAATCGCGACACGAATCGCAAGATTGTACGGAGGCAAGAAAATGTCGCGAAATCGCGACAGGAGGAAGAAGAAAATCATCTAAGTGTGAAAGATGTCACGATTTCGCGACGTCGTGAAATCGCGACGTTTCTACAAAGGGGAGTCCAGAGCGTACGGACCGTCGCGATTTCGCGACATGTCGCGAAATCGCGACAGGTCCGGATGGAGGCATAAGGGAGAAGAGAGAAATCATGTTGCAAATTGACTAAGGCATGGAAAAGGTCACGAAATCGCGACAGCCAAAGAGATCCCAATGAAACAAAAATTTCAGCCGAAGACTTAAGTCTAAAAAGGGTGCAGCGATGCGCTGCGTGCTTCAAAATCGTGGGCTGGAGCTTGCAGCGATGCGCTGCAAGTTTGCCTCAACGGGGAGTCTAAGCTCGATGTTGCAGTGATGCGCTGCAAGTTTTAGAAGTCGCAAAGGCGCAAGGCATTGATTAAAAAGAAGGAAAAGTGTCTAAGTGTTTAAAGTGGCAGCGATGCGCTACCATGTTACAAGGTCCATGGACGAGGTTGCAGCGATGCGCTGCAAGTTGACCAAAAGGAAAGTCTGGACTCGAAAAGTGCAGCGACGCGCTGCACGTTTCGAAGGCGAAGGGTGAAAATGGTAGCGATGCGCTGCACCTTTTGAGGAAGTCTTGCAAGACAAGCATGTCGCGAAATCGCGACATGCTGGAGCAAATTGTACGGAGGCCAGGGAAGGTCGCGATTTCGTGACATGTCACGAAGTCGCGACAGGTCGCGTTTTCGCGGCCGACAGGGAAAGAAGCAGCGCAGTGCTGGGGACGTCACGATTTCGTGACATGTCGCGAATTCGCGACATGTCAGAATCACGGCAGGAGAGAGAAAGTCCTCAAAGGACCTGAAAGTGCATTCCAGTTGTAACGGAAGGCATCCTGGAGTAGCGACACGTGTAAAGACGCGTGTGTGATGTTCAGGGCCGGCATGCAGGCTTATTTTGTGGTTTTTAGTCTGATTTTAATGTTTTAAGCTTGGATTTAATGTTTATTAAAGTGCTAATTAATCTTTTGTCTTTCATCCAGGATTCCACCTGTCACCTGAAAAGGGCCATAAAGACAAAGTTAAAGTGCATATTTCATCAAGGACCGCCATGCTAGAGGAGAAGATGCCAGTAAATGCATTCAATGGCAAATTTATGGCAGAATTAATAGCATGAAGACAATTTCAACTTAGGGATGGCCTTACGGGGATGAATTGATGGAGAAGTGGTGACTCACCCTGCTCACCAACAGAATTAATGAAGGCATTTACTTTCAGCTGCGAATGAATACAAGTTGCATTTGATTCTGTCTTCTCCATTTATAACAGCGGACTGCACTAATTTGCAGAAGGGTTAAGTTCTATCCAGAACTTGATTTTAAAGGACTTTATATTGTAAAACCCGGGTCCTAGGGTTTAGAAAGATAAGATTTGCAGTTAAGGAAGAAGATATTTCTGAAAAGATCAGGGCCTGTCCTGAGTCTATAAATACTTCTTCTCAATGTAATTGCGGGAGGCGGAGACTTAGAAATAAAAGGCTTATAAGCAATTTCTTGCAAATTTTGTGAAATCCTTTGTTTTCTGGACTGGGAGTTGATGTGCTTTTGCTGTTTTCTATGGTAGCATGGCCAGGAGCCTAATATTTTGCAGATCTGTGATAAGTGTATCTTCTTTTGTTATCCGTTCCATTAAAGTTTGTTAGATATATGCTGTAAATCTGCCATTATCAAGTTTAAATATGCTGTTAGGCTTCAGTTGTTCTATTGTCTGCTAGGGGAAATTACAGATTTGAGGTTAAGTTTGTTCTAATTGCTCTGTCTTCACTGTGTGAGCTAGGCTGTCGGTGAAAGATACCAGTTTTAACCAACTTCCCTTGGATTTATAATTTTTTGCTAGATATATTCCACTTTGCCTTGTGCTCTTGGTTGAAAGTGATCTTAGACAATCTGGACACTTTCTTCTTTGATTTGTTCTGTTGTGAAGCTAGTAGCATAGATAAGATTGGTAGTTTTAAGTTTTACAGTTTAAAGTTGGGATAAGCTTCTCTTTCTGCCCTACCCTACCCTCTCTTTGTTTTCGGTGAATGATCCATTTTTATTTTCTTTGTTTGTCTTTTATTTAAATCTATCGACCAATGAGAGCTAGATCAAGAATTCAAGTTAAATCTGATAAAAAAGTGACAACTACTGAACGAGTTCGGGAACCCCCTGTAAGGTAACAGAACAGTCCATATTGAAATCTATTCAGAAGCGGAAAAGAGTGAATAGCCATTCGACCCAACTCTGTAACTCGCACCTTGGATAACCAGCTAGATCCTAAAGTGAGTGGGATTCGTCCCGTGGGTGTCTCCGGAGCTTCTTGCTCATCCTTCGCGGGGTGCGTATGAAAGCCGGACCAACAGATCCTATCCCCAAGAAAGAGGCAGCCTTCAAAGTAGCAAAGAATACAAAAGACAGGAAGCCAAATTCAAGTGATGATTCATATAGTGATGAAGAAGCAAACTATGGCAGAAGGAACACGGACTGAAGAAAGCACAAAAGTACTAAAATAGTTAAGTGTTTCAATTGTGATAGATATGGTCACTATGCATTTAACTGTCGAGAAGCTGGAAGTAGTAGTAGTGAATAGAAACAACAGGATCATAAGAACAGAGAAGCAGGAAAATCCATGTATCAAAAGAAAAGTAGGGATGGACAAAGCAAGCATGGAAAGAAGTTTTTCCAAAGACATAAGAAAAGCTTCTATGCAAACAAGATAGGCAATATTTCAAGTGATAGTGATGGAAGATCCTCAGATAATGAAGAAGAAGAAATCCTCTTATTGGAAATAGAGGAAGAAGAAAAATGCTTCTGTTGGAGATAAATCTGAAAAGTATGAAGATTCTCTTGAAAACAAAGAAGTAGAGGAAGAATCATAAAATTAAGAGGAATTAGTTAATCTAGAAGCTGAGCTTATTTCTTCTCTTAAGGAATTAAGAAAAGTAAGAAAGAAGAACTCAAAACTCAAGATTCAATTTTAGGAATGTGATGAAGAAAAAGGAAAGCTTATACAAGATCTGAGAAATTCAATATCTAAGACAAGGAGATTTAAATAAAAGTTAGAGGTAAAAGTCTTAGAATGTGAAATATTAGAGCATGAGGTGGTTTCACTAAGGAAATAATTGAAAGAGTCTAAATATAAGATGCACAGGTTTGGGAAAAGCTCAAAGACCTTAGATAAGATTATCAATGCACAAATATCTTCATCAAACAAAATAGGACTTGGTTTTGAATAAGAACCAAGAGCACAGAAAGAGGATTCAAGCTCAAGCTCCAAAGAAGAATAAGCTTCAGAAAAAGAGAGTAAAGGAGAAAGTGAGACTTATGAGAATAAAAGTTTCACCAATAAAGGAAACAATGCACAAACAAGGAACAAGGAACATCATAGGGAATAAAGGACTAAGATACCAATGGATCCAAGGCAAGATTTCTTCAAAGGACGTTGCTTCTCATGTGACAATTTTTTCACAAGGCTATGCAGTGCAAGACACATGAAAAGAAGGAATATGGTTTCACTAAGACAAATTTCAGAAATGGGTATCTCTTTCAAGGGTATTGCTACTCTTGTAATCATTTTGGTCATAAAGCAATTTATTGCAGGGTTCATGACAGGAATGGATATGGATTCACCAAGAGGAAATTCAATATATTTGCATCTTCAAGGAACCACAAAATTTAATGTTATAAGTGCAATAATGTTGGGCATATAGCTAAGTGGTGTAGAAAAGAATTTCTAGAGACAAGCAAGAACATGGATATTTAAAAGAATCATAAGAGTCAATTGATAAATAAGGTGGATAAAGAAAAAGAGCATTGTATGCGGGGAGTAGAAATACTCCCACCCCAAAATTAACCACCTCAAGGAGAGGAGGTGGGGAGGGGGCCGAGATAAGACTCTTATATTTAGCCCTAAAGGAGTCCTTTTGCCATTGATGTCAAAGGGGGAGAGATTTGATTTAGGGGGAGAGAATTCAGTCAGGGGGAGTAGTATTGAAAAAGGTTAGAAGAATTCTTAAAGAAAAAAGGGTTGCCATCAATAACAAAGGGGGAGATTATTGGAAATTTGAGCATGTTTTTTTGTCATTGGTGTTCAAATATTGGATGTCCCAATTTGATGAAATTAATGTCAAATGGTTTGATTAATGTCAAAAGGTTAAAGGTCCTAAATTGATGGAAATATTTGAAAAATATTAATAAATTACCTTGGTGGTAATTTGGCAAAGGTTAAAATATTAATGGTGGCAATAAATTACCTTGGTGGTAATTTGGCAAAGGTTAAATGGTGGCAAGATTCTCCCTAAAAATAAAAGGCCCAAAAGGTTTTAAATATATAAATTATAATATTTAAATCCTTAGAATTTAAATAATTATAATTAAATATAATAATTTAAATATTCAAATTCAAATTAAAACAAAGGCAGTTGATGTCATATGATAAATTGGGCATGTGTATAAATAAGGTAAAGGTAGCCTAAGCCCAAAAATTAATTAAGCATTCAATTTCCCTTGCATGATTTATTCCTCGCATGGGGCAGAGAGAGAAAGGGTAGACTGAAGAACACAAGCTTATACTGAGAGGGGGGGTGAACAGTATAAGAACACTTTTTACTTTTCTTTCCAAATCAATATTATGCAATTTATAGATAGCAATATCAATAGCAACAATTAAAGCAATGCACAAATCACACACACAGTAGAGACACCAATTTAACGTGGTTCACCCAAATATGGCTACCTCCATGAAGAAAATATTTATTCTAAATATTTCTCAAATAATCTCTTGGGAATTCTTTCCCTATTACAATGTTTATGGACCTTTGTCCAAAGGAGATGTTGATCCCCTAAATCTAGTTTGTGGATCTCTATCCATAGGAGAACTCCTTCTCCTCTACTTTGGTTGGTGATCCTCTAGAAGACTACTACCTCCACTACACTGGCTTTTGGATCTCTCTCCACTGAAGACTCTTGTCCCCACTCAGAAGACCTATCCTCACTACCCTGGCTAATGGATCTCTATCCACTAGAGACTACTATCCTCTCTACTATGTCACCTCCAAATCTCTGTCTCAAATCTACACTAAACATAGTCCATTGAATATAGCATAAATTTGCTCAACAAGTCCACTTATAACTTGCTCAAATCTGATCAACAATTCCACTCATAACTTGCTCAAATTTGCTCAACAAGTCCACTCAAAACTTGCTCAAATTTTCTCAATAGGTCCAATCAAAACCTGCTCAAATCTTCTCAATAGGTCCACTCAGAACCTACTCAAATCTACTCAATATTTCTGCTCAAAACCTGCTCAAATCTTCTCAACAATTCCACTCAAGACTTGTCCAAATCTACTCAACAAGCTCACTCAGAACTTGTCCAAATCTGTATTGTAAGAATCCATAAAATCTCACACAAAATTAGTCCACAAGTCTCCTCAAATACTTGCTCCAAATTTTCTTAACAATTCCACACAGAACTTATCCAATCTCATAGAAGCATAAAGAGAATTGTTAGAGACTCAATATGTTCTACACTCAATACTCAATCACTTTTTCAATTCAAATTAGAATATAGAATAGTTTGTTTTAAGGAACTTGAACAATCACTCCACACAACCACTTGACTAGGCTCAACCAACTCTACTCAACCAATCACTTCAAATAAACAACCTTTCTCACAAACCCTAGTCCAAGCATGTAATCACCAACTCAAAATGTTTCTAACAATGCTCAAGAATAAATCTCACATAACAATGATACTCATGTTCTTTTCAAACCCTAGTTCAAGTTCTTTGCACAACAACTCACTTCAACAACAATGCTCATAAAACAATCTTCACATAACAATGATACTCATGTTCTTTTCTAACCCTAGTTCAAGTTCTTTGCACAACAACTCACTTCAACAACAATGCTCATAAAACAATCTTCACATAACAATGATACTCATGTTCTTTTTCAAACCCTAGTTCAAGTTCTTTGCACAAAAACTCACTTCAACAATAATGCTTATCAAACATGGTTTTAACAACAACTCTTTATTCCAGAAAACCTTGAAGCATTAACTCAGACACTCTCAAAAAGGAAACCCTAATAAAATCCTTTTCACTCCAAAATTATTTTCTAGAAAACCAATCAATCAACTCAACTATGGAATAATGTGCTCATACCTTTTTATTGAAGATGAAGGGATCTCATAAATCTACCACAATCACACAAACTTCTATGCCAATCTCAAGAGGTTAGAAGATAAATCTTTCTCACAAAATAATATAAATACTCAATTACACCTTATCACTCTACCTTTCAAAAACAACCATCAACATACATAAAGTATTTATCCAATCACACCTTATAAACTTCCAACTAAAAATAAATTCAACATCCACCAAAATAACTCAAAACCTCTTTAATAAATAAATGACAAGTAGAACTTTGACAATAATCGAATCCTCTTTCTTTAAAAACCTTAATAACATAAATCCCTTCTCAACAAAACAATATTTCAAAAAACCCTTTAACTCCAAGTAGCACAAATTAATTTTAAATAAAAATAATCCTTCACAAACCCTTATAAATCCAAACACAAATTAAAAAATAAATCTTCACAAACTCTTATAACTTCAAATACAAATTAATCTACACAAACCCTTATAGCTCCAAATGACCCTTTTAATAAAACCTTAGGCAAAATTTAAATCAAAAATTACCTTTGCCACTAGTGGGATTCGATCCCACAATCTCTACCTCCCCAAGCGCTCTAGCCGCGGGCTTGACCACCACGTGCGTTAGGTACACATTTTAGAACCAATGAGCACTTTGTGCTCTTTCTCTTATTCCTGGCACTCGAATCGAATGTGAACAAAAAGACCTTCCTTGGCACATCCACGAGAATAGAATGTTGGTACTTCCTTTCCCAACACCTTTGCAAGGTGTGTGCCACCAATGAACCAGTGTGTCCTATGTGACTCAAATCATGCACTGTCCTCTTTTTGTTTTCTTCCCCGACAGTAATAAGACAAAGCTCTTTGTCTTATTCCTCAACATTCACGATGCATGAAATACTTTCAACATTTTTGCATGGGAGTTAATTTGTCGAGGGGTAATTTTCAAATGCCCCTTTGGGCATTAATTTATACACAAAACACCATTCGAATTTAGACGTCAGTGCTACTTAATTTTTGATGACGTCGGTGTTAATTTAAACCTTTATATATTTTATAAATTATTTATATTCAATAGAATTTAAATTTTATAAATTATATTTTAAAACCTTTGACTTTAATAAAATTAAAGTCTTCCATGGGGTAAATTTAAACCTACAACTTGTACTCCACTGATTTGATTTAAAATATTCTGCCACCATGGGTTTAATTAAACCTTCACTGAATATTATTTTGCCAACTTATTCTTCAACTCTTTGTTTATTCTTGGTGTTATAATGGTGTGCTCCATGGTGTTGATGACTTTTTCACCTTGACATCAATGACAACTAACTGAGCTCAAAATGTCCAACATAGACATTCACAGTTTTTGGAGGTAGCAGAAGGATAAAAATTGGTGAGCGCCTATCCCCACCTAAGTGAGGAGGCAACTGAGTTGGTTGGTGTAGCACATTGGGAGTAGCAAGGTGTGGAGTTTGAACCGTACAGAGTTTTTGTTGAGTGTAGTCCATTCAACTTTTGCATCGATGGGAAGGAAGATAAAGGAGCACGTGCTCCTTGGTTCATGTGGGGTATTGTATCCCACGTGGTTGTGGCCCTTGTGTTAGCACGCATGGGGCTAGGATATCGCGGGTTTGAGTGACAATGGAAAAAATTAAATTTTTCCAAGAGGTATGTGCATTTACCATAGTGGGAGTTATAAGGTTCATGTTGTTTTGAAAAGGGGTTTCAATAGTTTGATTGAAAATTATTTTGAGAAAGGAGTTATAAGGTGTATGTGAGAATTATGTTTATGTGATTGATGACTCTTGTTGATGAAATTTATTTTTAAATATAGGAGTAATAAGGTGTACAAGTGATTTGGCATTGTATGAAGAAATATTTGTTGAAGTGAACATTCTTGTGAAGATTTCTAGATAGACTTTTGCTATCTAACCTAGAATTGGCAAAAGGATTTGGTTGTGAGTAAAACAGGTTTTGAAGATATATCTCTATCAAAGAAAAGAGGTGTGAGCACATATTATATTGTTTGAAATTTTGGAATGAATATTGTGAAATATAATGTGGAATGAAAGGGATTTTTTGATAAGCATTGTTGGAAATATTTGAGTGAATATTTATATGCTTCATGGTTGAATGTTTAGAGAATATTTGAGATAGAGATTGAGGATTATTTGAGTTAGGTTTTGAGACCCATATTGTGCATTTTTTTTGAATAAGTATGAAAATATTTGCTTAGGGTTTGTAAGCAAGTTGTGTTTAATTGGTTGAATGATTGAGTGAAACTCTTGAGCATTGGTTTTGAGTGATATTGAAAGTGAATGTGCAAAGATTAGAAATAGGATTTGTGAAAGCAACAGACTTAATGATTGAGTAGAACATATTGAGTTTTTGATAGAGTACATCATTATCTATATGTTCTAGAGGTTAAAATAATTCTAAATAGAATATGTCTAGATTGCTTCAAGTTAAAGGAATTACTTTGAATATTAGACAAAGCATTTAATAGTGAAAGCATGAGATTCCGGAAATAAAAGAAACACTTAAGATGCAATGTAAAATAACCAGCTTGATATATCAAAAATAAGAGCACAGCCTTTTTTTATTCATATGGTTCCAACTCGGTTACAATACGTCTCCCCCCTTTTTAAAGGCTGGGAGAGCTAGCATGTCTCTATTGCAACAGATGAATAGTGATCTTCTTTCCCGCATGCCCACATTCGAAACGGGCGGGCCAGAATGTTGCCGCCGCCTGTGCCTGATGAATCTTTGTTTCTTGCTGCTGTTCTTCCTGCGTTCAAAAAAACACAGAGGCGTTAGTAGCACCCTGTGATCAGAAACACGGATAACGAGAAATTAAAAACTTGTACAAGAGACGTATGATGAATATGTAATAAAGTCGCAGATCATATATTCAAGCAATGATGAGATTCGAATATGCTTTTATAAAAGTGGTGCAGAGGACCATTGTCATTGAACCAATCGGTCAAACTGCACTCGAATGAGACGTCTCCACCTGCGAGTTAACGTGATATCGAAAACCACGAGAGCATAGTAATATTCGATATGTATATTAAACATATAATGCAGACTGAACCCTAATGCAGGATAAAAAAATGCAAAAATAGAATATATTAAAGCGAAGCCGACAAAAAGGTATGGGGTGCCCAAGCGGGCCGCCCCCGTTAGAACTTGATTTTGACGCCAATCCACCAGGGATAGGCTCAAAATCTCAGAAAAGGAATTGTCGTCGAATTGATAGAATACGGTTGTCCACTGTCGGGTATGAAGGTCAGATCTACGCTTCTGAAGACCACCCACCAACCTCTCTTTCACAAGAGATTCTGGATGTGAAGAAAGCGAAATCCAAACTGATGCGATCAGGTCTTCAAATGAACAGCACTTCGTTGTGTTCACAAAATGCTTTTTCCGTCCTCTTTACATTGCATTGAGCTAGTTTTTATAGAAGATTTCGCCTCTGAAATATTAATGTCAAAACCCTAAATCCGCAGGGGCCGCTGAGATTTGACCCTTGTCAGATGATTATGAGACATGGCTCGCACTGAGATTATCGCTAGGAACTCACATCAGTAGTTATGAGGCATGGCCTTGGACCGGATCTGTTGTTGAAACTGCTCGTCTCATTACTGCAGTTGGTGAAGTCCGCCATTCTATAGACCCACGGGGTCTCTTTGAAAATGGTATGCAGTGACGCCACGTGGCGGCCATGCCTTCCCGGGAGGTAGGAAAGTCCTCCGCGACTTAGGCTGCCATGACTGCACCTGTGACAGTCTCCCAACGGCCAGCCTACCCACCTACGCGCGCACGCAAGGCAGGAGCCATAAATGGCTGTCTTCGGCTGCCACCTGTCTCACGTCTGCTTTGAATCGCTTTAATGTTGCCTCTGATTGGCGGAATGTCGCCTCTGATTAGTCGAATGTCTGCCTTGATGTCTGCCTTGATGTCTGCTTTTGATTGGTCGACGCCTGCCTCTGATTGGTTATGGCACTGTCTTTGACGCCGAAGTGTCGCGATATCGCGACACTTCGGCCGGGTCTTGGCTTTGGGCCCGAAGTGTCGCGATATCGCGACACTTCGGCCCGGTCTTGGCTTTGGGGCCGAAGTGTCGCGATATCGCGACACTTCGGCCGGGCCTTGGCTTTGGGCCCGAAGTGTCGCGATATCGCGACACTTCGGCCCGGTCTTGGCTTTGGGGCCGAAGTGTCGCGATATCGCGACACTTCGGCCGGCTTGGCTTTGGGGCCGAAGTGTCGCGATATCGCGACACTTCGGCCCGGTCTTGGTTTGGGGCCGAAGTGTCGCGATATCGCGACACTTCGCCGGCTTGTTTGGGCGAAGGTCGCGATATCGCGACACTTGCCGGGCTTGGGCTTTGGGGCCGAAGTGTCGCGATATCGCGACACTTCGGCCCGGCTGCTTTGGGGCGAAGTGTCGCGATATCGCGACCTTGGCCGAAGTGTCGCGATATCGCGACACTTGCCCGGGCTTTGGCTTTGGGGCCGAAGTGTCGCGATATCGCGACACTTCGGCCGGGCTTTGGCTTTGGGCCCGAAGTGTCGCGATATCGCGACACTTCGGCCCGGTCTTGGCTTTGGGGCCGAAGTGTCGCGATATCGTGACACTTCGGCCGGGCTTTGGCTTTGGGCCCGAAGTGTCGCGATATCGCGACACTTCGGCCCGATCTTGGCTTTGGGGCCGAAGTGTCGCGATATCGCGACCCCCCCCCTGCTTTGGGCCGAGTGTCGCGATATCGCGACACTTCGCCGGTCTTGGCTTTGGGCCGAGTGTCGCGATATCGATTCCGTTTTGGGCAAGTGTCGCGATATCGCGACACTTCGCCGGGCTTGGGCTTTGGGCCCGAAGTGTCGCGATATCGCGACACTTCGGCCCGGTCTTGGCTTTGGGGCCGAAGTGTCGCGATATCGCGACACTTCAGCCGGGCTTTGGCTTTGGGCCCGAAGTGTCGTGATATCGCGACACTTCGGCCCGGGCCTTGTTTTGATTAGGCTTGCTTTGGATTTTAAGGCTTGCTTAAGGCTTGAAATTTGCTTTTGATTAAAGGCTTGTTTAAGGCTTGAAATTTGCTTTTGATTAAAGGCTTGTTTAAAATGACCAACTTTGCTCTGCTCACTTTTTGACCTTCTAAACTGCTATGTGAGTGGCTAGGACCACTGTTTGACCTCTAAGGGCTGCCCTGAAAGCTGTGTATGTCAATGCGATCAGTGTTTGTAGTCACTTAATCGGATTGGTGCTGTTTTGGTGTCTACAGATGCCCCTTTTTGGGAAGCGCTACGGGTGACGCAGTGTTGAGCAAAAATAGATGACCAAAGCACTAATGATTAGGGTTTCTTGGTAACCTAACCAACTTTTGATGCCCCAAGTATGGAAAGGGCATGCATTCTTGAATCCTTGCTTCGACGAGCTAAGGAATTTGATTTCAAGTGTTAACCTATTTTGGTAAGGTGTGACTTGAGCTTGGACATTGATCGGTCATGATTAGGCAAAGGGCGTAACCTTTTGTCCACGGGGGGAACCTTGTGTTCATGCTTCGGGAATGCCAAGTGTTTGATCAATTTAATGATTGCTTGTTTACTGCCCCAAGCAGGAGCGTGATTGTCTTTGTCAATGATTCTTTGAATGCATGCCATTGCCTTGATTGGGTGTGTGCTTGTTGATTGGTGACTAAGTGTGACTACCCCCTCAAGCGACGAATCGATGAGGGAATGACCTTCGTGAGAAAAGCGACGAGTCGCTTGACCCAAGATGACTTAGGTTAGGGTGCCTTTAGATGTTTTTACCGTTTAAGCACGTGCAATTTCCCGACATTTGGACCTATTTTTGGTGGGTGTTAACCCTTTTGGTGATGCCATAATGGGGTGAAATCATCAAAAACCCGTCTTCCCGTGGAGCGGTCCAGCTATGGTAGCCTTCTTGGGGAAGTGGGAAAGTGACAATTTGAGCCCCGACATCGATTTTCTTTATGCCAAGAGGTTAAGTGCAAGAGCACTTGTGTCCGGCAATGCTTATTGCTATGGTTTTTATGTTGCATTTTTGTGATGTTTTTGTTGTTTTGATTTTCTTTCTTTGTGTATATGTCATGATATTATGGTATGCATAATGATTGATGTTGATGGATGCATGCTACTTTATATTGATGGATGCATATGGTATGATAAATATGATTGTTGTATGTTGATTTATTTTGATGGATGCATATGTTGTGATGAATGCAAATGTATGTGATATGCAGAAATGAAATGGATGGATGGACTTTGTGGTGTTTGGCTATGGCACCATAGACTGTTTAGAACTCTATTATTTTGTCTTTTAGGCGATTGTTGTGATGCATGACTTTGTATGTATACATGTGGATTTTCTTTTCTTTTGTATTTTTTGATGGTATTGTAAGGATGAAAATAGTGCAGTTGGTTTAGAAATGTAGCTAAGGTTTTTCGAGACTCAGACGGTTTTAACTTACTAGCCATGATTGTACTTTATCTTACAAGACTTTTGAACAAGGTATGAATCGTACTTGTTTTTGACCAAGTTATTTCACATCCCTGTGTGTGCAATTGAGTTCATTTATGTGGTATTTGTCAGGATACCGCCAGTGCCAGATGGGCTTTCAACCGAACCTGTCTTGAGGATCACCTAATTAGCTCCACTAACTCCTTTGTTGTATTTAGTTAGATTAATCTGCGGTGTTATCCAAGATACCATAAGCTAGCTCATCCTTATGCAAACATTGGTCTGTACATACGCAAAGCGAATGTGACAGACATATCGTCATGCGGGTAGGATACCACCATTGCCAGATAGGCTATCAACCAAACCTGTAATGAGGATCACCTAGATGGTTTTTCGAATGCTGAGAATTCTGGGGATTCAAGTTTAGGATGTTTGTTGGCTGAATGATTTAGAGAGTTGCTCGTCTATATAGTGATGAAAATCACTGTTTATTTTCTATTAATTCTTTTTGAGCAAGGATTTTGAATAGTGGTGATAACCACTATTATTTGATTTTGTGTTTTGAGTATTGTGAATTTGAGCTTGTGAATGGCTTTGATCCTTGTGGCCTTGGGGATGACTACCCATCCTGGTTAGGGGCGGATAGTACGAATCCTTACGACGTTGGGGACCAAGGGGATGATGGAGATTATGGAGTAAGGGCATTGATCTGTTAGGCCTTGGGGATGACTACCCATCCTGGTTAGGGGCGGATAGTACGAATCCTTACAACTTGGAGACCAAAGGTGAATGGAAAGTGTTAGGATGATGATTTGTTGGAATTTTGTTTGTGAATGGTGTTGATCCCTTTAGGTCTTGGGGATGACTACCCATCCTTGGCGGGGACGTGTAGTACAAATCCTTACAACTTTGGGAACCAACTATGATTGGGATTTGGTAGTGGTGAAAACCACTCGTATATGGAGGTGAATGGATAGGAAAGAGCTTGTCCTTTTGTGAATTCTCAGCATTCTGGAACCATTCGCACGGGGGGATGAGCAAGATAACCGTTTCACTTATGGTGACCTGGATTACTGTGCAGGTTTCATCTTTCATTCACACAACTTGGGAATTTTTATGTGTTTTAATTTGTGTTGGGATGTTACGTAACAAGGTGTATTTCAAGTGTAACTCTACCTTCATAAAATCTGTTTGACTTGATACATTACATGGCTAAAGAGCAAAATGATGACTGAATCACGAAAAACTCTTGATACATTAAAAGACCACTGACTCTAGTATGGTAAAAGCAATGCATGGTGTTTTTGTTGTTTTTGTAAAATGGAACAGTGTGGAACAAGATGGACTAGTAGAACCATGACAGCCTATGGTGCCTTTGACCTACACGACCACAAATATGCAATGTATGGATGCAATGCTTTAATGCATCTATGTATTTTTGTATTTTTGATGGATTGATTTTTGTGAATATGAAGATGAAGTGCGAGAAGAACTCTCTATTGATGAATTTGAGTATGCCTAGAAATGAGATGCAAATTTTTGTTGTTTTTGATGATTTTTGTTGTTTTTGAATTTTCTTGATTTTTGACCAAGCGATTGTGGAAATCCTTGGAGCATTTTTGGGATTGACCAAGCGATTGTGAGAATCCTTGGAGCCTTTTGGGATTGACCAAGCGATTTTAAGAATCCTTGGAGCATTTTGGGATTGACCAAGCGATTTTGAGAATCCTTGGAGCATTTTGGGATTGACCAAGCGATTTTGACAATCCTTGGAGCATTTTGGGATTGACCAAGCGATTTTGAGGAATCCTTGGAGCCTTTTGGGATTGACCAAGCGATTTTGACAATCCTTGGAGCATTTTGGGATTGACCAAGCGATTTTGACAATCCTTGGAGCATTTTTGGGATTTGGCTCTCTTAGATATGAAATGGTCGCAAATGACTGATATTCAAGGGTTCTATTTCCTTGATACCATCAAGAGAAGCTAGCCGGTACGTCCCGGGTCCTATTTTGCTATCAATGACATATGGACCTAACCAATTTGCCGCAAACTTGTCCCTTAGGTGGGATGGCAAACTGGAATTTTGTTGGTTTTCCTTCAAAACCAAATCACCAACCCGAAAGTCCCTCAGGTGAACTTTCATGTTGTAAGCTTTCTTAAGTCGCTCTTGATAAATACGTAAATGCTCGAGAGCATTAACGCGTCGTTCGTCAAGCAACGTAAGCTGGTCTAACCGGGCCTGCCGTGCAGAGTCATCATCGATGAACTCCTGCATTGATATGCACAGGGAAGGAATCTCCAACTCTAGAGGCATGACTGCCTCGGAGCCATACACAAGCAAAAACGGAGTGGCCCCAGTGGGTGTCCGAATGCTAGTGCGATAGGCCCATAGGGCAAGTGGGATTTGAATGTGCCAATCCTTATGACTGTCTACGATGGTATTTTTAAGGATGGCAACTAGCATTTTGTTTGACGCCTCTGCTTGCCCATTCGCCTGCGGATAATAGGGTGTTGAAAAGTTGTGCTGAATCTTGTACTTTGTGGTCAAAGCACGCACGTCTTTGTTCTTGAAAGGCGTCCCATTATCCGAGACTATTTTGGATGGAATACCAAAATGACATATGATGTTATGCAAAATGAACTCCACAATGCGGGGTCCTGTCGTAGAGGTAAGCGGAATTGCTTCCACCCACTTGGTAAAATACTTTGTGGCCGTTATGATAAACGTGTGATGGCCTGACGACGCAGGGGAGATCTTTCCAATTAGATCGAAGCCCCACTGCGAGAACGGCCAAGCAGACTGGACTGTCTGCAAGGCCTAAGAAGGTACGTGCATCAAATTGGCATGATGTTGACACTTCACGCACTTCTTGACATAGGTGCAACAATCTCGCTCTAAAGATGGCCAATAATAGCCCATGCGAAGAATGCGCTTTGCGATGGCCATACCACTAAAGTGGCCACCACATGTACCATCGTGCGCTTGGGCGACTGCCCAAGTGGACTCTTCTTGGTCCAAGCAACGAAGGAGGATTCCTTCATAGCTGCGACGATACAAAATGTCTCCTATCAAGACATACTTAGCCGCTTTCTGCTTGAGTGCTCGTTTTGCGGCATGAGTCAATCCAAGTGGGAGATTACCTAACTTGAGGTAGTCTCTGATGGGTAAATACCAACCTGTTGATCAGAAACCTCGATAGTATGAACAACCAATCCCTCTTGAAGTTCATCCCTAGCAAACGCTGAATGGGATAGAACTTGTAAGAATAGCGTTGTGTTGCTATTAATGGGAGTAGGGGAGAACAAGGACCCCCAGTTGGCACGTTTCAGACGATCTCGGATTCGAGAGAACTTATCCGAGGATGGTTCAATCTGGATCATGTGGATTCCTGGCGTCAAGTCTGAGCTTGCACGCCCCATCACGGATTGCGATAAGGTTTTGACTTGAATGGTTGTCATATCACCGGAAAGGTCTTGCGGGATTAGTGACCCCAAGGAGGCCATTGTGTCCACAAAATGATTCGATGATCGAGGGAGTGCCTCGATGTCATACCACTCAAGTTTTGCCAGGAATTTGTCCACGAGGGCTTTATAAGCCTGCAGGACTGGGCATTTGCATTGATATACCCCTTTGACTTGATTGACTATTAACAGCGAATCACCAAAGATATTCAGTCTTTTGATGTTCATGGCGATTGTTGTCTGAAGACCTAGGAGCAAGGCTTCATACTCTGCATTATTGTTGGTGCACGGGAAGTTTAATTTAAATGACGGGGGCATTGGAGCACCCTGCGGTGTGAAGAATACAATTCTCGTGCCACCACCTTGCTCACATTTAGAACCATCGAAGAATAGGGTTATGTCGGCCTGTGACTCGGGCTCATCGGAATCTGGTGATTCTGAGACATGGAAGACCCCATCATCGGGTAGTTCTATGACCAGAGGCTGATCGTCTTCAAGAGGAGCCTCTGCTAGTTGATCGGCTATGACTTGTCCTTTGATAGATTTTTGTCCAATAAACTCTATGTCAAATTCCGTCAACAACATGATCCATTTTGCCGTGCGACTACTATGATAAGTACGACTCATCATGTATCGCAATGGATTCTCCTTAGACACAACATACGTAGTGTTTCTCAGCATGTAGTGGCGTAGCTTTTTGGTAGCAAACACCACTTGCCAAGCGAGTTTCTCAACGTATGCATAGTTAAGTTCATAACCGACCGGGGTGCGGCTAAGATAGTAAGTAGCCTGTTCCTTGTGAAGTTCATTCTTACGGGCTAGCATGGCGCCCGAGTGCCACCTCGATGAGCTGAGATGTATAAGTAGAACGGCACTCCTGGTCTAGGTGGTGCCAATACTGGCGGCGAAACCAGGTATTGTTTGATCTCGTCAAAGGCTGACTGGCACTCGTCATCCCAATGAAATGTAACCCCCTTGTGCAATAATTTGTTCATGGGTCGGCACTTGTCAGATAATTGCGCTATGAAGCGTTTAATCGACGTGACCTTTCCTTGCAGACTTCTGAGCTGCTTGATTGTAGTTGGGGGAACCATTTCAAGGATTGCCTTGACTTTCTTTGGGTCCACCTCGATTCCTCGCTTTGAGACTATGAAACCCAAGAGTTTTCCAGATGTGACGCCAAATACGCACTTCTTGGGGTTTAGTCTAACTTTATGCTCCATGAGGCGATCGAGGATCTTGCTTAAGTCATCGATATGATTTGAGCGCAAGAGAGACTTGGCTAACAAATCATCCATGTAATCTTCCAAAGTTTTGTGCATGTAATCGTGGAAGATATATGTCATGGCACGTTGGTAGGTAGCGCCAGCGTTTTTAAGGCCAAAAGGCATGACCTTATAACAAAATGTCCCCCAAGGCGTTGTGAACGCCGTTTTTAGTTGGTCTTCAGGATTGATACGAATTTGATTGTATCCTGAGAAACCATCCATTAGGGAGAGCATTTCGTGACCTATTGTAGCGTCTACCAACGCGTCGATGCTCGGCAAGGGGAAATCATCCTTAGGACTCGCTTTGTTTAGATCTCAAAAATCGGTGCATATGCGAATCCTCCCGTCGGGCTTCTTGACGGGAACCATGTTGGACAGCCATGGCGGATAATCCATGCAGATGACAAACTGTGCATCCAACAACTTTTGCAATTCGTCTTTGACCATCAAGGCCACTTGTGGGTGCATCTTACGTAGTTTTTGCTTTACGAGGCTTGATTGTCGGATCAAGCGTTAAATTATGCGTGACTAGCTGCGGGTCTAGTCCTGGCATATCTTTGTACGACCATGCAAAAACCTCCTTCTTCTCTTTGAGAAGGGCAATGTAGTCGGCTTGCTCTTCGGGGGAAAGACTTACCCCCGACTTGAGAATCTGTGGATTCATTGGATCTGTGTCATATCTACATCGGTCCTCTCCTCGACAAGGGGGATCCCCCTCCAACCGAATGTGGAGTCGGGATCAAATGGATATCATTAGCTGAATTTAGATCTGCATTGGGAACCTCGGGTTCCTCTTCAGCCTAAAAAATATCCTGAGTTGTCCTTGGGGTAAAATGAGGCATTTCATCGAAAGGCCAGTACTATGATGGTGATAAAGGTGAATTGACGCGATCCCAATCGATGGCATCTATGTCTAGATGCAATGACCATGCTGGATCGGCCGGATTGCGGATGGGTGCGGTCAAATCAATGGAGATCATGTGGATGGAATGAATTTGGTCTCCATTACCGCGGGTGTGATAACTTGAATCTTCTAGATGCTCCCTATACTCTGGATCTGGCTCTAGGGGAACGGGCACGAACGGATCGGCCCTATGTGCGAATAGGAGGACAGGGTCTTCCCTCGGCATTGTTGTCATGATAGGGTCTCGGGGTGGACGGTGCTCATCGTGAATTTGGAGCCATGGATCCAACACTTGGTCCCACCCTGCTGGGTCTACCCACCATTCATGCCCTAACCTTATGCCCATCTGTCCCATTAGATCTTCATGAGTTAAAGGGCGGTTATGCCGTCGCGCATGTCTGAGATAGTCCATCTCAGTCTCATCTTCTGAATCACTTTCGGAGATCCAAAAATGTTCATTCTCTTCAGCAACTGTTACTTGCGACATTGAGGGTTCTCCTTGTTCCAGCAAATTGATCTGGTCCCATTGCGGTTGTTCCACTCTTGGTGGAGGGACCTGATTCTCTTGACATTGTATTGACTCAACTGGAACCTCTAAGGGGAATAGCTTCAAAAAGATGTCCGGACACCGTTGATGTTCTCTTTGAGGATTAATGTCCGAACTTTCACCTCTCTCTAGCAAAGGAGAGGGATTACTTCTGTTGCCAAGGGTGTTTGTTGACCATGGGAGGTAATCTCCCAATGTATATTCTGTATTTGGGTTGGCATAAAGATCCGGTGCCAATCCCCCCTTGTTGCCTATTTCTAGGCCTTGCATATTTTCTACCAAGATGTCTAAGGGCAGGGGGTGGTTGAACCCTACTCCTGACTTATCATATGGCATCTGATATCTTGGTTGGCAAAGGACATGCATCCCTTGCTCATATCCGCCTAGCTCGTATCCATGCCAATTGCATTGGCCGAGATATCTTAGAGCGAAGTCCGGGTTTGACGAGATAGTTGATATTTTCAACAAAAGGCTCTTCGTCTGCTTCCTTTTGCTTGCATGGTTCAAGACCATGATCAAGGCCCCCATACACAAAATTTGTCCGGTTGGGTGGGTGACCTAGAGGAACAAGCTGTTCCTATGGGAAGGCGAGGTCTCCCCATATCCTGTACTAATTCTACTATAGGCGTTGCCACAACATTCTACACTAAGTACTCCCCCAGGCCTGTACTGGCCATTTCAACGATGATTGTTGATGCTTGGGAGGGAGGGAACGGGAGTCCTTCCTGAGTCCATTCCATGTTTGGTGGTTTAGGAATCTCAGCTTCCGTAGTGCTAGGTGTTTCCTCTGTTGATACCGTTGATATTGTGGGCAAACCCTCTTCTAGGGGCTGAGCCTCTTCCATGATCTGTTTTCCCTTGTCCTTCTGTTTAGCCATGACAGGTGGCATTGGTAATGAAGGAGCGAGATGATGAGGATTCACCTAGCTGGGATTTTGGTGATTTGGTCACCAGTGGTGCCTGCGGTATTGGACCCTGTTTAGATGGATTTAACTGGAAATCCAAATGCGTTGAAGGGAGGGTCAATTGAGGCATTAGTTGTACCGCATTGCAATACTTGAAGGGTTCTAAGTCCATCGGGACTACATGTATTTCTCCTTCAAAAGCATACTTTAAGCATTGGTGAGCGATGGAAGGGACACACTTCATGTCCCTGATCCAAGGCCGCCCTAGCAATATATTGTAAGCCATCTCGCCTTCCAACACATGGCACAATGTTGGTATTGTCTTTTGTCCTACCGGACAGGTAGAACAATCGTGCCGATTGTCGAGCATATTGCATCATTGAAAGCTCGTAGTGTGTACGTGGAGGCTGTGATATGAGAGAGTCGGAAGCTTTAAATGTTTTAAGGCTGCAGTGGTAATGATGTTACTGGATGAGCCAGTATCTACCAGCACTCTCTTGTACGGGATCCCGTTGACCCGCGCGATAACGTGCAGGGGTGGATCTGCCGTGTCATTCGATATTGCTTTGACTTCATCCTCTCTAAAGGTAATGACCAGCTCCGTACATCGTTTCACATGTCCCACGAAGTTGTTGAAAGAATTTTCTTCGTGAGGCTGTAATTCGATGGCTTTTAAAATTTCCATAAGAGCTTCTCTATGAGGTGTTGACTGTTGAATAAGCTCATAAATGGAAAGCCTAGCCGATGTGGTCCGCAAACTCTGCGTGAGTTTGGTCCGTATCGTGACCTCGGGTCTAGGCGGAGGTAACTACACAGGGCATTGTTGAGGCTGCGATGTCGTTGGAACTTCCCTCGTAGCTACCTCGGGGGCAACTGCTGGGTACTTTTTGTTCCTTGTCACTATGCTGATCATTCCCACAAATCCTTGCATGGGAAGATTCTGTCGCACCTCGTTAATCTGGAGAGGTTTTTCCTGTGCCTCGTGGGCGGGAAAAGGGTCCTTGAATACCCCCATTTGTTGATTATTTGGCGCTATGGGGTTGTCCATGGCCAATGTTTTATTGTCGATTAAATCTTGGATTAATCCTTTGAATTTCCAGCATCCATTTAAATCATGTCCCCTGCGCCTATGGAATCGACAATACAATTCCTCTCTGTATCCCTTAGGCTTGGTATATCAAAAATAAGAGCACAGCCACTGAAAGCATGAGATTCTGAAAATAAAAGAAACACTTAAGATGCAATGTAAAATAACCAGCTTGATATATCAAAAATAAGAGCACAACCCTTTTTTTTTATTCATATGGTTCCAACTCGGTTACAATACGTCTCCCCCCTTTTTAAAGGCTGGGAGAGCTAGCATGTCTCTATTGCAACAGATGAATAGTGATCTTCTTTCCCGCATGCCCACATTCGAAACGGGCGGGCCAGAATGTTGCCGCCGCTTGTGCTTGATGAATCTTTGTTTCTTGCTTGCTCTTCCTGCAATCAAAGAACAATAAACGCGTTAGTAGTACCTAAGTGCTGCACATAGAGAAAATTTGACAAAGACTATAAACTTTACCAGAGGTCCACTGTTATTAAAACAGTCGGCCGATTCTAAACGTTGTTGCCTACAAGTTAGTATTTCATTGCGTTGCATGATAATATTCAATGAGACGTACTGCAAGATGCATTCGAACGTATAACATATTGCAAGAGATGTTCTAACGTAAAGTTATTTAGACAACATAAAACGTAAACTGTTTAAATACTGTTAATTTGCAGGATATATTCAAAAACAGCATATATTAAATTAACTAAGAATGTGCATGGGGTGCCCAAGCGGGCCGCCCCCGTTAAAGCTTGGTTTCGACGCCAATCCACCAGGGATGGGCTCAAAATATTAGAGAATGGAGTGTCGGCAAATTAATGGATTCCTGTGATCCAAGGTTGGGTCTGAAGGTCAGATTCACGCTTCTGAAAACCACCCACCAACCTCTCTTTTGCAAGAGATTCTAGATGTGAAGAAGGTGAAATCAAACTGATGCAGTCGGGTCTTGGTGGACAACACTTCGTTGTGTTCACAAAAATGCTTCCCCCTTTTTTACATTGCATTGAGCTAGTTTTTATAGAAGATTTCACCTCTGAAATATTAATGTCAAAACCCTAAATCCGTAGGGGCCGCTGAGATTTGACCCTTGTCAGATGATTATGAGACATGGCTCGCACTGAGATTATCGCTAGGAACTCACATCAGTAGTTATGAGGCATGGCCTTCGATCGGATCTGTTGTTGAAACTGCTCGTCTCATTACTGCAGTTGGTGAAGTCCGTCGTTCTATAGACCCACGGGGTCTCTTTGAAAATGGTACGCAGTGACGCCACATGGCGGCCATGCCTTCCCGGGAGGTAGGAAAGTCCTCCATGACTTAGGCTGCCATGACTGCACCTGTGACAGTCTCCCAACGGCCAGCCTACCCACCTACGTGCGCACGCAAGGCAGGAGCCATAAATGGCTGTCTTCGGCTGCCACCTGTCTCACGTCTGCTTTGAATCACTTTAATGCTGCCTCTGATTGGTGGAATGTTGCCTCTGATTAGTTGAATGTCTGCCTTGATGTCTGCTTTTGATTGGTCGACGCCTGCCTCTGATTGGTTATGGCACTGTCTTTGACGCCGAAGTGTCGTGATATCGCGACACTTCGGCCGGGTCTTGGCTTTGGGCCCGAAGTGTCGCGATATCGCGACACTTCGGTCGGGTCTTGGCTTTGGGGCCGAAGTGTCACGATATCACGACACTTCGGCCCGGTCTTGGCTTTGGGGCCGAAGTGTCACGATATCGTGACACTTCGACCGGGTTCTTGGCTTTGGGGCCGAAGTGTCGCGATATCGCGACACTTCGGTCGGCTTGGCTTGGGCCCGAAGTGTCACGATATCGCGACACTTCGGCCCGATCTTGGCTTTGGGGCCAAAGTGTCACGATATCATGACACTTCGGCCGGGCTTTGGCTTTGGGGCCGAAGTGTCACGATATCGCGACACTTCGGCCGAGATTTGGCTTTGGGCCCGAAGTGTCGCGATATCACGACACTTTGGCCCGGTCTTGGCTTTGGGGCCGAAGTGTCGCGATATCGTGACACTTCGTTCGGGCTTTGGCTTTGGGCACGAAGTGTCGCGATATCGCGACACTTCGGCCTGATCTTGGCTTTGTGGCCGAAGTGTCGCGATATCGTGACACTTCGATCGGGCTTTGGCTTTGGGCCCGAAGTGTCGCGATATCGTGACACTTCGGCCCGGTCTTGGCTTTGTGTCCGAAGTGTCGCGATATCGCGACACTTCGATCGAGGCTTGGCTTTGGGCCTGAAGTGTCACGATATCACGACACTTCGACCTGGTCTTGGCTTTGGGGCAGAAGTGTCGCGATATCGCGACACTTCGACCGGGCTTTGGCTTTGGGCCCGAAGTGTCACGATATCGCGACACTTCGGCCTGGTCTTGGCTTTGGGGCCAAAGTGTCGCGATATCGTGACACTTCGATCGGGCTTTGGCTTTGGGCCCGAAGTGTCGTGATATCGCGACACTTCGGCCCGATCTTGGCTTTGGGGCCGAAGTGTCGCGATATCGTGACACTTTAGCCAGGCTTTGGCTTTGGGGCCAAAGTGTCGCGATATCGTGACACTTCGACCGGCTTTGGCTTTGGGCCTGAAGTGTCGTGATATCGTGACACTTTGGCCCGGTCTTGGCTTTGGGGCCGAAGTGTCACGATATCGCGACACTTCAGCCGGGCTTTGGCTTTGGGCCCGAAGTGTCGTGATATCGTGACACTTCAACCCGAGCCTTGTTTTGATTAGGCTTGCTTTGGATTTTAAGGCTTGCTTAAGGCTTGAAATTTGCTTTTGATTAAAGGCTTGTTTAAGGCTTGAAATTTGCTTTTGATTAAAGGTAAATTTAAGGCGACCATCTTTGTTCTGCTCACTTTCTGACCTTCTAAACTGCTATGTGAGTGGCTAGGACCACTGTTTGACCTCTAAGGGCAGCCCTGAAAGTTGTGTGTGTCAATGCAATCAGTGTTTGTAGTCGCTTAATTGGATTGGTGTTTTTTTGGTGTCTACAAATAGCAATTGTGTGCATGAGTTGAGATTGATTGAGCATATTTTGTGAGTTGTTTTGAGTGTGTATTAAGAGAATATTTGAGGTAAGTCTTGGTGAAGACTTGTAGGTATATTTGAGCAAGTATTAGTGAAGACTTAAGAGAAGGTTGAGCAAGTTCCTGAGAGGACTTAAAGGCAGATTTAAGCAAGTCTTGGTGAAGACTTGTAGGTAGATTTGAGCAAGTCTTAGTGAAGACTTGAGAGTAGGTTGAGCAAGTTATTGAGAGGAATTGAAGGTAATTTTGAGGTAAGTCTTGGTGACGACTTGTAGGTATATTTGAGTAAGTATTAGTGAAGACTTGAGAGCAGGTTGAGCAAGTTCCTGAGAGGACTGGAAGGCATATTTGATCAAGTCTTGGTGAAGACTTGTAGGAAGATTTGAGCAAGTCTTAGTGAAGATTTGAGAGTAGATTGAGTAAGTTTTTGAGAGGACTTAAAGGTAGATTTGAAGCAAGTCTTTGTGAAGACTTGAGAGTAGATTTGATTGATTTATTTGTTCAAGCTTTGTGTTAAGGCTTGCAGCAAATCTAAGCAAAGTTGATTTGTGATTGGATCAAGATTTTGTTTTAAGGTTTGAGGATAGATTTTGGTACAGTCTTGTGAGCATATTTGTGTTAGATCTAATATAGAGTTAGAGCAGATTTATACTACACTTGAGATAGAGTCTGGTGTAGATCTGAAACAGAGTTGAGAGCAAGCTTTGGAGATGATAGATCAAAGGATAGGAGTCTCTAGTGGATAGAGATCCATTAGCTAGGGTATTGAGGATAGAGGTCTTATATAGAGAGATATCCACAAGCCAGAGTAGTGGGGGCAGTAGTCTTCTAGAATATCATCAACCAGAGTAGAGGGGAAAGAGTTCTCTTATGGAGAGAGATACATGAACTAGAGAAAGGGGAAAGAGTTCTCTTGTGGAGTGTGATCCATGAACCAACTAGGAAGATAGAGTTCTTCTGTGGAGAGAGATCCATAAACCAGTTGAGGAGATAAAGGTCTCTTGTATCAAGTTCCACGAACCATAGAAAAGGGGAAATGTTTCTCCTATGGAGAGAGATCCACAAGTTAGAGAATAGGGGATTTATGTCTCCTTTAGATAGATGTCCATAAATATTGTAATAGGGAATTGATTCCCAAGAAGATTTTTTGAGAAAATTTAGTAGAAATATTTTCTCCATGGAGTATCCCACATTGGGTGAACCATGTTAAATTTGTGTCTCTATTGTATGTGATGATTTGTGCATTGCTTTGATTACTGTTATTGATATTACCATTGATAATATTGGATAATATTATTTGGAAAAGAAACTTAAAATTTGATCTTATACTATTCACCCCCCTCCCAGTATAAGCTTGTGTTCTTCATCTCTGATCAGAACCACTATATCCACCGTACTTGGGCTAACTCCTCCCCATTATCATCCCAATCAAGATGTCTCTACCAGGATCTCCAAGTGATACAATGAGGAAGTAACACATCTATGGTCTTCCTAACCTCCTTCAAGACATTGTGTCTCCTCTTATGATCCCCTATAATCACCCATTTATAAATAGTGGGACATCCCTCCTCTATCTACTATAGTGGTGGTCCTACAGGTCTCCTTACTACAATATATTCCCAACTCCACACCTATAGCAGTGTGGTGTGAACTATCCCTGTGTGGTGCGTGTGCACAATGTTATACAGTATCCTATATAATCAGCATAATACAAAGGACCCCCATGCAAAATGCCTATTGGAATATCTCGTCTTCCACTACTCTATCTAGGGCCCATGGAAGATGTTGCTCGCTCTCGTGGCAAGAAAATAGTCCATCGATAATCCCAGACAACACCATTATAAATCTAGTAATCTCCTCTATCATGATCAACCATCTAATGTTGATCCCACTCTGGTCCATAGGAAAATTGAGCTCCCAATCAGCTACACCATGACCTATGCTTGTGTCCTTGACTGGTAGATGAACTGACTGTATATTGAAATGTAGAGGATTCTCCACATATCCTCCAAGGTCACTACCATCTCCCTTGTAGGTAGCCAAAATGTGGAGGATCTCAAGTACCACCTCTCTACCAAAGTCATGAATAGAGGCTGGTTTATCTCAATGTGAGACATCTCTTCTAAATGAAGGAGTCCCACCTACCCTAATAGATTTCTCTCTTTCCCATATAACCCATGTACGTGCTCTATGAATCCCTTATATTGCCACTCTCGGTTCTTGAGCGTAGCTCGCTGCAAACAAAAACAAAATCATATTTTTAATACATCATAATCATACTTTGCTAGAAATATAAAAAATATATAAAACACTACAAACTATAAAAGATACTAAAAATTTAAATTGCTTCTTTTTTTATAAATTTGAATGTTCACCTTTCAAATTCGCAAATTTGAACGCCTTGCCAAGCAAATTTCAAATGGTCAAATTTGCCTAGTAGGTCTAAATTCACAAATTTGGACATCTCGTCAAAAAGATTTTGAAATATCCAAATCCACCTGACAAGTCTAAATTTGTGAATTCGGATGCCTTGTCAAAGTGAATTTGAATACCCAAATTCTCCTGACGTTTGAATTCATCGTTTCTAACTGTGTGATGGAAATCCAGATGCAAAATCCCAAATAAACCCAAAAATATAAAAATAAAATGATAAAGTAAGGTTAAAAGATGATTTTTTCACTTATCTGAATCCTAACGCCTATTGTGTTACCTTGTGCTTACACTTTTTCTGTCTGGTGTGGTGGTAGTGCCATTTTTTTCTCTAGAGCAAATTTCTAAAAATAGTTAGGGTAAAAATTAACTAGGGTTTTACCCTAAACCCTTATATTTTACCCCCTTTTACCCCACTTTTGCTTTTTCATAAAATTTGAGTTTCACGATGAATTTCAAATTCCTCACAAAACTCGAAGGGGCATCCTAAGCAAAAAAATATAAAAAACATAGAGTAAAAATGTTGTTTTTTGTTTTGTAGTGCAGTTTTTATCTTTTAGCAGCATGTCTTTCTTTGATGCATTTATTGCTCATAAATGCACCAAAGAGGGGGTAAAATGTAGCCATGGAATTTTGACTCACTTCAAAATTCCTAGAATCCCCTAGCAACGTAGTCCCCCCTCGGCCACCTTCCTTATTTTTCATGCTGATTTTAACCCCCTTTCTATCGTTTTACCATTTTTGCAAATTCGGGTGGTTACGACAATCATCCGAATTCGCTAAAAACGTGCGCTAGTCTATAATGGTTAGGGATTATTTGAATTTAAATCCAATTTGGGCAAATCCATTTTTTTCCATATTTGGTAGGCTTCGGCAATCGTTTGAATTCCCCTAAATTAGGAATTTTCCTAATTTCCCCTAACCTCCTCATTATATTTTGCATTTTCATTGCTTCGTCTAGTTTCCCTTCATCTTTAAATTAATTACCCTACCTCCTAAGCAGGGTTAATGGTGATTTTGCAAGAGAATTGGATTGAAGAACTTCTTTCATGAGCTTTTGTTGCAGGTTTAGTTGAGATCTTACTAACCCATCATCATTTCAATGATCACGAGAGACTAAATTGGTATAATCTATCTTTGTGCCTTTTACTGTTAATCATATTACATCATTTTGCATAGTTAGATCTAAGTTTACCTTCATATTTAATGAATTCAAGAGGATTCTACAAGTTTTTGAATTCATTTTTTAGGTATAAATTCACATAGATACATGTTGAGGGTAAATTAATGTTTCCAAATATATTACATCAACTTATGATTTTAATTATAACTCCCTTTGATTGTAAATTTTAGTGTCTTGTCTATCAATTTCCAGGTTTTAAGTGAATTTGGGAGGCTGCAACAGCTTCTCGAATTTGCCTAAGATTTCCAAATTTGCTCTATAAAATTTTAGATCTGACCATTGGATGTCTTAACGAATTCATGAGGTTGTAGCACAAATTTGAATCTACCTATCAGACCTAAATCCACTCGTCATATTTGAATTTGTTCTGCTTAAACCATCCAAACCAGGTAAGTATTCAATCAATTCAATTTTGATTCAGTTTTCAATTCTCTATCTATTTTATTTGTAGATCATTTTCATAACATAATAAATACAATATATATATAGGTAGCATAAAATTATTACCTTTCATCTATAGATTTGTTGCATTGTACTTGGTTTTGAAAAAGTTTCGTTCATTGTATGTTGCTTTCATAAAAATTGAAATGCATGTAGTCTAAGTATAGTTTCACTTTGGCCAAACTTTAGGTGTATGTTAAATGAAGAACTCATCAGAATTTCATATTGCATAGATGCAAAAACTGTTATTAAAAGTTTCTTGGTGAACCCACCACAATTCGTTGACAATCACCAAAGAGGGTATGACACAAGTACCTCTCGTATGAGGTGTAGACCCCTTATTTCCCATCCCCCTTCTAGGTGTGGATCCATTAGCTTGAAGGAAAGGGGTGTGAAATTTTTGGTCTACAATATCTATAGCAACTCGATTAAGATAATGACTGAATATGTTTGTAAACTCTCAATCTCTAAAGAAGAGAGTTGTGATTTATCAATAGTGGAGGACCCAAGTACAACCCCTTGTTCTAACAAAAAAATATCGATGGTGAAATAATACTTTTCCTTAAAATTAATTAATTTACACCATACTTCATTCATAATTCAATTGACCATAAATTATACTAAAAATTTGTCTGAAAGGTATTATAAAATTTGGTACAATTCTTTATTGGAACCAATAATTATATTCAATAAAAAATAAGAGAGGTTATGATAAAAAGGGAGCTAGAAAAATCACAGCTCGAGGCACAAGACCATCAAAACAATCAACATCAGCCCCTAAAAGTGTGAATAAATATAATAACTAAATAAAGGGATCCACTCCAAGAGGAGATCGAACCCTATTGTGGGAACAGATAAAACAACCTGATGATGGATAATATCACCCCCTCAACCTGCAACGTTGAGACCTTGAAGAAATAGAGGGACCTTAAGGCAGAGGCAGGTTAGGCAAAGCCATGTTGATAGTGCACAAAGCCTCATTCTAGAACCTGATAAGATTTATCAAATTTCCCAACTCATGAGTCAGCTTGGAAGCCTACGAATGGAGCTGAACAGTAATAGCAAAAAATACTGTAATCTTTTCATGCAAGGAAAATTGACTAGAAATTGAATCTTTAAAATAGACAGTAGCATTCCTAGCTTTCCAAATTTGAAATAAAATAATAGCATAGAAGAAATTCCATAGAGCAATAATATAGGTAGGCTAATAGCTATTGTATCCAAAACAGATCATCTACCATCTAAAAAATTTAGGATGCAAGGGCTTGAACAATGAGTGAATCCAGGACCAATTAGACTGAGTACAATGGAAAAACCAAAATAGATGTTTGAAAGTATCAAAATGACCACAAGTCAGACACTTAGGATTAGGAAGACCAACCCTACTAAGTCTCTCTCCCATAGGAAGCCCTTGATAAATAAGAGACCAGAGAAAAAAGTAATCTTGGATTCAAGGTTAGACTGCTAGATATGATTCATATGAGCAATCCAAGTATAGGAGGTAGAGTGAGTCTACCATCTCTCATTAATTTTATCAACATCAAGGGAAATAGGACTAAGAAGCTGATAAAGCAAGGAAGAAGAGTAGTTATTAAAAGGAGTATCCACATTCTAGTGCCAATCCCTCTACCAAGCACTTGGGGGTTGAAGGCCAAGATTATGAAGCATGACATCAGGTATGAGCTCTTGAATCTTAAGAATAGAAGGAAGATCTGAATTCTAAATATTAAATTTTTGTTTGATATCAGGCCAAGGAATCTAGTCTCGAGAGTGCACTAAATCATTAATATAGGAGATGCCCTTGCAAAACAACCTCAAAGCTTTAATCCTTGGCATATCAACAAGAAGAACTAAAGAGTTAGACAGAATAGGAGACCACCAAATATTTTGAGAATTGAATGAAAGACCATTACAAAAACCATCACCAATCCAATTAAGATGAGGTTTCACCGCCTCAAAATCTTGACAAATACTTTTAACAAAAAAAGAACCCTGAATCTTAACTGGATCATAAGTAATGATAAGAGTACAGATGCCAATATTAGCCCAATATTTGCACCCATAAGGTAGCCCTAAATAAATATAATGAAAAATCAAAACCTTCTAGTATTTAGGTCCTTCAATAGCTTTAACCACCCACTTAGCACACAGAGAAATACTTTGCTTATAGATGTCAATAATACCCATCCCACCTTATCAATAGGAGTGCAACAAATATCTTAAGAAAATCGATGAAACCACATTAATTCTTCCCCTTGGACCAAAGAAAATTCCTAAGGATTCTGGTCAACTTATTATAAGAATTTTTAGAAGAGGCCCAACAGGAGGAGTAATAAACATGGATGGCAACAAGAATCTTTGTGCAAAATTAAAACTTACAAGTAAGATAAAGGGGATGCGAGGCCCAACAAGAAATATTCTTTTTAATTCTATCAATGACATACTGCCAGAGCTTAGAGGGTGAGTTGTCAAAAGAAAAGGGGTTTGCTGAAAACTTAAAATGCTCACCCCTTTGAAGCTAATGCCATGAAAAATATTTAATCCAAGCAGGCACAAACGAAGTAGCAAGGCAAAAACAAAGGTACTTAGACCAATTTATGTTGGATCTCAAGGCCTTACAAAAAGTTTCAAACAAACCAAAGTAGTAGAAATTGAAACCTCATCCTCATTGATAGCAAAAATAATCATCCGCAAAGTACCCATTAATAATTTGGGTGGACATATCAGGAAAAAAAATACCTTTGATCAACCCCTTAGATGCTTGATTGGCAATAAGATAACCAAAAGCTTCAGTAGCAAGGATGTAAAGTGAGCGGCCCAAAGGATAGCCCTAGTGAATAGAATAAAATAAACCAAACTCCTCTGACCTAAGTCCATTAATGAAGAACACAAGCTTATAATGAAAGGGGGGGTGAATAATATAAGATCAACTTTTACTTTTCTTTTCTCAAACAATATTATCCAATATATCAATGGCAATATCAATAGCAGTAATCAAAATAATGTACAAATAATCACACACAATAGAGACACCAATTTAATGTGGTTCACTCAATGTGGGCTACTCCACAAAGAAAATATTTCACTAAAAAATTTTCAACAAGTATCTTGGGAATCCTTCCCTATTACAAAGTTTATGGACCTCTATCTAAAGGAGATATCAATATCCTAATCAATTTCATGGATATCTATCCATAGGAGAACTCTTTCCCTTCTACTGGTTTATGGATCTCTATCCACAAGAGAACTCATTCTCCTCTGTTGGTTTGTGGATCTCTATCCATAGGAGAACTCCTTCTCCTCTACTCCGGTTGGTGATCTTCTAGAAGACTACTACCTCCACTACACTAGCTTGTGGATCTCTCTCCACATAAGACCTCTATTCTCACTCATAAGACCTCTATCCTCACTGCCCTGGCTAATGGATCTCTATCTACTAGAGACTATTGTCCTCTACTCAATCACCTCCAAAGCTTACTTTCAACTCTACTCAATCTCTCTCTCAAATCTACATTAAATATTGTCCTTCAGTATAGCATAAATATGCTCACAAGCCTATATCTGGTCTAGCACAAATTTGCTCTCAAATCTACACCAAAATATATCTTTAAATATATCCTCTAGCCTTAACACAAAGCTTGATATAATCACAAATCAACTTTTCTTAGACCTACATCAAGCCTTAACTCAAAGCTTGAACAAATAAATCAATCAACTATGCTCACAAATCTTCTCAAAGACTTGTCTCAAATTTGTCTACAAGTCCTCTCAAGAACTTTCTCAATCTACTCAACCAAGTCTTCACCAAGACTTACCTCAAATCTATCCAACAAGTCCTCCCTAGAAATTTTCCAATCTGCTCAACAAGTCTTCACCAAGACTTATCTCAAATCTACTCAACAAGTCCTCTCTAGGACTTATCTAATATGCTCAACAAGTCTTCACTAAGACTTACCTCAAATATTCTCAACGAGTCCTCTCTAGAACTTGTCTAATCTGCTCAACAAGTCCTATCTAGAACTTGTCCAATCTATTCTCAAGTATTCACCAAGACTTGTCTCAAATTTGCTTGTAATATTTCATAAAAGTTCACTCTAATATGTCCTTAAGCTTTCACAAAAGCTCACTCAACTCTGTCCTTAAGTCCCCTCTAGGACTTACTCAAATATGCTCACAAGCTTTCACAAAAGCTTGCTTAACTCTGTCCTTAAGTCCCCTCTAGGACTTACTCAAAATAGTCCACTAGCTTTCACAAAATCTTATTCAAATCAATTGCAAAACTTGCATACACAAATCAACTTAATCCTTTAAGAAAACCTCTCCAATCACACAAACAAGTTGCACTCAGAATCTTGTTTAACCATAGAAACATGTAGATAATGGTAAGAGACTTAATATGTTTCACACTCATAAATCACTCTATCACTTTAAAACTCACTTTCAATTAATTCAAAAATAAAGAATATTTTGTTTCACAAATGTTGAATTATCACTCCAATGCTCTCAATCAATAATGCTCAATCAACTTCACTCAACCATTCACTCAATGAAACACAACTTGCTTACAAACCCTAACCAAGTATTTCACTTTACTTTCAACAACTCACACTATAAACCTTGATTCAAGATAATTCCAATGTCACATAACAATGATACTCATGTTCTTTCACAAACCCTAGCTCAAGATAGTTCTCAATTTCACATAACAATTATACTCATGTTCTTTCTTAAACCCTAGTTCAAGATAGTTTTCAATCTCACATAACAATGATACTCATGTTCTTTCACAAACCCTAATCATGCACATGAAGGCTCACTCAAACATTTCCAAAAATACTTATCAAACAATCCTTTTCACTCCAAATTTGCATTTCACAACATTCAATCAAATAATATTTCACTCACAAGGAAGATGTGCCCATACCTTTTTTTTATGGAGATATGTCTTCAAAAACTTGTCTTAATCACAATCAAATCCTCTTTGCCACTTTCAAGGTTAGATAGCAATAATTTATCTCAAAATCTCCACTCAAATATTTCCTTCAATAATTATCTCACCATACAAAAATACCAAGTCTCAAGTACACCTTATAATCTCCAAAATTCAAAAATAATATTCAATTCATAAACAATCAAACTCCTTTGAAAACACTTTATAAACCCAATCTTCACACAATAACATTCAACACAATTAATTTCCTTTCTAACACCTTATATCTCCAATATTTACACAATAATATTCAACACAATTAATTTCCTTTCTAACACCTTATATCTCCAATATTTACACAATAATATTCAACACAATTAATTTCCTTTCTAACACCTTATATCTCCCAATCTTTATTTATAATGCTAATTAAAAATTAAAATATCAAACAACCTTATGACTCCCTATCTTTCACTTAGCAAAATAAATTTCTTGACCTTAAGCCTTCACAACTATCATGTGGCCCCCTAGTGCTATTCACACCTTGCAAAAATTAAATCGAGTGCTTACCTCATACGATGGCCCACGTCAAAAGAATTTGTGCCCACAATGAACATGCCCAAACTTGAACCTAAAACCTATCACCGTCGTAGCACCCTAGCCCAAGGCTAGGCTGTTGTTGGGCTATGCGCCCAACACAAAACCTAAGGCACACAATGTGCACTTTGTCCCTTGCTCTTCGGTGATTCGAAATAACCAAAACCCTCTTACCGCATTCAAAATGAAGGGGATGCGAATCGAACCCCTAACCTGCCTTGCACAAATGCCTTAACCAGCCATCGATCATCGCTTGTGCTACCAAGCACTTTGGAGAATATTTGGCGCTCCTCTTGGTCTTAACACAAAGTCTGCCCTTTTAATTTTAACACATGCAAGTCCTTTCTCTTCTCTTTAGGCAGCACACGAAATACTTTTGCTTTTGGGCATACAAATTGCATGGATAATTTTGAATAAAAATCATTGCTCCTTTTATACCTTTTTCTATGCACTCCAACACGTCAATGATTCCAATTCAAATTTTAATTTGAATTTTAAACTTTAACTCTTGGTGCCTTTATTATTTATTTAAATTAAAATTTTAACCTATGGTTAAAATATTTTAATTTAAATAAATTAAATAATAACCTTTACAATTTTTCAAAGAGGATTTATATTTTAAAGACTCCTTGGACCTCGTTTTTCTTCACCTCAACCTTTAGCCTGAAATATTATAATATTATTATTTCCTTTTAAACCTTCTTCGCCTTCCTTAGGATTTCCTTTTAAACCTGCTTCTCCTTCCTTGGGATTTCCTTTTAAACCTGCTTCTCCTTCCTTGGGACTTTAATATTTTAGGTCGCTTTAGGCATATAATATTAAAATAAATATTATATCCTATTTCTTTTAACCTCTTTCTTGCCTTTTGGAAAAACCACCTGATGACATTAATGATGACGAAACTTGGACATCAACCTTTTGACATAAATGACAACAAAACTTGCTCATATTTCCAACAACTAATAGTAAGACAAGTTGAAGCATCAACAAAAAATATACTGATAGCCCTAATAAAAAAGGGACCAAAGCTGAGATCTTGGAGCATGGTAAGAATGAAATACCACTCAATACGATCATAAGCTTTCTCAAAGTCAAGTTTAAGGAAAAGGGGCTTTTGGCCAGGGATACGAGCCCATTCTAAATCTTCTCAGACAGCAATAAGATTATCCAAGATGTAACACCCTTTAATGAAACTCGTTTGCTTCGATTTGATAAGCATAGGGAGAATTTTGCGAATACGAAGAGCTAAAGCTTTAGCCAAAATCTTGTAAGAGACATTAAGTAGAGTAATAGGATACCAACTGGTGATAAGCTCAAGATTGCCAGCTTCAGGAATAAATTTAATGTTTCCACGATTGATAATATTGCCCAAAGAATTATTGGCTAACGCTTCATTATAGATATTGAGCAAATCAAGCCCAGTAAACTTCCAAGTGGATTTATAAAATTCACATGGAAAGCCATCAAGACTAGGGGACTTGTCATCTAACATAGTCATAAGAGCATTATGAAGCTCATCAAGTGAAATAGAAGCCTCACAAAGAAGTTTGTCATAAGCAAACAACTTAGCAGGAACAACATCAAGATACTATTGGAGCACCATCTGACATTCTAGAGAATCTTGTTGTGCTTGAAAAATAAGCTTATAATAATCCACAAAGGTTGAAGCAATATCAAGAAGAGAATCCAACCTACCATAAGAGACTTGAATAGCCTTGATCTGAATCCTGGCCTGCCTGGAATGAAGGAACTTGAAAAAGGCTTTGGACGAGCGATCACCAACCCTCATCCAGTGTAGACGAGCCCAAATCTGAGCCCTCTGGATTCATGTCGTTCATGGACTATAAGTTTGTGGTGAAGACCAACAACCCTGGTTTGCAATTGTCAATCATACGGATCATTTTCTAGTAATCATAGATTTTGTTGATACTCCTTTGTAACAGCAAAATGAGAACACTTTCTAAAATGTGCCACCTATTTTCAAAAATGTTGTATGAAATATGTAGTATGGAGAATTGTTTCATTCCACCAAGAAATTCAACTGATAGAGTGAGGAGGTTGTGGTAATAAATTCCATATTTGATGAATCGTAGCAATGGTACCAGGGTGTTGCAATAAAGAAGCATTTAAATAAAATTGACTACATGGAAAATTAAATTGGCAACCACTCCACTCAATCTAAAAGGAAATTGGAAAATGATTTGATAACAGGAATTGATCCCAGACCGTCAAAATCTTGTTATTTATGGATGAGAATAAAAAAATTATTGCTCTGACATCATAACTCGATCAATGCGCTTGCAGACTCTATCATTATCAAACCAGGGCAGAGGTATGCAATTACACTAGAAAAAAATGGGATCAAATAGACCCCATCTACATTTAAAAAAAAATAGGCCTTACGCTCTCCAGCACACCAACGCATCGAGAGGCGACCAAATTTATCTTCAGCATGCTCAACCATATTAAAATAACCACAAAAAATCTAATATGTCATTGGTAAGTGATTAGCCAAGTATCACCAAAGGGTAGAGTGACTAGGCCCATCATTAGGTACATAAATGTTGGTAATGCCCAGGTTATTCCCATTAATATTCAACAAAATCTAGACCACATGAGGAGAAGGATCCTCACCAGATCCATGTAGACAATCCTTAAGTTTGGAGGAGACAAAAATAGAAGCACCACCCTGATCATCTTCATGGTGAGTAGTGAAGTGCATAAAAGAACCTGCAATATAGTTGAGAGAAACATCTAACAAAAAACCATAAACCTTATCTTCTTGTAAACAAATAACATCAACATGGCCAATACTTTGCAGAGTAGATCAAACAAAAAAATTTCTTTAGGACTCTGTAAGTCCTCGAACATTCCATGAAAGGAAATTCATGGAGGAGGAATATCCATGGAGCTATCTCCCATAGGGTTTCCCCCACTATCATCCAACACCAAAGAATTATTAAATGCAGAAGTCTGAGAAGGTTGAAGTAAATCACCAACAATCGAGGTACTACCCACACTATCAGCCAGTACCAAAAACCTATTAAATAAAGAGGTCTAAGAAGGTTGAAATATATCACCAACATTTGAAAGATGATGCTTAGCCTCCTAGCTTCCCCTAAATGATGGTGAGTCATCCCGAGATGGACTATGTGAATACCTAGAGGATGGAGGTATTATTAGTGAATTCTCTTCTTTTGAGGTTGATTAAGTTCAAGATATTTCTCAGTAGGTGGAGCTTGAGGAGCCAAAATAGGACAAACAAAAATAAGAGGAGGCTGAGATGGTGGCTTCACAATATTATCTCTATTAGAAATCAATGACTTAGTGTTGGTCGCCCCCTTATTATTAGAAATTGTAATCCAATCACCCTCACTAGAGGGTTTGGGAGGTGTAGGCACAGTATGAGGAGCAAGAGCAACTATCGAAGGTTTTCAAACAACCAATAGACAGTCCTTGATACAATATGTGGTGGATTGGCATCGAAAACAAGTATTACCTAAATTATAGTAAATAATTTTTTGTATAAAACGCTTTGTACCAATCTAAATATCCATAAATTCTCTAAGATCCTGTGTGAGGTCAACCTCAACATAGACTCTCTTATTATGTCGTGCTGAGAAATACCGCTCTTGTTTTCGACAGACCACCCGACCAATGGGTTTAACAATATCATCAATAAACTTCCATAAAGGCAGTGGAAGACCAAGGAGTTCAAGCCAAATTAGTACTTTCAAGGCAACTTGATCTGAAACTCGAAAAGGAGTCCAAGGAGATACGACCATCAAAGTATTGTGAAGAAACAAACAACTGGACTTAGCAACCATAGTTTACAGTTGTGAGGGTTATTTAAAGGAAGGAAAAAAAAACCCTTAGTAAGATTGTGGATACCCACAACCACAATGCCATAAGCTTCCCAGTGAAGTTTCAACCAATTTTAAAAATATTCTTGCGATGAGATTTGACCAAAAGAATAAGCTATAAGACAATGATTCTCATACCATTTTACAACTGGAGAAATAACATCAAGAGAGAGCACAACATCTGGATAAGAATCATTACCTTATCCATCATTATCAGAATAAACTTTCAAGCTTGCTTCGGTGCCATGAGTTCCACTATCTATAACAATCGTTACATCTGCAGATGGTGAAGCCATAAAAAAGGAAAGTGATTGTTGAATTAACGGTAATATCAATATCCAAAACCAAAGCAGCCAAATTTACAAATGGCAGCAGACCCAGACCCTAGCAAAGCATATTTTATTCAATTTGGTATAATTCTTAAAAAATATTCAATAAAAAACAATCAATTGTAGTTTTTCCTCTAATTATTTATGCCACCTAAGACTATATTTAAACTAAATTATCTAAAACATCAATATATAAAGCTTCAAAATTATCTTTATGCAAATAAGTCATGACTAAAGGGACGAACTTAGCACTTTTTTAAAGTATTTGAATTTTATGGTATCTTCTTTATGTCATCTTATTTCATATTAGGCATAACACATTGTTTCAATTTTTTTTATTGGTTAACTTCAAAATTATTAGGATTAACTACTTAATAATATAGAGGGGCATTTTATAAAGGACCTTAGCCCACTATATATTGAAAAATATTCTATAACCGGTTTTGATAAGCATTAATAACAACTTCCATGTCCATTTGTTACTTTTTTTTTCATTTATTTTCACCTTCTTATGGATTGCCTACTTTATATAAATATATTTAAATGTAAAGAAGATGTATTTTGCAGTAGGCTTCCTAGATAGTCATGTTGATATCTTTATATTATAGAGAAGATATTCACTTCAGCAAAAAATTAAATTAAAATATTGTAGAGAATCATCTTGAGATATTAATCTTCTAAAAGAACTAATAACTTTTCACATTGACATAAACAAATACCCAAAAAAAAAATCAACAAAAAAAATAAAAATCCCACAAATAACACAAAACCAACTTATATTATATTGTAATAATTTTTTTATTGAATACTATGCATCATACATGATAATAAATATAACAAACTTTTGTATTATATTATGTACCATAAAAATCACTATAATAACCAAGAAAAATATTATCAATTACATATATGGTAGCCATAAAAACTTTATAATATACTATATGTTATATAAGTTTATATACATTAATACCACCAATGCAAAAAGCCTTCACAACTTGCCAAAACAAGTCCCACTTATATTTATAGGTTCTTATTCCACATTGCACTTCATTTATAGGAAATTTCAAATTATGGTTCATAATATAATAAGTTATTTTTCTAGTTGGAATTCATTAATAATTTAACCATATTACCAACTAAGGAGAATTGACCATATCACATTTTTATAAATTTTACGTATAATTTTTTCCTTTCACTAGATATCTTTTACAATGAAGTTTACATCCAAAAGGGTGGCCAATTGTGTTATATGTGTTATGTGGGTTCTAATTAGTTTGAAATATAGCAAAGCTTTTGCTTAGAATTATTTCACATTAATGTTGTACAATTTTTCTAAATACCTTCAACATCAAGACTCACACTTCATGATTTTTAGTGAGGGATGTCAACTATAAGAAGCTTGAATCTTGTTGTTTGTTATTTTTAATAGTTTTCAATTATTATTGTAAACAATGAAAGAGGAAAAATTCAATGAATTAGGAAAATTTTAACTCCTAAGTCTACCATGTGATCAATGATTTTATTTCCTTCTTTAAATGTATGGAAACAAGACCTATATATTCACATAATAGTTGAACACATTTAATTATGATATCACTTTCTTAATCTACATAACATTTATTTTGACGAGATTCTAAAATGTTTAGACAATCCTTCTCAATCTCCAATTTGTGTCATCCATTTCTATAATAATTTAGATACCCATAACAAGGAATTTTGCTTTGATATAGCTATTTTTTTGTATATGATAGGATAACACATAGGCTTCTATTATATATTCATTATCACCCAAAAGACTCCACCTTCTTCTACTCTTATTGGATTACGTTTTACTATTTCCAACTCTAATTTTATTTTATACTTAATCAATGTATTCCACCCTACAAAAACTATTTTCTTTACATCCACATGCATCTCATTTTTGAAAAAAAAAAATCTCATATGTAATATATAATCTTCTTTTTCAATGTTCTTTTGGGGATATTTGGCATCTTTGGTGGGGGGTGTGGAAGCAACCTTGTGCCCATGCTTCTTCTCTTTTGGAGTTTTGGAGGAGTTTAGGGAGACCTCCTGCTAAGGCTTTCTTTGTCCAGGTTGCTTGGACTATTGGCCCTTCTTGCATTCTGTGGCAGATTTGGTTGGAAAGAAATCTAAGAATTTTTGATGATAAGAAGCTTACTATTCCTTAGCTTTGGCAGTGAATCATTGGTATGATCTAGGAAACTCTCTTCTAAATTCCAGATTAGTCTTTCTTTGGAGCAGTCAGAGATTTTGATGATGTAGAGTTTGGGATTTGTGGAGAATAGTCTTCATCCTTCTATTTCGTCTGGTAGAAGATATGTTAGACAAAAGATGCAAAGAGATGGTAGATGGCATCCTCCTCCTCCAGGGGTGTTCAATATCAATACGGATGGGTCTTTTCAGGATAATCGTGGGTATGCTGGTATCGGAGGAGTTGGCAGAGATAGTGTTGGGAATGCTTGTTTCATTTTTTCATGCTATAAGGGGATACACTCTAATAATTATATGGAGGCTCTTGCTATCTGTTGTGCTTTGGAACAATGGTTGGCTATGGGTTGGTGGAGGATAATCTATGAGTCTGATTCACAGATTATTATCAATTTGTTAAAGACTCACCATATTGATAATATTCACTGGAGGTTGACCTTGGTTGTTCAAGAGATTATTCAAATTTGTTGTAATTTTGAGTTTATATTTTTTGTTCACATTCCTATGGAATGGAATAGGGTTGTGGATTGTTTGGCCAAATGGGCTTCTCAGTTTCAGGGGAATTGGTCTATTAAGGGTTGGGATCACCTCCCTTTTGACTGTTCTTAGCATCTTCATAATTTACTTGTTGAGGATATGTCTGGTTGAGGTTTTTGTTGGCTGTTTTTTGGTGTTACCCCTCTTTTATTATATATATATATCAATAATTTTTATATATAACTCTAGAGGTTTGGTATGAGCCTCACCCATATTACATTTATTTTAATAAATTATATTTATGTTGTATTAGAAGAAATCTTATTATCATGAGTCATATTATCAAGGGAGTTGAACTTGAATTTCAATCATACAATTGCATCCCATTTACTCTTATTTTATAATGTCTAACACTGAAATATTTAAAAGTCAGCCACAGGATTCAGCCTTTGTTTAAGATGTAAATTTTTTTTTGCTCTCCACCTCTTTATCCAAACGGGATTCAAATGGGTCCCATCTATATTGGGTGTTGAACACATAATGATATTATAACAACTGGATAATTATGTATAAATCGCTTGATAAATGTTTTCTCCTTAAAAGTAAAAAAAAAATCATTTTTTTAATTGGTTATATGGGATTGAAACAAGCCTCACCCGCATTACATCATCACCACATAGTGGTATTACAATAAAGCTTGAATATTATTCATATATCATTTTGCAAGATTTGAACCTTGGTCTCCTCTTTAACATTGAAGAATCTAACTAGTTGAGCTAAATTGAGCTCATACCATTTGATACAATATTAAGGTTCACATAGGAGATTAAAACCTTAATAGTATAAAATTAATCACTTTCAACCAATTATCCTAAATTACATGAACCAAATTTATTTAATCTTATTTTATTAATAATTTTAAATGATTTTTTACATATTTATAATATTATATAAAGTTATTGTAAAATATTAAACTTAGATCTTCAAATAATTAATATAAAATTTTCATATAACTATTTTATTTATATATGATTCATATTTTCTAAAATATAAAATTTTAAAAATTAAAATTTCCTATGTGCATGTACATAACCTTCAATAATAAAAGAAAAGTATTCAATATAAATAGAGTCCCCTTACTCATGCATTACTTGCATAGTCAATATTATCATTATAAAATAGTTGAGTGAAAAATATTTGACTTAAAACAATTACATTTGTTGTAATGATAATCTATAAATAAATAATAATATTTTATTTTATAAAAACATTTTAAAATAGATTTTCACCTTGTTTTAAAAGATTTCACCTGGGGACATGTCATTGAAGACTGCTTGAGGTTGGCCATGATTACGGTACTGCTCTCATGATTTTTCACTTTAATTTTTCTATACACCTTTGAATAATAAAAAAAAAAATTAACTGCATGTATGCTTAAATTTACCACACGTTGAAAATATCCCTGTTCTCCCTTGCTCAATTAGTATAAAAGAAACGACAAAACCCACTGGTTATGAATCCACGTGACGTAATCAGTTGTAAGCTGAGAAAAGAATAAAATAATAACATGTTTTTATAATAATGGCACTGTGTTTTCCTTGTCGGTCAAGCACATGCAAAATTCATTCAGAAAGGATAATCTCATTAATGAATGTTGTAAAGGATTTTGTAAAGGATTGGACCTTTGATATTTACCTTACCTATATCTTTTTCGACGGTCAACAAACATTTAAATCTTTAAAGCACATGGAGTTGATCTATATGTAAAATTTTACCTTTTACTCGGGTTCATATAAACACTAAGATATTATATTTGTTGTTAGGTTAGTTAAATCATATTTAACATACTTTTATCACAAATTTTTATCATATTTTTTTTCTATTAAATATATTTCTCAACTTCCTCGAAGTGTTATGCTTCCACAATCAGCTTTTTAAAATTATTTTGATTAAGAAATAAAATCTCACTTGGATAGTTGCCTTTTAAAATTTGAATTTCCCTAAGATGAAGATAAATTATCTAAGTTATCTATTACCAGAGTTCATTTTTTATAAATATGCTCACTTTTCCAAATGTTTTCCTCCAATAGTACATGACGAGCATCAACGATAATATAATTTTTCATTTGAGAATCAAGTTATGGCAGATAAGATGAAGGTATGTGATATTGTACCCTCTCACAAATGAATACTATTCTTTCTCAAAATTCCTTTAATATGCTTTAAGGGATTACTTTTAGAGACAAAAATAATGGCCTCTTGGAAAAGACAGATGATGGAAATCTTCAATTAGAAAATGAGGAAGAAGAAGATGAGCATAACCAAATAGTTTTGAAAAAGTGGGTAGATCAAATAAAAAAGAACCTAAGAAATTTAGCTAATCTAGAAAAAAGCTGCCCAAACTCCAAAAACCAAACATCAAAAGAAGTTAGGAATTGATGTGGGTACTGTTAAATCTTAGGGGAGACCTTCCAATAGGAAAATCAGAGAAAAAGAGACAAAGACAGATATTGCCAATGGAATCCAAACAATAATAGCCTTGGATGGGGGAAGTAAAAAGGTGCTCAAGGCAGGAGGAAAAAGATGATAATGCAGGCCATGTTGAGTCTAAGAATAGAGATATGCCTATCCTTTGTGGTGTTATGGGATTTTAATCTAGTTGCTTATGGGTGTTTTGCTCTTTTGGGTTCATGTTTGGTTTGGTCCTGGGAGACCATTTCACTTTGTGGTCTTTTGCACTTTGGAATGTTTTAGTTTTATGGGTTATCTTGTTTGTGATGTCTTATTTTTGTGATTGTTAGTATATTTGTAGGTGTTTTCTTGTAAAAGGTTTGGGTCCCCTTTCAAAACCCCTTCTACCACCTTTATATATATATATATATATATATATATATATATATATATATGAGACCCCTTTCAAAACCCCTTATTCCACCTTAATATATATGGGGCCCCTTTCAAAACCCCTTCTTCTCATATGATTATGAGTAAGTGCGAAGAATTTTGCCTTCATTATTTCTAAAAACACCACCTCCTCCAGCTTGATGGCTTTTGAAGCCTTATTACTCATATGAAAATCACAATATAAATCTCACAGGATCAAATATATGATAGTCACAATATAGTAATATCAAGATAATAATGTAAATAATAATAATATGAGCCAACTAATATGTAAATTGAGGCTTATAATATATCAATTAACATTCATTAATATACAAAAATATGAATGTAATAGCCTGAATCATACATGTACAAAACATGTAGTACAACTTACAATATTAGTTGCTCAAATGTATGCAATCTTTATTACTCCTCTTTCTCTTACAAATGTATCATAAAACTCTCATACAATAATAATGCTTTCTATGCTCACTATGTAGACAATGTAGACAATGTAGGTTATGTAGGTTATGTTCACTATGGAGTAATATATAGCCATTGTAGGATGACTCTTTGTATGCTTGACTCTTCTTTTCCTTATGCCAAGTCTCATGACTCTTGGCTTCTCTTCTTGACACTTGCATACACATGACTCTATCTTGTATGAACACTTGGACATGACTCTTCACATAACACTTCCTAATCTAAGAACATATGTGCACACTTACATATGAGACACTTGTGCACATTTACACACATTACACTTGCACACTCATTTACATGACACTTGTGCATTTATTGCACATTATTATATTACATAAAATATTTACTCACACTCTAATCTAAGACTTGACCCTAGTCTAATATTTACAAGGTGTACCATGAAGGTACCATGGGGGTACATTATCATGTACCAAATAATGTAATATAATCCAACACCCTCTATATTACATTATTTGGTTATTGAAGATTTTAGTCTTCAATCAAGGTCTTCTATCTTCATGTGATCCTAGAACCTGTGCTTTCTCTGTTCTCTTTTGCTTTCTTCAGTTTGTTTGCCTTTCTATATCTTGATCAAATCAACTGTTATTATCTTTCAAATTCTATGAGAGAAATTCATCTTCATTAATTATCAATTTTGTTGAAAGAGCTTTGATTTCATTTTCTTTAGTAGTTTCTTCTAACTCTTGAATTTCATGAATTTCTTGGGCTAGATGTCCTTTTTTATTTCCCTCTCTATATTGCAATTGAGGTTGACTATTCTGATACTAAGAAGGATACCGAAGTTGAAATTGATATCGTTGTGGATTATACTAAGTTTGATATTGTCTCTATTGTATTGACCTATTTGTTTGACCACTTTGATTCATTTTTTTTCCTTGAGACTGATTCCTTGGATTATATCTATAGAGATTTGTGTTATGTCCACTTTTCTTACATATTCGATAATATCTATTATTCCATTTGGATCTATATATTGAAGTTGAAGCAAAATTACCTTGTGCATTTTATTTTGATACTAAGGCATTATTTGTCATTTCATCTTTAGTAGTATTTTCTACTTCATATTCTTGTAGAATGTTGACTAACTCATCAAATGAAGTATCTTTTCTTAGAACTTGCAAATATGTAACTAGATGCTTGTAGTTTTTTGGAAGAGCTCTTAATATTACTTGAACAAGAAATTTGTCCTCTACTTTTTCTCCTAGAGTTAATAGTTTTGCTTTGATATCTACTATATTTCTAAGAAATAGTTCAATACTTTCACCACTATTAACTTTTAAGGAATATAACTGAGATTGAATATTGAATATAGTAGCTTTGTTTTTCCCTTCAAATATTTTAGCTAATGTATTCCAAGCTTCTATAGAAGTTTTTTTTGAACTTATATACGGTTGTATTTCATCATATATTGAAAAAGTTATTATCATAAGTGCCTTTACTTCAATGTCTTCATATTTTTTAATTTCATTAACATCTCTTGTAGGTTTTGTTTTTGCTCCACTAACTATGTCCCAAAGCTTTTCTACTACTAAAATTAATTTCACTTTATTTTTCCATGAAGCATAATTTGGTCCTTTCAGAAGTTGAGATTCAGAAAGAAAGAACTTATTGTTTGACATAGTAGTGCTCATATGACCTTTGATGTAGACTACCTTATATATCCCTAGGTTTTAAATAATTTTAAAATTTCTAAGTTACAAAACCTATGAAGTAGAATTCCTTATATCTCCCTATTATTTAGAAACTAAGTTATTAATTCCAACTTAATTATTTTGCAAAAATTCAATAAGCTATTATTTCAAAAACTTATAAATTAAATTAATCAAAGAAACTATTAAGAACCTTATAACTCCTAACTTATTCTATCATAGTCCTACTTATCTCTCCATTAATAACTTATCTCTAATAAATCAACTTAATTAAATCTCTTAACTTTATAATTCCAAAACCTTATAACTCCAAAAATTAAATAATTAAAACCTTAGCAAATTCAAATTTAAAAAATATACCTTCATTCATATTTGTGCTCGTGCTCTTCACTGGACTACCTTGATTACTTTGAAGTAACCCTCACAGGATTCTTTAATTCACATGCTTCAACAAGATTTTGCATGGCACAAACAACTTGCCTTCTGATGCTTGACCGTTCATATTTGAATGGCAATGTCCTTCAATTATCTCCACACTATTAATGTAAAATTATTTAACGTTACTAAGGACTATTCAATGTTGCCATGCTTACTAATGCTCGAAAGACACCTATGCTTTTCGTCTAACATCTTTGTTCTCCTCTTCCTCAAACGTTACATATCCTATTTATGCTTGTTGTCTTAGATGGCTTTCTGAATTAAATCTTATAGAGTGAATGGTTCAACATTTTCTAGTAATATTTTGAATACATTGAATGGTGTTTCAAATGCAAAATGACTCAATGTCTTCAATGAATATTCAAATGCCTTTGATGGAAGTGAGTTGATGGCTCATAGTTTGAGCTCTTTGCCTGGTTTATAGGTAGGATGAACTCGTCATTTACGTTCATAGTATATGCTTTTGTCTGGTAGATAATGTGTACTATGTTGATGTCTTGTTAGCACTAAGAACTTCTACACTGTTTGCAATATATTTTAGGCCTGAAACCTAGTGATTTACCTTGTTAAACTCATGCACTAAATTCTTCTTTATTCTGATTTGATACATAAACACCCAATTGTGCTTTTTCCTTTTATTATGCACTGTGTACACTAATGGCTTCAAAATTTTATTATTCTATAATGTGCAAGTTGGATGGATAATACAATGGTAATCTTCTTATGTTGGATAACTTATGGATGCTCTTTTTGACTATTTCTATCCAGTGACTGAATAGAATATCTCCTATAGCATTCTCTATCTATTCCATATTAGAATAGATTATCTACTTTACTAAACATTCTCTATCTCTATTATCTTGGAAGATAATGTCACTTTTAGTGCTGTAATATTTTTTCAAATTTTGCTCACTCAATTTTTTTGATGTTGGCTTCTTTCCTTTGTAGAACCAAATAACACTATTCTTTAAACTTCTATCATTGTAAAATTTTATCTCATATCATGGACCTTTCTTTAATGGCCTCTTTCCTTGAATATTATGCTATCCTCTATAACTTGACCTCTTTTCTTTGAAGGGTCTCTTCCTTTAATATTGACCTCAAGCCTCTTTCTCTATTTCTTTGGAATCTACATATCTTATATATATTCAAGCCTACTCTTTTTTAATAAAGGTCTTATAGATGGCCTCTTCTCTTTTCACTAATAAGGGCCACAAATATTCTCTATGGACCTCTTTCTCTGAAGGGTCTCAAATCTATAATATTGGTTTCTTGAACCAATTTCAAGGTCAATATGACCTGAATCTTCAATATCACTAAAATTTTTATCAAGGCCTTTTCTTCAAGACCTCTATCCACTATATCAATATCAGGCTTTGTCTTCAAGACCCAAATCCTTCTCTGTCAAGGTATGTCTTGAAGATCTAAAATCGACTATTTCAAGGTTTACCTTCAAGACCTAAAATATTTATGTCAAGTTATATTTTTCTATGACCTACAACTTTAATAACCTATAACTTTAATAACCTACACTTGTGCATTTCTTGCACATTATTACATTACATAAAATATTTACTCACACTCTAATATAAGACTTGACCCTAGTATAATATTTACAAGGTGTACCATGAAGGTACCATGGGGGTACATTATCATGTACCAAATAATGTAATATACTCCAACACAAAGCATTTCCCAAATTTCTTTTAGAAGCACCATCAAAATTAATTTTGATAAACCCAATTTTTGGACATTTCCCTTTTACCCTAGATCAAAGTAAATCTTTTAACTTAATTGCATTATCATAGATGACTCTTCCATGTATGTTCAAATTTTGTAATCCTGTTGTTACCACATATTTTTTGGCACTTGAGACTTCCTATGATGAGCACCATATTTGTAGATATTCTACAAGAAATACAATAATATTGATTGAAGACCTAAAGTATAGTTGAAAATTCTTCTAGCAAGTGGAATTCTAGCCAAGCAAGCATGTAAGAAAAAGAGACCTCTATTTGGCCAATGAATAGGGATTAAAAAATTGGCTAGTGATCAAATATAGACATTCATCTAGCAAGGATAGATATTTGGCCAGCAAGCAAGGATAGACATTCAACAAAAATAGATATCTATTCGGTTAAGCAAACAGGGGCTAACATTTGTCCAACATTCTGGATAGCACTCTAGAAATAACCAATTAGGCAGCAGGAAGGAACATTATTAAGGTTTTAGAAGAAGCTAAAAATTTTAAGTGTGAAGGCATAACTAGATAATACACAGTGCAAATCCAACGGCTATCAGGTGAGGAAGATGTCCAACAAGGCATTGAAAGGGACTTGGAACATCACCCGTGAAGACACAAGAGTAAAATATCAAATCATGGAACACAGAGCACCACCTGAGAATGGAGTGAAAGAGAAAACAAAGGGGAAAATATTTTTTTTGTTCGAGCGTAAGTGCATGGAGATACGTTGGAAAAATGTTACACCTTAATGTAACGTTACATCTGCCAAGATAATGATTGGGAATAAATTTTAATAGTGCAAACCAGAGAGTAAACAGTCAAACACCACCCTACCATGTAAGAAGCTACAAGAGTGAATTGTTAGAAGGCAGAACATTACATTGCATTGGACTTAAATGGTCTATTCACCTTGCTTCAACAACAATCAGGTTTTTGCAGTGAAGCAAACAACATTTGGTGTACACGACAAAAAGAGGTAAACCTAAATTCAAATTAGGTTTTCTTTAAGCTTTAAATTTTTGAAGCAATAAGGTTTAATAAAGCTTTAATTTAGGAGAGATAAGATTAAGGTTAATTAGTTATAAGTTTATATTTATTAAGGAGTGATAAGTAAGTAGTGGAAAGAGAAATGATTTAGATAGTGGAGAGATAAGTAGATTAATTAATGATATAATAAGTTTTTGAAGTTATAAGGATTTAATTAATAGTATTTTGAATTTGGTTGAGTTACTAAGTTTTTGAAATAATAGTTTATTGAATTTTTGCAAAATAATTAAGTTGGGAGACAAAAGGTATTCAACCTCAAATTTAGGAAATTAATTTTGCAAAGTTCATATTTTCCTAGTTTCTAAATATTAGGGAGTCATAAGGAATTCTACTTCATAGGTTTGTAATTTAGAAACTTTAAATTCCTTAAACCTAAGGAGTTACAAGGTTGTATACTTCAAAAGAATAAATGAATTCAATGGATAGGGATTTCATGATTCAAAAAGAAAAGGTAAATGTCATAAAATGTGGAATCAAGAAAGGAAAGATAGATCTAGTCTCAAAATTGATCTATAGTGAAACCATAGATGAAAACTCTGAGATATTTGAATACTATTTATATGCAAGGATTTTTGAAGCAATTAATAATGTAATAGATGATATTACAATTCGTTTAGTTGGTAGCATAATGCTTATGGCATTGCTTACACTTAAGTTTCACAAAGAAGAGAACATGAAACAAAAGGAGTTGATTGAATCTCTTAAGAAGAAAGCAAAAGTAGACGAATCATTTTTGGAAAAGTTATTTCATTCTTCATGCAATATTGATATTCCAAGTTCATATAACTTAGGATCCTATTATGATGCTTTAAGTGAATGTTCAGAAGTCTCTATACAGGAAAAGAAAGAGTCATATGATTCTAAGGATAAAGGCAAAGAAAATATTCTTATGCAAGAATTTGAAGTCAATGAGAAAGTACAAAAAAATTGTAATATTGAAGCTACAAATACTAGAGAACATGAAGTTGAATCCAAATACAAGGCCAAGTAAGGAGAAGAAGGAGAACCTGATCAAGATGAAGGTCACATACATTGTAAAGTCAATTGAAGGATGAAGACCTTGATTGAAGACTAAAGTCTTCAATAACCAAATAATGTAATATAGAGGGGTGTTAGAGAATATTACATTATTTGGTACATGCTAATGTACCCTCATGGTATAATCTTGTAAGTATTAGATTAGGATTGTATCCTAGATTAGAGTATGAGTTTATGTAATGTACTAATGTGCAGTAAATGCACAAGTATCACGTAAATGAGTGTGCAAATGTTATATGTGTATATGTGCACAATGTCTCATATGTAAGTGTGCACATGTGTTCTTAGATTAGGAAGTGTTATGTGAAGAGTCATATCCAAGTGTGCATACAATATAGAGTCGTGTATGCAAGTGTCAAGTAGAGAAGCCAAGAGTCATGAGACTTGGCATAAGGGAAGGAAGAGTCAAATAACCAAAGATTCATTCTACAATGGCATAAGGAAGGAGGAGTAATAAATATTGCATACATTTTAGCAACTAATATTGTATGTTGTGCTACATGCTTTGTACATGTGTGATTCATATTATTACATTTGTATATTTCTACTTATTAATGAATGTTACATCTTGATATATTATAAGCCTTGATTTTACATATTATTTTAGTTACCTTATTATCTTGATCTTACTATATTTTGGCTATTATATATTTGATCCTATAAATATTTATACCATGATTTTACATTAATATTAAGGCTTCAAAAACCATCACATCCATAATTTCCATAGGCACTCTCTTGATGGTCATTAGTTGCTCCAAGGGATACACCATCTACCTTCTTTTTTAATCTATCAGACAATAGGTCTGCTAGCTAGTTCTAGCTTCTAATTGAATTCGTGGTATACATAGGTACCATTATTGTACCTTTCATCTAAGATAGGCCACCAACAACTCAAGATCCATGTTTTACTCCTTGATGTTATGTATTGCATACATGCTCACCATGGTGTAGGTGCTCTGTAGGTATGGTTGCATCCTCTCTAGTGAAGTAAGGTAATGACTTGAATATTAAATCTACGATCATATCCCATGTCATAGGATAAATATATGGTAGCAAGGATCCTCTATCATTCTAATTTGGGTACCTTATTGGAGGTTGATCCTGATTTATGACTATGTTTTGATGTTGGGATCTTCTTCTAGGTACTAGGTTCAAGGCAACACTAGTGCTTACAAATTTCCTCTTGCAAAATATTTAGGGATAGGTCTTTCACTCATAAAAATTAGGACCCTTCATTCTTAGTGGAGTCACTAAGTGAATTTCGTTTGCGCTTCTACAAGCAAAGATACTAAGATCTTCACTAGAACCTCAATTTGATATCTTTTTATTAGTATCCACAAAAATATTGTTGTGCAAACATAATGGCTATTTTTGTGATTTCTTCAGTAGAGTTGCTAGGTGCATACTCTTATGCTTCAACAAGCTAGCTATCTGATATCTTCACTAAAATATTGACTAGAATCTATCAAATTCATAGGGTAAATCAAATATTAGATTCATCTCATCAGGCATGCCAAAAAAAACTATTGGTCTCTCAAAATGTTATAGTTGCCTATCATACTGGCCAGCACCTTTAACACTCATGTTTTGTGTAGAAAGACACAATAAGGAAGCTCCATGAGTGAAAGATTCACTTGTTAGGTAACCTCTAGAAAATTTTTGAGGTCAACTCCTCGTATGATATGATCTTTAGCACATTGTTCCTACACTACTTGCATTCATAAAAGGAAAAGGGAGAGAGAGATTTATAAAAAGTAAAATCCTAAGCTACAGAGGAAATGCACCAAGATCAAAATGTTCTTCTATGCACAATCAAAATAAAATGAACACATGCATCATCCTCTAATAAATAGAAATTGGACATGGTTTTGATCTAACATATAAGCAGTCAAACATACAAAAGAAACATGACAAAATAAAATTAGTCACAACTTCCTATATATAAAAATTTATAGAGATGTTAAACCAAAATAGGCTCGAATTCCATTAACAAAAGACTCAAGGATCGATTCTAGATTGTACATAGAAGAAAAAATAGGAAAATACACACAAGGCCAAGTAACAAGTACAATTTGTTAGCAAATGCCTATGTTCACAAATTAATTCTCACACAAGGATCAAAGCAATTCACAAGATAGTTCACATTCAAAAATTATATGCTAGGACACAAACAATATTCTTACACAATGGATCAAAGTATTCAATCCATAACTCATAAACTTAGCACAATAAACTTACATATAAGAAAAAACTACTTGCAATGCTTTTTTGTTGTATTTCTCATGGACTTGTCTCTCATATATACAACTCTATAGAGTCTCTTCATATCCATGAGACTCTTTACATTTCAACTTCATCCAACTCTTTATCTTCTCAATCTTATAGAAGATATATTTATTCATATTTTTCATGAGAGAAATATTTATTCTTTTCCTAATAAATACAAACACTTAATTATTACCAACTATTTACAAGATACCTAATAATCAACTATTTACAAGATACCTAATAACCAACTATTTACAAGGTATTGACAAGGTATGTACAAAGTAAAATATAAAGTAATATTCACTAACACCTCCTTGTATTACATTATTTCATATAATGTCAACCTCTTACTCAATATAAGCTTCATTTGTAGTGCATTCATACTAGCTAGTTGGATTTGAAAGATCTAGAACAACTCGTTTCTCATATAAGAGTATAAGGTCTCAAATATTTCTTTCATGAATTATTTCCAATTCTAGAAGTACCAATTAATATAATTGGCTAGATTTCCTTCACAATATCAAAGAGCCTATTGCATGGATCATGTTCATGTGCCAATGTCTTCTTAAAGTGTTGAAGGGACCTCATCCTTGACTTCACTATGAGTCCCTTTGAGCCCACCAACCATATGTTCTCATGAGCCTCCTCCCATGACTTGTTATTGTGTTTTTTTATTTGAAGGGCTATAATTTTAACCTCTTCAACTCTAACAAAGAGGAAGGTGTGATCAGCCACAATACCACCAGTCAATTTTAATGATGCAACCAATCCTACAAGCACCACTATAGTTATCCCTTGAATTTCATCATAAAAAATGAGATAAGTTGTGTGGTACTTTGCTAGCAATTCAAAGTTGTGATTCACAAAGTATTTGAATTACACAAAGAAATTTTCTCCCTAGTTTTTTTGACATTAGTCATAAACTCATGAAGGAGATCATAGTATTCTTGATTAGTAGATCACTTTTATCAAATTTTAATGTAAAATTCATCATTTAACTTCTTGTTGGTGGTTCCCATGTCAATTATAATTGGAAGACATGTTGAAGGGTAAATTCCATCTAGTGTAGTGTATAAAGATAAATTCCCAACATGAATACCCATACCTCAACAACCAAGATCCCCAATCCCAAAAAATATTCACCATCCATAACAATAATAACCTAAATATTCTTTTCATACCAGTTCTTCATGACTTCCAAGACCTTATCTTTCTCTTTTAAACTGATGTAAATACCCTATGGATGTTTAAAAATTACCCCATACTTTTTACAAACTTCACCAGTAGTTCTCATATAAACTATGGGAATTAAATTTTTGACATTGTCCACCACGAGTTTGTAAAAAAATATCTCATTTCTTTCCTCAAGGTCCATCAGCACCATTATCTCGAGTATAACAAATTGTTTTGATTGATCAATCCAAACATTAGGTCTCTCTTTTACATTATGTGTCACCATGTTAAAAACTTGACACCTTTGAGTTCTTTATTTTGCTCACTTTTAAGTAGTTCCTCTCCAATCCTCTAATAAATTTCTTTTCTTCAAAATTTTCTTGGTATATTCCTTTCAGAAATTATAATAGGTTGTACTTGTTTAATTTTTTCTTAGAATATTAAACTTTAACCAAATAATCCAAATTTTAATATCAGTACCTTTGTAGTCTATAGCTTTCCTTCTGCCATCAAGTCTTTGCATGCTCAACCACTACTCTAAAGGTTTATGAATTAGGGTTTTTCAAGAACCTTCTTCCTCTACCAAATATATCATGCACTCCTTAAATATTTCATCATTATTCTAACATCAAATTAGACACTTATTTTTTTCATCAATAATTTAGCCTATAAAATGTCCATGATTCTGTTAGAATTATTCACTATTGAGTTGTCATTGATGGCTAAGACCGACTTGGTTGCTAGCAAACCGTGGGCGGATTATTCAAAGCAAATATATAATATCAAGGTGATTTAATATTTTGAAATATATAATATCAAGGTGAATTAATATTAAGTTTGAAATAATTAAATTAAATATTTAAATATTAATATAAGTGAGGGGCGTACAACAAAAGTTGGATATATTTAAATTAAAGGATTAATTATTAATGTGAAGTTTGAATGGGCCAACCTAGTGGACGCCAAATATTAAAGTGAAGATTTGCATATTTATACAAGGCAAGAGTTGATTCCAAAATAGGATTTGATGGATTATCTTCGATACAAATGAGCAGAACAAAGAAACAAATGGCACGGAAATAAGGTTTAGAGAGAGCACGATTCCCTTCGGTGCGGTGCGATCGGACGAGTGGAGGCATAGGCTTTGATGACCGCCAGAGTGTATCATTAAAGGCAATGGGTAGATTCTATCTTCAAGAGTGGAGGTGTGGGCTTTAACATCATTCGAAGAATCGAGCGGGAGTCAAACCGAAGCAAACATACAATTAGATGTGCGCACATTACAGAGATAGTAGAGCACGCTGAAGGTAGGCAAAATAAAGGTTTGATATAAACAGAAGGGACTCAGTTTTAGCTCATAGGAAGGGACAAAAAGGATACGCATATATGCAACTAGATACAAGAAGGACATTCGTACAATTGCCCTGGTGAAAAGAGAATGGATAGGAGTGATGAAGTATTGGAAGCGCAGTGGTATTAGGATTAAGACAATATAGCTTAAAAGCAAATAGTTGTATTAGAGCTACTTCAGGTAGTCTCTATTGCTAGCATCAAAGGTGTTAGAGTTACTATGCTACAATAACTATAATTATTACCTCATTTGGTAATTTGTAAGATTCACCTAGGTAGATTTTATTTACAGCATCGTAAGTAACCAACATGGTTACGTTAATTCTTAGATATTACTTTGTTTAGTAAGTTAGTCATTGTAGTCATTTTGACTATGTTAGTAGTTAGTGTTATTCCCTAAGTTGTTATCTGCCTTTAGAGGGGCTACCTATTACGCGTTTTTTAGATACCTTCGTGAGGGGGATTTCTTTCATCCCTATCTTAGGCTATTCATAGCCTAAGTTATTTGTATTTAAAGGGCATAATATTATTAATTGAAACCAATGTCGATGGTTTATTATTTTATAACATTGGTATCAGAGCTTTTGATGAACTCACCTGGGCATCCTTCGATACTGGATAAAGTGGCTTAGTCACTCCAGAGGACTGGACCAGGGGGTTCAAATACCAATTTGGGACCCCTTGGACAGAACCCACTGATCGAGGCAATTTTTTCTGGACCTCCTCCTGTCTTGCATGCATTTCAAGGTATCTCAAAACCTGCACAAGGTGGCACAAAATTCTACATGGTCTAGCCCAACGCAAAATTTTAGGCTCTATTTGGCAAAAATCTTGGAGTGTTGAACTCTAAGCAATGGGGTTATCCCCTTGAAGCTAGCACTGACAGTCATCCTGACAAGTTGTCAAGTGGTTGGCACTGATAGCCAGCTTGACAAGTTTCCAAACGACTGACATTGGTTGTCCCACCTCCCATCAGTACCTCCAAGCTCAACAATTTGATATCCCCGCAATAGGTTATCCCCTACGCCAGACATGAAAATATTGCCAACCTGTGATGAACTCCCCATTGCTTCATTTGGCGTAGATCTCCTTACCGAGGTTGACTACACTGATTACGAGTCATTCTGACAGCTACACGGGCGGGGTGCTCACTCCCAGGCTACAAACCTAATGTGGTGGGCCGCACTAACTACTAAGTGAGGGGTCATACTAAACCATACAGAGAATGAATTTGATCGATGCTAAAATAAGGTCTGCTGACAATGCTCTGATCGGGAATGAAAAGTTAGACTTGCAGATCCCAATTTTGACTTGGTGGACATGCACCTCAAGGTGCTCACATGGCAGCATGATCTTCGAGGGACACACAGTTGCTGATGTGGTAGACCCCTTGAGCTAAAGTGGTGTGAAATCCAAGGAATCTGATGTGGCTTGACAGCTGGTGAAAACATGGTATCCTGTGTGGCATCGTTGACTATGCAACATGGTGACAAGTGGCATACTCTGATTGGTTGTTCGTGTGATGATGTGTCACTGTGTGATTCTCAAAATGTGGATGCATACGTGGAATCAAGTGATTGGTTATTGAGCATGGCAAAACATCGATTGGATTTTCCAAAGGTAATCATTAAGGTATTGGCGTATTCACCTTTTATTGAGAAAAATTGTGCCCGCAGGGCGCATGTGGGACATTGTTCCCAAAGGCGTGCACAAGTAATATTCTAATGCATAAATTTTTTTTTTAAAACACAACATGCGCTAAGGGTTTGTAATAAATGCAAGAAAGAAGATAAAATAGAGTTCCTCCTCTATATTCATCCACCGCCATAGACCGGCTGGTCAGATACCCGTCGGTAAGGCTCTAACCGATGGGAGAGTGTGGGATCGAATCCCGCCGGTCCCTTCTTTATTTTTGAGGAGGCCGAATATAAATTTTCCAAGGTAATTTTTTTTCTTAATTCATTTTTAGTAATTTTTTATTAATAATTTAATGTATTTTATATAAAATCATTTTTTTTATATAATAAAGTGATTTTTCAATATTAATAAAATTATACTTAAAATCAATTAGAATGAAGCAATAAAATTTGAAAACTAAAAGGTCATTTTTTTTGCAAATATTAAACAAATAAGTGCTTTTGTTTTCTCCAAAAAGGGAGATATAAGATAAATATTAGCACTATTATTTCTTGCAAATTAAGAGCCCTTAATTCTTCTCAAAACCTTGTTAATTTTACAAACAATAAAGGATCAAACTTGAATTCTTTTTTGCCAAATTGTAACACAAGGAGACACAAAGTTTTGCAAAATCCAAAGTTCAAATTTGTGCATTTGTTTTCTCCAAGGAGGAATATAACAAAAGAAATTGCACATTAATATTTTTTGCAAACCACTGAACCGTTGTGAGCTTTGAAGACCTTGGTTTCATAAAAACCAAGTCGTGTGTCGACTGGTTCTAGAAAGCCTTTCAAACGCGGGTCGTATGTTGACTTGACTTGAAAGGAGTGCTAATTTGTTAATTTTGCAAATCAAAGGGGTCAAGACAATAAATTATATTTCTTTGCAAAATTGTAACACAAATAAGAGCACTTAAAACAAAATCAAAATTTGTTAATTTTGCAAAACAAAAAGGAAAGACAATTGTTTTATGCCACATTCTTTGCAAAATTGAAAAATAAGAGCAAACATAATATATCAATTTTTTGCACAACACAATTCCAAATTTTGTTGCAAAAGTTGGTGATAAAGGTGTACTTTTGATATTACTCGACACCTTAATTACAAATTGGTAAATTAGGTGCATTTTCGGTTGCATCCAACACCTAAATGATAAAAAAATTGTGGGCACTCTTTGATTGATTATTGCATTTAATTTCTTGTTCTTTGCAATTATAAGTCATCAAAATCAAGAGCACTCAAAATCCCAAAATTTCACAAATAATTGTGTAATTCATTTGCACAAGTATAAGCCATTTGTAAAATTGATATTCTCTCCTTACAAACCCTAAAATTCACTCTTATTTGTTTGGCTCAATATCCTCAAATTGATTATTCCTCTTCAAGAGGATATCAGGCAGGTGCCATTAAATATATTTTGAGTGAATTCTCTTTCATTTCTTATTTGCTTGGCTTAAATATCCTCAAACTGATTATCTTTCTTCAAAGAAATTTTTTAGGCAGGTGCCATTAAATATCACTTGAGAGTGAAAGAAATATCATCTTAGTGCAAATTCTAGAACCTTCATCATGGCAACTATCAACAAATACCTAAATGATACACAATTGCTTAAAGGTCTTAACTATTTATAATGGAAAACTAAGATGAAAGTCATCCTTATTATAGAGGAAATGTGGGATTTAGTGGATGGCACTGAAACATGACCTACATCAACAGGAGCAGATCATAAAGCATGGGACAAAAAGAACAATCGTCTTCTCATGTTGATTCTCCTAGCTACTACTAATGAGATCCAACCTCACATAAGTGAAGATAAAAATGGTAAAGATTGATAGGATGCACTTTGTACCATTTTTGAAGGTAAGAATCAATCGACTATTCTAAACCTTCAAACACAACTTCATACATTCCATACGAAGTCAGGAGAATCCGTAGAACTATTCCTCTATAGAGTGGCATAACTGAAGTCAAAGATGAATGCTTTAGGAGTAAAATTAGAAGATATTATTCTGACTTCAGTAATATTGAGGGTTCTTCTAGAATCCTACAAGATGTTAATAACATCCCTTAATGTATCTCAAAGAACAATCACCTTTGTGGAGTTAGTCAATTTGCTTCAAACAGGGGAAGCAAATCAACTTTGAAGTGATGAAGTGACAAACAATATACTTTACTCGAACAATCAAGGTGGAAAGAAGAAAGGAAACTTTCATAAGGGAGGACCATCTTCAAAAGGTAAGGGAAAGCAACCTCAAAAGAAATTTTGCATACATTGTAAAAAGGACAACCATGACACCAATCGATATTGGTTTAAAAACAAGCAAAAAAAAAATGGGAAAGGCACATCACAAAGAAGTAATGTTGCTAGTGAAGTGTCTAATTTCAATTCTGATTTTGGTTCAGAAAGAGCACATAAAGTGCTCATGGCTAAAATAGTATTGTAAAGGGAAACAAATTTTTCACCCGAAGCAAGCACCATTTACACTCTCTCTTTTAGGCTTCATAAATAGCAAACTCTCTTTGTTTTAAGTACTTGTAACAAAAGAGATAATTTTTTGGTGTAAAATTTTCCTAGGAGGTAATATTTGTAAAAGCCTTAACAAAGCTTCATGAGTTGCACATCTTTTGCAATTAAGGGGGGATAAACATTTCTTTTCCTACTTCACACATTTTTTTGTAAAAAGGGAGAAAGACTTATAAGGGTGCATTTTTGGTAGCGACCAACACCTTAGTCTCACTTCTTGCATAAATTCCATTACAACATGTTTTGCAACAAGGGGGAAAACTTATAAGGGTGAATTTTTGGCAGTGATAGACACCTTAGCTACCTTATCAAAACTTTTTACAAAATCATATTGTAACAGAATGAACCTCGTATGAAGTGATCTACTCTAGTACACATAGCGATTGCAGCGGCTGGTTATCCATGCAATCTAGTTGGATAACAAGATTATAATAAGGACATTTGTTGATGTAAAGAAAAAGTGAGGAATGACCCACTTTTCCTTAGAGCAGCCAGAGCAAGAACCAGCAAATCAACATCTTTCTCACTGTATTGGGGCAGTTATATACATTACCCAAATAATGTAATAAGGGGGATGTTAGAGTTACTATGCTACAATAACTATAATTATTACCTCATTTGGTAATTTATAAGATTCACCTAGGTAGATTTTATTTACCGCATGGTAGATTAGTTTTATTACCATTGTAAGTAACCAACATGGTTACATTAATTCTTATATATTACTTTGGTTAGTAAGTTAGTCATTGTAGTCATTTTGACTACATTAGTAGTTAGCATTATTCCCTAAGTTGTTAGCTACCTTTAGGGGGGCTACCTATACGTGTTGGTTAGCTACCTTCATGGGGGGGATTTCTTTCATCCCTATCTTAGGCTATTCATAGCCTAAGTTATTTGTATTTAAAGGGGCATCATATTATTAATTGAAACCAATGCCTATGGTTTATTATTTTATAATAGAATTCTTCAGTGTGAATATATATATATATATATAGATAGATAGATAGATAGATAGATAGATAAAAAGTCACATGAAGAAAGCGTAAACTCGTATTGCTAAAAGTTATAAATTTATAGATTGATTAATATATTTCATAAAAAATCCCAATTATTATATGCTAGAGTCTTTTCACTCAAAAAATAGTGAAGACTAGGACTCGAGTTGAAGATTGAGGGGACAAATCAAAAGTTTCCCTCATTTTAGGATTCTCTCTAGAGATAGAGAATCATATATTAGAAAAATTAGCGCTTTAAATTTTGGGAATATTTAACCCTAACAAGATAGCACACATTGAAGGTAACAGTCTCTAGAATACTTTGATAATATTGAAGATCTCAGACAATAACCTGAGAAGAAGAGTAGAATAGAGAAGCATCAAATATTCTAGAAGAAAAAAATATAGAGAAGCATCAAAGCTTCCAAAATAAAATAATAATAGAATTAGGAAATAGGATATTATTTTTATTTCAAAGTGAGTTTACGACGAGGACTACCCAAACTACCAAACTCGTTTCGGCCATATCTCACTCATCCGAACTCGGATTGAGCTAAAATATTGAGGGTAGATGCCTGAAAAACCCTAGAAGGTCTCCACAAATTTTCATACCATTTGGAGCAACATAGATCCTATCACATCCCTATGTGTGAACGAGATAATTGGCAAGCGACTATGCAAGGGTTTCATCTGGGTTGAGTGCAAGCAGCTCTAGAGGTTCATTTTTAGGGCCTTCGGGCCCTAGTGGCCAATATTTTTGTTGTTTTTGCTCAATATTTTAGCAAGAAATGTTGCAGGCGGTCCAATATGGGTTAGAAATTTATCTTTCAATAGATCATACTGTGAACTTGAGTGACAACGGCTTCCAATTTGCTGCACAAAAGAAAAGTGAAAACCATATCTTTCCACGACGTCTAGGGTAAGGTTTAAAGAGATCACGAAACAAGTTTGAAGCAGTTGATCAAAAAATGGCTCATATCTCAAGTGAATCTGGTGCTAAGATGCACCCACATAATAATTCTACTGTGAAAACCCCTGTCAAGGGTAAGAATTTTGAAGACTCAGTACAAAAAATGAATTTTAGGGATGCCCTTCATGGTGGAAAGCCTCGACCCAATGCTAATATCAATCTTAGGGCTTCCCATAAACCTCTAAGAATGCCTAAGATTGATCCCAAGAAAACGGAGTCAGGATGTCTTAAAGCAGATGATGGAACTCCTATTGTTAAGCTTGATATGGGTAACATTCAGACTAGCATTGATTATTTGGAAAAAAGAGGACTAATTTTTCGGTTTGTGGGTTTTCGTCCGAGTCTATCTGCTTTCAAATTTTGGGCTACAAAAAGCTGGAAAACTAAAGGTGAGTTACAAATCTCTATTTATCCAAATGGTTATTTTCTTGTTTTATTTGCTAATAATGAAGATAGAGAGAAAACTTTTCAAGGGGGTCCTTGGTTTTTTGGAAGGGCGGGGCTTTTCATGAAGCCCTGGCATACTAAATTTAAAGCCAAAGAAGAGATACCTTCTATATCTCCTGTGTGGATTAGACTCTTTGGCCTCCCTATTGAATTTTGGAATCCTATTGTTTTTTCTTCAATTGGAAACTCTTTAGAAACTTTTATGATGACTGTTGATTGTACTCAAAATTTTGAACATATTATTTATGCTCGGATTTGTGTTTTAATGGATTTTGACAAACCCCTACCTAAAAATATCACATTAAAATTTGGGGCAGAAACTTGGGAGCAAGTAATGGACTATGAGAACATTCATTTTCGTTGTATAATTTGCCATGAATATGGTCATTTGGCCAGTGCTTGCCCAAATAAAATTCCTGATCAAAAGAGAGAATATATAAACTCAGCAGGTTTCCAAATACCTAAGAAGAAGAACACTCGAGAAAAATCTAGTTATGAAGGATCAATCAAAGTCATCTCGCTAATATGTTTGAAATCCTTTCCACAAATGATGTCCCAAGTGAGGAAGAGGAAATAATGGAAACTGAAATCTTAGAAACACAATTTAAATATGAATGGAAGAACTCAGATACAAACCAACAAATCAAAGGTTTTCAACTGGAAAAAAAAGGAGAAAATTTACACAAGAAAAACAATATTTCAAATGTCAAAACTTCAAATAATGCAGGTCCCAATATAGACTCCGTTGAACCATCTAGTAAAATTTTGGTTGTGTACGAGCATTCTTCAAGGTTAGAAGCCATCTCAGATTCAATTGGAATAAGTCAAGAAACAGGGAAAAAAATTGAAGATGGATTCTAATCAAAAAGCAGGTCACAAGACCAATCAATATCATATGGTAAAATAAGGTGAAAAGCTTGTAGAGGAATGTAAGATTAATGCCCTTCCCAACTTTTTTAGCCCTAGTATTAATGAAGATCATCACTTGGAATATTAGAGGACTCAAAGGGAGTCTTTCAAAACAAAATGAAATTAGAAGAATGATTCGGATAAATCATCCACATATTGTTTTCCTTCAAGAAACAAAGATATCAATGGAGGATATGGACTCAATTGCTAGTAAAATTTGGCCAGCTGGAAAAGCGGTTTCCCTCAGTTCCCAAGGGACTTCGGGTGGCATTGCTTGTCTTTGGGACCCAAAAGAGGTAGTGTTGAGTGGTGTTTTAACCCGATTGTGAAAACACACTCTCCTGTAGGATCCGAGTCCTAAATCCTCTGCTTGCAAAGAAAAAACGATTTCTCCAAGGTTCTTATTATGCTGATTATTAATTATCAAGGATGTTGTTTAAAATGAAATGCTAAGAACACCTTAGGGTTTGCAAGTGGATGTTAACAAGGGGCACTGTGGTTTATTAATTTTGAACTTTCAATGGACTCAAAATGAATAAAATCTGCTTTAACCTTTAATTCTGATGGATTTTCAATGATTTATTCAAACACAATAATTAAACTGCTAAAAATAAAATATGGGTTTGAAAAGCAAAGACAAAAGTAAACAAAAGTAACAATAAAAATAGATTACAGTCAGAAAGTTGTCACTAATCTGATGAAACCGAAGATACTGAGGCTTTCTACATGCAACCTAACCTAATGAACCTGCACATCCACACAATCCAAATAGGCCAAAGTGCAGTCTCGAGGGTTTCGTGGTAATTCCAGAAAACAGGCATTCGCATGAAGCAACCAAGAGATCTTGCATTAACTTCACCTAAAAACCTAAGAAATCTGGAAGGGAAATATAAACATTAAATCATGCATGCAAAAGTTACTCCTTCTTTCTCATCCAATAAGATGCCAACTCTCTCGTATTTGTATTTAAATGATATCTCGATTACATTCAAAAATGTTCCAGTGTGAAAGAAAATCCCAGAATAAAAAGAAGGAAATTGCCCAAGTACGGGCCTAGAATAGCACAAAGCCTTCGTCTCTGCAACTCCGTATTCGGCAATTTCCAACCCCTTCTTCGATTTGCAATTTTGGCTTTATAGCATTGTTATGGCTCTTCGATTTCCTCCGTCGCTTCATTTCCTCTTCCTGTGGGCGACCCTTCAAATTCCTGCTTTTTCCCGCTTTGATTCACGCTCAAATTTGGAAACGCCCGAAATTTGCTTCTGCATGTAACGTCCCTGCAAGTTTGACACCTGTGCGCCACGTGTCGTGCTTTTCCTGTGCCCTGTGTAACGCTTACTGCGAAAAAAATGACAAAACTGCAAGTCTGCCCGTTCATCTTCCCGACCGTGAAATCGCGACATGTCACGATATCGTGACATGCTTTCCTGCCGTACGCGTCCAACGGCTTTTCGTAGCGATATCGCTACCGTTCTGGCCTCGAGCTTCCTTTTCAGTAAAGCGTAGCGAAATCGCTACCGTTTCCCTGTCGGGCCTCCTTGGCAACTTTACGTCGCGACATCGCGACCATTATCATCCTCTTGCCTTCCTTCGACAAACCGTCGCGATATCGCTACCGTTTTTATCTTCCGTACGCCTTGGCAAAACTTGTCGCGATATCGCGACATTTTTTTCCCTCGGACCTTCATGCAGCTTTCTGTCGCGAAATCGTGACCATTTTCTCCGTCCGTACTGTTTGCCAAAACACGTCGCGAAATCGCGACACTTCCCTGCTTTGAGCCTGATTTTCATTTCCGTCGTGATTTCGCGACATCTTCCTTGTACCATACAACTTTTCCAAAATGCGTCGCGAAATCGTGACACCTTTCATCATCCGTACGCTTCTGCAAAACTCGTCGCGAAATCGCGACGTTTTTCCCTTTCGGACCTTCATGCAGCTTTCTGTCGCGAAATCGTGACCATTTTTCTATTTCGTACGCTTCGTCAAAACACGTCGCGAAATCGCGACCATTTTTCCGTCCGTACACCTTTGCTGCAATCGATCGCGAAATCGCGACGTCTTTCCTCATCGAGTCCTTTAGCTGCTTCCTGTCGCGATATCGCGACGTTTTTCCGCTTCCGTACACCTTTCCAAAACACGTCGCGAAATCGCGACACTTTTCATCACCCGTACGCTTCGGCAAAACACGTCGCGATTTCGCGACATCATTTATTTTCTTCCGAACAGCATGTCGCGATTTCGCGACACCTTTTCTTTTCTCCTCACCGACATGTCGCGATTTTGCGACATCCTTTTCATCCTGGTCACCGACACGTCGCGATTTCGTGACACCTTTTTCCTCCTGGTCACCGACACGTCGCGATTTCGCGACACCTTTTTCTTCCTGGTCACCGACACGTCGCGATTTCGTGACACCTTTTTCTTCCTGGTCACCGACACGTCGCGATTTCGTGACAATTTTTCTGTTTCGTTGTCGTTGACCGCGCTGACCGCGATTTTCTGACATGTCGCGATTTCGCGACAATTTTCGGCTTCGGTCGCGATTTCGCGACATGTCGCGATTTCGCTACTTGTCGCGATTTCGCGACCCCTTTCTACACTTGTGCATTTTCTCTTTTTTTTCAATTCTGGCATCTGGGTCACTGAGATCCTTCCCCGTGAGCCTGCAAAAAGGTGGGTCCCCAATTTTGGGGTGTGTTGTGGATCAACCACAACAAATGGCGACTCTGCTGTCAAATGCTCTTGAGCATTTTAGTAAGAACCCAACCTGAAACATATCACAAACTCGTAAATACATGTTAGCACATAAGCAAAATAACAAATGCCCAAAGATCAAAAGTACATGAATCATCAAAATCATCAAGTATTAGCTCAGTGTGTGCAATGTGTTTTCATTCCCTATCGTTTGAAATTGATCAACATTCCATTATCAGTTTTGCATGAATGCATATATGGGATGGTGAATGATTTGTGGCCCTAAATGAATGAGCTAGAAGATTTTGCTTTTCCTAATAAGCATGATCATTCTTCTACTATTATGTACAAGCATTCAAGATTGCCAAACCCTCTTAGGACCCACAAGTTCATTTCCTTATTGTATCCCAAAGTTGGTTATGAGTCCCTACTATTTAGAACCCATGTGCAAGTGAATGTGAAATCAGAACTTTGGGGAATCAGACTCCCACCCAACCGAGATGAGAGTTTAACCTTATCCTTACTATTCTGATTTAGAGTTCATTACCTCACTTTAAGCAAAATAATTAAACCAGCTATGGAAGAAATGGTCATGCTAGTCTAACCCTCTAGACAATCGGTGGTCTTGCTTTTTTAGGCAAGACATGATGCCATGCATGGGCATATCTAACCCCACAATCCAAAACTTATCTCCATTTCTTTGGACCTTGGGGATGACTACCCATCCCTTGCAGAGGACAAGTAGTACGATCCTTACAATCCAAAATAAAGATGAGATGGGAAAAATTTATTTATTTATTTATTTCTTGGACCTTGGGGATGACTACCCATCCTGGTTAGGGACAAGTAGTACGATCCTTACAATCCAAACCTTAGATATAAATCATTAATTCTATTGCTTAAACCTTGGGGATGACTACCCATCCTTTGCAGAGGACAAATAGTACGATCCTTACAATCCAAGACTTACTATGAAATGAGACATAAGAGCTTTGGGGAATCGGATTCTCAACCAACCAAGATGAGAATTTATGCCCTATCCTTACTACTCCATGTGGGTCAAATCAAAGCTTTGGGGAATTGGATCCTCAACCTAAGTTTGATGAGGATTTAACCCTATCCTTACTACTCGATTTTAAGCTTTAAGCTTTATGGAAGTGGTTAAAACCACTATTTTTAAGGATCATGTTGCATAATAGGATAGACATGAAAACCACTTTCGCTCAACCTTTTCTTCCAAGCTAGGTTTTGATCATTTTACTCAAGATCCTTTTTAATTTATGAGACGTGCTTGGTTCTAGATATCTCAAGACTCCGTTTCCAACCTTAGGAGCTACTTACATATATGTTATAACACAACCCTAAGAGGATTTGACATACTTTCATGGCTTGTACATAAGATGCATATGCAACTAAAATGAAATGTATGTGAGGTGAGATGGAATATGAATGCATTACTTCTTGAATTGTGAATGAAATGATTTGTCATGCAAAACTCGATTCTTTCATATATCACAAAGTCAAACAATATAACTTAAAAAATTTTATGCTACTTGTGGAGCTTTTACAAGACAATTCCAATATTTCATATTCTCCTAATCCTTAAGCATAAGTTGACATCTCAATTTTATTATTATTATTATTATTTTTTTTTTTTAAATTAACACACATGTCAATTGAAATCAAATCCATAATCAAAATCCTAACTAAACTAACAATCCTAAACAATAAAAACAAAATCTGAAAATCCTTCACCAACACCAAAAGAATAATATCAAAGTCTCACAACCTAAGGGCTAAAATAATGCTTTAGAATCTGCCCATTAACCGGCAACATGAAATCTTTCCCTTCTAAGGTTTTTAGCCTGAAGGTGTTCTTCCCAAGAATTTCTGAAATCTGATATGGGCCTAACCAGAGACAATCAAACTTTTGATGGTTTCCTTTTTCCTCATGTCTTTTGTCCCATAGTAACACCAAATCTGAAATTCTGAATGATTTAACTTTGGCCCTTCTATCAAACCATCTCTTGATGACTTCCGGTGTTTGTTCATGTGATTCATGGCTTCTTCTCTCTTTTCATCCAGGTGCAATAACCGGCTCAATCTAGCTTCAACTTGATCATCTCGTCCCCATGTACTCTTGTATGAAATGTAAGGTCTCAGCACTCCAAATTTGCTAGAAATATCGGGTCTTGCCCATAGACCAAATGATAGGGAGTATTCCCTATGGATTCTTTCACTCGGTCCTATCTCGCCCAAAGGGCAAACTTTAGTTGACTCGTGCCACTCCGAGGATTCTTTTCCAAAGAACTTCTTAATAGTATTCAACAAATTCTTATTTGAAGATTCGGCCAACCCATTTCCTTGAGGATAGTAATTGGATGCAAACTTTAAGCTCACTTTATTATCATATGCCCACTCGCAAATTGTGTGGAAATGAAAGCTTTACCATTGTCACCGACAATAGAATCGGGCATTCCATATCTTGTGATAATTTGATCCTCAAGGAATTTAATCACAACGTCCGTGGTGGCGTGTTTAGTGGGAATCGCTTCGTCCACCTTGTACAGTAGGTCCGTAGTCGTCAAAATAAATTTGTGAGAGTCGAAAGAATTTGGGTTAATAACCCCGATAAAATCCAGTCCCCATTGTGCAAACGGTCTCATTTCGACTACAGGCTGCAACGGCATGGCTGCATTTCTTTCTCTATTTGCAGCCACTTGACAGATGTGACAAGATCGCACATGAGCATGCGCATCTTTGAATATATGAGGCCAGTAATATCCTGCTCGCAGGATTTGGTGTGCTGTAGGATTGGCTGCACCATGACCAGTTCCGTGCTTGCCATGAAATTCTTGCAACACCCTGGCGGCTTCGTCTTTGCTCAAGCATCTCAGGTAGATACCTTCGTGATTTTTCCCTATAAAGTACACCGGACTTTATCGATAGTTAATAGATTTAAGCCTTAAAGCTCTCCTTTGTGTTGAATTCAAATTAGACGGGCACTTACCATCAATAAAAATTGCACAATATCAACATACCAATCCTCCTTAGCCATGTATTCTCGTATTTGAGCATTGACCTGTTATTTGCGGATCATTTTCTACGATCGCCTTTGCCGACCCTTGTCCTCGAACTAGTTTCATTGGTTGGATTTCGAGATCAAATTCTTGGATGGTTGCAATCCACTTTCCTCTCTTTTCACCTAGTTCATTCTGTAAAAACATGGTCTTGACAAGCAGAATCGGGTACAATGGCAATAATTCTGCTGTGTACGATGTAATGCCTAAATTTTTTCACAGCTTTAAAAAGTGCGTACATTTGCTTATCAAGGATTGAATACCTTAATTGGGCATCTTTTAAGGGGGCACTTAAAAATGCAATGGGCTTTTCGGCATTATCTTCGCCTTTTTGGGTTAATACACTCGCCAAGGAGTGCTCCGATGCAAAAGCATAAATGTAAAAAGGCTTGGAATAGTCTGGGGCTTATCAAGACCGGGGCTTTGGAAATGGCGTCTTTGATATTCCTGGAAAGCCACTCTACTTTCCTCGTTCCATCTTACGTCCACATCTTTCTTGAGCATCCGGTTTAGAGGTTTAGCTATCTCAAAGAAAGCTAGAAATGAACTTCCTCACAAAATTGACTTGCCCAAAGAAAGACCTCAATTCTTTTTTACCGCTCGGGAGAGGTAGGTCTTGGATAGCTTGTATCCTTTCCGGGTCGATGGATATTCCCTCCTTTGAAATAATGTGACCTAGCAGCTTCCTTCTCGTCACTCCAAAAATGCATTTCTTGGGATTTAATGAAATTCCATGTTCCCCGCACCTTTGAAGCACCTTCTTTAAGTCTTTAACATGATCCTCTCTCTTCTTCGAGAAAACTCGGATATCATCCACATACACGATGATGCATTTGCCTATTAGTCCTTTGAATGCGTAATCCATGGCGCGTTGAAAAGTTGCACCAACATTTAACAGTCCAAACGGCATTCTCTTATATGCAAATGTTCCCCACTTGGTAGTGAATGCTGTTTTCATCCTGTCATCTGGATGTATAAGAACTTGGTTGTACCTGTAATATCCATCGAGAAAGGACATCATTTCTGATCCATTTACCATTTGCAAGATTTCATCGATTGATGGCAATGGATAATTATCTTTCTGGGAGGCTTTATTAAGATTTTGAAAATCTATGCACAACCTAATCTCTCCACTCTTTTTTCTTACTGGAACGAGGTTAGCCACCCAGTTTGAGTGCCTAACGGGAAAAATGATTTTCGCCTCCAACAGTCTTTTAACCTCCTTTTCGATCAAAGGCTCCAATAGCGGGTTAACAACTCGCTGTCTTTGCCTAAAAGGCTTGGAGTCTGGCTTCAAAGGTATGGTATGCGTGATAATGTTCTGATTGTAAGTCTTTAGCTCATTGTAGTTCCAAGCAATACAATCTATGTAGTGCTTCAAAGCCTGTATTATATTGCTCCTTTCTTCCTCTGTACATGCCTTTGCTATGTACACCTCCTTTGGATTGTCTGCACTCCCCAAATTAATTAAATCGCATGCATCTTTGGGGAGCGGGACTCTTTTTCTTTTCTTGTTCTTGCATTCCATGTCGAACATTTTTTCTAATGAAACCACGTCTTTAGGAATTTTGTTGGATTGATACGCAGTTTCACTTTCTTCTGTTTCATCCTGCCACCTTTGTTCCTCATCGATCACTTGATTTTCAAAAATACCTGAGTTTGTGACAAACTTGAAGATGTGCCTGTCACACTCAAAAACCCGGAAATTCTTCACATTATCAGGTATTGATGGACAAGGAACCAGCTCAATGGAAAACTTTTTACATCTTTTTATATCCACCGGGTTTAACATGCCCGCGGCGACTGCAAGAGAGTCTGCTATTCGATTCCCTCTCCTAGAAATAAGGGCTATGTTGAATGCATCAAACTCCTCCATGAGATCCATAACCCTAGTCCTATAAAGGCTCGACTCTTTTGTCGCGGCATGTATACTGTCCTTTGATTTGCTTGACAACCAACTCATAATCACCCAAAACCTTCAAGCATTTAACATGTTTGCTCAATGCTAGACGTAAACCGTAGATCAATGCTTCGTATTCTGCCACATTGTTTGTGCAAGGAAATTGCAATCCATAGGCAGCCAATAATGGTTTACCTCCCGGACCAGATGAGCTCGACTCCACCTCCCGCTCCCCGTCTAGATTTTGATCCATCAAACTTGAGCAACCACGTGTGATCTTTTTCCTCGGAAGAACCACCATGACACACTTCTTCTTTAAGTTCATCGATAGCTTTCTCAACATCAAGAGCATAGACCCCTAGGTCCGGCTCAGTAAAACCGAACCTCATTCGGCTTGTTAAAATCTGTTATAATCTCCTTAAGCCTCGGTTCGTTTTCCACTCGATTTGGTTAGCAATGCCCTTCCATGGCAGCCACATATGCGAGCGATCTGTTGCAAAATAGCCATTCAAGCATTTTCATCCAATCTCTCGCAAGTAACATTCCATACCTACTTGGGATGTTAACCACCAAAATGTCTACAACCTCGCTGGACCCCGGGTTCAGAATTTAATTGAATCTTGACATCATATAAGGTCCCTACTACATTTACCTCTAAACGGTCCAATTGCAAGACTGTGCACTTGGATGAAACTGGTTGTAGACCCAAGATTTGACATATCTCTATAGGCATGAGGTTGCTAGTGGCTCCTGTGTCTACCAAACAGCTATGCAAGTTCTTACCCGCAATTCTCGTAGTTAATAAGAATGGCGGGACATCCCTTCTCTCCTTTCGCAAAATCGGATGGGACTCAGCTCTTTTTTCCTTCCACATCGGATCGGGTGAGTTCAAAGCTCTTATCAACGCCTCCTTTTGACCAGTGCAATTTAGTCGCGTCCAGGAATGAAAGGCTAGATTTGGACTTCTTCATATCCTCCACTACGTCATAATTTGGTTTTTTGAATTTGACTGTCTTCTGGACGTCATTAGACATTTCTCTTCTGAGTGGAGGGGGAGGGTTGTTACTTGCCTTTGTATCTGGAGGAAGAATAGAACTGTTTGGAGGTGTTGATGAGGTTTTAGGGGCTTTAGACTTACTCCTCAAATGGTACCCATGAGTCCCCTTTTTGAAATCTCGAAAATCTTGCACCTCCCGTTCCAAAACTTCATCTTCTTCCTCCTCGCTCTCACCCTCTTGGTGATATACTCGTTTCCATCACCATGATATTTTCATCTTGTTGATACGATGGATCCTCATTTGATACCGGGCTCCAAATCATCAACTTGTGCCTCAAGACAATGAGTGTATCTAGCTATCTCGGGGCAATTCCTTTCATTGTGTTCTTTTGTGTTATGTAACCTCGCACCCTCTTTCCCATGCCAAATCGAAAGATTCAAAAGAGAATTGGATTGACTAGGGCCTGCAGAAGCATCTAATTGATTAGCAATGGGAGCAGGAACTCCCCCATTGTTTGGCTTAGTGTTCCAGTTCCTCCCTCTATTGTTAAAATTCTGACTTGGGTGAGGGGCACGGGACTCATGCTTCTGCTGTTGAACTCTGTCATTACTTATTTTATGCACTAGTTTCTTGAGCTCTTCGACTTCCGAAAGGACATCCTTCGGTGGAACCACATTGTTGTTAACCCCCATTGGATTTGCATAATTGATGGGGTCTTGATTCCACATTTGGGTGGGGTTCTGAGGAATTGGATTCCCAAATGGATTGATACCTTGAATTGGGATTGGATTCGGAATAGGAACTATGGCTTGAGGATTGACTTGACTAGTTTCCCGCGTAGTTGATTGACTGTTCCGCAAAAATGCAAGAACAGGTGGAATGGCTGCGATTGGTTGGATTGGAATGGGTGCATATGCGGGTGCTGATGGATACGGCTGCGGATATGGGAATGCGTTCATACTTGGCATTTGTGGTGCCATGAGCTGATTTTCTTGGGGAACTTGACCATATGGAGCACCTTGTCCCAACATAGGCATTTGGGTAAACCCGTAGCCTTGCGGTGTCAACTGCTGCTCAATAGTCATGGCTTCATTATAGGCCAAAGCTAGCATGGTGACCTGAGGATTACGCCTTGCAAACATGGCTGTCATGGGGTCCAATGCCCCAAAGTATATTTGCAAAGCTACTGCAAGATCGATGGCAAAATGTCTAATTGCTCTGTTATAGTTCTTTTGGAATCTCTGATTAAACATTCGGATTGGTTCCCCTTGGCCCCGTTTGCATGTAATGAACTCGATTGTAAATAGTTGCGGGATCTAAGGGAGACCTAAATCGATTGACAAATGCATTTTCCATTTGTGTCCAAGAGGTGATTGAACCAGCTGGCAAGCATATATACCATTCATATGCTATTGGATCCAAGCTCATGGGGAAAAGTCTGCAGGCTACATCTTCATGCTGAACTTGCAGTCTAATTAAAACATCTCTATAGACTTGGATATGTTCTTATGCTGTTCTTAGGCCATCTGGCTTATATTTAGGCAGAAATCTTTCAATGTTCTTGGGGATTTCATGGATATCCCCAAAGAATATTCAAAGGAGTATTGTTAGCTCCATACCAAGGAGTTGTTGGAGCTTGAGCCATTTGACTCAGAATTGATGTAGACAGACCTACAATAGCAGAAGAAATGTTACAAACTATAGGCACACTAGGGGCAACATATACTACTGGCGTAGGTCCACTCGACGTTCCTGGAGAAAACAGGCCTTTTGCTACTGGAGTGCTTACGACTTGCTTGACTTTACCCTTGGGAGTACCAGTAAGGTCGTGAAAAATGGTTTCTCCGGTTGTTTGAGACATGGTCGCAATAAGGCGTGGTGGGTCCAGCCTGCCTGAGGAAACCCTCGGCTAGTTCGAAGAAAACCTGCAACAAACAAAAAAAAATAGTGTTGCAGTTTAGCCATAAATTATTTCAGAATTAAATTAAAACAAAATATTCAGATATAAAAATTAAAATAAATAAACCGATCAGCCCTCCTTCTAGCGCCAACTGCTGATTGGTGTTTTAACCCGATTGTGAAAACACACTCTCTCGTAGGATCCGAGTCCTAAATCCTCTGCTTGCAAAGAAAAACGATTTCTCCAAGGTTCTTATTATGCTGATTATTAATTATCAAGGATTTTGTTTAAAATGAAATGCTAAGAACACCTTAGGGTTTGCAAGTGGATGTTAACAAGGTTAAAGCAGATTTTATTCATTTTGAGTCCATTGAAAGTTCAAAATTTATAAACCATAGTGCCCCTTGTTAACATCCACTTACAAACCCTAAGGTGTTCTTAGCATTTCATTTTAAACAGCATCCTTGATAATTAATAATCAGCATAATAATAACCTTGGAGAAATCGTTTTTCTTTGCAAGCAGAGGATTTAGGAATCGGATCCTACAGGAGAGTGTGTTTTCACAATCGGGTTAAAACACCACTCAACAGTAGTTATTCACCATATGGTTGGTAGTTGCGGTTTTTTGGCTATAGCTATTCAAAGTAGACATTCCAACCAAATTATGCTCTGCATTACTATTTATGCTCCGACTTCTTTGGAGGAAAAAAAAGACAGTGGAAGGATATTACTCATATTATCTCTCATTTTCCTAAATCTTGGATCTTGATCGGAGGAGATTTCAATACCATCCTCTCTCTAGATGAGAAAATGGGGGGAAATAGAAATTTGGGCAAAAGCACTGACCTCATGAGAGAATATATTGCAAACCTCCATCTTGTGGATATCCAACCAGATAATGGACTTATGACTTGGTCTAACGTAAGGCAAGGCTTAGCTTGTATAATGGAGAGATTGGATAGGTTTTTGCTCTCTAAAAATTTCTTAATCCATGGTCACATTCCTAAAGTGAAGACTCTTAATAATGCTGGTTCGGATCATTGGCCAGTCATGGTGGAAATGTGGAAAACCAATGTGAGTTTCTTTCCTTTTTGTTTTCAATTAATGTGATTTAGAGACATTTCCTTCAGACCTCGTGTGCAACAATTGTGGAAGGAAGGTAAACCTAGGCATGGGACTAAGATGTTCTATTTTTCCAAAATACTGCTATACATTAAATCCAAAATCAAGACTTGTAACTAGAAAGAGTTTGCGAATGTTCATAAAAAAAAAATGAATTTATTGCTCATATTGAAAATTTGAATAAGAAAATCCATTTAGATGGCCTCACAGAGAAGAGAAGTGCAGATGAAATTAAACTCACAACTCAGTTAGAGGAATGTGAAAAAAGAGAATAAATCTTATGGAAGCAAAAATCTAGAATTCAATGGCTCAACGAAGGAGATCGAAACACAAATTTCTTCCACAAATTTATTCTAGCTCAAAAATCTCACAATTTTATTTCTTCCTTAAAATTAGATTCTGGAGATGTTGTTTATACTTGGGATGGCATGAACTCTATTGTTGTTGATTACTTTTCCAATATTTTTGTTGCTACTCCTATTGACTCAGCTTCACAACAAAATTTTCTTCAAACAATCCCTTCTTTTATCACTTCTGAGGAGAACTCTATTTTGACTGCTCCTCATTACTATCAATGAGCTTCAACAAGTAGTTTTTAAAATGCAAAAAGGGAAAACCCCAGGTCCTGATGGTTTTTCCATTGAGTTCTACCAAGAGTTTTGGGATATCCTTCATGTTGATTTATTAGAGATGGTGGAAGAAGCTAGGAAAGCCAAAGAAATTTTTAAGGTTATCAATAAAACTTATATTACTCTTGTTCCAAAAGCTCAAGAGGTTGATCATATCTCAGCTTTTAGACCTATTGCTTTATGTAATGTTCTTATTAAAATCATTACTAAAATCATGGCAGAAAGGTTGAAGCCTCTTTTGCATAAGATTATTTCCCGGAGCAATGGGGTTATGTGGAAGGACGTCAAATAGTAGATGAGATAGTTCTTGCTCAGGAAGCCATCCATTCCATGGATATGCAAAATTCTCCTTCCATGTTCATTCGATTACACTTATCCAAAGCTTATGACAGAGTGGATTGGCACTTCCTTATCAAAGTTTTGAGGCAATTTGGTTTCTCTAATGATTGGATAGATTGGATTATGGGATGTATCTCTTCAGTTTCCTACTTAGTTCTTATCAATGGCAGGCCTTCTCAGTCATTCCCAGCTTCCAGAGGTATCAGGCAAGGTGACCCGTTATCCCCTTATTTATTCATCATTCTTGTTGAATGCTTGGGTAGGACTATAACCAAAAAGAGGGAAAATAAAACCCTTGAGGGAGTTACCATTTCTCATGGAGCTAGACCTATCTCTCATCTTCAATTTTTGGATGACTCTACTCTTTTAGGTAAAGCTACAGTTAAGGAAGCTTCTAATATTAAGAAAATCATTAGCTATTTTTCTAAGGCTACATCGGGCGCTTGATCAATAAAGACAAATCTAAAGTTATTTTCTTTCACCGCTCTCGCTAGACAGAATCCATGGTCTTGGATAAATTAAGATATAAGAAGACCTCTCTTCCAATCACTTATTTAGGTATTCCCATAAATATTCAAAGGCAGAAAAATAAATATTGGAATTGGTTGTTGGACAAAGTCAAGAAGAAAATTGGAAAGTGGACCAACAAGTGGCTTTCTTCTGGGGATAGAATCACCTTGGTAAAATCAGTCCTTCAAGCTATTCTTATTTATGTTTCTTTTGTTTTGAATATCCCAAAGGCTGTTCTTCGATAATTGGATAAAATCAGTCATTTTTTCCTTTAGAGTGGTACTAAGGAGAAAAAAAAATGGGCCTTGGTGAAATGTGATACTTTATGTCTTCCTAATAGTGAAGGGGGGTTAGGATTCCCGTCTTCTATTAATAACAACAAAGCTTTAGCTGCTAAATTATATTGGAGGATGTTGCATAACCCCAATGCTCTTTGGGCCAATAATATCCGTGCTAAATATGTTGAGAACAAAAGTCCTGAAGACCTTGTTCGCTCTCAACTTCCTACCAAAGGTTCTCCTATTTTAGCAGTTCTTAAGAGTGGTGATGATTTGATAAAGAAAAAATTATTTTGGATCATTCATAATGGTCAACAGGAAAATTTGTGGATAGATTCTTAGGATGGTCACAAGCCTTTGATAACTCAGTTTTTCGATTGGAGAACTTGGATGGAGGAGCTTCACTGAGCTAATTGGATAAATGTGGCTAATTACTATCGGTACCATACTGGTAATTCAAAGGTTGGTAGATATTGGATCCCTATTGAGGACTGGCCTATTCAAATCCCAGAAAGGCAAAGACAAGATATCCAAGGCATCCTTCATATGAGATCCCTCTCTTGGTCCCATGAAAAATATTGTTTTGGATGGAACAACACTACTAAGGGTGAGTATTCAGTTGCTCAAGGTTATTTGACCTTATGCCATAATAATACCAATCATTCTTCTGACATCTATTCTCTATTGTGGGCTCAAAATCTCTGGCCTAAGGTGAGGTTCTTTAATTGGTTTTTATTGCATCATAGGGTGCTTACTGGTGAGCAACTTATGAAGCGTGGTTTTCATGTCCCTTTTATATGTAAAATGTGTGAAGAGAATGTAGAAAATCTCAACCATCTTTATATTGAGTGTACTTTAGCCTCTGAGCTATGGAGGAGAATGGCCACTTTACTTGGCTTACAGTGGTCCAATTTTTTTACTTTTGAACAACTTTGGATGGATTGGCCTAATCAAGAGGGTTTTGATCATTTTATTAGGCAGTTAGTTTGGATGGGTTCTACCATTCTTCTTTGGAATATTTGGAATGAAAGGAACAACCAAATTTTTAATCAAGATAGGAAGGATATTCACTATATTTGGCAAAAGACCATAGCCAACTTAGTTGAATCATTCCATCAACTTCTTAATCACCCCCAAAACTCCCACCAAATATAGGATCAAGTGATGCAAATATTGAAGATTAAATCTTCTAAGGGAAACCAACTTAAAGGGAATGTGAGTATTAGTAAGATGGATAGGACTAGAAATTGGCAACCTCCTCCTAAGGATTTTGGAAAAGTCAATACTGATGGAGCCTCTAGAGGGAACCTTGGAAAATCTAGTGTGGGAGGAATTGGTAGACTTTCAGATGGCTCCCTGGTTTTTACTTTTGCTGAAAATTTGGGTATTCTTTCCAATAACCTTGCTGAGGGGTATGGTATCCTCAGAGGCCTTCAGGAGGCTAATAAGGTTGGATGGGAAAAGGTGTTAGTTGAGTCTGACTCTCAACTTATGATTAATCTCTTGAAGACTCCTTCTAAGAATCATAAGGTGGATTGGAGAATAAAAAGAATTATTGAGAAGATTCAATTAATCTAGATGGGATTTTTGAAAGTTGATTACAATCATGTGGTCAGAGATCAAAACAAGAGTGCTGATGCTTTAGCTAATTGGACTTTGGACAAAGGTGATCTTACTTGTTATGCCCACCCTCCTATATGGTGGGCTTCTCAAATTAGGGAAGCTATTTTTTCTATCATTCCTTTGGATGGCTCCAGTTCTGAAGGTACCCAGTTTCTTCTTGCTTTTTTTTTTTTTTTTGCTTCTCTTTGGTTCATTCAATTTTTTTAGTTCCCTAGCTCATTCTATTCTTTAATTTTTTTCCTCTGTTGATTCTTGCCTTAATAGTATTCTAGTCTAGATAGGTCATTGTTATGTTCAAATTTTTTCTTTTTTCTTTTTGTTTTTTTTGTTTAGTTTTTTAAGGTGGGTGGGTTCTTTTGTTTTTTTTTGTTTTTGTATTCTTTGTGTTGTTTTTTGTTGTTCATGTGTTTTTGTTGTTTTGTTTTTTTTTTATGTTTTTTGTTATTGTTCTTGTGTTTTTTCATTCTTGTTCTTGGGTTTCTCTTTTTTTGTGTTATTTCATGTTTTTATGTGTGAGTGTTTTCTATGTTTTTTGTTTTTGTTTATTGTCTGTTGTTGGTTGTTTTTTATTTTTATTTTTATTTTTTATTTTTTTTATTTTTTAGGTTTTGGTTGTGTTTATTTTTCATGTTTTTTTTTGGGTTATGTCTTTGTAGTGTTCTGTTGTTTTTGTCTTGTTTGTGTTTTGTTATGTGTTTCTTGTGTTTTTCTATGTGGTTTGTGTTGTGGTTTCTTTTATCTTATTGTGCGTGTTTGGTTGTGCTTTTTTTTTTTACACACTCAAGGAGCATGTTTTTTATTTTATTTTATTATTTTTGTTGTTATTTCATTTTTTTTAAATTGGTTTTGTGTCTTTGTTTGCTCCTTGAGTATGTCAAAGGTGGTAGGCCAGGTCTGAGCCCAGGGCATTTTTGGTGGAATGGATATCCCTGCCTCCTTGGGTCTTACCGAAAAGTGGTATCCCTTTTGGGATGTTTTCCACAAATAAAAAATAATAAAAAATAAAAGAAGAATAGAGAAGCATCAAAGCTTCCAAAGAAGAAGAATAGAGAAGCATCAAAGCTTCCAAAGAAGAAGAATAGAGAAGCATCAAAGCTTCGAGAAGAAAAGAAAAAAATATAGAAGCATCATGCTTCCAGAGAAATGAAGAAAAGAGAAGCATCAAAGCTTCCATATAAGAATAAGAAGAGAAGCGGTATAAGCTTCCAAAGATGATACAAGAAGGAAAGCATCATAACCTTCCAAATATTAAAAAAATATTTAAAGAGGTATAAGTTTTAGAGTTTCTGGTCAACCAGAGATAGAGATCCTGACCAGAAGGACCAGGTTGACTAAAGGAGCAAATTTTGCATAATATTTCAATCTAGGTTGTGGTATCACCTAAGCACGATACAAGTGATATTTCAGTAAGATTTCAAAATCTTCAAAGTGTGTCATGTCATAGCCACTCACTAGCAACAATATGAGCGCTATAACAGAGTCGAAGAAGCTCATTTTTTAGGAAATCTAGAAATAGAGCCAAAGAAGCTAATTTTTTGAAGAAAATATTAGTACTATATTAGATCTAAAGAAGCTCATTTTCTAGAGGAAAATTGAGTGCCATATCAAAGTCGAAGAAGTTCACTTTCTAGAGGAAATTTGAGCACCATATCAAAGTAGAAGAGCACCACCTTCTAGAAGAAACTTGAGTGTCATATCAAAGTAGAAGATCACCACCTTCCAAAGGAAACTCAAGTTCCATATCAAAGTAGAAGAGCACCATCTTCCATAGGAAATTTAAGTGTCATAGCAAAGAGCTAAGCATTAAGCTAAAGCATACGAAAAAGAGCAGTTAAGCTTAAGCAGACAAAAAGCTAGCTAGCAAAATCAAAAAGTAACATGTGTACGTTACATTTGAGGTAGTGTTGATCAAGGGTGTTGCAATAGTAAATATTTGTAAAATAGTGTATCGTGAGGAGGAAAATGTAAGGTAAATCACCTTTATATTTTGATAATTGTTTTTGGCGCTAAAGTTTAATGAAGTTAAATTGAAATTTTAGAAATGTTATTTTATAAGTTGGAGATAAAAGAAATTCAACTATTTAGAGAAAATTAATATTTAGGTGGGAGTTACAAGGACTTTAACCTTATTGAATTAAATTTGATATTTGCAATTAATATTCTTGCAATTCAATTTTTTGAAAAATCAAAAATATTTAATTATGGAGAGATAAGGTTTACTACTCCAAAAAGAAAATTTGAAATTTAGTTTAAAACTTGATTTTGAAATTTGAAGATTTAGAAAATTTGATATTTGAAAAATAATATAATTGGCAAAGTTAATTATTTGGGAGATAAAAGGTTTACTACTTCAAAGGATTAAAAAAATTTAAAAAATTTAAATTTGCAAATTTATTTTTAAAGTTTAAATTTGAAATTTTATTGAAATTGCAAGTGATTAACTTTGGAGTAAAAAGGATTACAACTTCAAAGAATTAAATAATATTTGAATTTAATTTGGAGTAATTGTTATAGTACTATTACCTTATTTGGTAATTAGTTGATTCTCCTAGGTTAGATTAGTTATTTACTACATTATTCTACTATCCTAGGTTAGATATTTGCTTTACCGATATTCCTTATTGTTGGCAAGTATTTGTTAGCATATTTTTTTGTTTGTTGTTAGTGACATCTTAGGGCAGATTTGATTGACGCATATTTATGCTATATTTAGCCTTAGACTTATGTATTTATATGTGCTACATTTTAATAAATCATATCACCTATTCTATAGTCTAATATGGTATCATAGCCATTAGGGACTGCTCCACATCTGACATGGGCTGCTTCGTATTTTAGCATCTAAAATGCTTTACCATTTGGTGAATTGTAGGGACCTGGCCTGTGAACTACTACCAAAGATATGTGTTGACGATTGATCTAACTAGATCTGTGGCCTTGGTGGACTCGTTCTGTGAACTATTCACCGAGAGGTCTACTGACATTAAACCACACATATCACCAGACTATGGTGAATCGGATTGGTGGCTCCAGGTAAATCTAATCGGATGACATGGGGGATGGGCACTGACTAAATGGACCAGGCATATGTGACCTACTGGAAACCCTAAGGACCTTATGAGTTTCATGTGACCACAGGACTTGATGAGCATTGGAGGAGCTTAAGACTCATGGTGAGACGACCTACCCTGATGCGGGCTGATGTGGCCTTGACCTGGATGATGACTGACGGGCACTAACTGAATGGACTAGATATATGTGGCCTACTGGTAACCCTAAGGACCTTACGAGTTTTGTATGACCACAAGACCTGATGAGCATTAGAGGATATTGAGACTCGTGGTGAGACGGCCTACCCTAATGTTGGCTGATGTGGCCTTGACCTAGATGACGACTGGATCTAAAGAGCGAATGATCCTAGATGGACTGTATGGACACGTACCAAGACTTGACAACACACCACTGATGGACCGATCCACCTAGAAACTGACGCAACTCCTAGATATGGTAGAGGCGAGCCCACATAAAGGACAAAATTTGGTACAGACAACAAGGTGAAGGATACATGGTGGAAGGCTTCACGAAAAATCTTTGTGAGTAAAGGTAGACTACCATGAGATAGCCAATATCTTAAGTGGGTGTTTTTCTATTTAAACACTATCTTTTCGATCGTGTATCAAATGTTGGATATTGCTTTTCCACACTGGCGCAAAAGCAATGGCTCCGTCGCAGATCCGTTTGCAGGTAAGAATATTTTATAGACACATTGCAGCATGCAAGCCACTGTGCATAGACTAGACACATCCACAGATCGATTTCAGCCATTTGAAGGGAACCCGTGGTATAGATCCGAAGAAGTGACTACAACATTTACCCCTGTAGACCAAAAATAGAATGTTTTTTTATCAGTTTTGTAGATGTTTTCGATCACCAGAAGATCAAATGTAGATCGACCGTGGGTGGACTGCATTTTATTGGTGGACGTTGTAGATGGATCTCTTCAATGGTTTATGTTAGACGATTCTTGGCATGATCATGGAGGATCGAAGGTTGTTGCATTGGTGAGCTCAAATATACATGCACTTGGGTCGATCACAAATCCAATCATGGGTGATTTCAAACCATAGGTGAATTGCAAGTTGGTTCTATTTCAGAGCAACAGACATTTCTCAAAGCAACCATCTGAAGATTTTCAGATAGACTCCTACCGTCAGAATCCAATCATCATATGAAATAGTGGAGAGCCGCACACGTTTGAAGAACATTTGAGGAAATAAAACCAATTTTTTATTCCATTCATAGTAACCTTAGATAGCACATATATTTATAATGAGACACAAAAACAAATCGCGTAGATTTTGAGGGGATTGGGATGGAGGGATAAGGGATGATATGGAGGGATAAGGAAGAGGATAAACAGGAGGAATAAGGAGTGAAAGGATAGGAGGAATAAGGGGAAGGAGGAGAAATAGAAGAAATACAGGGAGAGAAGAAAAAAGCTTGCCGACATTCAAATGTGCATTCACACCGGAGCCAACTATTTCTAAGCTACTTCGGATGTGGACGCGTTCACATTGTAACACTCTCCCCCTTAAAGTTGAGAGGACTGACTAGAAAGTCTCTCAGCTTTATAAATTGAGCTTTAGCCATCGCTTTGGTGAAGATATCTGCAACATTCTCCAAAGTGCGGAAAAATTTAAGCTCAACAATCTCTTGCTCCACCATGTCTCGGATGAAGTGGTACTTCATATCAAAATGCTTCGTTCTACTATGGTGGATTGGATTGTATGCCAACTGAATGGCATTGATGTTGTCACAGTAGATTCTGGTCGGACCACTTTGCTGCTCTCCAATCTCTTCCAACACTTTTCTTAACCACAAGGCTTGAGTACTAGCATAGGTGACTGCTACATACTCAACTTCTGTAGAAGACAAAGCTACCACAGTTTGCTTTTTGGAACTCCAAGTTATTAGTCCTGATCCCAGACTAAAATAGTTCCCTAAAGTTGATTTCCTGTCATCAATGTTGCTACCCCAATCACTATCACTGAAGCCTACAAGCTTGATAGTGTTACATTTATGGTATTGGATTCCAAAATCCAATGTACCCTTCACATATCTGAGAATTCTCTTAGCTGCCTGCAAATGCAACTCAGAAGGGCTAGCCATAAATCGAGAGACAAGAGAAACAACATACTGAATATCAGGTCTAGTGTTGGCGAGAAACATCAAACTCCCAACCATGCTTCTGAAAGTGGTCACGTCAACTTTTGGTGCTCCATCATCTTTGCTTAATTGGATCCCATGTCCAACTGGAGTTGCAACCGGTTTGCAATGCTCCATAGCAAACTTCTTGATCATGTCTCGAGCATACTTATGTTGACAGATGAAGATCCCTGTATCTGACTAATGAACCTCCATTCCAAGGAAGTAGTGCATTAAGCCGAGATCCTTCATCTCAAACTGCTTCATCATGGAGCGCTTGAACTCCATATTCACTTTTTCATTACTACCCATGAATATGAGATCATCTACATACAAGCAAACTATGAGGATGTCATTACCTTGCTTCAGGTAGTAAAGGGTGGGTTCATTTTTGCTTCTGGTGAACCCAAAATCTTTGAAGTACCCATCAATGCATGAGTACCAAGCTCGTGGTGCCTGCTTGAGGCCATAGAGTGCCTTTTTCAGTCTGTAAACAAGGTGCTCTTTACCTTGCTCTTGAAATCCTTGAGGTTGCTCAACATACACTTCCTCTATCAAGTACCCATTGAGAAAGGCACTCTTCACATCCATGTGTTGAATTTTCCAACCTTTGTGAGCAGCTAAAGCAAGAACTGATCTGATTGTCTCTTGTCTGGCTACAGGAGCAAATGTCTCCTCATAATCAATACCATACTTCTATGTAAATCCTTTTGCAACCAATCTTGCTTTGTGCCTTTCAATACTTCCATCAACATTGAACTTGGTCTTGAAGACCCATTTGCATCCAACACATTTCTTGCCTTTAGGAAGCTTTACCAGCTCCCAAGTGTCGTTGTTTTTTATAGAGGTTATCTCCTCTTTCATGGCATCTTGCCAAATTTTTTGAGTACATGCCTTCTCATAACTAGAAGGTTCAAGTTGTGCACTAGTTAACAAGGCATAGTTAACTATATCTCCCCGAGGTTCTTGGGAGTCATCATCACCATACAAATGCATATTTTCAAGTCTTTGCAAGACTAAACTCATTTCACTAGCTTGACTTCTAGTATATCTTCTTTGAAATTTTTTATCCAACATCTGATAATATGGATGATGCTGGAGTGTTCTCTTACCTCTGGATGGAGAATCAATATCCATTGGTGAGGAACTGACTGACCTTTGTGGAGAAGGACTTGGTGAAGAAGTTGATGAACTTGAGGATGAATGTCTGCTTGGGCTTGGAGGAGGAGTATCCTTACCTTTCTTTGGAGCCATCTGCTGCACCTGTTTAGAAACTGCATCATTGGATTCATCATCACTGAATATTTGGGGATGGCCCCATTCTCCCCCTTCATCAAAAATCACATCCCTGGAAAGCACAATCTTTCGAGTCCTGGGATTGTAGAGTCTGTAAGCTTTTGTGGTCTCATAGTACCCTACAAAAATGCATGCTTGACTCTTAGGATCAAGCTTCTTTCTCTGCTCATCAGGAATGTGTGAATACGCCAGTGAACCAAACACTTTGAAATGCTTGACATTTGGTTTCTTACCATACCATGCTTGGTAAGGAGTTTTCCCTTTCAAACTTGAAGTAGGGCTCCTATTCAAAATATACACACTGGTCCTGGCTGCATCTGCCCAATACATATTACTCAAATGCTTCGTCTGAAGCATAGATCTTGCCATTTCTACAATGGTGCGGTTCTTTCTCTCAGCCACACCATTCTTCTGTGGAGTGTAGGCAGTAGTGAACTGCCTCTTTATTCCATGTTTTTTACAAAAATTCAAAAATTCATTAGAGGAGTATTCTCCTCCTTTATCTGATCTAAGACACTTAACAAAATATCCACTCTCATTTTCAACTCTTGTTTTAAAATCTACAAAGCAATCAAATGCCTCATCCTTATGCTTCAAAAAATATATCCAACACATTCTTGAAAAATCATCAATGAAAAGAAGAAAGTAAGAGTTGTTACCAATGCTCTTGGTCTGCATTGGACCATAGATGTCCGAATGCACTAGCTGGAGTGGATAACTGGCCCGCCATGCTTGCCCTTTAGGAAATTTGGACCTAGCATGCTTGCCCAAGGCACAACCTTCACAGACTTCCTTATTGTCCTGAACTTTAGGAAGTCCGGTCACCATTGCTTGAGAGGTTAACATCTTCAAACTAGCTGAATTCATATGACCGTATCTCAAGTGCCACAACACACTTGGATTTGAAATAGCAACATTTGCTAATTGATCTTCCCCTGGATGACCAAACTTTAGAGGGAATAGCCTATTCTTTGTCATTGGCACTTGTGTAATGATTCTATTACTATTATTTTTATCAAAAATGGTGCATTTACCCTCATCAAAAAGCAACTTGTAGTTCTTTTCTAACATTTGACCAACACTTAAAATATTGTGTTGGAGATGGGGTGTGTAATAGATATCACTTACTTGCCTAACGCCTTCTTTAGTTGGAACCGCCATGGCTCCAATGCCTTCAACCGCCAATGACTTGTTGTCTCCCAACTTGATGTTGGATTTGTAGGAAGAATCCAGGGTAGCAAAGAGTTCTTCTTTGCCACTCATATGATTTGAACACCCAGTGTCCAAAATCCAGGTGTCATTCATGTTTTGATCTGACTGGCCATATGAGAGAAAGAGATTTGTGGTCCCTTCCTCTTCTCCAAAATTGCCATACTGACTGCTCTGGCTGTTGTTGCTCCCTTGTGAAGGCTTTGACCAACAATCATGAGCATAATGGCCAGGTTTGCCACAATTGTAGCAAACTTTCTTCGACTTGTCACTTCCTTTTCCTCGGCCTGGATGCTTTCCTCTATTTTGTTGTCCACCCCTATTCTAACCTCCACCTTTGTTTGAAGATCCTCCGCTGCTTGGGGTTCCACCTCGTGGATTGTTCTTGCCTCTTCCTCTATGCTGACCTCTGCCATGACCTCTACCTCTTCCTTCTTGTGAAGCAAAGGCTTTATCATCTCCTCCATGGCTGGTGGAAGGAGAGTCCTACAATATTTCTTCATGTGAAAGAAGAGAACCAATTAGTGCTTCAAAAGAAAGAGTGGTCAAATATTTTGACTCTTCAATAATGATTGCTACATGATTCCATTTTGGAAGAAGTGTTCGCAACACTTTCTTCACCATAACCTCAGGCTTAATATCTTCACCTAGAGTGACCATTTTATCTACTACGGCTTTAACTCGCACGCAATAGTCTCCTACTTTCTCATTTTCTTGCATTCTGAGATTTTCAAAATCTCTCTTCAGTGTTTGAAGTCTAACCTGTTTTATTTGATCACTACCCTGAAATATTTCCTTCAAAGCATCCCAAGCATCTTGTGCAGTTACATAGGATGCTATCCTAGGGAAGATACTCTTATCTAGGGCTGTTTGTATATGGTATAGGGCAAAGGAATTATTTTTTTGGGCTTCCTTTTTAGCTTTTTTATCTGCAACACTCAAAGCTGCCCATTCGGTAGCTGTGGGTTCTGCATATCCTTCTACTATAATATCCCATAAACCTTTGCCAATCAACATTGTTTTCATCTTTATTGACCAGTATTCATAATCACTACCATTGAATTCTAGAATTGGGAGACTTGTGTTTGAGGCCATTTATACTACTTGAAATTAAACTTTGATTTGACTAAAAATAGGAAATACAAAGCAAAGTAATTACACGTTCAAATCAAATCTAGCCTTTTTAATTCTCTCACTGATTTCTTGCTCCTCTTGTTGTGGATTGCCCAATATTGGATGCCCAAAATTATCGGTAATGGAATCCTCGTCGTCGTTGATGACGATGATTTCAGGGGTTGGTTCTTGGCTCTAGCTCTAGCTCTGGCTCTAGCTCCACTGGCTCTGGTTCTGGATTAGGAGAGTGTGGTGTATAGCTCTCACTTGATTCTATTTCAGGCACTATAGGTGTATAACTATCACTTGATTGTCCTTCAGGTGACTTCTATGACCGTCTCTGACTCTTCTATTCTTTGCCCGAAGATATTGTCCTCTGAGTCAGCCTCGTATCTAGAATCGGGCTTCCTCTGGTGGGCTATGACTGCGTTTTGTAATTGGGTGAAAACTGTATGCAAACCGTATCTCCAAACTTTTTCGTCAAACCATTCGGCGTTCTCTCTTTGTAAAAGAGAACAAAGAGCATGATAGCATCCGGTTGATCTGATCATCTACTCATCAATGCAAAAAACAACTTCATTAGAGCCACTAAGATTAAAATTTTCACCCTTTTATAGCCGCTGAGGCTATTACAAAAAAATATTTAGCCTTGAACGGGGTTCCAAGGGGCAGCGCCCCTGGAGTCCAAAATTTTTTGGAAGTGCTAAACGGGCGCTCCGGAAGGCTTCTCGGCACTTTTATGCTCCCTCTTTTACAAAGATTGCTCTTTTAAATTTTTCATAAAAAACAAGCTTTTCAAGCCCTTGGGTGATTTACAATTTGCCTCTAGGGCAATAGAGGTTCACAATAAACTTAATAAAGTAGTTAAATATTTTGAATTTAATAAAAATTAATATGCTTTATAATTATAAAAAAACTTTTTTTAAAATAATTTATAAAGCATTTTTAACATTTATTAAATTAATATTTAAAACTTTAACTAAGTTTAATTAAAAACTTTAAATAAAATTAAAAAAAAAATTTGAACCTCTTTCCTGTGGATCGAACCCGCAACCTCTTGAAACGGCCTGAACACTTCTTGCCACCACGCCCCGCGGCACCTTTGAAAGCGAAGAAGGCACCTCGTGCCTTTTATCCCCTTATCATCTAGTGACAAAGAATAAAAAAACAATTATTTGGTCCGACGGGTTTCGAACCCGAGACCTACAATCCGTCAAGAACAACCTCTGCCAACCGTGCTACGCGCCTCGACTGGAAGGAAACTCGGGTGAAGAATAGAAGAGTCCTTCAGGCGATTGAAATTTTAAAAATAATTATCCCACATCGAGCAGGATGGGGATATCAATAGGGTTTATAACCCTTAATCGACACTTATAGAGTCGATTTCCTGTGGGCAATCACTGTCTTCGTCCTCTCTTCTGCCTACCGAACCCGGGTGTGCCACCTCAGCTCTTCCTCCTCGACCTACGTGCGCTCCTCAACCTACGTGCACCACCTCAGCTTCACAACTTTCGTGCCCAGCTCCTCAACTTCGGCTTCCATGCCCAGCTCCTCGCTCCCTGGTAGCTCTGATACCAGAATGAGGAAATAAAACCAATTTTTTATTCCATTCATAGTAACCTTAGATAGCACATATATTTATAATGAGACGCAAAAACAAATCGCGTAGATTTTGAGGGGATTGGGATGGAGATGGAGGGATAAGGGATGATATGGAGGGATAAGGTGTTGGCAATTTTGGGTACTTTGGGTACATTGCCTTTGCTCAAATGTATAAGTTGTCATTGATGTCAAAAGGCATTTTTGTGTTGATATCAAAAGAGTGTGATGTCAAGAATATCTTGAGAAGCTTCATTATGTTAAAGGGTTTTTATTAAAACCATGGTGACAAGGTTAAAGGTTTTTCTTAAAACCATTTGGACTCATTAAGGGTTTTTATTAAAACCAAGCTTAACTTAATGCAAAGGTCCATGTTTATTATTAATAATTAAATTAACTCAAACCTTTGTCAAAGGTCCAAGTTTAATTTATTATTAATAAAATAATAATAATTATTATTTTAATTATTATTAAAGGGTCTTTCAACCCTTAAGCGACGGAAGAAAAAAAGAATTCTTTCGCCGATATGTTGCCATCGTTGGAGGAGCGCCGACGTCAAACAGTTAAGGAGAAATGGCTATATAAGTGGGGATGATTTTCTAAAGTGAGCACCTCCGATTAATTGATGTCTGCGATTTGCATTTGCTCTGTATCTTTCGATTTGCGCTTGGCGTCTGCGATTTGTGTTTGCTCTGTATCTTTCGATTTGCGCTTGGTGTCTTCGATTTGAGCTTGCTCTGTGTCTTCGAATCTTCGATTGACGTCTTTGAAATCGTGCTTGTTCTGTGTCTTGGAAACCATGCTTGGCATATTCGGATTTGAGCTTGGGCTGCATCCTTACCTTTTTGCTTGACGGTAGTGGATTGGCAATTGCACCTGAACTACGTTTTTCAGACTGTGTTGTGAGATGATTAATGCAAGCATTCAGTGACTTACGTTTTGGACAGCGCTCACCAGTTTGCATGTGGCTTGTGGAAGACATTTACGTTTTCCAAATTCTTGGCGTCAAAGGAAGATAAAAGAGAGGGCAGCTCTGTATTTCTTCGTTGGGCACTTGTGACCCAACGACGGTGGCGTTTAAGCGAAAGTGCTAGAAGGCAGAGGTGCCGAGTTCGATTCTCTTCGTTGGTAATTTTCTTTTGGTCGCGGTGTGCAAAGGATAGTGGCTGTGAATGCGTGGGAGGTATAAGGTTAAGGTATCATATTTGCTTTGACATTGTTTTATTGATGTTTAATGTTTATGTGGAGTAATAAGGTGTAAAGAGGTTTTACTTTGTATGTATATTATACTTCTGGTGGTTTTTACTAAGTTGGAGAAATAAGGTGTTATTTTGGATCTTTATTATTGTGTATTATTGTATAGTTGCTAACTCTAATTGGTGGCAAATTGAGAGTTAGTGTTGTGACAGATTTTGAGTTCTCCTTCTTCATCAAAGTAAAGGTATGGGCAACTTCTTCCATGTATGTTGTTGATGGTATATTTTCTGAAATTGAGTTTGGAGTGAAAAGGTTGTCTACTAGGTATTTTTGGTGTAAATCTTATTTTCTGGATATTGAAGATTGTTTATGCATTAAAGTCATTGATGAGTTTTTGGGTGAATGCATAATTCTGGTTGAGGAAGAGGAAGCATTTTTGCACTAGGGTTTATGTTAGTAAGTCTTGCTACTTGCACTGAGATGATGAAAACCTTTAGTTGGCTGTTTTGATATTGATGGTTGAGTTGCTTCCATAGAGGTTGTTTTTGATCAAGTTAGTGCTTTACTTGATACATGATATTGAGCTTACTCCATTGAGTTGATTTGAACAAGTTATTCTTTGCATTTGGTGATATTGTGTTGGTGGCTGTTTTGTTCAAATATCCTTGGAGGGAAAAGGATTTCTACTTGTTTCCTTTTCTTGTGATGATTGGGTAATGCTTCAAGGTTGATGTTGAGTTGAATGGTGTTGGTTGTCTAAACCTTGTTTGATGAGCATTGTTGTTGAAATCCTAATTGTTGGTAAAAAGAATATGAGTATCATTGCTATATAAGATATTGCATGGTTGGCAATTGTTGGGTTGTGTTTCATATTCTTGAGAAAAGCATACTACATCTATCTTATTCTTTTGAGATTGAGATTGAGTTGAGATTGAGATTGGGAGTTAAGTATAGAACATATTGGGTCTCTAACAATTCTCTTTATGTTTCTATGAGATTTGAGATTGAGATTGGGAGTTAAGTATAGAACATATTGAGTCTCTAACAATTCTCTTTATGCTTCTATGAGGTTTATGAATCACATTGGGTCTCTAACAATTCTCTTTGTGGGTTCATGCTAAGCAAGTTTTTCTTGGTGAGCTTGCTTGAGGTTTTGGAAAAGTTCGGTGGGGACTTGTGAGCAGGTTTTGGACAGAGTTTCGATGGGGACTTGTGAGCAGATTTGGACAGGTCCTAGCAGAGGACTTGTGAGCTGAGTTTTTGAGAGTTCTATCAGAGAACTTGAGGACAGAGGTGCATTGGTTCTTTGAGAAGAACCTGAGGATAGATTTGGCAAGTCTTTGAGAAGGCTTGTGTGCAGAGGATTGATTTGTTCAAAGAGTTGGACAGATCTGACAGACAGAGGAAGACTTGTACTAGACCGACTGACTGTGTTTGGTACAGGTAGTTGAGCTACTGTGGACGTGATCATAGAAGGTAGAGGTCTCTTAGGCTAAGCATTGAGGACAGGAGGTCTTCGATGGAAAGGAGTTCCACGTGTTGGCAAGAGGTAGAGGCAGTTGATCTTCTGAGGGATCATTTCCAGAGCAGAGGGGAAGGTATCTCCTTTGAGCAGAGGCTCATAAATTTAGATTGGGGGAAGGTGTCTCCTTTGGGCCGAGGCTCATAAACATTGTAATTGGGAAGGTTTCCCAAAGAACTTTGAGATAACTTTTAGAGAAAAGTTTTGTGGACGTAGCCCAGACATTCTGGGTGAACCACGTTAAAATTGGTGTCACTTTGTGGATGATATTGTGCATTGTTTTGATATTGCTTTGGGTATATTGCTTTACTATTTTGAAGTATAAAGGAAAAAGTAAAAAGAGGTCTTATACTGTTCACCCCCCTCTCCAAGTATAAGCTTGTGTTCTTCAATTGGTATCAGAGCGGGTGCCTTCGAAAAGTTTAACAGCTTGAAGGAAAAGCTAGTAAAGAACACAATGGATCATTCAAGTGGCAATGCAACACCTATTCTTGATGGGTCGGATTTTGGTCTTTGGAGTGCAAGGATGAAGGTTCATCTAATGGCACTTGGGAATGAGGTTTGGGAAGTGATTGAAGATGAGTACACTATTCCTGAACATGGTCCTAATACTAAAGAAGAAAGGCTCCTACATCACAACAATTCAAAAGCAATGAATGCAATCCCGAAAGGCTTACAGAAAGCAGATCTCACCAAAGTGATTCACCGCAAGACAGCCTAGTGAAATGTGGAATCAATTGAAGGTGGTTCATACAAGTGATACAAATGTCGGAAAGGCCAAGTTGAGACACTTCAAAGGTATGTTTGAACAACTCAAGATGAATGATGATGAAAATATTAGTGACTACATGCTTCGTATGGATGAGGTTGTTAACTCCATGAAAGACTTAGGTCTTGAGCTTGCTGAAAATGATGTTTGTGATAAGATTTTAAGATCTCTTCCTAATAGATTTAGTGAAAATATTTCTGCTATTGAGGAAGCTAAATATTTGGATAAGTTGAAAAAGGATGAGCTCCATAGTATACTTGCAAGATTTGAGTTGAGAACTCAAGTGAAGGTTGATGTCAAGAAAGAGGCAACTTTCAAGGCTACCAAGAAATCCAAGGGTAAACAACTTCAAGAGAGTGATGAGTCTTCTAGTGATGAAGAGGCATATTACAGAAAGAAAGGCAAGTTCTCTAGAAAGCACAAAAATATGAAAAATGTAAGATGTTTCAATTGTGGAAGGTTTGGTCATTATGCTACCGATCGTATCATTGCCAAGGATGAAAGTGATGAAGATAAACAGGACTGTAAGAGCAAGGATCCTAAAAAGCACAAGCATCATAGGAAAAACAAAGATGAGCACAACAATCAAGGAAAGAGGTATTCTCACAAACACAAGAAGAGTTTCTACCTAGACAAAGCAAGTAAGTGTTCTAGTAGTGATAGTGAAAGTTCTTCAAGTGATAATGAAAATGAGATGTTGTTCATATCGGAAAAAGAGGAAGAACCAAAACATAGATTCATTATCATGAAATGTCTTAGATGTGGAAATTTTGGTCACCTTGAGGATGATTGCACAAATAATGATTTGGTTTCTAGTATGTATGAGGATGCTTCAGAAAACTATAAGGAAGATGCATGTATGGTTTTTGAAAAGGGTAGCACCTCTAGTGATAAGAAATCTGAAAAAGGCTTTGATGATTCAAAAAGCAAACATATAGAGGAAGGTGAAGTAGATCTTAAAGGTGAACTTATTAGTGCTCTTAGTGCTTTGAAAAAGGAAAGAAAGAAGAATGCTAGACTCAAGGATAAGTTGGATGAATGTTGTATGGAGAGAGATGATCTTATAGAAAGTCTTGACTTCTCTATAGCTAAGACACAAGAACTCAAGGATGAGTTAGAGTCTAAGGTTCTTGAGTATAGTGAGTTAGAACAGAAAATGGCTTCTTTGAAAGAGGAAACTAAAGGGTACAAGGATAAGCTTCACAGGTTTCAAGATAGCTCCAAAAAGGTTAAGTCTCTCATCAAAGGTCAAAGAAAGACAACAGATAAAACAAGCCTTGGTTTTGTTAAGCCTCACAAGGAACAAGTTGGAGAGTCTAGTAAGAGACTCCAAAAGGAAGAGAGTTCTGATGAGGAAAGTATTTCAGATCATGAGTCCTTGAATGATAGATGCACAGAAATAGAAAACAGAATTCAGAATGAGAAGAAGAAGTTTTCAGAGCCTAAGAGGTCAAATAAAGGAAAGTTTCAAGGCAGATGTTTTGCTTGTCACAGGTTTGGTCACATAGCTTCACATTGCATGGCTCAAGTAAGGAAGGTAAATGACAGTTTTAGAGGTGGTAATTTCTTTCAAGGGTATTGCTACTCTTGTCAACAGTTTGGGCACAAGGCAGTTTATTGCAAGGCAAATATCAGGAACAGGTTTGATCAGAACAGGTTTGGTCGAATAGGTTTGGTCGAACAAGTTTGGTCGAAGGTTTGGTCAAAACAGGTTTGGTCAGAACAAGTTTGGTCAGAACAGGTTTGGTCAGAACTGGTGGATTCAAAGAACAGGTATGCCTAAAAGAAATAACATTGTTACTTGTTATAAGTGCAACAATGAAGGTCACACAACTAGATAGTGTAGAGCTAAAATTCTAGAATACAGGAACAGGAACAGTGGCATGATCAGGTCCAAGGATCAAGGCATGGATAAGAACAGGGATGAGAACAAGAACAAGAACAGTGATAGGAACAGGAATATGGACAAAGAGTTCAAGAGAAGGCCCGACAAGGAAGTTATAGACGCTGATGATGATCAGTGCCTAATGGGAGTTTTACTCCCACCCCAGAATTAATCACCTCATCAGGAGGTGGGGGAGGGACTAAGCTAAGAGGCTAATTCTTAGTCCCGAGCCCCAAAGGTGGCCCTTTGCCATTGATGACAAAGGGGGAGAGATATGAGTAAGGGGGAGAGCTTCAAAGTGAAGAGGAAAGCTTCAAGTCAGGGGGAGCAAAACTTCAAAGGAAGATTCTCAGTTGTTAGCACAGTTGGTTTTAGTTGGTTTCAGTTTTGGCTCTTGAGAAGTGTTTTCAGTAAAGGTTTGCCATCAATGACAAAGGGGGAGATTGTTGGCAATTTTGGGTACTTTGGGTACATTGCCTTTGCTCAAATGTATAAGTTGTCATTGATGTCAAAAGGCATTTTTGTGTTGATATCAAAAGAGTGTGATGTCAAGAATATCTTGAGAAGCTTCATTATGTTAAAGGGTTTTTATTAAAACCATGGTGACAAGGTTAAAGGTTTTTCTTAAAACCATTTGGACTCATTAAGGGTTTTTATTAAAACCAAGCTTAACTTAATGCAAAGGTCCATGTTTATTATTAATAATTAAATTAACTCAAACCTTTGTCAAAGGTCCAAGTTTAATTTATTATTAATAAAATAATAATTATTATTATTTTAATTATTATTAAAGGGTCTTTCAACCCTTAAGCGACGGAAGAAAAAAAGAATTCTTTCGCCGATATGTTGCCATCGTTGGAGGAGCGCCGACGTCAAACAGTTAAGGAGAAATGGCTATATAAGTGGGGATGATTTTCTAAAGTGAGCACCTCCGATTAATTGATGTCTACGATTTGCATTTGCTCTGTATCTTTCGATTTGCGATTGGCATCTACGATTTGTGTTTGCTCTATATCTTTCGAATAGTGCTTGGTGTCTTCGATTTGAGCTTGCTCTGTGTCTTCGAATCTTCGATTGACGTCTTTGAAATCGTGCTTGTTCTGTGTCTTGGAAACCATGCTTGGCATATTCGGATTTGAGCTTGGGCTGCATCCTTACCTTTTTGCTTGACGGTAGTGGATTGGCAATTGCACCTGAACTACATTTTTCTAGACTATGTTGTGAGATGATTAATGCAAGCATTCAGTGACTTACGTTTTGGACAACGCTCACCAGTTTGCATGTGGCTTGTGGAAGACGTTTACGTTTTCCAAATTCTTGGCATCAAAGGAAGATAAAAGAGAGGGCAGCTCTGTATTTCTTCATTGGGCACTTGTGACCCAACGGCGGTGGCGTTTAAGCGAAAGTGCTAGAAGGCAGAGGTGCCGAGTTCGATTCTCTTCGTTGGTAATTTTCTTTTGGTCGCGGTGTGCAAAGGATAGTGGCTGTGAATGCGCGGGAGGTATAAGGTTAAGGTATCATATTTACTTTGACATTGTTTTATTGATGTTTAATGTTTATGTGGAGTAATAAGGTGTAAAGAGGTTTTACTTTGTATGTATATTATACTTCTGGTGGTTTTTACTAAGTTGGAGAAATAAGGTGTTATTTTGGATCTTTATTATTGTGTATTATTGTATAGTTGCTAACTCTAATTGGTGGCAAATTGAGAGTTAGTGTTGTGACAGATTTTGAGTTCTCCTTCTTCATCAAAGTAAAGGTATGGGCAACTTCTTCCATGTATGTTGTTGATGGTATATTTTCTGAAATTGAGTTTGGAGTGAAAAGGTTGTCTACTAGGTATTTTTGGTGTAAATCTTATTTTCTCGGATATTGAAGATTGTTTATGCATTAAAGTCATTGATGAATTTTTGGGTGAATGCATAATTCTGGTTGAGGAAGAGGAAGCATTTTTGCACTAGGGTTTATGTTAGTAAGTCTTACTACTTGCACTGAGATGATGAAAACCTTTAGTTGGCTGTTTTGATATTGATGGTTGAGTTGCTTCCATAGAGGTTGTTTTTGATCAAGTTAGTGCTTTACTTGATACATGATATTGAGCTTACTCCATTGAGTTGATTTGAACAAGTTATTCTTTGCATTTGGTGATATTGTGTTGGTGGCTGTTTTGTTCAAATATCCTTGGAGGGAAAAGGATTTCTACTTGTTTCCTTTTCTTGTGATGATTGGGTAATGCTTCAAGGTTGATGTTGAGTTGAATGGTGTTGGTTGTCTAAACCTTGTTTGATGAGCATTGTTGTTGAAATCCTAATTGTTGGTAAAAAGAATATGAGTATCATTGCTATATAAGATATTGCATGGTTGGCAATTGTTGGGTTGTGTTTCATATTCTTGAGAAAAGCATACTACATCTATCTTATTCTTTTGAGATTGAGATTGAGTTGAGATTGAGATTGGGAGTTAAGTATAGAACATATTGGGTCTCTAACAATTCTCTTTATGTTTCTATGAGATTTGAGATTGAGATTGGGAGTTAAGTATAGAACATATTGAGTCTCTAACAATTCTCTTTATGCTTCTATGAGGTTTATGAATCACATTGGGTCTCTAACAATTCTCTTTGTGGGTTCATGCTAAGCAAGTTTTTCTTGGTGAGCTTGCTCAGGTTTTGGACAGGTTTCGGTGGGGACTTGTGAGCAGGTTTTGGACAGGTTTCGGTGGGGACTTGTGAGCAGATTTGGACAGGTCCTAGCAGAGGACTTGTGAGCTGAGTTTTTGAGAGTTCTATCAGAGAACTTGAGGACAGAGGTGCATTGGTTCTTTGAGAAGAACCCGAGGACAGATTTGGCAAGTCTTTGAGAAGGCTTGTGTGCAGAGGATTGATTTGTTCAAAGAGTTGGACAGATCTGACAGACAGAGGAAGACTTGTACTAGACCGATTGATTGTGTTTGGTACAGGTAGCTGAGCTACTGTGGACGTGATCATAGAAGGCAGAGGTCTCTTAGGCTAAGCATTGAGGACAGGAGGTCTTTTGTGGAAAGGAGTTCCACGTGGCCGGCAAGAGGTAGAGGCAGCTTGATCTTCCGAGGGATCATTTCCAGAGCAGAGGGGAAGGTATCTCCTTTGAGCAGAGGCTCATAAATTCAGATTGGGGGAAGGTGTCTCCTTTGGGCCGAGGCTCATAAACATTGTAATTGGGAAGGTTTCCCAAAGAACTTTGAGATAACTTTTAGAGAAAAGTTTTGTGGACGTAGCCCAGGATTTCTGGGTGAACCACGTTAAAATTGGTGTCACTTTGTGGATGATATTGTGCATTGTTTTGATATTGCTTTGGGTATATTGCTTTACTATTTTGAAGTATAAAGGAAAAAGTAAAAAGAGGTCTTATACTTTTCACCCCCCCTCTCAGTATAAGCTTGTGTTCTTCATAAGGAAGAGGATAAACAGGAGGAATAAGGAGCGAAAGGATAGGAGGAATAAGGGGACGGAGGAGAAATAGAAGAAATACAGGGAGAGAAGAAAAAAGCTTGTCGACATTCAAATGTGCATTCACACCGGAGCCAGCTATTTCTAAGCTACTTCAGATGTGGACGCGTTCACATTGTAACACACTCACTATGGCTTTGATCAGAAGCGCTCAATCGAATTTGATCATAGATGGCTTCCCAATTTCTAGCACCATCAGTTACCGGTGGAGATTTCATTTCTCCAAACCGTGTCAAGGATGAGTTGCAGGTTCAAGCCAAACATGAATTTTCCCTGGATTTAGTTTTTTAGGTGATCCAAAGTAACCTAGCTCATTGTAGGTGATTGCAGTGATCTTTCTACGAAAATATATGATAGGAACAGACGAGCACCTAGCAATATGTTGGAGCCCAATGGCAGATAAATATTTGGAACTCGATCATTGAGCATATCTATGGATTTTTACTGCTTTGACGTGGTGTTTTTAATGTAGGCGACATCTCCCATGGTGGTTTCTTGCCCCACTAGTGACTGAGCGAAGCCATTCCAGCGTTCCTCCTGCTCGTTGCCTCCCATAGGGAAAGACGATTATTTTTATGCAGGAGATAACACTGCCAATCAATAGGAAGAAGGTGGATTCACTGCTAAAGCAACCACATTGAAGGTCCTGGGCAGTGCCATATTTCTAGGCATTTCATAGAATTCAACACTAGAGGAGTAAGTCGGCCTTTGGATAAATCAGATTTCCATTGATATTGCAGATTGCTTTAGATCTGTCGTTTTTTTGCTCTTTTCATAGATGTAAAGTTATTTTTTATCGCATACGACCCCACTGTTTTGACCAGATGTTGATAAAAACTCTAATACCAGTGAATTGTTGAGTGGCCCCAGGCCAGCGTTGTAGGAGGGATACATCAACAATTTTCATTCGCGTCGCCTAGAGGAGCGTCGTCGTGCCATGAGAAAAGGTGCGCCACCCAGTGGATGCACCGCCAGTTGGCGATAGCGCGGGCGCGCCACTTGCTCCCATAGGTTGGAAATATTAAGAAGAGGCATTTTCCCCCTTATTGTCATCAAGCTAGGTAGCTTGAGTGGTTCGAGTTGTGTGTTTATGCGTTGCCAGAAAATAGATCAGAGGTTCCAATCTCACGATTGTTGTTTCCAAAGGTCATGTTTTAAACGTCTTTTATTTATTGTCATGTTTTATTTTTTTCAATTATTTGATTAATAATTTAATCTTTTTTAGCTTGTATCAATTATTTTTTCATTTAAATAATTGTTTCTCAAATCTAAAATTACATTAATATTTTTTTAATTGATTGAAAATTTAATTTTTTGCAAATAAAAACCAAAAGGTAACCTTTGTCAAAAGCCTTAGTGGCTTTATAGTTGCATTTTTTTTGCACTAATGGGGGATTATTTTTCTCCACCATCTTCTCTTTTGTACTAAGGGGGATACATTATAATTTTGCAAATAAAAGGGGGGAAGACTTATAAGGGTGCATTTTCGGTAGTGACCGACACCTTAGTCAAATTATTTTGTAAAATTTCACTCTAAAATGTGCATTTTCGACAGCGACCGACACCTTAAAAATGGATAGATCAAAGAAAAAACAAGCCCCAAAACAAACTGATGATGTTGAAAAATTAGTTAAAAATCCTTACTTTCCACCAGAGATGGATGGACCGGATTTTTATGAGGAGGGCACATTTCTCACACTAAACAATGGTTTAGTAGCCCTACTCAAAGATTTTGAGTCTTGTAAAGACCTTCAGACAAATGGTGCTCAATTCACTATTGGCATTATAAGGGGCATATACATGTCATTGGTTGCACTTGACCTTGCCCAACGTAAAGTGAAATTGGACATAAGTGAGGAAAAAGAGGTCCTAATGGTCGACGCTTATTGTGACACAAGTGATCTTCAACCCATTGTGGTGAATGCTTGTTGTGACACGAGTGACCTTCAGCCCATTGTGGCAAATGCTTGTTGTGATACAAGCGACCTCATACCTTCAATGGTAGATATCAGTTGTAGTACAGGTGATCTCATCATAGTAGTAGATTTTGCTTGTGATACTAGTGAATTAAAAACTAAACCTCCTAAAAATGAGCTCCATAATCTCATCAATAGTGACAAATGTCATATTATTAAAAGCATTGATGAAGATGATGAAATTGGGTGTTTTAAAAAACACACCAAATGATTTGGATCCAAAATGATGAAGAAAATGGAATTCAATGATGAGAGATTAGGTAAACAGGAACAAGGCATTAAAACTCCAATAATGCTAAATGGTAGGGCAAAGAATGAAGGCCTTGGCTATTCTGGACATGCAAGTACCAGTGATACCATGTTTGTAAAACCTAAATCTTCTATAACTCCTAAAAAGAATTGTTGTAGTCATTGTGGTAGAACAGGACATGTAGCAACTAGGTGTTGGAAATTACATCCTTGTGACTCATGTGGATGTACAAATCACTCTTCTTAAAATTGTTGGTACAAAATAAAAATGACCAACAAGGTTCATATAGATTGTGGATGGACAGATCACACACAATGGATCAAGATTAAAGAAATATTGTATGGCTTCTATCAAAAAGGTAAAACCTATGGTAGACCCCGAGGAAAATATAGTGACAGACCGAGTGGCAGTCACAACGAAAATGACCCAGAGACAGACCTAAATACAGACCCAAAGACAAATTTCTAGAGGCAGATCTATAGGCAAATCCAAAGGCAATGATCCAGAGGCAGATTCACAGGTAGATCTAGAGATAGACCCAAAGGTACACATCTAGAGGTACGCTTAGAGCCATGAGCCAGAGCCAAAGCCAAAGACAAAACAAGAGCCACTATTCTTTCATTTCTCTTCTTCTTCATTGTATTGGGATAGTTATATGTATTACCCAAATAATGTAATAAGGGAGGATGTTAGAGTACTATTACCTTATTTGGTAATTATTTGATTCTCCTAGGTTAGATTAGTTATTTACTACATTATTTTACTATCCTAGGTTAGATGTTTGCTTTACCGATATTCCTTATTGTCGGTAAGTATTTGTTAGAATATTTTTCTATTTGTTGTTAGCGACATCTTAGGGCAGATTTGATTGATGCGTCTTTAGGATATCTTTAACCTTAGACTTGTGTATTTATATGCGCTACATTTTAATAAATTATATCGCCTATTCTATAGTCTAATAGTAATAAGGTATACTATGGATATAATAAATTTCAAGCAGAAACTAATACATCAACAGAAAATATGCAACTCATTTATGAAGAAAATAAAGATAGAATGTCCTTAACATTACATTAATGGTTGCATTATTTTTCAAGAATACTAATGATTATGACTACAACACTATGATTTGGAATCAATGATTGAAATATAAATATAGATATTATAATCATCTAAAATATAGTCATTGCAATAGAGTTGGGCATATAGAAGCAAGATGTTGGAATCTTTATCCATGTAAATTTTGTGGAAGAAATAATCATTCTCCATCATTTTTCAATATAAGGAAAACAAATATGAAAATCTAGAAAAAATATTATTGGTGAAATTAGACAATCTTCTTCAAAGTCTTAATTTTGAGACAATTCCAAGAATCATAAAAAAGGAATCTAAATGGTTCAAAAATCAAGATAGAAAATATGAAGAGTTTGGGAATATTAGAATTCAGTGTAGTGCCATAATAGGAGAAAAAGAGATAATCATCTTTTGTCTAAGAATGAGATTAATTATGAATTGCTTTATTTTTCAAAAAAACAAGAAACTAAAAAATAGATAAGGCATAATCCAAGATTATATTGCAAAGAAAACAGATAGAGGAAATGGATGAACACAAAATATAAGATGAAGACAAATATTGAAGACTAAAGTCTTCAATAACCAAATAATGTAATACAAGGGGGTGTTGGATAATATTACATTATTTGGTTTATACCCCATGGTACTTTTATGGTACAAATATAAATATGTAATAGATTAGGGTTTGAGTCTATATTTTAGAAGAATAATTTATATTTCCCCTTTATGTAAGTGTTTATGTGCAGGATATGCACAAGTGTCATGTAAGTAAGAGTGCAAGTGTATAATGAGAGAAGGGACCAAGTGTTATGTAATTAAGTGTGCAAATACATAATATGAGGATGTGCACAAGTATCATGTATTAGGTTTGCATGTAGAAGTATAAGTGTCATGTAAAAGAGTGAAAGTATCATAGAGTTAAGTGTGCATGTAAGTAGAGAATCAAGAGTCGTGTATACAAGTGGCAATATGAGAAGACAAAGGACATGAGAGAGTTATCATATGGAGAACCAATAGTCAATTACTTGAAGAGCCATCTTGTATGACTATATTATGGAGGTAAATCTCCATGTTGTAGAATCAAAGAATCTGGATATTGTATGATTTATTCAAGCTTTAATAATATTGTAACTTGTATGCATATTAAGCAATTACACTATAAGTGTTCTTCATGTAATTGCATGAATGATTTTGGCAATTTTACATTCATAATTGATATTATTTTGAATGTTATTATCATTTATATTGGCCATATTATATTTTGATTGCTCTTATATTTGAGTCGAATCAAAGATCCATAATACTGGGATTAATATAATCTAGCTTAAAAGCCAACAAGCTCGAATACCCTTAATTTGGGATATTACATGTAGATGTTACCTCTAGTAAATGTCATTTTCTATCATGGAGGTTCCTTGTTGATGAAATACAAAAAATTGATGATAAAATTTGGAATATCATTGTTGTCCCTTTTTTATGTTACCTCTAATAAAGGTCCTTTTCTATCATGGAGGTTCCTTGTTGATGAAAGACAAAAAATTGATGATAAAATTTGGAATATCATTGTTGTCCCTTTTTTTGGAATTGCTACACATTGAATGGGGTCATTTCTTCTTCTATCAGATAATTGTCGAAGCTCCTTAATTCTTCATCATTTTTTGCAAGCTATTAAATTGGGTAATCATTAATAGTGGTTTTTTTTTTAATTCAAAGTGGGGAGACCACATGCTTTCCATGTGAATGGTTGATATGGGTTTAATAAAATATGGTAGGATCGATTCACAAGACAAACAAATGTGAAAGAGATTCCTTGAGTTCATTAACTTTGTTACACTTCGACCAATGGTAGGGGATACCCTTTAATTATCATTGAAAAGGCTCTTGGAGATGGTGTAGACCATTAGCCACTTGTAGTTATCATTGAAAAGGCTATTGGAGATTATGTAGGTTGTTTATCACCAAGATTTGATGGTCTACATGACTTTGTGACTCAAATATCTTAATATTCGCTTAAAGTCTTTATAGGTTATCATATCATATTTTGCTCCATGATTGACGATCGGTTTTCATTGGATGTGGGTCTTGATGGGATAAATTTTCACTTTTTTTGGGTCATTCATGCATCTACCACATATTTTGTGCTTTAAAAACTATGCAATGGCATGGATTATTGGATTAGAAATCAATGGCTTGCAAAACTTTATGAATTTACCTTTGACCACTTTCTTGGAAAACAATGTTTGTCATAGATCTAGGAAATTGATAGCACCTGATGATTGGTTACCTCTATAGACTGCTTATCTTCTACCAATTAGTGTCCAATGTTGATATAGAAATCAATGGTGTAAATACCTTTGGGACTTTGGTGGCCTTCTTAACTATTCAAATAGAACTTATCGTTGATCAAGAGATTAGACAGCTTGTATGGCATCAAAATTCTAATGGAGCTCCTACACGCAACAAATAATGCTTGACATCAATTTTTCAAAATAGACAATGTGTGCATGTTAGCATTTAGCCAGATTATCTTACAGGTATATTTTCTCAAGATCAAATATCACTCACATAAATCACATAAATGCCACTCACAAAATAATATTAATAACAATGAATTACATTCACAATATAACAATAATATCTCACAAATATATTCACTACTAAAATATTATGTCAAGATTGATTTAGAGATATTACATTACATGGATATTTGTCTCCAATATATAACTTTACATGACTTTTCAATACTCTTAACTTTTTCTCTCCTCAAACATCTAGGAGATGCATCCTTTCACATTCCTCTCATTAAGACAAAACTCTCATGACTCTTTACTTTACATCTTGCCACATATCATATGACTCTTCACTCTCTCTCTTGATACTTTGCACTTTCTCACATATTGACACATACATTAGATAAAATATAAATCATACTGCTAAAACATATTTACAAGGAGTCCAAATAATGTAATACTTCCAACAACTCCTTGTATTACATTATTTGGTAAGAATTCTTTTTGCCTTCATTCTCTTATTTTTCTTTCTCTTTCTTCAGCTTTAACTTTGGTAATGTTGGATATATACAACCTTCATTAGGTCTACCTTTATAAATTATTTGTGTCTACCTCTGAGTCAATGCATCTGAGTCACCTCTGGGTCTCTACCTCTAGGTCACCTCTGGATCATCATTGCCTCTGGGTCAATCACTGGAACAATCATAAGACTATCATTTCTATAGAATCATCACTACAGGTGCTTTCACTGTAGGTCACCTTCCAAGTTGTGCTTGGGTCATAATCATTCATTTCATATTTCTTCATGGTAAGACTAACATTATTCTTTACATTCAATAAACTTTGATTTTTCATCACACTTGGTTTCCTCTTGTAGAAACCATACAACATTCCTTTCATCTTATTCCATTCATTCATACTTATCCATCCACAATCCATTTTTAATTTATAATTTTTCTTTTCTTTATGTAGACAATATTTTTTAGAATGATTATGTCCACAAATTTCACAACAATGGAGATTCCAACATTTCTCTATCTTATGTCCATATCTACCACAATGGTTACACTTATTCCCTATTACAAAATTTATTTTGCCATTCTCTGATTCATTATTTCTTATTTGTCCTTCATTGTTACTAGTTTTATCAGTCCTTGTCACAAATTTAATATCATTGTTTCCTATCACAAATTTAGTCCCTGATTCATTATTGCTTGTTTGTCTTGTATATCCAAGACCTTCACATTTTGATCTTATTTCTGGTACAATTGGCTCTTTCATTCCTTGTCCATGTTTTCCCAAACCTATGTTTTTGTATCCCATTTTATTTAACAATTTTGAACCAATCCCTTTAGTATGTCTTTCAAAATAACCAAATTCATCATCACACTGATCTCTTTCAATATCAAGACAACTTTGAGCATCACTATCCCTGTCATCATTTGAATCCATGTCATTGTCATTATCAATTTTGACACCATAAGATTTCTTTGAACAATCATGAACCATATTCAAATCATTTGTGTTGCATTCTATACCTTTTATTTTTGTATCACAACATGAATCTACTATCATAGATTCCAAGTCATTATTGGATTCCTCAACTTTGTGTTTTTAGAAGTTCTAGAGCCATACACATTTTTCTTATATTATATGTAGATATTTTTACATCTTCTTTGAAATCAGTTCTCTTTAGGATCGATTGCAAACAGGATCTTAGTTCTGTGAATTCTTCATTACTTGATAACATGCATTTTTTATTTGCCATAAGAACCCATGTATACATATTTTGATTGTGCAATATACCCTTGTTGATTACTCTAATTCTTTTATTCCCTTTAGGATATTCTTGGTCTTGATCCTTCCTATTCAATGCATTATACTTACAAGATTTTGTATTATGTCATTTTTCACAAATATGACAATACTTCTTTCATTTTTTATTTTGTGATGAAGTGAAAGATTACTTTTCTAATACAAGAGCATTATTGGATGACTCATCTCTCAATTGATTTTTGAGTTCATATTGCTAAAGAATATTTACTAATTCCTCAAATGACACCTTTTTGTTTGATACTTGAAGAGATGTGACCAACATTTTGAATGATTCAGGAAGTGCTCTAAGTACAACTAAAACCAAAAACTTATCTTCAACCTTTTCTCCCAAGGTATGTAATTTTGATTTTAATTATAATATCCTTCAAAGAAAATATTTTATGTTTTCTCCATCATGAACTTTTAGTGCATACAATTGTGATTGTAGGTGTAAAATGGTTGCCTCATTCTTTCCTTCAAATATCTTACACAATTTTTCCCATGCAATTTTTGAAGTTTTTGCTTCACTAATGTGTGCTTGAATTTCATCAAATATGCCAAACAAAATTAACATCAAAGCTTTAGCATCATCATATTTGAATTTTTGAATTCTTGTTTTATCTTCTAGAATGTTACTTTGTCCATTTACCACATCCTAGAGTTTTTCAACAATGAGTATTGACCTCATCTTATTTTTCCATGGAGTAAAATTAGGCCCTTTTAATAATTGAGATTCAAAAAAGAAAATTCTTGTATTTGTCATTTTAATAATTTCCTTTGATTAATAGTTTCAAGCTTATTGCAATGGTAAGGGATTTTGCCTCTCTTTGGGAGGTCCAAGGTTCAAACCCCACTTAGTATGAGGGTACTGGGGCCCCTCATAAAAACCTATGTAAACTCGTTGGAACAATGGTAAGGGTTTTGGCCTCTCTTTGAGAGGTCCAAGGTTCAAACCCCACTTAGTATGAGGGGACCGGGACCCCTCATAAAAACCTCTGTAAACTCATTGAAAAAAAATAATTTCCTTTGATTGACAACCTTAAAACTCCAAAATTTAATTCAAGCAATCAATTTTAATCTTCAATAATCAAATTTCAAAAAATTCAATATTTTTTAAACTTAATTTTTCAATTTTTCAAATGCAATCAATTTATCCTTATCTTTGCAATTCAATTTATAAATTTCTTTTTTAAATTTCTCCCATAAAAATTATTTTCAAATCAAATAATTGATTTCATTTCAATTCATATTTATAGCTCCCTTATTCGTTTTTCAAAAAATTAAATTTCATTAAGCCTTATAACTCCACTTTCTATAAATGCAAATTCAAATCTCTTTGACTTAGGCTTAGGTGCTCAAAATAAAATTTAAGCCTTTTAAATTTTTTGAGAAATTTATTCCTTACCTCAACATCCATGATTTTCACTACAACACTTACATTGACAAATGCGTTACTTTGCAGCAGATGTTAGGCTTTCAATGCACCTTTCAATTTTGATGAAGATTTGATTTCTTCTCAGGCTTAGCTTGGATTTGCTTGGAACTCCTTGATGGTTTACCTTCAAAATTCACACAAGAATTTCTCTTGCTCTCAGGAGGCTCTCAATCTACTTTTGAAGTTCTTCAATGTAGTCAAGGCATATTTATGTAGACTACTCTCAATATGCACTCAGGCAATATCTTATGAACAACTTCAATCTTTTTTTTTGTTTTGGCAGACTTCTAATGGGATGTCTCTCAACTCAAACAACACCTCACTTCTTATTCAAATTCTATAGGTTACTTATTTCTTATTTCCACTCTTCTAGAAAAATTTTAATAGGATGTCTCTTTGCCTCAACCGGCTAAGATCGCTTCTTTCTTATCCTTGCACTCATAGGCAGACTTTTACCTTGGCACTTTAGCTTCTTTTTTTTATTTTTCTGCTCATAACTATATGAGTTTGGTTCACAAGCTCTTTTTTGTTGATGTCTACCCTTATTGTTCTCATGCCATCAACCTATTACTTTCAAACCAATAGCTACGTCCACTTCTCTCTCAATCCTGTTAGCTTGTTAGCTCGTTTCTTAGCAACATATGACATTGTCCATTTTTTTAGGCTATTATATCTTTCTTGAGCAGCAAATAACTTTGTCCAAATATTCTTTAATGCAATAAATATGCATAATATGAGCTTAAATTTCTCAAACTTTCAAATTATCCTTTAAACCTTCAATTTCTAATTCACACTAGAGTTGTCTGATGCTAGCTTTTAACCTGCAAATTTTTGCCTTCAAATTATTCTCACACAAAGTGAGAATATGTGGCTCTTGATAGCACAATCTAGGATTTTTTCTTGGCTAGAAGGTGGCTCTCATAACATCGTTGGCTTTTTAGCCAAATTATATTACAGGTACATTTTCATAAGATCAAATACAACTCACATAAATACCACTCAAAATAATATTAATAACAATGAGTCACGTTCATCATATAAAAATAATATCTCACAAATATATTTACTACTAGAAGATTACATCATTACATGGAGCTTTGTCTCCAATATATAATTTCATATATTTTTCAATACTCTTAACTTTTGCTCTCCTCAAACATCCAAGAGATGCATCCTTTTATATTCCTCTTATTCAGACAAAACTCTTATGACTCTTTACTTTACATCTTGCCACATATCATGTGACACTTCACTCTCTCTTAACACTTAACTTTCTCACATATTAACAAAAACATTAAATAAAATATAAACCATACTCCTAAACTAATATTTACAAGGGGCAAATAATGTAATACTTCCAATAGTGCAGCTTCCGCCTTCTCTCCTCTCCTTCAAGTGTTTGGCTTATTTTCCATCTACGTCTACTTGTAAATTTATCCAAGTCAAAATTTAGTGTAGTGAATATTCACTAAAACATTAATACTAAGTCATAATATTCACTAAAAGATTCTTTAATGAGCGATTACAGAATTTTGTAACTTTTAAAATCTTATATAAGTTTTGTAATGATAATATTTTATGAGAACTTACAAAATACACAAGTGCCTTAAGCAACGTCAGTAGCATAAAACTAAAGATGGTAACACATCAATGTTTGTTTTCCAACTTCAAATTGATAAAGATTTTTAATACAAATTAATACTAAAGAAAAGGAAGATGCAAACATATCAACCATGAACTCTTTGTGAATGTTAACTTCCATATTTTTAAATAATCTAATATAGATATTATCTTATAAGCCCACCATATTCTATACTCATTATTGATTTAGGATAACTCATTAATGTATATTGTAGATCAAAGGAAGGATTTTTCATACAAGAGTAGAAATGGTTCCATAATATTTTCATTGTGTTAATATTGGATTTTATAATGATATTTAATTTTTACAATATTTTTAAATATTATATGTTTTTATAATAATTTTAAATATGATTAATACGGAGTTTTAAACTCTTCTAGATTGACAAATATTTTAGTAAATATAATGCTTTATAAGCCCACCATATCCCATACCTATTACTAGTATGGGGCAACCTTTGAGCATACTATAAAAAGAGAGGATTTTTCACACAAATATTTATTTTAAGAAACAAATTCATTCGATTTTATCAATATTAATCATTTCTAATAACCATTGGATTTTATAACCTTTCTAAATTTTATATAAACTTAGTAAAGAATATAATTTTTTTTTTTTTAATTTAGCAAAAAATCCTTTGTGAGGTCGCCTTAGTCTGAGAAACCATGACCGGGTTCTACACCGTCAAAATCACCTGGGAATCGTGCCCGGTCCTGACTGCACCAGCATTATCTTTTGGATTTATTATGGGACCCAAAAAGAACTTAAATACCTTAAATAATGTTAATACCACAGATAAGGAAGACATAAATGTGTTGTGTGATTTGGGATTAATGAAACTTTTAAGAATTTATATTTAATAATAAATGATGATGTAAAGTTCTACATTAACTACAGTTTTTTGTTAAATTAGTTTACAATAACTTAATAATATAAGAACATTTTTTAGAATAATAATATATTCATAATTATCTAACTTTTACAACAACAAACGCTTAGGGGCAGAGCATTCTCATCCTAGACATGACCCCTTGTAAGAGAGCTAAACTTATAAATAGAGGATTAACACATAGCCACACATATGTCGTGGTTTGAATAGAACTTATACACGTGTTATACATACCCATAACATAAAATTCCAAATAATAAATCAAAACCAATGGGATTCACGAGTCCCCACTTGTTATGGACTTATATTAGCAATAATTATGCATAGTTTCAAATTGAAAACTCTCATCTTAAGAGTAAGCTAACTTAACAAACATATACTATAATTTTATATACCACCCCATGCTTTAGAAAATAACCTTCGAAATAGTGATCTTGTATAAAATATGAAGAGAAGAGGATCCCCATAACAAGGTACTATAAACCAATATAAGACCTATATTTTTCCACCTCTAAATCACTTGTATCTTTGTTGTAAATGAGACCAATGTCCAATTTATAATCAAGGTATTCTTATAGAACAATCCTACTTTAGTTTCAAATAAAATCTAGCTTTAAATTTGGACTGGAATAGGAGGCCCTAGCTTAGCTCCCTACCTAAGTTCATACAATTATGACATACAACTTTAAAAAAAAATTCTCAAGTAACTAAAAAACCCAAAAGTTTAACTTAATCCCTTGATGGGCTAGCATTATTGTATGTGTCCAACATGTAAAAAACTTTATCACTAGAATGACTTCATTGTATAAATTGACTATCCTGAAGTTTGCATGATTTTTCATCATTTCTTGCATGATTTTAACATGCTCCTTATGATTGTGATAGCTTTATACTAGAAATATCTTAGCTTTTTCTTGTACTCTAGGGTTTGAATATCATATTCTTAAGCTTGAAAAAATTTAATAGTTTCTAATTAGATTGTAGTTAGTTTAGTCGAGAACAGTGTCATCAGTTTTCTACAAATAAAAAAAAAAAAACAGTGTCGTCAGTAGTATTTTATTTCATAAACAACATCTTTGTCGTCTCCACTTTCACATTGATGATTTTTTCTAGATCCCTCAAATTTAGAAACCTCTCCATCATCATCTAATCCTTGTAAATATTTTTAATCCATCTATGTAATGTAATACTTATGATCTTTAAGCGCATTCAAGATATCCTTTCTTAATATTGCACTTGGCCAAGTACCGATAAGTTAATAGCCTAAATTCATATCCCTAGCTAAATGGTGGAGATAATCATCCATATTATTAAATATAACCCTCCACAAGTGTGAGAAAAAATTCCTTCTAGAGCCTAACCAACATGTAAATCCACAATTACCTCTCTCAAGTTGGAACCCCTTGTTTAGCACAATAAGAGAGATAGTCAATGTCCTTGAGTGGAGTCTTATTTTCTTTGCTTATCCACTCATGAAATGTAGATGCTTTCAATGGGATATTGATAAGGAACATGTAATTATTTCTCTATCTCTCACCATGTTGATAGGATAAAAACAAGATTTAGAAATTAGGGAGGGTAAATGTATGTAGGAAGAGCTTTTTATTGAGATACTTGCAAAAAAATGAGCATTACACCCATGGGTCATATTTAATGAAGATATCTCATGAAAATACCTCATCTCCAACTTAGTTGATGTTTAATCATTAGGGATTCCTTATATAACGATGAATAAATTCCTACCATTAAGAGTCATGTTGAAAGTGATGCTCATGTGGCATTAGAAATTTAACTCCCTAATACACTTTCCTCAGTTTTGTCATATGTTACAATGGAATAAGATTTAAAATATATCTTCGTGTAATAATACGATGGGTCTTATAATTAATACATATATTCATGTAATAATATGATGGGTCTTATAATTGGTATAATATGTCATAATTACTATGTATTAATATTTTAAACATGCAATTAGAAATATCTTAATCATTATGACATCTTGAGCACTCCTTCAAGTGAGTATCCACCCACTTGAACTCTCTCTTTTTATTGGTCAAGTGGAAGGTTCTAATTTTACATGGCAAAAAATGAAGCTTCTCCTTTGATACATGTTGGGATACCTTCCCTGATTGGCATTGGAATATGAAGATGTATTGAATCTATTAATCATCTTATCCAAATAAAATATTTTCTAATGCTTCCTACCATGCTCCTTTCTTGCTTTGATGGGCTCATGTGAATTATCCAAAGCACAATGTTGCAGGTCTTGTTTATAAGAAAAGGTATTTATTAAGAAGTGGTGGTAAAGAAACTTCATATATGATACTTGTTCTATTGAGCAACTTATATAATTATTTTGACTACATGGAATTAATGGCTTTCCCTTTTATGGACCTAAATACATGTGATATGTTCTCTTTCCAACATAATAGCAACATAGCATTTTAGACTAAGTCGTAGCTTTTTCCAAAACAATAAAGCAAAAGATTCAAAAATTTAAAAGCTATACATTTCCATTGTTCCCTCTATATCTCTTAGTGAATCAGGGTTTGGTTATTCCTCTTCTAAATCTTCATTAAACAAGTATGGAAGATTATTTTTTAAATCCCATGAGAAAAGACCCTTCTCATCTCCAATTTCAAGGTAAGTTTATTTTCAATCAAACATCAATCTGACAAAAAAACAACTATATAATTATCCTATCTATATTTGTGATTCTAATTTACATATTTATGCCTATTAGTAGGACCCTTATATATTTTAAACACTTTTGTAATTACTACCACTCAAACATGAAGGGAACCCATTGATTAAATTGGTCCACAGTGATCTTGGAATTTGATTCCATTTTAATATTGGGTAACTACCTTCTTTTGGACTCCAAAATCTTTTATTGAATAGTTATTGTCTTTACTAAAATGAGTATTCTTCTTACACTTCCAACAAACTAAAATATCACCCCACCATTATGATCCTAACAAACATCTCCATACTTGTGTTGTCCATGTTTCTTTGGAAGGCATCATCTACATTTATTTTAACATAATCCCTAGAAGTCCTCTTCCAATAGATCTTAGCATTCTCCTTATTTATTTACAACCCAAAAAAACATAATTATGTGATTTTTAAAGAATTTTTTTTTTTTTTAATTTTGAAAAAGAAATGAAATATCTAACATCTTTTAATGAATCTACCATTCTCCTTATTTACAACCCCATATTTAAAAAAAAAAAGTCATAATTATATTCTTTTAAATTTTAATTTTAAAAATATATAAAACTTCATTCAACAATTTATTACATTTCAAATACCATAAATATCCATTGTATCATTTGATAATTTTAGATAATAACCATTCAAATTACGAATAAAACAAAAAAAAATTAATTATCTTATCTTGATAGTAAATGGTAAATGTAATTATATGAATATATGCATTATTACAAACTTGCCTAAGACATGTTAAGGAATAGAACCACATAACACTTTGGAAATAGAGGGTTTAAAGATAATTAAAGGTGAAAGTGTTATATCTTACCACAAATATAAATACAAATATATATATATATATATATATATATATATATATATATATATATATATATATATATATATATATTTATTTATTTATTTATTTATTTATTTATTTTATTCATATATGCATTATTACAAACTTGCCTAAGACATGTTAAGGAATAGAACCACATAACACTTTGGAAATAGAGGGTTTAAAGATAATTAACTAGTGAAAGTGTTATATCTTACCACAAATATAAATACAAATACAAATACAAATATAAATATAAATATATATATATATATATATATATATATATATATATATATATATATATATATATATATATATATTTATTTATTTATTTATTTATTTATTTATTTATTTATTTATTTTATTCATATATGCATTATTACAAACTTGCCTAAGACATGTTAAGGAATAGAACCACATAACACTTTGGAAATAGAGGGTTTAAAGATAATTAACGGTGAAAGTGTTATATCTTACCACAAATATAAATACAAATCTATATATATATATATATATATATATATATATATATATATATATATATATATATATATATATATATATATTTTTTTTTTTTTTTTTTTTTTTACATAAAAGAATTGGTAACATTTTTATATCTCGTCATATGAAATCGGGACATATATATATATATTTATTTTATTTTTATTTTTATTTTTAATTATGATATGTTTAAATAATTTATTATTTTGTATACATAAAAGAATTGGTAACATTTTTATATCTCGTCATATGAAACTGGGACGTTCCTATTATAAACCCTGGTTAGTTAAGTAAAGACAAAGTCAATGAGATCTAACAGGACAACCCAAAGATTTTGAAAGGGTCCTTATCTCTTGTATACTGGTTTTGACCCTAGATCTTTACAGTGATTTTGACCCTAGATCTTTACAATGATTTTGACCCTAGGTTTCTTAAATTGAAAGCCTAGCACTACAATATTTCAATATAAACCAAAAATAATAATAATAATAATAATAAAATACAAGTTATTGAAAAAATCTTACTTCATTGTATTTTAAACTTAACTTTCTTAAATGAGAACCAGTAATTATAGGGATAAGGTGTCTAACAAAACCAAAAAAAACATAATTTTTTAATTGTTTGCTAGTTGTAACCTTCGTATAAAGTCAAAACCAGGTAGCTGATGTTGACATTTTGGTCAACACCGACACGTCCATCAAACTTAAAAAAAATTTCAACTCTTTGACTCGCTTGACTTAATTACAGCTGGACTACAACAATCAACCCAACGTCCTACGTGGAATCCACCGCTATAACAGCTACAGGTAGGTCCAAGGATAAAAGACAAAATAAATTTTTTAACTGTCACATTACACGTTACTTTCGACAGCTGGCAGTCACAGATTTTCGACTCTTGCCAAACACAAAAATACAAAATTGGCATGACAGTCAATGAATTGATTCTGTGGGGCCCAGCTTATCACGCTTTTCTTATTATTTTACCGTACTCACGTGCCCGCTCTGACACGCAAGATATTTCTCTTTGAAAGGAATGTTTCTTGAATACGTTAGAGTTAAGCTGTATTCTTCACTTTAATTTTTTTTTTTTTTACTAAATAAAAGAATATTATGTAAGGTTCTAGAAAATATTTAATCAATTGATGGATCTTTGACTTGTTAACACTTGATATATGCCTTCTTACACAATACAAATTGTTTAGATTAATTGATAGTTATGTTTATGGCCATGTTATTAAAATTAATTGATAGTTATGTTTATGGCATGTTATTAAATAATTTATGCACATGACATTGACAAGATTTGAAAAATAAATGAAATACCAACATAAATATTGGTGTTAAAATAATAATTAATAAAAGAGCCCTTGGAGCCATCTCTCAAGAATGTGGACCTTTGAATATTATTAATTTATCTTCATCTCATGAAGTTACAATTTTTTTTAAATATAGTAATATTTGAAGCAAAACAATGTCTTAGGGATAGTAATTAAAAGTTTTTGTCGAATGGCATTTGGTGTAATGGCAGTTGCTTAGTTATTATCATCCATGTGGTTGTGAGGTCGATTCCTCTTGTGTTTGTTCGATCGAGCGCTGATATTTGTAAATACTGATATTTGTAAACGATGTTCAATATAAAAATGGTTTGGTTTTTCTTCCAAAATTTTAAGGTTTAAACAGTAGAATATGTATAGTTGTGTTGTAAATTCTTTATTGATAAGCTCCTCCCTTCCTTAATAAAATGTTATAATAGAATAGAATACCCAACCTTAAATATCTATCATAAAAATTTTCACAAATGTAAAGATCATACTTTTAAATAAAATGTTATAATAGAATAGAATACCCAACCTTAAATATCTATCATAAAAATTTTCACAAATGTAAAGATCATACTTTTAAATAAAACTTTAAGTCTTTACTTTTTTAAGTCTTTACTTTAAAAACTCAATACTTTATACGTGCACACAAAAACATTAAATTTACACATCTTACAAAAAAATAAAATCTATTATAGTACTACCTTAGTGGGCAGCACATAACATAGTAATGAGGATCTAAGGAAGCCCATCATTTGTAATTATGCGAACTCCCCAATTGTGAACTTAACGTGCAACTATAATTGTGCAAGCCATACTTTACCATAAGTAGGGAAACTAGCTTTTCAAATTGATTTTTGATTAAAGTCAATGATGGTTTATGTGGATACTTTAATATATATTTTTTCAAGAATTAAAACTTACCTACTAAAGAAAAAGTGGACTGCTTTTATTTTAGATTAAACGTTCCTTTGAACGAGCCAATAGGGGAAAAAATGATAAAACTGTTTAGGGAAAACTATTCTGATTGTACCTCTTGTAAGAGGAAGTACAATAATTGTGTTTTGAATGTTCTTTTTGTTTATTTAAACAATAAAGTTTTTTTTTTTAAGATTTTTTTTAAAATGAGGTTTATGTAATTAAAATGGTTTTATATATTACATCATATTACATTATGATTATATAAGAGTATTAAATAGTTTGGTTAATATATTGATTGGTAATATTGAACTTGGTTACCTTCGAAATCAGAAAATTTAATTGGTAGATCTAATATTATTTAATAAAGAATAAAAAATAATTACAATACAATTATTATAAAATATATAAGTTTATTGTCCACCAATAACAAAAGAAGAGGATGAAAACTAAAACTTAATATTATGCTAACAATACCATGAGTCAGTCTTAAAGTAAAAGTAACAAAAACATAGCAAGTCTATGTTGCTAAAACATAGTCATGTAGGATAATATTCATTTGACATTAGGGCTTTCAGCTAACTCATTACCATTACTCTTGAGATCTATAGTTATCAAAGAGGTTCTATGATCCACATAATTAATAAATAGTTGGATGTTGTCAATAGAGGTGGAGAATTTAGCCTATTAGTCAGTCAACTTTGAACTCTCTTTCCCCTATGTATGCTATAAAAGATGTACTTGATAACATAGGCATTCTAGTTTGTTCACCACTTAATCCATGTTGTTGGCTAGACTATGCACATCCTCATGAATACTTGATACTTGTAAGATTAAATCCAATAGTATGTTCAATAAAAACACCCCCCAAGGAGGCATCAAACTAGTAAACACACCTCAACATTTCTACTTCCAAATATGTTTAAAGGTGATCAACCTATAAGGTTCCCATAAAGGGCTCTCAAAGATAGGGTTGGTAAAACCTAAAAGGGATGTTTTCCATGGGATCTAAAGACTTGAAGAAATTAGATGGAGGAAAGACTATAGTATTTAAGCAAAACTACAAAACCAAAACAAATGGGAGATGGCCTCTATGGAGGAAAAAAAACATATTTTTTAGCACAACATAGAATAGAAGTAGGGGAAGCATGTGTTGGAACCTTAAAATGGAGGAGATGCCAGCCTAAGATTTGACTTTTGGCTTCAACTTTGGTTTCCCAATTTTTTTTTACAAAATGAGCCCATTGGCACTCAAGAAGGGAAACTTGTCATCTACTATCTAGTCTAGGAGCAAGAGAAAATGGTGGAAGCAAATGAGGTTACACAATGTAGTACTTATAGTCTTGAATGTGAAATTCATTTAGTCAATGTCAATCCCTAAGAATGTTGGTAGCAAATATTCCTAGTTTTACATAAACTTCATTTTACAAATCAAAGGCAATATTCATATGAGATGGTAGGTCAAAGGTAACTGTTGCAATCCTTTAATAGATCAAAGTGCACACAAAATGATCCCATAGATCCAACACAATTATGATGTTTTTTTCAAAAAAGTTAATGGCTTAAGATTGGGATATAAGGCTAGTTGCTTTTGAACCAACATAATCATTTTGTTACATTAAATATAAGAACGGTCAATACTAAGCCTTATTCGTATAAAATCATGCTTCCATGTGAAGGATGGAGCAAGTTCACCCCAAGTTGATCAATTTTCTTAAAGAGGTAGAGAACCATTTGATTGAAAATATTTGACATTCAAAACCTTGTCCTCCATGGTATATTCTTTCATTTACCCATGCAAGTAGCCTAAGAGAATTTATGCCAAACTAGATCCTTCTATGACTTTAAACCCTTAAGAGATCATGCCACCCATTTAGCTACCAATGCTTTGCTTTATGTTAATGGATCAAGGATGCCAAGGCCCCCTAGCCTTGGGGACTATACAAAGTTTTTAAGAGACTTCAACCATTCCAAGAGTACTTAGACCAAAGGTAACAACAAATAAATTGAGTCTTTGGTGTGCAAATCTAGAAGCTAACGAAGTTAAGGTGTAATAAACATGTGAAGCTATTAGGACTTCACTAACAATGTGAATTTTTCCAACAAAAGACACAAAGTTTATCGACCATACTATGAATTTCTTCTAAACTTAGCTAAGACCCAATCTCACATACTTTTTTGAGATATATTGATGCCAAATGGAATTCTTAGGTATTTGAAAATCTAGCCATGGGGAATAGATATTGCTTATTTTCCCAACTAAGGATTAGATAAGCAAAAAAATACTTTAGTATTATGGTAACTTATTCAAGAACCAAAAACATCACAATATAATTGATCAACTTGTTGAATAATAGTTATATAATGTTTACAATTTTGAAATAACAACATAGAATCATCTACAAAATGAGACTTTATAATAGCTTTTGCTTTTAGTAGTTTGATATTTGTTAGAATGTTATTTGCTTATGCTTTTTTTAATAAATGCCCAAGGGCATCAACCATGATAACATACAACAATAGAGCAATGGGACAACCATGTCTTATTGATCTATACAAATGAAAATTGTTTAAAATAATGTCATTAACTTGGATGCAAGTTGAGGCATCTTTGAAGAGTAGTGAATGTGCTAATAAAAATTGGTACCAAAACCCAACCAACTAAAGATATTAAAAATATAATCCCAACATATTCTATTATACACTTTATACAAAGTCTATCTTAACCAGCAAAGCATCACATTCTAATTTCTTAGGTTATCATGAGGTTGTCTACGATATATTTTACTTGAATGAATCTCGTTTGATCACTACTAATATTTTTTTATTGATCTTATTCAGGTGGATAGGGCCTTTGCAATTTATTTGAGGATGTGATATGATATTGTCTATGGGTATTATTGATAGTTGGCATGGGTCATACAAAACCTAAGGTTGATTTTATTAATAATATATTATAATAAGGAGTGGGATAAGGGTTTAGAAGTTGGATAGGGTTAGGGTTATACAACATTAGAAGATAGGTATATAAAGAATGAATGTTGCCATTGTAATAGTCAACATTCATATAAAATATTCTCTTGTAATTGTCTTTGCCCACGAAATAGCTTATGATATTTCACCCTCTCTAAGTGGTGCTCTTATCTTGGGAGATCTTGTGGAGTTATTCCTTCCTTAAGGAGTATTATTAGTGTCACTCTATCCTGATGGTATTATCTATATTTGTTTCATTATATGGATTGTTATTGTGGATAATTATTTATAGATGAATGATTTGATATTTGATGAATTATTTATAATTATGAGAATAAATTTTAATAACAAGTGGTATCAAAGCAATGATTCTAGCAAAGTGGTAATTTTTTTTGTGGACTAGACAATCTGGGGATTTGTTTAAATATCTCATTTTTCGGAGCCATATATTTGCATAGATTTGTCATATTCATATGATTCTTATTCCATTTTATTTAGAATTTGAAGAGCTTTAAAATGTGTGTCATATATAGGAATCCGAGTAATATTGAGAAATATACAACCCTATGAATTCAGTTGTCTAGAATAGAGATAGTGATGTTTTTAAAATTATATTTTTTTTCTAGAAAAGAAAATTTGAGATCTCTCATTCAAGGTAAGCAAGTTATCTATTATTTGTTGGTTTGTGAATGAGTTTTGGGTAGTCTACTTATTTATATGGAGTTTTAGCCTCAAATTAATGAGGAGATATATATTTTGATAAAATCCTAGTTCATAAAACTCTACTTTGTATTATATTTTTATGTCAGGTTATGAGCTCATGGATTTAATACCTCTTTTTGGAAGAGAGGTTATTCATGTCAAAGTGTGATTGAAATATTTTTTTATGCATGCATTTTATGGTTATTTACATGGAAAAGCTTTATTTTGGTATCATAGTTTTTCTATGAACCATAATTATAAACAAACTTGGGAAGAAGTAGCGTAAGGATTTTTGTGTACATGGGAATGGAAAAGAAAGGATAACAAGATATCTAGGTTGAAGGATACTATCATAGGACTTGGAAAAGAAATTTAGGGCTCAAGGAAGAGAAAGAAGAAAAAAATAAGACTGATAGTATGTAGGCTGAGGGATCCACACCTTTGGTGTTAGGTAAGCCAAAGATGAGTCAGAAGGATTTGTTTGAATCTAAAAATTCTATTTTGAAATTTCATGGTTGCATTTAGAAGGAAAATATTGTTGTTCCCATAAACTCTAGTAGCGAATATAATTTAATTAATATTACTTTGGCTAAGAGGATATAAGTTTTGTAGACACCTAAAAAATGTCAAATTAACATTTGTCTAAGGTCAATAATCAATAATTCTACAAAGGTCCCAATTAATTTAAATATTTGGCATGTAACCTTAGAAACATCAAATCAGCCCTTCTAGCCCCTTTTGCCCACTAAGCCCCATCCTACACCTAGCCCATGGTCACCATGTGACTATCCCACTTCCCCTAGCCTATATGCACATTACCCTAGTCTACCCTTTGATCGTAGCATAGGTCCACCTCACCCTAGCCTAATGTACCCCCTACTGTCCATATCCCCATACACCCACACAATATCCCATGCTCTTATGTATATGGGTGGGGTGATGACTCTCCCCACCCAAGAGAATTAATGAGACATGGTGTGCACATGCAACTTGAGTGGGGTGAGGACTCTCCTCACCTAAGAAGGTTAATGAGGTATGGTACACACATCCCTATTTGACCATCCAAGTGGAAAATTCTAGATTTTCCTCCCCTCTCCTTGGCTACCATGTCATGTCCACCTCATCTCCACATCACTACCCCTAACCCTTCCTAAAATTCTATAAATAGGTCCTCATTTCCTTCATTTGCATGAGAGTGTGAGATTACATACCAAAACTCTACCAAAATTTAGTTAGAATTATTTTGTGTGCATACCACTTGCTTGCATATCAACCATGGATAACATTGCAGACCTCCATTTACATGCATATATTTTGTGAAATTGCTCATAGGTGGAAGCTCCAACAGACTTCAAGCTCATACTAGAGACACCTCATAGCCGACAGAAGGTCTCCTCCATTTGCATGCATATATTTTGTGAAATTGCCCGTAGGTGGAAGCTCCAACAAACTTCAAGCTCATACTAGAGACACTTCATAGCTGACAGAAGGTCTCCTACAAGTTTCAACACATTCTTGGTAGTAAAGAGTGAACCGCCTAAAGCAAAGAAATGTAGGAAATAAAATCTAATCTAGGAAAGCGATGAAATGCTTGAAATAAAAACTAATCTAGGAAATTAAGGAAATGTGTGAAATAAAATCTAATCTAAGAAAGCAAAGAAAAAAATACTCCTTGACTTGAGATAATGTACCTGCTTTTGATTCCCAAGATTGCATGAGGTGCAAGGGAAGAGCATACATGGGGTAAGGGACCTCTTAATGTTATATACTATGCAATGATGTGATGTTCCTTGACTTAGAAGGAATGACTCTCTTTTTATCTCCAAGATTTCCCTAGGGTGTAAGGAGAAAGCATACAAGGGTCAAGTCCTTCATTTAATGTGATGTGTGGTGATAGATTCGTCAATATAGAAGAGATGACCCACTTTTGACCTCCAAGATCATCCTAAGGTTTGAGGAGAGAGCATACATGGGTTGATCTTCTATTTAGTGTAGATTTTGGAGATGCAAATACAAAGGAAGTTTCTAGAAAGAAAATGCAAATTATTTTACCTCAAAGGCTTCTTCCACCCTTTTGATCCTTAATATCACTTTTTAGTGCAAGAGGAGAGCATACAGATGGGCAGATAACCTTCATTTAATGTTGTGCAAACTTAAAGAAAGTACATTTGCAATAAAAATCAAAAGCCCTAGATTATATATGCTTTGTGAAATCAGGTCTAAAATTGAACACATGAGTACTTACTTTTTGGAAATTGATAGGGACTGTTGCATAGGTTCTATGTTTGAAACTAAATTTGTAATAGCAACCACCAAACCTAGGATGGTTCACAGTAGGAATCGTCCTACCCTAAACGGTTGGGTTTGGGAGGGATTTTTGGTCTCCTTTCTCTATTGTGCATGGTTTACTATCTCTGAGAGGTAGTTTGGTAAGGTTTCCTGCAAAACCTAGAAAGCAAAAAAGTCAAAATTTTGGTTTTTAAATTGTAAAAAGGGTGACAAAATGCCAAGATAACAAAAATTAACAGAAGTATAAGAAGTAATTTAAGATTTGTTTAATCTAGTGTAGACACCAAAACAGCACCATTTCGATTAAGTGATTACAAACATTGATCACATTGATATCACAGCTTTTAGGGCAGCCCTTAGAGGTCAAATAGTGGTCTTGACCACTCACACAGCAGTTCGGAAGATCGAAAAATGAGCAGAGCAAAGTCGGTCGTTCTAGAGCCTTTAACAAACTTCTTAGCCTTCTTCAAAGCCTTTATCCGCGCCAAGCCTTTTGTCAAAAACCAAGCCCGGGCCCAAAGTGTCGCGATATCGCGACACTTTGGGCCCCGACCCAAAGCGGGCCCAAGGTGTCGCGATATCGCGACACTTTGGGCCCCGACCCAAAGCGGGCCCAAGGTGTCACGATATCGCGACACTTTGGGCCCCGACCCAAAGCGGATCGCGACACTTTGGGCCCCGACCCAAAGCGGGCCCAACGTGTCGCGATATCGCGACACTTTGGGCCCCGACCCAAAGCGGGCCCAAAGCGTCGCGATATCGCGACACTTTGGGCCCCGACCCAAAGCCGGCCCAAAGCGTCGCGATATCGTGACACTTTGGGCCCCGAGCCAAAGCCGGCCCAAAGCGTCGTGATATCGCGACACTTTGGGCCCCGAGCCGACACATCACCAAAGTCAAAAGCATGCATTCAACCATCCAAGGAACGACCACCACGTGGCACCTCTACGTGTCCCTTCTCGAAGAGACCCCACGGCTCTATAAAACGACGGATTAAACGGCGAACATTAATGAGACAAGCGATGTTAGCAGAATATCCGATCCGAGGCCACGCCTCATAACTACGATCTGTCAGTGCGAGCCATGTCCCATAATGGCCCGATAAGGATCAAATCTGAGCGGCCCTTACGGATTTAGGGTTTTGAACATTAATGTTCCTAGAGGCCGAACCCTCTATAAATAAAACCGGCTCGATACGTAATAAAAGGACTGCGAAGCATTTTAAAAGCAACAAAGTGCTGTTACACTGAACACTCGACTGCGTTCACCTGAACCTTCAATCCCGACATTGGATTACATTAATCCATCAATTCGATGACAACTCTTTCCTTTTGAGATTTCGGGCCCATTCCCAGTGGATTGGTGCCGAGATCAGGATTTAACGGGAGCGGCCCGCTTGGGCATCCCGCACATGTTTTTGTTAATTTAATATATGCTGTTTACGGAAGTTTTAAAATAGCTCACGTTTATGTTTTAAAATATGTATCTTTCGAATATATTAAAGCATAGCTTAAGTCTTATGCTTTCAGAATACATGCTATTTTCAAATATGATTAAAACAGTTTATGATTCTATAACATATGCTGTTTTCGAATATGTATGCTGTTCCCCGTGAGAATTGCAAGTTTTCATAGAGTTATTTCGTTCACACATTCAATAATCCTTCGCATGCATTTTCCATTGCTTCCTAAAGACAGACGTTCTGCTTTCATTTAACAGGTGCTATTAAACGTTGTTATTGTTTCTTTGAATATAGGAAGAACAGCAGAAGCAGAGATTCATTGGCAACCAGCGGCGGCAACACTGTAGCCCACCCATTTTACATGTGGGCATGCGGAAAGAGATCACCGTTCATCCGGTGTAACTGAGAATATTGCATTAAAGAGATTTATTGTAACCGGGATGGAATCTTATTAATAAAAAGGCGGTGCTCTTACCTTTTAATATGATTGCATCCGTGTCATTTCATGCATATAAACTAGTTCTATTTTTATTGCATCTAAACACGTTGTTTATTTTTCGAAATCTCATGCTTTCATTGATCATTCACACTTAGTCACCAATCAACAACCACACACCCAATCAAGGCAATGACATGCATTCAAAGAATCATTGACAAAGACAATCACGCTCCTGCTTGGGGTAGTAAACAAGCAACAATCAAATCAATCAAACACTTGGCATTTCGTGAATCATGAACACAAGGTTCCCCTGTGGATAAAACGCCCTTCACTTAATCATGACTGATCAATGTCCAAGCTCAAGTCACACCTCACCAAAATAGGTTAACACTTGAAATCAAATTCCTTAGCTCGTCAGAAGGAAGGATTCAAGAATGCATGCCCTTTCCATACTTGGGGCATTAAAAGTTGGTTAGGTTACCAAGAAACCCTAATCATTAGTGCTTTGGTCGTATATTTTTGCTCAGGACTGCGTCACCCATAGCGCTTCCCAAAAAGGGGCATCTGTAGACACCAAAACAGACACCATTTCGATTAAGTGATTACAAACATTGATCACATTGATATCACAACTTTTAGGGCAGCCCTTAGAGGTCAAATAGTGGTCTTAACCACTCGCACGACGATTCGGAAGATCGGAAAATGAGCAGAGCAAAGTCGGTCGTTCTAGAGCCTTTAACAAACTTCTTAGCCTTCTTCAAAGCCTTTATCCCGCCAAGCCTTTTGTCAAAAACCAAGCGGGCCCAAAGTGTCGCGATATCGCGACACTTTGGGCCCCGACCAAGCGGGCCCAAAGTGTCGCGATATCGCGACACTTTGGGCCCCGACCCCAAGCGGGCCCAAAGTGTCGCGATATCGCGACACTTTGGGCCCCCCAACGACGCCCAAGGCGGATGCACTTTGGGCCGGCCCAAGGCGTCGCGATATCGCGACACTTTGGGCCCCAACCGGCCCAAAGCGTCGCGATATCGCGACACTTTGGGCCCCGACCAAGCCGGCCCAAAGCGTCGCGATATCGCGACACTTCGGGCCCCAAAGCCGGCCCAAAGCGTCGCGATATCGCGACACTTTGGGCCTCGAGCCGACACGTCACCAAAGTCAAAAGCATGCATTCAACTATCCAAAGAACGACCGCCACGTGGCACCTCTACGTGTCCCTTCTCGAAGAAACCCCGTGGGTCTGTAGAACGGCGGATTCAACGACGAACATTAATTAGACGAGCGGTTTTAAAAAATATCCGATCCGAGGCCACGCCTCATAACTGCGATCTGTCAGTGCGAGCCATGTCCCATAATGGCCCGATAAGGATCAAATCTGAGCGGCCCTTACGGATTTAGGGTTTCGAACATTAATGTTCCCAGAGGCCGAACCCTCTATAAATAAAACCGGCTCGATACGTAAAAAGAAGTTACGAAGCATTTTTCGGAAAAGCAACGAAGTCTGTTGTTACACTGAACACTCGATTGTGTTCATCTCGAACCTTCAATCCCGGCATTGGATTACATTAATCCATCAATTCGACAACAACTCTTTCCTTTTGAGATTTCGGGCCCATTCCCGGTGGATTGGTGCCGAGATCAAGATTTAACGGGAGCGGCCCGCTTGGGCATCCCGCACATGTTTTTGTTAATTTAATATATGTTGTTTGCGGAAGTTTTAAAATAGCTCACGTTTATGTTTTAAAATATGTATCTTTCGAATATATTAAAGCATAGCTTAAGTCTTATGCTTTCGGAATACATGCTATTTTCAAATATGATTAAAACAGTTTATGATTCTATAACATATGTTGTTTTCGAATATGTATGTTGTTCCCCGTGAGAATTGCAGGTTTTCATAGAGTTATTTCGTTCACACATTCAATAATCCTTCGCATGCATTTTCCATTGCTTCCTAAAGACAGACGTTCTGCTTTCATTTAACAGGTGCTATTAAACGTTGTTATTGTTTCTTTGAATATAGGAAGAACAGCAGTAAGCAGAGACTCATTAAATATCAAGCGGCGGCAACACTACAGCCCGCCCATTTTACATGTGGGCATGCGGAAAGAGATCACCGTTCATCCGTTGTAATAAAAAATTAGATTTATTGTAACCGAGCTGGAATCTAATTAATAAAAGGGGTTGTGCTCCTTTTCTTTTAATTTGATTGTATCCGTGTTATTACATGTATTAAACTAGTTCTATTTTTATTACATCTCTGTTTTTTATTCCGAAATCTCATGCTTTCAGTGGCGATCACGGTGGGACCGGTTCCCATATTTTTAAAAATCACAGAAGTTAATTAAACTTGTTGTGTCTTGTGCTTAACAGGTACTTCTTTTTACCCGGAGGTCAGAAACAACAATTTCGGGCAGAAAGGAGGTAACGATTCTAGCCGTCCATATCATTTTATGTTGCGAAGTTTCGGGTTATTTCATTTACTGACATTTTAATTTCTTTTAATTATTACAGTAAGGTAGAAAAGTTTTTCTTAAAAATTTTCTTGCTTTATTTAATTATGTAGTTATCTCGTAATTATTCATTTAATAATTAAATCTTTTTAATTATTAAAATAAGGTAGAGAAATTTTTCTTAAAGATTTTTCTTGCTTTATTTAATTATGTAGTTATCTGCGTAATTATTCATCTAAAAAAAAAAAAATTTAAAGAAAGGTAGAAAATTTCTTTGCAATTTTTACTTGCTGTTTTCAGTTAGTATTATCTGTCTGGCATAGGGAAAGATTTCTTTTTCGGTTGCTTGTTTCAAATTTGCAAAGTAAAATGAATCCCACACACCACGTGGTACTTTAAACCAAGGCGTTGGTCGTAAAACCCCAACCCTTGAGCAAGACCAAAGGTGGATTCCATTATCACTTTGGCTTGAGATATTGCATCCATTACCTCGATCGTGACTGTTGCTAGACGTAAATCCTGACGAAAGTTGACCGAGTGTTGTTGGGGTGATTCCCATGCACGCGAGGATAAGTCTTCTATGGTAGGTGTCATAAACGGAGCGATTCCCCTTCCGTACCGCCTATGTTCCACGTACCATCTGCTCTCACGTACCTATAGTCTCCCTCACGTAAGGGCGGGTATATAGAGAGGTTGGTATATCGGTCCGACAATGGTATATTGAAGGGGCGACCATTTATGGGAGTCATATGAGCCAACATTATGCATTTAAACGTTCTTCCAAAATTGCAAAAACAAAACAAAACATCAAAATGCACTAAACCGGTTTAGGACACACTATCAATCCTTAAAAGAGATAATCACAGTTTTGCGTATGTGTGTGTTCATTTCTCGCTTGGTGTGCACAAAAAGACAAATCATCATAAACGAGATAAAATCTGCTTAGATAGTAGAGAAGCAACACAATGGTGTACACCCGTAGCCAAGCCCAATCAAGGGCGGACGCTGCGGAAGGTGCACAAAGGGAGGGCGCCAGTCGCCTTCGCTTTAACCCCAAGGATTTGGTCATACCACCTTGGCGGCCTGACACACAAGGCGGTCCCCTCCACACCTTAACAGATAAGGACTATGGGGGTACCCCTTCTAGGAGCACTCCTGTTCAGGCATAGCACTCAACACACATCCTCCCATGAGGGGTACATCCATAGGAGAGCTACCTTAGATGCTCGTTATGAGCGGTCACCGCGCGATGAAGCGCTCGAGTCAACCTAGGGTTCGACGAGAGGAACCACATGGTTACATTATCCCTCTTTCAACCCCTCCAATTGTCAGGACTGCAAGGACAAATTCAGAGCACAAGGCTCCTCAGGCAGGCCAAGCCAACTTCGTCCGCCAAATCGTGCTCACTTATGAAAGAGAGCATGAGGAAGATTCCTACCTTCCTCAAAAACAATACACATCGCGGGAGCAATACGCCTTCGCACCTGCTAGATATCATGGTCACACTCTGAGGCCAGCGCCTCAGATAAATGCCGCTACCCCCATCAGAGAGAGATGGCCTCTAGAGATCTTGGATCACTACGACCAAGATAGATATGTCAGAGAGGCATCTAGGCCTTCTACACATGAGGCGACAAGACCAACTATCTTAGAGCCTATCAAGCATTTCGCACGTCGGGTGCAACTCACGCAACGTGAGCGAGACCGACTATCGTTAGCGGAACTGTACCATATTAACGAAGAGCGCCTTCAGCGCCAGAAGGATGAGTTGTTCCAACACACTATGCGAGGAAAGGACTCCAACCCCTCACACACATAAGACAAAACATTATGAGAGGCACAAATCCGAACCTCTTGAGCAAAATAGGGTAGACCACATCGACCCGACAGTCGCCAAAAAAGTCATCCGCCAAGCTCAAATAACGCAGGTTGAACAAGGTCGCCAGGAGTTAGAAAACTTATACATGCAGCGGATAAGTTGCGTTATAAACTACCTGAGAAGGTTCCAACCCCTTGCATCCAAAGAGCACAACAAGTATGAGGAGCACAACCCCCGGGTGCGAGACGAGTCTCTGCGACCTTATCAAGCATCACCCCCAATGCCTCCTAGACATGAGCAGGAGGCTACTCCTATAAACAATGACGAGTGCCTTCCTCGGGAACCCACTCGGGTTTATGGGCCACCCTTAGAAAGTCACCAAGAAGCCTCCGAGGAATCGGAGCAAAGAGAAGAGCTGGATGAACTCGCCCTACCAAGACATGGGGGGTGCTATTCAGCTACCCCTCCATAGGTCCCCAGTTTCTCAACACGAACCAATCAAAGCGGAGGAGCTCAAATCTCCCGATCTATGCAAAGAGCTAGAGCACTTAGAGTTGGTGGAGACCAAGATTTTGGAGCTCCCAAGGCCCAACTTACATGAGGCTCTTTTCGAAGAGGATCAACCTCTAACTGTACTCACTGATGATGCAGTCCTCCATATCTCAGAATCTACAGATCCTGATGAGCTATACACATTGTTCGAAGCTTCTGAGGAATCAGAACAAGGAGAAGAGCTGGATGAACTGCCCTACCAAGACATGGGGGGTGCTATTCAGCTACCCCTCCATGAGTCCCCAAGTTCCTCAACAAGAACAAACCAAAGAGGAGGAGCTCAAATCCCCTGATACATGCAAAACATTGGAGCACTTAGAGTCGCTGGAGACCAAGATTTTGGAGCTCCCAATGCCCAACTTACATGAGGCTCTTTTCGAAGAGGATCAACCCCTGGTTGTAGGGCTACCTGATGATACAGTCCTCCATATCTCAGAATCTCCAGATTCTGATGAGCTATACACATTGTCCGAAGGTGAGGATGAAACAGAGATAGCTCAAAGCAATCACATACGACAGCATCGACACCCTGTAAATATCGATGAAGCATGTCAAATGATAAACATAATACTAGGGCATGAGTGGCGCATAGACCCAGCCCACCGACATCACATGTCCATCCCACTCCTTGGGGAAGGTCGCGAGCAACTTCCACCCAGAGATATCATAGCACCATCAGTGTCGAAGGCAGACCCTGTCTTCCTATCCGTGCATAAGGCCGATCCATTCGTGCCAATTCCTACAGAGCCAGATCCGGTGCACAAAGATTGTCAAGTTGGGGGTACCTCTATTCCCTGAAGAGCAAGTGGATTACACCAAATGCTCCAAAGGTGTTCATAAACCCTTTGGTCAAGCCCAAAAGCTCCAAGGATTATCACAATCTCTTGGTCACCCAAAAGCTCCAAGGATTATCGCAATCTCTTGGTCACACCCAAAAGCTCCAAGGATTATCACAATCTCTTGGTCACTCCCAAAATGCTCCAAGGATTATCGCAATCTCTTGGTCACCCCAAAAGCTCCAAGGATTATCGCAATCTCTTGGTCACTCCCAAAAGCTCCAAGGATTATCACAATCTCTTGGTCATCCAAAAGCTCCAAGGATTATTGCAATCTCTTGGTCAATCCCAAAAGGCTCCAAGGATTATCACAATCGCTTGGTCAATCCCAAAAGCTCCAAGGATTATCGCAATCGCTTGGTCATCCCAAAATGCTCCAAGGATTATCACAATCGCTTGGTCACCAAAGGCTCCAAGGATTATCCAATCGCTTGGTCACCCCAAAATGCTCCAAGGATTATCGCAATCGCTTGGTCATCCCCAAAAGCTCCAAGGATTATCACAATCGCTTGGTCAAACCAAAATGCTCCAAGGATTATCACAATCGCTTGGTCAATCCCAAATGCTCCAAGGATTATTGCAATCGCTTGGTCAATCCCAAAGGCTCCAAGGATTCTTGCAATCGCTTGGTCAATCCCAAAACGCTCCAAGGATTTCCACAATCACTTGGTCAAAAATCATGAAAATTCAAAAACAACAAAAATCACCAAAAACAACAAAAATTTGCATCTCATTTCTAGGCATATTCAAATTCATCAAATAGAGAATTCTTCTCGCAATTCATCTTCATATTCACCAAAATCAATCCATCAAAAATACAAAAATACATAGCTGCATCCAAGCATTGCATCCATACATTGCATATTCATGGTCGTACAGGTCAACGGCACCATAGGCTATCATGGTTCTACTAGTCCATCTTGTTCCACACTGTTCCATTTTACAAAAACAGCAAAAACACCATGCACTTTACCACACCGAGTCAGTGGTCTTTTAATGTATCAAGAGTTTTTCGTGATTCGGTCATCATTTTGCTCTTTAGCAATGAAATGTATCAAGTCAAACAGATTTTACGAAGGTAGAGTTACACTTGCAATACACCTTGTTACGTAACATCCCAACACAAATTAAAACACATAAAAATTCCCGAGTTGTGTGAACGAAGGATGAAACCCGCACGATAATCCAGGTTACCATAAGCGAAACGGTTATCTTGCTCATCCCCCTGTGCGAATGACCCCAAGAATGGCGAGAGTTGGCAAAAGGACAAGCATCCTCCCTACCCAATTCCCTAAGAATCCCAAAGTTGCAAAACGTCAAAAATTTGCAAAATGTCAAAACTTCAAAATTTGACACCCTACGGTGCACATCTCAAAAAGCACAAAGAATAGTGATTATCGTCACTCCATATCCCTTGCTCAAGAGAAAAGAAAAACAAATCAAAATAAACAGTGATTATTATCACTATAACGAGCAAGTATCCCAATACAATTGAAGAAAAGAAGGGAGTTGACCTTGAATCCCTGGAACTCTCAACGATTCCGACGGGTCATGAGGCAAGCCTCGGTACCGGTTTGGTTGATAGCCTATCGGTCATCGGCGGTAAACTTCTCGCATGACGATATATCCGTCACATTAACTTGTGTACGAGATCAATGTTTGCATGTGGATGAGCTAGCTTATGGTATCCTGGAGAACACCGCAGATTAATCTAACTACATACAACAAAGGAGTTAGTGGAGCTAATTAGGTGATCCTCGGTACGAGGTTCGGTTGAAAGCCCATCCGGCACTCGGCGGTATCCCGACAAATACCACATAAATGAACTCAATTGCACACACAGGGATGTGAAATAACTTGGTTAAAAACAAGTCCGATTCATACCTTGTTCAAAAGTCTTGTAAGATAAAGTACGAGTCATGGCTAGTGAGTTAAAACTGTCTGAGTCTCAGAAAACCTTAGCTACATTTCTAAACCAATTGCGCTACTTTTCATCCTTGCAATACCATCAGAAAATACAAAAAGAAGAAACACCACATTTGTACATAGCAAAATAATGGAGTTCTAAACGAGTCTATGGTGCCATAACCAAATCTCACCAAGTCCATACATCCATTTCATTTCTGCATATCACATGCATTTGCATTCATCATGCATCCATCAAACTAAATCAACATACAACATTGGTAATTATCATACCATATGCATCCATCCATATCAAGTAGCATGCACCCATCAACATCAATCATTGTGCATAAAATCATGACATATACGTAAAGAAAGAAAATCAAAACAACAAAAACATCACAAAAATGCAACACAAAAAGAAGCAATAAGCATTGCCGGACACGAGTGCTCTTGCACTCAACCTCTTGGCATAGAAAATCGATGTCGGGGCTCAAATTCTCATTCTCCTACTTCCCTAAGAAGGCTATCATAGCTGGACCGCTCCACGGGAAGACGGGTTTTTGATGATTTCACCCCATTATGGCATCACCAAAAGGGTTAACACCCACCAAAAATAGGTCCAAATGTCGGGAAATTGCACGTGCTCAAATGGAAAAACATCTAAAGCCACCCTAACCTAAGTCATCTTGGGTCAAGCGACTCGTCGCTTTTCTCACGAAGGTCATTCCCTCATCGATTCGTCGCTTGAGGGGGTAGTCACACTTAGTCACCAATCAACAAGCACACACCCAATCAAGGCAATGACATGCATTCAAAGAATCATTGACAAAGACAATCACGCTCCTGCTTGGGGCAGTAAACAAGCAATCACATCAAATCAATCAAATACTTGGCATTCTCCTGAAGCATGAACACAAGGTTCCCCTGTGGATAAAAGGTTACGCCCTTTGCCTAATCATGACTGATCAATGTCCAAGCTCAAGTCACACCTCACCAAAATAGGTTAACACTTGAAATCAAATTCCTTAGCTCGTCGGAAGCAAGGATTCAAGAATGCATGCCCTTTCCATACTTGGGGCATTAAAAGTTGGTTAGGTTACCAAGAAACCCTAATCATTAGTGCTTTGGTCGTATATTTTTGCTCAAGACCTTGCGTCACCCGTAGCGCTTCCCAAAAAGGGGCATCCGTAGACACCAAAACTAGCACCATTTCGATTAAGTGATTACAAACATTGATCACATTGATATCACAGCTTTTAGGGCAGCCCTTAGAGGTCAAATAGTGGTCTTAACCACTTGCACAACAGTTCGGAAGATCGAAAAATGAGCAGAGCAAATTCGGTCGTTCTAGAGCCTTTAACAAACTTCTTAGCCTTCTTCAAAGCCTTTATCCGCGCCAAGCCTTTTGTCAAAAACCAAGCGGGCCCAAAGTGTCGCGATATCGCGACACTTTGGGCTCCCGACCCAAAGCGGGCCCAAAGTGTCGCGATATCGCGACACTTTGGGCTCCCACGCGGGCCCAAAGCGGTCGCGATATCGCGACACTTTGGCCCCAAAAAACCCCCAAAGCGCCGATACCCCGCCGCCCAACGCCAACCACACCCAAGACCACACTTTGGGCCCGAGCCGACACGTCACCAGTCAAAAGCATGCATTCAACTATCCAAAGAACGACCGCCACGTGGCACCTCTACGTGTCCCTTCTCGAAGAGACCCCATGGCTCTGTAAAACGGCGGATTAAACGGCGAACATTAATGAGACAAGCGGTTTTAAAAAATATCCGATCCGAGGCCACGCCTCATAACTGCGATCTGTCAGTGCGAGCCATGTCCCATAATGGCCCGATAAGGATCAAATCTGAGCGGCCCTTACGGATTTAGGGTTTTGAACATTAATGTTCTCAGAGGCCGAACCCTCTATAAAAAAACCGGCTCGATACGTAAAAGGTAACGAAGCATTTTTAAAAGCAACGAAGTCTTCGTTAATCGAATACTCGATTGCGTTCATTCGAACCTTCAATCCCGGCATTGGATTACCTTAATCCATCAATTCGACGACAACTCTTTCCTTTGAGATTTCGGGCCCATTCCCAGTGGATTGGTGCCGAGATCAGGATTTAACGGGAGCGGCCCGCTTGGGCATCCCGCACATGTTTTTGTTAATTTAATATATGTTGTTTACGGAAGTTTTAAAATAGCTCACGTTTATGTTTTAAAATATGTATCTTTCGAATATATTAAAGCATAGCTTAAGTCTTATGCTTTCAGAATACATGCTATTTTCAAATATGATTAAAACAGTTTATGATTCTATAACATATGTTGTTTTCGAATATGTATGTTGTTCCCCGTGAGAATTGCAGGTTTTCATAGAGTTATTTCGTTCACACATTCAATAATCCTTCGCATGCATTTTCCATTGCTTCCTAAAGACAGACGTTCTGCTTTCATTTAACAGGTGCTATTAAACGTTGTTATTGTTTCTTTGAATATAGGAAGAACAACAGTAAGCAGAGACTCATTAAATATCAAGCGGCGGCAACACTACAGCCCGCCCATTTTACATGTGGGCATGCGGAAAGAGATCACTCGTTCATCCGTTGTAATAAAAAAATCAGATCTATTGTAACCGAGTTGGAATTAATATAAAAAGGCGGTGCTCTTACCTTTTGATATGATTACATCCGTGTTATTACATGCATTAAACTAGTTCTGTTTTTATTGCATCTCGGTGTTTATTTTCCGAAATCTCATGCTTTCATCTAGCAAAAGAGCAAATCTACCTAGCATAACATCAATACTTGTAAATGAACATATAAAATGGAAAATTGGACAAAGTGATTGATTTTGGAGAAGGTGTGATAACTTTAGAGACCTCCAAATTGGTTAATTTGGCCTAAGAAGGCACTTTAACGATAATGATGATAAGTGATCAGGGAGTAAGGACTCATACACATCTGCTACTATTGTGTTTAGTTGTGTGAATTCAGGTACCTAATTTTTTGGGTCCTAATTCAGAGCTCCATAGGAATCACCTATGTAGGAACGTTTTGGACTATGAACTACCCATGTAGGAGCAGTATGGACTATGGAATGTCTAGGGTAAGATGGTTGGGATTGTGAACTACCCATGTAGAGCAGTTTGGACTATGGGCCATCTAGGATAGGATGGTTTGTATTGTAAACCGTCTAGGGAAAGATAGTTGGGACTATGGATAATTTATTTGGGATCATCCTAGATGGGATTCAATTTGGTTAGGTTTATAGATAGTTTTGTATTTAAAAAAACATAGGATAGAAGATAAAAAGTGTGATCAAGATTTGCAAAATCTAAATAGAACACACAAAGCAAGTCATTGAAGTAAATGATGATAAGAAACAACAGTTTCTACAGTCCTATAAAATGAAAATGCCATGTGTGATCAAAGGTTAGAAGGTCCCACCATGATTGCCAAAATCTTGAATAGAAAACATGTCATTTTATTCATTACAAGATATGTTACAATACATGCTTTTACAATACCCCATGGGCTACAAGAAGGGTTTCCAAGGTGGAGTATCATTTTTATAAAATGTAAATGTAATGACGAAAAATTCTTCTAGGCCACCTCAAAGTGTGGGTGGGTTTTATGCTTGATGACCACCCTTGGTTGAATGAGTCTCCAAAATCCCTACACACAACCAAAACAATAGTTAGTAGCACCTCTTGGGTCCACCTAAGTTGGACCCAAGTTTATGAAAGGAGAAAACAATGACAAGTTGAATTAATGCATTAAACAACCTCAAAATGAGATCAAAACATCAAAATCTTACCTTGCTCACCTCTATCGACTATTTGTGATTGGATATCTGGTTGTATCTAGTTCTAGATGGTCAATTGTTTGGAAGTAGATGATTGTAACTGTGAATCATTTAGGGGTAGGTAGTTGTGACTGTGACCCATCTAGGGGTAGGCGGTTTACTTTGTACTATCTAGAATGTGTTGAAACTTACAGAGATCTTCTATTGACTGTAAGGTGTCTCTGGTCTGAGCTTGAAGTTTGTTGGAGCTTCCACCTATGATAAATTTCAAGAAATAGATGAATGCAAATGGAGGTTTGTAATGTTATCCATGGTTGATATGCAAGCAAGTGGTATGCACACAAAAGGATTCTAACTAAATTTTGGTAAAGTTTTAATATGCAATCTCACACTCTCAGGAAAATGAAGGAAATGGGGACCTATTTATAGAGTTTTAGGAAGTATTAGGGGTGGTGATGTGGAGATGAGGTGGACATGACATGGTATCCAAGTGGCTCAGGTGAGGGGAGGAAAATATGGGATTTCCCACTTGGATGGTCAAAGAGGGATGTGTGCACCATACCTCATTAACCTTCTTAGGTGAGGAGAGTCCTCATCCCACTCAAGTGGTATGTGCACACCATACCTCATTAATGTCCTTGGATGGAGAGTCCTCACCCCACCCATATGCATTAAAGAGCATGGGGGATTGTGTGGGTGCATGGGGATATGAAGAGTAGGGGGTATTTTAGGCTAGGGTGAGGTGGACCTATGATAGGACCAAAGGGTAGACTAGGGGAAGTGGGACAGGCACGTTGTGACCATGGGCTAGGTGTAGGATAGGGCTTAGTGTGTAAAAGGGGCTAGAAGGGCTTATTTGATGTTTCTAAGGTTACATGCAAAATATTTAAATTAATTGGGACCTTTGCAGAATTATTTATTATTGATCTTTGACCAATGCTAATTTGACCTTTTTTAGGTGGCTTCTCTCGGTTCCCTCATCCCTCAAAACTTGCATGACAAAGTCACCCACGTCCATGTCACCACTCTTTGTCAATTGCTAGGGGTCTCAGGTAGGACCATGTGGGGGGCTAGGTGCATTAGGCCTTGGTCATAATATGAGGGTCTAGTGTGGCCCACGTCACTCAGGTGAGGGACATGTTAGATGGTGGATAGGCTACCAGGTGAGGTGAAGGCTACCTCCTCTGAACAGGTTGGAGGAGTCACTGAAGGGTGAGGTATCATCTCAAAGTGGTCCATGGAAGGGTGTGCCTCTGCTCTAGCTTGAATTCTGGTTAAAACCATACGTATTTAGAGATAAAACAATAGGTGGGAAACTAGATGGTATATAAATGGGATACTGTGACTCAAATCTAGAAGGAACCAATTTTGCTTGGATGGTCCTATATGGAATCGTACCTACCTAAACGATTTAATATGGAATCATATCTATCTAGACAATTGCAACCAAAGACAAGTTACAGAGGCTATGAAGCAAAAAGGGAAGGTGGGATGACTCTTTTTGGGTGTTTTTGTTTATTTTGTAATTTTTTTTTGTGTTTTTTAAATAATGTTGAATAAATAAACAAGAAATAAACAAACAATTAGAATGAAGATGTTTGAATTGCTTAAGATCTATTTTTTTGTTTGATGTTGCTTGAGGTTTTGATCTTTTTGCTTGATTTTTTAATTTATTTTTTGGTTTTTTGTGTGTTTTTATGTTACCTACCATTGAAATATACAGAAGGTAGATAGAGGAGATCTAAAGGTGTGTCTATGCATGCTTCTCAATATACCCAAGAGTACATTTAAAGAAATTATGCATAAATGATCGAGATATTCTTAAGGCGGTGGTGTTTTAGGGGTACCTAAAAGGTAAAAAATATCTCCAATACCATTTTTAGTGGGTTTAATAGGCAACACTATCTAAAACCTATATCGATACAATTGGCTTCTGCTTCACCCTCAAGCAGGCTCAATCAAAAATGATAATTGCACACTCACTAATTATTTAGCCCCATGAGTGAGGGTGTCTAACCTCGAACTACCCCGAGCTAATCCCAAGGGTAGTCAGCTTTATGGTGATGAAATACAAGAAACTATGTGCATTATTTATTGGCATCTAAAGGTAAAATCAATGGTTGGGGATGAATTCCAACATCACCATTTGGTTTACAATGTGTCATGCAATGTGTGTGTGATTGATTATTTTTTTGATTTTCTTTTTAGAAATGTCTAACGATGATGCACAAATAAGACTATCCTAAATATGCAAGTGCAAAATTTCTCTAAACTAAATGCAATACAACAAATCATAATCTAAGAATGCTCTTTTCCACTTAATATGCATTGAAATAAAATTCTATATATGAAATGAAATGCAAGTTGCTAAAATGAAATGATAATGAATGAGACTACCCAAATGAGATGCTTTTTGGAAAGACAACCTAATCAAAGAAGCAAGCAAAAAAAAAGATTCATATGCTAATCAAGCAAACAAAGAAACCTATTCTAGTTAGAAAGAACAAGAGATTCATATGCTAAAGAAATGAATATGTGAGACTTGAAAGCAAAACTACACTAAGGAAAGCAAATGATAAAGCAAGAAAGAGAGACCTATGCTAAGGAAAACAAATAACAATGCTATAAAGGAAATATAATTTAACAAAAGCAAGGAAATTGCATGAAATGAAGACTAATCTAATAAAGCAAGAAAATGCATGAAGGAAAACCTAATCTAAGAAAGCAAGAAAATGTTGGAAAGAAAACCTAATCTACGAATGCAAGGAAATGCTTGAAAGGAACCTAATCTAAGAAAGTGAAGAAGATGCGGGAGATAAAATCTACTCTATGAAAGCACAACAAAGTCACCCACTGTTGGAATATATTACATCATTTGGTTCATGCCAATGTACCACCATGGGTACATCTATAGATTAGGAAAGAGTGTCATAGATTAGGATGAAAGTATTTACTTTATGCAATGTAATAAATGCACAAGTGTGCAAAGTATTTTGGCAATGTAAATGTGCATAGTTGTCCCTATGTACATGTGTCCATAGAATAGGAAGATGAAGAGTCATAGGAAGAGTGAAGGCCAAGAATCCTCCATATGAAGAGTCACATTCCATCCTATAAATGGGTATATGGATAGAGAGCAATACATAGAAAGATATAGAGTGATTGGTCATATACAATCACAATGGAGAGTGATGAAGTATGATGTATTTGAGGTCTTTATTCAATAAAGATCATATTTTCATGAGCATTTATTAGTGGCATTTATATGATTCATTTCTAAAGTTTTTTATGAGTTTTATATGCTTAATAGATTGCCATTATCATATATTTCATATTGCAACTTTATTTTAGATCTTGTGATTACTTTATTCTATGCATTTAGCTTCAAAAGCTAACAGTGGTATCAGAGCTACAACAAGGTTTTGTCTTGCACAGGTTTTTGGTTGCAAAGAAGATTTCTACTAGTTAAGGAGAAACCAGTAAAGTTGAAGAAATTACCTCTAGAAAGGAAAACCAGAGAAGATAGCTTTTCTCACTGTGTTGAAGGAAAACCAGTGATAATTAAGGATTTACCTATTCCAAGAGCAAAGTTGGAATAGAAGGAAATTTATAGGTCTTGAAGATAGACCTTGATATTGAAGAGATTAAGAGACCCCTAAAGGAGGTCCTATTGATAAGCTTGATAGAGAGAGAGAGAGAGAGAATATTCTAGATTAGTATTTGGCTAGAATATTTCCACAGGGTTGAAGGAAAACTCGTGAAGACTAGGATTCAACAAAGATTTGCTTTCACTAGTTTTTGAGATAGCTAGTGAAGATTATTGATTTTAGAATTCTAGAACTTTGAATATATTTGATTATTATTGTCTAAGTTTTTGTTGTAGAATATTAGTTCTCAGAAGTTGAGAAGCTTCCTACAATGGATAGAGAAGAATTTCACCTTCGATTGCCTGAAAGTCTATGTGCTTTCCTCGTGCAGGGATTAACTCTTTGTTGCAGAAAAGTAGACATTGAAGATTAAAGGAGGTCCAAGAAAGAAGGCCTCATTGAATATTGAGGAGAACCAAGAAGGAAGTCCTCATTGAATATTAAGGAGGTCCAAGAAAGAAGGCCCCATTGAATATTGAGGAGAACCAAGAAGGAAGTCCTCATTGAATATTGTAGACTACAAATTGAATATTGAAGAGACCCAAAAAAGAGGTCACATTGAAGAACTTCCAAATTTAGAAGATTGAAGATTGAAGTCTGAAGATTAAAGATAAAGAGGACTACAAAAAGGTCCTATTGCAGAGTTGAGAAGCAGCAGATTTTGGAGATCCAAGAAAGGAGATCTCATTGCAAAAATTCTATAATTGGAAGATTGAAGAAACCAAGGTAAGGTTTCATTAAAGAATTGATTAAGAAGATTTGAGTAGCTACAAAATTAGAAGACCCAAGAAAAGAGGTCTCAAGAATATTTCTAGAGAAGAAGAAGAAGGCTAGAGAAAGCCTCATTGCAGAATTAGAAGACCCAAGAGAAGAGGTCTCAAGAAGATTCTAGAAAAGAAGAAGGCTAGAGAAAGCCTCATTGCAGATTTGAAGTAGTGGCCATTGGAGGAGTTTTGAAGAAAAGTTTATGTCAGAATATTGCAAGTAGGAGAAGCTCCTGATAAAAGGAAGTTGGGACAATTATCACCATCCAACAACAAGCCCAAAAAGGAAAGAAGGATTTGGCAAGAAGTTTGCCAGATTTTGAGAAGTTTTGAAGATCTCAAGACATTCAGATTCTTGAGGAAGAAGACAATGAACAAGATCATATTTGAAGTTAGAATTTGACAAGAATCTTGAAGAAAGAAGAAGGATTGAAGAGGCCATATTTGAGAGATTTGAGAACAACCACAAAGGTTTTGTAGGCTGATTTGTAAAAGAGAATTTGTTGATTTTCAAGGAGAAGTTGAAAGGTCATAGGACAACAAATCGAACAAAGCATAGAGCTACAATTTGGAGAAGCTTTGGAAATATTTTCGAGTACTTTTGGATAGCCAATTAAAGGAAGGCTTGATAGTAAAAGAGAGCAGCAGATTTGAAGATTCATGGACATCAACGAATCAAATTTTTGTAAGCAACGATTGAAAGAATTTTAAGCTACAAATTTGAGCAGCATTGAAAGAGTAAAGCAAGCCATATTTTGAAAGATTTTTAGGATAGATTTGGAAAATCTTTGAACAAAAAAGTGCAAGAGGATTTAGCAGCATCTAAGGAGGATATTTACTATAGATTTGGATAGCAAAAGGGTAGCATTTGCAGCTACAAACTTCAGAGATCGATAGCACACATTTGAAGGCAAGAAAGCTGATTTTGGGTAGCAACTACAACTGCAAGATAAAGAGCCTACAAACAACAAGAGAAAAGGAGTATTGCTGCAAATTTAAGATAGCAAGCTATCAAGAAGGAGAGCTACAAAATAATCCATAAAAGGTGTGTTAAATTGATGCCATACAAAGTGTTATTTTAGAAACTTTAAAAGTGCTTATTATAAGTTTTTAAGAGCATCAATTTTAGAGCTATTAAGAGCTAGCAAAAGGATTTTTTAGAGTGTCTCTAAGCCAAGGAAAAAGACACCATTGCACACCATTATTATTGTAGAAATATGCATATTATAACAGCTAGAGTTAAAGCTTGTAAAGAGCTTAAAAGGAGTAATAAGAAGATTAGTATATGTTGTTTTCATAATAAGAGAAAGAGCAGATTTATCCTACGTTATAGTGAGGTCGAATAGTCATCAAAATCTAGGTAGATTTAAGGTGTTTAAAAACACCAAGCTTGCAGATTACATTGGTGAAGGAAATCACCAAAAGTGTGGTAAAATCCACCACTAGAATCACCACCAAACTGCACAGGTTGAGCACCATTGAAGAGTGCAAAAGTGATAGCAGAATATAGGGGGCAAGCACCCTAATAATGTCTAGATGAACAACCACCAAAAGAGCAACCAAGCCAAGAAGGATCACCATGGAACAACCACCAAAGGAGCACCCAAGCAAAATAAAACTATCATGAAAGAAGCCACCAAAGAAGAGCACTTGAAAGCTATCATTGGTGAAGTTGAAGAGACACCTACAAATCTAGAAATGTAACCAGCAAAGAAGAGGCTACATTTTGCTATTGAAAATGTATCAAGGAGGCTAAAGATTCAAGTTCATGCATTCACCAAGAAAGAAGATGTTCATAATGCAACACCAACCTGTTAAAGCATATCACATGCACAACCAAGTGTCCAAAAGGGAAACGTAATGCAACCAGGGAACGTTACAACTTTGAGCACCAAAATTTTGGTCAAAGAAGATGTTATAAATTCCTCATAGAGTGTGGGGAGCATTATAACATTGCATGAGACACTTGTCACAAGAAAGAGGAAGCATTGGACACCATCCAAGAGTCACAGGAGCATTGATATTAGTGAAGCCATTTGTCATAAGGGAGAAGAAGCACCACACAACCACAAGTTACATTAACAAGAGCGAAGGAAGAACTCTAGTGACACTTGTCACTCATATTGCAAAGATTACAAGCGTTACCAAGGAAGGTGAAAGGTTTTGAGTACTCATTTATTGCATGAGATAGAATAGTCTCATTAATCACAACAAGGACTCCACTACATCGAAGAAGAAGCACCTTGACCAGTTTGAAGGAAGTTGACCAGAGGAAGAGCACCCAATTTCAAAGGAAGACCAAGCATAGCATTAAGGTGGGAGTGCCTAAAATATCAAAGGTAATATTTATTACTTTTTGGAATTAAATTTTATGCTAAGTAGGAGTTATAAGGTGTAAAAGGATATATTATCTAAGGTTAAAGTTTAAAAGTATTTTATTGGAGAGATAAGCATTATTGAAACCTTAGAAATCTGAATATTACAATTTAAAGCCTTTTACAAAGTATTGAAGATTATTTTGAATATTAAAGCATTGATTTTGAAGTTTTGTAATTTGCACATTTGAATTTACAAAACAAATTAAAATATTTGCAATTTGATAAGTTTGGAGAAATAAGGTATTCTACATCAAATTAGGAATACACAAAACTTGCAAATATTATTTTTAGAATTTCTAAATTTCTAGAGTTGGAGTTATAAGGAATCCAACATCAACATAGTTTATGAAATTTAGAATTGAGAAATTATAGTCTTAAATTTGGGAGATAAAAGGAATTCAACATAGAAGTACTTGACAAAGAAAAATTGCATTAATCTCTAATCCAAAATTATTAGAGATATAAATTTGAAAGATTTGCAATATTTAAAAATTGCATTCAAATCATTGATTGATAAGAGGAAAGTAAAATTGCTATTTTTGAAAGAATAGAAGTTGAATAATTATATTGTCATATTCATTAGGGAGATACAAGGAGTTCTACAAAATATAAACTTGAAAGAACTATATTAAAACTTGGGAGACAAAAGGTTGTCAACAATTAAAAATTATCCTTAGTCTATCATTTAAAGCTAAGGAGATATAAAGAACTAAAAACTTGAGATTGCTTCAAATACTTAGTTGATAAATAAAACTAGGGAGTCATAAGGCAGACTACTTCAAAAGGTTTTATCAAAATTATTCTTGATTAATCATATTCTACAAGCCTTTATAGAAGTTGGCCATATACTCAAATTCCACTGAGATAAGAAAATATAAGGAGACATTAGTCTATTAAGACTAATAAGGAAGGAGGATGACTACATCAAATAATACAGTGAATAATGATATGGAAAATATTATTAGAAAAGAAAGGGCAAGTATAATAAAAATTGGAATAAAAAATTTACTTACAAAAGGGAACTTAAATCTTACTTCAAAATTGATCTATAGTGAAGCCTTAGAAGAAAACTTTACAACCTTGGAATATTATCTTCATGCTAGAATCATTGAAGCAATTGATAATGGGAAGGATGATACTATAATTCCTCTTGACATTGGAAGCATATTATATATGGCTTTACTTACATTTCAATATTACAAAGAAGAGAATGTGAAGCAAAAAGAATTAATTAAATCACTTAAAGAGAAAACAAAAATAGATGAATCCTTCATAGAAAAGATATTTCAATCATCATGCAATATTGATACTTCAAGTTCCTCTAACTCAAGATCTTATCATGATGCTTTAAGTGATTGTACATAAGACTCTACACTAAAGAAGTATTGTGATGAAAAAGGAAAAGGCAAAGAGAAGGTTGTTTTACAAGAATCAAATAACAACATAACAAGTCATGAAGGCACATACACTGACTCTAATAATGAAGACAAAAAAGAAGAAGAAGAGGAACCCAACAAAGGAGGTATACAATGTAAAGTGAATTGAAGACAAGAAGATGAAGATCCATATTGAAGACTAAAGTCTTCAATAACCAAATAATGTAATACAAGGGGGTGTTGGAATATATTACATCATTTGGTTCATGCCAATGTACCACCATGGGTACATCTATAGATTAGGAAAGAGTGTCATAGATTAGGATGAAAGTATTTACTTTATGCAATGTAATAAATGCACAAGTGTGCAAAGTATTTTGGCAATGTAAATGTGCATAGTTGTCCCTATGTACATGTGTCCATAGAATAGGAAGATGAAGAGTCATAGGAAGAGTGAAGGCCAAGAATCCTCCATATGAAGAGTCACATTCCATCCTATAAATGGGTATATGGATAGAGAGCAATATATAGAAAGATATAGAGTGATTGGTCATATACAATCACAATGGAGAGTGATGAAGTATGATGTATTTGAGGTCTTTATTCAATAAAGATCATATTTTCGTGAGCATTTATTAGTGGCATTTATATGATTCATTTTTGAAGTTTTTTATGAGTTTTATATGCTTAATAGATTGCCATTATCATATATTTCATATTGCAACTTTATTTTAGATCTTGTGATTACTTTATTCTATGCATTTAGCTTCAAAAGCTAACACCCACATCCATGTCACCACTCTCCATCAATAGGCTATTTCTAGTAATAATTCCTAGAATGAATTGGACGTCCATATTATGAAAGAAAAACTTACAATGCTTGGCTTTCTCAGATTAAGGACTACCTTAAGCTTGGTGTTCTTCCCTCTAATTTTCATTAGGCTAAGAAATAAGTTTTCAAGTGGAAATCCTCAAGGTACACCCTCTTTAGGGATATCCTCTATCACAGAAGCTATGATGGTATTCTTCTCTAGTGTCTCAAACCACATGAAGCCAGTTGGGTCATATTTGAAGCTCATGATGGCACTTGTGGTGGCCATTTTAGTGGAATTGCCATCACAAAGTGCATTTTATGCATGGATTATTATTGGCCCACCATGGAACATGATTGTTGTGCATACGTCAAGAAATGTATCAAATACCAACATCATACCAATTTAACCCATGTGCCCTCATAATCCTTACAACCAATCCAAGCATTGTGGCCCTTTTCACAATGGTGTTTCAACCTCGTGGAAAAAATCTCCGTAGCCTAATTCGGACAACATACTTTCATCATAATGACTATATAATATTTTACCAAGTGGGTAGAATTTGTTCCTCTTGTCAAAATAATTGGTCTTCAAATTGTGAAATACATTTTGCATCACATCATTTGTTGTTTTGGCATCCCTTTCAATATCAATTTAAACAATGGTCCATCCTTCAAGAATAAGAACGTCCAAGCATTGTGTGATAAATACCGCATCCAACATAGCTTCTCGACTCCTTACTGTCCTCGAGGCAATGACCATAGCTACATTTTAGATAAGAAAATTTAGTTCAAGAAATTCATGAAATTCAAGAATTAGAAGAATCATTTGAAGGAAATGAATTCAAAGCTCTTATAAAAAACTATTGAACAATGAATATGTACTTTTTTCAAAGAATTTTGAAGATACTAATTTTGCAATTGCTATAGAACATCAAGATATAGGAGGCTAAACTTTAAAAATACAACATGGCAAGATCAAGACCAATACTAAAAAGAACAGGATAAAGAAACATAAGAAGAAGATTAGGAAAGTAAAAAAAAAAAAAATACCTGAATAAGAAAGTAAAAAGAGATACACATAAAAAACAAGCACCTGAATAAGAGGTTGATGGATCACATGCTACAAATAAAAGAACAAATATGGAGACTGAAGATAAATATGAATATCAATATTGAAGACTAAAGTCTTCAATAACCAATTAATATAATACAAGGGGGTGTTGAGGAATATTACATTGTTTGGTACATGCTAATGTACCCCCATGGTACCTTCAGGGTATAATTGTAAACATGTAATAGATTAGGGTTGTGTATATAGTTTAAAAGTGTGTTTTATATTTCCTCTTTTATGTAAGTGTCAATATGCACAAGTGTCATGTAAGAGTGCAATGTGCAGGAAATGCACAAGTGTCATGTAAGTTAGAGTGCAAGTGTAGATTGAGAGAATGTGCACAAGTGTCTTGTATGTAAGAGTGCAAATATGTAATGTGAGGATGTGCACAAGTGTCTTAGATTAGGCAGTGTATGTAGAAGTGTAAGAGTCATGTAGATGTGTGCAAGTATCTTAGATTCAAGTTTCCATGAAGAGTCTTGTATGCAAGTGGCAAGATGATAAGCCAAGAGTCATGAGACTTGTCATATGGAGAGCAATAGTCAAGTACTTGAAGAGTCATATTACTATGGCTATATTATGGATACAATACTCCATGAGAATGCAATACAAGAAGGAGAAGTCTATTATATGATTGTAAGAGATCCAGTTTGGAATAAATATTGTATATATTTTTGAGCAATTAATATTGTAAGTTTTCTTCATGCATAGTTCATGAATGACATAGGCCATTTACATTCATATTTGATATTATATAAATGAATGTTTATTTTAGTATTATATAGGCCTTGATATACATATTAATTTTCTCATTCTACTCTTATATTATTATTTTGACCTTTAATATGTGGCTATTTTATATTGGGACCTATGATATTTTGTGGTAGTAAGGCTTAAAAAGCTAACAAAAAATTTGTAATATCCACTGTTAAACTTCCTTACAACCTTTAATTATAGGGATTTTTTTATACCGTTATAAGTATATTTGATCTGATCTTGAACTTGTATAGGTATAATTTCCTTTCTCTTGAACAACATAAAATTTCTTGCCAACCACAAATCCCATGCCACTATTACTAGAATGCACATATATTCCTTTAAACCTTTATCTCTGAACCATTGTTGCATATTATCCAATATATTCCTCGTTGGCCACTGTCCCTTCCCCTTAGTCATGGGTAGAATATACCTCCACACTTCTCTCAAAAATCACAGTGAACTAGTAAGTGATCTATTGTTTCTTCTTCCATTTTACACAAACTGCATTGACTTGGACCCTGCTAGGACCTCTTTTGTAGAACATCCCATTTTAATGTCTTCTTAGCTAAATCTAACCAAGAAAAATATGATTTTTAACGGTGCTTTCCCCTTCCAAATCTTTCTCCACCATCAAAGGACCTCCTCATTATTTTCTTCAAACATTGCCTTGTATCCTTCTTTAGCTATAAATTATCCACTAGTTGGGTTCGTTGACCATACTAAAGAGTCTTCTTCTTTCCTTAGTCTTATAAAAGCCCTTGTTAGATACCTTGTATACTTGCTTCATTTCTCAACTTCATTTCCTTCCCAAATTAATTCTTTTGTTGAAAGCCACCCCTGATTCCATAAATTATTTTGTCCATAGGGGCTACATCTACTAATACTTTGAGCCCTTGTCTATTTAGATGTTCTATTAAATTTTGAGATAGCTAGTAATTCTCTCCATTCCCCAGCTAGGTATATTTTTCTAACCTTACTTTCTTCCCATTTATTATTTTCCAAACCAAAAAATTGACCACTAATATAAAAACCTTCACTAATGCTTTCCAAATGATAGTTACATTGGTCACTATATTTATAGGAAGTCTAATACACTCTTCAAATGGCGTGGAACCTAAATATCTCTCCTTGATAATCTTATGTCATAATCCTTTACCAATTATCAATCTCCAAAGACTCTTCATAGTTAGTGCTTTCCTAAAATTATGTATATTCTTAAGCCTCCATCCTCCTGCTGATTTAGGTTTGGCTATCTTATTCTATTTAACCAAAGGCATTGAATCATTCTACCTTCTTCCTATCTAGAGGAAATGAAAACATTTCTTCCTTTTTTTCACTATTTTAATAGGAATATAAGCCATAGAGTGCCAAAATACTAGAATGGCTTCCAAAACTAATTTAACCAGTGTTAAACGACCTCCCAATGATAACCATCTATTGCACCATGAAGTTACCCTTTTTCCACTTTATTGTATAACCAAATCCAATCCTGGTATCCATAATCATTTGGCTTCAGTATAAACCCTAAATATTTTAGACCTTTACCAAACTCAATTAAATTGAATCCAAAAATCCTTACCAATGCTTCTTCTTATCCCGGTTGTAGTCTGTTAAAATCTATATCTGTTTTCTAGAGGTTATTTCCATTCCTATGGAAGCACAATATAAATATAAAAACTCTTTATATTTCAGTGCTTCTCTTAGGGCACCATTTTCAAATAGCAATATATAATTTGCAAATAATGAGTCCCAAACAAATATTTTCCATATTTAATGTCTTTGATCATGTCAAGTCTTTTTTGTTCCTTAATCGTTCTACTCAACCCTTCAACCACAAGTAAGAATAATAAGGGTGATAGGGGGCATCCCTATCTCAGTACTCTAGAAGGCTTGAAGAAACTAGAAGTTGAACCATTAATTAAGACAACAAATGAAACATAATTAATATATTCCATTACCCAATTTACAAAGGGCACACTACAACCAATATGAATTAATATAAGCCTGATGTACAACCAACTTACCCTATCAAAATATTTTTCCAGATCAAGCTTAATTTAACTAAATGAAGTGCTTCCTGAGCAACACATATAGCTTCATGGATTTATCTTTTACTTAAGAAACCAAACTATTCTTCTGAGAAGGTGTCTAAAAGAACCCCATTTAACCTCATAGAAATAATCTTGGAGATAATTTTGTAGAGAGTATTACACAATGATATGAAACTATACTCCCAAAATATTATGGGTTATTCTTCTTAGGAATCATGGCCAAGAAAGTTGTATTGATAGACCCGAGTACCTTCCTAGAAGTCCTTGATTCCTCAACCACATTTAAAAGGTCTTCTTCCAACAACTCATAAAAACCCACATAAAAGTCAATGGTCATGTCATCTGGTCCTAGACTCTTTCCTTTTTAAAATAGTTTAAATTTTGTTTGTAGCTCCTCCTTAGTGACTTATGTTATCAAGGTCTCTTTAACTTCATCATTGACCATCTTATGTAAATAAAGTGCTAGCTTAATGATTTCTTCAATATTTGATCTATTAGGTTTTTGATAAATTTTCTTAAAGTGGGATACTCCTACCAGCTTTCTACTTCCTTGATTTAACTAAATGAAGTGCTTCCTGAGCAACACATATAGCTTCATGGATTTATCTTTTACTTAAGAAACCAAACTATTCTTCTGAGAAGGTGTCTAAAAGAACCCCATTTAACCTCATAGAAATAATCTTGGAGATGATTTTGTAGAGAGTATTACACAATGATATGAAACTATACTCCCAAAATATTATGGGTTATTCTTCTTATGAATCATGGCCAAGAAATTTGTATTGATAGACCTGAGTACCTTCCTAGAAGTCCTTGATTCCTCAACCACATTTAAAAGGTCTTCTTCCAACAACTCATAAAAACCCACATAAAAGTCAATGGTCATGTCATCTGGTCCTAGACTCTTTCCTTTTTAAAATAGTTTAAATTTTGTTTGTAGCTCCTCCTTAGTGACTTATGTTATCAAAGTCTCTTTAACTTCATCATTGACCATCTTATGTAAATAAAGTGCTAGCTTAATGATTTCTTCAATATTTGATCTATTAGGTTTTTGATAAATTTTCTTAAAGTGGGATACTCCTACCAGCTTTCTACTTCCTTGATTTAATCGAATGAAGTGCTTCCCGAGCAACACATATAGCTTCATGGATTTATCTTTTACTTAAGAAACCAAACTATTCTTCTGAGAAGGTGTCTAAAAGAACCCCATTTAACCTCATAGAAATAATCTTGGAGATTATTTTGTAGAGAGTATTACACAATGATATGAAACTATACTCCCAAAATATTATGGGTTATTCTTCTTAGGAATCATGGCCAAGAAAGTTGTATTGATAGACCCGAGTACCTTCCTAGAAGTCCTTGATTCCTCAACCACATTTAAAAGGTCTTCTTCCAACAACTCATAAAAACCCATATAAAAGTCAATGGTCATGTCATCTGGTCCTAGACTCTTTCCTTTTTAAAATAGTTTAAATTTTGTTTGTAGCTCCTCCTTAGTGACTTATGTTATCAAAGTCTCTTTAACTTCATCATTGACCATCTTATGTAAATAAAGTGCTAGCTTAATGATTTCTTCAATATTTGATCTATTAGGTTTTTGATAAATTTTCTTAAAGTGGGATACTCCTACCAGCTTTCTACTTCCTTGATTTAACTGAATGAAGTGCTTCCTGAGCAACACATATATCTTCATGGATTTATCTTTTACTTAAGAAACCAAACTATTCTTCTGAGAAGGTGTCTAAAAGAACCCCATTTAACCTCATAGAAATAATCTTGGAGATGATTTTGTAGAGAGTATTACACAATGATATGAAACTATACTCCCAAAATATTATGGGTTATTCTTCTTAGGAATCATGGCCAAGAAATTTGTATTGATAGACCCGAGTACCTTCCTAGAAGTCCTTGATTCCTCAACCACATTTAAAAGGTCTTCTTCCAACAACTCATAAAAACCCACATAAAATTCAATGGTCATGTCATCTGGTCCTAGACTCTTTCCTTTTTAAAATAGTTTAAATTTTGTTTGTAGCTCCTCCTTAGTGACTTATGTTATCAAAGTCTCTTTAACTTCATCATTGACCATCTTATGTAAATAAAGTGCTAGCTTAATGATTTCTTCAATATTTGATCTATTAGGTTTTTGATAAATTTTCTTAAAGTGGGATACTCCTACCAGCTTTCTACTTCCTTGATTTAACTGAATGAAGTGCTTCCTGAGCAACACATATAGCTTCATGGATTTATATTTTACTTAAGAAACCAAACTATTCTTCTGAGAAGGTGTCTAAAAGAACCCCATTTAACCTCATAGAAATAATCTTGGAGATGATTTTGTAGAGAGTAATACACAATGATATGAAACTATACTCCCAAAATATTATGGGTTATTCTTCTTAGGAATCATGGCCAAGAAATTTGTATTGATAGACCCGAGTACCTTCCTAGAAGTCCTTGATTCCTCAACCACATTTAAAAGGTCTTCTTCCAACAACTCATAAAAACCCACATAAAAGTCAATGGTCATGTCATCTGGTCCTAGACTCTTTCCTTTTTAAAATAGTTTAAATTTTGTTTGTAGCTCCTCCTTAGTGACTTATGTTATCAAAGTCTCTTTAACTTCATCATTGATCATCTTATGTAAATAAAGTGCTAGCTTAATGATTTCTTCAATATTTGATATATCAGGTTTTTGATAAATTTTCTTAAAGTGGGTTACTCCTACCAGCTTTCTACTTCCTTGATTTAACTGAATGAAGTGCTTCCTGAGCAACACATATAGCTTCATGGATTTATATTTTACTTAAGAAACCAAACTTTTCTTCTGAGAAGGTGTCTAAAAGAACCCCATTTAACCTCATAGAAATAATCTTGGAGATGATTTTGTAGAGAGTATTACACAATGATATGAAACTATACTCCCAAAATATTATGGGTTATTCTTCTTAGGAATCATGGCCAAGAAATTTGTATTGATAGACCCGAGTACCTTCCTAGAAGTCCTTGATTCCTCAACCACATTTAAAAGGTCTTCTTCCAACAACTCATAAAAACCCATATAAAAGTCAATGGTCATGTCATCTGGTCCTAGACTCTTTCCTTTTTAAAATAGTTTAAATTTTGTTTGTAGCTCCTCCTTAGTGACTTATGTTATCAAAGTCTCTTTAACTTCATCATTGACCATATTATGTAAATAAAGTGCTAGCTTAATGATTTCTTTAATATTTGATCTATTAGGGTTTTGATAAATTTTCTTAAAGTGGGATACTCCTACCAGATTTCTACTTCCTTGATTTAACTGAATGAAGTGCTTCCTGAGCAACACATATAGCTTCATGGATTTCTCTTTTACTTAAGAAACCAAACTATTCTTCTGAGAAGGTGTCTAAAAGAACCCCATTTAACCTCATAGAAATAATCTTGGAGATGATTTTGTAGAGAGTGTTACACAATGATATGAAACTATACTCCCAAAATATTATGGGTTATTCTTCTTAGGAATCATGGCCAAGAAAGTTGTATTGATAGACTCGAGTACCTTCCTAGAAGTCCTTGATTCCTCAACCACATTTAAAAGGTCTTCTTCCAACAACTCATAAAAACCCACATAAAAATCAATGGTCATGTCATCTGGTCCTAGACTCTTTCCTTTTTAAAATAGTTTAAATTTTGTTTGTAGCTCCTCCTTAGTGACTTATATCATCAAAGTCTTTTTAACTTCATCATTGACCATCTTATGTAGATAAAGTGCTACCTTAATGATTTCTACAATATTTGATGTATTAGGTTCTTGATAGATTTTCTTAAAGTGGGATACTCCTACCAGCTTTCTACTTCCTTGATTTAACTGAATGAAGTGCTTCCTGAGCAACACATATAGCTTCATGGATTTATATTTTACTTAAGAAACCAAACTATTCTTCTGAGAAGGTGTCTAAAAGAACCCCATTTAACCTCAAAGAAATAATCTTGGAGATGATTTTGTAGAGAGTATTACACAATGATATGAAACTATACTCCCAAAACATTATGGGTTATTCTTCTTAGGAATCATGGCCAAGAAAGTTGTATTGATAGACCCGAGTACCTTCCTAGAAGTCCTTGATTCCTTAACCACATTTAAAAGGTCTTCTTCCAACAACTCATAAAAACCCACATAAAATTCAATGGTCATGTCATCTGGTCCTAGACTCTTTCCTTTTTAAAATAGTTTAAATTTTGTTTGTAGCTCCTCCTTAGTGACTTATGTTATCAAAGTCTCTTTAACTTCATCATTGACCATCTTATGTAAATAAAGTGCTAGCTTAGTGATTTCTTCAATGTTCGATCTATTAGGTTTTTGATAAATTTTCTTAAAGTGGGATACTCCTACCAGCTTTCTATTTCCTTGATTTAACTGAATGAAGTGCTTCCTGAGCAACACATATAGCTTCATGGATTTATCTTTTACTTAAGAAACCAAACTATTCTTCTGAGAAGGTGTCTAAAAGAACCCCATTTAACCTCATAGAAATAATCTTGGAGATGATTTTGTAGAGAGTATTACACAATGATATGAAACTATACTCCCAAAATATTATGGGTTATTATTCTTAGGAATCATGGCCAAGAAAGTTGTATTGATAGACCCGAGTACCTTCCTAGAAGTCCTTGATTCCTCAACCACATTTAAAATGTCTTCTTCCAAAAACTCATAAAAACCCACATAAAATTCAATGGTCATGTCATCCGGTCCTAGACTCTTTCCTTTTTAAAATAGTTTAAATTTTGTTTGTAGCTCCTCCTTAGTGACTTATGTTATCAAAGTCTCTTTAACTTCATCATTGACCATCTTATGTAAATAAAGTGCTAGCTTAATGATTTCTTCAATATTTGATCTATTAGGTTTTTGATAAATTTTCTTAAAGTGGGATACTCCTACCAGCTTTCTACTTCCTTGATTTAACTGAATGAAGTGCAACCTGAGCAACACATATAGCTTCATGGATTTATCTTTTACTTAAGAAACCAAACTATTCTTCTGAGAAGGTGTCTAAAAGAACCCCATTTAACCTCATAGAAATAATCTTGGAGATGATTTTGTAGAGAGTATTACACAATGATATGAAACTATACTCCCAAAATATTATGGGTTATTCTTCTTAGGAATCATGGCCAAGAAAGTTGTATTGATAGACCCGAGTACCTTCCTAGAAGTCCTTGATTCCTCAACCACATTTAAAAGGTCTTCTTCCAACAACTCATAAAAACCCACATAAAATTCAATGGTCATGTCATCTGGTCCTAGACTCTTTCCTTTTTAAAATAGTTTAAATTTTGTTTGTAGCTCCTCCTTAGTGACTTATGTTATCAAAGTCTCTTTAACTTCATCATTGACCATCTTATGTAAATAAAGTGCTAGCTTAATGATTTCTTCAATATTTGATCTATTCGGTTTTTGATAAATTTTCTTAAAGTGGGATACTCCTACCAGCTTTCTACTTCCTTGATTTAACTGAATGAAGTGCTTCCTGAGCAACACATATAGCTTCATGCATTTATCTTTTACTTAAGAAACCAAACTATTCTTCTGAGAAGGTGTCTAAAAGAACCCCATTTAACCTCATAGAAATAATCTTGGAGATGATTTTGTAGAGAGTATTACACAATGATATGAAACTATACTCCCAAAATATTATGGGTTATTCTTCTTAGGAATCATGGCCAAGAAATTTGTATTGATAGACCCGAGTACCTTCCTAGAAGTCCTTGATTCCTCAACCACATTTAAAAGGTCTTCTTCCAACAACTCATAAAAACCCACATAAAAGTCAATGGTCATGTTATCTGGTCCTAGACTCTTTCCTTTTTAAAATAGTTTAAATTTTGTTTGTAGCTCCTCCTTAGTGACTTATGTTATCAAAGTCTCTTTAACTTCATCATTGACCATCTTATGTAAATAAAATGCTAGCTTAATGATTTCTTCAATATTTGATCTATTAGGTTTTTGATAAATTTTCTTAAAGTGGGATACTCCTACCAGCTTTCTACTTCCTTGATTTAACTGAATGAAGTGCTTCCTGAGCAACACCTATAGCTTCATGGATTTATCTTTTACTTAAGAAACCAAAATATTCTTCTGAGAAGGTGTCTAAAAAAACCCCTTTTAACCTCATAGAAATAATCTTGGAGATGATTTTGTAGAGAGTATTACACAATGATATGGGCCTATACTCCCCAAAATATTTTGGGTTATCCTTCTTAGGAATCAAGGCCAAGAAAGTTGTATTGATAGACCCAAGTACCTACCTAGAAGTCCTTGATTCCTCAACCACCTTTAAAAGGTCTTCTTCTAACAACTCATAAAAACCCACATAAAAGTCAATGGTCCAGCCATCTGGTCCTAGACTCTTCCCTTTTTGAAATGATTTAACTGTTGTTTGTAGCTCCTCCTTAGTGACTTCTGTCATCAAAGTCTCTTTAACTTCATCATTGACCATATTAGGTAGATAAAGTGCTAGCTTAATGATTTCTTCAATATTTGCTCTATTGGGTTCTTGATAAATTTTCTTAAAGTGGGATACTCCTAATCCTGCTATTTCTTGAAACCTTCTCATATTTCTTCCATCCTCCCCTTTCATCTCTCAGATTGTATTTATCAATTTTCTTTGTTTTGCATACTTTTGAAATAATTTTGTATTCTCATCCCCTTGTTCTAGCCAAAGTGCTCTACTTTTCATCCTCCACTTTGCATCTTCCCATTCTAACAATTCCCTCTTCTTTTTTCCAACTCCTTTACTTGCAAATTCTCCTTGTTTGAAAAAACCTCATTGCCTTTGTGACTATATAACTGATTTAATTTAGATTCTATGTCCACTATCTTTGCCTCTACTTCCCAATATTTACCTTTGGCCCATGTGATTGTAGTAGATTTGATTCTCCTCAATTTTTTAGAAAATTGAAACATAGTTGTCTCTTCTATTGTTAGGTCAATATGTCTCCACTCATATTTTACTATATTTATAAATTCCTCATCTTTCAACTAGATAGCATTGAACTTGAAAGGTCCTATTGGTTTCTCTTGATCCTTTTCTAACTGTAAGAAAATTGGTGAATGATCAGATCCCCCACCTTGATCTATCCAAGACCTCAGTATTTTTGCTTCAACTATGAGGTTTTTAGACACTAAAAATTTGTCCAACCTTTTAGAAATACCTTGTCTTCTAGTTCTTTGATTCCTCCAAGTGGGAACTAATTTAATAGGTTCTACATCACACAACCCTACATTCTAGATTTTTTGTAGGAAAAATTTAGCAAGGGGATCCATTCTAGCCTCCTCTCCCCATATTTTTGCTCTTTTAGTTACAAATTTTAAGTCCCCTCCCACCACTACATTTCCTTTTTTTAAAATTCTTGTATAAATAATTCTTCCCAAAATTGCCTTCTACTACCATAAGGACCATACAAATTGACTACAGAAATCAACTTACCTAGCTCCATAGAATGTAATTATGTAACCACACCTACCTCAATATAAACCTTATCAACTAGTTGGAAGGAGGAATTCCATCCTATTACATTTCCCCCTGATCTTCCTTTTGAGTCTAACCCTACAAAGTTCCAATTTGGTAGGAGAGAGATGAGTATGGCTATTGCTTTTTTTGCATCCAACATAGTCTCCTGGATTAAAATTATATCTGGCTTATGAAGTTTAAACAAATACTTTAGGGCTATTTTTTTATGAGGGGCCCCAAGCCCTCTAACATTTAAAGAGAAAATGATCATTGATACCCTTTCCCTTGGGGTTGTCCTGCTCTAAGAACCCCAACTATAGATTTTTGTTTGCCAAATAAAATTTCCTTCTTAGTTTTTTCTTGTGCAATTTTTAAGTAGGATTTCCTTCCTACTATAAACTCCTAAGATTGACTTGTCTCAAGACCCAATCCCCCTAATACCTGACCATACCTAGTATCTCCTTTACCTTTTTTCATGGCTCTTAGAGTATATCTGCCATAAGATGTGCTTGTATTATGGGGATTTGGAGGACTTGGTGGGGAAGAGATCCTACTAGGGTTATTTAAGCCCTGCTTGCTTCCTTGGCCTGAAATATCTCTAGCTAAAGAGGGTAAGAACTTAGAAAATTTTATACCTTTCTCCTCTATTTGTTCTAAGCCCTTGATAGCACCACTCTCTTGAAATGTTCTATCTAAATTATGGCCTATCAAACCCTCCATATAGGATCTTGGCCCAGGACAAGATGATATATCAAGTTTATCATTATTAGAATTCAATCCCCCATCCCCCAAAAAAGGAAAATTTAGGTTTAGGATTTGTTGGTTACTTGATAAAATGCCTCCATATACTTTATCAGTTGTAGGTGTGGTCTCCCTTCCCTCATAGAAAGTTACCCTATTATAGTTGTTGGAAACCAACTCTTTCTCCTTTGATTGGACATTGATGATAGTAAACCTTTCTTTAAGCGATTCAGGAGTCTTGATTGGGTCCTCCTCTATCTGAGCTTCGGTCACTACTACCTATTCTAAATGTTTTTGACCAGAAGAACTTTCAACTTCCTTCTATACAATCTCTTTCCCTCTTCTCTTTTCCATTTCACAATTTGCCTTAAGATGACCATAATGATGATAATTACTACATCAAAAAGGCACCCTAATGTAGTCAAGCTTTTGTAAGAATATCCAATTTCTTGATACAAACTCCATGGTCTTTGACAACCCTAAACTAAGATCAAGCTCCACTAAGATATGAGCTACTATTTTATGAATACCATTTAAGTTTTCCATGTCTACTCCAAGGAAAACTCCTAGGGAGTTCCCAATCTCACATAGCATTCTTTCATTCCAAAATTCAAGGGGTAAAGAGGGTAGCTTGACCTAGATAGGATGGGTATTAGTTTTCTTAGAGCATGGATCGAACCCAAGAGTCCATAATTTTAGATTCAAAACATTGAACCCCCAACTCCATCTTCCATTTTTTATGATTCTAGCATCTTCTACCTTTTGGAAGATAAAAACCATCCAACCCTTCGTCATCACATGAAATGTAGGAGTATAGCCCAAAACTTCCAACCAGTTATTTTTTATCCAATCTCATAGAGTTTTTGGTTTCATGGAGTGGCCCATAAATATTCCTACCAAAGCCTTGTCCTTTAGTGATAAAACTTGCTCTAGCATTAAATCCTCATTTAGACTAGCTCCTTCCATAACTTTATAGAACGTTTTTATTTTTGTTTTTTCCTTTTTTGCTCAATTTGTTTATCTCCTAATTTGGCTAGAGTACCCTTTAGTGTTTACTTTGGCTTATTTGGTAACACTTCCCTTTCTTCATTGCCCCCCTTGTATGCCCTAGGTTTAGGGTTTGAAGTTGAATGGACTATTAGGCATGGGTCTAAGTCAAGTCCACATTCTTTGTCCCCCTTATGCCACAAGTCAAAAATTTCTTCCTTAGAGGAAAAAATTGAGGCCTTTGAATATTCCTCAGGCTCTTCACTATAGTCTATTGCATCTTCTTCATTCATCATTGACTTAGTTGTCTTGCCATTGTTAGTGATCAGTGGGCTAAGTCTACACTGGTTGAGAGTTCCTACTAAATTAATTTTTAAAATTTCCATCCTCCCCTCTCCTTCTTGGCTTTGTTGACCAAATCCCAATGATGAGAGCCTCATTTGCTTGATTGTAAACAATTGCTATTTTTTTCTAGATCCCAACGGTATCCCTTTGCCACACTTTTACGATGATGATGGTCCCATCATTGAAACTGTTAGTGGACCTTCAAATACCATATTTTCATCTGGAACTTCCTTCCTTGGCCTCCCCTACTTCCTCTCATTTATGACTTTTAATTGAGCTATGACTTCATCCAAAGTCAATGATGGTGGTGTCTCCTAGGATGATGTTGCTTGTTGTGAAGCCAATGATGGCACCATCTACTATGATGGCCCTTTTTGTTGTGAACCTGACAACGACATCATCTATTGTAATGGCCTCATTTGTTGTGGACTTGGCAACAACATTGTCTATTGAAATGGCCCTATTTGTTGTGAACTCAATGATGGCATTGTCTTATCTTCAAACCCTCACTACATATAATTCCCCAAGCCCTATCTCCTATGATCGCTAGTAGAAAACCCTCTATTTATCGACCCTCCTCACACTAGGGTTTGATCTCCACCACTTGCTTCAATTTTTTTTTTGTTTAAACTCTCTGTCTGCTTTAAAAAATCTTTTTCCTGCCTCCTTGCACTAGGATTTGATTTTTGTTTCTTGCTTCAATTTTTTTCTCTTTACTTGCTTCAAAATATTTATCGATTGCCTCATCCTCTGCTTTAGAAAATCCATCCCTTACATTAGAAGAAATCCACTACCTACCTCCTCGCACTAGGGTTTGATCTTCATTACCTACTTCAATTTTTCAATTACATATATAGTAACTATAAAAACTTTATGATATAATATCTATTATACAAGTTTATATACATAATACCACCAATGCAGAAAGCCTTCACAACCTACCAAAACAACCCCACTTATATTAATAGGTTCTTATTCTCCTTCACAATATACTTCATTTATAGGAGATCTACCAAGTATGGTTCATAATCGAATAAGTTATTTTTCTCATTAGAGTTTCACTAATAATTCGACCATATCGTATTTTTACAAATTTTGTGTATAATATTATGCTTTCATTAGAGATCCTTTACAATAAAGTATACATCCAAAATGGTAGCCAAGGAAGAAACAATGCCCAATGTTGTGTTATATGGGTTCTGGTTAGTTTGAAATCTATCAAAGCTTTTGATTAGAATTATTTCGTATTAAAGTCATAAAAAAAAATTCCAAATGCCTTCAACATCAAGAATCATACTTCATTTTTTGTAGCGAGGGATGTCAACTATAAAGAACTTGAATCTTGTCATTTGTCATTTTTATTTCTCCATTACTATTGTAGATGATGAAAGAGGAAAAATTCAATGAATTAGGAAAATTTTAACTCCTCAGTCTATCATGTGATCAATGATTTTATTTCCCTCTTTGAATGTATGGGTACAACCCAAATATATTCACATAATAGTTGAACATCTTTAATTTTGATATCACTTTCTTAATCCACATAATATTTTTTTTATGAAGATTCTAAAATGTTTAGACAATCCCTCTCAATCTCCAATTGGTGACATCCATTTCTATAATCATTTAGATACCTGGTAACAAAGCCTTTTGCTTTGATATAGTTGTTTGTTTGTATACCATAGGATAACACATAGACCACTATTACATATTTATTATCACCTTAAAATACTCCACCTTCTTCTACTCTTATTGAATTATGTTTTACTACTTGTAACTCTAATTTTATTTTATCCTTGATCAACCTATTCCACCTTACAAAATCTCTTTTCTTTTCATCCACATGCATCACATTACCAGAAAAATATTTCATATGTAGAATATATATCAATAATTTTTATATATAACTTATATTATAGAGGGTTGGAATGAGCCTCGCCCAAATTACATTTATTTTAATAAATTATATTAATATGGTATTACAATAAATCCTATTATCACGAGTCATATTATCAAGGGATTGAACTTAGGTTTTGATCATACAATTGCATGTCATTTATTTTTATTTTATAAATCCAAATTTTTGATAGGTTATATGGGATTAAAATGGATTCCACCTATATTGGGTAGTGACCACATAGTGGTATTACAACTTAGATAATTATGCATATATTGCTTGACAAGTGTCTCCTCCTTAAAAGTCAAGAAATTTAATTGATTGAGCTGATATCATTTGATACAATAATAAGGTTCGTCTAAGGGATTAAAACCTTAATGGTATAAAATTATTTACTCTCCTCCTTAAAAGTCAAGAAATTTAATTGATTGAACTCATATCATTTGATAAAATAATAAGGTTCGCCTAAAGAATTAATACTTTAATGGTATAAAATTATTTACTTTTAACCATTTATTTGAAATCCCATGAATTAAATCCATTAAACCTTATTTTATATATTTTTAAATAATTTATTTTATATATTAATAATATTATATAAACTTATTTTAAAAAATAAAATAAAATATTAATATAAATATTTTATTTATAATATTCATATTTTCCTCCTCTACATGCAGTTTTCCAACTTATGGCATTGTGGTTGCGGGTATCTGCAATCTTATTAAACATTTTTTTTGCTTTCCTTTAAAGAACCCTCACAAGTACAAATTGTGGTTGCTAAGTCCAGTTGTTGGTTTCTTCACAATACTTTGATGGTCCTTCTCCTTGGACTCCTTATTTCTGAGTTTCAGAGCAAGTTGCCTTGAAAGTGTTGGTTTGGCTTGAACTCCTTGGTCTTTTGCTTCCCTTAAGGGTGTTTAGTACCGATATTGTTAAATACATTGGTCGGTTGATCTATCAGGAAGAAGAGCAGTTCTTCTCAGCATGGCCTAATAAAAGAGTCTATGTTGAGGTTGACCTCACAGAGGATCTCAAAGAATTTGTGGACATTCAGGTTGGTACAAAGCATTTTATGCAAAAAAAATTACTTTAATTTACCTAATACTTGTTTTCGATGCCAATCCACCACCGTATCAAGGACTATCTGCTAGTTGCTCGAAAACCTTCGATGGTTGCCCCTGCTTCTCATATCGTGTTTGCACCACCCAAACCCTCTGTTGAGGATGATTAGATCACAATTTCTAATAAGAAGGGGAGACCAACCCTAAGTCAATGCTTTCTAACAGAGATAAGGTTGTAAAGTCGCCATCTCAACCTCCTGTTATTCATGTTCATCCTATTTTTGCTCCTTAGGCTTCACCTGTTGAGAAATCTCTCGAGCATAAATCAACCTCAAAATAAGGGAATTCACTGCAAATAACTCCACCCTCCATGTGTTCACATAGTCCATATTGGGATGGTTCACCATCGTCGAGGGAAATCCAGGAGGCTATGCATCGTCCTTTGACTATTGGTGACTTATTTCAACCTTCTCAAACCTCTTTATTTAATAGGTTTTTAGTGTTGGTCGATATTGCAGGCAGTCTCTCGATTGTTGGTGAATTATTTCAACCTTCTTAGACCTCTGCATTTAATAGTTCTTTGGTGTTGGCTGACAGTGGGGGTAGCCCTATGGGATACAACTCCATGGATATTCCTCCTCCATAAATTTCCTTTCGTGGATTTTTTTGGGACTTACAAAGTCCTTAAAAAAAATTCGGTTCACTCTGCAAAGTATTGGCTATGTTAATGTTATTTGTTTATAATAAGTTAATATCTTTGGTTTTTTGTTAGATGTTTATCTTAGCTGTATTGCAGGTTCTTTTATGCATTTCACTACTCACCATGAATATGGTCAAGGTGGTGCTTTTATGTCTATCTCCTCCAAACTTGAAGATTGTCTTCTTGGGGCTGGTGAGAATCCTTCTCATCATGTGGTTTGGATTTTGAAGAATATTAATGAGAACACCCTGGGCAGTACAAACATTTATGTACCTAATGATGGGCCTAGTCGCTTTGCCCTTTGGTGGTACCTGGCTAATCACTTATCGATGGTGTATTGGCTATTTTATGGTGATTTTAATATGGTTGAGAGCATGCTGAAGATAAATTTGACCACCTCCTGATGCGATGGTGTGTTGGAGAGCGTGAGGCTTGTTTTTTTTAAATATAAATTAGGGTCTTTTGATCCCATTTTATGCCAGCATAATTGCACACCTCCACCCTGGTTTGCATGGTCCAATTTTTATGCAGGTAATGATAGAGTCTGCAAGTGTCTTGATCGAGTTATGATGTCAGAGCAATAATTTTTTATTCACCTCCATAAATAATAAGATTGTGATGGTCTAGGATCAATTCCTATTACTAGATCATTTCTCAATTTTATTTCAGATTGAGTGGAGTGGTCGCCAATTTAATTTTCTATGCAATCAATTTTATTTAAATACTTATTCATTGCAACACCCTAGCATGATTGCTACAATTGAGAGAATCTAGAATTTATTACCTCGGCCTCCTCACTCTATCAGTTAGATTTCTAGGTGGAATGAGGTGATTATCCATACTACCTCTTTCATGTGGAATTTTAGCAAGTATGTGGCACATGTCAGAAAGCGTACTCATTTGGTTGTTACGAAGGAGTATCAACAGAATTTACTATTGTTGGAAATGATCTGTATGACCGATAGTTACAAACCAGGGTTGTTGGTCTTCGCCACCAACTTATAGTCCATGAACTACATGAAGCCAGGGGACTTAGATTTGGGATCGTCTGCACTAGCTGAGGGTTGGTGATCACCCGTCCAAAGCCTTTTTTAAATCTCTTCATTCTAGGTAAGCCAAGATCCAAATCAAGGCTATTCAAGTCTCTCATGATAGGTCGACTTCTCTTCCTAATATTGCATCAGTCTTTGTGGATCATTATAATCTTATATTTCAAGCGCATCAAGACTCTTTGGAACGTCATATAATGCTCCAACATTATCTTGATGTTGTTCCTACTAAGTTGTCTGCTTATGACAGACTTCTTTGTGAGGCTTCCCTTTCACTTTTTGAGCTTCATAATGCTCTTATGACTATGTTGGATGACAAGTCCCCTAGTCTTTATGACTTTCCCTATGACTTTTAGAAAGCCACTTGGAAGTTTACTGGGCCTGATTTGCTCAATATCTACAATAAAACATTAGCCAACAATTCTCTGGGTAATATTATCAATCATGAAAGCATTAAATTTATTCCTAAAGCGAGCAATCCTAAGCTTATCACCAGTTGGAAACTTATTACTTTGCTTAATGTCTCTTAAAATATTTTGGCTAAAGCTTTAGTTCTTTGTATTCACAACATTCTCCCTATGATTATCATATTGGAGCAGAAGGGTTTAAAGGCGTTACATCTTGGATAATCCTATTGTTGTCTAGGAAGGTTTAGAATGGGATCATCTCTCTAGCCAAAAGCCCTTTTTCCTTAAATTGGGCTTTAAGAAATCTTATGATTGTATTGAGTGGCCTTTCATTCTCGCCATTCTCCAAGCTCTTGGCTTTGGCTCCTTTTTATCAGGGTTGTTAGTATGTTGTTTTTTGATGCTTCGACTTGTCTTACTATTAATGGACATATTTCAGAGATTTTTTGTTTATTTCATTCTATTCGCCAGGTTTATCCTTTAGCCCCCTCGCTTTACATCCTTGTTGTTGAATCTTTTGGTTATCTTCTTGCCAATCAAGCATCTAAGGGGTTGATCAAAGGCATTCTTTTGCCTAACATGTCCATCCAACTTATTAATGGGTACTTTGTAGATGATTCTTTTCTCACTATTAATGAGGATGAGGTTTCAGTTTCAACTACTTTGGTTTGTTTGGACACTTTTTGTAAGGCCTTGGGATCCAACATCCAATGGTCTAAGTCTCTTTGTTTCTACCTTGCTTCTTCTTCTTCTATGCTTGCTTGGCTTAGGCATTTTTCATGGTATTGGCTTCAAAGGGGTGAGAATTTTAAGTTCTTAAGAATCCCCTTTGCTTTTGATAGTTAACCCTTTGAACTCTAGCAGTATGTCATTGACAAAATTGAAAAGAAGATTTCCTATTGGGCCTCGTGTCCCCTTTCTCTTGCCAACAAGTTTCAGGTTTGCACTAAGATTCTTGTTGTCACCCATGTTTATTACTCCTCTTGATGGGCCCCTTCTAAGAATTCTTATAATAAGTTGGTCAGACTCCTTAGGGATTTTCTTTGGGCCAAGAGGAAGAATTCGTGTGGTTTTCATCAAGTTGTTTGAGATATTTGTTGCACACCTACTAATAAGGGTGGGATGGGCATCATTAAAATTTATAGGCAAAGCATTTCTTTGTGTGCTAAGTGGGTGGTTAAAGCTATTGAAGACCCTAAATCTTGGAAGGTTTTGGTTCACCATTGTATTTCTTCAGGGCTACCTTATGGGCACAAATCTTGGACTAATATTGGCCTCTAACTCTTCGGTTCTTCTTGCTAATATGTTAGGGATGAAAGCTTTGAGGCTGTTTCGCAAGGGTATATGCTTTATTAAATATTTAGTGCACTCGCGAGACTAGATTCCTTGGCTTGATCTCAAATGTAAATTTAATCTTCAAAATTCATGTCTTCCTTCTATTATTAATATTCAAGAGCTTATGTCTGATGTCATGCTTCATAAGCTCGGTCTTCAACCCCCGAGTGTCTGGTGGAGGGATTGGTGTTGGAATGTGGATACTCCTTTCAAGAACTACTCTTCTTCCTTGCTTTATCAGTTTCTTAGTCATGTTTCCCCTAGTGATGACAAGCTTAATGAGAGATGGTAAACTCACTCTACCTCCTATATTTAGATTTCTTGTTTGAACCATATTTGGTAGTCTAACCTTGAACCCAAGATTACATTTTTTCTCGTCTCTTATTTATTAAGGGCTTCATATGGGAGAGAGACTTAGTAGGGTTGGTCTTCCCAATCCTAAGTGTTTAGCTTGCAGTCATTTTCAGTATTTTAAACATTTGTTTTAGTTCTGCCCTCATGCTCAGTGTGTCTAGTCTTGGATTCACTCATTGTTCAAGCCCTTTCATCCTAAATTCTTCAGGTGGTAGATGATATTTTTTGGAGATAATAGTTGTTGGTTTGCATATATTGTTGCTCTGTGAAATTTCTTTCGTGTTATTATTTTATTTCAACTTGGGACAACTAGGAATGCTACCGTCTATTCTGGAGATTCAATTTCCAATCAGTTTTTTATGCATGAAAAAATTATATAGTGTTTTTTGTTATTACTATTCAGATCCATTTGTAGGCTTCCAAGTTGACTAATGAGTTGGCGCATTTGATAAATCTTATCAAGTATTGGCACAAGGCTTTGTACACTATTAGCAGGGTTTTGCCTAACCTCCTTCTACCTCAAGGTCCCTCTGTTTCTTTGAGGCCTCGACGTAGTAGGTCGAGGGAGCGACGTTTTCCAACATCAAGTCGTTCTGTCAGTGCCCACAATAGGGCTCGATCTCCTCCATAAGTGGTTTCCTTTACCTAATTATGTTGCTCATTCACCCTTTTAAGGGCTGATTTTGTTTTTGACCTCAGGCTTCGTCTATAAAATTGATCATTTGAATAACCTTACACCTCAAACTGTAATTTTTCCAACATCCTTTTATTATAATCTTTCTTCCTTTTATTGAATGTAATTATTAATTCTAATAAAAAAAAAAAATATCCACTAATCACTTTGTCAATGTTATTGCCTTGCATGTCCACTAATCTCACATACATATTAATGTATATGATCTTCAATTAAAAAAATATATAGTCAAGTCCCTTTACTCATGCATTGCTTTTTGTTAATATTATTATTGATACATTGATTTGACATGATCTTCAATATAAAATATTTATATACATAGTAAGTAACAAATACTAAAAAAGATAAAAAGATAGGTTAGTCGATACTTATTAGTAAATTGTCTTGTTTAATTTTTTAAACCATTAAAACTAAAATTTATTAAAAAAAAAATTAACAACAAAAAATGTATATATGATAAATAATTGACTAAAAAAATTACATGGCATATTTTATTTTATAAAAACTTTTCTAGCAACCAAAAAAATATAAGTAACAAATAATTGACTAAAAAAATTACATTGTAATACGATGGTATTTTATTTTATAAAAACATTTTAAAATAAAATTTCACATTTCACGCGGGGACCACGTCAATGAAGACTTCTTGAGGTCGGACATGATTACGGTACTCCTCTCATGATTTTTCAGTTTATTTACTATAGTTTAATTACTATACACCTTTGAATAGGAAAAAGAAAAAGTTAACTGCATGTCCCCCTTCCATCTTTCTTAAATTTACCACACGTTGAAAATATCCCTGTTCTCTCTTGCTGAAACGAAAAGACCCGGCGGTTATGATTCCACGTGACGTAATCAGTTGTCACAACTTTAAGCCAACAAATCAAAAGCTTTTTGAGAAGAAAAAAAAATGAGTACCATTTTTTTTTATAATAATGGCACTCGTTTTTACTTGTCGGTGGAAAGGAGAATCTCATTCATTATTTAATGTTGTTGTGAAGGATTGGACCTTATACCTTTACCTTACCTATATCTGTTTTGACGGTCAACCAACATTTATCAAAATCTTTACCTTTCAGTCATTTCCATCAAAATATTATATCTGTTCTTCGTTAGGTTAAGGTTAATAAAACCATACCCAACATGTTTTTTATTATAAATCTTTTCTTTTTTTTAATTAAATATATTTTTTTAATTTTTTATTATGTTTTCACAATCGTGAAATTATTTATTTATTTATTTTTAAAAATTTAAAATTATATTATATCATTAATCGGAATATTACAATATTTTGGTGTTAGCACTGTCCACCAGCTAAAAAACAAAATGAGGTGGATCAAGAGTAAAGCATCCATAACTGAATATACATAAGTGAGAATAGAAACTAATATCAACAAAAAAAAAAAACTATAGCTATATCTTGCTGCAATACACCAGATATCAGCATTCATCTGTAGAAGAGTCTGTTATATGAAAAATTGTCTTCCGTGCTATCTTCTGCAGTCTTTAGAGAAGAAAATAATAATAATCAAACCTTGAACATGCTTATTATTGTTAATTGTCTTCTTCTTAGTTTCCTTTTGGACTTTCTGAAGATCTTGAATCATATGAGAAAGTTGATGAAATTTGTCTTCTTCTGTGTGTCTTGTGATTATTTTGATTAAGAAATAAAATTTCATCTGACTAGTTACCTTCTACTACCTGACATCATTCTCTATAAATATACTCACATTTCTATTGTTTTCAATAATAGGTGATGAATATCAACAATAATTTTATTTTTTATACAATTCCCACATCCATTTTTGTTGATACCATTAATGATAATTTGTGAATCTTCCTTTCAAACCCCACTTAATATGAGGGAACCAAGACCCCTCATAAAAACCAAAAATGGTGAATCCTTGTTGGAAAATTACCATTAGTAAAAAGGTTAAAAATTTGATTTTACCTTGGGTAAAGGTAACTTACCTTTTACCTTACCTGGACGGCAGTGGACGGCAGCATTTGGGCGGCAAGAGAATTCAAGTTTATTTTCTTCTCCCCTAATTTCTCCTTTCCCCCCTTTTCTCTCAAATGGTTACTTTAACGTTTATTTAAACTTTGTAACCTTATGTTTATTGTTAATGCAAATTTACTGTTTAATCAAATTGCTCACCTTTCACATTTGGTATCAGAGCCGAGAGCCGAGACCGGCCCGAATCCCGAGGCGGTGGGGCCCGCAGTTCGAGGCGGCGACACGGATCCCGAGGCAGCCCGTAGGAGCCGAGGCGGCCCGCAGGAGCAGATCGACGTGATTCCCGAGGCGCTGGACGAGGCGGCCCGCAGGAGCAGATCGACGCGATTCTCGAGGCGTTGGAGTGGAGAGGCTCGTTGACGTGGCGTGACGTGGCGACCTGCACGCAGCTCGAGGTTCGTTGACGTGGCGTGGCGACCTGCACGCATCCCGAGGCTCATTGTCGTGGCGTGGTGACGTGGCGTGGTGCGACCTACGCGCGGCCCGAGGCTCGTTGACGTGGCGACCCGCGCGCGGCCCGAGGCAAAAGGAGTTCTGCATTGTTAGTGACTGCCCGCAGGCAATCAAAGCACTACGTGTGCTTCGCTCTTTTTAAAGAGCTAAAACATCGCCGTAGTGGCGATGTGGGACTAAAGTCCCAGAAAAAAGACAAAGCTTCGCGCCGAAGCGCGAAGCCAATAATAGCTTCGCGCTCGACGCGAAAGCTATAAGGCAGGGAGCCCGCTTAGCTCCCGGATCTGCCCGGTAGCACAGCGGCTACCCTTTGCCTTGACTCCCGCGAGGTCGAACGATCGATCCTCGACGGGGTCATTTTTTTTAGCTTCGCGTGATCTAGCGAAAGCTATAAGGGCAGGGAGCTCGCTTTAGCTCCCGGATCTGCCCGGTAGCACAGCGGCTACCCTTTGCCTTGACGCCCGCGAGGTCGCACGATCGATCCTCGACGGGGTCAATAGTTTTTTAAAAAAAAATTCAGAAAAACTATAAGGAAATTTTAAATTTTTTTTATTTATTGTAATTTCCTGAGAGGAAATAACTGTACAATTTAAAAAAAAAAAATTCAAAGTTTTATTTATCATTTAAAGTTGATAATAGACATTTCCTAAGAGGAAATAATTGTAAAGTTTTTAAAAAAAAAAACTTTGAAAGTTAAATTTTTTTTTTAAATTTCCTAAGAGGAAATCTTTGTAAAAGAAAATTTCTGGGAAATTTTCTTAAATGATAAGATCGGAAGGATGTTATCAAGCCCTCTGCAAGTTGTTACTGAGAACAAACGCTGAAAACTTTGATAGGCACGTGAAAACACTAGGAATTAATACAGTTTTTTCACAGTTGCAAAACGCGGTTATTGCAAACCAGAGAAATCCTGATCTAGGATACGAAGCAGATTCAGAAGATAACTCCTTTGGCAGCAGGTTTGAACAATCCGACACAGTGGCAATTGCTTCACAAGGATCTGAATATTCTCATTATAGTAATTCAGTTGAAATCCTACAAACTCCTTCTCCTGAAATAATATTGATCAGTGACGATGATGAACAAGTCGCTGACAATTTTGTAATTGCTGAACAACAAGAATGAGTTGTTTATGATTGTAAATCAAGCAAGGCTTGATAGTTTGTAAAGTCTTTTTTGCAATAAGACTATAAAAGAGAGGTTTCTTGTTTTAGTAGATAATAATGGGATCACATAATAATCTACCAATTCCCGAATTCAGTGGGGATAATTATGAGTACTTGGTCCATCAAGATGAGGACATTACTCATCGAAAAAGGACTATGGGATATTATTGAAGACGGATACACTGCTCCAACAGATTGGACTACTTTAAGTGCAAATGATAAGAAGATCTACAAAGATGCACAGAAAAATAATTCTTTTGCCTTATACCATCTTCAATCAGCATTAGATCCAAGTATCTTTCCTAGAATTGCATCTTACTTAACTGCTACAGATGCATGGAATGCCTTGAAAGAAGGATTCCAAGGAAGTGATAAAGTAAAGCAAGTCAGGCTTCAGACCTTAAAAAGAGATTTTGAAAATCTCAGAATGAAGGAAAATGAAAGAGTCGGAGACTACTGTGTTCGAGTCAAAGCAGTAGTTGATATGATGCAAACTTTAGGTGAAGACACAAAAAATGAAACAATTGTGAAGAAAGTGTTGAGAACACTTCTTCCTAAGTGGAATCACATTGCCATCATAATTGAAGAATCCAAAGACCTTTCTACTCTTACATTTGATAGTTTGATTGGATCATTAACATCACATGAAGAGAGACTTCAAGGAGCACCTTCAACAAGCTATGGAGGTGATGACAAAGCCTTCACTTCGAATGAAACTGCAAGACGAGGACAAGGAAGAGGCCGAGGCAGAGGACACCAACAAAGAGGCAAAGGCCAAAGCAACTCCTACAGAGGAGGAAATCAAAACAGAGGTGGAAATCAAAACAGAGGTGGAAATCAAAACAGAGGAGCCAATCAGAACCAAAGCGGCAATGCAGGCCGTGGAAATCAAGGACGAGGAAGTAACAAGACTAAAACAACTTGTTTCAATTGTGGGAAACAAGGCCACTTCGCTCGTGACTGCTGGTCAAAGACTTCAAAAGATCAAAGCAGTCAATATGGCTCATTCTACGGAGAAGAAGAAGGTCCACCAAACCTTTTTCTCTCTTATGGACAGCCAGATCAAAATCTTAATGATACATGGATTTTAGATACTGGTTGCTCCAACCACATGAGTGGCAAAGAAAATCTCTTTGCTACATTAGATTCAAATTACAAATCCCATGTTAAGTTAGGGGATAATAAATCTTTGCAAGTTGAAGGCATAGGAGCTATGGAAGTTCCAACAAAAGAAGGCCTTAAAAATGTGAATGACATATACTATACTCCACAGCTACAACACAATTTGTTGAGTGTTGGCCAAATGATGGAGAAGCATTACAAATTAGTTTTTGATGAAAGAAAATGTACAATCTTTGATAAAAACAATTGTAACCGAGTCATCATAGAAGTACCTATGACAAAGAATAGGTTATTCCCTCTAAAATTTGGTGAGCCAGGGGGAGCTCAACTTGCAAACATTGCTATTACAAATCCAAGTGAATTGTGGCACTTGAGATATGGTCACCTCAATTCCGCTAGCTTGAAAATGTTAACATCACAAGCTATGGTGACAGGACTACCAAAAATTCCAGAACATAAGAAGGTATGCGAAGCATGTGCTTTGGGAAAGCACTCCAGAACAAAGTTTCCAAGAGGCCGAGCGTGGAGAGCCAGCTATCCTCTTCAACTAGTACATTCGGACATCTGTGGTCCAATGCAAACAAAAAGCCTTGGAAACAATTCTTATTTTCTAACATTCATAGATGATTATTCTAGAATGTGTTGGCTCTATTTTCTGAAACACAAAGATGAAGCATTTGATTGCTTCATAGACTTCAAAAATAATGTAGAAAAGCAAAGTGACTACTATGTCAAATGTCTTCGCACTGATAAAGGAGGAGAGTACTCCTCAAATGAATTTTTACATTATTGTAAGCAAAATGGGATAAAAAGGCAGTTCACCACTGCCTATACCCCACAGCAGAACGGTGTGGCCGAGAGAAAGAACCGCACCCTTGTTGAAATGGCACGAACAATGCTTCAGGCAAAGCATCTCACAAACAACTATTGGGCAGATGCAGTGAGAACAAGTGCATATATTCTAAATAGAAGTCCGACTTCTAGTTTAGATGGTATCACTCCTTATGAAGGATGGTACGGTAAGAAACCAAATGTCAAACATTTCAGAGTATTTGGTTCTTTAGCTTATGCACACATTCCTGAGGAGAAGAGAAAGAAGCTTGATCCAAAGAGTCAAGCATGTGTTTTTGTAGGGTATTGTGATTCAACCAAAGGGTATAGATTGTACAATCCCAAGACACATAAAATCATTATCTCCAGGGATGTAATTTTTGATGAAGGGGGAGAATGGGGTCATAAAAAATTTGTTGATTTTGACTCTAATTCGGACAGTTCCACATTAGTACCTCCCACATTTGTACAACCCAAGAAAAGCAGTGGAAAAAGTCCTCCTCCACAAATTCCACATCAGGAAACTTCATCAAGTACATCAAGTGGTACACCAAGTCCAAGAGGGACTTCTTTGTTGGCACCCCCAAATTCTCCAAAATGATTTCATAGATCTGTAAGCGCTCCAAGTCCGATGGATATAGATCCGGTTTCTCAAAGGAAAGAGACAAATAAAGGAAAGCGCATACTACAGAGTCATCCATCTTCTCAAATGTTGGATAGGAATTTCCAACAAAGATACACTAGGAGTCAAGCTAGTGAGATGGACGACATTTTGTCAAGACTTGAAAATCTTCAAATGTCAGGAGATGATGAGTCTCATGAACCAAGGGGTGATGTAGTCAATTATGCTTTGTTGGCTACTGCACAGCTAGAACCATCTAGCTATGAAAAAGCATGCACTGAAAGTATATGGCAAGATGCCATGGAAGAGGAAATATCCTCAATTAAGAAGAATGATACTTGGGAGCTTGTGAAGCTTCCCAAGGGAAAAAAATGTGTTGGATGTAAATGGGTCTATAAGACCAAATTCAATGCTGATGGAAGCATTGAAAGGCACAAGGCAAGATTAGTAGCTAAAGGTTTTACTCAGAAATATGGAATAGATTATGAGGAAACCTTTGCTCCGATTGCTCGACAAGAAACAATCAAAACTGTTCTTTCCTTGGCAGCCCATAAAGGATGGAACATTCAACACATGGATGTGAAAAGTGCATTTTTAAATGGATACCTGACAGAAGAGGTGTATGTTCAACAACCTCAAGGTTTCCAAGAACCAGGAAAAGAGAACCTTGTTTATAAATTGAAAAAAGCACTTTATGGCCTCAAGCAAGCACCACGAGCGTGGTACTCACGAATTGATGGCTATTTCAGCAAATATGGTTTCACAAAAAGCAAGAGTGAACCAACACTATACTACCTAAAAATGGAGTAGATATCCTCATAGTTTGTTTATATGTGGATGATCTAATATTCATGGGTAGTAATAATAAAATGAATATGGAGTTCAAAAACTCCATGATGAATCAGTTTGAGATGAAGGATCTCGGATTAATGAGATACTTCCTAGGAATGGAAGTACATCAATCAAAGAATGGGATCTTCATATGTCAACAGAAATATGCTCATGACATGATCAAGAAATTTGCTATGCAGCAGTGCAAATCAGCTGCAACACCAACCGGACATGGAATCCAGCTAAGCAAAGAAGATGGAGCACCAAAAGTTGACTTGACCAATTTCAGAAGCATGGTTGGGAGTTTAATGTTTCTCACCAACACTAGGCCAGATATACGGTATGTTGTTTCTCTTGTATCACAGTTTATGGCATGCCCATCCGAGCTGCATCTTCAAGCAACCAAACGAATTTTACGATATGTAAAAGGTACATTGGATTTTGGAATCCATTACCACAAGTCTAACTCTGTGAAGTTAATTGGTTATAGTGACAACGATTGGGGCAGTAATATAGATGACAAAAAATCTACATCAAGGAACTGTTTTAGTCTAGGTTCGGGACTAATAACTTGGAGTTCCAAGAAGCAATCTGTTGTAGCATTATCATCTACAGAAGCTGAGTATATAGCCATTACTCATGCTAGTACTCAAATCCTCTGGTTGAGGAAAATCCTTGAAGAGATTGGCAAAAAACAAATTGGTCCAACCAAACTGAATTGTGATAATATCAGTGCCATACAGTTGGCATATAATCCGATCCACCACAAAAGGTCAAAACATTTTGATATGAAGTATCACTTCATAAGAGATATGGTGGAACAGAGACAGTTGAGCTTGAATATTGTAGCACTTTGGATAATCTAGCAGACATCTTCACCAAAGGCATGGCTAAAGCTCAATTTATAAAGCTGAGAGACTATATAGTCAGTCCTCTCAACTTTAAGGGGGAGAATGTTGGAAAATTACCATTAGTAAAAAGGTTAAAAATTTGATTTTACCTTGGGTAAAGGTAACTTACCTTTTACCTTACCTGGACGGCAGTGGACGGCAGCATTTGGGCGGCAAGAGAATTCAAGTTTATTTTCTTCTCCCCTAATTTCTCCTTTCCCCCATTTTCTCTCAAATGGTTACTTTAACGTTTATTTAAACTTTGTAACCTTATGTTTATTGTTAATGCAAATTTACTGTTTAATCAAATTGCTCACCTTTCACAATCCCCTCAATTGAAATATATTTTCATCCTTTTTCTATTGCAATTTTAATTTTGTAAGAAGTTCCCTAGCCTAACCTTTGCATAGTAGTTATTTGAAGTTCCATATGATTCTGAGTAAGTGTGGGAAATTTTCCTTCATTATTTCTAAAAACACCCTAAATTTCTTTTAGAAGCATCATCAAAATTAATTTTAATAAACCTAATTTTTAGGTATTTTCATTTTATCATAGATCGAAGTAGATATTTTTTTTTTAATTGCATTATTACAAATGACTCTTCCATGTATGTTCCTGTAACCAAGTTTTTACCACCTCTTTTTCCTTTTCTGCATTTGAGACTTCCCGTGATGAATGAGCACCATATTTGTAGACATTCTTCAAGCAAGACAATAATACGATTCTAAACTTGAAAACGATTTTAAGACTTATTTTTAAACACTTCTAATATTAATTGTAAGCCATAAAATCCATCAAATAATGGTTGAGCCAATCCTTTATATAATACATAATGATTTAGCTTTGAAATAATTAATCCAACATTTATCAACTATTTTAATGTTGATGGAGCTATCCAATATATTTTCATTTTTTTAAAGTAATCCCAAATGGTGTGAGCAAAGGGACAATGAAGAAGTAAATTGTCTAATATTTCTAAATCCTTCTCACACAAGGTACATCTAAAAAGTTCCATGATATCCTCTTCTTTGTAGACTCTCCTATAAGAATCTTACTTTAAATTGTTAACCAAAGGAATGTCGAGGCCTTAAGGAGAGCCTCTAGTGACCAAACATTCTTCCAATGAAAATATTTGGGAGTAGAAAATTTTGATTGCTCTAAATCCTCATATCCCAACTTGATTGAGTATCCACCATCCTTTGATAGATTTCAAACCAAATCATCCTTTTGTGTTAAAATCATCAAATAAAATTCTTGAAGCATCTTTTGAAGTTCATCTACAATTTTTTTAAGTTCCTCTCCTACAACCAGGTTACTAACAAAAATCAATGATCTAGAGTTCTTGCTCATATTGATATAGTCTTTGACCTTTAGACCTTTACAAGTTGGGCATGCTGAGCCAATGGTTGCTATTTTGAGTCAGATATAAGAGGATAAGACTTCAACCAAGAACCATACCAAAAATTTGTATAATTTTTCTCATTGACTAACCATCTAATATGTTTCTTTATCAATTGTAAACTATCTAATATGAAGTTCCATGTTGACGATCCTTTCGGTAGGGTTCTTTTCCTAAATAATTTCATTACATCAAGCCTCTAGTGATCAAATATTCTTCCAAGGAAAATATTTTGGAGTAGAAAAATTTGATTGCTCGAAATCCTCATATCCCATCTTGATTGAGTATCCACCATCCTTTGATAAATTCCAAACCAAGTCATCATTTTGTGTAAAAATCAACAAGTAAAACTCTTGAAGCATATTTTAACGTTTGTCTGTAATGTGTTTGAGTTTCTCTTCTTCAACTAGGTTACTAATAGAAATCCATGATGTGGAGTTGTTGCTTCTTTAACCTTTGGACCTTTACAAGCTAGGCATGCTTGAGCTAATGGTTACCATTTTGAGTCTGAAATAAGAGGATGAGGCTTCAACCAGGCATCATATCAAAAATTTGTATAATTCCCCTCATTGATTGACCATCTAATATGTTTATATATCAATCGTAAACTATCTTATATGAAGTTCCACGCTAACAATCATTTGGGTAGGGTTCTTTTCCTAAATAATTTCATTGCATCAAAAGAAACCTATATATTTTTGAAGTAATATTTTTACCCAATTCCTCCCTTGATCTTTGAATAATATCCACCCAAGCTTTGCCCCTAATGTGAAACTCATAAGTTTGCAATTTCGTAGGTCTGCTCCTCCATGTTCTTTCCTTTGCAAACCCTATCCCACTTATAAAGAGAAAATCTAAAACTTTCCTCTTTGCATTTTATTAATTTTTGATGTTATACCTACTGGTAAACTTGAAAGTGACATCATATAAACAGGGATGGATTGCAATGTAGTTTTTATGAGTTGTAGCCTTCCCACCATGGTTAAGAACTTACCTTTCCAATTTTCCAAACAAGCTTTCATTCTATCCAAAAAAAAAAACCCAAAGATCCTTTTTATTTCCTTTATGAGACAAAGGAATACCCATGTAGGTTGATGAAATTTTTTAATTTTAAACCCTAAAATATTCACAATAATTTGTTGTAAATCTAGGCTAGTGTTAATGAAAATCTTGAATTTTGTAGTATTAACCAATTTTCTAGTAGCCTTCTCATGGCATGAGAATATTGATTTAAACTCCATAGCCTCACTGACTAAGCGATGGACCAAAAGAAAACTATCATCAACAAATTGGAGATGAGATACGAAGGGACCATTTCTTACAACTTGAATAGCTTTGATTTTTCCTTCTATTTTTACCTTGAGAAAGCTCTCCCTAAATCCTATGCAAGAATAATGAATAGATAAGGAGATAGTAGATCACCTTGACAGAGTCCACAAGATGACTTTAAGTATCCGACAATAGAACCATTGATCAAAACATAATATTTTACATTGCTAAAACGATATTTAATCCATTCACAAACTATAATCAAAACCAAACTTTTTAAGAATATCATGTAGAAACTTTTAAGAAACCCTCTCATATGCTTTGTTCATATCTAATTTCATAAGCATACACCTCTTTTTCATAGACTGAAGAGAATGTACGACCTCCTATGTAATGATTATACCATCAAGAATTTATTTACCATGAATAAACCCACCTCATTTCTTTGAGATAACATAATCTAGAATACCTTTCAACCAATTTACCATATTTTTTAAAATGATCCTATAAATCATATCACAAAGGCTTATTGGATATAAATTATCAAAATATTTTCTCGCCTTTCTTGAGAACCAATGTAATAAGTGAGATCAATATTTCAATATTCCACTAATATTCCATGATATCATTTTCATCATCATCACTTTTTTATTTTTATTAGTGGGCTTAGCCCTACTTCTTATTAACACCTGTGATATCCCACTTTTTATTTTTATTTGGCTTCCCAAATAGATATCCGTTTGAGTTTCTTTTTTCTCTTTGTTCATACTTTGATGGCCTTCTCCTTTTTCCATTCCCACCAACACTCTTATCTTCATCAATCTCTTCTATTTTTTTCGTATTGTTCATAATGATACTTATCTTCTAAAGATATCTGTTCCCTAAAGTGCATAGATGATCCTCCATAGTCATTACTTTCTTATGTCACCCTAGAAACCCTAAATTTCCTTGGATATCCTCCATATGCTTTTCTTTATTGTGTTGCTCTTGAAACCCTAAAGTGCAACAAATACACTTTGTACTACTTTTATTTTTATTGTAAAGAGAAGATTTTATGCTACTTGAGGAAAATAAGATGATTTACCTGGATTAAGCTTGACCTCCTTCACCTCATTTGTTTTAAAACTCGCTCTCCATCTTTCTTTGCTTTAAAATTTGTCTCTCCATCTTCCTTCATACATTTAACTCCTTATGTATTTGAACTTGTGTATTGTACTTCCTCATCTCTCGTGTCATATTTTTCTTCTAATGGTTTATTCCAGTGAACTATAACAACCTTTGCCATTTGTTGATGTAAAGGGGTTTTTCTTGCCACTTTATTAGGAATGGAAAATCCTTGATTTGACCTAGCTTCTCCTATGATATGATCTTCTCGTTTCATATTGAAGTTACATCTCTTTCTCCATCATTTTCACTTTTCAATTTCTTCCCATGTGTTCGGTTTCATGACTTTTGTAACATTCGAATGCAAAGTTTTCATAATCCACTTGTTGATCCCATTCTCTTGATTCAAATTTAATCTTAATGGACTGTGGTAAAGGTTTTGAAATATCCATGACAACACATATTCAAGTGTATACAACATGCCTTCTCTCCTTAGTAGTTGGTCCTTTCTAGATGAACTTGCCTAGAGTATTGCCAATATTCTTCAAAACCTCCTTATTAAAGAATTGATAAGGAGGTCCAAAATGCCTAATCCACATCGAAAGCCTTTTAATGGTATCTATATCCACAAAAAATTCTCACTCCATGGTCTTAAATATAATGCATTTTTGCCCCTAAAATAAGGTCCTCCATTCATTATTTTATCCCTTATTTCTTAATTGAAGAAGATAACGAGGAAAAATCTTTTTGGATAAAAGGTCATGGAGTAATTTGAATTCAATCGCCACTTCCACTTGATCCAATTTGAATCTCATAAAAACCTGTCCAACTAAGGCATCCTTACTTCCGACTAGGGCATCCTTACTTTTAGTAAGGACTTTCAAAAATGACTTTCTTGCCATGTTACCTAGATTTTTTTCACGTTAATCCTATAAATTATTTTTTTGATTTGGTTAGTGTGAGAAACCCCTACGACCAACGCACAAGACTGAGCAGTCTCCTCCCAACCATGACCCCTCGTAAAGCCGAGAGCTATGCTTATCAATAAGGAATTAAATACGCCCATGCTACGGTTTGAACCTTGGACCTCCCGAAGAAGAGCCAAAGCCCAAACTGTTGTGCTACCCCCCTTGGGACAAACCTTAATTAAGGAAAATCGTTCCCCGTATCCCCTGGGGGCCAGGACTTTCCATTTCACAAGGTCTGTCCCATTCGAGTATACCCCTCAGGCTAACCAAGGTTTTTTTTGTATCCGATGCAGGCTGCCAAGCTTGAACTCTGGACCTCCTTTAAAAGATTGAGGGAACTTACCAGTAAAATACCTAATGCGGATAAATCCTTTAAGTTTTAAGTTTCTCCTAAAATTTAGAACAAAAAAAAGTGACACTTACTCTTTAATCGCACTTTATTTTTTACTTCTTAATCATACTTCCTACTTCCTACTTCGTGCTTCCTACTTCCTACTCACACCTTTTACCCTACTCTGAGCTCGTCCCTATTCACACTCAAAACTCTTCCATTACCTTTCACACTACATACTATGTCTTTATATTTCTATACTATTGAAACTTGAATTTAAATTTAAAAAAAATACTATTGAAACTTGAATTTAAATTTTTAAAAAAAATGAGCTCGTCTTAAACACTCTTATTCAAGAGCATACACCATATAACGATTATATATATAAAGTCTCCCTATCGATCAACATTTTCTTAAAAGTCACCCTATCTATCTTTAGATATAAATGTTGATCTCTTTTACTTTATTTAAGAAAATATTTGATTTTTCTCCGTCGAAGTTATAACCAGCCATTCATCTCCCCTCGCTAAAACGGTGATGTGTTAGCCGTACCGAAAGGAATATGTATGGGCAAGCTCCCCACAAGCTTTGGATGTAAGACAAAATTGAAACATGAAATACATCATCAAGAACTATTTTAATCGCATAATTCAATCAAATCTAGCAGGAGGGCGGCTTTATAGGCACGATGACCAAGGAATCCTAGACACCTATTACCCAAGAATAATAATAATCCAAAATCCCAAAACTTTTAGTAAACAGAAAAATGCATGCATGGTAATTCTAGGGGTAAGAACCTACAGTTTAGATTTCGAGGGGAAGAGAAAAGCGAAAACAAATCATCATGTGTAACCTCCAATCAGCACAGAATCCAATAATATCAGGCCATGTCAACTTTAGGGTGGATGACAGAGTACACACAGCAGGAGAGAATGAAACAAGGAGGTCCTAGATTTGAGCTAGAAAGGAGAACTCAGCCTTCCCAAATGCTATTATTTCTTTTATGAGGTATGGTTATTCTCGTCGTCTCTGATGAACAATTTATTCTTGTATTGAGCATTATACCCACTGTATTAGCATATGCATTAAAGCATAGTGCAATTATCACTGCATTAGTAGGGTAGTGCAGGATGTTTTGCAGTTGGAGGTGATTTTAGTGGCATTGGTTAACTTGGTACTGCTGCAAGTTTTAAAAATTTATGTATTTGGAATCAGTGAACTTGGTAATAAATATCTAGTACTGTATTTAGATTGATTAGAGGTTGTCTGGGTGGTTGTGATTGAAAGACTGAAGACCGCAGAACGAATGAATTTCATTACATATCTAGACCAAATGGGTCTATTGGACGTGGCGCAAGTAGGTGACTTTGTGCTTCAGAGGTTGTACCCATGTTCAAGAATCCATATGTTCCGGTGTTCGAGAATGTATGTTTCAGAGGTTTTACTGTTTTCAAAAATCTCAAATTTTCAGATTGTTCCAAATAATGCCCAAGATTTTATGTGTGTTTCATATGTTCAAGGATCTGTATTTCAGGGTGTGCACCTGTGTTCAATAATCTATATGTTTCGGAAGGTTCAATCATGTCTAAGACTCTATGTGCATTTCGTATGTTCAAGAATCTACGTTTTAGAGGCCCAGAATCCATAGGCCTTCAGAGGGTCTACCGACTTTCAAGAATCTTTGCAACAAGCTTCTCAAGAGTACATTGGTTAGATCAGTAGAGTGAAGGGCTTCTCTGGCAGATCCTCTGATTTTGACCTCCTTTTTCCAGTACCAAGATCATCATTTAGCAGTGCCTGGGTGCTTTGTGGACACCATTGCCCTATGGTTGTTATCTTTGTGATGCCTTTTTGATTACATGGTGGTTGACTTACCAACCAAATGGCATATCCCTCGTTGTTGATTTCATTCCAAGTTGTTTAACCTCTTTTCCTCAGGTTGAATTCCATACCTAGTTTGCGTAACATTCCTTGCTTGTTGAGACATTTAAGGAGTTTGTACTGAAGCTGGTTCTTTTCGCTGCTGTGACTGGCCCAATATGGTTTGGAATTACCTGCAGATAGACCATCCAGGGTTTAGTGCTGCCTAGATCACTACTCTTTGGGTTGAATTTCATGGTATTGTTGCTCTTGGTCTTTAGCCTCAGAAAATCAAAACACTTTTATGCTTACTCTTTGTACACAAGGTATTTGCTATTAAGTTAATCCAGTCAACTCAGAATTCTACTGTGAAAAGGATGTGATGGGACCTCCAAGACCTTGATCCAGAAGGCAATTTAGGGTTATTTTTGTTTCTTCATACTTGAGATACATAAATTCTAGGAAGCTAGCATTTCCCATGAGGCTGCTCATCTCATTGTTTCTAAACAGGTTTGTAGCATTTCTTGAGCTACATCATTGCTTTCGTCAAATGATCCAAAGGACAAACTTCAACATTTATATTTCTTTTGGCTAAAAACTGTAAATTTCATTTTCCACTGTCCCAAGTGATTGTGAAAATTGCCATTGGAAGCTTATCTCTCAAGAAGATAGAGGTTTTCTCCTCCCATGTTTTGAGGCCTGCGTAGTGTGAATTCATTGGGTACATTATAAACAAAAACATGGGATATTACACGAGGTCCTGAATTGCCTCTTGTACGGAGTTGTGTATTCTGTCAGAGATTGGATTCCTGACCAATGTTTGGCATACGTGAACCGCTAAATTTCAGATATGCTTGTCTTGCTTGAAAAGTCTGTTGCATTTCTTTCATTTCCTGTCACTTTGCTCTAGGCAAACCTCCTGGCATGTTTGTATCCTCATTTTAGAGAGCCTTGTGAGCGAATTCAGTTGGAAGGAAATGTAAAGCAATGACTGGTTATTTGGTGATGATATATTCTCAACAATTTGCAGGGAAATTGTCTAGAAAGTAGAAACTTTGCAAATGGGATGGGCAGTTTCCTTTCTTCTCTTTGTTGGCATAAACAAACTTTTTTTAATTTGTTATTTGAACTATTTGAATAAAAATGTGAGTGGTACGGTGATGGTTGCCATACAAACTGTATATACTAAAAGGTGCTCTTTAGTGGCACAATATTTGATTCAAATGTGTTCTTTCTTGTTTGATAAGTTATAGGCACATCTTTATGTGTTTGATTGTATTCAAGCATGCTTGTGTGTTCATTAAATTAGCAACTAATTCCTCATGTTTATTTGCTGGTATCGAGTCTAGAAAAAGGTCATATGTCTAAAAATATTCCTAATTTTGGTGATGGTCTTGACTCTTGAGAATACCTGTTTTCAGAAAACCACAGCAATCAAGCAACAATATCATATTTTTCACTGTTTTGTATGCTTGTCTGTTTGCTTCCTACCTTTGAACTGGCCTCTAATAGGTAGGAATTGTGTCCTTTCTTGAAAAAATAATCAGAAGTGGGAAGTTGTTTGTGAGCGTTCTTGTAACAGGGTTAATATTTCCTTACCCTTAAGCTGCCCATTGGGTGTCAGTGTTTGCTAAGTAAATTCACATTCTTGATTGATGAATCTTTATCTCATGTTTCAAGGTTAAGTGCAGTGAAGTCTTTGTTGTGTATTTATAACTCTTAAAAAATAGTTCTGTTCATGGAGAAAATCCAAAATACTTCATCTCCAGCCGTTTTAATAAAATATACTAAACCTGCTCTCTAACAAAAAAAACATATTAAATCTGCGGGCTCTGTGGCTACCTTTGAAAATTATAGCATATGCAATTTGTCAGGCTTGGAACAAAATTTGTGATGATGGAAAGTGGAAAAAATGTAACTAAAGAGTGAATATCTGTCTCTATGCAGGGAACTTTATCCTGTTGATAACTTGATGCAAGGAAAACATTATGCCTAAGAACAAATTCTGCAGTACAGCGAAAGCTCAACAAGACATTCTCTTTAGATCATGTTGGAGCCATCTTCAATGCCCTTGGATAATCTGCACAAGCTGCACAACCTGTGCTTCTTGACACTCATAAAATCTGCACAACCTGTGCTCCTTGAGGCTGATAAGATTTGCACAACCTGTGCTGCTTTGGTAATTATCTTTATCGTTTATTCCTTCAAAGGACATGTTGTTGGCAATATTTGAATATTGACTGGAGCTTTATCGTTTATTCCATTAAGTTTGGTTATTTGAACAAAAAAATAATAGGTCACAAACACTTACAAAGAGAAACTGCGAGTGACAGGCAGTGCTTATGTTTTTGCTAGCTACTTATATATTGAAATAATGCAGTCTAGCTTTGCATACTAGTTTAATGGAGAAAATGGATGCTGCTGTAGAGGAAATCTTGTCAACTGCAAATGATGCCAAGGTATCTTCCACAAGGCCTCTGAAGCTTAGTAAATATAGTGGTTTTTCTTTTTTCTTTTGTTTGGGATCACTTTCATCTCATTAGTTATGATTGCTTCTATGGACAATAGAGATTCAGAAAATGATCTAGTCAATGATTGTTTTGGGCATATAAAAAATTGATTTCTCTGTCGTTTTGCATGGATCAAATTTATTTGTTACAAGCAGTTTTAACTGCAAGGTCCCTTAAGCGCTTTTAGGTCTAAGTCTTCTATTTTTTTCAAAACTGTACCTGACCCCATATAGTTGACAGCAGCAATTTTCCTGATGTCTGAACAACGGGCCTTGAAAGGAAATGTTTTAGAAATTGTATCTGAACTGTTTTATATAAAATTTTAATCGATACTTTTTCCCAATATTACATTGAAGCTTGTTGCTGGTTTATTGGTTTATCATAATACTAATGGACTTTCAATTTTTTGATCTGGAATATGAATACTTAGTGTGTTCTTACATTAGTGCTTATGGTTTACAAAATGGACTTTCAAATATTTTCATCTGGGATTTTATTACCTTTCTACCTTGATTCTTTTCTTACCTCTTTTTTTGAATTTTTGTTGATCTTTGACTTTAGATGGATGTTCAATTTGCATATGCCTTTCTCTTTCCCATACAGCGAGATGGTATGGAAAAGCGTCTTGTCTTCCTTGTATGACATGTATTTCTGCTCTTTAAGTAAAATTACTCATGACATATCCAATCATTAATCCATTTCTAAAAGGCTTAACCTGACAGTGAAACTAATTGATATTTTCTATCTTGTTCAATATCTAGGCACTTATCTCATACCTTATAACCTATAATTCTTGTGCAAGAATGCATTTGTTAAATGGAGGAATACTTTTAGCTGAATCTTTCAGAGTTTTTATCTCGATCCTTATATCTGAAATGGAAAAGTTTATATTGTTGATTGACTGCCAAGTATTGGTCAACTTTTGTTGTTTTTTTTTCGTTTTTGTTGTTTTATTCATTAGATGCATTATTGAGAATTGGGTGGGAGACTGAGGCAGGAATAAAACTCAATATTTTACTGACAAAGTTTTACCCAATATCTACAGTTACATGGAGGAATGTGTGGGCAACTTGCTAGACTTGTAAATAAAATGATGAAAATATTTCCTGCTATAGAAGCAGCACGTCCAAGGTGTAAGTCAGGCATTCAGGCTTTGTGTGCCTTCCATCTAGCACTTGAAAAGGCTAAATCCCTTCTTCGGCATTGTGCAGACTGCAGCAAGTTTTACTTGGTATGCACCTTTCACCCTATCGTAACCAAATTGGTAAAGACTGCAAACTTATGGGGGGAACAAAATATGTTCTGTATTGTTTAGAGCAAGGGAGAAGAAGGTAAATAATTTAGGTGCCATGAACTTATGATCTGGCATAGGAGAGGTTTTGATAACACATTGTTACAAAAGGATCAATAGTTTTCTAATTACATGGTCAAAATGCTTCCTGTTTTATTCTCTTAGAATCTGTTTTTTTGTCATTTTTCATGATTTATGGAAAACGTGATATCTTTGGACATGATTAAGATATGTTTGCCTGATACCTTTGTGCATTCATTTTCAAATGTGCACGTTCCATGCATATTTCCTTCCTTGATTTGTTGTGTTTAATTTAATATAAAGATGTGTCTTACATTTGATATATTGCCAGGCAATTACAGGGGATGCAGTATTGGTCAAATTTGAAAGGGTCAAAGAGGACTTTCTTCAATGTTTACAGCGACTTGAAGTCATTGTACCACACACATTAGCCTGGCAGGTGTGAAGATTAGAAATGATATATATTTTTTGTGTGGCTTCTTTGAATGCTTGCACTATATGTCTGAAATAAGGATATGGATTAGGATACAATCAAAGCTTCATTTCTTAAACCCTATTGTAGATAAATTTGAAGGTAATTTGGTTTTCCCATGTATTATATTGTTTACTACCCTATTTTGAATTAAAATTATTGTTTGCTCCTGTTGTTCAGGCAACTGGGCTGTTTCAATTAACAAGGAAATTTATTTAAGAAGATAATTTTTGATATTGTACATTTTTGTTCAGACTCCTGTAGTAATACTATCTATCTATATGTAAATTGAAATGGGCCCCACCTGTATCACATCATGATCACATAGTGGCATTATAACAGTTTGACATGCATGTATCACTTGGCAAGATTCAAACCTTGGTCTCCTCCTTGAAAGTGGAGTAATTTAACTGGTTGAGCTAATGCCATTTGATTGTAGTAACACTATATTACTGTGTATTTTAAAATTATTAAAAGTCCAATTCCTTGTGCAGATTACTGAGATTTTCAGGGAGCTTGAACAAACAAACTTTGCACTGGAGCCAACAGAGAAGGAGATTGGTGCTGATCTTATCACGTTACTGCAGCAGGACAAGGATGCTAGTGGTCTAAGTGATATATCAGAACTAGAAGCTTTCCATCATGCAGCTACAAAGTTGGGAATAGTATCTTCCAAAGCAGTTTTGATGGAAAAAAGAGGTTTGAGGAAGCAGCTTGACAAATCCCGTTGTGAGGAAGATAAGAGGAAGGAATCTATAATTTTATATCTTCTGCATCTCCTAAGAAAATATAGCAAGCTTTTTAGAAATGAATGTATGGATGATGTCGATTCTCACAACTCAGATTCATGTTCTCTATCGGTCAGAAGTCCTGTAGAGGAAACTCATTTGAGCGGCAGAAAGAGTGACCAACATGAATCCAAAGGCCAGTCATTTAATTTGACTGCGAAAGGATTTCCTAGAAGTTCCACAGGGATGCTGCCAGCAGTTCCTGAAGAATTCAGATGTCCAATTTCCTTACAGTTAATGTCTGACCCTGTAATTATTTCCTCAGGCCAAACATATGAACGGGTATGCATAGAGAAGTGGTTCAGTGAAGGTCATGATACATGCCCAAAAACACAGCAAAACTTGTCATATCTTTCTGTCACTCCTAACTACTGTGTGAAGGGACTGATTGCCAGTTGGTGTGAGAAACATGGCATCAAAGTTCCTGAACCCCCATCCCCACCTTCTTTGCCTCTGATATACTGGAGATGGGACAAATCAGATTCTATGAAAAGTATTGATGATGCTCGGCAAAAAAGAGTCAAACTACGGACATTGGAAGATCTCCAGGCTGCATGTTTTGATGAGGGGGAGGCTTGCAGGATATCATCTTCCACTGTTGATCACAACGGATATACAGAGTCACCAATTATTACCCTAAACGATGAATTGATTCAAACCAGTGGTACAGACCCTTCCATGCCTTGTGATGTAGTTGATTCCCAAAAGGTGGAAGAAAATAGTTGTGAAAAGTATGAGAGACTGCTCTCAGACCTAAATTCATCATCTTTGGAACTACAGTGTGCAGCTGCAGAGGAGGTTGGATCCTTGTGTAAGGATGATAATGAGGTCTGCTCTTACATAGGTGCCAATCATTTTGTTCCTGCTGTCGTGAATTTCTTGAAGTCTGCTGTAGATGCATTAGATATAAAGGCACAAGAAGCAGGAGCACTGGCACTTTTCAATATGGCTTTGAACAACAATAGGTAGACAGCTTCAATCTGATGTGTTGAAGCATTTTTTGATGTTTTATCATGATGTCTTTCACAATCTTTTGTTTGCATGTCGAATAGTCTTATAACCATTTCTCACAGTGTTCTTGAATTCTTGTTTTGCAGGAATAAGGCAACAATTCTATCTTCAGGAGCAGTGCCAATCTTGCTCGATCTTCTTGATTCTAGAACAGCTGAGGCAGCATCAGCAGTTTTGTTAGTGTTGTCTAGTTGGGATGAGAATAAAGCTACCATGGGTGTGTTGGGAGTAATTCCTCATCTTATTGAACTATTAGGCTCAGATTCTTCCCAATGTAGACAAGATGCTTTAAATACATTACATAATTTATCAACACATGTAGAAAATCAGACAAGAATAGTGTCCTTTGGAGCTGTTTCCAAGATAGTTCAACTCCTTGGTGTTTCTGAAGTTGACTGCACAGAAAAATGCATGAGCATTTTGTACAACCTAGCTGCTATTGAAGAGGGAAGAACAGCAATTGCTGAAACAGATGGTTGCATTGTGGCAATAGCAGAGCTGCTTGATACAGGCACCCTTGAAGAGCAAGAACAAGCAGCAGCTACACTCTTGTTGTTATGCACCAAGAGTTATGACCATTGTCAGTTGGTTTTAGGAGAAGGTGTGATTCCCTCTTTAGTTATTCTTTCTGTTAATGGAACTTCATGGGGAAGGGACAAAGCACAGAAACTGCTACAGCATTTTAGAGAGCAACGACAACGTGATGCTTCCTGGTTGTCTTCTCCTAAGGTTGAATGTGATCCAGAGGCATCCATGGATAGACAACACTCATCTAAAGGAAAAAGAAGACTATGTAAATCAACCTCAAAAAAGATTGGCCGAACACTGAGTTTTATCTGGAAGTCAAAGTCATTTATTCTGTACCATTGTTAGCATATAATGCCTGTCTTGGAAGAAGCTATTTTCATTGTTTGCCAGCATGAGTTCTTTCTGGGTAAGCTTCTTTGCGTCACGATTTCAGTAATATGGCTTGTTGTACCATTGGGAGGGAGCTCATCATTTTTTCATAGCAGAAATAGGTGTTGAATCATCATGCGGATTGATGATTCTTTAACCTTTTTGCAGACATTTCAAAGAACACAGAATATACAGAGTCTCTGGCTTTTGTAGATTCTTGTAGAGAGAAAAATAGAGAGGAAGATAGCAGTGGCTACAAGATATTTTCTCCTTTACCTGTAACAGTAAAATATCCTAAATTTAGTTTTGGCCTCATGTCATACATTTTTGCAGCACCTTATTCTATGCTTTGCCCACCATTAGAAGAAAATATGGTCTTGATTCAGTTTCATGATCATCTTAAGCATCTCATTAGGTCCCAAATTATGATTAAGTCTCATTGATGAGTTGAAGATAGTTATGACTTATAGTTCAACTTCAAGGTTGTATAAGTAATATCCTTTGATCAACTGCAATAACCTAAGAAGATACATATGGTGCTTTCTGAATCTAATTTTGGATTTTCTTGACAAATAGAAACACAAGCTTTACATCCAAGACTGCAAAAATGTGCAGCAACAAAAAGTATCATCTCCTCTGAACCTTCAGTAGGAGTATTATCTTCAAATGTTATTGGGTGAAGAGATATATTCATCCAGAAATGGATTTTCAAGTGCCTTCTCCTTTAAAGTACACAACTAGAGTTACATTTTTCAGTCCAATACTTCTCTTTTGGGGGATGTAGGAAACAGAGGTTTGTCTTTGGGTTCAATGCTCTTACTAGAACTGGTTAAAATTGACCAAAAATATAATCTTCCCCCTATTGGTTATGCTATATGCCTTATTCAAGGGCATAAACGAGCTGAAGACTGAAATTATCCTCAGTAGTAACAAGTAACCGAGACATTCAAACAATTTAGAGCATACTGTAAAGTAGATTGTGCAGGGCAATGAAGAACTAGTAGAAATAAAACATGCTATGCTAGCATCATCGATAATCATGCAGGAAATTAACAGCACCAATCAAAATTTCTTCCTGTCAATCAAGTGGAACCTAAGAGTTGCTAGTGCATTATGTATAATGCAATGCCATTATTATATGATGGAAGGAAATATAAATTACAATTTGAAATTATAATAATGTTGACAAGTCATCAAAGGATGTGTAGCATGTCTGCATTCACAGCAAGCATGTCTGCACAAAAGCATTAGACAAATGACGGCACTTGTACACCTAAAAGACGAATTGCACCTCAAAATTAAACTAAAATTGCACATACAATTATTTCACATGGAAAGAACCTTGGGGGTTGTAGTGAGCAAGAAACTCACAATTCAATTTGGCAATGTTTAGATACATATAACCTACAAAGAATAGAAATGATCCCACATACAAATTGTTGGACATTTTGAGTCCCTAAGTCAAAAGTTGTCATTGATGTCACCAAATGAAGTCATCATTAATGTCAAGGAATTCGACAAGAAATAAAGTCGTCAAAGGTGTCACTAATATCCAGGAAGAAGCTTCAACAGTGCAGAAGTTAAAGGCAAAAGGGCTCCATAATATTTTAATATTATATGAGAGCATAAGTTAAAAAGGGTTTTCATAAATACCCAAGGAGGCCTATTGCAAAGTTCAAAGGAGGTCTAATATTTATTTTATAAAATATTTAAATTCAAAAGGAATTTAAATTTTATAAATAAATATCATCAATACAAAGTTGTGCAATAAGAGAAGGCCTTAAAAGCCAAAGGTTATAATTATAATTTATAAAATTTAAATTCCTTGGAATTTAAATCATTTATAAATTACAAAGGTTAAATGCGTCGACGTCATCAAAAATTTGGAGCGTCGACGTTTGAAGACAATGGCAGCTTTGTGTATAAAAGGGAGGCCAAAAGACCTTGCAAATTATCCCTCATCAAATTTAATTAATGTGACAAAGTAAATTGCATGTGTGATTCAAAGTTTTGGGTGAGGAAGAAGACGAACGACTTTTCGTCTTATGCGCAAGGGTTATAGCGGAGTAAGGTTGGTGCCCAAGACAAGTTGGACATGGTGGTCCATTGGTAGCGCATGTTTTTGCTAAGGCGTTTGTGGGGAGACGAACCTACGTTCGAATCCCGAGGAGTGCGTGCGCAAAGGGAAAGGTTTGAGTTTTCATGTTTGTCGTTTAAGGTGCCAGGAGGAATATAGTGTGCAAAGAGCTTTTTAGCTCTCAACGTGCGTTGAGCGCACGTGGTTGAGGAGCCCGCGGCTAGGGCATTCATGGAGGCAAAGGTCAAGGGTTCGAAACCCGTTGAGAGGCAAAGGTAATTTTTTAAAATAATTTTTATTGCCTAAAGTTTTAATTAAAGCCTTTATTAGGAGTTATAAGGGGTTTTAAAAGGTTTTTAGTTAGGCAATAAAATTAGTGGTTAGGAGAAATAAGGAGTGATAGAAAATTGTTATGTGTTGAATTGTGATTTATAAAAGAGGATATATTCTTTTTAAGTTGGAGTAATAAGGTAATAAGAGGTTTTGAATTTTAGTGAGTGTTGATTTTATTTGTAAAGGGATTTTTGCCAAAGAGATTATTATGAGGGTATTGGATATTATTTTAAAGTTGGAGTGATAAGGTGTATTTTGTTTGATATCATTTTGTATTGTGTTGTGTTGAGGAAATTATTATCTTCTAACCCTTATTGAGATTGGCAAAGAAGTAATTGTGAGTGTGACAGATTTGTGAGATCTACACCTTGTCAAGCAAAAAGGTATGGGCAAATTCTTCCTTAGTTGAGTTGATTGATTGGTTTTCTGAAAATAAGTTTGGAGTGAAAAGGACTTGATTAGGGTTTCCTTTTCAAGAGTGTTGAGTTCATGCTTCAAGGTTTTTTGGAATAAAGAGTTGTTATTAAAACCTTGTTTTATAAGCATTGTTGTTGAAGCCATTGGTTGTGTGAAGAACTTTGATTATATTGTAAAAGAAATGAGTATCATTGTTATGTAAGAGTTATATGTATAAGCATTTTTTGAAGCCATTGGTTGTGTGAAGAACTTGAGTTAGTATTGTGCAAAAGAACATGAGTATCATTGTTATGTGAAGATTGATGTATAAGCATTGTTGTTGAAGACATTGGTTGTGCAAAGAACTTGAACTAGGGTTTGAAAAGAACATGAGTATCATTGTTATGTGAGATTTGTGGTTGAGCATTGTTGGAAATATTTTGAGTTGGTGTTTACATGCTTGGACTAGGGTTTGTGAGCAAGGGTTGTTTCTTGAGTAATTGGTTGAGTAGAGTTGATTGAGCCTAGTCAAGTGGGTGTGTGAAGTGATTGTTCAAGTTCCATAAAACAAACTATTCTATATTCTGAATTGAGTTAAGAAAGTGATTGAGCATTGAGTGTAGAACATATTGAGTCTCTAACAATTCTCTTTATGTTTCTATGAGATTGGACAAGTTCTGAGTGAGCTTGTTGAGCAGATTTGAATAAGTTTTGTGTGGACTTATTGAGAAGATTTGAACAAGTTCTGAGTGAACTTATTGAGCAGATTTGAACAAGTTCTATGTGGACTTATTGAGCAGATTTGAGCAAGTTCTAAGTGAACTTGTTGAGCAGATTTGAGCAAGTTCTATGTGGACTTGTTGAGCAGATTTGAGCAAGTTCTATGTGGACTTGTTGAGCATATTTGAGCAAGTTCTATGTGGACTTGTTGAGCAGATTTGAGCAAGTTCTATGTGGACTTGTTGAGCAGATTTGAGCAAGTTCTATGTGGACTTGTTGAGCAGATTTGAGCAAGTTCTGTGTGGACTTGTTGAGCATATTTGAGCAAGTTCTATGTGGACTTGTTGAGCAGATTTGAGCAAGTTCTATGTGGACTTGTTGAGCAGATTTGAGCAAGTTATATGTGGACTTGTTGAGCAAATTTGTGCTAGATCGAAGGACTATGTTTAGTGTAGATTTGAGATAGATCTTTGGAGGTGACAGAGCAGAGAGGACAGAGGTCTCTAGTGGATAGAGATCCATCATCCAGGGTAGTGAGGATAGGTCTTCTGAGTGGGGACAAGAGTCTTCAGTGGAGAGAGATCCACAAGCCAGTGTAGTGGAGGCAGTAGTCTTCTAGAGGATCACCAACCAGTAGAGGAGAAGGAGTTCTCCTATGGATAGAGATCCATAAACTTGATTTAGGGGATTGGTGTCTCCTTTGGATAGAGGTCCATAAACATTGTAATTGGGAAGGATTCCCAAGAGATTGATTGAGAAAATTTTAGTGAAATATTTTCTTCATGGAGTAGCCCACATTGGGTGAACCATGTAAATTATGGTGTCTCTATTGTGTGTGGTGATTTATGCATTACTTTGATTACTACTATTGATATTGCTATCTACACATTGCTTAATATTTATTTGGAAAGAAAAGTAAAAAGTGGTCTTATACTGTTCACCCCCCTCTCAATATAAGCTTGTGTTCTTCAATTGGTATCAGAGTGGGTTCCTTCAGAAGAGTTTAACAACTTGAAGGAAAGGCTAACAAGAACACAATGGATCCTAAGGAAGTGTCCTCAAATAATTCAGCACCAGTTTTTTATGGAAGTGACTATATGTATTGGAGTATGATGATGAAGATCTACCTGATGGCACTTGGCAATGAAATTTGGGATTCAGTGGAATTTGGATATGATCCCTTAATCAATCCTCCTACAGATAAGGAAGGTAAGCTTCTACAACACTATAATTCAAAAGCAATGAATGCACTTGTGAGAGGTTTGCGTAGAACAGAGTCTATGAAAGTTATGCATTGTCAAACTACAAAAGAGATGTGGGATAAATTGCAAAATATATATGAAGGAGATAAAAGTGTCAAGAAAGCAAAGAGTCGAAACCTCAAAAGACAACTTGAAGAATTAAGAATGAATGAAGAGGAAAATATTAGTGCTTACCTAATTCGAATTGATGAGGTTGTTAATAATATGTGAGGACTTGGTATGAAGATTGATGAATCTGATGTTTGTGATAAAGTCTTAAGATCTCTTCCAAATAGATTCAGTGAATAGGTTTCTGCTATAGAAGTATCAATAGATGGTGATACTTTGACAAGAGATAAGTTGCTTGGTATGCTCACAATATTTGAGATAAGAACAAAAGATCCTATGTCCCAGAAGGAAGCAACATTCAAAGCAACCAATAAGACAAAGGGTAAGAAGTCAGAATCAAGCAATGAGTCATCTAGTGATGAAGAAGCTAACTATGGTAGAAGAGATAAGGACTATAGAAGATCTAGAGATAAAATATCTATTAAATGTTTCAATTGTGGAAGGTATGGATATTTTGCAATAGATTTTCAAGAACCCAAGAACAACAATGGTGAAGAAAAATAGGATCATAGGAACAAGGAATCAGAAAGATATAGGCGAGATAAGCATCAGAAGAAAAGCAAGGATGGACAAAGCAGACAAGGAAAGAAGTTCTTTCAAAGGCAAAAGAGAAGCTACTATGCGGATAATGCAAGTAAGTATTCAAGTGATAGTGATGCTAGTTTTTCAGACAATGATAAAGATGAAGTCCTATTTATGATTGAAGAAAAAGAACCAATTAAGAAAAAGACTCTAGTTATTCTCAAGTGTTTTAGATGTGGTAACTTTGGACATCTTGAAGATGATTGTACAAGGGATGGTTATAGTTTCAGTGATGATGAATATGAGAATGCACTTGAAGGACCAGATGAAAATCTTCTAATGGCTTTAGAAGAAGAAGTAAGTGATCCTATAGAAGACAAGCCAAAAGAAAATAGAGATATGGACAAAGGTAAACAAATAGAGGAATATTCAGAAAAGGATGGTTATGATCTAAAGGGAGAACTTATCTATGCCCTTGACATAGTAAAGAAGGTAAGGAAGCAACACTCTAAACTTGAAATTCAGTTTCAAGAATGTGATGAAGAGAGAAGATTGCTCATAGAGGATTTAGAAAAATCAAAGGCTAAGGCAAAAAGGTTCAAAGATAAGTTAGAAGCAAAAATCTTGGAATGTGAGAAGTTAGCACAAGAAGTGGCACTACTAAAAGAATATTTAGAGGACTCCAAGATCAAGATGAAAGGATTCAAGAATAGCTCAAATATTATGGATAAGATAGTCAAGGTACAAAGAAGGTCAACAAACAAAATAGGTCTTGGATTTGAACAGGTTCAAAAGAAATGGGAAGGAGAGTCAACTTCAAGTTTTGGAGGAGAAGAAACTTCAGATGAAGATACTTCAGAAGAAGACAGTGTGAAAGAAAGTGAGACATCAGAGGATGAGTTGGACAATAGAGAGTTCAACAAAAATAGGAACAATGCACAAAGAAGATACAGATGGAACAACAATCAGAATAGGAGACCAATGAGGTCAAGACAAGGAAGCTTCAATGGAAGATGCTTTTCATGTCACAGGTTTGGGCACATGGCTTCACAATGCAGGACACATGTAAGACAAGATATTGGGAACATACAACTTTTTCATGGGTATTGCTACTCATGTAATCAGTTTGGTCACAAGGCAATGAATTGCAGGGTTCATGACAGAAGAGGATATGGCTTCACTAGAAGAAATCCTAAGACATTTGCACCTCCAAGGAATAATAACATTAAGTGTTATAAGTGCAATAATGATGGTCACACAACAAAGTGGTGTAGAGCAGATATTCCAAAAATAGGTATGAACAGGAATAGGAACATGAATGTGAACAAGAACAAGAACAGAATAGGAACATGGATATGAATAGGAACAAGAACATGAACATGAACATGAACATGAATAGGAACAGGAACATGGATATGAATAGGAATAGGAACAGGAACAGGAATGTTGACATGGACAGGAACATGGACATGGATAGAAATAGTCAGAGGAATCAAAAAACTCAGAAAATAAGAGAAGAGGATAAAGGCAAAGAACAATGCCTTATGGGAGTAGAAATACTCCCACCCTAGAATTAACCACCTCAATAGAAGGTGGGGGAGGGGCTAAGCTAAGAGGCTCATCCTTAGCCCCGAGCCCCAAAGGTGACCCTTTGCCATTGATGTCAAAGGGGGAGAGATTTGAGTAAGGGGGAGAGACTTGATAATTGAGAGAGCTTTGAGCCAGGGGAGCAATGTCCCAGGGGGAGCAGAATAAAAGAAAGGTCAAGTTTTCGGTAAAAAGAAGTTGGGTTGCCATCAATGACAAAGGGGGAGATTGTTGGACATTTTGAGTCCCTAAGTCAAAAGTTGTCATTGATGTCACCAAATGAAGTCATCATTAATGTCAAGGAATTCGACAAGAAATAAAGTCATCAAAGGTGTCACTAATATCCAAGAAGAAGCTTCAACAGTGCAAAAGTTAAAGGCAAAAGGGCTCCATAATATTTTAATATTATATGAGAGCATAAGTTAAAAAGGGTTTTCATAAATACCCAAGGAGGCCTATTGCAAAGTTCAAAGGAGGTCTAATATTTATTTTATAAAATATTTAAATTCAAAAGGAATTTAAATTTTATAAATAAATATCATCAATACAAAGTTGTGCAATAAGAGAAGGCCTTAAAAGCCAAAGGTTATAATTATAATTTATAAAATTTAAATTCCTTGGAATTTAAATCATTTATAAATTACAAAGGTTAAATGCGCCGACGTCATCAAAAAATTTGGAGCGTCGACGTTTGAAGACAATGGCAACTTTGTGTATAAAAGGGAGGCCAAAAGACCTTGCAAATTATCCCTCATCGAATTTAATTAATGCGACAAAGTAAATTGCATGTGTGATTCAAAGTTTCGGGTGAGGAAGAAGATGAATGACTTTTTGTCTTATGCGCAAGGGTTATAGCGGAGTAAGGTTGGTGCCCAAGACAAGTTGGACATGGTGGTCCATTGGCAGCGCATGTTTTTGCTAAGGCGTTTGTGGGGAGATGAACCTACGTTCGAATCCCGAGGAGTGCGTGCGCAAAGGGAAAGGTTTGAGTTTTCGTGTTTGTCGTTTAAGGCGCCAGGAGGAATATAGTGTGCAAAGAGCTTTTTAGCTCTCAACGTGCATTGAGCGCACGTGGTTGAGGAGCCCATGGCTAGGGCATTCACGGAGGCAAAGGTCAAGGGTTCGAAACCCGTTGAGAGGCAAAGGTAATTTTTTAAAATAATTTTTATTGCCTAAAGTTTTAATTAAAGCCTTTATTAGGAGTTATAAGGGGTTTTTAAAAGGTTTTTAGTTAGGCAATAAAATTAGTGGTTAGGAGAAATAAGGAGTGATAGAAAATTGTTATGTGTTGAATTGTGATTTATAAAAGAGGATATATTCTTTTTAAGTTGGAGTAATAAGGTAATAAGAGGTTTTGAATTTTAGTGAGTGTTGATTTTATTTGTAAAGGGATTTTTGCCAAAGAGATTATTATGAGGGTATTGGATATTATTTTAAAGTTGGAGTGATAAGGTGTATTTTGTTTGATATCATTTTGTATTGTGTTGTGTTGAGGAAATTATTATCTTCTAACCCTTATTGAGATTGGCAAAGAAGTAATTGTGAGTGTGACAGATTTGTGAGATCTACACCTTGTCAAGCAAAAAGGTATGGGCAAATTCTTCCTTAGTTGAGTTGATTGATTGGTTTTCTAAAAATAAGTTTGGAGTGAAAAGGACTTGATTAGGGTTTCCTTTTCAAGAGTGTTGAGTTCATGCTTCAAGGTTTTCTAGAATAAAGAGTTGTTGTTAAAACCTTGTTTTATAAGCATTGTTGTTGAAGCCATTGGTTGTGTGAAGAACTTGAGTTAGTATTGTGCAAAATAACATGAGTATCATTGTTATGTGAATATTGATGTATAAGCATTGTTTTTGAAGCCATTGGTTGTGTGAAGAACTTGAGTTAGTATTGTGCAAAAGAACATGAGTATCATTGTTATGTGAAGATTGATGTATAAGCATTGTTGTTGAAGACATTGGTTGTGCAAAGAACTTGAACTAGGGTTTGAAAAGAACATGAGTATCATTGTTATGTGAGATTTGTGGTTGAGCATTATTGGAAATATTTTGAGTTGGTGTTTACATGCTTGGACTAGGGTTTGTGAGCAAGGGTTGTTTCTTGAGTAATTGGTTGAGTAGAGTTGATTGAGCCTAGTCAAGTGGGTGTGTGAAGTGATTGTTCAAGTTCCATAAAACAAACTATTCTATATTCTGAATTGAGTTAAGAAAGTGATTGAGCATTGAGTGTAGAACATATTGAGTCTCTAACAATTCTCTTTATGTTTCTATGAGATTGGACAAGTTTCTGAGTGAGCTTGTTGAGAAGATTTGAATAAGTTAGACTTATTGAAATGACAAGTTCTGAGCTTGTTGAGCAGATTTGAGCAAGTTCTATGTGGACTTGTTGAGCAGATTTGAGCAAGTTCTATGTGGACTTGTTGAGCAGATTTGAGCAAGTTCTGTGTGGACTTGTTGAGCATATTTGAGCAAGTTTTGTGTGGACTTGTTGAGCATATTTGAGCAAGTTATGTGTGGACTTGTTGAGCAGATTTGAGCAAGTTCTATGTGGACTTGTTGAGCAGATTTGAGCAAGTTCTGTGTGGACTTGTTGAGCATATTTGAGCAAGTTTTATGTGGACTTGTTGAGCAAATTTGAGCAAGTTCTATGTGGACTTGTTGAGCATATTTGAGCAAGTTATATGTGGACTTGCTGAGCAGATTTGTGCTAGATCGAAGGACTATGTTTAGTGCAGATTTGAGATAGATCTTTGGAGGTGACAGAGCAGAGAGGACAGAGGTCTCTAGTGGATAGAGATCCATCAGCTAGGGTAGTGAGGGGATAAGAGTCTTCAGTGGAGAGAGATCCACAAGCCGATGTAGTGGAGGCAGTAGTCTTCTAGAGGATCACCAGCTAGAGCAGAGGAGAAGGAGTTCTCCTATGGATAGAGATCCACGAACTTGATTTAGGGGATTGGTGTCTCCTTTGGACAGAGGTCCATAAACATTGTAATTGGGAAGGATTCCCAAGAGATTGATTGAGAAAATTTTAGTGAAATATTTTCTCCGTGGAGTAGCCCACATTGGAAATTAAGCCAGTTAAAAGGAGTAAAAAATTTGTTTCCAACGGTAAGTTTTGGATCTTACCCTTTTACCTCCTTGAACGACAGCTGACTAGGCAGGTAGTTTGACTTGGACGATAGTTTACTGGGCATATTGGATGGAATGTGCGGCAAGGCGGACAACACCAAATTCCATTTCTCCTTTCCTCCCTATTCTTCTTCTTTTCCTAACTTCTCCTATATTCCCTAAGGTTGTTTAATCAACCACTATTTATTTTTGTAATTCTTATGTTTCCAGGGTTGAATATAATATTTCTGCATTTTCCTATTGCTCCTAATTCTCATGTGCCCACATATGGTATCAGAGCCAAAGCTAGAGAGGGTGCTAGAACTAAGGTCGGTGGAGGAACCAGGCCCGAGGACCGAGGTGGAGGAACCAGGCAGCACAAGCATCGAGGTGAGGTCAAGTGGGACCCATAGCATGTAATCCAATGAGGAAGGCCCACGATTCATGAATTGAGGTGAGGTCTGGAGCAGGCCTGCACACCAAGCAGGTGAGGAGGAGCAACTAAGAAGAACCAACCAGAGAGCACCATGTGGTGAGAGGAGAACAAGGCTGATGCAGACTGTACGACTCAGAATTGACGCAGATCAATTACGTGGTAGAAGGACCGATTACATGGTAGAAGGAGGACAAGCAATGTGGCAACAGATGACAGGCTCAAAGGAAGCAACATGGTGGGGAGTGATTTCTCGAGGAGGTAAAAGGGCGATCACTGATTGCTCGAAGGCAACCGAGTGAGTATTCGCTCGCTAAAGGTTTTAAACACCTTCATCACCCTCCACATGGTCGATGTGGGACAAAAATCCCATTTTTTTTAATTAAAGCACGACCGAGAGAAGTATAAGAAAGGCAAGCTTCCCTTGCATTCCTGTTGAGCCGCATAGCTCGACTGGCTCGTGGAGCCAGCCATAAGATGCCCGCCTTCCTACAGGTTGTGGGTTTGAAACCCAGCGAAAGTGAAAGCTTGAAATTTTTTTATTTTTGTTAAAATTGGATCCAAAACAGAATATACTTGTAATCTTGCCCTTGGGTTCTCATCGACAGTGGTAGCCGAGTTGGTTAGGACGAATTCTTGCATGAAATAGGTTGCGGGTTCGATTCCTGCGAAGGATAATTTTTTTATATAAAGTTTTTTTTTTATATATTATTATTAAAATTAATTATATTATATTTAATATATTAACTATAATTGCTTTTCTAAAGTTTTTTTAAAGCAATTATTTTTTAATCTATTAAATAGTAATATATATATATATTTTAATATATATCATATAATAAAGAAAGACATTGTCTAAGAGACAATTATTGTAATCAAAGGATAAATTTTTCACTTGATTCAAGGAATCATAAAATGTAGAACTTTTGTGTAATAAGCCTAAGAGGCTTAGTTTTTTTGTAAAAGAGACAAAAGATCCAAATTGACAAATTGTAAAGAGGCATTGATGATAAGACCAAATGGCTGTTATCATGCCTTATGTGCAATTCTAGCAAGAGAAGGTGCAGAGAGGTTTTATGAAAAAGTAAGAGGTTATGGGATCAACATTGTGTTTAGCCAACTTCAAAATGTAGTGATAGCACATCAAAGGCATCTTGACTCAGGGTACGAGGCAGACTTTGAAGATAACTCATTCAGGAGTCAATTTGAACAATCGAAATCCGTACAAGCTGCACCACAAGAATTAGAGTATACACACTATAGTATTTCAGTGGAAATATTAGAACCAGAATCACCAAAAATAATATTGATAAGTGACGATGAAGAAGTAGTAGATAATTTTGTGAATCAAGAGATAACATCCCCACATCAAGAGAAATAAGCAATGAATGATAGAGTAGAACAAGTCAGATTTGACTTAAGTTTGTGATCTCTTCTTTCTTACTTCTTCTTTCCTTCTTTCAAACAACAAAGTACTTTATTGTAACCATGAAATAAAGAGAGTTTTTTGGTAACTATGGCCTCACACAATAGCTTACCTATACCAAAATTTAACGGTTATGACTATGAGTATTGGTCTATAAATATGAAGACCTTGCTCATAGGAAGAGGTTTGTGGGACATAATAGAAGAGGGCTACACATAACCCTTAGACTGGACAACACTAAGTGTCACAGACAAGAAAACACGAAAAGAAGAGAAAAAGAGCAACTCTTCTGCTCTTTATCATCTCCAAGCTGTATTGGATAAAAGCATATTCTCTAGAATCATCGCTTGTACAACTGCACAAGCTGCATGGAAAGCATTGAGTGATGGATTCCAGGGTAGTAATCAAGTGAAGCAGGTAAGGCTTCAAACACTGAAGAGAGATTTTGAAAATCTCTGAATGAAAGATGATGAAAAAGTCGGTGATTATTGTGTTAGAGTAAAAGCAATTGTGGATAAAATGGTTACACTAGGCAAAAAAATCACACCTGAGACAATTGTAACAAAAGTGTTGCGAAAACTTACACAAAAATGGAACCATATTGCCATAATTATAGAAGAATCCAAAGATCTTTCCCTTTTAACATTCAATGCATTAATCGGATCGTTAATGTCACATGAAGAGAGGTTTCCTGAAACTCCTTCAACCAGCTATGGAGGCGATGATAAGGCCTTCACTTCCAATGAAAACAATGGAAGAGGACGGGGAAGAGGTCAAGGTAGAGGTAAGCAAAGAGGTAGATGCAAATGCAACTAGAGAGGAGGCAATAAAAATAGAGGAGGCAACCAGAACAGAGGAGGCAATTCTAATAGAGGAGGCAACTCATACAGAGGAGGTAATTAGCAAAGAGGTGGAAATCAAAATCGAGGAGGAAATCAAGGACAAAGTGGAAATCAAGGGCAAGGAAGTGACAAGTCCAAATCAGCTTGTTTCAACTGTGGCAAGTCAGGTCACTTTGCTCGTGATTGCTGGTCAAAATCTTCATAAGGCAACATTAGTCTATATGGTAATTATGGAGAAGAAGATGATACCTCTAATATTTTTCTTTCATATGGACAATCAGAACACACTCTAAATGACACATGGATTCTGGATATTGGTTGTTCAAACCACATGAGTGGCAAAGAACATTTATTTGCTACTCTAGATTCTACTTATAAATCCCAAATCAAATTAGGGGATGATAAGACATTGCAAGTAGAGGGTATTGAAGCCATGTAGGTTCCAACCAAAGAAGGACTAAAGAAAGTGCATGGCATCTATTACACTCCAATCCAACACAATCTGCTAAGCGTTGGACAAATGATGGAAAATAATTACAATCTTGTATTTGATGAAGGTCAATGTATCATTTTTGATAAAAATAATTGTAATCGTGTCATCACACAGGTCCCCATGACCAAGAACAGGTTATTCCCTCTCAAATTTGGTGAGCCAGGAGGAGCTCAACTTGCAAATGTAGCTATAACAAATCCAAGTGTGCTTTGGCACTTGCGATATGGTCACCTTAATTTCGCTAGCTTGAAACTTCTCACTTCTCAAGCTATGGTGACATGACTTCCCAAAATCAATGAACAAAATGAGGTCTATGAAGGATGTGCTTTGGGAAAGCACTCAAGGTCAAAGTTTCCAAAAGGACAAGCATGGAGAGCCAACTATCCACTTCAGTTAGTACATTCAGACATCTATGGACCAATCCAAACATTGAGTCTCAAAAACTATTCTTATTTTCTCACTTTCATAGACGAATTCTCTAGAATGTGCTGGATTTATTTTTTGAAACATAAAGATGAAGCTTTTGATTGCTTCATAGATTTTAGAAACAATGTAGAGAATCAAAGTGAGAATTATGTAAAATGTCTTAGGACAGATCGAGGAGGTGAATACTCCTCAAAAGCATTCTTGAAATATTGTAAAGCAAGTGGGATTAAAAGGTAATTCACCACTGCCTATACCCCACAACATAACGGTGTGGCTGAGAGAAAGAACCACACCATAGTTGAAATGGCGAGATCGATGCTTCAGACTAAGCATCTAACTCATATGTACTAGGAAAATGCTGTAAGAAATAGTGTATATATTCTAAATAGAAGTCCTAATTCTAGTTTAGATGGTGTCACTCCTTATGAGGGATGGTACAGAAAGAAACCTAATGTAAATCACTACAAAGTGTTTGGTTATTTAGCATATGCACACATTCCTGATGAGAAAAGGAAGAAGCTTGATCCAAAGAGTCAAGCTTGTATATTTGTAGGGTATTGTGAGTCTACAAAGGCATATAGACTCTACAATACCAAGAATCATAAAGTTATACTCTCTAGGGATGTAATTTTTGATGAAGGGGGAGAATGGGGTCATCAAAGAATTTTTGTTGATGATGAGTCCCAAGATGTAAGTTCTTCACAGGTACAACAGGTGTCTCCAAAGAAAAGCAAAGGTACGCCACCCCCTCCAAGCCCAAGCAGGAGTACTACATCAAGTACTTCAACTGCCACTCCAAGTCCTTCTCCACAGAGATCAGTAAGTTCTTAACCGATGGACATTGATAGAGACTCTCCATCAAGAGGTAAAAAAACATTACAACATCATCCATATTTTCAAATGTTGGATCAAAATTTCTAGAGAAGATTCATTAGAAGCCAAGCTAGTGAAATAAATATAGTTTTGCAGCAACTTGAAAATTTGCAATTGTATGGGGATGATGACTCCCATGATCCTAGGGGAGATGTAGTCAATTATGCTTTATTGGCTAGTACACAACTAGAACCAGCTAGCTATGAGAAATATTATACTCAAAAGGTATGGAAAGAAGCCATGAAAGAGGAAATAACCTCTATAAACAATAATGATACATGGGAGCTAGTAAAGCTACCCAAAGAAAAAAAATGTGTTGGGTGTAAATGGGTCTACAAGACCAAGTACAATGCTAATGGAAGCATTGAGAGACATAAGGCGAGACTATTAGCAAAAGTTTTTACTCAGAAATTTGGCATTGACTATGAGGAAACCTTTGCTCCTATTGCACGATAAGAAACAATTAGATTAGTTCTTTCCTTAGCAGCCCATAAAGGATGGAATGTTCAAAACATGGATGTGAAAAGTGCTTTTCTGAATGGATACTTGACATAAGAGGTTTATGTTCAACAACCTCAAGGTTTTCAAGAACAGGGAAAGGAGAACCTTGTTTACAAATTGAAGAAAGTACTTTATGGCCTCAAGCAAGCACCAAGAGCTTAGTACTCACGCATTGATGGCTATTTCAGCGAGTATAGATTCACGAGAAGCAAAAGTGAACCAACTCTGTACTACCTAAAGCATGGAGTAGACATTCTCATAGTTTTTTTGTATGTGGATGATCTAATATTTATGGGTAGTAACAATAAAATGAATATGGAGTTCAAAAACTCCATGATAAAATAGTTCAAGATGAAAGATCTTGGTTTAATGTGATACTTCCTAGGGATGGAAGTGCATCAATCAAATAAAGGGATCTTCATATGTCAACACAAGTATGCTCGAGACATGATCAAGAAATTTGCCATGGAGCAGTGCAAATTAGTTGCAACTCCAACTGGACATGAGATCCAATTGAGCAAGGACGATGGAGCATCAAAGGTTGACATGACCACTTATAGAAGCATGGTTGGGAGTTTGATGTTTCTCACCAACATAAGGATCGATATTCAATATGCTATTTCTCTAGTTTCAAGGTTTATGGCTAGTCCATTTGAGCTGCATCTACAAGCAACTAAAAGAATCTTAAGATATGTAAAAGGTACATTGGATTTTGGAATCCATTACCAAAAATGTAATTATGTGAAATTAGTTGGCTTCAGTGACAGTGATTGTGGCAGCAATATAGATGACAAGAAATCTACATCAGGAAATTGTTTTAGTCTAGGATCAAGACTAATTACATGGAGTTCCAAGAAACAAACTGTTGTAGCATTGTCATTGATTGAGGTTGAGTATATAGCCATCACACATGCTAGTGCTCAAGCCCTATGGTTGAGAAAAGTTCTTAAAGAGATTGCAAAAAGTCAAAGTGGTCCAACTCGATTGTATTATGATAACATAAGTGCCATTCAGTTGGCATACAATCTAGTCCACCATAGCAAATCAAAGTATTTCGATATGAAGTATCACTTCATTCGAGATATGGTGGAACAACAGATAGTTAAGCTTCAATATTATAGCACTTTGGATAATATTGCAGAAATATTCACCAAAGGTATAGCTAAAGCTCAATATATAAAGTTGAGAGACTGTATAGTCAGTCCTCTCAACTTTAAGGGGGAGAATGTTGGAAATTAAGCCAGTTAAAATGAGTAAAAAATTTATTTGCAATGGTAAGCTTTGGATCTTGCCCTTTTACCTCCTTGGATGACAGCTGACTGGGTAGGTAGTTTGACTTGGATAGTAGCTGACTGGGCATATTGGACGACATGGGCGGTAAGGTGGACAACACCAAATTCTCTTTCTCCTTTCCTCCCTATTCTTCTTCTTTTCCTGATTTCTCCTATGTTCCCTAAGGTTGTTTAATCAACCACTATTTAAAATTTGTAATTCTTATGTTTCCAGGGTTGAGTATAATATTTCTACATTTTCCTATTGCTCCTAATTCTCACGTGCCCACACCCACATTGGGTGAACCACATAAATTGTGGTGTCTCTATTATGTGTGGTTATTTGTGCATTGCTTTGAATACTGCTATTGATATTTCTATCTAATCATTGCTTAATATTGATTTGGAAAGAAAAGTAAAAAGTGGTCTTATACTGTTCACTCCCCCTATCAGTATAAGCTTGTGTTCTTCAATTGGTATCAGAGCAGGTTCCTTCAAAAGAGTTTAATAGCTTGAAGGAAAGGCTAACAAGAACACAATGGATCATTAAGAAGTGTCCTCAAATAATTCAGCACCAATTTTTTATGGAAGTGACTATATGTATTGGAGTATGATGATGAAAATCTATCTGATGGCACTTGGAAATGAAATTTGGAATTCAGTGGAATTTGGATATGATCCCTTAATCAATCCTCCTAAACATAAGGAAGGTAAGCTTCTACAACACTATAATTTAAAATTAGTAAATGCACTTATGAGAGGTTTGCGTAGAACAAAGTCTATGAAAGTTATCCATTATCAAACTACAAAAGAGATGTGGGATAAATTGTAAAATATATATGAAGGAGATAAAAGTGTCAAGAAAGCAAAGAATCAAAACTTTAAAAGATAACTTGAAGAATTAAGAATGAACAAAGAGGAAAATATTAGTGCTTACCTAATTTGAATTGATGAGGCTGTTAATAATATGCGAGGACTTGGTATGAAGATTGATGAATCTGATGTTTGTGATAAAGTATTAAGATCTCTTCCAAATAGATTCAATGAATAGGTTTCTGTTATAGAAGTATCAATAGATGGTGATACTTTGATAAGAGATAAGTTGCTTGGAATGCTCACAATATTTGAGATAAGAACAAAAGATCCTATGTCCCAGGAGGAAGCAACATTCAAAGCAACCAATAAGACAAAGGGTAAGAAGTCAAAATCAAGCAATGAGTCATCTAGTGATGAAGATGCTAACTATGGTAGAAGAGATAAGGACCATAGAAGATCTAGAGATAAAATATTTGTTGAGTGTTTCAATTGTGGAAAGTATGGAAATTTTGCAATAGATTGTCATGAACCTAAGAACAATAATGGTGAAGAAAAACATGATCACAGGAAAAAGGAATCAATGGAAGAAAGAGTGAATTACTTAGAATTTTTGGCCAAAATCAAAAGGGAAAATACTGTCAAAATACTGGACAGAGTTGAAGGAATCACATAAATGTTTAAACAGATCAGGCTAATTCAGTTCACAGTTCATGAAATTGAAATTTTGTTAAAACAAAAATAATAGGACCTAGAAGACATTTGTCCTATTTTTTAGCTCATGTTTGAATATTATGAAGAGATACAGGACAAAGAAGTAGTCCTGAAGGATGGCACAGGCGGGATAAGAATCATACGAAAAGTAAGGATGGACAAAGCAAACAAGGAAATAAGATCTTTCAAAGGCAAAAGAGAAGCTACTATGCAGATAATGCAAGTAAGTATTCAAGTGATAGTGATGCTAGTTTTTCAAACAATGATAAAGATGAAGTCCTATTTATGATTGAAGAAAAATAACCAATTAAGAAAAAGACTCAAGTTATTCTCAAGTGTTTTAGATGTGGTAACTTTGGACATCTTGAATATGATTGTACAAGGGATGGTTATAGTTTCAGTGATGATAAATATGAGAATGCACTTGAAGGACCAGATGAAAATATTCTAATGGCTTTAGAAGAAGAAGTAAGTGATCCTATAGAAGATAAGCCAAAAGAAAACAGAGATATGGACAAAGGTAATGTTGTGGTTAATCCACAACACACCCCAAAATTGGGGACCCACTTTTTTTTGCAGGTTTTCAAAAAAAAATCTCAGTGACCCAGATGCTAAAAATGAAGAAAAGGGGCAAAATGCACAAGTATAGAAAGTGTCGCGAAATCGCGACACGTCGCTCCGTCGCTGCTGAAAAAAGAAAAGTGTCGCGATATCGCGACATGTCACTCCGTCGCTGCTGAAAAAAGAAAAGTGTCGCGATATCGCGACATGTCACTCCGTCGCTGCTAAAAAAAGAAAAGTGTCGCGATATCGCGACATGTCGCTCCATCACTGATGAAGAGTGAAAATGGTAGCGATTTCGCGATAGGTTGCGGAGAGATGGTCCGAAGGAGAAAATGGTAACGATTTCGCGACATGTTTTGGCAAAGTGTACGGACGATGAAAATGGTAGCGATTTCGCGACAGGTTGCGGAGAGATGGTCCGAAGGAGAAAATGGTCGCGATTTCGCGACGTGTTTTGGCAAAGTGTACGGATGATGAAAATGGTAGCGATTTCGCGACAGGTTGCGGAGAGATGGTCCGAAGGAGAAAATGGTCGTGATTTCACGACGTGTTTTGGCAAAGTGTACGGACGATGAAAATGGTCGCGATTTCACGACAGGTTACGGAGAGATGGTCCGAAGGAGAAAATGGTCGCGATTTCACGACGTGTTTTGGTAAAGTGTACGGATGATGAAAATGGTAGCGATTTCGCGACAGGTTGCAGAGAGATGGTCCGAAGGAGATTTCACGACGTGTTTTGGCAAAGTGTACGGACGATGAAAATGGTCGTGATTTCGCGACGTGTTTTGGCAAAGTGTACGGATGATGAAAATGGTAGCGATTTCGTGACAGGTTGCGGAGAGATGGTCCAAAGGAGAAAATGGTCGCGATTTCGTGACGTGTTTTGGCAAAGTGTACGAACGATGAAAATGGTCACGATTTCGTGACATGTTTTGGCAAAGTGTACGGATGATGAAAATGGTAGCGATTTTGTGACAGGTTGCAGAGAGATGGTCCGAAGGAGAAAATGGTCACGATTTCGTGACGTGTTTTGGCAAAGTGTACGGACGATGAAAATGGTAGCGATTTCGCGACGTGTATTGGCAAAGTGTACGGACGATGAAAATGGTAGCGATTTCACGATAGGTTGCGACGAGATGGCCCGAAGGAGAAAATGGTCACGATTTCGTGACAGGTTTCGGTCGAAGCGTACGGAGAACAAAGGCGTCGCGATATCTCGCGATTTTGTGACATGTCGCATTTTCGCTGTGAAAGCGAAGGAGCAAGGCCGCGGGCTATTTTTAGTCACGATTTTCATGGGACCGTTACTGAACATGCAGAGAGCGCTAAACAAGTGGCATAAATGCATGAGGATAAAAGTAATGCTTCAGATCGACAGTTACTGGCCGCAGAGAAGATCAAGCGTTGCAGATTCAAGCGAAGGGGTAAAAAACACCAAAATGCGGGAAACTAAAATGAAGCGTCCTGGGAACTGAAACGAAGCGTCACAGAGCAACAAGCGAAAGTTTAAATAGCATAAATGTAGATAGATACAGGGCTAGAAATTGTAAACAGAAAAACATTATTTTATCGAATAAAGGAGTTATTTGGCGGGAGTAACTTTTGTGTGTGAAACCAAAAGGAGATTGAAGGCTAAGACTACTATTTTACTATATATCTTTCCTTTGCATTATTTTGTTTTGTATCTATTTGTTTACACCGTAATGTGGGTTGCGATAGGTGAATGACAAAACAATGCAAATCATTTATTTCCTTAGAGTCTAGCATCTGATATGATTCGACTGTGTTTATTACGAGTCCGTTAGGTTAGGTTATTTTAGAGCTTCATCTCATAACTTGGGGTTTTGCGGGGAGGAGATTGCTAACCAGATTAACATCCTTATTTGGTTTTCCAGTTGATTCGAATAAGAACATTTCCGATTCGAGTTTCGATATATTTTAATCTCATTTAGAAGCTAATGTTAAAATAGCAGAACAATTAAAATAAAAGATAAAATGAACCAATTAACACTAAAATAAACCGCATGTTAATTTCATTAATGTCAGAACATAAAAGGATTTTTATTTCTTTTGTTACATTATTGGTTACTTTAACAAATTAGGGTTACAAAGTTTGCTATGAATCAACAAAGGCCCCTTGTTAACAGTTACTTGCAGGATCTGAACTATTCTGGGAGATATTCATTTATTTGCATTAAGTTGAAATTGGTTTTATGCATATAGAGATTTTTTCACAAGAAGCTTGGAGAAATAAAAAAAAATAATAACATATTTCTTTGCAAGAAAGAGTCTTCTGGTTTGAGACTCCAGTTGTGTGTTCATTTTGTAATGGGACAAAAATTCACTCAACAAGTAAACAAATAGAGGAATATTTAGAAAAGGATGGTTATGATCTAAAGGGAGAACTTGTCTATGCCCTTGAAACAGTAAAGAAGGTAAGGAAGCAACACTCTAAACTTGAAATTCAGTTTCAAGAATGTGATGAAGAGAGAAGATTGCTCATAGAGGATTTAGAAAAATCAAAGGCTAAGGCAAAAAGGTTCAAAGATAAGTTAGAAGCAAAAATATTGGAATGTGAGAAGTTAGCACAAGAAGTGGCACTACTAAAAGAAGATTTAGAGGACTCCAAGATCAAGATGAAAGGATTCAAGAATAGCTCAAATATTATGGATAATATAGTCAAGGTACAAATAAGGTCAACAAACAAAATAGGTCTTGGATTTGAACAGGTTCGAAATAAATGGGAAGGAGATTCAACTTCAAGTTTTGGAGGAGAAGAAACTTCAGATGAAGATAATTTAGAAGAAGATAATGTGAAATAAAGAGAGACATAAAAGGATGGGTTGGACAATAGAGAGTTCAAAAAAAATAGGAACAATGCACAAAGAAGATACAGATGGAACAACAATTAGAATAGGAGACCAACGAGGTCAAGACAAGGAAGCTTCAATGGAAGATGCTTTTCATGTCACAGGTTTGGGCACATGGCTTCACAATACAAGACACATGTAAGATAGGATATTGGAAACAAATAACTTTTTCATGGGTATTGCTACTCATGTAATCAGTTTGGTCACAAGGTAATAAATTGTAGGGTTCATGACAGAAGAGGATATGGCTTCACTAGAATAAATCCTAAGACATTTGCACCTCCAAGGTATAATAACATTAAGTGTTATAAGTACAATAATGATGGTCACACAACAAAGTGGTCTAGAGCAGATATTCCAAAAATAGGTATAAACAGGAATAAGAACATGAATGTGAATAGGAACAAGAACAAGAATAGGAACATGGATATGAATAAGAACATGAATATGAACATGAATAGGAACAAGAACATGGATATGAACAAAAATAGGAACAAGAACAAGAATGCTGACATGGACAAGAACATGGACATGGATAGAAACAATCAAAGGAATCAAAAAACTCAGAAAAGAAGAGAAGAGGATAAAGGTAAAGAACAATGCCTTCTAGGAGTAGAAATACTCCCACCCCGGAATTAACCACCTCAATAGAAGGTGGGGAGGGGCTAAGCTAAGAGGTTCATCCTTAGCCCCGAGCCCCAAAGATGACCCTTTGCCATTGATGTCAAAGGGAGAGAGATTTTAGTAAGGGGGAGAGACTTGATAATTGAGAGAGCTTTGAGCCAGGGGGAGTAATGTCCCAGGGGGAGCAGAAGAAAATAAAGGTCAAGTTTTTGGTAAAAATAAGTTGGGTTACCATCAATGACAAAGGGGGAGATTATTGGACATTTTGAGTCCCTAATTCAAAAGTTGTCATTGATGTCACCAAATGAAGTCATCATTAATGTCAAGTAATTCAGCAAGAAATAAAGTTGTCAAAGGTGTCACTAATATCCAGGAAGAAGCTTCAAAAATGTAGAAGTTAAAGGCAAAAGGGATTCATAATATTTTAATATTATATGAGATCATAAGTTAAAAAGGGTTTTCATAAATACCTAAGGAGGTCCATTGCAAAGTTCAAAGGAGGTCTAATATTTATTTTATAAAATATTTAAATTCAAAAGGAATTTAAATTTTATAAATAAATATCATCTATACAAAGTTATGCAATAAGAGAAGGCCTTAAAAGCCAAAGGTTATAATTATAATTTATAAAATTTAAATTCCTTGGAATTTAAATAATTTATAAATTACAAAGGATAAATGAACCGACATCATTGAAAATTTGGAGCGCCAACGTTTGAATACAATGGTAGCTTTGTGTATAAAAGAGAGGCGAAAAGACCTTGCAAATTATCCCTCATCAAATTTAATTAATGTGAAAGTAAATTGCATGTGTGATTCGAAGTTTTGGGTGAGGAAGAAGACGAACAATTTTTTATCTTATGTGCAAGGGTTATAGCAGAATAAGGTTGGTGCCCAATACAAGTTGGACACAGTAGTCCATTGGCAACGCACGTTTTTGCTAAGGTATTTGTGGGGAGATGAACCTACATTCGAATCCCAAGGAGTGCGTGTGCAAAGGGAAAGGTTTGAGTTTTTGCGTTTGTCGTTTAAGGTGCCAGGAGGAATATAGTGCGCAAAGATCTTTTTAGCTCTTAATGTGCGTTGAGCGCACATGGTTGAGGAGCCCGCGGCTAGGGCGTTCGTGGAGGCAAATGTCAAGGGTTCAAAACCAGTTGAGAGGCAAAGGTAATTTTCTAAAATAATTTTTATAGCCTAAAGTTTTAATTAAAGCCTTTATTAGGAGTTATAAGGGGGTTTAAAACGTTTTTAGTTAGGCAATAAAATTAGTGGTTAGGAGAAATAAGGAGTGATAGCAAATTGTTATGTGATGAATTGTGATTTATAAAAGAGGACATATTCTTTTTAAGTTGGAGTAATAAGGTAATAAGAGGTTTTGAATTTTAGTGAGTGTTGATTTTATTTGTAATTTTTTTTTTCCAAAGAGATTATTATGAGGGTATTGGATATTATTTTAAATTTGGAGTGATAAGGTGTATTTTGTTTGATATCATTTTGTATTGTGTTGTGTTGAGGAAATTATTATCTTCTAACCCTTATTGAGATTGGCAAAGAAGTAATTGTGAGTGTGACAGATTTGTGAGATCTACACCTTGTCAAGCCAAAAGGTATGGACAAATTCTTCCTTAGTTGAGTTGATTGATTGGTTTTTGTTGGACATTTTGAGTCCTGAAGTCAAAGTTGTCATTGATATCACCTGATGGAGTCATCATTAATACCAAGATTTAAGCAAAAAATAAAGGCAACAAAGGCAATCAGTTGGTATTCAGCAAGAAGGCAGAAGTTCGAGTAAAACAGTGTAAAAGACAAAAGTTGAAAAGGAGTGATAATATTTATTTTATAAATTATTTAAATTTAGGATGAATTTAAATTTTATAATGGTTAGAAGTGCCATAGTGAAAACCCAAATAAAATAATTGTAATTTTTATTACAATATTTTATATTGCAAAAATGGGTTTATAAAGTCTAAAAATAATAAACCCAAAAGATTGTGTTAAAGGTTTAAAGACCAAAGTTTATGTTAATAAATCCAAAGGTTGGATTGAGGGTTTTAATCAAGGCAACGTTTATTTCCAAGAGAAGCGCCAATGTCAAATAAAGCAAAGGAAAGTGCCGACGTCATCAAAGACCAAGGAAGCGTCGACGTGTTTAAAATAATGGGAATGCATATTAATACCATGTCAAGTATTGTTTTGAATTACCCTTGCTGTATTTGAAAAGAAAGCGTGTCAAATTTAATGCAGAGCTCGTGATAGTATTTCTCATTTTTCATGGGTTGACTTGATGATGAAAAGGACAAAGGCAAGCGCTTTGGTGTATTGAATGCCAACAAGGCATCTTGGCCTAGTGGCAAGTGGGCAACAACTTATGTTTTGGTGTGCACAGTGGTTTGAGTTCGAATCTCATGAAAGCCTTTAGTGGATGTGTTGAAGGCACCAAGGAATAAGCGCAAACATTTTATTTTGCAAGGCTTGGGTGAAGTATTGAATCACGTCTTCCTCCCTTTCCAATAAGATTGTAAGCTTGTGTGGTGTTGGCATCGTGGGCAAAGACTTGTGTGGACTACGTTGAGAGTTCAAAACTCTCCAAAGGCAAAGGTACTTTTTGTTATTTTATTTTATTAATGCCTAAGTTGGAGGTATAAGGAATTTAGTGGTTAAAGTCTTTGCATTGTGATTAAGGGTGGTTGTTGATAAATATTGTTAGGAGGTCTAAGAAGAATTCTGGTTTAGTTTTCAAGTCTTAAATTTTGCCATTGTGGAATATTGAAAGGTTAAGACTTTGTGGGTGTATGTGTTGGCAATTTTGGGTACTTTGGGTACATTGCATTTGGTCAAGTATATAAGTTGTCATTGATGTCAAGAAGCTTTTGAAGGAATTTGATTTGATGTCAAATAATTTGTTTTGATGAAGGTTACGGCATAACAGTTTCGAAGGTCTTTTGCAAACCCCAAGCTGACAGGTTTGAGAGAAAGAGCTCGCAAAGAAAAGTGTCATGATTTTGCGACAATTTGCAAGAGGGTTTGTACGGACGAAAAAGTGTCGCGATATCATGACATGTCGGGTTTTCGCAACCCGAAGAACAGAAAAGAGATAAGGAGGAAAAGTGTCACGATATCGCGACATGTCACATTTTCGCGACTTAAGCAGGAGAGAGAAAGCAAGTTAGAAAAGTGTCGCGATATCGCGACATGTCGTAATTTCGTGACTCAAAGAGCAAAGAAAATGTACAGAAGCTGAAAGCGTCACGATTTCATGACAGGTTGCAAAGAAAACGTACGGAAGCTGAAAGCATCACGATTTCACGACAGGTTGCAAAGAAAATGTATGAAAAGTTGATAGCGTTGCGATTTCGTGACGGGTTACAAGGAAAGTGTACAGAAGCTGAAAGTGTCACGATTTTGCGATGGGTTGTAAAGAATGCGTACAGATGCAGAAAGTGTCATGATTTCATGACAGGTAGAAAAGAAAGCAGACAGAAGCAGAAGTGTCATGATTTCACGACAGAAACTGAAAGCAGGTCTTCTATAGGAGAAGTGTCATGATTTTGTGACAAAAGCAGAGAGGAAGGCTATGAAGATAGAAGTGTCATGATATCACGACAGAAGTGAAGACGAAGTCTGTAGAGGTAGAAGTGTCACGATTTCATGAAAAAAGTAGAAAGGAGGTCGACAAAGGGAGAAGTGTCGCAATATCGCGACAAAAGCAAAGTTGATGCTGACAAAGACAGAAGTGTCACAATATCGCGACAAGAGCTTAGTTGAAGTTGACAAAGGCTAAAGTGTCACGATATCGTGACAAAAGCCAAAAGAAAGTGTATGGTTGCAAAGGTGTCGCGATATCGCCACATGTTGTAGTTTCACGACAAAAGCTACAGAAGAGTTACAGAGGCAGTTGAAGTCGACAAAGTTAAATGTGAGTTGATGAAGATTAGGGTTTGTAGCCGACAAAGTTTAGGGTTGTGTAGTCGACTAAAGATCAGGGTTACAGCCAACTAAGATTAAGGTTTTGATCTTGAAAGTGTTATTATAAAAGGTAGGCTGTTTTGAAGAGTTGGTGGTATTGTTAGTTGCGACGTTCGCAAATAGAGCATAGAGTGAGAAGTTTGATCGTCGAGAGCAGAGTGCAAAATTTGATCGAAGTGTGCAGAGTGAGCAAAGAGTCATGGTGAATTGTTCTAAGTGCCACTATGTTTGTGCAGATAGTGCAAAGGTTGAAGTTCGACCAAGTGCGACTGTGATTGCGTAGAGAGAGCAGAGGGCATAGAGAGCACAAAGGGCAAAGACGAACACGAAGTGCTACTGTATGAGGACAAAGGTGCACTGGTTCTTTGAGAAGAACCTGAGGATAGATTTGGTTACTGAGCTACTATGGACGTGATCATAGAAGGTAGAGGTATCTTAGGCTAAGGATTGAGGACATGAGGTCTTCAGTGGAAAGGAGTTCCACATGATGGCAAGAGGTAGAGGCAGTTGATCTTTTGAGGGATCATTTCCAGAGTAGAGGGGAAGGTATCTCCTTTGAGCAGAGACTCATAAATTCAGATTAGGGGAAGGTATCTCCTTTGAGCAGAGGCTCATAAATTCTGATTGGGGAAAGATATCTCCTTTGGGCCGAGGCTCATAAACATTGTAATTGGGAAGGATTCCTAAAGAAATTTGAGATAACTTTTAGAGAAAAGTTTTGTGGACGTAGCCCAACCATTCTGGGTGAACCACGTTAAAATTGGTGTCACTTTGTGGATGATATTATGCATTGTTTTGATATTGCTTTGGGTATATTGATTTACTATTTTGAAGTATAAAGGAAAAAGTAAAAAGAGGTCTTATACTGTTCACCCCCCTCTTAGTATAAGCTTGTGTTCTTCAATTGGTATCAGAGCGGGTGCCTTCGGAAAGTTTAACAGCTTGAAGGAAAAGCTAGTAAAGAACACAATAGATCATTCAAGTAGCAATGCAACACCTATTCTTGATGGGTCAAATTTTGATCTTTGGAGTGCAAGGATGAAGGTTCATCTAATGGCACTTGTTAATGAGGTATGGGAAGTGATTGAAGATGAGTACACTATTCTTGTACATGGTCCTAATACTAAAGAAGAAAGGCTCCTACATCACAGCAATTCAAAAGCAATGAATACAATCCTGAAAGGCTTACAGAAAACAGATCTCACCAAAGTGATTCACTGCAAGAAAACTAGTGAAATGTGGAAATAGTTGAAGGTGGTTCATACAGGTGATACAAATGTCAGAAAGGTCAAGTTGAGACACTTCAAAGGTATGTTTGAACAACTCAAGATGAATGATGATGAAAATATTAGTGACTACATGCTTCATATGGATGAGGTTGTTAACTCCATGAAAGACTTAGGTCTTGAGCTTGCTGAAAATGATGTTTGTGATAAGATTTTAAGATATCTTACTAATAGATTTAGTGAAAAGATTTCTGCTATTGAGGAAGCTAAAGATTTGGATAAGTTGAAAAAGGATGAGCTCCATAGTATACTTACAGCATTTGAGTTGAGAACTAAAGTGAAGGTTGATGTCAAGAAAGAGGCAGCTTTCAAGGCTACCAAGGAATCCAAGGGAAAACAACTTCAAGATAGTGATGAGTCTTCTAGTGATGAAGAGGCATATTACAACAAGAAAGGCAAGTTCTCTAGAAAGCACAAAAGCGTGAAAAATATAAGATGTTTCAATTATGGAAAGTTTGGTCATTATGCTACTGACTGTACTGTTCCCAAGAATGAAAGTGATGAAGATAAACATGATTCTATGAGCAAGGTTTCTGAAAAGCATAAGAATCACATAAAGAACAAATATGAGCACAACAATCAAGGAAAGAGGTATTCTCACAAGCACAAAAAGAGTTTCTATCTAGACAAAGCAAGTAAGTGTTCTAGTAGTGATAGTGAAAGTTCTTCAAGTGATAATGAAAATGAGATGTTGTTCATATCAGAAAAAGAGGAAGAACCGAAACATAGATTCATTATCATGAAATGTCTTAGATGTGGAAATTTTGGTCACCTTGAGGATGATTGTACAAATAATGATTTGGTTTCCAGTATGTATGAGGATGCTTCAGAAAACTATAAGGAAGATGCATGTATGGTTTTTGAAAAAGGTAGCACCTCTAGTGATAAGAAATCTGAAAAAGGCTTTGATGATTCAGAAAGCAAACAAATAAAGGATCTTGAAAGTGAACTTATTAGTGCTCTTAGTGCTTTGAAAAAGGAAAGAAAGAAGAATGCTAGAATCAAGGATAAGTTAGATGAATGTTGTATGGAGAGAGATGATATTATAGAAAATATTGATTTATCTATAGCTAAGACACAAGAACTCAAGGATGAGTTAGAGTCTAAGGTTCTTGAGTATAGTGAGTTAGAATAGAAAATGGCTTCTTTGAAAGAGGAAACTAAAGAGTTCAAGGATAAGCTTTACAGGTTTCAAGATACCTTCAAAAAGGTTAAGTCACTCATCAAAGGTCAAAGAAAGACAACATATAAACAGGCCTTGGTTTTGTTAAGCCACACAAGGAACAAGTTGGAGAGTCTAGTAAGAGACTCCAAAAGGAAGAGAGTTCTGATGAGGAAAGTATTTCATATCATGAGTCCTTGAATGATAGATGCGCAGAAACAGAAAATAGAATTCAGAATGAGAAGAAGAAGTTTTTAGGACCCAAGAGGTCAAATAAAGGAAAATTTCAAGGCAAATGTTTTGCTTGTCATAAGTTTGGTCACATGGCTTCACATTGCATGGCTCAAGTGAAGAAGGTAAATGAAAATTTCAGAAGTGGTAGTTATTTCAAGGGTATTGCTACTCTTGTAAACAGTTTAGGCATAAGGCAGTCTATTGCAAGGTAAATAACAGGAACAGGTTTGATCAAAACAGGTTTGGCCATAACAAGTTTGGTCAGAACAGGTTTGGTCAGAACTGGTGGATTCAAAGATCAGGTTTACCTCAGAGAAATAACATCGTCAAGTGTTTCAAGTGCAACAATGAAGGTCACATAATCAGACAGTGTAGAGCTGAAATTCTAGAATACAGGAACAGGAACAGGAACAATGGCATGATCAGGTCCAAGGATCAAGGCATGAACAAGAACAAGGATGAGAACAAGAACAAGAACAGTGATAAGAATAGGAATATGGGCAAACAGTTCAAGAGAAGGCCCGACAACGAAGTTATAGACACTGATGATGATCAATGCCTAATGGGAGTTTTACTCCCACCCCAAAATTAATCACCTCATCAGGAGGTGGGGGAGGGACTAAGCTAAGAGGCTCATTCTTAGTCTCGAGCCCCAAAGGTGACCCTTTGCCATTGATGACAAAGGGGGAGAGATATGAGTAAGGGGGAGAGCTTCAAGTGAAGAGGAAAGCTTCAAGTCAGGGGAGCAAAACTTCAAAGGAAGATTCTCAGTTGTGGGCACAATTGGTCAGTTAGCATAGTTGGTTTCAGTTTTGGCTCTTGAGAAGTGTTTTCAGTAAAGGTTTGCCATCAATGACAAAGGGGGAGATTGTTGGCAATTTTGGGTACTTTGGGTACATTGCATTTGCTCAAGTATATAAGTTGTCATTGATGTCAAGAAGCTTTTGAAGGAATTTTATTTGATATCAAATAATTTTTTTTGATGAAGGTTACGACATAACAGTTTCAAAGGTCTTTTGCAAACCCCAAGCTGACAGGTTCGAGAGAAAGAGCTCGCAAAGAAAAGTGTCACGATTTTGTGACAATTTGCAAGAGGGTTTGTACGGAAAAAAAAGTGTCATGATATCGCAACATGTCGGGTTGTCACAACCTGAAGAACAAAAAAGAGCTAAGGAGGAAAAGTGTCGCGATATCGCGACATGTCGCATTTTCGTAACTTAAGTAGGAGAGAGTCGCAACTTAAGTAGGAGAGAGAAAGAAAGTTAGAAAAGTGTCACGATATCACGACATGTCGCAATTTCGTGACTCAAAGAGCAAAGAAAATGTACGGAAGCTGAAAGCATCGTGATTTCGTGACAGGTTGCAAAGAAAATGTACAGAAGCTGAAAGCATCGTGATTTTGCGACAGGTTGCAAAGAAAATGTACGAAAAGTTGATAGCATCATGATTTTATGACGGGTTACAAGGAAAGCGTACGAAAGCTGAAAGCATCGCTATTTCATGATGGGTTGCAAAGAATGCATACGGATGCAAAAAGTGTCATGATTTCACGACAGGTAGAAAAGAAAGCAGATGGAAGCAGAAGTGTCACGATTTCATGACAGAAACTGAAAGCAGGTCTTCTATAGGAGAAGTGTCGCGATTTTGTGATAAAAGCAGAGAGGAAGGCTATGAAGACAGAAGTGTCATGATATCATGACAGAAGTGAAGACGAAGTCTGCAGAGGTAGAAGTGTCACGATTTTGTGACAAAAGTAGAAAGGAGGTCGACGAAGGGAGAAGTGTTGCAATATCGCGACAAAAGCAAAGTTGATGCTGACAAAGACAGAAGTGTCATGATATCACGACAAGAGCTTAGTTGAAGTCGACAAAGGTTGAAGTGTCGTGATATCATGACAAAAGCCAAAAGAAAGTGTATGGTTGCAAAGGTGTCGCGATATCGCGACATGTTGTAGTTTTGCGGCAAAAGCTACATAAGAGTTACAGAGGCAGTTGAAGTCGATAAAGTTAAATGTGAGCCGATGAAGATTAGGGTTTGCAACCGACAAAGTTTAGGGTTGTGTAGTCGACTAAATATCAGGGTTACAGCCGACTAAGATTAAGGTTTTGATCTTGAAAGTGTTATTATAAAAGGCAGGCTATTTTGAAGAGTTGGTGGTATTGTTAGTTGCGATGTTTGTAGATAGAGCATAGAGTGAGAAGTTCGATCACCAAGAGCAGAGTGCAAAATTTGATCGAAGTGTGCAGAGTGAGCGAAGAGTCGTGGTGAATTATTCTAAGTGCCACTGTGTTTGCATAGACAGTGCAAAGGTTGAAGTTCAACCAAGTGCGGCTGTGATTACGTAGAGAGAGCAGAGGGCGTAGAGAGCACAAAGGGCAAAGACGAACGTAGAGTGCTGCTGTATGAGGACAAAGGTGCACTGGTTCTTTGAGAAGAACCTAAGGATAGATTTGGTTGTTGAGCTGCTGTGGACATGATCATAGAAGGCAGAGGTCTCTTAGGCTAAGCATTGAGGACAGGAGGTCTTCGGTGGAAAGGAGTTCCACGTGCTGGCAAGAGGTAGAGGCAGTTGATCTTCTGAGGGATCATTTCCAGAGTAGAGGGGAAGGTATCTCCTTTGAGAAGATACTCATAAATTCATATTAGGGGAAGGTCTCTCCTTTGAGCAGAGGCTCATAAATTTTGATTGGGGAAAGGTATCTCCTTTGGGCCGAGGCTCATAAAAATTGTAATTGGGAAGGATTCCCAAAGAACTTTGAGATAACTTTTAGAGAAAAGTTTTGTGGACGTAGCCCAACCATTCTAGGTGAACCACGTTAAAATTGGTGTCACTTTGTGGATGATATTGTGCATTGTTTTGATATTGCTTTGGGTATATTGCTTTACTGTTTTGAAGTATAAAGGAAAAAATAAAAAGTGGTCTTATACTATTCACCCACCGCTCTCAGTATAAGATTGTGTTCTTTAATTTGCATTAGAGCAGGTGCCTTCGGAAAGTTTAACAGCTTGAAGGAAAATCTAGTAAAGAACACAATGGATCATTCAAGTAGCAATGCAACACCTATTCTTGATGGGTCAGATTTTGGTCTTTGGAGTGCAAGGATGAAGGTTCATCTAATGGCACTTGGTAATGAGGTATGGGAAGTGATTGAAGATGAGTACACTATTCCTGTATATGGTCTTAATACTAAAGAAGAAATGCTCCTACATCACAGCAATTCAAAAGCAATGAATGAAATCCTGAAAGGCTTACAAAAAGCAGATCTCACCAAAGTGATTCACTGCAAGACAACTAGTGAAATGTGGAAACAATTGAAGGTGGTTCATACAGGTGATACAAATGTCAGAAAGGCCAAGTTGAGACACTTCAAAGGTATGTTTGAATAACTCAAGATGAATGATGATAAAAATATTAGTGACTACATGCTTCGTATGGATGAGGTTGTTAACTCCATGAAAGACTTAGGTCTTGAGCTTGCTGAAAATGATGTTTGTGATAAGATTTTAAGATCTCTTCCTAATAGATTTAGTGAAAATATTTCTGCTATTGAGGAAGCTAAATATTTGGATAAGTTGAAAAAGGATGAGCTCCATAGTATACTTGCAACATTTGAGTTGAGAACTCAAGTGAAGGTTGATGTCAAGAAAGAGGCGGCTTTCAAGGCTACCAAGGAATCCAAGGGAAAACAACTTCAAGATAGTGATGAGTCTTCTAGTGATGAAGAGGCATATTACAGCAAGAAAGGCAAGTTCTCTAGAAAGCACAAAAGCATGAAAAATATAAGATGTTTCAATTGTGGAAAGTTTGGTCATTATGCTACTGACTACTGTTCCCAAGAATGAAAGTGATGAAGATAAACATGATTCTATGAGCAAGGTTTCTGAAAAGCATAAGCATCACAAAAAGAACAAAGATGAGCACAATAATCAAGGAAAGAGGTATTCTCACAAGCACAAGAAGAGTTTCTATCTAGACAAAGCAAGTAAGTGTTCTAGTAGTGATAGTGAAAGTTCTTCAAGTGATAATGAAAATGAGATGTTGTTCATATAAGAAAAAGAGGAAGAACCGAAACATAGATTCATTATCATGAAATGTCTTAGATGTGGAAATTTTGGTCACCTTGAGGATGATTGTACAAATAATGATTTGGTTTCTAGTATGTATGAGGATGCTTCAAAAAACTATAAGGAAGATGCATGTATGGTTTTTGAAAAAGGTAGCACCTCTAGTGATAAGAAATCTGAAAAAGGCTTTGATGATTCAAAAAGCAAACAAATAAAGGATATTGAAAGTGAAATTATTAGTGCTCTTAGTGCTTTGAAAAAGGAAAGAAAGAAGAATTCTAGACTCAAGGATAAGTAAGATGAATGTTGTATGGAGAGAGATGATCTTATAGAAAATCTTGATTTCTCTATAGCTAAGACACAAGAACTCAAGGATGAGTTAGAGTCTAAGGTTCTTGAGTATAGTGAGTTAGAACAGAAAATGGCTTCTTTGAAAGAGGAAACTAAAGAGTACAAGGATAAGCTTCACAGGTTTCAAGATAGCTCCAAAAAGGTTAAGTCACTCATCAAAGGTCAAAGAAAGACAACAGATAAAATAGGCCTTGGTTTTGTTAAACCACACAAGGAACAAGTTGGAGAGTCTAATAAGAGACTCCAAAAGGAAGAGAGTTATAATGAGGAAAGTATTTCAGATCATGAGTCCTTGAATGATAGATGCGCAGAAACAGAAAACATAATTTAGAATGAGAAGAAGAAGTTTTCAGGACCCAAGAGGTCAAATAAAGGAAAATTTCAAGGCAGATGTTTTGCTTGTCATAAGTTTGGTCACATGGCTTCACATTGCATGGTTCAAGTGAAGAAGGTAAATGAAAATTTCAGAAGTGCTAGTTTCTTTCAAGGGTATTGCTACTCTTGTAAATAGTTTGGGCACAAGGCAATCTATTGCAAGGTAAATAACAGGAACAGGTTTGATCAAAATAGGTTTGGCCAGAATAGGTTTGGTCAGAACAGGTTTGGTCAAAATTGGTGGATTCAAAGATCAGGTTTACCTCAGAGAAACAACATCGTCAAGTGTTTCAAGTGCAACAATGAAGGTCACATAATCAAACAGTGTAGAGCTAAAATTCTAGAATACAGGAACAGGAACACTGGCATGATCAGGTCCAAGGATCAAGGCATGAACAAGAACAAGGATGAGAACAAGAACAAGAACAGTGATAAGAACAAGAATATGGGCAAACAGTTCAAGAGAAGGCCCGACAAGGAAGTTATAGACATTGATGATGATCAATGCCTAATGGGAGTTTTACTCCCACCCCAAAATTAATCACCTCATCAGGAGGTGGGGGAGGGACTAAGCTAAGAGGCTCATTCTTAGTCCCAAGCCCCAAAGGTGACCCTTTGCCATTGATGACAAAGGGGGAGAGATATGAGTAAGGGGGAGAGTGATGCGTAGTCGTTATACCATCATTAATTCTCAATGAATCTGTCAATCCAGGGCAGTGTACAAGGCTATCTGCGGGAGAAGAAGTGAAACAACTATAACTTAGGTCAATCTAGGGCAACAAGTCTTATTGGTGGAACCGGTTTGTGGGGGGTTTTGGAACATTCCTATCTCTAGATTGCATGAATTAAATCTTAATCTAAGTTGCAGAATTGGAAACTAATCACTAACTGCAGAAATGAAGTCCTAATTACAATTGCAGAATAAGACCTAATTATATTGCAGAATTAACGATTCGTGAATTGAAAGTCTGATCCTAATTGCAGAAAGGAAATCTAATTACTTTTGCAGTAATGAAAGTCTAGATCTAATGTGGAAATAAAAACTATCAAAATTCTGTAACAGAAGGTTGTCAATCTTCTATTCAGATTTTGACAGCAAAACATAAAAATGCAGGAAATTGCTGGAAAATAGTAAATTCTGAAAATAACAGTCTGAAAATAAAGTGAAAACTTTTCTGAAAGTAAGATTGCAACTAAAAGCTTTAAGCACAAGATTAAACTTAGCATAAATAAACTAATACTGCAAATATTGTCAACTATTCACAAGCAATTTACATAACAAGTTCTATAACTCATTACTCATGCAGCAAAATCGAGAATAAAAACCTGCTCTGTTAGTCCTCCTCCTAGGTCTGGAAGTGGCCAGCCTCTTTGTCCAGAAGAAGGTGTAAGTCTCTCTCTCTTTCTAAATCTTAATCACACTCATTTACAAGTAATTTGAAATAGAAATGGTGCACTTTATTGATCAAAAGACATGATTACAAGAATTCTGCTGAAAAACTGTTACAGGACTGTAATAGTCAATTTCTAGTTATACTCTGTATTTTCTGCTAGCTTCCTTTCTCTATTTTCTATCTTCTGCTACTACTACCTAGGCTCAACCTGAACGGGAGCAATATTTATAGCTATCCTATGATCTGATTACAAATAAAGAATATCTCAAAAGATCTAATCCTACAATGCTGCAACAAATTCTGGTTTTATCCTAGAAGAGGACTAAAACCTGATCTTTCCCTTAATGATGGATTTGGTCGGCAATGACGGCAAAGACAGATGGAGGATATTTCTCTTTACTTTTTCCAACCTTTATTTCCCTTTTCCCGGCTTCAAAAATCGGTCAAAAAGGTCAAAAACACATTATGTTCTTCATTCCGAAGATAAGTGGCTTCATTCGAAGACAGTGCAGTTTTCATTCCGAAGATCGCTCATTTCGAAGATCGTTGCATTCTCATTTCGAAGATCGCTCATTCCGAAGATACTGCATGCTTCATTCCGAAGATCCGCTCATTCCGAAGATGCTGCATTCTTCATTCCGAAGATCCGCTCATTTCGAAGATGCTGTGTTTTCTTCATTCCGAAGATATCTGTTCATTCCGAAGATACTTCGGAATGAACAAATGTATGCTTTTCCATTGATTTCTTCTGCATCTCTCAGGTGGGTTATCTCCTAAGATCAAATTCTAATGGTCTTCATCCCTTTCCTCATGTGAATTCCATGCCTTGCTATTTATGGACAGCTGGCTGGAATCTACATGGGAAAGACCATTTTTTGCTGCACAGCAACAGTTTGCTTGTACTGTTGCCAGATTTAGGTGAAGTAAATGCTTGAAACAAATCAAAATATGATTAGTGAAATGCTGCTATTATTCTAAGCATATCCCATTGTAGCAAATCATAGCAAAAATAACACAAAACTATGCAAAAAGTCTGTAAAATCAGCATATAATATTTCAAATACATTGATCATGCAAAATGGTTAATATACAGCATATTAAATCAACTTAAATAACATATCAGATAAAACATAAGAGTTTATAGGCATTTTTAGTGTACAAAACATGTTATGATTGAGGCATTTCCAGGCCTCATCATTTTCCCCCCAACTTATATTAATGCATGCCCTCATGCATTCTATTGAGCTATGGAATCGCATATGTCCATGTTTAGATTCCATGACCTGTAGAATAACTTCTTGCCTATGTAATACCCCCTGTTTTCTTGAATGTTTCTGAGCCAATCTTCAAATTGTTCATCAGGTTGTTCATCTTCTTCAAAGTAAAATGGAACTGGAGTAATGATGGTTGGAGGCCTGAACCTGAGACCTATCCAGTTATCTTTGCATGATCTGGATCAGTTGGACTACACCTTCTGCTCTTCTTCTGGACCACTCTAGATTGATGGGGGAGATAGGTTCTCTTTTCCTCAAAGACATGGAAAGTTCATTCCATCTGTCTCTGCATACTGACAATGTTGGGAAGAAATTGTGATCACAGAAATTGTTAAATCTGGTCACACAGTCCCTCAAATTGTTCAAGTACATTCTCTTGATATCATCCCTATTCATCATTGAAAAGTGCTGCTGAGTGATATTTAGGTGATTTGGTTGGATTGCTCTGACTAACAACTCAGCCCTTGTTTCAACCACTTTATTCTGCCTTTTCTCATGATCCCAATAAAGCTGATTTTGCAAGGTAGACATAAATGCTCTCAACTGAACATCTCCAATGTAGATTTGAGGATGAGAGTCAACTTCCTCTGGTATGAAGAAACTGTGCAAAAATAGTTCACACAGGAGATTTTTCTGCTCAAAAGGACTGTCAAAATATGCCTCCAGAAAATCTTCAATAGTGTCCAATTTGTATGGAAGGTTTGAAGTAATCCTCATGACCTGCCATCTAAGGTATTTTTCCTTCAAAATAAGGCTGTAAAATCTGGCTGGCCGTCTAAATTGGACTAAAAACTCAGCAATTTGGCACAAGTCAGATACCTTTTCTTTCAATGCCTGAATTTTTGTGTCCTTGGCTTCTAGCTGTTTTGCTTCCAGTTTGAATTTTTTAGTTTTATTGGCAAGCTGTTCATATCTAATCATCCAGCTAGCTATGTCTGCATTGTACTGTTCTAGGGACACAGTATTAGGTGGTCTTACTACAGGGGGGATCCTAGGCAACAGATTTGTCTGAACTCCTTTTTCTGCCACTTCCATTGGTTGTTCATCTATCAATATCTCTACTTGCACCCCCTTATTTGCTATTTCTATGGGGTTGTCATCAGATAGTATTTCTACTTGTACCCCCTTATCTGTTGTTTCTACTGGAAATGTAACAAGTTGAAATGCAGGGACCTCAGTAGGAGTACTTACTTGAGCATTTTCTTGCTGTTGGGACTGTTCCTGTGTTGGTGGCTCATTTTCAACATCCTCTGCAATATTTCTCACCATTTCTGAAGCATCTTCAGAACAAGAAGGCACTGCTTCAGAATGAACAGGCACTTCTTCAGAATGAAGGAGTGCTATTTCAGGATGAACTTCTATGTCTGTCTCAACAGAGTCATCTGCTCTTGATAAACCCAGAAGCAATTGAGCCAAACTATCTTCATCATGGGATACAGCTGGCTGCTTTTCAGATTGTGACAACAACTTTTTTAGTTCTGCCACTTCCTGCTGAAGTTCTGCAATTTTTCTTGCTTGCATCTCAATGATGCTTTCTTTCTCTGTGATCCATTTGGTCTGTGTTTTGACAACACTTCTTGCTGCCCTCAGCTGCTCAGTGATGTCTTCCACTTCTATTTCTGCTTGAAGCTGATGCAGACAAATCAGTTGCAGTTGGTTGTTCAACCAAATTTTCTTCTTCTACTGCAACAGTTTGTTCTTGTTCAGGAGGCTCTGTGAAACTGTCTATAAGGGTATCTATCATATCTATAGCCTGTTGAACTGTAGCCTCCTCCAAACCAATTTGCTCAGTTTTTGCCTCAGCTATCTATTCAGGGAATTCTGGAAAGTTATCAGATGCTGGTTGTATTTACGTGACATCTGGGCTACTTGGTCTATCTTCTTCCTCCATGACCTATTCTGCAGTTTCTTTCAAATGAATTCTTGTAGACCTCCTAGTTCCAGATGCAAATTTCTTCTTTTTGCTCTATTTTTTGGTGACAGCAGGGGTCATGGGGTCAGTTTTTGATGCCTCTATTTCCCTTGTTTCACTTCTCTGCTCTGATAAGTCAGTTGCAGCTTCAGCAAACCAAACTTTCTTTTGTTTTTCTGCTCTGCTGCTAGTTCCAGATCCTCTTCTCTTTTGTCTCTTAGCCTGTGAAGTTGATGGTTCAGGAGCAAGTTCTGTAACAGCTTCAGGGGCACCTTCTGCAGCTTCTTCTGCAGCATCCTCTGCAACATTTTTTGCAGCAACTTCTGCAATACTTTCTGCAGCAGTTGTTTCCTCTTCTACAGCAACATCAGCAGTATTTGGCTCTTCTTCTTCCTCACTTTCATCCCCAAAAATGACATCATTTAGGTTAGAGTAAAACCTGTCAAAACTCCTAGGGTTTCCTCTAAAATGATGTTGGCAAATTAATTTGATAAGGCCATGATGGCGAAGGCTTCCTTTACCCTCCTGATATCTTTTTGCCATGTTCTTTAGTTCTTGATACAAATACAGGGGAAGATTTACCCTAACTTTAGGTTGTTGTCTACCATGTCCGAGATGGTTTAAAATTCGTAGATGATGCCACGACAACGGCACATATCGCCCTTCACGGGTCAAAAACTTAATCACCCAGGTGGCTACTTCATCCCGGGGTTCCTGCAGGCTGGCCCTTTTTAACCCTTTGCATGTGTTGTTATGGGTTAAGTATTCGGGTTCTCTATCATTTTCTTCTACAAAGTGATTAACTACATTTTCCAATGTGTTCTTGCACGATCTAGTAATTGAAATTCCCTCTAATGGCAGCTCCGTAATCTGACTTAAAATTTTAGGGCTTACCTCAATAGACATGTCGTTGACATGTGCTCGGTTGTTTATGAACGTATGGGCAAACATGCCAGCTAAATCTTCAGAAGACCCATTGAATTTATCCAGAAATGTCATAAATCCTCCGTCTTCAAAAATCTGCACAACTGCCAGATTTTCTCGGAGGTAATTGGTGTCTGCAGGCTCTGTTCTGATTTTTCGCCCCATTTTTCTCTGTTTAAGAATCGTACACTACGGCTGCTGTTCTACTGCAGGATTTTTGGCTATTTTCTATTGCAAATTTGCAGAGTTTTAAGTTAGAACCCTCGTTGCCCTATTTCTCGTCTTCTTCTTCTTCTTCTTCTTCGGAATGAGCCGTATTCTGTGCACTGTACCTCGCAACACGTCTTCGAAAAGAAGGATGGCACACATATCTACTTCTGCACTATACACCTGTTCGTTGATAATTGCATGGATGTCCTTGCCGTCAGATCCACCTCATTAGTTTTGCAGATTCTCACGTGCATGTTAATTGACATTAAAAACTGGTGGCATATGGTTGCAGATTCTCCGTATTTCCAATGAGTGCAAAAATAGACCATGTGCTGATTGACACGTGTCCCTTCTTCGCATGCAATTAAGAAAAAATCTTGATTTTGTCGGACCTTATTTTTTTTTAATGCCACGTGGAAATGCTCTTTCCGAAAATGCAATTAAAATTTCATTCCGAAGATTATGACTTCATTTCGAAGACAGGTCTTCATTCCGAAGACAAATCCTCATTCCGAAGATTATGACCTCATTCCAAAGATAGGTCTTCATTCCGAAGATCAATCCTCATTTCGAAGATTAATCCTCATTCCGAAGATCAAGCTGTATTGTGAAAGTAAATCGTCATTCCGAAGACAGACCCTCATTCAGAAGATAGATCTTCATTCCGAAGATGATGCAGCAAATCGTCATTACGAAGACCAAGTTTCATTAAGAAGACAAATTGTCATTCAGAAGATAAAGTTTCTTTAAGAAGATAAAGTGCAACATTCATTTTTTTGTCATTAAGAAGACAATTTCATTCAGAAGATAATACGAGCGAGTATTGTTTTTGGCATTCTTGTTCGAAGATTAGGCGAGAAATCAATATTGTCATTCTTAAAACATGTTTTTAAGTATGCCAACTCTTATGAATACCTTTTATGCTAATGGTTAATTGTCACATACTATATACCAATCATTTTACAATGAAGAAATGTAAGAAATATATACCTGATAAAAATAGTTAATGCCAGTTTTGAAGAATGATTGCTTTTGTTGATATTCTGCTGAGATTTTCTGCAACATTTCAAAACAAGTGCACTAGGTGAATTTGTACAATGATGGTTCAAAAATTTCTCAAGGTTATGCATGCCAGAAAACTGGTTTTCATGCACACCAACTCAGTAGTGCCTTAAGAAAAGGTTTTCACTGCTGAGTTATTCATTTTCTCTCTTTTTTTTTCTTGATTTTCCCTTTTTTTTTTTTTTTACCTCTCTTTTTTTTTTTTTTTTTCTTGATCCTGACTATGCCCATGAAGGAATTTCATGATTTCCCCTGAAACCATGCCCATGAAGGAATTCATACTCAGAATTTATTCATCTTTTTGTTTTCTATTTTTCTGATTTTTTTTTGTATTTTCTATTTTTTTCTTGAAATCCACTGATCATGTTGATTGTTTTGAAGTGGAAGAAGGATTCTCTTCCACCTACTGTGTATCCAAACTATCAAGTTGCTGCAAGAATTCTTCTTTAGTCGGAGGTGTATGGTATACCTTGAGGCGATGTCCATTCACTACCAACTTTCTTCGTGACCCATCAATGGGGGATAAACGAGCTGCTCCATTGTTGAATACCTCTTCAATCCGGTGAAGGTCCCAACCATCTAGTTTTCAGTTTTCCAGGGAAGTCTTCATATTGAGAATCGAACAGTAAAGCCCAATCTCCTTGTTGAAGTTTCCTCTGCTGAATGTGACTGTCATGCCACAACTTCCTCTGCTCCTGAATTACCTCAGTTTGGTGCAGAGCATCCAATCTAAGTTCATCCAATGCATTCAGCTGCAGAATCCTGTATGTCATGTACTGCGACAAGTCAATTCCAATTTCCGAGTCTTTGTGCGCAATGTTAGTAGCTCAAATTCAATAGGTAAGAGAGGCTTTTTACCAAAGACTAGTTCATAAGGTGTGAATCCAGTAGTGGACTTCCAAGTAGTATTGTAGGCCCAAACTGCTTCAGGTAATTTGTCTAGCCAATTTTTCCTATGAAAAGCTACTATTTTTGTCAAGATGCGTTCTAGTTCCCTGTTTGTTACTTCAACCTGGCCATTTGCTTGTGGGTGATAGGGTGATGATTTCCTATGTTTGATTTCATACAATTATGTAAATACTTTTATGACTTTGGATGCAAATTGGGGTCCTTGGTCTGTGGTGATAGACCGTGGAGCTCCAAATCTCTGAAAAATCTGAGTATACAAGAAATCAGCGACCTTCTCTTCACGAGCATGTTTGAAAGCACGCACCTCTACCCACTTTGTCAGGTAATCAGTGCATACTAGAATATGCACCTTTCCTTGAGAAGGTGGATCAATAGGTCCTACAAAATCAAGCCCCCACTTCTCAAATGGTTCTAAAACCATTTGAGGCTGCGGTGGCATCTCATTTGTATGAGTGGGTTTCCCCATTCTTTGGCATGCATCACAATGCCCGATGTACTTTTTCACATCCTTGTGAAGAGATGGCCAATAATATCCTATCCCCAAGATTTTTCTAAACTGTGCTTTTTACGAGAATAGTGTCCACCTGAGGGTTCATCATGACAGGCTCTAAGGATATCATACACTTCATCCTTTCGGATGCACCTACGTAACACATGGTCAGGATTGCACTTAAAAAGCATACCCTTAATCCATTCAAAAGAAGAACTCTGTTTGATCAATTGTTTTTTCTGTTTTGAGGTGAAATGTGGAGGAACTTTCCCTGTGACCAAATAATTGGCTATATCTCGCAAACCAAGGTGATTGAACTGATATAGCAAATAGTTTTTCATCGGGAAAAGTGTCATCAACTAATTCCCCTTCATCCGTGTTCTGCAACTCTGGACAAGAAATCTGCAACAACATTAGCTTTTCCTGGTTTGTTGATTATGGTGATATCAAATTCTTGCAGACAACGACAACCAACGAATAATTCTTGCACTTACCATAGGTTTATTCATCAAATACTTAATGGTTGTATGATCTGTGTGAATAAATATTTGATAACTTTGTGATATAATGCCTGAATTTGTTGATGGCATAAATCACTTGCTAGGAATTCTTTCTCGGTTGTTGTATAATTTTTCTCTGCTCTGTCAAGTTTTTGCTAATGTTGTAGATGGTATAATGTTCACCATTATCAATTTGTCCTAATGCTTGCTCCAATTGCTGTATTGGAGGCATCGATCCGAATGTGAAATGGTAATGTCCAATTAGGTCCTCTAAGCACGAGTGGAGTTATCAATTTCTCTTTCGAGCTTCAAATGCTTCACGACACTTTGCAGTCCGGGAGAATTCAGAATCTTTAGTCAATAAGGCAAACGAGAGGAGTGGCTATTGTACTAAAGTTGGGAATAAACCTGCGGTAAAAACCAATGTGTCCTAGGAAACTTCGACATTAGTATGAGTTTTAGGAGGAAGGAGGTTCTTGATAATTTCAACTTTCTTTGGATCAACTTGGATCCCTTCAGGAGAGATGTGATGACCAAGAACTATCCCTTCCTTCATCATCATGAAGCATTTATCTGGATTTAAGGATAAGTGGTATGTTTCACAGCGAGTTAAGACTTTGTCAAGATTTTCCAATGTAAAATCAAAAGTTTGTCCACATCCTTGTGAAATCATCCATGTAAATTTCAACACTTTTGGTGGTCAGATCAGCAAAAATTGCTAGGATTGCTCGCTGAAAAGTTCTTTGGGGCATTACACAAACCAAAAGGTAAAACCCTATAGGCAAATGTTCCCCATGGACATGTAAAAGTTGTCTTTTCTTGATCTTCAGGGGCAATCTGAATTTGATTATATCCACTGAATCCATCAAGAAAACAAAAGTATCTTTTTCCAGCAAGAGTATCTAACACTTGATCTATGAAAGGTAATGGAAAATGGTCTTTGTATGTCACCTTATTCAATTCTCTGTAGTCTACACATACTCTCATTTTTCCATTTTTCTTAGGAACTATTACCAATGGAGAAACCCATTGACTATCAGAAATTGGGTAAATGAATCCTACTTCCAGGAGTTTTTCAATTTCTTCTTTCACAATATCTCTTAAGGCAGGATTCAATCTTCTTTGAAATTGTACAGCTGGCTTGACTTCTTCAGTATAGATCTTATGGGTACATATATCGGGATGAACTCTTGACATATCTTTGTAGTTCCAAGCAAAAGCATGAACATGCTTATGCAAAACAACTATCAATTTTTCTTCCTCTTCCCTAGTAAGTTTGCTGTAGATATTCAAAAATTTGCCTGGCTGGACTTCTATTTGTTTTGTATTTAGAAGGACTGAATTCACTCCTTCATACTTGGTGATTAAGGGATTAAGAGGACATTGTTGTGATGGGAGAAACGAAGCAGTTTCTGTTTCATTGCTATTTGAGGGAAGCATTTCTTGTATGGAACAGTGAGAAGGAAAAATCAGATGATGGTGCCATCCATGTGATAGTGAAACAGAGTTTCCTTGTGATAGCACAGATGATTCATCTTCAGATTTTTGATTCTCCTCATTACTTATCAAGTGTTGGATATTTGTTGCTTCCCCTTCTAAACCTTGTTCATGCGGAACATTCATCGGGATTGTTTCATTTTCTAAGTTTTACGTGTCACTTGAGGTCTTACGTGTGTTCTCTTACTACTAAGGTAGCTAGTGTAGAAATGACCTCTTTCGGTTCCTCATCCGAGTCGGAAAACCATAACCGACCTAAAAATTTGCTAGATGGTTTTGCGGGGAGGATATAAAGAAATTTGTTTCAGCTCAATACCATTTGAAATGGTCATATTTCCAGATCTGCAGTCTATGAAGGCAGCTGCAGTTGCAAGCCAAGGTCTTCCCAAAATAATGGGATATCCATGTGCTGAATTTCTTGGCTGTAAAACCAGAAAATCTGCAGGGAATTCCCAAGAAGAAACTTCTATAGGGACATCTTCAATGATTCCTTCAGGTTTTGCAAGTGACCTATCAGCCATTTCTAAAACTGTAAATGTGAGGCTGAGATGTTTGAGCTGTAATTGTTCCATTGTATCTTTAGTCATGACATTTATTGCAGCTCCTAGATCCACTAAAACATTTGATATTGGTACTTGAACCTATGGTGACTTGTGATAAGCTGGGCTTCCTGGATCACTATACTTTGGAGGTAGTAGTTTTCAAGATATGAGATCATCTATCTTCCCTTCAACACTGCAGAGTCTTGGGGAATGCTTTCTTCTTTCTTCCTGCTCTTTTAATGCACAAATTTTGGACAGATCTTTATTAATTTCTGGTATTTCCTTAATGGCTTGCAATAAGGGTAATGAGATAGTCAACTTTTTGAGTTCTTTGACCAATTCTGACTCAGAAATTTTTGGTATTGCATTAAGTCTTTCAGGATATGGAACTATCCTTGGTAATTGTTTTGCTTGTGTCTCTTTTTCTATTGTTGGATCCAATTTTTCTATTTCTTTTGTTGGTTGGATTCTCTCTGGTTCTGATGATTCTTGCTCTTCATTATCTTTGGTTTCCATTAAAACTGGTTCAGGTACAACTTTTCCTGAACGGAGTTGAATATCACTACAATCAAGAACATTAATTTCAATATTTTCTTCATCTTTGCCACATAGACAGGAGGTGTCTATCTTACACTATTTGGATTAGTAATTAGTTGAGGTGGCAATTGAGGTTGCTTCACTTGCTTGTGTTTGTTGTTGTTTTTCTTGAAAATTTTGATTAGGTGCGAGGCAACAAATCTTGAGTTTGACCTTGATTCCTTTCTTTGCCTTGGATAGGATTGGTATTGCTGATTCCACTATGGTTGGTTTTGCACCCAATGTGGATTAGTCTGATTTTGATTCCAAGGTTGGATTGTTTTGATTCCATGAGGGGTTGTTTTGATTCTGATTCTAGGTTGGGTTACTCCAATTTGATTGTGGCCATTCTTGGGAATTTGTCCATTGAGGATAATTCCAAGGACGTTGGGGTGGTTATGATTGTCCCCAAGGCATAGTACCAGGATTATGCCCCCAATTTGTAGGAAAACAAGGGGGATTTTGGTATTGAGAGAAATTTCCCCCTTGTTTTGGTCCAATATAGTTGAGTTCCTCGATCTGGTTTTCTAACACGGTTTTGAGTTGTGGTAGCAGGTGGCATTGATCGGTTGAATGCCTTTTTGAACGAGATACTACAAATGGGTGAGATGGTTGTTTTATTCAAAGGACATTCCTGCAAAGCATGTTTACTTCTACATCTTGGGCAATAAATTGCCAAAGGTTCTATGTTTTTAGCTTTTGCGAGAGATTTCCCCTAAAGTAGTGTTTAGATGCACTAGGATATCAGTTTTGAAATTTGCAAGTTCCTCTATCGGGTCCTTTACATCAGTACCATTTGTGCGGCTTTTTCTTCTTCTCTGCTTAGTGCGAGAGTAATTCCTAGAGAGATCCATAATTTCCTCATTACTGAGAGTGGTTACATCCCCTTTTCCCATTAAATCTAGGACTTCTCTGGATTCATCTTGCAATCCTCTCAAAAAGATGGTTTTACACAATTATGGTTCTACTAGTCCACATCTCCTTTGAACAAAGGAGAACCTATCAAGGTAATCTTCCAAGGTCTCATCATCTTCTTGCTTGATTCTAAATAACTCATCTTTTCTATTCCTTACACGGCAGTATTCCTGATATTTGTCTAAAAAGACAGTCTCCATTTGATCCCAGGTTCTTATGGAATTTGGCTCTAAGCTCATGAACCAGCATAACACTGAATCTTTGAGAGTTGAGGGAAAAACCTTAAGTTTTTTATTGTCATTTATATAATCATAGGTTCGACACACTACCTTGAATTCAAACAAAAGCTGGTCGGGATCTTCGGATACAACACCTCGGAAGGTTGGAAGTACTGAAGGTGAAATGGTCTTCATGGGAGAGTTTTGTGTTGGATTCAGATGAATAGGATATTCAAATGTTCTGGATGGTTGGAGTATATCCTGATCATCCCCTGCATTATGAACATAGCCATGCTGGCCATCTGCATTGCCTCCTTCTGCCATAGTTTCTTGTTTCCTAGGAGAAGTTAAAGCTTCCCAAATTGTTCTCTCAAGAGGTCCAAGCTTCTCTGTTGATGAGTTTGATGAATTATCTTCCTTAAGATATTCTGTTGATACAATTGGTGATTTTCCTTTCTCAAAATGTTCTACTGATGGTGAGATTGGTGATTTTTCTATCAGTCTTTCAGGTAGTTCAAACACAGGTGATTCACCCCTTAGGCGTGAAGATCTCCTTAATGGGACAAGCCGGGGATCCTTTGGGGTCTCCCTAGACTTACTCATTCATGTTTACTCCTAAATGACATAAATTAAGTCAATAGTTGTTATCTTACTCTGGTTGTTATATTCAGATTTTAACCTGAATGTTCATAGTTTAGTCTGATTACAGCTATTGGACTATTTGTTTTCTTTTGACAACACTATATCCCCGGCAACGGTGCCAAAATGATGCGTAGTCGTTATACCATCATTAATTCTCAATGAATCTGTCAATCCAGGGCAGTGTACAAGGCTATCTACGGGAGAAGAAGTGAAACAACTATAACTTAGGTCAATCTAGGGCAACAAGTCTTATTGGTGGAACCGGTTTGTGGGGGGTTTTGGAACATTCCTATCTCTAGATTGCATGAATTAAATCTTAATCTAAGTTGCAGAATTGGAAACTAATCACTAACTGCAGAAATGAAGTCCTAATTACAATTGCAGAATAAGACCTAATTATATTGCAGAATTAACAGTTGCAGAATTGAAAGTCGATCCTAATTGCGAGAAAGGAAATCTAATTACTTTTGCGGTAATGAAAGTCTAGATCTAATGTGGAAATAAAAACTATCAAAATTCTGTAACAGAAGGTTGTCAATCTTCTGTTCAGATTTTGACAGCAAAACATAAAAATGCAGGAAATTGCTAGAAAACAGTAAATTCTGAAAATAACAGTCTGAAAATAAAGTGAAAACTTTTCTGAAAGTAAGATTGCAACTAAAAACTTTAAGCACAAGATTAATCTTAGCATAAATAAACTAATACTGCAAATATTGTCAACTATTCACAAGCAATTTACATAACAAGTTCTATAACTCATTCTGCTGCAGCAAAATCGAGAATAAAAACCTGCTCTGTTAGTCCTCCTCCTAGGTCTGGAAGTGGCCAACCTCTTTGTCCAGAAGAAGGTGTAAGTCTCTCTCTCTTTCTAAATCTTAATCACACTCATTTACAAGTAATTTGAAATAGAACTGGTGCACTTTATTGATCAAAAGACATGATTACAAGAATTCTGCTGAAAAACTGTTACAGGACTGTAACAGTCAATTTCTAGTTATACTCTGTATTTTCTGCTAGCTTCCTTTCTCTATTTTCTATCTTCTGCTACTACTACCTAGGCTCAACCTGAATGGGAGCAATATTTATAGCTATCCTATGATCTGATTACAAATAAAGAATATCTCAAAAGATCTAATCCTACAATGTTGCAACAAATTCTGGTTTTATCCTAGAAGAGGACTAAAACCTGATCTTTCCCTTAATGATGGATTTGGTCGGCAATGACGGCAAAGACAGATGGAGGATATTTCTCTTTACTTTTTCCAACCTTTATTTCCCTTTTCTCGGCTTCAAAAATCGGTCAAAAAGGTCAAAAACACATTCTGTTCTTCATTTCGAAGACAGTGCAGTTTTCATTTCGAAGATCGCTCATTTCGAAGATACTGCATTCTCATTCCGAAGATCGCTCATTCCGAAGATACTGCATGCTTCATTCCGAAGATCCGCTCATTCCGAAGACGCTGCATTCTTCATTCCGAAGATCCGCTCATTTCGAAGATCTTTGTGTTTTCTTCATTCGAAGATATCTGTTCATTTCGAAGATACTTCGGAATGAACAAATGTATGCTTTTCCATTGATTTCTTCTGCATCTCTCAGGTGGGTTATCTCCTAAGATCAAATTCTAATGGTCTTCATCCCTTTCCTCATGTGAATTCCATGCCTTGCTATTTATGGACAGCTGGCTGGAATCTACATGGGAAAGACCAGTTTTCTTTGCATAGCAACAGTTTGCTTGTATTGTTGCCAGATTTAGGTGAAGTAAATGCTTGAAACAAATCAAAATATGATTAGTGAAATGCTGCTATTATTCTAAGCATATCCCATTGTAGCAAATCATAGCAAAAATAACACAAAACTATGCAAAAAGCTGTAAAATCAGCATATAATATTTCAAATACATTGATCATGCAAAATGGTTAATATACGACATATTAAATCAACTTAAATAACATATCAGATAAAACATAAGAGTTTATAGGCATTTTTAGTGTACAAAACATGTTATGATTGAGGCATTTCCAGGCCTCATCAAAGAGCTTCAAGTGAAGAGGAAAGCTTCAAGTCAAGGGAAGCAAGACTTCAAAGGAAGATTCTCAGTTGTGGGCACAGTTGGTCAGTTGTTAGCACAATTGGTTTCAGTTTTGGCTCTTGAGAAGTGTTTTCGATAAAGGTTTGCCATCAATGACAAAGGGGGAGATTGTTGGCAATTTTGGGTACTTTGGGTACATTGCATTTGCTCAAGTATATAAGTTGTCATTGATGTCAAGAAGCTTTTGAAGGAATTTGATTTGATATCAAATAATTTGTTTTGATGAAGGTTACGGCATAACAGTTTCAAAGGTCTTTTGCAAACCCCAAGCTAACAGGTTCGAGAGAAAGAGCTCGCAAATAAAAGTGTCACGATTTCGCGATAATTTGCAAGAGGGTTTGTACGGACGAAAAAGTGTCGCGATATCGTGACATGTTGGGTTTTTGCGACCCGAAGAACAGAAAAGAGCTAAGGAGGAAAAGTGTCACGATATCGCGACATGTCGCATTTTCGTGACTTAAGCAGAAGAGAGAAAGCAAGTTAGAAAAGTGTCATGATATCGCGACATGTCGCAATTTCACGACTCAAAGAGCAAAGAAAATGTACGAAAAGTTGAAAGCATCACGATTTTGTGACAGGTTGCAAAGAAAACGTACAAAAGCTGAAAGCGTCGTGATTTCATGACAGGTTGCAAAGAAAACGTATGGAAAGTTGATAGCATCGTGATTTCGTGATGGGTTACAAGGAAATCGTACGAAAGTTGAAAGTGTCACGATTTTGCGACGGGTTGCAAAGAATGCGTACGGATGCAGAAAGGGTCACGATTTCACGATAGGTAGAAAAGAAAGCAGACAGAAGTAGAAGTGTCACGATTTCGTGACAAAAACTGAAAGCAAGTCTTCTATAGAAGTGTTGTGATTTCACGACAAAAGTAGAGAGGAAGGCTATGAAGATAGAAGTGTCACAATATCATGACAGAAGTGAAGACAAAGTCTGCAGAGGCATAAGTATCATGATTTCGTGACAAAAGCAGAAAGGAGGTCGACGAAGGGAGAAGTGTCACGATATCATGACAAAAGCAAAGTTGATGCTGACAAAGACAGAAGTGTCACGATATCGCGACAAGAGCTTAGTTGAAGTCGACAAAGGCTGAAGTGTCGCAATATCACGACAAAAGCCAAAAGAAAGTGTACGATTGCAAAGGTGTCATGATATCGTGACATGTTGTAGTTTCGCGGCAAAAGCTACAGAAGAGTTACAGAGGCAATTGAAGTCGACAAAGTTAAATGTGAGCCAACGAAGATTAGGGTTTGCAACCGACGAAGATTAGGGTTGTGCAACCGACTAAAGATCAAGGTTACAGCTAACTAAGATTAAGGTTTTGATCTTGAAAGTGTTATTATAAAAGGCAGGCTATTTTGAAGAGTTGGTGGTATTGTTAGTTGCGATGTTCGCAGATAGAGAGCAGAGTGAGAAGTTCAATCGTCGAGAGCAGAGTGCGAAATTCGATCGAAGTGTGCAGAGTGAGCGAAGAGTCATGGTGAATTGTTCTAAGTGCCGCTGTGTTTGCGTAGACAGTGCAAAGGTTGAAGTTTGACCAAGTGCGGCTGTGATTGCGCAGAGAGAGCATAGGGCATAGAGAGCACAAAGGGCAAAGACAAAATTGAAGTGCTTCTGTATGAGGACAGAGGTGCACTGGTTCTTTGAGAAGAACTTGAGGACAGATTTGGTTGTTAAGATACTGTGGACGTGATCATAGAAGGCAGAGGTCTCTTAGGCTAAGCATTTAGGACAGGAGGTCTTCGGTGGAAATGAGTTCCACATGCTGGCAAGAGGTAGAGGCAGTTGATCTTCTGAGGGATCATTTCCAGAGTAGAGGGGAAGGTATCTCCTTTGAGCAGAGACTCATAAATTCAGATTGGAGAAAGGTATCTCCTTTGAGCAGAGGCTCATAAATTATGATTGGGGAAAGGTATCTCCTTTGGGTCGAGGCTCATAAAAATTGTAATTGGGAAGGATTCCCAAAGAACTTTGAGATAACTTTTAGAGAAAAGTTTTGTAGACGTAGCCCAGCCATTCTGGGTGAACCACATTAAAATTGGTGTCACTTTATGGATGATATTGTGCATTGTTTTGATATTGCTTTGGGTATATTGCTTTACTATTTTGAAGTATAAAAGAAAAAGTAAAAATAGGTCTTATACTGTTCACCCCCCCCTCTCAGTATAAGCTTGTGTTCTTCAGTATGTTAATTTGAATAAAGGGTTTTTGATTATTGTGAGGATATTGTCTATAGTTTAAGTTGGAGTGATAAGGTGTAATTGTGACATTATTTTTGTGATATAAAAATTATCCTCTAACCCTTATTGAGTTTGTCAAAGAAGTAATTGTGAGTGTGGCAGATTTGTAAAGGGAAATTACTCTTAAAGAAAAGGTATGGGTAAAATTATTCTTTGTTGAGTTAGGTGTTTGGCTTGATTGAAAATTAAGTTTGGAGTGAAAAGGATTTTATTAGGGTTTCATTTTCAAAAGTGGTTGAGTTAATGCTTCAAGGTTTTTTGGTTTGAGTGTTGTGATTAAACTTTGTTTTATAAGCATTGTTGTTGAAGCCATTGGTTGTGCAATGAACTTGAACTTGAGTTAGAAAATAACATGAGTATCATTGTTATGTGAGATTTGTTGTTGAGCATTGTTGGATACATTTTGATTTGGGTGATACATGCTTGGACTAGGGTTTATGAGAAAGAGTTGTTCATTGAGGTGATTTGTTGAGGAGAGTTGATTGAGCCTAGTCAAGTGATTGTGTGAAGTGGTTGTTCAAGTTCCATGAAACAAACTATTCTACATTTTGATTTGAGTTGAGATTGAGATTTGAGTATAGAACATATTGAGTCTCTAACAATTATATTTATGCTTCTATGAGATTTATTTGAGTTGAGATTAAGATTTGAGTATAGAACATATTGAGTCTCTAAAAATTCTCTTTATGCTTCTATGATATTGATTTGAGTTGAGATTGAGATTTGAGTATAGAACATATTGAGTCTCTAACAATTCTATTTATGCTTCTATGTGATTGAGAAAGTGATTGATCATTGAGTATAGAACATATTGAGTCCCTAACAATTCTCTTTATGCTTCTATGAGATTGATTTGAGTTGAGATTGAGCTTTGAGTATAGAACATATTGAGTCTCTAACAATTCTCTTTATGCTTCTATGAGATTGATTTGAGTTGAGATTGAGATTTGAGTATAGAACATATTGAGTCTAACAATTCTATTTATGGTTCTATGTGATTGAGAAAGTGATTGAGCATTGAGTATAGAACATATTGAGTATCTAACAATTTTATTTATGATTCTATGAGATTGGACAAGTTCTATGTGGACTTGTTAAGTAGATTTGAGGCAAGTCTTTGAGAAGGCTTGTGCACTATTTTTGTGTGAGATTTTGTGGAAGCTTGCAATGTAGATTTGAGCAAGTCCTAGAGAGGACTTGTTGAGTAGATTTAGACAAGTTATGAGTGAGCTTGTTGAGAATATTTTGACAAGTTCTGAGTGAGATTTTTGAGCATATTTAGACAAGTTATGAGTGAGATTGTTAAGTAGATTTGGACAGGTTCTGTGTAGACCTATTGAGTAGGTTCTGAGTGGATCTATTGAGAATATTTGAGTAGGTTCTGAGTGGACCTTTTGAGTAGATTTGAGTAGGTTCTAAGTGGACTTGTTGAGTAGATTTGAGCAGGTTTTGAGAAGACCTATTGAGCAGATTTGAGCAGGTTCTAAGTGGACTTGTTGAGCATATTTGAGAAGGTTCTAAGTGAACCTATTGAAAGAGCTTTGGAGGTGACAAAGTATAGAGGATAGAGTCTCAGTGGATAGAGATCTAGTAGCCAGGACAATTGAAGATAGATCTTTTGAGTGATGAGTCTTCAAGTGGAGAGAGATCCACTAGTCAGTGCAACAGAGAGACAAAGTCTTTTAGAAGATTACTAGCTAGAGCTGAAGGGGAAATAGTTCTCCTATGGAAGATATCCATGAAATTGAGATTAGGGGATCAACATCTCCTTTGGACAGAGGTCCATAAACATTGTAATTGGGAAGGATTTACAAAAGAATATTTGAGAAATATTTAGAATAAATATTTTCTCTTTGGAGGTAGCGCACATTGGGTGAACCATGTTAAAATATGTGTCTCTATTATGTATGGTGTTTTGTGCATTGCTTTGATTATTGCTATTGATACTACTATCTATACACTACATAATATTAATTTGAAAAGAAAAGTAAAAAGTGATCTTATACTATTCACCCCCCTCTCAGTATAAGCTTGTGTTCTTCAGTTTTATGAAAATAAGTTTGGAGTGAAAAGGACTTGATTAGGGTTTTCTTTTCAAGAGTGTTGAGTTCATGCTTGAAGATTTTCTAGAAGAAAGAGTTGTTAAAACCTTGTATTATAAGAATTGTTGTTGAAGCCATTGGTTGTGTGAAGAACTTGAGTTAGTATTGTGCAAATTAACATGAGTATCATTGTTATGTGAAGATTGATGTATAAGCATTGTTGTTGAAGCCATTGGTTGTGTGAAGAACTTGAGTTAGTATTGTACAAAAGAACATGAGTATCATTGTTATGTGAATATTGATGTATAAGCATTGTTGTTGAAGACATTGGTTGTGCAAAGAACTTGAACTAGGGTTTGAAAAGAACATGAGTATCATTGTTATGTGAGATTTGTGGTTGAGCATTGTTGGAAATATTTTGAGTTGGTGTTTACATTCTTGGACTAGGGTTTGTGAGCAAGGGTTGTTTCTTGAGTAATTGGTTGAGTAGAGTTTATTGAGCCTAGTCAAGTGGGTGTGTGAAGTGATTTTTAAATTTCTATAAAATAAAATATTCTATATTTTGAATTGAGTTAAGAAAGTGATTGAGCATTGAGCATAGAACATATTGAGTCTAACAATTCTCTTCATGTTTCTATGAGATTGGACAAGTTATGAGTGAGCTTGTTGAGCAGATTTGAATAAGTTTTGTGTGGACTTATTGAGCAGATTTGAATAAGTTTTGTGTGGACTTATTGAGCAGATTTGAATAAGTTTTGTGTGGAATTATTGAGCATATTGGACAAGTTTTGAGTGAGATTTTTGAGCAGATTTGAATAAGTTTTGTGTGGACTTATTGAGCATATTGGACAAGTTATGAGTGAGCTTGTTGAGAAAATTTAAATAAGTTATGTGTGGACTTGTTGAGCAGATTTGAGCAAGTTTTGTGTGGACTTATTGAGCAGATTTAAGCAAGTTCTATGTAGATTTATTGAGCAGATTTGAGCAAGTTCTGTATGGACTTGTTAAGCAGATTTGAGAAAGTTTTGTGTGGATTTGTTGAGAATATTTGAGAAAGTTTTGTGTGTACTTTTTGAGCATATTTGAGAAAGTTTTGTGTGGACTTGTTGAGCATATTTGAGCAAGTTCTATGTGGAATTATTGAGCATATTTGAGCAAGTTATGTGGAATTGTTGAGCAGATTTGAGCAAGTTTTGTGTGGAATTGTTGAGCAGATTTGAGCAAGTTTTGTGTGGACTTGTTGAGCATATTTGTGCTAGATTGAAGGACTGTGTTTAGTGCAAATTTAAGATAGATATTTGGAGGTGACAAAGCAAAGAGGACAAAGGTCCCTAGTGGATAAAAATCCATCAACCAGGGTAGTGAGGATAGGTCTTCTGAGTGGGGATAAGAGTCTTCAGTGGAGAGAGATCCATAAGCCAATGCAATGGAGGTAGTAGTCTTCTAGAGGATCACCAGCCAAAGTAGAGGAGAAGGAGTTCTCCTATGGATAGATATCCATGAACATGATTTAGGGGATTGGTATCTCCTTTGGACAAAGGTCCATAAATATTGTAATTGAGAAGGATTCCCAAGAGATTGATTGAGAAAATTTTAGTGAAAGATTTTATCCGTAGAGTAGCCCACATTGGGTGAACCATGTAAATTGTGGTGTCTCTATTATGTGTGGTGATTTATGCATTGCTTTGATTACTACTATTGATATTGCTATCTATATATTACTTAATATTTATTTAGAAAGAAAAAGAAAAAGTGATCTTATACTATTCACCCCCCATCTCAGTATAATCTTGTGTTCTTAAATTGGTATCAGAGCAGGTTCCTTCAGAAGAGTTTAACAAGTTGAAGGAAAGGCTAACAAGAGCGCAATGGATCCTAAGGAAGTGTCCTCAAATAATTTAGCACCAATTTTTTATGGAAGTGACTATATGTATTGGAGTATGATGATGAAGATCTATCTGATGGCACTTGGCAATGAAATTTGGGATTCAATGGAATTTGGATATGATCCCTTAATCAATCCTCCTACAGATAAGGAAAGTAAGCTTCTACAACACTATAATTCAAAAGCAATGAATGCACTTGTGAGAGGTTTTGCGTAAAACAAAGTCTATGAAAGTTATGCATTGTCAAACTACAAAAGAGATGTGAGATAAATTGCAAAATATATATGAAGGAGATAAAAGTATCAAAAAAGCAAAGAGTCGAAACCTCAAAAGACAAATTGAATAATTAAGAATGAACGAAGAGGAAAATATTAGTGCTTACCTAATTCAAATTTATGAGGTTGTTAATAATATGCAAGGACTTGGTATGAAGATTGATGAATCTGATGTTTGTGATAAAGTCTTAAGATCTCTTCCAAATAGATTCAGTGAATAAGTTTCTGCTATAGAATTATCAGTAAATGGTGATACTTTGACAAGAGATAAGTTGCTTGGTATGCTCACAAAATTTGAGATAAGAACAAAATATCCTATGTCCTAGAAGGAAGCAACATTCAAAGCAACCAATAAGACAAAGAGTAAGAAGTCAGAATCAAGCAATGAGTCATCTAGTGATGAAGAAGCTAACTATGGTAGAAGAGATAAGGACTATAGAAGATCTAGATATAAAATATCTATTAAGTGTTTCAATTGTGGAAAGTATGGATATTTTGCAATAGATTATCAAGAACCTAAGAACAACAATGGTGAAGAAAAACAAGATCATAGGAACAAGGAATCAGAAAGATATAGGCAAGATAAGCATCAGAAGAAAAGCAAGTATGGACAAAGCAGACAAGGAAATAAGTTCTTTCAAAGGAAAAAGTGAAGCTAATATGCAAATAATGCAAGTAAGTATTCAAGTGATAGTGATGCTAGTTTTTTAGACAATGATAAATATGAACTCCTATTTATGATTGAAGAAAAAGAACCAATTAAGTAACAGACTCCAGTTATTCTCAAGTGTTTTAGATGTGGTAACTTTGGACATATTGAAGATGATTGTATAAGGGATGGTTATAGTTTTAGTGATTATGAATATGAGAATGCACTTGAAGGACCAGATGAAAATATTATAATGGCTTTAGAAGAAGAAGTAAGTGATCCTATAGAAGACAAGCCAAAAGAAAATAGAGATATGGACAAAGGTAAACAAATAGAGGAATATTCAGAAAAGGATGGTTATGATCTAAAGGGAGAACTTATCTATGCCCTTGAAACAGTAAAGAAGGTAAGGAAGAAACACTCTAAACTTGAATTTTAGTCTCAAGAATGTGATGAGGAGAGAATATTGCTCATAGAGGATTTAGAAAAATCAAAGGCTAAGGCAAAAAGGTTCAAAGATAAGTTAGAATAAAAAAACTTGGAATGTGAGAAGTTAGCACAAGAAGTGGTACTACTAAAAGAATATTTAGATGAATCCAAGATCAAGATGAAAGGATTCAAGAATAGCTCAAATATTATGGATAATATAGTCAAGGTACAAAGAAGGTCAACAAAAAAAATAGGTCTTGGATCTGAACATGTTCAAAATAAATGAGAAGGTGAGTCAACTTCAAGTTTTGGAGGAGAAGAAACTTCATATGAAGATACTTAAGAAGAAGACAATGTGAAATAAAGTGAGACATCAGATGATGAGTTGGACAATAGAGAGTTAAAAAAAATAGGAACAATGCACAAAGAAGATACATATGGAACAACAATCATAATAGGAGACCAATGAGGTCAAGAAAATGAATCTTCAATGGAAGATGCTTTTCATGTCACAAGTTTGGGTACATGGCTTCACAATACAGGACACATGTAAGACATGATATTGGGAACATACAAATTTTTCATGGGTATTTCTACTTATGTAATCAGTTTGGTCAGAAGACAATAAATTACAGGGTTCATGACAAAAGAGGATATGGCTTCACTAGAATAAATCCTAATACATTTGTACCTCCAAGGAATAATATAATTAAGTGTTATAAGTGCAATAATGATGGTCACACAACAAAGTGGTGTATAGCAAATATTCTAGAAACATGTATGAACAGGAATAAGAACATGAATGTGAATAGGAACAAGAACAAGAACAAGAACAAGAACAAGAACATGGATATGAACAGGAACATAAACAAGAACAAGAACAGGAACATGGATATGAACAGGAACAAGAACATGGATATGAACAAGAATAGGAATAGGAACATGAATGTTGACATGGACAGGAATATGGACATGGATAGAAACAGTCAGAGGAATCATAAAACTCAGAAAAGAAGAGAAGAGGATAAATTCAAAGAACAATGCCTTCTAGGATTAGAAATACTCCCACCCCGAAATTAACCACTTCAATAGAAGGTGGGGGAGGGGCTAATCTAAGAGGCTCATCCTTAGCCCCAAGCCCCAAATATGACCCTTTGCCATTGATGTCAAAGGGGAGATATTTGAGTAAGAGGGAGAGACTTGATAATTGAGAGAGATTTGAGCCAGGGAGAGCAATGTCCCAGTGGGAGCGGAATAAAATAAAGGTCAAGTTTTCGGTAAAAAGAAGTTGGGTTGCCATCAATGACAAAGGGGAGATTGTTGGACATTTTGAGTCCCTAAGTCAAAAGTTGTCATTGATGTCACCAAATGAAGTCATCATTAATTTCAAGGAATTCGGAAAGAAATAAAGTCATCAAAGGTGTCACTAATATCCAGGAAGAAGCTTCAACAGTGCAGAAGTTAAAGGCAAAAGGGCTCCATAATATTTTAATATTATATGAGAGCATAAGTTAAAAAGGGTTTTCATAAATACCCAAGGAGGTCTATTGCAAAGTTCAAAGGAGGTCTAAAATCTATTTTATAAAATATTTAAATTCAAGAGGAATTTAAATATTATAAATAAATATCATCAATACAAAGTTGTGCAATAAGAGAAGGCCTTAAAAGCTAAAGGTTATAATTATAAATTATAAAATTTAAATTCCTTGGAATTTAAATCATTTATAAATTACAAAAGATAAATGCGCCGACGTCATCAAAAATTTGGAGTGTTGATGTTTGAATACAATGGCAGCTTTGTGTATAAAATGAAGGCCAAAAGACCTTGCAAATTATCCCTCTTCAAATTTAATTAATGTGACAAAGTAAATCGCACGTGCGATTTGAAGTTTTGGGTGAGGAAGAAGATGAACGACTTTTCGTCTTATGCGCAAGGGTTATAGCAGAGTAAGGTTGGTGCCCAAGACAAGTTGGACACAATGGTCCATTGGTAGTGCACATTTTTGCTAAGGCTTTTGTGGGAAGACAAACCTACGTTTGAATCCCAAGGAGTGCGTGCTCAAAGGGAAAGGTTTGAGTTTTTGTGTTTGTCATTTAATATGCTAGGAGGAATATAGTGAGCAAAGAGCTTTTTAGATCTCAACGTGCGTTGAGCGCACGTGGTTGAGGATCCCGTGACTCAGGAATTCATGAAGGCAAAGGTCAAGGGTTTGAAACCCATTGAGAGGCAAAGGTAAAATTCTAAAATAATTTTTGTTGCCTAAAGTTTTAATTAAAGCCTTTATTAGGAGTTATAAGGGGTTTTTAAAAGGTTTTTAGCTAGGCAATAAAATTAGTAGTTAGGAGAAATAAGGAGTGATAGCAAATTGTGATGTGTTGAATTGTGATTTATAAAAGAGGACATATTATTTTTAGGTTGGAGTAATAAGTTAATAAGAGGTTTTGAATTTTAGTGAGTGTTGATTTTATTTGTAAAAGGATTTTTGCCAAAGAGATTATTATGAGGGTATTGGATATTATTTTAAAGTTGGAGTGATAAGGTGTATTTTATTTGAAATCATTTTGTATTGTGTTGTTTTGAGGAAATTATTGTCTTCTAACCCTTATTGAGATTGGCAAAGAAGTAATTGTGATTGTGACAAATTTGTGAGATCTACACCTTGTCAAGCAAAAAGGTATGGGTAAATTATTCCTTAATTGAGTTCATTATTGGTTTTATAAAAATAATTTTGGAGTGAAAAGGACTTGATTAGGGTTTTATTTTCAAGAGTGTTGAGTTCATGCTTCAAGGTTTTATGGAATAAAGAGTTGTTAAAACCTTGTTTTATAAGCATTGTTGTTGAAGCCATTGGTTGTGTGAAGAACTTGAGTTAGTATTGTGCAAAAGAACATGAGTATCATTGTTATGTGAAGATTGATGTATAAGCATTGTTGTTGAAGCCATTGGTTGTGTGAAGAACTTGAGTTAGTATTGTGCAAAAGAACATGAGTATCATTGTTATGTGAAGATTGATGTATAAGCATTGTTGTTGAAGACATTGGTTGTGCAAAGAACTTGAACTAGGGTTTTACAATAACATGAGTATCATTGTTATGTGAGATTTGTGGTTGAGCATTGTTGGAAAAATTTTGAGTTGGTGTTTACATGCTTGGACTAGGGTTTGTGAGCAAGGGTTGTTTCTTATGTAATTGGTTGAGTAGAATTGATTGATCCTAGTCAAGTGGGTGTGTGAAGTGATTGTTCAAGTTCCATAAATCAAACTATTATATATTATGAATTGAGTTAAGAAAGTGATTGAGCATTGAGTGTAGAACATATGAGTCTCTAACAATTCTCTTTATGTTTCTATGAGATTGGAAAAGTTCTAAGTGAGATTGTTGAGCATATTTGAATAAGTTCTGTGTGGAATTATTGAGCATATTTGAATAAAAAATGTGTGGAATTATTGAGCAGATTTGAATAAGTTATGTGTGGACTTATTGAGCAGAATGGACAAGTTCTGAGTGAGTTTTTTGAGAATATTTGAATAAGTTATGTGTGGACTTATTTAGCAGATTGGACAAGTTATGAGTGAGTTTGTTTAGAATATTTGAATAAGTTATGTTGAGTGGTGTTTTCACCCAATTGTGAAAGCACACTCTCCGGTAGGATCTGAGTCCTAAAATCCTCTGCTTGCAAAGAAGGTAACTTCTCCAAGGTTCCTGTTATGCTAATTCTTTGTCTACCAATAATGTTATTCAAGTGAAATGCTAGGAATACCTTAGGGTTTGCAAGTGGATGTTAACAAGGGGCACTCGGGTTTATATAATTTGAATTTACAGTGGACTCAAAGTGAATAATTGTACTTTAATCTTGGATTTTGATGGATTTTTAGTTATTTATTTGGATACGATGAATTAAAGCTGCAGAAAATAAAGCAAGGGTTTGAACAATAAAGAAAAGTAAATGAAAAATAAACTAAACTACAGTCAGAATGCTGCCATCAATTCGATGAAATCGAAGATAATGAGGTTTTCTGCATGCAACCTAACCTAATGAACCTGCAAACTCGCACAATCCAAATAAGCTAGGTGCGGGCTTCTAAGGTTTCTACTGTAATTCTAGATTCAGGCATTCGCATGAAGCAACCAAGAGCACTTGCATTAAACTTCACCTAAAAGCCTTATAAATCTGAAATGAATGATATAACATTAAATCATGCATACAAAAAATGACTCCTTTCTCATCAATTAGATGCCAACTCTCTGTATTTTGTATTAAATGATATGTCAATTACATTCAAAGAATGTTCCAGGCATAAATATTCCAGAACAAAAGAAGGAAATTGCCCAAGTGCAGGCCCAGAATAGCATGAAGCTCTTGTCTCTGCAACTCTGCAATTGGCAATTTCCAACCCCTCTTTCAATCTGCACTTCTGGATTTATACTAACGAAAACGGCCCTTCGATTCTCCCTATGTCGCTTTGTTTCATCTTCCTGCATGTGACCCTTCAACTTCCCTTTCTTTTCATTGCTTTTGACTCACTCGATGTTGAGACCTTTGAAATCCTTCATTGCATGTAACGCTTTTGCAACTCTGACATCTGTACGCCACGTGTCCTACGTTTTCTACACCTTCTGTAACATTTTCCTGTGCAAATCATGACAAAAACTGCATGCAGCCTGTTCACCTTCCTAGCCGCGAAAACGTGACATGTCACGAAATCGTGACATGTCACGATATCGCGACGCCCTCCTCGTTCGTATGCCTTTGGCCGCTTTCTGTCATGATATCACGACGTTTTTCACCTTCGGACCTTCATGCCGCTTTCTGTCGCAATATCACGACGTTTTTCACCTTCGGACCTTCATGCCGCTTTCTGTCGCAATATCACGACGTTTTTCACCTTCGGACCTTCATGCCACTTTCTATCACGATATCGCGACGTTTTTCACCTTCGGACCTTCATGCCGCTTTCTGTCGCGATATCGCTACCGATTTCTTTTTTAAGCCTCCTTTCCACAAACTGTAGCGAAATCGCTACCGTTTTCTATCTTGAGCCTCCTTCCCACAAACTGTAGCGAAATCGCTACCATTTTTTCCTTCGGACCTTCTTGTCGCAAACTGTCGTGATATCGCTACCGCTTTTGCCCTCCGTACATTTTGTCGTAACCTGTTGTGATTTCACGACCATTTTCTCCTTCAGGACACTTTGCCAAAACACGTCGCGAAATCGTGACCATTTTCTCCATCCGTACAGTTTGCCAAAACACGTCGCGAAATCGCGACCATTTTCTTCGTCCGTACAGTTTGCCAAAACACGTCACGAAATCGTGACACTTTTCATCATCCTTTCCAGTGGCATGTCGCGATTTTGCGACACCTTTTCTTTTCTTCTCAGCGACATGTCGCGATTTCGCTACACCTTTTCACTCTTTTCCAGCGATATGTCGCGATTTCGCGACAGCTTTTAATTTTTCTTTTCTTTCTCCTTTTCGACAGCGATGGAGCTACATGTCGCGATTTCGTGACACTTTCCTATTTTCAGCAGCGATGGCGCGACAAGTCGTGATTTTGCGACATGTCACGATTTCGCGACACTTTCAACACTTAGGCATTTTTTCCTCTTTTCTTCAATTTTAGCATCTGGGTCATCGAGATTCTTCTTTGCAAGCCTGCAAAAAGGTGGGTCCCCAATTTTGGGGTGTGTTATGGATCAACCACAACAAATGGCGACTCTGCTGTCAAATGCTCTTGAGCATTTTAGTAAGAACCCAACCTAAAACATATCACAAACTCGCAAACATATGTTAGCACATAAGAAAAATAACAAATGCCCAAAGATCAGAAGTACATGAATCATCAGAATCATCAAGTATTAGCTCAGTGTGTGCAATGTGTTTTCATTCCCTATCGTTTGAAATTGATCAACATTCCATTATCAGTTTTGCATGAATGCATATGTGGGATGGTGAATGATTTATGTACCCTAATGAATGTGCAAGGAGATTTTGCTTTCATAAAAGGCATGGTCCTTCTTCTATTATTATGTACAAGCATTCAAGATTGCCAAACCCTCTTAGGATCCACTAATTCATTACCTTATTGTATCCCAAAGTTGGTTACGAGTCTCTACCATCTAGAACCCATGTGCAAGTGAATGTGAAATCAGAACTTTGGGGAATCAGACTCCCAACCAACCGAGATGAGAGTTTAACCCTATCCTTACTATTTTGATTTAGAGTTCATTACCTCACTTTAAGCAAAATAATTAAACCAACTATGGAAGAAATGGTCATGCTAGTCTAACCCTCTAGACAATCAGTGGTCTTGTTTTTTTAGGCAAGACATGATGCCATGCATGGGCATATCTAACCCCACAATCCAAAACTTATCTTCATTTCTTTGGACCTTGGGGATGACTACCCATCCTTTGCAGAGGACAAGTAGTACGATCCTTACAATCCAATATAAAGATGAGATGGGAAAAATTTATTTATTTATTATTATTATTATTTATTTTTATTTTTTTACTTCTTGGACCTTGGGGATGACTACCCATCCTGGCTAGGGACATGTAGTACGATCCTTACAATCCAAACTTTAGATGAGAAATATTAATTTTTTTGCTTAGACCTTGGGGATGACTACCCATCCTTCACAAAGGACAAGTAGTACGATCCTTACAATCCAAGATTTATTATGAAATGAGACATAGGAGCTTTGGGGAATCAGATTCTCAACCTAAGCGAGATGAGAATTTATGCCCTATCCTTACTACTCCATGTAGGTCAAACCAAAGCTTTGGGGAATTGGATCCTCAACCTAAGTTCGATGAGGATTTAACCCTATCCTTACTACTCTGATTTTAGGCTTTAAGCTTAATGGAAGTGGTCAAAACCACTGTTTTAAGGATCTGTTGGCATTTTTGCCACATTTATTTTCATTATTGATTATGCATGCTTAAGCTCTAGCCCAATGTAGTTTTGTGATTTCCAATGATTAAATGCGGTCCAATTCCACTCTACCCCGCGAAAATGGAACATGTAGCGATATCGCTACATCTTTTCGGCACTCTATACGGTCTTGCTCATAGGCCACGAAAATGCGACACTTTTGCACTTTGAATGTCTTCGACCTTACCCCTGTCGTGATTTCGCTACACATGAGAACACTTAGTCATTTTTCAACAAAGTGGCATGAAATTGTTACCATATCCATGTCTTTTGCACAATTTTCATTCCCTGTCGTGGTTTTGCGACGTCTTCATCTCGCTCGGCCTTATCGTCAAAAGTGTAGTGAAATCGCTACAACTTTCATGTCTTTTGCTTTTCGGACCAAAACGACCGTGATTTTGGGACGTGTAGCGATATCGCTACATCTTTCCCTTTTCGTACCATTTGCCACTTTTTGTCGCGAAAATGTGACATCTTTTGCCTTGCCGGAACCCTTTCTAAAAGTGCAGCGAATCGCTACGCGTTTCATTTTGTTTGGATTTGTTTCGGAACGGTAGCGATATCGCTACACGTTTTCATTTGTTTTGGCTTTGTTTCGGAACGGTAGCGATATCGCTACACGTTTTCAACTTAAGCCTTTGAAGCCACCCGCATCACGAAAATGCGACATCTTTTACTTTGTGCACTGTGCGTTGATTTTCGTCGCGATTTCGCGACAGTGTGTCGCTCTCCCTTCCTTTGCTCATCGCAAGCCGTGAAAATAGAACACATTGCGATATCGCGACGGTTCTGTCTAGCTACATCCGTTGACCGCGTTGACCGCGATTCTGCGATACGTCGCAAAATCACGACAGTTTTGAACTTAGTCATTTTTTGCTCCTTTTGCATCAAATCCGCATCAAAGCCAGTATAGAAGTTAGATATGCAACAACTTAAACATTAATACTTCAACCAATGAGAATCAATGTGGCAAAAATGCCAACATTCTTGGCGGCTCGCGGGGTATACAGTTTGTTGTATGCAAGAATCCAGGCCTGAATCCATTGGGCACAGAGTCATATTAGAACAAGAAGCTAGCTGCTGTGATACCTTGCAGTGGACTGTTGCAATAACTTCTGCTGAAAAGCTGAAACTGAAAGAACCTGCATATAAATGATTATAGAATGAAACAAATGGAATGAGATAATGGAGTGAGATCCTACGATTGTGCAAGTGGTGAATGCAAATGGAATGATGATAATAATGGGAGAAAAGTAAATGAACATATGGAATGGAAGTGAAAGTATGAAGGCTGTGGAATGAAAATGAACTAGACTCTAAGCAAATGCGTAAAAAGATAGAACTTAGAGGAAAGGGATAAGAAGGAATGGGAATAATAGGAATAGGGAAAAGAAACAACAGCCGTGGCTCTTTTTTTTATTGTAGAAGAAAAAAGGAGGAAGAAGATGAAGAAAGGAAAGAGAAAAAGGGAAGAGAAAAGAAGAATTTTCTGGAAAGCCACCAGCTGCTGGGAAAGGAGAAAAGCACAGAAAAACAAAAGGCACCTACGGCTCGCAGGCAACAAGAACCAAGGCGACAAAATAAAAGTAAAACATGTATATACTTTTTTTTTATCTTTTTTTTTTATACTATATACAAACTCATACTGGACTGTCAGTTCATGAGGTGTAGGCTTTCAGATGAAAGCCATTTACTGAAATAGGTAGTGGACTGCCATCCAAGTCTTCTAGATAGAACGAATTCGCTGCACCTGTGCTGGTAATGCGGAAAGGACCCTCCCATAAAGCATCAAACTTTTTGTGATTCCTAGGCTTAGCTTTATTTTCGTTCCATTTCAACACCAAATCTCCCGTTTTAAATGGACGATCTGCAGAATGTTTATGAAACCACTTCGAAATACCCTATGTGTGTTTAACAAATTTTTCATATGCCTCAGAATGCTGCTCCTCCAAGTGCAACAACTGAGCTATCCGTGTATCCAAGGAACTTATGTTTGTTTCATTATCCTGAAAAGCCTGCAACTGCTGCAATATTGGTAACTCGAGATGAACAGGCAACCTTGCTTCTTTCCTATAAACTAAGGCATAGGGTGAGGTCTTGATAGACTTCTTAACTAAAATCCTATCTGCCCATAAAGTTTGATTCAGTAAAAGGTGCCATGATCTCTTGTTCTCCCCCAAAGACCTCTTTAAAATCTGGAGCAAATTTTTATTTGTTGACTCTGCCAAGCCATTTCCCTATGGATAATAATTGGAAGATGTTTTTAGGAAAATGCCATACTTTTTTGCAAACTCAGCTAGTTCAGCTCCAATAAATGGGGTCCCATTATCGGTAATAATGGCATCAGGAATGCCAAATCGTGTAATCAGGCCTTCAATAAACGATATCACCATAGTCTGGTTCGCAACCTTTGTTGGAATAGCTTCAGACCACCTCGTGAAATAGTCTGTAGCTGTTAAAATATATCTATGTCCAGCTGAGGAATTGGGATCAATAATCCCAATAAAATCCAACCCCCACTGCTGAAAGGGTGCTTCAACCTGAATCGGATGCAAAGGCAATGCTGCATTCCTAACTCTTCCTGTGTATCTCTGACATTTGTCGCATGTTTGGGCAATTCTGAAAGCGTCTGAGAACAGGGTCGACCAATAGTAACCAGCTCGAGTTATCTTTAAAGCCATCGGTCTTCCCGCAAAGTGTCCTCCCCGATAAACTAGAATGAAACTCCTCCAGGAGCCTAGCCTTTTCGATTCTTTAACACATCTTAGAAGAACACCATCAATATTCTTAAAAAACAATCCTTCTGGTAACAAAACATACCGAAGAGCTTGCAGATGAAATCTTCTCCGCTGTGAGGCATTCAACTGTGAAGGACATCTACCAGTTGTGAAATAAGCAATGAGATATTCTGTCCAATATTTTTCCTAAATTAAGCAATTTGTCAAATTGTCATCACTAGCAAGATTTTCTGCTTGATATTCACCTATACCAGATGCTGCCATCTTTGCCAAATGCTGGCATAAAGCCTTACCACGCACTAGCTTAGTCGGATGAATTTCAACATCAAATTCTTGGATCTTGGTGACCCAACCAGCACGTTTATCACCCATCTCTCCTTGAAGAATGAAATTTCTTACATCAGGATGAATAACATAGACAATTGTTCTGCTCTGAGATATAAAATGCTTGAATTTCTTAAGGGATTTCATAATAGCATATACTTGTTTTTCAATGAAATTATACTTTGCATCATGAGGTAGAATGACCTGACTAAGGAAAGCAATGGGCCTTTCGTTCCCATCATCTCCTTTCTGTGTAAGAACCGCAGCATAACTTTCATCTTCTCCAACTGCATACAAAATGAAATCCTTTGAGTAATCGGGATTAATCAAGACAGGGCACTGCGCTATTCTTTCCTTGATTTCTTGGAATGCTTCTTTCCTTCGAGCGGTCCATTGAAACTCTGCATCCTTTTTCAACAATTCAGTCATAGGTTTTACAACCTGGGCAAAATAAAAAATGAACTTCCTGATGAAATTGATCTGTCCAAAGAAAGACTGCAGTTCCTTTTTGTTTGCAGGGAGTAACAACTTTTTCAATGCTTCAACCCGGGCTGGATCTATTGCTAACCCATCCTCTGAAATCACATGCCCCAAAAGCTTACCTTCTTTTACTGCAAACACTGACTTCTTTGGATTAATGGAAATCCCAAATTCCCTGCACTTTTCAAAAATCTGCCTCAAGTGAGAACAGTGATCTTCCCGTCTATGCGAAAATACAGTCATGTCATCAAGATATATCACAATAATCTTATTCAACAATTCCTTGAATGCAATGTCCATGGCTCTTTGGAAGGTAGCCCCGACATTTGATAGTCCAAATGGCATTCGCCGATAAGCAAAAGTGCCCCACTATGTTGTGAATGTTGTCTTATACCGATCCTCATCTTTAACCCAAATCCGGTTATATCCGAGAGAATCCATCCAACAATGAAAAACGCTGAGCTCCAGCCACAACATGCAGTATTTGATCTATATGTGGAAAAGGATAATGATCCTTCAACGATGCACGGTTCAAATTTCAGAAATCTACACACAATCGTATGTCTCCATTCTTCTTTCGAACCGGGACCGGATTGGCAACCCAAGTTGAGTGCTTAACTGGATATATGATTTTAGCTTGCAGCATTTTCACAAGCTCAGCCCTCATGAGAGTCTCAATATTTGGATTTACTGGTCGTTGTTTTTGCCAAAAAGGTCTGACTCCTTCCTCCAATTCAATCGTATGCTGCATAATATGTTTATTGTATCCTTTCAAATCTTCATAACTCCAAGCCACAATATCAAAAAATTCCTCACACAGTTGTCTGATCTTTTGCAGTTCTTCTGGCGTAGAATCAGTTCCAACCTTAATAGATTTATTAGGCTCTAATTTTAACTCCATGTACTCCTTTTTATCAATCTCGATCCGATGTTTTTTGGACCGATCATGCTGATCAAATAAACTCTCCAGAGTTATAAGACCCTTCGAAATATGATTATTCCGTAACTGAATGAGACCTTCAGCTTCTTCATGCTCCAAAGTTCTCCCTTCAACAGTAGCAGCTTCATGGATCAAAAAGTTGACAATCTGCTCATCATCTTCAAAGACTTGCCAAAAAATTTCTTTGTCTGGCACACTGGGCCTGTACACCATCCTTACTGTCTTTGGTTTTTTCATTACTTGTTCAATAGGGGAAAAATTGGCTCCAAGAGATGCTAAAAGATCTGCATGTTTATTCATCTCTCGGGAAACAGCTTGAATATTTAGAGCTGTGAACCACTCAAATAGGTCCCACACTTGATTACGATATGCTTTAAGGTAATGCTGCTTAGAAATGCACCTACTTGTAATCTGGTTTACAATAAGCTCAGAATCACCAAAAATCTTGAGTTGTTCAATTCCTAACTTCCTTGCCTTTTTTAAACCCAAGCATAATGCTTCATATTCAGCAGCATTGTTAGTACAATTCCATGTAAGACGGTATGAATACGTTCTTTGTACACCAGAAGGAGAAATCAAAACAATACCTGCTCTGGCACAATTCTTGCATCTAGCCCCATCAAAATATAGCTTCCATAGTTGATGTGTAACAGCATTCTGATCAGCTTGGTTAGAAAATTCTTGCTTTGTGTCACTCTCAGGTTTTTGGATGGCATAGCAGCCGATTTCAGTCTCCAGCATGGCATTAAAATCAAGCATAGAAAACTGAGCATCCAACTGAAGATTATCTAAAACCTCACTCATCAAAACAGAATCCTCGGACTCTTTAGTAAGCATGTGAACAGACTGCATGTATTTTTCTGCTTCTTCCAACTTCTCGATATGAAAAGAGGAAGGTTTTTCATTCTGAATCTTGAGACGTCTACCCTTGAAAGGAATTTCTAAGTGGGAATAATCCAATGCCAGATAACCCCCCAAATTTGCAGTAAAGTCCTTGGATAAAAACATACTAAAGTAGGGTTCTAGATCTACCACAACAATTTATTGGATAACAGTAAGCTGGGGCATAGTATGCAGAACAATTGGGACATCATTAATTACACCCACCATTTTTACAGGAGTACCATCTAATTGCAGAACTCCAGGACTACTCCGTGTATATTCCATTCCCATTGCTTCACAAACTCCCTTGGGCTTAACAGTTGTAGCAGCTCCAGAGTCGATCATGCAGTTATGCACAATACAACCCTCTATTTGCAATGATAAATAAAATGGGGGTGGTCTATTTTTCCCAATAGCAGAGGTGGTTAAGGTTTGAGCATAAACTATCTAGGTAGAACTTTTTTCATTATCCTTTACAGATTTTAATGATTCCTGCAATAAATCTACTTGGCCAAGCAACTGTAATGCATCGTAGAGACTTACCTTAGCAGGGGTCTTTTTCAGTTCTTCAACTATGTTGTATGCAACCGCAGTAGAGTCCTTCTTTTCAATAGGTTTTTCATATCTGCTATGATATCGCTGAGTGGCTTCCACTCTTAGCCTCTTTGTCAATGAGGGATACTTCAACTTTTCTCGAGCTTGCTCTTCTGCTTCTGATCTTGCTTGGTGCGATGTACGGCCTTTTCTTGAACTCGTGGGAAGCGGGATCCTTTGGTAAAATAGGCACATCGAGACTTTGGAACCGGCACGGAGCTTTCACCGGCTTCTTCACATCGGCCGGCACTCTTAATGGCTCTAAGTCGACAGGATCAAGCTGTCACGAGCTTCTTTCCAGTCCTTGTTAGAACTAAAACTTGGTCTTCCACTGGAGTCATCAAACTATGGCCCGCTTCGAGAGATCATATTAACTTATCCACCCAAAGAACTAGCGACCAAAGTCTGCACATAATTCAGATGGACCATACAAGTATCCTCTCCATGAGGGTCATTGCAAGTCGAGCACCAATACATTCTGTCTGCAGGGGCTGCATCTTCATTTACTAAAGCAGTTAAGCTTTTTTCAGGTGCTTTACTTGTTGAGGCAGCTTGGTCTCTAGTAATTGGAGGAGGTTGAAATCTTCTTGGATGGAAATCTTTCTCAACTTGTTTCCTCTCAATGAGTGTGATCTTGTTACCCATGGCCCTAATTTTCGAATTGGCAGACTTTACCTCTTGTAATAGTGTTGTATAAGGATCGGGGTTCACAGGTGCAGGAGGTGCTGGCAATGGCAAAGGAGCTGGGGGTGCTGGCAAAGCTGGAAATGAAGTGGAAATGGGAGATGGCTGAGTGTTGGGTGTAGGAAGTGGCAAAGGAGCTGGGATAGGTGCAATTTGAGGTGCTTTGGAGCTCCATGATGGGGTGGGATACATAGATGGCATGGGCTATGGAAGTGAGCCAGAATATAAATACTGAGGTAAATCTGGTATAATAGGCATAGTTACATTTGGAGGAAGTCTCCCTATAGCAATAAGATCAGCTTCTGCTTTTATCGCTTGTTCAAACAACTCTGGAAATGTTGTCACATTGGACTGTCGAACAGCCCAGCCAATATCTGTGTTGAACGCTCTGAGGTAGTAAAGTGCAGCCAATTCATCAGCAAGTCGAAGACCATCAGGAATTTTGTGCCAGGTTCTGGTAAATCAGACATTGAAATCAGCTATCTCTTCCTGCAGGTGCCTCTGGATTACAGTAAATTGATTCAACAATGAGAAGGGGTCAGCCTATTCATGGAAATTTTTAACTAGCAGATCTCCTAGCTGATCCCACAATGTTACAGTGCCTGGTGGCAACGTTCGGTACCAAAACAACAATTTACCTCTCAAGGAGCATGCCAATAACTTCACCATTACATCTTCATTAGTTATATCATGAATGGCTGCTAGAGAAGCTACATCGTTAATGTGTTCATATGCAGTCTTACCCGTACCATCATAAGTTGGCAAAGCCTTCAACGCGGCCTGAGGAACTGGATTCTGAGCCTGCAAATTCAAGGCTCCAGAGCTGTTCCATGCCAAGAACTTCCTGGGTGGAGGATACTGTGCCATTTGAACTAGTGGAAATGATTGGGAGGATGAAACACTGGTAACAATACCAGAGGTTTGTGTAGCAGATGATGGAAGGGATGGGGAAACCAACCTAGAGTGCTCACCACTTCTTGAGCTGTCAAGTTCAAAAAACTCGACAAGATCGCAAAATTTCATAGACTGTGATCTCGTGATCATGAAGTAAAAATTTCACTACATCCACGTCTAGAGATTTCTGAGTATAGAAGAGTCACCAAATGCTCTAGTTTTATAGTATGAAGACGAACATTAAACCTTCAACACTATGGGATCTTTTAGAGACAAAAGAAATCGGTCCCACCGGGCATGCCAAAAACTGTTGGTCATGAATCTGCCACAGGAAAGGATTTTTACATGTGCACCCTAGACCCGACCAACATTGAAAGGCTGGAAGCAATAAATGGCTCCCAGACCAATCTCCAGAGTGGGATGGTTCCCTTACTATTCTAAATTTTGGTTGAAGATTAGGGTTGCTGGAAAGAAATTTAAAAATTGCTGAAAGAAATGGGAAATATGGCCATAGCCGAAGTTATAAGATCGGGAGAACAACAGCAGAAAACTCAAAGCACAACAACAACAAGTAACAGAAAGTATTAACTTAATTCTCACACAACGTATGCAAAAAATCCTTCCAAACCTACATCCCAGGAATCATACCCTTACAATAGTATTTAAATCCAATATGCAGAATTCAAATGCAACAACCATTAAGGAATATGAATGCTATTAGAAATGCAAAAAGAACAGAAAGGAAAAATCACCCATACAGTCGCCTGGAAAAATTAGAGGCCAACTCTTTTATTCCTGCAAATGAACTTCGAGCTTTTAGAAAAAAACTTCCCAACCCCTGCAAATGAGATTTACATTGGTTTTTATAGAGGGCCGTCCTCTTTATAGCATTTAATATTTGCCACCGACCTTCTTGAGATCTACAATTATGCAACGAAAACTAGGAACATGATCCCCTTAATTGCAGCCTTGAGGATCCCAAAATTGAATGCAATTAGACGTCAGCGGTCACCTTCATTAAATTTGTTTTTGAACATGTGCATGAAACCGTTAGAACAATCCACGAATAGCAGCTTCGAACAAATAAAATCTTCAATTTTGGTGGCCTGGGCGCTCTTCGACCTTGACCGCGTTGGAAATCCGCAAAACATTAAATTCTGGCAAGCATTTAATCCTTGAAAATCGAAAAAACCTTATCGGGCCGTATACACTGTGTTTTGGTGGGAAACTGTCACAGGTCGCGAAAACGCGACGGGTCACGAAATCGCGACATCTTCTTATGCCGTACACCTTTGCTGCTGGAACCCGCAAAAATTCTTCCTGTCGCGATATCGCTGCATAGTTGGCTTCATTATTTCCATCGCTAGCTTGTTTCGCGAAAATGAGACGCTGGGCGATTTCACTACGCTTTTTAGTCTTTTGGTCCTTTCCTCCACTCTACCCCGCAAAAATGGAACATGTAGCGATATCGTTACGTCTTTCCGGCACTCTATACGGTCTTGCTCATAGGCCACGAAAATGTGATACTTTTGCACTTTGAATGTCTTCGACCTTACCCCTATCGCAATTTCGCTACACATGAGAACACTTAGTCATTTTTCAACAAAGTGGCATGAAATCGTTACCATATCCATGTCTTTTGCACAATTTTCATTCCCTTTCGCGGTTTCGCGACGTCTTCATCTCGCTCGGCCTTATCGTCAAAAGTGTAGCGAAATCGCTACAACTTTCATGTCTTTTGCTTTTCGGACCAAAACGACCACGATTTTGGGACAGGTAGTGATATCGCTACATCTTTCCCTTTCCGTACCATTTGCCACTTTTTGTCATGAAAATGCGACATCTTTTGCCTTGCCGGAACCCTTTCTAAAAGTGCAGCGAATCGCTACGCGTTTCATTTTGTTTGGCTTTGTTTCGGAACGGTAGCGATATCGCTACACGTTTTCATTTGTTTTGGCTTTGTTTCAGAACGGTAGCGATATAACTACACTTTTTCAACTTAAGCCTTTGAAGCCACCCGCGTCACGAAAATGCGACATCTTTTACTTTGTGCACTGTGCGTTGATTTCCGTCACGATTTCATGACAGTGTGTCGCTCTCCCTTCCTTTGCTCATCGCAAGCCGTGAAAATAGAACACGTCACGATATCACGACGGTTCTGTCTAGCTGCATCGATTGACCGCGTTGCCCACGATTTCGTGACACGTCATGAAATCACGACAGTTTTTGAACTTAGTCATTTTTTGCTCCTTTTGCATCAAAGCCGCATCAAAGCCAGTATAGAAGTTAGATATGCAACAACTTAAACATTAATACTTCAACCAATGAGAATCAATGTGGCAAAAATGCCAACATTCTTGGCGGCTCGCGGGGTATACAGTTCGCTGTATGCAAGAATCCAGGCCTGAATCCATTGGGCACAGAGTCATATTAGAACAAGAAGCTGGCTGCTGTGATACCTCGCAGTGGATTGCTGCAATAACTTCTGCTGAAAAGCTGAAACTGAAAGAACCTGCATATAACTGATTATAGAATGAAACAAATGGAATGAGATAATGGAGTGAGATCTTGCGATTGCGCAAGCGGTGAATGCAAATGGAATGATGATAATAATGGGAGAAAAGTAAATGAACATATGGAATGGAAGTGAAAGTATGAAGGCTGTGGAATGAAAATGAACTAGACTGTAAGCAAATGCGTAAAAAGACAGAACTTAGAGGAAAGGGATAAGAAGGAACGGGAATAATAGGAATAGGGAAAAGAAACAACAGCCGTGGCTCTCTTTTTTATTGCAGAAGAAAAAAGGAGGAAGAAGATGAAGAAAGGAAAGAGAAAAAGGGAAGGGAAAAGAAGAATTTTTTGGAAAGCCACCAACTGCTGGGAAAGGAGAAAAGCACAGAAAAACAAAAGGCACCTACGGCTCGCAGGCAACAAGAACCAAGGCGGAAAAATAAAAGTAAAACATGTATATACTTCTGAGAATAAGAGATCATGGCACCTTTATTATCATCATTCCATATTAATCAAAAAGGAGCAAAAAATGCAAAAAGAACAAAAAGGAAAAATCACCCATACAGCCGCCTAGAAAAATTAGAGGCCAACTATTTTATTCCTGCAAATGAACTTCGAGCTTTTAGCAAAAAAATTCCCAACCCCTACAAATGAGATTTACATTGGTTTTTATAGAGGACCGTCCTCTTTATAGCATTTAATATTTGCCACCGACCTTCTTGAGATCTACAATTATGCAACGGAAACTAGGAACATGATCCCCTTAATTGCAGCCTTGAGGATCCCAAAATTGAATGCAATTAGACGTCAGCGGTCACCTTCATTAAATTTAATTTTGAACATGTGCATGAAACCGTTAGAACAATCCACGAATAGCAGCTTCGAACAAATAAAATCTTCAATTTTGGTGGCCTGGGCGCTCTTCGACCTTGACCGCATTGGAAATCCGCAAAACATTAAATTCTGGCAAGCATTTAATCCTCGAAAATCGAAAAAACCTTATCGGGCCGTTTACACTGTGTTTTGGCGAGAAACTGTCGCAGGTCAAGAAAACGCGACGGGTCGCGAAATCGCGACATCTTCTTATGTCGTACACCTTTGCTGCTAGAACCCGCGAAAATTCTTCCTGTCGCGATATCGCTGCATAGTTGGCTTCATTATTTCAATTTTGGGATCCTCAAGGCTGCAATTAAGGGGATCATGTTCCTAGTTTTCGTTGCATAATTGTAGATCTCAAGAAGGTCGGTGGCAAATATTAAATGCTATAAAGAGGACGACCCTCTATAAAAACCAATGTAAATCTCATTTGCAGGGGTTGGGAAGTTTTCTGCTAAAAGCTCGAAGTTCATTTGCAGGAATAAAAGAGTTGGCCTCTAATTTTTCCAGGCGGCTGTATGGGTGATTTTTCCTTTCTGTTCTTTTTGCATTTTTTGCTCCTTTTGCATCAAAGCTGCATCAAAGCCAGTTAATATTCATACCATCTTACATGGAATTGTACTAAAAATGCTGCTGAATATGAAGCATTATGCTTGGGTTTAAAAAATGCAAGGAAGTTAGGAATTGAACAGCTCAAGATTTTTGGTGATTCTGAGCTTATTGTAAACCAGATTACAAGTAGGTGCATTTCTAAGTAGCATTACCTTAAAGCATATCGTAATCAAGTGTGGGACCTGTTTAAGTGGTTCACAGCTCTAAATATTCAAGCTGTTTCCCGAGAGATGAATAAACATGCAGATCTTTTAGCATCTCTTGGAGCCAATTTTTCCCCTATTGAACAAGTAATGAAAAAACCCTGTTCTGATTAATCCTGATTACTCTGCTGCGGTTGCATACAACATAGTTGAAGAACTGAAAAAGACCCCTGCTAAGGTAAGTCTCTACGATGCTTTGCAGTTACCTGGCTAGGTAGATTTATTGCAAGAATCATTAAAATTTGTAAAGGATAATGAAAAAAGTTCTACCCAGATAGTTTATGCTCAAACCTTAACCACCTCTGCTACTAGGAAAAATAGACCACCCCCATTTTATTTATCATTGCAAATAAAGGGTTGGATTGTGCATAACTTCATGATCGACTCTGGAGCTGCTACAACTGTTATGCCCAAGGGAGTTTGTGAAGCAATGGGAATGGAATATACACGGAGTAGTCCTGGAATATCCAAAGAATGTTGGCATTTTTGCCACATTGATTCTCATTGGTTGAAGTATTAATGTTTAAGTTGTTGCATATCTAACTTCTATACTGGCTTTGATGCAAAAGGAGCAAAAAATGACTAGGTTCAAAACTGTCGCGATTTCGCGACGTGTCGCGGAATCGCGGTCAACGCGGTCAACGGATGCAGCTAGACAGAACCGTCGCGATATCGCGACGTGTTCTATTTTTGCGGCTTGCGATGAGCAAAGGAAGGGAGAGCGACACACTGTCGTGAAATTGCGACGAAAATCAACGCACAGTGCACAAAGTAAAAGATGTCACATTTTTGCGACGCGGGTGGCTTCAAAGGCTTAAGTTGAAAACGTGTAGCGATATCGCTACCATTCCGAAACAAAGCCAAAACAAATGAAAACGTGTAGCGATATCGCTACCGTTCCGAAACAAAGCCAAACAAAATGAAACGCGTAGCGATTCGCTGCACTTTTAGAAAGGGTTCCAGCAAGGCAAAAGATGTCGCATTTTTGCGAGAAAGAGTGGCAAATGGTATGGAAAGGGAAAGATGTAGCGATATCGCTACCTGTCCCAAAATCGCGGTCGTTTTGGTCCGAAAAGCAAAAGACATGAAAGTTGTAGCGATTTCGCTACACTTTTGACGATAAGGCCGAGCGAGATGAAGACGTCGCGAAATCGCGACAGGGAATGAAAATTGTGCAAAAGACATGGAGATGGTAACGATTTCATGCCACTTTGTTGAAAAATGACTAAGTGTTCTCATGTGTAGCGAAATCGCGACAGGGGTAAGGTCGAAGACATTCAAAGTGCAAAAGTGTCACATTTTCGCGGCCTATGAGCAAGACCGTATAGAGTGCCGGAAAGACGTAGCGATATCACTACATGTTCCATTTTCGCGGGGTAGAGTGGAGGAAAGGACCAAAAGACTAAAAAGCGTAGTGAAATCGCCCAACGTCTCATTTTCACGGAATAAGCTAGCGATGGAAATAATGAAGCCAACTATGCAGCGATATCACGACAGGAAGAATTTTCGCGGGTTCCAGCAGCAAAGGTGTACGGCATAAGAAGATGTCACGATTTCGCGACCCGTCGCGTTTTCGCGACCTGCGATAGTTTCCTGCCAAAACACAGTGTAAACGGCCCGATAAGGTTTTTTCGATTTCCGAGGATTAAATGCTTGCCAGAATTTAATGTTTTGCGGATTTCCAACGCGGTCAAGGTCGAAGAGCGCCCAGGCCACAAAAATTGAAGATTTTATTTGTTCGAAGCTGCTATTCATGGATTGTTCTAACGGTTTCATGCACATGTTCAAAAACAAATTTAATGAAGGTGACCGTTGACGTCTAATTGCATTCAATTTTGGGATCCTCAAGGCTACAATTAAGGGGATCATGTTCCTAGTTTCCGTTGCATAATTGTAGATCTCAAGAAGGTCGGTGGCAAATATTAAATGCTATAAAGAGGACGGCCCTCTATAAAAACCAATGTAAATCTCATTTGCAAGGGTTGGGAAGTTTTCTGCTAAAATATCGAAGTTCATTTACAGGAATAAAAGAGTTGGCCTCTAATTTTTCCAGGCGGCTGTATGGGTGATTTTTCCTTTCTGTTCTTTTTGCATTTCTAATAGCATTCATATTCCTTAATGGCTGTTGCATTTGAATTATGCATATTGGATTTAAATACTGCTGTAAGGGTATGATTCCTAGGATGTAGGTTTGGAAGGATTTTCTGCATACGTTGTGTGAGAATTAAGTTAATACTTTCTGTTACTTGCTGTTGTTGTGCTTTGAGTTTTCTCATTGTGGTTCTCCCGATCTTATAACTTCGGCTACGACCATATTTCCCATTTCTTTCAGCAATTTTTAATTTCTTTCCAGCAACCCTAATATTCAACCGAAATTTAGAATAGTAAGGGAACCAGCCCACTCTGGAGATTGGTCTGGGAGCCATTTCTTGCTTCCAACCTTTCAATGTTGGTCGGGTCTAGGGTGCACATGTAAAAATCCTTTCCTGTGGCAGATTCATGACCAACAGTTTTTGGCACGCCCGGTGGGACTGATTTCTTCTGTCTCTAAAAGATCCCATAGTGTTGAAGGTTTAATGTTCGCCTTCATACTATAAAACTAGAGCATTTTGTGACTCTGCTGTACTCAGAAATCTCTGGACGTGGATGCAGTGAAAGTTGTACTTCATGATCACGAGATCACAGTCTAAGAAATTTGGCGATCTTGTCGAGTTTTTTGAACTTGACAGCTCAAGAAGTGGTGAGCACTCTAGGTTGGTTTCCCCATCCCTTCCATAATCTGCTACACAAACCTCTGGTATTGTTACCAGTGTTTCATCCTCCCAATCATTTCCACTAGTTCAAATGGCACAGTATCCTCCACCAGGAAGTTCTTGGCATGGAACAGCTCTGGAGCCTTGAATTTGCAGGCTCAGAATCCAGTTCCTCAGAGCCGCGTTGAAGGCTTTGCCAACTTATGATGGTACGGGTAAGACTGCATATGAACACATTAACGATGTAGCTTCTCTAGCAGCCATTCATGATATAACTGATGAAGATGTAATGGTGAAGTTGTTGGTATGCTCCTTGAGAGGTAAATTGCTATTTTGGTATCGAACGTTGCCACCAGGCACTGTAACATCGTGGGATCAGCTAGGAGATCTGCTAGTTAAAAATTTCCATGAACAGGCTGACCCCTTCTCATTGTTGAATCAGTTTACTGTAATCCAGAGGCACCCGCAGGAAGAGATAGCTGATTTCAATGTCCGATTTACCAGAACCTGGCACAGAATTCCTGATGGTCTTCGGCCTGCTGATGAATTGGCTGCACTTTACTACCTCAGAGCGTTCAACACAGATATTGGTGGGTTTTTTGGCAGTCCAATGTGACAACATTTCCAGAGTTGTTTGAACAAGCGATAAAAGAAAAAGCTAATCTGATTGCTATAGGGAGACTTCCTCCAAAGGTAACTATGCCTATTATACCAGATTTACCTCAGTATTTATATTCTGGCTCACTTCCACAACCCATGCCATCTATGTATCCCACCCCATCATGGAGCTCCAAAGCACCTCAAATTGCACCTATCCCAGCCTCCTTTTCCACTTCCTGCACCCAGCACTCGACCATCTCCCATTTCCACTTCATTTCCAGCTTTGCCAGCACCCCCAGCTCCTTTGCCATTGCCAGCACCTCCTACACCTATGAACCCTAATCCTTATACAAAACTATTGCAAGAGGTAAAGTATGCCAATTCAGAAATTAGGGCCATGGGTAACAAGATCACACTCATTGAGAGGAAACAAGCTGAGAGAGATTTCCAGCCAAGAAGATTTCAACCTCCTCCAATTACTAGAGACCAAGCTGCCTCAACAAGTAAAGCACCCGAAAAAAGCTTAACTACTTTAGTAAATGAAGATGCAGCCCTTGTAGACAGAATGTATTGGTGCTCGACTTGTAATGACCCTCATGGAGAGGATACTTGTATGGTCCATCTGAATTATGTGCAGACTTTGGCTGCTAGTTCTTCGGGTGGACAAGTTAATATGATCTCTGAAGCAGGCCATAGTTTAATGACTCCAGTGGAAGAACAAGTTTCAGTTCTAACAAGGACTGGAAAGAAGCCTGTGACAGTTGATCCTGCTGACTTAGAGCCATTAAGAGTGCCGGCTGATGTGAAGAAGCCAGTGAAAGCTCCTGTGCCAGTTCCAAAGTCTGATGTGCCTGTTTTGCCAAAGGATCCTGCTTCCCACAGAGTTCAAGAAAAGGCTACAGCTGCACCAGCAAGATCAGAAGCAGAAGAGCAAGCTCGAGAAAAGTTGAAGTATCCCTCATTGACAAAGAGGCTAAGAGTGGAAGCCACTCAGCAGTATCATAGCAGATATGAACAACCTATTGAAAAGGACTCTGCTGCGGTTGCATACAACATAGTTGAAGAACTGAAAAAGACCCCTGCTAAGGTAAGTCTCTACGATGCTTTGCAGTTACCTGGCCAGGTAGATTTATTGCAGGAATCATTAAAATCTGTAAAGGATAATGAAAAAAGTTCTACCCAGATAGTTTATGCTCAAACCTTAACCACCTCTACTACTGGGAAAAATAGACCACCCCCATTTTATTTATCATTGCAAATAGAGGGTTGGATTGTGCATAACTGCATGATCGACTCTGGAGCTGCTACAACTGTTATGCCCAAGGGAGTTTGTGAAGCAATGGGAATGGAATATACACGGAGTAGTCCTGGAGTTCTGCAATTAGATGGTACTCCTATAAAAACGGTGGGTGTAATTAAGGATGTCCCAATTGTTTTGCATACTATGCCCCAGCTTACTGTTATCCAAGAAATTGTTGTGGTAGATCTATAACCCTACTTTAGTATGTGTTTATCCAGGGAGTTTACTGCAAAGTTGGGGGGTTATCTGGCATTGGATTATTCCCACTTAGAAATTCCTTTCAAGGGTAGACGTCTCAAGATTCAGAATGAAAAACCTTCCTCTTTTCATATCGAGAAGTTGGAAGAAGCAAAAAAAGACATGCAGTCTGTTCACATGCTTACTGAAGAGTCCGAGGATTCTGTTTTGATGAGTGAGGTTTTAGATAATCTTCAGTTGGATGCTCAGTTTTCTATGCTTGATTTTAATGCCATGCTGGAGACTGAAATCGGCTGCTATGCCATCCAAAAACCTGAGAGTGACACAAAGCAAGAATTTTCTAACCAAGCTGATCAGAATGTTGTTACAGATCAACTATGGCAGCTATATTTCGATGGGGCTAGATGCAAGAATGGTGCCGGAGCAGGTATTGTTTTGATTTCTCCTTCTGGTGTACAAAGAACGTATTCATACCATCTTACGTGGAATTGTACTAACAATGCTGCTGAATATGAAGCATTATGCTTGGGTTTAAAAAAGGCAAGGAAGTTAGGAATTGAACCGCTCAAGATTTTTGGTGATTCTGAGCTTATTGTAAACCAGATTACACGTAGGTGCATTTCTAAGCAGCATTACCTTAAATCATATCGTAATCAAGTGTGGGACCTGTTTGAGTGGTTCATAGCTCTAAATATTCAAGTTGTTTCCCGAGAGATGAATAAACATGCAGATCTTTTAGCATCTCTTGGAGCCAAATTTTCCCCTATTGAACAAGTAATGAAAAAACCAAAGACAGTAAGGATGGTGTACAGGCCCAGTGTGCCAGAAAAAGAAATTTTCTAGCAAGTCTTTGAAGATGATGAGCAGATTGTCAAATTTTTGATCCATGAAGCTGCTACTGTTGAAGGGAGAACTTTGGAGCATGAAGAAGCTGAAGGTCTCATTCAGTTACGGAATAATCATATTCCGAAGGGTCTTATAACTCTGGAGAGTTTATTTGATCAGCATGATTGGTCCAAAAAACATCGGATCGAGATTGATAAAAAGGAGTACATGGAGTTAAAATTAGAGCCTAATAAAGCTATTAAGGTTGGAACTGATTCTACGCCAGAAGAACTACAAAAGATCAGACAACTGTGTGAGGAATTTTTTGATATTGTGGCTTGGAGTTATGAAGATTTGAAAGGATACAATAAACAGATTGTGCAGCATACGATTGAATTGGAGGAAGGAGTCAGACATTTTCGGCAAAAACAGTGACCAGTAAATTCAAAGATTGAGATTCTCATGAGGGCTGAGCTTGTGAAAATGCTGCAAGCTAAAATCATATATCCAGTTAAGCACTCAACTTGGGTTGCCAATCTGGTCTCGGTTCGAAAGAAGAATGGAGACATACGATTGTGTGTAGATTTCTAAAATTTGAACCATGCATCGTTGAAGGATCATTATCATTTGCCGCGTATAGATCAAATACTGCATGTTGTGGCTGGAGCTCAACGTTTTTCATTTTTGGATGGATTCTCTGGATATAACCAGATTTGGGTTAAAGATGAGGATCAGTATAAGACAACATTCACAACAAAGTGGGGCACTTTTGCTTATCAGCGAATGCCTTTTGGACTATCAAATGCTGGGGCTACCTTTGGCCATGGACATTGCATTCAAGGAATTTTTGAATAAGATTATTGTGATATATCTTGATGACATGACTATATTTTCGCATAGACGGGAAGATCATTGTTCTCACCTGAGGCAGATTTTTGAAAAGTGCAGGGAATTTGGGATTTCCATTAATCCAAAGAAGTCAGTGTTTGCAGTAAAAGAAGGTAAGCTTCGGGGCATGTGATTTTGAGAGGATGGGTTAGCAATAGATCCAACCCGGGTTGAAGCATTGAAAAAGTTGTCACTCCCTGCAAACAAAAAGGAACTGCAGTATTTCTTTGGACAGATCAATTTCATCAGGAAGTTCATTTTTGATTTTGCCCAAGTTGTAAAACCTATGACTGAATTGTTGAAAAAGGATGCAGAGTTTCAATGGACCGCTCAAAGGAAAGAAGCATTCCAAGAAATCAAGGAAAGAATAGCGCAGGCACCTGTTCTGATTAATCCTGATTACTCAAAGGATTTTTGCCACATTGATTTCCAATGCAGTCAAGATAGAAGAATGCGCCCAGGCTACCAAAATTGAAGATTTTATTTATTCGGAGCTGTTGTTCACGGATTGTTCTAACGGTTTCATGCACATTTTCAAGAACACAATTTAATGAAGACTGCCAACTCTTTATGGCATTTAAATTTTGGGTTCTTCAAGGCTACGATTAAGGGGATCATATTCATTGTTTCCGTTGCACAAATTGTAGATCTCAAGGAGGTCTGTTGCAAATTTTAAATGCTGCATAGAGGTCGGCCCTCTATAAAAACCAATGTAAACTTCATTTGCAAGTTTTGGGAGTTTTCTGCTAAAAGCTTGAAGTTCATTTGCAGGAATGAAAGAATTGGCCTCTGATTTTTCAAGCGGTTGTTTGTGAGATTTTCCTTTCTGTTATTTACATTTCTAATAACACTCATATTCCTTAGTTGTTGTTTCATTTGAATTCTGCATGTTGGATTTAAATATTGCTTGTAAGGGAATGAGTCCTGGAATGTAATCTTGGAGGGATTTTCTGCGTACGGTTGTGAGGGAATTAAGTTGATATCTTCTGTTACTTGTTGTTGTTGTACTTTAAGTGATCTGTTGTTGTTCTTCCCGATCTTATAACTTCGGCTATGACCATATTTCCCGTTTCTTTCCGCAAAGTTTTAATCTCTTTCCAGCAACTCTAATATTAAAACAAACTTAGTTTAGTAAGGGAACCAGCCCACTCTGGAGATTGGTCTGGGAGCCATTTCTTGCTTCCAGCCTTTCAATGTTGGCCGGGTCTAGGGTGCAGTTTATATAAAAATCCTTTCCTGTGGTAGATTCGTGACCAACAATTTTTGGCACGCCCGGTGGGACAGACTTCTTCTGTCTCAAAAGATCCATAAGTTTCATTGTTTAACACCCGGAGGTCTCAAGATTTTGATGAGCTGTCTTGGCCTCATAGCGGAGATTTGTAAGTTCATCTGGTGACTTTGCTGAGTTGAAGATCCAAATTTTTTGATCGTGGACGCCTGCCTTTTTCAAGTTAAAAGAATGTTCATCTGGCGACTCTGACTTAATGGCGATAGCCATGATCCCGCAGACCACTGCCACAAAGGCGAGGGTTTTTTCTAGATGGGATGATCTTGGCCCTCTGAATCTCCAAATCCGACATGAAATTCCCAAAGGTGCCCTGAAGGCCCTAGCAAAATATGATGGTACCGAAGGCATGGCTCTGGAGCATGTTGAAGATATTGCTACTTTGTCAATGATCCATGTCATAAATCATGAGGATATCATGATCAGACTTCTGGTCTTGTCTTTGGAAGGAAGGGCGTTGTAGTGGTACAGACTGCTCAGGTGTCAAAGCATCAGCTCATGGGATGATCTAGCGGGAGCACTAATCAGAAGATTTGATGAAGATCCCTTTTACAGTTCTTTGGATCTCTATCAGTTTTTAATGTACATCAAGCGAGCACCTCTAGAGAGCATCACAGACTTCAATGTCCGATTCAGCAGAAGCTGGAAGAGAATTCCAGAGAAGATCCGACCGACACCCACCCAAGCCCACCTCTTCTATGTTCGAGCTTTCCATTCTGACATAGGTCTCCTCTTGCTGCAATCAGGTGAACGAAGGTTCCCTCAAATCTTTGAGGAAGCAGTGCGAGCGGAACAAATTTTGCTCCTATCAAGAAAATTACCGTGGGGAGAAACTCCATCACTTTCTCCAGTAGTTGCTGCTCCTGTCTATCCCATGCAGTATTTTTCATGCCAGATCCCTTATACTGAGCAGAAACCTGAGATGCAGTTGTGTGGAGCTCAAGGGACAGATCTCATCCAAAGCCAAGGATTGGAATATGCAAGAACTTTCCTGGCAATGAACAATATGGTTGCTTGCAGTTTTCATAAGGAGATGGATCTAGAGGATATAAGCGAAGAAGAAGAAGAGATTCAAGTTCAAGAACCTGAGCACAAGGAGGTCACATCTTTGCACCCTGTTTGTATCCCAGGGCACGACACACAAGCATTTAGTCAGAACCTGTTAAATATGTCAGATCAACAGGTAGAGTCTGAAGAGATCCTAGAGAAAGGATTGTTGCTGGATAATTCTTGTGATTGGATCCAGGAATTGGAGGAACCTGTTCTCAGTCCATAATCAGAGAACCCTTCAAGATGGTGGGATTGGCTTCAGTCATTACTACAACTGGTACCTACGGGAGCCTGCCATGTGGCAAATTTCTTTGCTACATTATTTGTCAATTGTGTGGGTACTGGCATGCATGATAACTTACCCATGTCTGAAACATGGAGAACTTCAGGAAGAAGCCAGCCCAATTTCAAGGATCGACTTAAGTATGATCAGATCTGGTCGGGACACTGCAGATTTACCGGATAACTCCTGAGACTGGGTTTGTGGTGGCGACATGCCAATCATGTCGTGAACTATTGTATATAGTATAAAAAAAAAAAAAAAAAATAGAAAAGAGAAGAAAAAAAAAAAAGAGGTATTGTTTTTATTTGTTCATCTCGGCTCTTTTTGCATGCGAGCCGTAGGTGCTTGTTTTTCTTTTGTTTTTCTTTTCCCAGCAGTTGGTGGCTTTCTAGAAAATTCTTCATTTCCCTTCCCTTTTTCTTTCCTTCCTTTCTTCATCTTCCTCCTTCTTCTTTTTCTTCTGTAGTAAAAAAAAAAAAAAGAGCCACGGCTGTTGTTTCTTTTCCCCATTCCTATTATTCCCGTTCCTTATTATCCCTTTCTTCTAAGTTCCCTCATTTTACTCATTTATTTACAGTTTAGTTCATTCTCATTCCACAACCTTCATATTTCCATTTCCATTCCATTAGTTCATTTACTCTCATTCCATTTCCATTGCAGCTGGTAGTACAGCAGCATTCTGTTATTGTGTCTACCACATCACTTTATCACGACATCATTTCATCATATTACTATTCCATTTGCATTTCACCGCCTGCGCATCCACGGGATCTCATTCCATTCATTTCCATTCCATGTTCAGTTGAGCCAAATGCAGATTTCTTTAACTTTTGATTATTCAGCAAAAATTTCTATTGCAACATTCCACTGAGATGTACCACAGCAGCCAGCTTTTTGTTCTAAGTTTTCATGACTTTGTTGCCCAATGGATTCAAGCCTGGATTCTTGCATACAATAGAGCGAGCTGTATACCCCACGAGCCGCCAAGAATGTTGGCATTTTTGCCACATTTATTTTCATTATTGATTATGCATGCTTAAGCTCTGGCCCAATGCAGTTTTGTGAGTTCCAATGATTAAATGCAGTCCAAAATTAAATATTAAACTGATTTCCAATGCAGTCAAGATAGAAGAATGCACCCAGGCTACCAAAATTGAAGATTTTATTTATTCGGAGCTACTATTCGTGGATTGTTCTAACGGTTTCATGCACATTTTCAAGAACACAATTTAATGAAGACTACCGACTCTTTATGGCATTTAACCTTTGGGTTCTTCAAGGCTACGATTAAGGGGATCATATTCATTGTTTCCGTTGCACAAATTGTAGATCTCAAGGAGGTCTGTTGCAAATTTTAAATGCTGCATAGAGGTCGGCCCTCTATAAAAACCAATGTAAACTTCATTTGCAAGTGTCGGGAGTTTTCTGCTAAAAGCTTGAAGTTCATTTGCAGGAATGAAAGAATTGGCCTCTAATTTTTCAAGCGGCTGTTTGTGAGATTTTCCTTTCTGTTATTTACATTTCTAATAACACTCATATTCCTTAGTTGTTGTTTCATTTGAATTCTGCATGTTGGATTTAAATATTGCTTGTAAGGGAATGAGTCCTGGAATGTAATCTTGGAGGGATTTTCTGCGTACGGTTGTGAGGGAATTAAGTTGATATCTTCTGTTACTTGTTGTTGTTGTACTTTAAGTGATCTGCTATTGTTCTTCCCGATCTTATAACTTCGGCTACGGCCATATTTCCCATTTCTTTCCGCAAAGTTTTAATCTCTTTCCAGCAACTCTAATCTTAAAACAAACTTAGTTTAGTAAGGGAACCAGCCCACTCTAGAGATTGGTCTGGGAGCCATTTCTTGCTTCCAGCCTTTCAATGTTGGCCGGGTCTAGGGTGCAGTTTATATAAAAATCCTTTCCTGTGGCAGATTCGTGACCAATAGGATCATGTTGCATAATAGGATAGACATGAATAACTTCTTTCGCCCAACCTTTTCCTCCAAGTTAGGTTTTGATCATTTTGCTCAAGATCCTTTTTAATGTATGAGACGTGCTTGGTTCTAGATATCTTAAGACTCAGTTTCCAACCTTAGGATTTACTTACATATATGTTATAACACAACCCTAAGAGGATTTGACATACTTTAATGGCTTGTACCTAAGATGCATATGTAACTAAGATGAGATGTATGTAAGGTGAGATGGAACATGAATGCATTATTTCTTGAATTACAAATGGAATGAATTGTCATGCAAAACTTATTCTTTCATGCATCACAAAATCAAACAATATAACTTAAAATGTTTTATGTTACTTGTGGAGCTTTTACAAGATAATTCCAATATTTCATATTCTCCTAACCTTAAGCATAAGTTGACATCTCAAATTTTTATTCTTTATTTGTTTTTATTTTTTTATTATTTTTTATCAAAATTAACACACATGTCAATCGAAATCAAATCCATAACCAAAATCCTAGCTAGACTAACAATCCTAAACCTTAAAAACAAAATCTGAAAATCCCCCACCAAAACCAAAAGAATAATATCAAAGTCTCACAACCTAAGGGCTAAAATAATGCTTCAAAATATGCCCATTAATCGGTAGCATGAAATCTCTCCCTTCTAAGGTTTTTAGCCTGAAGGTATTCTTCTCGAGAATCTCTGAAATCTGATATGGGCCTAACCAAAGAAAATCAAACTTTTGATGATTCCCTTTTTCCTCATGTCTTTTGTCCCATAGTAATACCAAATCTGAAATTCTGAATGATTTAACTTTGGCCCTTCTGTCAAACCATCTCTTGATAACTCGCTCGGTGTTTATTCATGTGATTCATGGCCTCTTCTCTCTTTTCATCAAGGTGCAACAAGCCGGCTCCAACTTCGGCTTCAACTTGATCATTTGTCCCCAAGTACTCTTGTATGAAATGTAAGGTCTGCAACTTCAAATTTGCTAGAAATATCGGGTCTTGCCCATAGACCAAATGATAGGGAGTATTCCCTATGGAATCTTTCACTGGTCCTATCTGCCCAAAGGGCAAACTTTAGTTGGTTGTGCCAGTCCCGAGGGTTCTTTTCCAGCAACTTCTTAATAGTATTCAACAAATTCTTATTTGAAGACTCGACCAACCCATTTCCTTGAGGATAGTAATTGGATGCAAACTTTAAGCTCACTTTGTTATCATATGCCCAATCTGCAAATTGTGTAGAAATAAAAGCTTTACCATTGTCACTGAAAATAGAGTCGGGCATTCCAAATCTTGTTATAATTTGATCCTCAAGAAATTTAATCACAACATCTGTAGTGGCATGTTTAGTAGGAATCGCTTCGTCCACCTTGTACAATGAGTCCGTAGTCGTCAAAATAAATTTATGAGAATCAGAAGAATTTGGGTTAATAACCCCGATGAAATCTAGTCCCCACTGTGCAAATGGTCTCATTTCAACTACAGGATGCAATGGCATGGCTACATTTCTCTCTCTATTTGCAGCCACTTGAAAGATATGACAAGATCGTACATGGGTATGCGCATCCTTGAAAATATGTGGCCAGTAGTATCCTGCTCTCAGGATTTGATGTGCTGTAGCATTGGCTGCACCATGACTAGTTCCATGTTTCCCGTGAAATTCTTGCAACACCCTGGCGACTTCTTCTTTTTTCAAGCACCTCAGGTAGATACCTTCATGATTCTTCTCGTAAAGCACACCATATTTTATCAGATAATTGACAGATTTAAGCCTTAAGGCTCTTCTCTGTGTTGAATTCAGATTAGAAGGACACTTACCAGTCAATAAAAATTGCACAATATCAACATACCAGTCATCCTTAGCCATGTATTCTGTATTTGAGCATTGACCTGTTATTTGCGGATTATTTTCTACGATCGCCTTCGCCAGTCCCTGTCCTCGAACTAGTTTCATTGGTTGGATTTCGAGATCAAATTCTTGGATGGTTGAAATCCATTTTCCTCTCTTCTCACCTAGTTCATTCTGTAAAAACATGGTCTTGACAGCAGAATCGGGCACGATGGCGATAATTCTGCTGTGCACGATGTAGTGCCTAAATTTTTTCACAGTTTTAAAAAGTGCGTACATTTGCTTATCAAGGATTGAATACCTTAATTGAGGGTCTTTCAGGGGGGCACTTAAAAATGCAATGGGTTTTTCGGAACTATCCTCACCTTTTTGGGTTAAGACACTCGCAAAGGAGTGTTCTTATGCAAAAGCATAAATATAAAAAGGCTTGGAGTAGTCTGGACTTATAAGGACAGGGGCTCTGGAAATGGCATCTTTGATATTCTGGAAAGCCACTCTACTTTCCTCGTTCCATTTTACATCCACATATTTCTTGAGCATCCGGTTCAGAGGTTTGGCTATCTCAAGAAAGCTAGAGATAAACTTCCTCACAAAATTGACTCGCCCAAAGAAAGATCTCGGTTCTTTTCTTGCTCGGGAGAGGTAGGTTTTGGATAGCTTGTATCCTTTCCGGGTCGATGGATATGACCTCTTTTGAAATGATGTGACCCAACAATTTCCCTTCTGTCACTCCGAAAATGCACTTTTTGGGATTTAAGGAAATTCCATGTTCTCTGCATCTTTGAAGCACTTTCTTCAAATCTTTAACATGATCCTCTCTCTTCTTCGAGAAAACTGGTGTAGACACCAAAACAGCACCAATACGATTATGTGACTACAAACACTGATCACATTAACACACACAGCCCCCAGGGTAGCCCCTAGAGGTTAAACAGTGGTTCTAACCACTTACACAGCAGTTTTGCAAGTCAAAAATCAGTTTGGCACCTTTTAGACACTTTATTTCTTATTCGTCCCACCCAGGGACGAGTGCAAATTTGTACTCGTCATACCCAAGGACGAGTATGGATTTGTACTCATTTTACCCAGGGACGATTACTAGCGCTCGCTTCTGGGTGGGACGAATGCCAGGTTTGACCAGCAAAAAGTCAGACCTCAGCGCATGACAACTCAGAACTACCACTCGGCTTTTCATGCATGACATAGGAGTGCAAGTGAGTTTTTTTAAAACACATAAAGACATGCACAGAGGCAATTAAGAAGCCCTTGATCAAGAAGAAGTCTTCTCTTCACAAACAAAAGCATTCATGCAAAGAAACACTTTTGCATGTTAATTCAAAGAGACCCCTTGGGTCTATAAAATGGTGAGTTTCCTCACCCAAAGGATATACCGAGCGAGAGCATTCTGAGCAACGAAGTGCTGTTAATTCACTTACTTGCGATTTGCGCCCAAACCCCAATATTTTGACCACAATATTCTATCAATTTGACGACAACACATCACATTAGGTTTCGGACCCATATCAAGCGGATTGGTGTCGAAGCAAGGTTTTATCTGCGGGTGGTTTGCCTTCGGGCACCTCCCCGCTTTACTTCATTTATAGTATTTTAGCTAGTTTCATGTTTATGCAATTATCAAGTTTTTAGTGCATTTAAATTCATTTCAGCTATAGTTAGATTTATCTTTTATTTTTCATACACAGTGCTACCGATTCTTTGTTTGTTTCTTTGAACACGGATTTCAGGTCTATTGAAGGAGTAGCGAGGAATCGACCTTTGTCAATGCAAGCGGCGACAACGTTTTGGTTCGCCCATTTTATATGTGGGCACGCGGAAGAAGGAATTCAGAGACAAGTTGTAGAGAACAATATCTAACGCTCCTATCCCCTAAAAATGAAGGAGACGTATTGTAACACGAATTGAAAAGAATATCAATAAAAAAAGGGCTACATTTCATATTGTTCTTATATCTTGTGTTCATTCATTTGTGTTCCTTCCTTTTAATACGATTTCGTTTAGTTTTTCCTTTTTGTTTTTGGAATCTCGTGTTTTCAATGGCGATCACGGTGGGACGACTGTCCTCTATTTTTTTAGGTTAATTTACTGATCTAAAATTGCTTGTTTTTACAGGTACCTATTTTTTTAACCTCGGACTGTTATTCGTATCTGCACGTGACGATTACAGAATTGGTACTTGTCTCACCCCGAGACGAATAAACTATTCGTTCCACCCTGGGATGATTACGGTCTGTTATTCGCTCCACCCAGGGATGATTATAATTTTGTGCAATTTTCAGAGCAAATCAGAGACATCCTGTTAGGCAGAGAAGAGGTAGGGGTTTTTACAGCTTCTATCAAATTTCTATTTTTTTGTTTTCTGGTTTTCAGTTTGTATGGCTTAGGGAAAGATTTCTTTTCGTTTGCCTGTTTCAATTTTGCACAATTAAAATGAACCCCACACATCACGAGGCATTTTAAACCAAGGCGTTGGTCGTAAAACCCCAACCATTGAACAAGACCAAAGGTGGATTCCATTATCACTTTGGCTTGATATATTGCATCCATTACCTCGATCGCGACTGTTGCTAGACGTAAATCCTGACGAAAGCTGACCGAGTGTAGCTTGGGGTGATTCCCAGCACGCGAGGATAAGTCTTCTATGGTAGGTGTCATAAACAGAGCGATTCCCCTTCCGTACCGCCTATGTTCCACGTATCATCTGCTCTCACGTACCTATAGTCTCCCTCACGTAAGGGCGGGTATATAGAGAGGTTGGTATATCGGTCCGGCAATGGTATATTGAAGGGGCGACCATATTGGGAGTCATAAGAGCCTTCATACTTGCATTTAAATGTTTCACAAAAATCTTCAAAAACAAAACAAACAACAAAAACACACTAAACCAGATTTAGGGCACACTATTAATCTTTAAAAGAGATAATCATTGCTTGTGTGTGTATGCTATTTTCTGTTTAGACAAAAAAAAATCATAAACAAAGATAAAAATCTACGCATTTTGTCACTCACTCCAAAAAAAAAAAAAAAAGCTCCAAGGATTCCCGCAATCGCTTGGTCATCCCCAAAAGGCCCCAAAGGTGTCCATGAACCCTTTGGTCAACCCAAAAGCACCCTGAAGGTTCCCATAAGTGATGCAGGACCATCCAACAAAATATGGGAAATCTTGTATTTTTCCCTAAATTTTAGTGCATCTTGCTGGGGCCATAACTTCTCAACCGTAGCTCCGATTGACGTGAAATTTTACAGGTAGTTAGTTGGGAAAACCTAATTTTTCCCAAGAAAATGAGTTTCTGGGGCCATAAAGTTGTATTTCCCCAGAAAACTCATTTTCGGGGCCAAATTCCATCATCTAGGGCCTCAAAATTAGGTTTTAAAATTGCTTACCTAATTTTTTGCGCTTTTTGAGCTGTTCGAAGGTTAATATCTCCTAATGTATTTAGATTTAGGACTTGAAACTTCATTTTTGGCTTATATACTGTAAGAGGGATGCGCACACCAATTTTGGGCCCCATATGACTCATTTTCAATTTTAGGGTTTTTAGAGAGACATCGTCATGGTGCTCACCTGCAGCCAAGCCCAATCACGGGCGAATGTTGTGGGGAATGTCCAAAGAAACATGAGTCGCATCCGTTATAGTCCCCAGGATTTGGTCATACCACCTTGGCGACCTAACACAAGGCAGTCCCTACACACATTAACGAAAAGGGACTATAGGGGCACCTCTTCTAGGGGCACTCCTGTTCAGCATAGCACCCAGCACGCACCCTCCCATGAGAGGTATATCCATAGGAGAGCTCCCTTAGATGCTCACTATGAGTGGTCATCTCACCATGAAGCACTAGGTCAACATAGGGTTCAACGGGAGGAAACACATGATTACACTATCCCTCCTTCACCCCCTCTAGTTGTTAGGACTACAAGGAAAAATACAGAGCACAAGGCTCCTCAGGCGGGGCGAGCCAACTCTTCCCATTCCTCTTTCACTTACAAAAGAGAGCACGAGGAAAACCCTTACCTTCCTCAAGAGCAATATACATCGCGAGAGCAATACACCTCCGCAATTGCTAGCTTTCAGGATTACCTATTGAGGCCAAAGCCTCGGGGGAATGCCGCTACCCCCAACAGAGGGAGGCAACCTATAGAGATCTCGGATCACCATGACCGAGATAGATATCTAGGAGAGGCATCTAGGCCTTCTAGATATGAGATGATAGGACCAACTATCTTAGAATCTGCCAAGCATATTGCACGTCAGATGCAACTCACGATACTTGAGCTGGAACAACAACAGTTAGAGCAACAATATCTTTTAAATCAAGAGTGCCTTCAACGCCAGGAGGATGAGTTACAACACATTATGCAGGTGAAGACTCCAACCCCTCGCATGCATAAGACAAAACATTATGAGAAACACAACTGGGTGCAAGATAGGTCTCTACGACCTTATCAAACGTTGCCCTCGACGCCTCCTAGACTTGAGTGGGAGGCCAATCCTAAGACCAATGACGGGTGCCTTCTTCAGGCGCCCACCCGGGTTCATGGACCACCCCCAAAAATTATTCAAGAAGCCTCTAAGGAACCTGAGCTAGAAAAAGAGTGGACTAAAACGAAATACCAAAGCATGGGGGGTGCTATTCAGTCATCCCTCTCAAGGCATCAAGTTTCCCACAACTTGCAACGGGAACAAATCAAAGTGGAGGAGCTCAAATTCCCCGATACAAGCAATGTGCTGCCCGATAACTTAGAGTTGGTAGAAACCAAGATTTTGGGGCCACAAAAGCCCAACTCATGCGAAACTCCTCTCAAAGAGGATCAACCCCTGGTTGTAGAGCTACCTGATGATGAGGTCTTCCATATCTTAGAATCACCAGATTCTGATAAGCCTGACTCTCTCGCCAAAGACGAGTCAGCATATGCAATAGTGCCATGGGACCCATTCGATTCTGACAACATTAATCACCATCAGTGCCGAAGGCAGACCTTGTCCTCCTATTCGTGCATAAGGCCGATCCATTCGTGCCAATTCCTATAGAGCCAGATCCGGTGCACAAAGATCATCACGTTGGGGGTACCTCTATTCCCTGAAGAGCCAGTGGGTTACACCAAATGCTCCAAAGGTGTCCATAAACCCTTTGGTCAAACCAAACGCTCCAAAGGTGTCCATAAACCCTTTGGTCAAACCAAACGCTCCAAAGGTGTCCATAAACCCTTTGGTCAAACCAAAATCTCCAAGGATTATCGCAATCTCTTGGTCACCCCAAAAGCTCCAAGGATTATCGTAATCTCTTGGTCACCCCAAAATCTCCAAGGATTATCGCAATCTCTTGGTCATCCCAAAAGCTCCAAGGATTATCGCAATCGCTTGGTCATCCCAAAAAGCTCCAAGGATTATCGCAATCTCTTGGTCATCCCCAAAATCTCCAAGGATTATCGTAATCGCTTGGTCATCCCAAAAAGCTCCAAGGATTATCGCAATCGCTTGGTCATCCCAAAAAGCTCCAAGGATTATCGCAATCTCTTGGTCATACCAAAAGCTCCAAGGATTATCGCAATCGCTTGGTCATCCCAAAAAGCTCCAAGGATTATCGCAATCTCTTGGTCATCCCCAAAAGCTCCAAGGATTATCGCAATCGCTTGGTCATCCCAAAAAGCTCCAAGGATTATCGTAATCTCTTGGTCATACCAAAAGCTCCAAGGATTATCGCAATCGCTTGGTCATCCCAAAAAGCTCTAAGGATTATCGCAATCGCTTGGTCATCCCAAAAAGCTCCAAGGATTATCGCAATCGCTTGGTCATCCCAAAAAGCTCCAAGGATTATCGCAATCTCTTGGTCAACCCCAAAAGCTCCAAGGATTATCACAATCTCTTGGTCATCCCAAAAGCTCCAAGGATTATCGCAATCTCTTGGTCAACCCTAAAAGCTCCAAGGATTATCGCAATCGCTTGGTCATCCCAAAAAGCTCCAAGGATTATCGTAATTTCTTGGTCAACCCCAATAGCTCCAAGGATTCTCATAATCTCTTGGTCAGCCCTAAATGCCCCAAAGGTATTTATAAACCCTTTGGTCAACACCAAATGCTCCAAGCATTACCATAACTGCTTGGTCAAAATACATATTCAAAAATCAACAAAAATAACACAAAAAAAAATCATCATCACAAAAACAATTGCATTTCAATTCCATGCATTCTAAAAAAAATTAATCATCACAAAAACAATTGCATTTCAATTTCATGCATTCTCATAAAAAAAATGAAATCACCAAAAATTTTGCATGCATTTTCATAAAAATCAAAATACAAAAATATAGGTTGCATTAAACATTGCATCCATCCCTTGCATGCTTCGATAGGTCATACAAGTCAAAAGCACCATAGGCTGTCATTACTTGGCAATTCCATCATTTCCACCTCAAATCCATTTCCATAAACGCATACATCCAACATATCACCTTTTTATTTTAGCATAGTCAGTTGTTTCCTAATGTATATAAGGTTTTCGTCATTCAGATGTCTTTAAATTTCTCACCAAAAACTGTACACAGTTAAACAGATTTTACACGGGAAAGTTTTACTTGGATCACACCTTGTTACGTCACGTCCCAACACAAATTAACACACATAAAAATTCCTAAGTTGTGTGAACGAAAGATGAAACTTGCACCGTAATCCAGGTCACCATAAGCAAAACGGCTATCTTGCTTATCCCCCTGTGCGAATGACCCTAGAAATGCTGAGAGTTGGCAAAAGGACAAGCTTCCTCCCTACCCAATTCCCCATGAATCCCAAGTTCTCAAAAGTTGCAAAGACATCAAACATTTGCAAAACATCAAAACACTAAAATTTGACATCCTACAGTGCACACATCAAAAGGCACAAACAATAGTGATTCTCGTCACTCCATATTTCAATCCCTTGCTCCAAAAAAAAAAAAAAAAAAAAAAAAAACATCAATAAAACAAAATAAACAGTGATCTTATCACTATAAAGAGCAAGTATCCCCATACCCTTGAAGAAAAGAAGGGAGTCGAACTTGAATCCCTGGAACTCTCAGCATTTCGACAGGACATAAGGCAAGCTTCAGTATCGGTTTGGTTGATAGCCTATCGGTCACTGGCGGTAAACCTCCCGCATGACGATATATCTGTCACATAAACTTGTGTATAGATCAATGTTTGCATGTGGATGAGCTAGCTTATGGTATCCTAGATAGCATCGCAGATTAATCTAACCAAACACAATCAAGGAGTTAGTGGAGCTAATTAGGTGATCCTCAGTACATGTTCGGTTGAAATCCCATCTGGCACTAGCGGTATCCTGATGAATAACACATAAACGAACTCAATTGCACACACGGGGATGTGAAATAACTTGGTTAAATTCAAGTCGAATTTATACCTTGTTCAAAAGTCTTGCGAGATAAATGTACAGTCTTGGCTAGTTAGTTAAAATATCTGAATCTAAGAAAAGCTTAACTACATTTTAAAAACAACTGTCACATTTTATTCCGTACATCACCATCAAAATATATGCAAAATACAAAAACACACAGTTATCACATGCCAAGTCATTCCACAAAGTCATCCCATTAGTATAGCAAGTCAGTCAAATCTTGTACAGTCTATGGTGCATCGACACATCATCAACACCTCATTTCATTCATTCCCTATCCATACATCATACAAATTAAAAACATCACATTCATAATCGCCTCTGCATACATCAAACACATACATAAAAACACGCAAAACAACCAAAATATAAAAAAAAAAAAAAACAAACAAACACAACAAAACAACCAAAATATATAAAAAAAAAAAAAAACAAACAAACACAACAAAACAACCAAAATATAAAAAAAAAAAAAAAAAAAAAAAAACAAACACAACAAAACAACCAAAATATAAAAATGACAAATGCCAACAAAAACACTAAAAATTGTCGGATAAAAGTGCTCTTGCACTTGACCTCTTGGCATAAGAAAACTGATGTCGGGGTCTACCTTGTCATTATCCTACTCCCCAAGAAGGCTACCATAGCCGGACCGCTCCACGGGAAGACGGATTTTCGCCAATGTTAACCCCAAATAGCATTCCAAAATGGGTTCACACCCACCAAAAATAGGTCAGAACAATCGAGAAACTGCTTGAGCATTCAACAGACAACATCTAAAGGCACCCTCACTTAAGTCATCTTGGGTCAAGCGACTCGTCGCTTTTCTCATGGCAGTCCTTCCTTCATCGATTCGTCGCTTGAGGGGGTAGTCACACTTAAGTCATCAATCAACAAACACACACCCAATCACGGCAATAGCATGCATTCAAAGAATCATTGACAAAGACAATCACGCTCCTGCTTGGGGTAGCAAACAAGCAATTATCACAAACTTATTAAACACTTGGCATTCCCGAAGCATGAACACAAGGTTCCCCCATGGATAAAAGGTTGCGCCCTTTGCCTATTCATGACTGATCAATGTCCAAGCTCAAGTCACACCTCACCAAAATAGGTTAATACTTGAAATCAAATTCCTTAGCTTGTCAGAAGCAAGGATTCAAGAATGCATGCCCTTTCCATGCTTGGGGCATCAAGAGTTGGTTAGGTTACTAAGAAACCCTAATCATTAGTGCTTTGGTTATCTATTTTTGCTCGGTGCTGCACCTTGCACAACGCTTCCCAAAAAGGGGCATCTGTAGACACCAAAACAGCACCAATCCAATTATGTGACTACAAACACTAATCACATTAACACACACAGCCCCCAGGGTAGCCCCTAGAGGTTAAACAGTGGTTCTAACCACTTACACAGTAGTTTTGCAAGTCAAAAATTAGTTTGGCACCTTTTAGACACTTTATTTCTTATTCGTCCCACCTAGGGATGAGTGCGAATTTGTGCTCGTCCTACCCAAGGACGAGTATGGATTTGTACTCGTTTTACCTAGGAACGATTACTAGCGCTCGCTTCTGGGTGGGAGGAATGCCAGGTTTGACCAGCAAAAAGTCAGACCTCAGCGCATGACAACTTAGAACTACCACTCAGCTTTTCATGCATGACATAGGAGTGCAAGTGAGTTTTTCTAAAACACACAAAGACATGCACAAAGGCAGTTAAGAAGCCCTTGATCAAGAAGAAGTCTTCTCTTCACAAACAAAAGCATTCATGCAAAGAAACACTTTTGCATGTTAATTCAAAGAGACCCCTTGGGTCTATAAAATGGTGAGTTTCCTCACCCAAAGGATATACCGAGCAGGAGCATTCTGAGCAACGAAGTTCTGTTAATTCACTTACTTGCGATTTGCACCCAAACCCCAATATTTTGACCACAATATTCTATCAATTTGATGACAACACATCACATCAGGTTTCGAACCCATCTCAAGCGGATTGGTGTCGAAGCAAGGTTTTATCCGCGGGTGGTTTGCCTTCGGGCACCTCCCCGCTTTACTTCATTTATAGTATTTTAGCTAGTTTCATGTTTATGCATTTATCAAGTTTTTAGTGCATTTAGATTCATTTCAGCTATAGTTAGATTTATCTTTTATTTTTCATACACAAGTGCTACGATTCTTTGTTTGTTTCTTTGAACACAAATTTCAGGTCTATTGAAGGAGCGGCGAGGAATCGACCTTTGTCAATGCAAGCGGCGACAACGTTTTGGTTCACCCATTTTATATGTGGGCACGCGGAAGAAGGAATTCGAGAGACAAGTTGTAGAGAACAATATCTAACGCTCCTATCCCCTAAAAAGGAAGGAGACGTATTGTAACACGAATTGAAAAGAATATCAATAAAAAAAGGGTTACATTTCATATTGTTCTTATATCTTGTGTTCATTCATTTGTGTTCCTTCCTTTTAATATGATTTCGTTTAGTTTTTCATTTTTGTTTTCGGAATCTCGTGTTTTCAACTGGGATATCATCCACATACACGATGATGCATTTGCCTATTAGCCCTCTGAATGCGTAATCCATGGTGCGTTGAAAAGTTGCACCAGCATTTAACAGTCCGAACGACATTCTCTTATATGCAAATGTCCCCCACTTGGTAGTGAAGGCTGTTTTCATCCCGTCATCCGGATGTATAAGAATTTGGTTGTACCCCGAATATCCATCGATAAAGGACATCATTTCAGATCCATTTACCATTTGCAGAATTTCATCGATTGATGGTAATGGATAATTATCTTTTTGAGAGGCTTTATTAAGATTTCAAAAATCTATGCACAGCCTAATCTCTCCACTCTTTTTTCTTACTGGAACGAGGTTGGCCACCCAGGTTGAGTGCCTAACAGGAAAAATGATTTTCGCTTCCAATAATATTTTAACCTCCTTTTCGATCAAAGGCTCCAATAGCGGGTTAACAACTCGCTGTCTTTGCCTAAAAGGCTTGGAGTCTGGCTTCAAAGGGATGGTATGTGTGATAATGTTCTGGTTGTAAGTCTTCAGCTCATTGTAGTTCCAAGAAATACAATCTATGTAATGCTTCAATGCTTGTATTATATTGCTCCTTTCTTCCTCTCTACATGCCTTTGCTATGTACACCTCCTTTGGATTGTCTGCACTCCCTAGATTAATTGAATCACATGCATCTTTGGGGAGTGGGACTCTTTTTCTTTTCTTGTTATTGCATTCCATGTCGAACATCTTTTCTAATGAAACCACGTCTTTAGGAATTTTGTTGGATTGATACGCAGTTTCACTTTCTTCTGTTTCATCCTGCCACCTTTGTTCCTCATCAATCACCTCGTTTTCAAAAATACCCGAGTTTGTGACAAACTTGAAGATGTGCTTGTCACTTTCAAAAACCTGGAAATTCTTTACATTATCGAGTATTGATGGACAAGGAACCGACTCAATGGAAAACTTTTTACATCTTTTTATATCCACCGGGTTTAACATGCCCGCGACGTACCGCAAGAGAGTCTTGCTATTCGATTTCCTCTCCTAGAAATAAGGGCTATGTTGAATGCATCAAACTCCTCCATGAGGTCCATAACCCTAGTTCTATAAAGGCTCAGTATTCTGTCGCGGCATGTATACTGTCCTTTGATTTGCTTGAAAACCAACTCAGAATCTCCCAAAACCTTCAAGCATTTAACATGTTTGCTCAATGCTAGACGTAAACCATAGATCAATGCTTCGTATTCTGCCACATTATTTGTGCAAGGCAATTGCGATCCGTAGGCAGCCAATAATGGTTTACCTCCTGGACCAGTGAGCTCGACTCCAACTCCTGCTCCCTGTCTAGACTTTGATCCATCAAACTTGAGCAACCACGTGTAATCCTTTTCCTCAGAAGAACCACCATGACACACTTCTTCTTTAAGCTCATCAGCAGCTTTCTCAACATCAAGTGCATAGACCCCTAGGTCTGGCTCAGAAAACTGAACCTCATTCGGCTTGTTGAAATCCGTTATAATCTCCTTAAGCCTCGGTTTGTTTTCCACTCTGATTTGGTTTGCAACGCCCTTCCATGGCAGCCACATATGTGAGTAGTCTATTGAAAAATAACCATTCAGAGTTTTCATCCAGTCTCTCACAAGTAACATTCCATACCTACTTGGGATGTTAACCACCAAAATGTCTACAACCTCGCTGGACCCTGGGTTCGGAATTTAATTGAATCTTGACATCATATAAGGTCCCTACTACATTTACCTCTGAACGGTCCAATTGCAAGACCGTGCATTTGGATGAAACCGGTTGTAGACCCAGCATTTGACATATCTCCATAGGCATGAGGTTGCTCGTGGTTCCTGTGTCCACAAAATAGTTATGCAAGTTCTTACCCGCAATTCTTAGAGTCAATAAGAATGGCGGGACATCCCTTCTCTCCTTTCGCAAAATCATATGGGATTCAACTCTTTTTTCCTTCCACTTTGGATCAGGTGAGTTCAAAGCCTTGATCAAAGCCTCCTTTTGGCCAGGTAATATAGCTGCATCCAATAACAAAATGCTAGATTTGGACTTCTTCATATCCTCCACTACGTCATAATTTGGTTTCTCTAATTTGACTGTCTTCTGTATGCCATTAGACATTTCTTTTCTGAGTGGAGGAGGAGGATTATTATCTGCCTTAGTGTTTGGAGGAAGAATAGAATTATTTGGAGGTGTTGATGAGGTTTGAGGGGCTTTAGATTTACTCCTCAAATGGTACCCATGAGTCCCCTTTTTGAAATCTCGAAAATCTTACACCTCCTATTCCAAAATTTCGTCTTCTTCCTCCTCGCTCTCACCCTCTTGGTGATATATTGTTTCCATCACCATAATATTTTCATCTTGATGATACGATGGATCCTCATTTGATACCAGTTCCAAATCATCAACTTGTGATTGAAGACAATGAGTGTATCTAGCAATCTTAGGACAATTCCTCTCGTTGTGTTCTTTTGTGTTATGCAACCTGCACCCCATTTCCCACGCCAAATCTGAAAGATTCAAAAGAGAATTGGATTGGCTAGGGCCTGCAGAAGCATCTAATTGATTAGCAATGGGAGCAGGAACTCCCCCATTGTTTGGCTTGGTGTTCCAGTGCCTCCCTCTATTGTTAAAATTCTGATTTGGGTGAGGGTCATGGGACTCATACTTTTGCTGTTGAACCCTGTCATTGCTCAGTTTAAGCACTAGTTTCTTGAGCTCCTCGAATTCTTAATAAACATCTTTTGATGGAATCATATTGTTGTTAACCCCCGTTGGATTCGCATAATTAATGGGGTCTTGATTCCACATTTGGGTTGGGTTCTGAGAAATTTGATTCCCATATGGATTGATACCTTGAATCGGGATTGGATTCGGAAAAGGAACTATGGCTTGAGGATTGACTTGACTAGTTTCCTGCGTAGTTGATTGACTATTCTACAAAAATGCAGGAACAGGTGGAATGGCTGTGATTGGTTGGATTGGAATGGGTGCATATGCGGGTGCTGGTGGATACAGCTGATGATATGGGAAGGCATTCATACTTGGCATTTGTGGTGCCATGAGTTGATTTGCCTAGGGAGCTTGACCATATGGAGCACACTGTCCCATCATAGGCATCTGGGTAAACCCATAGCCTTGCGGTGTCAATTGCTGCTCAATAGTCATGGCTTCATTATAGGCCAAAGCCAGCGTGGTGACCTGAGGATTGCGCCTTGCAAACATAGCTGTCATGGGGTCCAATGCCCCAAAATATATCTGCAAAGCCACTACGGTATCGATGGCAAAAATGTCTAATTGCTTTGTTATAGTTCTTTTGGAATCTCTGATTAAACATTCGAATTGGTTCCCCTTGGCCCTGTTTGCATGTAATAAACTTATTGTAAATAGTTGTGGGATCTAAGGGTGATCTAAATTGATTGACAAAGGCATTTTCCATTTGTGTCCAAGAGGTGATTGAACTAGTTGGCAAGCATATATACCATTCATATGCTATTGGATCCAAGATCATGGGGAAAAGTCTGCAGGCTACATCTTCATGCTGAACTTGCAACCTAATTAAAACATCCCTATAGGCTTGGATATGTTCTTCTACTGTTCTCAGGCCATCTGGTTTGTATTTGGGCATAAATATTTCAATGTTCTTGGGGATTTCATGGATATCCCCAGCAATGTTCAAAGGAGTATTGTTGGCTCCATACCAAGGAGCTGCTGGAGCTTGAGCCATCTAACTCAGAATTGATGAAGACAAACCTACAATAGCAGTAGAAATATTACTGACTATAGGCACACTAAGGGCAATAGATATTACTGGCGTAGGTCCACTCGATGTTCCTGGAGAAAATAGGTCTTTTACGACTGGTGAACTTACGACTTGCTTAGTTTTATTCTTGGGAGTGCCAGTAAGGTCGTGAAAAATGGTTTCCCCGGTTGTTTGGGACCTGGTTGTAATACGCCGTGGTGGGTACAGCCTACCCAATGAAACCCTCGGCTATTTCGAAGAAAACCTGTAATAAAAACAGAATTGCAGTTTAGCCGTAAATGATTTCAAAATTAAATCAAAAACAAAATATTCAGATATGAAAATCAAAATAGATAAACCAATTCAGGCCCTCCTTCTAGCGCCAATCTGTTGAGTGGTGTTTTCACCCAATTGTGAAAGCACACTCTCCAGTAGGATCTGAGTCCTAAAATCCTTTGCTTGCAAAGAAGGTAACTTCTCCAAGGTTCCTGTTATGCTGATTCTTTGTCTACCAATGATGTTATTCAAGTGAAATGCTAGGAATACCTTAGGGTTTGCAAGTGGATGTTAACAAGGGGCACTCGGGTTTATATAATTTGAATTTATAGTGGACCCAAAGTGAATAATTGTACTTTAATCTTGGATTTTGATGGATTTTCAGTTATTTATTTGGATACAGTAATTAAACTGTAAAAAATAAAGCAAGGGTTTGAACAATAAAGAAAAGTAAATGAAAGAGAAACTAAACTACGATCGAATGCTGCCATCAATTCGATGAAACCGAAGATAATGAGGTTTTCTCGCATGCAACCTAACCTAATGAACCCGCAAACTTGCATAATCCAAATAAGCTAGGTGCGGGCTTCTAAGGTTTCTATCGTAATTCCGGATTCAGGCATTCGCATGAAGCAACCAAGAGCACTTGCATTAAACTTCACCTAAAAGCCTTATAAATCTGAAATGAATGATATAATATTAAATCATGCATACAAAAAATGACTCCTTCTTTCTCATCAATTAGATGCCAACTCTCTGTATTTTGTATTAAATGATATGTCAATTACATTCAAAGAATGTTCCAGGCATAAATATTCCAGAAAAAAGAAGGAAATTGCCCAAGTGCAGGCCTAGAATAGCATGAAGCTCTTGTCTCTGCAACTCGGCAATCGACAATTTCCAACCCCTCTTTCAATCTGCACTTCTGGCTTTATACTAACGGAAACGACTCTTCGATTCTCCCTGTGTCGCTTTGTTTCATCTTCCTGCATGTGACCCTTCAACTTCCCTTTCTTTTCACTGCTTTTGACTCACTCGATGCCGAGACCGTTGAAATCCTTCGTTGCATGTAACGCTTCTGTAACTCTGACATCTGTACACCACGTGTCCTATGTTTTCTATGCCTTCTGTAACGTTTTCCTGTGCAAATCATGACAAAAACTGCATGCAGCCTGTTCACCTTCCTAGCCACGAAAACGTGACATGTCACGATTTCGTGACGTGTTTTGATCCTCAAGAAATTTAATCACAACATCTGTAGTGGCATGTTTAGTAGGAATCACTTCTGTCCACCTTGTACAGTAGTCTGTAGCTGTCAAAATGAATTTATGAGAATCGGAAGAATTTGGGTTAATAACCCCGATGAAATCTAGTACCCACTGTGCAAATGGTCTCATTTCAACTATAGGTTGCAACGACATGGCTGCATTTCTCTCTCTATTTGTAGCCACTTGACAGATATGACAAGATCGTACATGGGTATGCGCATCCTTGAAAATATGTGGCCAGTAGTATCCTGCTCTCAGGATTTGATGTGCTGTAGCATTGGCTGCACCATGACCAGCTCCATGTTTCCCATGAAATTCCTGCAACACACTGGCAGCTTCTTCTTTGTTCAAGCACCTCAGGTAGATACCTTCATGATTCTTCCTGTAAAGCACACCAAATTTTATCAGATAATTGACAGATTTAAGCCTTAAGGCTCTTCTCTCGTGTTGAATTCAGATTAGAAGGACACTTACCGACTCAATAAAAATTGCACAATATCAACATACCAGTCATCCTTAGCCATGTATTCTGTATTTGAGCATTGACCTGTTATTTGCGGATTATTTTTTGCGATCACCTTTTCCAGTCCCTGTCCTCGAACTAGTTTCATTGGTTGGATTTCGAGATCAAATTATTGGATGGTTGAAATCCATTTTCCTCTCTTCTCACCTAGTTCATTCTGTAAAAACATGGTCTTGACAGCAAAATCGGGCACGATGGCGATAATTCTGCTGTGCACGATGTAGTGCCTAAATTTTTTCACAGTTTTAAAAAGTGCGTACATTTGCTTATCAAGGATTGAATACCTTAATTGAGCGTATTTCAGGGGGGCACTTAAAAACACAATGGGTTTTTCGGCACTATCCTCACCTTTTTGGGTTAAGACACTCGCAAAGGAGTGTTCTGATGCAAAAGCATAAATATAAAAAGGCTTGGAGTAGTCTGGGATTATAAGGACAAGGGCTCTGGAAATGGCATCTTTGATATTTTGGAAAGCCACTCTACTTTCCTCGTTCCATTTTACATCCACATATTTCTTGAGCATCTGGTTCAGAGGTTTGGCTATCTCAGCAAAGCTAGAGATAAACTTCCTCACAAAATTGACTCGCCCAAAGAAAGATCTCGGCTTCTTTTACTGCTCGGGAGAGGTAGGTTTTGGATAGCTTGTATCCTTTCTGGGTCGATGGATATGCCCTATTTTGAAATGATGTGACCCAAAAATTTCCCTTCTGTCACTCCGAAAATGCACTTTTTGGGATTTAAGGAAATTCCATGTTCTCTACATCTTTGAAGCACTTTATTCAAATCTTTAACATGATCCTCTCTCTTCTTCAAGAAAATTGGGATATCATCCACATACATGATGATGCATTTGCCTATTAGCCCTTTGAATGCGTAATTGGCACGTTGAAAATTTGCACCAGCATTTAACAGTCCGAACGACATTCTCTTATATGCAAATGTCCCCCACTTGGTAGTGAAGGCTGTTTTCATCCTATCATCTGGATGTATAAGAATTTGGTTGTACCTCGAATATCCATCGAGAAAGGACATCATTTCAGATCCATTTACCATTTGCAGAATTTCATCGATTGATGGTAATGGATAATTATCTTTTTGAGAGGCTTTATTAAGATTTCAAAAATCTATGCACAGCCTAATCTCTCCACTCTTTTTTCTTATCTGGAATGAGGTTGGCCACCCAGGTTGAGTGCCTAACGAGAAAAATTATTTTTGCTTCCAATAATCTTTTAACCTCCTTTTCGATCAAAGGCTCCAATAGCGGGTTAACAACTCGCTGTCTTTGCCTAAAAGGCTTGGAGTCTGGCTTCAAAGGGATGGTATGTGTGATAATGTTCTGGTTGTAAGTCTTCAGCTCATTGTAGTTCCAAGCAATACAATCTATGTAATGCTTCAATGCCTGTATTATATTGCTCCTTTCTTCCTCTGTACATGCCTTTGCTATGTACACCTCCTTTGGATTGTCTGCACTCCCTAGATTAATTGAATCGCATGCATCTTTGTGGAGTGGGACTCTTTCTTTTCTTGTTCTTGCATTCCATGTCGAACATATTTTCTAATGAAACCACGTCTTTAGGAATTTTGTTGGATTGATACGCAGTTTCACTTTCTTCCGTTTCATCCTGCCACCTTTGTTCCTCATCAATCACCTGATTTTCAAAAATACTCGAGTTTGTGACAAACTTGAAGATGTGCCTGTCACTTTCAAAAACCTGGAAATTCTTTACATTATCAGGTATTGATGGACAAGGAACCAGCTCAATGGAAAAAAATTTACATCTTTTTATATCCATCGGGTTTAACATGCCCGCGATGACTGCAAGAGAGTCTGCTATTCTATTTCCTCTCCTAGAAATAAGGGCTATGTTGAATGCATCAAACTCCTCCATGAGGTCCATAACCCTAGTTCTATAAAGGCTCAGTCTTCTGTCGCGGCATGTATACTGTCCTTTGATTTGCTTGACAACCAACTCAGAATCTCCCAAAACCTTCAAGCATTTAACATGTTTGCTCAATGCTAGACATAAACCATAGATCAATGCTTCGTATTCTGCCACATTATTTGTGCAAGGAAATTGCAATCGTAGGCAGCCAATAATGGTTTACCTCCTGGACCAGTGAGCTCGACTCCAGCTCCTACTCCCTGTCTAGACTTTGATCCATCAAACTTGAGCAACCACGTGTAATCCTTTTCCTCAGAAGAACCACCATGACACACTTCTTATTTAAGCTCGTCAGCATCTTTCTCAACATCAAGTGCATAGACCCCTAGGTATGGCTCAGAAAACTGAACCTCATTCGGCTTGTTGAAATCCGTTATAATATCCTTAAGCCTCGATTTGTTTTCCACTCTGATTTGGTTTGCAACGCCCTTCCATGGCAGCCACATATGTGAGCAGTCTGTTGAAAAATAACCATTCGTAGTTTTCATCCAGTCTCTCGCAAGTAACATTCCATACCTACTTGGGATGTTAACCACCAAAATGTCTACAACCTGCTGGACCCTGGGTTCAGAATTTAATTGAATCTTGACATCATATAAGGTCCCTACTACATTTACCTCCGAACGGTCCAATTGCAAGACCGTGCACTTGGATGAAACCGGTTGTAGACCCAAAATTTGACATATCTCTGTAGGCATGAGGTTGCTCGTGGCTCTTGTGTCCACCAAAAAGTTATGCAAGTTCTTACCCACAATTCTCAGAGTCAATAAGAATGGCGGGACATCCCTTCTCTCCTTTCGCAAAATCATATGGGATTCAGCTCTATTTTCTTTCCACTTTGGATCAGGTGAGTTCAAAGCCTTGATCAAAGCCTCCTTTTGGCCATGTAATCTAGCTGCGTCCAATAACAAAATGCTAGATTTGGACTTCTTCATATCCTCCACTACGTCATAATTTGGTTTCTCTAATTTGACTGTCTTCTGTATGCCATTAGAAATTTCTTTTCTAAGTGGAGGAGGAGGATTATTATCTACCTTAGTGTTTGGAGGAAGAATAGAATTATTTGGAGGTGTTGATGAGGTTTGAGGGGCTTTAGATTTACTCCTCAAATGGTACCCATGAGTCCCCTTTTTGAAATCTCGAAAAGCTTGCACCTCCTATTCCAAAATTTCGTCTTCTTCCTCCTCGCTCTCACCCTCTTGGTGATATATTGTTTCCATCACCATAATATTTTCATCTTGATGATACGATGGATCCTCATTTGATACCAGTTCCAAATCATCAACTTGTGCTTGAAGACAATGAGTGTATCTAGCAATCTCAGGACAATTCCTCTCGTTGTGTTCTTTTGTGTTATGCAACTTGCACCCCATTTCCCACGCCAAATCTGAAATATTCAAAAGAGAATTGGATTGGCTAGGGCCTGCAGAAGCATCTAATTGATTAGCAATGGGAGCAGGAACTCCCCCATTGTTTGGCTTGGTGTTCCAAGTGCCTCCCTCTATTGTTAAAATTCTGATTTGGGTGAGGGGCATGGGACTCATACTTCTACTGTTGAACCCTGTCATTGCTCAGTTTAAGCACTAGTTTCTTGAGCTCCTCGACTTCTGAATAAACATATTTTGGTGGAATCATATTGTTGTTAACCCCCGTTGGATTCACATAATTAATGGGGTCTTGATTCCACATTTGGGTCGGGTTCTAAGAAATTTGATTCCCAAATGGATTGATACCTTGAATCGGGATTGGATTCGGAAAAGGAACTATGGCTTGAGGATTGAATTGACTAGTTTCCTGCATAGTTGATTGACTGTTCTGCAAAAATGCAGGAACAGGTGGAATGGCTGTGATTGGTTGGATTGGAATGGGTGCATATGTGGGTGCTGGTGGATACGGCTGCTGATATGGGAAGGTGTTCATACTTGGCATTTGTGGTGCCATGAGTTGATTCTCCTAGGGAGCTTGACCATATGGAGCACACTGTCCCATCATAGGCATCTGGGTAAACCCGTAGCCTTGCGATGTCAATTGCTGCTCAATAGTCATGGCTTCATTATAGGCCAAAGCCAGCGTGGTGACCTGAGGATTGCGCCTTGCAAACATAGCTGTCATGGGGTCCAATGCCCCAAAATATATCTGCAAAGCCACTGCGAGATTGATGGCAAAATGTCTAATTGCTCTGTTATAGTTCTTTTGGAATCTCTGATTAAACATTCAGATTGGTTTCCCTTGGCCCCGTTTGCATGTAATAAACTGATTGTAAATAGTTGCGGGATCTAAGGGTGATCTAAATTTATTGACAAAGGCATTTTCCATTTGTGTCCAAGAGGTGATTGAACTAGTTGGCAAGCATATATACCATTCATATGCTATTGGATCCAAGCTCATGGGGAAAAGTCTGCAGGCTACATCTTCATGCTGAACTTGCGACCTAATTAAAACATCCCTATAGGCTTGGATATGTTCTTCTCACTGTTCTTAGGCCATCTGGTTTGTATTTGGGCATAAATCTTTCAATGTTCTTGGGGATTTCATGGATATCCCCAGCAATGTTCAAAGGAGTATTGTTGGCTCCATACCAAGGAGCTGCTGGATCTTGAGCCATCTAACTCAGAATTGATGAAGACAAACCTACAATAGCAATAGAAATATTACTGACTATAGACACACTAGGGGCAACAGATATTACTGGCGTAGGTCCACTCGATGTTCCTAGAGAAAATAGGTCTTTTGCGACTGGTGAACTTACGACTTGCTTAGTTTTATTCTTGGGAGTGCCAGTAAGGTCGTGAAAAATGGTTTCCCCGGTTTTTTGGGACCTAGTTGCAATACGCCATGGTGGGTCCAGCCTGCCCAATGAAACCCTCGGCTATTTCGAAGAAAACCTGCAATAAAAATAGAATTGCAGTTTAGCCGTAAATGATTTCAAAATTAAATCAAAAACAAAATATTCAGATATGAAAATCAAAATAGATAAACCAATTCAGGCCCTCCTTCTAGCGCCAATCTTTTGAGTGGTGTTTTCACCCAATTGTGAAAGCACACTCTCCGATAGGATCTGAGTCCTAAAATCCTCTGCTTGCAAAGAAGGTAACTTCTCCAAGGTTCCTCGTTATGCTGATTCTTTGTCTACCAATGATGTTATTCAAGTGAAATGCTAGGAATACCTTAGGGTTTGCAAGTGGATGTTAACAAGGGGCACTCGGGTTTATATAATTTGAATTTACAGTGGACTCAAAGTGAATAATTATACTTTAATCTTGGATTTTGATGGATTTTTAGTTATTTATTTGTATACAGTAATTAAACAGCAGAAAATAAAGCAAGGGTTTGAACAATAAAGAAAAGTAAATGAAAGATAAACTAAAATATAGTCAGAATGCTGCCATCAATTCGATGAAACCAAAGATAATGAGGTTTTCTGCATGCAACCTAACCTAATGAACCCGCAAACTCGCACAATCCAAATAAGCTAGGTGCGGGCTTCTAAGGTTTCTACTGTAATTCCAGATTCAGGCATTCACATGAAGAAACCAAGAGCACTTGCATTAAACTTCACCTAAAAGCCTTATAAATCTGAAATGAATGATATAACATTAAATCATGCATACATAAAATGACTCCTTCTTTCTCATCAATTAGATGCCAACTCTCTGTATTTTGTATTAAATGATATGTCAATTACATTCAAAGAATGTTCCAGGCATAAATATTCTAGAACAAAAGAAGGAAATTGCCCAAGTGCAGGCCCAGAATAGCATGAAGCTCTTGTCTCTCCAACTCTGCAATCGGCAATTTCCAACCCCTCTTTCAATCTGCACTTTTGGCTTTATAATAACGAAAACAACTCTTCGATTCTCCCTGTGTCGCTTTGTTTCATCTTCCTGCATGTGACCCTTCAACTTCCCTTTCTTTTCACTGCCTTTGACTCACTCGATGCCGAGACCTTTGAAATCCTTCATTACATGTAACGCTTCTGCAACTCTGACATCTGTACGCCACGTGTCCTATATTTTTTGTGCCTTCTGTAACGTTTTCCTATGCAAATCACGACAAAAACTGCATGCAGCCTGTTCACCTTCCTAGCCGCGAAAACATGACATGTCACGAAATCGTGACAGGTCACGATATCGCGACGCCCTCCTCGTTCGTATGCCTTCGGCCGCTTTCTGTCGCGATATCGCGACGTTTTTCACCTTCGAACCTTCATGCCGCTTTCTGTCGTGATATCGCGACGTTTTTCACCTTCGGACCTTCATGCCGCTTTTTGTCACGATATCGCGACGTTTTTCACCTTCGGACCTTCATGCCACTTTCTGTCGCGATATCGCGACGTTTTTCACCTTTGGACCTTCATGTCGCTTTCTGTCACGATATCGCTACCGATTTCTTTTTTAAGCCTCCTTTCCACAAACTGTAGCGAAATCGCTACCGTTTTCTATCTTGAGCCTCCTTCCCACAAACTGTAGCAAAATCGCTACCATTTTTTCCTTCGGACCTTCTTGCCGCAAACTGTCGCGATATCGCTACCGCTTTTGCCCTCCGTATGTTTTGCCGAAACCTGTCACGATTTCGTGACCATTTTCTCCTTCGGGCCACTTTGCCAAAACACGTCGCGAAATCACGACCATTTTCTCCGTCCGTACAGTTTGCCAAAACACGTCGCGAAATCGCGACCATTTTCTCCGTCCGTACAGTTTGCCAAAACACGTCGCAAAATCGTGACACTTTTCATCATCCTTTCCAGCGGCATGTCGCGATTTTGTGACACCTTTTCTTTTCTTCTCAGCGACATGTCGCGATTTCGCTACACCTTTTCACTCTTTTCCAGCGATATGTCGCGATTTCGCGACAACTTTTAATTTTTCTTTTCTTTCTCCTTTTCGGCAGCGATGGAGCTACATGTCGCGATTTCGTGACACTTTCCTGTTTCCGACAGCAATGGCGCGACAAGTCGTGATTTCGCGACATGTCACAATTTCGCGACACTTTCAACACTTATGCATTTTTTCCTCTTTTCTTCAATTTTAGCATCTGGGTCACCGAGATTCTTCTCTGCAAGCTTGCAAAAAGGTGGGTCCCCAATTTTGGGGTGTGTTGTGGATCAACCACAACAAGTTCTATGTGGAATTGTTGAGAATATATGAGAAAATTTTGTGTGGACTTGTTGAGAATATTTGAGCAAGTTTTGTGTGAACTTGTTGAGCATATTTGAGCAAGTTCTGTGTGGACTTGTTGAGTAGATTTGAGCAAGTTCTGTGTGGACTTGTTGAGAAGATTTGAGCAAGTTTTGTGTGAACTTGTTGAACATATTTGAGCAAGTTCTGTGGGGAATTTTTGAGCAAATTTGAGCAAGTTCTGTGTGGACTTGTTGAGAATATTTGAGTAAGTTTTGTGTGTACTTGTCGAGCAGATTTGAGCAAGTTTCATGTGGAATTTTTGAGCAGATTTGAGCAAGTTCTATGTGGACTTGCTGAGTAGATTTGTGCTATACTAAAGGAATGTGTTTAGTGTAGATTTGAGATAGATATTTGGAGGTGACAGATCAGAGAGGACAAAGGTCCCCAATCGACAGAAATCCATCATCCAAGGCAGTGAGAATGGGTCTTTTGAGTGGGGATAAGAGTCTTCAGTGGAGAGAGATCCACAAGCTAGTGTAGTGGAGGTAATAGCATTCTAGAGGATCACCATCCAAAGCAAAGGAGAAGGAGTTATCCTATGGATAGAGATCCATGAACTTGATTTAGGGGATTGGTGTCTCCTTTGGATAGAGGTCCATAAATATTGTAATTGGGAAGGATTCCCAAGAGATTGATTGAGAAAATTTTAGTGAAATATTTTCTCCGTGGAGTAGCCCACATTGGGTGAACCACGTAAATTATGGTGTCTCTATTGTATGTGGTGATTTATGCATTGCTTTTATTACTGCTATTGATATTGCTATCTACACATTGCTTAATATTGATTTGGAAAGAAAAGTAAAAAGTGGTCTTATACTGTTCACCCCCCTCTCAGTATAAGCTGCACAAATTAGTTAAAGACTAATTGGCATGGTAACCATGTGGATAATATGAGCTTTGATATAAAATAAATCGTTAAATTGCATTACAAAAATATATTGTGGGTTTTTCCCTAATCGGGTAAAATTGTTAGCAATTCAACCCTATTCTCACAAGATCTAACAATATAAAATTCACACAATTACATACATTCAATAACAAACTTACTGAATAATATTATTGATGAATATATCGACTCAAGCAATGCAAATACAATGTATTGCAAGGCTTTCTCTCACACATCCATTACAATGCTTTGTCTTCAATATATACAACTTGGACAAGAGACTCTTCACATTCACAAAACTCTTGACCTTTTTATTGTCACATTCTCTTTATCTCTTCAAACTCATGAGAGATCTAAATCATATTTCTCACATGAGAAATATGTTTTATTGATTTATAATAATTACAAACCTATAATTATTACACACACTAAAAGATAAACATTTACATGACTCTTTTTACATCATATATTTACAAATTATATTTTATTGATTCCTAATAATGACAAACCTATAATGATTACACACACTAAAAGACAAACATTTAAATGACTATTTTTACACCATATATTTACAAACTAGTTACAAACTCTACACTCAAATATTTACAAACTAATTACAAGGTACTTGCAATATTCTTGCAAGGTACCAAAAAAATGTAATACATCCAACACCCCTTGTATTACATTATTTGGTAAGAAGATTATTTGTCTCCATTTTTTCATCTTCTTGATTTGCTTCATAGTGTAGTTGTTCCTTTGTCATTTCTGGATCTCTATTTTTTACCTTGTTCAAGTAATTATTTTTTAATTTGCCTCTGTCCCAAAACTTCTTTGTTATCTGTTCAAATTTTTCATAGTAGTTGTCATTTGTACTTGTCACAATTTTGTCTTCATAGTTTCTTATCACAAGATTAGTGTCCCCTGTATATGATTTAAGTAACTAATCACAATAACTTAGACCATTATTTTTGTTCCTGATATAACCAAAGTTTTCCATCTTAATATATTTGAGGTTGGAATCATCCAAGGTTCCACGAGGTTGGGGGACGGGTTTCGAGGATGACAGGGGATGACAAGCCAATTTTAGGGGACGACTAGGGGATGGTTGGGGGATGACAAGTATAATGGTATTAAAATATTTAGAAATTAAAAATAATTTACATAAAAAAATAAAAAATACTAAATACTAATAGTTTACAACAAAAGGGCATTGCAAAAAATTTAGTCTTTGCAAAAAAATGAGCCTGAAGCTCTGCAAGAGAAAACTAGGGCATCAATTGGGTAGACGAAGTGCTTTATGGTTGCTGCAAAATTGAAGAAAATATTGCTGCCCTAGGAGGGCCCAATGGGGACACTTTTATATTTTAGAGAGACAAATTTATTTTGCAGATTTGTTAAAGGAAAATTCTCTAGCAGAGACTGAAGAAGCACAAAAAATTGCATTGAAAATGCTCTTTACGATAGTTGGAAAAATATCATCTCAAAGAGTCAATGGATGCTTGCCACAGTAAGAATCAAGGCCAAATATTGTCATTGAGCAAAGGATGGTAGAAGAAATAGTATTTTATAGAGTCAATCACGATCTGATCTGTAAATTCATGGGTATTTGCCCTACTTTGAATTTTTTTATTCCTAGGTTCGACAACATTGGGAGTCTCTTGGTGAGTATTCTTTGTGGTTTATTAGTAATGAATATTTTATTGTTAGTTTTTCCTCACTTGCTGATAGAAATAGGGCTTTTGAATCAGAAAAGAGGAATCATGGTTTGACAAGATTATTTTTTCAGCCTTGGAGAGTGGGATTTGATCCCTGAATTGAACCCACTGCTGTCCTAGTTTGGATTCGTTTGTATGCACTTCCAATGGAGTTATGGAGTGAGAAAGTATTGGAAATCATCAGTAATTCCCTTGGAAGATATTTGGGTGTTTCTAGAGACATAATGGAAGGAAAAACAACCAAAAGTGTGAAGGATTAGGGGTTTTTCCTAAAAAATATCTCATCCTTTAGGACCCATATCTTTGCGAAGAGTTATCCGATTTAGCTGATTCTTGGACCAAATTTTGCAGAATTTGAATAGCTTTAAAATGAGTGGTCATATGTAAAAATACAAGCAATATTAAGGGAGATACAACCTTGGGAAGTCAACCATTTGGAACAAGGACAATGACAATTTTTCAAGTCATGAAAAACAAATTTGCAAAGTGCGAAGGATTAGGGTTTTTTCCTAAAAAATGTCTCATCTTTTAGGAGTCATATCTTCGTGAAGAGTTATTCGATTCAGATGATTCATGGACCAAATTTTTCAGAATTTTAATAACTTTAAAATGAGTGGTCATATGCAAAAATCCAAGCAATATTGAGGGCGACACGACCCTGTGAAGTCAACCATTTGAAACAAGGGCAATGATGATTTTTCAAGTTGAGAAATATGAAATTGCAAATATTTGCTAACTAGGGTTCGAAGGATGGGAAGAGCAATGAAGGGCTAGGACTTTAGTGAGGCAATATATTCTATCTAGACATATTTTTTTAGCTATGTTCTTTTTCCCTTTCTTTATCTTAGAAATTGTGCATGAAAAATTTAATTTTTTTTTATATTATATTTGCTATAGGACTTTTAGATAAATCTCATTAGATTTTGAGTTTCTTTTCCATGGATTGATTTATAGTTAAATCCTTATAATCATACATAGTGGTAGAGGTTAATGAGCGCACCTCAGAGAGATCCTCATTATTCCAAGATAAGACAATTTCTGGTAAATTTAATGGGTATTGGCCAAGGGCTTTAACCTTGAGAAAATGGATTGATAAGAATTGGAAGTCTCCAGGAGTGAATCTATCATTTATTCCCAAATATTTATTCCTAGCCATTTTTTTTCTAGGGAAGGAAGAGAAATAATCCTAAAAGGGGATCCTTTGTTTATAGGAAGAGCAGGGCTCTTCCTTACCCATTGGTATGAAGGCTTTTCACCTGAAAAAGTTAATCTATCCCTAGTACCAGTCTAGGTTAGGATGTTTGGGTTACCCATTGAATTTTAGAAAATATATACGTTCAAGGCAATAGGCAACACTCTAGAAGAATTTCTTGAGATTTCAGATACAAAAAAAGATGGTTTTTTGGCTATTTATGCTCGAATACTGGTCATGATTGATATAAATAAACCTTTACTAGAATCAATAATTCTTAAGTATGGGGATAAGATGTGGATACAAACTATATATTATGAAAACATATATTTTAGATGTAGAAGATGTCATAAGGTGAGGCATATTGAGAGATCATGCCCTAAGAAGAGCCCATCCGAATCATTTGTAGAAAATCGTAAGAGAAATTTACAAATGGTTATGGATAAATATGGTTTTCAAATTCCAAAAAATAGATTTATAAAAAAAATAAAATAAACAATGGAGACCAATAAGGAAGGATACTGGAAGAAATTCCAATTATTTTGAGGCTTTAGCCAATGAAGAAAATGTAGATCAAAATTTAAAGGTCACAGTACAACAATTTCAACATATTAGCAAGGAACCATCTATTCAGTATGATCCTAATTTAAGGAAGAACTTTTTCGATGAATCTAAGGAATGTGTATTATCATATTTTGAATACTCTCTTTAATTACCATGCACCATTCAAGATAAAATAATTGGTAAAGAAAATGTAGTTTTATAAGTTAATACCTTTGCCATTAGTAAGGAAATACCAGAAAATGAGTAGGACAAGTCAAAAGCTTCTATAATAGAGCCAGGAGAAAATAAATATGTTGAAAAAAAAATTGTGAAAGAATTGAGGAATAGAATAATAAGACCTACGCCTGATATAGGCAAGGCAAAAAGAGAAAAATTCTCAAATTATCAAGCAAGATCCAGGGAAGCAAGAGCTAACATAGAGAAAGGAACACAAACTAAGTTGGTTGAACTTATCTTTACCAAAAAATAAAATGATATTGGTAATACACAAGAGGGTAAAAAGCCTCTAATGAGACATGATTATCATCTCATGGAATATAAGGGGTGCTAATGCACCCTCAAAGCATAAGTGTATTAGAGACATATGTTTAAGTAATAAACCTGATATTATCTGTATCCAAGAAACTAAAATGACAAAAGAAGAAGTTTAAAAAACTATGAAAGAAGTTTGGGCAAGATGTGAATGAGATGCTATGGATTTTGAAGGAACAGTAGGGGGAATTCTAATTTGTTGAAATCCTTCTAGAACCTCTTATGTAACCATTTATAAAACTAGGAATTTGATAGCCTCTTTAGTCACTTGCTACTTTGCAGATATTCGCTTCATCCTTATCAATGTCTATGGACCTACAACTCAATCAGGTAGATTAGAAGTTTGGAGTGGTATTGAAGCTTTTATGAGAAGTAAAGACCAAGTAACCTGATTCATGATCATTGGAAATTTTAATGCCATAACCAAGCTAAACAAAATATTTGGGGAAATTAGGAAATTGACCCAAAGTATGAAAGATTTCTCAAATTTTATTCAAAATAATAATCTATAGGAAGTTGAGTTTGAAGAAGACAACTATACTTGGACCAACAACAGGAGTGACCATAATATAATAGAAAAAAAAATAGATAGATGCATTCTCTCAGATCATTGGCTTGATGAAGGAACTTGTGCTAAAATTGATACCTTAACAAGGATCGGTTCATATCATTGGCCAATAAGAGTTAAAATGGTGGTAAGTAAATTCAAATAAAGATCATATTTTAAATATGAGCAGATATGGGAAGACCATTCTCAATTTGTTGATATGATAGCTCAAACATGGAATTATTTAGGTAATGGTGGGTTGTATGCTCTTCCAATCCAAATTAAATCTACGACATCTAGATTAAAAGAATGAAACAAGAACACCTTTGGAAATATTTTTGAGAAGAAAGAAGAACTAAAAGATAAACTTTTAAAATTCCAAAAAGGTGATGAAAATAATACAAGCTCAGAGGAAAGGGAGTTTCTTAGTGAATATCATAATATTTTGAGTAAGGAAGAGAAATTTTGGAGATTTAAATCAAGACAAACTTGGTTAAAAGGAGATAAGAATACAAAGTTTTTTCATAGGATGGCTATAGTACAAAGATCATCTTCTAGAATTAATAAAATTAAATATATAGAAGGGGTTTGGATTGAGGATCAGAGTGAAATTAGAAAAGAGGTAAAGTTATTTTATCAAAATATTCTAGGTTCAGAGGAGACCAAATTTCTTAATGATAAACTTCTTCAAGATGTTACTTTAGTTATAACAAATGAAGACAATAGGAAACTAATGGAGCCTATTACTCTAGAAGAAGTTCATTTAGTTCTTTTCTCTTTTAATAAGGATAAATCCCCAGTTTCATATGGGCTCTCTGCAGTTTTTTACCAACATAATTGGGATATAGTGAAGGATTCTTTATTGGTGGTTGTGGAACAATCTAGGGTAAAACAATAGATTCCTTGTAAAATAAATGCAACTTATCTTACCCTAATTACAAAAAAGAAGGATGCTAAATTGTTTGATTCTTTTAGACCCAAAAGCCCATGTAATATGACATATAAGATTATTTTCAAAGTGATGGTGAATATATTAAGGCCACTGTTAGACAAAATTATTTATGAAGATTTGTGAAAGGGAGACAAATTCTAGATGGGATCATAGTAGCTCATGAATTTATACATTTAGCAACTTAAAGAAAATAGAAAGCTATGATATTAAAACTTTATATGACTAAAGCCTATGATAGGGTTTTATTTTTTAAGCAAAAAACACCTTGCAGAGCTGCCTTTGTCTGAGAGACCACGAACAGGGGGTTCTACACCGTCAAAGTCACCAGGGAGTCGCACCCGACCCTGCCCACAACAACATTATCAATTGGATTTTGGATACCCAATTTAGCTTTTTGGTAGGGTGGAGATTTGAACCTGAGACCTCCCTTGGAGGATTGCTGTCTCCTCTCCAACTCACCTACAAAACCTGGGTAAGCCTATGATAGAGTTAATTGGAATTTTATTTTTGCCATTTAGATAAGTTTACTTTTGGGAAGAAATGGGTTAGATGGATTAAAGCTTGTGTCTCTACAGTTTCTTATTCAGTGTTGGTCAATGGGTTAGTGATAAAATCTGTTAAAGCCAAGAGAGGCCTTAGACAAGAAGATCCTCTGTCTTCTTATTTGTTCATTATTATGGCATAAGTTTTGAGTAGGAAATTAAAGAAGGCTTACACAGATGGGTTTATTAATGGACATAAGGTTAGTAATAATATCGATAACATCACCCATAAACAGTTTGTAGATGATACAATCCTTTTTGGAAGGGTAAGGATAAATGAGGCTAGATATTTGAATAACTTTTTAAAAGAGTACAAAAGAGCTTCAGGGCAAAAACTTAATAGGACTAAATCCAAAATTTACTTCCTTAACACTCCTAATATCAAAGCAAATTTTTTTAGGTTGCTTCAAATGGAGGGGGCATATTTGCCAACAACATATCTAGGGATACCTTTATTTGAGGGGAGAATGAGGATAAATTTATGGAATCCAGTTATTAGTAAAGTTTAAAAGAAACTTCCAGCTTGGAAAGGGAGATGGTTATTGTTAGCAATAAGAGTGCAGTTAATTAAGTCAGTCTTACAAGCCATTCCAACTTATTATATGTCATTGTATTCTATGCCAAAATCAGTTGAAAAAAGTTTAATCTATATTATTCGATCATTTTTATGGTCAAGTTTACATGATAAAAGGAAATTTTCTTTGGTGAAATGGAGCAAGTTGTGTGATGATAAAACTAGGGGAGGTCTTGGTTTAAGAACTCTTATAGATGCAAACTTAGCTCTTAGGGGAAAATTTATCTGGAGATTGTACAAAGAGAGTCAAAGATAATGGGCAAGAATTCTTCTAAGTATGTTGATCCAATGACCCAAGTTTAATATTTACTGCATTCTCTATCCCAAATGGCTCTGCTCTTGGAATGGTTTAAAAAATCTATTGATCTTATGATTAAAGGTTTAAGATGGGTGGTGAAAACTAGAGAAAAAATGTCTATTTGGATGGATACTTGGTGTGATAAAAAACCACTCAATTTAGATCCAGTTTTGAAACCTTGGATGAGATTGCTTCAAGACAAATGCGGTGATAGGGTTTCAAACATTTTGTACAAGGATAGAGAAGGAATATACAAATGGAAAAAATATTTTTTTTATAAGTATACAAGACATTGATGCTAGGAGGCAATTGAGTAGGAAGATAACAACTGTGATTATTCCAAGGGGTGCTAACGATAAATTGATTTGGGAGTTGATTAGCTCAGGAGAATACACTACAATAAGTGGATATAATGTTCAACACCAACATAACAATAATATCACTAGAATATGGAGAGATATTTGGGATAGCCCAAGTGTATCGCCTAAATTTTTTGCACCCTTACCTTCGGGCTAAAGGATCCGTGCCCTGGAAGGGGGATGCGAGAAGGATGGGAAAATACCTCGAATGGAGAGGCCCTTTGAAGGTCGCGCCTCTCGGGGGAGGGGTATAAGGGTGAATTTTTGATGGATGGTGGGGTTCACCAGGAAACTTTGAGTGGTAGTTTCCATGCCTAGGTTGAGAATGGATTTGATGTGTTCATTTTATATTCAATCATTCATATTCCTAGGTTGGCCAGAATGAATCTAAGCTATTCTATATGAAATTTTGAGTTTATATGAAGACAACAAACATGAATGAATCCTAAATACAGAGACTATGAAATAGAGAGGAATACACCTGATTCCTGATGTCTAATGGAGATTTTGAAGCTTGTAGGAGTCCAGATCGTATCGGATATGATAGGATCATATATAATTGTACATAATCGTCCCAAATCAGAGGCGATCATCTGAGATCAGACAAGATCATCAATGACCTGACGAATTCGTCAAAAACCTGCAATCATGGAAACAGACACCAAAAACCAAAAATGCAATTGCAAGAATGATGTAAAATGATAGAAATAACAGTATAGATGCTTAAATAATGAATCCAAATAGCAAATCAAATGGGATGCACTATTTTAATAACCTATTTTAAGTTTTATCATGCAAATATGCTAAATGAGGTGAACTCCAGGATGTAGAACAAAAATAAATCGATCCAATGCATAATTAAATACAAGAGAAAGGTAGAAAATGCAAACTCAGGGCTCTGGTTGCCCCCAATCTGGACTACAGTCGAAATCATCTACAATCGTATGAGATCGTCGCCGATATCGTCAGGATCATCTGAAATTGTGTTGGATCGCCTGTGACGATTCGAGCTTCCTCTGGCTGAAACACAATAAAATCTTGCAAATACAAATGCAAATGATGGGGCGAGGATGTTCTAATACAGCAAAAAAACTAAGGTTGCAGGGAAAGGATCAGCCAGGGGGATAAACTGGGAAAATCCCAAGTTTATATAGGATTAGAGGGAGGTTAGGAGGTTGGGGATCATCCCAATCTGGGAGATCTCCAATGTAGGAATCTCCAACCACGCAAACACGCTTCTGCCCGAGTTGGAGAGGTTGTTGAAACAAAAGCTAATTATGAAAATTTAGTTTTGGGATGAAATCGTCTGGATGTTCTGTCCCAGACGAATTTGTTCGATATGGGACGATATCATCAGATCGACGATGATATTGTCCAACGGTCAAAAAAAATTCTAAAAATGGCATGAAAAATGAGGTGACCGGTTAACGGGCGGTTTTGGGGTTAAAATTCAAATTTTTTTATCTTTTACTGATGGTTTAACTGCGCCAATTTTAGGGTGCTACATTTTTCCCCCTCTTTAGTGATTTTTTTGAAGAAAATGTGTTAAAGACGAGTTCTTCATGCTTTACGAGAAAGCAAAAATTTATTTAAATTTTTAGATGATGATTCTAGGTCGAATCGTACAACTGCTTGCTATGGTGCCCCCTCCGAGTTTTCACCCAAATCGAATGTTTGAGGTAAAAGCGCGAAAAAGAAAAATTTAAAAAATGTTGTTTTTAAATAAAAATAAGAAAAATAGGGTAAAACCCTAATTCATTTTTATTGTTCACTTTCACTGTTTTAGAGCTCTATAGGCGAAATGGTGGAAACAACACACAGATCGACAGAGGTCCGACGCGGGTTGCGGGTAAGGTTCTAAACTTGATTTATTATGTTTTTAACTTGATTTATTTAATTTTTTAGTTGAATTTTGATTGTTTTTGGGCGTCGCGACCGCTGTCGATGACTGCGGGAAGAAATCATCCCAATTCTTCTGAAATCATCCCTAGATCATCGATTTCATCTGAGGACAAAATCAGAGAAATAGGGGCGATCTCTTCCAAAAAGGGGCGATTCCCAAATTGACGAATCAGAGATGATTTCGTCCTATTAAGGATGATGTTGCTAAATTTGGTATGATATCATCCAATAATGGGCGATATCATTTTTTTATGAGATGAAATTAATTTTAATTGATTTTAATGATTATATACTAATGATTTTTGCTGTTTTATTGTTTATTTTGTAGAGAGGATTACTAAAGAGTTGAGAATGGAAATACGGGGGGCTCAGAGATGATGTAGCCACACTCGATCAGGACGAGCGAGACAGGCTAGTGGAGGTTGGATTGTAGCATGTGGCAGAAATGCCATAGATTCCTATAGACATGGGCCTACTGACGACCCTAGCAGAGAGATGGTATCCGAGATCATCCTACTTTTAGTTACCAACAAGGGAGATGGCTCCCACTTTAGAGGATGTATGAAGGATATTGAGGCTCCCCATACATGGGTGATTTATGACTCCTTCGGCAAATCAGGGCCATGCTATGATGCGACTGTGCACAGATCCGAGCTTCACCCTAAAGAAGGGCAGAGTGAACATCGAGGCATTGAGGCAGATGCCTGGGGCGTCTTGATTGACCCAGGTTTTGGTAAGGGTGGTGGGTGGCCTACTTCTATGCCTTAATTTGGCTACTATCAGATGTGGTCTACGACATGAGAGACCACGTCTACAGGTTTGCTTGGGGTAGTTTTGTACTATGATACTTGTATAGGATCCTCTACGGGGTCGTATACAAGGGTGGTCAATTTCTGGTACTGACATCGCTACTACAGGTTTGGTGCTAGAAGCACATTGCGGTACAGAGGTTGGTAGGGCTTCCACTGACAGGGGTTGACCAGGGGAGACCTCAGGTTTTCTATTGATGGCTCCAAAGAGGGTCACAACGACGGATAGATCTATCGATGTCTCGAAGGTTTCTAGATGACCTCATCCCAGATCAGATCACCTGGAGGTCATAAAGAGAGCATCCAGGGTGGGGATAGGATGTACAAGAGCTGGCTCGCATCAGGAGAGTCTACTGGTTAAGGATGGAGTGGGGAGAGGTAGAGCTCCATTGCTATGACCTATTTTTAAGGCAGTTCGGTCTACAGTAGGGGATCCCTTCTCTCAGGGATTACTAGTACTCCCAGACTATCTAGGATAATACTACACTAAGCGATTCTGGAGTCAGGACGTTGATGATGCCCTAATTTAGCTAGTGGATGGGGATGACACTGGGGTAGCAAACAGATATGATGCCTGGTATGCAGGCATCCACACTCCTCGGATGACGAGGGCATAGGGTCCGATGCACACTATTGTGCAGTGGATGGGGAGGTGGCGCCAGGCTACCATCAATGCAATGAGGAGTCACAAAGGGAGGGATCAACGATGGACTCCTCAAGAGAGATGCCAGAGAGTGCCATAGTCTCTAGAGATACCATAGCAGCCAGAGAGGAGGGAGGAGGGGCTCCCTTATCAGTAGAGGAAGAGGCCACCATTTCCTAATAAGGGCAAGGGTATCAAGGTGGGGGAGAGCAGTGAGATGGTGGCTCTCCGAGCAGAGAATGCCCGATTACGAGCTCAGGTGCAGATGCTACAGGATGAGGCTACATGACTCAGGGCTCAGAGCAGAGGGGCGAGCATGCGAGAGTTGGCATGGGCTATTGCTTAGACCCCATTTTATTATGGAGCATACTTATAGCTGGTTCCAAAGGGCCAAAGGATACAGCTGCCAGTTGGAATTGCGGAGCCAGTCAGGATGGGGTCGTTGAGGACATCCTCACGATCGACATCGAGGACCCGCGACATAGGACAAACTTCTATGGGACCACCTCCTCCACCTCATAGCAGGAGAGGAGATGAGGCTGAGAGCTTGAGGGCTTCTTGAGACTAGCAGTACATTGAATGTAGACTTGTATAGTTTTGAGAGGATTGAGTATGCCAGGGTATAGATTGTGGCATACCAATCCATTTTGATATGATGTACATATATTTCTTGATATATATATATATATATATATATATATTCTTTTTGTGATATGACTTGTGCATATGTTGTATGATGCTTTAATATTTTAATTGTTGATTGATTATTCATGTAATTATGTCATTGGAAATATTATAATTTTATGTCATGCCATAAAATTTAAATGAAATAATCTGATGTAAACAAATTGGTTGTTGTGATGTGATTTTAATGAAAAAAATAAAGTGACTTCTAACAATAATTTCAAAGGACATTATCGTTGTTACATGACCATTTCATGGAGTCACCGCTTGCTAGGTCATTAAGCTAATCCCAGTAGAGAAATATTGCTAAAAGTAAAAGGGTGCTTAAGAGACTTTCTTAAGACTTTTGTGTTGTGATGATGAAAAATGATGATGGTGATGATAATTTGTTTTCAGATGTCCATGAAAATATTAAAAATATGATTTTTTCTAGGCATAAAATTCCTAAGTGTGATAGAAATTTGAACAATTGCCTAGGAATTATACCATCGTCGCAAAACTGAATGTTGACATAATAACATGAAATAGAAAAGGTTTTCATTCTTTTTAAAGCATAATTGTGTAACATAATGATTTAAGCCATATGCTTTTATGGATTAAATAAATGGAAAATAAAGTTAAAATGATGATTTGCGCTAGGCATAGAATTTTTAGGGATAGACTTATACCATCATCGCGAAATCCAAAGAAGAAATTGATATAATAGTTTTATTGCATAGTTGATTTTTGAGTTTAAGATAAACAAAAATATAAGATGAGGACTTGCACTAGGCATAAAATTCCAATTTAGGTTTAGGAACTATACCATCGTTGTGAAAGTCGAAAATATATAAACGTGACTTTATAGATGTTCTCAAGTGAGAAAATCAAATTATTCCAGAAGATGTGCATAAATATTTTAAATTATCTCAAAGACAAAATTTAGATTTATAAGGAACCCCATGTGCAGATGTGAGTTCATTACCGATCTGGATCTATCATAATGATACAAAATCTCTCAAATATAAATGTGTGTACAATTGTATTGTTCATTTACCGATTTTGAGCAAGATAATTTGATACAAGTAATTTGAATTAACCAAATGAGTGTTCGTTGACCATGATTTATATGCATATAACCATACCAAACTACTATGTAAGTCGGGTCATAAAGAGCTAGCTGATCCATAAGCAGACATAGGTCTGTACAAAAGAAGGTCGCTAATGTAACAAACATATCACCATGCTAGGAGTTAACCAAGGCCAAGTGGGTTGGGCACAAACCACCTGTTATGGGGCTTACCTCACAGTTTTCGAATAATTGAGAATTCTAGGGATTCAAGCTCATTCACCCTTCTTTTCTTTTCAAAGGGTAGGGGAAGGAATTTTATTGATTTTTGATTTTTCTTTTCTTTTCTCTTTTTTTTTTGTATTTTTGCTTTATACTGAGATAATGCTGAAATATTGCTAAGATGGTACAAAATGCTACTGAAATAATGCTTCTTTTTCTCATGATTTTTTTCTTGATTTTCTTTTTCTTTTTCTTCCTGTACTAGGGATACTTTCTCGGATTGGCTATAGAGCAAGGGATTTTTATTCTGGGCAGGGGTGAGCTTGTCCTTTTGTCAATTCTCAAAGATTCTAGACCATGTGCATGATAGGATAGCAGGGGAAACTTTTCGCTCAAAAGACCACTTCTACTATGTAGCATCGTTTTGAATTTGCAATGAAATCATTTTAATGTGAAAAGGTATACTTGGTTCAAGTAAATAATAAGATCAGTTCTCTATGCTCAAAACTTTATTTAATTCAACTGTGGAATTTGATATAAGAGAGATTAATAATCATACCAAATAAGATCAAGATTTTTATTCATGTGAGTGTGAAAGTGAGGGATTCCAAATAAATGCTAATTTATCCAAATAACTGAAAATATAACTGCAATACTTCAAGAATTGACAGGTGCAAAAATAAAAGATGTTTGTGAAGATTGTGATTAGTTTGATTTTTTTTTTTAGATTTAGATTTTGATTTATGAATTGAGAGAATACATAATATGACTATTTTTGAAATTTTTTATATGAATTTACTAAAATGAGACAAGATGTGCAATATATACAGTGATGAAATTACCAGAATTATGTGTAATAGCGCTTAAGATGCATAATGTTCATAGGTTCTTTAAGGTATTTACCATCTAAGGTAGCTAATATGTATGCTCCCGATCCAAATTTAGCAGTGATGATATATGGCCCAAGCCATTTAGGTTCAAATTTGCCTTCAAGGTCTTTAGTTGCATTAGTATTTTTTTGATTTTCTTTTAAGACGAGGTCGTCGATCTCAAAGGATCGGTGATGAACTTTCTTAAGATATGCTCGTTTGAGCTTGTTCTGGTAGGCTCGAAGATGCTCCAAAGCATTGATGTGCTTCTCATCTAGGAGTTCTAGCTGACTAAATCTGCCAACACGATATTCATCTCCTACTTTAGTATCTTGAAGTAGCAGAGCCAAAGAAGGAACTTCTAATTCAAAGGGAAAAATAGCTTCAGTGCCATAAACCAAAACAAAAGGTGAAGTGCTCGTGGGAGTACGAACGCTAGTTCGATAAGCCCACAAAGCAGGATATAATTGAATGTGCCAATCTCGGCCAAATTTATTGACCAATATTTTGAGGATTTTAATTAATGTTTTATTAGATGCTTTTGCTTGGCCATTACCCTGAGGATAATAGGGAGTGGACCAACGATGTTGAATTTGGTATTTTTGACATAGTTTCTTTACATCTTTATTTTTGAAACAAGTTCTATTATCCGAGATGAGATTTGCAAGAATTTCAAACCTACAAATAATTTGATTAAAAATAAATTTGGAAACTTGAGTTCTAGTGCAAGAAGCTAAAGGCATAGCTTCAACCCACTTCATAAAATACTCGATGGCGGTTATAATGAATTTGTGTCCATCAGATGACACAGGGTTGATTTTTTCAATAATGTCTAAGCCCCATTTTGAAAAGGGCCAAGGAGATGAAATAGCCTATAGTTCTTGTGCAGGCGCATGGACAAGGTCAGCATGTTTCTGGCACTTGTTGCAATGGCGCACATAATCATGTGCATCATTCTCCATGGTAGGCCAAAAATATCCTATCCTAAGGAGCTTCTTAGCAATGGCACTACCACTAAAGTGTCCCCCACAAGATCCATCATGGGCTTCACTCAAAGCTGATCTAGACTCTTCTAGATTCAAAAATCTCAGTAGGATACCTTCAAAATATCTCCTATATAAGGTATTGCCAATTATTACGAAGCGACTTGCTCGTCTACGCAATGACCGACGTTGGTTTCTATTAAAACCTTCAGGGCAGGTCCCATTTTGCAAAAAATTGAAGATATAAGTGTACTAAAGTTTAGGAGTAGTTTCGTTGATTAGAAATACGTCCAAAGGTTCCAAGCATGATTTAATTGAAGCAGGTTCCTGGAGTCGATGAATAATGATGGTAGCATATTCCTCATCTAACTCCAAGGGTAAAAGAGATGCAACTGCGGCTATGGCGTCAGTCGCACGATTGCTAGTTTGAGGAATAGCTTCCAAGGTTGTTGGAAATTACCATCAGTAAAAGTTAAAAATATTTGATTTTACTTGGGGTAAAGGTAACTTACCTTTACCTTACCTAGACGGCAGTGGACGGCAGCATTTGGGCGGCAAGAGAACTCAAGTTAACTTTCTTTTCCCCCAATTTCTCCTTTCCCCCATTTCTTTCTCGAATAGGTTATTTACCTTGTATTTAAGCTTTGTAACCTTTGATTCAATGTTAATTCAATTAATCCTATTTGCAAATCACTCACCTTTCACATTTGGTATCAGAGCGACATGATTCCCGAGGCGATGGGGCCCGCAGTTCGAGGCAACGACACGAATCCCGAGGCAACCCACAGGAGCCGAGGCGGCATGGATCTCGAGACGGCCCGCAGGAGCAGCAGATCCACATGATTCCCGAGGCACTATTGACGTGGTGCCGACACGATTCTCGAAGCAGAGCTGAGGTGGCGATCTGTTGCACGTGGCCCGAGGTGCGAGATCGACGTGGCGCAATGCGTGGCGACGTGAGACTGGCATGCGACTCGAGGAGGCTGACGAGGCAAGGTGACATGGTGCTGGTGCGCGGCCCGAGAAGGTGACGTGGCGATCTGCAAATTATGCTGACGTGGCACTGGTGCATGGCTCGAGAAGGTGACGTGTCAATCTACGCGTGCATCATCGGTGGTAAAAGGCTACGACATTGGTGACTGCCCGTAGGCAGTCAAAGCACATTGCGTGCTTTGTTGTTTTTAAACAACAAAAACATCGCTCTGTGAGTAATGTGGGACTAATAGCCCCAAAGAATATAAAAGCTTCGCGCCGAAGCGCGAAGCCAAAACTTGCTTCGCGCTCGACGCGAAAGTCAAGAGGCGGGGAGCGCGCGTTGCTCCCGGATCAGCTCGGGTAGCGCAGCGGCTACCCTCAGCCCTGAGACCCGCGAGGTCGCAGGATCGACTCTCGGCGGGGTCGATAGAAAATCAAAATTTTTTTTTAATTAAATTTTTTTTAATCAAAAGAAAAACTAAGGAATAAGTTTAAAATTAAAAAAAAATATATATTTTTTTAGTTTTTTTTAAACTGTTCATTAGCTTTTATAAATTTTTTTTTTTTTTAGTTGAGTGAAATTTCCTAAGAGGAAATAAATGTGAAGTTTTTTATTGATTGAAATTTCCTAAGAGGAAATATATGTAAAGTTTAAAAAAAAAAAAAAAAACTTGGAAAGTTAAATTTTTTTTACTATTTCCTAAGAGGAAATCCTTGTAAAAGAAAATTTATGGGAAATTTTCTTAAATGATAAGATCGGAAGGTTGTTATCATGCCCTCTGCAAGTTGTTACTGAGAACAACTCCTGAAAACTTTGATAGGAGCGTGAAAACACTAAGTCTTAATACAGTTTTTTCACAGTTGCAAAACGCGGTTATTGCACACCAGAGAAATCCTGATCAAGGATACGAAGCCGATTCAGAAGATAACTCCTTTGGCAGCAAGTTTGAACAATCTGACACAGTTGCAATTGCTGCACAAGGATCCGAATATACTCATTATAGTAATTCAGTTGAAATCCTTCAACCTCCTTCTCCTGAAATAATATTGATCAGTGACGATGATGAACAAGTCACTGACAATTTTGTAATTGCTTAACAAGTTTGAGTTGTTCATGATTGTAAATCAAGCGAGGGCTTGATAGTTTGTAAAGTCTTTTTGCAATAAGACTATAAAAGAGAGGTTTCTTGTTTTAGTAGATTAAAAAATGGGATCACATAATAATCTACCAATTCTCGAATTCAGAGGGGATAATTATGAGTACTGGTCCATCAAGATGAGGACATTACTCATCGAAAAAGGACTATGGGATATTATTGAAGACGGTTACATTGCTCCAACAGATTGGACTACTTTAAGTGCAAATGATAAAAAGATCTACAAAGATGCACAGAAAAATAATTCATTTGCCTTATACCATCTTCAATCAACATTAGATCCTAGTATCTTTCCAAGAATTGCATCTTACTTAACTGCTACAGATGCATGGAATGCCTTGAAAGAAGGATTCCAAGGAAGTGATAAAGTAAAGCAAGTCAGGCTTCAGACTTTGAAAAGAGATTTTGAAAATCTCAGAATGAAGGACAATGAAAGAGTTGGAGACTATTGTGTTCGTGTTAAAGCAGTAGTTGATATGATGCAAACTTTAGGTGAAGACACAAAAAATGAAACAATTGTGAAGAAAGTGTTGCGAAAACTTCTTCCTAAGTGGAATCACATTGCAATCATAATTGAAGAATCCAAAGATCTTTCTACTCTTCCATTTGATAGTTTGATTGGATCATTAACATCACATGAAGAGCGACTTCAAGGTGCACCTTCAACAAGCTATGGAGGTGATGACAAAGCCTTCACTTCGAATGAAAGTGTAAGACGAGGACAAGGAAGAGGACGAGGCGAGAGGACAACAACAAAGAGGCAAGGGCCAAAGCAACTCCTACAGAAGGTAATCCAAACAGAGGTGGAAATCAAAACAGAGGATCCAATCAGAACCAAAGCGGCAATGCAGGCCATGGAAATAAAGGACAAGGAAGTAATAAGCCTAAAACAACATGTTTCAATTGTGGGAAACAAGGCCACTTCGCTCGTGACTGCTGGTCAAAGTCTTCAAAAGATCAAAGCAGTCAATATGGCTCATTCTACGGAGAAGAAGAAGGTCCACCAAATCTTTTTCTCTCTTATGGACAGCCAGATCAAAATCTAAATGATACATGGATTCTGGATACTGGTTGCTCCAACCACATGAGTGGCAAAGAAAATCTCTTTGCTACATTAGATTCAAATTACAAATCTCAAGTTAAGTTAGGGGATAATAAATCCTTGCAAATTGAAGGCATAGGAGCTATGGAAGTTCCCACAAAAGAAGGTATTAAAAATGTGAATGACATATACTATACTCCACGGCTACAACACAATTTGTTAAGTGTTGGCCAAATGATGGAGAAGCATTACAAATTAGTTTTTGATGAAAGAAAATGTACAATCTTTGATAAAAACAATTGTAACCGGGTCATCACGGAAGTCCCTATGACAAAGAATAGGTTGTTCCCTCTAAATTTTGGTGAGCCAGGGGGAGCTCAACTTGCAAACATTGCTATTACAAATCCAAGTGAATTGTGGCACTTGAGATATGGTCACCTCAATTCCGCTAGCTTGAAAATGTTAACATCACAAGCTATGGTGACAAGACTACCAAAAATACCAGAACATAGAAAGGTATGCGAAGCATGTGCTTTGGGAAAGCACTCCAGAACGAAGTTTCCAAGAGGCAGAGCATGGAGAGCAAACTATACTCTTTAACTAGTACATTCAGACATCTGTGGTCCAATGCAAACAAAGAGTCTTGGAAACAATTCTTATTTTCTAACATTCATAGATGATTATTCTAGAATGTGTTGGTTGTATTTTATGAAACACAAAGATGAAGCATTTGATTGCTTCATAGACTTCAGAAATAATGTAGAAAAGCAAAGTGACTACTATGTCAAATGTCTTCGCACTGATAAAGGAGGAGAGTACTCCTCAAATGAATTTCTTCATTATTGTAAGCAAAATGGGATAAAAAGGTAGTTCACCACTGCCTACACCCCACAACAGAACGATGTGGCTGAGAGAAAGAACCGCACCCTTGTTGAAATGGCATGAACAATGCTTCAGGCAAAACATCTCACAAACAGCTATTGGGTAGATGCAGTGAGAACAAGTGCATATATTCTAAATAGAAGTCCGACTTCTAGTTTAGATGGTATCACTCCTTATGAAGGATGGTACGGTAAGAAACCAAATGTCAAACATTTCAGAGTATTTGGTTCTTTAGCTTATGCACACATTCTTGAGGAGAAGAGAAAGAAGCTTGATCCAAAGAGTCAAGCATGTGTTTTTGTAGGGTATTGTGATTCAACCAAAGGGTATAGATTGTACAATCCCATGACACATAAAATCATTATCTCCAGGGATGTAATTTTTGATGAAGGGGGAGAATGGGGTCATAAAAAATTTGTTGATTTTGACTCTAATTCGGATAGTACCACACCAGTACCTCCCATAATGGTACAACCCAAGAAAAGCAGTCCTCCTCCACAGATTCCACATCAGGAAACTTCATCAAGTACATCAAGTGGTACACCAAGTCCAAGAAGGAATTTGTTGGCACCCCCAAATTATCCAAAACGATTCCAAAGATCTGTAAGCGCTCCAAGTCCGATGGATATTGATTCAGTTTCTCAAAGGAAAGAGACAAATAGAGGAAAGTGCATACTACAGAGTCATCCATCTTCTCAAATGTTGGATAGGAATTTCCAACAAAGATACACTAGGAGTCAAGCTAGTGAGATGGATGACATTTTGTCAAGACTTGAAAATCTTCAAATGTCAGGGGATGATGAGTCTCATGAACCAAGGGGTGATGTAGTCAATTATGCTTTGTTGGCTGCTGCACAGCTAGAACCTTCTAGCTATGAAAAAGCATGCACTGAAAATATATGGCAGGATGCCATGGAAGAGGAAATATCCTCTATTGAAAAGAATGATACTTGGGAGCTTGTGAAGCTTCCCAAGGGAAAAAAATGTGTTGGATGTAAATGGGTCTATAAGACCAAATTCAATGCTGATGGAAGCATTGAAAGGCACAAGGCGAGATTAGTAGCTAAAGGTTTTACTCAGAAATATGGAATAGATTATGAGGAAACTTTTGCTCCAGTTGCTCGACAAGAAACAATTAGAACTGTTCTTTCCTTGGCAGCCCATAAAGGATGGAAGATTCAACACATGGATGTGAAAAGTGCATTTTTAAATGGATACCTGACAGAAGAGGTGTATGTTCAACAACCTCAAGGTTTCCAAGAACCAGGAAAAGAGAACCTTGTTTATAAATTGAAAAAAGCACTATATGGCCTCAAGCAAGCACCAAGAGCATGGTACTCAAGAATTGATGGCTATTTCAGCAAATATGGTTTCACAAAAAGCAAGAGTGAACCAACATTATACTACCTGAAAAATGGAGTAGATATCCTCATAGTTTGTTTATATGTGGATGATCTAATATTCATTGGTAGTAATGATAAAATGAATATGGAGTTCAAAAACTCCATGATGAATCAGTTTGAGATGAAGGATCTCGGATTAATGAGATACTTTCTAGGAATGGAAGTACATCAATCAAAGAATGGGATCTTCATATGTCAACAAAATATGCTCATGACATGATCAAAAAATTTGCTATGCAGTAGTGCAAATCAGCTGCAACACCAACTGGACATGGAATCCAGCTAAGCAAAGAAGATGGAGCACCAAATGTTGACTTGACCAATTACAGAAGCATGGTTGGGAGTTTAATGTTTCTCACCAACACTAGGCCAAATATACAGTATGTTGTTTCTCTTGTATCACGATTTATGGCATGCCCATCCGAGCTACATCTTCAAGCAACCAAACGAATTTTACGATATGTAAAAGGTACATTGGATTTTGGAATCCATTACCACAAGTCTAACTCTGTGAAGTTATTTGGTTATAGTGACAGCGATTGGGGCAGTAATATAGATGATAGAAAATCTACATCAGGGAACTATTTTAGTCTAGGATCAGGACTAATAACTTGGAGTTCCAAGAAGCAATCTGTTGTAGCATTATCATCTACAGAAGCTGAGTACATAGCCATTACTCATGCAAGTACTCAGATCCTCTGGTTGAGGAAAATCCTTGAAGAGATTGGCGAAAAACAAATTGGTCCAACCAAACTGAATTGTGATAATATAAGTGCCATACAGTTGGCATATAATCCGATCCACCACAAAAGGTCAAAACACTTTGATATGAAGTATCACTTCATAAGAGATATGGTGGAACAACGGACAGTTGAGCTTCAATATTGTAGCACTTTTGATAATCTAGCAGACATCTTCACCAAAGGCATGGCTAAAGCTTAATTTATAAAGCTGAGAGACTATATAGTTAGTCCTCTCAACTTTAAGGGGGAGAATGTTGGAAATTACCATCAGTAAGAGTTAAAAATATTTGATTTTACTTGGGGTAAAGGTAACTTACCTTTACCTTACCGGACGGCGATGGACGACAGCATTTGGGTGGCAAGAGAACTCAAGTTAACTTTCTTTTCCCCCAATTTCTCCTTTCCCCCCTTTCTTTCTCGAATAGGTTATTTACCTTGTATTTAAGCTTTGTAACCTTTGATTCAACGTTAATTCAATTAATCCTATTTGCAAATCACTCACCTTTCACAAAGGTAACTTGATCAAATAAAGATATTAATTGTAATACATATGCTTTATATGGGTGCAATTTATCATCTTCGATCTAATAAACATCATTAATTTGATTTATAACAAGTTGAGAATCACCAAAAACTAATAGATTTTTAATTTTTAGTGCCATGGCAGCTCGTAATCCAAGGATTAGAGCCTCATATTTAGCAGTGTTATTAGTACAGGAAAACATTAATTTAAAGGATAGAGGTATGAGGTGTTTCTGTGGAGATATCAAAATAATACCTGCACCAGCCCCACTCATGCATCGGGCTCCGTCAAAGTATAAGGACCATTGCTCCGAATGATCTACCTCTAATTTAAGGCATTCATGAGGAAACTCAATGACGAGGGGATGGGTGGATGCTAAGGGTGCTGCAGCTAATTGATCTGCTATGATTTGAACCTTAACAGAATTCTATCCTATAAATGTGAGTTCAAACTCGCTTAGCGCAAGAATCCACTTTGTTGTACGACCAGATAAATAAGGTCGACTGAGCATATTAGCAATAACGTATGTTTTTTGACTGAGCATATAATGGCATAATTTTTATGTAGAAAATACGATTGCTAGACATAACTTCTCTAATGCTGTGTAGCGGGTTTCATAACTAATTAATGTTCTGCTAATGTAATAATTAGCATGCTCTTTATTCTCATCATCAAGTTGAGCTAACATAGCCCCTAAAGCAAAATTTGAAGCAAAAATATACAAGATAAATGGGCAATCAGGTCTAGGTGGTGAAAGTACAGGTGGGTTAAGAAGGTATTGTTTGAGGAGTTCAAATGCTTCCTGACATTCATTGTCCCAATGGAAAAAGACATCCTTCTTAAGAAGCTTAAGAAAGGGTCCAGTTTTATTCACTAGCTTATCGATGAAGCGACGGATGGCTTGAAGCTTACCTTGTAGACTCCGTAATTCAGATATATTTGTGGGTGCGGGCATATCAGTGATAGCCGCAATCTTGAGAGGGTCAATTTCGATGCCATGTAAAGAAACTATAACCCCCAATAATTTACCGGACTTAACTTCGAATATACATTTGGTTGGATTCAATCGGATAAGATATTCCCTTAGCCGATTAAATACTTTTCTCAAGTCATCTAAATGGTCATCTTCTTTAGTAGAATGAGCTATAATTTCGTCTACATAATCATGTAGTATATCATGCATCATATCATGAAAGATATAAGTCATGGCTCGTTGATAGGTTGCACCTGCATTATTTAAACTGAATGGCATCACTTTTCAACAAAAGGTCCCCCAAGGGGTAATAAAGGCTATTTTAGCCTGATCTTCAGGAGCTATCCTGATCTGATTATAACCAAAAAATCCATCCATTAAGGATATCATTCCACTGTTAGAGTTAAAGTGCACTATGCATTCACCTTGACACTTGTCAGTTTCTCTTGACAAGTGTCATGTGTTGAATATAGGCTTATGCCTATATATTGTAACCATTTATATCAATAAACTTAATTCCTTTAGTTTCAGTCCTAACATTTGGTATCAGAGAAAAAATTACGTTTATTGACGACATCCTATTTCTCGCCACAACAGAACCTTGGAAAATCAGGATCGCTTCCGTGAGAGCCTAGGGAGTCCGTCCGTTAACCCTGGCTTGGGCATGGTCACCTGTGAATACGGTGGTTGCACTGCACTGGGAAATTGCTGGAAAGCACCAAGCATCGTAGGTTCTCTGTTGTGGCCCAAGTGTGTCTTCATCAAAGCTCGGCTACGAACATTGGGAATTTCAGCTATAGATATTCGAAACTTCGGAGCGCTCTACCCAGCGGCGAGTACCAGTATCGCCTTGTTGAAGGCCACACAAAAAAAAAATAAAACTTTTTCTAGAACAAAAAAAAAAAAAAAACTTCATGGATTTTTTTTTTCAACTTCTGGTTTCTGATCCATCCAGCAAGGGATGGAGAGCATACTCCCTCAGTATCCAAAAAAAATGTGAATAAAAAATGATGGGAGGGAGGATTTCCATGGGGGAAATCCCCCCTCAAGGATTTCATAGGGTAGGGAAAGCCTGCTCTGATACCAAATGTTAGGACTGAAACTGAAGGAATTAAGTTTATTGATATAAATGGTTACAATATATAGGCATAAGCCTATATTCAACACATGACACTTGTCAAGGGAAACTGACAAGTGTCAAGGTGAAGGCATAGTGCAGAGATCGACACTCTTATATGGCTCATTTTTCCTTTGTATTAGGTGCATTTTTGGCAAATATTAACACCTTCTAGTTTGAGTTCACCATGAGGAGGGATTTCATACTCATGGTGGATCTAGTCAGTGACCTACGAGAGGCAACATCCTCTGAGGATGACCTACAGAGGCAACAGACCCAGTAGTGGCTAACCCTAAGGCACCCATGATGACCCTGAGGCACTTAGACGGCTGACCTAGTGGCAACAGACCCGTGGAAGTGGCTGACCTTGAGGTAACAGATCAAGATGTATACAGAGTGAATCTAGCATTATTCATAGTTGGAGAGCCAAGAGCACAGAGCACGAGCCTAGACCAAATCAACAATAAGAGAGGATGATAGGTTTTTTAGAGAAGTCAACATTAAGGGGGAATGTTACCTAATGTTGACTTGTTTTGTTTCTTATTTAGTTAGGATAGTGCACTTTAAGGGGGAATGTTAGAGTTAAAGTGCACTATGCCTTCACCTTGACACTTGTCAGTTTCTCTTGACAAGTGTCATGTGTTGAATATAGGCTTATGCCTATATATTGTAACCATTTATATCAATAAACTTAATTCCTTCAGTTTCAGTCCTAACATCCACTCCCAGCAGTAAAATCTATGATCTGATCCATGTTGGGAAGGGGAAAATAATCTTTAGGGCATGCAACATTAATATCTCTAAATTTTGTACAAACCCTAACCTTAGTAGCTTCTTTCTGAGTTACTGGAACTACATTCGAGATCCATTTAGCATAATTAATGGCTTGTATAAAAATAACATTTAGGAGTTTTTCTAACTCTCATTTGACCAGTAAGGCCACTTTAGGATGCATTTTCCTAAGTTTTTGTTTAACATGTTTAGCATCCGAATGGACTACGAGGTGATGCATGACTACAGAAGGGTCTAAACCTGGCATATCTTCATATGTCCAAGCAAATACATCTTCATATTCTTTAAGAAATGTGATGTATTTATCCTATTTTTCTTGACTCAATTCTGATCCGATGTTGATTATGTGAGGGTTATCCTCGGTTCCAATGTTAATTTTTATGACATTTTCTACTTCCATGTGTAGATCTCTCTCAAAATTAGGTGGGGCGGGTGAAACGCCAAATTCTTGTAATTCTTCCAAGGTTAGCTTGGATAATTCATCTTGAGGAGTCATGGCCTCAAGCTGGGCTATAGTAGGTATAGAGCCATCAAAATAAAATTCGTTATGTAATAATTCCTCAACGGAGACATCATGGAAGATATCTCCCTCCAACTCATCTTCAGATTCAACGATCATATCAGGATAAGCTATAGAGAGCATATTACATGTGAATGGCTTATTTGTTAAATGCAAAACATCACGTTCATCTAAATAATATTTGTAACATATAAGATGGTCATCATCCTCGAATGGCTGACCCTTAATAAAAAATAGGCCCACACCACATCGGGCAGGCCATGGCTCTACCTCAAAAGGTTCTTTCAAACCATTCTGGAAAGGTCCCAAACCTTTCCATTTATATCCCAATTTAAGCATTATAGGTTTGGCTTTAGTATACTCATTAGTAAAATAACATCGAGCATATCCATCATAATGAGTTTTGATGTTTTTGGGTATTCTACCCTAGTCATATCCCTTATAAATAAAGGCACAACTCCCGACTTGGTAAATACTCCCCATAGGCTGTGGGAGGCCCAAGGTACGAGGAGATGGTGGCAAATTATTTAAAACAAGGGAATCTTGCATAGAAACATTCGTTTCTTCTGATATAAGGATTTTAGATAGATCGGGTAAGAGCTTGTCAGTAAGAGCATAAGAGGTAGAAGGAACATTCCCTACGTCTTCTGATGCAGAAAATATGACTTTGGTGGATGTAGATGGTGTAGAGGTGTCAATAGATGGGTCTATTATAGGTATGGAAGTTATAGGAGTAGAACAAGAGCCATGGGTTGTGGGATTAGGATCTTTCTTAGGTCCTAATGCGATTTGTTTAGAAGATGGTTGAACTATATGTGACGGTGCATCTGATGGAGAGGAAGTAGATGACATTGTGGGTGTGAGTTTTGTTAGAGTTAATGTAATGTGCACTATGCCAGTTTGACACTTGTCAGTTAGTTTCATTGACAAGTGTCATGTTCATCATATAGGCTTATGCCTATATATTGTAACCTTTTTATCAATAAAATAATCCCCTTCAGTTTTCCCTCCTGACATTTGGTATCAGAGCAGGCTTTCCCTGCCCTATGAAACCCTTGAGGGGGGATTTCCCTCATGGAAATCCTCCCTCCCCCTCATTCTTTTCCCATTTTTCATCTTTTCATTTTCCCCCATTTTTTTTACCGAGGGAGTATGCTCTCCATATTTTGATGGATTAGAAACCAGATGGATAAAAAAAATTTAGTTTGGGAGTTTTTTTTTTTTTAGTGGTTATTTTTCCTCTGTCATTTTGAATCCTCGGTTGCTGGAGTTAACGATGGAGGAGGAAGATTATATTGGGTCACTTACAATCTTCATTTTGATCCTGTATCATGCACCAACGACCTCTATAATGCCAAAGATGGTTTTTTGTGGGAGATCAACAAAGTAAGAGTTACATTTTTTGGTTGTAGCTGCTCTCCAAGCACCGCAATGAGATTGTGGCCCTTCTGTCACTATATGTTTGGGAGGGGTTTACTAGAAACATCCATTGGAGGCGGCGGCATCACTGGTGTTGTTTTTGCTATTTCACGATGGCGATGTCGAGGCTGACGAAAATTTCTTGTTCACGACCTCGGAGGTATTTTTCCCTGTGCAAAGAATGTGAGCCGGTGGATGTCCTGCATTAAGGGGGAAGTATATGCGTTGAAAAGTAGCAACAATGAGGAGAGACCACACCACGATCTTCATCTGCGAGCAATCTGTCGCGATGGTTGTGGCGGCGTCGGATTCGATCTTCTATGGAATTGGGCGTTCGCGCTCAGATTCATAATGGTAGTGGTGAATCCAAATCTAAAAGATATGTGGTGGTATTTGATGCAGGTAGCTCGGATAGCAGGGTTAAATTTTGGGCGAAGACACAGCAAAGCTGCAGGAGTGTGCGATGATGGCCAGCGAGTAGCGGTGGTGGTGTTTTTTCGTCGACTGCAGCAGATTTCAAATATGGCACGATCATCGACGGTGAATCGGAGTCCCTATGTGGCAACTAGATAAAATGCCCAGATCTGCTATTTTTTTCAAGACGTGCCCATCGTGATGAAAATATTCTCGCGGTTTGGCTTATTCTTATTCCACGCCCGTCCGCTTTATGCTGTTGAGCCCTCGGGAATGGAGATCCGATTGGGGGATGTAGCCGCTGTCGCGCGACACAACTCATAACCCTAGAATCTGAAGACGTGGGCCAAGAGGATGGGCTTTCAGAGCAATTTTTTTGGCTAGACTGGCAGCACTTTGAGCAACATGGAGGGCGGTAATGACAGCAGGGATTTTCTGTCTGGTCGTCGCCAGGAAAAATGCGCATGTTGTGACTATTGACAGTTATGAAGACGTGCCGGAGAACGACGAGCTGTCGCTAAAGAAGGCCGTCGCCGGTCAGCCCATAAGCGTGGCCATCGAAGCCAGCGGGAGGGCCAGGATTAATATCTAAAGTCTAACTGAAACTAGCTGTCAATCTTCATTATGTTAGTAAACTATCAGTGTCATTGAAGAGGTGGAGCGAGATCCAAAGATTTCAAGAGCAAACGGTCTGTCATGGTCATAGTTATGCTGCCCAAGATATGGTCGACGTGGCCTCCAGCGTGGGAAGTAGCTGTTAATTAAAAGTTTTTCAAAGCATGGAGGCACTTTATATTTTTTAAAAATGTTTTGTTCCACATGGCAAGTGAAAAAGACCCACATGGCTCCTTATTGTACTCCTTCATTTGAATGAAACTGATGATGGCCTAGAAGGCCCATGTAATTCCCCTGCGAGGGAAAAATTGATGATGTTTTTTTTATTCCGCCAAAGAGCGATGCCGCCACAGTGCGAGGTTTTAGTTGCTGTCTTGGAGAGGCATGTTGTTTTTTCATTATGATGAAGGCCCCTTTGATGGTGGAATATAGGGGTATTTATAGTCGTTGGAAACGGTTTTCCGCGATGGACACAATGGTGGTGTCATATTGTAATTTTGAGGTTGTTTCAATTCAGTTTTTTAGCCTCAAAATTTTTCTACCTTGGAGTGCACTTTTGGTTGTACCCGACACTCCCGAGGTAATTTTATATGTGATCCTTGTACCTAGTGATTTTTTCTATACACTTGGTGAATGCAGTGGCTGGTTACCCATGCATTTCGGTGGGATGACATGGTCACCATAAGGACACTTATACTAGGGACTACAGACAAAGACACCCTAGACTCTATCCGAGGTTATTTTCGGATCTACTTCTGAAGACTACAGACAAAGACACTTCAAAAGATTCTCTTCTTTTCTTCTTCTCTCCTCCTATTTGGATCTATGGCTCATTTTATTGTATTGAGTGCATTTTCGGCAGAGACCGACACTCTTATATGGCTCGTTTTTCCTTTCATTAGGTGCATTTTCGGCAGAGACCGACACCTTCTAGATTGAGTTCACCATGAGGAGGGATTTCATACTCATGGTGAATCTAGTCGATGACCTACGAGAGGCAACATCCTCTGAGGATGACCTGCAGAGGCAACAGACCCAGAAGTGGCTGACCCTGAGGCACCCATGATGACCCCGAGGCACTTAGACGGCTGACCCAGTGGCAACAGACCCATGGAAGTGGCTGACCCTGAGGCAACAGACCAAGATGTATACACAGTGAATCTAGCATTATTCACAGTTGGAGAGCCAAGCACAAAGAGCAAGAGCCTAAGACCAAATCAACAATAAAGGAGGATGTAGATTTTTGTTAGAGAAGTCAACATTAAGGGGGAATGTTACCTAATGTTGACTTGTTTTTTTCTTTAGTTAGGATAGTGCACATTAAGGGGGAATGTTAGAGTTAATGTAATGTGCACTATGCCAGTTTGACACTTGTCAGTTTCATTGACAAGTGTCATGTTCATCATATAGGCTTATGCCTATATATTGTAACCTTTTTATCAATAAAATAATCCCTTCTGTTTTCCCTCCTGACAAGTTTCACACATTTAGATGGATAATGAGAATTAGGATGTGTGGATGACAGCGCAGGGCAAAATTGAACTCCAATGGGTTCTGCCAAAGCACACATATCAAAGGGTCATGGATCACCATGAATAGTAACCAACTGATTCTTAAATTCAAATTTAACACATTGATGTAAAGTTGAGGGAAAAAATCACATTGCGTTGATCCAAGGACAATCCAAGAGTATATTGTACGATGCAGGGCAATGTACAATAAACACAGTCGTATCCAATGTTCTTGGACCACCCTGCAATGGAATGGTAATAACCCCACATGTTTCTTGTGCTTCGTTATTGAAAGATTTTATAATCATATCAGTTATTTTCATTTCAACACTTCTAAACCCAAATCTTTGGTAGAAGTCAAAAGTGCAAATATTTAAAGATGAACCATTATCAATCAAAACTCGTTTGACTGCTACATATCCAATTAAGGCGGTAATATATAAGGGGTTATCTTTATGTAAACTATGTTGCAGTATGTCTCTATCTTGAAAGTCAATACAATCAACTTCACAAGTTATTATAGTATTGGCCATGTCTTGAGGGTGAATATCTTGTGGTACCATCATCTGGCTTAATGTGAGCATTAATTCATCTCTATGTGTGGGAGAAGATCTTAAGAGGTCCAAAAGGGAAATTCTAGCTGTAATATTTGATAATTGTTCATTAATGTTATAGGGAGGTTTAGGTTGAACATTAGGTGCATGATTCCCTTTATTAGGAACCTTCAAAACAAATGGAGTTGATCCCCCATTCTGAATTTGATCTTGTTGAGAATTTTGAGCCTGTTGTCAATATTATTCTGCGGATGATGAATGGGTCTTGGTCTAGCGTTTATAGCTAACTCATTAGAAAGTAATTGGTGGGACGATGGTCTAGTAGTGAATATTCTTGGAAATGGCTCTTCTGGAACCATATGACTTGTGATAGGGTGAATAGTATCCGATTCATCTTCAGAGCTATTCGATTGATTTGATGTGATTTCCATATCACTCTCAGTATCATATTCTGTATCACTAAGATTAGATATCTGCATATTATATAGAGGCCTGGTTGTAACCATGGATAAAGTTGTGTCAAAGGTTTCCAGATCATGAACAGGTAAATGTCCACTAATAGTTCCTACATATCGGGCAGGAGGAGGAACATTATGATGTTCAATTTGATTAGCCACCTCCTTACCATGTTTTGGTAAAGGATGTTGAAAGATGTCCAATGACTGATTGGCGTTCTGATTCTGGTTTTGTGTGATGTTATGTTGAGTGTTATTAGGAGGATTTTGCTTAGGTTGAAATGCTTGTACCTCCATCTTTTTTTTGTCAATAAAGTCTTGTATTTTTTGTTTTAATATTTTACAAGAGTTGGTAGTGTGTCCAGGTCCTCTATGGAAGTCACAATGTAAATCTACTCTGTATCCAGGTATAGTTGGATCAAGTTCCTGGATATTTGGTAATGGAATCAAGCCTCGTTCTAATAATTGTGGTAGAATAGTTGATAAAGGTTGATTTAACCTAGTAAATTCTCGAGGAGGTTTATCAGGAGGTTTCAGTACAAACTTCTCCGCTGTCTTTGCAACATTAACATTAGCAATATTTCTGCTATCGGTGACTCCATCACCCAAAACTTGTTTATTCTTATATTGATTTTTGGATGTTTTCTCATCATCTTTCTTTTTAAGCTGTTCTCTCCTAATGAGAGCATCTTCCACTCTTCGGGCTAAATATATAGCCTGATCGAAGGTGGTCAAGGTAGTTGTTGATAATTTGTAAGATAGTTTCTCTTGCAAATTATTAATAAAGATGTCCAACATCTCCCTATAAGGCAACACAAAGTGCAATTTTCCTATCAATTGTCTCCATATAGCTAGGAAATTAGCAAAGCATTCATCTTTGTCTTTTTTTTTATACAAATCTTTAATGGTCACATGTCTTTCGATAGAGGCACTAAATTGGTGAACAAAAGACTCAACAGTTTCTTCAAAATTCCTCAAAGAATTAGTGGGTAATTGATAATACCACTCTAATGCCATTCCTCCCAAGATTTTCGGGAACATTTTTAGTAATAACAAGTCATCATGTGATATATCATGACATGCTATCCTAAACATATGAAGATGCTCTATGGGATCTTCCGTTCCTTTATATATGGGCAGGACAAACATAGGAAAATGTTTAGGATACGATTGTGCTACAACTATAGGATCTAAAGGCTGACTACACATCTCTCGATAATTGTACGAGGGTCGGTAGGGATCTATCTGATCCATGTGGGAAACTAACTGTTTCACCATGGTTTCAAGATTACTAGTTTGTCCACCATATTGGTTCGGTGGGATATAGGTATGGGATTTATGAGTGTATGATGGTGTAACATAAGGATTAGATGCTATATTGCTATTATGCAAAGTGTTGGTAGGAAGAGTATTATGAAGGGGATTTGTAATAGTATTATGTTGTATCCCAGATTGTTGGTAATTGGTGTTTGGTTTTGTTTTGGGTTTTTGTTGATTTGAGGTATGTTTCTCAATAACTTGGTGAAATAGAGCAGTAAATGATGGTTTATTTTGTGTGGGAATGACCCTAGGCTTGCTAACAGACACCTTAGGTGGTTGGGTAACCTGTTGTTGTTGCATGTTCCGAATTGCAGCTACTATATCCAAATTGGATGGTCCAGCTTGATCACTCTCTTGTTCAATAAAGGACAAGGGATTAGTGCGTGTGTGAAATACGTCTTCTAGGGTTGCTTGAGTGTCACTAATTCGATCCTTATCCATATGGACCGCTCTATTAAAAACACCAATATTTGTGTTAATGAACTTCCAAAATTGTTCCATGTTTTCAAAAGTAATAGCTCCTCCTGGAGACATTTTAGGGGATGAGGATCCTTCCTCTCTATTAATTTCTTCTTGCTCATTTGCTACAGCAAGATCTTCTTCTTGCTGGTCTAGGATTTCTTCTTCCTAAACTTGGTCCTCAGGAGGGACATTTTGGTCAATTAATGGTCTTCCTAACCAATCTTCTTCTTCTTCAGTTTTTTTTCCATTCCTAAGTCTAGGCATGATGCTAAACTTAGGTTTTAGCAAATATATATACTTATATATATATATGCGATAGGGTTGAGAGGTATATATTTTAACTATATACCTACTATAATACTTTTAAAAAAAGGGAATGTTTTGTTTTTTTTTGTTTTTGTTTTATATTATTATTTCACAAGTATAAAAATAACAAATAGCATGCTAGTTGCAAGAAGTAACAATATTAAAAAGAATGACTTAATTTTCTATAAATAGTTTATGGATATCGTTGATAGGATCAAGTTCATCAGGAGTCATGAAATGCTTCTCTTCAAATTGGAAGTGGTTTTTCAAGAACTTGACAAAGTGTGCTATGGTAATCTGATCTACTTCAGACTCTGACTTTAAAAATAAAGTTCATGGCAATACTCTCGATACAACACAACTCTAGGAACTCTATTCCATATTTTTCTATTCATAAGAACGACTTCTTGATCCTCTATACGAGATAGAAATTTATGTACTACAACTACGTTCTCAAGGTATTCCTCAAAGGTGTACAATTTTGCACACACAAGTGCTCTTTTATCTGCTAACCACCTATGGCAAGCTCTCTGAAGTTCATGGTACAAGGTCACCTGATCGGGATCCAGGATTCTATCTAGGACAAACCTCTCAATTTGCCTAAGTTCTGTAGATCTAGATTCAATAATACCCAATATCCTATCAAGTTCATCCCACAAAGGTTGGACTCTATTTTTTTGAGGTACTCTAAGCATGAAAGTAATCTCTATGGCCGTTAATTGATTTTCAACATTTATGGTGACAACTCGTCTTCTATTATAATCTACCATCTAAATATGATATGCAATTTTAACAGTTGTCTAATGATTCTAGATGTTCTTAATAATGTGTTTTTTTTTTTGGATTGTTTTCAAAAGGTGTTTTAGTTTCACATCGGGTTCACCAAAATGTATCACCCAAATTTTTCGCACCCTTACCTTCGGGCTAAAGGATCCGTGCCCTGGAAGGGGGATGCAAGAAGGATGGGACAATACCTCGGACAGAGAGGCCCTTTGAAGGTCGCGCCTCTCGAGGGAGGGGTATAAGGGTGAATTTTTGACGGATGGTGGGGTTCACCAAGAAACTTTGAGTGGCAGTTTCCACGCCTATGTTAAGAATGGGTTTGATGTGTTCATTTTATATTCAATCATTCATATTCCTAGGTTGGCAAGAATGAATCTAAGCTATTCTATATGAAATTTTGAGTTTATATGAAGACAAAAAACATGAATGAATCCTAAATACAGATACTATATGAAATAGAGAGGAATACACCTGATTCCTGATGTCTGATGGAGATTCTAAAGCTTGTAGGAGTCCAGATCGTCCTGGATATGACATGATCATTTGTAATTTTACATAATCGTCCCAAATCATAGGCGATCATCTGAGATCAGAAAATATCATTGGCGACCTAACGAATTCATCAGACGAATTCGTCAGAAACCTGCAATCATGGAAACAGACACCAAAAACCGAAAATGCAATTGCAAGAATGATGTAAAATGATATAAACAACAGTATAGATGCTTAAATAATGAATCCAGATAGTAAATCAAATGGGATGCACTGTTTTAATAACCTATTTTAAGTTTTATCATGCAAATATGCTAAATGAGGTGAACTCCAAGATTCAGAACAAAAATAAATTGATCCAATGCATAATTAAATACAAGAGAAAGATAGAAAATACAAACTCAGGGCTCTGGTTGCCCCCAATATGGACTATAGTTGAAATCATCTACAATCATACGAGATCAGCGTCGATATCGTCAGGATTGTTCAAAATCGTGTTGGATCACCTGCGACGATTCGAGCTTCCTCTAGCTGAAACACAATAAAATCCTACAATAAAACTTGCAAATACAAATGCAAATGATAGGGCGAGGATGTTCTAATACAACAAAAAAACTAAGGTTGCAGGGAAAGGATCAGCCAGGGGGATAAACTGGGAAAATCCCAAGTTTATATAGGATTAGAGGGAGGTTAGGAGGTTGGGGATCATCCCAATCTGGGAGATCTCCAACGTAGGAATCTCCAACCGTGCAGATACGCTTCTGCCCGAGTTGGAGAGGTTGTTGAAACAAAAGCTAATTATGAAAATTCGATTTTGGGATGAAATCGTCTGGACGTTCTGTCCTAGATGAATTCATCTGATCTGGGATGATATCGTTAGATCGGCGATGATATCGTCCAACGGTCAAAACAAATTCTAAAAATGGCATGAAAAATGAGGTGAGCGGTTAACGGGCGGTTTCGAGGTTAAAATTCAATTTTTTTTATCTTTTACTGATGGTTTAACTGCACCAATTTTAGGGTGCTACACCAAGCATTCCTAAAGTCAAAATATTTGTTTGGCTAGTAGGTTACAGAATAATTTTATCCTGGGATAACCTTATGAAAAGGGGGTTTCATGGACCCTCTCATTGTGTTTTTTGTAATAAGAAGGAGGAGAGTATTGACCATATCTTGGGATATTGCTCAATAGTTTGGAATCTATGACAATGGATTCTTAATATATTTGGTAAATGCATAGTGAATAATAACAGAATTGAATATTGGTTAAAGAAATGGGAGAGCACTTATAAAAGTGAGGCTTTAGAGACAATATGGGATTATATCAAAAGATACAATACTTTGGAGTATATGGTTAGAAAGGAATAGAAGAATATTTTAAGGAAAGGAAAGAAGTTTAGAGGTAATGAAAAAGAAGATATGTTTAGCCATAGAGGAGTCTAAACCAACTCTATCAACTTACCCAATTCCTAATTTGGAAGCAGAGAGTCTTGATAGATGGAGTCAAGTCATTAAATGGAATTATGATGTTGGGTACATAAGAATCAAAAATAAGGTAAAGAATATAAAGTGGAAACCACTAGATATGGAGTGGGTTAAATTGAATTTTGATGGAGCTTCTAAAGGAAATCTAGGACCAGCAAGAGGAGAAATAATTAGAAATAATAGAGAGATTTTATCTCATTATGCTTTCAATAGTGGATTTAAGACAAATAATGAAGCTGAAGCTTGGGCAAATTTAGAAGGTTAAAAATATGTAAAAAAATGAAATGGAATAGAGTATGTATGGAAGGCGATTCTCTCAAAGTAATAAATACAATTTTGAGAAAAGTAAAATCTCCATGGAACATTCAAGAGAAAATTATGGAAATTCAAGATCTTGCTAAAGAGTTTGAAGAAATCTAATTTACACATATATTAAGGGAAGGAAACAAATGTGTAGATAAGCTAGCCAATAGAGGGGTTTTTATTGAGGATCATGAAGTTAAATTCTCCTTTCCATGGTTAAAGGAAGTAGAAAGTTTAGTTGAAGTTGACAAAAAATGTTGATTGCCTAAATCAATTAATAATTAAGTTTTCTTTAATGTTTTCCACTGGTAATATCTATTTTATTTTGTAACAATAATGTGTTTTCATTTAGACTATTTATTATAATTTTTGTGGTTGCACTTGTGTTTCAGGAAGGAAACTAGCAATCCAGATTTAGTTAAGCAGACTATGAAAGTGCGATGATTTGGAAATATTACTCTACTAAGATGCTGGGCATAGATAGTAGAGGTGAATTTTTAGCATTGTGAAGGCTGCTATAGGAAAATGTCAAGAAAGATGCTAAATTTTAGAGTAATTGTATTCAAACAGATATTTGAAAAGATCCAAAAAATGAAAATCAATAATTTAGATATTTTATGTAAAATGATGTAGGTTTCTAGCTATAGCATCTCAATTGAGATGAGAAGTGTATCTATTTGTAAACTCTCAAGCTCTAAATAAGAGAGATGTAATTTATCAAGGGTGGGGGACCCGAGTACAACCCCTTATTATCAAGCAAAAATATGGAAGGAAACACAACAATTAATGCTAGATTACGCGTGGAAATGGATATTAGCAAACCTTTATTGATAGAGGTTGAAATCAAACTTGCAAGTATATCTTGGATTCAAAAATTGGATTATGATGTGTTTCCCTTCAGGTAAAGAGTTTACCATAAATATGGGCATTTGGCTAGGTCTTGCCAAAAAAATATGAACACAAAAATGGAGGCTCCTCTAGGAATATCAAATCTTCCTAAGGAGGATAAGTCAACAATCAATAAAGAAAAAACCAATATTTCTCAAGGTGAAGAAGCACAGGGAGATGGTTTTGAACAACCCAAAATAAGGAGAAGGAATTTTTTTTTAATAAAGAGCAAACCCAATTCAAGCCCTCAAATAGGTATGAGATATTCAAGGCACTAGTGGACCAGGAAGAAGAACAATTCATGGAAGGAGTGGATGGGAGTAATGAAAACAATAACAACTATGTTCAAGCCCCTCTATCACCTCCTATCCTAGAGAAGGTAACAGACTGTAGTGAGTTACCATAATAAGAGATTATAGGGGTATTGATAGTGTATAACCAAGAACAACCGATAATTAATGATATCATCATGGGTATAGAAAAAAGAACATAGAAAAGCCAAATTTAGGGATAACTTAGGTGGAAAAGAGATAAAATAATATCAGCTCTCAAGGAGTGGGTAGAAAATAAAATAAGGAATTGATAGCAGTTCAAGGAGATAAACTGATAACTGAGGGATTGGTGAGGCCAAATGACTCTTACTAGTCTTAAGGTAACCAGTTGTTAGGGGTTTAAACAGTAAAACCCATAAATCTACTATTCGAAGACTCTTAGAAAAAAGTAAAACATATTTTTTTCTTATCCAAGAGATAAAAATATCTTTGGATCTTATGTATAAAATAATAAATAGACTTTGGAAGGATGCTGGTCATATGGAAGTGGCTGCCCAAGGGGTCTCAAGGGGATAGTTACCTTTTGGAATTCTCTTGAATGGATGACAATAGAACATATAACTTGGAGGGGTGTCCTAAAATCACATTTTAGGAACAATGTGACAACTGAGCAGGTTTTAATTGTAAATTTTTATGGGATACAAAATCTAGATGGTCAAATTCATCAATGGAAAGTGGTGCATAATATGAGTCTTGAGGGAGGAGTTAGACTAGATTGTTGCTGGGTATTTTAATGCTAAATTATCATCTAGATATTAGGAAGGGAGAACCCCAATTTTGGATCCATGGGATTGAATTATGTTTGCCTAAGTCCATGATTACACTTGGTGGATATTAAATGTCTTAGAATTAACTATACTTGACTAATAAGAGGAGGGATCCACATAGCAGGAAGGTGTAGTTAGATCATTTTTTGGTTTTAGAGGAGGAATTTGTGAAGTGGAATCTAAAATTTAAAATTTTAGAGGGTCTAGTTTTGGATCACTTCCCCATTTTGTTGGAAGGGGGATCAAGACAGGGCTACATCACAAACCATTCAAATTTAAAAACTTTTGGTTACAAAAAGAGGAACTTCAAAAGAAAATTATACAAGGGTGGGAAGAGGGATGACCAACATATGTGACACTAATGTTTAGATTCCATAAGCAAATTTATTATATCGAGGATCAACTGAAACAATGGAGGTGATCTAGCAAGATAAACTTCCAGGTCCAAAGAGCTCCATTGGTGGCTAGATGGGATGAGGTTAAAAAATACTTAAGGGAAGGAAAAATTGCAGAGCAACTCAAATAAGAGGATGAAGCATTTTGTAAAGTGGTTGAGAACATTGACAAACAAGAGGAGATCTACTGGAAACAAAGATAAAGAACCACTTGGTTATTAGAAGGTGACAAAAATACTAATTTTTTTCACCAGGCTACTTGTGCTAGGAAAAAATAAAGAATATGGAAGCTCATCAGGATGAGAACGAGCACTCCTTTGATACAATCCCAGGTATGCATTTACATTCAATGGATTATTTTGCAAAATTGTTTAAGGAAAGTATGGTGCAAGATGAAGAGGCTCAAAAAGAAGTTCTTAATATCATACCCTCTATTATCTCTGAAGAAGGAAAATAGACCCTACTTAAACCCATTGATAGAGAGGAACTGAAGAAAGTAGTCTTTAGAATGAGTATCGAAAAAACACCAGGTCCAAATGGATTTCTAATTAAAATTTTTAGATCTTTTGGGACAACTTGGAGGAGGATGTAATAGCTGTTATAAAGGAGTTCAAAGGTAGTAAAATAATTCTTAAAGAATTAAATCATACATTCATTGCCTTAATTCCGAAAGGGGAGGAGGGGGTGCATATTTCAGAATATAAACCCATTACCTTATGCAATGTCATATATAAAATAATCACAAAGGTAATTGTTGAGTAGCTAAAATCTCTCCTACGTAGCATTATATCCTTGAATCAAGGGGGTTTTATCGAGGGCAGTCAAATATTGGATGGTGTGGTTCCATTTCAGGAGGCAATCCACTCAATGCAAAATATGGCAAGAGGGGAATGTTCATAAAATTGGATATGTCAAAGGCTTTTGATAGGGTGGAGTGGAACTTCTTGTAAAGGATCATGGCAGCCTTTGATTTCTCTCAAGATTGGATAGAATGGGTCATGAGTTGTGTTTCTACTCTAACATATTTAGTATTAATCAAAGGCCATTCCTCACAACCATTTGGAGTGTTGAGCAAGTTGCAGCAAAAGTATTGTCATTGTTGTCAACACAGACAGAGAGATCGGTTGATGTAGTGGACAGGAGTTCAGAGGTCATACAGAGCATGCACAGTGAATTTTCAAGAAGACAGAAGTGGCCCAGATTCAAAGGATCAAAGAAAAAGACAAGTAAGAAAACTGTCGCGATATCGTGACATGTTTTCTGTCACGATATCGTGACATATTTGGCAAGTAAGAAAACTGTCGCGATATCGCGACATGTTGAAAAGCTGGAAAAACTGTCACGATATCGTGACATGTTTGAGGAGAGAGAAAGCACAAGAAAAAATGTTGCGATATCGCGACATGTTTGAGGAGAGAGAAAGCACAAGAAAAACTGTCGCGATATCACGACATGTTTGAGGAGAGAGAAAGCATAAGAAAAATTATCGTGATATCGTGACATGTTTGAAGAGAGAGAAAGCACAAGGAAAACTGTCGTGATATCACGACATGTTTGAGGAGAGAGAAAGTGCAAGGAAAACTGTCATGATTTTGTGACATGTTTGAAGAGAGAGAAAACATAAGGAAAACTGTCATGATTTTGCGACATGTACGAAGCAAAGAAGGCAAGTAGAAAAACTGTTGTGATTTTGTGACATGTTTGAAGAAGCTTCGCATGCAAGAAAAACTGTCATGATTTTGTGACATGTTTGGAGAGAAGGCGCAGGCAAAGAAAACTATCACGATTTTGTGACATGTTTGGAGAGAAGGCACAAGCAAAGAAAACTGTCACGATTTCGTGACATGTCTGGGGAGAAGAAGCTCGCAAAGAAAAGTGTCAGTACGAACGAAAATGTGTCACGATTTCATGACATGTTTGAGAGAAGGAGCTCGCAAAGAAAAGTGTCATGATTTCATGACAATCTGCAAGAGAGGTAGTACGGACGAAAATGTGTCATGATTTCACGACATGTTTGAGAGAAGGAGCTCGCAAAGAAAAGTGTCACGATTTCGTGACAATCTGCAAGAGAGGCAGTATGGACAAAAATGTGTCATGATTTCATGACATGTTTGAGAGAAAGAGCTTGCAAGGAAAAGTGTCATGATTTCACGAAAATTTGCAAGAGGAAGTGCTAAGGAGAAAATATGTCACGATATCGTGACATGTCGGGTTTTCGTGACCCGATGAGAAAAAAAGCACAGGGCAACGAAAGTGTCACGATTTTGCGACATGTTCCATTTTCGCGGGTGAAATGCAGATAAAGGCACAAGGCAGCAAAAATGTCACGATTTCGTGACATGTTTCGTTTTCACGGGCGAAAGGCAGAGAAAGGCACAAGGCAGCGAAAGTGTCGCAATTTCATGACATGTTCCATTTTCGTGGGCGAAAGGCAGAGAAAGGCACAAGGCAACAAAAGTGTCACAATTTCGTGACATGTTTCGTTTTCACGGGTGAAAGGCAGAGAAAGGCACAAGGCAACAAAAGTGTCGTGATTTTGCGACATGTCATGTTTTCATGGATGCATGCCGAGAAGAGTGCAAGGAAGCGAAAAGTGTCACGATTTCACGACATGTCATGTTTTCGCTGGTGCATGCCGAGAAGAGTGCAAGGAAGCGAAAAGTGTCACGATTTTGTGACATGTCATGTTTTCGCTGGTGCAAGCCAAGTAGAGTGTACGAAGGCAAAAAGTGTCGCGATATCACGACATGTTGTGTTTTCACGCATGTAGGCTGAGAAGAAGACAAAAAGGCTGTTAGAGCAGTGGTTCTATTGTTAAAGCTGTAAGAGAATAGAAAAGGCTGTCAGAGCCGTAAATGAGCAAATAAGATGGTCAGAGCCGTAAATGAGAAGATAAATCTGTCAAAACGACGAATATGCTGTCAGAGCGTAGAAAAGGCTGTCAGAGTCGTAAAGTGGGCAGATAAGGCTGTCAGAGTGGTAAGTAAGCATTTAAGGCTATCAAAAGCATAGTAAGTAGAGCCAAAAGAATGTTTCATGTATAGTAAGTTAGGGTTAGGGTTGAGCTCTGCACGAGGCATGAGTGTTGTGAATTATCGAATAAAAGGAAAAAGTAGCTATGAAAAGAAGCAAGAGAGAAGTGTGCTAAAAAAGATACAGAAGAGAGGGCTATAAGAGAGAATAGCAGAGCTGAAAGAGAAAAATATAACAGAGCTGTAAGTATATGCAGTTCTTGTTAAAGGGCATTAGACCAATGAGGGTCTTGTAGAAGAGAAGGCATTTTTTATGTCATTGAAACAATTTAGAACTAAAGTCCAAGTTGGTGCTTGGCATTAGGGGGTTGGTGCTCCTTTTTGTTGCTGCAGATAAATAAGGGGTTGGTGCTCCTTCTTGTGGGTGCTGGAAAATTATTTGTAAAGTTGGTGCTTTGCAAAGGCTGGATTTGGATGGGAGTCCAAGCAGTATAATTTTTGAGGAGTAGCCAAAACTGGTGAACCTCGTTAAATCGTGTGTTGTGGAATGATCTCTTGTTTAATTGCTTTATCTTTTTTTAAGTTCTCCCTACTTAAGTTTTAAAGAGTTGTAGATCTAAATTTAAATAGCTACACTGATTCACCCTCCCTCTCAGTGTCATTTTGAGAATATCAATTGGTATCAGAGCAAGGTTTCTGAACAAGCTCAATTAGCTAAGGTGATCTTGGAAGAAACACAATGGCCGATGGTGAAGGATTTTCATCCAACAAAGCTCCTTTGTTTGATGGAACTAATTACTCTTTTTAGAGACTCAGGATGCAGACATATCTGTGTGCTTTGGGATATGACATTTGGGAGTCGATAGACGGTGGATACACAATACCCTCTACTCCTCCAACAAGATGCTATTAAGAAGAAAAAGTTTGAGAATAACTCTAAAGCAAAGAATGCTATAATGTGTGGGTTAGTAGACAAGTGAATTGATAAGGATCATGAGGCAGAAAACGACAAAAGACATGTGGGACAAATCGTAGAGCATTCATGAAGGAGACGACAAGATCAAGGAAGCCAAGCTACAAATGCATCGAGCTCAGTTCAAAGCATTAAAAATGAATGATGATGAGAACATAGAGGCCTATATGCTGAGAGTCAATGGAATCATTAATGCGATTAGAGGACTCGACGAGAAAATGGAAGATGCGATCATCATGAAAAAGGTACTAAGAACTCTTCACAAAAGATTTGATTCTAAAGTTTCTGCTATAGAAGAAGCTAAAGATCTAAATACTTTTAGCATGGATGAAATGCATGGTTATTTAACTGCATACGAAATGAGAATAGGACAAACTAAGCCCTCAGACAGAGAAGCTACTTTTAAAGCACACAAAAATATAAAATCTAAATAAGAATCTAAGGAAGAAGAGTCTTCAGATGAAACAGAAGCAAACTTTATTAGGAAACTAATAAAGGAAAAAGGAAAGTATGGAGGAAAGTTACCGTTTAAGTGCTTCAACTGTGGAGGTGTCGCGCACTTTCCAGCTAAATGTCCAATGAATGAGAAAAACAAAAATGATGAAGGGTCACACCAAGAAAGAAGTTACTGGAAGAAGAAACCATATTTTAGAAAAAGCAACTTCAAGAAGAAAAGTTTCATATCCAAGAATGTCAGCTCTTCCGAAGACTCGCTCAGATGAGGATTCCGAAGAAGAAGCGGTGAAGCTCTGTTCATGGCATTTGAAGAAAGAAAAATAGAGGAAAAACAAGAATGTAATGAAAAACCTGAGGATGAGGCTAAAGTATATCTGGAAGGTGAGTTGGTTGCTGCACTTAAAGAGCTGAGCATAGAAAGGAAAAAGAATAAAAAGGTTTCAAGAAAGCTTGAGGATGCCAATGAAATAATAAACAACTTGAAAGTACAGACAAACGAATTTAAGAAAATGTTTGAAGTTCTCAAAGTATAATTAATCGTAAAAACAGATGAGTGCAGCAAGCTAGAAGAAGAAATTGTTAGGTTAAGGATGCAGCTAGAGGAGATGAATCGAAAACTAAGTTGTTATCATAAGTTTGAAGAAAGTTCTGTAAAGCTGGATAAAATTATAAATAACCAAAGGCCTTCAGGCATCAAATTTGGTTTGGGCTTCGATGAAGGAGAATCATCAAAGGGATCTATTGAGAAGCAACACACTCCCACTGAAAAATGCATTCCAATCCTCTTGAAAACTCTGAAATCCCATTTTGCAATAGGGACCCTCTTGATCATTTTCAGGTTTAATTCCAGTTTCTGCTTGCCTGCTTTTAATGTTGTGCTTTCTCTTGTATTCTAGCTTTGATTATCCCAGAATTCACTTTTGCATGCTAGAATCATTCAGGCATAAAGAAAATATTGCACCGGTACCGAGAAAATCCAGAAAACAGTTGCATAAATTCATGAAAAATCAAACTTTCCATTTTTGGTAGTGTCGCGATATCGCGACACTTCCATTTTCGGAAATGTCGCGATATCGCGACAAGAAAATACAAATGCAGCTAAGTCAAAAAACGTAGCGAAATCGTGACACTTTCCATTTTTGGAATTGTCGCGATATCGCGACATTTCCATTTTTGGAATTGTCGCGATATCGCGACATTTCCATTTTTGGAAGTGTCGCGATATCGCGACATTTCCATTTTTGGAAGTGTCGCGATATCACGACATTTCCATTTTTGGAAGTGTCGCGATATCGCTACAGGCCGGAGGAGAGAGAAGCAAGCTGTACGGATCAGCGCGAAATCGTGACATGTCACGAAATCGCGACATGTGAGAGAAAATGCATGAAAATCGGCTAAGTGCCAGAAAGGTCGTGATTTCGCGACATGTCACGAAATCGCGACAATTTTTGGAGAGAGAAGATAAGCTGTACGATGCGTCGTGAAATCACGACACTTTCCATTTTTGGAAGTGTCGCGATATCGCGACATTTCCATTTTTGGAAGTGTCACGAAATCGCGACAAGGAAGAAGGCCAAGCAAGGAAAGATGCGCGAAATCGCGACGTCGCGATTTCACGACGTCGTGAAATCGCGACAGGGAGAGAAAAAGTTGCAGCGATGCGCTGCATGTCTCAAAATCGCGGGCCGGAGCTTGCAGCGACGCGCTGCACGTTTCGAAGGTGAAGGGAGAAAATTGCAGCGATGCGCTGCATGTTTCGAAATCAGGGATAAAAAGTTGCAGCGATGCGCTGCATGTTTCAAAATCACGGGCTGGAGCTTGCAGCGATGCGCTGCATGTTTCAAAGATCAAGGATGAGAATGGTAGCGACGCGACTGCACGTTTCGAAGAAGAGAGCAAGAATCATCGCGATTTCGCGACATGTCACGAAATTGCGACATGTCACAGTTTTGCGGCTTGTGAAAGAAGATTGTACGACGACCGACAGGGAGGCGCGATTTTGCGACATGTCGTGAAATCGCGACATGTCGCATTTTCGTGGCCGACAGAGAGAGAAGCAGCGCAGCGCTGGAGATGTCGCGAATTCGTGACATGTCGTGAAATCACGACATGTCGTGAAATCGCGACATGTCTCATTTTCGCGATAGGAGAGAGAAAGTCCTCAGAGGGCCCGAAAGTGCATTTCAGCTGAAACAGAAGGCATCCTGGGGTAGCGACACGTGTCAAAGCGCGTAACAGGCAGAGCAAGGCCGACATGCAAGCTTATTTTGCTGATTTTAATCTGTTTTAATGTTTAAATGCTTTAATTCAATGTTTATTAAAGTGCTAATATGCATCTTTTGTCTTTCATGCAGGATTCCATCTGGCACTTACGGGACAACCGGGAAAGACCATAAAGGCAAATTTAAAGTGTAGATTTAGTCAAGGACCGCCATGCTATAGGAGAAGATGTCGGTGAAAGCATTCAAGGGAGATTTATTACAGAATTGATAGCATGAAGACCATCTCATCTCAGGGATGGCTTTGCGGAGATCGAATTGATGGAGAAGTGGTGACTCATCCGGCTCACCAACAGGAATTAATGAGAGCATTCATTTGTAGTTACGGATGAATGCAAGTGGCATTCAACTCTATCTTCTCCATTTATGGCAGTTGACTGCACAAATTTGCAGAAGGGTTAAGTTCTATCCGGACTTTGGTCTTAAGATGGCTTTTTATTGTAAAACCCGGTCCTAGGGTTTAGATGAGATAAGATTTGCAATTAAGGAAGGAGATATTTCTGAAAAGATCAGGGTCTGTCCTGAGTCTATAAATACTTCTTCTCTATGTAATTGCGGGAGGCGGAGACTTAGAAATAAAAGGCTTATAAGCAATTTCTTACAAATTTTGTGAAATCCTTTGTTTCTGGACTTGGAGTTGATGTGCTTTTGCTTTTCTGTGATAGCATGGCCAGGAGCCTAATCTTTTGCAGAGTGTGATAAGTGTATCTCCTTTTGTTTTTTGTTTTGTTTAAAGTTTGTTAGATATATGCTGTGAATCTGCCATTATCAAGATTAAATATGCTGTTAGGCTTCAGTTGTTCTATCTTGTGTTAGGGAAAATTACAGATTTCAGGTGTAAGTTTGTTCTAATTGCCCTGTCTTCACTGTGTGAGCTAGGCTGCCGGTGAAAGATACCAATTTTTACTGACTTCCCTTCAGTTTATAATTTTCTGCTAGACCTATTCCACTCTGCCTTTGTGCTCTTAGTTGAAAGTGATCTTAGACTGACTAGACACTTTCTTCTTTGATTTGTTCTGTTGTGAAGCCAGTAGCATAGATAAAATTGGTGGGTTTAAGTTTTACGGTTTAATGTTTGATAAGCTTCTCTTTTCTGCCTTACCCTACCCTCTCTTTGCTTTCCGTGAATGATCCATTTTTACTTTCTTTATTTGTCTTTTATTTGAATCTGCTGACCCATGAGAGCTAGATCAAGAATCATTTTCAAATCTGATGATCAAGAACTGAGCAACTACTGAACAAGTTCAAGAACCCCTTGTAAGGTAACAGAGCAGTCCATATTGAAATCTATTCCAGAAGCGAAAAAGAGTGAATAGCCATTCGACCCAACTCTGTAACTCGCACCTTGGATAACCAGCTAGATCCTAAAGTGAGTGGGATTCATCCCGTGGATGTCTCCGGAGCTTTCCTTGCTTCATCCTTTCCTGGGGTGTGCATGAAAGCCGGACCAACAGGATCAAAGGCCATAAATGTAGAACCCATAAAGAAAGAAGATAAGATCAGGGTTGATCAAGAAAAAACAAATCATGCCAAAGAAAGCAATAATGCCAAACTCAAGAGGAGTACTGACAAAGATGGATTCACAAAAGTCACACATCCAAGAAGGAGAAGATTCATGGCTCCTACTTCAAAATGGCAAAGACCTTCACCCAGGTTTAATCACTCATTTTTTGGTTATTTTTTTAAATGCAATGCTTATGGTCATAAGATTTCAGATTGTAGTTATAATGTAGCACAAAGGAATTTCACCAGTAGAAATGTCTTTTCACCATTGATGGATTATGCAGTAGAATGTTATAACTGTCATAATTTTGGACACATTGCAAGAAACTATAGAAGCACTTTTGCAACAAATAAATATTAGGGTAGAAAATCTCAACCAAATGGATTGAAACAAAACAAAAAATTTCTTGAAAAACAGGCACAAGCTAATGAAAGGGGAAAGGCAAAACAAGTAGCCAAAACTGCTATCAAACCAAAATGGAAAGAAAAGGAGAAACTCTAGAAATAAAAGGAGAAACTCCAAGAAGAAAAGGAATCTTTGATTGTTTAGACTGTTTTTAAAGCACAAAACAAATCTGCACCATGGATACTTGATAGTGGATGCTCCAGTCACATGACAGGTGACAAGCAAAAATTTGAGAAGTTACAGAATTACGAAGGTGGTTCTGTGAAATTTGAAAATAATGATGGAGTAAAGATAGTTGGCAAAGGATCAGTCAAGATCAGTGACGGAAAGATCAAATCAAAAGAAGTCTTGTTTGTGATTGGTCTTAAGCATAACTTGCTCAACGTAAGTCAAATCTATGACAAAGGTCATGAAGTAATTTTTAAGAAGCAGGGTTGTGAAGTGAGAAAAGCTAACAGCGGGAAGTTGATTGCTATTGGATCAAGGACTTCTAGAAACCTATATACTCTCTCAGAGACTTCAGAAGGAGCATGCTTGATTGGACAGGAAGATGAAAATTGGCTGTGGCACAAGAGGCTCGGTCATATCAGCTTTGACAATTTAGTAAAAATAAGCTCAAAAAGGGCAGTAAGAGATATACCCTCCATTGGCAAACCACTAAATAGTATTTGTGCTTCATGCCAAAAGGGGAAGCAAACTAGAGCCACATTTGAATCAAAGGAGTACTTTACCAGCAAACCTTTAGAACTAATACATACTGATTTATGTGGACCCATGAGAACACAAAGTATAAATGGTGACAAATACTTTATGCTATGCATAGATGACTATTCCAGAATGACCTGGATATTCTTTTTGAAGCAAAAATCTGAAGCTTTTGAAATGTTCAAGACTTTCAAAAACCAAGTTGAGAATGAAACAGGAAAGAGGATCAAATGCTTAAGATCAGATAGAGGAGGAGAGTTCATCTCAGAGGAGTTTGCAGAATACTATCAAAAATATGGGATCAGAAGACAGTTTTCAGTAGCAAGGACACCTCAGCAGAATGGTGTTGAAAGAAAGAATAGAACTGTGCAAGAAATGGCACGGACGATGTTGACTGAGAGCAAAATTGTAGATAGATTTTGGAAAGAGGTAGTCCATACTGCAGTTTATATCCAAAACAGGTGCATGTTGAGGATGCATGAAAGCAAAACCCCTTATGAGCTATGGTTCGACAAGAAGGCAACAACAAAATACTTCAAAGTCTTTGGTAGCAAGTGTTACATCAAAAGAACTGAAGATAATCTTGGTAAGTTTGAAGATAGAGCTGATGAAGGTATTTTTGTTGGCTATTCATCAAAAAGCAAAGCTTACAAATGCTACAACAAGAGGCTAAAGAAAATTGTAGACAGTGCCGATGTTAAATTTGATGAAGATAGGAAACGAGCAGTCAGCTGTGAAGAAAACTACCCTATTTATGAAGAAGTTATTGAAGGAGATGAAGAAAAGGAAATAGAAGAGAATAAGAAAATTGACCCAGATGATTTAAGTATTGATTCAGAAGTAGAAGAAAACAATAAATTCAAAATAGGAAGCTGGCAGAAAAATCATCCCAGAGAGCAAATTATTGGGGACCCCATAGTTGGTGTTAAGACAAGAAGAAGAGTAGTAAGTAACTACTCCCTATTATCCAACATTGAGCCCAAAAATATTGCTGAAGCAAGCACAGATGAAAGTTGGATGAAGGCAATAAACGAAGAACTAGATTAGATTGAGAAAAACAAAACCTGGGAGTTAGTACCAAGGCCTGCAAATAAAAACATAATCGATACTAAATGGATCTTTCGAAACAAATTGAATGAAGACGGACAGGTTGTAAGGAATAAAGCAAGATTGGTCTGTAAAGGCTATGCTCAAGTTGAAGGTATTGATTTTGAGGAAACTTTTGCACCAAGTGGCTAGACTCAAGGCAATCAGAATGTTTTTGGCTTTAGCAGTCCATAGGAATTTCAAAGTTTATCAGATGGACGTGAAATCAGCATTTTTGAATGGAAATCTTGAAGAAGAAGTTTATATTGAGCAGCCAGATGGTTTTCAACTCGGTGATAATCCCAACTTTTTTTGCAAGTTGAAGAAAGCTTTGTATGGCTTGAAACAGGCACCCAGAGCATGGTATGCAAGACTAGACAACTATCTCACTGAACAAGGGTTCAAGAAAGGTATGGTGGATAGTAACTTGTATGTCAAAATAGACAATGGCCATATTATTGTCCTTGTTTTTTATGTAGATGATATAATTTTTGGCAGCAGCAATGATGAGTCATGTAGAGACATAGCAAATAAAATGCAGAAAGAATTTGAAATGTCTATGATTGGTGAACTTTCATATTTCCTCGGACTGCAAGTTAACCAAAATGAAAAGGGCATTTTTATTTCTCAAGTTAAATATGTGAAAGAAATGCTGAAAAAGTTCACAATGGAGGATTGTAAACCTGTTAGCACTCCCATGACAATAGGTTGCAAGTTGAGCAAGGATGAAAAATCTCCAGATGTAGATCAAACCATGTACAGATCTATGATTGGAAGCCTGCTATATTTGATAGCTACCAGACCAGATATCTTACAGGCAGTATGCATGGTAGCAAGATTTTAGGCTAGTCCCAAAGAGACTCATGTGATAGCTGTGAAGAGGATTTTTAGGTACCTCAAGGGTACTATGGAGTATGGGTTATGGTACCCAAAAGGTAAGGACTTCACTCTTATTGCATATTCTGATGCAGATTGGGCAGGATGTATAGATGACAGAAAGAGTACCAGTGGAGGTGCATTCTATCTTGGAGACAGGTTGGTAGCATGGCATAGCAAGAAACAAGAATCAGTCTCTCTATCCACAACAGAGGCAGAATACATTGCAGCAACAACATGTTGTACACAGATTTTATGGATGAGACAAACCTCTGAAAGATCTTGGTATTAACTTCAAAGAGCCAATTTTAGTTAAATGTGATAATACCAGTGCTATTAACATCTCAAAGAATCTGGTTATGCATTCTCGCACCAAACATATTGCAATCCGGTATCACTTTTTGAAGGATAAAGTTGCAGAAGGTGAGGTTAAATTGGATTTTGTTCCAACTACAGAGCAAGTAGCGGATATCTTCACTAAACCGTTGCCCAAGGAAGTTTTTGAATACCTTCGCAGTAAGTTGGGAGTGGTCACACTACCCAAGAACTGACTAGCTATCGGGAACACATTCTCAGGGGGAGCATTTATATATTTGATTATCTGTTTGCTCATGTTTGTAATTTTTGCTATCTGTAATATTGTGTGCCTAAGAATGTTGTGCATGGACTCAGGGGGAGTCTGCAGCAGCCCTTTGGTATTATTGTCAAAGGGGGAGAAGAATTACAGGAAATTGCACGTGTTGCCAACAATTCCAAAGGGGGAGATTGTTGAGCAAGGTGCAGAAAAAGTATTGTCATTGTTGTCAACACAGACAGATAGATCAATTGATGATGCAGTGGATAGGAGTTCAGAGGTCATATAGAGCATGTATAGTGAATTTACAAGAAGACAGAAGTGGCCTAGATTCAAAGGATCAAAGAAAAAGACAAGTAAGAAAACTGTCACGATATCATGACATGTTTTCTGTCGCAATATCGCGACATATTTGGCAAGTAAGAAAACTATCGTGATATCACGACATGTTGAAAAGCTAGAAAAACTATCGCGATATCACGACATGTTTGAGGAGAGAGAAAGCACAAGAAAAACTGTCGTGATTTCACGACATGTTGGAGGAGAGAGAAAGCGCAAGAAAAACTGTCATGATTTCATGACATGTTTGAAGATAGAGAAAGCGCAAGGAAAACTGTCGCGATATCGCAACATGTTTGAGGAGAGAGAAAGCGTAAGGAAAACTATCACGATTTCGTGACATGTTTGAAGAGAGAGAAAACACAAGGAAAATTGTCATGATTTCATGACATGTTGGAAGCAAAGAAGGCAAGTAGAAAAACTGTCACGATTTCGCGACATGTTTGAAGAAGCTGCATGCAAGAAAAACTGTCGTGATTTCGTGACATGTTTGGAGAGAAGGAGCAAAGAAAACTGTCATGATTTCATGACATGTTTGGAGAGAAGGTGCAAGCAAAGAAAACTATCATGATTTCATGACATGTTTGGGGAGAAGAAGCTCGCAAAGAAAAGTGTCGTGATTTCATGACAATTTGTAAGAGAGGCAGTACGGATGAAAATGTGTCACGATTTCGTGACATGTTTGAGAGAAGGAGCTCACAAAGAAAAGTGTCACGATTTCATGACAATCTGCAAGAGAGGCAGTACGGACAAAAATGTGTCATGATTTCACGACATGTTTGAGAGAAGGAGCTCGCAAAGAAAAGTGTCACGATTTCGTGACAATCTGCAAGAGAGGCAGTACGGACGAAAATGTGTCACGATTTCGCGACATGTTTGAGAGAAAGAGCTTGCAAGGAAAAGTGTCACGATTTCACGATAATTTGCAAGAGGAAGTGCTAAGGAGAAAATATGTCGCGATATCGCGACATGTCGGGTTTTCACGACCCGATGAGAAGAAAAGCACAAGGTAGCGAAAGTGTCACGATTTCGTGACATGTTTCATTTTTGCGGGCGAAAGGCAGAGAAAGGCACAAGGCAGCGAAAGTGTCGCAATTTCGTGACATGTTCCATTTTTGTGGGTGAAAGGCAGAGAAAGGCACAAGGCAGCAAAAGTGTCACGATTTCGTGACATGTTCCGTTTTCATGGGCGAAAGGCAGAGAAAGGCACAAGGCAACGAAAGTGTCACGATTTCACGACATGTTCCATTTTCATGGGCGAAAGGCAGAGAAAGGCACAAGGCAACAAAAGTGTCATGATTTCATGACATGTCATGTTTTCGTGGATGCATGCCGAGAAGAGTGCAAGGAAGCGAAAAGTGTCACGATTTCGCGACATGTCATGTTTTCGCTGGTGCATGCCGAGAAGAGTGCAAGGAAGCAAAAAGTGTCACGATTTCGTGACATGTCATGTTTTCACTGGTGCAAGCCAAGTAGAGTGTACGGAGGCAAAAAGTGTCATGATATCACGACATGTGTTTTCATGCATGTAGGCCAAGAAGAAGACAAAAAGGCTATCAGAGCATCGGTTCTACTGTCAGAGCTGTAAGAGAACAGAAAAGGTTGTCAGAGCCGTAAATGAGTAGATAAGACGGTCAGAGCCGTAAATGAGAAGATAAATATGTCAGAACGGTGGATATACTGTCAGAGCACAAAAAGGTTGTCAGAGCCGTAAAGTGGGCAGATAAGGCTGTCAGAGCCGTAAGTAAGCATTTAAGGCTATCAAAAGCGTAGTAAGTAGAGCCGAAAGAATGTTTCGTGTACAGTAAGTTAGGGTTAGGGTTGAGCTCTGCATGAGGCATGAGTGTTGTGAATTGCCAAATAAAAGGAAAAAGGAGCTGTGAAAAGAAGCAAGAGAGAATAGTGCTAAAAAGATACAAAAGAGAGGGTTGTAAGAGAGAATAGCAGAGCTGAAAGAGAAAAATATAACAGAGCTGTAAGTATATGCAGTTCTTGTTAAAGGGCATTAGACCAGTGAGGGTCTTGTAGAAGAGAAGGCATTTTTTATGTCATTGAAACAGTTCAGAACTGAAGTCCAAGTTGGTGCTTGGCATTAGGGGGTTGGTGCTCCTTTCTGTTGCTGCAGATAAATAAGGGGTTGGTGCTCCTTCTTGTGGGTGTTGGAAAATTGTTTGTAAAGTTGGTGCTTTGCAAAGGCTAGATTTGGATGGGAGTCCAAGTAGTCTAATTTTTGAGGAGTAGCCAAAACTGGTGAACCTCGTTAAATCATGTGTTGTGGAATGCTCTCTTGTTTAATTGCTTTATCTATTTTTAAGTTCTCCCTGCTTAAGTTTTAAAGAGTTGTAGATCTGAATTTAAATAGCTACACTGATTCACCCCCCCTCTCAGTGTCATTGTGAGAATATCAATTATGGCTACTCAAGGTCTTCATCAAGGATATCCTTTTTCCACTTATATTTTTCTCATATTGGTTGAAGGCTTGGGTAGACTCATCTTGAGGAGAAGACAACAAGGTTTGCTAACAGGTATCAAGGTGGGTGAGGAAGTTTTGAATCACTCACAGTTTGTGGATGATATAATATTGGTGGGAGTAGCCAACTTCAGGGAAGCAAGAATGATTAGAGATAATATTAATATTTACCTTAGGGCCACAAGCCAAGTCATCAATGATCCAAAGTGTTCTTTTTCAATCTTGAAGGATTCAGGATATAATTTTAGAGATCTTGAGATTCATGAGGACTTCTCTTCCAGTGGTATATTTGGGGTCCCTTTGCATTTAAAAAAATTGTAAATAGATATATGGAGGAATCTTCTGGATTGTATCAAAGAAAGAACTAATCATTGGTCTCACAAATTGTTAAGCTATGGGGGTAGATTATTATTTTTTTACAGGTTAGCCATTCAGGCCATGTCAATTTATAAATTTTCTATCCTTGCTGCTCCACATACCATATGGAAAGAGTTAGACAAGATGGCTAGAAAATTTTTATGGGGAGGAGTTGTTACAAATGTGAAAGAGGTTTTTTCTAAGTAGCTTAGAAAAGACCTAAATGTGAACTCTCTTGTAATTGTCGGCCATAGGTTTAGTCGGCATGATTTTTTATTATAATAGCTTTTCCCTATTTTATCTCTGCCCTCTTCTCCTATATTCCCGCCATTCTATCCGCCTTATCCCTCCATTCCTCTTCCTCCACATTCCCTATCCCTTACCGTCATTTCCTCCTTATCACTCCATGCCTCTTCCTCCCCTTACTCCATGCCACCTTTCCCTTTCTTCTCATCCCCCGCCTCCCTCTCCTCATCCACCGCCTACTTCTTCTCCTCCCTCTCCTATTCCCCTATACCTTCTATTCCCTATATAAGGGATGGTAATTTATGTAAGGTTGGTTCGAATATTTAATATAAATATTTTAATTGGTTTTTAGCTCCGGAGTCTAAAATTTGGGCCCACTGTGATTCGAAACCCACACTGGTATCAGAGCATCCAGGGGGCACGGGCATGGAAGTCGAGGATGAGGAGCAGGTGGATAGACCAGAGCAGAGGTGAGGTCGAGCACAGAGCATGCAGGCCGAAGCCGGAGGCACAGGAGCCGAGGAGCACACAGGCCGAGGAGGAGCTGGTCGGAGCCGAGGAGCACGTAGGCCGAGGAGGAGCCGAGTTGGAAGAGGCATGAGGCAACACGTGGCATGAGGGGGTTAACGGCGAGGAGGCAGAAGGGTCACAGTGATCGCCCAAAGGCAATCGACTCTTAAGCCGCCAGTTGAGGGTTATAAACCCTGTTTACATCCCCATCCTAGTAGATGTGGGATAAAGTTTTTAATTTTTTTTAAAAACATTCACGGTCGGGGAATAATAAATAGCGCGAGCTTGTTTGTCCTCTCAACCAAGCACCCAACGCGATTGGTTAAGCCTGCTTGCTTGTAGCGGATAAGACCCGGGTTCGAATCCCGTCGGGTTGAAAAAGATTTTTTTTTATTTTGCGCGTCGTGTTCAAATTGTTAAGAAGGAGGCGGATCGCATTGGTTTCTAAAGGTGCCGCGTGGTGTAGCGGCTAGGCTCCCTTGCATGATAGCAGGTGGTCGAGGGTTCGATCCACCAAGAGATAAGTTTTGAAAAGGTTGATTAAAAGTTTTTTTTTTAATTTGATTTTTATTAAAGTTTTTAAAATTAATTTAATAGTTTTAAATCATATTTTTTAATTATTTTTTAAAAAATATAATTTTTGAAAAATAATTAAGATATAAATAAAACTATTAAATTTTTATAAAGAGACTTTATAAAAATTTTAATTGAAAACTTTGGAGAAAAATTGTGGAAAATAGAAATTGGAAAGACACTTTTGTGATAAAGTTTTTTTTTGGCACCGTGAAAATTGATACTATAACTCAGTTCATCTGTTATGAGTAGATGATCCGGTCATCCGGATGCTACAATGCACTCTGCTCTCTCCTGAGAAGAGAGACACCGGAATCATTTGACGAGAGGGTCCGACAGACCAGTCTTCACATAGTTTTCTGCCAGTTGGAAAATCAAGTAATTGCTCATCTGAGGAAACCGGACTCTGGATACGAGGCAGATTTTGAAGATAATATTTTTGGGCAAAGAATAGAAGAGTCCAAAATGGTTGAAGAAGCACCTGAAGGACAATCGAGTGACAGTTATACACCTGTTGTGCCTGAAATAGAATCGAGTGAGAGCTATACACCATGCTCTCCTGATCCAGAACCAGAAGAAGAAGAAGAAGAAGAAGAAGAAGAGGAAGAAGAAGAAGAAGAAGAAGAAGAAGAACAAGAAGAAGAAGATCCAGTACCATTGGTACCTGAACCTGGAGCGCCAGAGGTTATAGTCATCAGAAGCAATTTCGAGCCAAAAATAGAACCAGAAGTCATAGTCATTAGTGACAACGAAGCAGACAACTTCGCCCCTCCAATACTGGGTGATCCTCAAGAAGAAGAATGCCAAATCAGTGAGCATGTTAAAAAGGCTAGATTTGATTTAAATCAGTGATCTCTTTGTACTTCTTGTTTGCTATTAAAATAAAGTCTGCTTTCTAAAATGGCATCCAATACTAGTCTACCTATCCCCGAGTTCAATGGTGGTGATTACGAGTATTGGTCAATTAAAATGAAAACACTTTTGATAGGCAAAGGTCTATGGGATGTGATTGAAGAGGGCTATACAGAACCTACTACTGCTGAATGGGCAGCTTTGAATGTTGCCGATAAAAGGGCTAAAAAGGAAGCTCAGAAGAATAATTCTTCCGCCCTTTATCACATCCAAGCTGCCCTTGATAGAAGTATTTTCCCTAGAATAGCTTCTTTTATAACTATTGAATCTGCTTGGAATGCTTTAAAAGAAAGTTATAGGGGTAGTGACCAAGTCAAGCAAGTAAAACTACAAACTTTGAAACGAGATTTTGAAACTCTTAAAATGCAAGAAAGTGAAAAGGTTGGTGATTACTGCGTGTGAGTAAAAGCCGTAGTAGATAAGATGGTCACTTTAGGAGAAGAAGTCAAGCCTGAAGTTATAGTGAAGAAAGTGTTGAGGACACTTCTTCCTAAGTGGAATTCAGTTGCCATAATTATAGAAGAATCCAAAGACTTAACCTCTCTGTATTTTGAAGCCCTCATTGGTTCACTTCTCTCACATGAAGAGAGGTTACAACAATCTCCTTCCACAAGTTACGGAGGAGATGAAAAAGCCTTTGCTTCTCATGAAGGCAGAGGTAGAGGCCATGGCAGAGGATAGTATAGAGGTAGAGGCAAAAATAATCAGAGAGGTGGAACTCCTAATAGAGGAGGAAATCAGAACAGAGGAGGATTCTCAAACAGAGGTGAAAATCAGAATAGAGGAGGACAACAAAACAGAGGGAAACAACCAGGCAGAGGAAAAGGAGGAGATAAATCAAAACAAACTTGCTACAATTGTGGCAAACCTGGCCATTATGCTCGTGACTGTTGGTCAAAGCCTTCACAAGGAAGCAACAATAGCCAGAGCAGTCAGTTTGGCAATTTTGGAGAAGAGGAAGAGGCCACAAATCTCTTTCTCTCATATGGCCAGGCAGATCAAAACATGAATGATACATGGATTTTGGACACTGGGTGTTCAAACCATATGAGTGGCAAAGAAGAACTCTTTGCTACTCTAGACTCCTCATACAAATCCAACATCCGATTGGGAGATGACAAATCATTGGCGGTTGAAGGCATTGGAGCCATGGCGGTTCCAACCAAAGAAGGCATCAAGCAAGTAAGTGATATCTATTACACACCTCATCTCCAACACAATATTTTAAGTGTTGGTCAAATGTTAGAAAAGAACTACAAGTTGCTTTTTGATGAGGGTAAATGCACCATTTTTGATAAAAATAATAGTAATAGAATCATTACACAAGTGCCAATGTCAAAGAATAGATTGTTTCCTTTAAATTTTGGCCAGCCAGGGGGAGATAAGTTAGCAAATGTTGCTATTACCAATCCAAGTGTCCTATGGCACTTGAGATATGGTCATTTGAATTCAGCTAGTTTGAAAATGCTAACTTCACAAGCAATGGTAACCGGACTTCCCAAAGTTTAGGATAGTAAGGAAGTCTGTGAAGGGTGTGCCTTGGGCAAGCATGCCAGATCAAAATTTCCTCATGGACAAGCATGGCGGGCCAGTCATCCACTCCAACTAGTGCATACAGACATCTGTGGTCCGATGCAGACCAAAAGTCTTGGTAACAACTCTTACTTCCTACTTTTCATTGATGATTTTACTAGAATGTGTTGGATATATTTTTTGAAACATAAGGATGAAGCATTTGAATGCTTCATCGATTTCAAAGCAAGAGTTGAAAGCGAGAGTGGATATTTTGTAAAATGTCTTAGATCAGATAGAGGAGGAGAATACTCCTCTAATGAGTTTTTGAATTTCTGTAAGCAACATGGCATTAAGAGGCAGTTCATAGCTGCCTACACTCCACAACAGAATGGTGTGGTAGAGAGGAAGAATCACACCATTGTGGAGATGGCAAGGTCTATGCTTCAGACGAAGCATTTGACTAATTCATATTGGGCAGATGCAGCCAGGACCAGTGTACATATCTTGAACAGAAGTCCTACTTCAAGTTTGGAAGGGCAAACGCCTTACCAAGCCTCGGTATGGTAAGAAGCCAAATGTTAAGTATTTCAGAGTGTTTGGTTCACTGGCATATTCTCACATTCCTGATGAGCTGAGAAAGAAGCTCGATCCAAAGAGTCAGGCATGCATATTTGTAGGGTACTGTGAGAACACAAAAGCTTACAGACTCTACAATCCCAGGACTCGAAATATTGTGCTTTCCAGGGATGTGATTTTTGATGAAGGGGGAGAATGGGGTAAGCCCCAAATATTCAGTGATGATGAATCCAATGATGTAGTTTCTAAGCAGGTGCAGCAACAGTCACCACAGAAAGGTAAGAAGTCTCCCCCCACAAGCCCAAGTTCATCTTCTAGTTCAACTTCTTCACCAAGTCCTTCTCCATAGAGATCAGTAAGTTCCTCACCAATGGACATCGATTCTCCATCCAGAGGTAAGAGAACTCTCCAGCATCATCCATCATATCAGATGTTGGATAAATTTTTTTCAAGAAGATACACTAGGAGTCAAGCAAGTGAAATGAATTATGTTCTACAAAGATTAGAAAATATGCACTTGTATGGTGATGATGTCTCCCAGTAGGAACCTAGGGGAGATTTAGTTAACTATGCTTTGTTGACTAGTGCTCAGCTTGAACCTTCTAGTTATGAGAAGGCATGTACTCAGAAGATTTGGCAAGATGCCATGGAAGAGGAGATAACCTCTATAAAAAACAATGACACTTGGGAGCTGGTGAAGCTTCCTAAAGGAAAGAAATGTGTTGGATGTAAGTGGGTCTTCAAGACCAAGTTCAATGTTGATGGTAGCATTGAGAGGCACAAGGCAAGATTAGTTGCAAAGGGATTCACTCAGAAGTATGGAATTGATTATGAAGAGACTTTTGCTCCTGTAGCCAGACAGGAGACCATCAGAACCGTTCTTGCTTTAGCTGCACACAAGGGATGGAAAGTCCAACACATGGATGTAAAGAGTGCATTTCTCAATGGTTACTTGATAGAAGAAGTGTATGTTGAGCAACCACAGGGATTTCAAGAGGAAGACAAGGAGCACCTTGTTTACAAACTGAAGAAGGCACTCTATGGCCTCAAGCAGGCATCGAGAGCTTGGTACTCACGCATTGATGGGTACTTTAAAGATTTTGGGTTCATCAGAAGCAAAAATGAACCCACTCTCTACTACTTGAATCAAGGTAATGACATCCTCATAGTCTGTTTGTATGTGGATGATCTCATTTTTATGGGTAGTAATGAAAAAGTTAATATGGAGTTCAAGCACTCCATGATGCAGGAATTTGAGATGAAGGATCTTGGCTTAATGCACTACTTCCTTGGAATGGAAGTACATCAATCAGATTCAGGGATCTTCATCTGTCAACTAAAATATGCTCGGGATATGATTAAGAAGTTTGCTATGGAGCAATGCAAATCAGTTGCAACTCCAGTTGGACATGGGATCCAATTAAGCAAGGATGACGGAGCATCGAAAGTTGACGTGACCACTTTTAGAAGCATTGTTGGGAGTTTGATGTTTCTCGCCAACACCAAACCAGATATTCAGTATGTTGTATCTCTTGTCTCTAGATTTATGTCTAACCCATCTGAGCTGCATTTGTAGGCAGCTAAAATAATTTTGAGATATGTGAAGGGTACATTGGATTTTGGAATCCAGTACTACAAAAGTGATACTATCAAGCTTGAAGGCTTTAGTGATAGTGATTGGGGCAGCAACATTGATGACAGGAAATCCACATCAGGGAACTATTTTAGTCTTGGTTCAGGACTAATAACTTGGAGTTCCAAGAAGCAGACTGTAGTAGCATTATCTTCAATAGAAGCTGAGTATATAGCAGTCACTCATGCTAGTACTCAAGCCCTATGGCTACGAAAAGTATTGGAAGAGATTGGAGAGCAGCAAAGTGGTCCAACCAGAATATACTGTGATAACATCAGTGCCATTCAGTTGGCATATAATCCTGTCCACCATAGTAGATCAAAGCATTTTGATATGAAGTACCACTTCATCAGAGATATGGTGGAAACTGAAGTTGTTGAGCTTCAATATTGCCATACTTTGGAAAATGTTGCTGACATATTCACCAAAGCAATGGCCAAAGCTCAATTTGTAAAGTTGAGAGACTATATAGTCAGTCCTCTCAACTTTAAGGGGGAGAATGTTACAAATGTGAAAGAGGTTTTTTCTAAGTAGCTTAGAAAAGACCTAAATGTGAACTCTCTTGTAATTGTCGGCCATAGGTTTAGTCGGCATGATTTTTTTAGTATAATATTTTTTCCCTATTTTATCTCTGCCCTCTTCTCCTATATTCTCGCCATTCTATCCGCCTTATCCCTCCATTCCTCTTCCTCCACATTTCCTATCCCTTACCGTCATTTCCTCCTTATCACTCCATGCCTCTTCCTCCCCTTACTCCATGCCACCTTTTCCTTTCTTCTCGTCCACCGCCTCCCTCTCCTCATCCACCGCCTACTTCTTCTCCTCCCTCTCCTATTCCCCTATAACTTCTATTCCCTATATAAGGGATGGTAATTTATGTAAGGTTAGTTCGAATATTTAATATAAATATTTTAATTGGTTTTTAGCTTCGGAGTCTAAAATTTGGGCCCACTGTGATTCGAAACCCACATGAGTAAAATGAGAGAGGAAATGGGCCTTAGTAGGTTGAGAGAAAGTAAGCCAACCCAAGGTAAAGGGAGGTTTGGGATTGAGGAGATCAAATAATAAAGCTTTGGCTAGAAAGCTTTAGTGAAGGTGGACTTCCCAACCAACTTCTTTATTCAATAGAATTTTAACTAGTAAATATTTGGGATAGGTGAACTCGAATGAGGTGAGTCATTTCCCTTTGGATGGTAATGGGTCCTTGGTGTGGTAGACTCTAAAGTTAGGATCTTAGGTAGTGAACGATGTATTATTTTAGAAAGTGGGGAGAGGGGAGAAGGCACATTTTTGGATAGATTCATGGGATCAATACTCACCTATGATTGCTGAATCCCTAGAACTGTAACCAGTAAAAACAACCATGGAAAGCAGGGGTTGGATCTAGATTACAATTTATTTTAACACTAGTCAGCTGGGGGATTATAAGTCTAAGCAATTTAAGAAGTTGGATGAGAGGCCAATTCCAATCCCTTTGGAATTGACATCCATCATGACTAAAATATTAGAAAAAAAATTTCTCATAGATAGAGATGAGGAGGATGAATTAGCTTGGGGCTATGGGAGCCTTGGAGTCTACATAGTGAAGGATGGATATGTGATTGTCATATTTTTCTAACCTTGGTTAAATCTCTAACCTTGGTTAAGGTCAACTCATAGTCAAATTCTATCCCATGGTCAATATGATTCTTGGCCACCTGACATAGTCTACTCTTTGACTAGCCTAGGCTCCACCTAATCCATTTGACCTCAGTCTAACCTAGGATCAACCTAATCAGGGTTAACTTTAACCCTTTCTCCACACATATCCCCATGTGCATTTAGAGACTTAAATAGATTTTGAAGACTTTTGTGTCCCAAAGCATGGGAGTCATAGTGAGTTGCCCCTCACCTCACCCAAAAAATAACATCTAACCTAGGGTCAACCTAACCCTGGTAAGACTTAACCCTTGCTCCATTTAAAATCCCCATGGAAATTTAAATTCATAAATGACTTTTGAAGATTTTTTGGATTTCAAAGCATGGGCAAGGATGAGTCATCTTCCACCTCACCCAAGTCAACTCTTAACCCATGGTTAATCCTACTACGATTAGGACCTAATCCTAACTCCACTCCACATCCCCATGCTCATTTATGATATGTAGGTGGGTGAGGGATTCTCTCATCCAAGTGCACTTATGAGGTATACCACATCAAGGTATACCTCATAGGGGACACCCCAGCCCTCCCTTAACCTCTCCAAATTCTATAAATAGAGGGCCATTTATTCTATCTTCATCCATACACAATTTACATACCCAAAATCTATTAAAATCAATCTAGAGGCCACTTAAGCCCTCACTTGCCATTAACCACCATGAAGGTCACTTAAGCCCTATTTTTGAACCCTTTTTGTATTGCAAAATACTCTCTATTATAGGTTCAAAATGTGACCCAACGTGGACATGAGATCCAACAACATCAGAGGAGCCCTCAAAATAAACCAAATTTCTATCTAGATATCATAGTCTTAGTAATAAGGTAATATGTGACCCAAATAGTCGTAAGTTAACCTACAACCCAAATAAGGCCTATTTTAGCTAAAGTTACCCTCACTGTTTTACCCATAACTTTTTATTCGGGCTTTAATTGACCTAAAATTTTGAGGGTGACTTCTTAAAAACCAAAGGAAGGTCCCCACAAAATTTATTTCCTTTTTGACTAGCAGAATTTGAGTCATAAGGAAAGGTGCAACTGACTACATAGTCTCAATTGTAAGCTAACTTGCAACTCAAACAATCATAGGTTAACCTGTGACTCCCTCTAGGGGTCAGTTTCAGACACTAGAAGAACCAAAAACCCTTGCAAAAGGTATGCATCACTGTCCAAACTAGTTTTGTAAATATTTTTCATGCTTTTGTAATAAATCAAATTTATTTTGGTATCTTTTATCTGTAAACATGAGGGGTATGATCAAGACATACCCCCAAATGTCATAACCCATTTTTGCAAGTCTTGTAGGTCTTGAGGATAGGTCTTACTGATAGTGGTACATGAGCAATAAGCCCACTCCTCTTTGAGGATCTCATGGAAGAATTTTGGGATGTTGCTGAACAACTCACTGAAGAGGGGTTCTCACCTCCCAAAACCCCATTTTGTGGCCTCCAAAGGCACTTTTGTAAAAGGACTCCTCTTGTAACCCCTTTTAACCATTAATTGTAAATAACACTAGTTTTCTATCAGTTTATTTTGGCACACTCAATGGGATACCCACCTTGTTATTTATTTTTTGTTAACTTTTTAGCTTGTTAAAAGATATTTTGTTATCTTTATGTGCTACAGGTGACACAAAATCAACACAAGACCTTACATAACCCTAAAATACAACTCAGGTCCAAGACATAAGTATTTTTGGTCTGTGAGCTATGGTCATAATGTAAGGTGTGATAATTTGAGTCACAGGGTAACCTGGTAACTTACGACCAAATATGAGATATAGTTCAAACCCAAAAAATTAATCATAGAGACTTTAAGGAGCTAGAGACCATAGGTAAACTCAAAAAACCTATCTATCTGGTTCAACAATAGAAAATTTAGTTTAGAATCTTTAACATTTCTCACTTTTACATAAGCCCCAAGATCGCTTTGGGCAGTTTATAGAAGTTATTTCTTTTAATTTACCGCTTTACAAAACACTCCAAATTCATTTGGTCACATTTAATTTTGCTTTTTAATTGCTTACAAAGGCTCCAAATCACTTTGGTCAAACTTCTAAAGTCTCCATCCTTTTCTTCTATACATGTTAGTTAGTTAAATACTTGAATCATTTAGAATTAAACCAATTGCATAAGGTGGGAAGAGGCCTTCGAACCTCTTCATCTTCATGAATTGAGAGAAAAGTCTCAATTTTACATCATATATAAAGCTTTGAGAGACATCTAGCCATAACCTTCATAGGCATATCTTGGCTAGTGTAGACAAATTTGCGCCTAAGCAAGTCTTAGAGTAGCTTTCTGAAATCAAGTGACTTTCCTTATTTCTCCTTAGCATAAGTTTTCTCTTTCCACAAAACGCAATTTGCATTGCTTCTCTTGCATTCCTTTCATTCTAAAAAGGCATTTCATTTTACAAAAAAAAAACATTACTTTTGCTTACTCTAGTTTTTCTTTTTAACATTTCTAACTTTCCTAAGTAGCATACACATTTTATATCTTTTCTACATTGTTAAGATTGGATTTCATCATCAAACCACAATCGAAACCAATGACATTAGAATTCATCTTGTTTGACTCACCCCTAAACACCATAGTAACCCTTAGCCCTTACGAGTGGTTTTTTAAATTTCATCACTAGAGAATCCTCTACTCTTGAGGGATCTTCGAAGTAAGTTAGAATTAGACGCTCTTATTGACAAGACTTTATATAATCAATGAGTGTACAACTGTCGTTTGTGACTAAGCCTTCCTCATATTCATCGCCTTCCTCTCTGCCCGCGGGTCTGATGTACACATTGAACCACGAAGGCCTGTCTTTTTTCACTTCAATCCCTTCTATTACCATCTCCTTTTCCGGCCCTCGACACTCCTCGCTAAATGAAGGCCTCACCACCCGTGCTTGAACAAAATCGTAGTTACCAATACAGTAGTGCTGAGAAGGAACGGAAATCATCCCCGAAAACTCGTTAGGGACCCCCTTGCAGGGGTCGGACGAGCGAAACAGCGACGCCACGTCAACGTCGGAGGCATATTTAAACTTGAGCTTCTGCACCTCCTTGAGCTTATGGTAATTAACGAGACTCGAAGCCTTGTCGCGGGGCTTAAACGTGAGTCCTGCCGCAGGGCCGCGGAGAGTCGTGGAGCCCAAAAGCAGTTGGCGTCGTTTTAGCAAATAGAATTGAGGAGCGCTTGCCAGAAATGACGCTCCAAGTTCACATTACTAAGGAGATAATTCTGGCGAGCCATTTCAAATAAAAAAAAGGGAAGAAGCAATGTATCTAAAGAAAATCTAGTGAATGTGGCCAGAAGTTTATGAAGCATACATTTAATTTCCTCTAGACTAAGGTGGTAGTTGTTCAATCAAGGCGAAACAAATATTGTAAATTTTTTTTTTTTCCGTAGTGTCGTGCACGATAAAATTTGCATACTCCACGACCTTTCTAATATAATTTTTGTTTTAAGAAGCTTTTAATTTTTCAGGGTATTAAGGTGTTATAAGTTTTCAAAATTTGCTACAACATCACATCGTGTAGTCAATTCAACATTTCAAGCATATTAAACAGCTTAAGATCAAATTTAGGCGTATTTAGTGTTTTCAAAACAATAGCTCCATATCAAGACCACAGACGCTTTTCACTGCCTCGCAGTGGTTTTGTCAAAGTGTCAATTTTAACTTTTCATGTCCATTTAACCCGACAACGACTATTTTGGCACTAGCGTTAGCGTTAGTATTTTTAACTTTGCTCTAATTAAATAGAAATGCACTAGATGAAATTGAAACAAATCCTCCGTGTTTTTCATTTTAGAATTAAAATCTAATAGTTCTATAATTATATATAAGTTTCAAATCCTCCGTGTTTTTTATTTTAGAATTAAAATCTAATAGTTCTATAATTATATATATTATTTGATAAAATTTAAATAAGTTAATGATATTTGATAATCCCTTCCCTGTTATTTATAAAAACTCCTTTATCAAATAAAACAGAATGAATCTGTTTTAAGAATTATTGTTAAACAAAATTTGTTATAAAAAATTCCATAACAAATTTTATTATAAGAATATATTATTAATTTTTTTTATCACAACTTGATTGTTATGCACATATTATTTAGTAAGGTTCTCACCTTTGTTTACCTATTAAGTTATTGTATAATAATAATAAGGTGTAACATGAGACTACTCTCTTTGATTGACACATAAAGGATGTTTATTCAACTATTATGTGGTTTTTTTTTATTCCCATAATATTTTAATAATAATATGTGACATGAGATCACTTTTGTTTGACTAAAACATTTTCAACTATTTTTGTAAAATTTTATATAATAAAATTCTGATAGTAAAATTTGGCTTATAAAATATATAATATTAAAATAAAATATTTTTATATATTGAAAAATTTAAATAATATTTTTATATATTTATAATTTTTTTAAGCGAAAAATCCTTTGCGTAGGTCGTCTTGGTCTGAGAGACCACGAACATGGGGTTCTACACCATCAAAGTCACTTGGGAGTCGAACATGGGTTTTACACCGTCAAAGTTACCCGGGAGTCGCACCCAACCTAGCCTGCACCAACATTATCAATTGGATTTTGGATACCCAATTTAGATTTTTGGTAGGGTGGAGATTTGAACCCAAGACCTCCCTTGGAGGATTGCCCTCTCCTCTCCAACTCACCTACAACACTTGGGTATATATTTATAATTTTTTACTTGAGAAAAAAAAGGTTGTATTGAGTCCTCCATCCTTTACAAATCACAACTTTCACTTTTAAAGCTTAAAAGAGTTTAGAAATAAATTCAATTCTCATATTAATTGAGTTGCTATAGCTAAATAGATACATTTTTTTTATAAAAAAATTTAAATTATTGATTTCTTTTTCTTCATCTTTTTTAATTTTCTTTGTAAATACAAATTATTCACAAAAGTCAATTTTCTTGACATTTTTCCAACAACCTTCATAATACCAAACTCCACTGCTACTATCTACTACATCTTAATAGAACAAAATTTCCAAAATTTTGTATTATCATAGTCTACTTGACCGATTCAAAATTGTTAGTTTACTTACTAAAAATAAATATAACCATAAAAACTATAATAAATATATATTTATGTATATATATTTGTTTCTTATTTTATTTTATGTAATTTATGTTGAATAAAATTTAACAAAATTGAAAGTATAATTAATATAAATTTTTTAATATATATTCTAATAAATTAAATAAAAATACATGTAAACTCTTTAAATATATATAAATAAAAATTTAAACACCGTATCTTATGTATCGTATTGATATTAGAATTCCATTGCAATAATTTGATTGTACTTATAGTATATTTTCTAGTTTCATTTTTATAAAATTTGAAAATCCTTATTATCATCCCTAAGTTTTTGCAAGTATAGTAGGCGTGTCCCCTTTATTCTAGACTAAAATATTTGACTAGTCCTAACTTACAAATAATTTAATTTTGATTTAGGTTTTGATAATCTAAGAGTTTAAAACTTTTAATAAAAAGTTTAAAGTCTCTATCGAGTAGAGTTGTCCACCATGGAAATTAGTAACGCGCAGATGCAGTGTGGCCCAAAAAATTTATTATATATATATATTTTTATAGCTATATAAAAGAAATGCAGAAGCCCATTTCTTATGAATCCCTAAGGCATATTATATTATATTATATTATATTATATTATAATATATATATATATATATATTTTTTAAAAGTTATTTTATTCTTTACGATAATATTAAATTAATTGATTTGATTAAAATTAAAATTTTGATTTGAACTATTTGAACTAGCTATTCCAACCATTAAAAAAAAACACTCGTTAACTGTAATACATTTATCTTCAATCTAAAAAAGTGAAGCAATTATGAGCACTGCAGACGTATCCACTTCACGTTGGTGGGATTTCAATAGCTTTTGAAATTTTACTGCCATTCACGAAATTCCATCGTTGGAGTATTGACAATTAAATTCATGGAAAGTAAAGCAGAAGAACAAAAAGATGGGTTGAAATTTAATTTAATATAACTCAGACATATACACTTTTACAGGGAAGCCAATCGGTATACATAAATAATACTATATCCCTCAAAAATAAATTTAGAGAAATAAGAGAATCATGACTATTCTATGCTAATGCTTTCTATACTGATCGGATCCGGATCCGTCTTGACCTTTGGTACTAACGTTACAATAAAAGTTGTGTATTGATGTGCATCCAGATCTTCCATTATGTCACTGATTCCCAACCTCAAACCACACCTGCCAACCCTCCGTTCAAGTTTTCTGCGAGGAGGTACGTGAATGAAAGATCCCACATATTCGTCGTCTTCCTCTCTGTCCGCCGGTCTGATGTACACGTCAAACCACAAAGGCCTGTCTTTTTTCACCTTAATCCCTTGCATTACGAGTTCCTCTTCCCTCCCTCGCCATTCCCCGATGAATGCAGGTCTCTCCACGCGAGCCTCAACAAAATCGCCTTTACCACTACAGTAGTGTTGACAAGGCACCGAAACCATCCCCGAAAACTCGTTAGGAACACCCTTGCTGGGGTCGGACGAGCTAAACAGCGAGGCCACGTCAACATTGGAGGCATATTTAAACTTGAGCTTCTCTGCCTCCTTAAGCTTATGGTAATCGGTGAGACTCGAAACCTGGTCACGGGGCTGAAACATGAGTCCCGCCGCAGGAGCGTGGACAGTGGTGGAGGCCAAAAGTACTTGGCGACGATTCAGCCCTTGCCTTGGTTTTTCGGATTTGTGAAGGTTACAACGGATGTTGTTACCCCTGGCGCTTCTGCGCTTTCTGTTGGAATGATGAGGGAGTATAGTCATTGCTGGTAAGTGGCTTCCACGGAGCCATTCCGCTCCTGCTCTTGTGAACCCCTTCATCTTTCTCGCTCGGTTGGCCGAGTATGAATATCTTTACTCAGAATTGGCTTCTGAATTGTGGAGGAAACCATGGCGGTGTATTTATGGTAAAGGTTGCGTAAGCAAGAGGGTCACGGAAGGGCGGCCGTGTTCCTGACAAATACCTTCCACAAATTAAAATCGGGGTTAAAACGTGGGTGATATCGAGAGCGGCCTGGCGGTGTATTTAGATTTGAACGTTGAAATCTAAAGAGTAGGTTTTGGAATATTGTTGATATAACGTTAGAGGCGGCCTGGCTTGCCACCTGGGTCACTAATAGCGGTCCGCGGGGAGGAAGAAAGTTGGCGTCCAACAAAGGGGAAGCGAGGAAGGTGGGTGACAACTTTCACAGTGAAAACATTCTACGAGAGTCGCGATACTCGAACGGTTATTATTCTTTAAAGTGGCCAAGTTTGAAGAGCTGTTCAGATCTATCCTGCATAGGTTTAACAGGTATAAATATAAATGAAAATGACGGCTTTGTATAACATTCTTTGCTTTATGATACATAGCAATATAGCTTTAAAAAAAGATATTTTTATTTTTTATTTATTAACCATTAATAAATTTAATAATAAATTAACTGTATGACATTGAATATTGTTACAAGATATAGTGGGTTTACAAAGAGTTATATTATAATTCTTTTCAAATTTGCATGAGATTTAAGTAAACAAATATTTATGAAAAATTATATTCAATGTTTATCTGTGTTGATGAAGGTTCTACTAATACAATTTGTAATACTAATATAATTGTTTGTAGAAGAAATAATAGAAAAATAAGAGGCTATGAACTTTGGTTTTCACTAATGAAACTTTAAACATATATTTTTGACACCTAAAGTGCTCCATGGTTGCTAAGCTGTGAACACCAAGAGTTTTGGATGGATTCCTTAAATGATAAAAAGTTCTTCCTGTTAGGGCAAAATGGTGAAATTAGGGATCTACGTGGGAGAGCTAGGGATCTAAGGAATGTTGATCGATGTGTAGAAAATAAAATACCAGATGCAAAAAATGTTCTACAGGAAGGATCAAAAAATGATTCTTGGGCATCGATTCTCAAAGGAAGCAAGGAAGCGATTAAATGAGAAGTTGGTACAAATATATCTCATGAAAATGGAAAGGTATGTATTTCTGAATACCTAATCAAAAACATTTTGAGGGATAATGAGTTTAGCATGGTAGGCTAATTCTAGGGCCTAGACCATGTTGGACATTTTGAGCTGATTTAGTTGTCATTGATGTCAAGGTGAAAAGTCGTCATTGATGCCAAAGTAAACATATGAAGACGTCATTAATACCATGGAGCACACCATCAATAGCACCAGGAACAATGTGAAGAGTTGAAGAAAAAGTTGGCAAAATAATGTTTTATGAGGGTTTATGGTAAACTCATGGTGGAAGATTAAATGGTTTTATTAAAATCATTATGAGGATATAAAAGTCTCCTCACACATTGAGATGGCAGTTAAGATTTTAAAAGACCCATGGTGGCAGAATAATTTACAAATTAAAGGTTTAAGTTTAAACCCAAGGAAGGCTTTAATCTCCTTAAAGTTAAAGTTTATAAATATAATTTATAAAATTTAAATTCCTTAGAATTTAAATAATTTATAAATTATAAAAGGTTTTGAAATGCGTCGACGTCATCAAATAAAATGGAGCACCGACGTCTAAGGCATAAGGTGAAATCGTGTATAAATAAGATGCCAAGAGGCATTCAAAAGTATCCCTCTTCGAATTAATTTTTGATGCGACCAAGCTAAAGGAATTCGTGAAAATCGTTGAACGTTGAGGAAGAAGACAAAGAGCTTATTTGTCTTATTAGCGCAAGTAGAAGATGAAAGGTGTAAGCGCATGGTGTGACCCACATTGGACATGGTGGTCCAATGGTACAACACGTTGTGTGAAAGCGTTGGAGTGGAAGGAGTCCACGATCGATTCACGTGGACGATTGGCGTGTTCGACTTGAGCGCCAAGGGAAAGTTTTTGTTTGCATTCGGTTTGAGCGCCAGGTGTGGTAGAAGGAGCACGAGGTGCTCATGGAGTATTAAACGTGCGTCTAGCGCACGTGGTGGTAAGGTCCATGGCTAGAGCGCTCGCGGAGGCAGAGATTGTGGGTTCGAATCCCACTAGTGGCAAAGGTAATTTTTGATTAAATTTTATATTGCCTAAAGTTTTTCTTAAGGGGTCATTTGGAGTTATAAGGGTTTGTGAAGAATTATTTTTAATTGATTTGTGTTTGGAGTTATAAGGGTTTGTGAAGAATTATTTTATTGGAAATTGATTTGTGCTATTTGGAGTTAAAAGGGTTTTTGAAAGATTGTTTTATTGAGAAGTGATTTATGTTATTGGGTTTTTAAAAGAAAGAGGATTTGATTTATGCCAAAGTTCTTCTTGCCATTAAAATTGATTAAAGAGGTTTTGAGTTATTTTGGTGGATGTTGAATTTATTTTAGTTGGGAGTTTATAAGGTGTTATTGGATAAATATTTTATGTATGTTGATGGTTGTTTTTGAAAGGTGGAGTGATAAGGTGTAATTGAGTATTTACATTATATTGTGAGAAATATTTATCTTCTAACCTCTTTGAGCTTGGCATAGAAGTGTTTGTGGTTGTGACAGATTTATGAGATCCCTTCATCTTCAATAAAAAGGTATGAGCATATTCTTCCATAGTTGAGTTGATTGATTGGTTTTCTGGAAAATAAGCTTGGAGTGAAAAGGACTTGATTAGGGTTTCCTATTGAGTGTGTTGAGTTAATGCTTCAAGGTTTTTCTGGAGTAAAGAGTTGTTGTTAAAACCTTGTTTGATAAGCATTGTTGTTGAAGCCATTGGTTGTGTGAAGAACTTGAGTTAGGGTTTGAAAAGATCATGAGTATCATTGTTATGTGAAGATTGTTTTATAAGCATTGTTGTTGAAGTGAGTTGTTGTGCAAAGAACTTGAACTAGGGTTTGAAAAGAACATGAGTATCATTGTTATGTGAAGATTGTTTTATAAGCATTGTTGTTGAAGTGAGTTGTTGTGCAAAGAACTTGAACTAGGGTTTGAAAAGAACATGAGTATCATTGTTATGTGAGATTTGTTGTTGAGCATTATTGAAAATATTTTGAGTTGGTGGTTATATGCTTGGACTAGGGTTTGTGAGAAAGGGGTGTTCCATTAAGTGATTGGTTGAGTAGAGTTGATTGAGCCTAGTCAAGTGGATGTGTGAAGTGATTGTTCAAGTTCCATAAAATAAACTATTCTATATTCTGATTTGAATTGAGAGAGTGATTGAGCATTGAGTGTAGAACATATTGAGTCTCTAACAATTCTCTTTATGTTTCTATGAGATTTGGACAAGTTCTGAGTGAGCTTATTGAGAGATTTGAGCAAGTTCTGTGTGAACTTGTTGAGCATATTTGAGCAAGTTCTGTGTGGACTTGTTGAGCAAAATTGAGCAAGTTATGTGTGGACTTGTTGAGCATATTTGAGCAAGTTCTGTGTGGACTTGTTGAGCAGATTTGAGCAAGTTCTATGTGGACTTGTTGAGAAGATTTGAGCAAGTTCTATGTGGACTTGTTGAGCAGATTGGACAAGTTCTGTGTGGACTTGTTGAGCAGATTGGAGCAAGTTCTATGTGGACTTGTTGAGCAGATTGGAGCAAGTTCTGAGTGGACTTGTTGAGCAGATTTGAGCAAGTTTTGAGTGGACTTGTTGAGAAAATTTAAGCAAGTTCTAAGTGGACTTGTTGAGCATATTTAAGCAAGTTCTAAGTGGACTTGTTTGAGCAAAATTTGGTGTAGATTTGAGGATAGATTTGTGCTAGACCAAAGATAGAGATTGAGCAGATTTGTGCTAGATCGAAGGACTGTGTTTAGTGTAGATTTGAGATAGAGCTTTGGAGGTGACAGAGCAGAGAGGACAATAGTCTCTAGTGGATAGAGATCCATCATCCAGGGTAGTGAGGATAGGTCTTCTGAGTGGGGACAAGAGTCTTCAGTGGAGAGAGATCCACAAGCCAATGTAGTGGAGGCAGTAGTCTTCTAGAGGATCACCAACCAGAGCAGAGGAGAAGGAGTTCTCCTATGGATAGAGATCCATGAACTTGATTTAGGGGATTGGTGTCTCCTTTGGATAGAGGTCCATAAACATTGTAATAGGGAAAGGATTCCCAAGAGATTGATTGAGAAAATTTTAGTGAAATATTTTCTCCGTGGAGTAGCCCACATTGGGTGAACCATATAAATTGTGGTGTCTCTATTATGTGTGATGATTTGTGCATTGCTTTGGTTATTGCTATTGATATTGCTATATTTACATTGCATAATATTTATTGGGAAAGAAAAGTAAAAAGTGGTCTTATACTGTTCACCCCCTCTCAGTATAAGCTTGTGTTCTTCAATTGGTATCAGAGTTGGTTCCTTCAAAAAAGGTTTAACAACTTGAAGGAAGATCTTACAAGAACACAAATGGCAAAGAAAGGCAAAAGTAGAACCATGAGACACAAGAAGAAAAGAACACACATGGTCATGAAAGAAAAGGAAGATGAATTCAATATTGTTGTTTTGGGAGGAAGAATGGAAATAGATTCAAGAGATGAATCAAGCAATGGAGAAATAACTAGGTTGATAAATTTTTGTACCAGATGTAGGAATACAGGTCACCATGCAACTTATTGTCCACAAGAAGGTGAAGAATGTTTTGTTTGTGGTCAACTCGATCATGATGCAGGTTATTGCAATGGGTTTAGTAGTGGTGAAGATGAAGATGATATTTTTGGAAATGAAATCCTAGAGGTTGGTTCAAGAAAGGATAACGGGGACAATCAAAATAGGTATGAAGAAGAAACTCTACTTTCAATAATAGAAGAAAAAGAAGATGCTCCTATAGAAGATTCAAAAAAAGAAAAAGAGGAAGCCACTCTTAAGGAACTTGTTGAATTGAAAAGAGAGAATTTAGAATTGAAGGCTCAAATACAAGAAGATGAGAAATGTAAGACAAAGCTTCTACAAGATCTCTCTGACTTGAGAGATAAGGTTGAAGAGGCAAGGAAAGTTGAAAAAGGTATGGTTGAAAAGTCAAAGGTAAAAGAGATAGAATGTGAAAGACTTATGGTTACTCTTGAAGAATTAAAAAGGGAGAACTCAGGATTAAGGGTTCAAGCTCAAGAAGATGAGAAAGCAAAAGCAAAGTTTCTACAGGAACTCACCAACTTCAAAATCAAGGTTGAAGAGGCAAGAAAAATTGAAGAAGGTATGGCCAAAAAATTAAAGATAAAATATCTAGAGTGTGAAAGATTAGAGCATGAGATAGTTTCACTAAGGATGGAAGTAAAAGGTTCTAAGGACAAGCTACACAAGTTTGAGGAAAATTCAAAGACTTTGGATAGGATTATCAATGCACAAAGGTCATCAGTCACCAAAATAGGACTTAGTTCTAAAGAAGAACAAAGGAAACAAGAAGCAGAAAAAGGAGAGTCAAGCTCAAACACCAGAAAAGAAGAAGCATCAAAAGAAGTAAGTAAAATAGAGAGTGAGACTTCTAAGGATATGTTGGACAATAGAAAGTTCAACAAGGAAAGGAACAATACACAAGTAAGGAACAGATGGAACAGGAAACAAGATAAGGTAGAAGAGACTAAGAGACCAATGGGGTCTAGGCAAGGTTTCTTCAATGGATGATGCTTCTCATGTCATAGGTTTGGGCACATGGCTTCACAATGCGGGACACATGAAAGACAGGAATATGGGAACATACAAATAGCAACTTTTCCATGGGTATTGCTACTCATGTAATCAGTTTGGTCACAAGGCAATGAATTGCAGGGTTCATGGAGAGAAGAGGATATGGCTTCACTAGGAGAAATCCTAAGACATTTGCACCTCCAAGGAATAATAACATTAAGTGTTATAAGTGCAATAATTATGGTCACACAACAAAGTGGTGTAGAGCAGACATTTCAGAATCAAGCATGAATAGGAACATGAATATGAATATGAACAGGAAAAGGTACAAGAATAGGAACATTGATATGAATAGGAACATGAACATGAATATGAACAAGAATAGGAACAATAACAGGAACATGGATATGAACAGGAACAAAAATAGGAATAGGAATATTGATGTGAATAGGAACATGGACATGGAAAGAAATAGTCAGAGGAATCAAAAGGATCAGATAAGAAGGAAAGAGGATAAAGGTAAAGAACAATGCTTTATGGGAGTAGAAATACTCCCACCCTAGAATTAACCACCTCAAGAGGAGGTGGGGGAGGGGCTAAGCTAAGAGGCTCATTCTTAGCCCCGAGCCCCAAAGGTGACCCTTTGCCATTGATGTCAAAGGGGGAGATATTTGAGTAAGGGGGAGAGATTTGATATTTGAGAGAGCATTGAGCCGGGGGAGCAATGTCCCAGGGGGAGCAGAACAAAGGAAAGGTCAAGTTTTCGGTAAAAGGAAATTGGGTTGCCATCAATGACAAAGGGGGAGATTGTTGGACATTTTGAGCTCATTTAGTTGTCATTGATGTCAAGGTGAAAAGTCATCATTGATGCCAAAGTAAACATATGAAGACGTCATTAATACCATGGAGCACACCATCAATAGCACCAAGAACAATGTGAAGAGTTGAAGAAAAAGTTGGCAAAATAATGTTTTATGAGGGTTTATGGTAAACTCATGGTGGAAGATTAAATGGTTTTATTAAAATCATTATGAGGATATAAAAGTCTCCTCACACATTGAGATGGCAGTTAAGATTTTAAAAGACCCACGGTGGTAGAATAATTTACAAATTAAAGGTTTAAGTTTAAACCCAAGGAAGGCTTTAATCTCCTTAAAGTTAAAGTTTATAAATATAATTTATAAAATTTAAATTCCTTAGAATTTAAATAATTTATAAATTATAAAAGGTTTCAAAATGCGTCGACGTCATCAAATAAAATGGAGCACCGACGTCTAAGGCATAAGGTGAAATCATGTATAAATAAGATGCCAAGAGGCATTCAAAAGTATCCCTCTTCGAATTAATTTTTGATGCGACCAAGCTAAAGGAATTCGTGAAAATCGTTGAACGTTGAGGAAGAAGACAAAGAGCTTATTTGTCTTATTAGCGTAGGAAGAAGATGAAAGGTGTAAGTGCATGGTGTGACCCACATTGGACATGGTGGTCCAATGGTACAACGCGTTGTGTGAAAGCGTTGGAGTGGAAGGAGTCCACGATCGATTCACGTGGACAATTGACGTGTTTGACTTGAGCGCCAAGGGAAAGTTTTTGTTCACGTTCGGTTTGAGCGCCAGGTGTGGTAGAAGGAGCACGAGGTGCTCGTGGAGTATTAAACGTGCGTCTAGCGCACGTGGTGGTAAGGTCCACGGCTAGAGCACTCACGGAGGCAGAGATTGTGGGTTCGAATCCCACTAGTGGCAAAGGTAATTTTTGATTAAATTTTATATTGCCTAAAGTTTTTCTTAAGGGGTCATTTGGAGTTATAAGGGTTTGTGAAGAATTATTTTTAATTGATTTGTGTTTGGAGTTATAAGGGTTTGTGAAGAATTATTTTATTGGAAATTGATTTGTGCTATTTGGAGTTAAAAGGGTTTTTGAAAGATTGTTTTATTGAGAAGTGATTTATGTTATTGGGGTTTTAAAAGAAAGAGGATTTGATTTATGCCAAAGTTCTTCTTGCCATTAAAATTGATTAAAGAGGTTTTGAGTTATTTTGGTGGATGTTGAATTTATTTTTAGTTGGGAGTTTATAAGGTGTTATTGGATAAATATTTTATGTATGTTGATGGTTGTTTTTGAAAGGTGGAGTGATAAGGTGTAATTGAGTATTTACATTATATTGTGAGAAATATTTATCTTCTAACCTCTTTGAGCTTGGCATAGGAGTGTTTGTGGTTGTGACAGATTTATGAGATCCCTTCATCTTCAATAAAAAGGTATGAGCATATTCTTCCATAGTTGAGTTGATTGATTGGTTTTCTAGAAAATAAGCTTGGAGTGAAAAGGACTTGATTAGGGTTTCCTATTGAGTGTGTTGAGTTAATGCTTCAAGGTTTTTCTGGAGTAAAGAGTTGTTGTTAAAACCTTGTTTGATAAGCATTGTTGTTGAAGCCATTGGTTGTGTGAAGAACTTGAACTAGGGTTTGAAAAGATCATGAGTATCATTGTTATGTGAAGATTGTTTTATAAGCATTGTTGTTGAAGTGAGTTGTTGTGCAAAGAACTTGAACTAGGGTTTGAAAATAACATGAGTATCATTGTTATGTGAAATTGTTTTATAAGCATTGTTGTTGAAGTGAGTTGTTGTGCAAAGAACTTGAACTAGAGTTTGAAAAGAACATGAGTATCATTGTTATGTGAGATTTGTTGTTGAGCATTGTTGGAAATATTTTGAGTTGGTGGTTATATGCTTGGACTAGGGTTTGTGAGAAAGGGGTGTTTCATTAAGTGATTGGTTGAGTAGAGTTGATTGAGCCTAGTCAAGTGGATGTGTGAAGTGATTGTTCAAGTTCCATAAAACAAACTATTCTATATTCTGATTTGAATTGAGAGAGTGATTGAGCATTGAGTGTAGAACATATTGAGTCTCTAACAATTCTCTTTATGTTTCTATGAGATTTGGACAAGTTCTAAGTGAGCTTGTTGAGCAGATTTGAGCAAGTTCTGTGTGAACTTGTTGAGCATATTTGAGCAAGTTCTGTGTGGACTTGTTGAGCATATTTGAGCAAGTTCTATGTGGACTTGTTGAGCAGAATTGAGCAAGTTTTGTGTGGACTTGTTGAGCATATTTGAGCAAGTTCTATGTGGACTTGTTGAGAAGATTGGACAAGTTCTATGTGGACTTGTTGAGTAGATTGGACAAGTTCTGTGTGGACTTGTTGAGTAGATTGGAGCAAGTTTTGTGTGGACTTGTTGAGCATATTGGACAAGTTTTGAGTGGACTTGTTGAGCAGATTTAAGCAAGTTCTGAGTGGACTTGTTGAGCATATTTAAGCAAGTTATGAGTGGACTTGTTGAGCAGATTTAAGCAAGTTATAAGTGGACTTGTTAGATAGAATTTGGTGCATATTTGAGGATAGATTTGTGCCAGACCAGAGATAGAGATTGAGTAGATTTGTGCTAGACCAAAGGACTATGTTTAGTGTAGATTTGAGACAAAGATTTGGAGGTGATAGAGCAGAGAGGACAGTAGTCTCCAGTGGATAGAGATCCATCATCCAGGGCAGTGAGGATAGGTCTTCTGAGTGGGGACAAGAGTCTTCAGTGGAGAGAGATCCACAAGCCAATGTAGTGGAAGGCAGTAGTCTTCTAGAGGATCACCGACCAAAGCAGAGGAGAAATTCTAAGATGGATTTTACCCTACAGGATAAATGGCAAGATCCTTATTTGACATTTTGTACCCTAGTAATTTACCTTCTTGGAAAACAAACACTAACTTCTTTGGATTCAATGATATCCCAACTTCTCTGTATTTCTCAAAGACTTGAGAAAGGTGTTTGATATGCTCCTCCTTCTTGTGGGAAAATATGGTCATATCATCTAAGTAAATAGTAATCACTTTATTGACTAGTTCACCAAATGCTACATCCAATGCTCTCTGGAAAGAGGCTCCCACATTAGACAATCCAAATGGCATGCGTTGATAGGCGAAGGTTCCCAATTTGGTAGTAAGGGCCATTTTGTACTGATTCTCATCTCAAATCCAAATCTGATTAAATACTAAGAAACCTTCTAGAAAAGGAAATATCTCTATTCCTGCTACCATGTGTAGTATTTGGTCAATTTGAGGTAAAAGGTACTGATCTTTCAGAGAGACTTTGTTTAGGCTTCAAAATTCTACATAGATCCTGATGACCCCATTCTTTTTCTTGATCGGGACTAGATTTTACACCTAGGTTAAGTGTTTAATGGGATAAATTATTTTAGCATTAAATAATTTCAAGAGTTCTTGTTTCATTAGAGCCTCAATATTTGGGTTAACTGGTCTTTGTTTTTGTCAGACCAACTTTGCATCTGGTTCTACTTCAATGGTATGTTGAATGGTATCTTTATCATAGAATTTTAGATCATCATATGTTCATGCTATAATATCATCATACTTCCTACACAATTCTTAGATTCAATTTAATTCCTCTTCTAAGTATTTATACTCACTTTCAAACATTTTCTCGGTGCGATTGAGATCTCCTTGGATCCTTCGACATCAATTTAGATCATGTGGCTCACTGGGTGTTTACTATTATCAAACAAGCTCTCCAAAATTATTAAACCTTTTGGGATACAATTATTTTTCAAAAGTAGGAATTCTTCCTCTTCTTCTTGCTCTTCATATTTCATGGGTTCAACAAAGCAATTCATCACCTGAATTAAGAAATCCATTAATTGTTTGTAATTTTTGAATACTTGTCAAAAGGCGTCTTTATATGGTATTGAAGGTCGGTATATCAACTTTACTGGCTTAGTTTTGTATATGATGTTTGATATAGGGTAAATATAGCTCCTATGGCTACTAGGGTGTCAACGTGAGTGTTCTGGTCTTTGGGTATAACTTTGATATTCAGATAATTGAAGCTTCTAGTAGATCCCAGACTCAGTTTCTATATGCTCTAAGATAGTGCTGCTTACTCATGCACTCCTCGGTAACTTGATTAACTACCAACTCAGAGTTGTCAAATATTTGTAGTTGCTTGACTCCCAACCTTTCAAACTTTCTTAATTCCAAGCACAAGGCTTCATATTATGCTACATTATTAGTAAAACTCTAGGTGAATATATAGGAAAAGGATTTTTGATCTCTTGTTGGTGAAATCAGTACCACTCCTACCCCTACACCATTCCTACATCTTACCCCATAAAAATACAGCTTTGACAGTTAGTCTGATGCATGCATGGTACTCTTATCTAGCTTCTTAGCATCCAAATTCTAAATAGAATAGGTACCAATTCTTGTTTCTATCATGGTGTTGAAATCCTTCAAGGAAAGCTGGTCCTTAGATTGAAGTTCCTCCAAAACTTCCTCCATCAGGTCTTCCTCCTTAGTGACAATACCTAATGTTTTTCTTGCTGATATTCTTCCTCCAAATTTTCTATATGAAATGGAGAGGGCTTTTCGAAGAAAATTTTTGTCCTCCTACCTTTGAAAGGTATCTCTATGTGGAAATAATATAAAGATAGGTATCCTCCCAGCTTGGCGGTAAACTCCCTTGATAAACACATCCCAAAGTATGGCTCCAAGTCCACCACGACAATCTCTTGTATCATAGTAACTTGGGGTAGCCTATGCAACACCATGGGGACATCCTTGATCACTCCTATAGTTTTTATTGGTGTACCATATAGATATAGGACTCTAGGATAGCTCCTTGTATACTCCATATCCATGATATCACATACCGATTTAGGCATAACTGTGGTAGTAGCACCCGAGTCTATCATGCAATTGTGCACCATCCATCCTTCCATTTCCAGGGACAGATAAAATGGAGAAGCTCTATTCTTACCCGCCCCTATAATAGGAGTATCTTGAACTAAATTTTTATTAGGGGGTAACTTGTTTTGAGATTTTATTAGCTGTAGTGCCACTTGAAGCAGGTCGATTTATCTAGGAATCATCAGGGCATCATACATGCTAACTTTTGAGGGGGTCTTCTTTAGTTCTTCAACTATAATAAATGTAGAGGCTAGAGGTTGTCTTTATTTGTCATTTTGGTAGTATTCATATATATTTCAATATTCTTGGGTAGCTTCTATCTACTACAACTTTTTCAAGGAAGGATATTTTAATTTATCCTTGGCTTCCTCCTATGTCTACATTGCTTTCTGCTACTTTATATTGGATGCAATTTCCTTCTTTTGGATAGGTAATGTTTTGGTAGAGGCCATTTGAGGAACTTTATTTTTGGTCTCTTCCTTTTCCTTATTGTCATTAGGTACTTTGAGGGGATTAAAGTCCTATGGGTTTACTAGTAATGGTTTATTTTTGGATTTGGTCAGAACAAAGATTTTTTCATACGATGGCATCATAAAATTGTTCTCACTTTACCAGATCATATTAATATACCCCTTCTAATCTCATTCCATCCTTTCAACCATTTCCCCAATAAGCGTACCTATGGTTTTGTACCTCTGGGTCTATCTCGGGATGTGCCTATGAATCTGCCTCTGGATATGCCTGTAGATCTGCATCTAGAACTTTGTATCTGGGTCTATATTTAGGTCTATCTTTAGGTCATTGTCTCTAGGACCACCACTCGATCTGCCACTAGATTTGCCTTGGGGTCTACCATAGGTTTTACCTTTTTGATAGAAACCATACAATATTTCTTTCATTTTGGTCCATTGTGTGAGATCTATCCGTCCATAGTCTATATGAACCTTGTTGGCCATTGTCAATTTGTACCAACATCTTAAATAAGAGTGATTCGTATATCCACATGAATAATAAGGATGTAATTTCCAATATTTAGCTACTACATATCCTGTTCTACCACAATGACTGTAACAATGCTTTTTAGGAGTTGAGGGAAATTTAGGTTTTATAAACATGGTATCACTGGTACTTGCATGTCCAGAATAGCCAAGGCCTTCATTCTTTGCCCTGACATTTAGTATTATTGGATTTTTAATGTCTTGTTCATGTTTACCTAATCTCTCACCATTGAATCCCATTTTCTTCATCAATTTGGATCCAAATCATTTGGTGTGTTTTTCAAAACACCTAGTTTCATCATCTTCATCAATGCTTTTCACAATATGGCATTTTCACTATTGATGAGAGTATGGATCTCTTTTTGAGGAGTTTTAGTTTTTAAGTCACTAGTGTGACAAGCAAAATCTACTACTGTTATGAGATCACCTATGCTACATCTAATATCTACCATTGAAGGTATGAGGTTTCCTGTATCACAACAAGCATTTGCCACAATGGACTGAAGGTCACTCGTGTCACAACAAGCATTCACCACAATGGGTTGAAGGTCACTTGTGTCACAACAAGCATTCGCCACAATGGGCTGAAGGTCACTTGTGTCACAACAAGCATTCACCACAATGGGCTGAGGTCAAGTGCAACCAATTACATGTATATGCCCCTTATAATGCCAATAGGGAATCGAGCACCATTTATCTAAAGATATGTACAAGACTCAGAATCTTCGAGTAGGGCTACTAAACCATTGTTTAGTGTGAGAAATGTGCCCTTCTCATAAAAATCTAGCCCATCCATCTTAGGTGGAAATAAGGACCTTTAACTGATGTAACAACATCATCAATTGGTTTTGGGGCCTACTTTTTATTTGATCTACCCATTTTTAAGGTGTTGATCACTATCGAAAATGCATCTTTTACAATAAAATTTTGCAAAATAATTTGACTAAGGTGTTGGTCACTGCTGAAAATGCACCCTTATAAGTCTTTCCCCCTTTTGTTTGCACAATTATAATGTATCCCCCTCTGTGCAAAATATGAGATGGTGGAGAGAGAAAAAAAATGGTATCTCCCTTTTAGTGTAAAAAATGCAACTAGGAAGCCTTGAAGACAAAAGTTGCCTTGGAGACAAGTTGCAAATAATTTCACAAAAAAATCCCCCCTTGATTATAAGGACTTCAAACAAAAGAATTTTGCTATTTATGAAGCCTAAAAGAAAAGATTCATAGTGATAATTTTTGCCTTGCTGATTGCCTTTGAACAATGTTGGAGTTCCCTTTGGTTCGATTTTTTTAATTGCAAAAATAAATTTTGAATAAAAAATTGAATTAATAATAACATTAATTTATTTTTAAAAATCAATAAAATTTCAAATTGATTTTAAAAACAAAAAAAAATGAAATTATTAAATTTTTTTGAAACAAAATTAAAAAATTTGAAAATAAAAAATAAATTATTACCTTTTAGCCGCTGGGGTTTGAACCCCTGACCCGCAAGTGGCAAGACCTTCATAGTTGACCTCCGACCAACCCAGCTACCATCGCCAGTGGAAACTGTAGGAGAGAAACTCCTACTTAAAGAGTTGGTGGCCCCGATTTACCTCCGAGTGGTGGCACCGCTTCTCATCCACCTGGGCAATGCTTTCGCCACACGACGTAGGGTCACCTGGGCTACATATGCATCATCAGATGGCCGTGGTGGAGGTTCTATCTTCGAGGAGCGGTGAAAAATAATATTTTTTAAAAACACCAGCAAGCTCCTGTGAGACATACTAATCGGTCGCCTAGTCATTCCCGAAGAGGAAATGCTACCAATCTGGGCAGCCATGTCTTGGAACAAAACTCCAATGCCTTGTAAGTTGGTCTACAAATTCGATGTTCCTTGTCCCATGTTTGCCTGCATGACTATGATACACCTTCGTAGAATTATTGTTTGTGGCAGAAACATCCACGATAATTGGTGATTAGGACCTGCAAGTGACGATCGGGACCTTCACTTTTTTGAGGTCGATTTTTGCAGCACAAACCTATCCTTAAAAAATCATCCTACAACTTGATATCAGCGGGAGCGATCTCCTTGTCCGTGAGATCTCCTCCTCTTGTGCAGGTGTGGCAAATCTTGAGATCAGAAGCTAAAAATTCACGAGCAGAATCTCCTGCTTGCTCTGAGCCAACGATATCACCAAAAAATATAGTCAATGGAAAAATAAATCCTGGAAACATCTGCAATAGTAGTTGCGATCGTTCGTTCACATCCGTAGATTTTTTAGCACAACTCAATCTAGTGATTCAGAGATCACTATATCTTGGTGATAGTCATCATTTCATCTACGATTTCTACTCCGTATTAGGGCTAGGCTGGAGAAATACACTCGCTCCCAAAAAAATGCCTATACTATGGCTCTTCATCCAAGAATCACTAAAGAGCTACACAGTAAACCAGCAAATGGATTTTCTCCTTGCAGATGGCAGCAACGTCTCGTCACAATAATAGATTTTTATTGATGATCATCATCGAGAGAATACCGCTACATGAAATCGACTGGATCTCTTTTACAGCTGGTTCAAAGGACCTCATGCGTGGCTCTGATCAGTTAAACCAGACGATCATTCTTGCTAAACATCAATTATTGCAGTTGCAAGACTCACTTTTTGCTGATGTTGTTACCGAGTGGGTTGATAAAATCACCTATAATTGGGTCGAGAAATTGTGATTTATATGGGGAATAAACATATAATCCCACATATGTAGGATAGAGGGGCCAAATTATGTTTAAAAATAGTAAGGATCATATACCTTAATGTCCACCTTATGGTGGATGAGCCAGCCACTCAGCTTTTTATCGATTGCGTTAGCCCGTCAACATCATCCTTGTAGGCTTAGTTGTCCAGGTTAGCCCATCACATATATCCTAGCTAGGGTCCATTCGCCTCCACAATTGTATCTCCTAACAGGATTGTCTAGCCGTAGTTTGCCATGTAGGTTGTGTCAACGACCACTTAGGTCCTCGCATACACTTAGGTGTCGTTAGGGTCTTTACTAGTTTGGCTTCAGTGCTCGATTTCCACCTAATTGGCCTTTGTCAGGTATGCACCAAGTACATAGTGGCTATTAGATCTATGTGCTACTCGTCTCACCTCTAAGTTAGGTATGTTGTCCCTCCAGTCAGTACGTCCAATCACTAGATCCTAGTCTATTCGATCAGATTCGCCATTAAGGGATCAGGTTCCCAGTAAGTTCGAGTTGACCTGCAAGTCCGTGTTGGCCTGGCCTACCAAGTTGTATAAAAAATTGGGCCTGGGTTGACTCAGTAGGCAGTTAGATCCAGTTGTCTCAAAAAATTTTCTCAAGTCAACCAACAAGGTGGTCGAGCTACGAAACAAGCCTCGACCAAGCGACTCTGATACCATATTAGTAAAAAATAGGTAAGTAATAATATTATTGATAAAGCATAGGTTTATATACAAGAATCATAGGCTAAGGATAGCCATGATAGGGATGAAATAATATCCCCCTAATTATGCTAACTAACACAATTTGATAAATAAGCGCTAACAACTAACCAAATAATATCCTAACAACTAACCAAATAATATCCACCGATAATGCGAATATTAACTCTAGGTAAAATACAATGTAACAATAATATACCCTATGGTAACTACCCAAATGATGGGATAATTACTCTAACATCCCCCTTATTCCATTATTTGGGTAATATATATAGAACTGCCCCTATACAACAATATTTGGGTAAAGTTTATAACTGCCTCAATATTATCGTATAGGGGTAGTTCTATATATATTACCCAAGTAATGGAATAAGGGGGGATGTTAGAGTAATTATCCCATCACTTGGGTAATTACCATAGGGTAGATTATTATTACATTGTATTTTACCTAGGGTTGATATTCGCATTGTTGACAAGTATTATTTGTTAGGTAAAATACAATGTAATAATAATCTACCCTACGGTAATTACCCAAGTGATGGAATAATTACTCTAACATGCCTTCTGTACATAATTTTGATGCATCATGCACGTATTCTCTGCATGAATATCATTACATGTAGAGCACTAATATTCTGAATGGAATGCAGAAGAGGAGGGTTGTCCTTATTCGTTTGTGAGAAGAGTATTTGTTCTTTCAGGGGGTCTATTGGTAGAAGCAGCTTGATCCTTAGATACATAGGGGAATCTTCTAGGTTGAAAATTTCTTTTTGCTTCTCTTCTTTTCATAAGGGTCATCTCATTGTTGAGATTCTTCACAGATTTTTGGAAGTCTATATTAAGATTTTTCATGGAGTTTTGCAGGTCTAAGAGAATGGCAATCTGATGATCTAGTTTCAGAAGTGCCGGTACTATAGGAGGATTTGGGAGAGATGGCAACGTGAGTACTATTGGGAGATTAGGTGCCGCTAAAGCAATAGGACAATGTGGCATGTTTATTGGGGGAGAATTTATAGGGTGGGTTGGTGTTGGAGATATACCCTATGACTGATTGTGGACTAGCTTAGGAAAAATGGGTATAGTAGGCTTAGGAGGTAGCTGACCAATAGCGATCAAGAGTTTTTGAATTTTATGGCTTTTTGAAATATATGTAAAAAGGTTAACATATTGGCCTACCTTATCATCAGACTTCGATTTAGAATAAAGGCTCTCAGATAATAATACACAACCTACTCATTGGTTGGCTTGAGACCCTCGGGGACCCTATGCCAGGTATGATTAAATCTGATATTAAAATCACTTATTTCTTCTTGAGGGTGCTTTTGTATAGTGGTGAACTGAATGAGTGAGGAAAAGGGATCAGCTTACGCGTTAAACTTTGTCACCAACCTTCCCGCCAGGTCTGCCTACAAAGTGATACTTCCATCGGGAAGGGTCTTATACCAATATAACATCTTACCTTTGAAGGAGATAACCAACAACCTAATCATGAAATATTTCTCAGTAATATTGTGAACAACGACTAGAGTTGCCACATCCTGACAATGTTCAAATGCGGTCTTCCAAGTGCCATCATATGTGGGTAATGCTTTTAGGGCTATGGAGGGAATGGTATTATGATTAGTAAGGTTCAAGGGACCTGTATTGTTCCAGGTGGGGTACCCTAGATTTTGGTTTTGGTTTTGATTTTGAGCCATATTTTTTGTAGGGGTAACTAACTCCTCAAAGTCAAAATCAGTAGATTGTTGATCTTTTGAAAGTGTGCGGAATGAGATAGGCTCAGCGATCATTGGTAGTTGTCATCTTACAGGACTCAACTAAAAGAACTCAATAGGGTTCTTGGACAAATTAGCTTTATGCCTTGTAATCATGAAACATTTGCATTGTAAGGCTTTTTAGGTTTGTTTTAAAAATCCTAATTTTAACCAATTCGACGATAAATAGCCGCTATGCATAACCCTGGTGTAAATGTAAAGAATCTCATTCAAAATGTATATATTAAAAGCAAAGCAATATAATATGTGATTGAATAAACTTTAAAATACATTATATTTACATTATTTAAATAAATACTTGTTTTAATAATAGTAATTAAAGCACCATCAAACTTGTTCGTAATGTAATTTGTATAAGCACATAAAGCATATTGAAGTGTAGATGCACTATATATATATATATATATATATATATTTTAGTTAAAATGAATTTTGCTTCTATTCTTAAAGCTATATTCTCATGTATATAACGGATTGGAAAAAAATAACTGAAAGCAAAGAATGGCATACAAAACCGTCATTTTCATTTTTATTTATTTATACCTGTTATAAATATTTTAAAAATAACGGTGTTATACCCGTGCAGGTGGGATCTGAACAGCACTTCAAACTTGGCCACTTTGAAGAATAATAACCGTTCAACTATCGCGACTCTCGTAGAATGTTTTCACCATGACAGTTGTCACATGCATACCCACCTTCCTCGCTTCCCTTTCGTTGGACGCCACATTGCGCGTCCTCACGTTAAACCAACTTTCTTCCTTCCATGTGGCTTTAGCGGACCGCTGTTAGTCACCCAGGTCGCAAGCCAGGCCGCCTCTAACGTTATATCAACAAGATTTCAAATATACTTTTTAGATTTGAAACTTCTACCGACAGCGCTCTCGATATCACCCACGTTTTAACCCGATTTTAATTCATGGAAGATATTTGTCCGGAACGGGGCCGGACTTCCGTGACTCTCTTGCTTACGCAACCTTTACCATAAATACAATGCCATGGATTCCTCCACTGTTGAGAAACCAATACTGAGTAAAGAGATACATACTCGGCCGACCGAGCGAGAAAGATGAAGGGATTCACAAGAGCAGGAGCGGAATGGCTCCATGGAAGCCAATTACCAGCAATGACTCCACTCCCTAATCATTCCAACAGAAAGCGCAGAAGCGCCAGGGGTAACAACATCCGTTGTAACCTTCACGGATCCGAAAGACCGAGGCAAGGGCTGAAACGTCGCCAAGTGCTTTTGGCCTCCACCACTGTCCGCACTCCTGCGACGGGACTCATGTTTAAGCCCCGCGACCAGGTCTCGAGTCTCACAGATTACCATAAGCTTAAGGAGGCGGAGAAGCTCAAGTTTAAATATGCCTCCGATGTTGACGTGGCCTCGCTGTTTAGCTCGTCCCACCCCTGCAAGGTTGTTCCTAACGATTTTGTTTCGGTGCCTTCTCAACACTACTGTATTGGAAACTACGATTTTGTTCAGGCTCGTGTGGACAGACCTGCATTCAGCGAGGAATGGCAAGGGAGGGAAGAGGAACTCGTAATGCAAGGGATTAAGGTGAAAAAAGACAGGCCTTTGTGGTTTGACGTGTACATCAGACCGGCGGGCAGAGAGGAAGACGATGAGTATGCGGGCTCCTTCATTCACGTACCTCCTGGCAGTAAATTTCACCGAAGGAAGGTTGGCAGGTGTTGTTTGAGGTTGGGAATCAGTGATATAATGGAAGATCTGGATGCAAATCAACACACAACTTGTATTGTAACGTTAGTGCCAAGATTCAAGACGGATCCGGATCCGATCAGCGTAGAAAGCATTCGCATAGAATATTCATGATACTCTTATTTCTCTAAATTTTGTTTTTAGGGATATAGTATTATTTATATATACTGATCGGTTCCCTGTAAAAGTGTATATATCTGAGTTATATTAAATTAATATTCAACCCAAGTTTTTGTTCCTCTGCTTTACCTTCCATGAATGGAAATAAAATGGATTTACTTAGTGCAAAATTTCAAAAGCTATTGAAATCCCATCAACATAAAGAGCATACGTCTGCAGTGTTCATAATTGCTTCTCTTTTTGTAGATTCAAGATGAATGTATTACATAAATATAACCAAAAAGTATAATTTGTGATTATCCAATCAGTGTCGTAGAGATTCGTAAGAAATGGGCTTCTGCAATTATTTGATATAGCTTTAAAACAATATTAAAAATACATTCCTTGCGAGACACTGCATCTGTGCATTGCTAATTTACCCTGAGATGGGGGTTGATTCTTGAAAATATATTTGTAAATGCCATCTCTACGAGTCGATCAAGTTTTTAACATATAATGTAGCACTTCCTTGAAAATAATTTTTTCCCTCGGTTGTTAAAACTAGTGAAGATGCTGTTAAGCTACTGATCTGAACATATCAATGTTCCTTGCATACTCCTGCACTACTTGTTCGATATAAAACCTACTATTGTTTTGTTTTAAAATACAAATGTTGCTATTTAAAACCTACTATTATATTGTTTTAAAATACCAAGAGTTTGTTATGCTCTAGCAAAACGTGACCTAAATTTTTCTTGAAAGAAATTGATTATGTGGAGTTTTGGTATTATAAAAGTTATTAAGAAAAATGATATTGAATAAGGACTGTAACCAACTTTTTTATGTAATCCAAAAAAAGAAAAATGATACTGAATATTTGTATTTACAAAAGAACATTTAGAAAATAAAATTTAAAAATTCAAACTTATTAGTTTTAACAATTCATTTAAAATGAAAATTGAATCTCATTATAAACTCTCAAACTCTAAAAATTTGTAATTTATTAAAAAATAAAAGAATTAAATACAACCCTACTTCTCAAACAAAAAAACATAATAATATTATTTAAATTTTTAAATATATAAAAACTATTTTATTTTAATATTATATATTTTATAAACAAATATTTAATATCATATTTTTATTATATAAAATCTTAATCTTTTAACTTTACCTTCAATCATAAAATGGTTGAATAAATATGTCACATTTTATTATTAAAATAGTATGTTAATAAAAATATAATATTATTAAAAATAATAATAATTTAATGAATAATTATAATAAAAATATTATTGAGTAATATGTATATAATAGTTAAGTTATTATAAAATTTTTAATGATATATTTTTTTAATGAAATTTTGTTCAACAATAACATTTCATAGGAGAACTACATAAATAATTTCAATCTTATATAATCATAAGGGATTCATTTTATTTATGAAAGAAGTTATTATAACATGTGAAGTTATCAAATATTATTAATTTATTTAAATTTTGTAAAATAATATATATAATTGTTATAGTTTTAATGTAGATTTTTTAATTGTATAGGTGTTTTTATTATTGGAAAGATTCTTATTTCAACTTATAAATAATCTTGTTTTAATATAAAATTTTCAAATTATTATTATATAATATTAATTATTTTAATCTTATATAACCAATTAAAAAAATTAACCCATTCAATTTCATATAATCAATTTAACCCTACAAATACAAATACAATGCTAGTGTCAAAATAATCGATGTCCGGTTGAATGGACAGGATTTAACGCTACAGATACCAACGCTAGTTCAAAATAATCGTTGTCGGGTTAAATGGACAGCAAAAGATCAAATTGACACTTTGCCAAAAGCACTGCCAGGCAGTGAAAGGCGTCTTCGGTCTTGATACGGCGCTTTAATTTTGGAAGCAATAAACGCTGTCTTAAGTTGTTTAATATGGTCGAAATGTCTAATTGACTAGACGATCTGATGTTGGTAAGTTTTGAAAACTTGATAATATGCTAAAAAATACACCCTGAAAAATTAAAAGCTAAGAAGAATTTATATTAGAAAGGTCGTGGAGGATGCAATTTGGTTGCAAATTTGATCGTGCACGAGATGACTGAAAAAAACTTACAATATTTGTTTCATCTTGATTGAACCGCCACTCCAGTCTAGAGTAAATTAAATGTATGCTTAATAAACTTTTGGCCACATTCACTAGTTATTCTTAAGATACATTGCTTCTTCCCTTTCCCTTATTGGTGCGAAATGGCTTGCCAGAATTAACTCCTTACTCATGTGAACTTGGAGCGTGAATTCTGGCACGCGCTTCTCAATTCTATTTGCATGTAGACGGTCCACAAATCCTCAACTTTGTTTCCCTTTGTGTTTTTCCACTCATAAATCAAACGCTGTAAATTCCCACCCTTCAAGAGGAGAAAACAAGAGCATCGTCGGTACATATATCTTGGATCCGAAGAGCTGCATTCACACGTTTTCAACTCGATCAAAATAATGTCATAGATACGTCTCACTTACAAGTCTCGCGTTGCATCACCAGTTCAGTGGAATGTCCCACGCTGTCAATCATACTCAGAAATACACGGCCCCCCCCGCTCGCCAAACCAACGTACCCATCTTCCTCGCTCCACCCTTTGTTGGAGGCGACAATTCCGTCTCCGCACATTTCGCGGACCACCTACCGCTCCTAGACTAATACCATTTGACTCTTAGCGGTTAGTCGCACAGTTGGCAAGCCAGGCAACCGCTAATCGAAGTCCAACGTTTTCTAAATCAAGCACGTGTTAAATCTGTTTTTCTTCCTGCGAGACTTTTGTCGGGCACACAGGCTGCCCTTCTGTGACTGACTACCTCGCTTACGCCGCCTTGACTATAAATAGATAGCCGAGGCATTTCTACGCCACAGGTGGGAAGCCAAAACGTATTATAGAGTCAGATACTCTCACCTTACCATTGGAGAAGATGAAGGTTTTCACAAGAGGAGGGGCGGAATGGGGACGTGGAACCCAACTGCCACAAATAATTACCAAGAGAAAAGCGCAGAAGTGGCAGGGGAAACAGCATCCGTTGTGATGTTAACGGAACCGAAGAACCAAAACGAGGGCTAAAACGACGCCAACTGCTTTTGGCCTCTACGACTGTCCGCGGCCCTGCGGCGGGACTCATGTATAAGCCCCGCGACCATAAGCTCGAGGAGGCGCAGAAGCTCAAGCTTAAATACGCCTCCGACGTTGACGTAGCCTCAATATTTCGCTCGTCCGAGCTCTGCAAGGGGGTCCCTAACGAGTTTTCGGGGATGGTTTCGGTTCCTTCTTAGCACTACTGTATTGGCAACTACGATTTTGTTCAAGCTCGGGTTGACAGCATTTAGGGAGGAATGCCAAGGGCGGGAAGAGGAGGTCGTAATAGAATGGATTAAGGAGAAAAGAGACAGGCCTTTGCGTTTCGACTTGTACATGAGACCGGCGGGCAGAGACGAAGACGATGATAATGCGGATTCCTTCATTCGCGAACCTCCTCGAAACAAACTTCAACGAAGAAGGGTTGGCAGGTGTTGTTTGGGGTTGGGAATCAGTGTTGGCAGGTGTTGTTTGAGGTTGGGAATTGAAGATTTAATTTTAATTTGCTTTGCCGTCAGGATCTGGAGCGCAGGGCGAAAGAGGGAGGGCCCGAAGTCGGGCTGCGCTCCCGAATTTTGCGCAATCGGGTTGCGCTCCCGAATTTTGCGCAATCAGGTTGCGCGAGTAAAACTTGCGCAATTGGGTTGCGCATGGAGTAATGTGCGCAGTCGGGTTGCGCACGAAAGATGTGCGTACGGAAGAAAGAGCTAAGTCGGGGAGCGACTGGTCAACGCTCGACTGCGCTGGTCAAAGGCAGCGAAGTCCGACTTCGCTGCGCAGTCGGGTGGACAGCTCCAGACTTAGGCAAATTTTTGCTGTCCGGAGGCTTGCGCGGCTGCCACGACGGTTTCCTTGGCTTGGCAAGAACTGTATGGGAGGAGAGAAACACTGAATCTGAATGCAATGTTTCAGATCTGAGCTCAAACTTATAGAACACGAAAGAAAACGCTCTGAGGTGATTGTACAGACAACAACAGTTTTTTGTGCCGACAAAGATAACCGCAAACCCTACAGATGCCTTAAACAACAACGAATTTTATTCTTATAAGATGAGGGTTACAAAAGTCCTCAATTGAGGAAATACAAACATCTGCAGGATAAAATGAAAGGGAAAACAAATGTCGAGTTTGCTGCTCGGACATTAAACAGATGAGCTACACTACTCACTGAAATGATCTCGTCTGCTGCTCTGCGAATGACTATTTTTCTCTTGCATGTTTCTCCAAGTTTCCCCTACTCTCCTCTACTTGTCTGAAGTCCCGAACTGCCTTATATAGCCACGGGGAGAGGAAGATAGAGGTTATCCTCTGACAGGTTCTGACAGACCTTGAACTAGGGTTTTTGACCAATTGTTGAACTAACATTAAATCGTCGAACTGAAATTAAATTATGCGATGATTGGATCTGTCAGATGTCACATCTATCAGAAGGCACATGTGATGTCAAGTCAAACTTTTATCGGAGACCTTCACTACGTGAGCGCAGTCCGACTTCGCCCAAGTTCAGAGCGTAGTCCGTCTTCGCCCAAGTTCGGAGCACAGTTGGGCGAAGGCGTGAAATCTGGATTAATATTTCTAACACCCTCCTTTAAACCTGATTTCACGAGCGCTTTGACTCCAAGCTGCTCTCGCAATCTATTGAAGTCTTCCTCCTTCAAAGGCTTCGTGAAAATATTTGCCAACTACTCCTTGGATCTGCAAAACTACAGTTGAGTTTCTCTAGACTTCACCAACTCTCTGATGAAGTGATAACGAATATCGATGTGCTTCGTCGGGCCATGGAACATAGGATCCTTTGATAGTGCAATGGCCGAATTGTTATCACAAAAAATTATTGTCGCGCCTTCCGGAGGATAGTTCAGTTCACTCATAACTCTTCGCAGCTAAACTGCCTGGCATGCGGCTGATGTGGCAGTGACATATTCTGCTTTAGCTATGGACAACACAACGATGGGTTACTTCTTGGATGCCCATGAGACTGCCCTTAATATGATATGGAAAGCGTACCCAAAGGTTCTCTTTCGATTGTCGATGCTGCCAGCCCAGTCACTGTCTATGAAGCCCACCAGTTCTAACTAGTCCTGTCTGGTGTAAAATAGGCCATTGTTTTGCGTCCCACTGACATAGAGCAAGATCCTCTTGCCTGCTTGCTAGTGCGTGTCCTTTGGAGTCTCCATAAAATGACTGATCAGATTGACTCCGAACATTAGATCTAGTCAAGTTGTAGTCAAATACATCAGACTGCCAACTAGGCTCTTGAATAGCGTTGGATCTACATTCCTCCCTGAATTTAGCTTGCTTAGCTTCAAACCTATGGCTACAGGTGTGATGGCAGGTTTTCTATCCTCCATATTGAACCGCTTCAGGACATCCTTCGCATACTTACCCTAAGAAATGAAGATGCCATCTGTCGATTGGTCAACTTCAATATAGAGAAAATACTTCATTAGCCCTAAGTCCGTCATCTCGAACTCCTTCTTCATGGCTGTTCTGAACTGGGAAAACAATGTTGTGTTGTTACCAATGTAAATTGAATCATCCACATACAGACAAACGATTATGAGCTCACCTACATCATTTGTCTTCATATACAGGGTGTGCTCATATGGGCATTTTACAAACCCATTTTCCTAAAAATAACTGTCAATCCGACTATACCAAGACCGAGGCGCCTGCTTCAAACCATACAGGGCCTTCTTTAGCTTCAGGACTTTGCCCTTCTAGCCTTCAATTTCATAACCTGGTGGCTGGTATATGTAGACCTCCTCCTCCAACACTCCGTTGAGGAAGGCTGACTTGACATCCATCTGGTACATCTTCCAACCTTGTTGGGCTGCCAATGCCAAGATCATCCTGACTGTGTCAATTCGGGCTATAGGCGCATAAACCTCATGGTAATCGATGCCTAACTTTTGCTTGTAACCCTTCACCACCAGTCTGGCATTATGCTTGTCAACGTCTCCTTGGGTATTGAACTTTGTATTATACACCCACTTGACCCCAATGGTCTTCTTCCCTATTGGAAGATCTATCAGTTGCCATGTATCATTCTTTTCAATGGATTCAATCTCCTCGTCCATCGCCTGCACCCACTTCTGATTCTGACTTGCGTCTTCAAACTCTATTGGATTGACTTCAGTAAAGAATGCAAAGTTAGAGTACTCTTCATCTATATGGGTTTGGGTTGCCTTGTAGATTTCTTGCAAGCTCCTTGTCTTTGCGGGTGTCACGAGGTTCTAGATTCTACTTGCACATGGAGGCGATCGAGATGGAGTAGATGTGCTACTGATGGCACCGCTACTGCTACTGGAGGTTGTAGGTGGCTGCACACTTCCTTCTTCCAAGTCAACAGACTCTACTACTGCTGGCTCTGACTAGCCAGTCTCTGAATTCTAGTTCCAGGCTTCATCTTCAAGAAATTTCACATCACGGTCGATGATGAGCTTCTTCGTCATAGGGTTGTACACCCTATATGCCTTCTCCTGCTCACTATATCCTGTGAAAATACACTTCTCAGCTCTATCATCCAACTTCTACCGCTTATCTTTTGGAACATGTGCATATGCAATGCATCCTAACACACGCAATTGAGCCACACTTGGCTTCACACTGCTCTAGGCCTCCTGAGGGATTTTGTCCTTCACGCTTTTGGTGGGACATCTGTTTAGTAGGTAGACTGCACATGTTATAGCCTCTACCCAAAATTCATGCGGCAATCCCTTCGTCTTCATCATTCTTTGTGCCATCTCCATGATGGTCCGGTTCTTCCTCTCAGCTACGTTGTTCTGATGTGGCATGTATCTGGCAGTGAACTACCTTCGAATTCCATGTTGCTTGCAGTAGTTATGGAAATATTTGGATATGTATTCACCTCTGCCATCTGTCGTGAGAGTCTTGATTTGATATCCGCTTTGTTTCTCCACTAGAGCCTTGAACTCCTTGAATCTGGCAAATGCTTCTGACTTCAGCTTTATGGTATAGATCCAAGTATTTCGGCTAAAGTCATCTATGAACGTTAAGAAGTATTTGTTACTGGTAAACGTACTGGTCTACATCAGACCATAAATTTCTAAGTGCACCAGCTCCAGTGGTTGTGATGCTCTCCAAGACTTATTGAAAGGGAATGAATCCCTATGTTGTTTGTTGACTAAGAAACCCTCACAAACTTGATTTTGCTACTCTATCAAGGGTAAAACCTTCACCATCTACTTCTTGTGCAGTTGATTCAGGCCACTAAAGTTAAGGTGACCAAATCTAAGATGCCACAGCCATGTAGCATCTTTCACAACTACACTCAGAGACATCAATGATTCATTCTAAATCTGCAGAGGAAACATTTTATTCTTTGTCATGGACATTGTAGCAATCTACCCATGTGACTTGTCTCTGATGGTGCACGCTCCATCTTTGAACTAGACCGTATGTCCCTTCTGCATGAGCTATCCAACGCTCAACAGGTTGTGCTTCAGGACAGGCACATAGTAGAAATCACAAATCTGCTTTTGTTTGCCATGCCTAGTGAGGATTATAATCTTTCCTTTCCCCATTACGAGAACCTTGTTGTTGTTCCCCATCTTCACCTTAGACTGGACTATTTCATCCAGTTGGGAGAACATCTCCTTGTTCCCCATCATGTGGTTGCTACACCCGCTATCTAAATACTAGATATTCTTCTGGCACTCCTCAATGTTACAAGTCAACAACACATTTTCTCCTACCATATTTCTAATTTCATCCGTGTAATGGGCTTTCTGCTGATTCTCCTTGGCCATCCATTTTCTGCACTATGAGATGTAATGGCCAAACTTCTTGCAAAAATAGCACTGGACCTTTGACATGTCCTTCTTGACCAGATCCAGCTTGCTAATTTTTTGAACCGCCTCTTCCACCTTGCTGATGGAAATTACAGTTGGTCTCTCCTTTGTTAGGGTTTGACCGTCCTCCTTACTTGTTGCCTTTCCCACGCCTGCCTCTACCTCTTACTCTGTGAGAACTAGAGGCGCCATGGTGGGAATCTTGTCTATCGCTATCTTAGAATGAGACCTGAGCCTTGAATGCTTGCTCCAGAGAGGTTTGAGACGAACGACTCAACCTCTGTTCATGTGTCTGCAAGGAACCCATGAGCTCGTCTATCGAGAGGGTTGTCAGATCCCTCGACTCTTTGATTGCTATCACAATCGAGTCAAACTTGGTAGACAAAATTTTGAGAATTTTCTTCATGATTCTTTGGCTCTGCATAATTTCTCCGTTCAACCGCATCTGGTTGATAATATCCATCATCCGGGTGAAGAAATCACTCATGGACTCAGACTCACTCATATATAGATTTTCAAACTCCCTTCTGAGCATCTGCAACTTCACCAACTTTACCTTATTTGTGCCCTGGTACGAGCTAGGCAGAATCTCCTAGGCCTGCTTCGCCTTGGTGGCTAATGCGATCCATGGGAAGATGGACTCCTTGATCGCTTGCATGATGTAGAAGAGGGCCTTCTGGTCCTTCTTCGTGTTTTATTTCAATAGGACCTTGTCTACTTGAGAGAGGGTGACCAGTGCTGCTGCATCTGTCGATTCTAGGTAGTCATTCTCAACTAACTCCCACAGCTCCTGAGATCCAAACAGGATATTCATCTGGATGCTCCAGTAATCATAATTCTTTCTGTTGAAGCGCGAGATCTGCAACTACAAGTTGTTGCTATTGGAAGACATTCTACTTCAGTATCTACATCAAGAGATCAGTAGCTCTGATACCAATTTAAAGATTTAATTTTAATTTGCTGTATCGTCAGGATCGAGAGCGCAGGGTGAAAGGGAGGGCTCGAAGTCGGGCTGTGCAGTCGAAGTCGGGTTGCGCTCCCAAATTTTGTGCAATCAGGTTGCGCTCCCAAAATTTGCACAATCGGGCTGTGCTCTCAAAATTTGTGTAATTAGGCTGCGCTCCTGACTATTGTGCAATCGGGTTGTGTAAGTAAAACTTGCGTAGTCGGGTTACGCACGGAGTAATGTGCGTAGTCAGGTTGCACACAAAAGATGTGTGCAATCAGGTTATGCACAAAAGAAAGAGCTAAGTCGAGGAGCGGCTGGTCAATTCCCAACTACACTGGTCAAAGGCAATGAAGTCTGACTTTGCTGCGTAGTCGGGTGGATAGCTCCAGACTTAGGCAAATTTTGCCTTGCAAACTTTTGCTGTCCGGAGGCTTGCGTGGTTGCTGCAATGGTTTCCTTGGCTTGGGAAGAACTATATGGGAGGAGAGAAATAGTGAATTTGAATGCGATGTTTCAGATCTGAGGTCAAACTTATAGAACATGAAAGAAAATGCTCTAAGGCGATTGTACAGAAAACAACAAATTTTTGTGCCAACAAAGATAACCACAAACCCTATAGATGCCTTAAACAACATCAAATTTTATTCTTATAAGATGAGGGTTACAAAATTCCTCAACGGAGGAAATACAAACATCTATAGACTAAAGCTGCAGGATAAACTAAAAAGAAAAACAAATGTCGAGTCTGTTGCTCGGACATTAAATAGATGAGTTACATTGCTCACTGAAATGATCTCGTCTACTGCTCTGTGAATGATTGTTTTTCTCTTGCCTATTTCTCCAAGTTTCCCCTACTCTCCTCTACTTGTCTGAAGACCCGAGCTACCTTATATAGCCGCAGGGAGGGGAAGATAGAGGTTATCCTCTGACAGGTTCTGACAGACCCTAAACTAGGGTTTCTGACCATTCACCAAATTGACATTAAATCGTTGAACTGGCATTAACATATGCGGCAATCGAATCTGTCAGACGTCACATCTGTCAGAAGGCATGTGTGACATCAAGTCAAACTTTTATTAGGATCCCCAACTATGCGAGTGCAGTCCGACTTCACCCAAGTTTAGAGCATAGTTTGGCTTCGCCCAAGTTTGGAGCGCATTTGGGCAGAGGCGTGAAATATGGATTAATATTTCTAATAGGAATCAATGGTATAATGGAAGATCTGAATGAACATAAACATAGAATTGTTATTGTAATGTTGGTTCCCAAGTTCAACACAGATCCAGATCCCACTTGAACTTGGGCACCAACGTGACAATAACAATTATATGTTTATGATATTTCTAGTGATGATGACGACCTAGAGAATGAGTCCCCTATTATTTTTGTAAAAAGCCTCCCTTTGGGCCATTGCTAGGATCCACTCCACAGTCTGCCATTTGGCATCGCGCCACTTGAAGTAAGGTGGTAGGGACTAAATGTAAGGATACCCCTGATGTCGTGGGGGAGAGTATTTTTGGCTCAAGCAAATCAAGATGAAAAATTCACTCGTGAAAGTGATGATTGAGGACAACCTTCCTAGCATGAAGTTCTCTGAGCCCTTGGGTGAGCTTGCCATGAAATTTTCTCTAGAAAACTGTCCTTGACCCGCTTGAAGGGATTGTGGTGACCTTGTTTGCTACTGTGAATGTATCCAAGACTACGTGGATGTTATACAATCAAGGTTGTTGTCCTTCTTCTGTCATCTTCTTCTACCATCCTGTTATCGTCTTTGCAGCCTCTGTGTTCACCTTTTTTGTTATTTTTTTGACTTGTTCATTTTTGTTAGGGTGGCCTCCATGGACCCGCATGTGGTTTTCGTTGTCTAAGGTCTTAATGACCTATTTTTTCCTTTTTGTTTGATATCTTGCTGGCATCCTTGAATGCCCGTTGATGTAATTGGTCTTCCTGACCTATTCCGTTTAGTCTTGGGTTTGGGTCCTTTCAAAACTTATTTCATCAATTTAAAAAAAAAAATTAAAATTTTATAATATAAGGTTTATTTTTGGTAAACCTTATATTATAAAGTTTAAGAAAATGCACAAGTGTCATGTGAGTAAGTGTGCAAGTGTGATGTGTGTATATGCGTAAAAATATCTTATATGTAAGTGTGCACAAGTGTCCTTAGATTAAAGAGTGGTAAGTGAAGAGTTATGTATAGGTTTACATACAATATAGAGTCATGTGTATGAAAGTGTCAAGTAGGGAAACCAAGAGTCGTGAGACTTGGCATAAGGAAAGGAATAATCAAGTAACCAAAGAGTCAATCTACAATGACTATATGTTACTCTATAGAGAGATAGTATTCATAGCTTTCATAGCATTTATAGCATTCATAGTGAGTATAGAGAGTGTTGTTATCATCATTGTAAGAGAGTTTTATGATACATTTGTAATAGGAAGAGGAGTAATAAGGATTGCATACATTTGAGCAACTAATATTGTAAGTTGTGCTACATTATTTGTACATGTATGATTCAGGTTATTACATTCATATTTATACATTTTAATGAATATTGGTTGATATATTATAAGCCTTGATTTACATATTAGTTGACTCATATTACTATTCAGGAATAATATTTAGTTGGTTAGGTAGCTATGTATGTTGATTTTGGTAGTAGAGTTTTCCAAGGCCCAAGACAGTTCGTTGCTTCCGTTAAATTGTATAAGCTTCAAATAATTCTATGATGTTTACGATGAGAAGTTTGAGGAAGATACTATGATAACCATGGTATTACATAGGGGCTTTCATCTTCTACATACTTTCGATACTGGACCAAATATGGGATATCAATATTACACTAAATTATACATGTAGTTTTGAGATGAATAAAATAAAGGATGAATAAATAATTACCACCAAAATATTAAATGAAGGATGTATCAAATAATCAATCACATGGATGATACGACGACAAAAGCATTACCAAATGAGGGGTTTAAAATAGATGGAAATAATCAAGTCATCCACACAGGATGTAACGTATGACAATTATAAGTAAGGCCGAGGAAGAAGATGAAGTGGGACAGTTTTCATCAAAGAAAATATGAAGCAAAAGGGGGGAAAAGTAAATGAAGGGTCTTTTCAAAAAATTTAAAAGGTCATTGAAGTTCACGAAATGGAGCTAGAATATTTTGGAACAGGATACGTGAAGAGGATTGGAAGGTTGTTCATAAACCTATGCAACCAAAAAAGGTTTTGAATACAATATTTTTATTGCATATCTTTCTCACACATGTATTGAGTTTATTCAATGGTGTTTTATGCATGGATATGGTAGCATCATTTAATATTTTTGATACATGTTTTTATTCCTTAGACTCTTGCACTTAACCAGATTTAGATTGTGTGGATACATGTCTAACCTAGTTTTATTTTAATATTCACGATCTTCCATTTTCTACAAATTAAGAGTGATTAATTTATAGTAGCTCACTTTGATCACTTTTTCGCACTTTGTTTCCATATTATTTCATACTTTTTGTCATTTTTTCTATAATCCTAGATTTTGTTATTATTTTGCTTCCCATTTTATTTTCTTTAAGTTCCATAAAACACTCACCTAGGTGTTGTAGGTGATTTGGAGAGGAGAGGTAAATCCTTCAAGAGAGGTCTCAGGTTCAAATCTCCACCCTACCAAAAAGCTGAATTGGGTATCCAAAATCCAATTGATAATGTTGGTGCGGGCAGGGTCGGGTGCGACTCCTAGGTGACTTTGATGGTGTAGAACCTCCTGTTCATGGTCTGTCAGACCAAGGCGGCCCCGCAAGGGGTTTTTCACTTAAACAAAAAGTTCCATAAAACACTCAAAATCCTAAAAGGGGTTCTATTTTCTGCATTAAAATTTGGGGTTTTGAAGTAATTAGAGCATCCAAATAATTTTTCTATTAAGGCTAACATATTAAATTATTTGGACACATTTAATTAAGGCATTTTTTAATATTTTAAAACACAATTGTTTTTTACACTCCACAGGTTCTATGATTTTAAAATTTGTTATAAAACAAGATAAAAAATTGGTTTTAAAAAAAAGCAAGATAAAATGAATTAAATCACCGTTCCGAGATTCACATTTCAAATTTAGATTTAGTCATTTTATTTCATGCTCAAACAAATTTTAACAAAATAAGATAAAATTTGTTTAACAAAGCAAGATCAAATTTTTTTAACAAAGAAGATAAAATGAATTAAATCACCGTTTCAGGATTCACATTTCAAAGTTAGATTTAGTCATTTTATTTCATGCTCAAACAAAGCTTAACAAAAGAAGATAAAATCTACTTAAACAATTTGAGATAAAATGGATTAAATCACCGTTCTGGAATTATTATTTCAAAGTAGATAGTGGATCAATAAATACACATTTTTAATAATCACATGAGCAACAAAATTATTGCAAATAAAATCAATACTAAACCACAAACCCCTTGTTAATAGTTACTTGCACCTCTAAGGTATTTCACCATATTTTAATAGTTAAAAAAATAATCAAGCACATATCAAGCAAATAAGAACCTTGGAGAAATTATGAATTTCATTGCAAGAGAGGATTTTTTAACAATACCCTGACTGTGATGGTGATTTTACAATTGGTAAAATTATCACTCAACAGAAGGTGTGATACAAATGGATTTATGAGAGGTCACTTAGGAGTATGACAACATGGTATTAAGAATAATGATCAAGTTATGCTAACCTTGCAAGCTTCCAAAATAAGGAAACATCATCATTTAGTTTTGTCTCTTTTAAATGAAGATGATTTTGAAATAAATTTTATAAAGGGGTTTGTAAAATCAATAATAATTCTCAAAGTTCACCATTAGACTGTAAAAAAATAAGAGAGTAATCAAGACCAATGTTGTATTTTTCAAATAAGTAGAACAAATGATGTTCAATTTGAGTGATCCATTTTCAAAGTAAAAGAGGACTCAAAAAACTACCTGTCATAAGAATTTAGCCTAAAATTAATTCATTTGACTTCAAAAAGGAAAAATATAATATGATATATAATCTTTATTTATTTTCTTTTTTTTTTATTTGTGGAAAACATCCCAAAAGGGATGCCACTTTCGGGTAAGACCCAAGGAGGCAGGGGTATCCATTCCGCAAAAAATGCCCAGGACTCGGACTTGGCCTACCACCTTTGACATACTCAAGGAGCAAACAAACACACAAAACCAAATTAAAAAAAGTAAATAACAACAAAAATAATAAAATAAAATAAAAAACATGCTCCTTGAGTGTGTCAAAACCAAAAGCACAACCAAACACGCACAATAAGATAAAAGAAACCACAACACAAACCACATAGAAAAACACAAGAACCACATAACAAAACACAAACAAGACAAAAACAACAAGACACTACAAAGACATAACCCAAAAAAACATGAAAAATAAACACAACCAAAACCTAAAAAATAAAATAAAATAAAAATAAAAACAACCAACAACAGACAATAAAAAAAAAAAAAAACATAGAAAACACTCACACATAAAAAAATGAAATAACACAAACAAAGAGAAACCCAAGAACAAGAACGAAAAAAACACAAGAACAATAACAAAAAACATAAAAAAAAACAAAACAACAAAAACACAAGAACAACAAAAAACAACACAAAGAACACAAAAACAAAACAAAACAAAAGAACCCACCCACCTTAAAAAACTAAACAAAGAAGACAAAAGAAAAAAAAAATGAACAAAACAATGACCTATCTAGACCAGAAGACTATTAATGCAAGAATCAACAGAGGAAACAAAATAAAGAATAGAATGAGCTAGGGAACTAAAAAAACTGAATGAACCAAAGAGAAACAAAAAACAAAAAAAAACAAGAAGAAACTAGGTACCTTCGAACCGGAGCCATCCAAAGAAATGATAGAAAGAAGAGCTTCCCTAATTTGAGAAGCCCACCATATAGGAGGGTGGCCATAACAAGTAAGATCACCTTTGTCCAAAGCCCAATTAGCTAAAGCATCAACACTCTTGTTTTGATCTCTCGACCACATGATTGTAATCAACTTTCAAAAATCCCATCCGGATTAACCGAATCTTCTCAATAATTCTTTTTATTCTCCAATCCACCTTATGATTCTTAGAAGGAGTCTTCAAGAGATTAATCATAAGTTGAGAGTCGACTCAACTAACACCTTTTTCCCATCCAACCTTAGTAGCCTCCCGAAGGCCTCTAAGGATACCATACCCCTCAAGCAAGGTTATTGGAAAGAATACCCAAATTCTCAAGCAAAAGTAAAAACCAGGGAGCCATCTGAAAGTCTACCAATTCCTCCCACACCGGCTTTTCCAGGGTTCCCTCTAGAGGCTCCATCAGTATTGACTTTTCCAAAATCCTTAGGAGGAGGTTGCCAATTTCTAGTCCTATCCATCTTACTAATACTCACATTCCCTTTAAGTTGGTTGCCCTTAGAAGGTTTAATCTTCAATCTTTGCATCACTTGATCCCATCTTTGGTGGGAGTTTTGGGGGTGATTAAGGAGTTGATGGACCGATTCAACTAAGTTGGCTATGGTCTTTTGCCAAATATAGTGAATATCCTTCCTATCTTGATTAAAAATTTGGTTGTTCCTTTCATTCCAAATATTCCAAAGAAGAATGGTAGAACCCATCCAAACTAATTGCCTAATAAAATGATCAACACCCTCTTGATTAGGCCAATCCCTCCAAAGTCTGTTCAAAAGTGAAAAAATTGGACCACTCGTAAGCCAAGTAAAGTTGCCATTCTCCTCCATAGCTCGGAGGCTAAAGTACACTCAATAAAAATATGGTTGATATTTTCTACATTCTTTTCACACATTTCACATCTAAAAGGGCCATGAAAACCACGCTTCATAAGTTGCTCACCAAGTAAGCACCCTACGATGCAATAAAATCCAATTAAAGAACCTCACCTTAGGCCGGAGCTTTTGAGCCCACAATTGAGAAAATATGTCAGAAGAATGGTTGGGATTATTATGGCATAAGGTCAAATAACCTTGAGCAACCGAATACTCACCCTTAGTAGTGTTGTTCCATCCAAAACAATCTTTTTCATGGGACCAAGAGAGGGATCTCATATGAAGGATGCCTTGGATATCTTGTCTTTGCCTTTCTGGGATTTGAATAGGCCAGTCCTCAATAGGGATCCAATATCTACCAACCTTTGAATTACCAAGATGGTACCGACAGTAATTAGCCACCTTTATCCAATTAGCTCTGGTGAAGCTCCTCCATCCAAGGCCTCCAATCGAGAAACCGAGTTATCAAAGGCTTGTGACCATCCCAAGAATCTGTCCAAAAATTTGCATGTTGACCATTATGAATGATCCAAAATAATTTTTTCTTTATCAAATCCTCACCACTCTTAAGAACTGCTAAAATGGGAGAACCTTTGGTAGGAAGTTGATAGCGAACAAGGTCTTCAGGACTTTTGTTCTCAAGATATTTAGCACGGAGATTATTGGCCCAAAGAGCATTGGGGTTATGCAACATCCTCCAATATAATTTAGCAGCTAAAGCTTTGTTGTTATTAATTGAAGACCGGAATCCTAACCCCCCTTCACTCTTAGGAAGACATAAAGTATCCCATTTCACCAAGGCCCATTTTCTTTTCTCCTTAGTACCACTCCAAAGGAAACGATGACTCGATTTGATCCAATTCTCGAAGAACAACCTTTGGGATATTCAAAATGGAAGAAACATAAATAGGAATAGCTTGAAGGACTGATTTTACCAAGGTGATTCTACCCCCATAAGAAAGCCACTTGTTGGTCCACTTTCCAATTTTCTTCTTGACTTTGTCCAACAACCAATTCCAATCTTTATTTTTTTGCCTTTTAATATTTATGGGAATACCTAAATAAGTGATTGGAAGAGAGGTCTTCTTATATCTTAATTTATCCAAGACCATGGATTCTTGTCTAGCAGAGCAATGAAAGAAAATAACTTTAGATTTGTCTTCATTGATCAACCGCCCAAGTAGCCTTAGAAAAATAGCTAATGATTTGCTTAATATTAGAAGCTTCCTTAATCGTAGCTTTACCTAAAAGGGTAGAGTCATCCACAAATTGAAGATGAGAGATAGGTCTAGCTCCATGAGCAATGGTAACTCCCTCAAGGGTTTTGTTTTCCCTCTTTTTGGTTATAGTCCTACCCAAGCATTCAACAAGAATGATGAATAAATAAGGGGATAGCGGGTCACCTTGCCTAATACCTCCGAAAGCCGGGAAAGACCTGAGAAGGCCTGCCATTGATAAGAACTAAGTAGGAAACCGAAGAGATACATCCCATAATCCAATCCATCCAATCCTTAGAGAAACCAAATTGCCTCAAAACTTTGATAAGGAAGTGCCAATCCACTCCGTCATAAGCTTTGGATAAGTCTAACCGGATGAACATAGAAGGAGAATTTTGCATATCCATGGAATGGATGGCTTCCTGAGCAAGAACTATCTCATCTACTATTTGACGTCCTTCCACATATCCCCCTTGCTCTGGGGAAATAATCTTATGCAAAAGAGGCTTCAACCTTTCTCCCATGATTTTAGTAATAATTTTGAGAAGAACATTACATAAAGCAATAGGTCTAAAAGCTGAGATATGATCAACCTCTTGAGCTTTTGGAACAAGAGTAATATAAGTTTTATTGATAACCTTCAAAATTTCTTTGGATTTCCTGGCTTCTTCCACCACCTCTAATAAATCAACATGAAGGATATCCCAAAACTCTTGGTAGAACTCAATAGGAAAACCATCAGGACCTGGGGTTTTCCCTTTTGGCATTTTAAAAACTACTTGTTGAAGCTCATTGATAGTAATAGGAGAAGTCAAAATAGAGTTCTCCTTAGAAGTGATAAGAGAAGGGATTGCTTGAAGAACATTTTGTTGTGAAGCCGAGTCAAGAGGAGTAGCAATAAAAATATTGGAAAAGTAATCAACAACAATAGAGTTCATGCCATCCCAAGTATAAACAACATCTCCAGAATCTGATTTTAAGGAAGAAATAAAGTTGTGAGATCTTCGAGCTAGAAGAGATTTGTGGAAGAAATTTGTGTTTCGATCTCCTTCTTTGAGCCATTGAATTCTAGATTTTTGCTTCCATAAGATTTCTTCTCTTTTTTCCCATTCCTCTAACCGAGTTGTGAGTTTAATTTCATCCGCACTTCTCTTCTCTCGTGAGGCCATCTAAATGGATTTTCTTATTCAAATTTTCAAGATGAGCAATAACTTCATGTTTTTTTTTATGAACATCCCCAAACTCTTTCCAGCTTCCAAGTCTTGATTTTGGATTTAATGTATTGCAGTCTTTTGGCAAAACAGAACATCTTAGTCCCATGCCTAGGTTTACCTTCCTTCCACCATTTTTGCACACGAGGTCTTGAAGGAAATGTCTCTAAGCCACATTAATTGAAAATGAAAAGGATAGAAACTCACGTTGGTTTTCCACATTTCCACCATGATCGGCCAATGATCCGAACCAACATTATTAAGAGTCTTCACTTTAGGAATGTGACCATGGATTAAGAAATTTTCAGAGAGCAAAAACCTATCCAATCTCTCCATTATACAAGCTAAGCCTTGCCTTCTGTTAGACCAAGTCATAAGGCCATTATCTGGTTGGATATCCACAAGATGGAGGTTTGCAATATATTCGCTCATGAGGTCAGTACTTTTGTCCAAATTTCTATTTCTCCCCCTTTTCTCATCCAGAGAGAGGATGGTATTGAAATCTCCTCCGATCAAGATCCAAGCTTTAGGAAAATGAGAGATAATATGAGTAATATCCTTCCACCTGTCTTCTTTTTTCCTCCAAAGAAGTCGGGGCATAAACAATAATGCAGAGCATAATCTGGTTGGAATGTCTACTTTGAATAGCTATAGCCAACAAACCCCAACCGCCAACCATATGGTGAATAACTACCTCTTTTGGGTCCCAAAGACAAGCAATGCCACCCGAAGTCCCTTGGGAACCGAGGGAAACCACTTTTCCAACTGGCCAAATTTTACCGACAATTAAGTCCATATCCTCCATTGACATCTTTGTTTCTTGAAGGAAAACAAGATGTGGATGATTTATCCGAATCATTCTTCTAATTTCATTTTGTTTTGAAAGACTCCCTTTGAGTCCTCTAATATTCCAAGTGATGATCTTCATTAATACCAGGGCTAAAAATGTTGGGAAGGGCATTAATCTTACCTTCCTCTACAAGCTTTTCACCTTCTTTTACCATATGATATTGATTGGTCTTGCGACCTACTTTTTGATTAGAATCCATCTTCAATTTTTTTTCCCTTGTTTCTTGACTTATTCCAATTGAATCCGAGATGGCTTCTAACCTTGAAGAATGCTCATACACAACCAAAATTTTACTAGATGGTTCAATGGAGTCTATATTGGGACCTGCATTATTTGAAGTTTTGACATTTGAAATATTGTTTTTCTTGTGTAAATTTTCTCCTTTTTTTTTCTTGTTGAAAACCTTTGATTTGTTGGTTTGTCTCTCGAGTTCTTTCCTTCATATTTAAATTGTGTTTCTAAGATTTTAGTTTCCATTATTTCCTCTTCCTCACTTGGGACATCATTTGTGGAAAGGATTTCAAACATATTAGCAAATGACTTTGATTGATCCTTCATTACTGGTTTTTTCTGAGTGTTCTTCTTCTTAGGTATTTGGAAACCCGCCGAGTTTATATCTTCTTTCTTTTGATCAGGAATTTTATTTGGGCAAGCACCGGCCAAATGACCATATTCATGGCAAATTCTACAACGAAAAGGAATGTTCTCATAGTCCACTACTTGCTCCCAAGTGTCTTCCCCAAATTGTAATGTGATCTTTTTAGGTAGGGGTTTGTCAAAATCCATTAAAACACAAATTCGAGCATAAATAATATGTTCAAAATTTTGAGTACAATCAACAATCATCATAAAAGTTCCTAAAGAGTTTCCAATTGAAGAAAAAATAGTAGGATTCCAAAATTCAATAGGGAGGCCAAAGAGTCTAACCCACACGGGAGCTATAGAAGGCATCTCTTCTTCGGCTTTAAATTTAGTATGCCAGGGCTTCATGAAAAGCCCCGCCCTTCCAAAAACCAAGGACCCCCTTGAAAATTTTTCTCTCTATCTTCATTATTAGCAAATAAAACAAGAAAATAACCATTTGGATAAATAGAGATTTGTAACTCACCTTTAGTTTTCCAGCTTTTTGCAGCCCAGACTTTGAAAGCAGATAGACTCGGATGAAAACCCACGAACCGACAAATTAGTCCTCTTTTTTCCAAATCTTCAATGCCAATCCGAATGTTACCCATATCAAGCTTAACAATAGGAGTTCCATCACCTGCTTTAAGACATCCTGACTCCGTTTTCCTGGGATCAATCTTAGGCATTCTTAGAGGTTTATGAGAAGCCCTAATATTGATATTAGCATTGGGCTGAGGCTGTCCACCATGAAGGGCATCCCTAAAATTCATTTTTGGGACCGAGTCTTCAAAATTCTTACCCTTGATAGGGGTTTTCATAGTAGAATTATTTTGTGGGTGCACCTTAGCACCAGATTCACTTGAGATATGAGCCATTTTTTGATCAACTGCTTGAAACTTATTTCGTGGTCTCTTTAATCCTTGCCCTAGACGCCGTGGAAAGGTATGGTTTTCACTTTTCTTTTGTGCAGCAAATTGGAAGCCGTTGTCACTCAAGTTCATAGTATGATCTATTGAAAGACAAATTTCTAACCCATCTTGTATCCCCTGCAACATTTCCTGCTAAAATATTGAGCATAAACCACAAAAATATTGGCCTCTAGGGCCCGAAGGCCCTAAAAACCAACCTTCGGAGCCGCTTGCACTGAACCCAGATGAAACCCTCGCATAGCCGCTTGCCAAATATATCGTTCACACATAGGGATGCGCTAGGATCTGTGTTGCTCCAAATGATATGAAAATTGGTGGAGACGTTCTAGGGTTTTTCAGGCATCTACCCTCAAAATTTCAGCTCAATCCGAGTTCGGATGAGTGAGATATGGCCAAAACGAGTTCGGAAGTTTGGGCAGTCCTGCGAAAAACGTCTCTCTCCCAATTGTGCTTTCTATTATATACAAATAAGATAAAATTTATGCTTAAATCTATTTATATTATCATCCATATTTCTACTAAGGTGTAGCTCAAAATACATCTATTTAGACATTTTAAAAGTTAAAAGATAGTCCAATAAATACGTTGCATATTCATATGTTAGTTTGGAATCTGTAAGGTTGCCAAAAAGTGAACTAAACAAGTTTTAATGATAACATGTGTAGGAGTAAAGTATTACACACTACCTTCATGCATATCTATACTTGGAAGAATCTAAAAAATAAGAAACAATTACATTCCTAATTTTGAAAGTGGATGAGACTTATTTGGGTGATAAGGAAGAGAAGAGGGTTTTGAAAAGCCAAAAGTAGGTGCAAGCAAGTTATATAAAATGGAGTGAGAAACCATTGCAATGCACTATATAAAAATATAGATACGTTTATAGAGGTTGTACATCTCACTTAATACCAATTGGATGGTCAATATATCTTATACATGATCCATTTTTATATAATATGAAGCTTGATTGATTGAACTATGGATTTTATTCACCTATAGCAACCTTCACAATGCAAAAATTTCATCTCTACTATTTATGCCCTGCATATTAGTAGAGTAATATTTTCAAAACATCCCACTATCATAGTCCACTTTACAAAATATAAATTTTTAGTTTTATTCCTTGCTGAAGTCATAGCTCTTCATTGCTCTTCCCATAATTCAAACCCTAGTTGGAAACATTTGCAATTTCATTTTTCATAACTTGAAAAATCATCACTGCCCTTGTTTTGAATGGTTGACATCACAAGGTCGTATCTCCCTCGATATTGCTCAAATTTTTGCATATGACCACTCATTTTAAAGATATTCAAATTCAGCACAAGTTGGTTCAAGAATCAGCTAAATCAGATAATTTTTCACGAATATATGGCTCCTAAAGATGAGATATTTTTCAAGAAAAACCTTAATCCTTCGTACTTTACAATTTTAATTTTTGCGACTTGAAAAATTGATACTACCTTTGTTTTGAATGGTTGACTTCATAGGGTTGTATCTCCCTCAATATTGCTCAAATTTTTACATATGACTAGTCATTTTAAAGATATTAAAATTATGCACAAGTTGGTCCAAGAATATAACTGAATTGGATAACTCTTTGTGAATATATGACTCCTAAAAGAAGAGATGTTTTTCAAGAAAAACCCTAATAATTTGCACTTTGTAATTTTATTTTTATCATTGTAAGCAACCTTACACACTCCTTCAGCCTTCCTAGCATTCCACTCAACATACTTATCTTTTTTTGTAGCTCCTTGAGCTATCCTATCCTTTCATGCTCCTTCAACCTTATCATCCTTCCACGTTCCTTTAGCCATCCTAGCCTTCCACTCAACACCTAAACCTTTTGTTGTAGCTCCTTCAACTAGTCCAACTTTCCATTCTCTTTCAGCTAACCCAACCTTCCATGCTCCTTTAACCTTAACACTCCAAAGATCAACTCATCATTCAACCTTCCACGCTCCTTCAACCTCTAACCTTCCACGCTCCTTCAACCTCTAGCCTTCCATGCTCCTTTAGCCTCTAGCCTTCCATGCTCCTTCAGCCTCCAACCTTCCATGCTCCTTCAACCTTCAAATTTGTTGATCGTTAAAGCACCAAACCATTTACCAAGCCCCTTAGGGAGCAACCCCCTAAGATCCTGGAATAACATTGTCTAATTTAGATTATTTTTGTGCTATGTTTATAATTTGAAGAGCTTTAAAATGAGTGGTCATATGAAGGAATCTAATTAGTATTTGAGGAAGATATGACCCTATGAAGTTAGTCATTAAGAACAAGGGTAGTGAAGATTTTTTAAGTCATGGAAAATGAAATTATAGATACCTATCAGTCAAGGTAAGAAAATCAATTGTAGTTTAATTTATTTTGAAAAATATCCATAGACTTAATTGTTTAAAGCAAGGAATAGATGATATTTGAGAAAATTTATTTTTAAGAGCCCTATTTTTGTTTTAATTTAGTGAAAAAAGCCCTTTGTGGGGCTGCCTTGGTCTAAGAAACCATGACCAGGAGGTTCTACACCATAAAAATCACCTAAGAGTTGCACCTGGCGTTGACTAAACTAGCATTATCAATTGGATTTTAGGTACCCAATGTGCATTTGGTAGGGTGGATATTCAAACCAGGGATCTCCATTGGAGGATTTCCATACCCTCTCCAAATCACCTACAACACGTGGGTAAGAGCCCTATTTTATTAAAACCCTATCTACCTTGGGAATTTTTTTAGATTGAGTTCATGGATTTAGGAGATTTTTCTAAAGAGGAAGAAGCACAGTTAGAGAAATTAAATTAACAACTGAGTATCATGGTATAGACTACCAAAATATGTATAGAAAATTTCAATAAATTTATAAAAAAATAAGAATGATTGTGTGTAGGTTGAGGGAACCACAACTATGGTGTTAGTTAAGTCAGAGTAGTCAAAGGGTTTTTAAAAATAAAAGTTTTATTTTGTAGATTCATGATTGCATTTGGAAGGAAAAGGTTATTATTTCTACAAATCCTAGCAGTAGATATAATTTCATTAATATTGTTTTGACTAAGTTGTTGTAGGTTTAGGCAAAGAAAATCAAAGACATAGCTTGAGAGTGAGAATGTTTAAATTTTTAAATATTTAAAAATCACCATAGTAAACATCTAATAGATTTAAATTTTGATGTTACTGAGATGGATGATCTGGATATTGGTATTGGTTATCATTGGTTGTATTTTTTGGCTATTGTTAACATTAATGTGCAAAAGAGGTTTATGAAGCTATGGTACAAAATAAAGAAGATAATATTTAAGGATATTTATTTGCAAGAAGCTAAGGAGAAATAAGAAGTTGTTATAGTTGGAAAGCAAGTTGAGGAACCAAATGAAGAATCAAAAGTTCAACCTACAAAAATAACAACATCAAAATATAGGGAAGAAATAGTAGAAACAGAGTCCATGGAGAAAGCAACAACAAAGGAAGCTCTATTAGAAGCACACAAATATGCCAATGGAAGAAAAAAAAATGAGAAGAGTAAGGGAAATAATTTAAAAGAGAAGAAAAAAATGCTAAAGAATCAAAGGTAATAGAAAAAAAAGTTAATATTGCATTGTATCGCTACCCAAAACACCAGGAGTAACAAAGGCTTAGGGTATCAATATTATTATGGATCTACATGGTGTAAAAAATGCATGAAGTATGATAGTGTTATGTAAAAGTATAGTAATTATAGATTTAAGAGTGGTAAAACAACATCAAGGAACAAATGGGCGTATCATTTGAATTATCAAAGTAGAGCGTGGAACCAACAAAGCATTTATGGACGTTCATGTGGCACAAGGGTAGCTTGGCATCATCGCAGGCAACCACCAATAAAGACTTCACTTAGATAGAGGGATGATAAAAATTGGTACCACTTGCTAACATTGCTTGGAAAATCATATTATTTAGTTTCTCCTTATGTTTTTAGGATAAAACATTTATAAGGAGGATGGAATGTTAGGTACCTAGGGATAGGAATATGAGAAATATAATATTATATTGTATGGATATTATGGATAGTTGGCATGGCCACATATAACCCAAGGTTGGTATATTAAAATATTATATTATAATATTGAGTGGGGCAAGGTTTTAGGAAAGTGGGTATATGAAAAAGGGATATGGTTATTGTAAGAAAGCAATATTGAGTATTCTTTGTAACAGTATTGGCTTGTAGAGTGGATATAGAGTGATTTCATTCCTTGAGGAATAGGTGTTGCCCTACCTCAAAGGTATTATCTATATCTGCATCTATTTTTGTGGATTATTATTAAGTGATTTTATTTGTGAATGGATGTTTGTTATTATTGCATATTTGTGAATGATTTATATTAATGAGTATAAAGGTTCTTAACAAGTTGATGCTAAAATATAAATTATTACTCTAGTGGCAATTTTTGACATTGTCTTAAGTAAAACCAAGGCAAGGAGCATTTTGGATGTTTAATAAAATCTAGTTAAGATTTCATTAATGGAAACTGAAGATGATAGTCTCTCATTTTTCTATTATTTCTTTTATAAAAAATTATATTAGTATTGCAAATTATATTATTACAACCTTCATCACCAAATATTGAATATAATTTTTTATGAATATTTTTGTTTTTGAATGAAATAAGCTATATTATATTAAAAATACAACTTAATCATATAAAAAGTGGGTGGATACGCACACCCCAATAGGGTCCCAAAAATTACACTAATCACATACGGTTAGGAGAAACCAAATAGCAAATATAAAGTCTTTAGTTGGCTAACACAAAAAGGAGGGAATTAAAATCATCCTCTTAGCCAAAAATCAAAGAAAAACATGCATCCATAGAACACAAATCATTTACAGATGTCAGAGGGGACAAAAGTGTCCGCATTTTCATCATGATGTATCCTAGACATTATCATCTATGCCCTTATCACCCATATCAACAAAGTCATTAACCTCTTGTGCATTTATATCTTGGAGGCAAAGGGTTTGGCCATCATCGTGCCAACCCAGAGCATTAATTGGTGCTACCATGTTCACGTATCCCTAGCCCACAACTTGGTGTGAAGGTTTTAGATGGACATACCATACACTCGCCAACCGTGAATTATCAACACCAATAGAGTAAGGACATTTGGTCATCGATGGAGGTTGAGACCAGTGTCTCTAAACCTGCAACAATATCCTATGTCCCCTACGAGATCTAGAATGAGAGCCAACATGGCACTATGACATTGAATCTTAGGGGACACGACTAATAGTGTATGATGCATTGGCCTAATGGTCCAGGAGAGTCCTCATGTACTGAATGTCAATATGAATTTTTCCCACTTGAACCTGTATTTGTAGCCAAGAGTAAAAAAATATAGCATACTTATTAGCTAAATAAAATGAATCAGAAGTTTTATCTTTAAAAAAAACTATATTATTTCTGGTCTTCCATAAGTGAAAATAATATCGACTCTAAAAATATTCTAGATAGACACAAGAGGAATAGAAAAATCAGGAGCATCGCCTAGCAAAGAATGGTTCCAAGAAAAAGAAGTGGCCATATAAGGTCGAAAGAAATATTCCAACCACTTCCAAGCCATTTGAGATTTATGATACAACTAGAAAACATGAGTGAAATATTCAATTTCATTGTAAAAATAGCATTTGGATTAGCCACGCCCAAGTATTTCAATCATTGCCCCATAGGCAAACCTTGAAGAAGCAGACTCCAAGAAAGAAAAGCCAGCTTTGGCTCAAGATAAGAGGCCCAAACCATGTTAAAATGCAATTTCCATCGTGAATACTTGGATATTAAGTCCCAGTACTCGTTAAAATTAACCACCATGGGCAAGTGTGGAGAAAGATAGGAATATCCCAAATGGGTATTGTACTGAATTAACGGGATGTTCTTTGGCCAGGTCCAGTTCAACCACCAAGATTTTTGGAAATGCTTAGTAATTTTTGCCCAAAAAGAGAAGGTAATGCTATATAACACAACATCATACATGGTCTTATATTTAAGCTTTAAATTATGGAGCCATCTAAAAATCTCCCAAGGAATCCAATATTTGGCATGAGAAGAGAAGAAATGAGAAATGGTAGCAATTCCCTTTTTGAGAAACCGATGGGCATGAATCCATTGAAATGAGGCCAAAGGGAAGCCTTGGTAAGTAATGACAGATGACCACCACATATTAAGAGAGGCTATGGAAACCCCTTTTTCCACCCATCACCAGACCAATAGAGCCAGGGTTTAAGAGCATACCAAGCTCACCAAATGCTCTTCATCACAAAGGAGCCTTGAATTTTAATAAACACAAGGGCTATAATAATATAGGGGAGAGACATCCCTCACCAAAATTTCTTACCCAAAGGAAGGCTTGTAGAAATACAGTGTCGAATTAGGACCTTCTAGGCTTTTGGGCCATCAATAGCTCTAACAACCCACTTTGCACATAGAGAAAATCCTTGGTGTTGACAGTAAAACATACCCATCCCACCAGAGGGCTTGGGAAGACATAAAAATTTCCAAGCTACTATATGAAATTCCTTATTTTGGAAAGAGCTAGCCCAAATAAAATATTGTAACAACTTCTGTAGCTTTTGGTAATAGGTCCGGGATGGAGTCCAACAGGAAGAAAAATACACGAGTGGCAGCCAAAATATTAAAGTAAACTTAGAATTTTCCTGCAAGGGATATTTTCTTGGTAATCCAATAAGAAAGCTTCTTCTCAAATATCTAGAGCACATGATTCCAGAGTTGAGCAAAGGTGATCTGAAAAGCAAAAGGAATGCCCATAAACTTAAAAACTTCACTAGGTTGAATCCATTGCTAGGGCTATTGAGAAAGCTAATATGGGTAAGGATTAGTAGATTATCAAAAGAAGGTAGTCTTATGGCACTGAATGCTAGAGCCTGAAGCTACACAAAAGATATCAAGGCAATGCAAATTATTGGACACAGATTGCTGATCTTCCCTAATTGTAAGGAAATAATCATCAACAAAGTGCCCATTAACCAACTAAGCTGGCAAATTAGGAAGAGCATTTTTTTGAATGTTTCCCTAAGATACTTGGGCAGCCAAGAGATATCCAAAGGATTTTGTAGCTAGGATAAATAGAGAAATAGCAAGAGAGTATCAATGCTTCACCGAACAGTATAGGCCTAGGACTTTAGACTGAGTGTTATTCAGAGTGAGCACAACTGAATCATCTTGGAAGAGCATACTGACAGACTTAACAAAGTTTAGATCAAAGCCAAATGCTTGTAACATGGTAAGAATAAAATTCCACTCAATTTTATCATAAGCTTTTTCAAAATAATTTTTTATTAATATAACATCCTCTTGAGACTGTTTAGCCCATTCCATACTTTCCCATACTGCCAGGACATTATCCATGATATATTGACCTTGAAAAAACCCGGTTTGTTTAGGCCTGATAATTAAAGGTAAAATGAGGTATAACTTTAAAGCTAGAGGTTTGGCAATGATCTTGTAGTTGACATCCAAAATAGTGATCGACATCCAATTGGTAATAATTTTAGGGTCCCTAACCTTGGGTATGAATCAAATATTGTCTTTATTGATTATAGAACCCAAGGAACCTATGATCATTGCTTCTTGATAGACCTTAAGCAATTTTGGGCCAATGAAATCCTAAAATTATTTGAAGAATTCATAGGGGAATCCATCCAACCCAGGGGTCTTATCATTCATCATTTGAGAGAGAGCCTGAGTAAGATTTTCAAGAGATAGAGGGTCTTCACAACAAGATTTTGGCTTGAGAGAGAGCAATTCTGGCACCACTGCACAACACTCAGCCAAGGCCTGCTACTGGGTGAGGGTGACTGGTTGAGAAGAATTTTTTTTTGATATTGATGGACAAAGGTAGACATGATATCGGGAAGCTCAGTGATTCTACCCCCATCAATTTGAAGAGCTTAAAATTGCATAGCCAACGAAGAGGGGTGAAACATTTGAATAATTCTTTAGACACCTTGTCCCCAATATTGAGTCAATGCATTCTGGCATGAAGTTGGGATCCTATGGCCTCATAAAGATTTGCTTTATTCAACTCATGATTAATGATAGCAACTTGATCTTGCAAATATTTGTTCAATGGGGAAGACTCAAGTATCATAGAGGCCTCTGATAATTCTTTTTTGAGGGTAGAATTTTTAAACCTCCTGCGCTTCACAACTTCAACACAAAAAGAACAAAGCATAGAATTCGTACGCCAAACGACCTTATTCCACTAAATAATCCAACCAAAAAATCTAGAGGGTCTTGGGAGAAGATTCCACCATCAGGTAATATGAGCCCTCATAGCATCATTTTGAAGAAAGGAAACATTTAGGTAAAAATATGATTGAAAGCTTCGAGGAGGAGAGACCTAGTGGCAATATAAAAAATAATTAGGAAGTGATTAGAGAGGGTAGTGTTTGGAATGGCATGAACAAAAGTGTAGGATAGATAAAGCTTTTTAAATAAGTGGGAATCTGAAAGCATTGATCGGTCTAGGCATTTCAAAATCCTTAAAAATCTTGTTTGGAAATTAGACCATGTGAACCAAACATTCTCAGGGAAGTCATACTGAGAGAAACAATAATTAGGATCTGACAGCCCTAGTTTATTCTTTATGAAAAACCACACTTCTCTTTCCCCAATATTCCATCATATTGACATGTACCTAGCCTTGTCTTGGGGTTTCTCAATCATGTTAAAGTCACCATAAAGTACCTAGAAATCATGCAGTAGAGAAAACTCCAGCCACTACTATAGACTACAATGGTTAGAAGCATCGTTATATGCATATAAATTAATTATTCCAAAAGGTTGACCTTGAAACTCAAATAGAGTCTAGACAACTTGATTTGAGGGGTCCACCCCCCAAGAAACCACATTTGTCTGTTGAGCAAGGTGCAACAACAATATTGTCATTGTTGTCAACACAGTCAGATAGATCTGTTGATGCAGTGGACAGGAAGTTCAAAAGATATTTAGATGCAGAAGACAAGAGTTCAAAGGGTACTCAGAGTTTGTACAATGATTTTCCAAGAAGACCGAAGTGGCCCATATGCAAAAGATCAAAGAAAAAGACAAGTAAGAAAAGTGTCGCGATATCGCGACATATAGCAACAAGAAAAACTGTCGTGATATCGCGACATGTTGAGCAAGAAAGAAAACTGTCGCGATATCGTGACATGTTGAGCAAGAAAGAAAAACTGTCACGATATCGCGACATGTTCGAAGAGAAAGTGCAAGCAAGAAAAACTGTCACGATTTCGTGACATGTTCGAAGAGAAAGCGCAAGCAAGAAAAACTATCACGATTTCGTGACATGTTCGAAGAGAAAACGCAAGCAAGAAAAACTATCACGATTTCGTGACATGTTGGAAGAGAAAAAGGCAACAAGAAAAACTGTCGCGATTTCATGACATGTTGGAAGAGAAAGCGCAAGCAGGAAAAACTGTCGTGATTTCGCGACATGTTGGAAGAGAAAAAGGCAAGTAGAAAAAGTGTCGCATTTTCGTGACATATTGGAAGAAAGAGAGTAAGGAAGAAAAAGTGTCGCGATTTCGTGACATGTTGGAAGAGAAAAAGGCAAGTGGAAAAACTGTCGCGATTTCACGACATGTTGGAAGAGAAAAAGGCAAGTGGAAAAACTGTCGCGATTTCGTGACATGTTGGAAGAAAAAGAGAAAGCAGGAAGAAGTGTCACGATTTCGTGACAAGTTCGAAGAAAGAGAACAAGTTGGAAAAGTGTCGCGATTTCGCGACATGTCGCATTTTCACGACTAAAATAGGAGAGAGAAAGTAAGTTGGAAAAGTGTCACGATTTCGCGACATGTCGCATTTTCGTGACTAAAACAGGAGAGAAATTTCATTGGAAAAGTGTCATGATTTCACGACATGTCGCATTTTCGTGACTCAAAAAGTGCAGGAAGGAAGAGAAAGAAAAAGTGTCACGATTTCATGACATGTCGCATTTTCATGAGAAAAGAAAGAGAGGAAGCGTAAGGAAGAAAAGTGTCATGATTTCATGACAAAAGAGAAGACTTGAAGGAAGTGTCGCGATTTCATGACAAAAGCGAGAAGAGAAGTATACGAAGGCAAAGTGTCGCGATATCACATGTCACATTTCCTCGGCCAAAGAAAGAGAAAGAGGAGAGAGAAAAAGTGTCACGATTTCGTGACATGTTGTATTTTCGTGGCTAAAGCAAAGAGAAACAGGAGAGAGAAAAAGTGTCACGATATCGTGACATGTCATTTTCCGGGCCAAAGTAAGAGAAAGAGGAGAGAGAAAATAGTGTAGCGATATCGCGAAATGTCGCATTTTTGGGACAAAGCATAAGAGAAAGAGGAGAGAGAAAAAGTGTCGCGATTTCGCGACATGTATTTTCGCGGGCCAAAGCTAAGAGAAAGAGCAAGGAGAAAAAGTGTCGTGATATCGCGACATGTAGCTTTTTCGCGGTCCGATGCAAAGAGAAAGAGCAAGGAGAAAAAGTGTCACGATATCGCGACATGTAGTATTTTTGCGGTCCGATGCAAAGAGAAAGAGCAAGGAGAAAAAGTGTCACGATATCGCGACATGTAGCTTTTTCGCGGTCCGATGCAAAGAGAAAGAGAAAGTAGCCTTTTCATGGGCCGAAGCAAGGAGAAAGAGAGAGAAAGCGAAAGTGTCGCGATATCGTGACATGTATTTTCGCGGTTAAGTTGAAGCCGACGAAGACCGACGAACAACCGACTAATTTTAGGGTTTTCAGTTGTTATGCAAGCCGACTAAGATTAGGGTTTTCATCATGAAAATGTTGTTATAAAAGGAGGGTTGTTTGGAGAATTGTGAGTGAAGTTGGAGAAGTCATCGAATGCATGTCAAAGTGTGAAATGTGGTCGTAAGAGCGCAGAAAGCGCAGAAGCGACGAGATGATGGTGAAGTGCGCAAAGTGAGCGAAGAGTCATGTCAAATTGTCCTAAGTGCATCTATGATTACGTAGAGAAAGTAGAAGGAGAAGAGAGTGCAAAGGGTGAAGACGAACGCAAAGTGGAGCTATAACGAAGCAGAGTGTGCGAAGTGATTGCATAGAGAGAGCAGAGTGCGTAGAGAGCGCAAAGGTGAAGTAGACCAGTCAGGGTCTTGCAAAAGTGAAGGTATCTTACAAACAAACTTATAGATTCAAATTGAAGTCCAGGTTGCAGCTTGGCATCAGGGGTTGGTGCTCCTTTTGTTGGTGCAGATAAATCTAGTTGGTGCAGATAAATCAGGGGTTGGTGCTCCTTCCAGTTGGTGCTGGTAAATTGATTGTAAAGTTGATGCTTTGCAAAGGCTGGATTTGGATGGTAGTCCAAGCAGTCATTCTTGAGGAGTAGCCAAATTGGTGAACCTCGTTAAAATCTTGTGTTGTGTGATGTTCTCTTGTGATACTTGCTTTATCTGGTTTTAAGGTTTCTTTATTTTAGTTTTAAGAGCTGTAAATTCAAGTTTAAAGAACTACACTGATTCACCCCCCCTCTTAGTGCCATTGTAAGACTAACAATTGGTATTAGAGCCAAGTTCCCTTCTCAGGCTAAATCAGTCAGGGTTGATCTTGGATTAGTAAGCAATGGGTAAGAAGAATAGATCCTCCTCCAAAAGGGCATCTCAGTCAGTTTTGGTTCCTATGGAAGAGAAAATTGAACCAGAAAAGGTTGAAGACTTCTCATCAAACAAAGCACCTTTGTTTGATGGAACTAATTACGCGATTTGGAGAATCAGGATGCAGGCATATCTTTGTGCTTTGGGATACTACATCGAGGATTCAATAAACAATGAATACACAATTCTCATCACTCCTCCAACCGATGCTACCGATAAGAATCTATTTGAAAATGACTCAAAAGCAAGGAATGCTATCAGGTGTGGATTAGTAGACAGTGAACTAGTAAAGATCAAGAGTTGTAAAATGGCAAAAGAAATATGGGACAAACTGAGGAGTATTCATGAAGGAGACGATGAGATCAAGGAGGTCAAGTTACAAACACATCAAGCTCAGGTCGAAGCTTTAAAGTTGAATAACGATGAGAACATAGAGGCATATATGCTGAAAGTTAATGAAGTCCTAGAGGATGATTCTAAAAGAGAAACAAAAAAAGAACAGAAATGTGATGAAGAAGAAATTGATGCAGAAATAAATTTGAAAGAGGAACTAATTGCAACTCTGGATGAATTGAAGATAGAAAGAAAAAGGAATAAGGAAATCTCAAGAAAGCTTGATGATGCAAATGAAATAATAACCAGGTTGAAAGTACAGGTAGAAGAATTCAAAAGGATTGAAGAAACTCTCAGGTCATAGATCAATGAGAAAGAGATTGGTTGCCGCAAACAAGAGGAAGAGACTATTTTATTGAAGAAACAACTAGAAGAGGCCAATACAAATCTCAAATTCGAGAAGAGCACAGAGTTGCTAGATAAAATGATAAACCAACAAAGAAGCTCCACGGATAAGCGTGGTCTTGGATATGAAGTTGAACAACCTTCATCTTCCAACTCTGTAGAGAAGAAGAAGTTCACTGTTGAAGGATCGAAGCAAGAAAAGTTTGAAGCTGAATCTTCAAAAGGAAGAAAATATCAAAGGAGATCTACAACAAAGCAGCCACAACAAAAGAGGTTCTATCACTCTCACTCTATTCATAATAATACTTTTAATGGCTATTGTTTCAGATGCAACCAGTATGGTCACAAGGCAACTTATTGTGGATTGAATAATAAATCAAAGAGTTATGCTGGTAGAAATACATCTGCATTTTTGAGTGAACACTATGTACAATGTTTTCAATGTAATGGTCATGGGCACATAGCAAGGTTTTGTCCAAGCACTTTTGTATCTAATCTAAGGCAAAATAGTAGATTTCATCAGATGAAAAGAATGCAACACAGACAGGGAATAAATCATGTACATAAAAGAAAGGAAAATAATCATTCATCAAGGATGCACAAGAGACAACCACACAAGAGAAATGTTCGAGTTCACGAAAAGGTGCAAAACAGGGATGCAGTTGAAAAATCCAAGCCCGAGTTCAAGAAAGTTTGGAGAAAGATAGAAGAAAGGAAATCGTGTCTCCTTGGACTGAAGGAGACTACTCCTCTATTGCACTAAGCAACTCCGGGTAGCACATCCTCAGGGGAGCAATCTTGAAGTTTCATTTTAATGCTCCTATGTATTTGTTTGGGTTACCTGAGGATGAAAGGCAAGTAGTCAGGGAAGTTGTCGTATAGTTGTCGAAGTATGTTTTTAGTTCATGTTGTTTGTGGAAGTGCCGTGAAGGGTGGTGATTAAATTGAGAGTTGTCATTATTGGTAGTATTACTATATGTCATTGTTGTACTGGTGATGGTTCTTACTGCCACTGTCCAAAGTTAAGGATTATAACAGTTCAGATAATTTGGTTAGTGAAAGAATGTTGCCCTAGCCGTATATATGTGTTTCGATAAAAGCGATGGATATTTGAACTACACATTGACGTGAAGATTGTTAGATCTATTATGACGTTGTGGTGAAAAATATTGAAGTTTGATCATTGATTCATGTTTAGCTCATCAAGATGAGCAACTTTGCTTTGTGAATCATACCTATCCGAGGTCCGAAAGTATGAGTTTGAGTAAGGTGCACTATAGTTGGCCGTGAAGTGGTTAACAAAATATTGTCTTCTGATTCGAACAGTTGAAAGTAAGGTGTGACCAGAGGTGACTGTAGAAAACATAGACCAAGTTGAAAATGTAAAAAGGGATTTGGTTGGTGTTGTGGTACTGTGTTTGATGCTTGCACAGAGTTGGTAGTAAAATTGCAGTGTTGGTACAGTGTTGGACAAAAGTTGGTACAAGTGTGAGTCACTTGACAATTTTTTTTTACAGATGTGAAATTAGCATTTTTTTAATGGGAAGCTTGAAGAAGAGGTTTATATTGAGCAGCCAGATGGTTTCCAGCTTGGTGATGATCCCAACTTGGTTTGTAAGTTGAAGATATATGGCTTGAAATAGGCACCCCGAGCATAGTATGCATGGTAACATGATTTCAGGCTAATCCCAAGGAGACTCATGTGACAGGAGTAAAAAGGATTGATTGTGGTTTCTTTTTCGAAAGTGATTGGTTTTATGCTTCAAGGTTTTCTGGTTTGAGAGTTGTTATTAAACCTTATTTTATAAGCATTGTTGTTGAAGCCATTAGTTGGTTGAAAAACCTGAGTTAGGGTTTGATAAGAACATGAGTATCATTGTTATGTGATATTTGTGGTTGATCATTGTTGAAAATTTTTTGAGTTGGTTGATACATGCTTCGACTAGGGTTTGTGATAAAGGGTTGTTCATTGAGGTGATTGGTTGAGTTGATTTGATTGAGCCTAGTTAAGTTATGTGTGAAGTGATTTTTAAAGTTCTATGAAATAAATTATTCCATCATTCTATGTTGAGTTGAGATTGAGGTTAGAAGATATTAAGTCTCTAACAATTCTCTTTATGCTTCTATGAAGTGGATTTGTTTTGAGACTGTCATTCATTGTTGAGTTCATTTTGAGTACTACTTGAGCATGATTGATTGAGCCTTTGAAGAAGGCCTTTGGGAAATATTTGAGGACAATGTTGGGACAGATTTGAGGACAGTGTTGGGACAGATTTCTAGAGCAGATTTGGGCAAGTTCTTGGTGAGATTGCTAGAGAAGATTTGGGCAAGTTCTTAGTGAGCTTGTTGGAGCAGATTTGGACAAGTTCTTAGTGAGCTTGTTGGAGCAGATTTGGACGAGGTTACGTGTGAGCTTGTTATTCAGCATTGGACAAGTTCTATGTGAGCTTGTTAAGCAGGTTCTGTGTGAGCCTATTGAGCAGGTTCTTAGTAAGCCCATTAATAGAGCTTTGGAGGTGACAAAGTACAGAGGACAGAGTCTCAATGGATAGAGATCCAGTAGCCAACATAGTTGAAGATAGATCTGAGTGAGGATTCTTCAAGTGGAGAGAGGTCCACCAGTCAGTGCAGCAGAGAGACAGAGTCTTCTATAATATCAAGGGTACTATGGAGTATGGGTTATGGTATCCAAAAGGTAAATACTTCACCCTTATTTCATATTCAGATGCAGATTGGGTAGGAGGTGTAGATGACAGAAAGAGTACCAGTGGAGGTGCATTCTATCTTGGAGATAAATTGGGAGTGGTCACACTTCCCAAGAATTGACTAGCTATAGGGATCACATTCTCAGGGGGAGCATTTAAGTATTTGATTATCTTTTTGCTCATGTTCATGATTTTTGCTAAGTGTAATAAATTGTGCCTGAGAATGTTGTGCATGGACTCAGGGGGAGTCTGCAATAGCCCTTTGGTATTATTGTCAAAGGGGGAGAAGAGTTACAGGAAAGTGCACATGTGTTGCCAACAATTCCAAAGGGGGAGATTGTTGAGCAAGGTGCAGCAACAATATTGTCATTGTTGTCAACACAGTCAGATAGATCTGTTGATGCAGTGGATAGGAAGTTCAAAAGATATTCAGATGCAGAAGACAGGAGTTCAAAGGGTACTCAGAGTTTGTACAGTGATTTTCCAAGAAGACCGAAGTGGCCCATATGCAAAAGATCAAAGAAAAAGACAAGTAAGAAAAGTGTCGCGATATCGTGACATATACAGAGGCAAGAAAAACTGTCGCGATATCGCGACATGTTGAGCAAGAAAGAAAAACTGTCGCGATATCGCGACATGTTGAGCAAGAAAGAAAAACTGTCGCGATATCGCGACATGTTGAGAAGAAAGAAAAACTGTCACGATTTCGTGACATGTTCGAAGAGAAAAGCAAGCAAGAAAAACTATCGCGATTTCATGACATGTTCGAAGAGAAAGCGCAAGAAAGAAAAATTGTCATGATTTCATGACATGTTCGAAGAGAAAGCAAGCAGGAAAAACTATCATGATTTTGTGACATGTTGGAAGAGAAAAAGGCAAGTGGAAAAACTATCACGATTTCGTGACATGTTCGAAGAGAAAGGCAAGAGGAAAAACTGTCATGATTTTGTGACATGTTGGAAGAGAAAAAGGCAAGTAGAAAAAGTGTCACGATTTCATGACATATTGCAAGAAAGATAGTACAAAAGAAAAAGTGTCACGATTTCGTGACATGTTGGAAGAGAAAAAGGCAAGTGGAAAAACTGTTACGATTTCGCGACATGTTGGAAGAGAAAAAGGCAAGTGGAAAAACTGTCATGATTTCGTGACATGTTGGAAGAAAAGAGAAAGTAGGAAGAAGTGTCGCGATTTCACGACAAGTTCGAAGAAAGAGAACAAGTTGGAAAAGTGTCACGATTTCACGACATGTCGCATTTTCGTGACTAAAATAGGAGAGAGAAAGTAAGTTGGAAAAGTGTCACGATTTCGCGACATGTCGCATTTTCGTGACTAAAATAGGAGAGAGAAAGTTCATTGGAAAAGTGTCACGATTTCGTGACATGTCGCATTTTATGACTCAAAAAGTGCAGGAAGGAAGAGAAATAAAAAGTGTCACGATTTCGTGACATGTCGCATTTTCGTGACAAAAGAAAGAGAGGAAGTGTACGGAAGAAGAACTATCATGATTTCGTGACAAAAGTAGAGAAGAAGACTTCGAAGGCAGAAGTGTCGCGATTTCATGACAAAAGCAAAGATGAAGTATATAGAAGTGAGAGTGTCACGATATCGTGACATGTTGTATTTTCGCGGGCCAAAGCAAAGAGAAAGAGGAGAGAGAAAAAGTGTCGCGATATCGTGACATGTCGCATTTTTGCGACAAAGCATAAGAGAAAGAGGACGAGAGAAAAGTGTCACGATATCGTGACATGTCATTTTCGCGGGCCAAAGCAAAGAGAAAGAGGAAGGAGAAAAAGTGTCGCGATATCGCGACATGTTGTATTTTCGTGGGCCAAAGCAAAGAGAAAGAGCAAGGAGAAAAAGTGTCGCGATATCGCGACATGTAGCTTTTTCGCGGTCCGATGCAAAGAGAAAGAGCAAGGAGAAAAAGTGTCGCGATATCGCGACATGTAGCTTTTTTGCGGTCCGATGCAAAGAGAAAGAGCAAGGAGAAAAAGTGTCGCGATATCGCGACATGTAGCTTTTTTGCGGTCCGATGCAAAGAGAAAGAGAGAGAAAGTGAAAGTGTCGTGATATCGCGACATGTTGTATTTTTGCGGTTAAGTTGAAGCCGACGAAGACCGACGAACAACCGACTAATTTTAGGGTTTTCAGTTGTTATGCAAGCCGACTAAGATTAGGGTTTTCATCATGAAAATGTTGTTATAAAAGGAGGGTTGTTTGGAGAATTGTGATGAAGTTGAATAAGTCGTCGAATGTGAATCGAAGTGTGAAATGTGGCCGTAAGAGCGCAGAAAGCGTAGAAGCGGTGAGATGATGGCGAAGTGCGCAAAGTGAGTGAAGAGTCATGTCGAATTGTCCTAAGTGCGTCTATGATTGCATAGAGAAAGCAGAAGGAGCAGAGAGTGCAAAGGGCGAAGACGAACGCAAAGTGGAGCTATAACGAAGCAGAGTGTGCGAAGTGATTGTGCAGAGAGAGCAGAGTGCACAGAGAGCACAAAGGTGAAGTAGACCAGTCAGGGTCTTGCAAAAGTGAAGGTATCTTACAAACAAACTTATAGATTCAAATTGAAGTCCAGGTTGTAGCTTGGCATCAGGGGTTGGTGCTCCTTTCTGTTGGTGCAGATAAATCAGGGGTTGGTGCTCCTTCCAGTTGGTGCTGGTAAATTGATTGTAAAGTTGATGCTTTGCAAAGGCTAGATTTGGATGGTAGTCCAAGCAGTCATTCTTGAGGAGTAGCCAAATTGGTGAACCTCGTTAAAATCTTGTGTTGTGTGATGTTCTCTTGTGATACTTGCTTTATCTGGTTTTAAGGTTTCTTTATTTCAGTTTTAAGAGCTGTAAATTCAAGTTTAAAGAACTACACTGATTCACCCCCCCTCTCAGTGCCATTGTAAGACTAACATTGTCATCCACTTGGAAGATACAAAAGTAACAACTCATCCCTTACTAGGAGTATGATGGGTTGCATGAAAGCAACCATGTGACCACATAAAATTACAGGTACAATCTAGATTAAAGTAAAAAAAATTAACTTCTTGTAAATAAACAAATTCAAGATTACCAAATGTGTGAGAGACCTTAGTCAGCTCATCATTGACCAGGTTTTTTTGTATTGGGTCTGTCAGTCCTCTTACATTCCATAAGAGAAAAAGCATTAATCCCGATCAAGGTGCATACTATCCTCAACAACCTTAGAGTCCCCAAGCTTCCCAAGAGCTCCAAATGTATTTGTGATGAAGCATTTTGGGTGGCCCTGAGCATCAGTGAACTACCGACACACATCATCTGTATGGTGCCTCTTATCAATATTATGCTCCTTGGTAAACTGCTAATGCACATCATCTATCTGGTGCTTCTTATCAACATTATACACCTCCCTTTCATGAGGAGGGCTATGTGAGCGGCATGCCTTTTAAGTCTGATAGCTTTTTTGACCTGTGCCTTATAGAGAGGAAGAATTTTGGGGAGTCGAGGGGGCATATGTAACCAAAACTACATCTACAAAGGAAGGCCTAGTCCATGCTATGGGATTAGGTTGAGGTTGTGGAATGACCATGGGTTCTTGAGGACCTTGAGTCGCAGCTGAAGAACTAGATATTGCATGTCACACATAATTCTTAGGGTGCTTGTTTCACCAATTATAGGATACAGTAATACAATATTATCCACTCTTAGCCCTTTTAGGTTGCACCATCGGGGTGGTGGTAGGAGGAGGTGCCGAAGTATGGTTCTGATCTCAACCGATCATAAGCAGGTAATCCCTAATTTTATGAGAAGAGAACTGACACCGATAGCAGGTATTGGGTAAGTTGATATACACAACACATTGATGATAGGTTTTCCTGTCCAAATTGATATCAATATGTTCAACAATATCCTTGGAAAGGTCGACTTTCATGCAAAATCTCTTAGTAGGATGAGGATAAAAAAACTTATCAGATTCCAAGAAAACAATTTTGCCCAAAGGAGCAGCTAGGGTTTTCAAAAAATACCAACACGAAATGAGGAGACTAGGGAACTCAACCCAAATTGAAACTTCCATCAAGGCTTCCTCAGTGACCAAGAAGGTACGATAATATTGTTGCAAGACTAATAGGGAGCTAAGGACAGACTAGGGTCGTCTATTAAGCACTTTCTTAGCATGCTTCGCTTCAATAAAATGAAAAAGAAAGAAATCCTTGGTGAGGTTTTGCACATTAGCACATTGAATACCATAGGGTTTCCAGACTTGTTGGACCCAGTTATGAATCAAGGATTCACTAGGAATATGTCCAAGGAAATAGCCCACTAAATGGGTGTTCTCATACCACTCATAGGCTTTGTTAAACTCAGCATCAAGAATGATAACATGAGGGACAAAGTCATTACCTCGTGGTACACTTTCGCTACCATCCTAGAAGGACGTTTCCTGACCACCATTTTACGCTCTGATAGTTCCAACAATAATTGAAGCTACCATATGAACGAAGACCATTAAAAAGGATAAAACCCCACCAAAAGGTGGAATTTATGTAGGTACATGATAAAAAGAACTCGTAAACTCAGAATGAATGAGGCAGTTTGAAACAACAAGCACACATGCAAACCTTGGCTCTTGAAATAGCAAGCACACATGTAGACCTCTGCAAGAACCAAATACCGTATTAATATTTTCAAGTTCTTATGAATGTTTTACATACGTTTTAAATTCTCATGAAAATTTTATAAGGATTATGAAATGTTAATAAAATAAATTTTAGAAGGATTATGAAATATTAATGAAATGACTTTCATTATAATGCTTTGTAAATCCACCATATATCACAATAATAAGGACAATAATGAGTGTTTAATAATTAATGGTTTATTGTTAAAAATAAACAAATTTTAATAGATAAAAAATAAAAAATGATTTTTGTTTCTATTGTTAATTCTATATTCTCATGTATACAATGGATTTGAAAAAAATAATAGAAAGCGAAGAATGTTATACAAAACTGTTATTTTCATTTTTATTTGTACCTGTTATAAGTATTATAAAAAATAACCTGTGCAGGTTGTATGTGAACAACTCTTCAACCTTAACGCTTACGATGGCCACTTTGAAGAATAATAACCATTCAAGTTTAGCGACTATCCTAGAATATTTTCACTATGACACTTGTCCCATCCTTCCCTTTTGTTGGACACCAGAATTATGCATCCTCAAGTTACGCCAGCTTTCTTCCTTCCTCTAGTTTTAGCAGACCGTCGTTAGTCACCCAGGTGGCAAGCCAGGCCACCTCTAACGTTCTATCAACAATATTCTAAAACCTACTCTTTACAATTGAATGTTCAACCTAGACCGCTCTCGATATCACCAAGGTTGTAACCCCATTTTAATTCCTGGAAGATATTTTTTTGGAAGGTTTCCGTGATCTGTTAGATATTAATCTCAACTTCTACTGTATTATTCTCATGTGTCTATTAACTCCTCCAGCAAGGATCCAGCTTAGTTTTCTTCCCTTATATGGAACTTGGTCAATTATATCAGCAAATTAATTAATATGATAGTATATAGTAGATAGAAATTAATGTATATCTCTTTTTGTTCTACACAGCAGGACATTATATAACATTTTCTAGTATATTTTCTAGTATTTTATCTCCACCGTCGTAGTCTACTCCTCATTCTTGAAACTTCATTTTATTCTCAGCATGTATAAACAATATATTAATGTAACAGATAATATATAATTTTAATAATAGAAGGTTTTGTGATGACTTTTGCATACTCTGTTATGTAAAGCATAGATTGTTTAACCTCTACCTCCAAAAAACATATGGTATCAGAGCACATAATGTTCTTGTTCTTGTAGTCAATGATAAGAGTTTATTGAGAAAGCCGATAATGAGAAGGTGTTGAAATTGAAAGGTAAGACATCACATGAAATCAAAGGAATGAATTGAGGGTTTGATAAAATTTTCTACCAAAGGTAAAGAAATTGTACGTACAATATAGTCACCCACCGTAATATACGAAGCCAAGAAAGACTATTGTCACCACAAATCAAGTCAATCTAGTAGTAAAATTCACTGAAGCCTCAGAAGAAGGCCACAAGAAAAAGGGAAATGTATCCTTGGAAAGGAAAGAGCAGTTGTGGAAAAAAGAGTTAACGAATAGAGTCGAAGGTCATCAGAGAAGAAGTTTTTTTTTAAAAAGGGTTTCAAAATTGAAAAGTGTCCAGTACAAGCTGAAGGTTGAAAGGTCTTAGAGCCAAGGTTTTGAAAGCCACAATGGTAGCACCATTTGGTCCAAGAAGAAGCCTAACAAATCCACAAATTCCACAGTTTAATGGTAAAAATTATGAGTACTGGTCAATAACAATGAAAGCCCTATTTTATTCTCAAGATATATGGGATCTTGTGGAAAATGGTTTCCCTGAACCTGCAAATGCAACAACATATAATACCCTAACTCAAGGAGAGAAAGATGCATTGAAATATAACAAAAAGAAGGATTCAAAAGCCCTCTTTTACATATTTGAAGGAGTGGAACAAAGTATTTTTCCAAGGATTCAATCAGCAATAAAATCCAACCAAGCCTAGGATATATTGAAAACTGCTTATCAAGGTATGGAGAAGGTAAAGATAGCCAAATTGCAAATGCTAAGAAGGGATTTTGAAACATTGTATATGAAAGAGTCTAAATTAGTAGAGTCATTTTTCACTCAAGTCATAGGGCTGGTAAATAATATTAGATCTCATGGAGAGACTTTAGAAGATAGAAGAGTGGTTGAAAATATATTGAGAAGTATGCCTGCAATGTTTGATCCTATTGTGGTGGCCATAGAAGAAACAAAGGATCTATATAAGTATTCAGTTGATGAGCTCCAAGCATCTCTAATTTCACATGAACATCGATTGAGTAAGCCTAGAAATTCCTCATTAGAAAATACTTTCAAGACACAACTCACTATTGGTCAAGGCAGAGGCAAAGGAAGGTCAAATTTTTGTTAGCGTACTCTACTTTGGCTGTATATCATTTAGGCATATTATTGTTGTACTGTTACAACCATGTAACAGTTATGTTTCAGCTGTTACGCCGGTGCTATTCCTGGCTGTGTAACTCGTTATTTAAACAAGTTCAATGCAATGCATTTTCTGTTCGTTGTTTAACATGGCATCAGAGCCAGTGGCGTAGAGGGAGAGGCTGGAGGCGGACGACGTTGCTGAAAAATAATTGGCTGTGCATTTTTTTTTTCTTTCGGATGTCATTATTTTTTCGAGCAATTTTTTTTTCTTTTCTCCGTCGCGCAGAAGCAGCCGAGGAGCAAAATAAAAAAAAAGGGAAAAAACTCCGCACGCAGAAGCAGCGGAGGCGTCCAGGAGGGACGCGACGTCCCAGACGTAGGCTACGCAGAACACATACGTCACGCCTGCACAGAGCACAGACGAGCTGCGTCCACGTCCTACAGCCTGCGCAGAACGCAGACGTCATGCCTGCGCAGAGCACAGACGAGCTGCGTCCACGTCCTACAGCCTGCGTAAAATGTAGACGTCACGCCTACGCCCTAGACGGGGCTGAGGTGGACACCCCCCCCCCCCATTAAGGGGAAGACACTGGACGCACAGGAGGGGGAAGGCTGTGACCCCCCCCGGCTCGGCGCACTGCGTCGCAGATGCGCAGGGGATGTAGGGGAGGCCCCCCCCCGGTTGAAGGTGGGGCACGTGGTTACATAAAAAAAAAAAAAAAAAAACCGCCGCGTGCTGGACAAAACTCTGAGCGTGCGCGGGAGTTCCCAGGCCCCCCCCGACCCGTTGAGCCCGTGACTTGAACGCTGGAACAGGCTGCGATGCGGAAGTGCTAGTCGCACCGAACGTGTGACGGACCGCGACTTACAGAGGAGGTGGCAGAGGGCTCGGGCAGACCGAGGAAGGATAAAGGAGAGGAGCTCCACAGATCCTTCCGGATCAGCCCGCTGGCTCACGTGGTCGTGAGCCGTGCGGTAAGGCTCAGGGAGCCTGCAGGTCGGGGGTTCAAATCCCGCTGACTCCCCCCAAAGGTATAAATTTTTATTTTTCAAAGGTTTTATAATAATTATTTTTTTTAGTTAAAATTTTTTAATTTTAATTTTTTTTTTAATAGTTTTTGAAAACTTTATAAATTAAAATTTAATTTTTAATTTATTTTTCATAAGTTTTTTAAAAACTATATAAATTAAAATTATTTGTTTTAACTTTAAATAAATAATAATTATTAAAATGCTTTGTTAAAGGAAAATTTTTTAGGGGGGATATTTTTTTTTCAAAAAAATCAAAGGGGGAATGTGAGTAATTTTTTGAAATAGCAATTTGCCGAATTGTAAAAGGTGCATTTTCGGCTGTGACCGACACCTTGTGGGTTATTCTTGTGGGCATTTTTTTTGTTGTATGTTGCATATTTCATTTTTGCACTATAACATTAAAAATTAAATCAAAACACTCCCTAAGTCTCCGAAATAATTAAAACCCATCCGTGCAATTTATTGTACTATAGCGTTTGGTATTTGTGATACCTCTGGCCCGCACTTATAGGTAAAGCTGTCGTGATTGGGCTACTGTATCCGTCGCCTAATATAGCTGCTACAATGATGTCTGAGCTTGTTCTCTATAAATCGTCGGGGAGAGATAAGTTAGCCATTTTTGCATTTTTTTACTCCATCCACTACCCTTTATCGCACTTGTGTTTAGGCGTAAATCCTGACGAAGTATTCTTCATAGTGTTTAGGGGAAGTTACGCCCCACGCATGAGAAGAATCTTCTATGGTAGGTGCCATCAACAAGGTGATTCCCTTTCAGTACCGCTTATGTTCCACGTATCATATGATCTCTAAAACTCACCTATAGTCTCCCTCACGTAAGGGCGGGTGATTTTTGTTGATCTTTCTAAATACCTATAGTTTCCCTCACGTAAGGGCGGGTATTTTGTATGATATATTGGCCTAGCAAAAGGTATATCGAAAGGAAGACCAATTGGTGATATAAGGAACCTTCACTATGGCAGCTGTTGCAAAGTTGATGACTGATCCTCATCAGTTATTGAAAGGTCCAAATTATACACCATGGAAACATAAAATGAAGGCAGTTCTCCAAATGAAATATTTGTGGGATATTGTTACTGGAGTAGCAACTAGGCTTTCACCAACAGCAGGATCCACAGGTCCTTTCGTAGATCAGATAGCTTTTGACAAGAAAGACAGTCGAGCAAAGGTGCTCATTTTGTTTGCTATTTCAGATGAAGTGCAACCTCATATAGCTGACAAAGCAAGTTGTAAAGAGGCATGGGATGCCCTTCAAACCATCTATGAGGGAAAGAATGATTCAACCATTCTTCATCTTCAACAACAACTTCATAACCTAAGTTTGAGACAAGGTGAAACAGTTGAACTCTTTCTGTGTAGAGTGTCTAAATTGAAAGAGAAACTGAGTTCTTTGGGAGATACTGTGGATGAAAAGCTTCTCATTTCACTTGTGATGAGAGCTTTACCTTCTTCATTTGATATGTTGATAACCTCCATCCAGGTGTCTCAATGAAAAATTACCTACATCGAGTTGGTCAATCTGCTTCAACAACAGGAGGCACGCCAAATTCACAAGGATGATTATTCCAATACAGCCCTATACACCAACAGGCAGGGTTTTAGGAAGAAAGGTAATGGGCAAAAAGGAGGCAACTTTCGAGAAGGAGGAAATTCTCAACGAGATACAAAAGGAAAAGGTAAACAACCTCAACAGAAAAAGAGGTGGTGCAAGATCTATGAGAAAGACAACCATGACACCAACAGGTGTTGACATAAGAACAAGCAGAAAGGCCAAAACAAACCACAAAATAAAAATAAGCAACCCCAGGTGAATGTTGCTGTTGAAGAATCTGAATCAGATTTTGAATGGGCACACAAGGTGCTCATGACTACCATAGATTCCACACAGAGGGATCCTATTTGGTATGTCGATTACGGAGCTAGCAAACATATGATCGGCGACGGATCGTGGTTTGAATCATTTGTGGCCAAAGAGGGCAAACCTGTCATCATTGCTGATGATAAAACCTACAGGGTTCAGGGAGAGGGTATAGTTTCAGTCACTCTTCCTGATGGCAAGTGTCAGATTGACAAAGTCCTCTATGTTCTGAGATTGGCTAACAATTTGTTGTCAGTGACACAAATCCTGGATAGAAATATGGTTGTTAACTTTCGTGTTGAGAATGGAAAGAAGTGTTGTACCATTACCAGGAAGGGTAAGTAGATTGTACAGCTTCATATAAGCACGGCTTATTTGCACTAGATGCTATCTCTACTCCACATGTTGCCATGACTATCTCTACTAAGGAGGCAACTTCCCTATGGCACAAGAGATATGGGCATCTTAGTTCTGGCTACTTACTTGAGCTCGAGCAAGTATGAGATGGTAAAGGGTCTTCCTTCCCTTCTGCCACATTGCCCGGTGTGCTCGATCGCTAGCGGGAAAACGACATAGAGTACCATTTGAGAAGAGCTCTACAAGAGCACGAAAACCTCTCGAGTTAATTCACACCGATCTGTGCGGTCCTTTCACACCCAACAGTTGTGGAGGGAAGAGGTACTTTCAGTTATTCGTAGATGACTACTCACGAAAGATGTGGGTTTTCTTTCTCCAACTGAAATCTGAAGCTTTCACATTCTTCTAGCAGTTCAAGAAATCCGTTGAGGAGTCAGGAGCTTCTATTAAAACCCTCTGCTCAGATCGAGGGGGAGAGTTTACCTCTAATGAATTTTTTGCATTCCTAGATAAGCATGGAATCAAGAGACAGTTAACAACTGCCTATACTCCTCAGAAAAATGGAGTTGTTGAGAGAAGGAACTGTTCTATCATGGAAATGGTTCGTTGTATGCTCACAGGAGCTACTCTTGGGCAACAATATTGGGCGAAAGCTGTCACCACTGCAGTGTATCTGTTGAATAGGGCACCCACAAAGGCCCTAAAAGGAATGACTCCACGGGAAGCATGGAGTAGTCGAAAACCCTCCATATCCCATCTACGTATTTTCGGATGTCAAGCTTTCATGCACATACCGAAAGATAAAAGGAAGAAGCTAGATGAGAAAACACTGAGATGTATTTTTCTTGGTTATTCTGAGCACTCTAAAGGATATCGATTGATAGATCCTTTGACCAAGAAAATTCATATCAGTAGAGATGTTGTCTTTGATGAAGCTTTCACATCATAGAGCACATCTAAAGTACACCAAGATATTATGGAATCTAAGGAAGAGAAGATTCCTTCATCAACACAGACAGGAGGTCCTTCTACATCTTCTTCAACTCCACCAAAGAAGAATCCTAAATGGTGTACAAATACAATCAGAGATGCAAATTTATCCACTCCTCCCAATTTGAATTTGGATAGACCTCATACACGCAGTATGGTTCAAAAGGAAAAAGAAGCCAAAGAAACTGGTGAGGTTGATGATCTTTGTCAATCTTTTGAGGAACTTTACGTAACTCCAAGTACGAAGTAGAGGATATGGATATTGATGATGACGGGCGTTCATGTCTACCATAGATGATCTTGAACTTGCATCGAGTGCAAGATGCTCTCGGTGAGCCTCGGTGGAAGGCCGCTATGGATACGGAGTATGAGTCTTTGATGAAGAATAAAACTTGGAAGCTTGTTGATTTGCCGCATGGAAAGAAACCCATTGGCTGCAAATGGGTATACAAAGTCAAGTACAAGGCAGATGGAACAATTGATAAGCATAAGGCCCGTCTTGTTGCAAAGGGCTATGCTCAAAAAGAAGGCATTGACTACGAGGAAAATTTTGCACCTACTGCTCGGATGACCACAATTCGGGTTATGTGTGATATGGCAGCACAATATGGGTGGAAAGTTCACCAGATGGATGTCAAAAGTGCCTTTCTAAATGGTGATCTCCAAGAAGAAGTCTATATGACTCAGCCAAAAGGATTTGAAGTGGAAGGCCAAGAGCAGAAAGTTTGCAAATTGGTCAAATCCTTGTATGGTCTGAAACAAGCTCCTCGAGCTTGGTATATAAAAATGGACAATCACCTTATGCAGCATGGATTTAAGAGATGTCCGTCAGATGCAAACCTCTATTTCAAGAAACAGGGTTCTGAGATAGTGTTGCTTGTACTCTATGTGGATGATCTACTCATTCCGGGGAGTTCAGAAACAATGATCTCTACTGTCAAAAGAAACTTGTGCAAATCTTTTGAGATGACAGATCTCGGACTTCTCCATTACTGTCTTGGTCTAGAATTCAGCCAGAAGGAGCACTCCATCAAAGTGTCTTAGAAAAAATATGCCAAGACATTCTTTGGAAAAATATCGCATGACTGATTGCAAGCCAATGGCAACTCCGATGGAGAATGGACTTCAGTTATCACGATATGATGATTCACCTCAGGTAGATGGTACTCTCTATCGACAATTGATTGGGAGTCTCATATATCTGACCAATACTAGGCCAGATCTCGTATTTGTTTGTCAACTATCTTTCGAGGTTCATGTAGGAGCCTAAGACCACTCATTGGAAAGCAGCAAAACATGTTCTTCACTATGTCCGTGGTACTATGGAATATGGCCTAGAATACAATAGGAACAACAAATTCTTCTTGCAAGGATACACGGACTCCGACTATGCTGGATCATTTGATGATCGCAAGTCAAATTATGGATACATTTTTCATCTGGGATCCGGTCCTGTCTCTTGGCATAGCAAGAAGCAACAGGTGGTTGCTATTTCATCAACAGAGGCAGAGTATCGTGCCACACGTGAAGCTGTGTGCAAAGTGATATGGTTACGTCGTATTCTGACAAGTATGGGCCATCCATAAAAATCTCCAATACACTTGTTTTGCGACAATCAGGGTGTTCTGAACCTCGTCAAGAATCCAGTCCATCATGAAAGAACAAAGCACATTGACACACAATGTCATTTCATTCGAGATGAAGTTCCAAAGCACCGAATTCAGCTTTAGCACATTCCCACCGATGCTCAAGTTGCAGACATTTTCACTAAGGCACTTGGACGTGTCAAATTTGAATTGTTTCGCAGCTCACTTTGTATTGCAAAATGATGTAAGGGGATGTTAGTAGTCTAGTATAGCTATTAGTTATTACATTACCCAAATAATGTAATAAAGGGGGATGTTAGCGTACTCTACTTTGGCTGTATATCATTTAGGCATATTATTGTTGTACTGTTACAACCATGTAACAGTTCTGTTTCAGTTGTTACACCGGTGCTATTCCCGGCTGTGTAACTCGTTATTTAAACAAGTTCAATGCAATGCATTTTTTGTTCGTTGTTTAACAATTTTAGAGGTAGAGGAAGGAATTCATTTAGAGGAGGAAGAGGCAGTCCATCAAACTCAAATGGAAGAGGCATTCCATAAAGTTCAAGTGGAAGAGGTTACAATCAAAACCCAAGTCAAAATTCAAGGCAAAATCAAACTCAAGGTGAAAGGTATGAAAAATCTCAAGTTCAATGTCATTATTGTAAAAAGTATGGGCATTATTTAAGTGAGTGTAGGAAGAAGAAATATGACCTTAGAAAATAAAATGCAAACTTCACAAGAGAAGATAAAAATCAGGATAGTATACTGTTAGCATGTAATGTAGTGCAAGAGAATCAAAAGGATGTATGGTTTTTAGACTCAGGTTGCAGCAATCATATGTCAGGAAACAAAGAATTATTTTCAAATATAGATGAGAATGTGAAATCTGAAGTCACATTACGAAATGACAACAAATTTTCAGTCATGGTAAATGGAAATATCAACATTATAACCAAGAAGGGGGAGAAGAAGCATATACAAGATGTGTATTTTGTTTCGGTTTTAAAACAAATTATAATGAGTATTGGACAACTTGTTCAAAAGGGGTATAGAGTGTTTTTCAAAAACCCAAGAATGCATAATTCTAGATAAATTTCCAAGTAATCAGCTTATAGCAAAAGTCCAAATGAAAAGTAATAGGATGTTTCCACTTAAGATAATACATGATTTGAACCCACAAGTGGTAGAAGGAAGAGCTACAACAACAACTCAATCAAATTTTCAAGCAATAATTAAGGATGAAAATTGGTTATGGCATCTAATATTTGGCCATATCAACTTTGGAGCTTTAAATATATTGCACAAGAAAATAATGGTAAGAGGTTTTCCACTGATAGAAATATCAGAAAGATCATGTGAAGGATGCATCTTGGGTAAACAACATAGAGACTCATTTCCAGCAGGACAAGCAATAAGAGCAAAGGCACCTTTGGAGATTATCCATTCAGATTTGTGTGGGAAAATGTAAACACCCTCATTTAGTGGATTGGAATACTTCTTGATATTTATAGATGATTATACAAGAAAAACATGGGTTTACTTTTTGAGGCATAAGGATGAAGTATTTGAGTATTTCAAACAATTCAAGGCCCTTGTTGAGAAGCAAAGTGGGCACTACATCAAAGTATTGAGGATATAGATGTGGTGAGTATGTTTCAAAGGATTTTCTAAGTTTTTGCAAGTATCATGGAATCTATAAGCATTTTACAGCTAGGTACACCCCTCAACAAAATGGTGTAGCTGAAAGAAAAAATAGAACAATCATGGAAATGGCTAGGAGCATGTTGAAAGCAAAGCATTTACCAAATAAATATTGGGCAACAACAATACAATGTGCAGTCTATATTATGAATAGATGTCCAATGAAAGGTGTAAGAGATATGATTTCCTAAGAAGCATGGACTGGAAGAAAGCATAATGTTTCTCACATGAGAGTATTTGGATGTGTGGCCTATGCACATGTTTTGGATGAATTGAGAAAGAAATTGGATAGCAAAGGAGAAAAATGCATATTTGTGAGATATAGTGAAGAATCCAAGGCATACAAATTATTCAAACCAATAACCAAGAAAATAATAATCAATAGGGATGTACAGTTTATAGAAGAGGAAGCACATGATGGAAGTTTAGAGAAAACTATAAATGTCATAGCAAGTTCACCACAAGAAGATGAAGAAAAAATGGTAACAATAAATACTCCTCAAATTGTGACTCCACCCACACACTTTCAACCTCAACAAAGTGGTCCTCAAGTGACACCATTAACAAGCACAAGATCAGCCTCACAAATTCAAGCAAGTACCCCCTCAAGTGCACATCAAACACCATCAACAGGTCCATCTATAAGTCCAACTTCAAGTGATTCTTCAAAACAAACTTTAGCAAGCTTAAGGAGGCAAAAATTTAGAAGTCTAAATGATATTTATCAGCAAGAAGAAGGTGAAAATAATGCAGGTCAGAATTCTCTCTTTGCTTTTTATTCACTTGTAGGTGATCCAATACATTTTGAAGATGCAATCAAGGAAGAGAAGTGGAAAGTAGCTATGGATGAAGAGATAGCAACAATAGAAAATAATGACACATGGGAATTGGTAAATCTTCCACAAGGAAAAGAGGTTATTGGTGTAAAATGGGTTTATAAAACAAAATGTAATGATGAAGGAAATATTGAGACGTATAAAGCAAGACTAGTTGTGAAGGTATACAAACAAAAGCATGGAATAGATTATGATGAAACATTCACCCCAGTTGCAAGAATGGAAATAGTAAGGATAGTCTTGGCTATTGCAGCCCAACACAAGTGGAAAGTCCATCAAATGGATGTGAAGTCAACATTATTAAATGGAGTCTTGAAGGAAGAATTTTATATGGAGCAACCACCTGGATATGAAGTTCAAGGACATGAGAACAAGGTGTATAAGCTGAAGAAGACACTCTATGGCTTAAAACAAGCACCACGGTTATGGTACAATAGAATAGACTCTTATCTCTTAAGCAATGGTTTTTCTAAAAGTGATGGTGAGCAAACTCTTTACATTAAAGCAAGTAATGATAAGATTTTAATTGTTGTTTTATATGTAGATGATCTAATATTTACGGGGAATTATGATATCCTAATTGTTGAGTTTAAAGAAGCTATGAAGAATCAATTTGATATGACTGCTTTAGGCTTATTGAGATACTTTCTTGGTATTGAGGTCCAACAAATGGATCATGGAATATTTATTTCTCAATCAAACTATGCAGCGGGTATCTTGAAGAGATTCAAAATGGAAAATTGCAAGCCTACACCAACTCCAATAGCTATGGGATTAAAATTTAGAAAGGAATATTGGAGCAAGAATGTAAATCCAACTTTATACAAGAGCATTGTAGGAAGTTTAATGTACTTGACAACCACAAGGCCGGACATAATGTATGCAGTAAGTTTAATCTCAAGGTTTATGGAGACTCCTAAGGCAACACACTTGCAAGCAACAAAAATAATCTTACGGTATGTTAATGAAACAAAGGAATATGACATTTTGTACACAAAGGCAAATGAGTTCAAGCTGATTGGATACACAGACAATGACTGGGCAGGTATCGTAGAAGATAGGAAGAGTACTTCAGGATATGTTTTTCATCTTGGATCAGGATTTATCTCATGGTATTCCAAAAAGCAACCTATTGTCTATCTTTCTACAGCCGAAGCGGAGTATGTAGCAGCTACAGGGGCAACATGTCAAACGATGTGGATGAGGATAATGTTGAAAGACCTTGGACATAAGCAAGGAGAACCAACAAGATTTTTTTGTGATAATAAGTCTGGCATAGCATTATCCAAGAACGTTGTGTTTCACAAGAGGACCAAGCACATAGACACTCGTTATCATTTTATTAGAAAGTTGACTAATGCAGGAGAAATTCTCTTAGAACATTGCAAGTCAAAAGAACAATATATTGATATCTTTACCAAACCATTGGGAACAAAGAATTTTGCTCATCAAAGAAATAGTTTAGGCATAGTAAATGTTAGCAGCAGTTGTGATTAAGAAAGAGTGTTAGATATTAATCCCAACTGCCACCGTATTCTTCTCATGTGTCTATTAACTCCTCCAGCAAGGATCCAGCTCAGTTTTCTTCCCTTCTACGGAACCTGGTCAATTATATCAGCAAATCAATTAATATTATAGTCTATAGTAGATTGGCATTAATGTATATATTTGTTTGTTCTACACGACAGGACATTGTCTAGCATTTTCTCTCCACCTTCATAATCTACTCCTCATTCTCGAAACTTCGTTTTATTCTCAGCATGTGTAAACAATATATTGATGTAACAAATAATATATAATTTTAATAATAGAAGGTTTTGTGATGACTGTTGCATACTCTGTTCTGTAAAGCATAGATTGTTTATCCTCTGCCTTCAAACAACATGACCCTCTTGCTTACCTAACCTTTAGCATAAATACACTAGCATGGTGTCCTCCACAGTTGAGAAGCTAATACTGAGTAAAGAGATACATACTCGGCCAACCGAGCGCGAAAGATGAAGGGGTTCACAAGAGAAGGAGCGGAATGGCTCCGTGGAAGACAATTACCAGCAATGACTCCACTCCCTCATCATTCCAAGGGAAAGCACAGAAGCGCCAGAGGTAACAACATCCGTTGTAACCTTCGCCAAGTGCTTTTGGCCTCCACCACTGTCCGCGCTCCTCATGTTTCAGCCCCGCGACCAGGTTTCGAGTCTCACCGACTACCGTAACCTTAAAGAGGCGGAGAAACTCAAGTTTAAATATATGCCTCCAATGTTGACGTGGCCTCGCTGTTTAGCTCGTCCGACCCCGGAAAGGGTGTTCCTAACGAGCTTTCGGGCATGGTTTCGGTGTCTTGTCAACACTTCTGTATTGGTAACAACGATTTTGTCGAGGCTCGCGTGGACAGACCTGCATTCAGCGAGGAATGGCGAGGGAGGGAAGAGGAACTCGTAATGCAAGGGATTAAGGTGAAAAATACATGCCTTTGTGGTTCGACGTCTACATCAGACCGGCGGGAAGAGAGGAAGACGATGAATATGCGGATTCCTTTATTCATGTACCTTCTCGCAGTAAACTTCAACGAAGGAGGGTTGGCAGGTGTTGTTTGAGGTTGGGAATCAGTGATATAATGGAAGATCTGGATGCACATCAACACACCACTTTTATTGTAGCGCTAGTTCCAAAGTTCAAGACGGATCCGGATCCGGTCAGCGTAGAAAGCATTCGCATAGAATATTCATGATTCTCTTATTTCTCTAAATTTATTTGTTAGGAACATAGAATTATTTATGTATACAAATCGGCTTCCCTGTAATATATTAAATTAAATTTCAACCCATCTTTTTTGTTCCTGCTTTACCTTCCATGAATTTATTTGTCAATATTCCAACGATGGAATCTCGTGAATGGGAGTGAAATGGATTTACGTAGTGCAAAATTTCAAAAGCTATTAAAAGTCCATCAACATAAAGAGCATACGTTTGCAGTCTTCATAGTTGCTTCACTTTTTGTAGAATTAAGATGAATGTATTGCATAAATATGACCAAAAAATATAAAATGTGATTACCCAACAAGTGCCGTATGTATACATAAGAAATGGGCTTCTGCAATTCCTTGATATAGCTTTAAAACAAAATATATAAAATACATTCCTAGCGACACCCTGCATCTGCGCATTACTAATTTCCCCTGAGATGGGGGTTGATTCTTGTAAATATATTTGTAAATGTCATCTCCACAAGTTTTTTACATATAATATACAATTTCCTTGAAAATCATATTTTGTCCCTCGGTTTTTATAAATAAAAAGAAATACAAAAGATTTTAAATTCATGTAGGCATTGTAACGATGCTTTGAAGCTACTGATTCTGAATATTGTATCAGAATATGTAATGTTCAAGGCTAAGGCTAAGTGATATATGGACATAATTTACACTTGCACTGTTTGTTCCATTTAAAACCTACTATTGTTTTGTTTTAAAATAAAAAACATTGCAATTTAAAACCTACTGTTGTATTCTTTTAAAATACCATGAGTTTATTATGCTCTAGCAAAACGTGACCTAAATTTGTCTTATAAGTCCGATGCAAGACATTGATTATGAAATAACGTTAGCTTTTGGCACTTCGATCATTATCTTGGGCCACAACAACGGGCAAAAGGGAAAAGATGAAATTGACACTTTAGCAAAGGCGCTCACAGGCAGTCGATAGCGTCGTCGACACTATTGAGTATGCAATTTGGTTGTAAATTTAGTAGTGCACGAAACGACGGAAAAAAATTACAATATTTGTTTTGTCTTGATTGAACAACCACCACCCGAGTCTATGTTAGAAAAATTAACCCAGATTTCATGCCTCCGCCAGACTGCGCTCCGAATTTGGGCGAAGCCGGACTGCGCTCGCGCAGTTGGGGATCCCGGCAAAAAGGGCTGACATGACGCCGCACCTACCCTCTGACAGATGTGACGTCTGACAGCTCCGATCGCCCCAGAAGTTAATGCCAGTTCGGCGATTTAATGCTAGTGCGGCGATTGGTCAGAAACCCTAGTTGAGGGCCTGTCAGAGGACAAACCCTAATCCTCCTCTTCCCGCGGCTATATAAGGCGTCTCGGGTATTTCAGACAAAGAGAGAAGCAGAGTGCAAGAAGCAGAAGGCAGAGAGCAGAGAGGAGTCAGGAGAAGAAGAGTATCTCAGTGAGCAGTGTGGCTCAGCTGATTAATGTCCGAGCAGCCGACTCGACATTTTGTCTGTTTAGCTTATCCTGCAGCGTAGACTGCAGATGTTATTTCCTCGGTTGAGGAATTTTTGTAACCCTAGTTTTTCATATGAATAAAGTTTGTTGTAGTTTGTGGCATCTTTAGGGTTTACAGTTTTAATGTGCTAAAGATTATTGTTCTCTGTTCCGGCATTTATCTTCTCTCATACGGGCCTTGCCAAGCCAGGCAAACCCAGCGGCGCCGCGCAAGACGAAGAAGTCAAGAAAAGACTCCAAGGCCGAAGTTGGGCAAGTCTCAGAGAAGCCTTTCCAACTTCGTTGCCGAAGTGCAAACTTCGCCCAGTTTCGGGCGAAGTCCGTCAGCAGGCCCGAAGTGCAAACTTCGCCCAGTTTCGGGCGAAGTCCGTCGGCGCCCGCGAAGTTCGAACTTCGCCCAGTTTTGGGCGAAGTCCGTCGGCGTGCGCGAAGTTCGAACTTCGCCCAATTTCGAGCGAAGTCCGTCGGCCCCCGACGTTCGCACTTCGCCCCAGTTTTGGGTGAAGTCCGTCGTAGCCCCCGACAACCGCACTGCGTCGCAACTCGAGCGTAGTTAAGGACGTCCGACTTTGGCGGCGAGAAGAAAAAAGAAATAAAATTCTTCAAATTGGTATCAGAGCTGATTGAGCCGTGACGCGGAGATAGAAGATGGATTCTGAAAGGAATTCCCTGCAGTTGCAGATCCCGTGATTTAATGGCAAGAACTACGATTACTGGAGCATCCAGATGAAGATCCTATTCGGATCTCAGGAGCTATGGGAGTTAGTCGAGAACGGCTACCCAGAACCGGCAGATGCAGCAGCACTGGCCGCCCTCTCTCAAGCAGAAGGCCCTCTTCTACATCATGCAAGCGGTTGAGGAGACCATCTTCCCGCGGATTGCATCAGCCACCAAGGCCAAGCAGGCCTGGGAAACCCTGGCAAGTTCGTATCAGGGCACCGACAAAGTGAAGTTGGTGAAACTGCAGATGCTCAGGAGAGAGTTTGAGAACCTGCAGATGAGCGAGTCCGAGTCGATGAGCGACTTCTTCACCCGGACGACTGACATTATCAACCAGATGCGGTTGAATGGAGAAAATGTGCAGAGCCAGAGAATCATGGAGAAGATTCTCAGAAGTCTGCCTGCCAAGTTCGACTCGGTTGTGATAGCAATCGAAGAGTCGAGGGATCTGACAACCCTCTCGACAGACGAGCTCATGGGTTCATTGCAGACCCATGAACAGAGGTTGAGCCGCTCAACTCAGTCTTCTTTGGAGCAAGCCTTCAAAGCGCAAGTCTCAGTCCGAGACAACGGCAGACAAGACTCCCACCACAGCGCTTCTAGTTCTCAAGGAGGAAGAGGCAGAAGCAGGCGTGGGAGAAGTAACAAGCAAGGAGGGAGATCAAACCCTCATGACGCTGAGCCAAGTTGCAACTTTCATCAGCAAGGAGGAAGAGGCACTGGCAGAAATCAGCAAGGAAGCTCTCAGCAGAAGAAGGACATGTCAAAGGTCCAATGCTACTACTGCAGCAAGTTCGGCCATTATGCCTCACAGTGCAGGAAGAAGATGGCGAACGAGAATCAGCAGCAAGCCCATTATACGGAGGAACCCAAAAATGCGGCAGGAGGAAATGTACTTCTGACTTGCAGTATTGAAGAGGAGAGCAAGAAAAACATTTGGTATCTTGACAGTGGTTGCAGCAACCACATGACTGGGAACAGAGAGATGTTCTCACAACTGGATGAAACAGTCCGGTCCGAAGTCAAGATGGGGAACAACAACAAAGTTCCTGTGATGGGGAAAGGAAAGATCCTCATCCGCACCCGGCACGGTGAAAGTAAAACAATTCAAGATGTTTTTTATGTGCCTGGGTTGAAGCATAATCTGCTAAGTGTTGGACAACTTGTGCAGAAGGGGCACACTGTACTGTTCAAAGATGGTGTCTGCTCCATCAGAGACAAAGTCCATGGACAAATTGCAACTGTGTCCATGACGAAAAACAAAATGTTTCCGCTGTAGATTCAGAATGAATCTTTGATGTCTCTGAGTGCAGTTGAGAAGGATGCTACCTGGCTGTGGCATCTCAGATTCGGTCACCTGAGCTTCAGTGGCCTGAATCAACTGCACAGGATGCGAATGGTGAAGGGTTTACCCCTTATTGAGCAACCGAACCAAGTGTGTGAAGGTTGCCTAGTCGGCAAGCAGCACAGGGATGCATTCCCTGTAGGACAGTCTTGGAGAGCATCACGACCATTGGAGCTGGTGCACTCAGACATTTGCGGTCCGATGCAGACCACCACGTTTGCCGACAACAAATACTTCTTGACATTCATAGATGACTTCAGCCGGAAGACTTGGATTTATCCAATCAAGTTGAAGTTAGAGGCGTTTGCAAGGTTTAAGGAGTTCAAGGCTCTGGTTGAGAAACAGAGCGGTCATTATGTGAAGACTCTCAGAACTGATGGAGGTGGAGAATACATCTCCAATGAATTCCATAACTTTTGCAAACAACATGGAATTCGAAGGCAGTTCACTGCCAGATATACACCGTAGCAGAATGGCGTAGCTGAGAGGAAGAACCGAACCATCATGGAGATGGCACGAAGCATGATGAAGGCGAAGGGATTGTCGCATGAATTTTGGGTAGAGGCTATAACATGTGCAGTCTACTTGCTGAACAGATGTCCCACCAAAAGCGTGAAGGACAAAATCCCTCAGGAGGCCTGGAGCGGAGTGAAGCCAAGTGTGGCTCACTTGCGTGTGTTCGGGTGCATTGCATATGCACATGTTCCAGAAGAGAAGCGGCAGAAGTTGGATGATAGAGCTGAGAAGTGCATTTTCATAGGGTACAGTGAGCAAGCGAAGGCATATAGGTTGTACAACCCTGTGACGAAGAAGCTCATCATTAGCCGTGATGTGAAGTTTCTTGAAGATAAAGCCTGGAACGGGAAGTCAGAGACTGGCCAGTCAGAGCCAGCAGTAGTACAGTCTGTTGACTTGGAAGAAGGAAGTGTGCAACCACCTGCAACTTCCAACGAAGAACAACGGTGCCAGCAGTAGCACAACCACTCCATCTCGGTCGCCTCCACTCGTAAGTAGAATCCAGAACCTGGTGACGCCAGCGAAGACAAGGAGCTTGCGAGAAATCTACGAGGCAACCCAAACCCACATAGATGAAGAGTACTCTGACTTTGCATTCTTTACTGAAGTTGATCCAGTAGAGTTCGAAGACGCAAGTCAGAATCAGAAGTGGGTGCAGGCGATGGATGAAGAGATAGCAGCCATTGAAAAGAATGAAACATGGCAGCTGACTGATCTTCCAGCAGGGAAGAAGACCATTGGGGTCAAGTGGGTGTATAAGACAAAGTTCAACGCCCAAGGAGACATTGACAAGCACAAAGCCAGATTGGTGGCGAAGGGTTACAAGCAGAAGTCAGGCATCGATTACCATGAGGTATATGCGCCTGTAGCCCGACTTGACACAGTCAGGATGATCCTGGCACTCGCAGCCCAACAAGGTTGGAAGATGTACCAGATGGATGTCAAGTCAGCCTTCCTCAACGGAGTGTTGGAGGAAGAGGTCTACATAGACCAGCCACCAGGTTACGAAATTGAAGGCCAGGAGGGCAAAGTCCTGAAGCTGAAAAAGGCCCTGTACGGTTTGAAGCAGGCGCCCCGAGCTTGGTACAGTCGGATTGACAGCTATTTTCAAGAAAATGGGTTTGTCAAATGCCCATATGAGCACACCCTGTACATGAAGACAAATGAAGCAGGTGAGCTCATTATCGTCTGCCTGTATGTGGACGATTTGATTTATACTGGCAACAACAATGTCCTGTTCGACCAATTCGGAACAACCATGAAGAAGGAGTTCGAGATGACGGACTTAGGGCTGATGAAGTATTTTCTCGGCATTGAAGTTGACCAATCGGCAGATGGCATCTTCATTTCTCAGGGCAAGTATGCGAAGGATGTCCTGAAGCGATTCAAGATGGAGGACAGTAAACCTGCCATCACACCTGTAGCCACAGGTTTGAAGCTGAGCAAATTGGATTCAGGGAGGAATGTCGACCCAACCCTGTTCAAGAGGCTAGTTGGCAGTCTGATGTATTTGACTGCAACTCGGCCAGATCTGATGTTCGGAGTCAGTCTGATCAGTCGTTTCATGGAGACTCCGAAGGACACGCACTGGCAAGCAGGCAAGAGGATCTTGCGCTATGTCAACGGGACGCGAAACCATGGCCTATTTTACGCCAGACAAGACCAGTTGGAACTAGTCGGCTTCATAGATAGTGACTGGGCTGGCAGTACCGATGATCGGAAGAGCACCTCCGGGTATGCTTTCCATCTCGGATCAGGGGCAGTCTCATGGGCGTCCAAGAAACAACCCATCGTTGCGTTGTCCACAGCCGAAGCAGAATATGTCGTCGCCACGTCAGCCGCATGCCAAGCAGTTTGGCTGCGAAGAGTTTTGAGTGAACTGAACTTTCCTCCGGAAGGCGCGACAACAATTTTTTGTGATAACAATTCGGCCATTGCACTGTCAAAGGATCCCGTCTTCCACGGTCGGACGAAGCACATAGACATCCGGTATCATTTCATCAGAGAGCTGGTGAAATTTGGCGAAGTACAACTGCAGTTTTGCAGGTCCAAGGAGCAGCTGGCTGACATCTTCACGAAGCCTTTGAAGGAGGAAGACTTCAGCAGATTGCGAGAGCAGCTTGGAGTCAAAGCGCTCATGAAATCAGGCTTAAAGGAGGGTGTTAGAAAAATTAACCCAGATTTCATGCCTCCGCCAGACTGCGCTCCGAATTTGGGCGAAGCCGGACTATGCTCGCGCAGTTGGGGATCCCGACAAAAAGGGCTGACATGACGTCGCACCTACCCTCTGACAGATGTGACGTCTGACAGCTCCGATCGCCCCAGAAGTTAATGCCAGTTCGGCGATTTAATGCTAGTGCGGCGATTGGTCAGAAACCCTAGTTGAGGGCCTGTCAGAACCTATCAGAGGACAAACCCTAATCCTCCTCTTCCCGCGGCTATATAAGGCGTCTCGGGTATTTCAGACAAAGAGAGAAGCAGAGTGCAAGAAGCAGAAGGCAGAGAGCAGAGAGGAGTCAGGAGAAGAAGAGTATCTCAGTGAGCAGTGTGGCTCAGCTGATTAATGTTCGAGCAGCCGACTCGACATTTTGTCTGTTTAGCTTATCCTGCAGCGTAGACTGCAGATGTTGTTATTTCCTCGGTTGAGGAATTTCTGTAACCCTAGTTTTTCATATGAATAAAGTTTGTTGTAGTTTGTGGCATCTTTAGGGTTTACAGTTTTAATTGGCTAAAGATTATTGTTCTCTGTTCCGGCATTTATCTTCTCTCATACGGGCCTTGCCAAGCCAGGCAAACCCAGCGGCCTCGTGCAAGACGAAGAAGTCAAGAAAAGACTCCAAGGCCGAAGTTGGGCAAGTCTCAGAGAAGCCTTTCCAACTTCGCTGCCGAAGTGCAAACTTCGCCCAGTTTTCGGTGAAGTCCGTCAGCAGGCCCGAAGTGCAAACTTCACCCAACTTCGGGCGAAGTCCGTCGGCGCGCGCGAAGTTCGAACTTCGCCCAGTTTCGGGCGAAGTCCGTCGGCGCGTGCGAAGTTCGAACTTCGCCCAATTTCGGGCGAAGTCCGTCGGTGCCCCGACGTTCGCACTTCGCCCCAGTTTTGGGCGAAGTCCGTCGGAGCCCCCGACAACGGCACTGCACCGCAACTCAAGCGCAGTTCGGGACGTCCGACTTCGGCGACGAGAAGAAAAAAGAAATAAAATTCTTCAGTCTAGAGGAAATTAAATGTATGTTTCATAAACTTCTAGCCAAATTCACTACATTTTCTTAAGATACATTGATTATTCCCTTGTTGATGTGAAATGGCTCGCCAGAATAGTCTCCTTACTGATGTGAATGGAGTGCGAACTCTTCAATTCTAGACCGTCCACAAATCATAACTTCGTTTCCCTTTTTCCCTTTGTGTTTGTCCATTCATACAAACACTGTCAATTTCCACACTTCTAGAGGAGAAAATAAGAGCATCGTCGGTATATAAATTTTGGATCGGAAGAGCTGCATTCACACGTTTTCAACCCGACCAAAATGATCTCATAGATACATCTCACTTACAAGTCTCGGGTCTCGGGTTACATCTGAAGTGGCGTTTAAAAATCAAGTCCGCCCGAGTGCGCAGAAATGACCTGCAATGTCGGGCTGCATGATGCAAAATGCGAAGGTGGGCGGAAGCAGTCGGGCAACACCCGGCTGCGCAAGTCAGAGAGTGCGCAGTCCGATTGCATTGCGCAGTCGGGCGGCTGTCCAAGGACTTAGCCAAAATATTTGGCTGTTCCCGTCTAGCTACGCAAAAGAGAGCTTGCGCAGTCAGACTGCACTGCGCAAGCAGGAGACAACCAAACACTTAGCTAAATAAGGCTAAAAATAATTCCATCCAAGGACGCACACTAGGTGCAGCGTTGTCGGGTTTTGCTACACTGTCGGGCGTCGCAGCAACTTTCCCGAAGTCGTGAGGTGCACGTCTTCAACACTTAGATAAAAATAGAAGTCATCGTCTGAAGTTTCCAAACTTTGAGAGTAGTGTCAGTAGTCTCAAATTCAAATGTATGACAATGGAGATGATTTTGTAAGTGGCTGATTGTTGTCTCTTAGCCACTTGGCAAAGGAATGCACAAGTTGTGCTCGAACACCTCCAAGAATTAAGTCTAAATACAGAGTGCAGTGTTACAGATGAACTCAAGAACACAAAATGATAAAATCATACAACGATGCAGAAAAGATAGACAAAACCCCAATTACCAGAAAAATGGCAAAAAGTTTATTTGTATTAGAAAAACGGGTTATATAGATCCTCAACAGAGGGTTTACAACTTCTGCAGATGAGACTACAGGATAGACAAAGAAACAAAATAAAATATCGAGACTGCTGCTCGGGTCTGAGTCAGATAAGCACTATGCTCACTAACATCTATTCTCTTCTGCTGCTCTGTGAATGACTACTATGGTCTCCACTTCCTGCACTGCTCTCAAATGACAACCAAGCTAGAATTTATATAGCATGGGTTTAGTACCCAATCACCAACTACCGCACAGATGAAATTAACCAATCACCTAAACCCGCATGAAAGAGATCAATGCAGATTGGACAAATGTCAGAGGACACGTGTGACATCACATCGAACATTTTGACGAACCGCCCAGCTTCGCTGTTTTTGTCGAGCGAAGTCTGGCATCACACATGTTCGAAGCGCAATTGGGCATGAAATTAGGATTAATATTTCTAACACCCTCCTTTAAGCTTGATTTAATGAACGCTTTGACTCCTAGCTGCTCTCGCAATCTGTTGAAGTCTTCCTCCTTCAAAGGCTTTGTGAAAATATCCGCTAACTACTCCTTAGATCTGCAAAACTGTAGTTGAATTTCATCGAACTTCACCAACTCTCTGATGAAGTGATAACGAATATCAATGTGCTTCATTCGGCCATGGAACACTAGATCCTTCGACAGTGCTATGGCAGAATTGTTATCATAGAACACTGTTGTCGCGCCTTTCGAAGGATGATTCAGTTCATTTTAGAACTCTTCGTAGCCAAACTATCCGGCATGTGGCTGACGTGGCGACGACATACTCTACTTCAGTAGTGGACAACACAACGATTGGTTTCTTCTTGGATTTCCATGAGACTGCCCCTGATCTCAGATGGAAAGCATACCTAGAGATGCTCTTCTGATCGTCAGTGTTGCCAGCCCAATTGCTATCTGTGTAGCCCACCAAATATAACCGGTCTCGTCTGGCATAGAATAGGCCATGGTTCCACATCCCGTTAACATAGCACAAGATGCGCTTGCCAGCTTGCCAATGCGTGTCCTTCGAAGTCTCCATAAAATGACTGATTAGACTAACTCCGAACATCAAATATGGCCGAGTTGCAGTTAAATACATGAGACTGCCAACTAGCCATTTGAATAGAGTTGGATCAATGTTCCTCCCTAGATCTAGCTTGTTCAACTTCAAACTTGTGGCAACAGGTTGGATGGTAGTTTTTCTATCCTCCATCTTGAAACGCTTCAGTACATCCTTCGCATACTTGCCCTGAGAAATGAAGATGCCATATACCGATTGGTCAACTTCATTGTTGAGAAAATATGTCATCAACCCTAAGTCCGTCATATCGAAATCCTTCTTCATGGATGTTCTGAACTGGTCGAACAAGACATTGCTATTGCTAGTGTAAATCAAATCATCCACATACAAGCATACGATAATGAGTTGTCTTACTTCATTTATCTTCATGTATAGGGTGTACTCATATGGACATTTTATGAACTTATTCTCCTAAAAATAGCTGTCAATCTGATTGTACCAAGCCTAGGGTGCCTACTTCAAATCGTACAGGGCCTTCTTCAACTTCAAGACTTTGCCCTCCTGGCCTTCAATCTCGTAACTAGGTGGTTGGCCTATGTAGACCTCTTTGTCCAAAACTTTGTTGAGGAAAGCGAACTTGACATCCATCTGGTAAACACTCCAGCCTTGCTGGGCTGCCAGTGCCAGGATCATCCTCACTATATCAAGTCAGGCTATAGGCACATACACCCCATGGTAATCAATTCTTGACTTCTTGTAGCCTTTTGTCACCAATATGGTCTTATGCCTGTCAACTTCTCCTTAGGCGTTGAACTTCGTCTTATACACCCACTTGACCCCAATGGTCTTCTTCCCTGCTGGAAGATCTTCTAGTTCCCATGTATCATTCTTCTCAATGGTTTCAATCTCCTCGTCCATCGCCTTCACCCACTTTTGATTTTGACTTGCATATTCAAACTCGACGGGGTCAACCTTAGTGAAGAAAGCAAAGTAAAAATATTCCTCATATTGATGAGTTTGGGTTGCCTCGTAGATATCTTGCAAGCTCTTTGTCTTCGCATGTATGACCAAATTCTGGATTTTGCTTGCAAGTGGAGGTGATCAAGATGGTGAGGTTGTGCTGCTGTTGGAACCGCTACTATTGCTTGAGGCTACAGGTGGCTGCACACTATTCTCCTCCAAGTCAATAGACTCAACTACTTCTGGCTCTGATTGGCCAGTCTTTGACTTCCAGTTCCAGGCTTCATCTTCAAGAAACTTCACATCATGGCTGATGATGAGCTTTTTTATAACAGGGTTATACAACCAATATGCCTTTGCTTGTTCATTGTACCCTATGAAAATACACTTCTCCACTCTATCATCCAGCTTCTATCATTTCTCTTCTGGAACATGTGCATATGCAATGCACCCTAATACACGTAAATGAGCCACACATGCCTTTTGACCGCTCTAGGCCTCTTGAGGGATTCTATCCTTCACATTTTTGGTGGGACATCTGTTCAGCAGATAAACTGCACAACTTACAGCCTTTACCCAGAACTCGTGTGGCAATCCCTTCACCTTAATCATGCTGCATGCCATCTCCATGATGGTCTGGTTCTTCATCTCAGCTACGCCTATCTGCTACGGCATGTATCTGGTACTAAGCTGCCTCTGAATTCCATGTTGTTTATAAAAATTATGGAATTCGTTGGAGATATATTCACCTTCACCATCTGTCCTGAGAGTCTTGATCTGATATCTGCTTTGTTTCTCCACCAAAGCCTTGAACTCCTTGAATCTGGAAAATGCTTCTGACTTCATCTTGATTGGATAAATCCATGTCTTGCGGCTAAAGTCATCAATCCAAGTCAAGAAGTATTTGTTATCGAAAAACGTGTTGGTCTGCATCAGACCACAAATATTTGATTGTACTAGCTCCAATGGATGTGATGTTCTCCAAGACTAATCGAAAGGGAATGAATCCTTATGTTGTTTTCCAACTAAGCACCCTTCACAAACTTGGTTTTACTGCTCAATAAGGGGTAAACCCTTCACCATATGCTTCTTATGCAGCAGATTCAGACCATTAAAACTCAGGTGACCAAACCTCAAATGCCACAACAATGTAGAATATTTCACAACTACACTCAGAGACATCAACAATTCATTCTGAATCTGTAGTGAAAACATTTTATTCTTCATCATGGACACCATTGCAATCTACCCATGCGCTTTGTCTCTAATGGTGCATACTCCTTTGAACTAGATCGTATGCCCCTTCTACATGAGTTGTCCAATGCTCAGTAGGTTGTGCTTTAGACCAAACACATAATACACGTCATAAATCTACTTTCATTCACCATGCCTGGTGCAGATGAGGATTTTTTCTTTCCCCATAACGAGAACCTTGTTGTTGTTCCCCATATTGACCTCGGACTAGATTATTTCATCCAATTTTGAGAACATCTCCTTGTTCATTGTCATGTGGTTGCTGCACCCACTATCGAGATACCAAACATTCTTCTGGCTCTCCTTCGTATTTTTGGCTTCATCCGTATAGTGGGCCTGCTACTGATTCTCCTTGGCCATCCTATTTCTACACTGTGAGATGTAATGGCCGAATTTCTTGCAATAGTAGCATTGGACCTTTGACATATCATTTTTTTGACCAGATTCGACTTGCTGGTTCTTCACATCGCCTCTTCCTCCTTGTTGATGGAAGTTGTAGTTGGTATCTCCTTCACTAGGGTTTGACCATCCTCCTTGCTTGTTGCTTTTCCCACGTCTGCCTCTGCCTCTTCCTCCTTGAGAACTAGAGGTGCCTTGGTGGGAGTCTTATTTGTCGCTATCTCAGAATGAGACCTGAGCCTTGAGTGCTTGCTCTAGAGAGGTTTGAGATAAACGACTAAGCCTCTGCTCATGCGTCTGCAATAAACCCATGAGATCATCTATCGATAGGATTGTCAGATCTCTTGAATCCTCTATCACAATCACAACAGAGTCAAATTGGGCAGGCAAACTTCTGATAATCCTCTCCACGTTTCTCTGGCTCTACACGATTTCTCCATTCAACCAACTCTCGTTGATAATGTTCGTTGTCCATGTGAAGAAGTCACTAATGGAATTGGACTCATTCATCTACAGGTTTTCGAACTCTCTCTTGAGCATCTACAGCTTCACCAACTCCACCTTGTTGGTGCCTTGATAAGAGTTAGCCAAAATATCCCAGGTTTGCTTCACCTTGGTGGCTGATGCAATCCGTGGGAAGATGGTCTCCTCAATCACTTGCATAATGTAGAATAGGGCCTTCTAGTCCTTCTTTGTGTTCTCCTTCAGTAGGTCCTTGTCTGCTTGGGAAAGGGCGGCTAGTGATACTGCATATATTGGTTTTGGGTAGCCATTTTTGACTAACTCCCATAGCTCTTGAGATCCGAATAGGATCTTCATCTGGATGCTCCAGTAATCATGATTTTTGTCATTGAAATACGGGATCTACAACTGCAGTGAATGGTTGCTTCCTGAAGCCATGCTTCAACTTCTATGTCAAGGGCACTAAAGCTCTAATACCAATTTGAAGTGGTGTTTAAAAATCAAGTCTGCCCAAGTGCGTAGAAATACCCTATGATTTTTGGTTGCACGATGCAAAAATCATGAAGGTGGGCAGAAGCAGCCGATCAACACCCCACAGCGCAAGTCATAGAGTGCACAATCTGACTGTGCTACGTAGTCAAGTGGTTGTCTAAGGACTTAGCCAAAATATTTGGTTGTTCCTATCTGACTGTGCAAAAGAGAGCTTGCGCAGTTAGACTGCGCTGTGCAAGCGAGCGAAAACCAGACACAGCCAAATAAGGCTAAAAATAATTCCATCCAAGGATGCACACTAGGTGTAGCATTGTCGGGTTTCACTGCACTGTCGAGCGTCATAGCGAGACTTTCCCAAAGTCGGGAGACGCACGTCTTCAACACTTAGATAAAAATAGAAGTCGTCGTCTGAAGTTTCCAAACTCCGAAAGCAGTGTCAGTAGTTCGAGATTCAAATGGATGACAATGGAGATGATTTTGTAAGTGGTCAATTATTGTCTCTTAGCCACTTGGAAAAGGAATACACAAGTTGTGCTCGAACACCTCCAAGAATTAAGTCTAAATATAGAGTGTAGTGTTACAAATGAACTCAAGAACATGAAATGATAAAATCATACAACGATGCAGAAAAGATAGATAAAACCCCAATTACCTGAAAATGGCAAAAAGTTTATTTGTATTAGAAAAATAGGTTATATAGATCCTCAATAGAGGGTTTACAAATTTTGTAGATGAGACTGTAGGATAGACGAAGAAACAAAATAAAATGCTGAGACTATTTCTCGGGTCTGATTCAGATAAGCACTCTGCTCACTAACATTTGTTCTCTTCTGCTGCTCTACGAATGACTACTATGGTCTCCACTTCCTACACTACTCTCAAATGACAACCAAGCTAGGGTTTATATAGCATGGGCTGAGTACCCAATCACCAACTATCACACGGATGAAATTAACCAATCACCTAAATTCGCATGAAAGAGATCAATGCATATTGGACAGATGTCAGAGGAAACGTGCGATGTCACATCGAACATTTTGACGAACTACCCAGCTTCTCTATTTTTGCCGAGCGAATTTCGGTATCACACATGTTCGAAGCATAGTTGGGAAAACAATTAGTGTTAATATTTCTAACACCCTCCTTTAAGCCTAATTTCATGAGCGCTTTGACTCCTAGTTGCTCTCGCAATCTGCTGAAGTCTTCCTCCTTCAAAGGCTTTGTGAAAATGTCCGCCAACTACTCCTTAGATCTGTAAAACTGTAGCTGAATTTCATCGAACTTCACCAACTCTCTGATGAAGTGATAACGAATATCAATGTGCTTCGTCCGATCATGGAACACTGGATCCTTCGACAGTGCTATGGTAGAATTGTTATCACATAACACTATTGTCGCACCTTCCGAAGGATGATTCAGTTTATTTTAGAACTCTTTACAGCCAAACTTCCTGGCATGCGATTGATGTGGTGGTGACATACTCTGCTTCAGCAGTGGACAACACAACGATTGGTTGATTCTTGTATGCCCATGATACTGCTTCTAATCCAATATGGAAAGCACACCCAAAGGTGCTCTTCCAATCGTCGATGCTGCCAGCCCAGTCGCTATCTGTGTAGCCCACCAAATCTAACTGGTCTCGTTTGGCGTAGAATAGGCCATGGTTCCACGTTCCATTGACATAGCACAAGATGTGATTTCTAGCTTGCCAATGTGTGTCCTTTGGAGTCTCCATAACATTACTGATTAGACTGGCTTCGAACATCAAATCTGGTCAAGTTGCAGTCAAATACATGACACTGCCAACTAGCCGTCTGAACAGAGTTGGATCAATGTTCCTCCTTGGTTCCATCTTGCTCAGCTTCAAACCTATGGCAACAGGTGTGATGGTAGGTTTGTTTTCCTCCATATTTAAATGCTTTAGGACATCCTTCACATACTTTCCCTGAGAAACGAAGATGCAATCTGTCAAATTTTCAACTTCAATGTCGAGAAAATATGTCATCAGCTCTATGTCCGTCATCTTGAACTTCTTCTTCATGGTTGTTCTGAACTGGTCGAACACAACAATGTTTTTTTGCCAATGTAAATAAAATTGTCCACATACAAGTAGACGATAATGAGCTCTCATGCTTCATTTATCTTCATGTATAGGGTGTGCTCATATGAATATTTTATAAACCCATTATCCTAAAAATAGCTATCAATATGGTTGTACCAAGCCCGGGGCACCTGCTTCAAATTGTACAGGGCCTTATTTAGCTTTAGGAATTTTCCCTCTTGGCATTCAATCTTGTAATTAGGTGGTTGGTCTATGTAGACCTCTTCCTTCAGAACTCCTTTGAGGAAAGTGAACTTGACATCCATCTGGTAAACACTCCAGCCCTGCTGGGCTGCCAGTGCTAGGATCATCCTCACTATATCAAGTTGGGCTACAAGTGCATACACCTCATGGTAATCAATGCTTGACTTTTGCTTATAGCCTTTTACCACCAATCTAGCCTTGTGCCTATCAACTTCTCCTTGGGCATTTAACTTCATCTTATACACCCACTTGACCCCAATGCTCTTCTTCCTTGTTGTAAGATCTGCCAATTGCCATGTATTATTCTTCTCAATGGCTTCAATCTCCTCGTCCATCACCTTCACCCACTTTTGATTCTGACTTGCATCTTCAAACTCGATAGGTTCAACCTCAATGAAGAAAGCAAAGTCAAAATATTCCTCATCTTGATGAGTTCGGGTTGCCTCATAGATATCTTGCAAGCTCCTTGTCTTCACAGGTGTGACCAAATTTTGGATTCTGCTTGCAAGTGGAGGTAACCGAGATGGTGAGGTTATGCTACTGCTGGAACTGCTTATGTTGCTTGAGGCTACAGGTGGTTGCATACTGTTCTCCTCCAAGTCAATAGACTCAACTATTGTTGGATCTAACTGGCCAGTCTTTGACTTCCAGTTCCAGGATTCATATTCAAGAAACTTCACATACGGTTGATGATGAGCTTTTTTATCATAGGGTTGTATAGTCAATATGCCTTTGCCTGTTCATCTTACCCTTTAAAAATACACTTCTCTGCTCTATCATCTAGCTTCTATCGCTTCTCTTCTAGAACATGTGCATATGCAATGCACTTGAATACGCGCAAATGAGCCACACATGGCTTCTAACCGCTCCAGGCCTTTTGAGGGATTTTGTCCTTCACATTTTTGGTGGGACATATTTTCAGTAGATAGACTACACAACTTACAGCCTCTACCTAAAACTTGTATGGTAATTCCTTTGCCTTCATCATGTTTCATGCCATCTCCATGATGGTCTGGTTATTCCTCTCAGCTACGTCGTTCTGATGCGATGTGTATCTGGCAGTGAGCTGCCTCCAAGTTCCATGCTACTTACAAAAATTGTGGAATTCATTAGAGATATATTCACCTACACCATCTTTCCTAAGAGTCTTGATCTGATATCCACTTTATTTCTCCACTAGAGCCTTGAACTCCTTGAATTTGGAAAATGCTTCTAACTTTAGCTTGATTGGATAAATCCATGTCTTGCGGCTAAAGTCATCAATGAAAGTCAAGAAGTATTTGTTATCAAAAAACATGCTGGTCTGCATCGGACCACAAATATCTGAGTGCACCAGCTCCAATGGTTGTGATGCTCTCCAAGACTGACTGGAAGGGAATGAATCCCTATGTTGTTTTCCAACTAAGAAGCCTTCAAAAACCTGGTTTTGCTATTGAATAAGGGGTAAACCCTTCACCATTTTCTTCTTGTGCAGCATATTCAGGCCATTGAAACTCAGGTGACTAAACCTCAGATGCCACAACCATGTATCATCTTTCACAACTGCACTCAAAGACATCAACGATTCATTCTAAATCTGCAATGGAAAAATTTTGTTCTTCGTCATGGACACAATTGTAATATACCCATGCGCTTTGTCTTTGATGGTGCATACTCAATATTTGAACTAGACCGTATACACCTTCTGCACGAGTTGTCCAATGCTCAGTAGGTTGTGCTTCAGACCAGGCACATAATACATATCACAAATTTGCTTTCGTTCACCGTGCCTGGTGTGGATGAGGATTTTTTGTTTCCACATCATGGGAACCTTGTTGTTTTTCCCCATCTTGACCTCAGAATGGACTATTTCATCCAGTTTGAGAACATCTCCTTGTTCCCTGTCATGTGGGTGTTGCATCTGCTATCGAGATACTAGACATTCTTCTAGCTCTCCTCCTCAATATTGTAATTCAACAACACGTTTCCTCTTATCACATTTTTGACTTCATTTGTATAGTGGGCCTGCTATTGATTCTCCTTGGCCATCCTCTTTCTGCACTATGAGATGTAATGTCCAAATTTCTTGTAATAGTAGCACTGGACCTTTGACATGTCCTTTTTCTGACCAGATCCAGCTTGTTGGTTCTTCGCACCATCTCTTCCTCCTTACTGATGGAAGTTGTAGTTGGTATCTCGCTCACTAGGGTTTGACCATCCTCCTTGCTTGTTGCTTTTCCCATGTCTACCTTTGCATCTTCCTCCTTGAGAACTAGAGGCACCTTGGTGGGAGTCTTATCTGTCATTATCACGAAATGAGACATGAGCCTTGAATGCTTGCTTTAGAGAGGTCTAAGACAAATGACTCAGCCTCTGCTCATTCATATGCAATGAACCCATGAACTCATCTGTAGAGAGGGTTGTCAAATCTCTCGACTCCTCTATAGCAATCATGATAGAGTCAAATTGGGCAGGCAAACTTTTGAGAATCTTCTCCATGATTCTCTGGCTCTACATGATTTCTCTATTCAATCAAATTTTTTTGATAATATCCATCATCTAGGTGAAGAATTCACTCATGGACTCGGACTCACTCATCTACAGGTTCTCAAAATATCTCTTGAGCATCTGTAGCTTCACCAACTTCACCTTGTTGGTGCCTTGATAAGAGTTGGCCAGAATCTTCCAGTCCTGCTTTGCCTTGGTGGTCGATGCAATCCACGGGAAGATGGTCTCCTTGAATGCTTGCATAATGTATAAGAGGTCCTTCTGTTCCTTCTTCATGTTCTCCTTCAGCAGGTCCTTGTCTGCTTGGGAAAGGACGACCATTGTTGTTGCATCTGTTAGTTTTGGGTAGTCATTTTTGATTAACTCCCACAACTCTTAAGATCTGAACAAAATCTTCATCTGGATGCTCCAATAATTGTAATTTTTTTCATTGAAATGCAATATCTACAACTACAACGAATGGTTGCTACTTGAAGCCATGATTCAACTTTCGTGTCAAGGGCATTGAAGCTCTGATACCAATTTGAAGTGGCGTTTAAAAATCAAGTTTGTCTGAGTGATGAGGCAAAACATTGCCTCATACAAAGACTACTTTTGATAACTTTTTAAACTATTTGGAACCACTTATGATATGATTTTGTACTAATTTTAGTGATACTATGCATTATATGATGATGTTTGCATATTGGAATGATAAAGTGCATATGACATATTTTGACTGTTTATCTATGTTTTATAATATGTTTTAGCTATAGTATTTGGTATATTTTGCATTAAATTAATATTGCAATATTAAGGGGCTGCTATATATTTGGTTTTATGCTTCTTTCACAAGATTTTTCCATCTTCTACTCACTTTGAATAATAAAAAATGTGCCAAGAACTTTGTCAACAGTTTGTGCAGAAAACATGATTTTTTTCATACAAATTCTAGCCAGTTGTACATATACAACATGGCTTGGAATTTGTCCACTCTAGCTGGTGCACAAGATGGAATTAGTCTTCTGGGAACTCTTGGAGATTATTTCCACCATCACAATTGTTCGCATGCGCTTCTGGTGCAAGAATTGTTGCAAACCCTGTTATGCTACCTAATATTCTGGAGCAGCTCCGAAATGAGCGCATAAACAACAATTTTGGTCAAAAGTGCCTTTAAATGCAACAAACGGGTAGTAAATGGTGGTTATAGTTGTTTAAAGGATATCCCTATCCTTTCCAACACTTTTCCTTCAACGGATGCATTCCAGCAGATGAAATGGATAAGGAGTAATGGATCATATCCCTGCATTCTAGAAATAGTTTTGCCAAAATTGTAACAGTCCTATATTGTAGCACAAAACCTTATCAATAATGTACCCTACTTGTATAAATAAAATGCTCCTATTTGGTTGAGCATATAGGAGGATATATAATCTAAAGGATAGATATTAGTAGAAGTTTAAATGTTGTAGCCTTGTATTATAGCAGAACAGTATTCTGTAGGATTTTCCCTTGCACTATTGTTATGTTACTACAAATTGAATAAAGGTGTAATTTTATCATTCATGTTTGCTTTTGAGTTTAGTGTGAGGATTTGATAGTGTAGAGCAAGTATTTTTTTCCCTCTTTTGGTTCAGGAAGCAAGGGCCACTTCCAGTCTCAGAAGAGGGATTATTCCTGCTAGAGTTCTACTAATTTCTTACTATAGCAGGTTAGCAGGAATCTGACAGCTTTGTGCATGGTTAATATTGAACTAAAATTCATCTAACATGTGGCACATGAATGCATTATAGTCAAGTCATCTAGAATAGATTTTATAGCATAAAATTTTTTGTTTCAGCTTCAGCATTTCCAGTCTGTATTTCCAATTTGCATCAAAGAATTTCTTGTTAATTCAGTTTGCTCCAGATTTACAACATTTTCTTACCAACATTTGAATTTCATCATTGTCTTAGGATTCATTTTATGTAGGTATGAAATTTAAATTTTGAAAAAGTTTCATTTGTTGTTATAGTTAATTCTGTGATTTCAATTTTGTTATTTTAAATTTTGTCAATTGAATTTTGTCATTTTCAATAGTTCAGATTTGCTTTTCTGCAACTGTGTGAATTTAAATTATGCAAGGATAAGTAGGCACTCAGTTTTAGTTTCTAGGAGATTAAAAGGGACACATGACACCCCCAAAAACTAACTATTTCACTAATAAAGCCATCTCTTAATTGAACTAATCCTTGAAATGTTTACCTTTCATATTGTATATAGCCTTGGACACCGCCCTAGATTGACAAACATAATGATTAAATGATGAAGAGTTGATGACACTCATCATTTTTTGCATCATTTCCAGGGACTCATAGGTATTGTTAGGATAAGCATAGCAGTCCAGGAACTGACCTGTTACAGGTAACAGTTCTTAAAAACCGAATTCTAGTTCATTTAGTGGATGAGCATGGATGAATAGGCCAAGAGACGAAAGGGGAAGGTTTATTAGAACTGGCTCTTTTCCACCAAGGTGTTATTCACAATCTAGTGAAGATCTACCTATGTATGAACTTCCTAAAAGACTTAAATGAGAAGCATCTTCTTCATCAACTAAAATTACAGAGTCTTTGCAAGAACTCTTAGAGACACTTACCTCTATACATACCCATAGGGCTGATCCATCTGAACCAGTTGAACAAATTAAAGTTGAGGAAGCACCTATGGAAGAACAAGGAGAACATGATAGGGATATTGTTGGTCATGATGCTGATAATCCTCCTATTAGAACTTTTGCATACCCTATTCGTCTGAATCCTACTCAGAATGCTCTTATGAAAATAATTTCACCCTCATTATTACCAATATTTAGGGGAGTTGTTTTTTAAGATCTTGATCAATTTCTATTTGAATTCAATGTTTTGTGTCAGACTTATGACTATGTCAATGACAACCAAAAAATAAATTTATTTCCTTCTACACTCAAAGATGTAGCCTTACGATGGTTAATGAGCCTTGAACCAGATTCAATCCGCACTTGGGATCAAATGGAAACTGCATTTTTGGATAAGTATCAGGAGTATTGTAGAGTGAGAAATATGAAGGATGAGTTATTTCGGATAAGACAAGAAGAGGATGAAAACTTAGAGGATTATCTTTATAGATTTGCCTTTATCCAAAAGATATGTGGTCCTGTGGAAACTAACTTATTAAAAACTATATTTTTGAGATATTTGCAGGATGACTCTAGAGAAGTATTGGACTTAATGAGAAAAGGAGATATAAACCAGCTTGATATTAATGATATTGTAGAGTTGTGCAAAAATTATTCCCACACTAGGCAAAGAAGGAAAAGGAATCCTGGTAATACTGATATAAAAACTTTGATGGAGGAAATGGCTAACATGAAAACTGATTATTAATATAAATTGTCCTAGATGTAGGACATGCTTATTCCTACATCTAGGACAATAGGAATATAAAATCCAATTCTTCACCACCCCTAGCTATCTATTGTCCTAGATGTAGGAATAAGCATGTCCTACATGATTATCCTTTGGATAGAACCTCTATCTTAACTATTTGTGGCATTTTTTCAAAAGAGAATAACACTGATAAGTGACATCTCCTACCTCACCTTAAAAATGTTTTGCAAACCCAAACTGAAGAACTTAATTTTATTGGGCAGAGGCCAGGAGGTAAATTTTCACAATACCAGAATGCACCTCATTTCCCTACAAGTTGGGGACAAAATCCTTGGAATATGCCTTGGGGATATTCAGAACCACCTTCACAACCATGGAATCAATCTTGGTCAGCCCCTCAATATTGGTCACATCTTGGTTGGAATCAACCATGGAATCCTGTTAATCCACCTTGGACACATAATCAAAAATATGGGCAGAGATGGGGGCCACAATACCCATCATATCAAGGGTAGCAGAGGTATCAAGGACAGACTCAAAACCTACTGTCAACTCCTAATCAGAACTTTCAAGGAAGAATACCACCACAACAATCACAACCAGTTAAGAAACATCCACTTCTAGCTCAGCCTGTGGCTAACCCCAATAACAACAGACAAGCCACCCCTATTTATGGAGTTGAGCCTAAAGAGACTACTGTAGTCCATTTCCTTAGCTGTAGTAACATCCAACTACGTTTAGGTAAGGTTTTACCTGATCCTGCACCACCCTGTTGATAAGCAACACACCCCCACTGAAAAATGAGATTCCATCCTTAGAAAATTCTGAACTTTCATTTTTTGCAACAGGGACCCTCTTGATCTTTTCAGGTTTTAAATCCAAATTTGCTTGCCTCCTTTTTAAAGTTGTGCTTTTTCTTGCATTCTAGCTGTGTTATCCAAGAATTCACTTTTTACATGCTAGAATCATTCATGCACAAGCAAAATCTTGCACCGATATCGAGAAAATCCAGAAAATAGTTGCATAATTCATCGAAAAATCAAACTTTCCATTTTTGGTAGTGTCGCGATATCGCGACACTTCCATTTTCGAAAATGTCGCGATATCGCGACAGGTAAGTCAAAATGCGGCTAAGTGCCAGAAAGGTCACGATTTCGCGACATGTCGCGAAATCGCGACAGTTTTTTGGAGAGAGAAGCAAGTTGTACGGAGGGCGCGATTTTGCGACATGTCTCGAAATCGCGACATGTCACATTTTCACGGTAGGAGAGAGAAAGTGGGCTGTAGAATGAAAAATTGGCTAAGTCGCAAACATGTTCCAAAATCACGGTCAACGCGGTCAACGCATGCAGGTAAGGGAACTGTCGCGATATCGCGACGTGTTCTAGAATCGCGACTGAAAATCGGGATGGCTGTACGGAGGCCAGGAGGGTCGCGATTTCGTGACACGTCACGAAATCGTGACATGTCACGTTTTCGCGGCCGATGAGGGAGGAAGTTGCCGATGCGCTGGTAGGGTCGCGATTTTGCGACATGTCGCGAAATCGCAACATGTCGCAGAATCGCGGTAGGAGAGAGAAAGTCATAAGTTGACCTGAAAGTGCATTCCGACGGGAAACAGAAGGCATCCTGGGGTAGCGACACATGTCAAAGCATGAATGGGACAAACAGAAGCCGACATGCAAGCTTATTTTGCGGTTTTTAATCTGTTTTTAATGTTTTAAGCTTTTGATTTAATTAAAATGCTAATCTAATGCATCTTTTTGTCTTTCATGCAGGATTCCACCTGGCACTTGCGGGACAACCGGGAAAGACCATAAAGGCAAATATAAAGTGCAGATTTAGTCAAGGGACGCCATGCTAGAAGAGAAGAAGCCGGTAAAGCATTCAATAGCAAATTTATTGCAGACTTGATAGCATGAAGACAATTTCAACACAGGGATGGCTTTACGGAGATCAGATTTGAGAGAAGTGGTGACTCATCCGGCTCACCAGCAGAATTAATGGAGGCATTTATTTGTAGCTGCGGATGAATGCAAGTTGCATTTGATTTTATCTTCTCCACTTATGGCAGTTGACTGCACAGATTTGCCGAAGGGTTAAGTTCTATCCGGACTTTGATTTTTAAATGGATTTTTATTGTAAAACCCGGGTCCTAGGGTTTAAGTGCGATAAGATTTAGGGTTTGAAGAAGATATTTTGAAAAGATCAAGGTCTGTCCTGAGTCTATAAATACAGATTCTAAATGTAATCGCAGGAGGCGGAGACTTAGAAATAAAAGGCTTATAAGCAATTTCTTGCAAATTTTGTGAAATCCTTTGTTTCTGGACTTGGAGTTGATGTGCTTTAGCTTTTCTGTGATAGCATGGCCAGGAGCCTAATCTTTTGCAGAGTGTGATAAGTGTATCTTCTTTTATTATCCGTTCCATTTAAAGTTTGTTAGATATATGTCGTGAATCTGAGTTATCAAGTTTAAATATGCTGTTAGGCTTCAGTTGTTCTCTTGTCTGCTAGGGGAAATTATAGATTTCAGGTGTAAGTTTGTTCTAATTGCTCTGTCTTCACTGTGTGAGCTAGGCTGCCGATGAAAGATACTAGTTTTAACCAGCTGCCCTTGGATTTATAATTTTCTCCTAGATCTGTTTCACTCTGCCTTGTGCTCTTAGTTGAAAGTGATCTTAGACTGACTGGACACTTTCTTCTGGGATTTGTTCTGTTGTGAAGCTGATAGCATAGATAAGATTGATAGTTTAGGGTTTTACAGTTTAATGTCTGATAAACTTCTCTTTTTGCCCTACCCTACCCTCTCTTTGCTTACCATGAATGATCCATTTTTATTTTCTTTATTTGCCTTTTATTTAAATCTGCTGACCCATGAGAGCTAGATCAAGAAATCAAGTCAAATCTGATTGTCAACAACTTTTGCAACTATTGAACAAGTTCAGGAACCCCCGTAAGGTAACAGAGCAGTCCATATTGAAATCTATTCCGAAGTGGAAAAGAGTGAATTGCCATTCGACCCAACTCTGTAACTCGCACCTTGGATAACCAGCTAGATCCTAAAGATGAGTGGGATTCGTCCCGTGGGTGTCTCCGGAGCTTTCCCTGCCTCATCCTTTCCCGGGGTGTGCATGAAAGCCGGACCAACAACCTAATTGGCGCTAGAAGGAGGGCCTGAACTCAGTTCAAGTATTGTAAGGGCATAAAAGCAACATTTTTAAGGACCCACAGTGAACTCCGGACAGTTTTTTAAATTGTCAGTACAGTTTTCTAAATTGTCAGTGCAATTTTTTAAATTTTTAGTACAGTTTGAAAGTTGTCAGTATAGTTTTTAAAATTGCCAGAGAAGACCTCAAGTTAAGAACAATTTTATCTCCACTGGCAGTTATCCAATCACAACTCAGAACATCACTGTCAGCCAAGTAATAATGGCAAATTGGTTGGGCCCCACAGCTTTGAACATTCCGGGTATAGCCCATGACTTTCCCAGAAGCCCGGAAAGATATCTCCCCAGGTACAAACATGATGGGACAAGAATTGTAGAAGAACATCTGCTAGCTTTCAAAAATGCTTTAAGATTGTTAAATATACAGCATGAAGATGTGGCCTGCAGATTGTTCCCGTTCACTCTCCAGGAGGGAGCTTATGACTGGTTTTTAAACCTCACCAGCAATTCCATTACTAGCTGGGATGATCTAGAGAAAGCTTTTATATCACGGTTCGGTGAAGTGATAGATCCCAAGCATTTTATATCAAGCAATTTTCCAACATCAAGAAAGAGTCGGGAGAAACTGTCGGGTCTTTCAATATGAGGTTTCAAAGAGCTTACGGTAGAATGATTGGCCATTACATCCCAAATGCAAATCTGGCATTAGAAATCTACAAGAATGCATTGGATTCGGTGACCTCTATTTTCCTCAAGAGAGACATTAATATCACAACCCTGGCAGGTGCTTATAAAGAAGCCTTAATTCTTGAAAGACAGTTAGGACCTCAAATTCTGAGCAGTCCTTTGATATCCTATGTTACACAGAACATGCCTATTCCAGACCCCATTCCACATCATGAGTTAGTGCCAACATGTCATGCCTTACCCAAGGAGACTCCATTAACTGTGACATCCACTCAGCATGTGCAAAATACAGAGAAAAGTTCGACAAATTCAAAGTGCGAGTGCTTGAACCGAACAGCTTGTGATCCGGCACCACCCAAATCTAAGTTTTTCCTGGTGAGTTAAATTTTCCTAGAGATCAAAGAAATATTGATATTTCTAGTTCACCCAAAAACAAGTACAACCAGGGTTTCGATTCTTTCACTTTTCTCGAAGAGACAAAAAGTCTTGTACGAGACTCCGTGGATGAAATGCAAGATTTTCAACGAGTCAAAAGGGACAGTTATGACTTGAGATGTGAGAGTCCGAACTTAACAATGATCCTTCCTCATCGGAGGATGATGAAAGTGAGATTCAATGTCACTATGCAGAAGTAACTGAGGAGGATAACATCATTGAGGATATGAGGGAACTTAAAGCTGACATCACCCTCTATGAATCGCCTCAGATTGTTGAACAAAACATTAACTTGATTGAGGCTTACTTTGGACCACCTGTTGGATTTCAAGAAAAGGAGGAAAAGATGGTAAATATGAATGTGGTCAGCCAACTTGGAATTGATGAACTTTCTCAACATAAGCCTGCAACTTCTGAACATAATGTCAAAGAGAAGGCTATAAACTGTGTTGATGCGAGATATTGGAGTTTATAATTTGGCAACTGAAAAGGTGGGAACAGTTATAGCTCTAAACCATCACAACAATGATGTTTGGACATTGCACATTGATGAGGTTAAATCTAAGCAAGGCTCCAGGTGAAAAGGAAAATTGTAAGCATTCTGCTAGAGGGATAAAAATTGAAATCCTGGATATTGAAGCAGTGCAGCAACCACAAAATGTTCAAGTTGTTAAGAACCAGGGCATACAGATAAAACATGATTTCTTTCAGTTGTCACATAATTTTGAAAATGTGGTGGTCTGGGTCTGTCAAGATTTTAAGGTATTTGATCCTGGGGTTTTTTACATTCAATCCTTTTGAAAGAACTCTACAAACCCTTCAATTAGAAGCATGAACATGTTATCATATGATTTGTTATTATATGATTTGTTTAATTTGAAGGAGTTGCAGATTTGTTTTTCAAATGGGACAGGGAAGACAAGTAAACCCAAGTCTTTCCCAGATAGCAAATTTTTGAAGCATAGTCTGGAGTGCATTTCGTCAACAGGACCTGAAAGGTAATTTTTTTTAAAATTACTTGCATGGTCCAATTTTTTTTAAGGCACCATTTCTCTGCTTTCCCAACTGCTGCATTTTTTGAGTATGAAGGGAAGTTGTAACATATGTATGCATTGTAAGTAAGTATTTTGTTTTTTAGTTTTATTTCTTTGTCAGTGCAGTTTTATTTTTAAATGTCTGTACAGTTTTAATCTGTTTCAGTTTAATTTTAATGCTCTGCAGTTCTTTTAGTTGCTCCGTCTTAATTTTTAGTCTTTAGTTTTTCAGTTTTAGCTTGTGCAGTTTATTTCTTTTGTCAGTGCTTTTTATTTCCTTTCTTTGTCTTTTTATGTCAGCTTGCTTTTATTTTAGTCTCGATGCTTTTGTTTCGTTTTATTTGCTTTAATTCTTTATTGCAGTTATTTTTCTTTGCTGTCTGTACAGTTGCAGTTTAATTTATTTCAGTTGCAGTTTAATTTATTTCAGTTGCTTTAGTTTATTTCAATGTTGTTGCAGTTTAGCTTTGCTGCAGTTCAGTAGTTTTAGTTGTTTTGCTTCAGTTCTTTTAGTTTATTTCTTTTATTGCCTGTACAGTTTTTATTTTCTTCCCTGCTTTTCCTTTTCTTTGCTGTCTGTACAGTCTTTTGTTTTAGTTTTATTTTGTTGCTTGTGCAGTTTTATTTGTTGTCTGTGCAGTTTTAATTTATTTGTTTCAGTTCTTAGTTTATTTGTTTTAGCTTAATTTTGCTGCCTGTACAGCTGTGCTTTGCATCCTTTGTAAATAGCCTTGCAGTTTGTTTTATTCCTTTGTCTGTACAGCTGTGCAGTTTTTAGTGTTTAGTTTATTTTATTTGCAGTCTGTGCAGTTTTGATTCTGTTTTGCTTTAAATCCTGTGCCTGTCCTTGGAAGCCTGTACAAAGTCCTTTGGCTTCTAAAATTCTATCCTTTAAACCTCTGCCTGAGCAATCAATGAAAAGTCAGCCTGCTGAAAATTATTTTATTCCTAGCTGATAAATCCTCAATCCGGTGCCTCCCCATTCTGCTCATTATTCTAATTGAGATAGTCTACTTGCACTGAACTGTGGAACTATTTTGTTATCCAGGATGAAGGTAGAGAGATGATTGGATCTTGTGTCTTACTTGCCACAGTTGTTTTAATGATAGAAAAACTGTTATGCTGTTTAGTTGGAGGAACTCCCGAGGAATCCAAGAAAAGCTGGTTATAAGAGGGGACTATGGTTCATGCAATTATTTGGGTGTCACCAGAGGCTATCAATGCCTAGACTGAAACAGTTCCAGATTGATCAAGTGTTAAAAGAAAATTGTGATTTCCCTAAAAGCATCTCAGATATTGATATATTTCAGAGGGAGAGATATAAAAAAAAAAAAGAGGAAGAAAAAAAGAGAAAAAAAGAGTTATATATTAAAAGAGGCAGCCAATATTAGATTCTGCCCTACAGTTGTAAATTGGGTCGTGTAAATCTAAAGGGTAACTCTGTCTAGGCTGTAAAAGGCTAAACTAGTAAACAGAGCTCTACTCGGTTTCCCCTTTTACAATCTAGAAAAGTTGATTAATCCAAGTTTATCATTCAATTCAGTCATCCTTGAAGAAAGTTTTATACCCTTTGAAATTGCACATCAAAAATCTTCCTTGAAGTAATCCAGCCTAGTATGTCCTTGGGAAATTTTAACAGCTGGCAGTTAGCAGTCAATTTATTGTGAAGAATGTCTGTGGCAAGGCATGATGCATGGTCTTTTTGTTTTGAAACCAGAGTCTTGGGTTCTAAAATAGTGCTACTATTTTACCCGTAGATATCGCCATTTGTTGATAAGCAACACACCCCCACTGAAAAATGAGATTCCATCCTTAGAAAATTCTGAACTTTCATTTTTTGCAATAGGGACCCTCTTGATCTTTTCAGGTTTTAAATCCAAATTTGCTTGCCTCCTTTTTAAAGTTGTGCTTTTTCTTGCATTCTAGCTGTGTTATCCAAGAATTCACTTTTTACATGCTAGAATCATTCATGCACAAGCAAAATCTTGCACCGGTATCGAGAAAATCCAAAAAACAGTTGCATAATTCACCCGAAAAATCAAACTTTCCATTTTTGGTAGTGTCGCGATATCGCGACACTTCCATTTTCGAAAATGTCGCGATATCGCGACCGGTAAGTCAAAATGCGGCTAAGTGCCAGAAAGGTCGCGATTTCACGACATGTCACGAAATCGCTACAATTTTTGGAGAGAGAAGTAAGTCAGTACGGAGGGCGCGATTTTGCGACATGTCACGAAATCGCGACATGTCGCATTTTCGCGGTAGGAGAGAGAAAGTGGGCTGCAGAATGAAAAATCGGCTAAGTCGCAAACATGTTCCAAAATCGCGGTCAACGCGGTCAACGCATGCAGGTACGAGAACTGTCGCGATATCGCGACGTGTTCTAGAATCGCGGCTGAAAATCGGGATGGCTGTACGGAGGCCAGGAGGGTCGCGATTTCGTGACACGTCACGAAATCGCGACATGTCACATTTTCACGATCGACGAGGGAGGAAGTTGCCGATGCGCTGGCAGGGTCGCGATTTCGCGACATGTCACGAAATCGCGACATGTCGCAGAATCGCGGTAGGAGAGAGAAAGTCATAAGTTGACCTGAAAGTGCATTTCGGCTGAAACAGAAGGCATCCTGGGGTAGCGACACGTGTCAAAGCGTGAATGGGACAAACAAAAGCCGACATGCAAGCTTATTTTGTGGTTTTTAATCTATTTTTAATGTTTTAAGCTTCTGATTTAATTAAAATGCTAATCTAATGCATCTTTTTGTCTTTCATGCAGGATTCCACCTGGCACTTACGGGACAACCGGGAAAGACCATAAAGGCAAAGATAAAGTGTGGATTTAGTCAAGGACCGCCATGCTAGAAGAGAAGAAGCCGGTAAAGCATTCAATAGCAAATTTATTGCAGACTTGATAGCATGAAGACAATTTCAACACAGGGATGGCTTTACGGAGATCAGATCTGAGAGAAGTGGTGACTCATCCGGCTCACCAGTAGAATTAATGGAGGCATTTATTTGCAGCTGCGGATGAATGCAAGTTGCATTTGATTTTATCTTCTCCATTTATGGCACTTGACTGCACAGATTTGCCGAAGGGTTAAGTTCTATCCGGACTTTGATTTTTAAATGGATTTTTATTGTAAAACCCGGGTCCTAGGGTTTAAGTGCGATAAGATTTAGGGTTTGAAGAAGATATTTTGAAAAGATCAGGGTCTATCCTGAGTCTATAAATATAGATTCTAAATGTAATCGCAGGAGGCGGAGACTTAGAAATAAAAGGCTTATAAGCAATTTCTTGAAAATTTTGTGAAATCCTTTGTTTCTGGACTTGGAGTTGATGTGCTTTAGCTTTTCTGTGATAGCATGGCCAAGAGCCTAATCTTTTGCAGAGTGTGATAAGTGTATCTTCTTTTGTTATCCATTCCATTTAAAGTTTATTAGATATATGCTGTAAATCTGAGTTATCAAGTTTAAATATGTTGTTAGGCTTCAGCTTGTTCTTTTGTCTCGCTAGGGGAAATTACAGATTTCAGGTGTAAGTTTGTTCTAATTGCTCTGTCTTCATCTGTGTGAGCTAGGCCGCCGGTGAAAGATACCGCTTTAACCAACTGCCCTTGGATTTATAATTTTCTCGCTAGATCCGTTTCACTCTGCCTTGTGCTCTTAGTTGAAAGTGATCTTAGACTGACTGGACACTTTCTTCTGGGATTTGTTCTGTTGTGAAGCTGATAGCATAGATAAGATTGATAGTTTAGGGTTTTACAGTTAAAGTTTGATAAACTTCTCTTTCTGCCCTACCCTACCCTCTCTTTGCTTACCATGAATGATCCATTTTTATTTTCTTTATTTGCCTTTTATTTAAATCTGCTGACCCATGAGAGCTAGATCAAAGAATTCAAGTCAAATCTGATTGTCAACAACTTTTGCAACTACTGAACAAGTTCAAGAACCCCCTGTAAGGTAATAGAGCAGTCCATATTGAAATCTATTCCAGAAGTGGAAAAGAGTGAATTGCCATTCGACCCAACTCTATAACTCGCACCTTGGATAACCAGCTAGATCCTAAAGATGAGTGGGATCCATCCCGTGGGTGTCTCCGGAGCTTTCCCTGCTTCATCCTTTCCCGAGGTGTGCACGAAATCCGGACCAACACACCCACTATTGAATAAATTGATGGAAAGCAAGAATTTTCAAGTCTAGAAAAACCACAAACAGAGCAAAAAGAAGGAAAAACAAAAAGTTTACAAGGAAAAATTGAACTTGCCTCAGCAGACCTTTCGTATCCTGAAAGGTTTGACCACACTATCACTCCTCCTGAATCAGAATTAATCATAGAATTGAGGAAAATGTCTATCTCACTCCCTTTGTTGTAGGCAATAAAGGATGTACCTCTAATTAAGAAAACCATTCAGGAGTTGTGCATTAGGAAACCTGGTAGGAAGAAGAAAGCCTTTCCTAAGACTATGCAAGTAGAAGGTAAGTTGGCTGACCTGCTCTCTAGAAAACTAGTACCCCCCAAATATGGTGATCCAGGGAGTCCAGTAGTTACAATTATTGTTGGGTTAGTTCAAATTCCAAATGTACTTATTGATTTAGGAGCTGCAATCAACGTGATGACTAAGGAAACCATGCAAAAATTGCAGCTCAATAATCTTAGTCCTACTACCACAATTTTGGAAATGGCAGATAGGTCAGTGGCCAAACCGAAAGGAATTCTGGAGGATGTTGCCATTGAAGTGTCTTCTTGGGAATATCCTATAGATTTCTTAGTATTGCAGCCTAGAAACTCAGCTAATGGCTATCCTATTATTCTAGGACGACCTTGGCTTGCCACTATAGCTGCATTTATAGACTGCAGGTCAGGTGAGATGACTATTTCAAATGGTGTAGACCTAAAAAATATTTCCTTGTATCCACCAGCCCAACCTTCAACCAAATTTTTTGGACAGATATGGTATCCTGAGTCTGATGAAGAACATGAAACTATTGTCACCTTGGCCACCGTTGTAGTAAAGGAACATATTGAAGAACTTAATTCACTAGAAAGAGAAATCTTTGAACATGAAACAATTTTGGTGAAAACATTGCAAGAAGAAGGCCTTAGGGATGATCAAATTCTTGTCCATCGTTTGTTATGGAAATATGAAGAACAAACTGCTGAACATCTGTCATCTATTCCACTACAAGAAAGCTCCTTCACATTGCCACATGGATGGCATCATCATCTTCTGACTTCTTTCACCTGTCCTATGCAAATGATCCCATCAGGTATCACATTTACACCCGAATCAAGAGTATTTCATACTCTGCAGCCACATCATTGTCCCTTAAATGCTTTAATCAGTAAATATGAGGCTGGCAACTCTGTTTATCCAAGGATTAAGCAGATTGAGATACAACCAGGAAAGTTTTTGAACATTAATAGTTGGTTGACTAATGAGCAAGAAGCCAAATTATTTGTTGTTTTACAGAGACATGTTCAGGCTTTTGCTTGGAGTTATAAGGACATGACTGGCATTCACCCTGATGTGTGTACACATAGAATATACACTGAAGATGTTAAACCTGTGAGACAACCTCAAAGATGTTTGAACCCTGCTTTGAAAGATATTGTCAAGGAAGAAATTGAAAAGCTTTTAGATGTAGGATTCATCTATCCAATATCAGACAGTAGATGGGTTTCTCCATTAGTCATTGTTCCAAAGAAAAATGGGAAAATGAGAGTGTGTGTGGATTACAGAGAGTTAAATAAAGTAACACATAAGGACCATTTCCCATTACCTTTCATAGACCAAGTATTAGACACCCTTGCTGGCAAGAAATTTTTTTGTTTTCTTGATGGATTCAGTGGTTATAATCAGATACAAGTTGCACCTGAAGACCAAGAGAAAACTACTTTCACATGTCCTTGGGGAACCTTTGCTTATAGGGTTCTACCTTTTGGTTTATGTAATGCTCCAACAACATTTCAAAGAGTTTTTTTGGCCATATTCTCTGATTTGACAAATGAGAGTGTAGAGATTTACATGGATGATTTCATAGTATTTGGGGATAGTTTTGAATATACTTTGGAACAACTTGAAAAAGTTTTAATACGTTGTGAAACATACCATTTGTCTCTTAATCCTGAGAAATGCTTCTTAATGATGGAGGAAGGGATTGTCCTTGGTCATCATATCTCCTCTTATGGGATCAAGGTTGATCCTAAAAAGGTGGAAGTCATCAAAAACCTTCCTCCTCCAAAAACTCAAACTGATGTGAGGAGTTTCTTGGGACACATTGGTTTCTACCGTAGATTTATTGCCAATTTCAGTACCATAGCCAATCCAATGTTTGCATTACTAATGAAAAATTCTGAATTTTCTTGGTCTACTGAGTGTCAAAAGTCTTTTGAGGAATTAAAAGAAAAGTTAACAACTCCCCCTGTATTGAGAGGACCTAATTGGGAATTGCCCTTCCATATTCAAACTGATGCTTCCAATACTGCTATTGGAGCTGCATTAGGGAAAATTGACAATGGGGAGCATTATGCCATTTATTACATCAGTAAAAACTTGACAGGAGCTGAAAAGAACTACACTACTACTGAGAAGGAATTCTTAGTTGTAGTATATGCTATTAATAAGTTTCGACACTATATCATAGGATATCAGGTATTCATTCATACAGATCATGTTGCCATTAAATACCCGATGAATAAACCTCTGGTTAGTGCAAGAATTATTCGTTGGTTAATACTATTGCAAGAATTTGATATCACTATAGTTAATAAACCAGGGAAAGCTAATGTAGTTGCAGATTTTCTATCAAGATTGCCAAATGAAGATACAAGAGAGTTGGTTGAAGATGCATTTCCTGATGAGAAATTGTTTGCTATTTATGTGCAGTCTCCATGGTTTGCAGATATAGCTAATTATTTGGCTACAGGAAAAATTCCTCTTCACTTTACTCCTAAACAAAGGAAACAGTTAATCAAGCAAAGTTCTTCTTTTAAATGGATAGGAGGTTTACTTTTCAAATGCAGTCCTGACCATGTTTTGCATAGGTGCATCCGCAAGGATGAGGTATATGATATCCTATGGGCATGTCATGATGAACCTTCAGGAGGACACTATTCAGTCAAGAGTACAATTCGAAAGATCTTGGGTACTGGTTATTACTGGCCATCTTTGCATAAAGATGTGAAAAATTATGTTAGACATTGTGATGCATGCCAAAGGATGGGAAAACCTACCTTCACTAGTGAAATGCCATTACAACCTCAAGTAGGAACAGAACCATTTGAGAGGTGGGGGTTAGATTTTGTAGGACCCATTGACCCTCCTTCCCAAGGGAAAGTGCATATCTTGGTATGTACTGACTATGTAACCAAATGGGTAGAAGCCCGTGCTTTTAAGCATGCTCGAGAAGAAAAAGTTGTTGATTTCCTATATTCATAGATTTTCCTACATTTTGGGGCCCCACAATCCATCACCACTGATCAGGGACCTCAGTTTACCTCAAAATTTGTTGAAGCCTTTACAAAGCTATATGAAATCAAACACCAAAAATCCTCACCTTACCATCCACAATCCAATGGCCAAGTTGAAGTGACAAATAGGGAATTAGAGAGGATCTTAACCAAAACTATAGCAGCCCATAGGAGGAATTGGGTGGAGAAGTTACCTGAAGCAATTTGGGCTTATAACACCACTTGGAAATCCACTACTGGATTTACTCCCTATGAATTGGTTTATGGTAAAAAGCCTCTTTTGCCTATTGAGTTTGAATTACTAACTCTTCGAACTACTTTGGAAGTTGGTATTGATTTGTCATAGGCACAAACGGACCAGATTCTATAGCTCAATGCATTGGATGAGCTAAGGAGGGATGCATTGCACCAGACCGAGGTGATCCAATCACAACACAAGTTGTGGCATGATAGTCATATCCAACAATGGAAATTTCAACAAGGCGATTGGGCTTTGTTGTTTGACTCATGATATGAAGACTATCCTAGCAAGTTGCAGACTCGGTGGCTCGGACCTTATCAAGTTGAGGAGGTATTTGCAAATGGAGTTGTACGTCTTTCACCAATAGATGATTCAAGAAGGAAAATGGTGGTTAACGGTCATCGTCTTCGGATATATCACAAACCGTTAACCAAGGAGGAGTTTCTCAAGCAAGTAGGAAACTTGGATGTATCAGTATTGGAAGAAACCACTTCTTCCAAGATGGACTCAATCAAGTGACATGAACCAAAATATATAAAAAAATATATATATATATATATATAAAATAATAATAATTCAGAATGTGAAAACCTCTTTGAGGCGCATCTGAATTGGGCTTACATGAAAACCGGTTTTTTTGGCATGTTTGCCTCATGGACCCACCACCATTCCATCCATTCTCACCATTGTTTCACTATTTACCATTCCATTCATTCTCACCTCTATTTCACTATTTTTCAGATTGCACCTGTTACACTCTGTGAGGAGTCAGTTTAAAATCAGCAGAAAACAACATCTGTACAAAATATAGATAGAATGGTTTCTTCAAGTATGTGCCTTTTTCTATTTTAATATTGTAAATATTTATTATGTAGTGTATGATATCCCTAGTTAGTATAAAGCATACATAAGGTCTGGTTCCAGAAAGTTATCAAGGTAGTCTAAGGCAGAAAAGGCTCTTCAAATGCTCTTGAAAGGTACTGCTCTGGAACGAACCTGCTGCACATAACAAGTTTTCGAATGAAGAAGCTTTAGAATTAGTTTCGAAATGAAAAGGGTATATGCTCTGGAATGGACTATGCGATAAAACCGATTGGAATGAATTAACAAAAAGGTTAATTCATTAATCTCTGGAATCACATGGCTAAAAAGTCAAATAAATTAAATTTTCTGAAGGTTTTGCACCAATTGGGTTGGAAATAGTATTTGGAACGCAGGTTTCAAATTTGAGTTCCAAAGCAAATATTTGAGGGGGCATGGAGTTTCAAAAATTGTTGCATGTGACCAGTATGGCACACGACTCAAAGCTTGTTGAAAAGGGGGACTCTCGTAAAAATTTAATTATCCCATATCACTCCCGATAGCTGCAATTATACGATGACATGCAGTAACATCCGGTTGATGGTAACTTCTGCATGCAATGAATTGCCACCACGTGCCAAGTTCACGTTACCTAGCACGTTTGGAAGTTATTCTGGCGCTGCACTCATTTACTCTTCACCCTCGAGCATTACTCTTTACAGACTCAAGTATTCCAAAGCTGAGAAAAACCTACAGTAAAATTTTTAGGCCTAAGATACGTAGAACACCAATCATTGATAATGGGAGGACAGAAGAATAAAATTGAGCCAGATAACATAGAATATTTGTAGAAATATGGGGAATGCATGCAAATTTTTACTGAAGGGGGATTTCTGCCCTTCTTGCACAAGTTCGATGGGTATTCAGAAGGGTTGGTTGCTGAGTTTGCACGTACCTTCCGCAACAACCAAATTCATATCAGTGGCATGACCATCCAGGTAAGCCCCAAAATTCTCAGCTAGGTTATTGAATTGCCATTGCATGGGGTTCAAATTGGAAAATCAGGGAAAAATACTTTAGTTGAACTTGTAAATCAATTCAGGGGAAATGAGGATAGGCCCACTGAGTTTATATTGAGTAATAATATCTGCAAGGGGGTCAAAAGAACAAGTTTACAACCTCCTTGGGATGAAGTTGCAGTATGGGTCATTAGGTTTTTGACCTACGATGGGCAATTCCCTATCCTCTCAGGACATCATATGAGAATTTTAACCCATCTTCGCCATGGCAACTCAAACCCTGAGCTTAAGGTAAACCTTCCTCTGTATTTATATCAGGAGCTGGTAAATATGGCCAAAAAGTACCAAGCAGGAAAAGGGTCTCCCAAACACCATGGCCTAATCAATATTATATGCAGACATCACTTCAGGGGAAACCCTAGAAGCTTTGATAGGTTTTTTCATGCATGGAATGAGTTGATTGAGGAAGAGGCAGTTGAAAGCCCTGGATCTAAAGAAGAGGTAGAGGTTGAAGGACCTGAATCTGAAGCAGAAATAGAAATTGAAAGTTTTGAACATGAAATTGAAACTGAATCCTCTAAAAAAGAAATTCCCTCCTCACCACAGGGACCTCCATCCTCTAGGACGAGGAAGCAAAGAGAGAAATAGTCTAAGATTGATCCTGTAGGAAAGAGGAGGAAGGTTACATTTTCTGAAAATGTAACTATTTTTCCCACTCAGTCCACTGAGCAATTTGGAAGTTCAAGCAGGGAAGGGCAGATGGAGAAGGGAACACCTAAAGCAGACCCTACCCTAGGATTGACAAGCCCTATTTCACAATCTAAAAAGAAACAAAAGCAATCAGCTTCGGGATTGAGAAGGTCTTCAAGACTTCAGAAATCCACCAACATAGGTGATGTGGAAAAGGAAGAAGGAACTGCACATGTTGATACCCTGCAGGTGGAAGAAACTATGGAGAAAGTTGAAGATATAAGTACCAAGGGCACGGATAGTGCAACAGATATGGCTATGCCTACAATGTCCCTCAATTACCCACCAGATTTAGAAGATAGAACCATAACAGAGGAAGCAGGGGGACACACCACTATTGCAGAAATGTCTGCACCACTTGTGGATTATCCAGATTCTGAGGAAGAATCTGAGGCAGCTGAAGAAGGAAAGAATGATTTGAGCACTGAAGAAGAAGAGGAAATGGACATCAAGACTCAGTTGCATGCAGCCAGGAGTGTAATTAAAACACAGACAGGATGGATTGAACAAAGTGAAGCTTCCTTGAAGGAAAAAGATGATATTATTGCTAAGTTATGGCAAGAGATAGAGGTTGTAAAGGCTAGACTCACACTTCTGGAGTAGCATCCTCCTTAGACTGATTCAGGGGATGAATTAGCTAGTCTATTGCTGAACTTAGCAGGAAATCCAGAAAGAAACTCACCTGGAAGAATTGCAATAGAAGAAGAAGTTGCACAAGAAGTACAACAAAGTCCAAAGGATGAGCATCTAGGGACACAACAGATAACCGAATCAATAACACCTACAGAGGGAGAAATAATAGTACAAGAAGAGGTAATTCCATAGTCTCCTCAAAATCTTGTTAATTTGAATGCACCTGAGATTGAACTAGTAGAAATTGGAACACAGACAGAGCCCCCTGTAATTGAAAAGGTGGATGTAGGCATCCAAGTTAATGTCATTCCACAAATGCAACCAATAGTTAGGTCACCAAAAATAGTTACATTAGCAAAATATAATGAAGATGTGGCATATTGGATGGCAAGATGTCATCAATTAGAAGGAAAGGTCTCATCATTATAGACCTTAACAAAAGAGCTAGAACAAAAAAATTTAGAAATTGAAAAATTGAAGGAACAAGTGCAGGATGTATGCCAGATTGCAGAGTGTATGGTTCAGTGTCGGAGGCCAGCCAGATTCTATAGCTTAATGTTGAAAGAAAAATACCTCCGTTGGCAAACGATGAGGATCACCTCTGGCCTCTCTCACAAATTGGAAACACCTAGTGAGTTTCTGGAAGCTTTTTGGCAAAGTTCTGCAGAACACCAAAATTTGCTATGTGAATTGTTCCTGCATAATTTCTTTTTGCCAACCGAAGTTATCTTCCTTCCCCATGTCTTCACTGGTGATCTTCAGCTTAGGGCTTTTCAGTCTACACTCCAGAATCAAATATATTGGGAGCAGGAAAAGAAAACCAGCAAAGCCATGGAATTACAGGCAGTTTTGCTCATTAGGCCTGTTCACCTGAACCATAGGACCTCCACCAATGAGCACTATACTCTAATGAGGGATGACAGAGTAAGAAAAATGTATCTGGGGAACTTGCAGAAATGCATAGATGGTTTTCAAACCTTTTGTGCAACATCTTTTGTTGATGCTTTATCAGCTTGCAAAAACAGATGGGGAGAGTTACCTATATCACTACAGAAGAGAGAACCCATCTCACCAAATAACCTGATGTGGTCTAGAAGAAGGGCAGAATGTATAATCCAGACCATATTTGAGGTAAAGGAGCAGTGGATAGGTCTCAAGTACAGGAATCCAACAATTATCATCCCTGTTCCATATTTCTTTGATAATGACCCTCAATCAGACGATCAATTCCAGGAGTGGCTCAGGGAAATCAAAGAGCACAAAGGATATTACAAAGTTGGAAGCAGACTATGGAAATATGTTGAGCGCTATCTTGACATAGATCTTTGTGTTGTTGTAGCAGAACAGAATGCATGAGGACATGCATTATAATAGGTTGGGGGAAATGATGAGGCAGAACATTACCTCATACAAAGACTACTTTTGATAACTTATTAAACTATTTGGAACTACTTATGATATGTTTTTGTACTAATTTTAGTGATACTATGCATTATATGATGATGTTTGCATATTGGAATGATAAAGTGCATATGACCTATTTTGACTAATTTATCTATGTTTTATAATCTGTTTCAACTGTATTATTTAGTATATTTTGCATTAAATTAATGTTGTAATATTAAGGTGCTGCTATCTATTTGGTTTTATGCTTCTTTCACAAGATTTTCCCACCATCTACTCACTTTGAATAACCAAAAAGGCGCCAAGAACTTTGTCAACAGTTGACTGTGCAGAAAACAAGAATTTTTCCATACAAATTCCAGCCAGTTGTACATATACAACATGGCTTGGAATTTGTCCACTCCAGCTCGTACAAAAGATGGAATTAGTCTTCTGGGTACTCTTGGAGATTATTTCCACCATCACAACTGTTCACATGTGCTTCTGGTGCAATAATTATTGCAAACCCTATTTGTCTAATATTCGAGCTCTGAATAAGCGCATAAGACATAAATTTGGTCAAATGCACCTTTAATTGCAACAAAAAGGTAGTAAATGGTGGTTACAACTATTTAAAGGATATCCCTATCCTTTCCAACACTTTTCCTTCAATGGATGCATTCCAACAGATGAAATGGATAAGGATTAATGGATCATATCCCTGCATTTTTGGGAAACAATTTTGCCACAGTTGTAACAGTCCTATATTGTAGCACAAAACCTTATCAATGTTGTACCCTACTTGTATAAATAAAATGCTCCCATTTGGTTGAGCATATAGGAGGATATAGGAGCTAGAGGATAGATATTAGTAGAAGTTTAAGTGTTGTAGCCTTGTATTGTAGCAGAACAGTATTCTGCAAGATTTTCCCCTACACTGTTGTTATGTTACTGCAAATTGAATAAAGGTGCAGTTTTATCATTCATGTTTGCTTCTGAGTTCAGTGTGAGGATTTGATAGTGTAGAGCAAGTACTTTTTCCCTCTTTTGGTTCAGGAAGCAAGGGCCACTTCCAGGCCCAGAAGAGGGATTATTCCTGCTAGAGTTCTGCTAATTTCTTGCTGCAGTAGGTCAACAGGAATCTGACAACTTTTTGCATGGTTAATATTGAATTAAACTTCATCTAACATGTGGCACATGAATGCATTATAGTTAAGTCATCTAGAATAGATTTTATAGCATAACATTTTCTGTTTCAGCTTCAGCATTTCCAGTTTGCATCAGAGAATTTCTTGTTAATTCAGTTTGCTCCAGATTTGCAATATTTGCTTACCAACCTTTGAATTTCATCATTGTCTTAGGTTTCATTTTCTGCAGGTGTGAAGTTTCAATTTTGAAAAAGTTTCATTGTTGTTATAGTTAATTCTATGATTTCAATTTTGTTATTTTAAATTTTGTCAACTAAATTCTATCATTTTCAATAGTTCAGATTTGCTTTTTTTGCAACTGTGTGAATTTCAATTATGCAAGGATAAGTAGGCACTCAGTTTTAGTTTCTAGGAGATTAAAAGGGACACCTGACACCCCCAAACACTAACTGTTCCATGAATAAGGCCATGATCTAGATGAACTAAAATCCTGAAATGCTTGCATTTCCTATCGTATATAGCCTTGGACACCACCCTGGATTGACACATAATGATTAAATGATGAAGAGTTGATGACACTCATCACCAAGTGCGTATAAATGCCCTGTGATGTTGGGCTACGTGATGCAAAAATTATAAAGGTGGGTGGAAGCAACCGGTCAACACCCAGCTGCGTAAGTCAAATAGTGTGCAGTCCGATTGCACTACGCAGTCAGGCGGCTATCCAAGGACTGAGCCAAAATATTTGGTTGTTTCCATTTGGTTGCATAAAATATATCTTGCGCAGTCGGTCTGTGTTGCGCAAGCGGGTGACATCCAAACACTTAACCAAATAAGGCTAAAAACAATTACGTCCAAGGACGCACACTAGGTGCAACGCTGTCGGGTTTCGCTGCACTATCGGGCATCGCAGTGAGACTTTCCCTAAGTCGAAAGATGCACGCATTCAACACTTAGATAAAAATAGAAGTCATCATCTGAAGTTTCCAAACTCTGAGAGTAACGTCAGTAGTCCCAGACTCAAATGTATGACAATGGAGATGATTTTGTAAGTGGCCGATTGTTGTCTCTTAGCCACTTGGCAAAGGAATGCATAAGTTGTGCTCGAACACCTCCAAGAATTAAGTCTAAATATAAAGTGCAGTATTATAGATGAACTCAAGAACACATAATGATATAATCTTACAACGATGCAGAAAATATGGACAAAACCCCAATTACCCAAAAATGGCAAAAAATTTATTTGTATTAGAAAAATGGGTTATATAGATCCTCAACAGAGGGTTTACAACTTCTACAGATAATACTATAGGATAGACGAAGAAACAAAATAAAATTTTGATATTACTGCTCAGGTCTGATTCAGATAAGCACTATGCTCACTAACATATGTTCTCTTTTGCTGCTCGGCGAATGACTACTGTGGTCTCAACTTCCTGCACTGCTCTCAAATGACAACCAAACTAGGGTTTATATAGCATGGGATGAGTACCCAATCACAAACTACAACATGGATGAAATTAACCAATCACCTAAACCTGCACGAAAGAGATCAATGCATATTGGACAGATGTCAGAGGACACGTGCGACATCACATCAAACATTTTGACGAACCGCCCAACTTTGTTGTTTTTGCCAAGGGAAGTCTAGCATCACACATGTTCGGAGCGCAGTTGGGTAGGAAATTAGGGTTAATATTTATAACAACATCACCATGTATCAATTATTTGCAATTAGCAAATTTACTCTTAAAATTTTCAAAGAAAATTCTTATCTAATTAAAATATTTAAAATTTCATTAAGATTAAAATTTAAATTAGAAGGAGATAGGATTGTATAATATATTTGGTAAAGGTAGATAAACACTTAGATATTTATGTCATCTATATGATTTATGGTCTTGTGATTATTAAAAATTAAATCAAATATCTTTATAAAATCTACTTGCATGTGATTGCAATTGTTTGTTTGATTAAATTAAACTTTTACATAATATTGATTTTTGTTATATTTTTTTGGTTATATTTTTTATTTAAACTTTAAAATACAAAATTTTAAATAAAAACATCATTCATGTCATCATAGAATGAATGAAAAATATTTAAATCTTTTTATAGTTATTTTATTAATTATTTATTTTTATAAAACAATGTGAAATATAGTGGTTCCAATGTAATACTTAACATCTTTTACATCAAGGTTTCAATAATGTATTTTAAAAAAAAAATCAAAATGCTTCACACATGGAAGTGACTTAGTCAAAACATTTACATATTATTTTGAGTAGGATAAAATTAGAATTAAATATTATGCTGAAAACATGTTCTTATATGAAATAACACTAAATATCAATGTGTGTTCTTTGTACATTCATGAAAAAATTGATTAAGAATATGTTTTAGAACACTTTAATTATCACAATATAGGATTATTGTTTGTATTTATGGTATTACCATTCTTTGTTATATGCAATGTAGCCATATCACTTTACAAATAACTCTTGCAATATGGTATTCTACTCAATGAAAGAACAAAAAACTATATTTTGCTTCTTAGTTTCCCAATATATCAAACTAGATCCTAGAAGCAAACAAATCTAAATGTGAATCTCCTATAATCAATGGATAATATATATCCCGTGTCCATGTGACTAATTCATTTTTATTCTTTGTGTACTTTAAACCATAACTAATAGTAGTATAAACATATATGAATACTCATTTCATACCTTCTACTAACACACCTTTTATTGTTTACATGAATCACGAAAGATAACTAATAGCATAGTTGACATTTGTTTTAGTATAAGTCAAGTAAAGGAAACCCTTGATCAATTAGTGATGGACACTTTCATTCCCTTAAGGTGATGAATCATTTAGAGACTATTTTAAATCCTTCTTTAGGGGTGTTAACATGGCTTTATAGTCTGTATTTTGAAATATTTGAGATATATTCCTCATGTAGTTCTTCTGCATGATGAAGATTTAGTTTCTTTTTATCACACCATCCATATAATGGAGCTTCTATCCAAATTGAGAAATCACAATAGAGACCATTCAAATAGTCCTTATCTTGGATGTAAGTGTAAAAGTCTCCTTATGATCAATGCCTTCCTCCTATATGTGGACCTTTTGTATGAACCTTATATTATACTTATCTATGTTTCCATATACCTTTCAAAATCCACTAACAATCAATGTCCTTATTGTTGGGTGAAGGGTCAACAAGTTACCAATTCTTATTCTTCATTAATACCTCATACTATACATCTATAATATCCTTTTATGAATTATAACCTAGGGATTATTGAAGTATTAAAGGTTTATAACTTGGATAACAATCCTTATGAGAGTCATATTTACCTCATTGCCAACTATGGTATTAGTCCTTCACCTTGAATTTAATATATATATATATATATATATATATAGGATTCCATCATGCATTATACATGGTACTAAGCCACCATATTGATAATGTTTGTGTAGTGTTCTTATGTGCTAGTTCTAATGGGTTGGGCTATTCACAATCTTCATCATTATTATCACTCTCTAAGTTGTCATCCTCATCATCAAGAAATGTTATAAGAGCCTTTTTTGAAATCAATCATAGAGTGGAAATTGGGTTGAACTAATTTGTCTCAAAAGATACATCTGTATTGATGAAGATAATGTTTAGTGTCAAAATCCATGAAGTAGTAGGTCTTTGCCTCATCACTATATCTTGGGCATGCTTATTCTAGAGTTACATTTGTGAGAGCTATAGTGGGTGCACAATTTAATAAGTAAACTATCACGAGGATAGATTCTGTATAAAATATTATTTCCACATGAAAATCTAACATACATCACACCATTTCCTTGATGGTATGACTATGATATGAATATTTATTCCCATTAACAAAAACCATTCACCATTATGAATAAATATCAAATATTTCATCCACAAATAACTATCCATAATAACAATACACACAATGAGATAGAGATAGATAATACCCTTAAGGTAGGGAAACTTCAATAATTATCCTTAAGGAAGGATAACTCTACGAGATCTAATATCAGAGTGTCACTTAGAGAGGGAAAAGTCTCATAAGCCACTTTGTGGGCAACAACGATTACAAGCAATACTTAATATGAGTGATGATATTTACAATGACAACATCCCTTCCTAGGTAACATATCATTCCACCCTCCTTACAAATGTTTCATCCTCAAAATATGAAAAAAAAATAAAATAATATGATATTTTAAATAATATTGATAATTGGTACCAATCTTGATCACCTATCCATCCAAGTGAAATCTTGATTGGTGGTGGTCTTCGATGATTCCAAGATGTCATTATGCCACTTGAATATCCATAACTACTTTTTTGTCTCCATGCTACAACTACTTTTATTTGATATTTTGAACAATTGGTCATATTGTTCCATAATGTTGCTCCACCACTCTAAAATATAGAACCACTATGCATTTTTTGCCAAAATTTTCCATACATGATTTTGACTCTATGTAGACCATAATAGCACTGAATCTCTAAGCCATACCTCCAAGGTTATTATTGCTCATGGTAGTGAGGGTGGTGATGTGCTACAACCTTAACTTGATATTTTATTTCCTTTGATTCTTTAGCATTTTGTTCCTCTATAGTAAATTCTTCCCCATGCTCTTATCTTATGTTCCCTTCTTTTAGTGCATCCTTGTACTCTTCTAATAGAGTTTCCTTGGATTTTTTTGTTGCTTCTTTGTTATGAATATTCTTACTCATCCACACGAATTAGTACCAATTTAGAAAAATATTAAAAAATTGTACTCTCAATTAATATTAGAACATTAAAATGTATGGTAAAAAATCATTAAATTAATTTATGAACTCATATATGATAAAACATGTATTTTCTTCGATATTTTTATACAACACAGGGTTTGATGAGGAAAAACTACTCTGCTAGGGTTTTATGAAGAAAAATTGCTCTGTGGGGATGGCAACAGCTTTCAAAGGAGGTCTAAAAAACTGGAGGAATGTCGTGATGGCATTGGGTCTGGCACAGAGAGCACATGCTTGTGATGTTTTTCATCTGAAAATGGTTGGAAGGAACAAGATTTTCAAGTACATGCCAGGAACCACTTGTTAAAGAAAAATGGATGTTTGGAACGATGTGAAGCCATACCAGTTCTAGTGGTTCAACCAGACTCGATGGCGAAATATGTGGAGTATCTAACCAAACATGCCCTTATTGGTAAATTTTTGGGCATCCGAATTTCTCTCCCCTTTGTGGAGGCTTGGGTCAGGAAGACTTGGAATCCTAAAGGCGATGTGGAGGTGATGTTGAGTGCGAACAACTATTTTATGGTGGTTTTCTATTATATTGCAGATCGTAACAAAGCATTTTAATGGGGTCCTTATTTATATAACCAAATGGGACTCTTTCTTAAACCCTGGCATGTGGGTTTCAACCCATCATAGGAGTGGCCGTCACGGGTTCTAGTATGGGTGCGGCTTCCATGGCTCCCATTGGAATTATGGAGAACTGATATCTTGCATAAGATTGCCCTTCTACTTGGGAAGCTAGTTGGACCATCACAATAGACAATGGATAAAAATGCAATCTCTTTTGCTCGTATTTGTTTTGAAATTTACTTAAATAATCCTATTCCAGATTCTATTGAAATATTTTTTGGATCAACTACATGGGTTTAAAAACATGACTATGAAGCTCTTCCATTTTGTTATGGGATTTACCGTGAATATGGCCATCTGCAAAGAAAATATCCTAAGTTTGTCCTGCCTGTGGCTTCAAATCCTGGGCCCTCTCGGTCTGGAAAAATTTTGGATAAAGGAAAAGCCCTGATAAAGGAAGGAGAGCGAGATAAGGAAGGTTTTATTCTGATAAAATCCCGAAATAGAGGATGAAGGGCAAAAAAAGACCTTAAGGATAGCCAGCCAGATGCTCTACTCAATCATTTTGAAATACTAGATGATCTTGATCAGTGCATGGAGATACCCAAAATGTTGCTACTTGATGCAAATATAACAAGGACGAATCAAATGTCTTTTCTTGAGGGGGAACTTAAGGAATCAGATCTAGGGGGTTTAAATGAAGAACAAAGGGCTTTGGATATGAGTATAGGGGACATGGTTAGGTCTAGCCCTATAAGGGAAACTATTTTGAAAAGTGGTACAAATTTAGTTATGCCCTCTCCTACTCAAGCACTGATGTAGTCATCCTTGGACTGCAAAACTCCTACGGTGTTGGGATTACAACAAAAAATAATTAAAAAAAGTTTTTTGGATAAGAATATGAAGGTGGGCTAGAAGAAGGACCAAGATAAAATTAATTTAATGGGGGAGACTTTGGTGGAGTTAGGCTTGGTGATAACATTGGACTCCCATTTTTATAACCCCCAAAAATGATTATCCTCTCATGGAATGTAAGGGGGTTAAACAACATCCCCAGACAAAAATTTGTTCATGATTTGGTTCGTGTGCATTCTCCGGATGTGGTGTTTATTCAAGAGACTAAATTGGCTATTGATAGTATGTTCAATATTGCTCCCAAGTTGTGGAGAAGGGGGAAATTCTAGTGTATTGGTGCATGTGGATATGCTGGTGGTGTTGCTTGTTTATGGGATCTAGTTAAGATATCCCCTCTTACTTGGATTTCCAATAGATGGTCTATTTCGATGGTCGGGAATGATAATGAATCTAGTGAAACCATCCTACTTACAAATGTGTATGATACTATTGATTACAATGGTAAAGTGAATTTATGGGAGCACATTTGCTTTGCGAGAAGTTTGGTTCCCTTGTACCCATAGATTTTGGTTGGAGACTTCAACTCTATCACTTGTCTTGAGGAGAAACATGGTGGAGTGGACCGTCTCGAGCCTTTTTATTCTGTCTTAAGTGCTCATATCGAGGCCATAAAATTGGTTGGCATCAAGCCAAATAATGGGATATTTACTTGGCACAATAGAAGATGTGGAGAAGCTTCCATCTCAGAGAGACTGGATAGGTTTTTGATATCCAGTTATTGGATGGGTAGTAACAAAAGTGCTAGTTTTGTGATTCTGGAGGGTAGGGGATCTGATCATTGGCATATCAAACTCTTTGCTTTGGAGTTAGGTCTAAAAAATAATTCCTCCTTTAAGTTTCAACTTATGTGGCTTTGTGATCCTAAGCTTCATGATTTCATGTGAGACTGGTGGACCACTACCAAACCTCATCATGGCACTGCTATGTATTCCTTTATGAAGCGACTACAATTTGTAAAACATAAATTGAAGAGATGGAATATACTAAATTTTGGGAACCTTTCCTTGGCTAAGCTGGAAGCTCTTAGGAGGATGGAAGAAGCTTCAAGGAATATTAGAGATCAGGGATTCACAAAGGAGCTTCTTGTTGAGGAATCTGAGGCTGCAAAAGACCTTATTGAATGGGAACTGAGGGAAGAAATTTTTTGGAAACAAAAAGCTCAAGTAGATTGGCTTCAGGAAGGGGATAGGAACACAATATTCTTTTATAACTCAGTTAAGGCTCACTGTAATGGTAACCTGATTACCTCTCTTGTGAATTCTCAGGGTGCCCTACTCTCTTCTTTCGAGGATATTTCAAAAGGGACTAAGAGGTATTTTTCCTCTCTCTTCAAGGAGGACTCCCTATTAGATGATGAGAATGAAAAGCTTATTCTAAATTGTATTCCAACAATTGTTTCTAGAGATATGAATGAGCACTTGATGGGTCCAATTTCCCTTGAGGAGTTAGAAAATGTTGTATTCAAGATGAAAAAAGGAAAATCCCTAGGCCTAGATGGATTCCTGATTGAGTTTTATCAGGAGTTTTGGGAATTAATCAAATTTGATCTTTTGTATGTGGTCCATGAGTCCCAAAATAACAAACATATACTAAGGGCCATAAATGCTACCTTTGTGGTGCTTATACCCAAAAAATATGGAGAAAATTCCTTGGATATGTTCAGGCCTATTGCTCTCTACAATGTTGTGTATAAGATCGTCACAAAAATTATTGCTGAGAGGCTGAAGATATGGTTGAGAAAAATCATCTTTGAGGAGCAAGGAGAAAAATCATCTTTGAGGAGCAAGGAGGGTTTGTTGCTGGCCGACAAATCTTGGATGGGGTTGTTATTGCTACAGAATCTATTCACTCAATTGAAAATTCTAAGGAGAAAAATATGTTCATTAAGTTGGACATAGCCAAAGCCTATGATCAGGTCAGATGGTCCTTTCTTCAGAAATTTCTTGCTACTTTTGGATTTGAGGAGGAATAGATTAGATGGGTGATGAGTTGTGTTTCTTCTTCCTTATTATCTATTCTTGTTAATAATGAGCCATCGGAGTTGTTTGAGGCCTCAAGGGGATTGAGGCAAGGATATCCTTTATCTCCTTATTTGTTTATAATTATGGCAAAAGGGTTGGGAAGATTTCTCAAGTCTCAAGTCATGCAGGGTCTCATTTAGGGATGGAAGTGGGATAGTAGTTTGCCACCTCTTTCCAACCTTCAATTTGTTGATGATACTGCTTTGTTGGGAGTTGCCACTATCAGGGAAGCTGTCAATATTATACAGTATCTTGAAATTTATCTTGGTGCTTCTGGACCATTGATTAATGAGGACAAGTCTTTTATTTTCTTCTTCAATACCCCTCCTCTTATTCAATCCAGGATTGCTTGCATTCTAAGATTCCAAGTTGGGACTCCCCCCTTCATTTATCTTGGTATTCCAATTTCATATAATCCTCTACCTATATCTTCTTGGCAGTCTATGCTTGATAATTTTAGAAGGAATGTGAATCACTATACTTTCAGATGGCTATCCACTACAAGTAGAGTGTTGCTTTTAAAATCTGTTGTTCAAGCTTTACCCATTTATAGATGTTTTGTACAAATAGCTCCCTCTCACTTCATCAAGGACATGGATGCTTTGTCAAGATAGTTTTTATGGTTTGGAAAACTTGATCAATCTAAATGGATTTTTGCTAGGTGGGATTCTATATGTAGGTCGGTGCAAGAGGGAGGCCTTGGGTTGCGATAGACAACTATTTTTGGGTAGGATTTGGCTGCAAAACTTTATTGGAGATGGTGTACCTCTCAAGATCAGATTTGGGCTAAAATATTATATTGTAAATACTTGAGAGGTGTTTATGAGGCTGATATCCCTAGAGTCAGCTTGATTGGGAAAGGTTTAGTTATCTAGGACACTCTAAAAATAGGAGCTAATTTAATCAAGTAGGGTTTGTTCTGGATTTGCAATCAGGGATCAAATGCTCTTTTTTGGGATGATTCTTGGGATGGCCACCTTCCTATCTTGAATAAATATCCTAGGTTATGTTCCCTAAGCATTTTTTTCTTGGAAGCAGGTTGGTCTCGTGTGGAGGACTTTAAAAAAATCTAGTATTTTGGAAATATGGAGATGTATAGGTGGAAAGATCTGCAAGAATGGCCCTAGGGGGTACTGGCCAAGGATAGAGAGGTGCTTGCTCTTATTCTTACGAGGAGGCCTTGTTATTCATTAAGGGGTAAAGATATTCTATCTTGGAACCCTCATCCTAAGGGAACCTACTCGGTAGCCTATGGTTATCAGGTTCTTGATAAGCAAAACTATGGGAGTCTTCTTGTCACTTGGTGGAAAAAGGCATGGAACAAATTTTTTTGGCCAAAATGTAACTTCTTTCTCTGGTTGGTAGCTCGTAACAAATGCCTCACTTGGGATAATGTGAGAAAGAGGGGATTTCAGGGTCCCTCTTTTTGTGTCCTTTGCAGTAATAATGAGGATGACTCTTTTCATTTATTTTTCCAATGCTCCTTTGCTAGAGACATTTGGCACCATTAGTGGAGCGCCTGGAACCATCCATGTTTTCATGTGTTGTCCCTGGTGGAGTTTTGGAGTAGTTTGGGCAAACCCCCGACCAAGGCCCCATTCCTTAGGGTGGCTTGGAATTTGGGCCCTTCTTGCATCATATGGTAAATTTGGCTCAAACAGAACCGACGCATATTTCAAGGTAGTTATTTGGTTGTTCAATAGATCTGGCAAAGGATCTTGTATATGGTTCAATAAACCATCCATAGCAAATGTGATTTGGACCCTCTTTTGGATTCTAGAGAGGAGAAGGTACAACAATCCCTTGGTCTCTTTGGGGATGGTGTGAAATCTTCTAGCCCTAGTAGGGTTCCTCATCTCAGCAAGAAGGTTAGGAGGGATGGTAGGTGGAGGCCACCCCCTAGAGGAGTTTTAAAAATTAATATTGATGGATCATCTAGGGGTAATCCTGGACATGCTGGCATTGGTGATGTTGGGAGAGATTCTACTGGTGGTGTCAGTTTTTTATTTTCCATTTATAAAGGTGTTCACTCCAACAATTTTATGGAATCTCTTACAATTCTTGAGGCCTTGCGAAGGGGTTTTTCTATTGGCTAGCATAGGATTATCTGTGAGTCTGACTCTCAAATTGTGGTTAATATTTTAAACAATAAAAGGGTGGAGGAACTTAATTGGCAGTTGGCCTCTGTAGCCGTTCAGATTCTCAGAATGAGTGAAGAGTTCAAATTTATATCCTTTGTGCACATTCCAAGGGAATGGAATGTGGTTGCTGATTACTTGGCCAAAAGGGCTTCTGAGCTGCTAGATCCTTGGAGTATCGATAATTGGGAGAGTCTCTCGTCTGGGGACTCAACGCCTATGGGAGTTGATCCACAAGGATGTATAGACTTAATGTGTTTTGTTCTTGTTGTCTTTTCCAGGTGTCATTCTAGTCTAGTGGTTTTAGCTTGTTTGGCTATTTATTTGAGTCCTAGTTGGAAGATCAGTTGTACTCTGTAATCCAAAATTTTTATCAATAAATTTTTACCCCTTTATTTTAAAAAAAATATGCATTTTTTTCAATTTATTCAATTACAAATCAAACGCTTAAGGTAGGAAAACACTATGCAATACCCCTTATTGGAAGGAAGTCACTTCTTAATATATCTCAAATTGAGATAAATATAATATAGTTCTCTTCATGCCCCCTTTATGAGTCTTTATCCATATTTATAATGCCCAACTACCCACCACTCCAACTTATCCATACACATGAGATAATTATATCTCTTATAATATTATAATATCAAATACTATGAATACAAAATCAAGCAACACTAAATATAAACTATGAAATGAAATTAAACACCATAACACAAAGATTGCACAATACATATTTTATTATTATGGGTGGATCTCAATTGTTACAATCAATATACCCCAAATGTAGAGTTTACAATATTTATTTTTGATACAAGATTTACAGTACTAGGGTTCTCTAAAACCCTAGTGAAAATTATTGGTGGTGTCTTCATGCTATATTCAATCCCAACAGGTTGTGTATGGGCTTGTGTATCCTATGCAGGGCCACCCAACCTTCATCAACTTCCAAAGAATGTTGTTTTCACAACTACACACAAAAAATAATAACAAGGATTAGTAATATCTGTGAGGTCTCCACTGCGTGAGACCCTCAAAAGAGATCAAATCACTAAATTCTAATATTGAAATTAAAGTTGTAAACAAAAGCATAAAAACATAAAATGATTGCAATGAACTCTTACCTTGTTAACCAACTAATGTCTCTATTTTTTGCTAACATCAATACTTCTAGTGAAGATTGCAAAGATGCCCTAATGGTACTCAAGGGTCGTACAGTTATAGATCTAGGATGGGAACTGCCCATGGGTGCTTGGTGCTGATCAAAAATACCTAGAGGTACTCGACGGGAACTAGTGGGCACTCTGCAGACTTTGGTGGATACTCGAGAATCTTGAGAGGGTGTTCGGTGGCTGAAAAAAAGGTTGCCGAACCAAATCTAGTTTGCGTGAGGTGGATGAAAATGGAGGTAGAATATGTGAACGATGATGATGAGGCATGAGGGTGAAAGTAATAGGGCTAGGGTTTACGACCTCAAAGAACTTAGGGATTCTAAGAACTCCAAAGTATTAGGGGACTTACTTATGGGTTGAGTCATCAAAATGACTCCTCTTTATAATCTTCCCTTAGACATGTTAGGGTTTTGACGACACAATTTGAGCAGTCGAGATTAAAACATGAGGAAGGGTGGAGATTAAATCTAGGCATGTGGAATGAATCAAGGTGGATGAATGGCTAAGATTAAAAACATGATGGATGGTTGGGTTTAATTCATATTAATATGTATATATTTATTAGATATATATAAATATAATATAAAATATTAATATTTAAATATGTATTAACAAATACATGTATATGTATATAAATATTGGATGGTGGGGATTGGCAAACATGGATGGATGACAAGTGGCTAGATTTTAGTATCTACAAATACTTATCTTGGGTACCTAACATTTCATCCTGCTTACAAAATTTTTCATCCTCAAAATATAATAAGAGACTAAATAATATGATCTTTTGAGCTTTGCTATGAACTAGTACTGATCTCAATTTCCCATTCATCCCAATGAGACTTTGATTGGTGGTGGTTTTTGTTGATGCTAATATGCCCTTCTACCATTTGAATTTTTGGAAGTAATCCCTTGGTTCCATGTGTTGGAGGTATATTTTTACTAGAAATAAATATCACTCTTTTTCATCCATACTTATATATTTTTACCACTTGAGTATCCAAGACTGCTTTCTTAGCCCCATAATTTTTGTTGATGTACTTTGGTAACTCAATTGATGAGTCCATATGCTATAGTAACACTTTGAAAACTAGAATCACTATGTTGTCTTTGCCAAACACTACCATAGTTTATGCCCTTCTAATTCCATATAGAACCATAATATTGTTTCCTTAAGCCATACCTCCAAGATTATTGCCACTCCTAGTGGTGTGGGTAGTGATATGTTGCAACCTTAACCTGATGTTTTGTTAGCTTTAGTTGTTCAATAATTTGTTTTTATTTTATGCTTCTCTATCATGCTCCCATATTTTGGTTTATACCTGGACTTTGATTTTACTTCTTTGATTGTTGTTACTACCTCCTCCTTCATCTCTATTTTAGGTTCTTTTTCTTATTCTTTAGTTTGTTTTAGAATTTTCTTGAACATTGATAAATTTCTTGGATATTTTTTGTTGTTCCTTCCCAAAATGTTGTTCTTTTCATAAATTCAACTTTTGACTCTTGTACTAGTTTCTTGACTTGTTCCCCTACTATAATTGCTTCTTCTTTTTTCCTAGGATTCTTGCTTCTTACACTGGGAAATATCATATACTATTATTTTCTTTTTCCTATACCAAAACTTCATGAACTTATTTTATATATTAATATTAATAGTACCCAAATAATTTAACCAAGAATAACCAAGAATGATGTTTACATCATCCATATCAATAGCATAAAAATATGAATTTGGAATATGTTTGTCCATGGTGATCTTTAGATCTTAAAAAATTTGAACATTCATACCCTCAAGTTGTATGTCTTTGATTTTCTTTGTTTGAACCTGTAACCTCTTAGCGAAAGACATATTAATGACATTGTATCTATTTTTAGGTTTTATAGAAATAATAATATTTTTCTTTTGGAATGCAACCATAAACCTACAAAATATAATTTTAAAATTAAACATATCCTTTGACTACTCTTTGGCTTAATTGCTACCAACGATGTGGTTCTTTCAACTTGCACATTATCATCTATATTTTTTCCTTATATCATGTCCTCTTTATTCATTTATATTTATTCCTCTAGAAGCCTATTTACCTCTTCTATTAACTTCATATTTTTTTAAATTTTCTACACAATCTTTGGTGCTTCCTTTACTCAATACACTATCATCCTTCTCTTTTTATTTTTCCATTTTTGTAAATTATCTGTCTGTTTATTTCTTCTATATATTTTGATAAATACAAACCTTTTTGAACATTGTTTGACTCATCTAATGCCCAAGTTGTTCTTCCTTCAATTTGCATACTATCACCCTTATCTTTTTCTTCTACTAACTTCTTAAAAAATTTCAACTCTCTCTTTAGTTCCATTTGTTCAACCTGGGTCTTAACTACCATTTTCTTGAATACCCATTTGATTAAGAATGCATCTTCAAATTCCTCTCGTGTGAATGTATGTTGATGGGTCCACTTAAAGTTTATAAACCATGATGTAGCTTCCCCATTGAGAGAATTATAAATCTTACCTTTCCATTCAGAATTATTTAAATATTTAAAAATTCTCCACCATCCCCTAGCATCATCATTTCTTCTAGTGAATATTGGAAAATTTATGACCTCAAATCCAAAAAATTCAAAACTTGGATTTTTTTTAAATTCTTCAAGTATGTTCTATTCATTTTAAAGAATGATTAATTTTACACTCCCAAATAGCAACTATTAATGGCCTATGAACTACATCCTTCCAATAACTAATAACAACCTACTTTATGGACTTTTTTAACACATATTAACAATTTTTAATGGCTTGCATACTATGTACTTTGGAAATTAATAATGACTTGCTCTATAAACTTTTTTAACAATGACCAAACTGTAAACTTCTCTCTCTCTCTCTCTCTCTTTACAATTACCACTTTTAAGTTGCTACTAAACTACAGACTCTTGTTTTTTCCAAACTATTACCAAACTACATACATTTTAGAAAAAAAACTACCACATCCATACTGCTACCAAATTATGGACTTTTATTTTGAATTATTACCAAATTGCATACCAATTTTTATACTGGTACCAAATTGGAGACTAGGTATTTTGGCATTGCTACCAAATTATGGCCACTACTCTACAAATTGCTACCAAATTCCAATCTGCTAGTCTACAAATATTTTTTTGGACTATCTAGTAGACTAAAAACTATCTACTCTACTAAAGCTATGGAACTACTATAAAATGTGAAAACATTGTACTCTTGCTAAAGCTATTGTTAATGGTTGTACGATACTTCTATGGAAATATTGGTAATAAATTGAACCCTTGAATTTGGGTTCCTAGTGGCTTAAGGCAAATATCATCAGCCACAAAGGTTATCTAAGTGGTTATCACTCTTTGATTACCAATAATATTTCCCTAGGGAATAATTAATGATAAATAAACCATGATTTTACCTCTAAATGATAACTCTTTGTATAATCTCATAGGGTAAAATCCTACCAATAGGGTGTGGGGTCATTAACCCTTTTCACTGGTAACACACTCAAACCAATTACTCTAGGGTTCATAGAGTACTCCTCAAAATGTATTTAAGGGTAAGTAATAGCTCAAGTACTTCAACTAAATGATTGAGACTTACACCTGATCCTAGAAGAGGTTATTAGCCTAATACAAGGACTTATTAAGCACCAAACTTTGAATCCAATAGTGATTAGGTGGTTGGAATTTCTACAATGGAACATGACCCTTGAAAATCCTTTAGTGCTAAAGCTTCTACAATGAAACACAACCTTGGAAAGTACTCTAATACCACTTGTTATGAACCTCCTTTCTCATCCATGCGAATTATTACCAATTTCAAACTTGTAATCTCAATGAATATAAGAACATTCACATGTATGCTAAAAAATAATTAAATTAATTCATAAACAACTCATGAAAGATAAAAATTTTAAATTCTCCAACTTGTTAAATTATAAATCAACCCTTGAGATAGATAAATATTGTACAATGATCCTTATTGGAAGGAAGCTAGTCCTTAATATATCTCAATATGATACATATACAATATTCTTCTTCTCCATGCTCCCTCTATGAGTCTTTGCCCATATTTATAATGCCCAACTACCTACCACTCCCACTTATCCATACATGTGGGATAATTACATCTATTATAATATTATAATATTAATACAATATTTATAGCATAGGTTCATGTTGACAATTTTGACATATGCCACATTGGGATTTTTGATGAATTTTGTTGAAGGATTTTTGTTTGTAAAATCAGCATTTATAATAAAATTGTGTTACAATGATTGCTGCAATATTTGTGTGTGTAATTATTTCTTGTATTTCATACTTTGAAATAGTAAAGATCATAAGACAAAATCATAAAACTACACTTGTCGAAGGAAAAAATCGCATTCACCTCAAAAAATAGGCAAAAGGCCTATTTGCCTCACCTAGGGGCTAACGTAAAAATTTGAATGGGAAAATGCTTTCATCTCAAGTGAGGGTTGAAAGTCCCTTTCGCCCCTTATTGGGAGGAAATAACATTAAAGTACTTTGAAATTATGGTGGAACCAAAGGAAATTTGACAACTTTAAAAAAGGGTGCGTTTGCCCCAAATTTTGGGCGAAAGCTTTGTTCACCCCACTTTGGGATGAATGTCATTCAAAGCAAAGCGTTGACACTCAAAAATGCGTTCACCCCGGTTGACGGGCGAAAGTTCCATGTGCCCCTCCTAGGGATGAAAGCACAATGAATGGTTGATTTCGACGAAAATAAAAGAAGTTAAAGCACTTTGGTTGTGATGAAAAGTCAACACTAGGTTCGCCTAGGGTGAAGGGCAACAACATATTTCACCCATTTTGAGGGTGAATGTATATGTATAAGATAGCATGTGGGCCCCACTTCGTCACACGAAGAGAATATGGAAGTTGAAAATTCTTTGGTCACAGATGAGGGGTGAATGTATCAATTTACCCTCATAGGGGTGAAGCTATAGAAAAATAGCCCGACGATGTATCAAAAGGTTTTATGTTGCTATAAGGTGATTATGAAGGGATTGGGCATTGAAAATTCAATGCAAAATTCACCCAAAGTGTGGGCCGACAATACATTTCACCCACTAGGGGTGAATGTATATTTTATGGAAAAAATGATGTCTTATGAGAGGCTCTTTCACTCCAAAATAAAGATACCGCAAAGGATAACTAAGAGTTTTGTAATGGGTTTTTCACCTATGGGTTGTTATTGTAATAAAAAATAAATACGAGGGGCTCCTTCTCTACCAAAGAGTGTGATTGAGGAACAAATATTAGGAATCGAAGAAAGCATGTTCATCCCTGTCTCAATTTTAGGCAGGTTTTACTCTCAAGCATCAATGTAGATTTTCAAAGGTGCCCAAGACAGGTGAATGAAAGGCATTTAATGATTGGGGTGAGAAGTAGCTGAAGTTGTGAGTTTCAAGTTAAAGGAGTTGTGGTATTTAAATCACCAGATGATTTTTATGAGTTCCAAAATATTTTGAATGAAAGTGAATAATGAAGGCTCCAGGTCAACGACCAGGTTTGTAATTTTTTGTGCACCATCACTTGAATATGTTGATTTCCTAGGGATTTTTCCCTTAAAAACTGGATTGTTGCCTCAAGAGAAATATTTTCAAGGACTTTAAGGAGGAATTTTTCCATGCAGGTTCTTGATCTGTAAACATTTTTTCTTCATGTGCATTTAATGAAAGAGGTGAAATCCTCTATAAATACTAATCAATTTCCATTGTAAAGGAGGATAGAAACTACAAAAAAAATATTCTAGTTTTCTACATTGTTGTGGTTGATCCACAACACACCCCAAAATTGGGGACCCACCTTTTTTGCATGCTTTCAAAGAAGACCGCAGTGGCCCAGATGCTAAAAAAATCAAAGGAAGAGCAAAATACAGCATAAGAAAAAAAAGTGTAGTGATATCGAGACGTGTTGCTTGTAAAATACGGAACAATATTTTATTATTACAGCAACGTTTAAATAATGCTGTGTTACAAACAAACATCCGAAAATAGTCACCGAAACTGTTACAGGGTAACAGAGCTTGTTACGTAGTTGTAACAGCCAGCCAATAATCTAATACAAACAAATAGTACGCTAACATCCCCCTTTATTACATTATTTGGGTAATGTAATAACTAATAGCTATACTAACATCCCCTTACATTATTTTGCAATACAAAGTGAGCTACGAAACAATTCAAATTTGACACGTCCAAGTGCCTTAGTGAAAATGTCTGCAACTTGAGCATCGGTGGGAATGTGCTGAAGCTGAATTCGGTGCTTTGGAACTTCCTCTCAAATGAAATGACATTGTGTGTCAATGTGCTTTGTTTTTTCATGATGGACTGGATTCTTGACGAGGTTTAGAACACCCTGATTGTCACAAAACAAGTGTATTGGAGATTTTGATGGATGGCCCATACTTGTCAGAATGCGATGTAACCATATCACTTCGCACACAGCTTCACGTGCGGCGCGATATTCTGCCTCTGTTGATGAAATAGCAACCACTGTTGCTTCTTATCGTGCCAAGAGACAGGACCGGATCCCAGATGAAAAATATATCCAGAAGTTGACTTGCGATCATCAAATGATCCGGCATAGTCGGAGTCCATGTATCCTTGCAAGAAGAATTTGTTGTTCCTCTTGTATTCTAGGCCATATTCTATAGTACCATGGACATAGTGAAGAACACGTTTTGCTGCTTTCCAATGAGTAGTCTTAGGCTCCTGCATGAACCTCGAAAGATAGTTTACAGCAAATACGAGATCTGGCCTAGTATTGGTCAGATATATGAGACTCCCAATCAACTGTCGATAGAGAGTGCCATCTACCTGAGGTGAGTCATCATATCGCGATAACTGAAGTCCATTCTCCATTGGAGTTGCCATTGGCTTGCAGTCAGTCATGCGATATTTATCGAGCAATGTCTTGGCATACTTTTTCTGAGACACTTTGATGGAGTGCTCCTTCTGGCTGAATTCCAGACCAAGACAGTAATGGAGAAGTCCGAGATCTGTCATCTCAAAATATTTGCACAAGTTTCTTTTGACAGTAGAGATCATATCTTCTGAACTCCCTGTAATGAGCAGATCATCCACATAGAGTACAAGCAACACTATCTCAGAACCCTATTTCTTGAAATAGAGGTTTGCATCTGACGGACATCTCTTAAATCCATGCTACATTAGGTGATTGTCCATTTTTATATACCAAGCTCGAGGAGCTTGTTTCAGACCATACAAGGATTTGACCAATTTGCAAACTTTCTGCTATTGGCCTTCCACTTCAAATCCTTCAGGCTGAGTCATATAGACTTCTTCTTGGAGATCACCATTAAGAAAGGCACTTTTGACATCCATCTGGTGAACTTTCCACCCATATTGTGCTGCCATAGCACACATAACCCGAATTGTGGTCATCCGAGCAGTAGGTGCAAAAGTTTCTTCATAGTCGATGCCTTCCTTTTGAGCATAGCCCTTTGCAACAAGACGGGCCTTATGCTTATCAATTGTTCCATCTCGCCTTGTACTTGACTTTGTATACCCATTTGCAGCCAATAGGTTTCTTTCCATGCGGCGGATCAACAAGCTTCCAAGTTTTATTCTTCATCGAGACTCATACTCTGTATCCATAGTAGCCTTCCACTGAGGCTCACTAAGAGCATCTTGCACTGATGCAGGTTCAAGACTATCTATGGTAGACATGAATGCCCTGTCATCATCAATATCCATATCCTCAACTTCTCTACTTGGAATCACAGAAAGTTCCTCAAAAGATTGACAAAGTTCATCAACCTCACCAGTTTCTCTGGCTTCTCTTTCCTTTTGAGCCATACTACGTGTACAAGGTCTATCCAAATTCAAATTGGGAGGAGTGGATAAATTTGCATCTCTGATTGTATTTGTACACCATTTAGGATTTCGCTTCGATGGTGGTGAAGAAGATGTAGAAGGACCTCCTGTCTGTGTTGACGAAGGAATCTCCTCTTCCTTAGTTTCCACAATATCCTGGTGTACTGTAGATGTGCTCTGTGATGTGAAAGCTTCATCAAAGACATCTCTGCTGATATGAATTTTCTTGGTCAAAGGATCTATCAACCGATATCCTTTAGAGTGCTCAGAATATCCAAGAAAAATACATCTCAGCATTTTCTCATCTAGCTTCTTCCTTTTTTCTTTCGGTATGTGCATGAAAGCTTGACATCCGAAAATACGTAGATGAGATATGGAGGGTTTTCGACCACTCCATGCTTCCTGTGGAGTCATTCCTTTTAGGGCCTTTATGGGTGCCCTATTCAAAATATACACTGCAGTGGTGACAGCTTCTGCCCAATATTGTTGCCCAAGAGTAGCTCCTGTGAGCATAAAACGAACCATTTCCATGATAGAACGGTTCCTTCTCTCAGCAACTCCATTTTGCTGAGGAGTATAGGCAGTTGTTAACTGTCTCTTGATCCCATGCTTATCTAGGAATGCAGAAAATTCATTAGAGGTAAACTCTCCCCCTCGATCTGAGCGGAGGGTTTTGATAGAAGCTCCTGACTCCTCAACGGATTTCTTGAACTGCTGGAAGAATGCGAAAGCTTCAGATTTCAGTTTGAGAAAGAAAACCCACATCTTTCGTGAGTAGTCATCTACGAATAACTAAAAGTACCTCTTCCCTCCAACACTGTTGGGTCTGAAAGGACCGCATAGATCGGTGTGAATTAGCTCCAGAGGTTTTCTTGCTCTTGTAGAGCTCTTCTCAAATGGTACTCTATGCTGCTTTCCTGCTAAGCAGTCAGAGCACACTGGCAATGTGGCAGAAATGGAAGGAAGACCCTTTACCATCTCATACTTGCTGAGCTCAAGTAAGTAGCCAGAACTAAGATGCCCATATCTCTTGTGCCATAGGGAAGTTGCCTCCTTGGTAGAGACAGTCATGGCAACATGTGGAGTAGAGATAGCATCTAGTGCAAATAAGCCATGCTTATATGAAGCTGTTGCAATCTGCTTACTCTTCCTGGTAATTGTACAACACTTCTTTCCATTCTCAACACGAAAGTTGACAACCATATTTCTGTCCAGGATTTGTGTCATCGACAACAAATTGTTGGCCAATCCCGAAACATAGAGGACTTTGTCAATCTGACACTTGCCATCAGGAAGAGTGACTGAAACTGTACCCTCTCCCTAAACCCTGTAGGTTTTATCATCAACAATGGTGACAGGTTTGCCCTCCTTGGCCACAAATGATTCAAACCATGATCTGTCACCAGTCATATGTTTACTAGCTCCAGAATCGACATACCAAACAGGATCCCTCTGTGTGGAATCTGTGGTAGTCATGAGCACCTTGTGTGCCCATTCAGAATCTGAGTCGATTCTTCAATGACAACATTCACTCGGGGTTGCTTGTTTTGATTTTGTGGTTTGTTTTGGCCTTTCTGCTTGTTCTTATGCCAACTCCTGTTGGTGTCATGGTTGTCTTTCTCACAGATATTGCACCACCTCTTCTTCTGTTGAGGTTGTTTGCCTTTTCCTTTCGTATCCTGTTGAGAATTTCCTCCTTTCTAAAATTTGCCTCCTTTTTGCCCATTACCTTTCTTCCTAGAACCCTGCTTGTTGGTGTATAGGGCTGTATTGGAAGAATCATCCTTGTGAAGTTGGCGTGCCTCCTGTTGTTGAAGCAGATTGACCAACTCGATGTAGGTAATTTGTCGTTGAGACACCTGGATGGAGGTTATCAACATATCAAATGAAGAAGGTAAAGCTCTCATCACAAGTGAAATGAGAAGCTTTTCATCCACAATATCTCCGAGAGAACTCAATTTCTCTTTCAACTCAGACACTCTGCATAGAAAGAGTTCAACTATTTCACCCTACCTCAAACTCAGGTTATGAAGTTGTTGTTGAAGATGAAGAATGGTGGATTCATTCTTCCCCTCATAGATGGTTCTAAGGGCATCCCATGCCTCTTTACCACTTGCTTTATCAGCTATATGAGGTTGCACTTCATCTGAAATAGCAAACAAAATGAGCACCTTTGCTCTACTGTCTTTCTTGTCAAAAGCAATCTGATCTGCTGAAGGACCTGTGGATCCTGCTGTTGGTGAAGGCCTGGTTGCTACTCCAGTAACAATATCCCACAAATCTTCCATTTGGAGAATAGCCTTCATCTTATGTTTCCATGGTGTATAATTTGGACCTTTCAATAACTGATGCGGATCAGTCATCAACTTTGCAACAACGGCCATAGTGAAGGTTCCTTATATCACCAAATTGGTCCCCATTTCGATATACCTTTTTCTAGGCCAATATACCGTACAAAATACCCGCCCTTACATGAAGGAAACTATAGGTATTTAGAAATATCAACAAAAATCACCCGCCCTTACGTGAGGGAGACTATAGGTGAATTTTAGAGATCATACGATACGTGGAACATAAGCGGTACTGAAAGGGAATCACCTTGTTGATGGCACCTACCATAGAAGATTCTTCTCATGCGTGGGGCGTAACTTCCCCTAAACACTATGAAGAATACTTCGTCAGGATTTACGCCTAAACACAAGTGCGATAAAGGGTAGTGGATGGAGTAAAAAATGCAAAAATGGCGTACTTATTCCTCCCCGATGATTTATAGAGAACAAGCTCAGACGTCGTTATAGCAGCTATATTAGGCGACGGATACAGTAGCCAAATCACGATAGCTTTACCTGTAAGTGCGGCAGAGGTATCGCAAATACCGAACGCTGCAGATGCAATAAAATTGCACAGATGGGTTTTATATTCCGGGGACTTAGGGAGTGTTTTGATTTTAATTTTTAATGTTATAGTGCAAAAATGAAATATGCAACATACAAAAAAAAAATTGCCCACAAGAATAACCCACAAGGTGTCGGTCACAGCCGAAAATGCACCTTTTACAATGCCAAATTGCTATTTTTCGAAAAATTACTCTCTATCCCCCTTTGATTTTTGAAAAATATCCCCCCTTAAAAGGCTTTCTTTAACAAAGCATTTTTAATAATTATTATAAATTTAAAATTAAAATAAATAATTTTAATTTGTATAGTTTTAAAACTTATAAAAAATAAATTAAAATTAAAAATTTTAATTTATAAAGTTAAAAAACTATATTAAAAAAATAAAATTAAAAAATTTTAATTAAAAAAAATAATAATTAAAAAAAAATTAGCTTAATCGTCGCGCGCGGACTTCCCTTCCTTGCGCAGCCCGCAACGTGAGGGGGGTTCCCTGTGCGTCCCTCCTCGACGGGAGAAATATTTTTTTTTTTTCTTTTTTTGTTAAAAAAAATTCCTGCGCGCGGGGACGGTCTGCGAACGCGCTGGGGCCTCTGCCCTTTTTTTTTTCCTTTAAAAAATTCTTCCGCAGCTGCTATCACGCGACGGGATCAGGGAAATCACGTCGCGGAAAAAGAACGCGCTGCTCGAATTCAGAATAAAATAAACGCTCCGCAAGTTTTTCGTCCGCCTCCAGCTTCCCAGTAATCCGGCTCTGGTACCATGTAAAATACGGAACGATATTTTATTATTGCAGCAGCGTTTAAATAATGTTGCGTTACAAACAAACATCCGGGAATAGTCACCGAAACTGTTACAGGGTAACAGAGCTTGTTACGTAGTTGTAACAGCCAGCCAATAATCTAATACAGACAAATAGTACGCTAACATTGCTGCTAAGAAAAATAAAGTGTCACGATATCACGACAGGTCGCGTTTTCATGGCTCAGAAAAGCGAAGTGCAGTGGAATAGAAAAATGTCACGATATCACGACATGTCACGTTTTCGTGGCCCAGATCAGCAGGATGCACCAAAATGGAAAAATGTCACGATATCGCGACATGTCATGAAATCGCGGTCGAAGGCAGCAAGAGAAGAGTCAATGCAAAAGTTGTCGCGATATCGCGACATGTCGCCATTTCGCGACCTGAAGACGAGATGAAGGGCAAAGATAAAAAACGTCGCGATATCACGACATGTCAGGTTTTCGCGGCAGGAAAGTGAGGAAGGAACAAATGAAAGAAAGTGTCATGAAATCGTGACAGGTTGCGTTTTCGTGATCTATCGATGGTAAAAGAGGTAAAGATAGAAAGATGTCACGAAATCGCGACATGTCTCATTTTCGTGATTCACAATGACTGATAAGCTAAGCAAGGGAAATGTGTCACGATTTCATGACAGAAAGCAACGAGATGGTACGGAATGAAAAAGTGTCACGATTTCGTGACAGAAAGCAGCGAGACAGCCCGAAAGAGAAAAGCGTCATGATTTCATGACAGAAAGCAGCGAGATGGTACGAAATGAAAAAGTGTCATGATTTCATGACAGAAAGCGAGACAACCCGAAAGAGAAAAGTGTCACGATTTCGTGATAGAAAGCAGCGAGATGGTATAGAATGAAAAAGTGTCACGATTTTGCGACATGTCGCGTTTTTGTGGCTAAGTGCAACAAAACACAGCGAAGGAGAAAAATGTCATGATTTCGTGACAGGTTGCATCCACGCGGCCCGAAGGAGAAACACGTCATGATATCATGACATGTCTCATTTTCATGGTGCATGAAGACGAACAAGGCTGCTGACATAAAAATGTCGTGATATCGCGACATGTCTCATTTTTGCGGTGCATGAAGATGAACAAGGCTGTTGATATAAAAATGTCACGATATCATGACATGTCTCATTTTTGCGATACAGGTAGAGGAGCAAAGCTATAGATAGAAAATGTCGCGATATCGCGACATGCTATTTTTTGTCGTGATTCACAGGGGGGCCATTATGGAACATGCAGGGAAGCATTGAACACGTGGCATAAAGGTGTAAGGGTTACAGAACGGTTACAGTTAGCAAAGAAGATCAAACGTTTTGACGTCGAGCATAAAGTCAAAAATGACGAAGAGGCGGGGAAGATGAAACGAAGCGATCTGGGAGATGAAGCGAAGCATCACAGGGTGAAACAGAGAGCATTGCCAAAAAGTTTAAAAGTAGAAGCCAAAGGCAGATACAGGGGTCAAAAACCGCTACGAACAGAGTTGTAGAGTTGAAGGTGATAGGCTATTCTGGGCTTGCTTTTGGAGCGTTTTCCTTCACATTTGTTCTGGTTTGATAAAACTGGGAACTTTTGTTGTTGTAAATTGACATATTTTTAATACAGAAATTACAGAGAGTTGCATCTCATTGGCAAGAAAGAAGGAGTTATTCTCTGCATGCAAGATTGAATGTTTATCTTTCCTCTTTTCGATTTTAGGCTTATAGATGGAGTTTAATGCAAGTCGTCTTGATTGCTTCATGCGAATGTCTAAATCTGGAAACCATAGTTAAAACCCTAGAAACCAACACTTAACTTATCTGGATTATGCATGTTTGCAGGTTCAATAGGTTAGGTTGTATGCAGAAAACCTCATATCTTCGGTCTTGTCGAATAGGATTGCAGCCTTCTAAATGTACTTTAGTTTTAGCTTCTATGCATTTTATTTTCATTTTCTTAAATTCTCTGCATTTTTATTTTCCCAAGAGATTAACCTTAGTTTAATTTCCTGTTATTAAAATAAAACACTTGAAAACTCATCGAAATCGAAATCATTATAATTTCAGAGTAAAATAAACCACAGTGCCCCTTGTTAATAGTTGCTTGCAACCACTAAGGTATTCCGAACATTCACATTGAATATCAGCACTTATACCAAAATGCTAACATAGCGGAGACCTTGGAGAAGTTACTGGTTTAATTTCTTTGCAAGAGGGGATTTGGAATCCAAATCCTATTGGAGAGTTATACTTTCACAACTGGGTGAAAATACCACTCAACAGATTGGCGCTAGAAGGAGGGCCGAATTGGTTTACTTTATTTTGATTTTCATACAGAAGTAATGTGTTTTTGATTCGATTTTGAAATTATTTCTTAAATCTCATTAACGGCTAAACTGCAACATTTTTTTTTGTGTTGCAGGTTTTCTTGGAGATATCGAGAGTTTCGTCAGGCAAGTCTGGACCCACCGCGCCGTATCGCGACTAGGTCCCAAACAACTGGGGAAACCATATTCCACGACCTTACACTCACTTGTACTCCAAAAAATAAAACCAAGCAAGTTGTAAACCTACCAGATAGCCTTGTCACAAAAGATCTTTCTGCTTCAGGAACATCGAGTGGACCTACACCGGTGGTATCAATTGCCACTAGCGTACCTATCATCAGTACCATTTCCACCACTCTTGTAGGGTTGTCCTCATCAATTCTGAGTCAAATGGCCCAACCTCCAGTAGCTCCTTGGTATGGAGCTAATAATATCCCTTTGAATATTGCAGGGGATATCCATGAAATCCCTAAGAACATAGAAATATTCTTGCCCAAATATAAACCAGATGGCCCAAGAACTGCAGAGGAGCATATCCAAGCCTATAGGGATGTTTTGATAAGGTTGCAAGTCCAACATGAGGATGTGGCTTGCAGAATTTTTCCCATGAGCCTAGATCCAGTAGCCTATGAATGGTATATATGCTTGCCTATTGGTTCAATCACTTCATGGACACAAATGGAGAATGCCTTTGTCAATCGGTTTAGGTCACCTTTGGATCTTGCAACCATCTATAATCAATTCATTACATGCAAAATGGGCCAAGGTGAACCAATCAGAACCTTTAATCAGAGATTCCAAAAATGTTATAATAGAGCAGTTCGACATTTTGCCATAGACCCCGCAGTAGCTTTACAAATCTATTTTGGGGCATTGGATCCGATGACAGCGATGTTTGCCAAGCGAAATCCTCAAGTCACCATGCTCGCCTTAGCCTACAATGAAGCTATGACCATCGAGCAACAAATGACACCACAGGGCTATGGGTTTCCCTAGATGCCTATGATGGGACAATATGCTCCATATGGTCAAGCTCCCATGGCAAATCAGATCATGGCACCACAAATGCCAAACATGAATGCTTTCCCATATCAACAACCATATCCACCAACACCTGCCTATGCACCCATTCCGATCCAACCGATCACATCCATTCCACCCGTTCTCGCATTTTTGCAAAATAGTCAATCGACTATGCAAGGAACCAGCCAGGTTAATTCTCAGGCTATAGTTCCTTTCCCAAATCCAACTCCGATCCAAAGTGTAAATCCATATATGAATCAAATTCCTCAAAATCTGACTCAAATGTTAAATCAAGATCCCACGAATTATGCAAACCCAACGAGAACTAACAATAATGTAGCTCCACCGAAGGAGATTTATTCGGATGTTGAAGAGCTCAAGAAGATAGTTCATAAACTGAGTAATGACATGGTTCAAAAATAGAAGTATGAGTCCCATGCCCCTCACTCAAATCAAAATTTTAACAATAGAGGGAGACATTGGAACACAAAGCCAAACAATGGAGGAGTACCCGCCCCTATTGCCAATCAACTAGATACTTCTACGAGACCCGATCAATCCAGGTTCCCTTTTGAATCTTTCCGATTTTGCATGGGAAAAGGGGTGCAGATTGCACAATACAAAAGAGCACAATGAGAGGAATTGTCCTGAAATCGCTAGATACACTCATTGTCTCCAAGCCCAAGTAGATGACCTGGAACTTGTGCCAAATGAGGGTCCACCCCAACATCAAGATGATAACATTATGGTGGTGGAAACTTTATACCATCAAGAAGGTGAGAGTGAGGAAGAAGAAGATGAAATTTTGGAATAGGAGGTGCAAGCTTTTCGAGAGTTTAGAAAGGGGAATCACGGATATCATTTGAGAAGTAAATCTAAAGCCCCTAAAACATCATCAACACCACCAAATAACTCTATCCTTCCTCCGGATACTAAGGTAGATAATAATCCTCCTCCTCCACTTAGAAGAGAAACGTCTAATGACACGCAGAAGATAGTCAAACTTGAAAAAGCAAACTATGACATAGTGGAGGATTTAAGGAAATCTAAGTCGAGCCTTTCATTTTTAGAGGCGGCCAGGTTGCCTGGCCAAAAAGAAGCATTGATAAAGGCTCTGGACTCACCTAATCAAGTATGGAAGGGAAAGGAAGTTGAGTCTCAGTTGATTTTATGAAAGGAGAGACGGGATGTCCCGCCATTTTTATTGACTCGAGAATTGCTTGGTAAGAATTTGCATAATTGTTTGGTAGACACGGGTGCCACGAGCAACCTCATGCCTTCAGAGATATGTCAAATGCTAGGCCTACAGCCTGTTTCATCCAAATGCAAGGTTTTGCAATTGGACCGATCTGAGGTAAATGTGATAGGGACCCTATATGATGTCAAAATTCAACTAAATTCTGAACCCAGGGTCCAACAAGTGGTCGACATTTTGGTTGTTAATATCCCAAGTAGATATGGAATGCTACTTGCAAGGGATTGGATGAAAACTTTGAACGACTATTTTTCAACCGATTGCTCACATATGTGGCTACCCTGGAAAGGAATTGCAAATCAAATCAGAGTAGAAAATGAACCGAGGCTTAAAGAAATCATAACAAAATTTAATAAGCCAAATGAAGTTCAGTTTTCTGAGCCAGAATTGGGGGTTTATGCATTTGATGTTGAAGAGGCTACTGAAGAGCCTAAAGGGGAAATATTTCACGGTAGCTCTCTTGAGGAAAATGATTCCATATGGTTGCTTAGGTTTGATGGATCCAAATCCAGACAGGGAGCAGGAGCCGGAGTCGAGCTCACTTGTCCAGGAGGTAAACCTTTACTTGCTGCCTATAGGTTATAGTTTCCTTGCACGAACAACGTGGCAGAGTATGAAGCACTGATTTTTGGTTTACAACTGGCGTTGAGCAAAAAGGTTAAATGCTTGAAAGTATTGGGAGATTCTCAACTGGTAGTCAAACAGATTAAAGGACAATATACATGCCGCGATAAGAGACTGAGCCTTTATAGAACTAGGGTAAGGGACCTCATTGAGGAATTTGACGCTTTCAATATAGCCCTTATTTCTAGAAAAGGAAATCGCATAGCAGATTCTCTTGCAATCGTTGCAAGCATGTTAAATCCGATTGATATAAAAAGGTGTAAAAAGTTCTCCATCGAATTAGTTCCTTGTCCATCGATACCTGATAATGTCAAGAATTTCCAAGTTTTCGAAAACGACAGGACACATATTCAAATTTGTCATGAACTCGGGTGTTTTTGAAAACCAGGTGATTGATGAGGAGCAAAGATGGCAAGAAGAAGCAGAAAATGAAAGTAAAACTACATGTCGATCCAACAAAATACCTAAAGACATAGTTTCATTGGAGAAAATGTTCGATATGGGATACAAGGCCAGAAAAGAAAAAAAGGTTCCACTCCCCAAAGATGCATGTGATCTAATTAATCTAGGGAGTGCAGACAATCCACGGGAAGTGTACATCGCAAAGGCATGTACAGCTGAAGAAAGAGAAAATATAATACATGCACTAAAACACTACGTGGATTGCATTGCTTGGAATTATAACGAATTGAAAACATACAACCAAAACGTCATTACACATACCATCCCTCTAAAGCCGGACTCCAAGCCTTTCAGACAAAGACAACGAGTTGTTAACCCGCTATTGGAGCCCTTAATAGAAAAGGAGGTCAAGAGATTATTGGAAGCAAAGATTATTTTTCCTGTTAGGCACTCAACCTGGGTTGCTAACCTCGTTCCAATAAGAAAGAAGAGCGGAGAGATTAGGCTATGTATAGATTTTCGAAATCTTAACAAGGCCTCTCAAAAGGATAACTATCCATTGCCATCCATTGATGAAATTTTACAAACGGTGAATGGATCTGAAATGATGTCTTTTCTTGATGGATATTCTGGATATAACCAAATTCTTATTCATCCCAATGACAGGATGAAAACAGCCTTCACAACCAAATGGGGGACATTTGCCTTCAGAAGAATGTCGTTTTGGACTGTTAAATTCTGGTGCAACATTTCAACGCGCCATGGACTATGCATTCAAAGGGCTTATAGGCAAGTGTATCATTGTGTATGTGGATGATATTCCAGTATTTTCAAAGAAAAGAGAAGACCATGTCAAGGATTTGAAAAGGGTTCTTCAAAGATGCAGAGAGCATGGAATTTCTTTAAATCCCAAAAAATGCATCTTTGGAGTAATAGAAGGAAGACTACTTGGTCACATCATTTCAAAAGAAGGCATATCCATTGACCCAGAAAGGATAGAAGCTATCCAAAACTTACCTCTCCCGGGTAGTAAAAAGGAGTTGAGATCTTTCTTCGGGCAAATTAATTTTGTGAGGAAGTTTATTTCAAGCTTCGCTGAGATAGCCAAACCATTGAACAAGATGCTCAAGAAGGATGTAGATGTCAGATGGAACGAGGAAAGTAGGGTGGCCTTTCAAAACATTAAGGATGCCATTTCTAGAGCCCCTGCCCTCATAAGTCCAAACTATGCTAAACCTTTCTATATTTATGCTTTCGCATCGGAACACTCTTTTGCGAGTGTCTTGACCCAGAAAGGTGAGGATAGCATAGAAAATCCCATAGCATTTTTAAGTGCTCCTTTAAAAGATGCTCAATTGAGGTATTCTATCCTCGATAAGCAGATGTACGCACTTTTTAAAATGGTAAAAAAATTTTGACATTACATTGTGCACAAGCAGAGTTTTTGCCATTGTGCTCGACCACTGCTATCAAAACTATGTTTTTACGGAACGAACTAGGTGAGAAAAGAGGTAAATGGATTTCTACTATCCAAGAATTTGATCTTGAAATCCAACCCATGAAACTAGTTCGAGGACGAGAGACTTGTGAAGACGATTGCTGAGAATAATCCACAAACGACATGCCAATATTCAAATGCAGAATACATTTCTAAAGATGATTGGTATGTTGACATTGTACATTTTTTATTAAACGGTAAGTGCCCATCCAATTTGAATTCCACTCAAATAAGGGCTTTAAGACTTAAATCTATTAATTATCTGATTAGATCTGGTGTTCTGTACAGGAAAAATCATGAGGGGATCTACTTGAGATGCCTAAATAAAGTAGAAGCTGCCAAGGTTCTACGAGAATTTCATGGGAAATATGGAACTGGCCACGGTGCGGCAAATGCCACAGCGCATCAAATCCTGAGAGCGAGGATACTATTGGCCTCACATTTTTAAAGATGCACATGCCCATGTGAGATCTTGCCACATTTGTCAAGTAGCTGCCAACAGAGAAAGAAGCGCAGCCATGCCATTACAACTTGTAGTTCAGATGAGACCATTCGCACAATGGGGATTAGATTTCATTGGGGTTATTAACCCAAATTCTTTTGATTCTCATAAATTCATACTAACAGCTACAGATTATTGTACAAGGTGGACAAAAGTAGTTCCTACAAAACATGCCACTATAGACGTTGTAATAAAATTCCTTGAGGATCACATCATAACAAGATTTGGAATGCCCGATTCCATCGTTAGTGATAATGGTAAAGCTTTTGTTTCCACGCAATTGGCAGATTGGGCATACGACAATAAAGTGAGTTTAAAATTTGCATCTAATTATTACCCTCAAGGAAATGGTTTGGCAGAATCCTCAAACAAAAATTTGTTGAATATCATTAAGAAATTACTTGGAAAAGAACCCTCGAGATTGGCACAACCATTTAAAGTTTGCTCTATGGGCAGATAGAACCAGAGTAAAAGAATCAATAGGGAATACTCCCTATCATTTGGTCTATGGACAAGATCCAATTTTTCCAGCAAACTTGAAGCTTCAAACCCTGCATTTCATGCAAGAATACTTGGGAACAGATAACCACACTCTGAAGCCAGATTAAGTCATTTACTGCACCTCGATGAAAAAAGGGAGGAAGCCATGATTCACATGAGTAAACACCAAGAGGTTGTTAAAAGATGGTTTGATAGAAGAGCTAAAATTAAGTCCTTCAAAATTTCAGATTTAGTCTTATTGTGGGATAAAAGACATGAAGAAAAAGGGAATCATAAAAAAATTGATTGTCTTTGGTTAGGCCCTTATCGGATTTCAGAAATTCTAGGGAAAAATACCTTCGGGTTGAGAACTTTAGAAGGGAAGGATCTGACGTTACCAGTTAATGGGCATGTTTTAAAGCACTATTTTAGCCCTTAAGTCGTAGGAGATTGATATTATATTTTTCGGTTTTGGTATGGATTTTCAAATTTTGTTTTGTTTGTTTTAGGATTGCTAGTCTAGTTAGGATTTAAGTTGTGTGTTTGATTTCATTTGACATGTTTGGTTTGTTTATATATAAAAAAAAAAAAAAAAAAAAAATTGAGATGTCAACTTATGCCTAAGATCAGGAGAATATGAAACATTGGAATTGTGTTGTAGAAAGCTCCACAAGTAACACAAACATTTTAAATAATATCGTTTGAATCTTGTGATGCATGAAGTTGTCAGTTTTACACATTATGGTAAAGTAGATGATATATTCCATCCGCATTTCAAAAGAAGCAGTGCATTCATATCTCATGTCACATTCCGCATTGCATATACATGTCATCTCAGTTACATTTTCATTTCATGTGCAATCATTGAGAAGGTGTCGAATCCTCTTAGGGTTATTACATAACATATATTAAAAGGATCCTAAGGTTGGGAACTGATGCCCGAACTATCTTGAACCAAGCACGTTCTACGCATATTAAAGAGAATCTTGAGCAAAATGGTCAAAACCATACTTGGAAGAAAAGGTGAGGCGAAAGGAATATTTCATGTCTGTCCTATCATGCAACATAATCCTTAAAACAGTGGTTTTTACCACTCCCATAAATGCTTAAAGCCTAAAATCAAAGTAGTAAGGATAGGGTTAAATCCTCATCTCACTTAGGTTGAGGATCCAATTCCCCAAAGCTCTGATTTGACCTTCATGGAGTAGTAAGGATAGGGCATAATTCTCATCTCACCTAGGTTGAGAATCCGATTCCCCAAAGCTTCCATCTTTCATTTCATCATAAATCTTGGATTGGAAGGATCGTACTACATGTCCTCTGCAAAGGATGGGTAGTCATCCCAAAAGTCCAAGAAACAAAAATAAAATTAATATTTTCCATATTTCATTTTATCATCTTGGATTGGAAGGATCGTACTACATGTCCCTTGCAAAGGATGGGTAGTCATCCCCAAGGTCCAAGAAATAAAATTAACTAATATTTTCCATTTCATCTTAATATTGGATTGGAGGGATCGTACTACATGTCCCTAGCAAGGATGGGTAGTCATCCCAAAGGTCCAAGAAAATAAAAAAAAGAGAGAGAAGAGAATGAATGAAGCCAAATCATGGATTATGGGGTTAAGTATGCTCATGCGTGGCAACATGTCTTGTCTAAAAGCAAGACCACTGTTTGCTCAAATGGACAGGCTAGCCTGACAGTTTCATCCATAACAGGTTAAATCATTTTGTTCAAGATGAGGTAATGAACTCCAGATCAGAGTAGTAAGGATAGGGTTAAATTCCCATCTCGCTTAGGTTGGGAATCCTATTCCCCAAAGCTCTGATCTCACTTACACCTGCACATGGGTTCAAGATGGTAGTGACACATAACCAACTTTGGGATCTAGTAAATTAATTCAGTATACATATATTTGGTCCTAAGAGGGTTTGATAGTTTTAATATGTTTGTTCATGATATTAGAAGGTTTGAGCCTTTGTAAAGCAGGTTGTTATATCTCTAGCATCTTCATCATACATCAAATCCTGCACAAATCATTCATAGCCTTGCATACAAATCATAAGTGAAACTGACAATGGAATGTTGATCAAGTTCAAGCGATAGGGAATGAAAACACATTGCACACACCGAGCTGATACTTAATGATTCTGATGTTTCATGTATTTTTGATCTATCGGTATTTGTTTATCTTTTATGTGTTGACGCTTGTATCTAAGCTTGTATATTTCTAGGTTGGGTTCTCACCAAAATGCTCAGGAGCATTTGACAATAGAGTCACCATTTGTTGTGGCTGATCCACAACACACCCCAAAATTGGGGACCCACCTTTTTTGCATGCTTTCAAAGAAGACCGCAGTGGCCCAGATGCTAAAAAAATCAAAGGAAGAGCAAAATACAACATAAGAAAAAAGTGTCGCGATATCGCGACGTGTTGCTGCTAAGAAAAAGAAAGTGTCGCGATATCGCGACAGGTCACGTTTTCACGGCTCAGACAAGCGAAGTGCAGTGGAACAGAAAAGTGTCACGATTTCGTGACATGTCGTGTTTTCACGGCCAAGAGTAACAAAACGAACATGAAAAAAAAAATGCACCAAAATGGAAAAATGTCACGATATCGTGACATGTCATGAAATCGTGATCGAAGGCAGTAAGAGAAGAGTCAATGCAAAAGTTGTCGCGATATCGTGACATGTCGCCATTTCATGACCTGAAGACGAGATGAAGGGCAAAGATAAAAAACATCGTGATATCGCGACATGTCAGGTTTTCATGGAAGGAAAGTGAGGAAGGAACAAATGAAAGAAAGTGTCACGAAATCATGACAGGTTGCATTTTTGTGATCTATCGATGGTAAAAGAGGTAAAGATAGAAAGATGTCACGAAATCACGAAAACCTATTCAAGATGGTACGAAATGAAAAAGTGTCATGATTTCACGACAGAAAGCAATGAGATCCCGAAAGAGAAAAGCGTCATGATTTCGTGACAGAAAGCAGCGAGATGGTACGGAATGAAAAAGTGTCATGATTTCATGATAGAAAGCAACGAGACAACCCAAAAGAGAAAAGCGTCATGATTTCACGACAGAAAGCAACGAGATGGTATGGAATGAAAAAGTGTCACGATTTTATGACATGTCACGTTTTCATGGCTAAGTGCAACAAAACACAGCGAAGGAGAAAAACATCATGATTTCACGATAGGTTGCATCCACGCGGCCCAAAGGAGAAACACGTCACGATATCGTGACATGTCTCATTTTCATGATGCATGAAGACGAACAAGGCTAGAGTATAAAAATGTCATGATATCATGACATGTCTTATTTTCATGATGTATGAGAGAACAAAGCTAGAGAAAATGTCACGATATCGCGACATGTCTCATTTTCCGATGGTAAAGGAGAAAAGTAGATAGAAACATCGCAATATCGCGACATGCTATTTTTGTCACGATTCACGACGGGCCGTTATAGAACATGCGAGGGAAGCGTTGAACATGTGGCATAAAGGTGTAAGGGTTACAAAACGGTTACAGTTAGCAAAGAAGATCAAACGTTTCGACGTCGAGCATAAAGTCAAAAATGATGAAGAGGCGGGGAAGATGAAACGAAGCGATCCGGGAGATGAAGCGAAGCGTCACGGGGCAAAACAGAGAGCATTGCCAAAAAGTTTAAAAGTAGAAGCCAAAGATTGGATACGAGGGTCAAAAACCGCTGCGAACAGAGTTGCAGAGCTGAAGGTGATAGGCTATTCTGGGCCTACTTTTGGAGCGTTTTCCTTCACATTTGTTCTGGTTTGATAAAACTGGGAACTTTTGTTGTTGTAAACTGACATATTTTTAATACAAAAATTACAGAGAGTTGCATCTCATTGGCAAGAAAGAAGGAGTTATTCTCTGCATGCAAGATTGAATGTTTATCTTTCCTCTTTTCGATTTTAGGCTTATAGATGGAGTTTAATGCAAGTCGTCTTGATTGCTTCATGCGAATGTCTAAATCTGGAAACCATAGTTAAAACCCTAGAAACCAGCACTTAACTTATCTGGATTATGCATGTTTGCAGGTTCAATAGGTTAGGTTGTATGCAGAAAACCTCATATCTTCGGTCTTGTCGAATAGGATTGCAGCCTTCTAAATGTACTTTAGTTTTAGCTTCTATGCATTTTATTTTCATTTTCTTAAATTCTTTGCATTTTTATTTTCTCGAGAGATTAACCTTAGTTTAATTTCCTGTTATTAAAATAAAACACTTGAAAATTCATCGAAATCGAAATCATTATAATTTCAGAGTAAAATAAACCACAGTGCCCCTTGTTAACAGTTGCTTGCAACCACTAAGGTATTCCGAACGTTCACATTGAATATCAACACTTATACCAAAATGCTAACATAGCGGAGACCTTGGAGAAGTTACTGGTTTAATTTCTTTGCAAGAGGGGATTTGGAATCCAAATCCTATTGGAGAGTTGTAGTTTCACAACTGGGTGAAAATACCACTCAACATATGTAAATAGAAGTTGTGGCTTCTAATTTTGCAAATAGTCTCTTTATGTGATTTCTTTCTCTTTAAGCATTTCTGTTTAATATTCATGTTTATGATATGTTGTTAAGTTCGTATTTTGCACCTAGATTTGGGCATTGCTGGTGTAAGTGTGAATACTAGAATGTGATTCTGAAAGTTGTCTCTAGGAGACTGTAAGTATATTTTCTCGATATCCTTTCTATTTTATGCTACTATAACACTTGGTTGGAATTCCTATTGCTAGTCTATCCCCAATCCTACACCTTCGGCCTGTGGCCATATTTTCCATTTCTTTCGATTATTTCTAATTCCTTTCCTGCAACTCTAGTCTTAAACTAGTGTAGGATTTAGTAAGGGAGCCAACCCTCTATGGATATTGGCACGAAGGACATTCCTTTCCTGTAGCCTTTCAATTTTGGCCATGTCTCTGGTGCACAAACACATGTTTGTATGATTAGGTAGATATTTGAACAACAATTTTTGGCACGTCCATGGGAACTCAAAATTTCTACTTTCAACAGTACTAAGGTTTGATGTTCACCTTCGTATTGTGGAAATAGAACATCTGGTGACTCAATTATACCTAGAAGCCTCTGAACATGAAGACAATGAAAGTTGTACTTCATGATCACAAGATTGAAGGTCAAAAATCCTAAAGATCCCATTGAGTTCTACAAACTTGACATCGAGAGATTAGGGGAACATCCCCAATTAGTTACTTTTCCCCATATACCATCGGTACCTCATACATCATCTGCAAAATCCTCATAAATAGTTAGTGTGTTATCCATTCCTTCAAGTCCAACTAGTACTACTACTAGCATCCCACCTCCTCCACTTCATACACTAATTAGTATGGCTCAGAATCCACCTCCACAGTAGCCACAACCACCAAGGCAGTTCCTAGCATGGGATAGATCAGAAGCCTTGAATTTACAAGCACAAAATGTAGTTCCCCAAGAATCTTTGAAGGATTTGGCTACCTATGTTGGTACTGGTAATACTTCTTATAAGCATATTCAATATGTGTCTTCTTTTGCTATGATTCATGACATTACAGATAAAGACATTATGGTAAGGTTTTTGGTGTTGTCCCTTAGAGGTAAGATGTTATATTGGTATCGATCCTTACCACCAAACACTATCACCACATGGGATCAGTTGGCAGAATTGCTAATCAATAATTTCCATGAACAAGCTAATATTTTCTCCTTACTACATCAATTCACGAATATTCATAGAAATTCGTAGGAGGATATAGTAGACTTTAAGTTCAGGTTCACCCGAAGCTAGCAAAGGGTTCATGACGGTCTTCAACCCACACATGAACAAGCTATATTTTATTTAGAATTCAACTCTGGCATTGGTATGGCTATTCATTAGGCTAATGTAAATATGTTCCTAGAGTTGTACACTCGGGTACAAAAGGTCAAATCAGACTTGATCGCTATAGGTAAGCTACCCCCAAAAGTGACTATATCTATTCTTCCTAATCTTCTACAACATTTGTATTCAAGTGTATTTTCATATCCCATGCCTTCTATGTACCTCGTTCCCTCATGGAGCTTGGATCTACCTCAAATTGCTCCAATTTTGATTCCAAAACCCCCTACTCCAACCATTATGTAATTATCTGCACCAGTTGTGTCATAGTTGCTAGCACCTATCTCTTTCCCAGCACTACCAGCACCACCTATTCCATTACATTTACCTACTCCATCAACGTATTTACCATTATCGGCACCTCATATTCCCTCAAATATTGATTCTTACACAAAACTATTACAAGAAATACAATCTATCAATTCAATCGTAAAGACAATGTTGAACAAGATCACTGTAGTTAAGAAGAAAAAAGTTGAAGCTGATTTTTGATCAAGGAGGTTTCAAATGCCACCAATTACTAAATATAAAGAAACCACTAGCAAAGCTCTCGAAAGGAACACAAAAGTGTTGGCAAATGAAGAATCTAGTACATTGGAGAGAGCATACTGGTGCTCCACTTGCAATGATCCTCATGGAGAAGATACGTGTATGGTTCATTTGAACTATGTAAAAACATCAGTTGAGAGTCTGGATGGTGGGCAAGTCAACATGATAATGGAATCCAATCATAATTTTATGGTCCCTTCCTTGGAGCAAGTTTCAATCCTTATGAGGGCTATAAAAAAATCCTGTAACTGTGGATCCAACTAAAATAGAGCCTTTGAAAGTTCCTGCTGAACAAAAAGTACAAAATGAAAAAGTGCAATCGCAAGTGAAAGTGTTTGGTGCAATATCAAAGCAATAATATCTTGTCCTATTCAAGGATCTACTCCCCAAGCAAGCTCAATATAAGTTGTAGACAATGGCCTCAACTTCATAGTCTGTAGCTGCTCAAGTGCAAATAGAGGCAAAGGAATAAACCAACGAATATCTCAGATACCTATCATTAACTAAGTAGAAGAGGGTGGAAGATACTCAATAGTATCAAAAAAAGTATGAACAAGTTGAAGAAGAAAAGGTTCCTGGTACTTCAAAAATAATATTGTGGAAGAAATGAAGAAGATTTTGGTGAAAGTAAACCTATATGATGCATTTTAGTTACCAGGATAAGTTTATTTATTGAAAGAGTCTCTCAGGTCTACGAAGGATCAAAAGAAAGGTCATTTCCAAATAGTGTTAGCACAGATGCTGCCTACTTCAACCACCGAAAAAAAATAGGCCATGTCCATTTTATTTGTCTCTCAAAATGGAAGGGTGGATCATGCACAATTGTATGATTGACTTCGATGTTGCGACTACCGTCATGCCAAAGGCAGTTGAAGTTATGACAATGGAGTAAACAAGAAGTAGTCCAAGCATATTAAAATTTGATGGGACACAGAATAAAAATGGTGGGAGTAATCAAGGATATTCCTATTGTTTTACACAACATACCTTAAATCACTATAATTTAAGAAGTAGTGGTGGTTGACATGGAACCTTACTTTAGCATGTGTCTTTTAAGGGAGCTCACAACTAAAGTAGGAGGATATCTTTCCTTGGACTATTTGTATTTGGAAATTTCATTCAAGGGAAGAAGAATTTGTATTTATAATTAAAATCCATCTACTTTTCATATAGAGAAGTTGGAAGAAGAAGAAAAGTCCACTAGTGCAGTCAACATATGATGGAAGAATTACAAGAGGTGTATTTGATGGAAGAAGCTCTTTATGAACTTCACCTCGAAGATGATTTATCATCTATGGATTTCAACATGATGGTAGAAACTGATATCGGTTGCTATACCATCACTAAACCTGAGAAAACAGAAGAAGGAACCTCTGATTCCTAAGACCCTGTATCTGATCAGTTATGGAAGGTGTATTTTAATGGTGCAAGGTGTAAGAATGGTGCAGTGGTTGGGATTGTCCTTTTTTCTCCCATAGGGTTGCAGAATACCCAGTCATATCAATTAACCTGGAGTTGCACGAATAATACCATTGAATACGAAGCATTATGCCTTGGATTGAAAAAAGTTGAAAAGTTGGGCATAAAGCTCTTGCAAATATTTGGAGATTCTGAGTTCATCATCAACCAAAATACAAATAAGTGTGTGTCAAAGCAACACTACTTGAAGGCCTACCATAACAAGGTATGGGGATTTTTGAGTCATTCACTACATTAAACATTCAGGTGATTCCATGGGAGTAGAACCGGTATGCATATATCTTAGCCTCCCTTGGTGCTAATTTCTTCCCCATAGAGCAAGTAGTCAGGAAACCCAAAATGATGAGGGTAATCTATAGACCCTCAATTCCTGATAAGAACATTTATTGGCAAGTGTTTGATAGTAATGAAAATATAGTAAACTTCTTGATTAAGGAGTTTGCTAGTGTAGAGGATAGAACATTGGCTGAAGAAGAAATAGAGGGAATGATTCAATTGAAAAAAAGTCACATTCCTAGGGGACTGATCTCACTTGAAATTCTGTTTGATCAAAATGAAAGGGTCAAGAAACATAATATCAAGGTAAATTCAAAGGAGTACAAGGAAATGTAGCTAGAACCTGAGAAGGTTATTAAATTCAGAATAGACTGCACTTCAGAAGAACTAGAGGATATCAAGAACCTGTGTTATGAGTATCCCAACATTGTTGCTTGGAGTTATCATGATCTAAAGGGATACGATAAAAATGTAATCTAGTATACTATCAAATTGTAGGAGGAAGTAAAAAAATTTTGGCAGAAGCAGCAGCCTATTAACCTAAAAATCAAAGTACTTATGAAAGAGGAGGTATTAAGGATGATGGAAGCAAAAATAATCTATCCGATAAAATATTCAATATGGGTGGTGAACCTACTGCTAGTTCAAAAGAAGAATGGAGATATCTGTTTGTGCATAGATTTTTAGAATTTGAACCAGACGTCATTAAAATATTACTACCCCTTACCACAATTTGATCAAATTCTCCATGTAATTGCCAGAGAATAGATATTTTCATTGCTATATGGTTTCTCAGGTTATAATCATATATGGATGAAGGACGAAGACCAACACAATATGGCATTTACTAAAAAATGGAGCACATTTTCCTATCAAATAATGTCATTTGATCTCTCAAATGTTGGTGCTACCATTCAGAGAGCTATGGATGTTGCTTTCGATGAGTTGTTAAATAGAGTTATTGTTATTTACCTTGATGACATGACTATTTTATCACATTGTAGAAAAGAGCACATCTCTCATCTAAGACAAGTGTTCAAAAAATATCAAGAATTTGGAATTTCTATTAACCCGAAGAAGTCCATATTTGCTATCAAATAAGTAAAACTTTTGGGACATGTGATTTCATAATAGGGGCTAGCGATTGATCTTGCAAGGGTTGAGGCACTCTTGAAATTACCACTACCAGTTAACAAGAAGGATATACAGTCATTCTTTGTCCAGATAAACTTCATCCAAAAATTCATTGTCTATTTTTCTTAGGTGGTGAATCCTATGACCGAGTTTTAAATAAGAATACTTTAAATGGACAAAAGCGAGAAGACAATATTTTCAAGAAATCACAGAAAGAATCACTCAAGCACCAGTATTAATTAACCCAGATTACTCAAAAGAATTGATCCTCTATATAGTAGGTGAGAAAGAGAGTTATGTTATCATTCTCACCCAAAAGTAAGAAGACGAAGATGATAAGTTGATTTCTTTCTTGATCCAAGTTATTGCACTGCACCAGGTGTAGCAATCCAAGATGCATACATCTAAGCTAATAATAACTAAGAATCACACAAAGCACAAAAGAATGGACAAATTTGTAAATAACCACAAAGAAGGGCTTCTTTTATTAAATTCCCAATGAAACTCGATTACAAATCCATCCCTCTTAGGGATACCCAATGTGATACAATTATTACAATCATAGAAAGTCCCCACGCAAGGGTAGGTGTAATTCGTAGGCTTCCTAGGTTGACACGAACTACTCCAAGGAAAATGTAGCCTTCTTATCCATTATTAGAGGTATTTTTTGCTTTAAATGACAAAACCCTATTAACCTTGCATTCAAGAAACAACAAGAAGCAATTAAAAGCAAAGAAGACCTCTCTTAATGAGTCTTTTAGAGGAAATTATACAAAAGAATATCATGAAAGCTTGAAATCAATAAAATGTATAAAGCATAGTAATCTACTCTAAACATGATAATTGACCATCAAAAAATTTAAATGAAACATATATCAATCCATCTAATGTCCTATTTAAACAATTGGAAGCAGGAAAACATAAGAAAACATAAGAATATAGCTACCAAATGATAAGAAATGAAGGAAATAAGTCTTATATTCCTACTTCTACTAGACAATTGTCTCTAATGAAGCAAATCTAGATTAAATGCATCTAATTTACTATAAATAAAATGCAAAATACTGCTAAAACCAAGGAAAATAGGAAATTGAACCTGACCGTGGGTCTACGGCGTAGCTAGCACTGTTAACCATAGTTGAGCTGAAAATAAAATTGCTCTCAAATGTCGATCTTAGTTCTCCAATTTCCCTTGATGAATTTATGATCAAGGTTGCCACGATATCCTCTAACAGATTTGGTGGTTGAATTGCTCATATTGGTGATGGAATGGGCTCAATTGCACTTCTTGATCTCTCCTAGCCCTCCATAGCCTTCTTGGTTCCAAGTGCCATGTGATCTCCAATTAGGCAGCAAAAGTATTCCTCTCAATGGATACAAGTGAGTATACAATTTGACAGGGCTTCGCTGCTCTTCAACTTAAGACTCTTCTAAGATTTTTTCCAATTTGGAGAGGGGTTTATAGCATACGAGAAGTCCATGTCTTAGCTTCATGGAGAAGCCAAGATCAAGAAGGGACAACTGGGGTAGTTGGATGGAAACTTATAGAAATTTCCACCCTCTAACTACTTGGAAATTTAACCAATTGGTCGTTGTAACCGATTTTGGGTAGACCAATTTCCAACTAGTTTTAAAGGCTAGTTGTGGCTCTGAGGCGCGATCAGCTCTGTTAACCATGGGTGTTAGTTGCGGCCAACATTGATTAGGTAGAAATGCCTAAATGAGTGGTTAGAACCACTACTACACCTTGGAATTTTTCCAATATCTTTCATATGGTCTTCTAGAATGTCCCATATGAGTAGTCGCCTTGAGATGATGTGTTTTAGGTGTCTATAGATGCCCCTTTTGAGATGCATTGTGAGATAAAACAACACTGAGTAAAAATAGACCTAAAACGATGATGTAGGTTTCATGATGATCATTAGTCTGATAAGCTTTAGATGCCCAAGTCTTGCAAATGGACACACATCCTAGAATTATTTCTTCCAACTAGATGGAAGGTTTAAATTGAAAGAGCTTGCACTCGTCATTAAAAGTTTGGGTAGCGTCAGTGCTACTATAGGTTTTCGAGCCTATGTGTTCGAAAGGAAGAGAGCTACAAACTAAACTATCATATTTGATTTTTGCCCAAAGTAAAGGGTAAGCTTATGATAGTCGTTAGCAATGATTCGTAAGACAAACACAATTTTGACAAGATCAAGGGATCTTCTATTGACTTTAATTATGATTATGATATTATGACTACCCCATCAAGCGACGAGTTTATGAGGGTAATGATAATTAAATGAAGCGATAAGTCGTTTGACCACTATGATTGATCTGAACTGATTTAAAGTTTAGCACTTGATACTTGGCTAGGCCTAATTAGCTATGGTTACAACTATTACTAGTAATTGTGCATCTCTATCCCATGGAGTGATACAACCTTGAAGGCCTTCTTAGAGAATTGAAATAATAACAATTCCAATTAGGCATGTGTTGAATCATATTGTCTATTATCTACTAAAAATTTCATAGAAAAATTGACATGATTGCTTCATTCCCATGGAGCTGTCCAGCCTACAAGGTCTTCTTTAGGATTGAAATGAAGCATATCAATTCGGCGATAATGAATTTGCCCCAAATGTCCTTGTGGTAATTTACTCATCTGGCCAGATTGCATGGAGTGCTAGACGCTGCAAGCGCCTAGTGTATAGGGTAAATAATTGGATATGAGACACATTTGGCTTTTGAATTATCTAATTTTTTTGTTATTTTTAATATTTTGAAGGTTCTGGCCCATTAGATATTTTTAATTTTACCTTTTGAAACTCCTCACGGTCAGATTTTTGGAGCATTTATTGCAGGTTGCTATCCATGCTTGTTCAACATAGCTAAATTTTTAAATTTTCCTAGCCGTGGCTCCGACCCGTGATAATAAAACCCTAATTCTACGCCCGTGGGTGTTAGCCATGGTCGAGAGCAAAATGGAAAATATTTAAGAAAAATCTATCATTTTCAACATCATTATTTCCAATTGACAACTTTGCAAACCTGAGTGCTCTGAGAGGTGAGTTACCAAATTTGATGTGGAACGCTACTGCAAACTCGACCTCACTACCACCTATACTGATGGTAAACCAACTTGGAGGTACTAGTGCTACTAAGGTAGAAGCACACAAACCCTCATTTTTTTAATTACCAAATAAAATTGAACCTCATTAAGTAATGGGTTAAATTAACATCACTAAACTGTCAATAATGAACCTCACCCTAGATAGGTTCAGTCGAGGTTAGTGACTGGCAGGCGTAGTCCCCAATTGATAAATTGGGGGCCACAGATGTTAGTTGTGGCGGGATTCAAATCCTAATAGTCATAAAATTGGTTGCCATCCCGATCACGGGTCTGAACCGCGGTTCGAAAACCTTAGAAATTTTTTAAATTTTTTAGATTTTAAAAGGAATTAATTAGTTTTTTTGTTTAAATTTTTTGAAGTGCTTTGCCCATTTTTTTTTTGAGTACATTTTTTGATGTTTATGTGTTTGTTTTTTAATTTTGTGAATTTGTTTGACGTTTTTAAGTCATTATTTTTTTGGGTTGATTGTTAATCATTTTTACCTTATTATTCTGCATTCAACTAGACTCTAACTACGAGGGCGAGGGAATTGTAGGTCCTTCATAACATACGTGGTTCCCTAACACAGGTAGAGCAATATTGGTTTAGGATCATGGTCTTTGGCTATGTTTTGTGCCTTCCCACTATCCAGGATGATCAGGCCAACATGACTGCATTGGCCTAATGCTAGGATGCACGGACCAATACATTTCACTTACTGATAGGTGAGATGACTATGACATTAGAGGATGTATGCTAAATATTTTGAATCTCTCTATATGGTGAGGCCATCACATTGTCATCAATAGAGGTAAATAATACAATATTTATCAGATATTTGGTCGCTGTAGTGATGCAGCACAATAGCACTCAGACCATGAAGGGATCCACATTGAGCATCGGTACACTGAGCATATCTTCTCTCGATGAGCATCCATATTTATGCACTTGATTGTGTAGATCATGCTCCCTGATACTTCTAGAGTGAGGTTCTCATGGAACCTCATGGCTAAGATGTGAGATGTCCTAGCGAGCACCATTTAGTAGCCCCTGATCCTATCTTGGGGGAGTGCCTTGTTAGCACAACTCTATAATGAGCTATATCAGATCACTTAGAGAAGCAGAGTGGGCATCAACTGTAGCTTACTTCTTTAGATCTTGGGGTGGCAGCACATCAAGATCGAGCACCCTACTGGATTTCCACTCAAGATCAAAGACAATGAGGATGAGGGTCGCTAGTGCTACGTAGCATTTTTACCTCGAGAACAGAAGGGCTTCCAAAGCAGGTAACAAGCAGGGGACCTTGGCTACTACATAGAGTAGTTTGCACAATTACAGGTAGACCAGATTGAGTGATGCCCCTACCTAGATTGCCCTCCATGGATGGAGGATGATGTGTACATGCGATGGATATGCAAAGATAGATGACTCCTAGAATGCAAGTCTGAGGTATGCAATTTCTTCTACTTCCCTCGTATCACCAAACAATTTGGTATCAAGTAGGACATCCCAGAGCTACCCACCATATACCATTGTCTCACTTTAGAGAGGTACCTGACATGGCCCAAGGTGACTCCATTGGGTGACGAGGATGATGATTTTTAGTAGTTAGACCTGGTAAACGTAGGGACTACTCATGACTATGACACCTGGTGGATGACCAGGGTATGGTAGGACATGGAGGACCCCTTGGGTAGGACAGTAGATGAGATTGTAGCAGAGGGTATAGAGGGAGTCAAGGTTGATCCTCATGGGCACCGAGTCCATCAGAGGACTGAGGGAGGATGGGGTGAGGGAGTAGTTGTAGAGGAGACCCACAAGACTAAGGAGGATGAGGCTCTAGAGGAGGGTGAGGTACCTCCTAACAGTGAGGTTGGATAGCTCAGGGCTTAGGTGTCTAGCCTACAGACTTAGGTAGGCACACTCTAGATGCATATTCTAGGGAGAGACACCTCCATAGCTAACTTATAGGTACGTGCTAGTGACTTAAAGTCACATATCATAGTAAGGCAGTATTAGTAGCACAAGTAGGTGAAGGAGAAGACTACTCTTTAGGCACATATTACCATAGCACAAATAGATATCCAGAGGACCACAGGGTAGCACATCCTCCTACAATATTAGCTAGATGTTGTGAATGCAAAGTGTGACTCTCTGATGCTTGCAATGGGAGACCCCTCAGCTTCACAGGTTGTTCTAGTGGCTCCCACTAATCCAGCACCTCTAGTTGTTCTAGCATTATAGGGGTTAGTAGTGATGGACCTGATGGTAGAGATCAGGAGACTATGGGATCTGGTGTAGCAACACATCAGCGATCAACCATAATATGCTCCCTACATATCTACCTTGAGGGAAGATATTGAACTACTTGGAGGTGAGGTTCTTGAGAGGTCCATACCTCTAGGATATTAGAGGACTTAGACTAGGGAGATAGGTAAGTCATCAACTTGCTCTAGTCATAGGTCACATAGGACTGAGAGGACCTTATGTCCTAGCTCCAGACAGGATCACAAGGAGGTTGGAGGCAACGGTAGAGCCTCGCAGACTGGGGGTGTAGGTACTGCTTAGTACATATCTATGCCAGATGTTTTACCATTTTTGAGTGTAAGTTCAAGGACCTACACAGTTGTATCCTACAGGTATTTTTGAAATATGTCGATGTACTATTTATTTTTGATACACACATATCTATATGATCTAACATTTGAGACTTATTATATGTGTAGTTTATTATTTTTGTTGTTTTATGAGATGCATATGGATGCAATATTGATGTGTTATGTTTATTTTATGCTATATGATGTGATGTGTGTATGACATGCATTAGATATCTATATGATGTATGCTTAGATGTAGTGATATACATATGTAGATGGACTACTTATGATGAATATATATGAATGCAGTGTTTGATGTTAAATGCATATTTAATTTACTATACTTGTATGCATTTAATTTATGATGCTATGACATGCTTCATACTCTGTATGTATTGCATAATTTTCATGATGATGATTTTCTATAAATGGACATGTATGCTTTAATCAATTAAAACATAATGTATGTGTAGCACCCTAAACTTGGCGCAGTAAAACCTTAAATAATTACAATTACTCTAGTAAATATTCAAATTCAAATTTTAACCCCAAAACCACTCCTAAACCGCCGTTTAACCCATTTCCTCGTTTCCCATGCCATTTTTAGAGTTTGTTGTGACCGTTTGACGATATCGTCATCGATCAGATGATATCACCTCAGATCGAACGATTTCATCTAGGCTAGGACGTCCAGACGATCTTGTCCCAAAACTAATTTTTCACAATTAGCCTCTGTTCCAACGATGTCTCTAATTCGGGAAGAAGCGTGTCTGCACCATTAGAGACCCTCCCCATTGGAGATCTCCCAAATTGGGATGATCTCCAACCTCCTAACCTCCCTCCTAAGCCTATTTAAACTTAGGACTCCCCCTTGGCATCCCCCTGGCTGGAATTTCCTGTAACACAAGTTCTACGTGCATTAGACCGTCCTAAATTACTATTTGCATCCATATTTGTCCAAGTTTATTTGCAGGAACCTTGGTATTTTTTAGCCGGAGTAATATCAGCTCATCGTGGACGATCCTGTTCAATTCAATACGATTTCACACCAATTCAAGACGATTTCGACTGCAGTCTGCATTGGGGGCAATCAGTGCTCAGAGTTTGCGTTTCTTCATTCTTTTCTACTGCATTATTCTGTATTCAGTTAAAATTATGATTATTTCTTATTATTTTGCATCTTGGAGTTCACCCATATAGTCTTAATGCTTAATAAAATCATAAATTGTCATTAGATTATTGTAATGCATTCGTATTTTGTTTATTATCATTATTTTAATATTGTTACTGCCATTCTATATCCTTTCTCTTTGTTGTCTTAGCTGCATTTTTGGTATTTTGCATCTACTTTTATGTTTGCAGGTCTCTAACGAATTCGTCTGATGAATTCGTCAGATCTCAGACGATCCCGTCAGATCTCAGATGATCTTATCAAATTCTAGATGATCCTAACTGCTTCAAGAATCAAAACCTCCATCAGACATCCGGATCAGGTATGGCTCTTTAATTTAGCTTTTTCTCTCTGTTTTCTATTCAAATCTGTTTTATGTCTTTCATTTAGTCTACATTTTTATAATAGAACAACTTAGATTCATTTGGCCAAACCTAGGACTTGAATGTTTAAAGAAAAAACTAAACACATTAAACACATTCCCAACCTAGGCTCGAAACTGCCATTCAAATGTTTCCTAGTGAACCCACCATCCGTCAAAAAATCACCATAATACACCTCCCCCGAGAGGCGGGACCTTCGCAAGGCCTCTCAGTCCGAGGTATTGTCCCATCCTTTTCACATCCCCCTTCGAGCACGGATCCTATAGCCTAAAGGAAAGGGTGTGAAAAATTTGGAGCGATACATTTTGGTGAACCCGATGTGAATGCATTTAAAACCTTTTGAAAACAAAAACAAAAAAATATAGATGCATTTAAAATCATTAGAAAACTACCAAGTTGCATATCATGTTTAGATGGTAGCTCCTAAGAAAAGACTAGCAGTTACTATAAATGTTGAAAACCAATTAGCAGCCATAGAAATCAACTCTATGCTTAGTGTGCCTGAAATAGATAGAAACCAACCTTTGTGGGACAAACTCAATAGGAGACTAGGTATTATTTCATCTAGGTCAACAGAACTTAAACAAATCAAGAGGCTTGCCCTAGATAGAATCTTGGATCCTCATAAACTCATTTTTTATCATGAACTTCAGAGAGCTTGCCATAGGTGGTTAGCTTATAGGAGAGCTCTTGTGTCTTCAGAATTGTTCACCTTCGAGGAATACCTTGAGAACGCAACCACTATACACCAATTCCTAGGTCATGTAGAAGACCAAGAGGTCGCTCTTACGGATAGGGAAAAATGGAGGAGAGTTCCTAGAGCTGTGTTATATCGAGAGTATTGCCATGAGATTTACTTTTACAAAACAAAATCTGAAACAGATAATGTCACTATAGCACTTTTTGTCAAATTCTTGAAAGAAAATTTTCAATTTGAAGAAGAACATTTCATGAATCCTGAAGAACTTGAGCCCATTAATGATATTTATAAATTGTTTATAGAAAACTAGATCATTTCTTTCATTATTATTATTTCTTGCGTTTTGTGTGTTGTATGTTATCTTTATAATATTGTTATTAAAACCAAAAAAACAAGAAAAACAAAAAACATAACAAAAACCAAAACATTTCATTTTAAATATTATAGTAGGTATATAATTAAAATATATACCTCTTAAGCTTGTTGCATATATATATATACATAAATATATATATATATATATATATATTTGCTAAAATCTAAGTTTAAACACCATGACTAAACTTAGGAATGGTAAACAAACTGAAGAAGAAGAAGAAGAAGATTGGTTAGGCAAGAAAAATAAAAAATTAAATACCCTTCCTGAAGATCCAATTCTAGAAGAAGAAACTCTAGAACAACCAGAAGATGACTTGGCTGAAGAAAATGAACAACAAGAAAATTTTAGAGAGGAAGGATCCTCATCCCCTAGAATGGCTTCGAGATGGAACTATTGCTTTTGATAACTTAGATCATTTTTGGAAATTCTTCAATAAAAATATTGGTGCTCTTCATATGGCAGTTCGTATTGATAAGGGACAAATTAGTGACACTCAAGCAGCCATGGAACATATGTTTGACATACAAACTAATCCCTTGTATTTCATTGATCAAGAAAGTGATAAAGTTGGGCCATCCAATATGGATATGACCGCTATAATTCAGAATATGCAAAAACAACAGGTTACCCAACCTCCTAAGGAACCTGTTATTGAGCCTAAAATCATGCCCACACAGAAGAGACCTTCATTCACTGCTTTATTTCTCCAAACTATTAATCAATATGATTCAAATCAACAAAAACCTAAAATGAAGCCAAACACCAATTTCCAACAATTTGGGATACAACATAATACAACTTCAAAACTTCTTCATAACACCCTTCCTACCAACAATTTACACAATAGTAATATAGCATCTAATATGCATGTCCCTCCATCATATGCTCACCAATATCATATTAATGCCCTATCGAACCAATATGGTGGGAAAACTAGTAATCTGGAAGCCATGGTGAAATAGTTAGCTTCTCGCATGGACCAGATGGATCCCTACCATCCCTCGTACAATTATCGAGAGATGTGTAGTCAACCGCTAGACCCTATAGTTGTAGCACAACCATACCCTAAACATTTTTCCATGCTGGTCCTGCCTATATATAAAGGAACTGAAGATCCCATAGAGCATCTTCGCATGTTTAGGATAGCATTTCATGATATATCACATGATGACTTGCTATTACTAAAAATGTTCCCAAAAATTTTAGGAGGAATGGCATTAGAGTGGTACTATCAATTGCCCACTCATTATTTGAGAAATTTTGAAGATACAGTTGAATCTTTTGTCCATCAATTTAGTGCCTATATCGAGAGGAATGTAACCATTAAATATTTATACAACTTAAAACAAGACAAAGATGAATGTTTTGCGGATTTCTTAGCTATATGGAGGTAGTTGACAGGAAAAATACACTTTGTGCTACCTTATAGGGAAATGTTGGACATTTTTATTAATAATTTGCAAGAACAAATATCTTATGAGTTATCAACTGCTACTTTAACTACATTCGATCAGGCTATAGATTTAGCTCGAAGAGTAGAAGATGCCCTCATTAGGAGAGGCCAACTTAGGAAGAAAGACGATGAGAAAACATCCAGAAATCAATATAAAAACAAACAAGTCGTAGGTGACGGAGTCACTGATAGCAGAAATGTTGCTAATATCAATGCAATGAAGACAATAGAAAAATTTATATTGAAACCTCCTGATAAACCTCCTCGAGAGTTTACTAGATTGAATCAACCATTATCAACTATTTTACCTCAATTAATCGAAAGAGGTTTGATTCAATTACCAGCTATCCGGGAACCTGATACAACTATACCCGGATACAGAGATGACTTACACTGTGATTTCCATAGAGGACCTGGACACTCTACCAACGCTTGTAAAAGGTTAAAACATAAAATACAAGATCTGATTGATAATAATGAAATGGAGGTGCAAGCCTTCCAACCTAAACAAAATGCTCCTAATAATGCTCAAAATAACATTCCCCAAAATCAAAATCAAAATTCTAATCAATCATTAGACATATTTCAACATCCTTTACCAAGACATGGTAAAGAGGTGGCCAATAAAATTGAGCATCATAATGTTCCTCCTCATACCCGATATGTAGGAACTATTAGCGGACATTTACCTAATCATGATTTACAAAAATTTGACACAACTTTATCCATGGTCATGACCAGGCCCCTACATAATATTCAGATACCAGATCTCAGTGATGTAGAATCAGATACTGACAATGACATGGAAATCACTTCAAACCAATCGAATAGTTTTGAAAATGAATCAGATCCTATTCAACCTATCACGGATGCTATGATTCCAGAAGAACCATTTCCTAGAAGAGTTACTACTCGACCCTCTTCTGATCAATTCCTTTCTAATGAACAAGCTATAAATGCTAGACCAAGACCTATTCAACGTCCTCAATACAACATTGTAGGTACCATCGGAGTCGTTACCAGACAACAAGCTCAAAATTCTCAACAAGAACCAAACCAGAATGATGGATCAGCTCCATTTGTTTTGAAAAATCCCAATAGAGGGAATCATGCTCCTAATGTTCAACCTAAGCCCCCTTACAATATTAATGAGCAATTATCCAATACTACAACTAGAATTTCTCTTTTGGACCTATTAAGATCTTCTCCTACCCGTAGAGATGAATTAATGCTTACATTAAGCCAAATGATGGTACCACAAAATATTCAACCTCAAGCCATGGCCAATACTATCATCACTAGAGAAGTTGATTGTATTGATTTTTGGGATAAAGATATCCCGCAACATAGTTTACATAAGGATAACCCCTTATACATTACTTCCCTAATTGGAGATGTAGCCGTTAAAAGAGTTTTTATTGATAATGGTTCATCTTTAAATATTTGCACTTTTGACTTCTACCAGAGATTTGGGTTTAGAAGTGATGAAATAAAGAAAACTAACATGATCATAAAATCTTTCAATGATGAAACACAAGAAACGTGTGGATTTATTACCATCCCATTGCAAGTTGGTCCTAGAACCTTAGATACGACCGTGTTTATTGTACATTGCCCCGCATCATACAATATACTCTTGGGTCATCCTTGGATCAATGCAATGCGGGCTGTCCCATCAACTTTACACCAATGTGTTAAATTTGAATTTAAAAATCAGTTGGTCACTATCCATGGTGATCCTAGACCCTTTGATATGTGTGCCTTGGCAGAACCCGTTGGAGTTCAATTTTACCCTGCTTTGTCATCCACACATCCTAATTCTTATTTTTCATCTAAAACTATGAAACACACACCCATAACTTCATCTATTTCTCCTCCATAAATTTCACCCTCATATATAGATCAACAATCTTTAAAAAAAATTACTCTAGAACCTCAAAAATATCTTCAATCCATAACCAATCCTTCATGTTCCATCCCTATAATTTCAAAACTTATAGACCCATCTATTAACACCTCCACATTATCTACATCTATCATACCTTCCACATCTAAAGATATATAAAATGATCCTTCTACATCTTATGCTCTTTCTGATGAACTCTTACCTGATTTATCTAAAATTCTTATATCAGAAAAAACAAATGCTTCTATGCAAAATTCCATTATCTTAAATAATTTGTCGCCATCTCCTCGTACTTTGGGCCTCCCACAACCCATGGGAAGTACTTACCAAGTCGGGATTTGTGCCTTTATTTATAAAGGATATGACTGGGGAAGAATACCTCAAAATATCAAAACTCATCATGATGGATATGCTCGATGTTATTTTACTAATGAGTATATTAAAGCTAAACCTATAATGCTTAAAATGGGATATAAAGGGAAAGGCTTGGGACCTTTCCAAAATGGTATGAAAGAACCTTTCGAGGTAGAACCGTGGCCCGCCCGATGTGGTGTGGGCCTATTTCCTAGTAAGGTTCAACCCTTTCCTTTTGAAGATGATGATCAACTTATATGTTATCAAGATTATTTGGATGGGCGTGATGATTTGCCTCTAAAAAATTAGCCATTTACATGTAATATGCTATCCATAGCTTATCCTGAAATGATTGCTGAATTCGATGATGAGTTGGAAGGAGATATTTTCCATGATGTCTCCATTGAAAAGATGTTACACAATGGGTTTTATTTTGATGGTTCTATACCAACTATAGCCCAACTTGAGGCCACTACTCCTCAAGATGAATTATCCAAGTTAACCTTAAAAGAATTACAAGAATTGGGCATCTCACCCGCCCCACCTAATTTTGAAAGAGATCTACACATGGAAGTAGAAAACGTCATTAAAATTAACATTGGAACTGAGGATAATCCTCATATAATCAATATTGGATCATAATTAAGGCACAAAAAACAAGAGCAATACATTGCATTCCTTAAAGAATATGAAGATGTCTTTGCTTGGACATATGAAGATATGCCAGGTTTAGACCCTTCTGTAGTCATGCATCACCTAGTAGTCCATCCGGATGCTAAACCTATTAAACAGAAACTTAGAAAAATGCATCCCAAAGTGGCTTTACTAGTCAAAGGGGAGTTAGAAAAACTCTTGAATGTTGTTTTTATACAAGCTATTAATTATGCTGAATGGATCTCAAATGTAATTCCAGTCACCAAGAAAGAAGCTACCAAAGTTAGGGTTTGCACAAACTTTAGAGATATTAACGCTGCATGCCCTAAAGATGATTTTCTTCTTCCCAACATGGATCAAATCATTGATTTTACTGCTGGGAGTGGAATGATGTCCCTAATGGATGGATTTTTTGGTTATAATCAGATCAGGATAGCTTTTGAAGATCAGGCTAAAATAGCCTTTACTACCCCCTGGGGTACCTTTTGTTGGAAAGTGATGCCATTTGGCTTAAAGAACACAGGTGCAACCTATCAACGAGCTATGACATATTTTTCATGACGTGATGCATGATATCCTACATGATTACGTAGATGATATCATAGCTCGTTCCATCAAAGAAGTTGATCATTTAAATGACTTGAGAGAAGTTTTTGATCGGTTAAGGGAATATCTTATCCGACTAAATCCAGCTAAATGCATATTCGGAGTTAAGTTCGGTAAACTATTAGGGGTTATAGTTTCTTTACGTGGCATTGAAATTGAACCTCTTAAGATTATGGCTATCACTGATATGCCCGCACCTACCAATATATCTGAATTACAAAGTTTACAAGGTAAGCTTCAAGCTATCCGTCGCTTCATCGATAAGTTGGTGGACAAAACCGGTCCCTTTCTTAAGCTCCTTAAGAAGGATGTCCCTTTTAATTGGGACGACGAATGTAAGGAATCTTTTGAACTTCTTAAACAATACCTCCTTAACCCACCTGTGCTTTCACCGCCTAGACCTGATCGTCCATTTATCCTGTATATTTCAGCTTCAAATTTTGCTTTAGGAGCTATGTTAGCTCAACTTGATGATGAGAAGAGAGAACGTGCTAATTATTATGTTAGCCAAACTCTAATTAGTTATGAAACCCGCTACACAGCATTAGAAAAACTATGTCTAGCAGTCATATTTTCTACACATAAATTATTTCATTATATGCTCAATCAGAAAACATATGTCATTTCTAAATATGATCCCTTGCGGTATCTTATGAGTCGATCTTATTTATTGGGTCGCACAGCCAAGTGGGTTCTTGCTCTAAGCGAGTTTGAACTCACGTTTATAGGATAGAAGTCTGTTAAGGGTCAAATCATAGCAGATCAATTAGCTGCTGCACCCTTAGAGTCTACCCATCCCCTCATCATTGAGTTTCTCGATGAATGCCTTCAATTAGAGGCAGAACATGTTGAACAATGGTCCTTATACTTTGATGGAGCCCGATGCATGAGTGGGGCTGGTGCAGGTATTATTTTAATATCTCCAAAAAAGCACATTATACCTTTGTCCTTTAAATTAACATTTTCTTGCACTAATAATACTGCTGAGTATGAAGCTCTAATCCTTGGATTATGTGCCGCATTAGCTCTAAAAATTAAACATCTGTTAGTTTTTGGTGATTCTCAACTTGTTATAAACCAAATTAATGAATTTTATCAGACCAAAGATGATAAAATGTGCCCATATAAAGCCTATGTTTTACAATTAATATCTCTATTTGATCAAGTTACCTTGGAAGCTATTCCTCGAACTAACAACCGTGCGGCTGACGCTATGGCCGCAACTACATCTCTTCTGCCCTTGGAGTTAGATGACGAATATGCCACCATCATTATTCGTTGACTCCAGGAACCCGCTTCAAATAAGTCATGCTTAGAACCTTTGGATGTGTTTCTAATCAATGAAACTACTCCTGAACCTTGGTATACGGATATATTTGATTTTCTTCAAAATGGGACTTTCCCTGCCAATTCTAATAGAAACCAGCGTCGGTTATTACGTAGACGAGCAAGTCGATTTGTAATAATTGACAATACTTTGTATAAGATATCTTTTGAAGGTATCCTATTGAGATGTTTGAATCTAGAAGAATCCAAATTAGCCTTGAGTGAAGCCCACGATGGATCTTGTGGAGGACACTTCAGTGGTAGTGTCATTGCTAAAAAGCTCCTTAGGATAGGATAATTTTGGCCTACCATGGAGAATGATGCACATGATTATGTGCGTCATTGCGACAAGTGCAAAAAATATGCTGACCTTGTCCATGCCCCTGCACAAGAACTACAGGCTATTTCATCTCCTTGGCCCTTTTCAAAATGGGGCTTAGAAATTATTGGCAAAATTAATCCTGTGTCATTTGATGGACACAAATTCATCATAACCGCCACTGAGTATTTCATGAAGTGGGTTGAAGCTATGCCTTTAGCTTCCTGCACTGGAACACAAGTCTCTAAATTTATTTTTAATCAAATCATTTGTAGGTTCGGAATTCCTACAAATCTCATCTCAAACAATGGAACTTGTTTCAAAAATAAAGATGTTAAGAAATTATGCCAAAAATATAAGATTCAACATCGCTGGTCCACTCCCTATTATCCTCAGGGTAATGGCCAAGCAGAAGCTTCTAACAAAACCTTAATCAAAATTCTCAAAATATTGGTCAATAAATCTGGACGCGACTGGAACATTCAATTATGTCCAGCCTTGTGGGCCTATCGAACTAGTGTTCGAACCCCCACTAAACTTCACCTTTTGTTTTGGTTTATGGCACTGAAGCCGTTTTTCCCTTTGAATTAGAAGTTCCTTCTTTGGCTCTACTACTTCAAGATACCTAAGTAGGAGATGAATATCAAGCTGGCAGACTTAGTCAGCTGGAACTCCTAGATGAAAAGCGCATCAATGCTTTGGAGCATCTTCGTGCCTACCAAAACAAGCTTAAAAGATCATATGCTAAGAAATTTCGTCATCGATCCTTTGAGGTCGGCGATCTTGTTTTAAAAGAAAATAAAAAAAATACTAATGCAACTAAAGAGCTTAAAGGTAAATTTGAGCCCAACTGGCTTGGACCATATATTATCACTACTAAATTTGAATCGGGAGCATACAAATTATCTACCTTGGATGGTAAAGAACTTAAAGAACCTATGAATATTATGCATCTTAAATGTTACTATGCATAAAAATTGGTCATTTCGTCATTGTATATATTTGTTTAAAATATTTCAAAATCACTATCTTGTATTTCTTTCAATTTATAAATTCAAAAATACCAAAAACATTCACAATCATCAAAATCTTCAAAACCATTATTTTTATTTATTTCTTGTACTTCGCAAATTGTGACATATGTGCAGTTATATTTTCAAATTATTTTGGATAAATTAGCATTTATTTTGAATCCCGCACTTTCACATTCACATGAATAAATATCTTGATTTATTTGGCATGATTACTAATCTCTCTTATATCAAAGTCCACAAAATTCAATTAAATAAAGTTTGAGCATAGAGAATTGATCTTTTTATTTACTTAAACCAAGCATATCCTTTCACAATAAAATGATTATATTTGTAATATCCATGCTATGCTACATAGTAGAAGAGGTTTCTTGAGCGAAAAGTTTTCCCTACTATCCTATCATGCACATGGTCTAGAATCTTTGAGAATTGGCAAAAGGACAAGCTCACCCCTACCCGAAATAAAAATCCCTTGCTCTACAACTAATCCGAGCAAGTATCCCTAGAATAGGAAGCAAAAGAAAAAGAAAAATCAAGAAAAATCAAGTAAAATCATTTAGCACTATTTCAGCATTATCTCAAATATCAAAGCAAAAAATACAAAAAAAAAAAAGAGAGAGAGAGAGCAAAGAAAGCAAAATGAGCAAAAGCAAAAGCAATAAAATCCCTTTCCCTACCCTTTGAAAAGAAAAGAAGGGTTGATGAGCTTGAATCCCTGGAATTCTCAATTATTCGAAAACTGTGAGGTAAGCCCCATAACAGGTGGTTTGTGCCCAACCCGCTTGGCCTTGGATAATCCTAGCGTGGTGATATGTCTGTCACATTAGCGACCTTCTTTTGTACTGACCTATGTCTGCTTATGGATTAGCTAGCTCTTGATAACCCGACTTACATAGTAGTCTAGTATGGTTATATGCATCTCAATCATGGTTAATGAACACTTATTTGGTTAATTCAAATCACTTGTATCATAGTATCTTGCTCAAACCTGGTAAATGAATACTACAATCGCACACACATTTGTATTTGAGAGATTTTGTGTATCATTATGATAAATCAAGATTGGAAATGAACTCACATATGCACATGGGATTCCTTATAAATCTAACTTTTGTCTTTAAGATACTTTGAAATATTTTTGCAAATTGGAATAATTTCATTTTCTTCTCTGAACAATTGTTTAGTATAAAGACAACCACATGCATTACCACCAATAAAAATCATTTTTCAAAAAATGCAATAAAGTTACATATAACTTTTGACTTTTGTGACGATTGTATAATTCCAAAACCAAAAGTGGAATTTTATGCCTACCACAAGTCCTCATCTTCATATTTTCTGTTTATTTTCAACAATTAAAAATCAACTATTCAATAAAACTTTCTTTTTGGATTTTGCGATGATGGTATAAGTCTATACCTAAATATTCTATGCCTAGCGCAAACCATTGTATTAATTTTATTTTCCATTTATTTCAAATCAATTCATCAAAAACATATGACTTAAATCATTATGTTACACAATTATGCTTTCAAAAGAACAAACATTATTACTATTTCATGTCATTTTGTCAACATGCAAATTTGCAACCATGGTATAATTTCTAAGGAATTGTTCAAAATTTTATCACACTTAGGAATTTATGCCTACCAAAACTCATTTCAAAATATTTCATGCATACTATTTTTTGAAAAATCTAAAAACAAATCATCACCATCATCATTTGCATCATCACAACAAGAGTCTTAACATAGTCTCTTAAGCACTCTTTTACTTTTAACAATATTTTTATACTGGGATTAGCTTGATGACCGAGTGAGCGGTGACTCCATGAAATGGTCTATAATAGCGACAATGTACTTTGAAAATATTGTTAAAAGTCCTTTTTATTTTATCATCACAAACAACCAATTTGTTTACATCAGATTATTTCATTTAAATTTTAAAAGCATGACATTCAAACCATAATATTTTCCAAACGACATAATTACATGAATCATCAAATCAAATCACACTTCCAACATTAAAGCATCATACAAAAACATATAAACAAGTCATATCATCATAAGACAGGTCATATGATCAAAAATATCATATATATATATATATATATATATATATATATATATATATATCTCAACAATGTATGTACATCATATCAAAACTGGATTGGTATGCCACAATCTACATCTTGGCATACTCAATCCTCTCAATCATATATCCTCTATGCAGTGTCTCGAGAACCCCTCGAGCTCTCAGCATCATCTCCTTCCCCACCATGAGGTGGACGAGGTGGCCCCATCATAGTATGTGTGGTACTGCGAGTCCTAGTCGTCGATCGGGATGAAGTCCTCGATGACCTAATCCTGATCGGGTCCGTAATGCCAGCTGGTAGCTATATCCTCTGACCCTCTGGCACCATCTAGAAGTAGATACCCTACTAGAACATGGTCTAAGAAATCGACCGCGCCATCTCCTGAGTGCTCGCTCCTCCGCTCCATGCTCTAAGGCGTGCAACCTCATCTCTGAGCTGTGTAGCCTCTGCTCGATGTCGTGCAGCCTCATCCTGCAAAGTCAGCACCTATGCCTAGAGACGGACAGTCTTTGTTCGGAGAGTAGCCATCTCACTACTCTCTCCTATGTCCACATCCTTGCCCTTATCGGGTGATGGTGGCCTCTCTCTCTATGGAGAAGGGGGTCTCTCCTCCCTCCTCTCCCGTTGCCTTAGCCTTTGATGTGCCTATGGTCTCCTCTGCTCTCTCCCATCGTGACCCTGTGCTACCTCAATGGCTACCTGGCACCGCATCCCCATCCGATGTACAACTACGTGAATCAGACCCTGAGCCCTTGTCATCCAAGGAGGGCGGATGCCTATGTACCAGGCATCGTAGCCGTCGACTACCCTAGTGTCATCCCTATCCACTGGCTAAATGGGGGCATCATTTGCATCCTGACTCCAGAATCACTGCATATTTGGAGCCCCACTAACTGTAGTGTTATCCTGAACAGTCTGGGAAAACTTGTAGTCTCTGAGAGATGGGATCCCCTACTGTAGATCGAAATATCTCAAAAGTCGATCATACCGGTGGAGCTCCACCTCTCCCCTCTCCATCCTCAGCCAGTAGACTCGCCTAACGTGAGCCAGCTCCTGTCCGTCCTCGGCCCACCCTGGATTATCTCTCCAAGGCCTCCAGGTGATCTGGTCAGAGACAAGGTCATCAAGTAGTCTCCGAGACACTGGAAAATCTATCGGCCTTCGCATCGTGATGTGCTCCCAACACCAAACCTGCAGTAGAGATGTCATAACCAGACATCGATCACCCTTGTATACGACCCCATGAAGGATCCTATACAATCGATAGAGTACAAATCTCCCCCAAGCAAACCTGTATCCGTGGTCTCTCATGTTGTAGACCACATCTGTTAGTAGCCATGGTAGCCTGCATCCACTTTGATGGCATAGCAGCAGACCACCTACCACCCCAGCCAAAACCTATGTTAGCCTAGATGCCCCAGGCATCTGGCATAGAGAATCGATGTTCACTCCGCCCTTCTATAGGGCAAAGCTTGGATCTCTGCATAGTCTCATCATCATGTGGCCTTGATTGGCCGTGGGAGTGATTAGCCATCCTTGTATGGGGATTCTCAAAATCCTCCATACATCGTCTAGTGTGGGAGTCATCTCCCCTGTCGATAACCGAAAACATGAAGAACCCGGATACCACCTCTCTGCTAGGGCTGTCAATAGCCCCATGTCTGTAGACACTTGTGGCATCTCTACCATGTGCTGCAAGCCAACCTGAGCCAGCTGATATCGCTCTGCCTACGATAGAGCAGCCAAGTCATCCCTTAGTCCACTGTATTTCCATTCTTGGCTCTTTAGCAATCCTCTCTACAACATAAACAACAAAAAAATCAAAAATCATCAATAACAATCATTAATCAAACATTCATTAAAAAAATTCAAGTAAACAGTAAGTGCAATTTTATATAAATGATGATATCGCCCACAATTGGACAATATCGTCCCAATTTTGAGCAAATTCGTCTCTGATTTTGCATGAGGAAATCATCCCTTATTAGACGAAATCGTCCCCCTATCACCGATTTCGCCCTTGGACGAAATCAACGATATCGAGACGATTTCGGCAAAATCGAGACGATTTCGTCTTGACGACGTCGATGGCCCAAAAATGACTATGATGCTCAAAAATCAGTCAAATCTAATCTAAAAAGCATGAAATTCTAAATTAAAGCACTCTAAACTAAGTTTAGACCCTTACCCGTAGCCCGTACCGGACCTCTGTCGATCTGTGCACTGTCTCGACCATCTTGTCTCCAGAGCTCTAAAAACCAGTAAAAATGAATAGTAACAATGAATTAGGGTTTTACCCTATTTTTCTTAATTTTATTCAAAAACAATTAAAAACATTTTAAAATTTAGCTTTTCCGTGTTTTTACCTCAAACATTTGATTTGGGTAAAAACACGGAGGGGGCACCATAGTAAGCTGTCGTACGATTCGACCAAGAATTGTCGCCTAAAAATGGGAATAATTTTTGCTTTCTCGTAGATCGAGAAGAACTCATATTTAACGCATTTTCTTCAAAAAATTCGCTAAAGAGGGGGCAAAATGTAGCACCCTAAAATTGGCGCAGTAAAACCTTAAATAATTACAATTACTCTAGTAAATATTCAAATTCAAATTTTAACCCCAAAATTGCTCCTAAACTGTCATTTAACCCGTTTCCTCATTTTCCATGCCATTTTTAGAGTTTGTTGTGACCGTTTGACGATATCGTCGCCGATCAGACGATATCACCTTAGATCGGACGATTTCGTCTAGGCTAGGACATCCAGACGATCTTGTCCCAAAACTAATTTTTCATAATTAGCCTCTGTTCCAACGACATCTCTAATCCGGGTAGAAGCGTGTCTGCACCGTTAGAGACCCTCCCCATTGGATATCTCCCAAATTGGGATGATCTCCAACCTCCTAACCTCCCTCCTAAGCCTATTTAAACTTAGGACTCCCCCTTGGCATCCCCCTGGCTGAAATTTCCTATAACACAAGTTCTACGTGCATTAGACCGTCCTAAATTACTATTTGCCTCCATATTTGTCCAAGTTTATTTGCAAGAACCTTAGTATTTTTTAGCCGGAGCAAGCTCAGCTCATCATGGACGATCCTGTTCAATTCTAGACAATTTTGCACCAATTCGAGACGATTTCGATTGCAGTTTGCATTGGGGGCAATCAGTGCCTAGAGTTTGCGTTTCTTCATTCTTTTCTGCTGCATTATTTTGTATTCAGTTAAACTTATGATTATTTTTTATTATTTTGCATCTTGGAGTTCACCCATATAGTCTTAATGCTTAATAAAATCATAAATTGTCATTAAATTATTGTAATGCATTCGTATTTTGTTTATTATCATCATTTTAAGATTATTACTGCCATTCTATATCCTTGCCCTCTGTTGTCATAGTCTGCATTTACGGTATTTTGCATCTACTTTTATGTTTGCAGGTCTCTGATGAATTCTTCAGATCTCAGACGATCCCATCAGATCTCAGACGATCTTGTCAAATTCCAGACGATCCTGACTGCTTCAAGAATTAGAACCTCCATCAGACATCCGGATTAGGTATGGCTCTTTAATTTAGCTTTTTCTCTTTGTTTTCTATTCAAATTTGTTTTATGTATTTCATTTAGTGTGCATTTTCATAATAGAACAACTTAGATTCATTTGGCCAAACCTAGGACTCGAATGTTTAAAGATAAAACTAAACACATTAAACACATTCCCAACCTAGGCTTAGAAACTGCCATTCAAACGTTTCCTGGTGAACCCACCATCCGTCAAAAAATCACCATAATACACCTCCCCCGAGAGGCGGGACCTTCACAAGGCCTCTCAGTCCGAGGTATTGTCCCATCCTTTTCACATCCCCCTTCCGGGCACGGATCCTATAGCCTGAAGGTAAGGGTGTGAAAAATTTGGAGCGATACGATATGAATGCAATATGAATTTAACAATCTAATGGATAACACCATAGAATGTATAACAATCATGTACTGTAATTGATATATCTTATCGTAAGAATTAATCAATTAATCACCCATGTGCACTATGTCATGATATATTGTTTCTATCCATAAGCTCTTGCAAGTTAAAATAATATGTGTAACATAGTCAGTGGTCGTTTAAATATCATTTCTGACATCCATACGGTATCTAACCTATATTATGAACAGTATTTAATAAACAAAATCTTATAAAGAGAAATTTGATTCTTGATGATTGCGATGGTTGTTGCTATTTGGGAATTTTTGAGGTTTTCCATGAAACTCAAACACCCTAGTTGACTTATCAAAAGTTGTATTAATCACTATACTAGAATTCTGAAAAATAGTTTTTACTCTGAAATACCAAGCTATTCATTACCCCTGTGTGTGAAAATGAATATATTTTATAAGGCATAAGCATACCCCAGTGTCAGGCGGGATTCATTCAACCCATTTTTGTATTTGGGATCCTCAAATGTCTGTTCGATCCTAGGTTTTGATTTAGTTAGACCACACCACTAGGCAATCTGGGCCACCTAAAGCTAGCTCACTTATGACTTGCTAGACCTACCCTAATGTCAGGCGGGATTCATTCAACCCATTATTGTATTGGGGATCACTCCATGGCTTTGAGTATTGATCATTCTAGGGATTCAAGTTCACCCCCTTATTTTATTCAATTTATTGGGATACTTGCTCATATATAGTGACAAAAATCACTATTTATTTTGTATATACTCTCTTTTTTCTTTTTCTTTTTCTTTTATATTTATTTTTTTATATATGTTTTTGAGCAAGGGATTTGATATTGATTTTATTTTATTTTGAATTTGATCTTGATTTGACTTGATTTTGGGATTTCATTATGGGATTTTACTCCTTCATTTGTAAGTAAGGAATTTATTTGGGTAGGGGGTAAACTTGTGCTTTTTCCAATGACCTCTAATCTAGAACATTACTCCTCAAAAAATACAAAAGTAATAAAACCTTTCGCCTAAGGTGACCCGGACCACTTTTGTAGTTTTCATCCTTCCTTACCCTAATTAGGATTGTTTAATTTGTTAATTAGTGATAGGATTATGATATGCTAAGTGCTATCAAAGCTAGACTTTATCTATAAAAGCAAAGCAAGATTTCTACCAACTCTTGAGAAGACCACTAGATATGGTTGAATGATTGGAAAACCTTAGTATATTCTTCATAGCAACAGGTGGGGTTGTGTTGAAAAACACAATTACTCACACGGGTGATGGATGATGATGTTAATGCATAGATGCATGACTAAAACACAAACGTGGTGTCATTTGTAAGATTGCAAACACAACCTATCCTTAATGCAAGTGCATCAGATGGAAATTCCTAATGCAATGCAATTAAATGAATGCACATGCAAAATGAGAATGCAAAATGCAAATGAGATGCAACAATGCAAAATGAAATGCAATGTTTTTAAAATTTTATCAATTTTTAGTTTTTATGGATTTTTGAAATTTTTATTTGACTAAAGGGCTTACAAATGCCTTTGGAGCCTTTTATGGGATGACCAAAGGGCTTACAGATGCCTTTGGAGCCTTTTAATGGTTTTTAGGCATAGAACACTTTAATATGAAGGATTTTAAGAGGTTCACGCTCTTCAACTCCATCAAGCGATGTCAAGCGATATATTCTAGGTCCAATCTTCTTAGAGATGATATAAGGACCTAACCAATTAGTCACAAATTTATCTTACAATTTCAACGATAGATTTGAAGAACACAAGCTTATACTAAGAGGGGGGGTGAACAGTATAAGACCACTTTTAACTTTATCTATCAATACAGCTTTCAAACCATTAACATGCAGAATAAGATAGCAGTAATAATAGCAGTAAACCAATGCACAAAATGCAATCCACAAAGAGACACAACAATTTACGTGGTTCACCCAAGGTGGGCTACTCCATGGATAAAACTTTTCTTCTAAAAGTTGTATCAAAGTCCTCTGGGAATCCTTCTCGATTACAATGTTTATGAGCCTCAGCTCAAAGGAGATACCTTCCCCTAATTTTGCTTTACTGGTGATCCTCTAGAAGAACTCTATCTCCTTTGCCCTTAGCAAGTGGAACTCTATCCATAGAAGACACCTGTCTTCCTTGCTCTGGTTGGAGATATCTGTCCTCAACTCTGTCACTGCAAAGCTGGTCCTCTTATCTGCACCAAACATAGTCCTTCGTTCTGGCACAATTGTCCTCTTTCTCTGTTCTTTTCTGCACTTGGTTGAAACAACTTTTCACTATCTGCGCAACTACAGCAGCACAATTTTCTCAAATTACAGCAGCACTATCTTCTCAACATTTGCAAAAAAAATAGTAGTGCAATCTTCACAAAATGCAACAGCATTATCTTCTCAACTTAGCTTCTGCTCCGTTGCACATCCACCGCAGCGCAGTCTTCGCACACTCTGCTTTCTTTACATAGTCTATGTAAATACTACAGCACTTGATCGCACAACAACTTATGCGCCTATGTGCAGCCACAATAGCACCCTCTTCGCATAGTCTGCTTCTCCTTGATCGAACTTCTTCCTACACTCTGCTTCTATGAAAGTTGCACTTCGAATGCACACTTCGATCGATTCGATATGACTGCTCTTTGCGCACAGTAGACTTCACTTGCGCAAAAATGACACACACTTTCGATCCATGAAACTCGAAAACAGTCCTCCTTTTATAGCAATAATTCATGATTAAATTCTTGATCTTAGTCAGCTGTAAATCCTTAAAACAATCTTCGGTTGCACAACCTTACACTTCATCGACAAAGGTTAACTCTATCGACTTCAACCGCCTCTACTGTCCTATAGCTTTTCTTTGTGAAACTACATGTCGTGATATCACTATGCCTTTGTCTGCCGTACACCTTGTATTACTTGCTGTCATGAAATCGCGACACTACTTCCTGTTGTGCGCCTTCTTTGGCCTGTTGTCACGAAATCATGAAACTACCTGACTTTGCTAATGTCATCATTATTCTTGTCATGAAATCACGACGCTTTAGACTCCAAAGCCTTCTTCTCAGCTTCTATCACGAAATCGCGACACCTTTGCCTTTCGCTGATGTCATCAACAACTCTGTCATGAAATCGCGACGCTTTAGACTCCAAAGCCTTCTTCTCAGCTTTTGTCATGAAATCGTGACACCTTTGCCTCTTGCTGACGTCATCTGCAACTTTGTCACAAAATCATGACACTTCTTGCTTCTTCAACCTTTTCTCGGTTTGCACTAGCAAAAATGGAACATGTCTCAAAATCGTGACACTTTCACTGCCTTAAGCTCTTTTCTGCCAACTGCTCGCGAAACTAGAACATGTCACGAAATCATGACACTTTCACTGCCTTAAGCACTTTTCTATCAACTGCTCACGAAACTGGAACATGTCATGAAATCACGACGCTTTCGCTGCCTTAAGCTATTTTCTGCCAACTGCTCGCGAAACTAGAACATGTCACAAAATTGCGATGCTTTCGCCACCTGCAAGCTGCCAACTCAACCTGTCGTGAAATCATGACACTTTCTGCATCCGTAAAACTTCATTGAAACTTGTCACAAAATCACGAAACTTCCTGCAACTCAACTCTGCCAACTCAACTTGTCGCGAAATCGTGACACTTCCTGCAACTCAACTCTGCCAACTCAACTTGTCGCGAAATCATGACAGTTTTGCCTGAACTTTCGCTCTCCTTAAACATGTCACGAAACCATGAAATTTTTGCTTGCTTCGTCTCTGCCTTCCAGCATGTCTCGAAATCATGATAGTTTTGCCAGAACTTTCTCTCTCCTAAAACATGTCGCGAAATCGCGATAGTTTTTCCAGCCGCCTACAAACTTTTTCTAACTTATTGTTTTCTTGATATTTTGCAACTGGGCTACTCTGATTTTCTTAGAGACTTACTGACCAGCTGAAACCTTCATCAAAACACATACTTAGACAACAAATCAAATTGTTTCAAGAACTCCTTGACATCAAAGACAACAACTACCAAGAGCTCCTTTGACATCAATGACAACAACTATACTTGAGCAAAGGCAATGTACTCAAGGTACCCAAAATTGCCAACAATCTCCCCCTTTGTCATTGATGGCAACCCTTAACTAAAAACATATCTCCTCAAGAGCCAAAACTAAACCAACTGATCCAACAACTGAGAATCTGTATTTTGAAGTTTTTGCTCCCCCTCACTTGAAGCTCTTCTCTTCACTTGAAGTACTTCCCCTTACACATATCTCTCCCCCTTACTCAAATCTCTCCCCCTTTGTCATCAATGGCAAAGGGTCACCTTTGGGGTTTGGGACTAAGAATGAGTCTCTTAGCATAGTCCCTCCCCCACCTTCTATTAAGGTGATTTAAAACAGGGTTGGGAGTGAAACTCCCATTATACACTCATCATCATTAATGTCTACTATTTCTTTGCCGAGCCTTCTCTTGAATTCTTTTTCCACATTGTTGTTCTTGTTAATGTTTTGATCCTCGGACCTGTTCATACGCTTGTTTCTATTCCTTTCATCATTCCTATTTTTCTCCATACCTTGATCCTTGAACCTTGTTCATATCACTTTTCTTGTTTCTGTTGTCATTCTTGTTCTTATCCATGCTTTGATCCTTGGACTTGTTCATACTGCTGTTTCTGTTCTCGTATCTCGAAAGATCAGCTCTACACTGTCTAGCTAGGTGACCTTCATTATTGCACTTATAGCAAGTAACAATATTATTTCTTTCAGGCATGGCTGTTCTTTGAATCCACTTTGTTCTGACTAACCCAGTTCCTGTTATTTGCCTTGCAAAAAATTGCCTTGTGCCCAAATTGTTGACAAGAGTAGCAATACCCTTGAAAGAAATTATGTCTCCTGAAACTGTCATTTACTTTCTTCACTTGAGTCATGCAATGTATAGCCATGTGACCAAATTTGTGACACGCAAAACATGTGCCGTGAAATTTTCTTTTATTTGACTTAATGGGTCCCGAAAACTTCTTCTCAATCTGAATATCGTTTTCTATTTCTGCGTATCTATCACTTACAAACTCATGATCTGAAATACTTTCTTCAATAGAACTCTCTTTCTTTTGAAATCTCTTGCTAGATTCCCCAACCTGTTCCTTGTGCGGCTCAACAAAACCGAGACCTGTTTTATCTTTTGGTTTTCTTTGTCCTTTGATGAGAAATTTAACCTTCTTGGAGCTATCCTGAAATCATGAGAGCTTATCCTTGTACTATTTATTTTCTTCTTTCAAAGAAGCCATTTCCTGTTCTAACTCACTATATTCCAAAATTTTAGAATCCAATTCATCCCTGAGTTCTTGTGACTTAGCCATAGAGACTTCAAGATTTTCTATAAGTTCATCTCTCTCCATACAACATTCATCTAATTTAATCTTGAGTCTATCATTCTTATTTCTTTCCTTTTTCAAAATACTAAGAGAATTATTGAGTTCACATTCAAGATCCTCTATTTGATGGCACTTTGAATTATCACGGCCTTTTTCAGATTTCTTATCACTAGAGGTGCTACCTTTTTCAAAAACCATACATGCATCTTCATTGTAGTTTTTTGAAGCATCCTCATACATACTAGCAGCCAAATAATTATTTTTGCAATCATCCTCAAGGTGCCCAAAATTTCCACATCTAAAACATTTCATGATAATGAATTTATGTTTCGGTTCTTCCTCTTTTTTTGAAATGAACATCTCATTTTCATCATCACTAGAAGAACTTTCACTATCACTACTAGAACATTTACTTGCTTTTTCTAAGTAGAAGATCTTCTTATTCTTGTGAGAATGCATCTTTCCCTGATTGTTGTACTCATCTTTGCTTTTCTTGTGATTGCTATACTCATATTTGTTCTTTTTGTAATACCTATACTTTTCATAATCCTTGCTCTTAACATCCTGTATATCTTCATCACTTTCATTTTTGGAAATAGTACAGTCAGTAGCATAATGACCAAATTTCCCACAATTGAAACATCTTATATTTTTCTTGCTTTTGTGCTTTCTGGAAAACTTGCCTTTCTTGTTGTAATATGCCTCTTCCTCACTAGAAGACTCATCACTTTCTTGAATCTGTTTGCCCTTTGATTTCTTGGTAGCTTTGAAAGCTGCCTCTTTCTTTATATCAACTTTCACTTGAGTCCTCAACTCAAATGCTGCAAGAATACTATGGAGCTCATCCTTTTTCAATTTATCTAAATCTTTAGCTTCCTCAATAGCATAAATATTTTCACTAAATGTATTAGGAAGGGGTCTTAAAATCTTATCACACACATCATTTTCAGCAAGTTCAAGACCTAAGTCTTTCATAGAATTAACAACTTCATCCATCCGGAGCATGTAGTCACTAATATTTTCATCATCATTCATATTGAGTTGTTCAAAAATACCTTTAAAATGTCTCAACTTGGCCTTTCGAACATTTACATCACCTGTATGAACAACCTGCAATTGTTTCCACATTTCAGTAGCTGTCTTGCAGTGAATAACTTTGGTGAGATCTGCCTTTTGTAAACCCTTCGAGATTGCATTCATGGCTTTTGAGTTGTTGTGATGTAGAAGCCTGTCTTATTTAGTGTAAGGACCATTTGTAGGAATGGTGTACCCATCTTCAATAACTTCCCATACCTCATTACCAAGTGCCATTAGATAGACTTTCATTCTTGCACTCCACAAGCCAAAATCTGATCCGTCAAGAATAGGAGTTACATTGCCACTTGAGTAGTCCATTGTGTTCTTTGCAAACTTTTCCTTCAAGCTGTTAAAATTTTTGAAGGCACTTGCTCTAATACCAATTGAAGAACATAAGCTTATACTGAGAGGGGGGTGAAAAATATAAGACCACTTTTAACTTTATCTATCAATACATCTTTCAAACCATTAACATGTAGAATAAGATAGCAGTAATAACAACAGTAAACCAATGCACAAAATGCAATCCAAAAAGAGACACAACAATTTACGTGGTTCACCCAAGGTGGGCTACTCCACGGATAAAACTTTTCTTCTAAAAGTTGTATCAAAGTCCTCTGGGAATCCTTCCCGATTACAATGTTTATGAGCCTCGACTCAAAGGAGATACCTTCCCCTAATTCTGCTTTGTTGGTGATCCTCTAGAAGACCTCTATCTCCTTTGCCCTTAGCAAGTGGAACTCTATCCACAAAAGACACCTGTCTTCCCTACTCTGGCTGGAGATCTATGTCCTTAACTCTGTCAATGCAAAGCTGGTCCTCTTATCTGCACCAAACATAGTCCTTCGATCTGGCACAATTGTCCTCTTTCTCTGTTCTTTTTTGCACTTGGTTGAAAACAACTTTTCACTATCTACGCAACTACAGTAGCACATTTTTCTCAAATTACAGTAGCACTATCTTCTCAACTTCTGTGAAAACATAGTAGTGCAATCTTCGCAAAATGCAGTAGCACTATCTTCTCAACTTAGCTTCTGCTCCGTTGCACATCCACCGTAGCGTAGTCTTCACACACTCTGCTTTCTTTACATAGTCTGTGTAAATACTGTAGCACTCGATCGCACAGTAACTTATGCACCTATGTGCAGCCACAACAACACCCTCTTCGCATAGTCTACTTCTCCTCGATCAAACTTCTTCCTACACTCTGCTTCTATGAAAGTCACACTTCGAATGCACACTTCGATCAATTCGATACGACTGCTCTTTGCGCATAGCAGAATTCATTTGCACAAAAAAACACACACTTTCGATCCATGAAACTCGAAAATAGTCCTCCTTTTATAGCAATAATTCATGATTAAATTCTTGATCTTAGTCGGTTGTAAATCCTTAAAACAATCGTCGGCTGCACAACCTTACACTTCGTCGGCAAAGGTTAACTCCGTCGGCTTCAACCGCCTCTGCTGTCCTGTAGATTTTCTTCATGAAACTACAACATGTCGCAATATCACTATGCCTTTGTCTGCCGTACACCTTGTATTACTTACTGTCGTGAAATCATGACACTACTGCCTGTTGTGTGCCTTCTTTGGCATGTTGTCATGAAATCGTGACACTACCCGACTTTGCTGATGTCATCATTATTCTTGTCATGAAATCATGATGCTTTAGACTCCAAAGCCTTCTTCTCAGCTTCTATCATGAAATCACGACACCTTTGCCTTTCACTGATGTCATCAGTAACTCTGTCGTGAAATCATGACGCTTTAGACTCCAAAGCCTTCTTCTTAGCTTCTATCGTGAAATCGCGACACCTTTGCCTCTTGCTGACGTCATCTACAACTTTGTCGTGAAATCACGACACTTCTTGCTTCTTCAACCTTTTCTCGGTTTGCACTAGCGAAAATGGAACATGTCGCAAAATCGTGACGCTTTCACTGCCTTAAGCTCTTTTCTGCCAACTACTCGCAAAACTGGAACATGTCGCAAAATCGCGATGCTTTCACTGCCTTAAGCACTTTTCTGCCAACTGCTCGTGAAACTGGAACATGTCATGAAATCACGACGCTTTCACTGCCTTAAGCTCTTTTCTGCCAACTGCTCACGAAACTGGAACATGTCACGAAATCACGACGCTTTCGCCACCTGCAAGCTGCCAACTCAACCTGTCGTGAAATTGTGACACTTTTTGCATCCGTACAAATTCATTGAAACTTGTCGCAAAATTGCGACACTTCCTGCAACTCAACTCTGCCAACTCAACTTGTCACGAAATCATGACACTTCCTGCAACTCAACTCTACCAACTCAACTTGTCGCGAAATCACGACAGTTTTGCCTAAACTTTCTCTCTCCTCAAACATGTCACGAAATCGCGACAGTTTTGCCTGCTTCATCTCTGCCTTCTAGCATGTCATGAAATCGTGATAGTTTTTCCAAAAATTTCTCTCTCCTAAAACATGTCGCGAAATCATGACAGTTTTTCCAACCGCCTGCAAACTTTTTCTAACTTATTTTTTTCTTGATCTTTTGCAACTGGGCTACACTGATTTTCTTGGAGACTTACTGACCAGTTGAAACCTTCATTAAAACACATACTTAGACAACAAATCAAATTGTTTCAAGAACTCCTTGACATCAAAGACAACAACTACCAAGAGCTCCTTTGACATCAATGACAACAACTATACTTGAGCAAAGGCAATGTACTCAAGGTACCCAAAATTGCCAACAAGATTTGAGTTTTGTTGGTTTTCTTTCAGCATAATATCACCAACCTCAAAGTATTTCAAATGGACTTTGTTATTGTAATCTCATTTTAAGCACTCCTGATAAACGTGGAGATGCTCAAGAGCATTCACGTGATGTTCATCAAGAAGCATTAATTGATCTAGGTGAGCTTTTCGCGCAGTGTCATCATAGATGAACTCTTTCAATGTGATGTGCAACATTGGAATATCCAACTCTAGGGGCATAATGGCCTCAGCGCCATATAATAGTGAAAATGGAGTTACCCCAGTGGGTGTCTGAATGCTAGTTTTGTAATACCATAATGCAAGGGGTAGTTGTATGTGCCAGTCTTTGTGGTGCTCTTGTACCATCTTTTTCAATATGGATACCCCTATCTTGTTTGAAGCCTCAGCTTACCCGTTTGCCTACGGATAATATGGATTCACAAAACTGTGTTTGATCCTATACTTGGATGTCAAAGCCCTCACATTTTTGTTTTTGAATGACATTACATTATCCAAAATTATTTTGGATGGTATCCCAAAATGACTTATCCATAATACGTGCTCTAGTTGTTGTTGTTAATGGGATTGCTTCCATCCACTTAGTAAAATACTTAGTAGCCATAATAATGAATGTATGCTGGCCTGATGATGGAGGAGAGATCTTATCGATTATATCCAAACACCACTAAGCAAATGGACAAGCCGCTTGAATGGGTTGTAAGTCCTGTGATGGTAAGTGTATAATATTAGCATGATGCTGACATTTAATGCATTTACTGATATACACATTGCAATCCTTATCCATAGTAGACCAATAATAGCCCATGTGAAGGATGTGTTTGATGATAGCCATGCCGCTAAAATAGCCATTGCACGTACCGTCATGAGCTTGCAAAATTTCCCAATCTAATTCTTGGGGCTCAAGACAACGAAGGAGAACTCCATCATAAATTTGATGATACAAAATATCTCTTAACAAGATATACTTTCTCACTTCTTATTTAAATGTATGTTTCATGGTGCACAACAATCCCTGATGGATTACACCAAGTTTTAGGAAGTCATGTATTTGTGACATCTAATTCTGATAGACCTCAGCCTCAACTGACAAGATAGCATGTTCCCTTTGTGGTTTAACATTCACAAATGTAGACTAGGAAACAACATTATGGTGAATGGTAGTACCATTCCTCGTAGGACCCTACGAGATCAATGACCCCTAGGGAACCCTCTTGAAAAAGTCTCAGGCTCTGTAGAACCATTCATGATTTGATTCTATATGAATCATGTTAATTGATTCTTTATTATCCAAAGATTTGTGCTGCATAGCAGAGTGTAGTAAAATCGACAAACAGATTCTAAGGAATTAAATATCCCAAAGATGCCATAGTGTCTGCAAACTTTTTTAATGAATGATGGATTTCCTCGATGTCATACCACTCAAACTGAGCTAGATAAGTGTCAATAAGATCTTTGTAGGCCTTCAAGATAGGGCACCTACATTGAAAAATTCCCTTCACTTTGTTGACAATGAGAAGGGAATTGCCAAAGATATTTAACCTTTTGATCTTCATGGTGACAGATTTTTGGAGGCCCAAGATTAGGGATTCATATTCAACATTATTTTTAGTGCAAGGAAAGTCCAATTTAAATGAAAAGGTCATGGGAGCACCTTGCGATGTGAATAATACTATTTCTGCACCATCCCCTTGCTCACACTTAGAACTATCGAATAACAAGGTCATATTAACTTTGTTATCTAGTTCTTCAGGTTTAGGTGCTTTTGATAATGCAAAGATTGCATCATCAGGAAGCTCAATGGTGAGAGGCCTACTATTTTCTAGTGGTACATCCACCAGTTGATTAGCTATGACCTATTCCTTGATGGAATTTTGGCTAATAAATTCTAAATCAAATTATGTCAATAGCATGACCCACTTTGTAGTACGTGGATTATGATACGTCTTGCTCATCATATACTGCATAGGATTTTTTTTTGATGTGACATACGTCGTATGACTTGACATATAATACCATAATTTATTTGTAGTCAACACCACTTCTAAACACAATTTTTTCACATAGGTATATCCTAGCTCGTAACTCACCAAGGTTCGACTAATGTAATATATGGCTTTCTCTTTGTCCTGCACATTATTTTGTGCTAACATGGTCTCTAATGCAAAGTTAGTTATCGATATATATAGCAAGAATGGTATATCTGGTCTTTTTGGAGCTAGCACTGGTGGCGTCACCAGGTATTTCTTAATCTTAGCAAAGTTTGCTTGATATTCCTCGTCCCAATTGAATGGGACCCCCTTGTGTAGCAGTCGATTCATGGGTCAATATTTTTCCAATAATTGTGTGATAAATCATTTTATGGATGCTACTTTGCCTTATAGGCTTCCTAATTCCTTGATATTCATGGGAGGACGCATCTATAAAATGGCCTTGACCTTTTCTAGATTAACTTTGATCCCTCATTTTAAAATAATGAATCCCAAGAGCTTTCCTGAAGTCATGCCAAATACGTACTTCTTATTATTCAACTTGACATTATGCTCTATCAGGCAGTCGAAGACCTTCCTCAGGACCTCTACATGCTCTTCACGTAGCAATGAATTTGCAAACAAGTCTTCGATATAATCTTCCAATATCTTGTGCATGTAGTCATGTAAGATGTATGTCATAGACTGGTGATATGTAGCACCAACATTCTTAAGATCGAATGGCATAAATTATAATAAAATGTCTCCCATGGCATTATGAAAGTGGTTTTATGCTAGTCTTTAGGCTTAATATGAATTTGATTGTAACTAGAAAAACCATCCATTAGGGAGAGCATCTCATGACCCTCAGTTGCATCTACAAGAGCATCTATGTTTGGCAATAGAAATGAATCCTTTGGTTTTTCCCTATTGAGGTCTCTAAAATCCATGTAGATACAGATCCTTCCATTAAGTTTTCCTACACACACCATATTTGATACCCATTCTGGATAGTCTATAGAAATAAAAAATTCTACATCCAATAGCTTTTGCAATTTGTCCTTAACCATTAAGGTTACTTTTAGATGCATCTTCCTGAGTTTCTACTTGATTAGATTTTTTGGGAGATCTAGTGAAAAGTTATGAGTAACCAATTTTGGATCTATACCTGGCATGTCCTTATAAGTCCAAGCAAAGAGATCAGGTCTCTCTTCCAGTATATGGATGAGATTGGCATGCTCATCAGGAGATAAAATTTCTCCAAATTTAACCTTCTTAGGAATCATGGGATCATTGTTGATATCCAATTCAAATATTTCCTCTACTGATATGTGGGATCTCTCCTCAAGCTGGTGAGGTGTAGGTATCAGGTGGATGTCATCTACTGGTTTTACGGGTTCCATGTTGGAAGCATCCTCAACATGATAAACATCATGTACATAGATTGGTGCAAAATGAAAAGGTTGTAGTATTTATTCATTAGGAAATAAATCTTCAGGATCTAGTGGTGAGTCAGTGTGATCCCAATCAATAAAATCTACATCAATACACAATGGTTTGGAGGGTTCAGCTGGATTGTGAAGTGGAGTGGTCAAATCAATGAAGATCATATTGATGGAATGGATCATGTCTCCAGGACCATGTGCATGTGACTCTAAATTTATATAACTTCCATCCTTAAGATGTGGTTCTAGGGGTATGGGGATATCTGGATCTGGTATATGAACAAACTCAAACACAAAATCACTAGGCTCTAGGATCTCTCTGTATGTCGGTGGATCAGGGAAGACCATATGATAAATCCTATCCAAATTAGGTGGTCTTCCTCTAAGGTGAGGGTGGAGATTGATTTATCTGTACATCTCCTCTACAATGTATGATGCATTACGATAATGCAAATAGGGAGGTCTCAGATAGACTCTATCTGTTTCATCTTCATCTTCACTATCATAGTAAAAACCTTCACTGCTACCTACTGGAACTAGGATATTAGAAATATGAGGCCTCATGTAAGCCCACTCTTGATAACCGCTATCATCAATGAAGGATTGCTCATCCTCGATGACTGTCTCCAAGGGTAACTGATAACATAAGTTTAGAGGGCCTAGGTAAGCCAACTTTGTTTCATCCTCAGATTTCTCATTGTATGAAGACTCTTCATCATCATCACTCTCATACATGCAACTCGGTCCACCTCTCTTAGAGATGGACTCTGCTATATTCTCATCAGAATAATCTTCTGACTTGAATCCTTCTACTATGCTAACATTCTGAACTTGCAGGCTTGTGTCATCAGCTGCCCCATGAATTTGTTCATCTAATTTTTCTCTTGGTATGTGCTTTGAACTGATCCCCACCAAGATGTTTTCATGATATATATCAGGTGGTTCTATAGTGACGTAAGACACTAACCGGTTATCCCTTCGAAAGAAGGAGGAATTGGGGTTTTAAGGATTGAAATCAAATTCACCCCCTAGACTGAGGTATAGGTGATCTAAATATGCTGTTAGGAGTTCATCCTATCCTTTGATATAATATCCTAACATGAACCTATTAGTTGGCAACTGATATTGTGGTTCGTAAGACCTCTTGCTCCCTGACTCAAATAATCCAAGATCGTAATCATACCAGTGGTAGGGATCAAAATATCATAAGGCATACTCCAGGTTAGAGAGATAAAGAATGTTCACAATGAATGGTTCATCATTGTCCTTATCCATGGAAGTGCAATATGCAAGTTGGTCAAGCCCTCCATAGACGAAATTGGTTTGATTAGTAAGTATCCCCAGAAGTACCACCATCCCTATGGGAAGTTTATGGGCTTGTGGTTGGCCCATATCCTGTGTAGTCTTGATGATTGACATAAATGTCACATTCTACACAATATACTCCCCTAATCTAGGATTAACCAAATGAATGGTCACCTATGGTGCAGATGACCCTGCTGAAGATGCAGGTGAAGTAGGCTAAGGTTCCTCCTCAATTTCTTCTTGATCATCCTCTACTTCCATGGGAATAGGGACATCAATGAAAACTGATTTGGGCACTTTCTTTATCTCTTTTCTACCCATATTTGTTTTAAGCTTCTTATCATCCCAACACATTATGGATGGAGATAGTTTAGTAGAAGTAGTTTTCGTGTGCTTTAATCATTGAGATACGTACATTTTAGGTTTAGCACACACTTATTTAATTTTGCCTCCTGGATATTTGATCAAAGACATTGTTCGTATGTCCAGGTGCATTGAGGGGAGCATGAAGTCCCCTGAAAAATTTGCTAAATTCATGTATTTGAATGATTCTTCATCTGAATGTACCACGTGAACCTATCCCTCATGCATATATTTAATATATTGATGGAGAATGGAAGGGACGCAATGCATTTATATTATCCAAGGTCTACCTAGAAGTATATTGTACTGCATAGCACCTTCAATCACATGACACATCATCGGGATGGTCTTCAGTACCACCTAAATAGGTAAGACTATCGTGTCGATAGTTGAGCATAATGCATCATTAAAAGCTCTCAACATGAAGGTAGAAGGTATGATATGCATCTTTGCAAACTTCAGGTATATCAGTGCCTTGTTCATGATTATATTAATTGATGATATCGTATCAATCAAAACCTGTTTGAAAGTTTTGTGGTTTACACATGCAATGATGTGGAGCAGCGAGTTCGCTGTGACAATGGAAACCATCTTGATTTCATGATCGTAAAATTATAGAATTGGTTCTCGACACTGTTGCATGTGTCCCACAAAGTGTGTGAATGCTTCGAGATCTTGGGACTGCACTTCTATGGACCTTAGAATATCCATAAGCATATTCCTATGCTTGGGATACTTTTGAATTAGCTCATAAATTGATAATTTCACTTGAGTCGTTTGTAGGTTTTGAATCAACCTACTCCTGATTGTCACCATCGGTCTAGTTGGTGGGCCTAGAAAATTTTGGATTGGCCTTAGAGGAGGCACAACTTGGACCCTAATAGGCAATAGAGGTTGATTTTTTCTTTCATACCTCGCATGTCTTTTGATGATGTTGACCATTCTGACAAACCCGTTGTTTGGTGGTTCACTGTGTACTTGATTGAATTGGCCAACATTATTCCTTGGTACCTCATGGTTGGGTAGAGAATTTTTGTAAATCCCCATATTCTTATTATCAAACGCTTGCGGGTTGTCCACAAGAAGCGTACCTCTTTAGATCATATTTTGTGCTAAATTTTTGAAATACCAACATACCTCTATATCGTGACCTTTCATTTGATAAAATATGTAATATTGATCATCCTTATATCCCTTAGGCTTAGGTTGATTAGGGTCCACTAATTTGAATTTTGGTAATTTTATTGCCTTTGCCTCGCACAATTGATGGAAAATCGATGTCAACAATTTTGATAATTGAGTGAATATATAAGGACATCTTTATTTATCCTTAACTTTCTGATTGTTTTTGTGCTGCTCATACTACACAGGAGGAGGTTGGGCTTGATAATTTTATTTCTACTACCCCTTATCCCCTTTCTGAAGTTTTAGAACCACCTAATTAACATGGATTGGCTTGGCCTATTGTTTATCGGTGCTCTTCTTGTTCCATTCCTTCTTGCTTCTCAATTTTCAAGTTACCATCCTATAACTTGATATTCTCTATCACTTTGGCTTGATCCAAAGCCTCTTCAAAGGTTTGATATTGCTACAACTATAATAATAACAAAATGTGCTTTGCGTAAATTTTTGTAAACATACAAGTTAATTTAGAATTAGGGATGGAGAATGGTAGCTTCACCATCATATTTCTCCATCATTTCCCATAATCCATAACTAGTTCGTCATCATGTTGCATTAAATTAGCCAGATCGGATAATTTCACCTTTTTCTTAATGTCGAAGGAGAAGCGTTCAAGAAATGCATCGACCAGTTGCTCAAAGATAGCGATGTTGACCTTTTGAGTTGATTAAACCACTCCTGGGCTAGTCTTGAGAGGTTGTAATGAAGGTTCATAGGAGCAAATCAGCATTGCTCTCGATCTAAAAGCACGTGTCTATAAAACTCGTAACGTGCTCCTGAGCATCCTCCTCTCCTTTAAAATTTTCCAACCTAGGCATCTCAAAATGCTCAGGATAGGTCAGAATAGGCACTAATGGGCATAAAGGTTCGTTATGAATCTTATTTAAGGTTGGCTTCTGATAAGACATCCCTTGCTTCTCGATAGCTTTAATCATTTTTTCCAAGGCCTTATAGGCCTATGAAGATAAGAACTCCTCTTATCTGGATTACCTTTGAGGAACCTTTGGAGGCACATTCCTCTTCGATCAAGGTGGAGGACTAGGCTCATCATCCACTTTGATACTCTTGATACAATTTTTATCCCAATTATTCTTCATACTACCTATGCCCACGATATTCAGATGTAGGACACCGATATCTATGTTGGGCCGTATGGTGAGTATGGGTGTCTATATGGTTAGGGTGCAACTCAGGCTATGAATCATCTCATATATCAATGCTCTCCTTGTGCTCACTATGGGGAGGTAAACCGACACTAGATAATCAGTCCTCCCTCTCAGCACGCTCCTTTTGATCAAGGATGCATTGCTCGCACATGCACTATTCATATAAGTGTTGTATTATGAACATTTACCTTTGAGTGTCCTCATTTTTGAGGTCTTACTACTCTGCATGAACATCTTCCAACTGGTCTTGGAGGATCTAACATCTCTGCTCTAACACCAGCTTATGAGATATATCTTTGTGATTAGTCATATGAAGCCTCTGGTGTGTGCACTCTATTCGAGTGGCTTTGTGGGTGTGTCCCCCAATAGACTAATTTTCTAGGCTCTTACCCTTGTCTGTGAAGATTACATTCACATCCAGCAGTCACCTATACTCTGTGTTCGCATGGAATGTAGGGGTATGTATATCACAAGAATTATTAGAGCATTCTCTAGGTTCTCTGATGGTCCTAATTGTACTTTTTCTACACACACTTGTATAATGAGATGGCGTAGGCAAATGTTTATAACCTAGCTATCCTAAGACTTTTTCTAGACCATCTAACTTTCTACTATGCCATGTATCATGAGGTGGCATACCATTCACTCCCACTTTAGACATGTTTATGGTGATCCTATAAGGTTCACTTCTATGGGGAGTCTACATGGGCTTACGCTCGGAAGCATCTCTCTTTTTTTACCCTTGAATGGATAGATATTGATTCTATCTATACTCATATGGTGGGGGCCTTGTGCCTCACTTAGCTACAGGTCGAAGGGGTACCAATCTGGATCCCTCTATGACATACTCTTTAGTATATCCCATGGAAGCATGCAGAATGTGATCATGATAAATGCTAACCTATTTGGGATCCCATTTTGGGAAGTCCCATGCTCTGATCTATGTCTCAAGGAGTGTCTAGTGGCTCCTCTAATTGGGTTATTCTCAATAGGATCCCTACGCATAGAATTATCTCCTCTAATACTCGTTGCATGACATTCAAGAGGATTCTGTGGTTGAGGGTTCTACACATCTTACTATGCATTTGATGGAGCTTTGGCCTCGATCTTAGGTCTATGCCTGAATTAGCCTGTATGTGTATGCACCATGATATTATATTATCTTGTATTTAAATTTTAAGGTAAACAAAGTAAACAATGATGATTATCTCTTTTAAATTTTTATTTGTGAGCCCTAAACTGTTTGGTGTGTTTTAAGATTTGTTGTATCAGAAAATAAATATCATCGTATTTTCAATAAGTTGATTATATATTCAATTATTTAAGGTTTTTCACGTGTATACTTGCATCTTGACAATCAACAATGAAAGTCACAATCACGTAAACCCCCCAAAATATGGATATGAAACCCACACTCGGGAAGGGAGCATAGGTCCTCCCAAGTACTCACCCTATTCACCCGTACGTAGTGATAATATTGGAATATGATGCTGACCATGTGGTATTTCCAAGTCAGAAAAATGAAGCAAAACAAATATGCCCTCTATTTTGTAACTACTGAATAAAAGAATGTGTCATTGTAGGAAGGTTTTAGTTTGTAACAACTATAGACTGTTACACTTATTGTAATAACTTTAGAATATTTGTATTAGGGTAGAATAGGGTAAAAATATATTATTGTAACATTTTGTGTGAATAAGAAGTTGAATGGAATAGTAAAAATGAAAAAACGTAGCTCCATTCTTGATATTTTATGTGCAGTACTGTTTCTGAAAAAAGTGATTAGTAGCCTACTTTGAGAGGCTATAAATTTTTATTTACAAATCCTTTTCTAATTATTTTTGGATAGTTTATTGAAATTATATATCTCTATAAGATGTATAAATTTCACATGATTCTGATAAGTGTAAGGCCTTCATTTAATCTTCCAAAAACTACAACTTCTTTTTTACTATGTTTTCCAATTTTGCAATATGCTTCATTTTTATGTGTTTCATGTTATAATATTCATTTGGTATCAGAGATGATCTCAAGTTTAAAGTTTGAATCCCTTTAGGTAACACTGAGGGGATTTTTGGACTACTCACCAGTGTCCCCCTTCGGGATCGTGACATGGTTTAATAGCCTCTCGAGATTAATGCTCTAGCTTGTAGCGGACACCAACAATTTGAGCTTTTGATGTAATGGCAAGTTCCAAAAATTGACTTGGAAATACCACATGGTTAGAATCATATTCCAACATTCCAATATTTCTTTCTTTATACCTCATATATTTAGTTTCATCTGATGTTAACACAGTCCAATATGATGGTTTTGTGTAACCTTCATCAATAATGCTCCATAAATGTTTTTCTTTTAACAAAGTCCTCATTTTGATGCTCCAATATTCATAGTTTGATCCATCAAACTCTGGAAGTGGAAGTGATTTTGAGTTGCTTGCCATTATAACAATATGTAATAATGAATTGAACTCTCCAAGAAATTTTAAATTAAAACTTCAAGAACAAGCCACAACCTTCAAACCCAACAACTCAATCTACCAAGCTCTGATACCAAATGAATATGGAACACTCCATGAAGAACAAGCATTTATCTCCTATGATAGACCAAAAAGTTTCACCAATGAGACATGTATCCTTGATAGTGGGTGCACAAACCACATGACTAGCAAGAAGGAGTTGTTTTCTTCTCTTGACCATTCTTATCATTCAAGTGTCAAGCTTGGAGATGAGAAGAGATTGGAGGTGGTTGCAAAAGGGGACATGGAGGTTCCTAAAAAAAGAGGTAAATTAAAGGTAAAATATATTTATTATGCACCTGATTTGAAGCATTCTTTGATGAGCATTGGGAAAATATTAGAAAAATATTACAAATTGGTTTTTGAGGATAAAATGTGCAAGATTTATGATAATAATAGAAGGCTGATCACAAAAGTGCAGATGACTAAGAACAAATTGTTTTCTTTGAGATTTTTTGAGAAAGGGGGAGAACTTGCTTGTGTGGATATTGAATATAAAATGAGGATATGGCATTTGATATTTTGGTATTTGAAATTTCATAGTTTGAGGATGCTTTCACAACTTGTGTATGGTTTGCCAAAAGTAGAAGACACCAAGGCGATTTGTGATGGGTGCGCTCTTGGTAAAAAAACAAGGGGGCTATTTCCAAAAGGTGAAGCATGGAGGGCCCAATATCCACTTCAGCTGGTTCATAGTAACATTTTTGGACCAATGAAAACTCAAAGTATTGGTAAAGCTTCCTATTTTCTCACTTTCATTGATGATTTTTCAAGAATTTGTTGGGTTTATTTCCTTAAGCATAAAGATGAGTCTTTTGTTTGATTCAAATATTTTAAAGCACTTATTGAGAATGAAAGTGGACATACCATAAAATGTTTGAGGAGTGATAGAGGAGGTTTTCTAATGAGTTTGAAGAGTTTTGTAGTGAGTTTGGCATCAAGAGGTAAAATACCAACCCCTACACACCTCAACAAAATGGGGTGGCTGAAAGAAAGAATAGGACTTTGGTGGAGATGACAAGATGTATGATGTAAACTAAAGGTTTGAGTTTATTTTATTGGGCTGAATCAACTAGGACTTCTAATTATATTCTTAATATAAGTCCTACTAGGATTCTAGAGCATAGTACTCCTTATGAATGTTGGTTTGGAAAGAAGCCAAATGTACAACACTTTAGAGTTTTTGGGAGTGTTGATTTTGTGCATGTGAATGATGAGAAGAGAAAAAAGCTTGATGCTAAGAGTGAGAAGATGATTTTCATTGGTTATAGTGAGAAATCTAAGGCCTATAGATTCTTTAATCCTCATTCTAGAAAAATTGTTGTATATAGAGATGCAATTTTTGATGAAGGGGGAAATTGGAAGTCTCAAAAATTGTGTGTTGATGATGATGTGTTTGAAGAGATTGTTCTAAGTATCCAAGCAAGTGTTCAGCCCAACCATGTTTCTACTAATAATTCTTTGTATAGAAGCACTTATTTTGGATCACCATCTCACATGGGATCCACAAGTTCATCTTCAAGTCCAAGAGCAAGCCAAGAAGAAGTTCCTACAAGCTTTTATGCACCTCCATCACCAGCTACAAATGTGAAGAGAAAAATATTGTTGAAGGATCATCCACCATATCAAATAATTGAAACCAACTTCAATAGAATATTGAAAAGAGGCCAGCATCAAGAAATTAACCAAGTATTGCAAAGGCTTGAGAATTTGCACTTGTATGGAGATGAAGACAATGGAGACCCCAAAGGTGATATTATTAATTATGCTCTTGTTTCAAAATATTTTGATAATTTTGAACCTTCTTGCTATGAACATGATCCTTCTAACAAGTTGTGGATGAAGGCAATGAATGAATAAATGCACTCTATTGAAAAGAATGACACTTGGAAATTGGGTGAACTACCCAAAGATAGAAAATGTGTGGGCTACAAATGGGTCTACAAGATAAAAATGCACAGTGATGGTTCCATTGAGAGATACAAGGCTAGATTGGTTTCCAAAGGCTTTACAAAAATTTTTGACATATAATATGAGGAGACTTTTACTCCCTTAGCAAGGCAAGAGATAGTGATAATGGTGCTCTCTTTGGATGCTCACAAAGGCTAGAGTGTGCACCACATGGATGTAAAAAGTGCTTTCCTCAATGGGTATCTTGATGAAGAGGTATATGTGACACACCCTCAAGGTTTTTAGGTCCATGGAAAAGAAGATCAGGTCTATATATTGAAGAAGGCTTTGTATGGGTTGAAGAAAGCTCCAAGATCTTGGTACCAAAGAATTCATGAATACTTCCAAAGGTGTGGATTTCAAAGAAGCAAGGCATAATTAATTTTGGCATTCATTACTCCTCATCTTATAATTTGAAGTTGATTGGTTTCAGTGATAGTGATTGGGGAAGTAATCTTGATGATCGAAAGTCCACTAGTGGAAATTGTTTCTCCCTTGGTTCAAGATTGATTACTTCGAGTTCCAAAAAATAAGCTACTATTGCATTATCTTCTACATAATCTGAATACATTGCACTCACATCATCAAGTGCACAAGCCTTGTGGCTTAGGAAAGTTCTTGGAGAGATTGGGGAGAAGCAAGAAACTCCTACTACATTTTTTTGTGATAACACAAGTGCCATTAAGTTGGCACAAAATCCTGTCCACATTGTTTAGTCAAAACACTTTGAAATCAAGTACCATTTCATAAGGGGTGTGGTGGAGAAGAAGATGATCAAACTAAGCTATTGTAACACCAGAGATCAAATTGTACACATATTCACAAAACTAGTTGCATAGACTCAGTTTTTGATGCTGAGAGACCTCATTGTTGGCCCTCTCAACATCAAGGGGGGGAATGTTGAAATATGATGTTGACCATTGGGTATTTCCAAGTCAAAAAAAATGAATCAAAACAAATATGCCCCCTATTTTATAACTGCAGAATAAAAGAATGTGTCATTGTAGGAAGGTTTTAGTTTGTAATAGCTATAGACTATTACACTTCTTGTAACAACTTTAGAATCTTTGTATTAGGGTAGAATAGGGTAAAAACATATGATTGTAACATTTTGTGTGAATAATAAGTTTAATGGAATAGGAAAAAATGAAAAAATGTAGCTCCATTATTGATATTTTCTGTGTAGTTATGTTTCTGAAAAAGTGATTAGTAGCCTACTTTGACAGGCTATAAATTTTTATTTACAAATCCTTTTCCAATTATTTTTGGAAGTTTATTGAAATTATATAGATATCTAAGCTATATAAATTTCACATGATTCTAATAAGTGTAAGGCCTTCATTTCATCTTCCAAAATCTAAAACTTCTTTTTTACTGCATTTTTTAGTTTTGCAATATGCTTCATTTTTATCTGTGTTTCATGTTATAATCTTTAGATACACCCCTTCTAAGAGGAATGTATACTATTTTTCATGGGCTATGACAACATCTTGGATCCGGTATTGGTCTAGTAACAAAAGGATCGAGGGAGTTGGGCCAACGAATGGAAATCACTACCACCGTTGTTGAACCCTACTAGTGGTTGGATGTGACTTCCAACTCACTAGAGTTTACAATGTGTCATGGTGTGTGTGGTTATTTTTACTTTGCATGAAAATAAAATGCATAAAATAGCATTCACATGATTTTCCCTACATGCTTTTCAAAAGTAACATTTTATTTTAAGAGAATGCACGACTATGCTAGATTATGGAGAATACTTTTGGAAGTGGATCCTTAGAGGTAAAGGGTGGAATGGGGGTGGTTAGAAATGTAGAAAATGGAGTAAGTGGGTAGGCTGCCATTGATTTTATAAGGGTACTACCATCCTAAATTCCTTGGCACTTATAACTTGAGGATGGAGGGTTGATATGTATGGTGTGTGTTGGTGATGGAGTGAGTGGTGGTGCTTGTGGAGTGAATGGTGGTACTTACAGAGTGAGTGATGGTGATGAAGGAGTGAATTATGGTGATGGAGAAGAGAGTGATGGAGGTTAATACATAGCTAAGACCATTTTCAATGAAGAGGAATATTTAGGGGATTGAGAAGTGGGTTTAATAGATATACATTATCCTTGCACTTCTTGCTTCGAATCCTTTGCTTAGGTTATTTTGGTTGTCATTACGTTAGATTTTTTCCTTTTTGCCTCCCTAGTCTCCTCTAGTGCAACTGTAACTTTAGTCCTTCATACCTCCTACTACACTTGCTATCTTTTGAGTGCAACTTTTTCTGCCTCTAGTTGTAGTTATCACTTTCTAGCCATGGCTCTCTCTGCATAAAAAATTGTCAGACTAGGATGGTCCTTCAACTTATTACTTGACTTAGGGGGTTGCTTGGATGATCTAGGTTGCATCTCTAGTTTTTCTCCAAATGGTCTAGGAACACTTGACCTCCTGGTGTATACAATTGACTGCACCTGCTCAACCTCTGTGGCATATCATTCTACAAATTTTTGAGGCTAAGGTAAGGATTCCTCTTCATCTTCAATATCACCTACAATTGGAGGATCTTGAACTAAGGCTAGATATCTATCTCCCATTCCTCCTCTTCTTCTCCATAAGATTTCAACAACCTTTTCATCTTCAATAATATCTCTTTTTCATGGTTTTTTTTCCAGCTGATGTATTGAATATAAAATTTTGACATAAATTATTTGCCAAAATCATCTAGAAAGGCCTTCCTGATTTTGTCACACTCACATCATGAGACCCACAATTCTTATATTTTATGCTCTTCCCACTTTAACTTATTTTTTATATTATCGATGAGCTTTGGGCTAATCCATTGGCATTAACTTCTCTCTAGATCAATCACCCACTTATATGGATGCTATGTTATCCATGGTGACCTCTTCTACATTGCCATATAGTCAAACAATGCCATCTCATAATTTTCTAGATTTATAAACATTTCAATATTTACATTTGACACATGATCAAATGGAAGTACCTTGTTTATATTGGACAACTTCACCTTGAAAATGACATCTGGATCATAGTTCCATCTATGGGACACTATTGGTAGTTGCAATATGGTGATCTTACCTTTCAATTCATGATATTGCTTTGGCTTCCTTTTTATCATCGTGATGATTTTAAATTTTAAAAGTAGATAAATCATAATATTCTTGACTCTGGGGTCAAATTGTTGCTCTGTCACATATATTTTTCTATACATTTCTAACCCAAGGAGCTAGTTAGTAATATAATATGGCAACAAATATGGATTACCCAAGAAGCCATAAAGCCTACTAATTGTTCCTTCCTTCAGGAAGAACCACTCTTCTAGTTCCTACCTATTTCCCCTTAATGTGTCTATGGATTTGGGTATGAGGTGAGGGCATTATCCATAGATTTGAGTGAGAGCAAGTCCTAGAAAGTTCTTGTTAAACTCCATTTATGAGGATATTTCTCTTAAAATAGGTGTCCAATCCACTACAAGACACACTAGATATTTTTTATCCTTCATCTGCACATCTATGCTATGCTTACCTAGGGTTGTGTAGAAAAATATGAGTCATGGTAGATATTAAGAATACATAAATAGCTCATTTTACCCTTTATTCATAGAAACAAGTTGCTCATGTATGCTCCTTGCTAAAAATTATGGCCAATACAAAATAATAGACAAATGTATCACTTGTCCTTCATAGTTGTTAGGATCTATAAAAGCATTAGCCAAACCCAAATAGTAGGGGTATACTAGAGTATTTTTCCTCAAGCCCACCATAACTACTAACATAGAAAAAATTGGTTGTGCATGTTCCTCAAATTATCCCAGCTTTATTGGCTTTGTGATAAAATCATCCAGTAGTTTTTCCAGCAAGCTAGCGAGCCATTTATTCATATAATCCTTATTTAGATACTTAATTTATTCCTCCAAAACTATTATATTTGGTTTTACCCCTAGAATATGACCTCATAAAAAAGCTTTAGTGACTAATTCCTTTGATAACGTGAATGATGGTTCAAGATTTGAGTTGCAGACTATGACAGTACCTCGATCATAACATTCTGCTACTGTCTTAACTAATTCTAGACATAGATGCATTGGTATGGGAATGAATGTTTCTAGTAATGAACTCCATGCTATGATACATGGATGGTTTAGAAAATATTTCATCCTTTTTTATCTAAAATTTCTTGAAAGCCCTTATAATTTGACTTAGTTGTGACCACAATGTTGTGTATGCCTCCCATTCTATCTTGCAATTTATTTGAATTCTTTTTTACTAACACACTCTTATTTTCTTGATCCATTTTATGAATTCTACATTTTTTCTTTGTAATTGCTATCTTTAGCTCACAAAATCCTTTGTCTCTCCTTGTAGCAAAAATCATAGCATGTTTTTATAGCATGGGTTCAAGATCTATTTATAATTTCTAATTGCAAGTTTGGTAGATGTAGAGCCATTATTATTTACATGCAATAGATTGTATGTGACTAGGAATATTTGCTCAGGACCGGTCAACATCATGGAGCTTTCTAACATGTGTCACTTTGGGAGGTATGTTGTTACCCAATAGAATCTCATCACACTCAATATTTGGTAGCTCATAGCAATTTGATTCATTGCTCTAGGTGATTTATTGATTAGCTATCATTGACAACCCTAATTATTATCACACCAATCTACCAACTTTAGAGATCATTCTAACCTAGGAAAATCTTTACTAGGGATTATCTACCATTATAGTATTTAATTTAGCTACATAACTAGTCTAGTAGAAACTCAGGGAATGCTAGAGTTAGATGGCCTACGTGAGCTAAGACCTTTCACCTAGATGTTATTTCTCGAATTGGTTAGTTCAATAATTAATTGATTTTATGATTGGATAGCTTGGGGGGATTACACATGTTTATGCAAATCTTGATAATCATTGGAGAAGCAATGATGTGAGTTTAACGTAGTAGCTCCACTAAAAAATAACATTTTAAAGAATTCGATACTTAGATAATTTTGCACAAGATGTAATCCACCACCTAGACATTCCTAATGGTAGTTTCAATAATTAGCTTATATCTTTATTGATCTTCTGACAATATTTTAGTGCATAAGTGCAAATGCTATTAGACCATAATTCCAGATCTAGCAACAAATACCAACTTCTTAGATTATTTTCAATGATGTGTTTTATTACTTTCAATAAATTCTTGTTTGTAGATTCTGACAACCTATTCCCCTAAGGATAATAATTGGAGGATGCATTCCAATATATGCCATATTTTCTTGCAAAATCAATGGTTTTAGCACTAATGAATAATCTGATGTTATTTTAAATGATTGTAGTTGGGATCTCGAACCTTCTGATCAACCTTTCCAAAAACTCAATAATTGTATTTTGTTTAGTATGTTTGGTGGATTTAGCCTCTGTCTATTTTATGAATAATTCATCATCGTCAAGATGTATTTGTATCATGGACAATTGGGGCTGATGATCCCAATAAAATCTATCCCCCATTGTTGGAAGGGTTCTTCTACAATTATTGGCTAGAGAGGCATCATTGGATGCTTGCTTTTTTCCATGAACCTTTGACACTTGTCATAGGCTCTGACCAGTTTGAATGCATCTAAAAATATTGACAACCAATAATATCTAGCTCTTAGGATCTTTGCAGATGTGGTTTTTTCAGATTAATGTCCACCTAAAAAACCACCATGAAATTCTTTGAGAACTTCTTCCATCTTGATCAAATGTAAATATCTTAGCAACACCCTATACAAATTTCTTTGGTATAAAAAACCATATACTAGTGTATATTTTCATGCCTATAGTCTGTATTTGTGTCTTTGAGAAGTATTTAGACCATACAAACATCTATTAGATTTAAAATAATACATAAAATGCTTGATCCAAGTACTTAAATATGCGTGTACTCCTAGTTGGATGGGTTGCTCTCCTTTCACTAGTAGATTTACATTTTGTATAACATATTCAACTAATTACTAGCACAATGCTCTCCCTCTTATCAAATTGGTCAACTTGATCTCAATGTCATAATCCTAAATCTTAGTAACCCAACCAACTCTCTTATCATAAATTTCTTGAATTAAAAAGTTTTAGACATCCATATAAACTACATATATCAATGTCTTACTTTGAGACACAGTGCCTAAATTTTTAAATTATTTCATCATTGCATAAACTTGTATTTCTATAAAATTATACTTTTCTTCATGGTCATGCAGTGTTTGACTCGGGAAGGCTATATGCCACTCATTGTTATTTTCCTTCTTTCGATAAGCATAATTACATAACTTTCCTTTTCTCTAACTACATAAAGGATGAAATCCATGAAGTAGTCTAGATTAAAAAGCATAGGAGCTTGAGCTATTGCTCCCTTAATATTCTTAAAAGCACTTTTTAGACATACGTCTGCTTGAAGTCCATTTTATTTTTTAGTATTTCAGTCATGGGCTTAATTATTTGAGCAAAATTTGAAATGAATTTCCACATAAATTTGATTTACCCAAAAAATGATTGAAGCACCTTCTTGTTTAGTGGTAGAGAAAGGGATAGAATATATTTTACCTTGCTTGGGTCAATAGCTAGCATTATTTTAGATAAAACATGTCTTAACAAATTACCTTCTTACACAACAAAAATTGATTTGTTTGGGTTTAATGAAACCCCGAACTCCCTATATTTCTCAAACACTAATCATAGATGTTCAACATGCTTCTCCTTCTAATGAGAGAATATTATCATGTCATCTAAATAAATCAAATTTATCTTATTCACTAACTCCCCAAATGCTAGATCCACTGCTCTTTGAAAAGTAGAACTAGCATTATATAGACCAACAAGAAATCATTGATATGCAAAAGTTCCCCTCTTAGTGGTAATTGTTGTCTTGTACTGGTATTCATCACAAAACCATACCTGGTTAAATCCATAGAATCTATCCAGCAAAGAGAATCTATCCAGCTGTAATATGTAATATCTGATCAATTTGTGGGAGAGGGTAGTGGTATTTTAGTGATGCTTTATTTAGGTTCCAAAAGTCCACATAGAGGTAGATATCACCATTTTTATTTCTTATCAAAACCAAGTTAGCAACCCATGTAGAATGCTTGATGGGGTAAATTGCCTTAGCATTTAGCAACTTTAATAGTTCCTACTTCATAAGTGCTTCTATATTTGGGTTGAAGGGCCTTTGTTTCTACTAGAAATGTTTTGCATCCAACATTAGTTCAATGGTGCGTTGGATAGTCTTCTTGTTGTAGACCTTGAAGTCATCATAAGTCCCTGCTATAATATCATTGAATTCTCTACATAATTTTATAATTTGGTTGACTTCATCTTCTAAGAAATGCACACCCACTTTGATATGCTTCCTAGGATAAATTTGTACCTCTCTATATCCATGGCTATCAATCTCCATATTATGACTAGTTGGTAGATCATTACTATCAAAAAAAATTCTAAGATTATCAATCCTTTTGGTATATGATTATTCTTAAACTGGATTAGCTCACCTTACTCTTCATACTATAGTAGTCAATCACTTCTATAGTTCATTTCATGTATTATGAATTCAAATACTTGCTCATAATTTTTGAATACTTGCCAAAAGGTATCTTATTAGGCACATATGGCCTAAATACCAGCCTCATCATTTTTTTCTTGTATATTACATTAAACACTGGGTAGTGGTTGGCTCCTATGGATGCTAACATGTCAGCATGAGTATTATGATCTCTAGGGATATCATTAATATTCAACACCTCAAAAGCATCTAATAAATCCCACACTCTATTTCGGTAGGATTATGCCTATTTTGGTGCCATTTTGGCACCTTACCTCATCAAAGAAAAGCTTCCACATTTTATTTTATTGATGAATTTGTCTAGATGAAGCTACAATTTTATTTTCCTATATATTTGTGATTGAATAGGTATTAATTCTTGTCTCAATCATGGTATTGAAGTATTGCATAGAGAATTGATCCTCTATTTGGAGCTCATCCAATATTTCATCCATTAAATCAACTTTTTTAGTCATCATGCTGATTATTTCAACTTGTTGATTTTTATCTTCAATCCTTTCTATATGAAAGGAAAATAGTTTTTTAGAGAAAAATTGAAATCTCCTGCATTTATGTGGGATTTCCATATGAGAGTAGTCCAGATATAGGTAATTGCCCAATTTAGTAGTGAATTCCCTTAATAAGAAGATCCCAAAGTAAGGTTCCAAATCTATTATCACAATTTTTTGGATAATAGTGATTTGAGTTATCCTATACAACACCATGGACACATATTTGATTACCCCTACTATTTTTATTGGTGTTTCATCTAGATGCAATACACCAAGGCTGATCCTCGTATATTACATACCCATTATATCACACACTAATTTGGGTATTATTGTGGTAGTTGCTCTAGAGTTAATCATACAATTGTGCACCACCCATCCATCCTAAGAGACAAATAAAATGGTGATGGCCTATTTTTTCTTATTATAGAAGTAGGATTACCTTGAGCTAAATTAATTTGAGGCTGGTGCTTTCCTTTATTCTTTGATAGACTTTGTTAGAGTATATTACATAATTTAGGTCATGTAAATATACCACCTTTGGTACATATCTAGAGTAGGAGTTCACTTAAGAGTAAGGTTAATTACTTCAAGAATTATAATAAATGCACAAGTGTCAATGTGCAAGTTGTAAATGTGCATGTAGTCCACATGTACATGAGTCCTAGGTAGAGTAAAGGCCAAGAAATCTATCTTTCTATATAAAGGCCTCATAGGTGTAGTAGTGAAAGATTGAGAGTGTGAGAGTGATATAGTAAGTATACAGTGTGTAGTAGATGTAGTGTAGTACAATGTAGTTCTTTCATATACTTTCATGGAGTGCTCATGTCCTCCATTATATGTCATTGCACTATTTTCATAATTCCCATTAATGGTATATTTCTAAGTTATTTGTAGAAGTTTATTTATTTATTTTCTTGCATATTATTGTGCCATTAGTTTTATAGTTATCTCATATTAGTTATCTTTCATATTGTGGTTGTACTCATAATACACCCCCTTCTTATGTTGTACATCTCCCCACCTATCCCTAAATATCTATTGTAATATATTGACCCTTGCACCATCTACCACCGCTCTCACCATCAAACCATCTATCAAAAATTAATATATCCTATATACATCCTCCAGGGTGATCATCATCTCCCTTATCAGGATATGAAAGGTATTCCTATCTGGATCCCACTTCTCACACAAAGTAGATATGTATGACCTATTTTCATGCACACTTCACAAATCCCATAGGCCCTTAATGGCCATAGTACCTATCCACTTCCCATCCTCCTTTGTCAACTCATCCCCCAGGGTACCTCTCAAAGTTTGCACATGATACCGCAACTCAATATTCCTCACCCAACCAACCACGACCTTGATCATAGAATTACTATTATGCTCATTCAACTAGCTAATAATAGAAATAAACAACCATTCATACATACATGTTCTACAAAGATTTAAACTGAAGGCCAAATAGCATTTCGATTGTATTTCTCAAAGTATAATGTATTTTTATACATGCAAATTGTAAAAGCGTAAGAGCTAATATTTTTAATTCTTACATTCTAGTATATATAACATTTTACAATGAATTTTGTTATTAGGGCATCATTGCCCCAATCGTGGATTGTTGTTTCATCAGGTGATCTACCAGGTTGTACACACATTTAATAACAAGTTTGTTATAAATGACTAGTTATGGCCTAATGATGTGGTGATATGCAGACATATCTCTTCTTTATATATCTATCTTCTTATTCTACGTTGGGAAACCTACTAATATAATATTATATTATAATACAATCAACCTTGGGTTATGTGTGGCCCATGACAAACCTTATACAATATAATAATATATCCCCAAATATCTATTCCTAGGTACCCTACCATCCAACTTAGTCATTTTCCTCTACTGTTGGTTATCAGGTGATGCATTTTTTGTATCGATCCCCCTCTTAGTGAGGTACAAATTCTTTTACACTCTCTAGACTTAGCCAATTTTGGATTTTTTCTTTTTCATACCACTAGGCAATGGGTTTTGTGTACCCATACATTGCTTAGTTAGGGGTATATTATTTGATAGTCCTAACACTTAGATATATTTTTTGATTTTTGCTAATTTCATTTCCAAGCAATGGGTTTTGTGTACCCGTCCATCTCCATTGAGGGGTAAAATTTTTGGTGACCTCCACCCTTAGCTATTTTTTATGAGCTTTCAATTGTGCAAAGGATCTTGTGTACCCATTTTCTTCATGGCTAGGTACAAAAGTTTTAGTAGCCTTCATACTTAATTTTTGATTGCTAGATAGCTATCGAGATCTTGGTATTGGCCTACCATTGTTTGAGGTATAATAGCTCTGATGCACCATATACTTGGTCAAATAATTGTCAAAAAAATTAGTAGCTTCCATTGTTACTGGGTGACGGGTTCTTGGTACCCACTTATGACTTGGCCAAGTACAAATTCTCTGGTGCCTTTGAGACTTGGTCAAAATTAGCCCCTTTTCTACTTCCCTAATAGAAATGGGTTTTCTAGACCTATCCACCTATACCTAAGGTGAAAATATTTTGAGGGTCATTATACTTGGCCAAAATTACCTATCTCGCCTTCCACCAAGCATTAGAATTTTAAGGACTTATTCATTCCAAGTTTGAATACGAAATATCTGATATTTTCCATGCCTTGATTTTTTTAGCTTCTACTGCAACCCTTTGCACTTTCAACCAAAAGTGTGTGTAGGTGATGATCAAAATTACCCACATTCTTGGTAACTGATAGGTGTTTTTCTTTAGTGGAAAATAAGAACTCAAACTGAAATTTTCTTCGTAGGTACATGTAGACTAACAAAAATGATGCACAAAAAAGAGGGGAAAAGGTAGTGCATCAGATATCATCAATGATAAGGATAGGGACATCATCATACAAAATATACCTCGAGATAAAAAATATCTATAGATGCTTATATACTAAAAAAAATATCACACAAAAAGAGGGAAAACTAATAATACAAAAGGTCTACCCAAGAAAAGAGAGGGATAATATTTTATGAAAAATATTTTGAGAGAAAAGAGAAAAAAACACTAACAACAGTGTTGATTCTGGAGTATGTGGTAAATTTTACAAGTGATGACATAGAAGGAAACGAAAAGAATAAATCAAAATAGTGCCTGAGGATACTTGGAACATGGGATACCCCCTAGAAACTCTAATGGACACGTGACATATAGATTTGGTGACACAATTTATAGGCCTATATAAGGTGCCTTACCTTGGACACCCCCACAAAAATGAAACTCCATGAGCATACTTTAGCAGCTCAGAGTTATTTTAGGTCCAGGTAAGGCACGTTAGGAGATAACCATTCTTCCACTTTTTGGTTTTCTCATGCTTTCTTCTCTTTCTCATGCAGTTGAGCATGAACTCCTCTTTGTTGCCCAAAAACATGTGGATCTTCATTTTTCTCAATAGGATCATTCTTAGCATTGAGTAGAACTTTATACAACTTAGTAGTGAGTATGGCCTTATATAGGAGTAAGTATTGGACCTTACTTGTGTCTCTTGACAATTATATCATGATTGCAATTCAAGCATTGTGTGAATTTACTACTTTTGACCCTGCATGATTTTTCCTAACAAATTGAATCTCTAACAACTCTATCATTTTGTACTCTACTTACATCATGTTTCTAGATCCAATGTAATATGAAAATTCTTTTGTTAGTTTTTCTTGCATCACTCACACCCTTTACACATTTTCATCCTTATCCTCTAGGCTAAGAGGTCATAAAAATTCTAGATATTATACATCACCACTATACACACAAAAAGTAGAAAAGCAAAACTTTATTATATATACAATATACAATCCTATTGTACATCCCTAGTTTTAAGGGGTTTGATTGACTCCTCTGACTACTGGGATCCTCCTACCAAATTTTTCCCTAATTACTCACCTTGTCATGTAATTTATTAAGCTACAAAATTTACAAGGATCTAAAGTACTTGAAACATTTCATTCCATGTCTTTAGGGAAGGTACTGGAATCCCTTTTAGCTCATATAGAAAATATTGCAATTTGTAATAATAATTGTACAGAGGATCATTGTATCTTCTATCCATTTCATTTGACTTTGCTTGAAGGTAGGAGAGTTTATAAAATATTGCAAAGACCTGCTCTACCTTTAGTGGTTCTAGCAATGACTCAATTTTGCTTGCATCTTGAAGTTGTTGGTCGAATAAGTGCTTGATTTGTTCTTTCATATAAAAATACTTATTTTTATCCTAGAAACATGGAGAACCAAGTGCCCTTATTTTCATATCAGTCCTACTCATTTCATCAAACTCTTATTTGAGGAAAAATATCATATCCTCTACATCATAAATTAATTTAGTTGTCTTATACACTTGAAGAGCCTTTAGTTCACATTCTTCAAGATAGGTGTCTAACTACTTCTTTAGATAAGGATGCTTTTCTTTATTTCTTAGCATCCACCTAAGCACCTATGTCTCTACAAGTTTACTCATCAAGTATTTCCTACATGTGTTCAACTCGAGCTTGGCCTCCACCAATATTTTTACCAATTTCTTTTATTTTTCAATGAAAGGGAGAAAAGCCTACAAGGTGGCTCCTTTGATTTTTTCTAGTAATGGAATTTGACCTACTTAATCCAGTCCTTTGATAATTCAAGGTTGTGAGTTTCTCCCTCTCTTGCTATAGTTTGTCTAGAGCAGCTTCCAAGGCTTCTTCTTACTATTGTAGCTTTCGCTTAAGATCTAGTAGCTCTGAATATTTCTACGACATCTTACTTTATATCATTTTTAGCTCTTCTTCTAAGCTATTGATTCTTTTATCCTTCTACTACAATTCTTCTTCAAAGGGCATATTATTGATGATCCTTTTCAACTCTTGGATCTGGTTTTTAAGGGTATCTTGCTCTATCTTTTACTTGCACAAATTTAGCTCTAGGGATTCAACCTTGTTCTTGGTAACTTTCTATTATTTATCTATTCTCTTTCCTTGAAGAAATAGAGTGTTTTCCTTAGTACAAAGAGCCTAGAGTGTATTTACCTTAGATATTTTAGATATGTCCTAAATATGTATCTCTAGTTGATAATCCTTTGGCCTTATTTTTGAATCTACTTTTTGGACTTTAGGATGGGCAATTGCTTTTATCCTTTTTTCCTCAATAGGGTCTAGTGTGTCATAGGTCATGCTAACCGTATCCTGCTATTTTCCCTGTAGCTATTATTGTTGCTCTTATTCCATCAAATCTAGTTCACACACTACTACAAAAACCTTCCATGGAGGGCATTTTTAGATACCCATTATGCCCTTTCATGGTGGAACCTTTCTCAAATTCCAAAAACATAACACTTAACATGTGCAAAACACAAGATCAAACCTCACAAGCATGCACTTCGAGGTATACATTCACATTGCAAACTAACCATCAAAATAGAAAACAAATAACTTTTTTGGATACCCATTTTTCAATTTTACAAAATACGTTCATTCATATTTCACAAACAACACATCCATCATGCGAAAAATCAAATTCAACTCTCGCACATATGCCACATGCCAAACTAGTCAAACATCTCAATTTAATAGTCAAAATAGAAAACGAACAGTTTTTCTGGATACCCATTTGGTCATTTTCATACTTTGTGCACACATTTTAGTCAAACACAACATGAACTCATTCAATCACACTTAAACATGTATTTTTGTACTTTTCAAAATTTTATGCAAATCAAACAACTTGGATTTCATGCACTTACCAGTGGTATACCTCTCCTGCCACTCATGGTGACCCATATACCCACAATATTAGCTCCGAATTGAAATATTAATAGTGCTATGCTTCACAATGTTTCTCTCATGCCTCTCCTCTCAAATTTATGCAACTTAAATGATGCTCGCACATGCGAAAAGGGATTTTATTCCTCCAAATTTATAGGTTTGCACCCACACGTGTGAACTTGGTTCACACACTATTGTACGAACTAACCCTCACCACATCATATTAATGTTTTTTGACTTTTTAGCTTCTTATTTCATTTCCATCCATGTTTTCCTCATTTTTCCACTTTTTGTCACCATCATCTTCTTTCAATAAACTCATCACCATTTTTTATTCCATCCATTTCTAATTCATCGCTTAAGGGGATATTCATACAAAAATCTACTTTGTACGCGATCAAACAACCAAACATCCAATCATGGATATTAAATCTATCTAATTTTTTTTTGTTGAAGATTATATCAACATAAATCTAATTCCAATCAAACATTTGCTATTTCATGAGAGCCATGCACAAAATAGATATGTCTTGATTCCATTCTTTATAGTGGCATACACAAGACCACTTTATGAATGTTGCACCTGATATGTCCTCGCCACACAACTCTAATGGTTTGAAAAATATCATCATGCACTCATCAATAAATCAGAATCAAAAATTTGAGAAGACATTTATTTTATTTACAATTGGAACATATTGCATTGATCATAAGAATAAAGTAATCTTAAGTTTCTCCCAAAAGAACCCAGTACAATATTGCAAAGTATTGTACTAAATCACAAATCACCTGTTTCATCATCATGTTTCTTTTGTAATCATCCACATTCATTCATCCATAGATTCTTTATATTTCCAATCATCTCATCACCATATTCCATCATGTTTTTGTACTAAATAATGTCTTACACAATATAGTACAAAATGGGTAAATATAAACACCTAAAAGTTGCACATAGTCACCCGTAGTCACTTGTAGTTATGTGTAGTTACATGTAGTCATGCATAGTCACATGTAGTCATGCATAGTCACATGTAGTCATGGGTAGTCACTTGTAGTCATGCGTAGTCACATGTAGTCACCCATAGTCATGTGTAGTCTCCCATAGTCACAAAACCTACAAAACTACAATAATCACACCCAAAACACCTCTTATTAATAAAAATGATATATATAACCCCATTTAGGTCATCTAAACCCTTTCCTACACCTAATTAGGGTCCCCATATGAAAATCTCCTCCAAAACTCCTAATCATAGTAATTCTACACTATTGTGAAAGTCACTTTATCACTAAAGTATATTTTATGGCCTAAACATGTTTAATTAGGATTAAATCAAGATTAAACTTAATTCTATCCTCAAAAATGTTTGCACCCACCACTTAGGATATTTTCAAAATGATACCTAACCTAATATCAAACTAACCTACAATCTACCTAATCAAGGTTAACTTTAACCCGTACTTATACATGTGTGCGCCTAGGATATTTCTTTAGGGCACATGAAGAAATGACTCACATTCCACTTCATCACATTAATATCACTATGGTAGGACCTAACCCAGAGTTCAGGCAACCTCAAAAAGGACACCTCACCACCATAGCCTTGGACCACTCTATAAATAGATTGATATTTTCACCATGAAACTCTCTCTCAATCTTTTGATTTACTTACCAAAAAATTATAGAAATCACTCTAGAACATATTTCATCATTTTAGCTTCCATCATACCTCATGCAATAATGCTAGAAGATTATCTAGACATAAATCAATAGAAAAATTTAACTACAAGGTTCACACACCACCATGTGAACCCGAGTAGAGGTTCACACATCGCCATGCAAACCGGGTCTATAACAACCTTACAACTATAGAACATATAAATATTAGTTGTTTATAGTTTCTGTAGCTTCATTTCTAGTTTTCATCATGTTTTATTTCATTTTAAGGTTATTTTTATCTTCATAAACATGGGATCTGATTAATGATAGGTCCTCAAATGTACTGATCCATTTTTGTAGGTTCAAGAAGTACCAAAGACATTTCCAAGCATCCAACCAATGACACACATGCAAAGAAGCCCACCTACATTTAGGGCACCGAAAGACATCAACAAGTGCAGCTACATTCATATTAAAAAACAAAGAGAAATATTTCTCAAGAGAAAGTCCATTTTGTAACCCCCCTTTTGAAATCAATAAAAAGAGCATTTAGCATATATTTCATTAGTTTTGAAATTGGTGTTCATTCTGTGTGGTACACTTTCATTAATGGCTATTTCATGAGTATTTTTAGAAGTTTCTCATGCTATTTACATGCTTATTAGTTAGAAATTATCATAGTTATAACATTGAATGCTTATTTCATTACTTTGGGTTGCATTTCATTTAAGTTTATAGCTTCAAAAGCTTACAAGTTGTACATGTATTTACTCTAGAAAAATATAAGGTGAATAAAATATCTAATATTATTGATATTATCACTTGCCTTCCCCTTGATTCAAAAATCTAGTATCATAGTATTTTGTCTTTTTTGAGAGAGAGATTATATTATAGCACATGGAGATTTTGTGTAAATGCTATGAGTAGGGACAATTATAGTCATCCAATGGCATACCCTTTATCGATTGAGGAAGATGATTGACTAGAAAAACAATTCATGTGTAGCTATGATTATTTGATTTGATAACTTTTGGAATCCCTAAAGATAACAACACAAGATTAAGTATCCTATGGAAGATTGATAAATTATGGAGATGTACTAGAGAAATGTTTGGAGGAGACAATATTTATTTTAAATTATAAGAACAATTTTTTTGAAGCTTGTCGAAATAAGTTGTTTATAGGTTGACAAAAATTGTTTTGTATGATATATCACTCAAGGTAAAATAATATCCTGTTCTTGAAGATTTATTGTGCTCGAGATATCAAATAGAGTATTTGTAAAGCCAGTTGAAGCCCTAATATTTGTAAGGTACAACAAATATTTGAAGAACATGTGCTTATACTGAGAGGGGGGTGAACAATATATAATAAAACTTTTTTCTTTTTAATCCAAATGACATCATCAGTAGTATTAAAGTAGTAAACATCACATAAAGCATCACACATATGAGAGACATGATTTTACGTGGTTCACCCAAATATGGCTACCTCCACGGAGAAAATATTTCTTATAAATTTTCTCAAATAAATTCTCTTGGGAATCCTTTCCCTACAATATTTATGGACCTCTATCCAAAGGAGATACCAATCCCCTAAATCAAGTTCGTGGATCTCTATCCATAGGAGAACTCCTTCTCCTCTGCTCTGGCTGGTGATCCTCTAGAAGACTACTGCCTCCACTGCACTAGGTTGTGGATCTCTCTCCATTGAAGACTCTTGTCCCCACTCAGAAGACCTATCCTCACTGCCTTGGCTGATGGATCTCTATCCACTAGAGACTACTGTCCTCTCTGCTCTGTCACCTCCAAAGCTCTGTCTAAAATCTGCACTACAAGTCCACACAGAACTTGCTCAAATATGCTCAACAAGTCCACTCAAAACTTGTCCAATTTGCTCAACAAGTCCACTAAGAACTTGCTCAAATATGCTCAACAAGTCCACTCAGAACTTGTCAAATATTACTCAACAAGTCCACTCAGAACTTGCTCAAATCTTCTCAACAAGTCCACTAGAACTTGTCCAATATGTATTGTAAGCTTCCACAAAATCTTACCCAAAACTGTCCACAAGTCTTCTCAAAGACTTACCTCAAATCTGCTCAAATACTTTCAATAACTTTCTTAGAAACATAAGGAGAATTTTTAGAGACTCAATATGCTTCAACTCAATGCTCAATCACTTTCTCAACTCAATTTAGAATATAGAATAATTTATTTTATGGAACTTGAACAATCACTTCACACATCCACTTGACTAGGCTCAACCAACTCTACTCAATCAATGACTCAATGAGATAATCCTTGCTCACAAACCCTAGTCCAAGTATATGATTACTTACTCAAAATATTTCCAACAATGCTCAACAACCAATCTCACATAACAATGAGAAAACCTAATCAAGTCCTTTTCACTCCAAACTTATTTTCTAGAAAACCAATCAATCAATTCAACTATGGAAGAATATGCTCATACCTTTTTCTTGATTGGAGGATGATCTTCAAAAACTGCCTTCAAGAATATCTTCTTCTTTGCCAAGTGCCAAGGGTTAGATAACAAATGTTATACTTCACAAAATACAAGAATAGCTCAATTTCATAATACACCTTATATCTCCTTCTCAATAGCAATATTTGACAATAATATCTTCACATAAATTTCCTCTTCAATTTTTCTATTTCACAAAATTGATATTCCAACTTAATTTCTATCTCCTAAGGTAAAATAATATTTACCTTAATAAAGCACCTATTTACCACTTAGGTAAATAAATTAATATCACCTTATAACTCCCTAACCTTAGCACAATTAATCAAATTCCACATACACCCCTAAAACCTTAGCACAATAATCAAATACCACAAATATTCCCTTATTCCTCCTAAACCTTAGTATTATGCAAAAATCAAAAATCAAATTATAAAAACCTTTGGTGAATCCCCCTTCCACAATTTTTGGAGTTTTGAACCTGCGCCTTCTCCATGATTGGCGCCTTAGTTGTGGTAAGCTAGCCATGTGAGCTAAGCGCTCCACGTGCTTAGCTTAAGCCCTAAGGTTGCTTAAGTCTTCTCACAAAGGCTTCAAAGCCTTTGGCCTTCTCCTACGTCTAGTGCCAAGCTAGACTATGAGCGCTTCTCCCTTTGCGTTGTCCCTTGCTTTGAACACCATGCGTTGCCTCGATCATGATGCTCTACCTTGATTACAATGCGTTGTCCTATTTCAGGAAATACACCACTCACAAATTTTGGAGGCTTCAGATTTTTGCTTTGTTCGAATTCGATACACACCATTCCCTAAGGTTTGTCTTAGGGTTTAAATACCCTTCATTTGCTTTGCATACAACGTCGGAGGATGATTCGATTTGATGACGTCGACTTGTATAAATTATAATTTATAATTAATTTAAATTCAAAAGAATTTAAATATTATAAATTTAATTTATAAACTTTAGACTTTAATAAAAATTAAAGCCCTCTTGAGTTAATATCAAATTGTCATTTGCACTTCACTTGGTTGATGAAAATTAATTTTGCCACCTTGGTTTTAATAAAAACCTTAATTCTGCCATCACAATATTAGAGAACTATCATTATGGTTTTAATAAAAAACCTTTTAATGTGCCATCATGGTTTTAACAAAAACCCTTATAAAAACATATTTGGACAACTTTTCTCCATCTCTTTGCATTGCTTCCTGGTGTTAATGATGATGTACTCCATGGTGGTAATGATAGCTTCATGTGTTCACTTTGGCATCAATGACAACTTTTCACCTTGACATCAATGACAACTAAATGAGCTCAAAATGTCCAACAATCTCCCCCTTTGTCATTGATGGCAACCCAACTTATTTTTACTGAAAACTTGACCTTTCCTTTGTTCTGCTCCCCCTGGGACAATGCTCCCCCTGGCTCAATGCTCTCTCCTCTTTTCTCAAATACCAAATCTCTCCCCCTTACTCAAATCTCTCCCCCTTTGACATCAATGGCAAAGGGTCACCTTTGGGGCTCGGGGCTAAGAATGAGCCTCTTAGCTTAGCCCCTCCCCCACCTCCTCTTGAGGTGGTTAATTTTGGGGTGGGAGTCTCACTCCCAATATTCCTCGAAGATACTCAAAGGTTTCCTTTGGAAGTGGCTTGGTGAAAATATCTGCTATTTGTTCCTTTGTAGAAATATATTCTAGCCTGACCTGTTTATCTATCACCTGTTCTCTCAGAAAATGATACTTAATCGAAATGTGCTTTGTCCTGGAATGCATCACTGGATTTTTTGAGATGTTTATAGCACTTGTATTATCACATAGTATGGGAATAGGATTATCATGTTTTATCTTGAAGTCTTCCAAAGTTCTCTTCATCCATAACACCTGTGTACAACTGGCTACTGCTGCAATGTATTCTGCTTTTGTTGTGGATAAGGATACTGAAACCTACTTCTTACTTAGCCAAGAGACTAAACAGTCTCCAAGAAAGAATGCTCCTCCACTTGTGCTTTTTCTGTCATCAATGCTGCCAGCCCAATCCGCATCTGTATATGTTGTCAGTGTAAAACTATCACTTTTGGGATACCAAAGCCCAAAATCCATAGTCCCTTTTAGATACCTAAAAATTATTTTTACTGCTGCCACATGTGTTTCTTTAGGTGCTGCCTGAAACCTTGCCACTAATCCCACTGACTGTACAATGTCTGGTCTTGTAGCGGTAACATACAATAAACTGCCAATCATAGATCTGTACAATCTCTGATCTGCCTCTGGAGATTCATCATCCTTACTCAACTTGCATCCTGTGACCATGGGGGTACTTACTGGTTTACAATATTCTAGCCTGAATTTCTTTAACATTTCTTTTATATACTTGGCTTGTGAGAGAAACACTCCCCTTTTTGATTGTGAAATCTGAAGTCCAAGAAAGAAGGACAATTCACCAAGCATAGACATCTCAAATTCATTTTGCATGTTCTTAGCAAATTCTTTACACATCTTATCATTGTTTCCCCCAAAAATGATATCATCAACATAAACAACCACTATTAGTAGATCACTCCCTTCATTTTTGATATATAAATTACTGTCTGCTATTCCTTTTCTGAATCCCTGTTCCTGAAGATACTTATCCAATCTTGAGTACCATGCTCTTGGAGCCTGCTTTAGACCATACAGTGCCTTTTTCAATCTGCATACATGATCTGGTTTATCTGTTAGTATGAATCCCTCTGGATGTTCAATGTAAACTTCTTCTTCTAGAACACCATTTAGAAATGCTGACTTGACATCCATATGATATACCTTGAAGTTCTTGAAACTTGAGAAAGCTAAAAACATCCTTATAGCTTCAAGCCATGCAACTGGAGCAAAAGTCTCATCAAAGTCAATTCCTTCTACCTATGCATAACCTTTGCATACTAACCTTGCTTTATTTTTGACCACTTGTCCATCTTCATTTAACTTGTTTCTGAATACCCATTTTGTGTCGATCACATTTTTGTCCTTTGGTCTTGGAACAAGTTCCCAAGTTTTTCTTTTCTCTATCTGATCTAATTCTTCATCCATTGCCTTAATCCAAAATTTATCCTCACTTGCCTGAGTGAAGTCTTTTGGCTCAATCTTAGATAGCAAAGAAAAATTTGCTTGTTGAGATGGTTTTATTATTCTTCTCCTTGTCTGTCTTTCATCTAGATTCCCGATGATCTGTTCTTTTGGATGATGCTTTTGTACATACCTGGATGGAGTTTTGGGAAGAAGTCTTTGTGTTTCTTCTTCTTCTTTATCTGATTCCTCACAAAATTCTTCTTGACAACATCCATCTTCTTGATACACAATTTGTTGAATTGGTTCTCTTGAATCTATCTTCTCATCAATTGTTACATTCATACTTTCCACCATAGTGTGTGTTCTTTTGTTGAAGCATCTATAGGCTTTACTCCTTGTGGAATAACCAAGAAAAATTCCCTCATCACATCTTGGATCAAACTTGCCTAAGTTTTGATCTTCCCGTCTTATGTAACATTTGCTTCCAAAATTTTTGAAGTGTTTTATAATGGTAGGTCTTCCTTTCCAAAGCTCATATGGAGTCTTGTGATGATTTACCCTCATTTGAGCCCTAGTGATTATGTATACTGCTGTGTTTACAACTTCTCTCCAAAAACCATCTGATAGCTTAGATTCATTTAACATAGCCCTAGCCATATTTTCAACAAATCCTATTTTTCCTTTCAACTACCCCATTTTGTTGAGGAGTTCTTGTTGCTGAGTACTCTCTCTTGATCCCATGTTGTTCACAAAACTCTACAAATTCATTTGAAGTAAATTCTCCTCCTCTATCAGATCTCAAACACTTAATCCTTTTGCTAGTTTCATTTTCAATCAATTCCTTAAATGCTTTGAATTTTTCAAAGGCCTCTGACTTCTCTTTTAGGAAGGCCACCCAAACCATTCTAGAATAATCATCTATAAACAGTATAAAGTAGCTATCACCCTAAATACTTTGTGTTCTGGTAGGACCACATAGATCAGTATGTATTAGGCTCAATGGCTCAGATGACATATATCCTTTTGACTTAAAGGTTGTCCTGGTTTGCTTTCCATGCTGACAAGGTGCACAGATTGTGTTTTGAGGTCTTCTTATTTTGGGTAAATCTATGACCATCTGTTTATTGCTTATGTTGACTATGTTGTCAAAATTCAAGTGACCCAATATTCTATGCCATAGCCAACTCTCATCTTCTTGTGATAGAAAACACTTTTCCCCTTTGATCTCATTGAGCATGTATAAGTTGTTTGGGGTTCTTCTTGCATTGGCAATGATTTTTCCAGTTTTTGATTTTCTTATCTCACATCTATCTGGATGGAAAGTAACCATGTACCCTTGATCACAAAGTTGACTTATACTCAGCAAGTTGTGTTTTAACCCTTTAACATACAATACATTTTCTATTTTTGTTTTCCCATTATCTAAACTTAGAGTTCCTCTTCCACCAATCTTTGTTGATCCATTATCACCGAAACTTACTGATCCTCTATTTGTTTCTTTTAGCACAATGAATTTGTCTTTGTCTCCTGTCATGTGACTAGAGAAACCACTATCAAGATACCATTGTTCTTCTTTATCCTGAGCATGAAGGGTTGTTTGAACTAACATTGATCTAGCCTTAACATTTTCCCTTTCATCTTTCCTAGTTGTTGAAATTGCTTTTCTAGACTTAGGAAACATCATTTTACACCATCTAGCCTTGTGCCCAAAATTATTGCATTTGTAACATATAATATCATCATCCATGAGAGGTGCAAAGGAATTGAAATTTCTATTGACATTGTTTCTTGCACAGTGTACAACTCTATGACCATATTTATTACAAGAAAAACAATGACCATGGAAGAAATTATGTAACCTATTTGGATGTCTTGAAGTTTGTGGTGAAGTAATCTTCCTCTTGTGATTAACTCTTATCCAGGGTTCTTCTTTGCTTTCTTCCTTTCTTATATCCTTTGCTTGCTTATCCTTGTTTGAGGTTTCTACTTTTTGAAGACTTGATTCCTCTTTTTGTTTCTCATATTCTGCATCTTGTAGTACCTTGGTCCTTTCAACTTCATTCCTTAGGTGGACAACTTCTGCTTCCAATATTTCACATTCTATTTCCCTAGCTCTCAATAGATCGGTCATGTCCTACTCAATATTCTTTCCTTCTTCCACCCTGATCTTGAGTTCTGTTAGATTTTGTATAAGTTCCATTCTTGCTTCTTCATCTTCTTGAACTTGTTCCTTCAAGATTGAATTATTTTCTCTAAGTTTTTCCAATTTTTTAAGAGCAGCAAATAATTCTTATTTTATGTTAAACATAGTCTCTTCTTCATATTCTAAAGTCATGTGTGCTACTGATGGATCCTCCTCCAAGTTGTTAGTATTTTCACAGAGGGACCCACTTTGATACCAATTGAAGAACATGTGCTTATACTAAGAGGGGGGTGAACAATATATAATAATTTTTTTTGCTTTTTAATCCAAATGACATCATCAGTAGTATTAAAGCAGTAAACATCACATAAAGCATCACACATATGAGAGACATGATTTTACGTGGTTCACCCAAAGATGGCTACCTCCACGGAGAAAATATTTCTTATAAATTTTCTCAAATAAATTCTCTTGGGAATCCTTTCCCTACAATATTTATGGACCTCTGTCCAAAGGAGATACCAATCCCCTAAATCAAGTTTATGGATCTCTATCCATAGGAGAACTCCTTCTCCTCTGCTCTGGCTGGTGATCCTCTAGAAGACTACTGCCTCCACTACACTGGGTTGTGGATCTCTCTCCACTGAAGACTCTTATCCCCACTCAGAAGACCTATCCTCACTGCCTTGGCTGATGGATCTCTATCCACTGGAGACTACTATCCTCTCTACTCTATCACCTCCAAAGCTCTATCTAAAATTTGCACTACAAGTCCACACATAACTTGCTCAAATCTACTCAACAAGTCCACTTAGAACTTGTCCAATATGCTCAACAAGTCCACTCAGAACTTGTCCAATATGCTCAACAAGTCCACTCAGAACTTGTCCAATCTTCTCAACAAGTCCACTCAGAACTTGTCCAATATGCTCAACAAGTCCACTCAGAACTTGTCCAATATGTATTGTAAGCTTCCACAAAAGCTTACCCAAAACTATCCACAAGTCTTCTCAAAGACTTACCTCAAATCTACTCAAATACTTTCAATCACTTTCTTAGAAACATAAGGAGAATTGTTAGAGACTCAATATGCTTCAACTCAATGCTCAATCACTTTCTCAACTCAATTCAGAATATAGAATAATTTATTTTATGGAACTTGAACAATCACTTCACACATCCACTTGACTAGGCTCAACCAACTCTACTCAATCAATGACTCAATGAGATAATCCTTGCTCACAAACCCTAGTCCAAGTATATGATCACTTACTCAAAATGTTTCCAACAATGCTCAACAACCAATCTCACATAACAATGGGAAACCCTAATCAAGTCCTTTTCACTCCAAACTTATTTTCCAGAAAACTAATCAATCAATTCAACTATGGAAGAATATGCTCATACCTTTTTCTTGATTGGAGGATGATCTTCAAAAACTGCCTTCAGGAATATCTTCTTCTTTGCCAAGTGCCAAGGGTTAGATAACAAATGTTATACTTCACAAAATACAAGAATAGCTCAATTTCATAATACACCTTATATCTCCTTCTCAATAGCAATATTTGATAATAATATCTTCACAAAAATTTCCTCTTCAATTTTTCTATTTCACAAAATTGATATTCCAACTTAATTTCTATCTCCTAAGGTAAAATAATATTTACCTTAATAAAGCACCTATTTACCACTTAGGTAAATCAATTAATATCACCTTATAACTCCCTAACCTTAGCACAATTAATCAAATTCCACATACACCCCTAAAACCTTAGCACAATAATCAAATACCACAAATATTCCCTTATTCCTCCTAAACCTTAGTATTATGCAAAAATCAAAAATCAAATTATAAAAACCTTTGGTGAATCCCCCTTTCCACAATTTTTGGAGTTTTGAACCTGCGCCTTCTCCATGACTGGTGCCTTAGCTGCGGTAAGCTAGTCGTGTGAGCTAAGCGCTCCACGTGCTTAGCTTAAGCCCTAAGGTTGCTTAAGTCTTCTCACAAAGGCTTCAAAGCCTTTGGCCTTCTCCTACGTCTAGCACCAAGCTAGACTGTGAGCGCTTCTCCCTTTGCATTGTCCCTTGCTTCGAACACCATGCGCTGCCTCGATCACGATGCTCTACCCTGATTACAATGCGTTGTCCTATTTTGAAAAATACACCACTCATAAATTTTGGAGGCTTCAGATTTTCGCTTTGTTCGAATTCGATACACATCATTCCCTAAGGTTTGTCTTAGGGTTTAAATACCCTTCATTTGCTTTGCATACAATGTCGATGGATGATTCGATTTGATGACGTTGACTTGTATAAATTATAATTTATAATTAATTTAAATTCAAAAGAATTTAAATATTATAAATTTAATTTATAAACTTTAGACTTTAATAAAAATTAAAGCCCTCATTGAGTTAATATCAAATTGTCATTTGCACTTCACTAGGTTGATGAAAAATAATTTTGCCACCTTGGTTTTAATAAAAACCTTAATTCTGCCATCACAATATTAGAGAACTATCATTATGGTTTTAATAAAAAACCTTTTAATGTGCCATCATGGTTTTAACAAAAACCCTTATAAAAACATATTTGGACAACTTTTCTCCATCTCTTTGCATTGCTTCCTGGTGTTAATGATGATGTACTCCATGGTGTTAATGATAGCTTCATGTGTTCACTTTGGCATCAATGACAACTTTTCACCTTGACATCAATGACAACTAAATGAGCTCAAAATGTCCAACAATATTTTTGTATTTTATAATATCAAAAATGGGTAAAGAAGCATTTTAGACAATAGCACCATACATACACGCCACATGGAGGTGGAAAATACCTTGCTCAAGATAAGTCTATGCTCAAGCATTGTTTGGTGTGAAACTAGGATAAATTTTGGTAATAAAATTATCTATGTGAAGATTGAGTATTGTTTTTATTTTTAATAAATGATAATATTCGACCCATTATCTAATTTCAATGTGCTTCTGACTGGATAGAAAAGTGAATAATATTTTTTAATAAGATGAATATGAACATGAAATAAAGATATTTCATTCTTGAAATTTTGATAGTAGCCTAAAGATAATAAGCTTCAAAGTGTCACACAAAAGAAGAAGAGACTCCTTTGAATGTGGATGAACAAGGTATTCTTTAAGTTTGACAACTTTCTTTTCATGTTATATATATCATAGTAGAAATATTGGCCATTGCAAGAAAATTCAAATTCGGATTCGGGAAATTTTTAAAAGAAAAAAAAGAAAGTTACTTTTTTAGGAGAATAAGTTAAAAATATTTAAAATTTTATTTTAGGAGAAATAAGTAAAAATTAAAAGCTCTTTTTTTAACAAGTTAAAATAAATTCTAAGAATAATTTAGGGAGTTAATAGGTGAATAGGTAATTTTTTTGTGGGTAATTTTTAAAAAGAAGGTTGACATTTAAAATAAAAAGGAAGGAATAATTGTTTAAAGGAAAATTGAAAGTTTTTGCTTTTTAAATCAAGGTCCTATAGTTGATGGTAAATATTTTTGCAAGGAAGATAGTAATTTGCTTTATAAAAGGTGCATTCTCAAGAGTGTTCACCACCTTATTTTTTAAAATAAATTTTACATTAAAAATAATTTTGTACACAAAAATCAAAATATGTGCTTTGCACAATTGCAATATTTGGTATCAACAACGTCTCTAACTTGCATTTATAGTTAATGTTATCACATTAAGTTACTATGTCTAAATCCTAATATAGCTAGTATAACGACATTTGAGTATTGACCCTATAAATTGTTGGGGAGAAATAAAGACATAGTTTTTAATGATATTTTTTTCACTCCTTGTTTTATCCCATTATATTTTATCGTTAGACATAAATCCTAAAATTAAAAAAATCCAAGTATGTAGGGAAGTTACAACCATGTTTGAGGATTTATCTTTAAGCAAGTTTTATTGATAGGATAAATTCTTTTGAGTACTACATTGGTACCACACATCAATATCTTTCATATAACTTAAGATATTTTTCATGTACAACCAAGTATATTGAGAGGACTAGATTCCTCTACGGATCAATAGGTATATAGAAAAGGTAAATATATTGAAAGGATCAACATATAGCATTGGTGATATATGAAAAAGAGGATCATTTTAGGAGATATAAGGAACCTTTGCCATGTATACATTAGAAATATTTCTCACAAAATATCTGTTGCCAAAGGCTCTAAATTTTACACCATTGAAGAAAAAATGATAATAATACTAGTGGTAAAAAACTATGGGATATAATTACTAGTGACAAAAATCATTTAGAAGAGACTACAACTAGGTAAAAGTATGATGAAGGAGATGCAAGGGAACTTATCCTCAACACATTTGAAGTGGATGATGAAATACAACCATATATAAGTAAAGTAGAAATATCAAAAAATGCATGGGATAAACTTTACACTATATTTGAAAGAAGTAATAAAATCACAATGCTTCATTTTAAATTATAACTTTATATATTAAGGGTTCATGATGTCGAGAGTATAGAATAATTCCTTCACAAAATTGTAGACTTGAAGTCAAGGTTGAATACCATATAAGAAAATATGAAAGATAAGCTCTTAGTCTCATTTGTACTTAGATCTCACCTTGAATCATTTAGAACATTGGTCACATATTTTAAAGTATCAAATAGAAGTGTATCATTTGAAGAATTGGTAAACATCCTTCAACAATATGAAGTTGAAAATTAGTTGTCCAATAATTCCCTTATCTCCTCAAAGAAATCACAAAAGGATTAAAAAGGTTCTTCCACTTCATTTTTGGTACAAAAGTAGCCTCGCCAAAAAATTGTGGATACAATTCTTTAACTCATGGAAATTAATTTCAAAGACCTCATCAAGGGAAACAACACTATAAACAACAACAAGAACAAGTTCAATCTCAATAAAGGTCATATTAACAAGGGTATATTGCTTACAGTGAATAAAAACTATATTATGAAGAACAATGTGAAACAACACATATGATGATTAGGTCCAAGGAAGTGTCAAAGCCAAGAAATAAAGGTGATAATAAACAAACCAAGAAACAAGATAAAATTCAAAAATATATGTCATCAAAAGATAATAAGGATGGAAATTTTTCAAAAATTAGTTCTTATTTTCAATAAAATCTCAAAAAATTTGTTGAGGGATACTTTAAAAATGGTGTGACAATCTAAAGAACATAGGATTATATTGAAAGGGCAGTGAAAAGTATAAGATCAACTTTTAATTTCTCTTTCCCAAACAATATTATCTAATATTATCAATGGCAATATCAATAGCAGTAATCAAAGCAATGCATAAATCATCACACACAAAAGAGACACAAATTTAATGTGGTTAATCTAATGTGGGCTACTCCACGAAGAAAATATTCCCACTAAATTTTATCAACAAATCTCTTAGGAGTCAATTCCCTATTACAAAGTTTATGGAACTCTGTCCAAAGGACACACCAACCCCCTATACTCTGATTTGTGGATCTTTCTCCATAGGAGAACTATATCCCCTTTGATCTAGTTCGTGGAACTTGATCCAAGAGAAATCTATCTCCTCAACTAATTCATGGATATCTCTCCATAGAATAACTCTATATTCTTAGTTGGTTCATGGATCACACTCCATAGGAGAATTCTTTTTCCTTGCTCTAGTTCATGGATCTCTCTCTATAGGAGAACTCTTTCCTCTCTACTCTGACTGGTGATCTTCTAGAAGACTCCCACTGCTCTAGCTTGTGGATATCTCTCCACAAGATACCTCTATCCTCACTACACTAGCTAATGGATCTCTATCCACTGGAGACTAATGTCCTCTTTACTCAGTCACCTCCAAAGATTACTCTCAACTCTATCTCAAATTTGCACCAAAATTTATCCCAAGTCTATCACAAATCTACTCCAACTCCGCTCACAAATCTATACCAAAATCTATCTCAAATATATCTCCAAGCCTTAACACAAATATTGAACAAATAAACAACCAAATATGCTCTTAAATCTATATCAAAACTATCCTCAAGACTTAACACAAAGCTTGAACAATTTAGCTCTCAATTTTATTTTAAGTCTTCACAAGACTTCCTCAAATATAGTTTCAAACCTTCTCAAAATATTTGCTCAAATATGCATTAAAGCCTTCTCAAAATACTTGCTCAAATTTGCCTTCCAAGATTTTTCAAAAGACTTTCTCAAATCTATCCTCAAGCCTTCTCAAAGACTTTCTCAAATTTGTCCTCAATACTGCTCACAAAACTGTACCAAATATTTCCAAACCTTGCACATAAGCAAAGCTTATATCTTTTCAAAAATGCTTTCTTCAAAAAAAATATATTCTACTCAAAATTCATTTAACCTCTGGAACATATAGATAATGATATGCTCTATCAAATAGCTCAATATGTTCTACTCAATCATTATAGTTTATCGCTTTCACGTCTCACATTTATTGCTATTTTAAAGATAAATCTAGTCTAGCATATGACACCCATCTTCTTGATGCACACACTTTCTTCACAAATATGATTTCTAGTGTTTGCACATTCATTTTCAATATCACTCAAATCCAATGCTCAATATTTTCACACAATCATTCAACCAATGAAGCACAACTTGCTCACAAACCATAACACATGTGTTTCCACTTTCTTTCAACAAGGATGCACAATGTAGATTTCAAAACCTAACTCAAATATTTCCAACAATGCTTATCAAGCAATAATTTTATCTCCACCTTATGTTCCAAAATATTCACTTCAAAAAAACACTTTAAACAAGGAATGATGTGCCCATACCTCTTTATTTTCTTTGATGGAGATATATCATTTAAACCTGTCTCACAAACAACCAATTCTTCTTGTGCCACTTCAAGGGTTAGATAGCAATAGTCTATTTCAAAACATCCACATGAATATTCCTTCCAAAATGTGCTCAATGAAATTTGAAAAGATGCTCTAGGACCCTTATTTTTATCTCAAGGAAAATGCATTAACATTCAACACAACCCCATAAAAATTATTTTCATGATGCAAGAGGTACACATAAAATTCAAACCACTTTTTACACCTTATAACTCGTAACCTTGCAAATAAAATTTGATCAACAAATATCACCAATTACATAACCAAAAATTTTCATTAACACCTTATATATCCTACTTGTCATTAATGCATTTCTAAAATATGAATAAATCACCACTTCAAAATTTCCTTCAAAGCACTAGCAAACAACTCCACTTAATTATTGCACAAGAAAAAAATATTTCATAATCCTTTTTATTGCAAAAATAAAATCATCACTAAAACTTCTTATAACTCCCTAGGCTAGGCGCATACCTTATAAACTTTGGAATTTTGCATAAACCAATTTAAAAAAAAACTTTGTTGCTACTTGCGACCAATAATTGGACCCACGCTGCCTGCTAGCCCCGCATCCTATCCGCAGCTAGGCCATCATGTGGGTTATACACCCACACAAAATCAAAGGGATACTTTCCTTCCTTTAACATGCCTTCCACCGTGTAAAATAAAAACCATGACACAAAACCTTCCACTACCTCCAATGTGTCTCGAACACGAGACCTGTCAGCTGCTATGCTTTAGCACTATGACCACAGCCATCTGGGCTACCCGTCCGAATGGAATGTGAAGACGAAGCCTTTGATCCTTATTTTGTTGGCAATTTTGGGTTTGAGATCCTAGCTCCTTGTCTATGAGTTGTCATTGATGTCAAAAGGAAATGGCATTAATGTTAAAAGGATGTGTTGGCTTAAAAGGTGAAAGATTCCAAGAGAATATTTTTAAGAGAATCTAGAGAGATTCCATTGGATAAGGTTTTTGGATAGGGTTTTTATTAAAACCAAGTTAAATGGTTTTTATTAAAACCAATGGAGGTTCTCTTTATTATTTAAAACCCTTCAAGGTTTTAATTAATTAATTATTTAATTAATTAAGGGAGAAATTATTTTTAATTTATTAAAAATATTTAAAGGTTTTAAAACCTTTTTTATTCTTAATTTATTAAAATTAATTAAGGGTTTTTAAACCCTTTAGAAAGCAATTTCGATTAAATTCGAAATTATGTTTCTCTGTCGCCAACGTGTTCTAAAGTCCACGATTGGACTATAAATATGGGAAGGATCCTAAGGTTTAATTTTTGAATGCATTAATTTTTGGCTGCGATCGATGCTCTGTTGACGCCACGGAAGAAGAGAGCTCGCGTTTGAAAAACTTACGAAGTGCTTGTTCGTTGAAGTGGTAGGAAGTCTGTCTTAGACTTCGTTAGCCCCTTGTGGGCTAGTGTCAACATAGGCTACGTTTGGGATTTGCATAGGCAGAGGTCTACGTTTCAATTCCCGTGGAGGGAGCTGTGCATGGATTAAGTCACGTTTTTGTTAAAACGTATTTTGTTCCGCAATTTTTCGGATTCGTTAAGGGCAGCCATTTCGCGATTTTTTGATTCTTCAAGGACAACCATTCTAAGGTGATTAATTTCTTGATATAATTTTTGGCATTGTTTAAAAGATAGGAGAAATAAGGGGATATTTATTTGGTTGTATTTTTGAGATTAGTCTTTTGCTATGCTAAAGTTTAAAATAGAGATATAAGGTGTAAGTTTTGGTTGTTGTGTTTTTGACTTCTTTGGTGGTTGTTTACAAAAGAAGAGAAGCTAAAAGGTGTATTAAAGAAAAGTTTTGTGGACGTAGCCTAGCCATTCTGGGTGAACCACGTTAAAATTAGTGTCACTTTGTGGATGATTTTGTGCATTGCTTTGATATTGCTTTGGGTATATTGTTTTACTGTTTTGAAGTATAAAGGAAAAAGTAAAAAGAGGTCTTATATTGTTCACCCCCCTCTCAAGATAAGCTTGTGTTCTTTATATTTTTTGTCTGCCTCAAACTCCAAAAAATAACATTTTCCACCTTTCCTTGTTGTGAATCGATCGACAAACGAGGCCACTAGATTTAATCGATGATCGAACAACCTTTTCCACCTTAACCTTTGCAATATTAATATGATTTCGATAGCATTCACCTTTGACATTATCACTTTGAAAATCACTTTGGTGCTTCAAAAATATATTATATTTAATTTATAATAATTTAAATCCTATGGATTTAAATATTATAATTTAAATATTAAATTTTTTTTGGGCCTTTTCTTTTAGGATAAAATTTTACCATCATAAATAATTATTAACCTTTGCAAAATTACCATCAAGGTAAATCAAATAGACTTATAAATTCTTTCTCAATCACTGTGGCTTGTTGCCTTATACCTCATGTGCCACCATGAAGAATATTCTCACAAATATTTCCATCAAATTAGGACATTAAACCTTTTGACATTAATGACAACACAACATGCTCAAATTTCCAACACAATCTCTATTGGTGTAATGCAAAAAGTAAATATAAATAATTGAAAGGTTGAAGGATACTTCCATGATGAAATATTTGTGACACAAGTAATATTTTTCAAATGGTATATTTTAGTTGTGATACTAGTGATTTGAGGTCCATGATAGAAAATAGTTATTATGATAAATATGATTTTGTCAAAAGGGAAGATTTCACTTGTGAATCAAGTAATTGGAAGATTGTTGATAAGAGAAAAGGTTGTATAGAAGATGGTTGAATTGGCCATGATAGAGGTCATATTGTCATAATCAAAAGTGACAATGATAGATTAGATTGTGTTGAAGTTTATTGCAAGGATGTTGTGTGGTATTTGAATATTGCTGGTGAAAAATATCAAAGTGGTGTTGAAAATATTAGGTTCTTTAAAAAGTATACCAAAGGTATGAGAAAAATGAGATACAATAGTATAAGTTTAGGAAGATATGGGCAAGGTGTGAAATTTCCATAATGTCAAATATAAGACCAAATGATGAAGTCCTAGGTTTTTATAGTCAAACAAAAAGCAATGAGACCAAATTTATGAAAAGAGAAACATATACAAAAGTTCCTAAGAAAGTTGTTGCAATCATTGTGGAAGATATGGACATGTAACAACTAGGTGTTGGAACCTACATCCTTGTTATATTCATGAAGATAATATTCACTACAAAAGAAAGTGATAGTATAGAGAGAAAGTGACCAACAAAATACATATGAATTATGGATGGATAAATGTATCATAATGGGATAAAACAAATAAATATTGAATGGATTCTATAAAAGGAGATCAAGTTTGATGGTTGATAAATATCATAATATAAGTTTCATATGAAGCATTGTAATATTGAGAAACTTGAGATGCATGAATTCTAAATCAAAGCCTACAATGATTGAGCTTGCAGAATAATATGGCCCAAGCAATGCTTAAAAGACCTATAGTGAAAGAACCTATTGTAAAACATTATGTGGAAAATTCCAAAGATGTGGAAGATTTCAAAGATATAATTCATAGAAAATTTTCCATAGGTGATGACCTAAAGGTAGATCTAGAGTTGACCCATAGGTGATGTTGACCGAGCAATAACCTAAAGGTAAGGACCTAGATGTAATGATTACCCAAAAGTTATCTAGAGGAAAAGACCTAAAGGTAATAATCTAGAGGATAACCTAGAAACTGATCCAAAGAGACATGCATAGTGGAGATTATCCAAAGTCAACAAAAACATAGCAATAGCATAATTCTAGTGTACCACCCCTAGAATCATGGGGAGCTAATGATATTTATACCAAATAATATAATAAGAGGAGGTGTTAGAATTTATTACATTATTTTTTGTCATGTAAATCTAATTATTACATTTTTGGGGAGGCTAATTATTTTATCCATATGTGGATGAATAAAAATCTATCAAGAGAATGAGAAGATGAAAAGTTTTTGATGAAAATGAAACACTAAGATTTAAAACACCAAAGGGTCTCTTGAAACTAAGAGAAACATATTGTTTAAATATGATGGCTGTATATGTATTTACTCTAGGAAAATATATAGTGAATAAAATATATAATATTATTGCTATTGTCACTCATATTCCCTTTGATTCTAACATACTTGTTGGAAACCCCATGATCTTACATGTCATAAAGTGATTTAATAAATTAGTCATTAGGGGTATTTATAGTGATACCAAATACCTTATTAAATGTTGGAAACAACCCAACATAATCTAACTAGAAGGTTAAAATACAATATAATAAATTTATAAACCCTTTAATCAAGGTTAGCACTAAAGGTGGTTTAAGCAATATCACTAAGGGTGAATACATCAAAACAACCCCCAAGCTTACATAAAGATGCTTGTTTGTAAGCTTACATAGAATAATACATGTAGCATTAATTAGAAAGATATCCATAGGATTACATATAGAATGCCTAAAGGTTTACATAGCACTTGCCCATTGTCTACATCAACAGTACCCATAGGCACTTCATCAAAATCAATATTTTTCTAATAAGGTTAGATTAAAAATATTTATACAAATCCATAACAATTAGGTCCCTAATTAGGGTGGAAAGAGACAAAAATCTTCTTTAGCTTTCTCATCAAGATTTTATTTTGTCTTTATGTGATAATTAAAATATTGTTTTGCAAAAGCTTACCTTGAGCCTCCTTATCTTTCCAAAATTCTAATAGAATATATTTGAAATAAATAGTTTCTTCCTTTCTTCCTTAATACATTTTCTATATTGAGTTGAGTTATTTGATTTAATGGAAAGATAAACACATTTTGGTAATAATGATAACAAATTTGGTATTTCTATCTCCTTTCTTAAGTTATATTTCCCTAGATTTTTGGGCCCAAGATGAATCTTGCTTTTGTAATATTATGATAATTACATATAAATACCTTACTGTAGTCATTGATTTCTACTATCTCTTATATATTGTTGATATTGTAATTAATGTTCTCTTTGATTTTTAATAAATTACTTGTTGTGGCTGCTCCACAACGAGCCCCAAAAAATTGGGGACCCACCTTTTTGTTTTGAAAGTTCGATGTTTGCAGTTTGTTTTAAGGGTTTATGCCTTTGTTTTGTCGTGGGTTTTGCAATTGTTGTCGGTGCTTGTCGACAATATTTTATTGTCAATGATTTTTTTATTTTCGACAATATTTTATTATCAATGATTTTTTTGTCGATGATATTTCCTTGTCGACAATATTTTATTGTCGACGTTTTTTTTGTTGTCGATGACTTTTTGTCATCTTTTTTGTTGTCGACAACTTTTATCGTCATTTTTGTTTATGACAACTTTGTTGTCAAATTTTTTGTCTTTAGCAAGTTTATGGTCGAGTGTTGGTGTTTCTTGTCATGGGTGGTTCAGATAGTGAAAACAATAAAAAAAAATAATAATAAAATAAGTTTGTATATATATATTATATATATATAAATTTAAAATTTAAAATAAATAAATTAGAGGATTTTTCATCATTTAAGCTTCAGTTTAATGGTGGTCATGGTGTTGATTTCTAATATGTTAATTTGGTCTTTGCAGGTAGAAGGAGACCCTATACGGACTAAGTGACAAGGAAAGACTCAGCAACCGACAAGGTTGAAAGATTGGTCAAAGATGGCCAATGCAACATCACAGCTATGAAGTGGCCAAAGATAATTTGACATGGCGTTTAAGGATAAATAGAATGTCACCGATGGATTTAAAGGAGGACTGGTGGTGAAGAAACAATACTAGCAGTTTGACAGGGTGATTACTGCTCGAATGTGGCCACCAGCGACCATTTGACGTGGCAAAATGATGATATGAATATGGCTGGCCCTACAAAAATAAAAGTGGAAGCTAACAAAGCAGGCGCATTTGTAGGAGAATAGTTGAGACGACCATTGGGATGTCTATATGGCTTCTAAGATGCATTTTTGGTAGTTTGATAGTGACACATACAGGTGGCACTAAGTGCATGGTATGAAGAGCTAAGGTTATTCAAATACGGTAGCTTGGATGGTGAGGTCTGAGCGGTGACCAGAGTGACGCGATAATTAGGGCATTCATCGGTGTCTTTCGAAGTGGAGCATTAAATTGGACACCGACCAGTGATAGAGAAGATGGCGCTCGATGACTATTGACGTGGGGGTGACGTTGTCGAGTCAAGTTTCATCAAGGCAGTGCTATGGTGATTTCCATCTATTAGGCGACGAGGTGTGGGAAGCCATTACCAACATGGACGCTGGTCAGCGAGGTCCCCAAAAATATGTGATCGATTGATTGTCAGGATGAAGAGTGGGTGCTAACGTAGATCAAACTAAGACTTGGGCAGTGTGATAGTCCAAATGGGGGATGCCCATCGACGCATGCAACAAAAATTTACCCCACCCGACCATCCTACGTGGATGATGGACAACATAAAAATGCAACATTCGATGGCAGTAGTCATGACTCGGCCAGAAAGTGTTGTTAGATTGAAAAAGATTTACTGCAGATGCGTTGGAGGTATGTTGGACCGACACGTCAGTAGAATGAGTATGCAATGACGATGATAGCGACCGACGTGGATGGCACTAGCAGAGATGGATGTTACGATAGGAATACCGCCAGAAAATAGTGAATCCAGGAGCTAGAGCGCATAGTGAGCTACTCATTGACGACAATAACATCGAGTGTAGAGGAATAACAGGTGGTCAGAGAGATATTGTGACATCAATGTGGGACAACGCCCCTCACAAAATCATGATTAGAAGGTAGAGACACTGCTAGCCATGGTAGTGACAGGCGAGAGTAGAGAAAAATACAACGCATTTGTGTCATAAACCCTAATGTCAACATCTTGCATCCTTAAGCGTCTGGTGAAGAGCTCATTCAATAAACAATGGGTGAGGTTTTGGAGTGATGTTTAGTCCCAAGTGTGGGTCTAGACTAGTTGTCGAAGCTGAACCATCACATATGCAGGATAGAGGAGCGCCACCTATTAATTGCAGCATAGAATGGAGAATGGTAGTGTAGAAGAGACGTCGTAGGGAGGACTGCCATGCAGGAGGAAGCATAATTCATAGGCCATAAGGCTTGGGTCTTAACCCAAGCCTTGGGCATAGTGGTATGGGAAAGCCAGGATAAGGCTCACATCCCATCGACTCGAGTTTGAGTCTTGCTGGCGTTCCCCGATAGAAGTTGATGAACGAAAGTAGCAAGGGCCCTATATGCGTCGAGTGAAATAATATGCAGAGCTAAGGTGGTTGTTTAAAATGCTTTCCTTTTGTATAATATTGTTGCCACTCTTTTGTTGTTTTGTTTTCGAATGCATCACGATGGCAACTATGGTTTAGGACCTTAAAATTGTATTTTATTTTATAAGGTCCCACCATTATATAGGGGGAAAGGAATTTTCAATGTTTTTTTTATATATATTATAATATAGTGTCATGGGATTTATGATGGGAGACATAAGGGATAAAGCCATGATATTTTGTTTTGCTTTAAGAGGTTTGAAATATTATTTTAATTCTATATATATATGTTCTAATATATATAAAGGGTGTTATAAGGAAATAAACCATTCATTTTTGTTATATTCAAGGGAAATGAAGAGACGAATTAGGTAAAGGAAAGCCAAGGGTTAGATTTTTTTTAATTTTAGCCCATGAGATTTCTGAAAAAGAGGCTGAAAATTGTAGAAAACAAACACTATCTTTCGGAATAAAGGAGCTTTTATTTGGCAAGAGCAACTTTTGTGTGTGAAATCAAAAGGAGACTGAAACTAAGACTGTTGTTATTTCTGTAAACCTTTCCTTTGCATTATTGCTTCTTGTATCTATTCGTTTATGCCATAAAATGGGTTACGATAGGTGAATGATAGAATGATGCAATTATTTGTTTCCTTAGAGTCTTGCATCTGACCTAATCTGACTATGTTTATGTTGCAAGTCTGTTAGGTCAAGTTGTTTTAGAATTTCATCTCATAACTTGGGGTTTTGCAGGGAGGAGATTGCTAACCAAATTAATGTTTTGTTTTGGTTTTTCCAGCTAACTTTTGTAAATAATGTTTCTATTTTATTTTTTTGATATTTAGATTAATCTCACCTTAAAATCTACTTTTTTGATTCTGGTCCATTCCAAAATTTTTGCATTTGTTTTCATTCTATTCTGGTCCATTCCATAATTTATGCTAATTGTTCCTTGATTCTGGTCCATTCTAGAATTTCTCTACGAATTGTTCCTTGATTCTGGTCCATTCTAGAATTTCTGTTCATGAATAGTTCTTTTATTGCCATGAATAATCTAAGTTATGAAGAAGGTAAATAAATCTACCAAGAGTATGCTCTGTAGCTACGCTTGAGAAAGTGATCCGCTCGCACCATAAATTGGAGGGTTTGTTTACAGATCTAGTGTTTCCCAAAGAAAACCAGGGATTAATAGCGGAGAAGAGAAAGTCGCTTCTAGATCCACTTCTTTAATTTAGATTTTCATTATTTCATCTCCAAGCACCTTCATCTAATTTTTAGACAAAATATGGGTTTAGGAGGGCTACTAATTCTAAATGCACATAAAGTTAGAACAAGTGAATGAATCTTAACTTTCTAACTTACTAATTTTTGCTAACATTGCTAACTTTACTAACACCAAATGCTAACATAGGGATAGTGGAACATTTTAAATGAAGATAAAATGAATCCGCTAACTCTAAAAATGAACCTCATGTTAAAGGCACGGAGTTTAAAATGAAGTGGCTTATACCACACACTTTCTCATTTGGAATATTTTAAGCTGAAGATAAAAGAAGTTACTAACTGGGTTTCGGGTAGATCACTTTAATCTCAAGAATATTAAAAGGAGCTATCTTCGCATTTGGTTGTTTTAATGGATTATGGTTGCAAAGTACTTGTATTAATCATTAAAGGCCCCTTGTTAACTGTTACTTGCATGGTTTAAGTTATTTTGGTATACATTCATTTATTTGCTTTAGTCTTGATTGATTATGTGCACATGAATGTCTGTTCATAAGAACCTTGGAGAAATGAATAATGTTACTTAATTTCTTTGCAAGAGAGAGTTTCTTGTTTGATACTCTAGTTGTGGTGATCATTTTGCTATAGGGAAAAATATTCACTCAACATTTTGGCACTAGAAGGAGGGCCTTCTTTATTGCTCTGTGATTGCGATCTGTTATAATGATTAATGTGGGTAGTTTTGTTTCCACATATTGTGCTTGCAGGTATAAAATTTGTTGGCAATTTTGGGTACTTTGGGTACATTGCCTTTGCTCAAGTGTATAAGTTGTCATTGATGTCAAGAAACTTTTGAAGGAATTTGATTTGATGTCAAAAGAATCTAAGTTCAAGGAAGGGTTTTTGTGAAAACCAAGGCAGAAAAAATAAAAGGTTTTATTTAAAACCATGGACAACAGATTTGAAATGGGTTTTTCTTAAAACCCAAGTTGGCTTTTCGTTTCATTGAAAAAGGTGCCCTGATGATGGAGATATTTAATTTTATTTAATTTTATTTAGTTTAAATTTTTTTTTATTTATTTTTTTAAATTATTTAAATTAAAATTTTAAAATTAAATTAAAATATTTTCCACTGACGAAAATCATGTTAAAAAGGGTTGACATGTTTGGAAATGCATCAAAGTGCATATAAAATGAGGCAAATGATTTCATTAATGTTTGTGCTAAGACGTCGATATTAATCCCGGTGCATTTCGTTTTCGACATCGAGCCCCTACGCCAGCGAAGGAGGAAGTAAAGCATGGCGTGGTCAAAGGAGTGACGAGTTAGTCATGGCACCAAGGAGGAGGTGCACGTGGTGGACAAACATTGCATGGTCAAAGCTATGATGAGTTGGTCGTGGTGCCAAGGAGGAGGCGCACGCGGTAATCAGGACGGAGGGTTCGAGTTTTCGCACCAAGGAAGAGACCTATTTGGAGATAAGCGGGAGGCCCCTCTTCCTTCCTCACGTGGGTGTGGATGGCCCACATGGTTTAGCCAAGCATCTTGGCTAGAGGAGACGGTGGGTCAAATCGCACCGAATCCCCTTTTTAGGGGTGTAAGAGGTATTCTCATGCGCTCAGATTTTTGCAGAAAGAACAACAATTAAATTTTAATACTTTGATTGCTAAGGTTAGCTTTGGGAGGTATAAGGAATGCAAGTTTAATATTTTTGCTATAGTTGGATTGAAATTTAAAAGGGAAATAATTGCCATGGTGGTTGAATTATTTTGACATAACAATGTTGGGTTAATAATTTTTATGGAAGATCAAAATTACTAATGGTAGTAGATTTTCAAGGGCTTATTCATCTTCAATAAGGTATGGGCACATTCTTCTTATGAGTATGATTGGTGTATGTTTTCCTGAAATAATATTGGAGTGAAAAGGTTTTCAACTAGGTTTCCTTTGGTTTGGTGTAAATCCTATTTTCTGGTTTGTTGAAGACTACTTATGCATTGTTATCTTTGATGAGAGTTTTGGTGAATGCATAATTCTGGTTTGAGGTAGTGGAAGCATTATGCACTAGGGTTTATGTTTGTAAGTCTTGTTACTTGCATTGAGATGGTGAAACCCTTAGTTGGCTGTTTTGATATTAATGTATGAGTTGCTTTCATAGAGGTTGTTTTTATCAAGTTAGTGCTTTACTTGATATATGATTTGGGCTTACTCCATTGAGTTGAATTGAGCAAGTTTTCTTTGCATTTGGTGATATTGTGTTGGTGGCTGTTTTGTTCAAATATCTTTGGAGGGAAAAGGATTTCTACTTGTTTCCTTTTCTTGTGATGATTGGATGAATGCTTCAAGGTTAATGTTGAGTTGAATGATGTTGGTTAAACCTTGTCTATGAGCATTTTTGTTGAAGTCCTAATTGGTTGAAAAATGATATTGGTTGTGGAAAGAACATGAGTATCATTGTTATATGAGATATTGCATGGTTGGAAATTGTTGGGTTGTGTATCATGTTCTTTAGAAAAGCATACTACATCTATCTTATTCTTTTGAGATTTGAGATTGAGTTGAGATTGATATGGGGAGTTAAGTATAGAACATATTGAGTCTCTAACAATTCTCTTTATGTTTCTATGAGATTTGAGATTGAGATTGGGAGTTAAGTATAGAACATATTGAGTCTCTAACAATTCTCTTTATGCTTCTATGAGGTTGATGAATCACATTGGGTCTCTTAACAATTCTCTTTGTGGGTTCATGCTAAGCAAGTTTTTCTTGATGAACTTGTGAGCAGGTTTTGGATAGGTTTTGTTGGGGACTTGTAAGCAGATTTGGACAGGTTTCGGTGGGGACTTGTGAGTAGGTTTTGGACAGGTTTCGTTGAGGACTTGTGAGAAGATTTGTACAGGTCCTAGCAGAGGACTTGTGAAGCTGAGTTTGATAGTTCTATCAGAGAACTTGAGGACAGAGGTGCATTGGTTCTATGAGAAGAACCCGAGGACATTTGTGCTAGACCGAAGGATCGTGTTTAGTGCAAATTTGAGGACCAGATTTGGAGGTGATAGAGTTGAGGACAGAGGTCTCCAGCTAGAGTAGGGAAGACAGCTGTATTCTATGGATAGAGTTCCATTTGCTAAGGGCGAAGGAGGGCAGAGGTCTTTTAGAGGACCCCCAAAGCGAGCTAGGGGAAGGTATCTCCTTTGAGCGAGCTCTCATAAATTTAGATTGGGGGAAGGTATCTCCTTTGGACCGAGGCTCATAAACATTGTAATTGGGAAGGTTTCCCAAAGAACTTTGACTGATAAAATTTTAGAGAAAAGTTTGGCGCCCGGCGGAACCACTATTAAATATTGGTGTCACTTTGTGGATGATCTTGTACATTGTTTTGATATTTCTTTGAGTATATTGCTTTACTATTTTGGAGTATAAAGGAAGATTTAAAAAGAGGTCTTATACTATTCACCCCCCCTCTAAGTATAAGCTTGTGTTCTTCAACATTTATTTGTTTTATTTTGCAAGTGAGTTGAGAGAAGTCGTTTAAAATTCTAGAGTTTTCAAGCTGGCCCAACATGAGTACATAGCTACTAGGTCCAAAACTATAGGGGAAACTATTTTCCAAAGCCTTTCTCCCACTGCTAGGAAGCCGAGAAACAAAACATTAGAGATCAAAATACCACCCAGTATACTTGAGTTAGGAGCTTCTTTAGACTCAAGTACGTCTAGTGGGCCTGAGCCCCCAATTTCAAACGTGACAGCTACACCAAGTGTGTCTGTCCCCATCATTACAAGTGTCGCCATTGTTCCTATAGGGTCGATACCCTTGAATAACATGGCCCAACAACAACAACAACAACAACCACCTGCCCTTTGGTATGGTGCACAAAGTTCTCCCTTGGATATCCCTGGGGTAGTCCATGACTTGCCTAGAAATATTGAAAGGGGATTGCCTAAATTCGTGCATGATGGTCCCATAACAACTGAAGAACATGTCCAAATTTACAAGGATTACATGTTTAGACAAGGAGTTACCCATGAAGATATCGCTTGTCAAATTTTCCCTACTAGTCTAGACAATATGGACAATGAATGGTACAAGAATCTTCCTCGTAGGGTCCATTACTTCATGGGCCCAATTAGAAACTGCCTTTATTAGCCAATTTTGAATGTTGTTGGATCCTTCCATAATTTATAATTTATTCGTATCATGCAAAAGGTTACCCAATGAGCCCATAAGAACATTCAATCAAAGGTTCCAAAAGTTGTATACAAATTTGACTCGCCACTTTGCAGTAGATCCTGTGGTGGCCCTGCAACTATACTTTGGAGCTTTAGATCCATTAACTTCCTTGTTGACTAGAAGGAATCCTCAGGTTACGACGCTTTCGTTAGCTTATGCGGAGACAATGACCCTTGAACAACAAATGAATTTACCAGGAGTAGGGTTGTCTCAATTGACTGGGATGGGACAATACGGTCCATACAGTCAATTCGCCATGATGAATCAATTAATGGCACCACAAGTTCCAACAATGAACAATTTCCAACAATCATCTCAAGTCGCATCATTTCTCGCTTATCCTAATGCCTCTGTTCCAACACAGGCATTGATTCCAAATAACCCGATGACCTTGCCTGGGTTCAGTATGGGCAATAACTTGTTGACCATACCTGGGTTTACTCCGATTAGTATGCCAAGCCCAATGACTTATCCAACAATCACTCCTATTCAAAGTGTGAATCCAGGATGGAATCGAAGTGCCCAGACCCAAGCCATTGTACCTGTTCCAGAGGTGGCTAATGCAACAAATACAACTGGGCCCAAAATTACAGTGCCCCAACCACAAGGGCCTGAATCCATGATAGAAGACATGAAGGAAACATTGGCCAAAGTTTTGGTTACTGTGGGAAATGTTAATAAAAAATTTGACCAAGTCATTGGTCATAACCGACCTCATAACCATAGAGGAAAAGGAACATACAACACACATCCTAATAATGGATGAGTACCCAATCCCGTAGCCAATCAGGCAGATGTCTCGAAAGATTTTGGAGAGTTAGGATCTTGTGATAATGATTGCCCGCACTATTGCCATGGAAAGCAGGAGTCTATATTGACTGAAGTTATACGTCCCCAAGAAAGTGAAGAAGAGGAGGATGTTGAGGCTTTTGGAAAAGAAGATGAAGAAACATTGGAAGTTCATGCCAATAAACATTTTGGGAAAGGAAATCACAAGTATTACACAAGGAGTTCTAAGGATCCCAAAACTTCCTCTACCCCTCCAAACAACCCATTACTTCCTCCTGATTTCAAAGGAGATGTTAATCCACCTCCTCCATCAATGGTGGAGAAGTCTAAGTTGGTGCAAAACATGTCAAATTCAGAAAAACCCACTTATGACTTGATAGAAGACATGAAGAAAACTAAGGCCAATGTCTCAATGTATGATATGTCCCAACTTTTAGGCCAAGAAGTAAGTCCACCAAAAGGTTTGGATCCACCTACCCAAGTTCATGAAGCTAAGGGTGTTGAGTCCCAATTGGTTTTGAAAAGGGAAAAACGAGACGTACCCCCCTTTCTTATAACCATTAGAATTGCTGGTAGAAATCTACACAATTGTCTAATAGATTCAGGGGCCTCTACTAGCATTATGCCCCTAGAAATCTGTCAAAAATTGGGACTTACACCAAAACCTTCTAAAAGCAAGGTGGTGCAACTGGATAGATCGACCATGGAGGTAGTGGGAGAATTAAGTGATATTCTTATTCAGGTCAACTCAGAACCTAGGGTTCAACATCACATAGATATATTGGTACTTAACATTCCTATCAAATATGGCATGGTGTTGGGAAGAGATTGGAGCAAGAACTTAAATGGATACATTGTAACAGACTCTTCACATATGTGGTTGCCTTGGAGAGGAGTGGCCAACCAAATTCGAATTGATAGTGAACCTAGGCTCAAGGAAATGATAACAGAATACAACAAACCTAATGAGATTCAATACATTGAAACTGAATTAGGAGCCTATTGCTTGGACGTAGAAATTCCTAAGAATTCTCAAAATGGAAGTATTGGATGCAATGATTCTGAAGAACACCATAAGGTTTGGACTCTAATATTTGATGGATCCAAGTCCAAACAAGGGGCGGGAGCTGGTATTGAACTTTCATGTCTAGACAGAAAACCTATGTTGGCTGCCTATAGATTACAGTTCCCAGCCACCAACAATGTGGTAGAATATGAGGCCTTGATTTTCGGACTCCAATTGGCCCTTCGGAAGAAAATCAAATGTATCAAGGTCTTAGGTGATTCTGAATTGGTGGTAAAACAAGTTAAAGGACAATATGCATGTAAAAACAAGCGGCTCAGCCTTTACCAAACCAGAGTTAGAGATTTAATAAATGAATTTGATGCTTTTAACATATCTCTAATATCTAGAAAAGGCAATCGCTTGGCAGATTCTTTAGCCGTAGCTGCTAGCATGCTTAAACCAGTGGATCACAAGAAGTGCAAGAAATTTTCCATAGAATTAGTCCCTTGCCCCTCGATACTTGATAACGTCACGAATTTCCAAGTCTTTGATAGTGACAGACATATATTCAATTTTGTCACTAATTTTGGTATCTTTGAAAATCAGGTTATTGATGAAGACGAGAGGGGGCAAGAAGAGGCAGATTTGAAAATGGAAGCTACTGGAAAATGGAATGAGATGCCAAATGGGATGGCCTCATTAGAGAAAATGTTTGATATTGGATACCAACCGAAAGGAGGGAGAAAAGTTCCACCTCCCAAAGAGGCTTGTGACTTAGTCAATATTGGAAGTGCAGAAAACCCTCACGAAATATTCATTGCAAAGGCATGTACCGAACATGAAAAGAATTCCATTGCCAATGCATTGAAGGAATACATAGATTGCATAGCTTGGAGCTATAAGGAGTTGAGAACTTATGATCAGAATGTTATAATGCATACAATTCCTTTGAAGCTAGACTCCAAACCCTTTAGGCAAAGACAGAGGCCAGTCAATCCATTACTAGAGCCTTTGATAGAGAAAGAGGTAAAGTGACTATTAGAAGCTAAAATCATCTTTCCTGTTAGGCATTCCACATGGGTTGCTAACTTGGTCCCTGTGAGGAAAAAGAGTGGAGAGATAAGGCTATGTATTGATTTCAAAAATCTGAATAAGGCCTCACAAAAGGACAATTACCCTCTACCCACCATTGAAGAAATCCTTCAAAAGGTAAATGGGTCGGAAATGATGTCATTCCTAGATGGCTATTCAGGATACAATCAAGTCCTCATCCATCCTAATGATAGGATGAAAACCGCCTTCACCACAAAATGGGGCACTTTTGCGTATAGGAGAATGCCTTTTGGATTGTTGAATGCAGGTGCCACATTCCAAAGAGCCATGGACTTTGCCTTTAAGGGGCTCATCGGTAAGTGCATTATTGTCTATGTAGATGACATTCCTGTATTTTCTAAGAACAGGGAAAACCATGTCAAGGATCTAAGGAAAGTTCTCCAAAGGTGTAGGGAACATGGCATTTCACTCAACCCAAAGAAGTGCATTTTTGGGGTAACGGAAGGAAAATTATTGGGACATGTAATATCCAAAGATGGAATTTCCATTGATCCTGAAAGAATAGATGCCATACAATAGATTTCTTTTCCCAATAGCAAAAAAGAATTAAGATCATTTTTTGGGAAGATTAATTTTGTTAGAAAATTTATTTCAGGTTTTTCAGAAATTGCAAAACCCTTGAACGATATGTTGAAGAAAGAGGCCCAAATCAAATGGACCAATGAAAACAGGGATGCTTTCAAAAGGATCAAGGATGCGATTTCTAGAGCCCCGGTTTTAGTGAGTCCTGATTATGTGAAGCCTTTCTACATTTACACATTTGCTTCAGACCATTCCTTTGCGAGTGTTTTAACTCAGAAGAGTGAACGCAACATTGAAAATCCTATTGCCTTCCTTAGTACTCCTCTCAAAGATGCGAAATTGAGATATTCCATCTTGGACAAGCAAATGTATGCCCTATTTAAGACTGTTAAAAAATTTAGACATTATATAGTCCACAGTAGGGTGTTTGCTATAGTCCCAGATCCTGCAGTTAAAGCCATGTTTATACAGAATGAACTGGGTGAAAGACGAGGTAAGTGGATCTCAACTCTTCAAGAATTTGACCTTGAAATTCAACCTATGAAGATAGTGCGGGGACAAGGGTTGGTTAAGGCCATAGCAGAAAATGATCCCTTAGTTTCATGTCAGCATTATGAAATAGCAGATATAACCGAAGATGAGTGGTACGTAGATGTTGTGTATTTTTTACTAAATGGTAAGTGTCCACCACATTTAAATTCTACTCAACGAAGAGCCTTGCATCTAAAATCTGCTAATTTTCTAATCAGATCCGGTGCATTATACAAGAAAAACCATGAAGGAATTTACCTTCATTGCGTTGATCGAAAAGAGGCAGCGCAAATACTCGAGGAATTCCATGGTAAGTATGGGACAGGACATGGGTCTGCTAATGCCACAGCCCATCAAATCCTTAGAGCTGGTTACTATTGGCCTCAATTGTTCAAAGATGCTCATGCTCATGTGAGGTCATGTCATACTTGTCAAATTGCAACAAATAGAGAAAGGGGTGCTTCTATGCCATTACAATCTATAATTGAGTCTAGACCTTTTGCACAATGGGGTTTGGATTTTGTTGGGATCATCAGTCCCAATTCATCCGATTCTCATAAATACATTCTCACAACTACAGATTATTGCACAAGGTGGACGGAAGCTATCCCCACTAAAAATGCCACTTCAGAAGTTGTTATTAAATTCTTAGAGGATAACATTGTCACTCGATTCGGAATGCCTAACTCCATTGTAAGTGATAACGGTTCCGCTTTCTCCTCTCTAGAATTTGCAAATTGGGCATTCGACAACATGGTGAGTTTGAAGTTTTCTTCCAATTATTATCCACAAGGTAATGGCTTGGCTGAGTCTTCTAATAAGAATTTGTTATGTGTCATTAAAAAGTTGCTTGAAAGAAATCCTAGAGATTGGCATAACAAACTTAAGTTGGCTCTTTGGGCTGATAGAATCAGAATCAAGGAATCATTAGGAACATCTCCTTACCACTTAGTTTATGGACAAGATCCTATTTTTCCCACAAATCTTAAGTTACAAACATTACATTTCATGAAAGATTACCTTGGAACTGATAATAAACTTGAAACTAGACTAACACATTTGATGCATCTGGATGAAAAGAGGGATGAGGCTATGCTTCACTTTAGTAAACACCAAGATGTAGTAAAAAGGTGGTTTGATAAAAAGTCTAGAGTCAAAACATTTAAAGTTTCAGATTTAGTGTTGTTGTGGGATAAGAGACATGAGAGGAAAGGAGATCATGATAAATTTGATTACTTATGGTTGGGTCCTTACCAAATTTCAGAAGTCCTAGGTGAAAACAACTTTAGATTAAAAACCTTGGACGAAAAATATTTGGCTTTACCCATCAATGGGCTGCATTTAAAACACTATTTCCAGGCCTGAAATGGCAAGGCCTTGTATTATATGTAAATATGTCATGCTTTGTTTTGTGTGGGCAGATTGGATTTTTTTGGTATGTTTTAGGCTTTTGCCTTCAACCTTTATTTTAGCATGATGAGGTTGTTCTGAATAAGGTTTTGAGGCATTTTGATTGCTTTGTTTTTTTTTTTTTTCTTAGCTTGGTGTGTTGGTCATTGGACCAGTTTTGGGCTTGATTTAAAAAAAAAAAGAAGGGGATAGCGAAGATACTAGTTTGTATCCTTATCAATGTTTTAAGACTAGAAGTATATGAAACAACAGAATTGTACTACAAAAAGCTCCACGAGTACTGCAAACACATTAAAGAATATCGTTTGAAATTTGGGATACATGAAAGTTGTCAATTTTGCAAGATAGGGTGAAGCATTTTGTATAATCTATCTTACTCATTTGTTTTCAGGATACATTGCATAATAACTTTGAGTCTCATTCCATTCCATATTTCAAAGACAACCGCCAAAAGCATGTCAGACCCTCTTAAGATCATTGCACAATAAACATTAAGTAAGGTCTTGGGATTGGAAACTGATGCCGCATTGTCTTGAATTAGACACGTTCCGCACATATAAAGAACATCTTGGGCAAAATGGTTGAAACCATACTTGGAAGAAAAAGTGAGGCGAAAAGAATTTTTCTTGTCTGTCCCATCATGCAAAACATAGTCCATGAAACAGTGGTTTTCACCACTCCCACAATACTTAACACATCATTTGGATTGGAAGGATCGTACTACATGTCCCTTGCAAGGATGGGTAGTCATCCCTAAGGTTCAAGGAAGCCATTACTACTCCACCTCCATCACATCATTTGAGTTGGAAGGATCGTACTACGTGTCCCTCACAAGGATGGGTAGTCATCCCTAAAATTCAAGAAAGCCAAAGCCAAAGCCTGGACTATGGGGTTGATCTCCACCGGGGCTATAGACGCCTGACTAGCAGTGGAGTAGGCTCATGCATGGCGACATGTCTCATTTAAAAGCAAGACCTCTGACCGCTCACACGGATAGGCTAGCCTGGCAGTTTTATCCATAACAGGTTTAATCATTTTGCTTAAGATGAGGTAATAAACTCAAATCAGAGTAGTAAGGATAGGGTTAAATTCTCATCACGCTTAGGTTGAGAATCTGATTCCCCAAAGCTCTGATTTCACTTACACATGCACATTGATTCAATATGGTAGTGGCGCATAACCAACCTTGAGATTGGGTATATGAACTCAATTCATGCATGATTGGTCCTAAGAGGGTTTGATAGTTTTAATGTTTCTGCTCATGCTACTAAAATTTTATGAGTCCTTGCAAAGCAGGTCAGTCATAGTTTATTATTCTGGAAATACATTCAATCTTGCATAGACCCTCCATGATTCATTATATGCATTCATGTGAAACTGGCAATAGAATGTGGAACTATTTCAAACGATAAAGAATGAATCACTATGCACACATTGAGCTGATGCTGAATGATTCTAATGTTTCATGTATTTTTGGTCTATTTACATTCTTTGGATATTTTCTAATGCTTGTAGTTGAGTTGTAGGTTTTCAGGTTGGGTTCTCACCGAAATGCTCAGGAGCATTTCCCAGCAGAGTCGCCATTTGTTGTGGCTGCTCCACAACGAGCCCTAAAAAATTGGGGACCCACCTTTTTGTTTTGAAAGTTCGATGTTTGCAGTTTGTTTTAAGGGTCTATGCCTTCGTTTTGTCGTGGGTTTTGCAATTGTTGTCGGTGCTTGTCGACAATATTTTATTGTCGATGATTTTTTTGTCGATGATATTTTATTGTCGATAACTTTTTCTTGTTGATGACTTTTGTCGTCATTTTCTTGTCGACGATATTTCCTTGTCGACAATATTTTATTGTCGATGTTTTTTTTTGTTGTCGATGACTTTTTGTCATCTTTTTTGTTGTCAACAACTTTTATCGTCATTTTTGTTTATGACAACTTTGTCGTCAATTTTTTTTGTCTTTAGCAAGTTTATGGTCGAGTGTTGGTGTTTCTTGTCATGGGTGGTTCAGATAATGAAAACAATAAAAAAATAATAATAATAAAAATAAGTTTGTATATATATATTCTATATATATAAATTTAAAATTTAAAATAAATAAATTAGAGGATTTTTCGTCATTTAAGCTTCAGTTTAATGGTGGTCATGGTGTTGATTTCTAATATGTTAATTTGGTCTTTGCAGGTAGAAGGAGACCCTATACGGACTAAGTGACAAGGAAAGACTCAACAACCGACAAGGTTGAAAGATTGGTCAAAGATGGCCAATGCAGCATCGCAGCTATGAAGTGGCCAAAGATAATTTGACATGGCGTTTAAGGATAAATAGAATGTCACCGATGGATTTAAAGGAGGACTGGTGGTGAAGAAACGATACTAGCAGTTTGACAGGGTGATGACTGCTCGAATGTGGCCACCAGCGACCATTTGACGTGGCAAAATGATGATATGAATATGGCTGGCCCCACGACAATCGAAGTGGAAGCTAACAAAGCGGGTGCATTTGTAGGAGAATAGTCGAGACGACCACTGGGATGTCTATATGGCTTCTAATATGCATTGTTGGCAGTTTGATAGCGACATATACAGGTGGCACTAAGTGCATGGTATGAAGAGCTAAGGTTATTCAAATACGATGGCTCGGATGGTGAGGTCTGAGCGGTGACCAGAGTGACGCGATAATTAGGGCATTCATCGGTGGCTTTCGAAGCGGAGCATTAACTTGGACACCGGCCAGTGACAGAGAAGATGGCGCTCGATGACTACCGACGTGGGGGCGACGTCATCGAGTCAAGTTTCATCAAGGCAACGCTGTGGTGATTTCCATCTATTAGGCGACGAGGTGTGGGAAGCCACTACCAACGTGGACGCTGGTCAGCGGGGTCCCCAAAACTATGTGATCGATTGATTGTCGGGATGAAGAGTGGGTGCTAACGTAGATCAAACGAAGACTTGGGCAGTGTGATAGTCCAAATGGGGGATGCCCATCCACGCAGGCAACAACAGTTTACCCCACCCGACCATCCTACGTGGATGATGGACAACATAAAAAGGCAACATTCGGTGGCAGTAATCATGACTCGGCCAGAAAGTGTTGTTAGATTGAAACAAATTTACTGTAGACACGCTGGAGGGATGTTGGACCGACATGGTAGTAGAATGAGTATGCAATGATGATGACAGTGACCGATGTGGATGGCACTAGCAGAGATGGATGTTACGACAGGAATACCGCCAGACAATAGCGAATCCAGGAGCTAGAGCGCATAGCGAGCTACTCGCTGATGATAGTAACGTCGGGTGTAGAGGAATAACAGGTGGTCAGAGAGACGTTGCGGCATCAAGGTGGGACAACGCCCCTCACAAACTCATGGTTAGAAGGTAGAGACACTGCCAGCCATGGCAGTGACAGGCGGGAGTAGAGAAAAATGTAATGCATTTGTGTCATAAACCCTAATGTCAACATCTTGCATCCTTAAGCGTCTATCGAAGAGCTCATTCAATAAATAGTGGGTGAGGTTTTGGAGTGATGTTTAGTCCCAAGTGTGGGTCTGGACTAGCTGTCGAAGCCGAACCATCGCATACGCAGGACAGAGGAGCGTCGCCTAGCAGTTGCAGCGCAGAATGGAGAATGGTCATGCAGGAGAGACGTCGTAGGGAGGACTGCCATGCAGGAGGAAGCATAATTCATAGGCCATAAGGCTTGGGTCTTAACCCAAGCCTTGGGCGTAGTGGTATGGGCAAGCCAGGATAAGGCTCGCATCCCATCGACTCGGGTTTGAGTCTCGCTGGCGTTCCCCGATAGAAGCCGATGAGCGAAAGTAGCAAGGGCCCTGTAGGCATCGAGGGAAATAATATGCAGAGCTAAGGTGGTTGTTTAAAATGCTTTCCTTTTGTATAATAATGTCGCCACTCTTTTGTTGTTTGGTTTTCGAATGCATCACGGTGGCAACTATGGTTTAGGACCTTAAAATTGTATTTTATTTTATAAGGTCCCACCATTCTATAGGGGGAAAGGAATTTTCAATATTTTGTTTATATATATTATAATATAGTGTCATGGGATTTATGATGGGAGACATAAGGGATAAAGCCATGGTATTTTGTTTTGCTTTAAGAGGGTTGAAATATTATTTTAATTCTATATATATATATATATATATATATATATATGTTATAATATATATAAAGGGTGTTATAAGGAAAGAAACCATTCATTTTTGTTATATTCAAGGGAAATGAAGAGACGAATTAGGTAAAGGAAAGCCAAGGGTTAGATTTCTTTTTTTTATTTTTATTTAAGCCCATGAGATTTTCGAAAAAGGGAGGCTGGAAATTGTAGAAAAAAAGACTATCTTTCGGAATAAAGGAGCTTTTATTTGGCAAGAGCAACTTTTGTGTGTGAAATCAAAAGGAGACTGAAACTAAGACTGTTGTTATTTCTGTAAACCTTTCCTTTGCATTATTGCTTCTTGTATCTATTCGTTTATGCCATAAAGTGGGTTACGATAGGTGAATGATAGAATGATGCAATTATTTGTTTCCTTAGAGTCTTGCATCTGACCTAATCTGACTGTGTTTATGTTGCAGGTCTGTTAGGTCAGGTTGTTTTAGAATTTCATCTCATAACTTGGGGTTTTGCAGGGAGGAGATTGCTAACCAAATTAATGTTCTGTTTTGGTTTTTCCAGCTAACTTTTGTAAATAATGTTTCTGTTTTATTTTTCTGATATTTAGATTAATCTCACCTTAAAATCTACTTTTCTGATTCTGGTCCATTCCAAAAATTTTGCATTTGTTTTCATTCTATTCTGGTCCATTCCAGAATTTCTGCTAATTGTTCCTTGATTCTGGTCCATTCTAGAATTTTTGCTAATTGTTCCTTGATTCTGGTCCATTCCAAAATTTTGTAGGTTAATTGTTCCTTGATTCTGGTCCATTCCAGAATTTATGTTCATAAATAGTTCTTTTATTGCCATGAATAATCTAAGTTATGAAGAAGGTAAATAAATCTGCCAAGAGTATGCTCTCGTGCCTGCACTTGAGAAAGCGATCTGCTCGCACCAAAAATTGGAGGGTTTGTTTACAGATCTAGTGTTTCCCAAAGAAAACCAGGGATTAATAGCGGAGAAGAGAAAGTCGCTTCTAGATCCACTTCTTTAATTTAGATTTTCATTCTTGCATCTCCAAGCACCTTCATCTAATTTTCAGACAAAATATGGGTTTAGGAGGGCTACTAATTCCAAATGCACATAAAGTCAGATCAAGTGAATGAATCTTAACTTTCTAACTTACTAATTTTTGCTAACATTTAATGCTAACATTGCTAACTTTACTAACACCAAATGCTAACATAGGGATAGTGGAACATTTTAAATGAAGATAAAACGAATCCGCTAACTCTAAAAATGAACCTCATGTTAAAGGCATGAAGTTTAAAATGAAGTGGCTTATACCACACACTTTCTCATTTGGAATCTTTTAAGCTGAAGATAAAAGAAGTTACTAACTGGGTTTCGGGTAGATCACTTTAATCTCAAGAATATTAAAAGGAGCTATCTTCGCATTTGGTTGTTTTAATGGATTATGGTTGCAAAGTACTTGTTTGAATCATTAAAGGCCCCTTGTTAACTGTTACTTGCATGGTTTAAGTTATTCTGGTATACATTCATTTATTTGCTTTAGTCTTGATTGATTACGTGCACATGAATGTTTGTTCATAAGAACCTTGGAGAAATGAATAATGTTACTTAATTTCTTTGCAAGAGAGAGTTTCTTGTTTGATACTCTAGTTGTGGTGATCATTTTGCTATAGGGCAAAATATTCACTCAACAATACCAAAAAAAATGATATTTTAAATTCTCATTGCCACCTTTAGACATCTTTTGAACAAACCTATACATAATGATATTTCAAATATTGCTTCATGAAAATGGGTTTGAAAGGTCATTATTGAATAAATCACATATTAAGAGAATGAATTTGTAACTTAACCTTGATCATAATAAAATATTTGAAGAGATTGTATACTCTATTTGTAACCATGTATTAGATAACAAAAATCAATCCAATGTTTCTACTAAATGAGTTTGACCCAATACATCTACTATCCCATGTATATTTAAAGCTTGAAGGTATAGCATACCGAAGACCATTTTAATTAAGAAATAAAGCAAAATCCTCTATTGGTATAGACCATTAAAGAACAAAATACTTATTTCTCGAAGGAGATAGAATTGTGTTGAAGTACCACCAAGAATCCATAGATCACATTTATGATGAGTCATTGAATTTGACATAAATAAATTGAGATTCTTTCAACATCTATTACAAAGAGCAACTAAAGTTGAAGCATACACATTTATGAATCCAATTTTATATTTTTCTTTCCTACAAAACTACCAAACCCATTTGGTCCCATACTGTAGCAATAAATCCTAAAGCTACTATAACAAAACTTGATAGTCAATTCCTAATATTTCAAATCTTTTGGAATGTTTTCTTACATTCCTTACTTCTTATTTTTGTTCCTTATGTTAAAATAAACTTAGGAATACAACAACTTATACATTCCCTAGTAATTTTCTTAGAGGGTATTATTCATACCCTAACATTCAAAGATATCATCTTCATCATCACTTTTTATTATTGTTTCGGGTCTTACTTCCACTTGATGTTGACAAATGTGATAATTGTTCTAGTTTTATAAATTATTATTCTTATAATTTTTTTTTTCTTGTTTTTGCTTTGAAGGTATTCCTCTCCTTTTTCAATTCCCACCAACACTTTCATCGTCATCAATCTCTTCTATTTTTTTAAACAACCCATAATGTAATTTATCATCTATAAATTTAAATTTCCAAAGAAAATCTAAAACACAATTAATAACCTTGAAAAACATTTTATTTTTAATGCTCCCCTCCAAACCTTAAATTCCAAGGAACATCCTAAATTGCAATAGATATCCTTCATAACCTTTACGTGCATAACTCGGGCTGTAAAATGGCGTACGCCTCCGCCACTTTTGAGGAATAATAAGCATACACCTATCGCAAGTTTCGTCGAATGTTTTCCCACCGTGACAATTCTTACGTGTCTACCACCTTTCACGCTCCCCCTCTGTTGGACGCCACGATTGCGTGTCTTGCACATTACGCCAACTTTATTCCTACTCCTTTGTTTTTAGTAGTTACACAACCTGGCAAGTCAAGCAACCGCTAGCCCAAGTCCAACGAACTCCAACCTGGCAAGTCAAGCAACCGCTAGCCCAAGTCCAACGAACTCCAAATCGTGCACGTTTTAACTTGCTCTTTCTTCGGAGGAGGTATTAAAGTGGAACGAAATTCCAAGGCTCCCTAACAACAGTTGCGAGGCCAAAACGTATCATATACACCAGATACTTGCCCTATCGCCCTACCAAGTGAGAAGATGAAGGTTTTCACAAGAGGAGGGACGGAATGGCTACGCGGAACCCAACTCCCCCCAACAATTCCGGTCGCAGAGTATACCAAGACAAATCGCAGAAGTGGCAGAGGAAATAATATCTGTTGTGATTTTAACAGAATGGAAAAACCAAGACAAGGGCTGAAACGTCGCCAAGTGCTTTTGGCCTCCACCACTGTATGCGCTCCTGCAGCGGAACTCATGTTTAAGCCCCGCTACCAGGTTTCCAGTCTCACGAACTACCATAAGCTTCAGCAGGCTCAGAAGCTCGAATTTAAATATGCCTCCGACATGGACGTGGCTTCAATGTTTCTCTCGTCTGAACCCTGCAAGGATCTCCCTAGCAAGTTTTCAGGGATGGTTTCGGTGCCTTGTCAACACTCCTGTAGTGGTAACTACGATTTGGTTCAGGCCCGAGTGGACAGGCCTGCATTTAGCGAGGAATGCCGAGGGCGGGAAGAGGAGGTCGTAATACAAGGGATTAAGGTGAAAAACGACAGGCCTTTGTGGTTGGACGTCTACATCAGACCGGCGGGTAGAGAGGAAGACGATGAATATGCGGGATCCTTCATTCATGTACCTCCTCTTAGAAAACTTCAGCCAAGGAGGGTTGGCAGGTGTTGTTTGAGGTTGGGAATCAGTGATATAATGGAAGATCTGGATGAACATCAACATAGAACTGTAATTGTAACGTTGGTGCCAAAGGTCAAGACGGATCCGGATCCCATCAGCTTAGAGCCCATTCGCATAGAATATTCATGATGGCCTTATTTGTCTATGTTATATTTTTTAGGAGTACAGCGTTCTTTATGTATAGCGATCAGCTTCCCTGTGGAAGTGTATATATCTGAGTCATAAGAAATGAAATTTCAGCTCAATACTTTTGTTCCACTTCTTTGCCTTGAATGAATTTATTTGCCAATGGCAGTAAAATGGGTTTACCATCGTGCAAAAGCTCAAAACCGATTGGACGCTGATCCCATAAAAAGCATACTAGTAAGCGTTCGCCTTTGAAATTATATTATATATCTTATATATATATAACATATTCATTGCGATACATTTCATTTGGCGGGGAAGAGTTGAAATATATTTGTAAATTACATAGGGCCAATAGAAGGTAGTTTTTTTAAGAAAATTTATAAATACCTTCAAACATTGATTAATGTCTATTCTGCAATATATAAATTAAAAAAATATATTTTATTTTAGTGATAGATTATAAAATATTTTAATTTATTAGGAGACATATATAGTAATGCTTATTTACTTATTTAAATATAGACATGAGTGGCAATGCACATTTTAGTTGTTATACAACTATGATTTAAAATAATCCTTAACAAACTGAAATTATATTAGGTAAATTATATTAGGTTTATTTCACAATGACAAAAGCTTTTATTAAATATTATGAATAGAGACTAATACACATTAACTTTGTTATATTATTAATATGTAATACTTTCAAAAAATGATTTATTAGAACAAGTTTGCTCTTAAAACCAATCAAAATGTTTTTCATATGACTTGTTATTTGCATTCTAGGATAATTGCTTCCAAACAATAGATTGACCTATCAACTAGAAGAAACTTATAAAATTCCCATTGGAGATTATAATTAAGAAAATGGTGTACTATTAGTTTATGATACCTTTGTTCAAGCATCAAACCACCATGACCAACATTGAAGGAGTTGTCTTGGTATTGGAAACATACAAAGAAGCTTCACTTGAGGAAGAAGAAATCTAAAGGTCATGAAAAGGAAGTTAATCATTTATACATTCCATTATAAGTCTAGATAATGATACAATGGGATGTGTTGACCTAATTAGTTGGGTATGAGAATACTATAATCCACATGAGAAAGTACTAAGGCAACAAACTATGCATAACAAAGCCTGTAAGTCCTAAAGATAAACTTAATTTGACTTTGATAAGATTTAACCATACCAAATATTATAGTATATGAACTATTTTCCACTTAATAGAAAGTACATGATAGATTGGAACATCTAATCCCCTTACATAGAGAAGTAAGGGGGGTACAAAAAAGATTAGGATAAGAACATATAAATTATATCAAATAAGATTTTGAGGGACCAATATCCATCTTATTTGATGGTGTGATACAAATGAACTCATGAGAAATCACTTAAGAGAATGACAAAATGATATTAAGGATGAATGACTAAGTGAGGCTAACCTTGCAAGCTTCTAAAATAGAGAAACATCATTTTTTAGTTTTGGTTCCTTCAAATGAAGATGATTTTGAAATAAAACGTGTAAGGAAGTTTGCAACATCAATAATAATGCTGAAAGTTCACCATTACAACCTAAAAGAATAAGAGAGAGCAATCAAGATCAATGAATTGTATTTTTGAAATAAGTAGAACAAATAATGTTCAATTTGAGTGATATTTTTTCAAAGTAGAAGAGAACTCAAAAAATACATATCATATAAATTTAACCTAAAACTAATTCGTTTTCCTTTAAAAATAAAAAAACCCTAAGGCAACATATAGTCTTGTTTGTTCTCATGAAATATCTAAATAAGATAAAAAAAATGTTGAAATTTCGTTAAATTATCTATCCATGTTTCTAGTAAGTTTTAGCTCAAAATCCATCTACTTTGACCTCTACAATGTCAAAAAATATTCTAATTAACAAAGTGTATATGAATAGATTATTTTGGCATCTATAAGGTTGCTAAAAAGTAAACTAAACAAGTTTCAACGGGAACATGTGTAGAGTAAAATAATTACACATTACCTTCATGCATATCTATGGTTGGAAGAACCTAAAAAATAACAAAAACTTCCACTCCTAAATTTATAAGCGGAAGAGACTAGATGAGATTTATTTAGGTGATAAAGAAGAAGAATAGGGTTTTGAAAAACCAAAAAGTCAGTTCTATCAAGTGAAGAGCAATAAACCATTGGGATGCACTATATAAGAATATAGATAAGTTCATATTGGTTGTACATATCATTCAAGTCCAATTTGATGGTCAATATCTCTTATATATTATCCATTTTTTTATTGTATATGAATCTTGATTGATTAAACTACGAGTTTTCCTCACCTAGAATGTTTTTCCTTCTCTGCATCATAACATCTCTATTATTAGCATTGTGCCATGCTCTTTATAGAGAAGTAGTTTTGATGCTAAAATATAAAGTATTACTACTGACAAGTTTTGTTATAGTCCCAAGCAAAACTAAGGCAAGGAGAACTTTAGGTGTTCAAAAGGATCTATTTAGGGTTTCATAAGTGGAAATAAAATATCATAGCCTCCCATTTTTCTATTATTTCTTCTACAAATAATTATTTTAGTATTGGAAGTTGTATTATCACAACCTTCATCACCACAAGTCAACATTGAATATAATATTAGGTACCTAGGGAGAGGAATATGAGAATATAATATTATATTGTATGGGTGTTATAGATAGTCGAAATGGGCCACATATAACCCAAGGTTCACATATTAAATATTATATTATAATATTGAGTGGGATAAGGATTTAAGAGAGTAGGCATATAAAGAAGGGATATTGTCAGTATAAGGAAGCAATATTGAGTATTCTTTATAATGGTCTTGGCTCATGGAGCAGATTTGGAGTGATTTCCTACCTTAAGAAATATTATTGGTATTGCTAAACCTTGAGGGTATTATCTATATTTGTGTTTATTTCTATGGATTATTATTTTGCATAATTATTTATGGATGTATGTTTTTTTTTCTTGCATATTGATGAATGGATTCTATTAAGGAAAATAAATATTCATAAGAAGTGGCATTAGAGTGATGATTCTAGCAAGATGGAGATTTTTTTTTTATGGATTACTAAATTAGGGTAAATTTTTTAAAAATATCTCATCTTTTGAAGCCATATCTTTGCAAAAAGGTATCTAATTTAAATGATTCTTGTGCCATTTTATTTAGAATTTGAAGATCTCTAAATTGAGTGGTCATATGAAGGAATCCAAGTAGTATTTAAGGAAGATATGACCCTATGAAAATCATCTAAAATAAGGGTAGTGAAGATTTTTGAAGTCATGGAAAATAAAATTATAGATATCTATCAATTAGGTAAACAAATTAGTTGTAGTTTAATTATTTTAAAAAATATTCTATAGACTTAATTTTTTAAAGCAAGGAATAGATGAGATTTGAGAAATTTTATTTTTAAGAACCCCAATTTATTAAAATCCTATCTACCTCAAAAATAAAATTGGGTTAATGTCATGGAATTAGAAGATTTTTCTATATAGAAAGAAGCTCAATTAGAGAAATTAAATCAATAGCTAAGTATTGTGTTACAAACTACCAAAATTTGTATAGAAAATTTTAAGAAAATGGCAAAAAATAATAGATATGATAGTGTATAGGTTGAGGGAACCATGACTATGGTGTCAACTAAGCCAAAGAGTGGTCAAAGGAATTTGCTTGAATATAAAAATCTATTTTTGTAGGTCCATGATTTCATTGATAAGAAAAATGTTATAATTTCTACAAACTCTAAAAACAAATATAAATTTATTAATATTGCTTTGGCTAAGATTTTTGAGGTTCATGCAAAGAAAATCAAAGATATATAACTTAAGGGTGAGAATATTCAAATTTTTGAAGATTTGAAACTTACCATGGTAAATATGCAATACATTCAAATTTTTATGGTAATGAGATGGGTGATGTAGATATTGTTCTCGGTTATCCTTGGTTGTATTCTTTGGGTACTGTTAACATTAATGATATAGAACTAAAAATGAAGTTGTAAATTGTGTTAACTAATGTACTTAAATAAGCATGTAACAACCAACAACAAGCTAAATCTAGAAATGAAACTGCTAGCCAAAAAATATGTGTAACAAGCTAATAAGCTAGAAATAATCTAACAAACTAACAACTTGCTTAGTTAATAGAATAATATAGAAGCTAACAACTAGGAGGTTGGCTAAAACAAACTATCAAATAGGAAGCCCATGTAATAAATGGATGCTCACACATTATTACATAGCAACAAAATAATATTTATGCCTAAGTTCTAGATGATGTCCTCATCATACCTCCCCATAATAGAAGCATGGGACTCCAATGCTTTTACAATAGAGGTATGAAATACCAAATACTAAATACAAGAGTGACAATGCCAATTGGTGTCGATATTGGAATACAAAATTTAGATATAACTCTATCACCAATCTAACAAGGAAGTTGATGAGGACCAATGACCTGCTATTGAGTCTATGAATTTTATTGTAAAATAGGAACCTACCTAGCTAAAAGAGGTTGCAAGAAAGATGGTTGTTTAATACCAATAGGAGGTATAGTAGGAGGAGCAAGATGAGTATAAAGAGGTGATGATGGTGAATGAGGAATCACATTATTATGAGAATGAGGTGGTGTAGTTGGTATTGGTGTGTCCTATGACCTGTAAAATATTAATGTAATATTTTACACTTGAATGGAACAAAGCAAAAGTATGGTATTATTGATGTAACAAAAATAAATGTATTATTATCATGATGCAAAGTGTATGTGTTATTAAAATAATCATATTCATCCCTCTTGTCATGCTCATAGGGCTTGCCAAGAATTAGACCACAACAATCCATCGAAATCTCATCACAAGTGACTCTATCCATAAAATGCAGAACAAATACAAAGGACATTGTGCAAGTTTATATGATGTATGAGGTGGAACCATTATCCTTCCATATGAGTGAGTATGGATAAGGATGTGGTTCCAAAGGAAGTTGTAACATATTGACTATAGATCTTACAATCAAATTCTTTTGTGAGTCATTGTTAATGATACAATCCATAAAAAATTATGAGTTAGATAGGCTTTCAAGATAAACAAATTATCAGAGTCAACTTCATACAAATTATGTCATCAGGGTAACATTGTTGAGCTTACCCTTGAGCTCATCATACTCTCTATCCTCTCCTATAATATCAATGGGACCATCTTGTGGTTCCTCACTTGGAGATTTTACAATAAGATCCCCCCCACACACATATGTATATATATACTTTTAAACTATTATAAATAAATAGATGTGCACTATTTTTTAATTAATTAATTTACTTTTAACTATTAAAATAAAATAAATAAATATGCACATTTTACAAGTTTATTTATTTACTTTTAAACTATTAAAAGTAAATAACTATGTACATTTTTTTAATAAAACATATTTTATATTTTATACTAAATATAAAATATAAAATATTATAGTGCAAATCAAAATGCATGGAGAGTGAGTGCAACATCTAACTTGAGAGCTATGTGGAGGGTGGGAAATAATTAAAAATACATGCAGAAGAAAATAATTAAAAATTATTTTGAAGGGGAAGGGAGAATAATTAAAAATAAAATGCATGCATGGTATGTAGAGAGAGGGAAAATATTAAAAATAAATAAAATGCATGTGATAGTCACCCAAAAAGAAACTACAATGACAACACCACAATCACCTTGCGAGTAAGACTTTGTCGAAAAAACTTATCCCAACAAGCAAGAATTTTTTGGAAGAACTTCTCCCTCTCCTCTATTGAAATGGTTTTATTAGTAATAGCCAACATTAAATGACTAATCAAAACCAATAGAAGGGGAATTTCCATGAAGGAAAATTTCCCTCACAAGTTGAATCTGTTTGCTCTGATACCAATGATATGGAACTAAAACCAAAGATACAAACTGTATTAACTAAAGTTCTTAAATAAGCATGTACAACCAAAAACAAGCTAAATATGGAGATGAAACTATCAACCAAAAAATATTTGTAAAAAGCTAACAAGCTAGAAATAATCTAATAACTTTCTTAGGTAATATGATAATCTAGAAGCTAACAACAAGGACATTGGCTAAAATAACCTACCAACTAGGAAGCCCATGTGAGCCATGGAGGCGCATGCATTACATAACAATAAAATAATATTTATGCCTAAGTCCTAGATGATGTCCTAATCAATTAATGTGCAAAAAAAGTTTATGAAGCTATGGTATAGGAAAAAAAGATAACGTTGTTGGATATTTCTTAGCAAAAATCTAAGGGGAGACAAGAATTCATTATAGTTGGAAAACAAGTTGAGGAACCAACAAAAGAATCAAAATTTAAACCTACAAAAATAACAACAATTAAATACAAAGAAGAAATAGCAGCGATAGAGTCCATAAAAGAAGCAACAACAAAGGAAGCTCTGTTAAAAGCACACAAGGACATACTAATAGAAGGAGATAAAAAAGAGCAAGGAAAATAATTTCAAAGAAAATAATAAAATGTTGAAGAATCAAAGGTAATAGAACGACAAGTTAAAGGTTGCATCATATCACCATCCACAACACCAATAATGACAACAATCTTGGAGGTATAACCTAGGGTATCAACATTATTATGGATCTAAATGGAGTCAAAAAGGTATAAAGTATGGAAGTGTTTGGTAGAAGAAGTATAGTAATTCTAGATTTTAGAGTGGTGCAACAACATTAAGGAACAAATGGACTGATCATTTGAATGATCAAAGTAGAAAAATAAAAGCGTGGAACCAACGGAACATTTATGGATGTTCATGTGGCACAAGGGTAACTTGGCATCATCATATACCACCACCAATCAAGATTTCACTTGGACAAAGGGATGATGAAAATTTATACTAGTTGCTAACATTGCTTAGCAAATCATATTATTTATTTATTTCTTGTATTTTGAGGATAAAACATTTATAAAGGGGTGTAATGATAAGTACCTAGAGAGAGGAATATGGGAATATAATATTATATTGTATGGGTATTATGGATAGTTGGCATGACCACATATAACCCAAGGTTGGTAAATTAAAGTGTTATATTATAATATTGAGTGGGATAAGGGTTTAAGAAAGTGGGTATATAAAGAAGGGATATGGTCATTGTAAGGAAGCAATATTGAGTATTCTTTGTAACAATCTTGGCTCATGGAGTGGATTTGGAATGATTTTCTTTTTTAAGGAATAATTCGTGTTGCCCTACCTCAAAGGTATTATCTATACTTGTATCTATTTTTGTGGATTGTTATTGTGCCTAATTTTGTAGATGGATGTTTGTTATTATTACATATTAGTGAATGATTTCTATTAATGAAAATAAATGTTTATACAAGTAGATTTGATGCTGAAATATATAATATTACTAGTGACAAGTTTTATCATTATCTTAAGTAAAACCAACTCAAAGAACACTTTAGGTGTTCAAAAGGATCTATTTAAGGTTTCATTAATGAAAATTATCAATCACACCCTCTCATTTTTCTATTACTTTTTCTACAAACAATTACGTTAATCTTGCAAGTTGTATTATTATAAACTTAATCACCACAAATCCGCATTGTTAATCTTGTTAGTTGAATATTTATTTACTTCAAACATATTTTTTAATTTCATGCGAATTTTAGAAGAATTATGACAAAAGATTTTTTTATTTTAAGCATGTTTAATGCTTTGTAAATCCAACATATCTTATAACAATAACCAATATTAAACGAATAATAATTTATTGCTAAAAATCTTTATATTTTAATAAATAAAAAATAAAAATGATTTTTGTTTCTATTCCAAACCTACCTTAAAGGGATAGGATAGGGGTTGGTAGGGCAGACTGGTGAGCTACGTTTTCTCAATATTTGACGTTCAGTTTATTTCATTTTTATCAATTTTTATAAATTTTAATTTCTTTACGCAATCAAAAAATATTCCAAAAGCTATTTTTTTTTTATTTGAACGCATATCAACCACGTTTTAACCCGATTTTAATTCGTGGAAGATACTTGTCGTGGCCGCCCTTCCGTGACCCTCGTGCTTAAGCAACCCTTAGCGTAAATACACCGGCATCGTTTCCTCCATTGTTGAGAAGGCAATACTGAGTAAATAGAGACGTATTCGGCCAACCGAGCAAGAAATATGGAGTTAATTCTTAATAACTTCCATCTACTATTATATTGTTTTAAAATACCAAGAGTTTGTTATGATCCAGCAAAACGTGACCTAAATTTGTCTTATATGTTCGATGCAAGACATTGATTATAAAATATTATATGCCAGTTTTGGCACTCCTATAATTTATCATGGGTCATAAGAGGGGTGGGTTGGTGTGTAAAACTATGTTCATATAATTATATTTTATATAAGATAAATTTTATAAGTTATTAGTTATAAAATATAATATATAATTTTATTTTATTTAAATTTTAAAAATTTTATTAAAAGTTTTAAACTTAAGTTATTAATCATCAAATTATAAAATATTTCTAAAGTTAAAACGTAGTTAAATATTTTAATTTAGAATATCAGAAAGACGTAGTTAAATATTTTAATTTAGAATTTCAGAGAGGGACACACCTGTTATACTTGCAAAATTTCTTAGGAATGATAATAAGGATTTTAAAATCTTATAAAAATTAGACGATTTGCAGAATCAAATTATTGCAATGGAATTTTATTATCAATATACGATACTGTATTTAATCTATTTCCCTGGAGATGTTCATAGATATAAGCGAAATAATTATTACAAAACAATTACATGTTCTATGTTATTTTGAGGAAAGATTTGATTATATTAAACAACGGTTATTATCTTTGAATCTGGGTGGTTGCGTGCATGTGGGTCTGCGTGTTTTGTCCTAGGATTTTTGGTAGTTTTTGTTCATTCTTGGGGAGCTTGTGCCAGCCTTCGTACTGTGCTTGCTCCGTAGGTGTTATTATGTCGGCTTCTCCTCTCTCGGCTTCGTCTGAAGCTGGCGGTGAGAGGAATGGCTTCGGAGGTGAACAAATGGCCCGGGAAATTTGTTCTCAAGGTGCACCATGAGGTATTTCTAAAACTGACTTTATGATTCCTCTACATGAATTCAATAAGGCATGTTTTTGGTTTGAAAACAATACTCTTATAGGGTATTTTTTGGGTTGAATTCCCCCTGAGCATGTCCTTAGGAACTGGATTGAGCAGTATTGGCATCCGTATGAGATTCAAGTTGACCATGTCCAAAATCTCTCTAAGGGTTTTTTCATTTCCATTTTGGTAGTCCTAACCAAGCCCAGAAGGTCCTCAATAAGGGACATAGTTACATTAATAGTTCATTTTCCAGCCGTGGAGCCAAGATTTTACGGTTTCTAATTATGTTTCCCTGGTCGTGTATGTTTGGGTAGAACTCCCGAACCTCCCCATTACATGTTGGTACTTTCTGAAAAACTTGGTGTCCACCTTGGTGAATTTGTCTGTGATGAACCCTCTCGGTTCATGTCAGTCTGCCCTAGCAGGAGAATGTGTGTCAAGGTTGACCTAGCTAAAACCCTAAAGGAGTATATCGACATTCATGTTGGTTCTACCTATAGTGGGTGGTGTATATCAACCTCCCTAATACATGTTACCGCTGCCAGTCAACCTCCCACCGCATTAAGGACTGCCCCTTCATCGCTAAAAAATTCAAGGTCAAGGCGGCTACCCCGACAGTTGGTGTTGTATTATCTCCCACTTTCCCGCACCCTCCATCAAAATATGGGGAATGGACTAAGGTTTCATGCAAGAAAGGGAAAGGTAGCAAGCTCGCTTAGATGAGGCATACAATGGAAACATATGCTCAGGCCCTAGCGCCTAAGCCTCCCATGTAGCTATCGATTATGGAGTCAACCCCTATTCACTCTCCTCCTCTGGCTATCGAGTCTGTAGACCATGATGAAGGGATGTGGTCCACTATGCCCTTGGGTTCTCCAGACAAGGCAGGGGCCAAAGGAAGTTTCTCAGAATTTAGGATGACGGTCCCGCAACCCCCTACGAGGTGATCGACTTGCTCATTTAGACAAGCGGCGACAAACTTCTCTCTCCTCCACCACCATGGATGCCTTCAAGAATACCCCTATCACTTGTTGTCGGATAATGCGACTGAGGCTAGTGGGGGTATGCAACTTGACTCTTTTTAATGTTGTCTCTCCTAGAATGTGCATGGGTTGACGAATCATGTTCGTCATTACATGGTTTAGGATGAGCTCACTACCTGTTCCAATATCTATGGTCATCCAAATTTTGTGTGTTTACAAGAAGTCAAAGTGGTAGGTTTAAATTTATAATCTACTTGTTCTATGTTATGGCCTGGTAGTCAGATGTATGCTACCAACCACAATGACGACAACGGAGGTGCTATCATTTTGCTTAGTAATAGGTGGGTGAGCAATTTTGTCAAATGGTGTTCTGACCCCTCTCACCATGCGTTTGGATTCTGTTCGAAGTTAGCAGTCTTTCCTTCAGGATTATCAATATTTACGCCTTTAATGAGGTCCAAGATAGATGTGCACTGTGGAGATGGTGTGCTTTGTCCTTACCTACCACAGTCTGGCTGATGTGTGGTGATTTCAATATGGTCGAGAAGCCTTACGACAAAATGGGCCAGCTTCCTAATAGGTGGGCCTCGAGAGAGCGACATGCTTGGTATTTTATGAAAAATAAACTGGGGATCTTCGATCCCAATGGTTGTTTCTCTACGGGTCAGTTTCCTAAGCATTTGTGGTTCACGTGGTCTAATTTTCAGTCAAGCCCCGCAAGAGTTTTAAAAAGGTTGGACAGGGCTATGTTGTTAGACCAATGCAAGTTTTATTTTTCTCATCGGCTTCCTTTAGTACCTTTTGTTGAAACCATTCCTAGTATGGTATCTTCCGATCATTCCCCCATTGTGTTCTCTGTTCATGTTTCCTCCACCCATCAATGGCTACTCATGCTCAGTTTTTTCTTAACACTTCTTTCTTGCAACATGAAACCACTGTTTGTCACATCCAAAGGATATGAAACATTGTATCTAGACCCAATGGAGATTCAATATGGATTGAGTGGTGGAATGATGTCATTTTTTGTACCACTGCTCTGCTCAGAAGCCTAGGAAATAAGGTGGTGCAGCTGCATCATCGCTCTAATACTACTCTATGTAATGAGCTTGCATAGGCCTCCTTCCATCTTGAGGCCTCTCCTTTTGAATCTACCATTCAAGCCCATGTCGGTTAGCTTTGACATGAGCTCAAAGTGGCTAAAGTGTACGAGTCTAGAGGGGATCAGATTAAAGCCAGATTGCATTGGCTCAAAGTGGGTGACCATGTTTCTAAAGAGTTTTTCCAGAGGCTCCGACCTCTATGTCACTTCACTCAATTCAAAACTTTAGTGGTTAATGGGGTTTGCACCACCTATTATCCTGAGATAATAGCTGAATTTACATGACATTATTCTCTTGTTTTTGCTGCTCAGTCGTACACCCTTGAACAAGAATTAGCCCTTCAATATTGTAAAGAGGTTATGCCAACTTGCCTCTCCCCAGCATAGCAGAATGAATGTGAACGACCCCTATCAGAGTAGGATCTTGTAGATGCCCTATTTCAAATGGCAGATGCGAAGGTCCCAGGGCTTGGTGGCTTCCCCTACAAATTTTACAAAACTTGTTAGGTCCTGACTTGCATAAAGTATATTTAGAAGCCCTATAATCTGGCTCCTTAGGTGCTATTATAAATAAGGGCAATATCAAGTTTATCCCAAAGTATAGGGATCTAGAAATAATTATAAATTGAAGGCCAATAACTTTGCTTAATGTCAGCTACAAGATCATTGCCAAAGCACTTGTTTTGTGGATTAAGCCCTTGCTTCCTTCCATTGCAAGGCCTGAACAAACTAGATTTATCTAGAATTGATATATTTTGGACAATGTTCTTATTGTTTGGGAAGGGATGGAATGGGCTCGCAGGTCCAATTAATAGGCCCTCTTCCTCAAGCTTGACTTTGAAAAGGCTTATGATCAAATTGAGTGGGTTTTCATTCTTTCCATGTTGGAAGCTCTTGGCTTTGATCCTCATTTTATTTTCTCTATTAAAATGTTTTTTTAGGATGCATCAGCTGTGCTTTATCTCAACAAGTTTTAAACTGACACTATTGGCTTGCATAGGTCAGTAAGGCAGGGTTGTCCTTTGACCCCTCGCTATTCATTTTAGAAGCAGAATAATTTGGTTATATTTTGGTTCATCGTGCTTCTCTTGGGATGCTTCAGGGAATTTCCCTTCCTGAGAATTCTGGTCAACTCATTAATGACCATTTTGCTGATGATTCCTTTCTTACATTGAATGAGGATGAACAATCTATTTCTGAAGCTCTGTCTTGTATTGATATTTTTTGCAAATCCTCTGGGTCTAATATCCAATGGAGAAAAACCTCATGTTATAGGTAATCCCTATAGCCTCTTCCCCACTGGATTTAGCATGTGCAATGGAGTTGGATTCAGGCTGGAGAAGTCTTCAAATTCTTGGGTATTCCTTTTGCCTTTCAAGGCTCTCCATCCCAATTATGGTCTTATGTCATCAGAAAAGTAGAAATCAAGTTGGAATATTGGAATGCTAAGAAGTTGTCTCCTGCTAGAAAATTTCAAATTTGCTTGAAAGTGTTGGCTTCCATGCATGTTTATTACTCGTCTTGTTGGGTCCCTTCCCAAGCTTGTTACAAACAACTTGAAAAATTATTGCAAGATTTTCTGTGGTCTATTGGGTCTGAGCGGAATGGATTTCATAGAGTGGCTTGGGATATTTGCTATCTAACAAGCAGGGGGTATGGGTCTGCTAGACCGTAAGTGTCAAGGGTTAGCCCTCTATGCTAAATGGATTGTGTGGGCTCTCAAAGGACCTGAAGCATGGAAAGTTCTTATCAGACATTACATCTCGGTTGGGCTTCCCCTCAACCGTCGAGCCTAGGCAGGAATGGATTTGCCCTCTCTAGTGCTGGTCCTAGTTTTCATTAAAATCCCTTGCTCCTTTGTCATCAAAAGCATATGGAAGGTATGGAAACAATTAAACCCTTGGATTTTTTGGAAGGGGGTCCGTTCACATAAAGGTATTTTCATTAATATTATCAATGTTTGGTGGTCCCCTGTATTCAAGCTCTAGGGTAAGCTGTTGGGCCAAATTCCTTGGGTCCATGCCTAGAATTTTTTTAAGCAAGGCATTGTCGCCATTGCAGATTTTTACTCCAGGGAAAATAGAGACTAGATTCCTTGAAATGATTTTAAAATGATGTTTCAGTTGTCCAATGCTGACAAGGCTACATATGATGTTGTTTTGGACCATACACCTTTCAGAGTCAGCCTTCTATTTCACATTTTGAAATCTAGAAATAATATTATTTTCAAGCAAGTTGATCCATCTCAGGATTTTTCATTTGCTAGCAAGCTCAAAGTTTTTCATGATGTGTGGTTTCAGATCTGTGACCAGGCTAAAAAGGTGGCTATGGAGCTGGACCATTTGCAGGCTTTACTAAAATACTGGGGTGAAGCCCCTTGTGCTATCAGTAAGGAGGCCCCTGATCGTGCACGATGTCAACCTCCTCAGAGTAGATCCCGTGTCTATGGAGGCCCATTGCAGCAGCCGAATATGTACACCTCTTAGCATTTTGTGCCTATGATCACTCCATAATCTATGTCTGTACCTAATGATGGTTGGGGGGCTTCAGATAGCCATGGGCATATTTTTGGCTGGTCTCGTCCTTCTTCAATTACTCATGCTTCAGGCTGGGGTGAGGAGCGCTTTGATGGGTGGGAGAACCACCCACTTCAAATGGATAAGGCCCTGTATGCCATAGACTCACTTCTTTAAAAACTTTTCTGGCTGTAGAATGTTTTTAGTTTGTTGTTGATGGTCATGAAGCCCGTATGGTATAGTTTGTTTTTCTTTATCCACTATTAAGATAAGTTAGTGGTATTGGGGGTGTGATTTTTTCTCCACCCACACTTTTTTTTGGCTATAAAAGACTTTTATTTTTATAATTAAAATGACCTTTCATCAAAAAAAATATTTGATTATGTTATTTAATATTTAATTTTGAATGCATGTTTTTAAATTTTTATTTATAAATATATTTGTAAATTTTTTAAATGTATTTTTTATTTAATTTATTGGGATATATGTATTTAGGTTTCTATATTAATTATATTTTCAAGTTTGTTAAATTTTGTTCAGCATAAATTATATTAAATAAAATAAAAATAAAGATATAAATAATTGGTATATATAATTAATTAACTAATTAATTAATTAAAGATGTATATTGTTTATTATAGTTTTTGTAGTTATATTTATGTTTGAGTAAGGAAATTAACATTTTAGAGCTAGAATTAGTAAAGTGATTATGATAACGCAAAGTTTTAAAAATATTATTCTACTAAGATGTTATGAAGGTTGTTGTATAACAAATGTCAAGAAGAACGATGAAATATTTGTATTTATAAAAAATATTAAAGATCTACAAAATGAAAAAATGAAAATTAAGAACTTTGATTAAAAAAAAAAAATTAACTATTTAGTTATAGCAACTCAATTAAAATGAGAATTGAATTTGTTTGTAAACTCTCATACTCTAGAATTGTAATTTATCAAGGGTGGAAGACCAAACACAAACTTTTTTCTCAACATATTCATGTGATGTTGTTCCTATACAAACTATTTATTTATAGTGATATATTTCTATGCTGAAATTTCGTTTCACTTTAATACCTCTTCTTTTTCTCGTAAAAAAATAAAAAATATATAATAAAAATATTTAAAATTTTAAATATATAAAATAATATTTTAATTTAAAATTATATATTTTATAAACCAAAATTTAATACCATACTTTAATTATATAAAATCTTGATTTTAAGTTCACTTTCAATCACAAAATGGTTGAATAAACATCCTTAAGTTTCAATCAAACAAAGTGATCTGGTATCACACCTTATGATTACTGTATGATGGCAATAAAAAGAACCTCAAAATGGTTGAATAAACATCTTTACATGTCAATAAAGCAAAGTTGTTTCATGTCACATTTTATTATTAAAATAATAAAATATTATGTTAATTAAAAGTAAAACAAAATAGCTTAATGGTAACAGCATGTGTATACTAATTAAAGATAAAAAACAGAAGTGGCAGTGGAAACAACTTCCGTCCGTTGTGATTTCAACAGAACGGGAAAACCAAGACGAGGACTAAAACGACGCCAACTGCTTTTTGGCTCCACGACTCTCCACGGCCGTGCGGCCGGAATCATGTTTAAGCCCCGCGACCAGGTTTCGAGTCTCGCTGATTACTATAAACTCTAGGAGGCGCAGAAGCTAATGTTCAAATACCCCTCCGACGTTGACGTGGCCTCGCTGGTCCGACCTCTGCAAGGGGGTCCCTAGCGAGTATTCGGGGATGGTTTCGGTTCCTTCTCAACGCTACTGTATTAGCAACTACGATTTTGTTCAAACTCGGGTGGACAGGCCTGCATTTAGCGAGGAATGTCGAGGGCAGGAAGAGGAGGTCGTAATACAAGGGATTTAGGTGAAAAAAGACAGGCCTTTGGGGATCAATTTTCTTTTCTATTGACACACCTTTGGTTTTTTAAATGAATCATGAAAGTAACTAATAGCATGGCTGACATTTGTCCTATCATAAGTTACGTAAATGAGACCCTTGATCAATTGTCAATGGACACTTTCATTCCCTTACCATTTAAAATCCTTCTATAGGGTGTTAGCATGGCTTTATAGTCCATATTTTGAAATATCTCACATAAATTTCTTATATAGTTCTGCATGATGAAGATTTAATTCTTTTTTATCGTGGCTTTAAATCAATATGGTAATGCATAAGCTTGAGACATGCTAGAAAAATTTTCAAGGTTACTAATTGTTACATCAATTTTTAAAAAAGTTATTGGTAAAGAGGTCATCAATATATCTAATTAATTATAATCATGACCTCTCTCTTGCTTTTTGAAGTAAAAGTTCAAGTCATCTAGATTGTCATAGAATTCATGTTACATGAGATACTCATATATCTTGATACATTAGGCTTTGAGAGTCTATTTCATACTATAAAAGTATTTGATAAGATTATATAACTTTTGCTCCTGATCAAGTATGATAAATTCCTTTAGTTGTGTCATGTAGACCTTATCCTTTAGGACTCCATTAAGAAAACACCCTTCACATCCATCTAATGGAGGTTCTATTCAAATTGAGAAACCATAACAAAGACCTTCAAATAGTTCTTATCTTGGATGTAAGATTAAAAGTCTCCTTTGCTTTCTTTTTCTTCTTTGTCTTCTTTTGCTTTTGACAAGGAGAATGTGAAACGTATGTTCGATTCAATAGAGGACGTAAAACCATGGGTGGAGAGTGGAAGTGAGCCATAGAATGATGGACCTACCAACGATTGTGCAAGGGTATGTATGCATTTACAGGTAATAGAGATGAAGGTGGAATGACGTGATCTAAGCAAAGGACAGGTGAGGGAGAGAGCAACAAATCTATCGACCAGATCATCAATGACGTAAGCGGATGTTGCACTAGAAAGGGATCATTCTTGAAATAATGTACACGGTATGTTGATGGTAAAATGGGGGGAAGGACATTCATCGGGAACATTGATTTCAAGCTCGTTGTGTGTAGGAATTGCTAAAGTATTGAGAGTGAGATCTCGAAGTACATCTTCTAGTGAATGAATATCAGTATGGTGATAAACCAAACCATATGTGTCCTTAGCCAGTTGAATGTAGGGGTTAATAAGTATCCGTAAGCCCTGTTCATAATGCACTAAGTCAAAACCATGCCAATGAAAACATCGAAAGTAGTGTAAAGTGAATTTTGGATTGGGCATGTGCTCTAAAGTGCTACAAAAGCTATATTGTGGTGTTGAGGGAACAATCATTGGGATTGATGAATCAAGGCTTGCATAAATGAAATTCATACAATTGTCAGGTGGACCAAGTGGAACAACTATACCAATAGTTAGTATTATGGCAGAAGGAGAACCAAAGTCTTAGATGGATTGGATCATGGGAGGATGCATATGAGCATCATGAATATTGTATTCTTTGGAACCAAAATTGGTCATGAAAATGGATATCCATGGTGAAGTATGAAGTTGTGAATCATAGGGTGAGTCAAAATCATAAGAAGAAGAAGAAAGTTGGGAGTCGCGTATGGTGCCATGAGGAGATTGGAAGAGTTGGGCATCAAAATGGGTAGCTTGCTATTCCCAATCATGACATTCAATGGTAGTGGAAGGAATATGATGAGTAGCATGTGGTAACTATGATGCAGGGTGAGTAGAAGTCTTGCTACAAGGTGAGGTGAAAGATTGAGGTTGAGGATGGAATGGGAGTGGGGGTGTATGAGGAGTTAAGAGAATGGGAGTATTTATAAAGGAAGACAAATGGGATGGAGTAAGAGGCCACACAAAAGGTGGAGAGAAAGGTATGGATGAAGAATGAGGATCCGTAGATGTGGATGATGACATGGAAAGTGGACGTAGAAGAATGTGTGTGTGTCATCGATGGGTGGTGCAAGGATGAGGAAGGTGGTGGAGTGAAAATGGATACCTCCACCTGATGATGTAAAGGAGTAGGAATGACTTGGATAGAGGATGATTAAGGTCCTAGTGGAAGATCTATGATGTTACAAAATTTGAAAGGATCCCCATCGAAGGGAATGCAATGGACTAGTTCGTTATGAACATATTTGAGACAATTGTGTAAGGTAGACGAAACACATTGTATATCATGGATTCATGGATGTCCAAGCAAGAGATTGTATTGCATCTCACCTTAAATGACATGGAATAAGGTAGACATAGTTTTCACACCCACTTGGATGGGAAGAATGATGGAACCTACTGTGGGATGCATAGAACCATCAAAGGCTCGAAGTTTGCAGGAAGGTGTAGCAAGATGAGTAGGTGGAATGTGAATATTATGAAGGGCAGCGATAGAGATGATGCTGATAGAAGATCTAGTATCAATAAGAACACACTTGTAAGTGATGTAATTGATGGTTTCTTGGATATGTAGTAGAGGATCAACTCTCTCTCCCATAAGCTTAGTAATTTTATGGTTATGGAAGCTGATCAAAGGTTACATGCATCATGGTATATTCCCAATAAAATTAACAAACGTATTGGTATCACTCATCTTGAGCTCAATGGAAAAAATAATATCGTTTAAATCCTCGATGAAGGTGAGATTGTTGTAGAAGATCAAAGATGGACAACTTTTCTAAGGCATTGTAAATTTTATGGGTGAGACTACAATGAATAGTGATGATATTACATGGTAGAGGTGTTGGAACATTTGATGCAATGGGTGAGTGATGATAAGTAAATGGTGGTGGAGGTGAAGTAATGGGTGCATCTCGATGTGGCGAATAATGTTGATTGTGAGTAGTCATGTTAATCATGCCAACCACTCCATGTAAGGGAGGACTACAGTGGACATGATTGAATTACATTGTGTTAGAAAAAATATATTACATTCTTGTAAAATAAGCGCATTGCGCTTCTCCAATTTAGTTGATGGGTAGTTTTAGGCGGTTCACTAACCACCTCATGATTGTATTTATTCAACAAATATTTCAATGCCAATGTTACCTGATTGTATTTCAATATTCTTCATGGTATCAGAGCTATGGTTAGACAAGGAGGTGGTGGGCGATTGAGTAAGGTAGTTTTGCTTTATAACTATTCCAACTTCTTAGGTTCCTCTCTGACGTGGGTTATTGGCAAGCATTGATGAAGCATGGCAGAACCTAAAGCATGGTAGACCTTGACGTAGGATAAACCAATATTGATGCATGACAGACCAACACTTATGTATGTGAAGGTCAAGGTGAATAGTGGACGGTCGAAGCACATAACACTTAGCATAGTCAGAGGTGGTAGGCTGAAAGGAGAGACCAAAACCAGACAGAGACCCAAATGACACACTAGAATTGGGCATAGACCCTACTAACACACAAATCAAGACAGAGACACATAAACTGAGATAAAGATACATATACCGAGATGGGTGACATGGTACTCACATAATTTTTGATTGAACTCAAATTGCACATAGGTCGAGGTGACGTGGTGGCAAGTCAAGGTTATGTGGTGGTTATGTGGCAGTTGGTGGGAGGCAAAATGTTGGAGGGGTGACCACCCAAATATAATCACCTTCCTAATTCCACCTTCTGTTCTTAAACAGTGGGGAACGCATCAGCAGGATGCATGTGGGATAATTCCCACACTTAAAAAAAAATGGTCGACAATGTCATAAAAGCATGTTGATGCTTTTTCATCCTTAGCGGGCCCTGTAGCTCTTTTGGTTAACACACTAAGTAATTTGGTGGAGTTCCTTGGTTTGAATCCCGTGCAGGGATTAAAAAAAACAAATTTTTTTGTTGCCAAGGGAGGAGCATTTTTTGTCAAAGGAGGGTTATTTTTTTACCCCAAAAGGACTATTTTTTCTGCCAAAGCACATGGAGGAGCTATTTAAGAGGTATTTTTTTTAAATACTTTGTTTATTCCTTTCAAGCAATTTTTTGGAGGGATAAGTGTTTTTTTTGGCACTTGAAAGGGTATAGCACAATTTTTTCATCCTTGTTTATTTTGCAACAAAAAGGGGGGATCAAAAGCATTTTCTTTTGCAAAATTCTAAGACAAAGGGGGGAAGAAAAATTGTTGATTTGAAAAGAACTTGTGGAAGTGAATATCTTCATTGTAACAAAACTGGCATTGTAATAGGTGCATTTTCGGTGGAAACCGACACCTAAAGTGTTTAAATTTGTGGGCACTTGTGATTGTATTTTGCATTTAAATTTCTTATTTTCTTGCATTTCAATCATAAAGTAAAATATACAAAGCAAAGAAAAGACCCCAAATTTTACACCTATTTGTGCAATTTATTGCACAACAACGTTCGGTATATACGATACCTCTGGTCCACACTTACAGGTGATGTTGTCATGCTTGGACTATTGTATCTAACGCCTAATATAGCTACAACAATGATGTCTGAGCTATTGTTCTCTATCAATCATCAGGGAGAAATAAGGCAAACCAGTTTTGATATTCACTCCATTTAATACCCTAATTCTTTTTGATTGCTTGGCTTAATTTCCTCCAACTCATCAACCTTCTTTCAAAGGGTTTTGAGGTAGGTGCCATCAATCTTGATTGAATTCCCTTTCACATACTCTTGCAAGTATAAAGAAAGGGGGACCATTTGGTGTTATAAGGAACCTTCACAATGGCCACTATTCACAAATATCTATCAGATTCATAGTTGCTAAAAGGTTCTAACTTTGCACCATGGAAGACAAAGATGAGAGCTATCCTTCAGGTTGAAGATTTGTGGGATGTAGTGACTGGCACTACAAAACATCCTACAATAGCAAGGGCAGATCAAGAGGCCTTTGATAAGAAGGATAGAAGATATCTCATGTTTATTCTACTTGCTACTATAGATGAGGTCCAACCTCATATCTGTGATGCCAAATATGGTAAGGAAGCTTGGGATGCTTTGATTACCATTTATGAAGGGAAGAATCAGTCCACTATTCTAAACCTTCAAACTCAACTACATACACTCAATATGAAATCTGGTGAGACAGTTGACCTATTCCTATGCAGAGTGGTGGAATTGAAAGTCAAATTGAATGCTATGGGAGAGACAGTGGAAAATACTCTCTTGACCTCAGTCATCTTGAGAGCTTTGCCAGAATCCTACAAAGTGTTGATCACCTCTCTTAATGTATCTGGTAGACAAGTTTCATTTGTGGAATTGGTGAATTTGCTTCAAACTGAGGAGGCAAATCAGTTTTAGAAAGATGAAGTGCCAGATAATGCCCTCTACACCAAACAAGGGGGTAAGAAACAAGGTAATTTTCAAAAGGGAGGATCTTCATCAAAAGGAAAAGGGAAACAACATCAGCAGAAAGATAAACAATATTGCAAAATTTGTGATATGAATAACCATGACACCAACAGGTGTTGGTTTAAGAATAAACAATAGAATGACCAAGATCACAAGAAGAAGGGCAAAGGGAAATACAAACCACAGAAGAAGAATAAGCAACCCAAGGGGAATGTTGCTTATGTCGAATCAGACTCGGACTCAGATTTTGAGCGAGCACACAAGGTGCTCATGACTCACACTTCATCTAAGCAGAAAGATGTAGTGTGGTATATTGATTTAGGTGCCAGTAAACACATGACTGGAGATAGATCATGGTTTGAGATATTTGAGGAAAAGGAAGGTAAGCCAGTGATAATTGTTGATAATCAAACCTACCAAGTCCAGGGTGAAGGAGATGTTTTTATCACTCTTCCAGATGGCAAATGTCAGATTGAGAAGGTACTCTATGTTCCTGGATTGGCCAACAATTTGTTGTTCGTCCCTCAGATCTTGGATAGAGACATGAATGTTGTTTTTCATGTTGAGGAGGGTAGAAAGAGATGTTTCATCACCAGCAAGGGAAAGCATGTAGCAACAGGATCATACAAGCATGGCTTGTTCATCTTAGATGTCGTTTCCATGCCTCATGTTGCCATGGCAATGACAACAAAGGAGGCTACTTCTCTTTGGCACAAGAGATATGGGCATCTGAGTTCAGGATATTTGCTCGAGTTGAGAAAATATGAGATGGTGAAAGGCCTTCCCAACCTTTCATCCATATTTCTAGTATGCTCGGATTGCTTAGCAGGGAAGCAACATCGGGTACCATTTGAGGTTAGCTCTTCAAGAGCTAAGAAACCTTTGGAGTTGGTACACACCGATATGTGTGGTCCTATGCCAAACAACTATGGTGGAAAGAGGTATTTTCAATTGTTTGTTGATGATTACTCATGGAAGATGTGGGTTTTCTTTCTTCAATTGAAGTTAGAGGTATTTTTGTACTTTCAGCAGTTCAAGAAGCTTGTTGAGAAGGAGTCAAGATGTTCCATCAAAACCCTTCACTCAGATCGAGGGGGGAATATACCTCCAAGGAATTTTCATCATTTTTGAATGAACATGGGATTAAGAGACAGCTGACAACAGCCTATACTCCATAGAAAAATGGAGTTGCTGAAAGGAGGAATCATTCCATTATGGAAATGGTTCGATGTATGCTTAAGGGGGCACATCTTGAGCATGAGTATTGGGTAGAAGTAGTGAATACAACATCATACCTCCTGAATAGAGCACCCACAAGAGCTCTACAGGGCAAGACTCCACAAGAAGCATGGAGTGGTAAGAAACCCTCCATTTCTCATCTAAGAGTTTTTGGATGTAAGGCATTCATGCACATACCAAAATAGAAGAGGAAGAAGTTAGATGAGAAAACCTTGCAATGTATTTTTCTTGGTTATGATGAGCATTCAAAGGGATATCGATTGATAGATCCTATGACCAAGAAAACACACATAAGTCGAGATGTGGTATTTGATGAAGCTTTCACATCAGATAACACTTCTACAACTGTATACCTAGAGGAAGAGGAGCCTAAGAAAGAGGTTCCACCCCCATAGAACAAGGTTCCAAAATGGTATACTAGTACATTGAGAGATTCAAAGTTGACATCACTTCCAGATCTAACTCTAGATCGACCTTGTACTCATAGTATGACTCAGTAGATGAGAGCAGAGGCATCAACTTCAGAGGTTGATGAGCTTTACCAACAATTTGATGAACTATCTATAGATGTAGAGGAAGATAGAGAAACATATATGGATGATGAGAGGGTTTATATGTCAGCATTGGATGAAAATGAACCCACAACAGTTCAAGATGCACTTAGTGAGCCTCAGTGGAAGGCTGCTATGGAAGCAGAACATACATCTCTCATGAAAAATCATACATGGAAGCTAGTTAATCTGCCTTCAAGAAAGAAGCCCATTGGCTGCAAATGGGTGTTCAAAGTGAAGTATAAGGTAGATGGTACTATTGATAAGCATAAGGCCCATCTTGTTGCAAAGGGCTATGCTCAGAAAGAAGGCATAGATTATGAAGAGACTTTTCCCCTACTACAAAAATGACTACCATTCGAGTACTTTGTGCCATGGCAGCTCAGTTTGGGTGGAAGTTACATCAGATGGATGTAAAAAGTGCTTTCTTGAATGGTGACCTACAAGAAGAAGTGTACATGACCCAACCAGAAGGATTTGTGGTTGAAGGGCAAGAACAGAAAGTTTGCAAGTTGATCAAATCCTTGTATGGGCTAAAACAAGCTCCACGAGCTTGGTACATCAAAATAGACAGTCACCTGGTGCAGCATGGATTCAAAAGAAGTCCTTCAGATGCAAATATCTATATCAAGAACAATGGTTCTGACATAGTGATTTTGGTGCTATATGTAGATGATCTGATCATAACAGGGAGTTCAGAGAATATGATTGATGCAGTAAAAGATGATTTGAAATAATATTTTGAAATGATAGATCTAGGACTTCTTCACTATTGTCTTGGTTTGGAAGTGACTCAGAAAAAGAATCATATCAGAGTAACACAAAAGAAGTATGCCAAGACATTGGTTGATAAATATCGCATGACTGACTGCAAGTCTAAAGCAACTCCAATGGAGCCTGGACTTAAGTTATCATGATATGATAAATCACCATAGGTAGATGGTACTCTCTATCGCCAACTGATTGGGAGTCTCATATATCTGACAAATACCAGGCCAGATCTTAGTTTTGTTGTGGGTTATCTTTCAAGGTTCATGCAGGAACCTAAGGTGAGTCATTGGAAAGCAGCAAAGAGAGTTCTTCATTATGTCCATGGTAGTACAGACTTTGGCCTGGAGTACAAGAAGAATAGCAAGTTCTATTTACAGGGATACACGGACTCAGACTATGCCGGATCCATTGATGATCGCAAGTCGACTTCTGGATACATTTTCCATCTTGGATCTGGACCTATCTCTTGGCACAGTAAGAAGCAGCAGGTGGTTGCTTTATCATCTACAGAGGTAGAATATCGCGTAGCAAGTGGAGCAGTCTATGAGATAATATGGTTAAGTCGCATTCTTACAAACATGGGTCTTCCAAAGAATCTTCCACTTCATTTGTTTTGCGATAATCAAGGTGTTTTGAATCTCGTCAAGAATCCAATATTTCATGATCGTACCAAACACATCGACACTCGATGTCATTTCATTCGCGATGAAGTTCCAAAGCATCACATACAACTCCAGTACATTCCCACTGATGAGCAAGTTGCAGATATTTTCACCAAGGCACTTGCACGTGTCAAATTTGAATTGTTTCGCAATGCTCTTTGTATTTGCCAATAATGTAATAAGGGGGGATGTTAGCATAAAATATATATTACATTATTGTAAAATAAGCGCATTGCGCTTCTCCAATTTAGTTGATGGGTAGTTCTGGGTGGTTCACTAACCACCTTAGGATTGTATTTATTCAACACACATTTCAATGCCAATGTTACCTGATTGTATTTCAATATTCTTCACCTTGATTGGGATTTTTGGGTGGGTTGAGACCCTTGAGGATTAGTCCCCCCATATTTAGATAATGAGTTCTGATAAATACTAGATTTTGATTTTATGGTGCAAGGGGGTTTGAAAATTGGATAGTACCATAATCGATAAGATCTAGGACTAATTCACAAAATGTGTGGTAAAAACTAATGTCATGGTCATGATGTTGATGGTAAGAACAAAAGACCTATTCATTGTACCCATTAGGTTTAGGTCGATTCGGATCTTTGGGTATAATATTAGGTAAAGTAACCTGACTAATGTCAAACAACCTCTAGAATAAAGTTGGGAGAGGCTCAAAAAGAAGAGTCCAATTACACTATGGATATTGAGGATGAGGATCATGAGATTTTTGTGGATTAGATGGAGGAGGTGCATTATTATGAAACAACTTCTGTTGTTGGGGAGGAGGTTGTGAGATTGATGAAGAATATGGAGAGGCTACCGCTACTTGATTTTTTTGTGGCAGTTTGGAAAAGGGAGAATTTGAAGCATTGTGATTAAAGCAAAAATTGGAGGGGTAGGATGTCTTCTACTGAAGTTTGATTTTTACAGATTGGAATTTGATTTCCTCAATGACTTTTTCCTGAGTGATGGCCTCATCAAATGTGCGGTTTTTATGCAATTGTAAAGTCGTAGAGATGTACTTCTAACAACTTTTAGCGAACAGTGTGATGAGTTTGATATAAGGGAGGATGTAAGGTAGGTCATGAATGAATGATATCCATCAAGAAATGAAATCAATGATAGGTTTGTTATTAGCCTATCACAAGGATTAAACATCTAAAAAATTCATATTTTTCTTGATGTTGATGGAAAAGTGTTCAAGAAATGAGTTAGCCAACTGCTCAAATATGATCAATCTTTGGCATGGAAGATTGTTGTACCAATCAAGGGTTTGTCCCCCAAGTGAATGAGTAAAAATGCACAACATGAGATGATAGAAACCATAAAGCTGGTAGCGTACAAAGTGGTAATTACTGATGTGTTCTCTAGGATCATCTTTACCCTTGTATTTCTCAATTTTTGGAATCTTGAACTGGTAAGGATAATGAGGAATGGGAATCAAGGGATGAATGGGTTTATTGTATAACTCATTATATGTGGATTTTTAGGGCCCGTAACTGGTAGTGCATAGATCCAATTTTTTTATTTTTTATTGTAAGAGTTTAAGTTTAGTTGATGGGGAAACCATGTTGGAAGAAGTAGGGAGAGATGAGTGTGAAGAGGATGGGGCTAAGATTAATTGTGATGAAATAGTGGAAGAAAGAGAATAAGGAGGATATTGTAGCTTTTGCTCCTCCCATTATGAAAGGCGAGTGTACTAAAAATATTTTTGTGGGTATATAGCTAGAATTTTTTAAACATGGGAGTGAATATGAGAAACTACTATGGGGTAGATATCTACTATAAGTGGAAAAATTATGCCTGGGAAACTTGTACCTGGTGCACAAGAACATGTAATGATGGTTGTGCGGTTGGTGTGGAAGACCAGGAAGGAGGTGATGTGAAGAATGTAGGGCATGCTAGAATGTAAAACATGAAAGTCACCTTTTCAAAATATGAAATATATAGCTAAATATTTTGTATTGATTGTAAAAGGGGTTACAATCACGAGTCTCTCTCAAAGGAAACTCCCTCTCTTTATTATGAATGCAAGCAATCAATAATCGTTTGTATGCTTGAATCTATTCTTTGTACCTATTTGGTCTTGCAAAGAGGTGTTAGTGCATTAGAGGACCTATCATTGATCAGATCACATGTTTATTAAGATGAAATGATGTTAAAACAAAGTTGAAACATGATAAAAACTAAAAGTAGAGTTATAGAAACTATCAAGAAAGAATACTTACCTGATATGTAGCTCTGGAGTTGTTATAGACCATGTTCGCATGGCAGTGTGTGAACCTCTTTCTCCGGTTTGCACGGTACTATGTAAACTAGACTATTGTTGATTGTTTCTACGAATTTTTATCGGAATGAGCTCCTAGAGTTTTTGTTTCTTTGGTTCCTAGTTCGGTTGCCTTTTGAGATCAATTTCTCTATCGAATAACCTTTCAAAAACCTAAGAACTTCATGGATGATGGATGCAAGAGCAATGTAGGTGATATAGAGTAATTTTAGTAGAGTTTTGGTAAGGAAAATTGAGAGAGACTTTATGAATAAAATGACCCTCTATAAATAGAGTTTAACCAATTTTAGGGGGAAGGAGTGAGGTGTCCCTTATGAGGTGTCTCCTCATGATGTAGCCCTTGTGAAGTGGTCTACGGCAGATGTGGCTCATGATGGAATCTTATGTGAAGGAATCCCTCACACATGTGTGAGTATGAGATGGAAGATGACTCATCTCCCCTCATGCTTGAAGGAGGATATTTAAAATATTTTTTTTATGAGTTGTGCACATGTGCGTGAGCAACAAATATCTAGTAATATAAGGGTGCACACATGTGTGAGCCTTAGTTAGGTTGATCAGCATTAGCTAAGTTAACCCTAGGTTAGGAGGATGAGGTGATAGGTTAAAATTTAACTAGAATTAGTGTTAATTAAACATGAAATTAACCTTTATTAATGATAAAGTGTCTTTTAATCATAAATAAGTTTAACCAAGGTTGAATGCTTAAATATGGTTGCATGGAGACCATGATTAGGCGTAGGAAGGGGCTAAGATGACCCAAGGAGCTTAGAATTATGGGTGATGAAATTGAGTGATGAATGATATTTTAAAGCCAATTTATGCAATAGGGTTTTACAAATTGATTGACCTTAAAAATAGAGGAGAGATGTACAATTTTTTGGTGTCTACACTACCCAAGTCTTCAACTGATATAAGAAAAATATAAGGTAAACAAGGATATCCTTGATAAAGGCCTCGAGTAGCTCCAAACAGTTGTGAGGGAAGGCATTTGATTAACATTGAGTATGTTAGAGTAGAAACACAACTCATGACCTATTCCATCCAATCCTAAGAGAAACTGAAGTCTGCCATCATCCTTGACAAGAAGCTCTACTCCACCCTATCACAAGCCTTTGACATATCCAGTTTAATGATCATTTCCCTATTGCCAAATTTTTGCATTGAGTGGATTGCCTCCTAACCTAGAACCACATCATCCAAGATATATTTTCACTCTTCAAAACCCTCTTGCTTTGAGGAGATAATGGTATGTAGGAGAGGTTTTAGCCACTCAACCATTACCTTTGTGATTATTTTATATATGATATTGCAAAATCAATAGGTCTATAATATAAAATATGCACCCTTTCCTTCCCTTTCAAAATTAATGCAATGAATGTATGATTTAATGCTTTAAGCATTCTTTAACTACCTTTGGAATCCTCTATAAAAACCATTACATCCTCCTCAAGTTGTCCTTAAAGGTTAAAAAAAACTCAATTGGAAAGCCATCTGGACTTAGTGCTTTTCTGATGCTCATTCCAAATACTACTTTCTTCAATTCCTCTCTATCAATGGGTTTAAGTAGGGCCCGATTTTCTTCTTCAAAGATAATAAAGAGTATGACAACAAGAAAATTTTTTTGAGACTCTTCATCTTGCACCATACTTTCCTTAAACAATTTACCAAAATAATCCATTAAATGGAAATGCACACCTAGGATTGTATCAAATAAGTACCCATTCTCATCCTAAAGAGCTTCCATCTTGTTCATCTATCTCATAGCACAAGCAGCCTGATGAAAAATATTAGTATTTTTGTCACCTTCTAACAGCCAAGTGATTATTGCTCTCAGTTTCCAATAGATCTCCTCTTGGTTTTCAATATCCTCAATCGCTTTATACAATGCATTATCCTCTTCTTTGAGTTGCTCTGTAATTGTTCCTTCTCTGAAATGTTTTTTAACCTCATCTCATATGGCTACCAATGGAGATCTTTGGACTTGAAGTTTTGTCTTGTTAACTTGCCTCTATTGTTTCAGTTGATCTTTGACATAATAAAGTTGCTTGTGAAATCTAAACATTGTTGTTCCATATATCGAACATCCCTCTTCTCACAACTATGAATTTTTCTTTAGAAATTCCTTCTTTTATAACCAAAAGTTTTCAAATCTGAATGATTTGTTATAAAAAATATTAATTATAAAACTTTTTATTATGAGTTTTAAATTATAATTTTATAAAAATTATTAATTATAAAATATGATGCACAACATTATTTAATTTAAATCTTAAACTTTTATTAAGAATTTTGAACTCTCGTCATTAAACCACGAAAACTTAAATCATATAATAAAATATTTTTTAAGTTAAAACGCAGTCAAGTATTTTAATTTAGAGTATAACTTCCTGCGGGTCACATCTATCATACTTGCAAAAATTCTCAGAAATGATAATAAGGATTTTAAAATCTTATAGAAATTAAACGAGAAAACATACTATAAGAATCAAATTATTGTATTGGGATTCTATTTTCAGTAGGATACGGTATTTAATTTACTTCGGTGGAGATGTTCGTCCACTCCACATAGATATAGACAAAATAGTTACATGTTGTAATGTTGGTCTAATTCCAAGAAAGATTTGATCATGTTGTAGTTTTTTTTTATTAAATTTTTATTTATATATTTTTATAAAATTTTTAAATGTATTTTCAATTTAATTTATTGGGATACATGTATTTAAGTTTTTATATAATTTATATTTTCAATTTTCTTAAATTTTATTCAATCTAAATTATATAAAATAAAGTAAAAGATAAATATATCAATAATTTATGTATATAAAAGATGTATAATATTTATTATAATTGTTGTGGTTGTATTTATGTTTGAGGAAGAAAATTAATAGCACTAAGTTTTAAAAATTTGCTTTATCAATATGCAATACATAGAGATAGTAGAGGAGGATTTTTAGTATTGTGAAGATTGTTGCAAAAAATGAAAAAACAAAAAAAATGTTGAGCTTTAAAATATTTGTATTTATAATTTTTTTTTTTTTAAGAAAATCTAAAATTTTATTAAAAAAAATGTATAGTTATTTAGTTATAACAACTCGAAATTTAAATTGTTTTTGTAAAATCGAACTCCAAAAATAAAAATTATGATTTAACAAAGATAAAACCCAAATACAACCTCTTTTTCTTAAAAAATAAAAATAAAAACATATAATAATATTATTTTAATTTTTAAATATATTAAAAAATTAATATTATAAATTTTATAAATAAAATTTAATATCCTAATTTTATTATATAAAATCTTAATCTTTATCTTCACCTTCCATCACAAATTGGTTAAATAAATATTTTAAGTTTTAATCAAACAAAATGATCACGTCACTGTCGCACCTTATGATTAAAATATCATAACAATAAAAAAAACTGCAAAATGGTTGAATAAAAATCCTTACAAGCAAAGTGGTTTCATGTCACACCTTATTAAAACATCATATTAATAAATAAAAAATAAAAATAAATAAATAACTTAATACCTAGAGGTAGGTAAGAACTTTTTGTATAATAAAGTTGTGATAAAATTTTTAATAACATATTTTTATAATAAACTTTTCAATCAATAATAATATATTTTTTACTACAATATCATTATAGTAGAACCACACAGTTTGAATTCGTATATAATAAATTATTTTTACTATAATACCAATAGTAAAACTACACAGTTTGAATCTTATATAATATTTTTGAAGAAGGTAGGGATTTATTCTGTTCTATTTGAGAAACAAGTTTGAATCTTACGGTTATCAAATATTATTAAGTTATTAAATAATATATAATTATTAAATTGTTATAATATTATTTTATAATATAAAAAATTTTAATGTGTAAAATAAAAACTATAGAACGTGTTTACTCCAGTGCCAAAATAATTAAAAAAATTAAAAACCAGTATAGCTCGTTTTAATTTCATATAGTCAATTTCGATTTCAAGTAGGCAACACTAAAAATACCGACGCTTACTGCCAAAATAATCGTTGTGGACAGAAAAAGATAAAATTGACACTTCGGCAAAGGCACTGCCAGACAGTGAATGCGTCTTCAGAATTTGGAACCAATAAATACCCCTAACTTTGGTCTTAAGCTGTTTAATGGTTAAATTTCTAATTGACTAGGCCATGTGATGTTGGTAAGTTTTGGAAATTATGCTCAAAGTTAGGTGTCATACACCCTGAACAATTAAAAGCTTCTTAAAGGAAAAATTATGTTAGAAAGTTTGTGGAGGATGCAATTTGGTTGCAAATTTGATAGTGCACGAGACGACGAAAAAAGAAAAAAAAAAACTTAAAATATTTGTTTATCTTGATTGAACAACCACCACCCAAGTCTAGAGGAAATTAAATGTATGCTTCTCAAAATTCTGGCCAAATTCACTACGTTTTCTTAAGATACATTGCTTCTTCCCTTGTTGATGTCAAATGACTTGCAGAAATACTGATATGAACTTGGAGTGTGATTTCTGGAACATGCTCCTCCGCCTACAAATCCTCAACTTTGTTTCCCATTTTCCCTTTGTGTTTGTCCATTCATAGATAAAACGCTATCAATTTCCACCCTTGTAGAGGAGAAAATAAGAGCATCGTTGGTATGTGCATTTTGGATCCGAAGAAGTGCATTCACTCGTTTCCAACCCGACCAAAATGATCTCACTTACAAGTCTCGAGTTACATCACCAGTTCGGTGGAAAGTCCCACGCCGTAAATGAGACTCACAAATACACGGCCCTCGCTAGCCAAACCAATGTCCCCATCTTCCTCGCTACCCCTTATTGGAGGCGACAATTCCGTGTCCGCACATTACGCCAACTTCCTATCTCTACCCTTTGGCTTTTAGCGGTTAGTCGCACCGTTGGCAAGCCACGCAACCGCTAATCGAAATCCAACTCCAAAGTTGTCCAAATCACGCACGATTTAACTCTCTTTTTCTCCCTGCGAGATTTTTGTCAGTTACACGGCTGACTACCTCGCTTACGCTGCCTTCAATATAAATACACGCCAAGGGGTTTCTACGCCACAGTGAGAAGCCAAAACGTATCATATAAACAGATAGTCACCCTGCCAAGTGAGAAGATAAGGTTTTCAGAAGAGAAGACGCGGAACCCAACTGCCACCAATAATTAGGGTCTCATAGTATACCAAGATAGAGATGGAGGTATAGGTATTAAGGTTGAACGAAATTCCAATCATTTGAAAGCGCAGAACTGGCAGGGGCAGGGGAAACAACATCTGTTGTGACTTTCTTGGAACCGAAAAACCAAGACAAGGGCTAAAACGACGCGAACTGCTTTTCGGCTCCACGACTCTCCGCTGCCCTGCGGCGGACTCATGTTTTTTCCTACGGTTTTTAAAAAAAAAAAAATTCATTTACTTAAAAAATTTGAAGTTTTATAAAGGTTAAAATTTCAAAATTTTGAATAGATTGTATAATATATTTATTAAAATTTTGAATAAAAATACTAAGATTTCAATTTGAAAGGAATATGATTGCACCTCTTATATAATTAGTACAATGTAGATAAATATTTAGATAACTACATTATTCTATATAATATATAACTTCATGATCATTAAAAATTAAATAATATATCTTTATAAAATATATATATATGTAGACTTGGTTGCAATTGTTTGATTAAATTTAAATTTTATAGTATAATGTTTTCTTTCGATTTTTGTTATATTTAGTTGGTTAGATTAATTTATTTTTTAGGGTGCAACAGTCGCCCATAGTCATCACCCCTCATAGGGGCAAGAACTAAGCTTATCAATAGGGTATCAACACATAGGCACACACATAAGCCACGGTCATATATTTGCAAAAATTGTTTGATTTAAATTATTTTCGTATTATGTTTAAAATTCGAATATCTTTAAAATGAGTGGTCATACCAAAGAAATCTAAGTAGTGGCATTTGAGGAAAACATGACTCTATGAAGTTAGTCATTAAAAAAATAAGGGCATGGAAGATTTTTTAAGTTATGGAAAATAAAATTATAGATATATATTAGTTAGGGTAAGAAATTTAGTTGTAGTTTAATTTTTTTTTTTGAAAAATATTCATGGACTTAATGGACTTAATTGTTTAAAGCAAGGAATAGGTGAGATTTGAAAAAAATTATTTTAAGAACTCTATTTTATTAAAATCCTATCTGCATTTGGAATTTTTTTGGATTGAGTTTATGGATTTAAGAGATTTTTATAAATAGGAAGAAATACAATTAGATAAATTAAATGAACAACTAAGTATCATGGTACTACCAAACATTGTGTATAAAATTTTAAGAAATTGACAAAAAATAAAATAAGGATGATAGTGTGCAGGTTGAGGGAACCATGATTGTGTTGTTGATTAAGCCAAAGAGTGGTTAAAGGGATTTGTTTGATTATAAAAAAAAATATTTTGCATTTTTTTATTTCTACAAACCCTAGCAGTATATATAATTTCCTTAATATTATTTTGGCTAAGAGGTTGTCGGTTTAGGCAAAGCAAACCAAAGGCATATAGCTTGAGGGTGAGAATATTTAAATTTTTAAAAATTTGAAAATCACCATGCTAAACATCTAAAACATTTAGATTTATATGTTATTAGGATGGATGATGTGGATATTGTTCTTGGTTATCGTTGGTTGTATTTTTTTTTTGGATATTATCAACATTAATGTGCAAAAGAAGTTTACAAAGCTATGGTACAAAATAAAGAAGATAACATTGCAAAATATTTCTTAGCAAAGAATCTAAGGACAAATAAAACGTGGTTATTGTTGGAAAGCAAGTTTTGGAACCAATGGAAGAATCAAAAGTTGAACCTATAAATACAACATCAAAATATAAGGAAAAAACAATAGCAGCAGAGTCCATGGAAGAAGAAACAATAAAGGAAGCTCTATTAGAAGCACACAAGGACACCAATGGAAGGAAAAAAATAAGAAGAGTAAGGGAAATAGTTTAAAATAAAAGAACAAAATATTAAAGAATCAAATGTTGCAGAACAAGAAGCTAAGATTGCATCATATCACCACCCAAAACACTAGAAATAACAAAGGATCAAGGTATCAACATTATTATAGATCTACTTAGAGTTAGAAAGGCATCAAGTATGATAGTGTTTGGCAAAAGAAGTATAGTAATTCTATATTTTAGAGTGGTACAACAACATCAAGGAACAAATGGATCTATTATTTGAATTATCAAAGTAGAGCTTAGAACCAACGAAGCATTTATAAATGTTCATATGACACAAGCATAGCTTGACATCATCACAGGCCACAACCAATCAAGACTTTACTTGGATGAAGGGATGATCAAAATTGGTACTAGTTGGCAACATTGCTTGATAAATCATATTATTTAGTTTCTACTTATATTTTGAGGACAAAACATTTGTAAGGTCGATGGAATGTTAGGTACTTCTAGATAGATATTGTATAGATATTATGGATAGTTGACATGGCTACATATAACCCAAGGTTGGTATATTAAAATATTATATTATAATATTAACTGGGATAAGGGTTTAAGAAAATGGGTATATAAAGAAGGGATATGGTCATTGTAAGGAGGCAATATTGAGTATTCTTTTTAATAGTCTTGGCTTGTGGAGTGGATATAGAATGATTTTTTTCCTTAAAGAATAAGTGTAATCTATGTCTGGGTTTATTTTTATGGATTATTATTGTGTGTTTTTATTTGTGAGTATATGTTTATTATTCTTGCATATTTGTAAATGATTTCTATTAATGAGTATAAAAGTTCATAACAAGTTGATGCTAAAATATAAAGTATTACTTAAAACCAAGGCAAAGAGCATTTTAGATGTTCAAAAAGATTTATTTAAGGTATTAGTCTCTCATTTTTCTATTTATTCTTCTATAAACAATTGCGTTAGTATTACAAATTGTATTATCATAACTTTTATCACCACATGTTCAGATTAAATATAATATTTGATGAATGTTTTACTTCAAATACATTTTAAAATTTTATGAAAATTTTGAGAGGACTAAGAAATGTTAATGAGTTTTTAATATAAGTCTAATGCTTTGTAAAATTAATGGTTTATTGTTAAAAATAATTAAATTTTAATAGATAAAAAATAAAAATGATTTTTGGTTTTATTGTTAAAGCTATATCCTCGTGTATACAATGGATTTGAAAAAAAAAACAGAAAGCGAAGAATGTTATACAAACCCGTCATTTTCACTGTGCAGGTTGGATGTGACCAGCTCTTCAACCTTAACGCTTACGATGGCCACTTTGAAGAATAATAACCGTTCAAGTACGGCGACTCTCGTAGAATGTTTTCACCGTGACACTTGTCCCATGCTGCCCGTTTGTTGGACGCCAGCTTTCTTCCTCCCCCTGGTTTTAGCGGACCGCCGTTAGTCACCCAGGTGGCAAGCCAGACCGCCCCTAACGTTATATCAACAATATTCCAAAAACATACATTTTAGATTTGAACGTTCAACCTAGACCGCTCTCGATATCACCCAGGTTGTAACCCGATTTTAATTCCTAGAAGATATTTGTCTGGAAGGCTTCCGTGACCCTCTTACTTACGCAACCTTTACCATAAATACACCACCAAGGTGTCCTCCACAGTTGAGAAGCCAATTCTGAGTAAAGAAATACACACTCAGCCAATCGAGAGCGAAAGATGAAGGGGTTCACAAGAGCAGGAGCGGAATGGCTCCGTGGAAGCCAATTACCAGCAATGACTCCACTCCCTCATCATTCCAACACAAAGCACAGAAGCACCAGAGGTAACAACATCCGATGTAACCTTCACGGATCCGAAAAACCAAGGCAAGGGCTGAAACGTCGCCAAGTGCTTTTCGCCTCCACCACTGTCCACGCTCCTGCGGCGGGACTCATGTTTCAGCCCCGCGACCAGGTTTCGAGTCTCACCGACTACCATAAGCTTAAAGAGGCGGAGAAGCTCAAGTTTAAATATGCCTCCAATGTTGACGTGGCCTCGCTGTTTAGCTCGTCTGACCCTGGAAAGGGTGTTCCTAACGAGCTTTCGGGTATGGTTTCGGTGCCTTGTCAACACTACTGTATTGGTAACAACGATTTTGTTGAGGCTCGCGTGGACAGACCTGCATTCAGCGAGGAATGGCGAGGGAGGGAAGAGGAACTCGTAATGCAAGGGATTAAGGTGAAAAAATACATGCCTTTGGGGTTCGACGTCTACATCAGACCGGCGGACAGAGAGGAAGACGATGAATATGCGGGTTCCTTTATTCACGTACCTCCTCGCAGTAAACTTCAACGGAGGAGGGTTGGCAGGTGTTGTTTGAGGTTGGGAATCAGTGATATAATGGAAGATCTGGATGCATATCAACACACCACTTTTATTGTAACGCTAGTGCCAAAGTTCAAGACGGATCCGGATCCGGTCAGCGTAGAAAACATTCGCATAGAATATTCATGATTCTCTTATTTCTCTAAATTTATTTGTTAGGAATATAGAATTATTTATGTATACACATCGGCTTCCCTTTAATATATTAAATTAAATTTCAACCCATCTTTTTTTTCCTCTGCTTTACCTTCCATGAATTTATTTGTCAATATTCCTACGATGGAATCTCGTGAATGGTTAATTAGTGCAAAATTTCAAAAACTATTGAAATCCCATCAACATAAAGAGCATACGTTTGCAGTCTTCATAATTGCTTCACTTTTTGTAGAATTAAGATGAATGTATTACATAAATATGACCAAAAAGTATAAAATGTGATTACCCAACAAGTGCCGTATGTATACATAAGAAATGGGCTTCTGCAATTCTTTGATATAGCTTTAAAACAATATATAAAATACATTCCTAGCGACACACTGCATCTGCGCATTATTAATTTCCCCTGAGGTGGGGGTTGATTCTTGTAAATATATTTGTAAATGCCATCTCCACAAGGGGCTTAATGTTTTTACAAATAATCTAGCATTTCCTTTAAAATCATCTTTTTCCCTCCTTTGTTATAAATAAAAATTAAAACAAAATATTTTAAACTCATGTAGGCATTGTAACGATGCTGTTAAGCTACTGATTCTGAGTATTGTATCGGAATATGTAATGTTCAAGGCTAAGTGATAAATGGACATAATTTACACTTGCACTCCTTGTTCGATTTTAAACCTACTATTATTTTGTTTTGAAATAAAAAGCAATGTAATTTTTTTTGTAGGGTCAAGTTGCATAGGCTCAAGTTGCAGTGGTATTGGTCATAGGATTAAGTCAAGTCGCATTGCTTTCCATAGTAGTGCTAAATCACGATGCTACCACTATAACCTTTATCTTTTTTTGTTAAACAGGGTCAGGAGGAGTGAGGGAGACCCGTACTTGACGGCCATCAAGCTGATGCACACTCTTACCTTTACCTTAAATTGGATTGCTTCTTCTCCTGATAAATATCAAACTTCTTACTAATCCAACTAACCTTCAACTAAAAACTCTAGCAAAACAAAGTGACCTAAATTTGTTTTTAAGTCCGATGCAAGACATTGATTATGAAATAACGTTAGCTTTTGGCACTTCGATCAATATCTTGGGCCACAACAACGGGCAAAAGGTGAAATAAAATAGTTTTTAATTTATCCGATTATATAGAGAAGGTTGGTTATTAAAGTATGGTATGTGATTTTATAATTTTTATAAAAATGTGATTATTAAAATATGGTATATAATTTTATAAAATTTTAATTTTAAATTTTAAATCATTATAATCTAATTTAAATAATAAAATATTTTTCAAGTTAAAACTAAATCAAATATTTTAGTTTAAAATATGAGAAATCCCAATAAAATATTTTTCACAATTAAGAACTTATCAAGTATTTTAGTTTAGAATATCAGAGCTCCCAAAGGGACACACCTGCTAAACTTGCAAAACTTCTTAGGACTGATAATAAGGATTTAAAATCTTATAAAAATTAGACAAGAAAACATTCTATCTTCTGGAAAATCTGTAATAATTCGTAAGCTGAAAGGTGGCTAGTTAACTAATGGCTTGGATGAATTTGATTGAAGGCAAGTGTAAGAAAAGATAAGATGCAAAGAGGACGAGGGACAGATGGGAGACAAAGAGGGCAAGTTCTAAGATTTGATTACTAATCAAGGCTTAGTTGACGTGAAAGGAACGATTGGCACAATGAGATCTAGATTTGATAAGTAGTTGGTGCCTGCTAGCTGCATGCATTTCTTTTTTCAATTATAACAGTCAATAGTCTAATGCTAATGCTACATGGTGAAGCTAGTGCCAAAATAATCGTACGAGTGCTAACGCCAGAAATAATCGTTGTTGGTTGACCAGAAGGGAAAAGATGAAATTGACACTTTAGTGAATGATGATGCAATTTGGTTGTAAATTCAGTCGTGGACGAAACGACGGGAAAAAATTTAGTCTAGAGGAAATTAAATTTACGCTTCATAAACTTCCGGCCAAATTCACTACGTTTTCGTAAGATACATTGATTTTCCGTTGTTGATGTGAAATGGCTCGCCAAAATAATCTCCGTGAATGGAGTGTGAATTACGAACTCCTCAATTCTAGACCGTCCACAAATCCTCAATTTTGTTTCCTTTCTTCCCTTTGTGTTTTTCTGTCAATTTCCACCCTTCTGGAGGAGAAAATAAGAGCATCGTCGGTATATACATTTTGGATCCGAAGAACTACATTCACAAGTTTTCAACCCGACCAAAATGATCTCACAGATACCTCTCACTTACAAGTCTCGCGTTACATCATCAGTTATCAATTAAGAGAAAATACTTATTTAATTAAAATAATTAAAATTTTATTAAGGTAATTATTTTCAAACTTTAAATGGAAGGATTACAATTTTAATTAGAAGGAGATAGGACTGTATAATATATTGGGTAAAAATAAGTAAAGACCTAAATATGGAATTATCTATAACTTCATATAATCATTAAAAATTAAATCAAATAGGTAAAAATAAGTAAAGACCTAAATATGGAATTATCTATAACTTCATATAATCATTAAAAATTAAATCAAATAGGTCTTAGGTGTACACCAATTGATTCATCCAAATCCATAAGGGGTGGAGGTCCAAGGTTCAAATCTGGGGCCTCGTCGGACTGAACGTTTGTTCCTTTTTTTGGTGCTTTCAGCAGCGTAAAAGGTTTAAAATGATTGTGGCGTGGTGTTATAAGGGCGGACTGCAGAAATATTTGTGTGACAGCTTCCGGGGCAGATAGAGCACAGAATAATGTGACGGCCATAAAAGCTGGACAACCTACCCGGATTCGTGGTGACTACTAATTCCACCATGTAAATACAAAAAAAAAAATTAAATCAAATATCTTTATAAAATCTATTTTAATCACAATTGTCTATTTGATTAAATTAAGCTTTTACAATATTTTAAACTCAAAAATACAAATTTTTAAATAAAAATCTATAATTCATGTCATCATAGAATGAGTGAAAAATATTAAAATATTTTTATGGTTATTTCATTAATAATTTATTTTTTTAAAACATTGCGAAATATAGTGGTACAAATATAATACTTAACATCTTTTACATCAAGGTTTCAAGAATGTAATTTTAAAAAGTAAAATAAAATCCTTCACACATGGAAGTGACTTAGTCAAAAAATTTACAGAGTATGACAAAATTAGAATTAAATATTATGTTAAATTCATATTCTTATATAAAACATCACTAAATCTCGATTTGTGTTCTTTGTGCACTCATGAAAAATTGATTAAGAATAAGTTTTAGAATACTTTAATTATGAAAATATAGTATTAATGGTTGCTTTTATGGTACTCCCATTCTTGACCATATACAATGTAGCCATATTTCTTTGCAAATTACTCTTGCAATATGATATCTACTTGACCATATACAATGTAGCCATATTGCTTTGCAAATTACTCTTGCAATATGATATCTACTTGACCATATACAATGTAGTCATATTGCTTTGCAAATTACTCTTGCAATATGATATCTACTCAATGAAAGAACAAGCATCTATATTTTACTTCTTACTTTTCCAATATATCAAACTAGATTTTACAAGCAAACAAATGTAAATGTGAATCCCCTATCATCAATGAAAACTACATAGTCCATGTCCATGTTACTAATTCAATTTTGTTATTTTTGTACTTCAAACCATAAATAAGAGTAGCATAAACATATATGACTATGACTATTCACTTCATACCTTCTAATAACACACCTTTGGTTTTTACATGAATCTTGAAAGATAATTAATAGTACATTTGGCATTTGTTCTAGTATAAGTCAAGTAAATGAGACCCTTGATCAATTATCGATGGACACTTTCATTTTCTTAAGGTGATGAATCATTTGAAGAATATTTTAAATCCTTATTTAGGGGTGTTAGCATGGATTTAAAGTTTATATTTTTAAATATCTTAGATAGATTCATTATGTAGTTCTTTTGCATGATGAATATTTAGTTCATTTCTATCACAACTTCAAAATAATTTAGTAATGCATAAGCTTGGGATAAATCATGCTAGATAAATATTCAAGGTCATTATTTGTTACATTAATCATTTTTTAGAATATCTATGGTAAGGAGTTCATCAATATATCTAGTTATTATCATGACCTCCCCATTACTTTTTGAAGTAAAGGTTCAAATCATCTAGACTGTGATAGAATCCATGTTACATGAGATGCTCATTTATATTGATACACTACATTTTAAGTGTCTATTTCACACTATAAAATTATTTAATAAGATTACATAGCTTTTGCTCTTGACCAGGTATGATAAATTCCCGTAGTTGTATCATTTAGACATTTTCCTAGGCCTCCATTAAGAAAAACACCCTTCACGCCATTATAATGGAGCTTCTATCGCAAGTGATAAACCATAACAGAGGTCATTAAAATAGTCCTTATCATGGATATAAGTGTAAAAGACTCCTTGTGATCAATACCTTCCTCTTATACATGGACCTTTGTTATGAACCTTATGTTATACTTATATATGTTTTCATATACCTTTTAAAATCCACTTACAATCAATGGCCTTATTATTGGGTGAAACATCAACAAGTTACCAATTCTTATTCTTCATTAATGCCTCATACTCTACATCTATAACATCCTTTTATGAATTATAACCTAGGTATTCTTGAAGGATTAAAGATTCATAGTTTTAGACAACAATCCTCATGGGAGTCATATTTACCTTATTGCAAACCAAGTTATAAGTCCTCAACCTTGAATTTAATATACCTAGGATTCCATAATGCATCATACATAATACTAAGCCACCATATGGATAATCCTCGTGTAGTGTTCTTAGGTGCTATCTCTAGTGGGTTAGGCTAATCACAATCTTCATCATCATCATTATCACTCTCTAAGTTGTCATCCTCATCATAAAGAAATATCATAAGATCCATTTTAGTAATATATGGTAGAGTGGAAATTGAGTTGGACTCATTTGTATCATAAAAGACAACATCTCTATTGATGAACACAATATTTAGATTCAAAATCCATGAAGCAATAGGTCTTTGTCTCATCACTATATCTTGGCCATGTTTATTTTGGAGTGATATTTGTGAGAGTTATAGTGGATGCGCAATTTATTAAGTAAACTATCATGAGGATAGATTTTACATAAAATAGTGTTTCCAAATTAAAATCTAATATACATCACACAATTTCCTCGATGATGTGACAATGTTATGAATATTTATTCTTATTGATAGAATTCGTTCAATGTTATGAATAAATATCAAATCATTCATCCACAAATAATTATCTCTCTCAATGTACTATTTATGCAGATTATCTCTCTCCATGTACTCTCAACTATATCAAGGAACATGCATTGACATACTCTTAGATCTCAACCATAAACATTTTATATATTTTAGGGGTATGTAACACAAAATACACAAAAAAATTTAAAACAACACACAAAAAAAACTAAAAGAATAAAAATAAAACCCAACAAATAACAAAAATCAACATAAAATCAACACCAAACAAAACTACATAAAATCAAGTTAAAATTCTATGGATTAATTGTTTGTTGTATGCTTGATTGTTTGTTTGCTTAGCTAGGTACTTGTTTAAAAATAACAAAACAATAAAAAGAAAAAAAATACACACAAAAAAGAAACCACACCTTTTCTTTTCCACCATCGCTCGCTCTATCTATACCCCATTTATAGTTGTAACCAAAGGATAAGGTAAAGTACAAGAGCATAATTCCATGGATACCTCTAGGATGATGCCTCCCCTTCAAATAATCCCCTCACACATCCAGATGAAGCACTCTCCACCTTACATAGTTTATCTACTCCCTCTCATACCCCATATCTGAGTGATATGTGCCATCATGAGCCTTTGTACTATGATCAAGACTTCATGCATTAGGGTACCCACACCATTCTACATGAGAGCCCTAGTGAGGGGACACGTTCATCCTCCTCACATCCAACCACTCTATACTTTCATCCTAGCACTTTTTGACCTTTCTCATCCTATGTTGTTCAACATTTGACCTTTGCTTCTCCTAATACATGTCAATCATTCTTACCCTATCCTTCATAGGATGATTCACCTCGAGTATCCTTGACCCTACTCTATGTTCCCAATCATCCCTTCCCTCCTTTCACCAAAATTTAGAATGACCCTCATAGCTTATATATCTCATTCATTTCTAATTCTATTATCATACCCCAAGCCATGGGTAGTGTTTCCATTGCTCCTATTTCCTCTAACACTTATCCTCCATCTTGAACATGTCAAATATCCAAACACTCAATATTTTAAACACGTTTATCTAAGAAATTTATCTGGGACTATCATTAACCCTCCTATATAGGGGTAAAGGTGGAATTCTTCCTCCTCATCCTCCTATTATTCTCTCAACTCAAACTCTAATCCAATCCAAATTTAGTATTCTCCATGCCAATATCGTATTGTTACTCACACACTCACTTCATCAAGGTGACAAATTAAGCCCACTTATCTAATCGATCAAAGTGACATGATGTTACATGCCTATGGCTAGTCTGCTTGCTCAATCAAGTGAGCTCAAAAAATTTTCAAAAGCAAATTTCAAGTATATTTATCCCTTTCATAATTGAGGTATCTTACATTGTTCATGATTTAAGTAAAATTCATCAAATTGACCCTTGTCACCCCCATTCATAAAATCTTACTTCCTTTCCAAAAATCCTACCCCTTGGATGTTTCCCTCATTTACTTTCCATGATCATCCTCTATTTCTTGATCTGCAAGCTAATGCTAGTTTCCATATAGCATTTTCTATTCCTAAAATAACCTTTCATCCTCCCACTCTATCTCAAGAATCCACTCATTCAAATCCTACTCCTTTTATGCATTTCCATACTTTCACAAATCCTCCTCTGGTAAGCAGACATTATTCTTCTTCTTCCCCTCCTCAACTTTCTTCTCATCCTCAAACTTCTCCTATTCCTCAATATTTTTCTCTTCTTCAACCTTCATCTCATCCTCACTCTTCTCTTCTTCAATATTTTTCTCATTTCTCAACATTCTTTTTCTCCTCATTCTTCTCCTCTTCTTCAACCTTCTTATGCTCCTCATTCTTCTCCTCTTCTTCAATCTTCTTCACATTTCTAAAACTTTTTCGCATCCTTATTCTTATCCTCTTCAACCTTCTTCTCATTATCATTCTTCTTCTCTTCTGAAGAACACAAGCTTATACTGAGAAGGGGGGTGAACAGTATAAGACCACTTTTCCTTTTTCTTCTCAAATCAATATTATGTAGTGTATAGATAGCAGTATCAATAGCAGTAATAAAAGCAATGCACAAAACACCATAATTAATAGAGACACATATTTTAACGTGGTTCACCCAGTGTGGGCTACCTCCATAGAGAAAATATTTCTTCTAAATATTTATCAAATAATATCTTGGGTATCTTTCCCAAATTACAATGTTTATGGACTTCTATCCAAAGGAGATGTTGATCCCCTAATATCAAGTTCATGGATATCTTCCATAGGAGAACTCTTTCCCCTTATTCTTTGGCTAGTTATCTTCTAGAAGACTCTATATCTATGCTGCACTGACTAGTGGATCTCTTTCCACTTAAAGACTTCTCACTCAGATCTGTCTTCAATTGTCCTAGCTGTTAGATCTCTATCCATTGAGACTCTATCATTTATACTCTATCACCTCCAAAGCTTTGTCTCAATACTGTACCAAACATAGTTCAATCGATCTAGCATAGTTATGCTCAATCTCTTATACTAAACATCGTACAGTCGGTTTAGTACAATTTTGCTCAATAGGTTCACTCAAAACCTGCTCAAATTTGCTCAATAGGTCCACACAAAACCTACTCAAATATGCTCAACAAGTCCACACAAAACCTACTCAAATATTCTCAACAGGTCCACATAGAACCTACTCAAATCTACTCAATAGGTCCACACATAACCTGTCTAAATATTCTCAATAAGTCCTCTCTAAGACTTTCTCAAATCAACTCAATAAGTTCTCTCTAGGACTTGCTCAAATCTGCTCAATAAGTCCTCTCTAGGACTTGCTCAAATCTGCATAGTAATCTTTCACAAAAGCTTAACTCAAATCAGTCGACAAGCCTTCTCAAAGACTTCTCTCAAATCACATAGAATCATAAAGAGAATTGTTAGAGACTCAATATGTTCTAAGCTCAATGTTCAATCAATATCTCAATTCAATCTCATAGAAGCATAAAGAGAATTTTTAGAGACTCTATATGTTCTATACTCAAATCCCAATCTCAACTCAACTCAATCTCATCTCAAATCATAATATGAAATAGTTTGTTTCTAGGAACTTGAACAACCACATGCATCCACTTGAATAGGCTTAAATTAACTCAACTCAACCAATCACCTCAAGGAACAATCCTTTCTCACAAACCCTAGTCCAAGCATGTATTTAACCAACCCAAAATGTTTCCAACAATGCTCAATCACAAATCTCACATAACAATTATACTCATGTTCTTTTCTAACTCAAGTTCAAGTTTATTTCACAATCAATGGGCTTCAAAAACAATGCTTCTAAAACAAGGTTTAATTACAACTCACAAACTAGAAAACCTTGAAGCATTAAACCAACAACTATCAAAAATGGAAACCACGATCAATCCTTTTCTCTCCAAAGATATTTCAGAAATCAACCACCATAAAAAATCAATAGGAGAATGTGCCCATACCTTTTTGATGCCAAGAAGTTATCCACAAAATCTACCACACTTAAACACAACTTTCCTTTCTAATCTCAATAAGGGTTAGTGGACTTCAAATAATCACAATATAAAGCATAACTCAATTTACACCCTTTTTACTCCAACTAAATAAACACATCCACCAAAGTCCCTTTTTAATAAAACCCTTATCAAAATAAAAATCAATAAGCCTTTCAAAAATACTTTAAAACAACTCCTTATTTCTCCTAAATTCAATACTTAATAATAATCAAACAACACATTAAACCCCTCAAGTTTTGCAATAATCAATACATCCCAAATAACAAAGCTTAATTAAAACTTTAATTTCCATTAACCGACTTATAACTCCAACCTTAGGGATAAATAAAATTAAATTAATGCAAATCGTAATTACCTCCTCAAGGGGATTCAAACCCCTGAATTGCCCACACCGCGAGCATCTTAGCCATGGCTAATATTCCACACGAGCTAGCCACTCATTGGAAAGGGAAAGGCACAACGTGCTTTATTCTCGTCTCCACATTTCGCAAAACCAAAGGCATCGAAGTGCTTCTCTCATGCTTTCCAAAAACCATAGTCAAGGGGATTCGATCCTCGGTATTTTTGTATGCCCCGCACCTTAGCCAAGGCCCACTTGCAAATGTGCCATGCTGCCAATGACGTTTGTTTCTCTGAACACAGTCTGTGTTATTCGCTGCCACACTTTTCAAGAATTTTGCACGAGCTCATAAACGATTCGATAGAAAACACTTTTATTACATGAGCAAGGATGAAATAATAATCAATTGAAGCCCCCTTTATATAGTCCTTTAATCATATTGAAGACGTCGATGGAAATACCTTTTTTATTTGCTTGATGACGTTGGTGGGAAACTTGCACGTTTAGTTTTAAATTTGAATTCAAATTTTAAATAATTAAAATTTTAAATAATTAAAATTTAAACCAAATATTAAAACTTAAATATCTCCATCATCGGGGCACATTTTTCGATGAAAAGAAAGCTCAAATTGGGTTTTAAGAAAAACCCAGATCAAATCTATTGTCCATGGTTTTAAATAAAACATTTTATTTTTCCTGTCTTGGTTTTCACAAAAACCCTTCATTGATTCTTTTGACATTAAATGATATTTTGACATCAATGACAACATATTAACTTAGGGACTCAAAATTTCCAACATCTTCTTCAATCTTCTTCTCATTCCTCAACCCTATTTTCCTTCTTCTTCTCCTTCTTCAAGCTTCTTTTCATCCTCGTTATTCTCTTCTTCTTCAATCTTCTTCTCATTTCTTAACCTTCTTATCTTCATTCTTCTTTGCAGCATGATCAACTTAGCATTTCTCATTCTTATCCTTATTGTACTTTCTAAATTGCTCTAATACCACCTTCTCAATATTTTTTTCCTCCCCATTCGAGTCAACCTTATTTCTTCAACCAGCCTACTTCATGGACTCCCTCTCAACCTACCACTCCTCCAAAACCACCACTACCATCTACCTCTTATCAGTGGCCACCCTCAAACTCCACTAATCTAAATTCAAACTCCATAAGACTAGTAGGTCTAGGGATGCCCCATGTGGCTATACATTTATCTCATTATATTTTGGTGAAATAAATTGTACATAATGTTACATTCTCTCTCCTCACATAGAGTCCATTAGAGATTTTTGTTGTCCTTGGGATGTACTCCTAAGTATAGGTGATGTTATTCCCATCGGCTCCTTCTCTAATCAAAGTAATTTTGTGTATGGGGGAGTTGATACTCTTCTCAAATTAAATTTTATCACTTCTAATCTATTCATGTTGATGCTATCATTCATTTGAGCTTATCTCTCATCATTTTTGCGTTACATTCATCCAAATCTAGGCTTCTTTTGAAAATAATTTTTTGAAATTTTTAGATAAAGGGTGTCCCTCAAATTTTAACCCTCAATATTTTTTAAGTGAAAAAATCAGAAAAAAATCCCCAATAACTCCCTAATGTCAATTGATCATTTTTCTAGTGATATTGGATATCCAGATAATTGTGTGGACCTTTTTGTTCACTTGATTTTTCTGATTTTGATGCCTAATTAATTTCATTTGAAACAAAAAAATGGATACCTCTTCAGTCATTTTCCCTTTTGACTAATCATTTTTGTACATAAATAACTCATAACTCATAACATGCTAATTTAGTCAACTTTTGCACATGTAGATATGTGTTCCCTTATCATGATTTATATAATTAATCAATAAAATATATGTGCTATGTATATTATTCCCATCTATATGTGTTGCTTTTTTCCTTGTTCATATCTCACTGTCATTTGCCTATAAATAGTGTTTTTCATATGTTATGTTGTCTTGTCAATCATGTTGTACACAAACATATTTTCTCTTTAATAGGTTGTTAGTAAGTATTCATTAGATGTCATTGATGTCATAATGTCTTATTCAATCACATTATTAGGTTTCTTAGAAATAGAAGTCTTTTATGTTATTCAACCATTCCTAGTTATTCCAGTAAACCTTTGTCAAATATCATTATGTTCTAATGAGATTTTAAGCTTCCCTTGATTGACTTGAGTTCTTTCTCAAACTAGTCACATATCACACTTTAATAAAATTTTAATTTTAAGGAAGATATATTCATGAGTAACCTTTCTATAAAGTGAAAATTTTCTTTCTTATCCTACCATTCGCATAATCTAAACATGAGGATCCAATTGTAAGTTTTAAAAAAATATCCAAAGAATAAGGATAATACCCAAAAGCATTGTTCCTTGGTCCCCTTGGGCATTACATGCATCTCCATTGAGGCTATAGATGCCTAGTTGGTAGTAAAGCTACATCAAAGGATTATGGGGTTAACCTCTATCAAGGCTATAGATGTATGGTTGGCAGTGAAGTATACCTTCTGAGTGGTGACATATTTATCACAATAGTAACCTTATTTTGTATAGACCTCTGAATATTCACAAATGGGCTAGCTTATATTGTCTTGAGTTCATAATTGGTTAGTCCAACCTTACTCAAGATCAGAAATAAACCTCCTCATACACACTTCGGTCCATAATAGACTTGAGCTTATTTAGGATAGTCTAGATTTCTATGGGATATTGACTGACCATTAGATAATTTTGATTGTTGAAACTAGGGTTTTTGACTTTCCTAAGATTATTCTAGCATATAAAAACCCTATGATATATGGGTTAACTACATCATGGATATCCTCCATTAATAGTGTATATATCCTATGTATTGATTCATGTCATTGATCATTAGTTATTATCCATTGTTTATTTGCTGAGAAAATTATCTATTACATTTTATATTAATGTCTATATCTTCATGTCCTCTTTACAATATTCATTCATATTGTTCCTTATATTCATTGTTTCTTGTTATTAGGTTCCCTGCTAATTCATTTTCCCTACACATCTTCCAATTGGAATTATTAATATGGTGTTTATTTTCTTATGTTAATTGTTGTTATCTTATATTATAAATTTATGTGTTATGTTAATGTGTTTATTGTAATTATTAAATTTTCATTGATTAATTGAGACAATTTCAATTGTAACCTCATACACAAGCATATAGAAAGTGATTAAAATAACACATGTAAGTATAAACCATGTAAATAAATCTAGGATCCATCATACATCACATAAGCACATCACATCCAAATTATCTAACATGTCATGTCTATATAATCACATGCATACATCCATCATAAAAATCAATAAAAGCCTAAACATATGCATCACATCATCCATCCATAACATCATGTCATGCCAACCATTAAATAATCATCATCTGTATATCATGAAAAATAAAATACAATCCATAAAGTTCATCAAATATTTATATATATCCAAATCATCATCAATACATGTCAATACAAAATTAGAAACACATCATCATCATCATTGCCTAAAGGGCTTCCTTAAAAATTTCCTTTGAGCTACATCATCATACATCCATCCATATAGGCCATAATAAATACATCATCATCTCATAAAATTTATCTACAAATCGTGACCAATCTGCCACACCAAAAATCAAATATTTGTTGTTGATCCCTTATATTCTCTCCTTCCCCTCCTATCCACCATATCTATCATCCAATCCTCTCCACTCCTATCCTATCCATAATCTATATGAACCAGTCCTCTCTACATCCCTCATTTCCATAGTATTTATCATCTAGTACCTATCTTATATCCTAACCCTTCCACTTCATTGTTGGATAGCGACCTTCGGTTAAGCACTTTGTTGTTGTGTTTTGAAAGGGAACATATTATCTATCAATGTCATCTTGAACATATCCAATATCCAAACACTCAATCCTAGAATCATGTTTATCTAAGAACTTTACCTAAGATTATCATTAGGCCTCATTTATTAGGGCAAAAGCAAAATTTCTCCTCCTTCTCTTCCTTTTCTTCTTGTATTAACTCAAAATCTAATGCAATCTAAATTTAATACGATATATGTCAATGTCGTATGGTTACTCATACACTCACTTCATCGAGGTGGAAACTTAAGTCCACTTATCTAATTGATTGAAGTGACATGAGGATACATGTCTATGGCTAGTCAACTTGCTAAATCAAGTGAACCCAAAAATATATTAAAGGAAAATATTCAAAGATATTTATCCTTTCCATAATTGAGGCATCTTATATTGTTCAAGATTTGAGAGAACCTTACGTGTGCTCCCTCAAATTTTATTGCAGTATACTTAAAGATATGATCAATTATTGTCATCAAATGTCAATCCAATTTTGTCCTAGTCAACCACCCATATTGTGTCATGTGTTTTTACATTGCATTGTGTCTACACATCACATTACAATAAATGCAGACACCTAAAAAAGGTCACATTATCCCTCACCCAATGTCAATGTTTAATTATTTTGTAATTGCTCCAAATATCCAATTATTTGGTATTGTTATTTTGAAAATGATAATTTACCCCATCTTATCCTCTTTACCCCATTAAACCCCATCCTACACCTAGCCCATGGTCACCATATGAGTACCACATTCCCCTAGCCTATGTGCATATAATCCTAGTCTACCCTATAACCCTAGTCTACCTATCATCCTAGTCTACCTTACCCCTATTCTCCACATCCCCATGCACCCACACCTCTTCCTATCCTCATTTAGTACAAATGGGTGAGGTGAAGAAATTTTTTACCAATATAAATTAATGGGGCATGGTGCACCATGCTTATTTAATGCATATGGGTGGGGTGAGGAATTCCTCCATCCATAAAAATTAATGAGGCATGGTGCACCCATACCCCTTTGACCATGCCACCTCACCTCCACATCACCACCCCCTCACCCTTGTCAAAAGTCTGAAATAGGTCCTCACTTCCTTTCATTTGAAGAGAGATAGATTATGCTTAGGAAAACTCTACTAAAATTACTTTGGACCCCACTTATATGCATTGAGAGAAGCTATTTTGCTTTTATTAGCACCATGGATAGCATGTTGTGCCTCTTTTTACATATATTTATTTTTTGAATAGGTTGCAGGTCTGGATTCCAATAGTAATTAGATTGGTGAATAGCTACTTGATAACCTACTAAAGAGCTCCATAAAAAGAAATTCTACCAAAGTAAACACAATAAAAACCATCCAAATATGGATGGTTTAAAGTCATAACTATCTCGAGAGGGATGATTCCTGTCGAAGCTAGGAGCCAGGTTCTAGTCAGCCACATCATAAAAAATCATTCATAGAGGTGAAAAATAAGATATATTATACTTTTAGCTTATGTTGAGCTTTATTTATTGTAGTAATTTAAGTTATATTGTTTGCTCTTTTTTATAAGTTTGGGTTTAACTTGGGTGGATCCAATGGGTACTACTAACTAGTGATTGATTTTGTAGATTTGGAGACTCTACTTAACCTGTAGTGGTATGTAATCCCACTCCTCTTGAGGTGGTCAAGGATATAAAGGAGTGCGAAATAATTGCATTGAAAAGTCCTCATTGAAAAACCATTTTGTAGCCCAAAAGACACTTGTAAACTCAATTTTATAACATCAATAAATTTAATGAAATGACATATTTTCTTATGTTGGACATTTTGAGTAGATGAGTTGTCATTGATGTCAAGAGTAAGTGGTCATTGATGTCAAGCTTTCAGCACTAGTGAGTGGTAGTTTCAGTGGGTAGCATTAGTTTCAGGTTCTCCAATAAGTGCAAAATGATAGTCCGGTTTCAGTTAATCAAGATCTGGTTCCAAAAAATCAGATATGGTCCAAAGTGTAAAGCAGAAGCCAAGTGAATAATATTATAATAATTTTTTTATATTATTATAAAGGGCAGTTTAAATTAATTATAAATTAATTAATATAATTTTTTTTGGTAAATAGTGTAGCTTATATTAAAGGGTTTTTTCTTGGATCCCAAAACCAGTAGTTACAAAAACCTCAAAGGAGGCTAGCAACTTAGAAGACTAAACTTAAAAAAAGTGTTTCCATACATGGATAAATACCGTTCACCATATATTTATAAAAAGCCGATAATCCTAATAGAAAACACCCCAAACAGTATTGATGCAGATAATATATGGACAACACCCCAAACAAGATTGATGCAAATAATATATGGACAACAAAAACCTAAACCAACATTGATGCATATAATATATGTAAAGTTAAAATAACCCTCATGAAAACAAACCCCAATAAGGAACTAGAGAAACATAAACCAAAAAAGACCCATGGCCCTCCATCATGCATCAACCACCTTCTTCTTCGCAGTGATTTCCTGTCTTTATGAGCTGCTTCAACTTCTTGCTAATGTTGTCAAGAGTACTAATAAGACTATTGATGAAGATGTTGGCAACCTTATGATGAATCTTCTACTCTGGTGCTTTACTGTTGATTTACCCACTCTTGGTCAGCTTCATTGACAATGTTTGAGGATGAATTGTTATCCCATACAGTCAAGGAATTTTGACTGATTTCCATATTTGCTAAGAGGTCAGCCAATCTGTTTGCCTCCCTATACACATGTTTGGATATCATGCTGCCCTAAATTTTGATCATGTTTATGGTTTTCATGATGGCATTCATGACCTTCCACGAAGGATTAGAGTAGTTGTTGATATAATTTATGATTTTTAGAGAGTCCCCTTCTATTTTGTAGTTCTCTTTGTGCTTTTGGATGATGCTAAAACCTCTCCACAGGGCATGGGATTTTGCTACATGATTAGTTTGAATTCCTAGGTTATCTGTAAAGACGAACACAATCTTGTTACTGCTATATCTGACTAGTCCTCATGCCCTTGCCATTCCTGGGTTTCCTTTAGAATCTCTATCAAAATTGAGCTTGATCCATCTTGTCAAGGGGGGTTTCCATGAAGAGGTGTGCCTTGGGTGGGGATGAGTGACATGAGGATTATCTTCCTTGGGGATATTAAGACTGTTGGATAGAAAAAGCTCCAATCCCACATCAGGGGGTTATGTGCAAGGGATGATCCGAGAGTTCTATGTGGCAAAGCTGATGGTTTTACTAGCAATGAAGCTAGGGTCCTTGGGAGTGTTAGAGAATACTCTGTTGTTTCTTTCTAGCCATACCTACCATAAGAAATGGTAAGAGTACATTTTCCACAAGGATTTCAATCGAGGGTTTGTGAAAGGATTGGGCTAATGAGTGAAAAGCTCTACCAGGGATTTGGGTTGGACCTAATTGATGTGGAAACTGAATAGTAAGTTACTCATCACAGTATAAGAGAAATCACATTTAGTGAAAATATGGTTGATATTTCTAAGCTTTATAGCACATGTGGAATCTGTTGGGTACCATAATCCCCATCTTGATGAGATTATCAGTGTTTAGAATCTTGTTTTGAATTGCTAGCCAATAAAACACTGCCACTTTAGGGATGAGGTGCTTGATACAAATTTGGCTAGGAGAGAAGGGATCTTGCTATGGATTGAGGATAAGTTGGTAGGAAGATTTAAAATAAAAACATCCACTATCCATTTCTTTCCAAATTAGAAATTCTTCTCTTCCATCTATCGGAATCACTGTAGTATTTAGCATAAGATCCAAAGCCCTCACTGCCCTGGTTATGTGCCCATAATTTGAGTTAATTTTGAGGTCTTTCCAACTTTTAGACCCATTGATTTTTTGGATGAAGTATGATACTTTGCTGCCTATGGTGCCATCAAGGATAGGTTTTAGGAAATATATCTCCTCATATTCAACTAGGGGCTGATCACTGACCCACCTATATGTCTAGAAGTTTATGGCAGTACCCGTTCCTAGCTGCCATCTTGAACCTTTCTATAGAACTTCTATGACCTGAATAATTGACCTCCAAAAATTTGATCCCTCTTTGGGGATATCTTCATTAGTGAATTCTTTGTGCTAAAGGTATTTCCTCTGTATTGTTGACACCCATTCTACATTAAAACTCATGGATTTTCTAGGCTTGCTTATCCAGTAGAGCAGTGTTCATATGCTTAATTCTTCTAAGTGCCAGACCCCCTTGGTTTTTGAATGACAAACCTTTTCCCATCCAAACAAAATCTTTTGCTTATTCTTTGTGCCTCCCCACAGGAATATTTTTTGTATTTGCTCGATTTGGGAGTAAACTGAAGCAGGAAATTTGAATACTGAGAGGAAATAGGTTGGGATAATTTGGAGACATGTTGCGGTAAGAGTGATTTTACCTACTTGGGTTAGAAAAGTCCATTTCCATCTAGCTAAATTTTTGTTTATACTTTCCACCACATGATTCCACATGAATGGGTTGATTGTAAAAAAGAGGAAGCCCCATATAGCGAGTAGGGAACTCACCAGTACTACATTGAAGAATACACCCGATTTTAATCAACCTATAAAGGGGGGTATTTATGAAGAATATTTTACTTTTGTTATAGTTAATTTCTTGCCCAACAACTTCTCATATAAATCAAGGATGATTTCGATCATATTGACCTCCACTACTGAAGCATAGGTAGTGAGTATTGTGTCATTCACAAATTGTTGGTGTGATAGCGGGTTTAGACTTGAGGTAGCCCTGATCCCTATGATAGTTTTCTCATTGACAACACTCTTAAGTGCTCTTCCTAGATATTTAGTGAGTATTATAAAAATGATGGGTGATAAGGAGTCTCCTTTCATGATGCCTCTACCACTAGGGAAATAACCCATGGGTGATCCGTTAACCAAGAATGAGAAATGAGGGTTGGATATACAACTTCTGCTTACATTTATCCATTCCCTATGAAAACCAAATTTTTGAAGAACAACTAGGAGGAAATCCCTGTTTACTTGGTCAAAAACCTTACTAATATCTAATTTTAGAAAAAGGGCTACTTTCTTATTTTGGGAAGCTAAGTGGAAGACTTCATGCAGGGTGATTATGCCATCATGAATGGACCTTCCTTTGATCGAGCTACCCTGGCAAGGATCTATAATGAGCGAGAGTGTTTATTTGAGTCTTGTTGTCAAGGTTTTGGAAAGAATATTGTATATGACATTACATAGATAGATGGGTCTGTAGTCATTCATGGATTTGCACTCAGGGTCTTTAGGGATTAAGGTGATGAAGGTGGAGTTGGTGCTTCTGGGGATGGCTTTGGATTTTTGCATGTAAATAATGGCTTTGCAAATGTCATCCCTATGATATCCCAGTAAGTTTGAAAAAACCTTGGGGATAAGCCATCAGGCCCTAGAGCTTTATAAGGGGCCATGGAGAAAAGGTCCTATTTTATTTCTTCATTGGTAAGGTCCTTGATGATCATGTCATTCATTTTAGGGGATACCAGATTTGGAATATACGTAAGAAGTTGATCCTGGTGTTAGAATATATTTCAATATTTCTTTCATTAGTTAATTCAATCCTAACGATCTTATATTTTTAGAATTGATTAATTTAGGCTAGTTGGTATTTTGTTACAACTGTGCCTATATTGGTCTCGGGTGGTTCCCCAACCTTCGGACTAATCCTAGACCTAATGTATTATTTATACTTCATCAAATAATTGAATTGTCGTTTCTCTTCTCACATGGTATCAGAGCTTACCACCACTCTCATTTTTTAAATGATCTTGTAGTAGCATGAGAAAGAAGTAGCTGAGGAAGAGTTTTTTTTTTATTGGAGGCGATTTTTTGAAGCTGAGCTTTTTGGTAGCGAAGCTGAGAAAAGTTGGTTTTATTTTCCAAGGCAATTATTTCAATTTTTGGAATTCAAAGAAGCACGGTCGATGGATCAAAGAAGCACGGTCGAAGGTCAAACGAGGCAAAGAAGGGTCGAAGATCGAAGTGGAGTTTGAAGGCTCGTGACGAAGCTCGGTGGCCAACACCAAGGCTGCTTAGCCAAGTGTGAGAGGAGAGCTCATGACCTCTCGGGTGGGAATCCCCGAGAGGAGATACTCCTCTACGGAGGAGAAACCCTCTTAAACTCCTAACGGAGTCACTGCGCCCTCGATGTGGGACATTGAGTCCTAAAATACAAATGCTCGGATCTATGAATACGTCGTCACCTACATCACCTACGTCAACTGCATAAACCAAGATGTATTTTTCCTTACTTTTGAGGTCGATAGATCAAACATCTACAAATTTTCTTGGAGAATGAGGTAAAATCCGAGTCATTTCGTTGGATTGAAATTTCATTTTAGCTCTCGGATCTTTCCTCAAAGCATTTTTTCCTCACGGATGACGTCAATGGAAAAATTAGACAAACGTTTTTGAGTAGTTTTCTCCACTTGGTTTGGTTACAAACTGTTCTATTCTTCCTCTGTGATCTCTGTGCATCATTTTGATACATCTATGGCAAGTTTTTGGTTGAAAAAAATGATTTTGTTCACCCGCCACTCGAGCGCCACCCTACTGCCACCGGTGCTCCGCTCCCGAGCTATATCGGTTGCCGCTCCTCTTCACCGCTCGAGCTCCGCCTGAGGTGGCAGAGCAGCCGCGCATTCTTCAAAAGGTGCGTCAAAGCTATTTAAGGAGGAGGACACCACGAATAGTTCTCGGATAAGCCTACTGGCTCACCGGTTGTGAGCCGAGTGGTAAGGGCTCCGGGAGCCCTCAGGTCACGGGTTCAAGTCCCATCGAACCCCCTCCCCCCCTGGCTCAAAGGTATAATTTTTTTTATTATTTATTAAAGTTTTTTTTTAATATTCTCTAATCAAAGTTAAATTAAATATAATTTTAATTTATTTTATCATAGTTTAAAGGTTATTTTTTTTTTAAATAAATTTTTTTACTATGTAGAATAATTTTTTTTTTTTTTTTAACTTTGATTATAAAAGAATGTTTTAAAATGCTTTATAAAGGAAAATTTTTAAGGGTGGAGTGTTTTTTTTTTTTTTCGAAAAATCAAGGGGTGATTGAGAGTAATTTTTGAAAAAGCAAATTTTGGTATTATTGTAAAGGCGCATTTTTGGTTGCGCCCGACACCTAGTGGATTATTTATGTGGGCACTTTTATGTTGTATGTTGCATGTTTTCCTTCTTTTGCACTACATCATTTAAGTTAAAATCAAACACTCCCTAAGTTTGCAAAATAATTAAAATGCATCCGTGCAATTTATTGTACTGCAGTATTCGGTATTTGTGATACCTCTGGCCAGCACTTACAGGTAAAGTTGTCGTGATTGTGCTACTGTATCTGCCGTCTAATATAGTTGCCACAACGACGTCTGAGCTTGTTCTTTATTTATCATTGGGGAGAGATAAGTTTGCCATTTTGCTATTTTTTACTCCATCCACTACCCTAATCACTCTCGTATTTAGGCTTAAATCCAGATGAAATTTTGGATATCCAAAGTGTTTAGGGGAAGTTACGCCCCACGCATGAGTATTGAAGGCTTTCTAAGGTCAGTGCCATCAACGAGGTGATTCCATTTTAGTACCGCCTAAGTACCACGTATCGTATAATCATTAAAATTACCTATAGTCTCCCTCACGTAAGGGCGGGTAATTTTTTTGGTTTTTCAAAATACTTATAGTCTCCCTCATGTAAGGGTGGGTATTTTGTATGGTATAATGGCCTGGCATTAAGGTATATCGAAGGGGTGACCATTTGGTGTTATAAGGAACCTTCACAATATCTACAAAACTAATGACTAATGCTCATAAGATATTGAAAGGTCCAAATTATACACCATGGAAAAACAAAATGAAGGTAATCCTAGAGATGGATGATTTTTGAGAAATTGTGTCTAGAAAAATAGTAAGACATTCATCTTCAGATGGAGCCACAAATCCATCTGCTGATCAGAAAGACTTTGACAAGAAAGATAGCAAAGCAAAGGTGCTCATTTTTCTTGTTGTTTCTGATGAAGTTCAACCTCATATTGCTGACTATCCAAAAAGTAAAGTGGCATGGGATGCCCTTAAAACTATATATGAAGGGAATAATGACTCCACCATTCTATTTCTTCAGGCTCAATTACACAGTCTAAGCATGAAAAAAGGAGATACAATTGAAAAATTTATTTGCAGAGTGTCTGAGTTGAAAGGAAAATTGAATTCCTTAGTAGCACTAGTTGATGATAAGCTCCTTACCTCAGTGGTAATGAGAGCTCTTCTAGATTATTTTAGAGTGTTGATTACCTCACTTCATGTATCATAGAGACAAGTTACCTATGTTGAGTTGGTAAATATGCTTCAAGAAGAGGAGGCACACCAACTACAATGAGATGATTCTTCTAACACTGCCCTATACACCAACAGGAAGGGGTAAAACAATAAGAAGGATAATTTTTAGAAGGGAGGTAGTTCTAAAAAGGATTCAAAAGGGAAACAAACTCAACCTCAATATAAAAAGAGATATTGCAAGATCTGTGACAAAGAAGGTCATGATACAAATAGATGTTGGCATAAGAATAAATAATCAAAACAAAAATGCAAGAACAAACCACAAAAGAACAAACAATAGCAAGTGAATGTTGTTGTTGAGGAATCTGACACGGATTCTAAAAGAGCACACAAAGTATGCATGACTACCATAGTATCCAAGCAGACGGATCCTATTTGGTATGTCGATTCTGGAGCCAGTAAACACATGACTGGTGACAAATCATGGTTTGAGTCTTTTGAGGCCAAAGAGGGCAAACCTGTCACTATTACCAATGATAAAACCTACAAGGTTCAGGAAGAAGGAAGAATTTATGTTACTCTTCCTGATGGCAAGTGCCATATTGAGAAGGTTCTCTATGTTCTAGGATTGGCAAACAACTTGTTGTCAGTCACACAAATTCTGGATAAAAATATGGTTGTAAACTTTAGTGTTGAGGGGGGCAAGAAGTGTTGTTCTATCACCAGGAGGGGTAATAACATTGCAACTTCTTCATATAAGCATGGTTTATTTGCCCTAGATACTATCTCTTCTCCAGATGTAGTCATGATTGTCTCTACAAAGGAGACAACTTCCCTATGGCACAAGAGATATGGACATATGAGTTCTGGTTACTTACTTGAGTTAAGTAAGTATGAAATGGTAAAGGGTCTTCCTTCCCTTTCTACCATATTGCCAATTTGCTCTAACTTCTTGGCAGGAAAGCAACATAGAGTACCTTTTGAAAGGATCTCTACAAGAGCAAAGAAACCTTTGGAGTTGGTTCACATCGATCTGTGCGGTCCTTTAAATCCCAACAGTTGTGGGGGTAAGAAGCATTTTTAGTTATTCATGGATGATTACTCATGAAATATGTGGGTATTATTTCTTCAACTGAAATCTAAAGCATTTGGCTTCTTTCAGCAATTCAAGAAATCTATTGAAAAGGAGTCAGGGACTTCTATAAAGACCCTCCACTCAAATCGAGGGGGGAGTTCACCTCTAAAGAATTTTTTGAGTTATTAACTAAAAATGGGATCACACGACAGTTGACTACTACTTATAATCCTTAGAAAAATGGAGTTTCTGAAAGGAGAAACTGTTCCATCATGGAAATGGTTTGTTGCATGCTCATAGGAGCTAGAATTGGGCAACAATATTGGGCAGAAGCTGTCACCATAGTAATATATTTTTTGAATAGAGAACCCACTAAGGCCCTAAAAGGAATGACTCAATAGAAAGCATGGAGTGGCAGGAAACCCTCCATATCTCATCTACGCATTTTTGGTTGTAAAGCATTCATGGACATACCGAAAGAAAAGAGGAAGAAGCTAGATGAGAAAACATTGAAGTGCATTCTTCTTGGGTATGATGAGCACTCCAAGGGTTATCGATTGATTGATCATTTAAACAAGAAGATACACATCAGTAGAGATGTAGTTTTTTATGAGGCTTTCACATCAGAAAACACATTAGATGTATACCTAGACCTTGTGGAAACTAAGGTTGAGAAGTCTCCTTCATCCAAGGTTGGAGGTCCTTCTTCATATTCTTCATCACCATAGAAGAAGAATCCAAAATGGTATACAAGTACAATTAGGGACTCTAAGCTATCCAATCCACTAGACTTGACATTGGATAGGCCTTGTACTCACAGCATGGCTCGATAGGAGAAAGCTACAATAGAGATTACTAGGGTTGATGATCTGTGTCAATATTTTGAGGAACTTTCTGTAGATCCAGAGAGAGATACAAAATATATGGATATTGATGATGATAGGGTGTTTATATCCTCTATAGATGAACTTGAACCTACATCAGTGCAATATGCTCTTGTTGAGCCTCAGTGGAAGGTTTCTATGGATGCAGAGTATAAGTCTCTGATGAAAAACAAAACTTGGAAGCTTGTCGATATGCCATAGGGAAAGAAGACCATAGCCTAAAAATGAGTGTATAAATTCAAGTACAAGGCATATGGGATAATAGATAAGCATAAGGCTTGACTTGTGGCAAAGGGCTATGCTCAAAGAGAAGTTATTGACTACAAGGAAACTTTTGCACCTACTGCTCGGATGACAACCATTCAAGTTCTTTGTGCTATGGCAGCACAATATGGGTGAAAAATGCACCAAATGGATGTCAAGAGTGTATTTCTAAATGTTTATCTCCAAGAGGAAGTCTACATGACTCAACTGGAATGATTTGAAATGGAAGGCCAACAATAGAAAGTTTGTAAATTGGTCAAATTCTTATATGGTTTGAAACAGGTCCCTCGGGCTTGGTACATAAAAATGGATAATAACCTACTGTAGAATGGATTTAAGAGATGTTCGTCAAATGTAAACCTCTATTTCAAGAAGCAAGGCTCTAAAATAGTGTTGCTTGTACTCTATGTTGATTATCTGCTCATAATAGGGAGTTCAGAAACAATGATCTCTTCTATCAAATAGGATTTGAGTGAATATTTTGAAATGATAGATCTCAAACTTCTCCATTAATGTCTTGGTCTGGAAGTGAACCAGAAGGAGCACTACATCAAAGTGTCCCAAAAAAAATATGCCAAGACACTACTAGAAAAATATCGCATGACTGACTGCAAGCTGATGGCAACACCAATGGAAACAGGACTTTAGTTATCACAATATGATAAATCACCTCAGGTAGATGCTACTCTCTATCGTTAGCTGATTAGGAGTCTCATATATCTGACCAACACTAGGCCAGATATCGTATTTGTTGTCAACTATCTTTTGAGGTTCATGCAGGAACCTAATACTACACACTGGAAAGTAGCAAAGTGAGTTCTTCACTATGTCTATGGCATAATGGAATATGGCCTAGAATACAAGAAGAACAACAAATTCTTCTTACAAGGATACATGGACTCCGACTATGCCGAATCATATGATGATTGTAAATCAACTTTAGGATATTTGTTTCATCTTGGATATGGTCCTGTATCTTGGCACAACAAGAAGCAATAGGTGGTTGTTATTTCATCAACAAAGGTAGAATATCACGCTGCATGTGAATCTGTGTGCGAAGTGATATGGTTGTGTCATTGTTGGAATATTTTCAACATTGCCTCCTTAGTCCTAAGTATTAAGTCCTAGTATTTAGTTTTAGTTTAATGTTTTGATTTACATATTTCTAGTTAATTTGATTAGCATACATTGAGGTTTTGGCTTGGTTAATTAATGTTTGACCATAGTCGAAGATTAGCATGTTGTTAGGATAAGAGCTATCTTTAAGTTAGTTTTTTGTAATAAGTTTAAAAGGATTTCTCTCAACCACCATGTCTATTTTTAGTTCTTTCAAGAACTATAAAACTATGTAATGCATTGTTGATCAATAGAACAATTTCACCATTGTTTCTCATTTGGTATCAGAGTAGGTTTTCTCAAATGGATCAAAACCTGTGGAGAGTGGTGTGAAGAGATCTGAAACACACACTTTGTTAGAGAAACTCAAGTGGCCAGCACTCAGCAGATTTGCAAGGAAGAGCTCGAGTAAATCATTAATATCTCATGAATCCTGATGTATTTGATTATGAAATTTTTATGGTTGTTAGGTAATTGTATCAAAAGGATGCAGTAAAAATTTTAGGTTATTTGGAGCTAATTTGCTAATTTTATTAGTATTTTTAGTTTTTCAATAAAATGGTTGTATAAGGTGGAATACATGGTATTTGCTTCTCAAATTTTGAGAGAAATATTATTTCGATAAAATCATAATTCAGACAAAATTTCAGATCATTGGGATCTGTATTGATTGATTTATGTGAATATTTATTTTTCCTTCAACAATCCTAGATCCAGAATTGTGATAAAAAGGGAAAAAGTAAATGATCACATATTTTTCACCTTTGTGATTTTTCTTCTGAAATTTAGAGGGTTTTCAGATTATTGTCTCAAGAATATAGAGTTTAATTTTTAGAAATTTTGGGGTTGTATGGATTTATTTATGTGAAGAACATTGAGGTTGTCTCAAAAACACTCTAAGATCTAGAAAGGGCAAAAGTAAATTGATCACATATTTCTCATTTGTGTGAATTTAGATCTGAAATTTAGTGGATTTTCAGATAAGTATATCAAAAGTCTACAGGAAAGGAGTGGCTGAGAGCTAGGTGGAATATTGATGAATGGTGGATTACAGAATGGCCACCATGTATAAAGAATTGGAAGTACCCAAATTCAATGGAGATAATTATGCTATTTGGAGCATAATGATGAATACCTTCTTGAAGGCTCAAGACTTATGGGATATATTTCAAGAAGGCTATGAGGAACCCTCTTGGAATAAGCTACAAGGTGAGGAGAGAAAAGAGAAGAAGGAGCAACAATATGCAAATTGCTTAGCTCTTATGGATTTGAGGAGAGGAATGGAAAAGAATGTTTTTCCTCTCATAGCCAATTGTAGATCAGCTACAATGGCATGGAAAGTGTTAAAGGATGCTTATGGGTTTGATGAGGATACCCATAAAGCCATGAGTGACAATCATGAAGATTGTTTAAGCAAGGAGGAGCCTTGCTTCCTTGAAGCAGTTTTTGAATTAGATACTTTTGAAGGAGTTTTTGAAGAGTCTTGTAAAGACTCATATGAAGTCATGCTTTGTAATGGAGAATTATTTCTTGAAGAGGAAGGCCTGTATGTAGAAAACCAACAAGATGAAGAATGCTTCATGGAGGAATCATATGTTGCTAAATTTTGTGATGAAAAGATAAGAAGAGGTGTGTATTCCTCAAGAGGACGAGGAGGAAGAAGAGGATTTGTTGTTGATAGAAGAAAAAGTGATAAAAAATATCTCATGGAGGAGATAAATGAAGAGTGTATTATGGATAATGCACCTAAAATTCTCATGGGAGAGAATAAAGATGATAATAGGATCAACCAAAATTGTTGGCATGTTGATGGAGAAGCAATGTTTATGGAAGACCATTGTCTTGAAGACCATTCACTTGGAATGGATGTATGCTCTCTTGACAGAGAAAATGAAGATCTCCTACAAGGAGAAGATAAAATTGTTAGAGTTCCTCTAAAAGGGGAGAAGAATGTGAAAAAATGAGATAGAAATAGAAAATGGAAATGAGATTGCTGATTTTCTTATCGTAATGGCAAAGGAAACTTCACTCATGGATGAAGATCACTCACTTGGAGTGACTACATTGCAGAAAGAGAGTTGTCTTGAAAAGGCAACTATGTATGATTGCTTGAATGAATGGTGTTTCAACACACCAACATGGATTGAACAAAGGAGGAGAACTATTAGTGAAGATTTGATGGTTGATCTTGAAGCACCATACAATGAAGAAGAACTGCTACAAAATAGCTTTATGGGAAGCACCAAATCTACTCATACTAAAGGTAATGTTTTTATGATTAATGATTTGTTTTTTGTGAGCAGGAATGAAAAGAAAGGTGATTGTCTCATTGAGACAACTTTGATGAAGAATATTTTTGGAGAGAATACAGTGATGGAGAACTTGGGTCACATGGATCAAAATGATGTGTTCAAAATTCCTTGGGAGAAGGATTCTTGTAAAGTCATTGTTGTGAGAGAATATTTGTGTGAGGAGCAACTTTATGTTGCATATGTAGTTGGTCATTATATGGCCATATTTGTTGTGATTTTTTGTGTGAAAATATGTGAAAGAGTTGTATGGTATAATCATCTATGTGAGATGATTAATTGTAAATACTCATGTGGAGTATTATTTAGTGTTGAATATGTAAAAGAATATCAAAATGTGAGAGCATGGTTTAAAGACCATAATGATAAAGATGTAAGAGAGTGGTTGTTGAAAACCACAAGTGGAGATACTTTTGTTGAAGTGGGAGCTAATCAACAAAATAAGGCACTCAAGCATTTGCAGGAAATCCCACATAAAGAGTGGAAGGAGTGCCACCATAAGTATTTTGTAAATTCTGATTTCTTGATTCAAGATTGGAGGAAACGTAAGAGAAAAATTTTCTTCCAACTCGGTGATGCTTAAAGAACTCTTGCATGAGTATCTTTAGCATCAAGGGGGAAAATGTTGGAATATTTTCAACATTGCCTCCTTAGTCCTAAGTATTAAGTCCTAGTATTTAGTTTTAGTTTAATGTTTTGATTTACATATTTCTAGTTAATTTGATTAGCATACATTGAGGTTTTGGCTTGGTTAATTAATGTTTGACCATAGTCCAAGATTAGCATGTTGTTAGGATAAGAGCTATCTTTAAGTTAGTTTGTTGTAATAAGTTTAAAAGGATTTCTCTCAACCACCATGTCTATTTTTAGTTCTTTCAAGAACTATAAAACTATGTAATGCATTGTTGATCAATAGAACAATTTCACCATTGTTTCTCAGTCGCATCCTGATAAGTATGGGTCTTCCATCAAAATATCCAATAAACTTGTTCTGCAACAACATGGGTGTTTTGAATCTTGTTAAGAATCTAGTGCATCATGATAAAACGAAGCACATTGATACACAATGCCACTTTATTCGAGATGAAGTACCAAAGCACTGAATCCAGCTTCAGTACATCTACACCAATGCTCAAGTTGCAGATATATTCACTAAGGTACTTGCACGTATCAAATTTGAATTGTTTCACAGCTCTCTATGTATTTTAAAATAATGGGGGTATGATAGTATAGCTAGTAGTTATATGTTTCCTAAAATATTGTAATATGAGGGGATGTTAGAATATATTTCAATATTTCTTTCATTAGTTAATTAAATCCTAACGATCTTATATTGTTAGAATTGATTAATTTAGGCTAGTTGTTATTTTGTTACAACTATGCCTATATTGGTATCAGGTGGTTCCACAACCTCCGGACTAATCCTGGCCCTAATGTATTATTTATACTTCACAATATAATTGAATTGTTGTTCCACTTCTCACACCTGGGCTTTTTTGAAAATAGTGGAATTTATTCCCAACATTTTTTCAATGAAGGTGATTGCTTCATTTTTGATGAGGTGGATGTCTCTCACAATTGTGTCATCACTATTTTTTAACTCCCTAATCTTACTGGAGATTCTGTGATGAAGAGTGGAAGCATGGTAAAATTTCGTGTTTGAGTCCCCGTCCTTGAGCCACAGGGCTCTAGACTTTTATCTCTAGTATATTTCTTCCTTGACCAGAATGTTGTGGTAATTGACAAGGAGGTTTTTCTTTTCATTCCTAATTTGTATGCTCATATGGCCTTTCTGAATTTGCTCTTCTATGGCTTTGAGCTTGTTGGTGATTTGCTCTTTATTTTCAAAAATATTACCAAACACTTCCTTGTTCCAAATTTTGATGTGGTCTTTGATTATATTGAGTTTTTGGGTAGCTTGAGCAATGGGGGATCCATACACCTACTATTGCCACCACCCTATAATTTTATTACATAAATCTGGGTGGAGAACCCACATTACCTTAAATATGAAAGGGTTTCCTAAAACCTGGAGGCTTGTTAGCTTCGAATAGGAGAGGACTGTGATCTGATTCAATTTTGGGTAGGGAATTGAGGGAGGCATCGCCAAACAGAGGTATGGCTTCTTGAGATAGAAAGAATATGTCTAGCTTAAATTAGATTAGATTGTTCCCTATTATTCTATTATTCCATGTGAATTAATCTCCCCGGATCTAGATATCCATTAGGTTATTCTCAGTGACAAACCCATGGAAGTCCTAAATAATTTTGGTAGGAATGTCATTGCCTCCTACCTTATCTGACGGGTAAAGGGGAGAGTTGAAATCCCCAGCCAAAACCCAAGGAAAATTTATGAAAGCCTGCCTCATTTGACTTAGTTGGTCCTAAAAGGAACTCTTGCTAAGGGATTGTTTGGGACATAGATATTAGATAGGATCCAAAATTGATCCTTGTCTTTGCAAAAAAATATGATATTTATAACTCTATATGAGGAAGATTACTCTACCATCCACTTTATCTGGATCCAAAAGGCACAAAAGACCCCAAAATAGACCTTGGTTGGAATTGAAAATGCTTCCATTATTTTTCCAAATGGTGTTGCCTGCCTTGCATGCTTTTGACTAATCTAACTTGGTCTCTTGAATAATAAGGATTGTTGGTTTGGTTTATTTTCTAATAGTGATAACCAATCTCTGCTTGGTCGTATTGTTGAGGCCCCTCACATTCCATGAGAGTATCCTCATCTAGAAACTTTAGATGATTTCTTATCGCCTTTTGACTGTTGCATAGGGGGTTTGGGTAATTTGGGATCTTCCTTCGGGTGAGTAAAAATTTTAGGTACAAGGGTTGTTTGGACTCCATTGGCTATATCCTCGATAGTTTGGATTCTTATTTTCTCTTGGATATTGGGCCTTTCCCTTTTCTTGTCATTGCCAACATCGACACAGGCATTTTTGGAGCTTCGAGTGTTTTTGGGACTGAAATCTACTTTTGTTTTCTTGGAAGCCTCTTGGGAAAGAACATTTTTAGGGGGGATCAGGGGAAGCTAGCTTGACTGGAGATAAGACAGGGCTACTAGTGGGAAGGGGATACTACATAATTTCTTTGATGGTGGGAATTTGGAGGTCGACATTTGGATCTGACATATCATTTTATTTCTAAGGGAATAACCCTCCATTTATTTCTAAATTAAGTGAGTGATATTTCCAAAAATATCAAATCAATTAGGATGAGATAACATGGAGCTTACCTGAGCTTAGTACTCTGATTTTTCTGGTTACACTTTTTTCTTTCTTTTGTTTGCCATAGGATTTTTCCCTGGTGCTTGCTGATGAGGGTTTTTGTTGTAGATTTACCTGTTCTTTTACATTGGGGGCTTCCCAGGAAGTGAACGCCTTGGTTCCTGTAGATATGGTTACCAAAATCTACCTCCTTTTGTGGTATGAGTGAGGGAAAATGGTATTTGAGGTGTCCTTGAGTTTGAAATCTGATGCAGAAACCCAATTTTTTTTCATACTCTATGGCCTGGCAGTGGCGAAAGGAACCATAGACTAGATTGATTTGAGTTGGGATCTGGGAATCAAGATTTGCGTTGATGCATATTCTAGATTGGGTCAACCTAGTATGAGCTTTGGTGGTTGAATCCATGACCACAATTTCCCCTATGTATCTTCCTATTCCTTGTAGGATGTCTTCATGCCAAAATTGTCCAAGAGTCCCGAAATACGAACCCACATTGGAGAAAAATTTATGCTTTGAGTTTTGGCATTGAAATCTTCCTGTATATGTGAATAAATACTCTTCTTCCCATAGAACCACGAACCCCCTGTTATAATGTGGGTTGCATCTTCGATATTGTTAAGGCGGATTTGAAAGAACCCTCTAGGAAGAGCTACAATCTCAAAATTCCTTGAAATTTTCCAGTTGGTAGTGGCCCACCATCGATGGATTCCATGTCCGATCTGCTGCCCACAAACTTCCCAATAAGAGAATGTTCTTCTAGGGAAAGATATTCGGCCATTAGCATTTTTGGAATAACTAAGTCTTCTTCGATCGCTATCAAAGGGCTTTGGTCCTTGGTATATTTTTGTGATTTGGTATCCATGAACTTTTCAAGATAAGAAGCAAAACTGGAGGGTCCAATGCCAGTCCCCCCTACCTTGGGATAGCCCTCGTTATTTTTCAGGGGGTACTTCCCTTGATATTTATCCCACCCAACATAAAGGATTGTTTCAACATAAACATCTAACTCATCAGTGCCCTCCCCTGTAGCAAAGCTAGGGATATCGCTTGGTTCGAGGTTCCCTGTCACTGCCGCACCTGATACATTTCCACCAGAACTCACCTAAGATAAAAAGCTCACCATTGTTTTCATAGCTAGCATCCCTCCCAAGATGAAAAATCTAATTAATATAATTTTTATTATAAATTAATTTATTAATTAATTGACTTATAAGTTATTTAAATTAATATTTAATTAATTTTAATATTAGTTATAAGTTAATTTATATTAATTTTAACTAACCCTAAGGTGGGTTATTAAATTAAATTTGAATTTCAAATTTGAATTCTTAAGCGATGACGTGGGGAGCAAATACCCATGTGTGTATAAAAAGGAGATTACCCACCTTACCCAAAACTTACCATGCCTTCGAATAAATTAATGCAAGCTTGTGCAAATTGTGCTGCAACAAAGAGGAGTGCTTCTTTATTTTCATGGGAAGTCAATGACACACAGAGGTATAAGAGGAAGGAAATCCTCCTTCCTTCATGTGGGCACCAATAGCCCACGTAGTGGACTCCAAAGCACTAAGGCGCTTAGGCTTGGGGAGACGACAGTTTGAATCACATAGAAACCCTTTTAGGGAGAAAAATGAAGGTATGCATAGTTGAGCACCAAATATTTTGGAGGGGTTAGTTGAGCATTTTAAAAATTAATTTTTTGCACATTTGATTTGGTTTGTAAGGTTTTAAGGGGAGTTATAAGGCTTATGCAAAATTAAATTTTTGGTGTTATTTGCTCTTAGGTTTGAAAATGATAGGAAGGTGTTTTAGGAAGATTGTTTGAAGTCTTGTGGTGTTGGATATTATTTTGAGTTCGAGATTATAATGTGTATCAAAGTGATTAATTTTTATGTATGATTTGATGGATGCTATTTCTAAAAGGGAGCAATAAGGCATAGTTGAGTTTTAATTATTTTTGTGTCTAAAGAATATTTTGAGAAAGTGTTGAAGTGATATTTTGTCATCTAACCATTAAAATTGGAAATAAGAAGATAGTGATTGAGATAGGTTTTCCAAGGGTACTTTTACATCAAACAAAAGGTATGGGCACATCATCCTAGTGAGTGTTTGTTGAATGTTGTGAATGCAAAGTTGGAGTGAAAAGGATTGTTTGGTAAGCATTGTTGAGTGTGTTTTGAATTAATGCTTCAAGGTGTTCTGGAATAAAGAGTTGTTAACAAAACCTTGTTTTATAAGCATTGTTGTTGAAGTGATTAAGTTGAGTGAACTTGAACTAGGGTTTGCAAAGATTATGAGTATCATTGTTATGTGAGATTATCATTGTTGTTGAAGCAATTGGTTGAGTGAGGAACTTGAACTAGGGTTTGCAAAGATCATGAGTATCATTGTTATGTGAGATTAGCATTGTTGTTGAAGCACTTAGTTGAGTGAGGAACTTGAATTAGGTTTTGTAAATATCATGAGTATAATTGCTATGTGAGATTGATTGATAAACATTGTTGGAAATATTTGAGTGAGTGTTCATATGCTTGGACTAGGATTTGTAAGCAAAGGTTGATTCATTAAGTATTTGGTTGAGAATAATTAGTTGAACCTAGTCAAGTGGATGTGTTGATGTGATAGTTCAAGTTCTATGAAACAAATTATTCTATATGCTGAATTGATTTGAGAAAGAAGTTGAGTGTTGATGAATGTGAAACATATTGAGTCTCTAACAATTCTCTATATGTTTTTGTCATATAAGAGAGATTTAAAGTGATTGAGATTTTGTGAATGTGAAGCATATTGAGTCTCTAACAATTCTCTATATATTTCTATGGTAAAAGAGTGATTGAACATTATTATGTGTGAAGCATATTGAGTCTCTAATAATTATCTATATATTTCTATGATATTGGACAAGTTCTAGTGTGGACTTGTTGAGTAGATTTAAGGTAAGTCTTAGAGAAGACTTGTGGATAGATTTGTGTGAGCTTTTGTGGAAGCTTACAATACAAATTTGAGGAAAGAGATTAAGAATAGAGTTGGAAAAGTTCTAGTGAGGACTTGTTGAGCATATTTGGACAAGTTCTAGTGAGAACTTGTTGAGCAGATTTGGATAAGTTATAGAGAGGACTTGTGGAAATATTAGTGTGAGATTTTATGGAAGCTTACAAGGCATATTTGAGATAAGTCTTTGAAAAGAATTGAGATCAGAGTTGATTGATTTATTTGTTCAAACCTTGAGTTAAGGTTTAGGGCAGATCTAGCAGAGTTGATTTGAGATTAATTCAAGCTTTGTGTTAAGGCTGGAGGAAAAATATTGAGGATAGATTTGTGCTAGACCGAAGGACTGTATTTGGTATAGATCAGAGGATAGATATTGAGGATATATTTGTGCTAGACTTAAGGACTGTGTTTAGGACAGATCAAAGGACATATATTGAGGATAGATTTGTGCTAGATCGAAGGACTGTGTTTAGTGTATATTATAGGATAGAGATTGAGAACAAATTTGTGCTAGGCTAAAGGATTGTTTTTAGTGCAAATTTGAGGATAGATTTTGGTGTATATTTGAGGATAGGTTTTTGCTAGACCAGATATAGAGATTGGGTAGATTTGTGCTAGACTTACAGACTATATTTAGTACATATTTGAGATAGATCTTTAAAGGTGACAGAGTATAGAGTATGATAATATCCAATGGATAGAGATCCATTAGCCAGGGCAGTGAGGACAAGTGTCTTCAATGGATAGAGATTTATTAGCTAGAGCAGTGGGGGAAATAGTTCTTCTAGAAGATCACCAGTTAGAGCTAAGGATAAAGATTTCTCCTGTGGATAGAGATCCATGAACTTGATTAGGGGATTAGTGTCTCCTTTGGATAGAGGTCCATAAACATTGTAATAGAGAAATGATTCCCAAGATATTGATTGAGAAAATTTTAGTGAAATATTTTCTCCGTGGAGTAGCCCACATTGGGTGAACCACGTTAAATTGGTGTCTCTATTGTGTATGGTGAGTTGTGTATTGCTTTGATTATTACGGTTGATATTGCTATCTATACATTGCATAATATTGATTGGGAAAGAAAAGTAAAAAGTGGTCTTATATTGTTCACCCTCCCTCTCAGTATAATCTTGTGTTCTTCAATTGGTATCAGAGTGGGTTCCTTCGAAAGATTTTAACAACTTGAAGTAAAAGCTTTCAAGAATACAATGGATTCTAAGAATGGGTCCTCAAATAATTCAGCACCATTATTTGATGGAAGTGATTATATATTTTGGAGTATGAGAATGAATATTCACCTAATGGCACTTGGCAATAAAATTTGGGAAGCAGTTGAAAATGGATACATACCACTAATTGATCCACCTACAGATAAGGAAGGTAAGCTTTTACAAAATTACAATTCAAAAGCAATGAATGCAATTTTGAGAGGTTTGCATAGAAAAAAATCAATAAAATTTATGCATTGTAAATATGCAAAAGGAATTTGGGATAAGTTGCAAAGCATATATGAAGGAGATAAAAGTCAAAAAAGGAAATATACGAAATTTCAAAAGACAATTTGAAGAATTAAGAATGAAGGATGAGGAAAACATTAGTACTTATCTACTTTGGGTAGATGAGGTTGTTAATGCCATGCAAGGACTTGGACTTAATATTGAAGAATCAGATGTTTGTGATAAAGTCTTAAGATCTCTTCCAAAAAGATTTAGTGAAAATATTTATGCTATAGAAGAATGAAAATATGGTGATTCTTTGACAAGAGACATGCTACTTGGTATTCTTACAACTTTTGAGTTAAGAACAAAAGAGAAACCTATTCCTTGGAAGGAAGCAACATTCAAAGCTACTAAGAAGACAAAGGGAAAAAATTTATATTCAAGCAATGAGTCATCCAGTGATGAAGAAGCTAATTATGGCAAAAGGAATAAGGATTCAAGAAGATTTAAAGATGCAAAATATGTTAGATGTTTCAATTGTGGAAAGTATGGTCACTATGCAACTAATTGTCAAGAAGCTAAAAATAATAATGATGAAGAAAAATAGGATCATAGGAACAAGGAATAAGAAAGATACAGGTACCAAAATAAAGGTAAGGATGGACAAGGAAAACAAGGAAAAAAATTCTTTCAAATATAGAAGAGGAGCTACTATGCAGACAAGGCAAGTAAGTACTCAAGTGATAGTGATGCTAGTTCTTCAAGTGATAAAGATGAAGTTCTATTTTTGATTGAGGAAAAGGAAGAAGTTAAGAAAAGGTCACCAATAATCCTCAAGTGTTTTAGATGTGATAATTTTGGACATCTTGAAGATAGTTGTACAAGAAATGGTTTCAGTTTCAGGATGATGAATATGAGGATGCACTTGAAGGACCAAAAGAGAATATTCTAATGGCACTAGAAGAAGAAGGAGGTGATCCTATAGAAGACAAGTCAAAATAAAATGAAGATGTTGACAAAGATAAACAAATAGAGGAAGAATAAAAAAAGGAGGAGTTGATCTTGAGGGAGAGCTTATTTATGCTCTTAAAATTTTAAAGAAGGTAAGAAAGCAAAACTCCCAACTTGAGATCCAGTTTCAAGAATGTGATGAAGAGAGAGGAAAGCTTATAGAGGATCTAAACAAGTCAATGGCTAAGACAAAGAATTTCAAGGATAAGTTAGAAGTAAATATCCTAGAATGTGAAAAGTTAGAACAAGAAGTAGCCCTGCTAAGGGAATAAGTAGATAAGTCTAAGGATAAGCTACACAAGTTTGGAAGAAGATCAAAGAATTTGGATAATATCATCAAGGCACAAAAGCTTACATCAAGCAAGATAGGTCTTGATTTTGAACATGATCAAAAGAAATAAGAAGAAGAGCCAACCTCAAATTCTGAAGAAGAAGAAAATTTAGAAGAAAATAATGTGAGAGAAAGTGAGACTTCTAAGGAAGAGGTGGATAATAGAAATTTCAAAAAGGAAAGAAACAATGCACAAAGAAGAAACAGATGGAACAAAAACCAACATAGATAAAAAGAGGCTAAGAGACCAATGAGGTCAAGGTAAGGAAAATTCAATAGATGATGTTTCTCATGTCACAGTTTGGACACATGGCTTCACAGTGTAGGACACATGAAAGACAGGAGTATGGGAACTTTAGGAACATGTAGCTTTTCCATGGGTATTTCTACTCATGTAATCAGTTTGGTCATAAGGTAATGAATTACAAGGTACATGATAGGAATAGAGATGGCTTAACTAGGAGAAATCCCAAGACATTTGCACCTTCAAAGAATAACATTAAGTGTTATAAGTGCAATAATGATGGGCATACAACAAAGTGGTGTAGAGCAATCATTCTAGAATCAAGCATGAATAGGAACAGGAACAGGAACAAGAACAGGAATAGGAATATGGATATGAACAGGAACAGGAACAAGAATATGGACACAAATAGGAATAGGAACATGAATATGGATAGGAACAGGAACATGGACATGAACAAGAATAGGAACAGGTGTATGGACATAAACATGAACAGGAAAAAAAACATGGACATGAACGTGAACAATCAAAATAATTAGAAGGATCAGATGAGAAGGAAAGAGGAAAAAGGTAAATACCAATGCTTTTTGGGAGTAGAGATACTCCCACCCCAAAATTAACCACCTCAAGAGGACGTGGGAGAGGGGATAAGCTAACGAAATCATTCTTAGCCCCAAGCCCCAAATGTGACCCTTTGCCATTGATGTCAAGGGGGGAGATATTTGAGTAAGGGGAAGAGATTTGGTTTAAGTAGAGAGCATTGAGTCAGTGGGAGCAATTCCCCAGGGGGAGCAAAACAGGAAAAAGGTCAAGTTTTGGTAAAAATAATTTGGGTTGTGTTGAGTGGTATTTTCACCCAATTGTGAAAGTACACTCTCCCTTAGGATTTGGATTCCAAATCCCCTCTTGCAAAGAAGTTAAACAAACAACTTCTCCAAGGTCTCCGTTATATTAGCATTTGCATATGTGCATTAGTAATCCCAAATAAAGATATTCAATTTAAATGCTTGGAACACCTTAGTGATTGCAAGTAATTGTAAACAAGGGGCAATGTTGGTTTATTTTACCATGAAACTTTAGTGATTGTTCATTGAACCAAAATAAATCAAATGTGAGTTGGCCCTCATATGACCACGATGTAGTGCTTTGATTCCTTTTATCTTGATGGTTTTAAAATGGATTTTATCTTGCATTAAATCCTCAATGATGAATAGAATCTTCAAAATGTCACTTTAACTTATCCCTCTTAAATGAAATCAAATTTTCATCAAGATGAACAATTAAGTGCTTTAAGGCAAAGACCTTCAATATAATACTCAAATTATCCCCCTTTCGTAAAATTGGAATTTTTATGAAGAAAGGATAATTTTAGGCCCGAAATGGAAATTTGCGAAAATGCCGTAAAACATAACTCCTTCAATGAAATTGGAATTTTCATGAAGGGAATGTCATCATAGGCTCATGAATGCAAAACAAAACTGGAAAAATGAAATTTGACCTTAAAATGGAAAATTTCTATTTTCGGATTTTTAAAATCTGTGACAAAGCAGCAACTTCGGTAAATTTTTAAAAATACTAAACAACTCCGAAAATGAAATTTCAAAGTGCGTAATGGAAGTATGAATTATAATCTACGCAATGGTGAAATTATTTTTGGATTTTGAAATTTTTTTTGATGTTTATTTTAATGCCTGAAAATAGGAAAAAATTCTAAAATTAAAATTTCTGAAAACAGAAAATTCAAATTTTGCATCAAAATAATTTCGGAAATGCAGCAATGCAAAAGCTCCTTCAGTTTGATGCTCAAATTACCCCTCTTTCGTAAAATTGGAGTTTTTATGAAGAAAGGGTAATTTTAGGCCAAAAATGGAAATTTATGTAAATGCCATAAAACATCACTCCTTCAATGAAATTGGAATTTCCATGAAGGGAATGTCATCATAGGCTCATGAATGCAAAACAAAACTGGAAAAATGAAATTTGACAAAATGGAAAATTTCTATTTTCGGATTTTTGAAATCTGTGACAAAACAACAACTTCGGTGAATTTTAAAAAATACTAAACAACTCCGAAAATGAAATTTCAAAGTGCGTAATGGAATTCTGAATTATAATCTACGCAATGGTGAAATTATTTTTGGATTTTGAAATTTTTTTAATGTTTATTTTAATGCCCGAAAATAGGAAAAAATTCTGAAAATTAAAAATTTTCAGAACAGAAAATTAAAATTTTGCATCAAGATAATTGCTGGAAATGCAGCAATGCAAAAGCTCCTTCAGTTTGATAGCACCCCGTCCTGCAAAACCGAATACGTGAGAGTTTCATACATGCAACCTAGCCTATTTGATCTGTACTACACACAATCAAAGTAAACTAAGTGCTTGACTTCTAGGGTTTAAAATAATTTCCAAATTGCAAACATTCACATGAAATAACCCATCCCATGGCGTAAATTTCACATACAAATCTGAAATTTGGAAGGGGAAAGATAAAACAATTAAAATAGAGCATGCAGAAAATTTCTCATTCTTTCTTGCTAACAAGGCCTGAAATTTCTGAAAAGAAGCTTTCCCATTCAAATTATATTCCTCTTTTACACATCAAATTTTGCCGCATTTGGCCATGCCAAAAGTTCCTCTCTTGTGCATGCATTTCAATGGGTATTTAAAGATTTTCCTCCATGGCTTTTCGTTTTCTCCTCCATGACTTTTCGTTTCTCCTCCATGGCTTTTCGTTTCTCTCTTCCTTTCTTCCATATGCAATACCTTGCAAAAAAAACAAAAAACTAAACTTTACTTAAACCAACATGAAAAAATTAAAAACTAACAAAAAACAAAAAAAGCTAAAAATAATCCTATTTTATTTTTATTATTATTTTTTTTGTTTTTTTTTGTTTTTATTTTATGTTCATTTGTTTATATATATATATATATATATATATATATATATATATATATATATATATATTTATTATTATTTTTACTTATTCCCTTTTTCTTTTTTCTTTCTTTTGTTCTATTAATTTATTTATTATTATTATTTTTTTTATTCTTTTTTTTTTTTTTAGTTTATTTATTTTTTTAAACATGAATTAACCCAAAAGTTAATGTTTGAATTACAAACACATTAATAGACAAAAAAAACCACACCAAAAATTTATCAAAAAAATGTGGGTCCCCAAGCTTAGGGGCTAGTTGTGAAATAGTCACAACAAGGTTGCCATCAATGACAAAGGGGGATATTGTTGGAAATTTTGAGTAGATGATTTGTCATTGATGTCAAGAGTGAGTGGTCATTGATGTCAAGATTTCAACACCAATCAGTGGCAGTTTCAATGGGCAACATCAATTTCAGGTTCTCCAATAAGTGCAAAAGGATAGTCCAATTTCAGTTAATCAAGACCCGATTCCAAAAAATCAGATATGGTCCAAAGTGTAAAGCAGAATCCAGGTGAATAATATTATAATAATTTTTTTTTAATATTATAAAGGGAAGTTTAAATTAATTATAAATTAATTAATATAATTTTTAGAAAAATTATATTAATAAATTTCCTTAACTTATAAGTTATTTAAATTAATTATTAATTAATTTTAATATTAGTTATAAGTTAATTTATATTAATTTTAACTAACCCTAAGGTGGGTTATTAAATTAAATTCAAATTTTAAATTTGAATTCTTAAGCACCAACGTGGGGAGCAAATACCCATGTGTGTATAAAAATGATATTACCCACCTTACCCAAAACTTACCATGCATTTGAATAAAATTAATGCGAGCTTTTGCAAATTGTGCTACAACAAAGAGGAGTGCTTCTTGATTTTCATGGGAAGTCAATGACGCACGGAGGTATAAGAGGAAGGAAGTCCTCCTTCCTTCACATGGACACCAATAGCCCATGCAATGGGCTCCAAAGCACTAAGGCACTTAGGCTTGGGGAGACAGTGGTTCGAATCATACCAAAACCCTTTTGGGGAGAAAATGAAGGTATGCATAGTTGAGCGCCAAAATTTTCGGAGGGGTTAGTTGAGCATTTTAAAAATTAATTTTTGCATATTTTATTTGGATTGTAAGGTTGTAAGTGGAGTTATAAGGCTTATGCAAAATTAATTTTTTGGTGTTATTTTCTCTAAGGTTTGGAAAGGGTAGTAAGGTGTTTTAGGAGGATTTTTTGAAGTCTTGTGGTGTTGGATATTATTTTAAGTTGGATATTATAAGGTGTATCAAAGTGATTAATTTTTATGTATGATTTTATGGATGTTATTTCTAAAAGGGAGCAATAAGGCATAATTGAGTTTTGATTATTTTTGTGTCTAAGGAATATTTTGAGAAAGTGTTGAAGTGATATTTTGTCATCTAACCATTGAAATTGGAAAGAAGAAGATAGTGATTGAGACAGGTTTTCCAAGGGTAATTTTACATCAAACAAAAGGTACGGGCACATATTCCTAGTGAGTGTTTGTTGAATGTTGTGAATACAAAGTTGGAGTGAAAAGGATTATTTGGTAAGCATTGTTGAGTGTGTTTTGAATTAATGCTTCAAGGTTTTCTAGAATAAAGAGTTGTTAACAAAACCTTGTTTGATAAGCATTGTTGTTGAAGTGATTAAGTTGAGTGAACTTGAACTAGGGTTTGCAAAGATCATGAGTATCATTGTTATGTGAGATTAGAATTGTTGTTGAAGCAATTGGTTGAGTGAGGAACTTGAACTAGGGTTTGCAAAGATCATGAGTATCATTGTTATGTGAGATTAGCATTGTTGTTGAAGCACTTAGTTGAGTGAGGAACTTGAACTAGGGTTTGCAAAGATCATGAGTATCATTTCTATGTGATATTGATTGATAAGCATTGTTGGAAACATTTGAGTGAGTGTTCATATGCTTGGACTAGGGTTTGTAAGCAAAGGTTAATTCATTGAGTGATTGGTTGATCCTAGTCAAGTGGATGTGTTGATGTGATAGTTCAAGTTCTATGAAACAAATTATTCTATATTCTGAATTGATTTGAGAAAGAATTTGAGTGTTGATGAATGTGAAATATATTAAGTGTCTAACAATTCTCTATTGATAAAAGAGAGATTGGAAGTGATTGAGAGTTTGTGAATGTGAAGCATATTGAGTCTCTAACAATTCTCTATATATTTCTATGGTAAAAGAGTTATTGAAAATTGTGATGAGTGTGAAGAATATTGAGTCTCTAACAAATCTCTTTATGTTTCTATGAGATTGGACAAGTTCTAGTGTGGACTTGTTGAGCAGATTTAAGGTAAGTCTTAGAGAAGACTTATGGATAGACTTGTGTGAGCTTTTGTGGAAGCTTACAATACAGACTTGATGAAAGATATTAAGAACAGATTTGGACAAGTTCTAGTGAGGACTTGTTGAGCAGATTTGGACAAGTTCTAGTGAGGACTTGTTGAGCATATTTGGACAAGTTCTAGAGAGGACTTGTGGATAGATTAGTGTGAGCTTTTGTGGAAGCTTACAAGGCAGATTTGAGATAAGTTTTTGAGAATACTTGAGAGCAGAGTTGATTGATTGATTTGTTCAAACCTTGAGTTAAGGTTTGGGGTAAATCTAGCAAAGTTGATTTGAGATTAAGTCAAGCTTTGTGTTAATGCTTGAGGACAGATATTGAGGATAAATTTGTGCTTGACTGAAGGACTATGTTTAGTGCAGATCAGAGGACAAATATTGAGGATAGATTTGTGCTAGACCGAAGGATTATGTTTAGTACAGATCAAAGGACATATTGAGGACATGTTTGTGCTAGAACTAAGGACTATGTTTAGTGTAGATCAGAGGATAGAGATTGAGGATAAATTTGTGCTAGACCAAAGGAATTTTTTAGTGCATATTTGAGTACAGATTTTGGTGCAGATTCTAGGACAGGTTTGTGCCAAACTAGAGAAAGAGATTGGGTAGATTTGTGCTAGATCGATGGACTATTTTTAGTACATGTTTGAGATAGAGATTTAAAGGTGACATAGTATAGAGGACGACAGTCTCCAGTGGATAGATATCCATTAGCTAGGGTAATGAGGATAGGTGTCTTCAGTGGATAGATATCCATTAGCCAAATTAGTAGGGGTAATAGTTCTTCTAGAAGATCATCAATCAAAGCTAAGGAGAAAGAGTTCTCCTATGGATAGAGATCTACGAACTTGATTAGGGGATTGGTATCTCCTTTGGACAGAGATCCATAAATATTTTACTAGGGAAAGGATTCCCAAGAGATTGATTGAGAAAATTTTAGTGAAATATTTTCTCCATGGATTAGCGCACATTGGGTGAACTACATTAAATTGGTGTCTCTATTGTGTATGGTGATTTGTGAATTGCTTTGATTACTACAGTTGATATTGCTATCTATACATTGCATAATATTTATTGGGAAAGAAAAGTAAAAAGTGGTCTTATACTGTTCACCCCCCCTCTCAGTATAAGCTTGTGTTCTTCATCTTATCCACAAGATTTAACCATACCAAATATTATAGTATATTAGATATTTTCCACTTGGATGAAAGTACATGACAAATTGGAACACCTAATTCACTTATATAGAGAATTAAGGAGGTAAATAAAGGAGTAAGAGAAGAATGTTACATCTTCTTCAAATGAAATTTTGAGGGACCAATATTCTTCTTATTGGAAGGTGTTGTTTCCATTGCACAACACACCCCAATTTTGGGGATCCACTTGAAATTTTGATATTCATAGGAGTTTTGGTTTGCACTAAAAAATTGATTGATAGGTCCCTACCAATGAGTTTGCAATATAGATTCCAATATGGGGATATTGGGTAGTGTTTTTGTTTAATGTCTAGTGTTTGGTTAGGTTTAATAGACTTAATTTCTTTTCAAGTATCTAATGTTTGGTTAGAATCATAACATTGTTTGTTAATTTCAAATATTTTGAATTAAGTTAATTCAAAATAGGTCATACTAGCACTGTTAGTCACGGTTGAGCTAAAAATAAAATTTCTCTCAAATGTCGATCTTAGATTTCCAATTTTCCTTGATGAATTGATGATCAAGGGTCACCACAATATCCTTTGACATATTTGGTGGTTGAATTTCTCATATTGTTGATGGAATGGGATCAATTGTGTTTCTTGATCTCTCCTAGCCCTCCATAGCCTTCTTGGTTCCAATTGCCATGTGATCTCCAATTAGGCAGCAAAAGTATTCCTCTCAATGGATACAAGTGAGTATACAATTTGATAGGGCTTCGTTGTTCTTCAAATTTAGACTCTTCTAGTTTTTTCTACAATTTGGAGGGGGATTTTATAGCATGTGGAAAGGCCATGTCTTAGCTTCATGGAGAATCCAAGATCAAGAAGGGACAACTGGGGTAGTTGGATGGAAAATTTTGGAACTTTCCACCCTCTAACTGCTTGGATCTTCAACCAATTGGTCATTGTAACCAATTTTGGGTCAACCAAGGTCCAACTAATTTTGGAGGCTAGTCGTGGCTCTGAGGAATGGTTAGCTTTGTTAACCGTGGGTGTCATCTGCAGCCAACACTGATTAGGCTAAAATGCCTAAATGAGTGGTTAGAAACACTACTATACCTTGAAATATGTCCAAGATCTTTCATATGGTCTTCTAGCATGCCCCATATGAGTAGTCGTTTCGACATGACATGTTTTAGGTGTCTACACCATGATAAATATAATTTCATTAAAAAATAGGTGTACACAGTTATAAAATTCTTAAATAAATTCTAACACTTCATCTCACAAAGCAAAACAATCATCTATGTTATGCACCCAAATGTCCAAAACTTTATTCTTCAAGGATAATTAGTTAACAAAAGATCATATTGGGTCTCAAAGATTCAAGAGTACGATGTGGAAATCTGATCGACTAAGTTGGTTTGTGGATGAGCTCTCTACCAAGAACTGGCCAAAAGTGCATCTTCAAAATCATTGGCTCTAGTACAAAATGAGGACAATAGTGAAAGCATTTGTGCAAATCGTGCTATAGTAGATCGTGACTAGACAAAGGACCTTGGTGAATTCTTTACCTTTGGGAAATGTCCATCACATCTTGATGCTTCGCAACATCGGTGGTTCAAACTGAAAGTACTCAAGTATGTCATGTTGCCAAGTGGGTTGTTTCACAAGAATATAGATGGAGTACTCCTCAGGTGTGTAAAGGAGTAAAAAAAGAAGAAAATATTGGGGGAGTTCCATTCTGGCTTATCTGATGGATATTATACATGAAGACCTATTTCCTTGAAGATCATTCAAGCTAGGTACTTTTGGCCTACCCTTTTCATAGATGCACATAAGGTGAGTCAGAGTTGCAACAACTACCAGTGGTATGTTGGTAGGACTAATAAAGGATCACTGCCCCTACACCCGATTCAAGTGGAAGTGTCATTTCAATAGTGGGGCCTAAAATTCATTGGAGTTATTGATCCTCACTCTTTCATTGATCCCAACTAAAAAAGTAGATCAATCTACAGTCATCTCTTTCCTTGAGAGATTTATCACCCATTTCGGTGTTCCAAATGCTATTGTAATGGATAATGGGACTCCATTTATTGGGTCTAAGATCATCAAGTTTACAAGAAGATACGAGATCTATCTCAAGATATGTTCTAACTATTATTCATAAGGAAATGGTTTGGCCGAATCCATAACTAAGAACTTACTATAAATTCTTAAAAGAACATTGGGAAAAAATAAAAGAAGCTAGCACTTATTATTAAACCAGACTCTATGGGTAGATCGGATATCAGTGAAGAAGTCTATTAAAGCCTCCCCTTACTCTTTGGTGTATGAGAAATAAGCATTTCTACCCACTCACATTGAGCTACCCGTCCTTCAAATATTATAGTTGTTCAAATATGGAGATGATGAGGTTGACCCAATGAGTGTAAGGTTAGCTCAATTATTGCAATTAGATGAGGAGAGATAAAAAGTATATCAAGCTTTCACTGAACACACTAAAGTGACACAATTTTTTTTTGGAAAGAAAACAACAGAACACAAATTTTAGATATGAGGTTTAGTCCTCAAATGGAATAAGAACAACGCCAAGCCAGAGAAGCACCACAAGTTTGATGTGATCTATGAGGGTCTATTTCAGGTTTTTGTATTAAATTCAATGAATGTGTATTATCTATATGATATGGATGGTTGGGATCTTCCAATTCTAGTTAATGGTCTTCATCTGAAGGCCTATTTTCAATGAGGTGATCTAGAGGTACCAGTTTGTAAATATGTACATATTCCATTATTTCACTGCTTTATATATATTTTAATTCTTTTTTTTACAGAGAGATAAAAAAGGGTCACTTTATCTTGCAAATATTTAAGTTTAAATGTTTTAGAGAAGCAAAAACAAGAATGCTTGAGAGCACAAGGAAAGGGCTTTAGTTGAAGAATCGAATCACAATGCCTAATTTTGAAAGTAAGAAGTACAACAAATTAAAAGTACTTTCACCCCAATAAGGGGGTGAAAGTCCCATTTTCCTCAAAGAGAGGATGAAATCCCTAGGTGCCTCCCAAAAAGGTGAACATATATACACTCTAAGGCGATCCTGCAACCCGAGTGTAATTTTAAAATAAAATGTTGCTTTCACCCCCAAATGGAGGTGAAAGCTCCATTCACCCCCAAATGGATGTGAGCGTATTATAAAAAGAAGAAAAAAAACAAAAAAGAAAAAAGGGTGGGAAAGAAAAAACAAAGTCAACATATATATAAAAAGGAGTCAATAGGGCTTTCGTCCTAAATGAGGGGAAAAACTCCTATTTGCCCTTCATTGGGGTGAAGATATGGAAAAGGTTTACAACTCATGTTTTATTTAAGACACACACCGAGATATTAAAGGTGTTTCACCTTGTGTATGGAGTGAGAAGTGCCTTAAAAATGTGAAAGGTGTGTGCGCCGACCCTTTTGGGCGACCGCATTGAAATATTAATGTAAGGCAAAAATAATAATAATAATAATAATATATATATATATATATATATAGAAAGGAGAAATAAATGCAAAAGCAAGGGTTGTAGAGCTTTGCTATTATATTTAGAGGTTTTTTTATCATGCAGATGAATACAAAAAAGAGATAAAATCCAAAAGGAAAAAAAAACCTAAAATCAATATTTTTTTTTCAAAAGGGGATAAGAAAATCCATGCTTTTTCTAAAATTAGTCAAAAAGGAGAAGCAAGAAGTGGTTTTAAAAGGAAGAGTGTTCCATGAATTCCATCAAGCAGGAAAAATATTTTCAGAGAAGAGCAATTGAACTTTCAAGTGCGCCCCCCAAAGTAGTTTTGCCCTGGAACATGACGAATTTCTAGAGAAGATCATGAGCATTAATGACGTATTTCCAAAGCAGTTAATTCAAAATGTGTGCCCAGGTTGCGTTGGGAGACATTTTTGCCTTCTTGTAAGCCAAAATATTACCATGTCGAAAGCAAAGGTGCCTATTAGTCCACTGTTGGTGGACTTATGTTTTCAAGGTTGTCTTAGCAGCCAAGGCACATTGTTCAAAGACATAACATGAAAAAGAAGGAAAATAGTTTTTAAAGTTGATCTTCTGGTAATTTTTATTCAATTGCAGTTGGAGCTCAAGATTAGTTCCACGTTCTATAAATAAAGCATAGGTAATTTTTCTCAAGGAGTTTAAAATTTTTAAAAATCTTCTGTTGGTGCATTTTTGAGCTTTTTCTTGCAGAAGATAGAGAACATCTCCAGGAGTGCCGAATTGCCAAAATTAATAGAATGGGCAAGAAATGCAAGGAATTTAAAGAGGCTGCAAAGCCTAAACAATCAAAAAGAAAAATAGAATGCGGGTCGAATTACAAGAAGGCCCAAAGAAACAAGTGGACTTGAATCCGTACTCTAACACTATGGTAAAGGTTGGAGACTATTTGATCACAAACAAGGGCATGGTGAAACTTTGGTAGGATGTAGAATTTGCAGTAAGTCTGGTATTAACAGTAGAAAGCCATATGACAGTGTCATTACATGCGTAGTTAGTTTAGTATTTGTGTACTCCTATACACCCTTGCTTAAAATTGGTAATATTAATTACTAGATTCTATAATCCACTTATCAGGTCGGTTTGGAAGGCGAATGGGTAGGTGCTTTTCTCTATAACCACTACTGAAGTGAGGAAAGCATTTTCCTGTAGGTTAAATTCTCCATATGATATGAATTTTAAGAAATTACACATCAATTATCAAGAAGAAAGATATGTTTCTACCGTGACAATACACCAGTTTATGGAAACATAGTTAATCAAAGAGCCGCAACTAGGGCAAATTCTGAATCTATCAAAACCTTTGTCGAAGTTGAAGAGACCTGACTTGTTTTACATGCTAGCATGGATTGCTGGTCTCTCAGTGGATTCTACAGTGCACAAGTCGCAAGCAACACTGGTACAATGTATATCTCAAAGGGATTTTTATGCTCCAAGGGCCATGAGAAGGGACATTAATCCAATTTTTTTTTACTGGGATGATTTTATTTACTGAAATATATATTTCCAGTTGGAGAAGTTGTGCACAGGAGAAGAGACTTCATTCAAGCACACATACTTCCTTAATTGGTATTTCTTTTTTCATTTGCACCAACATTTTCATTCATTGCAATAAAATAGGTTGATGAAAGAGATGAATTGTTTCCTATTTATATGTGGACTCTCGCTTTGTCGAGGAGGGAGTCATACTATAGTTTCAACCGCCTATTTGTTGGGACATGTAATTAAGTTTATTTGTGGCCCAAGTGAAAAAGTGTCATGAGCAATGAAGGATGCGGTTTCTACAATAAAAAAGGGTGCCATATTTTTGCTGATGCAAGACATCGTAGTTAGAATTTATGGCTTCACAAGTAAGCCATTCATGCTCCCTCACCACCGAGCATGTTTTCTCCATTAAGGTGGTGCGCTAAACTAATTATACCAATGATGTGTATGGAGCGGGGCATGGCAAAATAATGAATTTCAAGATGCCTTTCAAGTTTGGTAATATAGAGGTGAACCAAGTCAGGCAAAATAGGATACTCATAGTGGCACTTCAAGACCTAGGGTTGATAGAACTGCCGCAACGGTGGAGGTATGACCCATTGGGTAAATTTTTAGAAATAATCAAGGCCAAGACTTTTCATTGTTTTCCATAACCTGATATTCAAGAGAGGCACAATAATTTTGATGGGTGTGACTTAGAGTGGCACATTAAAAATATGATGTCACTCCCACCCTAGCATGACTTCTACAAACAGGAGACTGAGTAAAACTCAACGGTATACAAAAATTAGATTCCTCCTCCCAGACTATTTAGTCAGGTAAAATAAAGTCATCCCCTATGGACCGAGTAAAAAATCATGAAGTGGTCGATAATGCGGTTCCATAGAGTAAAACTTACATCACCATATGGATTGAATATGGATGAGACATTTTCAAAAGCCTATGATGAGTATGTCAATACCTATCAACCCATTGATTTCACAAAGATCTTACCTCAAAATTTTCAATATTATGATAGTGGTGAAATCATGGTAAAATAAGAGTGCCCTACAGTTGAGGAAGAGACACTTGAGGAATAAGAACAATAGTATATGTTTCAACGAATATTGCAGTGAGTGAAGCACAAAGTTGATGAGATGCATTTGTTGGAGAAGTAGACTATCCTAGAGGTGCTCACATTCTTGAAAGCTATGAAGAAGCCAAGTATTGGTGCTACTTCCTCATCTACTACTACAATTTTGGTTGTTGTAGTTCCCATAGTTGTAGTTGCTTCAATGATTGCTAATTCCCCTCTGCTGGTGTCAGATGCCATGATGAGCATTGATCAAATATTCCCATTGATTAATGAATATCTAGAGGACCAGCATGTGGAATATCACCAGGTAGAGGTTGTTAACCTTTAGGAGGAAGTGGAGGAGAAATAGGAAGAAATTATTATGCAACCGCTTCCATCACCTGAATGCACAACATCCACACCCGAAGGTACATATTTCTTTCCTTCTTATTCTACTTTGGAGCATGTAGTGGTTGTTAGTTTATTTCCCTTAGCTTCTACATCAATATCTCCCCCTTTTGGTATGCCCTATGTGTCCATTTAGTTCCCCTCCTCTTTCCATTAACAAGTCACAACTACCCCTTCTTCTATTCCCATTTCTTTGGCCTTCATTTATTTTAGTTCATTTGCGTTGGGACCAAATATATTTTTGTGCCCTTCCCCTTTTATTGCTGCTACCACTTTCAATGAGGTTATAAGTATGCAAGCTCATCCAATAGTGACCATAACTTCAACTGAACCTGGTTCCTCCATCCACTCCATTGTTTTGGTCCCTCCTCTCCTAGCCATCTCCTTTACTTCCTTTGATCTTGACTGTTCACTGATTTTGATACCTTTTACATCATTTTTGGAGTTGCAAGTATTGTCTGAAGCTGAGGTGGTGCCTAAGAATCCATATGTAGAGAAAATCAATTGAGCGCATCTTAGTTCATCATAGTGGTTAAAGAACCATAGGAGAAAAGAGGCACTTTCTCCAACCCATACTCTCAAGAAAGTCGCTTTTGATCCGGTTGCCATGGAGGTTCACACAAATAAGATCACTCCCCTGGTCCTAAAGCCACAAGGAGAAATGACACAAAGAGATTACGCTTGTGAGACTATGACAGAGGACCTAACTATGATCAACCCCACAAAGAAAATGAGGAATATACAAGTTGATATGATATCAATCTATTTACATGATGAGTATTATAAGTAGAGATTTTATGATGCCAAAATAAATATTACCGAATTTGAATATTCTTTGGCAGAAAGTAGAGCACAACAAGAGAAGACAACTATGAAGAATGAACACTTGTGTCAACAAGTTGGAGTGCACCAAAAATAAATGGATGTAGGGAGGTTGGAGATGTAAGCACTCAAGGTGCAACTAGAGGTCATACATAATCAACTAGCAAAAAATGCCACACAGGCTGCAAGCTTATATCTAAAAATAATCAAAGAGACCCGCCTTTGCTCGGCCTAGAGTTGTGAAAAGTTTGTAGTAAAGGTAGTTTAGATTTTGCATTATCTCTGGATAGCTCAGATACATATTCAATTGGGCCTGCAGTTAATATACAACATAGAGGAGATGCTAGAACCCCATATGGAGATGGCTATAAAAATCCAATCTCTGGCTCAGTCCAACATGCATGTTCACCCCCTAAGTGAGATGGACCACATTTCGACTACTACCAAGGTCACATTGCATAGCTACTTTCAAATAGTGGACCTGGTTAGAGAGGGCAGGAAGATCCTTAACACTATAGAATGGGAGCATACTATTTACATGATACATTTCAATGCTCTCGTTGATATGGACTTTCCAAATTTTACTAATGAATGGGGAGAACCTCTACCAAAGGAACAATTGGAAGCGGCCTGGAAGAATTTTGTGGAAGATACCTCAAATATTGATAAATGGGAGGAGCCCATCATAGAGGAACAAGTGTTGTCACTTATGAAGAATTTTACTCACATGGAGCCTTCACTATTCGAGCTAGCCCAGCGAGTGAAGCACTTTAGCTTGGAGGATGCCCAGAATCTGCACTATGTGTACGAGTTTCTAAGTGTTCTCTACTTGTTCACTACACATGCTTGGGCCGATGCAGTTATGGTATATGAATTTACCTATGAAATCCTAATAAATCAAGAAGAATAGGTCATATCAGAGAAAGCCACAACAAAAATAGTAGTAGAAGAAGCGGAGCATGCAGAGGTACTCTGAGTAGAAGAAGAAGCAAAGACGGCTAAGAAGGCAAAATAGCAAGCGTAAAAAAATATGTTCGCATAAGAAGCACCCACAGAATTTGGTAAGAAGACTCAGTAATAATTCCAATGGATAAAGGCCTGGGATCACTTGCATCCATGTGAGCTGGATACCTCATGAACCTCCAGAAATTTTGGCAATTTTGACATATGCCACATTGGAATTTTTGATGAATTTTGTTGAAGGAATTTTATTTGTAAAATCGATATTTATAATAAAATTGTGTCAAAATGATTGCTGCAATATTTTGTGTGTTATTATTTCTTGTATTTCGTACTTCGAAATAATAAATATCATAAGACAAAATTAGAAAACTGCACTTTCCAAATGAGAAATTCGCCTCAAACAAATGGGCAAAGGGCCTGTTTTCCTCACCCAGGGGCGAACATAAAAATTTGAATGGAAAAATGCTTTCACCCCAAGTGAGGGGTTAAAGTCCCTTTCAACCCTTATTAGGGTGAAAGACCATTAAAGTGCTTTGAAATTATGGTGGAACCGAAGGAAATTTGGCAACTTTAAAAAATGGTGCATTCGTCCCAAAGTTGGGGCAAAAGCTTCATTCACCTACTTTGGGGTGAACGTCATTCAAAGAAAAGAGTTGAAAATTCAAAAATGCGTTTGCCCTGGTTGAGGGATGAAAGTTCCATGCGTCTCTCCTTGGGGTGAAAGCACAACGAATGGTTGATTTAGGTAAAAATAAATAAGTAAAAGCACTTTGGTTACAATGAAAATTCAACACTAGGTTCTCCCAAGGTGAAGGGTGACATCATCTTTCACCCATTCTGAGGGTGAATGTATATGTATAAGATAGAGTGTGGGCCCCACTTTACCACATGAAGTAAATATGGAAGTTGAAAGTGCTTTCACCCTAGATGAGGGGTGAACATCTCAATCGCCCCTCACTGGGACGAAGCTACAGAAAAATAGCCTGATGACAAATCAAAAGGTTTTATGTTACTCTAAGGTGATTATGGAGAGATTGGATAATGGAAATTCAATGTAACATTTGCCCAAAGTGTAGGGCAACAATGTATTTCACCCAATCTAGGGGTGAATGTATATTTTAAGGAAAAAAGGATGTATTATGAGAGGCTCTTTCACTCTGAAATAAAGATACTACAAAGGATAACTCAGAGCATTATAACAGGTTATTTTTTGCTATGGGTTGTTACTGTAATAAGAAAATAAATACGAGGGGTGCCTTCTCTACCAAATATTATGATTGAGGAATAAATATTGGGAATCAAATAAATCACATTCACCCCTAACTAAGTTTCGGGCAGGTTTTACTCTCAAGCATCAATGCAAATTTTCAAAGGTGCCCAAGACAAGTGAATGAAAAGCATTTAATGATTGGGGTGAGAAGTAGCTGAAATTATGAGTTTAAAATTAAAGGAGTTGTGGTATTTAAATCACTAGACAATTTTTATGAGTTCTAAAACATTCTAAAAAAAAACAAAATAATGAAGGCTCCAGGTCGACGACCAGGTTTACAGTTTTCTATGCACCGTCACTTGAATATGCTGATTTCCTAGGTATTTTCCCCTTAAAAACTGGATCGATGTCTCAAGAAAAATATTTTTAAGGACTTCAAGGAGGAATTTTTCCATGCAGGTTCCAAATTTGTAAAAATTTTGTCTTCATGTGCATTTAATGAAAGAGGTGAAATCCTCTATAAATACTAATCAATTTCCACTATAAAAAAGAGGATAGACACTTTACAAAAAAACTATTTCAATTTTCTACGTAAATAGAAGTTGTGGCTTCTAATTTTGCAAATAGTCTATTTATGTGATTTCTTTTTCTTTAAGCATTTCTTTTTAATATTCATGTTTATGATCTGCTATTAAGTTTGAATTATGCACCTGGATTTGGGCATTGTTGGTGTAAGTGTGAATACTGGAATGCAATTTTGAAAGTTGTCTCCGGGAGACTATAAGTAGATTCTCTTGCTCTCCTTTCTATTTTATGTTGTTATAACACTTGGTTGGAATTCCTATTTCTAGTTTGTCCCCAATCCTACACCTTTGATCTGTGGCCATATTTCTCATTTTTTCAATTATTTCCAATTCCTTTCTTGCAACTCTAGTCTTAAACTAGTGTAGGGTTTAGTAAGGGAACCAACCCTCTCTAGAGATTGGCACGAAGGACATTCATTTCCTCCAGTATTTCAATGTTGACCATGTCTAGGGTGCACAAATGCATGTTTGTATGATTAGGCATATATTTGACCAACAATTCATTACATTATATGTTCTATTAATATTAACGCATTGCATTTTCTATTAGCACTTTTCTTAATATTGTTAAAGCATTATAGTAGGTGGTTGTGCAATATGGTTGAAGAGGTTATGCTCACCGAACTCTTCTTCAACAAACTCCACTTGTATTATTTAAAAGCTTAATTTTGAATAATATTGACTAATGCTTCAAATTCTAATATGATATCAGAGAGATGGTCTGAGGAGGGCATGTGAAAATAAAATTGCACGTTTATCTAGGCAATCATTGTAAGGTTTCTCATTGTATTTCTCCCAATGCAAGATAACGCTTTGCAACTCTAGAACATGAGAGGTGGCCTGACCAGGGCATGTTCTCGCCACAAATTTTCACTCACGTGTATGCACAGATTGACCCATAGATCATGGCAAATAATTGTATAAGTAAATTACAGTAAACTATCCATTGAAGTGATTTTAAATTAATACACTACTTCATATACACATAGACCATATATGACAGAACACAAATCCTTGAATTTTTCAATTCATTGGACCATTTTGTAAAAGGAGAACATCATTTTCCAATGACTGGATGTGATTGGTGACCATATTGGACATATTTGAGTGCATGAAGCTTTACCCATGATTGGCAGTTTCATGACTAAAGGTTCTGTTTGACACATGTTGAAAAATTAGATGTCTGATATGCCCTAACAATGCATAAATCCTCTACACATTGGAAAATCCCCTACCCATTGATCTGATGATAATCAAAGAATAAAATTAGTGGCACGTAGAGCAAAGGCAGGATGAAAGAATGTTTGAATTTATTTATTTTTAAGTATTCATAGACTATTTTGTGGTTAAAGGCACATCCTGCTTTGTAATTCTCATTCATCGGTGGTAGATTTGGATGGGAGCCCATTGCTAGGGCACTCAAGAAGAAGGAGGTGTGAATAAAATCACGTTCCCAACCATATTTTGCATGCGGAGGTTGTTTACAAGGTTTTTTTTATAATACCTTAGGTTTTAATATTGCAATATTCATTTTTTGCAAATTCTAACCTACTCACACCAATAAAATAGCCAATTTTTTGTTGTTAACCTAGTGGACAATTTTTTTTTGAGGGATAAGTGACTTTTGCACTTCTCCAAACAACAAAAACCAAAATATTTTTGCACACTAAAAACAAGAAATTACCTAGTGCATTTTGTTTTTTTTTGGAGGGATAAGAAAGCAATTTTTGCACTTCGTTTGCTTTTGCACATTGAAAGGGTATTCCAAAATTTTCACCCTAGTTTATTTTGCAACTCAAAAGGGAGGATCAAAATAATTTTCTTTTGAAAAATTCTAAGACAAAGGAGGGGGAAAATAGTGGACTTGAATATCATTTTTTTGCAACCAAAACTTTCAAGATTTTTGCAAAAATTATTGTCAAAAAAAGATGTTTTTTTGTGGTAACCGAAATATTGAAAAACGAGTATTGTAATAGGTGAATTTTTGGTGGAAATCGACACCTAAGTGTTTAAATTTGTGGTTTCTTGTGATTGTTTTTTAATTTAAATTTCTTTTTTTTTGCATTTCAATCATAAGGTAAAATATACAAAGCAAATAAAAGACCCCAAATTTTACACCTATTTGTGCAATTTATTGCACCATAGTGTTCGGTATATGTGATACCTCTGGACCACACTTACACTTACAAGTAATATTGTTGTGCTTTGGGCTACTATATCTGCCACCTAATATAGCTAAAAAAATAACGTCTGGGCTATTGTTATCTATAAATCATTGGGGAGAAATAAGGAAAACCAGTTTTAATATTCACTCCATTTAATACCCTAATTCATTATAATTGTTTGGCTTAAACTCCTCAAACTCATCATCCTTTTTTTGAAGGTTTTTGAGACAGGTTCCATAAATTTTATTGAATTCCCTTTCACGTATTCTTTATAAGTATAAATAAAGGAGCACCGTTTGGTGTTATAAGTAACCTTCACAATGGCCACTATTCACAAATATCTGTCAGATTCATAGTTGCTCAAAGGTTCTAATTTTTCACCATGGAAGACAAAAATGAGAGCTATGCTTCATGTTGAAGATTTATGGGATGTAGTGACTGGCACTACAAAACATTCTATAATAGTAGGACCAGATCAAGAGGCATTTGAAGGTGTATCATATTTCTTCTACTTACTACTATAAATGAGAAACAACCTCATATTGGTAATGCCAAAACTGGTAAATAAGCTTGGGATGCTTTGATTACCATTTATGAAGGTAATAATAATTTCACTATTCTTAACCTTCAATCTCAACTACATACACTCAGTATGAAATCTGGTGATACAGTTAAACTGCTCCTATGCAGAGTGGTAGAATTGAAAGCCAAATTGAATGTTATGGGAGAGATAGTGGAAGATACTCTCTTGACCTCAGTCATCTTGAGAGATTGGCCAGAATCCTTTAATGTGTTGACCACATCTCTACAAGTGTCTTGTAGACAAGTTACTTTGGTGGAGTTGGTAAATTTGCTTCAAAATAAGGAGGCAAATCAACTTCAACGATATGAAGTGCCAAATAATTCACTTTACTCAAAACAAGGGGAAAGAAGCAAGATAACTTTCAAAAGGGAGGATCTTCATCCAAAGGAAAAGGGAAAAAACCTCAAAATAAAGAAAAGAAATATTGCAAAATATGTGATATGGATAACCATGATACCAATAGGTGTTGGTTCAATAATAAACAACCCAATTACCAAGATCGCAAGAAAAAGGAAAAGAGGAAATACAAATCATAGAAGAAGAATAAGAAACCCAAGGGAAATTTTTCTTATGAGGAATCAAAATCAGGCTCTAAGAGAGCACACAAGGTGCTCATGACACACACATCTTATAAGTCAAAGGATGCAGTGTGGTATATTGATTTTAGGGCCAGTAAATACATGATTGGTGATAGATCATGGTTTGAGACATTTGAGGCAAAGGAAGGCAAGCCAGTGATAATTGACGATGATAAGACCTACTAAGTCCAGGGTGAAGGAGATATTTTTATCACTCTTCCATATGAAAAATATCAGATTGAGAAGGTTCTTTATGTTCCTGGATTGACCAATAATTTTTTGTCAGTCCCTTAGATCTTGGATAGACACATAGATGTTGCTTTCAGAGTTGAGGATGGCAGAAAGAGATGTTTTATCACCAAAAATGGAAAGTATGTAGTAACAAGTTCATACAAGCATGGATTTTTCATCTTAGATGTCATTTCTATGCCTCATGTTTCCATGGTAGAAAAAACAAAGGAGACCACTTCTCTTTGGCACAAGAGATATGGGCATTTGAGTTTAGGATATTTTCTTGAGTTGAGTAAATATGAGATGGTGAAAGGCTTTTCCAATATTTCATTCATATTACCAGTTTGCTTAGATTGCTTAGTAGGGAAGCAACACTGGGTACTATTTGAGATCAACTCTTCGTGAGCTATGAAACCTTTAGAGTTGGTACACACCGATCTGTGTGGTCCTATACCCAATAGTTATTTTGGAAAGAGGTATTTTTAGTTGTTTGATGATTACTCACGAAAGATGTGGGTTTATTTCTATAATTGAATTTAGAGGCCTTTATGTACTTTCAACAGTTCAAGAAGAATGTTGAGAAGGATTCAGTATGTTCCATCAAGACCCTTCACTAAAATTGGGGGGAATATACCTCAAAATAATTTTTATCATTTAAGAATGCACATGGGATTAAGAGATAGCTGAAAACATCCTATACTCCATAATAAAATAGAGTTTTTGAGAGAATAAATCATTCCACAATGGAAATGGTTTGTTGTATGCTTAAGGGGGCATATATTGAGCATGATTATTGGGCAGAAGTAGTGAATACAACAATGTACCTCATGAATAGAGTACCTACAAAATCTCTACAAGGCATGACTCCATAAGAATCATGGAGTGGCAAGAAACTCTCCATTTCTCATCTAAGGGTTTTTGGGTGTAAGGATTTCATGCACATTCCAAAATATAATAGGAAGAAGTGAGATGATAAAACCTTGTAGCATATTTTTCTTGGTTACGATGACCATTCAAAGGGATATCAGTTGATAGATCCTATGACCAAGAAAAAACACACCAATAGAGATATGGTATTTTATGAAGCTTTCACATCAAATAACACATCTACAGATATATACTTGGATTAAGATGAGCCTAATAAAGATACTCCACCCCATAGAACAAGGTTCCAAAATGGTATACTTGCACATTGAGAGATTCAAAGTTGATATCACTTCCATATCTAACTCTAGATTGCCTTGTACTCATAGCATGACTCAGCATATGAGAGCAGAGGCATCAACTTCAGATTTTGATGAGCTTAGCCAACAATTTGATGAAGTATATTTAGATGCAGAGGAATATATAGAAGCATATATGGATGATGAAAGGGTTTATATATATGCATTTGATGAGAATGAACCCACAACAATTCAAGATGCACTTAGTGAGCCTCAAAGGAAGGCTACTATGGATGTTGAACATACATCTCTCATGAAAAATAACACATGGAATTTAGTTGATCTACCTTTAGGAAAGAAGCCCATTGATTGCAAATGGGTTTTCAAAGTGAATTATAAGGCAGATGGAACAATTGATAAGCATAAGACCCATCTTGTTGCAAAGGGCTATGCTTAGAAAGAGGGAATTGATTATGAAGATACTTTTGCATCCACTACAAAAATGACTACCATTTGTGTACTTTGCGCTATGGTAGCTTGGATCGTATGTAAGTTACATTAGATGGATGTTAAAAGTGCTTTATTGAATGGTGACTTGCAAGAAGAAGTGTACATGACCCAACCAGAAGGATTTGTGGTTGAATGCCAAGAACATAAAGTTTGCAAGTTGGTCAAATATTTGTATGGGTTAAAACAAGCTCCAAGATCTTGGTACATAAAAATGGTCAGTCACCTATTGTAGCATGGATTCATAATAATTCCTTCAAATGCTAATATCTATATAAAGAATAATGGTTCTAAAATTATTATTTTGGTACTTTATGTGGATGATTTGATCATCACTAGAAGTTCAGATAACATGATCAATGTAGTAAAATATGATTTAAAATAATATTTTGAGATGATAGATCTAGGACTTCTTCACTATTGTCTTGGTTTAGAAGTGGCTCAAAAAAAACATCATATCAAGGTAACATAGAAAAAGTATGCCAAGTTATTGATTGAAAAATATTGTATGATTGATTGCAAGACTAAAGCAAACCCAATGGAACTAGGGATTAAGTTATTATGATATGATAAATATCCATAGGTAGATGATAATCTCTATCACCAGTTGATTAGGAGTCTCAAATATCTGGTAAACACTAGGTCAGATATTAGTTTTGTTGTGGGTTATCTTTCAACGTTCATGCAGGAACCTAAGGTGAGTCATTGGAAAGCAGAAAAGAGATTTCTTCATTACGTCAGTGGTAGTACAAAATATAGCTTAGAGTACAATAAGAATGACAATTTCTTCTTATAGGATTACACAGACTCAGATTATGTCAGATCCTTTGATGATCGAAAATCAACTTCTGGATACATTTTCCATATTGGCTCTAGACCTGTCTCTTGGCATCGTAAGAAGCAATAGGTGGTTGCTTTATCTTCTCCAGAGGCATAATATTTCATAGCAAGTGGAGCAATCTATGAGGTGATATGGTTAAGTCACATTCTTACAAACATGGGTCTTCCAAAGAATCTTCCACTTCATTTTTTGTGCAACAGTATAACTATTTTGAATATTTTCAAGAATCTAGTCTTTCATGAGTGTACTAAACATGTTGACACTCGCTATCATTTCATTCAAGATAAATTTTCAAAGCACCACTTACAACTCCAATACATTCCCACTGATGAGCAGGTTGTAAATATTTTCACTAAGGCACTTGCATGTGTTAAATTTGATTTTTTTTGCAATGCTCTTTGTATTTCCAAATAATGTAATGAGGGGGGATGTTAGCATAGGTTCAATACATTATATGTTCTATTAATATTAGCGCATTGCATTTTCTATTAATGATTTTATTAATATTGTTAGGGCATTATAGTAGGTGGTTGTGCAATATGGTTGAAGAGGTTATGCTCACCGAACTCCCCTTCAACGAACTCCACTTTTATTATTTAAAAGCTTCATTTGAATAATATTGACTAATGCTTCGAATTCTGATAATATTATAATATTAAATACCTATCTTGGGTACCTAACATTCTTCCATGGACTTTGTTGCTCTCTATTGTAGAATTAGCTTTTGATTTTGCTATTGGTTCCTTAACTTGTTCCCTTGCCATAACTAATTTTAACTTCTTCTTGGATCCTTGCTCTTAAGTTGAAAAATATCCTATAATGTTATCTTATTTTTCCTATACCATAATTTCATGAAATTCTTTTACACATCAATGTTAATAGTACCCAAAAAATATAACCAAGGATAGCCAAGAATAAAATCCACATCATCCATCTCAATAGCATGAAAATATTAATGTAAAATATATGTATCCATGGTGATCTTCAAATCTTGAAAAATATGAACATTATCACCCTCAAGCTTTATGTCCTTAACTTTTGTTGCTTGAACATGCAACCTTTTAGCCAAAATAATATTAATAAAATTATACCTACTACTAGGATTCATGTAAATAATAACTTTTCCTTTTGAGTGAAACCTTGAACCTGCAAAATACAATATTTAGATTTAAACCAATTCCTTTGACCACTCTTGGATTTTTTAACACCAAGGATGTGGTTTCCTCATATCGCACATTGTTGTCTATATTTTTTCTTCTATCTTGTCCTCTCTATTCAATATTATTTTGTTCCCCTTAAATCCTTTTCATTTATTCTTCATAAACCTTAATAGTGACCATAAAACCATTGATTCAAGAATGAATGATCCATTTCGTCCTAAGTGTACTCATAGTTATTTTCCTTAACAAAACTTATCCACCAAAAATAAGCTTCCTCTTTTAAAATTTTGTAAAGGTGGCATTACCAAAAATGGTTACCAAAATATAGATATCTAAACTTTATCCACCATTCTCAAACATCAATATCATACTCTACCAAAATAAATTTTAACTCCATGAGTTTACATCCATTAAAAATCATAAAGCAAAATAGAGTTTTATAAATTAGATTTGCATGTAAATAAATATCTCTACAGATTTGAAGCTAAAATTCCACATAAACAATTAGATCAAAAAACTAATCTCCTTCAAACATAATAGATGCTTTTATTAAGCTAACTGATAGATATATCTATTATGAATCAAAGCAGTAACTTGATATTGCAAAGAAGTTAAATTAAATACAATGGAATGTGGTTCTAAGGTGGTTAAGGAACCACCAAATAAGTTGCATAACTACCCAAATTGGAGAGCGCCTAGATGTGCTATTTTACCTAGCTTAATAATGTAATATAACATTCTCTAATAACATGCTATATTCTAACATCCCCCCTTATTACATTATTATAAAATACCAAGAGCATTACGAAATAATTCAAATTTGACATGTGCAAGTCCCTTGGTGAAAATATATGCAACTTGGTCATCAGTGGAAATGTATTGCAGTTGTATGTGATGCTTTGGAACTTCATTACGAATGAAATGACATTGAGTGTCAATTTTGTTTGTTCGATCATGAAATATTGATTCTTGATGAGATTCAAAACACATTGATTGTCGTAAAACAAATGAAGTGGAAGGTTCTTTGGAAGACCCATGTTTGTAATAATATGACTTTTGAGTGGTATTTTCACCCGATTGTGAAAACACACTCTCCGATAGGATTTGGGTTCTAAATCCTCTGCTTGCAAAGAAACAATTTCTCCAAGGTTCCTGTTATGTTAGCATTCTGCATTTATGTATTAATAACCTTAAATGAAGATATTCATTTTAAATGCTTGGAACACCTTAGTGATTGCAAGTAACTGAAAACAAGGGGCACTGTGGTTTATTTTACTGTGAAATTTAATGATTGTTCATTGAACCCTGATACAGTAAATATGATTTGATCCTCATATGACCATGCTGTAACTTCAAAATGAAATTTAATGAAAGGCCATAAATGAAGGAATTATTTATGGATTTTGAAGTTTTTTAATTTTTTTATTTTATTTTAAAGCCTGTAAATAAAATTGGAACTTCTGAAAATAAAATGCAGCAAGAAGAAAAATAAAATGCAAAAGAAAAGAAATTTAAAATTGCATTCAGTTTGATGCCATCCCGTCCTGGCAAAACCGAAGATGTGAGGTTTCCATGCATGCAACCTAACCTATTGAACCTGCAAAATACGCACAATCCAGATAAGTTAAGTGCTGGTCTCTGGGGTTTACTGTTATTTTTTAGATTTAGACATTCGCATGAAGCAACCAAGAGAACTTGCATTAAACTTCATCTATAAGCCTAGAAATCTGAAAAAGGGAAAGATAAACATTAAAACATGCATGCAGAAAATAACTCCTTCTTTCTTGCCAACAAGATGCAAATTTCTGAATGCTCTGCATTAAAAATAAATCATGTTACAATAGCAGACTCTCTGGTTTTCTGAAAACCAGCAAAAAGGAAGGAAAACAGCCTTGAAGCAGGCCCAGAATGACCCTCTGGCCTCTAGCACTGCAACTCTGCTCCAGCGGTTTCCCCTATCTGTCCTGTGCTTCTGCTTTTAAAGCTTGGCAATGCTTTCTATTTCGGCCTGTGATGCTTCGCTTCATCTTCTAGATCGATTCGTTTCATCTTTCTTTGACTACGTGTGTTTTGGCTTTATGCTCGACATTGAGACGTTTGATCTTCTATGCATGTAACACTTTTGCACCTGTATGCCATGTGTCCTGCACTTTTTGCACGTTCGTAATGGCCCCATGAAAATCGTGACCAAAAAATAGCATGCAGCTTTGTCCGCCTTCCTGGCCGTGAAAACGCGACATGTCGCGAAATCGTGACATGTCGCGATATCGCGACATTTTCCTGTCAGCAGCCTTTCTTGCCATCACGCCTAGCGAAAACGTGACATGTCACGAAATCGCAATGCTTTTCTCGTTCCGTACCATTTGCCCGCAACCTTTCATGAAATTGCGACGCTTTTCCACTTCGGGCACCTTCGTTGCAACCTGTCACGAAATCGCGATGTTTTTCATCTCCGTACGCCTCGGCCGCAACCTATCGCGAAATCGCGACGCCTTTTCGTTTCTTTCACTCTGGCAGCTTTCTGTCACGAAATCGTGACACTTTTACTTCGTCTTGCTCTTGATATTTTAGCACGTGACATGTCGCATTTGCCGTTTCTTGTCATGATTTCGCGACGCTTTTCTGCTTTGCCCTGTTTGACTGGTTTGACCCATGATTTTGTGACATGTCGCGATTTCGCGACGCTTTTTTGCTTCGTCTTTCTCTCTCCTCTCTAGGCCGCGAAAATCAAACACGTCACGATTTCGCTACGCTTTTCTCCCACCTGCTGCCGTTGACTGCGTTGACCGTGATTTTGTGACATGTCACGATTTCGCGACACCTTTTCATTTTTGGCCGCGATTTCGTGACATGTCACGATTTCGCGACATGTCGCGATTTTGCGACACCCTTTCATCCTTGTGCAATTTTGCCTTTTTCTTGATTTTTAGCATCTGGGTCACTGAGATCTTCTTTGAAAGCATGCAAAAAAGGTGGGTCCCCAATTTTGGGGTGTGTTGTGGATCAGCCACAACAAATGGTGACTCTGCTATCAAATGCTCCTGAGCATTTGGTGAGAACCCAACCTGGAAATATAAAAACTTGGAAACCAGCATTAGCACATAAGAAATATAAACAAATGCCCATAGATCAAAAATACATGAATCATCAGAATTATGAAGTATCAGCTCGGTGTGTGCAATGTGTTTTCATTCCCTATCGTTTGAAATTGATCAACATTCCATCGTCAGTTTTACATGAATGCATATGTGAGATTGTGAATGATTTGTGTAACCTAATGAATATGCTAGGAGATCTTGCTTTTATAAAAGGCATAGTCTTTCTTCTAGTATCATACACAAACATTCAAGATTGCCAAACCCTCTTAGGATCCACTAATTAATTACTTTATTATATCCCAAAGTTGGTTATGAGTCCCTACTATCTTGAACCCATGTGCAAGTGAATGTGAAATCAGAACTTTGGGGAATCAGACTCCCAACCTAACCAAGATAGGAGTTTAACCCTATCCTTACTATTCTGATTTAGAGTTCATTACCTCACTTTGAGCAAAATAATTTAACCAATTATGGAAGAAATGGTCATGCTAGTCTAACCCTTTGAACAATCAGTGGTCTTGTTTTTTAGACAAGACATGTTGCCATGCATGGGCATACTTAACCCCACAATCCAAAACTTATCTTCATTTCTTTGGACCTTAGGGATGACTACCCATCCTTTGCAGAGGACAAGTAGTACGATCCTTCCAATCCAATATAAATATGAGATGGGAAAAATTTATTTTTTACTTCTTGGACCTTAGGGATGACTACCCATCCTTGTTAGGGACATGTAGTACGATCCTTCCAATCCAAACTTTAGATGTAAATGGAAAATATTAATTTTGTTGCTTAGACCTTGGGGATGACTACCCATCCTTTGCAGAGGACAAATAGTATGATCCTTCCAATCCAAGATTTATTATGAAATGAGACATAGGAGCTTTGGGGAATCAGATTCTCAACCTAAGCGAGATGAGAATTTATGCCCTATCCTTACTACTCCATGTAGGTCAAATCAAAGCTTTGGGGAGTTGGATCCTCAACCTAAGTTCGATGAGGATTTAGCCCTATCCTTACTACTCTGATTTTAGGCTTTAAGCTTTATGGAAGTGGTCAAAACCACTGTTTTAAGGATCATGTTGCATAATAGGATAGACCTGAAATACTTCTTTCGCCCAACCTTTCCTTCCAAGTTAGGTTTTGATCATTTTGCTCAAGATCCTTTTTAATGTATAAGACGTGCTTGGTTCAAGATATCTCAAGACTCAGTTTCCAACCTTAGGATTTTTCTTATATTTATGTTATAACACAACCCTAAGAGGATTTGACATACTTTAATGATTTGTATTTGAAATGCATTTGCAACTAAGATGGCATGTATTGCAAAGTGAGATGTAATATGAATGCATTGTCCTTTGAAATGCAGATGAAATATTGCCATATAAAACTGACTACTTCATGCATCACAAGTTTCAAACGATATTATTAAATTGTTTGTGTTACTTGTGGAGCTTTTACAAGACAATTCCAATGTTTCATATTCTCCCGATCTAGAACATAAGTTAGCATCTCAAGGCAACTTTTTCATCATCATTTTTTTTTTTTTATAGACAAACAAAACATGTCAAATAAACACACAACTTTAAATCCAAATCCAAATAGCAATCCCAAAATGAAACTTGAAAACACAAACCCAAAACCAGAAACCAAAATCTATATACAAATGTACACTATAATACAAAATGATGCAAAGCTTGGATTATCACTTTCCTGGATCCCACACATGATTAGAACATTTCAACAAAAATATGACATGATATGCATGCCAAATGTTGTGGGAATCTAACACAAACAAGACCAGACCAAACAATGCAACAAATTTCCACTTGCCATGCTCACCATACCAATTTGATTTAGTTCCAATAATACTCCCATAGGTGAGCATCAAATTACTAGAATGATTAGACAATAAATGATTTTCAATTTTATCATGTCTATTCTTTAAAATATAATCTTCATAATTCCCTCCTTGATTTAGAATTAGGCTATCCTTTTCAAATATGCAATTTTGTAAGTAGTAGCCTATTTCTACAAATTTCTTAGCCAAATCATTTTCCAAATTTGTAGGCCAATCCAATTTATGCAACAATTTACAAGCATCTAGGATATTTATTAAATTAGGATCATTAAAAGTTTTTATCCTAGATTCAATTAATAATTGTTGATGAATTTGGTTTAACAATTTAAGTGCATCAACTTCTTTTCCATTCATTACAACCATGTTATTAAAGGTGTGATTAAAAATTATACCTTGTTTTTCATTTACCTTTAATGACATTTCACCATAAACATTATTTAAATTTAAAATATGGTCATCCTTTTCAGTCCTCAAACATTCTTGGTCAAAGTGTATGTCCCATGACTCATCTTTGATGATCACTTATTTGAGTTGCTTCCAATTGATCCATCTCTTTATCATTTGGTTCTAATTCTTTGTTCACTATCCATGGTATCTCTTCATTTGAATCCTCCAAATCATCATGCAAACTTGCATCCACACTTTCAATGAATTTATATTTTGTCCCCTTTTCAAATCTTGTGAATATGAGATCTTCGTATGATGTAGAAGGTTCAACATCCTGCATATCAAGTAAAATATGAGTTTTATCTATAGGGATGTGAGAAAAGAATGCATCATCATATCTCCCCCAACCATTGTAAAAATCGTCATCCAAATCCATAGAATGAAAATCCATGATGTTTGTGACATGATCTCTTGATTCATTCATAAATTCTTTTTCTTCTTTGTCCTTGGCGATAGGATCATTATAATCTTCCAAAATTTGATGAGATTTGAAACCCTCTTCCAAAACATCCTCAAATTGTACAGGAGTTGTAATATCTTCCTTTGAGTAGGCAATTATGTCGTCCTGCATATCAATTGGCACACAAGTTTCATTAGTAGCTTTGGAAAGAGTGAAGTCTTCCCACTTCTTCCAAGCATCATAATAATCATCTTTCAAAATCAAGTGGTGACGTTCAACTATTTCTTCAACATCTTCCAATTCATCAATGTGCTTCTCATCAAATTCATCTTCACCTTCCTTAGATGGTTCAATTATTTCCAAAAGTGGGTTATTTCTTGAATTCAAATTTATAAGGCTATCATTGTCCAAATTAGTAACCCATGATTCATTATCATAATTTGGAGGGTGAAGAATTTCTTGATCCTTAATTTTACACATCTCATCAATAGTATCTTCCAAGAACAAGTGGTGAAACTCTATCATGTCTTCAAATTCATTTATTAATTTTCTTTCCATTTCACTTTCAACCACTTTATTTAATTCCATGGTGGGTTCCATCCATTCACATATATCAAACATTGTTGAATTTAGAACCCCTTCATCTAGATAATCATGTATCTCTACATGATCCTCACTAGTGGATGTTGTTTTAGCAATTTGCACCTCCTCTTGGACTACATCTAAGGTGGTCATAAAATTTGGGTATTCAAATTCATCCCCTTGATCACTTACCTTAGGTATCATTGGAGTGGAGGGTGCTATGTTTGATGGTTGGTGTAGGTTGGCATCAAAAGAACAATCTCTCATGTGAATATGTTGTGCCTTTTCTTCTTCAAGACCTTGTCGTTCTAACTCTTCTAAGACCTCATGGATTTTCTCTAGGGACAAACCACTCGGTTTTTCCTCAATGAGTGAAGCAAGTGTGGGGTGTATGGCTCCTAGGTATACTTCCATGGCTTCTTCTTCCAATGTGTTAAAATTTTCCCACATTTGGGAGTGCAATTCATGAAATCTTCCATTGAATTGACTCAAGGATTCATTAGGCTCTTTACATATGGAGGTAAACTGATTTTTCAATATTTCTAAGTCAGCCTGATTACCAAAATGATGAAGATAGGCTGCTTCTAGTTGTATCCAAGAAGTCCTAACCTCCATGGGTAGTTGGCTATACCAAAAGAATGGTCTATCATCCAAAATGTATGCAAATAACTTACAAGCTACCTCCTCATAGAAAATCTGGAATTGACATAATGTATCCTTGTAGACATGTAGTTTTTGCAAGTATCCTAGTGGCACCTCTTGATTAAAACACCGTAAAAAATCCAATAACATTGTAGGAATTTGATAGGGTACCACAGGTATAGATAAACCCTCATAATGATCCTCTATCATTGATACCATTCTCTCTCTTAGAGACATTATTTCAGCTCTCAGGGATACCATTTGCTCCTCAAGTGTTGCCATTAGTGAAACTAAAATGTAATTTTAGAACCAAATCTGTTGAATATTCAACCTGCAATTTATAAACAAAAATCAAGTTAGCATCAACTAAGAGATGTATTCATTAAAAATCAAATGAAAAGTAATTGCATGAGACCAAAATTTTGAAAAATTAAATCAAATCACATACTTCTGTATGAACAATCAGAAAAATATTACAGCATACCTGAATTAAAATAGAACAAGTAAATAAATTCAGGCCATCCTTTTTACAATCTGTTGAGTGTTAGAGAATTAAAACATAAAAAATTTAAATTTAAATAACACTAAAAATAAACCCGTTCGGCCCTCCCAGCACCAATCCGTTGAGTGGTGTTAGAGGCCGAAGATGCTAATAAAATGGACTTGAAATATTTAGCAATGTAAAGCTCTTAAACAATTAAAAACCCGTAGCATCTAAAATCATGATAAAATAAACACTTTTAGGCCCTCCTTCTAGCGCCAATCTGTTGAGTGGTATTTTCACCCGATTGTGAAAACACACTCTCCGATAGGATTTGGGTTCTAAATCCTCTGCTTGCAAAGAAACAATTTCTCCAAGGTTCCTGTTATGTTAGCATTCTGCATTTATGTATTAATAACCTTAAATGAAGATATTCATTTTAAATGCTTGGAACACCTTAGTGATTGCAAGTAACTGAAAACAAGGGGCACTGTGGTTTATTTTACTATGAAATTTAATGATTGTTCATTGAACCCTGATACAGTAAATATGATTTGATCCTCATATGACCATGCTGTAACTTCAAAATGAAATTTAATGAAAGGCCATAAATGAAGGAATTATTTATGGATTTTGAAGTTTTTTAAATTTTTTTATTTTATTTTAAAGCCTGTAAATAAAATTGGAACTTCTGAAAATAAAATGCAGCAAGAAGAAAAATAAAATGCAAAAGAAAAGAAATTTAAAATTGCATTCAGTTTGATGCCATCCCGTCCTGGCAAAACCGAAGATGTGAGGTTTCCATGCATGCAACCTAACCTATTGAACCTGCAAAATACGCACAATCCAGATAAGTTAAGTGCTGGTCTCTGGGGTTTACTGTTATTTTTCAGATTTAGACATTCGCATGAAGCAACCAAGAGAACTTGCATTAAACTTCATCTATAAGCCTAGAAATCTGAAAAAGGGAAAGATAAACATTAAAACATGCATGCAAAAAATAACTCCTTCTTTCTTGCCAACAAGATGCAAATTTTTGAATGCTCTGCATTAAAAATAAATCATGTTACAATAGCAGACTCTCTGGTTTTCTGAAAACCAGCAAAAAGGAAGGAAAACAGCCTTGAAGCAGGCCCAGAATGACCCTCTGGCCTCTAGCACTGCAACTCTACTCCAGCGGTTTCCCCCCTGTATTTGTCCTGTGCTTCTGCTTTTAAAGCTTGGCAATGCTTTCTGTTTTGGCCTGTGACGCTTCGCTTCATCTTCCAGATCGATTCGTTTCATCTTCTCCTTTAACGCATGTGTTCTTGGATTTATGCTCGACATTGAGACGTTTGATCTTCTCTGTAACGCTTCTGCAGCCTGTATGCCACGTGTCCCGCACTTTTCTACATCTTTCGTAATGGCTCCATGAAAATCATGACAAAAAAATAGCATGCAGCTTTGTCCGCCTTCCTGGCCGCGAAAACGTGACATGTCGCGAAATCGTGACATGTCGCGATATCGCGACGTTTTCCTATCAGCAGCCTTTCTTGCCATCGCGCCCAGCGAAAACGTGACATGTCACAAAATCGCGATGCTTTTCTCATTCCGTACCATTTTCCCGTAACCTGTCATGAAATCGCGACGCTTTTCCACTTCGGGCACCTTCACTGCAACCTGTCGTGAAATCGTGACGTTTTTTCACTTGAAGCTGTCTTGCGGCAACCTGTCACGAAATCGCGACGCTTTTCATCTCCGTACGCCTCGGCCGCAACCTGTCGCGAAATCGTGATGCCTTTTCGTTTCTTTCACTCTGGCAGCTTTCTGTCGCGAAATCGTGACACTTTTCTATTTCGTACTACTCTTGCTGTTTTGGCCATGAAAACGTGACATGTCACGATTTCGCTACGCCTCTTCGCGACATTTTTTCACTTTGGGCACCTTAGCTGCTACCTGTCGCGATTTCGTGACGTTTTTCTATCTCGGGCTCCCTTGCTGCTTCTGGCCGCAAAAACGCGACATGTCGCGATTTCGCGACATATTTTGCATTTCGTACAACCTCGCTGTTTGGAGCCGCGAAAACGTGACATGTCACGATTTCGTGACATATTTCCGCTTCATGCTCCTTTGCCGTTTCTTGTCGCGATTTCGCGACGCTTTTTTGCTTTGCCCTATTTGACTGGTTTGACCCATGATTGTGCGACATGTCACGATTTCGTGACACTTTTCTGCTTCGTCTTTCTCTCTCCTCTTTGGGCCGCAAAAATCAAACACGTCACGATTTCGCTACGCTTTTCTCCCACCTGCTGCCGTTGACTGCGTTGATCATGATTTTGCGACATGTCACGATTTCGTGACACGTCGCAATTTCGTGACACATTTTCATCCTTGTGCAATTTTGCCTTTTTCTTGATTTTTAGCATCTGGGTCACTGAGATCTTCTTTGAAAGCATGCAAAAAATGTGGGTCCCCAATTTTGGGGTGTGTTGTGGATCAGCCACAACAGTGACTAAACCATATTATCTCGTAGACTACTCCACAGTTTGCACGATATTTTGTCTTTGTAGAAGATATAGCAACCACCTGTTGCTTCTTACTATGCCAAGAGACAAGACTAGATCCAAGATGAAAAATGTATCCAAAAGTCGACTTTTGATCATCAATGGATCCGACATAGTCTGAGTCCATGTATCCTTGTAGATAGAACTTGTTATTCTTTTTGTACTCTAAGAAAAAATCTATAGTACCACAGACATAATGAAGAACTCTCTTTGCTACTTTCCAATGACTCACCTTTAGTTCCTACATGAACCTTGAAATATAACCCACAACAAAATTGATATCTAACCTAGTATTTGTTAGATATATGAGACTCCCAATTAGTTGGCGATAGAGAGTGCCATCTACCTATGGTGATTGATCATATCGAGATAGCTTGAGTCTAGGTTCCATTGGAGTTGCCTTAGACTTACAGTCAATCATGCGATATTTATAAACCAATGTATTGGCATACTTATTTTGTGTTACTATGATATGATGATTTTTCTGAGTCATTTCTAAACCAAGACAATAGTGAAGAAGTCCTAGATCTGTCATTTCAAAAGATTGTTTCAAATCTTCTTTTACTGCATCAATCATACTCTCTGAGCTCCTTGTTATGATCATATCATCTACATATAGTGCTAAAATCACTATGTTAGAACCATTATTCTTGATATAGAGATTTACATCTGAAGGACTTCTTTGGAAACCATGTTGCTCTAGGTGACTATCTATTTTGATGTACCAAGTTCAAGGAGCTTGTTTCAGCCCATACTAGGATTTGATCAACTTACAAACTTTATGTTCTTGCCCTTCAACAACAAATCCTTTTGGTTGCGTCATGTACACTTCTTCTTGTAGGTCACCATTCAAGAAAGTACTTTTTACATCTGATGTAACTTCCACCCAAATTGTGCTACCATGGCACAAAGTACTCGAATGGCAGTAATTTTTGTAATAGGGGTAATTTTGGGACTGAAATGAAAGAGATAATATTACAGATAAAAGTATTACAATATATAGGTAGGAGGCCTATATCAAGACATGACAAGTGTCAAGTGAAGCTGACAAGTGTCAAGAAGGCATAGTGCACATTAGAGATTCTAACATTCCCCCTTAATGTGCACTATCCTAACTATAGAAAACAAACAAGTCAACATTAGGTAACATTCCCCCTTAATGTTGACTTCTCTAAATGAAACCTATCATCCTCCTTTATTGTTGATTTTGTCTAGGCTCGTTATCTTTGCGTTTGGCTCTCCAACTATGAATAATGCTAAATCAATAGTGTATACATCTCGGTCTGTTGCCATAGGTTCAACCACTTTCATGGGTCTTTTTCCACTAGGTCAACCATCTAAGTGCCTCAGGGTCATCATGGGTGCCTTAGGATCAGCCAATTCTAGGTCTGTTGCCTCTACAGGTCATCCTCAGAGGATGTTGCCTCTCATAGGTCATTGACTAGATTCACCATGAATATCATCCCTCCTCATGGTGAACTCAATATAGAAGGTGTCGGTCTCTACCGAAAATGCACCTTAATACAAAATAATTCGAGCCATATAAGAGTGTCGGTCTCTACCGAAAATGCACTCAATACAATAAAATGATGTGAGCCATAGACTAAAATCCAAAATATGGAGGAGAGGAAAGAAGAAGAGAATCTTCTGAAGTGTCTTCGTCTGTAGTATTCAAAAGTAGATCCGAAAAAACCTTGGATAGAGTCTAGGGTGTCTATGTCTATAGTCTCTAGAATAAGTGTCCTTATGGTAATCACCTCATCTTACCGGAATGCATGGGTAACTAGCTGTTGCATCCGTAAAGTAGATAGAGGAGAATACTAGATACTAGGTTTACAAGTGCCTTGGGAGTGTCGGGTTCAACCGAGAGTGCACTCCATGATACAAAACTTTGAGGCTAAAAAGGACATCTGAAACAGCCTCAAAATTACAAATGGACACCACCATTATTTCTGTCTTGGTAAAATATTTTCGACGACTATATATAAGGCTATAGTCAGATTTGAATGGACCCTCCATCTATGGGAAAAACAATTCTTGTATTTCTGAGAAATTACATTTTCCATGTGACCTTCCAACTTCCACTTTTTGTGTGGAAAAAAAATCATTTAAGATAAAGTGACCCCTAAAGAAAATAATATCCATAGACATCAAATACTCACAGGCACTCCCTAATTCTTATACAAAAAAGTGGTCCCCTCCACTTTATAAAGGACAAATTCCTCATAAGCTTTAACAATATAATAATAAAAAACATGTAGCCCTTGTCAGTTGCTTAAAGTTCTTCACGTGGGCTTCATACATGTGTTCTTTTTATAATTTAAAAAAAATAGATGGGACCAGAATAAAAAACATATTCACCTCAGTGCCATAATTACTACTTATCAATGCCACCAATAACAACAATCATGATCTAAGCACTAGCATCAACAATCCAACAACATAAAACACACAATGTCGCTAAGGAATAGCATACAACATCACCATCCAGTTTAAAAAAAAAAAATGTATCACAAGCAATTTCTTGGAAGACAACATATGTCCATGTCTGCATTGCACACACCTCCATTTAAACAAAATACTTAACCATTAGTGCCAGATGAATCTCCCTGTTATCTGCCATGGTTCGGCACTATCGTCGTGCGCACGATCCCGTCAAAATAAATTTAAAACAACATTTTTCAGACCTCCAAAAAAAATCGTTCTGCTTGAGTTTCAATCGATCACCAACAAAAAGTGCCCACCATTCACATATTGCACCATGGCTACAGCATCTCCTCTCTGGATAATGACCAGAGATTTGGGTATATCCTCCTACTCCGTGCAAAGCAATATAGCTCAGACGAATATCTGAATCGAGCCTGGTGATTTTCGATCCCTCCACACATCTCCTTTTGTTGGTTCATGCAAATGACGTAATCTGAAGCATTCTCCAAATTATCGCACAAAAAAAACAAATCATCGTGACGTCTTGAACATAGGGCTCAGGGAATCAACAACTTGATGTGGTTAGTCTCCTCCCCACTTTCTCTAAAAGCCCAAGCTCCCAAGCTCTAAAATTTGTAGCATCAACCTTCACGATCTTGTTGCCAAACATCTCATCAGCATAGGTATCTCCTTCACCATCGCTAAAACATTAAAATGAAAAATAATAGCTAAGAAGTTAGGAACAATTGCACAAAAAATTATGCGACGTTCTTTGACCAATAAAACCTTCATGATACAAAAAAAAATAGATTGCCTATGCCCATCGTCAAATAAGACTCGTCGTATTCTCAATCAAAGAAACAATCGCCGTTCCATTTTAAAAAAAGATCAAACTTCAAAATTTAAAATTAGGTTAAAATTCAGTTGAATTGCAACTCGTCGGGTGAACTGGTATAAAACAATTCACGGGCACAACATGACTGCACAATAGTGTCATTAAAGCCCCCCAAACCACAATAGCGATGCATCCCACACCACAACGTAGCCAAATATTGCACGATATGACTTCTCCATCCATCACGACAATCGACATCATCCAAAAAAAATCAATACAAGCGTGGTCGTCGAACTGTCATCGAATTGCAATACCATGCGTTGCATCATGGGAGAACTAGAATAAAATTTATCACCATTTAATATGACCACCATCACCGTGGATTCGCATCATTAAAGACAGGATGTCTATCTCCCAATAGACGTAGCTAGGTGATGAAAAATTCGTGACTTTGAACAACTGTCCGCTGAGTATTCTCCTCCATGCACAAAAACTGCCACTATGTTCGTTGAATATTTGCAAATATTCAACACGGTATACCTGAATGCCATAAAATATCCACCATTACTCGAGTAATACAAACACCATAATAGGACTTCCATGTGTAGATTATTAATGACAAATAAGCAAAAATAACTTTTAGATTCACCATATTCTCATCACGTCTGCAGGTTAGAACTTTTGGGGACGCTTGAGAGTTGTTGCGCAGTGATTGAGGGCCAAAAAAAATAAAAAAAACTGTACTGAATCCACCAGAGGACGTTATGGGCATAAAAAGGTTTACGACACATAGAAAAAAAAAATTGTAGTTCAATAAATCAAGAAATTACATCCACAAGAAGAACTTCCTATTGGTTTCTACAGCAGTAAACTCCAACAAATTTCATGCCTGTAGCTCCAGCCTCGTGTACCTACACTTCAAATTCTCCCTCCAGACCGTGATAACCGTGGTAGATAGCAATACTACGACCATATCAGAAATAAACAACAATGCCTCACGCAAATCATTTTCAACCATGACTCCCGCACGTCACTGGAAATCTCACCATTAAAAGAAAAAATATGGCCTATATCAAAAACATGACAAATGTCAAGTAACATGACAAGTGTCATAAAATAAGCATAGTGCACATTATAAATCTAACAGGCAAAAGTATCTTCATAATCTATGCCTTCTTTTTTAGCATAGCCCTTTGCAACAAGATGGGCTTTATGCTTATCAATAGTACCATCTGCCTTATACTTCACTTTGAACACCCATTTGCAACCAATGGGCTTCTTTCCTAAAGGTAGATTTACTAGCTTCCATATATGATTTTTCATGAGATATGTATGTTCTACTTCCATAGCAGCCTTCCACTGAGGCTCACTAAGTGCATCCTGAACTGTTATGGGTTCATTTTCATCCAATGTTGTCATGTAAACCCTTTCATCCTCCATATATATTTCCCTATATTTCTATGCATCTATAGATAGTCCATAAAATTATTAGCAAAGCTCATCAACCTCTGAATTTGATGCTTCTGCTCTCATCTATTGAGTCATACTGCGAGTACAAGGTCAATTTAGAGTTAGATCTGGAAGTGATGTCAACTTGTAATCTCTCAATGTACTGGTATACCATTTTGGAATCTTGTTCTATGGGGGAGGAGCCTCTTGCTTAGGCTTATCGTCCTCAAGGTATACATTTGTAGAAGTGTTATTTGATGTGAAAGCTTCATAAAATACCATATCTCGACTTATATATGTCTTCTTGGTCATAGGATATATCAATTGATATCCCTTTAAATACTCATCATAACCTAGAGAGATACGTTGCAGGTTTTTATCATCTAACTTCTTCCTTTTTTGTTTTGGTATGTGCATGAATACCTTACATCCAAAAACCCTTAGATGAGAAATGGAGGGTTTCTTACCATTCCATGCTTCTTGTGGAGTTTTACTCTGTAGAGCTCTTGTGGGTGATATATTTAGGAGGTATGATGTTGTACTTACTACTTATGCCCTTATGATGGTGATAGTATAGGCTATTGTCAGTTGTCTCTTAATCCCATGTTCATTTAGAAATGATAAAAATTCTTTGGAAGTATATTCCCCCCTCGATCTGAGCGAAGGATTTTTATGGAACATCCTAACTCCTTCTCAACAAGCTTCTTGAATTGTTGAAAGTATAGAAATGCTTCTGACTTTAATTGAAGAAATAAAACCCACATATTCTGTGAGTAATCATCAATAAAAATTTGAAAATACTTCTTTCCACCATATCTGGTTGGCATAGGACCGCACAGATCGATGTGTACCAACTCCAAAGGTTTCTTAGCTCATGAAGAGCTAACTTCAAATGGTACCCGATGTTGCTTCCCTGCTAAGAAATCCGAGCAAACTGGTAATGTGGATGAAATGGTGGGAAATCATACCACCATATCATATTTGCTCAACTCAAGCAAATATCCTGAACTTAGATGCCCATATCTCTTGTGCCATAAAGAATTAGCCTCCTTGGTAGTTGTTGCTAGGGCAACATGAGGCATTGAAATGACATCTAAAATGAACAAGCCATGCTTGTATGATCCTGTTGCTACATGTTTTTCTTTTTTGGTTATAAAACATTTCTTATTACCTTTCTCAACACTGAACATAACATTCATGTCTCGATCCAAGATCTGAGGTACTGACAATAGATTGTTAGCCAATCCAGGAACATAGAGTACCTTCTCAATATGATATTTGCCATATGGAAGAGTGATAGAAACATCACCTTCAACCCTCACTTGGTAGGTCTAATTTTCAATAATTGTTACTGGCTTACCTTCCTTTTCCTCAAATGTCTTAAACCACAATTGATCGCCAGTCAAGTGCTTACTGGCACCTGAATCAATATACCACCCTATATATTTTTGTTGAGGTGAAGTATGAGTCATGAGCACCTTGTGTGCTCACTCAGAATTTGATTTCGATTCTAATTCGACAAAATATGAGTCTGATTTTAATTCGACATAAGCAACATTCCCCTTGGGTGGCTTATTATTCTTCTGTGGTTTGTATTTTCCTTTGCCCTTATTCTTATGATCTTGGTCATTCTGTTGATTTTTCTTAAACCAACACCTATTGGTGTCATGGTTATTCATATCACAAATATTGTAATATTGTTTGTCTTTCTGTTGATGTTGTTTCCCTTTTCCCTTTGATGAAGATCCTCCTTTTTGAAATTGACCATGTTTCTTACCCCCTTGTTTGGTGTAGAGAGCATTATCTGGTATTTCATCCTTATGGAACTGATTTGCCTCTTCAGTTTGTAGCAAATTCACTAATTTCACAAAAGACACTTGTCTACCAGATACATGAAGTGAGGTTATCAACATCTTATAGGAGTCTGGTAATTCTCTCAAGATGACAAAGGTCAAGAAAGCATCATCCACTGGCTATCCCATAGCATTCAATTTGGCTTTCAATTCCACCACTTTGCATAGGAATAGGTCCACTGTCTCACCAGATTTCATACTAAGTGTATGTAGTTGAGTTTGAAGGTGTAGAATAGTGGACTGATTCTTACCTTCTTAATTAGTAATCAAAGCATCCCAAGATTCCTTACTAGTTTTGGTATCATAGATATGAGGCTGGACCTCATCTATAGTAGTAAGCAGAATAAACATGAGATATCTTTTGTCCTTCTTATCAAAAGCATCTTGATATGCTCCTACTGTTCTAGGGCATTTTGTAGTGCCAGTCACTACATCCCACAAATCTTCCACTTGAAGAATAGCACACATCTTATTCTTCCATGGTGCAAAGTTAGAACCTTTCAGCAACTGTGAATCTGATAGATATTTGTGAATAGAGGCCACTATGAAGGTTCATTATAACACCAAATGGCCCCCTATCTTTATACCTACCAGGAATTTCTATCGAACTTATCTATATATACCCGCCCTTATGTAAGGGATACTATAAGTATATACGAGCATAATGATGTGTAACTTAGGCGATACTAAAAGGGAATTGTTTTGTTTATGAAACCTACCGTAGAAGGTCTTTCCTCATGCATGGGATGTAACTTCCCCTAAACACTTTGGAAATCACTTCGTTAGGATTTACGTCTAACAACAATAATGATTAGGGTATAAATGGAGTGAATATTAGAACTAGTTTACCTTATTTCTCCTCAATGATTGATATAGAACAATCTCAGATGTCATTATTGCAGCTATATTAGGTTTTAGATACAGTAGTCCAAGCATGATAGCATTACCTGTAAGTGTGGACCAGAGGTATCATAGATACCGAAAGTTGTGCAATAAATTGCACAAATAGGTTTATAAATTTGTGGTCTTTTCTTTTTATTTATTTTATGATTGATAATGTAATAAAATAGGAAATTTAAATGCAAAATAAAAACACAAATGCCCATAATTTTAACTACTCTAGGTGTCGGTTTCCATCGAAAATGCACCTATTACAATGCCAATTTTACAATGATAAATATTCACTTTCCACAAAGCAACAATTTTTCTTCCCCCCTTTGTCTTAGAATTTTGCAAAAATAATGCTTGAAACCCCCCCTTTTTGTTGCAAAATAAACAAGGATGAAAAATTGTAGTTGGACCCTTTCAAATTAAAAAATAAAATAACTTATCCCTCCAAAATTGCTATGAAAGGAAAAAAATCGAAGTATGGAAAAATATATCAAAAATTTTGCATCTCCTCTAGCTTGTGGCAGAACAAAAATGCTCCTGTGCCCTCCTTTGACAAAAAAATGCCCCTAGTTTGCAAAAAATGACCCTCCATGGTCAATAACAGGCTAGGCAAAAAATGTCAAAAAAATTGTAAAAATTGACACAAATTTGTCAAAAAATTATCAATTTCTTGCTGGGCGTCAAAAAACAAAAGTTGTTGGGCATCAACCTTTCTTTCTGGGTGTCAACGGTGCTCACTAGGCATCAATCGATGCTATTTGGGCATCAACTGTGCGTGTTTGGCATCAATATCACCTGTCGAGCATCAATCTAGCGTGTCGGGCATCAATCTCGCATATTGGGCATCAATTTATGATGGGGGCATCAAAAAAAAATATTTGGAATCCCTCTATGAGATTCAAACCATATACCTTGTCTATGGCAATGAGTGCATTGAACCAACTGTGCTACCAAGTACACAGGAATGGAAGGCCAACGACTTGGCCTTAAAGATGACAAGCAGTAGTTTTTTTTTAAAACAAATGGGATAATCCCACATGCATCCAACGGATGCACTCTTGGCTCTTTAAAATATGGGAGAGCCACCTTTGAAGGTGATTGTATTTAGGCATTCATCCCCTCCCATTCGTTTTACTTGAGTGTGGTCCACGTTGAACCTTCGAACCTGCCTAACCCTCAAACCTTCGAACTCGCCATTTGTCCTCTATCACATCCACATCAGCCTTCGAAAATTCAAGTCCACCATGTGTACTATGTCACGTCTACATCAGTGTATGGTTAATTTCAAGTTCTCGTGTGTCCTCTGTCAGGTCCACATCAACATCTATTAAGGGTTTGGTGTCCGCATATCCTCTGTCATTCTACATCTGGTTCATCTTGTCTATCAGGGTTCGGTGTCCTAAGCATTGGGAAACATGCTACCATCCTTGTACTCAGTTTTGGTAAATGTTCTTGTCCTTAGCATTGAAAATGTGCTATCGTCCTTCATCCTTGTCCCACCTTTGGCTCTGGTACCATGTTATGAATCTAAGCAGTAACTTGATATTGCAAAGAAGTTGAATTAAATATAATGGAATGTGGTTCTAAGGTGGTTAATGAACCACCAAATAAGTTGCATAACTACCCAAATTGGAGAGCGCCTAGATGCACTATTTTACCTAGCTTAATAATGTAATATAACATGCTTTAATAACATGCTATATGCTAACAATCTCACATTTTGATCTCTAGAAAAATTACTTGATTTTAAAAAACATCACTACCCCTGATCCAAATGACTGAGTTCATAGGATAGTATCTCCCTCAATACTACTAGATTCTTTCATATGACCATTCAATTTGAAGCTCTTCAAATTTTGAACAAAATGGTGCAAAAATCATCTAAGTTATACACCTTTACACAAAGATATAGCTCCCAGAAAATGAGATGTCTTCTTGGAATTATTTTGCCAAAATTTTATAGTCTACAAAAAAATTCCCACTCTACCATAAATTTTGCTTTGATAGCACTTATGAATCTCTATTCTCATTAACACAAATCATTCATCATTATGCAGAAATATCAAATCATTCATCCATAAATAATTATCCACAATACCAATCCACACAATGAGACATGGATAGATAATATCCTTTATGTAGGGCAAAACCAATAATACGCCTTAAGGAATAACTCCACAAGATCTTCGAAGTTGAGAGTACCACTTAGAGAGAACAAAGTCTCATAATCCACTTCATGGGAAAATATTATTACAATTAGCACTTCATATGAGTGATGATCCTTACAATGAAAATATCATTTTTTTAACTACCCAACTTCTAATGCTACTTTGGGGAGCCGAATACTAAACCATCATCCCACTCATTATTATAATATAATATAATATAATAATATAATAAACCTTGGGTCATGTGTGGCCCATGAAAACCAATGTAGCAATAATGTGGGGGTACATTATTTCCAATCATCAATTTTCAATAGGTGATTCAGTCGATGATTCCCAACAACTACAACTCCTCTCTATTGACACTCATAGATGATTAAACAACCTCGGATGTAAAGTATCCCTCTTGATGATAAATATTTCAATGACAACACTATTTTTCAATGGTTTTATGACTACACAATCCTAGATATTACAATAAGCTATAGTTGTGATGGGATACAACACTCTCCCTTGTGTCAACAACCTGATGATGATACATTTTTTCACTTATGTCAACACTCTTTAGGATGTCATTTAATATGACAATAATATTAGATCAATTTTTCTCATGATAGCATGTTCCATGACAATATTTGATAGATGGTATCAAACAAATTTAAACTAAATTAGTAGGTTCTTTATGGTGATCCTATTTGATGGATTTGGTAGAAACTATTAATAATCAGTTCATATTTTACTCCATTTGATGATAGTTTATTCCTTAGTATTTATGGTAGGTTCAATTGTAGCATCGACCTTGTTGGTATTCTTTCATGTTGCAACCACCTATTCCCCAGTTAGAATATTGAGGATAGTATCATGGTCTTTATCATCTAAATCTAGGACTACATCATGTAACTTTTGTCAATAATTCCTGAAAATGCTCTTCAACCAATAGTCATCAAACAAAGCCTAGATTTTTTGATCATGTCATCCTGCAATGGTGATCTTTAGGAATAAACTCCTAGTTGGACCCCTACATAATCAACTACATCAATTTGGTAGTATCTCTTGTGCACACTAACCTATAAATGCATAAAGATAAATACATGAATAAAATATTTCTAATTCATAACAACACACACAGACTCCAAAATTGGTAAATGGACACAAAATTAGTTGTAATTGTATTAACAATATGCTTCGTAGCTATAATGGGTTACATTCTTTGGAAAATTATATAAATTTATATTCCTATCATAATCACACTACCTTATCTCTACCCTCCTCCATCTTGCAAATCCTTTCCAATTTATAAACATGAAATTTAGTTACATTTTAACTTCCACTCGACAGTTCAATTTATGGGTGTCGATCTTCTTGTTTGGATGCTTCAAATGTTTACACATGGATGCTCCTACATCATACTCACTGGGTGACAAAAATATTTCATGAATATTGGTGAAATCCTCAATGGAATTTCATATTTTGTGATCTTGAAAGCTTTCATCCATGTTGTTGTTTCAACTCCCTGATTCTTCCATTTAACTAGATACTCTAAATATGTATTTCCTTTTATCTTTCTCACCACTCTGGAACCTATGATGGCTTCAATTTTATTGCATTCCTTATCTAAAATTTGTGTTATCCATTTCTTTGTTGAAATGTCAACCACATGAAAAGAAATGTCAACCACATGATCTTCATCATCACCTTTTGGTTGATCACAATATAGATACAAGTCAACGACATTAAATATTGGGAAGATACCAATGCCCTTTGGAAGCTCAATTTCATGAGCATTGATATCAAAATTCTTCAAAACATTACAAGGTCCAATATTATTCCAATTGAGATTATTGTAGGTGCCTTTGGGAAATATTTCCTTTCAAAAATGTGCCAAACCCAAATATCCAACCTAGAATTTCTGTATTCGACACTTGAGTTCAGCATATTGCTTGCATTTAATGATCTTATTTTCCAAATCAACCTTCACTTCACAATGTAAATCTTGCATATATTCAAAAAAATCCTTGATAATAGCACTAGGTTTATGCAATTTAACTATACAAATCATCTACTCCTCACATATGAGTTCCATATACAATATGGAATGGAATTTTAGTCATGCCTCTATTTACTAAATTGTTATATGTGAATTCTACCTGTGCCAATATAGTATCCCACAACTTTGACTTCTTATTAACTAGACATCACAATAAATTACCAAGGATTCTATTCACTACTTTGGTTTGTCCATCTATTTTTAGGTGATAATGTAAACTAAAGGTAAATTTGGTATCCAAAATATTTTATAAGGTATGCCAAAGTGACCCACAAACTTTGTACCCCTATCCAACATAATGATCTTTTGCAAATCATGTAATCTTGCAACTTCTCAAAATAATAGATCATCAATATGGGTAGCATCATTTATATTTATACATACCTAAAATATGTTATTTTGAGGAGGCTACCTATGTGGACACCTTTTCAGGCCATATGACCCACCTTGGGTATCCCTAAGGCTTAATAGTGGTTCATACCACTCAAATAGGAGCAACCTATCTTTTGCAGCCTAGACCGTCATACCTAGGAGTAGTCCTTAGAGGCCATCATACCCCTAATGGCCAACAGACATGGGCACACTTGTAACAAACTCAGGCTCCCATGCTAAGCTAAAATTAGTTATAGGATGGTTAAAAATTTACTGATAAGCATGAGAAGGTTCTAGATGTGATGTTTGGTCTTCCTAGATCCTAATCGATTCTTGGTTCTTGGCTTCTCTTGCAAGCCAAGATTGCCATTTTGAAAATCTATAATAATATGTCTTACCTTCATGAAAATGATATTGAATTCTCCATGATGAAGTACTACCAATTTTTTTACTAAAGAAAACATCCTCTCATAAGCAACGAAGTGCTGCTCAAATATCATTATGGAGTTATCAAATGCAATAATGGAGTCCCTTGGAGTTTGAAAAACAAATTCAAAAATATTTTGACATCAAGTGAGCTTTATTTTATGCTATTTTTTCAATTCAATCATGATTCAAGTGCATGATCCATGAAAAATAAATTTGGTAGACCAACCTCAACATTTCCCACAATGATCACGAAGTAGTTTGTTGTTCAGCGGTCACTTCATCCCAAAGTGGCCCGCAGGTGCCACCACCCTACCCTAGGACGGTCAGTAGGCATGGCCACTTTACCCCATGACAACCTCTCAGTGATATTTTCTTTTCATATGTTTCTTAGTTACAATTGCTTTAGCAACATTGAATTTGTTTTCTAGCATAATTTTATTCCATTTTTCATGCATCTTTTCATTGTTTTCAGCATCTTTCTTTTAAGTTTTTATCATGGATATGGACCACATCATAAGATGTTTCTAATTTGATATTAATGTCTTGTAAATCTTCTTGTGTGTAAGTTTCAGATATTAATAGGAGATATTCAACAAAAATATTCATCAATATTTATCTCATCGTGCGGAGGTCACAAGAAACCCTCCCAAAATTAGTTTTGAGGCTGCAAATATTCTGTGGGATACACCTACTTTTGGGTTATTTATTGTAAATTGTATCAAATTGGTATAAATACCTAAGAGTGATATCTTTTTAATCATATTATGAAGGAATATTTCAATATTAATAATAAGGACACCATTTTCTATATTTCTTGCTTTGATATTAGATGGTTACATGATTGTATTATCAATTTGATTTTATATAACTGTTTGGGTGTACAGTTTTTGCATACTACAATGGCGATCATGGTCATAAATTGGCTAAATTTTCATAAATCTATCACTAATTACCTATTTCCTTGATTTTCTTGATTTGTAGGTACCACCACTATGGGCTAGAATGGCTTGTAGGAGCTACCATCCTACCCTATGATAGCCAACAGATCCTGCTACTCTGCCCCTTGATGACCTCAAAGTAAAATCAGAAAAATCAAAGAAGTAGCAACTTCATTAGATGTGGGCTTCACTGTGAGTTTTTCTATACTTAATTTTCTTGCTTTCCATAGAAAAAGTTATAATTTCATGTTTTAATTGGAAAATATAGAATAATTCTTAAATTTGAAGTATTTTGTCTGTGATCGCTCCTAGGTCTAGCGACCTCTGTTGTTGGATGCTACTGGATCAAGTAGCCCCTATTTTTTATCACTTATATGTCACACAACCTCTACTGCAGACCATATTACATAGAGATGACCTCTATTTGCTAATTGTGTGTATTGTGTGCTTGCTACCTGTACAAAGGTTGACATCATAGTAGGGTGTGTAATTTTAAATTTTCTAAAATTGAAACATTTTTACCTAGGATTGTGAACATTTAAAACGTTATTTCATGCATTAGAAAAAATTCATTAATTGCTCTGTGTTTGCATTTTTCTTTTTACATGAGATAAAAAGAACCCATACACACCACGCATCATATTAAATATTAGTGAGTTGGAATTCACACCTAATCGTTGATCAAGACTAACAATGGTGGCCTTCATCACCACCTCGTTGGCTTGTTTGTGATTATTTTTCACCCTATTTTGGCCAAGTCCAATCCAAGAACCATCATAGCTGAGGAATATATAAATTATCTCTAGAGAGGTATATCATTGACCGAGGTGAACTAGGTGAGGACTAGTAGGACCTGAACTCCCTCACTAGATTTGGAATTCATCACCAAATCTTGGTGGGTTTCACAACCTAGACTTCATCACTAGGTATGTGTGTGAGAGGATACAAGTGAAATACCTTAAACTAAGAATTTAATCAAAAAATAAAAAACAAATAAGAAAGTAATAACATCAACAAATCAAAACACACCAAACAGTTTAGGAATCACAAAAAAAAATGTCTTTGAACAAGATATTTTATATACTTTGTTTTTTTCCTTTAATGTATGTATAATCAACACATAATGGTCACCACACGTAGCCATGCTCAATCACAAATTGAAGTTATAATAAATATACAAGGAGGTCCAGAATGTCTTCACTATAGTCCAATTAACTTACTCATGCCTAAACGGTAGCCTAACAATTTTCATGACAATAATGCCACTCATAAGGGATCCAACCATCGATGTACCCCTACTAGGAGGACAAATATGGGACCTCCACATGATAGAGAAGATGATCTTCTCAGACCACACCCATATCATGTTATTTCTAGATAAGATCCACCCATTGAGGGGCCAAGCAGAGGGGTAGCACAAATTTGTGTCCCTAATCAATCTGCACTTCCATATGAGCATGGGGTAGAATATATACCTTTACCTAGCCTATATGAGGGAGTTACTCCTCCTGATCATCCCTGGTTGAATCAAAATCTTAATAATCTATATAGATATGGCATGAATGCTACTCGTAGAGCGACTTATTTTGTTCATACCCACTCTAAGGATGAGCAAGAAAAATATCTAGTGCATCCCATCCTCACGTACAAAGAGTGCTCTACACGGACATGTCATACTTCCACACCATCTTTGTATGAAGATAACATTCCTAGGGTTGAACATCGAGTTAATGCAGCTTATATCGATCGAGGGAAAAGCATAGCTATTCCTACTGTATGCACAAAAATATCCAAATCCTCTCATGTTGATACGAGAACACATAGATCCTATACAACTAATCAGATAGATCAATTACCTAGGCCTAATAATAGTTAATGAGAGCAATTACTCCAATCATAGTTGGATTATTTGCAAAAAGAAAGAGGGTGCCTAGACAATGAACATGTAGAGAAACAAAGACTACACCATCAAATATTGTATGAATATATATTGTGTGAAGAAATAATTCTCAAACAGATATTGCATGAGGAGCAATCACATAGGGTAATCTACGATTAAATTCCTATACCTAGTACATATAGGCAAAAACCTAACCTAAGGTGCACTGCACAACATCAGGAGTTGCCTTCTAGGCTGACGGACAACCATCCTCCTCCCACATCTATTCATCATTCTTGGTTGTGATAGCATCAATTGCTAAATCAGATAGAATACGAAACATACAAAGAGATAGAACCTGAGTACCAAGATCAAGCGTATCTTAAGTCATTTTGTGAATATGTGGTGGACGATTACATTTTTCCACTTTAGTCTAACAAAAATTTACCACCTCCACCTCCTAGGATATTAATTCAAGATAATGAGATCATATCATCTCATGCATATAATATCCTTATAGAGTAAATTAAATCGATATAAAAACAAGGAATGGGATATCAAAAGTTGATATTGCATAAACTATGCAATCAACCCCTTCACTCGTTATTTCCTTGTCCTCCTTATCTAGAACACTTTGAAATGCCAAAACTAGATAAATTCAAAGGAGACGAAGATACACATGAGCATGTAACAAATTTCATGAACTTATGCTTCCAGTTTCAATATTATGATGCTTTGTTGTTGAGAACCTTCTTGATAACACTCTCTAGAATAGCCTTAGAGTGGTATAATCAACTACCAAGATATAGCATCTCTAGCTTCGAATATCTAGCCAATGCCTTTGTATAATGCTTCTCCTTTGGCCTAAAAAATAAGGCTAATGTAACTAAATTATCAAACCTTTATCAATTTGATGATGAGCCAGTTATGGATTATAGAAATAGATGGATACAGATAATTTCAAAATTACCTTTCACCATACTAGTTTTAGAACTGATTCAAATGTTACCAAAATTTGCTCAAAACACATCTCACTACTTCTTTAGTTGAAACAATATCAAACATTTGAGGAGGCTTTGGTGCAAGCTAAAGTTATTTAGGATATCAAGGTCTAGGAGGGGGAAATAAAACTTCACAAAAAGGAGTGGAATAAAAATCCTCAAAATAACTACAATCAAATGAAACCAGCTCCAGTAAATCAAATTGTTTTGAACGTGCCTAAAATGAAGAAATCTCCATAGCAACCTAACTATAAGGTTCAACCTCCTCTAGCACACTACAATAATCAACACCAATGAAACCAAGCACGGGATAAGCCACATCATCCTCCTCATACCTATAGGCCACTACTTGAGTCTTTGATGTCCATTTTCAATAGATTATGTGAGGCTAAGGCGATTACCTTACCTAAAATCCATTTGGTAGATATTGCCCACCCAAAATTTAAGGGGTATTGAGAGGATTTATATTGTGCTTATCACCATCAAAACTATCATGATATACAAGCATGCTATGGATTAAAAAACCTGGTACAAAACATGTTGGATAAGAACCAATTACAAATCAATAACCCTCTTTCCCTTGATAATCATTATATGGGTATTTTTAAAGATCCCTTAACCACTCATGTGATCAAGGACAAACATACTAGGCATGTCAATGAGATACATATGGATCCACCCACTCAAATATTTGTAGGTATGATTAACATTGTAATAAGAAACAGAAGGTATGAGAAATTCATGCTACTTGTGGTGCCTATCTGAATTCCTTTTGCACCCCAGCATAGGTTGGCTTAAAAACCTCTTTCAGGTCCACCACCTCCACTGGTGGTAACCATAAAAAATAGGCTTACACAAATCCTACAAATAGCATCAGATAAGATTTCCATATACAATCTTCTTCAACAATTGCCTAGACATAGGGAAGCACTTATAGAAATTCTAAAATCTATCAAGCTTTAGCCCCAAGATCCTAACACATTCATAAATTTTTTAGGGCATGTGCAAAAATATAAAGAATCTATGGTAACCTTATATGACCATGAAATAAAATAGGTACCATCAAACGTAGTGGATCCCCTGTTACACATTATTGCTTGCATCATTTGGATCCCATACAAGTGAGTATTAATTGATATAGGCTCATAAATCAACATAATAATAATGATTTCTTTAGAGCATTTAATCCTTCTAACATCACACATAGTATCTTATACCTTCATGCTATGGGCTTTCGACAATGCTTTATGCTCAATAGTAGGTACAATAGTCCTACCTATTCAGGTGGGACTAAAAATAATCTCTATATTATGCCATGTATCGGAAGGAGCAATGTAATATAATATAAAGCTTGAAAACCCTTGGATCTGGAACATGAATGTGTTCCTTCAATTATACATTAGTGTATCAAATACGTTCATGAAGGACAAGTTCATGTCATCCCTTCAGATGAAAAACCATTTAAATACATAAATCAGGCCAGTAATCTGAGGGAGTTTGTTCTACTCTTGATGCATCTAGATATTAGACCAAGTTCCCCCATTAAGTGTCTAGTGCACCCACAAAAATATGCACATGCTCATCCATCCACTTCATTACCATCAATCCCACCTAAACCATCAACTACTTCTAACATTCCTTCCTCATCATAATATCCTTCGATCAAACAAAATTTAAAGGTGCCAATGGAAGATCCTCCACAAGTCATCCCTAACATTTCTACAATAAAAATTTTGATTCCTATGGAAGAGGAGGAATCACTTGCCATAATGGATGACATACCTCAATTCACATCAATCACATCATCAATGACATCATCCACACCCCAAGTGACCATTCACTTAGTTAACCCCAGGCTCACAGAATATTTTGTACAAATGTTACATTTACACCAATTATTGAGTTTTCTCAAGACATGGGAAGACCATGTGCCCCCCCCTTGTCAATTGGAATAGTGGAACCCCTAGGTATACCACCTAATCAGATGAAATTTATATATGGGAGTTTCAAGCAATTCATAGATCAGTCTCTTGCAATTAACCATGACAATGAAACATTCACAGGAAACATATATTATATGTTGAATCTTAATTTTGCTCTAAGATATTTCTACCATTGCCATTAGCACAAAAATATCTAGGGTCTTTATTATGCCTCAAAACAACCTATTTATCGTAATATCAATTGCATATAAATAAATTCAATTTAGGGTATTCCATCCGCATGCCAGATGAGATTTTGGTCGATTCCCTACAACGCTAAAGCTTAGGGTTTGGAGAGGACATTTATGATAATGAATATGCTAAAATTGGTCCTTCTTATTTTTTGGGAGATCATCTCCCAATCATAATGGTCTCTATAGAGCCCCTAGATTCTATCAATGAATCATTCGACAAGATCCACCAACAAGAGGAATCTAAACTCGATGATAATCCTAAAAATGATTGGATTGATGAATATTATGAATATGAGGGTGAAACTGAAATAGTATACTTAGGTCCTCACCACCTTCACCACTTTAACAATAATAGTGGATATATCGAGCCTATGAGGTGCCCTATTAATATAGATGGCATCTATCATAGGGTTTTTCCTCTCGTGCCTAACTGGAGGTAGTTACTACCGCCAGTGAACCCAATCATTTTATCTACTCCTAGAGTAGATAAAGAAATTCCATTTCCTCCTAAGCCTCATATAGCACATGTAGATCCATAAATAATCAATAGGTCCTACCCACGTGATAATAGAAATTACCAACCATCCATAAATATGATTTCCATTGACCTAACTACACCTCTTCATAACCCCAACAACGCTTCAAAATTGTTGCACCGCAATCATACAGCCATTGAATTTGATCATGTTTCATCATCTTTTTTGCCTATGTATGTCTTCCCATGTGAAGATATGTTACAATCGTTCCATTTTACTCCAAGGCCTATTGAGGATGTCTATAACGTTGAGGTTGAATTTGATATGATAGATCCTCCAAATCTAGTGGATGACATCTACTTAATACCTACACCTCATCAACTTGAGGAGTGATCCCATATTTCAATTTAAGAGACTTTCAATATGGATATTAGCAATGACCGTAATAATCCTAAGAAATTTAAATTAGGAGAGAGTCTATCTCTTGAAGAGCATACCATCATCACATTTCTTTTGATAGAAAAATTTGACATGTTTGCTTGGTCGTTTAAGGGCATGCCAGGTCTTGATACAAATTTGGTTACACATAACCTTACTCTGGAACCTAATATAAAGTTGATCAAGCAAAAGCTTAGAAAATGCATCCAAAAATCGCCTTAATGGTGAAATATGAGTTACAAATTTTTTGGGATGTGGAATTCATCCAACTAATTGATTATACAGAATGAGTATCTAACATGGTACCCATAGGAAAACCTGATGTGAAGATTGATATCTATATTTAAATATATAAATAAAGCAATTTCCAAGGATGCATTCCTTTTATTGAACATTGATGCTCTAGTAGACACAACTGTTGGTCATGAAATTTATCCCTTATGGATAAAATTTTTAGGCTATAACTAAATTTGGGTCAAGCTTAAATATCAATATAAAATAGCCTTTACCACACCATGGGAAACATTTTGCTATAAATTTATGTCATTCAGCCTTAAAAATATTTGCAATCTATCAACAGGCCATGACATACATCTTTCATGACTATATGCTCAAAATATTGGAAGATTATATAGAAAATTTGCTTTCCAAATCTCTCTTGCGTGAAGAGCATGCAAACGTTCTACGAAAAGTCTTCAATCTCCTAATAGAGCATAATGTCATACTAAATCCTAAAAAGTGTGTTTTAGGTGTTACATCAGGAAATTTTTTGGGATTCATAGTCTTTAAGAGAGGGATCAAAGTAGATCCCACAAAGGTCAAAGCAATTTTAGAAATTCTTTCCGCTACTAAAATAAAGAGCTTTGTAGATTTCAAGGTAAGGTATCATCCATAAAATGCTTCATAGCATAATTTTTTAATAAATGTTGACCCATGAATTGACTGCTACACAAGGGGGTACCATTCAATTGGGATAAGGAATAACAAAAGGTCTTTGACTAGATAAAATAGTACTTGGTATCACCGCTAGTATTAGCTCCACCTCAACTAGGTGTGCCTTTATTGTTGTATATTTTAGCCATATATTTTTCTCTAGGGACCATGTTGATCTAGAAGAATAAAGAAAATAAAGAATAGGCTATCTACTATATTATTTGTACCTTGGTCAGTTATGAGCTTAAATATGCATACATTGAGAAGCTCTACCTAGTAGTGGTGTTTACTACCAAAATGCTTCACCACTACATGTTAAGTCATACAACGTATGTCATGTCAAAATAAAATGCTTTGTAGTATATGATGAGTCGCACATATTATAATACATGAAGTGCAAAGTGGATCATGCTATTGATGGAATTTTATCTTGAATTCATTAGTCATAAATCACCCAAAGGTCAAGTCATAGTTGATCAGTTAGCAGAGGCTCCTCTTTAGGATGATAAGCCTCTCGTAATTAAACTACCCGATGATGCAGTGTTTGCACTGTCAGAATCATCCAAACTAGAAGAACCAGAAAATAAAGTAGACATGGCTTTGTTCTTTGATGGTTCCAAATGTGAGCAAGGGGGTGGTGAAGGTATTGTGTTTTTCACACTACAAGGAGCTTCTATGCGCTTTTCATTCAAACTTAATTTCTCTTACACCAATAATAATGCTAAATGCAAGGCTCTCATTTTGGGTTTCAAAATAGCTATTGCCATGAAGATTAAAAAGCTTAATATCTTTGGTGACTCCTTACTCATCGTAAACCAAGTCAAAGGAATTTATCAATGTAGATGTCCCATATTGAAAGCATACAAAGAGCTTGTGGAAAAATTATTATCTAAACTAGAATGGTATAACATTGAGGCAGTCCCTCATATGTTTAATAACTTTTTAGATACAATGGTATCTTTGGGATCCTTAATCCCAAAAAATCATTTCAATGATTTTACAACCATCCATATTAAAATGCTCTCACAGTTAGTGATGTTGCATGAGGATTTAAATAATAAAGAATCAGTTCACATGATTTAGATAGAACCAAATCATGAGTGGTTCTACAAGGCACAAGACTTTTTGAAATAGGCATCCTGGGGTCCTTTATCTCACAAGGTCCTTTAGATAATATCACAATCATTCATCACAAGGTTGTTTCCCAATCTACATTTGTGCATAATGAATCACAAAGGGAATAAGTTGTTCAGTTAGTTGAAGCTCAAGCTTATCAAGATTAGCTCATCCAATTAAAAGATTATTTGAAACTTGGTAATATCCCTCAAGGATTATTGCATACCACAAAATAAGAATTTAAACAAAAAGTCACCAAGTATATCTTGTTAGAGGATATTCTTTATCATTGGAGCTATGATGGGCTCCTCCTTCATCATCTTGATACCTAAGAATCTTCTTGGAAAATATTGCAAGCTCATTATGGTACCTATAATGGCCATTTCAATGGCATGGCTATCGTCAAGCGCATCCTTAGAATGGATTGTTATTGGTGCATAATGGAAAAGTATTTTTGCACATATGTTAGGAAGTGTGTAAAGTATCAGTATCATACCAATATTTTGTACCTATCATATTAGGCCTTACAATAGATTCAATCGACGTGGCCTTTTTATCAGTGGGGATTCAATCTAATTGGGAAAATCTCTCCTTCATATTTAGGTTATCACATGTTAATTATAATGGCTATTACATATTTTACCAAATGGTTGGAAGCAATCCCCTTAACCACTATGATTGGAGCTCGTATTGTTAAGTTCATACTCCATAACATTATATGTCATTTTGGTATTCCATACAAAATAATATAGGATAATGGGACATTGGTCAAGAACAAATATGTGTGGGTCTTAACATCCAAATATAACATTCAGCACAACTTTGCAACACCCTATTATCCATAAGCAAATGGATAGGTAGAGGCTTCTAATAAAATTGTAGTTGCCATATTGAAGAAAATCGTCAAGGAAAACCATAAGTATTTGCACCTTCAACTACCTCTAGATTTATGGGCTTATTGAACTACCATTCAGAAACCCACTAGGCAACCCTATTTTTTCTAGTGTATGGCACTGAGGCCATTATACCCTTGGAATTAGAGATTCCATCATTGCACGTATCATTGAAATAATTCATTGATGATGACACTTCATGATAAGCTTACCTTGATCAAATGAATCTTCTTGACGAATAATGAGTTAATGCTCTTGAGCATCTGTGCATTTATCAAGATCATATTAAGTGAGCTTATGATATTAAAGTCCATTAAAGATACTTTAAACTTGAGGATCTTGTGCTCAAATAAAACCAACAAAACTCAAACCTACAACCTCATATGCAAGAAAAATTTATGTCCAATTGGTTAGGTCCCTTTATCATAACAGAGAAAATAGGACATGAACTTATCACCTAACTTCGCTATAAGGTGTTGAGGAGACCGAAACTCTCAAAATTCTTCATCTACGAGCATTTTATACGTAAAAAAGAAAACATAAAAATACAAAAACATAAAAAATTATCAAAATTACCAAAAAAAAATCACAAAACATAAAAACATAAAAATAATACAAAACATCCAAATACAAAACAATTTACATTATGTTACCATGTATTTCATTATATGCATTGATTAATTGCATTGCATTAGTCATATTCATCCATTGCATTTGCATTAGGATAGGTTGTGTTTACATGCTTACAAATGACACCATGTTTGTATGCCAATCATGAACCTCAAATCAACCTTATCAATCATCAACATGCACAATTTTCTTTATGGGCTTTTTCTTATTAAGAGGTCCTCATAAAATAGGATAGATACCGGATGAATATCAACAATGATATTTATATGACCATTGACTATTTTATGCACACTTTTTATTTTACAAAAAATTGTAGGGAAAACCCTTACATTCCACATATTATTATCATTCACATTTTCTTTGTGAGTAACTATATTTTTCAACACAACTAATGAATTACTATAGGGTGTATACTAGGGTTTTCATCCATTCAACCATCCATAGTTATCTTTTCATATGTTTTAGAAAGCTATCTTGGCTTTTAGAAGGTAAGGTCTAGTTTTGATAGTACCTTGCATATATCAAAATTCCAACACAATTTTAAACATTAACAATCCGAGTCCAAACAAGGAAATACAACACTACAAAGTGGTCCTTGTCACCTTAGAAAGGTTATTCCTTGCTCATATTATTAGGCGCATGGTATAGGATGTTGAGTATTTATAAAAGGACAAGCTCCCCCCTACCCAAACAATCCCCCTACTCTTCCACAAAATGAGCAAATTCCTAAAACAAGAACAAAATAAACAATGATTTTCATCACTAAGCAAATCCCTTGCTCAAAAAAAATAGTGATTTTCATCAATATAAATGAGCAAGTATCCCAAGTCATTAAAATAAAATAAGGGGTAACAATCTTGAATCCCTGGAATCTTTAGTATTCAAATGCCATGGGGTAATATCCATTACAGTAATGGGGTGAATGAAACCCACCTGGAAATGGAGTAGCCTTTCGCACGATGATATGTATATCACATTAGTGACCTTCTTTTGTACAGACCAATATCAACTTGTGGTTGAGCTAAATTTTGGTGGTTTGTATTTCCTAGTAGTCTATCCTAACTATGTTCAAACTCAGGATAGGATGACCATAAGGTGATCCTCATTACAACAATGGGTTGCATGAAACGCACTTGAAAATGAGGTAGTCTTAATGCCTAATTTAATATATTCACTTACACACATAGGTATAATGAATATCTAGGTCTTATTAATAGACTTGTATATTTCAATATTCTTGTAGTCAGTATACAAATTTTTATCAATCAACTAGGATGTTTGAGTCTCACAAAAAATAGCAAAAATCCCCTCATAACACAAAATCATCTCGTCAATAATCACAGTTTTCCTTATGAGATTTTGTTTATTAAGAGGTCCTCATAAAATAGGATAGATACCAGTTGAATATCAACAATGATACTTAGATGGCTACTGACTATTTTATGTGCACCATTTAGTTTTCAAAAGCTTATAGGGAAAGCCCTTACATTTTACATATTTTAGATTTCATATTGATATACAAATGTATAACTCTTATGATAAGGGTAACATTTTAATTCATTAATTTTATACATTTTGTGGTGTTTGCCATTAGTTTGCTAAACACAATTGAGATTCATTCATTATGTTTTAAATAATTAAAGCATACATGTACAATTTGCATTAGAAAATCCACATAAAATTAATACATTTACATACACATTACATTCACCATATCATGTAACAAGAATTAAATGCATAATAAATTAAATAGATTTAAAAACTTGCATTTACAATTAAACATTACATCCATATACACGTACATAATAATGCATCTATACATATAGATTACAAAATATAATCATACATCCATCACCTAATCACTGCATATCATGAGTACATCACATGTATAAATCAATACATCAGCACACCCATCAGTTCATCCATAACTCATAACACATAAATCAAAATCATAACCACATATGAACCATAAATGAGATCATATATATAGTAATATCAAAGTACATAGTGGTATAAAAATAACCTGTAGGCTACAACTGTGTAGGTCCTCAGACCTTACACCCAAAAATGCTAAATACATAACAAGACATCAAGCTGGTTCTACACCCCTAGAGTCACCTCCACCTTCAGTCTCATCCCTACGAGACTTCCTAGAGCCACTAGCCATTGATCTCTCTAGAAAATTTTATGACCTATGATTGGGTCATAGTGATGTCTACCTAGACTCACTATGTTGACTCCAGTGATAACCCCCTGCTATAGATATCTTAGGTAGACTACCACCATGTAACCTAACCTGACTCTCTAGATCAATTATATATGATACATAGAATATATGATAGGCCATGTACTCCTCTAGTATGCTCTATAGTCTTCTAATCTCTGCATCTTCACCATATTCTACCTACCCTTGAATCACTGGAAAGGAGGGTGTATCCTGACCTACAGTCGTGATGGCCAATTGGACTTATAGAGCATTTCACTCCACTATCCTACCATCCCTATTTGCTATCCTAATGACCATATGTGTCTACAAAGTGTCCCTCTCTGTAGTAACCCTATCAATATCTATTTGGATTATGGTCACTTAGGCCTTGAGGATATCTCTACCCTAAAAGAATCCCCTCCACTTTTGTTACCCACTATTGAGTTGACTCTATACTATGGTGAGGGTAGTCTCCTACTCTTCTGGCTACCCTCATATGATCTGTAATCGAGATCTCAAATGGTCTATCTCATCTATAGGGTCATCCTCATCACCCTCGCCCTCATATTGTAGCTCTTCTACCTCCTCTATAGCGTTACCCCACTCCTCTGTCCTATGATAGACTTGTCACTCAACCTCATCTCTACCCTCCTCCATTGCCACCTCTGCAAGCCTACCCATTGAACCACCTCCTTGCCATAGCTGGGTGACCTACCAGGTTTCATACTCTATACTAGTGCCTAGTTCAACCAATATGGTCTTAGCCACTATTATATCCTCCTCATCTGCAAGTACCTCTAATCAAGGCCACACTAGTTGTGTCTCATCACCTCAATGGTGATAGATGAAAGGATCCTCTGGGATATCCTAATATATTTTAAACTACTACCTGATGTGAGAGTAATGGAAGTACTCCTACTCAATTTCATGGCATCCAATGAGCCATCATTTGTGCCTCATGCACCCTAGATACTCTATAACCTCTAGCCAATCAAAGTAGTCCAAGTAAGGCCTCAAAAATACCTGCTCTTACTATAGTCTATCCAAAGATCCTACATAGTGTTTAAATCTACCTACCTCTAGCCAGCTATGACCTATGTCCTGATATTGTTTCCATCGATCCACGTACCCAATATCTATGTCATCGAACTCAAATATTGGTACTGGCAGTCCTATTGGACGATCCACTCATATGTGCTCCCATTCCCATATATAGAGGATAAATTTACAACCCAATCCTATGCACCTCTGATGTTGTATCTCATACAGCTCATCCTATAAATGTGCTATAGAGGTGCTCTCCCATGCCATGATGATTTATTCCTCAAGGTCACACTCAATCAAATATTACACCATGTCAAGAAGGTTCTAAGTGAACTTCACTCCTAAAGAATTTGGTAATAGGATGTTTGAGATAATGTACATCACTAATGCCTAGTGTTGAGTGAACATATGGGTATCATACCAGGCCCTAATCAAAAATCTACTATGGTCCATCTATTCTAGTTGAACATGTGCCTATGCTCCAATAATCCTTTGAAGCACTCTTAAAATATGTAGAATGGGAGTGGAGGTGATGGGGAACCCCTCGATAGGAATGTAGAATATACTGTAAACATCCTCCAATGTTACAAGCATCTGGCTTGTAGGGATATGAAAAGTGTTGGTCTTATTATCCCATCTGTGAGCCAAGGTTATCATATATGCACGATCTTCCATCACTATGGGAATGCACACCACCTATTTGAGGCTAATCACCTCAAACCACACCCAGTCATCATCACTAAGCTAACCCTGTAAATAACCAAATAATGTGGGTTCCTTGTAATGTGTCATCAACATATGACACCCAATGATCACACAAATCAACACAAAATCTTAAAAAATCATTAAAAATTTAAAAAAATTGGTAGCTTCTCTAGGCCCAAACGACCAGTAGGCAGGATTGCTGCACCCTAGGATGGTCACCCCAAAGGCCAAATATTTGACTTTTGGCGTTCAAATGTAGTCGCCCTACCCCATGATGGCCCCCAACCCACTAAAGAGGAGTCGCTCCTACCTAGGATGGTCCTGCAATGGCACCTAAAGAGGGGTACAACCCCATTCTAAAAATGCTAAAAATTTAAAACTACCCCTAAGCTAGCATAATCTACACATTCCTAATCTAATGTGAGGTTCATTACCAGTAGTTTAGTGAGGTTCATTTTTCCATTACTTAATAAGGTTTATTTTAATTTGTAAAATTAACATAAGAGTTCAAGATATTTCTACCTTCGTAGCTCTAGAACCTCCACTCATAGAGGCCTTTGGTTGATCCATCATGATAGTGTGTCATATTTCTAGAAGTATTTCATATAAAATAATCTCTCTTCCACCTCACTTCTCCTTTTTTCTCACTCCTAGATGTGAAAATGACATTAAATTTTTTGGAAATTTGCATTTATATTTTTCAAATTTCTTGACCGCCCTGGGGTGGAGCGATCACTTTACGGTGTAACCATCATACCCTAGGATGACCTCAAAATTTACAAGTTTCCAACATTGTACCCTAGGATGGCCTCAAAATGATAATAAATGCAAACATTTTATTAGCATCATGAGCCTCAATTTGGATATATGGTCCACTTTAATCAAAAAATTTAAAACTAACAAAAAAATCAATCAAAAAACATCTCAAGTGTACCTCATACCTAGTAACTTATCCTATACACTCGGTGATTGCAGTGAATTTCTATCAATGCAATTTGATAATATGAATAAATTACCATAAGGCCACTTGAACCACAAAATAATTCATTGACGAATCGAAATGTTCTCACTTCAATCCCCAAGAAGGCCATGCAGCTAGACTTCTCCAAGGAAATGATGTGTACATTTCATTCTTCTATGAAGTTTCATCATATCATCGAGCATAGTGATTCACCTCAAGCTTTAATTGAATTTATATCATATTATTTCCCTAAGAAAGCCATGTGGCTAGACTGTTCCATGGGCTAGAGATGTACAATTACCAATAATGGTTAAAATCATAGTTGTAACAAGATTTTCTCTTCTACATTTTTTATAGTCTTGCAATGCACAAGCAAGACATATTAGTCAAGCGACTCATCACTTTCATCACTTGACATTTCCTCATCGACTCATAGCTTGAGGGGGTAGTCATAATCACAGAATTCATAATCAAAATTCATAAACAAACACTCAATCATGCAAACTACGTTCGTCCAAGAATTATTGCCAACAACTATCACATACTTCACTATTTACTGGGGCAAAAAGAAAAAATATTAAGCCAAATATTTGTCATTCTAAACTAACGGTCCATCTAGTAACACAAAATTACTTGAATGCCTTCAAATTTGCCAAAATTTAACACAAGTTACATCCAACTAAGTGTAGGAGGTAATGATTCAAAGATGCATTCTATTTTTGTGATTGAGGCATCTAAAGGTGATCAAATCAATGAACATCAATCAACCTTCAATTTGATTTTAGGTTGTCTATTTTTTCTTAGTGTTGTGCTTTCACACAATGCATTCCAAAAAGGGGTATCTATCGACACCTAAAACACATCATTTTGAGGAGGTTACATATATGGACACCTTTTTAGGCTATATGACCCACCTTGGGCATCCCCAAGGCTTAACAGTGGTTATTACCACTCAAACAGGGCAAACTTTCTTTTGCATCCTAGACCATCATACCCAGGAGTGACCCCTAGAGGTCATCATACCCTCTAATAATGTTAGGATCTCATCCTAACCCTTAATGTAATAACTTCCTTGATGTAATAATTCCTAGTGAATGTGGGTAGTACCCACGATTAATATTTTGTAATGTTCTAAGTTTTAGCTTAGGTAGTGCCTATGACAAATGGCACCCTTTTCTATGTAACACATGGTAGATAGGTTAGGTAAGGTGGCATTGTGCATGTAATTCATGTGGCATTATGCATGTAAATTGAGTGGCATTGTGCATGTAATTCAAAGTGGCACTATGCATGTAATTCGGGTGGAATTATGCATGTAATCCAGGTGGCATTTTGCATGTAAGCCAACATTGGAAGGAAACTCTTTAAATACCCGAAAAGGCACCAATGTAATCATATTTTTGCAAATTAATGAAGTGTTGAAGGAGTTTGCCCCCTCGAAGAGGCCTGCGATTCTATCTATTGTGAGATTGTTCCTTTTAAGTAGTTTCTGTTATCATATGCATTTAATTCTGAATACTGTTATAATGTTTCTATGAGTTTATTTCCAAGCAAATGTGTGAGAGTGTGTTTATTTGAGTTGAGAGTGTGTTGTTTAGTATATTTTATAGCAAGATCCTAACAAGTGGTATCAGAGCGCTTTCCAAGGCCAAGTTCTGCTGCAACTGCAATGATTCTTGCCATCCAATCTGCCTGTTAGGTATAAATTTTGTGTGTTTTTTCCGTTCCTATTTTTCCTTATTAAAAAAAAAATCCAAAAAATACAGTGCATTTTTTTTCCAGACCAAAAAATATATATGTAGGTAGAAGCCCTGTGTCGAGGGTTTTAAAATATCATGAAGGATTTGTCTTTATTGGCTAAGCTAGATAACCCATAAAATGTCTAGTGAAGTGAGGGGCAATCAGGTTCCAATACCCAGGCCTTAGACAGAACTCGCGCACGGACTTGAGCTCCCACGTATCTTTGGGTATATCAAGAGACCATCTAGGTTTAAAAAAACTTTTAGCCATTAGGAAGCTTTTTGGCCTTGTATTACTCATAGTCTATGGGACACAACATCCTAGACGATTACCCTCCCATATTGTCATAGAGGCAGGTAGTGTGTTCAAGGGTATGTGTGGAATCCTCCTTGAGTAGTGACCTGAAATATTGGTCTGAGTACTATTGTTCATCACTATCGGTACATTAGAGGGCAAATGGGTGGTACATACTCCTCTACCTAGCATTCCATGGTTCTGTTAAAACTTCAATCTGTAAAAAATGAAAAAAAAACTAAAAAACTAAACCTCCCTATTCATAAACCTGCATTTCAAATCCCTAAAAAGTGAGCATATGAGAAAGGAGTCCTCTACTAAAAAAATAATAAAAATTACATGCATTCAGGATAGACCATGAGGGTGACACTTAAGCTGACATTTTGGAGAATAACAGTAAAATTTACAGTGGCAGTCACAGTTAGGTCAGTCAGGTCAGAGAGGTCAGCACAGTCAGGTCAGAATTTACAATTTTAAGAGTCATAACAGAACTGTCATAATAGTCACCTACAAAATATAGGGAATCTTGGAGCTAGTGAAGTCAGGACTAGGCCAACTAGTGAGCATGACAAAATGACAGTTATAGATAGTGCTCCAGTACCCAAATTTTGTTCTGTAGCTCAGAATAAAAAACTGTAAACACCGTTAGACTCAGCAAAATAGGAGATAAAAAAAAGTCTGGGGTGACCACCTCTTCGAGCTGATTATTTTGATATATAGCACCCAAGCATTTTTTTGGGCACTTACTAAAAATAGTAAGTCCTAAAAACTCAATTCTATTTTTAGTAACTGGTCACAAAAGGTTTCAAAATGGCCTAGGGTACCCGTGGACATCAAAAGGAACTAGACCACTTGGAATCCTTAACAAAAGCCATTGAGAATTTGCACTCAGATTTTCACTCCATAAGGGAAGAAGTCCAAGGTCTTCGCCTAGAGCATGAGGCCACCAGTAATTTCCTAGAAGAAGCACTGACAGAAGCAGACAACAAACTAAAAAGAGGACCACCCAAAATAGAATACCAAGCTGAGGATTTTGCAAGGAATCATGACCATGATCCATCCTTTAGAATGCCCAAATTGTACTTTCCCAAATTTAGTGGGAAGGATGTTGATGGGTAGCTATGTAGGGTTGATCAATTCTTTAGACCTCATAATGTCCTCATATTTCATTAAGTCCAGATGGCTTCCTTTAACTTGGAATCTGAGGCTCTATACTGATTTCAATGGTTACGTATTGCCAACCCAAATATCTCTTGGGAGAATTTTGAATCCCAACTACTCACTCGATTTGGTCCTAGTGAGTATGAGGACTTTATAGGGGCCTTGACCAAACTACAACAAATAGGGTCAGTCCATGAATACCAAGCTCAATTTGAAAAATTGGCCAATAAGACAAGAGGATTGAATGAAGGGTTCTTCCAGAGTTGTTATATCAGTGGGTTGAAGGTGGAACTCCAAGTGAAAGTAAGAATTTTGAAACCACAAACTATGATGGAAGCTATCAGTTTGGCCCATTTGGCCGAATATAAACTCTCTGCCCAAAGGCACCCATCAAAGTTTCCTTAAAATAGACCTTCATTTCCTCCTTGATATCAACACCCAGTTGATAATAAACCTGCTGCACCCAAGTGCCTAACCACAGAAGAGATGGATGCACGTCATGCCCAAGGATTATGCTACAATTGTGATGAAAAGTTTTTTAAAGGGCATAAGTGTGCACACAAAAAATTATTCTTGATAGATGTTGAAGAACCTGATAACTCTAACCAGAGTGATGAGGATGAGGACCCTCCGGAAACACCTTCTCCACAAGAAGTGAAATAGGAACCTGAGACAACAATTACAGTCCATGCTCTTGTAGGCATTACTACTCCATAAACCATGAAGGTTGTGGGATTTTTCAAGGGCCAACGTCTTTCCATCCTTATGGATTCAGGAAGCATGCACAACTTCATTGACCCTAGAGTTGCTCAGCAGGAAAATTGTTATATCCACACTTGTAATTCCTTTGAGGTCATGGTAGCCAATGGGGGAACCTTACCTTGTAAAGAAAAATGTTGCAATGTTAAAATCAAGATAGGGGACTATGAACTCAAGTAGGACATGTTTTCCCTCCAGTTGGGCGGATGTGATATTGTTCTGGGATCTCAATGGTTGAGTACGTTGGGCACTATCAGTTGGAACTTTTCCGAACTCTGGATGCGGTTCTCCCAAAATGGACAAACACACATCATCAAGGGCTCCCCAACAGGAACACCTCAAATTATTAGTTCAAATGGCATGGAGAAATTGCTAAAGAAATCATCACGTGGGGTCATTGCACAACTATTCTCCATCCAACTATCCACCTCTCAAATGGGTGAAACCTATCAGACCTGCAACAGATTCTCCACAAACATGAGGCCATATTTTTGAAACCAACTACACTACCATCGCATCGCTCTCACAAACATGCCATTCCATTATTGTTGGATAGTGCACCTCCCAATATCAGACCATACAGGTACCCTCATGCCATGAATTTAGATATTGAGAAAATGATATAGGAATTACTCAATGCGGGTATCATTCGACCTAGTACTAGTCCCTACTCTGCACCAGTCTTACTGGTCCTCAATAAGGATGGCTCCTAGCGACTGTGTATTGACTACCAAGAACTCAACAAGATAACTGTCAAGGATAAATTTCCTATCCCTATGGTTGATGAATTACTATATGAATTACATGGGACCATGTACTTCACCAAGCTAGACCTTCACTCTGGGTATCATCAGATCCGGCTCAGGGATGAGGATATTCTTAAAACTACTTTTCACACTCATGAAGGTCATTATGAATTTTTGGTAATGCCATTGGGTCTCACAAATGCTCCTTCCACATTTCAAAGCCTGATGAACAAAATCTTTCACCATTTTTTATGGAAGTTCATCCTTGTGTTCTTCGATGACATATTGATTTATAGTCACACATGGGAATAACATCTCAAGCATGTAGATCAAACCCTACAACTATTGGCTGACCATAAACTATTCGCAAAAATATCCATGTGTTCCTTTGGTTTGACTGAAGTGGAGCATATGGGACACATTGTCTCAAAGGATGGTGTCAAGGTTGACCCTAAGAAGATCCAAGAAGTCCAAGAATGGCCGAAACCTCACACTCTTAAGGGACTTTGAGGATTTTTAGGGATTACAGGCTATTACCATAAATTTGTCTATAATTATGGAAAGATAGCCGCCCCCCTCACCTCCATGTTGAAGAAGGATTATTTTACTTGGACAGGGTTGGCTGAGCAAGCATTCCTGGAACTCAAGCATGCCATGACGACCACTCCAGTTTTAGCCATGCCAGACTTCTCTAAAAAAATTATCATTGAAAGTGACGCTTCTGGTCATGGTATTGGGGCAATATTGATGCAAGAAGGATGCCCTTTGGATTTTACCAACAAAGCCCTATCTGATCACAATTTAGGGAAATCCACATATGCCAAGGAAATATTGGCAATATTGCATGCAGTCCTACATTGGTGACCTTACCTCATTGGGCACCATTTCTCCATCAAAATTGACCACCAGAGTCTAAAATACTTTCTAGAACAACGGGTTGCCACCCTCGAACAACAAAAGTGTGTTATGAAAAATGAACCAAATGTTTATTGAATTGAGCAATGTTTAAATAGTGTTTACAATGTTGGGAATAGTCACCGACTGAACGGCTGAAACAGAACTGTTACAACTCCTGTAACAGTAAGCCTAATAATGTAATACAAACAATATATGTTTAAAGTACGCTAAAATCCCCCTTTATTACATTATTTGGGTAATGTAACAACTAATAGCTATACTAACATCCCCTTACATTATTTTTCAATACAAAGTGAGCTGCGAAACAATTCAAATTTGACACGTCCAAGTGCCTTAGTGAAAATGTCCGCAACTTGAGCATCGGTGGGAATGTGTTGAAGCTGAATTCGGTGCTTTGGAACTTCATCTCGAATGAAATGACATTGTGTGTCAATGTGCTTTGTTCTTTCATGATGGACTGGATTCTTGACGAGGTTCAGAACACCTCGATTGTCGCAAAACAAGTGTATTGGAGATTTTGATGGATGGCCCATACTTGTCAGAATGTGATGCAACCATATCACTTCGCACACAGCTTCACATGCGGCATGATATTCTTCCTCTGTTGATGAAATAGCAACCACATGTTGCTTCTTGCTGTGCCAAGAGACAGGACCGGATCCCAGATGAAAAATGTATCCAGAAGTTGATTTGCGATCATCAAATGATCCGGCATAGTCGGAGTCCGTGTATCATTGCAAGAAGAATTTGTTGTTCCTCTTGTATTCTAGGCCATATTCCATAGTACCACGGACATAGTGAAGAACACGTTTTGCTGTTTTCCAATGAGTGGTCTTAGGCTCCCGCATGAACCTCGAAAGATAGTTGACAAGAAATACAATATCCGGCCTAGTATTGGTCGGATATATGAGACTCCCAATCAACTCGTCGATAGAGAGTACCATCTACCCGAGGTGAATCATCATATCGTGATAATCGAAGTCCATTCTCCATCGGAGTTGCCATTGGCTTGCAATCAGTCATGCGATATTTTTCCAGCAATGTCTTGGCATATTTTTTCTGAGACACTTTGATGGAGTGCTCCTTCTGGCTGAATTCTAGACCAAGACAGTAATGGAGAAGTCCGAGATCTGTCATCTCAAAAGATTTGCACAAGTTTCTTTTGACAAGAGAGATCATAGTTTCTGAACTCCCTGTAATGAGCAGATCATCCACATAGAGTACAAGCAAAACTATCTCAGAACCCTGTTTCTTGAAATAGAGGTTTGCATATGACGGACATCTCTTAAATCCATGCTGCATAAGGTGATTGTCCATTTTTACATACCAAGCTCGAGGAGCTTGTTTTAGACCATATAAGGATTTGACCAATTTGCAAACCTTATGCTTTTGGCCTTCCACTTCAAACCGTTCTGGCTGAGTCATGTAGACTTCTTCTTGGAGATCACCATTTAGAAAGGCACTTTTGACATCCATCTGGTGAACTTTCCACCCATATTGTGCTGCCATAGCACACATAACTCGAATTGTGGTCATCCGAGCAATAGGTGCAAAAGTTTCCTCGTAGTCAATGCCTTCCTTTTGAGCATAGCCCTTTGCAACAAGACGGGCCTTATGCTTATCAATTGTTCCATCTGCCTTGTACTTGACTTTATATACCCATTTGCAGCCAATGGGTTTCTTTCCATGCGGCAAATCAACAAGCTTCCAAGTTTTATTTTTCATCAAAGACTCATACTCTGTATCCATAGCGGCCTTCCACTGAGGCTCACTAAGAGCATCTTGCACTGATGCAGGTTCAAGATCATCTATGGTAGACATGAATGCCCTATCATCATCAATATCCATATCCTCTACTTTTGTACTTGGAGTTATAGAAAGTTCCTCAAAATATTGACAAAGATCATCAACCTCACCAGTTTCTTTGGCTTCTTTTTCCTTTTGAACCATACTACGTGTACGAGGTCTATCCAAGTTCAAATTGGGAGGAGTGGATAAATTTGCGTCTCTGATTGTATTTGTACACCATTTTGGATTCTTCTTCGGTGGTGTTGAAGAAGATGTAGAAGGACCTCCTATCTGTGTTGATGAAGGAATCTTCTCATCCTTAGATTCCACAAGATCTAGGTGTACTTTAGATGTGCTCTGTGATGTGAAAGCTTCATCAAAGAAAACATCTCTACTGACATGAATTTTCTTGGTCAAAGGATCTATCAAACGATATCCTTTAGAGTGCTCATCATAACCAAGAAAAATACATCTCAGGGTTTTCTCATCTAGCTTCTTCCTTTTCTCTTTCGGTATGTGCATGAAAGCGTGACATCCGAAAATACGTAGATGAGATATGGAGGGTTTTCGACCACTCCATGCTTCCTGTGGAGTCATTACTTTTAGGGCCTTTGTGGGTGCCCTATTCAACAGATATACTGTAGTGGTGACAGCTTCTACCCAATATTGTTACCCAATAGTAGCTCTTGTGAGCATACAATGAACCATTTCCATGATAGAACGGTTCCTTCTCTCAGCAACTCCATTTTTCTGAGGAGTATAGGCAGTTGTTAACTGTCTCTTGATTCCATGCTTATCTAAGAATGCAAAAAATTCATTAGAGGTAAACTCCCCCCATCGATCTGAGTGGAGGGTTTTAATAAAAACTCCTGACTCCTTCTCAATGGATTTCTTGAACTTCTGGAAGAATGCGAAAGCTTCAGATTTTAGTTGGAGAAAGAAAACCCACATCTTTCGTGAGTAGTCATCTACGAATAACTGAAAGTACCTCTTCCCTCCACAACTGTTAGGTGTGAAAGGACCGCACGGATCGGTGTGAATTAACTCCGGAGGTTTTCATGCTCTTGTTGAGCTCTTCTCAAATGGTACTCTATGTCGCTTTCCCGCTAGCGATCGAGCACACTGGCAATGTGGCAGAAAGGGAAGGAAGACCCTTTACGATCTCATACTTACTGAGCTCAAGTAAGTAGCCAGAACTAAGATGCCCATATCTCTTGTGCCATAGGGAAGTTGCCTCCTTGGTAGAGATAGTCATGGCAACATGTGGAGTAGAGATAGCATCTAGGGAAAATAAGTCGTGCTTATATGAAGTTGTTGCAATCTGCTTACCCTTCCTGGTAATAGTACAACACTTCTTTCCATTCTCAACATGAAATTTGACAACCATATTTCTATCCAGGATTTGTGTCACTGACAACAAATTGTTGTTCAATCCTGGAACATAGAGGAATTTTTCAATCTGACACTTGCCATCAGGAAGAGTGACTGAAACTATACCCTCTCCCTGAACCCTGTAGGTTTTATCATCAGCAATGGTGACAGTTTTGCCCTCTTTGGCCACGAATGATTCAAACCACGATCTGTCACTAGTCATATGTTTGCTAGCTCCAGAATCGACATACCAAACATGATCCCTCTATGTGGAATATGTGGTAGTCATGAGCACCTTGTGTGCCCATTCAGAATCTGAGTCAGATTCTTCAACATCAACATTCACTTGGGGTTGCTTTTTTTTATTTTGTGGTTTTTTTTGGCCTTTCTGCTTGTTCTTATGCCAACACCTATTGGTGTCATGGTTGTCTTTCTCACAGATCTTGCACCACCTCTTCTTCTATTGAGGTTGTTTGCCTTTTCCTTTCGTATCTTGTTGAGAATTTCCTCCTTTCTGAAAGTTGCCTCCTTTTTTCCCATTACCTTTCTTCCTAGAACCCTGCCTATTGGTGTATAGGGTTGTATTGGAAGAATCATCCTTGTGAAGTTGGCGTGCCTCCTGTTGTTGAAGCAGATTGACCAACTCAATGTAGGTAATTTGTCGTTGAGACACCTGGATGGAGGTTATCAACATATCAAATGAAGAAGGTAAAGCCCTCATCATAAGTGAAATGAGAAGCTTTTCATCCACAGTATCTCCCAAAGAATTCAATTTCTCTTTCAATTCAGACACTCTGCACAGAAAGAGTTCAACTGTTTCACCCTGTCTCAAACTCAGGTTATGAATTTGTTGTTGAAGATGAAGAATGGTTGAATCATTCTTTCCCTCATAGATGGTTCTAAGGGCATCCCATGCCTCTTTACCACTTGCTTTGTCAGCTATATGAGGTTGCACTTCATCTGAAACAACAAACAAAATGAGCACCTTTGCTCGACTGTCTTTCTTGTCAAAAGCTATCTGATCTACGAAAGGACCTATGGATCCTGCTGTTGGTGAAGGCCTAGTTGTTACTCCAGTAAAAATATCCCACAAATCTTCCATTTGGATAATTGCCTTCATCTTATGTTTCCATGGTGTATAATTTGGACCTTTCAATAACTGATGAGGATCAGTCATCAACTTTGCAACAGCGGCCATAGTGAAGGTTCCTTATAACACCAATTGGTCCCCCTTTCTATATACCTTTTGCTATGCCGTTATACCGTACAAAATACCCGCCCTTACATGAGGGAAACTATAGGTATTTAGAAAGATCAACAAAAATCACCTGCCCTTACATGAGGGAGACTATAGGTGAGTTTTAGAGATCATACGATACGTGGAACATAAGCGGTACTGAAAGGGAATCACCTTGTTGATGGCACCTACCATAGAAGATTCTTCTCATGCGTGGGGCGTAACTTCCCCTAAACACTATGAAGAATACTTCGTCAAGATTTACGCCTAAACACAAGTGCGATAAAGGGTAGTGGATGGAGTAAAAAAATGCAAAAATGGCTAACTTATCTCTCCCCGACGATTTATAGAGAACAAGCTCAGACATCGTTGTAGCAGCTATATTAAGCGGCGGATATAGTAGCCCAATCACGAAAGCTTTACCTGTAAGTGTTGGCCAGAGGTATCACAAATACCGAATGTTGCAGTGCAATAAATTGCACGGATGGGTTTTAATTATTCCGGGGACTTAGGGAGTGTATTTGATTTTTTTAACTTTTAATGAAGTAGTGCAAAAAATGAAATATGCAACATACAACATAAAAAGTGCCCACAAGAATTAACCCACAAGGTGTCGGTCACAGCCGAAATACACCTTTTACAATTTGCCAAATTGCTTTTTCAGAAAATTACTCACATTCCCCCTTTGATTTTTTGAAAAAATATCCCCCCTTAAAAAAAAATTTCTTTAACAAAGCATTTTAATAATTATTATATATTTAAAATTAAAATATATAAATTCTTGGAAACCTACCTTCGCTACTTTGCCTCCGATCATCCTACTCATTGGGAAAAATGGCTTTCCTTGGCCAAATGGTGGTACAACACTTCCTATCATACCGCCACCAAACTCACACCGTTTGAGGCATTTTACGGATGCCCTCCACTCACTCCTTCCTCCTACATTCCAGGAAGCTCCAAGGTCTAGGCCATTGATAATGCTCTGAGTCAACACACCGAGGTCCTCCACCAACTCAAGTAAAATTTGAACATGGCCCAGAATTGAATGCACCAACAAGCTGATCAGCATCGTTTTGAGCACAATTTTGATGTGGGTGATATGGTCTTCCTTCGCTTATATCCATACAAACAATCATCCCTACAACTTCATAGGTGTCAGAAGCTCACTCCAAAATTCTATGGTCCTTATCAGGTTATACAACGGATTGGCCCTATAGCTTACAAATTGGCTCTTCCCCCCACTTCCAAGCTCCACCCTGTTTTTCATGTTTCCCTTCTCAAGAAATTTGTGGGCACAAAGGTACAGGTTCTATAAACACTTCCTAAATTGGATGAAGAAGGCTCCATATTACTCACACCTAAGAAGCTACTGGATCATCGAACTCGCACTCTAGGCAACCGTACCATTACAGAGGTCCTTATTCAGTGGCATGGGCTTCAACCTAAGGATTCTACATGGGAGTCTCTCCATCAACTCCAGCAACAGTTTCCTCATTTCCAGCTTTGAGGACAAAGCTTCTTCAAGGAGAATGGCATGTTAGGATCTCATCCTAACCCTTAATGTAATAACTTCCTTGATGTAATAATTCCTAGTGAACGTGGGTAGTACCCATGATTAATATTTTGTAATGTTCTAAGTTTTAGCTTAGGTAGTTCCTATGACAAATGGCACCCTTTTCTATGTAACACATGGTAGATAGGTTAGGTAAGGTGGCATTGTGCATGTAATTCGTGTGGCATTATGCATGTAATTCGAGTGGCATTGTGCATGTAATTTAAAGTGGCACTATGCATGTAATTCGGGTGGGATTATGCATGTAATCCAGGTGGCATTTTGCATGTAAGCCAACCTTGGAAGGAAAATCTTTAAATACCCAAAAATGCGTCAATGTAATCATATTTTTGCAAATTAATGAAGTGTTGAAGGAGGTTTCCCCCTCGAAGAGGCCTACGATTCTATCTATTGTGAGATTGTTCCTTTTAAGTAGTTTTTGTTATCATATGCATTTAATTTTGAATACTGCTATAATATTTTAGTGAGTTTATTTCCAAGAAAATGTGTGAGAGTGTGTTTATTTGATTTGAGAGTGTGTTGTTTAGTATATTTTATAGCAGGATCCTAACAAACAACCAGCAATCATGGTTGCTCTACCCTAGGATGACTACAAATGTAACAAAATTAGGCTCCCGAGCTAATCCAAAATTAGTTACAAGATAGCTAAGCATTAACTGATAAGCACAATAAGGTTCTAGATGCAACGTTTGGTCTTACTAGATCCTAACCAAATCTTGGTTCTGGATTCTCTTGCAAGCCAAGATGGCCATTTTGAAAATCTATAAGAAGATGCCTTACCTTCATGAAAATAATCATGAATTCTCCATGATGAAGTGCTATCGGTTTGTTTACTAGAGAGAACATCCTCTCATAAGCAATGAAGTGCTACTCAAATATCATTATGGAGCTATCAAATGCAACAATGGAGTCCCTTGGAGTTTGAAGACCAAATTCAACAATATTTTGCGATGAAGAAACCTTTATTTCATTATAATTTTTACAATTCAATTGTGCTTCAAGTGCATGACCCTTGAACAATCAATTTGGTAGACTAACCTCAATATTTCCTGCATTAGTCATGAAGAAATAGTTCATTTTTCAGTGACCTCTTCACCTCGAAGTGGCCCATAGGCACCACTGCCCTACCCTAGGACAGTCAGTAGGCCTGACCCTTTTACCCTATGACAACCTCTCGATGACATCTACTTTTCTTGTGTTTCTAAGTTATAGTATATTTAACAACATTTAATTTGTTTTCTAGTGATGAGCCCTAAAAATGCTCATTTTTGTACAAATTTTCCATTTATATCGTGACATTTATTTTAATAGAAATATGTGTTTCTATGTAAATTTTATATGTGTTTAACAATTTATTGTGTATGTTCTTGAATATTTGTTTTTGAGTGCATTTTGTGTAGATTTTGCAAAATTTGTTGTTGTTAGCATGTTTATGTCAAGGTCCCATTTGGAACTGGCACTTCCAGTTTTATGATGGCAAAAGAAAAGGTAAAATGTCTACAATACACAGGTGTGAAGTGCTAAGTTAAGTGCCTAATTCCTTTTCAAGTCTGATTCCCGTTTGGCAATTGACTGTCATACACCCGATTCCATTTTGGTGCTTGACTATGGTGTGCCTGATTCCTATTAGGCACCTACTCCTATTTTGGTTCCTGCTTTCTGACTTCTAAAAATAAGGCACATGATTCCCATTTATGCAGAATTACGACACGACTCTTGTTATCAATAAAACAAAATCAAGATTTCAGTGATGGATGCGAATGGATTCTCAACAGTGGAAGCAGACCAAGGACAATTTCAAAGATCATCAATTATCTATTTTTTAGCAAGTAATATAAAATATTGATGTAATTGAATAAGAGTGGAAATATTAGACATATTTTGTTCTGATAAAATAGAATACACTGATTGGTTTGAAACTGATATTTTATTCGATCTCCATAATTTATGCATACTATTGTAAAATAAGAATCTGAATTTGATTTACCTTCATGATGTAATAGGGTATGGTCACATATCTTATAAATATACAAGCCACCCCTAAAATAGAAATCTCGAATCTTTTCTATAACTTTCTCTGCTACAAATTAATAAAATACACCTGCGTATTTTTATCCATCTTCTTTAAGTATCTAGTGTATGATTGAATACAGGTAGAATATGTTGGAAGCGTGGGCCCACTCTCAACAATATTCCTCCCTTCTCTTTTCTTGTTTTCTATCATTTTTAATCTAGTTTCCAATTTTTTGTACTTAGCTTAATTTATGTTATTTCCCCTATTTTCTATAATTTCCAACAAGTGTGCAATTTTGGTTTCTGAATATAGTTTAGGCATGTCTTGATAATTTAGGATAGCTTAGTGGTTTGGAATCTAAATCAAAACTCTAGAGAAACAACAACACCCCCCAAACCATAAATTTGTGGGACTCATCTCATTGGAAGGAATTACAAGCATATATTGTGCAAGGTTGGTCACAAGTTTATGATTTGTCCCAGGTTGACAAATTAAATGAGGCAATGAATATGAACGTAGAAAACTAACCAATGTTTTTACCAACATTTTGGTATCGTTATCGGGGAGTAGCCTATTGTAATTTATTGTTATGAAGAAAGCATGTCAGCAATTTTAGGTTGTTTTCTACAGAATCTCCATTTTAGCTTTGTATGAGTCCACCTAAGAATAAAGGATTGAATGGTCGTTTTGTTAAAAACAAAGACATTTATCAAAAGTATTCTGCTTTAGTTGTACCTGATCCTAATATTTAAACCTCTTCTCCACAATCTCCACCTATACATTGGCTTGAACATCTAGTATTTGCACAAGATCCTTCTAAAACAAATTAGAAAAATCTTAGAGAAGGATCTAAGATAAGTAGATTTCAGTCTAAGGAAGATTTATTGAACCTTCAATGCTAGAAAGCAGTTAGAGAAAGAACTATATCAAATACATATCTAGTCATCCTTCTGTATGATAAGATAAATGAATTAAAAGCCTTGAAATCTTCTTTGAATATAGCTGGTGTAGATACCTTATTCATAGACAAGATGGTTGATGTAGAGGAAGCATCCACTAGTTTTAATTTTCCCATAGGAGATGCAGGAGGAGACCACAAGATGAAACATATCTCCCCTACCCACCTTACAATTTTTATAGGACTACCAATAGAAGATCCAAATTTGTTTCTATTTAAATTTTATGTCCTATATAAATCAATGGATTATACAACTGATGCCCAAAAACTAAAGTTGTTCCCTTCTACTCTTGATGATTCAGCTTTATGTTGGTTCATCAGTTCGGGGACTAAATAGATAACTACATAGGAAGAATTGAAGAAACTTTTCCTAGATCAGTATCAAGATTTTGGAAGAGCACGTGATGCAAGGTAAAAAGTCCTAGATATGACACAAAAGGAAGGAGAATTTGTGGAGGAATATTGGGATAGGTTCAGCTTTAATTTGTAAATATCACCCCATTCGAAATATCGCGACATATACAGCAGGCAAGAAAAGAACAGAGAGAAGAAGAAAGAAAAATTGTCACGATTTCGCGACATGTTGGAAGAGAGAGAAGAAGAAAGAAAAACTGTCGCGATTTCGCGACATGTTAGAAGAGAGAGAAGAAGAAAGAAAAACTGTCGCGATTTCGCGACATGTTGGAAGAGAGAGAAGAAGAAAGAAAAATTGTCACGATTTCGCGACATGTTGGAAGAGAGAGAAGAAGAAAGAAAAACTATCACGATTTCGTGACATGTTGGAAGAGAGAGAAGAAGAAAGAAAAACTGTCACGATTTCGTGACATGTTGGAAAAGAGAGAAGAAGAAAGAAAAATTGTCGTGATATCGTGACAAGTTGGCAAGAAAGAAAAACTGTCGCGATATCACGACATGTTGAGAAGCAAGCAAAACTGTCACGATTTCGTGACATGTTGGAAGAAAGAAAGGAAAGTAGAAAAAGTGTCATGATTTTGTGACATATTGCAAGGAAGGTTGTACGGACGAAAAAGTGTCACGATTTCGTGACATATTGCAAGGAAGGTTGTACGGACGAAAAAGTGTCGCGATTTCGTGACATATTGCAAGGAAGGTTGTACGGATGAAAAAGTGTCACGATTTCGTGACATATTGCAAGGAAGGTTGTACGGATGAAAAAGTGTCATGATTTCGCGACATATTGCAAGGAAGGTTGTACGGAAGAAAAAGTGTCACGATTTCGCGACATGTTGCAGGAGAGAGAGTCCGAGAGAAAAAGTGTCACGATTTCGCGACATGTTGCAGGAGAGAGAGTCCAAGAGAAAAAGTGTCGCGATATCATGACATGTCGGGTTTTCATGACCCGAAGGCAAGAGAAAGTGCTAAAGAGAAAAAGTGTCGTGATATCGTGACATGTCGCATTTTCATGACTAAAGGAGGAGAGAGAAAGTAAGAAGGTAGAAGTGTCATGATTTCGTGACAAAAGTAAAGGAGAGTATGGAAGAAAAAGTGTAGCGATATCGCTACATGTTGTATTCTCGCGGGCCAAAGCTAAGAGAAAGCGTACGAAGGAAAAAGTGTAGCGATATCGCTACATGTATTCTCGCGGGCCAAAGTTAAGAGAAAGCGTACGGAAGAAAAAGTGTAGCGATATCGCTACATGTTGTATTCTCACGGGCCAAAGCTAAGAGAAAGTGTACGGAGGTGAAAGTGTCGCGATATCGTGACATGTTGTGTTTTCACGGCAACAGCAACAGAAGAGTTACAGAGGTAGTTGAAGCCGACGAAGACCGATGTTAGCCGATGAAGATTAGGGTTTGCAGCTGACGAAGATTAGGGTTTGCAGTCGACTAAGATTAGGGTTACAACCGACTAAGATTAGAGTTTTTCATCATGAAAATATTGTTATAAAAGGAGGGTTATTTGGAGAATTGAGTGTTGTCGAAGATATCATCGTATAAGTGTCGAAGTGAGAAATGTGGCCGTAAGAGCGTAGAAAGCGTAGAAGCGACGAGATGATGGCGAAGTGCACAAAGTGAGCAAAGAAGTCGAATCATGCTAAGTGTGAAATTTGCAAAGGAAGCAAAGTGCATAAAAGGGAGAAGACGATCGTGAAGCTCGATAGTGAAGCAACAGATTATGTGAAGTGATTGCGCAGAGAGAGCAGAGTGCGCAGAGAATGCAAAGGTGAAGCATACCAGTTAGGGTCTTATAAAAGCAAAGGTATTTTATCATCAAACTTATAGATTCAAAATTGAAGTCCAGGTTGCGGTTGGCATCAGGGGTTGGTGCTCCTTCCAGTAGGTGCTAGTAAATCAGGGGTTGTTGCTCCTTTCTGTTGGTGCAGATAAATCAGGGGTTGGTGCTCCTTCCAGTGGAAGTTGGTAAACTGTTTGTAAAGTTGGTGCTTTGCAAAGGCTGGATTTGGATGGTAGTCCAAGTAGTCATTCTTGAGGAGTAGCCAAATTGGTGAACCTCATTAAAATCTTGTGTTGTGTGATGTTCTCTTGCTGTACTTGTTGTATCTACTTATAAGTTTTTAATTGTTGCTATTTTAAGAGCTGTAAATTCATGATTAAAGTACCACACTGATTCACCCCCCCCTCTCAGTGCCATTGTAAGACTAACAATTGGTATCAGAGCCAAGTTCCCTTATCAGGCTAAATCAGCTAGGGTTGATCTTGGATTAGTATGCAATGGGTAAGAAGAATAGATCTTCCTCCAAAAGGGCATCTCAGTGAGTTTTAGTTCCTGTGGAAGAGAAAATTGAACCATAAGAGGTTGAAGGTTTTTTATCAAACAAAGCACCTTTGTTTGATGGAACTAATTACACGACCTAGAGAATCAGGATGCAGGCATATCTTTGTGCTTTGGGATACTACATCTGGGATTCAGTAATCAATGAATACACAATACCCATCACTCCTCCAACCGATGCTTCCGATAAGAATCTGTTTGAAAATGACTCAAAAGCAAGGAATGCTATCAAGTGCGGATTAGTAGACAATGAACTGGTAAAAATCAAGAGTTGTAAAATGGCAAAAGAAATATGGGACAAACTGAGGAGTATTCATGAAGGAGACGATGAGATCAAGGAGGTCAAGTTACAAACACATCAAGCTCAAGTCGAAGCTTTAAAGTTGAATAATGATGAAAACATAGAGGTATATATGTTGAAAGTTAATGAAGTCCTAGAGGATGATTCTAAAAGAGAAACAGAAAAAGAACAGAAATGTGATGAAGAAGAAATTGATGCAAAAATAAATTTGAAAGAGGAACTAATTGCAGCTCTGGATGAATTGAAGATAGAAAGAAAAAAGAATAAGGAAATCTCAAGAAAGCTTGAGGATGCAAATGAAATAATAACCAGGTTGAAAGTACAGGTGGAAGATTTCAAAAGGATTGAAGAAACTCTCAGGTCACAGATCAATGAGAAAGAGATTGGTTGTTGCAAACAAGAGGAAGAGATTGTTTTATTGAAGAAACAACTAGAAGAGGCCAATACAAATCTCAAATTCGAGAAGAGCACAGAGTTGCTAGATAAAATGATAAGCCAACAAAGAAGCTCCATGGATAAGCATGGTCTTGGATATGAAGTTGAACAACCTTCATCTTCCAACTATGGAAAGAAGAAGTTCACTGTTGAAGGATCAAAGCAAGAAAAGTTTGAAGCTGAATCTTCAAAAGGAAGAAAATATCAAAGGAGATCTACAGAAAAGCAACCACAACAAAAGAGGTTCTATCACTCTCACTCTATTCATAATAATACTTTTAATGGCTATTGTTTCAGATGCAACCAGTATGGTCACAAGGCAACTTATTGTGGATTGAATAATAAATCAAAGAGTTATGATGGTAGAAATACATCTGCATTTCTGAGTGAACACTATGTACAATGTTTTCAATGTAATGGTCATGGGCACATAGCAAGGTTTTGTCCAAGCACTTTTGTATCTTATCTAAGGCAAAACAGTAGATTTCACCAGACGCAAAGAACGCAACACAAAAAGGAAAATAATCATTCATCAAGGATGCACAAGAGACAACCACACAAGAGAAATGTTCGAGTTCACGAAAAGGTGCAAAACAGGGATGCAGTTAAAAATCCAAGCCCAAGTTCAAGAAAGTTTGGAGAAAGATAGAAGAAAGGAAATCATGTCTCCTTGGATTGAAGGAGACTACTCCTCTATTGCACTAAGCAACTCTAGGTAGCACATCCTCGGGGGAGCAATCTTAAAGTTTTATTTTAATGCTCCTATGTATTTGTTTGGGTTTCTGAGGATGAAAGGCAAGTAGTTAGGGGGAGTTGTCGTATAGTTGTCAAAGTGTGTTTTTCGGTTCATGTAGTTTGTGGAAGTGCCGTGAAGGGTGGTGATTAAATTGAGAGTTCTCATTATTGGTAGTATTGCTATATGTCATTGTTGTATTGGTGATGGTTCTTACTGCCTCTGTCCAAAGTTAAGGATTATAACAGTTCAGATAAGTTGGTTAGTGAAATATTGTTGCTCTAGCCGTATATATGTGTTTCGATAAAAGCAGTGGGTATTTGAACTACACATTGATGTGAAGATTGTTAGATCTATTTTGATGCTGTGGTGAAAAATATTGAAGTTTGATCATTGATTCATGTTTAGCTCATCAAGATGAGCAACTTTGCTTTGTGAATCATACCTATCCGAGGTCCAGAAGTATGAGTTTGAGTAAGGTGCACTATAGTTGGTCGTGAAGTGGTTAACAAAATATTGTTTTCTGATTCGAACAGTTGAAAGTAAGGTGTGACCAGCGGTGATTGTAGAAAACATAGACCAAGCTAAAAAATGTAAAAAGGGATTTGGTTGGTGTTGTGATACTGTGTTTGATGCTTGCACAGAGTTGACGATAAAATTGCAGTGTTGGTACAGTGTTGGACAAAAGTTGGTACAAGTGTGAGTCACTTGTCAATTTTGTTGACAGATGTGAAATTAGCATTTTTGAATGGGAAGCTTGAAGAAGAGGTTTTTATTGAGCAGCCAGATGGTTTCTAGCTTGGTGATGATCCCAACCTGGTTTGTAAGTTGAAGATATATGGCTTGAAACAGGCACCCCGAGCATAGTATGCATGGTAGCACGATTTCAGGCTAATCCCAAGGAGACTCATGTGACAAGAGTAAAAAGGATTGATTGTGGTTTATTTTTTCGAAAGTGATTGGTTTAATGCTTCAAGGTTTTCTGGTTTGAGAGTTGTTATTAAACCTTATTTTATAAGCATTGTTGTTGAAGCCATTAGTTGTGTGAAAAACCTGAGTGAGGGTTTGATAAGAACATGAGTATCATTGTTATGTGAAGAATATTTTATAAGCATTGTTGTTGAAGCCCATTGGTTGTGCAAAGAACTTGAACTTGAGTTAGAGAAAAACATTTTGAGTTGGTTGATACATGCTTCGACTAGGGTTTGTGATAAAGAGTTGTTCATTGAGGTGATTGGTTGAGTAGAGTTGATTGAGCCTAGTCAAGTGATTGGATGCATGTGGGTGTTCAAGTTCCATAAAATAATCTTTCCTTGATTTGAGTTGAGATTGATATTTGAGAATAGAAGATATTAAGTCTCTAACAATTCTCTTTATGCTTCTATGAAGTGGATTTGATTTGAGACTGTCATTCATTGTTGAGTTCATTTTGAGTACTACTTGAGCATGATTGATTGAGCCTTTGAAGAAGGCCTTTGGGAAATATTTGAGGACAATGCTGGGACAGATTTGAGGACAGTGTTGGGACAGATTTCTAGAGAAGATTTGGGCAAGTTCTTGGTGAGATTGCTAGAGAAGATTTGGGCAAGTTCTTGGTGAGCTTGCTAAAGCAGATTTAGGCAAGTTCTTAGTGAGCTTGTTGGAGCACATTGGACAAGTTCTATGTGAGCTTGTTAAGCAGGTTCTATGTGAGCCTATTGAGCAGGTTCTTAATAAGCCCATTAAAAGAGCTTTGGAGGTGACAGAGTACAGAGGATGAGTCTCAATGGATAGACATCCAGCAGCCAACACTAGTTGAAGATAGATCTGAGTGAGGATTCTTCAAGTGAAGAAGAGGTCCACCGGTCGATGCAACAGAGAGAGAGTCTTCTATAATATCACAAGGGTACTATGGAGTATGGGTTATGGTATCCAAAAGATGCAGATTGGGTAGGATGTGTAGATGACAGAAAGAGTACCAATGGAGTGCATTCTATCTTGGGGATAGATTGGTCACGTAGAATAGTAAGAAACAAGAGTCAGTTTCCTTATCCACAGTAGAGGCAGAATATATTGCAACGACAGCATGTTGTACGTAGGAGAAAGTTGCAGAAAGTGAGGTTAAGTTGGATTTTCATTCCAACAACAGATTGTGGAGTGGTCACGTTTCCCAAGAATTGACTAGCTACAGGGATCACATTCTCAGGGGGAGCATTTCAGTATTTGTTTATCTTTTTGCTCATGTTCATGATTTTTGCTAAATATAATAAATTTTGGCTGAGAATGTTGTGCATGGACTCAGGGGGAGTCTACAGTAGCCCTTTGGTATTATTGTCAAAGGGGGAGAAGAATTACAGGAACATTGCACATGTGTTGCCAACAATTCCAAAGGGGGAGATTGTTGAGCAAGGTGCAGCAAACAGTATTGTCATTGTTGTCAACACAGTCAGACAGATCTATTGATGCAGTGGACAAGAAGTTCAAAAGCTAGTCAGATGCAGAAAACAAGAGTTCAAAGGTTACTCAGAGTATGTATAGTGATTCTCCAAGAAGACCGAAGTGGACCACTTGCAAAAGGTCAAAGAAAAAGACAAGTAAGAAAAGTGTCGTGATATCGCGACATATACAACAGGCAAGAAAAACTGTCATGATTTCGTGACATGTTAGAAGAGAGAGAAGAAGAAAGAAAAACTGTCATGATTTCGTGACATGTTGGAAGAGAGAGAAAAAGAAAGAAAAACTGTCACGATTTCGTGACATGTTGGAAGAGAGAGAAGAAGAAAGAAAAACTGTCATGATTTCATGACATGTTAGAAGAGAGAAAAGAAGAAAGAAAAACTGTCGTGATTTCGTGACATGTTGGAAGAGAGAGAAGAAGAAAGAAAAACTGTCATGATTTCACGACATGTTGGAAGAGAGAGAAGAAGAAAGAAAAACTGTCACGATTTCGTGACATGTTGGAAAGAGAGAAGAAGAAAGAAAAACTGTAGCGATATCGACAAGTTGGCAAGAAAGAAAAACTGTCACGATATCGCGACATGTTGAGAAGCAAGCAAAACTGTCATGATTTCATGACATGTTGGAAGAAATAAAGGCAAGTAGAAAAAATGTCACGATTTCATGACATATTGCAAGGAAGGTTGTACGGACGAAAAAGTGTCACGATTTCGTGACATATTGCAAGGAAGGTTGTACGGATGAAAAAGTGTCACGATTTCGTGACATATTGCAAGGAAGGTTGTACGGACGAAAAAGTGTCACGATTTCGTGACATATTGCAAGGAAGGTTGTACGGATGAAAAAGTGTCATGATTTCGTGACATATTGCAAGGAAGGTTGTACGGACGAAAAAGTGTCACGATTTCGTGACATATTGCAAAGAAGGTTGTACGGACGAAAAAGTGTCACGATTTCGTGACATGTTGCAAGAGAGAGAGTCCGAGAGAAAAAGTGTCGCGATTTCGTGACATGTTGTAGGAGAGAGAGTCCGAGAGAAAAAGTGTCACGATATCGTGACATGTCAGGTTTTCACGACCCGAAGGCAAGAGAAAGCGCTAAGGAGAAAAAGTGTCACGATATCGCGACATGTCGCATTTTCGTGACTAAAGGAGGAGAGAGAAAGTAAGAAGGCAGAAGTGTCATGATTTCATGACAAAAGTAAAGGAGAGTATGGAAGAAAAAGTGTAGTGATATCGCTACATGTTGTATTCTCATGGGCCAAAGCTAAGAGAAAGCGTACGAAGGAAAAAGTGTAGCGATATCGCTACATGTTGTATTCTCGCGGGCCAAAGCTAAGAGAAAGCGTACGAAAGAAAAAGTGTAGCGATATCGCTACATGTTGTATTCTCACGGGCCAAAGCTAAGAGAAAGCGTACGGAGGCGAAAGTGTCATGATATCGCGACATGTGTTTTTGCGACAACAACAACAGAAGAGTTACAGAGGCAGTTGAAGCCGATGAAGACCGATGTTAGCCGACGAAGATTAGGGTTTGCAATCGACGAAGATTAGGGTTTGTAGCCGACTAAGATTAGGGTTACAGCCAACTAAGATTAGAGTTTTTCATCATGAAAATATTGTTATAAAAGCAGGGCTGTTTGGAGAATTGAGTGTTGTCGAAGATATCGTCGTATAAGTGTCGAAGCGGGAAATGTGGTCGTAAGAGCGTAGAAAGTGCAGAAGCGGCGAGATGATGGCGAAGTGCACAAAGTGAGCAAAGAAGTCGAATCGTGCTAAGTGTGAAATTCACAAAGGAAGTAGAGTGCACAAAAGGGAGAAGATGATCGTGAAGCTCGACAGTGAAGCAGCAGATTGTGCGAAGTGATTGCATAGAGAGCAGAGTGCACAGAGAATGCAAAGGTGAAGCAGACCAGTTAGGGTCTTGTAAAAGCAAAGGTATTTTATCATCAAACTTATAGATTCAAAATTGAAGTCCAGGTTGCAGTCTGGCATCAGGGGTTGGTGCTCCTTCCAGTAGGTGTTGGTAAATTAGGGGTTGTTGCTCCTTTCTATTGGTACAGATAAATTAGGGGTTGATGCTCCTTCCAGAGGAAGCTGGTAAACTGTTTGTAAAGTTGGTGCTTTGCAAAGGCTAGATTTGGATGGTAGTCCAAGTAGTCATTCTTGAGGAGTAGCCAAATTGGTGAACCTCATTAAAATCTTGTGTTGTGTGATGTTCTCTTGTTGTACTTGTATCTGTTTATAAGTTTTTAATTGTTGTTGTTTTAAGAGCTGTAAATTCATGATTAAAGTACCACATTGATTCACCCTCCCATCTCAGTGCCATTGTAAGACTAACATAAAATACCTTTGCTTGGGAATATTTAGATATGAGAGGAATATCTCTTGAAACTTGTACTCATCGAATATATTTGGAAGATCAAATTAAACCAGTAAGGCAACCACAGACAAGAATGAATCTAGTATTGAAGGAAATTGTCAAGACTGAATTGTAGAAACTCCTCACAGTTGGGTTCATTTACCCCATTTCAGATATTGAATGGATATCACCTTTGGTGGTGGTGCGCAAGAAAAATGGTAAGTGGTGAATTTGTGTAGATTATAGGTTGCTAAATAAAGAAACTAAGAAAGACCACTTCCCCTTACCTTTCATAGATCATGTTCTTGACACCTTATCAGGTAAGAAGTACTTTTCTTTCCTGGATGGGTTTAGTGGATATAATCAGATTCAAATAGGGGAAGAATATCAAGACAAGACCACATTTAATTGCCCTTGGGGAACTTTTGCTTATCGATTTTTACCTTTTGGTCTATGCAATGCACCTACCACATTTCAGAGGGTAGTTTTAAGCATCTTATCTGACATGATTGGAGAAATTGTGGAGGTATACATGGATGATTTCACTGTATATGGTAAAACTTTTGAAACAACCATAGAAAATTTGGAGAAAAAACTTAAGTGGTGTGAGGAAACTAACCTATCCTTAAGCAATGAGAAATGTTATATGCTAATGCAGGAAGGGATAGTTTTAGGAAATCACATTTTTGCAGATGGAATCAAAGTAGATAGGAAAAAGATAGAATTTATCCAAAACATGCCTACTCCTAAAACACAAAAGGATATCTGTAGTTTCTTGGGATCAGCTAGTTACTATAGGAGGTTTATAGCATACTTTAGAAAAACTGCTAAACCCCTGAGCACATTATTATCAAAGTACGTAGAGTTTGTCTAGATAGAGGAATGTGAACATGCATTTAACACCTTAAAGGAAAAATTAATTACTACTCCAATACTAAGAGGTCCTAATTGGACCATACCTTTTCATATATATGCTAATGCATCTAACAATGCAATAGGGTAAGTGTTGGGATAGAAGGATAGTGATGTTTTCTATGTCATATATTATTTTAGTAAACACCTCATAGGTGCTGAATTCAATTATACTATCACAAAAAAGGAATTTCTCGTAGTTATACATGCTCTTAACAAATTTTGTCATTATATCATAGGATATCAGGTTTTTTTACATACTGACCACTCCACTGTTAGATACCTAAGGAACAAACCTAGGAATAGTGGTAGAATTATTACATAGTTGTTGCTTCTGCAAGAATTTGATGTGATAATAGTAAATAAGCTAGGCAAGAACAAGGTGGTAGCTGATTTCTTATCCAGGTTGACACCTCCAGATCATGCGGCTATAGATGACAATTTTATATATGATCATTTGTTTGCTCTGAATGAATAGATATCATGGTATGTAGATATGGATAATTATTTAGCCACTGGTAAAGTATCCCCTACACTTTCACCATGTGAGAAACAAAATTTAATTGAGAAAAGTGCAAACTTCTCATGGATTTATGGGTGCCTATTTAAAATAGGGTCTGATCAGATCATGAGAATATGTGTTGCTGATAATAAAATAATAAAAATACTTAAGGTTTACCATGATGAAACTTGTGGTGGTCATTTTGTAGGAAAGAGGACTGTATTCAAAGTTTTGTAGGCTGGCTAGTACTGGCCTTCATTATTCAAAGATACAACCAAGCATGTGAGATAGTGTGATCAATGTCAGAGGATGGGTAGATTAACTCTTAGACATGATATACCCCTCCAACCACATGTACACATAGATATATTTGATAAATGGGAGATGGAATTTGTAGGACTCGTTAATTTTTATTTAGTAGGTAATAGGTATATCTTAGTTTGTACTAACTATGTGACCAAGTGGATTGAAGTGCAGACATTGCATGATTCAAAAGAGAAGACTGTGGTAGGCTTCTTGTATTCATCTATTTTTACAAGGTTTGGGGTTCCAAGGGATATCACAATTGATAAAGGACCTAAATTTACTTCAAATATTATTCATAAACTCATGTAGCAATATAAAATTAGGTATAACAAAGAACTCTCTACCACACACAAGAAAATGGGTAAGTTGAGGTAACCAACCAAGAATTGGAGAATATCCTAACAAAGACAGTTCAAAAACATAGGAATGACTAGGTCACTAGATCACCAAAATTAGTGTGGGCCTAAATAACAACCTGGAAGACTACTACTAGTTTCACACCATTCCAGCTAGTATATGGGAAGAACGCTATGATGCCCATAGAGTTTGAAGTTAAAAAACTAAAAACTACAGTAGAGTTGAATATAAATGTGGATGATGTGCAGAAGGAATGAATTCAGCAGCTTAACTAGTTGGATGAATATCAAAGAGATTCTCTACAAAGAACAAAGGTCATCAAAAAACAAAGGGTCAAGTGGCATAACCACCACACCAGGCCAAAGTAGCTCAAAGAGGGAGAATGGGCATTACTGTATAACTCTTGATTCTAGGAAAGGAAAGGTAAGCTCATGTAGTGTTGGATGGGGCCATATGAAGTGACTGAAGTCATCAATAATGGAGCTATCAAGATCAAAATAATTGATGATAGCAACATTACATTAATATTCAATGGTCACCGCCTGCATCCATATCATGTGTCTAAAACATACATGCTAAATTTCATATTAGGCATGGGGGAGACCCCAATTGATTCTACTTTCAAATTGAATTAGTAATATGTGGACATTTTCCACATGGTCCCAAAAACAATTATTCTTTTAAATTTTTTGTTTTTTAGTTGTATTTCTATTTTGCAAGAACGATGCCCTGAGTGTAGTTATTAGGCATCCTAGGAAACCTAGGCATAACAAGCACAAGATCCATGAACCTACACCTTCCTAGATTTCTAGGAGAATTATCTGTAGTACGAGTAGTTTATACCCACTTAGAAAGGGGGATACTATACCTGAATCTGTACATGAGTGTTTAGGTTGGTCTTTATGGACAATAAAACACTCAACTACTGATTCAAGTAGCAGATGCTGATTTTTTATCTATTCTTCAAAAAAAGTGCTAAAGTACTGATAAATAGTAAGCGTACATAAGTGGGCATATCAAGAAATTATTGAAATAAAGGAGTGCATGCTTTCCATTTTATAATGAAAAATGCATTTGATTCCTAGTTTTTAGAGAAAATGTTGCTTGATTCCCGTTTTACAAAATAAGGTATCTAATTCCTATATTTCAAGAAGGTGACGCTCGTTTCTTGTTTGTATAGTACAAAGCGCTTGACTCCTAGTATGTCAAAGAAAAGGTGCCTACATCCCATTTTATTGCAGACTGACACCTGATTCCTATTTTCCAAGGAGATGGCACCTGACATCCACTTTTCAGGAAAGTGACGCCTAATTTCCTGAACATATCATCCAATAAAAACAAAAAAAAAGGTTGTGTATAAATTTTGAGTTTTGTATAAAGTTTGCTTTAATTACGGTGCCTAATTTCTAGCAAAAGGCACTTGCTTTCCATGTTAAGCATGGTGCCCGATTGCTAAGGTGTCTGCTTTCTATTTCTCAAGCACTTGCATACCTTGATTCAAAAGAAGGCATTTGATCTCCACATAGCAAAAGGCACCTGCTTTATATTTTCATGAGCATTTGTGCCTCGTAAAAATAAACTTCAGCATTGGGAAGTGGCCCAAGCCACATCAGCATTCCACTTACGCAAAAAAGTCAAAACTTCAACAGATAAAATTATTTTAATTTTTTTGTTGAATATTTGTGCATATTACAAAGTCACCAGTGCAAAATTTTCAAGGAGGGGATGTTTGTCATCTCAAGAAGACGTGTTTTTCTAACTTTTTATTGAAAATGTGCAAGAATTCTAAAAGGTATCAAATGGTAGCAACCAAGCACCAATTAAAATGGAGAGACATTTGCCACATGTAAAAATGCCTATCATTATTTATTCTAGAATGCCTAGTCATCATCAAGCAACCAATAACACAACACCACAAATGTTTGCACATTATACATGCACGAAACATAATATGGGAACATGCGTAATTTTCTATTTCATGTATATATATTATTTTCATAGGCATATATTTCTAGAAAATAATACCAAAACAACCCCCATAAAATTACCAGCCAACCATCTCTCTCCACTTGGCATTTTTCTCATGTGTCAATGCTCTAATTGGGGAAAACACTCATGGTCATCCTCTACGAAAAATTTGACACACACTTTAATGATATTTTGCATAGATAACTATAATTATTTCTAACTATGGTAATCAGGTGCCTGCATTAACGAATGCAAGTGATTTAAACCATGCATTGGTAAAAATCTGTGTAAGAAAATAATAGAGTTACAGGAAATAGAAACTCAGAATAGAGAGAAATCAGAACTTCATCATGGGTAATAAAATCGACCAACCTCTTGTTGAAAAAGAGTGAGCCTATAGATTGTTCAGGCATTAGTGAGGATGTACAAATGTAATTTATTGTTGTAGTATGGTTGGACTACTGCCATCTGGTTAGTCAAAACTAGGATGTAGAGGTGGCTAAAAAATTTGCAATATCCATGAGGGATGGATTTTTTCACATGCGGGGATTGGAAATCCCACTCACTAAATAATACATTGTCGTAATAACAAGCCTTCCCTAAATAGGGGAATGTACATATAAGGAGGACAACCCCACATTTTGTGTGCAGATATTCTTTGGGTATCCAACGCAGTACCTGACACATGCTATTTTTCCCAAGAAACACATCCTCGAGCTCTAGAGGTCAGTTTTCAATTATATTACTCGATTCTTCACTTACACGAGTAGGATTTCCAAGCTAAAATCTAACCATTTTTGTTTCCTCAACCATATACTTCATGGATATAATATTAATGTCTCCCATTACCTTGCATGTGCACTCAAATATGAGGCCAGACAGTACCAGTTAGGCACAACATTTGCCTTGGGTCACCATGGTCTAATTTTGGTCTTGGTGTGATATGTAGAATCACATAGAAATATGATGATTGAGTAAGTTGAGGGAAATAATGTAATTGCAGGGGCAGAGGAAGAAGTGGAGGTACCATAATAGACTAATCAATCAGCTGATAAGGTGACAGAGCAAGAAGAGATAGTCTCTGTATCCCTGCCTGAAGAAAATACACAATAAGTAGGATAAGCCTTATCCTTTATTTTTCCTCAATTTCATGAGGAAGCAGGATATCCTTCATCTCCTACTAGCCCTCAATTTTATGATGAGGTAGGGCATGATTAGCCAAGCCTTACTTTCATGTCGATTTCCAATAGAACCAAAAGCATAAGTACAAAGGTGTTTATGGTGGTTTCTAGCTCATTGGATGATGAAGCAACAATTGATGAGCTAAACAAGGATGATTTCATGGTCCACATATTATAGGATTTGTCCAAGGATCAAATTACTCAAAAATAAATGCAAATAGAGGACCTACATTAGCTTCTATAGATATTGAAAGAACATACCTGCACTTAGGAGACCAAATAAAAGGAAGAGCAAGATCTTTTCCAAGAGTCCCAAAAAGTAGCTATAACAAAATTACAAAAACTATATTAGACTATCCATCAGCTGTAGGGGATAATATCAAAATTGTAGTTGTAGACCCAAAACATTGGATCTAAATGGACAGCTAGGGCAGAAGCGGTAGTGTAAACTGACTAGGCTATGGAAGTGCCCACTAACTATCTAGATTCTAAGGATAAAATATTCTCCTCTAGCCATTTTCGATCAGATGGAAGAAATTACAGCCAGTAAGCTAAAGCAGTAGACCAATTAGTGGCTTCTACTAAAAATATGTCTACACATGGAAGCCATAATTCTTAGGAAAGAAACCCTATGATTTTTATTGAAAGCCTAGATGAATAATTAGCCCTAAAATCACATGCAAATGTAGAGAAAAAAATAAATGAAGCAATGGAGGTTGAATAGCCCCATTCACCAGCTTACTCTACATAATAGGGGTAAGATTAGGATCCTGAAGTTGATGTGGGAAAATCCCCAAAATTGTCTTCCTTTTTAGATACAAAAGTAAACTAGAAGGATGAAATTGAGGTCAAAGAACCTCAATTATCAGTAAAATTTGTAAAGGAAGACAAAAAATATGAAGATGAAATTGAGGCTAAAGAGCCTCAAATTTTAGATAAGGTTGTAGAGGAAGATCAAGGGGTTGAAAAATCCCAAGAGTTTACTCATTTTGCAGACCAATAACCAAAGAGAGATGTAGGGATTGAGATTGAATAGTTTTAAGTAGTAAAATAAACTCCAACAACTACAGTAGAAGCCCCAGCAACAAAAGCAACAAAAGAAGGAAATCCCTCTACTTCGAATATACCTACAGATATTGCAAGATAGCCCAAAAAGCTAAGACCAAAGAGGAAGGCTATAAGAATATCTCAACAAATACCTAGGACCAGAGCAAGGATTGCACAGTTAAAGGAAATGAGCATGAATTTTGATGAGGAATTGATAGAGACCTTGGATTTGTTTGATAAGTAGAGATAGAAGTTCAAACAGATCAAGGTGGATATCAAAGCAGATAAAAAATATTGTAAGAAATCCTCTAAGAGAGTAGCCAAGGAAATTAGAAAAAATGCTAGAGAGGTATCCAAAACTCCTTGACCTAAAATCAAAGTTATCCTACCAGCGTAGTTTTGGGACTTGTATAGGTCAATAGGCAATCAACTCCAAATATGAAGGTATATTTCATGAATATGGGACTGTTAGATCTTGTAACACCTACAGATCAAGCAACAAGTAGCAAAATCCCTCTGATGAAAGAAATAGAGTCTAAGGATGATTTTGAACTCGACCCAGCAGGGGCCAATCTACCCACAACTAAGGTTGTTGAGAAATCCAATATTTCATTTAGTGATGAATTTGTAGTACCAATGGGATAATTTTTACCCCTTCACCATGAATACTAGAATATGGCTGAGCTCGCATTCCAGAATGATACCTCCAATTTTATTGGGTTCTACTTGAAAATTGAGAAAGGAAAGAAAGCTTGAACAAGGGAACAACCAGGTCAAGGAGTAGGTCCAAGTCATCCAATTCAACATAGCAAGTACTAGAGATAGCAGGAATAGGAGGCAACCACTCCTAGAGCATTGAAAGGATGAAAACCCAAGGATAAGTAAAAAGCTAAGGCCACTACAAAGAAGAGGAAAGAAATAGTCAGGGCTTACTAGAAGGTTGTGAATGAAACTATTAATTACCAATATAAAGTGGCACAGGGACGTGCCAACCCTTAAGTATGGGGGGATGATGAGCCCTGAAAATACTCATTTTTGTACAAACTTTCCATATATATTGTGAGATTTATTTTAATAGAAATATGTATTTCTATGAAAATTTTATGTGTTTAACAATTTGTTATGCATATTCTTTAATATTTTTTTTTTAGTGTATTTTGTGTATATTTCACAAAAATTGTTGTTGTTAGCATATTTACGTCAAGGTCCCACTCGAACTTGGCACTTCCAATTTTATGATGGCAAAAGTAAAGGTAAAACATATGCAGTACACCGGTGTGAAGTGCTAAGTCAGGCGTTCGATTCCCTTTCAAGCGCCCGACTCCTATTTCGCACTTGACTATTGGATGCCCGATTTCCATTTAGTACTTGACTATCAAGCACCTAATTCCCATTAGGTACCTGAATCCTATTTTTCTTGACTTCTATAGATAATCGCCTGATTCCCATTGACGCAAAATTATGACATGACTCTTGTTGTCAAAAAAATAGAATGGCAATTTCAGCGATGGATGCGGATGGATTCTCAGTAGTGAAATTAGACCGAGGACAATGTAAAAGATCATCAATTATCTATTTTTTAGCAGTAATGTAAAATATCGATGTAATCGAATAAGAGTGGAAATATTAGACGTATTCTATTTTGATAAAATAGAATATGTTGATTGGTCTAAAACTAATATTTTATTCGATCCCCTTCACTTATGCATATTGTTGTAAAATAAGAATATAAATTTGATTTACCTTCATGATGTAATTGGGTATGGTTGCATATCCTATAAATATGCATGCCACCCCTGAAATACAAATCTCAGATCTTTTTTGTAACTTTCTCTACTGCAAATTAATAAAATAAACCTGTGTATTTTCATCCATCTTCTTTAAGTATCCGGTGTATTATTGAATGTAGGTAAAATCTACTGGAAGCGTGGGCCCAATATCAACAATATTCCTTCCTTATTTTTCGTTGTTTTCTATCATTTTTAATCTAGTTTCCAGTTTTTTGTACTTGTCTTAATTTTTGTTATTTCCCCTATTTTTTCTAGCAAGTATACAATTTTGGTTTTTGAATATAGTTTAAGCATGTCTTGATAATTTAGGATATATTAGTGGTTTGGAAATTAAACCAGAACTCGAGAGAAACAACAATGCCCCCAAACCATAAATTTGAAGAACTCATCTCATTGGAAGGAATTACAAGCATATATTGTGCAAGGTTGCTCACAAGTTTACGAGTTGCCTCGGGTTGACAAATTAAATGAAGCAATGAATTTGAACGTAGAAAACTAACCAATATTTTTCCCAACATCTAACATAGTTTTATTTAGTTTTTCATGCATCTTTTCATTGTTTTCAACATCTTTCTTTCATTTTATTATCATGGATATGGACCTCATCATGAGAGGTTCCTCATTTGATATTAACATCTTGTAAGTGTTCTTGTGTGCAGGTTTCATATCTTAATAGGAGCTATTCAACACAAAGATTCATAAATATTTATCTCATCGTGCGGAGGTCACAAGAAACCCTCCCCAAATTAGTTTTGAGGGTGCAAAGACTCTGTGGGATACACCTACTTTTGGATTCTTTATTGTAAATTGTATCAAATTGGTATAAATACCTAAGAGGGATATCTTTGTAACCATATTATGAAGGAATATTTCAATGTTAATGAGAATGACACCATTTTCTATATTTCTTGTTTTTATCTTTGATGGTTACATGATTGTATTGTTAATTTGATTTCATATTATTGTTTAGGTGTACGATTTTTTCATACTACAGTCTTCTTGCAAGGTATGAAATATGTCATCTTCAATAATATGTCAACAACAACAAAAATAGAGGTATTACCCTTTTATTTCCTTGGAAACCCAAGAACACAATACATGTTCACGTCCTCCCATGGTCTCTCTGATACTGGCAATGGTTGATACAACCTAGTATTTTGGCTTCTTCTTTTGGAATGTTGAAAAAATCTATAATACTACACTAACCTTCTTACATCTACATTCATTCCTGGCCAATATTAACTGGCACAAAGTTATCCCATCATTTTTTCTTCTATAAAATGTCCAACTAGTACTCTATTATGTTTCTCTCTAGGTTCTCCCTCATTGAACCTCGTGGTATGCATAATTATTGTCCCTTGAATAATAGTTCCTCTTGGATTAATTAATCCAACCATGGTTTCCTATCCCCTATAGTAGGTTTATTTCATGTTGTCCAATCTTCCTTGAAGTCCACATCATCATCATAAAGCTCCTTCATAGAATCAAAACCCATAACTTCAACCTGCATTGTGTTCATCAATAGATTTATTCAATGCAAGGCATCAAATACTTGATTTAAATGACTACTTATATGCTTCAAGAAAAATAAATATCCCTACAAAAACTCCACCCACTTCATATGTCTTTGATTCGTTTTACTCTAGTTGTTTATAAATTACAAAGCATGATTATATGTAAATAAGATAAAGACAAAATCCTTTGGTAGAAAATCATACCTCTATTTCTTTAGGGATTGAACAATGGTATAAAAATTTTGGTCGTAGACCGAGTATTTCCTCATTTAGCTTCTCACTAAAATAGGCAATGGGTTTTTCCTCCTAACTCAAGACTCCTCCTATCACCTTCCCACTGGCATCACAATCTATCTGAAAGACCTTGTTGAAGTATGGCAAAGCTAGAACATGTTGTTCCATTATCTTCTCCTTCAGTATTTGAAAACTTATTTCTGCTACAATCATCCATTTAAATTCATGCTTTCCTCCTTTCATTATTTTTGTGATAGAAGCATAAATTCCATTGAATTTTCTAATAAAATTCCTATAAAATCTTGTGAGACCATGAAAAATCTTAACCTCAAACATACTTCTAGGTTATTATCAACTCACAATGGCTTTGATTTTTCAAGGTCCATCTATAATCCTTCTTAATAAATCACAAAACCCAAGTACACCAATTATTCCTTCATAAAACTGTGATTCTTTAAATTGACTAGCAACCTCTCTTTCTTTAGCCTTTGCAAGACCAATATAATATGTTCCAAATGGTCTTCCTTGCTCTTATTGAATATCAAAATGTCATCTAAACAGACAATCATTAAATTTCTAAGAAATATCTTCAATACTTTATTCCTCAACCGCATAAAGGTAGTTGGTGCATTTGTCAATCTGAATGGCATAACCAACCACTCATACAATTCATACTTTGTTTTGAATGTAGTCTTCCACTCATCTCCTTCTCTAATTTGGATGTAATACTAACAAATCTTAAAATATATCTTTGTAAATTAAATTTCTCCAATCAATCTATCCATAAAATCATCCATGCGAGGTAATGGAAATTGATACTTGATAGCTATCTTATTGATAATCTTAAAATTTGTACACATGCACCATTCTTCACCCTTATTTAATGCATGCATGATTGGTACTATACATAGGATTAATCTCTCCTTGATTAGTCCTTTTTACAATAGCTATTTAACTTGTATATTTATTTCCTCATTCACCATTGGCTTCAACCTATATTCTACATTATTGGAAAAACATATTCCAAGAATGAAATCAATGTGATGGATAATGCTTCTTATCGATGGTAATCCATATAGTAATATTTTTGATAAAAAATTTACATACTCACCCAAAAAATCCTTCACCACACTTGGAATATCCTCCTTTTCTACCATACCACCCTTTGTGGGTTTAGCAATCAAGGAAAAATACACCTTCTTCTTTGTCATCTCCTTCAAAAATTGCTTTTCAAAAATCAAACATACTTTCATACCATTGTCCCCTCCTTCATCCTTGTCCTTCAATTGACTTAGTACGTGCTTCTTACCATCTTTCATAATAGTGTAGGTTTTTTCCCTACCATCATGTATTTCCTTCCTATCAAATTGCCAAGGTCTTCCCAAAAACACATGGCAAGCATCCATAGGCATAATATCACATAGGATCTCATCATTGTATTATCCTATTTGTAAATTCACCTTGCATTGTTTGCTTACTAGAATTTGGTGTACCTTTTAAAGCCAATAGACCTTGTATGGACTAGGGCATTCTACCCTCTTCAACCTCAACTTCTCTACCATCTTAGTACATACTAAATTGTTCATATTCCCACTATCTATGATGACCTTACAACATTTACCACTAGATTTGTACGTTTTTTTGAAAATATTTCTCCTTTGAATAGGTTCACATTCCTTATTCTCTAGCTTCAATAACACTCTCTTCATCCTAAGAGATTCTCCTTGCTTAGGTTCCTCCACATACCTTGGGTAAGTAACACTTTCTGCTTCTACTTACACAATGCGATTCCTGACCTCCTTTTTCTTATTACTACTTTGTTGCATGGTTGGAAATTCAAATTCTTGATGACCATATTCTCTATATCTATAATATTTTCTAAAGAATCGTCTACCCCCTTCTTGACCAAAACCACCTGTTGCTCATGATAAGTCTCCACCACCTTTGGTATTCTAGATGCAATCACTATGGGAAGTACTAGATTCTCCTTCATATTTTTATCGTCCTTTTCCACTACTTGCTTGTCCTCATCCTCTTAAGAACCAACCTCTTCCTCTCTAATTATTTGTTGCCTCTACCTTTAAGGCATATCAGTAGGATTCCTTTATATCCCTTATCCTTATCATATTAACTTCATCATGTATGGACCTCCGTAATCCATTGATGTACTTTGAGACTTTATTTTCATCATCCTCCACTTGAATGTCTCAAATGATGGGCCTATAGAATTCCTCTATGTAATATTTCACACTCATATCCTTTTGTCTTAAATTTTGTAGATTCTTGAAATATCCCAATTGATAGTCCAACAATAAAAAATTGGACTTTAGCTTGGTGATCATTTTCTCCCATGTCCTAATCCTTTCTTTCCTTTTATTTATTTTTTAGTTTGAATATGGTCCCACCACAAGGATGCATGTTGTTTTAGCTTTGTGCAGGAAACTTTCATCCTTTTGGGGTCTTCTATTTATTCAAAATCAAAGCATTTATCCATTTTGGTAATATATTATATAAGCTCCTCTAGATTCAAGATTCTATTATATGACGAGGTGTCTATCTTCAAATTTTAACCCATATTGGATATCTCTTGGATCAATTGCTCTTTTACCTCTTCCTATTGCCCTTCATATTGATCTTTCATTTGACCAACCTCCTCTTATTCATTGTCACTAATATCCTCAATATGAATATCCCTTATTTGGGCAATTTCAATCACCTCTAGTCAAGCGATAATTCCCCTCAATGTCTCAACTATATCCACAATATTACAAAAATTTATTGTCGTTAACATAAACCATTCACCATTATGTAGAAATGTCTAATCATTCATCCACAAATAATATTATCTACAATAACAATTCACACAATAAGACAAAGATGTATAATACCCTTAAGATAGGGAAACACCAATAATACTCCTTAAGGAAGGAATAACTCCATAAGATCTCCCAAGATGAGAGTGCCACTTAAGGAGGGCAAAGTCCCATAAGCCACTTCATGGGAAAAGATGATTACATATGATTGATCTCCATGATTATTACAATGACAAATATCTTTTCTTTATATATCCATCTTCTAATTCTACTTTGGTGAGTCATCTACTAATATAATATAATATTATAATATAATATAATATTATATTATAATATAATATAATATTATAATATAATATAATATTATAATACAATCAACCTTAAGTTATGTGTCTATTCCTAGGTACCCTAACTTTCCAACCTCCTTACATATGTTTCGTCCTCGAAACATATGAAGAAACAAGATAATATGATTTGCTAAACAATGTTAGCAATTGGTACCAATATTGATCATCCATATATCCTAGTAAAATATTGATTGGTGGTGGTCATTGTTGATGTTGGTATACCATTTAGCCACTTGAGTAACCAAATCTACTTTGTTGGCTCCATGCTTCTACTACTTTATTTTGATAATTTGAATGATGGATCCACTTGTTCCTTGATGTTGATGAACCACTCTGAAAACCAGGATCACTATGCTTTCTCTATCAAACACTGTCATACTTGGTGCCCTTCTAATTCCATGTAGAACAATAATATTGTTGCCTTGAGCCATACCTCCAAGATCGTTGTTGTTCATGGTGATGTGGATGGCAATATGGTGCAACCTTAACTTGATATTTTACCTTCTTTGACTTCTTAACATTTTTCTCCATTGTTTTATATTCTTATACACATTGTTCTTTCATGTTCCCTTTGTTTAGTGTGTCCTTGTGCTTTTCTATCAAAGCTTCCTTGGAATTTACTACTATTATTTCCATGGGATTCATTGCTACTACTTCTTCCATGGCCTCTGTTGCTGCTACTACCTTCTTGGATTCTATTGCAGGTTCTTCTATTTGTTCATGTATCGCTCCAAATTTTTCACACCCTTACCTTCAGGCTATAGGATCCATGCCCGAAAGGGGGATGTGAAAAGGATGGGACAATACCTCGGACTGAGAGGCCTTGCGAAGGTCCCGCCTCTCGGGGGAGGTGTATTATGGTGATTTTTTGATGGATGGTGGGTTCACCAAGAAACGTTTGAATGGCAGTTTTCGAGCCTAGGTTGGGAATGTGTTTAATGTGTTCAGTTTTATCTTTAAACATTCGAGTCCTAGGTTTGGCCAAATGAATCTAAGTTGTTCTATTATGAAAATGCAGACTAAATGAAATACAGAAAATAGATTTGAACAGAAAATAGAGAGAAAAAGCTAAATTAAAGAGCCATACCTGATCCGGATGTTTGATGGAGGTTCTGATTCTTGAAGCGATCAGGATCGTCTGGAATTTGACAAGATCGTCTGAGATCTAACAGGATCGTCTGAGATTTGACAAATTCGTCAGAGACCTGCAAACATAAAAGTAGATGCAAAATACTAGAAATGCAGCTATGACAACAGAGGGCAAGGATATAGAATGACAAGTAACAATCTTAAAATGATGATAATAAACAAAATACGAATGCATTACAATAATCTAATGACAATTTATGATTTTATTAAGCATTAAGACTATATGGGTGAACTCCAAGATGCAAAATAATAAGGAATAATCATAAGTTTAACTAAATGCAGAATAATGCAGTAGAAAAGAATGAAGAAACGCAAACTCTGGGCACTGATTGCCCCCAATGCAGACTACAGTCGAAATCATCTCGAATTGGTGCGAAATCGTCTCGAATTGAACAGGATCGTCCACGATGAGCTGAGCTTGCTCCGGCTGAAAAATACTAAGGTTCCTGCAAATAAACTTGGACAAATATGGAGGCAAATAGTAATTTAGGATGGTCTAATGCACGTAGAACTTGTGTTACAGGAAATTTCAGCCAGGGGGATGCCAAGGGGGAGTCCTAAGTTTAAATAGGCTTAGGAGGGAGGTTAGGAGGTTGGAGATCATCCCAATTTGGGAGATCTCCAACGGGGAGGGTCTCTAACGGTGTAGACACGCTTACGCCCGGATTAGAGACGTCGTTGGAACAGAGGCTAATTATGAAAAATTAGTTTTGGGACAAGATCGTCTGGACGTCCTAGCCCAGACGAAATCATCCGATCTGAGGCGATATCATCTGATCGGCGACGATATCGTCAAACGGTCAAAACAAACTCTAAAAATGGCATGAGAAATGAGGAAACGGGTTAAACGGCGGTTTAGGAGCGGTTTTGGGGTTAAAATTTGAATTTGAATATTTACTAGAGTAATTGTAATTATTTAAGGTTTTATTGCGCCAATTTTAGGGTGCTACATTTTGCCCCCTCTTTAGCGAATTTTTTGAAGAAAATGCGTTAAAGACGAGTTCTTCTCGATCTACGAGAAAGCAAAAATTATTCCCATTTTTAGGCGACGATTCTTGGTCGAATCGTACGACAACTTACTATGGTGCCCCCTCCGTGTTTTTACCCAAATCGAACGTTTGAGGTAAAAACGCGGAAAAGCAAAATTTTAAAATGTTTTTAATTGTTTTTGAATAAAATTAAGAAAAATAGGGTAAAACCCTAATTCATTATTATTGTTCATTTTCCTAGTTTTTAGAGCTCTGGAGACAAGATGGTCGAGACAGCGCACAGATCGACAGAGGTCCGGCGCGGGCTACGGGTAAGGGTCTAAACTTAGTTTAGAATGCTTTAATTTAGAATTTCATGCTTTTTAGATTAGATTTGATTGATTTTTGAGCATCGTGGCCATTTTTGGGCCGTCGACGTCGTCGAGACGAAATCGTCTCGATTTCGTCGAAATCGTCTCGATATCGTCGATTTCGTCCAAGGGCGAAATCGGCGATAGGGGGACGATTTCGTCCAATAAGGGACGATTCCCTCATGCGAAATCGGAGACGAATTTGCTCAAATTTGGGACGATATCATCCAATTGTGGGCGATATCATCATTTATATGAAATTGCACTTGCTTTACTTGAATTTTTTAATGAATGTTTGATTAATGATTGTTATTGATGATTTTTGATTGTTTTGTTGTTTATGTTGCAGAGAGGATTACTAAAGAGCCGAGAATGGAAATACGGTGGACTAAGGGATGACTTGGCCGCCCTATCTCAGGCAGAGCGAGATCAGCTGGCTCAGGTCGGCTTGCAGCACGTGGCAGAGATGCCACAAATGTCTACAGACATGGGGCTATTGACAGCCCTAGCAGAGAGGTGGTATCCGGGTTCTTCATGTTTTTGGTTACCGACAAGGGAGATGACTCCCACACTGGAGGATGTATGGAGGATTTTGAGGATCCCCATACAAGGACGGTTGATCACTCCCATGGCCAATCAGGGCCACGCGATGATGAGACTATGCGAAGATTCGAGCTTCACCCTAGAGAAGGGCGGAGTGAACATCGAGTCTCTATGCCAGATGCCTGGGGCATCTAGGCTGACATAGGTTTTGGCTGGGGTGGTAGGTGGTCTACTGCTATGCCATCAGAGTGGATGCAGGCTACCATGGCTACTGACAGATGTGGTCTACGACATGAGAGACCACGGATATAGGTTTGCTTGGGGGAGCTTTGTACTCTGCCGGTTGTATAGGATCCTTCATGGGGTCGTATACAAGGGCGACCGATGTCTGGTTATGACATCGCTACTACAGGTTTGGTGCTGGGAGCACATCGTGGTGCGGAGGCCGGTAGGGCTCCCACTGACAGGGATTGATGGGGAGAGGCCCCGAGTTTTCTACTGGTGGCTCCAGAGAGGGGCACAGCGACGGGTAGATTTGCCAGTGTCTCGAAGACTACTTGATGACCTTGTCTCCGACCAGATCACCTGGAGGCCTTGGAGAGATCATCCAGGGTGGGCCGAGGATGGACAAGAGCTGGCTCGCATCAGGCGAGTCTTCTGGCTGAGGATGGAGAGGGGAGAGGTGGAGCTCCATCGGTATGACCGAGTTTTGAGGCAGTTCGGTCTACAGCAGGGGATCCCATCTCTCGGGGACTACGAGTTTTCTTGGACTATCCGGGATAACACTATAGTTAGCGGGGCTCCAGATATGCAGCGATTCTGGAGTCAGGACACAGATGATGCCCCCATTCAGCCAGTGGATGGGGACGATGCTAGGGTAGCCGATGGCTATGATGCCTGGTACACAGGCATCCGCCCTCCTCGGATGACGAGGGCTCAGGGTCCGATTCACGTAGTTGTGCATCGGATGGGGAGGCGGTGCCGGGCAGCCATTGAGGCGACACAGGGTCATGGCGGGAGAGAGCGAGAGGAGGCCACGAGGCGCAGTAGAGGCCACGATGGCAGGGGAGAGGAGGGAGGAGAGACCCCCTTCTCCATAGAGAGAGAGGCCACCATCGCCTGATAAGGGCAAGGGTGTGGACACCGGAGAGAGTAGTGAGATGGCTACTCTCCCGGTGGAAGACCTGTCCGTCTCTAGGCACAGGTGCAGACTTTGCAGGATGAGGCTGCACGACACCGAGCAGAGGCTACACAGCTCATAGATGAGGTTGCACGCCTCAGAGCACGGAGCGGAGGAGCGAGCACTTAGGAGCTGGCGTGGTCGATTGCTCAGACCACGTTCTACCAGGGTATCTACTTCCAGATGGTGCCAGAGGGCCAGAGGGTACAGCTGCCAGCCGGCATTGCGGACCCGATCAAGATTGGGTCATCGAGGACTTCATCCCGATCGATGACTAGGACTCGCAGTACCACACATACTGCGATGGGGCCACCTCGTCCACCTCAGGGCGGGGGAGGAGATGAGGCTAAGAGCTCGAGGGGTTCTCGAGGCAAGGACCTGCACGAGAGGATATATGATTGAGAGGATTGAGTATGCCAAGATGTAGATTGTGGCATACCAATCTAGTTTTGATATGATGTACATACATTGTTGAGAAAAATATATATATATATATATATATATATATATATATATATATAATATTTTTGATCATATGACTTGTCTTATGATGATATGACTTGTTTATATGTTTTTTATGATGCTTTAATGTTGGAAGTGTGATTTGATTTGATGATTCATGTAATTATGTCGTTTGGAAAATATTATGGTTTGGATGTCATGCTTTAAAATTTAAATGAAATAATCTGATGTAAACAAATTGGTTGTTGAGATGATAATTTGATAAAAATAAAAAGGGACTTCTAACAATAATTTCAAAGGACATTGTCGCTGTTATAGACCATTTCATGGAGTCGCCGCTCACTCGGTCGTCAAGCTAATCCTAGTATAGAAATATTGTTAAAAGTAAAAAGAGTGCTTAAGAAACTGTCTTAAGACTTTGTTGTGATGATGCAAATGATGATGATGATGATTTGTTTTCAGAATTTTCATAAAAATAGTATGCATGAAATATTTTGAAATGATTTTTGCTAGGTATAAATTCCTAAGTGTGATAAAATTTTTGAATAATTCCCTAGGAATTATACCATCATTGCAAATTTGCATGTTGACAAAATGACATGAAATAGTAATAATGTTCGTTCTTTTGAAAGCATAATTGTGTAACATAATGATTTAAGTCATATGTTTTTATGATTTTAAATGAATGGGGAATAAAATTAATACAATGGTTTGCGCTAGGCATAGAATATTTAGGTATAGACTTATACCATCATCGCGAAATCCAAAAAAGATAGTTTTATTGCATGGTTGATTTTTAATTGTTGAAAATAAATAGAAAATATGAAGATGAGGACTTGTGCTAGGCATAAAATTCCACTTTTGGTTTTAGAACTATACCATCGTCGCAAAAGTCAAAAGTTATATGTAACTTTATTGCATTTTTTGAAAAATGATTTTGATTTGTTGGTAATGCATGTGGTTGTCTTTATACTAAACAACTGTTCAGAGAAGAAAAATGAAATTATTCCAATTTGCAAAAATATTTCAAAGTATCTTAAAGACAAAAGTTAGATTTATAAGGAATCCCATGTGCATATGTGAGTTCATTTCCAATCTTGATTTATCATAATGATACACAAAATCTCTCAAATACAAATGTGTGTGCGATTGTAGTATTCATTTACCAGGTTTGAGCAAGATACTATGATACAAGTGATTTGAATTAACCAAATAAGTGTTCATTAACCATGATTGAGATGCATATAACCATACCGGACTACTATGTAAGTCGGGTTATCAAGAGCTAGCTAATCCATAAGCGAACATAGGTCTGTACAAAAGAAGGTCGCTAATGTGACAGACATATCACCACGCTAGGGATTACCCAAGGCCAAGCGGGTTGGGCACAAACCACCTGTTATGGGGCTTACCTCACAGTTTTCGAATAATTGAGAATTCCAGGGATTCAAGCTCATCAACCCTTCTTTTCTTTTCAAGGGGTAGGGAAAGGGATTTTAGTGCTTTTGCTTTTGCTCATTTTGCTTTCTTTTCTTTCTCTTTTTTTTTTTTGTATCTTTTGCTTTGATATTTGAAATAATGCTGAAATAGTGCTAAATGATTTTACTTGATTTTGCTTGATTTTTCTTTTTCTTTTGCTTCCTATTCTAGGGATACTTGCTCGGATTAGCTGTAGAGCAAGGGATTTTTATTTCGGGTAGGGGTGAGCTTGTCCTTTTGCCAATTCTCAAAGATTCTAGACCATGTGCATGATAGGATAGCGGGGGAAACTTTTCGCTCAAGAAACCACTTCTACTATGTAGCATAGCATGGATATTACAAATATAATCATTTTATTGTGAAAGGATATGCTTGGTTTAAGTAAATAACAAGATCAATTCTCTATGCTCAAACTTTATTTAATTGAATTTTGTGGACTTTGATATAAGAGAGATTAGTAATCATGCCAAATAAAATCAAGATATTTATTCATGTGAATGTGAAAGTGCGGGATTCCAAATAAATGCTAATTTATCCAAAATAATTTGAAAATATAACTGCACATATGTCACAATTTGCGAAGTACAAAAAATAAAAGATGTTTTTGAAGATTTTGATGATTGTGAATGTTTTTGGTATTTTTGAATTTATAAATTGAAAGAAATACAAGATAGTGATTTTTTTGAAATATTTTAAACAAATATATACAAGGATGAAATGACCAAATTTATGCATAGTAACGTTTAAGATGCATAATATTCATAGGTTCTTTAAGTTCTTTACCATCCAAGGTAGATAATTTGTATGCTCCCGATTCAAATTTAGCGGTGATAATATATGGTCCAAGCCAGTTGGGCTCAAATTTACCTTTAAGCTCTTTAGTTGCATTAGTATTTTTTTGATTTTCTTTTAAAACAAGATCGCCGACCTCAAAGGATCGATGACGAACTTTCTTAGCATATGATCTTTTAAGCTTGTTTTGGTAGGCACGAAGATGCTCCAAAGCATTGATGCACTTTTCATCTAGGAGTTCCAAGTGACTAGGTCTGCCATTTCGATATTCATCTCCTACTTCGGTATCTTGAAGTAGTAGAGCCAAAGAAGGAACTTCTAATTCAAAGGGAAAAATGGCTTCGACGCCATAAACCAAAACAAAAGGTGAAGTTCCAGTGGGGGTTCGAACACTAGTTCGATAGGCCCACAAGGCTGGATATAATTGAATGTGCCAGTCGCGGCTAGATTTATTGACCAATATTTTGAGAATTTTGATTAAGGTTTTGTTTGAAGCTTTTGCTTGGCCATTACCCTGAGGATAATAGGGAGTGGACCAGCGATGTTGAATCTTATATTTTTGGCATAATTTCTTAACATCTTTATTTTTGAAACAAGTTCCATTGTCTGAGATGAGATTTGCAGGAATTCCGAACCTACAAATGATTTGATTAAAAATAAATTTAGAGACTTGTGTTCCGAGTGCGGGAAGCTAAAGGCATAGCTTCAACCCACTTCGTGAAATACTCGATGGCGGTTATGATGAATTTGTGTCCATCGGATGACACAGGATTGATTTTGCCAATAATGTCTAAGCCCCATTTTGAAAAGGGCCAAGGAGATGAAATAGCCTGCGAGTTCTTGTGCGGGGGCATGGACAAGGTCGGCATGTTTTTGGCACTTGTCGCAATGGCGCACATAATCATGTGCATCATTCTCCATGGTAGGCCAAAAGTATCCTATCCTAAGGAGCTTTTTAGCAATGACACTACCACTGAAGTGTCCTCCACAAGATCCATCGTGGGCTTCACTCAAGGCTGATTTGGATTCTTCTAGATTCAAACATCTCAATAGGATACCTTCAAAAGATCTCTTATACAAAGTATTGCCAATTATTACAAATCGACTTGCTCGTCTACGTAATAACCGATACGTTGGTTTCTATTAGAATTGGCGGGGAAAGTCCCATTTTGAAGAAAATCAAATATATCCTTATACCAAGGTTCGGGAGTAGTTTCATTGATTAGAAACACATCCAAAGGTTCTAAGCATGACTTATTTGAAGCGGGTTCCTGGAGTCGACGAATAATGATGGTGGCATATTCGTCATCTAACTCCAAGGGCGAGAAGAGATGCGGTTGCGGCCATAGCGTCGGCCGCACGGTTGCTAGTTCGAGGAATAGCTTCCAAGGTAACTTGATCAAATAGAGATATTAATTGTAAAACATAGGCTTTATATGGGCACGATTTATCATCTCTGGTCTGATAAACTTCATTAATTTGGTTTATAACAAGTTGAGAATCACCAAAAACTAACAGATGTTTAATTTTTAGAGCCAAGGCGGCTCGTAATCCAAGGATTAGAGCTTCATACTCAGTAGTATTATTAGTGCAAGCAAATGTTAATTTAAAGGACAAAGGTATAATGTGCTTTTGTGGAGATATTAAAATAATACCTGCACCAGCCCCACTCATGCATCGGGCTCCATCAAAGTATAAGGACCATTGTTCAACATGGTCTACCTCTAATTGAAGGCATTCATCGGGAAACTCAATGATGAGGGGATGGGTAGACTCTAAGGGTGCAGCAACTAATTGATCTGCTATGATTTGACCCTTAACAGACTTATGTCCTATAAACGTGAGTTCAAACTCGCTTAGAGCAAGAACCCACTTGGTTGTGCGACCCGATAAATAAGGTCGACTCATAAGATACCGCAAGGGATCATATTTAGCAATGACATACGTTTTTTGGCTAAGCATATAATGGCATAATTTTTGCATAGAAAAGACGACTGCTAGACATAGTTTTTCTAACGCTGTGTAGCGGGTTTCATAACTAATTAGAGTTTGGCTAATATAATAATTAGCACGTTCTCTCTTCTCATCATCAAGTTGAGCTAACATAGCTCCTAAAGCAAAATCTGAAGCTAAAATATACAGGATAAACGGACGATCAGGTCTAGGCGGTGAAAGCACAGGTGGGTTAAGGAGGTATTGTTTAAGAAGTTCAAAAGCTTCCTTACATTCGTCGTCCCAATTAAAAGGGACATCCTTCTTAAGGAGCTTAAGAAAGGGACCGGTTTTGTCCGCCAACTTATCGATGAAGCGACGGATAGCTTGAAGCTTACCTTGTAAACTTCGTAATTCAGATATATTGGTAGGTGCGGGCATATCAGTGATAGCCGCAATCTTGAGAGGGTCAATTTTGATGCCACGTAAAGAAACTATAACCCCTAATAGTTTATCGGACTTAACTCCAAATATGCATTTGGTTGGATTTAATCGAATAAGATATTCTCTTAACCGATTAAAAACTTTTCTCAAATCATCTAAATGATTATCTTCATTAATAGAGCGAGCTATAATATCATCTACATAATCATGTAGGATATCATGCATCATATCATGAAAAATATAAGTCATAGCTCGTTGATAGGTTGCACCTGCGTTCTTTAAGCCGAATGGCATCACTTTCCAACAAAAGGTTCCCCAGGGGGTAATAAAGGTTGTTTTAGCCTGATCTTCAGGAGCTATCCTGATCTGATTATAGCTAGAGAATCCATCCATTAGGGACATCATCCCACTCCCAACAGTAAAATCAATGATTTGGTCCATGTTTGGAAGAGGAAAATCATCTTTAGGGCATGCAGCGTTAATATCTCTAAAATCTGTGCAAACCCTAACTTTGGTAGCTTCTTTCTTGGTGATCTGGAACTACATTCGAAATCCATTCAGCATAATCAATAGCTTGTATAAAAACAACATTCAGGAGTTTTTCTAACTCCCCTTTGACTAGTAAAGCCACTTTGGGATGCATTTTTCTAAGTTTTTGTTTAACGAGGTTTAGCATCCGGATGGACTACTAGGTGATGCATGACTACAGAAGGGTCTAAACCTGGCATATCTTCATATGTCCAAGCGAAGACATCTTCATATTCTTTAAGGAATGCAATGTATTGCTCTTGTTTTTCTTGACTTAATTCTGATCCAATATTGATTATGTGGGGACTATCCTCAGTTCCAATGTTGATTTTAATGACGTTTTCTACTTCCATGTGTAGATCTCTTTCAAAATTAGGTGGGGCGGGTGAGACGCCCAATTCTTGTAATTCTTTTAAGGTTAACTTGGATAATTCATCTTGAGGAGTAGTGGCCTCAAGCTGGGCTATAGTTGGTATAGAACCATCAAAATAAAACCCATTGTGTAACATCTCTTCAACGGAGACATCATGGAAAATATCTCCTTCCAACTCATCATCGGATTCAGCAATCATTTCGGGATAAGCTATGGATAGCATATTACATGTAAATGGCTGATTTTTTAGAGGCAAATCATCACGCCCATCCAAATAATCTTGATAACATATGAGTTGATCATCATCTTCAAAAGGAAAGGGTTGACCCTTACTAGGAAATAGGCCCACACCACAGCGGGCAGGCCACGGTTCTACCTCGAAAGGTTCTTTCATACCATTTTGGAAAGGTCCCAAGCCTTTCCCTTTATATCCCATTTTAAGCATTATAGGTTTAGCTTTAATATACTCATTAGTAAAATAACATCGAGCATATCCATCATGATGAGTTTTGATATTTCGAGGTATTCTTCCCTAGTCATATCCTTTATAAATGAAGGCACAACTCCCGACTTGGTAAGTACTTCCCATAGGTTGTGGGAGGCCCAAAGTGCGAGGAGATGGCGGCAAGTTATTTAAGATAATGGAATTTTGCATAGAAGCATTTGTTTTTTCTGATATAAGAATTTTAGATAAATCAGGTAAGAGTTCATCAGAAAGAGCATAAGATGTAGAAGGATCATTCTCTATATCTTTAGATGTGGAAGGTATGATAGATGTAGATAATGTGGAGGTGTTAATAGATGGGTCTATAGGTTTTGAAATTATAGGGATGGAACATGAAGGATTGGTTATGGATTGAAGATCTTTTTGAGGTTCTAGAGTAATTTGTTTAAAATATTGTTGATCTATATATGAGGGTGAAATTAATGGAGGAGAAATAGATGAAGTTATGGGTGTGTGTTTCACAGTTTTAGATGAAAAATAAGAATTAGGATGTGTGGATGACAGAGCAGGGCAAAATTGAACTCCAACAGGTTCTGCCAAGGCACACATATCAAAGGGTCTAGGATCACCATGGATAGTGACCAACTGATTTTTAAATTCGAATTTAACACATTGGTGTAAAGTTGATGGGACAGCCCGCATTGCATTGATCCAAGGATGACCCAAGAGTATATTGTACGATGCGGGGCAATGTACAATAAACACGGTCGTATCTAAGGTTCTAGGACCAACTTGCAATGGGATGGTAATAACTCCACACGTTTCTTGTGTTTCGTCATTGAAAGCTTTTATGATCATGTCAGTTTTCTTCATTTCATCACTTCTAAACCCAAATCTCTGGTAGAAGTCAAAAGTGCAAATATTTAGAGATGAACCATTATCAATCAAAACTCTTTTAACGGCTACATCTCCAATTAGGGCAGTAATGTATAAGGGGTTATCCTTATGTAAACTATGTTGTGGTATATCTTTATCTCGAAAGTCAATACAATCGACTTCTCTAGTGATGATAGTATTGGCCATGGCTTCAGGTTGAATGTTTTGTGGTACCATCATTTGGCTTAATGTAAGCATTAATTCATCTCTATGGGTAGGAGAAGATCTTAATAGGTCCAAAAGAGAAATTCTGGCTGTAGTATTGGATAATTGCTCATTAATATTGTAAGGGGGTTTAGGTTGAACATTAGGAGCATGATTCCCTTTATTGGGATTTTTCAAAACAAATGGAGCTGATCCATCATTTTGGTTTGGTTCTTGTTGAGAATTTTGAGCCTGTTGTCTAGTAACGACTCCGATGGTACCTACAATGTTGTATTGAGGACGTTGAATAGGTCTTGGTCTAGCATTTATAGCTTGTTCATTAGAAAGGAATTGATCAGAAGAGGGTCGAGTAGTAACTCTTCTAGGAAATGGTTCTTCTGGAATCATAGCATCTCGTGATAGGTTGAATAGGATCTTATTCATTTTCAGAACTATTCGATTGGTTTGAAGTGATTTCCATGTCACTTTCAATATCTGATTCTACATCACTGAGATCTGGTATCTGAATATTATGTAGGGGCCTGGTCGTGACCATGGATAAAGTTGTGTCAAATTTTTGTAAATCATGATTAGGTAAATGTCCGCTAATAGTTCCTACATATCGGGTAGGAGGAGGGACATTATGATGCTCAATTTGATTGGCCACCTCTTTACCATGTCTTGGTAAAGGATGTTGAAATATGTCTAATGATTGATTAGCATTTTGATTTTGATTTTGGGGAATGTTCTTTTGAGCATTATTAGGAGCATTTTGTTTAGGTTGGAAGGCTTGCACCTCCATTTCATTATTATCAATCAGATCTTGTATTTTATGTTTTAACCTTTTACAAGCGTTGGTAGAGTGTCCAGGTCCTCTATGGAAATCACAGTGTAAGTCAGCTCTGTATCCGGGTATAGTTGGATCAGGTTCCCGGATAGCTGGTAATTGAATCAAGCCTCTTTCGAGTAATTGAGGTAAAATAGTTGATAATGGTTGATTCAATCTAGTAAATTCTCGAGGAGGTTTATCAGGAGGTTTCAATATAAATTTTTCTGTTGTCTTCGTTGCATTGATATTAGCAACATTTCTGCTATCAGTGACTCCGTCACCTACGACTTGTTTGTTTTTATATTGATTTTTGGATGTTTTCTCATCATCTTTCTTCCTAAGTTGGCCTCTCCTAATGAGGGCATCTTCTACTCTTCGAGCTAAATCTATAGCCTGATCGAAGGTAGTTAAAGTAGCGATTGATAACTCATAAGATATTTGTTCTTGCAAATTATTAATAAAAATGTCCAACATTTCCCTATAAGGTAGCACAAAGTGTAGTTTTCCTATCAACTGCCTCCATCTAGCTAAGAAATCAGCAAAACATTCATCTTTGTCTTGTTTTAAGTTGTATAAATCTTTAATGGTTACATGCCTCTCGATATAGGCACTAAATTGATGCACAAAATATTCAGCGGTTTCTTCAAAATTTCTCAAAGAATGAGTGGGCAATTGATAGTACCACTCTAATGCCATTCCTCCTAAACTTTTTGGGAACATTTTTAGTAATAGCAAGTCATCATGTGATATATCATGACATGCTATCCTAAACATGCGAAGATGCTCTATGGGATCTTCAGTTCCTTTATATATAGGCAGGACCGACATGGGAAAATGTTTAGGGTACGGTTGTGCTACAACTATAGGGTCTAGCGGTTGACTACACATCTCTCGATAATTGTACGAGGGACGGTAGGGATCCATCTGGTCCATGCGGGAAGCTAACTATTTCACCATGGCTTCCAGATTACTGGTTTGCCCACCATATTGGTTTGGTAGGGCATTAATATGAGATTGGTGAGCATATGATGGAGGGACATGCATATTAGATGCTATATTACTATTGTGTAAATTGTTGGTAGGAAGGGTGTTATGAAGAAGTTTTGAAGTTGTATTATGTTGTATCCCAGATTGTTGGAAATTGGTGTTTGGCTTCATTTTAGGTTTTTGTTGATTTGAAGCATATTGATTAATAGTTTGGTGAAATAAAGCAGTGAATGAAGGTCTCTTCTGTGTGGGCATGATTTTAGGCTCAATAACAGGTTCCTTAGGAGGTTGGGTAACCTATTGTTTTTGCATATTCTGAATTATAGCGGCCATATCCATATTGGATGGCCCGGCTTTATCACTTTCTTGATCAATGAAAGACAAGGGATTAGTGTGTATGTCAAACATATGTTCCATGGCTGCTTGAGTGTCACTAATTTGTCCCTTATCAATACGAACTGCCATATTAAGAGCACCAATATTTTTATTGAAGAATTTCCAAAAATGATCTAAGTTATCAAAAGCAATAGTTCCATCTGAAGCCATTCTAGGGGATGAGGATCCTTCCTCTCTAACATTTTCTTGTTGTTCATTTTCTTCAACCAGGTCATCTTCTGGTTGTTCTAGAGTTTCTTCTTCTGGAATTGGATCTTCGGGAAGGGTATTTAATTTTTTATTTTTCTTGCCTAACCAATCTTCTTCTTCTTCTTCTTCAGTTTGTTTACCATTCCTAAGTTTAGTCATGGTGCTTAAACTTAGATTTCAGCAAATATATATATTTATATATATATATATGCAACAAGCTTAAGAGGTATATATTTTAATTATATACCTACTATAATATTTAAAATGAAATGTTTTGGTTTTTGTTATGTTTTTTGTTTTTCTTGTTTTTTTTTGGTTTTAATAACAATATTATAAAGATAACAAACAACACACAAAACACAAGAAATAATAATAATGAAAGCAATGATCTAGTTTTCTATAAACAATTTATAAATATCATTAATGGGCTCAAGTTCTTCAGGATTCATGAAATGTTCTTCTTCAAATTGAAAATTTTCTTTCAAGAATTTGACAAAAAGTGCTATAGTGATATTATATGTTTCAGATTCTGTTTTGTAAAAGTAAAGCTCGTGGCAATACTCTCGATATAACACAGCTCTAGGAACTCTCCTCCATATTTCCCTATCCATAAGAACGACCTCTTGGTCTTCTACACGACCTAGGAATTGGTGTATAGTGGCTGCGTTCTCGAGGTATTCCTCGAAGGTGAACAATTCTGAAGACACAAGAGCTCTCCTATAAGCTAACCACCTATGGCAAGCTCTCTGAAGTTCATGATAAAAAATGAGTTGATGAGGATCCAGGATTCTATCTAGGGCAAGCCTCTTGATTTGTTTAAGTTTTGTTGACCTAGATGAAATGATACCTAGTCTCCTATTGAGTTTGTCCCACAAAGGCGGGACTCTGTATGTTTCAGATGTTCTAAACAAAGAATCAACCTCTATGGCTATTAATTGATTTTTAACATTTATAGTAACTGCTAGTCTTTTCTTAGGAGCTACCATCTAAACATGATATGCAACTTGGTAGTTTTCTAGTGATTTTAAGTGCATCTATTTTTTTTTTTTTTTTGTTTTCAAAAGGTTTTAAATGCATTCACGTCGGGTTCACCAAAATGTATCGCTCCAAATTTTTCACACCCTTACCTTCAGGCTATAGGATCCGTGCCCGGAAGGGGGATGTGAAAAGGATGGGACAATACCTCGGATCGAGAGGCCTTGCGAAGGTCCCGCCTCTCGGGGGAGGTGTATTATGGTGATTTTTCGATGGATGGTGGGTTCACCAGGAAACGTTTGAATGGCAGTTTTCGAGCCTAGGTTGGGAATGTGTTTAATGTGTTCAGTTTTATCTTTAAACATTCAAGTCCTAGGTTTGGCCAAATGAATCTAAGTTGTTCTATTATGAAAATGCAGACTAAATGAAATACAAAAAATAGATTTGAACAGAAAACAGAGAGAAAAGGCTAAATTAAAGAGCCATACCTGATCCGGATGTCTGATGGAGGTTCTGATTCTTGAAGCAGTCAGGATCGTCTGGAATTTGACAAGATCGTCTGAGATCTGACGGGATCATCTGAGATCTGACGAATTCGTCAGAGACCTGCAAACATAAAAGTAGATGCAAAATACCAGAAATGCAGCTATGACAACAGAGGGCAAGGATATAGAATGACAGTAACAATCTTAAAATGATGATAATAAACAAAATACGAATGCATTACAATAATCTAATGACAATTTATGATTTTATTAAGCATTAAGACTATATGGGTGAACTCCAAGATGCAAAATAATAAGAAATAATCATAAGTTTAACTAAATGCAGAATAATGCAGCAGAAAAGAATGAAGAAACGCAAACTCTGGGCACTGATTGCCCCCAATGCAGACTACAGTCGAAATCATCTCGAATTGGTGCGAAATCGTCTCGAATTGAACAGGATCGTCCACGACGAGCTGAGCTTGCTTCGGCTGAAAAATACTAAGGTTCCTGCAAATAAACTTGGACAAATATGGAGGCAAATAGTAATTTAGGATGGTCTAATGCACGTAGAACTTGTGTTATAGGAAATTTCAGCCAGGGGGATGCCAAGGGGGAGTCCTAAGTTTAAATAGGCTTAGGAGGGAGGTTAGGAGGTTGGAGATCATCCCAATTTGGGAGATCTCCAATGGGGGAGGGTCTCTAACGACGCAGACACGCTTCTGCCCGGATTAGAGACGTCGTTGGAACAGAGGCTAATTGTGAAAAATTAGTTTTGGGACAAGATCGTCTGGACGTCCTAGCCCAGACGAAATCGTCCGATCTGAGGCGATATCGTCTGATCGGCGACGATATCGTCAAACGGTCAAAACAAACTCTAAAAATGGCACGGGAAACGAGGAAACGGGTTAAACGGCGGTTTGGGAGCGGTTTTGGGGTTAAAATTTGAATTTGAATATTTACTAGAGTAATTGTAATTATTTAAGGTTTTACTGCACCAATTTTAGGGTGCTATAGTTCATAATTTTGTTTCTCTACAACCACTTGTTGTTTTTCCTTAGATCCTTGCTCCTTAAGCTGAGAAATATCCTACAATGTTATATTTTTTTCTATACCATAACTTCATATACTTATTTTGCACATTAATGTTAATAGTACCTAAAGAATCTAACCAAGGATAACTAGGAACAATATCAACATCATCTATCTCAATAGCATGAAAATATGAATGTAAAAGATATTTATCCATAGTGATATTCAAATCTTAAAAAATTTAAACATTCTCACCCTTCAATTGTGTGTCTTTAATTTTTTTTGCTTGAACCTGCAACCTCTTAGCCAAAGAAATATTAATAAAATTATATCTACTACTACGGTCAATGGAAATAATAACATTTTCCTTTTCAATGCTTCGATGAACCTGTAAAATAGAACTTTTAGATGAATTTAAACCCTTTTGATCCTTCTATTGCTTTTAAAAATCCAAATATGTGGCTTCATTCTTCTCAATATATTCCTTAACATTTTCCTCTTTCTCCTTATTGAGTAATTTTATTTATTTTTCATAGTCTTCATTTTGTTTCTTGAAAACTTCCCATTCTCCTTTCATTTCATTCCACTCATTTTGAATTCCTTGTAGTTTCTTTTCAAGGTCTTTGATGACATCCAACAGGCTATCTATCTTTTTATCCCTTCCCTCAAGATCTCTTTCTAGTTCCTCTTGTTCTTCTTGAAGCATGTTTATTTCTTCTGCATAATTTTTGAGTGTATCCTTCAAAGTAGCTATATTTTTATAGGGGTTCCAATGACTTAAGAATGCATGCTCCACTTCTTCCCAAGTGTACCCTTTATTCTTTGTAGTCAAACTTAACAACCAATTTCTAGCTTCCTTTTCTAAAAGTGTAGTAAGGTGGAATTTCTAATAAGGATCAAAAAATTATAAAAACTTAAAATATGTCCACCATTATCTACCATCAATATCATCCGCTCCAGAAAAATTTTGAAGTGCCATGAGTTCACATCCATAAAGAATGAAAATGCAAACTAGGGTTTTAGAAAAATATATCTCCCCACTAATTTGAAGCATAAATTCCACATAAACAATTAGATCTGCAATTTTTATTCAAAAAAAAACAAATTGCAACTAATTTGCTTACCCAAACTAACAAATCTCATCTTGTGAAAAAATCATGATTTGAAAATTTGTCATTGAATGTGCTCTATATGGTTGACTTCACAATGTTATATCTCTCTCAATACTGCTCATATTCCTTCATATAACCACTCATTTTAAAGATCTTAAAATTCTGCACAAAATGATCCAAGAATTGTCTAAATCGTATAAAATTTCAAAGAGATATGGTTCCTAAAATATGATATATTTTTTACAAAAAAATTTGCCTTAATTCTGCAATTACACAAAAAAATACCCACTTTTCCAGAATCATTGCTCTAATACCACTTGTTATAAAACTTTATTATCATTAAAATAAACCATTCACCATTATGTAGAAATATCAAATCATTCATCCACAAATAATTATCCACAATAACAATCCACATAATGAGATAGAGATAGATAATACCCTTAAGGTAGGGAAACACCAATAATACTCCTTAAGGAAGGAATAACTCCATAAATCTCCCAAGATGAGAGTACCACTTAATAAGGGCAAAGTCCCATAAGCCACTTCGTGGGCAAATATGATTACATATGATTGATCTCCATGATGATTACAATGAAAAATATCTCTTCTTTATATATCCATATTCTAATTCTAATTTTGGGAGCTGGCTAATACTATAATATTATATTATAATATTATATAATATTATAATACGATCAACCTTGGGTTATGTGTGGCCCATGCCAACCCTTATACAATATAATAACATATCACTAAATATCTATTCTTGGGTACCCTAACACACAACCCAAGGAACTCATGGTATTCTTCTTTCTCATTGTGCCATAATTCCTTTTATATGGATCATACCTCATAGATATTTTCCTGTGATTCCAAAATGATGCAACAGTAAGGTGGGGGAATATTATTTTCTATCATCAATGTTCAATAGGTACTTTAGTTAGTGATTCCCATCTCCTTTCTATCGACATTTATATATGGTTAAACAACCTCATATGGCAAGTATCCCTCTTTATGAAAATCTTCTAATGACAACACTCTTTATCAGTGGTTTTATGATTATACAATCCTAGCCATGATGGTAAGCTCTAGTTGTGACAACATGCAAAACTCTCCCTTGTGTCAATAACCATATGATGAAATATTCTTTTACTTATATTAGCACTCTTTAGGATGGCATATAATATGAGAACAACCTCAAGTTAATGTTTCCCATGATGACACATTTTATAATGACATTCGGTAGATGGTGTCAGAAAAATCTAATCAAAATTAATAGGTTTTTGATGGTGATCCTCTTTGATGGAGTTGGTAGCGACGATTAATAATTGGTTAGCCTTTTACTCCACTTGATGATCATTTATTCCTCAATCCTAATGGTAGGCTCTATTATAGGATCATCCTTGGTGTCACTCCCAAATATCATAATAACCCATTCTCCAATTAGCATGTTTAGGATAGTATCTTGGTGTTTTTTGACTAACTTCATGACTGCGTCATGTAACTTTGGTTGATAATCCTTGAAAATGCTCCTCAGCCAATAATCATTAGATGGAGTCTGGATTTTCTACTCACGTCATCTTGAAATGGTGATCTTCAAGCAATAAACTCCCAATTGGACCCTTGCATAATCAACAATATCAATTTGGCAGTGTCTCTTTCACCCAATAACCTACAAATGCATAGAGAGCAATACACGAATCAAATATTTCTAATTCATAATAACACACATAAACTCCAAAATAGGTAAATAGACATGAAAGTAATTATAATTGTATTAACAATATGCTTCATAGATATAATGCATTATATTCTCTCGTAAATTATTTGAATTCTTGGTCCTATAAAAATCCAACTACCTTATCTTTGGCTTCCTCCTTCCCCTTGCAAATCCTTTCTAATTTATAAACATGAAAGTTAGTTATGTTTCAACTTCCACTAGATAATTCAATTTATGGGTGGTTTATCTTCTTGTTTGTATGCTCCAATTATTTACATGTGGATGCTCCTACATCACCAATTATCCACAATATACTTATATAATATAATATTATATCCCCATATATTTGGGTACCATAACAGACTATACCTCCTCATTACATCATGAAGAACACAAGCTTATACTGAGAGGGGGGGTGAACAGTATAAGACCTATTTTTACTTTTTCCTTTATACTTCAAAATAGTAAAGCAATATATCCAAAGCAATATCAAAGCAATGCACAAAACCATCCACAAAGTGACACAACAATTTACATGGTTCATCCACAAAACTTTTCTCTAAAAGTTATCTCAAAGTTCTTTGGGAAACCTTCTCAATTACAATGTTTATGAGCCTCGGCTCAAAGGAGAAACCTTCCCCCAATCTGAATTTATGAGCCTCTCGCTCAAAGGAGATACCTTCCCCTACCTCTGCTCCGTCGGTGATCCTCTAGAAGACCTCTGCCTCTGCTGCCCTTAGCAAATGGAACTCTTTCCACAAAAGACACTTGTCTTCCCTGCTCTGGCTGGAGATCTCTATCCTCAACTCTATCACCTCAAAGCTGGTCCTCAAATTTGCACTAAACATAGTCCTTCGATTTAGCACAAATTTCCTCATCCTCTGTCTTTGATCAGCACCAAACATAGTCCTTCGGTCTGGCACAAATCTGTCCTCAGGTTCTTCTCATAGAACCAATGCACCTCTGTCCTCAAGTTCTCTGATAGAACTATCAACCTCAGCTTCACAAGTCCTCTGCTAAGACCTATCCAAACCTGCTCACAAGTCCCCATAAGAACCTGTCCAAAACCTGCTCACAAGTCCTCAATGGAACCTGTCCAAAACCTGCTCACAAGTCCCCAATGGAACCTATCCAAATCCTGCTCACAAGTTTATCAAGAACACTTGCTTGGCATGAACCCACAAAGAGAATGGTTAGAGACCCAATGTGATTCATCCACCTCATAGAAGCATAAAGAGAATTGTTAGAGACTCAATATGTTCTATACTTAACTCCCAATCTCAATCTCAACTCAATTTCAAATCTCAAAAGAATAAGATAGATGTAGTATGCTTTTCTCAAGAACATGAAACACAACCCAACAATTGCCAACCATGCAATATCTCATATAACAATGATACTCATGTTCTTTCCAAAACCAATATCTTTTCTCAACCAATTGGGCTTCAACAACAATGCTCATAGACAAAGTTTAACCAACAACATTCAACTCAACATTAACCTTGAAGCATTCAACCAATCATCACAAGAAAAGGAAACAAGTAGAAATCCTTTTCCCTCCAAAGATATTTGAATAAAACAGCCACCCACACAATATCACCAAATGCAAAGAATAACTTGTTAAAATCAACTCAATGGAGTAAGCCCAATATCATGTATCAAATAAAAAGCAATAACTTGATCAACCAACCTCTATGGAAGCACTCATCCATCAATATCAAAACAGCCAACTAAGGGTTTCACCAACTCAAAGAAAGTAGCAAGACTCACAATCATAAACCCTAGTGCACAATGCTTCCACTACCTCAAACCAGAATTATGCATTCACCAAAACTCTCATCAATGATAACAATGCATAAGTAGTCTTCAACAAACCAAAAACTAGGACTTACACTCAACCAAAGGAAACCTTGTTGAAAACCTTTTCACTCCAATATTATTTCGAGAATAACATACACCAATCATACTCATAAGAATAATGTGCCCATACCTTATTGAAGTGAAGTAACCCCTTTGGAAATCTGCCACCATCACAACTTTCTTTTGCCAAACTTCACAAGGGTTAGTAGATTGCAAAATAATCAACATTATTCCACCTTTCAATAATCATCACCAAACCCTTTAATTGCACAACTCCCTTTATCTCTCCTAAAACCACTTGTACCATAAAATAAAATAAATCATAACATTGCATAACCTTATAACTCCCAAAACCACTTATACTATAAATAAAATAAATCACAACAATGCATAACCTTATAACTCTTTCTTCCTTTACTCAAAATTAATTTTTCATACTTCTATAACAAAACAAATACCTTAACCCTTATTACTCCAAACCTTAACTCTTTTTCTAAATACTCAAAAAGAAAGATCCCAAACAATTTAATATTACAACAAAATATATATTATTTTTATACCTCCAATATCTAACTTCCCTTCTTTATATTACAGCCAAAAACCCTTATAACTCGTAGGCTTACCTAACAACGTGTATTACTTCCCATCCTTCCATAAACATCCAAAATAGAATAAAATTTAACAATAATTTAAAGCACACCTTAGCCACAATTTGCGCGTGCTTCTTACGCAAATTGAACTAGAGTCCTCCGCACCCATGTAAGACAAAAATGGCGCACTTCAACTTTTGTCTTTTGTTGCCCTTGGAATGCGCACGAATTCTTCTTCCTTTTTATTCACGTGCTTGGGTGGATGCGAAAATATATTGTCTCATTTTTTTATTATCCCTTGCCTTATTTTATATGCACTATGATGCAATGTTTAACACATCGGCACTTTTAATTAATTTAAAATTTTAATTTAAATTTTAAATAACTAAAATTTAAACTAAATATTTAAAATTAAATATCTTCATCACCGGGGCACATTTTTCAACGAAACGAAAAGCCAACTTGGGTTTTAAGAAAAACCCATTTCAAATCTATTGTCCATGGTTTTAAATAAAACCTTTTATTTTGTTTGCCTTTGTTTTCACAAAAACCCTTCCGCTTCTTGACATCAATGACAACATCAACACTTGAGCAAAGGCAATGTACCCAATGTACCCAAAATTGCCAACACATCATTCGTTTGAGGTGTATGGAAAGTTGTAATTTTTTTTGTTGTTTTTTCTTTAAGAAAGTAAAAAACCTAGTCGAGACATATACTCTCCCATATAAGTAAAGCACACGTATATTACCAATAAAGGCATTCTCCATTAAAATTTTTAAAATTTTAAAGGGTGTTAAGGTGTAACAACCTAGTCAATTACATGCTAGTTGTAACGATATAAAATCACTTATAGGCTAGACAAACAAGAAAAATGGTTTTGGAAAGGGTAAAATTTTTTATTTTCAAATTTTACTTATATGCCCATTAGTAATCAACACATAGCATTGAGTACCACATTTAGAATTATGACTACTGCAGTTGGCCTTCCAAGTGGATGAGATTGGCCAGGTCCCATAGTAGATGCCCTTAGTGATTCTACCCTTCTCACCCTTAGTGTTGGTGAATCCAAAATCATGGCATGGGTTATCCTCTAGGGCCCATAACACCTAGAGGGTGGATGCATAACTCCCTTCCTTAACATTTTATGTGGAACCTTGAGTATATCTTAACTCATCTATTGCCAAACATGTAAGGATTTTAGCGTAAATGCTATGGTGCTTAACTAGTGACCATGCATCTAGATTAATATCTAGCACCATGGGCAATTAAGGTCATGTCATTCACCTAGCACTCGATCATGGTTTTCTTGATAAAATTTCAAATAATACGATGATTTATCCCATACCAAATCACTATGGAATCTTATGTTGGAGACATAGTTCTCCCACCAAGACCCCCTAACTGGGTAATCTTATCTTGGACTTACAGTTCTCCCATAAAGACTCCCTACTTGACAACTTCATGCAAGGTCTACCACCGTACTACTCATACAAAAACCTAGATGGACATCCCATAGCACTTATCCTTTGTAGTTGTTCATGAATCTTCATTGATTACATACACGTAATTTAATAGTATCGAGCAACTTAGATTTTATGGTCATTCATCCTCCTCGATGAATTGATCAGTGAGTTCAAGGTTTATGGTGGTGATTAAGTACTCATCCTCATGATGAGTTACCAATTGGTTTAAAATTGTAACAAGGTGAGATATGATTTTCCTGAGCATTTTAGAGTGTCTTAAAGAAATTATAAACTTTACTAAATGGCTAAACTCTATATGATATTTTCCAAAAAATAGTAAAAATTCATCTAATTCATTCAAGTACATGAAAAGAACTATTATCTAACTAACTAATATAATTAGCGCAATATATATATATATATATATATATTAAAAACCTTAAAATGTAAATTCAAGGCTTCTTTATTAATTTTTCCTATATTAAATTCAAAACTTATGCAAATGAATTTGAACTACTTTTTGATAAGAAATAATCCATAATACATATAAATGAAATACACAACTCACCACAATACAATAAAGTTAACTCCTTAATTAAAATATACATACATTTAACAATATTATTGATCAATGATAGATTAATAACTTTCAATATAAGCCATATTCCAATGTTTCTTTAATAATAATGTCTCTTTAATGATAATTACGTCCAAGGAATTCAGTAAATCAATTCACACAAGTATGTCGAAGCTTAATGCTTCTATCTCAAATAGCTTATTATCTTCAAACAATGTATCATTCTCTTATCTTCTTCATGTATGCTTCACATCACCTGAAGATTGGATTTATAGGATCTGAATGGTTTGGTCCATACAGTATGAATGTCAAGTTTAAAATAGATCTAGCAAAATCCAAGGATCATTTAATTTAATATTATTAGTATGGCCATCAAGAGTATAACAACTTGTAAAATTTAAGTACAGGTTACTTTAAATATTTTAAATTTATCTCATTTTTCACTTTTATTCAAAATACAATACAATAGTCCAAAACAAACAAAACATTCATTGATTACCAAATAAGAGGTAAGCCCTAAACATAAATGTTGGTCAAGATGAAATTTTAGTGATTTGATTATATTTCCTTCAAACACACATGTAGTCGCAAACCATAATTCCTATGCTCATTGAATTTTTAGGATAACACAACCAATAATAGTGAGGGTAATCAACATAAAAGAGAATGTAAATGCTTATATGATGCAACGCAGACTACAAAATTAACAAATCGTACATTCCTATGGAAAATAGAACCCAAGTATTAAGAGTATTTCATTCCCAATATAAAATAGAATAACAATGGTTATGTGATGCAAAATTAACAAATTCACCTATTTATTTGTTGATTCTCGGGTGTTATCACTCCAGAAAATATTAGATAAACTAAAAATTTGTAGCATCTTATACCATGGATACTATAAAATGATATTACTAGGATACCAAGGTGGATGATTAAACATGCTAAAGTCATCATGCATGATCTTATAAGGTGGCATCACATATTGCACATGGAGAAAGCCAACATAATCAACTAGAGAAACAAAATCTAATGACCCTCAAAGGTACAAACATGAAAACTAGGGAAAAACAGCATACTACTCAGTTTAGACATGATAAAATATAATCATAGTATATCTAATCTCAAATGTACTAGTCCCAAGTTGTAGCACCACAATCATAGGCTTAATACAAAGAAACTATGACACACCGAATCCTAGTTTTAATATTATTAAAACAAATTTGTAGTATATGAATATAGTGGTTTAACATATCACTTAACAGGGTTAACATCTCAAATAATGGATACATGTTTACCATATTATATTAAACTGAACATCACATCTATACACAAATTTAAATAATTCAGTTAGAAAAATATAAGCTTTTCACAGTCATAGAAAGGTTAATATGCAACTGGATTAATCTACAAATTCATTGAACAAAATGAATCCATCAACAATATTTAGCCTTACAAATCCAAGCAAGTAATTTCAAATTTTCATCCAACTATACAAATCCAAGCAAGTAATTCAAAATTTTATCTAAATATCCAAATCCAAGCAAGTAATTTAGAATTTCTTTCATTCTTTCATCGAATTAACACAAAAAAGTTAGATCCAACCTGGTAGCTAATGATTTCCTTTTATTTCTTCCAGTAATATGTTTTATTCTCCTCTTCCTTCATTTCCTATCATCCTCCTTTTAACGTGAGGATGGAAAGGCCTAGCTAGACAAGTGTGCGACTATGCATCTAGCCATCACCTCTCTACATTTATTGGATAGTTAATGTGGATGCAAAGACACGACACTCAAAAATAAAATGGTAGAATCAAATAAAGCAATGAGACAAAATAGATTACACAAAATAAATATGTATTTAATGGGGGGACCAATAGACTCCTTTGTTACAATCAGTATCCAATGCGAATATTTGATACAATAATTTATAGTGGAACTAGGGTTCTCCGAAACCCTATTTAGATATAACAGAAGTGTATTCAAATCTGAGTGTGTCCTTGATCCCAACAGGTTGAGTGGGCTTTGAATATCTAATGTAGGCCACTCCATCTTCAACAACTATCAAAGAATATGTTGAATTCGTAGATCGACATGTAAAAAAAAACACAAGAGCATCAGTAATACTTGTGAGGGCTCCATAGTGTGAGACCCTTAGACATTAACAAAACCTTATCTTAAGAATCAATTTAAAATACATGCCAAACCAACGAATAAATGAAATAAAACAATACTAAATATACCTTACTTCATTGTTGCATATTTCATGGTGTAGCAGATTTAGATCTTCATTTCAATGTCACAGCAAGATCTGACGTGAGCTTCGCAAGCTCTGGTTCACACTCGGGACCATTGCAAGCTCTAGAAGGTGCTAGGCAGGCTCTGTAGCGAGCTTGGAAATCTCTGGTGTGCACTTGCAGACAAGGCAAGCTCTGGTGGGTATTTGGCAAGCTCTACAGTGAGCTTCGCAAGCTCATCACAGTGCTTCCAAGGTAGGGAAAATCTACAAAAATAGATCAAAAAGGATAGCGACGAAGGTGGCAGATAGAATACGGCTATGGCGATGAGCAAGGATGGATGGACGATGGCTAGAATGGTGAAAGTATTGTTGGCTTAGCTAGGGCATCAGATCTTCAATTCTCTCTATCTTTTCTTCACTAGGGCATCAACAAATGCTTCTCCAAGTATATCTCTTAATATCCAGGTTCCAGTGTTTGGGCATTTGCAAAATACCCTATTTATAATCCAACCTAGGGTTTTCTTAGGGTTTTAGCCTTACACTTTTGATCATGTGGCTAAGATTAAGTCATATCCTAGGGTTGAGATTACTTTTTGAATGTGACATGGATTAATGAAAATGGATGGTGGAGATTAAATGAAATCGAATGGCTAAGGTTAATTGAGTTTATTTATATATATTTTATAATAAATATATTAAAATATAATAAAATATTATATAAAATATAAAATATTATAAAATAATATTAAAATAACCCCAATTAGGCTAGGAAATGGCGGGAAGGTGGATTTAGGCCAAATAATTGATGGGAAGGTGGAATGGAAGACAAATGGGTGGTGGGATGGTTAGGATGGAGGTTTAGTGGCTGTGATTTGGTGTCTAAAGATGCCCATTTTTGTACCATGTTGTGTGAAACACAATGTGGTGCAAAAATATGAGACACCTGCTTGGGCTATGGGCACAGAAGCAACTTCTCTCTCGTTGTTGGATTTGCGCACTGATGTTGAAGACAAAAGAATAAAGATTTTTTTTTGGATTTTTTGTAGCTTACCCCCTCAATTGGCGAATGAGTTACGAATGTATATCACAAGCCAATTGAAAATGAATGATGTAGTGAATTTGTGCAATTAATGAATGAATTATGTGAAATGCAAATGATTGTGGATGATATGAATGATCATCCTTGGTGTCACTCCCTAATATCATAATAACACATTCTCCAATCAATTTGGTAGACTAACCTCAATATTTCCTGCATCAGTCATGAAGAAATAGTTCGTTGTTCAGCGACCGTTTCACCTCGAAGTGGCCCATAGGCACCACTGCCCTACCCTAGGACAGTCAGTAGGCCTGACCCTTTTACCCTATGACGACCTCTCGATGACATCTACTTTTCCTGTGTTTCTTAGTTATAGTAGATTTAACAACATTTAATTTGTTTTCTAGTGATGAGCCCTAAAAATGCTCATTTTTGTACAAACTTTCCATATATATTGCGACATTTATTTTAATAGAAATATGTGTTTCTATGCAAATTTTATGTGTTTAACAGTTTATTGTGCATGTTCTTTAATATTTGTTTTTGAGTGCATTTTGTGTAGATTTCACAAAATTTGTTGTTGTTAGCATGTTTACGTCGAGGTCCCACTCGGACTTGGCACTTTCAATTTTATGATGGCAAAAGTAAAGGTAAAATGTCTACAATACACCAGTGTGAAGCGCTAAGTCAGGCGCCTGATTCCCTTTCAAGCGTCCGATTCCCATTTGGCGCTTGACTGTCGGGCGCCCGATTCCCATTTGGTGCTTGACTATCGGGCGCCTGATTCTCGTTAGGCACCTGACTCCCATTTTGGCACCTGCTTCCTGACTTCTACAGATAAGGCGCCTGATTCCCATTGACGCAGAATTACGACACGACTCTTGTTGTCGATAAAATAGAATGGTGATTTCAGCGATGGATGCGGATGGATTCTCAGCAATGGAAGCGGACCAAGGACAATGTCAAAGATCATCAATTGTCTATTTTTTAGCAGTAATGTAAAATATCGATGTAATCGAATAAGAGTGGAAATATCAGACGTATTCTGTTTTGATAAAATAGAATACGTTGATTGGTCTGAAACTGATATTTTATTCGATCTCCTTCATTTATGCATACTATTGTAAAATAAGAATCTGAATTTGATTTACCTTCATGATGTAATAGGGTATGGCCGCATATCTTATAAATATGTAGGCCACCCCTGAAATAAAGATCCCGGATCTTTTCTGTAACTTTCTCTGCTACAAATTAATAAAATACACCTACGTATTTTCATCCATCTTCTTTAGTATCTGGTGTATGATTGAATGTGGGTGGAATCTGCTGGAAGCGTGGGCCCACTCTCAATAGTATTCCTCCCTTCTCTTTTCTTGTTTTCTATCATTTTTTAATCTAGTTTCCAGTTTTTTGTACTTAGCTTAATTTTTGTTATTTCCCCTATTTTCTGTAATTTCCAGCAAGTGTGCAATTTTGGTTTCTGAATATAGTTTAGGCATGTCTTGATAATTTAGGATAGATTAGTGGTTTGGAAACTAAACCAGAACTCCAAAGAAACAACAACACCCCCAAACCATAAATCTGAGGGACTCATCTCATTGGAGGGAATTACAAGCATATATTGTGCAAGGTTGCTCACAAGTTTACGAGCTACCCCAGGTTGAAAAATTAAATGAGGCAATGAATCTGAACGTAGAAAACTAACCAATGTTTTTGCCCAACATTTTGGCACCATTTTTGGGGAGTAGCCTATTGTAATTTCTTGTTCTGAAGGAAGCATGTTAGCAGTAGTTTAGGTTGCTTTCTACAGAACCTCCATTTTAGCTTTGTATGAGTCTACCTAAGAATAGAGGATCGGATGATCATTTTGTTAAAAATAAAGATGTTTCTCAAAAGTCTTCTGCTTCAGTTGTACCTGATCCTGAGACTGAAACCTCTCCTCCACAATCTCCACCTATGCATTGGCTTGAACATCCAGTATTTGCATAAGATCCTTCTAAAACAAATCAAAAAAATCTTAGAGAAGGATCTGAGATAAGTAGAGTTCAATCTGAGGAAGACTTATTGAACTTTCAATGCTGGAAAGTAGTTAGAGAAGGAACTATATCAAACATAGATTTAGTAATCCTTCTACAGGATAAGAGAAATGAATTAGAAGCCTTGAAAGCTACTTTGAATGTAGTTGGTGTAGATACCCTATTCACAGACAAGATGGTTGATGTAGAGGAAGCATCCACTAGTTTTAATTTTCCCATAGGAGAGGCAGGAGGAGACCACAAGATGAAACATATCTCCCCTACCCACCTTCCAATATTTAGAGGACTACCAATAGAAGATCTAGATCTATTTTTATTTAAATTTGATGTCCTATGCAGATCAATGGATTATACAATTGATGCCCAAAAACTAAAGTTGTTCCCTTCCACTCTTGATGATTCAACTTTACGTTGGTTCATCAATTTGGGGAATAAATAGATAACTACCTAGGAAGAATTGAAGAAAATTTTCCTAGATCAATACTAGGATTTTGGTAGAGCACGTGATGCAAGGGAAGAAGTCCTAGATATGACACAAAAGGAAGGAGAATCTATGGAGGAATATTGGGATAGGTTCAACTTTAATTTGCAAAGATCACCCCATTCAAAACTAGGAGACAGGTCCCTAAGAAGTATTTTATTAAAGGGACTTACAAATGAATCTCTAGAAGCCTTAAACATGATTTCTAGAGGGGATATTTATCAACATCAAATGGATGATATTCGATAGTTGTGTCAAAAATTTTCAAGGAGGAAAGGTAAGTTGACCCCTAGAAATATCAAACAATCAACCACTATCACTAAAATAGAAATAGGCAATATGCTTGAAGACCTCAAGAGTGAGATGTTATCATATCTAGCTCTCCAAATGGACACCCTTCTACTTCAGAAAAAGAAGTAGGAAAATGAGGTAGCATTGGCCTACTTTTGTCCTAAATGCAGGGGAAAACACCCTAGAAATGAATGTCCTAAAAATAAAGTTTGAGTGTGTGTTGTATGTTCAAAAGGATCACAAAATAAAGTTGTGTCCATAGTTATCAAAACCTAGAGAGGAACCTGAGGTAGCAGAAGCATACTTCATGGGTAATAGGAGAAACTGGTAGTAGTCTCCTATGGGAAACAACATGCCAGCAGGAATGCCATCTTATGGGGGCAGAAATTTTAGAACCAAGGTCAAGTTCAGCCACCCAACATGGGCTGGTGGGGACAACAACCTTGGAATCAGTATCCCCAAGGAGAAAATCCTTACAACCCCTACCCATGGATGCAATACCAATAGCCTAGGCAGTAGTGGAGGAACCAGAATGCTTGGAATCAAAACCCACAACATGCTGCTCTAGTTCCACTACAACCAACCCTGCTAGCTCCTACTTTTAGGCCTGCTCAACTACCAACACAACCTACAACCAATCCAAATAACAAACAATAACCAACTTATCAAATGGAGAATGAGATGTACCCCATGTACAATATTAAAGTAGATTGTAGTCCAATACAATTAAGGTCAGGGAAACAAGTAGGTGTAGAAGTCACTCCTCTGATAGAAGAGGAGGAAAACATAGAATTAGGAAAAGAGGAATCACCTCTTATAGTAGAAGTAGAAGAAGAATCAACACCTATAAATAACAAATAAGGGGTTCCACATTTTCCACAAAGGTTGTAAGAACCCAAGAAGCCAGTACAATCAAAATTTGATATTCTCTCTAGTCTAAAGAACTTGACAGTCACAATCCCTCTCTTTCAGGCCATCAAAGATATTCCTATCTATGGCAAGGCCATAAGAGAATTATGCCTAAAGAAACCAAGAAGAAAACCTACAAATTCAATCAGTTTGGTGGGTCAGTTAGCTGATCTTATGTTAGGGAACACCTACAACCAAAAATACTCAGATCCAGGAAGCCCTATCCTAACTGTACAAATAGAGGGTTGTGTTTTACCCAATACATTAGTATATTTGGGGGCTGCCATTAATGTCATGCCCAAAGAAACCATGCAAAAGCTTAAACTATCTAACCTGAAGCCAACCAAGACTATTTTATAGTTGGTAGATAGGTCTACAGTGCTCCTAGAGGGAATGTTAGAGGATATCACTATTACAGTGGATGCATGGGAGTATCCAACAGATTTCTTAGTGTTACAATCCAAGTCTAGGTTGGGTGGATATCCATTAATCTTAGGTAGACCTTGGATGGCAATAATTGATGCTTACATAAGTTGTAGAGATGGGCAAATGACCATTTTTGATGGTCAGAACATAAAAAAATTGATCATCCATCCACCTGCACAATCTGCAGAATTGTTGGGAGAACCTAAAGATGAAAACCAGAACTTTGGTGGTCTATCAATGATCCAATATATCATGGCACTTGATGAGTTGGAATATGAGAGTGATGAGGATAGGGTAATATCAAACTTTTTCCAAGGAGAACCCTCCTGTCCTCCTCTAGAGTTGCCATTAGTAGGGGGCAAAGACCACCATATACAACAAATTGAAGTTGCACCTAGAAGAGTCTTAAACATAAATGATGGGTTGATAGCTGAACAATAGAACAAACTGAGGGAAACCTTAGTCAACCATCAAAATACCTTTGCTTGGGAATATTCAGATATGAGAGGAATAGCTCCTGAAACCTGTACTCATCGAATATATCTGGAAGATCAAATTAAACTAGTAAGGCAACCATAGAGAAGAATGAATCCAACAATGAAGGAAATTATCAAGACTGAATTGCAGAAACTCCTCATAGTTGGGTTCATTTACCCCATTTTAGATAGTGAATGGGTATCACCTTTGGTGGTGGTGCCCAAGAAAAATGGCAAGTGGTAAATTTGTGTGGATTATAGGTTGCTAAATAAAGCAACTAAGAAAGACCACTTCCCCTTACCCTTCATAGATCAGGTCCTTGACACCTTATCAGGTAAGAAGTATTTTTCTTTCCTAGATGGGTTCAATGGATATAATCAGATTCAAATAGGGGAAGAAGATCAAGACAAGACCACATTTACTTGCCCTTGGGGGACTTTTGCTTACCGAGTTTTACCTTTTGGTCTATGCAATGCACCTACCACATTTTAGAGGGTAGTTTTGAGCATCTTCTCTGACATGATTGGAGAAACTATGGAGGTATACATGGATGATTTCACTGTATATGGTGAAACTTTTGAAACAGCCATAGAAAATTTGGAGAAAACACTTAAGCGGTGTGAGGAAACTAACCTGTCCCTAAGCAATGAGAAATGTTATATGCTAATGCAAGAAGGGATAGTTTTAGGACATCACATTTCTGTAGATGGGATCAAAGTAGATAGGAAGAAGATAGAAGTTATCCAAAACCTGCCTACTCCCAAAACACAGAAGGATATCCATAGTTTCCTGGGATCAACTGGTTACTATAGGAGGTTTATAGCAGACTTTAGAAAAACTGCTAAACCCTTGAGCACATTGTTATCAAAGGACATAGAGTTTATCTGGATAGAGGAATGTGAACAAGCATTTAACACCTTAAAGGAAAAATTGATTACTACTCCAATATTGAGAGGTCCAAATTGGACCATACCTTTTCACATATATGTTGATGCATCTAACAATGCAATAGGGTCAGTGTTGGGATAGAAGGATGGTGATGATTTCTATGCCATCTATTATGTCAGTAAACACCTCACAGGTGCTGAATTCAATTATACTATCACAAAAAAGGAATTTCTTGTAGTTATACATGCTCTTAACAAATTTCATCATTATATCATAGGATATCAGGTTTTTGTACATATTGATCACTCAACTATCAGATACCTGACAAACAAACCTGGGATTAGTGGTAGAATTATTATATGGTTGTTGCTTCTACAGGAATTTGATGTGACAATAGTAGACAAGCCAGGTAAGGACAATGTGGTAGTTGATTTCTTGTCCAGGTTGACACCTCCAGATCATGCAACTATAGATGATAAATTTCTAGATGAGCATTTGTTTGCTCTGAATGAATAGATACCATGGTACGTAGATATGGCTAATTATTTAGCCACTAGTAAAGTATCCCCTACACTTTCACCATGTGAGAAATAAACTTTAATTGAGAAAAGTGTAGACTTCTCATGGATTGATGGGTGCCTATTTAAAATAGGGCCTGATCAGATCATGAGAAGATGTGTTGCTAATAATGAGATAATAGAAATATTGAAGGCTTGCCATGATGAACCTTGTGGTGGCCATTTTGTAGGGAAAAGGATTGCATTCAAAGTGTTGTAGGCTGGCTACTACTGGCCTTCACTATTCAAAGATGCAACCAAGCATGTGAGCCAGTGTGATCAATGTCAGAGGATGGGTAGACCAACTCTCAGAGATGAGATGCCACTCCAACCACATGTACACATAGAGCCATTTGATAAATGGGGGATGGACTTCGTAGGACCCATTAATCCATAGTCAGTAGGTAAGAGGTATATCTTAGTTTGTACTGACTATGTGACCAAGTGGGTTGAAGTGCAGGTATTGCATGATTCAAAAGAGAAGACTATGGTAGACTTCTTGTATTCATCTATTTTCACAAGGTTTGGGGTTCCAAGGGAGATCACAACTGATCAAGGACCTCAATTTACTTCAAATATGATTCAAGAACTCATGCAACAATATAAAATTAGGCATAACAAAACCACTCCCTACCACCCATAGGAAAATGGGCAAGTTGAGGTAACCAACCGAGAATTGGAGAATATCCTGACAAAGATAGTACAACAACATAGGAAGGATTGGGCCACTAGATTACTAGAAGTAGTGTGGGCCTACAGAACCACCTGGAAGACTACTACTGGTTTCACACCATTCCAACTAGTATATGGGAAGAATGCTATGATGCCCATAGAGTTTGAAGTTAAAACACTCAGAACTATAGTAGAGTTGAATATAAACCTGGATGATGTGCAGAAGGAATGGATTCAATAGCTTAACTAGTTGGATGAATATCGACTTGATGCTCTACAAAGAACAGAGGTCATCCAGAAATAAAGGGCCAAGTGGCATGACCGCCACACCAGGCCAAAGTAGCTCAAAGTGGGAGAATGGGCATTACTGTATGACTCTTGATTCTAAGAAAGGAAAGGTAAGCTCATGCAGCGTTGGATGGGGCCATATGAAGTGATTGAAGTCATCAACAATGGAGTTGTTAGGATCAGAATAATTGATGGTAGCAACATTACATTAACAGTCAATGGTCACCGCTTGCATCCATATCATGTGTCTGAAACATACATGATGAAGTCCATATTAGGCATGGGGGAGACCCCAATTGATTCTAGTTTCAAATTGAGTTAGTAATATGTGGACGTTGTCCACATGGTCCCAAAAATAATTATTCTTTTAAATTTTTTTTTTTAGTTGTATTTCTATTTTGTAGGAATGATGCCCTGAGTGTAGTTATTAGGCAGCCTAGGAAACCTAGGCCTAACAAGCACAGGATCCATGAACCTACACCTTCCCAACTTTCTAGAAGAATTATTTGTAGTAGGAGTAGTTTATCCCCACTTAGAAAGGGGGATACTATACCTGAATCTGTACATGAGTGTTTGGGTTGGTCTTTATGGACAATAAAACACTCAACTACTGGTTCAAGTAGTAGATGCTGATTTTATCCCTATTCTTCAACCAAAGTGCTAAAGGCCTAATCAACCGTAAGCGTACATAAGTGGGCATATCAAGAAGATATTGAAATAAAGGAGGAGCACTACTTTCCATTTTATAATGAGAAAGGCATAATTCCTAGTTTTTAGAGAAAATGGTACTCGATTCCCATTTTACGAAAGAAGGTGCCTAATTCCTATATTTTAGGAAGGTGACACTCAATTCCTATTTGTATGGTACAAGGTGCTTGACTCCTAGTATGTCAAGGAAAAGGTGCCTACATCCCATTTTTTGGTAGACCGATGCCTGATTCCTATTTTTCCAAGGAGATGGCACCCGACTTCCACTTTTTGAGAAAGCGACACCTAATTTCCTAAACATATCATCAAAAAAAAGGTTGTATATAAATTTTAAGTTTTGTATAAATTTTTCTTTAAGTACGATGCCCAATTTCTAGCAAAAGGTGCCTACTTTCCATGTTAAGCATGATGCCCGATTGCTAAGGTGCCTACTTTCTATTTTCCAAGCACCTACGTACCTTGATTCGAAGAAGAGGCATCTAATCTCCACACAACAAAAGGTACCTGCTTTCTATTTTCATGAGTGTTTGTGCCTCATAAAAATAATATTCAGCATTGGGAAGTGGCCCGAGCCACGTCAACATTCCACTCACATACAAAAGTCAAAACTTCAATGGATAAAATTATTTTAATTTTTCTATTGAATATTTGTGCACATTCCAAAGTCACCAATGAACAATTTTCAATGAGGGGATGTTTGTCATCCCAAGAAGACATGTTTTTCTAAATTTTTCTTGAAAATGTGCAGGAATTCTCAAAGGTATCAAATGGCAGCAATCGAGAACCAATTAAAATGGAGAGAAATTCACCGCATGGAAAAATGCCTATCATTCTTTGTTCTAGAATGCCTAGTCATCATCAAGCAGCCAATGCTAGTGCACCACGAGTGTCTGCACATTATACACGCACGAAACATAATATGGGTACATGCATAATTTTTTATTTTATGTATATATTATTTTCATAGGCATATGTTTCTAGAAAATAATGTCGGCACAACCCCCATAAAATTACCAGCCAACCATCTCTCTCCACTTGGCATTTTTCTCATGTGTCGATGCTCTGATTGGGGAAAACACTCATGGTCATCCTCTACAAAAAATCTGGCACACGCTTTAACGAGATTTTGCATAGATAACCATAATTATTTCTAATTACGGTAATCAGGCACTTGCATTCATGGATGCAAGTGATTTAAACCATGCATTGGCAAAACTCTATGCAAGAAAATAATAGAGTTGTAGGTGATAGAAACTCAGAGTAGAGAGAAATCTAAACTTTGCCATGGGGGAAAATCGACCAACCACTTATTGAAAAAGAGTGAGCCTATAGATTGTTCAAGCATCAGTGAGGATGTACGGATGCAATTTGATATTGTAGGATGGTTGGACTACTACCATATAGTTAGCCAGAACTAGGATGCAGAGGTGGCTAACAAATTTATGGCATCCATGAGGGATAGAGTTGTTCGCATGTGGGGACTAGAAATCCCAGTCACCGAAGAATACATTGTCATAGTAATAGGCCTTCCCCAAATAGGGGAACATACATATAAGGAGGACAACCCCACACTCTACATGCAAATATTCTTTGGGCATCCAACGCAGTACCTAACACATGCTGGTTTGCCCAAGTAGCACATCCTCGAGCTCTAGAGGTCAATTTTCAAGCAGATTGCTTGATTCTTCACTTGCACGGGTAGGCTTTCCAAGCTCAACTCTAACCATTTTTATTTCCTCAACCATATACTACATGGGGACAAGATCAATGTCCCCCATTACCTTGCATGTGCACTCAAATATGAGGCCAGATGGTACTAGGAAGGCACAACATCTACCTTGGCTCACCATGGCCTAATTTTAGCCTTGGTATGATATGTAGAGTCACACAGAAATGTGATGATTGAGGAAGCTGAGGGTAATAATGCAATTTTAGGGGTAGAGGAAGAAGTGGAGGTGCTAGAATAGACTGATCAATCGATTGATAAGGTGATAGAGCAAGAAGAGATGTGCCTGCATCCCCGCCTGAGGAAAATACATGAGAAGCAGGACAAGCCTCATCCCCTATTTTTCCCCAATTTGATGAGGAAGCAGGATAGGCTTCATCCCCTACTAGCCCTCAATTTTATGATGAGGTAGGGCATGATCCACCAAGCCCTACTTTCATGCTAATTTCCACCAGAACTAGAAGCAGAAGGATGAAGGTGTCTATGGTGGTTTCTAGCTCATCAGATGATGAAGCAACAATTGATGAGCTGAACAAGGATGAGTTCATGGTCCACATATTATAGGATTTATCCAAGGGTCATACTCCTCAGTAGGAAATGCAAATAGAGGACCTACAGTAGTAGCTATAGATATTGAAAGAATAGGCCTACACTTGGGAGGCCAAATACAAGGAAGAGCAGGCTCTTTTTCAAGAGTCCCAAAAAGTAGCTACAACAAAATTGTAGGAACTATATCAGACTATCCATCAATTATAGGAGACAATATCAAAATTATAGTTATAGGCCCAACAAATTAGGGCTAGATGGCCAACTAGGGTAGAAGTGGTAGTGCAAACTGACTAGGCTATGGAAGTGCCCACTAACTCTCTAGATTCTGAGGAGAAAATATTCTCCTCTAGCCCTTTTTGATCAGATGCAAGAAATTATAGCCAAGAAGCTAAGGTAGGAGACCAATCAATGGCTTCTACTAGAAATATGTCTACATGAGGAAGCCCTAATTCTTAGGCAAGAACCCCTACAATTATTATTGAAAGTGTAGATGAAGAATCAGCCCTAAAATCACATGCAGAAGTAGAGCAGGAAACAAATGAAGCAATGGAGGTTGAACAACCCCATTCACCAACTTACTCTATAGAACAGGGGTAATATCAGGGTCCTGAAGTTGATGTGGGATAGTCCCCAACATCGTCTTCCTCTACAGATACAGAAGTAAACTAGGAGGATGAAATTGAGGTCGAAGAACCTCAATTATCAAAAAAATCTATAGAGGAAGATAGAAAATAGGAAGATGAAATTGAGGCTGAAGAGCCTCAAATTTTAGATAAGGCTATAGAGGAGGATCAAGGGGTTGCAAAATCCTAAGAGTCTACTCATTTTGTAGACCAAGAACCAGAGAGAGATGCAGGGACTGAGCCTGAATAACTTCAAGTAGAAAAAGAAACTCCAACAACTACATCAGAAGCCCCAACAAGAAAAATAAAAGAAGGAAATCCCCCTACTTTGGATATACCTATAGGCCTTGAAAGATAGCCCAAAAATTTAAGACCAAAGAGGAAGGTTGTAAGGGGATCTCAATGAAGACCCAGGACCAGAGCAAGGACTACACAATTAAAGGAATCAAGCATGAATTTTGATGAGGAATGGGTAGAGACCTTGAAGTTGTTTGATAAGTAGAGATAGAAGTTTGAATAACTCAAGGTGGATATCAAAGTAGATAAAAAGGAGTATAAGAAAGCCTCTAAGAGAGTGGCCAAGGAAACTAGAAAAGAGGCCAGAGAGGCATCCAAAACTCCTTGACCAAAAATTAAAGTTGCCCGACCAACGTAGTTCTAGGACTTGTATGGGTCAATAGGTAATCAACCTTCAAATATGAAGGTATATTTCATGAATATGGGATTTTTAGGTCCTGTACCACCTACAGATCAAGCAACAAGTAGCAAAACCCCTCTGATGGAAGAAATAGAGTCTAAGGATAATGCTAAACTTGACCCAATAAGGGCCAATCTACCCAAAACCAAGGTTGCTAAGAAATCTAACATCCCATTTGGTGATGAATCTATAGTACCAATGGGAGAACATTTACCCCTTCACCATGAATACTAGAATATGGTTGAGCCCACATTCTAGAAGGATACCTCCACTTTTACTAGCTACTACTTGAAAATTGAGAAAGGAAAGAAAGCCTAGACAAGGGAACAACCAGGTAAAGGAGTAGGTCCAAGTCAGCCAATTCGACGAAGCCCAGAGATAGCAGGAACAGGAGGCAGCCACTCCCAAAGCACCAAAAGGGTGAAAACCCAAGGATAAGGAAAAAGCTAAGGCCACTACAAAGAAGAGGAAAGAAACAATCAGGGCTTACTAGAAGGTTGTGAATGAAACTAGTAATTACCAGTATAAAGTGGCATAGGGACGTGCCAACCCTTAAGCATGGGGGGATGATGAGCCCTGAAAATGCTCATTTTTGTACAAACTTTCCATATATATTGTGACATTTATTTTAATAGAAATATGTGTTTCTATGCAAATTTTATATGTTTAACAATTTATTGTGCATGTTCTTTAATATTTGTTTTTGAGTGCATTTTGTGTAGATTTCATAAAATTTATTGTTGTTAGCATGTTTACATCGAGGTCCCACTCAGACCTAGCACTTTCAATTTTATGATGGCAAAATTAAAGGTAAAACATCTATAGTACACCGGTGTGAAGCGCTAAGTCAGGCGCTCGATTCCCTTTCAAGCACTCGATTCCCATTTGGTGCTTGACTATTGGATGCCCGATTCCCATTTGGTGCTTGACTATCGAGAACCTGATTCCCATTAGGTGCCTGAATCCCATTTTGGTGCCTACTTCCTGACTTCTATAGATAAGGTGTCTGATTCCCATTGATGTAGAATTATGACACGACTCTTGTTGTCGGTAAAATAGAATGGCGATTTCAGTGATGGATGCGGATGGATTCTCAGTAGTGAAAGTGGACCAAGGACAATGTCAAAGATCATCAATTATCTATTTTTTAGCAGTAATGTAAAATATCGATGTAATCGAATAAGAGTGGAAATATCAGACGTATTCTATTATGATAAAATAGAATATGTTGATTGGTCTAAAACTGATATTTTATTCGATCTCCTTCATTTATGCATATTGTTGTAAAATAAGAATCTGAATTTGATTTACCTTCATGATGTAATAGGGTATGGCCGCATATCTTATAAATATGTAGGCCACCCCTGAAATAAAGATCCAGATATTTTCTGTAACTTTCTCTGCTGCAAATTAATAAAATACACCTGTGTATTTTCATCCATCTTCTTTAGTATCCGGTGTATGATTGAATGCGGGTGGAATCTACTGGAAGCATGGGCCCACTCTCAACAGTATTCCTCCCTTCTCTTTTCTTGTTTTCTATCATTTTTAATCTAGTTTCCAGTTTTTTGTACTTAGCTTAATTTTTGTTATTTCCCCTATTTTTTGTAATTTCTAGCAAGTGTGCAATTTTGGTTTTTGAATATAGTTTAGGCATGTCTTGATAATTTAGGATAGATTAGTGGTTTGGAAACTAAACCAGAACTCCAAAGAAACAACAACACCCCCAAACCATAAATCTGAGGGACTCATCTCATTGGAGGGAATTACAAGCATATATTGTGCAAGGTTGCTCACAAGTTTACGAGCTACCCTGGGTTGACAAATTAAATGAGGCAATGAATCTGAACGTAGAAAACTAACCAATATTTTTCCCAACATCTAGCATAGTTTTACTTAGTTTTTCATGCATCTTTTTATTGTTTTCAACATCTTTCTTTCATTTTATTATCATGGATATGGACTTCATCATGAGAGGTTCCTCATTTGATATTAACATCTTGTAAGTTTTCTTGTGTGCAGGTTTCATATCTTAATAGGACCTATTCAACACAATGATTCATCAATATTTATCTCATCGTGCAGAGGTCACAAGAAACCTTCCCCAAATTAGTTTTAAGGGTGCAAAGACTCTGTGGGATACACCTACTTTTGGATTCTTTATTGTAAATTGTATCAAATTAGTATAAATACCTAAGAGGGATATCTTTGTAACCATATTATGAAGGAATATTTCAATGTTAATGATAAGGACACCATTTTCTATATTTCTTGTTTTTATCTTTGATGGTTACATGATTGTATTGTCTATTTGATTTCATATTATTGTTTAGGTGTACGATTTTTGCATACTACAGTCTTCTTGCAAGGTATGAAATATGTCATCTTCAATAATATGTCAACAAAAACAAAAATAGAGGTATTACCCTTTTATTTCCTTGGAAACCCAAGAACATAATACATGCTCATGTCCTCCCATGGTCTCTCTGATACTGGAAATGGTTGATACAACCTAGTATTTAGGCTTCTTCTTTTGGCATGTTGACAAAATCTATAATACTACACAAACCTTCTTACATCTACATTCATTCCTGGCCAATATTAATTGGCACAAAGTTATCCCATCATTTTTTCTTCTATAAAATGTCCAACTAGTACTCTATTATGTTTCTCTCTAGGTTCTCCCTCATTGAACCTCGTGGTATGCATAATTATTGTCCCTTGAATAATAGTTCCTCTTGGATTAAGTAATCCAACCATGGTTTCCTAACACCTATAGTAGGTTTATTTCATGTTGTCCAATCTTCCTTGAAGTCCACATCATCATCATAAAGCTCCTTCATAGAATCAAAACCCATAACTTCAACATGCATTGTGTTCATCAATAGATTTATTCAATGCAAGGCATCAAATACTTGATTTAAATGACTACCTCTATGCTGCAAGAAAAATAAATATCCCTGCAAAAACTCCACCCACTTCATATGTCTTTGACTCGCTTTACTCTAGTTGTTTATAAATTACAAAGCATGATTATATGTAAATAAGACAAAGACAAAATCCTTTGGCAAAAAATAATACCTCTATTTCTTGAGGGATTGAACAATGGTATAAAATTTTTTGTCGTAGACCGAGTATTTCCTCATTTAGCTTCTCACTAAAATAGGCAATGGGTTTTTCCTCCTAACTCAAGACTCCTCCTATCACCTTCCCACTGGCATCACAATTTACCTGAAATACCTTGTTGAAGTATGGCAAAGCTAGAACATGTTGTTCCATTATCTTCTCCTTCAATATTTGAAAACTTCTTTTTCCTACAATCATCCATTTAAATTCATGCTTTCCTCCTTTCATTATTTTTGTGATTGGAGCATAAATTCCATTGAATTTTCTAATAAACTTCCTATAAAATCTTGTGAGACCATGAAAAATCTTAACCTCAAACATACTTCTAGGTTATTATCAACTCACAATGGTTTTTATTTTTCAAGGTCCATCTATAATCCTTCTTAAGAAATCACAAAACCCAAGTACACCAATTATTCCTTCATAAAACTGTGATTCTTTAAATTGACTAGCAACCTCTCTTTCTTTAGCCTTTGCAAGACCAATATAATATGTGCCAAATGGTATTCCTTACTCTTATTGAATATCAAAATGTCATCTAAATAGACAATCATGAAATTTCTAAGAAATATCTTCAATACTTTATTCCTCAACCGCATAAAGGTAGTTGGTGCATTTGTCAATCTGAATGGCATAACCAACCACTCATACAATTCATACTTTGTTTTGAATGTAGTCTTCCACTCATCTCCTTCTCTAATTTGGATGTAATGTTAACAGATCTTAAAATAAATCTTTGTAAATTAAATTTCTCCAATCAATCTATCCATAAAATCATCCATGCGAGGTAATGGAAATTGATACTTGATAGCTATCTTATTGATAATCTTAAAATTTGTACACATGCACCATTCTCCACCCTTCTTTAATGCATGCATGATTGGTACTATACATAGGATTAATCTCTCCTTGATTAGTCCTTTTTACAATAGCTATTTAACTTGTATATTTATTTCCTCATTCACCATTGGCTTCAACCTATATTCTACCTTATTGGAAAAGCATATTCCAAGAATGAAATCAATGTGATGGATAATGCTTCTTATCGATGGTAATCCATATAGTAATATTTTTGATAAAAATTTTACTTACTCACCCAAAAAATCCTTCACCACACTTGGAATATCCTCCTTTTCTACCATACCACCCTTTGTGGGTTTAGCAATCAAGTAAAAATGCACCTTCTTCTTTGCCATCTCCTTCAAAAATTTCTTTTCAAAAATCAAACATACTTTCATACCATTGTCCCCTCCTTCATGCTTGTCCTTCAATTGACTTAGTACGTGCTTTTTACCATTTTTCATAACAGTGTAGTTTTTTTCCCTACCATCATGTATTTCCTTCCTATCGAATTGCCAAGGTCTTCCCAAAAACACATGACAAGAATCCATAGGCATAATATCACATAGGATCTCATCATTGTATTATCCTATTTGTAAATTCACTTTGCATTGTTTGCTTACTAGAATTTGGTGTACCTTTTAAAGCCAATAGACCTTGTATGGACTAGGGCGTTCTACCCTCTTCAACCTCAACTTCTCCACCATCTTAGTACATACTAAATTGTTCATATTCCCACTATCTATGATGACCTTACAACAATTACCACTAGATTTGTATGTTTTTCTAAAAATATTTCTCCTTTGAATAGGTTCACATTCCTTATTCTCTAGCTTCAATAACACTCTCTTCATCCTGAGATATTCTCCTTGCTTAGGTTCCTCCACATACCTTGGGTAAGCAACACTTTCTACTTCTGCTTACACAATGTGATTCTTGACCTCCTTTTTCTTATTACTACTTTGTTGCATGGTTGGAAATTCAAATTCTTGATGACCATCTTCTCTATATCTATAATATTTTCTAAAGAATCCTCTACCCCCTTCTCGACCAAAACCACCTCTTGCTCATGATAAGTCTCCACCACCTTTGGTATTCTAGATGCAATCACTATGGGAAGTACTAGATTCTCCTTCATATTTGTATCATCCTCTTCCACTACTTGCTTGTCCTCATCATCTTAAGAACCAACCTCTTCCTCTCTAATTATTTGTTGCCTCTACCTTTAAGGCATATCAGTAGGATTCATTTATATCCCTTATCCTTATCATATTAACTTCATCATGTATGGACCTCCGTAATCCATTGATGTACTTTGATACTTTATTTTCATCATCCTCCACTTGAATGTCTCAAATGATGGGCCTATAGAATTCCTCTATGTAATATTTCACACTCATATCCTTTTGTCTTAAATTTTGTAGATTCTTGAAATATCCCAATTGATAGTCCAACAATAAAAAATTGGACTTTAGCTTGGTGATCATTTTCTCCCATGTCCTAATCCTTTCCTTTCCTTTTATTTATATTTTAGTTTGAATATGGTCCCACCATAAGGATGCATGTCCTTTTAGCTTTGTGCAGGAAAATTTCACCCTTTTGGGGTCTTCTATTTATTCAAAATCAAAGCATTTATCCATTTTGGTAATATATTATATAAGCTCCTCTAGATTCAAGATTCTATTGTATGACGAGGTGTCTATCTTCAAATTTTAACCCATATTGGATATCTCTTGGATCAGTTGCTCTTTTACCTCTTCATATTGCCCTTCATATTGATCTTTCATTTGAACAACCTCCTCTTATTCATTGTCACTAATATCCTCAATATGAATATCCCTTATTTGGGAAATTTCAGTCACCTCTAGTCGAGCGATAATTCCCCTCAATGTCTCAACTATATCCACAATATTACAAAAATTTATTGTCGTTAACATAAACCATTCACCATTATGTAGAAATATCAAATCATTCATCCACAAATAATATTATCTACAATAACAATTCACACAATAAGACAAATATGTATAATACCCTTAAGGTAGGGAAACACCAATAATACTCCTTAAGGAAGGAATAACTCCATAAGATCTCCCAAGATGAGAGTGCCACTTAAGGAGGGCAAAGTCCCATAAGCCACTTCATGGGAAAATATGATTACATATGATTGATCTCCATGATTATTACAATGACAAATATATTTTCTTTATATATTCATCTTCTAATTCTACTTTGGCGAGTCATCTACTAATATAATATTATATTATAATATTATATTATATTATATTATATTATATTATATTATATTATTATAATACAATCAACCTTAAGTTATGTGTCTATTCCTAGGTACCCTAACTTTCCAACCTCCTTACAAATGTTTCATCCTCGAAACATATGAAGAAACAAGATAATATGATTTGCTAAGCAATGTTAGCAATTGGTACCAATATTGATCATCCATCCATCCTAGTAAAATATTGATTGGTGGTGGTCATTGTTGATGTTGGTATACCATTTTGCCACTTGAGTAACCAAATCTACTTTGTTGGCTCCATGCTTCTACTGCTTTATTTTGATAATTTGAATGATGGATCCACTTGTTCCTTGATGCTGATGAACCACTCTGAAAACCAGGATCACTATGCTTTCTCTATCAAACACTGTCATACTTGGTGCCCTTCTAATTCCATGTAGAACAATAATATTTTTGCCTTGAGCCATACCTCCAAGATTGTTGTCGTTCATGGTGGTGTGGATGGCGATATGGTGCAACCTTAACTTGATATTCTACCTTCTTTGACTTCTTAACATTTTTCTCCATTGTTTTATATTCTTATACACATTGTTCTTTCATGTTCCCTTTGTTTAGTGTGTCCTTGTGCTTTTCTATCAAAGCTTCCTTGGAATTTACTACTATTATTTCCATGGGATTCATTGCTACTACTTCTTCCATGGCCTCTGTTGCTGCTACTACCTTCTTGGATTCTATTGCAGGTTCTTCTATTTGTTCATAATTTTGTTTCTTTACAACCACTTCTTGTTTTTCCTTAGGTCCTTGCTCCTTAAGCTGAGAAATATCCTACAATGTTATATTTGTTTCTATACCATAACTTCATATACTTATTTTGCACATTAATGTTAATAGTACCTAAAGAATCTAACCAAGGATAACTAGGAACAATATCAACATCATCTATCTCAATAGCATGAAAATATGAATGTAAAAGATATTTATCCATAGTGATATTAAAATCTTAAAAAATTTAAACATTCTCGCCCTTCAATTGTGTGTCTTTATTTTTGTTGCTTGAACCTACAACCTCTTAGCCAAATAAATACTAATAAAATTATATCTACTACTACGGTCAATGGAAATAATAACATTTTCCTTTTCAATGCTTCCATGAACCTGTAAAATAGAACTTTTAGATGAATTTAAACCCTTTTGATCCTTCTCTTGCTTTTAAAAATCCAAATATGTGGCTTCATTCTTCTCAATATATTCCTTAACATTTTCCTCTTTCTCCTTATTGAGTAATTTTATTTGTTTTTCATAGTCTCCAGTTTGTTTCTTGAAAACTTCTCATTCTCCTTTCATTTCATTCCACTCATTTTGAATTCCTTGTAGTTTCTTTTCAAGGTCTTTGATGACATCCAACAAACTATCTATCTTTTTATCCCTTCTCTCAAGATCTATTTCTAGTTCTTCTTGTTCTTCTTTAAGCATGCTTATTTCTTATGCATAATTTTTTAGTGTATCCTTCAAAGTAGCTATATTTTTATAGGGGTTCCAATGACTTAAGAATGCATGCTCCACTTCTTCCCAAGTGTACCCTTTATTCTTTTTAGTCAAACTTAACAACTAATTTCTAGCTTCCTTTCTAAAAGTGTAGTAAGGTGGAATTTCTAATAAGGATCAAAAAATTATAAAAAATTAAAATATGTCCACCATTATCTACCATCAATATCATCCGCTCCAGAAAAATTTTGAAGTGCCATGAGTTCACATCCATAAAGAATGAAAATGCAAACTAGGGTTTTAGAAAAATATAACTCCCCACTAATTTGAAGCTCAAATTCCACATAAACAATTAGATCTGCAATTTTTATTCAAAACAAAACAAATTGAAACTAATTTGCTTACCCAAACTAACAAATCTCATCTTGTGAAAAAATCATGATTTGAAAATTTGTCATTGAATGTGCTCCATATGGTTGACTTCACAATGTTATATCTCTCTCAATACTGCTCATATTCCTTCATATAACCACTCATTTTAAAGATCTTAAAATTCTGCACATAATGATCCTGTCTAAATCGTATAAAATTTCAAAGAGATATGGTTCCTAAAATATGATATATTTTTTACAAAAAATTTTGCCTTAATTCTGCAATTACACAAAAAAAATACCCCCTTTTCCAGAATTGTTGCTCTAATAGAACTTGTTATAAAACTTTATTATCATTAAAATCGATCATTCACCATTATGTAGAAATATCAAATCATTCATCCACAAATAATTATCCATAATAACAATCCACATAATGAGATAGAGATTGATAATACCCTTAAGGTAGGGAAACACCAATAATACTCCTTAAGGAAGGAATAACTCCATAAATCTCCCAAGATAAGAGTACCACTTAATAAGGGCAAAGTCCCATAAGCCACTTCGTGGGCAAATATGATTACATATGATTGATCTCCATGATGATTACAATGAAAAATATCTCTTCTTTATATATCCATATTCTAATTCTAATTTGGGGAGCTGGCTAATACTATAATATTATATTATAATATTATATAATATTATAATACGATCAACCTTGGGTTATGTGTGGCCCATGCCAACCCTTATATAGTATAATAACATATCACTAAATATCTATTCCTGGGTACCCTAACACACAACTCAAGGAACTCATGGTATTCTTCTTTCTCATTGTGCCATAATTCCTTTTATATGGATCATACCTCATAGATATTTTCTTGTGATTCCAAAATGATGCAACAGTAAGGTGGGGGAATATTATTTTCTATCATCAATGTTCAATAGGTACTTTAGTCAATGATTCCCATATCATTTCTATCGACATTTATATATGGTTAAACAACCTCATATGGCAAGTATCCCTCTTTATGAAAAAGCTTCTAATGACAACACTCTTTATCAGTGGTTTTATGACTGTACAATCCTAGCCATGATGGTAAGCTCTAGTTGTGACAACATGCAAAACTCTCCCTTGTGTCAATAACCATATGATGAAATATTCTTTTACTTATATTAGCACTCTTTAGGATGGCATATAATATGAAAACAACCTCAAGTTAATGTTTCCCATGATGACACATTTTATAATGACATTCGGTAGATGGTGTCAGAAAATTTTAATCAAAATTAATAGGTTCTTGATGGTGATCCTCTTTGATGGAGTTGGTAGCGACGATTAATAATTGGTTAGCCTTTTACTCCACTTGATGATCATTTATTCCTCAATCCTAATGGTAGGCTCTATTATAGGATCATCCTTGGTGTCACTCCCTAATATCATAATAACCCATTCTCCAATTAGCATGTTTAGGATAGTATCTTGGTGTTTTTTGACTAACTTCATGACTGCATCATGTAACTTTGGTTGATAATCCTTGAAAATACTCCTCAGCCAATAATCATTAGATGGATTCTGGATTTTCTACTCACGTCATCTTGAAATGGTGATCTTCAAGCAATAAACTCCCAATTGGACTCTTGCATAATCAACAATATCAATTTGGCAGTGTCTCTTTCACCCACTAACCTACAAATGCATAGAGAGCAATACACGAATCAAATATTTCTAATTCATAATAACACACATAAACTCCAAAATAGGTAAATAGACATGAAAGTAATTATAATTGTATTAACAATATGCTTCATAGATATAATGCATTATATTCTCTCATAAATTATTTGAATTCTTGGTCCTATAAAAATCCAACTACCTTATCTTTGGCTTCCTCCTTCCCCTCGCAAATCCTTTCTAATTTATAAACATGAAAGTTAGTTATGTTTCAACTTCCACTAGATAATTCAATTTATGGGTGGTTTATCTTCTTGTTTGTATGCTCCAATTATTTGCATATGGATGCTCCTACATCACCAATTATCCACAATATACTTATATAATATAATATTATATCCCCATATATTTGGGTACCATAACAGACTATACCTCCTCATTACATCATTCGTTTGAGGTGTATGGAAAGTTGTAATTTTTTTTGTTGTTTTTCTTTAAGAAAGTAAAAAACCTAGTCGAGACATATACTCTCCCATATAAGTAAAGCACACGTATATTACCAATAAAGGCATTCTCCATTAAAAATTTTAAAATTTTAAAGGGTGTTAAGGTGTAACAACCTAGTCAATTACATGCTAGTTGTAACGATATAATATCACTTATAGGCTAGACAAACAAGAAAAATGGTTTTGGAAAGGGTAAAATTTTTTATTTTCAAATTTTACTTATATGCCCATTAGTAATCAACACATAGCATTGAGTACCACATTTAGAATTATGACTACTGCAGTTGGCCTTCCAAGTGGATGAGATTGGCCAGGTCCCATAGTAGATGCCCTTAGTGATTCTACCCTTCTCACCCTTAGTGTTGGTGAATCCAAATTCATGGCATGTGTTATACTCTAGGGCCCATAACACCTAGAGGGTGGATGCATAACTCCCTTCCTTAAAATTTTATGTGGAACCCTGAGTATATCTTAACCCATCTATTGAAAAACATGTAAGGATTTTAGCGTAAATGCTATAGTGCTTAACTAGTGACCATGCATCTAGATTAATATCTAGCACCATGGGCAATTAAGGTCATGTCATTCACCTAGCACTGATCATGGTTTTCTTAACAAAATTATAAATAATACATTGATTTATCCCATACCAAATCACTATAGAATCTTATGTTGGAGACATAGTTCTCCCACCAAGACCCCCTAACTGGGTAATCTTATCTTGGACTTACAGTTCTCCCATAAAGACTCCCTACTTGACAACTTAATGCAAGGTCTACCACCGTACTACTCATACAAAAACCTAGATGGACATCCCATAGCAGTTATCCTTTGTAGTTGTCCGTGAATCTTCATTGATTACATACACGTAATTTAATAGTATCGAGCAACTTAGATTTTATGGTCATTCATCCTCCTCGATGATTTGATCAGTGAGTTCAAGGTTGATGGTGGTGATTAAGTACTCATCCTCTTGATGAGTTACCAATTGGTTTAAAATTGTAACAAGGTGAGATATGATTTTCCTGAGCATTTTAGAGTGTCTTCAAGAAATTATAAACTTTACTAAATGGCTAAACTCTATATGATATTTTCCAAAAAATAGTAAAAATTCATCTAATTCATTCAAGTACATGAAAAGAACTATTACCTAACTAACTAATATAATTAGTGCAATATATATATATATATATTAAAAACCTTAAAATGTAAATTCAAGGCTACTTTATTAATTTTTTCCTATATTAAATTCAAAACTTATGCAAATGAATTTGAACTACTTTTTGATAAGAAATAATCCATAATACATATAAATGAAATACACAACTCACCACAATACAATAAAGTTAACTCCTTAATTAAAATATACATACATTTAACAATATTATTGATCATTGATAGATTAATAACTTTCAATATAAGCCATATTCCAATGTTTCTTTAATAATAATGTCTCTTTAATGATAATTACATCCAAGAAATTCAGTAAATCAATTCACACAAGTATGTCGAAGCTTAATGCTTCTATCTCAAATAACTTATTATCTTCAAACAATGTATCATTCTCTTATCTTCTTCATGTATGCTTCACATCACCAGAAGATTGGATTTATAGGATCAGAATGGTTTGGTCCATACGGTATGAATGTCAAGTTTAAAATGGATCTAGCAAAACCCAAGGATCATTTAATTTAATATTATTAGTATGGCCATCAAGAGTATAACAACTTGTAAAATTTAAGTACAGGTTACTTTAAATATTTTAACTTTATCTCATTTTTCACTTTTATTCAAAATACAATACAATAGTCCAAAACAAACAAAACATTCATTGATTACCAAACAAGAGGTAAGCCCTAAACATAAATGTTGGTCAAGATGAAATTTTAGTGATTTGATTATATTTCCTTCAAACACACATGTAGTCACAAACCATAATTCCTATGCTCATTGAATTTTTAGGATAACACAACCAATAATAGTGAGGATAATCAACATAAAAGAGAATGTAAATGCTTATATGATGCAACGCAGACTACCAAATTAACAGATTGTACATTCCTATGGAAAATACAACCCAAGTATTAAGAGTATTTCATTCCCAATATAAAAGAGAATAACAATGGTTATGTGATGCAAAATTAAAAAATTCACCTATTTATTTGTTGATACTCGGGTGTTATCACTCTAGAAAATATTAGATAAACTAAAAAATGGTAGCATCTTATACCATGGGTACTATAAAATGATATTACTAGGATACCGAGGTGGATGATTAAACATGCTAAAGTCATCATGCATGATCTTATAAGGTGGCATCACATATTGCATATGGAGAAAGCCAACATAATCAACTAGAGAAACAAATTCTAATGACCCTCAAAGGTACAAACATGAAAACTAGGGAAAAACAGCATACTACTCAGTTTAGACATGATAAAATATAATCATAGTATATCTAATCTCAAATGTACTAGTCCCAAGTTGTAGCACCACAATCATAGGCTTAATACAAAGAAACTATGACACATCGAATCCTAGTTTTAATATTATTAAAACAAATTTGTAGTATATGAATATAGTGGTTTAACATATCACTTAACAGGGTTAACATCTCAAATAATGGATACATGTTTACCATATTATATTAAACTGAACATCACATCTATACACAAATTTAAATAATTCATTTAGAAAAATATAAGCTTTTCACAATCATAGAAATGTTAATATGCAACTGGATTAATCTATAAATTCATTGAACAAAATGAATCCATCAAAAATATTTAGCATTACAAATCCAAGCAAGTAATTTCAAAATTTCATCCAACTATACAAATCCAAGCAAGTAATTCAAAATTTTATCTAAATATCCAAATCCAAGCAAGTAATTTAGAATTTCTTTCATTCTTTCATCGAATTAACACAAAAAAGTTAGATCCAACCTGGTAGCTAATGATTTTCTTTTATTTCTTCCAGTAATATATTTTATTCTCCTCTTCCTTCATTTCCTATCATCCTCATTTTAACGTGAGGATGGAAATGCCTAGCTAGAAAAGTGTGCGACTATGCATCTAGCCATCACCTCTCTACCTTTATTAGATAGTTAATGTGGATGCAAAGACACGACACTCAAAAATAAAATGGTAGAATCACATAAAGAAATGAGACAAAATAGATTGCACAAAAGAAATATGTATTTAATGGGGGGACCAATAGACTCCTTTATTACAATTAGTATCCAATGCGAATATTTGATACAATAATTTATAGTGGAACTAGGGTTCTCTGAAACCCTATTTAGATATGACAGAAGTGTATTCAAATCTGAGTGTGTCCTTGATCCCAACAGGTTGAGCGGGCTTTGAATATCCAATGTAGGCCACTCCAGCTTCAACAACCGTCAAAGAATATGTTGAATTCTTAGATCTGCATGTAAAAAAAAATACAAGAGCATCTGTAATACCTGTGAGGACTCCACAGTGTGATACCCTTAGACATTAACAAAACCTTATCTTAAGAATCAATTTAAAATGCATGCCAAACCAACGAATAAATGAAATAAAAAAATACTAAATATACCTTACTTCGTTGTTGCATATTTCATGGTGTAGCAGATTTAGATCTTCATTTCAATGTCGTAGCAAGATCTGACATGAGCTTTGCAAGCTCTGGTTCACACCTGGGACTATTGCAAGCTCTAGAAGGTGCTAGGCAGGCTCTGTAGCGAGCTTGGCAAGCTCTGGTGTGCACTTGCAGATAGGGTAAGCTCTGGTGGGCGTTTGGCAAGCTCTATAGTGAGCTTTGCAAGCTCGACACAGTGCTTCTAGGGTATGGAAAATCTACAAAAATAGATCAGAAAGGATAGAGACGAAGGTGGCAGATAGAATACGGCTATGGCGGTGAGCAAGGATGGATGGACGATGGCTGGAATGGCAAAAGTATTGTTGGCTTAGCTAGGGCATTAGATCTTCAATTCTCTCTATCTTCGCTTCACTAGGGCATCAACAAATGCTTCTCCAAGTATATCTCTTAATATCCAAGTTCTAGTGTTTGGGAATTTGCAAAATACCCTATTTATAATCCAACCTAGGGTTTTCTTAGGGTTTTAGCCTTGCACTTTTGATCTTGTGGCTAAGATTAAGTCATATCCTAGGGTTGAGATTACTTTTTGAATGTGACATGGATTAATGAAAATGGATTGTGGAGATTAAATGAAATCGGACGGCTAAGGTTAATTAAGTTTATTTATATATATTTTATAATAAATATATTAAAATATAATAAAATATTATATAAAATATAAAATATTATAAAATAATATTAAAATAACCCCAATTAGGCTAGGAAATGGCGGGAAGGTGGATTTGGACCAAATAATTGACGAGAAGGTGGAATGGAAGACAAATGGGTGGTGGGATGGTTAGGATGGAGGTTTAGTGGCTGCGATTTGGTGTCTATAGATGCCCCTTTTTGTACCATGTGTGAAACACAATGTGGTGCAAAAATACGAGACACCTTCTTAGGTTATGGGAACAGAAGCAGCTTCTCTCTGTTGTTGGATTTGCGCACTGATGTTGAAGACAAAAGAATAAAGAAATTTTTTTGGATTTTTTGTAGCTTACCCCCTCAATTGGCGAATGAGTTACGAATGTATATCACAAGCCAATTGAAAATGAATGATGTAGTGAATTTGTGCAATTGATGAATGAATGATGTCAAATGCAAATGATTGTGGATGATAAGAATGATGTAAAATGTGATACCATTTTTTCCCCAATGGTGGGAATGGGGTTGGTGTATGATACCATGTGAATCTAGACGATATAAATGATGTAAAATGTGATACCATTGAGAGGGGTATTTGTCCAGTGTAGATGTTATGATCACGTGAGATGTATCCCGTCATGGAAAAATCATAATGTAACGTGGTTGCCCCAAATTTTGGGATGATTTGATGCTTGTTGAATAAGTTGCCACAATGGTTTCATTGAGTATGCAATGTATGAAAGATGTGTGATGACTAAGTCAATCGTAGAGGTGGGGTAGTGACTATAGAAATTTCTTCGTCAATTCCATCATGGAACCAATCAACCTACTGGTATGTCCTATACTTTGATTGTTTTCGAATGAATGAGTGTTTGAGATTTTGATTTATCTGTGTTTTCTTGCCCCACAGACAAGGACATCGATGATTGATTGCAAACAAATTTTTCTTGGCAAGGTTGCATTCAAAATGTGAGGTAAAAAATGTGATTGTGATTTTTTATAACGAGATAATTGATTATGATCATGAGCAAGTGTCCTTATTGTACATTATTCATCTTACCAAATTGCATGGATTATCATCACTACAATCGCCAAGTTTATAGAATAACATACTAGATACGAGGTTCGCTTGGATGGCCTAGAAAAAATAAAAATGATGAATGATATATGCATAATGATGATGGAAGAATGTGATGACGTAGATGATGAAGAATTGTGGGATGTTGATTTTGTGAAAATGTGACCTTGGCTGGCATGTTTCTGCAATGCAATATGTATTTGTGAGGAATTTTGCTTTTTCTCAAAAAATATGCATGCAAAACTATTTGTAATTTCACAAAATCAACTTTTATGATGTACATGATGTATGGATAAATTTTGGTTCAGATTTGATGATGGGAGCTACCATTTTAGGAGTTTTTGTCCTCCTATTTTGCTGCCAAGAGCGCACCTGCACCTGGCATATTCTACAGGTGCTCGCATGCGCCTGCATGTGCCCGTAATGTTCAAGCACAACTTTACGCTTGAATGCACTAGTTAAAGCTGTAAAAAGCTTTTTGAGGAATTTTTAGGGTCATTTGTGCGCTGTAAACTTTGAGAAGCTGCGTCTGAGGAGGTAAGTGACTTAGTGAGCTAAGTGAGGCTTACGAGTGTGTGGAGGCGATGGCGGTGGAGGGACTTGGTGTTTCTGGTGGAGCAGAGGTGATATTTATCTTGGTAATACCCTTTGTTTCCTTTGTGCAAAAAAAAAAATTAGTTTTTTTTTTAATTTTTTGAATTTTTAAAACAAACAAAGTGTTTTTGTTTTTTGCAGTTGAGGGATTTTGAGCCTCGACATCACTTCTCTCCTCTCATTTCAAGGATGAGTAAGAAGATTTTAGAGGAGGATTGAGGGTTGTTGAGTAGGGTAGGCCTAGATGGTGTGGCCTGATTGGATGTGGTGAGGACTAATAAGGGCTACCTCTCAGCTTTGATTGAGAGGTGGGAACCGGATAGAGGGACTTTCTAGCTGTCGACTGGAGAGGTTACTATCACTCTTGAGGATTTTTATTGCATTATCAAGGTGCCAGTAGAGGGAGAGAAGGTTATGGTGGGGAGGGATAAGAAGGCAGAGATGGATAATATGCTTGGGGATCAATGGTGGGAGGCTCGGATAGGGGACGGAGGGATACTATACCTGAGCATGTACAATGCAAAGGAGTTAGATGCAGTCCCTGCCTTGATCATGTTCATGTTGGACAACATAGTGCTACCTAATAGCACTGGGTGTAGGTTCCCTTGGAACCTATTGGGCTTAGTGAGTGATCTACTAATGGATCCTCGAGAGTACGCATGGGCACCTGCTTTATTGGCATAGCTATACCAGGAGTTATATGAGGTGGCACAGAGGGGGAGAAAGAGGATTGGGTGTGTTGTGGCTGCTCCACAACGTACCCAAAAATTGGGGACCCACCTTTTTGCATATTTTCCAAGAAGACCGAAGTGGCCCATATGCTAAAGATCAATGAAAAAGCAAAACACCGCAAGGAGAAAAAGTGTCGCGATATCGCGACATGTTGCATTTTTGTGGTCCAAAGTAAAGAAAAAAAAGCAAGGAGAAAAAAAAGTGTCACGATATCGTGACATGTTGCATTTTCGCGGCCAAAAGAGAAGAGAAAGAACAAGAAGGAAAAAGTGTCACGATATCGCGACATGTTGCATTTTTGCAGCCAAAAGAGAAGAGAAATAACAAGAAGGAAAAAGTGTCACGATATTGCAACATGTTGCATTTTCATGGCCAAAATAGGAGAGAAAGAACAAGAAAGAAAAAGTGTCACGATATCACGACATGTTGCATTTTCGTGATATCGAGACATGTTGTATTTTCGTGGCCAAAAGAGAAGAGAAAGAACAAGAAATAAAAAGTGTCACGATATCGAGACATGTTGTATTTTCGCGGCCAAAAGATAAGAGAAATAACAAGAAAGAAAAAGTGTCGCGATATCGCGACATGTTGCATTTTCACGGCCAAAAGAGAAGAGAAAGAACAAGAAATAAAAAGTGTCGCGATATCGTGACATGTTGCATTTTCGTGGCCAAGAGCAATAGAAGGAGGGAAAAGTGTCGCGATATCGTGACATGTTGCATTTTTGTAGTCTAAAGCAAAGAGAAAGAGCAAGGAGGAAAAAGTGTCGCGATATCGCGACATGTTGCATTTTCGCGATCCAAAGCAAAGGGAAAAGTGTCGTGATATCACGACATGTTACATTTTTGCGGTCCAAAGCAAAGGAAAAAGTGTCGCAATATTGCAATATGTTGCATTTTTGCGACTCAAAAAGGGTAGGCAGGTAGAGAAACAAAAGTGTCGCGATATCACGACATGTTGCATTTTTGTGACTCAAAAAGGGTAGGCAGGCAGAGAAACAAAAGTGTCGTGATATCACGACATGTTGCATTTTTGCGACTCAAAAATGGCAGGCAGGTAGAGAAACAAAAGTTTCACGATATCGCGACATGTTGCATTTTTGCAACTCAAAAGGGGCAGGCCGGTAGAGAGACAAGAGTGTCACGATTTCGTAACATGTCCGATTTTTTCCAAGGGAACAGAGTAGTGGACAGTGCGTCTGATATTAGTGATGAACATCAGGATAGTGAAACTGAAGACTGCATAATGATGTTGACCTATAAGGAATGAATCGAAGATTGAATAAGGTAATTTGTCACATAAGGACAAAATCCAATGAATAAGACAAAAAATTTACATAAGGAATCTTTAATGATTTGAAATCATTTAAGATGGTCGTTACACATGGAAGGAAGCGAACGCATGCCCATGTGGAGAAAAGGAAACATTTTTTTTGAAATCAAACGAAAAGTAAAGAAAACCAAACAAAAGAAGCCAAACCATGGGAATGAAACGAAGGGCCATAAAATAGAAACGAAAAGCCTTTTTGGAAACCAAAACACATGCATGCACAAGGGAAGGTGAAACGAACAGTCATTGGAAAATGAAACAAAAAGCTTCCTAAAAATTTTAAATACATCAGGCAAGGATGTTTTGAGGGAGTTGGAAACTGCTGCAAGCAGAGTTGCAGATTTGAAGGCAAGAGGGTCATTCTGGACCTGTTTGGGTTGTTTTTCTTGCATGGATTGGTTTGGGAAAACCAAAAAAATTTGTCATTGTAAAATGACAAATTTTGAATACAGAAAATTTCAGAAAGTTGCATCTTATGGACAAGAAAGGAGGAATCATTTTCTACATGCAAGATTAAATGTCTATTTTCCCCTTTTCAGATTTTAGGCTTGTAAATGGAGTTTATGCGAGTTTCTTGATTACTTCATGAGAATGTTTAAATCTGAAAATCTCATTTAAACCCCTAGGAGCCAGCACTTAGCTTATCCGGATTGTGCTTGTTTTGCAGGTCCAATAGGTTAGGTTGCATGTATGGAAACCTCATATCTTCGGTTTTGTCGAATAGGATAGCATCATACTGAATGCATTTTATTTTCAGTTTTTTGGACTTTATTTCAATCTTTTTTTTGCATTTTATTTTCTAGAAATTTTAATGTTTTTTATTTTTCAGAAATTAAAATAAACATTTAAAAAATTTCGAAACCCAAAAATAATTTCACCATTGCGTAGGTTATACTTCAGACTTCCAATACGCACTTTGAAATTTCATTTTTGGAGTTGTTTAATATTTTTTTTAAAATTCATCGAAGTTGTTTTCTTACAGATTTTAAAAATCTGAAAATAGAAAATTTCCATTTTTGGGCCGAATTTCATTTTTTCAGTTTCATACTTCATTCATGAGCCTATGATGACATTCCCTTCATGAAAATTCTAATTTCAACGAAGGAGTCATGTTTTATGGCACTTTGCAAATTACCATTTTGGGAGCAATCAAAGCACTAAATTATTCGTCTTGATGAAAATTTGATTTCATTTAAGAAGGATAATTAAAGTGACATTTTGAAGCTACATTTGAAGACCCTATTCATCATTGAGGATTTAATGCAAGATAAAATCTATTTTAAAACCCTCAAGATAAAAGGAATTAAGGCACTACATCGTGGTCATATGAGGGCCAACTCACATTTTCTTTATTTTGGTTCAATGAACAATCACTAAAGTTTCATGGTAAAATAAACCAACATTGCCCCTTGTTTACAGTTACTTGCAATCACTAAGGTGTTCCAAGCATTTAAATTGAATATCTTTATTTGAGATTACTAATATACATATGCAAATGCTAAATATAGCGGAGACCTTGGAGAAGTTGTTTATTTAACTTCTTTGCAAGAGGGGATTTGGAACCCAAATCCTAAGGGAGAGTGTACTTTCACAATTGGGTGAAAATACCACTCAACAGGGTGTAGCTTTCTCCTTCAGTGTTCGGCTTGGGAGAAGTTTATGGTAGCTCAGCCCAAGGGGTTGCCATGTGAGTCATGGCGGGTGGATGAGCCGTATGCAAGGTGATGGGTTGTGGTTGAGGAGGTTCAGCCTAGTCGAGAGGTACACACTGGGTAGTGGTACCGAGACATGTAGCCAGGCTTGGATCGAGTAGACGTGTGGTGGAGGCCATGGCGAGGAGCTAGGTGGGATGGATATGGGAGACAATTGTGGCAAGTGCGGCAGGGTCAATGGATAGTTGGGTGAAGGGATGAGGAGGTGGAGTACTTCCAGTACTCATGGGTTTTGAGGTAGTTTGGTTTGCCTCGAGAATTTCTTGATGATTTGGTGTTGTATCGGTGGGTGAAGGATGAGGTGACACTACCTTGTCCCGAACCATGGCGGGTGCCATTGAAGGACAATGAGCAATTGGAGATGGCTGATGTGGATGATGTCGGTGTGACTCCGAAGTATGCAGAGTGGTTTGGTGCCCAGCCAGTATGGGTACCAAAGGTGGCAGGTGAGGATCCGATAGCGACGGGGTCGAGGTTGACTCTGAAGAGGATGAGGTTTCAGCGATCGACAATGTTAGCATACTTTAACAACTCCTGTTTGTATCTCATTATTTAGCATATTGTTTCACTGTTACAACTTCGTAACAGTTCTGGTTGAGCCGGTGACTATTCCCGGCATTGTAAACTTTATTTAAACCCTGCTGAATAATAAACAAATTGATCCGTATTTTATTTCATGGCATCAGATCCACTGGCGTAAAGAAAGAAGGCTGAAGGCGGAAGTTTTTTTTGCAGGGGATTGGCAGCGGAGATTTTTTTTTTGAATTGCCAGGTAAAGATTTTTTTCTCTGAAACTGTGAAGCGGAGAATTTTTTTCTCTCTGAGATTGCCAGGTGAAGATTTAAAAAAAAAAGACGCTGCACGATTAGAACCTGCAGCTTAAAAAAAAAAAAAAAAATTTGCAGTCCGCGGAGACTGAACGCAGCCACAAAAGCAGCGTCCAGCCCCATCCGCGCAGAGTGCAGACTGAATGCGCAGGCAGCGTCCAGCCCCGTCCGCACAGAGCGCAGACTGGACACGCAGGCTGCGTCCAGCCCCGTCCACACAGGACGCTGAGGCTGCTGTGACGAACGCAGCCGCGCAGGCTGCGACGCGGACGTGCGCAGTCCAGCTACAGCGTCCAGGCTGCGACGAACGCAGCCGCGCAGGCGGGAGGATGCAGACGCGCGCAGTCCGACCCGCAGATGCGGACGCGCGAGCGAGAGGAAGCGAGTCCCCCCCGTTGAAAAAAAAAATTTCTCCCCCCCTCGTTGAACGCGCTGCGTCGCGGGGTGAAAAAAAAAGAAGGGAGAACGCGAGATTGTGGAGGAGGAAGCAGCGGAGGAGCACGCAAGCCGAGGCCGTTGCAGAGGAGGAGGCAGAAGGTCGGGTGTTGAAAAGGAGGGGCTTCAGTGATCCTTTCGGATCAGCCCGCTAGCTCACTTGGCAGTGAGCTATGCGGTAAGGCTCTAGGAGCCTGCAGGTCGGGGGTTCAAATCCCGCCAACTCCCCCCAAGGTATAATTTTTTTTTTCAAAGTTTTTTTTTTAATTAAAATTTTTTAATTTTAATTTTTTTTTTCAGTTTTTAAACTTTATAAATTAAAATTTAATTTTAATTTATTTTTTCATAAGTTTTAAAACTATATAAATTAAAATTATTTATTTTAATTTTAAATATATAATAATTATTAAAAATGCTTTGTTAAAGGAATTTTTTTTTAAGGGGGGATATTTTTTCAAAAAATCAAAGGGGGATTGTGAGTAATTTTTTGAAATAGCAATTTGGCGAATTGTAAAAGGTGCATTTTCGGCTGTGACCGACACCTTGTGGGTTATTCTTGTGGGCATTTTTTTTGTTGTATGTTGCATATTTCATTTTTGCACTATAACATTAAAAATTAAAATCAAAACACTCCCTAAGTCCCCGGAATAATTAAAACCCATCCGTGCAATTTATTGCACTTGCAGCGTTCGGTATTTGTGATACCTCTGGCCAGCACTTACAGGTAAAGTTGTCGTGATTTGGTTACTGTATCCACCGCCTAATATAGCTGCTACAACGACGTCTGAGCTTGTTCTCTATAAATCATCGGGGAGAGATAAGTTTGTCATTTTTTTGCATTTTTTACTCCATCCACTACCCTTTATCACACTTGTGTTTAGGCGTAAATACTGACGAAGTATTCTTCATAGTGTTTAGGGGAAGTTACGCCCCACGCATGAGAAGAATATTCTATGGTAGGTGCCATCAACAAGGTGATTCCCTTTCAGTACCGCTTATGTTCCACGTATTGTATGATCTCTAAAACTCACCTATAGTCTCCCTCACGTAAGGGCGGGTGATTTTTGTTGATCTTTCTAAATACCTATAGTTTCCCTCACGTAATGGTGGGTATTTTGTACGGTATAACGGCCTAGCAAAAGGTATATCGAAAGGGGGACCAATTGGTGATATAAGGAACCTTCACTATGGTCGTTGTTGCAAAGTTGATGACTAATCCTCATCAGTTATTGAAAGGTCCAAATTATACACCATGGAAACATAAGATGAAGGCAATTCTCCAAATGGAAGATTTGTGGGAGATTGTTACTGGAGTAACAACTAGGCCTTCACCAATAGCAGGATCCACAGGTCCTTCTGCAGATCAGATAGCTTTTGACAAGAAATACAGCCGAGCAAAGATGCTCATTTTGTTTGTTATTTCAGATGAAGTGCAACCTCATATAGCTGACAAAGCAAGTGGTAAAGAGGCATGGGATGCCCTTAGAACCATCTATGAGGGAAAGAATGATTCAACCATTCTTCATCTTCAACAACAACTTCATAACCTGAGTTTGAGATAGGGTGAAACAGTTGAACTCTTTCTGTGTAGAGTGTCTGAATTGAAAGAGAAATTGAATTCTTTGGGAGATACTGTGGATGAAAAGCTTCTCATTTCACTTGTGATGAGAGCTTTACATTCTTCATTTGATATGTTGATAACCTCCATCCAGGTGTCTCAACGATAAATTACCTACATCGAGTTGGTCAATCTACTTCAACAACAGGAGGCACGCCAACTTCACAAGGATGATTCTTCCAATACAGCCCTATACACCAACAGGCAGGGTTCTAGGAAGAAAGGTAATGGGCAAAAAGGAGGCAACTTTCAGCAAGGAGGAAATTCTCAACAAAATACGAAATAAAAAGGCAAACAACCTCAATAGAAGAAGAGGTGGTGGAAGATCTGTGAGAAAGCCAACCATGACACCAACAGGTGTTGGCATAAGAATAATCAGAAAGGCCAAAACAAACCACAAAATAAAAACAAGCAACCCCAGGTGAATGTTGTTGTTGAAGAATCTGACTCAGATTCTGAATGGGCACACAAGGTGCTCATGACTACCATAGATTCCACATAGAGGGATCCCATTTGGTATGTCGATTCTGGAGCTAGCAAACATATGACTGGCGACAGATCGTGGTTTGAATCATTTGTGGCCAAAGAGGGTAAACCTGTCACCATTGCTGATGATAAAACCTACAGGGTTTAGGGAGAGGGTACAATTTCAGTCACTCTTCCTGATGGCAAGTGTCAGATTGACAAAGTCCTCTATGTTTCAGGATTGGCTAACAATTTGCTGTCAGTCAAACAAATCCTGGACAGAAATATGGTTGTCAACTTTCGTGTTGAGAATAGAAAGAAGTGTTGTACCATTACCAGGAAGGGTAAGCAGATTGCAACAGCTTCATATAAGCATGGCTTATTTGCACTAGATGCTATCTCTACTCCACATGTTTCCATGACTTGTCTCTACCAAGGAGGCAACTTCCCTATGGCACAAGAGATATGGGCATCTTAGTTCTGGCTACTTACTTGAGCTCAGTAAGTATGAGATGGTAAAGGGTCTTCCTTCCCTTTCTGCCACATTGCCAGTGTGCTCTGACTGCTTGGCAGGAAAGCAGCATAGAGTACCATTTGAGAAGAGCTCAACAAGAGCATGAAAACCTCTGGAGTTAATTCACACCGATCCGTGCGGTCCTTTCACACCCAACAGTTGTGGAGGGAAGAGGTACTTTCAGTTATTCGTAGATGACTACTCACGAAAGATGTGGGTTTTCTTTCTCCAACTAAAATTTGAAGCTTTCGCATTCTTCCAGCAGTTTAAGAAATCCGTTGAGGAGTCAGAAGCTTCTATTAAAACCCTCTGCTCAGATTTAGGGGGAGAGTTTACCTCTAATGAATTTTTTGCATTCTTAGATAAGCATGGAATTAAGAGACAGTTAACAACTACCTATACTCCTCAGCAAAATGGATTTGCTGAGAGAAGGAACCGTTCTATCATGGAAATGGTTCGTTGTATGCTCACAGGAGCTACTCTTGGGCAACAATATTGGGCAGAAGCTGTCACCACTACAGTATATCTGTTGAATAGGGCACCCACAAAGGCCCTAAAAGGAATGACTCCACAGGAAGCATGGAGTGGTCGAAAATCCTCCATATCTCATCTACGTATTTTTAGATGTCACGCTTTCATGCACATACCGAAAGAGAAAAGGAAGAAGCTAGATGAGAAAACACTGAGATGTATTTTTCTTGGGTATGATGAGCACTCTAAAGGATATCATTTGATAGATCCTTTGACCAAGAAAATTCATGTCAACAGAGATGTTGTCTTTGATGAATCTTTCACATCACAGAGCACATCTAAAGTACACCTAGATATTGTGGATTCTAAGGAAGAGAATATTCGTTCGTCAACACAGACAGGAGGTCCTTCTACATCTTCTTCAACACCACCGAAGAAGAATCCAAAATGGTGTACAAATACAATCAGAGATGCAAATTTATCCACTCCTCCCAATTTGAATTTGGATAGACCTCGTACACGCAGTATGGCTCAAAAGGAAAAAGAAGCCAAAGAAACTGGTGAGGTTGATGATCTTTGTCAATCTTTTGAGGAACTTTCTGTAACTCCAAGTATAGAAGTAGAGGATATGGATATTGATGATGACAGGGCGTTCATGTCTACCATAGATGATCTTGAACCTGCATCAGTGCAAGATGCTCTCAGTGAGCCTCAGTGGAAGGCCACTATGAATACAGAGTATGAGTCTTTGATGAAAAATAAAACTTGGAAGCTTGTTGATCTGCCGCATGGAAAGAAACCCATTGGCTGCAAATGGGTATATAAAGTCAAGTACAAGGCGGATGGAACAATTGATAAGCATAAGGCCCGTATTTTTGCAAAGGGCTATGCTCAAAAAGAAGGCATTGACTACGAGGAAACTTTTGCACCTACTTCTCGGATGACCACAATTCGGGTTATGTGTGCTATGGCAGCACAATATGGGTGGAAAATTCACCAGATGGATGTCAAAAGTGCCTTTCTAAATGGTGATCTCCAAGAAGAAGTCTACATGACTCAACCAGAAGGATTTGAAGTGGAAGGCCAAGAGCAGAAGGTTTGCAAATTGGTCAAATCCTTATATGGTTTGAAACAAGCTCCTCGAGCTTGGTATATAAAAATGGACAATCACCTTATGCAGCATGGATTTAAGAGATGTCCGTCAGATGCAAACCTCTATTTCAAGAAACAGGGTTCTGAGATAGTGTTGCTTGTACTCTATGTGGATGATCTGCTCATTACAGGGAGTTCAGAAACTATGATCTCTACTGTCAAAAGAAACTTGTGCAAATATTTTGAGATGACAGATCTCGGACTTCTCCATTACTGTCTTGGTCTGGAATTCAGCCAAAAGGAGCACTCCATCAAAGTGTCTCAGAAAAAATATGCCAAGACATTGCTAGAAAAATATCGCATGACTGATTGCAAGCCAATGACAACTCCGATGGAGAATGGACTTCAGTTATCACGATATGATGATTCACCTCAGGTAGATGGTACTCTCTATCGACGGTTGATTGGGAGTCTCATATGTCCGACCAATACTAGGCCGGATCTCGTATTTGCTGTCAACTATCTTTCGAGGTTCATGCGGGAGCCTAAGACCACTCATTGGAAAGCGACAAAACGTGTTCTTCACTATGTCCGTGGTACTATGGAATATGGCCTAGAATACAAGAGGAACAACAAATTCTTCTTGCAAGGATACACGGACTCCGACTATGCCGTATCATTTGATGATCGCAAGTCAACTTCTAGATACATTTTTCATCTGGGATCCGGTCCTGTCTCTTGGCACAGCAAGAAGCAACAGGTGGTTGCTATTTCATCAACAGAGGCAGAATATCACGTCGCACGTGAAGCTGTGTGCGAAGTGATATGGTTACATCACATTCTGACAAGTATGGGCCATCCATCAAAATCTCCAATACACTTGTTTTACGACAATCAGGGTGTTCTAAACCTCGTCAAGAATCCAGTCCATCATGAAAGAACAAATCACATTGACACACAATGTCATTTCATTCGATATGAAGTTCCAAAACACCGAATTCAGCTTCAGCACATTCCCACCGATGCTCAAGTTGTAGACATTTTCACTAAGGCACTTGGACGTATCAAATTTGAATTGTTTCGCAGCTCACTTTGTATTGCAAAATAATGTAAGGGGATGTTAGTATAGCTATTAGTTATTACATTACCCAAATAATGTAATAAAGGGGGATGCGTACTTTAACAACTCCTGTTTGTATCTCATTATTTAGCATATTGTTTCACTGTTACAACTTCGTAACAGTTCTGGTTGAGCCGGTGACTATTCTCGGCATTGTAAAATTTATTTAAACCCTGCTGAATAATAAACAAATTTATCCGTATTTTATTTTAGACAAGACAGAGATGGTCGAGGGTAGCGGCCCAACAGGCTCTAGAGGTGGGTTTGGTGGTAGGGGAGAGGGAGGATGATGAGGATATGGGTGAGATATTCAAGGTGGCTAGGCTACGGGCTGAGCTTGAGCAGCTACGAGAGGAGCGAGAGACTATGCTAGAGTCTCAGAGGGAGGCCAGGGTGACTATAGCTTGGGAGCAGGAGATAGTTACGAGGCTACAGGCAGAGATTTTGGCAAAGGAGCAACGACATCAGAAGGACTTGCGATGACTTCGAGCTAGTGAGGCATACACACATTCCTTGGAGGATGTGTGTATGCAACATCACATCACCTTGCCAGATCCTCCTCCTTCATCTATGGCCGATCCATCGAGGCAGACGAAGTCGAGGCAGAGTACTAGGTCAAGGGCTCCTATCGGGTCTTAGGGGTCTTCTCATGGATAGTTGATGTAGTGCTTATATGCACTCTTTTGTACATGTGAGCCTTGGTGCTCCCTTTTGTAGCCTTCTTGGCACTCTATTGTATATTGGACGCTTATATATATATATACATGGCCTTTTCATATATGCGTGTTGTATTTTTGTGTGGATGTTTTTATGTGTTATGCAATGCTTTATTTAATGTTTATGATGATGTATGCAAGCTAATGACTATGATGTATATGCCTAATGTTTATTTGATTTGATGTATGCAAGCTAATGATGAGTTATTATTGTAAGTAAATGCATGACGACTGTAAACTATATGCAATCTTATGAGAATTTGATATGATTAATGCAAGTTAATGCTAAATGAATGTAGACTTACATGATAGGAATGCATGTTGTTCATATGATCTATTATAGTTCAGAAATACTATTGGCCATTTTTGTTGTCCATTGTTTGACAATCGGGAGTACCCAGTTTTGTTATGTTTTGCAACTCGACTTACCATGAAGACATGAATGTGGACATGTCAGAAAATATGGACGTTGATGTGGAAGAAAATATGGAATTTGACACGAAAGAAGATATGGATGTTGATATGGAATGAGTACGGCAGAATTTTCAAAGACTCAAACATACTAGTGTTATCAACCAAACTCACTTGGGTTGTCTAACTTTCTTTAGGACCAATGTGTGTGCAAGTGAGGTTCAATTACCAAATCTTTGAGTGTGACAATGACCCTATCAATCAAGAACCAGTGTGTGTGAATGTGAAGTTCATTGACCCACTATGAGTAAATTGGGCATGACCTATTATGAAGATTACCTAAAGCTAGCTTGCCCTTATGTGTGGTCAGAGGTCTTCTTGTTTGCCAAGGAGACATGTCACCCCGCATGAGCTTACTCCACTGCCAATCAGGCGTCTATAGCCCCGATGAAGATTCACTCCATAGTCCAATGGGATTTGATCTTTTAGGCCTTGGGGATGACTACCCATCCTTGTCAGGGGCGTGTAGTATGAATCCTTACGACTTTAGGGATCAAGGGTATTTGGGAGTTTTATTTGTTAATTTTGTATAGAGCTTTGGGGAATCGGATTCTCAACCGAAGTGTGATGAGAATTGTGACCCTATCCTTACTACTCTATGTTTTTATGCTTATATTTGAAGAGTAATTGAGGTAGTGGTGAAAACCACTATTTTTGCTTTGGACTATGTTGCATGATGGGACAAGCGAGGATTATCCCTTTTCGCTTCAAGGTACTACCCAAGTATGGCACTAACCCTCCTTGACTCATAATGTTTTTAAGATGTGATGGAATGTGATTGGTTCAAGATTGCATTTGGAATCAATTGACATCGCTCAAGACTTTCTTAGTGTGTAAATTGTGCTTTTGGTCCTAAAGAAAATTGGACATCCACTTGGAGGTTGCTTTCGACACTAGTAATGGCTGAGTGACTAAAAATTTTAGGCTTTTGTGATTTTGACATGTGATGTTGTTGGCTTATGAAAGTTGCATGATTGTTTCAAACTAGGTACCCCCAATTTCTATAACTTTGACTTTTTGTTTGTGGCCATATCATCATTACTATGCCAGATCATTGAGCATGGGATGGGATGAATGCAAATGTGTATGCCTAGTGTAATGACTGTTAATATGCAAATGGAAATTGTACAATGTAACGGAATATGTATGATTGAATGTAAATGCCTAAATGCAAATGAAATGTATGCAATGTGGAAATGCCTATGTAAGAGCATGCAATTTGTTTGTTTTGTTTTTTTTTTGTTTTTGTATGTTTTTTTTGGTTGTTTTTTTTGTATGTACATATGTTACAATTCTTGGCTTATGTGGGGCTCAAGGTGGATTTCCAGGTGGATCATCTTGCTCTTGTGGAAGAAGCAAGTGGAAAATGGGATGCTGGATGGGAAACATTCGGAGGTAAAACTCTTCCTATTGGGTGATGGGGACAATGGGGAGTGATTCCTCTTCAGAATCATCAGAAGCATTTGACATGACTTCAAATTCTTCATAACTTTCATCATCGGAATCAAAGACCGGATAGGAGAAATTGATGGGATCATCCTCGTCTACTTCATCAATGCGAAGTTCTTGAAGGGCCTATTCAAGAGAGGATGTTGATGGCAATGGATGCATGGAGGGCTCTTCATCATTGAGGCTAAGATTTTTGAAGGCTTGCTCAAGAGAAGCGATGGAGGACAATGGGGTATAACCTAATCCAGAATGATCATGAGCACCTCTATATGGGACATCTAGGATATCATGCATTCCTTGTTCATGGGAACCTAAACCTTGACCTTGCCAATGGAACATGTTGAAGTATCTGGCTAGAAACTCTTCCACATGGGGTATATTGGTGCACCTAGGCTCTTTTAGTTCTTCGGGTGGGTTTGCCCCAGTTGAGCAATCCAACCCTCCATAAACAAAGTTAATGCTATTTGGAGTGGTACTCATGTCGTAGACAGAACCTATGGATAGAGAACGGTCTTTGGGACGTCCAAAATCCTTGGCTATTGGAATGGCTAAGGGGGTGATGGTGACATCTTGGACCACATACTCACCTATACCAGGATTGGTGATGTGGACTTTGACTTGGGTTGATGAGGTGGATGGTGAAGGCTCGGATGGCTCTAGATTGGTTGTGGATGGTGGGGAATTAAATATGTCACAATCAAAAAGTTTGACTTGTGACACATCGACTGATGGAGTTGGATTGGATGGTGGTGGGGCATGATGAGATGGTGGTGTGGAATGATGAGATGGCCTAGAAGAAGTGGTTGTAGTGGAAGAAGTTTTTGTGATGTACGATGTGCTAACGAAAGCTTATCTGCAATTACATGTACAAGAAGAAATGGATGATTGAGAAGATGATGTGATGGGTAGCTCCTCTATGATGGGAGCCTTAGAAGAAGATGAAGGTGGATTAGAGGAAGAATATGGATTGGAAGATGACGTTGATGGATCTGATGATGGCACCAAGAAAAAATGTGTGGAAGGTAACATGGATTCATAGGGATTTGAAATGAAGTTACAATACTTAAAGGGTTCAACATCCACGGGGATGCAATGGACTTGTCCATCATGAACATATTTTAAGCATTGATGAAGAATTGATGGGACACATTTCATTTCCCTCATCCAAGGTCTACCAAGGAGTATATTATATGCCATGGCACCTTCCAAGATGTGAAACATGGTGTGCAACATTTTGGCCCCTACTTCTATAGGTAAAATGACAGTGCCAACTGTGGTACACAAAGCATCGTTAAATGCTTTGAGGGTGAGTGATGACTTGGTAATGTGGGATGGCGGTAAGTTGAGATGGATAAGGGCAGCGGTAGTAATGATGTTGATTGATGAGCCGGTATCGATTAACACTCTTTTGAAGGGCTTTCTATCTATTAAGGCCATTATATGCAATGGAGGGTCCACCGATTCTGAACTCATTGGTTTTATCTCAAAGTCATAAAAGGTGATTGATGGGTCCATGCATGTTCTAACACTCCCTACAAAAATTTTGAAGGCATTGGAGTCTTGGGATTCTAACTCAATTGACTTGAGTATTTCCATAAAAGCTTCTCTATGCCTAGGGGATTGTTGAATGAGCTCATAGACAAAAATTTTGGCCGATGCCATCTTCAAACTAGTGGTTAACCGGTTGGTTAAGGTTACCGCTGGCCTAATCGGATGAAGGATAGGTGGATGGGATGGGTTGGATAGATTTATGGGAGGAGATGGATTTGGTGATGTTTGGATGGGTGGTCTGTTTGAAGGTTGTTGATCATGTTTTTGATTTTGCCTTTGCCCTCTAGTGACCACATTGACTGCTTCGACAAAGTTTTGATATTGTTGGACATGATTTACTTGATTAGGAGGTTGTTGTTGATTGTTACCTCCTTCATTGTGTTGAACCTCCCCATGGTTAGGTAGAGGTGTCTGATATATGCCCAAATTTTGATTTTGTGGAGCTAAGGGGTTATCCATGTTGATGGCCCCTAAGTCTATGAGGTCTTGCACTATGTTTTTGAACACATTACATGAATTGATATCATGCCCATTTTGTCGATGGTATGGACAAAACAAGTGCTCTCTATAAGTCCTAGGCCTTTTGGTGGGATCAAGGGGCCTAATTTCTGGCAAGGCTAATTTTTTGGTTTCATACAACCTTCTAAACAGGGATGAATACGACTCATTTAATAGAGTGTATTGTCTTTGGGGGCGATTGAATTGGCGATGGATAGGTTATTCCATAGTTGGCGTTATGTTTTGAACCATTGGTGCTTGGGTAACTGATGGGACCGCATGATATGAAATTTGTTGTTGCACTAGTTTTTGAGCCACTACGGGCTGGCTCATCACCACTTGATTAACTTGGTTTGTTGTGTTAGCCGTTGAGGCTTGTGTGGATTTGTTTTGGCCAGATTGGTTATTTTGGTATTGGCCCTTATTTTGCCATTCTTTCCTTTTAGGCTTAATGACACCCTCTTGGATTTTGATCTCCTCAATGACACTAGCCTATGCTAAAGCTTCTTCAAATGTTCTATAAGTGTTTAGCTGTAGCATCCAAGAGATGGGTTTTAAGCAACTCTTGGTAAAAAGCTTTATAATCTCTTCCATTGGTAGGGAGAATGGCAATTTAGTTATGACTGCCCTCCAACGGTTTCCAAAGTCATAGATAGGTTCCTCATCCCATTGTTTCAAATAATAAATATCTGATAAGGATACCTTCTTTTTAATATTTAGGGTGAAGCGCTCTAAGAATAGATCTATCAATTGATCAAAAGTGTATATACTATGTGTGGTCAATTGATTGTACCATTCTATGGCATCCCCCTAGCGTTTGAGGAAATTTTTGGAGCATGAGAGCGTTATCATCGCTAATCCAAAAACATACATGGACAAATGAGCTCACATGCTCTTTGGGATCCTCAGTTCCCCTGAACTTGTCAAATTTTGGTACCATAAAATCTATCGGATATGGCGGTGATGGTACCGATGGATGAATTGGTTGATGGATCAGTTGGCTTAATGTGAGCTTTTGGCTCGTTGTTCCTGATGAATTTTGCATCAACTGATCGATTTGATTTTGCATTGCTTGAAGTCTAAGGTCTTCTACTGGAATGTGAGGACCCTGGATTAGGTGGTGGTTGGTTGATGGGCTTGATGATGGATGTTGGGGTGTGACCAACATGGTGTTGTGGAATGGATTGGGTTGGGTGTGTGGAGAAGATGGATGATTGAAGGATGGGGATGATTGATGAGGATGATGGAGGAAAGGATTGGATTGTTGATTGGTGGCAATGTTGATTGGTATGGTGGATGTGTGGAGTGGTGGTGGGTTAGGGATGGTCACTATGGGGGATTGAGGGACCCATGAGGAATTTTGATTGATGAGTGGAGGTTGAGTTGGAACTCCTTGAGTCATAGGGTTTGTGTTAACCGGTTGCTTTCCTTTTGTTCATTGTGAAAGCAATCTATTGATGAGCCCTAATGTATTCATGAGTTCCTGATTTGACCATGTGTCGAATGATGGGGTTGAGGTTGGATGAGATGATGGTTGGGATGATGATGATGGAGGATTAGGCATGGTCATGTTGGCTAAGTGAGATGATGGAGGGATGGATGACATGGTCATGTTGGCTAAATGAGATGATGGAGGTGTGGATGACATGGTCATGTTGGCTAAATGTGATGATGGAGGTGTGGATGATAGATGAGAGGTCATGGGTATGGTGCAAGTTGCATTTGATGTTACAACTTGAAGGTTGGGGACTTGCGAGGTGGTATTGACATGCTCCTCATACAAGGGGTTGGTGTAGGTGGATGTGAAGTAAGTATTTTGAACACTTGGGCTTTGCGGTGGTTGGCTTACGATGGAAGGCATACCATATTCATATCTTGAATTAGGATATCCTTGGGTAAGGTAGGTGGTAGCCAATTCAGGTTCTTCAAAATCATCTTGGCTAAGGGGCTCCATGACATAGTTAGAGGCCTTGTAGATGGCCTGCACTCTATCCATGTCTATGTAGGTGGTGGCAGCTTCCACATTAAGTGGATGGGACTCCTCTTGAGAGCGGGATGGATGGGCTGATCCAAACAAAGTAGTCTGAATCATAGTGGATGGGGCTACCTAAGTAGCAGGCTCATGGGAATTATTTTCCATTAAATTATTTTGGTTCATTACCTTATTTTTTTGACGTGTTAACACCATAAAGCAATTAAACCAAAAATTCAAGATTAATCTAGATCACACAAATTAACAATTTCCTTTCTAAAGAAATAAAGCAAAGAAAACAACCAATCCTAGGTTTCACCTTGTGTGGCTTACCTCAGGTTCATTAATTATTTTCTTCCTTTAATGTGAAGTTCCTTTTAAAATTGTTGGGTTTGTGTGTTTCGGTGTAGCCTAATATTGTTTAATGAAAAACAAAGGTAAAAACTATGGTTGGCCAAGGCAACGAGATTCTTGTTGGTAATGACCTCCAACAAGTTTGCTCGGGGGTATTCCTATGGTGTCTAGGGGCAGAGATTTGATGGATGGAGATGAAAGCCACCGTCACCAAACCTCAAGCAATAGTTGGTGATGAAATCCAACTATTACTATTAAAAAGTGGAGCGTGCAAGTGTGTGATTGATTAATTTTATGTTCCTTGTTCTTTATAGTGTGCAAACAATATTAAAAATTACCAACCTCACTAATCTAAATTAGAATCCAACATAAAGACGCAAATTTCATCGATAGAGCATAGAGTACACCCTTAAAACCCCTGCCTACAAGTGATAAAAATCACAAGAGCACCGGAGGGTTCGTCCACCTCTCTACCAAAGGGGCCAGCCTAGGGCAGGATTACTTTATGCTTCTAAATGTTGTTCCTATTTAGATATGCAAGTTTGAAATAATTTTTAACCCTAAAATGCAACTCTAAGATGCTTTTGCATTTTATATGCACTCAAAAATGCAGACAAATCACCTAGACTTGCAATTTCAGAACAAGAAGTATATTTTATATCCTAAATCACACAAAAACCCTAGATGTAACTTACTACTAATTCTTTCCCCGATTTCTTAATGTGAACACAAAAATAGTAAAAAAAATAGCAACAAGAAACAAAATACGTAAATTGTTGAATGGCAAACTAGGGTTACGTAACTCACTTGGAAGCCTTAGCTCTGCTTCAAATTAATGCTAGGCATAGTTGTGCGCCTACTCAGGTGTAGGAGAGCACCTGTGAAGCATGGAAGGGTGCCTGCACGATCCCTAGAACTGCTGCAGAATGCTTTAGAAACCCTAGCAACGAATGTGGCAGTTTTTACGCTTTTTGAAAAATCTTGCAACAACAACAATAAAAAATTAGCAAGGTAGATCTATCAAATTATGAAACCCTTGTGGGGTCCCACCGTGATCGCCATTTGTGGATGCAAAGACACGACACTTGAAAATAAAATGGTAGAATCAAATAAAGCAATGAGACAAAACAGATTGCACAAAAGAAATATGTATTCAATGGGGGGGCCAATAGACTCCTTTGTTACAATCAGTATCCAATGCAGATATTTGATACAATAATTTATAGTGGAACTAGGGTTCTCCAAAACCCTAGTTAGATATAACATAAGTGTCTTCGGATCTGAGTGTGTCCTTGATCCCAACCAGGTTGAGTGGGCTTTGAATATCCAATGTGGGGCCACTCCAGCTTCAACAGCCATCAAAGAATATGTTGAATTCATAGATCTGCATGCAAAACAAAACACAAGAGCATCAATAATACCTGTGAGGGCTCCACAGTGTGAGACCCTCAGAAATTAACAAAACCCTAGCTTAAGAATCAATTTAAAATGCATGCCAAACCAATGAATAAATAAAATAAAACAATACTAAATATACCTTGCTTCGTTGTTGTAGATTTCATGGTGTAGTAGATTTAGATCTTCATTTTAGTGTCGTAGCAAGCTCTGACGTGAGCTTCACAAGCTCTGGTTCACACCTGGGACTATCGCAGGCTCTGGAAGGCGCTAGGCAGGCTTTGTAGTGAGCTTGGCAAGCTCTGGTGTGCACTTGCAGATAGGGCAAGCTCTGGTGGGTGCTTGGCAAGCTCTATAGTGAGCTTCGCAAGCTCGACACAGTGCTCATAGGGTAGGGCAGATCTGTAGAGAGAATTGAAGATTTGATGCCCTAGCTGAAGACAGGAATACGGCTATGATGTCGAGCGAGGATGGATGGATGTCGATGGCTAGCATAGTTGTATTGCGCATTCGTCTTCACTCTATTCTATCTCTTCTTCACTAGGGCATCAACAAATGCTTCTCCAAGTATATCTCTTAATCTCCAGGTTCTAGGGTTTGGGCATTTGCAAAATACCCTATTTATAATCCAACCTAGGGTTTTCTTAGGGTTTTAGCCTTGCACTTTTGATCGTGTGGCTAAGATTAAGTCATATCCTAGGGTTGAGATTACTTTTTGAATGTGACATGGATTAATGAAAATGGATGGTGGAGATTAAATGAAATCGGATGGCTAAGGTTAATTGAGTTTATTTATATATATTTTATAATAAATATATTAAAATATAATAAAATATTATAAAATAATATTAAAATAACCCCAATTAGGCTAGGAAATGGCGGGAAGGTGGATTTGGGCCAAATAATTGGCGGGAAGGTGGAATGGAAGACAAGTGGGTGGTGGGATGGTTAGGATGGAGGTTTAGTGGCTGTGATTTGGTGTCTACAGTTAATATTATTCACACTCAAGCTAAATTAAAATCTATTATTTTTATTTTTATTTTTTTTCTTTAGATTGAAATATTTTTTTTGTGGAAAACATCCCAGAAGGGATGTCACTTTCGAGTAAGACCCAAGGAGGCAAGGGTATCTCTTTTGCCAAAATCACCCAGGGCTCGCACCTGGACTACCACCTTTGACATACTCAAGGAGTAAACATGAAACAACAAAAAACAAGAACACACAAACACAAACACAAACACACAAAAATATAAAAAAAAAAAACTAAAAAAAACATGCTCCTTGAGTGTGTCAAAAATATAAATCCCAACCAAACAGACATACAATAAGATAAAAAAAAACACAACATGAACCACACAGAAAAAACACAAGAACAACATAACAAAACATAAACATAACAGAAAACAATAGAACACTACAAAAACACAACCAACAAAAACAACCAAAACCTAAAAAATAATAAAAAAATAAAATAAAATAAACAAACAACTACAGACAATAGAGAAAAATAAAAATATAGAAAACACTCACACACCAAAACACAAAAACACCAATTAACACAAACATACAGAAACACAAGCACAAGAACATAAAAAACACAAGAACAACAACAAAAAAACACAAAACAACAAAAACACAAGAACAACAAAAAACAACACAAAAAACACAAAAATAAAACAACACAAAAAAACATAGACATAAATAGAAAAGAAAAAAGAAAAAAATAGAACACAACAATGAACTTTCTAGACAAAAATACTATTAAGACAATAATAAACAGAGGAAACTGATGCAAGAGCATCCAATGGTGTAAGAGTGATCTTGCATCACCCAAAAAAAAAATTGTAATTGTTTAATTTTGTAAAACTAGTTTAACTTGCAGGAGATTTTTGAAGGTCTTAGAGGTCGAATTTGAGGATTTTTGGCTAGATGTGGGCCTTGGTATAAAGACCTAAGGACCACCTCGCTTAGCTCGTCTTGTGCCCTTTTCGAAAACATGTTGTAATAGTCAATCGGGTCAACGAGCGCGAAGTTATGACCTCGGCAAGTTGCCCCCAAAATTCAAATTTGAATTTTGATGGTTTTAGGTGGGAAAAAGGGAAAACGGGTTCAAAAAGGGGAAATTTCGAATTTGTAAGGGGTTAGTCTCTGAAAGCTCTATCTTTGTGGAATAGAATGCAAGAAAGCTTTGGCTCATTTGTGATTTTATCTATCTTTTCTGGATTGTATGTGTTTGTTTAATGTAACTCTGCTTCAAGTGGTATCAGAGCGGGAGTTCCTGAGTGTGTAAACAGATCGTCGGACGTGAGGTAGTTTACACCAGGATCTGTGGTTAGGGTTTGTGAGAGAAGTGAGTAGAATGCCTCCATGAAGAAACCATGGTGGTGGGAGAAATGTGGTGCTAGAAGAAGATTTTAGAGCTTTGTAGAGGCAAGTTCAGGCTCTGCAAGAGGAGTTGCGTAGAGGGTTTGAGCCAAGGAGAGAAGATGGCAGTGAAGATGAAGTTGAAGAAGAAGAGGACCAGTTCGAGGAAGAAGAAGAAGAGGTAGTAGATCCTGCACAAGCCAGGTTATACAGAGCCATATCTCAGATTGGAAAGAGACCGAAGATGGAGGTTTCTACGTATTCTAGAAATCTTGATCCAGAGGAGTTGATTGACTGGATCAATGATTTGGAAGAATACTTTGAGTATGAGGAGGTTGAAGATCCTGATAGGGTCAAGTTTGCTAAGACCAAGCTGAAGGGTCATGCCAGCATATGGTGGAAGGGAGTGCAGCTAGACAGAAACAAAAGAGGAAAAGAAAGGATAACAAAATGGGAGCGGATGTTGGAGAAGTTGAAGAGGTAGTTCATTCCAGCTGACTACGAGTTGGATCTGCTAAAGAAAATGCAAGGTTTGAGGTAGTCAAGTAAGTCTGTCAAAGAATACATAGAGGAGTTTTATAAAATTTTAATCAGAATAGGCCATTCTGAGGCCAACAAGGAGAAGGTAGCCCATTATATTAATGGGTTAAGAGCAAGTATTCAAGAGGAGTTAAGTCTGGTCAGGATGACCACCATAGAGGATGCTTACCAGTTTGCCTTGAGGGTTGAAGAGAAGCTGAACAGAAGGTTTGAGAGCAAGCAAAGAGGAAGAGGTCATGGTGGAAGAACTGGTGGAAGAACAAATGGAGGATGAAATGAAGATCAAAAGAAGAATGGAGAAGCCAACAATAGTCAGGACCAAAAGGGGGATAATGCTTACCGCCCTCGTGATCAGAACAATGGTTACCAGAGAGGAAGAGGAAGGTCTGGATGAGGGTTTGGAAGAGGAGGATTTCATGGAACCTATTTCCACTATGGGGAAGAAGGACATCGAGCATACGAGTGTCCACAACACCAAGAGAGGACAAATAAGAGGCCCGAAGGTAATGCCCGAGCTGTGGTTGTTGATGAAGGTGTTGAATCTGAGCACTCTGAAGAAGCAGAAAGAGGAGAAGTGTTGATCACAAGGAGAGCCTTGTTGAATGAGGAGAGAGATCCAGATCAGAGGAAGAGCTTATTTTGCACAAGGTGTAAATGTGCAGGTAAGGTCTATAATATTATCATAGACAATGGTAGCACAGATAACCTAGTTTCAGAAGGAATGGTTACCAAATTGTAATTAGAGAGGAAGAGACACCCGCATCCATATCGGATTGCGTGGTTGCAGAAGGACCATAGGGCTTTGGTCAGTGAGCAATGCTTGGTAAAATTTAATATTGGGAATTACCATGATGAGGTCCTATGTGACATCCTACCTATGGATGCTTGCCATTTGTTATTGGGAAGGCCATGGCAGTTTGATCGATGTGCAGTGCATGATGGTCATGCCAACACTTACTCCCTGACAAAGAATGGAGTGCGCCATAAGCTGAAGCCCCTGAAGGAGGTGGACGAAAAGGTATGTAGCAGTGCCAGAATCTATTTAGTTGAAGGTAGAAAGTTTTTGGATGGTTTGAAGCATGAGCATATGTGCTATGCATTAATTCCTAGAGTTAGGGAAGAAGAATGCAAAGATACCCCAGTAGAAGTCTCAGGTCTGTTAGAAGAATTTCCAGATATTATATCAGATAATGTGCCTGAGGGTTTGCCACCAGTGAGGAAGATCAGTCACCATATAGATTTGGTACCGGGATCTAGTTTGCCCAATAAGGCAGCCCATAGAATGACTCCTGTAGAAAGTGAGGAGCTAAACAGGCAAGTCCAAGAGTTGCTAAAAAAGGGACTGATTCGGGAGAGCCTGAGTCCATGTGCAGTACATGTAGTACTAGCACCAAAGAAATATGGAGAGTGGAGAATGTGTACAGACTCCCGAGCTATTAACAAGATCACCATAAAATATAGATTTCCATTGCCAAGGATGGATGACATTATGGACTATTTGAGTGGAGCCAAGTACTTCACAAAGATTGACCTGAAGAGTGGGTACCATCAGATTCATGTCGAGAGAAGGGGATGAGTGGAAGACAACCTTCAAGACCAGAGAGGGTTTGTATGAGTGGTTGGTCATGCCATTTGGGCTAACCAATGCACCAAGCACATTCATGCGGCTGATGAATGAGGTATTGAAGGAGTTTTTAGGAAAATTTGTCATTGTCTATTTGGATGACATTTTAATATTTAGCAAGACCCTGGAAGAGCACCTGATGCATATCAGAAGGGTTTTTGAGAAGTTGAGGGAGGAGCAGTTGTTGATTAATTTGAAGAAGTGCAGTTTTGTGAAGGAGTTAGTGTATCTGGGATTTGTCATCTCAGTCGAAGGTCTAAAAATGGACCCAGAAAAGGTGAGGGCTATCATTGAATGGCCTACTCCAAGGAGCATAACTGAGGTAAGATCATTTCATGGTCTAGCAAGTTTTTACAAAAAATTCATTAGAAATTTTTAGCAGTATTTGTGCACCCCTTAAAGAAACAATGAGAGGGGATAAGAAAGAATTTAAGTGGACCTTAGGAGCAGATAAGAGCTTTGATATGTTGAAGAAGAAGGTCATAGAGCAACCTATTTTAGCACTTCCAGATTTTAATAAGGTATTTCAGGTAGATTGTGATGCTAGTGGTAGTGCCATAGGAGTTGTATTGAGTCAAGAAGGTAAACATGTTGCTTATTTTAGTGAGAAACTCAATGATGCTAGGAAGAAGTATTCAGTTTATGATCAAGAGTTTTATGCTATAGTTCAGGCTCTGAAGAAGTGGAGGCATTATTTATTTCCAAAAGAGTTTGTTCTATATACTGATCATCAGGCCTTACAGTATATTAATAGCCAAGGGAAGCTAAATCAGAGGCACTTGAAGTGGGTTGAGTTTCTATAGAGTTATACCTTTGTGTTGAAGCACAGGAGTGGAAAATCAAATAGAGTTGCAGATGCCTTAAGTAGAAGGTAGTGTTTATTGATAGAAATGAAGGTGGAAGTTGTAGGGTTTGATGAACTTAAGGGTTTGTATCCTGAAGATCCTGATTTTGCAGAGGCTTGGAGAGCTTGCTTAGCACCTGTTACTTTGGACAGGACTAAGTGGTTGGATTTTCTAATCCAAGATGGAATGTTGTTCAGAGGAAACCAATTATGCATTCCAAGGAGTTCAATGAGGGAGAATCTGGTCAAGGAGAAGCACAATGGAGGGTTGGTTGGACACTTTGGTCGAGATAAGACCATTGCCCTCGTTAGTGAGAACTACTATTGGCCATAGTTGCAGCAAGATGTGAAGAGATTTGTGCAAAGTTGTAGAGTATGCCAGATGGCCAAGGGTGTGAGATAGAACACTAGATTATATCAACCATTACCTATACCAGAGAGACCATGGGAGGACATCAACATGGATTTTGTTCTTGGCCTACCAAGGACACAGAGGGGAAATGACTCCATATTTGTGGTGGTTGACAGGTTTTCAAAGATGGCACATTTTATTCCCTGCCAGAAAACTAATGATGCAGTTCATGTTGCAGGTTTATTTTTCAAAGAGGTGGTACGACTTCATGGTCTACCAAAGAGTATAGTTTTTGACAGAGATACCAAGTTTGTTGGGTATTTCTGGAGAACCTTATGGAAGAAATTGAAGACAGATTTGAAATTCAGTTCTGCATACCACCCATAGACTGATGGACAAACAGAGGTGGTGAATAGAAGTTTGGGTAATCTACTGAGATGCTTGGTAGGAGATAAGCCCAAGGGATGGGATTTGGTTTTGCCACAGGAAGAATTTGCATACAACAATTCTATCAATAGGAGTACTAACAAATCTCCATTCCAGATAATATATGGGAGCAGTCCAAGAAATGCTTTGAGTTGAGGAAGATGGATACAGGGGAAAAGTGTAGTGTTGAGGCTGAGGACTTTGTAGAGCATCTGAAGAGCTTGCATGAAGAAGTGAAGAAGCATATTACTAAGATGAATACTCAAGTACAAGACAAGGGCAGACCAGAAGCGACGGTTTAAGGAATTTGAAGTGGGAGATGAAGTTATGGTCCATCTGAGAAAAGAAAGGTTTCCTGCTAAAACCTATAACAAGCTAAAAATGAAGAAGTTTGGACCATGCAGAATCATAGAAAAATGGGATTCAGGCAATGCATATGAAGTGGAATTGCCAAGTGGGCTTAACATATCACCTATTTTTAACATTTCAGATTTGGCAGAATACCATGAAGGAGACAATGGTGAGGGACCAGTAGCAGAATTGTGGAATATTCCAGCATCTACTCTAGAGACGGAAGAGATAGAAGAGATCCTGGATACCCGCATCGACAAAAGTACCAAAAATAAGCAGTATGAAGAATATTTGGTTAAGTGGAAGGGCAGACCTGTTGAAGATTCATCTTGGTTGTCGAAGGCTGAGGTTGAACGCCTTGGTTTTCTTCCAACAATAGAGAAGTGAAGGTCACTTCTCAAAATTACCCTGGGTGTCTGATGCAGGAGCATCCAATGGTGTAAGAGTGATCTTGCATCACCCAAAAAAAATTGTAATTGTTTAATTTTGTAAAACTAGTAAAACTAGTTTAACTTGCAGGAGATTTTTGAAGGTCTTAGAGGTCGAATTTGAGGATTTTTGGCTAGACATGGGCCTTGGTGCAAAGAGCCAAGGATTGCCTCGCTTAGCTCATCTCGTGCCCTTTTCGAAAACATGTTGTAATAGTCAATCGGGTCAACGAGCGCGAAGTTATGACCTCGACAAGTTGCCCCCAAAATTCAAATTTGAATTTTGATGGTTTTAGGTGGGAAAAAGGGAAAACAGGTTCAAAAAGGGGAAATTTCGAATTTGTAAGGGGTTAGTCTCTGAAAGCTCTATCTTTGTGGAATAGAATGCAAGAAAGCTTTGGCTCATTTGTGATTTTATCTATCTTTTCTGGATTGTATGTGTTTGTTTAATGTAACTCTACTTTAGAAACAAAAGAAATATTAGTTTGATCTAGGGAACTAAAATACCCTGACCAAACTAAAGAGAAGCAAAAATAAAGCAAGAAGAAACTAGGTACCTTCAAAACTAGAGCCATCCAAAGAAATGATAGAAATAAGAGCTTCCCTTATTTGTGAATCCCACCATCTAGGAGGGTGGTCATAGAAAGTAAGATCACATTTGTCCAATACCCAATTAGCTAAAGCATCAACACTCTTGTTCTGATATTTAACCACATTATTGTAATCAACTTTCAAAAATCCTATCTGGATTAACTAAATCTTCTCAATAATTATTTTTATTCTCCAATCAACCTTATGATTCTTAGGAGTATTCAAAATATTAATCATGAGTTGAGATTCAGACTCAACTAGTATTTTTTCCCATCCAACCTTAGTATCCTCTTGAAGGCCTCTAAGGATACTATACCCATCAACAATATTATTGGATGCACTTGATATCTTATCTTTGCCTTTATGGGATTTCAATAGGCTAGTCCTCAATAGGGATCCAATATCTACCAACCTCTAAATTACTAGTATGGTACTGAAAATAATTAGCCACCTTTATCTAGTTAGTTCGGTGAAGCTCCTCCATCCAAGGCCTCTAATCAGGAAATTGAGTTATTAAAGTCTTGTGAAAATCCCAAGAATTTGTCCAAAAATTTGCTTGTTGACCATTATGAATGATCCAGAATATTTTTTCTTTATCAAATCCTCACTAGTCTTAAGGACTGCTAAAATGGGAGAACCTTTGGAAGACAATTGATAGCAAACAAGGTCTTTAGGACTTTTGTTCTCAGCATATTTAGCACGAAGACTCTTAGTCCAAAGAGCATTGGGGTTATGCAAAATCCTCCAATGTAATTTAGCAGCTAAAGCTTTGTTGTTATTAATAGCAGACTAAAATCCTAATCTCCCTTCATTCTTAGGAAGACATAAAGTGTCCCATTTCACCAAGGCCTATTTTCTTTTCTCCTTAGTACCACTCCAGAGGAACCAATGACTAATTTGATCCAGTTGTTGAAGAACAACCTTTGGGATATTCAACACAATAGAAAAATAAATAGGAATAGCCTAAAGAACTAATTTACCAAGGTGATTCTACCCCCAGAAGAAAGCCACCTATTGGTCCACTTTCCAATTTTCTTCTTGACTTTGTCCAACAACCAATTCCAATTTTTTTTTCTTTGAATATTTATGGGAATACCTAAATAAATGATTGGAAGGGAGTTCTTATTATATATTAATTTATACAAAAACATGGATTCCTGTATGGTAGAGCAGTGAAAGAAAATTATTTTAGATTTATCTTCATTGATCAATTGCCCGGTAGCCTTAGAAAAAGTAGCTAATGATTTACTTAATATTAATTGCTTCCTTAACCGTAGATTTACCTAAAAGAGCATCAAAAAATTTAAGATGAGAGAGAGGTCTAGCTCCATGAGCAATGGTAACTCCCTCAAGGGTTTTGTCTTCTCTCTTTTTGGTTATAGCCCTACTTAAGCATTCAAAAATAATGATGAATAAATAAGAGGAGAGGGGGTCACCTTGCCTAATACCTCTAGAATTTTGGAATAACTAAGAAGGCCTACCATTGATAAGAACTACGTAGAAAACTAAAGAGATGCATCCCATAATCCAATCCATCCAATCCTGAGAGAAACCAAATTGCCTCAAAACTTTGATAAGGAAGTGTCAATCCACTCTATCATAAGCTTTGCATAAGTCTAATCGAATGAACATGTAAGGAGATTCTTGCATATCCATATAATGGATGGCTTCTTGAGCAAGAACTATCTCATCAACTATTTGACACCCTTCCACATAACCCCCTTATTCAGGGGAAATAATATTATACAAAAGAGGCTTCAAACTTTCTGCCATGATCTTAGTAATGATTTAGAGAAGAACATTACATAAATCAATAAGTCTAAAAGTTGAGATATGTTTAACCTCTTGAGCTTTTGGAACAAGAGTAATATAAGTTTTATTAATAACCTTTAAAATTTCTTTGGATTTCTTGGTTTCTTCCACCACCTCTAATAAATCAGCATGAAGGATATCCTAAAACTCTTGGTATAACTCAAAGGGAAAACCATCAAGACGTAGGATTTTCCCTTTTGCATTTTAAAAATCACCTATTGAAGCTCATTGATAGTAATGAGAGCATTCAAAATAGATTTCTCCTTAGAAGTGATAAGAGAAGATATTGCTTGAAGAATATTTTTTTGAGAAGTCGAGTCAAGAGGAGTAGCAGTAAAAATATTGAAAAAGTAATTGAAAACAATAGAGTTTATGCCATCCCAAGTGTATACAACATATCTAGAATCTGATTTCAGGGAAGAAATAAAGTTGTGATATCTTCAAGCTAGAAGATATTTGTGGAAGAAATTTGTGTTTTGATAACCTTCTTTGAGCCATTGAATTCTATATTTTTGCTTCCATGAGAGTTCTTATCTTTCCTCCCATTCCTCTAATTAAGCTGTGAGTTTAATTTCATCTGCACTTGTACTCTTTGTGAGGCCATATAAATAGATTTTATTTTTTTAATTTTCAAGTTGAGCAATAACTTCATATTTTTTTATGAACATCCCCAAACTCCTTCCAGTTCCAAGTCTTGATTTTGGATTTAATGTATTCCATTATTTTGGTAAAATAGAACATCTTAGTCCCATACCTAGGTTTATCGCAATTCTACCATTGTTGCACTCGATGTTTAAAGGAACTGTCCCTAAGCCACATTAATTGAAAATAAAAAAGAAGAGAAACTCACATTGGTTTTCCACATTTCCACCATGATAGGCCAATGATCTGAACCAACATTGTTAAGAGTCCTCACTTTAGGAATGTGACCATGGATTAAGAATTTATCAGAGAGCAAGAACCTATCCAATCTCTCCACTATACAAGCTAAGCCTTGCCTTCTGTTAGACCAAGTCATAAGGCCATTATCTGGTTGTATGTCCATAATATGGAGGTCTGTAATATATTCGCTCATGAGGTCAGTGCTCCTATCCAAGTTTCTATTTTCCTCCATTTTCTCATCTAGAGAGAGGATGGTATTAAAATATCCTCCGATCAAGATCCAAGCTTTAGAAAAATGAGAGATAATATAAGTAATATTCTTCCACTATCTTCTTTTTCCTCCAAATTATTCGAAGCATAAACAGTAATGCAGAGCATAATTTGGTTGGAATGTATGCTTTGAATAACTATAGCCAAAATACCCCAACTGCCAACCATATGGTGAATAACTACCTCTTTCGGGTCCTAAAGGCAAGCAATGCCACCAAAAGTACCCTGGGAACTAAGGGAAACCATTTTTCCAGCTGCACAAATTTTACTAGCACTTGATTCCGTATCCTCTATTAACATCTTCATTTCTTGAAGGAAAATAAGATGTGGATGATTTATCTGAATCATTCTTCTAATTTCATTTTGTTTTAAAAGACTCCCTTTGATTCCTCTAATATTTCAAGTGATGATCTTCATTAATACCGGGGCTAAAAATGTTGGGAAGGACATTAATATTACCTTCCTCTACAAGCTTTTCACATTATTTTACCATATGATATTGATTAGTCTTGCGACCTACCTTTTGATTAGAATTCATCTTCAGTTTTTTTTCCTGTTTCTTGACTTACCCCAATTGAATCTGAGATGGCTTCTAGCCTTGAAGAATTCTTGTACACAGTTAAAATATTACCAGAAGGTTCAAAAGAGTCTATATTGGGACCTGTATTATTTGAAGTTTTAATATTTAAAAGATTGTTTTTCTTGTGAATATTTTCCCTTTTTTTTTTCTATTGACATCCTTTGATTTTTTGTTTTGTCTTTGAGTTTTTCCCTTTATCTTTAAATTGTGTTTCTAATATTTCTATTTCGATTATTTCCTCTTCCTCATTTGGGACCTCATTTGTGGAAATAATTTCAAACATATTAGCAGATAACTTTGATTGATCCTCAATTACTAGGTTTTTCTAAGTGTTCTTCTTAGGCATTTGGAAACCTGCTGAATTTATATCTTCTTTCTTTTGATATAGAATTTTATTTGGGCAAAAACTAGCCAAATGACCATATTCATGATAAATTATACAACAAAAAGGAATGTTCTCATAGTCCACTACTTGCTCCCAAGTGTCCTCCCCAAATTGTAAAGTGATATTTTTAGGTAGGGGTTTGTCAAAATCCATTAAAATGCAAATCCGAGTAGAAATAATAAATTCAATTTTTTTAGTACAATCAACAGTCATCATAAATGTTCCTAAAGATTTTTCAATTGAAGAAAAACAATCAAATTCCAGAATTCAATTGGGAGGCCAAAGAGTGTAACCCACACAGGACCTGTAGAAGGTATCTCTTCTTTGGATTTAAATTTAGTATGCCAAGGCTTCATGAAAAGCCATGCCCTTCCAAAGAACCAGGGATCTCCTTGAAAAGTTTTCTCTCTACCTTCATTATTATTAAATAAAACAAGAAAATAACCATTTGGATAAATAGATATTTGTAACTCACCTTTAGTTTTCCAGCTTTTTGTAGCCTAGACTTTGAAAGCAGATAGGCTCGGATGAAAACCCAAACAAGTTCGGAAGTTTGGGCAATCTTGTGAAAAACGTCCTCTTTAGAATGAAATATAATTAAAAATAAATTCTTTTTATTTTTATGATTTCTTTAAAAATTTTAAATAAATAAACATTTTAAAATATCATATTTATCTATTTCTTCGACAATTTTTCTTATGTAGGCAATCTAATGATAAGAGAGTGTTAACATCTACCAAAAAAGAATAACTCTCATGATTCTTAGCACTTTCATTGTCATCAGAGAGTTTTGAGCGCAAGCATTCATTCATGAGAAGTATATATCCACAACATACAACATACATTCACAATACCCAAACATACACTCACAAAGCATACATACACAATGCACCTATATGAATGCAATCATATGGGCTTCCATGTACCTATGATCCATTGGTGAGTGTTTCATTAGTAGGGCTTTTTTCATCCCTATCAAAGTGAATACCCCACTACGGTGATAATTCACATCGCCATCATTTTCCATTTTATTTCTCAAGGACCTATACCTACAAAATAGAGACCATAAAAAATACCATATCCAAAAATGATAAAGAATAATAATTCAAATTATATGCTCAACGCATACAAATAGTAACATCATGAAATATTATTTTGGGAGGGCTATTACATTTTCTCCCCCTAGTTCTAACATAGTCCCATGTGTTATAATTGCCGACGGATTTTTTGAGCTCTGGCGATTTGGCGGGAAACCTTCTGTGCAGGCACCGGGCGAAGCTCCAGGGTTTCTGGTGGGAAGATTCTTCCAGGACCTTCGATGGATTGAATCTACACTACTTTGAAGGATCGTTCGTTGCCTCGGGAGGGCCCAATGGGGTCTCCTCCAGGATCTATCGATGGGAAGAAAAGCTCATATGCTGATATATTAAAAGAAAACCCTGCATCTTCCTCCGATGAAGCTCAGCGAAGTGCTTATCAAATGCTATTTAAGAATGCTGGAAAGGGTTTACCTGCAAACAGAGTTAACGGCTGCCTTCCACAATCTGCTTCCAGGCCTAAGATTGTCATAGAACCAAAACTGGTTGAGGATACGATTATATACCGTGCTACCCATGATCTGATCTGCAAATTCATGGGTATCCGGCCCACTCTGAACTTTCTACACACTTGGGTGAGACAGAAATGGGAGCCCATTGGTGAGTACTCTCTATGGCCTATAAGCAATGGGTATTTTATTATTAGTTTCTCTTCTTTAGCGGATAGAAACAGAGCATTTGAATCAGAGAAGAGGAGCCACGGCCCGACAGGATTATTTGTCCAACCGTGGAGAGTGGGTTTTGATCCTCGCATTGAGCCCACGGCTGTCCCGGTTTGGATTTGGCTGTATGCTCTCCCGATGGAGTTTTGGGGTGAGCAGATTCTTGAGTTGATTGGTAATTCTCTAGGTAGATATTTGGGAGTTTCTAGAGATACCATTGAGGGAAATACTATTGTCTTTGCTAGAATATGCGTAGAAATGGATATTAGCCAGCCACTTCCAGTCGAGGTGGAATTGGAGTTGGCAGGACTAACCTGGATACAGCAACTAGACTATGAAGCCTTACCTTTTAGATGTAGAGTCTGCCATAAGCATGGCCATTTGGCTAGGTTCTACCCAAATATCCTGACCACAAAAGCGGAAGCTCCGTCGGGAGCGCCAAATCGCCCCAGAGAGGGTAAGTTCACTCCGGTCAAAGAACCCCTCAATATCCCCCAAGGTTCTGATGCCCAGAAATATGGCTTTGAACAGCAAAAGCGAGAGGAAAAACAAAAAGAGAAATGGCAAAGAGCAGGCTCAAACCAAGCCAACCAATCGATATGAAATCTTCAAATCCCTTGTAGACCAAGAAGACCAAGTCATGGAAGGAGTGGATGGGAATGCTGAGGATAATAACACCCACTCTCATGCTCCTCTATCATCTACTCTTGTCTTAGAACAGGTGATTGAAACCCCTGAGACTTTGCAGCCAGAGAACCTAGGGGCTATGGTAATCCATTCCCCTGCACAACCAGTTATTAAGGATGTCAACATGGGAAGTGCAAAAAAGAACAGAGAAAGACCAGCGTTGGGGATTACCCAGGTGGAAAAGAGGTCTAAGAATAGTAATTCCCAAGGAGCTGGTAGAAAATCCAATAAGGATCTACTAGTAGCGCAAGGGGACAAGTTGATCAATGGAGGATCGGTGAGAACAATTGACTCTTATTGCTCCCAAGGTTTCCAATGATTATACAATCCTGGAATGTAAGGGGTTTAAACAGTAGAACCCATCAATCTGCTATTCAAAGACTTTTAGGAAGACACAAAACAGACTTTTTGCTCCTTCAGGAAACAAAAATGTCTTTAGATCTTATGTGTAAAACTGTTAGTAGAATATGGAGGGGCACTGGATATATGGATGTGGCGGCCCAAGGAGCTTCGGGGGGGATTGTTACTCTTTGGAACCCTCTAGTGTGGATAGCAATAGAACATACAGCTTGGAGGGGTGTTCTCACATCTCTCTTTAAGAACATTGTTACAGCTGAACAGGTTTTAATCACAAACTTCTATGGGGCTCAAAGCATTGATGGCCAGCGACTTCAATGGAATGTTGTTCATTCAATGAGATCCTCCCGGGAAGATTGCGATTGGATTATTGTTGGGGATTTTAATGCCAAATTATCTGCCAGGGATCAGGAAGGTGGTATCCCAGTTTTGGATCCAGGGGATAGGCTTCTGATTGCTCAAGTCCAGGCCTTTCACCTTGTTGATATCAAAGGTCCTGGCACTTATTTTACGTGGACTAATAAGAGAAGAGAGCCACACAGTAGGAAGGTAAAACTAGACCGGTTTCTGGTCTCGGAGGAAGCATTTGTGAAATGGAATATTAAATTTCAGATTTTGGAAGGCCCAGTTTTAGACCACTTTCCCATTTTGCTGGAGGGAGGGGCTATGACAGGGCAGTACCATAAACCATTTAAATTTGAAAATTTTTGGTTGCAAAAAGAAGATCTCCGAAGAAAAATTCCTCAGTGGTGGGAAGATGGCCGCCCACATTTTGGGACTGCAATGTTCAAATTTCACAAACAGCTTCAATTTGTCAAGTGTAAACTGAAACAGTGGAGGCAAACTAACAAATCAGACTTCCAGCACCAACGGGCCCCCTTGTTGGCCAGATGGGATGAGGTGCAAAAACATTACAGGGAAGGAAACATTTTCGAGCACCTTAAATCCGAGGATGATGCTTTGCGCAAAGCGGTTGAGGATATTGATAATCAAGAAGAGATTTCTTGGAAATAGAGAGCAAGAAATACTTGGTTATTAGAAGGAGACAGAAATACAAAAAAATTTCAGCGCTCTTCCTGTGCTAGGAGACAAGCGAATAATATGGAATTCCTTCAAGATGAGAATGGATACTCTTTTGACACTCTTCCTGGTATGCACTCCCACTCAATGGAGTATTTCTCAAAACTCTTTAAGGAAAGTATGGAGCAAGATGGGGAAGCCCAAGATGAAGTTATTGTTGTCATTCCTTCTATAATCTCTCCTGAAGAGAACCAGGCCCTACTTAGACCCATAGATAGAGATGAACTTAAGAAGGTGGTCTTTGGGATGAGTAGCGGCAAATCGCCCGGTCCTGATGGCTTCCCTATTGAGTTCTTCCAGGCCTTTTGGGATACCCTGGAGGAAGATGTTCAGCGTCACTCTGAGGAGTCAGAACCAATAAAAGAATGCTCAAGGCTCTAAATCATACCTTCATTACTTTAATTCCAAAAGGAGAAGGGGGGGTTCATTTATCTGATTTTAGACCTATTGCCTTATGCAATGTGATCTATAAAATAATCACTAAGATTATGGCTGAAAGGTTAAAACCTATCCTGCATAATATAATTTCCCCAGAGCAAGGGGGTTTTGTTGAAGGGAGGCAAATCTTGGATGGAGTGATTCTAGCACAGGAGGCTATCCATACAATGCACCAATCTGGGAACAAAGGAATGTTCATTAAACTGGATATGTCCAAGGCTTATGATAGGGTGGAGTGGGGCTTCTTGGCAAAGATGTTGACAGCCTTTGGTTTCTCTCAGGACTGGACAGACTGGGTCATGAGTTGTATTTCTACGCCTTCATACTCTGTTCTTATCAAGGGACTTCCCTCGCCTCCTTTTGGTGCCTCTCGTGGCCTTCGGCAAGGAGACCCTTGCTCTCCTTATCTCTTCCTCATCTTGGCTGAAGGATTGGGTAGACTCTTTCTGAGAAGAAGACTTCAAGGTCAGATAACAGGTATTAAGGTCGGGGCTGAAGTTTTGACTCATTTACAGTTTGTAGATGATCCTTGGATTGGTGGGAGTGGCCAGCCTTAGGGAAGCAAGAAGAATCGGAGATACTCTAAATGTCTACCTCCGGGCCTCTAATCAAGTCATCAATGACAATAAATCCAAAGTGATCTTCTTCAATATTGATCAACGGTTATGGGACGAGTTATTGAGATTTTAGGTTTCACTCGGACCTCTCTCCCGATGAGTTTACACAGGGGTCCCTCTCCATTTCAAAAAACTAAAAATAGATGTTTGGAAGGACCTATTGGATGGCATCAAAGATAGAATGAACCATTGGTCTCATAGATGGTTAAGTTATGGGGGTCGTCTAACTTTTCTCGAGTCAGTTATTCAGGCCATGCCAATTTATAAATTCTCCATCCTGGCTGCTCCCCAGTCTATTTGGAAAGAGCTGGATAAAATGGCTAGAATATTTCTATGGGAAGGTGCCAAGGGAGAGAGGAAATGGGCCTTGGTTGGTTGGGACAAGGTTACCCAACCCAAGGAAAAAGGAGGGTTGGGACTAAGAAGCTCCAAGTTTAACAACAAGGCTTTGGTCGGCAAAGCTGTCATTGGAGGTGGATTTCTCAGCCAACATCCCTCTTTACGAGAATCCTCTCTAGCAAATACTTGGGTTCTGTCCATCCTAATGATGTGGGCCGCTTTCCTCTGGAAGGTTTTGGATCATCAGTGTGGCAGGCGCTCAAGCTTGGAGCTCAACTCATCAAAGATCAACTATTCTGGAAAGTGGGGAGAGGGGATAAGGCTCGATTCTGGACTGATTCCTGGGACCAGAATCCTCCCATTATTGTTGTGTTTCCTGAATTGCAACCGATAAAATCTACTATAGAAGATAAGGGATGGATCCAAATTGAGAGCTACTTTAACACTAGTCAATTGGGGGACTACAAGATCATAAAGTTTAAGCGGCTGGATGAGTGGCCAATACCAATCCCTCCGGAGTTGGTACCTACTTTGGGAAAAATCTTGGCAGAACGGTTTCTTACTGGGAGAGATGAGGAGGATGAAGCGGCCTGGGGCTATGGGAGCCTTGGGGTTTATCTTGTGAAAGAGGGATATGATGAGATCCTTCCAGAGCCCCCCCCACACTTTTTTTTTGGTTCATGATTGGAGAAAGATATGGCATCCCCAGGGTTGGCCGAAAGTGAACTTCTTCGCCTGGCAGTTTTTGCATAATGGAATTCTCACCTATGACAATCTCAGACTCAGAGGCATCATTGGCCCTTCTCAATGTGTGTTATGCCACAAGCAGGAGGAAACTGCGGATCATCTAATGTTTGAATGTTCTTTCACAAGACAGATCTGGAAACGCTGGTTCTCCCACTTTAAACTTCAGGCTAATGGGGTCTTGTCTCAAAACAATATATGGGAAAGCTGGAAGAAAGGTAGATTTAAATCCAAAGCTCTTCGAATTGGCTGGGAGCTTGGTTTATTTTTTATCTGGTGGCAGGTGTGGTTGGAGAGAAATGCCCGTATTTTTCGTGAAACCTTCTCCTCTCTAGAAGGAATATGGCAAGTCATTTGGAGCAAAGTGGCGGAAACGGTTGCCATTCATGCCAAGGGGGAAATTCAGTCTGCTTCTGAGCCTTTGGAAGAGGGAGCTGTTATTCAACAAAGGCAGGTGAGTGGTAGTTGGAAACCTCCTCCTGAAGGATGGATCAAAATCAATACTGATGGAGCTGCTAAAGGCAATCCGAGAAGTGCTGGAATTGGAGTAGTGTGTCGCGATCATGTTGGGTCTTTGCTCTATTGGGAACTGCAGGGTCTGGGATGTGCCACAAACAATGAAGCCGAGGCCTTTGCCATTAAATCTGCCTCCTTCTGGGCTGTCAAACAGGGACATAGGAAGATTATTATTGAGTCTGACTCCCAAATCTTGGTGGGTGCTCTTGATTGCATGAGAAACTTTGTCTCGAAAGCTTGGAGGTTGTGGATCTTAGTCTCCCAAATTAAAGAGCTTTGGAGGGAATTAGATGATGTGATACCTGTCTATGTGAATCGAGATCTCAATAAGGCGGCCGATTTCCTTGCTAAGATGGGTGCTTGAAAGGGAGGTTGGGATGCGAGTGCACAGTGACATGCCTGTGGAGGATGCAGAGATTCGACAATGCCTTGAACGATTTTTGAAATGATGTGCAGTGTTTTTTATGCTAAGGAAGATTTCTGTCACGATATCGCGACCTATAGCGCCATCGCAGCTTCAAGTTGGAAGCTGTCGCGATATCGCGACAGGTTGCACCCTCACGGCCTTTGGCGGGTTTTTGTCATGATATCGCGACATGTCGCACCATCACGGCCCTCGGGGAAGGCGCATGGTAAAATTGTCGCGATATCACGACAGTTTTGGCAATTTGGGGCTAACTGGAAAACTTGTCGCGATATCGCGACACTTTTGCAGATGGAGAGCAAAGTGGAAAATTCGTCGCGATATCGCGACAGTTTTGAGAACTGGGCACCGAAAGGAAAAACCGTCGCGATATCGCGACACTTTTGGCGATCTGGTGTCATAAGGAAAACCCGTCGTGAAATCGCGACCATTTTGCTGATGTGGTGCAAAGTGGATAATTTGTCGCGATATCGCGACACTTTTTGGCGATGGCTGCTGCAAGAAAATCTCGTCGCGATTTCGCGACAATTTTGGCATACCAGCGGAATGGAGAAAACTGTCGCGATATCGCGACGCTTTTGCGATCTGGATGCCATAAGGATAATTCATCGTGATTTCGTGACACTTTTGATGGTTGGATGATTCGGAGGCACTCTGTCGCGATTTCGCGACCTTTTTGGCGTTATGGAGCAAGTTGGTCTTCTAGTCGCGATTTCGCGACAATTTTGGCGAAGGGTCGCTGGAGGGAGATGTCGTCGCGATTTCACGACATTTTTGGCGATCGAGTGCTGAGGGCTCTGGCTGTCGCGATATCGCGACATGTCGTGATTTCGTGACATGTCACGATTTCGCAACATGTCGCATTTTCGTGACTGTTGGCACCGCTGCGGAGGAGACGGGGTTGACTGTCGCGATCTCGCGACATGTCACGATTTCGTGACATGTCGCTTTTTCGCGCCCAGTTGACTTCTTTGCTTTGTGTTGAGCTGGGTTGACTTTGTGCTCTACTCTTGTAGTGTTGTTTGATGTTCTTGGTTGGGATGTGTTCTCTCCCGCTTGTAATTGCTCTTTGTATTAATACAAGTTTTTCATTTTTTCAAAAAAAAAAACATAGTCCCATGTGTTTTAAAATACATTTTTAAATTAAAATATGACAAAATTATTCTTTAATAGTATCCACATCATCTCAGGTAGCATTTCTCTCTAAAAATTGATCCAATTGGATCTTACAATGATATATTTATTTTTATTAAGAATTTGGTATGATAAGCTAAAATTTGAACTAGGTGAACTTCAATGGTAAATCTATAAATTAGACACATTCTATAAATATGATGGGTAAACAACATATTTCTTGAGCATGGATATATGGAAGATGTCATGGATATTTGATAGATTAGGTGGAAGGACAAGTTTATAGGCCACCAAAATGATCTTTTCTATGATTTCAAAAGGGTTGACAAATCTAGGGTCAAGTTTGGTTGATTTGATGGAGATTTTATTTGATCTCACCTTTAGAAAAAAATTGTCTCTCACAAATAATTTTCCTGGTGATATTTTAAAATCAGCACAACTCTTTTTTCGATCCATGGCTTCTTTGAGTAGTTAGTAGATCATTCTTAAACGTTCCTCCATATCCCTTATAGTATTCGATTTGATCACTACTCGATCTTCTAGATTATCCCAAGATAGAGGAGTTCTACATCGTCTCCCATACAAGGCCTCAAAAGGAGCCATCCCCAAGGAAGCATGATGGCTATTGTTATAAGTAAATTCTACCAAGTAGAGATATTTTTCCCATTTAGTTTTGTGGTCCATGCAATACATGTGTAGCATGTCCTAAAGGACCTGATTAACTCTTTTTGTTTGTCCATTTGTCTCTGGATTATATACAGAATTGATATTTAACTTTGTACCCAAGGCTTGATGCAAAGTTCACCATAATTTTGAGGTGAATTGAGGATATCTATCTGAAATTATGACTTTAAGGAATCCATGTAGTTGCACAATCTCCCTAGCAAAATTACAACCCTAGCATCATCCCTGACATTTCCTAGAATAAAGTGAGCAACCTTGTCAATTTATCAACCACAACCAGAATTACATCATGTTGAAATTTGGTCTTTGGATAGAGCCATAATAAAATCCATAGATATGACTTGCCATTTATGTTGTTATGAGTGTAAATTTTTCTAGTTGGATGCAAGTGTTTAGATTTTACTTTTTGGCACTTAAGACATCTAGCCACAAAATTATTAATATTTCATTTTATTCCTATCTAATAAATATTTTTCCTTATGTTTTCTCTCATTTTAACCCCTCTAATATTTGCAAAATAAGGATTACGATGGATTTCCTATAAAACAAGTTTTCTTAACCCTCCTATCTAAGGGATGACAAGCCTATCTCTAAAGAATAATAGATCATCCTTGATACTAAAGTCTTTGCCTCTTTCAGATTCTATCTCAACCCATACCCAATATTTGCGACAATAGTTATCACCTTGTTGTTGTTCTTTGACCCTATTAAAAAAATCCACATGACTTCTAGACATAGTAGTTATGTTTTTTCTTTGAATTAATGCATAACCTATATTATTCTCTTTCCTCTTAATGTATTCAATTCCAAAGTCATACTTAGCTAGGAATTCCATCCATCGACATTGTCTTGCTTTTAAAAGAGGTTGGGTGAAAATGTATTTCAGACTTTAATGATTTATATTTAATTCAAAGGGTTTCCCCAACAAATAATGTCTCCATATTTTAAGTGCATGAACCACAACTGCTAACTCCAAATCATGAGTAGCATAGTTGAGCTCATGCTTTTTAAGCTTTTGAGACTCATAGGCTATGATTGCTTCATTTTGAGTCAGAATCCCATCCAAACCTTCAGTAGAGGCATCAGTGCAAACTATAAAATTTTCTTAGGTATCAAGTATTTTCAAAATTGGGCCGATTGTCAACCTTTCCTTAAGTATCTTAAAAGCTTCTTCACATTTTGTTATCCACTTGAAAGCTTTTCCTTTTCTTTGCAAATTAGTGATTGAATAGGTGATCTTTGAGAAATAAATTACAAAATATCTATAATATCCTTCCATTCTCATAAAAAATTTTACTTCTATCACATTAGTGGGTGCAAGTCAATTGATTCTAGCTTAAATATTCTTAAGATCGACAAAAAATCCATCAAAATATATGACATGTCCTAAGTATTGGACTTGTGGGGTATAAAATTCACATTTAGAGACCTTTTCATAAAGTTAATTTTTTCTTAGTATTTCAAGCACAATTCTCATATGTTGATCATGCTCTTTCTTAGTGTGTGAGTAGATCAAGATGTCATCTAGAAATATGAGCATGAAATGGTATAAATGTTCATGGAAGACACTATTCATAAGATTCATAAAAGTTTTCGGGGCATTTTTTAACCCAAAGGGTAAAACTATGAATTCATAATGCCCATACCTTGTCCTAAAAATTATTTTATGAGTATCTTCTTCCCTAATCCTTAATTGATGGTATCCAAATATGAGATCAATTTTTGAGAAGATAGTAGCTCCTTTCAACTAATCAAATAGATCATCAATTCTAGGCAAGGAGTATCTATTCTTGATGGTTACCTTATTGAGCATTCTATAATCAATACATAATCTTAAAAACCCATCCTTTTTCTTTACAAATTACAGGGGCTCCTCAAGGTGACACACTCAACTTAATTAATCCCTTTACAAATAGATCTTTAAGTTGTACTTTCAACTCTTGTAGCTCAATTAGATTCATATGATAAGGTGATTTGGCAATGGATTTAGCTCCAGGTATGCGTTTGATAGAAAAAATCAAACTCTCATTTTGGTGGTAGACTAGGTAGGTCTTCAAGAAAACCATCCTTAAACTCTTACAACATCGAAAATTTCTTAAAAAGTTCCAAATTGGCTTCATTCTCTTCTTGTTTGTTTGTTTTTTTTATTTTGACATGTTGTAGTTCAAAAAACTAGAAATGAATGAAACCTTTAGTAAGGTTCTGAATGTGGTAAAATTTTATGCCATATGGCTGCCAAACTTGCTAAATCCATTGATGGATTAACAAGTCACTAGGAATCCTCCCTAGAAAATACCCAACGATGGTGTGACTCTCAAGCTAGTTGTAAACTTTATCAAAATCCTGCATGGGTAGGACTATGTTTGGCACAAAGGAATTACCTCATGGAAAACCAACAAGACAAACTTCTTGGGTTTTTTGAATGGTGCCATGGCTCTCCACAGTTGCAACTTCACTAAATAGTGAAGTGGTGACTTGAGAGGTGGTCATAACAAGAGGAGAAGCCCCCCACCCTAGGTGGATTTAGCACATAGAATTATGTAGTAAGAGCACTTAGACCCCCAACAGTATGACATTCAAAGAAAAACCAAATAGGTAACAACAACATGCGATCAAAAAACTCTAAGCAACCACGATCACTATATTATATAAAATTACCTCTTCCACCTTTGTTTTAAAATTTATCTCCACATCTTCCTTCACGCCTTTAATTTATTTTAAATTTTATCTTACACATTGTATGTCCTCATACCTTGCATCCTTCTTTGTTTCTTCTAGTGGTTGCTTTGTGTGCATTGTGAAGATCTTCACCATCTGATGAGGTAGAGTTGCTTTAGTTAACACTTTTTTTAGAATAAAAATTTCTTCTTCTAAATTAACTTCTAATGCATCCAAGGCATTAGCTCAATCGATTAGTTTCCTTAACTTTAAAATAAGAGACCAAAGTCCGACTCTTGCCAAGGATACATGCTTAAATAAACAACTTGATGTAATACCACTTTATGGTGATGATGTAATAGATTAGTTTTTTTATATAAAAGAAATTAACTTCTAATCGAATGTGATCTTCTTAATTTACTTCTTGCTTACACTCACACTTGTTCCCTTAATAATACAATTTGTTAAAATGACATAATAATAAAATTTATTTCTATTAATATATAATGTAATTTATTGAAATATATTAATATAATAATATTTATAATAAAAATAAAACCTAAAACTTAAACCAAATATTTTACTAACTTATCTAGAATAATTCAAAAGTATTTTTAACATTAATAAATTTATAATATTTGCACTTATACTTTTTAACTTCTTTTTTTCTATATAGTAAAAGCTATATATATAATTTCATTAAACAGGTGTTAACATTGTCCACTAGCAAAAAAAAGGTGGATAAGGAGTAAAGCATCCATAACTGAATTTACATAAGAATAGAAGCTAATAGCAACAAGAAGACTATAGTTATATATTACATCTATACACTTGATATCATCACTCATTTTTCGGAGAGCCTATCATAAAGTGAAGTCCTGGGTATGTCTTCCATTATATCTTTTGAAGCCTTCAAGGAAGAAAGGAAAACAATCAAATTTTGAACTTGCTCATCACTATTAATTGCTTTCTTTTTAGTTTCCTAGTGGACCTTTTGAAGATCCTGAACCATGTCAGAAAGTTGATGAAATCTATCGGTAACATATCCTACTGTGTTGGAAGCTCCATAAACATGTGAATGAATGTGTCCCACATGTAACAGAGGATCAAAGGTCAAGTCTACTAAAACTATATCCTATGGAGAAGTGGAACTAGTAAACATCTTTCTACATCTAAACTTCTAAATATGCTTGAGAAGGATGATTCTACAAACATCTTAGAGTTTGGGGCAATGATCTAGCTAGAAAAAAACAAGCAAAAAAAGCTTCTAAGATCTAGTGAAAGAGGGAAATAAAAATGTGTAGGAGACATCCCAAAACTGATTAGTCATGTCACACAACCAAAACAAGTGGATAAGAATTTTTAAAGCATTACAAAATTATATTTAGAAAAAATATATAAAATGGGAGCTAAAATTTTAAAATTTGAAATTTTTATGAAGAATCCACCATCTAAAGAAGCTGCATTTAGGAAAAATAAATATAATTGGAGCTAAACTTTTAAAAGTTCAATTTTTTTTTATGCAGAATCCACCATACAAGAAACTAAATTTTAAATTTAACAAAAAAATTTATTACTCGACATTAAACTTAAAATCTAATTATAAAAAACACAAAAGATATACAAAAGTTTTAATAATTTAATCACATGTATGTAACGATTAGAGTGAGTATGCATGGAATACATAACCTTTACATGCATAACTGAGGCTGTAAAATGGTGTACGCCTCCGTCACTTTAATAACCACCATACACCTATAGAGGATCTCGTGGAGTGCTTTCCCACCGTGACAATTCTCACGTGCCTGCCGACCATTCTCGGCCCCCCTCTGTTAGACGCCATAATTGCCCGTCTACACATGACGCCAACTTTCTTCCTGCCCCTTTGTTTTTAGCAGTTAGTCACACAGCTAGCAAGTCAAGCAACGGCTAACCCAAGTCCAACCATCTCCAAATCGCGCACGTTTTAACACGCTCTTTCTTCGGAGGAGGCATTTGTCGGGCATGCGGCCGCAGTTCGGTAGAAAGCATTCGCATAGAATATTCATGATTCCCTTGTTTGTGGTAGAAAGCATCCGCACGATCATCTTCCGTGTGGAAGAGTATATATGTGAGTCAATTCAATATTTTTTATTCCACTGCTTTACCTTGAATGAATTCATTTGCCAAAGGCAGTGAAATGGATTTTCCATAGTGCAAAAGTTTTAAACCGATTGGAATAACTTAAGAATAAAATCATTTATTCTAGTTGTCAAAAAAGTAAGCCAACTATTAGTGTTCATATATTATGGTATATGGTCTTATTTGTTTGGCAGTACAATAAGAAATTTACTAAGCATAATATCTAGCAGCTTAAAATATATTGGAATAAGGTAAGAATAAATTTACGTGTATTTTAGTTATTATCCATTAAAATTATGTATTAAATTAATTTAAATGCTATAATATATGTTTTTTACTTTCTTAGTTGTTTTATTTGTTTAATAATACAATAAGATATTTAGTATATATTATTTATAGTTTTAAAATTTTAGGTTAAATATTTAGTATAGTTTAATTTTGTTAGTAGAAATATTATTATGTTAGTTATAAAAACTCTAAAAAAAATTATTATTTTTTATTATTTAAAAAAAAAATTAAAATATTTTCAAACTTTAATTAATGTTGTTTTGCAAAATATTAATAAAAAAAATTACATATGTTATTTTATTGATTGATTACAAAGCACTGAAATTAATTAGGAGAGACACTTATAGTGATGTTTTTTTCATTTATTTAAATATAAACATGAGTGCAAATATATATATATATATATATATATATATATATATATATATATATATATATATATATATATTGAATGAAAGGATTTTATATCAAATGCACATTTTAGATGTTATACAACTATGATTCTAAAATGTTCCTTAACAAGCTAAAATGATATTGGGTTTATTCCATGATGAGAAAATTCTTTACTAAAAAATAGAGAATAATATACATTAACTTTGTTCTATTATCAATTGTGAGAACAAAAAAATCCTTTGACTTAAAGCATTGTCTTGATATCAATACAATAGTTTCAAAAGAAGACTTATTAGAACAATTTCACTCTTGAAACCAATCAACATGTTCTCCATATGATCTATTATTTGTATTCTAGGATGGTTTCTTCTAAGCAATAGATTAATCTATCAAATAGAAGAAACTTATAAACCTCTCATTGAAAATCATTAGTAGAAAAATGGTGTACCATTGGTTTATGAGGCCCGTGTTCATTCTCAAGCCATTATAACCAACATTGAAGGAGTTGTCATGTCAATTGAAACATATGATGAAGCTTCACTTGAGGAAGAGGAAACCAATAGGATGTGAAAGGAAGTTAATCAATTATATATTCCATTATAAGATTAGATAATAACCCAATGGGGTGTCTTGACATAATTAGTTGGGTATGAGGACACTATAATCCACATGGAAAAGTATTAAGGCAACAAACTATGCATAACAAACCATCTAATTCCTAAAGATAAAATTAATTTGATTAATGATTATATTTAACGATACAATATTATAGTATATCAACTATTTCTACTTGACTAAAAGTACATGATAGATTGGAACACCTAATCCACTTATATAGAGAAGTGATGGTGTAAAGAAAGGGGTAAGAGAAAAATGTCATAGTTTATTCAAAGGAGATTTTGAGGGACCAATATCCTTCTTATTAGAAGGTGTAATACAAATGGATTCATGAGAGGTCACTTAGTAGCATGACAAAATGGTATTAAGTATGAATGACTAGGTGATGCTAACCTTGCAAGCTTCCAAAATAGGGAAACATCATCTTTTAGCTTTGGATCCTTCAAATGAAAATGAATTTGAAATAAAATTCATAAGGAGGTCTGCAACATCAATAATAATGCTCAAAATTCACCATCAAACCCCCCAAAAATAGGAGAGAATAATCAAGACTAGTGAATTGTATTTTGGAAATAAGTAGAACAAATGAAATCCAATTTGAGTGATCCATTATAAAAGCAAAAGAGGACTCAAAGAACTACATGTCATAAAAAATTAGCCTAAAATAAATTTTTTTGACTTCAAAAAGAAAAAACTTAGTATGACATTAGTCAATATTGTTCTCATGATATATCCAAATAAGAGAAAATATATATTGAAGGTTCTCTATATTATCATCCATTTTCATGCCAAATTTTAGCTAAAACATCATCTATATAGACCTTTGAAAAGTCAAAAAAATAGTCTAATCAACAAGGTACATAGGAATAGGTTAGTTTGGCATCTATAAGGTTGCCAAAAAATGAACTAAACAAGTTTCAATGTGAATGTGTGTATGGTTAAAGCATTACACATTACATTCATGCATCTCTATGCTTGGAAGAACCTATAAAATAAGAAACACTCGTTGCACTACTGAATTTGGAAGTGGAAGAGACTAGATGAGGCTTATTTGGGTGATAAGTAAGAAGAAAAGGGTTTTGAAAAGCCAAAAGTAGGGGCAAGCAAGTTCTATCAAATGGAGAGCAAGAAACCATTAAGATGCACTATATAAATATATAGATGCATTTTTAGTGGTTGTACATCTCATTCAATGCCAAGTTGATGGTCAATATCTCTTCTACATTATCCATTGTTATGGAATATGAAATTTGATTGATTGAACTATGTGTTTTCTTCACCTAGAATGCTTTTTTCACTCTACATCGTGGGGTTCCTACTATTGTAAAAATGTTATTCCATGAATTTAGTTGCATTCCAATTCATTCTATCAAATTACACACTTTTATGTGGTTCTTATATATATATTGAATTTACATGGTGGAATCGGTAGCCACCACGAATCTGAGCAAGTTGTCCGAATTTTATGACCGTCATATTATTCTGCGATGTCCATCTCGGAAGTCGCCATACAAATCTTCATACAGTCCACCCCTATAACCACCATTCCACAATCATTTTAAACCTTTTACGTAGTTGAAAGCACCAGGAAAGAGATAAGTGTTTAGTCCGACAAGACCGGAGATTAAATAAGTAATATTTATAAAAAATAGTAAATTCTAAGCTTCATTGGAATTATATCATACTCTTCATGGATTTCCTATTCTCCACTCTTATCATTCAAGAGTGTTTTTTACCATAGAGGAGTAGATTTGATACTAAAATATAAAGTATTACTAGTGACAAGTTTTTTCATAGTCCTAAGTGAAACCAAGACAAGGAACACTTTAAATGTTGAAAAGAATATATTTAAAGTTTCATTAATGAAAATCAAAGACCATATCTTCCTATTTTATTATTATTTTTTCTACAATCAATTATACTAGTATTGCCAGTTGTATTATTATAACCTTTATTACCAACATTGAATATAATTTTTTTTGGATGAAAAAGCCATTATATTAATAAAATAATGTTTAATCATACAAAAAGGGTGGGTGGGATTAGCACACCCCGTAAACCAATACATTAACCATTGTGGTTAAGAGTATACAAGAGTGTCAGAAACAACCCACAAACTACCAATAACAATTGCCAAAACAGTATTAAATATGCATTTGAAAAGAAAGAAGCCGAGAAATTACTGCCACCTAGAAGGGGAAGGAAGATGCACATGACTCATAATGCAAGGTGCATTCCCCCAATGATCCATGAGGGTACGCAAGTACTGCAGCTCCACCTGTACTTGAATCTGTAACCAACAATCAAAGAATATATCATATTTATCAGCAACAGAGAAGACATGTCCGATATCTTGCTGAGAAAAAATAGCTCTATTCCGGGACTTCCATAAATAAAACAAGGTACCAATTCTAAAAATATTCCAAACAACATCCAAGTTGAAGGAAAAAGCAATAGGGTCACCCAAAATAGCATGCACCCAAGTAAAATCCTCCTGCATAAAAGGTCTAAAAATTTCAAGAAGCCACTCCCAAGCTGATTGAGCCCAATCACAAGACCAAAAAACATGCAGTAAATCTTTCGCTTATCCACAAACCGAGAAAATGAGATTATGAACACCCAGATGCTTGAGCCAACTGCCAACAGGTAACCCTTGATGTAAGAGACTCCAAGCAAAAAAACTTTGTTTAGGTTCAATATAAGTAGCCCAAGCAATCCGAAACCTCTTATTCCATTGGGAGGGAAGAGAGACTAAATTCCATCTCAGAGTGAGCTTATCAACCATTGGAACTTGTGGGGTGAGCCATTTGTAACCAAGATGAGCTTTATATTGCAAAATAGGAAGCTCCCCAGGCCAACACCAATCTAACCACCGGGGTTTTTGAAAATGCTTATGTAGTTTGCTCCAAATAGAAAATGGAATACTATCAATAACCACCTCATAAGTGTCTCTATCACCAGGATTTAAATTGTGAATTTGACGAAAACTTTCCCAGGGTATCCAACACCTGGCATGTCGGGAGAAGAAATAAAAAATGGAAGCAATACCACGCTTATAGAACCTCTACACTCTGACCCACTGCACCGAGCTAAGGGAGAACCTTGCCAAGTGATAACGGGAGACCACCAAATATTCATGGAAGACAAAGAGGCACCTGCTTGCGAAAACTCCCTTTCCAACAGAGCCAGGGTTTGAAGGACTCCCAGGATTTCCAAATACCTTGAATGACAAAATAACCTTTAACTTTAATAGGGACAGGTGCAGTAAGAATGGATTGCAATCCCACCCTTTCCAAATTTTCTTCCCCTGAAGCAAACCAGAAGAAATGCAATTCCTGACCAGTACTTTCCAAGATTCATCCCCAATTAAAGATCGGATGATCTATTTAGCACAAAGGGCAAGACCTTGTCGGTGACAATCAAACAAACCCATGCCTCCATAATCCTTGGACAAACATCAAATTTCCCAGGCTACCCGATGAAAACCTTTCGTGACAGAGTCTTTGGCCCACAAGAAGTCTCTCAGAAGCTTATCCAGTTTTTTATAACAAGATTTGGATGGAACCCAACAAGATCAATAATAGACATGGGTAGTGGCTAAAACCTTAGAACAAATCTAAAATTTTCCTGCCAGAGAAAGTTTCTTACTAGTCCAGTAAGAAAACTTCTTTTCCACTTTATCAATAACATATTGCCATAATTGAGCAGAGGAACCATGAAATGCAAAAGAAATTCCAAGAAATTTAAACACCTCACCTGGATGAATCCAAGTCCATTGGAATTGATGTAACCAGTGTGGCAGTTGAGATTAAGATTGCTGAAACAGGATGTTTTTTTCCATTGTATAGAAGAACCAGAGGCTAAACAGAACACCTCTAAGAAACTAATATATGAGGAAAGGGATTGCTCATCTTCTTGAAGCGTTAAGAAGGAATCATCTACAAAATGACCATTGACCAACTGACGGTCAGAATTAGGGAGAGCAATACCCTTGATTAATCCTTGATCCATCTTATGGGCCAACAAATAGCCAAAAGCCTCTATAGCAAGAATGAAAAGAGATGGAGCAAGAGGGCACCCCTGTCTCATAGAGCGACCAAGAGAAATTGACTGAGATTGACTATTATTCAAGGTAAGAACAGCTGAAGCATCTTGAAATAACATAAGAATGGTGCTCACAAATACTGGCCCAAAACCTAGAGCCTGAAGCATGGCAGTTATGAAGTACCACTCCATCTTATCATAGGCTTTCTCAAAGTCTATCTTAATGAATAAAGCATCTTGTTTAGAATTTATTGCCCACTCCATACCTTCCCAAACAGCAAGAACATTATCAAGAATGTATCTTCCCTTAACAAATCCAGTTTGTTCAGGTCTGACAATCAAAGGCAGAATAGATTTAAGCTTAAGCGCAAGGGCTTTAGCAATAATCTTGTAGCTCACATTAAGCAGGGTGATCGGCCTCCAATTGGTGATGAGCTCAGGATCTCTAGACTTAGGAATAAATTTAGCATTGCCTTTGTTAATAATGGAACCCGGTGAACCACATTGCGGGGCTTCAAGATAAACTTTGTGGAGATCAGAACCAAGCATATCCCAAAATTCTTTATAGAATTCACATGGGAAGCCATCAAGCCCAGGTGCCTTATCATTGGCCATAAGTGACAAGGCAGTTTTTAGATCTTCTAGAGAAAGAGGAGTGTCACAAAATAACATTTGCTTAGGATAAATCTTGTTGGCGACAACAACGGTATAATCAGCAAGAGCTTACCTTCTAGCATCATCAAGGGGTTGAGAAGCAAAAACACCTTGATAATGTGAAACAAATACTTTGACAATGTCTGAAAGATCTGTAAATCTCTGCCCATCAACTTGAATGGCTTGAAACTGAGAATGTTGAGCAGGAGGTCTGAGGCGCTAAAAAAATTCTTTGGTCACTTTGTCCCCCACTTTGAGCCAATGCATTCGAGCATGTAATTGAGCCCCCTTGGCTTCATACAAATCAACCTTTTTTAGCTCATGCCGAACGGAAGAAACTTAGGATTGAGCAACAAAGTTGAAAGGAGAGGCTTCAAGCCTGAGACAGGCTTTGGATAGCTCACTTTGCAAGGCAGACTTAGCTTGTTTTCATCGTTTTGCAACTTCAACGCCTAGAGTTCGCAACACCTTAGTGGTTCGTTGAATGGCAACATTCCACCATTCAATCCTTCCATTAATACCATCAGGTCTAGGAATCAAATTCCAAATGCGGCATATATGAGATTTCATGCTAAAGCTATGCAAAAAAGAAACATTTAGGTAAAACTGTGAAGAATGCACTCTAGGTTGAAAGTTTAACATTGCCGCCGAGAATAAAATAGTTGAATTATCAAACAGTGTAGTACCAGGCAAAGTCAACACATACGGTGAAGAAGGCAAAATATGGGAGAACTGAAAGTTGTCACACTCAAAAATCATGGCTCTGTCTAATCTTACCAAAACCCTAGAAGAAGCGACTTGAAAATTGGACCAAGTGTACCAAAGAGCCTGCGGGAAGTCAGAAGGCAAGAAGCAGGAATTAGGGTCATAAAGGCGAAGCTTATTTTTCATAAAAAACCAAGCTTCTCTTTCACCTAAACACCACCACATCGGGACATGACTAACCTTATCAGAATATTTCTCCACCATATTAAAATCTCCACAGAGCACCCAAGTGGCAAATGGCAGATTCATGGCAAGCCATCTCCACAACTCGCATCTGTTAGAAGCGACATTTGAGGCATACACATTAACCACCCCAAGCGGTTTTCCACAGATCTCGAGCAAAATCCAGACAACTTGATTGGATGGGTCAACACCCCAAGTCACAACATTATTCTGTAATCGAGGCCCAAGGATAGTGATGGCTCCTCCTTTTCCCGGGGAATGCTTTATGGCAAAAGAGGTACTTTGTGGCCACAAAAAATCACATGTACACTGTAGATTGAAATAAAAAATCTTAACTTCTTGTAGACATAAAATATCGAGGCTTCCATGCATTCGAGAAACATTTGACATCTCATTTTGGACCAAATATTTTTTGATCGGGTGCGTCAGTCCTCGAACATTCCATGATAAAAAAATCATTTGGATTTGTCAGGATGCATGATCTCCATGACATCCTCTGCATCACCCAAACCTGTAAGTGAGCCAAAATAGTTGGAGGTCGTATGGAAAACATCACTGTTTAGTTGTCGATGTTTATCATTCCGAATAGGGCTACGAGAGCGACGAACCTTCAAGGCCCGACCCTCCTCCACTGAAGAATTATCTGGAGCTGCCACCATTGAGGCCAAAGAAGGGCTCGAACAAAGAAGTTGAGACACTAGTGGAACTGGGGGTTGCATGTCAACAACCGGAGGGGCCGTATCAACAGGATTCTGAATAACTTCAGCAGAAGCTTACATGTCTTGAGAAGGAGAAGGGGCAGGTTGTGCAGCAGAAATCGAAGGTTCTTGTTGCTTAGTACCACGAGATTTCTTGCTAGAGATAGTAGTCCATTCTTTAGTGTTTCCCCGCGAGCCATTAGCAAGAGCTGCAAGAGTGGGCGAGGGATTTACCTTATATTTCCATTCCATCAAAGGGCACTCTCGAATTTTGTGAGCTGCAGATTGACATCGATAACAAGTATTGGGTAAATTGATATAGGAAACTCTTTTCCTTATGGATTGGTCCCCGATTTTAATATCAATAAACTTCTACAAATCCTTAGTAAGGTCAACTTTGATACAAACCCTTCTAGTGGGTCGAGCGGAGAAAAACTTTTCCGGCTCAAGGCAAAAAAACTTACCTAAGGGGGCAACTAAAGTCTGCAAAAAACCCAAAAGAGGAACAGGAAGACCAGGGAATTCAACCCACACCGGGACTTCCAGTGCAGCTTGATCGCTGACTTGGAAATTTTGAGAGTAGGGTTGCAAAATCAACAGAGAATTACGGATAGTCCATGCACCCCTAGACAGAACCTTCTGTGCTTGAGCTGGATCTGAAAAGCGAAAAAGAAAATACCCTTTTGTAAGGTTTTGTACATTCTCCACTTTGACTCCATATGGGCCCCAAACTTGCTGGACCCATGAACGAATAAGGGTATCATATGGGATACGACCCATAAAATGACCCACCAGGGTATGACTCTCAAACCATTCACAAGCTGTATGGAATTCATGCAAAGGAATAACAACTTCAGGGACAGGGCCTTTACCTCGTGATACATTGTCAGAATGAACTTGCACGGATGCTTCTCCGGTACCATTGAGCTCTCCAGCAGACTCAGAATAAATGGAGTCGACTGCATGAGCAACAACCATTAAAAAGGGTGAATTAACACCGCCTCAAGGCGGTGTTAATGCAGCAGATACGATTTTCCCACTGAAACCCTTACAAAAAGCGCACAGCCAGTCTTGCATCAAACCCTCTCACTAAAACATTTCATGGCAACCACTTCTTACCAGCCCACATTGAATATATTTTTTCAAGATCGTTTGTTTACTTCGATAACATTTTAAAATCTCATCTAAACTTTATGATATGTTAATGGAAGGATTTTTTTTTATAAGTCTAATGTTTTATAAACCCACCTTATCTCATAACAATAATTGATGTTGAACAATTAATGGTTTATTGTTAAGTTAATTTTTAATAAAAAATAAAAATGATTTTTTTTTATCTAATTTTTAAAACAATATTCTCCTGCATACAATGGATTTGAAAAAAAAAACAACGGGGAGCAAAGAATGTTATACAAACACGTCATTTTCATTTTTATTTATACCTGTTATAAATACTAAAAAAAATAAGGCTGTTCCACCTGTGCAGGTTGGATATGACAGCAACCTTAACGCTTACGATGGCCACTTTGAAGAATAATAACCGTTCAAGTATGGCGACTGTCGTATAATCTTTTCACCGGAACAGTTGTCAGATGCATACCTACCTTCTTCGCTTCCCCTTTGTTGGACGCCGACTTTCTTCCTCCCCTTTGGTTTTAGGGGACCGCTGTTAGTGACCCAGGTGGCAAGCCAGGCCGCCTCTAACGTTATATCAACAATATTCCAAACCTGCTTTTTAGGTTTGAACGTCCAACCTAGAGCACTCTCGATATCACCCAGGTTGTAACCCCATTTTAATTTGTGGAAAATATTTGTCCGGAACGCGGCCGCCCTTCCGTGACCCTCTTGCTTACGCAACCTTTACCATAAATACACCGCCATGGTTTCCTCCACAGTTGAGAAGCCCATACTTAGTAAAGATATACATACTCAGCCAACCCAGCCAGAAAGATGAAGGGGTTCACAAGAGCAGGAGCGGAATGTTTCCGTGTTAGCCAATTACCAGCAATGACTCCACTCCCTCATCATTCCAGCAGAAAGCGCAGAAGCGCCAGGGGTAACAACATCCGTTGTAACCTTCACGGATCCGAAAAACCAAGGCAAGGGCTGAAACGTCGCCAAGTGCTTTTGGCCTCCACCACTGTCCACGCTCCTGCGGCGGGACTCATGTTTCAGCCCCGCGACCAGGTTTCGAGTCTCACCGATTACCATAAGCTTAAGGAGGCCGAGAAGCTCAAGTTTAAATATGCCTCCAATGTTGACGTGTCCTCGATGTTCAGCTCGTCCGACCCCAGCAACGGTGTTCCTAACGAGTTTTCGGGGATGGTTTCGGTGCCTTCTCAACACTACTGTATTGGTAACGGCGATTTTGTTCAGGCTCGCGTGGACAGACCTGCATTCAGCGAGGAATGGCGAGGCAGGGAAGAGGAACTCGTAATGCAAGGGATTAAGGTTAAAAAAGACAGGCCTTTGTGGTTCGACGTCTACATCAGACCGGCGGACAGAGAGGAAGATGATGAATATGCGAGCTGCTTCATTCACGTACCTCCTCGCAGTAAACTTCAACGGAGGAGGGTTACCAGGTCTTTTTTGAGGTTGGGAATTAGTGATATAATGGAATATCTGGATGCACATCAACACACAACTTTTATTGTAACGTTAGTGCCCAAGTTCAAGACAGATCCGGATCCCATCGGCATAGAAAGCATTCGCATAGAATATTCATGATTCTTTTATTTCTCTAACTTTATGTTTTTAGGGATATAGTATTATTTATGTATACCGATCGGCTTCCCATTAAATTAAACCCAATTTTTTGTTCCTCTGATTTACCTTAATGAATTTATTTGTCAATATTCCTACGATGTAATTTCATAAATGACAGTAAAATGGATTGACTCAGTGCAAACTTTCAAAAGCTATTTAAATCCCTTCAACGTAAAGAGCATACGTCTGCAGTGTTCATAATTGCTTCACTTTTTGTAGATTAAAGATGGATGCGTTACATAAATATGACCAAAAAGTATAATTTGTGATTATCCAATTAGTGCCGTAGAGATTTATAAGAAATGGGCTTCTGCAATTCTTTGATATAGCTTTAAAACAATTTAAAAACTACATGCCTTGCGACACACTGCATCTGCGCATTACTAATTTACCCATTTACCCTGAGATGGGAGTTGATTCTTGAAAATATATTTGTAAATGTCATCTCCGCAAGGCGCTCAAGTTTTTTACATATAATGCATCACTTCTTTGAAAATCATTTTTTCCCTCGGTTGTTAAAACTAGTAACGATGCTGTTAAGCTACGGCTTCTGATTATTGTATCAGAATATACAATAGGCCAACTGATAAATGGACATAATTTACTCTTTCACTCCGTGTTCTGACAAATGGACATAATTTACTCTTTCACTCCGTGTTCGATTTAAAACCTACTATTATTTGCAAACAGCCTATAAGATGATGTTCTTTCTTAAGCGGTTTTGTGTTAAAACCCCTTCAAAATTATTATTAATATAATTTATAAACGTTCTCCTAAAAGCTTACTATTATTTTCTTTTAAAATATTCAGTGCAATTTAATGTTAGAAAAATTAACCCATATTTCATGCTTGTGCCCAACTGCGCTCCGAAACCTTGGGCGAAACCGGATTGCGCTCCAGACATGGGCGAAGTCGGACCGCGCTCGCGCAGTCCGGGATCTCGACAAAAGTGTGACATGACGTCGCACCTACCTTCTGACAGATGTGACACCTGACAGATCCCATCGCCGCAGAAGTTAATGCCAGTTCGGCGTTTGGTCAGGCGAGTGAATGCCAGTTCGGCGATTGGACAAAAACCCTAGTTGAGGGCCTGTCAGAACTTGTCAGAGGATAACCCTTATCTGAACCTGTCAGAGGATAACCCTTATCCTCCTCTCCTCGTGGCTATAAAAGGCAGTTCGGGTCTTCAAACAAAAGGTGTGTGTGAGAGAAATTCGTAAAAGAGGAAGCGAAGAATAGAGCAGAGAAAGGAGGGTGAGCGATTCAGTGAGCAGTGTGGCTCAGCTGATTAATGTCCGAGCAGCAGACTCGACATTTCCCCTTTTAGTTTATCTTGCAGCTTAGCCTGCAGATGTTATTTCCTCGGTTGAGGAATACTGTAACCCTAGTTTCATATAAATAAACTTTGCTATTGTTTGTGGCATCTTTAGGGTTTGCAGAAGTTTATGTGCTAACATTTATTGTTCTCTGTTTCGGCGTTTCTCTCCTCTCATACGGGTCTTGCCAAGCCAGGCATACCCAGCGGCAGCCGCGGAAGACAAAGAAGTCGAAGGCCAAAGTTGGCCAAGTCTGACGCAGCGTTCCAACTTCGTTGTCGCAAATCTAACTACACCCGAGTTCAGAGTGCAGCCCGAGTGCCAGCAAAGTTCGTCAGCCAGCGAAGTTCGCACTTCGCTGTCGACGGTTGTTTCTTCTTTCTAACTGTGCGAAGTTCGCACTTCGCACAAGAGACGTGCGCCATCCACACTTCGTGCGAAGTACGCACTTCGCTCATTATAAGTGCGACATACGCACTTCGCTGCGAAGTATGAACTTCACCCCTAGAACTGGCGCAGTCCGCACTGCACTGCGAAGCACGTCCTTCGCCCGTCCCGACTTCGCTCCTGACGGACTTCGGGAATTTGTGCAGTCCGTCCATCGATGACGATCGCACTTCGTCAGTGAAATCCGTCTTCCTCCTGCGCCCAGCGCTGTGCGAGATTCGGCACCTGATGGCTGCGAAAAAGAGAAATCGTTCCTTCAAATTGGTATCAGAGCTGATTGAGCCGTGACGCAGAGATAGAAGATGGATTTCAAAAAGAATTCCCTATAGTTGCAGATCCCACAATTTAATGGCAAGAACTACGATTACTGGAGCATCCAGATGAAGATCCTGTTCGGATCTCAAGAGCTATGGGAGTTAGTTGAGAACGGCTACCCAAAACCGGCAGATGCAGCAGCACTGACCGCCCTCTCTCAAGCAGACAAGGATCTGTTGAAAGAGCACAAGAAGAAGGACCAGAAGGCCCTCTTCTACATCATGCAAGCGGTTGAGGAGACCATCTTCCCGCGGATTGCATCAGCCACCAAGGCCAAGCAGGCCTGGGAAACCCTAGCAAGTTCGTATCAGGGCACCGACAAAGTGAAGTTGGTGAAACTGCAGATGCTCAGAAGAGAGTTTGAGAATCTACAGATGACTGAGTCCGAGTCCATGAGTGATTTCTTCACCCGGACGACGGACATTATCAACCAAATGCGGTTGAACGAAGAAAATGTGCAGAGCCAGAGAATCGTGGAGAAGATTCTCAGAAGTCTACCTGACATTTGAGGCGACAATTCCGTGTCCGCACATTACGCCAACTTTGTACCTCTACCCTTTGGCTTTTAGTGGTTAGTCGCACCGTTGGCAATCCAGGCAACCTCTAATCGAAGTCCCACTCCAACGTTTTCCAAATCACGCACGATTTAACTCTCGTTTTCTTCCTGCGAGATTTTTGTCAGGGACACGTCCGCCCTTCCGTGACTGACTACCTGGCTTACGCCGCCTTGACTACAAATACACGCAAAGGGGTTTCTACGCCACAGTGAGAAGCCAAAACGTATTATATAGTCAGATACTCCCAACCTTCCATGGGAGAAGATGAAGGTTTTCACAAGAGGAGGTGCGGAATGGGGACGCGGAACCCAGCTTTTAATATGAAGATGAAGGTTTTCACAAGTCACGTTGGTGCCCAGGTTCAAGACGGATCCGGATCCCATCAGCGTGGAAAACATTCGCATAGAATTTTCACGATTCCTTCCATTAAAAGAGATTTGCTTTTTAAAACGTATGGCTTTCTTTTTTGTGTGGACATCGACCGGCTTGTCTCTGATATTATATTTCAAAATAAAATTCAGTTGAGTCTTAGTATTTTTTGTCCATAAACTGTTTCGATTGACTTTATTTTTTTATAAAGATTCTTTGCCCAACAAAAAAAATATTTCTCCCTCCTTTTATATAAGATTTTACTATTTTCGGTTGTCTATAGTCTATACTCTAAATGAATATTTTAGGCGTTACTCGCGATTCTTAAGATGTTACGCATGTATATAGACCTGCCTCATACCATGAAGGACAATCGTGAGGTTTTCCTTGATCTTATAAGACCGAAGATCATAATAAACACTTTAAAAATTAAACCTTTCAACTTTTTACAAGAAACATCACCACCACTCTACTTCAAGGTTTCGATGCATCGCATCAATTTTCTTTTATATTTTACAAAACTTTTATTCGTTTAAACTAACTCACTTTTAGTTGTTCAAGTCAGTGGGTAAACTATGTCGAATGATATTTGGTGCAATGGTAGTGTGGTTGTGAGGTCGATTCCTCTTGTGTTTGCTCAACGAGTCTTAATATTTGTACATATTTATAAACGATGTTCAATATATATGGACTGAACTACCTATAATTAATTTCACCTAAAATTAAGTACATTATGTTCAATATATATGGACTGAACTACCTATAATTAATTTCACCTAAAATTGAGTACATTACCATGACATTCTTCAATTATATGTTAACCTTTTGAATTTACAATGGTTGACCCAAACACATTATATTTATATAAAATGGTTATCAAATTATACAAAGTTATCAATTATTTACCATTAAAAAATTAATTCTTAAATAAAAATTTTATTTACTTAAAAAAATAGAAATTTTATGAAGGTTAAAACTTCAAAACCTTGAATAAAAGGTTTAAAATTCCAATTTGAAAAGGATAGGATTGTAAAACATATATATTATCGATTTTTTTAAAGCGAAAAATCTCTTGCAAGGTCGTCTTGGTGAGAGAACAGGACCAAAGGGTTCTACATCGTCAACGTTACCCGGGAGTCATGCCCGGCCCTGCCCGCACCAACATTATCAATTGGATTTTGGGTACCCAATTCAACTTTTTGGTAGGGTGGAGATCATATCTATTATAGATAGTGCTAGGTACAAATAGATAAATACTTAGATAACTATATCATTTCATATGGCCTATAATCTCATAGTTATTAAAAATTAAAACAAGTACCTTTATAAAATCTATATAGGTGTGATTACAATTGTTTGATTAAATTTAACTTTAAATTTTACAATATAATGTTGAATTTTGTTGGTTAGAATGATTATTTAAAGTTAAATGCAATTTTTAATAAAAATATCTATATTTCATGTCATTGTAGAATGAATGAAAATTATTCAAATATTTTGTAGTTATTTCAATAATAATTTATTTTTTTGGAAACAATGTAAACTATAATGGTTACAATTTAATGCTTAACATCTATTACATCAAAGTTTCAAGAATGTAAGTTGAAAAAAATCAAAATGCTTCACACATGGAAGTGACATAGTCAAAACATTTACACCTTTATTTTGAGTAGGAAAATATTAGAAATAAATATTATGCTAAATACATGCTCTTATATGAAATGACACTAAACAAAAATTAATTAAGAATAAGTCTTATAACACTTTAATTATCACAATATAGGATTATTGGTTGCTTTTGTGGTACTCCCATTCTCATCCATATGCAATTTAGTTATATCACTTTGCAAATAACTCCTACAATATGCATTTTTTATTGTTTTTGTGTATTTTTGTTGTCTTTTGTGTTTTTATTGTTGTTATTGTATTTTTTGTGTTTTTTTGTGTTTTTGTGTTTGTTTGTTCGTGTTTTTGTTGTTTAAGGTATGCTCTTTGAGTGTGCTGAAGGGGGTAGGCCAGGTGTGAGACCTAGGTAATTTTGGTGAAATAGATACCCTTGCTCATCAAGACTTACCCAAAAGTGGTATCCCAATTGGGGTATTTTACACACAAAAAAAAGTGTATTAACCATAAAGGTGGTGTGACCAATATCACTAAGGGTGAATACATCAAAACTATCTATATACTTACATAAAGATGATTGTAGGCTTACATAAATATATTTATAATATTACATAGAAGAATGCATGTAGCATTACGAGCAGGTTTTTGCTTAGTGGTGAATGTTCACAAATTGGGCGAATATTAGCATTTTCAAAAATACCAATTTACGATTTTGGGGGACCCTGGACGTCGGCCATTTCGCCCAAAATTTTTGGGTCAAATTTTTTTTTGAAGTGTCGATTCATCGTGTGTTGATAATAGTATTAGGTATTTTTTTTAAATTTGTCGACACTCTCGCCTAATTCATGGAGCGTTTTTGCCAAATTATTTTTAAAATTTTAAAATTATCCCGCCAAATTTGCTAACTATACTATTATATATATATATATATATATATATATATATATATATATATATATATATATATATATATATATATATATATATAAGTAACAATCCTAGAGATAGTTTTCATTTATAACATTCAAAAAGTAAAACTCTAAAGTAAAAATATGAACTAAAACATTCGATCTATTGCATATTCCATTAAACTTCAGTGTTGTGCATTGTACACGGATCGACACGACATAGTTCTCCACCCGGCATGACGACCGGACGTTATATCCACCCGGATCGGTAGTCGGTCTACTTGTTCCACCCGAATAGCTAGTTCCAACCAGGTTGTCTGCTAGACTGCATATTCCATTCGGACCGTTAGCTAGTGAGCTAATTTCACTTGGACCGGTTGTTGGACTTCTTGTTAATCATAGTTCGATAGTCGATATATAATTTCCATCTGGATTGAATATCGATCTTCCAGTTCGACCCAAACCACAAGCTGGATCAACCATTTGCCCATATTGATAGCCCATTTCCTGCATGAACCACTCGATGGGTCTCTTTTTAGATGGACCTTTTCCTATAGTAGGTACATTGTTTCTCTTTAGACATTTGAATCTGTGATCCTGTGTTTTTTTGGTTTTACAAAAAATAATAGTTGTAGCACTTAATAAAAGATCCATTTTTTTATCATCAAATTTCTAGTTTTTCTTTAGCTGTATTTTTATCATTTATTGAAAATAAATCAATTCTTTGTTCTCCATTTTTCCTCCTATTTTCTATCTATATTAAAACTCTTTGATTCTCTATTTCCATTAAGATCCCCTTTTTTGTTACAAGATTTTTAAATAGGTAAATATTGTGGTTCTCTATGGACAAAGTGATGCTCTGCTTCTTGTCCAATTTGTACTAGAATTTTATATTTTTCAATATTTTGTATCTCTGATTGTATCTATGATTAAATTGTATTTCAAATTTATATTGATTGGTTTTTTGCTCTTATTAGTTACAGGTACTATCTCTAGAAAATAGAGTATTTGAATACCCTAAAAAATCACAATAAAGAATGACTAGAAACAGGTATTTATTTTCTTCCAACCATATTTACTTTTATTCTAATTATAATATTATCTTAAGGCTTCACAAAAGTAAGATATCTTCAATATTTTATTACTTTTATAAATTTATTATAAGTAAAATATCACCTACTGGCGATGCAAATAAGAGGGCCAAATCTGAAAAGAGTATCCTAAATTATTTTAGCCATACATTGAAATCGAGCGAGCCATCGACATCTGTGTAAATTCAAGGTACAAATGATTTTTGACTACTTAACATTTAGGTGTATTTGTTAGTTTAAATAATGCTTTCTTACTCAAATGGTTAGAGTGCCTCTAGCCATATTGCATGATGATATAAACCATATTTCTATTTGTTAGTTTATTTTGTTAAATTAAAAATAATTAAGAATAGTATTGTATGCTACTATGCAGAATACCATGTGGACCCTGATATGCATCCGCTTGAAGATATTCATCACCAAGAGATGAATTCTAATGAAAATTCTCTTAACAATGTCATCCAACAAACAATTGAAGATAATCCTCAAAATAACATAGTTGAAAATAAAAGTGATAAATCAAATACATTACAAACTTCTTTTGAATCTACAAGCAAGAAAAATAAGAAGCAAAAGGCATCTAACTAGGCTATTGGAAGGGAATTTAAGAATGAATGGGCAAAAAAATTTCCATGGATAGAGCTTATCCTAACTAATGACAACCAAGTCAAAGATAAAGTATTTAGATGCAAACTTTGTAGTTGGAAACTAGGCAAGGAGCATAGATTGTAAAATAAGATAGATACAATAGAAAAACATGCTGGCAAATTTTATGTAAAAGTTAAAGGAAGTTATGGTGAAATTATTAAAACAATTAGGTGAAAGGATGAATAAGAATGTATACATATCAGATATGCAATAGAATATGACAAACACTTAAAGGAACAACAATATCTTATTGAGAAAGGTGCAACAATTGAAGGCCATTTTCAAAAAATGAAAAAGATCAATTTAGGGGTAAAAGGTTTACACTTTGTTGTTGTACGTAGTATTCTCAAGAAGGGTAGACCCATGTATGATTTTTTTTATTATAAGCACTTGTTTTTGCTGGTTGGTTTCCAAAACATTTTGAGTTGCCATTGGTTTGATCAAAGTGGTTGGAAAATGGCAAAATGTATATCATTAGTAGAGAAGGAGGACCTAAGGGAGAGATTAAAAATTTCCAGATTCATTTCACTATCTATTGATGAGGTGATGGCTGTGGATAACACATCCTGGATTTGTATGCATGTGTATACTTTTCAAAACAATGTCAAGCAACCTAGTTTGCTAGGATTACATAAGATGGTTGAAAATTCAAATGCAGAAAATATTTATAATGTGGTTGTGACTAGTTTAAAATATATTGTGGGAATGAATGACATAGACATAGCCTTAAAGTTAATATGTGTTGGAGCTGATGGAGCTACTATAATGCAAGGTCATAGGAGTGATCTCTATGTTCGACTGCAAACCACAATTGCACCATATATGATATCCATTCATTGCATAGCTCATAGAGTGAATATTGCATATAAAATCGTGAGCACTTTTGAAAATATTGCGAGAATGGAAGACCTCATTCATGAAATACATTCTTATTTTTCTTGCAGTCCAAAAATATTTTTAGAGTTTCAACAGTTTGCACTAGGAGTTACAGAAGGAAAAAAAACTGTTAAAAGATGTAGATACAAGATGGATTTCATTGTATCAAGTTGCACACAGAGTTTTTATAGAATATTAGTCATTAACAAGGTTTATGTATACAAGTAGTCGAGGAGTTGATAAGGCAGAAGATTTGTTGTTTTATTTGACTAACTTTGAAACCTTGCTGACGTTATGTGGTATAATTCCAATGTTACAAGAAATGAGTAGATTGATAAAATTTGCACAAGAGAGATCCATTTGTATCTTTGATTTCATAAGTATGAGAAAAAAAATATGTGTTGTTATTGAAAATTTATGTGTTCAAAGCAGATTTTAAAGATCCCTTGTTTCATAGTTGGAATAAATTGACAAACGTGAACGATCCAGAAAGCTATTTGAATTTTGACATCAATGATCATCTTTGTATTAACAATCATGGAAAGTTGATACATCTTTATTGTTTTGAAAGGCAATTAAGTATAGATGTGTATGGTGCTGAACAAGTTCATGTAACACACAATAGATTTCATGTTGTATTACAGAAAACTAAAACAAATTTATCCATTGGTAGGGATACATCTAATGAAACAATGATCCTTCTAAATTAATTTAACATATTTTCTTTAATTCCGCATTTCATTCCATTGTTTTTCCACTTGTTACCATTGCTAGGAACTAGGTTCCTAACAACTGGTATCAAAGCAGCGATCTAAAGGGCCATTCATAATAATTTTATAAAATTTAATTTCCACCGCGTTCATCACTATTCTTCACTGCCAAATTACACCAGTGTTCATCTACATATATCACCATTGTAGCCATACATACCATAGTACTAGCCCAGCAAAAATCTCACACACCTCTCAAATGTATATCCTAAAGGATGAATCAAAAAAACTATTAATAACAATATGAAAGTAGAAAATAACAGACTAACACAAGGTTAAATACAGTCTCAAACGTAAAAATAAGTGAAAATCATGCTCAAAATTGTACCAAAACCCTTCAAAGAGGATGCCACCAAATTGCTTTAGCCCCAAATCGAGGAAAGGATCGATCAACAATTCGAAATCGCCCACAAAACCAATCTGCAGTACGACACCTAAGTTTTCTGATGACGTTTAAAAAAAAAGACGATGACAAATAATAAAATTAAAATTATAACATAAAGTTTAAAAACCCCTAATGCCAGGAAAATATTGACTTTGCCTTAACTTTCAACGTCGGCAAGGAGCAAAGGACAAGGTTTAAAAAGTTTTAAAAATTTTATATCCTACATTCGTGGTTTAAAGCCTATCAAAGGCACATAGCTAGTCATGACTTCGATCACGCTCTAGCCCCTCCTCCTCGTGTGATTGAAGCCACCATCGCTCTTCCCTTCACATCCCCCGCTCTGCCCTCACCTCACTCTTCATGCCCACTTCACCCTTGCCCCGCCATTCATGCCTTCTCCACCCTCGCTCTACCTTGCTTTTCATGCCTCGCTCGTCCTTTCGCTCAACCCTCGCTCTTCATGCCCCCATTCACTCCTGCCGCTCCATCCTTGCTCTTTGAACCCTTGTCGCCCAATCTCTACTACTCATGCCAAGTTCAAATTTAATATTTAATTACGACCATTGCTGACATGCCAAAATTCAAATTCAAAGTAATTAGACCGTTAAGTCCTAATTAGTTGAAAATCAAATTTTTGGTAGTGTTTTTTTTTTCATTTTTTTTTGTAGAAATCTATAACAAAAACTAAATTTTTGCAAATTTAAATCTTGAAAACTACATTTTTCACTACCAAGGAGGAAATACAAATCATAAACTAGCCCTACAATGGCCGATGATAGGAGATCACAAGACTCTATCAAAGACTTCATACAAGAAATGAATCGATGGAAGGATGATCTTGAAAAGAAAATCATGACAAAGGAGGATTTTCGCCTATGGAAGGATGATAGTGAAAACAAGATAGTAGACCTAGACTTAAAAATTGATGCCACTAACCACTCCATTGATATGGTACAACAAAACTTGGCATTAATCCAAGTCGACCAATCTACCGGAGCACCAACACACCAAGCATTACTTGGGGGACCACAAACGTCAATCCTACCTCGAACCACTAAATTGGATTTTCCAAAATTTGAAGGAGGTGACCCCACCAATTGGATCTATCGAGCTGACCAATACTTCTCCCTCTACCAGGTCCCTGAGGCACAGAAGGTTCACATCGCATCCTTCCACCTAGAAAATATCACCACCCAATGGTATCAGTGGTACGAAAAGACAAATGGCCCCCCTACATGGCTAGAATTTACAAAAAACCTAATGGTATGATTCGGCCCTACTAAATTCAAATATTTCACGGGAGCCCTTACCAAACTCCGCCAAACCACTACAGTGCGAGAATACCAAGCTCAATTTGAAAAATTGGTAAATCTTACATCAGGGCTAAATACCTCATTCTTCCAAAGTTGTTTCATCAGTGGCTTAAAGGAAGACATTCGATTAGAAGTATAAATGCTCAACCCCACTGACATGATGCAGACTATCATGCTAGCCCAAATGGTGGAAGAGAAATTCAATAACCAACATCGACTAGGAAGACCACCTATTGGGAAATCACAGAATACTTACACCACACCAAAACTTAATAGGGTCTTACCTATTAAATGTATAAGCCCTGAAGAGATGAAGGAAATAAGAGAAAAAGGCCTTTGTTTTCATTGTGATGAGAAATTTATCCCCAATCACAAATGTATTACGCCAAAACTATATATTTTGGATACAATTGATCATTGTGGTTCAAAAGAAGAGGATAATATTGAGGTGGAAGTGGTGTCGGATACACCCAAGGATAACACACAAGACACACCAAAAATATCTTTTAACGCCCTCGCTGGTTTCTCCTCCCCACAAACTATGAAGGTCAAAGGATACTTTAAAAAACAAAACCTCATAGTGCTTCTAGACTCTGGCAGCACACACAATTTTATTGACCCAAGGGTGGCAAAACAAGTTGACTACTTTATACATCCTTGCAATAATTTTGAAGTCATGATTGGAAATGGAGGAAGAATTGCATGCAAAGGAAAGTGTCAAAATATTAAACTCACTATGGATGATTATAATATGAAAGTAGATATGTATGTACTTCCATTAGGAGGTTGCGATATCATCCTAGGAGTACAATGGTTATGAACACTCGGCATAATCCAATGGGATTTTGAATATTTATGGATGAAATTCACACAAAAGGATCAAACATATACTATTAAAGGATTAAAATTAGGCCCTTCCCAAATAGTAAGTTCTCATAGAATGGAGAAACTTATTCGCAAAGGAGGCAAGGGTATGATGGCACAATTGTTTTCTATCCAACCAATAAATGAAGAACAACAAGTAGCACCTAAACTACAACTCCTAGCATGCCATGCTCAAGTATTCAATGAACCAAAAGGGTTACCCCCTCAATGTAGCCATGATCATGCCATTCAACTTCTTCCAGGGCATCAACCCCCTAATATCCGACCTTACCAATACCCTTATTTACAGAAGATAGAAATAAAAAAATTAGTACAAGAATTACTTAAAGCAGGGGTTATTAGACCTAGTGTGAGTCCTTACTCTTCCCCCATTTTATTAGTTCAAAAGAAATATGGGTCGTGGTGCCTATGTATTGATTTTCATGCCCTTAACAAACTAACCATCAAAGATAAATTTCCCATCCCCATCATTGACAAATTGTTAGATGAGCTTCATGGGGCTACATACTTCTCAAAATTAGATTTACGATATGGCTACCATAAAATTCAAGTAAAGGAAAGTGATATTCCAAAAACTACCTTTCACACTCATGAAGGGCATTATGAATTCATGGTTATGCCATTTGGCCTTACCAACGCTCCTTCTACATTTCAGAGTCTAATGAACCAGGTATTCCACCCTTTCCTTCAAAAATTTATTTTAGTTTTCTTTGATGACATTTTGATCTATAGCAAAACATGGGAAGATCACTTGCGCCACTTAGACCAAGCATTGAAAACCTTGGAGGATAACCAATTATATGCTAAAAGATCAAAATGTTCCTTCGGACAACAAGAAATTGAATATCTCGGACACATTGTCTCTAAAGGAGTTAAAGTGGACCCTCGCAAGATTGAAGACATGAAAAATTGGCCTATTCCAAAAACCTTGAAAGGCTTACAAGGATTTTTAGGATTAATAGGGTACTATCATAAATTTATCAAAAATTATGGCAAGATCACAACCCCCTTGATAGCTCTACTAAAAAAGAATGCTTTCCTTTGGTCTTCAAAGGCTGACGATGCTTTCATTGCCTTAAAAAATGCCATGTGTACCACTCTTGTATTAGCCATGCCAGATTTTTCCAAACCATTTATTATTGAAAGCGATGCTTCGGGAGTAGGAATAGGAGCAGTGCTCATGCAAAATGAAAGACCCTTGGCCTTTACTAGCAAAGCATTTTCAAAAAGAATTTGGCCCGCTCCACATATGAAAAAGAGATGTTAGCTATTATTCATGCTATTCAACATTGGAGACCTTACCTTATCGGCCAATATTTTATTATTTGAACTGACCACCATAGTTTAAAATACTTTCTTGAGCAACACATATCCACCCCTGAGCAACAAAAGTGGGTTACTAAACTACTAGGATATGATTATGAGATCATATATAGAAAAGGAAAGGATAACATGGTTGTCGATGCCCTTTCATGGAAGTTTGAAGAAATACCCCAATTGCATGCCCTTTCCTCTCCTATTCCCAAATGGATAGACCAAGTCAATGAAGAATGGTTTAACGATCCTACAATACAAACATTAATTCAACAACTTCAACAAGACCCCACTAGTAAGCCCCACTACTCTTGGAGTGATAACATACTTAGGTACAAAGAGCGTATTGTCCTATCCCCCACATCCTCATATCATGCAAAACATCTTGATGAGTTACATGCCATACCCACTGCAAGACACTCTAGATTCCTCAAAACTTATAGAAGAGTGACTAGATCTTTTTATTGGGTAGGTATGAAGCAAGATATCAAGAAATTTGTGAATGAATGTGAGACCTATCAAAGACAAAAAGGAGAAACAATAAGCACTCCTAGCCTTCTACAACCTCTTCCTATCCCAACTAAAACATGGGTTGATATTTCCATGGATTTTATTGAAGGCCTTCCAAAATATATCAGCAAAACCACTATTCTAGTTGTAGTGGATCGCTTATCTAAATATGCTCATTTTTACCCCTTGGCTCACCCTTACACAACTAGTACCATCACCCAAATATTTCTTGATAATATTTTCAAACTACATGGCATGCCTTCTACTATAGTCAGTGATCGTGATCCCACCTTCACTAGTAACTTTTGGAGAGAATTGTTTAAACTCCAAGGCACTCAAATTCATATGAGTTCCACTTATCATCCACAAACTGACGGTCAAACAAAAGTTGTTAACAAATATTTGGAAACTTACCTACGTTGTTTTATTTCTACTCAACCCCTTCATTGGGTTAAATGACTTCCTTTAGCCGAATGGTGGTATAATACCTCATACCACACCACCATTAAGATGACACCATATGAAGCTTTATATGGCCAAACACCACCTTCCATCACCTCTTATATTCTAGGAAGTTTGAATGTGCCAGCAGTGGATTCTTCCCTTTCTAATAGAGATAATATTCTTCGCCTTCTCAAGGATAATTTACTCACCGCTCAACATCGTATGAAGCAACAAGAAAACCAACATCGAACCGAACGAGCTTTTCAATAGGGTGATATGGTATTCCTTCATCTTCAACCCTATCGTCAAACTTCTCTCAAAATAAAAGGATCTCAAAAGCTAGCTCCCAAATTCTATGGGCCTTATAAAGTCCTTCAACGTATTGGACCCATTGCTTATAAACTTGAGTTACCAAAATCTTCCAAAATTCATCCTGTATTCCATGTTTCTTGTCTTAAAATAGTACTTGGCAACCACATTACTACACAAACTCAACTACCAGAGTTCATAGAATATGGAGCACTCATGGTTGAACTTGAAGCTATCCTGGATCGCTGCACACGACAACTTTGCAATCACACCATCATCGAGCTCTTGATTCAATGGAAATGCCTACCTTCAAAAGATGCTACATGGGAAACACTTCATCACATCCAACAACAATTTCCTCAATTTCCGCTTTGAGGACAAAGCTCTTTTTAAGGAGGGTGGCATGTTAGGATCCTAATCCTAACTATTAATAATATTAATTCACCTATTTAATTTATGGACCATTGTGTCCTTTCATATCACAACTCTAGGGTTAGATATTTATATGCATTCATAAGGGTGTAATTAGGCATCCAAGAACATAACATTTTATATCTCTTTGAGAGCATTGGCAGGGATACCTCCAGTGAAACAATGATCCTTCTAAAGTGATTTAACATATTTTCTTTAATTCCACATTCATTCAATTGTTTTTCCACTTGTTACCATTGCTAGGAACTAGGTTTCTAACAAAGATCGTATAAGACCTAAGATCACAATAAACACTTCAAAAATTTAACTTTTAAACTTTTTACAAGAAACATCACCACCACTCTACTTAATGGTTTTGATGCATCACATCAATTTTATTTTATATTTTAAAAAATAATTTATTCGTTTAAACTCACTTTTAGTCGTTTAAGTCAATGGACTGAACTATCTATAATTAATTTCACCTAAAATTGCGCACATTACCATTACATTCTTCAATTATATGTTAACCCTTTGTATTTACAATGGTCAACCCAAACACACTATATTTATATAAAACTTGTTATCAAATTATACAAAGTTATCAATTTTTTACCAAGAAAATTTTTAGCTACTTAAAAAATAAAAGTTTTATTAAGGTTAAAACTTCAAAACCTTGAATAAAAGGTTTAAGATTCCAATTTTAAAGGGATAGGATTGTATAACATACCTATTATAGATAGTGTTAGGTACAAGAAGATACATACTTAGATAACGACATCATTTCATATGGCCTATAATCTCATGGTCATTAAAAATTAAAACAAATACCTTTATAAAATCTAGATAGGTGTGATTACAATTGTTTGATTAAATTTAATTTTTACAATATAATGTTGAATTTTGTTATATTGTATTGGTTAGATTGATTATTTAAAGTTATAAATGCATTTTTTTGATAAAATTATCTATATTTCATGTCATTGTACAATGAATGAAAAATTTTCAAAAAATTTATGGTTATTTCATTAATGATTTATTTTTTTGAAACAATGTGAACTATAGTGGTTAAAATTTAATGCTTAACATCTATTACATCAAAGTTTCAAGAATGTAATTTAAAAAAAAAAAATCAAAATGCTTCACACATGGAAGTGACTTAGTCAAAACATTTGCACCTTTATTTTGAGTAGGAAAAAATTCGAAATAAATATTATGCTAAATACATGCTCTAATATGAAATGACACTAAACAAAAATTGATTAAGAATAAGTCTTATAACACTTTAATTATCACAATATAGGATTATTGGTTACTTTTGTGGTACTCCCATTCTCATCCATATGCAATTTAGTCATATCGCTTTGCAAATAACTCCTACAATATGATCTTCTACTCAATGAAAGAATGAGAAACTATATTTTACTTCTTACTTTCCTAATATATCAAACTAGATCCTAGAAACAAATAAATCTAAATGTGAATCTCCTATCAACAGTGGATACTACTACATAGTCCATGCCCATGTAACTAATTATGTTTTGTTATTTTTGCACTTGAAACCATAAATGATAGTAGCATAAACATATATGAGCCCTCAATTCATACATTCTAATGACACACCTTTGGTTTTTTAAATGAATCATGAAAGATAACTAATAGCATAATTTATATTTATCCTAGCATAAGTCAGGTAAATTAGACCCTTGATCAATTATCGATGAACACTTTCATTCATTTAAGGTGATGAATCATTTGGATACCATTTTAAATCCTTCTTTAGGGGTGTTAGCATGGCTTTATAGTTCATATTTTGAAATGTATCAAATAGATTCCTCATGTAGTTCTTCATGATGAAGATTTAGTTCTTTTTATCATGGCTCCAAACCAATATAGTAATGCATAAGCTTGAGACATGCCAAAAAAAAATTCAAGATCATTATTTGTTACATTAATCAATTTTTAAAATGTTTATGGTGAATAGGTCATCAATATATCTAGTTATGATCATGACCTCCCCCTTGATTTTTGAAGTAAAGGTTCAAGTCATATAGATTTTAATAATCCACGTCACATGAGATGTTGATCTATCTTGATGTGTTAGTATTTGAGAGTCTATTTCATACTATCAAAAGTATTTGATAAGATTACATAGCTTTTGCTCCTGACAAGGTATGATAATTTTTTTTAGTTGTGTCATGTAGACCTTCTCCTTTAGGACTCCATTAAGAAAAATACTATTCACATCCATCTAATGGAACTTCTTTTCAAATTGAGAAACCATAATAAAGATCATTCAAATAGTCATCATATTGGATGTAAGAGTAAAAGTCTCCTTATGATCAATGTCTTCCTCCTGTACATGGATATTTTCTATGAACCTTATATTATACTTATCTATGTTGTCATATACCTTTTAAAATCCTCTTACAATTAATGACCTTATTATTGGGTGAAAGATCTACAAGTTACCAATTCTTATTCCTCATACTCTACATCTATAACGTCCTTCTATGACTTATAACCTAGGGATTCTTGGACTATTAAAGGTTCAATTTTTTTGACAACAATCCTTATGAGAGTTATATTTACCTCATCATAAACCATGTTATAAGTCCTTAGCATTAAATTTAATATATCTAGGATATCATCTTGCATCATGCATGGTACTAAGCCACCACATGGATTAACCTTGTGTGGTATTCATAGGTGCCAAATCTAGTGGACCAATATAACCATAATATTCAAAATCATAATCACTCTCTAAGTCATCATTAATAAAATATCACAAAGGAGTTGTCATTATTGGCTAAGCTAGATTGCTTGTAAAGCATCTAGTGAAGTGAGGAGCACTCAAGCTCTAATACCCAGGCCTTAGACAACACCCACATATGAACTTGAGCTCCTATGTATCTTCAAGTATATTAGGATACCCCCTAGGATTAGGAGAAATATTTATCCCTAGGAATATTTTCAAACATGTATCTATCCATAGAGCATCGAGCATAGCACTTGAAAATATCACCCTCTTGTACTATCAGAGATGCATGTAGTGTGCTCAAGTGTATGCATGAAATATTCCTTGATTAGTGGCCAAAAATATTGGTCCAAACATTATTGTTTTTTGTTATAGTATAACATAGGACTATTAATAGTACATACACTTTAGCCTAGAACACCCTCTTTCTATTGAATTATAAATTAAATGTAAAATACCCTACCATAAAAATTTAGTATATTAAAGAGACTACACTATCACTCATAAAATTGACTAAAATAAAATAGACAAAATAATTGGTGGTGAAAGTAATAGTCAAGATAATGTCTATTAGTAATAGTTGGGTATCCTTTCATCTAGGGCCATAGTAAGTAATAGTAAAGATAAAGTTTGACCATTTAGTTGTTAGTTACATAGTCAGTAACAATCAAGACATAGTATGATAGTGTAGTTGTTAGTTACACTCAGGAATTATACAGTTAAGGTAATTGATAGTAACAAAGTCTACCAAGACAATCATTAGAAACAGTAAGTTACAAAGTCAAAAAAATATAGTTGTCAATACCCAATACTATAGATCCTACTAAGGGGGTTGTCGAAAAAAAAAGTCAAATTGTTAAGTGAACCAAGACTCTAGGAGAAAATCAAATGACACTTGAAGACAACGCTTGACTAGAGAAAAAAATGTTTGGAGTGTTGAAAAATGTCATCTAGAGACCTATCCCATTTTGATCATATTATTGAGGTGATCATTTTGATATATAGCACCCAAACATATTTTTGGAATCATTACTAACTAGTAACTATCAAAATAGTATTTCTATTTTTAGTAAGTATTCTTGGAAGGTTAAAAATCATAGACTATGGCTACAAGCACTAGGGAATAATAAAATGCATAAAAAATGGATCAAAACATTGCCACTCAAGTAACCTCATAGAGGAAGTATTTGGAAAGTTAGCTAAGGGATGGTTTAAATCAGTTTAGGGATGAACTCAAATCTTTACATGATTACCTAGCCTATGTGAAAAGAGAATAGAAGGAGATGAAGGAGGAATTAAATGAATAAATTATAGATTTGGAAGGTTTATTAACCAATTACACCCACACATATGGGTGATTTGGTTCTTATAATATTAAGGGCAAATTACCCCACAATCAAAAGTGGGAAACCCACAATAATAATGGATTTAAACTATCCAAATTAGAGTTTTCATAGTTTGATGAAAAAAATCTAGAGGGATGGTTGTGTCAAGCATAATAGTATTTTAGTATTCATAGTATTCCCTAGTATATGTGCCTCACAATTACCTCTTTCAATATTGAATCAGATGCCCTACAATGGTTTTAGTAGCACCAAAAAGTAAACATCGATATTTTTTGGATTGAATTTGAGCAACAACTACTCACTCAATTTGGTCCTAATGAGTATGAATATTTACAAGAGCCTTTTCTAAACTCAAACAAACTTCAACTATTTGATACTATCATACTCAGTTTTAAAATTTGGCCAATCATACCACTAGCTTGAGTCTTGAATTATTCCAAAGTTGTTTTGTGAGTGGTTTGAAGGATAAAACTAAAGTTAAATTTAAAATTTTAAGTCCACAAAATTATAGTAGGCAATAACATTATCTAGATTGGCTAAAGAAAAATTTAAGGCTCAAGGATGCACCTCTAAATTCTCTCAATCCTAGGCACCTTTTTTGTCCAAGCCAACATCGAATCCTACCATAAAAAAGTGGACACAAGAAGAGATGGGTATCAGAAGAGCCCAAGGGCTATGTTATAAATCTGATAAGAAGTACTCCCTAAGATATAAATATGTGCACCAAAAATTATACTTGCTTGATGTGGATGAGGCAACACCCATAGAATATTTGGAGGTGGAAAAGGATCATTAGGAAGAGGAACACCCAAAACAACAAGAGGCCCCATATGAATCTCAACCAAAAATATTGATGCATGATTTGGTAGGTATATCAAATCCTAAACCATTAATGTGATAGGACACTTCAAAGGATAATGAGTAATAATTCTCATTGACTCCAATAGCACATATAATGTTATTGAACCAAGGGTGGCAAAACAAGGGAATTGTTATATAAATACTTATAACTCTTTGAAGTCAATATTGACAATGGAGGAACTTTGCCTTGTAAAGTGAAGTGTCAAAATGTCAAGATACAAATAGGGGAATTCAATCTCAATGAGGATATGTCCGCCTTACCCCTAGAAGGATGTGATGTTGTTTTGGGAGCATAGTGGTTGAGAATGTTAGGCCTAGTATTATGGGATTTTTTTGAGTTATGGATGAAATTCAACCAATAGGGAACATAGTACACCTTATGGGGCATGAAGGCTAGGGCTACTCAACTTGTTTCATCTCATAGGATGGAGAAACTATTGAAAATGTCAACCCATGGAGTTGTAGCCCAACTATTTTCTATTCAAGCTTCGAATGAAAGGAACAAGGACCATGAAGAGGAATTATAATTTTTATTGTAAAAAACATACCATATATTTGAAGAACCCAAAGGACTACCCCCTCATCATACTCATGGCCATGCAATTTAGCTTATTCTAAGTAGTATTCCTTTAAATGTATGCCCCCACAAGTACACATATGTTCAAAAATAAAAAATAAAAAAGATGTAGGAACTTCTTGTGGTAGATGTTATTTGACCTAGTGTTAGTCCCTATTCTTCCCCAATGTTGTTAGTACAAAAAAGGACAGGTCTTGGCATTTGTGTGTGGATTTCAGAGAACTCAATAAAATAATATTAAAAATAAATTTCCCATTCCATTAATTGATGAGTTGTTAGATGAGTTGTATGGTGCCCAATATTTCTCAAAATTAGATTTGCGGTTAGGATACCATTAGATTGGAATCAAATAAGATGGCAATTATAAAACTACTTTTAGGAATCATGAAGAGCATTATGAATTCTTGGTTATGACATTTGGTTTGACCAATGCACTTTCTATTTTTTTGAGTTTGATGAATTCTATTTTTGTACCCTTCCTTTAGAAATTTTTGATGATATTCATATATACAGTCACTCTTGGGAAGAGCATCTCCAACATTTGGAGCAAATCCTACAACTTTTGTCTAAGAATTAATTGTATGCTAAGAGGTCAAAGTGTTCTTTCAGGTTGTAAGAAGTAGATTATTTGGGTCACATTGTCACCAAAGGAGTTAAAGTTGATCCTAAAAATATTCAAGCTATTCAAGAATAGAAAAATCCTCAAACCCTAAAGGGACTATAAGGAGTTTTGGGACTCACTAGATATTACCAAAAATTTGTGGAAAATTATGGAAATATAGTGGCTCCTTAAATAGCCATGTTGAGAAATAACTCCTATATTTGATCATAATCAATAAAGAAGAATTTCAAGGAATTCAAACAAGCTATGAAAAATACCATAGTGTTAGTAATACCCAATTTTTCTAAAGCATTTGTAATTGAAAGTGATGCTTTTGGAAATGGAATCAGGGCAATTTTGATACAAGAAGGAAGAACATTGACCTTCACCAATCGAGCACTTTCAGGCCATAATTATGGAAAATTTACTTATGAAAAATAGATGCTATGAATTTTACATGATGTTAATTATTGGAGGCCATATTGCATTAGCCATCATTTTTCAATCAAAACCTCCATCAATGTCTTAAGTACTTCTTGAAATAGAGGATTGTCAAACCTAAACAATAAACATGGGTATCTAAATTATTGGGATATAATTATAAAATCACATATAAAAAAGGAAAGGAGAATGTAGTGGTCGATGCACTATCCTAACAGTATGAGGATTAGGTAATTTTAAATGCTATATCTCAAATGTTTTAACAAATTTCATCATGCGCTCATCAATCAATCAGAACAAAAATTTTGAAAAGGTATTTTTCTATTCGTAATTGGAACATCTTATGTTGATCACAAGAACAAAGTAATCTTAATAATTCCCTCAAAAAACTAGTACAATGCTACAAAGTGTTGTACAAAATTGCAAATCACCTTTTTTATCATTGTGTTTCTTTTGTAACCACCCACATTCATCCACTCTCAAATTCAATCACTTCATCACCTTCCTCTATCATGTTTTTGTACTAAACCATGTTTTACACAACATAGTACAAAAAGGGGTAAATGTAGACACCAAGAAGTTGCACATTTATCCTTCCTCACCATTATAGTCAATCAATTTGTAAAACCCTTGAGAATTACATAAGTTGGCTTTAAAAATATCATTCATCATTCTAAGCCCCTTTTGGCCATCTAAGCCATTTTCTACATCTAACCATGGTCCCCATGCGACCACATTCAAAAGTTCTACTCATGGTAACTCTAATATTACTTTAAAAGTCACTTTATCATTAAATTACACTTTATGACTTAAACATGATTAATTGGGATAATTAATATTAACACTAATATTATCCTCACACATGTGTGTACCCATCACTTGGTTAAGATAATTAAAATATGCTTAACTTAATCACAACCTAACCTAGGATAGAACTAATTAGGGTTAACCTCAATCCTTTCCCACATGTGTGAACATAGGATATTTCTATATTATTAGAAGATTCCTCTTTAGGGTATATGAAGGAATGACTCACCTTCCACTTCACCCTTTTAACCTCACCATGGTTGGAATCTAACCCAAGATTCATGCCACCTCACAAGGGACACCTCACCCCCCTAGCCTTGGCCCACTCTATAAATAGATGGTCATTTTCGCCATGAAACAACTCTAGCTCATTTGGTTTACTTATCAAAACTCTGTTGCAATCACTCCAGACTATTCACCGTCACTCTCACACCTATCACACATAAAGCTAAAGTACCAAGAGCTCATTCCAACAAAAATTTGTAGAAATAATCAACAATAGTCAATTTCACACGCGAGAACTTGGTCTACAACCATTCCAGAGCTACAGATCAGGTAAGCATCCTTTGTTTATAGTTTCTACAACTTTACTTTTTGTTTTTTATCATGTTTCTCTTCATTTTAGGGTCATTTTGTCTTCATAAATATGAGATTTGATCAATGACAAGTCCCCAAACACACTAACACCTTTTTATAGGTCCAAACAGGTACAAAGGGGTATATTCAAGCACCAAAGCAATGGCTCACAAGCAAGAAACCCATATACACTGAGGGCACCAAAAGACATCAACGAATGCATCACGTTCACATTGAGAAAAGAGGAAAACCTTTTTAAAGAGAAGCTCTTTTTGTAACCCCTTTTAAATCGATAAAAACATTCAACTATATATTTTATTTGTTTTGGAATGGTGACTTCCATGTGTTACAGGTACATCCTAAATTGCAATAGATAACCTTCATAATTCTTTCTGTATTATACTATTCTTACAACTATAGGTGCAAAGGATAATTTATATGCTACTTTTATTTTTATTATAAGGAGATGCATTTCTACTACGTGAGTAAAATGAAGATGGTTTTCCTAGATTAAACTTGACCTCTTCCACCTTTATTTTAAAATTTACCTCCACTTCTTCCTTCACACCTTTAATTTATTTTGAATTTGATATTTAACATTGTAAGTCCTCATACCTTGCATCCTTCTTTATTTCTTCTAGTGGTTGCTTTGAGTGCATTGTGAAGACCTTCACCATCTGATGAGGTAGAGTTGCTTTAGTTAACATTTTTTTTTTAAATGAATTTTTTTTCTTCTAAATTAACTTCTAATGCAATGTTAGAATGACATAATAATATAATTCATTTTTATTTATAAATTATATAATTTATTGAAATATATTAATATAATAATATATAATAAAAATAAAACCTAAAACTTAAAGCAAATATTTTACTAACTTATCTAGAATATTTGAAAATTACTTTTAACATTAATGAATTTATAAGATTTGGAGTCTACTTTTTAACTTGTTTTTTGTTTTCTTAGTAAAATCTAAGATTATATTGTCATTAATTGAAACATTACAATATTATGGTGCTAACATCATCCACCCTAAAAAAACATGAGGTGGATAAGGAGTAAATCATCCATAACTGAATTTACATAAGAATAGAAGCTAATAGCAACAAAAATACTATAGCTATATCTTGTTGCTATACACCTGACATCATCACTCATTCATGGGAGAGAATGTCATATGGTGAAGTTTTAGGTATGTCTTCCTTCAAGGAAGAAATAGAAGTAATCAAATCATGAACTTGCTCATCACCTTTAACTGCCTTCTTTTTAGTTTCCTACTGAACCTTTTAAAGATCCTGAACCATATTAGAATGTTGATGAAGTATGTCGGTAACATCTTTCAGTATGTTGGAAATACCACATACATGTGAATGAATGTGTCCCACATGTATAAGAAGATCAAAGGTCAAGTCTACTAAAACTATATTCCATGGAGTAGAACCGATAAACACCTTTCTACATCTGAACTTCCAAATATGCTTGAGAAGAATGAGTCTACAAATATCCCAGAGTTTGGCGCAACGATCTAGCTGGGAAGAACCAAACAGAAAAAGCTTCCAAGATCTATTGGAAGAGAGGAATAAAAAAGTGTAGAAGATAACCCGAAACTGATTAGCCATGTCAAAAAAAATAAAACAAGTGGATAAGATTTTTTAAAACATTACAAAAGTTGTATTTAGGGAAAATATGTAAAATACAAGCCAAACTTTTAAAAGTTGAAATTGTTTGATGCGAATCTACTATTCAAGAAGCAAGAAGCTGAGTTTTGGATTCTAGGAAAAATTTCTAAATTTGAGCAGCAAAAAACTACCATTTAACATTGATAAAATTAACTTGTCACTTGACATTAAACTTAATATCTAAAAATAGAAAATATTTTTATATATCATAAGGAAAACGTTTTAATAATTTTGTCACAAGTATGTAATGAATAGAGCGAGTCTGCATGGAATACAAAACATTTACCTGTAAAATGGTGTACGCCTCCGCCACTTTTGAGGGATAATATCCACCATACACCTCTAGAGGGTCTCGTGGAGTGCTTTCCCACCGTGACAATTCTCACGTGCCTACCGACCTTTCTTGCTCCCCCTATGTTGATTGGACGCTGCACATTACGCCAACTTTCTTCCTGCCCCTTTGTTTTTGTTTTTAGCAGTTAGTCACACAGCTAGCAAGTCAAGCAACGGCTAACCCAAGTCCAACCATCTCCAAATCGCGCACGTTTTAACTCGCTATTTCTTCGGAGGAGGCATTTGTTGGGCACGCGGCCGCAGTTCGGTAGAAAGCATTCGCGTAGACTATTCATGATTCCCTCATTTGTCGGGCTCGCGATATCTTGCGTGTGGAAGTGTATATATGTGAGTCATAAGAACTGAAATTTCAACTCAATATTTTTGTTCCACTGCTTTGCTTTGTATGAATTTATTTGCCAAAGGCAGTGAAATGGATTTACCATAGTGCAAAAGTTTAAAACCGACTGGAATAACTTAAGAATAAAATCATTTATTCTAGTTATGGCAAAGTAAGCCAACTATTAGCGTTCAATGTATTATGTATATGGTTTTATCTGTTTCACAATATAACAAGAATAAAATCATTTATTTTAGTTATGGCTAAGTAAGCCAATTATTAGTGTTCATGTATTATGGTACATGGTTTTATCTATTTCACAATATAATAAGAAATTTAGTAAGTATAATATCTACGTGATGTGGTCTACTCATAAGGACCCCACTTGCATTATTTGTGATGTGACCGGGTTCAATCCCCACGACGGATGTGTATAAGAAGTATTTCTCAATTAAAAAAATATAATATCTAGCATTTCAATAAAAAATATATAATATCTAGCATTTCAATAAAAAATATATAATATCTAGCACTGTCTATTAGTTGAAAATATATTAGAATAATTTAAAAATAAAATTATTGTATTTAAGTTATTATGTATTAAATGAATTTAAGTGTTTATATATTTATCCAATAGTATTTATTTAGTTGGTGGATAGTATTAGTTTCATAATATTGTAATGTTTCCTTTAATGAATTAACATAATTTAGCTTTTTCTTAAAAAAAAAAAAAATGCTTATATATTACTTCCATATATGCTATTTACTTTTGTTTTGTTTGTTTAATAATACAATACAACATTTAGTAAATATAGTATTTAGCAAAGTTATCGTAGCTTCAAAATTTTATGTTAAATGATGATATCTCGTGTATTGCAGCAAGATATAGTTATAATATTTTTGTTGCTAAAAGCTTTTATTCTTATGTTGGATGTTTTACTCTTATTCACCTTATTTTATTTTTTAGCTGGTTGAGAGTGTTAGCACCAATGTTCATGTTAATAAATTAATATATTCTAGCTTTTTCTCAACAAAAAAATATTTGATATAATTTAACTTTGTCAATAAAAAATACCATTAATTTAGTCGTAAAGGCGATAAATTTTGAACTCCAAAAAAATTATATTTATATTTTATTTTTTTAAAGAACCTTCAATCCTTGATTAATATAATTTTACAAAGTATAAATAAACAAATTACATATTTTATTGATTGATTACAAATCACCTTAATTCATTAGAAGAGACACTTATAGTAATGTTTTTTCACTTATTTAAATACAAGCATGGGTGCAAATGCACATTTTAGATGTTATACAACTCTGATTATAAAATATTCCTTAATAAACTAAAATGATGTCGGGTTTATTCCACGATGAGAAAATTCTTTACAAAAAATAAAGACTCATATATATTTACTTTTTTCTATTATCAATTGGAAGAACAAAAAAATCCTTTGATTTGAAGCATTGTCTTGATAGTAATACAATAGTTTCAAAATAAGACTTGTTAGAACAAGTTCACTCTTGAAACCAATAAATATGTTCTCCATATAATCTATTATTTGGATTCTAAGATGATTGCTTCTAAGCAATAGATTGATCTATCAACTAGAAGAAACTTTTAAACCTCCCATTGGAGATCATTATAGGCCTATATTTAAGCATCAAGCCATTATAACCAACATTGAAAGAGTTGTCATGGTAATCAAAACATATGATGAAGCTTCACTCGAGGAAGAGAAAACCTATAGGATCTAAAAAGGAAGTTAATAAATTGTACAGTCCATTATAATATTAGATAATAACCCAATGGGGTATCTTGACATAATTAGTTGGGTATGAGGATACTATAATCCACATGGAAAAGCATTAACGCAACTAATACACATAACAAACCATGTAAGTCCTAAAGAAAAACTTAATTTGACTACGATTAGATTTAACCATACCAAATATTATAGTATATCAGCTATTTTCCACTTCACTAAAAATACATGATAGATTGGAACATCTAATCCACTTATATAGAGAAGTAAGGGGGTAAAGAAAGGAGTTAAAGAATAATATCATAACTTCTTCAAACAGCATTTTGAGGGACCAATATCCTTCTTATTAGAAGGTGTAATACAAATGGATTCATGAGAGGTCACTTAGAAGCATGTCAAAATGATATTAAGGATGAATGACTAGGTGACACTAACCTTGCAAGCTTACAAAATAAGGAAACATCATCTTTTAGCATTAGATCCTTCAAATGAAAATAAGTTTGAAATAAAATTCATAAGGAGGTTTGCAACATCAATAATAATGCTAAAATTTTACCATAAAACCCTCAAAAATTAGGAGAGAATAATCAAGACCAATGAGTTGTATTTTGGAAATAAGTAGAACAAATGACATCTAATTTCAATGATCCATTATAAAAGCAATGTTAGAATAATAAATTATATCCTAAGTTGTTACTAGGATAATTTGTGTGGCTAAGATTAGCTCAGTTAGTTATGATCCAATGGATCAGATTGTAAGCACTTGCTATTTAAGCAAGGTCCTTTCAAGTAAATAATATCAAGCATTTCATTTTCCAACATGGTATCAGAGCACGCTTTCCCTGTCCTGTTAGCCTGAGGAGCTTTTCCTCATGGGGGGATTTCCATCATGGAAATCCCCCCTCCCTCTTTTTTTCTTTCCCATCATTTTTTTTTCTTTTCTTAACGAGGGAATATGCTCTCCCTATTTTGATGGATTAAAAACCAGATGGTTAAAGATATTTGTAGTTTGAGAGGTTAATTTATTTTATTAAATATTTGTATGCAGATCAGAGATTGGATATTGGAGATTTTTGCTGCTCGTCCTGATTATGGTTTCCTAGATCTGGTTTGTATGCACCTGTTGTAAGTTGTTGTAACCTATTGATGGCAATCGTGATGCACCAGATGTGTAAGGGCATCAATGAAACACGCCATTAACAGTACTGGTGAACAATAGATTACTTTCAGCTACTACTTTTTCCAATGTTGTAGGTGTTCAATAATACAACTCGTAATAGTGATAAAGGTGGAGGTGAATGCGCCAACCCTTATTAGTGTTGCGACTATTTTTTTGTATGAGAAATGGTGCTGTTTTTTTATGAAATCGGGACGACGATGCCCATACTGGTGAAGAGATGCTTGCTTCTACATTTTTTATTGTGCATAGAGAAGTTCATGATTACTGGAGAAATCGTGCAAGATATACTGCTATTTGAAGTTTCTAAGATCCAATTTTAGATCTGGTATTTGAGAATTAAGAACTACAAACAGTTTGGCTATTGTAGCCATTATGGACAGCTAGCAGAGATCGCACTCGATCAGCTTTCCCGATTGCCAACCAAACATCTAGTTCGGGTGAGCTTCACATCTAGATAAGTGATCTTTTGGCCGTAGTACACATTTGGTTTTTGGTAGTTTAAGATTTTCATAGTTGCTTCGAAGGAGTGAGAGATAGAAGCGTGCTGAGCTTCTCGTTGGTTACGTATTTGGCAAGTTTGTGGTGGTGTTTTATTTATTCCAGCCCGTGATGACACTATCTGAGGGAGGTTGCAGCAAATATAGAGGGAGTGAATGAGCAGTAATGATGTGCCCCTGTCAAGGCCTATTTTTTCTGCGGATGTTTAAGATCTACGTCGGAGGCACTGCAGAGGCACATAATTAAAAGAGTTTAGCGGTTTGATCGATTTATTTTGGAGGGATTTTCTTCCTCCTAATCTTCATCGTCGGAGGACATCCAGTGATGCAGTGATGCAGTGGCGCAGTGGTGGCATTATTCCAGTTCTAGGTGGCTGATCGACGTATTTTCATCTGTCATGTCATGGATTTTTTTGGGACCTGTAAAAAAAAATTTCAACCCACTGCCAAGTCATTCTATCTAACGGGCTTCTACCTACCGGTGACCTCACTGTGATTCATCCTCGTTTTTTGGAGGGTGCAACTGAAAGCTATACTGTGTCTGCCCCATCGTCGTCGTGTTCTACCCACTCCGCCGCCGTCGCCCATGCCAAAGGAACCTGTATGCATGATTATAAAATTAACTGGCAATATAAATTTCACTATGGCAAAAGCTAAATTTTTTTTTGAGTGATTATATTGGAATATTTCACTCCTATTAAACATAGCGCACCAAAATGCTGGATCTTCCTTGCGGGATATGGCATATGCAATGCAGGTGGAGCTAATATCGCACCAACCGCTATTCCAAGATTTCGTACTAGCAGTTGAATGAGAGTTCATGGTCTTTTGTTTCTGTAGTTGTGAGCCCAGATAAATGAAGGGGTGACGTCGCAGAGGGAGTCGCAAATATGGTGATATTTCATTTGTTTGCCATTCTTATCTGGAGGGCGACATGGTAGTGGATTCAAAGGCAGTCGATTTCGTAGACTTCCAAATATTTCATAGCCCGATGCTGGAACTAAACCGCGTTGTGCAGCAGAACGTATGCTTTCGAAGAATTACATGTGAAGGGAGTTGATCGTTATGGTTTTGCGCTACATATTTGTTTTGGGCAAAAATAGTGTAGGAAGGATGATTTTTTTCCTTTTAATTTTTATTTTAAGGAAAATTATAATGAAAGTGAATATGGGCAAACTAATATAATGTGGAAATATTATTATTGTCATATCCAAGTGAAGGGGGCCCACTTTCTTCAAATTGTATGGCCTTTATAAAGTTTTTTTTAGTATAACTTTATTAAGGGGTCCAAAAATAACTATTTTTTTTGCTTTTTTGAAATATTTATTCAAAATGGTGGGACATGTGTTTTTCTCATGCAAGAGAAATTTTTAAAACTTTAATTTATTTCGAAAGATGTCAGGAATATTCCCTTATTAGGGAAAGAAGAAGATGATTATTTTTTCTACGATGAAGGACTTTTTTGACACCTGATTATAGGGGTGTTTATAGTCATCATTTTTTTTTCCAAGATGAACACATTGGTGGTGTCCATTTTCCATTGTGAGGTAGTTTAACTTATGTTTTTTTGGACTCAAAATATTGTATCATGGAGTGCATTCTCGGTTGAACCCGACACTCCCGAATTTTTTTAATGTGATCCTAGTATCTAGTCATATCCTCTATATCACCTAGCGGTTGCACCGGTTGGTTACCCATGCATTCTAGTAGGATGAGGAGGTCTCCATAAGGATACATTTGACAGCTATATTGGTGCCATTACTTCATTTTTATTCCCTTATTTTTATGTTTGTGTTCATATAGGTGGAAACCACTACTTATGCTTATGAAGTCAATTTGGACATCCCTTGCGATTCTTGTGTTTCTTTCCACACTATCTTCACACTCTTTTTATGAGACACTTTGGTTTTAGGGGAGTTTTTTGTAGTGATCTTTCTTCATGGTTCACAGCCTTGATCTGTGTCATAAGCACCAGTCTAGGAGTGTGGTTTCATTCAGCTTGACGAAGAGGCTTCTCTAATATTTGAGACGTCTTATGGATCCTTTGCATACTTCTTGATGGAAGTTGTCCTTAAGGGGGTTGAGAATCTTCCTTCATCCTCCATGCACATCTTCCTCATCCTTCTTCTTCTTTCTATTCTGACAGGTGGTTTTTTCCCTTGTGGATTTTCATCATATTTTAGTAGAGATGTTTTGATCACATATTATACATGAGTACCTTATCAGGCCTTATTTTCGGAACTCATTCTTGTGGATATGTCACTTATTTTGGTTTTGTTGTCTTTCACTACCTTCTAGTATATCTTAAGGGGGGTATTAGTATATCCTAGTACCACTTAAGGGGGGTGTTAGAATAATAAATTATATCCTAAGTTGTTACTAGGATAATTTATGTGGCTGAGATTAGCTCAGTTAGTTATGATCCAATGGATCATATTGTAAGCACTTGCTATTTAAGCAAGGTCCTTTCAAGTGAATAATATCAAGCATTTCATTTTCCAACAAGCAAAAGAGGACTCAAAGAAGTACATGTCATTAAAATTTAGCCTGAAATAAGTTTGTCTGACTTCATTAGTATGACATTAGACTTACTTGTTGTCATGAAATATCTAAATAAGATAAAATATATATTAAAGGTTCTTTATATTATCATACATTTTTCTACCAAAATTTAGCTCAAAATTCATCTATTTAGACCTTTCAAAAGCAAAAAATTAGTCCAATCAACAAGTTGCATAGGAATAGGTTAGTTTGGCATCTATAAGGTTACCTAAAAGTGAACTAAACAATTTTTAATGTGAATGTGTATATGGGTAAAGCATTACACATTACAATATTATCTATGCTTGGAAGAACCTAAAAAATAAGAAACACAAACTGCACTCCTGAATTTGGAAGCGAAATAGACTAGATGAGGTTGATTTAGGTGATAAGTAAGAAGAAGAGGGTTTTGAAAATCCAAAATTAGGGGCTAGAAAGTTCTATCAAATGGAGAGCAAGAAACCATTGAGATGCACTATATAAAGATATAGATAAGTTTATAGTGGTTGTACATTGTTAGGGCCAAATTCTAATAAAAATCAAGCTAAATATTGTATTCACAAACCTTGCTTAAATAGGTGTAAGGACATCCCCAAAACAATAATATCCTCATATCTCACAACAACATGCTCAAAGTGCATAGGAGGAGAAATAGGGTGGAAGAAAAATATAATTTGCTTAACAACTCCTAATATTAGCCTAACGACTAACAAATATAATTGCCAACTAATATCCTATGGCGAAGGACAACTAATGGCCAAACAAAGCCAACATGAGTTGACCACTCATGAATTATTAGCAAAATAATAAATAACCTAGGATTAGTAGAAATAAACCCTAGGTAGAATGTGATGCCCTCATCATACCTCCCCACTCAAGAAGCATTGGACTCCAATGCTTTTACAATAGGAGTGGAATCTGAACTCACCAAATGTTGTAATGAAGGCTCATAACTGGGTGGAAGAACATCCTAGAAGCCATGGGATGTCGGTGTAGAGATACAACATTGAGAGTACTCCCTTGCCAAATGAAACATGATGACAAGGAGTAAGAACCTATTGCTAGACGTATAAAGGCTACTGAACATTTGAAACCTGAGAAAATGACATCAAAAGAGGTTGTAAAAGTACTCAATGTGAAACAATATGAGTAGCAGTATGAGAAATAGGAGGAGACGTTGATGCTGGAGGAGGAATGACATCCTTAGGAACAAAAGAATTACGGTCCTTTGACCATGAGACTAAATAAATCCTTGGGAAATATTCCAAAATTTATGTATGTGGAACATTGCATATAAGAAAGCTCTTACTATGATGATGCAAATAATAGATTTTATGATAAACATCATCTAAAGTTCACTTATCATATTGATAATGCTGATCAAGAATTATTTCACACAAGTCCATGGGAGTCACATCACAGGTGACTCGATCCAGATAGTGCGGACCAAGGGTAAATGACAAAGTACAACATGTTGTGATTGCTGATATAGTTTCCTCATCCTTCCAACCAAGTTAATATGGATAAGGATGGGGTTTGACTAATAATTTGAGAGATCAACAATATCTTGAGAGATGATATTGGTCGTGGAGCCATTGTCAAAGATGCAACTCATAGAAAATGTGGAAATAAGATGAACTAGTGTGAGGAAGAAACTCTCTTTAAGTTTTTGTCGATGTAGGAGGGTGACTTGATTTAGTTTCCCTTGAAGTTATGGATACATCGTATCTTCTCCTACACAATAAATGGGTCGATCTTGTGGTGCCTCCTATTTAGGTTGTGCAAGAAAATTTCTCTTCTTTCTGAAGCACTCAACTTCATTGTGTCCTCATTTCTTACAATGATTACAAAACTTTTTTCCATTATAATAAGGGGAAGAAGAAGAAGGAGAAGTAGAAGAAGAAGTTGTTGAAGCTTTATTAGACTACTACTGTTGTGGTGGTCCTAGTTTGGGTGCCTTGGATGAGGCCCCTGACTTCATAGCAATTTTCTCTTCCTCCAGTTGTGCTTTATTATATACCTCATTCAAAGTGGCACAAGGTGCATATTTTAACTCTCAAAATAGTTGATCTTGCAAACCACTCTTAAACTTATTGATAAGCTTAGGAGTGGGATCGAGGATGCTATTGAGAATCCTCAATTTGTTGAACTTTCCAATGTAATATTGAACACTCATGTTGTGTCCTTGCCTTAGACGAAGCCATTGGAAATCCAAATCCTCAGCAAAATTGGAAGGATAGAATGTATCCTTCAATGCTTGGACCAAATCATCCCAAGTGTCTATGGGATCTTGGGTGCTTTGACGATCTTGTACCAAAAATTTAGCAATGCCAAAAAGTTTTAGTTTTGCAAAAGCAACTTGGTCATATTTTTTAATTTTTTTGTAGTCAAACCATGTATCCATGTTGAGAATCCAGCTATTGAGAATGTCTGGATCCCGAGAGCCATTATAAATATTAACCTCACATTTGATTTGAGGTCGAGGTTCATGAGTTGGACTAGGTGGACTAGGCCCAGTCATGTTTTGAACCTTGTCAGCCAAGAGACTGACAACTTCAGCTATGGCGGCCACTTGTTCTACCAAATTAGTAGCCATATGACCTCTGGTGTAAGCTAGGAGGGCTACAAAAACTCTTCTCAAAAAGAGTTACAAAAATTTGCCTTGCAGGGCAATTACAATTGTGCTATGATTTTCAAGCACTTTCAATGAGCAAAATTTTACTTACAATTTGTTGCCTCTTAGGCAATTTACCAAAATATTTTCCCCAATGCTTGGGAAATTACAAAATGATGCAAAGACTAGCAAAATTTTTGAGCCTCTACGGCTTTTACAGTTTTGCTCGAAAACAATTGCAAAAAAAAAATACAATGTTTTAAAATGTTTAATTAAAATAATTAAATATATATATTTTTAATTTAAAATTTATTTTAAATTGCTTTTAAGATAAAATTAATTTAAAAATAAAAATTAAATAATAATCTTTTTTTGTTTTGAAAAAAATTATTCTACCTTTTTATGGTCCAGCAGGATTTGAACCCATGACTGAGCGGTCTGCAACGCCTTAGCGTTAAGCTAAGGACCAATTGCTCTACATAGCTCGATGGGTCTTAAAGGGTAGAGCTGCCCTTTATCGATGTCTAGGTGATGCGACCGACAAGAATTTCTATCTGCGATGCTTCTGGGATGCAGCTAAGCAGATCTTCGATGCTACCACTGTTCAACAAGCAACAGACAACTCGTACGAAATTCTATCAAATTTGCACACCAAAAAATCGAGAGTTGCTGCATCCAAACACGTCTTGATCACCTACAAACAAAAAATCATCCGTCTACACCAATCAAATAACTAGGATATTGAAAAACAATGTTGTGTCACCGATGCTATATGGACTGTGATGCTATATTTCTCGTACATTACTCCCACATGTGGGACGAGGGAGCTAAACCAGTAATATAAAAGGAATATCGCTCACTAAGGTTTATGACCACCTTAGGTGGTCGAGCCTTCCTTGTGAGCTACCTTTGTCTATCTGCCATTGTGTACTTCCTTTTGTATGCCAATTGTTCTACGCGAAGCCATTAGTCTTACTGAATTATCCTCTTTCATAAGTCATTATTCACCAATTTTCTATGATCTCACGTCGTCAATAGTCAGTCTGTTGTTTGTCTTCTAGTGGGCTTGTTGGCCGATGATCCCTTGGGTTAGCATCAAATTTTAGGTAAAATTACCTAACAATAGATGTGCAATCAACCATTAACAACAAAAAAAACTTGTTTCCCAGCAACAAGTTTACCTTTAATAATAAGTTGACAAAACAGTCTGCGAGAGTTGAAAGATTAACCATTCAATGAGCTCTTCAACAAATCCAAATGGTAAACCCAAATGGAGTGACGAAAATCCCAGTGGAAATGTCAAATTGCTAATGAAGCCAAATGGAGCCCGATCAGATCGATCGGCTCTGATACAAAATGTTAGGGCCAGATTCTAATAAAAAATAAGCTAAATATTGTATTCACAAACCTTGCTTAAATATGCTCAAGGAAATCCCCAAAACAATAATATCCTCATATCTTGCAACAATACGCTCAAAGCACGTAAGAGGAGAAATAGGGAGGAAGTAAAATCTAATTTTCTTAACAACTCCTAATATTAGCCTAACGACTAACAAATATAATTGCTAACTAATATCTTATGGCGAAAGCCAACTTATGACCAAACAAAACCAACGTGAGTTGACCACTCACAAATTATTAGCAAAATAATAAATAACCTAGGATTAGTAGATTTAAACCCTAGGTAGAATGTGATGCTCTCATCATACATCTCATTCAAGGTCAATTTGATGACCAATATCTCTTATACATTATCCATTTTTTATGGAATATGAAACTTGATTGATTGAACTATGTGTTTTCTTCACCCAGAACACTTTTACCACTCTACATCATAGGGTCCCTACTATTGTGAGAATGTTATTCCATTAATTTAGTTGCATTCTAGTTCATTCTAACAAATTACATAATGTGATACTTATACATAAAAACTAACAAGTTAACTAGAAATGAGTAATATTTTAAAATAAAAATAAATAATTTATTTTGTAGTAGATTCTAAACTTCATTGACCTTGTGTCATGCTCTTCATGGATTGTCCATTCTCTACTCTTATCATCCAAGAGTGTTTCTTACCATAGAGGAGTAGATTTAATGCTAGAATATAAAGTATTATTAGTGACAAGTTGTCATAGTCCTTAGGATTTAAAATTTCATTAATGGAAATCAAAGATCATATCCTCCCATTTTTCTATTATTTCTTTTAAAAAAAATTATGTTAGTATTGCAAGTTGTATTATTATAACCCTGGTCACCAACGTTTGAATATAGTTTTTCAAGAATGTTTGTTTACTTCAATAACATTTTAAAATCTCATGTAAGGGGCTTAAAGGTGTAAGTCCTTGGTCCCACTTTGTAGAATTTGTTACCTCAAATTAACATCGTGTTTGGGCATATGTGTGGGGGACTAGCCCTATTGCTTTCTAACCGGTTAATGTGATAATGCAAGTCTAGTTACATATTCCATGATTAAAATTTGGTACCACTTTAATACATCTCTATGAATTTTAAAAGAATTGTGATACATTAATAAAATGGAAGGAATTATATATATATATATATATATATAAAATTAATTAATTAATTAATGTCTTATAGACCTACCATATCTCATAGGAATAATCAATGTTGAACAATTAATGATTTATTATTAAAAATATTAAAGTAAAAATGATTTTTGTTTTATATTTTAAAAGCTATATTCTCCTGTTATACAATGGAAAACAAAGCGAAGAATGTTATACAAACCCGTCATTTTTCAATTTTATGTATACCTGTTATAAACATTAATAAAAATAAGGTTGATCTACCTGTGCAGGTTGGATTTGACAGCTCTTTAACCTTACGCTTACGATGGCCACTTTGAAGAATAATAACCATTCAAGTATCGCGACTCTCGTAGAACGTTTTCACCGGGACAGTTGTAAGATGCATACCCACCTTCCTCGCTTCCCCTTTGTTGGACGCCACAATTTCTTCCTCCCCTTTGGTTTTAACGGACCCCTGTTAGTGACCCATGTGGCAAGCCAGGTCGCCTCTAACATTATATCAACAATATTCCAAACCTACTTTTTAGATTTGAACGTTGAACGTTCAACCCAGAGCGCTCTCGATATCACCCACGTTTTAACCCCGATTTTAATTTGTGGAAGATACTTGTCCGGAACGCGGCCGCCCTTCAGTGACCCTTTTACTCACGCAACCTTTAGCATAAATACACCACTGTGGTCTCCTCGGAAACCACAGTTGAGAAGCCAATACTGAGTAAAGAGATTTATACTCAGCCAACCGAGCGAGAAAGATGAAGGGGTTCACAAGAGCAGGAGCGGAATGGCTCCGTGGAAGCCAATTACCAGCAATGACTCCACTCCCTCATCATTCCAACACAAAGCACAGAAGCACCAGAGGTAACAACATCCGATGTAACCTTCACGGATCCGAAAACCCAAGGCAAGGGCTGAAACGTCGCCAAGTGCTTTTGGCCTCCACCACTGTCCACGCTCCTGCGGCGGGACTCATTTTTCAGCCCCGCGACCAGATTTCGAGTCTCACGGATTACCATAAGCTTAAGGAGGCAGAGAAGCTCAAGTTTAAATATGCCTCCAATGTTGACGTGACCTCGCTGTTTAGATCGTCCGACCCCAGCAAGGGTGTTCCTAACGAGTTTTCGGGGATGGTTTCGGTGCCTTCTCAACACTACTGTATTGGTAACGACGATTTTGTTCAGTCTCGCGTGGACAGACCTGTATTCAGCGAGGAATGGCGAGGGAAGGAAGAGGAACTCGTAATGCAAGGGATTAAGGTGAAAAAAGACAGGCCTTTGTGGTTCGACGTCTACATCAGACCGGCGGGCAGAGAGGAAGACGATGAATATGTGGGCTCCTTCATTCACGTACCTCCTTGCAGTAAACTTCAACGAAGGAGGGTTGCTAGGTCTTGTTTGAGGTTGGGAATCAGTGATATAATGGAATATCTGGATGCACATCAACACACAACTTTTATTGTAATGTTAGTGCCCAAGTTCAAGACGGATCCGGATCCGAACAGCATAGAAAGCATTCGCATAGAATATTCATGATTCTTTTATTTCTCTAAATTTATTTTTGAGGGATATAGTATTATTTATGTATACCGATTGGCTTCCCTGTAAAACTGTATATGTCTGAGTTATATTAAATTAAACCCAATTTTTTTGTTCCTCTGATTTACCTTCCATGAATTTATTTGTCAATATTCCTACGATGGAATTTCATAAATCGCAGTAAAATGGATTTACTTAGTGCAAAATTTCAAAAGCTACTGAAATCACATCAACGTAAAGATCATACGTCTGCAGTGTTCATAATTGCTTCACTTTTGTAGATTCAAGACGAATGTGTTACATAAATATGACTAAAAAGTATAGTATGTGATTATCCAATTAGTGCCGTAGAGATTCATAAGAGATGGGCTTCTGCAATTCTTTGATATAGCTTTGAAACAATATAAAAAATACATTCCTTGCGACACACTGCATCTGCGCATTACTAATTTACCCTGGTATGGGAGTTGATTCTTGAAAATATATTTGTAAATGCCATCTCCGCGAGGCGCTCAGGTTTTTTACATATAACGTAGCACTTCCTTGAAAATCATTTTTTCCCTCGGTTGTTAAAACTAGTAACGATGCTGTTAAGCTACTGATTCAGATTATTATATCAGAATATTCAATGTTCCTTATATAGGAAGGCCAAGTGATAAATGGACATAATTTAGTCTTGCACTGCTTGTGCGATTTAAAACCTACTATTATTTTGTTTTAAAATGAATAAGCAGTGCAATTTAAAACCTACTATCATATTGTTTTAAAATACGAGTCATATCATGTAACACCTTATTATTAAAATATCATATTAATCAAAAACTCATGGTCTCGAAGAACTCATGGTAGGTAAGAACTTTGTCGACTAATATGTCTATAATAGTTAAATTAATGACCTTTAAATAATAATACCTTTTCTATAATATTTCTATGTAGTGGAACCATACAGTTGGAATCTTACATAATCATTTGTGAATAAGGAAGGGATTCATTCTTGAAAAGTAGTTTTTATAGTATGTCAGGTATTCTCAAATATCATTAGTTTATTTAAATAATATATAAATAATTATCAAACTAATCATCAATAATATTAATAATTTTAATATATATAATCAATTAAAATTTTTTAAAACCAGTAGTTTCACATAGTCAATTTCAAGTAGGCAACACTAAAAATACCGACGCATAGTGCCAAAATAATCGGTGTCGACAGAAAAGGATAAAAATGACACTTCGGCAAAAGCACTGCCAGACAGTGAAAAGCGTCTTCATAATTTGGATCCAATATATACCCCTAAATTTGGTCTTAAGCTGTTTAACATGCTTGAAATTTCTAATTGATAGACGATGTTATGTCGGTACGTTTTGAAAATTATGCTCAAAATTGGGTGTCATACACCCTGAAAAATTAAAAGCTTCTTAAAAGAAAAATTATATTAGAAAGTTCGTGAAGGATGCAATTTGGTTGCAAATCTGGTCGTGGAGGAGACGATGGAAAAAAACTTACAATATTTGTTTCGTCTTGAATAAATGTATGCTTCATAAACTTCCGGCCAAATTCACTACGTTTTCTTAAGATACATTTATTTGCTTCTTCCCTCCTTGATGTCAAATCGCTCGCAGAAATATCTCCTTACTGATGTGAACTTGGAGTGCGATTTCTGGAACGCGCTCCTCCGTCCACAAATCCTCAACTTTGTGTTTGTCCATTCATAGATAAAACGCTCTCAATTTCCACCCTTCTAGAGAAGAAAATAAGAGCATCGTCGGTAGAACTGCATTCACACATTTTGAACCCGACCAAAATGATGTCACAGATACCTCTCACTTACAAGTGTCGCATTACATCACCAATTAAGTGGAAAGTCCCACGCCGTAAATCAGACTCACAAATACACGGCCCTCGCTTGCCAAACCAATGTACCCATCTCCCTCTCTTCCTCGCTCCCTCCTTATCGGAGGCGACATTTCCGTGTCCGCACATTACGCCAACTTCCTACCTCTATCCTTTGGCTTTTAGCGTTTAGTCGCACCGTTGGCCAGCCAGGCAACCGCTAATCGAAGTCCAACTCCGACGTTACGTTGTCCAAATCACACACGATTTAACTCTCATTTTTCTTCCTGCGAGATTTATGTCAGGCACACGGCCGCCATTCGGTGACTGACTACCTCGCTTAAGCAGCCTTGACTATAAATACACGCCAAGGGGTTTCCAAGCCTTGACTATATATTTTCATGGATGATGTGAATTTTCATATCCTGCTTAGAGAGAAGGTACTGCAAGATACGTTCTAAGAGAACGTAGATACTAAGTGCCATCAAAGGCACAAAATTAGAGGACATTCGAAGATAAGATAAGGAGCTATCAAAAGATGTTTAGCGCCATCAGAAGCACTAAGGCCAGGGCGAATTGTTCCTGATTGAGCACAACCAGGATTAGAAGTAGCAGCTATCAAGAAGTCCAAAAAATAATTTCTAAGGGATAAAGGAAAGTAAAAGTTGCCTTCAAAATAACCACACAAAAATATAGCGCCTTGGTAAGGATATTGGGTGAAGAGCCCAAGAAGAGACGAGCAGATTAAACATCTCACATAACAACAGTGCATTCTAGTGAATAAAGAAGAAGTTAGCTGCAACCTTACAAAATACTAAGAACTCAAAAGACTCCATGATTGGTGGAGTTGTGTTTCTAGTGTTTGTGTGTGAATACCTTTGTGAACCAAAGGTTGATAAAAGGTGAGAAGATGAGTCCCGTGTTATAATGTGTAGGTGTTGCATGATTTTCTTGTTTAATGATGGAACCTTTTAGAAAATTTATGAAAACCCCTTTTTGGAGAATCTTTTGAAAAGTTCACTAGATCCCCTTTTTTGGAGAACTTATGTTTTTTGGTATGACCTAGAAGATTCCAGAAGACTAGTAAATCCTAGAAAATTTCAAAAGTTTGTTTGGGTGGGAAAATTAGAAATTCATCCCATTTTGTGATTATAAATGAGAATTGTATGTATGTAACATTGCATTGCAGAGTTCCTTTGAATAAATATATGTTTCTTTATATTTATTGTGTCCTCATTTTATCTATTGTTCATTTTTCTACTTGCAGTTTTTATTTTATGTTTTTTTAGCCCTATTTTTATTTTCATGGTATCAGAGCACTATAGTGGAAGAGAGGTCGTTGTATATGCTTTGGTAGTGAATCATGCTCTCCCTCTATGCAACATTGGTTGCTATGTCTTTATTTTAGAGTGCTCTTGAGGGTTCGTGCATTGGTTCAAAATTTGAGTGGGAGTAGAGAACAATTTACAGAAAATAAGCAGAAAACTAGAGATTGAGAAGTTCAATGAATCAAACTTCACATTGTGGAAGATCAAAATGGAGGACTTACTGGTGGAAAGGGACTTGTGGGTTGCAGTCAGTGGAAATCCTAATGGGATGACACAAGAGGAGTTTAATAAGCTGGATAGAAAAGCAATGGTCATTATTAGACTGAGTTTGGCAAATTTTATTATTTTAAATGTGATAGAAGCACAATATGCTCAAGATATGTAGAAAAAGTTACAGAGCATCTACGCTTCCAAGTCTATAGTGAACAAGTTAATGTTGCAGAAGAAGTTGATAAATCTTAAGATAAAGGAGAGTGGTAAGTTTTTAGACCACTTGAATGATTTTAATATGCTAATAAAGTAGCTAAAATCCATTGGTGATAAATGGAGTGATGAATATTAGTGTCTGACATTGTTAATAAACATGCCAAACTTATGGGAGAATCTTATTACTGCCATAAGTGCTGCTTTTGATAAGTTGTAGATGGAGTAAGTGGTTAGCCAACTATTGAATAAGGAGATAAGAAGAAAATCTACCTGTGAAGCATCCAATTTAGAGGTCTATTTAGTGCATGGATGCTCAAAGGAAAGAGAAAAAGGTAGATCCAGTGGGAGAAGCAAGTCTAGAGGTAGGGGCAGATCGTCCAACATAGGAAAGAAAAGTTTCAGCAATGTGGAATGCTACTACTATCACAAAAAATGGGTATATCAAGTTTCATTGTGCCTTGTTGAAGAAGAAAATTAAAAGGTAGCAGAGGAAGAGACAACTAAGAAAGTTGTAGATGAAAACTCCATGTTTCTTTTTTATTCCTATCTATAAACTGAAGTGTGTCCTAAAGACTAGATTATAGATTTAGGAGCCTCTTTCCACATGACACCACACCATGAGTGGTTTGTCAACTATAAAGAGGTAAATTGTGTAAAATTTTATATGGGTGATAATACATTTTTTGATGCAAAAGGAGAAGGTACGGTTCCTGTGAGGGATTCAAGTGAAAAAGTCAAATATTTACAAGAAGTTAGATATGTCCCTTAGTTGAGAAGAAATCTTCAGTTCAAAAGCATCAATTTTGCAGCAATGATATTAGGATTAATTTTTTTGAGAAAAATCCTGCATCAAGTGGGAGTTTGTTATAATGTGCAGGTGTTGCATGATTTTCCTGTTTAATGATGGAATATTCTGAAGATTTCATGAAAACCCCTTTTTGGAGAATCTTCTGGAAAGTTCATGGGAACCCCTTTTTTGGAGAATTTATATTTTTTGGTATGACCCAGAATATTCCAGAAGACTAGTAAACCCTAAAAAATTCTAGAAGGTTTTTTGGATGGGAAAATTAGAAATATATCCCATTTTGTGATTATAAACGAGAACTCTATGTATGTAACATTGCATTGGAGAGTTCCTTTAAATAAATATATGTTTCTCTATGATTATTGTGTCCTTTTATCTATTGTTCATATTTTTACTCGTAGTTTTTATTCTATGTTTTTTCGGCATATGCTTTATTTTTATTTTCATCCTAAGTAAGAATATCTTTGTAAACCAAAGAGTAGAGAGTAGTTTAAAGCAATAATATGAGGACTAAGCAGAATAACCCTTGCAAATCTAAAAGAAGGGGGTGATACAAAGTGATAAGGTAAGATATAGAAGATGTTAGGTCTAGGGCCCGAGCGTAATGCTAATTGGAGTCAATGTTTGTCCCAAGAATCAGTGAAATATATGGGTAATGTTCATTGCCAATGCCCATTGTAAACTTTCACGATTGCCACATGGAATTGTGCATGTGCCAAGGTAAAAAAAAATATTGCATTTACATTTCAAGTTTCAATAATCATAAATATGGGATTTATGTACCAAAAGCATAGTATATAAAATTAATAATCATTTGCTACAACATAATTTTAAACTAAGTACATCAGATTAAAATCTCTATATAAAAAGGGTTGGATTAGAAAGAATAATTCTTGTAGTGTATGTTGATGATATAGTGATTATAGGAAGCTCAAATATTCTAATACATGAATTCAAAAAAATCTAAAAATGATTTCGACATGATATATCTAGGATTACGATATTACTCTCTTGGATTAGAAATTTATCAAAATGAAAATAGCATTATGATAACATAGACAAAGTATGCAAAATCATTACTTGCAAAATATAAAATGACAAATTGTAAACTTAAATACACACCTATGGAACAAGGATTATAATTATCTAGACATGATGAGACATAACTAGTTTCTACTACCATGTATTAACAATTGATTGAAAGTCTTTTATATCTAACAAATACCAGGACTAACATTATTTTCACTATGAATACTATCTATATTTATGCAAGAGCCTAGAGAAAGTCATTAAAAAGCCATAAAAAGATACTACAATATATCAGTACTACACAATATGGACTAAAATACAAAATAAATGATTATTTTTACTTACAAGGATATTCAAATTCTAACTATGGTAAATCTATAGATGACAAAAAATCAAAATCAAGATATGTGTTCTATATTGGCTCTGGACCTATTTCTTGTTATAATAAGAAATAACATGCATTGGCACTTTCATCAATAGAAGTATAATATCATCTAGTAAGAGATGTAGTATGTGAAGCACTTTGGTTATAATACAAATTGGCAAGTATGGAAATCCAAAGGACTTCAACAATACTATATTGTGATAATCAAAGAGTCTTTATATAAATACAAAATCTGATGATCCATGAAAGAACAAAATATATTGAAGCAACAATGTCACTTTATTAGAGATCATGTTCAAGATCATCATATTCAGGTAAAACATGTTTCTATTTAAGAACAGGTATTAGGTAGTTTTACAAAAGCTTTTGGCCAAAACAAGTATCAATTATTTTAGAATCATATTTATACATCAAGAGATTTTTATACCAAATAATGTAATACAAAGGGGTGTTGGAGAATATTACATTATTTGGTACATACTAATGTACTCCCATGGCACCTAATGGTACAATTGTAAATACTTAATAAATTAGGGTGTGATTCTATAGTTTAGGAGTGTGATTTATGTTTTTTCTTTATGTGTGTATTCATGTGTAGGATGTGCACAAGTGTCATGTAATTAAGTGTACAAGAGTAAATATGAGTCAAGTCTAGTATACAAGTGGCAAGATGAGAAGCCAAAGATATGAGAGACTTGTCTTATGTGTGGAATATGAAAAGATGCATCTCCTCGATATGTGAGGAGAGCAATAGACAAATATTCCAACAATTATCTTTTTAAGGTTATATTATGAAGACAAAGCTCCACATTGATAAGATTTAAGCTTATATACAATTTAACAATTATATTATAATTTTTCTTCATGTTATTTCATGAATGATATTGGCCATTTTACTTCATATTATTGTTATTTTATATGAATGTTATGTTATTTAATATTGGCCATATATATTGAATGCTCAAATATTAATCTTATATTTGATCCTGAACATTGGGACCTATGATAATTTGGCTAAAAAACCAAAAATGACATCAAAGCTACTAAGAATAGTTTATAAAGCTAGCATCGAAGGAAGTATTTAGTGTGAATTAAATATTGAATTTTAGGATCCATGTTAAGGAAACATAGGCCAAACTTTTGGTATTCTATTACCTTGATAGTAGTTAGATAGAACTAGCAAAAAATAAAAGAAAGGTCAAAGGAGCCACCTAAGTTGGAGAATCTCCAACCATAGATTAGAAGTAACTACAATATATGTTCCAAGAGAACATAGATATTAAGTGTTATCAAAGGTACAAGATTAGATGATGTCTAAAAACAAGATAAAAATATGTCAAAAGAAATTTAGTTCCTTCACACTAAGACCAAGATGAAATGTTGTTCAGGACATTGAGCACAACTGAGATTGGAAGTAACAACTATCAAGAAGACAAAAAATAATTTCTAAAGGATAAATGAAAGAAATTTTCTTTCATTATAACAACTAGGCCAAAAATATAGTGCCTTGGTATGGATATTGAGTAAAGATCCCAAGAGGAGATGAGAATATTGAAAATGTCTTACATAACACTAGTGCATTCTAATGAATAAAGACGTTGCAATCTATAAAAATCTTGAGCACTTAAAAGAATCCATTTTTGATGGAGGATATTGAGAGCCTGAGCATCGAGTTTCTAGCACCTATATATGAATAATAATCCAGAGTTGAATACCTTTGGAAACCAGAGGTTGATAAAAGGTTAGAAGATGATCCCTAAGCAAGAATACCTTTGGAAACCAGAGGTTGATAAAAGGTTAGAAGATGATCCCTAAGCAAGAATATCTTTGCAAATCAGAGAACAAAGAGTAGTTTGAAGAAATAAGATAAGACCTAAGTAGAATAACACTTCCAAATTTGAGAGTAGAGAGTGATATGAAGTGATATGATAAGTTGTAGAAGATATTTGGTCTAAGGTTTGAGTGTAATGCTTGCTAGAGTCAACGCATGTCCTAGGAATTGGTGAAAGTAATGGATAACATCCATTGCCAATGTCCATGATTGCCATATGGAGTTCTACATGCACTTTTACATTTCAAGTTTATGATGGCATGCACATATTTTTAAAATTTAGTAATTTAGGTTATACTGCTACTATTAGCATTGGAGTGATAAAGATATTTTAAAATTGAATTCCAAATTGATTTTTTGAAAAATAAAAATTTGAAAGTTTAGAATTTATTAATTAAGGTGTCAAAGGAATTTAACTCCAACAAGACTTTTTCAAAATAAAAAATTTATATTTGCAAATTGATTTTGCAATGAGAAATAAAAAACTTTATTTTTGAAAATTGAAAAATTTGATTAAATTTTGGAGATAAGGATTTATACCCCAAATGAAATTCATTAATTTCAAGGTCTATATTCAAGACCTATAATTTCCTTCTTTCAAAATTTACTCTTAGAATAGGTAAATATTTAAACTTCCATAGTTTTATTTTCCACAAGTATTTTATTTAACTTCACTGGTTTCTCTTTAACCAGTGGAAATCTCCTTTGCAACTTTAAAACTTGTGCAAGTCAAAATATTGTTGTATCTTTGATACCACTATTAGATTTTGAAGTTAAATACTAAAGATAAAATAATCTCAAGATCTAAAATAGTTACAATATGAAATATAAGATAATGGTAAATATTCTAAATGTATCAAACTCATAAATAACTTCAACAATAACTCATAGAATTGCCATTAACAAATGCTCACAAAAATTGTATCTCCATTGAATAAATATCTCAAGTACCCATACTTACAAACACTCTCACACAATAATACATATATCTTGTACACACATGCATAGATACATATACAACAGAATGTGAATCTTCATATGGTGTACCCTTGGCCTTTACTCTCCTAGAGACTCTTCATCTTCCTATTTTATGTATTCATGTGCACATGGAATATTATGCACATTTACATTACCAAAATGCTTTGCACACTTGTGCATTTGTTACATTGCATAACTAAATACTCACACTCTAATCTAGGAAACTTTCCTAATCTAAAGATGAACCCAAGGTGGTACATTAAAATGTATCAAATAATGTAATATATTCCAACAAGGCTAGTGGTATGATTGACCAAATTTTTGAATTGAGTTTGATAATCTCAAATATCTGAAACTTATTTGAGTTTAGAAAGGTCTCTTGTAAAATATTCATACTCAATAGGACCAAATTGAGTGAGTAGTTGTTGCTCAAATTCAATCCAAGAAATTTTGATGTTTGCTTTTTGGTGCTACTAAAACTATTGTAGGGCATTTGACTCAAGATTGAAAAAGGTAATCGTGAGATGCATATACTTGGGAACACTATGAATATGGAAATACTATTCTACTTGACACAACCATACCTCTAGATTTTTATTCAAACTTTGAAAACTCTAATTGGATATTTTAAATCCATTATTGTTATGGGTTTCTCACTCTTTATTGTTGGAAACTTTACCTTTATGATCATAAGAGCTAAATCACCCATATGTGTAGGTGTTATTGGTTAATCAACCTTCCAAGTTTATGATTTTTCTATTTAATTCCTCCTTCATATCCTTTTATTATCTTACAACATAGGTTAGGGAATCATGTAAAGATTTAAGTTCATCATTCAACTAATTTAAAACATCCTTTAACTAACTTCCCAAATTCTCCCCCCATGAAGTTACTTGAGTGGTAATGTTTTGAACCATTTCTTATACCTTTTGTTGTTCCCTAGTGCTTGTAGCTATAGTCTATGATTTTGTATATTCTAAGGATACTTAATAAAAATAATAATACTATTTTGATAGTTACTATTTAGTAATAACCCCAAAAACGTGTTGGATGCTATTTATCAAAATTATCACCTCAAAAAGATGATCAAAATGGGATAGGTCTCTAGATGATATTTTTCAACACCCCAAACTTTTTTTCTTTACTCAAGTATTATCTTCGAGTGTTATTTGTTTCCTCCTAGAGTCTTGGTTCACTTAAAAATTTAACTTTTGTCTAAAAACCCCCTTAGCAGGATCTATAGTATTGGGTATTGACAACTATATATTTTTTACTCTGTAACTTACTATTTCTAATGACTATCTTGGTAGACTTTGTTACTTTCAATTACCTTGACTGTATGATTCTTGAATGTAACTAACAACTAGACTATCAAACTGTATCTTAATTGTTTCTAACTATGTAACTAACAACTATTTATATTGACTATTACTAACTATGTCGCTAGATGAAAGGATACCCAACTATTACTAATAGATATTATCTTGACTATTACTTTCACCACAAATTCTTGTCTATTTTAGTTTAGTCAATTCTATGAGTGATAGTGTAGTCCTTCAATGTGCTCAATTTTTATGGTAGGGATTTTTACTTTTAGGTTAAACATTCAATAGAATTAGGGTGCTCTAGGCCAATGTGTATGTACTATTAATAGTCTTATGTTCTACTATAATGAAAAACAATAATGCTTGGACCAATATTTTTGACCACTAATCAAGGAAGAGTTTATGCATACCCTTGAGCACACTACATGCCTCAATGATAGTACAAGAGAGTGATCTTTTCGAGTGCTATGCTTGATGCACTATGGATAGATACACATTTAAAAAGTTTCCTAGGGCTAAAGATTTATCCTAATCTTAGGGGGTCTCCTAATATAATTGAAGATAGATGGAAGCTCAAGTTCATATACGGGTGTTTTCTAAGGCCTGGTTATTGGAGTTTGATTGCTCCTCACTTCACTAGATGCTTTACGAGTAATCTAGATTAGCCAATAATGAAAACTCCTCTATGATATTTTATTAATGATAACTTAGAGAGTGATTATTATTTTTAATATTATTGTTAGCTTGGTCCACTAGAGTTGGCACCTATGAACACCACATAAGGGTTATCCATGTGGTGGCTTAGTATCATGCATGATGCAAGATGAAATCCTAGTTATATTGAATTCAAGGTTAAGGACTTATTCCATGGTTTATGATGAGGTAAATATAACTCTCATGAGGATTGTTGTCAAAAAATTTGAAACTTTAATAGTCCAAGAACCCCTAGGTTATAATTCATAGAAGGGCGTTATAAATGTAGAGTATGAGGTATTAATAAAGAATAAGAATTGGTAACTTGTTGACCTTTCACCCAATAATAATATTATTAACTATAAGTGGATTTTAAAAGGTATATGGAAACATAGATAAGTATAAAATAAGGTTCATAGCAAAGGTCCATGTATAAGAGGAAGACATTGATCAAAAGGAAAATTTTACTCTTACATCCATTATAAGGACTTTTTGAATGATCTTTTTTATGGTTTCTCAATTTGGATAGAAGCTCTATTATATGGATGTGAAGGGTGTTTTTATTAATGGAGGACTAAAGGAGAAGGTCTACATGACACAATTAGAGGAAATGATCATACTTGATCAAGAGAAAAAGCTATGTAATCTTATAAAATATCTTTGTAGTATGGTATAAAATATCAAAGCCTAATGTATCAAAATAGATGAGCACCTCATGTGATGTGGATTCTATCACAATATAGATTATTTGAACCGTTAATTCAAAAAGTAAGGGAGAGGTCATGATTATAACTAAATATATTGATGACCTCTTTATTATATATATTTTAAAAATTTATTAATATAGCAAATAATTATCTTGAAAATATTTTGGGCATATCTCAAGCTTAAGCATTACTATATTGGTTTGGATCCATGATAAAAAGAACTAAATATTCATCATGTAGAACTACATGAAACTACATGAGAAATCTATCTAAGATATTTCAAAATATGGACTATAAAGCCATGCTAACACCCCTAAATAAGGATTTAAAATGGTCTCCAAATGGTTCATCACCTTAAGGGAATGAAAGTGTCTATTGATAATTTATCAAGGGTCTAATTTACCTGAATTATGCTAGGACAAATATCAACTATGCTATTAGTTATCTTTTATGATTCATTTAAAAAAACAAGGGTGTGTCATTAGAAGGTATTAAGTGAGTACTCGTATATGTTTATGCTACTATCATTTATGGTTTCAAATACAAAAAGAACAAAATATAATTAGTTACATGGACATGGACTATGTAGTAGTATCCATTGTTGATAGGAAATTCACATTTAGATTTGTTTGCTTCTAGGATCTAGTTTGATATATTGGGAAAGTAAGAAGCAAAATATAGCTTCTCATTCTTTCATTGAGTAGAAGATCATATTTTAGGAGTTATTTGCAAAGTGATATGACTACATTGCATATGGATGAGAATGGAAGTACCACAAAAGTAAACTAATAATCCTATATTATGATAATTAAAGTGTTATAAGTCTTATTCTTAATCATTTTTATTTAATATCATTTCATATGAGAGCATGTATTTTAGCATAATATACTTTTTTTTAATTTGTTCATACTCAAAATAAAGGTACAGATATTTTGAATAAGTCACTTCCATGTGTGAAGCATTTTGATTTTTTTTTTTAATTACATTCATGAAACATTGATGTAATAGATGTTAAGCATTAAATTGTAACCACTATAGTTCACATTGTTTAAAAAAAAAAAATTATTAATGAAATAACCATAGAATATTTAAAAATTTTCATTCATTCTATAATGACATGAATTATAAATATTTTTATTAAAAAAAATGTATTTATAACTTAAAATAATCAATCTAACCAAAAAAATATAACAAAATTCAAAAGTTAAATTTAATCAAACAATTGTAATCAAACCTATATATTTTAGGAAGGTATTTGTTTTAATTTTTAATGACCATGAGATTATAAGTTATAGTTATCTAAATATTTATCTACTTGTACCTAACACTAAATTAATGTTATATAATTTATATTTTTTAAATTGGAATCTTAGGCCTTTTATTCAAAGTTTTGAAGTTTTAACATTAATAAAACTTAGGAGGTCCCAGGTGTAGACCAATTGGTTCATCCAAACCTTATAAGGGGGTGGAGGTCCAAGGTTCAAATCTCGGGCCTCATCGGATTGAACGCTTGTCCCTTTCTTGGTACTTTCAGTGGCGTAAAATGTTTAAAATGATTGTGGCATGGCGGTTATAGGGGCGGACTGCGCGAAGATATGTGTGACAACTTTCCGAGCGGACAACGCAAAATACTAATTTTGTAATGATAAACATTGATAACTTTGTATAATTTCATAACAATTTTTATATAAATATAGTGTGTAGTCATGATAATACACGGAATTTATTTTTATATAGGAGAGTTGGTCACAATTATATTATGTTTAGTAATTAACTAAGCGCAAAGTTCAAATCTGATCTAACTTGAAGGAGACCACTTGTAGCTAGAGATCAGTAAAAAAATAAATGGATAGTGTAATAAACCCCTACTATAACGATGGATAGGGCTGAGCAGTCACCTCTCAACCATGACCCCTTGTAAAACCGAAAGCTACACTTATCAATAGAAAATTAACATACAGCCAAACATTATCTTTTGAACCTTGGAAAAGTAATGGATGTAATGTACGCAATTTTGGGTAAAATTAACCTCCAGAACAATTAAATGGGTGTAATGTACGCAATTTTGGGTGAAATTAACCTCCCGAACAATTAAATGGGTGTAATGTACGAAATTTTGGGTGCAATTAATAATAGATACTTGAGTGCATTGATTTTAACAACTAGTTGTCAATCTATCTTTACAAAAGGTCTCTTCTAAATTTAGGCGCTGCATCGTTAAGTAGAGTGGTGGTGATGTTTCTCGTAAAAAGGTGAAAGGATTAATTTTTTAAGTGTTTGTTATGATCTTAGGTCTTATAAGAATTCAAGGAAAACCTCACGATTGTCCTCATGGTATGGGGCAGGTCTATATACATGCTTAACATCTTAAAAGAAGATCGCGAATAAGGCCTAAAGTATTCATAATATTCATTTGTCTATAGATTATAGACAACCCAAAATAGTAAAACCTTATTTCAAAGGAAGGATAAACATTTTTTGTTGGGCAATCTTTATAAACAGCTTATGGATAAAAATTAAGACTATCGAATATTTTTGTTGGGAAAGAATCTTTATAAAAAGATAAAATCAATCGAAACAGTTCATGGACAAAACACTAAGACTCTGTTCATTGAGAAGAACACTAAGACTCTACAATCAATCTATTATTTTGGATTATAGAACTGAACTTTATTTTTTGATTTATAATATGAGAGACAAGCTATACGTTTTAAAAAGCAATTTTTTTTTTAACAGAAGGAATCATGAAAATTCTATGCGAATATTTTCCACGCTGATGGGATCCGGACCCGTCTTGAACTTGGACACCAACGTGATAATAATAATTCTATGTTTATGCCCATTCAGATCTTCCATTATATCGCCAATTCCCAACCTCAAACAACACCTACCAACCCTACTTCGTTGAAGTTTTTTTCGAGGAGGTACGTGAATGAAGGAACCCGCATATTCATCGTCTTCCTCTCTGCCCGCCGGTCTGATGTAAACGTCGAACCACAAAGGCCTGTCTTTTTTCACCTTAATCCCTTCTATTACGACCTCCTCTTCCCGCCCTAGATATTCCTCGCTAAATGGAGGCCTGTCCACGCGAGCTTGAACAAAATCGTAATTGCCAATACAGTAGTGCTGAGAAGGAACCGAAACCATCCCCGAAAAGCGGTTAGAGACTCCATCACAGGGGTCGGACGAGCGAAACAGCGAGGCCACGTCAACGTCGGAGGCGTATTTAAACTTGAGCTTCTGCGCCTCCTGGAGCTTATGGTAATCAGCGAGGCTCGAAACCTGGTCGCGGGGCTTAAACATGAGTCCGCCGCAGGGCCGCGGAGAGTCGTGGAGGCCAAAAGCAGTTGGCGTCGTTTTAGTCCTTGTCTTGGCTTTTCGGTTTCATTAAAATCACAACGGATGTTGTTTCCCCTGCCGCTTCTGCGCTTTCTCTTGGCACACTCTGGGACCCTAATTATTGGTGGCAGTTGAGTTCCGTGTCCCCATTCCGCCCCTCCTCTTGTGAAAACCTTATCTTCTCACTTGGCAGGGTGACTATCTGTTTATATGATACGTTTTGGCTTCTCACTGTGGCGTAGAAACCCCTTGGCGTGTATTTATAGAGAAGGCGGCGTAAGCGAGGTAGTTAGTCACGGAAGGGCGGCCGTGTCCCTGACAAAAATCTCGCATGAAGAAAAAAAGAGTTAAATTGTGCGTGATTTGGAAAACGTTGGAGTTGGACTTCGATCAGCGGTTGCCTGGCTTGCCAACGGTGCGACTAAACACTAAAAGTCAAAGGGTAGAGGTAGGAAGTTGGCGTACTGGGCAGACACGGAATTGTCGCCTCCAATAAGGAGGGAGCGAGGAAGATGGGTACATTGGTTTGGCGGGCGAGGGCCGTGTAATTGTGAGTCTCATTTACGGCGTGGGGCATTGTACCGAACTGGTGATATAATGCGAGACTTGTAAGTGAGAGGTATCTGTGACATCATTTTGGTCGGGTTCAAAACGTGTGAATGCACTTCTTCGGATCCAAAATGCATATACCGACGATGCTCTTATTTTCTTCTCTAGAAGGTGGAAATTGATAGTTTTTTTTATGTATAAATGGACAAACAGAAAGGGAAATTGGGAAACAAAATTGAGGATTTGTGGACGGAGGAGCACGTTCCAGAAATCACACTCCAAGTTCACATCAGTAAGGAGATAATTCTGCGAGCGATTTGACATCAATAAGGGAAGAAGCAATGTATCTTAAAAAAACGTAGTGAATTTGGCCGGAAGTTTATGAAGTATACATTTAATTCCCTGTAGACTAGGATGGTAGTTGTTCAATCAAGACGGAACGAATATTGTAAACTTTTTTTCCGTCGCCTCGTGCAACGATCAAATTTGCAACCAAATTGCATCCTTCACGAACTTTCACCAAATTGTAACTCTTTTAAGAAGCTTTTAATTTTGCAGGGTGTTTTGAGCATAATTTTCAAAACTTACCAACATCACATTTGTCTAGTCAATTAGAAATTTCAACCATATTAAACAACTTAAGACCAAATTTAGGGGTAATTTTAGTGTTGCCTCAAATTTAGGGGTAATTTTAGTGTTGCCTACTTGAAATCGAAATAAAACAATTTAGTTGATTATATATATTAAGATGATTAGTATATTATTTAATAAAATTTAAATAAGTTAATAATATTTGATAATTCTTTAGTTGATTATATATATATATATTAAAACACGATGTATATTATTTAATAAAATTTAAATAAATTAATAAAATTTAATAATTCTTTAATTAATTATATATATTAAAATATAATATATATTATTTAATAAAATTTAAATAAATTAATAATATTTAATAACCCTTAAACATTATAAAAACTTCTTAAATGAATAAATCCCTATGAATCCCTTCCTTCTTCAAATGAAAGAAAAAAAATCCCATGAATCTCTTCTTCAAAATTAATTATATAAGATTCAATCTGAGTGGTACCACTACATATTGGTAATGTAGAAGAGTTATTATTATTCAAGAGTGGTCCAAAAGTTATTATCATTGAAGGAAATTTGATTATAAACATATGTAATTAATTTTTTTTTTACATTTTCATAATTTTATTATATTACTCAATACAAATTTTACTTTGACATGAAATCACTTTGTTTGATTGACAAGTAAGGATGTTTATTTAACAATTTTGCACATTTTTTTTATTACTATGATATTTGGTCGTAAGGTGTGATATGAAATGATTTTACTTTATTGAAATACAATATATTTTTTCAACTAATTTGTGATGGAATGGAAGGTGAAGTTAAAGATTAATATTTTATATTATAAAATTATGATATTAAATTTTGGTTGATAAAATATATAATATTAAAATAAAATATTTTTTATATATTTAAAAATTTAAATAATATTATTATATATTTTTTATTTTTTTAATCAAAAAAATAGTTGTATTTATATTTTTTTTTGAAAAAATATAATTTTTAATAGAGCCTGATTTTACCGTAGATTTAATTTTTTAAAATTATTTTCAAAAATTATATTAAAACAAGATCATTTACAAGTTGGGATGAGACTCCTCTCAGCTTTAGTTGGCGAGAACACTTGTTTACAATAGTAAAAGGAGATTTGCATTGGAGCTAAATATTCTAAACCTTATATCTATAATGGCTATCCAAATTATCTAAACATTGGATTTTTTCACCAACGTACCTAATCCTCTCATCCTTAATAGTCATACCACTATACCATTGAACCTCTACCTCCTTCTCAGTATCCATATTAGCTAAGAAGTCTACCACATTGTTTAGAGCTCTACCCACATAACGTGAAATCATATAATCTAATTTCCTTTATCATTTCTTAATCTAGGTGACAATAATCCTCAACCTTCATATCTCCAAAGCAAAGTTCCTCATACAATCTAGAGCTCCTACCAATATTTGAAAATACGATTCTATGATTATCCTCCTGTAACCTTGTTTTACTACCCAAATAGAAGCATATTTAATAGCTATGGATTTTGCTTCATTGTTCATGGTTCTGCCCAAACCTTCCAATTCTCAATAGATTAATGTACCAACATAATTCTTGTAGACCTCTTCAATTCTAGCTCTATCTGCATTTCCTTTTGTAGCTCCATAAGTATTAATTTTAATCTAACCTTATAGGGATGGTTTCCAATTAGCTTTATCCTACCTCTCTTGCACTTTAACTTCCTTTGTTACAACTCCAATATAGCTAGTTGACTATATTTCCAATTGATTCATTGATTTGTGATTTATTCATATTTATAAAAGTAGGTTGATTTACATTTGACTATCTATCACCAATTTATTCACCTGCGTATTCTTAAGGGACTTAACCCTCCTTAAGTGATAAAATACTTAGCCCTCCTCAAGTGGCAATAATTTATTTGATTTATTCTATTTGACTTGTTTTTAAATTTGTTTTCATGAAGTTTCTGTGAGAATAACTCGCTCCAAAATGAAATAAATTAATAATTCAACATTAGACTAGACTTGGAATGTCGTAGCCTTATATAAGTTACAAAATAGGAATATTAACCAAATAGCACAAATAACGCTAACAAAGCGCGTTAGGAGAGTAATATGCTAAAAGCTAACTACGTAGTCAAATTGACTATGACTAACCTAGGATATTTAGAAATATCTAAAAGGTAAACAGTAAATAGTAAAATGTAACTAACCTAGTAGTAAAAATAAATACTAGTGGTAAAAAGTAACAAGCTACTTTTTACCATGCAATAAATAAAATCTACCTAATGTACGGAAAGGGTAAAATATCCAAATGATGGAATATTTACTCTAACATCCCTCCTTATTACATTATTTTGGTAATGCATACATTTCCTCTAATACAACAATATTTGGGTAAAGTATATAACTGCCCCAATACAGTGAAAAGGATGTCAATCTGCTGGTTCTTGCTCTGTCACAGTACTCTGGCTACTTCTAAGCAAAAAAATGGATCATTCCTCACTTTTTCTTCACACCAATGAATGTCCTTATAGTAATCACATCATCCAACCGAATTGCATGGGTAACCAGCCGTTGCAATCGCTAGGTTTAGTAGAGTAGATCACTTCATATGAGATTCATTCATTTTATAATATGAGTTTGCAAAAGATAAGGTTGCTAAGGTGTCGATCGCAGCTGAAAATGCACCCTTATAAGTTCCCCCCTTCTCGTTGCAAAACATGTTGTATTTAATTTCTGAAAGAAGTGTGACTAAGGTGTCGGTCGCAGATGAAAATGCACCCTTATAAGTCTTCTTCCCTTTTTACGAAAAATTGTGAAGAAAAGAAATGTATATCCCCCCTTAATTACAAAAGATGTGCAACTCAAGAGTTTTGTGAAGGATTTTTACAAACATTGCCTCCTAGGCAATTTTACACCATAAAAAGTCTCTTCTTTTTATCACAAGGACTTCAAACATTAAGAGTTTGCTATTTATGAAGCCTAAAAGAAGTACAAATCACCCCTTATTTGTAAGAACTTCAAACAAAAACTTATGCTATTCTATGAAGCCTAAAAAAGAGAGAGAGGATAATGGTGCTTTGCCCAATGTGACAAACATGTGTTTTCCCTCTACAATATTGTTTTAGCAATGAGCACTCTGTGTGCTTTTTCTGAACTAGAATCAAAATCTGAATTAGACACTTCACTAGCAATGTTGCCTTTGTCTTTCTTGTTTTGCTTGTTTTTGAACCAACATTGATTGGTGTCATGGTTATCTTTCTTACAATATGAGCAAAACCATTTTTGAGATTTCTTTCCCTTACCTTTTGAGGATGATCCTCCCTTGTTATAGTTTTCTTTCTTCTTATCAACCTTATTGTGTGAATAAAGTGCACTATTAGATGCTTCATCTTTTTGGAGTTGATTAGCTTCCTCAGTTTGAAGCAAATTGACTAACTCCACAAAGGTGAGAGTTCTTTGTGAAACAGAAAGGGATGTAATCAAAATTTTGTAGGATTCAGGAAGGGCTCTCAAGATAACTGAAGTCAAAATGACATCCTCAACTTTGGCCCCTAAAGCATTAAGCTTAGTCTTCAGTTCTGCAGTTCTGCAGAGGAAGGTTGCTACTGACTCACCCGACTTCATATGCAGTGTATGAAGTTGGGTTTGAAGGTTGAGAATTGTGGATTGATTCTTTCCTTCAAAAATGGTGGACAAGGAGTCCCATGCATCTTTTCCATTCTTTGCCTCACTAATGTGAGGTTGTACCTCATAAGAAGTGGCTAGAAGGATTAACATGAGAATACGATTGTTCTTTTTATCCCATTCTCTTTGATCAACTCCTGATGTGGTGGGTCTTGGTGTAGTGCCAACAACTAAGTCCCACAAGTCCTCTACAGTCAAATGTATAGTTATGACCTTTTAGCAATTGAGATTCACTCAAGTATTTGTTAATTGTTGCCATGAGGAAGGTCCTACAATGCACTAAGATGATATTTCTTTCACTCTCAAGTGGTATTTAATGGCACCTTCCTAAAGATTCTCTTGAAGAGAGATAATCAGGTGGAGGAAATTAAGCCAAACACATAAGATTTTGAAAGGTTTAATTCACTCAAACAACTATTTAATGGCACATAACTTAACGCCCTTCAAAAAGGATGAAAATTTGGAGGAATTTAAGCCAAAAAAATAAGTGTGAATTAGGGGTTTTGTTTTGATTTAGGAGAATATATCAAGTTTTTAGAAATGGCTTCTAATTGTGCAATTTGAGTTACACAAATTTGTGAAATTTTGGGGTATGGTGTGTTCTTGATTCTATGACTTATAATTGCAAAAGGAAAATGCAATAATCAAACAATAATTCCCACAAAATTATTATCACTTAGGTGTCGGATGCAACCGAGAATGCACCTATTTTGCCAATTTTGAAATGAAGGTGTCGAGTAAAATCGAGAATGCACCTTATTTCCAACTTTTGCAACAAAAATGTGTATTTTTGCAAGAATGATATTTTTATGTCTCCTACTTTGTTTTACAATTTTGCAAAAGAAGTACAAGTGTTGTCTTCCCCCTTAATTTGCAAAATGTAGAATTTAGAGCACTCCTTTCAAGACAAGTCGACACACGACCCACGTTTGAAAGGCTTCCAGAACCAGTCGATAAACGACTTGGTTTTAGTGGACCCAAGGTTTCAAATTCTTCTCAAGTTTGCAAAAAAATTGCAATTTTATGTCTTATATCCCCTTTTTATGTTGCAAAATTACAAGGTTTGAGAAGTTGTAGGTTTACTAATTTTGCAAGAATAATGGTGCTCTTAAATGTCTTATATCCCCTTTTTGAGAGAAAACAAAAGCCCCATTTGATTTGTAAATTGCAAAAAAAATAACCCTCTTTTCTTTAATTTGCAAAATTTAAATAAAAAAATTTATCATATAATTTAATTTAATAAAAAAATAAACTAATGTCTTATATAAAAAAAAAATCAAATTTAAAAAAAATGATTTTTTTTTTAAAACATAAGTTATATGTTAATTTATTAAATCAAATATAAAAAAAACTTTTAAATTTAAATAAAGTTGAAATTAAAGAAAAAAAATTCTTTACCTTGGTTTTATAAGGCAAAAGAATGCCTTTTGACTCCCGTGGGAGTCGAACCCTTGATTCCCCGCCTAGGGCCTTAGCCCGGCCCGATCTAGAGGGCCCGATGGGAAGGAAGGCACCAATCGTGCCATTTAAAGCCTTATTTCGACTTTAATAGAAGGAAATTAAATTTCCTTCAAGACTTTTAGTCCCACATTGCCTAGAAGGCAATGTTTTTGCTCTTTAAAAGAGCAAAAGTGTGTATAGCGCTATGAATTTCTGAGGGTAGTCATACCCACGCATGGTTGGTTTTGTTGCCAGATGTGTACTGTTAGCATCGCGACACGTGGCTAGTCCGTCATGTTGTTGCCCAATGTTAGGTCTAGTGGCACGTGGCTTATTGCCACATGTCACTTTTGTATGTGTCCGCTTTGTCAGGTCCAGTTAGCGCTCAGCGTCACATGTCACATCTTATGTGTCCACTTCGTCAGGTCCAGTCAGCGCTTAGCGCCAGGTGTCACGTCTGTATGTGTTCATTCAACTATTTGATGCCACCTCATGCCTCCACCTATCACCTCTAGCTTAGGGCTCTATCTTAGTTGTCACGTAGCCATAGGTTTACTGCCCTATCAATGTTATGTTGGTGCTCACCAATTGGTAGGATCCACCTTGGATCCGAGGGCACTCCTGCCTTCAGTTTTCGTACACCTAACAATGTTTCGGGGGTGGTCCCCACTATCAGGACAATGTGTCGGGGGCGGTCCCCACTGTCAGTCTCCTGGTCTTGAGCTGACAAGGGTTGGCCCTTAGATTTAGAGGGCGCTCCTACCCTCTTGTCTAGGTGGCTACCTCGAGCGGGTCAGTCTTCCTTGTTCGACCGCCAGAGGATGCTCCTGCCCTCGTTGAGCGGTCAATCGGAGACTGGTTGGTGATATAAGGAGGGCGCTCCTACCCTCTCTTAGCCGTCTGATCACCTGCCTCCTCGGAGGCTCTATGGGCCCGAGAATGGTGGAGCTACCAAGAAAAAACAACCTTAGGAGATTACAAGATTAATTAATGAACATGAATAAATCAAATCCTACTCCTTGGAACGAGAGTCACTTTGTCCAGCTTGGAACGTCTCTCGTCTTGTCCAGTTCGATGCTTCCTCCCTCCGTGGCTCTGATACCAATGTGAGAATAACTCACTCTAAAATGAAATTAATTAATAATTCAACATTAGACTAGACTTGTAATGTCGTAGACTTATATAAGTTACAAAATATGAATATTAACCAAATACCACAAATAACGCTAACGGAGCGCGTTAGGAGAGTACTATGCTAACAACTAACTACGTAGTCAAATTGACTATGACTAACCTAGGATATTTAGATAAATATCCAAAAGGTAAATAGTAAATAGTAAAATGTAACTAACCTAGTAGTAAAAGTAAATACTAGTGGTAAAAAGTAACAAGCTACTTTTTACCATCCAGTAAATAAAATCTACCTAATGTAGGGAAAGGGTAAAATATCCAAATGATGGAATATTTACTCTAACAGTTTCACTAAAAATGGTATTAGAGCCACGATCTTGCGCTTGTTTTGGTAATTATTGGTCAACTATGATACTAAAAATTTAGAATTTTTTTATAGAAAATATCTGGTTCAAGCTTTGCAAAAGGGTTACTCACAGTCTTTCCTGGTAACTAATGTTCAACTATTGATTTTGGATGTATAGAACCATTTCAAAACCTTCATAAAGGGTATCCAAATGAGAGGTTGTTGTTGATCGATCCATTGTGTAATCCACTAGATATTTATTACGACACATAGAGAACCATCATGCTAAAAATTGGATATACCTTTGAGCAATTTTAATATAATAATCAAGTCACTAGAATAAAGAAGCACCGACGATATCAATTTATGTACGCACTTTCATGTTGGCTAAGGAAAATAAATTAATTATCTAAAGTTTCAATATATTCGATCCAGAGAAACCTTAAATTGATGCGAGTTAGCATCGAGAGAAAAAAAATAGTCAGCGGTATTCCTAGGGTGTAGGTGATGCATTCGTCGTATTTGGCATGCATAAATATATTCAAGCAAGAAATTCGGGTGCAAATAGGGTTAGTACATGATATTCAAGTGTGCGTGGCCTATAAAATAAAAATATTATTATGTGAAATTCCTTCATCAGACGACCGTTATAAAATCCTTCTCATATCAATTTACGCCAATTCAATTACTAAGACAAAAAAAATTTGCAAAGTGGTATTTTCTCACACGTGCATTATATTTTCTAAGTCCTAATACTTTATCTAGATTTGAGATATGAAGCGAAGGTAAGCAAAGGAGCAATATTACATACCGTTAAGAAAATTCAATCTGGGTAGTTAAAGCTTCAAAGATCCTAGGTGAAGTTTTATCGACGTCACTTGAGTAGAATTAAAAATTATTTCTAAAGTGGTGGACAGCTTTGTGCAATATTAACATTTTTAAAGATTACAATAAGTCAATCTCGTTACGCTGCAAGCCACTTAAACATATTTTAGCAGTGTAAAGACAAGGGTGTTTCGTACTCATACGTGGATTAAAAAGTCTTGCAAGCCAATTTATTTATGAAGGAAAGGAATAACACTACCTTCCAATGATTCATAGGTGCAGTCTCTCGATTTCCAATGTAGCCTCATCCTCAGTAGAGTTGTGCAGGTAATTCAATAGCCTTGATTATTCCTGATCGAAACATAACTCTCCACGTACTCAAAAATTACTGTCATGCCTAAGTTACAAATAATTGGAATCAACCATTTATTTTTGTTTTGTCCATAGTTTTATTTTTGCATATTAATAACATCTTAGCAAACTAAGTCTTTTATCCCATACTAAGCATGTGAAATTCTTTTAGTGGTTTATTAGTGTGCAAGTACACTATTGAAGTGTGACCAACACTTCAGGTCACACGTCCATCCTGCATATGCGTCCATCTCACCTTTCCATAAGTCATCTATTTGCATTCTCATTCGAGGGTATTCACTAGTTTTATCTTATGGTATCGAAGTTGTGTCTTGTTCACATCCCCCTCATCGCATATAATATTAGAAATCAAGCTGAATATAGTCGTTGGTCTGGTATCGGTATCTTGTCCTAGGTGTAGGTGTCTTGAGTCTACCCTAGTTGTTTTGTCTTGTGTTGGAAGATACCCATTGGGAGACCACATTGTTGGTAGATAACCATTGAAAGACCTTTGAAGCTAGTTTTAGTTGCACCGTTGGTTGTGCTCATCAATTGACGATTGAAAATAATAACCAATTTTGAACAAATTTGAATCAAAACTAGCACCAATCATAACCGTGGGAGATAACCCTTGGGAAATGGTTGAAAGGATATAAAATAAAGGTGAAGCAAGTGCTAAATATAAATTTGGTTATAGCAGTTGGAAATCAAAGTTATCCATTGATTGTGTTCAAATCAAACTAGCTATTGGAGCAAAATATAGTTGAAAACAACCAAATTTTGGTCAAAATTTTTGCAATTTTCTTATAAATCAAATGCATGAGTGACCAAACCACTCCTAACAAGTGGAAGATAGGACCAAATGGAATATTACAAAGTGCCAATAATGTAAACAAAGGATCACTAAATTTACCAAGAAGACGTCCATGAAATAAAGGTACGTAGCATAACTCTCCTATTAGAATTAATAGTTTCAACCCTCACCACTGGTCCATGGCTACTCCAAATCAAGATAATTCCAACATCCTCCCTAATCCCGACCATAATGGTAATGTGTCTAACCAAGAAGAATTTATCATTAATCAACAAGACATTATTTCTAAAATTCCCCTCATAATAGACGTCAATGTATGTGAGTGTTTGGGCCAACAACAACAAGACTTAGTGAATGTGTGTTTAGTAGTACGAGAGATACAAGAGTCAGTGGATTTACTAATACAAAAAAAATAAACAATTCTCTCAAGCCATTCCCAATCCTCCACCTATCAATGCCAACCCTCCACCTATAAATGCCAACCCTCCACCTATAAATACCAACTCTCCACCTTTATATACTCATCAAACATCAATACCTCCACAAAATTCCTTTGATTTTGATCCTTTCACAAGTGGTAACTCCTAATTCTTAGAATGGCATCATGATGCCCAAGTTCCTCATACCGACATACCCACTTTTGAAGGATACGATCTCATAATGGTATTTTTTGTTTATATCATATTCCTAAAACTGGTCGAGTTGCATATGCATCTTGTAAACTAGGAACCCAAGCTTATCAATGGTTGTTATGGTAGTTTTGTCAACATAACCGATCTCATATGTGACCTAAATTTAATGAACTTTTTCGTAAAATATTTGATAAGGTTTCATCTTCATCAGCCGCATGGATCTCAAGTAAACTGGTTCAGTAGAATATTATGTATTAGAGTTCACAAGTCTTCTTACTTACACACATGAATTAAACCCAGTAGTAATGATGTCTACTTTACATCAAGGTCTCAAGAATAGAATCCAAAAAGAAGTTGATATTCATGATCCATGTACTATAGATGAGGCTACCAGAATAGCTCAAGCAATCAAAACTAAACTTCAATATGGGGTGTCCTATGAACTTGATTCTAATTTACATTGACCTTTTCACAATAATGAACAATCATCAAGATGTTTCTTCTCTAAATGTCATTCTTATCATCCTAGAGATCAATCATGTGTAGTTCATCAAACCTTTCAAGTAGAATTCAAAAATAAATAAAAATAAGGAGAAGAAGAAGATATAACTCAACAAGAATCACCCACAAATATAGAATAACTCTCAGTGAATACTAATGAAGCAACACTAGATGATGACACTATTGCTATCTCAATACATGCACTTATGGTGTTAACAACTCATCATACAATTAAGGTACAAGGATTTATTAGGCACAAGCATATTAATGTGTTGATTGATTTAGGTAGTACACATAACTTTATTGATATAAAAACATCTAAAGCATTAAACTTATACATTAATACGACCAATCAAGATAAGTTCCAAATTTTAATTGCAAATAGAGGAAATGCTCAATGTGTAGATAGAACATATCTAGTTTCAATCCAAATGGTAAATTACACTTGACGAGGTACTCTCTTCATTATGAACCTAGGAAATACAGATGTTATTTTGGGCATTGAATGGTTAGCATAGCTATATGATGTTACTTTTAATTTTTGAAGATTATATATCAAATGGAAGGAGAACGAGAAGACTATTTGTCTTCAAGGAATTCAATCTCCACCATCTAATATGGTGAGTTCCCATTGCATGAAGAAGTTATTGGATAAGGGTGCTCACAGATTTATAGCTCAAATAAATTCCATGGAAGCTCAATCCTTGGACACTTGGGCGATTATCTCAAAGGATATTCAACCTATTGTGAATAATTATGAATAATTTTTTAGCAAACCAAAAGGTCTACGTCCTAAACGATCACATGACCATGTTATCCATCTTGTTCCTAGTAGTCTTCCTCCTAATGTTCATCCTTATTTCTATCCTCAACCTCAAAATATAGAAATAAAAAATATAGTACAAGAAATATTAGAACATGGCATAATTCATCCTAGCATTAGTCCTTACTCATCACCTATGGTAATGGTACGTCGTAAGGATGACTCTTGGCAAATGTCTCCAGATTTTAAACCTCTCAAAAAAATTACCATCAAGGATAAGTTCCCTATTCCTATCATTGATGACTTATTAGATGAATTACACAATGCTAGTTATTTCACTAAATTGGATATTCGTTCCAACTTTCACCAAATCAGGGTTAAGGAAGAGGACATACCTAAAACTACTTTTCAAACTCATGAGGGCCATTATGAATTCTTAGTCATACCTTTCGGTATTACTAAATCTCCATCAACATTTCAAAGCCTTATGAACCATGTTTTTAGGCCATATATTCGTAAGTTCGTTCTAGTTTTCTTTAGTGATATCCTAATTTACAGCAAATCTTGGAAAGATCATCTAACCCATGTTGACAAGGTTCTTCATTTACTACATAAGGAAAAACTTTTTGTTAAAATATCCAAATGTGCCTTTGGGGTCCAAGAAATTGAATAATTAGGTCATATTTTATCTCATGAAGGAGTCAAAGTAGACCCTCAAAAAATCAAAGCTATTCAATATTGGCCTCTACCTAAATTCCTCAAAAAATGTAAGGGATTCCTAGGTATTACAGGTTATTACCAAAAATTTATACGCAATTATGGCAAAATCATAGCTCCTATCACAACACTTACCAAAAATTATGCTTTTAAATGGAATGAAGCATATTCTCGGGTATTCCAAGCACTTAAAGAATCTATGAGCTTGACTACAGTATTGGCTACTCTAGATTTTAGTAAACCCTTCGTCATCAAGTGTGATGCTTCTGGTATAGGAATTGGTGCAGTTTTAATGCAATATGGTCAACCCTTGGCTTTCAAAAGTAAGCAATTGTCAGGAAAAAAATTGGGATGATCCACATATGAGAAAGAAATATTGGTTATTTTACACACCATCAAGAAATGGAGGCATTATTTACTCAGTAGTCGCTTCATCATAAAAACTAATCATAGTAGTCTTAAGCACTTTCTAGAACAACATTTCTCTTATCCTTAATAAAATAAGTGGATGACCAAAGTATTGGGTTATGATTTCATCATTGAGTAGAAGAAGGGAAAATAAAATGTGGTAGATGATGTATTATACCATAAATATAAAGATGAAGTCTCCATTAATTCCATTTCTATTCCTTGTTCTCAATGGGTTTCTCAAATTCAATAAGAATGATTGGTTGATATTGAGGTTTCTTATATTATTCAAGATATGAATAAAGGATCATCAAAACATTCTTATTTTTCATATATGGATTGGGTGCTACGCAAGAAGGATCACATTTACATTCTATAGGGTTCCACCATTAAAACCATAATTCTTGAAGAATCACATTCATATCCATTAGCTGGGCACTCAAGATTCTTGAAAATATATCATAGGGTGAAATAATATTTGTTGGCAATTTTGGATACCTTGGGTACATTGCCTTTGCTCTAAGTGTAGATGTTGTCATTGATGTCAAGAAGGTCTTGAAGCAATTTGGTTTGATGTCAAAGAATGTGTTTTGATGAAGGTTTTAGTTTGGAAAGTGAGTTTCCAAGAAGATCAGAGTAGCCTAGTTACAAAAGATCAAGAAAAAGACAAGTAAGAAAAAGTATGCAGGCAGATGGAAAAACTGTCACGATTTCGTGACATGTTTTTGGAGAGAGAAAGTCCTGGTAAAACTGTCATGATTTTGCGACATGTTTTAGGAGAGAGAAAGTTCTAGCAAAAGTGTCACGATTTCGCGACACGCTGGAAGACAGAGACGAAGCTGGAAAAACTGTCGCGATTTCGTGACATGTTGGCAGAGAAAGAGAGCAAGTTGGAAAGTGTCACAATTTTGTGACATGTCGCATTTTCGTGACTCAGAAAGTGCAGGAAGGCAGAGAAGGAAAAGTGTCACGATTTCGCGACACATTGCCAGGAAAGTTGTACAGACAAAAAGGTGTCGCGATTTCGTGACATATTGCAGAAAAGAGAGTCCGTAGTGTGAACTGTCATGATTTCATGACAAGATTGAAGAGAGAGAGTTTTTTAGGAACTGTCACGATTTCGTGACATGATGCAAAGTTCCAAGTGAGGACTGTCGCGTTTTTGCGACATGCTGCAGAGGTCAAGTTGAGGACTGTCGCGATTTTGTGACATGCTGAAAAGCTCGAAGTGAGAACTGTCACGATTTCATGACATGCAACAAAGGGAAGAGTCTAAAAGGAGAAGCATCACGATTTTGTGACAAGTTGTAAGGAAAGCTTTCGAAAGCTGAAAGCATCATGATTTCGCGATAGGATGAAAGAAAAATGTACGGATGTAGAAAGTGTCACGATTTCATGACAGGCAGAAAAGATAGCGTACAAATGCAGGAAGCGTCACGATTTCGTGACAGGCAGAAGTGAAGAAGCCAGCGGATGAAGTTGTAGCGATTTCATGATAGGTTGAAAGAAAAGCATACGGATGGTGAAAGAGTCGCGATTTCATGACAGAAACTGGAAGCAGGTCTTCTATAGGAGAAGTATCATGATTTTGCGATAGAAGCAGAGAGGAAGGCTATGAAGACAAAAGCGTCACAATTTTGTGACATGTTCCAATTTTGTTAGTGTAAGGTAGAAAAGAGCTTAAGGCAGCATAAGTGTCACGATTTTGCGACATGTTCCAGTTTCGCGAGTGTAAGGCAGAAAGAAGTGCAACGCAACAAAAGTGTCACGATTTTGTGACAAAATCTGAGAGGAAGGCCATGAAGACTAAAGTGTCATGATTTCGTGACAGGAGTGAAGATGACATCAACAAAAGACAAAAGTGTTGCGATTTCACGACAAGGACGTAGTCAAGGTAGACAAAAGCAAAAGTGTCACGATATCAAGACAATAGCCAAACGAAAGTGTACGGCTGCAAAAATGTCGTGATATCGTGACATGTTGTGGTTTCACGGCAGAAGCTCTGAAGCACAGAGGTGGTTGAAGCCGATAGAGTTAAATCTGGGCCGACGCAACATAGGGTTTTGCAGCCAACATAGTGTAAGGGTTACAGCCAACTAAGATTGAGTGTTTTGATCTTAGAATTTATGCTATAAAAGGAGGGTTGTTTCGAGATTGTAAGTATGGAATGCATGTATCAAATTTGTGCAAGTGAAGTCTGTTGTGCGCAAGAGAGCGAATCGAGTCGAATCGATCGAAGTGTGCATTCGAAGTGTGACTTTCGCAAAAGCAAAGTGCGAGGAGAAGTTCGATCTTCGAGAAGCAGAGTGTGCAAAATCTGTGTTGCTGTGTTTTTCGTAGAAGTGCATAAGTTGATCAAGTGCTGTTGTGTTTGCATGTTCAGTGCAAAAGTTGGTTTTGACCAAGTGCGGCTGTAACAGAACAGAAAGAGATTTAAGGATAGAATTGTGCCAAGACCGAAGTATTGTGTTTTGTGTAGACCAAAGAATAGAGGAAGAGGACAGACTTGTGCCAGACCGAAGGACTGTGTTTGGTGCAGACCAGAGAAACAGAATTGAGGACATTTGTGCTAGACCGAAGGACTATGTTTAGTGCAAATTTGAGGACCGGCTTTGCAGTGATAGAGTTGAGGACAGAGATCTCCAACCCAGAGCAGGGAAGACAGGTGTCTTATGTGGATAGAGTTCCACTTGCTAAGGGCAAAGGAGGTAGAGGTCTTCTAGAGGATCACCATTAAAGAGCAAAGCTAGGGGAAGGTATCTCCTTTGGGTTGGTGCCCATAAACTTTGTAATTGGGAAAGGTTTCCCAGAATTTGAGGTGATAAAATTTAGTGAGAAATTTTATCCATGGAGTAGCCCGCATTGGGTGAACCACGTAAATTGTTGTGTCTCTTTGTGGATGGTGTGTTGTGCATTATTTTAATTGTTGCTATTGATACTGCTATCTATACATTGCATAATACTGATTTGAAAGTTGATTTAAAGCAAAAGTAAAAAGTGGTCTTATACTGTTCACCCCCCTCTCAGTATAAGCTTGTGTTCTTCAATTGGTATCAGAGCGGGTTCCTTCGAGAAGGTTTAACAACTTGAAGGAAGAACTGATTAAGAACACAATGGATTATTCAAGTGGCAATGCAAGCACCTATCCTTGATGGATCAGATTTTGGTCTCGTGGAGTGCTAGAATGAAGGTTTATCTAATGGCACTTGGTAATGAGGTATGGGAAGTAATTGAAGATGGGTACACTATCCCTGTAAATGGTCCATACACTAAAGAAGATAGGCTCCTACATCACAGCAATTCAAAAGCTATGAATGCAATCCTGAAAGGCTTACAGAAAGCAGATCTTACCAAGGTGATTCACTGCAAGACAGCTAGTGAAATGTGGAAACAGCTGCAGGTGGTTCATACAGGTGATGCAAATGTTCGAAAGGCCAAATTGAGACACTTTAAAGGTATGTTTGAACAACTCAAAATGAATGATGATGAAAATATTAGTGACTACATGCTTCGTATGGATGAGATTGTTAACTCCATGAAAGACTTAGGTCTTGAACTTGCTGAAAATGATGTGTGTGATAAGATTTTAAGATCTCTTCCTAATAGATTTAGTGAAAATATTTTTGCCATTGAGGAAGCTAAAGATCTAGATAAATTGAAAAATAATGAGCTCCATAGTATACTTGCAGCATTTGAGCTGAGAACTCAAGTGAAAGTTGATGTCAAGAAAGAGGTAGCCTTCAAAGCTACCAAGAAATCAAAGAGCAAACAGATTCAAGAGAGTGATGAGTCCTCTAGTGATGAAGAGGCATATTACAACAAGAAAGGCAAGTTTTCCAGAAAGCACAAGAGCATGAAAAACATAAGATGTTTCAACTATGGGAAGTTTGGTCATTATGCTACTGACTGTACTGTTTCAAAGAATGAAAGTGATGAAGATATACAGGATTCTAAGAGCAAGGATTCTGAAAAGCACAAGCATCACAAGAAGAGCAAATATGAGTACAACAATCATGGAAAGAGGCATTCTCACAAACACAAGAAGAGCTTCTACCTAGACAAAGCAAGTAAGTGTTCTAGTAGTGATAGTGAAAGCTCTTCTAGTGATAATGAAAATGAGATGTTGTTCATTTTAGAAAAGGAGGAAGAACCGAAACATAAATTCATTGTCATGAAATGTTTTAGATGTGGAAATTTTGGGCACCTTGAGGATAATTGCAAAAATAATGATTTGGTTGCTAGTATGTATGAGGATGCTTCAGAAAACTACAATGAAGATGCATGTATGGTTTTTGAAAAGGGTAGCACCTCTAGTGATAAGAAATCTGAAAAAGGCCTTGATAATTCAAAATGCAATCAAATAGAGGATCTTGAATGTGAACTTACTAATGCTCTCAGTGTTTTGAAAAAGGAAAGAAAGAAGAATGCTAGACTCAAGGATAAGTTAGATGAATGTTGTATGGAGAGAGATGAGCTTATAGAAAGTCTTGACATCTCTATGGCTAAGACACAAGAACTCAAGAATGAGTTAGATTCTAAGATTCTGGAGTATAGTGAGTTAGAACAGGAAATGGCTTCTTTGGAAGAGGAAACTAAAAAATACAAGGATAAATTGTATAGGTTTCAAGAAAGCTCCAAAAAGGTTAATTCTCTCATCAAAGGTCAAAGAAAACCAATAGATAAAACAGGTCTCGGTTTTGTTGAGCCGCACAAGGAACAAGTTGGGGAATCTAGCAAGAGATTTCAAAAGGAAGAGAGTTCTGATGAAGAAAGTACTTCAGATCATGAGTCCATAAGTGATAAATGCGCAAAAATAGAAAATAGAATTTTTAATGCAAAGAAGAAGGTTTCGGGACCCAAGAGGTCGAATAAAAGAAAATTTCACGATAGATGTTTTGCGTGTCACAAGTTTGGTCACATGGCTGTACATTGCATGACTCAAGTGAAGAGAGTAAATGACAGTTTCAGGGGCCATAATTTCTTTCAAGGGTATTGCTACTCTTGTCAACAGTTCGGGCACAAGGCAATTTTTTGCAAGGCAAATAATAGGAACTAGGTTAGTCAGAATAGGCGGATTCAAAGAACAGCTATGCCTAAAAGAAATAATATTGTTACTTGTTATAAGTGCAACAATGCAGGTCACACAGCCAGACAGTGTAGAGCTGATCTTCCAAGGTACAAGAACAGGAACAGTGGTATAAACAGGTCCAAGGATCAAGGCGTGGACAAGAAAAGAGATGAGAACAAGAACAAGAAAAGTGACAAGAACAGAAACATTGACAAAGAGTTCAAGAGAAGGCCCGACAAAGAAATTGTAGACACTGATGATGATGAGTGCCTAATGGGAGTTTCACTCCCACCCTTGTTTTAATTCACCTCATCAGGAGGTGGGGGAGGGACTAAGCTAAGAAGCTCATTCTTAGTCCCAAGCCCCAAAGGTGACCCTTTGCCATTGATGACAAAGGGGGAGAGATATGAGTAAGGGGGAGAGCTTCATAGTGAAGAAGAGAGCTTCAAGTCAGGGGGAGCAAAAACTTCAAAGGCAGATTCTCAGTTGTTGGATCAGTTGGTTTCAGTTTTGGCTCTTGACTAGTGTTTTCAGTTAAGGTTTGCCATCAATGACAAAGGGGGAGATTGTTGGCAATTTTGGGTACCTTGGGTACATTGCCTTTGCTCTAAGTGTAGATGTTGTCATTGATGTCAAGAAGGTCTTGAAGCAATTTGGTTTGATGTCAAAGAATGTGTTTTGATGAAGGTTTCAGTTTGGACAGTGAGTTTCCAAGAAGATCAGAGTAGCCCAGTTGCAAAAGATCAAGAAAAAGACAAGTAAGAAAAAGTATGCAAGCGGCTGGAAAAACTGTCACGATTTCGTGACATGTTTTAGGAGAGAGAAAGTGTTGGCAAAACTGTCACGATTTCGTGACATGTTTGAGGAGAGAGAAAGTTCTAGCAAAAGTGTCACGATTTCGCGACATGTTGGAAGACAGAGACGAAGCTGGCAAAACTGTCGCGATTTCGCGACATGTTGGCAGAGAAAGAGAGCAAGTTGGAAAGTGTCGCGATTTCGTGACATGTCGGCATGACTCAAAAAGTGCAGGAAGGTAGAGAAGGAAAAGTGTCACGATTTCGTGACACATTGCCAGGAAAGTTGTACGGACAAAAAGGTGTCGCGATTTCGTGACATATTGCAGAAAAGAGAGTCCGTAGTGTGAACTGTCGCGATTTCGCGACAAGATCGAAGAGAGAGAAAGTTATTCAGGAACTGTCATGATTTCGTGACATGATGCAAAGTTCCAAGTGAGGACTGTCACATTTTCGCGACATGCTACAGAGGTCAAGTTGAGGACTGTCACGATTTCATGACATGCTGAAAAGCTCAAAGTGAGAACTATCATGATTTCGTGACATGCAGCAAAGGGAAGAGTCTGAAAGGAGAAGCGTCACGATTTCACGACAAGTTGCAAGGAAAGCTTTCGAAAGTTGAAAGCGTCACGATTTCACGACAGGATGAAAGAAAAATGTACGGATGCAGAAAGTGTCACGATTTCACGACAAAAAAGATAGCGTATGGATGCAAAAAGCGTCACGATTTCACGACAGGTAGAAGTGAAGAAGCCACGGATGAAGTTGTAGCGATTTCATGACAGGCTGAAAGAAAAGCGTACGAATGGTGAAAGAGTCACGATTTCACGATAGAAACTGGAAGTAGGTCTTCTATAGGAGAAGTGTCACGATTTCACGACAGAAGCAGAGAGGAAGGCTATGAAGACAAAAGCGTCACGATTTCATGACAAAAGCTGAGAGGAAGGCCATGAAGACTAAAGTGTCATGATTTCATGATAGGAGTGAAGATGACGTCAACAAAAGACAGAAGTGTCACGATTTCGTGACAAGGACGTAGTCAAGGCAGACAAAAGCAAAAGTGTCACGATATCGTGACAATAGCCAAACGAAAGTGTACGGCTGCAAAAATGTCATGATATCATGACATGTTGTGGTTTCACGGTAGAAGCTCTGAAGCACAGAGGCGGTTGAAGCCGATAGAGTTAAATCTGAGCCGACGAAGATTAGGGTTGTGCAGCCAATGGATTCTAGGGTTACAGCCGACTAAGATTGAGTGTTTTGATCTTAGAATTTATGCTATAAAAGGAGGGCTATTTCGAGATTGTAAGTATGGAATGCGTGTATCGAATTTGTGCAAGTGAAGTCTATTGTGCGCAAGAGAGCGAATCGAGTCGAATCGATCGAAGTGTGCATTCGAAGTGCGACTTTCATAGAAGTAGAGTGTGGGGAGAAGTTCGATCGTCGAGAAGTAGAGTGTGCAAAATCTGTGTTGCTATGTTTTTGTAGAAGTGCATAAGTTGATCAAGTGTTGCTGTGTTTGCGCGTTTAGTGCAAAAGTTGGTTTCGACCAAGTGTGGCTATAATAGAACAGAAAGAGATTTAAGGACAGAATTGTGCCAAGACCGAAGTACTGTGTTTTGTGCAGACCAAAGAATAGAGGAAGAGGACAGACTTGTGCCAGACCGAAGGACTATGTTTGGTGCAAACCAGAGAAATAGAATCGAGGACATTTGTGCTAGACCGAAGGACTGTGTTTAGTGCGAATTTGAGGACCGACTTTGCGATGATAGAGTTGAGGACAGAGATCTCCAGCCAGAGCAGGGAAGACAGGTGTCTTCTATGGATAGAGTTCCACTTGCTAAGGGCAAAGGAGGTAGAGGTCTTCTAGAGGATCACCACTAAAGAGCAGAGCTAGGGGAAGGTGTCTCCTTTGGGTTGGTGCCCATAAACTTTGTAATCGGGAAAGGTTTCCCAGAATTTGAGGTGATAAAATTTAGTGAGAAATTTTATCCGTGGAGTAGCCCGCATTGGGTGAACCACGTAAATTGTTGTGTCTCTTTGTGGATGGTGTGTTGTGCATTGTTTTAATTGCTGCTATTGATACTGCTATCTATACTCTGCATAATACTGATTTGAAAGTTGATTTAAAGCAAAAGTAAAAATTGGTCTTATATTGTTCACCCCCCCCTCTCAGTATAAGCTTGTGTTCTTCAATTGGTATCAGAGCAGGTTCCTTCAGAAAGGTTTAACAACTTGAAGGAAGAACTGATTAAGAACACAATGGATTATTCAAGTGGCAATGCAGCACCTATCCTTGATGGATCAGATTTTGGTCTATGGAGTGCTAGAATGAAGGTTTATCTAATGGCACTTGGTAATGAGGTATGGGAAGTAATTGAAGATGGGTACACTATCCCTGTAAATGGTCCATACACTAAAGAAGATAGGCTCCTACATCACAACAATTCAAAAGCTATGAATGCAATCCTGAAAGGCTTATAGAAAGCAGATCTTACCAAGGTGATTCATTGCAAGACAACTAGTGAAATGTGGAAACAGCTGCAAGTGGTTCATACAGGTGATGCAAATGTCCGAAAGGCCAAATTGAGACACTTTAAAGGTATGTTTGAACAACTCAAAATGAATGATGATGAAAATATCAGTGACTACATGCTTCGTATGGATGAGATTGTTAACTCCATGAAAGACTTAGGTCTTGAACTTGCTGAAAATGATGTGTGTGATAAGATTTTAAGATCTCTTCCTAATAGATTTAGTGAAAATATTTCTGCCATTGAGGAAGCTAAAGATCTAGATAAATTGAAAAAGGATGAGCTCCATAGTATACTTGCAGCATTTGAGCTGAGAACTCAAGTGAAAGTTGATGTCAAGAAAGAGGCAGCCTTCAAAGCTACCAAGAAATCAAAGAGCAAACAGATTCAAGAGAGTGATGAGTCCTCTAGTGATGAAGAGGCATATTACAGCAAGAAAGGCAAGTTTTCCAGAAAGCACAAGAGCATGAAAAACATAAGATGTTTCAACTGTGGGAAGTTTGGTCATTATGCTACTGACTGTACTATTTCAAAGAATGAAAGTGATGAAGATATACAGGATTCTAAGAGCAAGGATTCTGAAAAGCACAAGCATCACAGGAAGAGCAAATATGAGTACAACAATCACGGAAAGAGGCATTCTCACAAACACAAGAAGAGCTTCTACCTAGACAAAGCAAGTAAGTGTTCTAGCAGTGATAGTGAAAGCTCTTCTAGTGATAATGAAAATGAGATGCTGTTCATTTCAGAAAAGGAGGAAGAACCGAAACATAAATTCATTGTCATGAAATGTTTTAGATGTGGAAATTTTGGGCACCTTGAGGATAATTGCAAAAATAATGATTTGGTTGCTAGTATGTATGAGGATGCTTTAGAAAACTACAATGAAGATGCATGTATGGTTTTTGAAAAGGGTAGCACCTCTAGTGATAAGAAATCTAAAAAAGGCCTTGATAATTCAAAATGCAATCAAATAGAGGATCTTGAATGTGAACTTACTAATGCTCTCAGTGTTTTGAAAAAGGAAAGAAAGAAGAATGCTAGACTCAAGGATAAGTTAGATGAATGTTGTATGGAGAGAGATGAGCTTATAGAAAGTCTTGACATCTCTATGGCTAAGACACAAGAACTCAAGAATGAGTTAGATTCTAAGATTCTGGAGTATAGTGAGTTAGAACAGGAAATGGCTTCTTTGGAAGAGGAAACTAAAAAATACAAGGATAAACTGTACGGGTTTCAAGAAAGCTCCAAAAAGGTTAAGTCTCTCATCAAAGGTCAAAGAAAACCAACAGATAAAACAGGTCTCGGTTTTGTTGAGCCGCACAAGGAACAGGTTGGGGAATCTAGCAAGAGATTTCAAAAGGAAGAGAGTTCTGATGAAGAAAGTACTTCAGATCATGAGTCCGTAAGTGATAAATGCGTAGAAATAGAAAACAAAATTTTGAATGCCAAGAAGAAGGTTTCGGGACCCAAGAGGTCGAATAAAAGAAAATTTCACGGTAGATGTTTTGCGTGTCACAGGTTTGGTCACATGGCTGTACATTGCATGACTCAAGTGAAGAGAGTAAATGATAGTTTTAGGGGCCGTAATTTCTTTCAAGGGTATTGCTACTCTTGTCAATAGTTCGGGCACAAGGCAATTTTTTGCAAGGCAAATAACAGGAACTGGGTTAGTCAGAACAGGCGGATTCAAAGAACAGCTATGCCTGAAAGAAATAATATTGTTATTTGTTATAAGTGCAACAATGCAGGTCACACAGCTAGACAGTGCAGAGCTGATCTTCCAAGGTACAAGAATAGGAACAGTGGTATAAACAGGTCCAAGGATCAAGGTGTGGACAAGAAAAGAGATGAGAACAAGAACAAGAAAAGTGACAAGAACAGAAACATTGACAAAGAGTTCAAGAGAAGGCCCGACAAAGAAATTGTAGACACTGATGATGATGAATGCCTAATGGGAGTTTCACTCCCACCCTTGTTTTAAATCACCTCATCAGGAGGTGGGGGAGGGACTAAGCTAAGAAGCTCATTCTTAGTCCCAAGCCCCAAAGGTGACCCTTTGCCATTGATGACAAAGGGGGAGAGATATGAGTAAGGGGGAGAGCTTCATAGTGAAGAAGAGAGCTTCAAGTTAGGGGGAGCAAAAACTTCAAAGGCAGATTCTCAGTTGTTGGATCAGTTGGTTTCAGTTTTGGCTCTTGACTAGTGTTTTTAGTTAAGGTTTGCCATCAATGACAAAGGGGGAGATTGTTGGCAATTTTGGGTACCTTGGGTACATTGCCTTTGCTCTAAGTGTAGATGTTGTCATTGATGTCAAGAAGGTCTTGAAGCAATTTGGTTTGATGTCAAAGAATGTGTTTTGATGAAGGTTTCAGTTTGGAAAGTGAGTTTCCAAGAAGATCAGAGTAGCCCAGTTGCAAAAGATCAAGAAAAAGACAAGTAAGAAAAAGTATGCAGGCGGCTGGAAAAACTGTCACGATTTCGCGACATGTTTTAGGAGAGAGAAAGTGTTGGCAAAACTGTCACGATTTCGCGACATGTTTGAGGAGAGAGAAAGTTCTAGCAAAAGTGTCACGATTTCACGACATGCTGGAAGACAGAGACGAAGCTGGAAAAACTGTCACGATTTTGTGACATGTTGGTAGAGAAAGAGAGCAAGTTGGAAAGTGTCGCGATTTCGTGACATGTCACATTTTTGACTCAAAAAGTGTAGGAAGGCAGAGAAGGAAAAGTGTCACGATTTCGTGACACATTGCCAAGAAAGTTGTACGGACAAAAAGGTGTCACGATTTCGTGACATATTGCAGAAAAGAGAGTCTGTAGTGTGAACTGTCACGATTTCATGACAAGATCGAAGAGAGAGAAAGTTATTCAGGAACTGTCATGATTTCGTGACATGATGCAAAGTTCCAAGTGAGGACTGTCACGTTTTCGTGACATGCTGCAGAGGTCAAGTTGAGGACTGTCACGATTTTGCGACATGCTGAAAAGCTCGAAGTGAGAACTGTCATGATTTCGTGACATGCAGCAAAGGGAAGAGTCTGAAAGGAGAAGCGTCGCGATTTCGCGACAGGTTGCAAGGAAAGCTTTCGAAAGCTGAAAGCGTCGTGATTTCACGATAGGATGAAAGAAAAATGTACGGATGCAGAAAGTGTCACGATTTCACGACAGGCAGAAAAGATAGCGTACGGATGCAGGAAGCGTCATGATTTCATGACAGGCAGAAGTGAAGAAGCCAGCGGATGAAGTTGTAGCGATTTCACGATAGGCTAAAAGAAAAGCGTACGGATGGTGAAAGAGTCATGATTTCACGATAGAAACTGGAAGCAGGTCTTCTATAGGAGAAGTGTCACGATTTCATGACAGAAGCAGAGAGGAAGGCTATGAAGACAAAAGTGTCACGATTTCATGACAAAAGCTGAGAGGAAGGCCATGAAGACTAAAGTGTCATGATTTCGCGACAGGAGTGAAGATGACGTCAGCAAAAGATAGAAGTGTCACGATTTCGTGACAAGGACGTAGTCAAGGCAGACAAAAGCAAAAGTGTCACGATATCGTGACAATAGCCAAAAGAAAGTGTACGGCTGCAAAAATGTCGTGATATCGTGACATGTTGTGGTTTCATGGTAGAAGCTCTGAAGCACAGAGGCGGTTGAAGCCGACAGAGTTAAATCTGAGTCGACAAATATTAGGGTTGTGCAGCCGATGGATTCTAGGGTTACAGCCGACTAAGATTGAGTGTTTTGATCTTAGAATTTATGCTATAAAAGGAGGGCTATTTCGAGATTGTAAGTATTGAATGCGTGTATCGAATTTGTGCAAGTGAAGTCTGTTGTGTGCAAGAGAGCGAGTCGAGTCGAATCGATCGAAGTGTGCATTCAAAGTGCGACTTTCATAGAAGCAGAGTGCGGGGAGAAGTTCGATCGTCAAGAAGCAGAGTGTGCGAAATTTGTGTTGCTGTGTTTTTCGTAGAAGTGCATAAGTTGATCAAGTGCTGCTGTGTTTGCGCGTTTAGTGCAAAAGTTGGTTTCGACCAAGTGCGGCTGTAACAGAACAGAAAGAGATTTAAGGACAGAATTGTGCCAAGACCGAAGGACTATGTTTTGTGCAGACCAAAGAACAGAGGAAGAGGACAGACTTGTGCCAGACCGAAGGACTGTGTTTGGTGCAGACCAGAGAAATAGAATCGAGGACATTTGTGCTAGACCGAAGGACTGTGTTTAGTGCGAATTTGAGGACCGACTTTGCGGTGGTAGAGTTGAGGACAGAGATCTCCAGCCAGAGCAGGGAAGACAGGTGTCTTCTGTGGATAGAGTTCCACTTGCTAAGGGCAAAGGAGGTAGAGGTCTTCTAGAGGATCACCACTAAAGAGCAGAGCTAGGGGAAGGTGTCTCCTTTGGGTTGGTGCCCATAAACTTTGTAATCGGGAAAGGTTTCCCAGAATTTGAGGTGATAAAATTTAGTGAGAAATTTTATCCGTGGAGTAGCCCGCATTGGGTGAACCACGTAAATTGTTGTGTCTCTTTGTGGATGGTGTGTTGTGCATTGTTTTAATTGCTGCTATTGATACTGCTATCTATACTCTGCATAATACTGATTTGAAAGTTGATTTAAAGCAAAAGTAAAAATTGGTCTTATACTGTTCACCCCCCCTCTCAGTATAAGCTTGTGTTCTTCAATATTTTTATTGGAAAGGATTAAAATTAGATGTCAAGATATTTGTGGTCGAATGTGAAGTATGCCAATGCAATAAAGGTGAAACAGTCAAATCTCTAAGACTTCTACAACTCTTACCAATTTTGAACTGCCAATGGGAACACATATCAATGGATTTCATTGAAGGTCTACCCAAGTCAAATGGTAAAACAGTGATTTTTGTGGTTATAGATCATCGTATTCTCACTTCAATGCTCTACAACACCCATATTTAGCAAGCAAGGTGGCCAACGTATTTATTGACTCCATTTTCAAGTTACATGGCATGCCCAAAATATTGTAAGTGACCGTGATCCCATATTTACTAGCCATTTTTGGAGAGAATTATTTCATCTTAGTGGTACCAAATTAAATATATCATATGCATGCAAATGGAAAATACATTCAATTCATCATTTGCAGAAGATTACAATATATAGATTGAAGAAAATATATTTGGGCTCAACACAGTTGGAGCACCATTTATCTGCGTGAATCAAATCTCAACAATATTGGAGCTTACTCTAAACATAGACTAAGTCCAACCACTCCCTATATGCTCTCAACCTAGAATAGAAAATATGTTACGTAGAATTAGAAATGTGTTCACACTTAGCTACATATAAGTGTGTTCACACTTGGTTATATACAAGGTTCAACATTCTTCCCCTTGATGCTAAAGACACTCATGCAAGAGTTATTTAAGCATCACAAAGTTGGAAGAAAATATTTCTCTTACGTTTCCTCCAATATCGAATCAATAAATCAAAATTTGCAAAAAAATTGTGGTGGCACTCCTTCCACTCTTCATGTGGGATTTTTTGCAAATGCTTTAGTGCCTTCTTTTGTTGATTAGCTCCCCCTTCAACAAAAGTATCTTCTCTTGTGGTGTTCAGCAACCACTCTCATACATATTTATCATTATGATCTTTAAACCATGCTCTCAAATTTTGATCTTCTTTTACATCTTCAACACTAAACAATACTCCACATGAGTATTTACAATTAATCATCTCACATATATTATTATACCATACAACTCTTTCACATATTTCCAAACAAAATATCACAACAAATATGGCCATATAATGACCAACTACATATGCAACAAAAATTTGTTCCTCACACAAATATTTTCTTAAAACAATGGCTTTAAAATATTCCTTTTCCCAAGGAATTTTGAATACTCTATTTGGATCCATGTGATCCAAATTCTCTATCATTGTCTTCTCTCCAAGAAGACTCTTCACCAAAGTTGTCTCAATGATACAATCGCCTCTCAATAATGCCTTTGGAAGATATTATCCTTTCTTTTCATTCCTGCTCACAAAAAAGAAATCATTAATCATAAAAATGTTACCTTTAGTATGAGTATATTTGATGCTTCCCATAAAGCTATTTTGTAGAAGTTCTCCTTCATTGTATGGTGCTTCAATATCAACCATCAACTCTTCACTAAGATTTCTCCTCCTTTGTTCAATCCATGTTGGTGTGTTGAAACACCATTCATTCAAGCAATCATACATTGTTACCTTTTCAAGACAACTCTCTTTCTACAATGTAGTCACTCCAAGTGAGTGATCTTCATCCACAATTGCCTCTTCAAGACAATTCTCAATCTCCTTTGATGATGCCTCCAATACATCATGAAGTCCATTAATGACTATCTCACTATTTCCTATCTCCTCCTTGATATAGTCTTTCTCATAATTTTTTATTCCTTTTATTATCTTAGCCTTGAGATAATATTCCTTATGGAGCATGAAACTTATTACCTTCATCTCGTCTTCCTCTTCTACATTTGGGTAATCATCCCATATAACTTCATTTTCTCTTTCAATAGAGCACACATCCATTCCAAGTGAATGGTATTTAAGATAAGTGATCCAATGGTATTTCATGAACGTTACTTCTCCATCATCATCCCACAAAAATTCTTTATTCTACTGCATGAGAATTGTAGGTGTATACACTCTCCATTTATAGTCTCCATGAGATATTTTTCAGCATAACTCTCTTCAATGAGAATTGTACAAGGCTCCTTCTCATATGCTTCTCCATTAAGGGATTTTGTACTCTCTTCCACACAAGGTTCTTCTTCAAATATGTCTTCCTCTTCAAGAAAGAATTCTCCATTACAAAGCATGTCTTCATATGATTTTTTACAAGAATCTTCAAATAATCCTTCAAATGGATCTAATTCAAAAACTTCTTTAAGGAAGAAAGACTCCTCCTTGCTTAAACAATTTTCATTATTTTCACACATGGCTTTATGGGTGTCCTCATCAAACCCATAAGCATCCTTCAACACTTGCCATGCCATTGTAGCTGATCTACAATTGGCTATGAGAGGTAAAACATGCTTTTCCATTCCTTTCCTCAAATCCATAAGAGCTAAGCAATTTTCATATTGCTTCTCTTTCTTCTCTTTTCTCCCCCCGCCTTGTCGCTTGCTCCAAGTAGGTTCCTTATATCCTTTTTCTAAAATTCTCCAAAGGTATTTGACCATCAACAAAGTTCTCATCCTTATGCTCCAATAAGCATAATCTTCTCCATTGAAACTTGGCACCTTCAAGTCTTCATACATATTTTACATCACAATATTTTTTTTAAAGATAGTCTATAATCTCTACAAAACTCTAGCTGGTTCTTGGCAACAAACCTTTTATTCTTCAAGAACGTTCAACTCCACAAACAAGGCAAAATTTTTACAAACAAAGAAAATTATAGATTTATATCAAACCTCATTCTATCAATTATTTCATAGAGATATTGCTCTACTTCCATATGATCACCTATCTCTTCATGGGAAAAATTGTCAGCTACAAAAATACTGTCATGACTAACAATTATGACTTTAGGAGAATGTGGTTCTGACTCCACTAGCTCAAAATAATCACTGTCACTAATACAAATGATTTCAAGTTCCTGTGGTGCAAACTCAGCAGATACAAACTGGTTAGATTCAAACTCCTCAAGTTCATAATATTTATCCTCACTATCATTTGGAGTGGGTCCACTATCAAAAGAGTCATTATCTTTAGAATCACCATCGTAATCAGTGTCAGGTACTCTAGTTCGCAATTACAGAATTTTGGAGTTGACTAAAGACTGTATTAAGACCATACACACACTTTTTCATCAAATGCTTTAGGAGTCTCTCTGACTAGAAGAGAATGAAGAGCAAGGTAACATCCTTGTGACCTTATCATAATATATCAATGGCTCAAATGTAACCTTATATCTCCAATAATACTTGTCTATTATGTTGTGTGCTCACTGTTCTTCCGGGTAGCAGTAGAATGTCTCCTTCAACACTCCATATGCATACCAAGCTGGTAGTCTCAACACGGCCTTCCACGGTATTCTCTCTGGCATAGACTATCAAATAGTAGTACGAAGTGATGTCCTCCTCATTGTAACAAGACATATTTACAAACACAGTGCTGACTTGTTTTCTTCTCAAGCACAACGCAAAATGTTTCCTTTCATAGTTTTCCTCTGTGTAGGTCTCTTATGCTATGTTGCTCCCAAAACATGATTTCACACCCGCTCCTTTATTCCACTCCTTCCTAGTAATTTCATAAGTTGGAAAACTTTTACAACACTCTATGTACAACTTTTTACACTGGTTTCATGTTCTCCGATTTCAAATTTACTGCAGTGTGTAGTATCATAAGCATAATTTAAAAAATTCATCACAGCATTCTCAACAGGATATTCTAAACAACAATAGTCTTGACTGTCACAAGCTATTCCAAACAAAAAAATTTAGCATCCTCAGCATCCTAGCTCAACGCGTGTCACAAAAATTGTGTCAACACTGACATCTTCACCCAATTGACATCTTCTCATTCGCTTTCCTTGTAGTCCTCGCAGTGTGATGTCTCGTCTCGTCTCAGCGAACATCACAGCGAATGAAAAAGCAATTCACTACTCCCACCTAATTTAAGGCGCATAATCATCTCCTCTCATATGTGATATGCGCTTATGATCTCACAGATCTTCATGAGACTGCAAAAAAAAATGACTTTCTCCACGCCTTTCACTGCAATGTGTGATGTGCGATCTATTTCGCCTTTCGCAAGAAAATTGTCGCATCCAAACTAGAGCAAATTAAAGCAAAGTGCCAACGTCTCCTAAAATGTCATGCTCAACTCGAACAGTACATCAACATTGTAATTCAAATTTCTTGTCTCTCTCAAGGCAAGATTGCCACATTGGATAATATTTGTATCTTCAAAGTGGTGGCTATATTGATGCAGATTAAAAATTCTTTTAATCTCATGCTAGCTCTTCATGCTAGTTCTTCCCTCTTCACACCATAACAACCTGTTTGAACTTTACAGCAACATCCAAATAGCAATAGCTGACATCGTGCTTGTTGAAGAAGTGACAGATATCATGCTAGCCTTTGCATGCAAATCATATCTCCAATGTCTCCATAACTCCATGTCTCTTCCACAAACATCGTAGACCTCCACAGTGATCGTCAGGAACGAACGTCTACACTAAAAAAATAGTCACTTCCACACTAAATCGATCTCCTCCACACTGCAAGTGTTGACATTTTTTACTACGATGAATCATCTTTAGCTATTAATTTATAGATTAATAGTGACAACGCTATGACTCTGCCTCTACACAGCAATATCCTCCATATATTTGTGTAATCTCCTCGTTGTTCTTTCAATGAATGTTACAGCATAACTTTTCTCTAAAACATTTAAACACCGCACTCTCGTAACACATGAAATATTTCAACCACCGCACTCTTGTAACATTTCCAACACACCACCATGCTCTCATAAGACATACAATACTCTCTAAAAAACTTATCTTTCGTGGTTTCAAGGCGGTCATTACAGCAGTGTCTCTTTTTTTATCGAACAACTACGAACCAACTAGATCCAACTTCGTGCTACTTTGTTCCTCCAAATAAATGGCTTTCACACTACTTTGTTCACATAGAACATTACGACACAAACGTTATGGTGCAAATGTTACGACACAGTTTTTCTCTAAAAAATTTAAATAGTGCACTCTTGTAACACATGAAATATTTCAACCATCGTACTTTCATAACATGTCCAACGCACCCCCATGCTCTCATAACACATCCAACGCTCTCTAAAAAACTTCTCTTTCATGGTTTCAAGGCGGTTGTTACAGCAACGTCCCTTTTTTTTTCTTGAACAACTTTGAACCAATCAGATCCAGCTTCGCACTGCTTTGTTCCTCAAAATAAATGGCTTTCACGCTACTTTGTTCACATAGAACGTTACAATGCAAATGTTACGATGCAACACGTCAGTCTACTCACAACAAGACAAACTAGGAAGCTTATCTTCTCTCTCAGCGTGTCTCGCTGACATCTTAAAGCTCCTCATCAATGAATTTCCAAAAATTCATCGTGATTAAAACATTTGCTTTGTCTCGCTTCTCTCAACGCTTGATTAAAGTTTGGGTGTATGTTGTAATCACCTCCACAACATGATGTAGTTTGAAACGTCAGTTTGTATACCAACACTAGCATTGATATGTTTATATGGATTACTCACATAGATCCTCTCAAGCAAAACCTCTCTAGGTGGGCTCACAACAACGTGATGAACAACTGGTGGGCTCACAGGCTTGAATATTCCAAACGCTCTGATACAATCGGTGGACTCATAGGCTTGAATCTTCCAAACGCTCTGATACCAAATGAAAATGGAAAATACATTCAATTCATCATTTGTATAATAATACAATATATAGATCGAAGAAAATCTATTTTGGCTCAACACAGTTGGAGCACCATTTATCTACGTGAATCAAATCTCAATAATATTGGATCTTACTCTAAACATAGACTAAGTCCAACCACTCCCTATATGCTCTCAACCTAGAACATAAATATGCTACATAGAATTAGAAATGTGTTCACACTTAGCTACATATAAGAATGTTCACACTTGGTTATATACATGGTTCAACACTGCATACCATCCCTAAATTGATGGTCAAACTAAAATTGTTAACAAATGTCTAGATACCTATCTACATTGCTTTTATCAAGATAATAATTATCAATGGAGTCAATGAATTTCATTAGGAGAATGGTGGTATAACACTTCTTTCCATTATTCACTCAAGATATCTCCATTTGAAGCATTGTATGGGTTAAAACAACCAACAATCTCATATTATGTTCCAAGATATTCCAAAGTAGCTCAAATCGATGACTGGTTCCAGTATTTCCAGTCAATGCTCAACATTATTAAAGACAATTTGATCCAGGCTCAAAATAATATGAAGTAGCAACAGGACTTACATCATTCAGAATGATAATTCAATATGGGAGATATAGTTTTCTTGTGGCTGCAACCTTATAAGCAATTATCCTTGAATATCAAGACCATTCAAAAGTTGGATACTCGATTATATGGGCCCTACAATATAGTTCGTCACATAGGTGAAGTAGCATATCAATTGGAGCTTCCGCATTCCTCCCATATACATCTAGTTTTTCATGTATCCTATCTCAAAAAAGTGATTGGCCAAAAAGTGCACTTCCAAATAGAGCTCCCAATACTAGATGAATAATGACATATAATTGTTCAACCAGAAGCAATATTGCAAACCAGATCACGTCAACTTCGATCTCTCTAGATTAAATAATTTCTAATCAAATGGTAGGACCTATCAGTAGAATATGCTACATGGGAACCAAAAAGTATTTTCGAGTCATTTCGATCTTTGAGGACAAATATTTTTGAACAAAGGAGACATGTTACAACTCCAATATAGCTAGTCGACTATATTTCCAATTGATTCATTGATTTATGATTTATTCATATTTATAGATGTGTATTAATTTACATTTGATTATCTATCACCAATTAAGGACTTAGCCCTCCTTAAGTGGTAGAGGACATAGCCCTCCTCAAGTGGCAAGGATTTATTTGATTTATTTCAATCAACCTGTTTTTAAATTTATTTTCACAAAGTTTCACTACATCCTTCTCCTTCATCCCAATATCATCCTAAGTTTCCTCTTTAACATACACTACCATAAATTTTGTGACTTTGCTCCAAATGACCTGCCAAACACCATCCAAGGATGAAAAGGTTTCTCTAAAAAAATTGTTATTTCTCTCCAACCACACTTACCATAAAATGAAGTTTAATCCAAGCTTCCACCCGATACGAAGATCTTTAGATTTAAATCTACCTCTCTTCTATTTTTCCCAAATACTAATATGATTTAAATTGATATTGGCTCAAATTTTATAAGCTAAAAACCATACCTCCTAGATCTTATGCTTGAATGGGCACTCAAACATTAAGTGGTTAGATATTTCCTCACTCTTGTTGCATAAAACACATTGATATGGACCAACGATTCCCTTATGTCTTAGATTATCAAAAGTAAGAATTTTATTGTGCATGAACTACCAGGAAAAGAAGTTTACTTTCAACTAAGCCTTGCTATAGTTAAATAACTACACATTTTTTATAAAAAATTTCAATTCTTGATTTTCATTTTCTAGATCTTGTTCATTTTTTTAAATACAAATATTTTATAATTTCACATATTTATTTTTGATATATATTTTTATTAAATATTCACAATACCAAAACTCCTCCTCTAATGTCTATGTACTGCATCTTGGTAGACTAATTTTCCTAAACTGTGTTATTATAGCCTACTTTACTAGCTCTTTGAACTATTAATTTCCTCCTTCAAATATAAATACAATCACAAGAATTATAATAAATATTGTACATGATATATATATATATATATATTAGAAAAATATTTAGAGAGCACAACAAACATAGAAACAAAGTATACCATAACAGTAAAACAACAACTGTAAAACCTACCCAAAATATTTTTATCTTCACATATATATCTTTTAATAAAATATCACATATATATAATTGTACTACCTTTTGAAAAAATATGTGTTGAAAAACCAACAACAAAAACAACTAATAAAAAAATAAAACTTGGTCCTAAAACCACAATAGAACCAAGAATTAGAAAACAACAATCACAAAACCAATGACTAGAAAAATATGGATTCTTCTTGGTCAAAAATGAAGGTTTAGCTCAAATTTTATGGTTTTGCATCAATCCTTTCATTCTCTCCATTGATGTAAAATTTCATTACCTCTAGCATCATTTTCAACTCTTCAAAGTGGTCACATGTTAGGCTTTTCAACTCTTCAACATTTTATTTTGAATCAATCCTAGTAACCCTCACAGGGAATAAACGTAGCCTTGAAAAGATTTCATTCTTTTATTCATATAGTAATATTTGGTTCCTTACATTAGATATAAAAACCCATAACATCTTTATTTCCTTGGAAGTTCCTTAATGTTCATATGTATAAGCACTATGGATTATTTCTTCAATTCATACTTTCATCTGGATTCCATACATTAAACTAATGACTTTCCAAGGTTCACACACCTACAAAGCCTATATATCAACACTCTATTTTACATCATGAAGTAATATATCCATTCATATAAACAAAGGATAGCATGTCAAAATACATAAAATATAGTCTTCACCAATTGTCGAGAACACTAAATAAGATACCATTCTCTTCTTCAACATCTTAATTCAAATGTACAAAAGAAGAAGCATTGAAATTTCTAAAAGAACACTTTAAAACTCACACTGCATTAATCCAATGTAAAATTCTTCTTCTAGCTTCAAAATCTGATCAAAGCAAATATTAACAACATTTACAATATTCACACAGTCAGACCATCAACCATAGTGCAATGCATCAGTAATATTTCAAGATTCCAAAACCTAGTTTTAATTCATTTAATAGGACTTTGACGACACAATGTTTCCATTGTTACCATAAAATATTGCTTTTGTCCCATACGCATGCATGATTTTCTTAGCTTACATCTAACATTCCGCTACATTTTAACACATGCTAAGTATATTTTCTTATGTTGTGTAGTAATTAAAGAATGAGCCCTTCAAAAGAAAAAACAAAAAGCTCATAAACCATTTCATATTCACTCCCTATCACAATGGTACCATACCACTCTTATAATATAGAGACACACACGCTAGGGGTATCATCCCAAAACAACCACTATCATTAATTACCAGCTTGTTTTGGTCTCTAAAAATCCTCATATCCTCTTAATGTACTATACCATGTTCCAATATCCTTAGTATGGTAACTATAAATTTCGACATAGAGCAATTTCTCAAATTATAAATAACAGATTACAATCTAAAATATTGATGGAAACCTTCATCTAGATAACAAAACTCTCTTTCCTATTTAACACTCATACCATTTAAACCTTTTGAAACATGCACTAATTCAGACATATAAAACCCATTACCTTTGCATTTTGTGAGAAGCTACAAGACATCACTTTTGTTTTCTCTATTCCTACTATAATTCAATGTATAGTAAAAATATTTTACCTCACCCAACAACACTTCGTTTGACAACAATCTTATCCTCACAACTACTTGTGAACATACATTAAATGACAGATTACAACATATGTCAAAGGTGAATATTATGACATGTGAATAATATGATCCTTATCACCTTCCTATAAAAGTGCAAATCCATTAGTAGCATCATATTCTTAATTGATATACATTTTGCAAAAATTTAACATAAAATAGTCAATCATTCCGTTAATGAAACACATCATATTTTTCATAAAATATGTATTGTGTTATCTAATCACAAAATAGTAAATCATAAATCCATCCATTGAAAAGTCTTCCAAGGGAGGGTAATGACATCCTATCCCCCTGGGCTTAACATAGTCCTATGTTTTTTCAAATAGTTCAAACATAAAATAACAATAACACAACATTCTCAAATAGGAATGGAAAGTGTCACTGCATATCTACTACTTTCTCCCAAGTAGCATTCATCTTGGAATAGTGGTCCCACTAAACCTTTCATTGCTTTAGAGTCCCTTTCCCAGGGTTATGCATAGTGGCAAATATTCACAAATTGGGTGAATATTAATATTTTCAAAATTGGAAATTGGAGGATATGACGACCCTCGACATCGGCCCATTCACCTAAAATTTTCGAGACCAATTTTTTTTAGGGTCAATTCACCACAATATATATCCAAACATAGGTATATTTGTACTCATTGGAAATATCTATTCCAGCCCGATCTAATGGTGGTGGTTTTATGAAGTTATAAGGTGATTTAATAGGTCAAAATTTACCCCAAATATGACCTTACTTTTTAGGGCTTCAAATACCCCAAATTTTGGTATGAATATGATTGATTTAATTTTCTTAGGATTCACCATGATTCACCTTGATTTCGATTAGGATTCAACGTTGTTTTACAAGTACATTTTTAGTCCAACCCCTTATGCATACCCCTGCCATTTCCTCATCAATTTGAAATGAAACTCAAGGATTTTTATTGGATGCACCTCTATAGCCTCTAGATTCACCATCTGTAAATTAGAATATTCCACACATGTTCAGGATTAGCAATGCCTTTTATAAGCAATGATATGTGAAAGGTGTTGTAAATATTCTATAGACTAGGTGGTAAGGAAAGTCAATATGCCACAGGATTGATATTTTTTATAATTTCAAAGGGTCCAAAAAAACAAGAATCTAGTTTTGTGGACTTAATAGCACTCTTCCTTGGTCTCACTCTCAAAAACACTCTATAACCTACAATAAAATCTCTTTATGACTTATTAATATTGACATAATTTTTTTGATGATTCATGATTTCTTTAAGCCCTTATCTGATCATCCTTAACTATTGCTCCATTTCTTTGACCATATCTGGTCCAATCACAACCCTATCCCTTGGATTATCCCATGACATCAGTGTCCTACACCTTCTACCATATAGAGCTTCGAATGGAACCATGCCTAAGGTTGAATAATGACCATTATTGTAGATAAATTCTACCAGGTGTAGATAATCCTCCCATAGGGTCTTCTAATCCATACAATACATACAATGCATATCTTCTAACACCTAGTTCACCCTTTTAGTTTGCTCATCAAATTCTAGGTTATATGCAAAACTGATGTTTAGCCTAGTGCTAACGACATGATGTAAAGCTTTCTAGAACTTGGATGTGAATATTGAGTCTCTATCTGAAATAATAACTTTAAAAAACCATGAAGCCTAAATATTTCCTTGGAAAATCTGTTAGCCACAACCATGACATCATCCTTTGTATTTTTGAGTATAAAATGTGCAACCTTGGTCAGTCTATTGACCACAACTAGGATTGTGTCATTTTGGAACCTAGTCTTTAGAAACCCTACAGTAAAATCCTTTGAAATCACCTACCATTTTTATGCAGGTACATCATGAGGGTAGAGTAGTCCTACAGGATGTTTGTGTTCTACATTAACTTTTTTATGATTGAGATATTGGAAAACAAATTCGGTTATGTACCTCTTCATTCCTAACCAAAAGAAAATTTTATTCATATTCTCTCTCATTTTTGCCCCTCATGGGTGAGCAGAATATGGAGATCTATGTGCTTCATTCATGATCATTTTTCTAATATCATCGTCCTTAGAAATTACTACCCTATCCTTAAATATAAGAACACATCCTTGATACCAAAATCCTTAATTCCTTGGGTTGCATTTCCATCTTAGCCCAAATTTGATTGCAATACACATCCTGATGTTGCATTTCCTTGACTTGGTCCATCAAGTCTACATGGATGTAGGTCAAAATAGTGATATGTCTTCTCCTATTGAGAGCATCACTAACCTTATTTTCCTTACCTTTGATGTACTTAAAATCAAAATCATCCTCGATGAGAAACTCCATCCATCTTCCCTACCTCGTATTGAGCAAAGGTTGAGTAAATATGTATTTCAAACTCTGATGGTCTATCCTAAACTCAAAGGATCTCCCTACCAAATAATATTATTAGAAGGTTCTACACTATTTTTACCAATTCCAAGTCATGTGTAGCATAGTTGACCTCATGCCTTTTGAGCTTTCTTGAGCCATATGCATCTGTACACACAAAAAAATACCTTGAGGATCTAGAATTTTTAATATGGTAGCTGTAATGAGTTTTTTTTAGTAGATTAAATGTTGCCTCACATTTATTTGTCCACTTGAACTCCTTTTCTTTCCTCTATAGGTTGGTTATTGTAGATGTTATCTTGGAGTATATTTCACATAATACCTATAATATCCAGTCAAACCCATGAAGCTTCGCACTTCGAGCACATTTGTAGGCACCATCCAATTCAGTATGACCTATATCTTCTTGGGATACATAGTTATCCCTTCAGTTGATAAAAGAGATCTTCAATTTTGGGTAGAGGATATATGTACTTAATGATTACCTTGTTAAGCATCCTATAATCTATGCACAATCTCAAGGAACCATCCTTCTTTTTAACAAACAACATGGATGCACCCATGGTGACACACTCAATTTGATTAACCCCTTTACTAGTAATCCCTTCGACTATACTTTTTGCTATTGCATCTCAATGAGATTCATTCTATAAGGAGTCCTATAAATAGGCTCTATTCCAGGTTGAAGATCAATTGTGAAGTAAAATTTATATTTGGGTGATAATCTAGGTAAATCATCTTGAAATACATCCCTAAAATCCTGAAGTACTAGGTGTTTCCAAAACACCTCTTCCTTATTTTTATTTTCTATCTCATTCATTCTTACTACAAAAACCATTCCTCTCATTTTTATGGCTTTCTTAAGTTGCATTGTTAAGAGGATTTGGGATTGAAAATCCCCTTGTAGGATGTACACCCTCTATACTTTCCTACCATATTTTGAATACTCAATCCATCTATCCTGGAAATTGATTACAACCTTATGTGCTTGTAATCAATCCATTCCTAGGACTACTTCAAAAGCATGAAACGGTACCACATATAGACAACCAATGGTCATACCATCAGGTAAGGTAATTTTGGTCATCGGATAGCACTGATCTACATAGTAGACACTAAGAGTCAAAATTCAACTATAGTTGAACAAAACTATCTATCAAGTCTCATAACTTGAATCTTCTTGTCAGCCTTGGGGTCATCTCTCTTTTTTATGACTATGCCTAACACATGAAGGGTAACCCTACTATTTGGGTTACAAATGAATAGTTCCTCATGAACAATATTCATTTCCAATTTCATACAACCATGCTTTGACTGTATTTACTAATTTGAATACTATGATATTATTCAGATCTTTGACTAGCTCTACCAATATTTGAGCCTTGCTTTCTTGATCTTCTACAATAGGATATTCCTTCTATCCTTATTCAAAAATTTCATTTTGGGGAACTTGATCCTCTTGGTTAATTTTTTCCCTCTATAATTCATTTTATTCTTGTAGTAACTATACTACAATCATGAGGTTCCCTACCTCTTTAGAGGTTTTCCTAAAATTTTCCTTAGGATCTAGCTTGACACTCATATACCATTTGGAATATAAGTACCCTCATTTTCTAGGGGACCCACTTCAAAATTGGGTACTCCTGGCACATAATCAATATCAAAATATTTGAATCCCAAGCTTAGATCTTTTACCTTTCCACTCAAGACAACAATGACTTCAGATCTAACTTTTCCATTCACTTTTGACCTTCTTGCAATTAAGTTTTGAATCACCTCAGATTGGATTGTAACCAATCCCTTGGTCCCCAGCATACTTCGATCCTACTTAGAAAGCCCTAAATTTGAGAAGAAACTCTTCTTCACTTCCTTACCCTAGGTGCTAATTATTTTTTTCATAAGAAATTGAATGAAAGGGGTAGCAGTCCAAGTTCAACCTTCCTAGGAGAAAGAGTAGAATTGTTTCCTTTTTCTCATTTGAGACTCATGAAGATGTTTTATATAGGATCATAGAGGTTCCACCATATTTCAAGTTTCAAATGTTATAGACATTCCTCAATTATATAGGAATGATCAATCTCTTGTAGTTTTTCTAGAATTAATTCTATCTTAGTCAATTGAGACAATAGAACACTAACCCTATCTTAGTCAATCAAGATAATGGGAAACTAACCCTATCTCAGTCAATCAAGACAATGGGACACCCATTTCTTCACTAAGATCAATCCTTTGAGCTAGTACTTAGGCATAAGAACCTCTTTTCTCCATGATGAGCTAACTTAAATTATCCATCTCATCCTCATTATGAACTAACTTAAGTCATCTTTCTCTCCTCAATATTGTGCTAGCCTAAGCTATCTATCCCACCTCTATGATGAGTTAGTCTAAGATATCTATTTAAATTTCTTCATGTTTTTTTTATTTTTCCTCCAAAGGTTAGTTATACCTTCCTAGGAGCTAACTTACATCATTATGGGTCATTACCACCTTTTAGCCCTCCCAGGTGTCTTCTTAATTGTGACCCTTTATTATCTCCTGGTTACAATATAAGTCATATTTGCCTTGCCACAAGGTGTCATTCTCCTTATCTACCTAGAGATTGAATTGAATTACTCCTACGTAATCCATTTGCCCTTCTGAACTAACCTATTTTATTATAATTCATTCGATAATAGCCATAGTTATTCTTGCTTCACACAAGATACTATTCTTAGGTAAGCTTACTCATTAATATCCTCTTGACCATGATGAACAAAATTTCTCTGATAAAACATCATCTTAATGTAAGATTTCCCTCCTAGGTCAACTCTAGAGCATCTTCAAGCTTATTCAAGGAAGCATCTAATCCCTTGCAACCTAGAGCTTAGATACCAAATATCACATCACAATTTTCCTAACATCTAGGAGTAGTTTTTTCTTACTATATTCAAAAGGCTAGGGTTCTATAAAAGGTCTTAGTATTTTTGTTAAATCAACCATTTTATTTCCTTAAGTAGTCTCTCGTCTTTATCCATGTTGTTAGGAATTTCATTGGTAACTCTTCCCTTAGTTCACTATCTTCTACATCTTGGTAGAGGTTTATATTAATGTGTGCTAACCCTTATGTGAGTCGTCATCTCTAGTGTACATTAATTAACCTTCCAAGACTTAACATTAAGTCCTTCGAAGGATGTTATATATAAAATATTAATTCAAAGTTATTATCTTAAACCACGCCTCACATAAACTTAATTTGCATTATTTGAGACTATTTGAAAATACTATTAATATCCCATAGGGTAAAAGTCTCGCGATTCATGCACAGCCATGAAAATATAAAACCATAACTAAAATTTTATTAAATTTAAAGGTACATGGATTTTATTTATACTGCACTCATAATGCACCATATAAAATAATCATCTCACATAATCTCACAATAAACTCATCTATCCTAGGAACCCTTATGGGGAATAAACCCAACCTTGAAAAGATTTCCTTCTTTTATTCATAGAGTAATATTTGGTTCCCTACATTAGGTATAAAACCCATAACATATTTGTTTCCTTGGAAGCCATTTAAATTTTATATTTATAAGCTCTATGGATTATTCCTTCAATCCATACTTTCATCTGGCTTCTATATATTAAAGTAGCGGCTTTCCAAGGTTTCCTTACCTGCAATGCATGGATATCAACACTTCTTTATTTTACATCATGAATTAATCTATCCATTCATACAAACAAATGGTTGCACATAAAAATACATCAAATAAAGTCTTCATCAATTGTCGAGAACACTAAAGAAGATCCCATACTCTTCTCCAACATCTCAATTCAAAGGTACAAAAGAATAAGCGTTGAAATTTCCAAAAGAACACTTTAAAACTCACACTACATTAATCCAATGTAAAATTCTTCTTCTAGCTTTAGAATCTTAACAACAATATTTACAATATTTTGCATAGTCACACCATCAACCATAGTGCAATGCATCAATTATATTTCAATATTTCAAAACCTAGTTTTTAATTTATTTAATAGGACTTTGATGACACAGTATTTCCATTGTTACCATAAAATCTCACTTATGTCCCATATGAATGCATGATTTTCTTAGCTTACATCTAACATGCTGCTACATTTTAACACATGCTAAGTATATTTCCTTATGTTATCCAATAATTAAAGAATGATCCCTTCAAAAACAAAGACAACAATCTCATAAACCATTTCAAATTCACTCCCTGTCACATCGGTACCGCACTGCTTTTATAAGAAAGATACAAACATTCTAGGGGTATCATTCCAAAATAGTCACTCTAATTAATTACCAGCTTGTTTTGGTCTCTAAAATCCCCTTGTCCTATTAATTTATTATACCATGTTCTAATATCCTTAGTATGGCAACTATAAATTCTTGCATAGAGCAATTCTTTAAATTATAAATAACAAATTACAATATAGATAACACAAGAGAGAAACCTTCATCTAGATAACAAAACTCTATTTCCTATTTTACACTCAAACCCTTTAAACATTTTGAAACATACACTAATCCAAACGTCTAAAACTCATTACATTTTCATTCTATGAGAAGCTACGGGACGTCACTTGTTTTTTCTCTATTCCTACTATAATTCAATGTTTAGTAAAATGAAATTGCTACACCCTACAACACTTCATTTTATATTCATAGTTTTCCAGGAAATAGGAGATAACATTGTCGACTCGCATTGGTTCTAAGAGCATATAGCCATCTTTTGATTACACAATATAACTACCTCAAAGTTTCTTTCTTGAGTGCTCTAAAAGGTGTCTATTCTACTCTAACTTATTCACCATAGTAATTTCATCTATATATCAACTTCTAGGAATGTCTATGAGCAAGAGTATCAACTACAAGTTCTAGCCTCTACTGGTAGAACTCTAATCTACACAATCCAAAGTTTTTGGTGTTAAAATAATAATTTGAACACTAGTATGGGATTATTTTCATTCTCTAATACAAGTACAAGCATTCATTTCTAGCAGTCGAACATAACCTTACTATATTTCCATTTTATTTGAACTTCCTTTCAAAAATAACCAAGGAAATATATATAACTGGATTGAGTTCCTCAGAGCCGTACCTAAAAATGGTTGTTCCAAATCTCTAAAAATATTTCACATGTAGTTGTTATTCTCTCATTTCCATTCTTCTTATTCCTTTTGTTCTCCTTTTTTCCTTGCATTCTTCTTTTTCCTTTTGTTCTCCCACTGACATAGATACCTCCATTCCACTCGTCACCCACTTTTTTTCTTGCTTTTTCCATTTTCCTAGGTATCATTAAAGGATATATTACCACCTCCAACTACCTACATGCATGTTTACCATAAAATGAGTGACTTCCAACTAGCAACATAATGTTGCTTATTGTCATTAGGAAAACTCAAGCATTTCTATTTTTTATTAATCATTGGAGTAGTGGTAGATGTACCAAGTTAAGATATATTGTTTCTTTTACCCAAGTACATGCTCAATAAATCAGCACTCAAAGGACCTTCCCTTCACAAAAAGAACTCTCTTTTCCATGGTTAATATAAGTAAAAATCATGAATACAAGATAGTAATAAAAGTTCATAATGTAAAGTGGGTTCATTTAGGCATAATGGTCTTTCTACCATGATGTCCCTTTTGTTTTTTTTCTAAAATAAACAAGCAGTAATGCTAGCCTAAAATAAATCTCTTTCCTTCATAATGAATAACATATCAATTTGCAAGGAGTTATCAATTAACTATAAATTCCAATCACAACACGATAGATAGATATTTGTATAACTATCCTCATGCACAACATGATATACAACTTACAAGATCAAGAAAGCATTTACCCTTATTGTTTAATTTATTTCATAGGTTAAATTATCACAACACTTCCTTCTTAAAGATATATTGTTCTAATTTATTTCTTCCACCCACGAGAAAAACACCTTCCTATAAAAGTGCAAATCCATTAGTAGCATCAAGTTCTTCATTGATATACATTTTGCAAAAATTTAACATAAAATAGTCAATCATTCCATTAGTGAAACACATCCTATTTTTTTATGAAATATGTCTTGTGTAACCTAATCATAAAATAGTCAATCATTTCATAAGCACAATAACATAGTCAATAATAAATCCATCAATCAAAAAGTCTACCAAGGAAAGGTCATGACACTCCTGATAAACTTTAGGAGGATCACGCCCAACAATGTCCCAAATAAACTTGTAGAACTCATAGGGAAAGCCATCGATACTAAGGGATTTATTTTTGGCCATTTGAAAAAGAGCTTCCTCTAGATCCTTCAAAGAGAGGGCCTTTTTGTAAGTAGCTCTTTGAGATTTAAAAATTTGCATTGGGACAACAAAGATTTAAGTATTAAGAGCTTGGTCATATTTAGGGGAGTGGATCTGAGTCACGAACATAGTTTGGTAATTGTTTTCAAAAGTGGAGAGAATATGAGGAAGCTCAAAAATATGCTCTTTATTAATGTTAAGGACTTTAATGATTAAAAATTATTTACAAGGATGCAAACACTAGAAGTCTAGAAGAACTCCTTGGTTACCCTATCACCAATTTTAATCTAGTGTAAGCTCACCTTGATCTAATCGCCTCTAGCCTCATAGTGCTTTACCATTATAATCTGGTGTGTGATAACCATGAGGTGCCTCTGAAGCTCTTGATTGCAAGGATTAGATTACAATTGAGTTGAGACCACATTCAACTCCTACTTGAGAGTAACATTAGAGTGGTGATAAAGCTTGGAAATATTATACCCTAGCAAGCGTATAAAGTTGGTAGTGCATTAGATAGTAACATCCCACCAATAAATCCAACTAGATGTCCATTTCTATCTAGGGATCAGGTTCCAAATTTTAATGATATAGGCTCTCAAAATGGGGTGGTACAAATAGAAGTATTAAGTTAGAATTATGACTAAGAAGGAAGATGGGGACAAAAGAAACCAGGATAGAAAAGGAAATAGGAGAATGGTCAAAACAATAGAGCTTGGAGTGGATAGAGACAAAGGGAGAAGAGGACGATGGTCGCTCAAAGGAGAAAATATCAAAATCTAAGAGCATGGCTTTGTATAGTATTTTTATCACACGACTCTCACCCTACTGGCTATTAGACCATGTGAGCTAAGTATTAGCAAGGAATAAAGAGGGTAATAAGCGATTATTGGGATCAGAGAGCCCCAAATTTTCATTCATGAAAAGCCATGCTTCTCTTTTCTTGATAGCCCACCACATGGAATGATATGGAACAGTGATCGCAAGCACGAGGAAAATATGACAAGCCAAAAACTAATTTCCATTGATAAACAAAGGCCTATAAATAGGTATTACATCCATGTTACGGATAAGGTCACATTGAATGACAACTATGCACCTTAATCCCAACAATTAAAAATAAACAACTACAATTTATTAAAACACACCTAACATACACCTAATCCCTGTCATCCTTCTCATTGTAGAAGCATATGCCTCGAATTCTTAAAAAAGAGAAGGAAGATAGTGCGACTCCCGGAGGCTGTGGAGATGCTCCAAAATGATGCACCATACCAACATGAGTATCAAGGAATAATAGTATCCAAGATACCATCGAATACTAAAAATCATGTAATGTGAAGAAGGAAGAATGTGAAATGGTGGAAACCAAAATATCTGAAGGAGGAGCTACAAATGGAGCAAAAGTAGGAGTGACATGAAGATATTTTGGTGTAACAATAGGATGAGGTGCAGGAACCACAAGAACAACTGCTGGAACCAAAACTATAGGACGTACAATAGGAACTACAATTGCAACAGGAACAAGAGCTTGATGTAGGTGCTATGAAGTGGATAAAAGGACTCATGGTTGAACATCTAGCTGTTGTGGTATGTTGAATATCAAAGAAATGGGTTGTATCGTCTGCAAGGTAGTGTAAGCCCGATGTGTAGTGGGTGGAACACTACAAATAAGAAATGATTTATTCTCATGTTGTAAAGTGTATATGTTATGATAGGCATCATAAGTAGCATGTTTACATAATACCACTCTTAAATTTGCATGAATACCACTCTTGAATTTGCATGAATACCACTCTTAAATTTCATAATCATAGTATCAACAAGATTAGCAATGCATAAAAAAACATGCAACATGCTGAACTGGTACACATAATCCTGAATAGGTTGATTTTATCCCTATTGAATATGAAGCCAATGAATCTGCAAATTGGTATCATAATAGGAAGGATAAAAGGTGGCATTCAAATCCTTCACCAAGTCATCCCATGTGACAATTTGACATTCAGTTACCAGGACTTTAGCCATGCCAGAGAGTTTCATCTTGGAAAATGGAACTTTATCATCCTCCACGGTTTGACTATAGTCAAACCATATCTCCATGTCAAGTATCTAGGTATTGAGAACATTAGGATCTTGAGAACCTTCATAAATGTGAACCTCACATTTGGCATGAGATGAGGAGGACTTGAGTGTGACATATTGAAGTTTATCTACCAAAGAGGAGAGTTGGGCTTGAAATGCGACCAATGTGGTGGACGATTGGGTAGAAAATTGGGAAATTTTAACCATTTTTTTAGCTAAGGACATGTTTTTGGCTATATGTCTGGTGCAAGCCAGGAAGAAAATTCAAAACATGTCAAAATGGCAGTCAAAATGCAAAGATACAAGCCCAATAAGAAGCTAGGCTTTGGGAAACAATGTGGGAGACACAATAGGTCTAAGGGTGAACAGTATAAGACCACTTTTAATTTTTCTTTCAAAATAGCTTTCAATTCAATATTATGCAGTATAAAGATAGCAGTAACAACAGCAGTAATCAAAACAATACACAAAACACCATCCACAAAGTGACACAACAATTTACGTGGTTCACCCAAGGTGGGCTACTCCACGGATAAAACTTTCCTCTAAAAGTTATATCAAAGTCCTATGGGAATCCTTCCCGATTACAATGTTTATGAGCCTCAACTCAAAGGAGATACCTTCCCCTAATTCTGCTTTGGCTGGTGATCCTCTAGAAGACCTCTACCTCCTCTGCCCTTAGCAAGTGGAACTCTATCCACAGAAGACACCTGTCTTCCCTGCTCTGGCTGGAGATCTCTGTCCTCAACTCTATCACCGCAAAGCTGGTCCTCAAATATGCACTAAACACAGTCCTTCGGTCTAGCACAAATCTGTCCTCTTCCTTTGTTCTTTTCTGTTACAGTTGCACTTGGTCGAAACCAAATTTTCACAAACTACGCAAACACAGCAGCACTCGATCAACTTATGCTTTTCTATGAAAAACACAGCAACACAGTCTTCCCACGTCCAGCGCAAACATAGCAGCACAGACTTCACACTTTTTGCTCAAACACGATGGCACTGTCTTCATAACCTTTGCGCAAACACAGTAGCACAGTTGTCGCACACTCGTGCAAACACAGTAGTCGATCATACTTCCACTTATGCACCTCTGCGATTGAACTTCTCCCCGCACTCTATCTGCGCAAATCGCACTTCAAACGCACACTTCGATCGATGCCCAAACTACTCAAACAACCCTCCTTTTATACTCACAATCTCAAGATTGAAATCTTGGTCTTAGTCAACTGTTTTACCCTTCAACCACGTCGACTGCAAAACCTTGCACTACGTCGGCCCAGATTTAACTTTGTCGGCTTCACTGCCTCCCTGTAGCTTCTAGCACGAAACTTCAACATGTCGTGATATCGCAACACCTTTGCCTACCGTACACCTTCTATTGCTTGCTGTTGTGAAATCACGACACTTTTTGCCTTTGTCTGCCTTGACAACGTGCTTGTCGTGATATCGTGACACTTCTGACTTTTGCTGACGTCATCTTCACTCCTGTCGTGAAATCGTGATGCTTTAGACTTCAAAGCCTTCTTCTCTGCTTTTGTCGCGAAATCATGACACATTTGCTTCTGTTGACGTCAACTGCAACTCTATCATGAAATCGTGACCCTTCTTGCTTCTTCAACCTTTTCATGGCTTGCACCAACGAAAACGAAACATGTCGCGAAATCATGACGCTTTCATTGCCTTAAGCTCTTTTCTGCCATATGCCTGCAAAATTGGAACATGTTGCGAAATTGTGACGCTTTTGTCTACAAAGCCTTCCTCTCTACTTCTATCATGAAATCACGACACTTCACCTGTAGAAGACCTGCTTCTAGTTTCTATCGTGAAATCGTGACACTTTCTCCAACTGAACGCTGCCAACTCAACCTGTCGCTAAATCATGACACTTTTTGCATCCGTACAACTTATTTGTAGCCTCTCATGAAATCGTGACGCTTCTTGTTTTAGATTCTTCCTTTTGCTGCATGTCATGAAATCGCGATAGTTCTCACTTTGAGCTTTTCTGCATGTCGTGAAATCACGACAGTCCTCAACTTGACCTCTGTAGCATGTCATGAAAACGCGACAGTCCTCACTTGGAACTTTGCATCATGTCACGAAATTGTGATAGTTCCTGAATAACTTTCTCTCTCATCGATCTTGTCGTGAAATCGCGATAGCTCACACTACGGACTCTCTCTTCTACAACATGTCGCGAAATCGTGACATTTTTCTATCCATACAGCCTCCTTTGCAGAATGTCGTGAAATCGTGACACTTTTCTTTCTCTGCCTTCCTACACTGTCTGAGTCGCAAAAATGCGACATGTCATGAAATCGTGACACTTTCCATCTGCTCTTCTTCCCTGCCAACATGTCACGAAATCATGATAGTTTTTGCCTGCTTTGTCTCTGTCTTCCAGCATGTCACGAAATTGCGACAGTTTTGCCAAAACTTTCTCTCTCCTCAAACATGTCGCGAAATCATGACAGTTTTGCCTGCTTCGTCTTTGCCTTCCAGCATGTCGCGAAATCATGACAGTTTTGCCAGAACTTTCTCTCTCCTCAAACATGTCACGAAATCGTGACAGTTTTTTCAGTCACCTACATACTTTTTCTAACTTATCTTTTTCTTGATCTTTTGCAACTGGGCTACTCTGATTTTCTTGGAAACTTACTGACCATGCTGAAACCTTCATCAAAACACAATCTTTGACATAAAAACAAATTGCTTCAAGAACTCCTTGACATCAATGACAACAACTACCAAGAACTCCTTGATATCAATGACAACAACTACACTTGAGCAAAGGCAATGTACTCAAGGTACCCAAAATTGCCAACAATCTCCCCCTTTGTCATTGATGGCAAACCTTTACTAAAAACACATCTTCAAGAGCCAAAACTGAAATCAATCTGAGCTGACAACTAAGAATCTTTCTTTGAAGTTTTGCTCCCCTTGACTTGAAGCTTTCCCCCTTACTCATATCTCTCCCCCTTACTCAAATCTCTCCCCCTTTTTCATCAATGGCAAAGGGTCACCTTTGGGGCTTGGGACTAAGAATGAGCCTCTTAGCTTAGTCCCTCCCCCACCTCCTGATGAGGTGATTTAAAACAGGGTTGGGAGTGAAACTCCCATTAGACACTCATCATCATCAGTGTCTACAATTTCTTTGCCGTGCCTTCTCTTGAATTCTTTTTCTGTATTTCTATTTATGTCACTATTCTGATCCTCGAACCTGTTCATACTGCTATTCCTGTTTCTTTTATCATTCCTATTCTTATCTATACCTTGATCCTTAGACCTGTTCATATCACTTTTTCTATTCTTGTACCTTGGAAGATCAGCTCTACACTGTCTAGCTGTGTGGCCTGCATTGTTGCACTTATAACAGGTAACAAAGTTATTTTTGTTCGACATACCTCTTCTTTGAATCCATATGTTATGAGTAACTGTGTTCTTTTTATTAGTCTTGCAGAACATTGCCTTATGCCCGAACTGATTACAAGAGTAGCAATATCCTTGAAAGAAATTAAAACTTCTAAAATTGTTGTTTACCCTCTTCATTTGATCTATGCACTGTGAAGCCATGTGACCAAACCTGTGACATGCAAAACATCTGTCATGAAATATTCTTCTGTTTGACTTCTTGGGTCCCGAAAACTTCTTCTTCGCATTCAAAATTTTGTTCTCTATTTTTGTGCATTTATCACTCACGGATTCTTGATCTGAAGTACTTTCTACATCAGAACTCTCTTCCTTTTGAAATCTCTTGCTAGATTCCCCAACCTGTTTCTTGTGCGGCTCAACAAAATTGAGACCTATTTTATTTGTTGGTTTTCTTTGTCCTTTGATGAGAAATTTAACCTTCTTGGAGCTATCCTAAAATCTGTAGAGCTTATCCTTGTACTCTTTATTTTCTTCTTTCAAAGAAGCCATTTTCTGCTCTAACTCATTATACTCAAGAATCTTAGACTCTAACTCATCCTTGAGTTCTTGTGTTTTAGCTATAGAGAAGTCAAGACTTTCTATAAGATCGTCTCTCTCCATACAACATTCATCTAACTTAATCTTGAGTCTATCATTCTTCTTTCTTTCCTTTTTCAAAACACTAAGAGCATTATTGAGTTCACATTCAAGATCATCTATTTGATTGCACTTTGAATTATCAAGGCCTTTTTTAGATTTCTTATCACTAGAGGTGCTACCCTTTTCAAAAACCATACATGCATTTTCCTTATCATTTTTTGAAGCATCCTCATACATACTAGAAACCAATTCATTATTTGTGCAATCATCCTCAAGGTGCCCAAAATTTCCACATCTAAAACATTTCATGACAGTGAATTTATGTTTCGGTTCTTCCTCCTTTTCTGAAATGAACAGCATCTCATTTTCATTATCACTGGAAGAGCTTTCACTATCACTGCTAGAACACTTACTTTCTTTGTCCAGATAGAAGCTCTTCTTGTTCTTGTGTGAATACCTCTTTCCTTGATTGTTGTGCTCATCTTTGTTCTTTTTGTAATACCTGTGCTTTTCAGAATCCTTGCTCTTAACATCCTGTATATCTTCATCACTTTCATTCTTGGAAACAGGATACAATCAGTAGCATAATGACCAAATTTTCCATAGTTGAAACATCTTATATTTTTCTTGCTTTTGTGCTTTCTAGAGAACTTGCCTTTCTTGCTGTAATATGCCTCTTCCTCACTAGAAGACTCATCACTCTCTTGAATCTGTTTGCCTTTTGATTTCTTGGTAGCTTTGAAAGCTGCCTCTTTCTTTACATCAACTTTCACTTGAGTTCTCAACTCAAATGCTTGCAAGAATACTATGGAGCTCATCCTTTTTCAACTTATCTAAATCTTTAGCTTCCTCAATAGCAAAAATATTTTCACTAAATCTATTAGGAAGAGATCTTAAAATCTTATCACACACATCATTTTCAGCAAGTTCAAGACCTAAGTCTTTCATAGAATTAACAACTTCATCCATACGGAGCATGTAGTCACTAATATTTTCATCATCATTCATCTTGAGCTGTTCAAACATACCTTTGAAGTGTCTCAACTTGGCCTTTTGGACATTTGCATCACCTGTATGAACAACCTGCAATTGTTTCCACATTTCACTAGCTATCTTGCAGTGAATAACTTTGGTAAGATCAGCCTTCTGTAAACCCTTCAAGATTGCATTCATGGCTTTTGAGTTGCTGTGATGTAGGAGCATATCTTCTTTAGTATAAGGACCATTTGCAGGAATAGTGTACCCATCTTCAATAACTTCCCATACCTCATTACCAAGTGCCATTAGATAGACTTTCATTCTTGCACTCCACAGACCAAAATCTGATCCATCAAGAATAGGTGTTGCATTGCCACTTGAATAATCCATTGTGTTCTTTGCAAGCTTTTCCTTCAAGCTGTTAAACTTTTCGAAGGTACTAGCTCTGATACCAATTGAAGAACACAAGCTTATACTGAGAGGGGGGGGTGAACAGTATAAGACCACTTTTAACTTTTTCTTTCAAAACAACTTTCAATTCAATATTATGCAGTATAAAGATAGCAGTAACAACAGCAGTAATCAAAACAATGCACAAAACACCATCCACAAAATGACACAACAATTTAGGTGGTTCACCCAAGGTGGGCTACTCCACGGATAAAAATTTTCTCTAAAAGTTATATCAAAGTCCTCTAGGAATCCTTCCCGATTACAATGTTTATGAGCCTCGGCTCAAAGGAGATACCTTACCCTAATTCTGCTTTGGCTGGTGATCCTCTAGAAGACCTCTACCTCCTCTGCCCTTAGCAAGTGGAACTCTATCCACAGAAGACACCTGTCTTCCCTGCTCTGGCTAGAGATCTCTATCCTCAACTCTGTCACCACAAAGCTGGTCCTCAAATATGCACTAAACATAGTCCTTCGGTCTAGCACAAATCTATCCTCTTCCTTTGTTCTTTTCTGTTATAGTTGCACTTGGTCGAAACCAACTTTTCATAGACTGCGCAAACACAGCAGCACTCGATCAAATTATGCTTTTTTGTGAAAAACACAGTAGCACAGTCTTCCCACATCCAGCGTAAACACAGCAGCATAGACTTCACACTTTTTGCTCAAACACGATGGCACTGTCTTTGCAACCTCTATGCAAACACAGTAGCATAGTTGTCGCACACTCCGTGCAAACACAGTAGTCGATCAGACTTCCACTTATGCACCTCTGCGATCGAACTTCTCCCCGCACTCTATCTACGCAAATCGCACTTCGAACGCACACTTCGATCGATGCCCAAACTACTCAAATAGCCCTCCTTTTATACTCATAATCTCAAGATTGAAATCTTGGTCTTAGTCGGCTGTTTTACCCTTCAACCACATTGGCTGCAAAACCCTGCACTACGTCAGCCCAAATTTAACTTTGTCGACTTCACTACCTCCTTGTAGCTTCTAGTGCGAAACTTCAACATGTCATGATATCACGACACCTTTGCCTGTCGTACACCTTCTATTGCTTGCTATCATGAAATCGCGACACTTTTTGCCTTTGTCTACCTTGACAACATGCTTGTCGCGATATCGTGACACTTCTGACTTTTGCTGACGTCATCTTCACTCCTGTCGCAAAATCATGACGCTTTAGACTTCAAAGCCTTCTTCTCCGCTTTTGTCATGAAATCACGACACATTTGCTTCTACTGACATCAACTGCAACTCTGTCATGAAATCGTGAACCTTTTTGCTTCTTCAACCTTTTCATGGCTTGCACCAGCGAAAACAGAACATGTCGCAAAATCGTGACGCTTTCGCTGCCTTAAGCTCTTTTCTGCCATATGCTCGCGAAACTGGAACAAGTCATGAAATCGTGACGCTTTTGTCTACAAAGCCTTCCTCTCTGCTTCTGTCATGAAATCGTGACACTTCACCTGTAGAAGACCTGCTTCCAGTTTTTGTCATGAAATCGTGACACTTTCTCCAACTGAACGCTGCCAACTCAACCTATCACGAAATCACGACACTTTCTGCATCCATACAACTTCTTTGTAGCCTATCGTGAAATCACGACGCTTCTTGTTTCAGATTCTTCCTTTTGCTACATGTCATGAAATCACGATAGTTCTCACTTCGAGCTTTTTAGCATGTCACAAAATTATGACAGTCCTCAACTTGACCTCTGTAGCATGTCGTGAAAACGTGACAATCCTCACTTGGAACTTTGCATCATGTCACGAAATCGTGACAGTTCCTGAATAACTTTCTCTCTCATCGATCTTGTCGCGAAAACATGACAGCTCACACTACGGACTCTCTCTTCTGCAACATGTCGTGAAATCGTGACATTTTTCTATCCGTACAGCCTCCTTTGCAGAATGTCACGAAATCACGACACTTTTCTTTCTCTGCCTTCCTGCACTATCCGAGTCACAAAAATGCGACATGTCACAAAATCGTGACACTTTCCATCTGCTCTTCTTCCCTGCCAACATGTCGCGAAATCGCGACAGTTTTGCCTGCTTTGTCTCTGTCTTCTAGCATGTCACGAAACCGCGACAGTTTTGCTAGAACTTTCTCTCTCCTCAAACATGTCACGAAATCATGACAGTTTTGCCTGCTTCGTCTCTGCCTTCCAGCATGTTGCGAAATTGCGACAGTTTTGTGAGAACTTTCTCTCTCCTCAAACATGTCGCGAAATCATGACAGTTTTTCTAGCCGCCTGCATACTTTTTCTAACTTATCTTTTTCTTGATCTTTTGCAACTGGGCTACTCTGATTTTCTTGGAAACTTACTGACCATGCTGAAACCTTCATCAAAACACAATCTTTGACATAAAAACAAATTGCTTCAAGAAATCCTTGACATCAATGACAACAACTACCAAGAACTCCTTGATATCAATGACTACAACTACACTTGAGCAAAGGCAATGTACTCAAGGTACCCAAAATTGCCAACACATAGAGCTCAAAATGAGATTTCCAACGAGTATATGCAATGCTATACTTAGATCACAAATGGCCTTGTAACAACAAAAATAGCAGAGGTCTCCTCGAATGGTAAAAATTTGAGAGGTTACGCCAATGGTGATTTGCCAGCATTAAATATTCTAAAAAAATAATATGTCTGGCATTAAAATTTGGTAACAACCTTCAAAGGTGGTAACAATATTCAAGTTCCAAGGAGAATCTGACATTAATGAAGTGCAAATACTGGTAGGTTCCTAGTGCAACAACATTAATGAAGTGCAACTCCTGATAGGTTCCAATGGTGCAGGGGTAGATTAATGTGGAAGGGAATTGAAGGTGCACACAACCAACTATAATAGTCAATAAAGCCAAGTTGTAGCGTGGGTGGGGAATACAATGGTGGAACAGGGCGTGGCAACAAATACAAAACAAGTACTTGATGGCACGTGGGTGGGACGAAGCGATGACGACAAGTGGGCAAGAGTCAACGTAGGAGGTGCTAGCTATAAACCTGTGGAAGACACTCTATATAAAAACCCAACAAAGGCCTGATCAAGACCAATGTGAGATTATGCAAAGGTGAATTTTGAGAGAGAAGCTAGGAAAGTGCACGATGGACAGAAAGCAACATACGCTGGTTGAGGTCCGAGGTGTAGACCAATTGGTTCATCCAAACCCCATAAGGGGGCGGAGGTCCAAGGTTCAAATCTCGGGCCTCGTCGAACTGAACACTTGTCCCTTTCCTGGTGCTTTCAACAACGTAAAAGGTTTAAAATGATTGTGGCATGGTGGTTATAGGGGCAAACTGTGCAAAGATCTATGTGGCGACTTCTGGGGCGGACATCGCAAAATACTATGGCGGCCATAAAAGCTGGATAGCATGCCTGGATTTGTGGTGGCTACCGATTCCACCATGTAAATTCAAAAAAACAAAAAAAAAAAACATACGTTGGTTGGAAAGCTTAACAGGTACCAAGAAAGGTGTCATAGACATGAAACCTTAGGAGAGAGTTACTTATTGCACGCCAGGAAAATATTAGTCACCAAAAAATATAGAAACACCAATGAAAGGAGGAGAAACATGCCAAAAATAGAATATGGGTATAGAATATTTTTAATTATCATTGGGATTGTGTTGTCTGTCAAAATATTTGAATACCGTCGAAATGAACCATAGGTCACCAAAAAAATGAGATATGCTAGAAAATAAAACCTAGACACCAGAGGGTTTAGAAATCTTAGGAAAATTTTAATTTTTCTCACCGAAAAGACTAGGCTCATTAGAAAATTAATGTGTGTGCATTGTTGTTTGAGGAAGCCACAATAGTGTGCAATCATCGAGAATGGAAGCATAGTGTGACTAGCGTTCCGGTAGAAGAAGAAGAATCAGTCATCGAAAAATAGAAATACATGACTGGTGGAATGAAAAAGATGCGACCAACGATAATGGCAACAATGATCACACCAAAGAGAAATAGTATCATCGATTATTATTGTAGAGGGGAAAAACCACCCTACCACGTACGATTCTCAAGGCTGGATCCGCAAAGAGAGAAAGCCTTGAGGTGAACCGCGGGGGTACGTTGTTCTCTACACTTGATGGACAAGGAAAAAGGGTTCACTAGGAACAATTTTAGGACTCATTCCAAGTCCGAGGGTTGGAATGTTTTATATGTAAATTTAAACAAACACCTAAGGTTTGGCCTTCTATATACTAAACTAAAGTAAATGAAATAGCAATGCAAGGTATACAAATGCAAGCAAACAGGAGCTAGTCCTAAAATGACTCTTATTTTGAATGATATCTAAATCTTAATTACCAAATATAAATTCTTTTAATATTTTAGAAGCAAGGGCGCAAGAAAGATGCACAAACAATCTAGCCTAGATGCAAAAACTATATGCACTTTCACTTTCAATGCCTAAAGTAAATTAGTTCCTTTATATATCTAATTGTGTGATTTAATAAGTAATAATTGAAAATGTCTTAAAAAGAAAACACTTCAACAAACAACCTAAAGCACTAACAAGAGCACTTCACCTGAATCCGGAAGGTTGACCACTAGCTTTATCTTGCGCCCATAAAGCTCCATAAAATCTCTAAATCTTGTAAAACAACTTCATAAACACTAAAAAAAATTGGATTAGTATTTGGGGGCCTGCATAGGCCGCAATATGACCAAACTTGCAGCAGTCAAGCCCCCTTGGTCCTTTTAGTTGACCTTGTAAAAATAAAATAAGTATTGACCTTTTGGATGGACATACAAAAGTAAGAAACTAAGATGCTAATAGATGATTATATTCCTTGTTAACCTTAGGGGATTTACCCATTTTTTATTCCCAAGTTCACACGAAGTGCAAGGGAAGAGCATACACGGAATAAGAACCCCTTTTTAATGTGGTGTGTAATATAAAAGAAAGGAAAATGATAACTATGATGAGGTTCTTTAACCTTAGGGATCTACCCGCTTTTGATTCCCAAGATCACATGAAGTGCATGGGAAGAGCATACACGAGGTGAAAATCCCCTTTTAATGTGATAAGTAAGAGAAAAGAAAAATTATGATTATGATGATGTTCTTTAACCTTAGGGATCTACCCACTTTTGATTCCCAAGATCACACGAAGTGCAAGGGAAGAGCATACACGGAATAGGAACCCCGTTAGTGATAATATTTATGCAATAATTGTATTAAAGAGCAAGGTGAATATGAACTAACAATATAAATAAATGTTAAGAATGATAGTAAGATAAATAAACTATACAAGGTTAATGTGGAAATTAAAGGAACTATAAGGATCTATAAAATGAAATATGATTTCAAAAATAAAAATATTGTATAAACTAAATGAATATAATAATAGATAGAGGGTGGAAGAGCACAACCCTGGTAAGGTTGACTCTCTTCCTCTCTTGATAAGAGCTTGATGATGACTTCCTCAAGATGCCTAAGAAGATGTTGATGATTCCTTTGAGATCCCTTGCTTGGAGACTTGAAAGCTTGAAGAAAACCTGCAGAGTTTTAGTGCTTGAGAAAACTTGATTGATGAGGCTATCCCAAGGGCTCTATTTATAGTTTTTTCATGACCTTGGGAGAGAGGGAAAGTAGATTGAATTAAAAAATGGAATAAAATATTATCCACCAACTTTGGTGGAAAATAACATGCCACTTTGAAAATGGATCATGTGAAGTAACATGTCTCTTTGAAAATGGACCATGCTATTTTGAAAATGGACTTTGAAGTAACATGCCACTTTAAATCCTTTAATAATTAATTTTTGAAAATGAAACATGCTACTTTGAAGATGAACTTTGAAATAACATGCCCCCTTGAAAATAGAACATGCTATTTTGAAAATGGGTTAATGAGAATAATTAAATAATATGCCACTTTGAAAGTGGGCTAATGAAGTAACATGCTATTTTGAAAATGAAACATGTTACTTTGAAAATGAACTTTGAAATAACATGCCCCCTTGGAAATAGAACATGTTATTTGAAAATGGATTAATGAAAATAATTAAATAATATGCCACTTTGAAAGTGGGCTAATGCCATTTTGAAAATGACACATTCTTCTTTGAATTTAAAAATAGTGAATAGTGCACAATGAATAGTGAACAATGAATAGTGAACAATGTACAATGATCTGTGAATAGTGTATAATGAACAATGAACAGTGTACAGTGAATAATGTACAATGAATAATGAACTTAGGGAAATTAAAAAGGAATTAGAGAGAATTAGAAGAAGCTAAGAGTATTAGAAGGATATTTAAAAATATTAAGAAGAAATTAGAGGAAATATGTGACTTTAGACGAAGTATTAGATATTTTGGAGGAAATTGAGAAGAATTAGAGGAAATTTGGAGAAAATGATCAAAAGGCTCTTTTGAGTCCAATCCAATGGCGGTGGTTTTGAGAAGTTTAGAGATGATTTGGTTGGTGAAAATTCATGTCAAAGATGACCTTAATTTTTGAAGCAATAAATGTTTAAGCTAATGCATGAGGGAGAATTAATGAAAATTGATGTAGGTCAATTTTTAATGTCTACATTTTGCCCCCTTTTTGATGTATTCATTGTACAATGAATGCATCAAAAATAATAATTGTGCACCGGTTTCGATATAGAATGGATAGTGTGAAAAATTATTATAATTTATGTGCATGCATGCCCCCAGCCTAGGGTGCCCCCTCGAGTTTTGGAGGGGAAACCTAGTTGAACCGATGAAACTCGATTAGGTTGGGGTTGTGATAAGATATGAAAAGGATGAGGTATGATCAAGAATAAGAAAAGATAAGATGAGTGATTGAGATGATTGATGCCCCCAATTGGGGATTGATGAATAGATCGATAGACATAAGAGAAAACAAATAAATAAAGCAAAAATAAAAAGAAGAAGGATAAAGCCACCAAAAGATCAAAGAAAGCAAATAGGGGCTTAGACTAAGCCATTTGAATCAGTGTAGACCAAAATGGTTCAATGTGATCAATGAGCATAAGTTAAGTAAAAGGAAAAATACAAATATGGAGTGAAACCCTATGAGGATGTATGCTCGCAAATGGTCGAGGATGGAGCGAAAACCGCTATGGGTGTGATGCTCATGATTAGCCATGAAGCTATCCTATAAGGTTGTAGTGCTCACTAATAAAACAAGTAGCATGAAGCATTGACCCACTATGGGTGTGTACTCACTAGTGACCAAAATGTGGAGCAAGAACCCACTAGAGGTGTGTGCTCACTAGTGGTTGTAGATGGAGTGATACCCGCTAGGATGTGTGCTCACAAATGATCGAATGGAGGCTGCCCCTCGCTAGTGGTCATGAAGCTATCCTGTAATGGGGTGTAGAGCCCATTGAGCCAAAAGGAGTGTAACCCGATAGGGGTGTTATGTATATAGATGGTCAAAAAGAGTGTAACCCGATAGGGGTGTTAGCTTTATAGAGATTTTGAATTAAAACAAAGCAAGTAGATAACATGCATACATGTACTAGAGAGAAGGTAGGTAAAAAAAATGGGTATGTGTGCCTTGTTTGAGATTTTAAGAGAGACATGTTCGAGATAGAAAAATATTGTATTAATGAGCTTTAAAATATGAAAAGGATAGGTAAGATATTCAAATAAAATAATAAGAATAGAAGAATAATAAGTGATGACAACTTGACAACCATCGAACTATGAGCGATAGAGAACCATGCGGTCTTAAAAGCTAAAAGGTACCAAGCATAATGATACTAAGGACTGTCCGGTCTTAAGTGCGGTGGAAAGCATGTGGTCTTAAATGAAAAAGAGGGAACCATATTTGGAACCCAAGTTACCTAATAAAGGGTGTGTTTCGATGCAGTTCCAATATTAAAAGGTATTGATAACGATTGTGTAAGCGACTTAACAAGAGAATCTATAATCTGACAAAGGTATCGATGGCACAGGTAGGATCTTCCTTTTCTTCAAAATCTTTGATAAATTCTTCAGAGAAAAATCTAGTGTTTGATCTTCCTAAAGAGCTTTCAAATAAAATATTAGCTCTTAGTGCTTCTGCCTTATGAAAAACCAATTTTATCCTATCCCTTAAGGCTTGTATAGCCATAAGAGTTAGAGGAATGTCTTCAAAATTTTGGATTTCATCTAGACTCGGTTTACTCGAACCTTTGTAGTGTCCTATTACTATTACCTATTCTACAAAGGGATTAATTTTTATTCATCTCATGAATTGGGATCTTCATGACTAGGGTAAACCGAAAGTAGTTTCTCTTTATAAAAAGTTAATCTGGTACAATTCTATTGGTCTTGTTGGTGCATTAATTCCTGACTAGAATCTATACCGCTATGATTTGAATTATCCAAAATTGAAATCAAATCTGATAGCATGTAGGTTTGTCCTCCAGTTTGATAAAATATTCCTCTCATCACTCCAGAGGAGTCGAAAGGTCAATTATGCAAAGCAAGTCACTGATAAATTTAATTGGGGATTTATTCCTAATTTCTTATTTTGTAGGCTTGTTATCGACAAGGAAGTTACATGGTTGGCTCGTGGTCCCAAGCGTGTATCAGATACTCGAGTAGTAAACCACTATCATTGCACCATGCATAAAGTCATTGATCTTTCCTACTTTAATGAGTTTGAATGGCCTAATCATATTAGCTTTAATCAACATTGGGGGTTGCTATCTAATCAACGTACATGGGAGGATGCAACAAATTCAAGTTATTTTGACTCAGACAATGAGTAGATGTTTTGATGGTGAAGGCTGCAGGGGTCCATAACCCATGTACGTGTGTGACGTATATTGCTGGAAAGGAATCTATTTCATGTATTTGATGACAGTTGTCTAGTTTACATAGGGCCTTTATTTTGTATTATCAATACTTATCCCTTATGCTCTTGTTGATCAAGAGCGAGGACACTAAGTTTGTATCTTTTAAGTATTAGGGTTTTGTATCTATACCTAAGGTGAGCGAATAACGCAACATCTTTCCAATGTAATATTTTTTTTAGATATTGATGTAAGAATATAATCTATTGACTGAATATGTCATTTAGCTCTGTAATGTGTTATGTATTTTTGGCATTGCTTGTTCTTTGGAGCATATATTCAGTAGTCCCGATGGTGTTCATAGTTATTATTTTACTGGTTTTTGTGGAACTTTTACTTCATATGCTTTAAGATTCAAAATATTGTGTATCCACTCTAGTGTTTTGAAAACTGCACATGTAATATGTCGCTCGAGATAAAAGAGAAGGGTGAAGGCCAAAAAAGAACATGAAGCATCACCGAGGTTTACCATAGATCTGAGGAAGGAAATGCATCAAACAATAGAGGAGAAGAAGAACCAGTGAGTAGAATTTTATTTATTTATTTATTTATGTATTTTCTTTTGAAAAAGAATGAAATCGTAAATGAAGTATAATAGTGAAGGAAGGAAAAAATTGTATTGGGGTTTTGTAGTTATACGGGTGGGTAGAGGGTTTTATTGTGTAATATGCAATGTACTTATGTATTATTTTCATATGGAATTGGTGGCAATGTGAATGGGATTATGTAATGGGATGATAGTTGAAGGTATTGCGACCTAGACACCGACATCGAGCACTTGTTGGGAATTTAAGAAGATTGATGACAATTGAGGATTGGAGGTGGTTGGAAGTGATAGGGTTTGTGGGGGTGGCCCAGGTTAAGACAGTGTATGCTGATACAATGTACCTATCAACATTATGTGAGAGATGGGATCCAGATAGGGGTACCTTTCATTTACCTACAGGGGAAATGACGATTACCCTAGAGGATGTGTATCAAATTTTTCGGTTATCGATAGAAGGATATATCATTACAGTGGCAATTCGACAATAAAAAAGGTTAGTAATGGAGGAGATATTTGGTAGCAAGTGGTCTCATGTTGATCTCAATAGTGGTGGGGTGTTGTACGAGGAGTATTTTGAGGTAGGGGTGTTATCAGTAAGACAGACCCTGGCGATGGTGCTAATATCAAATTGGGTTTTGCCTGATTCATCGGGAGCACGATTTCCATGGAATATGCTAGGGGTTGTAACAGATATGGTGGTGAGGTCAGTGGTCTTTGCATGGGCACCCACATTATTAGCACAAACTTATAGGGAGCTTTATGAAGTTAAGAGGACAACTCAAAATGGATTGAGTTGTAGTCTACTAGTGCAGGTGTGGGGGTGGGAGCACATAGTAGTGGAGAGACCACAAGGTCTACCTTATGATGCCCATAGGTTTATGGGGTCAGAAGTACCATATGTATTGAGGTGGCAAACGACTAGGGAGACAAGGGGGAGCAGACCATATGCAAAGGATGGGGATCACTACCATTATGTCTTTGAGAGTTTGGGATCACATGATGTGTGTTGGTGACCATGGAGAGGGGGGCCAAGATGGAGTGATGAGTCAGTACAATTGGCTCATGTGTGATGAGGGAGATGGTTTATTGGGTGAAGGAGTGTGCAAGTTGAGTATTTTTAGTATACTCGAGTATTGCGCCAATTTGGGTTGAGGTAAGGGGTACCGGATCCACCTGTAGTGTACCAAAGATGATATGATTATACTACAACTGCCCCATTGGTAGTTGTATTAGATAGGGATCCAGATGAACCCTTGGTAGTGGCTGATATTGATGATGTAGGTACAACACCAGAGTTTGATAGTTGGTGGGCTACACAATAGTGGATATAAGGGAAAATAATAGAGGAGGATGTTGGTATGAGTGAGGTTGGAGAGGTAGTTGGAGAGATGACCAATACTACTAGTGGAAGATAAGAGGTGGTACATGATGGAGAGAGAGAGGTGGTGGGTCATCAAGTCAAGGAGACAACTAGGATATTAGGGGTAGTGGCTGAAGAAGAGTTAATGACTAGTGTAGAAAATGGAGTGAGACCTGATAGTAGAGGAGTTAGTGAATGGAGTGGTGCAGTATTAGGGAATGGGATTCCATGTATTGGAAGGGATGCTACAAGTGTAAGAAAATACATAACTGCTATGCAAGTAGAGATCTCTCAACTGCAACATGCAAGGGAAGATTACAGGGCAGCTTTTCTAGTATCCTATTTTGATGCATTAGTGAGTCATGGATTGCTTGTTCCCTCATAATCAACTTCTCAATCCCAACACAATCAAGGGGGAACAACAACAATGGGTGCAGAGATACCACTAACTATAGATGTAGTAGCTACACAATTATCAGGAATTATTTCTCCACCAGTCAATGAGAACCAACAGGGAAGTGAGGGAAATCATCAGAGTGGTCAAGAGAGGGTTGCAAAAGCTCAGCCAAGAGAAGACAGGTGAGGATGACCAATATTTGGTAGTGGCTTAAGAAGCCATCATTTTACATGTTTATAAAGTTGCATGCCTACGGGTAATTTTTAAATAACCCATGATCATAATTCATGATGGATAATATGAGTCATGGTTAATGGTATTTATTTATTATTTATTATTATTATTTTGTGATACTTTCATGGTCAAAGAATATATGAAGGAAAAGCTTATTTTGTGCCAATAGATGTAATAAAATTAAAATGCATAAAAGAAAATAAGGTACCCGCTAGCATAGAAAATACCCCATGTATGTATGTAGATAATAGAGGTAATATTTAGCATCCTAGTGGGAGAAAACAAAAGACATGTCCTAGGGTGGGGATTCGCTAAGCATCAGTGACCTAGTATGGGTGCAATGCATGTGATCTAAACCTAACTAGGTTTCATCACCTGCCTCGTTGCGAAGTCCCCAAAATCTATATGATCAAGCAATCATGCAAGTATGATCAAGCAACAAAGGATAACTATATGACAGGCATAATTAAAAAGGAGAAGTATGTCAGGTAGTCTATGCAATGTATGACAAGCAATCATGCAATATGAGCAAGTAAACCAATGCAAAGTTGGCACAAACAAAGCTAAAGAAAATGGAAGAAAATAGATGATCAAAGAGAGGTGAGTTTATGAATTTATAAATTTTATGCATAGTATCATTTTAAATGCATTATATTCATTGGTTATTTAAGATATTTACCATCCAATGTTGCTAAATGATAGGCCCCTGATCCAAACTTGGTCGTTATGACAAAGGGACCTAACCAATTGGGTTGAAACTTACCCTTTAGATCTGTACGAGCATTTGTATTTTTTTGGTTTTCTTTGAGAACAAGGTCCCCAATTTCAAAAGAACGAGTGCGAAATTTCTTAGAGTAAGCTCGCTTGAGTCTATTTTGATAGGCTCGAAGATGCTCTAATGCATGGATGCACTTTTCATATAATAGTTCCAACTAGTTTAAATGATCTAAATGATACTCATCACCAACCGATGCATCTTGTAACAAGATACGCAAGGATGGGACTTCTAGCTCAAAAGGAAAGACTGCTTCAGTACCATAAACCAAGACATAGGGGGTTGCACCTGTAGGAGTTCGCACACTAGTACGATAGGCCCACAAGGTAGGGTAAAGTTGGATATGCCAATCTCGACCAGTCTTGCTAACCAACTTCTTAAGGATCTTAACTAAAGACTTGTTGGATGCTTCAGCTTGACCATTACCTTGAGGGTAATATGGGGTTGACCACTTGTGCTGAATCTTGTATTTAGCACAAATTTTATGGACATCCTTGTTCTTAAAAGGAGTACCATTATCAGAGATAATCACTGAAGGAATCCCATACCTACAAAGGATTTGGTTGAATATGAACTTAGATACTTGAGTTCCAGTTACTATGGCCAAGGGCATGGCTTCGATTCATTATAGTGAAGTATTATGTTGTTGTGATGATAAAATTGTGACCATCAGATGATGTGGGGTTAATTTTACCAATAATTTCCAACCCCCACATGGAGAATGGCCAAGGAGAAGAAATGGCTTGAAGGTTTTGAGAAGGGGCATGAACAAGATTATCATGACATTGACATTTGTCACAATGTCGAACATAATCGCATGCATCCTTTTCCATGGAAGGCCAATAATAACCTATCCTAAGAAGCTTTTTGGCAATGGCATTACCACTAAAATGGCCTCCACATGATCCTTCATGAGCTTCACTAAGGGCTAGCTTGGCTTCATTAGAGTTAAGGCATCGTAAAAGGATACCTTCAAAAGAACGTCGATACAAAGTATTGCCAATTATAACAAATCGGTATGCTCTTTTGCGCAAAATCTTTCGTTGATTGTGATCTAAACCATCAGGAATTGAACCATCCTTAAGGAAATTAAATATGTCATTATACCATGGCTCAGATGAGGAAGCTTCGATGGTTAAGACATCTAATGGGACAAGGCTAGAGTTAAGGGTTGTAGGCTCTCAAAGTTGATGAATGATAATTGTTGCTTGATCATATTCTAACTCCAAAGGGATAAGGGATGCAACAGTAGCCATGGCATCTGCATGATGATTGGAGGATCGAGGGACTGACTCTATGGTTACCTTATCAAAGGTTGATAATAGTTTGGTAACAATATCCTTGTAAGGTTTTAGTTTATCATCTTTAGTTTGATAAACTTCGTTGATCTGATTAACCACTAGTTGAGAGTCACCAAAAATTGAAAGGACTCTAACCTTTAGGGCTAAGGCTGCTCTAAGACCAAGGATTAAAGCTTCATACTCTATAGTATTATTAGTGCAAGAGAAATGAAGTTTGAAGGAAAGGGGAATGAATTATTTTTGTGGGGTAACTAGAACAATTCCTGCACCAACACCCTTTAAGCATCGGGCTCCATCAAAAAACAAAGTCCAAGATTCTTGTTCTTCTACTTCTATGTTAAGGCATTCATCAGGAAACTCGATAACTAAGGGGTGGACTGACTCTAAAGGAGCAGAGGCTAGCTGATCAACAATCACCTGACCTTTGATAGCCTTTTGACCTATGAAGGTTAAATCAAATTCACTAAGGGCTAAAACCCACTTAGCAGCTCGACCTGAAAGGTGGGGTTTAGACATTAAGTAATGCAAAGGATCAAACTTTGCAATGACCAATGTCTTATGGCTAAGCATATAGTGTCTTAAATTTTGAGAAGCAAACACTACAACAAGGCAAAGCTTCTCTAAGGGAGTATATCGGGTTTCATAGCTAACCAAGGTTCTACTAATATAATAGATGGCTCGTTCTTTGTTTTGATCATCATGTTGAGCCAACATGGCTCCCAAAGCATGAGTCATGGCTGCTATGTAAAGCATAAAATGCTTATCTGGTCTAGGGGGAACTAAGATAGGTGGAGAAGTGAGATACCTTTTGATTTCATCAAAATCTTGCTGACACTCTGCATCCCATTTAAATTCTACATTTTTCTTAAGAAGCTTAAGAAAGGGTTGACACTTATCGGCTAACTGGGCTATGAATCGATGAATAGCTTGAAGTTTTCCTTGTAAGCTATGTAACTCGGTTAGGTTACGAGGAGGAGGCATGTCAGTAATGGCTGCTATCTTAGCAGGGTCTACTTCGATGCCTCACCTAGAAATGATGAAACCTAACAACTTGCCAGATGTGACTCCAAACACACACTTGGAGGGCTTAAGATGAACTCTAAATTATCGAAGCCTTTCAAAAATTCATCTTAGATCATGAACATGATTCTCTCGATGTATGGAGCGACCTAGGAGATCATCTACATAATATTGTAGAATATCATGCATCATGTCATGGAAAATATAAGTCATGGCCCTCTGATATGTGGCACCAACATTTTTCAACCCAAAAGGCATGACTTTCCAATAGAAGGTACCCCATGGAGTGATGAAAGTTGTCTTGGCTTGATCCTCAGGGGTAATTAGAATTTGATTGTATCCTGAGAAGCCATCCATGAGAGATAACATCCCACACTTGGCAGTAAAATCAACTATCATATCTATGTTAGGAAGAGGAAAGTCATCCTTGGGACAAGCTAAATTGATGTCCCGAAAGTCAGTACATATTCTTATTGTACCTTCTTTCTTAGCTATAGGAACAATATTGGAAATCCAATCAGAATAGTCGATAGCTTTTATAAAACCAACATCAAGGAGTTTTTGGAGCTCCTCCTTGACTAATAGGGTAACTTTAGGATGCATCTTTCTAAGCTTTTGTTTAACAGGTTTAACATTGGGTTTAACTACTAGGTGGTGCATAACTAAGGAGGGATCGAGCCCTGGCATATCAGCATAAGACCAGGCAAAAATATCTTGAAATTCTTTGAGCAATTTGGTCAATTGCTCTTGCTCACCCATAGACAAGGCTTTTCCTAGCTTAAGGAGTCTAGGACTTTCCTCAGTTCCTATGTTAACATCTATGGTTTCTTCTATAAGAATGTGAGATTCATCCTCATAAGGAAGGGGAGCTGGAATAACACCTAATTGTTCAATATCTTCAGGAGACATAGGATCTACTTGAGAACTAGAGGATTCAATATGAGCGACACAAGGGACCGACCCATCAAAGAAAAAGTGATTTTGAAGGATATCTTCATGATCCATATCACAAAAAGTATCTCCTTCAGTGTACTCCCCTTGAGTTGCTATCAATTCAGGGTGAACTATGGTTATCAGATTACAAAAAAAAAATCAGAGGGAGGTGGAGGTTCCTCATCCTCATCATTCCACTCTAAGCCATGATGATCTATAAACTCAACATAAGTAATGACTTGATCATCATCAGTTGGTAAATGTTGGATTTTGTGGGGGATGTAACCTATGCCACATCTCCCAGGCCATAATTCAACTTCTAAAGGCTCTTTGATGCCTTGTTGTTGAGGCCCTAAACCCTTACCTTCATATCCCATTCTAGATAATATCTGCTTAGGAAGTGGATAATCATTGGATAAGTAACAATGGGCAAAGGATTTCTCTATTGGGAATGGGTTGCTACCATGGATCTTTTCCTCATGAGATATACATGCGTAGACAAAGGTACATATACCTATATGTATTACATCACCTCTTTTATGGGGTAGACCCATAGTCCGAGGTGAAGGTGGTAGCTTGGCTAGATCTAGAAGAGGACTTTCAACTAATTGATTGACTTGATCTTGTGTTGACGTTATGATTGGTGGTTCTTCAATTATTTTGAAGTTTTCAAAATCTTTGGTAATTTGAGAAGAAGAAGAAGAGGGAGAAAAAGAAAGGCTCTTGTGTAGAGAAATAGATGGACAAAGATCAAATTTCGATTGGGCTTGCTCAACCATTGAACAATATTGGAATGGATGAGGGTCACCTTGGATAGTGATGAGTTGATTTTTAAATTCATATTTTAGACATTGATGAAGAGTAGAAGGAACGACCTTCATTGTGTGAATCCAAGGGCATCCTAGAAGAAGATTGAAGGATGATGGACAAGATACTACATAAAACAATGTATCTAAAATCTTGGGTCCTACCTTAAGGGGAAGGGATATGGTGCCACAAGCCTCTTGGGATTCATCATTGAATGCTTTAATAATGACATCTGATTTAATTAAATCTTCCTCCTTTAGTCCAAATTTTAGAAAGAAATTATAAGTGCATAGATTGAGGGAGGAACCATTATCTACCAAAATCCTCTTGATAAACTTTTCCCCAATATATCCAGTGATGTAAAGTGGGGAATCCTCTTGTAAGTTTGATGAAGGAAGATCATCATCACAAAAGGATATGTGATTTGTCCCAAGAGCACCTACAACATTAACTAAGTTGCTAGGAGAAAGATCTTGTGGGATAGTTTGTTGACTTAGAAGTTTTAACAAGGCTTCCCTATGAGTAGGAGAAGTTTGTAAAAGCTCTAAGAGGGATATTTTAGCTGGGGTACTGGCTAATTGTTGTTGTAAATCGAAGGAGACTGTAGGCTGAGATTTTAGGACCAAAGTGGGTTTATCTACACTTGTGGTCTTCTTTTGAGGGTTCTTCAAGACTAAAGTAGGTCTAGAGGATTGGTTGGATGTAGAACTTATCCCTTGTGGAGATTGTTGAGTCGGTTGAGCTTGTGCTTGTTGCCTTGTAGTAGCTGCTATCATACCAATCATGTTGTGGTAGGGATGTGTCACATTATGGTATGATACTTGATTGGTTGTTTGTTGCTTATGATTGGGTAGGGGATCTTGGAAAATTCCCATATCTTGATTAGTTGTAGGTACTTGTTGTGTAGGAGGTTGATTGGTAGTTGGAGGATTGTGGTTAGGGGTAGGTTGAGAGTCCTCCATTTCAAGGTGACCCTCATCTATTAGGTCCTGAACCACATGTTGCAACCTCTTACATGAACTAGTCATGTGCCCTTCTACTCTATGATAATCACAATATTGACCAGGCTTATACCAATTAGTTGTGGTGTCAGGTTATCGTATGGGAGGTAATTCAATCATATTAGCTTCCAAGAGTTGCTTAAGGACTGATGATAGGGGTAGGTTGAGTTTAGTAAAATTCCTTGGTGGGGGTCATTGAGGCTTGCTAAGTACCAACTTTTGCAAGGTATTAGAAACATTAACACTATTGGTAGGTCTATTATATGTTACCCCATCACCAACTACATGCTTGTTCTTATATTGAGTTTTCATGGTTTTGTCTTCTTCTCTCTTTGGTTTAAGTTGACCTCTTCGAATAAGGGCTTGCTCAACCCTTCTAGCCAAATCAATTGCTTGCTCGAAAGAGGTGATAGTTGTTGTTTCCAATTCATATGAGATTTGTTCTTGTAAATTTCCAATAAATATTTCTAACATGTCTCTAGGAGGTAAGGTGTATCTTAATCGTCCAACTAAACTTCTCCAACAAGACAAGAAATTTGAAAAACTTTCATCTTTTCCTTGCTTCAATTGGTATACATCTTTCATAGTGACATTCTTCTCAACATAAGCCCCAAATTGTTGAACAAACAATTCAGTTGTTTCCTCAAAATTCCTCAAAGAGTGATTAGGTAGTTGATAATACCATTCCAATGCCACACCACCAAGGCTCTTAGGGAAAGTTTTTAGCAACAACATGTCATCATATATAATATCATGGCATGTTGTCCTAAACATTCATAAATGTTCAATGGGGTCCTCTGTTCCCTTATAAATGGGTAAAATCGGCATTGGAAAATGTTTAGGATAGGGCCTAGAGGTGATGATAGGGTCTAGGGGCTGATTACACATTTCCTTATAGTTATAGGTGAAACTTGAAGGTTGAAGTGAATCCATTCTCATTGCCAATTGTTTTACCATATTCATCAAATTTTGCATGTCGGGATTGTTGTTGTGTAATACCCCTAGGTTCCCTAGGGGAGGATTATAGGTAGGTTGTTGAAATGGAACTTGATTAATATTGGAGGTATTAACACCATTTTGATATAGGTTATGGAAGGGAATGTTTTGTGTAGTATCTTGTTGGAAAAGATAATTTGAATTTGGTGGAATAGAAGAAGAAATGTTATAAGAAGGAGGAATATTATAAGATGGAAATTGAATGTTATTTTGAGATGTACTACTAATTGGAGGAGCTTGTGACATTCCCCCAACATATGGGTTGTGATATGGGATATTTTGTTTAGTAGTTTGTTGTGAGAAATAATTCATATTTTGTGGAATAGAAGAAGAAATATTAGAAGGAATATTACTTGTATTAGAAGAAGGGATAAAATGAGATGGAAATTGAGTTGAGCTTGGTGGTATGCTACTAATTGGAGGAGGTTGTGAAATTCCTCCAATATTAGTGGTTGTGGTTGTAGCATATGTGGGATTGTGAAAAGGATTAATATTATGGGAAGATTGAAACAAAGGATTAATTCCACTATTTTGATGAGAAGAATTTTGATGATGAGATGGTCCAACTTCTTCAAGTTGGTCTTCTTCATTCATAGCTTTAATCAAGGCATCCTTATGATGTTTCATAAAATTCCAAATATGGTCAAATGATTCAAAAGTAAGGCATCCATTAGGCCCCTCACGAGGATCAAGATCATTACCAGTTTCTATGTCCTCTTCAACATCTAGACTGGGGTTCTCCCTATCAACTTGTTCCTCTTCTTGGAAGATCTGACCAGGCTCTAAAAGCTTTCACTTATTCCTAATATTGGGAGCCATTACAACTAATAAAAAGGACAAGAGAGAGAAAAAGTATCAAATACAAAGTGTGGGAAAATATTGGAGAGGTATAGTTAACTTGTCTTAAATGTGTGTCAAACAAGATGTATATATATTTTTCTTTTTATATTTTCTAATCTAAGAAAACAAATTTGTGTGGTCTTGTTTTAAAGTTTTAGAAAGAAAATAATAGAAAAGGAGGTGTTCACGTCGGGTTCACCAAAATATGTAGAGGGGGAAAACCACCCTACCACGTACGATTCTCAAAGCTGGATCCGCAAAGAGAGAAAGCCTTGAGGTGAACCACGGGGGTACGTTGTTCTCTACACTTGATGCTAAGGGAAAGGGTTCACCAGGAACGATTTTAGGACTCGCTCCAAGTCCTCGAGGATATACGGAATGTTTGATATATGTCAATTTCAAGACAAACACCTAAGGTTTGGTCCTTCTATATACTAAACTAAAGTAAATGCATAAATAACAATGCAAGGAATACAAATGCAAGCATACAAGAGCTAAACCTAAAATGATTCTTTAATTTGAATGATAACTAAATATTAATTACAAATATAAATACTTTTAATCTTTTAAAAGCAAGCAAGAAAGATGCACAAACATATCTACCCTAGATGCAAAAACTATATGCACTTTTCTCTTTCAATGCCTAAATTAAATTAGTTCTTTTATATATATAATTGTGTGATTAAAAGTAATAATTGAAAATATATTGAAAATAAAACACTTCAACAAACAGCCTAAAGCACTAACAAGAACACTTAACCTAAACCATAATGGTTGATCACTAGCTTTATCTTACGCCCATAAAGCTCCACAAAATATCTAAATCCTTCAAATAACTTAACAAACACTAAAAAAATTGGATTAGTATTTGGGGGCCTGCATAGGCCGCAATATGACCAAACTTGCAATAGTCAAGCCCCCTTGGTCCTTTTAGATGACCTTATAAAAATAAAATAATTATTGACCTTTTGGATGGACATACAAAAGTAAGAAATTAAGATGCTAATAGATGATTATATTCCTTGTTAACCTTAGGGGATTTACCCATTTTTTATTCCCAAGTTCACACGAAGTGCAAGGGAAGAGCATACACGGAATAAGAACCCCTTTTAATGTGATGTGTAAGATAAAAAAAGAAAATGATAACTATGATGAGATTATTTAACCTTAGGGATCTACCCACTTTTGATTCCCAAGATCACACGAAGTGCATGGGAAGAGCATACACGAAAAACCCCCTTTTAATGTGAAAAGTAAGAGAAAATAAAAATTATGATTATGATGATGTTCTTTAACCTTAGGGATCTACCTTTTGATTCCCAAGATCACACAAAGTGCATGGGAAGAGCATACACAGTATAGGAACCCCATTAGTGATAATATTTATGCAATAATTGTATTAAAGAACAAGGTGAATATGAACTAACAATATAAATAAATGTTAAGAATGATAGTAAGATAAATAAACTATACAAGGTTAATGTGGAAATTAAGGAACTAAAAAGGATCTATGAAATAATGTGATTCAAAAATAAAAATATGTATAAACTAAATGAATCAAGATGAAATGATAGAGGGTGGAAGAGCACAACCAAGTTGACTCTCTTCCTCTCTTGATAAGAACTTGATGATGACTTCCTCAAGATGCCTAAGAAGATGTTGATGATTCCTTTGAGATCCCTTGCTTGGAGACTTGAAAGCTTGAAGAAAACCTACAATTTTAGTGCTTGAGAAAACTTGATGATGAGGCTATCCCAAGGGCTCTATTTATAGTTTTTCATGACCTTGGGAGAGAGGGAAATAGATTGAATTAAAAATGGAATAAAATATTATCCACCAACTTTGGTGGAAAATAACATGCCACTTTGAAAATGGATCATGTGAAGTAACATGTTTCTTTGAAAATGGACCATGCTATTTTGAAAATGGACTTTGAAGTAACATGCCACTTTCAAAATGGAACATTCTAAGTTAACAAAAATACTAAAATAATATGCCACTTTGAAAGTGGGTTAAAGAAGTAACATGCCATTTTGAAAATGAAGCATATTATTTTGAAAATGGATCATGAAGTAACATGCCATTTTTGAAAATGAAACATGCTACTTTGAAGATGAACTTTGAAATAACATGCCCCCTTGAAAATAGAACATGCTATTTTGAAAATGGGTTAATGAGAATAATTAAATAATATGCCACTTTGAAAGTGGGCTAATGAAGTAACATGCTATTTTGAAAATGAAACATGTTACTTTGAAAATGGACTTAACAAAAATAATAAAATAATATGCCACTTTGAAAGTGGGCTAATGGAGTAACATGCTATTTTGAAAATGAAACATGTTACTTTGAAAATGAACTTTGAAATAACATGCCCCCTTGGAAATAGAACATGTTATTTGAAAATGGATTAATGAAAATAATTAAATAATATGCCACTTTGAAAGTGGGCTAATGCCATTTTGAAAATGACACATTCTTCTTTGAATTTAAAAATAGTGAATAGTGCACAATGAATAGTGAACAATGAACAGTGTACAGTGATCCGTGAATAGTGTATAATGAATAGTGAACAGTGTACAATAATCTGTGAATAGTGTACAGTGAATGAACAATGAACAATGAACAATGTATGAACTTAGGGAAATTAAAAAGGAATTAGAGAGAATTAGAAGAAGCTAGGAGTATTAGAAGGATATTTAAAAATATTAAGAAGAAATTAGAGGAAATATGTGACTTTAGACGAAGTATTAGAGATTTTGGAGGAAATTGAGAAGAATTAGAGGAAATTTGGAGGAAATGATCAAAAGGCTCTTTTCGAGTCCAATCCAATGGCGGTGGTAGATGATTTGGTCGGTGAAAATTCATGTCAAAGATGACCTTAATTTTTGAAGCAATAAATGTTTAAGCTAATGCATGAGGGAGAATTAATGAAAATTGATGTAGGTCAATTTTTAATGTCTACAGTTATGTCACTTTTGAAGTACGATGGGAGGCCATCGGAGGTGTAGGAAATAATGTCACGCATCGAGATATAGGTTGAGGTATCAAGATCGTGCAAAAAATACCGAGAATATGAGGTGTTGGCTGAGATTGGTGTTGAATAAGTCTACAAGGGTGCCGAAAGGATAAAAATATTTTATTGGTAAGCACACCTGAAAAGCGTGATAAATATAGAAATTTTATGTAGATCACATGTAGTGGCACCAAAAATATCGTCAGATCAATGATGCAAGCGCCACGGATGAAGTGTAGCAGAACCAAGCAAAGTTGAAAGGTGATGAAAAGCCCCAAGGCGGCCGAGAAAATCATGTGGCATTTGAAATGCACCAAACCTCACCCAAAAAAATAGGACCAAGGCTGGGAATATTGAAGAAAGCTTGGATGCATCAATGGTGGAAATCTTAGCCGAAATCACCAAAAATATGATGGCACATTGTAGTTTAGCAATGTCACAGATTAGACCAAAAATGGGTTGGTCGTAGTGGAATATCAGACAGTTGAAATGTGCAGATCGACATTTTATTCTTGGACCAACAACATCGTAGAGTGAAACGCTCAGAAAACGTCACCAAAAGTGTATAAATGGTAACAATAACACCACCAATTAACGTTCAACATATTGGGGAAAATAATGATACCAAGAAAACATCGAAGGTTACAAAGCAAAAAATGCTAGAGATGACAGATCATGACACAAACAATACCAAAAATCGTAGATCTAGTCAAATAAACTTTGAAGAATACTATTCACACCCAAACACCATAAATCAAATTTTAGCCCGAAAAACACGAATCAATACCCAAAAATCACATTGTAACTAAGCAACTTCAAATCATGAACTTGTGCAAAAAAATGGAATCAAAAATAGAGCAGAAGGAGGTTTTTGATTTGTCAAAACATGCATGGCCTAGGTGGGATGAAATCACAAATATATTTGAGACAATCTATAAAGCCAACAAACAAGGTGATTTAAAATATTGCTACTCCATGGATCCGACTACAGAGGTATTCTTGTTCCCCGTCTAAACCAATCTTGGCCTAGGGGAAGAGGATACTTGCCTTTTTTTCACAACCAAATCTGATACCAAATGATATGCAACAATAATCGCAAGCACGAGGAAAATATGACAAGCCAAAAATTTATTTCTATTGATAAATAAGGGCCTATAAATATGTATTAGATCCATGTTACGAATAAGGTTGCATTGAATGACAACTATGCACCTTAATCCCAAAAATTAAAAATAAACAACTACAATTTATTAAAACATACCTAACACACCTAATCATACACCTAATCCCTATCATGGAAAGAATATCCACCTTGTCATGTGATAACTCAATCATATTGAAGTCCTCGTAATACAACCAAATAGTAGGGGGAAGAGAGAGTACCACCCACTACCAAAGAACAATAGTGATTAACATCGTGAGGTGCAAAGATATTTAGCACACTGAGGAGATGGCTATCAATCTCCATCACAACCTAGGCAATATGATTGGAAGGGTCACATCCTCAAGATATTAGCTTGGAATCGTAGGTTTCTAAAAGGTAGATGAGTGCCCCTCCTTTACCTATGTCATGTATAGTATGAAATATATGGCCTTAAGGCTAGAAAAATGAGTAAGTACTTGATAGAATGAAGTTAGTGACTTTAAATTTGTAAAGGCATAAAATATTAGTACTATCAAATTTGATCTTGAAGTCATTCATACCTTGATGCACAAGGTACTTGTGAGCAATATTTTCATACCCTTGATATTTTAGGACATGCACTTAATTTTACATGATCAAGGAGAATATTTCTTTCGATGACCTCAAAGTCCTTGAAATCCACAAAATATTAAAATATGTTTGTGAGAAACCTATTATGGATTTCTCAAAAAATATCATTTATCTTCTCTTCCCTAGAGGGGTACCTAAGAATTCCCTAGTTGGATTGCAAGAATGATGAGGGTTTCATGAAGAAAATTCACTAGATATACTAGGAGGAGAGACAAAGCATCCACTTGAGAGGATGAACTCTAACATAGCCAACGATTAAGCCATCTAGGGCCTTGAGGAGTTAGGGAGTCTTGTTGGGTACTACCATTATAGGTGCCTATAGGAGGAGAAATAGAAGTTCCTTTTGCAGTAGTTGCATGAGAGCTCCTTGTCTAAGAGCTTGGTTGAGACTTCTTTTTACTAGCTCTCATAAAAGGCTACAATTAGTTTCCTTTACCATTTTTCTTGGTGATAAACTTTCATTCCTCCCCTCCATGAGTGGATCTGAAGGCATTAATGCTTCTACTAGAGCTTAATTTTCAAATTGATCCTCCATAATAGGGTATTCTTTTATCTTGTGAGCTATAGACTAACAATAGTAATATGTTTCGAGGATATTTATGTAGATCATCCATTGTTAAAAATGGGTCTCATCAACCTAAATATCAATAGAGTCCTTGAGGTTCTTTGAGAGATCAATTTTAGGATAGATGCATTTGTGTGGTTGCATAGCATAGAATTTATGTGGCTCCATGCACACATAATTTTCATTGGGTATGATAAGATATGGTAGGAACAACAAAAGGGGCAAGGGAAGACCTAGGAATTCCACCCAAATGGGGATAAGCAAGGAAACATGGATAGAGACTATAAAATTATAGTGTCAAGGCTAAAGAGTTATAAGGATATTTTTAATATATCAAAGACTTTTGGTCATAACCACAATGACATGCTACAATTTGACAAACTAGAAATTAAAGAAACCTTTAGTAAGGTTTTGAATGTGGTCAATTTTTATGCCATATGGTTGCAGACTTGTTGAATCCATTGATAGATTAACAAGTCACTAGGAATCCTCCCCAAAAAATACCCAATGAGGGTGTGAATCTCAAGCCAATTATAGGCTTTATCAAAATATTGCATGTCCAAGACTATGTCTGGTACAGAGGAATTACCTCATGGAAAACCATTGGGATAAACTTCTTGGGTCTATTGACTAGTACCATGGCTCTCTATGGTTGCAACTTCACTAAATAGTGAAACGATGGCTTGAGAGGTGGCCATAACAAGGGGAGAATCCCTCCTCCCTTGGAAAAGTCAGCACATGAAATTACACAATAAGAGTATTGAGATCCCTAATGGTAGACGGTCAAAGAAAAAGCAAACAGATGACAACAACATGCAACCCAAAAAACCCAAGCTGCAAAAACTAGTATAATTATATGTTGTATCTTAAATGCTTAGTAAGTATATTGATGATGTATTTTTATCATGGATATGAAATTGCACCTCACCATCATTCCTTTCGTTTATGTGAACCTCCAATACAATTTCTAACATGCTCGTGAAATTATTTATCTAATTTTTTTCTTATATTTAATAAGAATTTCAAAATTAAATTAAATTAGTAAAATCTCGTTATTAAACCATAAAAACTTAAATTAGATAATAAAATGTTTTTTAAGTTAAAACATAGTCAAATATTTTAAATTAGAATATAAAAGCTCCCTACCTATCATGCTTGCAAAACATCTTAGAAATAAAAATTATAATAAATATTTTAAAATCTTATAGAAATTAAACACACCTATCATACTTGCAAAACTTCTTAGATATAGAAATAATAATAAGGATTTTAAAATCTTATAGAAATTAAACATCAAAACATACTAGTAGAATCAAATTATTGGAATGGAATTATATTATCAATATGTATTTAATTTACTTGGGTGGAGATGTTTCCTCACTCCACGTAACATAGAGGTAATATAATTATTAGAAAAAAATTATATGCGGAGATATCTGATATGTTATTTAATACCTTAATTTTAAATATTTTTTTATTTTATTTTTAGGATACATGAATTTATATTTTCATATTAATTATATTTTCAATTTTGTTAAATCTTATTCAACATAAATTATTTAAAATAAAAAACATATATATATTATATATAGATATGTATAATATTGATTGTAATTATCATGGTTGTACTTAAGCAAAGAAACTATTTCTCAAGAGTTAGTAAAGTAAGTTTTTTTTATTTTTGGTAAGATTAATAAAAAAGAGGGTTTTAATGGGATCCCACAACCACTACAAAGAAAGCCACAAAGGCGAGAAAGACTAATAGAACCTTGAAAGACCAAAGAGACAAACAAAAGGAACTGCAGACACCCAAACCTCAGGGCCCAAAACAAGGGAGAACTGGTATAGTTCTACACCATCTTATCAAGTTGGTAAATTAAGTTATGATAACACAAAATTTTAAAAATTTGCTCTATCAAGATGTAGTATATAGAAAATAGAGATAGTAGAGGAGGAGTTTTGGTATTGTGAAGATTGCAAAAAAAAATGTAAAAAAAAATGTTGAGTTTTGAAATATTTGTATTTACAAACAAAATTGAAGAAGATCTATAAAATAAAAATCAAGAATTAAGACTTCATAAAAATAATGTATCTAAATTAAAATGAAAACTAAATATGTTTGTAAACTCAAGCTCTACAAGTGAAAATTATTATTTGTCAAAATAAAAAAAAAACAAATACAACCCTTTTTTCTCAAACAAAAAATAAAAAAATATATAATAATATTATTTAATTTTTTAAATATATAAAAAATTAATATTATATATTTTATCAACCAAAATTAATATCATAATTTTATTATATAAAATCTTAATCTTTAATTTCATTTTCCATCCCAATTGGTTGAATAAATATCTTAGGTTTTAAAGCAAAGTGATCTCATGTCACACCTTATGATAATAAATTTTAGTAATAAAAAGAACTGCAAAATAGCTGAATAAACATCCTTACTTGTCAATCAAACAAAGTAGTTTCATATCACACCTTATTATTAAAATATCAACAAAAATATTATTACTTAAAAATAATAATAATTTAATAAATAAAAGTAAGTAAGAACGTGTATAATAATTATATTATAATAAAATATTTAATAACATATTTTTATAATAAAATTTCATAGTGAAACTTATTTTTCTATAATACCATTATATAGTAGAACCACATAGCTTGAATCTCATATAATCATTTGTGAAGAAGGAAGATATTTATTCTATAATCATTTATGAAGAAGGAAGAGATTTATTCTTTTTCATTTGAGAAAGGAGTTTTTATAGCATATAAGGGGTTATTAAATATTATTAATTTATTTAAATTTTGTTAAATAATATATAATTATAAAAACTGTTTTAATATTATTATATAATTATTATATAATAAAAAAAATTAATTTATATAATCAATTAAAAATATTAAAAACAGTAAAGCACTTTTTAATTTGATAATCATGATGTAATACAAAAAGTTTTTAATTTCATAATTATCAGGTAATACAAAAAATTATCATAGAAGTGTAAGAGTGATGACATCAAATACTACTTAAATAATCGTGAGTGATTGTTTTTTTAATTTTTTATTTATTGTAAAAACTTTTATCTTAATTTAATATATTTATTTTTTTATAATCAATTAATTTTTTTTTAAAACAGTAGGGCTTGTTTTAATATTTGGATTTCAAGTAGGCAACAGTACAAATACCGACGCTTAGTGCCAAAATAATCGTTGTCGACAGAAAAAGATAAAATTGGTACTTCCGCAAAAGCACTGCCAGAGAGTGAAAAGCGTCTTAAGAATTTGGAAGCAATAAATTTGGTCTTAAGCTGCTTAATATGGTTGAAAATTCTAATTGACTGGACGATGTGATGTTGGTAAGTTTTGGAAATTATGCTCAAAATTAGGTGTCATACAAACTGAAAAATTAAAAGCTTCTTAAAAGAGAAATTATATTAGAGACTTCGTGGAGGATGCAATTTGGACGACGGAAAAAAAGTTACAATATTTGTTCCGTCTTGATTGAACGACTATCACCCGAGTCTACAGGAAATTAAATGTATGCTTCATAAGCTTCTGGCCACATTCACTAATTTTTCTTAAGATACATTGGTTCTTCCCTTGTTGATGTCAAATCGCTCGTCTTGTTTCGTCTTGATTGAACAACCACATCCCTAGTCTAGAGGAAATTAAATGTATGCTTCATAAGCTTCTGCCCACATTCACTAATTTTTCTTAAGATACATTGGTTCTTCCCTTGTTGATGTCAAATCGCTCGTCTTGTTTCGTCTTGATTGAACAACCACATCCCTAGTCTAGAGGAAATTAAATGTATGCTTCTCAAACTTCGGGCCAAATTCACTACGTTTTCTTAAGATAAAACGCTCTCAATTTCCACCCTTCTAGAGAAGAAAATAAGAGCATCATTGGTATGTGCATTTTGGACCCGAAGAAGTGCATTCACACGTGTTGAACCCGACCAAAATGATGTCACAGATACCTCTCACTTACAAGTCTCGCATTACATCACCAGTTCAGTGAAATGTCCAACGCCCTCGTTTGCCAAACCAATGTCCGCATTTTCCTCGCTCCCCACTTATTGGAAGCGACAATTCCGTGTCCGCACATTACGCCAACTTCGTACCACTACCCTTTGGCTTTTAGTGGTTAGTCGCACCGTTGGCAAGCCAGGCAACCGCTAATCGAAGTCCAACTCCAACGTTGTCCAAATCACGCACGATTTAACTCTCTTTTTCTTCCTGCGAGATTTTTGTCAGGCACAAAGCCGCCCTTCCGTGACTGACTACCTCCCTTACGCCGCCTTGACTATAAATACACGCCAAGGGGTTTCTACGCCACAGTGAGAAGCCAAAACGTATTATATAAACAGATACTATCACCCTACCATTTGAGAAGATGAAGGCTTTCACAAGAGAAGCTGCAGTGGCAGGGGAAACAACATCCGTTGTGATGTTAGTGGAACCGAAAATCGAAGACAAGGGCTAAAACGACGCCATCTGCTTTTGGGCTCCACGACTCTCCGCGGTCCTGCGGCGGGAATCATGTTTAAGCCCCGCGACCAGGTTTCGAGTCTCGCTGATTACCATAAGCTCCAGGAGGCGCAGAAGCTCATGTTTAAATACGCCTCCGACGTTGACGTTGACGTGGCCTCGCTGTTTCGCTCGTCCGACCCCTGCAACGGGGTCTCTAATGAGTTTTCGGGGATGGTTTCGGTTCCTTCTCAGCATTACTGTATTGGCAACTACGATTTTGTTCAAGCTCGGGTGGACAGGCCTGCAATAAGCGAGGAATGTCGAGGGCGGGAAGAGGAGGTCGTAATAGAAGGGATTAAGGTGAAAAAAGACAGGCCTTTGTGGTTCGACGTCTACATCAGACCGGCGGGCAGAGACGAAGACGATGAATATGCGGGTTCCTTCATTCACGTACCTCCACAAAAAAATCTTCAACGAAGGAGGATTGGCAGGTGTTGTTTGAGGTTGAGAATCATCGATATAATGGAAGATCTGAATGCGCATAAACATAGAATTGTTATTGTAACGTTGGTGCCCAAGTTCAAGACGGATCCGGATCCCATCAGCGTGGAAAACATTCGCATAGAATTTTCATGATTCCTTCTATTAAAAAAAAAATGGCTTTTAAAACTTATAGCTTTCTCTTTTTTTAATAAAAGAGGGGTAAAAATTTATTAGATCAAAGAAACTTTACAGATGAGAACAAAAAACCACCAAAAAATAGTCAATAAAAACCTCAACCAGACATATCCTCAGCAAGTAAATTATGAAGATGTTGAGAACAATCAAAAGGAAGGTGATCCCAACCCTTAACAGACCAATTCTCCCGAAACTGAGAAGCCCATTTGGCCAAACAATCTACAACCCTATTCCATTTCCTAGCAATGTGAACAAAAGAGATAAACTCCAAATTACAACATATTTGAAGAATCTGTTGAACAACCAAGGTCAACCTTTGGTGAACATTATCAAGATGGTGAGTCTTTAACAAATTGATAATAATCTATGAATCAGACTCATAGATTATCCTCCGCCAACCCATAGCCAACCCTTGTTCCAAAGCACAATAGATAGCAAGAGCCTCCATATAATTATTAGAGTGTATCCCCTTATAGCATGAAAAAATGAAACAAGCATTCCCAACACTATCTCTCCCAACTCCTCCAATACCAGCATGTCCAGGATTACCCCGAGAAGACCCATCCGTATTGATCTTGAACACCCCTGGAGGAGGAGGATGTCATCTACCATCTCTCTGCACATTTTGTCTAACATCTCTTCTTCCAAATGAAATAGAAGGACGAGGACCATTCTCCATAAATCCCAAACTCTGCATCATCAAAATCTCTGACTGCTCCAAAGGAAGACTAATCTAGCATTTAAAAGAAACAGTTTCCTAGATCATACCAATGATTCGTTGCCAAATCTAAGGAACAGTAAGCTTCTTATCATGAAAATTTCTTCGATTTATTTCCAACCAAATCTACCACAGAATGCAAGAAGGGCCAATAGTCCAAGCAACCTGGAGAAATAAAGCCTTAGAAGGAGGTCTCCCTAAACTCCTCTAGAACTCCAAAAGAGAAGAAGCATGGGCACAAGGCTGCTTCCACACCCTCACCAAATATGTTAAATATCCCGTGCAAAAGACCATTGAAAAAGAAGATGACCTTAAGACTCTTCACTATTCACACATAAAAAATAGAAAGAAGGTCCCTCTCTTTTGCAAGTTATCCCAGGTAAGGCATCTATTGTGAGTATCTAACCACAGATAAAAATTACATTTAGGCCAAGAGACCTTTGACCACATCTTCTTCCACCAGGGCACCTCAGCATCCCCAAAATGTTATCGATCCAACTCCCTGTATCCCAAAGCCACCGAATAAACCCCTCTAGGATCCAAGCCCCAAGCCAAAACATCATCATCCTGTAAAGAAGAGCAGTTCCTAGAAGCCAAAATATGAGCCAACTCCTCTCTTTCCTGACAAGTACCCCCTACCGGCCAATCTATAGGATCCTTCCAACAAACAACCTCAACCTGCCCAACTCTATCAACAAATTTATAGTCCATAACCCGATGCCAACCTGCATCCAAAAACACCTTACATAGATTCTGAATATGAAGATACATGGATAAAATAGTAGGGAACCCATCCCAAGCATTCTACCAAAAGAGAGCCTTGGAACCCTTATGACATATCTAGAACAAACCTTGCTTAACAAGATTCACCGCCTTCTTAAGAGTGTTCCAGATGAAAGAGCCCCTACCAGAAAAACTGTATCGAGGAATCTCAGAGCCCTCAACCCCATTTAAATATTTATAGAAAAGAATCTTTGCCCAAGCTTGGTCTTGAGAAATACACCATCGCCAATAAAACTTAGCCGCCAAAGCCTCTTCAAAAAGATAAGACAAACGAAGACCCAAACTCTCTTCTTGCTTTGGTTTGCAAATAGTTTTCCACTTAACCAAGCTCCACTTTGAAGACTCCAAATTACCAGCCCATAAAAATCTTCTAGACAAAGAGTCCAACTCATGAATAAAGCTAGCAGGAGCAACCTGAATCATGCACCTATAGATGCAAAGGGCTTGAACCACAAACTTAAGGAGTAAAACTCTACCAGTAGAGGAGAGCCATCTAGCAGTCCAATGAGAAACATGAGCATGAAAGTTATCCAAAATGGAGTTCCAAATCTCACGAGGCAAAGGACCCATATAAATAGGAATACCCAGATACTGCAAGGGAAGAGCACCAATCTGAAATCTTAGAATCTACGCAATACGAGCCTATATAAGCGTATTAGTGTTAAAGAAGAAAATGGAAGATTTTGCCTCATTAATATTCTGCCCCGAAGCAGCCAAATATATATCCAAAGCCCTTCTGAAGTTGGTAGCTCCCTAATAGAAGCAATCCCCATCAGAGTTGTATCATCCACAAATTGAAGATGAGAATAAGTAGGCAAACTCATACCCCACCTCCAACCATGAATCAAACCCTGATTGACATGTGATTTTAGAAGTCTACCCAAACCTTCAGCCATAATGATAAACAAATAAAGGGACAAAGGGTCGTCATATCGAAGACCTCTTGAGGCTTGAAACAAAGAATATGGTTGACCATTAACAAGAACTAAATAAGAAGGTGAGGTAATGCAACTCATCACCCAAATTATCTAGCTGGAATAGAAACCAAAAGCTAGAAGGATCTTGCTTAAAAAAGATCATTTAATCCTATCATAAGCTTAGCCATATCCAGTTTCATAAACATATCTTTTTCCTTAGAAATGCCCATAGATTGAATGGTCTCAGCAGCAATAGTCACCCCATCCAAGATTTTTCTGCCCGCCATAAAACCTTCCTATTCATCAAAAATGACCTTGTTAAGCCAAGGCTTAAGACGCTCAGCAATAAACTTTGTTATAATTTTATACACCACATTGCAGATAGCAATAGGTTTGAAATGATCAAGAGAAGTGGCTCCTTCTCTCTTAGGAATAAGCACCAAGAAAGTAGAATTTAGAGCACACAACATTTTATGAGAGTTGAAAGACTCTTGCACAACAGAAAAGAGATCCAGTTTAACAATTACCCAAAATTCTTGAAAGAATTCCACCGAAAAACCATCAGGCCCTGGAGCTTTCCTTTCTTTATCTGGAAAAAAATACCCTCAAGCTCATCAATGGAAATAGGATGCATGAGAGCATCTTTCATTTCATCAGTAACCATAGGAGGAATATAAATCAACACACTATTTTCTTCAACATCTGCAGACAGAGAATCCTCAGAATATAGAGAAGAGAAAAACCTAACAGCCTCACCTGAAATATCCTGATCTGCAATTAATTGAACCCCCTGAGATGAAGTAAGAGATGAAATAATAATACTGTGTCTTCTAGCCTTCACTGAATTGAATAAGAGCATCATATTCCTATCCCCTTCTTGCAACCTGTTGTGGCTGATCCACAACACACCCCAAAATTGGGGACCCACCTTTTTTGCATGCTTTCAAAGAAGATCTCAGTGACCCAGATGCTAAAAATCAAGAAAAAGGGGCAAAATTGCACAAGGATAAAAAGTGTCGCGATATCGCGACATGTCGCGCCATCGCTGCCGAAAAATGAAAATTGTCGCGATATCGCGACATGTCGCGCCATCGCCGAAAATGAAAAGTGTCGCGATTTTGCGACGTGTTGCGCGATCGCGGCCGAAAATGAAAAGTGTCGCGATTTCGCGACGTGTTGCGCGATCGCGGCCGAAAATGAAAAAGTGTCGCGATTTCGCGACGTGTTGCGCGGTCGCTGCCAGAAAGTGAAAAGTGTCGCGATATCGCGACATGTTGCTCCGTCGCGGTCCAGATAGGAGAGAGAAAGGCAGAATGGAAAATGGTAGCGAAATCGTGACATGTCACAAAATCGTGGGTCAAACCAGTCAAACAGGGCAAAGCAAAAAAGCGTCGCGATTTCGCGACAGAAAGCAGCAAAGGGGCATGAAGCGAAAAAGCGTCGCGATTTCGCGACAGGTTGCAGCCAAGGTGTACGGAATGAAAAATCGTCGCGATTTCGCGACAGAAATAGCAAAGGGGCCCGAAATAGAAAAGCGTCATGATTTCACGACGAAAAGCTGGCAAAGGGGTACGAAGCCGAAAAACGTCGCGATATCGCGACAGGTCGCGTTTTCGCGGCTCCAACAGCGAAAGTGTACGGAATGGAAAATATGTCACGATTTCATGACATGTCGCGTTTCGGCCAAATGCAGGGAGACAGCCCGGAACGGAGAAGCGTAGCGATTTCGCGACAGGTTGCGGCCAAAAGCGTACCAAGTGAAAAACGTCGCGATATCGCGACAGGTTGCAGCCGAAGACAGCTCCGAACAAAAAGCGTAGCGATTTCACGACAGAAAAAATAGCAAGGCGTACGAAAATGAAAAACGTCACGATTTCGCGACAGGAAGCAGCCTCACAGCTCGAAACTGAAAAACGTCGCGATTTCGCGACAGGTTGCGTTGGCAAGGCTGTTGGCAGGAAAACGTCGCGATATCGCGACATGTCGCGTTTTCGCGATGAAAGTAGAGGAGCAAAGTTGCATGCTATTTTTTGTCACGATTTTCATGGAGCCATTACAGAACGTGCAGAAAAGTGCGGAACACGTGGCATACATGTGTAAAGGCTGCAGAAGCGTTACAAGTCACAGAGAAGATCAAGCGTTTCGGCATCGAGCATGAATTCAAAGCAACGAAAAGGCGGGAAGGTGAAACGAAGCGATCTGGAAGATGAAGCGAAGCGTCACAGGACGAAACAGAGAGCATTGCCAGAAAGTATAAAAGCAGAGGCGCAGATTGGCACAAGGGTCGAAAACCGCTGCGGGCAGAGTTGCAGTGCCTAAGGCGAGAAGCCATTCTGGGCCTGCTTGGGAGTGTTTTTCTTCCTTTTTTCTAGTTTTGAGAAAACCAGATGTTCTGCTATTGTAACAGGATTTATCTTTAATGCAGGAGTGTTCAGAAATTTGCATCTTGTTGGCAAGAAAGAAGGAGTTATTTTCTGCATGCATGTTTTAATGTTTATCTTTCCCCTTTTCAGATTTCTAGGCTTATAGGTGAAGTTGAATGCAAGTTCTCTTGGTTGCTTCATGCGAATGTCTGAAATCTGAAAGATCACAATAAAACCCTAGAGACCAGACACTTAACTTATTTGGATTGTGCGTGTTTTGCAGGTTCAATAGGTTAGGTTGCATGCATGGAAACCTCACATCTTCGGTTTTGCCAGGACGGGATAGCATCAAGCTGAATGCAATTTTAATTTCTTGTTCTTTTGCATTTTATTTTCTTTTTGCTGCACTTTATTTTTAGAAGTCCCAATTTTAATTCTTTCAAGCATTAAAATAAAATAAAAAATTAAAAAACTTCAAAATCCATAAATAATTCCTTCATTTATGGCATTTCATTAAATTTCATTTTGAAGTTACAGCATGGTCATATAAAGATCAAATCACATTTGTTTTATAAGGGTTCAATGAACAATCATTAAGTTTCACAATAAAATAAACCACAGTGCCCCTTGTTTTCAGTTACTTGCAACCACTAAGGTGTTCCAAGCATTTTAATTAAATATCTTTATTTGAGATCATTAATACACAGATGCAAAATGCTAGCATAACAGGAACCTTGGAGAAATTACTTGTTTAATTTCTTTGCAAGCAGAGGATTTAGAACCCAAATCCTATCGGAGAGTGTGTTTTCACAATCGGGTGAAAATACCACTCAACAGATTGGCGCTAGAAGGAGGGCATGAAAAGTTTATTTTATCGTGATTTTAGATGCTACGGGTTTTTAATTGTTTGAGAGCTTTACATTGCTAAATATTTCAAGTCCATTTGATTAGCATCTTCGGCCTCTAACACCACTCAACGGATTGGTGCTAGGAGGGCCGAACGGGTTTATTTTAGTGTTATTTAAATTTAAATTTTTTATGCTTAGTCCTCTAACACTCAACCGATTGTAAAAAGGATGGCTCGAATTTATTTACTTGTTCTATTTTAAGCAATTCAGGTATGTTGTATATTATTCTAACACTTTTCTGATTGTTCATACAGAAATATGTGATTTGATTTAATTTAGAAAATTTTGGTCTCATGCAATTACTTGACATTTGATTTTAATAATTACATCTCTTGGTTGATGCTAACTTGATTTTTTTTTATATATTGCAGGTTGAATATTCAACAGATTTGGTTCTAAAATTACATTTTAAGTTCACTAATGGCAACACTTGAGGAGCAAATGGTATCCCTGAGAGCTGAAATAGTGTCTCTAAGAGAGAGAATGGTATCAATGATAGAGGATCATTATGAGGGTTTATCTATACCTGTGGTACCCTATCAAATTCCTACAATGTTATTGGATTTTTTACGGTGTTTTAATCAAGAGGTGCCACTAGGATACTTGCAAAAACTGCATGTCTACAAGGATACATTATGTAAATTCCAGATTTTCTATGAGGAGGTGGCTTGTAAGTTATTTGCATACATTTTGGAAGATAAACCATTCTTTTGGTACAGCCAACTACCCATGGAGGTTAGGACTTCTTGGATACAATTAGAAGCAGCCTATCTTTATCATTTTGGTAATCAGGTTGACTTAGAAATCTTGAAAAATCAGTTTACCTCCATATGTAAGGAGCCTAATGAATCCTTGAGTCAATTCAATGAAAGATTTCGTGAGTTGCACTCCCAAATGTGGGAAAATTTTAACACATTAGAAGAGGAAGCCATGGAAGTATACCTAGGAGCCATACACCCCACACTTGCTTCACTCATTGAGGAAAAGCTGAGTGGCTTGTCTCTAGAGAAAATCCATGAGGTCTTAGAAGAGATAGAACGACAAGGTCTTGAAGAAGAAAAGGCACAACATGTTCACATGAGAGATTGTTCTTTTGATGCCAACCTACACCAACCATCAAACATAGCACCCTCCACTCCAATGATACCTAAGGTGAATGATCAAGGGGATGAATTTGAATACCCAAATTTTATGACCACCTTAGATGTAGTCCAAGAGGAGGTGCAAATTGCTAAGACAACATCCACTAGTGAGGATCATGTAGAGATACACGATTATCCGGATGAAGGGGTTCTAAATTCAACAATGTTTGATATATGTGAATGGATGGAACCCACCATAGAATTGAATGAAGTGGTTGAAAGTGAAATGGAAAGAAAATCAATAAATAAATTTGAAGATATGATAGAATTTCACCACTTGTTCTTGGAAGATACTATTGATGAGACGTGTAAAATTAAAGATCAAGAAATTCTTCACCCTCCAAATTATGATAATGAATCATGGGTTACTAATTTGGACAATGATAGCCTTATAAATTTGAATTCAAGAAATAACCCACTTTTGGAAATAATTGAACCATCTAAGGAAGGTGAAGATGAATTTGATGAGAAGCACATTGATGAATTGGAAGATGTTGAAGAAATAGTTGAACGTCACCACTTGATTTTGAAAGATGATTATTATGATGCTTGGAAGAAGTGGGAAGATTTCACTCATTCCAAAACTACTAATGAAACTCGTGTGCCTATTGATATACAGGACAACATAATTGCCTACTCAAAGGAAGATATTACAACTCCTGTACGATTTGAGGATGTTTTGGAAGAGGGTTTCAAATCTCATCAAATTTTGGAAGATTATAATGATTCTATTACCAAGGACAAAGAAGAAAAAGAATTTATGAATGAATCAAGAGATCATGTCACAAACATCATGGATTTTCATTCTATGGATTTGGATGACGATTTTTACAATGGTTGGGGGAGATATGATGATGCATTCTTTTCTCACATCCCTATAGATGAAACTCATATTTCACTTGATATGCGGGATGTTGAACCTTCTACATCATACGAAGATCTCATATTCACAAGATTTGAAAAGGGGACAAAATTTGATCATGTTGAATATAAATTCATTGAAAGTGTGGATGCAAGTTTGCATGATGATTTTGAGGATTCAAATGAAGAGATACCATGGATAGTGAACAAAGAATTAGAACCAAATGACAAAGAGATGGATCAATTGGAAGCAACTCAAATGAAGGATCATCAAGATGAGTCATGGGACATACACTTTGACCAAGAATGTTTGAGGATTGAAAAGGATGACCATATTTTGAATTTGAATAATGTTTATGGTGAAATGTCATTAAAGGTAAATGAAAAACAAGGTATAATTTTTAATCACACCTTTAATAACATTGTTTTAATGAATGGAAAAGAAGTTGATGCACTTGAATTGTTAAATCAAATTCATCAACAATTACTAATTGAATCTAGGATAAAAACTTTTAATGATCCTAATTTAGTAAATATCCTAGATGCTTGTAAATTGTTACACAAATTTGATTGGCCTACAAATTTGGAAAATGATTTGGCTTTGAAATTTGTAGAAATAGGCTCCTACTTACAAAATTGCATATTTGAAAAAGATAGCCTAATTCTAAATCAAGGAGGGAATTATGAAGTTTACATTTTAAAGAATAGACATGATAAAATTGAAAATCATTTATTGTCTAATCATTTTAGTAATTTGATGCTCACCTATGGGAGTATTATTGGAACTAAATCAAATTGGTATGGTGAGCATGGCAAGTGGAAATTTGTTGCATTGTTTGGTCTAGTCTTGTTTGTGTTGGATTCCCACAACATTTGGCATGCATATCATGTTATATTTTTGTTGAAATGTTCTAATCATGTTTGGGATCCAGGAAAGTGATAATCCAAGCTTTGCATCATCTTGTATTATATTGTACATTTGTATATAGATTTTGGTTTTTGGGTTTTGGTTTGTGTTTTCAAGATCATTTTTGAAGTTACTTTGGGTTTGGTTTTGGTTTGTGTTTTCAAATTTTCATTTTTGGGATTGCTGTTTGGTTTTGGATTGAATAAGTTTTAATTTAAAGTTGTGTGTTTATTTGACATGTTTTGTTTGTCTATATAAAAAAAAAAAATGATGATGAAAAAGTTGCCTTGAGATGCTAACTTATGTTCTAGATCGGGGAAATATGAAACATTGGAATTGTGTTGTAGAAGCTCCACAAGTAACACAAACATTTTAATAGTATCGTTTGAAACTTGTGATGCATGAAGTAGTCAGTTTTATATGGCAATATTTCATCTGCAATTCAAAAGACAATGCATTCATATTACATCTCACTTTGCACATACATGCCATCTTAGTTGCAAATGCATTTCAAATACAAATCATTAAAGTGTGTCAAATCCTCTTAAGGTTATGCTATCACATAAATAAGAAGAAAATCCTAAGGTTGGGAACTGAGTCTTGAGATATCTAGAACCAAGCACATTTTATACACATTAAAAAGGATCTTGAGCAAAATGATCAAAACCTTGCTTGGAAGAAAAGGTTGGGCGAAAGAAGTATTTCATGTCTATCCTATTATGCAACATGATCCTTAAAACAGTGGTTTTGACCACTTCCATAAAGCTTAAAGCCTAAAATCGGAGTAGTAAGGATAGGGCTAAATCCTCATCGAACTTAGGTTGAGGATCCAACTCCCCAAAGCTTTGATTTGACCTACATGGAGTAGTAAGGATAGGGCATAAATTCTCATCTCGCTTAGGTTGAGAATCCGATTCCCCAAAGCTCCTATGTCTCATTTCATGATAAATCTTGGATTGGAAGGATCGTACTACTTGTCCTCTGCAAAGGATGGGTAGTCATCCCCAAGGTCTAAGCAATAAAATTAATATTTTCCATTTTTATCCAAAGCTTGGATTGGAAGGATCGTACTACATGTCCCTAGCAAGGATGGGTAGTCATCCCCAAGGTCCAAGAAGTAAAAAATTAATTTTTCCCATCTCATATTTATATTGGATTGGAAGGATCGTACTACTTGTCCTCTGCAAAGGATGGGTAGTCATCCCCAAGGTCCAAAGAAATGAAGATAAGTCTTGGATTATGGGGTTAAGTATGCCCATGCATGGCAACATGTCTTGTCTAAAAAACAAGACCACTGATTGTTCAAAGGGTTAGACTAGCATGACCATTTCTTCCATAATTGGTTAAATTATTTTGCTCAAAGTGAGGTAATGAATTCTAAATCAGAGTAGTAAGAATAGGGTTAAACTCCCATCTCGATTAGGTTGGGAGTCTGATTTCCCAAAGCTCTGATTTCACTTTCACTTGCACATGGGTTCAAGATAGTAGGGACTCATAACCAACTTTGGGATATAATAAAGCAATTCATTATACATATAGTTGATCCTAAGAGGGTTTGATAATCTTGAATGTTTGTGTATGATACTAGAAGAAGGACTATGCCTTTTATAAAAGCAAAATCTCTTAGCATATTTATTAGGTTACACAAATCATTCACTCACATATGCATTCATATAAAACTGACGATGGAATGTTGATCAATTTCAAACGATAGGGAATGAAACACATTGCACACACCGAGCTGATACTTAATAATTCTGATGATTCATGTACTTCTGATCTATGGGCATTTGTTTATATTTATTATGTGCTAACACATGTTTTCAAGTTTATATACTTCCAGGTAGGGTTCTCAAGAAAATGCTCAAGAGCATTTGACAGCAGAGTCGCCATTTGTTGTGGCTGATCCACAACACACCCCAAAATTGGGGACCCACCTTTTTTGCATGCTTTCAAAGAAGATCTCAGTGACCCAGATGCTAAAAATCAAGAAAAAGGGGCAAAATTGCACAAGGATAAAAAGTGTCGCGATATCGCGACATGTCGCGCCATCGCTGCCGAAAAATGAAAATTGTCGCGATATCGCGACATGTCGCGCCTCGAAAATGAAAAGTGTCACGATTTCGCGACGTGTTGCGCGTCGCGGCAAAAATGAAAAGTGTCACGATTTCGCGACGTGTTAAAGAAAATGAAAAGGCGCGAAATGAAAAGTGTCACGATATCGCACATGTTCTATAGAGAGAGAAAGGCAGAATGGAAAATGGTAGCGAAATCGCGACATGTCACAAAATCATGGGTCAAACCAGTCAAACAGGGCAAAGCAGAAAAGCGTCGCGATTTCGCGACAAAAAGCAGCAAAGGGGCATGAAGCGAAAAAGGTCACGATTTCGAAGGTGTACACGAAAAATCATCACGATTTCGACAGAAATAGCAAAGGCCAAATAGAAAAGCGTCGCGATTTCACGACAAAGGCAAAGGTACGAAGAAAAACGTCGCGATATCGCGACAGTCACGTTACGGCTCCAAAGAAAGTGTACGAATGGAAAATATGTCACGATTTCATGACATGTCACTTCGCCAAATCAGAGAAGAGAAGCGTAGCGATTTCGAAAAAGTACCAAGTGAAAAACGTCAGCGATATCGCGACAGACAAAAAAAAAGCGTAGCGATTTCGCGACAGAAAAATAGCAAGGCGTACGGAAATGAAAAACGTCATGATTTCACGACAAACTAAAAAACGTCGCGATTTCGCGACAGGTTGCGTTGGCAAGGCTGTTGGCAGGAAAACGTCGCGATATCGCGACATGTCACGTTTTCACGATGAAAGTAGAGGAGCAAAGCTGCATGCTATTTTTTGTCACGATTTTCATGGAGCCATTACAGAACGTGCAGAAAAGTGCGGAACACGTGGCATACATGTGTAAAGGCTGCAGAAGCGTTACAAGTCACAGAGAAGATCAAGCGTTTCGGCATCGAGCATGAATTCAAAGCAACGAAAAGGCGGGAAGGTGAAACGAAGCGATCTGGAAGATGAAGCGAAGCGTCACAGGACGAAACAGAGAGCATTGCCAGAAAGTATAAAAGCAGAGGCACAGATTGGCACAAGGGTCGAAAACCGCTACGAGCAGAGTTGCAGTGCCTAAGGCGAGAAGCCATTCTGGGCCTGCTTGGGAGTGTTTTTCTTCCTTTTTTTGGTTTTGAGAAAACCAGATGTTCTGCTATTGTAACATGATTTATCTTTAATGCAGGAGTGTTCAGAAATTTGCATCTTGTTGGCAAGAAAGAAGGAGTTATTTTCTGCATGCTATGTTTTAATGTTTATTCTTTCTCCTTTTTAGATTTCTAGGCTTATAGGTGAAGTTTAATGCAAGTTCTCTTGGTTGCTTCATGCGAATGTCTGAAATCTGAAAGATCACAATAAAACCCCAGAGACCAACACTTAACTTATTTGGATTGTGCATGTTTTGCAGGTTCAATAGGTTAGGTTGCATGCATGGAAACCTCATATCTTCGGTTTTGCCAGGACGGGATAGCATCAAGCTGAATGCAATTTTAATTTCTTTTTCTTTTGCATTTTATTTTCTTTTTGTTGCACTTTATTTTTCAGAAGTCCCAATTTTAATTCTTTCAGCATTAAAATAAAATAAAAAATTAAAAAACTTCAAAATCCATAAATAATTCCTTCATTTATGGCATTTCATTAAATTTCATTTTGAAGTTACAACATGGTCATATAAGGATCAAATCACATTTGTTTTATAAGGGTTCAATGAACAATCATTAAGTTTCATAGTAAAATAAACCACAGTGCCCCTTGTTTTCAGTTACTTGCAACCACTAAGGTGTTCCAAGCATTTTAATTAAATATCTTTATTTGAGATCATTAATACACAGATGCAAAATGCTAGCATAACAAGAACCTTGGAGAAATTACTTGTTTAATTTCTTTGCAAGCAGAGGATTTAGAACCCAAATCCTATCGGAGAGTGTGTTTTCACAATCGGGTGAAAATACCACTCAACAGATTGGCGCTAGAAGGAGGGCCTGAAAGGTTTATTTTATCGTGATTTTAGATGCTACGGGTTTTTAATTGTTTAAGAGCTTTACATTGCTAAATATTTCAAGTCCATTTGATTAGCATCTTCGGCCTCTAACACCACTCAACGGATTGGTGCTAGGAGGGCCGAACGGGTTTATTTTAGTGTTATTTAAATTTAAATTTTTTATGCTTTAGTCCTCTAACACTCAGCAGATTGTAAAAAGGACGGCTTGAATTTATTTACTTGTTCTATTTTAAGCAATTCGGGTATGTTGTATATTATTACTAACACTTTTCGATTGTTCATACAGAAATATGTGATTTGATTTAATTTTGAAAATTTTGGTCTCATGCAATTACTATTTGCATTTGATTTTTACATCTCTTGGTTGATGCTAACTTGATTTTTTATATATTGCAGGTTGAATATTCAACAGATTTGGTTCTAAAATTACATTTTAAGTTTCACTAATGGCAACACTTGAGGAGCAAATGGTATCCCTGAGAGCTGAAATAGTGTCTCTAAGAGAGAGAATGGTATCAATGATAGAGGATCATTATGAGGGTTTATCTATACCTGTGGTACCCTATCAAATTCCTACAATGTTATTGGATTTTTTACGGTGTTTTAATCAAGAGGTGCCACTAGGATACTTGCAAAAACTGCATGTCTACAAGGATACATTATGTAAATTCCAGATTTTCTATGAGGAGGTGGCTTGTAAGTTATTTGCATACATTTTGGATGATAAACCATTCTTTTGGTACAGCCAACTACCCATGGAGGTTAGGACTTCTTGGATACAACTAGAAGCAACCTATCTTTATCATTTTGGTAATCAGATTGACTTAGAAATCTTGAAAAATCAGTTTACCTCCATATGTAAAGAGCCTAATGAATCCTTGAGTCAATTCAATGGAAGATTTCGTGAGTTGCACTCCCAAATGTGGGAAAATTTTAACACATTAGAAGAGGAAGCCATGGAAGTATACCTAGGAGCCATACACCCCACACTTGCTTCACTCATTGAGGAAAAGCTGAGTGGTTTGTCTCTAGAGAAAATCCATGAGGTCTTAGAAGAGATAGAACGACAAGGTCTTGAAGAAGAAAAGGCACAACATGTTCACATGAGAGATTGTTCTTTTGATGCCAACCTACACCAACCATCAAACATAGCACCCTCCACTCCAATGATACCTAAGGTGAATGATCAAGGGGATGAATTTGAATATCCAAATTTTACGACCACCTTAGATGTAGTCCAAGAGGAGGTGCAAATTGCTAAGACAACATCCACTAGTGAGGATCATGTAGAGATACACGATTATCCGGATGAAGGGGTTCTAAATTCAACAATGTTTGATATATGTGAATGGATGGAACCCACCATAGAATTGAATGAAGTGGTTGAAAGTGAAATGGAAAGAAAATCAATAAATAAATTTGAAGATATGATAGAATTTCACCACTTGTTCTTGGAAGATACTATTGATGAGATGTGTAAAATTAAAGATCAAGAAATTCTTCACCCTCCAAATTATGATAATGAATCATGGGTTACTAATTTGGACAATGATAGCCTTATAAATTTGAATTCAAGAAATAACCCACTTTTGGAAATAATTGAACCATCTAAGGAAGGTGAAGATGAATTTGATGAGAAGCACATTGATGAATTGGAAGATGTTGAAGAAATAGTTGAACGTCACCACTTGATTTTGAAAGATGATTATTATGATGCTTGGAAGAAGTGGGAAGATTTCACTCATTCCAAAATTACTAATGAAACTTGTGTGCCCATTGATATACGGGACAACATAATTGCCTACTCAAAGGAAGATATTACAACTCCTGTACAATTTGAGGATGTTTTGGAAGAGGGTTTCAAATCTCATCAAATTTTGGAAGATTATAATGATCCTATTACCAAGGACAAAGAAGAAAAAGAATTTATGAATGAATCAAGAGATCATGTCACAAACATCATGGAATTTCATTCCATGGATTTGGATGACGATTTTTACAATGGTTGGGGGAGATATGATAATGCATTCTTTTCTCACATCCCTATAGATGAAACTCATATTTCACTTGATATGCAGGATGTTGAACCTTCTACATCATACGAAGATCTCATATTCACAAGATTTGAAAAGGTGACAAAATTTGATCATGTTGAATATAAATTCATTGAAAGTGTGGATGCAAGTTTGCATGATGATTTTGAGGATTCAAATGAAGAGATACCATGGATAGTGAACAAAGAATTAGAACCAAATGACAAAGAGATGGATCAATTGGAAGCAACTCAAATGAAGGATCATCAAGATGAGTCATGGGACATACACTTTGACCAAGAATGTTTGAGGATTGAAAAGGATGACCATATTTTGAATTTAAATAATGTTTATGGTGAAATGTCATTAAAGGTAAATGAAAAACAAGGTATAATTTTTAATCACACCTTTAATAACATTGTTTTAATGAATGGAAAAGAAGTTGATGCACTTGAATTGTTAAATCAAATTCATCAACAATTACTAATTGAATCTAGGATAAAAACTTTTAATGATCCTAATTTAGTAAATATCCTAGATGCTTGTAAATTGTTACACAAATTTGATTGGCCTACAAATTTGGAAAATGATTTGGCTTTGAAATTTGTAGAAATAGGCTCCTACTTACAAAATTGCATATTTGAAAAGGATAGCCTAATTCTAAATCAAGGAGGGAATTATGAAGTTTACATTTTAAAGAATAGACATGATAAAATTGAAAATCATTTATTGTCTAATCATTTTAGTAATTTGATGCTCACCTATGGGAGTATTATTGGAACTAAATCAAATTGGTATGGTGAGCATGGCAAGTGGAAATTTGTTGCATTGTTTGGTCTAGTCTTGTTTGTGTTGGATTCCCACAACATTTGGCATGCATATCATGTTATATTTTTGTTGAAATGTTCTAATCATGTTTGGGATCCAGGAAAGTGATAATCCAAGCTTTGCATCATCTTGTATTATATTGTACATTTGTATATAGATTTTGGTTTTTTGGGTTTTGGTTTGTGTTTTCAAGATCATTTTTGAAGTTACTTTGGGTTTGGTTTTGGTTTGTGTTTTCAAATTTTCATTTTTGGGATTGCAGTTTGGTTTTGGATTGAATAAGTTTTAATTTAAAGTTGTGTGTTTATTTGACATGTTTTGTTTGTCTATAATAAAAAAAAAATGATGATGAAAAAGTTGCCTTGAGATGCTAACTTATGTTCTAGATCGGGAGAATATGGAACATTGGAATTGTGTTGTAGAAGCTCCACAAGTAACACAAACAATTTAATAGTATCGTTTGAAACTTGTGATGCATGAAGTAGTCAGTTTTATATGGCAATATTTCATCTGCATTTCAAAAGACAATGCATTCATATTACATCTCACTTTGCACATACATGCCATCTTAGTTGCAAATGCATTTCAAATACAAATCATTAAAGTGTGTCAAATCCTCTTAAGGTTATGCTATCACATAAATAAGAAGAAAATCCTAAGGTTGGGAACTGAGTCTTGAGATATCTAGAACCAAGCACATCTTATACACATTAAAAAGGATCTTGAGCAAAATGATCAAAACCTTACTTGGAAGAAAAGGTTGGGCGAAAGAAGTATTTCATGTCTATCCTATTATGCAACATGATCCTTAAAACAGTGGTTTTGACCACTTCCATAAAGCTTAAAGCCTAAAATCCGAGTAGTAAGGATAGGGTTAAATCCTCATCGAACTTAGGTTGAGGATCCAACTCCCCAAAGCTTTGATTTGACCTACATGGAGTAGTAAGGATAGGGCATAAATTCTCATCTCGCTTAGGTTGAGAATCTGATTCCCCAAAGCTCCTATGTCTCATTTCATGATAAATCTTGGATTGGAAGGATCGTACTACTTGTCCTCTGCAAAGGATGGGTAGTCATCCCCAAGGTCTAAGCAATAAAATTAATATTTTCCATTTTTATCCAAAGCTTGGATTGGAAGGATCGTACTACATGTCCCTAGCAAGGATGGGTAGTCATCCCCAAGGTCCAAGAAGTAAAAAATTAATTTTTCCCATCTCATATTTATATTGGATTGGAAGGATCGTACTACTTGTCCTCTGCAAAGGATGGGTAGTCATCCCCAAGGTCCAAAGAAATGAAGATAAGTCTTGGATTATGGGGTTAGGTATGCCCATGCATGGCAACATGTCTTGTCTAAAAAACAAGACCACTGATTGTTCAAAGGGTTAGACTAGCATGACCATTTCTTCCATAATTGGTTAAATTATTTTGCTCAAAGTGAGGTAATGAATTCTAAATCAGAGTAGTAAGAATAGGGTTAAACTCCCATCTCGATTAGGTTGGGAGTCTGATTTCCCAAAGCTCTGATTTCACATTCACTTGCACATGGGTTCAAGATAGTAGGGACTCATAACCAACTTTGGGATATAATAAAGCAATTCATTATACATATAGTTGATCCTAAGAGGGTTTGATAATCTTGAATGTTTGTGTATGATACTAGAAGAAAGACTATGCCTTTTATAAAAGCAAAATCTCTTAGCATATTTATTAGGTTACACAAATCATTCACAATCTCACATATGCATTCATGTAAAACTGACAATGGAATGTTGATCAATTTCAAACGATAGGGAATGAAACACATTGCACACACCGAGCTAATACTTGATGATTCTGATGATTCATGTACTTCGGATCTTTGGGCATTTGTTTATATTGCTTATGTGCTAACACATGTTTTCGAGTTTATATACTTCTAGGTTGGGTTCTCACTAAAATGCTCAAGAGCATTTGACAGTAGAGTCGCCATTTGTTGTGGCTGATCCACAACACACCCCAAAATTGGGGACCCACCTTTTTTGCATGCTTTCAAAGAAGATCTCAGTGACCCAGATGCTAAAAATCAAGAAAAAGGGGCAAAATTGCACAAGGATAAAAAGTGTCGCGATATCGCGACATGTCGCGCCATCGCTGCCGAAAAATGAAAAGTGTCGCGATATCGCGACATGTTCGCGCCTCGAAAATGAAAAGTGTCACGAATATCGCGACGTGTTCCTCCCAAAATGAAAAGTGTCACGAAATTTCGCGACATGTCTGCGCTCGGAAAATGAAAAAGTGTTTCACGATATCGCGACATGTGCTCGTCGCGGTCCGGATAGGAGAGAGAAAGTAGAATGGAAAATTGTAGCGAAATCGTGACATGTCACAAAATCGTGGGTCAAACCAGTCAAACAGGGCAAAGCAAAAAAGCATCGCGATATCGCGACAGAAAGCAGCAAAGGGGCATGAAGCGAAAAGGCATCGTGATTTCACGACAGAAAAATAAAACTACATTCACAAAAGTCAAAAGAAAAACGTCGCGATATCACGACGAAAGAAAAGCACATTTACATAAAAGAAAAGCGCATTTGGAAGAAAGCGACAATGAAAAACGTCACGATATCCCAGAAAAAAAAAAGCGTAGCGATTTCGCGAAAAAGCAAGGCGTACGAAAGAAAAATATCGACGATTTCGATGACAAAAAAAAAGGCGATTTCACGACATGTGCGGGCAAGAGTTGGCAGGAAAACGTCGCGATATCGCGACATGTGCGCTTTTCGCGATGAAGGTAGAGGAAAAAAGGCTGCATGCTATTTTTTGGTCATGATTTTCATGGAGCCATTACAGAACATGCAAAAGTGGGGAAACACGTGGCATACATGTGTAAAAGCTACAGAAGCGTTACAAGTCATAGAGAAGATCAAGCGTTTTGGCATCGAGCATGAATTCAAAGCAACGAAAAGGCGGGAAGGTGAAACGAAGCGATCTGGAAGATGAAGCGAAGCGTCACAGGATGAAACAGAGAGCATTGCCAGAAAGTATAAAAGTAGAGGCACAGATTGGCACAAGGGTCGAAAACCGCTACGGGCAGAGTTGCAGTGCCTAAGGCGAGATGCCATTCTGGGCCTGCTTGGGAGTGTTTTTCTTCCTTTTTTTGGTTTTGAGAAAACCAGATGTTCTGCTATTGTAACATGATTTATCTTTAATGCAGGAGTGTTCAGAAATTTGCATCTTATTGGCAAGAAAGAAGGAGTTATTTTCTGCATGCATGTTTTAATGTTTATCTTTCCCTTTTTGGATTTCTAGGCCTTATAGGTGAAGTTGAATGCAAGTTCTCTTGGTTGCTTCATGCGAATGTCTAAATCTGAAAGATCACAATAAAACCCTAGAGACTAGCACTTAACTTATCTGGATTGTGCGTGTTTTGCAGGTTCAATAGGTTAGGTTGCATGCATGGAAACCTCACATCTTCGGTTTTTCCAGGACGGGATAGCATCAAGCTGAATGCAATTTTAATTTCTTTTTCTTTTGCATTTTATTTTCTTTTTGCTGCACTTTATTTTTCAGAAGCTCCAACTTTAATTTTTCAAGCTTTAAAATAAAATAAAAAAATTAAAAAACTTCAAAATCCATAAATAATTCCATCATTTATGGCATTTCATCAAATTTCATTTTGAAGTTACAGCATGGTCATATAAGGATCAAATCACATTTGCTTTATTAGGGTTCAATGAACAATCATTAAAGTTTCACAATAAAATAAACCACAGTGCCCCTTGTTTTCGATTACTTGCAACCACTAAGGTGTTCCAAGCATTTTAATTAAATATCTTTATTTGAGATCATTAATACACGAGATGCAAAATGCTAGCATAACAGGAACCTTGGAGAAGTTACTTGTTTAATTTCTTTGCAAGCAGAGGATTTAGAACCCAAATCCTATCGGAGAGTGTGTTTTCACAATCGGGTGAAAATACCACTCAACACAACCAATCAATTCGGGCCTTCTATTTCCAATAAATTTCTTCTCTAAGTTCCCACTCAGCTAACTCCTTAAGGGCAACATATTCCAAATGTATAGCTTTCTTTTATATATGTAAATCGATCAAAATAAATGCAAGGTCGATAATATTATATTTCAAAACAAAATTTCTATCTTCCTGAAAAATATAGGTTGATGATTGATAGAGGTTTTGAGTTAGCTTGTTCAATTGTTTATACTATCAAAATTTCATTAACTTTATTTTATCAACAAATTAAAATTTATAAAAACTTTCTTCATATAAAAATTTATTTTAATATAGAAATTTATTATTTTCTGTTTTCTATAATCTATTTAGGCTTTACTTGTGATCTTCCCATTCAATTCCCTAAATTATCAATATTCCATTAGTTTATAAAAAATCTTCACACCCTCTTGCTTTTTCCTTTGATATAAGATTTACTATTTTAGGTTGTCTATAGTCAATACTCTAAATGATTTTTTTAAAGCTTTACTCGCGGTCTTCTTTTGAGATAGGTTTTTTAGAGGTCATAATACCTAATTCATAATAAAAATTAAAAAATAAAACCTTTCAATTTTTTAAAAGAAACATCACCACCACTCTACTTCATGGTTTTGATGCATCGCATCATTTTTCTTTTATATTTTACAAAAATTTTATACGTTTAAACTTTCTTTTAGTTGTATAAGACAATGGAATGGCATATTTTTAGGTTAAAGTAGAAGATACATAGAAAATAACATTTAAGACTGTGTTTAGGTTTTTTGAATGGTTGGTTATTCCCTTTGATATCATGAATGTTCTTGCAATTTTTATGAGGTTGATGAACGTAGTGTTCAGGAATAGCTTAGAAATTTTTTTTATCATACATTTGGATGACATCCTTGTTATGCATTTACATGGAAGATACATCTAGAACATCAAGATTAGCTTCCCCATGCCCTTCAAAAGAACCAATTTTTTTAACCTTCCAAACTTCTCATTTGCTCAAAAATCCATCTCCTATCTTGGCTTTATGATAAATTAGTAAGGTGTCCATGTAGATCCTATTAAGGTAAAATTCCTTCAATATTTACCAACTCCTCTTATAGTCACTAAAATTAGAAGCTTCCTTGGACTTGTGAACTTCTATCACAAGTTCATTCCTAGCTACTCTACCATAGCAACACCTTTGCATCATCTCATTATGGCCAAAGTATATTTTTATTGGACAAAGGACCATGCTCATGCCTTTAATTCATTGAAGCACAAACTATGTACTACCCTTGTACTTGCCCTTCTAGACCTTTATTAACCCTTTGAGATAGAGATATATGCATCACATTTTACACTTGGAGCAGTGTTGAAGTGAAATGGTCATCCTATGGCTTTTCATTCAAAGATATTTAGCTGCTAAGAGGAACTATGCCACATATGATAAAGAGTTGTATGCTTTGGTGCAAGAAATCAAGTATTGGAGGCATTACCTTTTGGGTAAGAAATTAATTATCCACACATATCATATACCTCTTAAGTTTCTAGAATCCAAAAATAATATTGAGAAAGCTAGGCATTTGAAATGGACCACATACTTGTAGTAATTTTATTTGGTGTTTAAATATAAGGGAGCAAGCAACATAGTGGAAGATTATTTGAGTTGTCCACCAACATCTCAAGCCTTGAAAATTGTAACCACCTCACAAGTTGGATTCTAGACTTGGCCTACACTATATGCTCTTGATCCTGACTTTGGAAAAGTGTATCATCTTGTACACCCCTCCTCCTCAAACCTAATTTCTTTTCAGGATTTTCACATGAAGGATGGAATTTTGTATAAGTTGGATAAGATTTGTGTACCACAAGATCATAAGGTTTCTCTCCTCAAAAACCACACTTAACACTTTAGGGAGGACATTTTAGAAAACAGAAAATACTTCACCATTTACAATGGTTCTTTTACTAGCCTCACATATAGAGGGATGTGCTATAGTTTTTGAGATAGTATGTCATTTGTTGTTGCTCCAAATAAGCATATAATAAATTGAGCCTTAGTTTTCATTTTCACATTCCTTCTCATCCTTAGGAAAACATATCAATAGACTTGGTGAGGGGTTTCCTTATGACAGTTCAATAACATGACTATATGTTTATAAACATGGACTAGTTTAACAAAATGACTAGGTTCATTCCTTGTAGAATGATAAGTACTGCACTAGACTTAGCATAAAATTTATTTGAGATAGTTTAATGATCCTTTAGTCTCCTAACAAACATTTTTTATGACATAGATCCATGGTTTATGGGGTATTTTTGGATATCCTTGTGGAATATTTTGAGTATTTTTCTTAACTTTTCTATGGATTTCCATCCACATACAGATGGGTAGAGTGAAGTGGTCAATCATACACTTATGCAGAGTTTTAGGATCTATCACCACTCTTCTCAAACAAAGTGGGATTTGAGCCTCACACACATTGAGCATACCTATAATCAAGCAGTCCATAGTTCTATAGTATATTCATCCTTTGAGGTTTATATCGAGTTTCAGCCACTGGCCCCATATGAGTTACCTTTAGCCTTGCCATCTCTAGCCACTACACACATGGAGAAGGAACAAGACAAGGTAACTTCTTTTATTTAGCCTTTGCAGATCCTTCAGACCAAGGTGACACAAATCTTGAAAAAGAATCAGCAATACCACAAGTGAGATATGGACAAATATCACATTCATTATCCATTTCAAGTTGGATATAGAGTATGGCTTTATTTGGACAAACAATACTTTTCAAAGAAATCACATAGCAAGATCAAGCCTCTTTACTATGGGCCATATACTATCATTTAGTAGGTATTTGAGAATACCTTTTTCTTGTATCTTCCAACACATATTGGGTTACATGATATTATTAATATTGATCTTCTTAAGCCATATTAGGATTCTACTTTAGAGATTCAACATATCATCAGCCACCCACAAAATGTGGTACCTAACTTTCAGTTTTTGCTTGATATAGATAGAGTATTTTGACATGAAGACTCATCACACTTAGCAAGGTTCATCCACATCATACATTGACACTCATCGTAGTCAACTTCCACACCAAGATTGTTGGATCTCTCACCACCAAATGGCACATGACTTCCTAGATTTATTGAGAACATTGGGATCCAATGCTTCTATAGTAGAGAGAAATGATGAGGATAACTATGTACCTTAAGGTTATTTTTAAGCCTAAGATATTTTATTTACATTGTATTCATATGAAGCATTTCATGCTCATATTTGGTTATGCCTTGTTAGTTGTTAAGGTGCAATGGATTTGCTATTGAGACTATTTTTATCTCTTGCAGGTTGTTATTTGTTTGCATCCTAGTTGGTTACAGGTTGTTATTCCCTAAATAGCAATTTGTTGTAGTTGGTTGTAATCTATGTAACCTCTTTGATTATATTTTGTGCTATTTAAGCACTATGCATAATTAAATTTATAGCTTTATTCTTTATTTCCACATAAATAGTCCTTGCTTCTTGTTGGTTGCTTTGAAAATAACATAGGGGGTACATGACTTGATGTCCCTATCAACATTGTTCCTCATCTTGGGCTAATAGAATTACTCTTAAAGTACTTCCAACATTTTTTCCACCCTATAGCAACCTACTAATTTGTTGTATATGCTTCCCAAATCATCTTTGAGAGCTCACTAGATGGTACACAAATTATTCCATATGGCAAAGGAGGTTATATTGCAAAAAACATTAGACCATGCTTACCAACATAAAGAGCTTAGTATGAATCTACAAAATTATAATGTACTTCATTCAATATGGACTAAGTGGAAGTATCATGCCCATAGGAATCAAGAATGGCAATGACTACTATGATTGGAGGTCGACAAATAATCTATTATTGAATTGGAACTCCCATTATTATACTTGATGATCAAATGAAAATGTTATAAATATTGGCCCACTTTTAATGTATTTCTACTATTTACATGCTTTTATAATGGCATAGAGATCTTTGTCATATACGAGGTATTTTTGAAGAGCTTAATTGAATGTTTCATTGTGATAGATAATTGAATACCCATTTTGTGTAAGATCATATCCCAATACATACTATAATTCATTAGTTATTACCTCAAAATTTTGATACTTTCTCATTCTGAATCTTTGATTTCCTCACCCATTTTTATGATTTATAGATTTTCCATTTTCTATAATCTGTTCCTCAAAAAATCCATTAGTGTTGTTGGAAATTAAAGCAGTATAAAAAGGTAAAAAAATTGTTTACAACGGTAAGCTTTGGACCTTACCTTTTTACCTCCTTGGACGACAGCTGACTAGGCATATTGGACGGCATGGGCGGCAAGGCATTCGACATCAATTTCCCTTCCTCCTTTCCTCCCTATTTTTCTTCATTTCCTAACTTCTCCTATATTCCCTAAGGTTGTTAAATCAACCCTATTTAAGCATTGTAATTTCTAAGTTTCGTAAGGTTAATGAATAATATTTCTTATTTCCATTTTGCTCCAAGACTCACGTGCCACATCTGGTATCAGAGCCGAGGCCGGAGAGGGCCCGAAGATCGAGGTGGAGGAACCAGTAGCACGAGCACCGAGGCAGGCGAGGTCAAGTGGGGCCCGCAACATGCGATCCGAGGCAAGGTCGAAGAAGGCCCGTGAATCACGAACCGAGGTGAGGTCTGGAGAAGGCCCGCACAGCGAGCACGCGAGGAGGAGGAGCAACCTAGGAGAAACCAACCAGAGAGCGCCACGTGGCGAGAGGAGAGCAAGGCCGACGTAGACCGGACGACACAGAACCGACACAGATCCGATTACGTGGCAGAAGGAGAACCGACAACGTGGTGGACGAAGGGTTACGTGGCAGAAGGAGGCGACAAGCAACGTGGCGACAGGCGATAGGCTAAAGGAGGCAAAAGGGCGGTCACTGATTGCCCGAAGGCAATCAAGTGACTATGCGAGCGTTGAGGGTTTTAAACACCTCAAACGCTCTCGCATGGTCGATGTGGGACTAAAAGTCCCCAAAAAATTTTCTTTCGATGCGGCCATGAGAAGAACAAGGAAGGCAAGCTTCCCTTGCCTTCCCGTCGAGCCACGCAGCTCGACTGGCTCGAGGAGCCAGCCGTAAGGCGCCCGCCTTCCTGCAGGTCGCGGGTTCGAAACCCAACGACGGAAAAAGCTTTGAAATTTTTTTTTATTAAAAATCGGATCCGAAACAGCATAAAATTGTATTCATTCCCTTTGGTTCTCATCGGCAGTGGTGGCCGAGTTGGTTAGTGCGATTTGTTGATGCCAAGAGGTCGCGGGTTCGATTCCTGCAGACCATAAATTTTTTTATATAAGTTCTTTTAATTTTTTTTATATTATTAAAACTACTTATATTATATTTAATATATTAAATATAATTGCTTCTTTAAAAAATTTTTTAGGGCAATTATTTTTTAATTTATTAAATAGTAATATAGTTTTTTAATATTATAAAAGAAAGGAAAATATTGTCTAAGAGACAATTATTGTAATCAAAGGGTACATATTTTTTTTACTTGATTCAAGGAATCACAAACTGTAGAACTCTTGTGTAATAAGCCTAAGAGGCTTAGTTTTTTTTTGTAAAAGATACCAAGGATCAAATTGTAAAATTGTAAATAGGCATTGATGATAAGACCAAATGGTTGTTATCATGCCTTATGTGCAATTTTAGCAAGAGAAGGTGCAGAGAGGTTTGATGAAAAAGTAAGAGGTTATGGGCTCAACATTGTGTTTAGCCAACTTCAAAATGCAGTGATAGCACATCAAAGGCATCCTGACTCGAGGTACGAGGCAGACTTTGAAGACAACTCATTCAGGAGTCAATTTGAACAATCGAAATCCATACAAGCTGCACCACAAGAATCAGAGTATACACACTACAGTATTTCAGTGGAAATCTTAGAACCAGAATCACCGGAAATAATATTGATAAGTGACGACGAAGAAGAAGTAGCAGATAATTTTGTGAATCAAGAGATAGCATCCCCACATCAAGAGGAATAAGCAGTGAATGATAGAGTAGAACAATTCAGATTTGACTTAAATTTGTAATCTCTTCTTTCTTCCTTCTTCTTCTTTCCTTCTTTCAAACAACAAAGTACTTTATTGTAACCGTGAAATAAAGAGAGTTTTTTTGGTAACTATGGCCTCACACAATAGCTTACCTATACCAGAATTTAACGGTTATGACTATGAGTATTGGTCTATAAAGATGAAGACCTTGCTCATAGGAAGAGGTTTGTGGGACATAATAGAAGAGGGCTACACAGAACCCTCAGATTGGACAACACTAAGTGCCGCAGACAAGAAAACACGAAAAGAAGAGAAAAAGAGCAACTCTTTTGCTCTTTCTCATCTCCAAGCTGCATTGGAGAAAAGCATATTCCCTAGAATCGCCGCTTGTACAACTGCACAAGCTGCATGGAAAGCATTGAGTGATGGATTCCAGGGTAGTAATCAAGTGAAGCAGGTAAGGCTTCAAACACTGAAGAGATATTTTGAAAATCTTCGAATGAAAGATGATGAAAAAGTCGGTGATTATTGTGTTAGAGTAAAAGCAATTGTGGATAAAATGGTTACACTAGGCGAAGAAATCAAGCCTGAGACAATTGTAACAAAAGTGTTGCGAACACTTACATAGAAATGGAACCATATTGCCATAATTATAGAAGAATCCAAAGATCTTTCCCTTTTAACATTCGATGCATTAATCGGATCGTTAATGTCACATGAAGAGAGGTTTCCTGAAACTCCTTCAACCAGCTACGGAGGCGATGATAAGGCCTTCACTTCCAATGAAAACAATGGAAGAGGATGGGGAAGAGGTCAAGGCAGAGGCAAGCAAAGAGGTAGAGGTAGAGGCAACTACAAAGGAGGCAATCAAAACAGAGGAGGCAATCAACAAAGAGGTGGAAATCAAAATCGAGGAGGAAATCAAGGACAAAGTGGAAATCAAGGGCGAGGAAGTGACAAGTCAAAATCAGCTTGTTTCAACTGTGGCAAGCCAGGTCACTTCGCTCGTGACTGCTGGTCAAAATCTTCACAAGGCAGAAGTAGTCAATATGGTAATTATGGAGAAGAAGATGATACCTCTAATATTTTTCTTTCATATGGACAATCAGAACAGAATCTAAATGACACATGGATTCTGGATACTGGTTGTTCAAACCACATGAGTGGCAAAGAACATTTATTTGCTACTCTAGATTCCACTTATAAATCCCAAATCAAATTAGGGGATGATAAGACATTGCAAGTAGAGGGTATTGGAGCCATGGAGGTTCCAACCAAAGAAGGACTAAAGAAAGTGCATGACATCTATTACACTCCAAAGCTCCAACACAATCTGCTAAGCGTTGGACAAATGATGGAAAACAATTACAAGCTTGTATTTGATGAAGGACAATGTATCATTTTTGATAAAAATAATTGTAATCGTGTCATCACACAGGTCCCCATGACCAAGAACAGGTTATTCCCTCTCAAATTTGATGAGCCAGGAGGAGCTCAAATTGCAAATGTAGCTATAACAAATCCAAGTGTGCTTTGGCACTTGCGATATGGTCACCTTAATTCCGCTAGCTTGAAACTTCTAACTTCTCAAGCTATGGTGACAGGACTTCCCAAAATCAATGAACAAAAGGAGGTCTGTGAAGGATGTGCTTTGGGAAAGCACTCAAGGTCGAAGTTTCCAAAAGGACAAGCGTGGAGAGCCAGCTATCCACTTCAGTTAGTACATTCAGACATCTGTGGACCAATGCAAACACAGAGTCTCGAAAACTATTCTTATTTTCTCACTTTCATAGATGACTTCTCTAGAATGTGCTTGATTTATTTTTTGAAACATAAAGATGAAGCTTTTGATTGCTTCATAGATTTTAGAAACAATGTAGAGAATCAAAGTGGGAATTATGTAAAATGTCTTAGGACAGATCGAGGAGGTGAATACTCCTCAAAAGCATTCTTGAAATATTGTAAAGCAAGTGGGATTAAAAGGCAATTCACCACTGCCTATACCCCACAACAGAACGGTGTGGCCGAGAGAAAGAACCGCACCATAGTTGAAATGGTGAGATCGATGCTTCAGACTAAGCATCTAACTCATATGTATTGGGTAGAGGCTGTAAGAACCAGTGTATATATTCTAAATAGAAGTCCTACTTCTAGTTTAGATGGTGTCACTCCTTATGAGGGGTGGTACGGAAAGAAACCTAATGTAAAGCACTTCAAAGTGTTTGGTTCTTTAGCATATGCACACATTCCTGATGAGAAAAGGAAGAAGCTTGATCCAAAAAGTCAAGCTTGTATATTTGTAGGGTATTGTGAGTCTACAAAGGCATATAGACTCTACAATCCCAAGACTCATAAAGTTATACTCTCCAGGGATGTAATTTTTGATGAAGGGGGAGAATGGGGTCATCAAAGAATTTTTGTTGATGATGAGTCCCAAGATGTAAGTTCTTCACAGGTACAGCAGGTGTCTCCAAAGAAAAGCAAAGGCACACCACCCCCTCCAAGCCCATACAGGAGTACTACATCAAGTACTTCAACCGCCACTCCAAGTCCTTCTCCACAAGAGATCAGTAAGTTCTTCACCGATGGACATTGACAGAGACTCTCCATCGAGAGGCAAAAGAACATTACAACATCATCCATATTTTCAAATGTTGGATCAGAATTTCCAGAGAAGATTCACTAGAAGCCAAGCTAGTGAGATGAATACAATTTTGCAACAACTTGAAAATTTGCAATTGTATGGAGATGATGACTCCCATGATCCTAGGGGAGATGTAGTCAATTATGCTTTATTGGCTAGTACACAGCTAGAACCAACTAGCTATGAGAAGGCATGTACTCAAAATGTATGGCAAGAAGCCATGAAAGAGGAAATAACCTCTATAAACAATAATGATACATGGGAGCTAGTAAAGCTACCCAAAGGAAAAAAATGTGTTGGGTGTAAATGGGTCTACAAGACCAAGTACAATGTTGATGGAAGCATTGAGAGGCATAAGGCGAGACTAGTAGCAAAAGGTTTTACTCAGAAATTTGGCATTGACTATGAGGAAACCTTTGCTCCTGTTGCACGACAAGAAACAATCAGATCAGTTCTTTCCTTAGCAGCCCATAAAGGATGGAATGTTCAACACATGGATGTGAAAAGTGCTTTTCTGAACGGATACTTGACAGAAGAGGTTTATGTTCAACAACCTCAAGGTTTTCAAGAACAGGGAAAGGAGAACCTTGTTTACAAATTGAAGAAAGCACTTTATGGCCTCAAGCAAGCACCAAGAGCTTGGTACTCACGCATTGATGGCTATTTCAGCGAGTATGGATTCACAAGAAGCAAAAGTGAACCAACTCTGTACTACCTAAAGCATGGAGTAGACATTCTCATAGTTTGTTTGTATGTGGATGATCTAATATTTATGGGTAGTAACAATAAAATGAATATGGAGTTCAAAAACTCCATGATGAAACAATTCGAGATGAAAGATCTTGGTTTAATGCGATACTTCCTAGGGATGGAAGTGCATCAATCAAATAAAGGGATCTTCATATGTCAACACAAGTATGCTCGAGACATGATCAAGAAATTTGCCATGGAGCGAGTGCAAATCGAGTTGCAACTCCAACTGGACATGGGATCCAATTGAGCAAGGACGATGGAGCATCAAAGGTTGACATGACCACTTACAGAAGCATGGTTGGGAGTCTGATGTTTCTCACCAACACAAGGCCCGATATTCAATATGTTGTTTCTCTAGTTTCAAGGTTTATGGCTAGTCCATCTGAGCTGCATCTACAAGCAACTAAAAGAATCTTAAGATATGTAAAAGGTACATTGGATTTTGGAATCCATTACCAAAAATGTAATTCTGTGAAATTAGTTGGCTTCAGTGACAGTGATTGGGGCAGCAATATAGATGACAGGAAATCTACATCAGGAAATTGTTTTAGTCTAGGATCGGGACTAATTACATGGAGTTCCAAGAAACAAACTGTTGTAGCATTGTCATCGACTGAGGCTGAGTATATAGCCATCACACATGCTAGTACTCAAGCCCTATGGTTGAGAAAAGTTCTTGAAGAGATTGGAGAAAGTCAAAGTGGTCCAACTCAACTGTATTGTGATAACATAAGTGCCATTCAGTTGGCATACAATCCAGTCCACCATAGCAGATCAAAGCATTTCGATATGAAGTATCACTTCATTCGAGATATGGTGGAACAACAGATAGTTGAGCTTCAATATTGTAACACTTTGGATAATATTGCAGACATCTTCACCAAAGGTATAGCTAAAGCTCAATATATAAAGCTGAGAGACTGTATAGTCAGTCCTCTCAACTTTAAGGGGGAGAATGTTGGAAATTAAAGCAGTATAAAAAGGTAAAAAATTTGTTTACAACGGTAAGCTTTGGACCTTACCTTTTTACCTCCTTGGACGGTAGCTGACTGGGCAGATTGGACGGCATGGGCGACAAGGCATTCGACATCAATTTCCCTTCCTCCTTTCCTCCCTATTTTTCTTCATTTCCTAACTTCTCCTATATTTCCTAAGGTTGTTAAATCAACCCTATTTAAGCATTGTAATTTCTAAGTTTCGTAAGGTTAATGAATAATATTTCTTATTTCCATTTTGCTCCAAGACTCACGTGCCACAAGTGTTATTTTAAACTACAAAAATATCTTGTGAAATCCCAATTGAGTCTAGAGCATATATATCATTGTGAATTGATCTTGTAGCTTCTATCTCATTTTGATTTATAATTAGGCACTTTTTGACTCCATTTATATATCTAAAAGTAACCTTCCTTTTTCTTTCTACCAATTTGGCTATTAAAATAAGATTTGATGTTAATCCAAGAACATACATTACATCATGTAAAAAAATATTTAGAAATGATGTACTAGGCATCACACACCCATATCCATGTATAAGATAGGTTTTGTCATCTTCAATTTTCAATCTAATATTGTTAGTGACTTCAAGTCAATAAAACCCTTGCAAATTACCTATCATGTGGTGACTTGCACCAAAACCAATAAACCAAATGTCTTTTCCATTTTGTCTTGTAGATTTATTTGTATCCAAAATAATTTTATATTTTTGATATGGAATATTGTATGAATTTTTATTTTGAATTCTTTCATAGTATACCTTGTGATGATATGTTCCTCTTGCTAACTTATCCATTGTTATCTTAAAAAAATAGTTGTGTTGTATTCCTTATGTCTCCCAATCTCTTCAAATTCTAAATTTTAAATTGAATTCGAGTATTCGATCAAACACTAACTTTCAATTCTTCAACTTTTTGTAGTATACTTGGTAATTTCTAATGATCAAACAATGTTTTTAACAAAGATTTAATTTTTCAAATATCTAGGTAGAATTATTTTTGACTCCCTAATATTTGAATATAAGATAGCTTTGATAAAATACTTAGCTTTCTAAGTTTTCCTTTGGTTTGAATCCCTTTTGTCTCCCTATTTATGAAAGATAATTTTGATGCAATTTCAATTTTGATAAGATTCTCTATTTTTAAGAACTTTAAGTTGGATTAGTATGCCTCGTTAATTTGAGCAAGAGACTAATACCAATGTAATTTTTCCAACTTTTCAACAACTCTATGTTGTGTTTCAATTGTCAATTGTGTGGTTTCTAAATTTTAAAACTATGTTGTTGTTGTATTCCTTATAACTCCCTAATTAAAAATTCAGAAAACAAAGGTATTTACAAATTTAACATTCTTATTTTTATGTAGAAATCCTTATTCCTCCAAGTTAAAACTATTTTCAAATATTTATTATGCAATGAAAAAAGTAATTTCAAAAAATTCCAAAATATTTCTTACTTCAAATATCTTCCAAGGCATTCAATAGTTTTTCTAAGGTTATGATTCATTACTTTATTTATCCTATCATTCAAATAATAGCAAGTATAATTTATTAATTAATTTTAACCTTAATAATATGCCTTATATATCCTTAATATTGCAAAGGTTTTAAATCAATTTATATATTTCATACCTCCTTGTATATGGCGTGCTAAACTTTGACTTGCATCTCGTGATTCTTCTCAACTCTGCAACCTATGATCTTAAAATGATATTCCTTCTTTGCAAGGTATTTAATGCTTCTTCGTGATGCTCATAAAATTTTGTCTTCAAGAGTTTGAGTTTCTTCTATATTATTTTTTCTTCTTCTCTTGCAGCTCTTATATTTTATGAGCTCTCTATATTAAGTGGCACTCTAACCCATGATTTTATTGTATGTAATATGATGTTACTATCTTGGTAGTTGGTTCTCTACTCAAAGACACTTGGTATTCAATATTTTGACTCCAAAACTTGGTGCTTCTTCCTCTTGAGAGTTATAAGATTCCTATCATGAATGTTCTCTTTGCAAAAATGGTTGTAGAAAAATAGACCGTTCAACCTTCTCTACACTTGCATCTTCTTTTTAACGCTCTCCTAAGACTTGTGTGCTCCAAGATGCTTTAGTTATTTTCACAATGGTTGGTGCTTTGTTTTTTATGTGCCAAGTGGCAAATACCAGCCTTACTATTTCAACTTACATAAGATATGAGTATTTTTATTATCCAATGCCCTTCCTTACTATGTAATGCTCAGTAATACATGGAATGTAATGTTTTCAAGACGTTACAATTGATTGAGTGTTTCAGTAAATAAGTGGCACCCTCCAATATCCACTTGTACAATGAATAGTCTCTTGGTGCTTTCATTACCCTAATGCCACCTTCTTCAATGTTATAACTTCTCAATGCTTTTCCTTTTGATGTTTGATGGTTTTTTTCTATTCATATATCATGGCCTATGATGCTATTGGTGAAAATGAGACTATGCTCCACCTCCTAAAGCTAGTGTTTCAACCTTGGTGGTTCAACCTTGTTGATTTTTATCACCTATTCCTTTGGCATATGATGACTTCCATGGTAGCTCCTCCTCTACATTTTGTGGCTTGCTCTTGGTGGCTTCTTCACTATGGTGATGGATCTACTATTCCTTGGTGGTTCTACCACTCCTTCGGTGGTTAATCTTCACCAAAAAATTTGTAATCTTTTGTGTCTTCTTTGGTGTTTTTAAAAACACCTTAAATCTGCAGTTCTTTGATCACTTATTCAGCCTTGTTTTATTCAATACAACCAGCATATAATTCTTCTTCTTATCACTTCTTTCCAAGCAAGCTTTAACTTCAAACTTTGTTATTATATTGTGCAGGTTTACTAATGATGATTCTACCTCATTCCTTAGCTTGAAGATACTTGACTTAAACTAGATTTTTCTCCTTAAATAATTATAATTTGGTGCTTTCAAAAATTGTATAATTAATTGGTTATAATGCTTAAATAATAAAGTTTTATAGCACCACTATTACACACCTTTTTGGTCTCCTTTTGTAGCTAGTCCTCTTGGTGATTTGTGTGAAGCAAAAATACGACACTAAAAAAAATATAAAGTAAAAAAATTTCAATGAACAAGAGATTGCACAAAATATGATTTTATTCAATAGATGGGGGGAGCTGAGAAACTCCTTTGTTATAATTGATCCTTTTAACATAATTATTTTGATACAATAATTACATATGCTAGGGTTCTCCGAAACCCTAGCTACAACAACAAGTAGTGTCTTCAATGTATTTTGCTTCCAACAGAGTGAGTGGGCTTATGGTTATCCGTAATTGGGCCACTCTAGCTTTAGCAACTACTCAAAAATCGTAGATTGTCACGATTTCGTGACAGGTCTCATTGTCACGACATGTCGCATTTTCACGACTATCCAGAGCAAATGAAGGAAAATACTCAAGGACGTCACGTTTTTGTGACATGTCGCACTTTCACGAATGGAAGCGGCAAGAGTGCAAAATGGGAGACGAATGTCATGATTTCGTGACATGTCTCATTGTCGCGACATGTCGCATTTTCATGACATGCAACGACAAAGGAGCGGAACAAAGGCAGAATGTCACGATTTCATGACATGTCTCTTTTTCATGACAGGTCGCATTTTTGCGACTATCCAAAGTAAAATATGGAAATGACTTAAGGACGTCGCAATTTTGCGACATGTCGCATTTTCGTGGCTGGAAGCAAAAAGAGTGCAAAATGGGAGATGAATGTCGCGATTTTGCGACATTGCTCATTTTCGTGACATATTGCATTTTCGCGACTTATAGTGGCAAAGGAGCAGAACGAAGGTAGAATGTCGCGATTTCATGACATGTCTATTTTTCGTGACATGTCACCATTTCGCAACTCTCCAGAGCAATTGAAGGAGAAGACTTAAGGACGTCGCAATTTCGCGACAGGTCACATTTTCGCGGCTGGAGTAGCAAGAAAGCAATGCGGTGGGCCGCTGCCTATGTTCTAAGGTGTTTGTTAAATATGTGTAAGGGGTTGTGCTATTTCTTGGTAGGGTGGCCTTAGAAGGGTACTAGTAGCAAAGGACAGACTGTCCCTATTGAGGTTTTGATCCGTAATAGCATAGTGCTAATTTTTGTAAAAAAATTTGGGTCAACCTGGAAAACTCAGATTTAATGAAATTGTATCTTAATTACCAAAAAAAAAAAACTTCTCAACAATCCTTGATTGATGCTACCTGATGATGCACATACAACAAACATAAAGTTGTTAGTAAAAAAATGAGGGTTCCACAGTGTGAACCCTCAGAAATGCTAACTAAAACCCTAGATCTGAATAAACAAACATGCAAAATCCAAATAACAACAAATAAATGCACAAAATTACTTACTTTGCTATTATGTTGCTCTGTTGCAGATTGATGGTAGGGTGTCCCGGTGGCACTTGGTGATCTTATACGACATATTTTGGTGTGTAGTTGTGGGAAAAATAGGTGTTGTGTTGCACCTGCATAATGCAACAGGTGCACGACTACACCTGTGGAATGAGGTAGACACTCGGCTGCACTTGTAGATTAGGGCTAAATCTGCAAAAGCAGATCGGGAGAATGTTAAGGGCTCGGTAGATGGACAACAATGGCGATGGAGAAAATGGGATGCGAAGGTTTTTGGAATCCAAAAATCCTAGGGCAATCTAGGGTTTTGGGGAAGGATAAGCTAGGGCACAATATACTCACAAGAAACAATCTCTCAACAAGGTTAGGCCTCACAAGTAAATTAGAGCTCTAGTGTTCAAGTTTTCCAGGGATTGAGCATTGAGAATTCTCCTATTTATTATCAAGCCTAGGGTTTTCTTAGGGTTTTATCTTAACACTTTTGATCGTGTGGCTAATATTAAAGAGGATCCAAAGGCTTGTATTAAACTTTAAGTGTGACATGGATTAAGAAATATGGATGGCTAATATTAGATCGAATCGGATGGTTGAGGTTGATTTGGCTTATAACGATATATTTTATAATAAATATATTAAAATATAATGTAAAATATTATATTTAAATATAATTAATATAAAATAAATATAGTTGAGTCAAATAGGGGTCAAAAAATGGTGAGAAAGGGATAAAGTGGGCCATTGGATGGTAGGAAAGGCATGGGATGGTCAATTGAATGGTGGAAAAGGGTGATGATAGATAAGTGGCTAGGATTTTGTGTCTACAGATACCTCTTTTTATACCATGTTGTGTGAAACACAATATGGTGCAAAAATACGAGACACCTAGTCAAGCCTTTTTGGCGTAGAAGCAGCTTCTCTCTCTTATTGGAATTACATAGTTTACAAGAAAATATTCAATCAATCCAACATTTTATTGTGCAAAATTTTGATAAATGTAGGTCATTCGACTACCTGCTACAAAAGGGGGTGTCATTTGCATGGACAGATGAATATCAAAAAGCCTTTGATGACATCAAGCATTACCTAGCTTCTTTGCCAATCTTAACTCTTCGTCATCCAAGGGTCCCTTTCTATATTTATGTCTCAGCAATGGACTTATGCTTTAGGGACAATGCTTGCACAAAAAATGAACAAAATTGAGAGCAAGCCATTTATTACATTAGTCGAACATTGGTAAGTTATGAAACCCGATACGCTTATGTAGAGAAGTTATGCGTAGCAGTGGTCTTTGCCACTAAGAAACTTTGACATTATATGCTTAGCCATACAACTTATGTCATAGCTATAGAAAATCCTCTACGTTATATGATATATCGCACTTACAATAACGCTAGTACTGCTAAATGGATAATGCTCCTTACATAATTTGATCTCGAATTTATCAGCCAAAAATCCATTAAAGGTTAGGTTATAGCCGATAAACTCGCGGAAGCTCCACTACCTAGTGATCATCCTTTGATTATAGAGCTCCTGGATGATTTGGTATTTTTTGTCACTGAATTAGAAGAATATGTCATTCCAAAAGAAGACGTTGATATCACATTATTCTTTGATGAATCTAAGTGAAAAAATATCAAGGTGTTGGAGTTGTCTTTTGTACACCTCACGGGATACCCATTCCTTTATCATTCAAGATAGAATTTCCATGCATAAATAACACTGCAGAGTACAAAGACCTAATATTAGATCTTTAATCCACTATAGATATGGGTATCAAGCGTATTAGGATATTTTGGGATTCTCAACTTGTTGTTAAATAGGTAACAGGAGAATATGAATACAAATAACCTACCATTAAGATTTATCATGAAGTAGCAATGAAATTGCTCTCAACATTAGAATGGTATGAAATCAACAACTTGCCTTGTTTGACTAGTAGATTACATATGCGATGGCCTCCCTTGGATCATTGATTCTAAAACATGACTTAGGAGAGGTACAGTCCCTAATAATCTCAACAATCTCTAAATCAGCCATTGTTTGTATGATCATAAGGATGAAAATATATATGCTTTATCCATTTGAAACTATATGAGTCTTGGTCAAGCCAAATAGTGGACTTTCTAAAATTTGGAACACTCCCATATGATATATCTCGGTCTGCAAAACACGCTTTCAAGAAAAAAGTAGTCCATTTTATTATCTTGGGGGATGTGTTGTATAAACATGGTTATGATGGAATCCTTCTTCGTTGTCTCAAAAAAAGTGAGTCTCAAAGATCCATAGCTGAAGCTCATGATGGTACTTGTGGTGGTCATTTTAGTGGGATGGCCATTGCAAAGTGTATTTTATGCATGGGTTATTATTGGCCCACAATGGAATGTTACTATTGCAACTATGTCAAAAATTATAAGCAATATCAATAACATGTCAATTTAACACATGTACCATCACAAGCTTTACAGCCTATCCAAAGCCTTTGGCCTTTTTCACAATGGTACCTAGATCTAATTGGAAAAATCTTACCTCCTTCCTTAGGACAACATACATTCATCATCACGGCCACTGAATACTTCATAATGTGGGTTGAGGCCATTCCTCTAACTAGTACAACAGGATCTCGAATTGTGGACTTCATACTCCACCATATCATCTGTCGTTTTGGTGTTCCCTCTAAAATCATTTTTGATAATGGAAAGTCATTCAAGAACAAGAATGTTCAAGCACTTTGCAAGAAATATAATATCCAACATAGTTTCTCAACTCCTTATTACCCATAAGCAAATGGATAAGTCAAAGCTACCAATAAGACCTTGATTGCTATTCTTAAGAAACTTGTTAATAAAAATCATAGATACTGGCATACACAAATCCCTTTGGCACTATAGGCTTATCGAAAACACATACGAATGCCAAAACGAGCAACACCATTTTCCTTGGTCTATGGAGCTAAAGCTATCATGCCTCTAGAGCTCGAGATTCCCTCCTTACGAATTTATTTGTAGGAATTCATAGATGATGACACCTCTAGAAAATCACGTCTTGACCAACTTACTCTTCTTTATGAGAGACGATTCAATGCATTAGAACACTTACAAGTTTATAAATACCACCTAAAGCGTACCTACAATACCAAATTCTATCTTTGTGAATTTCAAGTAGGAGATCTTGTACTTAAAGAGAACTAATAAAACACCAATGCTTTGCCACACCTTCGTGAAAAATTCATGGCTAATTGGTTAGGTCCATACATAATTTCCCAAAAAGTGGGTAATGGTACATATAGACTTACCAATTTAGAGGGAGTGGAGGAACCCAAACCACTTAATGTTATCCATTTGAAAGCATTTTATTATTAATATGATGTTTATATGTATATATACATGGCTAAAAAAAAAACAAACAAAAAAACAAATCATTCACATAGGCATATTCCCATTGCATACATCTTGCATTTACATATAGGCATATTTACATGCATTTTCATATTCCACTTTTATTCATTCCACATGCATTCCATTACATTTTACATCACACATGCATTCCACTACACTCCATTTTACAAATTGCATTCATCCCATCCCACGTTCAATGATATTTTATAATAGTGATGATATGGCCAAATAAAAGAGTCAAGTTTCCATAATTGGGGGTACTTATTTTGGGCATCTATGCAATTTTACCCAATATCATAATCCAACAATCCCAGTTATCACAAATCATAAACCCCAAATTTTCAGTCATTCAACCACTACTAGTGTGTCTAGAAACCTCCAAAAATATGTCCAATTTTCTTTAGGACCAAAAACACTTTTTCACATTAAGAAAATATTGAGTCTTATTGTTAGAATATTATGTTATATTACATTATTTTTACCAAAAGTAGCGCTCATAGGCGCTCTCCAATTTGGTTGAATAACCACTAATTGGTTAGAACCAACTTGTAACCAATTGTAACCTTTATATTTGAAATTAATGAGAATGGTCAATTGCTTCGTCAAATTCATCATGGTACCAGAACCAGGGACGATTAACCTATGGGGACGATAGAACTACGAACGGAGGACCTGACAAACAGCCAACAAACCCTGACGCAGACAGCGGACAGAGGACCCTGATAGACAACAGACAGACCGAATGTAGATAGAGGACCCTGACACACAGCGGACAAACTGACGCAGACAGAGGACCCTGACAGACAGCAGAGAGACCGAACGTAGATCGAGGACTGACGTAGACAGAGGACCCTAACACACAGCAGATAGACCGAACGTAGATCAACGGTGGAGGAGGCGAGTGGAGGCAAAAGGGTGGGGTTGGTTGCCTGAAGGCAACCAAAAGCTTTAGCGCTTTTGGTATTTTTTCAACCCTCCCACAGTGGCCGCACAGGCCATGTGGGATAAATATTTTCTTTCCCCTCTCCGGCCTCAACGCGGATAATACCGCCATGGTTCCCGATTTGTTTCATCGGGCCCTTCGACTTTCGTGGTCGGTATGGTGGCTGTTCGGTGGTAGGTTGTGGTTTCGAATCCCGTCAAGGATTTTTTGATGACTGGTTCCATCGCCTTTGACGCCTGTGCACTGTTGACGCCCGCCCGACCAAGTTGACGCCCGCAACACATTTTTTGATGCCCGAACTGAATTTTTTGATGCCTGGAATGCGGTGTTGATGCTCGAAGGACCTGTTGACGGCTGTAAAGCACAGATTGATGCCCAACAGGTGTCATTTACACCAAATGAAAAAAAAATTGGAGCCTCAAGGCATCAATATTAACGGTATTTTTTTATCCATTCTTGTCTATTTTGCAATTTGAAGGGGGGAGTTCACAAATTTCACTTGCAAAATTGTCAGACAAGGGGAAATTGGTAATAGGAGCTATAATTTTTGGGCATTTATGATTGTTTTATTTGCATTTAAATACTCTATTTTCTTGCATTATCAATCATAAATTACAAAAACATATAAGACCCCAAATTTATACCCTATTTGTGCAATTTATTGCACAACAACGTTCGGTATTTGAGATACCTCTGGTCCACACTTACAGGTAATGTTGTCATGCTTTGGACTAATGTATTCACCGCCTAATATAGCTACAACAATGACGTCTAAGCTTGTTCTCTATAAATCATCGAGGAGAAATAAGGCAAACCGATTTTTTGTTTTTTCTCATTTCATACCCACATCATTGATGAGCACCAGAAATGCTCATATTTTGTACATATTTCTTTGATCAATATGCGGCTATATAATAAGGATTTCGTAATTTTATGAATGATTATATAGATATTTGATATAATTATTCGTGTTATCTAATTTGTGTGTTTTTAGTATGTTTTGTGGAATTGCAGTTGATTTAGTTAGATTTGGAATGGTCGAGGTCCTTTTGATGGACCTGGCACTTTATTTCATTGGGGGTCAATGTAGAGAACATAGGCGCCTCCCTGCAATCGAAAGGCACCAAGGGAATAAGTGCCTCCCTGCAATCGAAAGGTGTTAAATCAAAGACGAGCGCCTCCCTGCAGTCAAAAGGTGCCAATTGAATACCAGCGCCTCCCTGCAGTCGGAAGGCACCAACTAAATATGAGTGCCTCCCTGCAGTCGAAAGGTGCCAATTGAATACCAGCGCCTACCTACAGTCGTAAGGTGCCAACTGAATACTAGTGCCTCCCTGTAGTCGAAAGGTGCCAACTGAATGCGAGCACCTCCTTGCAATCGAAAGGCCCCAACAGAAGGCAAGCACCTCCCCACAGCCAGAAGGCACTAATAGAAGGCAAGCGCCTCCCCACAGCCGAAAGGCGCTAATAGAATGCAAGTGCCTCCCTACAACCAGAAGGTGCCGCGATAACAAGGTACCTTCCTCATAAGGAAGGTGCCACTGATTCTTTGCCCGTTGACCAAATTTGAACGACGTGGATGGTAGCGGCTGGTGCAGTTCCAGATTTGCATCATGCAAAGCTAAATTGGAGATAGCACCAGCGTATCAAAACATCTTATGAATTCCAAGCAAAGCACAAATCGAAATTAACACGTTGCCATCAAAACAGTATGCTAGACGTCGATTGCATTCGCCAGACTGTTCTAATTTAGTCTGGGAAAAATTGACTGTTGTAACCACTTCTATAACAAAAGTTCTACGGGTGTGTTATATAAACACATGCAGATCATTCTGAGATATATAGAAATAATTAATAAAGATCCATTTAGAGTTGTAGAAGATAGATTGTAATACATTGATAAATATATTACAGTTCCAGAAGTTCTAAAGCGCGTGTTCAATCGGGAAGAAGCTGCTGGAGCCTGGGCCCACTCCAAACCAGTATTTCTTCCCCATTTCCTTTTTGTTTATTTATTTTAATTAGTTTATTGCTTTCATAGGAATGTTCATTGGTTAGTAGATTTATTTTTAGGAATGTGTACATGATTTATTTCTATAGATTTAATTTTGTTCTTCTTACGTAATTTATTGAGCAGTGCGGGAATGATTGACAACCATTTCAAGAACACCCCCCAAACGTAGGATTAGCAGATTCACCTCCAGTGGTATTGTAGTAACCTAATTCCAACTCTTCACAAGTTTATGAAGCTCCCTGGGTTGATAATTAAATGCACGGGCATGTGACAAAAATAGGAAACCATTCACCTTGTTTGGCCCGCAACATTTTGGCGTCGTTTTCGGGGAAGCATCTTAATTAGATTACTTACAATACCCTAAAAAATTCCATTTGACCTTGTATGAGTTCTTCGAAAAGAAGAGGACCTGACGGTCGTGTTGTGGCTGATCCACAACACACCCCAAAATTGGGGACCCACTTTTTTTGCATGCTTTCAAAGAAGATCTCAGTGACCCAGATGCTAAAAATCAAGAAAAAGGCAAAATTGCACAAGGATGAAAAAGTGTCGCGAAATCGCGACATGTCGCAAAATCGCGGCCGAAAATGAAAAAGTGTCGCGAAATCGTGACATGTTGCTCCGTCGCAGAAAATGAAAAGTGTCACGAAATCGCGACATGTCGCAAAATCGTGGGTCAAACCAGTCAAACAGGACGAGGCAAAAAAGCGTAGCGAAATCGTGACGTGTCGTAAAATCGCGGTCAACACAGTCAACGGCAGCAGGTGGGCGAAACCGTCGCGAAATCGTGACGTGTTTGATTTTCGTGGCTTGCAAGCAGCGAAAGAGTACGAAGCGAGAAAACGTCGCGAAATCGCGACAGAAAGCAGCAAAGGAGCACGAAGTGAAAAAATGTCACGATATCGCGACAGCATGCAGCAAAGGTGCCCGAAGTGAAAAAATGTCGCGATATCGCGACAACATGCAGCGAAGGTGCCCGAAGTGGAAAAACGTCACGATATCGTGACAGGTTGCGGGCAAATGGTACGGAACGAGAAAAGCGTCACGATTTCGTGACATGTCACGATTTCGTGACATGTCACATTTTCGTTGGGCGTGATGGCAGAAAGGCTGGCAGGAAAACGTCGTGATTTCGCGACATGTCGCGTTTTCGCGGCCAGGAAGGCGGACAAAGCTGCATGCTATTTTTTGTCACGATTTTCATGGGGCCGTTACAGAACGTGCAGAAAAGTGCGGGACACGTGGCGTACAGGCTGCAGAAGCGTTACAGAGAAGATCAAACGTCTCAATGTCGAGCATAAAGCCAAAACACACGCAATCAAAGAAAGATGAAATGAATCGATCTGGAAGATGAAGCGAAGCGTCACAGGCCAAAACAGAAAGCATTGCCAAGCTTTAAAGAGAAGCATAGATTGACAAAGGGGAAACCGCTGGAGCAGAGTTGCAGTGCTAGAGGCCAGAGGGTCATTCTGGGCCTGCTTTGAGGCTGTTTTCCTTCCTTTTGCTAGTTTTGAGAAAACCAGAAAGTCTGCTATTGTAACATGATTTATTTTAATGCAGAGTGTTCAAAAATTTGCATCTTGTGGGCAAGAAAGAAGGAGATCTTCTGTGCATGCTAATGGATTTAATGTTTATTCTTTTGTTTTCAGATTTTAGATTTATAGATAATGTTAAATGCCACTTTTGTGGGTTGCATTAGGCGAATATTTGAAATCTGAAATTTTATTTCAAACCCTAGGAATCAGCACTTAACTTATCAGGATTGTGCGTGTTTGCAGGTCCCATAGGTTAGGTTGCATGCATGGAAACCTCACATCTTCGGTTTTGCCGGGACGGGATAGCATCAAACTGAATGCAATTTTTAATTTCTTTTCTTTTGCATTTTATTTTTCTTTTTGCTGCATTTTATTTTTCAGAAGCTCCAATTTTATTTTCAAGCATTAAAATAAAATTAAAAAATTAAAAAACTTCAAAATCCATAAATAATTCCTTCATTTATGGCATTTCATTAAACTTTCATTTTGAAGTTACAGCATGGTCATATAAGGATCAGATCACATTTGTTTTATAAGGGTTCAATGAACAATCATTAAATTTCACGAGTAAAATAAACCACAGTGCCCCTTGTTTTCAGTTACTTGCAACCACTAAGGTGTTCCAAGCATTTTAAATGAATATCTTCATTTAAGATTATTAATGCACAGATGCAGAATGCTAACATAACAGGAACCTTGGAGAAATACATGTTTAATTTCTTTGCAAGCAGAGGATTTAGAACCCAAATCCTATCGGAGAGTGTGTTTTCACAATCGGGTGAAAATACCACTCAACAGATTGGCGCTAGAAGGAGGGCCTAAAAAGGTTTATTTTATCATGATTTTAGATGCTACGGGTTTTTAATTGTTTAAGAGCTTTACATTGCTAAATATTTCAAGTCCATTTTATTAGCATATACGGCCTCTAACACCACTCAACAGATTGGTGCTGGAGGGCCGAACGGGTTTATTTTAGTGTTATTTAAATTTAAATTTTTATGCTTTAATTCTCTAACACTCAGCAAACTGTAAAAAGGACGGCCTGAATTTATTTACTTGTTCTATTTTAATTCAGGTATGCTGTAATATTTTTCTGATTGTTCATACAGAAGTAGGTGATTTGATTTAATTTTGAAAATTTTGGTCTCATGCAATTACTTTTCATTTGATTTTTAATGAATACATCTCTTAGTTGATGCTAATTTGATTTTTGTTTATAAATTGCAGGTTGAATATTCAATAGATTTGGTTCTAAAATTACATTTTAAGCTTCACTAATGGCAACACTTGAGGAGCAAATGGTATCCCTGAGAGCTGAAATAACATCTCTAAGAGAAAGAATGGTATCTATGATAGAGGATCATTATGAGGGTTTATCTATACCTGTGGTACCCTATCAAATTCCTAAAATGTTATTGGATTTTTTACGGTGTTTTAATCAAGAGGTGCCACTAGGATACTTGCAAAAACTGCATGTCTACAAGGATACATTATGTCAATTCCAGATTTTCTATGAGGAGGTGGCTTGTAAGTTATTTGCATACATTTTGGATGATAGACCATTCTTTTGGTATAGCCAACTACCCATGGAGGTTAGGACTTCTTGGATACAATTAGAAGCAGCCTATCTTCATCATTTTGGTAATCAAGCTGACTTAGAAATATTGAAAAATCAGTTTACCTCCATATGTAAAGAGCCTAATGAATCCTTGAGTCAATTCAATGGAAGATTTCGTGAGTTGCACTCCCAAATGTGGGAAAATTTTAACACATTAGAAGAGGAAGCCATGGAAGTATACCTAGGAGCCATACACCCCACACTTGCTTCACTCATTGAGGAAAAGCTGAGTGGCTTGTCTCTAGAGAAAATCCATGAGGTCTTAGAAGAGATAGAACGACAAGGTCTTGAAGAAGAAAAGGCACAACATGTTCACATGAGAGATTGTTCTTTTGATGCCAACCTACACCAACCATCAAACATAGCACCCTCCACTCCAATGATACCTAAGGTAAATGATCAAGGGGATGAATTTGAATATCCAAATCTTACAACCACCTTAGATGTAGTCCACGAGGAGGTGCAAATTGCTAAGACAACATCCACTAGTGAGGATCATGTAGAGATACATGATTATCTAGATGAAGGGGTTCTAAATTCAACAATGTTTGATATATGTGATAGGACGGAACCCACCATAGAATTAAATAAAGTGGTTGAAAGTGAAATGGAAAGAAAATCAATAAATGAATTTGAAGACATGATAGAGTTTCACCACTTGTTCTTGGAAGATACTATTGATGAGATGTGTAAAATTAAAGATCAAGAAATTCTTCACCCTCCAAATTATGATAAAATTGAATCATGGGTTACTAATTTGGATTATGATAGCCTTATAAATTTGAATTCAAGAAATAACCCACTTTTGGAAATAATTGAACCATCTAAGGAAGGTGAAGATGAATTTGATGAGAAGCACATTGATGAATTGGAAGATGTTGAAGAAGTAGTTGAACGTCACCACTTGATTTTGAAAGATGATTATTATGATGCTTGGAAGAAGTGGGAAGACTTCACTCTTTCCAAAGCTACTAATGAAACTTGTGTGCCAATTGATATGCAGGACGACATAATTGCCTACTCAAAGGAAGATATTACAACTCCTGTACAATTTGAGGATGTTTTGGAAGAGGGTTTCAAATCTCATCAAATTTTGGAAGATTATAATGATCCTATCGCCAAGGACAAAGAAGAAAATGAATGGATGAATGAATCAAAAGATCATGTCACAAATACCATGGAGTTTCATCTCACAGATTTGGATGACGATTTTTACAATGGTTGGGGGAGATATGATAATGCATTCTTTTCTCACATCCCTATAGATGAAACTCATATTTCACTTGATATGCAGGATGTTGAACCTTCTACATCATACGAAGATCTCATATTCACAAGATTTGAAAAGGGGACAAAATATAAATTCATTGAAAGTGTGGATGCAAGTTTGCATGATGATTTGGAGGATTCAAATGAAGAGATACCATGGATAGTGAACAAAGAATTAGAACCAAATGATAAAGAGATGGATCAATTGGAAGCAACTCAAATAAGTGATCATCAAAAGCAGATTACTTGACATACACTTTGACCAAGAATGTTTGAGGATTGAAAAGGATGACCATATTTTGAATTTAAATAATTTGAATGATGAAATGTCATTAAAGGTAAATGAAAAACAAGGTATAATTTTTAATCACACCTTTAATAACATGGTTTTAATGAATGGAAAAGAAGTTGATGCACTTGAATTGTTAAACCAAATTCATCAACAATTATTAATTGAATCTAGGATAAAAACTTTTAATGATCCTAATTTAGTAAATATCCTAGATGCTTGTAAATTGTTGCACAAATTTGATTGGCCTACAAATTTGGAAAATGATTTGGCTTTGAAATTTGTAGAAATAGGCTCCTACTTACAAAATTGCATATTTGAAAAGGATAGCCTAATTCTAAATCAAGGAGGGAATTATGAAGTTTACATTTTAAAGAATAGACATGATAAAATTGAAAATCATTTATTGTCTAATCATTTTAGTAATTTGATGCTCACCTATGGGAGTATTATTGGAACTAAATCAAATTGGTATGGTGAGCATGGCAAGTGGAAATTTGTTGCATTGTTTGGTCTAGTCTTGTTTGTGTTGGATTCCCACAACATTTGGCATGCATATCATGTCATATTTTTGTTGAAATGTTCTAATCATGTGTGGGATCCAGGAAAGTGATAATCCAAGCTTTGCATCATCTTGTATTATAGTGTACATTTGTATATAGATTTTGGTTTCTGGTTTTGGGTTTGTGTTTTCAAAGTTTCATTTTGGGATTGCTATTTGGATTTGGATTTAAAGTTGTGTGTTTATTTGACATGTTTTGTTTGTCTATAAAAAAAAAAAAATGATGATGAAAAAGTTGCCTTGAGATGCTAACTTATGTTCTAGATCGGGAGAATATGAAACATTGGAATTGTCTTGTAAAAGCTCCACAAGTAACACAAACAATTTAATAATATCGTTTGAAACTTGTGATGCATGAAGTAGTCAGTTTTGTATGGCAAATATTTCATTTGCAATTCAAGAGACAATGCATTCATATTACATCTCACTTTGCACATACATGCCATCTTAGTTGCAAGTGCATTTCAAATGCAAATCATTAAAGTGTGTCAAATCCTCTTAAGGTTATGCTATCACATAAATAAGAAGAAAATCCTAAGGTTGGGAACTGAGTCTTGAGATATCTAGAACCAAGCACATTTTATACACATTAAAAAGGATCTTGAGCAAAATGATCAAAACCTAACTTGGAAGAAAAGGTTGGGCGAAAGAAGTATTTCATGTCTATCCTATTTATGCAGCATGATCCTTAAGACAGTGGTTTTGACCACTTCCATAAAGCTTAAAGCCTAAAATCAGAGTAGTAAGGATAGGGCTAAATCCTCATCGAACTTAGGTTGAGGATCCAATTCCCCAAAGCTTTGATTTGACCTACATGGAGTAGTAAGGATAGGGCATAAATTCTCATCTCGCTTAGGTTGAGAATCTGATTCCCCAAAGCTCCTATGTCTCATTTCATAATAAATCTTGGATTGGAAGGATCGTACTACTTGTCCTCTGCAAAGGATGGGTAGTCATCCCCAAGGTCTAAGCAATAAAATTAATATTTTCCATTTACATCTAAAGTTTGGATTGGAAGGATCGTACTACATGTCCCTAGCAAGGATGGGTAGTCATCCCTAAGGTCCAAGAAGTAAAAAATAAATTTTTCCCATCTCATATTTATATTGGATTGGAAGGATCGTACTACTTGTCCTCTGCAAAGGATGGGTAGTCATCCCCAAGGTCCAAAGAAATGAAGATAAGTTTTGGATTGTGGGGTTAAGTATGCCCATGCATGGCAACATGTCTTGTCTAAAAAACAAGACCACTGATTGTCCAAAGGGTTAGACTAGCATGACCATTTCTTCCATAATTGGTTAAATTATTTTGCTCAAAGTGAGGTAATGAATTCTAAATCAGAATAGTAAGGATAGGGTTAAACTCCCATCTCGATTAGGTTGGGAGTCTGATTCCCCAAAGTTCTGATTTCACATTCACTTGCACATGGGTTCAAGATAGTAGGGACTCATAACCAACTTTGGGATATAATAAAACAATTCATATAGTTGATCCTAAGAGGGTTTGATAATCTTGAATGTTTGTGTATGATACTAGAAGAAAGACTATGCCTTTTATAAAAGCAAAATCTCTTAGCATATTCATTAGGTTACACAAATCATTCACAATCTCACATATGCATTCATGTAAAATTGACAATGGAATGTTGATCAATTTCAAACGATAGGGAATGAAAACACATTGCACACACCGAGCTAATACTTGATGATTCTGATGATTCATATATTTTTGATCTATGGGCATTTGTTTATATTTCTTATGTGCTAACACATGGTTTTCGAGTTTATATACTTCCAGGTTGGGTTCTCAAGAAAATGCTCAAGAGCATTTGACAATAGAGTCGCCATTTGTTGTGGCTGATCCACAACACACCCCAAAATTGGGGACCCACCTTTTTTGCATGCTTTCAAAGAAGATCTCAGTGACCCAGATGCTAAAAATCAAGAAAAAGGCAAAATTGCACAAGGATGAAAAAGTGTCGCGAAATCGTGACATGTCGCAAAATCGTGCCGAAAATGAAAAAGTGTCACGAAATCGCGACAAGTTGCTCCGTCGCTGCCAGAAAATGAAAAGTGTCACGAAATCGTGACATGTCACAAAATCTGGTCAAAAAGGAGAAAGCGTAGCGAAATCGTGACATGTCACAAAATCACGGTCAACGCAATCAACGCAGTGGGCGAAACCATCATGAAATCGCGACGTGTTTGATTTCGGCTCAAGAGCGAAAGAGTACGAAGCAGAAAACATCGCGAATGCAACGAGCAGCGGAAAAGGTGCACAAAGTGAAAAACGTCGCGATATCGTGACAAGATGCCAAAGGGGCACAAAGTGAAAAAACATCGCGATATCGTGACAACATGCAACGAAGGTGCCCGAAGTGAAAAACGTCGCGATATCGCGACAGGTTGGGGCAAATGGTACGAACATGAAAAGCGTCATGATTTCGCGACATGTCGCGATTTCGCGACATGTCGCGTTCGGGCGTGATGGCAGAAAGGTCGGCAGAAAACGTCGTGATATCGCGACATGTCACGTTTTCGCGGCCAAGAAGGCGGACAAAGCTGCATGCTATTTTTTGTCATGATTTTCATGGGGCCATTACAGAACGTGCAAAAAAGTGTGGGACACATGGCGTACAGGCTGCAGAAGCGTTACAAAGAAGATCAAACGTCTCAATGTCGAGCATAAAGCCAAAACACATGCAGTCAAAGAAAGATGAAACGAATCGATCTGGAAGATGAAGCGAAGCGTCACAGGCCAAAACAAAGAGCATTGCCAGAAAGTATAAATGCAGAAGCACAGATTGACACAGGGGAAACCGCTGGGGCAGAGTTGCAGTGCTAGAGGCCAGAGGGTCATTCTGGGCCTGCTTTGAGGCTGTTTTCCTTCCTTTTGCTGGTTTTGAGAAAACCAGAAGTTCTGCTATTGTAACATGATTTATTTTAATGCAGAGTGTTCAAAAATTTGCATCTTGTGGGCAAGAAAGAAGGAGATCTTCTGTGCATGCTAATGGATTTAATGTTTATTCTTTTGTTTTTCAGATTTCAGATTTATAGATAATGTTAAATGCCACTTTTGTGGGTTGCATTAGGCGAATATTTGAAATCTGAATTTTTATTTCAAACCCTAGGAATCAGCACTTAACTTATCAGGATTGTGCGTGTTTGCAGGTCCCATAGGTTAGGTTGCATGCATGGAAACCTCACATCTTCGGTTTTGCCAGGACGGGATAGCATCAAACTGAATGCAATTTTTAATTTCTTTTCTTTTACATTTTATTTTCTTTTTGCTGTATTTTATTTTTCAGAAGCTCCAATTTTATTTTCAAGCATTAAAATAAAATAAAAATTAAAAAACTTCAAAATCCATAAATAATTCCATCATTTATGGCATTTCATTAAACTTTATTTTGAAGTTACAGCATGGTCATATAAGGATCAGATCACATTTGTTTTATAAGGGTTCAATGAACAATCATTAAATTTCATAGTAAAATAAACCACAGTGCCCCTTGTTTTTAGTTACTTGCAACCACTAAGGTGTTCCAAGCATTTAAAATGAATATCTTCATTTAAGATTATTAATACACAGATGCAAAATGCTAACATAACAAGAACCTTGGAGAAGTTACATGTTTAATTTCTTTGCAAGCAGAGGATTTAGAACCCAAATCCTATCGGAGAGTGTGTTTTCACAATCGGGTGAAAATACCACTCAACAGGTCGCTTTATAAGAACTAATCCATTAGGACCTGGGTTAGCCGAGCATTTTGGATTTGAGTTAGACTCGCTCGACCTACCAGCAGTCCATTGGAGTGAGGAACCGCACTTTGTGCAAAGTGCCGCCTCATCCCATCAATAAGGGGACGAACGAATCATCACAAATCCCTTGTTTAATAGGACTCCTCTAGAGGAAGCCCTATTGTGGAAGGCTATGGAGGATCATACGATCTCGCCAGACAACCTTAGAGCATTGACTCATAAAGTTTTAAATGATCGGAAGGCCATAAACGCTGCATTAGAAACCACATTTTCCAAAAAAAATGGTAGATAATGATGAAGTCTCATCTGGCTTTAGTTTCCCAATAGAGGAGGGAGTAGGAGATACCAAAATGAAAAACATATCCCCTGCTCACCTTTCATCCTTCAGAGGACACCCGACTGAGGACCTTGACCTATTTTTATTCAAGTTTGATGTTTTGTGTAGGTCTGTGGATTACAAATCAAACATGCAAAAGTTGAAATTATTTCCTTCTACATTAGACGATGTAGCTCTGCGATGGTTCATCGGTCTGGGAGACAAACACATCACCAGCTAGGACCAGATGAAGAAGCTCTTTCTAGAGCAATATCAAGATTTTAGGAGAGCAAGAGACTCCAGGGAGGAGGTCCTGAGCATGACACAAAGAGAAGATGAGTCTCTCGAGGAGTATTGGGAGAGATTCAGCTTTAATCTTCAACGGTCCCCTCACTCGAAGCTATCTGATAAGTCCCTCAAAAGCATCTTCTTGAGGGGACTTACCAATGAGTCACTGGAGGCTCTCAACATGATCTCCGGAGGTGATGTCTATCAGCATGCTATGGACGACATCCAACAATTATGCCGGAACTACTCGAGAAGGCGAGGCAAAATCATCGCCAGGACCATGAAGGTGACTGCTTCAGTCACCAAAATAGAAATAGGCAACATGCTGGAGGATTTGAAGAGTGAAATGCTCTCATCTCTAGCACTGCAGATGGATACACTGCTGTTAGAAAAGAAGAAACAAGAAAATGACACAGCATTAGCCTATTTTTGCCCAAAATGTAGAGGAAGGCATGCAAAGAATGCATGTCCAGAAAACAAGGTCAAAGTATGCACAGTTTGCAGGCTGAATCATAAAACTCGATTATGCCCACAACTACCCAGTAACCAGGAAGCGGCTGAGAGCACGGAGGCCTACTTCATAGGCAATAGGAAGAGTTGGCCACAACCCCCTGCGGGGAATATACCAACCAAAATGCCATCATATGGGGGAGGGTCATACATGCACCAAGGACCCCCTCAACCACCTAATATGGGGTGGTGGGGACCATCACCCTAGACTAATGCACCCCCAACAACATTTTCGAATCAGCAGCCATGGATGCCATATCCATATCCTGGGCAGCAGTGGAGAGGCCACAATGCATGGAATCAGACTCCACAGAGTGCAGCGCCTGCTCACATCCAAAAAACTTACCAGCATTGCTAGTAGTGAGACCTGCGTAGCTACCAGCACAACCGATAGCAAACCCGAACAATAGAGTAAATCAGCTGACATACAACGTAGAAGGTGAGATGTATCATATGTACAATATTCAGCTTAGATTAGGTAGGCAACTAGGAGTAGAGACACCGCCTCTGGTAGAAGAGGAGGAAGAAATAGAGACACTGGTAGAAGAGGAGGAAGAAATAGTAGAGACACCTCCACTGGTAGAAGAGGAGGAAGAAATAGAGGAGACACCTCTAGTAGAAGAGGGAAAAGCACTTGAGAGAGCGGAGGCTCCATTTCCTAGCCGGCTGCAGGAACAAAGAAAAACAACACAGCCAAAATTCGACATCTTGTCGAGCTTGAAGAATCTCACGATGACAATCCCATTATTTCAAGCAATTTGAGATGTCCCCATTTACACCAAGGCAATTAGAGAAATGTGTCTAAGGAGACCGAGACGAAAAGTTACCCAGACTATCAATGTCATGGGTAAACTGGCAGATCTAATGATGGGTAGAACACATCATCCAAAGTATGCAGATCCAGGCAGCCTAGTGTTGACCATAAAAATTGGAGGACATTCCCTATCCAACACATTGGTTGACCTCGGGGTAGCCATCAATGTGATGCCTCAAGAGACCATGTAGAGGCTATAGCTCATGAACCTGAAGCCAACCATGACAGTGTTGTAGTTAGCCGATCGATCAACCATGTCATCAAAAGGGATGTTGGAAGATGTGATCATAATAGTTAGTGCATGGGAATATCTAGCTGATTTTTTAGTTTTGCAAACCAAGACCAGGCTGGGCGGTTACCCGCTCATTTTGGGGAGGCCATGGCTAGCAACAGCTGACGCTTACATCAGCTGCCGAGATGGGCTAATGACCATCTCCAATGGGCAAAACATCAAAAGGCTGACCATTTCATCGCCAGCTCAGTCTATGGACTCAGTAGAAGAACCCAGGATCACCGAGCATGGAACTACGGAGTTTTCCATAATCCAGCCAATGATGACCTTGGAGGAGGTGGCAGAAGAGGACGAGGATGGTGCTATCATGGAGTTTCTCCATGGAGAATCATCCACCCCCACACCTAGATCATCGTTGACTGGCGCCCAAGATCAGCACATCCAACAAATACATGTTGGGCTAGGGAGGATATTAAACGTCAATAGCAGGTTGACGCCCACATAGCTAGAAAAATTGGAAGAGCTTCTGGTAAAACACCAACAAGCATTTGCATGGGACTACGCAGATATGCACGACATCATCCCGAAAATATGTACCCATCAAATTTATTTAGATGACCAGGCAACTCCTAGTCGGCAACCATAGAGAAGGATGAACCCAGCAATGAAAGACATTGTCAGAGAAGAACTGCACAAACTTTTGGCTACCGAATTCATATATTTGATTTTTGACAGTGAATGGGTATCACCATTAGTGGTGGTCCCCAAAAAGAACGGGAAATGGTGGATCTGCATGGACTACCGGGCGTTGAACAAGGCGACTAAGAAAGACCACTTCCCGCTCCCGTTCATCGATCAGGTCTTGGACACACTCTCAGGAAGAAAATACTTCTCCTTTTTGGATGGTTTTAGTGGTTACAACCAAATCTAGATAGGGGAAGAAGATCAAGATAAAACAACGTTCACCTGTCCATGGGGAACGTTTGCCTATAAGGTATTGCCTTTTGGACTATGCAACGCATCGGCCACCTTTCAAAGGGCGGTGCTTAGCATATTCTTTGATATGATAGGAGACGGGGTGGAAGTATACATGGACGACTTCACCGCCTATGGAGAAACCTTCGAGGAGGCAATGACAAATCTGGAAAAGAGTGCTCGACGAGAGCAAGGAAAATCATTTGTCCCTAAGTAATGAAAAATTTTTTATGATGATGCAGGAAGGCATCGTGTTGGGACACCACCTCTCTGCGGAAGGAATAAAAGTAGACAAGAGGAATATCGAGGTCATCAGAGACCTACCTAGCCCTAGAACGCAGAAGGAGGTAAGAAGTTTCCTTGGATCAACCGGGTACTATCGACGATTTATCATCGAATTTAGTAAGATTGCCAAACCACTGCACACCCTACTTTCTAAGGACGTAGAGTTCAATTGGACGGGAGATTGCAAAGAAGCGTTCCAATTGCTAAAAGAAAAATTGATATCTACACCGGTCTTGAGAGGACCGAATTGGGCCATACCATTCCATATTTACTGCGATGCATCTAACGGTGCGATCGGAGCAGTCCTTGGGCAGAAAGACGACGAAGAATTTTATGCCATCTATTATGTCAGTAAAAACTTGGTGGGAGTAGAGCTCAACTATACAGTGATAGAAAAATAATTCCTCGTAGTTGTCCATGCAATAAAAAAATTTTGTCACTATATAACGGGATACAAGGTCTTCGTCCATACGGACCATGCGGCTATCAGGTATCTGATGAGCAAGCCAACCATTGGTGGCAAAATTATCAGATGGCTATTGCTATTGTAGGAATTTGACATCACTATAGTCGATAAACCGGGCAAGGACAACATCATGGCAGATTTTTTATCCATATTGATACCAACAGATCATCAAGCAATGGAAGATCAATTTTTGGACGAACATCTGTTCGCTATTAGTGAACAAACTCCGTGGTATGCAGACATAGCCAATTACTTGGCCATCGGAAGGACCTCACCTGCTCTCTCCTACCGAGAAAAGCGGCGGTCATAGAGAAGAGCGCATCATTCCTTTGGATGGATGGTCTCCTATTTAAAATAGGACGGGACCAAATTATAAGAAGATGCATAGTAGAACAGGAGTTTTCAGAAGTGCTCAAGGCATGTCACGATGAGCCATGCGGAGGACACTTTGCAGGGAAATGAACTGCCTACAAAATCCTGCAGGCTGGGTATTTTTGGCCCACTCTATTCAAGGACGCGGCAGCGTATACCAGCAAGTGTGACGAGTGCCAGAGGATGGGTAGACCAACCCATCAAGATGAAATGCCCCTACAGCCCCAGGTACACCTAGAACCTTTCGATAAATGGGGCATGGACTTCGTGGGACCATTTAATCCACCTTCGATGGGAAGGAGGTTTATTCTAGTCTACACGGATTACGTCACCAAATGGGTGGAAGTGCAGGCATTAAGGGACTCAAAGGAAAGAACGGTCACTGATTTCTTATTTGCCCATATTTTCACATGATTTGGGGTTCCTCGAGAGATAACAACAGACCAAGGGCCCCAATTCACCTCCAAATTGATTGAGGAGCTGATGGAGCAGTATAGATTTTGACACAATAAAACCATGCCCTACCATCCATAGGCGAACGGACAAGTAGAAGTGACAAACAGGGAGATAGAAAACATCCTGACCAAAATCGTGCAGCAACACAAGAAATATTGGGCCACACGGTTGTCGAAGGGCGTTTGGGCATACAACACCACGTGGAAATCCACCACAGGATGCACACCTTTCCAACTGGTCTATGGAAAAAATGCGATGATGCCCATCGAGTTTGAAATCAAAACTCTGAGGACGGCTTCAAAATTAAATTTGAGCTTGGACGAAGCTCAAAAATAGAGGATTCACTAGCTAGATCAGCTGGACGAAATCCAACTGGATGCTTTACAGAGGACAGAGATTATACAGAAGCAGAGAAAGAAGTGGCATGATAACCACATCAAGTTGAAGAAGTTCTAGGTAGGGGAATGGGTACTGTTGTACGATTCCCGGTTCCAGGAAAGGAAGGGCAAACTTATGCAGAGGTGGATGGGGCCGTATGAGGTGGTAGAGCTCATTAGGAATGGGGCGGTGTGCATTAAGACAATTGACGACAGCAACACCATGTTCACAGTCAATGGCCACCAACTATGCCCCTATAATACGTCCAAAACATTACAGGTGGAATCCATAGTAGGCATGGGGGAGACCCCATCTTGCTAGATCTAGACCGAACTCTCATAGGTGAAATGGTGGGCACGAAAGTGCTCACCCAAAATTTTTTAGTTAATATAGTTTTTTTGTAATGTGTGTTTTTGCAGGGACGATGCCCGCATGCAAGCTGTAGGCATCCTAATCTAGGGCCTAACAGGCACGGAACGCGTCTAACTGCATTTATTTTCCTTTCTTTTTTGGTTGCTTTTTGTAGGTGGAGGACCTGATAGCACGAGGGATAGGTATCTGGGAAACCAGGCCTGATTCGGCTCAACATTTCGACACCGGCTCATAGGTAGAATCTAGGCAGCGTGAAAAACTGGGAAGGCTTGATCACCCTTTTTCCAGTCAAATCGCCATCCAGAAGAAGGTGCCTTACTGCATCCAGAAGGCACCAAGTCTAGAAGAAGGCACCTTACTACACCCAAAAGGCGCCCATCCAGAAGAAGGCACCTTACTGCATCCAAAAGGCACCAAGTCCACAAGAAGGTGCCTTACTACACCCGAAAGGTGCCCATCCAGAAGAAGGCGCCTTACTACACCCGAAAGGCACCCATCCAGAAGAAGGTGCCTTGCACCCGAAGCGCCATCCACAAGAAGGCCTTCACACCGAAACCTCGAAAGGTGCCAAGTCCACAAGAAGGCGCCTTACTGCACTCAAAAGGTGCCCATCCAGAATAAGGTGCCAATTCCACAAGAAGGCGCCTTACTACACCCGAAAGGCGCCCATCTAGAAGAAGGTGCCTTACTACACCCGAAAGGCACCCATCCAAAAGAAGGCACCTTACTGCATCCGAAAGGTGCCAAATCGGAAGACAACGCCTTCCATCCATTCAGAAGTTCAAATATATATATATGTAGGCACCTTCCATGGTAGGAAGGCACCAAGTCTTAAAAAAAAAAAACCAGCCAAATACGCCTTCCAACATCAGGAAGGCGCATTCATCCAGTCAAATACGCCTTCCAACATTAGGAAGGCACATTCATCAAGACGAACGCCTTCCAACATCGGGAAGGCATGAACCAGAAGGAGGCACCTCCCACATTGGGAAGATGCTTGCAGACAAAAGCACCTTCCACCACTAGACGATAGCCAATCAGAGGCACTTCCTGGCACCAGAAGGCGCATTCGTTCAAAGAAGAGCACCAACAATATTGGAAAGGTGCTACAAGGGCACCATCCACATGGGGAAGGTACCAAAGAATGCCTCCCGCATGCAACATTTACATCTACCGGATGCCTCGAGCGGAACGAAGCATCGCACGAATAAGCGACATCAAATGACCATACCCCTCCCTCGTGTCACAAGTCAACAAATCAGTGGCTACCATGACAACTGGAACGTCGAATTAGGTACGCGCATACTAAATCAAATCGTTTATATAATTATTTATAAATACGTAGTACCAAAAAGATACCACCGTCATAGAGATCGTATCCCCCCATAGCCAAAATCGCGTGCCAATGATAGGGCATCTTCCATAACTGCTAGGGTTAGGCATATTTTCTATAAGAAGGTGCCTTCCTGAAGAAGGAAGGACAAAAAAAATATAGTACCAGAAGGCGCCATGGGAGGAAGGTCCAAGAACCATGCGATCAAGAAGAATGAACCCGATGATACTGATTGGATCAGAGGGGCAGTGAAGACCCAATTCAAAGCCGAGGGGTGGCTCAAATACTGCACCCTGGTTAGTCAGGGCCAAGACGTGGAGGCAACTAGAGAATTTTCCACCTCTTTGAGGGGCGATGCGGCCCAAGTACGAGGGATGGAAATTCCAGTCACCCTTGAGTTCATCTCACAGGCGACTGGATTGCCTCTCATGGGGGAATGTACATACAAGGGCAGAGTGTTAAAACTATACGCTAAAAGACTACTGCTGGGAGAAAATGTGCAGATAGATAGGGAGGTGATGAGTGTCGTTGAGTCTCATCATTTAATCTCAATGATTTATCAATCTGGGGTGGTGTCCAAGGCTATCTACGATAGAAGGTTAGGGCAGAGTACAATTCAGGCATTTAGATTTCAAGCAATTATTGGTGAAGTAGATTTTGGTTTAGCCTTTTGGTGTCACACTAAACCTAGTCTGAAGAATGGAAACTGAAATAAAGTACAAGAATTGAAAACTAAATCTAAGTTGCAAGAATTGAAATCTAACTACAATTGCATGAATTGAAATTGCTAAATTGAAATCCTAAGTTACTTTTGCAGAATTGAAATCTAATTACTCTTGCAGAATTGAAATTACAGAATTGAAATCTAATCTACTTTTGCATAATTGAAATCTAATCTACTTTTGTAGAATTGAAATGCTGAAAAACTTATTCTAAAATACCTGTCAATGCCCCCGCCACGAAAGGTCGTCAAGCTTACGCTACAAGAATTGACAAAAAATGAAATATGCTAAAAAATGGAAAGTTGCTAAAATAGAAAGCAAGGAAAACATAAAGGAAAAATGCTTAATATAATTTGTCACTGACATACACACAAATTTTGTACACAAACATAATAGGAAACATAAATCACACAACACAAAATAAAAACAATAAAATGAAATCTGGCAAGCAATCTATTAATTCTACTACAACAAAATTACAGATTAAAACCTGCCATAAAATCCCTCCTTCTAGATCTGAAAGTGGGCCCATACTTCCTGATCTAGAAGGAGGTGAAAAGCACTCCTTAATTAATTAACACTCAGAACATAAAATGATAAAATACTGCACTTTTATTGATGACAAAACATGCTGAAAACTATTACAAAAAATTACTGTATAGTCCTAATTGTTGCTACTAAAAACTCTCCTCTATTCTAATTCCTAACTAGCTCAACCAAGGAGGGAGTTGTGTTATTTATATAAATATTTACAATATATCCCATGCTCAAATCAACCTATGTGCTATTTTACAGTCATTTGCCAATAATTTTGGATCTGAAATAAATGCAAATTCGGACAGTTTGTGTTGCAGTAGTAGTCATTGGCCCTTAGAAAGCATCTTCGATGGTGGGAGTACGTGGGAGGAGTCTAGAAATATCTCACACATAATTCTCCACTTCAGAATATTCCATTCCTATCTTGCAAACAACTTTCTATTATGCTGTAGTTTTTCTGGGTTTATCCTAGAAGAGGATCAAATTGATCTTTTCTATGCATGGTGGCTTTGGACGGCAAGGACAGCAAAATTAGATGGAAGATATTTTCTTTTAACTTTATCAACCTTCTTATCCCATTTTCCACCGCCAAAATTCAGTCAACAAGTCAAAAAGTACATTCGGTTTTCATTTCGAAGATAAGTGGCTTCATTTCGAAGATACTGCAATTCTTATTCCAAAACTCCCTCTTTCAAAAAAAAACATTCCTCTCCCAAAAAATCCCGCTCTTCTCACAAAAAAAATTTCTTTTCTCTTATCAGAAGACTCCTCCCTCTCAAAACACACCTTTTTTCTCATTTCGAAGACATTGTGTTCATTCTGAAGATACTTTAGAATGACCAACTGTGTTGACTTCCAAGTGGTTTTGGCTACATCTCTAAGGTGGGTATAACCTTCAGGATTAGATTGCAATGGTCTTCATCTCTTCCTTCGGATGTGAATTTCATGCCTTGCCATTCATTGGTAGCTTGCTCGAATTTACATGGTAAATTACCGCATTTTCCGGTTCGCTGCACAGTTGTAGAATATTGACATTTATTGCAAATTCAATCAAATTAGAACATGGAAAACTTATTCAAATATCAACATGAAGGAGTACATCAAGTTGCTACTAAATTTATACACTTCATTCACCAAGTAACCATGCTGAAATAGTGCAACAAGTCTTTGCACAATTGCCCCTACTTTGTTATACCACTATTCGCCTATTTAGACCATGTGAGAATGCTTCTAAATAGGTCAGATGTCTTCTGTAGTCCTTCTAAACTCATTCCATCCATATCCTCATGCTTTTCTTGACAACTTCAAGGTGTTCCTATAAAGTGATAGCTTGCTGATTTTTATATGGCTGTTTTTTCTAGATTTTTAGATTTATGATAGTCCTAAACTTTTGTCTTCAATGTGGATTTGAAACAAGTTGAAGGGAAGGAAAACATTCAAAAATTGTTGAGAAGTTAATGGATATCAGCATACCACATTTGGTTAATTGAAATGCATGTTATTACTTGCTACTTAATCACGCAAAATCAGTCATAAAATGCTGAAAATAGTCAAAAACAGAGATATAGTATTCCTAACATAAAATCATGCAAACACTTAACAAATAGTATATTCTAGTCCACTATTTGGCAATTAACTTATCATATGGTAGTCAAACATTGTGCAATAATGAGTCAAACATTGTGCAATAATGAGGCATTTTTAGGCCTCATCATCCCCCCCAACTTGAACTAATGCATGCCCTCATGCATCTTAGTAGGTCATAGTAATATGCAGGTTTTATTCTTATGAACATCTTTTGCTACCTGCTAACTGAGAAATTCCTCCTTGCCGCACTATATCAAGTATTTTGCAATTAAGCACATGTATGACTTTTTTTTTGTTTTTCTACAAGTTTTAGTACTGCAAGGTACATCTTAAAGGCTTGATATCATATGATTCATCTTGCAATAGTCTTATTGTGGAACCGTATTTGGCAGATGCACTACTACTGATGGAATTTTTTGTTCTTAACAACATTTCATCCTGAATGCTTATTTTTGTTGTTTGCACCTTTTGAACAAAATGAATTTTTTTTTTTATTTTATTTGAAATGCTTGAGGGATGTACTTACTTGTGGTAGAGCCTTATAAACCTCAATATTTGATGTACCCTACTCTTTTTGCTATTCTGTAGCATTTTCAGCAATTTTGGTACAGTTTCGCTCATTTCAAAGATATCCTGCTCATTTCGAAGATACCGCAATTCTCATTTCGAATATCCCATTCGACGCCACGCCGATTACGACAAATCCCTCATTCGAGATAATCACCGCTTTCAAAGCTGCATTCTCAAGGTCCTGTCATTCCAGGCATTTCTCAAAATCTGTCATTAACGCATCATTCTAAAACGCATCCAAAGAGAGCATTTCTCATTTCGAAGATCTTCAAAAAATGCAGAAATGACCTCCTATGAAAAATTTAGCTATAGATTCTATTGTGGGTCCATCTCTAGAGTGTATAAGCCTTCCATAACATCAAAAATCCCTTCTTAATCCTTTTTTTTAGATGCTATTCTTTGTTTTGTATGTTTTGTTTTATTCCAGTAGTACTAAAATAGAACCTTCGGGTGCATTTTGTTGATTATCCTCCTTCAATTTATTAGACAATTATGAGATATAAACTTGCAGTTTTCCTTCTAAAAATTGCCCTACAAATTGAAATAGAATTGCTGCCATGTATGTCCCAAAATCAGGTTTTTGCATAGTTTTGGAATTTCCATGCAATTAAGGGCATAAGGGGGTGTTTCTTGACATCTTGAACATGTTCCTTTTTCAACTTGTCACTATTGTATGAATAGTTTATGCCAAATACCGACTATCATACACTAAATACTAAATGTTTACTATGAATTAAATGCAAGAAACACATACCTTACTATCCTAAAAATTGGTCATGCACCTTACAAGCTGCTTTTGATGATTGTTAGCGAGCTATCCAAAAACATAAACAAACATAACACATGTGCGGTGTGAGATTTTTACAATGGTGGAACAACGATGGGTATATCAACAAGGCAATGCATGCCAAAAAATCAATTTTCATGCAAGCCAACTCAGTAGCGCCTCCAAGAAGGTTTTCACTACTAAATTATTCATTTTTTATTTTTTTCATTTTTTTCATCAGAAGAGGCTGCCATTTCTGGTTTTCAACCAACTTCTGTCTTTTTTTTTTTTTTTTCAAGTGCTTCAATGAGAGAAAATATCTCTCTCTTATTTGGATAAGACCAATCCTTATTTTGCAAAAACATGTCAATTGTTGTATGAAAACACCATCTCTTTCTGTTGAAACCTGCAACATTGATGCAACCTTCCTTACTAGATGACCAGTAAGAATCTTCTTACATCATCATTGCCTATTTATTGTTGGAAATGAAGTATTGGCTCCATTGTTCCTATTTCTTGCTGAAATTGATGCTTGTCCTCATGTATCCCCATTTTGTGGGACATGCCTTTGCTGCAATTTTTTTTTTTTTTTTTTTTCAAATTTTCTTGTCTTGCTTGTACCCAAAAAGAAGTTCATAAACAAGACTATTCTTCTTTTTTTTTTCTTGTATTTTTTTTTCCCTTTTTTTTTTTTTTTGTCAGACTTTTTATCATCACTCTAAATCTAATATTGAAGAGAAATTCTCTTCCATTATGTGTACATCCAATGGAATCTCCTTTAAGAACTCCTCCTTAGTTAATGGTGCATGGTATACCCGAAGGCAATGTCCATTCACCACTAAAATCCTCCATGAATTACCAATGGGAGAAAGAAGCACTGCTCCATATCTGAAAACTTCTTCAATCAAGTGTTGTCCATGCCTCCTAGTCTGCAAAATCTTGTCAATATGTTCTTGAAACAATTAAATACCAATTCCCAAAAGATGTTAAGTTCTTACATCAAGATAAAATCTTGATATACCCTTGTAATTCCATGTAAAGGGATTGAAATATTATTTCAAAATAGCAACAATTTTGCTTTTTGTTTATAAGTCAGCCAGCTAATAATGTTCAAGAATTTTCTTGGCTGCACTTCAATTTGTTTCATTCCTAGGAGGACAGAATTTACCCCTTTGTAAAATGGAAATAAATTTTCTATGTGTAGTTTTTCTAGTTTTTTCCTCCTTTATCCAAGGCTAATTTTTGTGTGTTTGGACTAAAGATTTTCTGTGTATCTCCATTTATTTTTGTCTCTTCAAGCTCGGGTAAGTTCTTGTTTGAGTACAATTGGATGTTGTTGCAATCAATAACATTTCCTATAGTTTTTTTTTTTATACCAGATTCAACTACATAGACAGGGGTTGCCTATCCTGTATTATTCAAAATGATCACAGGTTGGGCTAAAAAAATATTTTTGGTTTGCACAATAAGACAAGAAGTGTACAACTTTAGCAGATCAACTACTTGTCAGGTAGGATCACCTCTAATGAGATCAACTATTATCTATGTAGGCTAAGAATTGCTAGGTTGCGGTTTAGCACGATAAAATCCAAACAATATTTAAGTAATAATGAAAAACTCTAGGATCATCATTAAGTTGTAAACTCCTATTTTGATTGTGCAAAAGTTTTTGTGATTTTTTTTTAATAGATTCAGCTTACATAGACAAGGGTTGCTGTCCAGGTTGGGCTGAAGGTGGTGGTTGCTTGTTTTCTAAATGGACTGAAATGCAACTATCAATAATTATTATTTATACCAACTATTACATTCATATTTAACTTTGAACTTCATAACTTAGCACAATAATAATTATTTGACTGCTTTTACCCTCTAACAACACCATGTTCCCCGACAACGGTGCCAAAATGATGAGTGTCGTTGAGTCTCATCATTTAATCTCAATGATTTATCAATCGGGGTGGTGTCCAAGGTTGTCTACGATAGAAGGTTAGGGCGAGTACAATTCGGGGCATTTAGATTTCAAGCAATTATTGGTGAAGCAGATTTTGGTTTAGCCTTTTGGTGTCACACTAAACCTAGTCTAAAGAATGGAAATTGAAATAAAGTACAAGAATTGAAAACTAAATCTAAGTTGCAAGAATTGAAATCTAACTACAATTACATGAATTGAAATTGCTAAATTGAAATCCTAAGTTACTTTTGCAGAATTGAAATCTAGTTACTCTTGCATAAATTGCAAATTGAAATCTAATCTACTTTTGCAGAATTGAAATCTAATCTACTTTTGTAGAATTGATGGCTGTAAACTTATTCTAAAAACACTGTCAATACCCCGCCACAGAAGGTCATCAAGCTTCGCTACAAGAATTGACAAAGAAAATGAAATATGCTAAAAATGGAAAGTTGCTAAAATAGAAAGCAGGGAAAACATAAAGGAAAATGCTTAATATAATTTGTCAGCTGAAATACACACAAATTCTATACAAAAACATAATAGGAAACATAAATCACACAATACAAAATAAAAACAATAAAATGAAATCTGGCAAGCAATCTATTAATTCTGCTGTAGCAAAATTACAGATTAAAACCTGCCATAAAATCCCTATTTCTAGATCTAAAAGTGGGCCCATACTTCCTGATCTAGAAGGAGGTGAAAAGCACTCTTTAACTAATTAACACTCAGAACATAAAATGATAAAATACTGCACTTTTATTGATGACAAAACATGTTGAAAACTGTCACAAAAAATTACTGTACAGTCATAATTACTGCTACTGAAAAATCTCCTCTATTCTAATTCCTAACTAGCTCAACCAATGAGGGAGTTGTGTTATTTATATAAATATTTACAATATATCCCATGCTCAAATCAGCCTATGTGCTATTTTACAGTCATTTGCCAATAATTTTGGATCCGAAATAAATGCAAATCTGGACGGTTTGTGTTGCGATAGTAGTCATTGGCCCTTAGAAAGTATCTTCGGTGGTGGGAGTACATGGGAGGAGTCTAGAAATATCTCACACATAATTCTCCACTTTATAATATGCCATTCCTATCTTGAAAACAACTTTCTATTATGCTGCAGCTTTTTCTGGGTTTATCCTAGAAGAAGATCAAATTGATCTTTTCCATGCATGGTGGCTTTGGACGACAAGGACAAAAAAATTATATGGAAGATATTTTCCTTTAACTTTATCAATCTTCTTATCCCCTTTTCCACCACCAAAAGTCAGTCAACAAGTCAAAAAGTACATTTTGTTTTCATTTCGAAGATAAGTGGCTCATTCCGAAGATACTGCAATTCTCATTCCAAAGACATTGTGTTCATTTCGAAGATCTTTAGAATGACCAACTGTGTTGAATCCAAATGGTTTTGGCTGCATTTCGAAGGTGGATTAACCTTCAGGGTCATATTGCAATAGTCTTCATTCTTCCTTGGATGTGAATTTCATGCCTTGCCATTCATTGGTAGCTTGTCAGAATTTACATGGTAAATTACTGCATTTTCCAATTCTATTGCACAGTTGTAGAATATTGGCATTTATTGCAAATTCAATCAAATTAGAACATGGAAAACTTATTAAAATATCAACATAAAGGAGTACATTAAGCTACTACTAAATTTATACACTTCATTCACCAAGTAACCATACTGAAATAGTGCAACAGTCTTGCACAATTGCCCTCGCTCTCGTTATACCTGTTGTCGCCTATTTAGACCATGTGAGAATGCTTCTAAATAGGTCAGATGTCTTCTGTAGTCCTTCTAAACTCATTCCATCCATATCCTCATGCTTTGCTTGACAACTTCAAGGTGTTCCTATAAAGTGACAGCTTGTTGATTTTTATATGGCTGTTTTTCTCAGATTTTCAGATTTATGATAGTCCTAAACTTTTGTCTTCAATGTGGATTTGAAACAAGTTGAAGGGCAGGAAAACATTCAAAAACTATTGAGAAGTTAATGGATATCAGCATACCACATTTTTTTAATTGAAATGCATGTTATTACTTGCTACTTAATCACGCAAAATCGGTCATAAAATGCTGAAAATAGTCAAAAACAGAGATATAGTATTCCTAACATAAAATTATGCAAACACTTAACAAATAGTATATTCTAGTCAACTATTTGGAAATTAACTTATCATATGGTAGTCAAACATTGTGCAATAATGAGTCAAACATTATGCAATAATGAGGCATTTTTGGGCCTCATCAGGAGGGGTTACTCAAAAACAGTCTCCCCATGAATATGTGGAAGATGTTCGAGCAGATTGCTCGATTCTTCACATACACAGGGAAGTATACCCATCTGCACATTAATCAGGTGCACTTCCTCAATCACCTAGTGCATGGGAGGAAATTAAATATACCTTTCTACTTGGCGACTGCTCTGAAAGATGAAGCGGCTCGATACCAGAAGGGGGCACCGTCCGCCTTAGCCCACCATGGGCTGATATTGGAATTGGTCCACCATGCAGAAGCACAAGGATAGAACCACGATGCAAAGGGATATGGTGGCCAGATAAAGCAACACAATGTAGTTGCTGAATTAGGGCAAGGCGAAGCATCCCCTACAGAGGAGATAACAAACATCGGGCAATTGGTGTTGCCCTATTTTCTAGGAGGAGCAAAGTAGTCACCATTTCCCGAAGACATAAATGATAGAGGGTATTCCCCAGTGCCTGAGTATGATGAGGAAGGAGTGCCACTCGTTGGTGGTGAGGACGAACCAATCCCCAAGAGGAAATGTCTGCGATGATTCCTCTCAATAGAGGAAGGACAGAGTGACCCGAAGATAGACGTTGCCGCCCAAACCCTTCGAGAATTAACGAATCAAAGCCCATGGAATGAAGGAACTTTTGGGAGTAACGACCAGATCGATGTGGCATTGGAGGAGGCGCTCGAATGGCAAACTGATTGCTAGATCGCACAACAAATTCTATAATATTTCCAGAACTAGCATAAAATGGAATTGGAGGAAAGAGATAGGCGAATTGCTCAGCTCGAGCAGCTGGTCTGGCAGTTGTAGGAGGAAAATCAAATGCTCCAAGACAGAGGAACAACAATACAGGAGGCGTCCACTCAGACTGATTGGGTAGAAGAAGTGTCGACGAACTTTCCCACATCCGTCGAATGAGTATTATCTTCGGGGGAGATTCGATCGGACGCCCAACAGAGCAGCCCGAAGATAGGGTAGGATTTTGATGTTTTTAGGGGTGAAAAGGAAATAAGTCCTACGATGCCCCCTGTCATTGTCCTAAGTGACATAGAGCAGGACCAAGGTCTCCAGCAATAGATAAGACCAGATGATAAGGAGGACCTCCCCAGGCCTGAAGAAGGAGAAGATACTTAGGTGTCGACACCAGGTAGACAAGAGAACGAAGGATCACCCCCGGAGATAGCAGCACAGCCGATCCTTTGGAGTAAAGAGAAGTCCCCAAAATAGAAAGAAGAGACCCCGATCTAAGCCGCCATATTTTCTACAGAGGCCAAGGCAAAGAGGCCCAGGACGGCTCGACAGAAGGTGAAAGTGACCTTCGCCAAGTCAAAGGAGGACGAATGGGACATGTAGTTATTCGTCGAAGGGCAAAAATATTTTGAGCAGCTGTGCAACGAAATGAAAGCAGCCAAGGAGGCCAGGAAGGCATCCTCGAGGGTAAAAGGATATTCTGGCATCTGCATCAATCTGACAGAAGATAGCCAATTTTGGGACATCTATGGTTCATCCCGAGGGCAGCATTCCATGATGAGGAGGTACTTGGAACAGTGGGGAGTATATGGCCCACAATTGGAGGTCACTACGATTGCAAAGGAGAATGCAGGGCTTACCCCTGAAGCGATCAGATTATACAAGGCCCAAGTAGTGCCTTCCAGAGGGGATAACTTGGATATCCCTATGGCAGTGGTTAGACCTCTAGACGCTAACCTCTGGCAAGCTGCTAAAGCTACATTTCAATCAACAGGAACAACGCTGGCTAGACCACCACCAGTAGCGGCCAGAATAAGAAGAGGACAATTGACAATCGGAGTTTCCCATAGGCAAAGGCAAACCACACCTTCAAATGCTGGCACAAAAAGATAGACTCGGGCCGCAGGGGCAGCCGAATCCTCCAAGAGATGGTGACGATGAAAATTTAGAGGGCTACCTGCAGCTTGGATGCCATGAGGGCGTGGCATATGTTAGGTGTGGGGGGATGATGAGCACCAAAAATGCTCATATTTTGTACATATTTCTTTGATCAATATGTGGTTGTATAATAAGGATTGCATACTTTTATGAATGATTATATAGATATTTGATATAATTATGCGGGTTATTTAATTTGTGTGTTTTTAGTATGTTTTGTGGAATTGCAGTTGATTTAGTTAGATTTGGAATGGTCGAGGTCCTTTTGATGGACCTGGCACTTTATTTCATCGAGGGTCAATGTAGAGAACATAGGTGCCTCCCTGCAACCAAAAGGCACCAAGGGAACAAACACCTCCCTACAATCGAAAGGCACCAAATCAAATATGAGCGCCTCCCTACAGTCAGAAGGTGCCAACTGAATACCAACGCCTCCCTGCAGTCGAAAGGCACTAACTGAATATAAGTGCCTCCCTGTAGTTAGAAGGCACCAACTAAATAACAACGCCTCCCTACAGTCGAAAGGCGCCAACTAAATACCATCACCTCCCTGCAGTCGAAAGGCGCCAACTGAATGCGAGCACCTCCCTGCAACCGAAAGGTGCCAATAGAAGGCAAGTGCCTCCCCACAGCCAGAAGGTGCTAATAGAAGGCAAGTTCCTCCCCACAGTCGGAAGGCGCTAATAGAAGGCAAGATCCTCCCTACAACCAGAAGGCACTGCGATAACAAGGTACCTTCCTCATAAGGAAGGCGCCACTGATTATTTTTCCGTTGACCAAATTTGAATGACGTGGACGGTAGCGGCTGGTGCAGTTCTAGCTCTATGTCATGCAGAGCTAAATTGAAGATAGCACCAGCATATCAAAACATCTTATGGATGACAGGCAAAGCATGAAATGAAACGAACATGCCACCATCAAAATAGAATGCCAGACGTTGATTGCATTCGCCAGACTATTCTAATTTAGTCTGGGAAGAATCGACTGTTGTAACCACTTATGTAATAGAAGTTCTGCGAGTGTGTTATATAAACACACGCAGATCATTCTGAGATATATAGAAATAATTAATAAATATCCATTTAGAGTTGCAAAAGATAGATTGTAATACGTTGATAAATATATTACAGTTCCAGAAGTTCTAAAGCGCGTGTTCGATCGGTAAGAAGCTGCTGGAGCCTGGGCCCACTCCAAGCCAGTATTTCTTCCCCATTTCCTTTTTGTTTATTTATTTTAATTAGTTTATTTCTTTCATAGGAATTTTCATTGGTTTGCTAGTTCCAGTATTTGCAGTAGATTTATTTTCAAGAATGTGTACATGATTTATTTCTGTAGATTTATTTATGTTCTTCTTACATAATTTATTGAGGAGTGCGGGAATGATTGACAACCATTTCAAGAACACCCCCCAAACGTAGGATTAGCAGATTCACCTCCAGTGGTATTATAGTAACCTAATTTTGACTCTTCGCAAGTTTACGAAGCTCCCTGGGTTGATAATTAAATGCACGGGCATGTGACAAAAATAGGAAACCATTCACCTAGTTTGGCCCACAACAATCATGATTGTTGTTAGGCGTAAATCCTGACGAAAGTTTTTTTTTCCAAAATGTTTAGGGGAAGTTACGGCCCACGCATGTGGAATAAAACTTTCTATGGTAGGTGTCATTAACAACGCGATGCCCTTTCAGTATCGCCTATGTTCAATATATTGTGCTTCTCATATGTACTTATAGTCTCCCTCACGTAAGGGCAAGTACATATTGAGTAGTATACTGTTCATATATACCTATAGTTTCCCTCACGTAAGGGTGGGTGTATATTGAATGGTTACAATATAAATATCTGGCAGGTATAAAGAAAGGGAGACCAATTGGTGGTATAAGGAACCTTCATAATGGCCACAATTCATAAGTATCTCTCAGATTCACAATTGTTGAAAGGTCCTAACTTTGTTCCATGGAAGACAAAGATGAAAGCCATACTTCAGTTGGAATATTTATGGGATGTAGTGACTGGCACTGCCAAACATCCTCAAACAGCAGGAACAGATCAAGATGCTTGGGATAAGAAATACAAGAAGAGTCTTGTGTTTATCTTGCTTGCTACTACAGATGAGGTGCAACCTCATATTTGTGATGCAAAAACTAGTAAGATATCCTAGGATGCTTTGATCACAGTATATGAAGGGAAGAATCAATCCACTATTCTCCATCTTCAAACTCAACTACATAATCTTAGTATGAGTTCTGGAGAAATAGTTGACATATTCCTTTGCAGAGTGGCAGATTTGAAAGCAAAATTGAATGCTATGGGAAAACCTATGGATGACGATGTCTTGAATTCTGTTATCTTGAGAGCATTACCAAGTTCCTACAAGATGTTGATCACTTCTCTCAATGTTTTTGGTAGACAAGTATCATTTGTGGAACTGGTAAACTTGCTTCAGACTAAGGAGGCAACTCAGGTCCAGAAAGATGATATGCTAGATAATGCTCTCTCCACACAACAAAGTGGTAAAAAGCAAGGCCAGTTTCAAAAAGGGGGTGCTTCTTCCAAAGGAAAAGGGAAGCAATCTCAGCAAAAAGATACAAAATATTGTAAAATTTGTGACATGAATAACCATGACACCAACAGGTGTTGGTTCAAAAACAAGCAACCAAACGAAAGAGGTTCACAAAAGAAGGTCAAGAACAAGCACAAATACAATAAGCATAAGCAATCTAAAGGCCATGTTGCTTATGCTGAATCCAACTCAGACTCAAATTCTCTTGAGTCCGATTCAAATTCTGACTCTGAAAGAGCACACAAGGTGCTCATGACTCATACTTCGTCTTCCCAAATAGATGTTGTATGGTATATTGATTCAGGAGCTAGCAAACACATGACTGGGGATAAATCCTGGTTTGATACTTTTGTGGAGAAAGAGGGTAAGCCAGTCACAATTGCTGACAATCAAGTATATCAAGTAAAAGGAGAAGGGGATATTTTTGTGTCCCTTCTTGATGGTAATTGTAAAATTGAAAAGGTTCTCTATGTTCCAGGCTTAGCCAATAATTTGCTTTTAGTCACACAAATGTTGGATAGAAACATGGAAGTCGTGTTTCGAGTTGTCAATGGCAAGAAGAGATGTTTTATCACACATAGTGGTAAACATGTTGCCATCGGATCTTACAAACATGGCTTGTTTATTCTCGATGCTATTTCCACTCCACATGTTGCTTTGGCTACAACTACAAAGGAGGCCACCTCTCTCTGGCATCGGCATTATGGGCATCTCAATTTTGGATATTTGCTTGAATTACACAAATATGGGATGGTGAAAGGTCTTCCACCCCTCTCATCTATCTTTCTAGTTTGCTCAGATTTCTTAGCAGGGAAGCAACATCGAGTACCTTTTGAAGCTAGCTCCTCTCGAGCTACAAACCCTTTAGAGCTGGTACATACCGATCTGTGTGGTCCTATGCCAACCAGCTATGGTGGGAAAAAGTATTTTCAACTATTCATTGATGATTGCTCATGGAATATGTGGGTTTTATTTCTTCAGTTGAAATCAGAAGCATTTCTCTACTTTCAACAGTTCAAGAAACTTGTTGAGAAGGAGTCGGGATGTTTGATAAAAACCCTCCGCTCAGATCGAGGGGGGGAATACACCTCTGAAGATTTTTTAGAGTTTCTTAAGAAACATGGGATAAAAATACAACTGACTACCACCTATACACCTCAACAGAATGGAGTTGCAGAAAGAATAAATCATTCCATTATGGAAATGGTTCGATGTATGCTAAAGGGAGCACATCTTGAGGATCAATATTGGGCAGAAGAAGTAAACACATCATTATACCTCCAAAATAGAGCACCCACCAGATATCTACAAGGGAAAACACCACAAGAAGCATGGAGTGGTAAGAAACCTTCCATTTGTCATATAAGGGTGTTTGGATGTAAAGCATTCATGCACATTCCAAAATAGAAAAGGAGGAAGCTGGATGAGAAAACCCTGCAGTGTATCTTTCTTGGCTATGATGAGTACTCAAAAGGTTATCGATTGATTGATCCTAAGACCAAGAAGACACATGTAAGTAGAGATGTTGTATTTGATGAAGCTCTCACATCAAAAGACACATCCACAATTGTATACCTAGATGAAGAAGAGCCTAAGAAGGAGGTTCAACTTCTACAGCAAAAACAGAAAGTCCCAAAATGGTATACTAGCACTTTGAGAGATGCTAAGTTGAAATCCCTTCCCGATCTATCTCTTGATAGGCCATGTACTCGCAGTATGACTCAACAGATGAGAGCAGAGGAATCTACTTCAGAGGTTGACGAACTTTGTCAACACTTTGATGATTTGTTAGTGGGTACAGAAAATGATAGAGAGGAAGATAAGGATGGAGAAAAAATTTATGTCTACATTGAATACAAACGAACCCACAATGGTTCAATCTGCACTTGATGAACCACAATGGAAAGAGGCCATGGATGTAGAACATAAATCTCTCCTTAAAAATAATACTTGGAAGTTAGTCGATCTGCCAACAGGAAAGAAACCCATAGGCTGCAAATGGGTGTTCAAAGTGAAGTATAAGGCAGATGGATCTATTGATAAGCATAAATCCCGACTTGTTGCAAAAGGATATGCTCAGAAAGAAGGCATAGATTATGAAGAGACTTTTTCCCCTATTGCAAAAATGACTACCATTCATGTACTTTGTGCCATGGGAGCTCAGTTTGGGTGGAAATTGCATCAGATGGATGTTAAAAGTGCCTTCTTGAATGGTGACTTACAAGAAGAAGTATACATGACTCAACCCAAAGGATTCATGGTTGAGGGGCAAGAACAAAAAGTATGCAAGTTGATCAAATCATTGTATGGGCTAAAACAAGCTCCTCGAGCTTGGTATATCAAGATAGACAATCACCTTGTGTAGCATGGTTTCATAAGAAGTCCTTCAGATGCAAATATCTATATTAAGAAAAGTGGTTCTGATATAGTGATTCTTGTACTTTATGTGGACGATCTGATCATTATAGGAAGCTCAGAAAAAATGATTGACTTAGTGAAAAATGACTTGAAGCAATCATTTGAAATGACAGATCTAGGACTTCTACACTATTGTCTTGGTTTAGAAGTTACTCAGCAAAAATTTCATATTAGAGTAACACAAAAGAAGTATGCCAAGACTTTAGTAGAAAAATATCGGATGACTAACTATAAGTCAAAGGCAACTCCCATGGAGCAAGTACTTAAGTTATCTCGATATGATGAGTCACCTCAAGTAGATGGTACTCTCTATCGCCAGTTGATTGGGAGTCTCCTATATCTGACAAATACCAGACCAGATCTCAGTTTTGTTGTGGGATATCTTTCAAGGTTCATGCAAGAGCCTAAGATGACACACTGGAAAGCAGCAAAAAGAGTGCTTCATTATGTTCATGGTAGTACAAATTATGGTCTGGAATATAGAAAGAATAATAATTTTTTCTTACTGGGATACACAGACTCAGATTATGCCGGATCTATTGATGATCGTAAATCCACTTCTGGATATGTTTTTCATCTAGGATCTAGACCTATCTCATGGCACAGTAAGAAGCAACATGTGGTTGCTTTATCTTCTACAAAAGTAGAATATCATGCAGCCAGTGAAGCAGTCTGTGAGATAATGTGGTTAAGTCGCATTCTTACAAACATGGGCCTTCCAAAGAATCTTCCTCTTCATTTGTTTTGCGACAATCAAGGTGTTTTGAATCTTGTCAAAAATCCAATATTTCATGAATGTACCAAACATGTTGATACCAGATGTCATTTTATTCGAGATGAAGTTCCAAAGCACCATATACAACTTCAATACATTTCTACTGATGATCAAGTTGCAGATATCTTTACCAAAGCACTTAGGCATATCAAATATAAAAAATTTCGAGATACAATTGGGATTTGCCAACAATGTAATAAGGGGGGATGTTAGAATATTATGTTATATTACATTATTTTTACCAAAAGTAGCGCTCATAGGCGCTCTCCAATTTGGTTGAATAACCACTAATTGGTTAGAACCAACTTGTAACCAATTGTAACCTTTATATTTGAAATTAATGAGAATGGTCAATTGCTTCATCAAATTCATCACTTATCAATTTATTCCAAAAACAATCTTGCACCAACCATACTTCTTCACATCTTAAAAATATTTTGAGTCAAAGAGAGATAACACCATACTTGGATGGCAGCTTGAAGTGAAAAGGGTATTCCTTGCTTTTCCTATAATGCAACATAGTCCAAAATAAAAAATAGTGGTTTTCACCACTATCATAGTTGCTCCCCAAATATAAAAACAAAATATAGAGTAGTGAGGATAGGGTCACATTCTCATCACACTTCGGTTGAGAATCCGATTCCCCAAATCTCTATCAAAGTTAAAAATTTCTATGCACACACCATAAATACCTAAGGTTGTAAGGATCATACTGTATTTCCCTCAGAAAGTTATGTAGTCATCCCTAGATCATTGGACTATAGAGTGAGTCTCCATTGGGGATATAGACACTTGATTGGCAGTGGAGTAAGCTCATGCGGGGCAACATGTCTCTCTTCCAAAAAAGGGAGACCTCTGACCACACATATGGGAAAGCTAGCTTCTTGGTCCTCTCCATAAAAGGGTACGCCTAATTTACTCAAAATGGGTTAATTAACTTCACATGCACACACATTGGTTCTTTATTGCCTAGGATCGTTATCATGCTCAAGATTTTGTACATGAACTTCACTTGCACACACCTTGGTCCTAAATAAAGTTAGATAATATTTAGTGAGTTTTGTGGATAGCACTAGTCTGTTTGAGTCTTTGAAAATCCTTCAGTATTCCATATCAACATCCATATCTTTTTACATATCAACATCCATATCTTCTTCCATATCAACATCCATGTCTTCATCATGGATCAACCCGCATAATGCCGTCAAGTTTGGTGCCCTTGATTGTAAAACAATGAACAAAAGTGGCGAATAAAATTTTGAACTAAAAATGATCATTCTAACATCATGCATTCATCTCATATAGTTTGCATTCATTATTTCATATACATACCATTTCACTTGCATTAATCATCCATATAAGCACTACGCATACACATCATAATTAGCTTGCATTAATCATCCATATAAACACTATGCATACATATCATGATTAGCTTGCATTAATCATCCATATAAGCACTATGCATACATATCATGATTATCTTACATTAATCATCCATATAAGCACTACGCATACACATCATAATTATCTTACATTAATCATCCATAAGACATTCATAAAACACACATTGCATACACATAAAAGTATTCACACAAAACATAACACAAATATAAAAGACATGTATATATATAAAAAATATCATATATAAAATGAATGCCAAAAATGCTACAATGGATCACCAAGGATCATATACAATAGTGCATCTAAGCACTAATATAATGTCCATGAGAGGACCCCTGAGACCTAGTAGGAGCCCTAGACCTAGAACTATGCCTAGATTTTGTGTGCCTCAATGACTCGGTCCTAGAGGATTACGGAGGATCCAAAAAAGGAATGTGATTAGCCATGCAAAAATCCTCCAAGGAGTGTGTATATGTCTCACTATAATGTAGTCACTACAAGTCAACCAATATCAAGGCTCTATCTCCCACAACTGTAGCAACAAAAATTTTACATTAGTATATATTTCAAAAAATAATACTTCAAAATTTTTGCACAAAAGAAATAGTTTTTTTCAACATTACCAGGGCAAATCGTGCCTCCGCTCCACCAGTATCATGCACTCCCTCTACCTTCATAGCTCCCACACAGATTTCCACTAACCTCACCCACCTCACCAATGCACTTCACTACTCAAGCGCAGACGCAGATAATCTCCAGTGCACAAATGAGCCATAAAATATTCCCCACAAGCTATTTATAGTTGTATCTAGTGTACTCAGGTGTAGGGAGGTGCTTTCAGGCTGCAAGCATGCATGGGCACCTGTGGACGCACCCAGGTGCAGCCGGGTGCCTACAGGATACTACAGGCGCAGTCGGGTGCCTTGTGCCAAAATAGCACAAAGGCAAAAGTGATCAAAAAAATAGCTTACCCCCTCAAAATTTCACCAAATTTCATCCACACATCATGCACATCATAAAATCATGTTTTGTGAAAACAAGAATCGTTTTACATGCATCTTTTTTTAATACAATGTAAATTTATAAAATACACAAATCAAGTCACAAAACACATCAAACGATTCCAAATTTTTACAAAAATTACACTCATATCCTCTACTCAATATTTTTCATCATCCCACAAAATTTCACAATAATTGGATTCGATTTGACCATGGAATGAATTGTTTTTGCCCAAAAAATGCAAAATCAACCACTAAACGCTCTAACATTTACAAATCGACTCCAACTCCGATGATATCATCACATTATTCCATAAAAATTCTTTCCACTATCATAATATCCCATTATTTCTTCCCACACATGTCAATATTACAAGTTAATCTCGTATATAGTGGTTTATTCTATACACTTGGCGATTGCAGCGATTTGCATCCATGAAATTCGGTAAGATGAATGAATTACCATAAGAACACTTGGTCATCATCATCATCACTTATCTCCTTGTTAGAGATCGCAATAACATTTTGCACTTCACATTTTGAGTGAAACCTTTCCAAGAAAAAATTGCATAAAAATAGTCATTTATGTCCTTTTTTGTGGGACACGAAAACATGGATAATTAATATCACAATCACTCATTCATTCGACCATAGTCACAAAACAGGAAAAACTTGGTAGGTTGATTGGTTCCATGATGGAATTACACGGAGAATTTTCCACAGTCATTACCCCACCTCTATGTTGACTTTGTCATCCTGCATCTTCATAACTTGCATACTCAATGACGCCAATAAGGTATTTTCTTCAATAACATGAATCACCCCAAATTTGGGAAAACCAAAATTTGATTATGATTTTCCCACGATGGAATACATCTTACATGATCATGACATCTACATTTTATACAGCCCCCTTCCACCGTTGGGGAAAAAACGGTATCAAATTTTACATCATTCATATCATCCATATCATATCACATTTTACATCATTCGTATCATCCACATCATATCACATTTTGCACAACCCCCTTCCATCTGTTCGGGCAAAAGCAGTACCACACCATTCATCATTTGCACAAATTTTTCAATTGTCTTGTGAGATTCATCCATAATATCATTCACCGATTGAGGGGTAAGCTACGGAAATTCCAAAAATCTTTATTCTTTTGACTTCAGCATTATTGCTCAAAAATCCAACAAGAGAGAGAAATTGCTTCTACGCCCAAAAGGCCCAACCAGGTGTCTCGTATTTTTGCACCATATTGTGTTTCACACAACATGGTACAAAAAGGGGCATCTGTAGACACAAAATCCTATCCACTTATCTATCATCACCCTTTTCCACCATTCAATTGACCATCCCATGCCTTTCCCGCCATCCAATGGCCCACTTTAGCCCTTTCCCGCCATTTTTCGACCCCTATTTGACTCATTTATATTTATTTTATATTACTTATATTTAAATATAATATTTTATATTACTTATATTTAAATATAATATTTTATATTATATTTTAATATATTTATTATAAAATATATCTTTATAAGACAAATCAACCTCAATTGTCCGATCCGATCTAATCTCAGCCATCCATCTTGCTTAATCCGTGTCACAATTTAAATTTTAATATCAACCTTTGGATTCATTTTAATATTAGCCACACGATAAAAAGTGTTAAGCTAAAACCCTAAGAAAACCCTAGGCTTGATAATAAATAGGAACATTCTCAATGCTCAACCCTTGGAAAACTTGAACGCTGGAGCTCTAATTTACTTGTGAGGTCTAACCTTGTTGAAATATTATTTCTTGTGAGTAGATTGTGCCCTAGCTTATCCTTCCCCAAAACCCTAGCTTTCCCTAGGATTTTTGGATTCCAACCACCTTTGCATCCCATTTTCGCCACCACCATTGTTGTCCATCCACCGAGCCCTTTGCATTCCCTCGATCTTCTTCTGTAGATTTAGCCCTAATCTGTAGGTGCAGCCGAGCACCTGCCTCATCCCATAGGTGCAGTTGCACGCCTACCGTATTTTGTAGGTTTAGCATAGTGTCTGATGTTCCCACAACCACACACCATAATCTACCACATAATATCACCAAGTGCCATTGGGGCACCCTGCCATCAATCTACAATAGAGCAACAAAATAGCAAAGTATTTTTGTGCATTTATTTGTTGTTATTTGGATTTTGCATGTTTGTTTATTCAGATCTAGGGTTTTAGTTAGCATTTTTGAGGGTTCACACTATGGAACCCTCATTTTTTTTACTAAAAAATTTATATTTGTTGTATGTGTAGGATCAGGTAGCATCAATCAAGGATTTTTGAGTAGCTACTGAAGCTAGAGTGGCCCGATTACGAATAACCAGAAGCCCACTCACCCTATTGGAAGCAAGATACATTGAAGAAACTACTTGTTGTTGTAGCTAGGGTTTCAGATAACCCTAGCATTTGTAATTACTGTATCAAAATAATTCCATTGAACGAATCAATTGTAACAAAGGAGTTTCTCAGCTCCCCCCATATATTGAATAAAATAATATTTTGTGCAATCTCTTGTTCATTGGAATTGTTTTACTTTATATTTATTTTAGTGTCGTATTTTCACTTCACAAATACCCTAGATATGAATAAACAAACATGCAGAATCCAAATAACAACAAATAAATGCACAAAAATACTTACTTTATTGTTTTATTGCTCCATTGCAGATTGATGGTAGGGTGCCCTGGTGGTACTTGGTGATCTTATGTGGCAAATTCTAGTGTGTGGTTGTGGTAACAACATGCGCTGTGTTGCGCCTGCATAATGCAGTAGGCACATGGAAGTGCCTGTGGGATGAGGCAAGCGCTCAGCTGCACCTATGGATTAGGGCTAAATCTATAAAAGCAAATCGAGGGAATGTGAAGGGTTTGACATATGGACAACAATGGTGGCAGCGAAAATGGGATACGAAGGTGGCTAGAATCCAAAAATACTAGGGCAAGCTAGGGTTTTGGGGAAGGATAAGCTAGGGCACAATCTACTCACAAGAAACAATTTCTTAACAAGGTTAGGCCTCACAAGTAAATTAGAGCTCCACCGTTCAATTTTTCCAGGGGTTGAGCATTGAGAATGCTCCTATTTATTATCAAGCCTAGGGTTTTCTTAGGGTTTTAGCTTAACACTTTTGATCGTGTGGCTAATATTAAAGCAGATGCAAAGGCTAATATTAAACTTTAAGTGTGACATAAGATGGATGGCTGAGATTAGATCGGATAGGATGGTTGAGGTTGATTTGGCTTATAAAGATATATTTTATAATAAATATATTAAAATATAATATAAAATATTATATTTAAATATAAATAATATAAAATAAATATAAATGAGTCTAATAAGGGTCATAAAATGGTGGGAAAGGGCTAAAGTGGGCCATTGGATGGTAGGAAAGGCATGGGATGGCCAATTGAATGGCGAGAAAGGGTGATGATAGATAAGTGTCTAGGATTTGGTGTCTGCAGATGCTCCTTTTGCACCATGTTGCGTGAAACACAATATGGTGCAAAAATACGAAACACCTGGTTGGGCCTTTTGGGTGCAGAAGCAACTTCTCTCTCTTGTTGGATTTTTTAGCAATAATATTGAATTCAAAATAATAAAGAATTTTGGAATTTGCGTAGCTTACCCCCTCAATTGGTGAATGATATTACGGATGAATCTCAAGAGCCAATTGAAAAATTTGTGCAAATGATGAATGGTGTGGTACTATTTTTGCCCCAAAAGTTGGAAGGGGTTGTGCAAAATATGATATTATGTGGATGATGTGAATGATGTAAAATATGATATGATGTGGACGATATGAATGATGTAAAATGTGATACCATTTTTGCCCCAAAAGTGGAAGGGGGTTGTGTCAAATGTAGATGTCATGATCATGTAAGATGTATCCCGTTGTGGGAAAATCATAATCAAATTTTGGTTTCCCCAAATTTGGGGCGATTCGATGTTGTTGAAGAAAATGCCTTATTGGCGTCATTGAGTATGTAGGTTATGAAGATGCAGGATGACAAAGTCAACATAGAAGCACGGTAATGAATGTGGAAAATTATCCATGTAATTCTATTATGAAAGCAATCAACCTATCAGTTTTTTCCTATTTAGTGACTACGGTCGAATGAATGAGTGATTATGATATTAATTATCCATGTTTTCGTACCCCACAGAAAAGGACATTAATGACTACTTTTGTGCAAATTATTCTTAGCAAGGTTTCACTCAAAATATGAAGTGCCAAATGTGATTGTGATCTCAAATAAGGAGATAAGTGATGATGATGATGACCAAGTGTTCTTATGGTAATTCACTCATCTTACTAAATTGCATGGATGCAAATCATTGCAATCGCCAAGTGTATAGAATAAACCACTATATACGATATTCACTTGTAATTTTGACACATGTGGGAAGAAATGATTGGATATTATGATAGTGGAAAGAATACTGATGGAATAATCTGATGATATTGCCAGAGTTGGAGTCGATTTGTAAATGTTAGAGCGTTTAGTGGTTGATTTTACATTTTTCGGGCAAAAACAATTGATTCCATGGTCAAATCAACTCCAATTGTTGTGAAATTTGGTGGGATGATGAAAAATATGGAGTAGAGGATATGAGTGTCAGTTTTGTAAAAATTTAGAATCATTTGATGTGTTTTGTGACTTGATTTGTGTATTTTACAAATTTACGCTGTATTAAAAAAAGATGCGTGCAAAACAATTCATGTTTTCACAAAATATGATTTTATGATGTGTGGATGAAATTTAGTGAAATTTTGAGGGGGTAAGCTATTGTTTTGATCACTTTTGCCTTTTTCCTATTTTAGCACCAGGCGCTCGGTTGCATCTGCGATATCCTATGGGTGCCCAGCTATGCTTAGGTGTGCCCACAGGTGCCCATGCATGCTTGTGGCCTACAAGCATTGCCCTACACCTAAGTGCACTAGCTACAACTATAAATAGCTTGTGGGGCAAATTTTATGGCTTATTTGTGCGCTGGAGAGTTCCTGCATCTACACCTAAGGAGTGAAGTGCATTGGTGAGGTGGGTGAGGTTAGTGGAAATTTGTGCGAGAGCTATGGCGGTGGAGGAAGCGCATGTTGCTAGTGGAGCAGAGGCACGATTTGCCTCGGTAATGTTAAAAATACTATTTTTTTTGTGCAAAAATTTTGAAGTATTTTTTTAAATATATACTAATGTAAAAATTTTGTTGCTGCAGTTGCGGGAGATAGAACCTCGACATCGATTCTCTCCTCTCATTCCCAGGATGAGGAGAAGCTTATGAAGGATGATTGGGAGCTTTTGGCTAAGGTGGGTTTGGAGGGAGTGGTCCGATTGGATGTGGTGAGGGCGAATGATGGATATCTCTCATTATTGATAGAGATATGGGACTCAGATAGAGGGACTTTTTAGTTGTTGACTAGGGAGGCTATTGCCACCATTGAGGATCTATACCACATCCTCAAGGTGCTAGTGGAGGGAGTGAAGGTGACAATGGGGCATGATAAGAAGGTTGAGATGATGAAGATGTTTTGCGGCTGGTGGCAAGAGGTGAGGATGGAATATGGAGGAATTTTCTACTTGAGCATGTACAAGGCTAAGGAGTTGGATGCACTCCCGACCTTGATCATGTTCGTGTTAGCGAACATAGTGCTCCTAATAGCACGGGGTGTATGTTCCCTTGGAACCTATTGGGATTGGTGAGGGACCTACTCACCAATCCAAAGGGGTATGCATGGGCTCCTATGTTATTTGCATAGTTGTACCAGGAGCTATATGAGGTGACATAAAGAGGGAGGAAGAGGATTGGATGTAGCTTCCTACTTTAATGTTGAGCGTGGGAGCACTTTAATGTGGCTCTATAGAAGGGGTTACCTTTCCAGGTATAGCAGATGGGTGAGCCCTATATGAGGAGATGAGCAATGGCAGATGAGGTGCATCTAAGTCAGGAGGTGTATACCAGCTAGTGGTATAGGGATATGTGGGTAGGGTTGACTCTAGATCAGGTGATATGGAGGCCATGATGGTGATTTATGTGGGAGGGTGATGAGGAACAACTATTGTGGGTGAGGTAGGCATGATTATTGGTTGGGATGAGAGATGAGGAGGTGGAGTACTTTCAATACTTATGGGTGTTGAGGCAGTTTGACTTACCTCAGGATGTGTTGGATGAGCTAGTGTTGTACCGACATTGGTGGGATGAGTTGGGGCTTCCATGTGTAGAGCCATGGATATTTCAGATAGAGGATGATGAGCAGTTGGAGTTTCTAGACTTATATGATGTTGAGGTGACTCTAAAGTATGTAGCATGGTTTTGTACCCAACCAGTATGGGTGCCAAAGATTGTGATGGGTGGGGATGCAGTAGCTGCAAAGTCAAGGACGACTTCAAAGAGGATGAGGTCACAATGATCGGTGAGTCATAGGCAGTCAAGGGGATCATTACAGTAGACTCCTGATATGGATGTAGTAAAGGATGAGATGGAGTACAATGAGGAGATGGAGGAGATCTATGAGTTGGCTAGGCTATGGGATGAGGTGGAGCAGCTCTGCGAGGAGCGAGAGACTATGTTGGAGGCTCATAGGGAGTCTCTAGAAGGACTATATGGGGTCATAGCTAGGTTACGGGCTACTATAGATTAGATGGAGGTAGAGAAACTTGTATATGGGGTTGGTGATCAGGAGACGATCTTGAGGCTTCGAGCTAAGATTTTGGTGAGAGAGTGTCAATATCATATTGAATTGCGGTGACTACATGCTAGCAAGACATATGTGCACTCCTTGAAGGATTTGTGCATAGCTAATCACATTCTTTGTCGGATCCTCTATCAACCTCTAGGATCGAGTAATCAAGGCACACAACATCTAGGTAGAGTTCTAGGTCTAGGGCTCCTACTAGGTCTCAAGGGTCCTCTCATAGACATTAGCTTAGTGCTTAGATGCACTTTTGTATATGAGCCTTGGTGCTCCATTGTAGCATTTTTGGAATTCATTGTACATATGATATTATATATATATATATACATGGCTTTTATGTTTGTGTTATCTTTTGTGTGAATGCTTTTATGTGTATGCAATGCATATTTTATGAAAATATTTTATGCATGTCTTATGGATGATTAATGCAATCTAATTATGATGTGTATGTGTAGTTCTTATATGGATGATTAATGCAAGCTAATCATGATTTATATGCATAGTGCTTATATGGATGATTAATGCAAGGTAATCATGATGTGTAATGCTTATATAAATGATTAATGCAAACCAAATGACATGTATATGAAATAATAAATGCAAACTATATGAGAGGAATGCATGATGTTCAAATGATCATCTATAGTTCAGAATTTTGTTGGCCATTTTTGTTCATTGTTTGGAATTTGGGGCACCAAACTTGGTGGCATTATGTGGTTTGATCCATGATGAAGACATGGATGTTAATATGGAAGAAGATATGGATGTTGATATGGAAGAAGATATGGATTTTGATATGGAATACTGAAGGATTTTCAAAGACTCAAATAGACTAGTGCTATCAACCAAACTCACTAAAGGTTGTCTAACTTTATTTAGGACCAAGGTGTGTGCAAGTGAAGTTCATGTACCAAATCTTGAGCATGACAACGACCCTAGGAAATCAATAATATATGTGTGTGCATGTGAAGTTCATTAATCCATTTTGAGTAAATTAGGCATGCCCTATTATGGAGAGGACCAAGAAGCTAGCTTGTCCATATGCAATCAGAGGTCTCCATTTTTTGGAAGAGAGACATGTCGTCTCGCATGAGCTTACTCCACTGACATTCAAGTATCTATATCCCCAATGGAGACTCACTCCATAGTCCAATGCTCTGATATTTAGGCCTTGGGGATGACTACATAACTTTCTAAGGGAAATGTAGTACGATCCTTACAGCTTTAGGGATCTGTGGTGTGTGCATAGAAATTGTTAAATTTGATAGAGCTTTGGGGAATTAGATTCTAAACCGAAGTGTGATGAGAATGTGACCCTATCCTTACTACTCTATATTTTGTATTTATATTTGGGGAGCAACTGTGATAGTGGTGAAAACCACTATTTTTTATTTTGGACATGTTGCATTATAGGACAAGCGAGGAATACCCTTTTCACTTCAAGGTGCCACCCAAGTATGGTGTTATCCCTCTTTGAATCAAAATGTTTTTAAGATGTGAAGAAGTGTGGTTGGTGCAAGATTTTTTTGGAATCAATTGACAAGACTCAATATTTTCTTAATGTGAAAAAGTGTTTTTGGTCCTAAATAAAATTGGACATATTTTTGGAGGTTGTTAGACACACTAGTAGTGGCTGAATGACTGAAAATTTGGGGTTTATGATTTGTGACAAATGGGATTTTTGGCTTATGATATTGGATAAAATTACATAGATTCCAAAAATAAGTACCCCCAATCATGGAAATTTGACTCTTTTATTTGGCCATATCATCACTACTATAAAATATCATTGAACATGGGATGGGATGAATGCAATTTTCAAAATGATGGAGTGTAGTGGAATGCATGTGTGATGTAAATTGTAATGGAATGCATGTGGAACGAATGCTAGTGGAATATGAAAAATGCATGTAAATATACCTATATGTAAATGCAATATGTATGCAATGGGAATATGCCTATGTGAATGATTTATTTATTTTTTTGTTTGTTTTGTTTTGTTTTGTTTTTAGCCATGTATATATATACATATAAATATCATATTAACAATAAAATGCTTTCAAATGGATAACATTAAGTGGTTCGGGATGTAATATGAGGTTGTGGACCACAAGTCTAGGGTCAATACCAAGCATATCCTTATAGGACCATGCAAACACATATTTCTTCTTCGTGAGTAGAGCAATGAATTGCTCTTATTCATCGAATGATAGGCTTTTCCAAGCTTGATAATTTGAGGATTGTCAGGATCTGAACTAAGGTTTATTTCGACGGTATCTTCAACAGACATATGTGAACCTTCATCAAGTTGATGTGGTGTTGGGATCAGATGAATGTCATATAATATGTAATCCAACTCTTCCTGCTTATCATCATCTATCTCTGCCTAAAAGACCTCGGGGTTCTTGGTAGAATATGGAGGTGAAGGTGGAGGGGAAGGAGGAATGTAGTTGTAATAATCCCTTAAAAACTCCTCGGATAGGACAAACTCTGAAAAGGAGGGTGGGGAATAAATCCAATCCATATCAACAAGTCTTATGTCAATTGGGATTGGCTTAGCCAGGTTGTATGTATTATGGAGCAGGATGAATAAGTTAGTAGGATTCATACTGAATTAGTAGGAGAGGATGGATTGGAAGAATGGATGGGAACTGTTGGTCCGAAATCTGCCACAGGAAAGGATTTTTACAATTGCACCCTAGACCCGGCCAACATTGAAAGGCTGGAAGCAAGAAATGGCTTCCAGACCAATCTCCAGAGTGGGATGGTTCCCTTTACTATTCTAAATTTTTGGTTAAAGATAAGGGTTGCTGGAAAGAAATCAAAAGTTGCAGAAAGGAATGGGAAATATAGCCACAGGCCGAAGTGATGGGATCGGAAGATAACAGCAGGAAACTTAAAAATGCGACAACAGCAAGTAACATAAGATGTCAGCTCAATTCTCACACAACTGTATGTAGCAAATCTCTCCAATATTACACTCCAGAAATCATACTCTCACGGTAGCAATTAAATCCAAGATGCAGAATTTAAATACAACAACCATTAAGAAATACAAATACTATAAGAAATGCAACCTGACAGAAAAGAAAATCACTCATACAACCGTTGCTGAAAATCTGAAGCCAATACTTTTATTCCTGCAGATACAATTCCAGTTTCTAGTAGAGAACTCTCCAACCACCCTTTCAAATGAAGCTTACATTGGTTTTTATAGAGGGTCGTCCTCTTTATAGAATTAAATATTTGAAACCGACTTCCTTGTGATCTACAATTATGCATTGGAAATTATTCACACGATCCCCTTAATTGCAGCCTTGGAGACCCACAAAATTGAATGCAATGTACATGTCAGCTTCGAAGAACCACCTTCATTAAATTTGTTTTTTAAACATGTGCATGAAAAACCGTTAAAATGATCCACGACCAACAGTTTCGAACCAAGAAAATCTTTAATTTTTGTGGCCTGGGTGCTCTTCGACCTTGACCGCATTGAAAATCCGCAAAGCATTTAATTCAGGGCAGCATTTAATCTTCGAAAATCGGAAAAACCTCCTCGAAACTCACAAAAATGATTTGGGACAACAATTTAAGCATTAATAATTAATAATAATAATAAATGTGGCAAAAATTCCAACATTCTTTGCGGCTCGCGGGGTATACAGCTCGCTGTATGCAAGAATCTAGGCCTGAATCCATTGGGCTCAGAGTCAAGAAAACTTAAAGTCAGCTGTTGTGGTACATCTCAGTGAACTGCTGCAATAGAAACTTTTGCTGAATGATTGAAAGTTAAAGAAATCTGCATTTGGCTGAACTGAACATGGAATGGAAATTAATGGAATGAGATCCCACGGATGCGCAGGTGGTGAAATGCAAATGGAATGGTAATATGATGAAATGGATGAAATGAAGAAAAATAATGCGGTAGTCAGTAACAGAATGCTGTTGTACTACCGGCTGCAATGGATATGGAATGAAAGTAAATGAACTAATGGAATGGAAATGGAAATATGAAGGCTGTGGAATGAGATTGAACTAAACTGTAAATAAATGCGTAAAATGATAGAACTTAGAAGAAATGGATAAGAAGGAACGGAAATAATAGGAATGGGGAAAAGAAACAACAGTCGTGGCTTTGTTTTTTTTTTTTTACTGTAGAAGAAAAAGAAGGAGGAAGATGAAGAAGGGAAAGGAAAGAAAAAGGGAAGGGAAAAGAAGAAAGTGCTAGAAAACCACCAAAATTTTGGGATTGGAAAAGCACAAAAGGAAAACAAGCACGGACGGCTCGCAAGCAACAAGAACCGAGGTGAACAAATAAAACAATTTTTTTTTTTTCCTAGTTTTATATATCTATATACAAGGGTTTACGACATGATTGGCATGTCGCCACCACAAACCCGATCTTAGGAGTTATCCGGTAAATCTGCAATGTCCCGCCCAGATTTGGTCATACTTGAGTTGGTCCCTAAAATTGGGCTGGCTTCTTCCTATAGTTCTCCCTTCGACAGTGGCAGTGTCATGATTCAAGAAGTTGACTATCTGCTCATTATCTTCAACGACTTGCCCAAAAGACTTGCATAATGTTGCTCCTGCCCCATCTTTGGATTTAACCCCATCAAAAAATAGCTGCCATAAATGATCTGTGACAACATTCTGATCAGCTTGATTAGGCAATTCCTGCTTCATGTCACTCTCAGGCTTTTGGATGGCATAACAGCCGATTTCAGTTTCCAGCATGGCATTAAAATTAAGCATAGAAACCTGATCATCCAACTGAAGATTATTTAAAACTTCATTCAACAAAACAGAGTCTTCAGACTCGTCAGTAAGCATGTAAATAGACTGCACTTCCTTTTCTGTTTCTTCCAACTTTTCAATGTGAAAAGAAGAAGTCTTTTCATTTTGAATCCTGAGACGCCTACCCTTGACGAGAATTTCTAAATGGGAATAATCTAGTGCCAAATAACCCCCTAACTTGGCGGTAAACTCCCTAGATAAACACATACTAAAGTAGGGCTCTAAATCAACCACAACAATTTCTTGGATAACAGTAACTTGGGGCATTGTATGCAGAGTAATTGGAACATCCTTAATCACACCCACTGTTTTTACAGGCGTACCATCTAATTGCAGAACTCCAGGACTACTCCGTGTGTACTCCATTCCCATTGCTTCACAGACTCCCTTGGGCATTACAGTTGTGGCAGCACCAGAGTCGATCATACAATTATGGACAATCCAACCCTCTATGTGCAATGACAAATAAAATGGAGGTGGCCTATTTTTTCCAAAGAGTAGAGGTGGTTAAAGTTTGTGCATACACTGTTTGGGTAGGACCTTTTTCATTATCCTTGACAGATTTTAATGATTCCTGTAATAAGTCTACTTGGCCTGGCAACTGCAAAGCATCATAGAGGCTTACCTTAGCGGAAGTCTTCTTAAGTTCATCAACTATGTTGTATTAAACTGTAGCATAATATTTCTTTTCAGCAGGTTTTTCAAATCTGGTACGATACTGGTGTGTAGCTTCCACCCGTAGTCTCTTTTTCAGTGATGGATACTTTAACTTTTCACGAGCTTGCTCTTCTGTTTTTGATCTTACCGGTGCAGCTGCGGCCTTGTATTGAACTCTGTGGAAAGCAGGATCCTTAGGTAATACAGGCGCATCAGACTTTGGAGCTGGCTTTTGCACAGCAGCAGGCACTTTCAACGGCTCTAAGATAGCAGGATCAACTGTCACGGGATTTTTTCCAGTCCTTGTCAGAACTGAAACTTGTTCTTCAATTGGAGACATTAAATTATGGCCAGCTTCTGAGATCATGTTAACTTGTCCACCCGAAGAGCTGGCAGCCAAATTCTGCACATAATTCAGGTGTACCATACACGTATCCTCTCCATGAGGATCATTGCAGGTTGAGCACCAATACATTCTGTCTGCAAGGGCTGCATCTTCATTTACTAAAGCAGTCAAGCTTTTTTTAGGTGCCTTACTAGTCGAGGCTGCTTGATCTCTAGTAATTTGAGGAGGTTGAAATCTCCTTGGCTGGAAATATCTTTCAGCTTGTTTCCTCTCAATGAGGGTGATCTTCTTTCCCATGGCCCTAATTGCTAAATTTTTAGACTTAACCTCTTGTAATAAGGCGGTATATGGATCAGGGTTTGCAGGTGCAGGAGGTGCTGGCAAAGGCAAAGGAGCTGGTGGTGCTGGCAAAGCTGGAAATGCAGTGGAAACGGGAGATGGTTGCATGCTAGGTGCAGGAAGTGGTAAAGGAGCTAAGGCAGGAAACTGAGGAGCTAGGACAGGTGCAACCTGAGGTGCTTTAGAGCTCCATGATGGTGTGGGATACATAGCTGGCATAGGCTGTGGTTGTGAACCAGAATATAAATACTGAGGCAAATCTAGAATAAGAGGCATAGTTACCTTTGGTGGAAGTTTCCCTATAGCAATCAGATCAGCTTCTGCTTTTATTGCTTGTTCAAACAATTCTGAAAATGTTGTCACATTGGACTACCGAACCACCCAGCCAATATCCGATTTGAACGCTCTCAGGTAATAAAGTGCAGCCAATTCATCAGCAGGTCGAATGCCTTTAGGAATTCTGTTCCAGGTTCTTGTAAATCGGACATTAAAGTCAGCTATCTCCTCCTGTGGATGCCTCTGGATGACAGTAAACTGATTCAATAATGAGAAAGGGTCAGCTGTTCATGAAAATGTTTAACCAGCAAATCATCGAACTGATCCCACAATGTTATAGTGCCTGGAGGCAGCGTTCGGTACCAAAATAACAATTTACCTCTCAAAGAACATACCAACAACTTCACCATTACATCCTCATCAGTAATATCATGGATAGCAACTAAGGAAGCTACATCATTTATGTGCTCATAGGCAGTCTTACCCGTACCATCGTAAGTCGGCAAAGCCTTTAGTGTAGCCTGAGGAACTGGATTCTGAGCCTGCAAATTCAAGGCTCCAGTGCTGTTCCATGCCAAGAATTTTTTGAGTGGAGGATATTGTGCCATTGGAACTAAGGAATATGGTTGGGAAGATGAAACACTAGCAAAAATACCAGGGTTTTGTTCAGCAGAAGATGGAAGGGATGGGGAAACTAATCTAGAATGCTCACCACTTCTTGAACTATCAAGTTCGAAAAATTTGACAAGATCGCCAAATTTCTTTGACTGTGATCTCGTGATCATGAATAATTTTTGAGTTCAACAAAGTCGCCAAATGAACTTACAAATCTCCGCTATGAGGTCAAGACAACTCATCAAATCTTGAGACCTCCGGGTGTTAAACAATAAAACTTATGGATCTTTTGAGACAAAAGAAGTCTGTCCCACCGGGCGTGCCAAAAACTGTTGGTCCGAAATCTGCCACAGGAAAGGATTTTAACAATTGCACCCTAGACCCGGCCAACATTGAAATGCTGGAAGCAAGAAATGGCTTCCATACCAATCTCCAGAGTGGGCTGGTTCCCTTTACTATTCTAAATTTCTGGTTAAAGATAAGGGTTCTTTGGAAAGAAATCAAAAGTTGCGTAAAGGAATGGGAAATATAGCCACGAGCCGAAGTGATGGGATCGGAAGATAACAAGCAGGAAACTTAAAAATGCGACAACAGCAAGTAACATAAGATGTCGACTCAATTCTCACACAACTCGTATGTAGCAAATCTCTCCAATATTACACTCCAAAAATCATACTCTCACGGCAGCACTTAAATCCAAGATGCAAAATTTAAATACAACAACCATTAAGAAATACGAATACTATAAGAAATGCAACCTGACGTAAAAGAAAATCACTCATACAACCGTTGCTGAAAATCTGAAGCCAATACTTTTATTCCTGCAGATACAATTCTAGTTTCTAGCAGAGAACTCTCCAACCACCTTTTCAAATGAAGCTTACATTGGTTTTTATAGAGGGCCATCCTCTTTGCAGCATTAAATATTTGAAACCGACTTCCTTGTGATCTACAATTATGCATTGGAAATTATGCACACGATCCCCTTAATTGTAGCCTTGGAGACCCACAAAATTGAATGCAATGTACATGTCAGCTCAAGAACCACCCTCATTAAATTTGTTTTTTAAACATGTGCATGAAAAACCGTTAAAATGATCCACGACCAGCAGTTTCGAACCAAGAAAATCTTTAATTTTGGTGGCCTGGGTGCTCTTCGACCTTGACCGCATTGAAAATCCGTAAAGCATTTAATTCGGGGCAACATTTAATCTTCGAAAATCGGAAAAACCTCCTCGGAACTCACAAAACTGCTTTGGGCCAACAATTTAAGCATTAATAATTAATAATAACAATAAATGTGGCAAAAATGCCAACAGGAACCAATGTTGAATCTTGTTAACCCTAGATAGTAGCAACAAAATATGAAATTAAATGCTATGTATATGCATAGAAAAAAATTATTTTTGTTTTTTAAATTTTTTGTTGCAAAACTTTATTATTATAAATATAAACCATTCATCAATATGCAAAAATATCAAATCATTCATCCACAATACATTATCCACAATAACAATCCACAAATGAGATAGAGATAGATAATACCCTTAAGGTAGGAAAACACCAATAATAATCCTTAGGGAAGGAATCACTCCACAAGTTCTCCCAAGATGAGAGGCCACTTAAGGAGGGCAAAGTCCCATAAGCCACTTCATGGGCAATGATGATTACATAATATTATTCTTCAATGATGATTACAATGATAAATATCTCTTCTTTATATATCCATATTCTTATTCTACTTTTGGGAGCCTACTACTAATATAATATTATATTATAATATAATATAATATTATAATACAATCAACCTTGGGTTATGTGTGGTCCATTCCAACCCTTATACAATATAATAATATATCCCCAAATATCTATTCCTAGGTACCCTACCATGCTACCCTCATTACAATGTTTCGTCCTCAAAACATATAAAGAAACATGATAATATGATTTGCTAAGCAATGTTAGCAACTGGTACCAATCTTGATCATCCATCCATCCAAGTGAAACACGTTGATGCTGGTATGCCATTTTGTTACTTGAGTATCCAAATATACTTCGTTGGCTCCATGTTTTTGTTGTTGTATTTTGATAACTTGAATGATGGGTCCACTTTTTCCTTGATGTTGATGATCCATTCTAAAAACCAATATCCCTATGCTTTCTCTACCAAAAATTGCCATAGTTGATACCCTTCTGATTCCATGTAGAACCATAATATTATTGCTTTGAACCATACCTCCAAGATTGTTGATGTGCATGGTGGTGTGGATGGTGATATAGTGCAACCTTAACTTTATGTTCTACCTTCTTTGACTTCTCAACCTTTGGCTCCATTGTTTTAAATTCTTCTACACATTGTTCTTTCATGTTCCCGTTGTTTGGTGTGTCCTTGTGCTCTTCTATCAAAGCTTCCTTGGACTCTGTTACTGTTGTTTCCATGGACTCAATTGTTGCTACTTCTTCCATGGACTCTATTTTTGCTACTTCCTTCTTGGATTCTATTTCAAGTTCTCCAATTTGTTTCTCTACAATAATGTCTTGTTTTTCCTTGGATCCTTGCTCCTTAAACTGAGAAATATCCCGCAATGTTATCTTCTTTTTCTGTACCATAACTTCATAAAATTCTTTTGTAAATTAATGTTAATAGTACCCAAATAATCTAACCAAGGATAACCAAGAACAATATCCTCATCATCCATATCAATAGCATAGAAATCTGAATGTAAAACATATTTATCCATGGTGATATTCAAATATTAAAAAAATGAACATTCTCGCCCTCTAGTTGTATGTCCTTAATTTTTGTTGCTTGAACTTGCAACTTCTTAGCCAAAGAAATATTAATAAAATTATATATGCTACTAGGATCAATGGAAATAATAACCTGTTCCTTTTGAATGCTTCCATGAACCTATAAAATAGAACTTTTAATTGAATTTTAAAAAAATCCAACGATGTGACTTCATTCTTCTCATTATCTTCCTTAACATTTTCCTCTTTCTCCTTCTTGAGTAATTTTATTTATTTTTCATAGTCTTCATTTTGTTTCTTGAAAACTTCCCATTCTCCTTTTATTTCATTCCACTCATTTTGAATTCCCTGTAGTTTCTTTTCAAGGTCTTCGATGACATCCAACATGCTATCTATCTTTTTATCCCTTACTTCAAGATCTCTCTTACAAATATCTAACTTTCTTTGAAATTGAATAGGTACCCATGTGCTCAAGAATGTTGGTTCAATTTGATCCCAAGTGCACAAGAATTTACCCCTTTTAAACCTTTCTATCCATTGTAAAGCTTTCCCCGTAAAAAAAGTATGAAAGCCATTTTGTAACCTATTTTCACTAACTTGATATTTTACTATTTTCAACCACTCTCTCACATCAATATCATTTTCTCCATTAAATAGGTTAAATGTCATAGTTGATGCTCCACTAAAAACTAGGGTTTTATGAGAATATATTTCATGCCCCAATGCAAATTAGGATGTTATGGAAATAGATATCTTCCCACTGAGTTGAAGCTAAAAATCCACATAGACAAATAGATCTGCAATTTTTTCTTCCAATTAAAATAAAGTGGAATTGATTTGCTTACCCGAACTAAATAAATTTCGTCTTTCAAAAAATTTACAATTTGAAAATTTATCACTACCCTTGTTCTAGACGGTTGAATTCATAAGGTTGTATCTCCCTCAATACTACTTAGATTCCATTGAACCACCTCCCATAATATGATTTTCTTATATATACATATGTTACAAATTTTGGCTTGGCTGAGTGGCTCAATGGAACTCAAGTGGGAGGTGGTTCACCAGGTGGGTCAACTTGTTCTTGAAGAAGAAGCAAGCGAAATATGGGCTAATGGATGAGAAATAGTCTGAGGTAAAACTCATCCTATTGGGTAAGGAGAACAATGGGTTGAAATTCCTCTTTAGAATTGTTAGAAGCATTGTACATAAGTTCATACTCTTCATAACTTTCATCATCAGAATCTAGAAGTGGGTAGGAAATTTTAGGGGGTCTTCTTCTTCATTGAAGCTAAGCTATTGAAGAGCTTGTTCAAGAGAAGTGGTTGAGGAAGATGGCAAGGGGTCTTTGTCTTCTTCATTGAGACTAAGACTTTGGAAGGATTGCTCAAGGGAAGCGGTTGTGGAAAGCGGGGTATACCATAAGCCTAAATGATCATGTGCTCTTTGATATGGGAAATAAATGATGTCATGTATCCCTTTTTCATTGGAATCTAGACCTTGACCTTACCAATTGACTATATGAAAGTAACGAGATGGAAATCCTGTCATATTTTGTATGTTGGCATGTCTTGGATCTTTTGGTTCTTCGGGTGGTTTTTCCATAATTGAGGAATCCAACCCTCCATAAACAAATTTAATACTATTAGGAGCAAAACTCATGTCGTAGATAGCCCCTATGGTTAAATGAGGGTCATGTGGGTGACCAAAATCCTTGGCTATAGGGATGGCAAGCGAGGTTATGGTAATGTCTTAGACCATCTATTCACCAATAACAAGACTAGTGATATGGAACTCGACTTGGGAAGAGGTGGTGGATGATGTGGAAATGGATGGCTCAGGATTGGAAGGGGTTGTGGAAGGTTGCAGGGATTTGAATATTTCACAATATGAAAGTTTGACTTGTGAAACATCAACTGATGGAGAAATATAGGGTGATGGCTCACAATTATAAGAAGGTGTATGAGGCAATGATGAGGATGAATAAATGGTTGTAGAAGGATTGGTTGAGGTGGACGATGTGATGAAAGTGGATTGACATTGACCACATGTACAATAATAAATGGATGATTGAGGGGATTTTATGATGGGTAACTCCTCTAAAATAGGAGCTTTGGAAGGAAATGTGAATGGATTAGAAGATGAAGTGGATGTATTCAAATGTTATGGGGATAAGAATAGGTGAATGTAAGAAAAAAATGGATTCATAGGGGTTTTAAATAAAATTGTAATACTTTAAACTTTCTACATCCGCGGGGATGCAATGGACTTGATCATCATGAACGTATTTCAAGCATTGGTGGAGAATTTATGGAACACATTTCATTTACCTCATCCAAGGTCTACCAAGGAGTACATTGTACGCCATGACCCCTTCCAAGATGTGGAACATAGTGTGCAACATTTTAACCCCTACTTAAATGTGCAAAACAACAGTACCAACTATGGTACACAAAGCATCATTAAATACTTTGAGGGTGAATGATGACTTGGAAATATGGGAAGGTGGAAGTTTGAGGTTTTTAAGGGTAGTAGTAGTGATAATATTGATGGATGAGTCAGTATCAATTAAGAACATCTTAAATGGCTTCTTGTCTATCAGGGCCATGATATGCAATGGAGGATCTACGAATTCAGAGGTCATTGACTTTATTTCAAAGTCATAAAAGGTGATGGATAGCTCCATGCCTGTTCTAATGCTCCCTAAAAAGTTGTTGAAGGTATTAGGATCTTGGGCTTCAAACTCAATGGATTTAATAATTTCCATTAAGGCTTCTCTATGCCTAGGAGATTATTGGATGAGCTCATATAGGGACAACTTGGCTGAAGCCATATTCAAACTTGTAGTCAATCATCTGCTTAAGGATATTGTTGGCCTTAGAGGATGACAAATGGGTTAATTTGGCAGACTAGAAATATGGATTGGTGGGGATGGATTTGGATAAGTTTGAATGGGTGGTGGATTTGAAGGCTGTGCATTTGGTTGTTGGACATTTTGTTGATTTTTCCTTTGACCTTTTGTGACCACATGGATTGCTCCTACAAAATTTTGATAATGTTGAACGTGATTAACTTGGTTAGAAGGTGTGAGATGATTATTACCTCCTACATTAGTTTGGGCCTCTTCATGGTTGGGAAGAGGTATTTGAAATATTTCCAAGTTTTGATTTTTTGGAGCTAGTGTATTGTCTACCTTCAGGACCCCCAAGTCTATAAGGTCTTGAAAAATGTTCTTAAAAATATTGCAAGTATTGATATCATGACCATTTTACCTATGGTATGGTTAAAATAGATGTTCCTTGTAACTTCTGCTATGTTTGGTAGGGTCATCAAGCTTGATTTATCGCAAAGCCAACTTTTTTTTCATACAACCTTTGGAATATGGAAGAATACGACTCCATTAAAGTAGTGTATTGGAATTGGGGTCGAGCATATTGTTGATGGGAGAGGTTTTCCATAGTTGGCACTATGTTTTGTATTGTAAGTGCTTGAGTTACCAAGGGGACCATATGATAATTAATTTTTTGTGGTTGTTGCACCAGTTTTTGAGACATTACGGTCTGGCTCATCACCACTTGATGTACTTGATTATATGGACTAGCTAAAGAGGCTTGTGATGACTTATTTTGGCCTAATTGATTGCTTTTAAATTGACCCTTGTTTTGCCATTCTTTCTTTTTAGGATTAATTACACCCTCTTGGATTTTTATCTCCTCAATGATGCTATCTTGTGCCAAATTGTCTTCAAATGATAGATAAGTATGAAGCTAAAGCATCCAAGAGATGGGTTTTAAGAAACTCTTGATAAATAACTTGATGATTTCATCCATTGGGAGGGAGAATGGCAATTTGGTAATGACTGCCCTCCAATAGAATCTAAAATTATAGATAGTTTCATAATACCATTGTATTAATTCATATACATATGATAATGAAACATTATTTTTGATGTTTAGGATAAAACGCTCAAGGAATAATTCAATCATCTGAGAAAAGTATAAATACTAAGAATTGGTAGCTAATTGAACCACTCTATGGTGTCTCCTCCTAATGTTTAAGGAAATGTTTGGAGCATGAGAGTATTATCGATTTGAATCCAAAAACATGCATGAACAAATGAGCTAACATGCTCCTTAGGGTCCTCAGTTCCCCTGAACTTGTCAAACTTTGGTAATGTAAAGTCTTCTAGATATGGCAGTGATGGTACCGAAGGATGGATTGGTTGATGGATCAGTTGACTTAAATTTGGTTTTTGGCTTGACATGCCAGGAGTTTTTTGCATCAACTGATCTATTTGTTTCTACATGGCCTGAATCCTAAGATCTTCTCCAAGAATGTGGAATTCTTGGATAATCTGATGATTTGGAGATGGACTAGAAGAAAAAATTTGGGGAGTGATGAGATGTTTTTTTGTGGAATTTATTGGTTTGAAATTTATGGGGGGAGGATTGATGATTAAAATAAGGAGAATGTTGATGCGGAGGAATATTTTGGAAGAATTGGTTAGGTTGGCTGAAAGAAATTATGATTGGAGGGTTTGGGTTTGGGATTGAAGGTGGATTGGGGATGGACACCAACGAATATTGGTGTACCCAAGTTGAATTTTGGTTGGCCATGGTTGGTTGGGTTGAAACTACAGGAAGTGTAGGATTCACATGAACTTGTTGTCTAGCGTTTTGATGTTGCAGAATCAATTTATTCACGAGACTCAATATATCTTGAAGTTCTTGCTTGAACATTGAATAAATTGACAAGGCTACAGGTAAATTAGAAGATGAAGGTATGGATGTGGATGGATTTGAGGAATTGGGCATGGAGCAAGTTGCACTTGATGTGGCAACCTGGGAGGTTGGTACCTGTGATGCAACATTGACATACTCCTCATACAAAGGATTAGAATGGGTTTGGGTATAGCTGGATGGAGGATAAGTGTTAAAAACACTTGGGTTTTGTTGGGCTGGACTAGGAGAAGAGGGCATACCATATTCATAAGCAAAATTAGGATATCCTCAAGTAGGGTTGGATGAACAGGATGTAGCCAATTCTAGTTGTTCAACATAGTCTTGGTTAATGGTTTTCAAGACATAGTTAGAATACTTGTAGGTAGCCTCTATCTTGTCCATATCAATTTTGATGGATGGTTGTTCAATATTTTGAGGAATGCATCCCTCCTGTGGAAGAGGTGGGTGAATGGGCCTATATGGACTAGGTTGGGTGGAATTAGAAGGCTTGGCTACTGAAGTAGTGGGTGTGTTTTTTATATTTTCTATTAAATTATTTTGATTTAATATTTTTGTCTGATTTTGTGTTAAAACCATAAAATAATTAAATCAAAAGACAATTTTTGGATAATTGAATTTCAAAACTAAAAATAAAGCTAAGGAATTTAGAAACAAAGAAAATGATCAATCCTAAGTTTCACCTTGTATGGCTTACCTCATTTGTTGATTATCTCTTTTTAGTGTAAATTCCTTTTAGATATTATAGTTTTGTGTATTTGGTGTACCCTAATCTTGTTTAATAAGGTAAAAGACTATTGCTGGATGGGGCAATGAGATTATATTTTTTTTTGATAAAAAAAGGGGTAAATTGTTTATTGAAATCAGAAAAACATACAAAATTCAAGAATCATATTACAACAAAAATGCCTCATCTAGGCATATCAGCTTTCAATAAACTAGTAAGATTTTGAGAGCACACTGAAGGAAGCTAATGCCACTCCCTAACACTCCTACCTTCTTGAAATTCAGAGGCCCATTTAGCCAAATAGTCAGCAACACCATTCCACTCCCTTGGAATATGAATAAAAGCAATGAACTCCATATGAAAATGAAAACAAAGAATCTGCCTAACCACCCCTACCAACCTCCAATTAACATTGATAAGATTACAAGTATTCAACAAATTAATGATAATTTGAGAATCTGATTCACAAATTATCCTGCGTCAATCCAAAGCATATCCTTTCTCCAATGCATAAATAACAGTAAGGGCATCCATATAATTATTGGTATGCATTCCTTTAAAACATGATAATAAGAAACATACCACACCACTGTAATCACATCCCACTCCACCAATACCAATATTTTAAGGATTACCTCTTGAAGACCCATCAGTATTAATCTTAAGAACCCCCTAGGATGGGGCTACCATCTGCCATCTCTCTGCACTCTGTTATTGAATCCCCTCATGCTAAAATAAATAGTAGCACATGGACCAGACACTGTCAAACCCGAACTATGCATAATTTGGACCTCCACTATGTCCATAGGAGTATTAATCTGACATTTAGTAGACACAGTTTCCCAGATCATTCTCAAAATTATTTTCCAGACTTGAAAAATAGAGAGCTTTATCCCTTGAAAAATTCTTTGATTCCTTTCAAGCTAGATTTTTTAAAATATGCAAGAGGGGCCAATATGCAAAGCAACTTATAAAAAGAAAACCTTAGCCGGAGGCCTTCCAAACTCCTCCAAAATTCCAAAATAGAAGAAGAATGAACACAAGACTATTTCCACACACCCCACCACAAATTCCAAAGCTAACACGCAAAACCACATTGAAGAAGCACATGACTAACAGATTCCTCACTATTATCACATAGGAAACAAAAGTAAGGGCCTTGAAAACCTCTCTTTTGAATGTTATCCCAAGTGAGACATCAATTACGAGTGACAACCCACAAGTAAAAATTGCACTTAGGCCACGCAAATTTATTCCACACTTGCTTCCACCAAGGAACTTTCTTAGTACCATAACACTCGCAATCCAATTCATGATATCCAGAGGCAACTAAAAAAATCCCTCTACTGTCCTGACCCTAAGCCAAAACATCATCATATTGCGAAGAATAGCATTATCTAGAAGCTATAATGCATGACAACTCCTCTCTATCCTCTATAGAGCCTCCAACAGGCCATTCACTAGGATCCCTCCATTGGAACATTTCCATCTGACCAATTTTATTAACTTTAAAATCCATCACTCTATACCAACCAGCAGCCAAAAAATGTTTAGCAAGACCAAGAAGATGAGGATACTCAAATAAAAGAGCAGCAAAACCATCCCAATAATCGTGCCAAAAAAGGTTCGAGGTGTAGACCAATTGGTTCATCCAAACCCCATAAGGGGGCGGAGGTCCAAGGTTCAAATCTCGGGCCTCGTCGGACTGAATGCTTGTCCCTTTCTTGGTGCTTTCAGCAGCGTAAAAGGTTTAAAATGATTGTGGCATGGTGGTTATAGGGGCGGACTACATGAAGATCTGTGTGGAAGCTTTCGAGGTGGACATCATAGAATACTGTGGTGGCCATAAAAGCTGGACAGCCTCCCAAAATTCGTGGCGGCTATTGATTCCACCATGTAAATACAAAAAAAAAAATCATGCCAAAAAAGAACCTTAGAGCCTTTATGACAAATCCAAAACAACCCCTATTTGATAAGAGAATTTCCCTTCTTCAGAGTGTTCCAAATAAAATAACCTTTCCCAATCAAGCTATAATTATGCAGCTCATCACCTTCCACCCCACAAAGATATTTATAAGAAATAATTTAGCACAAGTTCGGTCATGATTAGTACACCAACGCCAATAAATTTTGGTAGCCAGAGCTTGCCCAGAAAGAGAACTCAGGCGAAGACCCAAACCGCCCTCTTGTTTAGGTCTATAAAGAGACTCCCATTTCACCAAACTCCATTTAGAGGATTCCAAATTACCAGCCCACAAAAATATTCATGAAAGAGAATCAAGATCATGAAGAAAACTTGTCGGAGCAACCTGAATTAAACACCTGTACATAGGTAATGCTTGAACCACAAATTTGATGAGAAAAACCCAACCAACAAAAGACAACCATTTGTAAGTCCAATGACTAACCTGAGTATGAAATTTCTCTAAAATTTTGTACCAAACACTCCTAGGAAGAGGACCAACAGATATAGGAATACCCAAGTACTTAAAAGGAAGAATTCCAACCTGAAATCTGAGAATCTGAACAATTTTGGTCTGAATACGGGGATTAGTATTAATATTTTGCCCAGAATAATACAAGTAAATATCTAGAATTCTTCTAAAATTATTTGCATCCCTAATAGAAGCAACACCCATCATATCAGTATCGTCAACAAACTGCAAATGAGAATATGCAGGCAAATTAATACCCCTTGTCCAACCATGAAGTAGACCCTGATTCACATGATATTTTAACAACGTACCAAAACCCTCAACCATAATGATGAACAAGTATGGAGAAAAGGGATCACCTTGACGCAAACCTCATAAAGCATTAAATAAAGAAGAATGATCTCTATTAATAAGAACAAAAAATGAAGGAGTTGTAATACAACTCATAACCCAATTAATCCACATAGGATCAAACCCAAAGGCTATAAGAATTTTTTGAAGAAATGACTATCAAAACCTGTAATAAGCCTTAGCCATGTCAAGTTTCATAAACATAGCTTTTTCCTTAGACTTACCCATTGAATTAATGGTCTCAGCAGCTATAACAACACCATCAAGGATCTGGAATCCTACCACAAAGCCTCCTTGCTCATCAAAATAACCATTACCAACCAAGGTTTTAGCCTCTCAGCAATCAACTTAGTAATGATTTTATAAATAACATTACATAGAGCTATAGGTCAAAATATATCAAAAGAATTTTCTCCCTCCCATTTAGGAATAAGAGCCAAGAAGGTAGAATTCAAAGCCTTCAACATCTGTTTATTGTTCAAGGACTCCTGCAAAACCCTTAACAAATCAAATTTGATGATTTACCAAAACTCCTGAAATAATTCAACTGGAAAACCATCTAGCCCTGAATCTTTCTATTTTTTCATATGAAAAACAATACCTTCTAGCTCTGCAAGAGAAATAGGCCTTAAAATATCAGCATTTATCTCAACAGATATAACTGAAGGTATACATCCCAAAATAACATTCTCCTCAATATCTACCCCAGAAGAATCCTTAGTATAATGTGAGGAAAATAAGGTAATAGCCTCCTATAAAATAGCATGGGTAGTTTTCAAATGAACTCCTCGAGAAGAGACAATAGAAAAAATAACATTACCATACCTTCTAGCTTTAACCGAGTTAAAGAAAAAAGTTGTATTTCTATCTCCTTCCTACAACCAATCCAAACGAGCTTTTTGTTTCCAATAAATTTCCTCATGAAGTTCCCATTCTACCAAGTCCTTCAAAGCCTCTGATTCCTCTTGAAGAGTCTATTCAAAAAGTCCCCGATCCTTGATTTGTCTAGTAATATAATCAAGCCGGTCTTGAGCCATAGCTTTAGCATGAAAAAGATTACCAAAAAATTACATGTTCCACTTTTTAAGACAATATTTCACAAATTGAAGCCTCCTAGCAAAAGAATACATAGTAGTCCCATATAATAGTTTCCCTTGAATCCACCAACATTTTACCAAGTCATACAAAGAAGTTTCTCGAAGCCACATTAACTGAAATTTAAAACTTGGATGACGGATTTTACCTTTTTTGATAGCAACAAGTTTGATTGGCCAGTGGTCAGAACCTCTCCAATCAAGAATTTTAGAGGTGGTGAGCCAATTATTACCAACCCAATAAGGAGAAATAAGAAATATATTCAATCTCTCATAAATATATTCAATTCCACATCTCCTATTAGACCAGGTGAAGATACCATTACTCAACTTAATATCAACAAGATTTAGAAACTAAATATTATCATTAAGAAGTCAAGAAGCCTGACCAAGAAAACTTACTCCACCTCGATTTTCCTCCAAACAAGAAACAACATTAAAATCTCCTGCAACAATCCAAGAATAATAAGGAGCTAGAGCACAAATATCTCACACATGGTTCTAGAGATTAATCTTTCCAGCAAGATCAGAGGGGGCATAAATAGTAGTTAAAAGAACCACTTCCCCTGACTCCTGACAAAGATCAGCCAAAGAAAGAGAATATCTAATAGAGATCCATCAAATCAGAAGAACCTTCAATGGATTCCATAAGCAAACAATACCACCAGAACTACCCTGAGCCCCAATTCCTTGACACTATCCATGAGCCCATAATTTAGAGGCAACAGTAAATAAACTATCCACAAACAACTTAGATTCTTGTAGGAAAACAACATTAGGAATATGAACCTTAATCGTATCATGAATAGCCTTTTGATGAGGGGTTCTATTCAAATCCCTTGCATTCCATTAAAGCACAATAATTTAGAGAAATGAGAGTCAAGAGGTCGCACTAAACCATACTCAACTAGATACTCTCTTGTTTTCTTAATTTTCTCTCCATTGTTTTTCCTTCCCACCTTAGAATATGTTATAAATTTGAGTTAATTTGAGGCATTTTGTGTTGTCATTGATGTCACATGGATCACATTTGGTTTTTGTGGCCAAAATATTTCATAAATAATCATTTATGATATTTTGGAAAGCATGGCTATTTACAGGGTTTTTATGAAAACCAAGGCATGCAAAATAAAAGGTTTTATTTAAAACCATGGTGGGATTATGTGGAAAGGGCTTTTATTAAAATCCAAGGTGGAACTTTGTTTCATCGAAAAATGACCTCCGATGATGAAGATATTAAAGTTTAAAGTTTAAGTTTAAATTAATGGAGGGCCGACCTATGTGAAATTAATGGAGGGTGGCATATATATATGTAAAGGTTTCAATTTATTTTGAAAAATGGGTATATTATATATCTTCGGAAAGCTTATTTTGAGGGCTATTTGACTAACTTATTTAGAAGGAGAAATAAGGTGTGTGTAAAGAGATATTTTTGATTTTGCAAAGGGGTTCCAAAAGTGAAGTTTGCCTTGTTCTTTTTCAAGAGGATTAATTATTTCATGAGGTGACAAGGTATGCAATATTGTGATTTATTTTATTTTATGGTATAAGTGGTTTTGGGAGTGAAAAGGTTATGCAATGTTTTGATTTATTTTATTTTATTTTACAAGTGGTTTTAGGAGAGATAAGTAAGTTGTGCAATTAAAGGCCTTGGTGATGATTATTGAAAAGTGGAGTAATGTTGATTATTTTGTGATCTACTAACCCTTGTGAAGATTGGCAAAATAATTTTGTGATTGTGGTAGATTTGCAAAGAGGTTTTTTCATCCTCAAAAAATGTATGGGCACTGAAGAACACAAGCTTATACTGAGAGGGGGGGGTGAATAGTAGAAGACCTCTTTTTACTTTTTCCTTTATACTTCAAAATAGTAAAGCAATATACCCAAAGCAATATCAAAGCAATGCACAATATCATCCACAAAGTGACACCAATTTTAACGTGGTTCACCCAGAATGGCTAGGCTACATCCACAAAACTTTTCTCTAAAAGTTATCTCAAAGTTATTTGGGAATCCTTCCCAATTACAATGTTTATGAGCCTCGGCCCAAAGGAGATACCTTCCCCCAATCAAAATTTATGAGCCTCTACTCAAAGGAGATACCTTCCCCTCTACTCTGGAAATGATCCCTCAGAATATCAACTGCCTCTACCTCTTGCCAACACGTGGAACTCCTTTCTATCGAAGACCTCCTGTCCTCAATGCTTATCCTAAGAGACCTCTCGCCTTCTATGATCACGTCCACAAGCAACTCAAGCAACTCGTACCAAACACAGTCAGTCGATCTAGTACAAGTCTTCCTCTGTCTGTCAGATCTGTCCAACACTTTGAACAAATCAATCCTCTACACACAAGCCTTCTCAAAGACTTGCCAAATTTGTCCTCAAGTTCTTCTCATAGAACCAATGCACCTCTATCCTCAAGTTCTCTGATAGAACTATCAAACTCAACTCACAAGTCCTCTGCTAGGACCTGTCCAAATTTGCTCACAAGTCCCCACCGAAGCCTGTCCAAAAACTGCTCACAAGTCCCCACCAGAACCTGTCCAAAAACTCAGCAAGCTCACCAAGAAAAACTTTCTTAGTAGGAAATCACAAAGTGAATTGTTAGAGACCCAATGTGATTGTCAAACTCATAGAAGCATAAAGAGAATTGTTAGAGACTCAATATGTTCTATACTCGAATCTCAATCTCAAAACTCAACTCAAATCAACTCAGCTCAATCTCAACCTCAAATCTGAAAACTCAACTCAATATCTAAAATGGATAGGATAGAATGCTTTCTTTCAAGAACATGAAACCCCAACAATTGCCAACTATGCAAAGAATCACATAACAATGATACTCATGTTCTTTTCATCATCAATTAGGGTTTCAACAATAATGCTCATCAAACAAGGTTTAGTTAACCAACACCACTCAACTCAACATCAACCTTGAAGCATTCAACCAATCATCACAAGAAAAGGAAACAAGTAGAAATCCTTTTCCCTCCAAAGATATTTGAACAAAATAGCTACCAACACAATATCACCAAATGTAAAGAATAACTTTCTCAAATCAACTCAATGGAGTAAGCCCAATATCATGAATCAAGTAAAGTAATAACTTGATCAAACAACCTCTATGGAAGCAACTCAACCATCAAACTCAAAACAGCCAACCAAGGGTTCCACCAACTCAATGCAAGTAGCAAGACTCACAAACATAAACCCTAGTGCACAATGCTTCCACTACCTCAAACCAGAATTATGCATTCACCAAAACTCTCATCAAGGATAACAATGCATAAGAAGTCTTCAACAAACCAGAAAATAGGATTTACACCCAACCAAAGGAAACCTAGTTGAAAACCTTTTCACTCCAACCTTATTTCAGAAAACATACACCAATCATACTCATAAGGAAAATGTGCCCATACCTTTTTGGAGTAGAAGAAAATTGATCCTTAAAGTCGTCACCACACACAACCCTCAAACTTCCAACCAAGTTAGGGTTAGAACCAAGATAAATGAGCATATATAAAAACTTTCCTTAATACACCTTTTAGCTTCTATTCTTTAAAAACAACCACCAAAGAAGCCAAAAACACAACAACCAAAACTTACACCTTATATCTCCATTTTTAAATTTAGCATAGCAAAAGACTAATCTCAAAAATACAACCAAATAAATATCCCCTTATTTCTCCTATGTCTTTTAAACAATGCTAAACAATGCCAAAAATCATATCAAGAAAATAATCACACCTTATATTGGCTGCCCTTGAAGAATCCAAAATTCACGGCACAAAACCCGTTTTAATAAAAATGTGACTAATCCATGCACAGCTCCCTCTGCGGGGATCGAAACGCAGACCTCCGCCTACGCAAGGCCCAAACGCAGCCTTCACTGCCACTAACCCACAAGGGGCTTACGAAGTCCAAGACGGACTTCCTTCCACATAAACGGTCAAGCTTTCCGAAAGCTTTTCAAACCACGAGCTCTCCTCTTTCGCAGCGTAAAAAGAACATTCGATCGCAGCCAAACCAATTAATTGCCTTTGATTTTCCAAGAGGGTTTAACCTTAGGAACCTTCTCATATTTATAGTCCATACGTGGACTTTAGAACACGTCGGCTGCAAAGAAAAGTAATTTTGAATTTAATCGAAATTTGCTTTCTAAAGGGTTTAAAAACCCTTAAAGTATTTTTAATAAATTAAAAATAATTTATCCCTTAATTAATTAATTAAAACCTTGAAGGGTTTTAAATAATAATTAAATAAATAATAAAGAGAACCTCCATTGGTTTTAATAAAAAACCATTGCCAATGGAATCTCTTCGGATTCTCTTAAAAATATTCTCTTGGAATCTTCCACCTTTGAAGCCAACACATCCTCTTAACATTAATGCCATTTCCTTTTGACATCAATGACAACTCATAGACAAGAAGCTAGGATCTCAAACCCAAAATTGCCAACAGCACATTCTCCTATTGATTATTTATGGTGGTTGATTTCTGAAATATCATTGGAGGGAAAAGGATTGTTTGTGGTTTCATTTTTGAAATTGGTTGGTTGACTGCTTCAAGGTTTTTTGAATTAAGAGTTGTGTCTAAACCTTGTTTTATAAGCATAGTTGTTGAAGCCCATTGGTTGTGAAATAACTTGAGTTAGAAAAGAACATGAGTATCATTGTTATGTGAGATTTGTGGTTGAGCATTATTGGAAATATTTGAGTTAGTTGATACATACTTGGACTAGGGTTGTGTTGTGGCTGATCCACAACACACCCCAAAATTGGGGACCCACCTTTTTTGCATGCTTTCAAAGAAGCCCTCAGTGACCCAGATGCTAAAAATAAAAATAAAAAGCAAAATTGCACGAAAATGAAAAGTGTCGCGATATCGTGACATGTTGCTCTGTCGCGGCCGAAAATGAAAAGTTGTCGCGATATTGCGACATGTTGCTCCGTCGCGGCCGAAAATGAAAAGTTGTCACGATATCGTGACATGTTGCTCCGTCACGGCAAAAAATGAAAAGTTGTCGCGATATCGCGACATGTTGCTCCATCGCGGCCGAAAATGAAAATTTGTCGCGATATCGCGACATGTTGCTCCGTCGCGGCTAGAAATGAAAAGTTGTCGTGATATCGCGACATGTTGCTCCGTCGTGGCTAGAAATGAAAAGTTGTCGCGATATCGCGACATGTTGCTCTGTCGCGGCTAGAAATGAAAAGTTGTCGCGATTTCGTGACATGTCGCATTTTTGCGGCTAAGAGCAGCAAGACAGCCTGAAATAGAAAAATGTCGCGATTTCGCGACAAGTTGCATCTTCACATGCCGAAACATAAAAACATCACGATTTCATGATAGATTGCATCTGCACAGCCTGAAAGAGAAGAGCGTCACGATTTTGCGACAGAAAGCAGCGAGATTGTACGGAATGAAAAAGCGTCGTGATTTCACGACAAAAAGTAGCGAGACAGTCCGAAAGAGAAAAACGTCATGATTTCACAACATGTTGTACCTGCATGGCCCGAAGCAGAAAAGCATCGTGATTTCATGACAGGTTGCATTCACGCGACCCAATAGCAGAAAAATGTCACGATATCGCGACATGTATCATTTTCGCGGTGCATGAGGATGAACAAGGCTGCATATAGGAAAATGTCATGATTTTGTGACATGTCTCATTTTCGTGATGCATGAAGAAGAGTTAAGCTACTGACAGAAGAACGTCGCGATATCGCGACATGCTATTTTTGTCACGATTCATGGCTGGTCGTTACAGAGTATGCAAGGAAGCGCTGAACACGTGGCACAAAGGCATAAGGGTTATGATAATGCTTCAGATCGACAGTTACAGTTAGCAGAGAAGACCGAACGTTTCACGACCAAGCAGAAATCTAGAATAATGAAGGAGCAGGAGACGAAACAAATCGATCTGGAAGATGAAACGAAGAGTCACAAGGCGAAGTAGAGAGCCATAGCAGAAATTTTAAAGGCACAAGCGAAGACAGGCACAGGGGTCGGAAACCGCTGCGAGCGGGGTTGCAGAGTTGAGGGTGATTAGCCATTCTGGGCCTGTTGTGGAGTGTTTTTCTTCCCCTTTTGCTGGTTTTGAGAAAAACCAGAGATTCTACTATTGTAACAGGACATATTTTTAATGCAGAATTGTTCAAAAATTTGCATTTTATGGGCAAGAAAGGAGTCATTTTCTGCATGCAAGATTAAATGTCTATTTTCCCTTTTCAGATTTTAGGCTTGTAAATGTAGTTGATGCAAGTATTTTCTTGGTTGCTGCATGCGAATGCTTAAATCTGAAAACCTCATTCAAATCCTTAGGAGCCAACACTTAGCTTATCCGGATTGTGCTTGTTTTGCAGGTCCAATAGGTTAGGTTGCATGCATGAAAACCTCATATCTTCGGTTTTGTCGGAATAGGATAGCATCATACTGAATGCATTTTCATTTTTTCTGCATTTTACTTCAAGAAATTTTAACTTTATTTTAATATTTAGACATTAAAATAAATATAAAAAAAAGGCTTCAAAATACAAAAAAAATAATGTAACCATTGCGTAGGTTATACTTCATACTTCAAATACGCAATTTGAAATTTCATTTTCGGAGTTGTTTAGTATTTTAAAAAATTCACCGAAGTTGCTGTTTTATTGCAGATCTTTAAAAAATCCGAAAATGGAAATTTTCATTGTTGGGCCGATTCACATTTGTTTATTCTGGTTTAATGAACAATCACTAAAATTTCATGGTAAAATAAACCAACATTGCCCCTTGTTTACGAGTTACTTGCAATCACTAAGGTGTTCCAAGCATTTAAATTGAATATCTTTATTTGAGATTACCATTACACATATGCAAATGCTAATATAGGGGAGACCTTGGAGAAGTTGTTTGTTTAACTTCTTTGCAAGAGGGGATTTGGAACCCAAATCCTAAGGGAGAGTGTACTTTCACAATTGGGTGAAAATACCACTCAACATTTTGGCGCTAGAAGGAGGGCCCGAACCGGTTTATTTCAGATTGATTTAAATGCTATAGGGATTTAAATTTTGAATATTTCATGCCCTATTGGTTATTATCTTTAGCCCTCTTTTAACAATACAACCTTGTACTGTCAAAAGGAGGACATGAATTGCTATGCACTTTCCTAACGCTTTGATTGTTCATACAGGAATAATGTGATTTGATTTGATTTAAAAAAAAAAAAGTAATAAATAAATAAATAAAAAAAATTTTTTTGGGTATTAAAGTTATATTCTTTAAGATTCACTAATGGCTATGTTTTCACCGTGGATGACAGGTAGCCCATTGAACATACCAGGAGTTCAACATTATTTGCCCGTTGGTTTTGAGAGATGTCTTCCTCAATTTTTGTCTAACGGGACAAATATTGCAGGAGAACACATTCAAGCATTCAAATTTGTTGTGAATCACTTAACAATTTGGTATGATGATGTGGTTTGTAAAATGTTCCCTTACACCTTGGACAAAGTGGCATATGATTGGTTTACAAGTCTGCCCTTAGGGTCTATCACTTCTTGGGCTCAGCTAGAGGCAGCATTTCTTAATCAATTCAACAAAGAGCAAGTTGACCCAATCCGCATGTATCAGCAGTTTTTCACTATTAAAAAAGGACCAAGTGAAAATGTGAAGTCATTTTCTGAAAGGTTCTTTGGATTATATGCTCAATTAGTGACATTTTATGCTCTTCAAGAAGAAATGGCTCTCCAAATATATGTAAATGCTCTTGACCCACTCATTTCCACATATTTGCGAGGGATGCCTCAAATCACATCTTTGTCACAAGCCTATACTCAAGCAATGGCAATTGAGCAACAATTGAGTTGTCAAAATTATGGTGTGGGTTTTGGATCATATAATCTTCAATCATTTAATACCTCCTTTACCCACCCAATGATTTATCCACCTCAACCAAGTTCAAGTGTGAATCAATTTCAGAATCAACAATCATTCCCAAGCTTCAATCAATTTCAAAATCCTCAACCTACTATGCAAGATCAACCATCTTTCTTAAGTATGAATCAACTTCAAAATACTCATCTTGATTCAAAAGATGTTTCTAAAATCAATTTCAATGATTTTCATAAGAATATGATTTTAGGCAAGGGAGGAGTACTAGATCCAACTAGTATTGAAACATGTGACAGATTGGAAACCCTTGACTCACCAAAAGATGAATTCTATGAGGATGAATCTGTTTCGGATGACACATTGGATGACATTGTTGAAAATAATGGCCAAGAAAATTCACACCTTCCAAATCATGTTAAACGTGAATCATGGGTTACACATGTGGATTATGATAGCCTTATCAATTTGAATACAAGCAATAACCCAATTTTGGAAGTAATTGAACCATCTAAGGAAGGTGAAGATAAATTTGATGAGAAACATGTTGATGAATTAAAATATGAAGAAGAAATAGTTGAGCATCACAATTTGATTTTGAAAGATGATCATCATGATTCTTGGGAAGAGTATGCTCACTCCAAAACTTCTAATGAAATTTGTGTGCCTATTGATATGCAGGATGATACAATTGCCCTTTCACATGAGGATATTACAAGTCCTGTACAATCTGAGAATGTTTTGGAAGAAGGGTTGGAATCTCATCAAAGGTTGGAGAAGGATAATGATTTTACTACCATGGATCAAGAAGGAGAATCAATTGTTTTTGTTCCCCTTGAGGGGCAAGAAATAGAAAATCTTGATCCACCTATTGTTTCTACAATGTCTATGCCATCTCAAAATGATGAAATTACAAAACCTAGGTGGTATGGGTTTAATACTATTGATGATCCTAATGAAAATATGGATTTTGAGGCAACTCAAGCCATTGATCATGGAAAGGTGTCACGTGACACATATCTTGAAAAATTAGGCTCTTGTTTTGAAAAATATGGATGCATGTTTGATTGGGTGCCTAACTTTGGTGTTTTTGAACAGGTGTTGGATGATGAAGAAGACAATGAAGAAAAAGAAAAAGCTACTAACACTCATCAAGTTGTGATAAATTCTAATCATGATGGGTTGAGTATGGGTGACAAGGTGAAATCTTTACCTTTGGTAGTAGCCACAAAAATTTTAAGTGATGGGTTACATGATGTCCCTTTGGATGCTAATGTCATTGATGATGAAATGTCAAATCTTGGTGATGTTTGTCAAGCTTTGATTGATTTTGATGGTTTTAAAATCTCGAAAAATAATTTGAATTCAAGACTTTTAGAAATAGGCTCTTGTTTGCAATATCTCACATTTGAAAAGGAAAGCCTACTTCTAAATCATGAATGGAATGATGAAACTTGCACTTTAAAGAATAGACAAAATAAAATTGAATACCAACCATTGTCTAATCAATTTGATTTGAATCTCACCTATGATGTTGCTAATAGAACTAAATCAAATTGGTATGGTGAGCATGGCAAGTTGAAATTTGTTGCATTGCTTGGTTTGATCTTATTGTTGTTGGATTCCTACAACATTTGGCATGTGTATTGTGACATATGTCTTTTGAAATGTTCTAATCATGTTTGGGATCCAGGAAAGTAATAGTCCAAGCTTGGCATCATCTTGTACTATATTGTATATAGATTTTGGTTTTGGTTTGGGTTTGTGTTTTCAAGTTTCATTTTGGGATTGCTATTTGGATTAGGATTTAAGTTGTGTGTTTGATTTCATTTGACATGTTTAGTTTGTTTTGATAAAAAAAAAAAAGAAAATTTGAGATGTCAACTTATGCCTAAAATCGGGAGAATATGAAACATTGGAATTGTGTTGTAGAAAGCTCCACAAGTAACACAAACATTTAAATATTATCGTTTGGATCTTGTGATGCATGAAGTTGTCGGTTTTGCACATTATGGTAAAATAGATGATATATATTCCAAAGGAAGTAGTGCATTCATATCTCATGTCATATTCCACATTGCATATACATGTCATCTGAGTTACATTTTCATTCCATGGGCAATTATTGAGAAGGTGTTGAATCCTCTTAGGATTATTACATAACATATATTAAAAGGATCCTAAGGTTGGGAACTGCTGCCCAAGCTATCTTGAACCAAGCACATTCCATGCACATTAAAAAGAATCTTGAGCAAAATGGTCAAAACCATACTTGGATGAAAAGGTGAGGTGAAAAGAATATTTCATGTCTGTCCTATCATGCAACATAATCCTTAAAACAATGGTTTTTACCACTTCCATAAAGCTTAAAGCCTAAAACCAGAGTAGTAAGGATAGGGTTAAATCCTCATCGAACTTAGGTTGAGGATCCAACTCCCCAAAGCTCTGGTTTGACCTACATGGAGTAGTAAGGATAGGACTTAATTCTCATCTCGCTTAGGTTGAGAATCCGATTCCCCAAAGCTTCCATTTTTCCCATTTCATCATAAGGCTTGGATTGGAAGGATCGTACTACATGTCCTCTGCAAAGGATGGGTAGTCATCCCAAAGGTCCAAGCAATAAAAGTAAAACTAATTTTTTCCATTTCATCTCAATATTGGATTGGAAGGATTGTACTACGTGTCCTCTGCAAAGGATGGGTAGTCATCCCCAAGGTCCAAGAGATAAAAGATAATATTTTCCATTTCATCTTAATATTGGATTGGAGGGATCGTACTACATGTCCCTAGCAAGGATGGGTAGTCATCCCAAAGGTCCAAAGAAAAAAGAGAGAGAAAAGAATGAATGAAATCCAAGTCATGGATTATGGGGTTAAGTATGCTCATGCGTGGCAACATGTCTTGCCTAAAAGCAAGACCACTGATTGCTCATATGGATAGACTAGCCTGACCATTTCATCCATAACAGGTTAAATCATTTTGTTCAAGATGAGGTAATGAACTCCAAATCAGAATAGTAAGGATAGGGTTAAATTCCCATCTCGCTTAGGTTGGGAATCCTATTCCCCAAAGTTCTGATTTCACTTACACTTGCACATGGGTTCAAGATGGTAGTGACACATAACCAACTTTGGGATCTAAGGAATTAATTTAATAGACATATATTTGGTCCTAAGAGGGTTTGACATCTTTAATATGTTTGTCCATGATATAAGAAGGTTTGAGCATTTATAAAGCAGGTTGTTACATCTCTAGCATCTTCATCATGCATCAAATCCTGCACAAATCATTCATAGCCTTGCATACAAATCATAAGTAAAACTGACAATGGAATGTTGATCAAGTTCAAACGGTAGGGAATGAAAACACATTGCACACATCGAGCTGATACTTAATGATTCTGATGATTCATGTATTTCTGATCTATCGGTATTTGTTTATATTTCTTATGTGCTAATGCCTATTTCAAGTTTGTATACTTCCAGGTTGGGTTCTCACCAAAATGCTCAGGAGCATTTGACAGTAGAGTCACCATTTGTTGTGGCTGATCCACAACACACCCCAAAATTGGGGACCCACCTTTTTTGCATGCTTTCAAAGAAGACCTCAGTGACCCAGATGCTAAAAAATCAAGAAAAAAGCAAAATTGCACAAAAATGAAAAAGTGTCGCGATATCGCGACATGTTGCTCCGTCGCGGCCGAAAATGAAAAAGTGTCGCGATATCGCGACATGTTGCTCCGTCGCGGCCAAAAATGAAAAGTTGTCGCGATATCACGACATGTTGCTCCGTCGCGGCAAAAATGAAAAAGTGTCGCGATATCGCGACATGTTTCTCCGTCGTGACCGAAAATGAAAAGTTGTCGTGATATCGCGACATGTTGCTCCATCGTGGCTAGAAATAGAAAATGTGTCACGATATCGCGACATGTTGCTCCGTCGTGGCAGAAATGAAAAGTTGTCACGATATCGCGACATGTCGCGATTTCGCGACAAGAGCGACAAGAAGCCCGAAATAGAAAAATGTCACGATTTCGTGACAAGTTGCATCTACGTGCCGAAACAGAAAAACATCGGATTTCATGACATATTGCATCTACACAGCCTGAAATATAAAAGCATCGTGATTTCACGACAAAAAGCAGCGAGATGGTACGAAATGAGAAAAGCGTCGCGATTTCACGACAGGTTGCATCCACGCGGCCCGAAGAGAAAAATGTCACGATATCGTGACATGTATCATTTTCGCGATGCATGAGGAGAAACAAGGCTACATACAGGAAAATGTCGTGATATCGCGACATGTCTCATTTTTGCGATGCATGAAGAAGAGTCAAGTTGTCGATGGAAGAACGTCGCGATATCGCGACATGCTATTTTTGTCGCGATTTACATGGGGCCGTTACAGAGTATGCAGAGGAAGCGCGAAACACGTGGCAAAGGCATAAGGGTTATGATAAGGCTTCGGATCGACGAGTTACAGTTACGAGAGAAGATCTCGAACATTTCACGAAAAGCGAAAGCGAATAATGGAAAGGAGGGGGAGGTGAAACGAATCGATCCGGAAGATGAAACGAAGCGTCACAAGGAAGGAGAAGCAATATAGAAAAATTTTAAAGGCACAAGCAAAGATAGGTATGGGGGTCGAAAACCGCTACGAGCGGGGTTGCAGAGTTGAGGGTGATTAGCCGTTCTGGGCCTGTTGTGGAGTGTTTTTCTTCCCCTTTTGCTGGTTTTGAGAAAAACCAGAGATTCTGCTATTGTAACGGGACATATTTTTAATGCAGAATTGTTCAAAAATTTGCATTTTATGGGCAAGAAAGAAGGAGTCATTTTCTGCATGCAAGATTAAATGTCTATTTTCCCTTTTCAGATTTTAGGCTTGTAAATGTAGTTGATGCAAGTATTTTCTTGGTTGTTGCATGCGAATGCTTAAATCCGAAAACCTCATTCAAATCCTTAGGAGCCAACACTTAGCTTATCCGGATTGTGCTTGTTTTGTAGGTCCAATAGGTTAGGTTGCATGCATGAAAACCTCATATCTTCGATTTTGTCGGAATAGGATAGCATCATACTGAATGCATTTTCATTTTTTTTCTGCATTTTACTTCAAGAAATTTTAACTTTATTTTAATATTTAGACATTAAAATAAATATAAAAAAAAGGCTTCAAAATACAAAAAAAATAATGTAACCATTGCGTAGGTTATACTTCATACTTCAAATACGCAATTTGAAATTTCATTTTCGGAGTTGTTTAGTATTTTAAAAAATTCACCGAAGTTGTTGTTTTATTGCAGATCTTTAAAAAATCCGAAAATGGAAATTTTCATTGTTGGGCCGATTCACATTTGTTTATTCTGGTTTAATGAACAATCACTAAAGCTTCATGGTGAAATAAACCAACATTGCCCCTTGTTTACAGTTACTTGCAATCACTAAGGTGTTCCAAGCATTTAAATTGAATATCTTTATTTGAGATTACCATTACACATATGCAAATGCTAATATAGGGGAGACCTTGGAGAAGTTGTTTGTTTAACTTCTTTGCAAGAGGGGATTTGGAACCCAAATCCTAAGGGAGAGTGTACTTTCACAATTGGGTGAAAATACCACTCAACAGGTTGTGTGAGAGAGAGTTGTCCCTTGTGGTGATTGGTTGAGTTGAGTTGATTGAGCCTAGTCAAGTGATGTGTGAAGTGATTTTTCAAGTTCTATAAAATAAACTATTCCATCATTCTATGTTGAGTTGAGATTAAGGTTAGAAAATATTGAGTCTCTAACAATTCTATGTATGGTTCTATAAGACTTGAATTGAGTTGAGGTTGATTTGAGTTGAGAGTGAGATTAGAACATATTGAGTCTCTAACAATTCTATTTATGCTTCTATGAGATTGACTTGAGTTGAGTTGAGATTGATTTGAGTTGAGTTGAGTTGAGATTGATTTGGGTTGAGAGTGATATTAGAACATATTGAGTCTCTAACAATTCTCTTTATGCTTCTATGAAGTTAATTTGAGTTGAGATTGCCATTCATTGTTGAGTTCATTTTGAGTACTACTTGAGCTGATTGATTGAGCCTTTGAGAAGGCATTTGGGATAGATTTGAGGATATTTTTTCTAAAAGTTCTTAGTGAGCTTGTTGGAGCAGGTTTGGGAAAGTTCTTGGTGAGCTTGCTAGAGCAGATTTGGGAAAGTTCTTGGTGAGCTTGCTAGAGCAGATTTGGGCAAGTTCTTGATGAGCTTGCTAGAGCATATTTGGGAAAGTTCTTGGTGAGCTTGCTAGAGCAGATTTGGGCAAGTTCTTGATGAGCTTGCTAGAGGAGATTTGGGCAAGTTATTGGTGATATTGCTAGAGCAGATTTGAGAAAGTTCTTTGTGAGCTTGCTAGAGCAGATTTGGGCAAGTTCTTGGTGATCTTGCTAGTCCATATTTGACAAGCTCTGTGTGAGCTTGTTAAGTAGGTTCTATGTGAGCCTATTAACAAAGCTTTGGAGGTGATAGAGTACATAGGATAGAGTATCAGTGGATAGAGATCCAATAGCCAAAACAATTGAAGATAGATCTGAGTGAGGAGTCTTCAAGTGGAGAGAGGTCCACCAGTTAGTGAAGCATAGAGATAGAGTCTTCTAGAATATCACATAGCCAGAGCAGAAGGGGAAAGAGTTCTCCTATGGAAGAGATCCACAAACTTGAGATTAGGGGATCAACATCTCCTTTGGACAGAGATCCATAAACATTGTAATTGGGAGTGATTCCCAAAGAGATTGATTGAGAAAGTTTTAGTAAAATATTTTCTCCATGGAGTAGCCCACATTGGGTGAACCACGTAAATTGTGGTGTCTCTATTGTGTATGGTTTATGTGCATTGCTTTGATTACTGCTATTGATACTACTATCTTTACACAACATAATATTGAATTGGAAGAAAAAGTAAAAAGTGGTCTTATATTGTTCACCCCCCTCTCAATATAAGCTTGTGTTATTCAATTGGTATCAGAGCGGGTTCCTTCGAAAAGGCTAACAACTTGAGGGCAGATTCTACAAGAACACAGATGGCTTCATAGAATGGATTATCTACAAATAAGGCTCCATTGTTTGATGGTAACAATTATGCTTTTTGGAGCATGAGGATGAAGAACTACTTGATATCACAAGGATATGAGGTATGGCAGATGGTTGAAAAAGAGTATAAGGTTGAAGGTGATCCCGAGGAAGATAAGACTACCAAGAAATTGGTTGAGATAAATGCAAGAGCAATTAATTGTATTTTGAGTGGGCTACATGAGATAAATTTTGCAAAGGTCATGGTATGTACTTCAGCTAATGAGATGTGGACCAAGTTGAGGAATACTTATGAAGGAGATTCCAAGGTAAAGTTGGCAAAGAAATCTTACTACATTGTAGAAGCAAGTGATAATTCAGATTACAGTGATAAATATCAGTCAGATGAAGAAGAATGTACATTCTTTGGAATAAATGAAGAAAAACAAGAACATCTATTCCTAGGTATTGAAGTTAAAGAAGAGGATAAATCTATTGAAGAAAGACATGAAGAGCTTGCCACAGCCATTGAGCAAGCAGATAGGTACAAGAAAGGTCTAAGAATACTAAAATGCTTCATATGCAGAGATTTTGGGCATATAGATGATGATTGCACATACTACAACAATTGCAACAAGGAAAGTTTATTTGAAGAAGAAAGCAACAGTTCTAGTGACAATTCCAACAACAATGATGATGAAGAAGAGAATTCCACAAAACAAGAAAATAAAATCAGGAGGTTGAAAAATAAAATCAAGAGGCTTGAAAATAAGGTTCAAGAAAATGAAAAAGTCAATATGATGCTTAATCAACACATTCAAGATTTTGAAAAAGAGCTTCAGGAATCAAAAGAGTTTGGCATCACTATTTCTAAGAAACTAAAGGAGAGGAAAGAAATATGTGATCAGTTAGAAGAAGAAGATCAGAAAATTTTGGGGACCTACATAAATGAGTTAGCACAATTTCAAAGAAATTCAAAAACACTGGATAATTTTTTGGATTTACAACGAGATCCATTTATAAAGATAGGGCTTGGTTATGAAGAAGGGAAATCAAAAATAAGTACACAAGGTCCTATATTTGTATCAGGAGGTTTCATTTCAGAAATCTATAAGGAAGAACCAGTTCTCAAAGAAAAAGAAGCAACATAAATGGATACTTGCATTTCAGAGGCTATAGAGATGTGTGCCAATTTGCTACTTAACACAAATGAAGAAAAAGAAGAGGGAGATTCCAAAGCACCAAAGGTTTCATATTTCAGGTTTGGGGAATCACACTCAAAAGGAAAGGAAGTTCTAAAATATGAAAGCAAAGAAGCACCTAAGATTTGTGAGGAAAGTTCCAAAGTTCCTATGGCTCCAAATATTCAGTTTGGTTCTTGTTTTGAGATAGGTGAATCAAGTTCAAAGGGAAAAGAAATTCTTGAAGAGAAAGGCAAGAAGAAACTAAGGAAGAGGTTTTAGATGCTACAAAGAAGGTTCAAGAATGCAATGCACAAGTTGAATATGATCATAAGGATAATGGTCAAGAAAGGTATGAGGAACCAAGGCATGAACAAAGGGATTTTCAAGGATATTGTTTTTCTTGTAATGGATTTGGACACAGGGCTATACATTGCAGGATCCATGGATCAAAGAAGTTTGATTTTGCTAGAAGAAACTTCAAGGGAAGAAGGTATGGTTTTCAGGGACATTGCTTCTCATGTAACAGGATTGGTCATAGAGCTTTTTAGTGCAAAGGAAATGAGCAACATGGTTTTGGTTTTAGAGCTACACAATTCAAAAGTCATGGTAATAATGGTCATGAAAACAGAGCTTCACAATACAGGGTTCAGGAAAGGAATGGATATGGAAATTACTTCAAGAAAGAATTCAGGACATGGGCACCATCCAAAGGCTACAATATCAAGTGTTTTAATTGCAATAACTTTGGGAATATTGCAATATGGTGTAGGACTCAATTCCAAACAGGTTCAAGGCAAGAAGGTCAAACATGTTCAAGACAAGAAGATCAAGTAATTCATCAAGAGAAGGATATCATAAAAACATGGAAGGAAGTTGATAGAGGAAAGAAACAAAGTGATATGGGATTAAAAGTACTCCCACCCCAAAATTAATCACCTCAAGAGAGAAGGGGGTGAGGGGGCTAAGCTTAAGAGTCATATATTTTAGCCCCATAGGTGTCCCTTTTGCCATTGATGTCAAAGGGGGAGAGATTTGAGTAAGGGGAGAGCATTGAGTTAGGGGGAGCAGCCTCCAAAGAGAGTATTGAGTTAGGGGGAGTAGCCTCCATAGAGAGTATTGAGTAGGGGGAGCAACTTTGATTCTCAGAGATGGTTTTTTGCAGTGATTGTGGTGTTTGCATTAGAGGTGTTGCCATCAATGACAAAGGGGGATATTGTTGGAAATTTGAGTTAATTTGAGGCATTTTATGTTGTCATTGATGTCACATGGATCACATTTGGTTTTGGTGGCCAAAATATTTCATAAATAAGCATTTATGATATTTTGGAAAGCATGGCTATTTACAGGGTTTTTATGAAAACCAAGGCAGGAAAAATAAAAGGTTTTATTTAAAACCATGGTGGGCTTATGTGGAAAGGGTTTTTCTTAAAAGCCAAGGTGGAATTTTGTTTCATCGAAAAAGGACCTCCGGTGATGAAGATATTAAAGTTTAAAGTTTAAGTTTAAATTAATGGAGGGCCGACCTATGTGCAATTAATGGAGGGTGGCACATATATATATATATATATATATATATATATATATGTAAAGGTTTCAATTTATTTCGAAAAGGGGGTATATTATATATCGTCGGAAAGCTTATTTCGAGGGCTATTTGACTAACTTATTTAGAAGGAGAAATAAGGTGTGTGTAAAGAGATATTTCTGATTTTGCAAAGGGGTTCCAAAAGTGAAGTTTGCCTTGTTCTTTTTCAAGAGGATTAATTCTTTCATGAGGTGACAAGGTATGCAATATTGTGATTTATTTTATTTTATGGTATAAGTGGTTTTGGGAGTGAAAAGGTTATGCAATGTTTTGATTTATTTTATTTTATGGTACAAGTGGTTTTAGGAGAGATAAGGAAGTTGTGCAATTAAAGGCCTTGGTGATGATTATTGAAAAGTGGAGTAATGTTGATTATTTTGTGATCTACTAACCCTTGTGAAGATTGGCAAAAGAATTTTGTGATTGTGGCAGATTTACAAAGAGGTTTTTTCATCTTCATAAAAGGTATGGGCACATTCTCCTATTGATTGTTTATGGTGGTTGATTTCTGAAATATCATTGGAGGGAAAAGGATTGTTTGTGGTTTCCTTTTCGAAAGTGGTTGGTTGAATGCATCAAGGTTTTCTGAATTGAGAGTTGTGTCTAAACCTTGTTTTATAAGCATAGTTGTTGAAGCCCATTGGTTGTGAAAGAACTTGAGTTAGAAAAGAACATGAGTATCATTGTTATGTGAGATTTGTGGTTGAGCATTGTTGGAAACATTTGAGTTGGTTGATACATACTTGGACTAGGGTTGTGTGAGAGAGAGTTGTCCCTTGTGGTGATTGGTTGAGTTGAGTTGATTGAGCCTAGTCAAGTGATGTGTGAAGTGATTGTTCAAGTTCTATAAAACAAACTATTCCATCATTCTATGTTGAGTTGAGATTGAGGTTAGAACATATTGAGTCTCTAACAATTCTCTTTATGGTTCTATAAGACTTGAATTGAGTTGAGGTTGATTTGAGTTGAGAGTGAGATTAGAACATATTGAGTCTCTAACAATTCTCTTTATGCTTCTATGAGTTGATTTGAGTTGAGTTGAGATTGATTTGGGTTGGAAGTGAGATTAAGACATATTGAGTCTCTAAAAATTCTCTTTAGCTTCTATGAGTTGAGTTGAGATTGATTTGGGTTGAGAGTGAGATTAGAACATATTGAGTCTCTAACAATTCTCTTTATGCTTCTATGAAGTTAATTTGAGTTGAGATTGCCATTCATTGTTGAGTTCATTTTGAGTACTACTTGAGCATGATTGATTGAGCCTTTGAGAAGGCCTTTGGGATAGATTTGAGGACAATGTTTGGACAAGTTCTTAGTGAGCTTGTTGGAGCAGATTTGGGCAAGTTCTTGGTGAGCTTGCTAGAGCAGATTTGGGCAAGTTCTTGGTGAGCTTGCTAGAGCAGATTTGGGCAAGTTCTTGGTGAGCTTGCTAGAGCATATTTGGGCAAGTTCTTGGTGAGCTTGCTAGAGCAGATTTGGGCAAGTTCTTGGTGAGCTTGCTAGAGCAGATTTGACAAGTTCTATGTGAGCTTGTTAAGCAGGTTCTATGTGAGCCTATTGAGCAGGTTCTTAGTGAGCCTATTGACAGAGCTTTGGAGGTGATAGAGTACAGAGGATAGAGTCTCAGTGGATAGAGATCCAGTAGCCAACACAGTTGAAGACATATCTGAGTGAGGAGTCTTCAAGTGGAGAGAGGTCCACCAATTAGTGCAACAGAGAGACAAAGTCTTCTAGAAGATCACATAGCCAGAGTAGAAGGGGAAAGAGTTCTCCTGTGGAAGAGATCCACGAACTTGAGATTAGGGGATCAACATCTCCTTTGGATAGAGATCCATAAACATTGTAATTGGGAGTGATTCCCAAAGAGATTGATTGAGAAAGTTTTAGTAAAATATTTTCTCCATGGAGTAGCCCACATTGGGTGAACCACGTAAATTGTGGTGTCTCTATTGTGTATGGTTTCTGTGCATTGCTTTGATTATTGCTATTGATATTGCTATATTTACACAACATAATATTGAATTGGAAGAAAAAGTAAAAAGTGGTCTTATACTGTTCACCCCCCTCTCAGTATAAGCTTGTGTTCTTCAGAATATTTTTCAAGGGCCCATTTTTTAAGAGTTATTTGATGCAAACCCAACATAGGACCCACTTTAGAACCTTTACCATGGCTAATATCCATAAAATAACCACAAGAGGGTCATTCACCACTTTACCCTCCTCCTGAATATCCATATTTTTCTCAGAAGGAGTAGAGATCAGATCTCCTTCAATAAGTTGGGCCACATCGCTTACTAGAATAATCGCTTTACTCATTGACTGCTCATTATCCATCTAAGCACCAGATGAATTCTTTTGCAAATTATCATTAGAAAGTATTTCTCCATTAACTGGTAGTTGCTGACCATTATCAAGAGGATCTACAAAAACTCCATCATGTTGCTCCAAATCATCCAAAGCATCAAACCTATTATACATGCCATAATATTACCTTTCATTAAATGTTCTCTTCAAATACCTTCATTTATTTTGGGCCTTAATAGTAATGAAAACCTTCTTTTCTGATACACGAACTGGTATATGAGCATTCTCATTAACTGACCTACTATCTGGTATTGAAACTTTCCATTTACCATAACTAATATCCTGCATAGGAGTCTTCCCCTTAGAGGACAAAGTAGAAGGAAACTATGGCTTGGAAGAGGAATTCCCATATATTTTGGGACATTTTCTTTGGAGATGTTCGTAGGCATGACATATCCAACATCTAAAAGGAGAGATAAGGAAGTTGTGCAATTAATGGCCTTGTTGATGATTATTGAAAAGTGGAGTAATGCTGATTATTTTGTGATCTACTAACCCTTGTGAAGATTGGCAAAAGAATTTTGTGATTATGGCAGATTTACAAAGAGGTTTTTTCATTTTCAAAAATGGTATGGGCACATTATCCTATTGATTGTTTATGGTGGTTTATTTCTAAAATATCATTGGAGGGAAAATGATTGTTTGTGGTTTCCTTTTCAAAAGTGGTTGGTTGAATGCTTCAAGGTTTTCTGAATTGAGAGTTGTGTCTAAACCTTGTTTGATAAGCATAGTTGTTGAAGCCCATTGGTTGTGAAATAACTTGAGTTATAAAAGAACATGAGTATCATTGTTATGTGAGATTTGTGGTTGAGCATTTTTGGAAACATTTGAGTTGGTTGATACATACTTGGACTAGGGTTGTGTGAGAGAGAGTTGTCCCTTGTGGTGATTTTTTGAGTTGAGTTGATTGAGCCTAGTCAAGTGATGTGTGAAGTGATTTTTCAAGTTCTATAAAACAAACTATTCCATCATTCTATGTTGAGTTGATATTGATGGTAGAACATATTGAGTATCTAAAAATTCTCTGTATGGTTCTATAAAACTTGAATTGAGTTGAGGTTTATTTGAGTTGAGAGTGATATTAGAACATATTGAGTCTCTAAAAATTCTCTTTATGCTTCTATGAGATTGACTTGAGTTGAGTTGAGATTGATTTGAGTTGATTTGAGTTGAGATTTATTTGGGTTGAGAGTGAGATTAGAACATATTGAGTCTCTAACAATTCTCTTTATGCTTCTATGAAGTTAATTTGAGTTGATATTGCCATTCATTGTTGAGTTCATTTTGAGTACTACTTGAGCATGATTGATTGAGCCTTTGAGAAGGCCTTTGGGACAGATTTGAGGACAGTGTTTGGACAAGTTCTTAGTGAGCTTGTTGGAGCATATTTGGGCAAGTTCTTGGTGAGCTTGCTAGAGAAAATTTGGGCAAGTTCTTGGTGAGATTGCTAGAGCAAATTTGGCAAGTTCTTGGTGAGCTTGCTAGAGCAGATTTGGACAAGTTCTTGGTGAGCTTTCTAGAGCATATTTGGACAAGTTCTTGGTGATCTTGCTAGAGCATATTTGGGCAAGTTCTTGGTGAGCTTGCTAGTGCATATTTGACAAGTTTTGTGTGAGCTTGTTAAGCAGGTTCTATGTGAGCCTATTGAGTAGGTTCTTAGTGAGCCTATTGATAGAGCTTTGGAGGTGATAGAGTACAGAGGATAGAGTTTCAATGGATAGAGATCTATCAGCTAGCATATTTGAAGACAGATCTGAGTGAGGAGTCTTCAAGTGGAGATAGGTCCACCAGTTAGTGCAGTATAGAGAGAAATTATTTTAGAAGATCACATAGCCAGAGTAGAAGGGGAAAGAGTTCTCCTATGGAAGAGATCCATGAAATTGAGATTAGGTGATCAGCATCTCCTTTGGACAGAGATCCATAAGCATTGTAATTGGGAGTGATTCCCAAAGAGAGTGATTCATAAAGTTTTAGTAAAATATTTTCTTCGTGGAGTAGCCCACATTGGGTTAACCACATAAATTGTGGTGTCTCTATTGTGTATGGTTTATGTGCATTGCTTTGATTACTGCTATTGATACTGCTATATTTACACAACATACTATTGAATTGGAAGAAACATTAAAAAGTGGTCTTATACTGTTTACCCCCCCTCTCAATATAAATTTGTGTTCTTCAAAATATTTTTCAAGGGCCCATTTTTTAAGAGTTATTTGATGCAAACCCAACATAGGACCCGCTTTAGAACCTTTACCATGGCTAGTATCCATAAAATAAACCAAAAGTGGGTCATTCACCACTTTACCCTCCTAAATATCCATATTTTCCTTAGAAGGAGAGGATATCAGATCTCCCTCAGCAAGTTGGGCCACATTGCTTATTGGAACAATTGCTTTACTCATTGACTGCTCATTATCCATATGAGCACCAGATGAATTCTTTTGTAAATTATCAGTAGAAATTGTTTCTCCATTAACTAGTAGTTGTTGACCATTATTAAGAGGATCTACAAAAACTCTATCATGCTTCTCCAAATCATCCAAAGCATCAAACCTATTATACATGCCATCAGATTGCCTTTCATTAAAGGTTCTCTTCAAACCCCTTCATTTATTTTGGGCCTTAACAAGAATGAAACCCTCATTTTATGATCCATGAACTGGTATATGAGCATTCTCCTTAACTGACCTACTATCCGGCATTGAAAAATTTCCTTTACCAGAACTAATATCCTGCATAGGAGTCTTCCCCTTAGAGTACAAAGTAGGAGGATATTGTGGCTTAGAAGAGGAATTCCCAGATATTTTGGGATATTTTCTTTGGAGATGTTCATAGGCATGACATATCCAACATCTAAAAGGAAGAGTCTCATAATCCAATTGTTGAATCCATGACGAGGATCCAACATAAATTTCAAGATAATTTGGAAAAGGTTTATTTAAATCTATGTCAACATAGACGTGCACAAAAAACTACCTTTTTCTTCGTAGTATGTTGAGAAATTCCAATCGGTTTCCCCAACAATAGTGCAATCGAGTGAAGAATATTTGTCCATCAGTACTATAAAGATAACCAAGGAAAGCAAACCCAAACTGGAACCCTCGATGGAATCTCCTCTATACGATTAAAACCCATATTCCAAGGCTTAATGAATACGCCAACCTAATTGTAAAAATAGGGTCCGCCATCAAAGACCTTAATCTGATCCTCCATGCATGAAAAAATAGCCATAAAATAATTATTTTCTCCCTGCATGATCTCCATATCACCAATCGGGTTCCAGAATGTGCAAGCCCAAGCTTCAAATGCAATAAGAGGAACCCTAATACCCAAAAATTTGTATATTAAAGCATGTTTCTCCAAATATTGAACATCTTCTACAATTTATTCAGGTTGAATTACAAAAATAGGTCTCTCAGTCGCACACTCAAGACATTCATTCACCTTTGAAGCTCTGAAAACTCTAGATTTAGAAGGACCAGCCTCCAAACCAGAAGGGAATGATGAGTTATCTCCAAATATATATCCAGAGTTATACGATCCTGAACCCATTAGGGCCTCTTGAAAATTCAAACTCTGCTTCTCACCTAAGCCTCCAACCATAGCTCAACACCAGTGGTGAATGCCTCACCCCACAAGAAACATGCAAAAAAAATTTACAATACCCTGCAAGATAGAATAAGAGCAAAAAACCCTACGCAACGCTAAAATAAACCCATCTCCCAACAACAATAAAATCCGCCTAGCCGTAAAACATACAAAAAATAGTAGAAAAAAGAAGCCAAAGCTTGCACGGGCTATCTCAGCCATGCAAACCTACACTCCATAGGTAGAATCCCAACGAGATTCTTATTGGTGATGAATCCAATAATTTTTCTTGAGGGTAGTCCTAAGGTGTCTAGGCCAGATATTGGTGGATGGAAATTACTGCCACCGTCACCAAATCTCAAGAAGCAACTGGTGATGAAATCCAGTTACTATTGTTTAAAGTGCAACATGTTGTGTATGATTTATTTTAAATTTTTATGTTCTCTATTGTGGAAAAACAATGTTAAAGATAACAAATTTCACAAATCTAAATTAGAATCCAACACATAAATGCAAATTTCTTCTAAAAAGTGTGAAGTACACTGCTTAAAACTCCCGCCTAGATAACAACCGGAGGGTTCGTCCACCTCTCTGCCAAATGTGCCACCCAAGGGTAGGAATAATTTTTGCATTTAAGTATTGTTCCTACTTAGATAAGTAAAATACAAAACCCTTAACTCCTAAAATGCAAATTCTAATTAATGATTTTCACTTTCAAATGCAAATAGAAAGATGCATGAATTATTTGAATTTTGCAATTCTTTTCAAAATAGAAAACTCAAAATATTGTAATGAATGAATGAAAAAATACCCTAGATGCAATATAAAATGAATTTATTTCCATATTACTTAATGTATGTTCATTTTAAGCTTGAAATTTGAAAATAAATAGTGAAACACTAAAATACGTAAAAATAGGAATTTGAACAAAATGGTTGTAGGGCTTACCCGAAAGCCTAAGTTCTACTTCAAATCACTACCAGGAACAATTGGGTGCCTATGTAGGCATATTAGGGTGCCTATGTAGGCATAATAGGGAACCTTGTGACATAGAGCACCTATGCAACTATCTACAAATTGTCACAGGACTTTCCAGAAACCCTAACTAGTGATTTTGGTTCGTTTTTTGCTCTAGAAAATCTTGTAAGATGAAACAACAGAATGAATTTATTATAGCAAATTAAATCATAAAATAGAACCCTTGTGGGGTCCCATCGTGATCACCATTTATGAATCAAAAATACGACATTAAAACAAATATAAAGTAAAACAATTCCAATGAACAAGAGATTGCATAAAATATGATTTTATTCAATAGATGGGGGGAGCAGAGAAACTCCTTTGTTGCAATTGATCCGTTCAACAAAATTATTTTGATACAATAATTATTTTGAAATGCTAGCTACAAAAACAAGTAGTTTCTTCAATGTATCTTTCTTCCAACAAGTGAGTGGGCTTCTGGTTATCCGTAATCGGGCCACTCTAGCTTTAGCAACTACTCAACAATCTTTGATTGATGCTACCAGATCCTGCACATACAACAAATATAAAGTCATTAGTAAATAAAATGAGTGTTCCATAGTGTGAAACCTCATAAATATAAACTAAAACCCTATATTTTAATAAACAAACATGCAGAATCCAAATAACAACAAATAAATACACAAAAATACTTACTTTGCTATTATGTTGCTCCGTTGCAGATTGATGGTAGGGTGCCCTGGTGGCACTTGGTGATCTTATGTGGAATATTCTAGTATGTGGTTGTGGGAACAACAAGAAATGTGTTGCACCTATAGAATGTGGCAGGTGTGCGAATGTTCTTGTGGGATGATGCAAGTTCTCGGTTGTGCCTGTAGATTAGAGCTAAATTTACAAAAGTAGATCGGGGGAATGCAAAGGGCTCAACGGATGGAAAAAAATTGTTGCAAAGAAAATGGGATGCGAAGGTGGATAGAATTCAAAAATCCTAGGGCAAGATAGGTTTTTGGGAAGGATAAGCTAGGGCACAATCTACTCAAAAGAAACAATCTCTTAACAAGGTTAGGCCTCACAAGTAAATCAGATCTCCAACGTTCAAGTTTTCCAAGGGTTGAGCATTGAGAATGCTCCTATTTATTATCAAGCCTAGGTTTTTATTAGGGTTTTAGCTTAACATTTTTGATCGTGTGGCTAATATTAAAGCAAATCCAAAGGTTGATATTAAAATTTAAGTGTGACATGGATTAAGGAAGATGGACGACTAAAATTAGATCGGATCAGACAGTTGAGGATGATTTGGTTTATAAATATATATTCAATAATAAATATATTAAAGTATAATATAAAATATTATATTTAAATATAAGTAATATAAAATAAATATAAATGAGTCAAATAGGGGTCATAAAATGGCGAGAAAGGTCTAAAGTTAGCCATTGTATAGCAGGAAAGGCATGGGATGGCCAATTGAATGGCAAAAAATGGTGATGATAGATAAGTGGCTAGGATTTGGTGTCTATAATTTGATTCACCTATTTGCTACTTTGAATTTGTAAACTTTGCATATTCAATTCCTTTTTATTTTTTACCTTAACTTATAAAATTTGCATCACCTTTTTTTGATTAAATGTTATCCAATGCTTCTCGTTAATCTGCCCTAAAATTCTCCAAAATGCATCTCTCTAATATCTTCTTAACGTTGCCTAATTTTAGAATAAAAATTTCTCAAATTTTTCCCTCAAAACTCTGACTTCTTTTCCTTTATCTTGCTTTCCCAAAAATAGCATTCAATTCCTCCAGATTTTTGCCTTCTTTTATAGTCAAGCCTTCCTTCAATTGTTTTTTTAAGGCCACTTCAATATCTTCCCAATTCTTTTTCAATTTACAGCTCTACGTCACCTTCAATTTGTTGTCCTGTGACTCTAAAACTTCTACTGCAAAATCAAGAATATTTTTCTCCACAAATCAGCCTTCAAATCCTTTATTGTTGTCTTCAAATATTTAAAATCTAATGGCCTCTTCTCCTTCAATCTTCTTTTCAGATTCTGACTTCAAATTTGTTTATTTGCTGGTCTCTTTCTCACGAATTTGAATGTCTTGAGATATTCAAAAATCCTCTTCACAATTTGGTAAACTTCTTGCCAAATCATTCTTACTTTTGGGCTTGTTGTCAGATGGTGATAATTGTCCTAAATTATTCTTTTAAGGAGCTTCTCCTACTTGCAATATTCTACCTTGAGATTTCTTCAAATCTTCTTCAATAGCCACTTCTTGAACTTCTTAAATAAGGATTCTCCAGACTTCTTCTTTCTCCTTCCAAATTTTCTTGAGATCTCTTCTCTTGGGTCTTCAAAATTCTACAACCCTTCAAATGGACCTTTTCCTTAGTCCTCCTCTATATTATTTCTCAAATATTCTATCTTCCAAATTTGGAATTTCTTCAATGAGATCTCTTATATTGGATGTCCTTTTTCTCCAATATTCAACAGGGCTTCTGTTGATCTCTTTCTCTCAATAGAGTCACTTTCTTCTTTCTTTACTCTGGAGTCTTCAATATTATATAAGGAACTTCTTCTTTAGTCTTCTCAATCTTCTATTTTTAATCTCCAATGGGGATTTTTTATTGGACCTTCTTAATATTCAATGTCTACTCTTTTGCTGCAACAAAAAACTAATATGTGCATGAGGAGATCACATAGACTTTCAGGCAATCAAACATGAAATTATTTTCTATCCATTATAGGAAGATTCTCAATTTTTGAGAACTATTTTTTTGCAAAAAAACTTAGACAGCAACAAGCAAATACATGTAAATCTCTAGATCTCTAAAAATCAATAAACTTCACTAGTTGTCCTTCAATCTAGTGGAAAGAGATCTATGTTGAGTCCTAGTCTTCACGAGTTTTCTTGCAAACCTATGGAAAGACTCTGGCCAAAAAATAATTTTAAATTTTTTGAAAATGAGATCTTCTTATCTCCTATCAATCTTCCTTGTGGTTTTTCTTATCTCCTATCAATATCCCTTATGGCTCTGATACCATTGTTAACTTTTGCTATATTTAATTAAAATCAACCACAAGATCTTAAAATAGAATACAATATTAAATATAAGATAATGAAAATATACTAAACATGTAAAACTCTTAAGTAACTTTTGCAACTACTCACAAAACTCCCATTAATGAAAGCTCACAAAAATTGGATTTTATTACAAAATGTGGAGATCTCAATTACTCCATGCTTCATACAAGCTCTACATTCTATATAGCTTGTACTCTACATCTCTATAATATAACTCTCAAAAATCACTCTTAAGTCTCTTCAAAGTCACACTTCATATGCTCACACAAATGCCTATATATAATAGAATGTGACTTTTGGTCTTCCATATTCCTATGACTCTTCATCTACCTATTCTATGGACTCATGTGCACATGGAATAACATGCACATTTGCATTATTGAATACTTTGCAAATTTTAATAATTGTTATGCATTTATTAAATTGCATAAAGTAAATACTCAAACATTAATCAAAGATACACTCTTAATCTAAATATGTATCCAAGGTGGTACATTAGCATGTATCAAATAATGTAATATATTCAAACAAATTTCTAAATGTAAATATTATATACCCAATAAAACACTCAACTTTGGTCTCCAACCTAGTCTTGGTCAGGAAAAAGAATAGGTATATCCACCTCTATGTGGATTTCAAAAACCTGAATAAAGTTTCATTAAAGGATAACTATTCTTTGCCTTAGATCGATCAAATACTACATACAATGTCGAGGCATAAAAATTTTTATTGCTAGATGGATTTTTAGGTTTCAACCAAATATGGATTAAATATGGGGATCAATAAAGATAATTTTCATAACTAAATGGAGCACATTTGCCTATAAAATAATACCTTTTGGCTTATCAAATGCTAAAGCTACCTTCCAAAGAGAAATAGATGTAGATTTTGGTGAGCTTATGAATAAGTTTATACTCATATATCTAAATTATATGATAGTATTATCTCATTAGAAGGAGAAGCATATTGAATATATTAGGATGGTCTTTCATAAATGTAGAGAATTCAAGATTTCACTCAATCCAAAAGTTAATTTTTTTGTCCACAAAGGTAAGCTCTTGGGCCATGCAATATCAAGGGAAGGTTTATCCATTAACCTAGATAGATTTAGATCTATATAAGCACTCCCACTACCTCAGATTAAAAAAAGACTACAATTATATTTTAAAAAATTAACTTTATCCAAATTCATATTTGCTTTTTCCCAAATAGTAAATCTTGTGATAGAAGTGTTGAGAAAGGAGGTAGATTTAACTTGGACAAAAGTTATAAGAGAACCCCTCAAAAAAATAAAATAAGCTATTACCAAAGCCTAAGTATTAGCTAATTTAAACTATAAGAGGGATTTCGTCCTCTACATATTTAAAGCAGAAGAAAGTTATGCCTCTATCCTCACTTAAAAACATAAATATCATAATTAGTGAACTATTGCTTTCCAAATCCAAAATCCACAAGACCATGAAGAGAGGTACAATTTTACAAAAAAGTAAGAATTTGCTCTGATAAATTCATTCAAAAAGATAAGGCATTCCATCTCTCAAAGCAAAACACTAGTGTATGTAGTACACTCTGATGTCTAAAACTTTGTAGTGCAAGGAGAACTCAAGGAAAAATGAGTTGGTTGGATCACAAAGATACAATAATACAACATAGAAATTAATTTGACTAATCTAGTTAGAGGGAGAGATTTGTGTAAATAGTTAGCAAATTTTGCAACTCTAAACTCCAACTTCTTCAATCAACAAGAAGAACAATATCATCCAAAAGAGGCTCAAACTAAATCGAACACTTGGTTGGATCAGTTGACCTATTTTCTCAAGACTAGGAGGTGTCTAGATGGATTTATGGCCTCTCAAAGGTATAGATATAGGTTGCAAGCATTGAATTACAAGCTGATCAATGGCATATTATACCAAAAAAACTTTTATGGTGTGTTACTGAGATGTGTACATCAAAAAAAGATTAAAGATATATTGAAAGAGTTTCATGTTGACTTCTTAGGATGACATTATTCAAGATAAACAATGGCTGCTAAGATTATTAGAGCCCAGTATTATCAGCCTACTTTATTCTTTGATGCTTTAAAAATTGCTAATTCTTATGATAAATATCAATGATTTATCAGTAAAAGCAAAAATTTTACCATGTCCCTACAATCAATCATAGCAAAGGATCCCTTTCAGCAATGGGAATTGGACTTCATTGGGGTGATTAATCTAAATTCTTCTATCAAACACAAATTCATATTTACAACCACCTATTACTTCATGAGGTGGTCTAAAGCAGAGGTAACCAAACATGTTAATCAAGATACAATGATATAATTTCTAGAAAGATTAATCACTATGTTTGGGATCCCAGCCATAATAGTGTTTGATAATACCAAAGCTTCTATTGAAGCCAAAATAATGGATTTTGTAATAAAATACAACATTTATTGGAAAGTGTCTTCTAATTATTATCCTCAAGGTAATGGGTTAGCAAAATTTAATCAAGATAATCAAATCGACTATTGGTGACAACCATAAAAGTTGGCATTTAATGTTGAATTGGGCATTATGGAAAAATATGATAGCATTCAAAAAGGCTTTGAAAACTATGCCATATGCTTTGGTTTGTGGGAAAGAAGCTATTTTGCTGATTAATCTAGAATTTCTTGCTTTGAAATATATTGACCAATAAGAGTTGGAAGATGCTCAACCAATTGAAAGAAGGATGGTAGAATTATTGTGGCTGAAAGAAAGCAAAGAAAAATCCTACAACAATTTTCATCGGTACCAAGCAGTTGCAAAGTGATGGTTTGATAAGAAGTCATCATTAAAATCCTTCATAGAAGGAGACTTAGTGTCAAATGGGACTTAGACCGTGTAAAACCTATAAAACATGAAAATTTAGAATCATTACGGTATGATCCATATCTAATCTTGGGAAGGAAAGAGGTAAATGCATATGAACTACAAGATATGGATGGCTGTATTTTTAATTTTGGTGAACAAGCAATATTTAAAACACTATGCATAGAAGAGTGTGCCTACTTATGTGTATATGTAGGGAGGAGAAGCCACCATATAGAAAGAGAAATATCAAGACAAAGAGAGCGATATATGATAAATTTTATTAAAAATATAGGTTTTTACAACACAAAATATAAATTTTTATCTTTTATAAAATACAAAGAAACCTCCAAGGACTTTTACAATAAATATGGTGTTGATATTTCTCTTCTACAACCAAATACGATTAGGATATATCATAGCTGTGTGTGCGTATGTGTGAGCATCCAAGGGCTATTGGTGTACCTACACACAACCAACAAGAAAGAGGTTAGTAGCTAAATGGGCCCAACTAATTTGGGCCTTTGTTCATGAAAAATATAAACCACGGTAAATCAAAGAAAACTACTGCTAGGTGACACTCGAATGCGACACACAAAGAATATACTCGGTAAGTGCTAAAATATTGTTGAGGACCTTGTTGTGTGAGTTATTCCCTGTCAGGGGTAAGATCATATCAAGGGAGGGAATAAGACATGACCATCTTAAGGGAGGCGATCTCAAACCTGTGGTTGTAGGCTATAAATTGTCAAACTCGAGAACTTGTGAGTGTGTGAAATAGAATAGAGGGGATCTCAGAATAATGTTAACGGTTGCAAGTAGGTGTGAAATTGGCTAAGGCAAGTGTGTGGAAGGATTTTTGGAGCATAACACTAGCACAAAATGGGCTCCCTCCCTTTAGCCATGGCCAAGGGTATTTATAGGATTTTGGGGGCTTGGTGAGTGGGATGCCACATAGGCTCCACTTGGCTTCCACATGTGTAAGGTAGGTGAGGGAAAAGTCTAGAAAGTGGTGAGGTGGAGGGGGTTGGGTTGGCATATTAAATTGCCTTGGAAGAAGAAATCATAAGGGGAGGGAAACTAATTCTAAATTAGTTTCCCAAGGGCTATGAGGAATGTGAGAATAATTAAAAATTGCAAGGATTAATGAGGTGGTTGTCCTATGGCAGAGTGGGATAAATGCTCTTGCTGACTTGCCATTATTTTTAAATGTAAAATTTCTTTTTATGGCATGATGGGGGTACAATATTAATATTGGAGGGATTTTTAGAGATTTGGGAGGGGCATATTTTCTAGGCTTCTAGATATTTTATATTAAATGCATTGCCTTGAATATTGTTAACCTTGATTAAGGGGCTTTAATGGTGTATTTAATTAATGTTAATTAGTATTGTTATTATTTTATTAATTTTATCATTTTCTATGTAGGAGAGGTCATAAATGAAGCTTATGATGGTGATGTTAATTATATTTAATTAGCATAATTTAGGTTTAATTAATTATTAATAGTGTAGGGATATGGGTAGGGATTTATTATTATTTATATTAGTATTTTTATATTGTTTTTATGGGTGTAGGGGATGCATTCAAAATCTAATTTATTATTTATATTTAATATTTGTGGTGTTTCTAAGGTTTTGTTATGCATTATTAGGGAATTTAGATTAATTGTAATTTTGTAAGGCTTATTTAGGTATATTTATTTTTAATTTATTATATTATCAAAACTGTTAATTTTTTATGTCTACAGATGCCACTTTTTGCAATGTGTTGTTTATAAAAACAACCTAGTACAAAAAATTATGTCAAAATTTTGTTGTGTGTTTCCCCAATGAGATGTGTTGTGGCTGCTCCACAACTAGCCCCAAGAATTGGGGACCCACTTTAAATTTTGTTTTTTTGGTGCTCTTTGGTATCCTTAGAGCGATAATTTTGACATATCTCATTCTTGATGTTTGCAATCGAATTCCAAGGTTGATTGTCGTATAGGTCTATCTCCACCAAAGGGTTGCAGTGCAAGTTTATTTTCTTGGCTATGGCCTTCTTTAGTCTCTTGGAGGTTGTTTTGATTTGATAGTTTGATAATTTTCCATTTTGTTTTATATAGACTGTCTCATAATTTTGATGAGCTTGTAGTGTTGAGATTAGTTTTAATGTTTAACTTCAATGTCTCACATTAAAATAGTTCAAATGTTTGACCTTAAGGAAATTTAGTTTACATTAACATTTGAATTAAAAATAACTATAAATAAATAGTTATTTATATTTATATGTTCATGGATTTACAATATCGGGGCGGGAAAATGAGCTCTGGCGATTTTTTCCTCTGAACTAGGGTTTTTGGATCTTCGAAGATTCTTGGGCATCAGCTGGATTGCAGAAGTGCCTTCGGGGTACGGTGGTTCTGAAGGTTAGTTCGGTGCCCCAGGAGAGTCCAATGGGGACTTCTCCGGCTCCTTTTCCAGGGAGTACCAGCTCTTATGCAGACTTGTTTAAAGAAAACTCTTCCCCAAAAAATGTCGAAGCTCAGAAAATGGCATACAAAATGCTCTTCACGGCTGCTGGGAATAAGTCGGCAGCACCTCGTGTGAATGGTTGTTTGCCGCAGGCCGAAACCAGGCCAAAAATAGTCATTGAGCCAAGTATGGTTGAGGAATCAATCATCTACAGAGCTGATCACGATCTAATCTGCAAGTTCATGGGGATACGTCCTTCCCTGAATTTTTTGCACTCCTGGATCCGCCAAAGCTGGGAGCCTCACGGTGAGTATTCATTGTGGTTTATTAGCAATGGATATTTTATTATTAGCTTTTCGTCTTTGGCCGATAGAAATAAGGCTTTCGAGTCAGAGAAGAAAAGTCATGGCCCGACAGGGCTATTTGTTCAGCCATGGAGAGTGGGATTCGATCCCCGAGTTGAACCTACTGCTGTCCCAGTATGGATCCGACTATATGCTCTCCCAATGGAATTCTGGAGTGAGCAGGTGTTGGCAAGGATTGGCAATTCCATTGGTAGACATCTGGGTGTTGCCAGAGACACTCTTGAAGGGAGCATGGCCGTGTATGCTAGAATATGTGTGGAGATGGATCTCAGCCAGCCTTTGCCGACAGAGATGGAGATTGAACTGACAGGTCTCTCCTAGATTCAACAACTGGACTATGAGGCCCTACCCTTTAGATGTAGGGTTTGTCACAAACATGGACATTTGGCCCATTTTTGCCCTAATAATATGAATGCTAAAGTGGAGGCCCCTTCAGGAGTGCCACACCAGCCTAAAGAGGACAAGGCAACACTTAATACAGGTTCTAATAGGACCGTTTAGGGCCAGGAAGCTCAAAGAGAGGGTTTTGAACAACCCAGAAGAAAAATACGGACAAAGAAAAAAGAGGGAAAGGAGCAATCCCATCTCAGACCTGCCAATAGGTATGAGATATTTAAGTCATTGGTTGACGAAGAGGAACAATTTATGGAGGGCATGGAGGGTTTTAAGGAAACTTCTAATATTCCCGGGCAACTCCCTCTCTCTTCTTCTCCTGTCATTCAGTAAGTAGTTGATCCCTGTGAGGTTTCACAGCCAGTGTGCTCAGGTGCTTTGGTAGTGCATAACCAGGAGCAGACAGTATGTCAGTATGGGAATACCAGAGAAAAATAGGGAAAGGCCAACTCTGGGGATAACCCAGGTAGAAAAAAGATCAAAAAATAGCAACTCTCAGGGAGTTGGTAGAAGATCCAATAAGGAGTTGCTAGCAGCCCAAGGAGACAGATTGATCACGGGAGGATCGGTGAGGACAATAGACTCTTATTGCTCCCAGGGTAACCAATGATTATACAATCATGGAATGTGAGGGGTTTAAACAGTAGAACCCATCAATCTGTTGTCCGAAGACTTTTAGAGAATCGCAATACTGATTTTTTGCTTTTACAGGAGACTAAGATGTCTTTAGATCTTATGTCCAAAACAGTCAACGAAATTCGGAGGGGTCTTGGTCATATGGATGTGGCTGCCCAAGGTGCCTCGGGGGGGATTGTTACTCTGTGGAACTCTCTTGAATGGTCTGCAATAGAACATCTTGCATGGAGGGGGGTTCTCACTTCTCTTTTTAGGAATAATGTCACTGCGGAACACGTTCTAATCACAAACTTTTATGGGTCTCAAAACCTAGATGGTCAAAAGCGACAGTGGAAGGCTATGCAGAACATGCGAACCTCAAGGGAAGATTTAGACTGGATTATAGCGGGTGACTTTAACGCTAAATTATCTTCTAGAGACCAAGAAGGGGGAGCTCCCTTTTTGGACCCAGGGGACCGGTTCATGATTGCCCAAGTCCAGGCTTTGCGCTTAGTGGACATTAAATGTCCTGGCATTAACTTCACTTGGACTAATAAAAGGCGGGAGCCACATAGCAGGAAGGTTAAGCTTGATCATTTTCTGGTTTCAGAGGAGGCGTTTGTAAAATGGAATATAAATTTTTAGATTTTAGAAGGCCCAGTCTTTGATCACTGTCCCATTCTGTTGGAAGGCGGGACTAGGATGGGGCAGCATCACAAACCTTTCAGATTTGAGAATTTTTGGCTTCAAAAAGAAGAACTTCGGGAGAAAATTCCACAGTGGTGGGAGGAAGGCCGCCCAGCTTATGGGAGAGCAATGTTCAGAATCCACAAACAACTACAATTTGTCAAAGCTCAGTTGAAGTGTTGGAGGCGTGCTAATAAAACCGACTTCCAGGCCCAAAGAGCTCCATTGGTGGCCAGATGGGATGAGGTCCAAAAATAGTTCAGAGAAGGAGTAATTACGGACCAGCTCAAAGGCGAGGATGATGCCTTGCGTACAGCGGTGGAGGACATTGACAACCAGGAGGAGACCTATTGGCGGCAGAGAGCAAGAACCACCTGGTTATTAGAAGGGGACAGAAATACAAAATTCTTTCATCGGACTGCTTGTGCTCGAAGACAGATGAATAAGATGGAGGCCCTTCAAGATGAGAACGGTCATTCCTTTGATACACTTCCAGGTATACATTCCCATGCTATGGATTATTTCTCAAAGCTTTTTAAGGAAAGTGTGGTTCAAGATGTAGAGGCCCAAAATGAAGTTATTTCTGTCATACCTGCTATTATTTTTGAGGATGAAAATCAGGCCCTCCTCAAACCCATTGATAGAGATGAATTGAAAACTGTGGTCTTTGGAATGAGCACTGGTAAATCTCCAGGTCCAGACGGTTTCCCAATTGAGTTTTTTTAGGCTTTCTGGGACTACTTAGAGGAAGATGTTAGGGCTGCTGTTGAAGAATCCAGAGAAAATAAGAGAATGCTTAAAGCTATAAACCACACTTTCATTACCTTAATTCCAAAAGGTGAGGAGGGGGTTCATATTTCAGATTATAGGCCTATTGCCTTATGTAATGTGTTGTACAAAATAATCACAAAGGTAATGGCTGAGCGCCTAAAACCTCTTCTTCACAACATTATCTCCTCTGAGCAAGGGGGTTTTGTTGAGGGTCGACAGATTCTGGATGGGGTGGTTCTGGCCCAGGAAGCAATCCATTCAATGCACACTTACGGGAATAAAGGGATGTTCATAAAACTGGACATGTCAAAGGCTTATGACGGGGTTGAATGGAGTTTCCTGGCCAAAATGATGGCTGCCTTTGGTTTCTCTCAGGATTGGATAGAGTGGGTCATGAGTTGTGTCTCCTCCCCGACTTACTCTGTTCTAATCAAGGGCCTTCCTTCGCAACCTTTTGGAGCTTCTCGGGGTCTTCGCCAAGGGGATCCTTGTTCTCCTTATCTTTTTCTCATTTTGGCTGAAGGTCTTGGCAGACTTTTCTTGAGGAGAAGACAACAAGGCAGATTATTGGGTATTAGGGTGGGGGACGAAGTTTTAACGCACCTGCAGTTTGTGGATGACACTGGTTTGATGGGAGTGGCCAGCTTCAGGGAAGCAAGAACGATTAGGGATACTCTTAATGTCTATCTCAGGGCTACTCAACAGGTCATTAATGACAAGAAATCCAAAGTGGTCTTTTTTAATCTGGAGCAAAGGCTTCAGAACAGAATTTTAGAAATCCTGGGATTCACTAGGACTTCTCTCCCTGTGGTTTACTTGGGGATCCCCTTGCACTTTAAGAAGCTGAAATTAGACACTTGGAGGAATTTTTTGGAGTGTATCAAGGACAGAATTAATCATTGGTCTCACAAGTGGTTAAGTTATGGTGGCAGATTAACGTTCTTACAGTCAGTCATTCAAGCCATGCCAATCTACAAATTTTCTATCCTGGCTGCCCCGCTTACAATATGGAAAGAGTTGGACAGGATGGCTAGAAAGTTTTTGTGGGAAGGAGCTAAGGGAGAGAGAAAGTGGGCCTTAGTGGGCTGGGATAAAGTCACCCAGCCCAAGGTAAAAGGTGGGCTAGGACTGAGAGGATCCAAGTTAAATAATCAAGCTTTGGCTGGAAAGTTGTACTGGAGGTGGATTTCCCAACCAACTTCCTTATTCAGTAGAATCCTAACTAGTAAATATTTGGGTCATGTTAACCCCAATGAGGTGGGCCGTTTCCCTTTGGATGGTATTGGATCCTTAGTGTGGTAGGCTCTCAAGCTAGGATCTCAGGTTATTAAAGACCAATTGTTTTGGAAAGTGGGGAGAGGGGAGAAGGCTCGTTTCTGGACCGATTCATGGGATCAGTACCCACCCATCATTGTTGAATTCCTCGAGTTACTACCAATAAAATCTGCCATAGAAACCAAGGGTTGGGTCCAAATTGAAAGTTATTTCAACACTACTCAGCTGGGGGAGTATAAGTTTAAGAAGTTTAAGAGGTTGGAGGAGTGGCCAATTTCAATCCCCCCGGAGTTGGCACCCATCTTGACCAAAATCTTGACAGAAAGGTTTCTCACTGGGAGAGACGAGGAGGATGAATTAGCTTGGGGCTATGGGAGCCTTGGTGTTTATACAGTGAAGGACGGATATGACAAGATCCTCCCAGAGCCTCCCCCCATTCTTATCCGGTTGAGGATTGGAGAAAGATTTGGCACTCCAAGGGCTGGCCGAAAGTAAACTTTTTTGCCTGGCAGTTTATGCACAATGGAATTCTCACTTTTGACAATCTCAGATGTAGAGGAATCATCGGTCCATCTCAATGTGTTTTATGCCACAAGAACGAGGAAACAGCTGATCACCTGATGTTTGAGTGCCCTTTCACGCGTCAGATTTGGAAGCGATGGTTCTCTCACTATAAAATCCAGGTTAATGGTGACATGAATCGGACTAATATTTGGGAAAGATGGAAGAGGGGTAGATTTAAATCTAAAGCTCTTCAAATTGGGTGGGAGCTTGGCTTATACTTCATTTGGTGGCAAGTGTGGTTGGAGAGAAATGCTAGAATTTTTAGAGAAACCTTTTCCTCGCTAGATGGAGTTTGGCAGGTCATCTGGAGCAAAGTCACGAAAACTGTTGCCGTCTACGCTAAAGAGGAAACTCAGGTTGGTCCTGGGCCAATGGAAGAGGGAGTTGAAAAGCAAGAGGGACAGGACAGAGCTAGTTGGAAACCACCCCCAGAAGGTTGGATTAAAATCAATACTGATGGAGCTGCAAAGGGCAATCCGGGTAGTGCCGGAATTGGCATGGTCTGCCAGAATCATGAGGGATCAGTGCTCTATTGGGAACTGCAAGGCTTGGGAAGAGCCACAAACAATGAAGCAGAAGCCATTGCTATCAAATCTGCTTCTATTTGGGCAATTACTCAGGGCCACAGGAGGATAATTCTTGAATCTGATTCTCAAATACTGGTTGGAGCTCTAGATTGCATGAGGAACTTTGCGTTGAAAGCATGGAGGTTGAGGATTCTGGTCTCTCAAATCAAGGAATTATGGAGGGAATTAGATGATGTGATTCCAGTTTATGTGAGTAGAGATTTAAACAAAGCGGCCGATTTCCTGGCTAAGATGGGTGCTGAGAAAGAGGTAGGGGTGCCGTTGCACAGTGACATGCCTATTGAGGATGAGGTGATTAGGCAGGGCCTTGAAAGATCCTTGAGCCAATGATCAAAGAAAAAGCAAAGGGTGGTTTTTGTCACGATATCGCGACCTGTTGCGCCATCGCGGCCATTGGAGGAAAGTTGTCGCGATATCGCGACATGTTGCGCCGTCGCGGCCACTGGAGGAAAGTTGTCGCGATATCGCGACATGTTGCACCGTCGCGGCCGTTGGAGGAAAGTTGTCGCGATATCGCGACATGTTGCCCGTCATGGCCGCTGGAGGAAAGTTGTCATGATATCGTGACATGTTGCGCCGTCGCGATCGCTGGAGGAAAGTTGTCGTGATATCGTGACATGTTGCCGTCGCGGCTGCTGGAGGAAAGTTGTCGCGATATCGTGACATGTTGCGCCGTCGTGGCTGCTAGAGGAAAGTTGTCGCGATATCGCGACATGTTGCGCCGTCGCGGCCCCTGGAGGAAAGTTGTCGTGATATCGTGACATGTTGCACCGTCACGGCCGCTGGAGGAAAGTTGTCGCGATATCGCGACATGTTGCGCCGTCGCGGTCTCTGGAGGAAAGTTGTCACGATATCGTGACATGTTGCATCGTCGCGGCCGTTGGAGGAAAGTTGTCACGATATCGTGACATGTTGCGTCGTCGCGATCCGCTGGAGGAAAGTTGTCACGATATCGCGACATGTTGCGCCATCGTGGCCGCTGGAGGAAAGTTGTCGCGATATCGTGACGTGTTGCGCCGTCGCGGCCGCTGGAGGAAAGTTGTCGCGATATCGTGACATGTTGCGCCGTCGCGGCCAAGGGAGGAAAGGTGTCGCGATTTCGTGACATGTTGCTCCGTCGCGGCCAAGGTTGGGAAGGTGTCGCGATTTCGTGACATGTTGCTTTGTCGCGGCCAAGAGAGGAAAGTTGTCATGATTTCGTGACATGTTCCTTCGTCGCGGCCAAAGGTGGAAAGGTGTCGCGATTTCGTGACATGTTGCTTCGTCGCGGCCATGGGAGGAAAGTTGTCATGATTTCGTGACATGTTGCTCCATCGCGGCCAAGGGTGGAAAGGTGTCGCGATTTCGTGACATGTTGCTCCGTCGCGGCCAAGGGAGGATTGTTGCCGTGATTTCGTGACATGTCACGATTTCGTGACAGGTTGACTTTTTGCGGTCAGAGGAGTTTTGTGTCGCGATATCGCGACTTGTAGCTTTTTCGCGGCCAAAGGTGAAGTCGGTGAAAGCGGCGCGATTTCGCGACAAGTTGTTGTAAACAGACCAATCAGCCTCCTCAGCTAGCTTGTTATTGGTTCAAGAGATTTGGCTCCATTGCAAATCTTCCTCTTCTCTTGTAATCATGTGCTTTCTTTGTTTTCGGCTGGGAAGTGTCTATTCCCAATTGTAACTGATCTTTGTTTTAATACAAGTTTTTTTCAATTTTTTCAAAAAAAATATTTATATGTTCATGTATTATAATATATAAATATAAATAAATAAAAAATTAAAACATAATATAATATATTATATTATATAATATGTAATACAATATAATATAATATAATGAAATGAATAAACTATTATACTATACATACTAATAAGAAAAGCAAAAGGAATGAAAGCAAAATAAAATTTCACAGATATATTTATATGCCTACGGATTAAAATAGAGTCCTCACGAAATACTTGGCTTTATGAAAGATCTCATGTTTTGTTTCGATTAAGGGTTTAACACGATGTTTGTTTGCATTACAGATACATGAAGACATGCGGAGTTCGAGATGGAGTTGGACACTAAAGACGAGGCGAAGGCCTAGACTTGAGCCAACGGAGACCCCATGCGAGGCGAATGACGTGGTCAAGGATGATGCACCCACCAAGGATTTGCTGACCAATTAGAATGCGAAAGACGATAGCATGGTGTAGACGTCCGATTGGCTACAATGCAAAGGTCGCATTCGGACATAGACAACGATATCGAGGACATCGCGAGGGTTTCAGAGCAAAAAATAATGATGACAACAGTGGTTGGAGTTGAAGACCCGACATTAGAGAGTGTAGAATGAGGGTTTCGAAGGTTCTGACGATACAAAAACCAATAGGATACGAGAGTACGTCTACGCGACGTGGATGTACTGGACGAGAGAGTGATGAGGCAATAGACGGATGTTAGCAAGCCGAAGACGTGACTAGTGAGCAGGGGGACTACCTCACCGGAGAAGTGACATGGCACGAGGGACCCACGAGGCCACCATGTAGTAGATAAAACAAGGCATATGTGGATGTGGGCCCATTACAGGTGGACCAGGCATTCGTGGTAGTTTTACAGTGAAAAGAAGCATTGATGGAAATGAAATTCTGTGATCGAAACTTACAAGACCTGTGCTCGGGTGTATACACGAATATGGAGAATGATGAAGCAGGAAATTAGCAATAAGTTGCTCAACTACCATGAGGTGAAGCGTCAAATCTCCATGCACAAGAATATTGGCTTGAGGAATGTTGAATTGATGAGGAATCTGGCAGTTTCATGTTTAAAAGAGCCCACATATAATGAAGAACACGCACAGACATCTCGCAGGTGATAGAGAGAGGAATCTTTGGCAGGTGACAGTGGACAACATTCAAGGCCCTCTCCATGCGGCGAGGATGGGCGGCGTTAACGAGGTGACCAGTTGATGCACAAGGATGTAGCAAGCATTATTGGTAACGTACGTGGACACCAATTCAGATGCGATGCCCAGTAGCATTTTGAATGGGCGCAACTGACTTGGAAGGCAGCGTGGACTCCAGGTGGGAGATTCAATAAATGTAGTAGTTGTTGAGTTGCACGTAAAGGATAAATTCTTGATAATGAGGTTACCATGGGTGTAATATTTTCAAAATGGGTAGTATAAGCCATGGCAACATACCATGTTTGAAAGCAGTATTGACACCCAAGGTTTATGAAACAAAACGTAACGGTAGTCGCGTTGCATTGCACAGATCAATGCCCCAAATCCAGGGTGGAAGAAAGAGCCACAACAAGATGTCTATGACAGATTGGGCGACAAGTTTTGATGTAAGTAGACCGGTTTCACAATAGCGGCGATGTAGCAACAAATCTGGCATGGCCACGTGGATTTCAACAACAGATGAAGATAGTTATGGGCAAGGATAAGACGTTACGAGAAGGGCAATTTGACATATTAAGGGGAATTCCAGGAACGTGTGAAGATAGCAAACAAGGCAATAGTGATACCGAACAACCTCGAGAGCTCCATGGTGATGGTGACAGAGGAAACGTTGGCATGGTGATAATCAGGGTAACCACATGTATAACACGTGGGATGTCCCACATTCGAACATAAGGAGCTCAATTAACGGTAGCAGGGCAGGTCAAAATGCAGCGATGTCGGAGATGCATCCATCGAGGTCGTATGGGTCATGGCCTCATCGAACAATGGCATCAAAAACCTAATGTAAACCAAAGGAGGTAAGAAGCGTTTCAAAGTGAAATGTTATAAGGCATTATTGTGGCAAAGGGGACGTTACATTGGCATAAGGAAGAAGAACGAATAGAGGTAAGAAAGAGAAAACAGAAAGGAAAATGTAAAGTCATGGAGAAATGAACAACATGTGAAACAGATTTGAACCAAACAGGAGAATGCCCCATGAGGGAAAATCCATCGAAACAAAGAATGAAAACAAAAATGGCGAAACCAAGTGAAGAGGACAATGGAAAGCCAAAAGACAAAAATTGGCACCGGAAAACTTTAAATACTCCCTCGAAGGATAAACAAGGGGTTGGAAACTTCTAAAACAGAGTTGCAGAGCTGAGGGCAAGAGGCCATTCTGGACCTGCTTTGGATTGTTTTTCTTCCACTTTTTATTGTTTTGGAGAACCATATTTCTGCAATGTACAAGGACATATTTTTAATGCAGATAGCTTTTCAGAAAGTTGCATCTTATGGACAAGAAAGGAGGAGTCATTTTCTGCATGCAAGATTAAATGTCTATTTTTTTTCCCTTTTCAGATTTTAGGCTTGTAAATGGAGTTTATGCAAGTTTCTTGATTGCTTCATGTGAATGCTTAAATCTGAAAACCTCATTTAAACCCTAGGAGCCAACACTTAGCTTATTCGGATTGTGCTTGTTTTGCAAGTCCAATAGGTTAGGTTGCATGCATGAAAACCTCACATCTTAGGTTTTGTCGGAATAAGATAGCATCAAACTGAATGTATCATGTGTTTCATTTTCTGCATTTCATTTTCATTTTCTGCATTTTATTTTTTCAGAAATTTTAATTTTTGTTTTAATATTCAGGCATTAAAATAAAAATTAAAAAAAATTCAAAATTCAAAAACAATTTCACCACTGCGTAGGTTGTACTTAATAATTCCAATACGTACTTTGAAACCATTGCGTAAATGGAGTTTATGCAATTTTCTTGATTGCTTCATGTGAATGCGTAAATCTGAAAACCTCATTTAAACCCTAGGAGCCAACACTTAGCTTATCCGGATTGTGCTTGTTTTGCAAGTCCAATAGGTTAGGTTGCATGCATGAAAACATCACATCTTAGGTTTTTCCAGAATAAGATAGCATCAAACTGAATGTATCATGTGTTTCATTTTCTGCATTTCATTTTCATTTTCTGTATTTTATTTTTCCTGAAATTTTAATTTTTTTTTAATATTCAGGCATTAAAATAAACATTAAAAAAAATTCAAAATTCAAAAAAAATGTCACCATTGCGTAGGTTATACTTAATTCTTCCAATACGTACTTTGAAATTTCATTTTCGGAGTTGTTTAGTATTTTTAAAAATTCATCGAAGTTGCTATTTTATTACAGATTTTGAAAAATCCGAAAATAGAAAATTTCTATTTTTGGGCCGAATTTCATTTTTTCAGTTTCATTCTTCATTCATGAGCCTATGATGATATTCCCTTCATGAAAATTCTAATTTCAATGAAGGAGTCGTGTTTATGGCACTTTGCAAATTACCATTTTGGGAGCAATCAAAGCACTAAATTATTCGTCTTGATGAAAATCTGATTTCATTTAAGAAGGATAATTAAAGTGGCATTTTGAAGATACATTTGAAGACCTTATTCATGATTGAGGATTTAATGCAAGATAAAATCTATTTTAAAACCCTCAATATGAAAGGAATTAAGGCATTACATCATGATCATATGAGGGCCAACTCACATTTGCTTTATTTTGGTTCAATGAACGATCACTCAAGTTTCATGGTAAAATAAACCAACATTGCCCCTTGTTTACAGTTACTTGCAATCACTAAGGTGTTCCAAGCATTTAAATTGAATATCTTTATTTGAGATTACTAATACACATATGCAAATGCTAATATAGCGGAGACCCTGGAGAAGTTGTTTGTTTAACTTCTTTGCAAGAGGGGATTTGGAACCCAAATCCTAAGGGAGAGTGTACTTTCACAATTGGGTGAAAATACAACTCAACAAGATGGTTATCCCCATGGAAGTATTTTTTGGCAACCCCCTCAAGTGGTGAGTGCACGAGGGAGGTGACAAGGCCAAGGATGAACCACTTGATAAAATTATTCAATGGTAATAAAAAGAGGGTTGAGGTAGGGGCGGATAAGGAAATGGGGGTGGGTTAATTAAGAGTCGAACTCCTACGAAGAGGGTAGAAGAATGAGTGTAAATAGATATGGTGGGTAATGGATAGGCAACCATAGAGAAAGGGCAGACCCAAACACTAAGGGACCCCATGTACATTGCGTAAAGAGGTAAAATAAATAAAGAGGTGTGTAGAGCCCAAGGGGGCGAGTGTAAAAAGAGGTGCCCAAGGGGGCAAGTGTAAAAGGGATGCTCAAGGAGGCATTCTAAAAAATAAAATTCCCAAGCAAGGAAAATATAAAACAATGTCATAGGTATATAGAACTGGGTCTTGTGGGTGAAATTTTGCACCCTTCACCCACTCTTTTTGTTAAGAGGTGATTTCCTCTTTTTTTGAAGAAGTTTGCCAAATTTTGAAGGATATCATCGGTCAGATGAAATAATTCAAGTAGCGGCATTGTGGTCATGGGAACACCAAATTAGTGGGTGAATGGCGAATGGACGCAAAATGGGTGATAGAGTAAATGAACAATCCACCCTTGGCCTTGGGTAGAACTTTATAAAAGACCCACTCAACTTCTTGGGTGGCCCTTCCAAGTGACTAGCGAGGGTGGAAGAATTGTGCAACCCTACCCTTGGGGATGAGAAATTTTCCCATCCATATTGGGTGGGAAATACAAGCTCAAATTGGGCAAAACTTTAGGGAAATGCCCACCCTCTCTCCATAGTGCCTCTATGGGTGAAAATAAGAACAAAGGAAGCACCCACCTAGCATGAAGAATTGCTATCATCGCCCAAAATTCAAATGTATGATTGACCCATTGTTGTAGTAGTCCAAGTACCTTATACCATACATGGAAGTGATAGATTTCCTATGTGATGCTCCCAAGGTGCTCCAATATGCATCACTAGATTTTTTGAGATGTTTATAGCACTTGTATTATCACATAGTATGGGAATAAGATGATCATGTTTTATCTTGAAGTCTTCCAAAGTTCTCTTCATCCATAAAACTTGTGTACAAATTGCTGCTGCTACAATGTATTCTGCTTATGATGTGGATAAGGATACTGAAACCTGCTTCTTTCTTAGCTAGGAGACTAAACAACCTCCAAGAAATAATGCTCCTCCAATTGCTCTTTTTCGGTCATCAATGCTGCTAGCCCAATCTGCATCAGTATATGTTGTCAGTGAAAAACTATCACTTTTGGGACCAAAGCCTAAAATCCATAGTCCCTTTTAGATACCTTAAAATTATTTTTACGACTGCCATGTGTCTCCTTAGGTGCTACTTGAAACATTACCACTAATTCCACTAACTGTAAAATGTCTGGTATTGTAGCTATAATATATAATAAACCACCAATCATAGATCTATATAATCTCTGATCTGCCTCTGGAGATTCATCATACTTACTCAACTTGCATCCTGTGACCACAGGGGTACTTACCGGTTCACAATATTCTAACCTGAATTTCTTTAACATTTCTTTTATATACTTGGATTGTGAGAGAAACACTCCTCTTTTTTATTGTGAAATTTGAAGTCCAAGAAATAAGGACAATTCACCAAGCATAGACGTCTCAAATTCATTTTGCATGTTATTAGCAAATTCTTTACACATATTATCATTGTTTCCCCTAAAAATAATATTATCAACATAAACAACCACTATTAGTAGATCACTCCCTTCATTTTTGATGTATAAATTATTGTCTGCTATTCCTTTTCTGAATCCCTGTTCCTAAATATACTTATCCAATCTTGAGTACCATGCTCTTGGAGCCTGCTTTAGACCATACAATGCCTTTTTCAATATGCATACATGATCTAGTTTATCTGTAAGTATGAATGCCTCTAGCTGTTCAATGTAAACTTCTTCTTCTAGAACACCATTTAGAAATGCTGACTTGACATCCATATGATATACCTTGAAGTTCTTGAAAGTTGAGAAAGCTAAAAATATCCTTATTGCTTCAAGCCAGGAAACTGGAGCAAAAGTCTCATCAAAGTCAATTCCTTCTACCTGTGCATAACCTTTGCATACTAACTTTGCTTTATTTTTGATCACTTGTCCATCTTCATTTAACTTGTTTCTGAAAATCCATTTTATGCCTATCACATTTTTATCCTTTGGTCATGGAATAAGTTCCCAAGTTTTGCTCTTCTCTATTTTATCTAATTCTTCATCCATTTCCTTAATCCAAAATTATCCTCACTTACCTGAGTGAAATATTTTGGCTCAATTTTAGATAGCAAAGAAAAATTTGCTTGTTGAGATGGTTTTATTATTCTTCTCCTTGTATGTCTTTCATCTGGATTCTTGATGATCTTCTCTTTTCGATTATGCTTTTAAACATACCTAGATGGAGTTCTGGGAAGAAGTCTTTGTGTTTCTTATTCTTATTTATCTAATTCCTCACCAAATTCTTCTTGACAAAATCCATCTTCTTGATACACAATTTGTTGAACTGGTTCTCTTTAATCTATATTCTCATCAATTGTTACATTCATACTTTCCACCATAGTGCATGTTATTTTATTGAAGCATCTGTAGGCTTTACTCCTTGTGTAATAACCAAGAAAAATTCCCTCATCACATATTGGATCAAACTTGCTTAAGTTTTGATCTTCCCATATTATGTAACATTTGCTTCTAAAAATTCTAAAGTGTTTTACAGTGGCAGGTCTTCCTTCTCAAAGATCATATGGAGTCTTGTGATGATTTACCCTCATTTGAGCCCTAGTAATTATGTATACTGTTGTGTTTAAAAATTCTCTCCAAAAACCATCTGATAGCTTAGATTTATTTAACATAGCCCTAGACATATTTTCAATAGTCCTATTTTTCCTTTCAACTACCCCATTTTGTTGAGGAGTTCTTACTGTTGAGTACTCTCTCTTGATACCATGTTGTTCACAAAACTCTACAAATTAATTTGAAGTAAATTCTCCTCCTCTATCATATCTCAGACACTTAATCCTTTTTCCAGTTTCATTTTCAATCAATTCCTTAAATGCTTTGAATTTTTCAAAGGCCTCTAACTTCTCTTTTAGGAAGGCCACCCAAAAAATTATAGAATAATCATGTATAAACAGTATAAAGTAGCTATCACCCTGAATACTTTGTGTTTTGGTAGGACCACATAGATCAATATGTATTAGGCTCAATGGCTCAGATGACATATATCCTTTTGATTTAAAGGTTGTCCTAGTTTGCTTTCCATGTTGATAGGGTGCACAAATTGTTTTTTGAGGTCTTCTTAGTTTGGGTAAATCTCTAACCGCCTATTTATTGCTTATGTTGACTATGTTGTCAAAATTCAAGTGATCCAATCTTCTATGCCATAGCCGAATTTCATCTTCTTGTGATAGAAAGCACTTTTTCCCTTTGATCTCACTGAGCATGTATAAGTTGTTTGGGGTTCTTCTTGCATTGGCAATGATTTTTCTAGTTTTTGATTTGCTTATCTCACATCTATCTGGATGGAAAGTAACCATATACCCTTGATCACAAAGTTGACTTGTACTTAGCAGGTTGTGTTTTAACCCTTTAACATACAATATATTTTCTATTTTTGTTTTCCCATTATCTAAACTTAGAGTTTCTCTTCCACCAATCCTTTTTGATCCATGATCACCAAAACTTACTGATCCTCTATTTGTTTCTTTTAGTATAATAAATTTATCTTTGTCTCCTGTCATGTGAATAGAGTAACCACTATCAAGATACCATTGTTCTTCTTTATCCTGAGCATGAAGGGTTGTTTGAACTAACATTGATCTAGACTTAACATTTTCCCTTTCATATTTCCTAGTTGTTGAAATTGCTTTTCTAGACTCAGGAAGCATCATTTTACACCATCGAGACTTGTGACCAAAATTATTGCATTTGTAACATATAATATCATCATCCATGATAGGTGCAAAGGAATTGAAATTTCTATTGACATTATTTCTTTCCTGATGAATATAGTGTACAACTCTATGACCATATTTATTACAAGTAAAGCAATGACCATGGAAGAAATTATGTAACCTATTTGGATGTCTTGGAGTTTGTGGTGAAGTAATATTCCTCTTGTGATTAACTCTTATCTAGGGTTCTCCTTTGCTTTCTTTCTTTCTTATATTCTTTGCTTGCTTATCCTTGTTTGAGGTTTCTACTTTTTGAAGACTTGATTCCTCTTCTGCTTCTCATATTCTACATCTTGTAGTACCTTGGTATTTTTAACTTCATTCGTTAGGTGGACAACTTCTGCTTCTAATATTTCACATTATGTTTCCTTGGATCTGAACAAATATATCATGTCCTGCTCAATCTTCTTTCCTTCTTCCACCCTAATCTTGAGTTCTATGAGATTTTTTATAAGTTCCATTCTTGCTTCTTCATCTTCTTGAACTTGTTCCTTCAAGATTGAATTCTTCTCTCTATGTCTTTCCAATTTTTTGAGGATAGCAGATAATTCTTCTTTTATGTCAAACATAGTCTCTTCTTCATTTTATGAAGTCATGTGTGATACTTATGGATCCTCCTCCAAGTTGTTAGTCTTTTCACAGAGGGAACCACTCTGATACCAATTGAAGAACATGTGCTTATACTGAGAGGGGGGTGAATAGTATATAATAAAAAAATTTGATTTTTAATCCAAATAATAGCATCAACAATATTAAAGAAGTAAACATCACACAAAGCATCACACACATGAGAGACATGATTTTACATGGTTCAACCAATGCGGGCTACTCCACGGAGAAAATATTTCTTATAATTTTTTCTCAAATGAATTCTCTTGGGAATCCTTACCTAAAACGTTTATGAACCTCTGTCTAAAGGATACACCAATCCCCTAAATCAAATTTATGGATATCTATCCACAGGATAACTTCTTCTCCTCTGCTCTGGCTGGTGATCCTCTAGAAGACTACTGCTCCCACTGCACTGGCTTGTGGATCTCTCTCTACTGAATATTCTTGTCCCCACTCAGAATACCTGTCCTCACTACCTTGGCAAATGGACCTCTATCCACTGGAGACTACTATCCTCTGCTCTATCACCTCCAAAGTTCTGTCTCAAATTTATACTAAAAACAGTCCTTCGATCTAGCACAATTCTGCTCAATCTCTATCCCTGATCTGGAATAAACTTATCCTCAAATATGAACCAAAATCTATCCTCAAATCTTCTCAAAAATTCCACATAAAACTTGCTTAAATATGCTCAACAAGTCCACACATAACTTGCTCATATCTACTCAACAAGTCCACATAGAACTTGCTTAAATCTACTCAACAAGTCCACATAGAACTTGCTCAAATATGCTCAACAAGTCCACACAGAACTTGTCCAATATCATAGAAACATAAAGAGAATTGTTAGAGACTCAATATGTTCTATACTAATCACAATGCTTAATTACTTTATCAACTCAAATAAGAATATAGAATAGTTTGTTTTATGAAACTTGAACAATCACTTCACACATCCACTTGACTAGGCTCAACCAAATCTACTCAACCAATCACTCAATGAAACACCCCTTTCCTACAAACCCTAGTCCAAGAATGTAAACACCAATTCAAAATATTTCCAACATTGCTCAACAATAAATCTCACATAAAAATGATACTCATGTTCTTTTCAAACCCTAGTTCAAATTCTTCACTCAACAACTCACTTCAACGACAATGGTTATAAAACAACTCTTTATTCTAGAAAACCTTGAAGCATTATCTCAACATTCTTAATAGGAAATCCTAATCAAGTCCTTTTCACTCCAAACTTATTTTCCAAAAAACCAATCAATCAACTCAACTATGGAAGAATGTGCTCATACATTTTCCTTGATGATGAAGTGCTCTCATAAATCTGTCACAACCACAAACACTTCTATGCCAAGCTCAAAGAGGTTAGAAGATAAATCTTTCTCACAATGTAATGTAAAACTCAATTACATCTTATCACTCCTCCTTTCAAAACAACCATCAACATACATACAATATTTTAAAAATAACACCTTATAATCTCCCAATTAAAAAAAAAATCAACATCTACCAAAATTAACCCAAAACCTCTTTAAATCAAATTTTAGTGGCAAGAAGAACTTTGGCAAAAATCAAATCCACTCCAATAACATAAATCAATTATCAATCAAATAACCTTTCATAAATCCTTATAACTCCAAATAACATGAACCAATTATCAATCAAATAATCTTTCATAAACCCTTATAACTCCAAATAGCACTTTATAGAAAACTTTAGGCAAATAAAATTTTAATTAAAAATACCTTTTCCACTAGTGGGATTCGAACCCACAATCTCTGCCTCCACGAGTGCTCTAGCCATGGGCTTAACCACCGCATGCGCTAGATGCACATTTGAGAGCTTAGGAGTACTTCGTGCTCTTTCTCCTAACCTGTAACTCAAAATGAACACGTCCCAAAAACTTTCCCCTTGGCGCTCAAGACAAACATGCCAATGGACTTACGAAGCACATGTTGCCAATGCTCTTACAAAACGCATGTTGCCAATGGACCACCATGTCATATGGGAGTGAAGCCTTCTCCTCCCTTTTAATCTTTTTCCTTGGCACTAAAAACAACACGAGTTCATCTTCTTCCTCAATAATTGCACGAATTATTTTTCTCTTTGGTCGCATAAAATAATCAAATAAGGGTAAGTTCTAAAGTCCTTTTGCGTGGTATTTATACATGATTTTCCCTTTTGCCATAGACGTTAGCGCTTCACTAAGATGACGTTGGCACTCCTTTAATATGACGTTGGCGTCCCTTTAAGATGACGTAGGCACTCATTTTTAAAACCTTTTATAATTTATAAATTATTTAAATTCTAAAAAAATTGAATTTTTATAAATTATATTTATAAAATTTTGACTTTAATAAAATTAAAGCCTTCCTTGGGATAAAATTTAAACCTTTAGTTTTTTTTTTTTAAAGCAAAAACCCCCTTGTAGGACCGCCTTGGTCTAAGAGACCACAAACAAGGGGTTCTACATCGTCAAAGTTACCCGGGAGTCGCACCCGACCCTTCCCGCACCAACATTATCAATTGGATTTTGGATACCCAATTCAACTTTTTGGTAGGGTGGAGATTTGAACTTGGGACCTCCCTTGGAGGATTGCCCTCTCCTTTCCAACTCACCTACAACACCTGGGTTAAACCTTTAGCTTGTACTCCACTGACTTGATGAAGATTATTCTACCACCTTGGTTTAAATAAAAACCTTAATTCTACCATCACAATATTTAAGGATGCCTTTATATCCTTATAATAATTTTAATAAAACCTTTTAATTTTCACCATGGTTTTAACACAAACCCTTATAAAATAATATTTTGATAACTTTTTCTTCAACTCTTTGTATTTTTCCTGGTGATATTACTGGTGTACTCCATGGTATTAATGATAGATTCATGTGTTCACTTTGGCATCAATGACAACTTCTCACCTTGACATCAATGACAACTAAATGAGCTCAAAATGTCCAACACGTTGAAGGTAGGATGTGATAGGAGGGAGAAATATACCAAAGATAAGCTTCCATAGTCTTGGTAAATGTTGACAACTATCATTAATGCTCTCACTTTAATATTTTATTAAACTAGGATGATGTCCTAATGATGTATGCTTTAAAGGTCTAAGAATTATGTCTTGGATATCAAGGTTCCAAACTAATATATAAAAATCAAGAATCATGTTGGCATAGCAGAATGTGTAGCCAAATAATTCAAACCCAAATAAAGGATGAAATAAACTCATCTAATGAAGAAAATTGGTAGAACGCTGAAGGTTCTAGCAAAATATTTAATAAATAAATAAATAAAATAACATCTAATTTAAGAGAATCATTGTTGCATTGATAAGGGGTCCCTCCAATGGTTTTAAATATATGTTTTATTATTCAATCATGGATGGTTTCAAATGATAGATTGTACAATGCTTTATACCTACCCTAACCCTAACCCTACGTCACTTCATTATGACAATTCATAATAATTAATATATTTAATTATTATGACTATCTAACCTTAACCCTAATAATATAATAATTAATTATTATATTATTAACTATACTAACCTTAGTATAGTAAATTTATTATATTATTATTATTATTATTAATAATGAAGGTTAGGATATGGGATCCTAACATGCCACCCCTCTTGGAAATAGCTTTGTCCTCAAAGCTGGGAAAGAGGAAATCGATACGTAAATTGATGAAGTATGTCCCTTGCCTAACTAGTCCACTAAGGTTTTCATGATGTCTTCCAACAATTGTTGAATTTGAGGTCACTTGAATTCTTTTCCAATGTGATTCTCGTCTACATAGAAATGGTTATATGATTTATTTTGCTATTGTGAGCATTCTATTAACTCATTAACAGATTTAGGTCAAGTGCGAGTATGAAGGATGTATTATCATATCTCTCGTTTACATCAAAAGTCCACTATTATGCTTTATTATGTTGAAACTAACTTCAATTTAATCCAAATTTAAAAATTAGAAGTAATATTAACATCTTTACCCATTATAAAAGGCCAAAATTTCCTTAATCATGCATTCCATAGTTGCCTACAATATTATCTCCTCTTCTAGACTGAAAATGTGTTTTGCTGACTTGCATTGCATTCGATCATGATAAGCATTTAGAAGTATTTTAAAACGTAACACCCTATCATGATCAAAGATACAGTGAAACAAGCTATAGCCAATGGTTGAAAATAATAAAATGCATCCCTCTCCTTTGTTGTACCTTGTAAACAACATCTTCTTAATGAGAATTATTTCATTTGATCTTTGATCACCTCCTCCTGTATCTTTGTTTGATGAAACTTTTCCTACTACCCCTATTTTTCCAGTGCTATGAATATATTTTTCACATTGCACATCCACAACAACATCTTTAACTTCCCCTGCATTAGTTTCACCTCAATGCTCTAGGATCGACTCTTGTGAGATATTCATACTGGTGTTGAAGTTTCTCTGTAAAATATTTCGTACATTACAAAAATTGACACTTTGAATATTCATTTTGATCCTTATCCATTCTTTGTTTTTCAAATACACCAAGTTGTCTTTCTAGAAACTTCTTTGACTGGTTTGGATCCGGGTCTGGAAGGTCAAGAGGTAGCTGTATAATTTTTTGTAAATATTGATCTGCTAATTCTTCAAGTTCTTTCAATTTTTTTTTATCTTCATACTTTTTTAATTATATCTCATTCAATGAAGGCTTTATCCATACCTAATATTATACTGATTTCACATACGACTAGTACAAAGTTGATAGCTGATAGAACCTGTAATATGACTGATTCATGGCATCTGTCAAGATCATCCACAAACACGATTATTCTGGGATTAGCACTGGCATTGAATACTGATGTGGATACCTTAGCCTCTTTAAAGGAGTCAAGACATAAGAATGATAAAGTACAACATGCATTAACCAAGTGCCATATATAGGCAACAATAGTGCACAGCAGAAATGGTTTTCTACCAACTTCCACTTTGAGAAATTTTATATCAGAGATTACTTTTTCCTGATAGCCAAGATTTTCAGCATGGTTAGGGAATTGTATGTAGTTCATTAACTGAGTGCTCACTGGATTTACCATGTTCATCACTGACTTCACTAATGTCCACACTGTAATGAGTACAGTAAAAAAAAATAGCAAGGATGCATCGAAAGATAACTCTCATCCATATATCTTGCTTTTGTTTTTCCCATGTGTTTCTCCATGATGTGCTTATCCATTGGGCTAGTGTCATTGTTTCTTCCTCTCTGGTAATTTCAATGCTTCTTTATCATTACTATACTTTCATGCATTGTAAAGGACACTGATAATAGCCGGTACACTTTCTTCCATCGAAGAATCATCAAGTTCCATGAATAGGTAACTTGCACCCATAGCAACTACTCTTTTAAAAATATAATTATATTTATTTTCATATCTGTTTAAAAACAAAAAGAATGAGTCTTCATCCTTTTTGGTTCCCTTCCATATTTGTATCTTTTTCATCAAAGGGGTAAAAAAAAATCTATAACAAGAAAAATATCATGCAACATTATTTTCATCTTTCTAGCAAACAAATCTCATTTAAACTCTTCATAGATTTCCAAAAGTTTAATTTTTTTCTTAATTCTTGTCTTCTGCTTTCTCCTTTTTAGATAGTTTTAACTTTTCAGCTCTAGAAAAGTCCGAATTTGAGCTGTCTTTAATATTAGAGAAAAGAAGTTTTCAGGATAACCATTTGGTTACTATCATCTAAATTTTTCTTGTTGTAAAAAAATAACTCTTAGAAGGTGGGAAGCTTCCTATCACAAATAGTGAAGAACTTCATTTTCATTTCCTGAAAGTCAAAGTTACTTTCCTCATGTAGAGATTATTGGACATTTTGAGTAGATATGTTGTCATTGATGTCAAGAGTGAGTGGTCATTGATGTCAAGATTTCAGCACCAGTCAATGGCAGTTTCAATGGGCAGCATCAGTTTCAGGTTCTCCAGTTTCAGTTGATCAAGACCCGGTTTTAGGACGTCAGATATGGTCTAAAGTGCAAAAATCCCAAGTGAATAATATTATAATATTATAAAGGGAAGTTTTAAATTAATTATAAATTAATTTACTTAACTTAAAGTTATTTAAATTAATTATTAATTAATTTTGATATTAATTATAAGATTAATTTATATTAATTTTTAACTAACCCTAAGGAGGGTTATTAAAATTAATTTGAAATTCAAAATTGAATTTCTAAGCATCGACGTGGGAAGAACATTTATCATGTGTATAAAAGGGGGATTACCCACCTTACCATAACTCCCAATGCTTTTCGAATGATATCCCATGCTATGCAAACTATATGCGAATCGAGTGTGCAACAAAGGTTTTTAATTTTTTAAAGTGCTAAGGGAAGGTGAGAACATATCATCAACCAAGGAGGGAGCCTTGGTCACCAACTATTGGTAGCATAGTTGGCAACCATGATAGTGGCAAGTCATTAGGGCAATGACAAGTGCAGGTTCGAATCCCCATGGAGGATCATTTTTGGTTTTGCTGGAAAACATGATGGATAAGGTAGAAAGGGAAGGAAGGTTGAATTCCTTCACATGGGTGCCTCTAGCCCATGTGGTGGGCTCCAAAGTGCTAAGGCGCTTGGCGCTTGGGGAGACGATGGATTGAATCACGTCGAAACCCTTTTTGAGGGATAATAAGGTATGCATTAAATTTTGAGCATCGGATTTGTCGGAGAAGGTTGTTGAGGTATTAAAAATTAATTTTTGCATATTTCATGTGGTATATGAGGTTTTAGGGAGTTATAAGGATATTGTAAAATAAATTTTTGATATTATTTGTTTTAGGGTTTGAAAAAGAAATAAAGGTGTTTTAGAAAGATTGGTTGTGATTTTTGTGGTGTTGGATATTATTTTAAGTTGGAGTTGATAAGGTGTATCCAAGTAATTATTTTTATGTATGGTTTGAGGAGTGTTAATTTTAAAAGGGAGAAATAAGGTATATTTGAGCTTTGATTATTTTTGTGTCCAAGGAATATTTTTGAGAGAGTATTGGAGTAATATTTTGACATCTAACCTCCTTGAGTTTGGCAAAGAAGTGTTTATGATTGTGGTAGATTTGTGTGGTCTACTTCTCATCAAGCAAAAAGGTATGGGCACATTCTTCCTTGATTGAGTTGATTGGTTGGTTTTCTGGAAAACAACTTTGGAGTGAAAAGGACTTGATTAGGTTTCCTTATTGAGTTGTTGAGCTATTGTGAAGATTGTTTTATAAGCATTGTTGTTGAGGTGATTAAGTTGTGAAGAACTTGAACTAGGGTTTGGAAAGAACATAAGTATCATTGTTATGTGAGATTGGTTGATAAGCATTGTTGGAAATATTTTGAGTGAGGGTTCATATACTTGGACTAGGGTTTGTGAGCAAGGATTATTTCATTGAGTGATTGGTTGAGTAGAGTTGGTTGAGCCTAGTCAAGTGGATGTGTGAAGTGATAGTTCAAGTTCTATGAAATAAATTGTTCTATATTCTGAATTGATTTGAGAAAGAGGTTGAGTGTTGATGAGTGTGAAACATATTGAGTCTCTAACAATTCTCTATATGTTTCTGTGATAAAAGAGAGATTGAAAGTGATTGAGAGTTTGTGAGTGTGAAGCATATTGAGTCTCTAACAATTCTCTATATGTTTATAAAAGAGTGATTGAAAGTAATTGAGCATTATGATGAATGTGAAGCATATTGAGTCTCTAACAATTCTCTTTATGTTTCTATGAGATTGGATAAGTTCTAGTGTGGACTTATTGAGCAGATTTAAGGCAAGTATTTGAGAAGACTTGTGGACAGATTTGTGTGAGCTTTTGTGGAAGCTTACAATACAGATTGAGAGCATATTTGGACAAGTTCTAGTGAGGACTTGTTGAGAAGATTTGGACAAGTTCTAGAGAGGACTTGTGGACAGATTAGTGTGAGATTTTGTGGAAGCTTACAAGGTAGATTTGAGATAAGTCTTTGAGAAGACTTGTGAGCAGAGTTGATTGATTTGTTCAAACCTTGAGTTAAGGTTTGGGGCAGATCTAGCAGAGTTGATTTGTGATTGAGTCAAGCTTTGTGTAAGGCTTGAGGATAGATATTGAGGATAGATTTGTGCTAGATCGAAGGACTATGTTTAGTATAGATCAGAGGATAGATATTGAGGATAGATTTGTGCTAGACCAAAGTTTGATTAATTTAGTATATATTTGAGGATAGAGTTTGGTGTAGATTTGAGGATAGGTTTGTGCCAAACTAGAGACAAAGATTGAGTATATTTATGCTAGACCAAAGGACTATGTTTAGTGTAGATCTGAGAGTAAGATTTGGAAGGTGATAGAGTATAGAGGATGACAGTATCCAATGGATAGAGATCCATTAGCCAGGGCAGTGAGGATAGGTGTCTTCAGTGGATAGAGATCCATTAGCCAGAGTAGTGGGGGCAATAGTTCTTCTAGAAGATCACCAGTCAGATCTTAGGAGAAAGGAGTTCTCCTATGGATAGAGATCCATGAACTTGATTAGGGGATTGGTGTCTCCTTTGGATAGAGGTCCATAAACATTGTAATAGGGAAAGGATTCCCAAGAGATTGATTGAGAAAATTTTAGTGAAATATTTTCTCTGTGGAGTAGCCCACATTGGGTGAACCACGTAAAATTGGTGTCTCTATTGTGTGTGGTGATTTATGCATTTCTTTGATTACTACTATTGATATTACTATCTTTACATTGCATAATATTGATTGGGAAAGAAAAGTAAAAAGTGGTCTTATACTATTCACCCCCCTCTCAGTATAAGCTTGTGTTCTTCAATTGGTATCAGAGTGGGTTCCTTTGGAAGAGTTTAACAACTTGAAGGAAAATATTTCAAGAACACAATGGATTCCAAGAATGTGTCCTCAGATAATTCAACACCAATATTTTATGGAAGTGATTATATATATTGGAGTATGAGAATGAAGATTCACCTGATGGCACTTGGCAATGAAATTTGGGAAGCAGTTGAAAATGGATACATACCACCAGTTGATCCACCTACGGATAAGGAAGGTAAGCTTCTACAACATTACAATTCAAAAGCAATGAATGCACTTTTGAGAGGTTTGCATAGAACAGAATCAATAAAAGTTATGCATTGTAAATATGCAAAAGGAATTTGGGATAAGTTGCAAAGCATATATGAAGGAGATAAAGGTGTCAAGAAAGCAAAGATACGAAATCTCAAAGGACAATTTGAAGAGTTAAGAATGAAGGATGAGGAAAACATTAGTGCTTATCTACTTCGTGTGGATGAGGTTGTTAATGCCTTGGAAGGACTTGGATATCAGACTGAAGAATCTGATATTTGTGATAAGATCTTAAGATCTCTTCCAAAGAGATTTAGTGAAAATATTTCTGCTATAGAAGAATCAAAAGATGGTGATTCTTTGACAAGAGATATGTTACTTGGTATTCTTATAGATTTTGAGTTAAGAACAAAAGAGGAACCTAATATTCAGAAGGAAGCAACCTTCAAAGCAATTAAGAAGACAAAGGGTAAGAAGTCAGAATCAAGCAATGAGTCATCCAGTGATGAAGAAGCTAATTATGGCAGAAGGAATAAAGATTCAAGAAGATCTAAAGATGCAAAATCTATTAGATGTTTCAATTATGGAAAGTATGGTCACTATGCAACTGATTTTCGAGAAGCTAAAAATAACAATGATGAAGAAAAATAAGATTACAGGAACAAGGAATAAAAAAAATACAGGTACCAAAAGAAAGGTAAGGATGGACAAAGTAGACAAGGAAAGAAGTTCTTTCAAAGACAAAAGAGGAGCTACTATGCAGACAAGGCAAGTAAGTACTCAAGTGATAGTGATAATAGTTTTTCAGATAATGATAAAGATGAAGTCCTATTTATGATTGAAGAAAAAGAAGTCAAGAAAAGGTCACCAATAATTCTCAAGTGTTTTAGATGTGGTAACTTTGGACATCTTGAAGATAGTTGTACAAGGAATGGTTTTAGTTTTAGTGATGATGAATATGAGGATGCACTTGAAGGACCAGAAGAGAATCTTCTAATGGCACTAGAAGAAGAAGAAGATGATCCTATAGAAGATAAGTCAAAATAAAATGAAGATGTAGACAAAGGCAAACAAATAGAGGAAGAATCAAAAAAAGAAGGATTTGATCTTAAGGCAGAACTTATTTATGCTCTTGACACATTAAAGAAGGTAAGAAAGCAAAACTCTAAACTTGAGTTTCAGTTTCAAGAATGTGATGAAGAAAGAGAAAAGCTTATAGAGGATCTAAACAAGTCAATGGCTAAGACAAAGAAGTTCAAGGATAAGTTAGAAGCAAAGGTCTTAGAATGTGAAAGGTTAGAACAAGAAGTAGCTCTACTAAGGGAAGATTTAGAAAAATCCAAGGATAAGCTACACAAGTTTGGAAAGAGTTCAAAGATTATGGATAAGATGATCAAGGTACAAATAAGGTCAACAAACAAAACAGGTCTTGGTTTTGAACAAGCTCAAAAGAAACATGAAGAAGAGTCAACCTCAAGTTTTGAAGAAGAAGAAACTTCAGAAGAAGACAATGTAAGAGAAAGTGAGACTTCTGAGGATGAGTTGGACAACAAAAAGTTCAACAAGGAAAGGAACAATGCACAAAGAAGAAATAGATGGAACAACAATCAAAATAGGTTAAGAGAGACTAAGAGACCAATGAGGTCAAGACAAGGAAAATTCAATGGAAGATGTTTCTCATGTCATAGATTTGGGCACATGGCTTCACAGTGTAGGACACATGAAAGACAAGAATATGGGAATTTCAGGAACATACAACCTTTCCATGGGTATTGCTACTCATGTAATCAGTTTGGTCACAAGGCAATGAATTGCAAGGTTCATGATAGAAAAGGATATGGCTTCACTAGGAGAAATCCCAAGACATTTGCACCTCCAAGGAATAATAACATTAAGTGTTATAAGTGCAATAATGATGGACATACAACAAAGTGGTGTAGAGCAGACATTCCAGAACCAAGCATGAACATGAACATGAACAGAATAGGAACAAGAATATGGATATGAACATGAACAGGAATAGGAACAAGAAAAGGAATATGGATATGGATATGAATAGGAACAGGAATATGGACATGGATAGGAATAGGAACATGGACATGGAGAGGAATAGTCAAAGGAATCAGAAGGATCAGATAAGAAGGAAAGAGGATAAAGGTAAAGACCAGTGCTTGCTAGGAGTAGAAATACTCCCACCCCAGAATTAACCACCTCAAGAGGAGGTGGGGGAGGGGCTAAGCTAAGAGACTCATTCTTAGCCCCGAGCCCCAAAGGTGACCCTTTGCCATTGATGTCAAAGGGGGAGAGATTTGAGTAAGGGGGAGAGATTTGGTTTAAGGAGAGAGCATTGAGTCAAGGGGAGTAGAACAAGAAAAAGGTCAAGTGTTTGGTAAAAAGAATTTGGGTTGCCATCAATGACAAAGGGGGAGATTGTTGGACATTTTGAGTGGATAAGTTGTCATTGATGTCAAGAGTGAGTGGTCATTGATGTCAAGATTTCAGCACCATTTAGTGGTAGTTTCAGTGGGCAGCATCAGTTTTAGGTTCTCCAGTTTCAGTTGATCAAGACCCGATTTCAGGACGTCAGATATGGTCTAAAGTGCAAAAATCCCAAGTGAATAATATTATAATATTTTTTATAATATTATAAAGGGAAGTTTTAAATTAATTATAAATTAATTAATATAATTTTTATTATAAATTAATTTATAATTTAATTTACTTAACTTAAAGTTATTTAAATTAATTATTAATTAATTTTGATATTAATTATAAGATTAATTTATATTAATTTTTAACTAACCCTAAGGAGGGTTATTAAAATTAATTTGAAATTTGAAATCGAATTTCTAAGTGCCGACGTGGGAAGAACATTTATCATGTGTATAAAAGGGGGATTACCCACCTTACCATAACCCCCAATGCTTTTCGAATGATATCCCATGCTATGCGAACTATATGCGAATCGAGTGTGCAACAAAGGTTTTTAATTTTTTAAAGTGCTAAGGGAAGGCGAGAACATATCATCAACCAAGGAGGGAGCCTTGGTCACCAACTTTTGGTAGCACAGTTGGCAACCGCGGTAGTGGCAAGTCATTAGGGCAGCGACAGGCACAGGTTTGAATCCCCGTGGAGGATCATTTTGGTTTTGCTGGAAAACACGACGGATAAGGTAGAAAGGGAAGGAAGGTTGACTTCCTTCACGTGGGTGCCTCTAGCCCATGCGGTGGGCTCCAAAGCGCTAAGGCGCTTGGGGAGACGGTGGATCGAATCACGCCAAAACCCTTTTTGAGGGATAATAAGGTATGCATTAAAGTTTGAGCATCGGATTTGTCGGAGAAGGTTGTTGAGGTATTAAAAATTAATTTTTGCATATTTCATGTGGTATATGAGGTTTTAGGGAGTTATAAGGATATTGCAAAATAAATTTTTGATATTATTTGTTTTAGGGTTTGAAAAAGAAATAAAGGTGTTTTAGAAAGATTGGTTGTGATTTTTGTGGTGTTGGATATTATTTTAAGTTGGAGTTGATAAGGTGTATCCAAGTAATTATTTTTATGTATGGTTTGAGGAGTGTTAATTTTAAAAGGGAGAAATAAGGTATATTTGAGCTTTGATTATTTTTGTGTCCAAGGAATATTTTTGAGAGAGTATTGGAGTAATATTTTGACATCTAACCTCCTTGAGTTTGGCAAAGAAGTGTTTATGATTGTGGTAGATTTGTGTGGTCTACTTCTCATCAAGCAAAAAGGTATGGGCACATTCTTCCTTGATTGAGTTGATTGGTTGGTTTTCTGGAAAACAACTTTGGAGTGAAAAGGACTTGATTAGGTTTCCTTATTGAGTTGTTGAGCTATTGTGAAGATTGTTTTATAAGCATTGTTGTTGAGGTGATTAAGTTGTGAAGAACTTGAACTAGGGTTTGGAAAGAACATGAGTATCATTGTTATGTGAATACTCATTATTGTTGAAGTGATTGATTGGGTGAAGAACTTGAACTAGGTTTTGAAAAGAACATGAGTATCATTTTTATATGATATTGGTTGATAAGCATTGTTGGAAACATTTTGAGTGAGGTATTTTGATGCAGGAGAGAATATTAAGAAAAAATTGGCTTTAAAACCTATGCAATGAGTTACACAAATTATTGTGAAATTTTGGCGTTTTAGTGCTCTTGATTTTGATGATTTTTAATTGCAAAAAATAAGAAAGTAAATGCAATAATAAATCAAAGAGCACCCACAAATTGTTTATCACTAAGGTGTCGGATGAATAACACAAGCTTATACTAAGAGGGAGGGTGAACAGTATAAGATCACTTTTTACTTTCTTTCCAAATCAATATCAATTAATTTCCTTAATTGCAATAACCAAATATAGCAGTGTGAATAATAACTCAGATAGCAGTAGTAAGCAAGAGCACAAGTCACCACACACAATTGAGACACAATATTTAGCATGGTTCCCCCAATTTGGGGTACTCCACCAGATAATATCCTTATAATATTTCACACAAAAATAAGGATCCTTATCCAATACAATGATTTATTTGATCTGCTCAAATCTAGGCAATAACAAGTTCACATAGAACTTGTCCAAAACTGAATAACAAGATCACACAGAACTTGTCCAAAATTGAATAACAAGCTCACACAGAACTTGTCCAAAACTGAATAACAAGCTCACACAGAACTTGTCCAAAACTGAATAACAAGCTCACATAGAACTTGTCCAAAACTGCTCTAGCAAGCTCACCAAGAACTTGCCCAAATATACTCTAGCAAGCTCACCAAGAACTTGCCCAAAAATGCTCTAGCAAGCTCACCAAGAACTTGCTCAAATCTGCTCTAGCAAGCTCACCAAGAACTTGCCCAAATTTTCTCTAGCAAGCTCACCAAGAACTTGCTCAAATCTGCTCCAACAAGCTATCCATAAAGCTATCCCAAAATTGTCCACAAAGCTATCCCAAAACTGTCCACAAAGTTGTCCCAAAAATATCCTCAAAGGCCTTCTCAAAGGCTCAATCAATCATACACAAGTATAACTCAAATCTCATCCACAAATCTATCAAGGTAAAGCTTCAAATATGAACTCAAAAATGAATGGTAATGTACTCTTCAATGGATGACAACAATGATCCACAATGATCTCAACTCAACTCAACTCAAATAAAATCATAGAATCATAAAGAGAATTGTTAGAGATTCAATATGTTCTAAGCTCAATATCAACTCAACTCAACTCAAATAAATCTCAACTCAACTGAAGTCAACTCATAGAAGCATAAAGAGACTCAGTATGTTATAATCTCAATCTCAACTCAAATCAGAATTATGGAATAGTTTGTGTCATGGAACTTGACCAATCACCTCACACAATCACTTGACTAGGCTCAATCAACTCAACTCAACCAATCACCACAAGGGACTACTCTTTCTCACAAAAACCCTAGTCCAAGCATGTATCAACCAACTCAAATGTTTCCAATAATGCTCAATCACAAATCTCACATAAAAATGATACTCATGTTCTTTTCAAGTTATTTCACAACCAATGGACTTCAATGACTATGCTTATAAAACAAGGTTTTGTTGGCAATTTTGGGTACCTTGGGTACATTGCCTTTGCTCAAGTGTTGATGTTGTCATTGATGTCAAGAAGCTTTTGAAGGAATTTGATTTGATGTCAAAAGAATCTAAGTTCAAGGAAGGGTTTTTGTGAAAACCAAGGCAGACAAAATAAAAGGTTTTATTTAAAACCATGGACAACAGATTTGAAATGGGTTTTTCTTAAAACCCAAGTTGGCTCTTCGTTTCGTTGAAAAAGGTGCCCCGGTGATGAAGATATTTAATTTTAAATATTTAGTTTAAATTTTAATTATTTAAAATTTAAATTAAAATATTTTCCACCGACGAAAATCATGTTAAAAAGGGCCGACGTGTTTGGATATGCATCAAAGTGCATATAAAATAAGGCAATTAAATTCATTAAGTTTTTGGGAATGGTGTTCGACATTAATCGCTGAGCAATTCGATTTCGACATCAAAGCACCTGCGCTTGAGATCGAAGTTTAATCGATGAAAAGGTATGATCGAATAATCGGTAAACATTGTGCACTCCCCAAAATTTGGCACGATCTCCAAAGAGTTTTTGCACTTGAGAAATCCCGCTCAAAGCTCTACAAACGGTGATTCGTCGGTTTCGGCGATAGGGAAAAGGACAAAGTCTTCGTATCTTCCTAGGATGAAAATCCAAATATAAAGACTTCCCTCTTTGGTCTCAAGTAAGCGGGCAGCACTGGTGGTTGTTGATGTTAGATAGCAGAGAGAGCCTCGAGTTCAAAACCCGATGCTTACGATTTTGTGTGTTGGATTTTTTGTTGTTCGCGGTTCGAGGTGGCTATAAACAAGAGTGTATGCTGTGAACATTTCAAGAGAGCGTATAGCCCACGCGGTTTAGCCAAGCGCCTTGGCTAGAGGAGACGGCGGGTCAAATCGCGCCGAATCCCCTTTTTGAGGGATGTAAGAGGTATCCACGCGAACTCCATTTATTGCAAAAGGGCAGTGAATAAAATATATTAATTTTGCAATGTTGATGATATTTCCAAAGTTTGTTTGGGAGGTATAAGGTTAGCAAAATTAATATTTTTTATATAGTTTTTATTAAGTGTAATGGAGTAGATAAGGTGAATATAAGAAATATGTTATGTATGATTTGTTGAATGAGGTTGAAAGAAGAAGACATAGAACCTTGATTATATTTGGACCAAGGAATATTCTTGAGGAAATATTAAAGAAATATGTTGTCTACTAACCTTCTTGAGTTTGGCAAAAAGGTGGTTATGGTTATGACAAATTTGTGAGATCTTCTTCATCTTCAATAAGGTATGGGCACTTTCTTCTTATGAGTATGATTGGTGTATGTTATTCCTGAAATAAGATTGGAGTGAAAAGGTATTCAACTAGGTTTCCTTTGGTTGGGTGTAAATCCTATTTTCTGGTTTGTTGAAGACTACTTATGCATTGTTATCCTTGATGAGAGTTTTGGTGAATGCATAATTCTGGTTTGAGGTAGTGGAAGCATTGTGCACTAGGGTGTATGTTTGTAAGTCTTGCTACTTGCATTGAGATGGTGAAACCCTTAGTTGGCTATTTTGATATTAATGGATGAGTTGCTTCCATAGAGGTTGTTTTTGATCAAGTTAGTGCTTTACTTGATACATGATATTGGGCTTACTCCATTGAGTTGATTTGAGCAAGTTATTCTTTGCATTTGGTGATATTGTGTTGGTGGCTGTTTTGTTCAAATATCTTTGGAGGGAAAAGGATTTCTACTTGTTTCCTTTTCTTGTGATGATTGGTTGAATGCTTCAAGGTTGATGTTGAGTTGAATGTTGTTGGTTAAACCTTGTCTATGAGCATTGTTGTTGAAGCCCTAATTGGTTGAGAAAAGATATTGGTTGTTGGAAAGAACATGAGTAGCATTGTTATATGAGATATTGCATGGTTGGCAATTGTTGGGTTGTGTTTCATGTTCTTGAGAAAAGCATACTACATCTATCTTATTCTATAAGATTTGAGATTGAGTTGAGATTGAGATTGGGAGTTAAGTATAGAACATATTGAGTCTCTAACAATTCTCTTTATGCTTCTATGAGGTTGATGAATCACATTGGGTCTCTAACAATTCTCTTTGTGGGTTCATGCCAAGCAAGTTTTTCTTGATGAACTTGTGAGCGAGGTTTTGGACAGTTTCGTTGGGGACTTGTGAGCAGGTTTGGACAGTCCGGGGGACTTGTGAGCAGGTTTTGGATAGGTTCCTTTGGGGACTTGTGAGCAGATTTGGATAGGTCCTAGCAGAGGACTTGTGAAGCTGAGTTTGATAGTTCTATCAGAGAACTTGAGGTCAGAGGTGCATTGGTTCTATGAGAAGAACCCGAGGACATTTGTGCTAGACCGAAGGACTGTGTTTAGTGCAAATTCGAGGACCAACTTTGAGGTGATAGAGTTGAGGACAGAGGTCTCCAGCCAGAGCAGGGAAGACAGGTGTCTTCTATGGATAGAGTTCCATTTGCTAAGGGCAGCGGAGGCAGAGGTCTTCTAGAGGATCACCAGCCAGAGCAGAGGTAGGGGAAGGTATCTCCTTTGAGCAGAGGCTCATAAATTTATATTGGGGGAAGGTATCTCCTTTGAGCCGAGGCTCATAAACATTGTAATTGGGAAGGTTTCCCAAAGAACTTTGAGATAACTTTTAGAGAAAAGTTTTGTGGATTGAACCACGTTAAAATTGGTGTCACTTTGTGGATGATCTTATGCATTGTTTTGATATTGCTTTGGATATATTGCTTTACTATTTTGAAGTATAAAGGAAAAGTAAAAAGAGGTCTTATACTGTTCACCCCCCCCTCTCAGTATAAGCTTGTGTTCTTCAATTGGTATCAGAGCGGGTTCCTTCGGAAAGGTTTAACAACTTGAAGGAAAAGCTAGTAAAGAACACAATGGATTTTTCCAAAGGTAAACAGTTTCAAGAGAGTGATGAGTCTTCTAGTGATGAAGAGGTATATTACAGCAAGAAAGGCAAGTTCTCTAGAAAGCACAAAAGTATGAAAAATGTAAGATGTTTCAATTGTGGAAAGTTTGGTCATTATGCTACTGACTGTACTGTTGCCAAGGATGAAAGTGATGAAGATAAACAGGACTGTAAGAGCAAAGCAAATTCCAAAAAGAAAAAAAAAAAAAGGAAGAACAAAGATGAGCAAAGCAATCAAGGAAAGAGGTACTCTCACAAACACAAGAAGAGTTTCTACCTAGACAAAGCAAGTAAGTGTTCTAGTAGTGATAGTGAAAGTTCTTCAAGTGATAATGAAAATGACATGTTGTTCATATCAGAAAAAGAGGAAGAACCGAAACATAGATTCATTATCATGAAATGTCTTAGATGTGGAAATTTTGGGCACCTTGAGGATAATTGCAAAAATAATGATTTGGTTGCTAGTATGTATGAGGATGCTTCAGAAAATGATAAGGAAGATGCATGTATGGTTTTTGAAAAGGATAGCACCTCTAGTGATAAGAAATCTGAAAAAGGCCTTGATAATTCAAAATGCAATCAAATAGAGGATCTTGAAAGTGATCTTACTAATGCTCTTAGTGTTTTGAAAAAGGAAAGAAAGAAGAATGCTAGACTCAAGGATAAGTTAGATGAATGTTGTATGGAGAGAGATGAACTTATAGAAAGTCTTGACGTCTCTATGGCTAAGGCACAAGAACTCAAGAATGAGTTAGAATCTAAGGTGCTTGAGTATAGTGAATTAGAACATAAAATGGCTTCGTTGAAAGAGGAAAATAAAGAGTACAAGGATAAACTATACAAGTTTCAAGAAAGCTCCAAAAGGGTTAAATCTCTTATCAAAGGTCAAAGAAAGACAACAGATAAAACAGGTCTTGGTTTTGTTAAGCCACACAAGAAACAAGTTGGAGAGTCTAGTAAGAGACTCCAAAAGGAAGAGAGTTCTAATGAGGAAAGTATTTCAGATCATGAGTCCTTGAATGATAGATGCATAGAAATAGAAAACAGAATTCAGAATGAGAAGAAAAAGTTTTTAGGACCCAAGAGGTCAAATAAAGGAAAGTTTCAAGGCGAGATGTTTTGCTTGTCACGAGGTTTGGTCACATGGCTTCACATTGCATGGCTCAAGTGAAGAAGGTAAATGACAGTTTCAGAAGTGCTAGTTACTTTCAAGGGTATTGCTACTCTTGTCAACAATTTGGGCACAAGGCAGTTTATTGCAAGGCAAATAACGAGAATAGATTTGGCCAAAACAGGTTTGGTCGAACTCGGTGGATTCAAAGATCAGGTTTACCGTAGAGAAATAACATTGTTACTTGTTATAAGTGCAACAATAAAGGTCACATAGCTAGACAGTGTAGAGCTGAAATTCTAGGATACAAGAACAGGAACAGTGGCATGATCAGGTCCAAGGATCAAGGCATGGACAAGAACAGGGATGAGAACAAGATCAAGAACAATGACAGGAACAGGAATATGGACAAAGAGTTCAAGAGAAGGCCCGACAAGGAAGTTATAGACACTGATGATGATCAGTGCCTAATGGGAGTTTTACTCCCATCCCAGAATTAATCACCTCATCAGGAGGTGGGGGAGGGACTAAGCTAAGAGGCTCATTCTTAGTCCCGAGCCCCAAAGGTGACCCTTTGCCATTGATGACAAAGGGGGAGAGATATGAGTAAGGGGGAGAGCTTCATAGTGAAGAGGAAAGCTTCAAGTCAGGGGGAGCAAAACTTCAAAGGAAGATTCTCAGTTGTGGGCACAGTTGGTTTCAGTTTTGGCTCTTAAGATGTGTTTCAGTAAAGGTTTGCCATCAATGACAAAGGGGGAGATTGTTGGCAATTTTGGGTACCTTGGGTACATTGCCTTTGCTCAAGTGTTGATGTTGTCATTGATGTCAAGAAGCTTTTGAAGGAATTTGATTTGATGTCAAAAGAATCTAAGTTCAAGGAAGGGTTTTGTGAAAACCAAGGCAGACAAAATAAAAGGTTTTATTTAAAACCATGGACAACAGATTTGAAATGGGTTTTTCTTAAAACCCAAGTTGGCTCTTCGTTTCGTTGAAAAAGGTGCCCCGATGATGAAGATATTTAATTTTAAATATTTAGTTTAAATTTTAATTATTTAAAATTTAAATTAAAATATTTTCCACCGAGAAATCATGTTAAAAAGGGCCGACGTGTTTGGATATGCATCAAAGTGCATATAAAATAAGGCAATTAAATTCATTAAGGTTTTGGGAATGGTGTTCGACATTAATCGCTGAGCAATTCGATTTCGACATCAAAGCACCTGCGCTTGAGATCGAAGTTTAATCGATGAAAAGGTATGATCGAATAATCGGTAAACATTGTGCACTCCCCAAAATTTGGCACGATCTCCAAAGAGTTTTTGCACTTGAGAAATCCCGCTCAAAGCTCTACAAACGGTGATTCGTCGGTTTCGGCGATAGGGAAAAGGACAAAGTCTTCGTATCTTCCTAGGATGAAAATCCAAATATAAAGACTTCCCTCTTTGGTCTCAAGTAAGCGGGCAGCGCTGGTGGTTGTTGATGTTAGATAGCAGAGAGAGCCTCGAGTTCAAAACCCGATGCTTACGATTTTGTGTGTTGGCTTTTTGTTGTTCGCGGTTCGAGGTGGCTATAAACAAGAGTGTATGCTGTGAACATTTCAAGAGAGCGTATAGCCCACGCGGTTTAGCCAAGCGCCTTGGCTAGAGGAGACGGCGGGTCAAATCATGTCGAATCCCTTTTTGAGGGATGTAAGAGGTATCCACGCGAACTCCATTTATTGCAAAAGGGCAGTGAATAAAATATATTAATTTTGCAATGTTGATGATATTTCCAAAGTTTGTTTGGGAGGTATAAGGTTAGCAAAATTAATATTTTTTATATAGTTTTTATTAAGTGTAATGGAGTAGATAAGGTGAATATAAGAAATATGTTATGTATGATTTGTTGAATGAGGTTGAAAGAAGAAGACATAGAACCTTGATTATATTTGGACCAAGGAATATTCTTGAGGAAATATTAAAGAAATATGTTGTCTACTAACCTTCTTGAGTTTGGCAAAAAGGTGGTTATGGTTATGACAAATTTGTGAGATCTTCTTCATCTTCAATAAGGTATGGGCACTTTCTTCTTATGAGTATGATTGGTGTATGTTATTCCTGAAATAAGATTGGAGTGAAAAGGTATTCAACTAGGTTTCCTTTGGTTGGGTGTAAATCCTATTTTCTGGTTTGTTGAAGACTACTTATGCATTGTTATCCTTGATGAGAGTTTTGGTGAATGCATAATTCTGGTTTGAGGTAGTGGAAGCATTGTGCACTAGGGTGTATGTTTGTAAGTCTTGCTACTTGCATTGAGATGGTGAAACCCTTAGTTGGCTGTTTTGATATTAATGGATGAGTTGCTTCCATAGAGGTTGTTTTGATCAAGTTAGTGCTTTACTTGATACATGATATTGGGCTTACTCCATTGAGTTGATTTGAGCAAGTTATTCTTTGCATTTGGTGATATTGTGTTGGTGGCTGTTTTGTTCAAATATCTTTGGAGGGAAAAGGATTTCTACTTGTTTCCTTTTCTTGTGATGATTGGTTGAATGCTTCAAGGTTAATGTTGAGTTGAATGATGTTGGTTAAACCTTGTCTATGAGCATTGTTGTTGAAGCCCTAATTGGTTGAGAAAAGATATTGGTTGTTGGAAAGAACATGAGTATCATTGTTATATGAGATATTGCATGGTTGGCAATTGTTGGGTTGTGTTTCATGTTCTTGAGAAAAGCATACTACATCTATCTTATTCTATAAGATTTGAGATTGAGTTGAGATTGAGATTGGGAGTTAAGTATAGAACATATTGAGTCTCTAACAATTCTCTTTATGCTTCTATGAGGTTGATGAATCACATTGGGTCTCTAACAATTCTCTTTGTGGGTTCATGCCAAGCAAGTTTTTCTTGATGAACTTGTGAGCAGGTTTTGGACAAGTTCCATTGGGGACTTGTGAGCAGGTTTGGATAGGTTCCTTTTGGGACTTGTGAGCAGATTTGGACAGGTCCTAGCAGAGGACTTGTGAAGCTGAGTTTGATAGTTCTATCAGAGAACTTGAGGATAGAGGTGCATTGGTTCTATGAGAAGAACCCGAGGACATTTGTGCTAGACCGAAGGACTGTGTTTAGTGCAAATTCGAGGACCAGCTTTGAGGTGATAGAGTTGAGGACAGAGGTCTCCAGCCAGAGCAGGGAAGACAGGTGTCTTCTATGGATAGAGTTCCATTTGCTAAGGGCAGCGGAGGCAGAGGTCTTCTAGAGGATCACCAGCCAGAGCAGAGGTAGGGGAAGGTATCTCCTTTGAGCAGAGGCTCATAAATTTATATTGGGGGAAGGTATCTCCTTTGAGCCGAGGCTCATAAACATTGTAATTGGGAAGGTTTCCCAAAGAACTTTGAGATAAATTTTAGAGAAAATTTTTGTGGATGAACCACGTTAAAATTGGTGTCACTTTGTGGATGATCTTGTGCATTGTTTTGATATTGCTTTGGATATATTGCTTTACTGTTTTGAAGTATAAAGGAAAAGTAAAAAGAGGTCTTATACTGTTCACCCCCCCATCTCAGTATAAGCTTGTGTTCTTCAGGTTTAAACACAACTCTCAAACCAAAAAACCTTGAAGCATTTAACCAACCACTTTCGAAAAGGAAACCACAATCAATCCTTTTCACTCCAATGATATTTCAGAAATCAACCACCATAAACAATTAATAGAAGAATGTGTCGATACCTTTTTGATGCCAAGAAATTGTCCACAAAATCTGCCACACTAAACACAAATTTCCTTTCCAATCTCAATAAGGGTTAGTGGAATTCAAATAATAATCACAAGATAAGCATAACTCAATTTACACCTTTTTACTCCAACTTAATAAACACATCCACCAAAATCCTTTTTAATAAAAACCCTTATCAAAAATAATAATCAATAAGGCTCTCAAAATTATTTTATAACAACTCCTTATTTCTCCTAAATATTCATTTTCAATTTCATGAGTATCAAAATAAATCAAAAACTCATCCAACTCTGAAATAATAATCATAGCCTTTATAAAAATAAAGTTTAATTAAAAACTTTAATTATTCCTTAACCACCTTATAAATCCTATCCTAGGGCATCAACGAAATTAATTAGAGCAAAACATAATTACCTCCTCAAGGGGATTCAAACCCCCAAATTGACCACACCATGAATGCCTTAGCCATGGCTAAGGTTGCCACATGAGCTAGCCGCTCGTTCGAAAGGAAAAGGCACGACGTGCCTTAAGTCCTTCCTCCCTTCCATGCAAACCAAAAGCGCTTCAAGCACTTTAATTCCAATGCCTTCAAATGCAGTCAAGGAGATTAGAACCTTGACATAAAGTGCTACCACACACCTTAACAAAAAACCAATTGCCAATGCGCCACTCTGCCCATAATGTCTTGGAATTTTGATCAACCTTGGATTTATTCGTTGTCTCCCTTTTCAAAACAATTTTCGCACGAGCTCTCTTCGGATGCTTAGCCAACGATTAACACGAGCAAGGATTTATTTCAAATGAACCTTAGGATCCCCATTTATATAGTCTTCTCCTAATTTTTTATGACGTTGGCGCATTATTGATTTTCCCTCTTTCTTTAGACGTCGGCGCTAACTTTAATTTTAATTTTAAAATTAAAATTTAAACTAAATATTTAAAATTAAATATCTCCATCACCAGGGCACCTTTTTTGACGAAACGAAAGGCCAACCTGGGTTTTAAGAAAATCCCATTTCAAATTTGCCATCCATGGTTTTAAATAAAACCTATTATTTTGCCTGCCTTGGTTTTCATAAAAACCCTGATTTTATCCATGCTTTCCAAAATATCATTTGCCCATTAAAACTCAAAGTGATCCATATGCCATCAATGATTCATGTGACATCAATGACAACATAAAATAACTTAAATTTCCAATAATATCCCCCTTTTTCATTGATGGCAACACCTCTAAAGCAAACCATGCTTTCCAAAATATCATTTGCCCACCAAAACTCAAAACGATCCATATGCCATCAATGATTCATGTGACATCAATGACAACATAACATATCTCAAATTGCCAACATCAGATGCAACCGAAAATGCACCTTTATTTAGGAATGTCAATTTTTAATATAGGTGTCGAGTAATATAAAAAATGTACCTAATTATTAATTTTTTCAACAAAAGATGTATTTGTGTTTTGCAAAAACAATAATTTTAAAGTTCTAATTCTTCCCCCCTTTGTGTTACAATTTTTGCAAAAATATAATTTATCAAAGATCAATCATCCCGCTTTGTTTTGAAAAAAATAACAAAGTAGCTCACCTTTCAAGACAAGTTGACACACTACAAGCTTTTGAAAGGCTTTCTAGAACCAATCGATAAACAACTTGGTTTTTGTGGACCCTTTGAGGATTCAACACTCAAAAATTGGAAGGGGATGAGGATTGAAAGGTTCTCTAATCCTCATGGGACCATAAATTTGATCCAAACCCTTCCAAGAATATGTGTAAGTGTTGAAATAAGGTAAAATTATTCTATGCTCTCGAAGCATACAACGAAAAAGAGATCTTGTTGTTTGTCGTTGAAGTTCGTTCCTCTTTCTTATAACTCTTTGACGATGAAGAGCTTTTTGTATCCAAGGATTTCTCTTCATGAAATAAAATTTATACTCTTAAAAATTTGAAGCAAAGTGTGTAAAAATTTCAACTTGTTCCAAAATAAATTGGGCTTTCAAATTTTGTCTCTTATCCCCCCTTAAAAATTTTTGGATGTAAAAAATTAAGCCTTTTTGACTCCCATTGGGAGTCGATCCCACGAATCTGTGGGTGCTAGCTCTTTCGATTAGCTCTCCTTCCAGTTGAGCTAGGTGACCCGAAAGGAAGGGAAGGAAAACTACTTTCCTTTACCTTCTTTCCCTCATGCAAGTGGGAAAAAGTTGAAATTATCCCATATTGCCCATGTGAGTGATGTTGTGGGATATAAAATGGCAATAAAGACATTTTGTTTATGATTACCTTTGGGCAATCAGTCTCATCTAGTTTTTTAGTCACCACCACTTGTTGTGGCAGGTCTAGTATAGGTATTGAGTCTATGGATATCTGTCATGTGTTGATTTTATGGCTATCTGCCACATGTTGTATCCACATCGTCCACCAGGTGGCACATGGCTAGTCTGCCATGTGTCACCTGATGTATCAGTCCTATCTAGTGGTTTTTTTCCATTTATCAAGTCTAAGTTTACCCTTGGGATGTATGCCAATTTGGTGCCATCCTTAGGGTGGAAGCCACATCAGACAAGGTGGTCCTATCGATCTAGGATTGTGTGTCTCGTCGATCAAGGTGAGATGTCAAAGGTGCTCCTACCCTTTGGTCTCTTAGTCAGCCACCATAGGGTGCTCTTGCCTGTTGGTTGGTTAGCCACATATGAGCGGTTGTTGAAGCCTAGATCCAGTTGTCAGCTTTAAGTAGGCCTTGATTGACTACTAGAGGGTGCTCCTACCCTCTGGTTAATGTTCGGGTTCTTGCTAACGATCATCGAAGTTGTGTTTCGATGGTTAGTAACAGGTAGTTTACCTCCCTTCGTGGAGGTAGAATATATGCTCTATCAACATGAGTGTCATATATTGTAGGCTCTTGGGATATCAATTGTGTCCATGTGAGCATCACAGACTACAGGCCCTTGGAGTGTTTCAATTGAAACACAAAAAATATTTATGAGAAACTTAGGAGTTAATAAATCAAACAAAAATCAACACAAACTTAGGTATTTTGTGTTGATATTGAAATGTGACTAGAACAAGAATTCCTCCCACCTTGTCTAGTGTGAAATGAGAGACTTCCTCCCACCTTACCCAGTATGTTCCTTGCCTCCTTTGTAGCTCTGATGCCAATGATAGGAAATGCAATGCAAACAATGCCAAAATTATTAGGCAGAATAGTTAACCAAATATATTATGAGCAATGGTTTAAATAACATAGGCCTTAGGCTAGAAATAGCCTATGGCAACTATTTCCCCCTTAGGTAGTAAACAACGTGATTTAGGAAGCCCCCCAAAATTCAGCTAACAACCTTTAGAGATTGACGCTAACCACTAACCAATTATTATTCACGTTACAATGTGAATAATCAACTTAAATATATATCATTAACCATAGGTAATAGTTAATGATATTTACAATGGTAAATCATAGTAAATAATGGAATAACCTAGTGGTAAAAGTAAATATTACTTTTTACCCTAATAATTGATCCAAGGATTCATCCTCTTTCTTTGCCATATCCTCATTTGAGTCTTCATTCATAGTTTAAAGCTCCTATATATGATCATTACCAGTAATATCTTGTTTTTCTACTAGGATGTTAACATTGATTGGTGGAGTCTACACTGATTCATCGACTAGATTAGTAGGATAGGAATCACTTTGTTATTGCTCTTGTATTTTTATAGGAACATATGGGGTTTGTATATCCTCATCATTATCAATGATTAGCCTCTACCTTTTTATTTATGAGCACTAGATAATGTCGGTGCTTTCTCTAGAGCAACAAAATTTATTCTCTATCTCTAGATTCATATGAGAGGAGGTTTTTTTGACACAACTTCTTTGTGGTGTTCTTCTGGTACCTTCTATTTATCACTACTAGAGATAACCTCAAAAGGTTCTAAATCCCCCTCATGTGTATTAGATTGTTTTGGCACTTCCTCTTGTTATTTTCTCAAACAAGTGGAAGACCGTGTTCTATTCTAATTTTATTTTCTTATTTTTTTTCAGCCCTAGGCTACTTCTTTTTGCTTTTAACAACACTTGTCTCAACTATTATTGAATACTCAAGTTTTGGAGTGGATTCAGGTGACTGAGGCTGATCCTCCCTCTATATAGAGGTCTCTTGCAGGATCACTATGTTAACGTATAGGAAACTATCGTATTATTATTATTACTATTTTTTTACATTATGGTTAGTGCCTAATTAATATTTGTTGGCATAACCAACTAGGGACTCAAATAGTTTTCTACTCTGCTATTCATGGGCTATTTGGGGCCTGCTTGTATTATTTAATCATCTAATGAAATGGTTTTGTTGATTGATTTCTCAATATGGTATAAGAGAAAGGCAGGAGTCTCGATCTACTTTTTTTATGGGGCAAATGTTTTGAGGCTCACCTAGACCATATATCTCAGGCACATCTATCGAGGCTATCAACTAAAGGCTGGGAGCAGAGTTCCTAAGGTCAACTACTGAGAGCACCTTGGAACATTTCCTGAGGTGACTTTAGATTGGTCCTCAATGGACACCAGGATATGACAGATCCGACCTAGGTGCATGGGAACTATGACAGAACAGGCTAATCCAAACACAGACTATGGTAGATCGGGATCTACATAGATGCCAACATGGAATATGAAATAGCCAAAGCTAAGGCAACCAACACGAAATCTGAGGTGGCACAAAATTTGAGGTAACACACAAACATTGACATCTTGGGATCTAAGGACGTAGACACATGGAAATAGCTAGCGAATGGTCCCCTTACAACTGAGGTGGTGAAGATGGTGACAAGTGGTAGTTTATGATTGGAAGGTGACACATCATTTGAGGGTGATAAGTGGCAGTTTTAAATTTGAGGGAGACAAGTCATCGCTTGATTTGTTGTATTGGATGACAAAAGGATAGTTTTTTGTTCTTTGATTGCTCGGAGCCAATCAGAATATGTGGAGGTGTTTTTCGTTTTAAACTCTCATGGTCTGTTGCACAAATGATGTGGGACTAAAGTCCCACATCCTTTTTTTTTCTTCGATTGTCAGGGACAATCGAATGTAAAGAACAGATCGTGCTTCCTGCTACCGTCCAACAGTGGTAGCTGAGATGGTCGAACCCACACCGAAGGTCCATTTTTCTGCCACTGGTCATGGGGTCGAGCCCCACTCGCTCCAAAAATTTTGAGCGCATTAAAAGCTTGAGGTAAAATATTTTAATTTTTGTGATTTTTCTTTATTTTTTTTAGTATTTTTTAATTAATATTTTAAATATTTTTTGTTTTAAATCATTCTTGTTAAACCTTATGATTTCTAACAAAATTATTTTTATTATTAATTAAATTAATGCTAAAATTAATTAGAAAATTACATTAAATTAGAATATTTGCAAATTTATCCAAAGTGGAAAAGGGAAATTTTCTTTTCTCTCATTTCAAAATTCTTTTTTCAACCTGAAAAAAAGTGAAGGGAGGATGATGAGCATATTTTCATTTTGAAAAAAATAAATTGGCATATTGTAAAGGTGCATTTTCGATGGAAATCGACACCTGAGGTTCATTTTTTGTGGGCAATTTTTTTATGTATGTTGCACTTTCCATTTATATTTACACCACCTCAATAAAGTAAAATCAAATCACACTTAAGTCCCCAAAAATAATTGAACCCATCCATGCAATTTATTGCACTACAACGTTCGGTATTTGTGATACCTCTGGCCTGCACTTATAGGTAATGCTATCGTGATTGGGCTACTGTATCCGTCACCTAATATAGCTACCAAAACAACGTCTGAGCTTGTTCTCTATCAATCATCGGGGAGGAATAAGGTCACCAATTTTGTATTTTTTTACTCCATCCACTACCCTAATCGTTCTTGTGTTTAGGCATAAATCCTGACGAAAGTTCTAAAATTCGAAGTGTTTAGGGGAAGTTACACCCCACGCATGAGGATTGATGACTTTATATGGTAGGTGCCATCAACGAGATGATTCCCTTTCAACACTGCCTAAGTTCTATGTATCGTATGATCTCTAAAAATTACCTATAGTCTCCCTCACGTAAGGGCGGGTAATTTTTTTTATTTTTCAAAATACCTATAGTCTCCCTCACGTAAGGGCGGGTATTTTATATGGTATAAAGGCTTGGCACAAAGGTATATAGAAAGAGGGACCATTTTGTGATATAAGGAACCCTCACTATGGTTGCAAAGTTTATGACTGATGCTCATCAGTTATTGAAAGGTCCTAATTATACACCATGGAAAAAACAAGATGAAGGCAGTCCTTGTCATGGAAGACTTATGGAATGTTGTTTCTGGAGCAACAACAAGGCCTTCACCAGTAGCTGGATCAACAACAACTACAACCCCAACTGCATATTAGATAGCATTTGATAAGAAAGATAGTAAAGCAAGAGTGCTCATTTTGCTTGCTATTTCAGATGAAGTTCAACCTCACATTGCAGACAAATAAAATGGTAAAGAGGCATGGGATGCCATTCAAACAATTTATGAGGGAAATAATGATTCCACCATTCTTTACCTTCAATATCAACTTCACAGTTTGAGTATGAAGTAGGGTGAGATAGTTGAACTCTTTCTATGTAGAGTATCTGAGTTGAAAGTAAAATTGAATTCTTTGGGAGAACCTATTGATGACAAGCTCCTTACCTCAGTTGTATTGAGAGCTTTACCTGATTCTTATAGGGTGTTGATCACCTCACTTTAGGTGTCACAAAGGAAAGTTACCTTTGTTGAGTTGGTCAATCTACTTCAAGAAGAGGAGGCACACCAACTTCAGAGAGATGATTCTTCTAACACAACCCTCTATTCCAATAGGATGGGTCCTAAGAAGGGTAATTTTCAGAAAGGAGGAAATTATCACAAAGATTCAAAAGGGAAACAACCTCAACAAACAAAGAGATATTGCAAAATTTATGACAAAGACAATCATGACACAAACATATGTTGGCACAAGAATAAGCAACCTAAATAGAAAGGCCAAAACAAACCACAAAATAAGAACACACAACCCAAGGTGAATGTTATTGTTGAAGAATCTGACTCAAATTCTGAGTGGGCACACAAGGTACTCATGGCTAACACAACCTTCAAGCAAAAGTATCTTGTATGGTATGTCAATTATGGCACGAGTAAGCACATGACTTGCAACAAATCATGGTTTGAATCATTTGAGGCTAGGGATGGCAAACTTGTCACTATTGCTGATGACAAAATCTATAAGGTTCAGGGAGAGGGTATAATTTTAGTCACTCTTCCTGATGGCAAGTGTCAGATTGAAAAAGTCCTCTGTTCTAGGATTGGCAAACAATTTGTTGTCAATCACACAAATTCTTGATAAAGATATGGTTATGATATTTCATGTTGATGATGGCAAGAAGTGTTGTTCTATTACCATGAGGAGTAAGCACATTGCAAAAAATTCATATAAACATGGATTATTTGCCTTAGATGCTATCTCTACTCCACATGTTGCCATGAAAGTATCTACCAAGGAGGTAACTTCCCTATGGCACAAGAGATATGGGCATCTTAGTTCTAGCTACTTACTTGAGCTAAGTAAGTATGATATGGTAAAGGGTCTTCCTTCCCTTTCTTCCACATTGCCAGTGTGCTATGACTGCTTGGAAGGAAAACAACATAGAGTACCTTTTGAGAAGAGCTCTACAAGAGCAAAGAAACCTCTAGAGTTGATTCACACCGATCTGTGTGGTCCTTTCACACCAATCAGTTGTGGGAGGAAGAGGTATTTTCAATTTTTTATGGATGACTACTCATGAAATATGTGGACGTTCTTTATTCAGTTGAAATATGAAGCCTTTAGTTTCTTCCAACAATTCAAGAAATCTATTGAGGAGTCAAGGACTTCTATAAATACCCTCCACTCATATTGAGGGTGGAGTTTACCTCTAAAGAGTTTTCTACATTCTTGACTGCACATGGGATCACAAGACAGTTGATAACTGCTTACACTCCTCAACAAAATGGAGTTGTTGAGAGAAGGAACCGTTCTATCATGGAAATGGTTTATTGTATGCTCACAAGAGCTAGTCTTGGGAAAAAATATTGGGCAGAAGCCATCACCACTGCAGTATATCTGTTGAATAGGGCACCCACAAAGGCCCTAAAAGGAATGACTCCATAGGAAGCATGGAGTGGTCAAAAATCCTTCATCTCTCATCTTCACATTTTTGGATGTAAAGCTTTTATGCACATACCAAAGGAGAAAAAGGGAGAAGATAGATGAGAATACATTGAAGTGTATTCTTCTTGGCTATGATGAGCAATCTAAGGGTTATCGTTTGATTGATCCTTTGACCAAGAAGATTCATGTCAGCAGAGATGTTTTTGATGAGGCTTTCACATCACAAAGTACATTTGATGTATTCCTAGATCTTGTGTAATCTAAATATGAGAAGTCCCCTCCATCACCAAATATGGGAGCTTATCGATATACCACATGAAAAAAATCCCATTGGTTGCAAATGGGTTTACAAATTCAAGTACAAGGTAGATGGGACAATTGATAAGCATAAGGCATGTCTTGTTGCAAAGGTCTATGCACAAAGGAAGGCATTGACTATGAGGAAACTTTTGTACCTATTGCTCAGATGACCACTATTCGAGTTCTTTATGCTATGGTAGCACAGTATGGGTGGAAATTTCACCAGATGGATTTCAAGAGTGCTTTTATGAATTGTGATCTCCAAGAGGAAGTCTACATGACACAACCTGAAGGATTTGAAGTGGAAGGCCAAGAGCAGAAAGTGTGCAAGTTGGTTAAATTCTTATATGGTTTAAAACAAGCTCCTCGAGCTTGGTATATAAAAATGGATAATCACCCATGCAGCATGGATTTAAGAGATGTCCGTCAGATGCAAACCTCTATTTCAAGAAACAAGGTTCTGAGATAGTGTTGCTTGTACTCTATGTTGATGATATACTCATTATAGGGAGTTCAAAAACTATGATCTCTATTATCAAAAGAGAATTGTGTAAATATTTTGAGATGATAGATCTCGAACTTCTCCATTGTTGTCTTGGTCTGGAAGTGAGCCAAAAGGAGCACTATATCAAAGTGACTTAGAAAAAATATGCCAAGACACTGTTAGAAAAATATCGCATGACTGATTGCAAGCTGATGGCAACTCCAATGGAATTAGGACTTCAGTTATCATGATATGATGATTCACCTCAGGTAGATGGTACTCTCTATCAAAAGCTTATTGGGAGTCTCATATATCTAACTAATACTAGGCCAGCTATCATATTTACTGTCAACTATCTTTCGAGGTTCATGTAGGAACCTAAGACTACTCATTGGAAAGCAAAAAAATGTGTTCTTCATTATGTCCATGGCACAATGGAATATGGCCTAGAATACAAGAGAAATGACAAATTATTCTTGCAAGGATACACAGACTCTGACTATGCTGGGTCATATGATGATCGTAAGTCAAATTCAGGATATATATTTCATCTCGGATCCGGTCCTGTCTCTTGGAAAAACAAGAAGTAATAGGTGGTTGCTATCTCATCTATAGAGGAAGAGTATCATGCTGCACGTGAAGCTGTGTGCGAAGTGATATGGTTGCGTCACATTTTGACAAGTATGGGCCATCCATAAAAATCTCCAATACACTTGTTCTGCGACAACTAGGGTGTTTTGAACCTTTTTAAGAATCCAATGCATCATGAGAAAACCAAGCACATTGACACACAATGTCACTTCATTCGAGACAAAGTTCCAACACATCGAATTAAGCTTTACTACATTCCCATCGATGCTCAAGTAGTAGATATTTTCACTAAGGTACTTTCACGTGTCAAATTTGAATTGTTTTATAGTTCTCTATGTATTGCAAAATAATGTAATAAATGGGGGATGTTAGCATATAGGAAACTATCATATTATTATTATTACTATTGTTTTACATTATGGTTAGTGCCTAACTAATGTTTGTTGGAATAACCAACTAGGGGCTCGAATAGTTTTCTACTACGCTATTCACGGGCTATTTGGGGTCTGCTTGTATTATTTAATCATCTAATGAAATGTATCTATTGATTGATTGCTCAATACACTATAGACCCCTCTAGTACAGATTAGTTCCTAACTAATGTTTGTTGGCATAACCAACTAGGGGCTCGAATAGTTTTCTACTACACCATTTACGGGATATTTGGGGCATACTTGTATTATTTAATCATCTAATGAAATGGCTCTAATGATTGATTGCTCAATACATTATAGACCCCTCTAGTACATATATTTCTTCTAAGGTATGGTTTTCCTCTTGCATAAATATTTCTATCTAGGTAGAAATATCCTTGTCACTACATCAAAGTATAACTCTGCACTACCTCTTTCTCTGTATCAATGTAGATTGCTCTGCTAAAGATGTCTCTTTAGTATTTGGTGCAACTTAAATCCATTTTTTCCTATTGGTTCTAAGCCTTTTATTTTTAGTAATAGACCTTTTATATGGATAAGTTTCAACCCCAACATGTATGTCAACAACCCTAGGTTGATTTTTACTACTACCCCAAAATCTCCTTTGTGTAGATGGTGTTTTATTTTTTGGGGTCTTTGCAACTTTTAGTTTGCGGTTACTGCCAAAAGTCTCTCCTACTTCTTTCTTGTGATAATTGGGAGTGGAAGCCTCAATCCATGGATCCCATAACTGATTCCATAAGTGTTCACTCCCTTCAAAGTGGTGTTTACATAACAATTTAATTAAGCCATGGTGCTTGACAAAGCCCTGTCCTTCCTAAATTATTTTGGTCATATCATGTAAAGCATGATGCAAATTGATCCTATGTTCAAGCCTAGGAATACCATGCTTAAGGTGGGTAAATTTTTTATATGATGGTCTGAAAGGATAGCAAATTGACATTCATAGGTAAAATATTTTATAATTGATACAACAATTTCATTCCATGGAGTTTTTAGGTAAAATTATTTAAGGCCTTTACATAGTTTATTTTTTATCTCAAACCCAGGCTTAGGGTTGTCCTCTACTCTAAAAGCATGAAAGATATCAGGAAGAGTAGCTCTAAATATTTTTATGAACTCCTCTCACTCATAAGGTATTTTAGAGCTTTAACTAAGGATTTTGGGAGTTACCTTAATTACTATCCCATCAATACTCACCCTATCATTTTGGAGGGATTGTGCAAATTATACTACTAAGGCCTCCACATAAACTTCAAATTTTTGTAGCAAATCCATCCATTGAACTTTCTAAAACACCTTGAAAAACCTCAATATGTTTCTATAGCCTGTCAATGATGTCTGCTTCAACTTTTTATTTTGGTCCTCTCATGAAATTTACCTCTACGTACATGTTGAGTTTCATAGTTTTTGTCTAAGAATTTCACAAGAACACAATAAATTTATTCTCTCTACAACTTTGGGGCTTTCCCTCATGCCAAGGAAATGGAAATGACAACTAAAATTATCTTTGCACGATCTTGTAACATGTAGATAATTTTTAGTTATGGTGTAATCATACCTTGAAAATACCACATGTTTCGAAAGAGATATCATCAGGCACATGCATCCATATTATTGTCTTTTTATGCATGGTGGAGATTTTGTGCAATTTTGATGCATATGATAGGATAGTTGGAAATTTAAGTATAAACATGGTGTAACGACAAATCATGCCTTTTCAACTTGCCAAGATTATAAAATTGCTTTGTAATCCTCAACCACCCACTTTGTTCCATGTGTGGTTAATGCTTTTTTTTCCATGTGGTCTAATTTCAATGATTGGTAGACTTTTGTGGCCCTGGTTATACCACATCATCTCTTAACATGCTCAAGAATATCTGCTCAATAATTCTTCTTGTTAGCCACCACTAGGGTGTCACATTTTCATTAAAATCATGCAATCACATAGCCTCATAATTATAATCATTATTGTTCTATGAAAGGTAATCTCATGCATTTTTAGTCATCATAATTTTGATAGGAGTTGACTAGGTCTGACATCTGACATCTGACTATTACCTACAACTATCCCTAATGGTGCTTCCTTTAAGTGTGCCCTATGTCCACAACCTATATTTGTTGATGGTATATGCATTTATTTTTGAAAGTCAATTTTGTTGACCTATTTTGACACCATTAACTACGTTTTTCTGGTGCACCAAGACCATCATTCTAGAGCAGCTTCTCAATTTCAATGCAATCAATTGTTTGGTTTGGAACAAATTAGGATTGAGTCGAACATAGCCAAGGGTGTTTCAAATTACCTTTTGGAATATGTTTTTGCCATTTTGATCATATAAAAAAATATGCCAAGATACTAATCATAATTTATGAAATACTAAATACAAATAATAGTAAAAAAAAATGCTTACCTTATTGTTAGAAATATTCCACACAACTTTTGGATGCATTGCTTATTACATGCTTAAAAATCCTGAAATCTAGAAAAAATACATAGTTGTAGTTATTAGAAAATCATAAACACTATCAATTATTTCAAGGAAAGCAAGCCGAAATTCAATTTTCATGTAAACCTTAATTTAATAGTGCCTCAGAGAGATTTTCACTGTCAAATTATTTTATAAAAAAGATACGATTATTCCAAATTCGTTTTAGAAGAGGAAGCCTATTCTACAACATAAAAGTTTGACTATGAAAGAGAGTGTTGAGCAAAATCCACCATTAGCAAGTGGTTTATGATACAATAAAAAACAATATCCATTTACCACAAATTTCCTTGAATCATCAAATGGAGAAAGTCAAATTGCTCCATTCTCAAACACTTATTCAATTTCATAGGTTCCTAGCCATCACGTTTATAGCTTGATAAGAAAATCAACATAGGGAGAATGAAACAACAATGTCCAATCACTTGGTTTGTACTTGTTGCTTTTAATGTGACTATCATACCATATTTTTTACTATTGTTGAATAACCTCCATTTTGTGGAGTGCCTCCAATTGTTTATCCAGTGTATTCAATTGCAAAATTCTCTCTTATTGTACCTATGACAACTCAATGCCTACTTCCAAAGATGTATGAAGTGTTAGTAACTCAAATTCAATTGGAAAAAGAGGTTTCTTACCATAGACCAGTTCGTAAGTTTTGAATCCCATGGTGGATTTCCTTGTAGTATTGTACTCCCATACAAACTTTGGCAACCTATTAATCCAATCTTTTGTATGAGAAGTTAGTATTTTTGTTAGTATAATTTATAATTCTCTATTTGTGAATTCTACTTAATTGTTTGCTTAAGGGTGATAAGGTGATGATTTTTTATATTTAATCTCATAAAATTTAGTAAATTTTTCTAAGACCTTGGATGTAAAATGAGGTCCTTGGTCTGAAATAATGGAGCATGGAGCACCAAATAATTTAAAAAATTGGGTATATATAAAATCAACTAAATTTTATTCATAAGCATATTTAAAAGCATGCACTTTAGCCCACTTTATCACATAATAAATATACATTAGAATGTTTTGTTTCTCTTTAAAAGGTGGGTCAATGGGTCTAATAAAATCTAGTCCCATATTTCAAATGGTTCTAAAACCACTTGAGATTGTAAAAAAATATTATTTTTGAAGTTGGTCTACCCATTCATTAGCAAAGATCACAATGCTCTACATATTTTTTACATCTCCATGAAGTTATGACCAATAATATCCTACACCTAGAGCTTTTTGAATGGTGTATTTTATTGAATAATGTCCTTCTATTGGTTCATCTTAGCATGTATTAAGGATATCATACAACTCATCTTGTTGAATACATCGACACAACATATAAATAGGTCCACATTTAAATAGTAGGCCATTAATGTGCTTGAGTGATGACCTTTGTTTAATTAACCACCATTTTTTCCTATATGTAAAATGAGGAGGGACTTTTTGTGTTGCCATATAGTTGGAAATATCAAGAAACCATGGTGATTGTACTGATATTTCCAATAATAATTCATCAGGAAAGATATCCTCTACTAGCTCATCTTCACCTATGATGCTTAATATTGATAGGAATTTGGCTACTACATTAGCTTTTCATGATTTATTGTAATAACCCACCCATGTTTGTTGTTTTACCTTTTTGCTTATTCTTTTTTTTTGCTGCTTTTTTCTGTTTTATGATTTTTTTTGTGTTTTTTGCTTGCAAGAATGAGAATGCAAAAAATGAAATGAAACCAACATAAACTAAAGGTTGAACTAAAATAAAATATCATATATTATTAAAAATAGAAATTCAGAGGTACATGGAATGGTCATATAGATTGAAGATACAGATAATAATGCCAACCTAAATGTTGAAATTCCCTTCGAAGCCAAACCCATAAAATTCAAACCCTAGCGACACTACTAAAAATGCAACCCCAAACTGTACGACCCCCTTAGAATGGTATGGCTAGCATAGAAAAATGTGCACACTTCCAAAAATACTCAAAATCACCACAAAGGGTAACCCAGGCATGTCATCTCCAATGCTAAAATACCCAGAATGATTTGATATCTTCGTTGAGAGTTGTGAGAAGAAAGGTAGGGCTAGAAACCTTAGTGTGGTACGACAAATACTGTAGAAATATTGTATAAATAAAAACAAATGATATACCAATAATCTCCACTAATTTCTCCTTGAATAATCTCCAAAAATATTACCAAACTATCTGCAATAATCTCCAAATTACTCTCTGCTGAAGCACAATTGCAACCTCTATATGAAGCTACCTTTGAATTACCCAGGAGTGATCTCAGACACTCAAATATGATGTTCTCTGAGAGGGATTTCATCCTCACAAAGCTTTAAACCATTGAATAGGCCAAAGTCTCCAATTTCATAAAATGAGCAAACAAGAATGAGAAGAAAATGAAGAAATTTCACTTTTTATATCTCCTCTAGAAGGCTACGCCCCTCTTGGAAAAATAAAATTTCATTTTATCCCCTTATGTATCCTAAATAGGGTACCCAATTTTAAGTCATAACATTAGAAACTTTTTAAATTTAATCCTTATGTCCCCTTTTGGACCCATTCATAATATACATTAGGAAATATCAAGTTAAATATTTAATTTTACTTTAAGTTATTTCAATGACAAAATATTTAATAGTTTGGTCCATGCCTCTCGAAACCACCAATCGAGGGTGGAAATAGATATACAATTGGAAAATGCATCAAACCCATCTCTCCATTTCATAGATCCCACCATGAACTAACTTACTAAAGATAGTAAGTGAAGCCTAAAACACCCCAAACCACTCCAAAAATTGGCAATTGGAAACAAGAAACATGTCCAAGCATTGAACTCATCCCCAAAATGTTCCCACACAAAACCATTAGCCATTAGCCTATGGGAATCCAAGAGTAGGCTAACCCAAGCAATAATTGCTAGCTGATTAGAGAAGGTACATTACATTCCTCCCTCCCCAAAGATTGATTATCCCCAAGAAATACCCAATCTATATCAAACCATATGTCTGATCCTGGATGTAATCCCATGTGATCCCAGGGTCCCATATCAATATTTGTGAAGGTCCACCATACTGATGCTACACACAAAGCACATTCTGATTAAGTATTATTTTTGAGAGAACATGTGATAGATAAATAGGTCAGGCTGGAATATATTTCTACAAAGGAATAGATAGCAGATATTTTCATCAAGACACTTCCAAAGGAAACCTTTGAGTATCTTCGAGGAAGACTTGGAGTGAGACTCCCACCCCAGAATTAACCACCTCAATAAGAGGTGGGGGAGGGGCTAAGCTAAGAGGCTCATTCTTAGCCCCAAACCCCAAAGGTGAACCTTTGCCATTGATGTCAAAGGGGGAGAGATTTGAGTAAGGAGGAGAGATTTGGTATTTGATAGAGCATTGAGCTAGGGGGAGCAATTTCCCAAGAGGAGCAGGACAAAGGAACGGTCAAGTTTTCAATAAAATAATGTGGGTTGTCATCAATGACAAAGGGGGAGATTGTTGGACATTTTGAGCTCATTTAGTTGTTATTCATGTCAAGGTGAGAAGTTGGCATTGATGCCAAAGTGAACACATGAAGCTATCATTAATACCATGGAGTACACTGTTACTGTCACCAGGAATAATACAAATATTTGAAGAAAAAGTTGTCAAAATATTATCTTATAAGGGTTTGTGTTAAAACCATGGTGAAAATTAAAAGGTTTTATTAAAATAATTATAAGGATATAAAGGCTTCCTTAAATATTGTGATGGCAGAATTAAGGTTTTTATTAAAACCATGGTGGCAGAATAATCTTCATCAAGTTAGTGGAGTACAAGTTAAAGGTTTAAATTTCATCCCAAGGAAGGCTTTAATTTTTATTAAAGTCAAAGGTTTATAAATATAATTTATAAAATTTAAATTCTTTTAGAATTTAAATAATTTATAAATTATAAAAGGTTTAAAAAAGGAGCATCAACGTCATCTTAAAGGAGCGTCGACGTCATCTTAGTGGAGCACCGACATCTATGGCAAAATGGAAAATCATGTATAAATACCACGCCAAAGGACTTTAGAACTTACCCTTCTTCGATTATTTTATGCGACCAAAGAGAAAAATAATTCATGCAATTATTGAGGAAGAAGACGAACTTTGTTTTTAGCACCAAGTAAAAATATGAAAAGGGAGGAGAAGGCCTCACTCCCATAGGACATAGTGGTCCATTGGCAGTGCACGTTTTGTAAGAGCGTTGGGAGTGGAAGTATCCACGATCGATTCGCGTGGAGTTGGCATGTTTGTCTTGAGCACCAAGGGGAAATTTTTTGGGATGCGCTCGTTTTGAGTGCCAGCTTAGGAGAAAGATCATGAAGTGCTCCTAAGCTCTCAAACGTGCATCTAGCACACACGGTGGTCAAGCCCATGGCTAGAGCGCTCACGAAGGCAGAGATTGTGGGTTCAAATCTCATTAGTGGCAAAGGTATTTTTAATTAAAATTTTATTTGCCTAAAGTTTTCTATAAAGTGCTATTTGGAGTTATAAGGGTTTATGGAATATTTTTTGATTGATAATTGATTTATGTTACTTGCAGTTATAAGGATTTATGAAAGGTTATTTTATTGATAATTGATTTATGTTATTGGAGTGGATTTGATTTTTGCCAAAGTTCTTCTTACCATTAAAATTTTATTTAAAGAGATTTTGAGTTAATTTTGGTGGATGTTGAATTTATTTTTAATTGGAAGATTATAAGGTGTTATTTGGAAAATATTTTATGTATGTTGATGGTTGTTTTGAAAGGAAGAGTGATAAGGTGTAATTGATTTTTTATATTACATTGTGAGAAATATTTATCTTCTAACCTCTTTGAGCTTGGCATAGAAGTGTTTGTGGTTGTGAAAGATTTATGAGAGCACTTCATAATCAAGGAAAATGTATGAGCACATTATTCCATAGTTGAGTTGATTGATTAGTTTTTTGGAAAATAAGTTTGGAGTGAAAAGGACTTGATTAGGATTTCCTATTAAGAGTGTTGAGATAATGCTTCAAGGTTTTCTGGAATAAAGAGTTGTTTTATAAGCATTGTTGTTGAAGTGAGTTGTTGAGTGAAGAACTTGAACTAGGGTTTGAAAAGAACATGAGTATCATTGTTATGTGAGATTTTTTGTTGAGCATTGTTGGAAATATTTTGAATTGAAGTTTACATGCTTGGACTAGGGTTTGTAAGAAATGGGCTTTTCATTGAGTGATTGGTTGAGTAGAGTTGGTTGAGCCTAGTCAAGTGGATGTGTGAAGTGATTGTTCAATTTCCATAAAATAAACTTTCTATATTCTGATTTGAGTTGATAAATTAATTAAGCATTGTGATTAGTATAGAACATATTGAGTCTCTAACGATTCTCTTTATGTTTCTATGATATTGGACAAGTTCTATGTCGACTTGTTGAGCAAATTTGAGCAAGTTCTGTGTGGACTTGTTGAGAAAATTTAAGCAAGTTCTATGTGGACTTGTTGAGCAGATTTGAGCAATTTCTGTGTGGATTTGTTGAGTAGATTTAAGCAAGTTCTGTGTGGACTTGTTGAGCAGATTTGTTGATAGAGTTTGGTGCAGATTTGAGGACAGTTTTGTGCTAGATTAAGGATAGATATTGATCAGAATTGTGCTAGACCAAAGGATTATGTTTAGTACAAATTTGACACAGAGATTTGAAGGTGATATAGTAGAGGATAGTGTTAAACCAGAGAACAAGTATTTTATTATGCAGCAGCCTGTTTAAATAAATATTACAATGCCGGGAATAGTCACCGGCTGAAACAAAACACTGTTACAGAAGTTGTAACAGCAGCCTAATAATGTAATACAGACAAATAATAAACAGTACGCTAACATCCCCCTTTATTACATTATTTGGGTAATGTAATAACTAATAGCTATACTAACATCCCCTTACATTATTTTGCAATACAAAGTGAGCTGCGAAACAATTCAAATTTGACACGTCCAAGTGCCTTAGTGAAAATGTCTCGCAACTTGAGCATCGGTGGGAATGTGCTGAAGCTGAATTCGGTGCTTTGGAACTTCATCTCGAATGAAATGACATTGTGTGTCAATGTGCTTTGTTCTTTCATGATGGACTGGATTCTTGACGAGGTTCGGAACACCCTGATTGTCGCAAAACAAGTGTATTGGAGATTTTGATGGATGGCCCATACTTGTCAGAATGCGACGTAACCATATCACTTCGCACACAGCTTCACGTGCGGCACGATATTCTGCCTCTGTTGATGAAATAGCAACCACCTGTTGCTTCTTGCTGTGCCAAGAGACAGGACCGGATCCCAGATGAAAAATGTATCCAAAAGTTGACTTGCGATCATCAAATGATCCGGCATAGTCGGAGTCCGTGTATCCTTGCAAGAAGAATTTGTTGTTCCTCTTGTATTCTAGGCCATATTCCATAGTACCACGGACATAGTGAAGAACACGTTTTGCCGCTTTCCAATGAGTGGTCTTAGGCTCCTGCATGAACCTCGAAAGATAGTTGACAAGCAAATACGAGATCTGGCCTAGTATTGGTCAGATATATGAGACTCCCAATCAACTGTCGATAGAGAGTACCATCTACCTGAGGTGAATCATCATATCGCGATAACTGAAGTCCATTCTCCATCGGAGTTGCCATTGGCTTGCAATCAGTCATGCGATATTTTTCCAAAAATGTCTTGGCATATTTTTTCTGAGACACTTTGATGGAGTGCTCCTTCTGGCTGAATTCCATACCAAGACAAGAATGGAGAAGTCTGAGATCTGTCATCTCAAAATATTTGCACAAGTTTCTTTTGACAGTAGAGATCATAGTTTTTGAACTCCCTATAATGAGCAGATCATCCACATAGAGTACAAGCAACATTATCTCATAACCCCGTTTCTTGAAATAGAGGTTTGCATCTGACTGGACATCTCTTAAATCCATGCCGCATAAGGTGATTGTCCATTTTTATATACCAAGCTCGAGGAGCTTGTTTCAGCACCATATAAGGATTTGACCAATTTGCAAACCTTCTCGCTCTTGGCCTTCCGCTTCAAATCCTTCTGGCCGAGTCATGTAGACTTCTTCTTGGAGATCACCATTTAGAAAGGCACTTTTGACATCCATCTGATGAACTTTCCACCCATATTGTGCTGCCATAGCACACATAACCCGAATTGTGGTCATCCGAGCAAGTAGGTGCAAAAGTTTCCTCGTAGTCAATGCCTTCTTTTTGAGCATAGCCCTTTGCAACAAGACGGGCCTTATGCTTATCAATTGTTCCATCTCCCTTGTACTTGACTTTATATACCCATTTGCAGCCAATGGGTTTCTTTCCATGCGGCAAATCAACAAGCTTCCAAGTTTTATTTTTCATCAAAGACTCATACTCTGTATCCATAGCGGCCTTCCACTGAGGCTCACTAAGAGCATCTTGCACTGATGCAGGTTCAAGATCATCTATGGTAGACATGAACGCCCTGTCATCATCAATATCCATATCCTCTACTTCTGTACTTGGAGTTACAGAAAGTTCCTCAAAATATTGACAAAGATCATCAACCTCACCAGTTTCTTTGGCTTCTTTTTCCTTTTGAGCCATACTGCGTGTACGAGGTCTATCCAAATTCAAATTGGGAGGAGTGGATAAATTTGCATCTCTGGTTGTATTTGTACACCATTTAGGATTCTTCTTCGGTGGAGTTGAAGAAGATGTAGAAGGACCTCCTGTCTCGTGTTGACGAAGGAATCTTCTCTTCCTTAGATTCCACAATATCTTGGTGTACTTTAGATGTGCTCTGTGATGTGAAAGCTTCATCAAAGACAACATCTCTCGCTGATATGAATTTTCTTGGTCAAAGGATCTATCAACCGATATCCTTTAGAGTGCTCGTAATAACCAAGAAAAATACATCTCAGTTGTTTCTCATCTAGCTTCTTCCTTTTCTCTTTCGGTATGTGCATGAAAGCGTGACATCCAAAAATACGTAGATGAGATATGGAGGGTTTTCGACCACTCCATGCTTCCTGTGGAGTCATTCCTTTTAGGGCCTTTGTGGGTGCCCTATTCAACAGATACACTGCAGTGGTGACAACTTCTGCCCAATATTGTTGCCCAAGAGTAGCTCCTGTGAGCATACAACGAACCATTTCCATGATAGAACGGTTCCTTCTCTCAGACAACTCCATTTTGCTGAGGAGTATAGGCAGTTGTTAACTGTCTCTTGATTCCATGCTTATCTAGGAATGCAGAAAATTCATTAGAGGTAAACTCTCCCCCTCGATCTGAGCGGAGGGTTTTAATAGAAGCTCCTGACTCCTTCTCAACGGATTTCTTGAACTGCCGAAAGAATGCGAAAGCTTCAAATTTCAGTTGGAGAAAGAAAACCCACATCTTTCGTGAGTAGTCATCTACGAATAACTCAAAGTACCTCTTCCCTCCACAACTGTTGGGTGTGAAAGGACCGCACAGATCGGTGTGAATTAACTCCAGAGGTTTTCGTGCTCTTGTAGAGCTCTTCTCAAATGGTACTCTATGCTGCTTTCCTGCCAAGCAGTCGAGCACACTGGCAATGTGGCGTAAAGGGAAGGAAGACCCTTTACCATCTCATACTTGCTGAGCTCAAGTAAGTAGCCGGAACTAAGATGCCCATATCTCTTGTGCCATAGGGAAGTTGCCTCCTTGGTAGAGACAACCATGGCAACATGTGGAGTAGAGATAGCATCTAGTGCAAATAAGCCGTGCTTATATGAAGTCGTTGCAACCGCTTACCCTTCCCGGTAATAGTACAACACTTCTTTCCATTCTCAACACGAAAGTTGACAACCATATTTCTATCCAGGATTTGTGTCACTGACAACAAATTGTTGGCCAATCCCGAAACATAGAGGACTTTGTCAATCTGACACTTGCCATCGTGAAGAGTGACTGAAACTGTACCCTCTCCCTGAACCCTGTAGGTTTTATCATCAGCAATGGTGACAGGTTTGCCCTCTTTGGCCACAAATGATTCAAACCACGATCCGTCGCCACCATATGTTTGCTAGCTCCGTAATCGACATACCAAACAGGATCCCTCTCTGTGGAATCTGTGGTAGTCATGAGCACCTTGTGTGCCCATTCGTAATCCGAGTCGATTCTTCAACAGCAACATTCACCTGGGGTTGCTTGTTTTTATTTTGTGGTTTGTTTTGGCCTTTCTCCTTGTTCTTATGCCAACACTGTTGGTGTCATGGTTGTCTTTCTCATAGATCTTGCACCACCTCTTCTTCTGTTGAGGTTGTTTGCCTTTTCCTTTCGTATCCTGTTGAGAATTTCCTCCTTTCTGAAAGTTGCCTCCTTTTTGCCCATTACCTTTCTTCCTAGAACCCTGCCTCTTGGTGTATAGGGCTGTATTGGAAGAATCATCCTTGTGAAGTTGGCGTGCCTCCCGTTGTTGAAGCAGATTGACCAACTCGATGTAGGTAATTTGTCGTTGAGACACCCGGATGGAGGTGATCAACATATCAAATGAAGAAGGTAAAGCTCTCATCACAAGTGAAATGAGAAGCTTTTCATCCACAGTATCTCCCAAAGAACTCAATTTCTCTTTCAATTCGTACACTCGCACGGAAAGAGTTCAACCGTTTCACCCTGTCTCAAACTCAGAGTTATGAAGTTGTTGTTGAAGATGAAGAATGGTGGAATCATTCTTTCCCTCATAGATGGTTCTAAGGGCATCCCATGCCTCTTTACCACTTGCTTTGTCAGCTATATGAGGTTGCACTTCATCTGAAACAACAAACAAAATGAGCACCTTTGCTCGACCGTCTTTCTTGTCAAAAGCTATCTGATCTGCGGAAGGACCCGTGGATCCCGCTCGTTGGTGAAGGCCTAGTTGCTACTCCAAAGAATAATATCCCACAAATCTTCCATTTGGAGAATTGCCTTCATCTTATGTTTCCATGGTGTATAATTTGGACCTTTCAATAACCGATGCGGATCACCATCAACTTTGCAACAACGGCCATAGTGAAGGTTCCTTATATCACCAATTGGTCCCCCTTTCGATATACCTTTTGCTAGGCCAATATACCATACAAAATACCCGCCCTTACGTGAGGGAAACTATAGGTATTTAGAAAGATCAACAAAAATCACCCGCCCTTACGTGAGGGAGACTATAGGTGAGTTTTAGAGATCATACGATACGTGGAACATAAGCGGTACTGAAAGGGAATCGCCTTGTTGATGGCACCTACCATAGAAGATTCTTCTCATGCGTGGGGCGTAACTTCCCCTAAACACTATGAAGAATACTTCGTCAGGATTTACGCCTAAACACAAGTGCGATAAAGGGTAGTGGATGGAGTAAAAAAATGCAAAAATGGCTAACTTATCTCTCCCCGACGATTTATAGAGAACAAGCTCAGACGTCGTTGTAGCAACTATATTAGGCGGCGGATACAGTAGCCAAATCACGACAGCTTTACCTGTAAGTGCTGGCCGTTCGGTATCACAAATACCGAACGCTGCAAGTGCAATAAATTGCACGGATGGGTTTTAATTATTCCGGGGACTTAGGGAGTGTTTTGATTTTAATTTTTAATGTTATAGTGCAAAAATGAAATATGCAACATACAACAAAAAAAATGCCCACAAGAATAACCCACAAGGTGTCGGTCACAGCCGAAAATGCACCTTTTACAATTCGCCAAATTGCTATTTTTCAAAAAATTACTCACAATCCCCCTTTGATTTTTTGAAAAAATATCCCCCCTTAAAAAAAATTTCTTTAACAAAGCATTTTTAATAATTATTATTTATTTAAAGTTAAAACAAATAATTTTAATTTATATAGTTTTAAAAAACTTATGAAAAATAAATTAAAAATTAAATTTTAATTTATAAAGTTTTTAAAAAACTATTAAAAAATAAATTAAAATTAAAAATTTTAACTAAAAAAAATAATTATTATAAAACCTTTGAAAAATAAAAATTTATACCTTTGGGGGGAGTCGGCGGGATTTGAACCCCCGACCTGCAGGCTCCCTGAGCCTTACCGCACAGCTCACTGCCAAGTGAGCTAGCGGGCTGATCCGAAAGGATCAGTGGAGCTCCTCCTCTTTCAACCTCAGTCTGCCCGTCGTCCTCTCTGCTTCCCGGGCCCGTTGTGGCTGCCTCCTGCGCTTTGCAGCTCACTGCGCGGCCTTCTCTTTTTTTTTTTTTTTTTAATTTCGTCGGACGCTTTGCGTCCGTGCGTTCAATGCTTGGGGAGGGGGGGAAGGCTGGACGTCCCTCCTCCCTGCGCGCGCGTGACTTGGATGCACCTACATCCTGTGCGCGGGCATCCGTCTCCCTGCCTTCAACGGGGGGGCAGCTATACGTCCCTCCTCCCTGCTCGCGTGCGTCCTGTATGCGTCGTGCGGGCGTCCGTATCCCCGCCTTCAACGGGGCGGGGGGGCGGGGGGGGGGGGCGCAGACTGTGCGTCCTGCGTCCCTCTTGCCCACGCTCGCGTCTGCGTCTGCGCGCGAGCACGGACGTCATGTCCCCCCTGGACGCGTCTGCGACTGTGCGTAGGCGCGGACGTCACATCCCTCTTGGACGCTTCCATTGCGTCTGCGCGCAATATATATATATATATATATATATTTTCGCTTCTCGGTTGCTATCACGCGGCGGAGAAAAAAATTCCTCTGAAAAAAAATGGCGTTCGAAAAAAGAACACACAGCAAATTATTTTTCAGCAACGTCGTCCGCCTCCAGCATCTCCCTTCACGCCACTGGCTCTGATGCCATGTTAAACCAGAGAACAAGTATTTTATTATGCAGCAGCCTGTTTAAATAAATATTACAATGCCGGGAATAGTCACCGGCTGAAACAAAACACTATTACAGAAGTTGTAACAGCAGCCTAATATTGTAATACAGACAAATAATAAATAGTACGCTAACAGATAGTAGTCTTCAATGGATAGAGATCCATTTTATAGGGTAGTGAGGACAGGTCTTCTAAGTGGGTACAAGAGTCTTCAGTGGAGAGAGATCCACAAGCCATTGCAGTGGGAGCAGTAGTCTTCTAGAGGATCCCCAGCCAGAGCAAAAGAGGAGTTCTCATGTGGATAGAGATCCACAAATTTGATTTAGTGGATTGGTGTCTCCTTTGGATAGAGGTTCATAAACATTGTAGGGAAGGATTCCCAAGAGAATTTATTTGAGAAAATTTTATAAGAAATATTTTCTCCATGGAGTAGCCCGCATTGGGTGAACCACGTAAAATCATGTCTCTCATGTGTGTGATTCTTTGTGTGATGTTTATTGCTTTAATATTGCTGATGTTGTTATTTGGATTAAAAAGCAAAAAGTTTTATTGTATACTATTCACCCCCCCTCTCAGTATAAGCACATGTTCTTCACAATGTGTGTTTTGACTCGGTGTAGAGGATGAGTCACCTTAGTGGCCAAACCTACCACATTCAGTCTCAAGATCTATGTATCTAGTTGATAAAATAGCCAGTGTGATAAAATAGTGGAAGGATCATTCCCCTAGTGTTCAATCATATCTTGCAAATGTAACAATTTCATTATCACTTTGTTGGCCTACACTAAATTCTACAATAGCACAAAAGAAGCAACATTGACCTTGTCAACAACTGTAAAATAGAATAGCAGAGGCCCAAGAGAACAAGGAATCTATAAGTAAATTCAACACATTGCCATTGATTATTCATCTAATAAATACTACATCGACTTGGAATAGCTCATAACAGATGGAGCCAACAAGTCGCTAAATAGGTAGATGTTGTAACAATGTAAATATTGTTACAACAATACTAACGTATAGCTAATAATGTAATAACAAATACATATACGCTAACATCCCCCCTTATTACATTATTTGGGTAATTGAATAACTACTAGCTATGCTAATATCCCCCCATACAACAATATTTGGGTAAAGTATATAACTGCCCCAATACAGTGAAAACGATGTTGATCTGCTGGTTCTTTGCTCTGTCACAGTGCTCTGGCTGCTCCTAAGCAAAATATGGGTCATTCCTCGCTTTGTCTTCACGTCAACAAATGTCCTTATGGTGATCACATCATCCAACCAAATTTGCATGGGTAACCAGCCGCTGCAATCGCTAGGTGTAGTAGAATAGATCACTTCATACAAGGTTCATTCATCTACAATATGATTTTGCAAAAGATAAGGTAGCTAAGGTGTTGGACACTGCCGAAAATGCACCCTTATAAGTTCCCCCATTCTTGTTGCAAAACATAGTGTAATTAATTTTTGAAGGAAGTGTGACTAAGGTGTCGATCAAAGCCGAAAATGCACCCTTATAAATCATCTTCCCTATTTACAAAAATCAGTGAAGAAAAGAAATGGATATCCCCCGTCAATTGCAAAAAGTATGCAACTCAAGAGTGTTGTGAAGGATTTCACAAATATAGCCTCCTAGACAATTTTACATCACAAAAAGTCTCTCCTCTTGTTACAAGTACTTCAAACACCTAGATTTTGCTTTTTATGAAGCCTAAAAGAGGTACAAGCACCCCTTATTGTAAGGTCTTCAAACAAAATACTTATGCTATTTATGAGGCCTGAAAAAAGAGAGAGAGAGAGAGAGAAGGTGGTGTGGTTGCCCAAGGGACACATGTGTTTTCCCTCTACAAAACTGTTGTAGCAATTTTAGCACTCCTTGTGCTATCTTTGAACCAGAAACAGAATCATAAATAGTCCTTAGGTATGAAATTTTTTTTTTTTTTTTTATTGTAATATATTTAATTTAGTAAAAAAAAAATTTAATTAACTTAATAAAATAATATTTTAAGTCCCTTTTTTTTTTTTTTTTTTAAACCATTTTTAAAAAAAAATGATTAAAAAAAGAAACAAAAAAAATATTATTAAATTAAGATTAATAATTAAAAAAATACTAAAAAAAATAAGAAATAAAAAAAAATTTATTACCTCGGACCCCGACGGGAGTCGAACTCCCGACCTCCCGTCGGGCAGCGCTAAGGCGCTGGACCTCCCCCGCCAGTCGGGCTAGCTGGCCCGACGTGAAGGGAAGGGAGTATTTTCCCTTTCCCTTCACCCCTCGCGCGGGCGGGGAAAAAATGTGGGATTTATCCCACATTGCCCGCGCGAGGGATGGCGGGGGGTTTAAAAGGGCTTTCAAGCCCTTTGGTTAGTGACTGCCTTCGGGCAGTCACACCACTCCCCCTTTTTGGTCGCCGCCACGTGGCGGCAAGGTCGGGTGGCGCGTGGACTGTCCGCCACGCGTCACCCACGTGTCAGGTCGCTGTGTCAGGTGCCACATGGCCAGTCTGCCACGTGGCATCCACGTGTCAGGTCGTCCGGTCCAAGTCCAGTGTTGTCCGCAAGGTGTCTGGTCCAAGTCTGCGTCTGGTCAACCTCGGGTTTCATGCCCGAGGTCCACGTGTTCCCGTCTGGTCAGCCTCGGGTTTCGTGCCCGGGGTCCAGTCGTGTCGACCAGTGGTCGTCCGCCACGTCAGCGCCTCGGGATCTATGCCCGAGGTCGCTTGGGTCCTTCTGGTCTGCGTGGTCGGTTAGGTGCCACGTGTCCTGTCTCGGGTCTGGGTCTTGTCCAATGTTGGATCCGACGGAGGGCACGCCTGCCCTCGCTGACCGGTCCAGACTGTTGGGGTAGGACTTCTGACAAGGATGTCTCCCTGTCAGAGTTGGTTTGACCCGAGGGCGCTCCTGCCCTTGGGTTTGGGTCCTCTGTCTGCCTGGGAGGGCGTGCCTACCCTCCCGGTCGTGCACTGGACCCACAGGGGCCAGTAATAGCGGTCGTCGGTGTCGGTCGCCAGGATCGGAGGGCGCGCCTCCCCTCGCTGACCCCGATCGCCGGATTGTGTCGACGATCACGGTCGTCCTGGCCTATCAGGCCTGACAACAGCTGAATGCTGTCAGGTCTGACCCTGCGGGCCGCCTCGCGATGGGAGATACAGGGCCTGTGGGCCGTCTCTCATGGCCGCCTCATGGCGAGGTCCTGCCTTGGGATCCGTCGCGGTCGGCCTGTCAGGCCTGACAGCAGCAGACTACTGTCAGGTCTGACGAGCCTACGGGCCGCCTCACGACGGGAGATTCCAGGCCTACGGGCCGTCTCCCGTGGCCACCTAGTGGCGAGGTCCCGCCTAGGCATCCGTGTAGGCCTGCGGGCTGACTCCCGTAGCTACCTCGTGGTGAGGGCCCACCTCGAGATCCGTGCAGGTCCTGAGGGTCAACAGGGCCCTCGAAGACCGTGCCATGGATTGCTACGGGCGGCCCCGATCGTAGCTCTGATACCATATAAGTAAATTCAACACATTGCCATTGATTATTCATCTAATAAATACTACATCATCGACTTGGAATAGCTCATAATAGATGGAGCCAACAAGTCGCTAAATAGGTAGTTGTTGTAACAATGTAAATATTGTTACAACAATACTAACGTATAGCTAATAATGTAATAACAAATACATATACGCTAACAGAATCATTATTAGATTTCCATAAAGAAAATAAAATTCCAATCCTAAATAAGTATCGAACTTCTAGAAATATCAAAGGGAGAAGAGGAGGATCTTCAAGAAGAATTTGTTTCCATGTGAACCACTATGGGAAAAAGGTTGGAAAAAATAAAAAACCCACTTTTAAGTATCTTGAGCCTTATGACATCTCCAAAAGAGGTGAATATGACATCTCCAAAAGAGGTGAATAAGATCTTCAAGTTCATGGTATAATGGACACAATGGGTTGGGAACCCCAATGTAGATAAGTCATTTACCAAGTGAGAGGCCTTGGTGAATTAAACTCCAGTGAAGACAACTTGTTTAGGTTCAAGATATGCAAACTAGGTTGTGTGTGTTAAGACCCCATTCTAATATTATTAATAATTGTTTAGTAATGTGGTGCTTCAGGCACCTAGACTTATAGGCCAATATGATGTAATTGTTATTTCATATGATGTAATTGTTATTTATTATAAAAGGACATTATTTAAATATGTTGTAGACATGAAATATTGACCCACCCAAGTGAGTCATTTTTCCTTAGGTTCCTTTGGGAGGCTTTCAAACTTGATAGGAGCAAGTCTGGCCCCTTTTTCTTATGTTTTGTCTTTCTTTCTTAACCTTGACCGAATTTGTGATCAATAAATTATGGGGTATGGATTCAGTAAATTTAGGGTTTTCCTTGAAAAAACCTAAATTTTAAGCTAACCTTTTGGGGTGTCATCTTAATCAAGGTTAATTTTTATTTTCCTACCTTTTAGCCCTCTAAACACTCTATAAATAAATGGATTGGATCCCATTTTCCCTAAGCTAGCAATATTAAGAAAGTTCATGCAAAATAAAAATTATTTTGGCTTCTTGTGCAATATTTTAGTGCTCTTGGTGCTTTGGTGTTCTATTTTTTGTGTGTGCCTTGTAATTTTCAAGTGGATAAAGACTTGACAATAATTTTTCTTCTTTAAGGAGGAGATTTCTTCCACATTTTCTCATGATTCTTCCACAAGATCACCAGGTTCTTTATTTACATTCATTAGTTCATTTATTTATATTATTTTATGTTTTTTTAAATATTGATCTTTGTTTTGGGTTTTAAGTTTGTGAATTTCATGCAATGCACTTCAGCAAAATAAATATGAGATAAGTTACAAAGAAATTATGAAGGAGACGACAAGGTTAAAATGGAAAAACTTCAAACCCACAGGAGGAAGTTTGAAGACTTGAAGATGAAATATGAGGAAGATATTACTAGGTATCTACTTTGTGTTGATGAGGTTGTCAACACCATTCGTGGACTTGGAGAAAGTATTGAAGACTCTAAGATTATTCAGAAAATCTTGAGGTCACTTCCCATGAGGTTTGATGCAAAAGTTTTAGCAATTGAAAAAATCAAGGATCTCAAAATTTTGAGCATGGATGAGCTACATGGGATTCTCACAACTTATGATATGGGGATAGAAAAATATAAAACATCCAAATAAGAGGCAAAATTTAAAGCTTCAAAGAAGTCAAATAATAAAGAACCAGAATCAAGTGAAAGATCAAGCAGTGGAGAAGAAGCTAATTTTGTGAGAAAAAATAAGAAGGGTCCAAGAAAATACAAAGGTATGTAGTCTATGAAATATTTTAATTGTGGTAACTTTGGTAACTATGCATCTAATTGTCCATAAACTGGAAGTAGTAGTATTGAAGAAGAAATGGAATACAAGAAAAAGAAAGAAAAATAATATCATGAAAAGAAAAACAAACACGATCAAGGCAAGCATGAAAAGATCTTTCAAAGACACAAGAAGAGTTTTTATGTGGAAGAAGCAAGCAGTTATTCCAGTGGTAGTGATGAAAGCCTCTCCAATAGTGAAAAAATAAGAAATTCTATTTTTGGCCATAGAAGAGAAAGAAGATGATCATGTTATTGAAGACCAAAAAGAAGAGAAAGATTCAAAATATGAAGAGGAATCCATAGTTGACATAGAAGAGGAACTTATTGTTGCTCTTGAAGAGTTGAAGAGTTGAAGAATTTTAGAAAGAAGAACTCAAAATTGAAGGCTCAAGTACAAGAGAATGAGAAAACAAAGGCAAAGCTTCTACAAGATATCACCAAGTTAAAAGTTAAATTTGAAGAGGTAAAGAGAATTGGAGAAGGTATGGTTTAGTTAAAGGCAAAAGAGCTAGACTATGAAATACTAGAACATGAAGTTGTCTCTCTAAGGAAGGGACTTGAAAAATTTAATGATAAGATATATCAGTTTAGGAAAAGCTCAAAAACCTTGAATGATATTATCAAAGCACAAAGAACTCCATTTATCAAGACTGGACTTAATTTTGAATAAGGTCAAGAGAAACAAAATGGGGATTCAAGCTCAAAAGAAATAAAATCATCAAAGAAAGTAGTTGAATAAGAGTCCAAGATCTATGTTGATATATTGAAAAGTGAAAGCATCAACGAGGAAGAAAACAATGCACCATCAAGGAACATGGACCATCATAGAAAAAGCAAAGAAATAACCATGCGACCATATCCTCTAAGGCAAGATGAATATTTTTTCCAAGGTTATTGTTTCTCATGTAATCATTTTGGTCATAAAGCTATAAATTGCACAAGAAAATTCAATTCATATGCATATTTCATGGACTACAACATCATTTGTTACAATTGCAACAATTTTGGCATAGAGCAAAATGATGTAGAACAATGTTCCCTTAAGTCAAGCAAGAAGAAGGATAGTCAAAATGTTCAAAAAGGAATGGTCTCAAAATTTTGGAAAAAGAAAATTGAAAAAGAAGAAAAGCATTGTAATTTGGGAGTAACTTTAGTCCTATCTCAAAATTGATCACCTCAAGAAAAGGAGGTGGTGAGGGGGTTGTGTTAAGTGTCTTATTTTTAGCCCTAAGGAGCCCTTTTGCCATTGATGTCAAAGGGGAAGACTTTCAGTGAGGGTTATCAGCTTGTCAGGGGGGATCAGTTAGTGATCATGTTGAGATAAAGGATAGTTTTTGTTGTAGGATTACCATCAATGACAAAGGGGGAGATTGTTATAAATATTGAGTTGTCATTGATGTCAAAGGCAGAAATATCTTCAAGGATGAAATTGTGAGTTGTCAGTATTGTCAAAGGGTGCTTGAGAAAATAAAGTAATGATGTATAATGGTGAATATGAAGTGGTGATGTATACTTTAATATTTAAATTATAAAGTAATGTTTTAAAAGTGTGATGTATTTAAATCAAAGGGTTTAAATGTTTTAAAAGTGTGATGTATTTAAATCAAAGGATTTAAATATAAATTGAAAAGTATATGTAAGGGTCAACCCTTACATTTGAAATTATTCATATATATATGATCCAAATATTATGGTTGAAAGTGATCTTAGAGTGCCTAAGTTTGCGTTTGGAGGAAGAAGAGTCTGCGAAGAGAGAGATTCATTTTGCATTCAAAGAGTGGAGAGTGAGAGCCTTTCGTTTTTGCATTTAAAGAGTGAGAGCCTTTCATCTTGTGTTTGAATAGTGAGAGCCTTTCATTTTACACTCAGAGATATGAATCCTATGACTATGTTTGGAGGACTATCCAGCAAGTACATTCAAGAGAAAAATGGAAGAGAATATTGCGGCATATACAAAAGAAGCAGATTGAAATTCCTTCCATGAAGGCATAGAAGGGGGTTTTGATGTTTTAACAAAAGGTAGATTTCACAAAGGCACAGAGAAAAGCTTTGTGACATACATCTTCAACAATTAATAGCTCGAGAAAGCTCTAAAGATAAATCAAGGGAAGGTTTGCTATCTCAAATTTAGAATTTGCATTACTTTCATTACATGATCTATGTGGTTAAAATTGCAAAGTGATTTGTGTGACATTAATGGAGCAAAGAAAATATAGTGTATGCTATTGATATCCAAGGGAAGAGCAAACTATTGCATGGGCCTTTGGTAGGAAGTTAGGGTTCACGTAATGCACAACTAAAATAACAATGTAAAATAAAGTTTTTTAGTGCATACACAAATGAAGAAAGAAGTCGCGCACGTGTAACCCCAAGAAGTCTGATTTACACCAAAATACAAGCATTGATTTGTAGCAAAAAGTCACAGTGAAATATGTTAGTGTTTATGCTAGGAAAAGTGTTAAAACAACAAGACGTAAGAGGTAATGTATGAAGATGGTGTGTGAAGCAAAAGGAAGAGCAACGGTAGGCCATTCAAAAAAAAAGCATTGAAGTGTCACAAGAAAAAGCCATCGATGTTCATGATAAAATGGTATCTACTCCAACACAACATAAATGGGTTTCAAAATTATTAAGGTATAATTATGATATTTTTTATACGAAATGGAAGGAGAATATTGTGGTTGATACCCTCTCTTGTTAGCTTGAAAATTAGGTCACATTGTAGGTCCTCTCATCCCCACTTCTCCAAAGGATATTCTAGCTTCAAGAAAAAGTAACCAAGGACCCACCCTTATAAACTTTATAAAAATAGCTCCAAAAGGATCCCAATTCACACACTAGGTATTCATGGGATGGACAATCGTTAAGATACCAAGCTCGCATTGTGGTTCCTAAAAATTCATCACTCCATGAAGACATCATGAAGTAAATGCATGCTTCACCCATCGTAGGTCATTTGGGATTTTTGAATATATATGAGCAAGCTATATGGTCATTCTATTAGGAGGGAATTAAAAAAGATATACAAAATTTTGTAGTGGAATGTGAAATCTACCAACGTATGAAGGGAGAAATGATTTGTACTCCAAGAATTGTACAACTGTTACCAATCCTAAAAATATATGGATTGATATCTCAATGGATTTTATTGAAGGACTTCCTAAATCTATGTAAAATTGGTCATTCTTGTAGTGGTGGATCATCTCTGGAAGTATGCTCATTTATGTTCCCTTGTCCATCCTTACCATGCCTCCACCATTGCTAAAATATCATGGAATCCAATTTTAAACTCTATGGTATGCCAAAATCCATTGTAATTGGCTACAACCCCACCTTCACTAGTCATTTTTGGCAAGAACTAATTAAATTATAAGGAACACAACTATGAATGAGCTCATCATAGGATTCATAGATTGATAGCCAAACCAAAATTATAAATAAATGCTCGGAAACCTACCTTCATTGTTTTACGTCTAAGCACCCAACACATTGGGTTAAGTCAATGTAATTGGTTGAATAGTGGTATAACACTTCATTCCATACAAATTCTAGAATGAGTCTTTTTGAGGTAGTTTATGGGTACCCACTATAGAGGGGGAAAACTGCCCTATCGTTTACAATTCCCAAAAGGCTGGATTCATAAATATAGAAAGCCTTATGGGGTGAACCGCGTGGGTATGTTGTTCTCTACACTCGGTGCTAGAGGGAAGGGTTCACCAGGAATGGCTTAAGGACTCATTCCAAGTCCTCAGGATATTTAGGAATGTTTTATGTATTCAATTTTAAGAAAACACCTAAGTTTGGCCTTTCTAGATCTAAGCTAGAAAAGATAAAGGATAATGCAAAAAATAGAATATAACTATTGAAAACAAAATGTAAGCATACAAGAGCTAACCTAATATGATTCTTTATTTTTAATGCTTACTAACCTAGGGTTTATTCCAAAAAACCTTTAAAGTAGACAACACGCAAAATAAATGCATAAAAATTATTCCTGGATGCAAACTAAATGCTTTTCTATTTTGGATGCCTAAGAATAAGTAATTATATCAGATCTTCAACCAATAAAATAATTAGAGCACTTATCTAGATTGGTGGTTGATTTAGCTTTTTTTGCCTCTTGTCCAATGATATCAAAAATACATGTTTTTGCAAGATAACTCATGAAACACTAAAAAATAGAATTAGCATTAGGCGGCCTGCTTAGGCCATTGTGTAATAGTTCTTGGAGGCGCAACATTCAAGCTACCTAGGTCCTTTTAGATGACCTTTTAAAAAAAAAGTGAAAATTGAACTTTGGATGACTAATCATAAAATAAAAATGTAGTAACAAAAAACAGAAAATAGAATGTAGCATTATGATCTAGATGCTAAATGGAATGCAAGAGTGAAAATAGAATCTTGAAATTTCCCCCGTTGTTCTCTTGGGCAAAGTCTTGCCTCTCTTAGAGTGGGCGCGATAACGCAGTAGCAAAGTCATGCCCTGCCTGGACAGGACGCGATTTCACTTCTGCACACTAGTTTACCCTTGTTAGCTCATGAAGCCAAATTGATAAGAAATGAATTAATTACCATTAAATATTATTGGTGGGGATCCAAGGCCATTAAATATTGTTTATGGGCAATGATCAGCAATAGGAACATGAACGGGGTTCCAAGGGGTAGTGCCCCTAGCATTCTTGGGGAGAAACTTTTTAAAAATTTAACTGTATTTCTTGGTGAAAAACACTTGTCAAAATAACATGATAACCGTATGTGTGGTTTCAACCCATGGTTTTGGCCCATTGTATTCCGACATCACTATGTGGTTTCAGGTAGTGGAAAATTCATGAATCTCTATATATTATGTACTGTAAAGGTCATTATATATGTGAATGCTCTTTTCTGGTTTGGAAGAAGAGAGAGGAGGAGACATTGTACAAGTGTAGAAGATTGTTGTATTGTTGCTAATACAAAGGACTGATTATTTCTCTGTGGATGTAGGGTACACTGCCTAAACCACGTATATCTTGTGTCTCTTACATTTGTGTGATTGCTTGTTGTAAATTGCACTATTTCCTATTTTGCTTATGGGGGCTTAGCTAGGTTTTGAATTGTTTCTCCATTTCCACTGTTATTATTTGTTTTTCATAGGTTGTGTATTGTTTGTACATGGTAAATTTCCAATACTAATATGGGCAAGCAAAGTTGCACCTCACTGATGTCGGGTGCGATATCATTGTAGACTAATAAAAAATAAAATGTGAATGTAGAAAGCAAAATAAATGCCAAAAACAAAATAAGAAAACGTTGATGGACGTTGCAAAATCATGTAGAGAAACTAAAGTATCCAAGCGAGCACTCTATCTCTTCGAACCACACCACATATCTACCAAGTAACATAGAAAATAAATCTAATCCACGCAATAGAAGATTAAATCTAAAATTCACACTTCGGGGTTAGCATGTAGCAAAAGAAATAAAATGGAGAAGAGTGAGCTATAATAAAAAAAATTGAGCTTAATCAATAATCATAATTTTGCATTAAGATCGCACATCAAAAACTTGCATATTAAAATTGCACCTTATGATTAAGCAAAAACATCCTTCCTTTTATAGACAAAATTAGAGGAAAAAATACGAGCAAAACAGACCCAAAGCCAACACTCAAACATGTTGGAGGTTTTAAACCTAGGTCTAAGTGGGCCAAAAACAATAAAATAAAAATTAAATTAAAAACAGTGAAGTCACACCCCTATCTAAGTGGGCCAAAAATAATTAAATTAAAATTAAATTAAAAATAGTGAAGTCACACCCCATGATTACAGAGCATGAGATCACTCCAGCGAATTCACATCTGGTCATGACGAAGCACGATTTCACTAAAGGCACTAAAACATTTAAGGTTAAGGGAGGAGAGGCCTATCCTTGCCTTAGGCAAGCCTTAGGGATCTCTTAGGAGTTCTAAGGAAGATTGCCCACTTTTTGTGTCTACATTTTACCCCCTCTTTGATGCATTTAAGGCCAAGTAAATATGTCAAAGAAATATGTAGACTCCTATGGGAAAGAACACACACAAGAAGGTGACAAACACAAAGAAGGGGTGGCCAAGTTTGGATAGAGGAGTGGTGCAAAAAGGAGTATCACAACGGATATCCTGGACTCTTGCACACTAAATGAGGTATTATCTCCACTAATACCTCTATGGCTAGGGTGCCCCCTCAAGTTTTGAAAGGAAAGGAACATCCTTAAGAAACTCGAAAAAGGCAAAGAGAAAGAAAGCAAAAGGCAAACACATAGAAAAGTGAAACAAAGCAAAATTTATTGGGTACAACATGAATCTAATGCAACTAGCATGAAATGCATGGAAGAACAAGAAGGAAAGAAGGGAGGGGAATAAGAAGGAATAAGAGTGGAAACAGAAAACTATGAAGTGGAAAAAAAAAGGACAATGATGAAACTCCAAAGGTCAACCATCTAAAATCGAGGAGGAAGCTAGATTAGAACCCTGAATAGGGGGTATTATGCTCAAAATATGGTCCATGTATGGATTTAAGAACCCACTATGGGTGTAGTACTCACTAAATATGGACCAATAAGTGAAGTGTATAGTGTAACCCGCTATGGGTAATTTCTCACTAGTAACTGTTGTGGGGCAATTACCCGCTAGGATGTATACCGAGGCCTACTTTAAATGGCCAAGGAGTTGATCTTATAATGGGGTGTTGAGCCCATTGAGTTAAAGAGAGACATAACTCGATAGGGGTGTTAATGGTGATGTAAAATGGTGTATGTAATGTATATGCCAGTACTACCTGAAAAGATGTATGCGCATGTATGTATGGACCAATAAATATGAGTATAACATGATGTGAGTGTGTGCATGTGCTAGAATAAATAATAGGAATAAAATGAGGAGAGAATAATTATGCATGTGTACACCTAGCTTGAAGTTTTAACCATTGAAAATTCAAGTGGGAAGAATGTGTAATCAAAGAATATAATAATGTATATGCTTATTTGAACAAAGAAGACAAAGGAAAAATAAGAATCATGCAAAAAGACAAGGACATACCAAAAGAGGATTGCATTCCTTGACTTGGAGGAGAAATGATTATTATTGTAAAAACTTTCAAAGTCAAGGAATACAAGAATAATATAGAAGAGAAGAAAGAGAAAAGGAAGCAAATAAGAGAATAAGGGATGAAAATGCATGGTCTCTAGGTTGTGGCTTCGCTAGGCATCAGAACCCTAGTGAAAGTGCAATGCATGTGAGCTATGACCTAACTAGGTATCACCACATGCCATTGTTATGAATTTCCAAAAACTCTATGAACAAGCATTCATGAGAAAGCAGTGATGCAAATATTACAAGCAATATGCAAGAACAGAATGACAAGAAATCATACATAATATGATAGAAAAGTGTGCAAAATATGTCAGGTAAACATGCAACATGATCTAACTAAATGCATGTGCAATATGAAATTGAATCAAGCATAATATCTTTTTAAATGCATTATATTCATTGGTTCTTTAAGTTCTTTACCATCCATAAAATTCAACTTATAAGCACTTTAACCAAACTTAGTTGTTATGACAAAGGGCCCCAACCAGTTAGGTTGAAACTTACCTTGAATATCAACCCAAGCATTAGTTTTATTTTGGTTTTCTTTGAGGACAAGGTCACCAACCTCAAAATAATGGTTGTACACATTTTTAGAGTAATATCACTTGAGCCTATACTGATAGGCTCACAAATTATCTAAGGCATGAATATGCCTTTCATCTAGTAGCTCCATTGGTGCAAGCGGTCTACAATACTCATAATTGACCTTAGCATCTTGCAACTAGATGAGTAAATAAGGACTTTCTAGCTCAAAGGGAAATACTACCTCAAATACATATACCAAGACATATGGTGAGGCCCTTGTGGGAGTACACACGCTAGTAAAATAGGCCCACAAGGTTGGATAAAGCTGAGTATGCCAGTCACGATCGATCTTATTAACTAGCTTCTTCAAAATCTTGATCAAGAATTTGTTGGATTCTTTGGCTTACCCATTACCTTAAGGGTAATAAGAGGTTGACCATCTGTGTTAAATCTTGTACTTAGCACAAATATTATAAATATCCTTATTCTTGAAAGGAGTATTTTTGTTAGAAACAATCACCGAAGGAATCCCAAACCTACAAAGGATCTAGTTGAAGATAAACTTAGAAACCTGAGTTCCAGTCACTGTAGCTAGAGATATGGCTTCAACCCATTTAGTGAAATACTTAGTCGTAGTAATGATAAACTTGTGATCATCAGATGACACTGGGTTAACTTTCCCAATAATTTCCAACCCCCACATGGATAATGGCCAAGGGGAAGAAATTACATAAAGGTCTTGAGAAGGAGCATAAATAAGATGATCATGGCATTGACACTTGTCACAATGTTGAACATAATCACATGCTTCTTTCTCCATAGAAGGCTAATAATACCCAATTCGAAGGAGCTTTTTTGTAATAGCATTGTCACTTAAATGGCCTCCCCATGAACCTTCATGAGCATCACTAAGAGCAATTTGGGCTTTATCAAAGTTAAGGCATCACAAAATGATACCTTCAAAAGAATGTCGATACAAAGTATTACCAATTATAACAAATTGGTATGTTATTTTGCATAATAGTTTACATTGATTGTGATCTAAACCATCATGGATCGAACCATATTTAATTAAATTAAATATGTCATTATACCATGGTTCAGATGGGAAATCTTTGATGGTAAAACACTCTAGGGTATCCAAACAAAAACTCAAAGACACAGGTTCCTAGAGTTATCAAATGATAATCGAATCTTGATCAACTTATAACTCCAAAGAGAACAAGGATGCAACTATAGCCATGACATACGCATGGTGGTTTGATGATATAGGGATAGACTCTATGGTTACCTTCTCAAAAGAAGACAACAACTTGGTGACAATTTCCTTGTATGGTTTAATCTTAATATCCTGATTTTGATAAACATTGTTGATCTAATTAACCACAAGTTAAGAGTCACCGAAGATCGAAAAGACCTTAACCTGCAAAGCTAAGGCTACTCTAAGGCCCAGGATCAAAGCTTCATATTCTACAGTTTTATTTGTGCAATAAAAATGAATTTTGAAGGACAAGGGGATGAGATGATTTTGTGGCATAACTAGAACAACTCCAGCTCTAGCACCTTTCATGCATCAGGATACATCAAAAAACAAATTCTAAGACTCAGGCTCTTCAATTTCAACATTGAAGCACTCATCGAGAAACTCAACAACTATAGGATGGACAAATTCTAGGGGAATGGAGGCTATCTGATCAATGATCACCTGACCCTTGATAACATTTTGACCTATGAAAATTAGATCAAACCCACTAAGGGCCAACACCCACTTAGCAGCTCGACCTAAAATATGGGGCTTGGACATCAAATAGCTCAAAGGGTCAAACTTTGAAACCACCAATATCTTATGGTTGAGCATGTAGTGTCTTAACTTCTGAGAAGCAAACACTATAGCAAGGCAAATATTCTCTAAGGGAGTGTACCTGGTTTTGTAACTAACCAAAGTTCTACTAATATAGTAGATAGCTCTCTCTTTTTTTTTTTCATCATGTTGAGCCAGCATGGCTTTCAAAGCATAAGTAGTGGCTTCTATGTAAAGCAAAAAATGCCTACCAGGCATAGGGAGAACTAAAATAGGTGGGAAGGTGAGATATATTTTGAGGTCATCAAAAGCTTTTTGACACTCAAAATCCCACTAGAAAACTACATCCTTCTTAAGGAGCGAAGGAAATGCTGATACTTATCGGCTAACTGGGCAATGAACTAATGGATAGACTACAACTTACCTTGTATACTATGTAGCTCGATCAGGGTGTGAGGAGGAGGCATATCAATGATAGCTGCTACCTTAGTAGAGTCCACTTCAATGCCTCATATAGACACAAAAAAACCTAACAACTTTCCATATGTGACCCCAAACACACACTTAGCGGGTTTAAGATAAAAATTGTATTGTTGAAGCCTTTCAAATATTTATCTTAGGTCATGGACATGATCCTTTCTTTCTAAGAAATGAGCCCAAAGTTCATCCACATAGTCCTAGAGAATATCATGCATCATGTCATAGAAAATATAATTCATGGCCCACTGATAGGTAGATCCTACATTCTTAAGACCAAAAGGCATGACCTTCCAATAGAAGGTACCCCAAGTAGTAGTGAATGTTGTCTTGGCTTGATCCTCATGAGCAATCATGATTTTATTGTGACTTGAGAAACCATCCATGAGCGAAAGCATTCCACATTTGGTAGTGAAATCTACAATCTAGTCTATGTTGGGCAATGGAAAATCATCCTTGAGACATGCTAAATTAATGTCCCGAAAGTCGGTGCATACTCTGATTGTTCCTTATTTCTTAGCTACAAGAACAATATTGGAGATCCAATCAGAATAGTCGATGGTTTTTATAAAACTGGCATCAAGGAGTTTTTGGAGCTCCTCCTTGATTGAAAGGATGACCTTCAGATGCATCTTTTGAAGTTTTTGCTTAATAGGTTTAACACTAGGCTTAGCTACCAAATGATGCATGACAAGGGAGGGATCAAGCCCTGGCATGTCAACATATGACCAAACAAAAATATCCTGATATTCTTTCAATAAATTGATCAATTGCTCCTACTCGTCCATAATCAAGGCTTTACCTAACTTAAGGATTCTAGGGGTTTTCTCAAAACCTATGTTAACATCTATGGTCTCCTCAATCAGGATGGACAAATTATCCTCAAGAGGAGGTGTGGTAGGAATCGCTCCTACTTTCTCAAGGTCCTCGAGATACATAGAACCAAAGTCCACTTGAGAACTAGAAGACTCAACCTGTGTTGTGCAAGGGATAAACCTATCAAAGCCAATTTCATTCTAAAATAAAGCCTCATATATAACATGTGACTCTAGGGTTAAGACCTTAGAAGAGGGTGGATCCTCATCCTTAACACTCCATTATAAACCTTGATGATATTCATCAAAGAGAAGATCTAAACAAGAAGAGTCATCTTGATCCTGTGATGAAACATTTGTAGAAGAAATTTTAGAGGAAGACTATGATGAATTAATTTGGGCTAGGTATTCCACTGAGAAAAACTCAAATGGATGAGGATATCCCATGATATAAATGATTTGGTTTTCAAATTCAAACTTCACACAGTGATGAAAATTAGAAGGGATAGACTTCATTGTATGAAGCGAAGGTCATCCAAGAAGAATATTAAAATATGCAGGACAAGACACCACATAAAAAATCGTTTTTAAAATTTTTGGTCCAACCCTAAGAGGGAGTAATATAGTGCCACAAGCCTCTTGAGAATCATTGCTAAAAGTTCTAATGACATCACTGGATGCAATCAAATATTCCTTCTTCAATCCAAATTTTTGAAAGAAACGATGTGTACAAACATTAAGTGAAGAACCATTATCAATCATAACCCTTTTGATGAGAGTGTCACCAATGTAAGCAGTTATGTATAGAGAAGAATCTTCTTGTACTTCTAAGGGAGTCATATCATTATATAAAAATGTTAGATGAGGCTTTCAGATGGAACTTATAACCTTTGTCATATCACTAGGAGAAATATCCGAAGGTACTGGTTGTTGCTTCAAAATATTTATCATAGCTTCTTTATGGGCTTGAGAATTTTGTAGAAGTTCTAAGAGTGGAATCTTTGCTGAATCATCCATTTTCTGTACAAGTTTTCCTGAAGTAGCTATTATCATTCCAACCATGTTGTTATCATACTGATATGGTAGAATTTTATAGGACACTTTGTTGGTTTGTCTTGTTCTAGTCTGATTCTACTGGTTGTTGGAAGATTGAAAACTACTAGTGTCAATGTGACCACCATCAATTAAATATTGAACCACATGTTTATATTAAGTCTTGTGAAATTTCTTTGAGGAGGCTTCTGAAGTACAATATTTTGTAGGTTGTTATTGACATTGTTAACAGGCCTACTATCACTATTGCCTCCTATATGCTTACTCTTAGGTTGAGACTTAATTGGCTTATCTTATTTAATCTTAATTTGACCTCTTTTAATGAGAGCTTGTTCCACTTTTCTTGCTAACTCAATTGCTTGATCTAAAGATATGAAAATAGTAGTTTCTAGTGCATAAGATAATTGTTCTTGTAAATTACCAATAAATATATCAAGCATATATTTCTGAGACACAAGTTGTCTTAATCAGCCAACTAGACTTCTCCAATAGGCTAAAAATTCTAAAAAGCTTTCTTCTTTACTTTGTCTTAAATCATATAAGTCTCTCATAGTCACTTCATTTTCAATATAAGTACTAAATTGGTGAACAAACATCTATGCAGTCTTCTCAAAAATATTTAAAGAATAGTTGGGCAACCTATAATACCACTCTAATGCCACTCCAACAAGACTCTTTGTAAATGTTTTCAATAAGAGCATATCATCATAAATAATATCATGGCAAGCTATCCTGAATCCTCTTAAATGCTCTATTGGATATTTAGTCCCTTTATAAATTGGTAAAACTGGCATAGAAAAATGCTTAGGATAAGGTCTAGCAGTAACAATCGGATCCAATGGTTGACTACACATTTCTTTATAACTATATGTAAACCCTGAAGGCTGAATCATATCCATCCTTGAAACCAACTGATTCACCACACTTGCCAATTTTTGTATTTTTGGATTACTATGTATGTTTCCCATATTCCCTTGACTTAGGTTGGACATGTGAAGGTTGTTTTTATAGGTGGTGCCTTGTGATAATGGAATATTTTGTAGTGGAATAGAGGAAATAGCATTTACATTAGAATATGAAGGAGGAAATTGAAAACCATTTTGGATGCCATTACTAGTTGGAGGAGTTGGTGGACTCTATCCAATGTTTGTGGTCACAATAGTGGCATAAGTAGGTTGACAGGTTTGATTACCATGATTCAAAGGTTCATTCAAAGTATTTTCTTGAGATGGGATATCCTTTTCAAGTAATGCTTCTTCCCCTAAGGCCATATCCAAAGCATTACTATGATACTTATTAAAAGTCCATATATGATCAAAATATTTAAAGATGATATTCCCATTGGAATATTGGATAGGATCAAGATGATTATCAACCTCTTCTTCTAGGTTATGATTTTCTCTATCAATTTGATCATTCTCATGAAAAATCTCATCAAACCTAAGGAGTCTTCGTCCTTCCTCAAGGTTAGAAGCCATTGAGAAAAAGGAGTAAGAAAAACTAATACCAAAGAGGAACTTATGCACTTACATACAAAAGAATTATCTTTTTAAATATTGGCACACAATTTAATGATCTTGCTTATTGTTTGAAATGAAAGGATGTGTTCACATCGGGTTCACAAAATATGTAGAGGGGGAAACTACCCTATCACATTCAATTCCCAAAAGGCTAGATCCACAAAGATAGAAAGCCTTATAGGATGAACCGTGGGGGTATGTTGTTCTCTACACTCGGTGCTAGGGGGAAGGGTTCACCATGAATAGTTTAAGGACTCGTTCCAAGTCCTTAGGATATTCAGGAATGTTTGATGTATTCAGTTTTAATAAAATACCTAAGTTTGGCCTTTCTAGATCTAAGCTAGAAAATATAAAGGACAATGCATAAAATATAATATAATAGCTGAAAATAGAATGCAAGAATACAAGAGCTAACCTAATATGATTATTTATTTTGAATGCTTACTAACCTAGGATTTATTCTAGAAAACCTTTAAAGCAAACAATACATAAAATAAATGCATAGAAATTATCCCTAGATGTAAACTAAATGCTTTTCTCTTTTAGATTCCTAAGAATCAGTAATTAGATCAGGTCTTCAACCAATGAAATGATTAGAGCACTTATCTAGATTGGTGGTTGATTTAGCTTTTTTTACCTCTTTTCCAATAATATCAAAAATACATGTTTCTGCAATATAACTCATGAAACACTAAAAAATAGAATTAGCATTAGGAAGCCTTCTTAGGCCGTTGTATAAATTTCTTGGAGGCACAACAGTCAAGCCCCCTAGGTCCTTTTAGATGAATTTTTAAAACAAAAGCAAAAATTGACCTTTGGATGATTAATCATAAAACAAAAATGTAGTAACAAAAAATAGAAAATAGAATGCAACAGTATGATCTAGATGCTAAATGGAATGCAATAGTGAAAACAAAATCTTGAAATTTCCCCTGGTGTACTTTCGAGCAAAGTCACGCCTCACTTGGAGCAAGCATGATAACACAGTAGCAAAGTCACCCCCATCCTGGATGGGATGTGATTTCACTTTTGCACATTGGTTTACCCTAATATGAGCAAGCAAAGTCATGCCTCATTGATGTCGGGTGCGATATCACTACATACTAACAAAAAATAAAATGTGAATGCAGGAAGAAAAATAAATATCATAAACAAAGTAAGAAAACCCTAATGGATGTCATAGAAGTAGGTAGATAAACTGAAGTATCCAATCGGACACTCTATATCTCTGAACCACACCACGGATCCACTAAGTCACACAGTAAATCAATCCAATCCATGCAACAAAAGATTAAATCCAAAACTCACACTTCGAGGTTAGCTTGTAGCAGAAGAAAGAAAAGGAAGAAGAGTGAGCTATCATAAAAATTTTGAGCTTAATCAATAATCAAAATTTTACATTAAGATCGCACATCAAAAACTTGCATATTAAACTTGCACCTTATGATTAAGCAAAAATATCCTTCCTTTTATAGACAAAATCAGAGGGAAAAAGGGGGACAAAATAAATCCAAATACGACACCAAAATACACTGGAGAGTTTTAACTTGGGTCTACGCAGGCCAAAAATAATAAAATAAAAATTAAATTATAAATAGTGAAGTCACGCCCCATGATGATGGAGCACAAAATCGCTCCTCATGATAGAGTGCAATTTCACTAAAGGTACTAAAACATGTAAGGTTAAGGGAGGAGAGGCCTATCCTTACATTAGGAAAGGGTTAGGGACCTCTTATGATCTCTAAGGAAGATTTCCCATTGAAATTGGGTCAATTTTCCATGTCTACACCCACCTTCATCACCCTCTTCATATATTCCTGAAAACTCCAAAATTCATGTGGTGGATGCAACTCTTCAAAAGCATACCCAACTATTATAGCAATTGAAAGAGAACTTGACTATGAATTAGAACCAGATGTGATAGCAAATTGATCAACACCATTCTAAGTACAAATTAAATGTAGGTGATATGGTCTTCTTTTGACTCCAAACCTACAAGCAATCCTTCATGTAAAAATGTATGGAGTGATATCTCTATGGATTTTATTGAAGAGATTCCTAAAATCTTGGGAAAATCAATCATTCTTGTGGTGATGGACCGTATTGAAGTATGCTCATTTATGTTCCCTCCTCCATCCTTACCATACCTCTACCATTGCTCAAATATTCATAGACTCCATTTTTAAACTCTATTGTATGTCAAAATCCATTATGTAGATCATGTGTGTGAACCACAAAGAGTGTATGACCTCCCTTTTTGAGTGAGTTGCATCCAAAGTTCAACAAAATTCCATGCTACTATTCCCAAGTTATGGATCCACTATACCCCTAACACAATATCGCATCCTCCTAATGAAAGTGCAAATATATCAATTTGGAGTTCATAATCCCCTATCTTCAACTTAACATTTTGACATTTTCCTTTACAAGGTAATGTTCCTCCATTTACCACCATGAATTCAAAATAATTGCAAGAATGTATGTAGTAGTCTTCTTAGCTACTTGCAGATTAATAAAATTATGTGTACTACCTAAATAAATAAGAATTATAATTCTTTGTCGTTTGAAATATCCTACTACCTTCATAGTTTGAGGGATAGATATTCCTACAAGTGCATGAACTAAAATATTTGGCTATGGTTCTTATTGTGCTTCACCCTCATCTTGGTGTTCTTCTTCTTGTTATTCTACTTCTTCTTCATATACTTCATTACCATAGAATCATCCACATCCCATAAATACAATTTCTATTGTACACATTTATGCCCAGGAGAATATTTCTCATCATAATTATAACATAACATGTGTGCTCTATGGGCATATATTTTCTCCCTAGTCATTCACTTAATTGTTGGATATTTATTTCTTGTATTCAATATCATCTTGGATGGAAATGAGAATTTGGCCTATGGAAATGTATATGAATGCCTTTGAGCAATAATGTTTTTCTCCACTAGCCTAGCCAATCCTATCGTTTACATCATGGGTTATGGTTTGAATATTTTTACCTCAACCTTGAGATCATCCTTCAACCCACTAGTAAAACAACTTTGAAAAATCCTTCACTCAAATCCCTTGTCCTATTAGCCAGCTTTTTAAATTAAATTTGATACTCATTAATAGTATATGCCTATTTAAATTTTGTTAAAGCTCCTATAAGGTCCTCATACTCACTAGAGATAACATAAGTGCAATTAAAATTCCTCCCAAGAAATGATTGGAGTCATATGTTACACCCATTGATACATTTGAAGGGCTTCAAATTCAAAGTTAAAGGATGCCATTGTGATCCATAAGTATCAGGGTATATTGTGGAGTTTGAAAAACTAATCTGCCTAATACAACCAACCATCAGGGTCCTTTCCATTAAACTTGGGGAAGTGTAATTTGGGAATTTAATATGGGGAATTAGTATTAAAAAGAGCATGATGTGTTTTCTCATCTATATTTTGTTAGCTTTTGAAGCTTTAATACTAGTGTAAAATTCATAGGAAAATAATCACAGGATCAAATATAATGAAGTTGCAATATAATGAATCAAATAATAACTCAGAATATAATATCAAATAGAATAACTCATAAGAATACTCACAAAATAATCATATAAACAATGCTCATAATATTGCACATAAAAATACTAAAAATGCTATTGAATAAAGGTCTATTAGTGCAAGCATAAAGCTATGCACTTTTGATAGATATTACAAAGCTTTGTCACAAATATATAATTGTATGTGACTCCTCTTTCCTATTCTTTACAAAGCTTTGTCACTCTTCTTTACAACTCTTCACTTTCCTATTCTAAGGACACAGGTGCACACTTACATATTAGACACTTATACACATTTACACTCATAACACTTGCACACATATTAACATGATACTTGTGCATTTATTGCAAATTATTACATTACATAAAATATTTTCCCACTCACTAATCTAAGACACAACCCTATTCTAATATTTATAATAATGTACCAAGGTGGTACATTGACATGTACCAAATAATGTAATATTATCCAACATATTTAATGAACTGCTAACTATTCCCTTATTGTGAATCGGTTGGTGTAATTGAGTGGCTCCTTTTAAACACCCTTCAACCTTGTGGAATTTTTCCTTAATTCCTATTTTCATTATAATCTATTAATATTTCAAGAGTTGTACATGATCTTTCACATGTTTAACTTATCTAAATTGGTTTTGTAGGTTAGTAAGTTGACTTAATAACGTGTTGGTCAAAAATCTGCCTAAGTACAATATTTCATCACTTGTACGCCCTAGACTCGGCCAACATTGAAAGGCCAAGGGAAAAATAAAATTCCTTCAAACCGATCTCCAGAGAGGGTTGGCTCCCTTACTAAATTCTACACTGTTTGAAGACTAGGGATGCAGGAAAGAAATTGAAAAATAACTAAAAGAAAGGGAAATATAGCCACAGGTCGAAGTGTAGAATTTGGGGCAGACTAACAGCAAAAAATACACCAAGTTTTATAAAAGCATATAATAAAAGGAAAGCAGCAGAATTTAACTCACCTTTGTAGAGATAACCCCCGGATCGCATTTCAAAATCTACTCACTAACCAACAACGTTTGAATTCAGAATGCAGAATTCAAAACTTAACAACAAGAGCATGAGCATAAATAGAAATGATTTTAAAAAAAGAAGGAAATCACACACATAAGAATGCTTGCAAATTTTAGAAGCCAAGTCTCTTCTATTGATGCGAGAGAACTTAGAGAGTTTTCTTGCAAAATATCTAACCTCCCTTTACAATAAGAATTTGATTAGTATTTATAGAGGTTTTCGCCTCTTTCATTAAATACATATGGAGGCAAAGTGTCGGCCACTCAGCCACCAATAGCAACAACTTTCTCCTCAACCACAACAATGAACCAATGAGAAAATGCCAAATAAAATAACTGCTGATTTTATCACATGGCATATCAAGCTTCAGCACAAATCATCGGTCCAGTTTCAATCTCCATGGTGGTGCCTTGGAAATGCATGCCCACGAAGTGGTTGATGCCTCAAAAATGAACAATATTGCACTGGAATCAAGAGCACATGCTTAAACTTGGTAGCTTCAGTGATCATATCACCTCAAGAATTATCTTTATCAATATTAATCTCTTTTCAAGGAAGATTTGCACCAAACTTCACCCAAAATTACATCCATAGGAAAAAGTGTTCAATGTGTGAACACACTTAAAAAAGAAAAAACACTTTTCAATGTGGCACCAATGATTACAACAAAATGTCAATGTGGCACACTACAACAAAATTCCAATGTGGAAAAAATGCCAACATTTTTTGCGGCTCACGGGGTATTCAGCTCGCCTGAATGTAATCGATTCCAGGTCTTTATTCATTGGGTATAAAGTTCCCACTTGCAGCTGCATTTGATGGTTAGCTACTTGTATCAACTTTGTCTTGCTTTTTGAGATGTGTTACGGTGGATTCATATAGCGCAACTACTTCAGCCCATCCATCGATGGTAATCGCCTCCTTAGCTTTGAGAGTACCCACAAGATATCGAAAAGTCTCAACCTTTTCTATATCAATATGTTTGGCCCTTTGACTGAGCACCAATAATCCAGATTCAATGCGAATGAACTCTCTCATTAATGGTAACACATGCTCTTCGGTGATGGGCTCCTCCAAATTATCAATATCTGAAGTATCCATCATGAAAACAACCCATAATGTATCCAGGTTTTTCTTTGCTAGAATATTTTCTTGATCATCAACAAAACTAGGAAAACTATTATCTGCAAGTGTTTCAAAATAAACCAATGAAATATGTCTTTCATGCTCAAAGGTCTCTTGCAACTGATGAGCTTCTTTATTCAGATTCATCTTGGAGAAATAACTGCGTAATGTGATTTTTGCACTCGCCCAAGCATGGGCTATATCACTCATTGGATGCATCTTGAGATTTATTTGAGTCATTGCTTGGATCTTCATGGCCATTTCCAATTTTAGTTCTAAATATTGCTCCATGCTGTCTATTATAGGTCCACCATATGAAACAGCTGCCTGAAAATCCTGAAGGAACAAGAGCACTAATGTAGCCTTGGTTGCCATTTTCTTACAATTAGTCAACATCTGACTGCGAGCTTCCTTAATCTTGTCCTTGGTGAGGGACACATAGTGCATTGATTTTGCTGCCAATTGATTCTGCAAGTTCTAAAGCTGATCCTACAAAGCTTGAATTTTTAGTTGTGCTTCCTGCTCGACTGCCTGAAACTGTGTAGCTGTCTGCTTGCTCTCCGTTATGTCACTTTCCAAATGCATCACCTGTTGCTACCACTGTTGAGATTCAAATTATGCTGCATCATATTTAGCTTGTTGTTCATCTAAGGCTTCATCAAGCTTTTTTATTTTCTCTTCAGCCTGAATGAGAAGATCCTTGTAATGTTCTGCCTGCAGATACATGGAACTTGATACCTCCTGTATGGTGCCCATGTGCTCAACTGGATGCTTCTTTGTGAGGTCCTCGGTGATGACTTGGTATGAATAGTCACTAGATGTTATTTCTATTTGAGGTTTCTAAACCCGAGGAATCATGGTCACCGTGTGCTTCTCCATTGCTATGGGATCAAAAGTCACTTTCTTTACTTGTTGTGCCATGGCTAGTGAATCCTTTATCTTACAATTCTTCCACCACCTAGATGAACTTTGTTTTGCCTTGCTAAGTTTTTTTGCTATTGAGCACTCAGGTAGCAACTCTATCTTAGAGACTAGTGGCTCCTCCATGGCAAAAAATGGGGAAGAGAGAAAAATAGCTTGTTGGGTATTGGATTCAACCATAGGAATGGAAGTGGAGGGGATCTCAGCTATGCTTACTCGAAGAGGTGCTTGCGTGCTTATGGAAGAATGTGAAGGTATGGAAAATGAAATAGAGGGTAATGGAAGGGCAAATGGATTTGGGGTAGATGCAAATGAACTGAAGGCAAGAGAAAAGGATGGAATGGGTGAAACTGAAGAAGCACTAGTGACCTATGACTGTGGGATAGAAGTGGTAATGGGAGAGGTGGATGTGACAGGAGGTGAAGTAGACATAGGAACTGTGGATGAAAAAACAATGGTCACCAAATGCTTATTAATGAGAGAAGAAGAAGTAAAATGCATACCTATGGGCTCCTCTCCTTTTGTGCTTATGATCATTTGAGCCGATGGTAAACATTTTTGTATCACAATATTTTCTTCTCCTTTAGATTGTTCCTTCCCCATGTTCAGATCAACCGATGTCACCACTGAATCATAGTGTGTTGGCTCAATTTCTTTTGATGAAAACTGTTTTATGCTTGGCGTAGAATGTGCTCCACTCCTAGGCTTCTTCCCTATGTGAGGGAAAGGAATTTCCATGGCTACACTCCTTTTATTTTGTAGAAATTGCTCTTGGTGTTCCTCTTCAATAATAATCCTCTCTTTTTCCAATACCTCCACTTGTCCGATCATTTCTTATTCTTTACCTGGACTACTAATACTTTTAGGCACCAAATCAGCAAATGATAGGGGATGATACTTCTCATAATTATCATCATAAATATTTGAAAAATAATCATCTATAGCCATTGAATATTTTATTTTGAGCTTATTTTGATGAACTCTCATGATCCACCAATTGGCAATCTTTTCATCAGACCAATCAGGCAATTTGGTCTTCATTTGCTCAAACAAACCTTCAGGAGGAACCTGTTCTGAGTGTTGGCAGGATCATATGCAACCTTCATTTCATAAAAATCATGCCAAGGAGGAAGTGACATCATCTTCTCTACATGCCATTCAATTTCATGCCCTTCAGGATTGTTCCTTTGTCGCACAATATCTTCTCTGGAGCAACAATGAAATGTTTTTTCCTTGATGAAACTGGAAAAAATACCCAAAGGATCATACTTCCATCGTTGGGGGAGCTCAACCAATCCATGATCATAGAGTGTCTCAGCAATGAGTTCATTCTACCCACACTGAGTAACTGTGATATCACCAAACTTGAAAGGCATAACACATGTATTTTTTTTCCTATTACCTGACCCATAGGTATCATTTATAAAATCACTTTGTCGGGCTACTTCCAAGGCAAAAATATGTTCAGTTGTAAAATATGGTAGCAAAAAAGGTTTACTAGTAAAACCATACACTCTAACTACCACACCTTGGGTTAGTAAGAAAACATCACCTTTTTTTTGATCAACCACTTCTGCTTGTAGGGCCCGAGGCACTCTATTGCATACTCCATACATTATCTCCAAAGCGGGTCCTAAAAACATTCTGTTGAAGTTATAATAGGACTCGTTCTGGGACAAACTCTGAGTCCATGAGTATACTGGTAATGCTTTTCCTGCTTCATATATCTTGTTTATTGCTTTCTTAATTGTGAATGTATCCTCATTTCTAAGAAACTTGCCCAATCAAAGAAAATTGAATTTGGAGTTGTTGTCACGGCAGTTGGAGCATAAAACCCTGGCTGTGAAATGAATTGCACCAACGATGCTTGCCACTTTTGTACTGCAAAATTTGAATATAATCCTGTTAGCCATGCTATCATTGAATATGAAATCGGGCTCTTGAAACTTTTCAATGGTGTCGGTATTTTTGGCAACTCTCCCAATCGTGGGGTCTTTAATAACTGGCTCTCCATGAACTACCGCATTTGAATGGTAGGTTGATAGTTCTCCTCCTCATCCTTAAAACTGAATTTTTTTAATGTAGCAGAAGATGAAAGTTGTGCACCGCAAGCAAATGCATCATGTATGGAACTAGCCGAGATACTAAACAATACTTCTCCGTGGGCATTTTGGACAATTCTTGCAGCAATGTTGTAGCATTGTGCGATTGCCCAGATTAGCTCAAGACATGGATGCACAGGTGTACACAAGTACCAGGAGAGATAAGAATGAAATGCTATAGTATGAGGACTCACAGCAAACATATGTTGTGCAGCAAACTCAGCATCTATACATAGCCTTTATACTCCCTTGTTGGTGATATTGCAATCTTTAATCTGTCCCAAGCAATCATCATAAGGTTTCAGTTCCATATCTTCAACCTTTTCTTCTCGAGCTCTTCACGGCTTCTTCACGATCTCAGGTCTTTTTTGTACATTCACCTTCTTGGCCTCTGCAGCTTTCCTCCCCATCTTCATATTCCTTTGAATATGCAGCAACGAACAACAAACCCTGGAGAAAAAGGGATTCGCAAGATTTTGATATAGGAACCCTGCAAATGCTTTGATTGAAAACAAAAGGATGGGCCTCCTTTTTATAAATTTCCATACACATCCATTGGAAACCTTTCTAATTTCATGGGCACCGCATGCATTCCAATGATGCTTTTATTTTTTTTATTTTTATGCTTCTTACCACTTCTTGAAATGCGAGAAGTGGTAGTTTTTTTTTTTTTTTAGAAAGTGTAATGAGTGAGTGGAGTGATAAATGTTAATGAACGGAATTTACGGATAGTGCAGTATGGATATGGGGGGTGCATGGGAAAAAAGACGAGCGAAAGGATTTAAATGCATAATGGTTTTTCTTATTTTAGTATCATTGGTTTTTTTTTTTTCAGATGGCCGAAATGGTTTATTCGGGGGATGGAATGGGAATTTTGGGACCCGAAATAGTGTTTTCGGGCATTCGAAATGAGTATTTCGAAAGGATAACGAAGACTACGAACGGGGAGTGGTGGAATACATGTATATTGGGAGGTCCGAAAGGGCTTTTCCGGGACTCGAAATAATGTTTTCGGGGACCCGAAAAGGCTATTTCGGGGGGAAAAGGAAGAAATTTCGGGCATGCATGAGCACGTTTTTTTTTTTTTTTTAAATAATGGAAGGGGAACGGAATGGGAATTTCGGGACCCGAAATAGTGTTTTCGGGAGGCGGGAGAAAAACGAGCTCGGGAAGCATGCAAATTTTTATTAATTATTTTTTTGTTTTTGGTTGACTAGTCAAAGGGTGAGAGGGAAGGCTTTCGGGACCCTCCTAACATGTCATAATTACTTATATTATTTATTCATTATATTCTAGGGTCACAACCCTTCACTCTTACAACTATTAGACTAGGTATTTAAATGCAATCCACATATGATAATAAGGCATCATCGAACAAATATATAAATTGAGTCTATTGTGGGTTTTCTACCTTACAATCAAAAAGTGATTCAATATAAAAATGATCCTGCTTCCCGCACCATTTAGTTTCATACCATCTGGATCAGAGCTAGATCAAGGAGCAAATTCACCATTAAATTTTTTTCCCACCGCAAATTTTAGCTAGTCCACATTCGCGAGGATGCAAACAGCATTCACGTTTCACGGATCCGTGTCAAAATCCTCGTAGAAAATTAAACCTTCTCCTAAGGTACGAATTAAGTTGTCTTACACCCAAATTGCTTGACCTTTCGCGTGGCGGCCGGTGGCTGTTTTGAAAAAGCTAAAATCTTCAACGCAACATCAAGGTTTTCGATGTCTGAAACGCAAAGGAAAAAAAATAAATTTTTTTTTTTTTTTTTTTTTACTCACCTGTACCAAGTCATATTGATCGTTACCTACACCAACCGCAATGTCTGAAGGACTACGATCACTAGATTCCATTCATGAGAAACACGAAAGGCTCGCTGAAGAAGTTCAACAAGAAAGAGAGGAGAATACCCGTTGAAGAACACAAGCTTATACTGAGAGGGGGGGTGAACAGTATAAGACCACTTTTTCAATTTGCTTTAAAATCAACTTTCAAAATAGTATAATGCAGTGTATAGATAGCAGTAAAAATAGCAGTAATCAAATCAATGCACAACACACCATCCACAAAGTGACACAACAATTTACGTGGTTCACCCAAGGTGGGCTACTCCACGGATAAAACTTTTCTCTAAAAGTTATATCATAGTTCTTTGGGAAACCTTCCCAATTACAAAGTTTATGGGCACCAACCCAAAGGAGACACCTTCCCCTAGCTCTGCTCTTAGTGGTGATCCTCTAGAAGACCTCTACCTCCTCTGCCCTTAGCAAGTGGAATTCTATCCATAGAAGACACCTGTCTTCCCTGCTCTGGCTGGAGATCTCTGTCCTCAACTCTATCACTACAAAGCCGGTCCTCTTATCTGCACCAAAACATAGTCCTTCGGTCTGGCACAAATCTGTCCTCTTCCTCTTTTCTTTTTTGTTACAGTTGCACTTGGTCGAAACCAACTTTTCACAGTCTGCGCAAACACAATAGCACTCGATCAACTTATGCTCTTCTGTGAAAACACAGCAGCACAGTCTTCGCACATCCAGCGCAAACACAACAGTCGCTCAGACTTCCACTTATGCACCTCTACGATCGAACTTCTCCCCGCACTCTATCTACGCAAATCGCACTTCGAACGCACACTTGATCGATGCCCAAACTATTCAAACAGCCCTCCTTTTATAGAGTAAGATTCAAGATCATTACATTCAATCTTAGTCGGTTGTTACTCTTCAACTGCGTCGACTGCAAAACCCTGTGCTGTGTCGGCCCAGATTTTAACTTTGTCGGCTCAAAGTTAACTCTGTCCTTCAACCGCCTCTGGTTCTGTAGCTGTCCCTATGAAACTACAACATGTCGTGATATCATGACATTTTTACAGCCGTACACCTTCTATAGCCTGCTGTCACGAAATCGCGACACCTTGGCCTTTGTCGACTTCCTTTGTGCTTCTGTCATGAAATCGTGACACCTTTGCCTCTTGCTGACGTCATCTCACTTCTGTCACGAAATCGTGACACTTTAGTCTTCATGGCCTTCCTCTCAGCTTTTGTCATGAAATCATGACACATCGCCTCTTGCTGACGTCATCTCACTTCTGTCGTGAAATCGTGACGCTTTAGTCTTCATGGCCTTCCTCTCAGCTTTTGTCACAAAATCGTGACACATCTGCTTCTACTGACGTCATCTGCAACTCTGTCACGAAATCACGATGCTTTCACTGCCTTAAGCTCTTTTTTGCCATATGCCCACGAAACTAGAACATGTCACGAAATCGTGACGCTTTTGCCTTCGAGCTCTTCCTTCTTCAATTCGTCACGAAATCGTGACGCTTCTTCTGTTTAAGACTTGCTAACTATTTCTGTCATGAAATCATGACACTTTCTCCAACTGCAAGCTGCCAACTCAACCTGTCACGAAATCGTGACACTTTCTGCATCCGTACAACTTCTTTGTAGCCTGTCACGAAATCGCGACGCTTTCAGCTTTCGAAAGCTTTCTCTACTACCTGTCATGAAATCGTGACACTTCTGGCTTTCGTACGTTTTCTTTACTGCCTGTCGCGAAATCGTGACACTTCTGGCTTCCGTACGATTTCTTTTGCAGCTTGTCGCGAAATCGCGACGCTTCTCCTTTCAGGCTCTTCCCTTTGCTGCATGTCACGAAATCGTGACATTTTACATGTAACTTTCTCTCTCTTCGAACTTGTCGCGAAATCGTGACAGTTCTTTTTGCGGACTCTCTCTTCAGCATCATGTCGCGAAATCGTGACACTTTTTCGTTCGAACAACTTACTTTGCAGAATGTCGCGAAATCGTGACACTTTTCCTTCTCTGCCTTCCTGCACTTTTCGAGTCACGAAAATGCGACATGTCACGAAATCGTGACACTTTCCATCTGCTCTTCTTCCCTGCCAACATGTCACGAAATCGCGACAGTTTTGCCTGCTTTGTCTCTGTCTTCCAGCATGTCGCGAAATCGTGACACTTTTGCCCGAACTTTCTCTCTCCTCAAACATGTCGCGAAATCACGACAGTTTTGCCAGCACTTTCTCTCTCCTCAAACATGTCGCGAAATCGTGACAGTTTTTCCAGCCTCTGCATACTTTTTCTTACTTGTCTTTTTCTTGATCTTTTGCAACTCGGGCTACTCCGATCTTCTTGGAAACTCACCTGTCCATGCTGAAACCTTCATCAAGACACATTCTTTGACATCAAACCAAATTGCTTCAAGACCTTCTTGACATCAATGACAACATCTACACTTAGAGTAAAGGCAATGTACCCAATGTACCCAAAATTGCCAACAATCTCCCCCTTTGTCATTGATGGCAAACCTTAATCGAAAACACAAGTCAAGAGCCAAAATTGAAACCAACTGTGCCAACAACTGAGAATCTGCCTTTGAAGTTTTTGCTCCCCCCGACTTGAAGCTCTCTTCTTCACTATGAAGCTCTCCCCCTTACTCATATCTCTCCCCCTTTGTCATCAATGGCAAAGGGTCACCTTTGGGGCTCGGGACTAAGAATGAGCCTCTTAGCTTAGTCCCTCCCCCACCTCCTGATGAGGTGATTTAAAACAAGGGTGGGAGTGAAACTCCCATTAGGCACTCATCATCATCAGTGTCTACAATTTCTTTGCCGGGCCTTCTCTTGAACTCTTTGTCAGTGTTTCTGTTCTTGTCACTTTTCTTGTTCTTGTTCTCATCTCTTTTCTTGTCCATACCTTGATCCTTGGACCTGTTTATACCACTGTTCCTATTCCTGTACCTTGGAAGATCAGCTCTGCATTGTCTGGTTGTGTGACCTGCATTGTTGCACTTATAGCAAGTAACAATATTATTTCTTTCGGGCATAGTTGTTCTTTGAATCCGCCTGTTTTGACTAACCCGCTTCTCGTTATTTGCCTTGCAAAAAATTGCCTTGTGCCCGAACTGATTACAAGAGTAGCAATACCCTTGAAATAAATTACGGCCCCTAAAATTGTCATTTATCTTCCTTACTTGAGTCATGCATTGCGAAGCCATGTGGCCAAACCCGTGACATGCAAAACATCTATCGTGAAATATTCTTCTGTTTGACCTCTTGGGTCCCGAAAACTTCTTTTTCGTATTCAGAATTTTGTTTTCTGTTTCGTACGCATTTATCACTCACGGACTCTTTCTCTCGAAATACTCTCTTCATCGAACTCTCTTCTTTCTGAAATCTCTTACTTGATTCCCCAACCTATTTTTTGTGTGGTTTAACAAAACCAAGACCTATTTTATCTGATGGATTTCTTTGACTTTGGATGAGAGACTTAACCCTTTTGGAGCTATCTTGAAACCTGTACAGCTTATCCTTGTATTCTTTATTTTCCTCTTTCATGGCAGCCATTTTCTATTCTAATTCACTATACTCAAGCATCTTAGATTCTAACTCATTCTTGAGTTCTTGTGTCTTAGCCATAGAGATGTCAAGACTTTCTATGAGTTCATCTCTCTCCATACAACATTCATCTAACTTATCCTTGAGTCTAGCATTCTTCTTCCTTTCCTTTTTCAAAACACTAAGAGCATTAGTAAGTTCACATTCAAGATCCTCTATTTGATTGCATTTTGAAATATCAAGGCCTTTTTCAGATTTCTTATCACTAGAGGTGCTACCCTTTTCAAAAACCATACATGCATCTTCCTTATCATTTTTTGAAGCATCCTCATACATACTAGCAACCAATTCATTATTTGTGCAATCATCCTCAAGGTGCCCAAAATTTCCACATCTAAAACATTTCATGATAATGAATTTATGTTTCGGTTCTTCCTCCTTTTCTGAAATGAACAACATCTCATTTTCATCATCACTAGAAGAACTTTCACTATCATTGCTAGAACACTTACTTGCTTTGTCTAGGTAGAAGCTCTTCTTATTCTTGTGTGAATGCCTCTTTCCTTGATTGTTGTGCTCATCTTTGTTCTTTCTGTAATACCTGTGCTTTTTAGAATCCTTGCTCTTAACATCCTGTATATCTTCATCACTTTCATTCTTGGAAACAGATACGATCAGTAGCATAATGACCAAACTTTCCACAGTTGAAACATCTTATGTTTTTCTTGCTTTTGTGTTTTCTAGAGAACTTGCCTTTCTTGCTGTAATATGCCTCTTCATCACTAGAAGACTCATCACTCTCTTGAATCTGTTTGCCCTTTGATTTCTTGGTAGCTTTGAAAGCCGCCTCTTTCTTGACATCAACTTTCACTTGAGTTCTCAGCTCAAATGCTGCAAGAATACTATGGAGCTCATCCTTTTTCAATTTATCTAAATCTTTAGCTTCCTCAATAGCAAAAATATTTTCACTAAATCTATTAGGAAGAGATCTTAAAATCTTATCACACACATCATTTTCAGCAACCTCAAGACCTAGATCTTTCATGGAGTTAACAACCTCATCCATACGAAGCATGTAGTCACTAATATTTTCATCATCATTCATTTTGAGTTGTTCAAACATACCTTTAAAATGTCTCAATTTGGCCTTTCGGACATTTGCATCACCTGTATGAACCACCTGCAATTGTTTCCACATTTCACTAGTTGTCTTGCAGTGAATAACTTTGGTGAGATCCGCTTTCTGTAAGCCTCTCAGGATTGCATTCATGGCTTTTGAATTGCTGTGAAGCATGAGCCTGTCTTCTTTGGTATAAGGACCATGTTCAGGAATAGTGTATTCATCTTCAATCACTTCCCATACCTCATTACCAAGTGCCATTAGATAAACTCTCATTCTTGCACTCCACGGACCGAAATCTGATCCATCAAGAATAGGTGCTGCATTGCCACCTAAAAAATCCATTGTGTTCTTAACCAGTTCTTCCTTCCGACTGTTAAACCTTTTCGAAGGAACCCGCTCTGATACCAATTGAAGAACACAAGCTTATACTAAGAGGGGGGGTGAACAGTATAAGACCACTTTTTCAATTTGCTTTAAAATCAACTTTCAAAACAGTATAATGCAGTGTATAGATAGCAGTAAAAATAGCAGTAATCAAATCAATGCACAACACACCATCCACAAAGTGACACAACAATTTACGTGGTTCACCCAAGGTGGGCTACTCCACGGATAAAACTTTTCTCTAAAAGTTATATCACAGTTCTTTGGGAAACCTTCCCAATTACAAAGTTTATGGGCACCAACCCAAAGGAGACACCTTCCCCTAGCTCTGCTCTTAGTGGTGATCCTCTAGAAGACCTCTACCTCCTCTGCCCTTAGCAAGTGGAATTCTATCCATAGAAGACACTTGTCTTCCCTGCTCCGGCTGGAGATCTCTGTCCTCAACTCTATCACTGCAAAGCCGGTCCTCTTATCTGCACCAAAACACAGTCCTTCGATCTGGCACAAATCTGTCCTCTTCCTCTTTTATTTTTTGTTACAGTTGCACTTGGTCAAAACCAACTTTTCACAGTCTGTGCAAACACAGCAGCACTTGATCAACTTATGCTCTTCTACAAAAACACAGTAGCACAGTCTTCGCACATCCAATGCAAACACAGCAGTCGCTCAGACTTCCACTTATGCACCTCTACGATTGAACTTCTCCCCGCACTCTATCTACGCAAATCGCACTTCGAACGCACACTTGATCGATGCTCAAACTATTCAAATAGCCCTCCTTTTATAGAGTAAGATTCAAGATCATTACATTCAATCTTAGTCGGTTGTTACTCTTCAACTGCGTCGGTTGCAAAACCCTGTGCTGCGTTGGCCTAGATTTTAACTTTGTCGGCTCAAAGTTAACTCTGTCCTTCAACCGCCTCTGGTTCTGTAGCTGTCCCTCGTGAAACTACAACATGTCATGATATCATGACATTTTTACAGCCATACACCTTCTATAGCCTGCTGTCACGAAATCGTGACACCTTGGCCTTTGTCGACTTCCTTTGTGCTTCTATCATGAAATCGTGACACCTTTGCCTCTTGCTGACGTCATCTCACTTCTGTCGTGAAATCATGACACTTTAGTCTTCATGGCCTTCCTCTCAGCTTTTGTCATGAAATCATGACACATCGCCTCTTGCTGACGTCATCTCACTGTCACGAAATCGTGACACTTTAGTCTTCATGGCCTTCCTCTTAGCTTTTGTCGCAAAATCACGACACATTTCTTTGACGTCATCGCAACTCGTCATGAAATCATGACGCTTTCGTTGCCTTAAGCTCTTTTCTGCCATATGCCCATGAAACTGGAACATGTCACGAAATCGTGACGCTTTCGCCTTCGAGCTCTTCCTTCTTCAATTCGTCGCGAAATCGCGACGCTTCTTCTGTTTAAGACTTGCTAACTATTTCTGTCACGAAATCGTGACACTTTCTCCAACTACAAGCTGCCAACTCAACCTATCGTGAAATCATGACACTTTTTGCATCCGTACAACTTCTTTGTAGCCTGTCGCGAAATCGTGACGCTTTCAGCTTTCGAAAGCTTTCTCTACTGCCTGTCGTGAAATCGTGACACTTCTGGCTTTCGTACGTTTTCTTTACTGCTTATCGCGAAATCGCGACACTTCTGGCTTTCGTACGATTTCTTTTGCAGCTTGTCACGAAATCACGACGCTTCTCCTTTCAGGCTCTTCCCTTTGCTGCATGTCGCGAAATCGTGACATTTTACATGTAACTTTCTCTCTCTTCGAACTTGTCGCGAAATCGTGACAGTTCTTTTGCAGACTCTCTCTTCAGCATCATGTCGCGAAATCGTGACACTTTTTCGTCCGAACAACTTACTTTGTAGAATGTCGCGAAATCGTGACACTTTTCCTTCTCTGCCTTCCTGCACTTTCCGAGTCACGAAAATGCGACATGTCGCGAAATCGTGACACTTTCCATCTGCTCTTCTTCCCTGCCAACATGTCGCGAAATCGCGACAGTTTTGCCTGCTTTGTCTCTGTCTTCCAGCATGTCGCGAAATCGTGACACTTTTGCCCGAACTTTCTCTCTCCTCAAACATGTCATGAAATCGTGACAGTTTTGCCAGCACTTTCTCTCTCCTCAAACATGTCGCGAAATCGCGATAGTTTTTCCAACCGCCTGCATACTTTTTCTTACTTGTCTTTTTCTTGATCTTTTGCAACTGGGCTACCCTGATCTTCTTGGAAACTCACTGTCCAAGCTGAAACCTTCATCAAGACACATTCTTTGACATCAAACCAAATTGCTTCAAGACCTTCTTGACATCAATGACAACATCTACACTTAGAGTAAAGGCAATGTACCCAATGTACCCAAAATTGCCAACACCCGTACCACAAGAGAACTCTTCGAGAAAATATTTGCAATGAATGTTAAACTTGATGCCATCAGTCAAAATCAGGCAACAACACATGCAAATTCACCCAACCGTGGGTCATCAAACCGAGCAATGTTAGGAGGTCCAAAAACTTCCATTCTACCACGAATGACCAAATTATACTTCCCAAAATTTGAAGGAGGAGACCCTACAAACTAGATCTACCAAGTAGAGCAATATTTCTCACTAAATCAAATTCCAAAAATGCAAAAAGTGCATATCGCCTCCTTCCACTTGGAAAACGACACCATCCAATGGTACCAATGGTTCGAGAAAACTAACGGCACTCCGACGTGGTCAAAATTTACACATAATCTATTAGTGCGATTCGGCCTTAGCAAGTTTCAAAGCTTTATAGGGGCCCTCACTAAATTATGCCAAACCACTTCGGTAAGCGAATACCAAGTAGAATTTGAAAGGCTAGCTAATCGAACATCTAGATTAGACGCTGCCTTCTTTCAAGAATGTTTTGTCAGTGGATTAAAAGAAGAAATTTGAATAGAGGTGCAAATGTATAACCCTACAAACATGTTAGAGACCATCGGCTTGGCAAAATTAGCGGAGGACAAAATCAAGGCATGGAATCGGTTCACAAAACCAACTTGGGGGAAACCATCAAACACTTATACCAACCCCAAACCAATGCAAAATGGACGAACCCAAAATTCCTACACAGCCCCCAAAATTAACCTCGCTCTACCAATTAAGCGTCTGAGTTTCGAGGAAATGAAGGAAAGATAAGCTAAGGGTCTTTGCTACCATTGCGATGAGAAATTTGACAAAAATCATAAATGTGCCTCACGGAAATTATATATTCTAGATGCCACAGAGGAAAGGAATTCTACTGAAGAGGAACCTGAACTCGAAGTAGAGGTATTATCCAACACACTTGAAAGTGATGAAGAAAATGCACCAAAGGTTTCCTTCAACGCCCTTGCTAGATTTTTTGCCCCTCAAACAATGCGAGTAAAAGGGTATTTTAAGAAACAAAACCTTATCGTGCTCCTAGATTCTGGTAGCACGCACAATTTTATCGATCCAAAGGTGGATAAACAAGCAAATTGTTTTATATACCCTTGCAATAACTTTGAAGTGATGATTGGAAACGGTGGAAAAATTGCATGCAAAGGAAAATGCAAAAATATAAAACTAACTATGGGGGTTTATAACATGAAAGGCGACATGTACGTCCTACCCCTAGGTGGGTGCGACATTGTACTAGGCGTACAATGGTTACGAACCTTGGGCGTAGTCCAATGGGAATTTGATGAACTATGGATGAAATTCACAGCAAAGAACCAAATCTATATTATCCAAGGCCTAAAATCAGGACCTTCCCAAATCGTTAACTCGCATAGAATGGAGAAAATTATCCGAAAAGGAAACAAAGGAATGATCGCCCAATTATTTTCAATTCAACCTAGTCACAAAGAAGATGAGACACCAGAGTTACAAAATATTTTAGACCACCATAAGGCGGTATTCAATGAACCAAAAGGCCTACCTCCACAACGAAGTCACGATCACACTATTCCACTATTTCCAGGGCATCAACCTCCTAATATTAGACCTTATCATTATCCATATGTCCAAAATATTGAAGTAGAGAAATTAGTACAAGAGCTTCTTAAGGCAGGAGTCATTAGACCTAGCAAAAGCCCTTACTCCTCTCCAATTATTTTAGTTAGAAAAAAGGATGGCTTGTGGCGTTTATGTGTCGATTTTCGAGCGCTTAATAAAATGACCATCAAAGATAAATTTCCTATTCCGATCATAGACGAGCTATTAGATGAACTCCACGAGGCAGCTTATTTTTCCAAGTTAGACTTACGGTCAGGCTACCACCAAATACGATTCAATGAAAAGGATATTCCTAAGACGGCCTTTCGCACTCATGAAGAGCACTATGAATTCTTGGTGATGCCATTTGGCCTGACCAACGCTCCTTCTACCTTTCAAAGTCTAATGAATAAGGTATTTCACCCTTTTATTCGTAAATTTATATTAGTTTTATTTGATGACATTTTGATTTATAGCAAAACATGGGAAGAACATTTGGACCATGTTAGACAAGCATTCCAAATTTTGGAGGAAAATCAACTTTATGCAAAAATATCGAAGTGTTCCCTTGGAAAACAAGAAATTGAATACTTAGGGCATATTGTCTCAAAGGAAGGAGTTATGGTAGATCCTTCCAAAATCGAGGAGGTGAAAAATTGGCCTATTCCAAAAACCTTAAAAGCTCTACGTGGGTTTCTTGGACTAATGGGATATTATAGAAAATTTGTCCAAAATTATAGTAAAATCGTTGCTCCTCTAACATCATTACTTAAGAAAAACGCTTTCAAATGGTCGTCTAAAGTGGATGAGGCCTTTATCACCTTGAAAACTGCAATGTGTACCACCCCTGTTATAGCCATGCCCAACTTTTCTAAACTGTTCATCATTGAAAGTGACACTTCAGGAATACGAATGGGAGCCGTACTCATGCAGGATGAAAGGCCTCTAGCTTTTATAAGCAAAGCATTTTCTCCTAAGAATTCAGCTCGCTCTACGTATGAAAAAGAGATGTTGGCGATTGTCCATGCTATTCAACATTAGAGGCCTTACCTTATTGGCCAACATTTCATTATATGCACTGACCATCATAGCTTGAAGTATTTTTTGGAACAAAGGACTAATACCCCGGAACAAAAAAAATGGGTTACTAAACTTCTTGGCTATGATTATGAAATTACATATAAAAAGGGAAAGGACAACATGGCAGCCGATGCACTTTCTAGAAAATTTGAAGATATGCCTCAAGTCCATGCTCTTTCCTCCCTTATTCCTAAATGGGTAGATGAGGTGCATGAAGAATGGATAAATGATCCTACTATCCACGCCTTAATTCAACAACTTCAACATAATCCTAGTAGAAAAACTCCATACACTTGGAAGGACAATATATTAAGATACCCAATTCAACTTATCATGAAAAACTTCTTCATGAGTTACATACCTCACCCACTGTAGGCCACTCAGGGTTCTTAAAAACCTATAAAAGAGCCACTACCTCCTTCTATTGGGTAGGAATGAAAAATTATATCAAAAAATTTGCAAAAGAATGTGAAGTTTGCCAAAGACAAAAGGGGGAGACCCTCACTATTCCAGGATTACTTCAACCTCTTCCTATACCCACCAAAACATGGTCAGATATTTCTATGGACTTTATTGAAGGATTACCAAAATCAGGAGGAAAAACAACCATTTTCGTAGTCATTGATCGTTTATCTAAATATGCCCATTTTTGTTCCATGGCTCATCCTTATACCGCTAGCACTATAGCCCACCTCTTCCTAGATAACATCTTTAAATTACATGGTATGCCCTCCACAATTGTTAGTGACCGTGACCCAACTTTCACTAGCACCTTTTGGAAGGAATTGTTCAGATTACAAGGTACTCAACTTCGTATGACCTCCGCTTACCATCCTCAAACCGATGGCCAAACAGAAGTTGTAAATAAATGCTTGGAAACATACCTTCGATGTTTTTTTCTACTCAACCACTCCATTGGGTAAAGTGGCTTTCACTAGTGGAATGGTGGTATAACACTTCATACCATACGTCCATCAAAATGACTCCTTATGAAGCACTATATGGTCAAACACCACCATCCCTCACTTCCTATATTCCAGGGACTACAAAAGTCCATGCGGTGGAAACGAAACTTGCTAATAGAGATGACATACTATGGATCCTAAAAGAGAACCTACATACCACCCAGCATCGCATGAAGCAGCAAGTCGATCAACATAGAAGCTAACGTAGTTTCCACAAGGGTGATATGGTTTTCTTACGTCTCCAACCTTACCGTCAATCCTCTCTTAAACAAAAAGGTTCTCAAAAGTTAGCACCCAAATTTTATGGGTCGTATAAAGTTCTCCAACGTATTGGGACCGTTGCTTACAAACTAGAGCTTCCTCCCTCATTCAAACTTCACCCCGTATTTCATGTATCTTGCCTTAAGCTCACAGTGGGAGCCCATATCACGACACAACCCACTCTCCTTGAATTCTCTGATGATGGAGTACTTCTAGTCGAGCCAGAAGCTATCTTCGATTGCCGCTCTCGTCACCTTTGTACTCGCGATATCACGGAAGTTTTAATCCATTGGAAAGGTCTACCTTTAGAAGACGCAATGTGGGAAAATTTTCAAGATATCCAGCAACAATTTTCAAATTTCTAGCTTTGAGGACAAAGCTCCTTTAAGGGGGGTGGCATGTTAGGACCCTCCTAACATGTCGTAATTACTTATATTATTTATTAATTATATTCTAGGGTCACAACCCTTCACTCTTACAACTATTAGACTAGGTATTTAAATGCAATCCACATATGATAATAATGCATCATCGAACAAATATATAAATTAAGTCTATTGTGGGTTTTCTACCTTACAATCAAAAAGTGATTCAATATAAAAAACGATCCTGCTTCCCGCACCATTTAGTTTCATACCACGAAATAGTTTTTTCGGGGACCCGAAAAGGCTAATTGAGGCAGGAGAAAAACGAGCTCGGGAAGCATGCAAATTTTTATTAATTATTTTTTGTTTTTTTTTTCGGTTGACTAGTCAAAGGGCGAGAGGGAAGGCTTTCGGGATCCCGAAAACACTATTTCGGGATCCGAAAAGGGTGTTTCGGGCATGAAGGAATGGGAGGGACGGAATGAAGTTTTTATAATATTTTATTTGAAGTCCGAAAAGGGTATTTCGGAGGCCCGAAAAAGGAATTTCGGGTATTTCGGAGGCCCGAAAAAGGAATTTCGGGTATTTCGGAGGCCCGAAAAAGGAATTTCGGGTTGTCTTTTTTTTTTATTTAAAAAAAAAAAAGGGTTTGGGAGGGAAAATTCAAATTTCGAAATTTGAATTTCGAATTGAGCATGGAGGGAGTGGAGAGTTTTTATTTTATTTTATTTATTATTTTTTTTTTTTAATTTCTTGCATGGGGGAGTTGGGAAAAAAAACGCAGCCAAAATCCCAAAAACAAGGGTTCCAAGGTAAGGCCATGTTATAGAGCGAAAAGCGGGGAAAATGCAAGCCCTTTTTTTTTTTTTTTTTTAATTTCTTGCATGGGGGAGTTGGGAAAAAAACGCAGCCAAAATCCCAAAAACAAGGGTTCCAAGGTAAGGCCATGTTATAGAGCGAAAAGCGGGGAAAATGCAAGCCTTTTTTTTTTTTTTTTTTTAATTTCTTGCATGGGGGAGTTGGGAAAAAAAACGCAGCCAAAATCCCAAAAACAAGGGTTCCAAGGTAAGGCCATGTTATAGAGTGAAAAGCGGGGAAAATGCAAGCTTTTTTTTTTTTTTTTTTACACCTCCAGAACCTTGGACCCCCTAAACACCTCATCCAACTTGATTTTTTTGGTTTTCAAGTTTTTAAAGAACTCCCTAGTTAAGCAAAACCTTCCTAGAGTAGTACTCGGATGGGTGACCTCCTGGGAAGTCCCGGGCTCTGCACACTTTTTCATTTTTTTTTTCAAATAATAGGACTTCAAATGAAGACCATTAACTAGAATTAACAGTGCATGACCATCCATATCTTTCAAATAAAAAGAATTAACTTGATTGGCACCTGTGATTTGAAATGGACCTTCTCATATTGCCTCGAACTTGTGATGTTTGCCAGGATTTGATTTCTTTTCATTCCACTTCAATACAAGATCGCCAACCTTAAAAGTCCTTTCAGAGACCTTTTTACCGAACCATTTCTTTGTCATCTCAGCATGTTCTATAAAATCCTGGTATGATTTCTCTCATTCTTCTTCCAACTGTAAAAGTTGAGCTAATCTCATGTTCATAGAATCAAATTCATCATCCTCATCATCAATCAAATGCCAAGTCTAGAGGGCCGGCAATTCAATATGAATTGACAAAACCGCTTCTTTGCCGTATACCAATGAAAAAGGGATGTCTTGATAGATTTTTTCATCGAGATGCGATCATCCCACAATGCTTGATTTAAAAGTAGGTGTCAGCTCCGCTTATTGTTGCCAAGGGTCCTCTTCAAAATTCGAAGAAAATTCTTGTTTGTAGATTCGGCCAAGCCATTCCCCTGCGGATAATAATTAGATGAAGTTTTCAAATAAATTTTGTACTTACCCGCAAATTCACTGATTTTGGCACCTATGAAAGGAGTTCCATTATCTGTTATAATCGCATATGGGATACCAAAGCGAGTGATCAACCCCTCAATAAAAGTGATGACCGTGGCTTGATCCACCTTTTTAGTTGGAATTGCTTCAGTCCATCTAGTGAAATAGTTGGTTGCAATCAAGATGTACTTGTGACCAGCAGATGAGTTAGGATCAATGACCCCGATAAAGTCTAGGCCCCATTGCTGAAATGGTACTTCTACTTGAATCGGGTGAAGAGGTAATGATGCATTCCTAGTTCTACCGATGTATCTTTGGCACTTATCACATTTTTGACTAACTTTGAAGGCGTCGCAAAAAGAGTAGGCCAAAAATAGCCTCGCTCGAATAATATTTAATGCCTTGGGTCTACTCGCATAATGACCTCTTGACAATCCAAAATGGAATTCTTCTAAAATTTTCTCCTTCTCCGATTCTTTGACACATCTAAGAAGAACTCCATCAATATTCTTATGAAACAATCCATTTGGCGGCAAGACATACTTGAGGTCTTGCAGTCTAAATCTTCTTATCCGTGAGGCATTCGGATGTGAAGGACATTTTCCCAGAATAAAAATATTCAATCAGCTCCTCTGTCCAATCTTGATCCACTATAGAATGATTGTCAAAATTACAATTATCTACTACATCCTCATACTCATGAATTATGGATCCAAAGGAAGCATTATTTTCAAGCTCTTGGCACAATGCTCAATCTCGAACAAGTTTGGTTGGTCGGATATCAACATCAAATTCCTGAATTTTTGAAACCCAGCCAGCTCTCCTATCTCCAAGTTCTCCTTGTATGATAAAATTTTGGACATCTGGATTAACAACATAAACTATTGTTTTACTTTTTGAAACAAAGTGCCGAAACTTCTTCAGAGATTTCATTACCGCATACACTTGTTTCTCAATGAAGTTATACTTCTCTTGATGTGGTTGGATGACTTGGCTTAGGAAAGCAATCGGACGTTCATTTTCATCATCTCCCTTCTGTGTAAGCACCGCTACATAAGCTTCTTGTTCACCAACAAAATAAAGGATAAAATCCTTCGAATAATCAGGGTTCACCAGGATCGAAGCTTGAGTGATCCTTTCTTTGATCTCCTCAAATGATTGCTTCCTCTGCTCAGTCCATTTAAATTCAGCATTTTTCTTTAAAAGCTTTGTCATTGGCCTTATTACTTGAGCGAAATCTGCAACAAACTTTCGAACAAAATTAATTTGCCCAAAAAAATATTGCAAATCCTTCTTATTGGTTGGCAATGGAAGCTTCAAAAGAGCTTGGGCCCTAGCTGGATCAATAGCTAGGCCATTTTCTAAAATTACATGTCCTAGGAGCTTTCCCTCCTTTACAAAAAAAATTGACTTTTTTGGATTAATAGATATGCCAAATTCTTGACATTTTTCAAATACCTGCCTTAAATGAGATCCGTGCTCCTCCCTATTATGAGAAAAAATAGTCATATCATCCAAATAAATCACAATAACATGATTTAAAAACTCACCAAAAGCCACATTCATTGCCCTTTGAAAATTTGCGCTAGCATTTGAGAGTCCAAACGACATTCGCTGGTAAGCAAAGGTTCCCCATTTTGTGGTGAACATTGTTTTGTGTTGGTCCTCATCCCTGACCCAAATATGGTTATACCTAGAGAATCCATCCAACAAAGAGAATTTCTGAGCTCTCACAACCACATGAATAATTTGGTCAATCTGAGGTAGAGGATAATGATCTTTTAGTGAGGCTTGATTCAAATTTAGAAAATCAACACATAGGCAAATATCTCCATTCTTTTTTCTCATTGGGACCAGATTTGCCACCCAAGTTGAATGCTTGATGGGGTAAATGATTTTAGAATCCAACATTTTAAGAAGCTCCGCCTTCATCGATTACTTTAATCTTGGGATTAAGCTGGTCTCTGCTTTTGTCCGAAGGGTTTCACCCCATCATGCAACTCAATAGTATGTTGTATTACATCTTTGTTATATCCCTTCAAATCATGGTAAATCCAAGCAACTGTGTCAGGAAATTCATGACATAAATCTCTGATTTTTTCTAACTCCTCGGGAGTACAATCCATCCCAATATTTATCAATTTTTGGAGACCCAACTCCAGTTCAGTATACTCCTTCTCATCTACTTTGATCCTATGCATCTCTGCCCTATAATTTTGATCAAAAAGGATTTCAAGTGTAATAAATCCTTTTGGGATATGATTATTCCTTAGTTGAATAAGCCCTTTGGCTTCCTCCTCATCAAGCGTTCTCTCTTCCACAATACTCGCTTCTCTTATCAAAAAATTTACAATCTGCTCATCACTTTCGAATACTTGCCAATACATGTTCTTGTCCGGGACCAAAGGTATGTAAACTAACCTTACGATCTTAGGTTTCCTCACTACATGCTCAATCGGAGAGAAGTTTGCTCCAAGAGATTATAGAAGATCAGCATGCTTATTTAGCTCTCATGAAATGGATTGAATATTCAATGTTGTGAAAGCCTCAAACAGGTCCCAAACTTTGTTGTGGTACGCCTTGATATAATGTTGCTTGGAGATGCACTTGTTCGTTACTTGATTCACAATAAATTCAGAGTCACCAAAAATATGCAATTGTTCAATCCCCAATTTTGTTGCCTTCTTCAAACCTAGGCACAACGCTTCATACTCAACAGCATTGTTAGTACAAATCTAGGTCAGTCGATATGAATATGTTTTCTGTAGGCCAGAGGGAGAAATAAGAACAATCCTTGCTCCTGCACCATTTTTACATCCTGCTCCATAAAAATATAACTTCCATAATTGATCGGGCACAGAGTCTTGATCATATTGATCAAGAGGCATCTTTATTTCAACCTCTTCGGGATTTGTAATGGAGTAACAACCAATTTCGGTTTCCATCATGGCATTAAAATAGAGCATTGAAAACTCATCCTCTAAGCGAAGCTCATCCAGGACTTCATTCATCAAATCAGGATTTTCCAATTCTTCAGTTATCATGTTGACAGAATGTGTGGACTTTTATTCTTCTTCCATCTTCTCTATATAAAAAGTAGAAGGCTTCTCATTGTAGATTCAGATTCTTCTTCCTTTGAAAGGAATCTCCAAGTGAGAATAATCTAGAGAAAGGTAGCCTCCCAACTTGGCAGTGAATTCTCTCGACAAACACATACTGAAATATGGTTCCAAATCAACCACAACTACCTCTTGAATTACTATAATTTGAGGCATACTATGTAGAACAATAGGAATATCCTTGATTACACCCACTGTTTTCATGAGAGTCCCGTCCAACTGCAAGACACCAGGGCTACTTCTTGTATACTCCATACCCATGACTTCACAAACTGCCTTTGGCTTGACAGTTGTCGCAGCACTAGAATCAATCATGCAGTTGTGCACTATCCAACCCTCCATCCTGAGAGACAAATGAAATGGGGGTGGTCTATTTTTTCTAGTGGCTGAAGTAGTTAATGTTTGAGAAAAAATCATCTGGGTAGGATTCTTCTCATTATCTTTCATAGACTTCAATGATTCTTGTAACAAATCAACTTGCCCAGGTAATTGTAATGCATCATAGAGACTAACCTTGGTTGGAATCTTCTTCAATTCTTCAACAATATTGTATGTAGATGTACAAGACTCCCTCTTTTCAACAGTGGCTTCATATTTTCTCTGATATTTTTGAGTGGCTTCTACCCTAAGTCTTTTAGTCAAATATGGGTACTTGAGCTTTTCTTTGGCTTATTCCTCTGTTTCAGCTCTTTCCTGTGAAGCTGCGGCTTTTTCTTGCAATCTTTTCTTTGCTCGTAGTGGCAAAATATCTTTTAATAGAACAGGTGAATCTGGCTTTGGTATTGAAGCAGGAGCTTTCAATTGTACTTGTTTCTTCTCATTTTGCATCTTTAGATCAGCCGACACCCTTAATGGTTCCATCTTTGCTGGATCTACCGTGACTGGCTTCTTCCCAGTTCTCGTGAGAACTAAGACTTGTTATTCAGATGGAACCATAAAATTATGATCTACCTCAGTAATCATGTTAACTTTTCCTCCAGAAGAGCTTGCGGCCAATGTTTGTACATAGTTCAAATGAACCATACAAGTCTCCTCATCGTGTGGATAATTACATGTAGAGCACTAATATGTTCTTTCTACAGGGCCAACTTTCTCATTCGTAAACACAGACGGGTTCTTCTTAGGCACTTTGCTTGTTGAAGCCGCTTGTTCTCTAGTGATCGGCGGAGGTTGAAATCTCCTAGGTTGGAAATCTCTCTTGGCCTGCTTTCTTTCAATAATTGTGATTTTATTTCCCATTGCTCTTATAGCTGAATTAGCAAATTTTACCTCTTGTAATAGCGTTGTGTAAGGATCAGTATTTGAGGGTGCAGGAGGTGTCGATATAGGTAGAGATGGTGGTGGTGCAGGAAATGTTGGGAATGAAGTGGGAGCTAGTAATTGTGGCATGCTTGGTGCAAGCAATTGTGGAATCGTTGGATCAGGGAGCTGGGGAACTAGAATGGGTGCGATATGAGGCACACTTGAGCTCCATGATGGAATAGGATACATGGAAGGCATAGGATGTGAAAATGAACCAGAATACAAATTCTGAGGAAGATCAGGTAAGATAGGCATTGTTACCATTGGGGGAAGCCTACCTATGGCAATCAAGTCTACTTTTGCCTTTTGTGCTTGTTCGAATAGCTCTGGGAATGTAGTCACGTTGGACTACCGGATAGCCAAGCCAATGTCTGTGTTAAAAGCTCTAAGATAATAGAATGCAGCTTGCTCGTGAGTGGGCTGAAGACCTTCAGGAATTCTCTGCCAAGTTTTGGTAAATCTGACATTGAAGTCCGCTATCTCCTCCTACGAATGCCTTTGAATTGCATTAAATTGATGCAACAAAGAAAATGGATCGGCTTGTTCATGAAATTTTTTTATTAACAACTCTCCTAATTGATCCCATGATGCAATAGTTCCTGGTTGCAACGATCGGTACCAATACAATAATTTCCCTCTCAGTGACAACACCAACAATTTTATCATGTCTTCGTCCATTATGTCATAAATGGTCGCCAAAGAGGCTACATCTTGAATATGCTCATAAGCAGTTTTACCAGTACCATTATAGGTCAAAAAAGCTTTCAAAGCAGCTTGAGGGACTGGATTTTGTGCTTGTAAATTCAAGGCTCCCAAACTATTCCATGTCGAGAACTGCCTTGGTGGAGGATTTTGGGCCATTTGGACTGGTGTGTGTGGCTTGAGGAGGTGGAAAACTAGTAGCAATACTAGATGAACTTGAAGGAACAAAAAATACACTAGCAATTTGTGAGGATGTTGCAGAGGACATAAGTGGTGGGGAGATCAACTTAGGGTGTCCACTTAATTTTTGGTTGTCAAGTTCAAAAAACTCAACGGGATTTTCAAAATTTTTGGCCTTCGATCTTGTGATAATGAAGTACAACTCTCACTGTCTCCACGTTCAGATGCTTCTGGGTAGTGTTGAGTCTCCAAATGTTCTAACTATACAGCATGAAGGAGAACATTAAACCTCAATACTATTGAAAGTGAAACTTTTAGGGTCCCATCGGGTGTGCCAAAAACTATTGGTATAGGTGGGTTTGTCAACATGGAATAGTACTTGTCCCATCGATTATGGATCTTATTGAGACAGAGACAGTCTGTCCCATCGGGCGTGCCAAAAACTATTGGTACAGGTGGGTTTGTCAACATGGAATAGTACTTGTCCCACCGATTATGGATCTTATTGAGACAGAGACAGTCTGTCCCACCGGGCATGCCAAAAACTGTTGGTCACAAATCTTCCTAAGTACAATATTTCATCACTTGTATGCCCTAGACTCGGCCAACATTGAAAGGCTGAGGAAAAAATAAAATTCCTTCGAACCGATCTCCAGAGAGGGCTGGCTCCCTTACTAAATTCTACACTGTTTGAAGACTAGGGATGCAGGAAAGAAATTGAAAAATAACTGAAAGAAATGGAAATATAGCCACACGTCGAAGTGTAGAATTTGGGGCAGACTAACAACAAAAATTCCACCAAGTTTTATAACAAAATATAATAAAATGAAAGTAGCAGAATTTAACTCACACCTTTGTAGAGATAACCCCTGGATCGCATTTCAAAATCTACTCACTAACTAGCAATGTTTGAATTCAAAATACAGAATTCAAAACTTAACAGCAAGAGCATGAGCATAAACATAAATGATTTAAAAAAATAAGGAAATCATGCACATAAGAATGCTTGCAAATTTTAGAAGCCAAGTCTCTTCTATTGATGCAGAGAACTTAGAGAGTTTTCTTGCAAAATATCTAACCTCCCTTTACAATAAGAATTTGATTAGTATTTATAGATGTTTTCGCCTCTTTCATTAAATACATGTGGAGTCAAAGTGTCGGCCACTTAGCCACCAATAGCAACAACATTCTCCTCGACCACAACAATGAACCAATGAGCAAATGCCAAATAAAATAACTGCTGATTTTATCACATGGCATATCAATCTTCAGCACAAATCATCGATCCAGTTTCAATCTCCATGGTGGCGCCTTGGAAATGCATGCCCACGAAGTGGTTGATGCCTCGAAAATGAACAATATTGCACTAGAATCAAGAGCACATGCTTAAACTTGGTAGCTTCAGCGATCATATCACCTCAAGAATTATCTTTATCAATATTAATCTCTTTTCAAGGAAGATTTGCACCAAACTTCACCCAAAATTACATCCATAGGAAAAAGTGTTCAATGTGTGAACACACTTAAAAAAGAAAAAACACTTTTCAATGTGGCACCAATGATTACAACGAAATGTCAATGTGGCACACTACAACAAAATTCCAATGTGGAAAAATGCCAACATAACCCTACTTGTTCACTCAATTGTTTTTCCTCTATCTTCCTTATGGATCCTCAAGTTCCTCCAACCATGGTCTTATGATTTGGTCCATCTAAACTTCATTTTTTCTTACAATAAAAAAATGTTTTGAATCTATTAAACTTGAAAAGAGATTACAATACTTACAATATCTGACCATAAACATAGATAACTGAGACATCGATCAACTCACCCATGAAGCTGATAATGTTTGGCCATCAATATGGACAACAAAAATATACATATCTAAAAGGCATAGAACAAAAATAACTACAACACATGAGAAATTAACATTTTCTCAATTCACAAATAGATAAAAATAAAAATACTGGAAACCTCCCAACCTACTCTTTCCTCCAAATAACTGCACTCTACCCCTGGACAATGAAGTACATCAAATAGCCTAACTAACTAAACAAATAAATATCTAGATCGTGATTCTTTATTTTTCAATGATAACTTAGAGCAATGGTAAATTTACATATTTTTGCCAGTTAAGTGTGTGGTTGTCTTTGCTAATTGATTTGCATATGAATTAAACTCCCTATAAACATGATAAATTTGGAAGCACTTAAAGAAATTTGTCTATCTAATCACTTCCTCTTTCATGTCATTAATTACCAAATCATCTACTTTCCAATTTTTCCTTAAGGATTCTATGATTAACTTGGAGTCACCCTTGACAAAAATCTTTGTGATATTTTCTTGCAAAGCAAATTTCAACCCTCTCAATAGAGTTACCATTTTTGCGTAGTTGTTTGTGTTCAACCCTAACCCTTCAGAAAAGCAAATTATCTTATCATGTAAGGTCCATACTAATTTTTCCCCTTTCCCTACTCTACTCATATTTCCAAGATAAGAACCATCAAAATAGAAGTTCACCATAGATTCTTCTATGGTGTTAATACCTATTATTTTTCTCAAAGGAACAAACTGGTTTAAATTCAAATCGAAGACCTTCAAAATTTCTTTTTTCTCCCTAGAATAATGTGTAATTTCTAGTACTTTAGATGGAAATAAAATATTAGCCTTTTCACTTACAGAACTGATTAAAATTACCCATATGTTTTTTGATTTTATGACCTATTCTCTAAAGCGTTTATCATTTTGAGCCTTCCATAACTACAAAATCAAGCAAAAAACCATAGACCTGTATAGTTCTTTAATTGGTAAATAGTCAGTCATTTGATTCAACATATCTATAATCCATAAAGCACTTTAACTCTCGATAAAAACATTTGAAGAGCTTTAGCAACTTGGTCCAAAGATCTGCTAACACTAAATAATAAAAAAGCAGATGATTTGAGGTTTATCCTTCTCTTTCACAAAGGTGACATCTGTTTGGATCAATCACATCCTTTTTTCTTATATTTTAAGCTATAAGGATCACACCATGAGCCACCAAACATATATAGTTTTGGAACCACCTTGGACTTCCAAACATGCTTCATTAGCACCTCTAGGGAGTTATTTTTATTGTCCTATCCAATTAATAACATGTACGCAAATTTTGCTAATATTTTTACAGATCTTTCATTATCCTTCTGTTGATCATGAATTCGACACCACACAGATGACAGGAGTAGACCAGCACCAACATTGAATGATTGTCAAGTTGGTATGGGATGATAGATCTCTAGAGGAGGTTGGTTCCTCTACAGTGGTTCCAGCTATCTATGCCACAAAGTGGTAAAAGAAAAAAGATAGAAATAAATGGGGAAATAGTCGTAGCTAGAACTCACAAGGACGGGTATAGTTGCATCAAGACACATGCAGGTATCACACCTCAGGTAGAAATATAGACATAAAACCTAACAGATCAGCCAACGATGCCTTCAATGGTCACTTCAGAGTGAAGAGTGGAGGGTGAATTCTAGAACAAGCAGATGGGTGCATGAAATCTAGAATGTAAAATTAGAGCGCTCCCATCCTACCAGCTTTAATAGAAATAAACCCCCAACCCATATTACGAATGTGAATTCTAGAGCCACTAAGTGAATCCCGCTAAATTCAAACTATAGAATTATATGAGACTACTTAAATGACCAAATAAAAAATAAACATTCATACATTTAATAAAAAATACGAAGGTAGAATCGGAGACCAAATAGTGACAAGTCTATATTTACACAATGGTGAAAACCTTACATATGAATTGTAATGGCTAAAGAGTCACCTTTGAGAATGACCAACAGTCCACTATTTATAGATATTTTATATTAAATTCAAAATTCAAACATTAATTGCGGTAGGCGGGAATATAGCACTTGAGGCTGATAGGCGCTCAGCTAGTACATTGTTCCTCGGGATGGTGGTGATCTTCTAGGAGGTAGATGTGTTTGATTTGATCTAGGCCCTTGGAACCATTGATAAATCTACCTAATTCATCATCTACCTCATCGTTTTACTCAATTGATGATCCTCTGGTTAGGTGATGAATGACCATCATTAACCACCTTGGGAGTAGTGCACGTCAAACTAGTCACTTCTACGTACGACCGCTTGGTACTTAGAATATTGTAGTAATTAATACCCCTTTTGCTTTAATTTCAAGTGATGGCAGGAGCTTTTAGTGTCGGGCGGGTGTGCTATGTGTCCTTCCTTCCATTCGTGGAGCCATTAGGAAGAAGGGTGGTCATTTGTTTTGGGTTCCACCCAATTTGTACATGAAGGTCTCACCCGAGAATGGGTGGGAGTCTTCATCGTTCCTGTAGGTGGGGTTCTTCATTTATCCACCCTTGTTGGTTGCTATAAAAGTCCAACCAATGAGTGGGTGGGTCTTTTGGATGGTTTTACCTAAGGCAAAGGGTGAATCATCCACCCGCTCCATTATTCGCCTTGCTTGATTAAACAACCTGTCATCCACATGACATTTGTATCCACCCATTATTGTTGTCATAACTACTTATATTTCGTCCATCCATTAACATTCTTGAAATTTTACAAACTCTTAGGGAAGCACCATCTTGCAAAAAGGTTGTGGATGTAGCAATGAAAAATTACACTCACACTCTTGGTGACTCACAAGGACTTTTTCCTTATGGGAAAGAAGGACCCAGAAATCTATACCTTGAAACCCATGAAACATATAAGAGAAAAGGTAATAGTGAGGGCACAAACACAAGCAACCAATAAATGCTACAAGATAAAGGAGGAATAAGGCCAAAGGTGAATGGAAAACGAGGAGGAAGGCAAGAACAATCTAAGGAACCAAAGGTGAATCTTAGCTCACTTAGTTAACTCAAGAGTGTATGACATCCCATTTTGAACCACAAAGAGTGTATGACCTCATTGAAGTCATAATCTGTGTTCCTGACACATTCCTTAGGTTCATCAAGAATATTCTTCCTTAAATAAAGATCATATTGAATAGATGACTCCTTATCAATATGTTGAAATTGTTGTACTATGTCCTCTAAGTTTTGATCTACTTTTTTTCATAGGCTAAAGCCTCAAAAGACTTGGTATTTCTTTCAATATCCTTCCTTATTGGTCTCTACTATTTATTTTCTTTCATTTTTCTAGATCTATTTTTTGGAATATGAAAACCATCTTCATCCATAACTATTTGTAAGTTTCTCTTGTAGTTTTCTACATATTATTATGCTTGACTCTTCTTATGACATGATCTCTCAAAATGCCCCACCTCATGACATATTCTACATATAAAAGATATTTTTTCATAATCTATGGTTTGGATCCATATATTATGTTCATACTTAAGAATGATTTATTCTGATAAAGATTTACTTATATCAATCATGACCAATATTCGAGCATAAATAGCCAAAATCCATCTTTAATTGTATCTAAAATCTCAAGGAATTATCCTAGAGTGTTGCCTATTGCTTTGAAGGTATCTATTTCCTAAAATTCAATGGGTAACCCAAACATCCTAATCCATACTGGTACTAGGGATAGATTTATATTTTTAAATGAAAAGCCTTCACAACAATGGGTAAGGAAGAGTCCTACTCTTCCCATAAACCAAGGACCCCCTTTTAGGATTTTTTCTCTTTATTTCCTTAAAGAAAAAATTTCTAGGAAGAAACCTTTGGGAAGAAATGATAGAATCACTCCTGGAGACTTCCAACTCCTATCAATCCATTTTATGGTTAAATACCCTGGCCAATACCCATTAAATTTACCAAAAACTACCCTATTTTGGATGAACATGGATCTCTCTAAAATGTGTTCTCTAACCTCTACCACTAAATATAATTCTAAGTATTTAACTATAAATTGGTCCATGGAAAGGAAACTTATACTCAAAATCTATTGAAATTTATTTGAATATCCTATAGCAAATATAATATTTGATAAAAACTTTATAATAATTTGCATGCACAATTTCTAAGATAAAGAAAGGGAAAAAAACTTAGCTTAAAAATACTATCTAGATAGATTGCTCTTCCCATCATCTGAACCCTAGCTAAAAAATATTTGCAATTTTGTTTTCGCAACTTGAAAAATCATCATTGCCCTTGTTCTGGATGGTTGACTTTATAGGGTTGTATCTCCCTCAATATTGGTTGACCTTTAAAATTATCTTTAATGTTATCTTTACATTTTGTTAATAATTTTTTTAGGCAAATCAAATCTTTCTTCCATACATTAAAAAGAATGTAAAAGTAACCTTTTAGTTTTTTTAACTATATTTTATTAGTTATAAATATATGTATTATTTATATAGAAATATTTTTTAAATTATATTAAATAAATAATATTGCTATAGTTTTTTTTTCAATTAGTTATATGGTATTGAAAGAGGCCCTACCTACCTATATTACATCATCACCATGTAGTGGTGCTACAACAAATATTGGATGTTATCCATGTATCATTTGTCAAGATTTGAACCTTGGTCTCCTTCTTAAATGTTGAGGAATCTAACCGATGTAGCTAATATCACTTGATATTGGTATTATTTGTTTTTGACAATTAATTACTATTAATTTTTTGGTAAATAATTTATTAAACTTTGGAATATATTTTAGATTGATAAAATAGTAATATCTAGAATAAAAATTGCATTGCTATGGTTATTTTAAGTGGTATAATATAGTGAAATCATTATCTTTTTAGCAATGAAACCAAATGCATTAAGATATAAATTTCTTAGGGCTTATACACTACACCAAATAAAAACCAAAATGAAAACACACCAAATTATCTTTCTTGTATAGCCACTACTAACATAGATGTTACACATACATAAATGGGACTCATAACAAGAGGAGTGATTCTTGTGTGATGGTAAATGTAATGTGAGGATGTCTTATGGGGTGCTTAAGTAAGCCATGATTATTATTAAATTATTGTGTAAATTCTTCTAAAATCACTCTATAAGATTTTCCAATTACTTAGGAACTCAAATGCTAAGCATAATCAGCCTTTAATATTCTGCAAATTTTGAACGTAAGTGAAGTTTAACAATTTAGGGTAGGGATTTATAGCATTTTGGAGCGAGATTTCACATGCTTAACTTTAATTGTCACCAACTATGTTATGTGCTTCTGCCACCCCATAACTGTCACCTTACCCTTCTATAATGATATAACCTATCATAGTGTAGTGTTTTCTTGATTTGTTGTTAATCTAAAACCATTGATATGGGTGATAACATTTATTTGAGCCATAGATTGATTTTGAATTTATTTCAAAATGTGTGTTTATTTATGATATAATCCTTTGTAGATATCTTGCATCAGTATTGATTGTTCAAGTTACAAAGTATTTGATCTAAGCTACCGAGTACAGACTTAGGTTTTCGTACCATACTCTATATGAACTACAGTCAATGATTTCTAAATATTGAATCTGGACCATTGAAATATCTTAAAATAATGTGCCAAATTAATATAGACCACCTATTGCTTGCTCTTATGTATGTGTGTCCTTCCCCTTCTAAAAGAATCTTTTTGTTGCTATTCTATTCTTTTTTATTTTATTTATTCTCAAATTTTTAGCTACTAGAAACCTATTAACAATGATCATGTATTCTTATCCTCACTCAAATCCATGCTATCTACTATATTTTAAAAATTTATTTGAGTCATTTAATTTTCTTGAAGTGATGTGAGTCATCTATTCTTGTTAGGCTTAGGGATTAAAACATTTTCCAATCGAGCAATGTGGGTCACACATCTTATTCTTTTTATTGTTTGATCTCAACCATAAAATATTTACCAAGGACATGAAGCATATTTAACACCTACTTATTTTTCATACATGTTTCCTTGTGGGTTGTAGATATTTGTTCAAGAAATCTCATCTGTCAATTATATCAACGAAATGACTAGTCAAAGTAAGCAAGCTTACTCGATTAACCGTAGTCATTGATTTATGCTGCTAGAATGAACGTGGGCTATTTATTTTTCTTTAAATTTATCATAAGTCTATATTTTCTTGTCATGTGATCACATATATTATTGTTTGGATGATTGCACACCATTGATTTATTCTTGAATTTTCAACATCTTGACTAATTATTCCTTCCATATACACAAAACTTATTGGCTAGTTTTCGTTGAGATCCGAGGTGTAGACCAATTGGTTTGACCAAACACCATAAGAGGGATAGAGATCCAAGGTTCAAATCTCGGGCCTCGTCATACTAAACTCTTTTCCCTTTCTTGGTGCTTTTAGCAGTGTAAAATATTTTAAATGATTGTGGCATGGTGGTTATAGGGATGGACTGTGTGAAGAATTGTGTGGTGGCTTTCGGGGTAGACATCGTAGAATACCATGACAGCCATACAATTTGGATAGCCTTCCCATATTCATGGAAACTACCGATTCAACCATGTAAATTCAAAAATAAAATCAGGGTCATTGATTCATGTTTTAAGGAGCAATGTAGATTGTTTATTCATCTAAGGTTTAATACATACTTTTTGGTGGGTCAATGTAGACCACAAGATCTTTTGGTAGCAAAGCAATGCAGGCCATACATATCCTGATCATTCTAATAAGTATATTTTGTTTTTATTCATTTATCAGTGCAGATCTTCCATCTTCTAACATCAAAGCAATGCAACCCATATATTCATTCTGACAGATTGGTCAGTTGCAGATGATTAGACACTAAATATCTTTCAACTTTAACCCCATGGACCATAAATATCCTTGTATATTAAATGTGAACTATGGATTTCTTCTTGAGTTGCATACACAATAATACCAAGAGGCTTTTGATGGTGATTACAAATAGGCCAGATTGATAATATTTCAAATGCATGTGCATCATAAATCTTCTTATGACACAATGAATGCAGACTGTTCATTTTGATACCCTAATGACTTTAAATTTTAAACTGTAATGGACTCAATGGTCAGGATTACTTGGTAGAGGGTGGGTGAATGTGGACCATATATTTTCAAGAAAGATATGCAGATTTTAGCCATAGGTTTATAGTGGTAGGGAGACAAATTTAATATTTCATGATTTAGGGTCTTCAAACTTTAGGAATTTTCTAGGGAATTACTATTACATAGGTATATTTGATTAGCAAACTAAGGGTAAGATATTTAAATGGACCAAAAGAAATCAAAGTATCTTACTTTTAGAAACATAGAACTTTAGGGAAATTTGGAATACAATTATTATGATCAAGTAATATCCTATAGGGACATAACAAAATGAATTTAAAAAAAATAGCTAATGGGGTTGCAAATTTTGTGGGTTATAATGCTAAATCAAACTAATCCTATGAATGATTAAGGAACCTATTGAATACTCTGAATTTTGAAATTTGGGGCATACCTTTGATTGAATTTTGAGAGTCCAACATTGGCTTTGAATGGGACAAGTGTAGACAAATTATTTGATGCAATTGAGAACACTAGATTTTTCTAATTGACTAAACTGAGATAAGAGGAATGATCTAACGATGATAACACAAAAACTTAATGATCTACACATATGACCTAGACCTGTGAGAATAAAAATGATTGAAAAGAAATGAAAGACACACACTCACACACTCTTTTATTTCTTTCTTTCTTTCTTTCTTTAACCATACCTTTCTCAGCCCTGGAGCAAAGTAATATACCTTCATATGTTGACTATTGATAGAAATTAAAAATTGTCTACCATCCAAGATCTACAGTTTGTATGGGTGTTGCCCAATTGTATGAACAATATGATAAGGGCCAAGACATTTAGTCTCCCAATTTGTTTTCTTCCTAAATTCATCACTTTTTTATATTCAAATAAATTTTAGACTTTTGTACCTCTCAGTCACTTTTTTTAAGTGCATGAAATGAATTTAAGGGGACCTATCTTGTGGATTTACTAAAATCTAATTATGCCCATAACAGTTATCTATCAAATGTATTTTCGGTTTCCCAACAACTTCTTGAATTATTTGTTTTATATTAGAGGGTGTATAGTTTCTCTTAGGGATATTTCATTTAGATTTACCACCTTGTTATCAACACAAAGTCTAATTTTACCATTTTTCTTCCTTGTTGAGATTGAATTGGCTAACCAAGAAGAGAACCTTACTTTTCCTATTATTTTTGCATCCAGTAATTTTGGAACCTCTGGGTGGAGAGTAAGATTAAAATCCCTTTGTTTTTGCCTAAATGATTTAGCACCTTCTTGAAGAGGAATAATATGGACCATAATCTTAGTGAAAATCCTCAAATCATCATAGCACCAGGTAAAAAGTCTCTTTTTCCTTTGAAAATTAATATTTGTTGTTTTTCATCTTATGATGGGGATTTGTTTATATTGACCATTCTTGGCTTTTTTTATTTCAATATTGATGTCCTCTGATTTAGATTCCTGAAAAGGTGATTTATAAGTCCTTTCACAATTGTCAAACAAACTTACTATAGACGCAAAGCCTTTAGGGATACTATTTGCTTTTAATTTTATAATCTCTATGGGTTCTCTGATAGTGTCTTTCATTTTATCTTCATTTTTCTCATCACATAAAATGTCAAAGTTTTTCATTCTAAAGAGTCATAAAATCACTAATTTGTATATCATCTTGAAATACTTGTGAGAATACAATTTTTAGAACACATGGCTTGTAAACAAATATAGTTGGAGACATATTCATAAACCAAGAATCAATTTCTAGACTATCTATTCCATAAGCATTAGAAATATGATTTTGTTTTCTAGGAATGTATTGTAATTTGAATGCTATGAATTTTTCAATTTCATTCAGTATAGCCTGCTTATATTGTTTTAGTCTAGGATGTTTGATATGTTGCATCATAAGCTTTGCATGCCCATTGACTGTTAAGTAATTGATGCATAATTCTTCAGCTCTTCTAAGTCCTAATAATAGAGCCTTATTTTTACAACTTTATTTTTGCAAGGGAGATCAAGTCTATTTGAGATACCAAGATAATTTTCATTAATGTTAGTCAAATTCCACTCCAACCCCTATTTTAGCTTGTGATCTTGCACCATCTGAAGTCATATTCCATAATGTAGTGGTTAAAACCCTATTAACCTCTACATAAGATTTAGATTTTAATCCTAGATCCATATCTTTAGCTTCAGAACTTCAATCAAGAATTGTGAATGCCACAAAAAATATTCTTGGTTCTTTCTCTTTAATAGATATTATAATTTTGACTATGCTATCATCTGGTTGTCTTAATTCAACAAAGTTTTTATTGAATGGATCTCCTTTTAGAATGGCCTTTTCTTTTATTTGCATAGGAATGGTGGCAAATGACCAATCTAGTTGGATTGTGCCTCCTAATTGTTTAGACTAATTCCTAGATAGCTGGATAGAAAACAAAGAATCTACAACTACTATCGTGACATCCATAACTATGCCTTTCTTGGGATATTGATCTAATAACACAAGTAACCCTTTAACTATACCAATGCATGGAACTTGTCTATTATCCATTACAAAGATAGGAGGGTGCTTTTTTCTATAAGTTACGCCTAGTTTGTATATTGGATATCCCTAGGGTTTCTCCCTTCATCAATTGCCTAGAGTTATTTTTTTCAATGGGATCAAAAGATATGACCTCCTCTATTTTCACTAGGGTAAGGCTTTTTAGGTCTTTTGAAGAAGAGGTTGTTTTAAGTCTAGCCCTCTTATGTTCTGGAGATTTGGTTGGTCTTGGTACCTTTACTTGATGCTCCCTGAGTAGATTGGCTAATCCGTCAGTTGCTTAGATTTTTTATTGTATCAGTGGAGATATTTTAATTTCCTTATTATTTACTACCATAGCTTTGGGTATGACCTTGGGTATATGCAATATCAATTGTATGTTACTTTCATAAGGTAGTTCTGATTGGGCAATAGCCAAGGCAATTGATTTATATTATGCAGAGGAAGCAAGGATAACTTCTCTGTCTTTGTTGGTATCAATATTATCATCTTGAGTTAACTGAGTAGACTGAGATACTTCTAGTATTGATTCAATTAGATTGATAGTGTCCATCAAAAATTCTATCTGCTCAAACTCTTGATTGATAGCTTCAAGAACATGACCCTTGAGTTCTTCTGGATGAACTATAGGGATAAGTGGATCAACATCTTCAACTGAAAATATTCTTAATATTATCAATTCATTGGGGTAATTCTTAGTGTATTATATTTGAGTATGAGCTCTTTTTTACTTTGGATAATTCTTCCATACATCATGAAGATACTTGCCACCTTTAATTTCTTTAATAAGGTCATATTCAAACAAGTTATCTTTATGACTAACCCAAGCATATTGTAGTATTAGTATTGAGCATTGATAGGCTTCTTGAGGATCATAAGGTCTCAAAGTGAGCTCTAAAAAACCATAATCATTCATCTTCCATATTGCAATCAACATGCTCTAGAAACCCTTACAAACATAATAGCCAAGTCTACAAGGAACTTCAAGACATGGCATTTTCTTTTTTTTCTTGTCCAACCTAATTTTCACTTCTTCTGCTATATGCCTAGTTATTTCTAGAGCAAATATGGACATCAAAACTACTTAGAAAGTACCTTTAGAGGTATTTTTGCTCCATAAAGTCTTAAATAAGAAAATTCTTCAGTGAGAAAGTAATCCCCTACCTACTTTTCATGCAAAAATATTATTATCCTAGTGCCCATTTTGGCTAGGGGATGCCCACAAAGTAATTTATGGATGGTTGGGAGAAAATCCCCTAAAAATGGGTATGACCAGACTCTCCTTCATGTATCCAAGGGAGCCTATCCTACACATCAGTAGCATATACACCTCCTCTATCTTTAATTCTATATTTATTAATATGTCCTACTAACATATAAATAAGAATTGAGTAGTATTAAATAGGGGTATTTATTCCCATTCTTCTCTAATTTCTTGTTGAAGTGTTACTAATTCCTTGTGCATTGTATTGCATATGAATTCTTCTCATCTGTACATTGGGGTTTGGAAATTTCTATTGCATTGGAGAATTAAGAACATTACTTCCCTATTAAGCCAAGTTAAATATTTTATTCCTAATGCAATGTTGATCATGTTAGTTTAATATTTTGCCTAGGTTTGGAGTGTGGACTTATGGATTGGGAATTTATATGACATAGTTTAGTCATATGCAAAAAGCTTTGCATAAGTATGTGAGTGTAGCATATGATGAGATTGTGAATTTAGTACCTTTTATTTTATAATCAACACAACATGCCTGAGCTAGAATATCCTTCTAAAGTTGTTGATTGTAATCTTAATAGCATGCCACCTATTGACATCATTGATTGCCTGGGTGGTTAGGTCATAAGAAACTACCAGCCAAGATAGTAGGTCTAAAGAGTAGTATACCCTTAAGCACACTATATTTACTAAATTGGTAGTCCACCTGTTGCAATAAGGCTAGATCTATTTTGTGCTATAGTTGGTGTTATAGGTTCTCTTGGGATACATCATATCACATTTTTGGATGACGATATTCCTTCCTCAGACCTACAATGGGATCCTTCCATTTATATCACTACATTTATTGGAGAAATTTTTTTTAAGTGAATATTGATTGATAATGGTTCTTCCATCAAATTAAACACCTATTAATTTTTCCAAAAATTTAGATTAAAATATGAATATTTAACTAAATCCAATATCATCATCAAATATTTCAACAACGAGTCCCAAGAGGCTTGCGACATTATATCTCTCTCTTAGGGTTGGATCTAAGATCTTAGATACCTTATTCTATGTGTTGTCTTTCCCTCATAACCCTTTCTTAAAATATCCTCCATCATAGTTCTTTGTTTGATGGGTCAGTTCCTTGCACTACCATCCTTTTTGTTAAGATAGGTGGCACAATTAGAATTTGTGCTGACTTTAAGAAATTAAAGCACTAATACATATAAAAAACAACAATAAAAACAAAATAATACTATGCATGACTTTGCATTTTCATCTAGTTCACATATTGCATTTGGTTTGCTTGATTCATATTGCATGACTGCTTGTCATATTTTGCATATTTTTCCTGATATTCAGTTTCCATTACATTATTACTTGTTCATACTTGCATTATTGCTTGACCATATAGATTCTTGGGGATTTCACAATAATGGAAAGTGATGACACCTAGTTAGATTGTATCTCACTTGTATTACACACACACTAGGGTTCTGATGCCTAGATAATTCCCAACCTAGGGCCCATTTTTATGCATTTTCATCATTGTATTTGCCCATCCCTTCCTTTCTTATTTTTCTCTCTCCTTTCTTCATATTCCTTAACCTTGATTTTTTTTCATTGCTTCTATATCTTTAAGTCAAGGGATATAGTTATTCTTTTGTATATCCTTCTCCTTTGCATATTTTTCATTTTTCGTCTCATCAAGACAAGGATATATTTTCTCCTTCTATCTATTGATTCTTGCTTTCACACTTATTCCTTCTTGATTTTTTATGGTTAAGAGATCCTTATGGGATATGATAGATACTACATGAATATCATTTGTGGTGTTCATACGGCCACTGACTATCTTACGCACACCTATTAACCATTGAAAATTCAATATGAATATGCACACCCACTATTCTTTGTTCCATGTTCCTCACTTTTCTTTTAGCATATGCACACACTCATCTCTTGTTGCTTTGATTGCTTTATCCATACACCTTCTTGCATACACCATACACCTATCAGGTAGTACTCGTTGGCACTTCACTCAGTTCTCTTCCGCATATGAGATAATATTTATGGTCACACATGAGGATAACCTCTATCTCGATCATTTATGAGCATACATCCTAGAGAGAATATCCTTTTCTTTAGCCATCTTAGCAACCACTACACCCATAGCAGGTATTGCTCCAAATTTATCTATCCTTTTATGAGCATAACACCCTTATGGGATATCTTCATGGCCACACATGAGGGGTAGCCTCCATATTGATATTTTGTGAGCATACATCCTTACAAGGTTCCACTCCTTTTTCTCTTCTTTTGCTTTTCTCTTGTTGGCCTTTTGGAGCTTTGTTTTCATCTCTTTCTTCTTCCTCATCATTTTTTTCTTCTTCTTTCCTTACTTTCTTCCATTTTTTCACCTATGCATTTCATGTTGTATTTTTTATTTAGGTTTGCATTTAGATGTTTACATTCATTAGATTCATGTTATTCATTCATTTAGTTGCATTCATTCATTCATTGCATTCATTATGTTTGTCATTGCCACACATAACAAATAACTTAACAAAAATTAACATAATGCACACACATTTTCACACCATAGTATAATAAAAACTACAACATGATATTAATTGATAGTAAGGAATACATATCAGTTGGATCGGTGCACCATAGTCCAAGCTTGGTGCACTCAATCCTCCCCAAGGATGCATACCATAATCTAAAATTGGCATGTCACCCCGATCCCAATCCTAGCTCCATGTGCCTATCTCCTCTACTTTACATGCTAGTGGTGGTCCTGGAGGGGGTATGTTCACAAACTATATAGTTATATGTGATCGAGACTACAATCAACTCTATGAATAAATTAAGGTTGGTGAAAGCACCCTATGATCTGTTGGCACTGCTTTGAAGTATAAAGCCTAATAAAATGTCTCCCTCCATACTACTACATACTACCTATCCTCTACCTTCTATATTTGCTCCTATAGGAGGTAGATCCCCTCGCTTGGTTGGTTGCTTGTCGCAACAGCCATTCCCTTAGCTTGGGAAAAAATATTTGATTTCTTTCTAGGCATTTAAAAGAAAAAAGTATATAGTTTTGCATCTAGGGTTTAGTCTTGTTTGTGCATTCCCTTAGCACCTTTCTCAAAAAAGGTTTTTATTTTTGGTAACCTAGGGTTAGATATCATTGAATCAAAGAATCATATTAGGGTTAGTCATTGTCTTCTTACATCTTGTGTGTTTTGCATTATTCTTTCATTTTCATAGTTTAGTTTAGAAAGGCCAAACATAGGTGTTTGCTTAAATCACACATTAAACACTTCCACCCCATACTTGGAGTGAGTCCTAAAACTATTCTTGGTGAACCCTTTCCTTGTTCTAAGTGTAGAGAATATAAAACACCCTCACGATCACCTCAAATCCTAGTAGATCTAGCTGAGAATCGTACATGACAAGGCAGTTTTCCCCCTCCACAAGTATAACAATTATTATTTAGGAGTTACAACCATGGGCCCCCACTTGCATGTGGATGGGAACCCTTGAGTATTAGGGTTAGGGTAGCCAAAGTGTATAAAATATCCAAGGGGTCAAGAGAAGAGACATCTCATATTTTGTTGTACCAAATATCTAATTCTAAGGAGGTTGCCCCCTCAAAGAGGCTTGCAATTTTATAATGTGTTCTTGATTTTTGCAATATAATCTATTGCATTTCTATTTTGTATTACAATATTGTTAATTTTAAGCTTATTTTTTGTTATTATTGCAATATCATGTGGATGTGCTTTTATTTTATTACAAGGTTCTTAACAAGTGGTATCAAAGCACTTTCTAGGGATGTTTCCTATTGCAAAGAAAACAAATCATGTTGTACCATTCCAACCTCTTAGGTATGATTTTTCTTTGTTTTATTTTTTTCTTATTACCCTACAAATAAAAATCAAGTCATTTTATTTTTTTTTATTTAAATGGGTTAGAAACCCTATGCTTAGGTATTTTAAAATATCATAGAGGAGCTATCATTATTGGCTAATCTAGATTATCCATAAAGCATTTATTTAAGGTGTGATCAAAATCTAATACCTAGACCTCAAGTAGCACCTACATATTGACTTGAGCTCTCACATACCTTTGAGTATATAGGGATAGCCCCTATTTTTAGGAGAAATCTTTAGCCATAGAAATATTTTTAATCATGTATCCATCCATAGTGCATCAAACATAGCACTTGCGAAGATTATCCTCTCGTACTATCAAAGAGGTAGATACTACTTTCAAGCATATATGTACAATCCTCCTTGAGTAGTGACCTAAAATATTAGTTTGAGCATTATTATTTGTCATTATGGTATAACAAAGGGCTATGTATAATGTGCACACCTTAGTCTAGAGTTACTTTGTTCAATCATATGTCAAATTTTAATATAGACTATACAACCTCCAAAACCCTAACCACATATTTGAGCATACAAAGGAGACTACACTTATCATAGAACTGACCATATTGTAATCATTCTTGAATAATAAAGATAATTGTTATGCTCAGTAATAGTCAAGAATAATGTCAGATAGGGAAGTTGTCAATAACAATAAAAATAGTGTCTACTAGGATAGTTATCTATAGTAGTCAAAAATAGTGTCAAATAAGGCAATTATTATTAAAAGTCAAAATAAAATTTGCCATGATTGTTATCAGTAACAATATCTAATAAGGAAATGTCAGTGACATAATAAAAAGTTTGACAAGGTAGTTGTTTATAACAAACTGAATAGTGATAGATATGAAAGTTGTCTAGGAACAACAAAGAAAGTCATTTTTTAAGGAGAATAAATGAGAAAATGGATGACAATTAACTAAAAAAGAGTTTGGGGTGCCATAAAATTCATTGTGAGACAATCCATCATCATATTTTTAAGTTGATCATTTTGATATATAACACCTAAACACTTTTTTGGACCATTACTAAAAATAGTAATTGTAGACACCAAAATCCAGCACCTTTGAAACCACATTTGTCACCCCCACCATCAAACCTTGCATAATAAATTATATGCCTAAGTGCTAACTTAGGGATATAAAATCCTGCACATTATCCTATTTTCCAAATTTATTAAATCTGGAAAATTACCCTAGGATACCCTACTTGCCCACTGGACATGTGTCCTAGACACCTCACTCAGCATCTTTGCCACATCTCACCCACTCTTGTCCCTCTTGTCTTTGCACATGGGATAGATTCCCAACACCCATGCCATATCGCACCCACTTTTGTTCCCCTTGTCCATTCACATAAAACAGGATCCTTCATCCCACTCCACTTACAGCTACATTACCTCAGTTAAGTGAGGCACACTGAATGACTCATTGTAACTGTCCCTTCCACCTGGTAGTTCAGATTTACCACTTGGCAAGTCAGGCTTGCCACCTCCCATTTCCCTCCAAATCCCTAGGAAGCCTATAAAAATACCATCTTGTCAACAAAGAAAGGGAGCTCAATTTACATACCGACAGGCTGCCAAAATAGATCTAGACGCGAAGATAATTTGTGAGCACGAGCATCATTCTATACTGTTGGTTCAGATCTTGAGGTAACCTGTCCTTCAATCGAAACCACTCATCTACGGTTTCATAGTTTAAAATGCACATCCACGATTTCACCATCGTAGGTCCGCGGTTTCTAGCCCCCAACCGCGTTTTTGCGATTCCACAGTCCTGAGAGCAAAAATGGATTTCATCAAATAGAGATTAGTAATTTTAATATTGGCAAGGCTTTATTTATTAGTTGTTTTCTGCTATCGGCTTTCCATTTGCATCAGTGTAGGGTTCATGTGTAGCTTCGGATTTATTGCTTGAATATACAGGTGCTACTGACCCCTTTGCTAGTTTGAATGTGTGCAAGTGACAGATATCTTGGATAAGCTACTGAAGTTGGAGTGGTCCCCTACTAGATACCAAAGCCCACTCACCCTTTGAAGCTGTAACAGAGGAATGAAGAACACCACACCCTGCAGAAGAGTCGGAATATTTCCCCTCTTCTATCAAAACATTGTATCTCAGAGAGAGAAGGAAGCATTGTAACATTACCCCTAACACATTTGGGGCAAAATCCAAAATTATTGTAACACCGTATCAAGTTTAATACAAAAAGGATCATTTTGGCAATCTTACCTCTTTCTTATATTTGATTTATTTGTGTTCAGTTAATTTGTTACAATAATTACTCAAACAACACTTCTATTTTTAGTAAGGAATTTCAGGTGGATTCAAAGGGAGAGGAGGTCAAATATCAAGACTTAATTAAGAAGGAAGTAATCAAGTATTTTGAGTCTTTCTTAAATGATGGGGTAGAAAATAATGAACAAGCTCAACAAAGAATTCTCAGTTGCATACCAAAATTGGTCACTTCACAAATGAATGAGGAACTAGATAAATCCATTACATAGAAAAAGGTATATGAGACAATCAAGAGTATGAGCTTGGATGAGGCCCCTAGGCCTGATGGTTTTCAAGTTAATTTCTATAAGGTCTATTGGAAAATCAAGGAATATTTGATCAAAATGATTGACGAATCTAGACAGAATGGTGTGGTTTTAGGGGTTATTAATGCCTATTTCATTGCACTCATTCCTAAAAATAGAGATGCAGTAGCCTTTAATAGATTTTCTCCTATATCTCTTTGCAATACCTCTTATAATATAATAACCAAGTTAATGGCTAACAGACTAAATCCCTTCATAAATGATTTGATCTTCGTGGAACAAGGTGGATTCATACCGGGTAGACACATTCATTATAATATTGTAATAGCTCAAGAAACTTTACACTCTGCAATGATAAATAAAAATAGAGCCATGAAAATCAATGTGGACCTCTCTAATGTCTATGATAGGATGGATAGGTAATTTATGAGCAAGGTGTTAAATAAAATGGGATTTAATGACATATGGACAAACTGGGTGTAGGGATGCATATGTAATCCAAAAGTTGCAGTTCTAATAAATGGGGGACCATCCTCCTTCTTTGATACATCAAGGGAAATTCATCAAGGATTCCCTTTATCACCCTTTTTTTTTTCTTTAGTCTCAGAAGGGATGGGCATAACCTTCCAAGTAAGTCAATAAAAGCATAATTTATAGGGCTTAAGTGCTACTTCCAATGTGAAAGCAAACTTTCATCTCCTCTTTGTAGATGATATATTTTTAATGGGTTTAGCTAGCATTCAAATAACCAAGGCTATCCAAAATATTCTGACATATTTCACTTCAACTTCTGAGAGTGTGATAAATAAGGAAAAGAGCATCATATTTTTCCTCAATACATCACTCCATTTATAGAGGAAAATTTATAGAATCCTACAATTTCAAGAAGGAGAATACAATTCAACAATCAAGTATCTAGGCATTTCTATGATAAATCGCAATCATAAAGCTATAGACTAGTGTTGCATTGTAGACAAAATTAAAAGAACAATAGGTAGTTGGGAAAATCAATTTTTGAACCTAGCAGGTAAAAGAACACTTATTCTGGCAACTTTATCTGCAATACCAAATTATTGGATGTATTTACTTTTAGCTCCTAATATTGTAATAAATGAAATGAAAAAAGAATTCAAAAGTTTTCTTTGGGTCGGAGGCAAAACTAGTAGGAAGAAATATCATCTTGTGAATTGGTCTAAGATCTACAGACCCAAAAAGTTTGGAGGTTTGGGGATAAGACAACTTGACAAAGTTGGTCGATCTTTAGCCACTAAAACTACTTAGATAATGATGTTGAATCCTGAGTCTCCTTCGGCTAACCTTTTACTGAAGAAATACTATGGTAGAGGTAGACCAAAAGATGTTTTGTTGAACCTCAATCCAGGATAGAGAGGTACCAAAATTTGGGTAAACATCATGACAAGGTTGAAGATCATTAAGGAGAATTTGACTTGGGTTGTGAAAGAAGGTGACTTAAATATTTTCACTCATTTCTTGGCTAGGTCTAAACCCCTAGAAACTTTTATATATATTAACAAAATTAGGAATCATTTATTACAACAAATCATTTACAAAGTCAAGGGTTTATTTATGAAAACAACCCACACAAGATGATGGAGAGATTGTGTCTTTAAAATAGATTTGGAAAACCTCTATCCAAAACATTTGAAAGATGATTTTAATTATCTAAAAGAGCACTTGGGCAGTAGGCAATTTTTTCTCCAAGAGGGGGAAGATATACCAGTTTAGAAGGTGTGAGTGCAATTTTGCATTGTTGCGCCCAAAACCTTTTTGCAAGATGGTACTTCCCTAAGATTTCACCAAATTTTGGGAATGTTAATGGATGGCCAGAAGATAATTAGCGATGGTAGCAATAATGGGTGGATACAAATGTTAGGTGGATGGCAGGTTGTTTAATCAAGTGGATTAGATAATGGAGTAGGCAAATGATTTACCCTTTGCCTTGGGTAAAACCATCCAAAAGACCCGCCCACTCATTGGGAAGACCTTTTTAGCATCTAGCAAGGATAGATAAATGAAGAAATCTACCTACAGGAAGGATAAAGACTCTCACCCATTCTCGAGTGGGACCTTCATGTATGAATTGGGAAGAACCCCAAACAAATGACCATCCTCCTTCCTGATGGCTCTATGGAAGGAAGGAAGGACAAATAGCGCACCCGCCTGACACTCAAAGTTTTTGCTATCACCTAAAATTCAAACAGAATGGATATTCATTACTACAGTAGTCTAATACTAGGTGGTCGTATGTAGAAATGACTAATTTGATGTGCACTACTCCCAAGGTGGTTAATGATGGTCATTCATCACCTAATCATAGGATCGTCAATTGAGTAAAAGGATGAGGTAGATATAAATTAATGAATTGGGTAGAAATATCAGTGGTTCCAAGGGTCCAAATCAAAATGAACATATCTATATCCTTCTAGAAGATTACTGCCATCCAAAGGAACATTGTACTAGATGAGCGCCTATCAGCCTCAAGTGCTATCTTCCCGTCTACCGCCATTAATATTTTAATTTAATGTAAAATACCTATAAATAGTGGAATGTTTGTCATTCCCAAAGGACGCTCTTTAGCCATTACAATTCATATGTAAGATTTTCACCATTGTGTAAATATAGACTTGTCACTGTTTGATCTTCATTTCTACCTTCAATTTTTTTATTAAATGTATAAATGTTTATTCTTGCTTTGGTCATTTAAGTGGTTTCATATAATTACGTAGTTTGTATTTTGTAGGATTCACTTAGTGGCTCTGTAATTTAGATTTGTAATATGGGTTGGGGGTTTATTTTTGTTAAAGTTAGTAGGATGGGAGCGCTCTAATTCTACATTTTGGATTTCATACACCCATATGCTTATTCTAGAATTCACCCTCTGTTCTTCACTTTGAAGTGACCATTAAAGGTATCATTGGCTGATATGTTAGGTGTTAGGTCTATATTTTCACCTAAGGTGTGATGTCTGCATGTGTTTTGATGCGGTTACACCCATCCTTGTGAGTTTTGGCTACGACCATTTTCCCATTTCTTTTCCCCTTTTTTCTTTTCCCACTTTGTGGTGTGGATAGATGGAACCACCATATAGGAATCAACCTCCTCTAGAGATCTATCACCCCATACCAAATCGACAACCATTCAATGTTGGCACTAGTTTTCTCCTGCCATCCATGCGGTGCCAAATTTGTGACCAACAAGTTTTGGTGAATCTGTTGGGGAACTCACTGAGTTTTCATATTTTAGAAAATCGAAGTTTGGTGATACTCTGATTTACCCATATCCTCTCAAAATTACCTGGTGACTCTGATAGTATGGCATTTCCATATTATGATATCAATCATCTTTTTATGTTGAAATATCCAAACATCCTAGAGGACTCAAGGTTTTATGAACAACCTTGACCTCACTAGCGAAGATAGTATTTTCATTTGACAAATCTAACTCTAACTCCAATAGAAGAACTGGGACCTCTAAATACTGGTACCAAGATGGCTCAGTTATTTTTCCATAGTGGAATGACCCCGATCCACTGAACCTCCAATGGTGACATGAAATTCCCAAGGGTGCCCTAAAAACAATGCCCAAATATAACGGTACTATGGGAATTTCTTGAGATCATCTATAATATATCGCGTCATTCCCTGCCCAACCAGGGATCACAAATCGAGAAATATGATGAGGTAGCTGAGAATTGATGAACTAGGTAGTGATGTCAGAAGATCCAAAGACCCAGATCGAGCTAGATGCATCTACCTCCTTCTAGAATATTAGTGCTACTTCGAGGAACAATGTACTAGTGTGGTGCATGTTAGCTACAAGATTTGTCTTCCCACCTACCACCATTAATGTCCAAATTTTGAAATCAATGTAAATATACCTATAAATAGTGGAATGTTTGTCATTCCTAAGGGTGGCTCTTTAGCCATTATAATTCATATGTAAGGTTTACCTCTATGTAAATACAAATTTTGCACTGTTTGGTCTCTAACTTTGTCTCCCTTTCTTTATTGATTGTATGAATACCTATTTCTATCTAGTTTTTTAAGTTATCCTGTGATATTTTTCTATCTGGATTCCATGGGGTTTACTTGAGTGACTCAAGAGTGTGTATTCATAAACATGGATTGAGGGTTTATTTATGCTAAAGCCAGTTGGATAGGAGTGCTCTGGTTCTACATCTTGGATCTCATGCATTTGTTCATTGGTTTTGGAATTCACCCCCTGCCCACCGCTGATAGAAACCAAAACAATGACATTGTCATGTGATCTGTTAGGTTTTGAGTCTATGTTTCATACGTGGTATATCGCTTGTATAGGTCTTGATGAAGCTATACCCATCCTTGGAAGTTTTGGCTATAACCATTTCCTTATTTATTTTTCCCTTTTATCTTTTTCTATTTTGTGACGTAGATAGTTGGAACCACCTGTTTGCAATTTTGGGTACTTTGGGTACATTGCCTTTGCTCAAGTGTATAAGTTGTCATTGATGTCAAGAAGCTCTTGAAGGAATTTGATTTGATGTCAAATAATTTGTTTTGATGAAGGTTACGACATGACAATTTCAAAGGTCTTTTGTAAACCCCAAGTTGGAAGGTTTAAATATTACAAGTGGATGCATTAGTTTAATGCATTTGGGTCCAGGAGGAAGTATTTATTTAAATAATTAAAAACCTTGTTAAGGTTCCCTTTAATTATTTTTAAATAAATATTAAATTATTGTTTTCAATGGGTTATCCTAACCCATGGCGCTATGTTTTAAGATTGTGGGTGCTAGCCAAGACCTCCGCCGATGTGTTAAACTCCTCGCCGACGTCAAGAGCTTATGGTAAAAATGCATATAAATCTCCCTCGATGAAAATCAAGAATGATCCTATCCGCATTTTTGAAAAGAGTTGCTTGCTGTGATTTCGTGATCCACTGTTCGGATTTCTTCTCCGATTGTGTCTTCGCCATTTTCGTAAACCCGTCGTTCGATTGTGTCTTCATCATTTTCATAAACCTGTTGTTCGACTATGTCTTCACCGTTTTCGTGAATCCACTGTTCATTTTTTTTTTGTACTCATCGTTTGTCGTAAATCTGTCGTAAGGTTTTTGTCTTCGTGTTCGCATCAAAAGAAAGGGAGGCACTGTTGTTTTATTTAATCCCTGGCGCAGAAGGAACAAGGCTAACAACATGAGGTTTAAACCTCACCGAGCGCCTTTGGTGCACCGATAGCGGCTAGGCTATTGGCGTGCTACCCAAACGGGAGGTTTCGCGTTCGAATAACGCGAAAGGTTTTTTCATCGTGAAGTGGACACAACGGGTGGTGTTAGAATTCGTGTGCAATTTCTCCATAGCATGATTTTTGATGTTGGCCAAGGTATTTTCAAAATTAATTTTTGCTAAGTGTATTTTACGGATGGGGGAAGTTTATTAGAGGGAAAAACAGCTTAGGAGTTATAAGGAGTTTAAAGCTTGTTTTATTTTGATAAAATATTCTTTTGAAGGTGTTGTTTGAAATATCTTATTGCATTCTTATGAAAGATAAATTTTATTTTTGATAAGACTATAAGGGAGAAATAAGGTGTATAAGGGATAAATTTTTCTTGTAATGTTGAGAGTGCTTTTGGTTGATTATGGAAATGAAAGCATGATGTTTTAAGTTTAAAATTGCTTCTTGTGTGAAGTTGTGAAACCTTAAGTGGGCAGATTTGAGATTGACATTTGCTTTCATTAAATTGGTAATAATCAAGCTATTCTTTACTTGGTTAAAGTGTTGGGCTTACTCCTTTGTTGATGATTTGAAAAGTTGTGTGTGCTCTTGTTGATTTGAGTTGGTGGATGCTTTTTGTTCAAACAATATTGGAGAGAAAAGGAGTTCTACTTGTTTCCTTTTCTAATGTTGATTGTGAAATGCTTCAAGGTTGTGTTTTGAGCTGAATGGTGTTGATTGAACCTTGTTTGATGAGCATTGTTGTTGAAGCCCTAATTGATGGTGAAAAGAACATGAGTATCATTGTTATGTGATTCTTTGCATAGTTGGCAATTGTTGGGGTTTCATGTTCTTGAAAGAAAGTCTATCCTATCCATTTCAGATATTGAGTTGAGTTTTTAGATTTGAGATTGAGTTTGAGCTGAGTTGATTTGAGTTGAGTTTTGATATTGGGAGTTGAGTATAGAACATATTGAGTCTCTAAAAATTCTCTTTATGCTTCTATGAGTTTGACAAATCACATTGGGTCTCTAACAATTCACCTTGTGATTTCCTACTAAGAAATTTTTTTTTCTTGGTGAGCTTGTTGAGTTTTGGACAGGTTTCGATGGGGACTTGTGAGCAGTTTTGGACAGGTTTCGGTGGGGACTTGTGAGCAGATTTGGATAGGTCCTAGCAGAGGACTTGTGAGCTGATTTTGATAGTTCTATCAGATAACTTGAGGATAGAGGTGCACTGCTTCTTTGAGAAGAACCTGAGGACAGATTTGGCAAGTATTTGAGAAGGCTTGTGTGCAGAGGATTGATTTGTTCAAGCATTGGACATATCTGACAGACAGAGAAAGACTTGTACTAGACCGACTGACTGTGTTTGGTAAAGGTTGCTGAGCTGTTGTGGACGTGATCATAGAAGGTAGAGGTATCTTAGGCTAAGCATTAAGGATAGGAGGTCTTCGGTGGAAAGGAGTTCCACGTGTTGGCAAGAGGTAGAGGTAGTTGATCTTCTGAGGGATCATTTCCAGAGCAAAGGGGAAGGTATCTCCTTTGAGTAGAGGCTCATAAATTCTGATTAGGGGAAGGTATCTCCTTTGGGCCGAGGCTCATAAATATTGTAATTGGGAAGGATTCCCAAAGAATTTTGAGATAACTTTTAGAGAAAATTTTTGTGGACGTAGCCCAGCCATTTTGGGTGAACCACGTTAAAATTGATGTCACTTTGTGGATGATATTGTGCATTGCTTTGATATTGCTTTGGGTATATTGCTTTACTATTTTGAGGTATAAAGAAAAAAGTAAAAAAAGGTCTTATACTGTTCACCCCCCCTATCAGTATAAGCTTGTGTTCTTCAATTGGTATCAGAGCCGGTGCCTTCAAAAATTTTAACAGCTTGAAAGAAAAGCTAGTAAAGAACACAATGGATCATTCAAGTGGCAATGCAACACCTATTCTTGATGGGTCAGATTTTGGTCTTTGGAGTGCAAGGATGAAGGTTCATCTAATGGCACTTGGTAATGAGGTTTGGGAAGTGATTGAAGATGAGTAAACTATTCCTGAACATGGTCCTAATACTAAAGAAGAAAGGCTCCTACATCACAATAATTCAAAAGCAATGAATGCAATCCTGAAAGGCTTACAGAAAGCAAATCTCACCAAAGTGATTCACTGCAAGATAGCTAGTGAAATGTGGAAACAGTTGAAGGTGGTTCATACAGGTGATACAAATTTCAAAAAGGCCAAGTTGAGACACTTCAAAGGTATGTTTGAACAACTCAAGATGAATGATGATGAAATTATTAGTGACTACATGCTTCATATGTATGAGGTTGTTAACTCCATGAAAGACTTAGGTCTTGAGCTTGCTGAAAATGATGTTTGTGATAAGATTTTAAGATCTCTTCCTAATAGATTTAGTGAAAATATTTTTGCTATTGAGGAAGCTAAAGATTTGGATAAATTGAAAAAGGATGAGCTCCATAGTATACTTGCAGCATTTGAGTTAAGAACTCAAGTGAAGGTTGATGTCAAGAAAGAGGTAGCTTTCAAGGCTACCAAGAAATCCAAGGGTAAACAACTTCAAGATAGTGATGAGTCTTCTAGTGATGAAGAGGCATATTATAGCAAGAAAGGCAAGTTCTCTAGAAAGCACAAAAGTATGAAAAATATAAGATGTTTCAATTGTGGAAAGTTTGGTCATTATGCTACTGACCGTATTGTTCCCAAGAATGAAAGTGATGAAGATAAACAGGATTCTAAGAGCAAGGATTCTGAAAAGCACAAGCATCACAGGAAGAACAAAGATGAGCACAAAGCAATCAAGGAAAGAGGTATTCTCACAAGCACAAGAAGAGTTTCTACCTAGACAAAGCAAGTAAGTGTTCTAGTAGTGATAGTGAAAGTTCTTCAAGTGATGATGAAAATGAGATGTTGTTCATATCGAAAAAGAGGAAGAACCGAAACATAGATTCATTATCATGAAATGTCTTAGATGTGGAAACTTTGGTCACCTTGAGGATGATTGCACAAATAATGATTTGGTTTCTAGTATGTATGAGGATGCTTCAAAAACTATGAGGAAGATGCATGTATGGTTTTTGAAAAGGGTAGCACCTCTAGTGATAAGAAATCTGAAAAAGGCTTTGATGATTCAAAAAGAAAACAAATAGAGGAAGATATAGAGGAAGGTGAAGTAGATCTTGAAGGTGAACTTATTAGTGCTCTTAGTGCTTTGAAAAAGGAAAGAAAGAAGAATGCTAGACTCAAGGATAAGTTAGATGAATTTTGTATGGAGAGAGATGATCTTATAGAAAGTTTTGACTTCTCTATAGCTAAGACACAAGAACTCAAGGATGAGTTAGAGTCTAAGGTTCTTGAGTATAGTGAGTTAGAACAGAAAATGGCTTCTTTGAAAGAGGAAACTAAAGAGTACAAGGATAAGCTTTATAGGTTTCAAGATAGCTCCAAAAAGGTTAAGTCACTCATCAAAGGTCAAAGAAAGACAATAGATAAAACAGGCCTTGGTTTTTTTAAGCCACACAAGGAACAAGTTGGAGAGTCTAGTAAGAGACTCCAAAAGGAAGAGAGTCTTGATGAGGAAAGTATTTCAGAAAAGGAGTCCTTGAATGGTAGATGCACAGAAACAGAAAATAGAATTCAGAATGAGAAGAAGAAGTATTCAGGACCCAAGAGGTCAAATAAAGGAAAGTTTCAAGGCGAGATGTTTTGCTTGTCATAGGTTTGGTCACATGGCTTCACATTGCATGGCTCAAGTGAAGAAGGTAAATGACAGTTTCAGAAGTGCTAGTTACTTTCAAGGGTATTGCTACTCTTGTAAACGAGTTTGGGCACAAGGCGAGTCTATTGCAAGGTAAATAACGAGAACAGGTTTGATAAAAATAGGTTTGGTCAGAATAGGTTTGGTTAGAACAAGTTTGGTCAGAATAGGTTTGGTCAGAACAGGTTTGGCTAGAATAGGTTTGGTCAGAACAGGTTTGGTCAGAATAGGTGGATTCAAAGATCAGGTTTACCTCAGAGAAACAACATCGTCAAGTGTTTCAAGTGCAACAATGAAGGTCACATAATCAGACAGTGTAGAGCTAAAATTCTATAATACAAGAATAGGAACAGTGGCATGATCAGGTCCAAGGATCAAGGCATGGACAAGAACAGGGATGAGAACAAGAACAAGAATAGTGACAAGAACAGGAAAATGGACAAAGAGTTCAAGAGAAGGCCCGACAAGGAAGTTATAAACACTGATGATGATCAGTGCCTAATGGGAGTTTTACTCCCACCCTAGAATTAATCACCTCATCAGGAGGTGGGGGAGGGACTAAGATACGAGGCTCATTCTTAGACCCGAGCCCCAAAGGTGACCCTTTTCCATTGATGACAAAGGGGGAGAGCTTCAAAGTGAAGAGGAGAGTTTCAAGTCAGGGGGAGCAAAAATTCAAAGGAAGATTCTCAGTTGTGGGCACAGTTGGTCAGTTTTTAGCACAATTGGTTTCAGTTTTGGCTCTTGAGAAGTGTTTTCAGTAAAGGTTTGCCATTAATGACAAAGGGGGAGATTGTTGGCATTTTTGGGTACATTGCCTTTTCTCAAGTGTATAAGGTGTCATTGATGTCAAGAAGCTCTTGAAGGAATTTTATTTGATGTCAAATAATTTGTTTTGATGAAGGTTACGGCATGATAGTTTCAAAGGTCTTTTGTAAACCCCAAGTTGGCAGGTTTAAATATTACAGGTGGATGCATTAATTTAATGCATTTGGGTCCAGGAGGAAGTATTTATTTAAATAATTAAAAACCTCGTTAAGGTTCCCTTTAATTATTTTTAAATAAATATTAAATTATTGTTTGCAATGGGTTATCCTAACCCATGGCGCTATGTTTTAAGATTATGGGCGCTAGCCAAGACCTCCGTCGATGTGTTGAACTCCTCGTCGACGTCAAGAGCTTATGGTAAAAATGCATATAAATATCCCTTGATGAAAATCAAGAAAGATCCTATCCACATTTTTGAAGAGTTTCTCGCTATGATTTCATGATCCACTGTTCGAATTTCTTCTCTGATTGTGTCTTCATCGTTTTAATAAACCCGTCGTTCGATTGTGTCTTCGCCATTTTCGTAAACCTGCTATTCGACTGTGTCTTCACCATTTTCGTGAATCCGTTGTTCATTTTTTTTTTTGTACTCGCTGTTTGTCGTAAATTCGTCATAAGGTTTTTGTCTTCATGTTCGCATCAGAAGAAAGGGAGGCATTGTTGTTTTATTTAATCCCTGGCGTAGAAGGAACAAGGCTAATAGCATGAGGTTTAAACCTCACCGGCCGCCTTTGGCACACCGGTAGTGACTAGGTTGTTGGCGCGCTACCCGAAAGGGAGGTTCTGTGTTTGAATAACGTGAAAGGGTTTTTCATCGTGAAGTGGACGCAGCGGGTGGTGTTAGAATTCGTGCGCAATTTCTCCATAGCGCGATTTTTGATGTTGGCCAAGGTATTTTCGAAATTAATTTTTGCTAAGTGTATTTTACGGATGGAGGAAGTTTATTAGAGGGAAAAACAGCTTAGGAGTTATAAGGAGTTTAAAGCTTGTTTTATTTTGATAAAATATTCTTTTGAAGGTGTTGTTTGAAATATCTTATTGCATTCTTATGAGAGATAAATTTTATTTTTGATAAGACTATAAGGGATAAATAAGGTGTATAAGGGATAAATTTTTCTTGTAATGTTGAGAGTGCTTTTGGTTGATTATGGAAATGAAAGCATGATGTTTTAAGGTTAAAATTGCTTCTTGTGTGAAGTTGTGAAACCTTAAGTGGGCAGCTTTGAGATTGACATTTGCTTTCATTAAATTGGTAATAATCAAGCTATTTTTTACTTGGTTAAAGTGTTGGGCTTACACCTTTGTTGATGATTTGAAAAGTTGTGTGTGCTCTTGTTGATTTGAGTTGGTGGATGCTTTTTGTTCAAACAATATTGGAGAGAAAAGGAGTTCTACTTTTTTCCTTTTCTAATGTTGATTGTGAAATGCTTCAAGGTTTTGTTTTGAGCTGAATGGTGTTGATTGAACCTTGTTTGATGAGCATTGTTGTTGAAGCCCTAATTGATGGTGAAAAGAACATGAGTATCATTGTTATGTGATTCTTTGCATAGTTGGAAATTTTTGGGGTTTCATGTTCTTGAAAGAAATTCTATCCTATCCATTTTAGATATTGAGTTGAGTTTTCAGATTTGAGATTGAGTTTGATCTGAGTTGATTTGAGTTGAGTTTTGATATTGGGATTTGAGTATAGAACATATTGAGTCTCTAACAATTCTCTTTATGCTTCTATGAGTTTGACAAATCACATTGGGTCTCTAACAATTCACCTTGTGATTTCCTACTAAGAAAGTTTTTTTTCTTGGTGAGCTTGCTTGAGTTTTGGATAGAGTTCCGATGGGGACTTGTGAGCAGTTTTGGACAAGTTTCGGTGGGGACTTGTGAGCAGATTTGGATAGGTCCTAGCAGAGGACTTGTGAGCTGAGTTTGATAGTTCTATCAGAGAACTTGACGACAGAGGTGCACTGGTTCTTTGAGAAGAACCTGAGGACAAATTTGGCAAGTCTTTGAGAAGGCTTGTGTGCAGAGGATTGATTTGTTCAAGCGTTGGACAGATCCGACGTGACAGAGGAAGACTTGTACTAGACCGAATGACCGTGTTTGGTACAGGTTTCGAGCCGCTCGTGGACGTGATCATAGAAGGCAGAGGTCTCTTAGGCTAAGCATTGAGGACAAGAGGTCTTCGATGGAAAGGAGTTCCACGTGTTGGCAAGAGGTAGAGGCAGTTGATCTTCTGAGGGATCATTTCCAGAGTAGAGGGGAAGGTATCTCCTTTGAGCAGAGGCTCATAAATTCTGATTAGGGGAAGGTATCTCCTTTGGGCCGAGGCTCATAAATATTGTAATTGGGAAGGATTCCCAAAGAACTTTGAGATAACTTTTAGAGAAAATTTTTGTGGACGTAGCCCAACCATTTTGGGTGAACCACGTTAAAATTGGTGTCACTTTGTGGATGATATTGTGCATTGCTTTGATATTGCTTTGGGTATATTGCTTTACTATTTTGAGGTATAAAGGAAAAAGTAAAAAGAGGTCTTATACTATTCACCCCTCCCTCTCAGTATAAGCTTCTGTTCTTCACCACCCTCGAAGGAACCAACATCCTTTGGAGATTGTTCACCCCATTTCGATGTGGCAGTCATTCTATGTTGCATAATTGGTCCACCCTCATCCTGGCATGCAGTACCAAATTTACGACCAATAGTTTTTGGTGACTCTGTTGAGGAACTCACTGAGTTTCTATGTTTCAGGAAATAAAAGTTTTGTGACTTTTCTATTTTCCTATATCTGCTCAAAGTCACTTGGTAACTCTGATTTTGTTGCATGTCTAGATCATGGGACCAATCGCCAATTCATGCTGAAGATCCAAAAATCCCAGAGGACTCAAGGTATGATGAAAAACCTTGACCTTACTAGTAGAGATAGCATGTTTATCTGATGACTCCAACTATAGAATCAACAAGCCATTTTTTGACCAATTCCAGCATGAATTTCCCACACTAAAATGACTCAAGTCCCTTAAATCTCCCTAACCGACATAATATTCCAGAAGCTACCTTCAACGCCCTAAAAAAAAATAGTGGCATCAAGGGAACAGTGAAGGAATACCTTGAAGGTGTGGCTTCTCTAGCCACTCTTCATGATATCATGCATGAGGATGTTATGATCAGGCTATTGGTCACTTCTCTTAAAGGCATAGTATGGATCTAGTTCAAGACCCTGTAGCCTAGAAGCATCTCTACATTGGTGGATCTGGCAGAGCATCTCATGGATATGTTTAGTGAAAAGAAGGACCTATTACAGTCTCTAAATAAATTTGTATTTATCAAGAGGAACCCTCTGGAGAGTGTGGAGGACTTCAATGTCTGATTTGAGAAGAGCTAGAAGAGGATTCCATGACAAATCCTCTCAACATCTACCCAGACATATCTATTCTACATATGGAATATTGGTCCTAATGTCATATTCCTTTTGCACCAAGTTGGGAAAAATAGTTTCCCATAAATTTACAAGGAACCTATCAGATATAAGCAAGTTTTTATGTGGAGGCTTCATCCAATTAGTTCCTTTTAGCAGTTGATTTTAGGTCATGCAATGGGCGTAGATTAGTAGCATGTGTGCTACATTGACCATGTCCACAAGGATAGCATGACCAATCATCCATAGACTCTGTGAGATCTATGTAAGGATGTGGAGGCCCATGAGTGGGAGGAGGATCCAACAATGGAGTAATAGTCGGCCATGAGATTGGCACAACTAGTCAATCTAAAAAATGGACAATATAAAAATCCTATCCTTGACAGCTCACCACCTAGAGGGTGGAATATGATGGTAAAATTATTTTCCACCTTATATTTTAAAGGCCTAAATGTTCAAAGGCTTAGGGAACAAGAATTATGATTTCATCATAATTATAAGCTAGTGTGGATAGTGCCAGATCGATTACAAGCAGTACCTTAAATACAATGTAATCTGGTCTGACCAAGGTAGATTCACTGGATGATTCAAGCATGCCTATCATGATGAGTGTCATTGTTCATTCATCATTTAATCATTATGTGTGTCAATCCAGGGCGGTGTCTAAGGCTATATACGAAAGAAGGCTCCAAAAGGTTAAAGATTAGTTCATTCACAAAATAGGCTTTATTGATGGATCATTTAGTGTTTGGGGGTTTGGTGTGATCTCTAACTCCTAAGAAATGAAATGAACTCCTATTTACTTTTGCAAAAATAGAATTGCAGAAAATGAAATGACAGGATCTGAAAATGACAAAAAATGAAATGTTGCTAAATTGAAATGATAGAAAAGTAAAGTGTAGAATTTAAAACACACACACTCTTGCATGAAGGTAAATCAACTAGATAATATTAAAATGGAATTTTAACTACTGCAAAACTGAATCAACAAAAACTGCCAATATTGCAAAATGACAAGATATCTGGAAATTGTTGTGTACTGCAGAATTGAACCAATAATGACTGTAAAACTGCAAGATGACAAAATATCTAGGAATTGCTGTAAATACAAAGAAATGTTGTTCACTACTGAAATCTATATTAAAAACTACTAAAGAAATGCAAACTGGCAAAATTTTGCTAACCTGCTGTAGCAAGAATTCAACAAGAAATTCTATCAGAAATTACCTTCCTCTGGCTTACAAGTGGGCCCTTGCTTCCAAAACTAGAAGAAGGTGAGGAGCTATGCTAAGAATATCTAACTGTTACTCATAAACCTCAACATGCCAATTGAAAACTGAAGACTGCACCTTTTTTATTCAATCTAAAAATACATTACAGTAATGCAGGAAAAACCTGCAAATTATTGTTCTGCTACAAAGAAACTTCACTCTATGCTAATTTCGGTATTCTATTACCTATCTATCTATATGCTCAACCATCTAGGAGCTTCCTTATTTATAATATAATGCTGATATGCTTGGTTACTAATTTGTAGGGATTTACAACTGATTGCATAACTGTTTCCTAGAATGCAGGAATTTGCTTTGTCAAAACTTTATCCATTCATCATTGGTGGACTGCATTTGTTGAGGAAATCACGTTAAGATGAGTTGGGACAACCTCCTGGTAAATTGCCAATAATTTCCTCCACTGATTTATTGCTTTTTGACCACTTTCAATTGTTCCTGTGCTATTCCCTATTCTTAAGCTACTTATTCCTGCACTGCTCCGAAACAATAGTTAGGTGACCATTCGTTGTTGATTTGTGCTCCAAACGCATAGGGAGGAAGTTGTTGACTGTTTGGATTGTTTTCCCTTATCTTGTACACCCTTCTGCATTGGTGGCATGTGCTGGAGTGACTGATTCCAAGCCCTATTGTATATTTACAACTGGCTGGAATTTGCATTATTGTGTCCTGCTTTTACCTAATTTCTTGCATTTTAGCCTTTTGACTTGTTGCTTCCATTTACATCACGTGGCAGTGCTGTCAGGTGGAGAAAGAGTCATGCCTATTCTCCCTCAACTATTTCCAAGCATTTACCTCTTCTTTATTTGAAAAATTCCATGCCTTCCTTCAAAGTGATAGGTGGTCGGAATTTGTATGGACTGTGACCTGCTGTTTCCAACTGCCAAAACATGCCTAGATGCCCTTTTGGAGTGCTCATAACTTGTTCATCGTAACTCCAATTTTTACCAAATTATGTCCACATGTTCTTGGTTATATTAAAAACATTGGGTTCAATTTTCAACTCTTAATTCCTCATAAATTACTCCCTGCATCGCTGTCAAGTTGGCCTTTAACACAGATTTTTACCAAGCATTTCCAGCTGTCAAAAAGTGTGAAACTGCCATTTTGTAGGCCCCATAACTTCCAGGTTACTTGTCCATATGCCTTCAAATTTGGGTCATGTTTTCTCTATATTATGAAGTACCATTGGTATGAATTTGGTACCTTAACTCACTCTGGATCATTCCTAGTAGATCTGCCAATGTTCCCTTTAACGCAGATTTGAACCTGTTAACAGCTCTAGAAAAGACTAAGGCATGAAAAATGAGCGCAGGAACGAACAATGAGCATAGGAACAATGTAACCTTCATAACTTTTTATCTATAGCTCGGATTGACTTGCTTCAAAAAGAAAATTTGTAGTTCTTGATGAGAGGAATCTGTTCATGCCATCAGAATGTAATTACAATACATGTTTTATTCACTACCTAATCAACTGAAACAGTGTTGAAAACAGTCAAAACAGAGGTATAATGTTCCAAACATAAAATCATGCAAACATGTAACAAATAACATATTCTAATCACTATTTGGCACTTTAAATTTGTCATATTTAATATTATGGTAGTTTTTATATGTCAACCATAGTGTAATAATGAGGCATTTCTAGGCCTCATCATATCATACCATAATTTTATGGATAATAAATAAATATTTACATTATGTAAGGCCAATCTGTTGGAATTCACCAATTTGTCAGTGACCAATGGAGCAACATGACCTTGTGAAGGATTGCCACATGGTTAGGCACTAGGAAGCACTAGGAAGTGATTCTCTAGGAAGTGTCTAGGAAATGTAATATCCCGCTCATCTCTGTGTTGTATCCATAGTTTTTTTCTTTTTTTTATTGTTGTCATGATCCAAGTAGCCCAATGGACATATTCAGCAATTTTTAAGATCTCTTAACTCATCCTTATCTCTTAACTCATCCTTGGAAAGGAAGCCTTGGGACTCATAGATGCAAGTAGAAGGTAAGTCAAAGTTTTCTATAAATAGTCCCTATGGTTAGATAAAAGTGAGACCACAAAGTGTAAACCACAAGGTTATGGTTGAATCTAAATGACCTCCTGGTTGCTAACAGTTAGTAAAAGAGGATCATTGATGGGTCATGTAGGAAAGAGAGCCTGAGATAAAAGAGATAAGAAATATTGGCAATTTGTCTACTCTTGGAATATCTCGAAACCTCAATAGGTTACTTTTAAGGAGGTGCAATCCGTAATAATACCTCATGGAGAAGGGTTTATGCCCTATAAATTTCACTTTATAGGCTTCGTATGGCTTTACCCTTTGTATCTCCCTACTTCCCCACTCTTTTATCCCCTTTGCCTTCTTCTCGCCTTTGTTGCCTGTAACTCTTCTAGTTGATGACAAGGGCTTCCTTTTCTCAACTATTTCTTATTGTCCCTTCGTCCTGTGTTTGTCTCTCAGTAGGCATTTTGAGTATTTTCTTGTTATTTCCACTACTTTTCTTCCTATTGCTCTTGTCTACAGTAGTTCTCCCTATGTTGGTTGTCTTGACCCTCTCTTTCTGGCTTTCTTTTCCTTTTTTCCCCCTTCGAATCTCATTGGTTAGGTCACTATTCCCTTTCTTTCATCCCATTTTTCACCTAGTTAGGTGTGTCACCTCTTCTGGCATCTTTTTATACCCAACTTCCTCTTTGTCTCATCTTATTCTCTACATCCTCATATTTTTTCCCTTCCCTCTTCTCCTTTGTTCTAGTGTTTCGTTCGTTGCATTTTCTAGTCTTTCTGAGTCCTTTTTCAACAAGATGGAAAAATATTGTGAGTCACCAGATGTGTGGGTAAAATTTTGCATCCTTCATCCACTCTTTCCCTCGGGAGGTGATTCCCTCTTTTTTTTGAAGGAGTCTACCAAATTTTGAAGGACATCGTTGGTCAAGAAAAATAAGTAAAATAAGGCAACAACAGTCATGGGTGCACCAAAGTAGCGAGCAGATGGCAAGTGGAAGCAAGGTGGGCGATAGAGTGAGTAAAAAATACATCCTTGGCCTTGGGTGAAACTTTCTAAAAGACCCACCCAACTTCTTGGGTGGGCCTTCCAAGTGGCTAGCGAGGGTGGAAGAATTTTGCAACCCTACCCTTGGGGACGAGAAAGTCTTCCACCCATCTTGGGTGGGTAATACAAGCGCAAATTGTATTGAACTTCATAGAAATACCCATCCTCTCTTCCCAGTGCCTCTGTGGATGGAAAGAAGAACAAAGAAAACACCTACCCAGCAAAAATAATTATTACCATTACCTAAAATTCACATAGATGATCGACCCTCTACTATAGTAATACCAGTACCTAATGCCATACGTGGAAGTGATATATTTTTGACATGATGCTTACAATGTGATCTAGAGTCTGTCATTCACCAGCCAACCAGGGATCACCAGTCAAGAAATAGGATGAGGTAGTTGAGAATTGATAAACTAGGTAGAGATGTTAGAATATCCAAAGACCCAATCGGGCTAGATGCATCTACATATTTCTAGAAGATTAATGTTATCTCGAGGAACAATGTACCAATGTAGCACCTGTCAGCTACGAGAGTTGTCTTCCCGCCTACCACCATTAATATCCAAAATTTGAAATCAATGTAAATATACCTATAAATAGTGGAATGTTGGTCATTCTTAAGGGTGACTATTTAGCCATTACAATTCATATGTAAATTTTACCTCTATGTAAATACAAATTCTACACTATTTGGTCTTTGACTTCATCTCCCCATTCTTTATTGATTGTATGAATATCTATTTTTGTCTAGTTATTTAAGTTATCATGTGATATTATGCTATCTAGATTCTATGGGGTTTACTTGAGTGACTCAAGAGTGCACATTCATAAACATGGGTTGAGGGTTTATTTTTGCTAAAGCCAGTTGGATAGGAGTACTCTAATTCTACATCCTGGATCTCATGCACCTGTTCATTGGTTTTGGAATTTGCCCTCCACCCACCACATATAGAGCTGAAAAAAAGGTATTATCAGGTGATATTTTAGGTGCTAGGTATGTGTTTATACGTGGTATGTCACCTGCATATATCTTGATGCGGTTATACCCATCCTTGTAATTTTTGGCTATGACCATTTCCTTATTTCTTTCCCCCTTTTCCTTTTCTTTTTTTACAGCATAGATAGCTGGAACCACCCCTAAAGGAACTAGCATCCTTCAAAGATCATCCACCCGATCTCGATGCAGTGGTTGTTCTATGCTGCATCATTTGGTCCACCCTCGCCTTGGTGCACAGTATCGAATTGGTGAACAACAAGTCTAAAAATATATGATGGTGCTTCTGGTGAGGTCATGGAGGAGAGAATAACTGCCAAGTGAGACCACCTTGGATGATATGATCTTGGGAGATGATATCACCTCAAAAGGGTACAACACCACCTAGGCCAATCATGTGGCCGCCTTGGGTGATCAAGCACGTGGGCTATAAATAGGTAAATCGCATCCGTAAGAATTATTTTCATAGCTACAAGTGATGAGATAAAGGGAGAAAGAGGATGAGATGGATTCAATAAATTAATGATAATTTGAGAATTTGATTCACAAATTATCCTGTGCCAACCCAAAGCATATCCTTGCTCCAATGCATAAATAAAAACAAGGGCTTCGATATAATTATTGGTATACCTTTGTTTAAACCATGAGAAAAATAAATATACCACACCACTGCAATCACGTCCCACTCCACCAATACCTGCGTTTCTAGGATTACTCTTGAAGACCCATGAGTAGTAATCTTAAGAACCCCCATAGGAGGGGGTTGCCATCTACCATATCTTTGCACTCTGTTATTCAATCTCCTCATGCTAAAATAAATAGTAGCACATGGACCAGTCATTGTCAAACCCAAAATATGCATAATTTGGACCTCCACTATGTCCACAAGAGTATTAATATGACATTTAGTAGACACAGTTTCCCGGATCATTCTCAAAATTCTTTTCCAGACTTGAAAAATAGAGAGTTGTATCCCTTGAAATATTCTCTGATTCCTTTCAAGCCAGATTTTCCAAAAGATGTAGGAGGGACCAATATGCCAAGCAAATTGTAAAAAGGAGACCTTAGCCGAAGGCCTTCCCAAACTCCTCCAGAAATCCAAAAGAGAAGAAGAATAAACACAAGACTGTTTCCACACACCCCACCACAAATTCCAAAGTTGACACGCAAAATCACATTGAATAAGCACATGACTAATAGATTCCTCACTATTATCACATAGGAAACAAAAGGAAGGGCCTTGAAAACCTCTCTTTTGAATGTTATCCCAAGTGAGACATCAATTATGAGTGACAACCCACAAGTAAAAATTGCACTTAGGCCACACAAATTTATTACACACTTGCTTCCACCAAGGTACTTCCTCAGTACCATAACACTGGTGATCCAATTCATGATATCCAGAGGCAACTGAGAAAATCCCTCTACTATCTTGACCCTAAGCCAACACATCATCATATTGTGAAGAAGAGCATTCTCTAGAAGCCAGAATACGTGAAAACTCCTCTCTATCCTCTGTAGAGTCTCCACCAGGCCATTCACTAGGATCCCTCCATTGGAACATTTCCATATGACCAATTCTATTAACAACTTTAAAATCCATCACTCTAGACCAACCAATAGCAAAAAAATGTGAGCAAGACCAAGAAGATGAGGATACTCAGATAAAAGAGTAGGAAAACCATCCCAAGAATCATGCCAAAAAATAACCTTAGAGCCTTTATGACAAATCCAAAATAGCCCCTGTTTGATAAGAGAAGCTCCCTTCTTCAGAGTGTTCCAAACAAAAGAACCTGTAGACACCAAAATCCAGCCACTTGTAAGTCATCTATACCTTCATGTCAGCCACGTGTCGGTCATCCACCTTCCCGCCATTATTTGGCCCAAATCCACACTTTCCCGCCATTATTTGGCCCAATTTCACCTTTCCCGCCATTTTTCATCCCCAAATTTATTTAAATTAATATTTATATATATATTTTATTATTTTAATATTTTAATATATATATTTAAATAATAGTTTAAGTGATTTAATCCGAGCCGTCCATCCTTCATTTAATCTCATCTCGTCCATCCATCTTAATCCATTTCACAACCTAGATTTATTCTCTACCCTTAGATCCACTTTAATCTTAGCCACACGTTCAAAGTGTCGTTAAAACCCTAAAGTGTGCCCTAAGAGTGGATTATAAATTGAGTCACCTTGATGGCTCAAACCCTATGTCTTTTACTATCTCCTATGCGCTATCTCTGATTCTAATTCTTCTACTGCTATCTCCTCTATCTCTCTTCTGCTACCCTTTCACCGCATCCATCGCCGCTTTCGTCGCCGCTTTCGTCGCCATCTCTTCTGCGACGATTCGCAGAATCCCCCATTCTTGTCGCAAGTGCCCGCGGGCGTTTACCCCTTCACCAAGTGCCCACGGGCGTTTACCAAGTGCCCACGGGCGTTTACCAAGTGCCCGCGGGCGTTTACCTGACCACGGACTCGGACCGACGTACGAAACCTTAATCCGGAAGCACGCGGGCGTTCGGCGAGTGCACCAGGGCGCCTTCCGTGATCGATTTGACAGCCACATTACTTCCAGGTGTCGCCTGGTCTAGCTGCGTTAACAGAGAACAGGTATAAATTAGTTTAAAGCAAGTAACTTCTTTTCTTTTATTGATCTGTTATTGAATTCTTGCATTTCATTTTTCTAGGGTTTTAGATTGTTTTCGAGGGCTCACACAGTGGAGCCCTCTTATTAATTTCTAACTCCTTGATAGTGTTAATGTGTGCAGGTTTTGATAGCAGATCCGGTTTATTGATGGCAGCTGATTAAGTTGGAGTGGTCCAAGCAAGGGATACAACAAAGCCCACTCACTCTGTTGGGATTGAAGATACATTCTTCGGAAGCGCCACCATTTGTGCCAGCTAGGGTTTCGGAGAACCCTAGCATAACTTGTAACTGTGTATCACAAATAAAGGGTTACGAGCCCAGTTGTATTCAAAAAGGAGTTTTTAAACTCCATCGATTAATAGAAATCGTTTGTTTTGTGCAACTATTATGTACTCTGTCATTGTGATTTTATTTATTTTTGTTTGGCGTGTATTTTTAATCTACAAATGGCGATCACGGTGGGACCCCCTAGGGTTTCATATTTTTAATACTTGCTTTACTAATCTGTTCCTGTTTTCTGTTTTATTTTGCAGGTTCCAGAAATCGTGAAATTCGCTGTTCCAGCGAACTAGGGTTTTCGAGTTTGCAGAAAACGCAGCGAGACGCGAGAGGGCGTCCGGAAGTCCAATACGAAACGCAGAGGTGCGTTTCGGCTCGTGCGGGACTCCGTGGGCGTTTGAAGTCGGTTTTACAGAAAAGCGTAGGCTTCCAAGTAAGTGCTTTACTTTTTACGTTTTTGGTTTTTCTGCCATATTTTGTTTCTTTTTCAGATCATTACTTTAAAATGAACAAAAACTAAGTAATCTGGAAAAGAACAGTTATTTTTAATTACATTTTTCTTTGCATTGCATTATTGATTGTTGCTTGCATTAAAAAAAAAAAAAAAATTTTGCATACCTAGCTGCATATTAGAATAGCTACGAATTATTTGTTTTAATTATCTAAGTAGGACTATTGATTGGATGTCAATAGTACTCCTGCCATTGGGTGATTCCGAGGCGAGAGAAGTGGACGAACCTTCCGGTTGCTCCTTTGATATCCGATATCATTGGTAGGCGGGGGGTTTTAAACGGTGTACTTCACTTCTTCGAGAGGAAATGACATGTTTTCAGTAGCCTCTTGCTTAGATCATTAGAACTTTTGATTTATAGCCTTGTATGTACACATTAGATAACTAAAACATTTAAAAAAAAAAAAATTCATTGCATTTTCATATTGCATTTAAAACGAGTGATATCTGGATTTCATCACCGGGTATTGCTTGAAGTTTAGTGACGGTGGAATTCATCTCCATCCATTAAACTTCTGCCTTAGACACCATAGGTCACCCCAGAGCAAACTTGCTTGGATTTCATCACCGGTAAGAATCTCGTTGTCCTTTCCTAGCCATAGTTTTTACCTTTTTTTGTGAATAATTCAAGATTAGATCACATGCAAAACTCATAAACCGGACACTTAAAATTTACTACAGATTAAGATCGAAAAATAATTAATTAACCGCAAGGTAAGACACATTGGTTGAAACCTAGGTTGTGACTTGTTTTCGATAATTTTTTTAGTGTAAATTTATCATTCTAGTTTTGCATTCTTCTTTTCTGAATTTGTTTAGATTTATTGCTCTATGGTCTTAACAAGGAATCAATCTAAAATGTTAAATCTAAATAATCAAATGGGAAATTCACAGAACATCCCCACCACCAACATGGCCACTTATCCTAGTGAATTTCGAGCGAGGTTCGCTCGCGGGTCTTTCACGTCCTTCTATCGTCTATCACATGGCCATGCCCATGGAGGAAGACAATTCCTGTCATATTACCCACATTGATATGGCCCAAGTGCAAACTCACTTAAGAGATGGCATTGGCTATGTCCTTGAGCCAATCCAAGATTCCCCTATGCAAGATTCTATTTTTCAACGGGATATTGCATCAACCATACCCGTTGGTTTCACTCAGGTCTACACTAACCCTTTTTTTGAGGCTAATGTGGTATCTGTTCAGCCGGCTTCATCTCCAACATCTTCCCGGATGCTCAATTGTCCTCCTTTGGAGACAAATGTAGTGTCTTCCCGACCACCTTCTCCTCCATGTACCGGGTGTACACCAATTCTCTTTATGAAGTTGGTGGAAACTCTTCTAGCCATAACCAATTTCAACCCTCTTCTTCCCAAACCATTTATGGTTTCACCCTACCAGGGACACGGTCTACTGTTCCTTCCCGGTATCGCCTACTTCAGCCACCTTCATTGCTCCTGCTGTGCGGTCCCCTGTGACTACCATGGCCCCCCTCCCAACTTCATCGCCCCTGCTATGCGGTCTTGTGACTACCATGGCAACTTGCCCTCCACCTTCATCCAATCATCCCACCTCCCTTGGGTTAGAGATTAATAAGGTTAAGGAGTATCTCGACAAATTGATTTTGCAACAACGGCAACAAAATGCTCAACCACCTGTCGTAGTAAATCCTACACCCCAACCAATTTCTACCCGACCGACTTTTATTAGCTCGGGCCCCACACAGGTACCCCAATCTTCGGTGGTGTCCATTCCTACCCCACCTTTCTCCCAACCTAGTCCAGTTCATCATCTACCCCAATCACCTTCTTTTCGGTATCATCCATACCAACAACTTTTCCATTCCACACCGCCTAATTCGGGCAATTTCATCCCATCTCATCAATTTTCCACTCTTCCATTACATCATCATAATCATCAAACGAGTCAAAATTTTCATGAAGATTCTCGACTCCATGCTATACAACAACAGATTGACAACCTTATGCTCAACATGCCTGGCTCATCTAGTCGAAACCTACGCTAAGGTCATTGATCAATCAACCAATTCATCCTTCGGTACCTTCACCACCATATCCGAGTGATTTCACATTACCGAAGTTTGACAAATTTCGAGGACTTGAGGATCCTCATGAACATGTGAGCTCATTCATGCATGCTTGCTTTAGAATCCAAAATAATGATGCTCTTATGCTCAGAACTTTTCCTCAGACATTAGGAGGAGATGCTGTACAGTGGTACAATCATTTAGCTCACCATAGCATTTATGCTTACGAGCAATTGATTAATCTGTTTTTAGAACGATTCTCCCTGAATGTACAAAAGAGAGTTTCATTGTCCGACTTATACAAGCTCAAGCAACATGACGATGAGACTCTTTATGACTTTGGAAACCGTTGGAGGGCTATCATTAATAAACTGCCATTCTCCCTACCAATGGAGGAGTTAACCAAAATGTTCACCCGAGTTGTCTAAAACCTATCTCTTGGTTACTCCAATTACAACAATACGGGACTTTTGAAGAGGCTTTGGCCCAAGCAAGTATCATAGAAGAAATTAAAGTCCAAGAGGGTGTTTTAAAACCCCGTAGAAAAGAATGGCAACAAAAGGGCCAACAACGAAATAATAATTATGGCCAAAACAAACAAGCACAGGCTAATACAACCTCAAATGTTAACCAAGTTAATCAAGTGGTGGCGAGCCAGCCCGTAATGGCTCAACAACAACAAGTAATGCAAAGTCAACCGCAACCAATTGCTTATCATGCGGTACCCGCCCCTACTCAACCAGCCTCCCAATCTTTGGGCCAACCATGGAAACTCGACCTTGGCAAAACAATCGTCCCAAGCGACAATTCACACCTTTAGATGAACCATATGCGGTCATATTCAACAAGTTATATAGCACAAATCGAGTTAACTTTACCCGAGTTTAAACCTTTAGACCCATCTAGAAGGGGGAAGTATTACAAGGAGTACCTATTTTGTCCTTATCATAGGCAAAATGGGCACGATATCAATAATTGTACAGATTTCAAACATGTGATCCAAGATCTTATTGAGATTGGAGCCATTAAATTGGATAGCCCCTTAGCCCAACAAAATCAAAATCTTGGTATATTTCAAACACCCCTTCCACATCGGGAGGAAGCTCCAACAACTCAGGGGGAGTAATTCAGGTAACTCCTCCTAATCAAGTCAACCATGTACAACAATACCAAGGTTTTGTGGGTACTATTAACGTAGTAACCCAGGGTCAAAGGGCGAACCAACCAAATCGAGGCTGAACCACAGCCACTGTACAAACCCCAGTCCACCTCGGGTAACGGTGACCCAACGACGTGCTAGTACTTCTCAACAACCGCTAAATCATTCTACTCAACGCCAACGACCCATCATGTCATTGAGTAGCCGGTTAACTACCGGTTTAAAAATGGCTTCTGGCAAGTTATCGATCTATGACCTCATTCAACAATCTCCTCCGCATAGAGAGGCATTAATGGAAATATTAAAGTCAATCGAGCTTCAAACTCAAGATACTAATGCCTTCAACAACTTTGTGGGGAGTATTCAAACATGCATGGAGCCCTCCATCACTTTCTATGATTTTGAAATCAAACCTATGTCAACAGAAAGTATAGATCCTCCACTACATATCATGGCCAAGATCGATAACAAGCCATTCAAGAGAGTCTTAATTGACACCGGTTCCTCAATCAATATCATTACAACATCGGCGTTGAGTCATCTAAAGTTGTCGCCATCCCTTATCACAAAGTCGACTTTTACTCTTAAAGCATTCAATGATGCTTTATCTTCCACGGTTGGCACGGTTATCTTGCCCATTGAGGTAGGGGCCCGAACTTTGCATACCTTGTTTCACATCTTGGAAGGGACCATGGCATACAATGTATTGCTTGGACGGCCTTGGCTTAGGGAGATGAGATGTGTCCCTTCTATACTTGCATCAATGTCTGAAGTATGTATATGAGGGACTGGTTCATTGTGTACCTGCTGACATTGAACCCTTCAAACATTGCAACTATGTCTCAAATCCTTATGAGATTGTGTTGCCATCCACTCATCTTTTCTTGACCCCATCTACTTCTTCTATACCATCTTCTTCTAAAGCTCCCATTCCTGAGGAGCTACCCATCATATCGCAACCATCTTCCTCTTCCGCTATTCCATCTCATTCACCACTTTCTTCATCAACTAATCTTCCTTCTTCTTCATCAGTGACCACATGCACATGTGGCCATGACCAATCATCTCTTTCCACGTCATTACCCCCTTCTTCTACACCTTCTTCAACATCACCTATTATTCCTCCATCTTCCCAACCATCACCGGCTGATGTTTCACAAGTTAGTGAAGCATCAACCCAACCAAATCCTTCCAATTCTTCTATCCCACATTCTTCTATTCCATCATCTAGTCCATCTCCCTCCCAAGTCAAGGTCCATCTCATTGATGCAGGTATTGGTGAGTATGCCATCCAAGATGTCCACATCACACCGTTCAATGTGCAAACGAGTTAAAGATTTTGGTCGTCCACATGACCAACATTTATCCATTGGATCGGTTTATAACATGGGTTCTATGCCAAATTCCATTAATTTTGTATATGGGGGAATAGAGTCATCTTCTAGTCCTACCACCATACTAGAACCTAAGCATCCGAGTCCTCGCCAATATCGAAAGGATGGAGGGTTTTCCCTCTCGCTATTTCCACAGACATAATTGGCAGCAATTTGGCCTAGGTCGATACGAGCAAGGAGTAACTGAACGCATCGATATGCCATATCAGAGACCCACTGAGCGTTTTGGTCTGGGCTACCAACCACTTCCATCCCTTTCTTCTTTTGAGCAAGCTTTTCAAAGCATTAATCTTAATTCAGAAGAAGAAATCCTCCACCTCGACGAATCCGAAGATGAAGTCTATGAAGAATTTGACGTCATGTCAAATGGTGATGAATCTGAAGAAGAGTCGGTGCCCATTGTTCCCCTCACTAAACAAGACGAGTTTTATCTCCAATTGTTCCCTCTCCAAGAGGCCATCTTTCGCTTGCTTCTTCCACAAGAACGAGGTGAACCACCCCCTCCGCCACATCCATAAGCCATAATCCAAACCTGTATTATATGTATATACTAAAATAGTGGTTTTCACCACTACCAAAAAAAAAAAAATAGAAAATTCCAAAAAAAAAACAAAAAAAAAAAAAAAAAAAATACTTTATTGCTGTATGTATGTGTGTAATAGTGGTTTTCACCACTACAAAAAAAAAAAAAAAAACTCAAACTCAAAAAAAAAAAACTGAAAAACTATGTTGTTTTGCATCTCAGGTCTTCCGAGGTCTTCACCGGTTTTCCCTTCCATTCCGCCCATCCTTTCTTCCATAAGTCGACAATGAATTTCGAAGACTTATTCACCCCGCTCCATAATCCATATGATCCGGATAAGCCTAAGAAATGTGTCTTTGGTGTTACCTCGGGCAAACTCCTAGGTTTTATTATCTCTAAACGAGGTATTGAGGTGGACCCAAACAAGGTCAAAGCCATTATGGAAATGTGTCCCCCAACTAATTTGAAGGAGTTGCGTAGTTTACAAGGAAAGATTAATTCAATCCGTCGCTTTATTGCACAACTTTATGATAAATGTAGGCCATTTTGCCACCTACTACAAAAGGGGGTACAATTTTCATGGACAGATGAGTGTCAGAAAGCCTTTGATGACATCAAGCAGTACTTAGCATCTCCGCCAGTCTTAGCTCCGCCTCGTCGAGATCCCTTCCTTGCGAATTTCTTTGCAGGAATTTATCGATGATGATACTGCTAGACAAGCACGTCTTGATCAACTCACACTCATAGATGAAAAATGAATCAATGCTTTAGAGCATTTGCGAGTTTATCAAGACCGATTGAAACGTGCTTACAATGCCAAAGTTCATCTAAGAGAATTTCAAGTAGGGGATCTTGTCCTTAAAGAGAATCAACAAAACACCAATGCATTGCCGCATCTTCGAGATAAATTCGCGGCTAATTGGTTAGGTCCATATATGGTCACTTAAAGAGTGGGTAATGGAACTTATAGACTTGCCAGTTTAGAGGGAGAGGAAGAACCCGAACCACTTAATGTTATACACTTGAGGGCATTCTACGCATAGTTTGAATTTTATATGTACATATATACATGGCTTGTAAAAAAATAAAAAAAAAAATAAAATAAAATAAAAAGAATTTGCATTTCATTGTTAGTTGCATACATCTCATTCAAAAACATTGCATTTCATGTGCATACATCTCATTGAAAACCATAACATTTCATTTTCAGCCATAGTTGCATATCATGTTAGAGACCATTCTATCTTTTGGATATAAAATTTGGTCAAGCAAAAGTCATGTTGCCTTAATCAGGGGCACCTTCATAAAATCCATCAAACCGAATTGTCATTCGTACATCCATTTTCCATTTGCACATATTTACATTGCCAAAATGTTTTCAGTCACTCAGCCATTTCTAGTGTTTTAAGCAAACTTTGAAATGCATGTTAAAGTTCTCTAGGGCCATATCACAAATTACACTAAATAAAATCTTGAGTATTGGGAAATGATTTCAAAAGCGGTCTTGAACCTATCACATTTTCACATCTTAAAAACATCTTGTGTCAAAGAGAGATAACACCATCCTTGGGTTGTGCCTTGAAGTGAAAAGGGTAATCCTCGTTTGTCCTATCATGCAAACATAGTCCATAAAACAGTGGTTCTTACCACTATCACAAGCAATCACAAAATATAAATATAAACGGAGTAGTAAGGATAGGGTAAAATTCTCATCATACTTCGGTTGAGAATCCGATTCCCCAAAGCTCTAAGGAAATGAACATTTTTCACACACCACTGATCCCAAATAAGTTGTAAGGATCGTACTACTTGTCCGATCGGACGGATAGGTAGTCATCCCCAAGGCTTACAAAGGTCAAAAACAACATGGACTATGGAGTTAACCTTCACCGGGGCTATAGACGCTTGGTCGGCGAGTGGAGTATACTCATTGCGTGGCGACATGTCTCTCCTCAAAGAGAGACCTCTCGAATGCTCATACGGACAAACTAGCTTCGGGGTCTTCTCCATAACGGGGTTACCTAATTTATGCAAGATGAGGTTAATGAACACACTTGCACACACACGAGTTTTTGATTGCCTAGAGTCACTACCATGCTTCGGATTTGGTTAATGAACTCGCATGCACACACATTTGGTCCTAGTTGAATTAGGCAGTATTAGTAAGTTTGTTTGATACCACTAGCATGTTTGAGTCTTTGTAAAACAGTCTTCCTCCATATTTTCTTCCATATCAACCTCCATATCTTCTTCCATATTCATGTCATTCCATACGTCATCCATTCACAAGCCACCAAGTTCGGTGCCCCTGATTAAACAATTATGATAACAGTTGGCTAAATCTAACTATCTAAAAGTATGAGTGCTTCTTAGTGCATATTTCATTTACTTAGTCTCGCATTAATCATCTATAACTTTGCATTCCATTCCATCACAAAAACATTAAAACATATAAAAACATGCATCACAAAAACATAGGCATTCACACAAAAGAAAGTAAAACACTAAAAATAAAAGCCATGTATATATGTGTATAAAGGTCAAAGCGTACAATGAATGCCAAAAGGCTACAATATACAATAGAGCACCAAGGCTCATAAAGAGTGCATCTAAGCACTAAGCTAACCATCAAAAGAGGATCCCTGTGACCTAGTAGGAGCCCTAGACCTAGTGGTGTGCCTAGACTCACTACGCCTAGAGACAGAGGAGGATGGAGGATCAGGCAACACAATGTGATGCCTAAACAATGTGTCCTCCAGAGCCTCAATATAACGAGTCCTAGACCTAAGTCTAGATATGTCTATCCCGTGTCGTCGCTCTCGCTCCGCTAGCTCTGCCTGGAGTCTCGTCACCCTGTCATCCTGGGGCACCCTAGTCGCTCCATCCAAGTCCGCCTGCATCTGGGCCATCCTCTCCTCCTGAACAGCTATCAGGGCATCCCGCTCTGCAACCTGTTGCTCCAGTCGAGCTATCCTCTCATCTCGGACAGCTAGCATAGCATCGCGCTCTGCTATCTCTGTCTTGCAGCTACGCCAGATCATCCTCGTGCCCGCTAGGGGGTACCTCCCTAGTCTCTCCTGTGGCCTCTCCTAGGCCCTCGCCATCATCCTCCTCGTCATCTCCGCTCCCCGGTGCCTGTCGTGCCATCTTCCCCTTTCGCCTTCGACTGTCAGATCGAAGGCGGGGACCCTCCCTGCGCTTGGGAACCTCTACGGTTCCCTCGTCCTCTCCAGCTCCAACAGCCACCAATGGTGGCTCCCACCTCGGCTCTACGGCCATCCATGCTGCATACTCAGTTGTCACCCTGACGTCGTCCACGTCGAGGATCTCCATGTCCTCATCGTCCTCTGCCGCCTCCCTCCATGGCTCGGCACACGGCAAATCACCCTCTGATCTGTGCCTCCGGTAGCGCACTGGCTCACCGGGGACATCCTGTCTCAATCCGACCTGGCGGAGCACTCGAGACATCTGTATGTACTCCGCCTCGTTGTGGCCCCGACCCACTACCCATCTAGCCTATCGCACCCATCTCAGATGCTCTCCATCCTCGATCCACCTCGCCTCCCGCCAGGGCCTCCAAATGACTTGGGCATCTGTCAAGTCTGCCCATAAACTCCTATACCATTGCCCCGATCTCACGGGGCGGCTCGACTGTCTCTCCTCTGCCACTGGCCATCTCCTACCATAAGCCTGGCTCATGTCCCAGTAAGCACATGGCAACCCCTCCAGTCGGGCCACTCTGAAGTGCTCCCAGCCCTAGCACTGGAGAACCAAACTGTAGCCTAGGCCCTTCCGGCCCCGTCTTCGAACCTCATACAACTCCCGGTACACCTGCGCCAATAAAGCGGGCGCCCAGGCATACACTACCCTATTAGTGAGCATCTCGCTCACTACACCCATCAGGTTCCATGGAAACCTACACCCGGTGCTGTTCGGGGCCACAATGTTGGCCAATACGAACATCATCAGAGCCTCCACCGCTACCAACTCCTTGGCCGTATACATGGCCAAGTAAGGAATCCCCCCGCTCTCCGTCCGGATCTCCCTCCAGTCATCCCCAAACAACTTGGCCATCTCCGTGGCCCTATCTCGTCCAACCTCCACCCGCGCCCCCTCCACGGGCACCTTGAGGATGCGGTATACATCCTCAAGCGTCAACGTCATCTCTCCGGTCGGGAGCCGGAACGTCCCCGATCCGGATCCCACCTCTCGGCCAAAGCCGAGAGGTACCCCTCATCTGCCCGAACTACCTCCAACCGGGCTGCCTCCGCTAGCCCTACTACCTCCAATATCTCCCAGTCCGCCTGGGACAATGACCTCCTCATCCCCGGAATGATAGGGGAGAATCGGTGTCGTGCCTCTAACACCCTAAGCTGCAAAACAACAAAACAAAAATTGGTTACAAATTTTTTCCAAAAAAAAAAAAAAAAAAAAAAAAAAAAAACAAATAAAAGTACTTGCTTAAATAAACAAATACCTCAGCTGGCTGCACTGGCGCGTCCGCTCCCATCTCCGCCATAGCTCCCGCGTGCTTCACTCTCCCACACAACCTTTCACTTCACTTCACTTCATTCCACTCCCTCAGACGCACTTCTCTCAAGCTCGAACGCACAAATGAGCGAAATTCTCGTTGAAACTGTTTAAATAGCTGGTTTTGGCGCCCTGAAACATAGTGGGGCATTTCATGGTGCTCTCAGATGCAGTGGGGCATTTCATGATGCATTCAAACACCGGCGGGCATTTCTGCCACCTCCAAATGCATACCGGCGTTTGGTGTCAGTATTGAATAAAAGAACAAAACTTACAAAATTGAAGCTTACCTCCTCCAAATTTCATCAAATTGCATCCATCCATTCTTCTTATCATAATAAAACATTTTGTGAAGGTTACAACAGTTTTGGAAACAAATTTTGTCATTTTGCTCAAAAAGCGCATCATTCATCATTGATTTACAAATTGGGTTAAAAACATTCAAAACCTTCACAAAATTAACAACATTCATCAATTCTTCTGATCTATCGTCAATTTCATTCATTCTTCTTTCATCATGCATATTTTTGCCAAATTAAATTAAAGTAAACCTCGTATCTAGTGGTATATTCTATCACCTTGGCGATTGCAGCGATTTGCATCCATGCAATTCGGTAAGAGGATTAAACCACCATAAGGACACTTACCATTTATCATCATCAATTATTTCATCGTTTGAAAATTGGAAATCAATTTTGGGTATCCTACTTTTCAAGTGACCTCATACCAAGATTAATTTGCTCAACAGTTGTCATTGATGGCCTAGTTCATGGGGCCTTAAACGTGGACAATCTTCAATATCATCATTATTTTGAGTCTTGCTAGAGATTAAGGCTACCTAGGTTGATTGGTTCCGACCCGAGGAATTATCCATACGGTCACTAGGAGCATCTCTGAAGTTCTGGACTCTTTCATATTGCATCTCTGCATATCAATGGCGCCAACAAGGCAATTTCATCAACGGTATGGATTCACCCACAGGAGTTGGGGCATCCGTTATCAATTTTTAACTTTCCTAATAGTAGAATTCATCTTACATGATCATGGAATTTAAAATTTGGCAAAAATCCCTTTCTAACCGTTGGGGCAGAAAACGGTTCATCTTTCACATCACTCATATCGTCTTCAATCATATTATTTTCTGGTTTGTACACCAACCCCTTTTCGGTTGGGACATAAACAGATGGTTCATACACCAACCCCTTTTCCTTGGGCAAAAGAAAACCGGGAAAACAAACGAAAAAAAAAAAAACAACCGGGACATAAACGATGGTTGTACACCAACCCCTTTTCGTTGGGACATAAACGGATGGTTCATACACCAACCCCTTTTTCACCGTTGGGGCAAAAACGGTTCATTTTCTTTCAAATTTCTTCCAATTGGCTCGTGAGAACCATTCTCGCTCGCCAATTGAGGGAGTAAGTCGATAAATTTTAAATATTCTTTTATTCTTTGGTCTTCAAAGTTGTGCTTTAGTCTTGAGAGAGAGTTGCGTCCGATCCGACTTTTCGGGTGTCCTAAGTTTTTTGTGCTTGCATTGTGTCTTCACACAAAGCAGCTCAAAAAGGGGCATCTGTAGACACCAAAATCCGGCCACTTGCAAGTCATCTATACCTTCCTGTCAGCCACGTGTCGGTCATCCACCTTCCCGCCATTATTTGGCCCAAATCCACACTTTCCCGCCATTATTTGGCCCAATTTCACCTTTCCCGCCATTTTTCATCCCCAAATTTATTTAAATTAATATTTATATATATATATTTTAATATTTTAATATATATATTTAAATAATAGTTTAAGTGATTTAATCTGAGCCGTCCATCCTTCATTTAATCTCATCCGTCCATCCATCTTAATCCATTTCACAACCAAGATTTATTCTCTACCCTTGGATCCACTTTAATCTTAGCCACACGTTCAAAGTGTCGTTAAAACCCTAAAGTGTGCCCTAAGAGTGGATTATAAATTGAGTCACCTTGATGGCTCAAACCCTATGTCTTTTGCTACTTCTATCTCCTATGCGCTATCTCTGATTCTAATTCTTCTACTGCTATCTCCTCTATCTCTCTTCTGCTACCCTTTCGCCGCATCCATCGTCGCTTCCGTCGCCGCTTTCATCGCCATCTCTTCTGCAGCATTCTGCAGAATCCCCCATTCTTGTCGCAAGTGCCCGCGGGCGTTTACCCCTTTACCAAGTGCCCACGGGCGTTTACCAAGTGCCCGCGGGCGTTTACCCATAGCCACAGACTCAGACCGGCGTCTGAAACCTTAATCCAGAAGCACGCGGGCGTTCAGCGAGTGCACCAGGGCGCCTTCCGCAGCCGATTTGATAGCCACATTACTTCCAGGTGTCGCCTGGTCTAGCTGCGTTAATAGAGAATAGGTATAAATTAGTTTAAAGCAAGTAACTTCTTTTCTTTTATTGATCTGTTATTGAATTCTTGCATTTCATTTTTCTAGGGTTTTAGATTGTTTTCGAGGGCTCACACAGTGGAGCCCTCTTATTAATTTCTAACTCCTTGATAGTGTTAATGTGTGCAGGTTTTGATAGCAGATCCGGTTTATTGATGGCAGCTGATTAAGTCGGAGTGGTCCAAGCAAGGGATACAACAAAGCCCACTCACTCTGTTGGGATTGAAGATACATTCTTCGAAAGCGCCACCATTTGTGCCAGCTAGGGTTTCGGAGAACCCTAGCATAACTTGTAACTGTGTATCACAAATAAAGGGTTACGAGCCCAGTTGTATTCAAAAAGGAGTTTTTAAACTCCATCGATTAATAGAAATCGTTTGTTTTGTGCAACTATTCTGTACTCTGTCATTGTGATTTTATTTATTTTTGTTTGGCGTGTATTTTTAATATACAGAACCTTTCCCAATAAAGCTATAGCGAGGAAGCTCATCACCTTCCACCCCACAAATATATTTATAACAAATAATTTTAGCCCTAGTTTGGTCATGATTAGTACACCAGTGCCAATAAATTTTTGCAGCCAAAGCTTACCCAGAAAGAGAACTCAATCGAAGATCCAAACTTCCCTCTTGTTTAGGTCCAAAAAGAGACTCCCATTTCACCAAAATCCATTTAGAGGATTCCAAATTACCATCCCACAAAAATCTTCATGAAAGAGAATCAAGATCATGAAGAAAACTTATCGGAGCAACCTGAATTAAACACCTGTACACAGGTAATTCTTGAACCACAAATTTGAGGAGTAAAACTCGACCAAAAAAAGACAACCATCTATAATTCCAATGACTAACTTGAGTATGCAATTTCTCTAAAATGTTGGACCAAACACTCCTAGAAAGAGGACCAACAGAGATAGGAATACCCAAGTACTTAAAAGGAAGAACTCCAACCTAAAATCTAAGAATCTAAACAATTTTGGTCTAAATACGGGGATTAGTATTAAAGAAAAAAATGGAAGATTTAGTCTCATTAATATTCTACCCAGAAGCAGCCAAGTAAATATATAGAATTATTCTAAAATTATTTGCCTCCCTAATAGAAGCAACACCCATGAAATCAGTATCATCAACAAACTGCAAATGAGAATACGCAGGCAAATTACTACCCCACCTCCAACCATGAAGCAAACCCTGATTCATGTGAGGTTTTAACAACCTACCCAAACCCTCAACCATAATTATGAACAAGTATGGAGACAAGGGATCACCTTGATGTAAACCTCATGAAGCATTAAACAAAGAAGAATGATCTCCATTAATAAGAACAGAAAAAGGAGTTGTAATACAACTCATAACCCAATTAATCTACATAGGATCAACCCCAAAGGCTGTAAGAATTTTTTGAATAAATGACCATCGAACCCTGTCATAAGCCTTAGCCATGTCAAGTTTCATAAACATAGATTTTTCCTTAGACTTACCCATTGAATTAATGGTCTCGGTAGCTATAACAACACCATCAAGAATCTGAAATTTTACCACAAAGCCTCCTTGCCCATCATAAATAACCATTCCCAACCAAGGTTTTAGCATATAAGAAATCAACTTAGTAATGATTTTATAAACAAAATTACATAGAGCTATAGATTAAAATATATCAAAAGAATTTGCTCCCTCCTATTTAGGAATAAGAGCCAAGAAAGTAGAATTCAAAGCCTTCAACATCTGTTTATTGTTCAAGGACTCCTGCAAAACCCTTAACAAATCAAATTTGATGATTTCCCAAAACTCCTGAAAGAATTCAATCGAAAAACCATCTGGCCCCAAAGCTTTCTCTTTTTTCATATGAAAAACAATACCTTCTAGATCTGCAAGATAAATAGGCCTTAAAATATCATCATTTATCTCAGTAGAAATAACTGAAGGTATACATACCAAAATAACATTCTCCTCAACATCCACCCCAGAATAATCCTTAGTATAAAGTGAGAAAAAAAGGTAACTGCCTTGTGTAAAATAGCATGGGTAGTTTTCAAATGAACTCCTCAAGAAGAGATAATGGAATAAATAACATTACCATGCCTTCTAGCTTTAACCGAGTTAAAGAAAAAAATAGTATTCCTATCTCCTTCCTACAACCAATCCAAATGAGATTTTTGCTTCCAATAATTTTCCTCACGAAGTTACATTCTGCCAAGTCCTTCAAAGCCTTTGATTCCTCTTGAAGAGTCTATTTAGAAAGTCCTTGATCCTTGATTTTTCTAGTAATAGAATCAATCTGGTCTTGAGCCATAGCTTTAGCATGAAAAATATTACCAAAAAATTGCCTGTTCCACTTTTTAAGACAATATTTCACAAATTGAAGCCTCTTAGCAAAAGAATACATAGCAGTCCCATATAACGGTTTCCCTTGAATCCACCAACATTTTACCAAGTCATATAAATAAGGTTCCCGAAGCCACATTAAATAAAATTTAAAACTTGGATGACGGATGATACCCTGTTTGATAGCAACAAGTTTGATTGGCAAATGGTCAGAACCTATCCAATTAATAATTTCATAGGTTGCAAGCCAATTATTACCAACCCAATAAGGAGAAACAATAAATCTATTCAATATATCATAAATAGATTCAATTCCACATCTCCTATTAGACCAGGTGAACATACCATTACCCGGCTTAATATCAACAAGATTTAGAAATTGAATATTATCATTAAGAAGTCAAGAAGCCTGACCAAGAAAACTTACTCCACCCCACTTTTCCTTCAAAAAAGAAACAACGTTAAAATCTCCTGCAACAATCCAAGGATAATAAGGAGCTAGAGAACGAACCTCTCGCACATGGTTCTAGAGATTAATATTTCCAACAAGATCAAAGGAGGAATAAATAGTAGTTAAAAGAACCGCTTCCCCTGATTCCTGACAAAGAACAGCCAAAGAAAAAGAATATCTAATAGAGACCCACCAAATTAGAAGAACCTTCAATGGATTTCATAAGAAAATAATACCACTAGAATTACCCTGAGCCCCAATCCCTTGAAACTATCCATGAGCCCATAATTTAGAGGTAGCAGTAAATAAACTATCCATAGACAACTTAGATTCCTGTAGGAAAAGAAAATTAGGCATATGAACCTTAATCATATCACGAATAGCCTTTTGATAAGGGGTTCTATTCAAACACATTACATTCCATGAAAGCACAATAATTTAGAGAAATGAGAGTGAAGTGGTCACACTAAACCAGACTCAACTAGATACTCACCTGTTTTCTTAATTTTCTCTCCATATTTTTTCCTTCCCACCTTAGAATATTTTTCAAGGGTCCTTTTTTTTAAGAGTTATTTGATGCAAACCCAACATAGGACCCATTTTAGAACCTTTACCATGGCCAGTATCCATAAAATCAACCAAAAGTGGGTCATTCGCCACTTTACCCTCCTTCTAAATATCCATATTTTCCTCAGAAGGAGTGGGGATCATATCCCCCTCAACAAGTTGGGCCACATTGCTTGCTGGAACAATCGCTTTACTCATTGACTGCTATGTTGGAAATTTGAGTTAATTTGAGGCATTTTATGTTTTCATTTATGTCACATGGATCATTGATGTCACATGGATCACATTTGGTTTTTGTGGCCAAAATATTTCATAAATAAGCACTTATGATATTTTGGAAAGCATGGCTATTTACAGGGTTTTTATGAAAACCAAGGCAGGCAAAATAAAATGTTTTATTTAAAACCATGGTGGGATTATATGGAAATATTTCATAAATAAGCATTTATGATATTTTGGAAAGCATGGCTATTTACAAGGTTTTTCTTAAAAGCCAAGGTGGAACTTTGTTTCATCAAAAAAGGACCTCCGGTGATGGAGATATTAAATGGAGGGCTGACCTATGTGCAATTAATGGAGGGTGGCATATATATATATATATATATATATATGTAAAGGTTTCAATTTATTTTGGAAAAGTGGGCATATTATATATCGTCGGAAAGCTTATTTTAAGGGCTATTTGGGTAACTTATTTATAAGGATAAATAAGGTGTGTGGAAAGAGATATTTCTGATTTTGCAAAGGGGTTCCAAAAGTGAATTTTACCTTGTTCTTTTTCAAGAGGATTAATTCTTTCATGAGGTGACAATGTATGCAATATTGTGATTTATTTTATTTTATGGTATAAGTGGTTTTGGGAGTGAAAAGGTTATGCAATGTTTTGATTTATTTTATTTTATGGTATAAGTGGTTTTAGTAGAGATAAGGAAGTTGTGCAATTAAAGGCCTTGGTGATGATTATTGAAAAGTGGAGTAATGTTGATTATTTTGTGATCTACTAACCATTGTGAAGATTGGCAAAAGAATTTTGTGATTGTGGAAAATTTACAAAGAGGGTTTTTCATATTAAAAAAAGGTATGGGCACATTATCCTATTGATTGTTTATGGTGGTTTATTTTTGAAATATCATTGGAGGGAAAAGGATTGTTTTTGGTTTTCTTTTAGAAAGTGGTTGGTTGAATGCTTCAAGGTTTTATGAATTGAGAGTTGTGTCTAAACCTTGTTTGATAAGCATAGTTGTTGAAGCCCATTGGTTATGAAAGAACTTGAGTTAGAAAATAACATGAGTATCATTGTTATGTGAGATTTGTGGTTGAGCATTTTTGGAAATATTTGAGTTGGTTGATACATACTTGGACTAGGATTATGAGAGAGAGTTATCCCTTGTGGTGATTGGTTGAGTTGAGTTGATTAAGCCTAGTCAAGTGATGTGTGGAGTGATTGTTAAAATCCTATGAAACAAACTATTCGATTATTCTGATTTGAGTTTAGAGTAAGATTAGAACATATTGAGTCTCTAACAATTCTCTTTATGCTTCTATGAGATTGACTTGAGTTGAGTTGAGATTGATTTGATTTGAGTTAAGTTGAGATTGAGATTAGAATATATTAAGTCTCTAACAATTCTCTTTATGCTTCTATGAGTTGATTTGAGTTGAGTTGAGTTGAGATTGAGATTATAACATATTGAGTCTCTAACAATTCTCTTTATGCTTCTATGAGTTGAGTTGAGTTGAGATCATTGTGGATCATTGTTGTCATCCATTGAAGATTACATTGCCATTCATTGTTGAGTTCATATTTGAGCTTTTCCTTGATAGATTTGTGGATGAGATTTGAGTGCTACTTGAACATGATTTATTGAGTCTTTGAGAAGGCATTTGTGGACAGTTTTGAGAAAGCTTTGTGGACAATTTTGGGACAGATTTGTGGATAGTTTTGGGATAATTTTATGGATAGATTTGTATACAGAGTTTAGAGCAGATTTGGGCAAGTTCTCGATGAGCTTTCTAAAGCATATTTGGGCAAGTTCTTGGTGATATTGCTAGAGCATAAATGGGCAATTTCTTGGTGAGCTTGCTAGAGCAGATTTGGGCAAGTTCTTGGTGAGCTTGCTAGAGAAAATTTGGGCAAGTTCTTGGTGAGCTTGCTAGTGCAGATTTGATAAGTTCTATGTGAGCTTGTGAAGTAGGTTCTGTGTGATCCTATTGATAAAGTTCTTAGTAAGCCTATTGATAGAGCTTTGGAGGTGACAGAGTACAGAGGATAGAGTCTCAATGGATAAAGATCTAGTAGCCATCACAGTTGAAGATAGATTTGAGTGAGGATTCTTCAAGAGGAGAGAGGTCCACCAGTTAGTGCAGCAGAGAGACAGAGTCTTCTAGAAGATAACATAGCCAGAGCAAAAGGGGAAAGAGTTCTCTTGTGGAAGAGATCCATAAACTTGAGATTAGGGGATCAACATCTCCTTTGGATAGAGATCCATAAATATTGTAATTGGGAGTGATTCCCAAAGATATTTATTGAGAAAGTTTTAGTAAAATATTTTCTCCGTGGAGTAGCCCACATTGGGTGAACCATGTAAATTATGGTGTCTCTATTGTGTATGGTTTTTGTGCATTGCTTTGAATATTGTTATTGATACTGCTATATTTACACAACATAATATTGAATTGGAAGAAAAATTAAAGAGTGGTCTTATATTGTTCACCCCCCCTCTCAGTATAAGCTTGTGTTCTTCAATTGGTATCAGAGCGGGTTCCTTCGGAAAGGCTAACAGCTTGAGGGCATATTCTACTGGGTTACAGGATGGAAAAATGTTATATTGATAGTGGGTGCTCTAGTCATATGACTGGGTATAAAAATAATTTCATTTCTTTAAAAGGGAACAACAACGGGTCTGTGAGATTTTGTGATAATGCTTCAGCTAAAATCAAAGGGAGAGGAACTTTAAGTTTGGATGATGGAAAGACAACTACACAAGGTGTACTCTATGTTGAGGGTCTGAAACACAACCTACTAAGTGTAAGTCGACTTTGTGATTGAGGGTACACAGTTACTTTTTCCTCTACAGGATGCAAAATCGGGGAAACAAAAATAGGAAAGCTTGTTGCAACTGTAGAAAGAACCAATAACAATATCTACATGTTCAGTGAAATAAAAAAGGAAAAGTGTCTTTTATCTCAAGAATAAGAGAGTTGGCTATGGCATAAAATGTTGTGTCACTTGAATTTTTATAACATAGTGAGGATAAGCAACAAACAAATTGTCAGAGATCTACCAAAGATAAAAATACCTTCAAATATAATTTGTGCATAGTGTCAATATGGAAAGCAGACAAGATCAAGTGATGCAGGAGCATCCAACGAAAAGCAAAATACCACAAAGAAGAAAAAGTATCACGATATCACAACATGTTGGCAAAGAAGAAAAAGTGTTGCGATATCGCGACATGTTGGCAAAGAAGAAAAAGTGTCGCGATATCGCGACATGTCGGTAAAGAAGAAAAAGTGTCGCGATATCGTGACATGTCAACAAAGAAGAAAAAATGTTGCGATATCGCGACATGTGGCATTTTCACGACCAAAAGACAAGAGAAGGCGCAAGAGAGAAAAGTTTTGCGATATCGTGACATGTCGCATTATCGCGACCAAAATACGAGAGAAGGCGCAGGAGAGAAAAAGTGTCGCAATATCGTGACATGTCGCATTTTCATGACCAAAAGACAAGAGAAGGCGCAAGAGAGAAAAAGTGTCGTGATATCGCGACATGTCACATTTTCACGACAAAAATAGAAGAGAAAGAGCAAGAGGGAAAAGTGTCGCGATATCGCGACAATGTCGCATTTTTGTGACTAAAAGAAAAGAGAAAGGGTAGGCGGTTACAAGGGTCATTACAGAGGAAATAATCGAGTGGTGGGTACACCGAACGTCATCACTAGTTGACAGGCGGACAGAGTCTACAATGGTAGCACTGAACAACACATGGAACCAAGGTGCAATGAAAGCAGACGAAGACCAAGATTCAGAAAGAAAAATGTTTCAAAAACCAAAACAATGAAGAGGCACAGGAAATGAAATGAAGGGCTACAAAAGGGAAATGGAGAGTCACGCCAAAAATTTTAAAAGGGGAAGCAAATGCATGCACAAGGGGTCAAAAAACTATGAAAATAGAGTTTGGTAGTGTTGGCATTTTTGCCACATTTGATTTTGATTGAAGTATTAACACGTAAATTGTTGCAGATATTACTATGATACTAGCCTTGATGCAGCTTTGGAGCAAAAAGAAGCAAAAAAGGAGCAAAAAAAGACAGTCCAAAAAATGCAACGATTCGCTGACATGTCGTGAAATCGCGGTCAACACGGTCAACGCATGCAGCTAAGAAGAACCGTCGCGATATCGCGACGTGTTCTATTTTCGTGACTTCAAATGAGCAAAGGAGGAAGAGCGACAAAATGTCGCGAAATCGCGACAAAAAGTTCAGCCGAAGACACAAAGTTAAATGCTGCAGCGATTCGCTGACGTCTCATTTTCGTGACGCAGGCGGTTGAAAAAGTCTAAGTACTCAAAAGTGCAGCGAATCGTTGCATGTCTCAAAGTCGCGGGGGTTTGGTTGACAAAAGATTTTAAGCTCAAAGTTGCAGCGATTCGCTGCACATTTGTGAAATGGAAGTCCAAAGTTGAAAAGTGTAGTGATTCGCTGCATATTGGTTGAGAAGGAGGTCTAAAGACGAAGTTGCAGCGATGCGCTGCATCTTTCGAAAGCGTGGAAGTTTTGTTGAAAAGGCTACACTTTCAAAGAGTTGGTTGAGCAGGTGATGTTCCAAAATCGCCAGACGATTGGTGCAAAGGGAAGTTCAAAGAAAAAGTTGCAACGATGCGCTGCAAGTTTCGAAGCCACGGGGAGTTCATTGAGAAGAAGGCCAAGGAGTTAAAAAGTAGCAAAATCGCTACAAAAAAGGGGCAAGGGCTTGAGTTCCGAAAAATGCAGCGATGCGCTGCACCTTTTTTTGAAAAGGAAGGTAAAATGGCAACGATATCGCGACAGGGAGGATTTTCGTGGGTCCAAGGTAGAAAAAGTGTATGGCATCAAAATATGTCACGATTTCGCAACCCGTCGCGTTTTCGCGACCTGTGTCAGTTTCCCGCCAAGGCGCAGTATGAATGGTCGATAAGGTTTTTTACTTTCCGATGATTAAATGCTCGCCCGAATTAAATGCTTTGTGGATTTTCCATGCGGTCAAGGTTGAAGAAGCGTCCAGGCCACCAAAATTGAAGATTTTATTTGTTCGAGGCTGCTGTTCGTGGGTTGTTTCAACGGTTTCATGCACATGTTCAAAGACAAATTTAATGAAGGTGACCGCTGACGTCTAATTGCATTCAATTTTGTGGTGCTTCAAGGCTGCGATTAAGGGGATCATGTGCTTATTTTCGGTGGCATAATTGTAGATCTCAAGAAGGTCGGTGGCAAATATTAAATGTTGCAAAGAGGACGGCCCTCTATAAAAACCAATGTAAACCTCATTTGTAGTGGTTGGGAGTTTTCTGCTAGAAACTAAAAGTCATTTGCGGGAATAAAGAGTTGGCTTCTGATTCATCGAATAGCTGTTTGGGTGACTTTCCTTTCTGTGTCTTTTGCATTTCTAATAGAATTCATATTCCTTGGTTGCTGTTATATTCGAATTCTGTATGTTGGATTTGAATCTTGCTTGTAAGGGTATAATTCCTGGAATGTAATATTGGAGGGATTATCTACATATGGTTGTGTGAGAATCAAGTTAATAACTTCTATTACTTGTTGTTGTTGCACTGTAAGTTTTATGTTGTTGTTCTCCCGATCCTATAACTTCGGCTACGGTCATATTTCTATTTCTTTCTGCAACTTTTAATTTCTTTCCAGCAACCCTTATCTTTAAACAGAAATTTAGAATAGTAAGGGGAACCAGCCCACTCTGGAGATTGGTCTGGGAGCCATTTCTTGCTTCCGACCTTTCAATGTTGGCCGGGTCTAGGGCGCACTTGTAAAATCCTTTCCTGTGGCAGATTCGTGACCAACAGTTTTTGGCACGCCGGTGGGACAAACTTCTTCTGTCTCAAAAGATCCATAGTTTTATTTTTAATACCCGGAGGTCTCAAGATTTGATGAGCTGTCTTGGCCTCATAGCGGATATTTGTAAGTTCATCTGGCGACTTTGCTGAGTTGAAGATCCGAATATTTTTATCATGGATGCCTGCATTTTTCAAGTTAAAAGAATGTTCATCTGGCGACTCTGACTTAATGGCGATAGCCGTGATCTCGTAGACCACTGCTACAAAGGTGAGGGCTTGTTCTAGATGGGATGATCTTAGCCCTCTGAATCTCCAAATCTGGCATGAAATTCCCAAAGGTGCCCTGAAGGCCCTGGAAAAATATGATGGTACCGAAGGCATGGCTCTGGCGCATGTTGAAGACATTGCTACTTTGTCACTCATCCATGTCATAAATCATGAGGATGTCATGATCAGACTTCTGGTCTTGTCTTTGGAAGGAAGGGCATTGCAGTGGTACAGACTGCTCAGGCGTCAAAGCATCAGCTCATGGGATGATCTAGTGGGAGCACTAATCAGAAGATTTGACGAAGATCCCTTTTACAGTTCTTTGGATCTCTATCAGTTTTTAATGTACATCAAGCGAGCACCTCTAGAGAGCATCACGGACTTCAATGTTCGATTCAATAGAAGCTGGAAGAGAATTCCAGAGAAGATCCGACCATCACCCACCCAAGCCCACCTCTTCTATGTTCGAGCTTTCCATTCTGACATAGGCCTCCTCTTGCTGCAATCAGGTGAACGAAGGTTCCCACAAATCTTTGAAGAAGCAGTGCGAGCGGAACAACTTTTGCTCTTATCAAGAAAATTACCGTGGGGAGAAACTCCATTCCTTTCTCCGGTAGTTGCTGCTCCTGTCTATCCTATGCAGTCTTTTTCATGCCAGATCCCTTATACTGAGAAGAAACCTGAGATGCAGTTGTGTGGAGCTCAAGGGACAGATCTCATCCAAAGCCAAGGATTGGAATATACAAGAACTTTCCTAGCAATGAACAATATGGTTGCTTGCAGTTTTCATAAGGAGATGGATCCAGAGGATATAAGCGAAGAAGAAGAAGAGATTCAAGTTCAAGAACCTGAGCACCAAGAAGGCATATTTGCAACTGTGCACGACATGCAAGAATTTAGTCAAAACCTGTTAAATATGTCAGATCAACAGGTAGAGTCTGAAGAGATCCTGGAGAAAGTATGATTCTTGGACAATTTCTATGATCGGATCCAGGAGTTGGAGGAACCCGTTCTTAGTTCACAACCAGAGAACCCTTCAAGATGGTGGGATTGGCTTCAGTCATTACTACAATTGGTACCTACGGGAGCCCGTCATGTGGCAAATTTCTTTGTTGCATTATTTGTCAATTGTGTGGGTACTGGCATGCATGATACCTTGCCCATGTCTGCAACATGGAGAACTTCAGGAAGAAGCCATCCCAATTTCAAGGACCGACTCAAGTATGATCAGATCTGGTCGGGACACTGCAGATTTATCGGATAACTCTCTGAGATTGGGTTTGTGGTGGCGACATGCCAATCATGTCGTGAACTATTGTATATAGTATAAAAAACAAAAAACAAAAAAAATAGAAAAGAGGAGAAGAAAAAAAAAAAAGAGGTATTGTTTTTATTTGTTCATCTCGGCTCTTTTTGCATGCGAGCCGTAGGTGCTTGTTTTTCTTTTGTTTTTCTTTTCCCAATAGTTGGTGGCTTTCTAGAAAATTCTTCCTTTCCCTTCCCTTTTTCTTTCCTTCCTTTCTTCATCTTCCTCTACATCTTCTTTTTCTTCTGTAGTAAAAAAAAAAAAAAACAGAGCCACGGCTGTTGTTTCTTTTCCCCATTCCTATTATTCCCATTCCTTCTTATCCCTTTCTTCTAAGTTACGTCATTTTACGCATTTATTTACGGTTCAGTTCATTCTCATTCCATAGCCTTCATATTTCCATTTCCATTCCATACTTTCCTTCCATCTTCATTACAGTTGGTAGCATGACGAAGATTCACATTGTTATGTCTTACCACATCACTCCTCCACTCCACTATTTCATTTCATTTTCATTTGCATTTCATCGCTTGCGCAATCGTAGGAGCTCACTCCATTATCTCATTCCATTTGTTCCATTTCATTCTCCATTATATGCAGGTTCTTCTGGTTTCAGTTTCTCAGCAAAAGTTATTGCAGTAGTCCCTTGAGAGGTATCACAGTAGCCAGCTTTCTGTTTTAATAGGACTATGTGCCCAATAGATTCAGGCCTGGATTCTTGCATACAGCGAGCTGTATACCCCGTGAGCCACCAAGAATGTTGGCATTTTTGCCACATTTGATTTTGATTGAAGTATTAACACGTAAATTGTTGCAGATCTTACTTTGATACTAGCCTTGATGCAGCTTTGGAGCAAAAAGAAGCAAAAAAGGAGCAAAAAAAGACTAAGTCAAAAAATGCAGCGATTCGCTGACATGTCGTGAAATCGTGGTCAACACGGTCAACGCATGCAGCTAAGAAGAACCATCGCGATATCGCGACGTGTTCTATTTTCGCGACTTCAAATGAGCAAAGGAGGAAGAGCGACAAAATGTCGTGAAATCGTGACAAAAATTTCAGCCAAAGACACAAAGTTAAATGCTGCAGCGATTCGCTGACGTCTCATTTTCGCGACGCAGGCGGTTGAAAAAGTCTAAGTACTCGAATCGCTGCATGTCTCAAAGTCACGGGGGTTTGGTTGACAAAAGAGTTTAAGCTCAAAGTTGCAGCGATTCACTGCACATTTGCGAAAGGGAAGTCCAAAGTTGAAAAGTGCAGCGATTCGCTGCATATTGGTCGAGAAGGAGGTCTAAAGACGAAGTTGCGGCGATGCTGCGCATCTTTCGAAAGTGCAGAAGTTTTTTTGAAAAGGCTACACTTTCAAAGAGTTGGTTGAGCAGGTGATGTTCCAAAATCACCAGACGATTGGTGCAAAGGGAAGTTCAAAGAAAAATTTGCAGCGATGCGCTGCAAGTTTTGAAGCCACGGGGAGTTCGTTGAGAAGAAGGCCAAGGAGTTAAAAAGTAGCGAAATCGCTACAAAAAAGGGGCAAGGGCTTGAGTTCCGAAAAATGCAGCGATGCGCTGCACCTTTTTTTGAAAAGGAAGGTAAAATGGCAGCGATATCGCGACAGGGAGGATTTTCACGGGTCCAAGGTAGCAAAAGTGTACGACATCAAAATATGTCGCGATTTCGTGACCCGTCGCATTTTTGCGACCTGCGTCAGTTTCCCGCCAAGGCGCAGTATGAACGGCCGATAAGGTTTTTTACTTTCTGATGATTAAATGCTCGCTCGAATTAAATGCTTTGTGGATTTTCCATGCGGTCAAGGTTGAAGAAGCGTCCAGGCCACCAAAATTGAAGATTTTATTTGTTCGAGGTTGTTGTTCGTGGGTTGTTTCAACGGTTTCATGCACATGTTCAAAGACAAATTTAATGAAGGTGACCGCTGACGTCTAATTGCATTCAATTTTGTGGTGCTTCAAGGTTGCGATTAAGGGGATCATGTGCTTATTTTCGGTGGCATAATTGTAGATCTCAAGAAGGTCGGTGGCAAATATTAAATGTTGCAAAGAGGACGGCCCTCTATAAAAACCAATGTAAACCTCATTTGCAGTGGTTGGGAGTTTTTCTGCTAGAAACTGAAAGTCATTTGTGGGAATAAAGAGTTGGCTTCTGATTCATCGAATAGTTGTTTGGGTGACTTTCCTTTCTGTGTCTTTTGCATTTCTAATAGAATTCATATTCCTTGGTTGCTGTTATATTCGAATTCTGTATGTTGGATTTGAATCTTGCTTGTAAGGGTATAATTCCTGGAATGTAATATTGGAGGGATTATCTACATATGGTTGTGCGAGAATCAAGTTAATAACTTCTATTACTTGTTGTTGTTGCACTGTAAGTTTTATGTTGTTGTTCTCCCGATCCTATAACTTCGGCTACGGTCATATTTCTATTTCTTTCTGCAACTTTTAATTTCTTTCCAGCAACCCTTATCTTTAAACATAAATTTAGAATAGTAAGGGGAACCAGCCCACTCTGGAGATTGGTCTGGGAGCCATTTCTTGCTTCCAGCCTTTCAATGTTGGCCGGGTCTAGGGCGCACTTGTAAAATCCTTTCCTGTGGCAGATTCATGACCAACAGGTAGATTTGAAGGCAAGAGGGCCATTCTGGACCTGTTTGGGCTATTTTTATTCCAAGGTGAGAAATGTTATAAAAAAATAAAAATAAAACTATCCTTCAAATAAAGGATTTTATTTGGCAGACTGCTTCCATTTCTATAAATATTTCCAAGTTTTTGAATGAGAATTGGGTTTGATTAGAAATTTTGGCTCTCCATCAAGTGGTATCAGAGCTTAGGGTTCTTGAGTGTGTGAGTAGATCGTCGAAAGTGAGGCAGTTTGCACCAGGATCTATGGAAGAGCTTAGGGTTCCTAAGTGTGTGAGAAGATCACTGAAAGTGAGGTAGTTTGCACCAGGATCTGTGGAAGGGTTGTGAGAAGAGAGTGAGGAAGAATGCCTCCACAAAGAAACCGTGGTGGTGGGAGAAATGTGGTACCGAAAGGAGATTTTAGATCTTTACAAAGGCAAGTGCAAGCCCTGCAAGAGAAGTTGCAAAGAGGGGTTGAGCCAAGGAGAGAAGACCATAGTGAAGATGAAGCTTGGGAGTTTGATGATCCATCAGATGAAGAAGAAGCAATGGATTCTGCAAAAGCTAGATTATTTAGGGCCATATCTCGGATCTGGAAGAAGCCAAATTTTGATGTCTCCACGTATTCTGGGAATCTCAATCCAGAGGAGTTGATTGATTGGATCAATGATATGGAGGAATATTTTGAGTATGAGGAGGTTGTAGATCCAAATCGGATCAAGTTTGCAAAAATGAAGTTGAAATGCTATGCTAGCATATGGTGGAAAGAAGTGCAGCTAGAAAGAAATAAAAGAAAAAAGGAAAAGATAACCATATGGGATCGAATGGTAGAGAAGTTGAAGAGACAGTTTATTCCTATAGATTACGAATTGGATCTGTTGAGGAAAATGCAGAGTTTGAGACAGTAAAGAAAATCTGTCAAAGAATATACAAAGGAGTTTTACAAGATCTCAATCAGAACTGACCATTCTAAGGCTAACAAGGAGAAGGTAGCCCATTACATCAATGGATTGAGAACCAGTATTCAAGAAGAGTTGAGTCTGGTTAGGATGAGAACCATTGATGATGCTTACCAGTTTGCTCTAAAAGTTGAAGAGAAGCTAAACAGAAGATTTGAAAGAAAATAGAAAGGAAGAGGTCATGGAGAAATAACTGGTGGAAGAATATATGGAGGACGAGATGAGAAGAAAGAAGAAGCTAGCAGCAGTCAAGATCAGAATGGAGATAATGATTACAGATCCCATGGTCAGAAAAACTACCCAAGAGAGAGAGGTAGATATAGTCAAGAAAATGGAGAAAAAGGGTTTCGTGGAACCTACTTCAACTATCGAGAAGGAGGACATCGAGCATGAGTGTCCACATCACCAAGAGAAGCCAAATAGGAGGCCAGCGGGTAATTCCAGAGCTGCTATTATAGATGAAAGAGCTAAATCAGAGTACTCTGAGGAGGCAGAGAGAGGAGAAGTTATGGTCACAAGGAGAACCTTGTTGAATAAGGAGAAAGAACCAGACCAGAGGAGGAGCCTGTTTCACACAAGATGCAAATGTTCAGGTAAGGTCTTTAATATTATTATAGATAATGGTAGTACTGATAACTTGGTCTCTGAAGAAATGGTTACTAAGTTACAGCTAGAGAGGAGGAGACACCCGCATCCATATCGGATTGCGTGGTTGTGAAAGGACCATAGGGCATTGGTCAGTGAATAGTCCTTAGTCAAGTTTAATATTGGGAGATACTAGGATGAGGTCCTGTGTTATATCCTGCCTATGGATGCTTTCCATATGCTGTTAGGAAGACCATGGCAGTTTGATAACTGTGTAGTCCATGATGGACATGCCAACACTTACTCCCTAACAAACGAAGGAGTGTGCCATAAACTAAAGCCACTAAAGGAGATGGATGAAAAAATTTTGCTGACAAGAATGACAGTGGAAGTTGTGGGGTTTGAAGAACTTAAGGTTTTGTACCCGAAAGACCCAGATTTTTTTGAATCTTGGAGAGCTTGTATAGCCCTAGTTACTCTGGATAAGACTGTCAACAAGAGTACTGGTAAATCACCATTCTAGATTGTATGTGGGAGTAGTCCAAGGAATGCTTCTGAGTTGAGAACAATGGATAAAGGAGAAAAGAGTAGTGTTGAGGCTAAATATTTTGTAGAGCACATAAAGAGTTTACATGAAGAGGTACAACAACATATCAATAAGATGAATACTCAGTACAAGGACAAAATAGATTAGAAGAGGCATTTCAAGGAGTTTAAGTGGACTGCAAAGGCAGGTGCAAGTTTTGAGATGTTGAAAAATAAGGTGACAGAACAGTACAAAAGTGAAGGTCACTTCTCAATCCACTCCGGGTGTCTGATGCAGGAGCATCCAACGAAAAGAAAAATACCGCAAAGAAGAAAAAGTGTCGCGATATCGTGACATGTTGGCAAAGAAGAAAAAGTGTCACGATATCGCGACATGTCGGCAAAGAAGAAAAAGTGTCGCGATATCGCGACATGTCGGAAAAGAAGAAAAAGTGTCACGATATCGTGACATGTCACATTTTCATGACCAAAATATGAGAGAAGACGCAAGAGATAAAAGTGTCGTGATATCGCGACATGTCGCATTATCGCGACCAAAATACGGGAGAAGGTGCAGGAGAGAAAAAGTGTCACGATATCACGACATGTCACATTTTCGCGACCAAAAGACAAGAGAAGGCGCATGAGAGAAAAAGTGTCGCGATATCGCGACATGTCACATTTTTGTGACAAAAAGAGAAGAGAAAGAGCAAGAGGTAAAAAGTGTTGTGATATCGCGACATGTCGCATTTTTGCGACTAAAATAAAATAGAAATGGCAGGCGGTTATAGGGGCCGTTACAGAGGAAATTATTGAGTGGTGGGTATATCGAACGTCATAACTGGTTGACAGGCGGACAGAGTCTACAGTGGCAGCACTGAACAACACGTGGCACCAAGGTGTAATGAAAGCAGATGAAGACCAAGAGTCGGAAAGAAAAATGTTTCAAAAGCCAAAACAACGAAGAGGCATGGGAAATGAAACGAAGGGCCACAAAAGGGAAACGGAGAGTCATGCCAAAAATTTTAAAAGGGGAAGCAAAGGCATGCACAAGGGGTCAAAAAACTATGAAAATAGAGTTTGGCAGATTTCAAGGCAAGAGGGCCATTCTGGACCTGTTTGGGCTATTTTTCTTCCAAGGCAGGAAATGCTGTAAGAAAAAAAAATAAAACTATCCTTCGAATAAAGGATTTTATTTGGCAGACTACTGCCATTTCTATAAATCTTTCCAAGTTTTTGAATGAGAATTGGGTTTGATTAGAAATCTTGGCTCTCCATCATCAAGTTTCAAGGCAAAAGAATATTCCTCTTCCAAGGTCTTAGAATTGATTCATACTGATTTATGTGGGCCTATAATAACTAAAATTATACAAGATGAAAGTTATTTCATGTTGTTCATAGATGATTATTCAAGAATGACTTGGGTTGTTTTTTTGAAAGAAAAATCAGAGGCATTTTAACATTTCAAAGTTTTCAAAGAAATGGTAGAAAATGAAACAGGAAAGAATATCAAGTGTTTGCGATCATATAGAGGAGGGGAATTTATCTCTACAGAATTCATTGAGTTTTGTGCAAAACATGGAATCAAAAAATAATATTCAGCAGCCAGGACTCCTCAGCAAAATGGAGTAGTAGAAAGAAAGAATAGAACTCTTGAGAATATGGCCAGAGCAATGCTAAATGAATCAAAAATTTCAAATGGATTTTGGAAGGAAGCAATCAGTACAACAGTCTATGTTATGAATAGAGCTCAAGTTAGAACAAAACAACATAAGACTCCATATGATTTTTGGAAAGGAAGACCTCCCACAATAAACTATTTTAGAAATTTTGGAAGTGTTACATAAAAAGGGAGGATAAGGACTTGGGCAAGTTTTATCCTAGATGTGATGAATGTATTTTTCTTGGATACTCTACAAAAATTAAGGCCTACAAATGCTACAATAAAAGAACACATACCATGGTGGAAAGTATAAATGTCAGGGTTGATGAAAGAACAGGAATAAATGAGCCACCTCATGAAGATATTCCTGAAGAAGAAGAAAGTTGTTAGGAAGAAATGGGTGAAGATTCATATGAATAAGACTTGCAGAATATACCTTCCAAAACTACATCAAGATATATTCAGAAAAATCATCCAGAGGACTTGATCATTGGCAATCTTGAGGTAAGATGGACAAGAAGAGGAATCATAGGCTCAATAAAACAAGAAGATGTTTCACTATTATCCAATATAAAACCAAAGGATTTCAAAGAGGCATAAAATGATGAATGTTGGATTAAGGTAATTAAGGAAGAACTAGATCAGATTAAAAAAAGTAAGACTTGGGAATTAGTTCCAAGACCAAAAGGAAAAAATGTGATTGGTACTAAATGGGTCTACAGGAACAAACTAAATTAATATGGTCAAGTCATTAGAAACAAGGTAATATTGGTGTGTAAAGGATATGCACAAGTAGAAGGAATTGATTTTGATGAGACCGTTGCACCCGTTGCAAGATTGGAAGCTATACGAATGTTTTTGGCACTGTCCACCTATAGGAATTTTAAAGTATATCATATGGATGTCAAATCAGCTTTTTTGAATGGTCATTTAGAAGAAGAGGTTTAAATTGAACAACCTTATGGTTTTAATCAAGAATATAAGCTATACTGTGTGTGTAAATTGAAAAAGGCTCTTTATGGATTAAAGCAAGCCCATAGAGCATGGTATTCAAGACTAGATAAATATCTTTGAGAGCAAGGTTTCAGAAAGGGAATAGTTGATAGCAATCTATATATTAAAAATAAGGGAAATGATTTGATGACTGTGGAAGTGTATGTGGATGATATTATTTTTGGGGGTAGCAATGATAAAATGTGTCAAGATTTTACAAGAAACATGACTAATGAGTTTGAAATTTCTATGCTTGGTGAATTAACCTTTTTCCTCGGATTACAAATTTCACAATTAGAAAAAGGGATATTTCTTTCACAAACAAAGTATATAAAGGATATGTTGAAGAAATTCAAAATGGAATATAGTAAGCCAGTTAGTACTCCAATGGTCATAGGGTGTAAATTAAGCAAATATGATGAATCTCCTAATGCAAATCAAAATCTATACAAATCTATGATTGGTAGCCTGTTATATGTTATAGCCACAAGAACAGATATAATACAGGCAGTTGGTTTTGTGGGAAGATTTCAAGCAGCTCCAAAAGAATAACATGTGACAGCAATGAAAAGAATACTAAGATATCTCAAAGGAACAATGGAGTATGGACTATGATATCCTAGAAGCAGTAATTTTACTCTCACAGCCTACATATATGCATATTGGGCAAGAAATATTGATGATAGAAAAAGTACAAGCAGAGGAGCATTCTTTCTTGGTGATTGCCTAGTTTCTTGGCTAAGTAAGAAACAACCATCAGTATCACTTTCCACAATAGAGGCAAAATATATTTCAGTATCAACATGTTGTTCACAGGTATTATAGATGAAACAAACTCTTAAATATTTTAGCATAGAATATAATCATCCCATTCCTATTCTATGTTATAAGACTAGTGCTATAAGTATCTCGAAGAATCCAATAATACATGCTAGAACAAAGCACATTCCAATCAAGTATCACTTTTTAATAGAACAAGTTACAAAGCAACAAGTAATATTGGAATATGTTCCTACAAAATATCAGATTGCATACATCTTTAAAAAACAATTACCAAGAGAAGCGTTTGAGTGGTTGAGAGAACAGCTGGGAGTAAAGGTACTCCCACCCCAAAATTAATCACTTTAAGAAAAAAGGGGGTGAGGGGGGCTAAGCTTAAGAGTCATATATTTTAGCCCCATAGGTGTCCCTTTTGCCATTGATGTCAAAGGGGAGAGATTTGAGTTAGGGGGAGTAGCCTCCAAAGAGAGTATTGAGTTAGGGAGAGCAGCCTCCATAGAGAGTATTGAGTCAGGGGGAGTAGCTTTGATTCTCAGAGATGGTTTTTTTAGTGATTGTGGTGTTTGCATTAGAGGTGTTGCCATCAATGACAAAGGGGGAGACTGTTGGAAATTTGAGTTAATTTGAGGCATTTTATGTTGTCATTGATATCACATGGATCATTGATGTCACATGGATCACATTTGGTTTTGGTGGCCAAAATATTTCATAAATAAGCATTTATGATATTTTGGAAAGCATGGCTATTTACAGGGTTTTTATGAAAACCAAGGTAGGAAAAATAAAAGGTTTTATTTAAAACCATGGTGGGCTTATGTGGAAAGGGCTTTTCTTAAAAGCCAAGGTGGAATTTTGTTTCATCGAAAAAGGACCTTCGATGATGAAGATATTAAAGTTTAAAGTTTAAGTTTTAATTAATGGAGGGTCGACCTATGTGCAATTAATGGAGGGTGGCATATATATATATATATATATATATATATATATATATATATATATATATATATATATATAAAGGTTTCAATTTATTTTGGAAAAGTGGGCATATTATATATCATCAGAAAGCTTATTTCGAGGGCTATTTGACTAACTTATTTAGAAGGAGAAATAAGGTGTGTGTAGCACCCTAAAATTGGCCAAGTGAAATCTTAATAATTACATTTACTCTAGTAAATAATTTAAATTCAAATTTTAACCTCCCAAACCACCCGTTAACCGTTGTGTAATCTGTTTCCCCCTTTCTCGTGCCATTTTTAGAGGTTGTTTTGACCATTTGACGATATCGTCGCCGATCAGACGATATCGCCCCAGATCTGATGATTTCGTCTGGGCTAGGATGTCCAGACGATCTTGTCTCTAAACTATTTTTTTGCAATTAGCTTCTGTTCCAACGGGTCTCTAATCCAGACAGAAGCGTGTCTATGCCATTAGATAACCTCCCCCATTGGAGATCTCCCAAATAGGGATGATCTCCAACCTCCTAACCTCCCTCCTAAGCCTATTTAATCCTAAGCCCTCCCCTTAGCACCCCCCTGGCTGAAATTCTCTGTAACTTGACTTCATACACGCTAAAACATCCTAAATTTCTATTTGCATTAGTTCTATACAATTTTTGTTGCAGGTACCTTAGTGTTTTTCAGCCGGAGCAAGCTTACATCATCGTAGATGATCCTGTTCAGATCGAAGGCGATCCTGTCAAATCAGAGACGATTTCATACCAATGCGAGACGATTTCGACTACAGTCAACATTGAGGCAATCAGTGCCTTAAGTTTGCATTTCTTCATCCCTTTTTTTGTTGTTTTATTCTGCAATTAGCTAGCCTATTCATTATTTTATGCTATTTTGCATTTTGGAGTTCACCCATCTAGATCAAATGCATGATTAAGTCATAATTGTCATGAAATTAGCATAATGCATCCAGGTTGCTGTTTATAAGTTTCAGTTTGATATTGTTACTCTCATTCCACATTGTTTCCCTCTGTTAGACTAGTGGTATTTTCTGTGTTTTGCACCTATTTCTCTGTTTGCAGGTCTCTGACGAATTCGTCAGATCTCAGATGATATTGTCTGATCTCAGACGATCCTGTCAAATAAGAGGCGATCCTGACTGCTTCAAGAATCAGAATCTTCATCAGACATCCGGATTAGGTATTTTTCTTTTAACATTCTTCAATTTCTTTGTTTTCTATCTTAATTCTGTTTTCTGTATTCATTTAATCTGCATGTTCATATAGAATAGCTTAGACGCATTTTGGCCAAACCTAGGATTTGAATGCTTAAGGCTAAAATGAACACATAAAACACATTCCCAACCTAGGCGTGGAAACTGCCATTGAATGTTTCCTGGTGAACCCACCATCCGTCGAAAAATCACCAATATACACCTCCTCCGAGAGGCGGGACCTTCGCAAGGCCTCTCAGTCCGAGGTACCACGCCATCATTTTCACATCCCCCTTCCCGGCATGGATCCTATAGCCTGAAGGTAAGGGTGTGAAAAATTTGGAGCGATATAGTGTGTGTAAACAGATATTTCTGATTTTATATAGGGGTTCCAAAAGTGAAGTTTGCATTGTTCTTTTTCAATAGGATTAATTATTTCATGAGGTGACAAGGTATGCAATATTGTGATTTATTTTATTTTATGGTATAAGTGGTTTTAGGAGTGAAAAGGTTATGCAATGTTTTGATTTATTTTATTTTATGGTACAAGTGGTTTTAGGAGGGATAAGTAAGTTTTTCAATTAAAGGCCTTGGTGATGATTATTGAAAAGTGGAGTAATATTGATTATTTTGTGATCTACTAACCCTTGTGAAGATTGGCAAAAGAATTTTGTGATTATGGCAGATTTACAAAGAGGTTTTTTTCATCTTTATAAAAGGTATGGGCACATTCTCCTATTTATTGTTTATGGTGGTTGATTTATGAAATATCATTCGAGGGAAAATGATTGTTTGTGTTTTCCTTTTTTAAAGTGGTTGGTTGAATGCATCATGGTTTTCGGAATTGAGAGATTGTTTAAACCTTGTGTTATAAGTATAGTGATTGAAGCCCATTTGTTGTGAAATAACTTGAGTTAGAAAAGAACATGAGTATCATTGTTACATGACATTTGTGGTTGAGCATTATTGGAAACATTTGAGTTGGTTGATACATACTTGGACTAGGGTTGTGTGAGAGAGTTATCCCTTGTGGTGATTGGTTGAGTTGAGTTGATTGAGCCTAGTCAAGTGATGTGTGAAGTGATTGTTAAAATCCTATGAAACAAACTATTCCATTATTTTGATTTGAGTTGAGAGTAAGATTAGAACATATTGAGTCTCTAACAATTCTCTTTATGCTTCTATGAGATTGAGTTGAGTTGAGTTGAGATTGATTTGATTTGAGTTGAGTTGAGATTGATATTAGAATATATTGAGTCTCTAACAATTATCTTTATGCTTCTATGAGTTGATTTGAGATTGAGATTAGAAAATATTGAGTCTCTAACAATTCTCTTTATGCTTCTATGAGTTGATTTGAGTTGAGATCATTGTGGATCATTGTTGTCATCCATTGAAGAGTACATTGTCATTCATTGTTGAGTTCATATTTGAGCTTTGCCTTGATATATTTGTGGATGATATTTGAGTGCTACTTGAGCATGATTGATTGAGCCTTTAAGAAGGAATTTGTGGACAATTTTTAGAAATCTGTGTGGATAGTTTTGGGATATATTTGTGGACATTTTTGGGATAATTTTGTGGACAGATTTGTGGACAGAGTTTAGAGCATATTTGGGCAAGTTCTTGGTGAGCTTGCTAGAGCAGATTTGGGCAAGTTCTTGGTGATCTTTCTAGAGCATAATTGGGCAAGTTCTTGGTGAGCTTGCTAGAGTAGATTTGGGCAAGTTCTTGGTGAGCTTGCTTGAGCAGATTTGGACAAGTTCTATGTGAGCTTGTTAAGCAGATTTGACAAGTTCTATGTGAGCTTGTTAAGTAGGTTCTATGTGAGCCTATTGAGTAGGTTATTAGTGAGCCTATTGAAAGAGCTTTGGAGGTGATAAAGTACAAAGGACAAAGTCTGAATGGATAGATATCCAACATCCAACACAGTTGAAGACAGATATGAGTGAGGAGTCTTCAAGTGGAGAGAGGTCCACCAGTTAGTGTAGTAGAGAGACAGAGTCTTCTAGAAGATCACATAGCCAGAGCAGAAGGAGAAAGAGTTATCCTATGGAAGATATCCACGAACTTGATATTAGGGGATAAACATCTCCTTTGGACAAAGATCCATAAACATTGTAATTGGGAGTGATTCCCAAAGAGATTGATTGAGAAAGTTTTAGTAAAATATTTTCTCCGTGGAGTAGCCCACATTGGGTGAACCATGTAAATTGTGGTGTCTCTATTGTGTATGGTATTTTATGCATTGCTTTGATTACTACTATTGATACTGCTATCTTTACACAACATAATATTGAAATGGAAGAAAAAGTAAAAAGTGGTCTTATACTATTCACCCCCCTCTCAATTAAGCTTGTGTTATTCATGCTCATTATCCATCTAAGCACTAGATGAATTCTTTTGCAAATTATTAGAAGAAATTTTTTATCCATAAAATGGTAGCTACTGACCATTATCAATAGGATCTACAAAAACTCCATCATATTGCTCCAAATCATCCAAAGAATCAAACCTATTATACATGCCATCAGATTGCCTTTCATTAAAGGGTCTCTTCAAACCTCGTCCTTTATTTTGGACCTTAATAGAAATTAAACCCTCCTTGTCTGATCCATGAACTGGCATATGAGCATTCCCCTTAACTGACCTGCTATCCGGTATTGAATATTTCCCTTTACCAGAACCAATATACTGCATAGGATTCTTCCCCTTAGAGGACAAAGTAGGAGGAGAATGTGGCTTAGAAGAGGAATTCCCAAATATTTTAGGATATTTTCTTTGGATATGTCCATAGGCATGACATATCCAACATCTAAAAGGAAGAGTCTCATAATCCAACTGTTGAATCCAATATGAGGATCCAACACAAATTTCAAGAGAATATAGAAAAGTTTTATTTAAATCTATCTCAACACAGACACAAGCACAAGAAACTACCTTTTTCTCCATAGTATGTTGAGAAGGTCCAACCAGTTTCCCCAGTAATAGAGCAAACGAGTGAAGAATATTAGTCCACCAGTACTCTAAAGGTAACCAAGGAAATCGAACCCAAACTGGAACCCTCGATGGAATCTCCACTGCAATATTAAAACCCATATTCCAAGGTTTAATGAATAAGCCGACCTGATTGTAAAAATAGGGTCCACCCTCAAAGACTTTAATCTGATCCTCCATGCATGAAAAAATAGCCATAAAATAATTATTTTCTCCCTACATGATATCCATATTACCAATCAGGTTCCATATCGTGCGAGCCCAAGCTTCAAATGCAATAAGAGGAACCCTAATACCCAAGAAATTTTTAGAACAAAGCATGTTTATCCAAATATTGAACATCTTCTACAATTGATTCAGGTTGAATTACCAAAATAGGTCTCTCAGCTGCACGCTCAAGACATCCATTCACCTTTAAAGATTTGAAAACTCTATATTTAGAAGGACCATCCCCTAAAATAGAAGGTAATGATGAGTTATCTCCAAATATATATCCAAATTCAAACGGTACTGAACCCATTAGGGCCTCTTGAAAATTTAAACCCTGCTTCTCATCTGAGCCTCCAGCCATAGCTCAAAACCAGTGGCGAATGCCTCAACCCATAAGAAACATGCACAACAAAATTACAATACCCTACAATATATAAGAAGAGCAAAAAACCGTATGTAATGCTAAAAATAAACCCCTCCCCCAACAACAATAAAATCCCCCCAGCCGTAAAACATACAAAAAATAGTAGAAAAAAGAAGCCAAAGCTTGCATAGCCTATCACGGCCATGCAAACCTAAACTCCATAGGAAGAGTTCCAACGAGATTCTTATTGGTGATGAAATCCAACAATTTTGCTCGAGGGTAGTCCTAAGGTGTCTAGGACAGATATTTGTGTATGGAAATGACTGCCACCGTCACCAAATCTCAAGCAACAACTGGTTACTATTGTTTAAAGTGCAATATGATGTGTATGATTTATTTTAAATTTTTTATTCTCTATTGTGGACAAACAATGTTAAAGATAAAAAATTTCACAAATCTAAATTAGAATCCAACACATAAATACAAATTTCCTCTAAACAGTGTGAAGTACACCTTAAAAACCCTTGCCTAGATAGCAACCAGAGGGTTCGTCCACCTCTCTGCCAAAGGTGCCACCCAAGGGTAGGAATAATTTTTGCATTTAAGTATTTTCCTACTTATATTAGTAAAATAAGCAACCCTTAACTCCTAAAATGCAAATTTTAATTAATGCTTTTCACTTTCAAATGCAAACAGAAAGATGCATGAATTATTTGAATTTTGCAATTCTTTTAAAAATAGATAACTCAAACTATTGTAATGAATGAATGCACAAATTCCCTAGATGTAATATAAAATGAATTTATTTCCATATTACTTGATGTATGTTCATTTTAAGCTTGAAATTTGAAAATAAATAATGAAACACTTAAATATGTAAAAACAAGAATTTGAACATAATGGTTGCAAGGCTTACCCGGAAGCCTAAGTTCTACTTCAAATCACTACCAGGCATAGTTGGGTGCCTATGTAGGCATATTAGGGTGCCTATATAGGCACAACAGGGCACCTGTGGGGATCAGCAGGTGTTGTAGAGCACCTATGCAACTATCTACAAATTGTCACAGGACTTTCCAGAAACCCTAACAAGTGATTTTGGCTGGTCTTTTACTCTAGAAAATCCTGTAAGATGAAACAACAAAATTAAGTTAGTATAGCAAAGTAAATCATAAAACATAACCCTTGTGGGGTCCCATCGTGATTGCCATTTTTGAAGAAAAAATACGACACTAAAACAAATATAAAGTAAAACAATTCCAATGAACAAGAGATTGCATAAAATATGATTTTATTCAATAGATGGGGGGAGCTGAGAAACTCCTTTGTTACAATTGATCCGTTCAACAGAATTATTTTGATACAATAATTATAGATTCTAGGGTTCTCTAAAACCCTAGCTACAACAACAAGCAGTGTCTTCAATGTATCTTGCTTCCAACAGGATGAGTGGGATTCTAGTTGTCCATAATCGGGCCACTCTAGCTTTAGCAACTACTCAAAAATCCTTGATTGATGCTATCGGATCCTATACATACAAAAAATATAGTCATTAGTAAATAAAATGAGGGTTCCATAGTTTGAACCCTTAGAAATGTAAAATTAAACCCTAGATTTGAATAAATGAACATGAATAATCCAAATAAGAACAAATAAATACACAAAAATACTTACTTTGCTATTATGTTGTTCCATTACAGATTGATGGTAGGGTGCCTCAGTGGCACTTGGTGATCTTATGTGGCAGATTCTAGTGTGTGTTTGTGGTAATAGCATGCACTATGATGCACCTATATAATGTGGCAGGTGCATGATTGTGCCTATGGGATGAGGCAAGTGCTTGGCTGCAGCTGTGGATTAGTGCTAAATCTGTAGAAGCAGATCGAGGGAATGCAAAGGGTTCAATGGATGGACAACAATGTCAGTAGCAAAAATGGGATGTAAAGGTGGCTAGAATCAAAAAATCCTAGGGCAAGCTAGGGTTTCAGGGAAGGATAAGCTAGGGCATAATCTCTTAACAAGGTTAGGCCTCATAAGTAAATTAGAGCTCCAACGTTCAAGTTTTCCAAGGGTTGAGCATTGAGAATACTCCTATTTATTATCAATCCTAGGGTTTTATTAGGGTTTTAGCTTAATACTTTTGATCATGTGGCTAATATTAAAGCAGATCCAAATGCTGATATTAAACTTTAAGTGTGACACGGATTAAGGAAGATGGACAAGTAAAATTAGATCGGATCAGACAGTTGAGGATGATTTGGTTTATAAAGATATATTCTATAATAAATATATTAAATTATAATATAAAATATTATATTTAAATATAAGTAATATAAAATAAATATAAATGAGTCAAATAGGGGTCATAAAATGGCGAAAAATGGCTAAAGTGGGCCATTGGATAGCGGGAAATGCATGGGATGGCCAATTGAATTACGGGAAAGGGTGATGATAGATAAGTGGCTAGGATTTGGTGTCTACAATTTGATTCACCTATTTCCTACTCTAAATTTGTAAACTTTGCATATTCAATTCCTTTTTATTTTTTGCCTTAAATTCTAAAATTTGCAGCACCTTTTTTTGATCAAATGTTATCCAATGCTTCTCGTCAGTCTGCCCTAAAATTCTCAAAAATGCATCTCTCTAATATCTTCTTAACGCTGCCTAATTTTACAGTAAAAATTTCTCAAATTGTTGCCTCAAAAATCTGACTTCTTTTCTTTTATATTTCTTTCCAAAAAACATCATTCAATTCCTCCAGATTATTGCCTTCTTTTATAGTCAAACCTTCCTTCAATTTTTTTTTAAGGCCGCTTCAACATCTTCCCAATTATTTTTCAATTTGCAGCTCTACGTCACCTTCAATTTGTTGTCCTATGACTCTAAAACTTCTACTACAAAATCAACAATCTTCTTCTCCACAAATCAGCCTTCAAATCCTTTATTGTTGTCTTCAAATATTTAAAATATAATGGCCTTTTCTCCTTAAATATTCTTTTCAGATTCTGACTTTAAATTTGTTCTATTTGTTGGTCTCTTTCTCAAGAATCTGAATGTCTTGAGATATTCAAAAATCCTCTCCAAAATTTGGTAAACTTCTTGCCAAATACTTCTTCCTTTTGGGCTTGTTGTCGGATGGTGATAATTTTCCTAAATTCTTCTTTTTAGGAGCTTCTCCTACTTGCAATATTCTACCTTGATATTTCTTCAAATCTTCTTCAATAGCCAATTCTTGAACTTCTTAAATAAGGATTCTCTAGGCTTCTTTTTCTCCTTCCAAATTTTATTGAGATCTCTTCTGTTGGGTCTTCAAAATTCTACAACCCTTCAATTGGACGTTTTCCGTAGTCCTCTATATTCTTTCTCAAATCTTCTATCTTCCAAATTTAGAATTTCTTCAATAAGATCTCTTATATTGGATATCCTATTTCTCCAATATTCAATAGGGCTTCTCTTGACCTCTTTCTCTCAATAGATTCGCTTTCTTCTTTCTTTAATCTAGAGTATTCAATATTCTATAGGGACCTTCTTCTTTAGTCTTCTCAATCTTCTATTTTAATCTCCAATGGGGATTTTTTATTGGACCTTCTTAATATTCAATGTCTAATATTTTGCTACAACCAAAACCTAATATGTGCATGAGGAGATAACATAGACTTTCAGGCAATCAAACATGAAATTATTTTCTATCCATTATAGGAAGCTTCTCGATTTTTGAGAACTAATTTTTTGCAACAAAAATTAGACAACAGCAAACAAATACATGTAAATCTCTAGATCTCTAAAAATCAATAAACTTCACTAGTTATCCTTCAATCTAGTGGAAAGAGATCTATGTTGAGTCCTAGTCTTCACGAGTTTTCCTGCAATCCTATGGAAAGACTCTAGCCAAAAAATAATTTTAAAAATTTCAAAAATGAGATCTTCCTATATCCTATCAATCTTCCTTGTGTTTTTTCTTATCTCCTATCAATCTCCCTTATGGCTATGATACCACTGTTAACTTTTGATGCTATATATTTAATTAAAATCAAACACAAGATCTAAAAAGAGAATACAATATTAAATATAATATAATGAAAATATACTAAACATATAAAAATCTTAAGAAACTTTTGCAACTACTCATAAAACTACCATAAATGAAAGCTCACAAAAATAGGATTTTCATACAAAATGTGGAGATCTCAAATACTCCATGCTTCATACAAGCTCTACATTATATCTAGCTTGTACTCTACATCTCTATAATATAACTCTCAAAAGTCACTCTTAAGTCTCTCCAAAGTCTCTCCAAAGGCACACTTCATATGCTCACACAAAGGCCTATATATAGTAGAATGTGACTCTTGGTCTTCCATCTTCCTATGACTCTTTATCTACCTATTCTATGGACTCATAAGCACATGGACTAACATGCACATTTGCATTATTGAATACTTTGCAAATTTTAATAATTGTTATGCATTTATTAAATTGCATAAAGTAAATACTCAAACCTTAATCAAAGATACACTCTTAATATAAAGATGTATCCAAGGTGGTACATTAGCATGTACCAAATAATATAATATATTCCAACAAATTGATAAATGTAAAGATTATCTACCCAATCAAACACTCAACTTTGGTATCCAACCTAGTCTTGATCAAGAAAAAGAATAGGGATATCCACCTCTATGTGAAATTCAAAAACCTGAATAAATCTTCATTAAAGGATAACTATCCTTTGCCTTAGATCGATCAGATATTACATACAATGTCGAGGCAGAAATATTTTTATTGCTAGATGGATTTTTAGGTTTCAACCAAATATGGGTTAAATATGGGGATCAATACAAGATAATGTTCATAACTAAATGGAGCACATTTGACTATAAAATAATACCTTTTGGCTTATCAAATGCTAAAGCTACCTTCCAAAGAGAAATAGATGTAGTTTTTTGTGAGCATATAAATAAGTTTATACTCATATATCTAGATGATATGATAGTCTTATCTCACTAGAAGGAGAAGCATATTGAACATCTTAGGATGGTATTTCATAAATGTAGAGAATTCAAGATTTCACTCAATCCAAAAGTTAATTTTTTTTGTCCACAAAGGTAAGCTCTTGGGTCATGCAGTATCAAAGGAAGGTTTATCCATTGACCTAGATATATTTAGAGCTATATAAGCACTTCCACTACCTCAGAGTAAAAAAGGACTACAATTATATTTTGAAAAAATTATCCAAATTCATCTTTGATTTTGCCCAAATAGTAAATATTATGATAGAAATGTTGAGAAAGGAGGTAGATTTAACTTGGACATAAGTTAGAAGAGAAGCTCTCAAAAAAATAAAAGAAACTAAAACCAAAGCCTCGGTATTAGCTAATTTGAACTATAAGAGGGATTTCATCCTCTACGTATTTAAAGTGGAAGAAATTTATGCCTCTATTCTCACTTAAAAACATAAAGATCATAATTGGTGACCTATTACTTTACAAAGCCAAAATCTATAAGACCATGAAGAGAGGTACAATTTTATAGAAAATTAAGAATTTGCTCTGATAAATTCATTCAAAAATCTAAGGCATTACATATCTCAAAGTAAAACACTAGTGTATGTAGTACACCCTGATGTCTAAAACTTTGTAGTGCAAGGAGAACTCAAGGAAAAATGAGTTGGTTGGATCACAAAGATACAAGAATACAAAATAGAAATTAATTTGACTAAGCTAGTTAGAGGGAGAGCTTTGTGTAAATAGTTAGCAAATTTTGCAACTCTAAACTCCAACTTCTTCAATCAACAAGAATAACAATATCAGCCAAAAGAGGCTCAAACTAAATAGAATACTTGGTTGGATCAGTTGACCTATTTTCTCAAGACTAGGAGGTGTCTAGATGGATTTATGGCCTCTCAAAGGTATAGATATAGGTTTCAAGCATTGAATTACAAGCTAATAAATGGTATATTATAACAAAAAACTTTGATGGTGTGTTACTGAGATGTGTACATCCAAAAAATACTAAAGATATATTGAAAGAGTTTCATGTTGACTTCTTAGGATGACATTATTCAAGATAAACAATGGCTGCTAATATTATTAGAGCCCAATATTATTGGTCTACATTATTCTTTGATGCTTTAAAAATTGCTAATGCTTATGATAAATATCAAGATTTATCAGTAAAAGCAAAAATTTGACCATGCCCCTAAAATCGATCATAGCAAAGGAGCCCTTTCAGCAATGGGAATTGGACTTCATTGGGGTGATTAATCTAAATTCCTCTATCAAACGCAAATTCATATTTACAACCACCTATTACTTCATGAGGTGGTCTAAAGAAGATGTAACCAAGCATGCTAATCAAGATACAATGATATAATTTTTAGAAATATTAATCACTAGGCTTGGGATCCCAACCATAATAATGTTTGATAATACCAAAGCTTCTATTGAAGCCAAAACAATGGATTTTGTAAGAAAATACAAAATTTATTGGAAAGTGTCTTCTAATTATTATCCTCAAGGTAATGGGTTAGAAAAAATTAATCAAGATAATCAAATTGACTATTGGTGACAACCATAAAAGTTGGCATTTAATGTTGAATCGGCCATTATGGACAAATAGGATAGCATTCAAAAAGGCTTTGAAAACTATGCCATATGCTTTGGTTTGTGGGAAAGAAGTTATTTTGTTGATTAATCTATAATTTATTTATTTGAAATATATTGACCAATAAGAGTTGGAATATGCCAAACCAATTGAAAGGAGAATGGTAGAATTATTGTGGTTGAAAGAAAGAAAAGCAAAAACCTACAACAATTTTCATTGGTACCAACCAATTGTGAAGCGATGGTTTGATAAGAAGTCATCATTAAAATCCTTCATAGAAGGGGACTTAGTGTCAAATGGGACTTAGACCGTGTAGAACCTAGAAAACATGAAAAATTATAATCATTATGGTATGATCCATATCTAATCTTGGGAAGGAAAGAGGTGAATTCATATGAACTACAAGATATGGATGGCTGCATTTTTCAATTTTTATGAACGATCAATATTTAAAACACTATGCATAGAAGAGTGTGCCCACTTATGTGTATATGTAGGGAGGATAAGCCATCATATAGCAAGAATAAATATCAAGATAAAGAGAGAAATATATGATAAATTTTATTACAAATATAGGTTTTTACAACACAAAATACAAATTTTTATCTTTTATAAAATACAAAGAAGCCTCCAAGGACTTCTACAATAAAGATGGTGTTGATATTTCTCTTCTACAACCAAATATGATCAGAAGATATCAGAGTTGTGTGTGCATATGTGTGAGAGCATCCAAGGACTATTGGTATACCTACACACAACCAACAAGAAAGAGGTTAGTAGCTAAATGGGCCCACCTAATTTGGGCCTTTTTTCATGCAAAATATAAACCACATTAAATCAAATAAAACTATTGCTAGGTGACACTCGAATGCGAGACACACAAAGAATATACTTGGTAAGTGCTAAAAAAAAATTGAGGACCTTTTTGTGTGAGTTATTCCCTATCAGGGGTAATATCATCTCAAGGGAGGCAATAAGGCATGACCCTCTTGAGGGAGGCGATATCAAGACTGTGGTTGTAGGCTACAAACTGTCAAACTTGAGAACTTGTGAGGGTGTGAAATGGAATCGAGGGGGTCTCAGGATAATGTTAACGACTGCAAGTAGGTGTGAAATTGACTAAGGCAAGTGTGTGGAAGGATTTTGGTAGCATAAAACTAGCACAAAATGATCTCCCTCCCTTTAGCCATGGCCAAGGGTATTTATAGGATTTTGGGGGCTTGGTGAGTGGGATGCCACATAGGCTTCACTTGGCTTCCACATGTGTAAGGTAGGTGAGGAAAAAATCTAGAAAGTGGTGAGGTGGAGGGGGTTGGGTTGGCATATTAAATTGCAATGGAAGAAGAAATCCTAAGGGGAGGGAAACTAATTTTAAATTAGTTTCCCATGGGCTATGGGGAATGTGACAATAATTAAAAATTGTAAGGAGTAATGAGGTGCTTGTCCAATGGCCAAGTGGGATAAATACTCTTGTTGACTTGTCATTATTTTAAAATTTAAAATTTCTTTTTATGGCATAAGGGGGTATAATATTAATATTGGAGGGATTTTTAGAGATTTGGGAGGAGCAGATTTTCTAGGCTTCTAGAGATTTTATACTAAATGCATTTCCTTGAATATTGTTAACCTTGATTAAGGGTATTTAATGGGGTATTTAATTACTAAAAATTAGTGTTGTTATTATTTTATTAATTTTATCATTTTCTATGTAGGAGAGGTCATAAATGAAGCTTATGATGGTGATGTTAATTATATTTATTAACATAATTTGGGTTTAATTAATTATTAATAGTGTAGGGATATGGGTAGGGATTTATTATTATTTATATTATATTTTTATATTGTTTTAATTATTTTAATGGGTGTAGGGGATGCATTCAAAATTTGATTTATTATTTATATTTAATATTTTTGGTGTTTCTAAGGTTTTGTTATGCATTATTAGGTGTAATTTTGTAAGGCTTATTTAGGTATATTTATTTTTAATTTATTATATATCAAAACTATCATTTTTTGATGTCCATAGATGCCTCTTTTTGCAAAACTTTGTTTATAAAAATAACCTAATGCAAAAACTTATATCAAAATTTTATTATGTGTTACCCCAATGAGATGGTTATCCCCATGGGAGTATGTTTTGGAAACCCCCTCAAGTGGTGAGTGTGCGGGGAAGGTGACGAGGCCAAGGATGAGCCACTTGACAAAATTGGTCAATGGTAAGAAAAGGAGGGGTGAGGTAGGGGGAATAAGGAAATGGGAGTGGGGTAATTAATGGTTTGAATCCTGGGAAGGAGGGATAAATATGGATGTAAATGGATATCATGGGGAAAGGAGAGGGGACCATGGAGAAAGGGTTAAACAAGAAGTGGAGGAGGGTTGAAAAAATAAGGGATTAAGGAGTCTGGATTGTGAGGATAATTATCTAAGGAGGGATTAGTTTTGGGAATATTTAGGTAGCAAGAGGATTTAGGGTTTCAGTTGGAAAGAGGTAAGGAGGTCTCAGGAGAGACCATCTCTATAAAGATGATCTCTAGTGAAATCGTCTCTACGTGGATGGTTTCAACAGAGACTATCTGATCAAATATGATAAAACTGAGAGAGGGGGATTGGGATTGAGGGTGCAAACGAACCATATTTTTTAAGGTGATCACTCTCAAGACTAGCTCTAGGGAGACGGTCTCAAGAGTGGTCATATCTTAATAGATGGTTAGGGTTGGGTCAAAATAGGCTATGGAAAGTCTTAGGATAAGGTTAGAATAGGGGTTGGGATGATCAAATATGGATCAGATGAAGGATAGGGTTAGAGGGGAAATTGGGGTGGAGTAAGAGAAAAATGAGGAAGAAAAGGAAATAATAGGATAGGCTAAGGGTAAATATTGGGGAGGGAGTGAAAGAAAAAAAGGATATGAGATATTTAGATAGGGGTAAAGGGAGGTGGGATGAAGGATAGGGTGAGAGTAGATAATGGGGGTTGAATTTTTGAATATTTTATATGTTTTTGTTTATAATGAAATATGGAGAATATGTACTAATGGGTTGTTTTTATGTTTTTATTATGGCAAGGAGAGATGCTATGAGAAAGATATAATTTCAGTAATCTATACAAGGATGTGTAAAAGAATGGGTTGGATTGTGATGATTGGGATTGGATCCATAGGATTAGGCTACGAGATGTGGTATAGTTGGAGAGTGTGCACTCCAACTAGGTATATTTGACCACATTAGCTAAGTTATGGGACTGTGAGAGCAACACATTTGTGTTGCCTACAGGAGAGATTACCATCACCTTGGAGGACATATATTGAATACTTCACCTACTAGTAGAGGGAGATGGGATAGTGGTGGCAAAGATAAGGGAGTTTGATAGAGTGCTAAGGAGAGTATATGGGGAACAGGCAACGGAGATGGCAATGGATGTAGGTCATGGAGGGGTATTTTTGGAGCACCACTTTCTAGATCGAATGCTAACTGTACACCATGTAATCATGATGAGTGTGATATCTAACATTATACTCCTAAATTCTTTAGACACATTGTTCCCATGGAATATGTTAGTTGTAGTTATGGATATGATTGAGTATGATATTATCTTTACATGGGCTCCAACATTACTAGCGTAGATCTACAAGGAACTATATGAGGTGTGGAGGAGAGGAAGATATGGTCTAGGAGTAAGCTTTCTCCTTCAAGTGTGGTTATGGGTGTATTTTGTGATAGTGAGGCCATCAGGGCTACCATGGAAGGAACATGTAGATCTAGATAGTGAGATAAGGTATGCTATATGATGGGAGTATGAGAATGAGAGGGGTCATATTTGTAATAGATCAAGCAACTTAGATTATTATCAAGGGAGGTTTTGACAATTATAGTTGGAACAAGTAAAGTAGAGGCATTGGCTGAGCGACCGATGATGAGACACAGATAGGATCCACTTGAGGAGCATGAGGAGGAGAATATGGTCTTGTAGGCATCATAGGGAAAATCATGAGCTCTTCCAATATGAGAGGGTGTTGAGATAGTTTGGTCTACAGCAGGGAGTTCCTCCAACGCTTGTGGTATACCGAAAAAGGTATTTGAAGAGGCACTCGCATTACAGGAAAGTGATAACTGTAGGAGATGATGATGATATGGTTGTGGATGTGGATAGAGTGGAGGATGCAAGAAAAATAGTGGATTACAAGGCTCGGTGGTAGTCTCGTAATATCCCAATGGAGAATGTAGGAGGGGATGTGGATGATGATGCTTTAGAGCAACTAAGAAGACAAGTGTATATGATGGAGGAGGATAGGTAGAAGGCCCTAGAGGAGAGGTACAATGCCCTAGGTTGATTGCATGTAGCTAAGGATGAGATATAGAGGTTTATGGGATAGCATGTGATGGATATGGTTGACCTTCATCACATTTATGAGAGTGTTATGGTCGATATATAGAGTTGGTGGAGATGGAGAGGGAGCAGTGAGAAAGGTAGTTGAGTGGAATATGATGAGGTTGAGGATGATGGAGTAGCTAAAGGTGATGAGGTGAGAGAGATATCAGTGGATTCTAGAGTGGGATAGTCTTATAGTGGAATAAGATGGATTTTTATGCCAGGTTGGAAGGTTACAATAGAGCATATGCAAGAGAGTGAGAATCAAGAGTGCTTGAGAAGAGAGTGCTTGGAGTTTCATGATTAGGTCCAATAGTTATAGGTAGAGGTGGAGAAAATGAGGAGGGATGATGATAAAGGAGGATATTCAATATTGGGGGCCTTGAGGAGGCTCAATATTAGATTTGAGTGTTAGATAATACCATTTTGGTTCGTAATATCCCATTACTCAAATGCTCATCATGGTTGTAATCTCAAAGTAGGAGTAGGAGTGGCTTTAGAATCACCATATATTAGTGCAAGGGTCACAGGCCAGTGGAGGGGATAGGGTCATAAGCCAATGGAGAGGATAGGTATGATTGAGATAAATGAGTATCTTAGATGGGTAGAGGTGGATATAGATGTGATCAATCATCGACAAACGGTGATTAGGTTTCATGAGTGCCTACGGGCCTTATTGTATTTTTGATACCTATAGACTGCCTACAAGTATGATGTATTTTTGGATAGGTTTATATGTATACACCTAAATCATGTCATATTGAGAAGAATAACTACTGGAATCCCTGAAGATCATATGATCCACTTTCAACAGAAGAAAGAATAGAGAATCCACGCGTGGGCTTGCATCATGGATTCTATGCACACTCAAGTCATAGATTTTATGCACACTCAAGCCCATATTAGCATGTATGCTCAAGCTCAAAATAGCGTGCACACTCAAGCCTATATTAGCATACACACTTGATCCTAGAATAGTACTACGTAGGCCAAGATAGCCAAGTGGCATCACATGGGATTTCAAAGAAGAGCATGTAGGCCACCTCTCCCATGCAAATATTCTTTGCTAATAATAGGTTTCCTTCGAAGGATATATAAATTGGCATCCACCCTCATTTGAATAGATCCCAAGTTTTAGATTTTTCAAGCAATGAAGTGCTACTGGAATTGAACCATGGACCCTCGAGTTTTTTGTATTCTTCATCGTCTTAGCATAGTTGCATTTGTTTTTACATATTTACTCATCATGTTTTAGTTATTTATTGTGTTTACTTATCATTTCATTTGCACATGCTATTAACCTTTTTTGTGTTCCTTGTGTGTAGATTACAGGTTTTTGTGCAAGGAAGGAGGAATGCAAGAGTTTGACATCAACACCCCTTTGTGAAGGTCACAAAGAAACCCTTTGCAGGGTGGTTTGTGGATGCGAGAGAACCCCAAAAGTGCACCAGATATGTTTTGAGAAGAGAATCAAATATTCTCAATTATTTATTGTATCGATTGTATCAAAATGATGAACTCCCTTGAGGGATGAAGTTGTAACTATATTTTGAGAAAACAAGCTATCATTAATAAAATGGATTTACCCCATATCTTTCTTGTTTTATCATGATGTTATGGTTATATATCTTGTAGTTTTACAATCATACATTTTAAAGTTATTGTGCATTAGTTTTTGAGCATTTTAGTGGTGATCACGGTTTATCACGAACTCTAACTACTTGTCCTTTTATTTTTGGTGTTTTTGTAGGGTTTAAATCTCATTTTGATAGCCCCTTCATGCGTGGGAAAGCCAAGTAGGTCTTATTTGTTCCTTTTCATTTTGTTTCTTTAGTTACAAAAAAAGAAAAATTGTTGTTTTTCTATTTTCAAACAAAAAAAATAAAAAATAAAAATAAACATTATTTATTTTAATTAAAAAAAATGTATTTGTCTACTTTTTTATTTTGCACTCAAAAATTTAAAAATCATGCAAATCGGAGCTATAACGAAGAAGTTGTAGTGTTTTTATCGTTACTCTATTTTGAGGAATTTTGGAACAAAAAATAGGGAAAATAGCACTAAAAAATGTCATAAAAAGCCCTAGACAAACCCAAAAATCCTCAAATTTATTTTTTTTATCTTAGTTAGACCTTTATACACCTTTCATAGAATTTTTGAGTCCTAACCCCTTATTTTCTCGAAATAACTCAAATTTATCATTCTTCCACTAGCCCTTTTTGGCTAAATATTCTACAGAATACAAAATTTGGTCCTGAAAACACTTTTTTGAGTCCTAGACCATGGTGATTAACTCATCACATTGATTTTTTTGATATGTAACACCCACACCATTTTTTCGAAAATTAGAATTTTATAAAAATAAAAATAAAGCAAAATAATAATAATAAAATAAAATAAAATAAAAATTGGTTGAGGGAAGATCTCAAGACCCCACCTCGCACCACCATTCACCTGTCTGCTAAAGAACATTGGGGATCAACACCAAATCAAATGTAGGCTATCAAAGTAAGTGCATATATCATTCTTTTCGTATTATCATAAAGAAAAGTAAAGAAAGTTTTCCATTACAAAAAAATTACAATATTTGTGTGTTGCTTTATTGGCTTGTTTGTTGTTGTCTGTTTACACGCTACTCATGTAGGATTCTAGATTTATAGATTTCTAAATTTTAAATTTTCTTTACTTTCATCTTTGCAATAAATATTATTACCATAATTGCACTAAAATATCTCAACCTTCAGTCTTCACACATTGTAGCATCCATGTTCACCTTGCAAGCATTTAACAATGTTTTATCCTCCACTGTGGGTAGGATAGTCCTACCTATTCAAGTTGTAAAAAATACTATGCTTATATTGTGCTACATCTTGGAAGGTACAAGATAGTACAATATACTACTGGGAAGGCCTTGGATGAAAGACATGGAGTGTATCCCCTCCATCGTGCATCAATGCATCAAATACATTCATGAATGTCAGGTCGATGTGGTTCATGCTAACCTAGACCCCTTCAAATATTACAATAAGGATGATTTTCCATAGGAGTCTACCCTACCATCCACACACCTGGACACTAAACCCAATGATCTTATCCAGAGTCCATATTCAACCTTCCAGTTAGTCATGAATATTTCTTCACCATCATTGGTACCATCAGTTTCTACTACCACTCTTTCATCCTTGGTTTCTCTGAGTGAGGAAGATTCAAAAAGGCCAACCACGAAGGCTCCCATAGCCATCTTCAACATGTCAACATAATACATTTCCACTCCTACCAATAATGAGGAACCCATAATTATTATGGATGAATCAGATAATATCATACCATCTTCATCCACTACACTTGAGGATATAGTTCATTTGACCAGCCCTAAACTTGGTGAGTACATAGCACCCAACATTACGTTCATACCTATCATTGAGTTGATAAAGTATCTAGGTTGTACTCCTACCAAGTCATTATCCATTGGTACTATTTTTTATTTTCACCCAATCATGGGGGAAAAGCATATCACTTTAGATAAGTTGATGAGGTATCCATGACTTTTCCAAATTCAAAACATCTTCTCATAATTTTGTGGGAATGATCAATGTGATGACAGGAAACCAAAGTCTTTCAAATCAATCTATGCAACTTGTAGCTCCATCCAACATTTCCTCCATACCACAAGTGCTACCATCATTGAATTAGGTCATGCCTACTCCATATCACTCAAAATCTCCATAAAATCAAGTACATTGTCATTGTTGTCAACACAGTCAGGTTGATCAATTGATGCAATGGACAGGAGTTCATTAACGAGCAAGGTGCAGCCAAAGTATTGTCATTGTTGTCAACACAGACAGAGGATCGGTTGATGCAATGGATAGGAGTGCAGAGGTCATTAGATGGATCAGTTGATAAAGTGAACAAGAGTTCAAAGCAGTCAGAGCATGTACAGTAAATTTACAAGAAGACAGAAGTGACCCAGATTCAAAGAATCAAAGAAAAAGACAAGTAAGAAAACTGTCGTGATATCGCGACAAGTTTTCTGTCTCGATTTTGCGACATCTCGAAGGAGAGAGAAAATGTTGTCAAAATTGTCGCGATTTCGTGACATCTTGGAGGAGAGAGAAAATTCTAGAAAAATTGTCGCGATTTCGCGACATGTTGGAAGCAAAGAAGCCAAGTGGAAAAATTGTCGCGATTTCGTGACATGTTGGCAGAGAAGAAGGCAAGTAGAAAAACTGTCATGATTTCACGACATGTTGGAGGCAAAGAAGCCAAGTGGAAAAACTATCGCAATTTCATGACATGTTGGCAGAGAAGAAGGCAAGTAGAAAAACTGTCACGATTTCGTGACATGTTGGAGGCAAAGAAGCCAAGTGGAAAAACTGTCACGATTTTGCGACATGTTGGAAGCAAAGAAGGCAAGTAAGAAAACTGTCACGATTTCGCAACATGTTTGGAGAGAAGGCGCAGGCAAAGAAAACTGTCACGATTTCATGACATGTATGGAGAAAAGGCACAGGCAAAGAAAACTGTCACGATTTCGTGACATGTTTGGAGAGAAGGCTCAGGCAAAGAAAACTGTCGCGATTTTGTGACATGTTTAGAGAGAAGGCACAGGCAAAGAAAAGTGTCACAATTTCATGACAATTTACAAGAAGAAGTGCTAAGGAGGAAAAGTGTTGTGATTTCATGACATGTCAGGTTTTCACGATCCGATGAGAAGAAAAGCGCTAAGGAGGAAAAGTGTCACGATTTCGCGACATGTCGGGTTTTCGCGATCCAATGAGAAGAAAAGCGCTAAGGAGGAAAAGTGTCGCAATTTCGTGACATAATGCAGGAGAGAGAGACCGATAGAAAAATGTGTCGCAATTTCGTGACATGCTTCATTTTTGCGGTCCAAAGCAAAGAGAAAGAGGAGAAGGATGAAGTGTCACGATTTCACGACATGCTTCATTTTCACGATACAAAGTGAAGAGAAAGAGGAGAAGGATGAAGTGTCACTATTTCGTGACAGAAGCAAAATGAAAGAGCATGGAAGCAGAAGTGTCGCGATTTTGTGACAAATTCGAGGAAGAGCTCAAAGGCGAAAGCGTCACGATTTTGTGACATGTTCCGTTTTCACAGGCGTAAGGCAGAGAAAAGCACAAGGCAGCAAAAGTGTCATGATTTTGTGACATGTCAGGTTTTCGCTAGTGCAAGCAGAGCAGAGTGCAAGGAAGCGAAATATGTCATGATTTTGTGACATGTCAGGTTTTTGCTAGTGCAAGCAGAGAGGAGTGTACGAAAGCGAAAGATGTCACGATTTTACGACAGGTCATGTTTTTGCGAGTTGAAGCCGAGAAGAGGTCAAGGCAGCGAAAGTGTCACGATTTCGCGACAGGTCATGTTTTCATGGGTAGAAGGTGAGAAGAGTGCAAAGAGACAGAAGTGTCACGATTTCGCAACATGTTTCGTTTTTGGGCCAAAGACAGAAAAGGCACAAGGCAGCGAAAGTGTCACGATTTCGTGACATGTTATGTTTTCGCGGGTGCAAGCTGAAGTAAAGTTAACTGAAAGAAAATGACAGTTGCAGAAGAAAATCATGCAGCTAGAACACGAACAGTTAACTGGAGTCAGAACTGCAGTTGCAGGGGGTGTTGCAAAGATAATCATGTAGTTAAATAAGAATAGTGAACTGAAGTAATTACGACAGTTACAGGGGTAGTTATAGTGATAGTAAACATAAGTCATTACTACAGTTACAGGAGCCATTACAAAGAATTATCATGCAGCAGTGGTTACTGAAAGTCATCAGACGAAGACCACGAGTTGGACAGAGAAACGTCTCGAAGCTGAAACAAAGAACCGCTCTATTAATAAGGTTGCATGTGAGAATAAAGAAGTCGTTACTATTAATAGGCTGCATGCGTGAATATGGAAGTTAAGAATAGAAACAGAACATTGTTATAAAAGGAGATTTGCATGAAGTAGGTAGGTTGAGCTTCGTGCAAGAAGAGCGAGCAGCGTGTTGGAGAATAGAGGGAAAGTGCTACGAAAAAGAGTATAGAAAGCACGGCTAAAATAGAGAAGCTTATAGAGTGCAGCAGAGAGAATGCTATAAGAATGAAGTAAGCAGAGAGCAAGAGTGCTATTGGCTATAAGTGAGTTGTGAGAGTGCTGTAAGAGTACAGTAAACAGAGTTGTGAGAGCTGCAAGAGTAAGCTATAAGAAAGGGTTGTAAGTGTGTAGTAAGTAGAGCTGTAAAAGAGTGTATGCTTCCATGATATTTATTTGAGTTAAGCTAGACCAATGAGGGTCTTGTAACACATAAGGCATTTTTATGTCAATCAAGATTTAAAATAGAAGTCCAAGTTGGTGCTTGGAATTAGGGGTAGGTGCTCCTTTCTGTTGGTGCAGATAAATTAGGGGTTGGTGCTCCTTCCAGTGGGTGCTGGTAAACTGATTGTGAAGTTGGTGCTTTGCAAAGGCTGGATTTGGATGGGAGTCCAAGTAGTCTATTTTTGAGGAGTAGCCAAAACTGGTGAACCTCGTTAGATCTTGTGTTATGTGTTGCTATCTTGTTACATTTGTTGCATCTGGTTTTAAGCATTCATTAGTTCTGAATTAAGAGATGAAGATTTAAGTTTTTAATTAGCTACACTGATTCAACCCCCCTCTTAGTGCCATTGTAAGACTAACAATTGGTATCAGAGCCAAGTTCCCAGTTCAGACTAAATCAGTCAGGGTTGATCTTGGATTAGTTCATAATGGGTAAGAAGAATAGATCCTCCTCCAATAAGGCATCTCAGTCAGTTTCAGTTCCTGCAGAAGAGAAAATTGCACTAGAGAAGGTTGAAGAAGTGAACTCTGAAGTATGCAATGAAAACTTGGAGATTGAAGTAGATCTAAAAGGTGAGTTGATAGCCGCACTTGAAGAGTTGAGCATAGAACATAAAAAGAACAAAAGAATGTCCAGGAAGTTAGAATAATATGGGGATGAGATTGAATATCTCTTCCTACAAGTTCAAAAGGCCAAGAAATCAGAAGAAGCCTTGAAGACACACATGGATGATGTATGCAGCACAAGTGAAGAGGAATCTAACAAAGTTATTGTTGATCTAAAGTCGCAAGTAGAACAGTACAAAAGGATTGAAGATATTCTCAGGTCTCAAATTAATGAGAAAGATACTGTTTATTGCCAACAAGAAGAAGAGATTGTTTCATTGAAGAAACAACTAGTAGAGGCCAATGTAAATCTCAAATATGAGAAGAGCACAGAGTTGCTAGATAAAATGATAAAGCAACAAAGAAGTTCCACAACTAAGCTTGGTCTTGGCTATGAAGCTGAACAACCATCATCTTCCAAAAATGCAGAGAAGAAGAATTTCACTGATGAAGAAAATAAGAAAGAAAAGTCTGAAGCTAAATCTTCAAAAGGAAGAAAATATCAAAGAAGATCTACAGCAAAGCAAACACCACAAAAGAGGTTTTCTCATTCTCACTCTTCTCATAATAATGCTTTTAACGGTTATTGTTTTAGATGCAGCCATTATGGTCACCAGGCAATTTATTGTGGATTGAATAATAAATCAAGGAGTTATGCTGGTAGAAATACGTCTGCTTCTTTCGAGTGAACACCATGTGCAATGTTTTAAATGTAATGGTCATGGGCACATAGCAAGGTTTTGTCCAAGCACCTCTGCATCTAATCTAAGGCAAGACCGCAGATTCCATCAGACACAAAGAGCGCAACACAGACAGGAAAATAATTATCCATCAAGAATGCACAAGAGACAACCACCCAAGAGAAATGTTCAAATTCATGAAAAGGTTCAAAACAGGGATGCAGTTGAAAAACTCAAACCCAAGTTCAAGAAATCTTGGAGAAAGAAAGAAGAGAGGAAATCGTGTCTCCTTGGACAGAAGGAGATTACTCCTCTATTGCACTAAGCAGCTCCAGGTAGCACATCCTCAATGGGAGCAATGTTAAAGGTTATTTTAATGCTCCTATGTATTTGTGTAATTATCTAAGGATGAAAGGAAAGTAGTCGGGGAGTTGTCGTATAGTTGTCAAAATGTGTTCCAGTTCTTGTAGATGTTTGTGGAGATAGTATCAAACTGATGTGCCTCAGCAGAACAACATGGTGAACATCTAGGTCTTTGATGTAGCAGCTGATAGGCTTTATCTAAAATAGAACATGCAGCACAGGTCAACGTATTGTGAAAGCATAAGCTGGCAGGTGCTGGTTTTGAAGCCTGTAACATTCCCAACCTACAGATAAAATAGAATCCGTGTTCTGAGTGAGAAGGCATGTGTTTCTTAACCAAAAATTCAACACATCGTTTGGTATAAGAGAGCATTAATTTTCTCTAAAGAAGTAGTCGTTATCAAAGAGATGCCAGAGTCAAAGCAAACAGTGGCACTAGCTCCCAGTTGGTCAAGTGTGCAAAGTGTCACTTGCAAGGCAGAGACATTGAGATAATAGCATCCAGGTGGTGAAGCACCAAGGAGGACAAGATGCCTATGCACCTAAGAAAGTCTTGCATTATTTGAGGAATGCGAGATATTGCCTGAGGAAGCAGAATACCGAGAGTTGTTTACTGCGCACAGATTGAGGTTCCAACACTAGAGGTAACGGTCCAAAAGTATGAGTTTGAGTAAGGTAAGGATTGGAGTCATAAGGTGTTTTATGGAATAAATATTTTTTTTGTGGTTACTTTTATGATCTAACCCTAACTTGATGGCAAAGTTGACGGTGGTGTTGGTAACAGGTTGAAGATCTATTCTCTTATTCCTCAAACAAAGAGGAAGCATTTTTCACTAGGGTTTATGTTAGTAAGTCTTGCTACTTGCAGGTGAGATGGTGAAACCCTTAGTTGGCTATTTTGATATTGATGGTTGAGTTGCTTTCATAGAGGTTGTTTTGATCAAGTTAATACTTTACTTGATACATGATTTGGGCTTACTCCATTGAGATTGATTTGAGCAAGTTATTATTTGCATTGGTGATTTATGTTGGTGGTTGTTTTGTTCAAATACCTTTGGAAGGAAAAGGATGTCTATTAGTTTCCTTTTCATGCAGTGATTGGTTGAATGCTTCAAGGTTAATCTTGAGTTGAATGATGTTGGTTAAACCTTGTCTATAAGCAATGTTTTTAAAGCCCTAAATGGTTGAGAAAAGACATTGGTTGTGGAAAGAACATGAGTATCATTGTTATATGAGTTATTGCATGGTTGGAAATTTTTGGGTTGTGTTTCATGTTCTTGAGAAAAGCATACTACATCTATCTTATTATTTTGAGATTGAGATTGATCCGAGATTGAGATTGGGAGTTAAGTATAGAACATATTGAGTCTCTAACAATTCTCTTTATGCTTCTATGAGGTTGATGAATCACATTGGGTCTCTAACAATTCTCTTTGTGGGTTCATGCTAAGCAAGTTTTTCTTGATGAACTTGTGAGCTAATTTGGACAAGTTCTAGTGAAGACTTGTGAGCTGAATTGGACAGGTTCTAGTGAGGACTTGTGAGCTGATTTGGACTAGCTCTATGTGAGCTTGTTAAGCAGGTTCTGTGTGAGCCTATTGACAGAGTACAAAGAACAGAGTCTTAATGGATAGAGATCCAGCAGCCAACACAGTTGAAGATAGATCTGAGTAATGCCTATTATGCTTATCATGATGTTGTCAAATAGTGAAATGAAGTGGTCACATATTCCCAAGAATAGTCTAAGAATTGACTAGCTATCGAGATCAAATTATCAGGGGGAGCATTTATGCATCTGTTTATCCTATTGCTCATGTTTATGCTTTTTTCTAATTGTAATAATTTTTCCTGAGAATTTTGTGCATGGACTCAGGGGGAGTTTTGCAGCCGCCCTTTGGTATTATTGTCAAAGGGGGAGAAGATTTATAGGTAATTGCACACAATTACGTGTGTTGCCAACAATTCCAAAGGGGGAGATTGATGAGCAAGGTGCAACCAAAGTATTGTCATTGTTGTCAACACAGTCAGGTTGATCAATTGATGCAATGGACAGGAGTTCATTGATGAGCAAGGTGTAGCCAAAGTATTGTCATTGTTGTCAACACAGACAGAGGATCGGTTGATGCAATGGATAGGAGTGCAGAGGTCATTAGATGGATCAGTTGATGCAATGGATAGGAGTGCAGAGGTCATTAGATGGATCGGTTGATAAAGTGAACAAGAGTTCAGAGCAGTCAGAGCATGTACAGTAAATTTCCAAGAAGACAAAAGTGACCCAGATTCAAAGAATCAAAGAAAAAGACAAGTAAGAAAACTGTCACGATATCGCGACATGTTTTCTGTCGCGATTTCGCGACATCTAGAAGGAGAGATAAAATGTTGTCAAAATTGTCGCGATTTCGTGACATCTCGGAGGAGAGAGAAAATGCTAGAAAAACTGTCACGATTTCGCGACATGTTGGAAGCAAAGAAGCCAAGTGGAAAAATTGTCGCAATTTCATGACATTTTGGCAGAGAAGAAGGCAAGTAGAAAAACTGTCATGATTTCACGACATGTTGGAGGCAAAGAAGCCAAGTGGAAAAACTGTCACGATTTCGTGAAATGTTGGCAGAGAAGAAGGCAAGTAGAAAAACTGTCACAATTTCACGACATGTTGGAGGCAAAGAAGCCAAGTGGAAAAACTATCGCGATTTCGCGACATGTTGGAAGCAAAGAAGGCAAGTAAGAAAACTGTCGCGATTTCATGACATGTTTGGAGAGAAGGCGCAGGCAAAGAAAACTGTCATGATTTTGTGACATGTTTGGAGAAAAGGCGCAGGCAAAGAAAACTGTCACGATTTCGTGACATGTTTGGAGAGAAGGCGCAGGCAAAGAAAACTTTCGCGATTTCGCAACATGTTTGGAGAGAAGGTGCAGGCAAAGAAAAGTGTAACGATTTCGTGATAATTTGCAAGAAGTGCTAAGGAGGAAAAGTGTCACAATTTCACGACATGTCGAGTTTTCACGATCCGATGAGAAGAAAAGCACTAAGGGGAAAAGTGTCACGATTTCATGACATGTCAATTTTTCACGATCCGATGAGAAGAAAAGCGCTAAGGAGGAAAAGTGTCACAATTTCGCAACATAATGCAGGAGAGAGAGACTGATAGAAAAAGGTGTCACAATTTTTCGACATGCTTCATTTTCGTGGTCCAAAGCGAAGAGAAAGAGGAGAAGGATGAAGTGTCACGATTTCGCAACATGCTTCATTTTCACGATACAAAGCGAAGAGAAAGAGGAGAAGGATGAAGTGTCACGATTTCGCGACAGAAGCAAAATGAAAGAGCATGGAAGCAAAAGCGTCACAATTTCATGACAAATTCAAGGAGGAAGAGCTCAAAGGCGAAAGCATCGTGATTTTGTGACATGTTTAATTTTTGCAGGCATAAGGCAGAGAAAAGCACAAGGTAGGGAAAGTGTCGCAATTTTGCGACATGTCAAGTTTTCGCTAGTGCAAGCAGAGCAGAGTGCAAGGAAGCAAAATATGTCACAATTTCATGACATGTTAGGTTTTCGCTAGTGCAAGCAGAGAGGAGTGTACGGAAGCAAAAGATGTCACGATTTCGTGACAGGTCATGTTTTCATGGGTTGAAGCCGAGAAGAGGTCAAGGCAGCGAAAGTGTCACGATTTCACGACAGGTCATGTTTTCATGGGTAGAAGGCGAGAAGAGTGCAAAGATACAGAAGTGTCACAATTTCATGACATGTTTCGTTTTCACAGGCCAAAGACAAAAAAGGCACAAGGTAGCGAAAGTGTCACGATTTCATGACATGTTATGTTTTCGAGGGTGCAAGCCAAAGTAAAGTTAATTGAAATAAAATGACAGTTGCAAAAGAAAATCCTAGAACACGAACAGTTAACTGGAGTCAAAACTACAGTTGCAGGGGGTGTTGCAAAGACAATCATGCAGTTAAATAAGAATAGTGAACTAAAGTAATTACGACGATTACAGGGGCAGTTACAGTGACAGTAAACAGAAGTCATTACTACAGTTACAGGAGCCATTACAAAGAATTATCATGTAGCAGTGGTTACTGAAAGTCATCAGACGAAGACCACGAGTTGGACAGAGAAACGTCTCGACGCCAAAACAAAGAACCGCTCTATTAATAAGGTTGCATGTGAGAATAAATAAGCCGTTACTATTAATAGGCTGCATGCGCGAATATGGAAGTTAAGAATAGAAACATAACATCGTTATAAAAGGAGATTTGTGTGAAGTAGGCAAGTTGAGCTTTGTGCGGGAAGAGCAAGCAGTGTGTTGGAGAATAGAGGGAAAGTGTTGCAAAAAAGAGTATAGAAAGCATGACTAAAATAGAGAAGCTTATAGAGTGCAGCAGAGAGAATGTTGTAAGAATGAAGTAAGCAGAGAGCAAGAGTGTTGCTGGCTGTAAGTGAGTTGTGAGAGTGCTGTAAGAGTACAGTAAACAGAGTTGTGAGAGCTGCAAGAGTAAGCTATAAGAAAGGGCTATAAATGTGCAGTAAGTAGAGCTGTAAAAGAGTGTATGCTTCCATGAGATTGATTTAAGTTAAGCTAGACTAGTGAGGGTCTTGTAACACAGAAGGCATTTTTATGTCAATCAAGATTTAAAATAGAAGTCCAAGTTAGTGCTTGGAATCAGGGGTAGGTGCTCCTTTCTGTTGGTGTAGATAAATTAGGGGTTGGTGCTCCTTCCAGTGGGTGCTGGTAAACTGATTGTGAAGTTGGTGCTTTGCAAAGGCTGGATTTGGATGGGAGTCCAAGCAGTCTATTTTTTAGGAGTAGCCAAAACTGGTGAACCTCGTTAAATCTTGTGTTATGTGTTGCTATCTTGTTACATTTGCTGCATTTGGTTTTAAGCATTCATTAGTTCTAAATTAAGAGATGAATATTTAAGTTTTTAATTAGCTGCACTGATTCACCCCCCCATCTTAGTGCCATTGTAATACTAACAATGCCTACTTCATATCACTCAAAATCTCCATAAAATCAAGTACATGTATATCCACTTCACCAAAATGGGGATAATCCAACTATCACAACTGAACACTCTGAGTTGTAACAAGAGCATGAGCTAAATCAGGAACAAGACCATGTGGATATACTCACTAGACAAGATCACCATGAACCATCCTTTTTTTCTCAAATTTTGAGAAATTTTGATCCACATCCACTTAATTATCTCCTAGATCCCACACCTAATCCACCTCCCCTGAATGGATTTCCTTCGTAAATTAATCAAAATGTGGATGTAAAGTATTAACTAGTGATATGGATGTTGGCAATTTTGGGTACCTTGGGTGCATTGCCTTTGCTCAAGCATATAAGTTGTCATTGATGGCAAGAAGATTTTGAAGGAATTTGATTTGATGTAAAATAATTTGTTTTGATGAAGGTTACGGCTTGACAGGTTCGAAAGAAAGCAAGTTAGCAAAGTGTCGCGATATCGCAACATGTCGCATTTTCGTGACTTAAGCAGGAGAGAGAAAGCAAGTTAGAAAAGTGTCACGATATTGCGACATGTCATAGTTTCATGACTCAAAGAGGAGAGAGAATGTTTGAGTCAGAAATGTTGCGATTTCGTGACATATTACAAGGAAGGTTGAACGGACAAAAAAGTGTCACGATTTCGTGACATGTTGCAGAGAGAGAGTCCAAAATAAAAAGTGTTGCGATTTCGTGACATAATGCAGGAGAGAGAGTCCGAGAGAAAAAGTGTCACGATATCACGACATGTCGAGTTTTCATGACCTGAAGAAAAGAAAAGCGCTAAGGAGAAAAAGTGTCACAATTTCGTGACATGTCAGAAGACAAAGTGGAAGCAAGATAAAGTGTCACGATTTCGAGACATGCTACAGAACTCGAAGTGAGAACTGTCACGATTTCGTGACATGCAGCAAAGATAAGAGTCTAAAATGAGAAGCATCATGATTTTGCGATAGGTTGCAAATAAGACGTACGAAAGCTGAAAGCATCATGATTTCGTGACAGGTTGAAGAGAAAACAAACAAATACATAAAGTGTCACGATTTCATGACAGATCGATTTGGCAGCGTTCGGTTGGAGAAAGTGTCACGATTTCATGACAAAAGTAGAGAGGAAGGCTATGAAGACAAAAGTGTCATGATTTCGTGATAGAAGTGAAGTCGAAGTCTGCAGAGGTAGAAGTGTCATGATTTTGCAACAAAAGTAGAAAGGAGGTCGATGAAGGGAGAAGTGTCACGATATCGTGACAAAATCAAAGTTGATGCCGACAAAGACAAAAGTGTCACGATATCGCGACAAGAGCTTAGATGAAGTCGTCAAAGGCTAAAGTGTCACGATATCACGACAAAATCCAAAATAAATTGTACGATTGCAAAGGTGTCACGATATCGCGACATGTAGTTTTGCGGCAAAAGCTACAGAAGATTTGCAGAGGCAGTGAGGCCGACAAAGTTAAATTTGGGTCGACAAAGATTAGGGTTTGCAATCGACATAGTTTAGGGTTGTGCAGCCGACTAAGATCAAGGTTTTGATCTTGAAAGTGTTAGTATAAAAGGAGGGCTATTTGGAGAGTTTAAAATGATATCTATCGTGGATGAAGTGCGACGTTTGTAGATAGTGCGCAGAGCAAGAATTTTTATCACCGAGAGCAGAGTGCAAAATTAGATCATAGTGTGCAGAGTGCATTTCGTCAAATCATTCTGAGTGTGAAATATAACAAAGGAAGAAGAGTGTGTGTAGATAGTGCAAGGTTTGAAGTTCGACCAAGTGCGGGTGTGTTTGCGCAGAGAGAGCAGAGGGCATAGAGAGAAAACAGGCAAAGACGAACAAGGACATTTGTGCTAGACCGAAGGACTGTGTTTAGTGCAAATTCAAGGACCAACTTTGGAGGTGATAGAGTTGAGGACAGAGGTCTCCAACCAGAGCAGGGAGGATAGGTGTCTTCTATGGATAGAGTTCCATTTTCTAAGGGCAACGAAGGCAGAGGTCTTCTAGAGGATCACCAGCCAGAGTAGAGCTAGGGGATTGGTGTCTACTGTGGTTTGGTGCCCACGAACTCGAGATTAGGGGATTGGTGTCTCCTTTGGGTTGGTGCCCATAAACATTGTAATCGAGAAAGGTATTCCCAGAATTTGGATTGATAAAATTTAGTGAAATATTTTATCTTTGGATGTAGCCCAACCATTTTGGGTGAACCACATTAAAAATGGGTCTTCAATGTGTGATGCTTTTTGTCTTGATCAATGTTATGTTGATGCCAGTACTTTCTAAAGTTAAAATTATTAATTGGTTAAGTCTTATACTGTTCACCCCCCCCTCTCAGTATAAGCTTGTGTTCTTCAATTGGTATCAGAGCGGGTCTCTCCAGAAAGAGCCTAACAGCTTGGAGAAGGATCTATCAGAGGAACATACAGATTCAGAAGGAGATGAAGAGGTTGAGTTTGATCTTAAAGGTGAATTCTTCTTGGCTCTAAGAAAGCTTGAGAAATACAGGGAAGAGAATTATGTTCTCAAGTATCAATGTCAAGAAGAAGAGATAGCAAGATCAAAATTGTCTCAAAGTATTATAGACTTCAAAACTCTAGATGAATAAGGGAAGAATATTGAACAGGTTCTAATAGAGGCTCTAAAAGGAAAGGTAGCTGATTGCGAGAAACTAGAAGAAGAGGTTATGTCTCTTAGATTGAAGTTGGAATAGTTGACTCTCAGACAAAATAGTTCGTGTGAAAAGCAAAAGAAGGATGGTATCACCATTTATGAAATAGGGTCTTCAAGCAAGATCAATCTTCATCCTGAAGAGCGGTGGATTCCAGTTGGTCACAAGAAGAACAACCATCCAAGGCATCAAAATAGGTTACATAATACTTTCCATGGCTATTGTTTTTCTTGCAAGAAATTTGGTCACGAAGCTATGCATTGCAATAAGTCTTTGAATAGCCATAGTAAGGAAAATGTTAACTCTTTTGCACCTCTTATGAATAAAAATGTCATGTGTTTCAAGTGCAAGAATTTTGGGCATATAGCAAGGATGTGCAGTTTGGATAGATCTAGCCTTGAGTTCACTAAAAAGAAAAATGAAATCAAATCAAAGTCAATGATAGTTCAAACTGCTTTTCATGCTCAAGACAAAGTAGAAAAATGGTATCTTGATAGTGGTTGTTCAAAACATATGACTGGTGAAAAGGAAAAGTTTTTGGTCTTAAAACAAACAAACCGAGGAACAATCAATTTTGGAGATAACAGGTCAGCTAAAATCTGTGGTAAAGAGACTCTTAGTTTGGATGGGAAATCCAAAATAGAAAATGTGCTTTATGTAGAAGGCCTAAGACATAATATTCTAAGTGTGAGTCAACTTTGTAATCAAGGGCACATAGTATCTTTCTTTTCAGATAGATGTGAGATAAGTAAAGAAAAAAATGGAAAACTCATTGCGAGTGCGACAAGGACTCCAAACAATCTTTACATGCTAAGTGAGATAAAAAGGGAAAAGTGTTTTCTAACTCAAGAAGATGAGATTTGGCTATGGCATAAAATATTGGGGCATTTGAGCTTTGATAATCTTGTCGATATTAGTAACAAGGAAGCAGTTAGAGACTTGCCCAAAATAAAAAGGCCCCATAACATAATTTGCGGTCCGTGTCAACATGGAAAATAGACCAGAACTAGTTTCAAATCAAAAGGGTATACTGCTTCAAAACCATTGGATATTATTCATATTGATTTATGTGGCCCTACCAGAACTCAGAGCATTCAGGAAGAAAGCTACTTCATGTTGTTTATAGATGATTATTCTAGAATGACTCAGGTTACTTTTCTCAAAGAAAAATCGAAGCTTTTGAAAAATTTAAAGCTTTCAAAGAAATGATTGAAAATGAGACTTGACAAGAGAATCAAATTCTTAAGATCGGATAGAGGAGGAGAGTTCACTTCAAATGAATTTATGGAATACTGTGAGCAACAAGGAATCAAAAGAGAATATTCAACAACAAGAACTCCTCAACAAAATGGAGTAGTTGAAAGGAAAAATAGAACTATTGAAAATATGGCTAGAGCTATGTTAAATGAGTCAAAACTTTCAGATGGCTTTTAGAAAGAGGCAGTCAGTACAGTAGTCTAAATTATCACCAGGTCCCAACTTAGAGTCAATCATCATAAAACTCCTTATGAGTTGTGGAAAGGAAGACCAACTATAGTAAAATAATTCAAAGTGTTTGGGAGTAAGTGCTTCATCAGAAGGGAAGATCAAAATTTGGGTAAGTTTGATCCTAGGTGTGATGAGGGAATCTTTCTTGGATATTCTAGCAGAAGCAAGGCCTACCGATGCTTCAACAAAAGAACTCATACAATTGTAGAGAGCATAAATGTAACAGTTGATGAAAAGACAGGGATAAGAGAACCGATCAAGGAACTCAGTGATGAAATTTGTCAAGAAGAATTCAGAGATGTTTTAGATGAAGAAGAGGAAAGACAACAACTGCTTCCCAAAACTCCTTCACGATATGTTTAGAAACATCATCCCAAATATTTAATCATCGGTGATACAAACAACAGGAAAACAAGAAGAAGAGTCATTCCTTCACACGATTCTGCAAATGTTTCATTATTATCTCAGATTGAGCCAAAATATTTCAGTGAAGCATGTGCAGATAAATTATGGGTAAAAGCAATGGATGAAGAGCTAAATCAAATAGAGAAAAGTGAAACTTGGGATTTGGTTCCAAGACCTAAGGACAAGAATGTCATTGGTACAAAATGGATTTTCAAAAATAAACTCAATGAGGATGGAAAGATTGTCAGAAACAAAGCTAGGTTAGTCTGCAAAGGTTATGCTCAAGTAGAAGGTGTTGATTTCGAAGAGACATTCGCTTTTGTTGCTCGTCTTGAAGCTATCAGAATGGTTGTGGCCCTTTCAAGCTTAAAATCTTTCAAAGTATATCAAATGGATGTAAAGTCAGCTTTTCTAAATGGGGTATTGGTAGAAGAAGTCTACATAGAATAGCCAAAAAGAGTGTCTCTCTCAAATCAGTCAGACTATGTGTGTAAACTAAAAAAGGCCTTGTATGGGTTAAAGCAAGCACCAAGGGCTTGGTACTCAAGACTTGAAAGTTATCTTCATGAGCAAGGCTTCAGGAAAGGCATTGCAGATAGCAATTTGTATATTAAGAATGAAGATGATGATATGTTGATTATGGTTGTCTATGTTGATGATATTATTTTGGGGGGAAATAATACTCAGATGTGCAAAGTTTTTGCTAACACCATGCAGAAGGAATTTGAGATGTCTATGATTGGATAGCTATCATTATTTTTAGGTCTTCAGATTGCTCAATCAAAAGACAATGTATTTCTCTCTCAAGGAAAGTATATCAAAGAAATGTTAAAGAAATTTGGGATGATGGACAGCAACCCAGTATGTACTCCAATTATTACAGGGTGCAAGATGAGTAAAGACGATGAATCTCCAACGACAGATCATAGGTTGTACAGATCAATGATTGGCAGTTTATTATATGTTACATCTACCAGACCAGATATCATGCAGGCAGTTGGGTTAGTAGCAAGATTTCAGGAAGCTCCAAAATATTCTCATGTTATAGCAGTTAAGAGGATATTCAGATATCTGAAGGGCACTATGGACTTTGGGCTTTGGTATCCCAAAGGTGATGATTTCACCCTCATAGCTTATTCAGATGCAGATTAGGCAGGCAGTATTAATGATAGGAAAAGCACGAGTGGTGGAGCATTCTTTCTGGGAAAGAGTTTGGTTTCTTGGTTAAGTAAGAAACAACCTTCAGTTTCCTTATCTATAGCAGAGGCTGAATACATAGCAACGAGTGGTCGGGTGTACACAGGTTTTACGGATGAAAACCACCTTGGAGGATTTCAAAGTCAGACATGAACAACCCATCTCCATATTTTGCGATAATACGAGTGCCATAAGTATTTCCAAAAATCTGATAATGCACTCAAGGACAAAGCATATTTCCATCAAGTATCACTTTCTAAGGTAGAAAGTGCAATACAAGCAGGTCAAGCTAAAATATGTGCCTACTAAAGAGCAGATTGCAGATATCTTCACCAAACCTCTTCCAAGAGATACGTTTGAGTATCTAAGGGAGAAATTGGGAGTTGTACTCCCACCCCAAAATTAATCACCTCATCAGGAGGTGGGGGAGGGACTAAGCCAAGAGGCTCCTTCTTAGTCCCAAGCCCCAAAGGTGGCCCTTTGCCATTGATGACAAAGGGGGAGATATATGAGTAAGGGGGAGAGCTTCATAGTGAAGAAGAAAGCTTCAAGTCAGGAGGAGCAAAACTTCAAAGGAATATTCTCAGTTGTGGGCACAGTTTGTTAGTTGTTAGCACAGTTGGTTTCAGTTTTGGCTCTTGAGACGTGTTTTCAAGTAAAGGTTTGCCATCAATGACAAAGGGGGAGATTGTTGGCAATTTTGGGTACCTTGGGTGCATTGCCTTTGCTCAAGTGTATAAGTTGTCATTGATGTCAAGAAGCTTTTGAAGGAATTTGATTTGATGTAAAATAATTTGTTTTGATGAAGGTTACGGCTTGACAGGTTCGAAAGAAAGCAAGTTAGAAAAGTGTCGTGATATCGTGACATGTTGCATTTTCGCGACTTAAGCAGGAGAGAGAAAGCAAGTTAGAAAAGTGTCGCGATATCGCGACATGTCACAGTTTCGCGACTCAAAGAGGAGAGAGAATGTTTGAGTCAAAAATGTCAAAATTTTGCGACATATTGCAAGGAAGGTTGAACGGATGAAAAAGTGTCACGATTTTGCGACATGTTGCAGGAGAAAGAGTCTGAAAGAAAAAGTGTCGTGATTTCATGACATAATGCAGGAGAGAGATTTTGGGAGAAAAAGTGTCGCGATATCGCGACATGTCGAGTTTTTGTGACCCGAAGAAAAGAAAAGTGCTAAGGAGAAAAAGTGTCACGATTTCGTGACAAGTCAGAAGACAAAGTGGAAGCAAGATAAAGTGTCACGATTTCGCGACATGCTACAGAACTCGAAGTGAGAACTGTCATGATTTTGTGACATGCAACAAAGGGAAGAGGCTAAAATGAGAAGCATCATGATTTCGTGACAGGTTGCAAAGAAGACGTACAAAAGTTGAAAGCGTTGCGATTTTGCGATAGGTTGAAGAGAAAGAAAACAGATACAGAAAGTGTCGTGATTTTGCGATAGTTCGAGTTGGCAGCGTTCGGTTGGAGAAAGTGTCACGATTTCATGAAAAAATTAGAGAGGAAGGCTATGAAGACAGAAGTGTCATGATTTCATGACAGAAGTGAATTCAAAGTCTGCAGAGGCAGAAGTTTCGTGATTTCATGACAAAAGCAGAAAGGAGATCGACGAAGGGAGAAGTGTCATGATATCGCGACAAAAGCAAAGTTGATGCTGACAAAGACAAAAGTGTCACGATATCACGACAAGAGCTTAGATGAAGTCGTCAAGGCTAAAGTGTCATGATATCATGACAAAAGCCAAAAGAAAGTGTACGGTTGCAAAGGTGTCACGATATCATGACATGTTGTAGTTTCACGACAGAAGCTACAGAAGAGTGGTAGAGGCAATGAGGCCGACAAAGTTAAATTTGGGTCGACAAAGATTAGGGTTTGCAGCCAACGTAGTTTAGGGTTGTGCAACCGACTAATATGAAGGTTTTGATCTTGAAAGTGTTAGTATAAAAGGAGGGCTGTTTGGAGAGTTTAAAATGATATCGATCATGGATGAAGTGCGACGTTCGTAGATAGTGCGCAAAGCAAGAAGTTCGATCATCGAGAGCAGAGTGCGAAATTCGATCATAGTGTGTAGAGTGTATTTTGTCGAATCATTCTGAGTGTGAAAGATCACAAAGGAATAAGAGTGTGCGTAGACAGTGCAAGGTTTGAAGTTCAACCAAGTGCGGGTGTGTTTGCGTAGAGAGAGCAGAGGGCGTAGAGAGCAAACAGGCAAAGACGAACGAGGACATTTGTGCTAGACTGAAGGACTGTGTTTAGTGCAAATTCGAGGACCAGCTTTGGAGGTGATAAAGTTGAGGACAGAGGTCTCTAGCCAGAGCAGGGAGGACAGGTGACTTCTGTGGATAGAGTTCCATTTGCTAAGGGCAGCAGAGGCAGAGGTCTTCTAGAGGATCACCAGTTAGAGCAGAGCTAGGGGATTGGTGTCTCCTGTGGGTTGATGCCCACGAACTCGAGATTAGGGGATTGGTGTCTCCTTTGGGTTGGTGCCCATAAACATTGTAATCGGGAAAGGTATTCCCAGAATTTGGATTGATAAAATTTAGTGAAATATTTTATCTGTGGATGTAGCCCAACCATTTTGGGTGAACCACGTTAAAAATGGGTCTTCAATGTGTGATGCTTTCTATCTTGATCAATGTTATGTTTATGCCACTGCTATCTAAAGTTAAAATTATTAATTGGTTAAGTCTTATACTGTTCACCCCCCCTCTTAGTAAAAGCTTGTGTTCTTCAATGGAGTAGAATCACATGCCACTTAAGGAGGACAAAATCCTATAGCCACTTGGAGAGGGAAGAGTCTCTTGCAATATGCAAATGATAAAATGATATTCGATGATAAAATTAAATGAATTATTCTACCTATAAATAAATGATTTAATCAATGAATGGACATGACCAATAAATGAACCAACGCATCCATTGGGATCATTACATGGCTCCCTCCCTTATAATATTTGTCCTCAAAGCTGGAAATGATTGGAAAATACTTTTTGATTTCTATGTAGCATCTTCTTTTGGAAGGTCCTACCATTTAATTAAAAATTCTTGAATCTGGGGAGGTCAAAGATGACATACTTTGGTTTGTAATATTTCTTCAAGTTGAAGAGTTATCGTTTAGTATTGGAATCTCTATCTGTGTTTGCACTTTCTGACCAATCACTTGTTTGAGACAAGATACATGAAAAACTTGATGTATACGAGAAGAGGGTTGAAGCTCTAATTGATATGCAACTTCACCAATGTTATGAACTATCTTGTAAGGCCCATAAAATTGAGGAGCCAATTTTTGACTGGAATTGATCTTAAAGGATAGTTGCTTATAATATTGTAGATGCAAAAAGACCATATCTCCAACATTGAATTATTGTTCTAAAAAATGTAAATCATGTTGTTGCTTCATATGATTTTGTGATTAGATCAATTTATCTTTAAGAAGGTTGAGCATTTTCTGGTGATGTTGAAACAAGTCATCAACCTGAGCTACTTTGGAATATCCTAGAACATAGTCCATGATTGTTGGTGGCTTCTAACCATACAAGGCTTCGAATGGAGACATCTTGAGGGAAAAATGGTAAGAAGTGTTATACCACCATTCTGCTAATGAAAGCCATTGAATCTAGTAATACTACTTATCTTAAGCAAAGCAACGAGGGCAAGTACCCAAATATTTGTTTAACTATTTCTATTTGGGCATTAGATTGTGTATGGTATATGGAAGATGTGTTCAACTTGGTACCACTGATATGAAATATTTCTTTCCAAAATTTACTAGTGAATATGGGATCATGGTCACTTACAATAGTTTTGGGTATACCATGTAACTTGAAAATGGAGTTGAGAAATACCCTGGATACTTTACTTGCTAAGTAGGGATGTTGTAGGGCACAAAAGTGAGCATACTTGGAAAAATGACCCACAAGCACAAAAATCATTATTTTACCCTCTGACTTGGGGAGCCCCTCAATAAAATCCATTGATATGTGTTCCCATTGTCAGTCTGGAATTAGTAAGGATTGTAGTAGTCCTGGATATTTCACTAGATCACCTTTATTGTGTTGGCATAACTCACATTTGACCACAAATGTCCAAACATCAGATTTTAAGCCTTTCCAAGAAAAATATTGTTTCACTCGCTGATATGTTTTCAAGAATCTCAAGTATCCTGTCGAATGGGAAGCATGTAATTCTTGGAGGACCATAGATTTAATAATGGAACCCTACAGAAAGTAGATGTGATATTTATTTTAAAGCACACCTTATAAACATGATAAGTAAGGATGCCTTAATGATCTTGAATTTTTTTTGTGAATAATTTGAGCAGTTTCACTATCGACCAACCATTTCGCTTGAAGTTGGGACAACCATTGGGCAAGGGCCCAAAATGGCATTGATGAAGATATCATCTTCATATTTATGATACAATGCATAAACTACCATGTTTTCTTTACCTTTCTTGTACTCAATCACAAAATCATACCCCAAAAGTTTGATCATCCATTTATTCTATTCAGGGTAAGATAGATGTTGTTCCATAAAATGCTTAAGACTACTATGGTTAGTCTTAATAATGAAATGACTACTTATTAAATAATGCCTCCATTTCTCAATGGCATGTAAAATAGCCAACATTTCCTTCTCATAAGTGGATCGCCCCAAATTCTTACCTTTAAGATATTTGCTCTCAAAAGCCAAAGGGTGGCCTTCTTGCATTAAAACAGTGCCAATGCTTGTGTCTGAAGCATCACACCTAATGATGAAAGGTTTGCTAAAATTAGGAGTAGCCAATACTGGGGTAGAGCACATGGTTTCCTTAAGATATTGGAATACCTAAGAAGCTACTTCATTCCACTGAAAAGTGCCCTTTTTGGTAAGCGTTATGAGAGATGCTATAATTTTTTTATAGTTATGTATAAATTTTTTATTGTTCTACCTAACATACACCCCCTAGACCCGAATAGGCCTAAACCTAGGAACCATAGGGAGGGTCACTTTTACCTTTATCATCAAAAATACTTTCATGACATAAGCAATTTCTATGCATATAATTGGTTGGTTCAATATCTAATCGATATGGGATCCTTTTCCATAGATGTTTAGCTCATCGCATCTCATCAGACTCTTGGCATTGACTAGAATTCATTGCCACAATAGGAGGGGTCAAATTTCATCACTCCTCCCAATCAGGTCAATCACATTACATCAAGCATAGTGCATAGTGGGGGTGCTCAAGGTATCACACCTTCCCCATCAACCACATCACAACCAATGATGCAATTTGGGGATTTTGAAGGTATCGCACCTTCCCCACATTTTCCAATCACCACACACTTTTGGGGTGCTTAAGGTATCACACCTTCCCCCTTGAAAAATAAAAACAAAAAAAATCCAAAGGCACTTAAGCCCTTTGGTCAATTCACAAAAGGCTCCAAAGGCACTTAAGCCCTTTTGTCAATTTACAAAAGGCTCCAAGAGCACTTAAACCCTTTGTTCAATTCACAAAAAAAGTCTCCAAATGCACTTAAGTCCTTTGGTCTACTCACAAAAATCTCCAAAGGTAATTTATCTCTTTGGTCAAATAAAAAAAATCAAAAATCAACAAAAATAATACAAAACATCAAAAACAACAAAAATATTTGCATTACATCATCATGCATTTCACATCATTGCATTTAGTGACTAGTTGTATTATGTATATTCATTAATTACATTTGTATTAGAATATGTTGTTCTTGCATTACCACAAATAAGCACCACACTTTTATGAGAGTCATAAGTCTTAATTAGCCTTATCCACCATCATCATTTGCAGTTTTTCTTATGAGCTCTATTAAGGGGTCTTCGTAAGATAGGGTAGATACCAGATGAACATCAGTAATGATGTTTAGATGACCACTAACTATTTTATGAACACCTTTTAGTTCATAAAATATCATAGGGAAAACCCCCACATCACAAACATCATATCATCCACATCGTATTTTTGAGTAACTGTGTTTTTCAACACAACCAGTAAGTTGTTATAGGTGTTCACTAGGGTTTTCGGTCATTCAACCATTCCTAGTTTTCCTTTTAGATTTTTTAGAAAGCTATCTTTGCCTTTAGAAGGCAGGTTCTTGCTTTGTTCATACCTTGTATATCTCAAATTACCAACACCATTTTACACATTAAAATCCAAGTTTTAACAAGAAAGGATGAAGCTACAATGTAGTCCTTGCCACCTTGAGCGAAAGGTTTCCCTTGCTCATCCTATTATGCGCATGGTTTAGGATTATAAGAATTATAAAAATAACAAGCTCCCCTACCCAAAGCAATAAAATCCCTTACTCCACACAAATGAGTAAGTATCCCAAAAAGAATAAAAAAGAAGAAAGCAAACAGTGGTTTTCACCACTATATAAATCAATGCCCTTGCTCCTAAAAAAAATGAGCAAGTCTCTCAAATAAATAAAAATAAAATAAGGGGGTAATGATATTGAATCCATGGAATCCTCAGTTATTCAAAAATCATGGGATGACCTCCATTATAGAAATGGGTTGAATAAAACCTTCCTGGCAATGGGATAGTATTACTCATGGTGATATGTCTATTATGTTAGTGACATTATTTTGTATAGGCCAATGTTAGCTTGCAGATGAGCTATATTTTTGTGGCTTGTATTACCTAGTAGTCAAGTACAACTACGTCTAAAATCAGGATAATAATAACCATAGGGTGATCCTCATTACAACAATGGGTTGAATGAAATTTGTCTGGCAATGGGGCAGTTGTATGTGTCATATTAATGAACATCACATGCACACATAGGGATAATGAATATCTTGGTCTTCCTAGTAGAATTTTATCTTTCAAAGTCCTATATAGTCAGTATGCATATTTTTACTGGTTAACTAGGGTGTTTGAGTCTAATGAAAACCATGTTGTTCCCCTATAGAATCTTACTAGCCATCCATCCATCATCTATATTTTCATCATCTTACATATGGTTGGCTTTCAAATGTGTGACTTTTGTGAAAAGTTTAACATTTTAATTGATGACTTTTATACACCTATGGTGCTTAAATTTAGGTTTTTTTACATTTTATATTAAAAAAAAAAGCATTCATCTCACATACATGCATTATCATCTTCAAAAACTTGATAAAATCAAGGTATCTTATCTAGGTGATGAACCTAGAGATACAATAGTGCCTATGGCTAAAGGTACATATCGAGGCCTACCAAAATATTTGATGGACTCTATATGTGATATATTTTTAATAGTCATATTATGTATAATATACTCACCTATGGTCGGGTTAGTCATATGTACATTAACATGTGGGATTGTGGTGGAAGGTGAGAAAGGAATTATGGAGGTAGGAGGGGTGTCTTCAGATATGAATATTGGAGTAGGGTTTGGGGAAATATGTTGTGATGAGGATGAAGGGTTAATGGAAGTGTGGGGTAGGACATGGGGATGCTCTTGTTGAGAAGTAAGAGTGGTATGTTTAAGGATAGGTTTGGGATGATGATCTATGGTTGTGAGTAATGGAAGAGATGTTTGAGTAGGGCTATGATCTTGGGATTGGGCCACTATTTGTGCCAAGACATGGGAAATAGTGTGGGTTGTGGGTGAAGGGGTAGAGGTATTGGTATTAGGTGTAAGAGAAAAATGTGTAGTGGGGAGTGAAGGCTATGAGGGATCGATGATAAAATTATAGTATTTAAATGGTTCATCATCTACCAGTATGCAATGGATAAGGACATCATGTACAAACTTTAAACAATGATGTAGGGTATGTGGAACACATCACATCTCTTAGATCCATGGTCATCCCAAGATAATTTTATATTTCATCTCTTCCTCAATAACATACAACAAAGTGTGGATGGTTTTGGAACCAACTGGGATGGGCAAGACGATGGTACCTAGGGTTGGGTAAAGGGCATCATTAAAGGCTTAAATGGTAAAATTAAAATGAACTATATAGGATGAGAGAATATCAAGGTGCTTAAGGGCCACCGATGTAATAATACTAATGGAATATCCTATATCAACCAAGACCCTCTTAAAGGCTAGGCCATTAATGTAAGTAATAATATGCATAGGGGTATTGAGTGACCCTATAGGTATTTTTTTAATCTCATAGTCATAGAAAACAAAGGCTAGTTCAATGCAGACATGGATATGGCCTATGAAATTTTTAAAGGCTTATGGATCTTGGGAAGGAACATCAATGGATTTTAGGATCTCCATTAGGACCTCTCGGTGGGTGGGGGATTGCTAAATAAGGTCATAAACTAAAATTTGGTGGGGGTAAGTTTAAGACAATTAGTTAGTTTTTGGGTGAGAGTGATGATAGGTTTATGTGTGAATGGTTTGGGGGATATGGTGATAATGGGAGTGGGTATTGGTTGGGTGTCAGATGAATAATTTGAGGGTTGGATTTGGAATTGAGCTTGGTATTGGTTTTGGTGGTTGGCTTGGCATTGACCCTAGTTGTTAGGCTATCTAAGAATAGATATTTGGGGATATATTATTATATTGTATGAGGGTTGGCATGATCCACATGTATAAAGTGCACCATCCCAGCAAATTTGGGTTTGTTATCAATATGATTTACTTGGTTAGGTGGTGTGGAGGATGTGGAGGTTGTGGTATGTTGGGGTAAGGGATTTTGGTAGATCCTAAGATTTTTATTAGGGGGAGCCATAGGATTGTCAATACAGATGTTCCCCCATTCTATCATGTCTTGGGCCATGTTTTAAATTGCATACAATGTTTAATATCATGGCCTGATTGACGATGATAGACATAATAAATATGTGTCTTATAAGATTGGGATAGGGGTATATTGGGATCATAAAGGGGTTTAATTTTGGGTAGGGTAATATCTTGGGATTTGATGAGGTGATGAAAGATATTGGTTAAAGTCTCAGGTAGGGGAGTAAAGTTACATCTTGGTGCTTGGCAAGGCTTATTTTAAGTTTGAGATGTAGAAGTTAGGGCTAGGGGTTGGGTCAATGATGATTGAGTTGTTGGTTGGGGTTGGAATTGGATAGGAGATTGTGTAGTGGGAGTATGAGGGGATGCAGTGAGGATGATTTGGTTAACTTGAGGTGATTTAGAAGAAGTGGCATTACTCTTTTGATTCTTATTGGTCCACTCTTTCTTCTTGGGTTTTATGACACCCTCTTGAATTTTGATGTCCTCAATGACCTTGGCTTGGGCTAATGCCTCTTCAAAGGTCCTATATTATTGTAATTGGAGGAGTAAGGAGATGTGTTTATTATAGTTATGGGTGAAGAGGTGAGTTATCTCAGTGATGGGCAATAAAAAGGGTAATTCATTGATAATTTCTTGCCATCAGGCTCCATAATCTAAAATAGATTCATCTTCAAATTATTTAAGGTTATAAAGGTTAGTGAGGTTGGTTTTATTTTTAACCAAGAGGTAAAAAGCTCTCAAGAAAAAGGTTAGCTAATTGCTCAAAGATATAAATACTATGTTGTAGGAAAGCATTATACCACTCAAGAGTGATTCCACATAGGTAAATTCCAAATGTGCAAAGAAGGACAGTCACTACTACTAATTAAAAAGCAAGCATTAAGATATTTACTCAAAAAAAATTTGGATCCCCATGTCGAGTGAAGGGCTCAAGTTTTGGCAAATCAATTTTATAAGGGTAAATTGGGGTAGGTACATATGGATGGATGGGTTGGGTGTAAATTTGGTTAAGGGTTGGTTTTTGGTAGCAAATACCCATAGTTTGAATTTCAAGTGCATTCATATGACTGATAAGTCATTGCATTTCATCTTGTGAAGATGACTGTGGCATATATAGGGAATATGTTGGATTTTAGGTGGGATTAGAAGGTGTAGAGACATAATTAGGAGGTTGGGAGGTATAATTTTGGGTGTTAGGTTGGAGTGGTAATGGTTGTGAATGATAAGGGGTGTAGTATGGATATTGGACATAATATTGAAGTAAATCAAGGGGTGGTTGGAAAGAGGAAGTTGCATGAGAAAGGCTTGGTTGCAGTTTGGGGAGAGGTTGAGAAACTTGTGGAAGGGATGATTGGTTTTGGGATGGTGTAGGTTGAGTTTGAGTATGATGTTGAGGTACTTGTGGAAGAGTGTATTGAGGAATTTGGGATGGTAAATGTTGTTATAAATATATTATATTACATCACTTGGATCATGTAAATGTATCTTTCAAGATACATACTTAGGACATTAGATTACTTTAGGGGAATTTATCTAGTTACTTCATCCAATAACATAGATAACAATGTGCAAGTTGTATATGTGCAAGTTGTCCCTTGTACAACTAGATAGAGTGTTGACCAAGTAACTTATTTTTCCTATATAAGGAAGACCTCATTTTTAGGTAGATATAGATTCATGGGACATAGTCAGATAGTGTATCTTAGTGCATAGCATATTTTTGTGTAAATCACCATATATTGGTGATGGATATAATGTATTTCAGTAGCTTTATTAATGGAGTTTTCATTTCCTCCATAGCTACATTGTATTATATTATATCATTTCTATTTATTGCATATTTTAATCATCTAGCAGATTTACTTTCTTTCATATTATTCTGCATATTGTGATTTCTATCATAGCCACGATAGATCTAGTCTATGTAGGTCAATAGGGAAACCACCATTATCATTGAGCCTGAGTTTTTTTCAACCTGATGCATCGCTAGACCAGTCACTATCAAAAACTTTTAGAAGAGTCTAGGTGGTAGAATTAGGGAGAGCCCAAGTGAGGACTAAAAGAAATACTAGTTCTAGAAACACTGATATTGCATTTGACTAGAGTCTTTCCACAAAGTTATAGGAAAAACTTGTGAAGACTAGGACTCAACATTCAATCCATTATATTGACAAATCATCTACTGAAGATCATCCATGATATGTAGAATTTGCTAATTATTACCTAAAGTTTTTTTTGTTGTTAAAAAGTAATTCTTCGAGGATTGGGAATCCTCCTACAATAGAAAACTAGGAGACTCCAAATTTTTTGCCTAAAGGTTAGCATGCCTTCATAGTGCAGATATTAGTTCCTTGTGCAAGAGAAGAATACTACAGAAGAAGAATTCTAGGGAAAAGTTGTGGTGAATTCAAGAGATTGAATATCTCCATTATGGAATTGAAGAACTTCACAAGTTGAATAACATGCCATAGAATCCTTGACATAAAAAGGCCATAGAAGCCTTGAATAAAAGGCCATAGGAGCCTTGAAGGAGAAGCCACAGAATTCTTGATACTAAAAATGCCATAGTAGCCTTGATACTAAAACAAATGGCCATAGAAGCCTTGATACTAAAAAAGGCCATGGAATTCTTGGTACTGAAAAAGGCCACAAAAACCTTGATACTAAAAAAGACCACAAAAGCCTTGATACTAAAAAATTCCATAGAAGCCTTGATCCTAAAGAAGAATTCAAAGAGAATATTTGATTTAGAAGTAGACTAAATATTTTAGTACTAATAATTTTTTGTAGGTAAAGAGGATTCACGTGATTTGGGAAACTTCCTATAAGAAATTTAGGAAGAGTATCTTCTTCAAAATCAATTCAGCACCTAAAGCAAAATTGAAGAGATCAAGAGAATATCTCATTGAAGAACTTCTAATAAAGGAAGGAGAAGAATAATAAGGACTAAGCAAGTCTTTATCGAATTGATAAGTAGTAGAATTAGAGATCCAGAAGTAGATCTCACCACTAATACTTCCAAGAGTAGAAGTTTGAATAGAAGGTCTCAACAAAGACCATCAAAAGTTGTAATATCAGAGACCTTAGGAAGGTCTTATCAAGCATCCAAAAAAGGCTAGGAGAGCCTTACTAAATAAATTTTCAAACGAGAACTCATTGGAGAAATCCACTACCAAGGAGAATCCCATGATAGTGAAGGACTTGGGATAATTATCACCATATGACAACAAGCCCAAGAGAAGAAGAATTTGGCAATGAGTGCCAAATTCATGAAGAATAATTTGGCAAGGAGTGTCAAATCCATGAAGAAGAATTTGGAAAGTAGTGCCAAATATGTAAAGAATAATTTGGTAAGGAGTGTCAAATACATGAAGAAGAATTTGGCAAGGAGTGCTAAATATCAGAAGAAGATCCTACTTGATGTTAAAATTTGACAAGAATACTTGAATATAGAATAAGTTCACCAAATATTGGAGACTTTAAGATTGCATCTCATAGCATGAAGGCATAAATTTAAAGACAAAGACTTCTCCAAATCTATAGCAGAAGAAGGAGAACACAAAAGGAGAACAAGCCACCAAATCCTAGGCTCGTGAAAGAAAGTTTAAGACCATCATTTGGTGAAGAAGGAGCTATTCAATACAGTCTACAAAGAGTTGCAAGGTCATACTCATAGCAGCAACTTGGTGATCCTAGACACCAAGATCTACATTCTCTACAGAAGTGATAAAAGAGCTACAAAAAACGTATACAAATTTTTGGTGCAAGTAGGTTCATTAATTGATTTACTTATCAAATTTTTTAGAAACACCTAAATTTGGATTAAAGTTGCAAATAGAAAATTGGATTACAATATTCAAAAGTACAAAAAGAAAAAGTTATTTTTAAGGTTCATTTGCACATTAAATATGAGTTGATTAGATTTTGAAACTTCTTCTCTCAACTACCTATTGTCTAGTTTGGAAAAATAAAAATAAGACTAAGTCCTACAATATTAATTGTAATGAAATTACAGAATAACTCTTAAAGATTCATTTCAGGTTATTCTTTATTAGTTGTAGTAATTTTTTTTTTTTGAATTTACATGGTGGAATCGGTAGCCGCCACGAATCCGAGCAGGCTGTCCAGCTTTTATGGCCACCATAGTATTCTGCGTTGTCCGCCCTAGAAGCCACCACACAGATATTCACGTAGTCTACCCTTATAACCACCATGCCACAATCATTTTAAACCTTTTACGCCGCTGAAAGCACCAGGAAACGGACAAGCATTCAGTCCGGTGAGGCCCGAGATTTGAACCGTGGACCTCCGCCCCCCTTATGGGGTTTGGATGAACCAATTGGTCTACACCTCGGACCTATTAGTTGTAGTAAATTATTATTGCATGATATTTTATTGGAGTGATAAGGTGTAATTATTAGTGCATTAAAAGTGAAATTCTTGCACTATTGTACTACTCTAAAAAATAAATTAGTTTTATATTTTTTGAAGGGCACAAAATATGATTGTTATCAAGTGTCTAAAGACATTATTAAAGCGTAAAAATATGCAACACATTGTGGACCATAGAAGCCACCAAAACAGGTTATAATTCTCCAAAACTTGGAGAAGAATACAACTAACCAAAAATAGAAGTAGAAGCTTCAAATATTGTGACTTGGTGAGACTCAAATCCAAAGCATTACAGGGTTAACTACAAGGTTAAATGTGTAGAAAATTGCATCATATATCTACTTCTATCTAATCTTGGATTTTTCATCATAATATCCAAGCAAAAAGAGGAAGGTGTATAAGAAAAATACAATCTCAAAACCCTACATTGAATTCAAAATTCTGCCATAAAAATCAGAATACTAGACCTGCAAAAATGAAGTCCAAGAAAAGGTACAAAAGGTATCTTATTTACAAATATTGATACATTGAGTTGCACTACTCTAACTCATTCTATGCAAGAAAAAGGGCAGATTGGAAAGTTCCTCAAAGGCACACAACAAGTAGGTTGAATTAGCCAAATGTGGCCGAATACTATCATTTTTCCAAGCATATCAAGAGCCTCTCTTTTGGCTTATCCTCTATGTATCTTGGACGGTCGAACCTGCAGAAGATAAGGCACAAATACAGGGGAAAATCAAGCAGTGTATAAAGTAAAGGAGTATCTCTATCAAAGTAAGTATACATCAAATCAAAGGTGCATATCTATCAAAAAAAGCATACATAAAATCAAAGGAGCATTCTATCAAAACAAGCTATGTCCAATAAAGGAGTATTTCTACCATAAGTGGAGCATCACGGAGTCTTCATACAAGCACTACCATTTGGACTCCATTCAAGGGCCACAAAAGCTCCTCCATATCTCCACCATAGTTCCACCATAAGCAATTCTTAGCTGGAGATATTTCAATATCTATGTAGAACAACAAAGAACAAGGTAGAAAACATGTTGGAGAGCCTTCAAGAAAGTGTTGATAAAGATAAGGGCATGCAGATGCCACTTGTCATTCTTCAAAAGAAACTCTAAATAACACTCACAAAGAAGACATTATAATTCTTTCCTGGTACCCATACTCCATGAAGAAGAGGATTTACGTACAACTAGAAGCTTGATATACGTTCGTGATAGCAATGAAGTCTTACAGACATTGAAGAAGAAATATTTCTTGGATAGTGCTCAAAGGTAAATAAAAATATCTCAACTAAAGGTGACATTTATCACAAGCAATGGACTAAGTTCAATGTCTCTACCAAATAGTTGAAGCATCCATGGAGCATTAAAAATCCTTTCATGATACTTTTCACTCAACTGACCACCTATTGAAGGTGTCTTGGATCTTGGAAAAAGCAATACAATAGCAGTTTGATGATAATTCAGTTGTTTGATGATAGTTTGATAGAAGCTCGATGGTAGTTCAACAATGATCCAGAAGTGATCCAGAGCAAGTTGAGAGTATTCAAAAGCACTCTCGGTCAACCAGTATTTAAATATAGCATTAAATCCAAAGCACACGTTGGGGAATTCATGCTCAAGAAGGACAAATTACTGCCATATTCATCCGACTTCATAAAGGTACAAAGCCTTATTAAGGTAAAATTTCCTCATCTAATTTATTTTCATTTTAAAAAGGAAGTTATAAGGTTATATTTTAAGGTTGAGATATTAAATGAAATAAATATTTATTTGAAATCAAAACTTAGGGAAATTAATATAATATTTTCAAAATACAACTTAGGAGGAATAAGTGATACTACTTGGAATTAATCCATTTAATGTTTGCAAATATTAATGTGTTCTAATTTTCCAAATTTGGGAGTGGTAAGAGTTACAACATCAAAATAGGTTATTGAAAATTAGAAACACTTGAACAAAATCCTAAGGGTTACAAAAAGGGGTTATTAAGATCTTTTATTAAAGTCAAAAATTTATATTCTTGTCTCAAAAATTTCTCAAAAAGGGATAAAAGAAATCCAACATTAAAACCTCTTCAAAATTGAAAAGTGCTTAGTTCAATAGGAGTAATAAGGAGTTAAGAAGTTGATTTTTTATCTTTACAAAATTTATACAAAATCAACCAAAATTGAACTATATTTTACAAAAGCACTATATCATACTCCAAAAATATTAGGGAGTCATAAGGCATTCTACAAAACTTGATAATAATAATAATATCTATCAATACTATCAATTTGGGAAGATATAAGCTTTCTTCAAAAACCTAAAATTAGGTATTCATACCTAGGGAGACATAAGGAAGCCTACAACCTAAGGATTAATAAAGGTTTTATCAAATCAAGCTTATATACTTCAATAAGGGATCATATGAAGGTAGCTATAAAGTAGACTACTCTATCTCAAAGAATTTAGGTTATACAAATGACTACTAGTATGTTAAGCAACACTCTTAGAAGTGGAATAAGAAAAATACCAATATGGATTAAAAACCTGATGAACTACAATGATGGAAAGGAAAGAAGAAGAACCAATTCAGATCCACTCAAGACATGCGATATCAAGAGAAAAATGGTCCATCAAAGACATATGACATCAAGGAATAAATAATGGAAAATGACAAGAGGCCATGACATGAATACTAAAGTAGAAGAAGAGGAACCAAATCAAGACTGCTCTGAACAAGCCAAAGATCATCCAATAAAGGAGGAGTACAATGCAAAGTCAATTGAAATAAGAAGCCTCAACTACAACTTAATCTGCATCATATGAAGACATAGATTACCTGTTGAACCTAAATGTAAAGGATACAAAAGAAGAGTACAAATTTCAATATGAAGAAGAAGATCCATATTGAAGACTAAAGTCTTCAATACCCAAATAATGTAATACAGGGGGTGTTAGAAATAGAGTATATTACATCATTTGGTTCATGTAAATGTATCTTCCAAGATACATACTTAGGACATTAGATTACTTTAGGGGGAAGTTATCATGCTACTTCATGTAATGTAATAAATGCACAAGTGTCAATGTGCAAGTTGTATATGTGCAAGTTATCCCTTGCACAGCTAGATAGAGTATTGACCAAGTAACCTATTTTACCTATAGAAGGAAGGCCTCATTTTTAGGTAGATATAGAGTCGAGGGACATAGATAGTGTAGCTTAGTGCATAGTACAGTTATGTGTACATCACCATCCATTGGTGATGGGTGCAATGTAGTTCAATAGATTTATTAATGGAGTATTCATTTCCTCCATAGCTACATTGTATTCTTTTATATTATTTCTATTTATTGCATATTTTAGTCATATAGAAAATTTACTTTCTTTCATATTATTCTACATCTTGTGATTGCTATCTCACAGTGCTCATTACATCAAAAGCTAACATGTGTTGAGGTTGGGGGGGAGGTTGAGGAACTTGTAGAAGAGTGTATTGAGAGATTTGGGATGGTGTAGGTTGTAATTGGGGATAGGTAGATATGATTTGAGGAACTTTTCAAAGAGTGTATTGAGGGATCTGGTATGGTGTAGGTTGAGGTTGAGGAGGAGGTTGAGTGACTTTTGGAAGAGTGTATTGAGGGATTTGGGATGGTGTATGTTACGATTGGGGATAAATAGATATGGTTTAAGGGTTAAGTTGAGGTTGTTGTTGAGGTAGTTGATAAGATTTAGGTGGTTGTTGATAGAGAGTTTGATATTGGGGGTAAGAAGGATGGATGGGAGGATTTTTGGAGTATTTTTGAGGTGGAAGAGATGATTGGTTTTGGGATTGGGGTGAAGCTATGTATTCTTGGGTAAAGGGAGTGGTTTGAGGAGGAATAGGGGGATTAGATGGTGATTGAATTTGGGGTGGTGGTTGGACATTGAAAAAATTATATTGAGGTGGAGTATTGGTGCTAGTAGGTGGTTCTGAGGCTAAAGTTAAAATGAGGTTAGTTGTACATGGAATTTTAGGCATAAAACTATCAATATCACAAATTGGTATACCATATACCGAATTATAGGGTGGGATAGTGGTGACATTATATTGGAGAGGGTGTAGAAGAAGATGGTTTGAAGGGTCCAACATTTATAGCTAGAAAGGAGGAGGTAAAGGGTGGGATAATAGAATGGGTGACTACATTGATTTAGGGTTGGGTTATTAAATTTTGGAGTGAAGATGGTATAGAAGTAGAGGGTTGGATAAGGTTTTTAGTAGAATAATAAAAGAGGTTGATATAGGAGGTTGGGAGTGGTGGTAAAGGTGGGTGAAGGTTGTGGAATGGTGATTAAGGGTAAGGTAGATGTTGAAGGATCAAAAGGTGATGGGATTTTTTGGGTTTGGGTTGGACTAGCCTCACTAGAGGTATTCAAATAAATGGCCTCGGGATTGGCAATGGTGGTAATAACGGGGTAAGAGTTGTAATTGTGATGGGTGTCTGGGGTAAATGGAGTCTTTTGTAGAAAAGAGTCCAAAAGGGATTTTTGTGTGTGTGTCCAAAATGGGTTGTTATGTGTGTGTAAAAGGAGAAAGTCCAAGGGGGCAAGTTGTGCTAAAATGGAAGCCTAAGGTGGCTTGTGTGTGTATGTAATAAATAGCCCAAGGGAGAAAGACTAAACTAGAATTCCAAGGAGGCTTGTGAAGTGTTTGTAAAGTGTGTAAAACAGCCCAAAGGGGTTAAAAATCTGAACTAAAATCCCAAGTAATCTTGTGTGTGTGTGGATTAAGGATCCCAAGGGGGGCTAATTATTCTAAGCAAGTGTATAGAATAAATATCGAGGGGGAAAGATAAGCTAAGTATTGTGTAAAATAATCCCAAAGAGGTAAGCTAAAAATAAAATTCTAAGTAGGCTTGTGAAGGTTTGAAAGAGAAAAGCCCAAGGGGGCAAGATAAGCTAAGAAGTGCATGTAAAATAAGCTCAAGGGGGTAAGCTAAACTAAAAGGAAATCCTAAGGAAGCTTGTATATGTGAAAGGAAAACCCAAGGAGGTAAGCTAAGATAAATAATCCTAAGGAGGCTTGGGAGTTCAAAAAGGAGCCCAATTGTTATGTTGTCAAACAAAAATGAAGGCAGAAAAGGATGACTTACTTGGAAGTCTATGCGGGTCTTGTAGGTCTACATATTCTGGAGTAGGACAATCTTTGCACAGGCAGTATAGTAGTGTGAGACCGTCTCTGGTCAGGTGATATAACAATATGATACCATCTTTGGTCAGGCGGTAAATTAGTGTGAGACCATCTCTGGTCAGGCAGTCTAGGATTTTTCCTGTAAAAAATAAAAATAATAGCAGTGAGTAAAAGAATGTAATTATGGTTGAATAAAAATAGCGATATAGCATAAAAAGGACTGCACTTCAGCATTTTTATTGATATGAATTGAAATGAAGTAAGGATAATGTGCTAGTCAAGGGAAAGGTCCCACTGGGTGTGCCATTTGTAGGAAGGAGAAACCACCATCCAACAAGAGAAATATCAAGACAAAGAGAGCAATATATGATAAATTTTATTACAAATATAGGTTTTTAGAACACAAAATACAACTCTTTGTCTTCTATAAATTACAAAGAATCCTCCAAGGGCTTTTACAATAAATATGGTGTTGATGTTTCTTTCCTACAACCAAATGCGATTAGGAGATATTGGAGTTGTGCATGCATATATGTGAGAGCTTCCAAGGGTTGTTGTTGTACCTGCACATAGCCAACAAGAAAGAGGTTAGTAGCTAAATGGGCCCACCTAATTTGGGCCTTTGTTCATGCAAAATCTAAACCACAATAAATCAAATAAAATTGCTACTAGGTGACACCATAATGCAGGACACATAAAGAATATACCTAATAAGTGTGAAAATAATACCAAGGACCTTACTGTGTGAGTTATTCCTTGTAAGAGGCAAGACCATCTCAAGGGAGGTGGTAAGGCATGATCATATTGAGGGAGGCAATCTCAAGATTGTGGTTGTAGGCAATAAACTGTCAAACCTGAGAACTTGTGAGCACGTGAAATAGGATCGAAAGGGGTCTTGGGACAATGTTAACGGTTGCAAGTAGGTGTGAAATTGGCTAAGGAAAGTGTATGGAAGAATTTTGGTAGCATAACACTAGCACAAAATGATCTCCCTCCATTTAGCCATGGCCAAGGGTATTTATACGATTTTGTAGGCTTGGTGTGTGGAATGCCACATAGGCTCCACTTGGATTCCACATGTGTAAGCTAAGTGAGGGAAAAGTCTAGAAAGTGGTGAGGTGGAGGGGGTTGGGTTGGCATATTAAATTGCCTTGGAAGAAGTAATCCTAGGGGAGGAAAACTAATTTTAAATTAGTTTTCCAAGAGCCATGGGGGAATGTGATAATAATTAAAAATTGCAAGGATTAATGAGGTGGTTGTCCTATGGCCAAGTGGGATAAATGCTCTTGTTGACTTGTCATTATTTTTAAATTTAAATTTTCTTTTTATGGCATGAGGGGGGTACAATATTAATATTAGAGGGATTTTTAGAGATGGGTAGGTTTTCTAGGCTTCTAGAGATTTCATACTAAATGCATTGACCTAAATATTTTTAACCTTGATTAAGGGGCTTTAATGGGGTATTATATGATAATTAGTATTGTTATTATTTTATTAATTATCATTTTCTATGTAGAAGAGGTCATAAATGAAGCTTATGATGATGATGTTAATTATTTTATTAGCATAATATGGGTTTAATTAATTATTAATAGTGTAGGGAGATGGGTAGGGATTTATTATTATTTATATTAGTATTTTTATATTGTTTTTATTATTTTTGTGGGTGTAGGGGATGTATTCAAAATTTGATTTATTATTTATATTTAATATTTGTGGTGTTTCTAAGGTTTTGTTAGGCATTATTAGGGAATTTAAATTAATTGTAATTTTGTAAGGCTTATTTAGGTATATATTTTTAAATTTATTATATTATCAAAACTATCAATTTTCGGTGTCTACAGACCATGGTGGGACCTTTCCCTTGACTAGCACCTTGTCGTTCATTTCAATTCATATCAGGAAAAAGGATAGTGTAGTCGTTTTTATGCTATTTTGTAGGGAGAAGAAACCACCATCCAGGAAGAGAAATACCAAGACAAAGAGAGCAATATATGATAAATTTTATTACAAATATAGGATTTTACAACACAAAATACAACTCTTTGTATTTTATAAATTACAAAGAAGCCTTCGAGGCCTTTTATAATAAATATGGTGTTGGTGTTTCTCTCCTACAACCAAATGTGATCAAGAAATATCGAAGTTGTGCATGTGTATGTGAGATATTCCAAGGGTTTTTGTTGTACCTACACAACCAACAAGAAAGAGGTTAGTAGCAAAATGGGCCCACCTAAGTTGGGCCTTTGTTAATGCAAAATATAAACCACAACAAATCAAAGAAAATTATTGTTAGGTGACACTAGAATGCAGGACACACAAAGAATAAACCTAGTATGTACTGAAATATTGCCAAGGACCTTACTATGTGAGTTGTTCCCTATTAGAGGCAAGACCGTCTTGAGGGAGGTGTTCTTGAGACTATGGCTATAGGCTATAATATGACAAATCTGAGAACTTGTGAGCACGTAAAATAGGATCGAGGGGATATCAGGACAATGTTAACGATTGTAAGTAGGTGTGAAATTGGCTAAGGCAAGTGTGTGGAAGGATTTTGGTATCATAACACTAGCAAAAAATGGGCTTCCTCCCTTTAGCCATGGCCAAGGGTATTTATAGGATTTTGGGGGCTTGGTGAGTGGGATGCCACATGGGCTCCACTTGGCTTCCACATGTGCAAGGTAGGTGAGGGAAGAGTCTAGAAAGTGGTGAGGTGGAGGGGGTTGGGTTGACATATTAAATTGCCTTGGAAGAGGTAATCCTAGGGGGAGGAAAACTAATTTTAAATTAGTTTCCCAAGGGCCATGGGGGAATGTGATAATAATTTAAAATTGCAAGGATTAATGAGGTGGTTGTCCTATGGCCAAGTGGGATAAATGCTCTTGTTGACTTGTCATTATTTTTAAATTTAAAATTTATTTTTATGGCATGAGAGGGGTACAATATTAATATTGGAGGGATTTTTAGAGATTTGGGAGGGTAGATTTTCTAGGCTTCTAGAGATTTTATACTAAATGCATTACCTAGAATATTGTCAACCTTGATTAAGGGGATTTAATGGGGTATTTAGTTAATGATAACTAGTATTGTTATTATTTTATTAATTTTTTCATTTTCTATGTAGGAGAGGTCATAAATGAAGCTTATGATGGTGATGTTAATTATATTTAATTAGCATAATCTGGGTTTAATTAATTATTAATACTGTTAGGGAGATGGGTAGAGTTTTATTATTATTTATATTAGTATTTTATATTATTTTTATTAATTTTATGGGTGTAGGTGATGCATTCAAAATTTATTTTTTATTTATATTTAATATTTGTGGTGTTTCTAAGGTTTTGTTAGGCATTATTAGGGAATTTAGATTAATTTTAATTTTGTAAGGCTTATTTAGGTATATTTATTTTTAATTTATTATATTATCAAAACTCTTAATTTTCGATGTCTACAGTATATATGTAAATAGTGACACATGTATATAGTCGCATAATGGAAGTAGTGGTAGAAGCACTTTGTAAATACAAGCTTTTGATTGGCTAATATTTTCATTAGGTAGCCACCATGTTTTAAATTTTTAGTAATTTCATTGGTCCAAAGGCTGGTAGTCATGAAAAAAAGACGTGTTGTCGATGCTTACACGAACTTGTAGTCCCAAAAAAATATTTTCTCGTAGGAGCTCAACATGCATAATTTGTTGGAATATATTACATTATTTGGTTCTTTCTAATGTACCATCATGGGTACATATTTATATTAGGAGTGTATTAGGAGTTAAGTACTTTATTAAAGCAATGTAATAAATACACAAGTGTTAGAATGTGCAATGATGTAAATGTGCATGTAGTCCACATGTACATGAGTCCTTAGAATATAATAGTGAGGTGTCATAGAAATGTAGAAGGCAAAGAGGTATGTCTCATTATAAATAGGACTTCATAGAATAGAAGTTAGAGAGGATTTTGGAGTGTATAGGTAGAGTAGTAGAAGATACAATATAGATCCATTTTTGCAAATTGGAGAGGTTGTGACCTCCATTTAATAGCATTGTATATTTTGTTGAGCTTTTATTAATGGCTATTTCTTGATTTATCTCATAAGTTTCTTATCAATTTCCATGCATATTAGTTAGCCATTATCATAGTTATAACATTGCAAGCTTATTTCCATACTTGTGATTGCATTTATTTTAAGTTTTTAGCTTCAAAATATAATAGTGGTATCATAGCACTAGGTAGATCAATAGGAAATAGAGAGAGCCACAAGAGAGATTGAGAAGAGATTACAAATCTCATTTTTAGAATTTTTGAAATTGTATTTGGCTATAGTTTTTCTACAAATTTGCAAAAAAACTTGTGAAGACTAGAACACAACATTGATTCCATTAGATTGACAAATCAACAATGAAGATTATTTTCTATAGAGTTATATAAATTTCTATTATAATTTCCTAATACTTTGTTGTATAAAAATGAGATTAAGAGAAAGTTGGGAAGATTCCTACAAGAGCTAGGAAGAATATCTTCTTTGGAATCAATCCAATACCTGAAGTGACAAGTTGGAGATTAAATATTTGGAGGCCTAAGGAGAAAGGTCCCGTTGACAATTTTTGTCACATTGCACAATGGGGAAGGAAAAAAATCAAAACTTTGTACAGTGTTCTTTGTTGTAAAGTATTTCTTTTGGTTGTTTTTTGTTGAAAATATTTGTAAGTTGCAGCAATTTTGGCTTTCCTTGCCACCCCTTTGTACATAAGAAGAAGAAGAAAGAACTTCGCTGCCGAACAAGCTAGGAAAAATAGCTTCGCCAAAGAAAGAAGAAAAGTATGAAAAGAACTTCGCACCCGAAGCATTTTCAGCGATTGCTTCGGGCAAAAGTTGGCGAGGCGGTGTTGCCGAAGAAGAATACAAGAAAGGCAAAAGGAGCTTCGGGCCCGAAGTTCCTCAAAAAGCTACTTCGGGCGAAAACCTCGCGAAGCAGCGTTGCCGAAGCAGAAATTCTAGCAAGGCGCAAAGGAGAGCTTCGCGGCCGAAGCATTTCAAAAAACTACTTCGGGCAGAAGTTTTGCGAAGCAGAATTCAAGCAGCATTTCGAAAGAACAGCTTCGCCGAAGAAAGACCGCGGACCGAATTAGCTAAGGCAAGAAAACTACTTCGGGCCCGAAGCATTTCAAAAGGCAACTTCGGGCGAGATTTTTGCGAAGCAGTTTTGCCGAAGGAAAAATGCGAAGGAAGAAGAATGAAAACTACTTCGCGCCCGAAGCATTTCAAAAGGCTACTTCGGGCAAAAGTTTTGCGAAGCAGAATTTGAAGGAGCGCAGCACTGAAAACACTTCGCCAAAAAGCCGCCGAAGCATCCACTTCGGCCCCTGGCGCCAGCGAACCATTTCTACTTCGTCGAAAGTCATTGCGAAGCATCTGCTTCGGCCATATTTCATGCGAAGTACTTTCACCCGAAGTAGTGATAGCCATAAAGAATGCAACATCTTTTGAAGGCAATTGCTTCGGCCGAAACCTTCCCGAACCACAGTCTTGAAAGAGGATCGCAGCGAAGCATTTCTCCAAGGCATCAACGAAGCAATTTTGTCAGCGAAGCGACGAGGAATGAAGAGGCCCATTTTGCGAAGGAAATATACTTCGGCACTCACGCCCCCCGAAGCAGTTTTGCGAAGCTCCATTTTGTGAAGTACAAATCAAGGAGGAGTTATTGCTTCGACACAAGTCCATTGCGAAGCAAAGTTGCAAACGAACATCTTGCGAAGCGCTTCAAGGGCACGCGTTCCAAGCCGGGTATTTTCCCGAGGTGATCAATTGCCTCATAAATGCATTTTTACGTGCCCGGTAAGACTGCTGCTCATTTTTGGCAATTGGAAATGAAGTATCAGTTCCAGAAGGAGAGCCCGACAAGCATGGCGGTCACTCGAGCACCGCACCCAGAAGCCGAGGACGCTCAGGCGGCTCATTAATGCGTATTTCCTCGGTTGACCCGATCGCAGCTGTTAATTTTGGCAAAGGATATGAAAGCTCAGTCACGAGAGCCGCGGAGGGCCAACTTCTCAGCTTTCGAGGATGTACTTTGCCATTCTGTGTAATAATGACTCAGAGGGTCGGGTCCTCTATAAAAACCCAGGCATTGTAATGAAATAGGGGGGAACTTTCTGCTAGAAAGCTGTTGTAACTTGATGTCCTGCGATTAATACTAAAGAGCTTTGGGCTCAATTTCTCTCTTTTATGCTGCCTTCTGTGTTTGATTCTTTTGTCTTTCTTCATTTGTATACTGAGACTCTGAATCCTGAATCCGATGTGCGATTGGGGACTGTACCCTGAAACTTGCCCGAAGGATACATAGGAGAGGAAAAATGCTATATTGGTTTTCTTTTATGCTGCCTGGTGGGTTGTGGTTTTTGTTATATTCGCTTGTCCTAATCGTCTTTACTCTGAACCCTAAATTTCGATGAAAGGGAGAAGGAGAATCCCTGGAGCTCTCCCAGAGGATACATAGGAAGGTTAATGTGGCGTTTCTTTCATTTATTCTTGGTGTTCTTTGCTGCTATTCAAGTTGTTAGTTAGTGATCGTGCTTCCTGTTCTCTCCCACTTTAAATCATTGATCTCTCTTCCCTTACCCCATTTTTATTTCTTTCTCTAACCCTAACTCTTTTTATCTCTTTCCTGCATCCCTTATCTCAAAACACCAAAGTAGTTTAGCATAGGAGCCGGCCTTTCTCCGGAGATTGGCACGAGGGGCATCTCTTCCCTTCGGCCTTTCAATGTTGGTCCAGGTCTAGGGCGCATACATTTACCCAAAATCCTTTCCTAGGCAGATTTGATGACCAACAGTTTTTGGCACGCCCGGTGGGACCAAGGTCCCATATTTTAAGAACGCAAATCTCAAACCCGTCTTCACCGGGGCCAATAGTTCTAACCAGTTCCCGGTGTGACCCGGTCAGTCTCACCTAACTAGTGGTAGTGAGAACCGATGCTCTCATTACCGAAAGACTCTTAGCATCTGGCGACTCTGTTTTACCCGAGAATATTTAAGTCGAAAAGACCGGTACCAAAGTCTGTGTCTTCATGCAAACGAGATGGAGAGTTAGGAATAGAGGAGAGGAAACCGAGTTCTTTGAGCTAGATATTGACGCCTTTGGGGAGCGATCAAGGTTGGTCACCCCCGAGTCACTGTTACGTGGAACATCCTCGCAAGAGGCTGCTGTTGACGAACAAGGCCTAACTTCTGATAGCACAACATCTAGTTTTCCTCCCAATCCTCCCAACTCACCGAAGCATCCTAGTGCCTCCATTCCTATTAGTCGTCCTATTAGCAATCAAGGAGGAGCTTCGGGGATTCCTGTTTCTCAAAATCCAGGAGCAAGTATGGCACAACAACAACAACAACAACAACAACAATAGCAAATGCAGCAGCAACCGCCGCCCAGGTGGTTCCCGGCATGGGATTCTTTGTCACCGCTAAATCTAGCGGGACAAGGGCAAGTGTCGCTTGTCGTCGTAAAGAAGATCCCAACGTTCGATGGAACTGGGAAGACTGCTCTGGAGCACATCCAGGACATAATCTCTCTGGCGGCGATCCACGACATCACAGAGGAGCAAGTTATGGTAAAGCTTCTGGTTCTTTCCCTTAGAGGAAAACTCCTCTACTGGTATAGATCTTTACCACCCGGTACTATTACGGGATGGGACCAGTTAGCCGGGCAGTTGATGGGAAACTTCAATGAGTCCTCCGATCCTACCTCTCTCCTGCATCAGTTCACTTCAATCCAGAGACATCCACAAGAAGAGATCGCAGACTTCAATGTTAGGTTCGCTCGAACCTGGCAGAGAGTACCAGTTGGACTTCGGCCAACCGACGAAGCTACAGCATATTATTTCCTTCGGGCTTTCAACCCTGATATCAGTATCATGGTAAGATATTCTAACATCAATACTTTTCCCGAATTGTATGAGTTAGCCAAGAGGGCAAAAATGGATTTGATAGCTATGGGCAAGCTTCCCCAAAGAATGTCGATGCCCATACTTCTCGAATTCCCTCAATCCCAGTATGCGAGTGCAGCCGCTTCGTAGATCTCTGCAACCCCTGCACTCTCGATCTCATCTTGGAACCCGAATCCTATTGTGTCTCAAATCACCGCTCCACAAATTCATTTTCCCACATTTTCAACTCCGTAGCCTACTGTCACTTCGGCATTCCCTGTACTACCAGCACCATTTCAACCCCCTGCCCTACCCCCAATACCGACGATGGCTTCATTGCCACTCGTTTCAAAAGTCGATGATATGCAAGCTAAAATCCTGCAAGAGATGCAGTCTCTGAACTCCACAGTTCAGACGTTGTCCAATGACATGACCATTGTGAAGAAGAAGCAAGCGCAACAAGAATTTCTACCAAGAAGGTCTTATCCTACACCTACGCTTACCAAAGACCAAGCAGTCCAGCAAGGGAAGGCTTCGACGAGAAATGCTGTGATTGATGAAGCTCCGAGCACTTCCGATTATGTATATTGGTGCTCTACGTGCAATGATCCGCATGAAGAGAATACCTGCATGCTGCACCAACACTATGTACAAACGCTGGCGAGCAGTAGTCATGGCGGTCAAGTCAACGTCATCAGGCAAATGAGTCAGAACCTGGCGATTGGCGAAGAAGAGCCGGTTGCAGTGCTTACCAGAGGAGGAAAGAAGGTGATAGAAGTGGATGCTACTCAGATGGCTCCCTTAAAAGTGCATGCTCGACCCAAGAAGGGACAATCATCTTCTTCGGCCCCGAACGAAGCTCCTCCACCTGCATCTAATCAAAGAAAAAGCTCAAAAGGCCTCTGTCGAACCACCTCAAGCAGAAACTAAGGAGCAGGCTAGGGAAAAGCTCAAGTTTCCTTCACTGACTAAGCGACAAAGAGTTGAAGCTACAGAGCAGTATCGCACCAGATATGAGCCGAGAAAGGAACCCGAGGTGCTCAGTTCCTGGCGTACAACATTGTAGAGGAGTTAAAGAGGATTCCAACCAAGATCAGCTTGTACGATGCACTGCAACTACCTGGACAAGTGGACTTGCTGCAAGAATCATTGAAGATGACTAAAGCAAAAAAGGTAGCACCGCTTGCTCTTGTGCAGGCCCTATCCACATCCATTACGGGGAAGAACAGACCACCTCCATTCTACCTGTCTCTACAGATGGAAGGGTATATCGTACATAACTGTATGATCGACTCTGGGGCCGCGACAACAGTCATGCCGAGAGCAGTCTACGAAGAAATAGGGATGGAATATACGTGAAGCAGCCAAGGCATACTCTAGTTGGATGGTACCCCAGTGAAGACTATAGGAGTGATCAAAGACATTCCTATTCGACTACATAAGATGCCTCAGATCACGGTCATACAAGAGGTAGTGGTCGTCGACCTGGAGCCATACTTCAAGTATGTGCTTGTCAAGGGAATTCACAGACAAAGCTGGGTGGATATCCTGTCTATGGATTACTCTCATCCGGAGATTCCATTCAAAGGAAAGAAGGTGAAAATCTACAATGAAAAGCCTTCTTCCTTCCTTGTACAGAAGATGTCCGAAGAAGAGAGCAGCGATCCAGTGAATGCAATAGTGGAGGAAGTAGAGCAGGTGGACTTGGTCGGGGAAGCTCTTGCGCAACTAAGTTATGAAGATGAGTTCTCATTGGCAGACTTTAATGCCATGGTAGAGACCGAGATGGGATGTTATGCGATCGCCAAGCCTGAGAAACACACCCAACCAGAGAATAGAACAAGTGCCCAAGAAGGACTATGGAAGTTGTTCTTCGATGGTGCCCGATGTAAAAACGGTGTTGGGGCAGGGATTCTTCTAGTTTCACCATCCGGAGAGCAAAAGGAGTATTGCTACCGGTTGATATGGAGCTGCACCAACAATGCAGCAGAATATGAAGCATTATGCCTAGGACTCAAGAAAGCTGACAAGTTAGGCATAAAGCACCTCCAAATCTTTGGAGATTCTGAACTGGTGTGCAACCAGGTCACAAATAGGTGCACTTCAAAGAAGCATTATCTAAAGTCATACCGCAATAGGGTATGGGACCTGTGTGACCAGTTCGAGTCTCTCAATCTGTAGTTTATCCCATGAGAAAAGAATCGACATGCTGATGTTTTGGCATCCATCGCAGCCAAGTACTCTCCCACAGAAGACATGGTGCACAAGCCCAAAGCTGTGAGGATGATCTACAGACCCTCTATCCCGGACAGAGACCTACATTGGCAAGTCTTTGACAATGATGAGCAGATTGTAAATTTCATGATTCAAGAAGCCGCCACAATCGAAGACAGAAGCCCTGACGAAGAAGAATATGAAGGGCTGGTTCAATTGAAGAATAACCACGTTCCCAAGGGACTGATCACTCTTGAAAGCCTCTTTGATCAGAATGATCGAGCACTCTCTCACATGATTAAAGTCAATGAAAAGCAGTATCAAGATTTAGAGCTTGAACCTAGAAAAGCAATAAAAGTTGGAACCGATTGCACTTCGAAAGAGATAGAACAGATCCAGACTCTATGCAGGAAGTATCCCGACATAATTGCTTGGTCTTATCAAGACCTCAGGGGATACGATCGACAGCTGATCCAGCATACAATTGAATTACAGGAGGGGGTCAAACCCTTTCGACAAAAGCAAAGGCCGGTTAACCCGAAGATCGAGGTCCTGATGAAGGCCGAACTCCTAAAAATGCTCGAGGCAAAGATAATTTATCCCATCAAGCATTCTTCTTGGGTAGCGAACCTAGTCCCCGTCAAAAAAAGAATGGAGATATACGGTTATGCATGGACTTTCGCAACCTAAACCAGGCTTCTCTCAAAGACCACTATCCTCTTTCGCAAATCGATCAGATCTTGCACTCGGTGGTTGGGGCTCAACGCTTCTCCCTGCTCGATGGTTTCTTAGGGTACAATCAGATCTGGGTCAAGAACGAAGACCAACATAAAACAACGTTCACCACCAAGTGGGGGACATTTGCTTACCAGCGAATGCCATTTGGCCTTTCGAATGCTGGTGCCACTTTCCAGAGGGCGATGGATCTAGCTTTTGGTGAGCTTCTGAATAAGGTAATCGTCATCTATCTAGATGACATGACCATTTTCTCCCGAAGAAGGGAGGATCACCCTATACACCTGCAACAAATTTTTGAAAAATGTCGAGAGTTTGGCATCTCAATCAATCCGAAGAAGTCCATATTCGCAGTCAATGAAGGAAAGTTGTTGGGACATGCGATATCAGAAAAGGGCCTCATTGTAGATCCCGACAGAGCCGAGGCTCTAACGAAGCTCCCACTCCCAGCAGACAAGAAAGGACTTCAATCTTTCTTCGGCCAGATCAACTTCGTGAGGAAGTTTGTCCCCGATTTCACCCAAGTCATCAAGTCGATGTCCAAAATTTTGAAGAAGGGCACCGAATTCATCTGGACGAAAGAAAGAAAGGAGGCATTCGAAGAGATTAAGGCCCGAATCGCTCAGGCGTCGGTCTTGATCAACCCTGACTACAGTCAAGATTTTATCCTGTATGCCATAGGGGAACCCGAGAGCTATGCTATGGTCCTGACACAAAAGGGAGAAGATGGTGAAGAGCGTCCCATCGCATTTTTGAGCCAGGTGATCAATCCCCATGAAGAGAAATACAATTTCATAGAACGTCAGGTGCATGCAGTAATGAAGTCTCTCAGGAAGTTCAAGCAGTTCATCTCCCAAATTCGGGTTACGATCTTTGTCATTCACCCCGACGTGCGCAATTTCATCATCCAAGGAGAATTGGGAAGCAAGAGAGCCGGTTGGGTGAACAAGATACAAGAATTTGACATTGAGATCAAGCCCACAAAACTGGTTCACGATCACGCATTGTGTCAAGAACTGGCGAAGAGCGCAGCGGTCGAAGCGACAGAATCTCAATGGGATGACTCACCAGTCGAAGGATGCCTCGTAAACCAGGAAGAGGATGAGCAGGACTGGGTCAGTGAGATAATCAAGTACTTCAACACCGACAGATGTCCTTCACATCTGAACGCTTCACAGTGAAGGCATTTTAGGATGCGGTCCTCCCGATATACTTTGCGCCCCGAAGGCCTATTTTTTAGAAACATTGATGGCGTCCTTCTCAAGTGCATAAAATATGATGATAAAAGAAGGGTCCTGGGAGAATTCCATTCAGGATTATCTGGAGGTCACTTCACGGGAAGAACAATGACACTAAAGATAATCAAGGTGGGTTATTATTGGCCCACACTCTTCGTTGATGCCTTCGCGGTCTGTCGTCGATGTGAGCAGTGTCAGAAGTTCGTCGATCGAAGCAGAAATGCTTCGATGCCTCTCCGACCGATACAAGTTGAATCACCCTTTCAACAATGGGGGTTGGATTTCATAGGGGTCATATCGCCGAACTCCTCCGTGGGACATAAGTTCATCCTGACTGCAACTGACTACTTCACCAGGTGGGCCGAAGCGATCCCTACGAAGCATGCGGACCAAGAGACTGTAATCGCCTTCCTAGAGGGTTTGATCACCAGGTTCGGCATTCCCGAAGCAATTATTACGGACAATGGTCCCGATTTTTTAGGTGCCAAAATCAATGATTTCTTCTACAAACATGGGATATATCATAAAGTCTCCTCCAACTACTATCCACAGGGCAATGGATTGGCAGAATCCACCAACAAGACCTTGTTGAGGGTGCTGAGAAAGCTTATAGAGACAAACAAAAGGACTTGGCATCTTCTGCTAGATCGGGCCTTGTGGGCCGATCGAATTTTAGTCAAGAAGTCAATCAAGACTTCACCCTATGCCCTGGTCTACGGTAAGGAGGCCATCTTACCTACCCATATAGAGATCCCTGCATTGCAGCTGCTAGAAGAAGATGGAGTTAGCCCAATGGAAAATAGGTTAGCTCAGCTGTTGCAGCTAGAGGAAGATCGCGAGGAAGCCTACCAGAACTTCGCTAAGCATGCTCAGATCACCCAAGATTGGTTCAAAAGAAAATCATCCAATCGCACATTCAAAGTGGGAGATCTGGTATGGAAGTGGGACTCCTGGAAAGCCAAGCCTGGGAATCACGACAAGTTGGATGCCTTCTCGGGATGGGCCGTTCGAAATCGTGAAGGTGAACTCGGCCAACTCTTTCATCCTCAAAGATGCAGATGGCCAGGTCTTGCCGATCTCTGTCAATGGTCTTCATCTAAAGACTTTTCACCGCTGAGGTAAAAACCATTTCTCTTTTAAAAAAAAAATGTATATATACTTTTGTATATAATTTTCATTTGTATATACATCTTGTTCCGAGATTGCAAAAGGCCAAGTACTACACTTCAAAATCCCCTTCGGGGACTTTTGATGCGAAGTAGCAGTTGCAAGGAGGTTCACTGCGAAGCACTTTACCCTCAAAAGGGCCGAACCAAAATTCAAATAAAGGCACGAAAAGAGCTTCGCACCCGAAGCATTTCCAACAGCTACTTCGGGCAGGAATTTTGCGAAGTAGATTTTAAAAGGGGCCTTTGCGAAGCAGTTTTCAAGAACACAAGCTTCGGTAGGCGGTCCTCGCAAGGCGCGGCGAAGGAGAAGTACTTCGGGCCCGAAGTGTCGAAAAGCGGTCCGCATTAAAGGTTCACCATGAAGCATTTTCAATGCTGATTTCGACTTCGTCGAACCAATAACGCGCGAGATGGGAGAATTTAAAATGTGCCTCGAAGAACGTGCAGACAGCAACCATGAAAAGAGTTCAAAGCGGGTGAATTTAAGGCAAAAGTGGCGGAGCACATCCCGAGGCGATTCGGTTAGGAGAAAAGCTCTGCACCCAGGTACGAGGTGGCAGTAGTTCTGCATTTCCAATAATCATCAAAGCATGTGGCCCCGTGTACCACGTCGTTGCAGAACCAATCAAAGGACATGGTGACCTCCTCCATCCGAGGTGTAAATTTAATTTTAGTAGGTGCCATAAATTCAGGTGGTTGCCTTTTAAGGCTATAAAACGCGAAGCTCTAGCAAGAAGGAGGTTATTTATCCATCAGTTCATGCTAGACTAAGAGCCTTCGGTTACTCTGCAATTCTCCTACCCTTTGCATCTAAGCCCTTCACATCAAAACCCTTTGTATCAAGGACTCTGCCACCATCATTTTCAACATGGGGAAGAAAAACTCCAAGGAGAAGGGGAAAGAGCCCGAAGTTGCAGGCCCTGAAAAAACAAAGAAGGGCAAGGAAGAGAAAAAGCATACTCCAAAGAAGATAAGTCTCACCCCTCGCCCTGAAAAGCAGCCGATAGAAGAAGGGGATGACTCTGAGGAGGAGCAGATTGTAGAACCACCAATCGATGGGTGGGAGAAAATTAGAGACACAGAGCTCTCTAAGGGTGTGTCCGACCTCCGACGCACTATTGAGTTTATGGTGAGCAGACTCACCCCAGAGAATAAGAGAGCTGCTGCATATTATTCTCAAATTTATTGGTATTTGACCCCGCCTGCTCACCATTGTCCAGAGTTAATCTATGCTATCGCACAGAACTACCAGCCTGCATCCAGGCAAGTGTTGGACGCTTCGGGTCATAAATTGTTTTCCATTTTGAAGGAGGATGTACAAGCAGCCTTCGCGCCACAGCAAGGTCCGCCCAAGGGCTATTCCGTTCGCAACGTCATTTTGAGCGAACAAATGGAGAGGTTCACCTCCAACAGCTACATATTGAAATTCCTGCGCGAGAACCTCAAAAGCGGGCTCCCTTCAAACAAGCTGCCCCAGATGCCCTTACCCTTGGCGGCCTTCAAGAACATCGATATTTTCTCCATCATTGCATGGGTGGCGGGCCTGTCGACAGATGCTTCGGTGCAACCCTGGCAGGTGTCTTTGGCCGAATGTATTTCAAGAGGGGAATTCTATGCCCCTGATGCTTCAAGACCAAGCACCAACCCAGTTTTCTTTGATTGGGCAGAATGGGTGGCCCGAACCTTGCATACAAGGCTCACCAACATGAAGAATTCGGCAACGGGCCAGTACTTCGCACCCTGTTCTTTCCTTGTCTGGTTGTTTTTCTACCAAGTTCATAAGCGATTCCCCCATATCGCCATTTCTCCAAGCGACGAGGATGGAAATCCTCTGTCGGTGTACCACTGGACTCCCCTCCTATTGAGGACGGAGTCCTATTATTCTTTTAATCAACAATTTTTGGGACCCGCTATGCATTTGTTGAAGGGTTCTTGCCCTCGGGTCCCCCTCAGTTTGAGAGATAGAGTGGTGCAAGAGAAGAAGGGAGATGTTTTCCAATTGACACAGGGACTGGTGATTCACATTTTTGGTTTCATAGGGAAGCCCTTCCTGCTACCAGTCTACCCCTCTGAATATCAGTTCGCATTGGAAGTCGCTCGACAGAGCGACGCTACAAATTTAGTGTACGACCATGGTCGAAAATGGGCACATACCTATGACTTCCCCTTCAGGATGGGAGTAATCGAAGTCTTTGCCTTAAAACAGAACGTCTTCCTAGAGGAGAAGCTTGCCAATTTTGGCCTGCTCCAGATTCCTCAGCAATGGCTCTATGATCCCTTGGGAGTAATGAGGGATCACTTAAAATTCAAGAATTTCCACATCTGCCCCCACCCTGAAATTGTGGAACAAAGGAATAATCCCAATGGGAAGGATCTGGAGTGGCATTTGGAGAGAATGAGGACATTGCCTCCCTGGCATGAGTTCTACCCCATGGAGGTCGAGTTTGATCCTGACCAGTACCCCCTCCCAACTCCAAGCTCCACATTTTGGAGAAAAGCAAAAGATGATTTAAAGGAGGAATTAAAGAATTGGAGCGAGGAAAAACTTTGGGAGTGGTGGATAATGAGAGTCCATCACCAAAATATGAACTCTTATGGACTCTTGGCAGCAGATAAAGACTTCGCAATTCTTTATGAAGCCAATGCTGAAACTTGGAAGTCTATATCCTTTGCTGACTTTGTTCCTCCAGCCACCCCAGGATCGGGCGAAAGCCCGAAGGGAGCTGAAGATACCTCGAAAGAAGAGGAAGAAGCCGAAGCTTCACCAGCGGCACTACCACAGGGACCATCAGAAAGCCATGACACAAGCACCGAAGAGGCAGAGCAACCATTGGAGAGGAAGAAAAGAAAAAGGCAAGAACAAATTCAAGTGCCTCCTAGCCACCCAAAGCGACCTCGCACAAAGCTCGCAAGTGCTCCTGCCGAACCACCTGCATCAGGCCCGACCGAAGCAAATGTCGAAGATACGGGGCCACCAAGTGCTGAGACGGTCCCAGACATAGACATCATTGATGTGGAGGAACTCCTCCAACAAGAGGGAGACCCCAAAATAGAAGTTGTGGAGGTCGGGAGTGCCGAAACCCAAAAGGAGCAGGACCCTATTACTCAAGAAGTCACCATGGCCGCTTTGCCAGAAGGGCACATAGGTACGCATTCTCCACCCTTTGCCTCGGTCTCTCACATGTCCACTGTAGTCCTGGCCAAATATTCTCACCAGTCTCCCCTTCCCTCACAAAGTCAGTCGCCTCCTCGCGCGTTGCCTCTTGCCACTGATCCCATCAGCCCCACTCCACTCGAGTCACCAGGCCAGGACAAGTCTGTTGCCACCACTTCACCTAACCCCGTCCTTCACTCCCCCGCATCACAGGGCATTGTCCCACTGGCCGAAGCTTCCATCACACCATCCGTCGAACCTTCTGGTGAGGCTTCCCCCATCAATTCTTTGTATTTGTTTACCCCTTCGGCTAGAGATCCAGCCTCATTTGAGTCAGAACTCTCCATGATAAAGGAATGCCCTCTAGCCGAGAAGCTACTCCTAGCTCGACAAAATACAAAAAAATGTTGAAAGAGGCAAGGAAGAAAAGAGGGCGCTCTCTGGCTCAGACTGAAAAATGTGTTGTCTTCGATTTGAAGGCTGGAAAGCTGCATAAGGTGAAGAAGGTCCCTAAGGTCCAGAAGCCTCTGGATGAAATGACTCCAGTAGATTACGACTATCAAGAGAAGACCAAGGACCTGGAACACTTAAACATAGACAATGAGTCCGTGTCTATGCATGTCGGGATTGAGACTTTTCGAGCGCACGCAAACATCGCTAATCAGCGTAGGTTTGAAGCAGAAAGCGCCAACATCAAACTAGAAGAGGAGCTAGCTAGAATCCGCTCCAAGCTGGAGGATTCAGAGGAGCAGTGTAATCTGATGAAAAAGGAAACGCATGCCCTCAAACAGCAAATACTACAACTGCAGTGTTCAGCTGAGCACCAAGCGCAGAAATAGGCCGAAAATGAGCTGAAGGCCAAGGAACTTGAAGGCAAAATCCTGTAGACACAGCAGCAGTTGTTCGAAAAGGCAAACCTAGAGCTGTTTGATAGAGGCAGAATCAAGGAGATTCGCTCGCACCTGCTCAGAAACTTTAGGTCTCGGGCCTCCAGTGCCCTATCAATTTTGATCTACACCACCGAAGCACAGCAGGCCACTACCGAAGGAAGGCCAATCATCGATGAAATCACTCAGAAAGCTAGAGGCCGACTCAAATTGGCTTTCGATGTCCAAAACGCTAAACATCAGGACTTGCAGGTCCCTGCAATGAGTCGGATAGCTAGAGATTGGTCTACAGCTAAGGCCACAGTTCGCGCCTTCTTCTCCAAGGTGAGGAAAGCGCAGAAAGCGAAGGACCTCCTGGATGCGTTCGAGGACGAGCAGCGTGCATCAATGGGCTATTTCCAAGATCTCTCTTCCTTGGGTTTCTCGAGCTTCACGGATGATGATGGGAACCTTCTCACCAAAGAAGAGATTAAGCCGACATGGCTTCAGTTTGAGGGTGACGTCTCAGAAATAGATGAATGGGCAGAGCCTATAACAGAAAAATAGGTCACAGATTTCATTCTGAGATACTGCAAGATCGTGGCCTGCCTGAACGATCTGTATACCAGGGCCCAACATGCTGATATCGGGCAGATCGATCGGTTCCACATTTTGGTCAAGGCACTGCAGGATCAAGAGCCTTTTTTGAAGGGTGCCTAGGCTCATGTCCGTCGAACCATGAGAAAAATCCATGATCGCCTTGCCCCATCGCCGCAACATGAAGCCGCACCAGAGGAAGCCGCGCCAATAGAAGAAGCAGAAGAAGAAGGCGAAGGAGAAGAAGAGGGGGAACAAGCTATGGAAGCAACCCCGGAGGCGAAAAAGGGAGAAGGGTCTGGAGGTGACTCTGGCCCAATGGATCAAAGTTGAGGGTTCTTCCACCGAGACGAGCTCGTTGCCCCGCGAGCCGCCAAGAATGTTGACAATTTTTGTCACATTGCACAATGGGGAAGGAAAAAATCAAAACTTTGTACAGTGTTCTTTGTTGTAAAGTATTTCTTTTGGTTGTTTTTTGTTGAAAATATTTGTAAGTTGCAGCAATTTTGGCTTTCCTTGCCACCCCTTTGTACATAAGAAGAAGAAGAAAGAACTTCGCTGCCGAACAAGCTAGGAAAAATAGCTTCGCCAAAGAAAGAAGAAAAGTATGAAAAGAACTTCGCACCCGAAGCATTTTCAGCGATTGCTTCGGGCAAAAGTTGGCGAGGCGGTGTTGCCGAAGAAGAATACAAGAAAGGCAAAAGGAACTTCAGGCCCGAAGTTCCTCAAAAAGCTACTTCGGGCGAAAACCTCGTGAAGCAACGTTGCCGAAGCAGAAATTCTAGCAAGGCGCAAAGGAGAGCTTCGCGGCCGAAGCATTTCAAAAAACTACTTCAGGCAAAAGTTTTGCGAAGCAGAATTCAAGCAACATTTCGAAAGAACAGCTTCACCGAAGAAAGACCATGGACCGAATTAGCTAAGGCAAGAAAACTACTTCGGGCCCGAAGCATTTCAAAAGGCAACTTCGAGCGAGATTTTTGCAAAGCAGTTTTGCCGAAGGAAAAATACGAAGGAAGAAGAATGAAAACTACTTCGCGCCCGAAGCATTTCAAAAGGCTACTTCGGGCAAAAGTTTTGCGAAGCAGAATTTGAAGGAGCGCAGCACTGAAAACACTTCGCCAAAAGGCCGCCGAAGCATCCACTTCGGCCCCTGGCGCCAGCGAACCATTTCTACTTCGTCGAAAGTCATTGCGAAGCATCTGCTTCGGCCATATTTCATGCGAAGTACTTTCACCCGAAGTAGTGATAGCCATAAAGAATGCAACATCTTTTGAAGGCAATTGCTTCGGTCGAAACCTTCCCGAACCACAGTCTTGAAAGAGGATCGTGTTGAGAAGCAACACACCCCCACTAAAAAAAATGAAATTCCATTCTTTGAAAATATTTGGCTTTCATTTTGCCGTAGGGACCCTCTTGATGTTTTCCTGGTTTTAATTCCAATTTCTGCTTGCCTCCTTTTCAAAGTTTTGCTTACATCAAAATATCCAAGTAGGCTTGCATCTGGCTTTGATTTATTTTAGAATTCATTTTTAAAATGTTAGAGTCATTCTGAGTAAAGAAGATCTTTCACTAATATGTAAAAAAATGCAGAGTACAGATGAACAAAATCATTGGAGTCAACCTACATTTTTTGGAGAATTGGCAAAGTGGAAGTCACTTGGGAACATCGCGATTTCGCGACAATTTCTATTTTTGGAAACGTCGCGATATCGCGACATTTTCCATTTTCGGAAACGTCGCGATATCGCGACATATTTTGGTAGAAAAGGCCGAGTGTAGAAAACGTCGCGATTTCGCGACATATGCCATTTTTGGAAACGTCACGATTTCATGACATATTCCATTTTTGGAAACGTCGCGATATCGCGACACATTTTGATTGGAAGGAAAGCTTGCGGAGATGTCGCGATTTCGTGACCTGTTCCATTTTCGCGACGTCATAAGCTTGAAAGAAATGAAGTATGGAAAACGTCACGATTTCGTGACACATTTGGATCAGAAGCAAAGCGCAAGGAAAACGTCGCGATTTCGTGACATATGTTTTTAGAGGCAAATCTTGAGGAAGTGTCACGATTTCACGACAGGTTTTGGTAGAGAGAGCCAAGCCTCAGAGACGTCATGATTTCATGATGCATTTGGTTGAAAGAGCCAAGGGACAGAAAGGTCACGATTTCGTGACGCATTTGGTTGAAAGAGCCAAGGGACAGAAAGGTCGCGATTTCATGACACATTTGGTTGAAAGAGCCAAGGGACAGAGACGTCATGATTTCATGATGCATTTGGTTGAAAGAGCCAAGGGCCAAAATGGAAGCAAAGTGCGAAAAAACGTCACGAAATGAGAGAAAAAAAAGACGTCGCGATTCTGAGCAAGACAAGGCCAAAATGGAAGCAAAGTGCGGAGGACGTCACGATTTCATGACATGTCACGAAATCGTGACATGTCACGATTTCATGACAAAGGGCCAAAGTGGAAGCAAAGTGCGGAGGACGTCGCGATTTCGTGACATGTCGTGAAATCATGACATGTCACGGTTTCATGGCAAAGGGCCAAAACGAAAGCAAAGTGCGGAGGACGTCGCGATTTCGTGACATGTCGCAAAATCGTGACATGTCACGATTTCGCGACAAAGGGCCAAAATGGAAGCAAAGTGCGGAGGACGTCGCGATTTCGCGACAAAGAAGCCAAAGTGAAAAGCAGCTTGAGGAAAACGTCGCGTTATCGCGACACGTGTCAAAAAAAATCAAGCCGACGTGTGATAAAAATTAAGGTTTAATTTAATAATATTAAAATGCTAATCCTGGTTTTGTCTTTTGCAGAAAGCCATCAGCAGTTGCATACTAGCGGAAGTAATGGCGAAAAAGACAAAAATAAGCGCGGATCAAGTGAAGGCCGTCAGATGGAAATGTGAGATGCCGAGGATTTTTGGTCCATCCAGATTTTATGGATCTGGCCGCAAAGAGACTTTACGGTGACTAAGCAGCTGCCCATTTAATGGAATATGTCGGAAATTGATCGAAAAATGAAAATATCTACACACAGTTACCGAAATTTGCCGATGGACGCATTTAACAGGAGAATTTATGGTGAAAGTAATGGCGTGCAGAGAATTTCAACTCAGAGGCGGCTCTACGAAGATAAAATGTCAGAGAAACCAGTGACTCATCCGAATTTCTCTGAGGAATTAATGAGACGCTCCCGACAGATGCACCAGAAAGATGAAGATACCTTCACACGCAGTGCCCATTTATGGAATATATCGACGACCGGCCAGAAAATGAAGATATTTACTTGCAGTTATAGATGGATGAGAATAATATCAGATCATGCCTTCTCCATTTATGGCAAGTAACTGCACTAAGATTTGCAGAATGGTTAGGTTTTATCAAAACTCTATTTTAAAAGACCTTATATTGTAAAACCTGGGTAGTAGAGTTTAAGTGATAAGATTTAGGGTTTTGGAAGAAGATATTTTTGAAAAGATCAGGGTTTGTCCTGAGTCTATATATACTTCTTTCGGATGTAAACTTAGGAGGCGAAAACTTAGAATAAAAAGCTATTGGAGCAATTTCCTGCAAATCTTGTTTGAATGCTTTGTTCTGGACCTGGAGTTGGTGTAGTTTCATTTTCTGTGATAGCATGGCCAGGAGCCTAATCTCTTTCAGACTGCGATAAGTTCATCTTCTTTTGTTTTCGTTTCATTAAGGTTTATTTAATTTATGTTGTAGATCTGTGTTATCAAAGATTGGGTATGCTACTAGGCTTCATTCTTTTTATTGTATGCTAGGGAAAATTATAGATTTAAGGTTCAGGCCTGTTCTAATTGCTCTGTCCTCACTGTGCGAGCTAAGCTGCTGGTGAGAGATACCAATTTCAACTGACTTTCCTTCTGTTTGTGATTTTCTTTCAGATCTATTTTGTCTCTATCTTATGCTCTTAGTGGAAGGTGATCTTAGAAAGCTGGACACTTTCCTCTTTGATTTGTTCTATTGTGAAGCTAACCGGTATAACTAAAATTGGTAGTTTTGGTTTTGCAGCTAAGTTAGGTAAACTTCTCTTTCGCCCTACTCTACTCTCTCTGTTCCACCGATTGAATGATCCATTTTTATTTTCTTTAGAATTTGTCTTTTATTTAAAACTGCTAAAACATAAAGAGCTAGATCAAAGAACCGATTGTAAATCTGAGTGTCCACAAAGATAACCAATTCCAAAAACATTACTGAACTAAAGTCCAGAACCCGTTGTAAGGTAACAGACAGTCCACTTGAAACTATTCCAGAAGCAGAAAAGAGTGAATAGACATTTGACCCAACTCTGTAACTCACACCTTGGATATCCAACAAGATCCTAAAGTGAGTGGGATTTATCCCTTATAAGTGTTATCGGGTTTTCATGCTCATTCTTCACAGGGTGTGTATAAAAGTCGAACCAACATTTAAAATTGGCGCTAGAAGGAGGGCCTGAAGTTCAGTAGTTTGTTAAGGATTGTAAGGTTGTAAGTGCTGGTGAAAAAGCTGGATTCTAATTATAGAGTAACAAGGTCCCACTCCAGAGCTGGAGAGCTCCTTGTGCCTGAGTTAGAAACCCCCAGAAGAAGCAGCCTCAGAAGGGCCAAGTCCTTGTCTGAAATAGTTTTGTCACCACTTGTAGTTACTCCAACTACAACTGAAAGTATCATCGTCAATCAAGTAGTAATGGCAAACTGGTTGGGTTCCACTGCCTTAAATATCCCGGGTGCAGCCCATGACCTACCCAAAAATCCTGAGAGATATCTTCCCAGATACAAGCATGATGGAACTAGGACAGCGGAAGAACACCTAGTAGCATTCAAGAATGCTCTAAAATTGTTAAATGTACAGCATGAAGATGTGGCTTGCAGATTGTTCCCTTTCACTCTCCAGGAGGGAGCATACGACTGGTTTCTGAATCTCACTAACGATTCTATTACCAGTTGGAATGACTTGGAAAAGGTTTTTGTATCGCAGTTTGGTGAAGTGATAGATCCCAGTGTATTATATCAGCAATTTTTTGGTATTAAAAGAGAAATAAATGAATCTGTCAGATCTTACAATGTCAGATTTCAGAAGGCTTATGGTAGACTGACTGGTTATTATGTGCCAAATGCAGACCTGGCATTAGAAATTTTTAGGAATTCTCTAGATCCAATGACTTCTATTTTCTTGAAAAGAGATGCCTCTATTACCAATCTAACAGAGGCTTACAAAGAAGCTCTAGTTCTTGAAAGACAATTGGGACCTCAACCTTTAAATGCTCATCAAACTCCTTTGGTCACACAAGGTACCCCTATTTTCAATCCCATACCACACCAGATGATGTTGCCAGCATGTCAAACTCCACCATCAGGAAATCCATTGGCTGTAACACCTGCTGAAAATGTACAGAATCCAGGTAAAGAAGCTGATAACGCAAGAGTCGAGGAAGTGTCAAAAATAGTCCAAAAGTTGGCAAATGACTTTTTAAGTTTTAAAAGGCAGGTTTCTACTGGGGAGAACTCAAACAGGTTTTCTTATCAGCAGAATAGATTCACTCGGCCCCCATACGAACCCAATAAGGATTATAAAGGTAAAGGGCATGATGTAAATATTTGTGACTTGGCTTTGCCTAACTGGTGCAGGATACATGCTACTTCTCAGCACGGGGAATTGGATTGTTTGGAATTCTGTAATGCCTTTGAAGCTTTATCTGGTGAGTTGATTTCTCCTGAACATCAAAGAAATGCGGACGGCCCAAGTTCATCCAGCCATAGTGCAGCTATGGTCTTAGATTCTTTCACTTTTCTAGGTGAGTCTGAGAATGTAGTGGAGATGCCTATGGATGAGGTGCAGGCTTTTCAACAATACAGGAGGGACAACTACAACCTCAGAAACAGAAATTCGGAGCCCAACACTACATCTACCCCTCCGGACAACTCCCACAATGTTCCTCCAGATCCATCTTCAAGCAATAACCCATCTCCACCCAAGGGAGGAAATCCGAGAGGACCAGATGCATTTGTCCCTCCACTCAATAAGGGATATAATATAGTGGAGGACATGAAGAAGATCAAAGCTAATATCACTCTCCATGAGTTAGCTCAAATTTTGGAATAGAGGGATAACTTGATTAAAACATACTCTGGGCCTACTACCAAATCTTTGGACAAGGGAAAGAAGATGGCAAATGCAAATGTGGCCATGTATAAAGAGAAGACTGAAGTTCCACCTTTTCTATTGACTGTTCGTATATTTGGGAAAAACTTACACAACTGTCTGGTAGATTCGGGTGCTTCAACTAATGTTATGCCTTTGGCCATTTGTCAACAGTTGGGTTTAACCCCAATGAAGTCTGAAAGAAGAGTTGTCCAATTGGATAAATCAGAGGTTAAAGTAGTAGGTGAACTTCAGAATATTCATATCCAGTTAGCATCTGAGCCAAGGGCACAACACAGAATTGAAATTCAGGTGGTAGATATTCCCGTGGGGTACGGGATGCTTCTGAGCAGAGATTGGTCGAAATATTTGAATGGATACTTGGCAACTAATTTTTCACATATGTGGTTGCCGTGGAAAGGAGTTGCAAACCAATTAAGGGTTGAAAGAGAACCTAGATACAAACATACGATCACTGAATATAATGCAGAAAATGAGACTGTAAATATTGTTGATGTAGATATTGGGGTTTATAATTTAACAACGGGACAAAATGAGAAGCTTAGTAAAGCTCATCTTGTTCATAATAATGAAGTTTGGACGCTTCATGTGGATGGGGCTAAATCTAAACAGGGTTCTGGTATAGGTGCAGTTCTTGAAGGACCTGAGAGTCAGACATATTTTATGTCTTATCGCCTACAGTTCCCTTGCACAAATAATTTAGCAGAATATGAAGCACTGGTGCTAGGATTGAAATTTGCTTTGGACAGAGGTGTAAGAAATATCCAAGTTTTTACAGATTCAGAGTTGGTGGCTAATCAAGTTAAAGGTAAATTTCAATGCAAAGCATCCTACTTAAAAGGATACAAACACCGAGCGTGGGATCTCGTGGAAGATTTTGATGCTTTTAATTTAACGCACATACCTAGAGAGCAGAATTCACGTGCAGATGTCTTAGCTTCATCAGCCGCAAGTCTGAAGCCACTGGAAGAGTTCAAATGGAACAAATTTTCGATCGAGTTAGTCCCTTGTCCTTCGGTCCCAAATAATGTAGATAATTTTCAGGTTTTCTCTGATGACCAACAGATTATAAACTTTTTACAGAGTACCAATGCGTTTGAAAATGCTATAATCGATGATGGACAAAGGGATACTCTACTGGAACAGTTAGACGATGAAAGGGGAATAATAAGGTTGAAAGATAACAGAATTCCAAAAGGGATGGTGGAACTGGAGCGGCTGTTTGATGTTGACCAAATTAAGCAAAAGGTGAGTTCTGGGGATTCTATTGGTGTAACAAACAGTGAGACTGAGAACCTGAACGTGGGGACTGAAGAAGATCCCAGGCACCTTAAGTTGGCTAAAACTTGTGACCCCGAAATAAAAAGAAATATGATTGAATTTCTTCACAGGTCCAAGGATGTTATGGCCTGGTCTTACAAAGACTTAAAGGTTTTTGATCCGAAAGTTTACACCCATGTTATACCTTTAAAAGAGTTTTGCAAACCTTTTCGACAAAAATAGAGGCATGTCAACGCTTTGCTAGAGCCCCTCATCAAGAAGGAGGTAGAAAAATTATTGAGTGCCGCCATTATTTTTCCCGTTAGGCATTCTACTTGGGTGGCCAATTTGGTGCCGGTCAGAAAGAAAAATGGAGAGATCCGCTTGTGTGTGGATTTTAGAAACTTGAACAAAGCATCTGAGAAAGATAATTATCCTCTGCCTTCCATGGATGAGGTGCTACAGATTGTCAATGGTTCGGAAATGATGTCTTTCTTAGACGGTTTCTCAGGGTATAATCAGATATTAGTTGAAAAGGAAGACAGGATGAAAACTGCCTTCACAACCAAGTGGGGAACTTTCGCCTACAAAAGAATGTCATTTGGATTGACTAATGTCGGAGCTACTTTTCAACGTGCAATGGATCATGCTTTCAAAGGCCTTATGGGTAAGTGCATCGTTGTCTACATGGATGACTTGACAGTTTTCTCTAAATCCCGGTTTGACCACGTGAAGCACTTGGAGTCTGTTTTCAACAAATGCAGGGAGTTCGGCATTTCTTTGAACCCGAAGAAGTGTGTTTTTGGTGTAACTGAAGGAAAGCTCCTTGGACACTTGATCACCAAAGATGGCATTTCCATGGATCCTGACAGAGTTGAAGCCATATCCGGGATACCCTTTCCCAACTCTAAGAAAGAGTTAAGATCCTTTTTTGGGAAAATTAATTTTGTCAGAAAATTCATCTTCGGCTTCGCATAAATAGTCAAGCCACTGAATGACATGTTGAAGGAAACTGCTAAGATCGTTTGGACAATAGAAGCCAAAACAGCATTCCAGGAGATCAAATCTGCCATCCAACAAGCTCCAGTGCTGGTGAGCCCAGACTTCAGTACAAATTTTTATTTGTACTCTTTTTCTTCAGAACACACACTTGCTGCGGTTTTGACCCAACGAAGAGAAACAGGGGAGCATCCGATTGCCTTCAAGAGTACCAACTTAAAGGGGGCTGAGCTCAAATACTCTCGCTTGGATAAGCAAGCCTATGCCTTAGTAAGAGCAGTTAAGCAATTCAGGCACTACATACTAAGAAGCAAAGTCCATGCTATAGTTCCTGATCCAATTGTCAAATACTTGTTAAGCCAGGACGAATTGGGTGAGCTGAGAGGTAATTGGGTTACAAGACTACAGGAATACGACTTAGAAATTTGGCCTACAAAATTAATCAGAGGACTTGGGTTGTCTCGACATATTGCTGAAGTACCTATACAAGGAGAAATTAATCAGCTGGATTCTGGATTCGATGATTGGTATGGAGATATCATTCATTTGCTGCAATTTGGAATTTGCCCATCTCACCTGAATAGAACCCAGAGAAGAGCACTAAAGTTGAAATCTGCTCATTTCCTGCTCAAAGGAGGTAACTTGTATAGAGAAAATTATGCTGGCATATTCTTAAGATGCATTTCTCAGAATGAAGTCAATGAGGTGATGTCCAGTTTTCATGAGAAGTTAGGGGTAGGGCATTCTTCAGGTTTCGCTACTGCACACAAGATATTGAGAGCAGGCTATTACTAGCCTACATTGTTTAAAGATGCACATCAGCATGTGAGAACTTGCCATCAGTGTCAGAATTTTGCATCCAAAGAGGCTAATCGAGCTCTACCATTGCAGCCTGTTGTAATAAACAAACCTTTTATGCAATGGGGACTTGACTTTGTGGGTGTGATAAACCCAAATTCATCAACAGGGCATAAGTATGTTCTAACAACCACCGATTATTGCACAAGATGGGTTGAAGCAACAGCCACCATGAGGAGTACAACCCATGAGGTGATCGAATTTCTAGAGTCAAATATCATAACCAGGTTTGGAGTTCCTTTGAATTTGGTGTGCGACAACGGGCCAACCTTTCAATCATTAGAGTTTGCAGAGTGGGCATACCATATGGGGATAGTCATCAGATTTGCATCCAACTATTACCCCTAGGGTAATGGACTAGCTGAGTCCACAAATAAGAATTTGATGAATGCCATTAAGAAGTCTCGCTACGAGACAAACCCAGACAGATGGCACACATTACTGAAATATGCACTTTGGGCTGACAGGATAAGACATAAAGTAGCTCTTAAGACTTCCCCATTTGCTTTGTTGTATGGTATTCAGCCCATTGTTCCTATTTCTTTGAAATTGCCCACTTATCAATTTGTTTTAGACTATTTTGAGGATCAAGCAGATGCAGAGGCTCATATTTTGGATTTAACTAATTTGCAGGACGAATGACTTCAAGCCCTGGAACATTTCAGTCGGCACCAAGAAACAGTCAAGCGCTGGTTTGACAAAAGAGCCAGAGTGAAAGCCTTCAGACTCGTAGACCTGGTGCTTCTATGGGACAAAGCCCATGAAAAGAAAGGTAAACACACAAAGTTGCAACCGCTATGGATAGGGCCATACCAGATTGCCGAGATCCTAGGTAATAATGCATTTCATCTACAGGACCTCGAGGGTAATTTTTTAAACCTTCCCGTTAATGGTCAATACCTAAAGCATTATTTCTCAGTTGTTCCATCCAATACATCATTTGAATAAATCACAAAGACGTTGTAACATGTGTATATATTGTAAATAAGCTTTGAAGTAGTTTGTTTTTATTTTATTTTGTTTGATTTTAAAGTTCTGTGTTTTATCCTTTGGGGTCTGTACAAAGTAGTTTTTTTTTTTTTTTATTTGTTTTTTATCCTTGGTAATAGTTTTTTTTATTTTATTTTGTTTGATTTTAAAGTTCTGTGTTTTATCCTTTGGGGTCTGTACAAATTTCTTTTAGCTTTTAAAGCTCTATTTTTTAAAGTTTTGCCTGGGCAGCAAAGAAAGAATCAACCTTTAAAAAATTGTTTTTATTCTGAGTTCAAAAGCTTGTGTTCATTTTGTTTTATTCTAATTAAGAGATAGTCTGCTTAAACTGAATAGTGGAACTATTTTGTTATTCAGAACAATAGTAGAAAGATAATTGGATTTTGTGTCTTGCTTGCCACAATTATTTTAATTATAAAGAAACTACTATATTATTTGGATGGAGAACTCCCAGGGAATCCAAGAAAAGTTGGTCGTAAGAGGGGACTCTGATTCGTGAAATTATTTGAGTATCCATAGAGGCTATCGGTACCCAGGCTTTCCAGATCGATGAAGAATAAAAAAAATTTTGTTTTTAGCAAGGCTTTCCAGATTTTGGTATATTTCAAAAGAGAGAGAGAGAAGGTGAAATTTGAGCAGGGCAACATAAAACTGGCACTCTTTTCTATACAAAAAAAAAAAGGAAAGAAGAAGTTATGTGATGAAGGAGATAGCCAAGGCTCCAGAAGATGTTTTCTTTTACCAAGTTGTAGATACCACCTCATAGTTGTGGATCAGGGTCGTGAAAATCTAAAGAGTAACTCTGTCGGAGCTGTAAAAGGCTAAACTAGTAAACAGAGCCCTACTCGGTTTCCCCTTTCACAATCTAGAAAAGCTGATCAATCCAGAGTACAACATTCGAAGGCCCAGTCATTCTTGAAGAAAGTTTTATACGCTTATAATTGCACATCAAAAATCTTCCTTAAGTGATTCAACCTAGTATGTCCTTGGGAAATTTTAACAACTATCAGGTAGTAGTTAAATTATTTTGAAGAATATTTGTGGCAAAGCATGGTACATGGTCTATATTGTTTTGAAACTAGAGTCCTGGATTCTAAAATAGTGCTACTATTTTCCCAGCAGATATCGCCATTTGTTGAGAAGCAACACACCCCCACTAAAAAAAATGAAATTCCATCCTTTGAAAATATTTAGTTTTCATTTTGCCATAGGGACCCTCTTGATGTTTTTTAGGTTTTAATTCCAAATTTTGCTTGCCTCCTTCTTCTAAAGTTTTGCATATACCAAAGTATCTAAGTAGGCTTGCATATGGCTTTGATTTCAATTTAGAATTCATTTTTAAAATGTTAGAGTCATTCTGAGTAAAGAAGATCTTTCACTAATATGTAAAAATGCAGAGTACAGATGAATAAATTCATTGGAGTCAACCTACAATTTTTGGAGAATTGGCAAAGTGGAAGTCACTTGGGAACATCGCGATTTCGCGACAATTTCTATTTTTGAAAACGTCGCGATATCGCGACATTTTCCATTTTCGAAAACGTCGCGATATCGCGACATTTTTGCGCGTTTTTTAAAAACGAAAAAGGAAGCGATCGAAGAAAGAAAGGAAGAGAAACGTCGCGATTTCGTGACACATTTGGAAAAAAGCCAAGGAAAACTCACGATAAAAGGAAATGAAAAAAACCAAAAACAAAAAAAAACACAAAAAAAAAAACATGAAAAAAAGAAAAAAAAAGAGAACGTCGCGATTTCGGACATTCATTGACAGAAAAATGGAAGCAAAGTGAGACGTCGCATTTCTGACATTTCAGGAAAGGGCCAAAATGAAAGCAAAGTGCAGAGGACGTCACGATTTCGTGACATGTCACAAATCATGACATGTCAATTTCACGGCAAAAGGCCAAAACGGAAGCAAATTGCAGAGGACGTCACGATTTTGTGACATGTCACGATTTCACGACAAAGGAGCCAAAATGGAAGCAAAGTGAGGACGCACGATTTCGTGACATGTCGCGGTTTCGCGGCAAAGAGGCCAAAATGAAAAGCAGCTTGAGGAAAACGTCGCGTTATCGTGACACGTGTCAAAAAAATCAAGCCGACGTGTGATAAAAATTAGGGTTTAATTTAATAATATTAAAATGCTAATCCTGGTTTTGTCTTTTGCAGAAAGCCATCTGGCAGTTGCATACTAGCGGAAGTAATGGCGAAAAAGACAAAAATAAGCACGGATCAAGTGAAGGCCGTCAGATGGAAATGTGAGATGCAGAGATTTCTGGTCCATCCATATTTTACGGATCTGGCCGCAAAGAGACTTTACGGTGACTAAGCAACTGCCCATTTAATGGAATATGTCGACAATTGACCGAAAAATGAAAATATCTACACACAGTTACCGAAATTTGCCGATGGACGCATTTAACAGGAGAATTTATGGTGAAAGTAATGGCGTGCAGAGAATTTCAACTCAGAGGCGGCTCTGCGAAGATAAAATGTCAGAGAAACCAATGACTCATCCGAATTTCTCTGAGGAATTAATGAGACGCTCCCGGCAGATGCACCAGAAAGATGAAGATACCTTCACACGCAGTGCCCATTTATGGAATATATCGACGATCGGCCAGAAAACGAAGATATTTACTTGCAGTTACAGATGGATGAGAATAATATCAGATCATGCCTTCTCCATTTATGGCAAGTAACTGCACTAAGATTTGCAGAATGGTTAGGTTTTATCAAAACTCTATTTTAAAAGACCTTATATTGTAAAACCTGGGTAGTAGAGTTTAAGTGATAAGATTTAGGGTTTTGGAAGAAGATATTTTTGAAAAGATCAGGGTTTGTCCTGAGTCTATATATACTTCTTTCGGATGTAAACTCAGGAGGTGAAAACTTAGAATAAAAAGCTATTGGAGCAATTTCCTGCAAATCTTGTTTGAATGCTTTGTTCTGGACCCGGAGTTGGTGTAGTTTCATTTTCTGTGATAGCATGGCCAGGAGCCTAATCTCTTTCAGACCGTGATAAGTTCATCTTCTTTTGTTTTCGTTTCATTAAGGTTTATTTAATTTATGTTGTAGATCTGTGTTATCAAAGATTGGGTATGCTACTAGGCTTCATTCTTTTTATTGTATGCTAGGGAAAATTATAGATTTAAGGTTCAAGCCTGTTCTAATTGCTCTGTCCTCACTGTGCGAGCTAAGTCGCTGGTGAGAGATACCAATTTCAACTGACTTTCCTTTCGTTTGTGATTTTCTTTCAGATCTATTTTGTCTCTGTCTTATGCTCTTAGTGGAAGGTGATCTTAGAAAGCTGGACACTTTCCTCTTTGATTTGTTCTATTGTGAAGCTAACCGGTATAACTAAAATTGGTAGTTTTGGTTTTGCAGCTAAGTTAGGTAAACTTCTCTTTCTGCCCTACTCTACTCTCTCTGTTCCACCGATTGAATGATCCATTTTTATTTTCTTTAGAATTTGTCTTTTATTTAAAACTGCTAAAACATAAAGAGCTAGATCAAAGAACTGATTGTAAATCTGAGTGTCCACAAAGATAACCAATTCCAAAAACATTACTAAAACAAAGTCCAGAACCCGTTGTAAGGTAACAGACAGTCCACTTGAAACTATTCCAGAAGCGAAAAAGAGTGAATAGACATTTGACCCAACTCTGTAACTCACACCTTGGATATCCAACAAGATCCTAAAGTGAGTGGGATTTATCCCTTATAAGTGTTATCGGGATTTCATGCTCATTCTTCACAGGGTGTGTATAAAAGTCGAACCAACAGATCACAGAGAAGCATTTCTCCAAGGCATCAGCAAAGCAATTTTTTCAACGAAGCGATGAGGAATGACGAGGCCCATTTTGCAAAGGAAATATACTTCGGCAGTCACGCCCCCCGAAGCAGTTTTACGAAGCTCTATTTTGTGAAGTACAAATCAAGGAGTTATTGCTTCGGCACAAGTCCATTGCAAAGCAAAGTTGCAAACGAACATCTTGCGAAGCGCTTCAAGGGCACGTGTTCTAAGCCAGGTATTTTCTCAAGGTGATCAATTGCCTCATAAATACATTTTTACGTGCCCAGTAAGACCGCTACTCATTTTTGGCAATTGGAAATGAAGTATCAGTTCCAGAAGGAGAGCTCAGCAAGCATGACGGTCACTCGAACACCACATCCAGAAGCTGAGGACGCTCAGGTGGCTCATTAATGCATATTTCCCTGGTTGACCTAGTCGCAACTGTTAATTTTGGCAAAAGATATGAAAGCTCAGTCACGAGAGCCGTGGAGGGCCAACTTCTCAGCTTTCGAGGATGTACTTCGCCATTATATGTAATAATGACTCAGAGAGTCAGGTCCTCTATAAAAACCCAGGCATTGTAACAAAATAGGGGGGGAACTTTCTGCTAGAAAGCTGCTGTAACTTGATGTCCTATGATTAATACTTAAGAGCTTTGGGCTCAATTTCTCTCTTTTATGTTGCCTTCTATGTTTGATTCTTTTGTCTTTCTTCATTTGTACACTGAGACTCTGAATCCTGAATCAGGTGTGTGATTGGGGACTGTACCCTAAAAATCGCCTGAAGGATACATAGGAGAGTAAAAATGCTATATTGGCTTTCTTTTATGCTGCCTAGTGGGTTGTGGTTTCTATTATATTTGCTTGTCCTAATCGTCTTTACTTTGAACCCTAAATTTTGATGAAAGGGAGAAGGAGAATCCTGGAGCTCTCCCAGAGGATACATAGGAAGGTTAATGTGGCATTTCTTTCATTTATTCTTGGTTTTCTTTGCTACTATTCAAGTTGTTAGTTAGTGATGGTGCTTCCTGTTCTCTCCCACTTTAAATCATTGATCTCTCTTCCCTTACCCCCTTTTTATTTCTTTTTCGCACCCTTACTCTGTTTATCTCTTTCTTGCATCCCTTATCTCAAAACACCAAAGTAGTTTAGCATAGGAGCCAACATTTCTCTGGATATTGGCATGAGGGGCATCTCTTCCCTTCGGCATTTCAATTTTGGTCCAGGTCTAGGGTGCATACATTTACCCAAAATCCTTTCCTAGGTAGATTTGATGACCAACAGGTCCCATTATAATATTTGCATATTGAATACTCCAAGTTAGATATTGAAGAGAGATATAGTGGCCAAGGAAGCCACATTGAAGCCTACAAATCAAGGAGGTCCTAGAAAGAAGACCCCATTGAAGGAATAAGAGACTCAAGGAGAAGAGTCCTAGTGAATATTAGATACTGGTGATCTTCATTGAAGATTGAAAACTTCACATTGAAGAAGATACCCATAGGGGGTCTCATTCAAGAACTTCCACATTTGGAAGATTGAATATTGAGAAGGACTAGCAAAAGTCCCATTGTAGATTTTAGAAGTAGCATATTTTAGAGATCCTACAAGGAGTTCTCATTATCAAACTTCCATAGTAGAAGGTTGAATAAAAGATCTCATTGGGAAGACTAGAGAAACTGCTAGAGTGAAGATCCCAGAGAAGAGGTCTCAAGGAGAAATAAGGAGAAGGCTAGGAGAGCCTATTTAAAGAAGAATGTCATTGAAGGAGTTCCTAGGAGAACTCATTAGAGAATATTTGAGGAGAACTCAAGGAGAATTTTCTGATAAAGAACTTGGAAAAATTATTTCCATCCAACAACAAGCCTAAGAGAAGAATTTGGCAAAAATCTTGTCAAATTTTGGAAAATAATAGTTAAGACCTCAATATAGTTAGAATATTGAGAAGAAGACCATTATAAATGCCAATATTGAATTTGAAATTCAATAAGGAGATTTAAGGAGATAGAGAAGCCACCAAATCTAAGATATTTAGTGTTTGCTATTGAATTCTTGAAGGTTATTTTGGAGATAGGAGATTTTTTGGTTTCTATAGTAGATTATTGAAGAGTTATTTAAGAAAAACTTAGTTGTGATTTGGAGGAATTCCCTACCAATTTTTTGAGGTTCAAGCCTAGCATTTCAGTGAAGATATTGACTGCAAAAGGGCAGCAATTAGGACAACATTACTAGCTACAAAACTTAAGAATTATAAAGTGCATTCTGAAGAAGATATAAAGCCACTAAATTATAGTACTGGGTAGTAAGATAGAGGAGTCTCTAAGATACAAATATATGAGCTAAATATTTATTTAGGGTAGTCTATAAGATTTGCAATTTTATCTACTACTAGGCAGAATTTAAGTGATTCAAATCACCAATAACAATGTCATCTACAAAGGTAGAAAAGATATGCAACTAAGGTGCAAAAGGTTCATTATTTGAGCTCTTATATTTGGTTCCTTATTAAGTTTATTGAGCACCAATTTCAAGGTTAGAGGTTGCATAAATAAGTTTTAATTTAAAGTCTTCAAGGTAGTGCAGAAGTTATAGTCTACAAGGTTCAAACTTGCACATAAAAATAAAAGTTAGATATATTTGGAGAGAAATAAAAATATCAACTATCTATTCAATTAAAATAAGACTAAAAATTTGCATATACTATAGTGCAAAATATTATTGAAAAGCTTGAAATAATAAAATTAAAAGTAGCTAAGCAAGGAAACAATTGCCAAAGGTTAGAAGGTAATATTGACTCCAGCTTATCTCAGCATGCAAAGGAAATAGAAGCCACCATTTGGAGAAGCCAAGAGAGTTAGTTTAAGGGTACAATAGGGTAAATATCTATATTATTGCATTATACATTTGCGAAGCACTTCACTTAGGCCACCCAATAGAGCTTTAAAAGTGAAGGATATACAAGGAAAAAAGAGATAGTCTCGATAGCATCAACCTGTAGTCATCACCCAAGCAATAACAAATATTGCTTACAAGAAGAAGATAGTGAGAAAGATGAAATAAAATATAGGAGAATATCTATACTAAAGACAGCAAGTCAAGTATGTTTAGCATCTAAGAAGCCTTTGGTGAAGACAAGATAAGGTACACCTAAAAGTATTTGATAGCAAAGCAAGGTATCGTTCATATCCAATAGCATTTGGTGAAGGCAACATAGGGAAACATAGAAATGCCTACCTCCAAGCAATGTAATCAAAATATGCATCACAATTGTGCAGGAATCATAAGACGTAGTCTTTATTTTCCCATGTAACAAAATTGTTGGAAATTTTGAGTAGTTGTGTTGTCATTGATGTCAAGAATCAGTGTTAGTGATGTCAAAAGTCAGTGCAAGAAATTGACAAAAGGAGGGTTAAAATATTTATATTTTAAGCCCAAGATATTTGGTTTAAAGCTTCACATGATTGATCAAAAGGTTGGCAAGAAGGTACTTAGGCCCAAAGGAAATAATATTATAATATTTATTATTATAATACTAAAGGTGTTCAAATAAGGCCTAAGGTTGAAAAAGAAAAATACCTAAGCCCAAAGGAAATAATATTATAATATTTATTATTATAATATTAAAGGTGTTCAGATAAGGCCTAAGGTTGAAAAAGGAAAATACCTAGGCCCAAAGGAAATAATATTATAATATTTATTATTATAATATTAAGTATTAAAGATAAGCCTAAGGTTAATTAATTATAATATTTATATTATAATTAATATAATTTAATTAAACCCTAAAATAGGGTTGGGCGCAAAATATTAAAATTAATATTTCCTCACCGACATCGAAGCAAGGGAGGATATGGTATTTATACCATAATTTTTGGATGGCATAAGACTAAGTATTCGAAAATTGATTTGCGCATGCGAAGGGCTAATAATAATTTTGTGCGATTTTGTGAGCAAGGCATAAGAGAAAGTTTTTTATTTTTAAAGGCTTAAGGCAAACATAGAACAAATAAAGGGAAGGAAGTGTGCATTCCCTATCACCATATTCTCGGGTGGTCTAGTGGCAAGGCCCGGTGTGTAAGTCTTTGGTGAAACAAAGGTCCCACTTTTGATTCCCAATGGCAGCGAAGGAAAATTTTTGTTCATTTGGTTTTTTGTGCCTATGGAGGATATTAGAGGTGGTGAGCACTTTGTTGATGTTATGTGGGTGCATAGCCCAAGTGGGGAAGGTGGTGAATGCGATTTCGAATCACGTGGAGTGCTTTTAGGTGTTTAAGGCATGCAAAAATTAATTTTTATTTAATGTGGCTATGGTATGATTTAATAATGTTTATTTTTGCCATGTGTTGATTAAGGTTTGGAGATTATAAGGGTGTGCAAGGAATATTGTGGGTATAATTTGGAATTTTGGCTTGAGAATTGGAGAGAATAAGGTGTAATCAAGGAATTTATTATTGTAATTTGAAATTTATTTTGAGTTAGAATATTAAAGTATTTGTAAGGTTAAAATTTGATTGGAATATATTATGATGAGTTGGAGTTAAAAGGAGTTATAGGGATATTGTCATTATAATTGTTTTTTTGAGTGAATGATTTATTGATTGAAGATTGATTTTTAAGGAAGGATTAATAAGGTGTATTTGTGACTTGATATTTTAGTTGTATTACTTGTATGGTGAGATATTTGTTGGGGTAAATATTTCTATGGATATTTTGAGATAGGCTATTGCTATCTAACCTAGATTTGGAAAAATAATTTGGTTGTGAGTAAAACAGGTTTTGAAGACATATCTCCATCAAAACAAAAGGTATTGGCATATCATCCTTATGATTAAAATGTTATTGGATTGAATTTTGTGAAATGCAAAGGTGGAGTGAAAAAGACTATTTGATAAGCATTGTTGGAAATTTTTGAGTGAGTTTTCATATGCATGATTAGTGAATGTTTAAGAGAACATTTGAGTTAGATATTGAGGATTATTTGAGTTAGGGTTTGAGACCCACATTGTGCTTTTGTTTGGAGAAGTATGGAAACACTTGTTTAGGGTTTGTAAGCAAGTTGTGTTTCATTGGTTGAATAATTGAATGAAACTTTCGAATGTTGGTTTGATTATGTTTATGATCAAGGCAATTATTTATGAAGACTTGAGAACATATTGAGCAAGTTCTTGAGAGGACTTGAGGATATGGTTGAGGCAATTCTATATGAATACTTGAGAGCAGAGTTGATTGATTTATTTGTTCAAGCCTTATCTTAAGGCTTGGGGAAAATATAATGAAAGTTGATTAGTGATTGGATCAATATTTGTGCTAAGGCTTGAGGATAGATTTTGGTGCAAATTTAAGGATAGATTTGTGCCAAAACAAAGATAAATTTATGAACAGGTCTGTACTAGACCAAGCACAATGTTTAGTGTAGATTTGAGATAGAGATTGAGTAGAGTTTAGAGTAGTATTTGGAGGTGATAGAGTTGAGGATAGTAGTCTCCAGTGGATAGAGATCCATTAGCCAGGGTAGTGAGGACAAAGGTCTCATGAGTGAGGACAAGAAGTCTTCTATGGAGAGAGATCCACAAGCCAGTGTAGTGAGGGTAGAATTCTTCTAGAAGAGCACCAACTAGAGCAGAGGAGAAAGAGTTCTCCAGTGGATAGAGATATAAAAACTAGATCAAGGGGATTGGTGTCTCCTTTGGATAGAGATCCATAAATAGTGTAATATGGAATTTATTACCAAGAGGAATTTATTGAGAAAATTTATAAGGAATATTTTTTTCGTGGGGTAGCCCACATTGGGTGAACCACATTAAATCATGTCTCTCATGTGTGTGATTTTTTGTGTAATTTTTATTGCTTTAATATTTTTTATGTTATCATATGGATTGAAAAGTAAAATTTTTTATCTTATACTATTCACCCCCCTCTCAGTATAAGCTCATGTTCTTCAATAATTGGAAGTAGCATCATTGGCACTTAGACTAGCCTCCAATTTTTTCCATGCAATTACATTGATGTGCACCAAAGCAAGCATTTTATTCGACTCGGTTATACAGTATGGAAGTCATTACAGGGTGTAAGGAAAACTCAGCAAGCCTACAAGATAAGGAGGAGATACATCGAATTACAATGAGGATTAAAATTTGAATCAGTATCAAGGATGGGTTACTCATTTATTAAATCCACTGCATAGACTTGGTTGGCACTCAATATAAGTATTGAAATAATAGCTATCATATATCTACCATAGAAGCTTTGGAAGAATAGCTATTGTATCTCTATCATATAAGCATTGGAAGTATAGCAATAAATGCAGTGAATAAGTGTTAAGAAATCAAGAATAATACATTGAATAGCCTAAAAGGAAGTTAGGGCACATTGGTGAAGGATACACACCATGTGGAAGAAGGTGTTTCATGCAAGCAAGAGGGAAGTCACCATATCATTGAAGATAACTTGAATGCACAACAAAGAGGAATTACTTAAGTGATAACATCATTTGTATAACACTCAAGGAAGCATTGGTTAAATACTGAGACATTGAAGAAAATGGTTGTCTCCTAACATCATTTGTCATCAATGTTGAACGAAGGTGCAATAGAGTCATTTTGAAGGCGTCGAAAAATGCAAGTGCCACTTTGCACCATCCATCTTACACAAAATTAAGAATTTAGAGGATATGCTCATAAAAGGAGCACTTATATAGTGCATTAAGTGATAAACTAATATTAATGAGAAGAGTCATGAATTTAAGGCAACATGTAAGACTTTAAGGTGACATAGAGATCGAGGAGTAAGAACACAATGAGCACATAAATTGAAGAGAAATATGTAGTCCAGCATATAGACATTGAAAAATAGCATGCAATATGATGACAAAGAGAAGTGAGAGGTCTACATAGCACCTCAAAGTTGACAAGGAGTCAACTGCCATTAAGATGCAGGAAATCAAGCTAATTATAGTCAATTTGAAAGTCAAAATTAAGCACTTGGAAGGTAAGAATTATCATCATAGATATTGCAAATTCAAAGGTGAAATTGAGGCTTATACATTAAGGTTGATATCTATTAACTTTTATACTCTAGGTACATTGAAAGATAGTAGTAATAAGGTGTTAAAATAAACCCTAGAAAACATATTGATTGCCTTAAGAAAGAAGTAGAATAGAAGCATTAAAATATTTATTATTATTGCTTCAAACATTTGCAAACCATGAACAAGGAGACATAAGATTAATTTGTAAATATATAGTCTTTCTAAATTTCTAACATGGGAGATACAAGAAATACTACTCCAAATTAAAACTATAGAAATTTAAAAACTACATTCTACAAAGTTAGAAGGAAGTGAAACTCTAGATTTATTTAAAAGTTGGAAAATTGATTTTATTAGTCTTAGAAAAATTGAAGGGACATAGAGAATCCAACTTGAATATCTTAATTGAGAGCTTTATTAATTGAAAGTTACATCCTTAAACTTACAGTTGTTTTAAAGAGTTGAAAATTATATTAAACGTATCATCACATTACTAGGGAGACAAAAGGAATTCAACTCAAATATTGAAAGCCAAGCATTCTATCAAGTCCATAGTTCATTTATTTTCAAGGTAGAAAGATATTTTACAAAACTTGAAAATTGGAAAAGTCTTTTCAAGATTGATTCTACAAATTGAAAGATATTAATTAGTCATATTATCAACCACTAGGGAGTCATAATGTTGGAAACTTCAAAGGTTATAAAACTTGAATAAAAATAATTATTCAGAGACAAAAGGAATTCTAATCAAAGCTTGGTCATATTGATAAAAGAAATACTACAATTTTTTAGAGTATGGATAGATTGGCAAAAGGGACATTTTATCACAATACTCACTACAAGAGGACTCAAGATCAGAATTTATCCAATATACCATATCAAATATGCAAAGTTACTTGAAACCCAAACAATTTCACAAGTCAAAATAAAAATTAAATTTGGTATATTGATTTTGGTGCAAGTCATCATATGACAAGAAACTTACAATGGTTTGATTACCTTGAAGTCACTAACAATTATAGGTTAAAAATTACAGATTGCAAGTTCTATCATATACATTGATATGGATGTGTAACTCCTAGTAAATCATTTCCAAATATTTAGCTACATAATGTAATGTTTGTTATTGGATTATCATCTAATCTTATTTCAATAGAAAATCTAGTATAGAGCAAAAGGATAATTGATTTCAAAAATACTCAAATGGAATCAATAGGTGTCTCATAATAAATTAAGATGAGATAGAAACCATTGGATCAATCCATAGAAATATATATACACTAGATACAATTGGAACCTCACAAGATGTTGTATTCCAAAACAATGCTAATATCTTTTTTGATAAACAGATTGCATAAAATGAAGAACCAATATATCATAAAGATAGAAAAAGAACTAGAAGATTCAAAATCAGGAGAATGAGAGGCCAACAAAACTATGCCCTACTTGGCCATCTACAAACTAAAGAAGAAGAAGGACCTGATCAAGATAAAGAATATCTGAAAGACAAAGATCCATATTGAATACTAAAGTCTTCAATACCTAAATATAATACAAGGGGTGGAATATATTACAATATTTGGTTCTTTTTTTTGGTAAGTAGTGTTTGTATTTACAGTGGGTTTTAACAAGGATCCCAAAACCTAATTACATAAGCAATGGGCCTAGGGCATCAATACCTTGAAACTGAACACCAAAACAGAAATCCCGCCCAGTGGTAACAGTAAGCATGAAACAATCCCTCTCAGCGGGAAACAAACAAATAAGAAAGAAAGTAGTTTTGGAGATCCCGTCCAGCGGGGAGTAGCCAAAAACCACCATCGAGAAGATCCCACCCAGCAGGAAGCAAAGAAAAACCATTACAATAAAATCCCACCTCACGAGAAGCAGTCAAAACCACCACAAACAGTCCCACCTAGCAGGAAGCAACAGGGAAATCCCGCCATCCGAGAAACCAGCAGAAAAGAAAGGATCCCGCCTCGCGAGAAAATCGGCAGATTTGGCGGATCCCGCCCTATGGAGAAACCATCCCGCCCATCGAGAAAACATTTCGTTCAGTGAGAGCCATCCTGTAGGAAGCCGACAGCCAGCACAGAGAGGATCCAACCCATCAGGAAGCGACCAGAGAGCTGCACCACGAGGAACCTACCCCGGGAAAACAGAAGAGGATCCCGTCCTAGCAGTAGGGACCAAGAATCCCGTCCAAGCACAGAGGCAGCTTCAGGGAACTAGGACTGGGAATGGGAATAACCCAGACAGGGAAAATCCCCCCCCAAGGCCAAACCAGATGCCCAGGATGTCCACCAAGGAGCAGAGCCAGCACGAAGAAGCCTCCATGCGGGAATAACAGCAGCCAGGATCCCGCCAAGGATTCACAAGCAAAAGGGGGAAAGAGGCCCCCCCAGACCACCCCCAAAGCTGTGAGGACCTCAAGGGAGACCCCAGAAAGCTATCCAAACCCTAAACCGTCACCTCCACCACACCGAGAAACGTAGAGGACCAGATCCATGCGAATAACCTGCAAAAAACCCCAGGGGGAAGCCTGAGGGAAAAAGGGAAGGGATCCCCAACCAAACAGGGATCCCTGGGAAGCACCAGTCCGAAAAAACAACCAAGGAAACCCTAGCCGGTCGGGAGGGGCACAGATAGTGGAGAAGGATCTCCCCCCAGGAGATCATCTACAAACAACCACTCCCCGGGAGGGATGACCTGGGTTGAGCCAGGGACTGGGCAGGAACCAGGAGCCATAGGAGGGGGAGCAGGGGAGGGACCAGAGCCCTCCCCTCTCTACTTTCTTCCCTCCCCAATCACAATATTTGGTTCTTTCTAATGTACCATCATGGGTATATATTTAGATTAGGAGTGTATTAGGAGTTAATTATTTTATTAAAGCAATGTAATAAATGCACAAGTGTTAGAATGTGCAATGATGTAAATGTGCATGTAGTCCACATGTACATGAGTTCTTAGAATAGAATAGTGAGGTGTCATAGAAATATGGAAGGCAAAGAGGTATATCTCATTATAAATAGATCTTCATTGAATAGAAGTTAGAAATGACTTTGTAGTGTATAGTTAGAGTAGTAGTAGATACAATGTAGATCCTTTTTAGCAAATTGGAGAGGTTGTGACCTCCATTGAATAGCATTGTATATTTTTGTGATCTTTTATTAATTGCTATTTCTTGAGTTATTTTAGAAGTTCCTTATGATATTTTCATACATATTACTTAGCAATTATCATAGTTATAGCATTGCATGCTTATTTCCATACTTATGGTTGCATTTCCTTTAATTTATAGATTCAAAAGCTAACATAATCCCTAGTATAATTAGCAATGATCATATGCTATGAGAATTTCTTGCTATAAAAACAAGGCCAATTTTGGAGAATGGGCATTTGTATATCTACAAAAATGGGAAACTTTGTCCAATTATTCTTGTGGTCTACAAAGCACTCTACAAAATAGAGGGGGTATACATTTTTTTGTCTATCTCCACAAAAGGGTTGTCAACTAGTGCAAAATAGCTAGAGGATAATTTGGTCAACATACATAACCCAATCATTACAATCAAAGCAAAATAGAAAGGATTTCGAGAAGGGTCATATATGTGGGGAAAAATACATTCTAATAGGATTGAAGCTACCACATTAAACTCTTTTATGTCAAATTATATGCCTAAATTCATCCACCCCTATCTTGAGCTCATCAAGATGGTGGTGAAATACTATGACCCAGATATTGTAGATGTATGCAATGCAAAAAAATATCCCTTATTCACCATCAAAGAAGAAACAATCAGGAATGTGATTGCGATGGGTGAACAGCCAGGTATGAACCTTAAGCATATTAGCATAATAAAGCAAAAAAATAATTTAAAAAACCTACTTTCATGGCTTGGTTGAATTTGCACATGGGTAAAGTTCCCAGCAATTTCTCTAAGAGTCCTATTAGACTAAAAAATTTTAAGGATATAGAATAAATAATATTGTCTATGTTATCTATAATCTTAGGGTTAGATTCTAATGAATTGGTATATGATTATTAGTTGTCCCTTGCTTATGTGATCACTAATATAAGGAATTATCTAAGCTTGTTTTCTTTAACTGGGCCCAATGCCTGAGCTCTAAAATTCATAGTTAGCTATTAGCATTTAAACTAGTGGAAAGTGATAAATTCCATTATCCTTCACTTTTAGCTTAGTTTTTCCTTTTCTACATACCCCTTGAATCTCATAATATCAGTTTAGTTAAAGTAGATAATAACCAACTTCAATCAATAATTTATTGCACACTAATCCTTAGATAAACCTCTTCATATATACCATTCAATAGAATATTTCTTGATCCTGCTTTATCCTTTGTCTGCAGCCCAATACCCTGTCTCAACTCTAAATCCATAGGTAGACTGATAGGAAAGAAAAGAGAAATTGGAAACTGGTATTTTTTGTTGGAAGGCATAATAATATGAGTGTATAGTTTTTCTAAGACACCCTATCTATTTTCATACTATGTCACTGATGGGATATTTAGCATGGAACTATGTAGATAAATAGATGAAACAAATGAGCATTTTGGCTCCCAATATTAAAAAATCTTGCACCTACTGCTACCCTTATGGGTTCAGAGACATAACAACAAGGACAAGTAGATAAGTGAAGTTACTTGATGACAAGTTCAATGCTCTTCAATTTTTTATCATGCCTCACATGTGGCATTATGATCCAGAAGGAAAATTCAAGGCCGAAATAACTCAACTCAATAATAATTTACCTACATTTGATCACTTGCCATGGGAGGAAATCGAGCAACATAGAAATAATGATGAATGTAATGCTATGGAAATGAAAATTCAATAAATGTAAGAGAGGCCCCCATGGAGGACATGTTATGAATATAATCAAATTCATGATCTAACAAGAAATAAAGAGCAATGGATACATGAAGACCTCATAACCAAAATTGAAGAAGATTTAGGATGGGATGAAAATAATATTAAAGAATAGTGGATATCATGTTGTGACTATGGTGTTTAGAAGAAATATTTTTCCAGTACCTTTGATAAGTTTGATAAGCAATTTGAGGAAGAATTAAAGCTAAATATCAAAAATGGATGAATGAACACAAGGGAGAGATATACCTAGGCTTGGTAAAAATCAAGGATGAAGAAGAATAGATGCATGAAAAAGAAGAGGAAAATCCTCATGCAACTTCCCCACATGTAGCTCCCTTAATAGGCCATGAAATTTCAGAATATGATGTTAGCATAGAGGAAACACCTCTATAGAGAAGATCAAGTTCACAAGCTTAAGTGTTTAAAGATACTATGGTGATGGTGCTTGCATCAGAACCCAGTTAAGTTAAGCTAAAAGAGCAAGATGCAAAATCAGAAGCACATAAGGCAGCATCCACGAGAATAATAGCTAAAATGATAGGTGTAGAAAAGGTTAGGTCCTGGACTCTAAATGAAGAACCTATTGAGAAGTGAAGAAGAGAAGAGTACCTAGGCAGCATGAAAGAGTAGGAAATGAGACCATCTAAAATACTGCAAATTAAACAATTCATACAAAGGTTGGATGCACAAATTAAGCTAGCAGATGCAATAATATGGAAATTGGTATCAAAAGCAAAAGGAATGTGTATGTTTACTTCTCTCCTTCCTTTTTATGAAATAGTTCCACAACCTAAATAGCCTGCACCTGAGCAGCCACCTCCACCATATAGCCCTGCTAAGGAAACTGCTACCTTGCCCACTATATATTTAGCAATCTGATCCACACCACTTGTAAAGGAGGAACAATTACCTCAACCAATGTAAATATCCAAAACCCTATAAAGTCTACTACTATATCAATAAAACATTTATTTTCAATATTTTCACCCTTCTATTTTGTCCTCACTCCTTCCCCTGTTGTCGAGCACCCTCTTTCAAAAGTGTTTTCAATGATTCAAGATATTGAAGTGAATACACAAATGTGGTAATAGCAAGAACAACTACAACACAAAAGAAAACAGTCACCCATACATATGATGGTGTAGATTCAGTAGCTGGAGAATGCATCAAGATGATCATGCAATCAGAGACAAGAAAGCCAGTTGTAAAAATGACACCAAAGGACTATAATATAAAGGTACATAAATACAGTATATCTAAAGTCTCAAAATAGACACTTTATTCCTACAAAGTAGTCAATCAAATGTAAAGTTTGTAGTAGTAGAAAGAAATATAAAAAATCTAGAGAAACGGAAGAGCATGGAAAATACAGAGAGAGATAGTCTAATCAATAAAATCTAGGAGCTCAAGAAAATTATAGATAAATCTCCCATGGAGCAATATCTATAGAAAAATTATGAATAAATATAGAATATAAAGGATAAATTGAAGCAATAATGCAATAGAGTGCATACATACATGTAGGAATTACAAGAAGCCAAGACTAAGCTCCAAAGTCCAAATCCAATAAGAGATCCTAGTAGTAGTACAAGCCAAATTGGAGAAAGAGAAAGGTAAAGCTAAGGACCAAATGATCTCTACATAAATTCTAAAGCAATTAATGAGTCAATGTTGGTTGAAAATTAAAGTTATGGCTATGAATGCATTTCCTCTTATGAGAAGAATAGCTAGAATGAATAAATTAATCTAGGATGCTAAGGAAGAATTCACCAGAGATAATGAGGAGTTGGTCAACAAATTACAACAGGCAGAGGCAGCCCAATAGATGCTCAAGACCAAAGAACAATTTTTCCAATTTCTTAAACACTCACAAATTTTTATGGGGATATCCAAGTCTCATGTAGACCTGATCATTGAAGGAATGGTTGATCATAGGAGGAGAAATGCTTAATGCCCTAAAAATAAGCAACAGGGTAAATTTGATGGTCTAAGACCTTCAAGAGCTTAGTTTCCTAATATTTTGGGAGGAAAATGGGTATTTTTACATCCGAGAACACTTGAATCAACTTCTAGATAATCAAATGAACAAATAAGTGAATTTGATGTACTACCAAAGCCTTTAATGATAGACCAAATCATTTTATTATTTTATAAGCTTGTCATGTTATTAAAAAATATCATAGAAATGACACAAAGGTACAAGGATCCTTCCTATGAGTATTACTATCAACTATAAAGGATCCTCCAGTAATTTAGAGCAATAGATATTCCCTCTCAGAGAGCATGGGATAAAATATGTAGATTGTTCTAGTTATTAGGATAATATTTAGTAGATGAGGTAGCTGAGCAAAAGGGAGAAACATTAGGAGATTCCTTAGAAGAAAACTCAAAAATAGATAGTGCCTAAAACGACCTTTGTATATAATAATTTTGAATTTTATTTTTGCTTTATCCTAATTTTGGACTCCATATCCCAGTGGATAAGGCTATATGAGTTTGTTGATTCTACAAGAAGAAACCCCCATGTGAGGCACCAATTATGTAGGTGAAGTTTTCACCCACATCCATCTCCTGATAGGAAGATTAATTTTATCTATATAAAACACTACATTTTGCTATAAAAAGTTGTCAAACAATTTACAACAAAGGTTGGGTTGAATAATAAAAGAAAAATTACGTGTAAAAACACTGCTAGAAAATTGAAATGTTGATGTTAGCATATGTTGCAAAAATATCTAGCATTAGGTAGCCAAATATCCAATGGACTTAGGCCACAATTTTTACTAAGTAATATGGTCAAATGGATTGGAATGTTTATGTTAGTATATGGGAAATTTAAATCCATTGTTTGGTATGCAACAACCTAGACAAATAATAATGTTGTTGTCAACAATAGAGAGCAAAGTATATGGCTTCATATGAAATATACCTAGCTCCTTAGAGTAGGAAATCAGTTAAGTATAATGATCTAGAATCCAACACAATAGTGGAGCTTTCCAGATATATCGATTCTTAGTGTCAAACATTTTTGGATGCATACGTCAGTAGGTGCATTATAAAACCTAGCCCAATAGCATGATTAAAGAAAAATTGGTTTAGGTAAATATTGAACCCAACATCTAGAAAAATACTTCTTCAAGCTTCTATATCAAATATTTTTTAGATAATTTTGAGTTCTAATGTCAACAAGGGATGCTAAAACTATTAGAAATTTTGAATTAAGAGCTCGATACCAAATAAAATAAGAGGAAAATAGTTGAAAAATACATCAAGTGAAAGCATGCACTAAATTTCCAAAATGTTCTCCAATTAAGTGAATCTTCTATCATAGAACCCCAACAAAATTGAAGGATTCTCCAACCAACATCTATGCTATTATATCTAGGAATAAAGTGGGGTGACTAAAAGAAAAACAAACATATCAGATGATCTTATTTACCAAGTGAGGACACAATAACTACCACTTCCTCAAATCAAGCAGGAGCGAGCCACATCAACGCCATGATACCAAAGTAGTTTCAACAAGATGAAAAAGAAGTATGAGCACATGCACTACAACCTATTAAACCTACAATCCACTCTCTAAACCATAATGAAAAATAACCAATTGTAATTGTAAATTTATATATACCAGAATGTAAGCCATTTTGATGGTTGGCTCTTTGGCATTTACAATTGGCATAATTATATTGATTGAGGACTATACATCTCTTGAATGAAGATTGGATTATTGTCTGAAATTTTACTCATCTCTCTGTGTTGAACATGTATGTATGCCTTATTGGGTTCTAATGATTTTCTATTAAATCTAGGAACATATAATTATGTTATAGTTATTCGACATTCTAAATTTCTCCCTAGATTTACTGTTATAGTTCTGAAATAATTTTGCAAATACTCAAAGTTCTTCATGTTAATTTGGTCTAATAGCATAAGGGACACAAAGTGTTATGTTAGGTGTTTCAATCTAAATTTGAATAGTGAGACTCTCTACAATATGTCTCTTGATGTTGTTAAATCCATACTAATTTTAGCTCGTCTTTCTAACCCTATGCATTTCTTACTTTAATCTGCTACCCCCCATTTAGATATATTAGCTAGGAAAATGAACCAGCCTTCTTCGAATGTTAACTCAAAATATGTCTTTGAGTCTTTCAATCTCTTGGCCGAGGTCTTGAGGGTGCATCTCATTCACTTAGGCAGATTTTGGAACCAAGAAGACTATTTTACTCAATAAATTTTATGACTTAGGACTTGAAGATGGATCAGTTATCATCCATAGATTATTATGGAAGGAAGAAGATCAATATTCTGAGTATTTTTCACCCATTCCAATATAATCCAACTCTTTAAAATTATTACATGGATGCCATCATCATCTCCTCTCATATTTTCATTACCCTATATCAAATTTAATTTCTTCAAGAATTACTTTTGATAAATAAATCAAAATTTTATATTCTCTATTGCCATACTATTGCCCTCTTACTATTTAATTAGAAAATTTTAAGGAATCAATTTAATACATCCTAGCATAAAATAAATTGAGATACAACCAACATAATACTTGAATAGTAATAGTTGGTTGTATAATAATCAAGAAAAAATATTGTTTGATGTGTTAAACCAACATCCCAAAGCTTTTGCAAAGGAGTATAAAAATATGACAAGAATTCATCCAAACATATGTACTCATTGTATTTATGTTGAGGATTTTAAACTTGTACGCCAATCACAAAGGAGATTGAATATTGCTCTATGATACATTGTTAAAAATGAAATTGAAAACTTATTAGAGGTGGAATTCATTTACCCTATTTTTGACAATCGATGGGTTTGCCCATTATTTATAATGCAAAATAAGAATGGGAAGATACAAGTGTATGTTGAATATTGTGAATTAAACAAGGCCACATGAAAGGACCACTTTCCATTACCGTTTATTGATCAAGTGTTACATAACCGCTGGAAAAAAATATTTTTATATTCTTTATGGATTTAGTGGATACAATCAAATTCAGGTTGCTCCTAAAGATCAAGAGAAAACAACTTTTATTTTCCCATGAGGGGCTTTTGCTTATCAAATTCTACCTTTTGGACACTATAGTGCCCCAAAAACTTTCCAATGAGTTGTCCTTGCTATATCCTCTAACTTTACCAATGAACGTGTTGAAATCTACATGGATGACTTCACAATATATGATGAGACTTTTGAGGAAACCTTAGAAAATCTTGATAAAGTATTAGCCCATTTTGAAACCTATGATTTGGTCCTCAATCCTAATAATTTTTTTATGATAATGGATGAAGGCACTGTCCTTGGACATCATACCTCATCTAAATAAATATAGGTATATCCTAAAAATTTTAAGATTATCATAAATTTCCCTCCACTTGAAACTCAAATAGATGTTAGAATTTTTTTGGGTCATATTGGCTTTTACTATCATTTTATCAAGAAATTTAGTACAATCATTGGTATCATGTACATCTTGTTGATTGAATATTCTAAATTCAAATGGACATAAATGTATCAAATTACATTTAACAAATTAAATAAAAAAATTGACCAGTCCCTCTATGTTACGAGGTCCAAATTGGAAACTTCCATTTCACATTCAAACTAATGCATCAAATACAGTAATAAGCACAACTTTAGGTCAAGTAGAAAATGGACAACATTATGCTATTTATTATATTAATAAATACTTGACAAGAGTAGAGAAAAATTACACCACTACCAAAAAAGAATTATTAGCAATGTTGTATGCCATTAATAAATTTTGCCACTACATTACTAAATACTAAGTGTTTTTCACACTAATCATGTTGCAATCAAATATCTCATGAATAAACCATTGTTTAGTGGATGAATAATACGATGGTTATTACTAATACAATAATTTGACATAACCATAGTCAATAAATATAATGTCCCCTCTCTAATCAGTTAGAATTTGTTGCTTGAGTTAGCCTGCTCTTGGGTTCTTGTAGGCTAATGGTTGTGTGTGGGAGCCTTTTGGGGATGATTTCAATTCTTGGACATGTTGCTTGTTGTTGGTTTCCAGTTTTTTGAGTGGTTTGGGGTGTTTTGGGCTTCTCTTACTATTTTTAGTAAGTTAGTTCATGGTGGGTCCTACAAAATGGAGAGATGTGTTTGATGTGTTTTCCAATTGGGTATCCGTTTCCACCCTCGATTGGTGGTTTCGAGCGGCATGGACCAAAATATTAAATAATTTTTCTTTGAAATAACTTAAATTTAAATTAAATATTTAACTTCATATTTCCTAATGTATTTTGTGAGTGGGGCCAAAAGGGGACATAAGGATTAAATTTTAAAAGTGTCTAATGCTATAACTTAAAATTGGGCACCCCATTTGGGAGACATAAGGGGATGAAATGAAATTAAATTAAAATTAAGTTTATTTTCCCAAGAGGGGCGTAGCCTTTTGGAGGAGATATTAAAAGTAAAAGTTCTTCATTTCCTTCTCATTCTTTTTTTCTCATTTCATGAAACTGGAGACTTTGGCCTATGCAAGAGTTTCAATATTTTTGAGGATAAAATCCCTCTTAGAGAACATTATCTTTGAGTGTGAGAGATCACTCTTGTGTGATTCGGAGGTAGCTTCATATAGAGGTTGTAATTGTGCTTCAACAAAGAGTCATTTGGATATTATTGTAGATCTTTTGGCAATATTTTTGGAGATTATTCAAGGAGAAATCAATGGATATTATTGGTAGATCATTTATTTTCATTTGTAGTAGATTTTTGCAATATTATTTGTACCACACTAGGGTTTCCAGCCCTACCTTTTTTCTCACAGCTCTCAACGAAGACATCAAATCATTCTGGGTATTTTGGCATTGGAGATGGCATGCCTAGGTGACCCTTTGTGGTGATTTTGAGCATTTTTGGAGGTGTGCACATTTTTCTATGTTGGACATACCATTCCAAGGGGATCGTATAGTTTGGGGTTGCATTTTCAGTAGTGGTGCTAGGGTTTGAATTTTTTGGGTTTGGCTTCGAAGGGGATTTTAGCATCTAGTTTGGCATTATTATCTGCATCTTCGATCTATATGACCATTCCATGTACCTCTGAATCCCTCTTGTTAATAATATATGATATTTCATTTCAGTTCAACCTTTAGTTTATGTTTATTTCATTTCATTTTCTGCATTCTCATTTCTTGCAAGCAAAAGCACAAAAAAATTATAAAACAAAAAAAAGCAACATAAAAAAAGTAGAAAGACAAAATAGTAAACAAGGATGGGTTATTACAGTGGTATCAGAGTGAGTTTTCCTGCCATCTTATGGATTAAACTAGGTTTTGTTGCACATGAGTGAAAGAGAAAGGAGGTATTACGAAAGGGGATAGAGGAAATATTGGCAACCTCCAACAGTCCCAAAGGGTGAAATAGTTTCTAACATCCTTGGAATACATTCTGAGGGATCCAGTGGTAGTGAAGAGTTATTTGGAGAAATGGTAGATAGGGATAAAGGGTGTGCTAATCCGAAAGATTCTCGGTGATGCCATTCAAAGGAATTTTGAAGGTATGTTTGAGATGATGTCACAAATGTTGGGAAATATTAACCAGTTCACTCCCCCAGTCATTCCTACACAAAATGGTGAGGCGAGTTCCTCCCATCACTAGAACAATAATAGACATAGTAACACAGTAGCAGTAGGATCGGTCCTTAGACCCATGCAACCTACCTTTACACCCTGAGAGGAGGTAAGAACACAACAAGAAGAACATACACCAAGTAACTAACAATATGAAAAAAGTGTGGGCTGAGTATTCAACACTTCCTACAGACCTACGTGCTAATTTATCCTTGAATGAATTTATGAACTAGAAGAGAGCTGATTACATGGGTGGTAGTGGTAGAGTTGAGAAGAGGAGACCTCTTGTGTAGAGATATTTTTATCAAGCCTTGGGTAAGGTTACCTTACCTCATTTTGATGGCAGTGACAAGAGCACAACTAGAGCTTGGGTGCAGAAGCTCAATAATTATTTGGCTCTTAGGCCAATGTCTGAGGATGAGGTGATCAAATTCGCTACTTTACATCTGGATGGAGTTGCTCACGAGTGGTGGTACCATGGTATTATTACCTTGGGACATGGGTTAATCACTACATATGATGAGTTTACCAACAAACTCATTGAGAGATTTGACAGGAAGGATCCGGAGCTGCACTTTAGAGAGTTGGCCCAATTGAAGCAAATTGGATCTGTGGAGTCATACATTGCAAAATTTTAGAGACTCTCAGTTATGGTTCCTAGCATCACTGATAGGAGACTTGTGGTCCTCTTTAATGAGGGACTGATGGAGCCACTTCGAGGTTGGGTCAAAGCATTTGATCCCCCTTCATTACAGGATGCTATGAAGAAGGCACGTAACATGGAGTTTGCTGTCCCAAAACATAAAACTCCATTCAAATAATTTTTGAATAAAAAATATAAGGATAAGAAATGTTTTTAGGAGAGTCCTAGACCTCAGAAGAATTTTCCAAACAAGTTGGATAATGACCAGCTTAATGAGCTTAGGAGGAAGAAGTTGTGTTTCCACTGCAGGGAACCATGGGACCTATCCCATAAGTGCTCAGTTAAGGCTCAAGCAAAGCAGATGGAGTACTTTATAGCTGATGAAATAGAATCAGAAAATTTAGATCAGCAAGCTAACTCTAAGGGCAGTGATGAGGAAAGTTCAAAAGAGGAAGCAGAACAGGAGCCAAAGCTTGAAGGATCATTAGCCTGACTTTCTAGCTTTTAGAAGATTGGATCCTTCAAGGTTTGGGGAGTCATTAATGGGTAGTGAATCATTACTCTCATTGATACAGGTGCCACACACAATTTCATAGATGAGGGGTTGGTGGCAAAGAAGGGAATCATGACAGAAAAGTTTCAGGGGTTCAGAGTAATGGTTGTCGATGGATTTACCATCACATGCACACGAAATATCCCTAACTTACGCATTCAGCTTGGGGATTATGAGTTGAGAGATGATTTTTATGTGGTGAGTATTGGAGATATTGATGCAGTGCTTGGTATGCAGTGGATGCGTACCCTTGGAGAATTCTACATGAACCTACACACTATGGAGATGAGATTTGATTCAGCTGGGGAGTGGATAGTTCTGCGAGGTATGTCAGATGGAAAGGCAAGAGGTTTTTCTATCAAACTTATGGATCAGTAGGATCTTCAGGTGAAGCATAAGGATTATGATAGTTTTCAGCTGATAGATAACCCATTGTTTGAGTTGGATGATGAGGCTCATTTGGATGACTCTAGCGAGATATTTGATCTAGAGGTGGATTTGATGATAGACCTTGTGTGTACACCACAAGGAGAGGAGAGTTGTTTTGATATTGATATGGGTAGGCCTCCATGTGTGGGAGCCACCCTTGAGATGAGTTACTTTACCCAGGATCATATACATTGGCTGCTTGATGATGGTAGAGGCATACCATGTGAGATTCCAGTTGGGAGAGGTGACAATGGGGCTATTGTTATCTCTTTTTGTAGCCTTCTTACGTGTCCATTTGTACTCATACAAGCGGACTGGAGGGATATTTTGAGTAAATTTTTGTGCATATCTGAGTTGGTGACTTTTGAGAGGTGCATTTTACCTGAGGATGTGATCAGAACACCCCTTTTGATCAGAGATATTGATTGTGGCAGTGATGGTTCTACTACTGGGATGACTGCTAGTCCTAGATTTGACTTGGATAGCTGTGCATCTCTGTGTTTTTAGTCCATCCAACCTTTTTTCAGGGTGGTTTTCGGACATCATATTGGGAGGTTGACTAGGTTAGCTTACCTGTTTCATATTTGGTTGGGTGTTCATGCACCAAATTATGATTATGCTTTCGGCATGTATGACAAAGATAGCAGATTAATTGGCAATAATAGTCTTGATGCCAATGTTTGGAGTTCAGTGATTGATGGTGGTGGCCTGGACACTCTTGAGTTTCTTCTTGGGGTACCAGGGATTAGAGTCTTTAGTGAGTAGTTTCCTGATGAGATTCCTGAGCCTTTGCAGATTTGGAGTACCCATATTACAGAGTTTTTTCAGGAGATTACCTTGACAGGTACTCAGCAGCACAATACTTGGTCGTGGGAATTGGTTGGTAGAGGTAATCTAACTTTCGGAGAGAACTTTTTAGTTTTTTCCACACACACATCTCTAGTGCATACAAGAGTATTCCGAGATGTTAGTTGTTGCCCTTACATTTTGGTACTGAATATAGTGATGTCAGGCTATGAGCAGATAGATTTTGATCCCTTGTTGGCTTATGGGTAGTGGGTTGTGGGGAATCCATTAGGTGTTGTGCAGTTAATTCTATTTCCCACATGGTTGAGTGGTGATTACTGTAGTCGATTCGTGATGCTGGTATTTATTCTTTCAGAGGATGCTTTGTTGACTGTAGTTGATTGTTGTGCTTGGGGTCACCCAATTTTCACCAGGAGGTTGAGTGTTGATGGGTGGTTATTAGTTCTTGATTATGGAGGCATTTCCAGAGTTGATATGGCTATTGTTTCTAATGACTACCTCTTGACAGAGTTTTTTCTATTTCAGATTGGGGACCTCACGATGAGTGAGGGAAACTACAATTTCTTGTTGAGCAGGTTGTCTTCCTTCTTACCCATGGTGGTGACAGATAGTGGGATTTATGATGATGATTTCTCTGAGATGACCTTGCTAGAGATACTTCATTTCAGCTTTGACAGGTACTTCAGTTCTAGACTTGAGAGAGATTTCATCATGGTTTTGCAGTTGAGACGTGTGCCATTTCGACATGTTGGTAAAGGGCAGTAAGAGATATACCAACCATTGGCAAACCAGTAAATAGCATCTGTGCTTCATGTCAAAAAGGGAAGCAAACCAGATCCACTTTTAAATCAAAGGAATACTTCACCAGCAAACCTTTGGAGATAATTCATATTGATTTGTGTGGACCCATGAGAACACAGAGCATAAATGGTGACAAATACTTTATGCTATTAATAGATGATTACTCCAGGATGACATGGATATTTTTCTTAAAGCTTAAATCAGATGCCTTTGAGATGTTTAAGATTTTTAAAAAATAGGTTGAAAATCAAACTGGAAAAAGGATTAAATGCCTAAGATCAGACAGAGGAGAGTTTATTTTAGAATAATTTGTAGAATACTGTCAAAAATATGGGATAAGAAGACAGTTTTCAGCAGCTAGGACACCTCAGCAGAATGGTGTTGTAGAAAGGAAGAATAGAACAGTGCAGGAAATGGCACGAACAATGCTGGCTAAGAACAAAATAGCTAACAGATTTTGGAAAGAGGTAGTACATACTGTAGTTTACATTCAAAACAGGTGCATGCTAAGACCACATGAAAACAAAACACCTTATGAGATGTGGTTCGACAGAAAGGCAACAACAAGACATTTCAAAGTATTTGGCAGACAAGTGCTACATCAAACAGACTGAAGATAATCTCGGTAAATTTGAAGATAGAGCTGATGAAGGTATCTTTCTTGGTTACTCAACAAAAAGCAAAGCCTACACATGTTACAACAAGAGGCTAAAGATAATTGTTGAGAGTGCTGATGTGAAAGTTGATGAAGGTAGAGAACAAGAAATTACTTATCAAGAAAACTACCCTATTTATGAAGAAGTCATTGAAGGTGATGATGAAAAGGAAACAGATAAGAATCAAAAAATTGATCCGGATGTTGTAAAAACTGAATCTGAAGAAGAAGAAAACAGGAAATTTAAAACAGGCAACTGGCAGAAAAATCATCCAAGTGAACAGATTATTGGGGATCCCACAGATGGTATTCAGACAAGAAGAGCAACGAGTGCGGAACTATTCTCTGTTATCTAGCATTGAACCTAAAAATGTTGTTGAAGCAAGCAACGATGAAAGTTGGATGAAGGCAATTAATGAAGAACTAGATCAAATTGAGAAAAACAATACCTGGGAATTAGTACCACGACCAACAAATAAAAACATAATTGGCACTAAATGGATTTTTCGAAATAAATTAAATGAATATGGATAGGTTGTCAGAAATAAGGCAATATTGGTCTGTAAAGGCTATGCTCAGGTTGAAGGCATTGATTTTGAGGAAACTTTTGCACCGGTAGCCAGACTAGAGGCAATCGAATATTTCTGGCATTAGCAATTCATAAAAACTTCAAAGTATATCAAATGGATGTAAAATCAGCATTTTTGAATGGAAAACTAGAAGAAGAGGTTTACATTGAACAACCAGATGGCTTCCAACTTGGTGACAATCCAGATTTTGTGTGCAGGTTAAATAAAGCATTATATGGTTTGAAACAGGCACCCATAGCATGGTATGCAAGGTTGGATAACTATATAATTAAACAAGGGTTCAAGAAAGGTTTGGTGGACAACAATTTATATGTCAAAACAGAGAAGGGCCATCTTATTGTTCTTGTTGTTTATGTAGATGATATAATATTTGGCAGCAGCATGGATGAATATTGCAAAGACATATCAACTAAAATGAAGAAAGAATTTGAGATGTCTATGATTGGTGAACTTTTTTATTTCCTAGGACTGCAGGTAAATCAAAATGAAAAGGGTATTTTTATTTCTCAAGTTAAATATGTAAAAGAAATGCTGAAAAAGTTCACAATGGAAGATAGTAAACCTGTTAGCACTCCCATGACAACGAGTCGCAAGTTGAGCAGGGATGATAAATCTCCGGATGTAGATCAAACAATGTACAGGTCTATGATTGGAAGCCTGCTAGACCAGATATATTACAGGCAGTATGCATGGTTGCAAGATTTCAGGCTAGTCCCAAAGAAACTCATGTCACAGCTGTAAAGAGGATCTTCAGATACCTCAAGGGTACTATGGATTATGGGTTGTGGTACCCAAAAGGTAAAGACTTCACTTTGATTGCATATTATGATGCAGATTGGGCAGGAGGAGCATTTTATCTTGGAGACGGGCTGGTAGCATGGCACAACAAGAAACAAGAATCAGTCTCTCTATCCACTACAGAGGCAGAATACATTGCAGCAACAACATGCTGTACTCAGATATTATGGATGAGACAAACATTGAAAGATCTTGGTATTCATTTCAAAGAGCCAATTTCAATTAAATGTGATAACACTAGTGCTATCAACATATCCAAGAATCCAGTTATGCATTCAAGAACCAAACATATTGCAATCCGATATCATTTCTTGAAGGATAAATTTGCAGAAGGAGAGGTCAAATTGGATTTTGTTCGAACTACAGAGCAAGTAGCTGATATATTCACAAAACCATTGCCCAAGGATGTTTTTGAGTACCTTCGAAATAAGTTGGGAGTGGTCACAATTCCCAAGAACTGACTATCATTTGGGATCACATTCTCAAGGGGTGAATTTATGCCTATACTTATAGTTTTGCTTATACTTATGATTTTTGCTAACTATAACAACATTTGTCTGAGAATGGTGTGCGAGAGACTCGGGGGAGTTTGCAGCAGCCCTTTGGTATTATTTTCAAAGGGGGAGAAGAATTACAGGAGAGTGCATAAGTGTTGCCAACAATTCCAAAGGGGGAGATTGTTGAACAAGGTACAACAAAAGTATTGTTATTGTTGTCAACACAGACAGCAATTGATGCGATTGAAGCAATGGATAAGAATTCGAAGTCAGTCAGATCAAGTACAGTGAATTTCCAAAAAAACAGAAGTGACCCAGATTCAAAAATTTGCAGAAAAAGACAAGTAAGAAAATTGTCGCGATATCGCGACATGTTTTCTATCGCGATATCGCGACAGGTTGAGAGGTCCGAAGGTAGAAAGAAAAATTGTCGATTTCGCGACATAACCGAAGAGAGAGAAAATGCAAGAAAAATTGTCGCGATTTCGCGACATAACCGAGGAGAGAGAAAATGCAAGAAAAATTGTCCCGATTTCGCGACATAACTGAGGAGAGAGAAAATGCAAGAAAAATTGTCGCGATTTCACGACATGGCCGAGGAGAGAGAAAATGCATGCCAAATTGTCGCGATTTCGTGACATGGCCGAGGAGAGAGAAAATGCATGCCAAATTGTCGCGATTTCACGACATGGCCAAGGAGAGAGAAAATGCATGCCAAATTGTCGCGATTTCACGACATGGCCAAGGAGAGAGAAAATGCATGCCAAATTGTCGTGATTTCGTGACATGGCCGAGGAGAGAGAAAATGCATGCCAAATTGTCACGATTTCGCGACATGGTCGGAGGAGAGAGAAGACGCAAGGCAAACTGTCGCGATTTCACGACATACTGGAGGCCAAGAAGCTAAGTCGAAAAGTTGTAGCGATTTCGCTACATGTTGAAATTTCGCGGGCCGAAGCAGGGAGAAAGTGTTAAGTGAAAAAGTTGTAGCGATTTCACGACAAGTCGAAAATGCACAAAGAAAAGGTGTAGCAATTTCGCTACATGTCAAAAGTGCTCAAAACATAGGTGTAGCGATTTCGCTACAAGTTGAAAAAGCACAACTCAAATGTGTAGCGAGTTCGCTACGTGTCAAATAGCACAAACAAGAAGGTGTAGCGATTTCGCTACAAGTCCAAAATGCACAACGTGAAGGTGTAGCGATTTCGCTACCGCATGAAGCAAGATTTGTACAGACACCGAAAGCGTCGTGATTTCACGACAACATTGAGGATGACATCAGCAAAATTGAAAATGTCATGATTTCACGACAAGGTGAAAGAAAACCGCAGGAAGCCGAAAGCGTCGCGATTTCACGACAACATTGAGGATGACGTCAGCAAAATTGAAAATGGCATGATTTCACGATAGGGTGAAAGAAAAGCCGTAGGAAGCCGGAAGCGTCGCGATTTCGCGACAACATTGAGGATGACGTCAGCAAAAGCTGAAAGTGTCACAATTTCGCGACAAGTTGCAAGAGAAGCCTCAGGAAGCCGAAAGCGTCACGATTTCGTGACAACATTAAGGATGACGTCAGCAAAAGTTTGAAGTGTCACGATTTCGCGACATGAACGTTGGGAAAGCTTTCAAAATCCAAAATGGTCACGATTTCACGATAGCAAGGGCATGAAGGTGTACGACTACAAAAAGTGTCACGATATCGCGACATGTTAGTATTTCGCTACAGGTAACAGGTTGGCTAGAAAATACCGAAGGAACATGCAAGGTGACACGTGTCGAAAAAGCATCATGCAGCCAGTTATGTAAGAAGTAACTGAAGTCAGATCGACAGTTACGCATTGACAGGTGTTGGACATGCACTGGAACAGCTGCATATGCAGGATTGAAAAAGCATTAAAACATACATATTTGTAGCATTCAAAGAGTCGTATAGGCAGGATCAAAAAAGCATTCGAACAACCGTATTGCAAGGATTCGAACAGTCGTATTGCATGGATTCGAACAGTCGTATTGCAAGGATTCAAACAGCTGAATATGCAGGATTGGAAAAAGCATTAAAACATACATATTTGCAACATTCAAAGTGTCATATAGGCAGGATCGAAAAAGCATTCGAACAGTCGTATTGCAAGGATTCGAACAGTCACTTATGGAGAGGAGAAAAGAATTCGAATAGTCAAAGTATGTCATTCGACTGCATGCAGGTTTGAAAAGTGATAGAAGACGAATAGCCTCGATGAGAAAAAAGGGGTTATAAAAGAATAGTCGTACAGAGAATAATATTGCTATTGTTAGAGGGAAATTGTTGTGAAAAGAGGGTTAGAAGAGAGCCAAGAGAGAAATTAGCAGAGCCATGAGAGTGTGCAGAGTTTGATTAATTGCAGACTAGTCAGGGTCGTGTAAGAAGTGAAGACATTTTTATGTCATTTTAAATTGCTCAGAATTGCAATCCAAGTTGGTGCTTGGTACTAGGGGTTGGTGCTCCTATCTGTTGCAGCAAAAAACTAAGGGGTTGGTGCTCCTTCCAGTAGATGCTAGTAAAGTGTTTGTAAAATTGGTATTTTGCAAAGACTGGATTTGGATTGGAGTCCAAGCAGTCATTTTTGAGGAGTAGCCAAATTGGTGAACCTCGGTATATTGAGTGTTGTGGTGTGCTCTATTGTTCAATTTGCTTTTCTGGTTGTTAAGTTCTCTTTGCTTCATTTTTAAATGCTGTAGATATTAATATTAATAGTTACACTGATTCACCCCCCCCTCTTAGTGTCATTGTGTGAATATCACTATAATAGGGCTCTCACATGGAAAATTCATTGCAACTATAATAATCGATTGCATAAGTACTGGTATGCATCATGATCTACCAAGTTGTGAGTACTTTTTAGCTTGGAAAAATAACTGGCAGTGTCAACCGGACTATAGAAGGCATCTCAAGTTTAGTACAATATGGTTTGGTCATTGAAGGTTCATTGGATAAGCTCCAAGGTGCATCAATGGTGGAGGCGTGCCACTTGCATCGCAATTTTATGTACATTAGTTGGCTGGTAAATAAAGTGCATAAGGTACATGGAAAAATGACATCATCTTGTCCTTGGTGACTGATGGCAAACCATCAAAATGCTTCATTTGTGAAACACACTTGTGTTCCCTATGAAGGCTGAGACATTCATCAAATGAATAAATTCCTAGTGGCTAAACAAGGATGGAATGTGGCTAAGAAAGCAAATGTAAAATAGGTCCATATTATTTTTGTTAAATATCTTAGCCAAAAAAAATTGTGTGCAAAGTCTCTTTTGGCTTTAGGATTGGCATTTTGGCTAAGCTTACAAAAATCTAGATCCATTATCTCTAAAGGTTGCAAGTGGAGGCTGGGTAAGGAGAATATGATTTATTTTTGGTATGATCCCTGGTTTTTGGATAGGTCCCTCTCCCAATTCTCAAGCCTTGTCTATTTGGAACCTAAAAATAAAACTACTTTTGGGTCAAAAGTGGTAGACATTATAGAGGTTATTAATGGTCTTAAGAAATGGGAATCGTTAAACCACTCTAACCTTAATCCTATTGAGAAGGAATCTTGGACCTTTATTACCAATAAATTGAAGCTCCGGGTCATCAAACGAAGATATGAAGAGGATTTTATCTATTGTTCAAGTGATAATGATGGGACATTCTCCATAAAATTGGCCTATAAAATGCTTATTGCAGGAACTCAACCATGGGTCTTGACTTTCAAAATCTAGTTCAGGGGCTAAATCCAAAGGTTAACATTTTTTTATGGTTGGTATATCAGAATAACATATTAACCCTTATAAAATTTAAAAAAAGGGTATGTTAATGTTGAATAGATTCTACCTATGTGGCGCTAGTGAGGAACATTCCAATCGCCTATTCTTTCAATGTTCGTTCTCCTTAGAGGTTCTCAATGTTATTCTAAAATCTTTGGGGGTGAGCTGGGTGAACTCGAACCTACTTCCAGATATATGTTCTCAATGGAGGTCCTCTTTCATTTCTATGAGATAAAAGTATTTTTGGAATTTATGTTTACCTCATCTCTTATAGTGTTTGTGGAAGGAAGAAAATAATAGAGATTTTAAGAATATGAGGAGAGAATGCTTCGATCTGCACCAAATTTTTGATTAATAATTTAAAAATTATTTCTTCTCTAAATCTAGAGGAGGGAAGGTTTGAGGAGGTTGAGTTAGGACAACAGCTTGGCTTCCTTCCTAGCAATAGGAGTTTTGATTATTCAATGCCCAACTTAAGAACTCTAACCAAGTGGTAACCCCTGCCTCTAGTTGGGTTAAGTTGAACTTCGATGGTATATCCAAAGGCAACCCTAATAAAGCTATTATAGGCAGTGTGACTAGGAATGAGAGGTGTAGCTTTATTTTTGTGTTCTTAGAGAATTTAGACATCCAATCCTACTATTTTATGGAAGTTAGGGCCCTTTACCAAGGATTTTTGTTGATTGAAAATTTGGGGTGCAAAAAGGATTGTATTGAAGGTGACTCTCTTAATATTGTAAATATTATTAAAGGAGGTGCTTCAACCAGCTGGAACATCAAGTCTATGATAGCAAAATCTAGAAGAATAATTTTATCTAGGGAGAAAGATGAGATAAAGCACATTTTTAGAGAAGGTAATGGTCATTGTGACTTCATGGTCCACCCAGGCATAAATCAATAATGGTATGTCATTCTAGAGAGATGAATTTCCCCAGGGTCATTTTCAACTAGAGAGTGTGACCCTTGCTTCTTAATGTCTATCAAGAATTTTCTTCCGTTGAAGCATGAAATCGAGGTCCCACTGGTTGGGGTCATCAATTGGCTAGGGGATTCGACCTAGGTAGTGGATTTATTAGTCCTTTGGTTGAAGGAGTATCTTTTAATTTTTTTTGACCTAGCTCTTGGTGTCATTTTTACTTTCCTCAATAATTCTAGTTATAGCAAAGGTGTGGTAGGGATTAGTGTGATGTGGCTTATGTTATAGATCACATGTATCTCGAGTTGGATTGGCCATACCCTAGCCCTAAGAGTCAATGAGATAATTTGTGTCTTTTCTAATGTGATCGTGGTTATCATGATGATTTATTTGGGCCTTTTGATAGTTAGTGCTCTAATTGCAAGTCATTGGTGGAATTCGATGTATGAGTTTGGCATTTGCTTTGGGATTTTATGCATGTAAACTTTGAAGTGATGGATCTGACAATGGTTTGTTGGTTATCATTACTATATGTGGTGTTTCCCTAGAATATTTAAGTTGACATCAAAAAGTTTCTCTCTCCAATAGAGAGTGTGGCCTTCCTTGAAATAATCTATATAATTATTTAATGGTTTCCCATGGTCCTCATTATTTATACCAATCCTCTTGGTATCCAAGTTATTTTGAAAGGTGACACGATGAGAAGGATCTAGAGTCTAGAACATATTTTGCTCAAATCATGATCCTGATTCTTCTAAGGTTGGAAAGAGGTATTTTTTGGGTGTTCCTGAGGTTGGTTTAGCTATGGACTTGAGACAGTTCGATTCTGAGTTTTTAGAAATATCGAGATTATTTTGTTGATCCTGCTCCTTTTTTCTCCCTCAAAATATTTTTTGGTGGCCCTAGGTCTCCTTTGTCCAAGCCCTTCCTATATTTTTTTTTGAGGAGAATGAAAGGTATCATTCAGAACCTAAATTTCTGTGTGTTGAGGAGGATGTGAGAAAGATTTTGGAAAATGAAGGTATTTTAAAGTATTTTTTAAAGTTTCATGGATTCAAGGTGGATTTCTCCTAGTAGGTGGTGCACTCTTAGAAACAAGGAGTGGTTAATGTGGGAGGGATCAAGTTTGAAATCAATATTGCCCTGGTCATGAAGTTGATGGGGCTGCCTATGGATGACTTCAATCACAATAGAGAAAAATACTCTCTTGCAAAAGTTAAGACACTTCTTGGGTGATGGGAAAATGTTGTCCAAGATTTAGAATGGGTATAAAAGAAAGGTGCTTAAGAACCCATGGGATAGGGTGGCAGAGGTAATTATGGATTATTTTATGTTGGATGGGACTAAGGATATTCTATGAAGCTACCACATCATGTTTTTGAACCATATATAGGACAATAGGGTGATGGATATCCCTACCTTCTTGTTCAACTCCTTGACTAGATCTATAGAGCAATTTAAAGAAGAAAAAATCATGAATCCACTTCACCAAGGGTTAATTTTGCTTATATTTGAACATGTGGTGATTGCCAAGGGTGGTATAGATAGGGTGGCTTCCAACCTGGTTATCCCCAAATTTAATTCTTTCATTATGTAAGATTTTATTGAATGGGGACTACTCTAGTCATATTTTTTGTTTAAGCAATAAACTCCTGGCGGGGCCGCCTTGGTCTGAGAGACCACGATCAGGGGATTCTACACCATCAAAGTCACCCAGGAGTCGCATCTGGCCCTAATCGTACCAACATTATCAATTGAATTTTGGGTACCCAATTCAACTTTTTGGTAGGGTGGAAATTCGAACCTAGGATCTTCCTTGGAGGATTGTCCTCTCCTCTCCAACTCACCTACAACACCTGGGTAACTACTCTAGTCATATTAATTTGAAGTTTATAGAGGAGAATGTACCCAACCCTGCTACTGTTTGTAAGAAAGTAAAGGAAATTTTTAAGGGATTTGGTGCAAATCCATTGTGGCATGGAAGGGAGGACAAAATTAGGTCTAAGAGGTTGTTTTCCAAATCCATCAAAGTTGAGAAGGAGCCTATGTATGTTGAGGTTTTAGAAGTAGAACCTTTTCCTCCAAATAAAAAAGTGAGGTTGTTCTCAAGCTCGACAAGACATAGGGATAAATGTACTTCCAAAGATCAATTGTACCCTACTTCATTGAATCATATTCTCAGTTTGGTAGTAGATTACTAGTTTTCCCTCATAGATACTTTGAATGTTGTTATTGTTTGTGTGAAAGACATTATGACCATGCTATTGTGAAACCAAATGACTCCTATCGATAAGGATGTTGATTCTGTACAGGTGTAAGCTCTCTTATTTCTTTGTGTACCTTGTGTTTGTTGGAGGGTTTGCTTAATTTGGTTGTGCTCTAGCCTATGGTAGGCCTATTTGTTTTGGCTAGCCTCTGGTCTTGTTGTTTCCTTTCATTGCTCTACTCCTTTTGATGTTGTGGGTGTAGATTTGTTAATTGCTAGCTACCTAGCAATTTGATTTTTCATGTTGTTCTAGTTTCTGTAAAGTTGGTCTTGGTCTACGTTTTGCAGTGTTCCTCTTGTTGTAAAAGGTTTACGCACCCTTTCAAAACCCTTTCTTGTATCTAATAAAAAAATATCAAGAAAATCTCAGTTCAAATGATGTAACAAAGAACTTCAACTCTTTGTTCTAATAAGTAACAAAGAGCCTCCTATCTTCTATTCTAGCCACTGGAAATTATCTCAGTAAGCTGGATACCTCCTTAGCTAAGGGAATGAAATAAATGTGTAGATAAGCTAGCCAATAGAGAGGTTTTGATTGAAGAACGTGAAGTTAAATTCTTCTTTCCATGGTTAGAGGAAGTAGTCAGTTTAGTTGAAGCTAACAAGAAAATGTTGATTGTTTGAATCAATTAATTATTAAGATTTACTTTAATGTTTCTCTGATGATATTTGCTTTATTTTGTAACAATAAATTATAATTTTTGTGGTTGCACTGTATTTTAGGAAGGAAACTAGCAATCCGGATTTGGTAAAGTAGACTATAATAATGCAATGTTTTGGAAATATTGCTCTACTAAAATACAAAACATAAAAAGTAGAGGTGATGTTTTGATATTGTGAAGGTTGCTATAGGAAAATATCAATATGGATGCTAAATTATGGAATATTTGTATTCATACAAAAAAGCTAAAAAGATAAAAAAATTTAAATAAAAAATTTAAATATTTTATGTAAAATGATATAGGTTTTTAGCTATAGCATTTTAATTGAGATAAAAAGTATATCTATATGTAAACTCTTAAGTTCTAAAAAATAAAATTGTAATTTAACATAGATAAAAATCCTAAATATAATAACAAAAACTCCTATAACGATAGATATTTTCTCATTATTATTTATAATTATTAATTAGCTAAACCTTTCATTATACTTAAACCCCTTCCAAAGGATGTAGTATAATTATTGATTAGCTAAACCTTTGATTATACTTAAACCCCTTCCAAAGGATGTAGTATAATTATTGATTAGCTAAACCTTTGATTATACTTACACCCCTTCCAAAGGATGTAGTAGAGGGCACATTTATTGAATTGTTGTGTTTCATGATTTCTGTTGAGACAGACTTTGTACAACCTTTTTACTTGATCAAGTGTTTATTTCGGTTATATAAAAGAATTATTCACAATCACATTATTTATAGTAATTAATTAATAAATGAAAGTTTCAAAACCACATTCACTATTTCTATCAAATCTATTCCATAACGCTTCAATTTTTACCAACAAGAAGTGCACATCACCGCCAAAACACGCCCCCAGAAGCATTCAAACAGCCACTCAGACATCAACAAATATTACTAATATGAATAAAAGGCGTGATATATAGCAATAAATTTAAATATTTTAATATAAATCACAAAGCAATTTTACGGCTGAAGGTGGTTTGCCCGAGTGGTTAAGGGGGAAGACATAAGATTTTCTGCCAATAAGTGTGCGTGGGTTCGAACCCCACAGCCACTACTCTTTTATTAAATTTAATCCTTTTCGTCGAACGCACAGCAATTACTTGGAATCGTTTTCAACAACCCTTTTCATTTCGATACATTACTCTTTTTATTAAATATAATCCTTTTCGTTTAAAAACACCACATTTTTTTTTAATTTATAATTTAAAAATAATAATATATATTATAATATTGAATTATATTTCAGGAGTATAGCTTAATGTTTGGGTTTTGGGTCTTCTTCAGGAGGTCCATTCACGAGGATAGGGCAATGTTCGGGCTTTGGGTCTTCTTCGGGAGGTCCAACCAATGTTTCGGGCTTTGGGTCTTCTTCGGTCTAGGCCCAAATTGCAGCATGGGCAAGTGTGTCAGGAGGTCCATTCATGAGGATAGCGCAACGTTCAGGCTTTGGGTCTTCTTCGGGAGGTCCAACCAATGTTTCGGGTTTTGGGTCTTCTTTGGGAGGTTTAAGGCCCAAATTGAAGCATGGACAAGTGTGTGAGGGGTGGTTGTGTGGTGGTTGTATGTTAAATTTCCTATTGATAAGCATAGCTCTCAACTTTACAAAGGTCAATATATTACCATATTTATTAAATTTAATCCTTTTGGTTTCAATACACTACATTTTTATTAAATTTATAAATTAAAAATCATAATAGTATATATTATAATATTAAATTATGTTTCGGAGGAAGACATAGCAATGTTTCGGGCTTTGGCTCTTCTTCGAGAGGTCCAAGGTTCAACCTACGACGTGGGCAAGTGTGTGACGGGGTAGGTCTGTGGTGGTTGTGTGCTAAATTCCCTATTGATAAGCATAACTCTCAACTATCATAGGGGTTTCTCACACTAACCAAATAAAAAAATAAAAATATATATTAAATTATTTTATTATTTTCGTTTCAATACATTACATCTACATTTTTATTAAATTTATAAATCAAAAATAATAATATAGTATAATATTAAATTATGAGGTCCGAGGTTTAGACCAATTGGTTCGACCAAACCCTATAAAAGGGGTGGAGGTCCAAGGTTCAAATCTCGGACCTCGTCGGATTGAACACTTGTCCATTTCTTGTGCTTTCAGCGGTGTAAAAGGTTTAAAATAATTGTGGCATGGTGGTTATAGGAGCGGACTGCCCGAAAATCTGTGGTGGCTTTCGAGACGGATAACGTAGAATACTGTAGTGGCTATAAAAGTCGTACAACCTGCCCGAATTCATGGCGGGTATCGATTCCACCATGTAAATAAAAAATATATATTAAATTAGGTTTAAAATGATTGTGGCATGGTGGTTATAGGGGGGACTGCCGAAAATCTATGTGACAATTTTTGAGGCAGACAACGTAGAATACTGTAGCGGCTATAAAAGTCGTATAGCCTGCCCAGATTTGTGGCAGCTACCAATTCCACCATGTAAATAAAAATATATATTAAATTGTCTCGAAAGGACAGCGCAACGGTTCAAGCTTTGGCTCTTCTTCGAAAGGTCCAAGGTTCAAACTGCGGCGTGGGCAAGTGTCCGAGGGGATGGGTGTGTGGTGGTTGTGTGTTAAATTCTCTATTGATAAGCATAGCTCTCAACTATCGTAGGGGTTTCTCACACTTATAAATTATAAATAATAATAATATTAAATTATGTCTTGGGAGGACAGCGCAATCGTTCGGGCTTTGGCTCTTCTTCGGAAGGTCCAAGGTTCAAATTGCGGCGTGGACAAGTGTGTGAGGAGGTGGGTGTGTGGTGGTTGTGTTAAATTCCCTATTGATAAGCATAGCTCTCAACTTTGCAATCGTTCGGGCTTTGGCTCTTCTTCGGAAGGTCCAAGGTTCAAACTGTGGCGTGAACAAGTGTGTGAGGAGGTGGGTGTGTGGTGGTTGTGTTAAATTCCCTATTGATAAGCATAGCTCTCAACTTTACATGGGTCATGGTTGGGAGAAGACTGCTCAGCCCTATACGTTGATCATAGAGATTTCTCACACTAACCAAATAAATATATATAATTATTTTTGTTTTCTTCAATATTTTTTAAATTTATAAATTAATATTTTGAGTGTGTTCTTTATATAATGCAACGAAAGGACTAGATAATAGCACACTTTATCTTTATAAGATAAGTTATGGTGATGTACTCAATCTCTGTTAATATTTTTAGTCTATCTTTTCATAACAAATATGCAATAAAATGATTAGATTAGATGATAGTGCACTTTATCTTTATATAATAAGTTATGATGATCTAATCTATCTTTTATAAATATGAATTGTTTTAATAATAAAGATTGATTTTGTTAGGAAACACGAATTTGTATAAAAAAGAAACTAGTTTGAAGGTCAATCGAACCCCTATAAAAAGATAACTAGTTTGAAGGTCACCATTAAAGATTATGAAGAAGAAATAAAAAGGCTTTAGGGGAATTAAAAGAAATGAATAAAGAGGATATAATAGAAGAAAAAATATATATGACAATGTGAAGTTCATGATCCAAGGGATTACTAGGAATTAATGGTAAGGGAACAAGTTGAAGAATCATTAGACAATTCAAGAGTTAAATTTATAATAGAGTCCATGGAAGAAGCAACAACAAAATCCAATGAAGCCTTTTCAAAAGTGCATAAGGATGCTCCAAAAGAAAGGTATAAGAGAGATGGCTATGAATAAGTATTCAAAATAAAAAATTAATTGCTAAAAAATCAAAGGAAATAATATGTCAAGTTAAGGTTGCAATATATCGACACCCACACAACCCAGAGCAGCAACAATTTTGGAATCGTGACTTAAGGCACTAATATGTTAGATCTACATGGAGTCATAAAGGCATCAAGCATGACATTGTTTGGCAAAAAAAACATAGTGTTTCTAGATTTTAAAGGGGCAAAATAACATTAGGGGACAACAGGACCAACCATTCAAAATATCATAGCAGAGTAGTAAAAGCATGAAGTCAACAGAGCAATTATGGATAAAGTGGCACAATGACAACTTGACATCATCAAAGACCATCACTAATCAAGATTTTGTTGGAAATATGAGCAGGATTTGTTGTCATTGATGTCAAGAGTCGATTTCAGTGAGCAGGACAAAAGGAAGGATGTCAAGGAGTCAGTTATGCAAGAAAAAGATTGCTTCTAGACCTAAGGAAAATAATATTATAATGCCCCTAATTATAATATTCAAGGTGGTCAGATGAGGTCTAAAGAGAAACAAGAAGGCCCAAGAAAAATAATATTATAATATTTTATTATAATATTAGAGGTCTAAGGTTGAGACCTAAAGATTAATAAATTAATTATAATAATTTCATTATAAATTAATTTATAATTTAATTTGATTAACTCTAAAGAGTTATTAAATTAATTATAAGTTAATTATAATTTAATTATAAGTTAGTTTATAACTTAATTTAATATGCAAAGCATCGACGTCATAATCCATCTCCTCCACCGATGTCAATAAGTTCCAAAGAATGGGTATAAATACCCAAGCCTAAAAGGCTTAAAACCCATCCGCGATTTTTTATTATCTCCTAAGCAAAAAATCGTGTGTGCAATTTTTGTAAGCAAGAGAGGGAAGAAATCTCCATTGACCCTTTTTAGGAAGTTAGCGAAGGAAGAAAAGGGACAAGGCACGAAGGCCTTGTCACCACCTAGCCAAGTGGGCTAGTGGCAAGTGGAAGCGCCTTGGGAATGCGAGGTTTTGTATTCGACTCGTAGCAGGGTTGGTTGTGTAGTGTTTTTTGGGCACCAACATCGCCAAAGCTTTTTGGCTTTTGGTGCTTAAGTAGAAGACAAAGCGTCATGAGCGCTTTTGCCTTCCACGTGAGCGCTTAGCTCACACGGCTTGGTAGTCATGGCTAAGGCACTGGAGGTGTTGTGTTGTGGGATCGAATCCCGTAGGGAGCACATTGTGAGGTAATAAAATTTTTGTTATAAATTTATTTGTACTTCTAAGGTTGTATGGTGTATTTTCGAGCTTAGGGAGATATAAGGTTGATAAAATTAAATATTTTTTTATTTAATTATTTGGTGGTTTGAGTTGTTTAAGAGTGGAGTTATAAGGTTTAATAAAAGATTTATTTTTATGTGTTTTGGTGAATGCTTATTTCAAAGGAGTAATAAGGTGTATTTGAGTTTAATTATTTTTGTAATTGTGAAATATCTTGAGAGAGTGTTAGAGTGATATTTTTGTCATCTAACCTTTGAAATTGGCAAAGAGGGAAATTGTGTTTAAGATAGGTTTTGAGGTCAATTATTCAACAAACAAAAGGTATGGGCACATCTTCCTTGTGAGTGATTGTTGGATGTTGTGAATGCTAAGTTGGAGAGAAAAGGGTTGTTTGATAAGCATTGTTGAGTTTGATTGTTAAAGGTTTTCTGAGTGAGAGTTGTTGATAAAAACCTTGTTTGATAAGCATTGTTGGAAACATTGAATGAAACTTCATATGCATGATTAGGGTTTGTGCAAGATCATGAGTATCATTGTTATGTGAAGTTGAGAACTATCTTGAACTAGGGTTTGTGAAAGATCATGAGTATCATTGTTATATGAGATTGTTTGATAAGCATTGTTGGAAATAATTGAGTGAGTGTTCATATGCTTGGACTAGGGTTTGTAAGCAAGGAGTGTTTCATTGAGTGATTGATTGAGTGGAGTTGATTGAGCCTAGTCAAGTGGAAGTGTTGAAGTGATAGTTCTAATTCTATGAAACAAATTGTTCTATATTCTAAATTGATTTGAGAAAGAGTTTGAAAGTGATTGAGCATTATTGTGAGTGAGAAGCATATTGAGTCTCTAACAATTCTCTATATGTTTATGTGATAGAAAGAATTTGGAAGTGATTGAGCATTGTTGTAAGTGTGAAGCATATTGAGTCTCTAACAATTCTCTATATGTTTCTGTGAGATTGAACAATATTTTGTGTGAAACTTGTTTGAGTGATTGAAGAGGATTTTGTGTTAGATTAAGTTTAGTTGAGTAAGCTTTGTGGAAGCTTACAATTCATATTTGAGGTAAGTCTTGGTGAAGACTTGTTGAGAAGATTGGACAAGTTCTAGTGAGGACTTGTTGAGTAGATTTGAGGTAAGTCTTGGTGAAGACTTGTTGAGCAGATTGGACAAGTTCTAGAGAGGACTTGTGGACATATTAGTGTGAGCTTTTGTGGAAGCTTACAAGGCAGATTTGAGATAAGTCTTTGAGAAGACTTGAGAGCAGAGTTGATTGATTGATTTGTTCAAACCTTGGGTTAAGGTTTGGGGCAGATCTAGCAGAGTTGATTTGTGATTGATTCAAGCTTTGTGTTAAGGCTTGAGGATAGAGATTGAGTAGATTTGTGCTAGACAAAGGATTATATTTAGTGCATATTTGAGGGTAAATTTGAGGAAGTTAGATATAGAGATTGAGTAGATTTGTGCTAGATAGAAGGACTATATTTAGTATATATTTGAGGACAGATATTGAGGATAGATTTATGCTAGATTGAAGGACTATGTTTAGTGTAGATTTGAGGATAGAGATTGAGATAGATTTGTGCTAGACCGAAGGACCATGTTTAGTATATATTTGAGATAGAGCTGAGAGCAAGATTTGGAGGTGATAGAGTATAGAGGATGATAGTCTCTAGTGGATAGAGGTCCATTAGTTAGGGTAATGAGGATAGGTCTTCTGAGTGAGGGCAGGAGTCTTCAGTGGATAGAGATCCATAAGCTAATGCAGTGGAGGCAATAGTTCTTCTAGAAGATCACCAGCCATAGTAGAGGATAAGGAGTTCTCTTGTGGATAGAGATCCATGAACTTGATTAGGGGATTGGTGTCTCCTTTGGACAGAGGTCCATAAACATTGTAATAGGGAAAGGATTCCCAAGAGATTTGTTGAGAAAATATTAGTGAAATATTTTCTCCGTGGAGTAGCCCACATTGGGTGAACCATGTTAAATTGGTGTCTCTATTGTGTGTGATGATTTGTGCATTGCTTTGGTTACTACTATTGATATTGTCATTGATTATATTGGATAATACTATTTGAGAAAGAAAAGTAAAAAGTGGTCTTATACTGTTCACCCCCCCTCTCAGTATAAGCTTGTGTTCTTCAATTGGTATCAGAGTTGGTTCCTTCGAAAAAAGGTTTAACAACTTGAAGGAAGATCTTACAAGAACATAAATGGCAAAGAAAGGCAAAAGTAGAACCATGAGACACAAGAAGAAAAGAACACACATGGTCATGAAAGAAAAGGAAGATGAATTTAATGTTGTTGTTTTGGGAGGAAAAATGGAAATAGATTCAAGAGATGAATCAAGCAATGGAGAAAAGGCCAGATTGATAAATTTTTGTACAAGATGTAGGAAGATAGGTCACCATGCAGCTTATTATCCACAAGAAGGTGAAGAATATTTTGTTTGTGGTCAACTCGGTCATGATGCAAGTTATTGAAATGGGTTTAGTAGAAGTGAAGATGAAGATGATACTTTCATAATTGAAGTCCTAGAGGATGGTTCATAAAAGGATAACAAGGACAATCAAAATAGGTATGAAGAAGAAACTCTACTTTGGACAATAGAAGAAATTGAAGACCAAAGAAAAGAGAAAAATTCAGAAAAATAAAAGGAGGAAGCCACTCTTAAGGAACTTGTTGAGTTGAAAAGGGAGAACTTAGAATTAAAGGCTCAAATACAAGAGGATGAGAAATGTAAGACAAAGCTTCTACAAGATCTCTCTGACTTGAAAGATAAGATTGAAAAGGCAAGGAGAGCTGAAAAAGGTATGGTTGAATAGTCAAAGGTAAAAGAGCTAGAATGTGAAAGACTTATTGTTGATCTTGAAGAATTAAAAAGGGAGAACTCGGGATTAAGGGTTCAAGCTCAAGAAGATGAGAAAGCAAAAGCAAAGTTTCTACAAGAGCTCACTAACTTCAAAATTAAGGTTGAAGAAGCAAGGAAAATTGAAGAAGGTATGGCTAAAAAATTAAAGATAAAATATCTAGAGTGTGAAAGATTAGAACATGAGATAGTTTCACTAAGGATGGAAGTGAAAGACTCTAAGGACAAGCTACACAAGTTTGAGAAAAATTCAAAGACCTCTGGACAGGATTATCAGTGCACAAAGATCATCAATCACCAAAATAGGACTTAGTTTTGAAGAAGAACAAGGGAAATAGGAAGTAGAAAAAGGAGAGTCAAGCTCAAGCACCAAAGAAGAAGAAGCTTAAAAAGAAGAAAGTGAAATAGAGAGTGAGACTTCTAAGGATAATTTGGACAATAGAAATTTCAACAAGGAAAGGAACAATGCACAAATAAGGAACAGATGGAATAGGAAACAGGACAGGGTAGAAGAGACTAAGAGACCAATGGGGTCAAGGCAAGGTTTCTTCAATGGATGATGCTTCTCATGTCATAGGTTTGGGCACAAGGCTACACAGTGTAGGACACATGAAAGACAGGAATATGGAAGTTTCAAAAATAGGCAGCTTTTTCAAGGGTATTGCTACTCTTGTAATCAGTTTGGTCATAAGGCAATAAATTGTAGGGTTCATGATAGGAATGGATATGGCTTCACCAGGAGGAACTCCAAGACATTTGCACCTCCAAGGAATCATAACATTAAGTGTTATAAGTGCAATAATGTTGGGCATATAGCAAAGTGGTGTAGAACAGAATTTCTAGAACTTCCAAGGACATGCAAGAAAGAGGATTCTCAAAAGGTTCAAAAAGGTATGACTACAAAGGTATGGAAGAGAGTGGAAAAATGTAAAGATCAGTGTATGCTGGGAGTAGAGATACTCCCACCCCAGAATTAACCACCTCAAAAGGATGTGGGGGAGGGGCTAAGCTAAGAGTCTCATTCTTTAGCCCCGAGCCCCAAAGGTGACCCTTTGCCATTGATGACAAAGGGGGAGAGATTTGAGTTAGGAGGAGAGCATTCAGTAAGGGGGAGCAGTTTATCAAGGGGAGAAGAACAGGAAAAGGTAAAAGGAATGGTAAAAATAAAGTGGGTTGCCATCAATGACAAAGGGGGAGATTGTTAGAAATATGAGCAGGATTTGTTGTCATTGATGTCAAGAGTCAGTTTTAGTGAGCAGGACAAAAGGAAGGGTGTCAAGAAGTCAAATATGTAAGAAAAATATTGCTTCTAGACCTAAGGAAAATAATATTATAATGCCCCTAATTATAATATTCAAGGTGGTCAGATGAGGTCTAAAGAGCAACAGGAAGGCCCAAGAAAAATAATATTATAATATTAGAGGTCTAAGGTTGAGACCTAAAGATTAAATTAATTATAAATTAATTATAATAATTTCATTATAAATTAATTTATAATTTAATTTTATTAACTCTAAAGAGTTATTAAATTAATTATAAGTTAATTATAATTTAATTATAAGTTAGTTTATAACTTAATTTAATAAACCCTAGAGTTAGGGTTATAAAGGGCATATGCAAAGTGTCGACATCATAATCCATCTCCTCCATCGACGTCAATAAGTTTCAAAGAATGGGTATAAATACCCAAGCCTAAAAGGCTTAAAACCCATCCATGATTTTTAATTATCTCCTAAGCAAAAGAGCACACAATTTTTCATAAGCAAAGAGATGGAAGAAGTCCTCGTTTGACCCTTTTCGATAGTTAGCGAAGGAAGAAAAGGCACAAGGCATGAAGGCCTTGTCACCATCTAGCCAAGTGGGCTAGTGGCAAGAGGAAGCGCCTTGGGAATGCGAGGTTCCATGTTCGACTCACAGCAGGGTTGATTGTGTAGTGTTTTTTGGGCGCCAACGTCGCCAAAGCCTTTTTGGCTTTTGGTACCTAGGTGGAAGATAAAGCATTTCGTGGGCCCTTTTGCCTTCCATGTGAGTGCTTAGCTCACACGGCTTGGCTGTCGTGGCTAAGGTGCTGGAGGCACTGTGTTGTGGGATCAAATCCCGTAGGGAGCACTTTGTGAGGTAATAAATTTTTTGTTATAAATTGATTTGTGCTTCTAAGGTTGTATGGTGTATTTCTGAGCTTAGGGAGATATAAGGTTGATAAAATTAAATAATTTTTATTTAATTATTTGGTGGTTTGAGTTGTTTAAGAGTGGAGTTATAAGGTTTAATAAAAGATTTATTTTTATGTGTTTTGGTGAATGCTTATTTCAAATAAGGAGTAATAAGGTGTATTTGAGTTTAATTATTTTTGTAATTGTGAAATATCTTGAGGGAGTGTTAGAGTGATATTTTTGTCATCTAACCTTTGAAATTGGCAAAGAGGGAAATTGTGTTTAAGACAGGTTTTGAGGTCAATTCTTCAACAAACAAAAGGTATGGGCACATCTTCCTTGTGAGTGATTGTTGGATGTTGTGAATGCTAAGTTGGAGAGAAAAGGGTTGTTTGATAAGCATTGTTGAGTTTGATTGTTAAAGGTTTTTCTGAGTGAAATTTGATGATAAGAAACCTTGTTTGATAAGCATTGTTGGAAATATTGAATGAATCTTCATATGCATGATTAGGATTTGTGAAAGATCATGAGTATCATTGTTATGTGAAGTTGAGAACTATCTTGAACTAGGGTTTGTGCAAAGATCATGAGTATCATTGTTATGTGAGATTGTTTGATAAGCATTATTGGAAATAATTGAGTGAGTGTTCATATGCTTGGACTAGGGTTTGTAAGCAAGGAGTGTTTCATTGAGTGATTGATTGAGTGGAGTTGATTGAGCCTAGTCAAGTGGAAGTGTTGAAGTGATAGTTCTAATTCTGTGAAACAAATTTTTCTATATTCTAAATTGATTTGAGAAAGAGATTGAAAGTGATTGAGCATTATGGTGAGTGTGAAGCATATTGAGTCTCTAACAATTCTCTATATGTTTATGTTATAGAAATAATTTGGAAGTGATTGAGTTTTTGTAAGTGTGAAGCATATTGAGTCTCTAACAATTATTTATATGTTTATGTGATAGAAAGAGTTTGGAAGTGATTGAGTTGTTGGAAGTGTGAAGCATATTGAGTCTCTAACAATTCTCTATATGTTTTTGTGAGATTGGACAAGTTCTAGTGAAACTTGTTTGAGTGATTGAAGAGGATTTTGTGTTGATCTAGTTTAGTTGAGTAAGCTTTGTGGAAGCTTACAATTCATATTTGAGGTAAGTCTTAGTGAAGGCTTGTTGAGCAGATTGGACAAGTTCTAGTGAGGACTTGTTGAGAAAATTTGAGGTAAGTCTTGGAGAAGACTTGTTGAGCAGATTGGACAAGTTCTAGAGAGGACTTGTGGATAGATTAGTGTGAGCTTTTGTGGAAGCTTACAAGGTAGATTTGAGACAAGTCTTTGAGAAGACTTGAGAGCAGAGTTGATTGATTGATTTTTTCAAACCTTGGGTTAAGGTTTGGGGTAGATCTAGTAGAGTTGATTTATGATTGAGTCAAGCTTTGTGTTAAGGCTTGAGGACAGAGATTGAAAAGATTTGTGCTAGATCAAAGGACTATGTTTAGTGTAGATTTGAGGATAGAGATTGAGGATAGATTTGTGCTAGATCGAAGGACTGTATTTAGTGCAGATTTGAGGATAGATATTGAGGATATATTTGTGCTAGATCGAAGGACTGTGTTTAGTGCATATTTGAGACAGAGCTGAGAGTAATATTTGGAGGTGACAGAGTATAGAGGACAATAGTCTCTAGTGGATAGAGGTCCATTAGCTAGGGCAGTGAGGATAGGTCTTATGAGTGAGGGCAGGAGTCTTCAGTGGATAGAGATCCATAAGCTAGTGCAGTGGAGGCAACAATTCTTCTAGAATATCACCAACCAAAGTAGAGGATAAGGAGTTCTCATGTGGATAGAGATCCACGAACTTGATTAGGGGATTGGTGTCTCCTTTGGACAGAGGTCCATAAAAATTGTAATAGGGAAAGGATTCCCAAGATATTTGTTGAGAAAATATTAGTGAAATATTTTCTTCGTGGAGTAGCCCACATTGGGTGAACCATGTTAAATTGGTGTCTCTATTGTGTGTGATTATTTATGTATTTCTTTGGTTATTGCTATTGATATTGCCATTGATTATATTGGATAATATTGTTTGGGAAAGAAAAGTAAAAAGTGGTCTTATACTGTTCACCCCCTCTCAGTATAAGCTTGTGTTCTTCAACTTTCATTTAGATGGATGGATGAAAAAGATTAAAAATTATCAAGAAAAAGGATGCCAAATTTTTGTATTTACAAAAAAATTTGAAGAAGATCCAAAAAAATGAATATAAAAAATCAAACTTTTTGTAAAAAAATATGCAAGTATCTAGTTATAACATCTTAATTGAGATGAGAATTGAATATATTTGTAAACTCTCAAGCTTTACAAAAGAGAGTTGTGATTTATCAAGGATGGGGGACCCAAGTACAACCCTTTTTCTCAAGAAAAAAAATAGATTGACTTTGCTAGGTTTGCTTTTTAAAGTAAAAAACAATTAATTGATTGAGTTAATACTATTTGATAAATTTATTTATTTATTATAATTATTTTTTAAAATTATAAATTAAGAATAATATTTTTATCAAGGCCAAAATGCATTGACTCAAAGTTAGAGATAAGGTCTTTAAGAATTGTTTCCATTGTCTTAAGCCCAGTTATCATATTGATTACATCAAGGCCATTCAAGAGGTTGGGGTTCAAATTACAGCCTTGTCTAAGGTTACTCAAGCCTTTTTTTATCACTATAGGTAGGTCTTTTCCTCATAGAAACCTTTAGACCAGAGGGAGCAAGCCCTCTAGGATTGTCTTGTTGTGGTTCCCAATAAATATTGTGATGCTTATAGAGTTTCATGTGATAAACCACTCTCCCTCAAAGACTTACATGAGGCCCTCTTTCAAATGAACAATGATAAATGTCTTGGACTAGATGACTTCCCTTATGACTTTTACAAAGATCTTTAGGATCTTGTAGGCCTTAATTTTCTATAAGTTTATCGAGAACCTTCAATCAATGGCTCTCAATTAACAAGGGTAGTATAAAATTTATTCCAAAGGCTGAAGACCCTGAGTTGATAACCAATTGGTGTTCGATCATCATTATCCATGTGTCATACAATATCATCATCAAAGCCTTAGCCTTGCATCTATGCCATTTGCTTTTTTCCATCATCAAACCAAATCAAACAGGTTTCATCAGAAGTAGATATATATTAGATAATATCTTGGCTATATGGGAGGGAATAGAATGGGCTAAAAAATCCAACCAACCTTTTTTTCTCAAAATTTACTTTGAGAAATCCTATGACCACATTGAGTGGTACTTCATTCTTGTCATGCATAAATACCTAGGTTTTGGAAATGGTTTCATCTCTCTGGTCAAGGTACTCTTTGCAGATGCCTCTACTATCCTCATTATCAACAAAACTCAATCAGTGGCTATTTACATTTCTTTTTCAATCATACAAGGTTTTCCTCTTGCCTCCTCTCTATATGTCATTACAACTAAAGGTTTCAATTATATCCTAGCTCATCAAGCCAATTTCGGTCTTGTTAAGGGTATTTTCCTTCCCAATAGTTAATCCCAAATAATCAATGGACACTTTGTAGATGACTATTTCCTCACATTGGTTGAGGATGAAAATTCCTTCACTTAGGTCATTCACTATTTGGGTATTTTTTGTCTTGCATTTGGCTCTAACATATAGTAGTGAAAGACTCTATTTTCAATAGTCTACATCTCCCCTCCTAGATTGGTTGACTCAATTTTAGTGGAGATGGATATAGGATGGGGAAGTGTTTTGGTTCTTGGGTATCCCCTTTGCCTTCATAGTTCTCCTTCAAATATTTGGAGAAACATGATACAAAACATTGAAGCCAAGCTTGCTTACTAGACCACTAAAAAGCTTTTCCTTACTGACAAGTTTTAGATATGCTCCAATATCTTAGTTGCAACACACGTATATTACTCCTTATGTTGGGTCCTATTCAAGGCTTGTTATCAAAAGCTGGAGAAGTTGCTCATATATTTTCTCTAGGCAAGTTCTATCTCTGGATCTACTTTCCATATATTAGCCTCAAAATTTAGATGTTTACCCAAGAAGAATGGGGGAATGGGTCTTCTTGACTACAAATGCCAAGGTATGATCTTATATGCCAAATGGATAATCAAAGCTATCAAAGGCAAAAAAGCTTGGAAAGTGTTGGTTTGACATTGCATTACCTTAGGTTCTGCTTAGGTTCTTGTAATCAACCATGCCAAATCTATGCATTACCTTGGGTCCCTCCCTTATTATTGCCCCAATTTCCTTCAAAATTACAAACTCTTTTAATATTTATGACATTTGTCAGGCTTGGGAAAACATCAAACCATGGATCCAATGGAAAGACAATGATCTTTAGGATGGGCTTTCCATAAATTCTATGAACCTCTAGTGGTCCCCTATCCTAACTATCTAGGAAATCCCTTTTGCCCAAATCCCTTAGATGCATGCACACAAATTCTATAAGAGGGGTATATCTACAATGACCAGCTTTTTTGGCCAATTGACTAGGGATTGGCATCCCTAGGATTATATCAAATTTAGGTTTAGACTCACCTTTATCGATAAGGAAACCTTTGAGGTAGTTAAAGCAAATATACCATATTCTATGTTTTACAAGATCACAGTGTGCTCTCAATGTCCTTGGTGGAAGGACTGGTAGTGGTATCCAAAGACACCCCTCAATCATTAGGCCAACTTGAGTTATGAATGGCTATCACCATACTTATCCATGGTTGACAAACTAAATTCTCATTGGGACCTCTCTTCACCTAGGTATATTTGGATCCATTGCTTTCACACTGTTAAAAATCTTGTAGTAAAATAAAATCACATCCACATGATATTGCAATAATAATAGAAAATAAGCTTGAAATCAACAATATTGCAATATGAAATATAAATGCAACAAATTATATTGCAAATTTCAAAAACACATTATAGAATTGCAATCCTCTTCAAGGGGGTAACCTCCTTAGAAGTAGAGCTTCAATACAACAAAATATAATATGTCTCTTCTCTTGATCTTTTGTCTCTTTTATAGACTTTAGCTACCCTAACCCTAATGCTCAAGGGTTCCCATCCATGTGCAAGTGGGGGCCCGAGCTAGTAACTCCTAAATAATAAACATTACATCTTTAAATTATACCCTTTTATAATAAAAAATAGTTACATCATATAAAATAATGATTACATCATATGGACCCATAAGCCTAGGTGCCTGAAGTACCACATGACTAAACAATTATTAATAATATTAGAATGGGGTCTTAACATGCCCATCCCCTTCAAAAAAGCTTTGTCCTCAAATTTAGAGATGACAAAATTGTTATTGAAGTTGTTGAAGACACTCTCATGTGGCATCTTCCTACCACTAGACCAAGACTTAGGTGATGGATAAAAAAAAGTAAAAAATTGGTTAAGTATAGAGACTTCCAGATATTTGGTACCTCCATTGGATGTGGACAGCTATTGAAACCCGTCACCTGACAGATAACAAAAATAAAAAATTTGGCTAAGTATGGAGACTGACAAAGATTTGGTACCTCCCCTAGATGCAAACAAGTACAAAAAACCTATCATTCGATAGATGCTAAAGATGTAGAAATTTGGTTAAGTGTGAAGACTACCAGAGATCTTATACCTTGTCAGGTTGTAAATGGGTACAAAAAATCCATCGCCCAACAGATGTTAGAAAGAGCCAAAACTTAGCTAAGTATGGAGACTGCTAGAGATTTGATACCTCCACTAAAAGCGGATGGGTACAAAAATCCCTTCGTATTTACAAAAAAAACATCACCTGATAGATGTTGAAGATACAAAAAATCGTCTAAATATAAATATTGTCGAAGATCTTGTACCTCGTAAGGTTGCAGATGAGTACAAAATATTTGTCACTCTATAGATGTTAGAAAGAGACAAAAATTAGCTAAGTATGGAGACTATAAAAGATTTTGTACCTCCACTAGATGCGGATAGGTACCAAAAACCTATCGCTCGACAGATGCTGAAGACTTAGAAAATTGGATAAGTATGGATACTATAAAATATTTGGTACCTCCATTGGATGTGGATGGGTACCAAAGAACTCATCACCTGACAAATGCTGAAGATACAAAAAATTGGCTAAGTATGAAGACTGCTGGAGAAGTTGTACCTACAGGAAGAATAGAAGGATCTCAAACCTCCATCACCTGGTAAGAGGTAAAAAAAGTTCAAAAGTGACTAAGAATAGGAAACACTAAAAATATTATGCATATAGTGCAACAGTGGGGTACTAAAATTCCATCACCTAACAACCATTAGAAGACACGTGATAGTAAAATTGAACAAAAAAATCTACACCCAACATGTTGTCAACAAATAGATATTAGAGCTTCAACATCATCCAAAGAGTAAGCAGTCAGTATCATAACATTACAGATTTTTGAGGCATGTTATCAAAGAATCCTAATGACCAGACCACTCATAATTTCTCATGTAGATGCATGATTGTGGGAGAAGTTGAGGCCACCAAGAAACATATGCAGACAACACAACCACCAATATTTTAGATGGAACCTATTCAAGCCACATCGGCATACCATAACTTGTTGGTTACAACAAACGTGTTGTTAGGCATATTTGTAGGCTGATAGAGGGTCTGACATGACAACAATCCACTCTCAAGGCAATGGCCCAAATAACATAATACATTATAAAGTTATATATATTATAATGTAAGAAGTTCTAGAGGTCAACTCTTTAGTATTTACAATTTGCATTATTATATGAGCTCTATGCCTCTGCTAAAAAAATATTAGATTATTGTTTAATATCTTGTCCATGTTTCCTGCTAGAAATGTATGTATGAACTGATACTCATTTTTATTTAATGCTAATTGAATGTGTACAATAGTTATTCTACTCATTGGAGTTTTATTGTATCTGCATGTTTTAGTGCTAAAATGAGTAACATTTATTTAAATAAATAATAGTATTTTATGTAAGTTATGATGACAAGCTGATATGTTAAGTGGTATGCTCATAATTTATTAATAGTTGGTTTCATACATAATGTATTTTGATGTTGCTAAATCTGCACCATTATAAGTTCTAGCTTCAAATCCTTTCATTTCTTTTAGCACCCTTTTCAACCCCCTATTTTTAGGATTAGCTAGTTAGGATTTAAAAGGAACCGGCCTACTCCGGATATTGATGCTAAAAACTTCCCTTCTTCAAGGTCTTTCAATATTGGTCAAAGTCTCAAGGTGCATATTTTAACCTTCGGCAAAATTTGAGACCAACAAGATGGAGTTATATCTTCATTATTTTTTGGACCTCGGGGCTTGCTTGATTATTTTTCTAACTGATCAACCAGCCTAAAGGCTTCAAAAACTTAGTCTATGTATTCAGGAATTGCCATCGATTCCTTTGATTTTGCAATCTCTTGGCCAACATTTAACTAATATTTCTTGACATCAATTATATTCTCAGGATACTGATTAGCTAATTGTGTTTGTTGAGCTTATTTCACATCAGAATAAATAGAAATGACTTTATCCTTTGACTTCATAATCTTTTCGTTTAGGACAGGTTCATTCCTACTAGTTTTTTCATCATTCTTAGTTGTAGTATTTTTGGTATTTTTCTCTCCTACTATTATATTGGCATATATCCTTTTTGGTGCCTTTGTTTCTTTTGTTGTGGGTGGAAGTTTAGAAATGAAACAAGTGATTTATGAAGAATTTTTGCATTCTCAAGGACTAGAGCTTTTTGTTGATGATTTATAGCGTATACATCCATCTCTTTTTCAAATTGTACTATTTTAGTTTCACCCTCATGATTCCAACATAAATTGATCCTAATATCATATTTGGATTCATATTCAAGGTTAACATTGGAATGCAAACCAGCGTTATGCATAGCAGTGAAACTTCGCCATTGGGGGTGAAAAAACCCATTTTTGAAAATTCAAATTCGCAAAATTTTTGAGACCCGGACGTCGGCCATGTAGCCAAAATTTTTGGGAAAAAATAAATTTTCGGTGTCGGTTAGCCGTCCTTTGATGAGAGTATCACGAATATTTTAAAAAATTCACAAGTAATCCCGCCTAAATAAAGTACCCTTTTAGCCCTAAAATTTTAGAATTTCTAAATTATCCCGCCAAACTCGCCAAGTATACCTCTATATATAATTAACACCCTAGGGAAAATACCTACACAATTCTTCACAACATCGAAACCTTTTCTGCTACCGACCGCAACAAATTCAGCAACCGAACGGAATAGTGTCATGTTCTGCAACCGTACATAACTAATTCTGCAACCGATCGAAATAGTGTCCTACTCTGCAACCGGACAAAACTAATTCTATAGTCGATCAGACACTTTTGTGTCCATAACCTACTGTGCAGTCGAACGATGCCTTCCTAGCTTTCGACCATTGTCGTGCAATCGGACGAAGTTTTTTATGCTTTCGGATACAACCGTGCAACCGAGTGGGTCTTTTATGCCACCGAAACCATTTCTGAATCCGGACACTTCCGTGCAACCGGACGGAACCATTTCTGAATCCGGACACTTCCATGCAACCGAACGAAACCATTTCTGAATTCGAACACTTCTGTGCAACCGAACGAAACCATTTCTGAATCCGGACACTTCTGTGCAACCGAACAAAACCATTTTTGAATTCGAACACTTTTGTGCAACCGAACGAAACCATTTCTGAATCCGAACACTTTCGTGCAACCGAGCGGACCTGTGTTTACCAAGATCATTGTCTACGTGCGACCGAAACCAGTATCTCTGCATACGGACATAATATCTTTTAGCACCAGGTTCTCTGTCACTTCTCTGCTTTTCTTTATATTGCCATGTTCTGCTTGTTATTTTTCCAGGTTTTGAATGTCATTGCTCTGTTGAGTCTGTTCCCTTGTTTTTCTCTGTTTTGTCATTGCTCTGTTGAGTCTGTTCCCTTGTTTTCTCTATTTTTCTTTGATTCTTAGTTTTAATTAAGATCTTTTTTTATTGCTAAGATTATACATAAGTAAATGCTTTGGTTCTCTATTGACATATTGATGCTCTTTTTCTCTATTAGAGTGCTTTCACCAGAATAATAACTAGTGGCATAAACTGATAAAATCACAATAAAGAATGGCTGGAAAAAAGTATGTATAATTTACTACCCAACAATTGTTTATTCTATTTACAATAATATCTAAAGGCCTCCAGAAAATACACCCTCTTTAACTTTTTTTTGTCACTAGTAAATTGTCACCAAGTGATGGAAAGAAGGGCACCAAATCTTCTGCTGAAAAGAGTATCCTCAAATATTTTAGCCAAACTTCGAAATGCGACAAGCCAACGACATCTGTGCAAATTCAAGGTACAAATGATTTTTTACTTCCCAGTATGTGCTTGATTGACGATTTGTATATTTTTTTGTAAATTTTTTCATCCAATAGTGATAAAAAATATTATGGTATCCTACTATGCAGAATACCCTGTCGATCCCGATATGCCTCCACTTGAAGATATTCCCCAAGAAGAGATGACTTTCATTGAAAATCCCCTTAGAAATGACATCCAACAAACACCTGATGACAACACGCAAAATGACATCACAATTGAAAATGAAAGTGATAAATCAAAATCATTACAAGCGTCAATTGAATCTTCAACCAAAAATTCCAAAAAAAGAAAAGCATCTCTCTGGATACTTGGAAGGGGATTTAGGAAAGAATGGGCAAAAATATTTCCCTGGCTTGAGCCTCTCATGACTGAGGATAACCAAATTGATGAAAAAGAATGTAGATGCAAAATTTGCAGTTGGAGACTTGGTAAGGATCATAGGCTTCAAAACAAGATTGATACAATTGAAAAACATGTTGGCAAATGTTATGTTAAAGTTATAAAAAGTAATGGTGAAGTTAGTAAAGAAGTTAAGTGGAAGGATGCATCAGAATGTATGCATTTAAGATATGCTATAGAATATGACAATCACTTAAAGCAACAACAATCTCTTGTTGAGAAAGGTGGAACAATTGGAGCCCAATTTGACAAATTACATAAGACTATTTTAGCTTCAAAAAGTAAGCAGTTTGCCATTGTTTACAATATTCTCAAGAAAGGTAGACCAATGTCCGATTTTATTGATTATAAGCAGCTATTATGCCTTTTTAATGTGCAAAACCTTCCTAGTTCTCATTGGTCAGACCGAAGTGGTTGGGAAATGGTAAAATGTTTATCTTTGGTTGAGAAAGAAGACCTAAGGCAGCAAGTAAAACTTGCCAAATTCATTTCACTTTCTATTGATGAGGTAACAACTTGTGGATAACACTTCTTGGATTTGCATGCATGTGTACACATTTCAAAATCATGTTAGAAGGCCTATTTTGTTGGGAATACATAAGATGTTGGAAAGTTCAAATGCAAAAAATATTTATAATGTTGTTGTTAAAAGTTTAAAGAATATTGCGGGAATGAATGATATAGACATTGCAACAAAGTTAATTTGTGTTGGAGCTGATGGAGCTGCTATTATGCAAGGTCACAGGTCTGGTCTGTGTGTTCGACTCCAAACCACAGTTGCACCATATATGATCCCCATTCACTGTATGGCTCATAGAGTAAATCTTGCATATAAAATTGTGAGCACATTTTCAAATGTTGCTAAAGTTGAAAACCTTGTTCGTGATATTCATTCTTATTTCTCATTAAGTCCGAAAAGATTTGTAGAGTTTCAACAATTTGCACTAGGAGTTACAAAAGGGAAAAAATTGTTAAAAGATGTGGATACAAGATGGATTTCACTGTTTCAACCTGCTCAGAGAGTTTTGGCAGAATATCAATCACTAACAGGGTTTATGCATGCAAATCGCATAATAGTTGATAAGGCAAAAGATATGTTGTTCCGTTTGACTGACTTGGAAACACTTTTGACATTATGTGGTATTCTTCCAATGTTAAAAGAAATGAACAGATTAATTAATCTTGCACAAGAGAGATCTATCTATATCATTGATTTTATGAGGATGAGAAAACAAATATGCGTGCTTCTTGATTCATTATATGTGTCTAATGCAGATTTTATAGAACCTCGTATTTGATAGTTGGAATACATTGATAAACGTGAACAATCCAAAAAGCTTTTTGAAGTTTGACATCAATGATCATCTCTCGTATTAATGTTCATGAAAAGATGATACTTGTTTATTGTTTTGAAAGGCAATCAAGTATTGTTGTGGAATATTTTGAAGAAGTTCCTGTAACACATAATAGATTTCATGTTGTAATATAGAAAACAAAGAGTAATTTGTCAAATATAGCAAAAACTTTGATAGGTGAGATAAGAGAACGGTTTCAGAGAGATGAGTTGCTTGAGTCCATGGGTGTGGTTAACCCCATGTTTTGGGGGCCTTGTACTGAATACAGTTCTACAAATGATTTGTTTATTAAATATATGGGTAATCTCATTGACCATTTCAGTAAGAGTGTTGAAGTCAATGGTGTAGCAATTAATGGTATACTCAACAGTGAACTTTTGAAAGAACAGTCATCGCATTTTGGAAGAACAATGGTTTTGCAAACATCACTTATGTCAAGTGTCCATGAGATTGGTTCCACTACACGTTTGTGGCAAAAATTGTATCCAAGCACAGTCTTAAAAGATACTATAAGTGAATACTTTCGTTTATATGAATTATGTGAAACAATGATTTTGGGGTCAATCGAAGATGAAAGAGTTTTCAGTGCACTTGCTTTTGTTAAATCTAAAATCCGCAACAGACTTGACAAGAATTTAGAAAATTGTTTAAGAATTTATGTGTCCTCATATCAATTGGATACATTTCCGTATGACAGGGCGTTGGAATACTGGAGTTCCTTGGTAGATAGAAGAGGAACGTTGAATACGATTGATAACGACGATGATGATGCTTTCAGTGATCAGATGGTGGAGACACAGATTTCTGCTATGCTTCATAATGATTCTGGACAAGCTGATATGTTTCAGCTTCCATAGTGATAATTTTCCATGATTTCATTGACAATAATAAACACGAACTGATTTGATAGCAAATTTCTCAATATTGTTCCAGATTTATATGATTTCAATGAATTGTTGTTTTAAATCATATTATTGTTTTAAAATTACATGGCTTAAATCATTTTTGTAGATTGTAAAATTTTATGTTTGGGTCTTAGTGTCTGAACTCTCATTTCATTGACAATGATAAACACAAATTGGTTTGATAGCAGATTTTTGAATATTGTTCCAGATTTATATTATTTCAATGAATTATTTTTTTCATAACTTTCATGTGCATCATAACTTTTTTCAAACCGAAATAAGCTATTGCAGTCTTTTTAAAACGTTTTCAAACAAATTGAAATTGTATGTTTGGGTCTTAGTGTCTCAACTCTCATTTCATGGACAATGATAATAACGAATTGATTTGATAGCAGATTTCTGAATATTGTTCCAGATTTATATTATTTCAAGGAATTGTTTTTTAAATCACGTTATTGCTTTAAAATTACATGGCTTAAATCATTTTTGTAGATTGTAAAATTTTATGTTTGGGTCTTAGTGTCTGAACTCTCATTTCATTGACAATGATAAACACAAATTGGTTTGATAGCATATTTCTGAATATTGTTCCAGATTTATATTATTTCAATGAATTATTTTTTTCATAACTTTCATGTGCATCATAACTTTTTCAAACCGAAATAAGCTATTGCAGTCTTTTTAAAATATTTTCAAACAAAACTAGATATTGCATCATAACTACAAATTAGATATTAGATATTGCAGTCTTTTTCAAACCCAAATTATGTGCATCATATATTTTTCAAACCGAAATTAGATATTGCAGTCTTTTTTAAAACATTTTCAAACAAAAAATTTCAAATTAACTAGTTCAAAAAGATTTATATTACATCGTTCAAACATTTTGAAACCCAAAAATTACATAACATTTTCAAACTCAAATATTACATTACACTTTCAAACCGAAATTAGATATTACAATCTTTTTAAAACATTATCAAACAGAAATTACATGACATTTTCAAACAGAATATTTCATATTAACTAGTTCAAAAAGAAACATATTACATCATTCAAACATTTGTAAACATAAATATAACATAACATTTTCAAACAGAAATTAATATATTGCAATCTTTTTTTAAACATTTTCCAACTCATATCTCAAATATTACATACCAATTTCAAATAGAAATTCCCAAATATTAGATAACATTTTCAAACTCAAATATTACATAACATTTTCAAACCCAAATTTTGTGCATCATAACTACAAATTAACTATTTCAAAAAGACATATATTACATCTTTCAAACACTTTAAACCCAAATATTACATACCATTTTCTAACTCAAATACTACATAACATTTTCAAACCGAAAATAAATATTCCAGTATTTTTAAAACATTATCAAACATAAATTACATGACATTTTCAAACATAAAATTTCATATTAACTAGTTCAAAAAAAATATTTTACATCGTTCAAACATTTGTAAACTCAAATATAACAAAAAAATTTCAAACATAAATTAATATATTGCAGTCTTTTGAAAACATTTTCAAACTCAAGTCTCAAATATTACATACCAATTTCAAATAGAAATAACATATTTCAGTCTTTTTAAAACATTGTCAACATTTTCAAATTTCAATCTTTTGATTGGTGCTTGGATGCTTCACTAGTGTTTGGAGTTGTCGTTTCTTTTCCTTTAACAACTTCTGTTTCTTCTAGCAGTGCTCCAACTCTAACAAGGTTGTCACGTACTTTCACAATACTTGACACACATGCAACTTCTTCTTTGTTTGGATCTTCAAGTATTGTTGGAAGCGTTTCTTTCATTTTATCAAGCACCTTTTCTGGATCTTCATGCAGCTTCTCTCTGATGTATTTTTTTAAATGATTGTTTTCTGAAATCTTTGACTGCATTTTCTTTTTCATTTCCATTGATTTCATCAAACATGATTTTGTTGTAAGAATATTGACATCCATGCTCTTAACCTATGTTTTCAAGTTTTCAAAATTTGACTGCAAAACAAATTGAAAACTTAATTCAAAAGGGATATATTGAAATTATTACAAATTTTCAAGAAATATAAAAATTTAAATGCAATAGAAAATTGGAATATATATAACTTTTTTACCTCATCCAATTCTTTTGCAGCCTCAGCAACTGCAACCCTATCCTTATCAGAAGCCCATAAGTTGTAAAATGCTTGGGCTTCAACATTAACATTCTCCAATCTACCAACAACAACATTTAAGACATCATCTTCATAAATAAAATCAGATTTAACTATTCCTGAAGTAGCCTATTTTAGCAAGCCATCAAGCTTTTCAGGTTCATATTTGACTAAAGAATAATTGCAAAAGCTAAAGAAAAGCATAAAATGTAAATTTTAAGATGTTATTTGTAAGATGATCAAGATAATGCTAGTCTTGCATCAATACCATAGAAATATTAGGAGTAATTGGAAAGTAAATAAGAGGGAACAAGTAAAATATTATGCTATATAATAGAGTTTTGAACTACTATTATAATTTAAAAAGTTGTAGTAGAGGTTTCAATGCTACCTTATACAAAATAAGAAGCATGAAGATCCTTCAACATGAAATGAAAATGAAATAGGACCATGTTTAGTCTATAATAAGATTGAAAAGCATGATATGACAAGTGAATGCAAATATACTTAAGATGCAAGGAAATACAATGTATGAACATGAAATTAGATGAAGAGAACAAGCATATGAAGCTCATAAATAGACATGAAAAGTAAGAGATATGGCCTACAAATAAATATGTTAGATGCAATAGAGATAATGCCTGCAAAACATTGGAGATTAGAGAGGAAATACCTAAATAGGATATGAAATGAAACCTGCAAATGATTAGAGATTAGATTAGATGAACATGGAAGGAAATGGAAGAGTTAGTATGCTTCCAATGTAAATAACATGACTATAAATAAAAGGGCAACAAGTATTATGATATGAAATGTAGAAAGGAAATGTAATAAAACCCTGCAAAAGAGAGGATTATGATCAAAATATGGATGGAAAATGAATGTAAACCAAAGTAGACCTACAAAAGAGATGTTAGAGGCTAAATGGAGATGATATGCTTGAATAAGAGGTTGCAAACACAATGTTAGATGGCTGCAAATAGAGATTAGAACCCTGCAAAAGGAATTAGAAGCATGAAATGTAGAAATATCAAGAGAAAACTCAAGTTAGAAAGGCTATAACCTAGAGGACAAAATACAAAGTGAAGCAAAGATGCTAGGAGAGCTATCTTCCTTGCCTATAAGGTAACCTCCTTGCCTTGCTTGGCTTGCATCCAAAATGCTTGTAAATGAAGAATGCTAAAGAAGAAGAGCTAGAAGAATAATGTTAGAAGAATATTTGTAGAATGTAATTAACCTTAGAATGCTCTACGAATGCCTCTCCAATGGGTTCAATTTACAAAATTTTGGAGGAATTGGGGGGAGAAATGCATTTGAGAGGGAAAACCAAAATTTGAAATTCGTAAGATGAGGATGAGTTGGAACATGTTTGATTGGAGGAGGGAGTGGGATGATGGAATCCACATGCCCTTGGCTAGTGCCAGAAGATTCTAAGTTTGTTTCCAAATTCACAACTGGTGCCAAATTCGCCACTCGTGCTAGTGCCAAATTTGCCATTGAGGCCAAAAACGCTAACTAGTCTGGTTAGGTACAATTTTTACATAGTTTGAGCATTAATAGATATCCAAACATAGGCTTATCTATACTCGTCGAAAAGCTCTTTTTGAGCCTAATATAATGGTGGTGTTTTTGTGAAGTTTTGAGATGATTTGATAGGTCAAAATCTATCCCAAATATGACCTTACTTTTTAGGGCTATAAAAACCCTAAATTTGGGTATGAAGATGATTGATTTGATTTGCTTGATCAAAAGGCTTGTGAAGGTAAGACAATTGATGAGTTTTTCTAGGATTGAAAATAGATAAAACATGCCAACTTTGATGCCCAATTTGACAAGGTTAAGATGCCTTGATAAGGTGTTTTTTAGTGCTTTTATTTGAGGATATCATTGGCTAGGTGTATCAAAACTGGGTGTCTACATTTTACCTCTTTTTGATGTATTAATTGTAAAATAAATGTATCAAAAATATGTTGTTGGAACATGTTTTATTGGAGGAGGGAGTGGGAGGACATAATCCACATGCCCTTGGCTCATACCAGAATATTCTAAGTTTTTTTCCAAATTCACCACTGGTGCTAGTGCCAAATTTGCCATTGAGGCCAAAAACGCTAACTGGAATAGTTAGGTACAAGTTTTATGTAGTTTGAGCATTAATAGATATCCAAACATATGCTTATCTATACTCATCGAAAAGCTCTTTTTGAGCCTAATATAATGGTGGTGTTTTTGTAAAGTTTTTCAAAAAATTTATATCGAGCATTAATTTCCCTAATAATGACCTTTGCCCAATATTCTCATTCTTTCAACTCCTGCAAATTTTTCAAAACAAACTCTTGAATTGTTTACTCGGTACTTGCTGCTAATGAAATATTTTCATTAAAATTGACAACATCATCCTCAATTTGAGGACCTTGGGGATGAGGGTTGTCTCCATGGGCAGGTGGTTCTAATGTCTGCTGAGCTACAGGGACTTCTTCTCATGCTAGATATTTAAGCACATTTGTTGCCCTAAAGCCTTCAATCTCGCCCTACATCATGTAATCCTCATCAAGTGGAATATTGTCCAATCCCTGTCCAGAACATTTAGGTACCTATGAATTTGAAGAAAATGTAAACTAAGAGAATCCATGCCCCCCCAAACTTGTTGCTGGTCTTTGTGATCTCTGTGGTTGTGAAATCCCATGCCCAAAACTTCGTGAAGTGGCTTGTGAAAATAAACGTTTTCCAACAACGACTTACATAGGTTGAGGCTGTGACTGTCCTTGTTGTTGATTGCGTGTAACCGGTGAGTGTGATTCTTGTGGAGGATATGGTGGTGGCATATGCCCTCTAACTTGTGATGTTACTACTTGAACACGAGAATCAACTGAAAACAGTCAAAAATATTTTGTTACAATTCTGCTTAAAATAAAAAGAAATCAATATTTTAATTAACTACACATAGAATCATAGATTTACCTGATGAAATGTGCTTCAATTGTCCTACATTGGGGGAGGGGTTGGCCACACTAAATTCGGATTGCACATCTTGTGCATATCTAGGTGTAGGAGAAACCCCATGAGTAGTTTCTTGCCTAGCACGTTTGTGTGATCTCTGCATAGTAACAAGTATTGCTTCAGAGCCCGTATCTTCAGAATCACCTGTTTTCTTCGGCCTGTGACCCCTATTGGCAGTAATTTATTTAGTCCTTAAAATTTTTGCCTTCGCCTACATATAGATGAAAAAAATTAAAAAAGGAATGTAGTAAACTATAAAATAGTATGTCAAATACAATGATGTAGTTATTACCCTCAATTCCTCTAGTGTCTTAGTAATAGAGTGTGGTTTCTAATGCATAATAGTTGGTACAGGAGTAGTTGACAAATTATGAAAAGACTCAAAATATAAAGCTAAAATATAATTTACACTGCCCATAATCGGCTGAGTCTTGGGGGGCTAAGTCTTGGCGGTTGTAAGTTGGACCGCGTGCAACTCAATCCTGACTCGATCTGAAATATAGGTACACCAATTGAACTTTTGATTTTTTTCAGACTGAACAATATAATACAGTGCCCAAAACAAAATTTTTGGTCTTCCCAACAGAATAAGCCTGGCCTAGAAAACTCGATAATGGCCTTCAGAGTTTGATGGTTAACATCGCTAATCGTTAAACCTCTTTTTGTTTTGGTGTTAGAAGCTGCATAAAAACATTTGATGTCAATTTTGAAATTTAAAACATTGAAAATTAATAAAATACATTTAACAAGATTTATACCTGCCAAATATTCTGATGAAATACCATAATTGTTATCGAGGTGTTCTTTGTCATCTGGAGAAAGCTGTGACCTTGGTGACACTTGATTAAAACCAATAAATGGAAGACATGTCAATCTGTGAATATCTACAGAGGTGATGCTGAAAAAAATAATTTTAGTTTGTAGATTAATGCTTACAGTACCCCTATCGTGGTCATAACCAGAGATAATATTCTGCAGGAGCACTTTGTCTGTTCTAAAATGTGGCATGGAAATGAGGGTTGATAAACCTATGTTATGAAGCCACTGAAAGTCCATCCCTAGCATTGTCATGAGATCTGATATCAAAGTGCACATAAATTTTTTGAATTTTGGTGCAATTGTGGAAGGGGTGTCCATTGGAAGTAGTTGGAAGTGGAAGAAAAAATATTGGAAATCGAAACTGAAAGGTCGATCAGAAAGGTTAGCTTTGGTTGTAGCAGTCATAAAAATGAAATGGGAAAATGATTGTTGATGCACTTTTATAGACTTAAAACATATTTGAAACATGGCAACATCATATTAGACATGCACGACGAGACATGCAGTATTAGACACATGGCAGTACGATGGCGGTCATACTAAACTATGCTTTCGATTTGAGACAGGAGCATTTTATGCAATCGGTTCGACCCAAACAATGCATCCAAAACAAAGTATGCATTCGTCCAATGGACGGATGCATAATATGTTCTGGTAATATACCGGATACACAATATGCATATGACCGTTACCCAAAATATATTATGTATTCGGATAGCGCCCGAATGTAAAACATGAGCTGGGAATTATCTTGGATGCATATTATGTTTTGGGAAATAATTGGATGCATATTATGTTCCGAGCAACAACCGGATGCATAATATGCACCTAGGTTAACGTCGAAGCATATTATGCATCTGGTAAATGGTCGGATGCATAATATGCATTCGGGGTAACGTCGGAGCATATTATGCATCCGGGCATTATCCTGGATGTATATTATGTTTCGAGCAATGGTCGAATGCATAATATGCACCCGGGTTAACATCGGAGCATATTATGCATCCGAGCAATGGTCGGATACATAATATGCATTCGAGATAATACTGAAACATAATATGCATCCGAGATAATGTCGAAACATAATAACGTTGGAACATAATATGCAAAATCTGATCTGGACAATATACCGAATGCATATTATGCTCCGAGAAATGCTCGGATTCATAATATGATCTGGTGTTATGCTGAATGCATATTATGCATCCGACCGTTACCCGAAATATAATATGCATCCAGGGTAACGTTCGACTTATATTGTGCATTCGGCCGTTATCCGACACATAATATGCAGTTGGCCGTCACGAAACACGTCGAGGAGCATGTTACCGTCGTAACATTAAATGCATTCGTCCATTACCTAAAACATTATATGCATATGTTCCATTACCAGGCTGAAATTCTTGTCCAAGCTTTTGCCAAGATTTTAAACGTAGCTGGTATCTTTTTTGCCTGGTCTGGAAAAACTTTGAAATTTTCCCTTTTTTACCATTTTTTTGAGAAAAATTAAAGTCATTTGCTATGCCATCATACATGCAGTTCGACAGGTTTCGTCGTCGTTTCAAAATAGTTTCGCCATTTTTTTATAAGTACCTTTGGGGTCCTACCTCTTATGCATAACCCTGATGCAAACTCAAGTAAATACCACAACTAGCAAAGTTATGGGGAGCATCACTGGCATAATAGTAAAATGGAAACTTTGAAGCAATGTTAGTAGATGGAATAAGGTTGGGTACAACATCTAAGTCTTTTTTAACCTCTTTATTTTCCAATTGTTGCCACCATTCCTATTTTTATCTTTTGAACCATTTTTATTCCAATTTCTATTAAAAATTCTTCTAAAAATAGAGTTATTCTCCCCTTGATATTTGTTATCTTCTTGAAGTTGTGAAGGTTCAAAATTATCCCCTTTTTCCCTTTCTTTTCTAGCTAATCTATTATTCATGGTATTGAATATTTCATTCATTGAACTTAGTTGGCTAGTTATCTTATCCATAGGATCTTAATCTATCTTCTTAAAGATAATGAACCCTACCTTTTTAGGTTTAGGCTCTAAATAATATGGCTTCATATTTTCACTATCAATCATATTTTTTTCTATCTAAATAGCCTTATCCATGCACTCATCAATGGTGTTTACTTGTTCTTGCCTTAATTCATAATTGAATTCCCTAGGGAAAGCATTCTTATAGAAGCAAATAGATTGACTATCATTAGGTCTTAATCCAATAGGGATTTTATTTTTGATCTTGATGAACCTTCTGTTAAAATCTTCTATTGATTCATTTTCTTTCTTTTTCATAGTAGTCAATTTTATCAACAAATATTTTTCATTCTTTCTCTCTCTATACTTTCTTAGAAATACTTGTTTCATGGTTTGAAAATTGGTGATAGAACCATGTGTGAGGCTATTAAACCATTCATGATCATCCTTATCTAGAATCTAAAGGAATAATCTGAGGAACCAAAGGTGAATCTTAGCTCACTCTGTTAACTCAAGATTATAAAACTGATACCAATAAAGGTAAAGAAGTTATCCCTGCTTTCTTTGTATAAATTCAATCAATTGCCTTGGATCCTCCCTAATCAGAATTTTCTTATGAAAGTAATATACAATTGGTATTATATATACCCAAGGTCATACCCAAAGCTCTAGTAGTAAATAACAAGGAAATTAAAACATCTCCACTAATACAATAAAAAATCCAAGCAACTGACAAATTAGCCAATTACTTAGGGGACATCAAGTAAAGGTACCAAGCCTAACCAAATATTTAGAACATAAGAGGGCTAGACTTGAAATAACCTCTTCTTCAAAAGCCCTAAAAAGTCTTACCCTAGTGAGAATAGAGGAGGTCATCTCTTTTGATCCCATTGAAAAATAACTCTAGAAAATTGATGAAGGGAGAAACCCCAGGGATACCTAATATACAATTGAAGCACAAAATATTTAGATTCTATAAGAGCCATTCAAAACTATATCAATCCCTATGTCAATAAAGATAAAATCAGTCGTCCTTTCAACTGTCTACTCAAATGAATCATTAACTACCTTTCTTGGTGAGAGACGTTTTTCACAGGACTGCCCAAACTGCCGAACTCATTTCGACCATATCTCACTCATCTGAACTCGGATTGAGCTGAAAAACCCTAGAACGTCTCCACGAATTTTCATATCATTTGGAGCAACACAGATCCTAGCGCATCCCTATGTGTGAACGATATATTTGGCAAGCGGCTATGCGAGGGTTTCATCTGGGTTGAGTGCAAGCAACTCCAGAGGTTGGTTTTTAGGGCCTTCGGGCCCTAAAGGCCAATATTTTTGTGGTTTATGCTCAATATTTTAGCAAGAAATATTGCAGGGGATACAATATGGGTTAGAAATTTGTCTTTCAACAGATCATACTGTGAACTTGAGTGACAACGGCTTCCAATTTGCTGCACAAAAGAAAAGTGAAAACCATACCTTTCCACGGCATCTAGGGCAAGGATTAAAGAGACCACGAAATAAGTTTCAAGCAGTTGATCAAAAAATGGCTCATATATCAAGTGAATCCGGTGCTAAGGTGCACCCACAAAATAATTCTATTGTGAAAATCCTTGTCAAGGGTAAGAATTTTGAAGACTCGGTCCCAAAAATGAATTTTAGGGATGCCCTTCGTGGTGGACAGCCTCAGCCCAATGCTAATATCTATACTAGGGCTTCTCATAAACCTCTAAGAATGCCTAAGATTGATCCCAGGAAAACGGAGTCAGGATGTCTTAAAGTAGCTGATGGAACTCCTATTGTTAAGCTTGATATGGGTAACATTCAGATTGGCATTGAAGATTTGGAAAAAAGAGGACTAATTTGTCGGTTCATGGGTTTTCGTCCGAGTTTATCTGCTTTCAAAGTCTGGGCTACAAAAAGCTGGAAAACCAAAGGTGAGTTACAAATCTCTATTTATCCAAATGGTTATTTTCTTGTTTTATTTGCTAATAATGAAGATAGAGAGAAAAATTTTCAAGGGGGTCCTTGGTTTTTGGAAAGGGCAGGGCTTTTCATGAAGCCCTGGCATACTAAATTTAAATTCGAAGAAGAGATGCCTTCTATAGCTCCCGTGTGGGTTAGACTCTTTGGTCTCCCTATTGAATTTTGGAATCCTAATTTTTTTTCTTCAATTGGAAACTCTTTAGGAAATTTTATGATGATTGCTGATTGTACTCAAAATTTTGAACATATTATTTATGCTCGAATTTGTGTTTTAATGGATTTTGACAAACCCCTACCTAAAAAGATCACATTACAATTTGGGGAAGACACTTGGGAGCAAGTAGTGGACTATGAGAACATTCCTTTTCAATGTAGAATTTGCCATGAATATGGTCATTTGTCCAGTGTTTGCCCAAATAAAATTCCTGATCAAAATAAAGAAGATATAAACTCAGCAGGTTTCCAAATACCTAAGAAGAAGAACACTAAAAAAAAACCAGTAATGAAGGATCAATCAAAGTCATTTGCTAATATGTTTGAAATCCTTTCCACAAATGATGTCCCAAGTGAGGAAGAGGAAATAATGGAAACTGAAATCTTAGAAACACGGTTTAAATATGAAGGAAAGAACTCAGAGACAAACCAACAAATCAAAGGTTTTCAATAGAAAAAAAAGGAGAAAATTTACACAAGAAAAACAAGATTTCAAATGTCAAAACTTCAAATAATGCAGGTCCCAATATAGACTCCATTGAACCATCTAGTAAAATTTTGGCTGTGTATGAGCATTCTTCAAAGTTAGAAGCCATCTCAGATTCAATTGGAATAAGTCAAGAAACAGGGAAAACAAAATTGAAGATGGATTCTAATCAAAAAGTAGGTCGCAAGACCAATCAATATCATATGGTAAAAGAAGGTGAAAAGCTTGTAGAGGAAGGTAAGATTAATGCCCTTCCCAACATTTTTAGCCTTGGTATTAATGAAGATCATCACTTGGAATATTAGAGGACTCAAAGGGAGTCTTTCAAAACAAAATGAAATTAGAAGAATGATTTAGATAAATCATCCACATCTTGTTTTCCTTCAAGAAACAAAAATGTCAATGGAGGATATGGACTTAATTGCCAATAAAATTTGGCCAGCTGGAAAAGTGGTTTCCCTCAGTTCCCAAGGGACTTCGGGTGGCATTGCTTGTCTTTGGGACCCAAAAGAGGTAGTTATTCACCATATGGTTGGTAGTTGGGGTTTGTTGGCTATAGCTATTCAAAGTAGAAATTCCAACCAGATTATGCTCTGCATTACTGTTTATGCCCCGACTTCTTTGGAGGAAAAAAGAAGACAGTGGAAGGATATTACTCATATTATCTCTCATTTTCCTAAATCTTGGATCTTGATCGGAGGAGATTTCAATACCATCCTCTCTCTGGATGAGAAAAATGGGGGAAATAGAAATTTGGACAAAAGTACTAACCTCATGAGCGAATATATTGCAAACCTCCATCTTGTGGATATCCAACCAGATAATGGCCTTATGACTTGGTCTAACAGAAGGCAAGGCTTAGCTTGTATAATGGAGAGATTGGATAGGTTTTTGCTCTTTGAAAATTTCTTAATCCATGGTCACATTCCTAAAGTGAAGACTCTTAATAATGTCAGTTCGGATCGTTGGCCAACCATGGTGGAAATGTGGAAAACCAATGTGAGTTTCTCTCCTTTTCGTTTTCAATTAATGTGGCTTAGAGACATTTCCTTCAGACCTCGTGTGCAACAATGGTGGAAGGAAGGTAAACCTAGGCATGGGACTAAGATGTTTTGTTTTGCCAAAAGACGCAATACATTAAATCCAAAATCAAGACTTGGAACTGGAAAGAGTTTGGGGATGTTCATAAAAAAAACATGAAGTTTTTGCTCATCTTGAAAATTTGAATAAGAAAATCCATTTAGATGGCCTCACAGAGAAGAGAAGTGCAGATGAAATTAAACTCACAACTCAGTTAGAGGAATGGGAAAAAAGAGAAGAAATCTTATGGAAGCAAAAATCTAGAATTCAATGGCTCAAAGAAGGAGATCGAAACACAAATTTCTTCCACAAATCTCTTCTAGCTTGAAGATCTCACAACTTTATTTCTTCCTTAAAATCAGATTCTGGAGATGTTGTTTATACTTGGGATGGCATGAACTCTATTGTTGTTGATTACTTTTCCAATATTTTTGTTGCTACTCCTCTTGACTCGACTTCTCAACAAAATGTTCTTCAACCAATCCCTTCTCTTATCACTTTTGAGGAGAACTCTATTTTGACTGCTCCTGTTACTATCAATGAGCTTCAACAAGTAGTTTTTAAAATGCAAAAAGGGAAAACCCCAGGTCTTGATGGTTTTCCTATTGAGTTCTACCAAGAGTTCTGGGATATCCTTCATGTTGATTTATTAGAGGTGGTGGAAGAAGCCAGGAAATCCAAAGAAATTTTGAAGGTTATCAATAAAACTTATATTACTCTTGTTCCAAAAGCTCAAGAGGTTGATCATATCTCATATTTTAGACCTATTGCTTTATGTAATGTTCTTCTCAAAATTATTACTAAAATCATGGCAGAAAGGTTGAAGCCTCTTTTACATAAGATTATTTCCCAGAGCAAGGGGGATATGTGGAAGGACGTCAAATAGTAGATGAGATAGTTCTTGCTTAGGAAGCCATCCATTCCATGGATATGCAAAATTCTCCTTCTATGTTCATCCGGTTAGACTTATCCAAAGCTTATGACAGAGTGGATTGGCACTTCCTTATCAAAGTTTTGAGGCAATTTGGTTTCTCTAAGGATTGGATGGATTGGATTATGGGATGTATCTCTTCGGTTTCCTACTTAGTTCTTATCAATGGCAGGCCTTCTTAGTCTTTCCCGCCTTCCAGAGGTATCGGGCAAGGTGACCCGCTATCCCCTTATTTATTCATCATTCTTGCTGAATGCTTGGGTAGGACTATAACCAAAAAGAGGGAAAACAAAACCCTTGAGGGAGTTACCATTGCTCATGGAGCTAGACCTATCTCTCATCTTCAATTTGTGGATGACTCTACCCTTTTAGGTAAAGCTACAGTTAAGGAAGCTTCTAATTTTAAGCAAATCATTAGTTGTTTTTCTAAGGCTATTGGGCAATTGATCAATGAAGACAAATCTAAAGTTATTTTCTTTCATTGTTCTGCTAGACAGGAAGCCATGGTCTTGGATAAATTAAGATATAAGAAGACCTCTCTTCCAATCACTTATTTAGGTATTCCCATAAATATTCAAAGGTAGAAAAATAAATATTGGAATTGGTTGTTGGACAAAGTCAAGAAGAAAATTGGAAAGTGGACCAACAAGTGGCTTTCTTTTGGGGGTAGAATCACCTTGGTAAAATCAGTCCTTCAAGCTATTCCTATTTATGTTTCTTCCATTTTGAATATCCCAAAGGCTATTCTTCGAGAATTGGATCAAATCAGTCATCATTTCCTTTGGAGTGGTACTAAGGAGAAAAGAAAATGGGCCTTGGTGAAATGGGATACTTTATGTCTTCCTAAGAGTGAAGGGGGGTTAGGATTCCGGTCTTCAATTAATAACAACAAAGCTTTAGCTGCTAAATTATATTGGAGGATGTTGCATAACCCCAATGCTCTTTGGGCCAATAATCTCCGTGCTAAATATGTTGAGAACAAAAGTCCTGAAGACCTTGTTCGCTATCAACTTCCTACCAAAGGTTCTCCCATTTTAGCAGTTCTTAAGACTGGTGAGGATTTGATAAAGAAAAAATTATTTTGGATCATTCATAATGGTCAACATGTAAATTTTTGGACAGATTCTTGGGATGGTCACAAGCCTTTGATAACTCTGTTTCCCGATTGGAGGCCTTGGATGGAGGAGCTTCACCGAGCTAATTGGATAAAGGTGGCTAATTATTGTCGGTACCATACTGGTAATTCAAAGGTTGGTAGATATTGGATCCCTATTGAGGACTGGCCTATTCAAATCCCGGAAAGGCAAAGACAAGATATCCAAGGCATCCTTCATATGAGATCCCTCTCTTGGTCCCATGAAAAAGATTGTTTTGGATGGAACGACACTACTAAGGGTGAGTATTCAGTTGCTCAAGGTTATTTGACCTTATGCCATAATAATCCCAACCATTCTTCCGACATATTTTCTCAATTGTGGGCTCAAAAGCTCGGCCTAAGGTGAGGTTCTTTAATTGGCTTTTATTGCATCGTAGGGTGCTTACTGGTGAGCAACTTATGAAGCGTGGTTTTCATGGCCCTTTTAGATGTGAAATGTGTGAAGAGAATGTAGAAAATATCAACCATATTTTTATTGAGTGTACTTTAGCCTCCGAGCTATGGAGGAGAATGGCAACTTTACTTGGCTTACAAGTGGTCCAATTTTTTCACTTTTGAATAGCTTTGGAGGGATTGGCCTAATCAAGAGGGTGTTGATCATTTTATTAGGCAGTTAGTTTGGATGGGTTCTACCATTCTTCTTTGGAATATTTGGAATGAAAGGAATAGCCAAATTTTTAATCAAGATAGGAAGGATATTCACTATATTTTGCAAAAGACCATAGCCAACTTAGTTGAATCAGTCCATCATCTCCTTAATCACCCCCAAAACTCCCACCAAATATGGGATCAAGTGATGCAAAGATTGAAGATTAAACCTTCTAAGGGCAACCAACTTAAAGGGAATGTGAGTATTAGTAAGATGGATAGGACTAGAAATTGGCAACCTCCTCCTAAGGATTTTGGAAAAGTCAATACCGATGGAGCCTCTAGAGGGAACCCTGGAAAAGCCAATGTGGGAGGAATTGGTAGACTTTCAGATGGCTCCCTGGTTTTTACTTTTGTTGAGAATTTGGGTATTCTTTCCAATAACCTTGCTGAGGGGTATGGTATCCTTAGAGGCCTTCAGGAGGCTACTAAGGTTGGATGGGAAAAGGTGTTAGTTGAGTCTGACTCTCAACTTATGATTAATCTCTTGAAGACTCCTCTAAGAATCATAAGGTTGATTGGAGAATAAAAAGAATTATTGAGAAGATTCAGTTAATCGAGATGGGATTTTTGAAAGTTGATTACAATCATGTGGTCAGAGATCAAAACAAGAGTGCTTATGCTTTAGCTAATTGGGCTTTGGACAAAGGTGATCTTACTTGTTATGGCCACCCTCCTATATGGTGGGCTTCTCAAATTAGGGAAGCTCTTCTTTCTATCATTTCTTTGGATGGCTCCAGTTCTGAAGGTACCTAGTTTCTTCTTGTTTTTTTTTTGTTTCTCTTTGGTTCATTCAGTTTTTTTAGTTCCCTAGCTCATTCTATTCTTTATTTTGTTTCCTCTATTGATTCTTGCATTAATAGTCTTCTGGTCTAGATAGGTCATTGTTTTGTTTTTTTTTTTTCTTTTGTCTTCTTTGGTTTTTTTGTTTAGTTTTTTAAGGTGGGTGGGTTCTTTTTTGTTTTGTTTTTGTGTTCTTTGTGTTGTTTTTTTGTTGTTTTTGTTGTTTTGTTTTGTTTTTATGTTTATTGTTATTGTTCTTGTATTTTTTTCGTTCTTGTTCTTGGGTTTCTCTTTGTTTGTGTTATTTCATTTTTTTATGTGTGAGTGTTTTCTATGTTTTTTGTTTTTGTTTATTGTCTGTTGTTGGTTGTTTTTATTTTTATTTTATTTATTTTATTTTTTAGGTTTTGGTTGTGTTTATTTTTCATGTTTTTTTGGGTTATGTCTTTGTAGTGTTTTGTTGTTTTTGTCTTGTTTGTGTTTTGTTATGTGGTTCTTGTGTTTTTCTATGTGGTTTGTGTTGTGGTTTCTTTTATCTTATTGTGCGTGTTTGGTTGTGCTTTTGGTTTTGACACACTCAAGGAGTTTGTTTTTTATTTTATTTTATTATTTTTGTTGTTATTTTCTTTTTTTAATTTGGTTTTGTGTGTTTGTTTGCTCCTTGAGTATGTCAAAGGTGGTAGGCCAGGTCCGAGTCCTGGGCATTTTTGGTGGAATGGATACCCCTGCCTCCTTGGGTCTTACCCGAAAGTGGCATCCCTTTTGGGATTTTTTCCACAAATAAATAAATAAATAAATCAGTCAGGATCATCCAAGGAGAAGGAAAAACACAAGTGCAAGTTATAGGGGATCCTATTTCCATCCTTGAATCATCAAATCAGATCCAAGTATAGGAGAATAGAGATTTATGGAAAAAAATAGAGATATTACTAGCCAAAATCAAAGAACTTAAAGTAGTTACTCCTCATATATATACTCAAGGTACAAATCAAGAAGCAACATCCTCCATAGCACTCAAACCGTTTGATAGTGTTGCATTTGTGTAGGGATATAAAGCAAAGGTATATTTTGGAATCAAATTTAAGATGAAGATAGTAACAAAAGTACTCCAAAATATTTCTAGCATCATTATTACAATGTAGATTATAAAAATCCTACTAGAAGATATAGATACCAAAGTGGTATCAATACAACACATCTTTAAAAAATGTGAATAACAATATACACAAACACGCAACAAACAATTGACCACACAAGAAGGAATGATAGATGAATGTAAGTTGGAATTCACTAAAGTGACCATGTACCTTTGTGAAAGGTCTTGTTGTGAATCCTTCATCAAGTACATGGAGGCTTGGGAGGAAGAAATGGATAATAGAAGAAAAAAAACAAGAATTCTACTTCAACATTGTTTAGCTGCAAAATATTTTGATAGTATAATAGCTAAAAGAATACAAGATAATGAATGTTATGAGAAAGATGAACATAAATTAGCTTAATAGCTTAACAAATTTTCTGAAATGGCTAAGTCATTAACTAGATTCTCACAAGAGAATAGTAATTTAATAAAAATTCATAAGAATAAAGCATTGCAAGTAATAGATACGATTTTATTTATTGCTTCTTCTGCAATAATGCATGGGATAAAATGGGCAGCATAGTTGGGGTAAGACAACAAGGAAAAAAAAAAAAAGTTAAAGAAAAATATAGTGCTAAGGCAATAGAGGATGTGGGACTCACAACACAATAAGATGCTATAACATAAGTTCTAAAAATAAAACTCTAAGAAATGGATGAGTGTAAAGTTCAAATATAACATAATTGTCATCCACAAAGAATATCTAAGGGCCACAAAACATCCAAGATTCAAGACCAAGTCTAAAAAGCTCAAGACAACTAGAAAACAACTATAAACCATGGCAAGAAAAAGATGATGTAGATGCAGCTATGTGGAGGGACAAACTAAAGATGGTTGCAATAGAATGAGGTGTCATCAACCTATAAAAAGGAGCTACAAAAACCAAAGAGATATCAAGTTTTGCATAACCAATATTTGCCAAATGTATTTCCAAGTGTTCTTGTCTTGTCAGTTGTATCTTCTTGTGTATCTTGTCTCCCATATACATCCCTCATTCTCCCTCTTAATTGTGCAATTCTTGCTAAGTATCCAACTTGTTGAGATCATTTCTAGTGGTTGGAGCAAAATATAGGAGGATCTTTGTTACTATATTAGAAAAAAGAGTTGAAGTTATTTATTACATCATTTTAATCGATAATTTCTTTGTATTGGATGAATGATATTTGTAGTATTCACCAAGCTCTAATTGTAACAATCTTTTGAATATTAATACAAATCCTACTTCCTTCTTAAACATTGCTTTGTCTCAATTGTGTATATGTTTCACATTTGCATATTATATTATTTGAATGTGTAAATGATGATTCTCTCATTGGATAATTAATCTTGTTTGTTACATCATTTGAACGAATATAATCAACCCAATTCTTCTTTCTCTTTCTTTCAATTTCATTGAACTGTTTAAATATTTGCTACGATTGATAATGGACAAGGCATCGGTCTACTGATAGGGTTTTAATTAATGGATTTTGTAGATCTTGGCCAAGCATCAGACTAGAATTTTGCATAATTCCCTTCATTGACTGGTCATCTAATACATTTTTGGATCAATTGTAAACTATTTGATATGAAGTTCCATGTCGGTGGTCCTTTTTTTTAATAGGTTGAAAAGTTGGGGGTATATTGGGGCCACCCTTCTCATGAATTGAACTTGGATCTCCATTAGGAAAGCCCAATGTCTTTTTCCATTATAGTGTCCTTGTTGGGACGTTGGTAATCCTTTAGGTATGGCTATTTTCTTAATTAATTATGTTACATTAAGAAAAATATATATATTTTTGAAGTAACATTTTCCCAATTCTTTCCTTGATCTCTAAATAATATCCACCCTAGTTTCACCCATAAGGCCAAACTCATAAGTATGAAATTTTGCCAGCCTACTCCAATTTTCTGTATTTTGTAAACCCTGTCACATATACAAAGAGGAAACCTAAATATTTCCTCGCATCCTTTCCAAAGAAAGTATCTTGAATTTTGTCAATTTCTATTGATGTACCTATCAACAATATTGAAAGTAACATCATATAAATAGGGATGGATTGTTATGTAGTTTTTCTGAGTTGTAGCCTTTCATCCATGGTTAAAAGCTTAAATTTATAAGATACCAAATAAGCTTTCATTCTATCCAAACAAGAGATCCAAAGCTCATTTTTATTTCCTTTATGTGACAAAGGAATATCCAAGTATGTTGAAGAAAATTTTTTAATTTTGAACCCTAAAATATCCATAGTAATTTGTTGTAAATCTAAGGTAGTTTTAATAACAAAATATTAGATTTTGTAGTGTTTTATGAGCACCGAAATTGCTCATATTTTTGTATATGTTTCTAATGTTTTGTACAACATTATTATATCAGACTTGTACTTTTTATGAATGTTTATATGTATTTAATGGTAAATTGTGTATATTATCTAACTTGTGTGAAAAGTGCACTTTGTGTGTAGATTTGATCATTTTAGTTGTTTTCTGCAAAACTACGTTGAGGTCACACTTGGATCTGGAATTATATATTTTTAAAGGAGCTCAATGAGTACTATAGAATAATTTTGACCACAAAAGAGAAGGGCGTCTTACTCCCATATTCCTACGGGAAGGTGCCTTGCTCTCATCTTTCGATGGAAAGGCACCTTATTTTTGTTGATGAATTCAAAGATGATCGATTCCACGTAAGCAGAAGGAAGTGCCTAACTCTTTTTAATCGATGAACATGTTAGCTACTCTATTTTCATATGAAATAGAGTAACAAATTCTCGAAGGTAGAATGAGAGTGATGACGATGAGATAAGACAGAAAGCCATTTGATTTAACCAGACCGTAGACAAATAACACAACAAACATAATATGTTCTGAATACACTAAATTAGTGTGTTATTATAATCACATTTTTAGTAGAGATTCGTAATTTTAACAGCAATCTAAATATTGCAACAAAGAAACTTGTGCGATATAAAAATGCATAGGACTTCTCTGAGAAAGGATGAGAAAATAGTAGAAAATTTGGATTGTAATGTAATTCTATTTATGCAATAAAATTCATTCGAATTTCTCTACTTTAGTTCAACATACGTATTTAACCGGGTAGAATCTACTGAAGCCTGGGCCCACTCCTAGCCAGTATTCCTCCCCTATCCTTTACTTTCCTATAATTTCCTTTCAGTTTTATTTATTTTGTTTTTCGACATTTGATTAATTTCTGCAAATCTAATTTATTTACTACTTTCTTTTGTTTTCACAAAGTGTGGTGTGAATTTATTTCCTATAATTTATTTTCTATAGATTAAGTGGTTTGGATTGAAATAAATGCTAAACAACAACAACCCCAAACTATAGAATTTAGTGGACTCCTCTCAAAGGTATTGTAGGTAATCTCTATCTAGTCCATCGCAAGTTTATGAGCATCCCTAGGTTGATAATTAAGTGAAAGGGTTGTGACATAAACATAGATTTTAACCAATATTTTTGCCCCAACATTTTGGCACCGTTGTTGAGGATGTGCCAATAGTAGATATAATTACAATACCTAGTTCTACAAAAATTATAATCAAGTTTGTAGAACTTTTTCCATCCGATCTTGCATGAGTCCATTGAGAAATAGAGGATCATATGATCATTTTCTTAAAAATAAGGTCCCCACAGGAAAATTTTGAACCAACTATAGACTCTAAAACTAAAATAATGTCTCCATAATTACTTCGACCAATGCATTGGACTGAACACCCAGTTTTTTTGCAAAGTTCTTCCATACCAAATCATCCAAACCTGATTGAAGATCTGATAATACAAAATCCTTTGTTTAAAATAACCCCATATGAAGAGGATTGTTGTATGAACAGTAGTGGAAATACGTTGAGAATGGAACCATTTCACCAATTGATTTGAATATTCTTGTGCAAAAAAAATAGAGTGACCATAAGGCCTTAGAAATTGGTTCAAGGAAAATAGATATAGAGATCACATTTTTTGAAAAAATTGGTTGAGATAGAAAAGGCATCAACTAGCTTTAGCTTCCCAATAGAAGAGGCCATGGGAGAGACAAAAATAAAAAATATATCCCCTGCCCATATTCCTACTTTCAAAGGATTTCCAACAGAAGATCCATACCTGTTTTTATTCAAGTTTGATGTCTTGTGTAGGTCTATGGATTATAAGATGGACGTCCATAAGTTGAAGTTGTTTCCTTCAATACTAGATGATTCAGCCCTGCGTTGGTTCATTAGCTTGGGAAACAAGTAGATCAATACCTGGGAGGAGATAAAAAAACTCTTCCTAGAGCAATACCAAGATTTTGGCAGAGCATGGGATTCGAGAGAGGAAGTCCTGAACATGATGCAGAATGAAGATGAATCATTGGAGGAGTATTGGGACAGATTCAGTTTCAATTTGCAGAGATCTCCTCATGCGAAGCTAAGTGACAAGTCCCTCAGAAGCATTTTCTTAAGGGGTATCAATAGTGAATCTCTTGAAGTGCTAAATATTATTTCTAAAGGAGACATTTACCAGCACCAGATGTTAGACATCTGATAATTATATCAAAATTATTTTTAATGAAAAGGTAAACCAACCTTCAAGATTACTAAGTCAACAGCCTTAGTCACAAAGACAAATATAGGCAACAAGATCTTCCCTAGCACTGCAAAAGGATACTCTCCTACTAGCAAATAAAAATCAAGAGAATAAGGCAGCACTTGCTTACTACTATCCAAAATGTAGAGGAAATCATGTAAGGAATGTGTATCCTAAAGATAATATCAGGGTATGTGTTGTTTGTCAAAATAATTACAAGACCATACTATGCCCACAACTATCAACTATCAAAGAGAATGATAAATTTTTAGAATGGGAAACCCTAGAAACTAGTAGTGGCCCCTTATGGGAAACATGCCAGCAAGAATTTCACCCTACGAAGGGATAAATTACATGCCACAAGGGCAGGTCCAACTACCCAATATGGGATGGTGGGGACAACCACCTTGGATGAACACCTTCCAAGGAGCTTCATTCTCCAATCAGTACCCTAGATGCCATATCAGCAACCAGGGCAACAATGGAGAAACTATAGCCCATGGAATGTAGCTCCACAAAATCTAGTACATGCTCTACTGCAATAAAAACTTACCAGTTCCCCCTGTAGTGAGGCCTGCACAACTTCTAGCATAGCCCATGGTAAATCCCAAAAAAAAGACAAATCAACATGTATATCAATTATAAAATGAGGTGTTTTCCATGTACAATATTAGGAATTGCAATCATGTACAATTGAGACTGAGTAGACAATTAGGAGTAGAGGCTCCTCCTTTGATATTAGAGGAGTAGAATGTACATATTACAATAGAAGAATCACCTTAGTTTAAAGAGGTTGATGAGGAACCAACCACTAAGAATACTGAAGAAGAAGCTCCTCTTTTTTTCAAAAGTTTACAAGAGCAGCCAATACAACCAAAATTTGGTATCCTCTCAAGTCTAAAGAATTTGACAGTGATAATCCCTTTGTTCTAAGATATAAGAGATGTTCAGATATACACTAAGGCTATAAAGGAGCTATGTTTGATAAGACCAGGTCATAATCAAGCCTAAAAAATAAATATGATGGGGAAATTGGCTTACCACCCCAAATATGTAGATCCAGGCAATCTGGTCCTGATAGTGAAGATTGGTGGCCACTCGTTGGCCAAAACTTTAGTGGACCTAGGAGTAGCCATCAATGTTATACCAAAGGAGACCATGCAGAATATTAAGCTCGTAGGCCTAAAGCCTACAAAGACTATTTTATAGTTGGTTGATAGATCAACTGTATTACCAGAAGGAATGTTTAAAGGTATCATCGTGATGGTGGATGCATGGGAATACCCAGTAGACTTTTTGGTACTACAGTCCAATTTTGGACTGGGGGGCTATACACTCATCCTAGAAAGACCTTGGCTAGAAAAAACATATGCATATATAATATGTTGAAATGGATATATAACTATTTTAGATGATCGAAATGTTAAAAATATGACCATATCTCCACCTGCATAGCCCATTGATGCATTGGGAGAACCTATCTAGTAAAATCATGATGATGGAACATTACCAATGGTGCAGCCTATAATGGCATTGATGGAGTTAGAGAATGAGGTTTATGAGGACAAAATAATCACAAATATCTTCCATGGATAATCCTCCCACATATATCGAGAGTCACCACTGGTAGGCAACCAAGACCACCATATGAAACAAATTTAGATTGAGCCTGGAAAAATGTTGAACATCAGTAGTGAGTTAACACCAACTCAGCTGATAGCATTAAAATATATACTGACCAAGCATCAATAGGATTTTACCTGGTATTATTTAAATATTAGAGAGATCACTTCAAAGAATTTTACCCATCATATTTACTTGGAAGAACAAGTAAGTTCGATCAGGCAACCACAACAAAGAATGAACCCCACCATGAAGGAGATAGTCAAAGTAGAATTACAAAAGCTCCTATCAGCTGGATTCATTTAACCCATATCTTAAAGTGAGTGGGTGTCACCTCTAGTATTTTTACCCAAAAATAATGGTAAATGATGGATATGCATTGACTATAGATTGCTGAACAAAGCAACTAAAAAGAACCACTTCCCACTGTTTTTTGTTGACCAAGTTCTTGATACACTGGTAGGAAGGAAGTGCTTCTCATTTTTGAATGGATTTAGTGAGTATAACTAGATCCATATTAGAGAAGAAGATCAGGACAAGATCACATTCACTTTTTCATGGGGTACATTTGCTTACAGAGTTCTTCCCTTCGGTCTGTGCAATGCACCAACCACCTTTTAGAGGGCAGTGTTGATCATTTTTTCTGATATGATGGGAGAAGTAGTGGAGATATACATGGATGACTTCATTGTGTATGGTGAAACCTTTGAAGAAGCTATGACCAACTAGAATGTGTACTCTAATGGTGTGAAGAGACAAACCAGTCCCTGAGCAATGATAAGTGCTTCATGATGATGCAAGAAGGGATCATTCTAGGGCACCACCTCTCTCCAAATGGGATAAGAGTGGATAAGAAAAAGATTGAAGTTATTAAATATCTTCCTAGTCCTACAACACATAGATATGTCAGGATATTTCTTGGATCTATTGGGTATTACAAGAGATTCATAGTAGACTTTAGCAAAATTTCCAAATTGCTGCACACTTTGTTGTCCAAAAACATAGAGTTTGTTTGGACAGAGGAGTGTGAACAAGCCTTACAGATTCTTAAGGAGAAACTTATCACTACTACAATACTGCAAGGTCTAAAATGGGCCATCCCATTCCATATATACTCTGATGCATCCAACAATGTTATAGGGGAAATTTTGGGATATAAATATGGTGAGGAATTTTATGCCATCTACTATATCATCCAGCATCTCACTAGGACCGAGTTCAACTACACTGTCACTGAGAAGGAATTCCTTGTAGTTATCCATACCATCAATAAATTCTACCACTACATTATAGGGTATAAGGTCTTTGTACACATCGACCATGCAGCCATTAGATATCTAATGAACAAGCCTACAATTAAAGGTAGAATAATCAGGTGGCTTCTACTCTTGCAAGATTTTTATGTTACCATAATTGACAAACTGGGTAAGGATAATGTAGTTGCAAACTTTCTATCAAGGTTGAAATCTCCAGACCATTCAGCTATGAAAGACTAATTCCTAGATGAACATATTTTCTCTCTGAGTGAACAAATGCCATGGTATGCAAATAGAGCTAATTACTTAGCCACTGGTAGAGTATCCCTTACATTCTCATCCCATGAAAATTAGACAATACTAGATAAGAGTACAACCTTCTCATGGATTTATGCTTGTCTGTTCAAAATAGGGCCTAATCAAATCATGAAGTGTGTTGATGAGCATGAGTTTTAATAAATCCTTAAAGCTTGTCATGATAAACCTTATGGTGGCCACTTTACAAGAAAAAGGACCACATTTAATATATTGTATATTGGATATTACTAGCTCTCGCTATTCAAGGATGCAGCCAAATATACAAATCAGTGTGATCAATACCAAAGGATGGGTAGGCCAACTTTTAGAGATGAGATGCCCCTCCAACCACATGTTCCATTGAACCATTTGATAAATGGGGGATGGATTTCATAGGTCCAATCAACCCACAGTCAGTAGGAAAAAGGTATATTTTGGTTTATATTGATTATGTAACTAAGTGGGTTGAAGTACAGGCACTAAGGGATTCCAAGGAAAAATTTGTAGTAGACTTCCTATTTTCACACATTTTCACAAGGTTTGGAGTACCCAGAGAGATCATTACTGATCAGGGTCACCAATTCACCTCAAGGCTGATTCAAAAAATCATTCAACAATACAGAATCAGGCATAACAAGATCACCCCTTATCATCCTAAAGCAAATGGATAGGTAGAGGTTATTAACAGAGAGTTGGATAATATCCTCATGAAAACTGTACAATAGCACAAAAAAATATTGGGCTATGAGGTTTCTAGAGGTAGTATGGGCCTATAGGACTGCATGGAAAAAAATACTGGTTTCACACCTTTCAAATTGGTATATGGGAAGAATGCAATGATGTCCATTGAGTTTGAAATCAGAACCCTTGAGACCATAGTAGAATTGAACCTAAGTTTGGATGATGCACAAAAGGAGAGGATTCAACAACTGAATCAATTGGATGAACACCGATTATATTCCATACACATAACAGAGGTCATCTAGATACAAAGGACACAATGGCACAACCACTGCATTAGGTTTAAGCAGTTATAATTATGAAAGTGGGTGATGATGTATGATTCCCTATTTCATGAGCGAAAAATTAAGTTGATGCAACGATGGATGGAGCCATACAAAGTGATTAAATTGATCAATAATGGTGCTCTGCACATCAAAACTATTGATGGAAGTAACACCATACTAACAGTTAATGGTCATAGGCTACGACCTTACCACATATCTTAAAATATTGTGATGGATCCCAAGATAGGCATGGGGGAGACCCCATCTGATCAAAAAATTTAATTTTTTTTTTAGCAATCAGTGGATAGGAATAGTGATCTGAGTGCAATCTGTAGGCAGCCTAGGAAACCTAGGCCTATCAGGCATAAATTCCACTAACTTGTGTCTTACTACTTTTTAGTTTTTCTTTTTAGCTTTTGCAAGTATGATGCCTTGAATGCATGTTGTAGCCAACCTGAGAGACCTAAGCCTAACAGGCACAATATCCATGAACCTACATGATTTCCAATTTTCTAGGAGTATAATCTTGATTGTTCCCATCTAGAGGGGATAGTCACAATCTAGATATGTGTGTGGGTGTGAAATATTCACAAAAATATAAATACCCATCTACGTGTTAAAACAAGTAGTTTTTGATGGAACTTATGAAGGAGGAAGCATTGAAAGGCCTGATCAATTGGAAAGCATTGACTATAAAACACGTCAGTAGATGCTAACTTTTCAATTGTAGGGAGGCACCTAACTCCCAAGTACTTCAAGGGTGCCTAACTCCCATTGAGAAGTCATGTATATGAGGAAGAGTGCCTAATTCTCATAAAGGCACCCGACTCGAGATTTTTTTGAAGTGACAGATTGATACCTATCTTCCATCCACTAGAGATAGGCACCTATCATCAAGCAAGATGAAATTGATATATGATACACATGTCAGGTTTTTATGCCTAACTTCCAATAGGAAGGCACCTAAATCCTGTGTATCTAGAGGAGGTGCCTAACTTCCATTAGGAAGGTGCCTAACTCCTGTGTATCTAGAGGAAGGCACCTAACTTTTGTTAGGAAGGCACCTAACTCCCATGTACCTAAAGTAAGGCACTTATCTACATTATGATTAAAGCATATATTTCTCAGTGAAAATGTGCCTACCTTTCGTTAAGAACCTATATGTGACATGAATAATTTGGCGGCATTAATAAGTGGTCGAAGCCATGTCAACATCCCATGTGAAAAAAATGTCAAATATTTCACGAGAAATTATTGCAAAATACTATGGAGGATTTCAACACATTCCAAAGAAATCAATATAGGGATGTGTGTCATCCCACATAGACCATCAATATTTCTTATTTTTAGCATGAGACTTCGAATGAATATTTTTGTAGTACCCAAGAAGAACAGTCCAAAAAAAAAAATCACATGGGAATATACAATTATTCCAATTATCACGAAATAATGAATTAGAACACTCCATGATCATCGTCACACTTGGTATGCATGGATCACCAATAAGGTATGTACATGATTTTCTATTAGATGCATATGATTTTTATAATTAGAACATTTTTTAAAATAGTGTTGTAACAACATTGGCAAAAATATCCAACCATTGATCACCCGCTCTGTATGACGTGACATGTTAAACATCGGTTGGGAAAGGCCACCCTCATAGTCCTCCATGAAAAATAGAATGTGCCTACCTCCATAAATTAAAAGGCACCTTCATGTAGTGAAATTATCAAATGACTACAGATAAACCTAGATAATAGAGAAGAGTTGTAGGGGCAAATACAAATCAAATTTTCTATAATGGGAGAAAAATCGATGAACCATAGTTAGAAGAAAAGTGAACCCTATAATGTGGGAAAAATTAATGAATAATTTCAAGGCCAATTCGAAGTTATCAGGTGGATGGACTATTGTCATCTGGTCATCCAGAACCAGAACTTGGAAGCAGCAGAGGAGTTCATTGTGTTTGTGGACAAGGAAGTTGCTCGATTGTGTGGACTGGAAATTCCAATCACAGATTATGTTATTGTCGTAACTGGTCTCCCTTAAATAGACGATCATATTTACAAGGAAGAATATTTTGTTGAGTACATAGAAAAACTCCTTGGGTACCTGACAACAGAGTTGACATGCTCAGGGTTACCAAAATGTGACCTCTCAGGGCTCTTTCCTTGTACAAAAAAGTATACGCACCTGAACACCAACCATATGAGATTCTTGAGCCACCTACTGCATGGAGTAAAAATTAATGTCCCATTCTACCTGGCCCATGATCTACAATACGAAGCCAAGAAATACCAGGTAGGAATGACCTTTTCCCTAGCACATCATGGGCTAATTTCAACCCTAATCTAGTATGTAGAGTCACACAAATAAGTGTTATGGGTAGAGAAGAAGAAGGCCAAGGTGCCTAACTCCCAATAATAATCAATTGCAGGGGCACACAGAGAAGTCCTAGAGGCAGAGGAGAAGAGATCCAAAGTGCCTAACTCCTAGCAACAACTAGCTACATAGGATCCAAAAGTATAATAGGAACCTAACTTCGAGGAGCTATCAGCTGTAAAAGAGCCTATAGCAAAACAAACACCCAACTTCCAAGATGACCTAGTTGAAGGAAAAGTAGGAAAAATTTCACCAACTGCCTCTCCATAATTCAATGAAGAGATTAGACAGAGCATCCCTAGCCTTGTTCAAACATCCAACTACCCAAGAAATAGGAGTAGGATGAAGTAGTTAGCAACCTTAGTCACCCACAACTCATCCAACAATGGCAAATAAGTTGATATTATCGTAGAATAAGTTGCAACCTAGGTGCTAAAAAATTTGGTCAGTGATGAGCCTTCTTCCCAATAGACTCGAGGAAATTTGTAGGAACAATTGCATAAGGTAAAATAGTAGGCCTTCATCTGGGAAGGGAAATTTAAGGTAGAGGAGACACTTTTTTAAGTATCTAGGAAAGCAGCTAGAATTGGGTAACACCATACACCAGCTATGGCAAGTTGTGCAGTAGCTTAAATATGAAAACCAATAGTTGAAGGTTAGCCAGACAAGAAAGGTGGACACTGCTACTCAAACAGAATAGGTAATGGAAGTGCCCACAACTTCTCCAAACTCTATGGAGAAAGTTATTTCTTCTGGCCCATTCAAGTTAGATTCCAGAAAGGAGGAAGCTGAGGTAGGGAACTTTCATCCACCTCTTCTAAAGAAAATTATAAAAAATAGGAGGACCCCATGTTGCAAAAATAGCCCCCTATAATTTGAGGTCTTAGAATATGAGGGTGAGCAATCAGCTCACAACCAGCAATCTAAAGGAGATGGAGCAGGGAGTGGATGCTGAACAATCAACCCATAACTAGCAACCTGATGAAGAAGAGATGAAACAAGATGATGAGGTAGAGACAGCATAGCCTAAATAATCATCACACTCTCCATAGAAATCATTAGGCCAATCACCTATCAAAACACTACTAACTTAGTAGGAACTGTCATAAATACCTATTGAACAAATACCAACAACTGAATAGAAATTTGAAGAAATACCTGCTGAAGAAACACCAGTAGATGAGCAAAAATCTAAAGAGGTGCCTATTGAGGTAAAGTAGAGGATCAAGCATTGAAACCCACTAGCATCAAGGATAACATCACCTTCACCTAAGGATAAAATTTCCCCTCACAACCCTAGAGCACTCAGTGTAGTTGAGGTCTAAGAGGAAAATGACCAGGACACCTCAATAGAAGCGTAGAACCAGAGCCAAAACCGTAAAAGTATAGAAGCCTAAGACCAGGGCCAAAACTATAGAAGTACAAAATCCTAGAACCAGGTCCAACACTATAGAAGCAAAGACCCAACCAATCCTTGATTCAGATGACGAATGGACTGAGTCCCTGAAGGATTTTTCTAGGCAACAAAAGCAGTTTGACAAGCTCCATGAAGAGTTTGAGGGAAATAAGGCAAGAAAGGCCTTAAAAAATATGACCAGAGAGCTTGGGATTAGCATTAATCCTACTCCTAAGAAGAAATTTTGGGAGATATATGGGTCTGATGGAGATCAACCCTCCATAATTAAAAGATACCTGCTGGAGATGAGGTTATTCAGTCTAGAGGCAGCTACAATCCAAGGTAAAGTAGCCAACAAGAAGCCACTTTCTGAAGTAAGTACAAAACCACCTGAAGATGTTAAGCTTCCTCCTAAAGTGGCCCAATCACACAAGGTCAAAGTGGTGGGGGAATACTGAATCTCTTTCTAGGAAACAATCAGGTATTCCAGACACATAGCCCTTACCTCAATATCATCAGCTTTGGAAGGAGGTAAAACTTACATTTCGTAAAGGGGCCACTACCTTTATAGGATATTATATGTAGAAAAAAGTAGGACAGAAAATATACGTCACAAAGACAAGAAGCACAAGTATTGGACCTATAAAAATAGTTAGGCGTAGCCCACACTAGCAGAAGTCGCAGTAAAAGGCCAGTGCCTCACAAACTACCAAAAAGAGGAATCCCAAGGATAAGGAAATTGTTAGTCTCACAATGACACTGAGAGGGAGGGTGAATCAGTGTAGCTCTTTTAAAACTTAAATCTTCAACTCTTAAAGCCGAAATAATGAAAACTTGAAACCAAATAAAGCAAGTATAACAAGAGAACATCACACAACATAAGATGTACCGAGGTTCATCGATTTGGCTACATCCTCAAAATGACTGTTTGGACTCCCATCCAAATATAGCCTTTGCAAAGCACCAACTTTACAATCAATTTACCAACACCCACTGGAAGGAGCACCAACCCCTGATTTATCTGCACCAACAAAAAGGAGCACCAACCCCTAATTTATCTGCACCAACAGAAAGGAGCACCAACCCCCGATTTATCTGCACCAATAGAAAGGAGCACCAACCCCTCTACCAAGCAACCACTTGATTTTGATATTGATAATAAAATGACATATATGAATCTTCTCTTCTCACATAAAAATTGATCGTTCTCTTAGCTCGTTCTGTCAATTGCTTCACTTTTTCTAGGTATTGTGCAGAACTCTATCTATGACCTCCTCTCAAACTTTCAGCCAAAAATGATATCGTATGAGAAAGTTATGCCCAAAATACTAAAGTGACGTTTTTCACCTTTTTCCCAAAAACATGGATTTTCACTCTTTATTTTTCTCCACACACTCTTCTCTCCTCACAAAATAAAATCACACTCTTCAATAAAATGCTTCTGACTTAAATGCACACACTTGCATTCCTTTTCACTTTTCACTTTCTCCAAATATCTTTATTTTTTGAAACTTCTTAAAATAATATAACTCCCTTTTTTTTATATTGAGAAGGCATTTCGTCAAACACGTCACATGCAAAGAATTGACACCTTACTCGTTCTCATACTTCAGAGCCACGTGACAACTCAAACCAAAAACAAAATATAATCTATTTGATGCCTTGAAGGTGTAACAACACTGAAAATGAAACTCTGGCGACTCTTCAAGGTCGAAACGGCCACCTAAAGGATTTTGCCTAAGTGGCACAAATTGACATAAAAGAGACGTGTAACGTTTTTGCAAAAATCATAACTCCCACCTCGTAACTCGGTTTTCTCTGAAATTTGAAATGTAGAATATTTGCAACACTGACTATGTCCAAAAAAAACTCACTACCTAACTCCTTACGGTTCGCCTGTACCACTTCCACAAAAACTGCTACTGACACACTTTTTCAAAAAGAGCGTTTTTGTGACAGTCTTGCAACGCTTGTAAAATTCACCTCGTTTATCCATTTTCATTGAAATTTGGAACACATGTTCTTGAAGATAACAACCACCTCAAGTTAAAATTTTGCTACATAACTCCTTACGGTTTGTTCGCAGTGCTTCTAACAAAACCTGCACTTTTTCAGCCTGTACAACCACTTGCCAAATCATCCTCCAAGATACCGGAAACACCACCGATCACTCCAAACACTGTGCTGACATCTCCAATACTGTTCTGGACTATTTCTTGACATGCTGGTATGTTCCAAACTGATCCATCCTGTCCAAATGTGCCCGTGGTGACTTTTGCAACTTTTTGACTATTTTGCTGCTTTGACAACTTTCTGACGATTTTTTCAACTTTTGTAAATTTGCACAAACAACCTGTAAAAACTTCACCAAAACATCAAAAACATCCTCATAAGCATTTAACATCACTGTACATACTCTGAATAACCTCTGAACTCCTATCCACTGTATCAACCAATCTATCTGACTATGTTGACAACAATGACAATACTGTCGCTGCACCTTGCTCAACAATCTCCCCCTTTGGAATTGTTGCAACACACGTGCAATTTTCTGTAACTCTTATCCCCCTTTGACAAAAATACCAAAGGGCTGCTTCAAAATCCCCCTGAGTCCATTCACAACATTCTTAGGCAAAAATTATTACACTTCGCAAAAATCACAAACATGAGCAAAAAGATAAAGAAATACACAAATGCTCCCCCTGAGAATGTGGTCCCGATAGCTAGTCAATTCTTGGGAAGTGTGACCACTCCCAAATTATTGCGAAGGTACTCAAAGACTTCCTTGGGCAACGGTTTTGTGAAGATATCCTCTACTTGCTTTGTTTTTGGAACAAAATCCAACTTAACCTCACCTTTCGCAACTTTCTCCTTCAAAAAGTGATACCGGATAACAATATGTTTTGTGCGAGAATGCATAACCGGATTCTTTGAGATGTTAATGGCACTTTTGTTATCACACTTAACTAAAATTGGCTCATTGAAGTTAATACCAAGATCTTTCAGGGTTTGTTTCATCCATAATACCTGCGTACAACACGTTGTCGCTGTAATGTATTCTGCCTCTATTGTGGATAAGGAGACTGACTCTTGTTTCTTATTATGCCACGCGACCAACCTGTATCCAAGATAGAATGCACCTCCACTGGTACTCTTTCTGTCATCTACGCATCCTTCCCAATCTGCATCTGAATACGCAATAAGGGTGAAGTCCTTACCTTTCGGATACCATAACCCATACTCCATAGTACCCTTGAGGTACCAAAGAATCCTCTTCACTGTTGTCACATGAGTCTCCTTGGGACTAGCCTGAAATCATGCTACCATGCATACTGCCTGCAAAATATCTGGTCTGGTAGATGTCAAGTATAGTAAGCTCCCAATCATAGATTTGTACATGGTCTGATCAATATGTGGAGATTTTTCATCCTTGCTCAACTTGCAACCTATCGTCATGGGAGTGCTAACTGGCTTACAATCCTCCATTGTGAACTTTTTTAGCATCTCTTTCACATATTTAATTTGAGAAATAAATATGCCCTTCTCATTTTGATTAACTTGCAACTTGAGGAAATACGAAAGTTCACCAATCATTGACATTTCAAATTCTTTCTGCATATTATTTGCTAAATATTTACATGACTCATCTTTGCTGCTGCCAAATATGATATCTTCTACGTATACAACAAGAACAATAAGATGGCCATTTTCTATTTTGACATACAAATTACTATCCACCATACCTTTCTTGAACCCTTGTTGAGTAAGATAGTTGTCTAGCCTTGCATACCATTCTCGGGGTGCCTGTTTTAAGACATATAATGTTTTCTTCAACTTGCAAACCAAGTTGGGATCATCACCAAGTTGGAAACCATCTGGCTGCTCAATATAAACCTCTTCTTCAAGTTTCCCATTCAAAAATGTTGATTTCACATCCATTTGATAAACTTTGAAATTCTTATAAACTGCTAAAGCCAAAAACATTCTAATTGCCTCTAGTCTAGCCACAGGTGCAAAGGTTTCCTCAAAGTCAATAAATTCAACTTGTGCATAGCCTTTACATACCAATATTGCTTTATTCCTGACTACCTGTTCGTCTTCATTCAATTTGTTTCGAAATACCCATTTAGTACCGATTATATTTTTATTTGCAGGTCTTGGTACTAACTCCCAAGTTTTGTTTTTCTCGATCTGATCTAATTTTTTATTTATTGCCTTCATCCAACTTTCATATTTGTTTGCGTTAGCAACATTTTTAGGCTCAATGTTGGATAATAGAGAGTAGTTACTTACTACTCTTCTTCTTGTCTGAAAACCAACTGTGGGGTCTCCAATTATTTTCTCTCTAGGATGATCTTTCTACTAGCTGCCTGTTTTGAATTTCTTATTCTCTTCCACTTCGAATCACCTGTTTGAATCATCTGAGTCAATTTTTTGTTTCTTTTCTGTTTCCTTTTCCTCATCTCCTTCAATAACCTCTTCATAAATTGGGTAGTTCTCTTCATAGCTAATTACTCGTTCCCTACCTTCATCAACTTTAACATTGGCACTATCCACAATTTTCCTTAGCCTCTTGTTGTAGCATTTGTAAGCTTTGCTTTTTGACGAATAGCCAAGAAAAATACCTTCATCCGCTCTATCTTCAAACTTACCAAGGTTTTCTTCAGTTCTTTTGATGTAACACTTGCTGCAAAAAACTTTAAAGTATCTTGTTGTTGCCTTTTTATCGAACCACAACTCATAAGGAGTTTTGCTTTCATGCGTCCTTAACATGCACCTATTTTGGATGTATACCACAGTATGGACTGCCTCTTTCCAAAATTTGTCTACTACTTTGCTCTCAGCCACCATAGTCCGTGCTATTTCTTGCACTGTCATGTTCTTTCTTTCTACCACACCATTTTGTTGAGGTGTCCTGGCTGCTGAAAACTGTCTCCTAATACCATATTTTTCACAGTACTCTGTAAAATCCTCTGAAATGAACTCTCCTCCTCTATCTGATCTTAAACATTTAATATTTTTTTCTGTTTGATTCTCAACTTGGTTTTTGAAAACCTTGAACATCTCAAAAGATTTTGATTTATGCTTCAAAAATAGTACCCATGTCATCCTGGAATAGTCATCTATACACAACATAAAATATTTGTCACCATTTATGCTTTGCGTTCTCATGGGTCCACATAAATCAGTATGTATTAGTTCCAAAGGTTTGTTTGTGTAGTACTCTTTTGTTTTAAATGATACTCTAGTTTTCTTCCCCTTTTGGCATGAAGCACAAATGCTATTTGATGGTTTTCCAATGGTGGGAATATCTCTCACTACCTTTTTTGAGCTGATTTTTACTAGATTGTCAAAACTGATATGGCCAAGCCTCTTGTGCCACAACCAATTTTCTTCTTCCTATCCAATCAAGCAATATCCTTCTGAAGTCTCTAAGAGAGTGTACAAGTTTCCATATGTCCTCGATCCAGTTGCTATCAACTTTCCACTATTTGCTTTTCTGACTTCACAACCCTGCTTCTTAAAAATCACTTCATGACCTCTATCACAAATCGACTTACGCTCAACAAGTTATGCTTCAGACCAACCACAAACAAGACTTCTTTTGACTTGATTTTTTCGTCACTGATCTTAACTGAACCTTTGCCAACTATCTTAGCTCCATCATTATTTCCAAATTTTACTAAACCACCTTCATATTGTTGTAACTTCTCAAATTTTTGTTTGTCACCTGTCATATGACTGGAGCATCCACTATCAAGTATCCATGGTGTAGATTTATTTGGTGCTTTAAATGTTGTTTGTACGATCAAGGATTCCTTTTCTTCCTTATATCGCTCTTTTTATTTCCACTTTGGTTTGATTACAATTTTGGGTTCTTGTTTGACTTTACTTTTTCAGTAGCTTGTGCATGTTTTTCGAGAAATTTTCTATTTGTCTCATTCCATTTGGTTGAAAGTTTCTTCCCTGAAATTGATTTGATGCAAATGTACTTAAAAAATTTCTTGCAATGTGCCCAAAATTATGATAGTTATAACATTCTACTGCATAATCCATCAAAGGTGAAAAAAAATTTCTACTGGTAAAATTCCTTGGTCCTACATTATACTTGCAATCTGAAATCTTATGTCCATAACCATTGCATTTAAAATAGTAACCAAAAAAGAGATTATTGAACCTGGGTGATGGTCTTTGCCATGTTGTCATAGGAGCCATAAATCTTCTTCTTTGATGTGTGACATTGGTGAATCCATCATTGTCAATTCTCCTTTCATACCTTGTATTATTGCTTTCTTTTGCATGAGTCAATTTTTCTTGATCAACCTGTTTCTTATCTTCATTCTTTATGGATTCTTCATTTATGGCCTTTGATCCATTTGATGATTCTCCTTCGTCAAAGCCCAAACCAAATTTGATGCCTGTAGTCTTTTGGTTATTTATGATCTTATCTAGCTTCATAGAACTTTCTTCACGTTTGTGATAACAACTAATTTTACGATTCATCTCTTCTATCTGCATCCTTAAACCAACAGTCTCTTCTTCTAGCTTGCTGCAATAATCTATTTTCATGGTTATTTGCACTTCGAGATCTTTAGATATTTTCTTGGATTCTTCTATCTCGTACTTTCAAACTGGTTATGATTTCATTTGCATCCTCAAGTTTTATTGAAATTTTCTTATTCTTTTTTCTTTCTATCTTCAATTCATCCAGAGCTGCAATTAGTTCCTCTTTCAAATTTACTTCTGCATCAATTTCTTCTTCATCACATTCCTGTTCTTTTTCTATGTTTTCTTCTTTGAGTTCCATGAAAAGAGCTTCACCTGTTTCCTTTTTAGAATCCTCACCGGAGTTGTCTTCTGATGAACTGACATTCTTGGAGATGAAACTTTTCTTCTTGAAGTTGCCTTTTCTGAAATTTGTTTTTTTCTTCCAATCACTTCTTTCTTGGTGCGATCCTTCATCACTTTTGTTCTTCTCATTAAGTGGACATTTAGTTGCAAAATTCCCAATACCTCCACAATTGAAACATTTAAACGGTAACTTTCCTCTGTATTTTCCTTTTCCCCTTTTTAGTTTTCGAACAAAGTTTGCTTCCATTTCATCTGATGTCTCTTCTTCCTCAGATTCTATTTTTGCTTTCATATTTTTATGGGCTTTAAAAGCAGCTTCTCTATCTATGGGTTTAGATTTTCCTATTCTCATATCATATGCAGTCAAATAACCATGCATCTCATCCATACTAAAAGAATTTAGATCTTTAGCTTCTTCTATAGCTGAAACTTTAGAATCAAATCTTTGGAGAAGAGATCTTAATACCTTTTTCACGATGACAGAATCTTTGATTTCCTCGTCGAGTCCTCTAATCGCATTAATGACTTCATTAACTCTCAGCATCTATACCTTTATGTTCTCATCGTCATTCATCTTTAATACTTCGAACTGAGCTCGATGTGTTTGTAACTTGGCCTCCTTGATCTTAACGTCTCCTTCATGAATGCTCCTCGCTTTGTCCCATATTTCTTTTGCCATTTTACAACTCATAATCTTTACCAGTTCACTGTCCACTAATCCGCACATGATAGCATTATTTTCTTTTGAGTCATTCTCAAACAGTTTCTTACCGGCAGCATCGGTTGGAGAAGGGATGGGTATTGTGTATCCACTATCTACTAAATCCCAAATATCGTATCCCAAAGCACAAAGATATGTCTGCATCTTGAGTCTCCAAAATGCGTAATTAGTTTCGTCAAACAATGGGGCTTTGTTTGATGAGAAGCCTTCACCACCTGCCATTGTGTCACTTCCAAGATCACCCTAGCCGGTTAAGCTTATTCAGGAACCTCGCTCTGATACCAATTGTTAGTCTCACAATGACACTGAGAGGGGGGGTGAATCAATGTAGCTCTTTTAAAACTTAAATATTCAACTCTTAAAGCCGAAACAATGAAAACTTGAAACCAAATAAAGCAAGTATAACAAGATAACATCACACAACACAAGATGTACCGAGGTTCACCAATTTGGCTACATCCTCAAAATGACTGTTTGGACTCCCATCCAAATCTAGCCTTTGCAAAGCACCAACTTTACAATCAATTTACTAGCACCCACTGGAAGGAGCACCAACCCCTGATTTATCTGCACCAACAGAAAGGAGCACCAACCCCTGATTTATCTACACCAACAGAAAGGAGCACCAACCCCTCTACCAAGCACCCACTTGATTTTGATATTGATAATAAAATGACATATATGAATCTTCTCTTCTCACATAAAAATTGATCGTTCTCTTAGCTCGTTTTGTCAATTACTAAACGCTTTCTGGGTATTGTGTAGAACTATGTCTATGACCACCTTTTAAAATTTCAGCCAAAAATGATATCGTATGAGAAGGTTATGTCCAAAATACTAAAGTGACATTTTTCACCTTTTTCCCAAAAACACGGATTTTCACTCTTTATTTTTCTCCTCACACTCTTCTCTCCGCACAAAATAAAATCACACTCTTCAATAAAACGCTTCTGACTTAAATGCACACACTTGCATTCCTTTTCACTTTTCACTTTCTCCAAAGATCTTTATTTTTTAAAACTTCTTAAAATAATATAACTCCCTTTTTTTTTATATTGAGAAGGCATTTCGTCAAACACGTCACATGCAAAGAATTGACACCTTACTCGTTCTCATACTTTGGAGCCACGTGACAACTCAAACCAAAAACAAAATATAATCTATTTGATGCCTTGAAGGTGTAACAACACTGAAACTGAAACTCTGACGACTCTTCAAGGTCGAAACGGCCAACTAAAGGATTTTGCCCAAGTGGCACAAATTGACATAAAAGAGACCTGTAACGTTTTTGCAAAAATCATAACTCTCACCTCGTAACTCAGTTTTCTCTAAAATTTTAAACATAGAATATTTGCAATACTTACTATCTCCAAACCAAAACTCACTACCTAACTCCTTACGGTTCTCCTGTACCACTTCCAAAAAAACTGCTACTGACACACTTTTTCAAAAAAGAGCATTTTTGTGACAGTCTTGTAACGCTTGTAACATTTTCCTCGTTTCTCCGTTTTCATTGAAATTTGTAAAACATGTTATTGAAGATAACGACCACCTCCAGTTAAATTTTTTTTGCATAACTCCTTACGGTTTGTTTGTAGTGCTTATGATAAAACCTACACTTTTTCAGCCTATACAACCACTTGCCAAATCATCCGCCAAGATACCGGAAACACCACCGATCACTCCAAACACTATGCTGACATATCCAATGCTGTTCTGGACTATTTCCTGACATGCTGGCATGTTCCAAACTGATCTATCCTGTCCAACTGTACCCGTGGTGACTTTTGCAACTTTTGACTATTTTGCTGCTTTGACAACTTTTTGACGATTTTTTCAACTTTTGCAAATTTGCACAAACAACCTGTAACAACTTCACCCAAACATCAAAAACATCCTCATAAGAATTTAACATCACTGTACATACTATGAATAACTTCTGAACTCCTGTCCACTACATCAATCGATCTAGCTGACTGTGTTGACAACAATGACAATATTGTCGCTGCACCTTGCTCAACAGAAAGAGACAAGACGACTACCAAGAAGAGGAAGCCCAGGGATAAGGAAAGAGACAAGACCACTACCAAGAATAGTAAGCATAGTAATAAAGCCTATCGAGAGGTCATAGACAAAACAGGGGACTACTAATACAAGGTGCCACGAGGATGTGATAATCCTTAGGTATGGGGTATGATGAGCACCAAAATTGCTCATATTTTTGTATATATTTCTCATGTTTTGTGTGGCATTATTATATCAAACCTGTACTTTTCATGAACATTTATATGTATTTAATGGTAAAGTAATTATATTGCCTAAATTATGTGAAAAGTGCACTTTGTGTGTAGATTTGATCATTTTAGTTATTTTCTGCATAACTACGTTGAGGTCCCACTTGGACCTGGTATCATATGTTTTCAAAGGAGTTTAATGAATACTATGAAAGGAGTTCATCCAAGAAATAGAAGGATGTCTTACTCCCATATTCCTATGGGAAGGCACCTTACTCCCGTCTTCTGATGGGAAGGTGCCTTACTCTTATCTTTCGATGAAAAGGCACCTTATTTTCATTGACGAAGTCAAAGATGGTTGACTCCATGTAAGCAAAAGGAAGTGCCTAACTCCCGTTACCTGATAAACACGTAAGTTGATCTATATTCATATGAAACATAATAACAAATTTTTGAAGGTAGAACGCGAGTGATAACGATGAGATAAGACCAAAAGTTGTTTGATTTAACCGGACCACAGATAAATGACGTAGCAAATAGAATATGTTCTGAATACACCAAATTTTCCTAAATTAGTGTGTTGTTATTGTAATCACGTTTTTAATAGAGATTTTTTATTGTAACAACAGTCTAAATATTGCAAAAAAGAAACCTGTGTGATATAAAAAAGCACAGGACTTCTCTCAAAAAGGAGGAGAAAAATAGTAGAAAAACCAGACTATAATGTAATTCTATTTATGCAATAAAATTCATTCAAAGTTATCTAATTTAGGCCAATGTGCGTATTTAACCAAACAGAATTTGATGGAGCCTGGGCCCACTCCTGGCTAGCATTCCTCCCCTCTCCTTTACTTTCTTGTAATTTCATTTCTGTTTTATTTATTCTATTTTCTTGCATTTGATTGATTTCTGCAAATCTAACTTATTTAATGTTTTCTTTCTTTTATTTTTTTTTTTTGTGGAAAACATCCCAAAAGGGATGCCACTTTCGGGTAAGACCCAAGGAGGCAGGGGTATCCATTCCGCCAAAAATGCCCAGGACTCGGACCTGGCCTACCACCTTTGACATACTCAAGGAGCAAACAAACACACAAAACCAATTTAAAAATAAGTAAATAACAACAAAAATAATAAAATAAAATAAAAAACATGCTCCTTGAGTGTGTCAAAAACAAAAGCACAACCAAACACGCACAATAAGATAAAAGAAACCACAACACAAACCACATAGAAAAACACAAGAACCACATAACAAAACACAAACAAGACAAAAACAACAGAACACTACAAAGACATAACCCAAAAAAAAACATGAAAAATAAACACAACCAAAACCTAAAAAATTAAAAAATAAAATAAAAATAAAAATAAAAAACAACCAACAATAGACAATAAACAAAAACAAAAAACATAGAAAACACTCACACATAAAAACACGAAATAACACAAACAAAGAGAAACCCAAGAACAAGAACGAAAAAAACACAAGAACAATAACAAAAAACATAAAAAAAAAACAAAACAACAAAAACACAAGAACAACAAAAAACAACACAAAGAACACAAAAACAAAACAAAATAAAAAAACCCACCCACCTTAAAAAAACAAAAAAAACAAAAAAAAAAAAAAAAATGAACAAAACAATGACCTATCTAGACCAGAAGACTATTAAGGCAAGAATCAACAGAGGAAACAAAATAAAGAATAGAATGAGCTAGGGAACTAAAAAAAACTGAATGAACCAAAGAGAAGCAAAAAAAAAACAAGAAGAAACTAGGTACCTTCAGAACTAGGAGCCATCCAAAGAAATGATAGAAAGAAGAGCTTCCCTAATTTGAGAAGCCCACCATATAGGAGGGTGGCCATAACAAGTAAGATCACCTTTGTCCAAAGCCCAATTAGCTAAAGCATCAGCACTCTTGTTTTGATCTCTCACCACATGATTGTAATCAACTTTCAAAAATCCCATCTGGATTAACCGAATCTTCTCAATAATTCTTTTTATTCTCCAATCCACCTTATGATTCTTAGAAGGATTCTTCAAGAGATTAATCATAAGTTGAGAGTCGACTCAACTAACACCTTTTCCCATCCAACCTTAGTAGCCTCCCTGAAGGCCTCCGAGGATACCATACCCCTCAGCAAGGTTATTGGAAAGAATACCCAAATTCTCAACAAAAGTAAAAACCAGGGAGCCATCCGAAAGTCTACCAATTCCTCCCACACTGGCTTTTCCAGGGTTCCCTCTAGAGGCTCCATCAGCATTGACTTTTCCAAAATCCTTAGGAGGAGGTTGCCAATTTCTATTCCTATCCATCTTACTAATACTCACATTCCCTTTAAGTTGGTTGCCCTTAGAAGGTTTAATCTTCAATATTTGCATCACTTGATCCCATATTTGGTGGGAGTTTTGGGGGTGATTAAGGAGATGATGGACTGATTCAACTAAGTTGGCTATGGTCTTTTGCCAAATATAGTGAATATCCTTCCTATCTTGATTAAAAATTTGGTTGTTCCTTTCATTCCAAATATTCCAAAGAAGAATGGTAGAACCCATCCAAACTAACTGCCTAATAAAATGATCAACACCCTCTTGATTAGGCCAATCCCTCCAAAGTTGTTCAAAAGTAAAAAAATTGGACCACTGTAAGCCAAGTAAAGTGGCCATTCTCCTCCACAGCTCAGAGGCTAAAGTACACTCAATAAAAATATGGTTGATATTTTCTACATTCTCTTCACACATTTCACATCTAAAAGGGCCATGAAAACCACGCTTCATAAGTTGCTCACCAAGAAGCACCCTACGATGCAATAAAAGCCAATTAAAGAACCTCACCTTAGGCCAGAGCTTTTGAGCCCACAATCGAGAAAATATGTCAGAAGAATGGTTGGGATTATTATGGCATAAGGTCAAATAACCTTGAGCAACCGAATACTCACCCTTAGTAGTGTTGTTCCATCCAAAACAATCTTTTTCATGGGACCAAGAGAGGGATCTCATATGAAGGATGCCTTGGATATCTTGTCTTTGCCTTTCTGGGATTTGAATAGGCCAGTCCTCAATAGGGATCCAATATCTACCAACCTTTGAATTACCAAGTATGGTACCGACAAGTAATTAGCCACCTTTATCCAATTAGCTCGGTGAAGCTCCTCCATCCAAGGCCTCCAATCGAGAAACTGAGTTATCAAAGGCTTGTGACCATCCCAAGAATCTGTCCAAAAATTTGCATGTTGACCATTATGAATGATCCAAAATAATTTTTTCTTTATCAAATCCTCACCAGCCTTAAGAACTGCTAAAATGGGAGAACCTTTGGTAGGAAGTTGATAGCGAACAAGGTCTTCAGGACTTTTGTTCTCAAGATATTTAGCACGGAGATTATTGGCCCAAAGAGCATTGGGGTTATGCAACATCCTCCAATATAATTTAGCAGCTAAAGCTTTGTTGTTATTAATTGAAGACCGTAATCCTAACCCCCCTTCACTCTTAGGAAGACATAAAGTATCCCATTTCACCAAGGCCCATTTTCTTTTCTCCTTAGTACCACTCCAAAGGAAACGATGACTCATTTGATCCAATTCTCGAAGAACAGCCTTTGGGATATTCAAAATGGAAGAAACATAAATAGGAATAGCTTGAAGGACTGATTTTACCAAGGTGATTCTACCCCCATAAGAAAGCCACTTGTTGGTCCACTTTCCAATTTTCTTCTTGACTTTGTCCAACAACCAATTCCAATATTTATTTTTTTGCCTTTGAATATTTATGGGAATACCTAAATAAGTGATTGGAAGAGAGGTCTTCTTATATCTTAGTTTATCCAAGACCATGGATTCCTCGTCTAGCAGAGCAGTGAAAGAAAATAACTTTAGATTTGTCTTCATTGATCAACCGCCCAAGAGCCTTAGAAAAATAGCTAATGATTTGCTTAATATTAGAAGCTTCCTTAACTCGTAGCTTTACCTAAAAGAGTAGAGTCATCCACAAATTGAAGATGAGAGATAGGTCTAGCTCCATGAGCAATGGTAACTCCCTCAAGGGTTTTGTTTTCCCTCTTTTTGGTTATAGTCCTACCCAAGCATTCAAGCAAGAATGATGAATAAATAAGGGGATAGCGGGTCACCTTGCCTAATACCTCTGGAAGCTGGGAAAGACCGAGAAGGCCTGCCATTGATAAGAACTAAGTAGGAAACTGAAGAGATACATCCCATAATCCAATCCATCCAATCCTTAGAGAAACCAAATTGCCTCAAAACTTTGATAAGGAAGTGCCAATCCACTCTGTCATAAGCTTTGGATAAGTCTAACCGAATGAACATGGAAGGAGAATTTTGCATATCCATGGAATGGATGGCTTCCTGAGCAAGAACTATCTCATCTACTATTTGACGTCCTTCCACATAACCCCCTTGCTCGGGGAAATAATCTTATGCAAAAGAGGCTTCAACCTTTCTCGCCATGATTTTAGTAATGATTTTGAGAAGAACATTACATAAAGCAATAGGTCTAAAAGCTGAGATATGATCAACCTCTTGAGCTTTTGGAACAAGAGTAATATAAGTTTTATTGATAACCTTCAAAATTTCTTTGGCTTTCCTGGCTTCTTCCACCACCTCTAATAAATCAACATGAAGGATATCCCAGAACTCTTGGTAGAACTCAATAGGAAAACCATCAGACCTGGGGTTTTCCCTTTTTGCATTTTAAAAACTACTTGTTGAAGCTCATTGATAGTAACAGGATAAGTCAAAATAGAGTTCTCCTCAAAAGTGATAAGAGAAGGGATTGCTTGAAGAACATTATATTGTGAAGCCGAGTCAAGGGGAGTAGCAACAAAAATATTGGAAAAGTAATCAACAACAATAGAGTTCATGCCATCCCAAGTATAAACAACATCTCCAGAATCTGATTTTAAGGAAGAAATAAAGTTGTGAGATCTTCGAGCTAGAAGATATTTGTGGAAGAAATTTGTGTTTCGATCTCCTTCTTTGAGCCATTGAATTCTAGATTTTTGCTTCCATAAGATTTCTTCTCTTTTTTCCCATTCCTCTAACCGAGTTGTGAGTTTAATTTCATCTCGCACTTCTCTTCTCTCGTGAGGCCATCTAAACGGATTTTCTTATTCAAATTTTCAAGATGAGCAATAACTTCATGTTTTTTTTTATGAACATCCCCAAACTCTTTCCAGCTCCAAGTCTTGATTTTGGATTTAATGTATTGCAGTCTTTTGGCAAAATAGAACATCTTAGTCCCATGCCTAGGTTTACCTTCCTTCCACCATTGTTGCACATGAGGTCTCGAAGGAAATGTCTCTAAGCCACATTAATTGAAAATGAAAAGGAGAGAAACTCACATTGGTTTTCCACATTTCCACCATGACCGGCCAATGATCCGAACCAACATTATTAAGAGTCTTCACTTTAGGAATGTGACCATGGATTAAGAAATTTTCAGAGAGCAAAAACCTATCCAATCTCTCCATTATACAAGCTAAGCCTTGCCTTCTGTTAGACCAAGTCATAAGGCCATTATCTGGTTGGATATCCACAAGATGGAGGTTTGCAATATATTCGCTCATGAGGTCAGTTGCTTTTGTCCAAATTTCTATTTCCCCCCCTTTTCTCATCCAGAGAGAGGATGGTATTGAAATCTCCTCCGATCAAGATCCAAGCTTTAGGAAAATGAGAGATAATATGAGTAATATCCTTCCACTGTCTTCTTTTTTCCTCCAAAGAAGTCGGAGCATAAACAAGTAATGCAGAGCATAATCTGGTTGGAATGTCTACTTTGAATAGCTATAGCCAACAAACCCCAACTGCCAACCATATGGTGAATAACTACCTCTTTTGGATCCCAAAGACAAGCAATGCCACCCGAAGTCCCTTGGGAACTGAGGGAAACCACTTTTCCAGCTGGCCAAATTTTACTCGGCAATTAAGTCCATATCCTCCATTGACATCTTTGTTTCTTGAAGGAAAACAAGATGTGGATGATTTACCTGAATCATTCTTCTAATTTCATTTTGTTTTGAAAGACTCCCTTTGAGTCCTCTAATATTCCAAGTGATGATCTTCATTAATACCAGTGCTAAAAAAGTTGGGAAGGGCATTAATCTTACCTTCCTCTACAAGCTTTTCACCTTCTTTTACCATATGATATTGATTGGTCTTGCGACCTACTTTTTGATTAGAATCCATCTTCAATTTTTTTTCCCTTGTTTCTTGACTTATTCCAATTGAATCTCGAGATGGCTTCTAACCTTGAAGAATGCTCGTACACAGCCAAAATTTTACTAGATGGTTCAACGGAGTCTATATTGGGACCCGCATTATTTGAAGTTTTGACATTTGAAATATTGTTTTTCTTGTGTAAATTTTCTCCTTTTTTTTCTGTTGAATACCTTTGATTTGTTGGTTTGTCTCTCGAGTTCTTCCCTTCATATTTAAATTGTGTTTCTAAGATTTCAGTTTCCATTATTTCCTCTTCCTCACTTGGGACATCATTTGTGGAAAGGATTTCAAACATATTAGCAGATGACTTTGATTGATCCTTCATAACCGGTTTTTTTCGAGTGTTCTTCTTCTTAGGTATTTGGAAACCTGCTGAGTTTATATCTTCTTTCTTTTGATCAGGAATTTTATTTGGGCAAGCACTGGCCAAATGACCATATTCATGGCAAATTCTACAACGAAAAGGAATGTTCTCATAGTCCACTACTTGCTCCCAAGTGTCTTCCCCAAATTGTAATGTGATCTTTTTAGGTAGGGGTTTGTCAAAATCCATTAAAACACAAATCCGAGCATAAATAATATGTTCAAAATTTTGAGTACAATCAGCAGTCATCATAAAAGTTCCTAAAGAGTTTCCAATTGAAGAAAAAATAGTAGGATTCCAAAATTCAATAGGGAGGCCAAAGAGTCTAACCCACACGGGAGCTATAGAAGGCATCTCTTCTTCGGCTTTAAATTTAGTATGCCAGGGCTTCATGAAAAGCCCTGCCCTTCCAAAAAACCAAGGACCCCCTTGAAAAGTTTTCTCTCTATCTTCATTATTAGCAAATAAAACAAGAAAATAACCATTTGGATAAATAGAGATTTGTAACTCACCTTTAGTTTTCCAGCTTTTTGCAGCCCGGACTTTGAAAGCAGATAGACTCGGACGAAAACCCACGAACCGACAAATTAGTCCTCTTTTTTCCAAATCTTCAATGCCAGTCTGAATGTTACCCATATCAAGCTTAACAATAGGAGTTCCATCAACCGCTTTAAGACATCCTGACTCCGTTTTCCTGGGATCAATCTTAGGCATTCTTAGAGGTTTATGGGAAGCCCTAATATTGATATTAGCATTGGGCTGAGGCTGTCCACCATGAAGGGCATCCCTAAAATTCATTTTTGGGACCGAGTCTTCGAAATTCTTACCCTTGATAGGGGTTTTCACAATAGAATTATTTTGTGGGTGCACCTTAGCACCGGATTCACTTGAGATATGAGCCATTTTTTGATCAACTGCTTGAAACTTGTTTCGTGATCTCTTTAATCCTTGCCCTAGACGTCGTGGAAAGGTATGGTTTTCACTTTTCTTTTGTGCAGCAAATTGGAAGTCGTTGTCACTCAAGTTCACAGTATGATCTATTGAAAGACAAATTTCTAACCCATATTGTATCCCCCGCAACATTTCTTGCTAAAATATTGAGCATAAACCACAAAAATATTGGCCGCTAGGGCCCGAAGGCCCTCAAAACCAAACTCTCGGAGCCGCTTGCACTCAACCCGGATGAAACCCTCGCATAGCCGCTTGCCAAATATGTCGTTCACACATAGGGATGTGCTAGGATCTGTGTTGCTCCAAATGATATGAAAATTGGTGGAGACGTTCTAGGGTTTTTCAGGCATCTACCCTCAAAATTTTAGCTCAATCCGAGTCCGGATGAGTGAGATATGGCCGAAACGAGTTCGGCAGTTTGGGCAGTCCTGTGAAAAACGTCCGATGAAAGAAATCCTCTATTGGCTCATCCCATAATCGTCCTAATGTTTTCTTTCATTTTCACAAAGTGTGGTGTAATTTTATTTCCTACAATTTATTTTCTTTATATTAAGTGGTTTGGATAGAAATAAATGATTTACAACACCAGGTAACAAAGCAAATACCTAGCCAATCCTAGAACCAAGGCCAACACTATAAAAGTAAAGACCCAGCCAATCCTTGATTCATATGACAAATGGGTTGAGTCCCTGAAGGATTTTTCTAGGCAACAAGAGCATTTTGACAAGCTCCATGAAGATTTTGAGGGAAAGAAGTCAAGAAAGGCCTTCAAAAATATGACCATAGAGCTTGGTATTAGCATTAATCCTACTCCTAAGAAGAAATTTTCGAAGATATATGGGTCTGATGGAGATCAACCCTTAAAAATTAAAAGATACCTATAGGATATGGGGTTATTTAGTCTAGATGCAGCTACATCCCAAGGTAAAGTAGCCAAGAAGAAGCCACTTTCTTAAGGAAGTACAAAACCACCTGAAGATGTTAAGCTTCCTCCTAAAGTGGCCCAGTCACACAAGGTCAAAGTGGTGGGGGAATCTTGAATCTCTTTCATGGAAAAATTAGGTATTCCAGACACATAGCCCTTACCTCAATATCATCATCTCTAGAAGGAGGTAAAGCTTACATTCTAGAAAGGGGCCACTACCTTTACAGGATATTATATGTAGGAAAAAGTAGGACAAAAAATATACGTCACAAAGCCACCAAGCACAAGTATCGGACCTAGAAAAATAGTTAGGTGTAGCCCACACTAGTAGAAGTCATAGTAAAAGGCCAGTGCCTCATAGACTACCAAGAAGAGGAAGCCCAAGGATAAGAAAAGAGACAAGACCACTACCAGAAGAGGAAGCCCAGGGATAAGGAAAGAGACAAGACCACTACCAAGAAGAGGAAGCAAAGGAATAAAGCCTATTGGGAGGTCATAGACAAAACAGGGGACTACTAATACAAGGTGCCACGAGGATGTGATAATCCTTAGGCATGGGGGATGATGAGCACCAGAATTGTTCATATTTTTGTATATATTTCTAATGTGTTGTGTGGCATTATTATATCAAACTTGTACTTTTCATGAATGTTTATATGTATTTAATGGTAAATTAAGTATATTGCCTAACTTGTGTGAAAAATGCACTTTGAGTGTAGATTTTATCATTTTAGTTATTTTTTACATAACTACGGTGATGTCCCACTTGGACCTAGTATCATCTATTTTCAAAGGAGTTCAATGAATACTATGGAAGGAGTTTGTCCAAGAAAGAGAAGGATGTCTTACTCGCATATTCCTATGGGAAGGCACCTTACTCCCGTCTTATGATGGTAAGGTGCCTTACTTCTATATTTCGATGAAAAGGCACCTTATTTTCATTGACGAAGTCAAAGATGGTTGACTCCATGTAAGCAAAAGGAAGTACTTAACTCCCGTTAACCAATAAACACGTAAGTTGCTCTATATTCGTATGAAACATAGTAATGACTTTTTGAAGGTAGAATGGAAGTGATAACAATGAGATAATACCAAAAGTCGTTTGATTTAATTGGACCGCAGACAAATGACGTAGCAAACAGAATATGTTCTGAATACACCAAATTTTCTTAAATTAGTGTGTTGTTATTGTAATCATGTTTTTAGTAGATATTTTTTATTGTAACAACAATCTAAATATTGCAAAAAAAAAACCTGTGCGATATAAAAATGCACAGGACTTCTCTCAAAAAGGAGGAGAAAAATAGTAGAAAAACCAGACTATAATGTAACTCCATTTATGCAATAAAATTCATTCGAAGTTCTCTAATTTAGTCCGGTGTGTGTATTTAACCAAACAGAATCGGATGGAGCCTGGGCCCACTCCTGGCTAGTATTCCTCCCCTCTCCTTTACTTTCTTGAATTTTCCTTTCAGTTTTATTCATTCTATTTTCTTGCATTTGATTGATTTCTGCAAATCTAACTTATTTATTGTTTTCTTTCATTTTAGCAAAGTGTGGTGTGATTTTATTTCTTGCAATTTATTTTCTATATATTAAGTGGTTTGTATAGAAATAAATGCTATACAACAACACCAAGTAACAAAGCAAAAACCCAGCCAATCCTCGAACCAGGGCCAACAGTATAAAAGCAAATACCCAGCCAATCCTTGATTCAAATGACAAATGGGTTGAGTCCCTGAAGGATTTTTCTAGGCAACAAGAGCAGTTTGACAAGCTCCATGAAGAGTTTGAGGGAAATAAGGCAAGAAAGGCCTTCAAAAATATGACTAGAGAGCTTGGGATTAGCATTAATCCTACTCCTAAGAAGCAATTTTGGGAGATATATGGGTATGATGGAGATCAACCCTCCAAAATTAAATGGGGTTATTCAGTCTAGAGGCAGCTATAGCCCAAGGTAAAGTAGCCAACAAGAAGCCACTTTTGGAAGGAAGTACAAAACCACCTGAATATGTTAAGCTTCCTTCTAAAGTGGCCCAGTAACACAAGATCAAAGTGGTGGAGGAATACTGAATCTCTTTCTAGGAAAAATCAAGTATTCTAGACACATAGCCCTTACCTCAATATCATCATATATGGAATGAGGTAAAGCTTACATTCTAGAAAGGGGCCACTACCTTTACAGGATATTATATGCAGGAAAAAGTAGGATAGAAAATATACGTCACAAAGCCACCAAGCAAAAGTATCGGACCTAGAAAAATAGTTAGGCATAGCCCACGCTAGCAAAAGTTGCAGTAAAAGGCTAGTGCCTCACAAACTACCAAGAAGAGGAAGCCCAGGGATAAGGAAAGATACAAGACCGCTACCAAGAAGAGGAAGCCCAGGGATAAGGAAAGAGACAAGACCACTACCAAGAAGAGGAAGCCCAGGGATAAGAAAAGAGACAATACCACTACCAAGAAGAGGAAGTAGAGGAATAAAGCCTATTGGGAGGTCATAGAAAAAACAGGGGACTACTAATACAAGGTGCCACAAGGATGTGATAATCCTTAGGCATGGGGGATGATGAGCACCGAAATTGCTCATATTTTTGTATATATTTCTAATGTTTTTTTTGGCATTATTATATCAAACTTATACTTTTCATGAATGTTTATATGTATTTAATGGTAAATTAAGTATATTGCCTAACTTGTGTGAAAAGTGCACTTTGTGTGTATATTTGATCATTTTAGTTGTTTTCTGCATAACTACGTCGAGGTCCCACTTGGACCTGGCATCATCTGTTTTCAAAGGAGTTAAATGAATACTATGGAAGGAGTTCGTCCAAGAAATAGAAGGATGTCTTACTCCCATATTCGGTAGGAAATTCACCTTACTCCTGTATTCTGATGGGAAGGTGCCTTACTCCTATCTTTCGATGAAAAGGTACCTTATTTTCATTGATGAAGTCAAATATGGTTGACTCCATGTAAGCAAAATGAAGTGTCTAACTCCCATTAATCGATAAACACGTAAGTTTCTCTATATTTGTATGAAACATAGTAACGACTTCCTGAAGTTAGAACACGAGTGATAATGATGAGATAAGACCAAAAGTCGTTTGATTTAACCGGACCATAGACAAATGATGTAGCAAACAGAATATGTTCTGAATACACCAAATTTTTCTAAATTTGTGTGTTGTTATTGTAATCACATTTTTAGTAGAGATTTTTTATTGTAACAACAATCTAAATATTGTAAAAAATAAATCTGTGCGATATAAAAATACATAGGACTTCTCTCAAAAAGGAGGAGAAAAATAGTAGAAAAACCAGACTGTAATGTAACTCCATTTATGTAATAAAATTCATTCGAAGTTCTCTAATTTAGTCCGGTGTACGTATTTAACCAAACAGAATATTATGGAGCCTAGGCCTACTCTTGGCTAGTATCCCTCCCCTCTCCTTTACTTTCTTGTAATTTCCTTTCAGTTTTATTTATTCTATTTTCTTACATTTGATTGATTTCTGCAAATCTGACTTATTTACTGTTTTCTTTCATTTTCGTAAAGTGTGGTGTGATTTTATTTCCTACAATTTATTTTATGTATATTAATTGGTTTAGATAGAAATAAATGTTATACAACAACACCCTCCAAACTATAGAATTTAGTGGACTCATCTCAGAGGTATTATAGGCAATCTCTATCTGGTCCATCGCAAGTTTACGAACATCCTTGTGACATCACTATAGAATTCAACCAAAATTTTTGTCCCAACAATGTTAACAAATTTTCCAATAGATCAAGTGGCATTAGCTCAACTAGTTAAATTCCTCAACATTTCAAGAAGGATACCTAGGTTCGAATCTTGCCAAATGATATATGGATCATATTCAAACTTTGTTGTAATACCATGGTGATGATGTGATACGGGTGGGGCCTATTTCAATCCCATATAATCCATTTAAAAAAATATATCCAATAGCCTTCTCATATCATGATAATATTAATTTAAACTCCATGGTTGCATTGATTTATGGATGGCCCAAAATAAAAGTATTGTCAATAAATTAGAGATGAGATTTGAATAGACCATTTTTTGCAACCTCAATACCTTTGATTTTTTATTCCATTTTTGCCTTTGAGAAAGCTCTCCCTAATGCCTCCACAAGAATAATGAATAGATAAGGAGATAGTAGATCACCTTGGTAGAGTTAGTAAATCCATCAGGGTCAGGTGTCTTGTTAGGATGGAAAGAGAAAGTTGCTTCATATAGCTCCTCCATAGATATATTCTTCATCAGGATTTCATTTTTTCCCTATGTGATAATTGATGGGAAAGTTTAAAAAATCTAATATTGTGCCCCCTTATATTGCCTAGTATCTAACAAAATATTTTTGAAATAATTAATCATTTCTTTATGTTTTCTTCTTCCTCAATATTTCTTCTATCTAGAGTTCAAATTTTCTATGCAATAAAAGATTTTTTTGTAGCATGAAAATTTTATATTTCTATCTCCTTGATCCATTTCTCCATATATTTTTAGAACCAATATGACTCCTTTTCCAACGTATTATGATAATTAAAAAGTAAATTTTCTTCTTAATATATTAATCTTGATCCATTCCATTGATTTCTACTCTGTCTTTCAAATTTTTGAGCTTGGATTCAATTTTCTTCTTTTCTTTAAAAATGTTACCAAAATATTTGGTATTCCAAATCTTCATTTGCTTCTTTAAATATTTCATATTTTAAATAAATATGTATATATAATATCCTTCAATTTTAATTCACCCCACCATAACATAGCCATCTAAAATAAATCAGGGCCTTTGAGCCGCATACACTAGAAGTGAAATGGCTCTACATATCCATATTAGGTAAATCACAAGTCAAAAGAATGGTTTTGATCTGATCTTGCTTATAATAAAATGTTTGAAGAGATTGTATACTTTGTTCATAACCATGTGTTCGATGACAAGAATCTATCCAATTTTTTTGTTATATGAGTTTTTCTAATGCGTCTATTATCCCATGTATATTGAAAACTTCAACGACTAAAATTTGAAAGGATATTTGAATTGAAAAATGAAGCAAAAACTTAGATTGATTTAGAATACCACCTTTCTTTTCCAAAGGAGATAAAATTGTTTGAAATCACCGTTAATAATCCATAGATCACAATTATGAACCATCATTGTGTTTAAAAAAAATATGGTAAGTTCCTTCCAACATATTTCATGAGGAGTAACTATAGTTGGATCATATACATTTATAATCCCAACTTTATTGTTTTTCCCTTTTCTATAAAATAGTCAAACAACCCAATTAATTTTTTCTTCTAACAATGGTACATCCTATTTATGTATGTCATGTATTGTTGCTATACAATCTCAAGCTCCTATAGAAGAAATTGCTAGACAATCATCCATTTTCCAAATATTTTAAAAAGCATCCTTACTATTAGAATTGAAAGGATCTAACAATCCTGTATTTCCCAAGATCTAGTTGTTTGAAAAACAATATCACCACAATATCTAAGCTATCAACAAGAATCAAATGATACAATAAAATCTCTATAGATTAATGGAAATCATAAGCAAATGCTACAATAATCTAACAAGAAACTAATAGAATGATAATACTCACTATCTTACACTCAAAGAGAGGGAAGCCCTTGCTGATATAGGCAAGGGTGTACAATGAGGATCATAGGATCAAACATGAAAAATGAGGGAATGGATATCCACCATCCATAATGGGGCACAACATGAGCCATGGATGAGAAATAGAGGGAATGAATATCCATCCTAGAAAAAAATCTAACAAGATAAGATAGCCAACTAGCAAGCAAAAATCTAGATGAGCTAATATCCCACTAATAAATAATATGGAAAAATAAATATAAGCTCCTAGGTAATATCCTAAGTGAACTAAAGTAATAAGGTGCATGACTAATACACCAACACCCCCCCTTAAGTGAAACTTAGGAGAAAGTGTACAATATAATGAAAGAGGCATATCCTCAAATATGGGTTTCGATAACTAGGCCTAATGAGGTACCCATGTACAATATAATATCCTTAGATATGGGTCCCAACAACTAGATATAATGAGGTACTCATATATAATATAATATCAATGTGAAGGAAGGACTCAAGAAGACTTTCCAAGAACAACTTATTGCACCCCAAGCATTGATCATAACTCAAGAAAACGAGGTGATACCAAATGTTTAGTGAGGATGTATGTAATCTGATCATGTGTAGGCACGTACTCTAAATTGATAACTTGATCCTGGATAAGATATCGAATAAAGTGCATATGGATCTCAATATGTTTGGTACACTAGTGCTATACTAAATTGTGAGAGATGTGAATAACACTTTGGTTGTCACACCAAAGAGTAGTAAGATGATCAGGTGGAAAACCAAACTCTATCAATAACTAGAAAATACAAAGAACCTCCTGGATTACAAGAACTACTACTCTATACTTAGCCTCTATCTATGAAAGTGCAATAGCATATTGCTTCTTGCAAAACCAAGCAATATGACTAGTACCAAGACAATAGATAAAACCTAAAGTAGATCGTTTGTCATCAACACTGCCTACCCAATTTGAACCTAAATAACCAACAATCTCTGAAGTCCCTAGTGTGTACCAAATACCAAAGTGTGATGTGCCCTAAAGGTATCTTAATATACACTTAGCTTCCTTTCATTGACTCTCATGTGGATACTATGAGAATCAAGATACAAGCCCAACAACAAAGGAAATATCAAGATAAGTATGGGTTAGGTAGATAATATTGTCAACCAATTGCCTATAGAAGGTAGTCTCACATTGAGGTATGATGCAAGTGGAAGTCAAAATGATGCCAGACTAAAATGAAGAAGGGGTTGGCTTGCAATCAACCATGCCAAATCTATGAAGCAAATCAAGTGTATAATTTTGTTGATATATGGAAATCCTTGAAGAAGACTGTGTAATCTGAAGACCAATGAAAAAGTGTAGAAGTTCTAAATCGATCATATCAAAATGCTCCATAAAAGAGCGATGTGTAATTTGAATCATATTAGAGAAGTTGTCAATGAAGATGAGGTCATCAACATAAAAAACAAGTATGAAAATATCCTCTCCAATCCTTCGTATATAGACTATGTGGTTAGAATGGCAATGTGTAAATCTAGAAATAAGAAAGAAGGCATACATCTTCTCATACCAACCTTGAGGAGCTTTCTTGAGACCATAGAGTGACCTTCTAAACCGATAAATAAGTGAAGGGTCCTATGAAAATCCTGTTGGCTTCTCCATGTAAATATCCTCATGCAAATCACCATGGAGAAAGGCACTCTTCACATCCATCTAATAAACTGACCATCCTTGTGAAGTAGCAAGAGCAAGTATAAGGTGAATGAAATCCATTTTGGCAATGGGAGTGAATGTATTAGAGTAATCAATTCCCTCAAATTATGAGAATCCCTTTACTACAATATGAGACTTGTACTTGGTTCGATAGACCCATCTACATTGAACCAACTTCCTTTCCTTAGGAAGAGGAAGTTGGTTCGATAGACCCATATTGGCAATGGGAGTGAATGTATTAGAGTAATCAATTCCCTCAACTTATGAGAATCCCTTTACTACAATATGAGACTTGTACTTGGTTCGATAGACCCATCTACATTGAACCAACTTCATTTCCTTAGGAAGAGGAACAAGATCCTACGTGTGTTTATTCATCAAGGAAGAATACTCCTCAACCATAGTAGTATCCCACTCAAAAATTCCACATGCATATAAAAATTGTTGTGGATCATCTAAAATGGTATGACTCAAAATTCCATGGTGTATGGAGTGAGATGTGGAATATCAAGAAGCTGGAATGTCACCAATGAAAGAAGCTATCTCATCAAGAGTAGTACGGGCCCACTGAGACATGGTGGCAATAGGAGGATCATAAAAAACATCCTCATGATGAAGAAAATAATATTTAAGTGAAGAAGAGGAATATGGAGGAGTATAAGTGGAAGGAAGGAAGACTTTTAGAATGGTTTTCTTATCAAAATCTACATCTCTCTGAAAAAGGAACATCATGAGTTTTTGGATCGAGCAACCAATAAGCCTTCATATCCTCATAATAACCAACAAATATAAGTGGATTGCTCTTTCTATCCAAGGATTTTATCTTCTTGTTTGGTACATGTGCCCAAGAAAGGCTACCAAAAACTTTGAATGTTGAAACATTGGGCTTGACATGGGTCCAAGCCTCCTCGAGAGTCATATGCTCAAGTGCTTTGTGAGGAGTATTATTTTGAATGTAGTTGGCACAATTCACTACTTCGGCCCAAACAACTGGTGGAATATCTCGAGAGTGAAGCATACAATTCAGCGTCTCTCTTAAATTCATGTTCTTCCTTTCAGCTACACCATTTTGTTGGGGTATAAGGGAATTGCAATACAAGCAAGCCATGCAATCATGCATCACACATTTGCCAAATGTATATCACATATAGAAAATCACCAAACATGAATTTCAATTTCATCCATATTTAATATTTTTATAACAAGGATTAATTCTTAATCCATTCATAATTTGTTTGGATTACCACCAAACAAAAGGAAAATTCCCATACCTCTTCCCAAGGAATGGACACCAATCCATCCTTCCCATAACTATAAAATATTCCATCCTTCTAATTGAGATATATTATTTATAAAATTCCTCAAACACATAATAGTTTACTATTTGTTTCCTAGAATTATATATACTATGATTTCACTTGTTCGTTCTACATGTCTATCTAATAGACCTCAAATCATAGTTGTTTTTTATTATTATTTTATAATCCATTCTAATTTTAATTAATAAAACCAATATTTACAAATATAATTGATTTCAATCTAATTTTTCAACCATTCCAAAATAGAATACAAAATGCTAGTTTATAATTACAATAGTTTCTATCTTAGTCATTTTTTTACAATATCCTATAACCAAACTATTGTATTTATAATATAAAGGATATTCAGAGCTATGATTTTTCATAAACCATACATAATTATAAAATTTATCATAAATTTCCAATGATAAATTTTTTACATTTCAATTAAGTCACCAATTTTCCATTTATAAAGGACTATAGCCATAATAGCTTTAACCCAAAATATTATATTTATTAACTGCTGGTCATCAGGACACTCTATAGTACAGACACCAATGTGTGTAATGAGTAGCACAATAGCCAATATTTGTACATGTGTTAGAGGTTATAATATAAACATGTGACCATAACATGGCCAGTAAAGCCAAGGGTAAATTAATCTATGTTTAAAACCTTCAGTGTTACTCATAGCTATTGATTATAACAACCCATAATTGACGTTGATTCAAAAATTAGTAGACATTACAAGCCACCCAAGATTTACAGTATACAACTTGCTACGAATATAATGATCTCGAGTGACTCCATGGTATTTAAAAAATTGTCCCTAATGACGAACAAGGTAGGTTTCAAGATGAACTGCCCAGCATGGTTATCAAGAATTGAGACCAAAATATATATACATAGAACTTAATTATAATTACAATAGAGAGTTTATATAAATATATCCAATTGAATATTGACACTAATTAAATTATATCTTCTCATAAGTACCGAAATTTATCACAAATTATCACGAAATCATTCGGTAATTCATATTTACAAGGTAATCCAAAGATTCTGTAATACATGTAGTCTATCGCCAGTTGAAATACTAGGTTACAAGGTCAAGGTTTATTGTTGTAAAATATGCCATTCAACCAATAGCCTGAGTGATAATATTGGGTATCTATGACAGAAGTTTCATCCATAATACATTGTCTCAACAGATTAAAATACTATCCAAACAACTTATGATAAATCCTTTGTTATGAAATTATGAATATCATACAACGTCGGATACATGGGCATTGGTTTTAATTTTCTTATCCCTTCTATCAGATATTTCAGATCTTATGAGGTATAACATAGGTTAGATCATAAATTTTGAAAGGCCATATGAAATATTTGAACAAAGGTAGCCTACGACAAACAAATAAGAGCAAAGACTCGGGCTGAATTAGTGATTCTCGTGGTTGCACAATCAACGAAGCTTGACACAGAGGATAGAAGAAGTATTAAAGTGAAATAAAATTATAACATAGATGCAATTTGGGGCTGAGAACAACCGTAGTTTATGTCTTCTTATCTTATGATTTATCTTACTTCGCAAGGATAGAATCAACGGATTGTTTGGCTAACAAAGAGTTTCATCTTATCGGGACACCTAATTTATTCTGACTGTGTATGCTATTTAGGCAACATTATAATTTAGACAAGGGTTTATGTCTGTTCAAAGTGATTATATAAGTAATTATCAATAAATTGAATACAACGACAACCAAATCAATTATCATCCTATTTTAACCAAACATCACAATTAATGTTGTGAATTCTATGATGGGCAACAACAGACTTCACACAGAATGCTTTCCAATTGGCAGGGAGATCTATACAGGTTATATTTCATCAAATTCTATTAGAACCTCCACAGTACACTTGTTTACTTGCTGACAAATATGGGCATCCAAAAGATAAAGTCTCATATTCTTTGCAAGTCGACAAAGCAAGAGAGAAGTTTATTCTACCACACATGTTATTTATGATATAGTAAAGAATTGTTAAATGACTTAATATTATAAGCATGTCAAGATACTACTACTGCGTCTCATTTTAACATGGATGCATGGTGACAAAATCTTCATCAAGGGTAATTTAAAATTAATTCCATTATCAAATTGTAGACTAAATTTGACTATACCATAAAGAAGGGCAACACAAGCTAACAGATAGAATAGCTTTATATTTTCAAACAAACAAGTATTTAATAGAATCATAAATTCAACATAATGGAAGGTTCCAACATGGGCCTTCCGCAAAATAAAGCTTCCCTTGTATCCAAGCTCTTCTTCTTCTCCAACATTTTTTCCAACATAAAATAACATCATTTTTCTCAATCTCCCCGGTAATTTATAGCTCTCTTTCCTCTTAGACAAGAAATATGTTTCTAAATATATATTTTATTTTTTTTTATTTTTTTTTGCTTTCTTTCTTTCAGAAAAGATGCTTCTAAATATATATATATATATATATATATATATATATATATATATATATATATATATATATATATATATATATATTTATTTTTTATTTATTTATTTTTTTATCTTCTTTTTCTCACCCCAAGTTAAAGCTTCCTTTAATATATATTTTAATGGAAAGGGAATCCATAGAGATAAGAGCAAAATCTTATCCACTATTTCAACCTTCCCAAAGTAGTCATGCATGTGTAGGAAAAATTGATCATTTAAATCTACAAGGTACTTTTTTTTCCATGTTTCAGTCCAATAAAAATTGAACATAAACAAACTACCTAATTTCCTTCTAAAATAGGATCAACTAGGTCAAATAAGCATGCTCAACAAACCAAATATTTTTCTTTAGAATTCGCTTAAATTAAGATTTCATAAAATCATAATAAATTGCATGAAATATTATTTTTCAATATTTTCTAAAATAATTTGTAAAATGCAAAACATTATTAATGTGCATTTTCAAAGTAAAAATTAATTAAATCAATCTCATCACACACAAATGGCATACAAGCACTCAATACATGTGCTCAGTATCCCCCATAACAGTTTTTCCTTTGATTGGGCAGGACTATTTAGAGTAATACTCAAATAACGCCACCATCAGGGAGGTAACTAGTGATGATAGGAATATGAGCTTTACCTGTTGAGTTGTCATAGTCATCGTTTCCCTTCTCATATCTTGGTGGTCAGTCTTCCACCTATGAGAATAAATGTTCTTGTAATCAAGCAATGTAGCATCATTTTCCTTTGACAAATACAATGCAAATATATTAAGCATTAAAACCATCTATCATTACACAAATAGCATCTTAAAAATAGTCCTCCAAGGTGGTTTGTGACATACTCCCCTGATGCAGGAGCATCCAAGGGCAGCAGAGCAATCCTACACCAACCAAATTTGTCTAAGTGTTTTTGCAAAAAAAAAAAGGAAAGAAGCTACGGCCGACAGAGGGTCACGAAATCGCGACCAAATCAAGAAGCAGGTCTTCGACGGACGAAGGGTCACGAAATCGTGACCAAATCGAGAAGCAGGCCTACGGTGGACGAAGGGTCACGAAATCATGACCAAAACCAAGGCAGAGGCTACGACGGACGGAGGGTCGCGAAATCACGACCAAAGACCAGAGACAGAGGCTAAGGCGGACGGAGGGTCGCAACATGTCGCGAAATTGTGACCGCAATGAAAATAGAGGCTATGGCAGTGCGGAGGGTCACGAAATCACGACCGCAGTGAAAGCAGAGGCTACGGCAGTGTGGAGGGTCGCAAAATTGTGACATGTCATGATTTCGTGAAATCGTGACAAAAGAGAAAGTAGGGGCTACGGCAGTACGGAGGTCGTGAAATCACGACCACAGCTTCAGAACGAAGGCATGGTAGAAGGACGTCACGATATCGCGACCAAAACAAAAGAAAGGGGGCGCGTTAGAAATATGTCGCGATATCGCGACAGGGCGTATTTTCATGCCGAAAGACGAGCCGAAGACGAAGAGGCAAAAAGTGACACGTGTCGAATACCTGGGCGATGAAGCGACACGGGGAGGTGAAACAAAAGGTTCTGGGAGAGGAAACGTAGGGCCGCCAGCTGGAAATGGAGTGCCACCTAAGAACCTTTAAAAAGGGAAACAAAGGCATGCACAAGGGATGGAGAAAAATTGCTAAAACGAGAAGATAATCTCGTGGTATTTCCAGATTGGAGAAGCTCGAAAAAGTCGCACTTCCTTTGCGACTTGTGGATAATCGGCTGCATGTGAATAAAATAAAACTGTTCTCTTTTCTCTGTGAATATGGTGATGTGACTGTAATATTCGGCTTCATGAAAATTAAATAAAACTGTTTTCTTTTTCTTTGTGACTTTGGCTCTCGATCATCCCCCCTTAGATTAAACACAGTCCTCTGTGTTTTCCTACAATTGTTACATAACAATCAATAAAACATAGTTTTTGGTATAGTTTCCACTTTGTATAAGTGGTCCATAGTTCAACCTGTATTATTACATAGCATCATTAAATAAATAGGGAAAGTGTATTTTCATATCTTCCACTTTTTCCCAAGTGGAATTATTTTTAGAATACTGGTCCCACTGGACCTTGCACTGATAAATATTACTCTTCCTCATAGTCTTGGAATGAAATTTTAAGATCTTCACAGGTCTCACTTCAAAGGTTGTCGGATCTACAATCTGTAAATTAGAAACATCTACAACATGATCAAGATCAACAATATATCTCCTAAGTAGGGATACATAAACATTATTATGGATATTTGATAGGTTATATGGTAAGTCAAGCTGATAGGCTATAGGACTTATCTTCTCCAAAATCTCAAATGGACCAAAAAATCTAGGATCCAATTTTTTTGATTTAATGGCACTCTTCTTAGGTTTTACCCTTAGAAACACTCTATCACCTATGAAGAACTCACTAGGTATTCTTTTCAAATCTGCATAACTTTTTTTTCTATTTGTGGCTTCCTTGAGCTTTTGAAAAATTAGTCCTAGTTGTTCTTCCATTATTTTGACCATTTCTGGTCCAATTACAACCCGATCCTTAGGATTATCCCATGATAATGGATTTTTGCACCATCTACCATACAAAGCTTTGAAATGGTCCATCTTCAAGGAAGAATGATAGTTATTATTATAAGAAAACTCAACCAGATACAAATAGTCCTCGCAATGAGACTTATGGTCCATGCAATACATGTGTAACATATCTTCCAGAACTTGGTTAATCCTTTTTGTCTGTCCATCCGTTGTAGGATGGTATGTAGAAATGATATTTAAATTTGTGCAAATTGCATGATGGAGAGCCTGCCAGAACTTAAAAGTAAACTTAGAATCCCTATCAGAGATAATCATCTCCCAAAATCCATACAACCTAAAAATTCTATTGCAAATTTATTGGTTACACTTACATGATCAACTATTTTTTATATAAATACATATTTCATGAGTAATGTTGGTCCGAAATCTGCCACAAGATAGGATTTTTACAAACGCGCCCTAGACCCGACCAACATTGAAAGGCTGGAAGCAAGAAATGGCTCCTAGACCAATCTCCAGAGTGGGCTGGTTCCCTTCACTATTCTAAACTGGGTGTAAGATAAGGGTTACTGGAAAGAAATTAAAAAAGGTTACGAGAAAGAAATGGGAAATATGGCCACGAGCCGAAGTTATGGGATCGAGAAAATAGCAACAGGAAACTTCAAGTGCAGCAACAGCAAGCAATAAAAGTTACTAACTTAACTTTCGCATGATGCATATAGAAAAACCCTCCAAAATCACATTCCAGGAATTTATACGCTTACGGCAATATTCAAATCCAGTATGCAGAATTTAAATGTAACAGCCATGAAGACATACAAATGCTATTAGAAATGCAACATGAACAGAAAGGAAATCACCAATGCAAACTCTTGAAAAATAGAAGCCAATCCTTTATTCCTGCAAACGAACTTCCAGTCTCTAGCAGAGAATTTTCCAACCACCTTTTTCAATGAAGTTTACATTGGTTTTTATAGAGGGTCGTCCTCTTTGTAGCATTAAATATTTGAAACCAACTTCCTTGTGATCTACAATTATGCATTGGAAATTATGCACACGATCCCCTTAATTGCAGCCTTGGAGACCCACAAAATTGAATGCAATGTACATGTCAGCTTCGAAGAACCACCTTCATTAAATTTGTTTTTTAAACATGTGCATGAAAAATCGTTAAAATGATCCACGACCAGCAGTTTTGAACCAAGAAAATCTTTAATTTTGGTGGCCTAGGTGCTCTTCGACCTTGACCACATTGAAAATCCGCAAAGCATTTAATTCGGGGCAGCATTTAATCTTCGAAAATCGGAAAAACCTCCTCGAAACTCACAAAACTGCTTTGGGCCAACAATTTAAGCATTAATAATTAATAATAACAATAAATGTGGCAAAAATGCCAACATTCTTGGCGGCTCGCGGGGTATACGACTCGCTGTATGCAAGAATCCGGGCCTGAATCCATTGGGCACAGAGTCATATTGGAACTGTAAACTAGCTGCGGTGGTACATGTCAGGGGACTGCTGCAATCATCTTCTGCTGAAAAAGCTGAAACTGAAAGAACCTGCATATGACTGGTTATGAAATGCGACAAATGGAATGCGATAGTGGAGTGAGCTCCTGTGATTGCGCAAGCGGTGAATGCAATGGAGTGATGACAATAATGAAATGATAGATTGACAAAGCAATGTGGTAGACACAATAACAGAATGCTGCTGTACTACCATCTACAATGGATGGAATGAAAGTGAATGAATGGATGGAATGGAAATGGAAGTATGAAAAGTGTGGAATGAAAATGAACTAGACTGTAAAATAAATGCATAAAATGACAGAACTTAGAGGAAAGGGATAAGAAGGAACGGGAATAATAGGAATGGGGAAAAGAAACAACAGTCGTGGCTTGTTTCTTAACTGCAGAAGAAAAAGAAGTAAAAGAAGGAAGATGAAGAAGGGAAAGGAAGAAAAGGAGAGGAGAAAGAAGAAATTTCTAGAAAGCCACCAACTGCTGGGAGGAGAAAAACAAAGGAAAAACAAGCATCTACGGCTCGCAGGCAACAAGAGCCGAGATGAATAAATAAAAACAATACCTTTTTTTTTTTTCTTCTCTTTTCTATTTTTTTTTTTTAAATATTATATACAATAGTTCACGACATGATTGGCATGTCGCCACCAGACACCTAGTCTCAGAGGGTTATCCGGTAAATCTGCAATGTCCTGACCAGATCTGATCATACTTAAGTCGGTCCTTGAAATTGGGTTGGCTTCTTCCTGAAGTTCTCCATGTTTCAGACACTGGCAAGTTATCATGCTGTATACCAGTACCGACACAATTTACAAATAATGCAGAAAAGAAACCCCACCATCTTGAAGAGTGCTCTGATTGTGAACTGAGAACAGGTTCCTCCAACTTCTGGATCCGAGCATAGGAATTGGCCAGCAACAGTCCTTTCTTCAGGATCTCTTCAGACTCTACCTGTTGATCTGACATATTTAACAGGTTCTGACTAAATGTTTGTGCGTCATGCACAGCTATGCCTTCTTGGTGCTCAGGTTCTGCCACTTGAATCTCTTCTTCTTCTTCTTCACTTATATCCTTTGGATCCATCTCCTTATGAAAACTGCAAGCAACCATATATTTCATTGCCAGGAAATTTCTTGCATAGTCCAATCCTTGGCTTTGGATGAGATTTGTCCCTTGAGCTCCACACAACTGCATCTTAGGTTTCTGCTCAGTATAAGGGATCTGGCATGAAAAATACTGCACGGGATAGACAGGAGCAACAACTACTGGAGAAAGTAATGGAGTTTCTCCCCACGATAATTTTCCTGATAAGAGCAAAAGTTGTTCCACTCGCACTGCTTCCTCAAAGATTTGTGGGAACCTTCGTTCACCTAATTACAGCAAGAGGAGGCCTATGTCAGAATGGAAAGCTTGAACATAGAAGAGGTGGGCTTGGGTGGGTGATGGTCGGATCTTTTCTGGAATTCTCTTCCAGCTCCTCAAGAATCGGACATTGAAGTTCGTGATGCTCTCTAGAGGTGCTCTCTTGATGTACATTAAAAACTGATAGAGATCCAAAGAACTGTAAAAGGGATCTTCGTCAAATCTTCTGATTAGTGCTTCCGCTAGATCATCCCATGAGCTGATGCTTTTACGCTTGAGCAGTCTGTACCACTGCAATGCCCTTCCTTCCAAAGACTGAACCAGAAGTCTAATCATGATATCCTCATGATTTATGACATGGATCATTGACAAAGTAGCAATGTCTTCAACATGCGCCAGAGCCATGCCTTCGGTACCATCATATTTTGCCAGGGCCTTCAAGGCACCTTTGGGAATTTCATGCCGGATTTGGAGATTCAGAGGGCGAGGATCATCCCATCTAGGAAAAACCCTCGCCTTTGTGGCAGTGGTCTGCGGGATCACGGCTATCGCCATTAAGTCAAAGTCGCCAGATGAACATTCTTTGAACTTGAAAAAAAAATAGGCGTCCACGATCAAGAAATTTAGATCTTCAACTCAGCAAAGTCTCCAGATGAACTTACAAATCTCCGCTGTGAGGCCAAGACAACTCATCAAATCTTGAGACCTCCGGGTGTTAAACAATAAAACTTATGGATCTTTTGAGACAGAAGAAGTCTATCCCACCGAGCGTGCCAAAAATTGTTGGCACCGGTGGGTTTATCACTTTGGAAAATTATGCTTATCCCACCAATTATGAATTCTTGGAGACAAAACTTGTCTGTCCCACTGGGCGTGCCAAAAACTGTTGGTCCAAAATCTGCCACAGGATAGGATTTTTACAAACGCGCCCTAGACCCGGCAAACATTGAAAGGCTGGAAGCAAGAAATGGCTCCCAGACCAATCTCCAGAGTGGGCTGGTTCCCTTCACTATTCTAAACTGGGTGTAAGATAAGGGTTACTTGGAAAGAAATTAAAAAAGGTTATAGAAAGAAATGGGAAATATGGCCACAGGCCGAAGTTATGGGATCAAAAAATAGCAGCAAGAAACTTCAAGTGCAGCAACAGCAAGCAATAAAAGTTACTAACTTAACTTTCGCACGATGCATATAGAAAAACCCTCCAAAATCACATTCCAAGAATTTATACTCTTACGGCAATATTCAAATCCAGTATGCAGAATTTAAATGTAACAGCCATGAAGACATACAAATGCTATTAGAAATGCAACATGAACAGAAAGGAAATCACCAATGCAAACGCTTGAAAAATAGAAGCCAATCCTTTATTCCTGCAAACGAACTTCCAGTATCTAGCAGAGAATTTTCCAACCACTTTTTCAATGAAGTTTACATTGGTTTTTATAGAGGGCCGTCCTCTTTGCAGCATTAAATATTTGAAACCAACTTCCTTGTGATCTACAATTATGCATTGGAAATTATGCACACGATCCCCTTAATTGCAGCCTTGGAGACCCACAAAATTGAATGCAATGTACATGTCAGCTTCGAAGAACCACCTTCATTAAATTTTTTTTTTAAACATGTGCATGAAAAACCGTTAAAATGATCCACGACCAGCAGTTTTGAACCAAGAAAATATTTAATTTTGGTGGCACGGGTGCTCTTCGACCTTGACCGCATTGAAAATCCGCAAAGCATTTAATTCGGGGCAGCATTTAATCTTCGAAAATCTGAAAAACCTCCTCGAAACTCACAAAACTGCTTTGGGCCAACAATTTAAGCATTAATAATTAATAATAACAATAAATGTGGCAAAAATGCCAACAGTACATAATCATGATCTAAGATAGAATCATTCCATTTGGATTGTAAGTTATCAAGGCAAATAGCATCAAGAGATATTGAGACTTGATCAGAGTCACTCTTGAGTAGAAGTGATCAGCTTCTACGAAACCCTCATACCACTCGGATATGAGAATTCTCCAAGCGTTAGGTTTCATCCCTCATAAAAGGGAAATCACCCTTAACCATACTATCCACTAGGACCAGTATATAGGTGAATGCCTTGAATATGGAAACCCATCATAATGAAATAACCTCAACAATGGTTATTCATAGATCTTAGATCCAACCCACATCTTCCCGATGGGGTCACTAAGATAACAAAATCACTATACATGATCAACTCATAGAATCCTTGGAATGTCATCTTTAAGCATGATTATATAACCTTGTACCTCTTAAGGCTTATTTTTCCACCCTTTTATTTAGGCATCCCTTTTGTTATATACATGAATTAATTAAGTTCATTACAAAAGGGCATTATTTAACCATCATGGGAGTACCTACTCCTCATGTACATTCATTTATCATCATCTGTAGTACATCCTGGTATGAAATGTGCAACCTTAGTGAGTTTATCTACTATAACAAATATTGCATCATGATGATATCTTTCTTCATGCCCGACCAGTAAAAGGTCTTTTTCGTATTTTCCCTCATCTTGGCTCCTCCAGGATGAGCGAGGTAAGGAGAATTATGAGCTTCTCGCATGATCAATCTCCTCAAATCACCCATTTTAGGTATGACTACTCGATCTCTAAAGCATAAAAGTCCATATTTCATGCTATAATCTTGGTTTTCATTCAATTTTTGCTCTATATTAACCCAAATTTCACTACATTCAGGATCCTGACACTACATCTTTCTGACTTGCCCCATTAAATCCACATGACTACGAGTCAATGCAACTATGTGCTTCCTCCTACTTAAGGCATCAACGACTTTATTTTCTTTTCCTTTGATATACTCAATACCAAAATCATATTATTCTAAGAACTCTATCCACCTTCTTTGTCTAGCATTTAGTAATGGTTGAGTGAAGATATACTTCAAACTCTGGTGATCGGTTCTTAACTCAAATGGTCTACCAACCAGATAATATCGCAAAATTTTCAAGGCATGCACAACTGCAGCAAGTTCTAAATCATGAGTAGCATAGTTAACTTCATGCTTTTTGAGTTTCCTAGACTCATATGCTACTACAGAACCATCTTGGGATAGGACTCCTCCTAACCCTTCCAAAGAGGCATCGATGCAAACTAAAAAATTTCCTATGGGATCTGGAATCTTCAGAATAGGAGCTAAGGTTAGTTTCTATTTAAGCAAATTAAATGCTTCTTCACACTTTTCTATCCATTTAAACTCCTTCCCTTTCTTCTGAAGGTTGGTTATTGAATAAGCAATCTTAGAGTAGTCTTTAACAAACCTCCTATAATATCCTGACAAACCCATGAAGCTTCTTACTTCTATCACATTTGTTGGAGGTGGCCAATTCAAAATGGCTTCTATTTTCTTTGGATCAATAGTGATCCCATATGCTGATATAATATGCCCCAAGTAATGCACTTGTGGAACATAGAATTCACATTTAGACAAATTCCCGTAGAGTTGGTTCTTCCTTAAAATTTCTAGCACTATCCTCAAGTGCTTATCATGTTCCTCTCTATTACGAGAATAAATCAAAATGTCATCCAAGAATATCAACACAAATCGATCCAACTGCTTTCTAAACACACTATTCATCAAATTCATGAAAGTTGTTGGTGCATTAGTCAATCCAAATGGTAGGACTATAAATTCATAGTGACCATATCTAGTCTTGAATGCGGTTTTATGTGTGTCTTCTTCTCGGATTCTCAGTTGATGATATCCAGATTTTAGATCAATCTTTGTGAAAATGGTGGCATCTTTTAGTTGATCAAATAAATATTCTATCCTTGGCAATGGATATCTATTCTTGATAGTTGCCTTGTTTAGCATTCTATAATCTATGCATAGCCTTAATGAACCATATTTCTTCTTCACAAATAAAATAGGTGCTCCCCAAGGTGATACACTTGGTTTTATCAACCCTTTTTCTAGCAACTCTTGAAGTTGCACTTTCAATTCCTGCATCTCGATGGGGTTCATTCTATAAGGAGATCTATGGATAGGCTCAGTACCTAGCATCAATTCTATGGTGAAATCAAATTCACATTTAGGTAGCAATCCAGGTATCTCATCAACAAAAACATCATGAAATTCCTGCAACAGTGGAAATTTTCCAATAATTTCTTCCTTTGGAATTTCCTCTTTTTCCTTGAGTTTAACTACATAAACCATTCCTCATTTTCTAATAGTTTTCTTTAGTTGCATTGCTGAAATTAGCATTGGTTGAAATTCTCTTGGTTCACTATACATCCTTTGCCTTTCTTTGTCTTCGTTGGTAAACTCAATCCATCTCTCCTAGAAATTTACCAAGGCTTCATTCCTAGGACAAATTTGTGTATTTTCATCTCATTATTCTGATTATAGGATGACACATATTTAAGGAGTCTCACAAACTATTCATAGTATTCCTCCATAGATCTTGATCCTTGTTGAAATGCGAAGAATTCCTTAAATTTATTCAAATAAAATTTCTTTGTAAGGAATCTATCCTTAAAAGCTTCCACAAAAACTTCCCACTTCAACTTGTTAGGTGAGATCTTATGTTCATCTTTATAAGCATTCCACCAATCAATTCCTATTCCTCCCAGATGAGAAAGAGCAAATATTATTTTAGTTTTAGAGGAGTAGTTTCTTATGGAAAAATGAAGTTCCAGTTCATCTAACCATGACTCAGCTGCATCTTCTCCTCCTTTTCCCATGAACTTAGTCACTTTAATATGCTTTATGTCATTGCCCATTTCTTTCTTCATGCGGGCCTTGTTTTCACACTCTTCGAGATCTTCATCCTCTCTAATCTCAACCTCTGGATTTTCCATCTCCTGATTTTTGTTGTGGTGATGTTGTGAATTTATAGCTTGCAAAATCTATTGAATTTGATCTTGCATTATGGAAACCATGGCATTAAGGTTCTCCATATCTTTGTCTAAATTCCCAAAACTTTCTCCTATCTATCTGGCTTTAGGACTATCGGGACTAGCTTGTTGCAAGGTTCCTTTCTTCTTACCTCTCAAACTTGTTGCCATGTTTACTTGGAGTAAAAATTTGTATTAATTCTCACTTATTTTCATAGTTGAAATTCTAGACAACTAGATTTCATCATAATTTCTCAAGTAATCTATTACTACTAGGTTCATTCCCTAGTTTAGTCCACTAACTCTGTTGTTGTTCATACACACTTGAGAATAAGGAGTAAGTAAGTCAAAAGACATAGATGTCAAGTAATTTTCCCAAAAGAGTCTAAGGTACACCACTTAAAACCCATAGAAGGAGGGTTCTCTTAGCTCTTCCACTTTTGAACGACTATGGATCTATTCATGGGGGATAGGAACTCAAGCATCGATAATCTCAAGTACTGACCTTGTCCTTACCAAGTGTGCATCATTTAGAGTTATGGAACTTATGTTTGAGTTGTTTTGTTTCATGCCCAAATATTTTGCTAACCTAGATCTAGCTAGAGTCTACTAGTTAGCCTAGGCTCTGATACCAACTGTAACAACCCCAGTTGTTACTTCTCATCCACTAATTTTTTTGAAACCCATATAATAATCGTGTTCACCTTTCAATGAGTCAAGAGTATAATAATGATCTAAGACAAGGATATCCCAAATGCTCAGTAAGTGATCCGAGCCATAAAATATTAATCCAAAGTCACATTTAAGTTCATTCATAGCCATTCATAAATAGGAGTACCATCTCCTTTAATTCCTCCATACCATCACCATTTGATGTGAGGATAATACAATGGCTAAGTCCTTCATGAGGACATCTCAATGGTTTTACCATTAATTGGGAGTTTTACCCAAAGGGAATTATCCCCTCCTCTCCATACTATCCATGAAGACTAGTATTAAGGAGAGAGTCATTAATATTATTATTTCTCACGTGACTTGGGATATTGTCTTAAGCACCATTATAGAATTTACTCATTTACTAGGTGTGATGGTGTTGGTGATTGTCTGTCTTATATTATTGTGGAGGTTATCCATGAATTTCCTTCTACACTATTATAGTCCTTGAGAGAGAATTTAAATACATCCATCTAATCTACTAGAGCAACATAAATCTCAATGCCATACATTTGACAATGTGTAATATCCAAAGTAGTTCCAATACTTGCTCATATTCCAAAACATATATCACCTAGCATTTATTAGAGGTGAATACTACAATATGAAGACTTTATCTCTAATTTACAAAGCTTGTAATCAAATACATAAAATATTACAAATCATAGCTGATTTTACATAAATTATATCAGCCCTGCATAATTACATTGGAACTATATCAATACAAGCTTTACATGATGAACATTGCAATAGTCTTCAAAATGTGTTGTCCGGCTCTTCTCTGGAATGTCTCGAGTTCTTCATGGTTGGAAGAGATGATAGTGAAGGGATCAAGACAACTCGGATGTAAAGTATACCAAATGCAATACAAGCAAGCCATGCAATCATGCATCACACATTTGCCAAATGTATATCACATATCGAAGATATCACCAAACATGAATTAACAATTTCATCCATCTTTAATATTTTTATAACAAGGATTAATTCTTAATCCCATTCATCATTTGTTTGGATTACCACCAAACAAAAGGAAGAGTCCCATACCTCTTCCCAAGGAATGGACACCAATCCATCCTTCTCAAAACTAGAAAATATTCCATTTTATAAAATTCCTCAAACACATAATAGTTTACTATTTGTTTCCTAGAATTATACAAAGACTATGATTTCACTTGTTCATTCTACTTGTCTATCTAATAGACCTCAAATCATAGTTGTTTTTTTATTATTATTTTATAATCCATTCAAATTTTAATAAAATAAAACCAATATTTACAAATCTAATTGATTTCAATCTGATTTTCCAATCATTCCAAGAAAGACTACAAAATGCTAGTTTATAATTACAATAGTTTCTATCTTAGTCATTTTCATACAATATCCTATAACCAAACTATTGTATTTATAACATACAAGGTATTCAGAGCTATGATTTCTCATAAACCATATATATATAAAACATAATTATAAAATCTATCATAAATTCCCAATGATAAAGTTTTTACATTTCAATTAAGTCACCAATTTTTCATTTAGAAAGGACTATAGCCATAATAACTTTAACCCAAAATATTGTATTTATTACTTGCAGGTCTTTGAGACAACCTACAATATAGACACCAATATCTGTCATGAGTAGCACAATAGCCAGGATCTGTACATGTGTTAAAGGTTATAATATAAACATGTGACCATAACATGGCCAATAAATCCAAAGGTAAATTAATCTATGTTTAAAACCTTCAGTGTTACTCATAGCTATTGATTATAACAACCCAAAACCAATGCTAATACAAAAATGAGTAGACATTACAAGCCACCCAAGGTTTACAGTATACAACTTGCTATGAACGTAATGATCCCAGGTGATTCCATGGTATTTAAAACACTATCCCTAATGGCGGACAAGGTAGGTTTCAAGATGAACTGCCCAACATGGTTATCAAGAATTGAGACCAAAATATATACACAGAACTTCATTATAATACCAATAGAGAGTTTATATGCATATATCCAACTGAATCCTAATACTAATTGAATTATATCTTCTTATAAGTACTAAAATTTATCACAAATGATCACGAAATCATTCGGCAATTCATATTTACAAGGTAATCCAAAGATTCAACAATACATGTAGTTTGTCAATAGTTGAAATACTGGGGTACAAGGTCAAGGTTTATTTTTGTGAAATGTGCCATTCATCCAACAACATGAGTGATAAGCTTGGGTATCTATGATAGAAGTTTCATCCATAATACACCATCTCAACAGATTAAAATACTATCCAAACAGATTATGATAAATCCTTTGTTATGAAATTACGAATATCATGCGACGTCGGCTACATGGGCATTGGTTTTAATTTTCTTATCCCTTCTATCTTTAGTGAAGGCAAATGAAGGAATTATATTTCAGAGCTTATGAGGTAGAACATAGGTTAGATCATCAATTTTGAAAGGCCATATGAAATCTTTGAACAAAGGTAGCCTATGACAGACAAATAAGATCAAATACTCAGGCTGAATTAGTGATTCTCGTAGTTGCACAATCAATGAATCTTGACATAGAGGATAGAAGAAGTATTAAAGTGGAATAAAATTCCAACATAGATGCAGTTTGGGGTTGAGAACAACCATAGTTTGTGTCTTCTTAGCTTATGATTTATCTTACTTCGCAAGGATAGAATCAATGGATTGTTTGGCTAATAGAGAGTTTCATCTTGCCGGAACACCTAATTTATTTTGATTGTGTATGCTATTTAGGCAACATTATAATTTAGACAAGGGTTTTATGTCTATTCAAAGTGATTATATAAACAATTATCTGGTAAATCGAATACAACGACAATCGAATCAATTATCATTCTATTTTAACCAAACATCACAATTAATGTTGGGAATTCTCTGATGGGAAACAACATACTTCACATAGAATGCTTTCCAATTGGCAGTGAGATCTATACTGGTCAGATTTCACCAAATTCTATTAGAACCTCTATAGTACACTTGATTACTTGCTAACGAAGATATGGTTCACCAAATTTACCCACTATATCACATTTAATTGGTCAAATATGGGCATCCGATAGACAAAGTCTCAGATTATTTGTAAGCCGACAAAGCAAGAGAGAAGTTTATTCTACCACACAGGTTATTTATGAGATAGTAAAGAATTGTTAAATGGCTTAATATTATAATCCTGTCAAGATACTACTACTGCATCTCATTTTAAAATGGATGCATGGTGACAAAATCTTCATGATGGGTAATTTAAAATTGATTCCATTATCAAATTGTAGACTAAATTTGATTATACCATAAATAAGAGCAACACAAGATAATAGATAGAATAGCTTTATATTTTCAAACAAACAAGTATTCAATAGAATCATAAATTCAACATAATGGAAGGTTCCAACCTGGGCCTTCCATAAAATAAAGCTTCCCTTGTATCCAAGCTCTTCTTCTTCTCCAACCTTTTTTTCCAACATAACATAGCATCATTTTTCTCAATCTCCCTGGTAATTTATAGCTCTCTTTCCTCTTAAACAAGAAAGATGCTTCTAAATATATATATATATATATATATATATATATTTTTTTTTTTTTTGCTTTCTTTCTTTCAAAAAAGATGCTTCTAAATATATATATTTTATTTATTTTTTTATCTTCTTTTTCTCACCCCAAGTTAAAGCTTCCTTTAATATATATATTTTAATGGAAAGGGAATCCATAGAGATAAGAGCAGAATATTATCCACTATTTCAACCTTCCCAAAGTAGCCATGCATGTGTAGGAAAAATTGATCATTTAAATCTACAAGGTAGTTTTTTTTTCCATGTTTTGGTCCAATCAAAATTGAACAAAAACAAACTACCTAATTTCCTTCTAAAATAGGATCAACTAGATCAAATAAGAATGCTCAACAAACTAAATATTTTTCTTTAGAATTTGCTTAAATTAAGATTTCACAAAATCATAATAAATTGCATGATATATTTTTTTCAATATTTTTTAAAATAATTTGTAAAATGCAAAACATTATTAATGTGCATTTTCAAAGTAAAATTTAATTAAACCAATCTCATGCAAATTAATCATGAAATCAAATAACCAGGGAGGGAGAGGGGCAATCCTCCAAGGGAGGTCAGGTTCAAATATCCACCCACCAAAAAGTTGAATTGGGTATCCAAAATCCAATTGATAATGTGGTGGGCGGACCCCGTGCTTGACGGGAGAACCCCCCCCAAGGGGCCCGTAAGGGGTTCGCAAAAAAAAACATTAAATCAAATATAAATCACACACAAATGGCATACAAGCACTCGATGCATGTGCTCAGTATCCCCCATCACCATTTTTCCTTTTATTGGGTGGGACTTTTTAGAGTAATACTCAAGTAACACCGCCATCAAGGAGGTAACTAGTGATGATAGGAATATGAGCTTTACCTATTGAGTTTTCATAGTCATCATTTCCCTTCTCATCGCTTGGTGGTCAGTCTTCCACCTATGAGAATAATGTTCCTGCAATCAAGCAACGTAGCATCATTTTCCTTTGAAAAATACAATGTAAATATATTAAGCATTAAAACCAGCTATCATTACACAAATAGCATCTTAAAAATAGTCCTCCAAGGTGGTATGTGACAACTCCTCAAAATTACTAATGCTAATAGAACATCATAATTTTCCTAATAATGTGTAAATCACCCTAAAAAATCCTTGCCTCGATATTCGTGTCAAAAAATATTAAAAAAATAGCTTAATTGTACCTTTGACAAAACCAGATGATCCCAACAAAATCGGATGTATCCAATAAAATCTGATGCATCCTATTTTTTTTTAAATCCCACGTGAAACCTAATTTAGGTGCCCAAACTAGATTTTGAATCTAATCCAGGTGTCGCTAGCCGCTCGATGAAATCGGATGATTCAATAAAATTGGATACAACCAGTTTCATCTAAATCAATCCAAAGGCCTAATCAGGCCCAAAAACCTAACTTTTTCCACCACTCACTTGATCCCTAGAATAGATATAGCCATTTTAATCCCTCATATCCATTGTAATCAGTCTGGTTGATGATTTTTGTAGAAGAGATTGGAAAAGAGAAAGATTTTTGAAGTTTTTTTGTAGGTTGCAGTAGGAGACATTGATGTCAAATCGTCACCCAAGGAGCATTCAACCATGGCATCACTTTCAATATACTCTGATATTGTTTTTACTTAATCTTTATTGCATTTTCTCACTAGTTGTATGAAATTGGATGCGTCTAATTTTATCATTGTTACGTTTGTTTTTGTTCTCTACTTTATAGAACTAGCCATTGCATTAAATCGACTACATATGATTTCATGCTTTACGTACAGTTTTGTGCTTAGCATATGATTTCCTACCTGTGTCCCTCTTGAGGTATAATTCAGCATCCTAGATCTTTCACTTTACATCACTAGCATCATAGCATTGTTAATTTTTGTAATTTCATATTATAAACTTCTACCATTACTAGATCTAGCATTCTTTTTTATTTAGGATTAGAATAATCAACTTTTTAATTTCTTTATAGTTTCCAAAAATAACCGAGGGGATTTGACTTCCACAGACCACGATCTACTATGGCCTATGTGGATCCCCTTTCCCTAAATCCAAAATCTAGTGTGTTGCTATGAAATTGCAAGTTTTGAACAAAAATTTATGCATCCGATTTCTTCAAAGAAAATCGTACATCTAGTTTCGTCCTATCTGCATCATGTTTCATACAGTGCATCCTATTTCATCAAAAATCAAACTTTTAGGTCAGGTAAGTGATAAAAATTTATTCTTTCACTGTCAGATTGATATTTTCTATTCTTTAAGCATCTATATTAGATCAAAAAACAAAAAAAACCCATAAACATAGATGTATTACATCCATTTACAAAACACAAAAATATAAGAGGAAAGCATGTCAACTTAGAAACCTTGCATCATAGTTAAATTTTATAAATGATTTTTAGATAGAATTGTGTGCCTTATCTTCATCTAAAGTTAAATTACATCTAGCTAGATAGAAATTGCATTCTAGCCAAACCTAGGTTGTATGTGAAACAAAACAATCAAATCAAAACAATACCTCACCTAGGCGTGGAAATCACCATAGTAAGTATTTCTTGGTGAAACTACCCCTTTCATCGACAAACACCAAAGAGAGTGCAATAGAATCACTTATCATCCGATATGCAGATCCTTTATTTAGACGCAAATCCATTAGCATGGGAGAAAGGGATACGAAAATTTTGGGTCTACAAAATACTATCTTTATAATGATATATATCTCTCAACAAAATAACAATCAATAATTAAAAGTCAATAACTTTAACTTGTGGATCAAATTTTGACCAAATTCAAAGGATAAGTAATAGCTATCAAAATTGCAAAAATAGTGCTGCAAAATTGTTGGATCGATCTAGGATCGAGATCAGCCCAAAGATGTTGATGATGATACGAAAATATTAATAGCCAATACATTCTTAGGAAGGTCAGGCAACAATCAAGTCAACATAACACAAAAATTTCTCAGAGCCAAACCCAAGAGAGGGTTTTCAACTAGAAAATATCTCAACATCATGGAATCCCAAACCCAAGCCTGGTAGGTCAACGATATGGTCAAAACTTACCACTAACCTAGGGCCATGATAGACAAAATACACTTGGGACTATTTTAAGGCCATTCTACCTTGAGCAATGACATCATCAAAAGTGAGAGATGCCCATAACTATGTAAAGTAGATAAAAGACACTTAAAAATATAATGTAGCTTTAGCTTATGCCACCCCAAGCAATGACATTAGATTTCTCCAGGGCCATGCTTGAATAGCAAACCCAAGAAGCCAACTTCAAATTCATGACTTCTCTACAAAATATGACACAAGGGATAATAATATAGCTAAATATCAAGAGCATCGGTTGATGTTACTCCATGTTTGTGCCATCGTGCTCACTAGTTATTTTCATATAGAACCTCAATTACTACTACTGTCATCTATTCACTACTCAATATTCTCTACAATCACTCACAATGAGGCCTTTATTTAGAAAGATAAATTACTAGTTATTTCCATAAAGGAACCTCAATTACTACTACTCTCACCTATTTACTACTCAATATTCTCTACAATCACTCACAATGAGACCTTTATTTAGAAAGATAAATCACATGCCTCTCACTCAATCCTAAGACTCATGTACATGTAGACTACATGCACATTTACGTCATTGCACATTCTAACACTTGTGCATTTATTCCATTACATCATTTGCTTATTTCCTAATGTACCCTCATGGGTGCATATTTAGTTTAGTATTATATTAGGATTTATGCAGACACTAGTAAGAATTCATTGTAGATTAACAAGCCTAATTCAAACACAAACACAAATAAAAATCTAAACCATTTATGAAAACTTTTAAAACTTTCTAGATAGTTATCTCCAACTATTTTTCAGAACTTAAAGTAAATCTTACACTACAAGGTTCAAATAATTAGCCAATAAATATGAGTTTAGACCTCATTCAAAGGTTAGTTTTGTAGTCCTTGCATGGTCTCACACTATAATATTTTTTTATCGATGAAGTAATAATTGCTTGGTCTCCATTATTTTTGCATATACAAGTATTATAAGTGATCTTTCAAAGTTATTTTTATTATGTTGTATTGTTGGTTTATTCTATTAAAGTAGTTCTATGTTTGAATTACCTATTGGATTGCTAGTATTTATGGTCCTTGGAATGATTAGAAGCCTTAGACATTCATTTTAAGTCATTTTTATTACATTCTACCTTTAGTGTATTCTATTAAAGTGATATTCTTATTGCCTATTGGATTGCTAATTGTGTGAATCCTTGGAATGATTAATATGAGTGTAATGGTTTGAATGAACCTGTATGTGTAATCAGTAGTGAATGATCTGTTAAGTTCCATGAAATGGTTTAATAGTTGATTATTTTATGAGACCTAATGTTGTTACACTATATCCAGCCATGATTTACTTATATCTAAACCCTTTCTCTTTATTTTCCATTACTTTTTTCCTTACCCTTTTCCTTCAAAATAATTCCACAAGAGCTGACCTTATTTGGAGGTTGAAACATAGGGAAAAATTGTTCCATCCAATTATTATATTATGGCTAAAATCAATGGGCACAATGTCTTTCCACAACAATGACAAATTTTATTCCAATAGTAGAGTAAGTTTTTGGCAAGCCTGATGGGATGAAACTTATCAATTCATCTAGGTTTTTAGAGGATTCAATATTTAATGGATAGTATTAACCTCATTAGTAGATATTATATGTTCATCTAGAAACTCTCATTTAGAGATAGAACCCAAATAATATTAATTAGCAGTTTCATAATTCACCTTGAATTGTGGGTGTAAGTGTCCCATTTCCTTTTTAAGTTATCATAAGTCCTAAGACATCAAAGTTTATATGTCTATGACATATAAAAGTATCCCAATTTATGTTAACCTATGTTCAATGGCCCAACAATATTACCCATATTGGTATGATATGGGCCCTCTCAATGTCCCAATCCTTCATAAGATACATAAAATTACCTTGAAAACCCTACCTACTTATGAAGGTAAGGAGAAAACCACCTTGAATATTGCTAATACGTAGCCTCTCTAGCTACTATTCATAATATTATACTTGAAGATATAATGATTAGGCTACTAATTCTTTTGTTTAAATGCAATGTGTTTCTATCGTATATATCTTTGAAGAATAAAAGTATTTGCATGTGGGTTGATTTAGTTGAGGCTCTTATTAATGAGTTTGATAATTGTAGAGATCCTTTCTTGTTGCTTACCCAATTTTCATTCATCGATAAATTTCCCCACGAAAACATCTTTGACTTCAATGTTTTTTTTAAAATAACTCGGAGGAGGATTCCCCAAGAGTTCCAACCCTCCATATCTCAAGCATATCTCTATTATATTCATGTTTTTCATCTAGATTTAAGCATTTTCATTTTGTAATATAAAGAGAAAAACTTCACCCACATCTTCCAAGAAGCCATACGTACCAAAAATATGCTAATCACAACAGGAAACCTCCCTCCTAGAGATACCATCTCTCCCTTTTATTTTTGCACAAGTCTATCTCATATACCACCCTCTAAGAAAATTGAGTCTTATTTCCAATTCCTAAAATCAATAATATTTCTATCATTTAGAGGGAACAACTTCAAAAAGAACATGAGTTAAGAGCAATGATTCAAAAGTTGACCGAAGATGTCAAGAAAATGGAAGAATGACTCTCACAACCTAAAAGGGATGATCCTAATAATGATGGGCTCACATTATCAAAACCTTTCCAACATGAGAGTATTTGGTCTCCTGTTAGTATAGAATGCAATATGAAAGAGAGAGCAGATAAGATGTGAACTGTGATAAAAAGAAAAGAGTGATATGCTCATTCTAGTTGAGCCTTCATCACATAAGGAAATATACATTAAAGTAAAAAATTCAAGCCAAAGAGCTTTACAGGGACCCTCATTGGTAGACAATGTGATAGCCTTCAACACAATGCCCAATCAAGAATATTGTGAAGAGACAAGTGTCAAAGCTAGTCAAAATAAAGGTTGTAATAATGATTACTCTCTATTTCAAAATACTCAAACCATATATAAATAAGTTCAAGCATGCACTCAATCATTGGTATCAGGGGTAAAATATTTAAACTAGAGAAGAGTTGAGTCCTATAAAAAGTTGCATTTCCTAGCTATAATTTCAAGACAAATAGTAAAAATAGTGGACCAGTTATATAATCTATTCAATAATTCTATTGCAGTACCAAAAAATTTAATGGAAGACTTGTTGATGGGTAAAGAGGTGGATTCTATAGATATTTCCATTAGGGAATCAAAATAAAATGATGATGTACCTGTAAGTTCCATACCCCTAGATTTATTAGGAAGTCATTCTAATCCATTTATCTCTTTCTTTGGAAATATGTGTATTACACAATTATGTAGAGGACTCAAAGGCTAAGATCTCAATCATGCCACTAGAATTTTGTAATATTTTAGGATTGAATGCAGATATTTTGGAACTTAAAATGTTATATTTCAAGGGGAAACTAGTAAAAATACTAGGTATTTTGAAATATTTTCTAATGATAGTATGCAGACACCTAGACATGGTTATCATCCAATATATAATGGTGGTTGATGTACCCCCATTGTTCAATATATGCTTCTCTAGAGGTTTCTTAAAATATATTGGAGGATTTCTAAAGAAAAATTGAGATCAAATGGTAAACCTAGGGATCAGAAAGATAATTAAAATATAGAAAAAATTCCTACATTATTTCATATTAAGAATTATGGAGAGAAAGAAGAAAGCCTAGAATTCATTCATAACATAAATATGAAGGTTTGTGAATTGTCAAGAATAGAGACAGCCCATTTTGAGCAATATCATCTATACTCTAATGAAAATCCACATCATGATTCATTTGTTAGCTTTACTCTTTATCGGGATACAGAGGACTCCAATTCATCCTACTTTTATACATCAAATCAAAATTAGTTGGAAAGAGAAAGAAAGAAATAGAATTTAGGGAATCCAGTAGAACCCTAGATACATAAGTATACATAAGAAGAGTTAAAATAATCAACACCCAATTGGATTGAACTTAGTAGAAACCCCAGGGCTATAATGTTCACAAATGGCCAAAGCATAGGATATTCAAAAGAAAAATCACAATTAGAATGAACTCTAAGAATGCTTGAGAACAACTTTGAATTGTTGAAAAATAAACATGAGAAAAATATCAAATTTGGTGTGATATGGTTTGAACATTTCATATTCATAGGATAGTCTTCAATGAATTCTTGTAACGAACCCCATTTGTTACTCCTTCACATCCACAATTTTATTTTATTTTTATAAATTGTTCATGTAGCAATGACCTAATCCATAACCTAAGACAAGCATATTCCATTTAGATTGTATCATTCAAGGCATATAGCTTCAAGAGCTATAGAGACTTGATCAGAGTCTCCTTAAGTAGAAGTGATCAGCTTCTACGAAACCTTCATACCTCACTTGGTATGAGTATGCTGGCCAAGCATACCGGTTTCATCCTCGTAAAAGGAGAAATCACCATTTGGTCCACTGGGACCAGGTGAATGCCTTGAAGATGGAGAACCCCACCAAGGGTAACCCATCATAGATGGAATAACCACACCCATGATTATTCCTAAGTCTTAGTTCCAATCCAATCCATATAGGAAGGGGTCCTAAGACTGATATATCACTATTGTGATATGAATCCATGGAACATATGTCTTTGATCCTCCTATTACACCCTGGGTTAGGCAATCCTTCTAATGAATTCCTTTTAAATGGACAATACTAGTCCCTTGTAAATTTAATCCTTTAGTGTATAGTGGAGGATCTATCTTGGTTTGAGAATCAAGGTCATAACGTCCTCTTGAGAGTTTATTCCACAACATATTTTCAACTAAACCATCTTGAGAGCATTAAATTCATGAAGCAAGTTTCATTACATTTTATCCTTAGGTTTATAGAATTATGCCAGACTCCTGCTTATCAAGATTTGTGTTACATCCCAGTACAAATGTATAAGTCCAATTTTTCCCCCTTAATACTTGGTCTTTATTGCATAATAGTCTTTGGATTCCCATATCTTGAATACATGAAAAGAGTACATCATTTGTAAATAATCATTCCACAATATTATAATAAATTAGACAAAGTTCCTAATTCATTAAAACATTTAAATAAACATCCATTCTTCACGTGCATTTATTACTTGAATAAAACCACCTACTAAAATCATTCATCATTGCCCATTTCATTCACAAGATAAATGAAACAATTGAATTAACAACATATTATAAAATTGAGCATACTTTGCTAACCTCCATACATATCTAACCTAATGAAAATTCAGCATATATCACAGTGCATAAAATAAACATTACATCTTAAATCATTTTCATTTGAACATAAGAACAACATCCACATGATATCGTAAGACAATCCACAAAACAAATTGACACAAGGATTTATCCTGGGAAAACCCTGACGGGAAAAACCCAACCTCCAAAATATGTGTTTTCCTCATATTCATAAGTTCAAGATGTTAATTATTACAAGTATATAAGGGTCTCAACGGGTCCCTCTTTCTCAATATACAATCCAAGGAATACAACTGATTCCTATATACATTCATGATGCAATTAAGGACTTATTTGGTTCCTTTCTCTAAGACACCATGATACTATTAAGGTATTTCCCATACCAAGGAGGAAATCATCTACTTATTTAAAATAAGATGTATTTAAGGGACCCCCTGGTTTCTTGCTATAAGTAGTCTCAGAATTTTATAACATCTTGTGTAAGCTTATGATAATCATAGGGTCCATATTTTGGAGATGACTCTTTGAATTTAAAGGAAATTTCATAAATTTCCTTAAGAATGAATTCCAAACTCATTCTTAGTGAATGATATGAAATCAACCAATGAATTAAAGTCCCATACCTTCAATTCATGATTTCTTGTTCATATTCTACCAAGTAATTATATTAGTCCCAAAATAAACCATCATGTATCACTATACTATCGTTTCTTCATCATATGTAGTTTTATGCACATCCGGAATGGTCTCTATCCATTTCTTACTTTCATTCTTATATAAATATTATACCAAATAGTGTTTGACTTAGTCTTACACATTTTCCTTATATTCATAATTATCCCTTATGTATCCCTTTAATAATACAACTAAGGAGTAATTTAATCCCACTATTCTATTATATCTTTGTAAGACAGACCATAATGCACTTTGGACTCCTAACTTAAAGAAGATTTGAAGCCCTTACTAAAATTTAGGATTTCTCATTAATATTTTGTAATCTATATTTCTTCCAATGTGAGATTGGCAATTTAACTATAGACCATATAATAACTAAGCCCTACCCTAGAATATCTCATAATTATGCTTTCTTTGAACACTGGTGTTTTTTTATAACCTTGGTTCCTTTGTTCAAATAAATAACATTTTCTATATTTTTTTTGAAAGCTTGATTATTGGAGGCTTACAACATGTAGCGAATGCAAAGTAACAACATGAAACACCATTTACCCTGTCCATAGTTCGAATTTACTATAGTTTAGGTAATCTAGTGGTTATAGTGGAGTAGCCAAGTGTCATGACTTGAGGGTTGACACAATAAGACACATCGCCAATGTCGAGATAATTAAACCTAACTACTAATGGTACCTTTTTATGAAGGACTAACCAAAACCTTTCCTTAGACCAAGCCTGTGTAAGAGTTCTCTTGACGAATCTGTCAACTGGCTTTGCCAAGCAACTCGATTGACAAGAAGGGTTAATTAGACAGCAGACGATAACATCATTCCAAAACACAGTCTTTACATTATTGCTACCGCCAGAGTGATGTAGAGTTCTTAGGGTTTATCAAGTCTAGCCATGAAATTGATTAAAGGAGAATAAGATTCATTACTGTGTCGATGAATAGCCGATGATTAAGGTGTCAATGGTGGTCTATGGATAATCCTGAGGTTATGCTTGCTTGATCGAGAGGATTGACAACTGGGAGTATCTATTGTTTAGAATTTTGTAGGGGAGACCATCTAGGTTTGATATAGAAAAAAAACTTGTTGTTCCTAGACATCGCAGCACAGGGGTTTGATGCCAAATGTGACAAGGAAACATAGCCTACGATCTTGTATATTTGTTATACCTCCCTATTTTCTAACTGACAGAATCCCCAATCGGGCATTTTTTTTTACCACGAATCTTGGCTTTCAACATTTCCTTTGGAGCTGGGATTATGTTACCATGAGGAAATACATATCAACAGCAAAGCACCCTCAAGATTTAATTTTGATAAATGATATCCTAAGGTATGTTCGATACTGCAATAGATTTACACCTGTAAAAAGAACACAAAGATCAATTTGGGATTTTAAAATTAACAAGCTAGATTTAATTCCACTAAGGAATTTGAGGCAACAATCCCTCACAAAGAATCTGACTACCATGTTATTATGATTTTGGCTACTAGTTACAGGGGTAACCAGTGAGTTTTTTTATTCATGGGCATAACTCACAGATGCTAGACTCACACAATGATTATCAAAGATGAATTTTAGGGCTAACATATGGGCAAGTTATATGATCAGCTTATCAAAGATAAACCCGACATGATCCGCTCTTCGACCTCGATAACAAATTTGAAAGAGGGTTTTAGTAAATTGCAAAGAATAAATTTAATAGTCTATGTTTTAGAAGAAATAACCTCGTGAAATTCTCAAATGATATCATCCACTGAGCAAAATCGAATGCACTACATTGCTTCATTTTTACTAAAACCTAGGTGACATCAAAACTATCCAAGTAGGGGCATTAGCATTTGATCTCGGGACTGAAATGTTCACTTACTCTAAGATAGATTGTGTGGTCATATTCCTCTGGACACATTGTGATTTCCTTAAAACCAAAGCTTATATTAGGATGACGATAAATTATCGTCTCATTCAAGTTGTCGGGTAGTTGGTCACGGCTCTAAGCTGTTAAGCTTTTCTAAATGAGGTCACAGGATCGACTCTCGATGAAAGCTCTGCATTATTTATGTATTTCAACTTAATATTGTCGTGCTAAGTAAGCTTGTATAAATAGATGGTAATGCAATTTTATAATATACCGAAAAGAGAACTTCATATACTAACACATAGTATTTTACATTAAACAAACTTTTATGAAAGTCTCTCATAGAAAGTTAAACTATTATTTGTTTGCAAGCTAGTGAGTTTAGTTTCCAAATAGATGTCTTGGAAAGGTTTTATATAACAAATTTTAATTCCCCTACTTAAATAAAACTTGAAATAAAATTAAGTTTCAATCATTAATAGATGATAGTGGGGACAAGAAAGATCCAACCTAATTCTCTTGACTTCACTTCTTCTTTGGGCTTGCCTTTCGAGAGCCTCTTCTTAATCCTTGACCCTTGCTTACACCATCCAAACTCTAGGCTTGCTCTTTTCTATAGCTAGAAACTCTTTTAGGTATTCTAGTTTTTGATTCACCCCATGGGTGAAGAGCATACTCCCTAGACCATTAAGAACTCCTAGATCCTAGATAACCTTTCTTCACAAAAATACCCTCTATTTATAGGGAAATTCTCCCCTCATGGGTCAAATAGTGGCCACATTATTTTATTACTAAAAATATGCCTAGGACCAATATGACTTCATCATGTCATGTGAAGTGTAAGGAGAAGGGTCCTACTAAGGGTAAGGTAAGTTTCATTATTTTTGTCTTGTATCTTTTCCCATGGGGACAAGTATAAGACTAATACTATTAAAGCATGGACTGGGAACAAAATTAGAACTATTATTGATAAGGTAAAGGACTTCCCTTTTGATTTCCACCAATATAAGGAAGCCATATGGGTACTTCCAAATAGGTAGAATAACCCATATGCAATTTTAAAAATCCTCCAGTCCTTCTTAAGTCCTATCTTCATAGGGTCCACTGAATCTGCACATGATTTATTGTAAAGTTATAATTTTTGTAAAAGATAATTCTTTAAATTTATCTTTTACCAGACCTCATAACTAACCCATAAATTAATTTAATATTTCTTATCCCTTACAAAATTATTTTATTAGAATTTTGTAGGATTCTTTAGGGTCATGCCCCTTCTATTAGGCATTAATTGATCCCCCAAGATCAATTAATGTTATTTAAATAGGGTAGGAGGGTAACAGATCATGAAATTCTCTAGGCCAAGCATGAGCAAACACACCACATTTTTGTGTACATACCTAATGAGTAAATAAAATAATTGACTACAACTATAATGATCATAATAATGGTAAGCTCATGTGAGAGCATGTTGCTTACATCAGTTTTTACATAAAGAAAGAGATACAAAGAGAAGGTATCATTGCACCAAATTATTGCGACTTGATCCAACGAAAGGCACAGCTAAAGCTTGGAAAAATAAATGAAGAATTATATTTGAAATAAATTATGGCAACTATCAAAATTTTCACACAACACTTTTCACTCTTCCTCCATATTCTTATTGAAGTATCTCTTCATAATTAATAATTTGACTCTGTAACCCAATGGATAAGAGCATAATAGTTCAAAATCCATAGGATATGCAACTAAAAATATAATATAGCATGAAGAAGAACTAACACAATCCATGTGAGAAAAATAAACATGTCATACTATATCTATCATGATGTCAATGGAAGCATAATTATTTTGAAAAAAAATGTTCAATCAATAGGTACAACTTTGTAGACATCAATTGGAAAAATCATCATTCGAGACTCAGTTTCATATAAATCATGTTATGCAACATGAATTGAAATAATATATTCTTAATATGAATATGAGTTTGAAGGTTCAAGAAAATAATCGCATGGTAGAGAGAAATCAATAGAGGAAGTTCTTGTTGGACTACATGAAAAGAAGAAAAGAGCATAAAGATGACAAACTCTAGCCTACAAAGGACTGGAGTATTTTCTCATGGAAATCTATGTATTATTGAAGCAGATTTTAGCTACAATGGGTTATGCTCATGGAGGTACATTTTTTTGGGTGTATCCTATGATCAAGGACCCCCTTTCTTCCTTTTTATTTTCTCATTTTCTCTTCTTCCTAGTATTATTACCATTTATTTGGGCATTTGTCTATACCTTGCATCACAAATTCCTTCATTTATTTCCATATTCACACCATCATTTTTTTTCCCCTATAAATCATAATTTTTATAATGTGTTGTCATTCCCATACTTTTTCTCTCTTCTCCTCTTTACCACCATTTTCCTCCTTTTTGCTTGTGTGTATATTTGTTACCCCATATTTATTTTTCTTATGCCACCTACCACCCTCCTTTATCTTGTGGTAATTATTGGTTATATATTTCATCCATTTATTCTTCCTCCCCCTAAATTTTCTTCTATATAATTTTTTATCTCCTCCTTCAAAAGTGCTAAGTTCAAAAGAAGGCTATCTGAGTTCTCCATTTCTATGAGCGAAAATTCCCTAGGAGGCACCAAACATGTGTGTTAAATTTTGACCACATTCAAAGGACAAAGTAATAGTTAGAAAACTAAAAAAAATACTAAGTGCTATAGAAAATTTTGGATCAGCCCATGACTAACATCAGACCAAATCCATTGATGATGATAAGAAAATGTCAACATTCAATATATTCTTAGCAGGGATGGGCAACAATCAAGTCAACATAATGTGGAAATTTCTTGAAGTTAGGCCCAAGAGAGGGTTGCTAGCTAGAAAAAAGCCCAACCTTGTGGCATCCCATACTCAAGCCTGGTAGGTCAATGCCATGGTCAAAACTTACCACTACACCCAAGACTATTTCAAGGACACACTACCTTAAGCAATGATGTCATCAAAAGTGAGAGATGTTTGGCATCATGTAAAGTAAATAAGAGATGATTAAAAATAAAATGTGGCTTGAGACCATGCCACCCCAAGTGATGATGTCATATTTACATGGGGTCGTGCTCGAATAAAAAAGATGAATAAAGAGCTCAAAAACACCCAAACCCGAGACTCAAGCTCAAAATTGTGATTTCTCTACAAAAGGTGATATAAGGAATAATAATAGAGCTAAATATCAAGAGCATCAATTGATGTTACTCTAGATTTGCACCATAGTGCCCACCAACTATTTCCAATCAGAACCTCAATAATGCAACCACTTGCAAGAATCTATTGCAGATCAATGAGCCAAATTCAAACGTAGACATAGATTGAAATCTTAACCATTCATGCAAACTTTTAGAACTTTCTATATAGTTGTTTGCAACATTTTTTTATAACTAAATGTGAAATTATGTTTCAATATTCAAATAAGCAACCTATAAATATGAGTTTAGACCTCATTCAAAGGGTTGGTTTTGTAGTCCTTGCCTAGTATCACACTGTAATTGTTGTTGATCAATGATGTGGTAATTATTTGATCTCCATAATTGTTGCATCTATAGTTTTTACAAGTGACCTTTCTAAGTCATTTCTATTGCATTATAATGTTCGTTTATTCTATTAAAGTAGTTTCATGTTTGAATTACCTATTGGATTGTTAGAATTTACGGTCCTTGGAATGATTGGAATACTTAGACATTCATTTTAAGTCATTTTTATTACATTATACCTTTAGTGTTTTATATTAAAGTAATATTATCATCACCTATTGGATTCTTAATTGTGTGAATTCTTGAAATGATTAAGATGAATGTAATGGATTGAATGAACCTGCATATGTAATAATTAATGGTTGATCTATTAAGTGCCATGAAATGGTTTAATAGTTGATTATTTTGTGAGATCCAATGTTGTTACACTATATCCAACCATGTTTTTACTTATCCCTAAACCCTTTCTCTTTCTTTCCCTTTACTCTTTTTCTTACCCTTTTCCTTCAAAATACATCCACAGGAGTTGACCTTCTCTAAAGGTTGAAACATAGGGTAACCTTATTTCATCCAATTACTATAATTTTGTTAAAATCAATGGGTGCAATGTATTTCTACAACAATGGTAGATTTTAGTCCAACATAACCGTATTAAAAACAACACTATCATCTATTTTAAAAAATCTCATCATTCTATAGATATATAATCCCTAAAATATTGCATAAATCATTACTTGAAAATGTAAGTATCCCAATGAAATCTAGGAATCATACAACAACAATAGACCTCACAGGATCCTATGAGCTCTAATAGGTAAAATAAACTTGAAGAAACTTAATTCTCTACAATAAGTGGTCATCAATCCATGCTTCCAAGGTAGAAATAATATATTTTTCCAACTTCAATATCCTCCACCCCTAACTATAGCTTCACTCAACTATAAAAACCAACATCCCATAACTCTTGACACTCATAGGTGCTTCAGGCCAACTAGCACTGCAACTAAGGGATAAAAGACAATAGAAAGGATCACAAGACAAAGTAAGACATCCCTATCCTCCAAAATGGTCAACAAGGCTAGAATTATGTCCAAAAATGCTCAAAACCACATATAATAACACCTAAGCTAGAGCTTCACCACAACTACCAAGGTAGGAACTACCCAAACTATTATACAAAGATCTACAAAGGTTTAAAACAACAAGCTTAGCTACACTAGGTAACATAGACAAAGTTTAACCATAATACAAACACACCCACCCTACCCTCAACAAGCTCTAAAGGATGGATAACTTGGGTAGCAAGGCTAAGATTTTCAAGGAAAAATAACCAAAGGACTCAAAGTAATATAGAATATACATACAAAAGAGCTTATGCCCAAAAACATTTAGATTAATCAAATCTAATGTAACCATCAACAAGAATATAGAATATGCTAACTACATGTATTACAAGAGGTAAATACCTCTACTCAGATTACCTAGATGATTCTCCTCCTTCTTCTCTTCAACTAACCAAGAAAAACTAGGCAATATCATATGCATATATTATCGAACAACCCAAGGAAGACCAACGAAGAAGCCATTCCTTCTTGCATGCAAAAGTAATGTTCCCTTGCAATGTTACAAGAAGATTTCTCATTACACCACCTTTCAACATTACTAAATAAATCACTACTCCTTTTATTTTCTAAATATTTTATACTAATTAAATCTCACTATCTTTTAAAAATATAACTAATTTAAAATAGAGCAAGCCTATTAATACTTATTATGCAAAACATTAGAAAATCTATCCATTTGACCCTTGAAATAATATTATTACCTCCTATGTTAGTGCTAATTACTAACCATAGGGTAATATGCTAATTAATATCATATGTTAATATTAACCATTAACATCAATATTAATAGCCCAAGTATTAATAATATCATATTTATTATTAATACTACAAATTCACATCTCAATAAGCATCCAAAAAATAATTCATAAATAAGCACAACATATTTTTTCTTTAAGTAGGAGGTTGTATGATGGCTATGATGTTATCACCTCCTACTAAGGATAGATATTTTTCTGAAATAGCAACCTCACCCAAATGTATATCAAATCAACATACATATATGCAATTCATCTATATTAAGGGTTCTCTTTTACCCTTGAGCTATCGATGAGAATGGTACCCATCATTTTTTATTTTTCTCTCAACTCTAGTGGTTGTCCCATACCAATCCACAAGTGAGAGTACTTGGTCTTGCAACCACAAATATATCAATAGTACCATATTCCAAAAGTAGTATAATCAAAACATAAAGTGCAACTACCAACACATATTGGTAATATAAAATGATATTATGCATTAGATATCCACACATCAATACATAAATAAAATTTCAAGAATAAGTCCTACCAAGGAGGGTTGTTACATACTCCCCCCTTGGACTAAACATAGTCCTTTGTATTTCCTACAAATAAGAATACATATATTTCATTCAAATAAATATGGGAATTGCTTTCTCATTTCCTCAACATATTCCCAAGTTGCACAATTTTTAGAATATTGGTCCCACTGGACCTTACATTGATCTAGGGTTTATTTCCTCAACATATTAGAATGAAACCCTAGAATATTTATCAATTGCACCTCAATGGTTGAGGTATCTTCCATCTATAATTTTGAAACATTCCAAATGTGAGAAGGATTAGCAACATATTTCCTAAGTAGGGATATGTGGAAAGTATCATGGATATTTGATAGGTTGGGTGATAAGGTGAGCCTATAGGCTACTGGACTAATCTTATCAATGATCTCAAAAGGCCCAATATAGTGAGGATCCAACTTAGTTGACTTGATGGAAATTTTCATGGGTCTTACCCTCAAGAAAACTCTATCTCTCATAGAGAATTCTCTTGGTGATCTATTCAGATCAGCATAGCTCTTCTAGTGATTGGCTGCTTCCTTGAGCCTTAGCAAAATCACTCTAAGTTGCTCCTCCATATCTCTAATAGTGTCTAGTATGATCACCATCCGATCCTTTTGATTATCCCATGATAGAGGTGTTCTACATATTCTACCATACAAGGCCTCAAATAGAGCCATTCCCAAGGATGCATGGTATCCATTATTATATGCAAATTCAACAAGATGCAAAAATTCTTCCCACTTAGAATTTTGATCCATGCAATACATGTGAAGCATGTCTTCTAGAACTTGGTTCACCCTCTCCATTTTCCCATATATTTTTAGATGGTATGCAAAACTAATATTCAACTTAGTGCCCACTGCATGATGAAGAGCCTACCAGAATTTTGATGTAAACCTAGAATATTTGTCTAATATGATCACCTCAAGAAAATCATGTAACCTAAAAATTTCCTTGGTAAACTTATTTGCCACAACCAATGCATCATCCTTGATGTTTCTTGGTATAAAATGTGTAACCTTGGTCAACTTGTTGACCACCACAAGTATTGCATCATGTTGGAACCTAGTCTTAGGTAAATCCACAATAAAATCCATGGATATAACCTACCACTTTTGAGTAGGTATATCATGTGGGTATAATTTCCTTGCTAGGTGTTGATGCTCTACCTTAACCTTATGACACTCCAAGCATCTAGCAATAAAACTAGTGATATCCTATTTCATTCTTACCCAATAGAAGGTATTTTTCATGTTTTCTCTCATATTTGCTCCTCTTGGATGAGTAGAATAAGGAGAACTATGCACCTCTTGCATAATCATCCTCCTTAAATCACCAATTTTGGGTATAACAACCCTATCCTTGAAGCATAAAAGTCCATATTTTATGTTAAAATCCTTATTTTCCTTAATATTTCTCTTGATTTTTATCCAAATTTCAATGCAATATTGATCCTGTAGTTGCATTTCCTTGACTTTATCCATTAATTCTATATGAATCCGGGTCAATGTGGCTATATGCCTTCTCCTACTTAAGGCATCAACAACCTTATTTTCATTTCCCTTGATATACTCAATACCAAATTCATATTTAAACTCTATCCACCTTCTTTGTCTCATATTCAACATAGGTTGGGTAAAGATATACCTTAGAATTTGGTGGTCTATCCTTAGCTCAAATGGTTTACCCAATAAATAGTGTCTCCAGACCTTTAGTGCATGCATAACTACTACCAATTCTAGGTCATGTGTAGCATAATTCAACTCATGCTTCTTGAGTTTCCTAGACTCATATGCTATTGTAGCCTCATTCTAGGACAACACCCCACCCAAACCTTCTAAGGAAGCATTTGTACATATTATAAAATTCCCAAGAGGATCTAGTATCTTGAGAATTGGAGTTGTAGTTAGCTTATTCTTCAAAGTTTCAAAGGTGATCTCACACTTATCTAACCATTTGAATTCTTTCCCCTTTCTCTAAAGGTTGGTGATAGAATAGGTAATTTTTGAATAATCCTTCACAAAATACCTATAATAACCAGTGAGTCCCCATGAAGCTTCTAAATTTTGACACATTTGTAGGTGTAGGCCAACTCATAATAGCCTCAATTTTTTTAGGATCTACAATAATCCCTTCTGCAGATATAATATGCCCCAAATACTGAACTTGTGAGGCATAAAACTCACACTTAGACAAATTTTCATAAAGTTGGTTTTTCCTCAACACCTCTAATACTAACCTCAAATATTGGTCATGTTCCTCTTTGGTGTAAGAATATATCAATATATCATCTAGAAATATCAAAACAAACCGATCTAGATATTTTTAGAACACATTATTCATCATATTCATAAAATTGTTGGTGCATTTGTCAACCCAAATGACAACATTATGAACTCATAGTTCCCATGCCTAGTCTTAAAGGATATTTTGTGAGTATCCTCCTCATGAATTCTCAAATGATGATATCCAAATCTCAAATCAATATTTGAAAATATAGTGGCATCCTTTAGCTGATAAAAAATATCATCAATCCTTGACAAAGGATACATATTCTTGATGGTAATCTTATTCAACATTCTATAGTCTATGCACAACCTTAAGGAACCATCCTTCTTTTTCACAAATAACACTGGAGCTCCCTATGGTGACACACTAGGTTTAATCAAACCTTTCTCCAATAAATCTTGAAGTTGCACCTTTAACTCTTGCAACTCAATAGGAGTCATTCTATAAGGTGTCCTTGCAATAGGTTTGGCTCTAGGAATTAGTTCAATGGTGAATTCAAATTCATGTTGAGGTGGTAGTCTTGGGAGATATTCTAGAAATACATCCCTAAATTCATGCAAAATTAGATGTTTCTTAAAAATTTCCTCATCCCCATTATCACTTATCTTGCTATTTATCTTCACCACATACAACATACCACATCTTTTAATTGCTTTCTTTAATTGCATGGTTGACAACACATGAGGTCAAAAAGACCCTTGCCTACTCTGAATTGTAACCCTCTTTTTATCCTTATCAATATAGTCCATCCATCTATCTTAGAATTGATTAGGGCTCCATGAGACTTTAACCAATCCATCCCTAGGATGATATCAAAAGCATGTAGTGGTGCTACATATAAGTTCCATATAGTAGATCCATTGGGTAAGGTGATCTTGGTTATAGGCAAACATTGATCCACTGAGTAAGTTTATCTAGACCCATACTCAAATTTCCACCCTTGTGCCAAAAATCTAGGTCTTTCTAACATATCCCTAATAATACTAGTGGAAATAAAACTATCTGTAGCTCCACTATCTATTAAAACTTTAACATTCTTGTTAAACAACTTACCATTCAATAACATAGGAGTTGCTTGTCCATCCAGGTTCTGACTTTCAATAGTAGCATAGATTCGGTGTAGTTTCTCCTCTGCTTTGTTGCTTGACTCTAGCCATTGGGGACACTTATTAGCATAATGAGGACCCCCACAAATGAAGCAACCTATCTTGGGTGCCTAAGATCTTTCCTACCTTTTCTCCCTTGTTCCCTCTTTCTATGCTAAATCATTCTACTTCTAAGGTTGAGGGTTAAAATTATCCTTCTTCTAGAATTTCTTCTTATAATTTCCTTGGTTCCCATTATTCTTATTCTCAAACTTAGGGTTCCCTTTACTTTTCTTGTTTTTCTCCTTATCCCATTTCATAAACCCTACACTCTTCATCTTCTTGAGTTCCTATCTCTCTACCTCTATCAACCCTGCATAGTTGAAGAAGGTCTTTTTGGTTTGTAGATTGGTCTCTTCCTATCAAGCCAAATTATAAGCTTTTTGAAGGGTTTTGGGTTTGAGCAAATTAATTACTATCCAAATCTTAGGATCCATCCCCAATATGAACTTATGCACCTTCAATTTTTCATTGATCTCATACTCAAGAATATATTTCAATAGTTTAACGAATATTTGGTGATATACCTCCATAGACAATGTACCTTGTTGGAGCATAGAAAACTCCTCAAACTTTTCTACATAAAACTAATCTGATAGGAATATCTTATTAAATGCCCCAAAAAAACTATCCCATTCAAGATCCATAACTTGGATTCCTTTACCTACCCTGAATGTGTTCCACCATTCTAAGGTTACATCCTAAATATGAAGGGTAGCCCAAACAATTTGGGTTTTAGATGAATAATTCTTCATGGAAAATAAATTTTCCAACTCATTTAACCATGATTTAGCTACATCACCCCCTTCTCTTCCATTAATTTTAGCTACCTTAACATTCTTAAGGTCCTTGGCTAGCTCAACCTCGATCTGAGATTTGCCTTCATGGCTTCTTCTAATAGGATTCCCTTCTCATCTACCCTTTGTATCCTTGTTATCTATTTCCCTATTAAGTAGGGTTTCTATAATTTTTCATTGTTGTTCCATCTATTCTTGGAGTAACTTAACTATGGAAGAAAGGTCTTCCACCCTCTCATTGGAGTCCATTATTTTTCTAGTTTTCTTGTTGGAGTCCATTGTCCTTCTAGACTTCTTATTAGAATCCATTGTTCTCCTAGTTTTCTTGTTGGAGTCCATTGTTCTTATAGACTTATTTTGTGTATCATAGCTTCCTCTTGTGTAGTTGACCTCACCTTCTTGTATGATCCTCCTCTCAAAATAGGTGCCTATCTCATATCCATAAAAAGGAGCTAGGTAAGTTACAATTTCTTCCAAATTGTACTTACAATCAGTTAGTTTCATTTCCCATGAACTAACTTAGACCATTATCACTCACTTGATAATGATCATGGTCACACTTGCCTCACTGCAAGGTTCCATACCCAATAAGAAACTATACTCTCTAGGATTTTTACTCCTTGGTCTATTTGTCTAGTCCAATTGACATGCAATACCCATCTTATCCTAGATCATGTTAAGGTCCCTAGAAGAGTAAGTCTCCCTAAAGTAGCACATCAATTCAAGGCTTAACCTAGGTTCTCTCCATGGAATTTTCTAGCCTTATGACCTAGAGCTCTGATACCAACTATAACAACCCACCAAACCAAACCAAGAGAGAGATATAATATTTATTTTTTACAAGTAAGGTTCATAAAGAAGACCCAATGCACTCTAGTATTGATAAGGTATAACCAAATTTTGATTTCTAAACTTTATGAACTCAATAAATTTATGAATTATGGACCTATAACAAGGTCCAATGCAAGAAAAAATCCATAGACATTGCTACCTCCCCTTAACCATGGTTAGAGAAGGAGGTAACAACATAAAAATATGGCAATGTAATTGAACTATCCACACAAAATTACAAAGGTCTATTGCAACCACATGTTCCACCTACAATATGGGATGATATTCTAGATTCTATACTAAAGTCACTATCCTATTTCATGGGGGGAGATTTCACCACTCCTATGGAACATCTTCATAACATGGTCAACCTGTATATTGTGCATAATATTGAATCATAAAATGTCACCCTAATGGTGCTAGTTGCATCCTTCAAAGGAAAGGCTTGTAAATGGTACATCAGTCTCCAACCATTTTCAATCAATATGTGGGACTAGCTTGTAGACCTCTTGATTATTAGATTTGGCAAAAAAAGGATAGTGTGTCTCTTCTAGAGCAACTGACCACCATAAAAGAGCTCCTATTGAGATAATGGACAACTTCAACACTAGATTCTAGATGACTTGGTAAAGAATACCTAATCATGTCTAGTTGTAACCATGTATGGCTTTTATTTACTTCCTTAAGGTTGTTAATTCTGATATTACTATGATGATCTAGTCAAAAGGAGAAGACTCTTTGCCCAAATTCTATAATCTTGGTATTCAAACCAAAAAATGACTTGATTAATATAGGGATACTTGCTTCTAGGTCCCAATGCCTTTATTTCTAAATATTCAACCTCCCTATCAACCACCCCCCATTATTTAGCCTACTACTTTTAGCTGACCCCTACTTCAATCCCAATCTTGGTATAAGTACCCCCTCCTACCCTAGGATAACCTTCCACCAATCCATATTCTTCTAAGTTAGATGAGATAAGGAATATGTTAAGGATGATATATAACGATATTATATCCTTTAGGAGGTAACAAAACATCCAATATTTCCATATTAGAATTACCTAAAATTGTCTTTCCAACAAGGCAACCAAGGCTATCGACCTCCCCTTAATGGTTATCAAAGATATTTGTACCAATTTCATAGGGATTTAGGCCAACCCTAAACCTTGAGTCAATATATATTAATTATACCTACTTCTTGACAATAATTACCTCCCAACCTGATAAAGGATACCATTCAATATTAAAATAATTATGTGGAAGACCTATATACCTAGCACTATCCTTAGCAAGTTGTATATACCCAAACACATGTTACCTACTCAGATCCAACCACATCGACATAGGTCTAAGCATCTAGTGCTCTACTTGACAAGACACTAACATGGAAGAGAAAACAATAGTAACATAAAATAAGGAAGAAGTTTACATCGTGTTAAACAAAATGAACATCTTGATTGCTAGTTAGCCATAAGTTTAGTATGATATTATCACAAGAAGAAAAGGGGATTGTAGAAGAGCAATATGAAGTAGACCAAGTGGGACCAAGTACCTCATTAAAAATTGTCAATCCAGAAACAAGTAGACCCAGGTAATACAATCAAGTAAAACAAAGGGATCTTGTTCCAAAATTGGTCAGATCTCCAAGTCTCATGGCTAAAAGGCCAAGGTCTAAATGGATAGCAAGCAACACACCTAAATCACAATCCCTCGAGTCTTTTAATGTGGTAGATCACTTGAAGAAGTACATTATCCCTATATTGCTTTCAAATATCATCACCATGTTGGAACATATGAAACATTTAGAGGAAGCCTTAGAGAAGCAATAGGTTACTAGAAAATAAAAAATACCAATGGTCTTATAGATATCTAGTCCCAAGACAAGTAGACCCAAGCCCCTCCCATTTTATTTAACACTCGTACTCCAAGATAAGTGGTAAGCAGAAATTATGCTCTAAAAATAGTCATTTCCTATCCATTAATTATCAATCTAGGACTTTGTAGACTTGTGAGTACCAATGCAAAATATATGCTTGCAGTAGACTAGAGATGAGTCCTCTGTGTCACTTTGGTTTGGAGAATGGTTGTTGGTGTAGTTGGAGTTCAGCCAAACCAACAAAATTAAATTGCAGGAAAGTAAACTCTACATGAAATTGTAGAAAAACTAAATTAAAATGTCAAACACATGACTGAAAGGAAATGTGTAGGAAAATAAAGTGTAGGAAAGTAAAACACACTTGCAAAATTTAATTAAAACAAGAAAATATAAAATTGAACATACTTGCAAAAAATAAATAATATAAACTAATTAATGAAAGCAAAAGAAAACAAGGGAGGAATACTGCCTAGAGTGGGCCCAAGCTCCTACAAACATCTGTCTGGTTAATTTATGCAATCACTCTTCAAACTCAATAAATTGATCAAAACACTTTGAGATTTTTATTATGCAGTACTAATTTTTACAGAGCAAGTTTGGATCCCTTCTTCAGGTTCGATCTACATTTTTATACAGAACGTAGTCGTCCCCTATTTACAATTTTATACGCTACGTAATTTGTTACGGTGGATGCGCAAAAAATTATTTAGACATCGAAAAGCAGAGAAATCACACTAAAATTAACCCTTGCAGAATAATTATAGTATTTTCCTATGTTTAACAAAATACATCTAATTTTATACATGGTCTTCAATTTTCACGGTCAACACGGATGTTTTTATTATGTCCAATGCACACGATGTTCGTTCCATTACTAGAAAACGGGTGTCTTTTTGACCTATCACCTGGATACAAGCGCTATATTTAGCCTGCTTTTGTTCATTGAATATTGTCACTGGTTTTCGAGCGTTGAATAGTGTGCACTATTATTTTATCATCGAGAGACAGGAATCGTCCAGCCTGTGGTTAGGATACAGGCATCATCCTATATATGGGAGACATACGCCTTCCAACCTGTTATCAGGAGATAGGCACCATCCTTTGTATCGAAATACAAGCGCTTCCTTTTCGCTAGGAGATAGGCACCTTTTAGCTTATGGTTGAGAAATAGGTGCTATACCTTAGCATAATTTGGAGCACCTTACTCCTTTGTCACTATTGATGTTTACTCACCAATCCTTTCTTAATCGCGTTATGAAAGTATCAAATGCTAGGTTCGTATGGGACCTTGACTAAAAAGATGCGAAAAATACAAAATGTACTGCATCTAAAAACAATTTTCACTCAAAACACATATTAGGCATAATACGTCATATTTCGTGAAATATATATACAAAAATATTATAAAATATGCATTTCTAATATAATATGCTGCACAATTATACTATTAAAGTATACAAAAATGAGCATTTTTAGTGCTCATCATCCCCCATGCCTAATTTTTGCCACGCCCTCGTGGCACCTGTTGCTGGTAGTCCCTTGTTTTATCAATAGCCTGCCAGTATTTCTTGTTCCAATGCTTTATTTTCTTGGTTGTGGTTGTATCTCTTTCCTTATTGTGTTTCTGTTTGCTACCTTATTTTGGCTGATTGGGACCTACTTCTATTTTTTGTGCCTTCTTACATTTACTGCACCGTAGGGGCTGACTAGACCCTACTCTTGTATTCAGCTTAGTTCTTCTCCACTCCTTTTTACCTACAACTTCTTCCATGTAGAAACCTGTGAATGTAGTGGCATCCTTCTAGAATGTAGGCTCAACTTACTTCCAGTATTGATGGTTTGGGGGAAGCTGGTCTACCATTGGAAAGTCGAGTTTATCCCATGGTGGATAAAGGGATATATCATGTATCTAGGACTTTGGTAATTTTACCATCGTCGAGTCGAGTGTTGTGTCTTCTATTTCACTTTCCTCTGCATCTTTAGGTGGTAGAGACTCGAATGCTCAAACCAGTAATGGCATCATTGGTTCTTTTCTGAATATGCCCATCTTGCTCATAGATTTCTTCATCCTTGAGAGATTGCCATTTGTTGAACCATATAGGTTCCAAAATATTTTTGGTTGGGCATGATTAACAAAAATACCTGGCTCTCTAGCCATTATTTTGTAAGCCTTTTGCTCCTTCTTAGCCTCCTTCAAGTTCTTCTGGAGCTCTTGGAATTGCTCTTTCTGACTGTCGAAGGATTTCATGAATGCAGCCCACTCTTCATCTAATTTCGGGTCTAGCTACACCTTTAGCTTTTATTTGGGTGATTTTTGTTTTCGTTGTTTCACTATTCTAGCCCTTGCCTTTCACCTTCTCTATGGTTCTCTCTCTGCTTTTTTTTTTGTAATCTCGTAGATGATCCAGGTGTTACTGCATCAACTGTAGATGTCGAAGGACCAACCTCCTCTATCTTATATGGAGGTGGTATTTCTTGGACCTCAAAGGATGTTTTATCTTCCTTATCATGGTCCCCTAGTGTGTTCCTAGTTGGTCTAGCCATGGTTTGTTCATCAAAATGACCAGTCGTAGTTTGGTCAACCAATGGTTGACCAGCTGACTATGCAACCTTCATGGTATTGATTGACTCTTATGGGTGATCCACCTTATATTCTTGCCCCTTCCCTACCTCTGACTGGATAGCAAGGCTAGATATATGTGTGTCATCAATTAGCTGAGTGGCATTCGATTGTGCCTCAGACTCCTCAGTTGACTTGGAAATTCCTGCTTGGTCATTTTGTGGTTGACCATATGATTGGGTAGCATCAGGTATTTTGGATAACTCCTCAACCTCACTATCATCTAATTCTATTATATGGGGTTATTGTTGCAAAACAGGGCTCCCCTGTTCCTAGGAAGTAGTTTTCATAGGGACCTGACTGATCCCATGTTTTGGCATTTTGACTATCTGATGCCCTTTTGGCATTAGTATGAAACACCCTTGTGGATGCAATTTTCTCTTTTGAGTCCACAAAAGAAGATGTGTCCATGGCATAGTTTGTCTATACGGTAGCATCCACCTTATCCAATTTCATGGCCTGTAATTGTTGGACCCTATTTTCTAATTGTCGTATTTTTGCTTATAACCACCGTAGAGCACTATTTACTTGTTTTACTGCAGTATCCCATCGAGACTCCTAAAATTTAGTCTGCTCTTTACTAAATTTTTCCTTCCAATTGGAGGCTTGTTCTTTCATGTTCTACAACTGGCTCTGCAGGTCTTCTTCCCAATCATTTTGATAGAATATCGTACTAATGGCCATGCCATGCAATACACGTGCAGCTATTTCATCCTCTGCATTTCTTATTTAGATGAACTATAATCAACCAGGTGCTCCTTCTATGTACTGCTTCTAGTTGTCGATGGTGATGAAGCACGAATTAGGCTTGGAATAGTTTGGTCTGCCTCTTAATTTGAATTTTTAGAGACAGGCGATGAGATTACCTGTGATAGGCTTTGTTCAGCTTATCCTATATCCCCTGTAGAATAGCTTTTTTGGGAGGTGGATGATGGTTTTGGGGAAAAAGGGCCTACTTCTACCTGCCCTGTTGTTTCTATAGCTTGGTGGTTTTGGGAGTCAGGCATCTCCTCTTCCCCCGACTGTTGCTTGGATTCATTTGCAGTAACTTCTCTTTCATCCTCTATGTGCCTCAACATGTCTCCAGCTTCCAACTCATCCCTATGTGCCTTGGCATGTCAAACTAGGGCTGAGATCAGCCCATGATGTGCTAATATTGTTATTATTCCTACTTGATACCAGTTGGATTCATCCTTTAGGGCACACATTAGGTAGTAGGGAATATTGATTTTATCCCCATGTAGTAGATGATTAAGAAATCTAAAATGGTTGGCATTCAACCAAGAATACTTACCAGTGCAGGTGAAAAATTGAGCTACTTGCTCGAACACCTCCCTCCAAAGGTCTGGCATATACTATTTTGACAACCCTTGGTGTGTTGTTTGCATTGATGGTTGCCCAAAAAATTATTGTGTACATCATGCTATACTATCTTCCTTGTATATTTGGTCCCCTATGTGTGGAAGACCAATCACCTCTACAATATATGCCTCTGTGACTAGTATGACCAATCTACGCATTTGTACGATGTCATCATCCACTAAAGTTGTAAATTCATGCACTGCTACAGGGTCTTGATCCTGGATAACCAGCCAAAAATACTACATCCATCTCGTAGCCTCAAACTGGTTTCTAACATCGCAAGTTATTCCTGAAAGATGTTGGGGCTCATTTTTCTTCAATACATGATTAGTAGGTTTTCCTATGGTGGTTGCTAGCTTTGTGCTCTAGATTTCGTTGTGTTGCTAAATAGATATTTTTTTTTGTTTATAACATGTTGAAGCATGTGACTGTATCTGTGCATACAGGGTACCTATCTCCCATAATCAATAGTAATTACGGGTAATCTACATAATTAAATTTAAAATTATGTGTCATATTGTAAATAGATACCCACAAAATTGTTTCTTTCCATTTGATTGGCACCACGTGGCATAGTACAGTTTTGGGACTTGTATGATTGGATACGAGTTACGTGGGACATGTGCCAGCACATTATATAGAAATGTTTCTTTATGAAAATCATGCATACACATAATAGAAATTTTGGTACATACTTGAATGGTGTTTCATGATTTTTCATATGCAAATACAATGTGATTGGCCAATGCGTGACAATAGTATCTTTGGGACAAATGATCAATGTGGTTTTTCTCCTGTGTAAAAATTGCATCAACTTGCATCTTCATTGGGTACTGTAGTTTTATTAATCTTGAGGTTTTGTGCAAAAAACTAAAGAAAACATGGAAGTTTTATTCTATCGTGGGACGACACATGTCCCCTCCTTGGAAGTTGTTTGTTTTGCCTTGGAAGAATGCATGGGTCACCGACATAAATCATGAACTTTTTTGGTTTAAAAATCAAGAAGTAAATGAATTCCATTGATAAAAAGACAAACAAACATACTTTTATTCGTGAAAAGTTTGACTTTGATTATACATGGATTTCGGTGCCAACGTGGCTCTGGGTGCTTCTTCGATGTCGAAGATAGAAGTTGTCACTACATTGAAATACCAACGCCTTCATTTGTATGGGAGATAAATGCCTTCTACTGAAGTGTGGAAATAGGTGCCCATTTGCTAGAAGATAGGCGCCTTCCACTAAAGTGTGGAGATAGGCGCTCATTTGTTGGAAGACATGTGCCTTCCACTGAATTACAGAGATAGGCACCCGTTTATTGGGAGACAAGAACCCATTTATTGGGAGACAAGCGCCTTCCACTGAAGTGTGAAGATAGGTGCCCATTTATTATTGTGAATACATGCATCTTTATTAATCATACTAGTACCTCCAAAACACATATTTTTTCATTAGCAAGTATTTTTATTTTTTTTGCCTACTGTCTATAGGAGATAGGCACATTTGTGAATATAGACGCCTTACATATATAGGCACCTTTTCTATACATGGGAGATAGGCACCTTATCTTGGTTGGACAATCAACGCCCACTGAGTTGACCTGTAGTTAGGCACCTTTCATTGATTTGAATACAAGCACTTTTCCTTGGTGACTAAATCAACATCTGCCACTTTGACCGTATATAGGTATCTACTTTCCAGATAAAGTAGACACCTATATATATCCAATTGTAAGTACCCCCTTCTTAGCGGGTATTGGTGCTTTGTTTATTAATTTATCCTCCTAAAAAGATAAAAATACACAGGGCACCGTGGATCATGTGCCTAATAAGCATAGGTTTCCTAGGATGCCTACAAATTGCATTCAAGGTATGATTTCCTACAAAAGAAATGCACACGTAAAACATAAAACAAGAATCGTGGATCCTATGCCTAATAGCCTAGGTTTCCCAAGATGCCTACAAATTGTGTTTAGGGCACAAATACCTGCAAAGCAGTAAATAAAATAAAACTAAACAAAAAAATTTATATTTAAAATGTTTTTTCTACGAATGCATATGCAACTACTACAGAGAGTTTTAAAAAAAAAAAAAATAGAGTTAAAAAAAAAAAATTAGAGTTAAAAAAAAAATTAGAGTTAAAAAAAAAATTTAGAGTTAAAAAAAAATTTAGAGTTAAAAAAATTTTTAGAGTTAAAAATATTTTTTGAGTTAAAAAAAAAATTTAGAGTTAAAAGTATTTTTAGAGTTAAAAAAAAAAAATTTGAGTTAAAAAAAAAATTGAGTTAAAAAAAAATTTTGAGTTAAAAAATTTTTTAGAGTTAAAAAAAAATTTAGAGTTAAAAAATTTTTGAAAGCATCACTGGCAGCTTCTGAAAATTTTTAGAGTTAAAAAAAAAAATTGAGTTAAAAACATTTTTAGAGTTAAAAAAAAAAATTAGAGTTAAAAAAATTTTGAAAGCATCACTGGCAGCTTCTGAAAAAAATTTAGAGTTAAAAAAAAATTGAAATCATCACTGGCAGATTCTAAAAAATTTTGAAAGCATCACTGGCAGCTTCTGAAAAAAAAAATTAGAGTTAAAAAAAAAAATTGAGTTAAAACAAATTTGAAAGCATCACTGGCAGCTTCTGAAAATAAACCAAACCATAGCGAGACGAATTTCATATCAAGTAACAAGAAAATTTCATTATAGAAAATGAAAGATTACAAGTTTCTCATTCTTTGTTCAAAACCGGTTTCGCGGAAACTACCGCTCATCAGTTGAACTTGAGAAAGATGTTACAAAATGAAATTCTTTTCTAGAATATATAGGGATGAGAGGGTATGAATCTCAACGGTCACACCATTTCAACCACCAACGGTCACACCCTTTCAACCACCAACGGTCACACCCTTTCAACCGCTAATTATGACTTAATTAGCAGTTAAAAAAAATTTAGCGGGTGTATTAATTTTTAACCGTTACATAACGTCTAAAAAATGAACCGTTACATAAAAATGAACTGTTACATAACGTCTAAAAATCAAGGAAATCTGCTTCGCATGATAAAAGATCCAATTTTCCTTGGATTTCGCCAACAAACTCTCGAAAGTGGAATATGGTGCAGCACGGGAACTTCTTGGTAGAGCCGATGAAGTGTAGGGTTTAGGGTCGCCCCCAAGTTTAATGCTTTAGCTGAGCGACTAAAGTTTAATTTGAAAACAAGGGGGTCCTCTTACTCTTTCGAACTGCAGAATGCAATTGATGAAGTAGTGTTGATTTATCCTTCTGAGAGACTTGACGAAAGCATTGGAGCAGAAATTTCCTGGATAGCCACGAGCCCGAAGTCTGAAATAGAGAAGCCTTCGTAACTGAGTAAACCCAGCAGGATCAGATTCACGAACCAAGTATCTGTTAAGCTCATTTATCACAAATGAACGCTTTTGATGAAGAGGGTGCCACGAATAGAATGGAATGTACTGATAGGCATTGAGCAGTTTTTGATAACACTTGGTGGAAAGAATACCCGCAGTGCTAAAATCTGACCCTTTGAAGAAAGTGATGTCCAAAAGGTCCATAGAAACTCGAGAGATAGTTGGAGTGATTCTGATTTCCGGATAGAAACTTTGATAAGCTATCAAGGCTTGATTAAGAGAATCTTCAGAGCCTGTCCAGATACCAAAGGCGTCATCGATGAACCTCTTATAGAACAACAGATCAGAAAGGTCGAAATTGCTTACCCACTATTTTTCGAGTTAAAAAAAAATTTAGAGTTAAAAAAAAAAAATTAAAGTTAAAAAAAAAATTAGAGTTAAAAAAAATTTGAAAGCATCACTGGCAGCTTCTGAAAATAAACCAAACCATAGCGAGATGAATTTCATATCAAGTAACAAGAAAATTTCATTATAGAAAATGAAATATTACAAGTTTCTCATTCTTTGTTCAAAACCGGTTTCGCGAAAACTACCGCTCATCAGTTGAACTTGAGAAAGATGTTACAAAATGAAATTCTTTTCTAGAATATATAGGGATGAGAGGGTATGAATCTCAACGGTCACACCCTTTCAACCGCTAATTATGACTTAATTAGCAGTTAAAAAAAAAATTAGCGGGTGTATTAATTTTTAACCGTTACATAACGTCTAAAAAATGAACCATTACATAACGTCTAAAAAATGAACCGTTACATAACGTCTAAAAAATGAACCGTTACATAACGTCTAAAAAATCAAGGAAATCTGCTTTGCATGATAAAATATCCAAGTTTCCTTGGATTTTGCCAACAGGCTCTCGAAAGTGGAATATGGTGCAGCACGGGAACTTCTTGGCAGAGCCGATGAAGTGTAGGGTTTAGGGTCACCCCCAAGTTTAATGCTTTAGCCGAGTGACTAAAGTTTAATTTGAAAACAAGGGGGTTCCTCTTACTCTTTCGAACTGTAGAATGCAATTGATGAAGTAGCGTTGATTTATCCTTCTGAGAGACTTGATGAAAGCATTGGAGCAAAAAGTTCCTTGGATAGCCACGAGCCCGAAGTCTGAAATAGAGAAGCCTTCGTAACTGAGTAAACCCAGCAGGATCAGATTCACGAACCAAGTATCTCTTAAGCTCATTTATCACAAATGAACGCTTTTGATGAAGAGGGTGCCACGAACAGAATGGAATGTACTGATAGGCATTGAGCGGTTTCTGATAACACTTGGTGGAAAGAATACCCGTAGTGCTAAAATCAGACCCTTTGAAGAAAGTGATGTCCAAAAGGTCCACAAAAACTTGAGAGATAGTTGGAGTGATTCTGATTTCTGGATAGAAACTCTGATAAGCTGTCAAGGCTTGATTAAGAGAATCTTCAGAGCCTGTCCAGATACCAAAGGCGTCATCGATGAACCTCTTGTAGAACAACAGATCAAAAAGGTCGAAATTGCTTGCCCACTATTTTTCAAGATGACAGAGGAAAAGACAAGCATAGACCACAACAAAATTACTGCCCATAGCAGTACCTCGAATCTGCTTGTAGAAAGAACCATTGAATTCCAAATAATGCTCCCTGAGAACCAACTCAGCAAAACTCATAACAAGCTCGATTACATCAAGATCAAGTGAATGTTCCAAAACATTTTCATATCAAGTAACCAGGATTCAATTGCATGGACTGGTGGTGTATGATACGGTCACAACTGATGGTCATTGACTGTCAACACAATGTCGCTTCCATATATGGTTCGGATGCACAACACCATTTTTGATAATCTCATCCACTTCGTATGGTTTCATCCAATTCTGCATAAGCTTTCCCTTTCGCTCCTATAACCGAGAATCATACAACAATGCCCATTATTCCACTTTAAACTATTTTGGATGTATATGGAAATCATGCCACTGAGCCCTTTACCTCTACAGGATTTCCATTCATTGCAAAGCATCTTGTCGGTATTCATATAGCTCGTTGAGTTGTGAATTCGATATTTTTGTACAGCACCCAAATTTAAATTTAATGCTATAGCAGTTCGTAGGGTTTTGATTTCAAATTCAAAGGGCATCATGGCATTTTTCTCGTACACCAATTAGAATGTTGTAAATCCAGTGGTAGTCTTCCAGGTAGTGTGATATGCCCAAATTGCCTTTGGTAAATGAATTACCCAATATTTCTGGTGGTGTTGTACCATCTTAGTAAGAATGTTTTCCAGCTCCCAATTTGTGACTTCCACTTGCCCATTTTCTTGTAGATGATAGGGGGTAGTTTTATTGTGTCGACTTTGATATTGTTGAATCAACCCCTGAATCACTTTCGAGGTGAATTGAGGTCCCTGATCAGTGGTGATTTCTCTGGGAATCCCAAATCTGGTGACAATGGATTCATACAAGAAATTGGCTATAGTCTTTTCCTTTGAATATCATAGTAGCTGCACTTTAACCCATTTCATCACATAGTCAGTACAAAAAAGAATATATATTTTTCACCTGAATGTGGATTGATGGGATCCACAAAGTCCATCCCCCATTTATCGAAAGATTCAATGTGCACATGGGGCTGCAGTGGCATCTCATATCGGAGAGTTGATCTACCCATTTGTTGGCATTGATCACATTGGTTCACATGCTTAACTGCATCTTTAAATAAAGAAGGCCAGAAATATCCAACCTGTAAAACTTTAAATGCAATCCTTTTTCCTACAAAATAACCACCACATGGTTCATCATGGTGAGCCTTGAGGATTTTTGTGGTCTCATTTTCTGCAGCACACCTTCTCATGATTTTATCAGACCTGGTTTTAAACATGCATCCATCAACCCATGAAAATGTTACACTCTTTTCTATTAATTTTTGAATTCTTGGGGTGAGAGTGCAGGAGGTACTTTATCGGTGGCTAAGTAATTAGCAATATCCGCATACCATGTAATCTATTCATCCAGAGAAAAAATATGCTCATCTAGAAATTGATCCTCAATGGTCGTATGGTCCTAAGAAATTAACGTGAAGAGAAAATATGCAACAACATTATTTCTTTCAGGTTTGTTAACAATGGTTACATCAAATTCTTGCAATAGTAAAAGCCACCTAATAATTCTACCACTCACTACAGGTTTATTCATTAGGTACCTGATGGTTGCATGATCTATATGCACAAAAAAATCCTATAATGTTATGTGATGAGTGTCATCAATTATTCATCATTTAATCATTATTCTTGTCAATCCAGGGCGGTGTCCAATGGTTGTATACGATAGGAAAGGTAAGCATTTTAAGGATCAGTTCATTCAGGGGATGGTTTTATTGGTGAAACAGTTAGTGTTTGGGGGTTTGATGTCACCTCTAAACCTTATAAACTGAAATTGACTCCTATTTACCCTTTTTAGAAATGAAATTGCAGGAATTGAAACTTTGCAGAAAAAGGAAAACTAACTACTGTTGCAAAATTTAAACTGATAGAAATGAAATGATGCAGAAGTTGAAATGGCAAAAATAAAACTTGCAGAATTGAAAATCACACCTTGTATCAAGCAAAACCTAATTACAATATCAGAATTCAAATAACAGTAATCAAATGTTGCAGAACTGAAACATTAAGAAATTCTCTGATGCAAACTGGAAATGCCAGATTTTGAAAACAACTAAACAAAAAATGTTGTAAGATGCAAGAATTTATGCTAAGTGGTTAGTTGACATGCACATACTCATATAATCATTACAAATTATCACATGCAATCTAAAATAGTACAATTGAAATTATGAAGTATAAACTGATAGATTCCTGCTAATTTATAATTCATAAATATCAGTAGATATTGTAGAGTATATTACACCTTTTATTGATTTTGCATCAGCATTACAGTATTGCAGGAAAAAGCCTATAAAATACTGTCCTACTGTAATTATAAGGAAAGCTTATCTATTATGAAATTATGCAACTCTATATCCTCTATATGCTCAACCAAACGAGAGCTATATTATTTATACTAATGGGTTACAATATTGATAGGATTTTGTGCTGCTATGTAGGGCTGCTACAACTGTTGCAGAACTATTTCCTAGAATGCAGGGATTTGTTCTGTTATTCCTTATCCATTCCTTCTTTTAGGCTTCATGCATTGAGGGATAGGTGTTGGAAAGAATAAGGGCATCCCTTAAACAGTTGTAGCCACCGTTTACCACCCTTCTATTGTTGTTATAGGTGCTTTTGACCAAAACTATTCTTACTGCGTTTATTCTAGAGTTGCTTCGGAATATCAGGCAGGATAACAGAGTTTGTATTAATTCATCCACCAAATGTGCAGGAAAAAAGTTGTGACAGCATGAATAGTCTCTATAATTTCCCAGAATACTTATTCCATCCTTTGCACGAGCTGGAGTGGACCAATTCCAAGCCATTCTGTATATGTACAGCTGGTTGGAATTTGAATGGACAATTTCCTGTTTCTGCACAGTGAAACTATTTTGAACAAGTTTTGGCACCTTTCTAGCTACTTGAAATGGTTAGACAGTGGGGAAAGCTAATGAAATGATTTCAAAACTAAATACATATAAACACTTATTATTACAGCTTCAAATAAATCCTACTTTGCTCAAAGAATTCAGCTGAAACAGGTCAGAAAGTACAGAAAAATAGTCAAAATAGAATATATACTCTTCAACATTTAAAACATGTAAACAGTAATACATAATGCATTCTATCACCATAATTAGCATCAAAATATAATATAATGTTTATCAAATAGTTTATCAAATATCCAAAAATGGTCCATGAATGAGGTAATTTTTTGGCCTCATCATTTTCCCCCAACCTATTATAATGCATGTCCTCATGCATTCTATGAAGCCATAACAGCACAGAGATCTATGTCCATATTTTGTTCTTCATAACTCAGTTTCTGCCCTAGAACCTTATAATATCCTCAGATTGCTTGTATTTTCTTGAGCCACTCTTGGAACTGCTCATCTGATTGGGGATCATTATCAAAGAAATATGGAACAGGGGTTATAACATTTGGCAACCTATACCTCAAACCTACCCAATGATCTTGCAGTTTGTGGATGACCTGCACTATGCCTTCTGCTCTTCTTCTAGACCACAACAAATTGTTGGGTGAGATAGGTTCCATTTTTTTAAGTGATATTGGTAATTCTCCCCACCTGCTCTTACAAGTTGATAGAGCATTACCAAAATACTGGTTACAAAAGACCTGAAAACTCCTGATACAATCAGTAATATTGCTCTTATATACTTCTCTGATTTTTTATTCCCTCATCATAGTGAAATGTTGTTTTATGGATTCCTTATAATTAGTATGGGTCTATCTTATTAGTAACTCAGCTTTCAACTCCATTTCCTTGCTTGCCTTTTTTTCCTCCTCCTAATGAATCTGATTTTGCACTAGAGATATGAAGGCTCTCAACTGGATATCTCCTATAAATATGTGTGGCAAGAAGGTTCCATTCTCAGGTAAGAAGTTATGCAGAAATAATTCACAAAGCAGATTTCTCTGTTCCTCTGGACTATGCAAATATGTTTCTACAAATTCCTCAGCAGTGTCCAATTTGTAAGGAAGTTTGGAAATAATCCTCATTAACTGCCAATGGAGGTATTTTTCTTTTAGGATCAAAGTATAAAACCTTGCAGGTCTTCTGCACTGAACTAAGTACTCTGCAATTTGGCACATATCCTGTATCTATTCCTGTAACTTAGTTATATCTATAGTTTGGGCTTCTAGCTTCTGCTTCAAAGATTTTAAGGCTGAAATTTGTGCCTCCATATGTTGACACTACAGCATCCAATGTGCTATGTCCTCATTATATTTTGTCATTGTAACTGTTTGTGGGGGCCTTATGATTGATTGTATTTTTGGAGGTAAGTCCACTTGTATACCAATTTTTGATGTGTTAACAGAGAGTAGATCTACTTGTACTCCAACTTTTGTTGTTTCAACTTGAGGTGATTCAACTATAATTAATTCAATAGATAATTGAGGAGAATGTATATTTACTTGTTCTTGCACTTCTCCCTATTCATTGGCCTCCTCAGCTGCTTGTGATGTTTATGCCCCTTGTTTTAAATTTTCAGAATGTTCTATAAAAGCTCCTAAATCTGTCAAGCTGACATCCTGCTGGAAGATTTGTGTTGTTGTCTCTTCTATTTCCACTCCTCTGATGGGTAATTCTTCCTTAGGTATGGCTATCTCCCTATGATATTCCACCAATTCTAATAAAATTTTGGCCAATTCATCCTCTGAATCAAATTTTGTAGGTTGTTGCTCCAGAGTGAACAACTGAGCCTTTAGTTTGTTCACTTCTTGCAAATTGGCAATAAGCTTATATTTTTCTATGATAGAGGCTTGATGTTGTTCAATCCAACCCATTTGTGTCTTAATGATACTTTTAGCAACATGTAATTGGGTTTGCATATCAGGCTCTTCCTCTTCTCTTAGTGATTCTTTGCCAGAATCAGAATATTTAGAATTTGAATAGTCAACAAATGAGACTGTAGGTATTTTTGTATCTATGATTGTTGTCTCTACCTCCAATTCTTCTATGTCCATATATACTTCCTCTGATATTTCTTCTATAAATTTTTCTACAAGCACTTCGTACTCCTGCTCTGTATTTAACTATTGAAACAGTGATGTCGCTTGTTCATCCACTATTTCTTCTATTACTTTTTGTTTTTGAAGTCTAGAAGACCTTCGTAACCCCACAGGAGTTTGTTTAACCCTTTTTGGTGACTCTGAAACAAATTCTGATGATTTTGGAGCATAACCTACTTCAAGTGTTTCTTTCTCTAGCCACCCTTCTTTTCTTGAACTACCAGGTTGCCTAATAGGTTGTGTTGGAAAAATAGTTACATTCTCAGAAAATGTAACTCTCCTTTTTCCCACAGGACCATACTTAGATTATTTTTCCCTTTGCTTCCTAGTCCTAGAGGATGGAGGTCCTTGTGGTGAGGAGGGGATTTCTTTTTTAGAGGATTCAGTTTCAATTTCAAGTTCAGATCTTGTATTTTTTGCTTCATCTTCAGATTCAGACTTCTCACCTTCTACCTCTTCCTCAGATTCAGGGCTTTCACTCTCCAATTCATTCCAGGTAGAGAAGAACCGTTAAAAACTCCTAGGGTTTCCTCTAAAGTTATGTTTGCAGATGAGTTTGATGAGCCCATAGTGTTTGGGAGTGCCCCTTCCTTATTGGTATTTTCTAGCTATAGAGCTCAATTCTTGATGAAGATATAAGGGAAAATTTATCTTGACCTCCGGGTTTGAACAACCATACCATAGATGATTCAAAATTCTGATATGATGCCTAGATAGAATAGGAAATATTCCATCACAGGTTAAAAACCTAATAACCCATATAGCTACTTCATTCCAGAGAGGTGGTAGACTGGACCTCTTAACCCCTTTACAAACATTTTTTCTCATTAAAAATTCAATTGGTCTATCCCCTTCTTCCCTAAATTGATTAACAATTTCTACCAGGGCATTTTTTCCAGTTTTTACAATCTGAACCCCTTGCAAAGGCATTTCAGTAATATAACTAAGAATTTTTGGAGTTACCTGGATGGTCATGTTGTTGATATGGACTTGGTTGTTCCTGAACGTTCGGGCGAATTCTGCCGCTAACCCCTCAGAATGTCCATCAAATTTATGCAAAAATGGCATAAACCCTCCCTTCGTAAAGATACGTAGTGATTCAAGATCTCCTTGTAGGAAATCTACATTTTTTGGCTCAATATGATTCTTCTTACCCCCATTTTTAATCTTCTTATGTTCTATCTCTTCTCAGTGTCGAAATACGACGCCGTTCTTAGGTCTAAATCAAACTATTTGCAACTGTAGGGCTCAAAATGGTTCTAGGCTACGAAATTAAATTTTTACAACGCCAAAAAAATGCTTTGGAACATGTTGGAACATTTGGAAATTAAATTTCCTTCTTCTATCTCACATGGTAGACTCCTATTTCCCATAGGAATGTGATCTGTTATGTTTTATTAAATGATTACAATGTGCTGATGTGGCAATTGTCTATTGGCTGGGTTATGGACAATGTACAGAACTTCCTTTTTTCTTGGATTCCTTGTGAAGTGTGCCAAATATTTTGCATATCATGAAATGTGCAATGATTCCCAACAACCTTGTTTCCATCATTGTGTTGGAAACCTACGACTTGAAATTTGTGCCATAATTGTTTCCTTACTCTGAACAATAGAAATTTGATTGTGATGCCACATGTCGTTTCGTCCTTATTCTTACTCATTCGGAGTCTTTCTCGAAGTATGAACATTCCTTCATTCCAAAGCATATGTTTATTTTTATTTTGAAGTTGTTCTTGTCTTTTCTCTTTGTTTTAGTTCCGGAGTTATCATCATTCCGAAGCAGTTATGAGTACCATTTATTCCAGAGCATTATCATGTTGAAACATTTGAAGGTTATGGATAAAAGTTTTTTGCCATTTTCACATCTTCCATTGACTAGATGGATAACTTTTTGAATTAACCTTATGTATGCCTCATATACTAACTAGGGATATTATACACTACATACTATATATCAGCATTGTTCTAAAATAAAAAAGGCACATACCTGATATAACCATTTATCCATAATTGTACAGTGGTTGTTTCTGCTAATTTTTAGCTGGCTACTCTACGGACTAAGACAGATGCAATCTGAAAACAGGTGAAACAGTGATTGTGAGAAAATATGGAACAATGATGGTGGGTACAAATGGTGAGTCACTAGGACAAACATGTCGGAATACCAGTTTTCATGCAAGCCTAATTTAGAGGTGCCTCAAAGAGGTTTTCACTTTCTGAATTTATTCATTTTTTTTTTTACTCTTTTTTTTATTTTTTTTTAATTTCTTTCATGTTACTCTGCTGAGTTTGGTGTGGAAGAAGTGTTTTCTTCCAACATGTGTACATCCAAATTCTCCACTTGCTTGGGAAACTCCTCCTTCGATAATGGTTTATGATATATCCGAAGGCGATATCCATTAACCACCAATTTTCATCATGAATCATCAATGGGTGAAAGGTGAAAAACTCCATTTTCAAATACTTCCTCAATCTGATATGGTCTAAGCCACGTAGTCTGCAAATTTCCAGGATAGTCTTCATAACGTGAGTCAAACAAAAAATCCTAGTTGCCTTGTTGAAACTTCCTCTACTGAATGTAACTATCATGCCACAATTTTTGTTGTGCTTGGATCATCTCAGTCTGGTGCAATGCATCCCTCTGTAGCTCATCTAATACATTGAGCTACATAATTTGGTTAGTTTATGCCTGTGATAAATCAATACCTACATCCAAAGCAGTTCGAAGAGTTAATAACTCAAATTCAATAGGCAAAAGAGGTTTTTAACCATAAACTAATTCATATGGTGTGAATCCAATAGTGGATTTCCAAGTAGTGTTGTAAGCCCAAATTGCTTCAGATAGTTTGTCCATCCAATTCCTCCTACGGGAAGCTATGGTTTTGGTTAAGATTCTCTCTAGTTCTGTATTTTTTACTTTAACCTGACCATTGGCTTGTGGATGATAAGGTGAGGATTTCTTGTGCTTGATTTCATATAGTTGAGTGAAGGCTTCAACAACTCTTGAAGTAAACTAAGGTCCCTAATTTGTGGTGATGGATTGTGGGGCCCCAAAACACAGGAAAATCTATGAATACAGAAAACCAGCAACTTTGTCTTCTTGAGCATGCTTAAAATCATGGGCTTCTACCAATTTTGTTACATAGTTAGCACATACCAAGATATGCACTTTTCCTTGGGAAGGAGGGTCAATGGGTCCTACAAAATCTAATCCCCGTCTCTCAAATGGTTTTTTTCCTATTTGAGGTTGTAATGGAATTTCACTAGTGAAGGTAGGTTTTCCCATCCTTTGGCATGCATCACAATGTCCAACATACCTTTTCACATCTTTATGTAAATATGGCCAGTAATAACCAGTACCCAAAATCTTTCGAATGGTGCTCTTTACTGAATAATGTCCTCCTTATGGTTCATCATGACATGCCCGTAGGATAGCATATACCTTTTCAGGACTGCATTTGAAAAGTAAACCTCTTATCCATTTTAAAGAAGAACTTTGCTTGATTAACTATTTCTTTTGTTTAGGAGTAAAGTGAAGAGGAATTTTTCTTGTAGCCAAATAATTATCTATATCTGCAAACCATGGAGACTGCACAGAAATAGCAAACAGTTTCTCATCAGGAAATGCATCTTCAACCAACTCTCTTGTATCTGCATTTGGCAATCTTGACAAAAAATCTGCAACTACATTAGCTTTCCCTGGTTTATTAACTATAGTGACATCAAATTTCTGCAACAATATTAACCAGAAAATAATTCTTGCACTAACCAGAGGTTTATTCATCAGGTATTTAATGGCAGCATGATCTGTATGAATGAATACCTGATATCTTGTGATATAGTGTTAGAACTTATTGATAGCATATACTACAGCTAAGAATTCCTTCTCAGTAGTAGTGTAGTTCTTTTCAGCTCCTATCAATTTTTTACTGATATAGTAAATGGCATAATGCTCCCCATTGTCAATTTATCCTAATGCAGCTCCAATAGCAGTATTTGAAGCATCAGTTTGAATATGGAAGGGAAATTCCCAATTAGGTCCTCTCAATACAGGGGGAGTGGTTAATTTTTCTTTCAATTCATCAAAAGACTTTTGACACTTAGTAGACCAAGAAAATTCAGAATCCTTCAGTAGTAATGCAAATATTGGATTGGATGTGGTACTGAAATTAGCAATAAATCTACGGTAGAAACCAATATGCCCCAGAAAACTCCTTACATCAATTTGAGTTTTTGGAGAAGGAAGGTTTTTTATGACTTCCACATTTTTAGGATCAACCTTGATCTCATAAGAGGAAATATGATGACCAAGGACAATCCCTTCCTACATCGTTAAGAAGCATTTCTCAGGATTAAGAGATAGATGGTATGTTTCACAATGTATTAAAACTTTTTCAAGTTGTTCTAAGGTATACTCAAAACTATCTCCAAATACTGTGAAATCATCCATGTAAATGTCTACACTCTCATTTGTCAAATCAGAGAATATGGCCAAAAAAGCTCTTTGAAATGTTGTTGGAGCATTACATAAACCAAAAGGCAGAACCCTATAAGCAAAGGTTCCCCAAGGACATGTGAAAGTAGTTTTCTCTTGGTCTTCAAGTGCAACTTGTATCTAATTATAACCACTGAATCCATCAAGAAAATAGAAAAATTTCTTGCCAGCAAGGGTATCTAACACTTGGTCTATGAACTATTCTTGCAGTGTTTCCCGATCTGCTTCCGCTAAAAACAGCTCTTGAAGACAAAGGTTGGATTCATATTCAGACCTACTTCACTACCAGCCCTCTGGGGGAGTATAAGGTTAAAAAATTTAAGCGGCTGGGTGAATGGCCTATTCCAATCCCTCCGGAGCAGGCCCCAACCCTGGAAAAACTTTTGGCTGAAAGGTTTCTATCTGGGAGTGATGAGGAGGATGAGCTTGCTTGGGGCTTCGGGAACCTTGGGGTTTATTCTGTGAAGGAGGGCTATGCTTTGATCCTACCTGAGCCCCCCCACACTCTTTTCCTGTTCATGAATGGAGGAAGATTTGGCATCCCAAGGGCTGGCCGAAAGTGAACTTCTTTGCTTGGCAACTGATGCATAATGGTATCTTGACCTTTGACAACCTTAGAATTAGAGGCATCATTGGTCCTTCCCAGTGCGTTTTATGTTATAGGAATGAGGAAACTGTGAACCATCTTCCGTTTGATTGCTCTTTCACACAGCAGATTTGGCAACGTTGGTTCTCCCACTTTAAACTTCAGGTGCTTGGAGATCTGTCCGGACCAATTTATGGGAAAGCTGGAAGAGAGGTAGATTTATTTCTAAAGCTCTTCAGTACTTGGTCGGGAGATCGGTTTCCTTTTTATTTGGTGGCAGGTTTGGTTGGAAAGAAATGCTCGTATTTTTCGTGAAACCTTCTCTTCGGTGGAGGGGATTTGGCAGATCATTTGGAGCAAAGTTGTGGAAACCGTTGCCATCTATGCTGAGAAGGAAAACCAGCCTGCTTCTAGGCCTTTGAGTGGGAGAGGTGATGATCTGGAGAGACAGGTAAGAAGTTGTTGGAAACCTCCCCCAGAAGGCTGGGTCAAAATCAATACTGATGGAGCTTCTAAAGGTAATCCGGGCAATGCTGGCAGTGGTGTTATTTGCCGTGATCATGCTGGGACTGTGCTATATTGGGAATTGCAAGGTCTGGGATATGCCACAAACAATGAAGCTGGGGCCTTTGCTATTAAATCTGCTTCCATCTGGGCCGTCAAGCATGGCCATAGAAAGATAATCATTGATTCTGATTCTCAAATCTTGGTTGGTGCTCTTGATTGCATGCGAAACTTTGCCTTAAAAGCTTGGAGGCTCCGGATTTTGGTTGCCCAAATTTTAGAGCTTTGGAAAGAAATTGAGGATGTGATTCCTGTTTATGCTAGTAGATCTCTTAATAAAGCGGCCGATTTCCTTGCTAAGTTGGGTGCTGAGAGAGAGGTTGGGATTCATCTGCATAGCAATTTGCCTGTGGAGAATGTCGAGATCAGACAAGGCCTTGATCAATTCCTGAAATAATGTGCAAAGTTTTTTTTGCTAAGGGTCCTTTCTGTCGCGATTTCGCGACTTGTTGCCCTGTCGCGGCTGTTGGCTGGTTACTGTCGTGATATCGTGACAGGTTGAGTCTTTGTAGTCTCCGGCTGGTTTCTGTCGCGATATCGCGACATGTCGCGTTATCGCGGGTCGCGATTCCGCGACATGTTGCGCTATCGCGACATGTCGCGTTATCGCGTGACGCGATCCCGCGTCTTGTTGCGATATCGCGACATGTCGTGATATCGCGACATGTCGCGTTTTCGCGCCTCGTGATTCCTCGACATGTTGCGATATCGCGACAGGTCCCGCCTTCTTGGCGTCTGGGTGGTTAACTGTCGCGATTTCGCGACCTGTTGTGATGCTGCTTCTTTGAGCTGGTTTTTGTCGCGATTTCGCGACTGGTTGTGCCCTCCTGGTCTCTGGCGTTTTTCTTGCGTGATTTTGCGGCATGTTTGGCTCCTTTGCGACTGGGTGGTTTTCCGTCGCGATTTCGCGACCTTATTGAGGCTTGTTTGTTGCTTTCTTTTTCTGTCGCGATGTCGTGACGCGTTTTGCGGGAGGCTGTCGTGGGCCTTTCCTGTCGCGATTTCGCGACATGTCGCGATTTCGCGACATGTCGCGATTTCGTGACATGTTGCGTTATCGCGCCTGTTGGTGCCTTAGTGGCCGTGTTGGGTTTTTCTGTCGCGATTTCGTGACATGTCGCGGTTTCGCGACCTGTTGCTGTTTCGTGCCTTCCGTTCTCTGTGCCTTGCGGTTCTTAGCCTTGCCTTGGTGCGCCTTCCTTGTTGTTTTGCTTGTGGCTCTGGCTCGGGATGTGTTCTCTCCCGCTTGTATCTGGTTCTTGTTTTAATACAAGTTTTTCATTTTTTCAAAAAAAAAAAAAACACTTGATCTATGAAAGGTAATGGGAAATGGTCCTTATGTGTTACCTTGTTTAACTCTCTATAATCCACACACACTCTAATTTTCCCATTTTTCTTTGGAACGATGACTAATGGAGAAACCCACTTACTATCTAAAATTGGGTAAATGAATCCTACATCTAAAAGTTTTTAATTTATTCTTTAACAATATCTTTTAGAGCAAGATTCGGGCGCCTTTTAGGTTGTCTCACTAGTTTGACATATTCAGTGTATATCCTATGTGTACACACATCAGGATGAATGTCAATCATGTCCTTATAATTCCAAGCAAAATCCTGGACATGTTTTTGGAGGACAACAAATAGTTTGGCTTCCTATTCATTAGTCAGCCAGCTATTAATATTTAGAAATTTCCTTGGATGTATTTCAATTTGTTTAATCCCTGGATAAACATAATTGACTGCTTCATATCTATTGATTAAAGAATTTAATGGACAATGATGTGGTTGCAGAGTATGAAATACTCTGGATTTTGTTTCATAAGTGATGCCAGATGAAATCATTCCCTGCATAGGACATGTGAAAGAGGTAATAAGATGATGATGCCATCCATGTGGCAGTGTGAAAGAGCTTTCCTGTATGGGAATAGGTGACAGATGTTCTAAATTTTGTTCTTCATCCTTCCATAGCAGGAGATGAACAATAATTTGATCATCTTTAAGTCCTTCTTGTAATGTTGCAACTAGGACAGTTTCATCTTCAAAAAATTTCCTTTCTAGTGAATTGACTTCCTCAATGTGTTCCTTCACTACTACTATAGCCAAAGTGGCAATAGTTTCTTGTTCTTCATCAGACTCAGGATACCATATTTGTCCAAAAAATTTGGTTGAAGGTTGGGCTGGTGGATACAGGGAAATCTTCTTAAGGTCAATGCCATTTGAAATAGTCATTTCTCCTGACCTGTAGTCTATAAAAGCAACTACAGTAGCAAGCCAAGGTCGCCCTAGAATGATGGGATAACCACTAACTAAATTTCTAGGCTGCAACACCAAGAAATCTATAGGATACTCCTAGGAAGAAACTTCAATGGCAATATCTTCTACGATTCCTTCTGGCTTGGCAACTGACCTATCTACCATTTCCAAAACTGTAGTGGTAGGATTGATATTATTGAGATGCAATTGTTGCATTGTTTCCTTAGTCATTACATTGATTGCAGATCCAAGTTCAATTAGTACATTTGGAATTTACACTAACCCAATAGTAATTGTGACTACTGGACTTCCTGGATCACTATATTTAGGAGGCACTAATTTTCCAGATAGCAGGTCAGCCAACTTCCCTTCTACTTGCACAGTTTTAGGAAATGCTTTCTTCTTTCTATCAAGTTTCTTGATACATAAATTCTGAATGGTTTTCTTGATTAAGGGCACATCCTTTATTGCTTGCAACAAAGGAAGAGAAATTGTCATTTTCTTAAGTTCTGTAACTTATTCTGATTCAAGAATAGTTGCAATATTTTTAAATCTTTTAGGGTATGGTACTTCTCCTGCAGGGGATTCTTGTTTTTCTTGCTCATTTTCTGATTTTTCTTCTTTTTATTTTGTTTGCACTGGTTCTAAATGTGGAGATTCTTTCTTTCCATCAATCTCTTCAATGGTGGGTGGAGCATGGTCAGGTAAAACTTTCCCTGAACGCAACAGGATATTACTACAATCAAGTACATGAACTACAGCAGAATATTCATACTCAGCTCCATAAATAGGGGCTGCTTGTTTGGTATTATTTAGGTTAGCCACAGGTTGAGCTGGAAGTGGAGGTTACTTAATTGGATATGCTTGTTGAGGTTGTATTCTTCCTTGACATTTTTGATTAGGAGTCGGTAGCAGGTTTTGAGTTTGTCTTTGATACCTCTGCTGCCCTTGATATGATGGGTATTGTGGCCCCCATATTTTTCGGATTGTTGATTCTGTGTCCAAGGTGGATTAACAGGATTCCATGGTTGATTCCAACTAGAATGTGACCAGTCTTGAGGGGCTGACCAAGATTGATTCCAGGGCTGTGGAGGTGGTTCTAAATATCCCCAAGGCATATTCCAAGGATTTTTTCCCCACCCTATAGGAATATGAGGGACATTCTGGTAGTGTGAAAAGTTGCCTCCTAGTATTTTTCCAATAACATTAAGTTCTTCAGTTTGGGTTTGCAAAACATTTTTAAGGTGAGGCAGGAGATGGCACTTATTAGTGTTATGCTCTTTTGAACATATACCACAAATAGTTGATATAGAGGTTCTATCCAAAGGATAATCATGTAGGGTATGCTTATTCCTGCATCTAGGACAATAAATAGCTAGGGGTGGTGAAGAATTGGATTTTGCATTCCTTTCCCCTAATGCAGTATTTAATTGAACAAGAATATCAGTTTTCATGTTAGCCATTTCTTCCATCAAATATTTTATATCGGTATTACCAGGATTCCGCTTCCTTCTTCTTTGCCTAGTGCGAGAATAATTTTTGCATAACTCTACAATATCATTAATCTCAAGCTGGTTTATATGCCCTTTTCCCATTAAATCTAATACTTCTCTGGAATCATCCTGAAAACCTCTTAGAAATTTAGTTTTTAATAAGTCAGTTTCCACCGGACCACATCTATTTTGGATAAAGGCAAATCTATTAAAATAATTCTCTAAGTTTTCATCCTCTTCTTGTCTAATCCGAAATAACTCATCCTTCCTATTTTTCACTCTACAATATTCCTGATACTTATCCAAAAATGCAATTTCCATTTGATCCCAAGTGCAGATTGAATCTGGTTCAAGGCTCATAAGCCATCGTAAGGTTGCATATTTGAGTGTAGAGGGAAATAAATTCAGTTTATGGTTGTCATTGACATAGTCATAAGTCTAACATGAGACTTTGAATTCAAAAAGGAAATGATCAGGATCTTTAGAAATAATTCCCCTAAAGGTTGGCAAAACTGAAGGTGAAATTGTTTTCATAGGGAGTAGGATTCAAATGAATAGGGTATTCAAAAGTTCTAATAGGAGGATTGTCAGCGTCATGACCAACAATTTCCCTATCATGTTCTCCTTGTTCTTCCATAGGTGCTTCCTCAGTTTTGACTTATTCAACTATTTCAGATGGATCACCCTATGGGTAGGTCTAGAAGCAAGTACCTCTAAGAGTTCCTCTTGCAAAGATCCTAAAATTTTAGTTGATGAAGAAGATGATTCTCTTTTAAGTATTTCAGGAAATTCATACATAGGCAGATCTTCACCTGATCATGAAGAACGCCTTGGTGGAAAAGAACCAATTCTAATAAACCTTCCTCTTTTGTCTCTTGGCCTATTTATCCATGCTCGTCCACTAAATGAACTAGAATTCAATTTTCAAGAACTGTTACCTGTAATAGGACAGTTTTTGGACTGCTCTACTTCTCCTAAAAACACCTAAAATATCCCCAGCAACGGCACCAAAAATGATGAGTGTCATCAATTATTCATCATTTAATCATTATTCTTGTCAATCCATGGTGGTGTCAAATGGTTGTATACGATAGGGAAGGTAACCAGTTTAAGGATCAGTTAATTCAAGGGATGGTTTTATTGGTGAAAAAGTTAGTGTTTGGGATTTTTATGTCACCTCTAAACCTTATAAACTGAAATTGACTCCTATTTACCCTTTTCAAAAATGAAATTGCAGGAATTGAAACTTTGCAGAAAAAGAAAAACTAACTACTGTTGCAGAATTTAAACTGACAGAAATGAAATGATGCAGAAGTTGAAATGGCAAAAATAAAACTTGCAGAATTGAAAATCACACCTTGTATCAAGAAAAACCTAATTACAATATCATAATTCAAATAACAGTAATCAAATGTTGCAGAACTAAAACATTAAGAAATTCTCTGATGCAAACTGGAAATGCCAGATTCTGAAAACAACTGCTAAAATAGAAAATAACAGAAAATGTTGTAAGATGCAAGAATTTATGCTAAGTGGTCAGTTGACATGCACATACTCCTATAATAATTACAAATTATCACATGCAATCTAAAATAGTACAACTAAAATTATGAAGTATAAACTGATATATTTTTGCTAATTTGTTGTGGCAAGAAATGAGCAAAAAACCTGTAAAAGTTGCTCCTTCTCCTAGCCCTGGAAGTGGCCCTTGCTCACTGACCCAGAAGAAGGTAGAAATAACTATTCTAAACTATCTAATTTTTAACACATTCACTCAGACTACCAATAAAATAGAAATATTACACCTTTTATTGATTCTGCATCAGCATTACAGTATTGCAAGAAAAAACCTGCAAAATACTGTCCTATTGTAATTATAAGGAAAGCTTATATATTATGAAATTATGCATATATATATATATATATATCCTCTATATGCTCAACCAAACGAGAGCTATCTTATTTATACTAATGGGTTACAATATTGGTAGGATTTTGTGTTGCTATGTAGGGCTGCTACAACTGTTGCAGAACTGTTTCCCAGAATGCAAGGATTTGTTTTATTATTCCTTATCAATTCCTTCTTCTGGGCTTCATGCGTTGAGGGACAGGTGTTGGAAAGAATAAGAGCATCCCTTAAACAGCTGTAGCCACATTTTACCACCCTTCTATTGTTCTTATAGGTGCTTTTGATCAAAACTATTCTTACTGCGTTTATTCTGGAGCTGCTTCGGAATATCAGGCAGGATAATAAAGTTTGTATTAATTCATGCACCAAAGGTGTAGGAAAAAAGTTTTGATGGTGTGAATAGTCTCCATAATTTCCCATAAGACTTATTCCATCCTTTGCATGAGCTGGAGTGGACCAATTCCAAGCCATTCTGTATATGTACAACTGGTTGGAATTTGAATGGACAATTTCTTGTTTCTGCACAGTCAAACTATTTTGAACAAGTTTTGGCACCTTTTTGGCCATTTGAAATGGTTAGACGGTGGGGAAAGCTAATGAAATGATTTCAAAACTAAATATGTATCAACACTTATTATTACAACTTCAAATAAATCCTAATTTGCTTAAATAATTCAGCTGAAACAGGTCAGAAAGTACAAAAAATTAGTTAAAACAGAATATATGCTCTTCAACATTTAAAACATGTAAACACTAATACATAATGTATTCTATCACCATAATTAGCATCAAAACATAACATAAGGTTTATCAAATAGTTTATCAAATATCCAAAAATGGTCCATGAATGAGGCAATTTTTTGGCCTCATCATTATGGTAGAATTAATTAATAGCATGCACTACTACAAGGAATTATTTCTTTGTGACAGTATAGTTGAACTCAGCACTTGTAAGATTTTTACTGACATAGTATATGGTGTAAAACTCATCTCCATATTTTTGTCCTAATGCAGCCCCTATCGCATTGTTAGATGCATCAATGTAAATGTGAAAGGGGAGAGTCCAATTTGGACCTCTTAGCACAAGATTTGTGGCCAATATTTCTTTTAAAATATGAAATGCTTGTTCACACTCATTGTTCCAGACAAACTCAATATTTTTAGATAATAATGTATGCAGAGGTTTGGTAGTTTTACTAAAGTCTTGGATAAATTGCCTATAGTATCCAGTAGAACCTAGAAAACTACGGACTTCTCTCTATGTTTGGGGAGTGGGTAGTTTTTTAATTACTTTACTTTTTTATTATCTACTTTAATCCCCTCCATAGTGAAAGCACGAGGATACGGAAACAAAAAGGAAAATGCCAAGTACGATGCGTGTAAAACCAAACTTAACGCTAAAAGCCTATGTATTGAAAAATGCATGAAAGGAAAGAACATAGACGAATCGACACAAGATAAAAGCAATATGGAATACGGCCCTCTTTATTGATATGCTTTCAAAGTCGTGTTACAATACGTCTCCTTCCTTTTTAGGGGATAGGAGCGTCAAATATGTTTCTTATCACATCCATGGATAGCAATCCTTCTTCCGCGTGCCCACATGTAAGATGGGCGGACCAAAACGTCACCGCCGCTTGTGTATATGATTTTTGACTCCTTCCTGCTCCTCTGATGTCGAAGACCTGCATTCAAGGAAACAGAAAAGATTAGTAGCACCTGCAGATAGAATAAAACATGTATTTCCCAAGGCCTACTGTTAGTGTATGCATGAAAATATTAAACCGATAACCAAATAATATCAGAACGACCTAAAAATTTGATAGAAGCATGAATATGTTACCAGGAGACCACTGCAAAAGGAACAGTCAAGAAATTCCTCACATATTTGTATTCGCTCCGGGGTGGGACGAATTAACCTGCAATAAATTGTCAGAAAGCACCCTCTTCAATGTCCTATCCAGGAAGCTCCAAATGACCTGCAAAGTTGGGGTTAGCTAATTGGGGGTGTTTTGGGAAGACCCAGAAGGTCATATTTCTCCAATTTGGCCTCTATCACCCATATTTTGATGATGCCATCTGCAAGTTAGTAAAGGCGGGAAATGATAAAAACCTGGTCAAAATTGCTCAGAATGAAGTGAAATTTAAACTACAACCTATTTAAATAACCTAGAATAAGATGCAAAAAGAAAAATAAAGGAAATCTACCACAAATTTCTATTCACTCCGGGGTGGGGCGTTTAGAACTGCGACAGCTTTGGGGGCGCCCAGGGGCAGAACGCCCACCGTTTGGGACTTTGTTTCGGCACCAATCCACTTGGGATGGGTCCAAAACCTCTTATGGGGTGTTGTCGACAAATTTTGTGGGATATTGTGGCCAAAAATTAGGTTTTGGGTCTTGATTCGTGCTTCCAATAATCACCCAATAACCTCCCTTTCGAATGAGAGATTAAGGATGTGAAAGGCACAAATCGCAAGTAGGTATGTAAATTGGCAGCACTTCGTTGCTCAAATGCTCCTTCTCTGTCTATTTTTTGGGTGAGAAAACTCACCAATTTATAGACCTAGGGTCTCTCTGTTTGAATTGCGCATGCGAGGGCGCCACTTGAGTTGCATGTCCTATTTTGAGAGAAAAGATTATTCCCTGATTTAGAGTCTCCTTGCATGAGGTCTCTAAAATAAAGACATGCATGACTGAAGTCTCTCTCCTTGATTTGAAGCCGTTCCTCGCAATTGCATGGCCTGAAGCTTCGGTTAAGCGGCGGACTTGTCGAGGTTTGACTTTTTTCCAATCAAACTTGCTATTCGCCTCACCCTGGGGCGAATGCTGATATTCGTCCCCGGGTGGGACGAATGCCAGTTTGTATTCGTCCCTGGGTGGGACGAGTAGAGAGCAAGGTGCCAAAAAGGTGCCAAATTGACCTTTGACCTTCCAAACTACTTTTGGGAGTGGTTAGGACCACTGTTTAACCTCTGGGGGCTGCCCTGGGGGCTGTGTGTGTCAATGCGATCAGCGCTTGTTGTCACATAATCGGATTGGTGTTGTTTTGGTGTCTACAGATGCCCCTTTTTGGGAAGCGTTGTGCAAGGCGCAACGCTGAGCAAAAATAGATAACCAAAGCACTAATGATTAGGGTTTCTCAGTAACCTAACCAACTCTTGATGCCCCAAGTATGGAAAGGGCACGCATTCTTGAATCCTTGCTTTTGACGAGCTAAGGAACTTAATTCAAGTGTTAACCTTGTTCGGTGAGGTGTTACTTGAGCTTGGACATTGATCAGTCATGAATAGGCAAAGGGCGCAACCTTTTGTCTGTGGGAACCTTGAGTTCATGATTCACGAATGCCAAGTGTTTGATCAGCTTGTGATTATTGCTTGTTTGCTGCCCCAAGCGGGGGCGTGATTGTCTTTGTCAATGATCCTTTGAATGCGTGTCATTTCCTTGATTGGGTGTGTTTTTGTTGATTGGTGACTAAGTGTGACTACCCCCTCAAGCGACGAATCGATGAGGGAATGACCGACATGAGAAAAGCGACGAGTCGCTTGACCCAAGATGACTTAGGTAAGGGTGCCTTCAATTGTTTACCGTTGAATGCGAAAGCAGTTTTCGAACATTCTGACCTATTTTTGGTGGGTGTGAACCCTTTTTGTGACGCATTTTGGAGCTGAAATTGTCAAAAATCCATCCTCCCGTGGAGCGGTCCGGCTATGATAGCCTTCTTAGGGAGTAGGATAGTGACAATTTGTAACCCCAACATCTATTTTGGATGCCAAGAATGTCGGCGCAAAGGCGCCTTCGTTCGGCAATGTTATTGCTATTTTTGGTTGGGTTTTGACCCTTTTGGTGACGCCGTTTGGGGATGAAATTCTCAAAAATCCGTCCTCCCGTGGAGCGGTCCGGCTATGGTAGCCTTCTTAGGGAGTAGGATAGTGAGGATTTGTGACCCCGACATCTATTTTGCATGCCAGAATGTCAAGTGCAAAAGCACTCTCATTGGACAATTTTATTGTTTTTTTTTGGTGCATTTTGTGCATTTTTTATTTTTTTTATGTTTATGCACAGTTATTTATGATGATGTATGCATGTGGTATTATGAATGCGATGTTTCTAATTATATGATGTATGCATATGGAATGAATGAAATGAGTTGTTGATAACTTGTCGATGGCACCATAGACTGTACAAGATTGACTGGCTTTCTGTACTTATGGGATGGCTTTGTGGAATGACTTTGCATGTGAAAACTTTGTTTTTGTATTTTTCATATTTTTTGATGGTGATGTACGTAATGAAATGTACCAGTTGTTTTAAAATGTAGTTAAGCTTTTTTGAGATTCAGATATTTTAACTAACTAGCCAAAACTGTACATTTATCTCGCAAGACTTTTGAACAAGGTATAAATCAGACTTGGAGTTTGACCAAGTTATTTCACATCCCTGTGTGTGCAATTGAGTTCATTTATGTGGTATTTGTCAGGATACCGCCAGTGCCAGATAGGCTATCAACCAAACCTGTACTTGGGATCACCTAATTAGCTCCACTAACTCCGTTGTTGTATTTAGTAAGATTAATCCATGGGACAATCTAAGGTACCATAAGCTAGCTCATCCACATGCAAACATTGGTCTGCTCACATGCAAAGCTAATGTGATAGACATATCGTCATGCGTTTAGGATACCGCCATTGCCAGGTAGGCTGTCCACCAAACCCGTAATGAGGATCACCTAGATGGTTTTCGAATGCTGAGAATTCCAAGGATTCAAGTTCAGGCTTTTTATTGGCTCAATGGTTTAGGATACTTGCTCGTATACATAGTGATAAAAATCACTGTTTATTTTCTCTCTTTCTTTTTATTTTTGAGCAAGGATTTTGAATAGTGGTGATAACCACTATTATTTGATTTTGCATTTTGAGCTTTGTAAGGTTGAGCTTGTAGGTTTTTGGCGTATGAATGGCCTTGATCCTTTTGGCCTTGGGGATGACTACCCATCCTGTTCAGGGACGTGTAGTACGAATCCTTACGACTTTGGAGACCAAAGGTGATTTGGAGATGATCGTGATGATGGCTTGTTGGGATTTTGTTTTTGAATGGTCATTGATCCTTTTAGGCCTTGGGGATGACTACCCATCCTTGGCAGGGACGTGTAGTACGAATCCTTACAACCTTAGGGACCAATGGTGATTGGGATTTTTGGTAGTGGTGAAAACCATTGTTTATTAGGGGGAATTGATGGGGAAGAGCTTGTCCTTTTGTCAATTCTCAGCACTCTTGAACCATTCGCACAGGGGGATGAATAGGCTAATCTTTCACCTATGGTACCCTAGACTGCTTTGTAGGTTTCTCTTGCGTTCACACAACTTAGGAATTATTTTATGTGTTTTAACTTGTGTAGGGATGTTACGTAACGAGGCTTGACCCAAGTAAAACTTTCCCTTGTAAAATCCGTTTAACTTTGTACAGTTTTTGGCTAGAAATTTAAAGACAGCTGAATGACGAAAACCCTACATACATTAGGAGACAATTGACTATGCTAAAAATGGGGATGGTGTTATTCTAGATGTATGTGTTTATAAAATGGATGGAATGTGGAAAATGAAGGAATTGCCGAGTAATTACAGTCTATGGTGCTTGTGACATGTATGACCAGCAAATATGCAATGTATGGATGTGATGCCTAATGCAACTTATATTTTTGTATTTTGATTTTTACGAGTATGCATGGAATTGAGATGCAATTTTTTTTGTTATTTTTGATGATTTTATTGTTTTTGTTTGTTTTTGAATATTTGTTTTGACCAAGCGATTATGGTAACCCTTGGAGCTTTTGGTTTGACCAAAGGGTTTATGGATACCTTTGGGGCATTTTGGGTTGACCAAGCGATTGTGGGAATCCTTGGAGCTTTTGGTTTGACCAAAGGGTTTATGGACACCTTTGGGGCATTTTGAAGTTGACCAAGAGATTGTGGAAATCCTTGGAGCTTTTGGTTTGACCAAAGGGTTTATGGACACCTTTGGGGCATTTTGGGTTGACCAAGCGATTGTGGGAATCCTTGGAGCTTTTGGGCATGTCTTTGTATGACCATGCAAAAACCTCCTTCTTCTCTTTGAGAAGGGCAATGTAGTCGGCTTGCTCTTCGGGGGATAGACTTACCCCTAACTTGATGATTTGCAAATTCATTGGATCTGAGCCGATGTCTACGTCAGTCGTCTCCTCGACCGACATGTGGGATCCATCCTCCAACTGGTGTGGAGTTGGGATCAAGTGGATATCATTTGCTGAATTTAGATCATCATTCGGAACATCAAGTTCCTCTTCAGCATGGAAGACATCCTGAGTCTGTCCAGGGGTGAAATGGAACATCCCACCACAAGGCCAATACTCTGATGGGGATGGCGGTGTGTCAGTACGATCCCAGTCTATAGCATCTAGGTCTAGATGCAATGACCATGTTGGGTTGGTGGATCATGGATGGGGGTGGTTAAATCAATGGAGATCATGTTGATGAAATGATTTTGGTCTCCATTACCATGGGTGTGGTTGCTCGGACATCCTAGATGATCTTTGTGCTTCGGATCTGGCTCTATGGGCACTGGCACAAATGGATCAGCCCTATGTGCGGATAAGAGGACAGGGTCTGCCCTAGGTACTGATGGCTCTATAGGGTCTCCAGGTGGAAGATGTTCTCTATATACCTAGAGTGGCGGGTGCAGTAATTGCTATAACTACGCCGGGTTGAGGTGCCACCTATGCCTTGGCCCTATGTGTAATTGTTCAAACATGTCATCTATGTCCAAGGGATATTGTTGTTATCGCATATGATTGAGATAAGCCATCTCAGTTTCATCTTCATAATCACTGTCAGAGATCCAAAGGCCTTCATTGGCTCCAACAATTATTTGCGACATATGAGGCTCATCTTGCTCGAGCAAATTAATGTGGTCCCATCGAGGTTGTTTCGCTCTCTACGAGGGGACTTGATTCTCTTGAGGTGGCATATGCTCAATTGGAGCATCCAAAGGGAACATTGTCAGGAAGCTCTCCTGATAATCATCCATGGGATGCACTTGTGAATGATTGCTATCAGACTCGAAAGGATCCCAAGGTGCTACCTCGTATTTCGACTCATCTTCTGAAGACCCTTCTTGGTCTTGTCCATATCCCTCTTGTAGGTGAGTCCTCGAATTTTCTCCCTTTTTGATCGAAGGGAAAGGGTTGTTAAGGTCAACAAGGTTGTTTGTTCGTAATGGGAGATAATCCCCCAATGTATAAGTTGTGTTAGGATTGGCATATGGATCTAATGCCAACCCATCCTTGTTGCCTATCCCTAGGCCTTGCATGTTCTCTACCAAGATGTCCAGGGGCAAGGGGTGGTTGAACCCTACTCCCGACTTGTCATAAGGCATTTGATATCTTGGTTGGCAAAGAACATGCACTCCTTGCTCATACCTGCCTAACCCATATCCATGCCAATTGCATTGGCCAAGATATCTCAAAGCGAAATTTGGGTTGGACAAATAGTTGACATCCTCAGCAAAGGGCTCTTCATCTTCGTCTTCTTGCATATAAGGTTCAATGCCATTATCCAGGCCCCCATAAACAAAGTTTGTCCGATTGGGTGGGTAGCCTAGAGGAACCACAGAGCCGATGGGGAGTCGAGGTCTCCCCATGTCCTGCATGGACTCAAGTGTGGGTGTTGCTACAATGTTCCTCACTAGATACTCCCCTAGGCCCGTGTTGGCCATCTCAACGGTGATCGTTGGCGGTTGAGGGGGAGCGAATGGGAGTCCTTCCTGAGTCCACTCCATGTGGGGTGAACTAGGCATCTCGACTTCCATTCTGCTAGGCATCTCTTCGGTAGAGATGGTTGAGACTAGGGGTGGTTCCTCTTCTAGGGGTTTCTTTCCCTTGTCCTTTGGTGTGGCCACCGTAGGTGGCATCGTTGTTGAAGGACCAGATGAGGAAGATGGACCCGGCTGGGGATTTGATGGACTTGTCAACGGGGATGCCTATGGAATCGGACCCTGTTTAGATGGATTCAACTAAAAATCCAAATGCGTTGATGGAAGGGTCGATTGCGGCATGAATTGCACCGTATTGCAGTACTTGAAGGGCTCTAAGTCTACTGGGACTACATGCACCTGTCCTTCAAATGTATACTTTAGGCATTGATGAGCTATTGAAGGGACACACTTCATGTCCCTGATCCAAGGCCGCCCCAACAAGATATTATAAGCCATCTCACCTTCCAAGATGTGGCACAATGTATGAATAGTCTTTTGTCCCACTTGGATGGGTAGGACAATTGTGCCAACCATCGAGCATATTGCATCATTGAATGCTCGAAGTGTATAGGTGGAGGCCACGATGTGAGATGCCGACAACTTCAGATGTTTCAATGCTGTTGTTGTGATGATATTATTGGACGAGCCAGTGTCCACCAACACCCTCTTATACGGAATCCCGTTGACCCGTGCAATGACGTGCAGGGGTGGATCCGCCACATCACCAATCACCGATTTCAATTCATCTTCTCTAAAGGTGATGACTGGTTCTGTACATTGTTTTACATGTCCCACGAAGTTGTTGAAAGAGTTTGCTTCATGGGGTTGCAGCTCGATGGCTTTTAATATCTCCATTAGAGCCTCCCGATGGGGCGCTGATTGTTGAATGAGCTCGTATATGGAGAGCCTAGCCGACGTGGTCCTTAGACTTTGGGTAAGTCTAGTCCGAATCGTGGCCACTTGGTCTAGGTGGGGGAAGTTGCGTAGGGTGTTGTTGAGGTTGTGACGTCGATGGAACCTCTCTTGTGGCTACCGCGGGGGCAGCTCCTGGGTACCTCTTGTTCCTAGTCACTATGCTTATCATCCCTACATACCCCTGCATGGGGCAATTTTGTTGCACCTCATTGACTTGAAGGGGTTTTTCCTGTGCATCATGGGCAGGCAAGGGGTCTCTGAAGACTCCCATATGTTGGTTGTTTGGCGCTACGGGGTTGTCCACTGCCAATGTCTTGTTGTCGATTAGGTCTTGCACCAAACCTTTGAACTTCCAACATGCATTAAGGTCATGTCCCTTCCATCTGTGGAACCTACAGTACAAGTCCTCCCTGTACCCCTTAGGCTTTGGTGCATTGGGGTCTATGGTTTGAATCTCTGGCAGGTTGATCAAGTTTGCCGCTGACAAGCGGTCAAACAGGGAGTCCCTGGACTCTGTGTAAGGTGTAAATTGTCGCCTAGGGTGACGCTGCTGATTTTGTTCTTGCCTCTGGTTTTCTCTATCATAATTGTTAGGAGGCACCGCCTGATAGTTAGCCTTTTGAGGCTGTGTTGCTTGTGCAAGCTTAGGGACATTTATAGCAACCTGATTGACCACGACGGGTTTCTGTTGCGTGGTCCCTATTTTGGTGTTCTTGGTCCATTCTTTCTTCTTAGGCTTGGCGATCTCGCCATCCTGTATCTTGATCTCCTCAATGATTCTGGCTTGCGCCAGAGCTTCCTCAAGAGTGGCATATTGCTGCAGCTGCAATAGCATGGAGATCGATCTCAAACAACTCTTTGAGAACATTTGAGTCAGGTCGGACATGGGAGGGAGGTAGGGCAGCTTTGAAAGCAACGTCCTCCATCGGTTCCCATATGCCACCATGGTCTCTTCCTCATACTTGTTGAGGCTAGCTAGGTCACTTAATGATGCCTTTTTCTTGGTGTTGAAGGTGAAGCGTTCGAGGAACGCGTCCACTAGCTGATCCAAGTTACTGATGCTATGTTTTGGTAATTGAGTGAACCAATCCGAGGTAGGGCCTACGAATGTGGTTATAAATGTTCTTAGTAACAAAGCATCATTGTCCTGAATGCCAAAGCATTGGCTCAAGAATCTAGTCACATGCTCTTGGGCATCTTCCTCCCCTCTAAAGAGTGCCAACTAGGGCAGTTTAAAGTGTTCAGGGTATGGAGGTGCCGGCACTGACGGATGCACAGGATGACTACGGAGTTGGCGTAAAGTGGGCTTTTGGGGCCCAGAAGTCTTGATCTCCATAGATTCTAAGCGCTCTAGCAACGCTTTATATGCATCGAAGGATTTGATCTCTTCCTCCTTGGTTTGCTCCCGTTGTGGGTTGCGGGGAACTTGAGGCCTATGGAGGGGTGGCTGGGTAGCACCCCCTCTGCCTTGGTAGGGCATTTCAGCCCGCTCTTCTTCTTGTTCATACTCCTCATAGGCTTCTTGAGGAGTTTCTAGCCGAGACCTATAAGCATGGGTGGGTCCCCGTGGGGGTGCCCATCATTGTTCCTGGGAGTGGCCTCCCGCTCAGGTCTAGGAGGTCTTGGAGGTAGTACTTGATGAGGTCATGGAGACCTATCTCGCACCAAGGGGTTATGCCTCTCATACACTTCTACTTTATGTGCGTGAGGGGTTGGGACCTTCTCAGGCACAGTGTTATGAAGCAATTCGGCTGTTTGACGCTGAATGCGCTCTTTGTTAAGGTGACACAGATGTTCTAACTATTGTTGATCTTGCCTGAGCTGCGTGATTTGCGCTTGGTGGGCGGCATGTTTGGCAAATGCCAAGTCAATTTGTTCCATCGTCTCATGTTTAGGAAGCCTAGATGCCTCTCCTACATGTCTATCTCGGTCATGGTGATCCGAGACCCCTATGGGTTGCTTTCCTCTATCGAGGTTAGCGGCATTCACCCGAGGCATTGGCCTCAATGGGTGATCCTGATACATAGCGGGTGCGGAGGTGCATCGCTCTCGCACTGTGTACTACTCTTGAGGAACGTAGTGGTCTTCCTCATACTCCCTTTCGTATGTGTGAAAGGTGTGGGGAGAATTGTCTTGCCCTGTCTGGAGAGCCTTGTGCTCTGGATATTGTCTAGTGTTTCTAACAGTAATAAGGGGTAAAGGAGGGATGAAGAAATCATGTGGCCCCTCCTTATGGACCCTATGTTGCTCTAGCACTTCATCACTAGGCCACTCATAACGAGCGTCTAAGGGAGGTCTCCTGTCTATGTTGAGTGCCACGTGTAGGTTCTCCTCTTGAAAGGATCTATGCTGAGTGGGGGTGCCCCTCAAAGAGGTGCCTCTATAGTCCTGTTCTGTGATGGCATGATGTGGACTATCTTGTGTGTCAGGCCACCAAGGCGGGATGACCAAGTCCTCAGGACTATATCGGAGGTGACTTGTCCCCCTTTGTGCACTCTCTGCAACGTCTGCCCGTGATTGGGCTCGGCTACGGGTGTACACCATGGTGATGTTTTCCTAAAGATGCGTAGATTTTTATTTTCTTTTTATGATTTTTATGCTACACTAAACAGAAAATATCACACACACAAAGCAATGATTATCTCGTTTAAAGATTAAAAGTGTGCCCTAAAATCTGGTTTAGTGTGTTTTGATTTTTGTTTTGAAAGCTTTTGTGAAGAACGTTTAAATGCAATATGATGGCTCTTATGACTCCCAAAAATGGTCGCCCCTTCGATATACCATTGCCAGACCGATATACCAACCTCTCTATATACCCGCCCTTACGTGAGGGAAACTATTGGTACGTGAGAGCAGATGGTACGTGGAACATAGGCGGTACGGAAGGGGAATCACTCTGTTTATGACACCTACCATAGAAGACTTATCCTCATGTGCTGGGAATCACCCCAGCTACACTTGGTCAGCTTTCGTCAGGATTTACGTCTAGCAACAGTCGTGATCGGGGTTATGTATGCAATATCTCAAGCCAAGGTGGTGATGAAATCCACCGTTGGTCTTGCTCAAGGGTTGGGGTTTTACGACCAACTCCTTGTTGTTTTAAATTACCACGTGGTGTGTGGGGTTCTTTTTAAGTTGCATAAATGAAGGAAACAAGCATTCAAACTCTCCTATGCAAGCAAATAACCAGAGAACAGAAAACAGAAAGCAGAAAATTGACAGAAGGTGTTTAAGACCCCTACCTCTTCTCTGCCCAAATCGGATGTCTCTGAATTTCTGCCCTAAAATTGCACAGAGAGCTATTCATCCCGGGGTGAGATGAATAATAGATCTGTATTCGTTCCAGGGTAGGACGAAGTCCTATTCGTCCCTGGGTAAGATGAATTCCAGCTCTGTATTCGCCACAGACAGAAACGAACAACAGTCCAACGTTTGAAAACTTGGTACCTGTAAGCAAAAACAAGCAACTTTTAATCAAAAAGTTAATCTTAAAATCAAGGGACAGAGGTCCCACCATGATCGCCACTGAAAGCATGAGGATACGAAAACAAAAAGGAAAATGCCAAGTACGATGCGTGTAAAACCAAACTTAACGCTAAAAGCCTATGTATTGAAAAATGCATGAAAGGAAAGAACATAGACGAATCGACACAAGATAAAAGCAATATGGAATACGGCCCTCTTTATTGATATGCTTTCAAAGTCATGTTACAATACGTCTCCTTCCTTTTTAGGGGATAGGAGCGTCAAATATGTTTCTTATCACATCCATGGATAGCAATCCTTCTTCCGCGTGCCCACATGTAAGATGGGCGGACCAAAACGTCACCGCCGCTTGTGTATATGAGTGTTGACTCCTTCCTGCTCCTCTGATGTCGAAGACCTACGTTCAAGGAAACAGAAAATATTAGTAGCACCTGCAGATAGAATAAAACATGTATTTCCCAAGGCCTACTGTTAGTGTATGCATGAAAATATTAAACCGATAACCAAATAATATCAGAACGACCTAAAAATTTGACAGAAGCATGAATATGTTACCAGGAGACCACTGCAAAAAGAACAGTCAAGAAATTCCTCACAGATTTGTATTCGCTCTGGGGTGGGACGAATTAACCTGCAATAAATTGTCAGAAAGCACCCTCTTCAATGTCCTATCTAGGAAGCTCCAAATGACCTACAAAGTTGGGGTTAGCTAATTGGGGGTATTTTGGGAAGACCCAGATGGTCATATTTCTCCAATTTGGCCTCTATCACCCAGATTTTGATGATGCCATCTGCAAGTTAGTAAAGGCGGGAAATGATAAAAACCTGGTCAAAATTGCTCAGAATGAAGTGAAATTTAAACTACAACCTATTTAAATAACCTAGAATAAGATGCAAAAAGAAAATAAAGGAAATATACCACATATTTCTATTCACTCCGGGGTGGGGCGTTTAGAACTACGACAGCTTGGGGGGCGCCCGGGGCGGGACGCCCACCGTTTGGGACTTTGTTTCGGCACCAATCCACTTGGGATGGGTCCAAAACCTCTTATGGGGTGTTTTCGACAAATTTTGTGGGATATTGTGGCCAAAAATTGGGTTTTGGGTCTTGATTCGTGCTTCCAATAATCACCCAATAACCTCCCTTTCGAATGAGAGATTAAGGATGTGAAAGGCACAAATCGCAAGTAGGTATGTAAATTGGCAGCACTTCATTGCTCAAATGCTCCTTCTCTCTATATTTTTTGGGTGAGAAAACTCACCAATTTATAGACCTAGGGTCTCTTTGTTTGAATTGCGCATGCGAGGGCGCCACTTGAGTTTGCATGTCCTATTTTGAGAGAAAAGATTATTCCCTGATTTAGAGTCTCCTTGCATGAGGTCTCTAAAATAAAGACATGCATGACTGAAGTCTCTCTCCTTGATTTGGAGCCATTCCTCGCAATTGCATGGCCTGAAGCTGTAGTTAACTGGCGGACTTGTCGAGGTTTGACTTTTTGCCAATCAAACTTGCTATTCGCCTCACCCTGGGGCGAATGTTGATATTCGTCCCTGGGTGGGACGAATGCCAGTTTGTATTCATCCCTGGGTGGGACGAGTAGAGAGCAAGGTGCCAAAAAGGTGCCAAATTGACCTTTGACCTTCCAAACTACTTTTGGGAGTGGTTAGGACCACTGTTTAACCTCTGGGGGCTGCCCTAGGGGTCTGTGTGTGTCAATGCGATCAGCGCTTGTTGTCACATAATCGGATTGGTGTTGTTTTGGTGTCTACACATAGATATATGATGTCCTAACACTATCCCTTCTTACATTAGCATAAAACACTTTTCATTTCTAAGAAATAGGTTTGTCTCTTGACACCAGTAGAGTACTTTCTCCAAATTGGTTGTGGCTTCATCAAAAGTTTCTCCATAAATGGTGAAATCATCCCTATACACTCCCACAATTTCTCCAAACATGTCTAAAAAGATACTAAGCACCACCTTTTGAAAGGTGGCAGGTGCATTACACAACCCTAATGGTAATACCTGGTAAGAAAAAGTTCCCCATGGATAATTAAATGTGGTTTTATCCTGGTCTTCTTCTCCTATTTAAATTTGATTGTATCCACTAAACCCATCTAGGAATGAAAAAAAATTTCCTCCTGCCAAGGTGTCAAGAACTTGGTGAATAAAGGGTAAGGGAAATTGGTCTTTTCTAGTGGTTTTATTGAGCATCCTGTAAACAAAAAAAATGTGCCACTTGCCATTTTTCTTAGTCACCACCACTAAAGGTGATACCCATTGACTATCTGATATTGGATAAATAAACCCAACTGACAAGAGTTTTGTAGTTAAGCTTTGATAATTTATTTCATGGTTATATTCGTTCTCCTTTGGCGTTGTCTTACCGGTCTCACATCGTCTTCCAAATATATCCTGTGAGTAAAGACTTTGGGTGCAATCCCCCTCATGTCTGTGTAATCCCACACAAAAGTAGTTTGGTATTTGACAAGTATTTCCTTTAATTTGTCCTCTTGAATAATTGACAACTCATTATCATCAATACTTAGTTAGGTACTACCCCTATTTGTTTGACATAGTTATCTTTGCTATCTACAAGCGGGGATTCTAGAGGAGGATGAGAATATTACCCTTGGAAAAAGTGTGTTATGACCTGTTATTCATCAATGTCATCCTTAATATCATCTAGAGCTATTATAGGTTGAAGCATCAACAATGCATCATCATTTAAGGCTTCATAGTTTGGTTCTCCCAACAAATTAGTGGATTGTGCAGGTGGATAAATGATCAAGTTTTTGGTATATTATTCATCTGAGATCATCATATGTCATGTCCTGTAACTTATATAAGCATCAGTTGTGGCCATACAAGGTCTGCTTAATATAAGTGGATAGCCACCCAATCCATATCTAGATTGCAACACTAGAAAAATTTCCAGATACTCCCATGCATCTAATGAGACAATAACATCTTCCAGTATTCCCTCTGGAAGTATTATGGATCGGTCAGCTAACTAAAGAATAGTTTTAGTTGACCTCATCTCTGTGAGTTGTAGTTTTTGCATGGTTTCTTGGGACATAACATTTATGGCATCCCTTAGATCTACTAATGCATTGGGTAATTGGAATCCTACAATTTTAACTGTTAGCACTGGACTTCCTGGATTATATTATTTGATATGGTAGGTATTACCTAACCTAAGATCAGTCAATTATCCTACCACACTTACTGCTTTTTATGGTTCATGTTTTTTCAAACATAATTCTCTTATGGTCTTCGTATAAATGGGAACATCTCTAATGGCTTGAAAGAGGGGAATTGTGATTGTTAGGTTTTTTAAGCCTTCCATAATGTCAAATTCTAGTTGTGTTGGCTTCCTAGGTTCCTGTAATATTTTCAAAAAATGTGGAACCCCTTCGTTTCTATTTTTCTCAGCAATTTCTTTTTCTGCCACTTCTCCTACCAAAAGTTTTTCTTCTACTTCTAACTCTACATACTATTCCTCTACTACAAGAGGAGTTGTTCTACTCCTAATTATATTCCTGACCTAACTTGTACAGGGCTACAATCTACTCTAATATGATACATTGGAAACACCTATATGTCTACCTAATAGGTGGGCTGATTTGACCTATTATTGGGATTTGGAGTTGGTTGTGTAGGTAGCTGAATTGATCTTGAAGTAGGAGGTGTAGGCAAGTTGGGTTGCGGTGGAGTTTGAGTTGTATTTTATGGAGGTGAATTCCATGCATTGTGGTTCCTCCATTGTGGTCTAGTTTGTTGATAAGGCATCCATGGATACGGGTTGTAAGGAGTAGACCCTTGGGTGGCATTCATCTAATGAGCTTGACCCCACCATCCCATGTTGGGTGGTTGAGTCTGACCTTGGTTCATATAATTACTTCCTCCATAAGGTGGTATTCCTCCTGGTATATTATTTCTTGTAGGAAACTATTTCTAGTTTCTCCTATTACCCATGAAATAAGTTTTCACCACTTCAAGTTCTTCTTTGACATTTTATATTCATTAACACAACCTAGTTTTATGATCTCTTTAACAAATCGCACACACTCTAACTTTATTTTATGAATGCTCATTTTTGGATGTTTTCTCCTACATTTTGGGCAAAAGTAGGCTAATGTTGCTTCAATTTCCTACTTTTTTTGAAGCAGCAGTGTATCTAGTTAAAGTGTGAGAGATGAGAGTATCTCACTCTTCATACCATCCAGCATGTTATCTATTTTAGCCTTTGTTACTGAGGTTGTAGTTTTTGTGACTCGAACGGTTGGTTTACCTTTTCTGCGAGAATAATTCTAACATAATATTTGGATATTTATCATCTGATGTTGGTAAACATCCCCTCCCGGTATCATATTCAAAGCTTCTATAAACTCATTTGTGATACCCCTCAAGAAAATACTTCTTAAGGACTTCTCACGTAACTTTGCATGGGGTGATATTTGCAAATTAAATCTAAATCTATCCCAATAGTATTCCATTTATTTTTCCTCTTTTGAAGTCATATCCAAGACTTCTTCCCTAACATCTCGTGCTCTCCCAAAGTTTTAGTATAGGTCTAGGAAGATGTTTTCATATATTCCCAGGTTGTAATGTGTTTATTTCCTAGACTGGTGAACCAGCATAGCACTGAATCATCTAAAGTTGAGGGAAATAATTTTAGTTTTTGGGTATCTAATTTGTAATCCACTGACCTGCATAATACATCAAATTTAAAAAGGAATAGGTCAGGGACTTCAATTGAAATCCCCTAAAGATAGGAAGATGAGTAGGAGATACATGTTTCATCTTAGTTTCTACCCTTGCTTCCCCAATTAGAAAGTCAAATTTGGTTGAAGCTTCTTCAATTTTAGATATATTTTAAGGTAATGTAGATTCTACACCTATTGCTTACAGGGTAGCTTTCAAGGCTTCACACTCGTTTTTTTTATCCTCCAAAAGTATTCCTAAGTCAATATTTTAAATGGTTCATTCTTCAACCGTTTTCCACCATTGAATATTCAATAAATCTTCCTCATATTGGGTTCTCTCAACTAGATGTTCTAAACCAAAATTTGAAACTAGTCCTTCGTCAAAAGATGTTTGCCTTAATTGTTGAGAAAAGCCTTAATTGTTGAGAAAATATTTGTTTAAATATTGGATGACTACACCAATGTACTTTTGGAGGAGATGGTAATTTAGTTTTAGGATTTATTTTAGATGTTTTAGAAGGAATTTTAGAAGGTTTTTAGGTATTTTTGAAGTAAAATCTTTGCTTTTCAAACAACAACCATCCGATCCTCTTAATCGTGGTGGACTCATACAATTTCAGGTAGAAAATCTATGGGTAAACTAATTTGAACTGCAAGTTCAGGGTTGATTGTCCTATAGATTTGAATACTACAGTTGGAACTCCCTAGCAATGATGCCAAAATGGTGAGCAAAAATTATGTTTAGAAAATAGTCATTTCCTATCCATTAATTATCAATCCAATAATTCCTAAACTTGTGAGTGCCAATGCAAAGTATGTACCTAAAGCAGACTAGATATGAGTCCTATATGTCACTTTGATTTGGGAGATGGTTGTTGGTGTAGTTGGATTTCATCCAAACTAGTAGAATTAAATTGAAGTAAAGTAAACTCTACATGAAATTGTAGAAAAACTAAATTAAAATGTCAAACACATGACTGAAAGAAAATGTGTAGGAAAATAAAGTGCAGGAAAGTAAAACATACTTGTAGAATTTAATTAAAATAGAAAAATACAGAATTAAACATACTTGCAGAAAATAAATAACAAAAACTAATTAATGAAAGCAGAAGAAAACAAGGGAGGAATACTGCCTGGAGTGGGCCCAAGACCCTGCAGACATTCACCTGGTTAATTTACACAATCACTCTTCAAACTCAAGAAATTGATCAAAATACTTTGAGATTTTTATTATGCAATACTTATTTATATAGAGCAAGTTCGGATCCCTTCTTCAGGGGCGGTTTGCATTTTTATACAAAACGCATCCGTATCCTATTTACAATTTTAGACGTTGCATGATTTGTTATGTTGGATGCGCATAAATTTATTTAGACGTCTAAAAATAGATAAATCATGCTAAAATTAACCCTTACATAATAATCATAGCATTTTCCTATGTTTAACAAAATACATCTAATTTTATACATGGTCTTCAATTTTCACGATCAACATGCATGTTTTTATTTTGTCTAGTACACATGTTGTTTATCTCGTTGCTGGAAAATAGGTACCTTTTTGGCCTATCATCGAGATACAGGTGCAATATTTAGTCTATTTTTGTTCGCTGAAGATCATTGTTGGTTTTTGGGCGTCAAACAATGCGCACTTTTATTCTATCATCGGGAGATAGGCATAGTTCAGTCTATGGTTGGGAGATAGGTATCGTCAAGCCTGTGGTCAGGAGATAGGCATCATCCTGTGTATGGGAGATAGGTACCTTCCAACTTGTTATCAGTAGATAGGTACCGTTCTTTGTATCGGGAGATAGGTGCTTCCTTTTCTCTAGGAGATAGGCATCTTTCTACTTATGGCAGGGAGACAGGTGCCATACCTTAGCGTAATTCAGAGTGCCTTACTCCTTTGCCACTATCATCGTGTATTCACTAAAACTTCCTTTATCATGTCATAAAAGTATCAAATGCCAGGTCTATATGGGACTGTTGGCATTTTTTCCACATTGATTTTCATTGAAGTATTAATGTATACATTATTGCAAATCTAACGTTTATACAGGCTTTGATGCGGCTTTGAAGCAAAAAAGGAGCGAAATTGAGTAGAAAATGGCTAAGTCTAAAAACTGCAGCGATTCGCTGACATGTCGCGAATCGCGGTCAACGCAGATCAACGCGAGCAGGTTGGGCGGAACCGTCGCGATATCGCGACGTGTTCCAGAATCGTGGGTCGGTCGGCTTCAAAGACTCAAGTTGAAAAGTTGTGGCGCGTCGCTGACATGTTCTCAAATCGCGACACTGGCGGCTTCGAAGGAGCAAGTGCTAAAACTTGCAGCGATTCGCTGCATGTTCGAGCAGAGAAGAGTCTAAGGAAGAAGTTGCAGCGCATCGCTGCACTTTTTTAGGAAGGGTTCCTGCAAGGCCAAGATGCAGCGCATCACGACGGAAAATGGCAAATGGTACGGAGAAAGAAATGCGTAGCGATATCGCTACCCGTAGCGAAATCGCGGGGTTTTGACCCGAAAGACGAAAGGCAAAAAAAATGCAGCGATTCACTGCAGTTTTGGTAACAAGGCGGAGTGAACTGAAAATCAAGCAGAGTTCGAGGGTAGCAATTCCATGATGCCTCGTTAAAAAAATGATTAAGTGCTCAAATTGGTAGCGAAATGGAGACAAGGAAGAATTGAAGGCATTCAAGGGCAAAAGGTGTTATATTTTCACGACCCGTCCATGAAGCCGTACAAGGTGCCCGAAACATGTAGCGATATCGCTACATGTTTCATTTTCGTGGGGCAGAGCGCAAGGAAGAACCAAGAACCAAAAGACGTAGCGAAATCGCTACATGTTCCATTTCGCGTGGAACAAGCTAGCGATGGAGAAAAGGAAGCCGAAGATGTAGCGATATCGCGACAGGGTGCCATTTTCGCGGGTTCCAAAGGTGGTCAAAGGTGTACGACATAAAAATATGTCACGATTTCGTGACCCGTCGCATTTTCGCGACCTGCGACTGTTTCCCGCCAAAGTATAGTATGAACGGCCCGAGAGGTTTTTCTCGATTTTCGATGATTTGATGCTGACCCGAATTTAATGATTTGTGGATTTCCAAGGCATTCAAAGTCAAAGAACCGCCTAGGCTTCCAAAATTAAAGATTTATTTGTTCGAAGCTGCTTGTTCGTGGTATATTTCTAACGGTTTCATGCACACATTTGAAAAATAAAATTTAATGAAGGCGACCGCGATTATCTTATTGTATTTAATTTTTGCTCCTCAATGCTGCAATTAAGGGGATCGTGTGCATAATTTCCGTTGCATGGTTGTAGATCACGAGGAAGTTGGTTTTAAATATTTAATGCTGCAAAGAGGACGGACCTCTATAAAAACCAATGTAATTCTCATTTACAAGGGTTGGAAAAGTTCTCTGCTAGAAACTGAAGTGCATTTGCAGGAATAAAAGACTTGACTTCTGATTTTTCAAGCAACGCTTTGGGTGATTTCCTTTCTGTCTTTGTTGCATTTCTAATCGCATTATTATTCTTTAACGGCTGTTGCGTTTAAATTCTGCATTCTGAATTTAAATACTGCTGTAAGAATATAATCTCTGGAGTGTAGTCTTGGAGGGTTTTTTTTGCATACGTTGTGTGAGAATCAAGTTGATAATTTCTATTGCTTGCTGTTGTTGCACTTGAAGTTTCCTGCTGCTATTTTCTGATCCCATCACTTCGGCCTGTGGCCATATTTCCCATTTCTTTCTGTAACCTTTTCAATCTCTTTCCAGCAACCCTTATCTTAAACCAATTTTAGAATAGTGAAGGGAACCAGCCCACTCTGGAGATTGGTCTGGGAGCCATTTCTTGCTTCCGACCTTTCAATGTTGGCCGGGTCTAGGGTGCACTTGTAAAATCCTTTCCTGTGGCAGATTCGTGACCAACAGTTTTGGCACGCCCGATGGGACAGACAAGTTTTGTCTCCAAGAATTCATAATCGGTGGGATAAGCATAATTTTCCAAAGTGATAACCCCACCGATGCCAACAGTTTTTGGCACGCCCGGTGGGACAGACAAGTTTCTGTCTCACAAATATCCACATTTATTTTAACACCCGGAGGTCTCAAGATTTGATGAGCTATCTTGGCCTCACAGCGGAGATTTGTAAGTTCATCTGGCGACTTTGCTGAGTTGAAGATCCGAATTTCTTGATTGTAGACGCCTATTTTTTTTTTTTAAATTCAAAGAATGTTCATCTGGCGACTCTGACTTAATGGCGATGGCCGTGATTCCGCAGACCACTGCCACAAAGGTGAGGGTTTTTTCTAGATGGGATGATCCTGGCCCTCTGAATCTCCAAGTTTGGCATGAAATTCCCGAAGGTGCCCTGAAGAACCTGGAAAAATATGATGGTACCGAAGGCATGGCTCTGCACATGTTGAAGACATTGCTACTCTGTCCATGATCCATGTCATAGAACACGAAGATGTCATGATCCGACTTACGGTTCGAGTCTTTGGAAGGAAGAGCATTGCGAGTGGTACATATTGCTCAAACGTCAAAGCATCAGCTCATGGGATGATCTAGCAGGGGCACTGATCAAAAGATTTGACGAAGATCCTTTCTACGGTTCTTTGGATCTCTACCAATTTTTCATGTACATCAAGAGAGCACCTCAAGAAAGCATCACGAACTTCAATGTCCGATTCTTGATAAGTTGGAAGAGAATTCCAGAGAAGATCCATCCATCACCCACCCAAGCCCACCTCTTTTATGTTCGAGCTTTTAATTCTGACATAGGTCTCTTTTTGTTGTAGTCAGGTGAACAACGGTTCCCACAAATCTTTGAGGAAGCAGTGCGAGCGGAACAGCTTTTGCTCTTATCAAGAAAGTTACCGTGGGGAGAAACTCCATTACCTTCTCCGGTGGTTGCTGCTCCTGTCTACCCTGCACAGTACTTTTCATGCCAGATCCCTTATACTGAGCAGAAACCTGAGATGCAGTCATGTGGAGTTCAAGGGACAGATCTCGTCCAAAGTCAAGGATTGGAACATGCAAGAACTTTTCTAGCAATGAACAATATGGTTGCTTGCAGTTTTCATCAAGAGATGGGCCAAGTAGAAGAACAAGTTCAAATTCCAGAACCTGAGGAGATCCCAGAATCAGATTTCTCACTTGAAGAGCCCTGTGATCACATCAAGGAGTTAGAGGAGCCTGTACTCAGCCCACAGCCAGTAAAGTCTGCAAAGTGGTGGTGTTGGTTCCAGCCACTACATCCAGTACCTGAAGAAGTCCTCCATGTGGGTACTAGTAAGAAGGATAATCTACCGCATTGCATCCTATTCGCACCATGGAGAACTTCAGGAAGGAGCCAGCCCAATTTCAAGAACCGACTCAAGTATGATTGGATCTGGTCGGGACATTGCAGATTTACCGGATAACCCTCTGAGACTAGGTGTCTGGTGGCGACATGCCAATCATGTCGTGAACTATTGTATATAGTATTTAAAAATAAAAATAAAAATAAAAATAGTAGAAAAAAAAAAAAAAGAGGTATTGTTTTTATTTGTTCATCTCGGCTCTTGTTGCCTGCGAGCCGTAGATGCTTGTTTTTTCCTTTTTTTTTCTCCTCCCAACAGTTTGGTGGCTTTCTAGAAATTTCTTCTTTTCCCTTCCCTTTTCTTTCCTTTCCCTTCTTCATCTTCCTTCTTTTACTTCTTTTTCTTCTGCAGTTACAAAAATAAGCCACGACTGTTGTTTCTTTTCCCCATTCTCATTGTTCCCTTTCCTTCTTATCCCTTTCCTCTAAGTTTTGTCTTTTTATGCATTTATTTCATAGTCTAGTTCATTTCATTTCACAGCCTTCATACTTTTATTCCCACTCCATAACTTCGTTCATTTTCATTTCATCATTCCATTGCAGTCACCGCTTGCGCAATCGCAAGAGCTCACTCCATCATCGCGTTCCATTAGTCGTTTCATAATCAGTTATATGCAGGTTTTTCCAGTTTCAATTTTTCAGCAGAACATGTTTTGCAGCAGCCAACCTTCCTGTTCGGATATGACTCTGTGCCCAATGGACTAAGGCCTGGATTCTTGCATACAGCGAGCTGTATACCCCGCGAGCCGCCAAGAATGTTGGCATTTTTGCCACATTGATTCTCATTGAAGTATTAATGTATACATTATTGCAAATCTAACGTTTATACAGGCTTTGATGCGGCTTTGAAGCAAAAAAGGAGCGAAATTGAGTAGAAAATGGCTAAGTCTAAAAACTGCAGCGATTCGCTGACATGTCGCAGAATCGCGGTCAACGCAGTCAACGCAGGCAGGTTGGGCGAAACCGTCGCGATATCGCGACGTGTTCCAGAATCGCGGGTCGGTCGGCTTCAAAGACTCAAGTTGAAAAGTTGTGGCGCGTCGCTGACATGTTCTCAAATCGCGACGCTGGCGGCTTCGAAGGAGCAAGTGCTAAAACTTGCAGCGATTCGTTGCATGTTCGAGCAGAGAAGAGTCTAAGGAAAAGTTGCAGCGCATCGCTGCACTTTTTTAGAAAGGGTTCTTGCAAGGCCAGGATGCAGCGCATCGCAACGGAAAATGGCAAATGGTACGGAGAAAGAAATGCGTAGCGATATCGCTACCCGTAGCAAAATCGCGGGGTTTTGACCCGAAAGACGAAAGGCAAAAAAATGCAACGATTCGCTGCAGTTTTGGTAACAAGGCGGAGTGAACTAAAAATCAAGCAGAGTTCGAGGGTAGCAATTCCATGATGCCTCGTTAAAAAATGATTAAGTGCTCAAATTGGTAGCGAAATGGAGACAAGGAAGAATTGAAGGCATTCAAGGGCAAAAGGTGTTATATTTTCGCGACCCGTCCATGAAGCCGTACAAGGTGCCCAAAACATGTAGCGATATCGCTACATGTTCCGTTTTCGTGGGGCAGAGCGCAAGGAAGAACCAAGAACCAAAAGACGTAGCGAAATCGCTACATGTTCCGTTTTCGCGTGGACAAGCTAGCGATGGAGAAAATGAAGCCAAAGATGCAGCGATATCGCTACAGGTGCCATTTTCGTGGTTTCCAACAGCCAAAGGTGTACGACATTAAAATATGTCGCGATTTCGTGACCCGTCGCGTTTTCGCGACCTGCGACTGTTTCCCGCCAAAGTGCAGTATGAACGGCCCGAGAGGTTTTTCTCGATTTTCGATGATTTGATGCTGACCCGAATTTAATGATTTGTGGATTTCCAAGGCATTCAAAGTCAAAGAACCACCCAGGCCACCAAAATTAAAGATTTATTTATTCGAAGCTGCTGTTCGTGGATCTATTTTAACGGTTTCATGCACACGTTTGAAAAATAAAATTTGATGAAGGAGATCGCGATTATCTTATTGTATTTAATTTTTGCTCCTCAATGCTGCAATTAAGGGGATCGTGTGCATAATTTCCGTTGCATGGTTGTAGATCACGAGGAAGTTGGTTTTAAATATTCAATGCTGTAAAGAGGACGGACCTCTATAAAAACCAATGTAATTCTCATTTACAGGGGTTGGAAAAGTTCTCTGCTAGAAACTGAAGTGCATTTGCAGGAATAAAAGACTTGACTTCTGATTTTTCAAGCAACGCTTTGGGTGATTTCCTTTCTGTCTTTGTTGCATTTCTAATCACATTATTATTCTTTAACGGCTGTTGCGTTTAAATTCTGCATTCTGAATTTAAATACTGCTGTAAGAATATAATCTCTGGAGTGTAGTCTTGGAGGGTTTTTTTGCATACGTTGTGTGAGAATCAAGTTGATAATTTCTATTGCTTGCTGTTGCTGCACTTGAAGTTTCCTGCTGCTATTTTTTGATCCCATCACTTCGGCCTGTGGCCATATTTCCCATTTCTTTCTGCAACTTTTTAAATCTCTTTCCAGCAACCCTTATCTTAAACCAATTTTAGAATAGTAGAGGGAACCAGCCCACTCTGGAGATTGGTCTGGAAGCCATTTCTTGCTTCTAGCCTTTCAATGTTGGCCGGGTCTAGGGCGCACTTGTAAAATCCTTTCCTGTGGTAGATTCGTGACCAACAGGGACCTTGACTAAAAAGATGCAAAAAGATAAAATGTACTGCATCTACACATAATTTTTACTTAAAACACATATTAGGCATAATACATCATTTTCTATTAAATATATACAAAATCTCATAAAAGATGCATTTCTAATATAATATGTCGCACAATTATGCTATTAAAGTATACAAAAAATGAGCATTTTTGGTGCTCTTCGATAAGTTTTGGGTTAAGCACTTTAGTCATGCCTAGGCAAGTGGTAGATGTGCTAAGACTAGCTTATGAGCCAATAAATCAATGGTGGTCCAACACAATAGAACCCTAGTTCAAAACATTACCCTTGTGAGAGACCTCCTACTTGTGTTGCTCACCTACCCCAATGTAACTCTCCTAAGATATAGCAGTAATCGAGTTACTGGTTTCCTTCAAAATATGCCTATCTAGATTTCATCACCAAAACTAGAGGCTACTTATTAGATTGGGCACACATGTTTCTAAGAACCCATTACAATATTAAGGTAAATATTTTACCTAAACCACTACACATCCACCATGTAGAACATGTACCAACACTCAAAGTCAAAGTAGAGCAAATGTTCCTAGCAGAAGAAAGTTGGTTCGAGTTTGAACTACTAGTGGATGATATCTATACTCTAGTTCTTGATGATCAAATGGATGAATGGGATTTTAAAATGCGGGACTCATACCTATATGATACCTTCAAATCAACTAGATTAGGTACCTACCTAATTAGGATAAGAATCCATTCTTGCTTGAAGCCACTTACACTTCAAAAGAGTTGATTAAAATTTGAAAACTATACTTTGATGGAAGTAGGAGCTAGCATCTATTTAGTCTTACCCAAAGGGGAAAAGAATTTACAAACATATGGGATACATTTCAACTACTTCAAAAATATTTTTTAATATAAGGTATTGGTGCAAGGCCTCCAATTTGTAAGCAAAATGGGTATTAAACTTTTATAGATATATAGTGATACTAAGCTAGTTGTTAGGCAAGTAATATCTCAATGTTGAAATCATATAGGCACAAGGTTTAGGATCTACTAGAAGCATTCAAAGTAGTCAATTAAAATATTATTTCCCAGACCAAAAACATTGACATTGATCACATGGTGGTCATCGACGCACAATTTGACCTAGTAGAGGACTTGTTGCACAACCACCAATATGTTAAGCTATCATCAGACTAATAGTCCCAAACAATAAAGTGCACTGGAAGGTCTTTAACAATGATAAGCATACCATTTTTTTCATCCAAGAGGAAGTTGAATTTGTATATGAATTGTCACTAAAGGTACATGAAGCTTATAGAGATCAAATTATTCAACTTAGGACCAACAAGCTTCCCAAAGGACTACTCATGTTGGAGTTTTAGTTCAACCTAAACGATCGATTTAAAGGCCAAAAGGGTATTACGGTGGACAAAGATAATTATCGAAAATTGGAGATAGTGATCGGTTAAACATTGTGGATAGAAAAGATAACCATCCTAGGGGAAAGTGAGGCCCTTGTCATTCTATGCAAAAAATACATAGTTATAGCTTGGAGTTATGAAGACCTTAAGGGGTGTGAGAAGAACATCATTCAACATACAATATAACTAGACCCAAAAGATTGATCCATGAGTTGATCAAGCTAATAGAGGCAAAAAATATATACCCACTCATACACACCACATGTGTGTCAAATATAGTGCCTATGAGAAAGAAAAAAGACAAAATTTTATTGTGCATGGACTTCACAAATCTCAAATATTTTTCACTATAATATCAGTATCCCCTACCTTCCATGGACTCTATTTTGTAAACAATGGCTAGGTTTGAAAGGTTCTCCTTGCTGAATGGATTCTCTATATACAAATAGGTGTGAGTGAAGGATGAAGATCAACACAATATGACATTCACCACTAAATGGGGCACCTTTGCATACCAACACATACCTTTTGGTCTATCCAATGTTGTAGTAGCCTTCCAATGGGTAATTGACATCACATTCAATTACCTTCTCAACAAATAATTACTAGCTTACTTAGATGACCTTGTAGTCCTCTCAAAGAAAAATAGGACCATTTGGAACACTTGGAAAAGATGTTCAAAGGTAGTCAAGAGTTTAGGGTATGTCTAAGCCTAAAGAAATATATTTTTTATGTTATGTGAGGGGAGTTATAGCACCCTAAAATTGGCGCAGTAAAATTGGAATAATTACATTCACCTTAGTAAATAAATTTAAATTCAAATTTAACCTCCCAAACCGCCTGTTAACCGCTGAGAAACCCGTTTCCCCTTTTTTCGTGCCATTTTTAGAGGTTGTTTTGACCGTTGGACGATATCGTCGTTGATTAGACGATATCGCCCCAGATTTGAAAATTTCGTCTGGACTAGAACGTCCAGACGATTTTATCGCAAAACTAAATTTGCATAGTTGGAATTTGTTCCAACAGGTCTCCAATCCGGGCAGAAGCGTGTCTGCGCCATTGGGACCCTCCCCCGTTGGAGATCTCCCAAATTGGGATGATCTCCAACCTCCCAACAACTCCCCCTAAGCCTATTTAAACTCTAAGATTTTCCCTCCCCAACCCCTGGCTGAATTTATCTGCAAATTGAACCCTTCTACGCTAAAACATCATAATCTTATTTTTGCATTAGTCCCATAGCAATTTTGATGCGGGTATATCATTGATTTTCAAGCTGGAGCCAGCACCCATCGTCGCCGACGAACCTGTCCAGATCGGAGGCGATCCTGTCGAATTCGAGACGATTTCGTACTGATGCGAGACGATCTCGACTACAGCCCACATCGAGGCAATCAGTGCCTAGAGTTTGCTTTTCTCAACTTTGTCTCTGTTATTTTGTTTTGCAAATTAGATAATATATTCAATTTTTATCCTATTTTGCATCTGGAGTTCACCCATTTAGCTTAGATTGCATGCTAAGTTTATTATCTCGCCATTTAAGCACGATAATTTGCATTAATTTATGTTCTTGAATAGTGTTCAGCATTCATATTATCATTTGGTATAATTTGCCTCTGTTAGCATAGTGTTATTTCTTGCATTTTGCATCTATTCTCTGTTTTGCAGGTTTCTGACGAATTCGTCATAATTTGCCTTTGTTAGCATAGTGTTATTTCTTGCATTTTGCATCTATTCTCTGTTTTGCAGGTTTCTGACGAATTCTTCAGATTTCGAACGATTCTGTCAGATTGCAGGGGATTCTGTAGAATTCCAGACGATCTAGACTGCATCAATCGCCAGAATCTTCTTTAGACATCCAGATCAGGTATTCCCAGTTTTCCTCCTGTAAATTCTCTGTTCTTTGCTTTCAAATCTGTCTGTTGTATTCATGAAAAATTGCATTTTCATATAGTTTAATTTAGTTTCATTCGGCCGAACCTAGGATGAATGTTTAAGGTTAAAACGAACTCATCTAAACATATTCCAAAACCTAGGCGTCGAAACTGCCACCAAATGTTTCCTGGTGAACCCACCATCCGTCGAAAAATCACCAAAATACACCTCCCTTGAGAGGCGGGACCTTCGCAAATTCCTCTCGTCCGAGGTACCGCACCATCCTTTTCCCATCCTCCTTACGGGCGCGGATCCAATAGCCTGAAGGTAGGGATGCGAAAAATTTGGAGCGATACATTTTGGTGAACCCGACGTGAATGCATTTAAAACCTTTTGAAAAAAAAAACAAAAAAATATATATGTGTACAAAAAAAATATAACAAAATCATCATTTCAAGTTTGTATGTTTTAGATTCAATTCTAAATAATAGATGCTAAATATTACTTTTAGAAGTACTAAAGAAACCATGAGTTTTTACTCAAATCCATATGAGCCCATCAGTAATGTTGAAAGAATTCAGCCAAATACATTTGCTGATTATGACCAACCTTATCCCTATTCGACACCACCTTCATCACACTTTTCTCATTTTTCATCCTTACCCCAACAAGACAATCCCTTTGCCAATCCTCTTCATAACGATATTATCTATTCTCCCATATATCCATATTATGCCTATCGTTCCACATACAATCCTCCGCCACCTTTTCAATATTCTTCTTTTAATACAACACATCCATTTCAACAAGCAAATACTTATTCTTCTGATTCCACCATGCACCCACCTCATGCTTCGCAATCTTCCTATCATCATTCTACCCATAATAAAGAAAGTAGAGGTGAGAAACCATTAGGTCCTTTTATGACGAAATTCCTAAGGCATTTATCAAAAACCTCTCAAAAACCTTCATCACGTAAATTTACTAGGCTTAATCAACCAATGGATATAATTCTCAAGTATTTACTTGACACAAATATTATTGAACTTCCTTCCATAAGACAACCTGATACCACATCAGATTGGTTTAAAACTGAGCTACATTGTGAATATCATAGAGTAGATGGACATATGACACAAAATTGTAAAGATTTAAGATGTGCAATTCAAGATTTGATTGATAAGGGTCTTTTTAATATAAAGGAATTACAATCTACAACTGATGATAAATCCCCATTAAACAATCAAACTCCTGCACAACAAATACCAATAATCAATCAAGACGTGGGGATCTCCCAAGAACCCCTATTCAATTATCAACAGCAAGAAACCAATCAAATATTGCATGTTAATGTGTGCCATCATGATGATATTATTAATATTGTAACAAAAAATACAAATAAGCAACCTCAAATTCAATCAACCCAATCCGATATTCAAGATATGGATTCCTCATTTGACCAACTTTCAAAACTATCTTTGGCTCTAGAGAATGATACAAAATGTAATGTAAGCATAGAAAGCTTATCTTTAGAATCAAGATCTCAATCTGAAATCCACTTTGATAATCAACAAGTGATTAATCCTCAAGCAAAGATATCCCTTTTAGAAGTATTCCAAATTTATCACAAGGAAATTTTGTTCAAAATACCTAGCCAACAATTTGTTCCTCATCATATTTTCTCTAAGAACATAATTAATGGTGTAAACCCTCTTGCGGTTAACCATATTTCATTCTATGATGAGGATATTCCTTCCTCTACTCCACAAGAAGACTACTATCTTTACATTACAGGATCTAGTAAAGAAACACTTGTTAGAACTTTCATGGTAGATAATGACTCCTCTCTTAATTTATGCACTTATCAATTATTCCAAAAACTCGAATTAAAGGAAGAAGATCTTAATGAATCAAATGTTCTTATAAAATATTTTAACAATGAAATTCAAGAAGCTCAAAGTACTATAATTTTTCCTCTTAATATTGGATCCAAGATCCTGGATATTTTATTCTATGTAGGATATTGTCTTTCACCTTACAACATACTTCTCCAGAGTCCTTGGATTCATACGATGAGGGTTGTCCCTTCCACTCTTCACCAATGTTTGAAGTTTGAACTTACAAATAAAATTGTTACCATACATGGTGACCCAAAACCATTTGAAGAATATTTAACGATTGAAACATCAAGTTCTATACACTCTCTATTGTCACAATTATTTTTTATCCATCACTTTTCTTCATTCATATATGATCATCCTCGTTTACCAAATAACACCCATGCATATATTTCGTCTTATCAAGACTTGGAAGATAGTGATAAGAATGAAGAACTTTCTTATATTTATGACATTTTATTTTGTAATATGATCAATTTTACACATATAAAAGTCAAATCTTTTGCTACATTATTCTACATTATAACAAAGCTTTTGTTATCACTACCTTTTATTCATCACCTTATATTCTTACCTTCACCTCAACCAGATTATCCTTCAAAACCTCCTTTGATTTTGAAGCAACCTTAGACATGCTATACTCAAATAAACCTTGTATAGTGTATATAGATCATCTTGTATATACCACCAATTTCAATTCATAAATTAAAATCAAAATACAAAAAAATCAAAATCTTCAAAAAAATACAAATGCAACTAAGGAACTTAAAGGTAAATTTGAGCCCAACTGGCTCGGACCATACATCATTACTGCAAAATTTGAATCAGGAGCATATAAATTATCTACCTTAGATGGTAAAGAACTTAAAGAACCCATGAATATTTTACATCTCAAACGTTACTATGCATAAATTTGGTCATTTCATCCATGTATATATTTGTTCAAAATTACTATCTTGTATTTCTTTCAATTTATTCAAAAACATCAAAAACATTCATAAATCTCCAAAAAAAAAAAAAAATCTTCAAAAACTATCTATTGCATTTATTTAAAGCACTTGTTAAATTTTTTGCTCAAAAACTAAAATCAAAATCAAAATCTAATAACAGCTATATGCTTGACTCTTTCGAAACCAAAACAATATACAGAAGAAAGAGAGAGTCAACATTCTCCCAACTTCTAAAAAATCATGTATATATATTTTCTTACAATTATTGCGGTTATATGTTTCAACTTATTTTGGATACAATTAGCATTTATTTGGCATCCCTCACTTGCACACTCACAACAACTAAATATCTTGATTTTATCTGGCATGATTACTAATCTCTCTTATATCAAAGTTCACAAAATTCAATTAAATAAAGTTTGAGCATAGAGAATTGATCTTGTTATTTACTTAAACCAAGCACATATTTTCACAATAAAATGATTATATTTGTAATTTCTATGTTTTGCTACATAGTAGGACTGATTTCTTGAGTGAAAAGTTTCCCCTGCTATCCTATCATGCACATGGTCTAGAATCTTTGAGAATTGGCAAAAGGACAAGCTCACCCCTACCCAGAATAAAAATCCCTTGCTCTACAGCTAATCTGAGCAAGTATCCCTAGAAAAGAAAAAGAGAAGAAAAATAGAAAAGAAAAATGTTATTTCAGCAATGTTCCAAGCATTATCAAGCAAAAGAAATACAAAAGAAAAATAAGCAAAGTTCAAAAGAAAGCAGAAAGCGAACACAATTAAATACCTTTCCCTACCCTTTGAAAAGAAAAGAAGGGTTGATGAGCTTGAATCCCTGGAATTCTCAATTATTCGAAAATTGTGAGGTAAGCCCCATAACAGGTGGTTTGTGCCCAACCTGCTTGGCCTTGGGTAACTCCTAGCGTGGCGATATGTCTGTCACATTAGCGACCTTCTTTTGTAAATACCTATGTCTGCTTATGGATTAGCTAGCTCTTGATAATCCGATCTACATAGTAGTCTAATATGGTTATATGCATCTACATCATGGTTAATGAACACTTATTTGGTTTCTTCAAATCACTTGTATCATAGTATCTTGCTCAAACCTGGTAAATGAACAATACAATTGCACACACATTTGTATTTGAGAGATTTTGTCTATCATTATGATAAATCAAGATTGGAAATGAATTCACATATGCACATGGGATTCCTTATAAATCTAATTTTTGTCTTCAAAATACTTTGAAATATTATTTTTGCAACTTGTTTGGAATAATCAAGTACAATTATTTTTCATAAAGACAACTATATAATAGAAAAATCACAAATTTCTTTCAAAACATATCATACATATCATATCGACTTTCGCGACGATGGTATAGTTTCAAAACCAAAATTGAAATTATATGCCTAGCGCAAGTCCTCATTTTCATATTTTATGTTCATCAAAAATCAACCATGCAATAAAACTATTTTCTTTGATTTTCGCGATGATGGTATAAGTCTATACCTACATATTCTATGCCTAGCGCAAGCCATTGTAACAATTGTTATTCCCATTTATCAAAAATCATAAAAACCATATGACTTCATCTTATACAAATTATGTTTTTTTCAAAAGCAAACACATTTTCATTATTTCATGTCATTATGTCAACCTTTAACTTTGCAATGATGGTATAATTCCTAAGGAATTATTCACAAATTTTATCACACTTAGGAATTTATGCCTAGCAAAAATCATTTTAAAAATATTTCATGCATAATATTTTCATGGAAATCTGAAAACAAATCATTATCATCACCATCATTTTTCATCATTGCACCAAAGTCTTAAGACAGTCTCTTAAGCACTCTTTTACTTTTTGCAATATTTCTATCCTGGGATTAGCTTGACGACCGAGTGAGCAGCGACTCCATGAAATGGTCTATAATAGCGACAATGTCCTTTGAAATTATTGTTAGAAGTCTCTTTTTATTTTTATCACATTTCATTACAAACAACCAATTTGTTACATCAGATTATTTCATTTAAAATCTTATAGCATGACATCAAAATTATAATGTTTCAAAATGACATAATTACATGAGTCATCAAATCAATCAATCAAACATAAAAGCATCATAAACATACACATAACACAAGTCATATGATCAAAAACATATCATATATCAAACATAATTTCATTCAAAAATAATTCAAATTTTTTTTGCTTTTTCGCGTTTTTACCTCAAACATTTGATTTGGGTAAAAACACGGAGGGGGCACCATAGTAAGTTGTCGTACGATTCGACCAAGAATCGTTGCCTAAAAATGGGTATAATTTTTTGCTTTCTCGTAGATCGAGAAGAACTCATCTTTAACGCATTTTCTTCAGAAAATTCGCTAAAGAGGGGGCAAAATGTAGCACCCTAAAATTGGCGTAGTAAAATTGGAATAATTACATTCACCTTAGTAAATAAATTTAAATTCAAATTTAACCTCCCAAACCACCCGTTAACCGTCGAGAAACCCGTTTCCCCTTTTTTGCGCCATTTTTAGAGGTTGTTTTGACCGTTGGATGATATCGTCGTCGATCAGACGATATCACCCCAGATTTGACGATTTCGTCTGGACTAGAACGTCTAGACGATTTTGTCGCAAAACTGAATTTGCATAGTTGGAATCTATTCCAACGGGTCTCCAATCCGGGCAGAAGCGTGTCTGCACCGTTGGGACCCTCCCCCGTTGGAGATCTCCCAAATTGGGATGATCTCCAACCTCCCAACAACTCCCCCTAAGCCTATTTAAACTCTAATATTTTCCCTCCCCAACCCCTGGCTGAATTTATCTGCAAATTGAACCCTTCTGCGTTAAAACATCATAATCTTATTTTTGCATTAGTCCCATAGCAATTTTGATGCAGGTATATCATTGATTTTCAATCGGAGCCAGCACCCATCGTCGTCGACGAACCTGTCCAGATTGAAGGCGATCCTGTCGAATTCGAGATGATTTCGTACTCGAGATGATTTCGTACTGATGCGAGACGATCTCGACTACAGCCCACATCGAGGCAATCAGTGCCTGGAGTTTGCTTTTCTCAACTTTGTCTCTGTTATTTTGTTTTGCAAATTAGATAATATATTCAATTTTTATCCTATTTTGCATCTGGAGTTCACCCATTTAGCTTAGATTGCATGCTAAGTTTATTATCTGCCATTTAAGCATAGTAATTTGCATTAATTTATGTTCTTGAATAGTGTTCAGCATTCATATTATCATTTGGTATAATTTGCCTCTATTAGCATAGTGTTATTTCTTGCATTTTGCATCTATTCTCTGTTTTGCAGGTTTCTGACGAATTCGTCAGATTTCGAACGTTTCTGTCAGATTGCAGGCGATTCTATAGAATTCCAGAAGATCCAGACTGCATCAACCACCAAAATCTTCTTCAGACATCCGGATCAGGTATTCCCCGTTTTCCTCCTGTAAATTCTCTGTTCTCTGCTTTCAAATCTGTCTGTTGTATTCATGAAAAATTGCATTTTCATATAGTTTAATTTAGTTTCATTCGGCCGAACCTAGGATGAATGTTTAAGGTTAAAACGAACTCATCTAAACACATTCCAAAACCTAGGCGTGGAAACTGCGCCAAATGTTTCCTGGTGAACCCACCATCCGTCAAAAAATCACCAAAATACACCTCCCTTGAGAGGCGGGACCTTCGCAAAGTCCTCTCGTCCGAGGTACCGCACCATCCTTTTCCCATCCTCCTTCCGGGCGCGGATCCAATAGCCTGAAGGTAGGGATGCGAAAAATTTGGAGCGATACAGGAGCTACTAGGGAAAATCATTTCAATAAAGGGGATAACCATAGACCCAAATTGGGTTAAGGCCATTATTAACCTATAACTTCCACAACATGATAAAGCCCTCTAGTCCTTCCTAGGTCAGATTAATTTTTTTCAAATATTTATACCAGACTTCGCCACCATTGTCTAGCTGATAACCTACATGTTAAAGAAAGGATAAGAGTTCAAGTGGACCAAAGAAGGTAAGTAAGCTTTAAATGAAATCAAGTGATTCATGATAAATGCTCTGGTGTTAGTCAACTCAAAATTTGATAAATATTTCATTCTTTATGCATGTGGGGGTGAACTTAGTATAGTCATTGTGCTTACTCAAAAGGATGATGAAAATAATGAACATCCCAAATCCTTTTTCAGTTAGATTTTAAAAGGCTATGAAGAGAACTACAAATTTATGGAGAAACAAGTATACTCCATAATTCAAAGCAAAAAAAAAAATGAACACTTGATTTCAAATAATAAAATTACTATTAATTTTACTCATTTAAGTATAAAAGATTACATCATGAATGAAAAATCAATGAGAAAAGAGCAAGGTGGACCACTAGGATCCTCGAATATGATATTGAAATCAAGAAATCCAAGTTGATCGAGGGTAGAGCACCATGCCAAAGGCTCATCCAGGATGTTGATGACACCATGCAAAAAGGAAAGAAATGATTCTTCACTGACACTAAATAGACCATAGACTAAGTGCAAGAATGGATTTATTTTATGCAGGGAGGTCAATACCTACCAAATCAAAGCAAAATATAGAGGAGGGCTTACAAACTATAAAATATGTATTTTACCCTCTTTGAAGGGGTCCTATTTAGGAGAAACTTTGATGGCATACTCTTGAGATGTGTTAGCACCGGTTAAGTCACCTTACTATTCTGAGAATTACACCAAGTATTCTATGGGGGATACTATTTGACTCACACCATCATAGTGAAAATCATGAGAACCAGATATTATTGGTCAACCATGTTTAGTGATGCATATCAATGGGTAAGAATATGAGACAATTGTAATTCTTTACGAGGAGAAAGCATAATGCCCCCATACCCATGAAACCCATCACTATCGATGAACCTTTCTCCTAGTGTGGAATTAACTTTATTGGTATGATCAATCTTCCCTCTAATTAAGGCCTTAGATGGATCCTCATAGTCATAGACTACTTCACAAGGTGGATAGAGGCGGTATTTCGTAAATAGGTCATGAGAAGGGTCATCATTCATTTCCTAGAAGAAATTATCATCCTATTCAGAGTACCCAATACAATCATTGCAAATAATGCCAAGGCATTTATCAAGACCAAAGTAACTTAGTTTACACTCCAAAATATCTATTTGAATGCCTCCTCCAGTTACTATCCTCAAGGTAATGGCTTGGAAGAGTTGTCGAACAAGAATTTTCTCTACATCTTGAAAGGGATTGGCTTTGATAATCAGTGACAATAGCACTTGAATATCAAAAGAGCTCTATGGTAAGATAGAATCATTCTAAAGGCCTTGGGTTGCTCCCCATACTCTCTAGTCTATGGTTAGGAGTCCAAGTTGTCCATTTACATAGAGCTACTTGCATTATAATTGCTACATCATTCAGAGCTCCAAGAAAATGATGTCATGTCACTAAGGATACGAGATTTGTTAAGCCTTGAAGAATAAAGATAAAGGGTGAGAAAGAACATGTTCAAGCATCGGGAGATCATTAGGAGGTGGCCTTTTGGTGAGATTTGACCAAGTAACTTAGAGATGCCCCTGGTGCCTTTTGATGAGATTTGACCAAGTGGCTTAGAGATGCCCCTGGTGTCTTTTGTTTTTGATTTTATTGCTTTTTGATTTGTTTGTATTTCTATGTTTTATATTGTTTTTGTATTTTGATATTCTATTGTTTTTGTGATTTTGTAATATTTGAATGTTTTTGAATTTTGTTATTTTTAAGGGGAAGGTATGGCACCTTAGATACCCCTTATGTGTGTAACACTTAATGGAAGTGAGGAAGGTGTGATACCTTCAGAATCCTCACTTTGTCTTATTGAACTTGATGGGGAAGGTACATTACCTTTAAGACCCCCAATGCACATGTTGTCCACTGCAATGTAATCAACCTGCTTAGGAAGAGTGATGGAAATCAACTCTCCCGATTGGGGCACTGATCTCTATGAGGTGCCCCTGTCCAGGTGGGGAGGAATGAGTGAACCGTCTGGATGGAGCTCATTTTATTCTAATAGGTCTTGGACCACATAATTTTGAATCCATGGCAATTGCAAATGTCATGGCCCTCTATTCGATGATAGAGATAGTGATGGCCCTCCCTGTAACCTTTGGGTTTAGCTCTATTTGGGTCTACAGGGTTGATGTCTGGTAAGGTGATGACCTTAGCATCCAGTAGCTTTTGCAAGATGATAGACATAGGCTCATTTAAAGGAGTCCAAATGCGTTGCTATTATTTTGAGCATTTAGCATGCTTTGGCCTGGTATGAGGACCAGGTTGAGCCCTAGGTATGTCACTTACTGGCTTAGGGGGATCTTCTTGTATTTTTGATGCCAAACATGGATTGCTGACTAAAATCATCTGTTGGTCAACAACCCAAAGCTGCTTCTTTCCAAGCATGTTGTATACTATGGCTCTGAAACCCCGACATGATTGAATATCATGACCATTTTGTCTATGATATAGACAGTGTAGCTCTTCCTCATACCCTCAAGGTTTTGGGTGATTTGGATCTAACTGGCCAACCTTAGGTAATTTGATAGCATTTGTAGCACATAATTGATTGAAAATCAATACCGCGGGCTCAAGCAATGAGGGATGCTTGTTCAGCTTTTGAGGCGGTCGAATTGGTGTTTGCTCTAGCTACGGCTTTTCCTGTGGCTACACAAGGGATAGTTTGACTTCAGATGAGGGTTGCTCTTGTAGCTCTTGGTTCTTGAGCTTGTTCATGATATATTGCAATGCCTCATTTTGCTCATTCACTTGGCACTCTATTCTATCTAGACGATCCAGGATGGAATGCATGACTGGCAAAGATTTAATGTGCACCTCTAGCAATGAGATTGGAATATCATCGTAGATTGACTTGGGTGAAAGAGTTGATGTTAAAGATTCACAATCTGAATGTAAATCATCCCTTTCATTCATTTGAGCTGATGTGGATGCTTCATGATGATGCACTTTGCTAGTGGCATCCACAAGCTTTTGCTTGCCAGCTTGAATACCCTCAATCTGATGTGGGAAAAATGCCTGCTCTTGCTCTTGAGGAGGCCCTATGAAGAATGAGTCTGGGGTAACTAAATCCAATGGTTTTGACCCCTTTACCATGGAAGCAACCTTTGATTGCACCATATCTTGTCTTATCTACTTTGAAGTTATTTGGTCTTCTAACTTAATGTTAACCATTGCCACAAACTCTTGAGAAGGTGCTTTATCTTTTGGACCAGTTGAAGGTGCTTTAGTCATGTTAACTGATGTTCTCTTCTCCTCATCAAGTAATATGATATCATGATTTTTGGTGATGGGAGAAGGTAGTGACTTCTCAATGCAAGCCTCCATTGAATGTTTGGTGATTTTATCTGAATGAGTGTGTGGAGGCCTGCATATCACCAGAGCTTCTTGTGGCTTATCAAACTTCTTGTAATACTTGAATGGCTCAAGATCTTGGGGGACCACGTACACTTGTCCTTGGTGTATGAATTTTAGATTTTGGTGCACTATGGAAGGCACACATTCCATATCCCTCATCCATGGTCTACCTAGCAATATGTTATATTGCTTCTCACCCCCTAGGATATGGCACAATGTAGGTATCATCTTCATCCCAACCTGTATGGGTAAGATTATTGTACCAATTGTTGAGGAAGTGGAATCATTGAAGGCTCTCAATGTGAATGTTGAGTCCTTAATGTGCGAAGGTGGTAGATTTAAATGCTTCAAAGTTGCAGCCATGATGATGTTGATTCCTGACCCAGTATCAATCAATACTCTCTTGTACAAAATTTGGTTGATGCTTGCTATGATGTGTAGTGGAGGATCGGGTTCATCCTTAGAGATTGTCCTAATCTCCTATCTGTGAAAGGTAATCACAAGGTCCTTTTGTAAGTGAATTGAATTCATTGTTGGTGTGGATCGTGATAGATTATTATCTTTAATTGAATCTTTTGGTATGTTGAGTTGATCAAGGTATATTTTTCTTCTTGGTGTAGTATTGATCATACCGATAAAACCCTCCTCAAGTGGGGCTATGTGCACCTTATTGACCTGCTCAGCTTGATTGTTGGGTGCTATATTTGCTTTGTGTGTAGGCAAGGGGTCTTGGAGGACTCTTATCTGAAGTTCTTGCCTATCGATCATGTCCTGCACTATATCTCTAAAGGGATGACATGTCTGGATGTCATGACCCTTTTGTCGATGGTACACACAAAATAGCTTTTCTTTGTATGCCTTTGATCTACGCTTATTAGGCTTCAACGGATGGATCTCTGGAAGAGTGATTCTTCGTGCCTCATATAATCGATCAAAGAGTGATGCTAATGTCTCTGGAAAATCAGTATATTGTCATTGTGGCCTACATTGTTGGCCTTGTGTCTACTTATGTTGCATATGATTTTGGGCCAGAGGAGGTTGAGCTTGGTAATCCTGTCACATGATTAGAGGTGGTGCGACCTGACTTGAGGATTCCAAGCTACTCAAAATAACTTGATTAACTGGGGCTACCTTTTGTTGGTTGTTGCCACCTTTGATATTCTTATTTGGCCATTGCCCCTTGTGGAGTTGAATATCACCCTCCTCTATCTTGATGTCTTCAATGACCTTGGCTTGCGTCAAGGCCTCCTCGAGTGTTTGATAATGTTGTAATTGTAAGAGAAGTGAGATTTATTTTGAGCAACTTTTAGTAAACATCCGAATGAGCTCTATTGTTGGTATGGTAAAAGGTAATTTTGACATCATATTTCTCCATTTCTTGCCATACTCCATGACTGGCTCATCCTCAAGTTGACGAAGGCTTGCCAAGTCAGTTAAGTTTATCATTTTCTTAGCACTAGAGGCAAAGTGTTCCAGAAATAGCTCAGCCAATTGCTCAAAGGTGTTTATGCTATGATGTGGTAGATGATTATACCATTCCAAAGCATCCCCAACTAGCATTGTAAGAAAAACTCTCAGCATCAAGGGGTCATTGTCTTGAAATTGGAAGCATGTATTGATGAAGATTGTCACGTGCTCTTGTGCATCTTCATCATATTTGAATTTTTCAAGTTGAGGCATCCTAAAATTCGATGGGTATGTTGGTGATGACACTGATGGATGCAAAGGCTGATTGCTAAGCTTCTTTAGTGTAGGTTTCTGATAAACCAACCTTTGATTTTGCTTTTCAACTTCGTTCATTCGATCAACTAGCACTTTGTATGGCCTCGATGAAATGATCTGATCTTCCAGTTGTTGCCCTTGATTAGGTTGAGGAGGTTGCTTTTGATGTTGAGTTGGATGATAATTATAATTATTAGATACCTCATCATAACTAGATTCAGAGTAAGTATCCACTTCTTCTTGATGTTCCCATTGGGACTCTTCATATGATTCGTCATCATATTGATCTTGGTATTGTTGAGGAGTATGAGGTTCTTGGCGATAACCAGATAATGACCTTTGATGTTGAACACTATTTTTGCATGGCCAAGGGGGCATATTCTGAGATTGCCCTGGATGCCTTATGCGTTGTTGCATCCTTTTTTGTTCATGTGTCTTTTGTTGATACACCCTTTGTTGGTGTGTTCATTGCGAGTCCACCCATTGTTGATTTAATTGTTGTTGATCCATGCATTGTTGTTGGTAAAGTTGTGGCCTTAGTGCCTGATGTGTATGATTTCGTTGTTCAGTTGTATAGGGGCTATGTACCCTCGTATTAGAAATACGAATGGTTTTGTCATATATTTTTCCCCTAGCAGGATCTATTAGTTGTTTTCCATGTTCTTTAAAGGTTGCATTAGCTTGATACTCTGGTCTATGAATGGACTCTGTATAGTCTGACAATGCAGACATGCAACGTGATTGCCCCATGTACTCTTCACGAGGAGTAGGATGATGACTTGGGTCCTCTTCCTCATATATGAGGAAGGACACATCTTCAGACTTAGATGTAAGCTCTGCATATTCAGACTACATAGAAGCAGAACGTGCACATGCAGAATGCTCTCTGTGAGGAGTAGGGGATCAACTTTCTCGATCAACCAGAGTGGTTTGCTCATCCAGTCTAGGCCATGGTGTGCCCTCATTTTCATTTTTTGATTGATGTATGGAGCAATTTGGTATGTGAACCTATGACATTGACCTACTAGGCCCCTCAATGGGTGGATTGTTCTTTATATAGAATTCCATCAAGGTGTTCCAGTCTGGCAGGTTTCCTGGAGGGCCTATGGGTGCTTCCCTAGTAGGGATACCTTGAAGGCTTGACTCCCTAGGGCTGGTATTGATGTTATGATAAAACCTGGGATGCCCTTTAGAGAGGGCTATGTCCTCTGGACTGATTTGGATATGTTCAGTGGTAATGGAATCTGATTTCCTCTCTAGATGGGAGGTCTTGCTCACCATGGGAGGTCTCCTAGCCATAATTTTTGTTATAAAATTTTTGACTTCCAAAAAAGGTTGTGGGTGTCATATATCAAAATGATCAGTGTGACGCACTAATCACAATGAGCTATAACTCCAAAATTTGACTTTTGGGTCAAAATTTTGTATTTTTGAAATAATTGGCTAACCGGGGCCCGTGGGGAAATGCCCACTTTTAGGAATTTTTAGGAAATTTTGAACCGTGAAGAGTTAGGACTCAAAATTTTTGGGAGAGATGCACAAGGGGCTAACTAAGACAACAAAATAAATTTGGCACTTTTCGGAGTTGTCTAGCCCATTTTATGACTATTTTAGTGCATTTTTTCCCTATTTTCGGCTTCAAAAATAGAGTAATCATAAAACCAAAATAACTTTTTCGTTATAACTCTGATTTGGACGATTCTCAATCCGTTGGATGCAGAATCAAAAAGTAGATTTTTACATTTTTTCAATAAATTTCCCTAAAAATTAGGGTTAGGGTTTGGTCCCAAATAACAAAGAAACACACAAAGCAAACAATATGATTATCTCTTTTATGGATTAAATGTGTGTCCTAAAACTGGTTTCAGTGTGTTTATATTTGTTGTTGCTTTTGCTTTCTTGCTCTTGTTTTGGATTTAGAATGAGGGGACTCATCCATAGTGGAAACCAAGAACACCCATGCCAAACATGATTTTCTCAAAAAGAGACTAGGGTACACCGCTTAAATCCTAGTGGGGGGTTCGCCTAGCTTCTTCCACTCTGAACCAATGATTGTTCCAATAGTGGGAGACAATTTGAACATGAGTAACTAGTACCACTATAAAGAAGTTCCCTATTCCATTCTAGGAAGATCTAGGGGGCAAGCCGATGGAAGGAGATGAATGCCAACGTCATCGGACTGAATTGGGGGTCGGTGATGAAATCCAACTCCCCAATGTTTAAAACATGTGTGTGTGTGGGGTTCATTTTAAATTTACATAAAATAAAATGCATCATACAACAGGAATGCCTCTTTCCTATATGCTTAATAAATGACGTTTCACTTTTCAGAAAGATGCATAAACTAACATGAGTTTCATGGATGCACTCTATTTTGTGCAAATATGGCCTCTAGCAGGGCCTCAAAGCAAGCAAACCAACACACGATTTCTAGCACGTTAGATTCTAGGGCAGACTTTACAAGCATAAGCCGTTGTTCCTAGCAACGCCTAGTGGAAATCTAAAAAAAAAACCTAAGATGTGCAAGATGCAAGTTCTTTCCTTTCCATTCTTTAGTTTCCAAATTAAAATGTGTCTTAATGTTCATTGTTTTAGGAACCAGAAGTAGACAAAAAATCAGAAAACATCAAAAAACTATACCAACCTCTAATCCAACTCAGAGAACAGAGATTCTATCCTCTGCTACACTCCAGTTCTGGTCGTTGTTGACTAGAGCGGCTAATTTCTGGCCACTGTTAGCAGGAGCGGCTAAGACTGTGGGCCACTGTAGACCAGAGTGGCTAAACCTACACACAAAAACCTGAGTTAGTCATTTGGAAAAAAATAAAAACTTGGTGGGGGTCCCACCGTGATCGCCATCTGTAGCGACCCCGGGAAGCGGCGCACCATCCACTACTCTATTTGCAAATATTATTTGATCTATTTATACTTAATCATGCATTAAATGAAAGATGTGACAACCAAAATATAAATAAATGAATGAATAATGCTCTTTATTGCTTTTCTCAAGTTTGGTTACATATAGATCCCTCTAAGGGATTCCCTTCATTTGATACAGATTTTACAAAATAGGGTAGCAGATGTATGATATCCCCTTGCAAGGGGTGATGCGCTCTCACAGGCTTCCCGGTGATGCACACAAAACTGTATGAGGGCTTACAGATGCCTCCTTCTCTAGATCTGGTTCCTAGAGGGATTCTTTTGCTTTCGTATGTTGATAACCTGTCTAGTGAACCTGTAGTCCTGCAAGCATGAAAACAACAGCAAATGCTCAGCTGTCCGAGATTGCCTCCCCGGATGAGGTTGTTAGCAATAACCCTAATGATAAATAGAAATATGCTCAATGACAATAGAAACTAATGCTATGAATGCAAGTAAATGTGAGAAATCAGATCTATGCTAATGGCATGAAAACATGTAACAAGCTAAATAAAGGAAACTAATGCTAAGAACCCTAGACTAGGCCTGTGGGCCACTGTCCAAGACAGTGGTCGCTAAGATGAAAACCTATCTCTATTGCTCCAAGGCTATGGATCTAGACTTGTTGCTGATGTTGAAATGATTGTCATTTATGTCCGATGTGTTGAATATCCTGTAGATGATGAACTCTCAATCGGCTAGCACTTCGTTGCTCCTAAAAGGCGCTCCAATTTGCTCTCCGATCTAATAGGGCTTCATTGCAAAAATGTTCTCTAAGAGAAGCTCTCCAAGTCTCCAAAAGCTCTCCTCGTTCGTATCTTTGCAAAAGTCTCCTCTTGGTGCTCTTAGTTTTGCACCTTATAATGTGTTGAGGGCTTAGGTTTAGGTCTAAAACCCTAGGACTGAATTCTGCATACAAACTATATGTTAGCATGAGAATTTAAGTCTTTGTCTGCCCTTGAGGGCCAGTTAAACTGATGTCTAAATATGGACTTGAGTCTCTCATGTAGACTGGCTGTGAGGAGGAATGCAAAGTTATCCCCGCTCGGCTTTATTGCATGCAAACTACCACTTCCACCCGAGATTAGGCTGGTTTGATGGCAAGTTACTATTTAGGGCTTAGCCGCTGTCATCTGCAGTGGCTAGGGCTGGCCGCTCTGAGCTTCAGTGGCCAAGATCTAGCTGCTCTGGTTCATAGCGGCCAGGCTTGGATGGGCTAAGACTACCCCAGATGAGTGGTGAAAACCACTTTTGGCACTTGGAAGGTCCCAAGGTTCAGTCACATGGTCTATGAATGTGCCCACATGAGTAGTTCTCCTAAACATGATGTGTTTTAGGTGTCTACAGGTTGGACCAGAAGGCCATAATATAATAGTTTTGGATAGGAAACCTTATGCTTGAGTGGGATGAAGATCACTACAAACAAGTTCAATACACCAAACTTGAGGCCATATGAAGTCAATCTTACATTTTCACCATCCACAAGGTATAAAATATATTCAAATTATCCACTCTAGAGGGGTAGCAACTTCCAATCCTAGTAAATGGGATTTACCTAAAAATATATCCATAGAAAAATTGAAAAGAGATAAAAGAGAAGATATAGAAGAGAAGTCTAAATATTGTGCCTTAACTAAATTCTCCTCGATTGCACCAACTTTAACATCGCTTAGGCACAAATGAACAAGGTATGGAGTTGAGGCATATCAAGGAAAGACTCAATTAGTGCTAAATCCACTTATGATCTGAACAAATGATCCCACTCAAAAATGAATCCCATCGATCAAGTTCTTTGAGAAAACAACTGATTGTGACCCTCACTACTCACTCAAATGTGCTTAACAATTAAACAAGTGGTGAGATTGTTGCATGTAGTTGATGTTCTCTAGAGAGCCCAAATGAAGAGATTACAACACTAGACTCATCCTAAAGCCTATCTACGCCATTCCTATGAATAAGGCTTAGTGCTCAAATACCTTAAGGAAGGAAAATTTCTAATATTAATTCTTGATATAGGCCACCCTTCTTATAGAAATACCAAGATAGCTCCACATGCTTTAACAAGGTCACAAGATGACACCAACACAAGTTTCTTTGGTAGAGTGTGTGGAATAGGAGGCCATCATGTACCAAAAATCTCCCTTGAGGATCAAACTCAAACAAATATGGAGGGCTATTATGTTGACCTCATGACAATGTTCTCATTAGCCAAATCCATATGACCAGTACATCATTGGGTAGTGTGAACTTGAATAACCATCCCTAGGAATTTGTAGCAAGTATGTGCCTAGCCCAAAAAAAATAAAATGTTCTCCAGATTGAGTGAAGTTGGGAAGAAAAGTGGTATGGTCCTTCCTAGCTGTGCGATAAAACAATGGTGAGTGCAAGTTAATGAAGGAATCATTGTTTAAGAAAAGAATCGTTGTTAAATTGGAGGAAGACCCACAATTAATAAGTAAATATATTCTTCGATGATGCCCTTATTACCATATTTGGATTGTATTTAAATACCTATTCTAAGAGTTGTAAGAGTGAAGGGTTGTGACCCTTTGAATATAATTAATAAATAAATACAAGTATTAGGACATGTTAGGAGGGTCCTAACATGCCACCCCCCTTAAAGGAGCTTTGTCCTCAAAGCTGGAAATTTGGAAATTGCTGCTGGATATCGTGAAGAGTTTCCCACGTCACGTCTTCTAAAGGTAGACCTTTCCAATGGATTAAAACTTCCATGATATCGTGAGTACGAAGGTGACGAGAGCGGCGATCCAAGATAGCTTCTGGTTTGACTAGAAGTACTCCATCCTCAAAAAATTTAGGGAGAGTGGTTTGTGTCGTGATATGGGCTCCAACTACGAGCTTAAGGCAAGATACATGAAATACGGGGTGAAGTTTGGAAGAGGGAGGAAGCTCAAGTTTGTAAGCAACGGTCCCAATACGTTGGAGAACTTTATACGGCCCGTAAAATTTGGGTGCTAACTTCGGAGAACCTTTTTGTTTAAGAGAGGATTGACGGTAAGGTTGGAGACGTAAGAAAACCATATCACCCTCGTGGAAACTACGTTCACTTCTATGTTGATCGGCTTGCTGCTTCATGCGATGTTGGGCGGTGTGTAGGTTCTCTTTTAGGATCCGTAGTATGTCATCTCGAGTAGCGAGTTTCGTTTCCACCGCATGGACTTTTGTAGTCCCTGGAATATAGGAAGTGAGGGATGGTGGTGTTTGGCCATATAATGCTTCATAAGGAGTCATTTTGATGGACGTATGGTATGAAGTGTTATACCACCATTCCGCTAGTGAAAGCCACTTTACCCAATGGAGTGGTTGAGTAGAAACAAAACATCGAAGGTATGTTTCCAAGCATTTATTTACAACTTTTGTTTGGCCATCGGTTTGAGGATGGTAAGCGGAGCTCATACGAAGTTGAGTACCTTGTAATTTGAACAATTCCTTCCAAAAGGTGCTAGTGAAAGTTGGGTCACGGTCACTAACAATTGTGGAGGGCATACCATGTAATTTAAAGATGTTATCTAGGAAGAGGTGGGCTATAGTGCTAGCGGTATAAGGATGAGCCACGGGACAAAAATGGGCATATTTAGATAAACGATCAACGACTACAAAAATGGTTGTTTTTCCTCCTGATTTTGGTAATCCTTCAATAAAGTCCATAGAAATATCTGCCCATGTTTTGGTGGGTATAGGAAGAGGTTGAAGTAATCCCTGGAATAGCGAGGGTCTCCCCCTTTTGTCTTTGGCAAACTTCACATTCTTTTACAAAAATTTTGATGTAATTTTTCATTCCTACCCAATAGAAGGAGGTAGTGGCTCTTTTATAGGTTTTTAAGAAACCAGAGTGGCCTGCGAGTGGGTGAGGTATGTAACTCATGAAGAAGTTTTTCATGATAAGTTGAATTGGGGGTGAGGACCATCCTTCCTTTGTATCTTAATATATTGTCCTTCCAAGTGTATGGAGGTTTGCTACTAGGATTATGTTGAAGTTGTTGAATTAAGGCGTGGATAGTAGGATCATTTATCCATTCTTCATGCACCTCATCTACCCATTTAGGAATAAGGGAGGAAAGAGCATGGACTTGAGGCATATCTTCAAATTTTCTAGAAAGTGCATCGGCTGCCATGTTGTCCTTTCCCTTTTTATATGTAATTTCATAATCATAGCCAAGAAGTTTAGTAACCCATTTTTGTTGTTTTGGGGTATTAGTCCTTTGTTCCAAAAAATACTTCAAGCTATGATGGTCAGTGCGTATAATGAAATGTTGGCCAATAAGGTAAGGCCTCCAATGTTGAATAGCATGGACAATCGCCAACATCTCTTTTTCATACGTAGAGCGAGCTAGATTCTTAGGAGAAAATGCTTTGCTTATAAAAGCTAGAGGCCTTTCATCCTGCATGAGTACGGCTCCCATTCCTATTCCTGAAGCATCACTTTCAATGACGAACGGTTTAGAAAAGTTGGGCATGGCTAGAACAGGGGTGGTACACATTGCAGTTTTCAAGGTGATAAAGGCCTCATCCGCTTTAGATGACCATTTGAAAGCATTTTTCTTAAGTAATGTTGTTAGAGGGGCAGCGATTTTACCATAATTTTGGACAAATTTTCTATAATATCCCGTTAGTCCAAGAAACCCACGTAGACCTTTTAAGGTTTTTGGAATAGGCCAATTTTTCACCTCCTCGATTTTGGAAGGATCTACCATAACTCCTTCCTTTGAGACAATATGCCCTAAGTATTCAATTTCTTGTTTTCCAAAGGAACACTTTGATATTTTTGCATAAAGTTGATTTTCCTTCAAGATTTGGAACGCTTGTCTAACATGGTCCAAATGTTCTTCCCATGTTTTGCTATAAATCAAAATGTCATCAAAGAAAACTAATATAAATTTACGAAGGAAAGGGTGAAATACCTTATTCATTAGACTTTGAAAGGTAGAAGGAGCGTTGGTAAGGCCAAATGGCATCACCAAGAATTCGTAGTGCCCTTCGTGAGTGCGAAAGGCCGTCTTAGGAATATCCTTTTTGTTGACTCGTATTTGGTGGTAGCCTGACCGTAAGTCTAACTTGGAAAAATAAGCTGCCCCATGGAGTTCATCTAATAGTTCGTCTATGACCGGAATGGGAAATTTATCTTTGATGGTCATTTTATTAAGCGCTCAAAAATCGACACATAAATGCCACGAGCCATCCTTTTTTCTAACTAAAATAATTGGAGAGGAGTAAGGGCTTTTGCTAGGTCTAATGACTCCTGCCTTAAGAAGCTCTTGTACTAATTTCTCTATTTCGGTCTTTTGGAGGTATGGATAATGATAAGGTCTAATATTAGGAGGTTGATGCCCCGGAAGTAGTGGAATAGTGTGATCGTGACTTCGTTGTGGAGGTAGTCCTTTTGGTTCATTGAATACCGCCTTATGGTGGTCTAAAATATTTTGTAACTCTGGTGTCTCTTCTTCTTTGTGACTAGGTTGAATTGAAAATAATTGGGCGACCATTCCTTTGTTTCCTTTTTGGATAATTTTCTCCATTCTATGCGAGCTGACGATTTGGGAAGGTCCTGATTTTAGGCCTTTGATAATATAGGTTTGGTTCTTTGCTGTGAACTTCATCCATAGTTCATCAAATTCCCATTGGACTACGCCCAAGGTTCGTAACCATTGTACGCCTAGTACAATGTCGCACCCACCTAGGGGTAGGACGTACATGTCACCTTTCATGTTATAAACCCCCATAGTTAGTTTTATATTTCTGCATTTCCCTTTGCATGCAATTTTTTCGTCGTTTCCAATCATCACTTCGAAGTTATTGCAAGGGTATATAAAACAATTTGCTTGCTTAGCCACCTTTGGATCGATAAAATTGTGCGTGCTACCAGAATATAGTAGCACAGTAAGGTTTTGTTTCTTAAAATACCCTTTAACTCGCATTGTTTGAGGGGCAAAAAATCCGGCAAGGGCATTGAAGGAAACCTTTGGTGCATTTTCTTCGTCACTTTCAAGTGTGTTGGATAATACCTCTACTTCGAGTTCAGGTTCCTCTTCAGTAGAATTCCCTTCCTCTGTGGCATCTAGAATATATAATTTCTGTGAGGCACATTTATGATTTCTATCAAATTTCTCATCGCAATGGTAGCAAAGACCCTTAGCTTGTCTTTCCTTCATTTCCTCGAAACTCAGACGCTTAATTGGTAGAGCGGGGTTAATTTTGGGGGTTGTGTAGGAGTTTTGGGTTCTTCCATTTTGCATTGGTTTGGGGTTGGTATAAGTGTTTGATGGTTTCCCCAAGGTTGGTTTTGTGAACCGATTTCGTGCCTTGATTTTGTCTTTCGCTAATTTTGCCAAGCCAATGGTCTCTAACATGTTTGTAGGGTTATACATTTGCACCTCAATTCGAATTTCTTCTTTTAATCCACTGACAAAACATTCTTGAAAGAAGGCAGCGTCTAATCCGGATGTTCGATTAGCTAGCCTTTCAAATTTTGCTTGGTATTCGCTTACCGAAGTGGTTTGGCATAATTTAGTGAGGGCCCCTGTAAAGCTTTGAAACTTGCTAGGGCCGAATCGCACTAATAGATTATGTGTAAAGGTTGACCACGTCGGAGTGCCGTTAGTTTTCTCGAACCATTGGTACCATTGGATGGCATCGTTTTCCAAGTGGAAGGAGGCGATATGCACTTTTTGCATTTTTGGAATTTGATTTAGTGAGAAATATTGCTCTGCTCGGTAGATCCAGTTTGTAGGGTCTCCGCCTTCAAATTTTGGGAAGTCTAATTTGGTCGTCCATGGTAAAATGGAAGTTTGTGGACCTCCTAACATTGCTCGGTTTGATGACCCATTGTTGGTTGAATTTGAATGTGTTGTTGCCTGATTTTGACTGATAGCATCAAGTTTAACATCCATTGCAAATATTTTCTCGAAGAGTTCTCTTGTGTTACGGGCATTCTCCTCTCTTTCCTGTTTAACTTCTTCAGCGAGCCTTTCGTGTTTCTCATGAATGGAATCCAGTGATCGTCATCCTTCAGCCATTGCGGTTGGTGTAGGTAACAATCAATATGACTTGGTACCAGGTGAGCAAAAATTTGTTTAACAACTTTATAAGTTGTTTTAGCAACTTTTACAAAAGTTGTCAAAATTTGGTGGGCAATGCCCTATCAACTTTTAAATTTGGTGCCCGAGAGCGCACGATCGACAGTCGACAGGCAGGAAACACGTCAGCAAGCGAGACTGATAGAGCATGAAACTAACAGCAGGCGGGACTGATAGAGCATGAAACACGACAGCAGGCTAGACTGCAGGACTGACATAGCACGACAGTAGACTATAGGACTGATAGAGCATGATAGTAGGTGGGAGCAGGTGGACTGACAGAGCACGAGCATGACATCAGGCGACTGAGGCGCAGGGGTGGCAGGCGGGAACACGAGGAGCAGGCGGACGATACGAATTTTGAGGAAGGACCGGGCAGTGGTTGGTTCACGCGAGGTACGGGGAAGGCATGACTGAAGTCACGTTCTTCCTTGTGCACTTTGGTGCTTATAAAGTGCTACAAGGTTGTAGCATAGCTAATGTGGGACTTTTAGTCCCTAAAAAATTTAATTCTCTTTCTTTTCGTTTTGGACGTCGAAACCAATGACGACTTCCCGATAATTATTTTATTTTTCGATGCCGAAGTTTATAATAACTTGGTTATAATGTAATATCTATTTTATTTCACCGAAATTCTCTTCACGACACCACCGATGAATATTTCAGTCGTATGGAAACTTCTCTACTTTCGATTTTATTTTCCACGATCCGCAGGGAAGTGAGAGTGATAAAACAGAATGGACTGGGCTGGAATGTGCGGTGGGAAAAAAAATGATGGTGAATTGGCTCCTTGATCTAGCTCTGATCCAGATGGTATGGTCCTTCCTAGCTGTGCGATAAAACAATGGTGAGTGCAAGTTAATGAAGGAATCATTGTTTAAGAAAAGAATCATTGTTAAATTGGAGGAAGACCCACAATTAATAAGTAAATATATTCTTCGATGATGCCCTTATTACCATATTTGGATTGTATTTAAATACCTATTCTAAGAGTTGTAAGAGTGAAGGGTTGTGACCCTTTGAATATAATTAATAAATAAATACAAGTATTAGGACATGTTAGGAGGGTCCTAACAAAAGGGTTCATATTGGTTATTAGACTCTTCGATCCACCAAGGGACAGAAAATGACACAAAAATTTTGACAACCCTATAGGATTTACCCGAAACTAACATCTCAAGGGAGATTCTTGGCATATTGTATGTCTCATCAAAAGGAAACCATGAGCAAGATAGGTGTATATCATCCAATTGGGTTTCCAACAGATAGTCTTCAAAGCTCCATCAACATGATAATCTGGTAATAAAATTCAATAGTGCTTCGACAATAAAATTTAAAATCAACCAATCATAAAAAGGGAGTACACAAACTAAGGATTCCTAGGAACCTAGAAGAAGGCCATGATTATCCCCATCAACTGTAATAAAGGAAGGTCACATGTACGCAAATTCATAAAATATTAAGATAAATCTAAAGCCTATGAATACCCTCATCCCCCCTCAACCTTCCTCATTATGCTAAAAGTATACAAGATCACCATCGCCAAGAGCTCTAAAGCACATAAAGCCACTAAGTCGATGTGAAGAGAAGGTAAAGTTACAGATAATTCACAATAGTCATGGAGTCCAAAAATAATAGCTTAGCCACCGCTAAAATCTCTAGTACAACATGATCCACTTCAAAAAGAATCACTCATACTCAGACATAACCAACATAGTCATGCTACTTTGTTGTTGATGCACTTGAAAGAATAACATACCCCAAGTTGTCAAAGAGTACCAAGAGTTTGAAGGAAGGTGCTTATTAGAGGAGCATTAATAAAGAAGTTGAGTTTTTTCCAATAAGGATTTGGATGACTTATCTAACCTCATATATGGTGCCTCAAGTAGATAATTGCTATGAGGTAGTGGTGGCTTACACCTCCCACTATGACCCACATCACAAGATGGTTAGGGGTTGTGATAGTCGCTTCAAAGTAATCATCTTAATTGAAGTTATGCAAGAGATGTTTATGTTGTCTAATGGGATTAAGATAGATCTGAGACTGCCATCATATATTATTTTCATATCCAAGACAAATTAGGCTTTCTAAACTTTGAGCTTTAGAAGGTAAAGACCTCTATGCCAAAATCCCCCCTATGGTGGCATACCTTCAAGAATGATACCTGCAATTGCTCTAATAATGGAGTGTTTATTTTCATTGTGGATGACATTAGAAGCTATTTCAAGAAGATTTGAGCATCCTACATATGTTAAGGTGTGCCCTAAGAGACAAGATGCTAGTTTTTAATTTCAACACCTTCATAGCCCACCAAATCCATAAGGGACTACATAGCCTCAAGGACCCTCCTACATTCAAGTATTGTTTATTTTTAGAGCATTTGGCATCATTCTAGAACCCCTGGTTGTATGAGCACTTAATTTTGAAGGAGAGAGGAAAATATGATCAAATACAACCTACCTCCTCTTAGGTTAGAGTCCTCTAGTGGACCTTTTATTACTATTCTTTCATAAACAAAATCTTAATGCCAACCCTATTTGCTATTAGAGGAGGTAGACCCTAATGCACTCTAAAAGTCAGTATTAGAGACCTACATTTTCAATTTCATGGATCTTGGTTCCTCCTTAAATATTCCACTCTCATTCCTTTATAAGGATTTAACAAGTTGGTCTACCTATTGCCAAAGTATGTAACTGAAAGGGCGGTATCTCTAAAAATTCTAAGATAGTTAAATATGATCGATGTTGCCTACGATGGTGGGAAAAGCAAGGAAAGGTATTATAGGCCTCCAGTAAACCTAGGCAAGGTGTCCATACTAAAAATAAAGGTGGCCTTCATCCTAGAGAATAAGTTGCATGAACTAGGTCTAGAAAAACTAGAGGACTCATGGAACTATGACCCAGAAGGGGGATTCACAAAGTGGATATCAAGTATGAAATGTGCCAAGAAGTTTAAGCATTAGCCTAGGCCATAGATAGAAGCCAATTGAAATATAGAGGAACTTACACACTACTCCAAAGGGTACAATTATTGCCATCTAAGCTACAACCATAGCGATATTTTTCTTTCTATTAGAAATTTGGCAAGGTGAACCCCAAATATTAGATTTCCAAAAAACAAAAAAGACACTTTGGAGGGTTAGGATTGGAAGGATGAAAAAACCAATGATTGGTGGAAATTCTACCAAGAATTTGGGGATATAGTAGTAATGGCTAGGGAATGAAAATAATATGCTACACTTAGTCGGTTGTATGACGAAGAGCATGAGGAAGAAGGTGATGATTATTGGAAAGGAAATGAAGGAAAGGCTTTGAATGAGTGATCGTATTGGTCAGTTTGAACCAAAGGGTCTCAGTAGATTGGAATCCATGTCCTAGTGGACACAATATTATAACTAAAAATATTTCTTGCTTCATCCTCCATTTAAGAGACCCTTATCTCAACCATCCTAGACCAACTAGCACCATCACAAGAAAGGCAAACACAAGAATAACCAAACTAGGGTGAAGTCTCTCAAGGGAAGTGAAAGCTATTTCTTAACATTGAAATACCCACAACAAAAAAGAAGAGCAAGTCTATCTAGGGATGCCCCTCTACCAATTCCCAAGATGGCTCCCAAAGTCATCATATCAACATCAAAAGAAGCAACCCCATTGGTCGAAGTCATAACCATCACATTACCTACCACTTCTACTCTAACAATTCCTTCTCTAACTATCCTTCTATCGTTACTCCCCTCTCTATCACTCTGGCTAATCCTCTACCACTCATAAACCAACCCATTTAATATGGACACCCCCTATCCTCCTTGATTCAGTCGAATCCACTTCCACTACCCTTACAGGTCAACCAACCAGTCTATCCTTCATAAAACCTTTGGCTCTACCTATGGAAACCCAGTAGCAGCTAACCGACCCATAACCCATTACCTCTATCTTCAACTTGTCCCAATTCCAAAAAGTCCAAAAGCATGCATAGTAGTGTGCACAACAAGCAACAAAATGAGCAAAGCAACCTGCAACAACAAAGTTAAGTATTGTCTATAATTCCTAAAATGTCACACTATGTCTAGCCAACCTCATGCCCACCATCTCCAAATCAGAAGGATATATGCAAGTCTAATATTATCAAGTGGTTGTTACGGAGCTCAACCTTAAGGATGCTAGACCAAAAAACAAGGTTGAATATGTTGAGCAAGCACATAAGGTACTAAGCCATGCATATTTGACTCAAGCAAGGAGGCTAGCAAAGAAAGAAAAAGAATTAAAAAATACTAAGTAAGCACTCAAAGCTTCCCACGTTGAGGTCTAGGTAGTAAAGTCCCAAATGATCCATCTCATGGCATAATTAGAAGAGGAAAATGCAGTAAAAAAGTAACTAAAAAAGTAAAAGAGAATTTGTTTTGAGTTGGAGTAAAAGGCATGTGGTGCAAAGCAAATGTTTGAGATGGGCCAATTACTATGGAATGGGGTTTTTGAAGCAACCAATGGCTTGATCCCAATACTCAAATTCATCTAGACGACCATATTATGGACTGTCAAGGTTAGCAAGGCGATCAAACATGTTTTGGACACTACCAAACTCATTTTTTTCAAAGCACAAGCATTCAAGGCTTGGGTAGCTCGATTGAACAATCAACAATGGGCATTCATGGGAATTACTAATCGTGACGTGATGACCCTCAAAATCATGGAAGTACTAGTCGCAAAGTGAGCTGCACACTAATACAAATATCAACTAAACACTTTAGTGTGTATATTTAAGGAATGGAGAGAACATATAGACTCTTTGATTCAAATGAGCATCCCTTCTCCTTGGGCTCTAAACAACAAACTCCTTCTAAAGCAACAATTTTGATAAGTGTTGAATTTAATGGAAGAGACCTAAGACATTGTTGGACTCACTCGTCACTGACAAGGTGGATCAAATCATGGAACCAATGATTAGGCTAAAAGCATACCTTCAAGAAGCCATAGGTAAGGTCAACCACATCTCTTCGGACGACCAGTGGAAGTTCAAAAAGAGTTATCATCAACTCCCTTAAGCAAAGTTGACTTTAAAGCATGAATGAGAGGAGGTTCTAACAATGATGAATAAACTTCAATAAGCTCCCCTGCTATTATCAAGCCCTCCATTGTGACCCCGCTTCCAAAGGAATAAGGTCAATGTTTTATGGGTCCCTCATCACCAGTAGGTTGGAGATCCCTTGTGAATCACCATAACTATAGTTCAACACATGCAACATTCAACAGAAAATCAATAAAATGGAAGAAAAGGTCTAAGTCCATCTATAAAATCGAGATGCCTAGCAGATAAGACATGGATTCATGATTTCTTCAGGCCTTTTAGACCCGAGCCTTTCTCTTGGCACATGATTCTTCTAGGTGATTGGCTTAACATGCCAACCAAATACACCCAACTATGACATACTTTTAGAATGGAGATTTTATTCGATATCTTGAAAGACAAAAATACAACTAATTTTTTCGAAGCATCTGTTGACACCTGGTTGTCACTAACTGCTAAAGCTAAAATTTGTTCCAATGTGTTTTTACAGTTCTAGGTATAGTTGAACAAGGTGGCGTTGGAGGTGGCTCATTTATAGATTGTTTGGAGGTGGCTCATTTATAGATTGTTATGGACCATTGGGTTAATGCCTCATGCATTGTGGTTTATGTCTTGCCAACCTCTCCTCCACGCAAGAGTCGGTCCCCTAATAACCATAGTCAAGCTTCGCAAACTCCTTGTTGGAATCCTTAACATAGAGCTAGGGACTTAAATCACTCACCACCTTGTCCTCTTAGCCCTATGATTGGGGAGCCTACAGATGGCATAACAATGACAAGTTTTCCCGTCTCAACCTCACCACCTCCCTAAGGAAGGATGCAAAAGACAACCAATTAGATGAATCAATTTGTGAAGGTGCCAACTCGAATTAGGATCCTCCATTGAACACTTGAGATCCATTTTTTAAATAAAAAAATTCCTTAAAACTTTAAGCCCACCACCTTCTTTATGGTTCTATAATACTTATTGTATAAATAACTTATAATAATTATTTACTATGTATAATTTTATTTAATAATTGTATGTGTTCAACATCATACATTTTTATTAGCAAATTGTGAAGTCAACTCAAGTATCAACTATAAAAATAAAGTTGCTTACGAGGATGGCTCTTTTATGAGTCCAAAGGACAAAATGAAACTTGAGAAGCTACGTTTAAATCAAGTCATACCAAGATATGTGTATATGAAGAAGCACATGTTACGTCGACACCTATAATTTAAAGATGGAGAGTGGCGTGTTACACGTGATGTAAGTAGATTCTCTTGAATTTTTATTCTATAAAAAAACAAAAAAAATTGGTGTGTTGCAGGTTTATTAAAATACTTGGTCTCATGGCATATAATGCTTCGGTGGAGCCCAAGACAGATCATTATAGGCTTTGGTGGAGCGTAATACATGTTGCAAGATAACACTATATATTGATTTACTAAAGTTTTTGTGACAAAGAAATACGGCATGCAAACTAATTATGAAAATTTCAGCCCTCACATGGAGATAAACAAAGCAAGATTGCGGGGATTTCTTAAATGTAAAAAATTAAAAATAGGTGATAATTATCCATTTCAAGTGATATGATGTGGGTCACCATTAAGATTATGGTTTGAAAAACATTCGAGGCAATTTGTTTGGAAAATTAAGATTTATTATAGTATTTGAGGATTAGTGGATTGGTAAGTGTTTGTTTGGTTAGGTAATTATTAAAAAGATATTCAGGTTCAACTTTGGAGGCAACTTGTTTGTAATGGTCGTAGTCTCTAATCTAAATTTTGCGGGGATTTCTTAAATGTAAAAAATTAAAAATAGGTGATAATTATCCATTTCAAGTGATATGATGTGGGTCACCATTAAGATTATGGTTTGAAAAACATTCGAGGCAATTTGTTTGGAAAATTAAGATTTATTTTAGTATTTGAGGATTAGTGGATTGGTAAGTGTTTGTTTGGTTAGGTATTTATTAAAAAGATATTCAGGTTCAACTTTGGAGGCAACTTGTTTGTAATGGTCATAGTCTCTAATCTAAAATTTTTAAGTGCATGCTAGATCGACGATGATGGTACGAAGCATGTTAGATCGACGATGATGGTACGAATATTGAGTGACCGGTGATCGCTATATCGACGATGATGATATGAAGCATGCTAGATCGACGATGATGGTACGAATATTGAGTGACCGATGATCGCTAGATCGACGATGATGATACGAAGCATGCTAGATCGACGATGATGGTACGAATATTGAGTGACCAGTTGTCCCTCTTTCGCACCGGGTCAACAATAACGAACTGTAATATATTTGGTGGGAGCAGCCTCTCTATGCTTGTCAATTACTAAAAAAACCATTTGAAGCAATAGATTGGACTATTTTCTTAAGATGTAATAATTAAATTTGTTTAAATATTTAAAATGTTATTTTAATTAATCTAATTAAAATATGAGTTATAATGTAGTGGTAAGGGTTTTGGTCTTTGTTTGAGAGGTTTAAGGTTCAAACCCCATTTAATATGAGAGGAATATATTTTTTTATAAAAACTTCTATAAACTCATTAAAAAAATTATGATTAAAATATAAAGTTTTGTAGGTGAGTGAGTTGGAGAGGAGAGGTTTAAGGTTCAAACCTCATTTAATATGAGAGGAATAAAATTCTTTATAAAAACTTTTATAAACTCATTAAAAAAAATCATGATTAAAATATAAAGTTTTGTAGGTGAGTGAGTTGGATGGAAGAGGGCAATCCTCCAAAAGAGGTCTCAGGTTTGAAGCTTTACCCTATCAAAAAGTTGAATTGGGTACCCAAAATCTAATTGATAATGTTGGTACGGGCAGGGCTTGGCACAATTCTCGGGTGACTTTGACGGTGTAGAACCCTCAATCGTGGTCTCTCAAACTAAGGTGACCCCACAAGAAGATTTTCGCTTAAAATATATATATTCATATTACTTAAAAATATATAAAGTTTTAATTTTATATTTTTTAATAATTTATTATAATATTATTATATAATTGATTGAAACTAAAATTAAATAATTATGATGTGATATAAATGTTTTGGATAACTTTTAAGGTTTATAAGTGGAAGAGGCATTCCTCTTATTCAATTTTTTTTTATGAAATTTAACCTATCTTACCTCTTTTAATTTCCATTTAATTAATTAAAAAAATAATTTGTGTTTAATATTTTAGAATATGTTGTGCATAAGAAATTTTAGTTAACTATTTAAAAAAACATACTACAATCTAAGACAACATACAATGTATTCTAAAGAGAAACAACAAAATCTTCTCACCCATTGTTTTTAATGTAAAAAGGCCTAATCATTCTTTAATGAAATTTCTCTGCCCTTTTTCATTAAAAAAAAAAAAGTCATATTGTTAATAAATTTTAGTAAAAAAGAGTTTATTAAATTTCTAACTCATATCCTATGTTATAGGATTTGAAGAATTTTGGATTTAAAGTTAGAATTTGTTAATTTTTTTAATTGAGATTAGTGTGAGAAATTTAAATTGTTACGCTGTTCTTTAAGACATTATTTATTAAATTTTAACATACTACAAATTTAAATTGTTGAAGTTTAATTATAAATTCAATCTAAATCAAATCATATAAGAGATATCTAAAGAACGACTTTGATTTTTTTTAGAGGTCCAAAGTTCAAACCACTACATATTAAATTATTTGTTAAACTCAACTCTTCTTTTATAAAAAATCATGAAAGTATCCGCTCATGTAGAGGAGTTGGAGAGCAAGTGGGTAGTTAAAACTCTCCAGTTATGAAGAGGCCTAGGTTCAAATCTCTCCCCTCACATGTTGCGAATATGTTGTATATAAAAGGTTCCTCATCAAAAAAAAAATCATGAAAGTATTAAAATACCTAACCTTAAACATCACTTAATAAATATAAAATATATTGAAATATTTATTTTTACCTTTCATTAATCTTCTCTATAAGGTCTTCATTCTTCTTTATCTATCCATTTATGGTGTCTTCATTCATTAATGTGCATTCTTCGTTCTTCTTTATCATGTCTTTATTATTTTATTATACTAAAATGATAAACTGAATATTTTATCACTTATTTTATTACCTTAAATTTAATTCAAAATTTACATTAATATTAAATTTATTTTAAATGTAAACCTTATCAAATTTAAACATAAACTTGAACCTTTTAACATTGCTCCTGAGGTGGACCTCCCTTGGAGGATTGCCCTCTCCTCTCCAACTCACCTACAACACCTAGGTAATACAAGGTAACCAAGGTAACCCTACAACAGTCTTTGAGATCTTTGATTAGAAGCCTCTTAAAGGCTCTACATTGGAACTGAATATCAATAACAGCATTGGACACAATCCCAGAACCAGGAATAGCTTCATCTCGAAAAACTAACTGCATCTCACCTTCCAAATAGCATACAAAGTCATTGCTCTGATAACAGTCCACACCCCCTAAGATGCTAAGGGTAGCCAAAGGCATCTCCCAAGATAACCAATTTCCAAATCCACCTATCACCTAGGATAGGATAATAGGTCCACTTCAATCTTTTCCAAACATTCCTTGCTACACTACAATCCCAAAAGATATGTTTAACGGTTTCTTTTCTGCCACAACTACTGCAGAGGTCTAAGATATTCATCCACGTTGACAACCTTGCCTTGCAATTGATACCTTGGAAAATAAGCAGCCAAAGAAAAACCTTGAGCTGAGCAGATAATTTGAATTTCCAAACCTGCTTTAACCTCTTCTTCCACTTATTATCTAGACAGACAATGTCCCAACGTCTATTTATTAGGATATGCAAAAAAGTCTTATGCAATAGAGTTTTGTAAATCTTAGTGGATTTGTAAGAAATGATGCTCCCTTAAAAGTTCCACCTCCAATCACGCCAGATAGGGCTAGGCAAACCACCACTTAACTTATACTGTTGTTCATAGGGAAGAAGAGAATGAATCTAAACAATAGCATCCCTATTAAAAGCTTTTAACTTAAACTTATTGTAAAGATCCTCCCACTTAATCCAATCAGCGACTCCTGAATCCCACAAATCTGCCTATTTCTTAATTCCCCTCTTAACCAACCTCTTGCATCTAAGATGAGGAAGGTTCGAGGCATACACCCCATTATCTTTCCATAACCAAATAGACCTATTTGGAAGCACTCAACCTCTACACTCTTCCATATAGGCCCAATAAACCGTAGAGCCAACCATCTTACATGCCTCCCATATCCTCTTAATAAGGATACAACCCCGTGTTTTAAATTGAACAGGATGACCCACAATATCCTCAATATGAAAATCCCCCTTAACACCATCAACATGAAGACAATTCTGAATTTTATATCTCAAGAGCCTTTGCCAAGGGCCAACACCTTCCAATGCTCTGACCACCCATTTAGCTGCCAACACCTTACCCTGCATTTGAATGTACAAAAGACCCAGACCACCTTCCTCCTTAGGAATAATGCAATATTTCCAAGAGATAGAGGGCATTCTCTTGGAGCCATCGAAAATTAGACCAAAGAAAGCCTTTAATAAGCCTTTCCAATATTCCAAACTGAGAAGCATTATGCAGCCAACACAAATAATAATAAAGATGACAAGCTTGTAATATTTTTCCAACAATAATTATGAGCTTATTTTTCCAGGACTGAATTTTCTTTGCAAATCTCTCAAGACACCAATCCCACATGCCCTTCAAATAAAGGGCCTTGACAAACTGTATTCCAAGGTATCTAATAATTTCGTCGTCCTTCACCCGCCGCAAACCAGGAGAGAAATTATCTAGGAGAGTGTCACTACCAATCATTCAATACTCCAATTTTTCTTCACTAATGATGGCTCCAGAGGCTTTGCAAAACTGCTCCAAGCAACCTTTGATATTCTGCAGTGACAAGGCATCCAACTGAAAAGAAATAAGGGAATCATCTGCAAAATGATTATTCAAAACAGGACCTCCAGGAGTATCATTCCTTTTGATTAAACCCGCACCTCTCTTCGATTCCAACATATAACCCAGAGCATCAGTAGTGATAACAAACAAAAGGGGAGCAAGAGGGTACCCTTTTCTAATGGACTTGAAAAGACTTATTTGACTCGTGAGTGTAGGTCTAAAATTTTCGCACCCATTTCCTTCAAACTGATGGATATGCGCCTAGAAGGGGGATGGGAAAAAGATAGGTCTACACCTCAGAGGAGAGGTACTTGAGTTCGTACCCTCTTATGGTGATTTTTTGACGAATGGGTTTTGGGTTCACCAGGAAACGTTTTGTGGCAGTTTTCGTGCCTAGGCTTAGGAATTGGTTTAGATGTGTTATTTTTAATCCAATATCATATAAGCCTAAGTTTGGCCAATATGCAACTAACTTAATCTATATGTGCTTTTTTAGCTTAAATGCAAGCAATAGATAATAGAGAACATGATGCAATAAGATAATACAATTCCTAAAGTGATTAAAAATCTTACCTTAATCCGGATGTCTAATGAAGTTTCAGCTTTTGTATGCAGTCCAGATTGTACAAAAATAGGCGATATCATATTATGATATTACAAGATCGTATTACGATTCTGCAAGATCGTAACCCGAACAGAGACAGAATGATCCGATTTTGATAGAAGACAACAAATGCATGGGTGAAGGATAGAAAACAGATTGATCTATAACTCTATACTTAAAATTATGCTTAACAAGTATGTTCTAGATCTAATAGATGTTATGGACATTAATGGTGATATGAATTTACCAAATAAATGAGTATAATATACTTAAAAGATGCAATTACATAAAATTGGGTGAACTTTAGGGATGCTGATGATTAAATTGAATCTCCTATGTGATAAATATGCTAAATGAAATACATATTTAATGACAAAATGCAAAGAAATTGTGAACCAGGGCTCAGGGTTGCCCCCAAGCAAGCTGTAGGCAAGATCATAGCATTTTGAGCAAGATCATACTTCAAACCTGCGAGTTCGTACTATGATCACGATACTACAACATCCGATCTGCCATGATCGTCTTTGATCCTGCAAGCAAAATTGAAATAACTAGAGCTAGATGCAAAATTGGACTAAGTTCTCTAAAGTGCGATGGAGCCAGGAGAATTGCAGAGGGGATAGTCTGATTAAATAGGCAGGGGAGAGTGTCCAGAATAGGGAGGAGGTTGGATTGTTGCAACTCCTTCCAAGCTTGGGTGAAACCGAACGGATCCGATCTCACAGATCCCGTGCAGTTACACAGGTAGAGGTAAGACTGTTTAACTAACTTTATTTTTTTCTAATTTTGATTTTTATGTTTCAGGGCAAGATTGTATTACAATCGGTGATATTGTACGTCGATCGTAGAGATCCTATTATCTAAAATCGTGCTACGATTTTGGAGGTCGTACTATGATCTTGCTGATCGTAGTACAATCTCGTCAAAGAGGCACAAATTTTAAGGTAATAAATGCATAATACAATTTTTGCAATTTTTGTGTTTTTCATGCAAATGTGTGAAATAAAATGAGTCAATTTTAAGGTGTTACATTTTTCCCCCTCTTTAGCGTGCAGAGGAACTCCTACGAGTTCTCTCAATTTCAACTATAATTATTTTGTTAATCAATTAACCCGACAGATAAACACATAATGATGCAATTGCATAGATAATCAAATAGAATTTAGAATAAATGTTTAGCCACTTAAGGTGGGCACTCCCTCACCGTAAAGGCCTTATGTGATATGTGCAGATGAAATAATGAAAATGAAAGATGATAAGATGATTAATCCATTAAATGAACCCTAGTCTAAATAGTGAAAAATAATTAATGCAATTGGAACCTAACATAGTCGGCTATGTTAGGGTTGTAGCATGACTCCCCTCCTCGAAAAGATTTGTCCTCAAAGTTGGAAATGACTGGAAAATACTTTCAGATTCCTAGGTTGCATCGTCTTCAAGTAAATCCTACCACTTGATGAGAAATTCTTGGATGTGATGAGATCTGAGTCTACGGGATCTGGTTTGTAGCACTTCTTCTGGTTGTAGATGGATACGCCCTTCTTCATCCAGCACTGGTAATGCTGACTGAGATTGTACCTTCTGGCCAATCACCTTTTTGAGACAAGAGATATGAAATACTAGGTGTATGCAAGAGGATTGGGGTAACTCTAGTTGATATTCTACCTCGCCAATGCGACGCATAATTTTATAAGGACCATAGAATCGTGGTGACAACTTCTGATTGGATTTGAGCTTCAATGATCACTGCTTGTACGGCTGAAGACGTAGGAATACCATATCACCAATATTGAATGTTTATTCTGAACATTGCTTGTCCTATTGTTGCTTCATATGATTATGTGCTTGGACCAAATTATCTTTCAAGATAGTGAGCATTGCTTGTCGCTTCTATAACCAATCGTCAACTTGAGCCACTTTGGAAGATCCTGGTACATAATCGACAATTTTTGGTGGCTTTGTTCCATATAATGCTTCAAAAGGAGACATCTTAGTGGAAGAATGATAAGAAGTATTGCACCACCATTCCGCTAATGACAGCCATTGACTCCATTGATATTGTTTATCCTTAGCAAAACATCTTAGGTAGGTACCCAAACATTTGTTAACTACCTATATTTGACCATTTGTTTGTGGATGGTATGCAAAAGACATATTTAATTTGGTACCACTAAGTCGAAACAATTCTCTCCAAAAATTGCTGGTAAATATGGGATCACGATCACTTATAATATTTTTGGGTATTCCATGTAATTTAAAAATTGAATCCATAAATACCTTGGCCACTTTGCTTGCTAAAAATGGATGTTGTAAAGCCTAAAAATGAGCATATTTGGAAAGGCGATCAACTACCACAAAAATTACTATTTTTCCATCCAATTTAGGAAGACCTTCAATAAAATCCATGGAAATATGTTCCCATTGGCGATCCGGAATAGGTAACGGTTGAAGTAATATTGGAGATTTTACTGTTTCTCCCTTATTGTGTTGGCACACTTCACATTCAGCTACCCATTGCTTAACCTCTGCCTTTAATCCTTTCCAACAAAAGGATTGTTTAACCCGTATGTAGGTTTTCAAAAACCCTGAATGTCCTACTGAAGGAGAAGCATGTGACTCTTCTAGAATATGTACTTTGATTGGTGAATTATGAGGGATGTAAATACGATTCTTCTTACGTAATATTTGGCCATCATATGCGAAAAGAGGGTACTTAGAGGAACCCATAGATAACTCTTGAATTATTTGAGTTGTTTCACTGTTGGACAACCATTCTTCTTGTAACTAAGACACCCACTACGAACATGGCCCTAAAATGGCATTAATAACTACTTCATCTTCGTATTTTCTAGATAATGCATCCACAGCCACATTTTCTTTACCTTTCTTATATTCAATCACAAAATCATATCCCAATAATTTATTCAACCACTTATTTTGTTTGGGATAAGAAAACCTTTGTTCTAAAAAATGCTTGAGATTGTTGTGATCGATTTTAATAACAAAACGGCTATTGATTAAGTAATGCCTCCATTTTTCTACTGCATGTAAAATAGCCAACATTTATTTTTCATAGGTGGATTTACCCAAAATTTTCCCTAAAATTTGTTTACTTTTGAATGCCAAGGGGTGACCCTCCTACATTAGTACTGCACCAATACATGTTCCTGAAGCATCACATTCAATGACAAATGGTTTTTGAAAATTCGGAGTGGCCAAAACTGGAGTCGTACACATGGCCTCCTTAAGAACCTCAAAAGCTTTAGTAGCTACTACTGACCATTGAAAAGCATCCTTCTTGGTGAGAACCGTGAGAGGACCCGTTAGACCCAAAAAACCACAAAGTTTTTTGATGGTTTTAGGCAGGGGCCAATCTTGTATTGCCTTAATCTTATTAGGATCTACCTTAACACCTTCGTGAGATACTATATGACCGAGGTGCTCCACTTCTTGAACACCAAATGAGGATTTAGATCTTTTGACAAACAAATTTTCTTTGTGTAGGATATGGAGAACTATGTCCACATGTACTAAATGATCTTTCCATGATTTGCTATAAATGAGTATGTCATCAAAGAAGACTAGAACAAATTTTCATAGGAATGGATGAAACACTTGGTTCATGAGACTTTGGAATGTAGATGGTGCATTAGTGAGACCAAAAGGCATGACCATAAATTCATAATGACCTTCATGAGTTCGAAAGGCTATTTTAGGAATATCCTCGTCCCGAACTCAGATTTGGTGGAACCCTGAGCGTAAGTCCAATTTGGTGAAGAATTTAGCACCATGTAGCTCATCTAGTAAATCATCAATGACAAGAATGGGAAACTTATCTTTGATTGTGATTTTATTGAGAGGACGAAAATCTGGACACATACACCAAGAATTGTCTTTTCGACGAGCTAAGATGACAGGTGAGGAATAAGGACTAGTACTATGATGGATGACACCCTGGTCTAATAGTTCTTGGACAATATTCTCAATTTCTATTTTTTGGGGTTGGGGATATCGATAAGGATGACCATTGGGTGGAATACTATCAGGCACTAGATGTATGGTATGGTCATGATATCTTTTGGGAGGTAGGCATGTGGGTTCTTTATTAAGAGGATGAAAATCTGGACACATACGCCAAGAATTGTCTTTTCGACGAGCTAAGATGACAGGTGAGGAATAAGGACTAGTACTATGACTGATGACACCTTGGTCTAATAGTTCTTGGACAATCTTCTCAATTTTTGTTTTTTGGGGTTGAGGATATTGATAAGGACGACCATTGGATGGAATACTACCAGGCACTAGATGTATGGTATGGTCATGATATATTTTTGGAGGTAGGCTTGTGGGTTCTTGAAAAACCTTCTTATAGTTAGACACAATGTTTTGGAGATCTTCCTCTTTGATTTTTGGCATAGTTCTAATTTTTCAATGCAATTGATTCGGGATATGAATCCCCCACCATATTTTCTTAACAACTTTTCCATGCTATATGAACTTACAACTTTAGATGGAGGTGTGGGTAGTCCTTGAAGACGGATGGTCCTCCCATTAGCTTGCCATTCCATAAAGCGATGTTTGTGATTAAAACCCACGATGGTTTCTAATTGTTCCATCCATGCAACACTTAAAATAACTTCTGAATTTTCTAATTCCATAACAAAAATAGGACCTTGCCAAGAATACGTACCCATTTGTAGTGAAATTGAATATGTCTTATCGAGACATTGAGAAACTTCCCTGCTTGTCATTCTGACTTGAAACCGATCTTGACTAGAAGAGTAGATGTGCAGACCCAGTGTCCTTGCAAGTATTGCATCGATGAAGTTGTGAGTACTTTTGACATCAATTAGTACCATCACCCGCTGCTTTCGAATAAAACCTGCCACCTTGATTGTATGGTGAGAAGATAACCCCATAAGAGCATGTACTGAAATAGTCATGGTATCCTCCTCAGTGACAACTTCATCTTATGCATTTTGGTACTCAACTAGGAGATCCTTAGGTGCGTCGTACTCCTCTATTTCTTCTTCCTGGTCGGAATATTCAATTTGAAAATTTTGTCGTGGTGTACATGCTTGATCTTTTTGATGTTGACTACGATATTTGCAACAAAAGTATCATGACGGTTGATCATTTCTGTGAAAAAATGTGTTGCGGAATGGAGGTCGACCATATGAATCACGTCGTGTGGATGATCCTATGTTCACCTTGGTTTCTGATAAATCAGCAATCCTTATACACTCATCCAACTTGGATGGATTTTGTAGATCTACCTCAACTTTAATATGCACTTTTAATCCATTTCAAAAAGCTTCTACTACCACGTCCTGTGGTAGGTCTTCTGCATAGGAAAGCATACTGGTGAATTCGAAAATATAGGCCCCTACTGATCCTGTTTGCCTGAGTGACAACAATCGTACTGTGTATGAACCCATAGGATCTTTGTCGAATCTATTAAGAAATGCTCTTTTGAAAGTATCCCAATATAATGCAGCTTGGGGCTCCTCATGTTTATACCATGTAAACCATTGATAAGCTTCTGTGCCAAATTTGGTTGTTGTAAAAGGGACCCTGTCCATGCCTTAAAATTTGTAAAATTCTAAGATGCCCTCCATTTTTACAATCCACCCATGTAGATCCTGGCCTTCAAAGGTAGGCATATCAATGCGTGGATGATTGATGCCCGTTGGACCTCTTGGTTGGTGGAAATTATTTCTATCTTGTTCCTCATTACTTCTCTATCTCTGGTTGTTATTTTGATAGGGTCTATAAAACCCTCTTTGTTGTTCCATATTTTCTTCATTAACCCTATCCTCGATATTTTGGTGACCATTGTGAGTTAGGGACTAACTATTTTGACCTCTATGGTGTGTATAGTCATCATTGTAGACCTATGTACTCCAGTGATTGGAACTAGAAGGATTTAGTTGGGGCAGTTTCTGAGATGCGTTGAAACTTTCAGTCATCCTCTAAAGATTTAATATCAAGGCTTTTAACAACTCATCATTGAGTACTGGATGATTTCCTTCTACTTGGGTGATGTTTTCCTGTGCAGAATCTGGAGAGGAATTGGATGTCATTGGACTGACCACTAGATGACTTGGATTAAAACTACCAATTTCAGATGGAGAAGGAGAATGTTTTGTACCTAGGATTTGGTGAGCTCTTCTGGCGTTATTGTTGGGAGTTTTCGAGATTATTAATTGTCCGTTAGATCCTTTGATCTAAATTTTGCTTATGCACCTTTCAAAGTATCTTTGCTTAGCAGCTATGAGCTTCAAAAAAAAATTGAAAAAAAAAATTATTAAATTGTCTAAAAAATTTGGTTTAAACTCCGTCGAATAGTCACTCCAACTATGACGTGGATTTTAAAGTTTGGCTCACCTCCTTTGACAACTATTCAATTTGAATTTCAATGACTATTATGCAATGGTTACTATTATAAACGACTAGTTTTCTTATGACTCTTTAACGGTTAGGTCAGATAAGAGAACCCCCACTCAGCTTTTATACGACATGCAAACACTACGCAACACAAGGGACTAGAACACCACTCAACCTACATAAGACAATTGAAACGTGACCAATGGACTACTACGCAACGATCGACGAGCTAGATGACTCTACGACGAGTAGACTAACTAGGTGACGGGACACAAGACCATGACGACAAGACTGACTAGACGATAGGACACAAGACCACGATCGAATCGAAGACCAGTGCTAGACCCGAGAACGAAATAGAACCTGAGTAAGAAACAACACGCGAGACACAAAAGTGATAGATGGACACACAACACGTGAGCCACAACACGATATGCGAGACACGAAAGTGACAGATGGATGCATGGCAGCCACAACACGAAATGCGAGACACGAAAGCAACAGATGGACAACACGTGAGACACAACACGACACGCGAGACACAAAAGCGACAGGTGGACAACACGCGAGACACAACGTGACACGCAAGACACAAAAGCGACAAGTGGACAACATGCGAGACACAACAAGGCTTAATCAGATATGCGCGATGAAGGGGGGCAACTGTGTGACCGAAGTCACACCTCTATGGTTGTGACTTCTTCGTTATAAACCATTGATATGCCCCCACACCGAGTATGTGGGATAATTGCCCACGAACAAATAATAAAAAAAAAAATTATTGTGTAGTACCTTAGTTGTGTGGTTAATAATTGATGTTTTCAATGACGTTGATTGGTCCATGACGCTCGACGATGCCTGTGGTTATTTCTTGCTATTCTGACTATGTTTTCACATCATGTGGATTTCCACTGCATCGGATAGCAATCTCGTAAGGTGTGTGCTTGTTTTAATTTGTCCACGGGAAGGGTTTTCGAGGCAACACTTGATGTCTTTTACTACAGTTGCTTTATAATCACCAGCCGAGAGAGAGCGCGATATGGGAGATGCCAAATGTAGTGCACAAGGTGTAGTGATCGGTCGTCGTGATAATGCCTGTTGGGGATGGCCGGATAAATCATAGTAATCCTAAAATTTGCAATCGATGATAATTCCCGACGAAGCGTTTGATTCTGATATCGCCTGCGCTTGGTTGAGTCGAACAGTAGGAGGATACTGGCTTCCTGAATTAACCAATAGACGTGCTGGCCACGCGTTCTTTGCCTGAAGGTTTTGGCTCTCTCTTTTTCTGACTGTGATCTGTTATGTTGCTGCGGAGTGGGATGGGTGGAAGAATTTTATGTCTTATGTACTCAGAATCGGTGTCTCTCGATACCACTTGCAGAGGAACTCCTACGAGTTATCTCAATTTCAACTATAATTATTTTGTTAATCAATTAACCCGAAAGATAAACAAACAATGATGCAATTGTATAGATAATCAAATGGAATTTAGAATAAATGTTTAGCCACTTAATGTGGGCACTCCCTCACCGTAAAGGCCTTATGCGATATGCGCAGATGAAAGAATGAAAACGAAAGATGATAAGATGATTAATCCATTAAATCAACCCTAGTCTAAATAGTGAAAAATAATTAATGCAATTGGAACCTAAAATAGTCGGCTATGTTAGGGTTGTAGCATAGCGTAGTTTCAGAAGAAATTGCGATAAAGAAAAGTGTGACATGTTTTTTGAGAAAGCAAAAATTTATTACAATTTTCGTTGATGATTTTAAGTTTTGATGTAAGTTGTTTTGAAATACAATATTTATGATACCCCCTTCGAGTTTTTATATCCAAATTGAAGTTTGTATAAAAACTCGAAAAAAATTGGAATATAATAAGAAAAATAACCTGCAAAGTTAACTCATTTACCCTTTACCTTTGTGCATTATCAGAGCTCTGGAGAAAACATGGCGGGAGCTTCTCATCGCGTAGATTTGATCCGGGTGGGAGACGGAGCACTTCGGGTAAGGATTTCTTACATTTGTAGGATAAATTTTTCATATTTTTTGTTAAATTTTTAATTAAAATTGGATTTTTAGGGCACGACTGCCGTCGCGTAGCCCTAATTGCGAAATCATAACGATTTTGCAATATCATATGATACGATATTGAAGAAATAGGTACGATTGCGTCAATATCATACCAATAATAAGCTATATCGTACGATACAATATCACAAAAATTAATACGATCTTGATGAAATTGATACGATTTTGTCTGCTCTATGATACAATTCTGCTATTTTTTGTTTTGATAATATTTTTAAGTCTGATTATTAATATTTTGTTGTTTTGTGTTTTATTTTGACAATTGGCTGAGTTAAAGAATCGAGAGTGGAGACATGCCACCCTACAGCCAGATTTGGATGCCCTTACTGATGATGAGCAGGCTACCTTAGAGGCGGTGGGTCTCAGACATGTGGCAGAGATGCCACATATTTGTTCAGATATGCGACTGCTAACAACGTTAGCAGAGAGATGGTATCCAGAGTCTTCTTGCTTTCAGCTACCGATAAGAGAGGTGGCTCCCACCCTAGATGTATGAAGGATTCTTAGGTTACCACTATGGGGTATTTGGATTGCTGCATTTGGCAATCAAGGCTAGGCTATGCATCGACTAACTGGAGAGATCCCAATTTCATATTGAGGAAGGGAGGGGTTCCACTCGAGAGACTCGACAGGATAGAGGGAGCCTCTCGATTGACTGTACTACTGAGTGGGGTTATGAGCGGGTTGATTTTGTGCCATCCCAGCGATATGTAACTACCTTAGACCTTAGTAGAGGTCATATGTGATATGAGATATCAGAGGGTTCGCTTTGCTTTGGGTTCCTTCCTCTTGTGTAGACTATATATTTATGCAAATAGTAGTCTACAAGGAGGGTAAGGGCCTCATTCTGACATCATTTCTATAGGTGTGGTGTTGGGATCGCCTAGCTATTGAGCGGCCTACAAGGTTGTCGTTGGTTAGGGCGACAGATGACCAGCCTAGGGTGGCTGAGGATAGGCCTCGGGTATTCTACTGGTTTGTACAGGGAGGCTGTAGGAGATGAGCCAACCTTGCTGGTATGCGATGGCTCTCGGATGATTTATTGGCTAAGGATATTATCTAGAGGTCCTGGAGAGGGCTGCCAGGATGGGAGGAGGACACCTTCGAGCTAACCCGTATTAGGCAAACAATTTGGTTGTGGATGTATGACATGGAGGTGGAGTTACACTATTTTGATCGAGTGCAACAATAGTTTGGGCTCCGATAAGATATTCCTCAGTACAGGAATGTTACTTTTTCCAGGTCTACTTGGGATCCTACCACTCTCAATGGGGCTCCCAACTTGGCAACATTTTTGGATATGAAGCCTGATGATGCTCTGGTAGAGACAACGACGGATGATGATGTTGGGGTTACGGAGAGATATAGACATTGGTATGCCCATATCCATCTTGCTCGATTGATTACGTGGAGGAGTGTAGTGTTATGAGCCGCTGATCAAGTTTTTAGGCAGCTTCAATCATCGAGCCAATAGGAGCAGTCGACCACTCATGTATCTTCAAGGAGACCAGGTCCTCACACTCAGGGTGGTCATATATCTCAGAGAGAATTTATTCTTCATAAGAGACAAGAGATGAGGGCTTCACCCTAGGAGGAGGGGGGAGGACCTACCCATCATGAGGAGAGACCACCTTTGCCCAGGAAGGGCAAGGGGATATTGGAGGAGGGTGAGAGCGGTGAGATGACTGCTCTATGGGGAGAGGTAGCTCAGTTACAGGGGGAGAATGCCACCCAAAAGACTACTATAGAGTATCTAGAGGGATAACTAGCATAGGCTAGAGCTGAGGATGCAGGTTTGTGCAGCAAGATCCATATTGTAGAGAGAGAGTTGGCAGAGGCTCGTGCGTAGGTGGGACAGAGAGTTGGGGCTATGGTACCGCCTCAGATGGGGTGGTCTGAGCGGAGTCAGGTAGGGGATGAGTTACTACGAGCAGTGGCACAAATGAACTTCTACCAAACTCTATATTTTGTATTGGTACCTGTGGATCGAAGAGAGCCTCTCCCTGTTGATATTGTAGAGCCGATTCAAGCTGGGTCATCTTGTTCTACGTCCAAGGCATCTTCCTTGAGTACTACTATGGCGACACGAGATATGCCACCACCGCCTCCACCCCCTGGTGGAGATGATGAGGCACATAGTTCTAGGGCCTCTAGGGGATGATCCTAGATATTTGTATGATATATATGACTGAGTATACCATTTTTGAGGATTGTGGCATATCAGACTATCTTTGTTTTTGTATATAGATTTTTGAAATATATATATATATATAGAGAGAGAGAGAGAGATATTTTGTCTCAATGTGACTTCATGTGTTTTTGTTTAATTAATTTTGCATTTTAATTTGTTGGATGATGATATGTTTATTAATCATGCCTTCAGTAAATGAAATGAACAAAATGATTGTTGAAAAATGTGTTTATGAAAATGAAATGTTTTGGAATAAATTTTGATAGATTCTAGCAATAAACCTCAAAGGATGTTGTGTTGTTATGAGACTATTGGTGGAGTTCACAGCTTGCTAAGTCTCGAAGCTAATCTTGTTTGCGAGGAATAAATTTGCTATTGGTAAAATGGTCGTTTGCTTAAGAATAATCATAAGGCTTTTGTGGTAAACAAGTGTTTGATGTTGTTTTGGAACAATGTGTTGAATAAGTGTTTGTAAAAATTTGTTGATTGGGCATGAAAAATTCAAAAGATGATTTACGCTAGGCAAAGAATTCCTAATTCCTTAAGAATAATACCATCATCGTAAAAATCAAAATGCAGGACAAGATATAAATTTTGTCTTTTCTTTTTAAAATGCAAAATTAACGTTGGATAGATCATTATGTCACATGTGCAAAAGATTTTATAATTTGTGTAAAGAAATACATGGAATTATTTTGGGGTATGAAAAATTAGAACTATGATTTGCGCTAGGCATAAAATTCCTAAGTGTGAAATTTGAAGAAAATAGTTACTTAGGAACTATACCATCATTGCGAAAATCAAAATGAAATGCATGATGATTATGTTTGATTTTGCAATATTATTTGAAATAAAGTATTGTGCTATGATGGTAAAATAATTTATAAGAACTAATGCAAAAAAGATTGAAATTAATTATCTAACAAAATTCCAAAGCAATATTTTAACTTATTTCTAAGACAAATTTAAATTTATCTAGAACTAGTGTGTAAAAAGTGAATTCATTATCAATTTGGATTGTCATGATGATACAAAATCTCTCAAGTAACAAATGTGTGTGCTTTGTAAATGTTGATTTACCAATTTTGAGTAAGGAAATGATAAGGCAAACTTAAATGAACCAATGTGTGTGCGAGTGAAATGTTCATTTGACCATGATTTTGCGCATGCAATGGTACTGAACTACTATGTAAATTAAATTACAAAAAGCTAGCTAATCCAATTGCGAACATTGGTCTGTACAAAAGAGGAATTACTAATGTGACAGACATATTGGTATGTGAGAAGGAATTACCCAATGTCAAGCAAGTTGGGCACAAATCACATGTTATGGGGTTTACCTCATGATTTTCGAATAATTGAGAGATTCCAAGGATTCAAGTTCAATACTCCCTTCTTTTCTTCACATTTATAGGATAGGGATTTCTTGTTCATTTTTGAACAAGGGGATTTTATTGCTTTGGAACATTTTTCTTTTATTTTTTTTGCTTTTTTCTTTTCTTTTCTCTTTTTCTTTTTCTTTTCTTTTTTCTTTTCGTTTTTCGAGATACTTGCCTAGATTAGACGTGGGGCAAGGGATTTTATTCGGGTAGGGAGGAGCTTGTCCTTTTGCCCATTTCTCAGTATTCTAGACCATGCACATGATAGGATAGCAAAAAAACTCTTTCACTTAAGGTATTTAAGATTTACTAAGTAGTATCATTTTTATCGAATTTGCAACAAATCTTTTTTAATATGTAAAATGTGTTCTTGGTTCAAGAAGTAGCAAGATCATTCGTAATACTCAAAATTATTTAATGAAGTAAGAGTGTGCTTTGATACAAGAGAGATTTATAATCAAAGCAACAAAATCAAAATTTATTAAATACGAATTTTAGTGCATGGTTCAAGATAACTTTTGAATTTATCTGAAGTAAATTAAAATGTAACTTGCAATCTTAGTAGATAATAAATGCAGAAATATTGATCTAATAATGCTTTGAAATATTTTTTTGAATTTTGTAATTTTTTTGGTTATTTTTGAAAAAAATATTTACAACTATGTACAATGATGAGGCTCTTGTCTTTATGCATAATATCTTTTCAGATGCATAATATTCATGGGTTCCTTGAGATCTTCTCCATCCAAGGTAGCCAATATATATGCACCTGATTCAAATTTAGCAGTGATGATAAATGGTCCAAGCCAATTTGGTTGGAATTTTCCTTTGAGGTCTTTTCTTGCATTAGTATTTTTTTTATTTTCTTTTAAGACTAAATCTCCAACTTCAAATGATCTATTATGGACTTTTGTTGCATATGATCTTTTAAGTTTGTCTTGGTAGGCACGGAGATGTTCTAAAGCATAGATGCACTTTTCGTCTAGAAGTTCCAACTAACTCAATATGCCAGCACGATATTCATCTCCTACTTCAACATCTTGAAGTAACAGAGCTAAAGAAGGAACTTCTAACTCAAATCGAAAAACCGCTTCAGCACCATAGACCAAGACAAAAGGTGAAGCGCTAGTAGGAGTACGAACACTAGTTTGACAAGCCCACAAAGCGGGATATAATTGTATGTGCCAGTCACGGCCTATTTTATTAACCAATATTTTTAGGATTTTGATTAGTGTTTTATTAGATGCTTTAGCTTGGTCGTTTCCTTGTGGATAGTAAGGAGTAGACCATCTATGTTGAATTTATATTTTTGACATAATTTTTTGACATCTTTGTTTTTGAAGCATGTACCATTGTCGAAAATGAGATTAGATGGAATTCCAAATCTACAAATGATTTGATTGAAGATGAATTTGGAGACTTGAACTCCTATGCAAGAAGCTAAAGGTATAGCTTCAACCCACTTTGTAAAATATTTTTTTGCAGTTATTATAAATTTATGACCATCAGATGAAACAGGGTTGATTTTACCAATAATATCTAAACCCCATTTAGAGAAGGGCCAAGGAGTAGCTATGGTTTGGAGTTCCTGAGCAGAAGCATGGACAAGGTCAGTATGTCTTTGAAATTTGTCACAATGACATACATAATAATTATCATCCTTTTCCATAGAAGGCCAAAAATAGCCCATTCTAAGGAGTTTTTAGCAATGGCACTTCCACTAAAGTGTCCTCCACAGGATCCATCATGGACTTCACTTAAGGCTTTCTTATATTCTTCTAGGTTTAGACATCTTAACAGGATACCCTCAAAATATACCCTCAAAAGGTATTACCAATGATTACGAAGTGAATAACTCGCTTACGCAGTAACCTACGTTGGTTTCTATCGAATCTTTTAGGGAAATTCCCATTCTACAAAAGGTTAAAAATATCTGTGTACCAAGGTTCTGGGGTAATTTCATTAATAAAAATTACATTCAATGGCTCTAAGTAGGATTTAGAGGAAGCAAGTTCTTGGATTTTATGAATAATGATAGTGGCACATTCATCATCCAACTCCAAAGGCATTAAAGAGGCGGTCGCAGCCATAGCATCGACAACACGGTTGCTGGTTCTAGGAATGGCTTCTAAAGTCACCTTTTAAAATAATGAAACAAGCTTAAGCACATATTCTTTATAAGGGCGAAGTTTCTCATATCATGTTTGGTAAACTTCATTTATTTGATTTATCATGAGTTGATAATCCCCAAAAACTAATAAAACTTTAATCTTTAAAGCTAAAGCAGCTCGTAATTCAAGGATTAGAGCTTCATATTCTGCAGTATTATTAGTACATACGAATTGTAATTTAAAAGATAAAGGTATTAGGTGCTTTTGAGGAGATATTAATATGGTACCTGCACCAACGCCACTCATACATCTAGCTCCATCAAAAAACAATGTCCAGGTTTCAGAATGATCTTCTTCTAAATTAATACACTCATCTGAAAATTCAATATTCATGGGATGAGTAGACTCCATAGGAGCAGCGACTAACTGATCAGCTATAACTTGGCCTTTTATGGATTTTTTACCGATAAATGCAAGTTCAAACTCACTAATAGCAAGAACCCACTTAGCTATGCATCCTGATAAGTATGGTCTACTCATCAAGTACCTTAATGGGTCAGATTTATCAATGACATATGTTTTTTGACTAAGCATATAATGTCGCAATTTTTGTGTAGAAAACACAAATGCTAAACAAAGTTTTTCTAATGGAGTATATTTCATTTCATAACTTATTAAAGTTCTACTTATATAATATGTGGCTCGTTCCTTCTTTTCATCGTCGATTTGAGCCAACATAGCTCCAAGTGCCAGTTCTGAGACAAAAATATATAAAATGAAAGGACAATATGGTCTAGGTGGAACAAGCACTGGAGGAATAAGAAGGTATTGCTTAATGCTATCAAAAGCTTCTTGAAATTCCTTATCCCATGGAAAGAAATATTTTTCTTAAGTAATTTAAGAAAAGGTTATGTTCTATTTGCCAATTTATCAATGAAACAACAAATATCTTGTAACTTTCCTTGCAAGCTTATTAATTTTGATATGTTTTTAGGAGGTGGCATATCACAGATAGCCTTGATATTTAAAGGATCTATTTCTATGCCTCACATAGAAACAATGACTCCTAATAATTTTCCAGATTTTACTCTAAATACACATTTTTTGGGGTTTAAACATATCTGATATTCTCTTAATCTATCAACCACTTTTCTTAAATCATTAATGTGATCATCTTCTTTAGTTAAGCGAGCTATAATTTCATCCACATAATCATGAAAAATGTTATACATCATATCATGAAAAATATATGTCATAGCTCTTTGATATGTTGCACCAACATTCTTTAAATCGAAGGGCATGACTTTCCAACAAAAGGTCCCCCAAGGGGTAATAAAAGTTGTCTTAGCTTGGTCTTCAAGAGCTATTCTAATTTTGTTGTATCCTGAAAAACCATCCATAAGAGATAACATCCCACTCCAAGCTATAAAATCTATAATTTGATCCATATTAGGGAGAGGAAAGTCATCCTTAGGGCATGCAACATTAATATCTCTAAAATCTATGCAGACCCTTTTAGTAGCTTCTTTCTTAGTTACTGGAACGACATTTGATATCCACTCAGCATATTCAATAGCTTGTATAAACTTTACATTCAAAATCTTATCTAATTCACTTTTAACTAGTAGTGCTACTTTAGGATGCATTTTTCTAAGTTTTTGTTTTACGGGTTTAGCATTAGGGCACACTACTAGATGGTGCATAACTACAGAATGATCTAGGGCTGGCATATCTGCATATGTCCAAGTGAAGATGTCAGGATATTCGGTAAGGAATTCAATTATAGCTTTTGTTTTTCTTTACTTAACTCAGATCCAATTTTGACCATGCGATGATTCTCTTTTGTTCCAATGTTTATTTTTATGATATTGTCTACAATAATATTCAACTCTCTTTCAAAGTTAGGAGGTGCTAGTGACACCCCCATTTCTTGTAGTTATTCTAGCGTATATTTTGCTAATTCTTCTTGTGGGTTAGTAGCTTCTATGTGAGCTACACACAACATTGATCCATCAAAGAAAAAATTATTTATGAGAACTGTTGGCAATTTTGGGTACCTTAGGTACATTGCCCTTGCTCAAGTGTTGATGTTGTCATTGATGTCAAAGAGCGGAAGGGTTTTTGTGAAAACCAAGGCAGACTAAATTATAGGTTTTGTTTAAATCCATGGTCGCGAGTTTCGAAATGGGTTTTTCTTAAAACCCAAGTTAGCTCTTCGTTTTGTTGAAAAAGGTGCTCCGATGATGAAGATATTTAATTTTAAATATCCAGTTTAAATTTTATTTATTTATTTAAAATTTAAATTAATATTTTAAAATTAAATTAAAGTCGTTCACCAGCTTGTTTTCAAAGCCGACGTTGCTAGGGTTTTGCAATGGATCAATTAGGGTTTCCTGTTGACAAAGCAAGGTTAAGCAACCGAAAAATTCTAGGGTTTCATGTTGACCTAATTAGGGTTGCAGCCAACGTGTTTGAGAATGTTTTGATGGGATATTCTCTTTTATAAAAAGGCGGGACTGTTGCAAGGTTGAAGAGGGGGTGTGATGCGATATATGCGAATGAAGTTCGTGTGCAGCAGAGTGTAAGTCGGTGATAGTTCTCTGGAGTTAAAGAAAATAGATCACAACGATGAGATAGTGAGTGAGTGCGTATCGACTGATCGAGAACAAAGAGAGCGATATGCAGACGGCGTGTTTAAAGTCCGAGGCAAAAATACGCAGATGGTAGAAGTGAGATTTCATGGAAGGTGCAGCAGAGTGAGTGGTGCAAAGAGAAGATAAGAACACGGTATGCAGAAGTCATGTTCCGAGTGTGAAATGACAGTGTGCTAGTTGTAGAAGTAATATTTCTATGAAGTTGCAGTAGAGAACACAGAGAGATATAGAGGAGTGGTTGAAAAAGTGTGAATCATTTTTCACAGCAGCAGTCGAATGTCGACAAGCAGCAGAACGCAAGAAAAACAGCAGATCGTGCAAATTGAGGTGACAGTTTAATTATGCAATTTTTATTACTATCTCCAAGTTGTAGCTTGGTAAAAGGGGTTGGTGCCTCTTTCCAGCTTAGAGCTGGAAAAATTGGAGTTGGTGCTCCATTCACGTTGTAGCAGATAAAATTTAGAGGTTGGTGCCTCTTACCAGTTGGTGCTGGTGAATGATTATGTAAAGTTGTAGCTTTGCATTTGACTGGATTTGGATGGTCGTCCAAGCAGTCCTTTTGAGGAGTAGCCACATCGATGAACCTCGTTAAAATGTCGTGTTATGTGTGATGCTCTTAGTACTTTTATTATTTATGTTTTAATCTATTGTAGTTTACTTAAAAGTCTAAATTGCTTTTAAGTTTTTAAAGAACACACTGATTCACCCCCCTCTCGAGTGTCATTGTGATTATAACAATTGGTATCAGAGCCAGGTTCTCAATTTTGGCTAAATCGATCGAGGTTGATCTTGGATTAGTACACAATGGCTAAGAAGAATAGATCCTCATCCAAAAAGGCATCCCGACCAGTTTCGGTTCCTATGGTTGAGAAAATTGAACCGGAAATGGCAGAAGGAATGAACTCCGAAGTTGAAGAAGTTGAGGTGAAGTTGATTTAGAGGGTGAGCTAGTGTCTGCCCTTACGGAATGGGAATTGGAGAAAAAGAAGAATGAAAAATTGTCAAGGAAACTTAAGGATGCAAACAACATTATTGCCAGTTTAAAAATACAGACTGAAGAATACAAGAAAATATCTGAAGATCTAGAAATACAGGTATCCATGAAGATAGACCACTGCAGCAAATTGGAAGAAGAAAATGTGAGTCTTCGAATACAGATACAAGAGCTGGATCAAAAAATCAACTGTCATGTAAAACGTGAAGAAAGCTCGATGAAATTGGACAAAATTTTGAGCGATCAAAGATCCACAGGTATCAAATTTGGTCTCGGATTTTCTGAAGGAGAATCATCAACTGGACCAAAAGCAAGCAATGTTGAAAGTGAAAAGAACAAAGACAAGAATCAAGCAAAAGAAAGATATAATGCCAGACCTGAAATAGCAGCTGACAATGATGGCTTTACTAAGGTCACACATCAAAATAATAGAAGATCCAAGGCTCCAGCAACAACCTGGCCAAGACCATATTTCAGGTTTAATCATTATTTCTATGGTTTTTGTTTCAAGTGTAATGTTTATGGGCATAAAATTGTTGACTGCAAATACAACGTAGGTCCAAGAAGTTTCACTAGTAGAAATGTGTTTGCTCCTTTAATGAGTTATGCAGTAGAGTGTTTTAAGTGTCACAACTTTGGTCATATTGCCAAAAATTGTCGTAGTATGTCTGTTTCATATCAACCTCATGAAAGCAGATTTCAACCGTATAGAGCAAAACAAAATAGAATTTATACTGAAGGATATGTGCAAAATTCTAAAAAGGGGAAGTCACAGCTAGAACCCAATACCACAGTTAAAACATAATGGAAACAAAAAGAACAGCTCAGGAAAGAACAGGATTCTTTAATAGTGCAGACAACTTTTAGAGCTCAGAATAAACATGTTCCTTGGATTCTTGATAGTGGTTGCTCAAGTCATATGACAGGTGACAAACAGAAATTTGAAAATCTACAAAAGTATGAGGGTGGTTCTATAAAATTCGGCAACAATGACGGAGCCAAAATAATAGGTAAAGGAACAGTCAAAATTAGTGAAGGAAAGATCAAGTCAGAGGAAGTTTTATATGTGGATGGTTTGAAACATAATCTATTGAGTGTGAGTCAAATCGTGACAAAGGACATGAAGTAGTTTTCAAGAAGCATGGTTGTGAAGTCAGAAAAATAAACAGCAGGAAATTAATAGCAACCGGCTCAAGGACGTCTGGCAATCTGTACACACTCTCAGAGTTTTCAGAAGGTATGTGCTTCATGGGACAAGAAAAAGAGAATTGGTTGTGGCATAAGAGGCTTGGACACATAAGTTTTGATAATCTGGTAAGAATTAGCGCTAAACAAGCAGTGAGAGATATTCCAATCATTAAAAAACCTGCAAATAGTATGTGTGCTTCATGTCGGAAGGGTAAACAGACTGCAGTTTCGTTTAAAACAAAAGAACATCACACTAACAAGCTTGGTCAAAACAGGTTTAGTCAGAATTGGCTTAGTCAGAACATGTGGATTCAAAGAACAGGTATGCCTAAAAGAAACAACACTATTACTTGTTATAAGTGCAACAATAAAAGTCACACTATCAGACAGTGCAGAGTTGAAATTCCAGGATATAGGAACAAGAACAGTGGCATGATCAAGTCCAAGGATCAGAACAATGACAGGAACAAGAATATGGTCAAAGAGTTCAAGAGAAGACCCGGCAAGGAAGTTATAGACGTTGATGTTGATCAGTGCCTAATGGGAGTTTTACTCCCACCCCAAAATTAATCACCTCATTAGGAGGTGGGGGAGGGACTAAGCTAAGAGGCTCATTCTTAGTTTTGAGCCCCAAAGGTGGCCCTTTGCCATTGATGACAAAGGGGGAGAGATATGAGTAAGGGGGAGAGCTTCAAGTGAAGAGGAAAGCTTCAAGTCAGGGGGAGCAAAACTTCAAAGAGATTGATTTCAATTTTGGCTCTTGAAGATGTGTTTTTAGTAAAGGGTTGCCATCAATGACAAAGGGGGAGATTGTTGGCAATTTTGGGTACCTTGGGTACATTGCCCTTGCTCAAGTGTTGATGTTGTCATTGATGTCAAAGAGCGGAAGGGTTTTTGTGAAAACCAAGGTAGACTAAATTATAGGTTTTGTTTAAATCCATGGTCAGCAGTTCTAAAATGGGTTTTTCTTAAAACCCAAGTTAGCTCTTCGTTTTGTTGAAAAAGGTGCTCCGATGATGAAGATATTTAATTTTAAATATCCAGTTTAAATTTTATTTATTTATTTAAAATTTAAATTAATATTTTAAAATTAAATTAAAGTTGTTCACCTGCTTGTGTTCAAAGCCGACATTGCTAGGGTTTTGCAACGGATCAATTAGGGTTTCCTGCTGACAAAGCAAGGTTAAGCAACCGAAAAATTCTAGGGTTTCATGTTGACCTAATTAGGGTTGCAGCCGACGTGTTTGAGAATGTTTTGATGGGATATTCTCTTCTATAAAAAGGCGGGACTGTTGCAAGGTTGAAGAGGGGGCATGATGCGATATATGCGAATGAAGTTCATGTGTAGCAGAGTGTAAGTCGGTGATAGTTCTCTGGAGTTAAAGAAAAGAGATCGCAGCGATGATATAGTGAGTGAGTGCGTATCGATTGATCGAGAACAAAGAGAGTGATATGCAGACGATGTGTTTAAAGTCCGAGGCAAAAAATACGCAGATGGTAGAAGTGAGATTTCATGGAAGGTGCAGCAGAGTGAGTGGTGCAAAGAGAAGATAAGAACGCGGTATGCAGAAGTCGTGTTTCGAGTGTGAAATGACAGTGTGTTGGCTGTAGAAGTAATATTTCTGTGAAGTTGCAGCAGAGAACGTGGAGAGATATAGAGGAGTGGTTGAAAAAGTGCGAATCATTTTTCACAACAGCAGCCGAATGTCGACAAGTAGCAGAACGCAATAAAAACAGTAGATCGTGCAAATTGAGGTGACAGTTTAATTCTGCAATTTTTATTACTATCTCCAAGTTGTAGCTTGGTAAAAGGGGTTGGTGCCTCTTTCCAGTTGGAGCTGGAAAAATTGGATTTGGTGCTCCATTCTGTTGTAGCAGATAAAATTTAGAGGTTGGTGCCTCTTACCAGTTGGTCCTGGTGAATGATTATGTAAAGTTGTAGCTTTGCATTTGACTGGATTTGGATGGTAGTCCAAGCAATCTTTTTGAGGAGTAGCCACATCGGTGAACCTCGTTAAAATGTCGTGTTATGTGTGATGCTCTTAGTACTTTTATTATTTCTGTTTTAATTTGTTGCAGTTTACTTAAAAGTCTAAATTGCTTTTAAGTTTTTAAAGAACACACTGATTCACCCCCCCTCTCAGTGTCATTGTGATTATAACAATTGGTATCCAGAGATATATCATGACATATATCCTCCTCTAAACATTCATCCAAAGAGGTAATCATTTTTGGATAGACCATAGTTAACATATTATAATTATGTATCATTTTAAAAGGTTCTTTTTTTTCCATATATTCTTGATATGTTACTAGGTGGTCATCATTTTCATATGGGAATGGTTCTGTTTTTGTAGGTATATAACCAAGACCACATCGGGTTGGCCACTCTTTGACTTCCAAAGGTTATTTTATACCATTTTCATGAGGTCCTAAACCTTTACCTCTATAACCCATATCAAACATCATTGGTTTTGATTTTATATATCCATCAGAAAAATAACATTTAGAAAATCCATCTTGATCAATTGTAATTTTTACAATTGAAAATTTTCCCCAATCATATCCTACATAAACAAAGGCACAAATTCCAATATGATAGATGCTTCCCTTCTTTGGTAAGCCTAATGTTCGGGGAGATGGTGGTAATTTAGATAGTACCAAGGAGTCTTCAGTAGCAAAATTAACTTCTTCTATTGTTGCCAGTATCGAAGATAAATCCAATAATACTTCATCCGAAATGGCATATGAAGGAGATGGATTATCTTCTTCAATTGGTTCTTTAAATGCTATAAATTTAAATGTTGTAGATTCAAGAGGTGGATATTCTATTATAGGTTTAGGAAATGGTTTAAATATAGGTTCATAAGGTGATGATGATAATCATGTTGATGATTTAGATTGTGTTTTTGATGATGTGGATTTAGAAGGTGATTTAGCTTTAGAAATTTTTGATGATGAAGATGGACTAGGATGAACAACAGACATAGCAGGACAAAATGGAACTCCTACAGGTTCTGCCATAGCACACATATCAAATGGTCTAGGATCTCTATGAATAGTGACTAATTGATTTTTAAATTTAAATTTACCACATTGATGTAACGTGGAAGGTACTGCTCTCATCGCATTGATCCAAGGTCGACCTAGAAGAATGTTGTACGATGCAAAACAAGGTACAACAAACACAGTCGTATATAATATTCTTGGACCAACCTACAATGGAATCTTCATAACTCCACATGTTTCTTGAGTTTCATCATTAAATGCTTTAATAATCATTTCAGATTTTTTCATATCTTCTTTCTTAAATCCAAACCTTTGAAAGAAATCATATGTGCATATGTTTAGTGATGATCCATTGTCAATTAAGACTCTTTTAACTCCTACGTCTCCAATCAATGATGTGATGTACATAGGATTATCCCCATACATACTATGAGGAGGGATATCTTTATCACATAAATCTATGAATTTTGTTTCATCCAAAGTTACAACATTTACTACTGCATTAGGTTCAATATCTTCAGGTAACATCATCTTACTTAGAGTTTTCATTAATTCTTCTCTATGCATAGAAGAAGTTCTTAAGAGGTCCAAAAGAGATATTCTTGCTATGATAGTAGCTAATTGCTCATTTATATCATATGGGAATCTTTGTTGTGGATTGGCTACATTATTTCCCTTAGTAGGGTTTTTTAAAACAAATGGGGTTGTTTTCTCACTTTGGTCCTGAGAATTTTGATTTTGTGCTTGTTGCCTTGTAACCACTCTGATGGTACCTACAATATTACTATGTCGTGGATCACCAAAATGGGGTCTAACATTTTATGCTTGCTCATTTGAAAGCCATTATTGAGATTATGGTCTAGTAATCGTCCTTCTTGAAAATGGTTCTTCTGGGATCAATAAATCTGTAATAGGTGTGACTTGATCTGATTCATATTCAAAACTATTTGAATCAAATCTCTGCTTCACTTTCTGTTTCACTTTCTTCATCACTTTCTTCAAAACTATTTTTGTTGCTAATTTGACATTTTTGGATTAAGAACTTGAGAAAATATAGAAGCAAATGGTTGCTTTTGTTGTTTAAATTTTACTTTAGTGTTGCTAACAACCATATTAAATGACTGTATTTTTGGTTTTGAAACAATCTGATTCAAAGGTACCATGTTTTGAGTAGATGGTCCTACTTGATTATCATCTTGGTCTGTTGAAGGCATATAAGATAATAGATTTGTATGAATCCGAAATGCAGCTGCCAAAGCAGATTCCATATCACCTTCTCCTGAATTATCCATTTGTACCGCTTGACTAAATTTCCCTATATGATATTTTATGAATTGAGTAAAATTTGAAAGAGATTCAAATTTTACATTTTCCTTTTCATATAAAGTAGGTTCATTAGGATCTTTTATTTTTTCTTCCTCATTATCACCTTCATCTTTTGAAGGTACATCTTCTTCAAAAAGTGCTCTATCTTCAAAATCATCTTGTTCTTGTTCTCCCATATTATCGTTATCTACTTGTTTACCACTTCTTAATTTGGGCATATTGTTTTTAGAATAATTGTTTTTGCAGATATATATCTTATATATATATATATATATATATATATATATGCAAAAATTTTGGGGTATATATGATATATATATACCTAACTAAATAAATAAAATACTTATGGTTGATTTTTTGATTTTAAGTTTTTTTTTTTTCCTTTTGTGATTTTCTTGGTTTTTTAAGTTGCAACAACAAAGCAAACACACCTATATAATATTATGCCTTAATTTTCTTGAAAAAGTCTATATATATCATTAATAGGTTCAAGTTGATCTGGTGTCATGTAATGTTCCTCTTCGAAGTGGAAATTGTCTTTTAATAATCTTATGAAATGTGCTAATGTAATACAATTGACTTCTAAGTTTGACGTGTAAAAATACAACTCATGACAATATTCTCGATAAATCACAGCTCTAGGAACTCTATTAAATTTTCTCTTATCATCTAAGACAACCTCTCGATTTTCAACACGTGATAAAAATTTATGTACTACTATTGCATCTTCCAGATAATCTTCAAAGGAATAAAAGCTTGGAGAAATTATAGCTCTTTTGTCGGCTAACCACCTATCACATGTTCTTTGAAGGTCAAAATAGAAGGGTGCGCTATAGGGATCCATGATTCTGGATAAGTCAAATCTTATGATTTCCTTAAGTTCGAGTTCGTTAGCTCTTATAACTTCTACTTCTCCAAATCTCAGGGTATGGCACACTACCTAATGAAGAAAATTCTTGGTTTGCTAGTATTGTCCTAACATTTATGCGAACATCTCTCCTTATGTTATAATCTAACATCTATGGGATGCAAAGTTATGTGTTTTAACTAATGTTTTTGTTTGATTTTTTTGTTTGTTTTTGTAACTGTTTAGAATATCAGAAGAAATGCCTATGTTTCACGTCGGGTTCACCAAAGAATGCAGGTCTAAATTTTTCGCACCCCTTTCCTTCAGGCTGATGGATCCGCACCTAGAAGGGGGATGGGAAAAAGATAGGTCTACACCTCAGAGGAGAGGTACTTGAGTTTGTACCCTCTTATGGTGATTTTTTGACGAATGGATTTTGGGTTCACCAGGAAACGTTTTGTGGCAGTTTCCATGCCTAGGCTTAGGAATTGGTTTAGATGTGTTCTTTTTAATCCAATATCATACAAGCCTAAGTTTGGCCAATATGCAACTAACTTAATCTATATGTGCTTTTTAGCTTAAATGCAAGCAACAAATAACAGATAACAAGATGCAATAAGATAATACAATGCCTAAAGTGATTAAAAATCTTACCTTAATCCGGATGTCTGATGAAGTTTTTGCTTTTGTATGTATTCCAGATCGTACACAAACAGGCGATATCATATTACGATATTGCAAGATCGTATTACGATTCTGCAATATCGTAACTCGAACAGAGACAAAATGATCTGATTTTGACAGAAGATAACAAATGCATGTGTTAACAATATGAGATTTATGATTGGGTGAACTCCAAGGATGCAGATGATGAAATTGAATCTCCTATGTGATAAATATGCTAAATGAAATACATATTTAATGACAAAATATAAATAAATTGTGAACCAGGGCTCGGGGTTGCCTCCAAGCAAGCTACAGGCAAGATCGTAGCCTTTTGAGCAAGATCATACTCTAAACCTGCGAGTTCGTACTACGATCATGGTACTACAACATCCAACGTGCGATGATCGTCTCTGATCCTGCAAGAAAAATTGAAATAACTAGAGCTAGATGCAAAATTGGACTAAGTTTTCTAAAGTGTGATGGAGCCAAGAGAATTGCAGAGGGGATGGTCTGATTAAATAGGTAGGGGAGAGTGTCTAGAATAGGGAGGATATTGGATTGTTGCAACTCCTTCCAAGTTTAGGAAAAATTGAATGGATTCGATCTCTCAGATCCCGTGCAGTTACACAAACAGAGGTAAGGAACCATTTAACTAACTTTGTATTTTTTTAATTTTGATTTTTTTGTTTCAGGGCAAGATCGTATTACGATCGACGATATCGTATGCCGATCGTATTGTCTGAAATCATGCTACGATTTTAGAGTTTGTACTATGATCTTGCTAATAATAGTAAGATCTCATCAAAGAGGCATGAATTTTAAGGTAATAAATGCATAATACAATTTTTGCAATTTTTGTGTTTTTCATGCAAATGTGTGAAATGAAATGAGTCAATTTTAAGGTGTTACAATGAGATTACCATTAACTACAACTTGAGTAGAGGCACAGATGAATAAGACCTTGATTTTATCCACTACCCATTTGTTGAAGCCAATCCATTCCATCATACTAAAAATAAACGACCAATCCACCCGATCATAGGCTTTGTCAAAGTCAATCTTAAGCATAATGGCTTTTTGCCCACTTTCCTGTGCCCATTCCAAAGTCTCCCAAGTAGTCAAGACCATATCAAGAATGAACCTACCCTTGATAAAACCTGTTTGCTCCCATCTCACAATCCTAGTAGCAACATATCTGAAGCAAAGAGCCAATACCTTAGCCACAATCTTATAGGAAACATTTAAAAGAGTGATAGGTCTCCATCCCCCCATAGTATCTTTCCTGTTAGCCTTCGGGATAAGCTTAATCAGACCTTGATTAAGCATATTGGAAAAGGAGCCTTTCTCAAGCACTTCTTGAATCATCTTAGTATCATCATTACCCATAGTATCCCAAAAAACTTTGTAGAATTCAACATGAATGCCATCAGGACCCAGAGATTTGCCATCCTTCATTTTCTTAAGCGCTTCAAACAATTCATTCTTTGAAAATAAATCAGCTAGGTGATCTTTTTCATAACTATATACCTTCTGAGGAACACACTTCTTAAACTCTTATCTAGCCTCCAAAACCTCAAGACTCAAAGGATAAATAGAAAAGATCTTACAAAATGATCTTCAACAGTGGCTCGACTACTATCATCATCTTCCATTAATCTATCATCAGCAGTGTGAAGAGCAGTGATTCTCTCAGCAAAAATTTTATTTTTAATGTGACTAAATAAAAAATTGAGAGGGGGTATCTCCTTGCTAAAGCTAATGAATCCTACTTCTAATACGGGCACCTCTGCTAACGTAATCCTCATAGAACCTGATTTCATGTTCACACTTAAATGCTTTCTCCTAAAGCTGAACATTAAAAGAATCATCTTCAAGGTCTCTTAGGGCTACCTCTAAGTCCTTCCTGAGTTGTTTTAATCTTCCCTTCCTTCTCCTAGCAACCAATATGCCCCAGTCCCTCAAAAATTTGACAGTGTGCTTTATAGCCACTTCCCAGTAACCAATCCAGCTAGAGCCAACCAGATGTGGCTCCAAATTTCAAACACAATGAATCAGATCCCTTCAGGCTTTAGAATCCATATGAGAAACAATAAGTTTGAAGGGAAGTTTCTTATCCACCACAACAACTCCACCAAATAAAATGGAAGAGCTAATAGGGAAATGATCAAAACCGAAGGTCGAAAGATCCACAAAAATAGCTCTGCTCCCTCGACCAATACATGTAAACACATTTTTGTCCACATAAATCCTATCCAAACGAGCCATGATTATGTCTCCCCCTCTTCTCTTATTAGACCAAGAGAACCATCCTCTAGATTCTAGAGACTTTTGCCTAAAATTAGCATCAAATATTTGTAAATAAGCCTTCAAGCTACACTAAGAGTCCTTCTTAGCACCTGTAATACAACCAAATGAGATTGTAAACTCATTGTATATATTTCCAATCATTGGTTACAATTTATAGGAAATGATAGAACCTATTTTGAAGCAAACAAGATGGCCTTCACTTATTCTCGTAACCAAACTTAATTTAAAAGATACTAACAAATCTCCTATTTGCACTCAACAACTTCTAGAATAGAACTAAGCATAGCTACGTAGGAAAAACTGAATCAAAGTCCAACATTCTCCCCCTTAAAGTTGAGAGGGCTGACAAGACAGTCTCTCAGCTTTATATACTGAGCTTTAGCAACTCCTTTGGTGAAGATGTCCGCTATGTTGTCCAAAGTGCTGCAATGTTTTAGCTCAACCACCTGTTTCTCCACCATGTCTCTAATGAAGTGATACTTCATGTCGAAGTGCTTTGACCTCTTGTGGTGGATAGGATTATGTGCCAATTGGATGGCACTCATATTGTCACAATACAATATGGTAGGATCACTTTGTCTCTCACCTATTTCTTCAAGAACTTTTCTCAACCATAAGGCTTGGGTACTAGCATTTGTGATTGCTATGTACTCAGCCTCAGTAGATGATAATGCTACAACAATTTGCTTTTTAGAACTCCATGTAATTAGTCCTGACCCAAGACTAAAACAATTCCTTGAAGTAGATTTCCTATCATCTATATTGCTGCCCCAATCACTATCACTAAAGCCAACTAATTTTACAGCATTACATTTGTGGTAATGGATCCCATAATCCAATGTACCCTTTACATATCTCAAAATTCTTTTAGTTGCTTGTAGATGAAGTTCAGATGGATCAGCCATATACCTTGAAACTAGAGAAACAACATATTGAATATCCGACCTTGTGTTGGTGAGGAACATTAGACTCCCAACCATGCTCCTGTAAGTGGTCTTGTCAACTTTTGGTGCTCCATCTTCTTTGCATAATTGTATCCCATGACCTATTGGAGTTGCAACAGACTTGCATTGCTCCATAGCAAATTTCTTTATCATGTCATGAGCATATTTATGTTGACATATGAAGATCTCATTTCCTATTTGATGTACCTCCATTCCTAGGAAGTAATGCATCAAACCTAGATCCTTCATTTCAAACTCTTTCATCATGGAGTGTTTGAACTCCTCATTCATTTTATCACTACTACCCATGAATATTAGATCATCCACATATAAGCACACAATGAGAATATCTTTACCTTGTTTCATGTAGTAGAGAGTAGGTTCACTTTTGCTCCTAGTGAATCCATACTTTTGAAAGTAGCCATCAATGCGTGAGTACCATGCTCTTGGTGCTTGCTTTAGGCCATACAATGCTTTCTTCAATTTGTAGACAAGGTTCTCCTTACCTTGTTCTTCAAAGCCTTGAGGTTGTTGCACAAAAACCTCTTCATTCAAGTACCCATTGAGAAAGGCACTCTTAACATCCATGTGTTGAATTTTCCACCCTTTGTGGGCAGCCAAAGAAAGTACTAGTCTAATGGTCTCTTGTCTAGCAACAAGAGCAAAGGTCTCCTCATAGTCAATCCCATACTTTTGAGTAAACCCTTTTGCTACTAGCCTTGCCTTGTGTCTTTCAATGCTCCCATCAGCATTGAACTTGGTCTTATAGACCCATTTACATCCAACACATTTCTTGCCCTTAGGAAGCTCCACTAGCTCCCAAGTATCATTCTTTTTTATAGAGGTCATTTCCTCTTTCATGGCCTGTTGCCATACATCATGAGTACATACTTTTTCATAACTAGATGGCTCTAGCTCTACACTAGTCATTAAAGCATAGTTTACAACATCTCCCTTAGGCTCTTGAGAGTCTTCATCACCATACATGTGCAAATTTTCAAGTCTTTTCAAGACTTCATTCATTTCACTAGCTTGGCTTCTAGTGTATCTTCTTTGAAAATTCTTGTCCATCATTTGGTAGGAGGGATGGTACTGAAGTGTTCTCTTACCTCTTGATGGTGAATCTACTTCCATTGGCATTGGAGAAGAACTTGCTGATCTTTGTGGAGAAAAACTTGGAGTAGCACTTGTTGTACTTGGAGTAGAACTCTTCTTTGGACTTGGAGGAGGATTTCCAGTGCTGATTTTATTAATGGGCTGCACTTGAGAGGAGCTTGCATCTTGAGATCCATCATCAACAAAAAGTTTTTGATGACCCCATACTCCCCCTTCATCAAAAATCACATCTCTAGAAATTACAACTTTGTGTGTTTTTGGATTGTAGAGTCTATATGCCTTTGAAGACTCACAATACCCAATGAAAATACATGCTTGAATTTTGGGATCAAGTTTCTTTCTTGTCTCATCAGGAATGTGTGCATATGCAAGACAACCAAAAACTTTGAAGTGCTTTACATTTGGCTTTTTGCCATACCATCCCTCATATGGAGTTATCCCATCTAAACTAGAAGTGGGACTCCTATTCAAAATGTAAACACTTGTCCTAACAACATCAGCCCAATACATGTTACTGAGTTTCTTTGTTTGAAGCATTGATCTAGCCATTTCTACAATAGTGTGGTTCTTCCTTTCAGCCACACCATTTTGTTGTGGGGTGTAGGCAGTAGTTAATTGCCTTTTGATCCCACAATATTTACAATATTTGAGAAATGCATTTGAACAAAACTCCCCTCCTCTATCAGTCCTTAATATTTTTACAACATACTCACTTTGATTCTCTACATTATTTTTGAAATCCTTGAAACATTCAAAAGCTTCATCTTTAGTTTTCAAAAAATAAATCCAACACATTCTAGAGAAATCATCAATGAAAGTGAGAAAGTAAGAATTGTTACCCAAGATTTTGGTATTCATTGGACCACAAATGTCCGAATGTACCAATTGTAGTGGATGGCTTGCTCTCCATGCTTGTCCTCTTGGAAACTTTGTTCTTGAGTGCTTTCCCAAAACACATCCTTCACACACCTCCTTGTGCTCTTCAAATTTTGGTAATCCACACACCATAGCTTGAGAAGTCAACAACTTCAAGCTTGCAAAATTAAGATGACCATATCTCAAGTGCCAAAGCACACTTGGATTTTCTATGGCCACACTAGCAAGTTGAGCACCTCCTTGTTCCCCAAACTTAAGAGGAAATAACCTATTCTTTGTCATAGGTACTTGTGTAACAACTCTATTACAATTGTTTTTGTCAAAAATTACACATTTTCCATCTTCAAAAACAAGCCTATAGTTCTTTTCCATGATTTGTCCAACACTAAGCAAATTATGTTGGAGTTTGGGGGTGTAATAGATATTGTTTACCTTCTTTGTGCCTTCTTTTGTTGGAACCTCCATGGCTCCCATGCCTTCAACTTGTAGTGCCTTGTCATCTCCCAATTTGATCTTTGACTTGTAGGTGGAATCCATTGTAGCAAATAGCTCTTCTTTGCCACTCATATGATTTGAGCAACCAGTATCCAAAATCCAAGTTTCATTGAGATTTTGATCTGATTTTCCATAGGTGAGGAACAAATTTGAAGTTCCTTCCTCTTCTCCATAGTTTCCATATTGACCTCTCCCTTCTTGAGAAGTCTTGGACCAACAATCTTTAGCAAAGTGACCAAGCTTACCACAATTGTAACAAGCTTTCTTTGATTTATCACCTCCTCTTCCTCTTCCTTGGTTGCCACCTCTTGATCTACCTCTTCCTCTTCCTTTGCCTCTCCTTTGGCCTCTTCCTTGTCCTCTTCCTTGTCCATTGCCATGAGTCTCACCTTCCTTAGATGAGAATGCTTTTTCATCACCTCCAAAGCTTGATGATGTAGAACCCTGTAGTCTCTCTTCATGAGACATCAAAGAACCAATTAGTGCATCAAAAGTTAGAGTAGACAAATCTTTAGATTATTCAATAATAATAGCAATATGATTCCACTTATGAAGAAGTGTTCTCAACACTTTCTTCACAACCACTTCAGTTTTGATGTCTTCTCCAAGGGTCTGCATTTTGTTTACAATGGCTTTCACTCTCACACAATAATCACCTACTTTTTCATCATCTTGCATTTTGAGATTCTCAAAATCTCTCTTCAAGGTTTGAAGCCTCACTTGCTTCACTTGATTGCTCCCTTGATAGCTATCTTTCAAGGCATTCCATGCTTCTAGGGCTGTTAAACAAGAAGCAATCCTTGGAAAGATGCTTTTCTCCAAAGCTGCTTGGAGATGGTAGAGAGCAAAGGAGTTCTTCTTTTGGGCATCCTTCTTAGTAGTTTTATCAGCTGCACTCAAGGTTGTCCAATCTACTAGGTTCAGTGTAGCCTTCTTCTACTATGTCCCATAACCCTTTGCCAATGAGTAAGGTCTTCATCTTGATAGACCAATACTCATAATCTAGCCCATTAAATTCAGGAATGGGTAGATTATTATTGGTAGCCATTATGCACTAATTAATCAACAAGACTTTTGGAAAATTTTGATGCAAAAATAATACCTCTGTCTCTATTTTCAAAAGAAATATCTCTTATTTTTCTTTGTAGATTGCCAAACTTCTTATTTTTGTGTGAAAAACAGCTTCAATCTAGGCTGGCTGTGTTACACCAGTCTCACACCTAGATTGTTAAAGGACTCAAACTCCTAGTTGTCTGTGTTACAACAGTCTCACCCGCAACTCCTCTTGAAACACCCAATGGGCTTCTCTTTCACACTCTCAAATATTTGCAGGTTGTGATGTTTGATTCTCCAAAGCACCATGCAATCCGTTATGGATCAACAATGCATACGTCACACAGAAGAAATTGTTCCGTTCGGTAGCTTTTGAAATACTTCGAGTGGCATCCGCTCCGCCTTGAGACTACAAAACAAATGTCTCGCTGATCGCAGATCGATCTCATTTTGAACACCGTGCACAATTCACAGCATCCAGCGAAGATCGAGACATCAACAATGAGAATTTTATCTCATTCAACACAGATCCACGTTTGTTTTCCATATTGTTTTTAAATTATAACAACACGTCCTCCGTTGTAAAGCACGTCAGCATAACGTCTGGAAAATTTTATGCATACCTTCTCATTGTTTGATGGTCTTCACAGCAAACTTCATAGCACAACGAGGCTCCTTACGTGTTCTTTCAACGACGTCAACTCCCTTCTCGTGGATCTCCCATAGTTTATCTTCACCAACGCGATTGATGTCTCCAATGCAGCTATCGATTCAGCACAGTCAAATTGAACTCTTTCAATCGTAGCAACGCCTTCTTCACACACAACATACCATGCGAATAGAAAAGAACTTTGTGCAGTTTGGCTCACGTAAAAACAAACGTGATCTTGTCCAGTTTAACACTCCAAACGCGATCTTTTCCTCCAATGAATCAACCATCGTCTGCACTGCGATCAACGAGATCTATGTCTCTTCTACGTGGATTTTTCACATGGATCCTTCACACGATTTTTTTTTATTATAGGAGGGCATACATCTTCAAAAACTTGTAGAATACAAATGTCTACTCCATGTCAACTTTCGTTTGACCAAATGCCAACACATCAACAACAGCGTCGAGCTTGGAAATGGAATTGAATATCCGTTAGATTTACTTGGTGCCTCTTGGGCAACGATACGCTTTTGATCAATCTTACCATCGCATCATCAAAAAACTCCACCATTGATCACTATGTCATAGCAAAATTGTACGCGCAGTAAAATTATTACACGCAGAAACAAGATTCTCATGCGCAATAAAATTTTATCGAACGACACTTAACAAAACTCCCAAGCGTTTGACCAAAAAATTGCGCTCCTCTCGCAGCTTCTCCTGTAGTCAGAGATTATCACCACTCAGTCTGAAACACTCAATGAATTGTTACGATTTGTACCTTCAATGCATTCACAGTCGTTTCTTCAACGGTGGATATTCACAACAGCGCAAGGATTCTTCTTTGTGTCTTTTATTGATCGTCGATTTAATAAAAGACACAACAAACTCTCTCCATGCAGATGAATGTCTTTGTGTGTGTGCTCTCTCTTTGCGTATACACAACACTTGCATTCCAAACACAGTATTTCAAACATCTTTCAATGGTAGAATCTGGGGCTTTCTCCTCTCCTCAAACGAATTGAACTCACAACTGCGTGATGGGCAATCCACCTGTGCTCTAATACCAAAATGAGATTGTAAACTCATTGTATATATTTTTAATCATCGGTTACAATGTATAGGAAATGATAGAACCTATTTTGAATCAAACAAGATGGCCTTCACTTATTCTCGTAACCAAAACTTAACTTAGAAGATACTAACAAATATCCTATTTGCACTCAACAACTTCTAGAATAGAACTAAGCATAACTACATAGGGAAAATAGAATCAATGTCCAACACAAGTGCCCCCTTCACGATCTCCATCCCATTCCACCATATTAAAATCTCCCCCTATGATCCAATTAGCATCGGGTAAATTTATCTGCATCCAATCCCACAAGGTAGTCCTCTCACTAGAAGAATTAGGAGCATAAACAAAACAATTACCAATTACCTGTCCAACAATCGTGAAAGTAGCCCAACAAATCCTACCAAATGTGACCTCCCCCTGATCAATCAACAACGTAGCTAGCCAAGACCTGACTACAAGGACCACCCCCCAGAACCTCTATCATGATAAGAAGCCCACCAGGCCCCAGACCAACTATTATCCATATAGTTGTGGAGAGCAAAGCCATCCACCTTAACCTCCTGAAGGCAAACTACATTAGCACTAACAGAACACAAAAAATTACTAACCAAACTTCTCCTAGTGGGAATGGATATTATCCTGACATTCCACGAACTGAAGTCCATTTTCATTGAGAAACCTCAGTATTAAGGGCTTCAAACCGATTGTTGACTTGGGTAGACCTATTAGCTGGAGATCTACTTCTTTCTAAAGCCGATCTTCTGCTATTCTTTCTACCCTCCGTAGCCTCCAAGTCTTCATTAAGGTTCCTACCAATATCTGGTTTTTTGTTAGCCCTAGGAGTATCCTTGGAGCAAACATTAACCTCTCTAGATCTCCCCCTAGAGGAAGAGGAGCCCTTCTTAAATTTAGAGGGCCTATCTAGTGAATCCTCTACCTCTCACATCTTTTGAACCAACTTCCAACCAGTGTCTTCTTTGTTACCCGTTTCCTGGTTCCCTGCATCCATCTCCATTTCTTGAGTCTCCTCATTAGTATCCTTGTTGGGCTAAACCTTCCCACTGCTTATAGAAGAGTCAGGTCCTGTCACACCCTTCTCGTTTTTTGCCTTTTGAAGTTTTCTTAAAAGACAGTCACGGATTAAGTGATCCTAAGATTGGCAGAAAAAGTAGGCATTAGGTAAATTTAAATAACGAACCTCTTGTGAGATTACCCCTTCCTGTGTGATGATTTTCAAACATTTCGACAACTTCCTTTGGTCAAAGTTTGTTATGCAACGTGGGAAATTATATTTTTATATTTTTTAATAAATTTTGGAAATAAAACCTATTTTTTATAGGACAACTCAACGTTTCGGGTTTTGGCTCTTCTTCAGGAGGTCCAAGGTTCAAACCACGTGAGTGTGAGGGGGTGGGTGTGTGTTAAATTCTCTATTGATAAGCATAGCTCTTGCCTTTAGGAGAGGTCATGGTTGGGGGCACCTGCCCACCCTAGTAGTAGGAATTTCTCATGCTAACCAAATATATATATTTTTAAAATATATTAATTGTTAAAATATTATATATATAGTTTTTTGGGGTTAGGTTATTGTGAGAAATATCTATGACCAACGTATAGGGTTGAGCAGTCTCCTCCCAACCATGACCCCTCGTAGAGCCGAGAGCTATACTTCTCAATAGAGAATTTCACACAAAGCCATCACACACCCACCCCTCACCCACTCACCCACACCGCGGTTTGAGCCTTGGACCTCCCGAAAAAGAGCCAAAGCCCCAATTGTTGCGCTGCACCCCCAGGTGCCTATATTATAAAATTGTTAAACTTAGGTTATTTTTTTTAAGCGAAAAACCCCTTACGGGGCTGCCTTGGTCTGAGAGATCAAGAGGGAGTTCTACATCGTTAAAGTCACTCGGGAGTCGCATCGACCCTGCTCGCACCAACATTATCAATTGGATTTTGGGTACCCAATTCAACTTTTTGGTAGGGTGGAGATTCGAACCTGGGACTTCCCTTGGAGGATTGCCCTCTCCTCTCCAACTCACCTACAACACCTGGGTGAACTTAAATTATTTTTATAATATTTTAAAATATATTAATTGTTAAAATATTATATTATAAAATTATTAAACTTAGGGGACAATATAACGATTCGTGCTTTGGCTTTTTTTTTTTTTTTGAGGTCCAAAGTTCAAACCATAACATGGGTGTGTGTTTGATTGTACATAGCAATTTTTTTTTATTAAACTTAAATAATATTATGTATATTTATCTTTAAAACTCTTTAAAAAAGTGGTTTTGTGCTTGTTTTATTGGCAAGGCTTTATTTTCAAAATTTATTAAAAAATATAAAATTATAATTTAAAGTAGGTTTTAAATTATTTATTAAAAGTAATTATTTTTTTGAATCTGGTTATTGTGAGAAACTCCTATGATCATCGCACTCTCCTCCCACCCATGACTCATAAATTTGAGAGCTATACTTATCAATAGAGAATTTAACACTTGCATTCTCGGTGATGTGACCCGGGTTCAACCCCACGGCGGATATTTATATGTATACGAAGTATTTATTCAATTAAAAAATAAGAAATTTAACACGAAGCCACCACACATCCACCCTTCAATAAAAAAATAGGGAATTTTACACAAAGCCACCACACATCCACCCCTCACATACTCACTCACGCTGCGGTTTGAACCTTGAACCTCCTGAAGAAGAACCAAAATCCCGAAAAGTTGTGGTCCACCCCCAAAATATTATGTTAATATTTTAATAATTAAAATAATTTAAAATTTATTTTAAAAAATTTAAAATATAAAAAATAAGAAAATTTATTGATTTAACTAATTAGATTCTCAATATTAAAAAAAGAACACAGCTGTTATAATACCACTAAATTAGTGTAAAAATAGTAAATCGAAATTTATAGTTAATAATTTCAAAGGATCAGACATCCTACGAACTCTTTAGTACAATAAGTTTAAAACATTTATTCTATTTTTTATTTCCCTACTATTAACCATATATATCTCCAACAACATCCTCAAAAAAAGCTTATTATCTTTATGTAAAGGTAATAACTACCCTTGGCTTAAAAACCAAGCAAGTTTAACCACGATTTGACCAGTTAATATCTAGGAAAAGTGAAACATGCTCGTGACAAGCTTTTCCCAAAAATCAAAGCGAGGCAAAATGATGATTTTAACGCTGAAGCCCGCTGTAAATGGTAAATGCCCACGGTAAATTGAAGGCAGCCGTGGATTTATACAACCGTAGGGCGTGAACCACACACCATCGCTCCCGAAAATATTAAATAAAACCCGTTGGCGACCCAAAAAGTTAAATTCTAGAAAATCAGAATGGAGTCATTCCCCCGGTATAAAAAACCAGCGGAATCTCCGAATATGCTCTATTAAACTTCGGTGGTTGTCTCGGCGGATTCGAGACGGGACGGTCGAGATCGCACCACGTGACTCCACGGTTGTTGGCTCGGAGTAGCTTACCAAAGAGTCATGCTGTGGAAGGACGGCGAGTATTAAAGACGAAGGGGAGGAGTCGATTGGATCAGAGGTTTTGGGTTTCGTTTTCATCGTGTTTTTTTGGGGGATATCGAAATCGAGATATCAAGGTTCTTTTGTGAGAGAGATAAGCAATGGCGACCATCCAGACAGTCAAAGCAAGGCAGATTTTCGACAGCCGTGGCAATCCCACTATTGAGGTATGCCCCGGGTTCGATTCTCCCTCAGTCAGATTAGCAGTGAAATTTTAGGTGTAGACGCTCCTAATGAGCTTCGGAGCCTAAGATGAGAAAACGAACCTGGCCTAAATATTATCTGAAGCTAGAGCCTTAGTTTAATCAATTATTAACGATAATAGTCATCATCATCGTCTTATTTTTGGTGGAGGATCCGTCTCCTAAAGTTGTTTGTTTTATTGTTGTTAAATAATATTAACAGTAGCAATACAACTACTATTATTATTTATCTATAGAGGATCCATATGTTGAAGTGGTTCTTTTTGTTATGCCATGCCATCACGTCGGAGCGGCTGTAAGATGTTATTTAGTGATGATATGAGGAGTTTAATGTGGGTTGGATTGTTTTTGGTTGATTCGGTTTCATTGTAGAGGAATTTGTAGTTATTTTGGTGTGTGATTTGGGTTTGAATTGTACAGATCTGATGGAAATGCTGCTGTGTATGATTCGATGAAAGCTCTCTTTATTTTTATTTTTAGTGATTTATGTCGGGCGATTGTGAGTAGGCATGGTGTATTGGAAGTAGGTCATGGGATGTGCGGGGCGTAAGTGAGGGAAGTGAGGTGTGCTCCCGAAATGTTAGTAAATTCGTTATTGGAGATTGTTTTACCGGTGGAGAACCCGAAATGTTTGTAAATTCATTATTGGAAATTGTTTTACCAGTGGGGAATAAGGCACATCCAAATGTACAGAGGAGGTGGAGAATAAGCCACATCCAAATATACAGAGGAGGTGTCTAAATTTAAGGTATTGTTGCCCATGGGTTTTAGGGCAAGTGGGGCTACTTTTGCTCATGAGTTTTAGGGCAAGTGGTGGGAATAAAGTGTCCCTATAGACGAAGGTTTAAATTTTATGGGTGAACCCTTAATATTTATCAAATAGTATGAGCTCAACCCGTTAAATTCCTGAAATCTTGTGGAGCAATTTGTGCATAATTTCACTATGTGGTTGCAATGTTGTTTTCTAATTGACTTGGTAGAAGCAGTCTGGACATCAGGATACTACCTGGAACGAGTAAATGGATTCTGTTTTTTCCATGATGAAGATGTTCTTTACGGTAATAGATGCAAATGGACAAAGGGCTGTGTTAGACTTACTGTGTCTCAAGAGATTTTTTTATTGCAACTTGGGCAAAATTATTTTCTTATTCTATCTGCCAAGATAATAATTTATTTTTATACTTGTTAAGCTTAGAATTAACTTGTATGCTAATTGATAAAATGAAACTTGTTTAAAGTAAACATCAAGAGTCTAGGTTTGATGGAGCTTGCGTTTAAGGAGAATCATATTACAACCAGTACAGGCCGTCGTGATAAAGAATTAGGGTTTTTTTAATCTAGGAATCTCCAATTTTCTTGATAGATCAAGAGTTTGGGATGGGTGAATATTCACAAAATTTTAGAAACTTGTTTTGATTTTTTACTTTGTGAAAATCTTAGATGAACAGCTTATTCTGAATGAGTCTGTCTGCTTTTAATTTGCTTTAAGTATTAAAACACTGATCTTTTCGAACTTTAATGTTTAGTTGATTTGATTTGAGCTTGCGAGAAATTGGAGCCACTGAGTATAGTGTTTGAGGGACATTACGAAGTTGTCATGGTTACGAGACACATCCATTTCCCTTAATGGGATTATTGTTCGCTAACATTCAAGACAAACATGAACAATGCTTAAACTCTTGATGAGTGGTATTATATAATAAACCCTACTATAATCTACTCTTTATTGCAACTGACAGAGTCAGAGGGGTTGGTTTCATGCAAGGTGCATCCCCTTATCAATTCGTGTAAGTGTGTTTTGTTTCATTTGAGTTATGTAGTCTTGTCAACATTAGTATGGGCAAAGAAGTGCTCATTGATGCTGCATGTGGATTTATTGGACTTCATGTTCCATTTTGTCTTCTTAACATTAGTATGGGCAAAGAAGTATTCATATTGATGCTGCGTATGGATTATTGGACTTCATGTTCCATTTTGTCGCCCCTAGTGTCAACCATTACTTTGGGCAATGAGGTATGCACACAGATGTTGTATATGGGTTATATGACTTTATGTGCCATTTTATCCTCCCGGTGTTATCCACAGTGAGGATCCATGTGTTAAATTTCATATGAGTGGCTTCTAAATATGAAAAATTAAATTGGACTACAGTCATTATACAAAAACTATATTTCATGTTGTAAATGCATGGGGGATAACTAGTGCACACTTCTTATGTGATCTACGTGACAAATTGCCATGTCTGCAAATAATCAAGACTACCCCAGTTAAGACTCAAGAATTTGCTTATTTTGTCAGTCCTAAAATGTCTGCATCTTGCACTGCAACGACACATAGAATGATAACAGGTTGAAGATGTCATGTGCCTCTAAGCCTTCTTGCTTTATGATGCATCATAGATGTAAGAACTGGTATTATTTCTCAAGTAGGGGCATTCAAATTTTCAGATTATATATCAATTTGATTTTTCATGTTCAATAGTTATTATCCTCCTTGCCATGCAATAGCTTCTAGCTTTTTCTGTCAAAGGAGTTATGTTTACGGTGAACTTTCCCCATTTGTCTCTTGAAAATGTTAGGATCCGTGATCATTGGGTCTGGCATTGGGGAACTCTCGAAACACTTCTATTATTAGGGACGCTAATTGTTGAAAGACCTGTGCCAAACCTTTGAGATAAAAATTTAACAACGATTTTGGTGGTAAGGATTGTAAGCTAATGATCCTTAAATAGGCGCTTGAAAGCCCTTTTTTAAATTAAATCCAAATTTTTAGTTGTGATGTAGATAAGCTTCTCACTAGTGTTCAGTCTGAACTTGCCCTCCTTAAAATATCTGGATGCTTCTCTATTTCAGTCGCTTCTCATGTAATCGGTGCATTGGAATAACTTTGATCATGTTCTTGTTGACGCTGAAGCCTCTAGAATGAATGTCTGTTTAGGGTCCAAGAAATTCAGACTTTAGAGATGCCTAACACCTTATAGTGTGCTCCTTGGTTTATGTGCAGCTTTAACATGGAGACCTATTATTGGTCCCAGTTTTGCTCAATTTCACCTAATCAATCGAACAGGGAAACTTAAACAACAATTAATTCCATTTCTTTAGTTCTTTGACTGAAGACAAATAATTTGCAAATTGCTGAACAAAGGAATCGAGAAGTGGTAAACATTTCTTAACCATTAATGTTTTTCTTTTTCTAAACCGACATTTATTTGATTTTTATGCAGGTAGATATTGTTCTTTCTGATGGTTACCTTGCCAGAGCTGCTGTTCCAAGTGGTGCTTCTACTGGTAAAGTTTAATTTTTAATTTTAAACTTTTTTTAGATGTTAATAGCTATAGGCTATTGTCAAAGCATATGAGTTGTTTTGAATGTACAACATTTGGAATCCATAAAACTGTGTTGTCACATATTGCACATGATTTTACTTGTGTACTGCATTTTCCCTTGTGAATTATCAAACAGGTGTTTATGAAGCACTGGAGCTTCGTGATGGAGGAAAGGACTATCTTGGAAAGGGTGTCTTGAAGGTGTGCTTTGCACTGTAGAACATTCAATGTCTATAGAAATGTTTGAGCTAAAAAGAAGAATTTTTTTTTTTTTTTGAAGGTGGTCTCCCTCAAATGGTTGTATTATTGCACTGGAGATTGATAGAGTTTGACCCTACGTATTCTTTTTTTGTTTAATGAATTTCTTGGTATAACTTTTGAAACTTGACTATGGATCTAGACTCTGAAATTTAAAACACTATTAGGTATGGTGTTCAGTCTCTCTCCCCCATGATCGAGTCTGCTGAGCATATCCAAATTCCCTCTGGTTTTGTGCAGGCTGTGCAAAATGTCAACACAATCATTGGACCTGCTTTGGTTGGAAAGGTATTTTGTTCTGTTAATAATTAGTATTGAAATTTTAATATGCCTATATGTTAAATGTTTTTGTTTTGTTCTGCTTAATCTTCCCTCTCAGTTGCTGTTCTTTTTGGTTGCAGAATCCGGTAGATCAGACTGGAATTGATAACTTTATGGTACAAAATCTTGATGGAACTCAAAACGAATGGGGGTGGTGCAAACAGAAGGTATGTTCTGTTGCAGCAAATATATATTTTGGTGGAAGAAAATGATTTGACAACGTAGTAATTTTGTATTTTGGTGCAAATGAATTCGAACAGCTTGGAGCAAATGCTATATTAGCTGTATCTCTTGCAGTTTGCAAAGCTGGAGCTTATGTGCAGAAAGTACCTCTTTATCAGGTACTTCTTGGTTCTGGCAGATAACTTTTTCAATTACCGTTTGAAACCCTTACCACTGCAGTAAGCTTGCAGCTAATTATTATTATTTACTTGCTTTCCATAGATAACAAGAATTTGAAATGAGTAAAGTAATTGTTTGTTGGCTATCTGAATTTTATTTGAACAACATGTACTTATATCTATCATTATGACCATGATATGCAGCACATTGCCAATATTGCTGGCAACAAAAAATTAGTGATGCCTGTCCCTGCTTTCAATGTCATCAATGGAGGCTCGCACGCAGGCAACAAACTTGCAATGCAGGTATACCTCTTAATTAATGGATGTGCTCAAAAATCATATTGTTCATATGCTTATGGAATCTTGTGAGTTTCATCATAGCCCGACTGTAATGGTAATGCCATTATGGATGTAAGTCTAAATATACCTTATTGAGTTTCAATTTTAACATATATTGCAAGTATTGAATTTTGGGATTTTTTTTTTAATTTCACATAGCATTGGTAATGCAGGAATTTATGATTCTACCTGTGGGAGCTACATCATTTAAAGAGGCCATGAAGATGGGAGCGGAAGTTTACCATCATCTGAAGGTATGGTCATGGTGTCTGGATTTCTTGAAATTTTTTTGTTCCCTTCACAGCTTATTGCGATCTTATATCTTTAGTATCAAACTATGTTGGATATGCAAAGGACTCCTTTTAGTTATTCACACTTATATGCAAAGAACTCTTTTTGCTATTTTATATCTTGAGTATCAAACTATACAGGATATGCAAAGAAACTCTTTTTAGTTATTCACACTTTATATTTGAAACTGTAAAAATTTTCTTTGTTTTGTCGATATGCTAGGCTGTAATTAAGAAGAAGTATGGTCAAGATGCAACAAATGTGGGAGATGAAGGTGGCTTTGCTCCTAATATTCAGGTGTGTGTTTATAAATTTGGTGTTTTTAATTTTGTTAAACGGTATGATATGCCCTTAATGCATTTTCTTTTAGCTAAGCATATAAGAGTACACGTGAATTTAAAAAGAAGTTTCATCATTGATTTGTCATATTGTATCTTTTCACTGAAATACAGGAGAACAAAGAAGGATTAGAATTATTGAAGATTGCCATTGAGAAGGCAGGATACACTGGCAAGGTTGGGATAGATTGTCTCTTTCCCCTCCTGTGGAGTTTGCTTTGGTATGGAGTCATGTAAGGTTCATATAATCAAGCATATTGTATTTGTCTTTCTGCAATTGGCAGGTTGTTATCGGCATGGATGTTGCTGCATCTGAATTTTACAGCAATAAGGATCAAACATATGATTTGAACTTCAAGGAAGAGGTAATTATCTAATATTTTTGATATTGCAAACAATTTCTTTAATTAGGGCAATGGTGGGTAATGGTGTGTAATAATGTACAAAGACTCGGGTCCCAAAAAATAACTTTTACACAGCACTGCCAATTAGAAGACCAAAAAGTACAAGATGGATATTTTAGAACCAATATGGCTTTGTAACAGGGGAGATTACATCAAAGTGCTTGTGTAGGCCTTGCTTTTCCATGGTTATTGCTTTGGTAGGCCAGAAACTGCAAGGTCCAGGTTCCAAATTGGCAATATAAATTTAACATAGAGAATGGTTTTTCTGCCAAAAGAGAACTTACTCAACATTTATGGATTTCACCATAATGTAGAGTTTTGTGAAGATGGTTGCAGTATGTGCTATGAGAGTATTATGTTATTTATTCTGTCTAAATATATAAATTTGATGCCCAAGATGCCCTATTTCCATGCACCTTCACTTGTCAGGGCAAAGTTCTGGGTTGATGTTGTTAAACACATATGGCAGGGGTTATATAAAACCTTCAAACTCCTAAACGTAACTGTGTTCTTGAACTCCCAGAATTCCAAAGAATTCTAGGCCTTATCCGTGGCTTTTATGACTTAGAGGTATTCTAAATGCTTTTCTTATGCAAGCATCAATTGAAAATAATAGCTTGCATGGTTTAAGCTAACAAAGGAAATAATCTGGCCTCTAATTGAGCATGATTTATTAAAAAAGGACAGCAATTTGCTTTGTTATTTCCTCCGATTATGAAGGTCAAACTGAAATTTGAATGTTGAAAAGGTTTTCTTTTGTCACATGTGTACTTGATAGTAGCTTCACAGCTTATAAGCAAACTTCAATGACGATTTTTGTCTTGTGGGCATCATTGGATATTATTATCTTTGTAGTACCTATTCTACCATAACTCGGTGTCCACTACTCAATATCTGTTTCCTCTACAAGTTAGTTTTTCTTTGTAAAGATGCAGTTGGGACTTCTATCCCCTAGGTTTTTTCAGGCATCTCAACTTTCTTTGTGCTTTCTAATTTCACTTATTCAAACTAGTGGGGCCTGTAGTAGTTTATTCTACCATAACTCGGTGTCCACTACTCAATATCTGTTTCCTCTACAAGTTAGTTTTTCTTTGTAAAGATGCAGTTGGGACTTCTACCCCCTAGGTTTTTTCAGGCATCTCAACTTTCTTTGTGCTTTCTAATTTCACTTATTCAAACTAGTGGGGCCTGTAGTACTTGATCCTAACACGTAACAGGCAAGGCATTTTACTGAAACCAGTTCAATACAAACTATCATCTCAGGAATTCATATCTGAGGAAAAAAATGTGTTAACTTAGTCAACCACGATGTGGCATATAAATACATTGAATCTTATGTACGGTGAGGCAGTAAAAGAGAGATTGGGACATATAAGTAACTTTTGACATAGTGTCCAACATCATTGGTGTTTGAGTTTGGTCGGCTGAAAGGTTTTTTTTTGCCATAATCAATACGAGGCAATGCTTTTTCTACTAAATCTGCAGTTTATGTTATCTGTTAGAAAGGAATAAGGTAAATATGTTGCACATTTCTTGAATTGCATGACAAGGATGGTGGAGATGGCAATTCAATTAAGTTGTTTATTTCAGTAATTTTGTTATTTTTCAACAATCTATGGAGGAGCATTAGAATCATCTTGGCCTGAGGGAGGGAGATCATGTCATATCTGAACTTTTATTTGTTACACATGTTATAGCATTTTGGTAAATTTCTTGCTTCCTGTGGATGTTATGGCCAATAGGCAATTCTATGTTCTGTTGATATTGCTATGTTGAAAAATCATTGAACTGCAGAACACCGTACCATTGATATCATGGGATTTGAATTTCCTTTTATTTACTGAAAATACAGATTTGTGTATGTATACGATTTTTTTTTAATTTTATGACCTTGGACATTGGGTGACTGCAGAACAACAATGGTAGCCAAAAGATATCAGGAACTGAGCTCATCAAACTCTATGAATCATTTGCAACTGAATATCCAATTGTATCTATAGAGGATCCATTTGACCAAGATGATTGGGAACACTACTCCAAATTTACAGCCACCATTGGGGAGAAAGTCCAAATTGTTGGGGACGATCTATTGGTGACCAATCCAAAGGTATTTCTTTTGTTTTTTGAGCTTTCCTCAGCTTAAACAATATCTGTTCAGGTTTTCTTTAGTGATATGTTCCATCTCGTGCTTAGACCACAAATATTGATTAAGGTTTGATCTTCCAATTTTGTGTCGAGCAGCGTGTTGCAAAGGCCATCAGTGAAAAATCATGCAATGCTCTTCTGCTGAAGGTAAGAACACTGACCATGTCTTTTTGCAAATGCAAAGATTTGTTTCTGATATGTAACGTAATGCTTACTGTATATTTGGTAACCATTTTATTTAGGTGAACCAAATTGGTTCAGTTACTGAGAGCATTGAAGCAGTAAAAATGTCCAAACGGGCAGGATGGGGAGTAATGACTAGTCATCGCAGGTATTGACTGAATGCTATTTTTCTAATTTTGTTCATTGTTTTTGGCCTTGCCGAAGTTGCAAACTACTTCCTATGCAAAACTGAAAGGTGGTTTGAACTAATTGGTTGGTCGCCTATGTACAGTGGTGAGACTGAAGATACCTTCATTGCAGATCTTGCAGTGGGATTGTCCACGGTAACGCACATTATCTTTGTGCAATTTTAGTTACTGCAAACTATGACATTGAGATTAGCAATTTAAAATGTGTCTTAAAAGAGAATCTGTAAATCTAGATGAAGCCTTTTTGTTTACTCATGTTATTTGCCTTGCTTGAAGCAGAAAGGGTGATTATTCTATATAAAAAACTAAATGGTGTGATGTTTCTGTTGTCAGGGGCAAATAAAGACTGGAGCCCCTTGTAGATCTGAGCGACTTGCAAAATATAACCAGGTGCTAAAATGCAAATATAACATTTCATTATATAGAATTATGACATTTTGGCAGTTTGATTTTAAGGGATCATTTTGGCTGCTGCCTTTTGCTTACTATTTTATTGTTTCCTTGCAGCTCCTACGTATTGAGGAGGAACTGGGTTCAGCAGCAGTCTATGCAGGAGCAAGTTTCCGCAAGCCTGTAGAACCATACTAAGAGAGTGTTATCAGCATTCATGAAAATTTTGTTATCGAGCCAGATCTTCAATCCGGTTAAATTAGATTTTCTTCAATAAAAGGGCAATGAAAACATAACAGAAATAAATCTATCAATGCCAGAAACTATTGGCTTCCTTCTATATATTTCTATGACCTTTGAGAGGTCTCACTTTTGCAGCTGATTTTTTTACTACTTATATTTGTGTTTGTATTCACACGCTTAAAGTTTTGGTGAATGCATGTGAATTGTTAGCTCTGGTAATATTTTGATTGGACTCCTGCTTTTGTCTGGAAATCTAGAGTTGTGTTAAATGCATAAATTTTTTAACTTCTAGATCCTAATGAATTGAATGCTTATCAATTCTTTGTATGTGTAGAATAAGTAACTACCTGTAAGATAAATGGAATGAATTGACTGCAGGCTAATAGGTTCTGGAGTATCATAAATGTGTTTGGTTTTAGGAATTAGGTGATATATTGTATATGGTCATTTAAAGAAAACTAAGATTGCAAATAGCTCAAAATTAGAACAAATTCTATTTAGTTTGGCAGGATCATATGACTTCGGATTTGTTGCTTTTCTTCCTTTCTTACTATCATTTTTATATCCATCCTTTTATCAGACTCTTTCTAAAAGCTGAGCTCCTCTAAAGGGTTGGACTTATGATAAGTTACAATTCTTTGCAATGTAAAACTACTTGATGCCTCTTGGTTCCATCATCGTTGATTGTTAAAAAAATATCTTCTCTTGAGAATAGTGTTCAAATGTGAAACCTTTCCTCCTTAAAACCTGGGGTGATCCTCTTGAGAATTTATAGTATTCGAATGTGAAACCGTTCCTCCTTAAAGCCTGGGGTGATCCTCTTGTTAACTTAGATCTCTTACATTTTTTTGATTTGCCTTGTTATTTGATCGATTCTACTCGTTTCCTTATCGTTTTTCCTCCAAATGAAGTTTTTGCTGCCTATGCCTTGATTCTTTTGGGCATTTGGGGCACAAGGCAATTTGACAATCTTGGACTAAATTTCCATGATTACTGTACATGCTTTATAGAACAACCACTTGTCCCCTTCAGCCACACCATCTGCGGCATTCCCAAACTTTGCGCACTAGTAACACCCCCATATTCAGCCATCATTGACTTGTTCAAAAGTTGTCCATGAATCCTGCTCCCCTTTTACATTATATCATTTTATCTTTTTCATTTTTAAAAGTGTGGGAAAGTTATGTAAAGTCTTGTCTTTGCAATTGACATTATGCCTTAAAGAACAACCACTTCTCCCCTTCAGCCACACTTTGTAAACGTGTCTGGATATGTAAGGATAACATATGTTAGACAAACATCCCTCCATAAGGTTTGTTTCATGTGAAAAAAAAATCATACTTTTATTTCCTCAAATATATTACATATATTTTTATTTATATATGTTTGTTTAAATTTATATTCAATTTTATTTATTAAATTAAAAACAAGAGTAGATATAAGTTTCATATAATATATTTACACTTTTATATAAATTTTAATATATTTATATATAATTTATAGTAGAGACAAATAACGACGTGGAGATTTCACGATTTCAAGGGACATCTATTTATTGCCTTGACGCAACCCAACTTAGTGAACCTTCCCTGTTTGTTCTTTTTTATTGAAAAATATGTAAAACCTGTCAAATACAATGCTTGCCCTATGAACAGTAATTTATTGCCTTCATACAACCCGATTTAAATTGACAGTCCCAGTTTATTCTATTGTTAAAAAAGGTGTATTTGTTCTTTTATTGAAGGTGAAAACTTGCCAAATGCTTTACCCATTTAAGAGGACTCGGAGACCAAAATTGAACTAGCACCTTTATTTATTTATTAATTTTTTTAATCTAATTGTCAGATTGTTCTCAACATCACTATAATTACATAGTCATGTAGTACATTGTACGACTAGGTTTATAACCTAGTATCTAAACCTATATGATGTAACCGTCATTTATAATAAAAGATCTTATATAAAGAAGTGTTGTTATTGAGAGTTATAAAAATTAGGTTTAGGCCAGTGTTGTTATTGAGAGTTATAAAAATTAGGTTTATGGGTCTAAATCTATATGATGTAACTATTTTTTATTATAAAAAAAGTAAGTGTTGTTATTTAGAGTTAGAAAACGTAAATAGGAGATAATTTAAAATCCAATTTGCATGTATTTAGGAATCTTTGAACCTTAAGGTTAGGGTTAGTCAAGAGAACTATATTTTCATATTGTAATTAAGCTTTCAGAGGTTATTTTCTTAAAGAGATTTGAGATTTTGTAATATGTTTTTTGTTTTCTAATATAATTTGTTATATTTTTCTTTCATCTCACAATATTAGTGTGAGAAACTCTCTCCTACTATCTACGATTGGGGTTGGGCATCTTGATCCCACCTTGAATTTTTATAAGGGAGAAAGATTAAGGAATTTAACATAGCCACACACGTACATGCATCTTGATCCCTGACCAACGTTACTTTCACCTCTTTCACTTCAACTTGGGCAATTTCATTGTTTTCATCCCAACTTAGGCAAAATCATTAAATTTGATAAAAATAAGGTGAAATTACTTTGGGAAACGCCTTCATTATCATGCATGCTTATTTCGAAGCGAATTTGACTTTGACAAAAGGAAATTTTCTTTGGTGAAATGAAGCAGGGTGTGTGATGATAAAACTAGGGGAAGTCTCGGTTTAAGAGTTCTTACAGATGTAAACTTAGCTCTTAGATGAAAAGTAATCTAGATTATACAAAAAGTCAAAGACAATGGGCAAGAATTCTTCTAAGTAAGCATGTTGAGCCAATAACTCAAGATTAATATTTACTGCATTCTCTCTACCAAAGGCAAGAATTCAATAACTAAGATTTTATTGATTGATTGTAAATATTTACAATGGTATAGGCTAAGATTAGCATGTAACTAAATAACTTAACTTAGAAACAATTTTATCTAAGTCCTAACGTAAGCTCACACAATATATTTTACTAACCAAAATGATTTGCACGGCTTCTGGAAGGCCAAATCATAAGTCTCTAACTTAATATTCTAACCTAAATAATGTAATAATTAAATTACCCCAACAAATCATGCATGTAAAAGGTGTGTAGTAAGACTTACACTATTACTTGCTTAAATATATGCAATCTTTATTATTTCTCTTTCTCTTACAAATATAAAAATATATTGGGATGTGATGGATGTGATCTTTGATATATTCTTCTTCTCTATGGAGTACTATATAGCCATAGTAGAATGACTCTTTGGATATTTGACTATTCATTTTCATATGCCAAGTCTCATGACTCTTGGTTTATCTACTTGACACTTGCATACACATGATTCTATCTTGTATGCACACCTAGACATGACTCTTTGATGAGTGTTGTCAATTATTCATCATTTAGTCATTATACTTGTCAATCCAGGGTGGTGTCCAATGGTTGTATACGATAGGAAAGGTAAGCAGTTTAAGGATCAGTTCATTCAGGAGATGACTTTATTGGTGAAACAATTAGCGTTTGGGGGTTTGATGTCACCTCTAAATCCTATAAACTGAAATTGACTCCTATTTACCCTTGCAGAAATGAAATTGCAGGAATTTAAACTTTGCAGGAAAAAGGAAACTATCTAAATTTGCAGAATCTGAAATGACAGAAATGAAGTATTGCAGAACTGGAAATAACAGAAAATAAACTTTGCAGAATTGAAATGCACACTTTGCATAAAGTAAACCTAATTACAATAACAGAATTCAAAGGACAGGAATTAAAATGTTGCAAAACTGAAACAATAGGGAGTTCACTGATACAAACTGGAAATGCCAAAATCTAAAAATAGTTGTTGAAACAGGGAATATCAAGAAATGTTGTAGGATGCAAGAATCTATGCTAAGTGGTCAGCTGACATGCACACACTTCTATAATCATTACAAATTATCACATGCAATCTAAAATAGCACAACTAAAAATGTGAAAGAGAAACTATCAGGTTCCTGCTAATTTGCTGCAACAAGAAATGAGCAGAAAACCTGTCAAAGTTGTTCCTTCTCCTGGGCCTGGAAGTGGCCCTTGCTCCCTGAACCAGAAGAAGGTGGAAATAACTGTCTTAAACTATCTAAATCTCACACACATTCACTCAGAATGCCAACAGAATGGAAAAATTGCACCTTTATTGATTTTGCAGTAGCATTACAGTAGTGCAGGAAAATGCCTGCAAAATATTGTTCTACTACAATAAAACAACTTATCTATTCTAGAATTCTTCTACACCTATATCCTATATGCTCAACCGAATGGGAGCTAGGTTATTTATATTATTCTATTACAATGCTGATATGAGTTGTTGTTTTTTAGGAATGCCATTAACTGTTTCAAAACTATTTTCCTAATATGCAGGAATCAGTTCTGCTACAGTTTATCCATTTGCTTTGTTGGCCTACAACCATTGGGAGAAAGGAGGTGGAAGGAGTAAAACAACCCCTTAGACAGCTGAAACCATCCTTATCTCACCATTTTCCATTGTCTTGACCATTCTATGGCTGATTTTGACCAAAACTATTTCTGCTCCGCTCATTCCGGAGCTGCTCCGGAATATCAGGCAGTATAACAGTTCCTGTGCTAATCCGTGCATCCGATGCACAGGAAAATGGTTTTGACTGTGTGACCATTCTCATGTCGTCCTCAGAAGACCTATTCCACCATTGGCATGTGTTGGAGCTGACCAATTCCAAGCCATGTTGTGTATGCACAGCTGGCTGGAATTTATATGGTCAATATTCTGTTTCTGCACAATCAGCTTAATTTGAACAGGTTTTGGCACCCTTTTTAGCATTTGAATTTGTTAAAAAGGTAATGAAAGCAAATAGAGTGATTTCAGAATGAATACATATCAACACCTATTATTACAACTTCAAATAAATCCTAATTTGCTAGATAATTCAATTGAAACAGGTCAAAAATGCAAAAAAATAGTCAAAACAGAATATATGCTCTTCAACATTTAAAACATGTAAATACTAATACATAATGCATTCTATCACCATAATCAGCATCAAAACATAACATAAGGTGTTTCAAAGAGTTTATAAGTTATCAAAAATAGTCCATGGATGAGGCAATTCCTAGCCTCATCATTTCCCCCCAACCTATTATAATGCATGTCCTCATGCATTCTGTGCAGCTACAGAGGCACAAAGATCCATGTCAAGATATATTTCATGATACTTCCATAGTCTTCCCCCAATATTATAATATCCTCGATGCTCCTTTATTTCTTTGAGCCATTCTTGGAATTGTTCATCAGATTGAGGATCATTGTCAAAGAAATAAGGGACAGGGGTGATGACTGTTGGTGACCTGTACCTGAGACCTACCCATTGTTCCTTTACCTCCAAGATGGTCTGGATAATACTTTTTGCTCTTCGTCTTGACCACAACAAGTTGTTTGGAGAGATGGGCTCCCTCTTTTGTAGTGATATGGGTAATTCTCCCCATCTACTTTTGCATGTTGATAAAGCATCAACAAAATATTCTGCATAGAAATCCTAAAAATGAGTCATACACCTCTGAAGATTTCCCATATACATATTTTTGACCCTTGTATCTCTCATCAGAGTATAATGCTGGTAGGTGGAATCTTTGTGGTTAAGATGAACAGGTCTGATGAGTAACACTGCTTGTAACTCCATCTCCTTACTTTCTTTTCATGTTCCCAGTGAATTTGGTTTTGCAATGTTGACATAAAAGCCCTCAATTGGAGATCACCTGTAAAGATGTGTGGCAAGAATATCACTTCAGTTGGTAAGAAGTTATGTAGGAATAGCTCACATAACAGGTTCTGTTGGGCTACTGAACTCTGCCAAAATGTTTCTAAAAACTCTCCAGGAGTTTCCAGCTTATGAGGAAGACCAGAAGCAATTCTCATTAATTGCCATCAGAGATATTTCTCTTTCAATATCAAACTATAGAATCTTGTCGGTCTCCTACACTGCACTAGACACTCTGCAATTTGACATGTTTCTTGTACCTGCTCCTGCAACTTACTGATGTCTGCATTTTTAGCTTCCAGTTATTCTTTCAGAGGTTTTAAAGACAAGATTTGTGTCTCCAACTTATGACACTGCCCCATCCAGTATGCTATATCCTCATTGTATTTTGTTAAGGTCACTGTATCTGGAGGCCTAATTATAGGTTGCATCTATGGGATAATATTTACTTGTATGCCTACTTCTATTGTTTCAACAGTGGGTAAATCTGTTTGTATCCCAGTTTCTGTTGTTTCCACTTCAGGTGTAACAAATGAAATCAAGTCAACAAAAACTTGAGGGGAATGTGGATTTACCTCTTCTTGTACTTCTATCCCTGCATCAATATTTGTTGCTTGTTCTTCTTGTTGTTGTAGGTCCTCAGAATATTGTACAAGTGCCCCTAAATTTTCATGCTCTGTTCTATCCTCATCCTGTTGGGCTATTTGTGTGGCCACTCCTTCTGTATCCACTTCCCTTATGGGTGAGTTTCTTTTAGGTAAGGCTGCATTTCCATGTTCTACAACTAAGTCTAGCAAAATGTTGGCCAATTCATTCTCAGAATCAGCTTGAGGGGGTTGTTGCTCTAGAATTGATAGTCTAGCCTTTACTGCTTCTATTTCCTGCCATAATTTAGCAATGAGGTCATATTTTTCCTTAATGGAGGCCTCATGTTTCTCAATCCAACCCATTTGTGTCTTGATGACACTTCTGGCAGCATGTAACTGGGTTTGCATGTCAGTTTCTTCTTCTTCTCTTATGGATCCTTTGTCAGAACCAGAATCTTCAGAATCCGAATAGTCAACAAGTGGGATTGTAGGCATTTCTGCATCTAAATATGTTATTGTGCCTACTCCTACATCTTCTGGACCTGTATATTCATCCTGGGTACCTGTATTTTTAGATTCCTCCATGAATTCCTCTTCCTGCAATGTGTCTTCACCGGACAAATTAATATGCTCTGTTACACTTTCTTTTATCTCTTCTTCCATGGCACTGGATTTCTGAAGTCTTGAGGACCTTTGTAACCCTAGAGCAGGTTGTTTTTGTTTCTTTGTAGATCTTGGAACAGAGCTTGTCAATTCTAGGGCAGGGTCTGCTTCAGGTGTTTCCTTCTCCATCTGCCCTTCCTTGCTTGAACTTCCAAATTGCTCGATGGACTGTGTGGGAAAAATAGTTACATTTTCAGAAAATGTAACCTTCCTCCTCTTTCCTACAGGATCAATCTTAGATTGTTTCTCTCTTTTCTTCCTGGTCCTGGAGGATGGAGGTCCCTGTGGTGAGGAGGGAATTTATTTTTTAGAGGATTCAGTTTCAATTTCATGTTCAGAACTTTCAATTTCTACTTCTGCTTCAGATTCAGGTCCTTCAACCTCTACCTCTTCTTCAGATCCAGGGCTTTCAACTTCTAATTCATTCCATGCAGAGAAAAATCATTCAAAACTCCTAGGGTTTCCCCTAAAGTGGTGTTTGCAGATGAGCTTGATGAGCCCATGGTGTTTGGGAGTGCCCTTTCCTTCTTGGTATTTTCTAGCCATATTTTTCAATTCCTGGTGAAGATATAAGGGAAGATTTATCTTGACCTCCGGGTTTGAATGACCATGCCGTAAATGATTCAAAATTTTGACATGATGCCCAGACAGAACAGGAAATTGTCCATCACAGGTTAAAAACCTAATAACCCACATAGCTACATCATCCCAGGGAGGTGGTAGACTAGACCATTTAACCCCTTTGCAGACATTCTTACTCATTAAAAATTCAATTGGTCTGTCTCCTTCTTCCCTAAACTGGTTAACAATTTCTACTAAAGCATTTTTACCAGTTTTCACAATCTGAACTCCTTGCAAAGGCATTTCAATAATATGGCTAAGAATTTTTGGAGTTACCTGGATGGTCATGCCACTGATATGGACTTGGTTGTTCCTAAATGTCCGGGCGAACTCAGCTGCCAACCCTTCAGAATATCCATCAAACTTGCTCAAAAATGGCATGAACCCACCCTCCGTGAAGACCCGTAGGGATTCAGAATCCTTTTGCAAATACTCAACATTTTTTGGTTCAGCCCTATTTTTCTTACCCCCCATTGTAAATTGCTTGTGCTCTGTGTATTTTAGCCCTACAAAATTTTGGCAGCAGAAGTTATCTCCAATTTGGAATGATCAATTTCGTTCGAAGCTTATGTTTGGCTTTGCGGAGTAAATTTTGGCAGTGCAGGAACGACTTCGAAACGTGTCTAAGAACGTGAATTGGACACATGGCAGAGTTTTATTGCACATAGGAGTCCTTAATGATCTGTTTTACTACGTGTCATTGAATGATTACGACTTGGTTGAGGTGACGTAGAATCACCAATCTTATGGTGGTTTCCTTTCCAAAGTTTACCTTGATACGTGTGCCGTAAAATTTTATATGCCTCGAAACCATATGCTGCCTTGAACTCTATAGTTGAAACTCATGCTCCGTTTCATATTTCCAACCCCAATGGTAACAAAACTTAGGAGGACACGTGTTACCTTCTATTTCCAACTAATTCGCTCTTAAACTCGTTCCGAGTTTATTGAATCATTCCGAAGCGTAATGTTATTTCAAATTCTAGAGCACAGGTTTTTTATTCCGAAGTTGCTTTCTACTTTCTAGTTTTGGAGCTTCCATTTATGAACAACATTCTCATTCTGGAGCATTATCATGTAGAAGCATTTGAAGACATTGACTAAAACTTTTCATGATCATATCATAGCCACATCTCCCATTGACCAGATGGATAACTTCTGAATCAACCTTATGTATGCCTTATATACTAACTAGGGATATTATACACTACATACTAGATATTGACAATGTTCTAAAATGAAAAAGGCACATACCTGATATAACCATTTATCTACATTTGTACAGATGGTTGTTTCTGCTGAGTCCAGCTGGCTACTCTACTGACTAAGATAGGTGCAATCTGAAAACAGGTGAAACAATGATTGTGAGAAAAGACAGAATAGTGATGGTGGGTCCAAATTGTGATTTCAACAAGGCAAACATGTCGGAAGACCGGTTTTCATGCAAGCCTAATTTAGAAGCGCCTCAAAGAGGTTTTCACTTTCTGAATTATTCATTTTTTATTTTTATTTTTTATTTTTTTATTGTTTTTTTTTTCAATTTCTTTCATGTTACTCTGTTGAGTCCGGTGTGGAAGAAGTGTTTTCTTCCAACATGTGTACATCCAAGTTTTCCACTTGCTTGAGAAACTCCTCTTTAGTTAGTGGTTTATGGTATATCCGAAGACGATGTCCATTAACCACCAACTTTCATCATGAATCATCAATAGGTGAAAGGCGAACAACTCCATTTTCAAACACTTCCTCAATCTGATATGGTCCAAGCCACCTAGTCTGCAACTTTCCAGGATAGTCTTCATAACGAGAGTCAAACAACAAAGCCCAATCGCCTTGCTAAAATTTTTGTTGCTGAATGTGACTGTCATGCCACAATTTTTGTTGTGCTTGGATCATCTCAGTTTGGTGCAATGCATCCATTCGTAGCTCATCCAATGCATTGAGTTGTAGAATTCGGTCCGTTTGTGCCTGTGACAAATCAATACCTACATCCAAAGCAGTTCGAAGAGTCAATAACTCAAATTCAATAGGCAAAAGAGGCTTTTTACCATAAACCAATTCATATGGTGTAAATCCAGTGGTGGATTTCCAAGTAGTGTTGTAAGCCCAAATTGCTTCAGGTAGTTTGTCCAACCAATTCCTCCTATGGGCTGCTATGGTTTTAGTTAAGATTCTCTCTAGTTCCCTATTAGTCACTTCAACCTATCCATTGGCTTGTGGATGATAAGGTGAGGATTTCCTGTGCTTGATTTGATATAGTTGAGTGAAAGCTTCAACAACTCTTGAGGTAAACTGAGGTCCTTGATCTGTGGTGATGGATTGTGGGGCCCCAAAATGCAGGAAAATCTATGAATACAGGAAATCAACAACTTTTTCTTCTCGAGCATGCTTAAAAGCACGGGCTTCTACCCATTTGGTTACATAGTCAGTACATACCAAGATATGCACTTTCCCTTGGGAAGGAGGGTCAATGGGTCCTACAAAATCTAGCCCCCATATCTCAAATGGTTTTGTTCCTATTTGAGGTTGTAATGGCATTTCACTAGTGAAGGTAGGTTTTCCCATCCTTTGGCATGCATCACAATGTTTGACATATCTTTTCACATCTTTATGTAAAGATGGCCAGTAGTAACCAATACCCAAAATATTTCGAATGGTGCTTTTTATTGAATAATGTCCTCCTGATGGTTCATCATGACATGCCCGTAAGATATCATATACCTCGTCCTTGCGAATACACCTACGTAAAACATGGTCAGGACTGCATTTAAACAATAAGCCTTCTATCCATTTGAAAGAAGAACTTTGCTTGATTAATTGTTTCTTTTTCTTAGGAGTAAAGTGAAGAGGAATCTTTCCTGTAGCCAAGTAATTAGCTATATATGCAAACCATGGAGATTGTACAGAAATAGCAAACAATTTTTCATCCGAGAACGTATCCTCTACCAATTATCCTGTATCTGCATTTGGCAACCTTGACAGAAAATCTGCTACTACATTAGTTTTCCCTGGTTTATTAATTATGGTGATATCAAATTCCTGCAACAATATTAACCAACGAATAATTCTTGCACTAACCAAAGGTTTATTCATCAAGTATTTTATGGCAGCATGATCCGTATGGATGAATACTTGATATCCTGTGATATAGTGTCGAAATTTATTAATAGCATATATCATAGCTAAGAATTCCTTTTCAGTGGTGGTGTAGTTCTTTTCAGCTCCTATCAAGTTTTTACTGATGTAATAAATGGCATAATGCTCCCCATTTTCAATTTGTCCTAATGCAGCTCCAATAGCAGTATTGGAAGCATTAGTCTGAATATGGAATGGCAGTTCCCAATTAGGTCCTCTCAATACAAGGGGAGTTGTTAACTTTTCTTTCAATACTTCAAAAGATGTTTGACACTCAGTAGACCAAGTAAATTCAGAATCCTTAGTTAGTAATGCAAACATTGGATTGGCTATGGTACTAAAATTGGCAATAAATCTGCGGTAGAAACCAATGTGTCCCAAGAAACTCCTTACATCAGTTTGAGTTTTTGGAGGAGGAAGGTTTTTAATGACTTCCACCTTTTTAGGATCAACCTTGATCCCATAAGAGGAAATATGATGACCAAGGACAATCCCTTCCTCCATCATTAAGAAGCATTTCTCAGGATTAAGAGACAGATGGTATGTTTCACAACGTATTAAAAAATTTTCAAGTTGTTCTAAGGTATACTCAAAACTATCTCCAAACACTGTGAAATCATCCATGTAAATTTCTACACTCTCATTTGTCAAATCAGAGAATATGGCCAAAACAACTCTTTGAAATGTTGTTGGAGCATTACACAAACCGAAGGGTAAAAATTTGTAAGCAAATGTTCCCCAAGGGCAGGTGAAAGTAGTCTTTTCTTGGTCTTTTGGTGCAACTTGTATTTGATTATAACCACTAAAACCATCAAGAAAAGAGAAGAATTTCTTACCAGCAAGGGTATCTAACACTTGGTCTATAAATGGTAATGGAAAATGGTCTTTATGTGTCACTTTGTTTAACTCTCTATAATCCACACACACTCTCATTTTCCCATTTTTCTTTGGAACAATGACCAATGGAGAAACCCACTTACTATCTGAAATTGGGTAAATGAATCCTACTTCTAAAAGTTTTTTCAATTTCTTCTTTAACAATATCTTTCAGAGCAAGATTCAGGCATCTTTGAGTTTGTCTCACTTGGTTTGACATATTCAATGTATATCCTATGTGTACATACATCAATATGAATGCCAGTCATATCCTTGTAACTCCAGGCAAAAGCTTGAACATGTTTCTGTAGAACAACAAATAGTTTGGCTTCTTGTTCATTAGTCAACCAACTATTAATATTTAGAACTTTCCCTGGCTGTATTTCAATTTATTTAATCCCTAGATAAACAGAATTGACTGCTTCATATCTACTTATTAAAGAATTTAATGGACAGTGATGTGGCTGTAGAGTATGAAATACTCTGGATTTTGTTTCATAGGTGATGTCGGATGGAATCATTCCTTGCATAGGACATGGGAAAGAGGTAAGAAGATGATGATGCCATCCATGTGGCAGTGTGAAAGAGCTTTCTTGTATGGGAATAGGTGAAAGATATTCTGAAGTTTGTTCTTCATCCTTCCATAGCAGGCGATGGACAAGAATTTGATCATCTTTAAGTCCTTCTTTCTGTAATGTTTTAACTAGGACAGTTTCACCTTCAAAAATTTCCCTTTCTGGTGAATTGACTTCCTCAATGTGTTCCTTCACTACTATCGTGGCCAAAGTGGCAATAGTTTCTTATTCTTCATCGGACTCAAGATACCATATCTGTCCAAAAAAATTGGTTGAAGGTTGTGCTGGTGGATACAAGGAAATATTCTTAAGGTCAATGCCATTTGAAATAGTCATTTCTCCTTACCTGCAATCTATAAAAGCAGCTACAGTAGGAAGCCAAGGTCGTCCTAGAATGATGGGATAACCATTAACTGAATCTCTAGGCTGTAATACCAAGAAATCTACAGGATACTCCCAGGAAGAAACTTCAATGGCAATATCTTCTAGGATCCCTTCTGGCTTGGCAACTGACCTATCTACCATTTCCAAAACTGTGGTGGTAGGACTGAGATTATTGAGCTGTAGTTTTTGCATTATTTCTTTAGTCATTACATTAATTGCAGCTCCAAGGTCAATTAGTACATTTGGAATTTGCACTAACCCAATAGTAATTGTGACTACTGGACTTCCTGGATCACTATATTTGGGAGGCACGAGCTTTCCAAGTAGTAGGTCAGCCAACTTCCCTTCTACTTGGCAACTTCCTGGATCACTACTTCTGAAGAAGATTCCTTTTGCCCTTGCATTTTTTTTGGTTTCTCTTCTTTTTCTTTTGTTTGCACTGGTTCTGAACATGGAGACTCTTGTTTTCCATCAATTTCTTCAATGGTTGGTGGGGTAGCATCAAGTAAAACTTTCCTTGAACGTAATTGGATATTACTACAGTTAAGTACATGAACTGCAATAGTGTCTTCAGACTCAACTCCATAAATAGGAGTTGTTTGTCTGGTATTATTTTGGATAAAGGTAAATCTATCAAGATAATCCTCTAAGTTTTCATCCTCTTATTGTCTAATCCGAGATAACTCATCCTTCCTATTTCTCACTCTACAATACTCCTTATACTTATCCAAAAATGGCATTTGATCAAGTGGGATAGAAGAAGGCTCATAAACCATGAAGGCAATTTGAGGTAGATGAAAAAACTTAGTTTCGGTTGTCATTGACATAGTCATAAGCGATATAGAACTTTGAATTCAAACAGAATTGACGTCTTCAAAAACAATTCTCCTAAATATTGGTAATATTGAGGGTGAAATATTTCATAGGAGCATTCTGAGTAGGATTCAGACGAATAAGGTATTCAAAATTTCTAACAGAATTGTCAGCATCATGACCAACAATCTCTATCATGTTCTCCTTGTTCTGCCATAGGTGTTTTCTCAATTTTGACTTGTTCAACTGATTCAAACAAATCAAACCTATGGGTATGTCTAGAAGTAAGTGCCTCTAAGAGTTCTTCTTGCAAAGATCCTAAAATTTTAGTTGATAAAGAAGATGATTCTCGTTTAAGTATTTCAAGAAGTTCATACACAGGTAGATCTTCACCTGATCATGAAGAACGCCTTGGTGGAAAAGAGCCAGTTCTAATAAACCTTCCTCTTTCATCTCTTGGCCTATGCATTCATGCTCATCCACTAAATGAACTAGAATTCAATTTTCAAGAATTGTTACCTATAATAGGACAGTTCCTAGACTGCTATGCTTCTCCTAACAACACCTAAAGTATCCCTAACAACGATGCCAAAATTGATGAGTGTCATCAATTATTCATCATTTAGTCATTATACTTGTCAATCCATAGAGCGGTGTCCAATGGTTGTATACGATAGGAAAGGCAAGCAGTTTAAGGATCAGATCATTCAGGAGATGACTTTTATTAGTGAAGTAGTTAGTGTTTGGGATTTTTATGTCACCTCTAAATCCTATAAACTGAAATTGACTCCTATTTACCCTTACAGAAATGAAATTGCAAGAATTGAAACTTTGTAGGAAAAAGGAAACTATCTAAATTTGCATAATCTGAAATGATAGAAATGAAGTATTGTAGAACTGGAAATAACAAAAAATAAACTTTGCATAATTGAAATGCACACTTTGCATAAAGTAAACCTAATTACAATAATATAATTCAAAGGACAGGAATTAAAATGTTGCAAAACTGAAACAGTAGGGAGTTCACTGATACAAACTGGAAATGCCAATTTTTGAAAACAATTGTTGAAAACATGGAATATCAGGAAATGTTGTAGGATGCAAGAATATATGCTAAGTGGTCATATGACATGCACACACTTCTATAGTCATTACAAATTATCGCATGCAATCTAAAATAGCAAGCTAAAAATGTGAAAGAGAAACTATCAGGTTCCTGCTAATTTGCTGCAGCAAGAAATAAGTAGAAAATCTATTAAATTTGTTCCTTCTCTTAGGCCTGGAAGTGGTCCTTGCTCCTTGAACTAGAAGAAGGTGGAAATAACTGTCTTAAACTATCTAAATCTCACACACATTCACTCAGAATGCCAATATAATGGAAAAATTGCACCTTTATTTATTCTGCAATAACATTATAGTAGTGCAGGAAGATGCCTGTAAAATACTATTTTGCTATAAAAACAACTTATCTATTCTTCTACACCTATATCCTATATGCTTAACCGAATGGGAGCTAAGTTATTTATATTATTTCATTACAATGCTGATATGAGTTGTTTTTCAAGAATGTCATTAACTATTTCAGAACTATTTTCCTAATATGCAAGAATCAATTCTGCTACAGTTTATCCATTTTCTTTGTTGGCCGACAACCGTTGGGAGAAAGGAGGTGGAAGGAGTAAAACAACCCCTTATACAATTGAAACCATAATTATCTCACCATTTGCCATTGTCTTGACCATTATGTGGTGGATTTTAACTAGAACTATTTCTGCTCTACTCATTCCATACCTGCTCCAAAATATCAAGCAGTATAGTAGTTCCTATGCTAATCTGTGCATCTGATGCATAGGAAAGTGGTTTTAACTATGTGAAAATTCTCCTGCAAATATCGAAAGACCTATTCCACCATTGGCACGTGCTGGAGCTGACCAATTCCAAGCCATGTTGTGTATGCACAACTGGTTGGAATTTATATGGTCAATATTCTATTTTTGCACAGTCAGCTTAATTTGAACAGGTTTTGGCACCCTTTTTAGCATTTGAATTTGTTAAAAAGGTAATGAAAGCAAATGGAATGATTTTAGAATGAATACATATCAACACCTATTATCACAACTTCAAATAAATCCTAATTTTCTAGATAATTCAGCTGAAACAAGTCAGAAATATAGAAAAACAGTCAAAACAGAATATATGCTCTTCAACATTCAAAACATGTAAATACTAATACATAATGCATTTGATCACCATAATCAGCATCAAAACGTAACATAAGGTGTTTCGAAGAGTTTATAAGTTATCAAAAAGAGTCCATGGATGAGGCAATTCCCAACCTCATCACTCTTCACTTAGCACGCTCTATTATAAGGACACTTGTGCACATAAACTCGCATTACACTTGCACACTCACTCACATGAAACTTGTGCATTTCTTGTACATACACACTTACATAACACATGCATTTCCTACATATTACAACATTACATAAAATATTACTCACACTCTAAACTAATACTCACTCCTAATCTAATATTTACAAGATGTACCATGAAGGTACCATGGGGGTACATTAACATGTACCAAATAATGTAATATACTCCAACACCTCCATGTATTACATTATTTGGTTATTGAAGACTTTAGTCTTCAATCATAGTCTTCATCTTGATATTCAATATATAAGTGACCTTGTAATACATATGATCTAATTTCCTTATAAGATAAATTTGGACCATGTTTGATCCATGTTCCTTTTCCTTGTTTTTTGAATGGTTTCTCTTCTTGTATTGCACACTTGAATCCATTGTTAGAAGATGCTTCAAAAATGAGTATTTGAAAAAGACAATCTAATCTAAATATTAATGCTCTTTCAAATCTTCTACAATACTTATCCTTGTAGTAACAAAAAATAGATGAATGTGATTTCCTTCCACAATATTTACATGGATGAAGACTCCAACAATTTGCTTTTTCATGACCAATTTTATTGCAATAGATACATCTTGAAGATATTTTTATTGTTTTATTCATCCTTCTTAGAATTTCAAGTTCATTTGTCTTCTTGGTAAAATAGCATAACCATTTATGTACAACCAAAGCTATTCTATCTTTATTTTCCATATAGATAAGTTGTAGATGATGAAAGTCTTCAATATTTTTAGTAGTTTTTGTTTTTGAGATTGATGAACTACTAGAATAAGGTTTTGTGGTAACAAGATCCAATGATGTATCCTCTTGACTATTTTGTAATCTTGTTGATTTCTCCTCACTATCAAAGTCATCTATCATTCTTTGAAAATAGTTTTAGTTTATTTGCTATATCTTCATTATTGAATGCATTTTTAATAATTTCTTCCATGATATGCAAACAATGTTAAGAATATATTTCCTTTAATGTAGACAACCTTGTAACTCCCTAGGTTTAAATAAATCAAAGTTTCTAAATTTAAAATCCTATGAAGTAGTAATCCTTATGTCTCCCTAGATTTTAGAAACTAAGAAAATGAAATTTGCAAATTTATATTTTTCTAAGTTTTTGATGTAGAAATCCTTTTGACTCCCAAATAACTAAATTTGCAAATATTTTGTTTTTCAAATATTTTCAAAAATAGAAAACCAAAAATATATTTCAAAACTTTAAAAACTTCTTAAAAAAAACTAACTAATTTTATGCCTTATCACTCCATTCTTAATCAAATGCTTCAAAAAATAAATATTCAATTTAAGCAACTTATTACTCCAACTTAAAAATAAATCAAACTACTAAAACATTAAATTATCCTAAACAAACCTTATCACTCCAAATGAACTTAAATAAAATCAATAACACTCATTAATATTACTTATCACTCCATATCATAAATAAATCATAAAACCTTATTACTCCTATTATAAAAAATAAAACTTTAGAATATAAAACCCTAAAATTAATTACCTCAAATATTCTCCTACTTTTGTGCTTATCTCCATGACTTTGCTCTATGAATATTGCTTTAATAACTCATGTGGAGGCTCTTAACGAGCTAGTTTCACTAACGTGTATCTTTAGGTGATCCAATTAGGAACATTTCATCTCCATGCATGCAAAGGTGGAGTTACCTGTTGTTGATTACCCTAATTGTTGTGTCGTTCTACATGTGTTTTGAGCATTACCAAGGATGTTGAATTATGCTTGGTACTCAAGTAAAAACTCTGACTCCAATCCAAATGTTTCACTATTGTTTCACATTCTTGGATCAATATTTGACAAAGTTATTTCCCTTTGCAATAAGTGTTTCACCTTCCTTACTATGTTTTGATCCTGAGTGTTGCCCAACGTTGATGTCTGCTACTTCAATGTTGTTCAATGTAGAATGCTTTGAAGAACGTAACTGTTGTAGGTACTTTAGATGCTTGGGTGCTATCCAAACTAAGAATGCTCTTTAGTCTTAGGGCATTATTCTATATTTTGGATGTTATCAACCTGAGGATATTGTTGTTCTATATTCTAGGTGTTATCCAACCAAGGACGATGATGTTCTATAATTTCAACACTATCCAACTCTTAAATGCTAACCTCCTTGCATTGTTAATTTTCTTTCTTAATCTTTCTTGCACTTAGCTACAAGAGACCAAAAAAATGGAAAACTATGAATCATTTGGTATCAGAGCAAGTTGGATCTTGCTAGGAAGAAAAGAGAAGAGAAAAAAAAAAGAGGAGAGCAAAGGGGCTCCAAAAAAATTGGCACTTTGTGCAGTGCTTGCAGAAGGTTTGTAAAACCTTGGAGAAAGAAATTAACACTCTGTGTAAGTGTTTGTAGGAGGTTTTTTAATGTAAAATCTCAGAGGGAGGAATTGACACTTTGTGTAGTGCTTACAGAAGGTTTGTAAAACCTTGGAGAAATAAATTGGCACTCTGTGTAAGTGCTTGCAAGAGGTTTTTTTATGTAAAACCTCAGAGGGAGGAATTAGCACATTATGTAGTGCTTGTAGGAGGTTTGTTATTTTCAAACCTTGAAGGAAGAATTGACACTATGTGTAGTGCTTGCAGGAGGTTTGAGATATAGAACCTCAGAAGAAGATTGGTATTTTGAGGAGTACTTGTAGATGTGTGGCCCTATATGGAGAACAATTATGAGTTTGATCAAAGGAACTCGCAAGAGCAGAGTTCTTTTCAACCAGAGGAGAATGATGCAGGAGCCTATTTTTAGAGGGTTTTTTTAAAGAAGTTTTAAAATAATTTTTTTATTACTCAAAATGGAATTCTTTGACGCAAAAATAATTTGCTGAAAATGGTAATTACTAAAAAAGGCAAATTTTTATAAAAATATAATTTGCCAAAAATAATAATTACTTAAAAAGGCATTTTTTATGGAAAAATCAATTTGTCGAAAATAATAATTTTATTTTTAGGGCTTTAACCTTTAGGGTTTCTTTTAGGGATTCAATATTTAGGGTTTTCTTATAGGGTTTATTTTGGAGATATATTCCCTTAGTATTACATCGTAAAAGGGAAAGTGAATCCAAGAATGAGAAAAGAAAATATTTATTGATTTATTTTCACACATTGCAGTTTTTATGTGAATTGAATATTTTATTGGTTATTTCTATATTTATTGATTTATTTCTATATATTGAGTTTTTATGTGAATGAAGGATTTTATCGGTTATTTCTATTAATCGTAATTTTAATGTGATGAAAGGTATTTATTCTAATTGAAGTCACATGATGATCTGGCAACTATGACCCTTGCTGAACCTGGATTTCATCACGTAACTTTCCTTTTTGCAACTGACCCTTTGCTCTTCTCCAAGATAACTGTCGCTGCAATGACATACCTCCTGAAGCATAGCACATAGAGAATCAAACCAAATTTGCTTCGAAGAACAACTCACCAAATCACATCTAATGAACTCTTTGCATTAGTGCTTCGGCTTACATCATTTGGTATCAGAGCAAGTTGGATCTTGTTGGGAGGAGAAAATAGAAGAGAAGAAAAGAGAAAAGGAGAGGAGAGCAAAGAGGCTCCAAAAAAAAATTTGGCACTCTATGCAGTGCTTGCAGAAGGTTTGTAAAACCTTGGAGACAAAAATTGGCACTCTATGTAAGTGCTTGCAGGAGGTTTTTTTTATGTAAAAGCCTTAGAGAAAGAGATTGGCACTTTGTGTAGTGCTTGCAGAAGGTTTGTAAAACCTTGGAGAAATAAATTGGCACTCTGTGTAAGTGCTTGCAGGAGGTTTTTTATATAAAACCTCAGAAGAAGGAATTGGCACTTTGTGTAGTGCTTGCAGAAGATTTGTAAAACCTTAAAAAAATAAATTGGCACTCTATGTAGTGCTTGCAGAAAGTTTTTTTTTTATTGAAAACCTTAGAGGGAAGAATTGAAACTTTATGTAGTGCTTGTAGGATGTTTGCTATTTTAAAACCTCGAAGAAATAAATTGGCACTATGTGTAGTGCTTGCAGGATGTTTGAGATATAAAACCTCAAAAGGAGATTGGTACTTTGAGTACTTGTAGATGTGTGGCACTCTATGGAGAGCAATTATGAGTTTAATCAGAGGAAATCACAGGAGCAGAGTTATTTCAACCAAAGGAGAATGATGTAGGAGCCTATCTTTAGAGGGTTTTTTTAAAAGAAGTTTTAAAGTAATTTTTTTATTACTCAAAATGGAATTATTTGACGCAAAATATAATTTGCCGAAAATGGTAATTACTAAAAAAGAGAAAGTTTTATGAAAAAATAATTTGTCGAAAATAGTAATTACTTAAAAAGACATTTTTGGTGGAAAAATCAATTTGTCGAATATAGTAGTTTTTTTATTTTTAGGGTTTTAAGCTTTAAGGTTTTCTTTTAGGGCTTCAAGTTTTAGGGTTTTCTTTTAAGGTTTCTTTGGGGATATATATTCCCTTGATATTGCATTGTAAAAGGGGAAGTGAATCTAGGAATGAGAAAAAAAAATTATTTATTGGTTTATTTCCATGTACTGTAGTTTTTATGTGAATGAAGGGTTTTACTGATTATTTTCATTTATTGCAGTTTTTATGTAAATGGAGGGTTTTACATATTATTTTCATTTACCGTAGCTTTTATGTAATGGAAGGTATTTTTTTTTTACCTCTTGAAGTTGGATTTACATTGTAAACTCAGCTACAAAAGACCAACAAAATAGACTCCAATCACATAACACAAATGCAATAATGGAAGAAAACTACCAATTGATATTCTTCTCATTCCTGAATTCACACCACTTCTACAAAAGATTACAATCCATAATATAGCAACTAAAAATCAAAGAAACCCTAAAATATCTTTTTTTTCTAAAAACTGCTAAAAATATATCTTTTTCCTAAAAATTGCTAAAAATAGAAATGAGTCGGATTGCGTCCAAATTTGGTGCACACATCCCTCTTACAATAATGAACCTTAATTTAAAATATTATGTCTCAACTTAAGGTATAACAAAATATAATAAACTTCTAACAACAAAAAAAACCCAAAAAACTCGGGAACCTATTCTAAAAGCTAATTTTGGGACACTAGATGTCGGAGTTAGGTCTCGAAAACATGATTTTTGGAGGGTCAAAAGGATCGAAGATCATCCTGATGCAGAACACGCACGCGGAACCACCTATTAAATTTCAAGGTAAAAGGGCGTACGGTTCACAAGTTATGGCTCTAACAAGGTGCATCAGGTATCCAAACTAAGAATGCTCTTTAGTCTTAGGGCATTATTCTATATTTTGGATGCTATCAACCTGAGGATATTGTTGTTCTATATTCTAGGTGCTATCCAACCAAGTACGATGATGTTCTATAATTTTAACACTATCCAACTCTTGAATGCTAACCTCCTTCCATTGTTAATTTTCTTTCTTAATCATTCTTGCACTTAGCTCTTTGTCATGTTCACAGATTTATGTTTCTCTTGACCTTTGTGTTTAATAGAATAACAACTTGATTCGAATGTTGTTGCTTTACTAGAGCTGAAGGAAGTTGCCTTTAAGAGTTAAATACCTTTGTCTACTATAGTCAAATATTACCTTTCAAAGCTGAATGACTCTATCTACCAAATTTTGCCTTTGAATGACTATGTCTACTAGGGCCGAATGCTACCTTTGAATGATTATGTCTACTAGGGCCGAGATATTTAATTTTATTAAACCTAATAACTTTTTATTTTAAGAATACACTATAGACTCATTTTTCAGGATTGAATCTCTTCTATACCTTGTTGCTTCTTTTTTTTAATCTTGAGTCTTCTATTCTTTGAAAGCTTCTTGAATATTTATTATTGCTTCTTTATCTTTATCCTTCTTGCTACCTATGTCAAGGTCCAAATGACTTGAAACTTTTTGTAATCCTTTTCTTTGTCAAGGTCTGTCTGCAAGAGTTGAATCTAATATCTCTTATGTCAAGGTCTATCTTCAAGACCTGAATCCTTATCAAGGTCAATTTCTCTATGACCTAAAACTTCAATATATTGCAACTTTAATTAATCTTAGCTTGATGAAAGCTTACTTTAAGATAGATATATCTTCCTGATATATCCTTCTCCTATTCTACTTTCTCTTGCACTTAGAAGATGAAATTCTTCTCTATTTATTGTAGGAAGCTTCTCACACTTATTTCAATCAATATCTATTGAAATTGTCTTAGGTTGCACCTAAGAACTCAAACCTTTAATGTCAAGGTGATATTGAATTTTCTTTATGCCTCAATCAAAATCAAGATGACTTAATTGTACTTAATCCTTCAACTTCGTTCTGAGTTGATAGAAGTAAGTGTCAAGGAATATCTATATCCTTAAAATCCTTCTAATGTCAAGGGTTGGCTATGTCCCTGAATAATCAACTATCTTAAAGTTGATTCGTCCTCCAATAGATGAGTCCTTGTCTTCACTGGTTATAACCGTGGAAAGACACTATAGATGAGTCCTAGTCTTCACTAATTATTTTGCAACTGTGAAAAAACTCTATAGCTAAGTCATAGTCTTCACTAGTTGTTGCTTCAACCATGGAAAGACTTTATCCTTTCTACTTACTTTGATCTTACAATAGAGTCCAGGTCTAACTGCCTTTAAAGTAGACATACTCTAAACCAATTTTATCAAGCTAAACAAAATCAATTTTTGTATGTAGCTAAATAAATTCAACCTATGCAAGAAACTACTTGTAGTAGCTCTAATACCACTAATGGCTTTTTAAGCCTTAATACTAACATAAAACTCATAAGATAAATTCCATAGGATCAAATATAATATAGCCACAATATAGTAAGATCAAGATAATGATGTAAGTAGAATAATATGAGCAAATTAATATGTAAATCAAGGCTTATAATATATCAAATAACATTCACTAAGGAATTTTTGAAACCTTGGGAGAGAGCAGACCATGGTGATAGTTGAAGATCCATCTACAATTTTTCTATGCATGTGAACAACAGTTTGAAGAAGTTTGTTTGGCTAGAATCATGGAGTGCACGCAACAAGCCAGGATTTGCAAAGTGAAGCACTGATAAATTAAAAAAAACACAAATGACAGTAATTTATTTGTTTGAAAAAAATTTCATTTGCGAAAGGAGGAAAAAATTTGGGGGAAGACAAAAAACCCTAGCATCGATCGATTTTTCCAGGAGAGATCGCGAGTATCAGTTCAGGTATGGTACTTCTTTGGCTTTAGCTTTGAAAATCTTTCATTGGCTAGGGCTTTAAAAACATTGACCCCTTTGCAAGAGAACGACGTCCCTTGTATCCAGATAGCAGTAATAACAAGGAAGAGTATATAAACACCAACAAAGATAACCCACAATAATCCAACTAGAGTGAACAACGGAGAATGCGTAGCAAATATAAAATTAAGTAAATGATTACCACTTGAGGTGGGCACACCCTCGCCATAAAGGCACTTATGCGAATAGCATAGATGAAATTAGAATAAAGATGAAATTTTAAATAAAATATCTAATCTAATAAATATGAAATATTTTCACATGGAAAACCTAACCGACATACTAGGTTTGGTATGTAGCATGACTCCCCTCCTCAGAAAGCTTCATCCTCAAAGCTGGAAATGACTGGAAAATACTTTCAGATTCCTAGGTTGCATCTTCTTCAAGTAAATCCTGCCACTTGATGAGAAATTCTTGGATGTGACGAAATCTGAGTTTGCGTGTTCTAGTTTGTAGCACTTCTTCTGGTTGTAGATAGATACGCTCTTCTTCATCCAACACTGGTTATTCTAATTGAGAATGCACTTTCTGGCTAATCACCTTTTTGAGACAGGAAACATGAAATATTGGATTTATGCGAGAGGATTGGGGTAACTCCAGTTGATACGCTACCTCGCTAATGCGATGCACAATTCTATAAGGACCATAGAATCGTGGGATCAACTTATGACTAGATTTGAGCTTCAATGATAGCTGCTTGTAGGGCTGAAGACGTAAGAATACCCTATCACCAATATTGAATGTTCTTTCTGAACGCTACTTGTCTTGTTGTTGCTTCATACGATTTTGTGCTTGGATAAAATTATCTTTCAAGATAGTGAGCATTTCTTGTCTCTTCTGTAACCAATCGTCGACTTGGGCCACTTTGGAATATCCTAGTACATAATCGACTATTGTGGGTGGCTTTGTTCCATATAATGCTTCAAAAGGAGACATCTTAGTGGAAGAATGGTAAGAAGTATTGTACCATCATTATGCCAATGACAACCATTGACTCCATTGATATTATTTATCCTGAACAAAACATCTTAAGTAGGTACCCAAATATTTGTTAACTACCTCCATTTGACCATCTGTTTGTGGATGGTATGCAAAAGACATATTTAATTTGGTACCACTAAGTCGAAACAATTCTCTCCAAAAATTGCTAGTAAATATGGGATCACGATCACTTACAATATTTTTGGGTATTCCATGTAATTTAAAAATTGAATCCATAAATACCTTGGCCACTTTGCTTGCTGAAAATGGATGTTGTAAAGCCTAAAAATGAGCATATTTGGAAAGGCGATCAACTACCACGAAAATTATTGTTTTACCTTCCGACTTAAGAAGACCTTCAATAAAATCCATGAAAATATGTTCCCATTGGCAATCCGAAATGGGTAACGGTTGAAGCAAACCTGGTGATTTGACTGTTTCTCCCTTATTGCATTGACACACTTTGCATTCTGCTACCCATTGCTTAACCTCTGCTTTGAATCCTTTCCAACAAAAGATTTTTTATCCTGCATGTAAGTTTTCAAAAACCCTAAATGTCTTGCTGAAGGAGAATCATGTGACTCCTCTAGAATCTGTACTTTGTTTGGTGAATTGTGAGGGATGTAAATACGATTTTTATTACATAATATTTGGTCATCATATGTGAAAACAGGGTATTTAGAGGAACCCATAGATAATTATTAAATTATCTGAGTTATTTCCCTGTTGGACAACCATTCTGCCTGCAACTGAGACACCCATTGTGAACATGATCCTGAAATGGCATTAATAACTACTTCATCTTCGTATTTTCTAGATAATGCATCCGCTGCCACATTTTCTTTCCCTTTCTTATATTCAATCACAAAATCATATCCCAATAATTTAGTCAACCACTTATTTTGTTCGGGATACGAGAACCTTTGTTCTAAAAAATGTTTGAGACTGTTGTGATCAATTTTAATAATAAAATGACTTTTGATTAAGTAATGCCTCTATTTTTCCACTGCATGTAAAATAGCTAACATTTATTTTTCATAGGTGGATCTACCCAAATTTTTTCCTAAAAGTTGTTTACTTTCAAATGCCAAGGGATGACCCTCATGCATGAGTGTTGCACTAATACCTGTTCCTGATGCATCGCATTCAATGACAAATGGTTTTTGAAAGTCTGGAGTGGCCAAAACTAGAGTCGTACACATTGCCTGCTTAAGAGCCTCGAAGGCTTTAGTTGCTACTATTGACCATTGAAAAGCATCCTTCTTGGTGAGAGTCGTGAGAGGACCCGCAATTTTACCATAGTCCCACACAAATTTGCTATAATAACCCATGAGACCCAAAAAACCACGAAGTTTCTTGATGGTTTTAGGCAAGGGCCAATCTTGTATTACCTTAATTTTATTGGGATCTACCTTAACACCCTCATGAGATACTATATGAGCGAGGTACTCAACTTATTGAACACCAAAGGAGCATTTAGATTGTTTGATAAACAACTTTTCTTTGCGTAGGATATGAAGAACTCTATCCACATGTACTAAATGATATTTCCATGATTTACTATAGATGAGTATGTCATCAAAGAAGACAAACAATTTTTTGTAATAATGGACGAAACACCTAGTTCATGAGACATTGGAATGTAGATGGTGTATTAGTGAGACCAAAGGGCATGACCAAGAATTCATAATGACCTTCATGAGTTTGAAAAGTTGTTTTAGGGATATCTTCTTCCCTAACTCGGATTTGGTGAAACCTTGAACGTAAGTCTAATTTGGTAAAGAATTTGGCACCATGTAATTCATCTAGTAAATCATCAATGACAGGGATAGGAAATTTATCTTTGATTGTGATTTTGTTGAGAGGGCAAAAATCGGGACACATACGCCAAGAATTATCTTTTCGACAAGCTAAGACTATTGGTGAGGAGTAAGGGCTAGTACTATGACGAATGACACCATGGTCTAATAGCTCTTGGACAATCTTCTCAATTTCTATTTTCTGGGGTTGGGGATATCGGTATGGGTGACCATTGGGTGGAAGACTACTAGGTATTAGATGTATGGCATGGTCATGAGATCTTTTAGGAAGTAGTCCTGTTGGTTCTTGAAAAACCTCCCCATAGTTAGCCACAATGATTTGGAGATCTTCTTCTTTGATTGTAGGTACATCTTGGTCTAATTTCTCTATGCAATTGATTCATGCCATGAATCCCCCACCATATTTTCTCAATATATTTTCTATGCTATGTGAACTTACAACTTTTGATGGAGCTATGGGTAATCCTTGAAGACGAATAGTCCTCCCATTGGCTTTCCATTCGACAAAGCGATGTTTGTGGTTAAAACCCACTATGGTTTCTAATTGTTTCGTCTATGCAACGCCTAAAATAACTTCTGAATTTTCTAATTCGATAACAAAAAGAGGACCTTGCCAAGTATATGTACCCATTTGTAATGAAATTGAAGACGTCTTACCTAAACATTGAGAAACTTCCCTACTTATAGTTATGATTTGAAACCGGTCTTGGCTAGAAGAGAAGACGTGCAACCCCAATGTCCTTGCAAATCTTGCATCAATGAAGTTGTAAGGACTTCCAGAATCAATTAATATTGTCACCCTTTATTTTTGAATGAAACCTGCCACTTTGATTGTATGGTGAGAGGATAACCCCATAAGAGCATGTACTGAAATAGTCATGGTATCCTCCTCAGCTACAACTTCATTGTGTTCATTTTGGTCCTCTATTGGAAGATCCTCATGTGCGTCATACTCCTCTATTTCTTCTTCTTCCTTGTTGGCATATTCAATCTAAAAAATTTGTCGTGGTGTACATGCTTGATCTTTTTTATGCTGAGTGAGACATTTGTAGCAGAAGTACCATAACGGTTGATAATTTATACAGGAGTTGTTACGGAATGGAAGTCGTCCATATGAATCATGTCATGTAGAAGGGCCTATGTGCACCTTTATCTCTGCCAAGTCAGCAATCTGTATACACTCATCCAACTTGGATGGATTGTGTAGGTCTACTTCAACTTTAATGTGTGCTTTTAATCCATTTCAAAAAGCCACTACTACCACATCCTGTTGTAGGTCTTGTGCATAGGAAAGCATACTGGTGAATTCTGAAATATAGTCCCCTACTGATCCTGTTTGCTTTAGTGACAACAATCGTACCGTGTATGAACCTGTGGGACCTTTGTCGAATTTATGAAGAAAGGCTTTTTTGAAAGTATCCCAATATAATGCATATTGGGGATCCTCATGTTTATACCATATAAATAATTGATAAGCTTAAGTGCTAAATTTGGTAGCTACAAAAGGGACTTTGTCCCCTTACAAAAATTTGTAAAATGCTAAGATACCTTCCATTTTTGCAATCCACCCGTGTGGATCCTGGCCTTCAAAGGTAGGCATGTCAATGCATGGATAATTGACTCCATTTGGAACTCTTGGTTGGGAATGAACATTGTTTCTCTCTTGTTCCTCGTTACTTCTTTGTCTCTGGTTGTTATTTTGATAAGGTCTGTTAAACCCTCTTTGTTGCTCCATATATTCTTCATTACCCCTATCCTCAATATTTTGGTGACCATTGTGAGTCAGGGACTAACTATTTTGACCTCTATGGTGTGTATAGTCGTCATAGTAGACATTCGTACTCCAGTGATTAGAACTAGAAGGATTTGGTGGAGGCAGTTTTGTAGATGTGTTAAAACTTGTCATCATCTAAAGATTTAATATTAAATATTTTAACAATTCATCATTGAGCACTGGATGATTACTTTCTACTTGGGTGATGTTTTCTTGTGCGGAATCTGGAGAGGAATTGGATGTCATTGGGCTAATCACATGATGACCCGGATTAAAACTACCAATTTTGGATGGATAAGGAGAATTTTTTGTACCTTGGCTTCGACGAGCTCTTCTTGCGTTTTTGTTCGGAGTATTCGAGCTTGTTAATCGTCCGTCACATCCTTTGGTCTAATTTTTGCTCATGCAACTTCTAAAATCTCCTGCTTAGGAGCCTTTACGCTTCAAATTTCTACAAAATTTTGTAAAATTGTGCCAAAAAAATTGTTTGTTTTTCGCTTCAATTGTCACTCCAACTACGACACGAATTTGAATGTTTTGTGTGGCTCACCTCCTTTACAGTAATTTTGGACAACTTTGGATGACTTTTGGTTACAATTTCTTGATAGCCACTTTGGACGACTTTTGTTTGGTTACAATTTCTTGACAGAAACTTTGACAATCTTGATGATATGGAGATAGACAATCTTGACGATGTGGAGACATACACGACATAGTTACACGATGATAGATCAGACACGATAAATTGATACGTGAACTACGAGACACAACAACACCTGATATGACAAGGACGACAACTGACACAACACCGAGACACAATAGCTAATGACCAAACATCTAGACACGAAACCCAACATGAGACGCGACTGGACACGAAACCCAATACAAAGGATAACTTTAGAAGGATTGGACAAGATAATGTGATAGGACCTAACAAGACACGACACCCAATGAAAGGGACAAGACTATGAACGGCATGACACCCAATGTAAGGTACAAGACTGCAAACAACACGACAGCCAATGGAAGGGATGAACGACACGACAACCAACGAAATGGAAGGGACAAGACTACGAACGACACGATTGGCGACAGGAGAGGGTCACACGTGAGGCAAGGAAGATCTTCGTGTGATCGAAGTCCCAACAAAGGAGTTGTGCCTTCCTCAATATAAACATGTTTATGCTAAACCTATAGTGGATGTGGGATAAAGAATTCGACTAAAAATATAAAAAATAAATAAATCGTGATTTAGTACCTTAGTCAGACGTTAAATTTTCAAAAAAAATCAGTGGTTTTATTGGATGGCATTCTCGCAACTGGGAAGACGTGGCTATGGATATTTTCTACGTGGTTTTCTTCAGTGATTAACACTCAGGCATCGTGATTGAGGTGCTTTCATTCAATGCTAAGTCCACTGAATGAGTCCTAATGTCGTTCGAGTTACCACTACCTGTGGCCTTGTTTTTGGATGTAACTATGCATGTTGTTACATTAGTTACGAAGGCTATGTGCTATTAGGAGATAGCCAAAATGAACCATGATATATATACCCCATTTGCTACGTCGGATAGCCCACCGATGATTTGTTTGAGCCTGTGAATTACTGCCTGTTACTATCCGACAGTCGCTGTGTAGCAGAGTGTGCTGCGAAACATTTGGGACACCCGTCGATGTCAGGATTACAGACTTTTGATACCACTTACAAGAGAACGATGCCCCTTGTCTCCAGATAGTAGTAATAACAAGGAAGAGTATATAAACACCAACAAAGATAACCCACAATAATCCAACTAGAGTGAACAACGAAGAATACGTAGAAATATGAAATAAAGTAAATGATTACCACTTGAGGTGGGTACACCCTCTTCGTAAAGGCACTTATGCGAATAGCACAGATGAAATTAGAATAAAGATATTTTAAATAAAATATCTAATCTAATAAATATGAAATATTTTCACATGGAAAACCTAGCCGACAGGCTAGGTTTGGTATGTAGCACTCTTATTTGGAAAGTGATTAGTGGTAGTCTATTGATTGCAATGATGAAAACAACCTCACTTTTCAAACAAGTAGGCAATGAGACCTTCTCCATGTTTTCACAACAATTTCTCTTTTACGAGGAGAAGTTGGATCATATGCGTCAAGTGCTTAAAGCGAGGAAAGCACCCCATCCAAAACCACCTGCTAGATATAACAATGGTACCTTTGTACCCAAGTTAGATGAGTCTCCTATGATTGAGGTGCCTCCAACCTTCATCCAACAACCTTTGCTCACACTTTCCATCCAAGCCCTTGCATGCAAATTTGTGGGAATATGGCCTAGTCCAATCATAATCCAAAAATGGATTAACACACATTAGGAGGACAAAGTCTGCTCTTATGAATTTATGATGATGGATAGAGGATACTTTATCATTACATTTACCTCTATGGAGGACAAGAGCACTATATTTCATGGAGATCCCTAGTTTCTTGGATCCAGCCCACTCTACATGATCCCGTGAAGCACAACATTTGATCCTCAAGAGGAGGAACCTGAAGAAGTTTTTATCTAGGTGAGGTTACCATTTCTACCACTGCACCTATGGAACAAACCTTCGATCAAATTAATAGGGAATGATATTGGAACGTTGATTGACTGGGCTCCTCTAAGGGCCAATAATGCTATATGTGCATGCATTTGTGTGTGAATCAATCTGAAAAAGGGTTTGCTTGAGCATATTGGAATAAATATGTTTGATTGGATTCATAACCAACCCCTGGACTATGATCATATACCACTCAAGCGTATAACCTGCCATGAGCATGGGTATTTCTCTTGAAACTACCTAATTAAACAAGCACAAGAAACAAAAAAGGAATAACTAGGATTCTAAGAAGTAAAAAGGAGACCATGCATATCAAGAAGCAAGAATCGATAACCACAACCACATGATCAAACAAATTCCAGCATAAAAATAAATTTTCAAGTCTTAATGAAGGAGAAAAGGAAATCACCTCTCTAGATGTGATGGCTCCTAAAGATAAAGAGAAGATACCTACAATTGAAGCTAACAACTCACTAGAGATCTTAGGAGATACACCAGATAACACAAAATGTGGAGAAGAAACTAATAGGAACTTAGAGGAAGAGGTAGAAGAAACACAAGTGGAGGAAATAGTGATTCTCAAGGGCTTTTCGACCACACGATTTGTAGCTAAGGGAAGAAAATTGAACCAACAACTCATAAATGAGCAAGCACAAAAAGACTTGCAATCCAAAATGCAGGTTGGAATTGAGGAGAGCTTTGTAAAAAATAAGAAGCAATCTAAAAAATGAAAATTATGTCATGGAACTATAGGGGACTGGGAAGTACTCTAAAAAAACCATCTCAAATTTTTAATATAGGAACTAAAGCCAACAATAGTTTGTATTCAGGAAACAAAAATAGTTGAGGCAAAACTGACTACAAAATGGCAGAAGATATGGGCACAATCATAATTGATAACTATTGATTTTGTGGGAGCTTCAAGGGGACTAGCTTTGGATTGGGATCCACAACAATTAGTTTATAGCTTACAACATAAGCACAATAATTGGATATGTACAAAATTTGTCTTACCAGATGGAACTAGTGTAGCAGTAATAATTTTTTATGGTCCAAATCATCCTATCCAAAAAAGAGAAGCATGACAAAACTTAGCACAATGGCTAGACAATGAGAAGTTTGACAACATAATACTTGGAGGATATCTCAACATGATTCTCTACCATTGGGAGAAGGTTAGAGAAAGTTTAGCAAGGGATTCAAATAGAGATCTGCTCAATCAAATTATGGCAGATAAAATCTTACAAGACATTCGATCGACTAAAGGAAAGTACAGTTGGAGTAATAGAAGAGCAAGGGCAAACTATATTATAGAAATATTGGATAGATTTTTGATCAGTGAAAATCTCCTAACACACTTTCCCCTCACTTCTAGTCACATCATTCAGAACTCTATCTCAGATCATAAGCCAATTCTCTTGGATAGCGACCAAAGCCTACAACCCAAAAAAATTCCTTTTAAGTACAACTATGAATGGGCGGTAGAAGAAGATTTCAGTGAACTTGTGGAAAGCACTTGGAATCAATAGGTCCAATCCACCAACCCCTAACGAAAGTGGAAAAGCAAAATTCAAAAATTGAATCACATGATAATAAAATGGTTGGTAGAAAAATCGAAAGTCAAACCAGACAAGAATCAGTTGATGCAACAACTAGAGTAGTTAGAAATAGAAATTGGGGATCATCCTCCTCAACCATGACAAGAAGATGCAAGAAATGACCTAATTCAGAAGCTCAATAAATTAATCATTAAAGAAGAAACACATCAGAGGCTTAGATCTTGAATGGTTTGGCTAAGCAAGGGGGATAGAAACACCAAATATTTTCATCTAAAAACCATGAAACGCTACCAAAGGAACGCAATCAAGGAGATAGAGCATGAAGGAACCACTTATATAGATAGGAATAAAATTAAGGAACTTGCCAATCAACATTACTCAACTTTGCTCTCCAGAGAAAATGGTAACCCATATTCCCAGGGAATATTGTTGTAGCATATAACAACAGTATTAATTTTGGAAGATAAATAAGATATTAGTCAACCAGTCACTATGGAAGAACTTAAGGAGATTATAGTAGCTCTACAGAAGGATAAATCTCCCAGGCCCAATGGATTCACAAACAACTTTTACTAACAATACTTACACATCATTGGAGAAGATTTGCTATGCATGATTGAGGATTTTAGGGTGAAAGGTAAGCTTCTTAGAGCCATCAACTCCACCTTTCTATATTTTATCCCTAAAGAAAAAAATACCACTACTTTCTCTAGATTCAGACCAATTTCTCTATGTAACTCTTCCTATAAAATCATTACCAAATTGTTGGCCAATAGAATAAAAAAGAAACTTGACAAACTAATATCAGAAGAGCAAGGGGGATTCATGCCTAGAAAAAATATATATGATAATATCATAACAGTTCATGAAGCCCTCCATAGTAGTATACAATAAAAAAAGAAACAAATTGTTATAAAACTTGATATGGCAAATGCCTTTGATCGAGTTAATATACAATTTGTAGAACAGGTCCTGCAAAAGTTTGGATTCCCACATCAGGTCATCAAGTGGATTGGAGCATGCATAAAAAACCCATGGATAGCCCCCTTAATAAATGGAGAACCAACAAATTTCTTTCAAGCTACAAGGGGAATTAGACAAGGGTGTCCACTATCACCATACCTTTACATCATTTTAGTTGAGACTCTTGGAATATTAATTAACCATCTTTGAAGAGAAATAAAAATAATAGGGATAGAGGCTGCAGTAGGATGCAAAGTTGTAACACATGCCCAATTTGTAGATGATATCATTCTTCTAGGTAAAGCCACCAAGAAAAATGTTAGACAATTCAAGCAATGCCTGGATTGGTTCACACAAGCTACCAAGGCTCATATAAACACTCAAAAGAGTCAGTTCTATACACAAAATGTTGTAGCAATAAGAGTCAAACTCTTTTGCACTATCCTAGGATTTTGGTATAGCATAGAAAAATACTTCAAATATATAGGAGTACCCATGAGATTCCACCTCAAAGCCTCAGATTTTTGGACCCCAACATTGGACAAGATGGTTAAGAGGATACAGAGTTACAGTAATAGTTGGCTCAGTTTTGCAGGAAGGGTAGTATTGATCAAATCAGTTTTAGCTTCTCTTCTAGTTTACCAACTACTAGTATATCATGCTCCCAAGTTTATTTTGCAAAAGGTATATGGAATCATACGCAACTTCCTATGGCAAGGAGGTAGGCAATCAAAAAGAAAAAAATTCCACTTGGTCAATTGGGAGATGGTCACCAAAAGTAAAATTCAAGGAGGACTAGGAATAAAAAAAATGGAGATAGTTTTGAAAGCACTGGGAGCAAAACTTCTTTGGAACATGCTTAAACACAATCGAGCATGGTAGCACATACTAGTCAGCAAGTATGTAAATAATCAAATAGGTATTCAAATTCTCAAACACATAGATAAACTTTCTTAAAGCCTCATTGGTTTGAAAACATATAGTGGCTGCAAAAAGCATAATAGAGGATAGAATTTCTTGGCTACTAGGAGATGGTAAGTTAATTAATTTATGGGAGGACCCGATCCTAAAAAATCCACCATTAAGAGAGAGAAATCCAATCAAATTACAGAATCACTTGGAAAGCTAGAGAATACTCAAATTAGGTGACTTGTTTTATTGGACCTCAGAAAATTTGAACTGGATCTCCCCTCCCATTCCATATCAGCTTCAAGGATATTGGGATTATTTTAAGTCCCACGTGGCAAGCATTAGACCTCTTCATCCTACGATTCCAGACAAACTTATTTGGAGTAGCATCAACAATAATGAGGAATACTCAATGCATCTAGGAGTTCAACATCTGTAGATTGGTCCTGCCAACAAAAACTATTGATAGTGTTTAAAAATAGAGCACCACCTAAATTGAAAGTATTCAGTTGGATAGTCTCTCAAAATAAATTATTAATAGGTGATAATCTGCAAAAGAGGAGTATAGTAGGGCCTCATATTTGTTACAGGTTCAAGCAAAAAAATAAAATGTTTTTTCATCTTTTGTTTGAATGCTCGAAGGCAATTTTAATTTGGTTAGGAATATCTAAAATTCTTAGCACTTCCTACTCTAGAAGGTTAAACATAGACACATGTTTTACCAAGTGGAACAAAGGTTAAACTAGCAGATACCATATCTTGTCATCTGACACATCTGGTTGGACAAAAACCAGAAGATTTTTGAAGGCAAATGTAAGGACAACAAAACTCTAATACGAAGGATAAAATAAGAACTAGTCCTAAATGTAAAATCTAGTTTCTATCAACAACAGTATGAATAATATTTGTCACCCAAGAAAGAATAATGATCTTCCAACTTAATATCCAAGCTTTCTTGACACAGGGAGGCGATAGAGCAGACAATTATTTGCCTGACATATGTTTTTCAATGCTCTTCTTTGATGGTGCCTCCAAGTCCAACCCCAGTCAAGCAGCGACATGGGGACTAATTCTTACAAGACCTCATGAGATCTTTCTCAAATACATGATCAACTTGGGAATATCTGACAATGTGGCAAAGGCTATTGTATGTGAAATCGACTTAAAATTTATGGCAGGATAATTGGCAAAATATAGATAAAGATTTTAGATCTTTACAATTGAAGATTATTCAAGATAGTATTAGACAACTAGGCAATATAATTGGTAAATAATCCTATCAACACATAAGATGGTAATTCAACAAAGAGGTCAACACACTAGTGAATCAGGCAATAAATATAGCCCCTAGTTATTGCCACCAAATCATCAAGTAGAAATGTAATAATGGTATGCAATGATGATGAAGACTCCAATAATGTGGTCCTTTTTTGTCTTCATGTTCTATTTTTTAGAATGCTCTATTCATTTTAATCTCTCTGATTAGAGATTTTTGTACCTTTTTGTTAAGTAAATAAAAAAATTTCTTAAAAACAATTCACTAATAAACAACAATATGAATGTAAATAGCCTAAATCATACATGTAAAAAGCATGTAGCAAGACTTACAATATTAATTATTCAAATGTATGCAATCTTTATTACTTCTCTTCCTCTTACAAATATGATATTGAAATATATTGGGATGTGATATTGATACGATATTCTTCTCTATGGAGTACTATATAGCCATAGTAGAATGACTCTTTGGATACTTGAATATTTTTTTCCATAACTAAGTCTTATGACTCTTGGCTTCTCTACTTTACACTTGCATACACATGACTCTATCTTGTATGCACATCTAGACATGACTCTTCACTTAGCACATTCTAATATAAGGACACTTGTGCATATAAACTCACATTACACTTGCACACTCACTCACATGATACTTGTGCATTTCTTGCATATTACAACTTTACATAAAATATTACTCACACTCTAAACTAAGACTCAATTCTAATCTAATATTTATAATATGTACCATGAAGGTACCATGGGGGTACATTAACATGTACCAAATAATGTAATATACTCCAACACAAGGATCATGAAGGAATATATAAATTGAAAGAAGATTTTTAACATGTGTACAAGACATTGATGCTAGGAGGCAGTTGAGTAGAAAGATAACAACTATAATTATTTTGAGAGGAGCCAAGGATAAACTGATTTGGGAGTTGAATAGCTCAGGAGAATACACAACAAGAAGTAGATATAATGGCAAGCACCAACAAAATAGGAATATTGCAAGAATATGGAGAGATATTTTGGATAGTCCAAGTATTCCTAAAGTCAAAATGTTCATTTTTCTAGTAGGTCATAGAATAATTTTATCCTAGGATAACCTTATGAAATGGGGTTTTCATAGTCCCTCTCAATGTGTTCTTTGTAAAAAGGAGGAGGAGAGTATAGACCATCTCTTGGGATATTGCTCAATAGTCTAGAAACTATGGCAATGGATTCTTAATATGTTTGGTAAATACATGGTGATGAATAGAAAAATTGAAGAATGGTTAAAGCAATGGCAAAGTACTTTTAAAAGTGAGGCTTTGTAGACAATCTAAGGTATATCAAAAGATACAATACTTTGGACTATGTGGCTAGAAAGGAATAGAAGAATATTTAAAGGAAAGAAAAGTATTTTGGAGGTAATGAAAAGGAAGATATGTTTAGCCATAGAGGAGTCTAATCCAACCCCATCAACTCACACAATCCCTAATCTGGAAGTAAAAAGCCTTGATAGATGGATTCAAGTCATAAAATGGAATTATGATGTTGGGTACATAAGAGACAAAAAGAAGATAAATAATATAAATAGGAAACCACCAGATATGGAGTTGGTCAAATTGAATTTTGATGGAGCATCTAAAGAAAATCCAAGGCCAATAGGAGGAGGAGGAATAATTGTGAGAGGTAAGTGTGGAGATAAAACGATAAATTGCATTCTTACAATAATCATAAGGTTACATTGATTAAATAAACATTCAAATAACCATTTGAGAGAAAAAGGGGGGAAAGGAGAAATTGGGGGAAAAGAAGGTTAACGTGAATTCTCTTGCCGCCCAAATGCTGCCGTCCACTGCCGTCCAGGTAAGGTAAAAGGTAAGTTACCTTTACCCAAGGTAAAATAAATTTTTAACCTTTTACTAATGGTAATTTTCCAACATTCTCCCCCTTAAAGTTGAGAGGACTGACTATATAGTCTCTCAGCTTTATAAATTGAGCTTTAGCCATGCCTTTGGTGAAGATGTCTGCTAGATTATCCAAAGTGCAACAATATTGAAGCTCAATTGTCTATTGTTCCACCATATCTCTTATGAAGTGATACTTCATATCAAAATGTTTTGACCTTTTGTGGTGGATCGGATTATATGCCAACTGTATGGCATTGATATTATCACAATTCAGTTTGGTTGGACCAATTTGTTTTTCGCCAATCTCTTCAAGGATTTTCCTCAACCGAGAGGATTTGAGTACTAGCATGAGTAATGGCTATATACTCAGCTTACGTAGATGATAATGCTACAACAGATTGCTTCTTGGAACTCCAAGTTATTAGTCCTGAACCTAGACTAAAACAGTTCCACGATGTAGATTTTATGTCATCTATATTACTTGCCCCAATCGTTGTCACTATAACCAATTAACTTCACAGAGTTAGACTTGTGGTAATGGATTCCAAAATCCAATGTACCTTTTACATATCGTAAAATTCGTTTGGTTGCTTGAAGATGCAGCTCGGATGGGCATGCCATAAACCGTGATACAAGAGAAACAACATACTGTAAATCTGGCCTAGTGTTGGTGAGAAACATTAAACTCCCAACCATGCTTCTGAAATTGGTCAAGTCAACTTTTGGTGCTCCATCTTCTTTGCTTAGCTGGATTCCATGTCCGGTTGGTGTTGCAGCTGATTTGCACTGCTGCATAGCAAATTTCTTGATCATGTCATGAGCATATTTCCGTTGACATATGAAGATCCCATTCTTTGATTGATGTACTTCCATTCCTAGGAAGTATCTCATTAATCCGAGATCCTTCATCTCAAAGCGATTCATCATGGAGTTTTTGAACTCCATATTCATTTTATTATTACTACCCATAAATATTAGATCATCCACATATAAAAAAACTATGAGGATATCTACTCCATTCTTCGGGTAGTATAGCGTTGGTTCACTCTTGCTTTTTGTGAAACCATATTTGCTTGAAATAGCTGTCAATTCGTGAGTACCATGCTCGTGGTGCTTGCTTGAGGCCATAAAGTGCTTTTTTCAATTTATAAACAAGATTCTCTTTTCCTGGTTCTTGGAAACCTTGAGGTTGTTGAACATACACCTCTTCTATCAGGTATCCATTTAAAAATGCACTTTTCACATCCATGTGTTGAATTTTCCATCCTTTATGGGCTGCCAAGGAAAGAACAGTTTTGATTGTTTCTTGTCGAGCAACTGGAGCAAAGGTTTCCTCATAATCTATTCCATATTTCTGAGTAAAACCCTTAGCTACTAATCTTGCCTTGTGTCTTTCAATGCTTCCATCGGCATTGAATTTGGTCTTATAGACCCATTTACATCCAACACATTTTTTTCCCTTGGGAAGCTTCACAAGCTCCCAAGTATCATTCTTTTTAATTGAGGATATTTCCTCTTCCATGGCATCTTGCCATATACTTTCAGTACAAGCTTTTTCATAGCTAGATGGTTCTAGCTATGCAGCAGCCAACAAAGCATAATTGACTACATCACCCCTTGGTTCATGAGACTCATCATCCCCTGACATTTGAAGATTTTCAAGTCTTGACAAAATGTCGTCCATCTCACTAGCTTGACTCCTAGTGTATCTTTGTTGGAAATTCCTATCCAACATTTGAGAAGATGGATGACTCTGTAGTATGCGCTTTCCTCTATTTGTCTCTTTCCTTTGAGAAACTGGATCTATCTCCATCGGACTTGGAGCGCTTACAGATCTATGAAATCATTTTGGAGAATTTGGGGGTGCCAACAAAGAAGTCCTTCTTGGACTTGGTGTACCACTTGATGTACTTGATGAAGTTTCCTGATGTGGAATTTGTGGAGGAGGACTTTTTCCATTGCTTTTCTTAGGTTGTACCAATGTGGGAGGTACTAATGTGGAACTGTCTGAATTAGAGTCAAAATCAACAAATTTTTTATGACCCCATTCTCCCCCTTCATCAAAAATTACATCCCTGGAGATAATGATTTTATGTGTCGTGGGATTGTACAATCTATACCCTTTGGTTGAATCACAATACCCTACAAAAACACATGCTTGACTCTTTGGATCAAGCTTCTTTCTCTTTTCCTCAGGAATGTGTGCATAAGCTAAAGAACCAAATACTCTGAAATGTTTGACATTGGGTTTCTTACCGTACCATCCTTCATAAGGAGTGATACCATCTAAACTAGAAGTCGGACTTCTATTTAGAATATATGCACTAGTTCTCACTGCATCTGCCCAATAGTTGTTTGTGAGATGCTTTGCCTGAAGCATTGTGCGTGCCATTTCAACAAGGGTGCGGTTCTTTCTCTCGGCCACACCGTTCTGCTGTGGGGTATAGGCAGTGGTGAACTGCCTTTTTATCCCATTTTGCTTACAATAATGTAAAAATTCATTTGAGGAGTACTCTCCTCCTTTATCAGTGTGAAGACATTTGACATAGTAGTCACTTTGCTTTTCTACATTATTTTTGAAGTCTATGAAGCAATCAAATGCTTCATCTTTGTGTTTCAGAAAATAGAGCCAACACATTCTAGAATAATCATCTATGAATGTTAGAAAATAAGAATTGTTTCCAAGGCTTTTTGTTTGCATTGGACCACAGATGTCCGAATGTACTAGCTGAAGAGGATAGCTTGCTCTCCACGCTCGGCCTCTTGGAAACTTCGTTCTGGAGTGCTTTCCCAAAGCACATGCTTCGCATACCTTCTTATGTTCTGGAATTTTTGGTAGTCCTGTCACCATAGCTTGTGATGTTAACATTTTCAAGCTAGCGGAATTGAGGTGACCATATCTCAAGTGCCACAATTCACTCGGATTTGTAATAGCAAGGTTGGCAAGTTGAGCTCCCCCTGGCTCACCAAATTTTAGAGGGAACAACCTATTCTTTGTCATAGGTACTTATGTGATGACCCGGTTACAATTGTTTTTATCAAAGATTGTACATTTTCTTTCATCAAAAACTAATTTGTAATGCTTCTCCATCATTTGGCCAACACTCAACAAATTGTGTTGTAGCTGTGGAGTATAGTATATGTCATTCACATTTTTAAGGCCTTCTTTTGTTGGAACTTCCATAGCTCCTATGCCTTCAACTTGCAAGGATTTATTATCCCCTAACTTAACATGAGATTTGTAATTTGAATCTAATGTAGCAAAGAGATTTTCTTTGCCACTCATGTGGTTGGAGCAACCAGTATCTAAAATCCATGTATCATTTAGATTTTGATCTGGCTGTCCATAAGAGAGAAAAAGGTTTGGTGGACCTTCTTCTTCTCCGTAGAATGAGCCATATTGACTGCTTTGATCTTTTGAAGTCTTTGACCAGCAGTCACGAGCGAAGTGGCCTTGTTTCCCACAATTGAAACAAGTTGTTTTAGTCTTGTTACTTCCTCGTCCTTGATTTCCACGGCCTGCATTGCCGCTTTGGTTCTGATTGGCTCCTCTGTTTTGATTTCCACCTCTGTGTTGATTTCCTCCTCTGTAGGAGTTGCTTTGTCCTTTGCCTCTTTGTTGTTGTCCTCTGCCTCGGCCTTGTCCTTGTCCTCGTCTTGCAGTTTCATTCGAAGTGAAAGCTTTGTCATCACCTCCATAGCTTGTTGAAGGTGGTCCTTGAAGTCGCTCTTCATGTGATGTTAATGATCCAATCAAACTATCAAATGTAAGAGTAGAAAGGTCTTTGGATTCTTCAATTATGATTGCAATGTGATTCCACTTAGGAAGAAGTGTTCGCAACACTTTCTTCACAATTGTTTCATTTTTTGTGTCATCACCTAAAGTTTGCATCATATCAACTACTGCTTTGACTCGTACACAGTAGTCTCCGACTCTTTCATTTTCCTTCATTCTAAGATTTTCAAAATCTCTTTTCAAGGTCTGAAGCCTGACTTGCTTTACTTTATCACTTCCTTGGAATCCTTCTTTCAAGGCATTCCATGCATCTCTAGCAGTTAAGTAAGATGCAATTCTAGGAAAGATACTTGGATCTAATGCTGATTGAAGATGGTATAAGGCAAAAGAATTATTTTTATGTGCATCTTTGTAGATCTTCTTATCATTTGCACTTAAAGTAGTCCAATCTGTTGGAGCAATGTAACCGTCTTCAATAATATCCCATAGTCCTTTTTCGATGAGTAATGTCCTCATCTTGATGGACCAGTACTCATAATTATCCCCACTGAATTCGGGAATTGGTAGATTATTATGTGATCCCATTATTATCTACTAAAACAAGAAACCTCTCTTATATAGTCTTATTTCAAAAAAGACTTTACAAACTATCAAGCCTTGCTTGATTTACAATCATAAACAACTCACTCTTGTTGTTCAGCAATTACAAAATTGTCAGCGACTTGTTCATCATCGTCACTGATCAATATTATTTCAGGAGAAGGAGTTTGTAGGATTTCAACTGAATTACTATAATGAGTATATTCTGATCCTTGTGGAGCAATTGCCACTGTGTCGGATTGTTCAAACCTGCTGCCAAAGGAGTTATCTTCTGAATCTGCTTCGTATCCTAGATCAGGATTTCTCTGGTGTGCAATAACAGCGTTTTGCAACTGTGAAAAAACTGTATTAAGTCCTAGTGTTTTCACGTGCCTATCAAAGTTTTCAGCGTTTGTTCTCAGTAACAACTTGCAGAGGGCATGATAACATCCTTCCGATCTTATCATTTAAGAAAATTTCCCAGAAATTTTCTTTTACAAAGATTTCCTCTTAGGAAATAATAATGAAAAAATTTTAACTTTCAAAGTTTTTTTTAAAAAAAAACTTTTACAATTATTTCCTCTTAGGAAATTTCTATTATCAACTTTGAAAAAAAAATTTAACTTGTACAGATATTTCCTCTTAGGAAATTACAAAAAAAATTTTAAAATTTAAACTATTTCCTTATAGTTTTTTTTTTTTTTTTAATTTATAACTATTGACCCCGTCGAGGATCGATCCTGCGACCTCGCGGGCGTCAAGACAGTAGGTAGCCATTGTGCTACCGGGCAGATCCGGGAGCTAAGCGAGCTCCCTGCCCAATGGCCTTCACTAAATCACGCGAGGCTAAAAAAAAATTGACCCCGTCGAGGATCGAACGTTCGACCTCGCGGGAGTCAAGGCTAAGGGTAGCCGCTATGCTACCGGGCTGATCCGGGAGCTATGCGGGCTCCCTGGCCTATAGCCTTCGCGTCGAGCGCGAAGCTAGTATTGGCTTCGCGCTTCGGCGCGAAGCTTTTAATTTCTTGGGACTTTAGTCCCACATCGCCCGTGAGGCGATGTTCTTGCTCTTTAAAAAGAGCAAAGCACGTATAGTGCTTTGATTGCCTGCGGGCAATCGCTTACAACGCAGAACACTTTTTGCCTCGGATCGCCACGTCGCCATGCCTCGGGTCACGCGCCAGGTCACACGTCGACTGGGTGGCACACGTCGCCATGCCACGCCACGTCAACTAGCCTCGGGCCGCGTGCAGGTCACTTGTCGCCATGCCACGTCACCAGCGCCTCGGGCTACGTGCAGGATGCCAGCCACGTCAACAGTGCCTCGGGAATCATGTCGATCTGCTGCTCCTACGGGCCGCCTCGTCCAGCTCCACCAGTGCCTCGAGAATCATGCCGATCTGCTCCTACGGGCCGCCTCGGGATCCGTGCCGCCTCGGCTCCTACGGGCTGCCTCGGGATCCGTGTCGTCGCCTCGAACTACGGGCCCCATCGCCTCGGGATTCGGGCCGGTCTCGGCTCTCCGCTCTGATACCAAATGTGAGAGGTAAGTGTGGAGATAAAACGATAAATTGCATTCTAACAATAATCATAAGGTTACATTGATTAAATAAACATTCAAATAACCATTTGAGAGAAAAAGGGGGGAAAGGAGAAATTGGGGGAAAAGAAGGTTAACGTGAATTCTCTTGCCGCCCAAATGCTGCCGTCCACTGCCGTCCAGGTAAGGTAAAAGGTAAGTTACCTTTACCCAAGGTAAAATAAATTTTTAACCTTTTACTAATGGTAATTTTCCAACAATAATTAGAAATAATAAAGGAGATATTTTGTCTTATTATGCTTTCAATAGTGGATTTAAGACAAATAATGAAGTTGAAGCTTGGGTGGCTTTAGAAGGGTTTAAAATATGCAAACAAATTAAATGGAATAGATTATGGATGGAAGGTATTCACTAATAGTAATAAATTTATTTTTGAGGAAAGAAAAGACTCCATGGAACATATAAGAGATAATTGTGGGAATTCAAGATCTTGCTAAAGAGTTTGAAGAAATTAGGTTTACACATACATTAAGGAAAAGAAACAAATGTGTAGATATGTGATAATAATGCACATTTGATTAATTAGAAATCAAGGCTTACAATAGTTATATAGGTTTGAAAGCCCAAAACACCGCTAACCAATAATCTCACAATAGGATGGATAGCGCAAAAACCTCTAACCAATCCTAACAAGAAGATGCCTAACAATAAGATGCTAAGATAACAATAATCCTAACAACATGATTATATGCTAACAATAATGAAATGAGAATCTACGTAGGGGTAATTCTAACATTCTCCCCCTTAAAGTTGAGAGGACTGACAAGATAGTCTCTCAGCTTTATATATTGTGCTTTAGCAACTCCTTTGGTGAAGATGTCCGCTATGTTGTCCAAAGTGTTGCAATGTCATAGCTCAACCACCTGTTTCTCCACCATGTCTCTAATGAAGTGATACTTCATGTCAAAGTGCTTTGACCTGCTGTGGTGGATAGGATTATGTGCCAATTGAATGGCACTCATATTGTCACAATACAATATGGTAGGACCACTTTGTCTCTCACCTATTTCTTCAAGAACTTTTCTCAACCATAAAGCTTGGGTACTAGCATTTGTGATTGCTATGTACTCAACTTCAGTAGATGATAATGCTACAACAATCTGCTTTTTGGAACTCCATGTAATTAGTCCTGACCCAAGACTAAAACAATTCCCTTAAGTAGATTTTCTATCATCTATATTGCTGCCCCAATCACTATCACTAAAGCCAACTAATTTTACAGAATTACATTTGTGGTAATGGATCCCATAATCCAATGTACCCTTTACATATCTCAAAATTCTTTTAGTTGCTTGTAGATGAAGTTCATATGGATCAGCCATATACCTTGAAACTAGAGAAACAACATATTGAATATCCGGCCTTGTGTTGGTGAGGAACATTAGACTCCCAACCATGCTCCTGTAAGTGGTCATGTCAACTTTTGGTGCTCCATCTTCTTTGCTTAATTGGATCCCATGACCTGTTGGAGTTGCAACAAACTTGCATTGCTCCATAGAAAATTTCTTGATCATATCTTGAGCATATTTGTGTTGACATATGAAGATCCCTTTTCCTGTTTGATGTACCTCCATTCCTAGGAAGTAATGCATCAAACCTAGATCTTTCATTTCAAATTCTTTCATCATGGAGTGTTTGAACTCCTCATTCATTTTATCACTACTACCCATGAATATTAGATCATCCACATATAAGAACACAATGAGAATATCTTTACCTTGTTTCATGTAGTAGAGAGTAGGTTCACTTTTGCTCCTAGTGAATCCATACCTTTGAAAGTAGCCATCAATGCGTGAGTACCATGCCCTTGGTGCTTGCTTTAGGCCATACAATGCTTTCTTCAATTTGTAGACAAGGTTCTCCTTACCTTGTTCTTCAAATCCTTGAGGTTGTTGCACAAAAACCTCTTCATTCAAGTACCCATTGAGAAAGGCACTCTTAACATCCATGTGTTGAATTTTCCACCCTTTGTGGGCAGCCAAAGAAAGGACTAGTCTGATGGTCTCTTGTCTAGCAACAGGAGCAAAGGTCTCCTCATAGTCAATCCCATACTTTTGAGTAAACCCTTTTGCTACTAGCCTTGCCTTGTGTCTTTCAATGCTCCCATCAGCATTGAACTTGGTCTTGTAGACCCATTTACATCCAACACATTTCTTGCCTTTAGGAAGCTCCACTAGCTCCCAAGTATCATTCTTTTTTATAGAGGTCATTTCCTCTTTCATGGCCTATTGCCATACATCATGAGTACATGCTTTTTCATAACTAGATGGCTCTAGCTCTACACTAGTCATTAAAGCATAGTTTACAACATCTCCCTTAGGCTCTTGGGAGTCATCATCACCATACATGTGCAAATTTTCAAGTCTTTTCAAAACTTCATTCATCTCACTAGCTTGACTTCTAGTGTATCTTTTTTGAAAATTCTTATCCAACATTTGGTAGGAGGGATGGTACTGAAGTGTTCTCTTACCTCTTGATGGTGAATCTATTTCCATTGGCATTGGAGAAGAACTTGCTGATCTTTGTGGAGAAAAACTTGGAGTAGCACTTGTTGCACTTGTTGGAGTAGAACTCTTCTTTGGAGGAGGATTTCTAGTGCTGATTTTATTAATGGGCTGCACTTGAGAGGAGCTTGCATCTTGAGATCCATCATCAACAAAAAGTATTTGATGACCCCATACTCCCCCTTCATCAAAAATCACATCTCTGGAAATTACAACTTTGTGTGTTTTTGGATTGTAGAGCCTATATGCCTTTGAAGACTCACAATACCCAATGAAAATACATGCTTGACTTTTGGGGTCAAGTTTCTTTCTTGTCTCATCAGGAATGTGTGCATATGCAAGACAACCAAAAACTTTGAAGTGTTTTACATTTGGATTTTTTCATACCATCCCTCATAGGGAGTCATCCCATCTAAACTAGAAGTAGGACTCCTATTCAAAATGTAAACACTTGTTCTAACAACATCAACCCAATACATGTTACTGAGTTTCTTTGTTTGAAGCATTGATCTAGCCATTTCTACAATAGTGTGGTTCTTTCTTTCAGCCACACCATTTTGTTGTGGGGTGTAGGTAGTAGTTAATTACCTTTTGATCCCACAATCTTTACAAAATTTGAGAAATGCATTTGAACAAAACTCCCCTCCTCTATCAGTCCTTAATCTCTTTACAACATACTCACTTTGATTCTCTACATTATTTTTGAAATCCTTGAAACATTCAAAAGCTTCATCTTTAGTTTTCAAAAAATAAATCCAACACATTCTAGAGAAATCATCAATGAAAGTGAGAAAGTAAGAATTGTTACCCAAGATTTTGGTATTCATGGGACCACAAATGTCCTAATGTACCAATTGTAGTGGATGGCTTGCTCTCCATGCTTGTCCTCTTGGAAACTTTGTTCTTGAGTGTTTTCCCAAAACACATCCTTCACACACCTCCTTGTTCTCTTCAACTTTTGGTAATCCACATACCATAGCTTGTGAAGTCAACAACTTCAAGCTTGCAAAGTTAAGATGACCATATCTCAAGTGCCAAAGCACACTTGGATTTTCTATGGCCACATTAGCAAGTTGGGCACCTCCTTGTTCCCCAAACTTAAGAGGAAACAACCTATTATTTGTCATAGGTACTTGTGTAACAACTCTATTACAATTGTTTTTGTCAAAAATTACACATTTTCCATCTTCAAAAACAAGCCTATAGTTCTTTTCCATTATTTGTCCAACACTAAGCAAATTATGTTGGAGTTTGGGGGTGTAATAGATGTTGTTTACCTTCTTTGTGCCTTCTTTTGTTGGAACCTCCATGGCTCCCATCCCTTCAACTTGTAGTGCCTTGTCATCTCCCAATTTGATCTTTGACTTGTAGGTGGAATCCATTGTAGCAAAAAGCTCTTCTTTGCCACTCATATGATTTGAGCAACCAATATCCAAAATCCAAGTTTCATTAATATTTTGATCTGATTTTCCATATGTGAGGAACAAATTTGAAGAAGTTCCTTCCTCTTCTCCATAGTTTCCATATTGACCTCTCCCTTCTTGAGAAGTCTTGGACCAAAAATCTTTAACAAAGTGACCAAGCTTACCACAATTGTAACAAGATTTCTTTGATTTTTCACCTCCTCTTCCTCTTCCTTGATTGCCACCTCTTGATCTGCCTCTTCCTCTTCCTTGTCCTCTTCCTTGGCCTCTTCCTTGTCCTCTTCCTTGAGTCTCACCCTCCTTGGATGAGAATGCTTTGTCATCACCTCCATAGCTTGTTGATGTAGAACCCTGTAGTCTCTCTTCATGGGACATCAAAGAACCAATTAGAGCATCAAAAGTTAGAGTAGACAAATCTTTAGACTCCTCAATAATGATTGCAATATGATTCCATTTATGAAGAAGTGTTCTCAACACTTTCTTCACAACTACTTCAGTTTTGATGTCTTCTCCAAGGGTTTGCATTTTGTTTACAATGGCTTTCACTCTAACACAATAATCACCTACATTTTCATCATTTTGCATTTTTAGATTCTCAAAATCTCTCTTCAAGGTTTGAAGCCTCACTTGCTTCACTTGATTGTTGCCTTGATAGCTATCCTTCAAGGCACCCCAAGCATCTAATGTTGATGTGCAAGAAGCAATCCTTGGAAAGATGCTTTTCTCCAAAGCTACTTGGAGATGATAGAGGGCAAAAGAGTTCTTCTTTTGTGCCTCCTTCTTAGTAGTCCTATCAGTTGCACTCAAGGTGGTCCAATATTCGGGTTCGGTGTAGCCTTCTTCTACTATGTCCCATAGTCCTTTTCCAATGAGTAAGGTCTTCATTTTGATAGACCAATACTCATAATCTAGCCCATTAAATTCAGGAATGGGTAGATTATTATTTGTTGCCATTGCACTTTTTCTCTATAATCTGACCCCAAAATGAGCAAAAAATGCAAAAACAAATGAGCAACAAATACAAACAATACCTATGTCTCTGTTTGCTGCTTTTGCTATTCTTCAATGGACCTACAACTGACAAAGCAGTGTATCCAAAATTGCAATACTGCAACTGAACTTTACCAATAAAGTTTTTCAATCTTGAAAATAAACAACATCACTAGCTTTTATTACTACATTACTCATGTAAATTGAACTCTTCTAATCTATCAAATAGGTATACTATAAAAACATAGTAGCAATATTATGATATAGGTTTTTTGCTCTTGTAAATCTAGCCTTACAAAGTTATTACCTCCTATCTTAACAAACACTACCTTTTAAAAAATTCATATTTAAAATACACTATGTCATATTCAACATACTATGAAGAAAATGCAATTGAAACACAACATATTTTAAATTTCAACCAGCCACGTGGTTGAGACGCAGATCTTCTAGAACACCCTGTCGATCAGCCGATGTTGCTTTAACAGAAACCTGCATCTTGTCTTCAACCTCTGCAAAATTGTGTTTGTTGGTACAGTCTGCACAGTCTGTCTGTCATGGGAAATTTGGTATACAGTCTGCTCTCCTTTCCTTTGTGACGTTCAATATTCTCTCCTTTAGAAATATAATTACTTTATGCAATTATGTTCTGCAATAACTTGGCTACGTGAAACTATACAATCAGGTTCTGAAATTGAATTGCCCCTGCAAATTCGTTTACCTCTCAAACCTGCAAATGTTATGCCACTACGAGCTTTGTGATCCAAACTTCGTTTATGAGCTTTGTGATCAGGTTTTGAAATGAAGGATTAGAGCACCGTCATAAGTGCTTCGTCTGTGAGCTCTGTCGTGAGCTCCGTCGCAGGCTCTATTACGACATTTTTTTTAACTCAGGGAATTAGTCCCACATGGGACATGCATCTTGCAAAATGTTGTTTAAAAAGAAACATACACTATTAAGAAAATGTCTACCTTCGATAGACTATACGAATCCATCGCATAAAATGCCATCCAATCACCACGTGTTGGGAAGAAATTTTGTTGTCAACCTATGCATCCTTCCTCGTAAGCTGTGCCAAATCTGCCAACCTATGCATCCTTCCTCGTAAACTATGTAGTGTACAATTGCTTAGAAACTACCACTTGTGTCCGAGTTTGGTTCACCTGCTACGCCCAGTCATGTGCTGCACCCAATCATTCCTCGTAAGCTGTGCCAAATCTGCCAACCTATGCATCCTTCCTCGTAAACTATGTTGTGTACAATTGCTTAGACACTACCACTTGTGTCCGAGTTTGGTTCACCTGCTACGCCCAGTCATGTGCTGCACCCAATCACGAGTCTGTTAGGCCACTTGTGTCCTTAGGGTAAGTCTGACTTGGTTGAGTCTGCCTCCATGTCGATCGACGGATCATCCAAACCAGGTTATCGCAGGTCTTCATAGTGTTGTGTCTTACAGACCATCAAATCCTGTTGAGTTGCAGCCACAATCTAGAACAGTCTAGGTCTAGGATCACCACTTAGGTTAGGTTAGTGAGCTCCTTCCCAAGACCAGCCTCCTCAACTTGTTAGTTTGGTTGTCTGCCACTTAGGCAAATCCAACAGCAATCACCCTGATTAGAGGGTCCAATCAACCTCCAGGGCCAACGCCAACTAGACTGCTTGGAATACCAGCACAAACCAGTATTCGCCACTCGCCAAGCTTTGATACCAAAATGTGATAATAATGCACATTTGATTAATTAGAAAATAAGGCTTACAATAGTTATATAGGTTTGAAAAACCCAAAACACCGCTAACCAATAATCTCACAATAAAATGGATAGTGTAAAAACCTCTAACCAATCCTAACAAGAAGATGCCTAACAATAAGATGCTAAGATAACAATAATCCTAATGTTATTATTATATGCTAACAAATATTCAAATGAGAATCTACATAGGGGTAATTCTAACAAGATAGACTAGCTAATAGAGGGGTTTTAATTGAGGATCGTGAAATTAAATTATCTTTCCATGGTTAGAGGAAGTAGTAAGTTTAGTTGAAGCTGACAATAAGATGTTGACTGCCTAAATCAAATAATGATTAAGATTTACTTTAATATTTTATATTGGTAATATCTGCTTTATTTTATAACATTAATGTGTTTTCATATAAATTATTTATTATAATTTTTGTGGTTGCACTTGTGCTTTAGGAAGGAAACTAGCAATCCATATTTGGTAAAGCGAACTATGATAGTGTGATGTTTTGGAAATATTACTCTACTAAGATGCAATGCATAGATAGTTAAGGTAAAATTTTGGTATTGTGAAGGTTGCTATAGAAAAATATCAAGAAGGATGTTGAATTATGGAATATTTGTATTCACACATAAAATTGAAAAGATCTAGAAAATGAAAATCAAGAATTTAGACATTTTATGTAAAATGATGTAGGTTTATAACTATAACATCTCAATTGAGATGAGAAGTGAATCTATTTGTAAACTCTCAAGCTCTAAATAAGAGAGTTGTAATTTTTCAATGCTGGGGGACCCAAGTACAACCCCTTATTATCCAACAAAAAAAAATAGGGAGCAAGTGGGTTTGGGTAAAATTTTAATAATTAAAAAAAAAAGTGTTTAGTAATTAAAAAAAAAAAAAAAATTGAAAGCGAGGGGTTTAATAAAAAAAAAAAATGAAATGTGAAATTGCAAATACACGGGGAGAAGAATGAAAAGACAAATGCTGAGGGGTGTTTAATAATTAAAAATAAATAAAATCTAAAAGTAGGGGATTTAAGAAGCCTAAGCCTAAGACAACATTATAGATTTTTTAGGAAGAGTTGTGGAAGGGGAAACTAGGGCATCAACTAAGTAAAAGAAGTAATTTCTAGTTGTTGTGGAATTTAAGATGAGATTGTTGCCCTAGGAGGAACCAATGGAGACACCTCCATATCCTCTCTTAGATAGACATAAATTATTTGTAAATTTATTGAAAGAAAAATCTCCAACAAAGACTGAAGAAGCACAAAAAACTGCACTAAAAAAGCTCTTTATGGTTGCTCGAAAAAGATCAACATCTCAAAGAGTCAATGGATGCTTACCACAATCGAAATCAAGGCCAAATATCATCATTGAGCAGAGTATAGTAGAAGAAACAATCTTATATAGAGCCAATCATGACTTGATCTGTAAATTCATGGGTATTCACCCTACCCTAAATTTTTTGTATTCATGGGTTCAACAGAACTGGGAGCCTCTTAGTGAGTATTCTTTGTGGTTTATTAGTAATGGATATTTTATTGTTAGTTTTTACTCAATTGCTAACAGAAATAGGGCTTTTGAATCAGAAAAGATAAATCATGATTTGACAATGGATTTGATCCTTGAATTGAACTCACTATTGTGCTAGTTTGGATTTATTTGTATGCACTCCCAATGGATTATGGACTGAGTAGGTATTAGAATACATCAATAATTTCCTTGGAATATATTTGGGTGTTTCTAGAGACATAGTGGAAGGAAACACAATTGTTTATGCCTTATTATGCGTGGAAATGGATATTAGCCAACCTTTACCAATAGAGGTGGAACTTGAACTTGTAGGGCTATCTTGGATTCAACAACTAGATTATGAGGTGTTGCCCTTTAGGTGTAGATTTTACCACAAATATGGGCATTTGGCTCGGTCCTACCCAAACAATATGATCACAAAAATGGGGGCTCCTTTGGGAATGCTAAATCTTCCTAAGGAGGGTAAGTCTACAATCAATAAATAAACAACCAAAATTTCTCAAGGTGAAGAAGCACAGGGAGATGATTTTAAACAACCAAAAAGAATGAGAAGACAAGAAAAAATATGGGTAAAAGCAAACCCGATCCAAGTCCTCAAATAGGTATTAGATCTTCAAGACATTGGTGGAGCAAGAAGAACAACTCATGGAAGAAGTGGATGGGAATGATAAAAACAATAACAACCATGTTCAAGCCCCTCTTTTGGCTCCTCCTATCCTAGAGTAGGTAATAAAGTGCAATGAGTTACCACAATATAAAATTGTAAGGGCATTGATAGTGCATAACCAGGAGCAAAAAATTGTAAAGGATTTTAGCATGGGTGTGACAAAAAAGAACAAAGATAAACTAACTTTAGGGATCATCCAAGTGGCAAAGAGATCAAAGAATAACAACTCTCAAGGAGTATATAGAAAATCAAATAAGAAATTGATAACATCTCAAGGAGATAAACTGATCATTGGGGGAACAATGAGGTCAATAGACTCTTATTGGTGTCAAGGTAACCAGTGACTATACAATCATGGGATATTAGGGGTTTAAACAACAACACCCATCAATTTGTTGTACAAATACTCTTAGATAAAAGTAAAACATTTTTTTTGCTTATCTAGAAGACAAAAATGTTGTTAGATCTCATGTAGAAAATAGTAAATAGACTTTGGAGGGGTGTTGGTATTGTGGAAGTGGCTATCCAATGGGCCTTAGGGGGGATAATTACCTTTTGAAACTCTCTTGAATGGATAATTATAGAACATATAGCTTGAAGGGGTGTCCACACATCACATTTTAGTAATAATATGATAGACAAACATGTTTTAATCATAAATTTCTATGGGGATCACAACCTGGATGGTTAGATTCGTCAATGGAAAGAGGTTCATAATATGAGAATATTGGAGGAGGGGTTAGATTGGATTGTTGTTGGAGATTTTAATGCTAAATTATCATCTAGAGATCATGAAGGGGGAAACCCAATTTTAGACCAAGCAAAACGACTTATGATTGCCTAGATCTATGCATTACACTTGGTGGATATTAAATGTCTTGGAACCAACTTTACTTGGACTAATAAGAGGGAGCCACATAACAGGGAGGCGAAGTTAGATTATTTTTTGGTTTTAGAGGAGGCATTTGTGAAATGGAATCTAAAATTTTATATTTTGGAGGGTCTAGTTTTGGATTACTTGACCATTCTATTAGAAGGAGGAATCAAGATAAGGTAGCACCACAAGCCATTCATATTTGAAAACTTTTGGTTACAAAAGGAAAAAATTTGAAAGAAAATCCCACATTGGTGGGAAGAGGGACGACTAACATATGGGATAGCAATGTTTAGATTACATAGACAAATTCATCATGTCAAGGATCAAATGAAATAGGAAGTGAGCTAACAAGTAAGACTTTTAGGCCCAAACAACTTCATTGGTGGCCAAATGGGATGAGGTGCAAAAACAATTTAGGGAAGGAACAATTACAAACCAACTCAAAGAAGATGATGATGAATTGCATAAAGCAATTGAGAACATTAACAACCAAGAGGATATCTACTAGAAATAAAGAGCGAGAACCACTTGGTTATTGGAAGATGATAGGACCACCAAATTTTTCTATTGGGCTACTTGTGCTAGGAGATAGATGAACAATATGGAAGCTCTTCATGATAAAAACAAGCACTCTTTTGATACAATCCCAAGTATGTGTTATCATTCAATGAATTATTTTCTAAATTGTTTAAGGTATGGTGCAAGAAAAAGAGGCTAAGAAAGAAGTTCATGTTGTCATACGCTCTATTATTTATGAAGAAAAGAATCAAGCCTTACTTAAACCCATTGATAGAGAGGATCTAAATAAGGTAGTATTTGGAATGAATACGAGAAAAACACTAGGTCCAAATGGTTTTCCAATTGAGTTTTTTTAGACTTTCTAGGAGAGCTTGGAAGAGGATGCAATGGTTGTCATAGAGGAGTCCAAAGTCAATAAAAGAATGGTTAAATAATTAAATCATACATTCATTGCCTTAATTTCAAAAGGGGAGCAGGGGGTGCATATTTCAAATTATAGACCTATTTCCTTATGCAATATATACAAAATAATCACAAAGGTAATGGTTGAGCAACTAAAACCTCTCCTAGATAGTATTATCTCTTTGAAGCAAGGGTGTTTTGTAGAGGGCAAGTAGATATTGGATGGTGTGGTTCTAGCTTAAAAGCCAATCCACTCAATGCAAAAATTTGGCATTAGAGGAATGTTCATAGATTTGGATATGTTAAAGGCTTTTGATAAGGTGGAGTGGAGATTCTTGTCAAGAATGATGATAGCCTTTGGTTTCTCTTAGGATTGGATAGCATGGGTCATGAGTTGTGTCTCTACTCTAAGATACTCAATGTTAATCAATGGTCTTCCCTTGTAACCATTGAAGCAACTTGAGGCCTTCATCAAGGAGATACTTGTTCCCCTTGTCTTTTTCTCATTTTGGTTGAAGTCTTGGGTAGACTCATCTTGAGGAGAAGGCAATAGGGTTTGCTAATATGTATCAAGGTGGGTGAAAATATTTTGACTCACCTATATTTTGTGGATGACACAGGATTGGTGGGAGTGGCCAATCTCAGGGAAGCAAGAATGATCAATGGTACTCTTAATATTTACCTTAGGGCTACAAACCATATATTCAAAAAGAAGAAATCCAAAGTGGTATTATTCAATCTTGATCAAGGGCTTTAAGATAGAATTTTAGAGATCTTGAGATTCATAACGACTTCTCTCCTAGTGGTCTATTTGGGGGTTCCTTTGCATTTAAAAAACCTAAAGATAGCTATTTGTAGGAATATTTTAGATTGTGTGAAAGAAAGAATTAGCCATTGGTCTCACAAATGGTCAACATTTGGGGGTAGATTAACTTTTTTGTAGTCAATCATTCAAGCCATGCCAATTTATAAATTTTATATCCTTGTTGCCCCACATACTATATGGAAAGAGTTTGACAAGATGGTTAGAAACATTTTATGGGGAGGAGTAAAAGAAGAGAGGAAATGGTCACTAGTAAGTTGGGAGAAAGTAAGCCAACCAAAGGCAAAGGGAAATTTGGGATTGAGGATATCGAAGCTAAATAGTAAAGCTTTGGTTGGAAAGCTTTACAAGAGGTGGATCTCCCAACCAACTTATTTATTCAATAGAGTTTTAAATAGTAAATATTTGGGATAGGTGAACTTGAACAAGGTGAGTCATTTCCATTTGGATGGTAATGGATCCCTAGTGTTGCAAACTCTAAAGATAGTCTCTCAAGCAGTGAAATATGGTTATTTTGGAAAGCGGGGAGAGGGGAGAAGGCATGATTTTGGACAAATTCATGGGATAAATACCCACCTATTACTATTGAATTCCCATAAGTACAACCAATAAAAACAACCATGGAAAGCAGGGGTTGGATCAAGATTAAAATTTATTTCAACACTAGTCAGCTAGGGGATTATAGGTTTAAGCAATTTAAGAAGTTGTATGAGTGGCCAATTCCAATCCCTCTAAAATTGACACACATCATGACTACATGACTAAAATATTGGTAAACATATTTCTTATAGGTAGAGATGAGAAGGATGAATTAGCTTGGGGTTATAGGAGCCTTGGAGTATACATAGTGAAGTATGGATATGATAAGATCCTTCCAAAACCTTCTCCTCATGCAAATCATGTTAACAATTGGAGAAATATTCGGTAGTCCAAGGGTTGGTTGAAAGTAAACTTTGCGTGGAAATTCATGCATAAGAAATTTTTTACTTTTGATCATTTGAAATGTAGGGGAATCATTGGTCCATCCCAATGTGTTTTATGCTATAAAAGTGAAAAAACATATGGCAACTTGATGTTTGAGTGCCCGTTCACACATTAGATCTGAGAGCGATGGTTTTTAGCTTAAAAAATCCAAGCTAATGGTGATTTTTTTTTTGTAATTAAGGTACAATTTCATTACATCCGGGTTTTCCAGGTTGACCCAAAACCTTTTACAAAAATCAACACTATGCTATTACGGATCAAAACCTCAATAGGGACAGTTTGTCCTTCGCTACGAGTACCCATCTGAGGCCACCCTGCCAAGAAAGAGCACATCCCCTTACCCATAATTACAAACACCTTAGAACACAGGAAACGACCCACCGCATTGCTTTCTTGCTGCCCCAATCGCGAAAATGTGACCTGTCATGAAATTGTGACGTCCTTAAGTCTTCTCCTTCATTTACTCTGGAGAGTCGCGAAATGGTGACATGTCGCAAAAATGAGACATGTCATGAAATCGCGACATTCTACTTGTTCTGCTCCTTTGCCGCTATAAGTCGCGTAAATGCGACAAGTCACGAAAATGAGCCATGTCACGAAATCACGACATTCGTTTCCCATTTTACACTCTTTCTACTTCCAACCGTGAAAATGCAACATATCGCAAAATCGCGACGTCCTTAAGTCGTTTCCATATTTTACTTTGGATAGTCACGAAAATGCGACCTATCGAGAAAAAGAGACATGTCACGAAATCACGACATTCTGCCTTCGTTCTGCACCTTTGCCGCTGCATGTCATGAAAATGCGACATGTCGCGATAATGAGACATGTCACAAAATCGCGACATTCGTCTCCCATTTTGCACTCTTGCCGCTTCCATCCGTGAAAGTGCGACATGTCGCGAAATCGCGACGTCCTTAAATATTTTCCTTCATTTGCTTTGGATAGTCGCAAAAATGCGACATGTCGCGAAAATGAGACTTGTCACGAAATCATAAGAATCTGCATTCGTTCAGCTCCTTTGCCACTGCCTGTCACAAAACTGAGACATGTCACGAAATCGCGACATTCATTTCCCGTTTTGTTCTCTTGTCGCTTCCAGCCGCGAAGAATCAACAAGTCGCGAAATCGCGTCGTCCTTGAGTCTTTTCCTTCATTTGATCTGGATCATCGTGAAACTGCTATATGTCGAAAATGCGACATGTCGTGACATCGTGACACTTCTGCCTCTTTGTCCTCTTTTGTTGCTTTTGGACACGAAAAGGCAACATGTCGCAATATCGCAACACAATCGCCACCTTGCTCCTTTTCTTGGCTTTTGCTTGCAAAATTCCAACATGTCGCGATATCGCAACACTTTCGCCTCCTTACTCTTTCTCTTCTCTTTTGGTCGCGAAAATGCGACATGTCGCGATATCACGACACTTTTTCCTTCCTACTCTTTCTCTTCTCTTTTGGTCACGAAAATGCGACATGTCGCGATATCGCGACACTTTTTCCCTCTTGCTCTTTCTCTTCTCTTTTGGTCGCGAAACTATGACATGTCGCGATATCGCGACACTTTTTCCGTCTTGCTCAACATGTCGCCAAAACGCGACACTTTTTCCTTCTTGCTCAACATGTCACGATATCACGACATTTTTCCTTCTTACTCTTTCTCTTCTCTTTTGGTCGCGAAAATGTGACATGTCGCGATATCGCGACACTTTTTCCCTCTTGCTCTTTCTCTTCTCTTTTGGTCGCGAAACTACGACATGTCGCGATTGTTGGATGTGTCTCATTCTTTGCCGAAAAAGAATTGTACGACAGGCACTACAGCGCAAAAGACGACGGGTAGGGGGGGTCCGGGGGCCGGAGGCCCCCAAGGACCCCCGGCTACGGTAAAGGTGCTTACGTAATAGGCGACGGCTCGAGGTGCGTAGGGGGGCGCCCTCGGATACGGTGAAAGCGATCGAAGCCGGCGAAGCCGACGTCAAAATTTTCACCTACTTTTATCGCTACTTTTGGAGCGAACCCTGGGATTCCCACGGTTGGTGGGTGGTTAGTGGGTGTGGGTGGTTTAGCCCACGGTGTTGTATCCACGGTACCCTAATACCACTTGGTGGTTTAGGGTTGTAAGAGTTTCCTTATATAATTATTGTAATGTCCCGTTTTAGGGACAAGAGAGAGAATAATATATCAAGGAGGATAGACTCTTGTTTGCTGGACTAGCCCAAATTGGGTGAACCAGGGTAAATCTTGTGTGTCATATGTGCATTGAATGGTGTTATTATTTCCTTAGTTACTTTTCTGCTTTATTTCTAGAATATGTTTCTGTAAAATCTCTTCATTTGGTATCAGAGCCAAGTTATTAGCCATAGGGGGACGCCTTTATTGCTAGGGTTTAAATCCGTTTGAAGAAGACCTAGGGTTTCTAGGAGTGAAAGAAAACCTATTCTGGAGTGGGAGTTACGCAGAAGGAGTTTGAAGGAAAAAAAATGTCAGGAAATCATTCAAGGATAGAGATCGAGAAATTTGACGGCAAAAGTTTTGAGCTATGGAAGTTAAAGATGGAAGATATGCTCGTGGACAGAGATCAGTGGGCTGCTATTTCAGAAACAACAAAACCTACGGGTACTTCCGATGAAGATTGGGAGAAGATGAATCGAAAAGCAAGGAGTCTGATTCGACTGTGTCTTGCAGATTCGGTGCTCATCAATGTTTCGGGAGAAGCTACAACAAAGGATCTCTGGGAGAGGTTAGGGGCTTTGTATCAATCGAAGTCCCTAGTGAACAAATTATTCCTTAGAAAGAAACTGTACAATCTTAGGATGCATGACGGGGATTCGGTTGCAGATCATCTGAATGCATTCAATACAGTGGTAAGTCAACTAACATCTGTAGAAATTAAGTTGAGTGAGGAAGATAAATGCATTACTTTGTTATGCTCTTTACCAGATTCATGGGATAACTTAGTAGTAGCAATTGGTAGTACAACTTCATCCACATTGAAGTTTGAAGATATAGTGGCATCTCTATTATCTGAGGATATGAGGAGAAAAGCCATGGAGGGCACATCTAAGGAAGCCCTAACAGTGAGAGGGCGTGCCAAGGAGAAGGACAAATCTAGATATGGTGATAGGTCTAAGTCTAAAGGTAGATCCAAGTCTCGGGGGAAGTTTGAGAGAAAATGCTGGAATTGTGGCAAGCCTGGTCATATGAAGAAGGATTGCAGATCAAAGAAAGCTGAGTCTGGAAAAAAGTCTGATGAATCGACTTCCACAGAGATGAATAAATCCATTGATGAAGCAGGGGATGTATATCTGGCATCCTGCTCATCGTGCTCCACACGATCAGATAAAAATGATTGGTTGATTGATACTGGTGCCTCTTTTCATATGACTCCTCATAGAGGGTGGTTCAGTGAATATGAAAGATATGATGGAGGGGAGGTACTGTTGGGAGATGATTCACCACTCAGAATCATGGGTCGTGGAAGAGTGAAAATTTTGTTGCAGGATGGTAGGGTTAAGACCCTACCAGGTGTGATGCATATTTCGGGACTTGCTAGAAATTTGATTTCGGTAAGCAAAATGGCCGATGCAAGCAGTGAATGTCGTTTTGGCAAGGATTCATGCAAAATGGTTCGTGGATCAATGGTGTTGGCAAGGGGAGTTCGGATTGGAACATTGTATAAGCTATTGGGAAGCACTATGACAAATGAGTGCAATAGCTCAACTGTTCCTGAGGTTGATTCTGATAAAAGCTCAACACTCTGGCATCAAAGGATGGGACATATTGGAGAAAAGGGATTGCGTACCCTATACACAAAAGGTATGGTTCATGGTATCCCTAATTACTCAATGTCTTTCGAGTTCTGTGAACATTGTATTTATGGTAAACATAATCGGGTTAGTTTTCCATCTGGTGCCACAAGATCTAGTGGGGTACTAGATTTGATCCACAAGTGATATTTTTGGTCCTGTTCCTATGCCGTCTCTTGGAAAATCATGGTATTATGCTTCCTTTGTTGATGATTTTTCAAGATATGCATGGATTTACTTTCTTAAGAGCAAAGATGAAGTGTTTGAAAAATTTAAGGAATTTAAAGCACTTGTTGAGAATCAAACCGATAAAAGGATTAAGGTGTTGAGGTCTGATAATGGAGGGGAATATTGTTCTAATATATTTGAGAAATTTTGTAAGCAATGTGGTATTGCAAGACAGAAGACTACTCCATATACACCTCAATAGAATGGAGTTGCAGAGAGATTGAACAGATCACTGATGGAGAAGGCTAGAAGTATGCTCAGTGGTGCAGGTTTGGCACAGGAATTCTGGGCAGAAGTAGTGAGTGCAGCATGCTACTTGCGAAATCGGTCACCTACATCAACATTGCCAGATCAAACTCCATTTGAAGCTCTATTTGGTAAGAAACCTTCTATTTCACATCTCAAAGTTTTTGGCTGTGATGCATACATGCATATTCCAAAGGAGAAAAGAAGTAAGCTAGATAATAAGGCTGTTAAATGTATCTTTATTGGTTATAAAGATGGTGTTAAAGGATATAAGCTTTGGAATCCAAAAACTAAAAGTACAATGTATAGTAGAGATGTGGTGTTTAGGGAGATGATCAGTGATTCCAGGAAGGTAGTTACGTAAGAGGAACCTGGAACGGTCCAATTTGATCTCATGGAAAACTATCAGACAGTAGAGGATCTGGAAGAGGAGCATACAGATGAGGATATGGAAGAGGAGCATACAGGTGAGGATCTGGAAGAGGATGAAGAAGAGGTTCATACACCAGTGGTAAGGAGATCAACACGGGAAAGGAAGCAACCTGAAAGGTATAGTCCATCTGCTTTTCCTACTTCTTTTGTACTATCTGTTACTGATGAAGATCCTAGAACAGTTAGAGAAGCTGTTAATTCTGGAGAGGCAAACCGTTGGGAAGAGGCCATGGATGAGGAAATGATGTCCCTGAAAAAGAACAGAACATGGGATTTAGTGAAATTACCAAGTGGTAGGAAAGCAATAGGTTGCAAGTGGATCTTTAAGAAGAAGCAGAATGTCGAAGGTAAAGTGGAGAAATATAAAGCTCGCCTCGGTTGCTAAAGGTTTTTCCCTAGGTTGAAGGAATTGATTATGGTGAAGTTTTTTCTCCCGTTGCAAAGCTAACATCAATTAGATTTATGTTAGCTGTGGTCGTCGCATTTGATCTTGAAATAGAACAGATGGATGTGAAAACTGCATTCCTTCATGGAGATTTGGAGGAAGAAATCTATATGAGGCAGCCTGAAGGTTTCACCGTTGGCAGGAAAGGAGGATCTCGGTATGTAAGTTAAAGAAATCATTGTATGGACTCGAAACAATCACCTAGAATGTGGTACCAAAAATTTGATACTTATGTTTTAGGAATTGGTTTTGTTCGTAGCAATGCTCGATCACCGTGTGTATTCAAAGAAAATTGGTAATGTAATTGTCATTATAGTTCTTTATGTTGATGACATGTTACTAATTGGAAATAGCAAGAAACCGGTCGGGGAAGTAAAGTCTCAGCTTGGCATCGCAGCTTGACATGAAGGATCTTGGCCCCTGCAAATTTTATATTGGGTATGCAAATAAAAAGAGATCGCTCTAACAGAAAGTTGTGGCTGGATCAGAAAAAGTATGTTGAGACAATGTTGAAAAGGTTCAATATGCAGGATTGCAAACCGGTGAAGGTACCTATTTCTTTAGGTGAAAAATTGTCTGTTGAACAATGTCCAAAAATAGAAGAAGAGGTAGAGGAAATGTCACATATTCCTTATGCAAATGTTGTAGGTAGTTTAATGTATGCCATGGTTTGTACTAGAGCAGACATTGCCCATGCAGTGGGAGTCTTGAGTAGATATATGTCTAAACCTGGTAAAGAGCATTGGACTCGTCGTGGAAAAGGGTTTTCGGATATTTGCGTGGCACCTCTGATTTTACAATCTGCTATGAGGGTACAGGTAAAGAAAATAGACAATTGGATATAGAAGGGTTTGTTGATGCAGATTGGGCTGGAGATCTGGACAAGAGAAGATCTACTAGTGCTTATGTATTCAATTTGTTCGGAGGGGCCATTAGTTGGATGAGCAAGAGGCAGACTGTTGTTGCTCTTTCAACTACTGAAGCTGAGTATATGGCAGCCACTGATGCAAGTAAGGAAGTTGTATGGCTGCAAAGACTATGTGCTGAAATTGGGTTCTTTCAAGGAGCTGTGGAAGATAAACTCGTGATGATCGTAGTGCCATATTTTTGGCAAAGAACCCTGCTTACCATTCAAGAACGAAGCACATTGATACAAAGTTCCATTTCTGCAGGGACATGCTTGAACAGAGGAAAGTGTTGGCTGGAAAAGGTAGACACCAAGGAAAATGTTGCAGATGCTTTAACCAAGGTTGTAAGCACTGAAAAGTTTAGATTCTGTACAATTGAAATGGGTCTGGCAAAGTATTCAACAAGTGGGAGAATGTTGGATGTGTCTCATTCTTTGCCGAAAAAGAATTGTACGACAGGCACTACAGCGCAAAAGACGATGGGTAGGGGGTGTCCGGGGGGGCCGGAGGCCCCCAAGGACCCCGGCTACGGTAAAGGTGCTTACGTAATAGGCGACGGCTCGAGGTGCGTAGGGGGGCGCCCTCGGATACGGTGAAAGCGATCGAAGCCGACGAAGCCGGCATCGGAATTTTTCACCTACTTTTATCGCTACTTTTGGAGCGACCCCCGAGATTCCCACGGTTGGTGGGTGGTTAGTGGGTGTGGGTGGTTTAGCCCACGGTGTTGTATCCACTGTACCCTAATACCACTTGGTGGTTTAGGGTTGTAAGAGTTTCCTTATATAATTATTGTAATGTCCCGTTTTAGGGACAAGAGAGAGAATAATATATCAAGGAGGATAGACTCTTGTTTGCCGGACTAGCCCAAATTGGGTGAACCAGGGTAAATCTTGTGTGTCATATGTGCATTGAATGGTGTTATTATTTCCTTAGTTACTTTTTTGCTTTATTTCTAGAATATGTTTCTGTAAATTCTCTTCAGCGATATCGCGATAATTTTTTCGTCTTGTTCAACATGTCACCAAAACGCGACACTTTTTCCTTCTTGTTCAACATGTCACGAAATCATGACACTTTTTCTTTCTTGCTCAACATGTCGCGATATCACGACACTTTTCCTTTCTTGCTCTACATGTCGCGAAATCGCGACACTTTTTCTTTCTTGCTCAACATGTCGCGAAATCGCGACCCTTTTTCCTTCTTGCTCAACATGTCACGATATCACGACACTTTTTATTTCTTGCTCAACATGTCACGATATTGCGACACTTTTTCTTTCTTGCTCAATATGTCGCGATATCGTGACACTTTTTCTTTCTTGCTGTATTTTGCTTTTCCTTAAACTACGATATGTCACGAAATCGCGACATCGGTCCTTGGCAGCTGCCTTTGCCCCTAACCCCATAACATGAGGCCACCATGCCACCTGGATCCTTCCCCCGTTGCAAAGAAAACTAAATCCGTCACAAGAAGGATCGAAGCAATACTGACAAAACAAAAATGAAACTCCTCTCCCTTTTTTTGAACCCCACAGTTTCATCATCATTGGCGATCATTTTGAATAAATTTGTCCACATCACTGAGGACCCCATGTTACCAAGTGACCAGCCCATCGACTTCCACCCCTCTATTGGCCAAGATATTAGTTGTTTTATTTGCTTCCCTAAACACGTGTTGGGCCTTCCGATCATTCCTAGCTTGGTAGAGGATCCCAGCCTCTTCGATGACAGTCTTAATCTGCCATGGAGGATTTTTCCCATTGTTGAGAAGGTTTATGACATGCATCGAATATCCTTCGATAATTAGTTTACCTTCAATCTCTTGAGCCAACTGAAGACCCCTCCATAACACTCTTGCTTCTACCTCATTGTTAGTCCTTGTTCCCAGCTGCTCATAAAAGGCCATCACCAGCTTGCCTTGATGGTCTCTCACTGCTCCTCTAGCCCCTGCTTTGCCAGGGTTACCTTTAGAGGCCCCATCGAAGTTGAGCTTGAACCAACCAACCGGGGGTGGTTTCCACTTGACATCTAATCTGGAATTAACCTTGGTAGACACAAGTTTCTCGCCTAGAGTAATATTTAAGGATTGAGCGATCAACCTCTCCCAGTGGGAAGGATTTAGAGCTTCATGAGGAATAAGGCTGACGTTTTCACGGGCGAAGGTAAGAATCTTGTTGGTGATGGAGGTGACATCATGGCTCGAATCATGGAAAGCTCTATGGTTTCTTTCTAGCCAAACCTCGCCAAAGAAAATGATGGAGACAAATCTTCCAAAAAAACCTCACCCTAAGGCTAACCAAGGGATTTGGCCATTGGTGGAAGAGGTCAATGATGGTGGCTGGTCTGACCCAGCAAATGCTAAAGGCTTGAAATAACCCATTGAGTATACTCAGAGAGACCGTGCATTCAAGGAAAATATGGAGGGTGGACTCCTAGTTGGCCCTGCACAAAAAATAGCGGTTATCAACTATCACACCTTTCCTTATCAAGTTGTCAATAGTAAGAATCCTGCCTTGGATCACCAGCCACGAGACCATTGCAACTTTAGGAATAAGATTTTTGACCCACACCAGCTATGTCTGAAGTGTGGGGTCCTCAGTATCTAACATTAGCATGTATGCAGATTTTACTGAGAACTGCCCATTTTCGATAGCTGCCCATATTACATGATCTTGCTCAGGTCTCATAGAAATGAATTGTTGATGCAGGATGCTTTGGATTTCTTCTGATTCAGCTTCAAATCCTTGAATCCTTATCTGTTTCCAAAAAATCCTTCTTCTGTCCTGTCTCATGAAATCATATACTTTCCTTCCTATGAGATCCTTTGTGATTCTTTTGATCCTCGCTAGGTGAGGAACCTGATATAAAGCTTCATCCTTGGCCCACCTGTCATCCCAAAACCTGATCTTCTGCCCGTTACCTAGAACCCATATTAGGCCTTTCTTTATGACCTCTCTGCTTGTTAATATTGCATTCCAGAATGCCAAACCTCTACTGTGCACCGTGTCATTTAGGAATTCGGTATCTTGAAGATATTTTCTTTTAATTATGGCAGCCACTCATTCTCCTCATTGTTAATGAGACGCCAAGCTTGTTTGGCTAGCAAGGCTGTGTTTAGGTGAGCAACTCTTCTCAGTCCTAGCCCCCCATTTTCTTTTGGCCTACACACCTTGCCCCAGCCCACAAGGTGGATCCTCTATTTTTCCTCTAACCTAGACCAGAGAAAATTCTTTTGGAGTTGTTCAATTTTTTGGTATACTCTGGTTGGGGCCTTAAACACAGATAGAAAATAAACCGGAATGCTCTGTAAGGATGCCTTAGTGAGAGTAAGTTTCCCGGCATGAGATAAAAAATTGTCCTTTCCAACCAGCCAGTTTCTTTTGGATTCTTTCTACCACTCTATCCCACATAGATTCTCTCAGAGAAACATAGAAAAGGGGAAGGCCTAAATAAGAGGTAGGAAGAGTTGCTATCGAACATTCCAAAATCTCTGCTATTCTGGCTTGTCTCTGAATTGGAGTGTTGAGGAAGTAAAGCTTACTCTTGTTGAAGTTCACCTTCTATCCCGCCGCATCCTCGTAGAGTTGGAGAATGTGTTTAATCCTTCTGGCTTCAACCATCGACGATCGGGTCAACATCAGAGTGTCATCAACAAATTATTGGTGAGTAACTCAGGTTGGTGAGAGAGGTGGCTTTAATCCCCGAAATTAATCCAACAGTGCATGCTACTTTAATAGTTCTACCTAATGCCTCTGCTACTATAATGAACAACATTGGGCTAATCGAATCTCCTTGTCTGAGCCCCCTATGGCTTTGGAAATACCCAACTGTCGTGCCATTGACCAAAACTGAGAACCAAGGTTCGGATATGCACTATTTTATCAGCCTGACCCACTAAGGATGAAAGCCAAACTTCAGAAGAACAGACCATAAAAAAATCCCAATTAATGCGGTCAAAAGCTTTATTCATATCAAGCTTTAGGGAAAAGACCTCCTTGTTGGTTTGCCTAGCAGAGTGCAAAGCTTCATGGACTGTGATCACACCATCCACAATTGATCTCCCCTGAATTGAGCTTCCTTGACCAGGGTCAATAATGAGGGGCAATATTTCTTTCATCCTGTTAGCAATGGCTTTTGTGAAGATCTTGTAGGAAACATTACATAAACTAACCAGTCTGAAATCTGCCATTGTCTCCGGTGTTGGGCCCTTAGGAATTAGGGCTAAAAAGGTGGACTTGAACCCTCTCGGGATATGTTTTGAAGTCTGAAACTCTTTGATAGCAGAAATGACATCCTCTCCCATAATATCCCAGAAAACTTGGAAGAACCGAGGAGGGAACCCATCAGGGCCAGGGGCCTTCTCGGGTTCCATACTAAACAAAGCATTTCGATTTCTTCATCGATGAAGGGAGCAAGAAGCTTACCATTAATGGCCTCATCAACCAAGCTATGAATGAACTGGAGGAGAGTGTCCTTGGCTTCCTCTATACATCGGGATTCATCCCCGAGAAGGGAGCTAAAATAAGCAATTACTTCCTCTCTTATCTCAATCAAATCCTGGGTTTTGGATCCATCAGCTTTGGTCAACTCTCTGATCTTGTTATTACTTTTGTTCCTCAAGGTTGTGACATGAAAGAACTTTGAGTTCAAGTCACCATCCTTTAGCCATAACGCCCTGGATTTATGTCTGTAGTATATCTCTTTACAAGCCAAAATATTGTGATATTCTGAAAGCTTGGCTTGCTCCTCCTTCCTAGTAGCTTCATCACCGATACCATTTTGTATCGAGTTGTCAATGACTTGCAGCCTTTCTCCCACTTGATTCTTGTTCTCAAATAGGTTCCCAAAAACCTCCTTATTCCAAGTTCTAAGATTATCCTTTACTAATTTCAGCTTTTGAGCAAGTTTGAAACCTGAACTTCCCTAAAAGGGTTGCTGCCACCATCTGGAAATATTTTCTTTTAACTTCGGGTTCCTGATCCACATTGACTGGAATCGAAAAGGTTTTTTTAAGGAGTTTAACTTTGGAACCTCCAAAAGGATGGGATTGTGATCAGAGGAAATTTTGGGAAGAGTTTGTAGAGTAGAGTCTCCAAACCCATCAATTGCCTCCTTTGATAAGAAAAACCTGTCAAGTCTTTCCTGGATAAGTTGGCTTCCTGTTCGCCTATTGCTCCAAGTATACTTGGCTCCTCTTAGCCTCACACCCATCAGTTGGTTCAAGTTTACGAAGTCATTGAAGTCTTCCATACTTTTTGTTGGGAGCCCTGTTCCACCCTTTTTTTTTGAGGGGTATAATGGTGTGTTGAAGTCGCCTGCCACCACCCACGGGATGTCATGGAAAGCATCACCCAGTTTACCCAGGTACTCCCACAAAGAAGCTCTCCCCTGAACAGAATTGGGAGCATAGGCATTTGAGAAGATCCACGATCTATTGTTGTCAATATCATGGAAAAAAACACTCAACACCCTGTCATCATCTTGGATAATGCTGCCTTCCACCACCCGAGGATCCCAAAGAACCATGAGACCCCTTGAAGTTCCTCTAGCCAGTTTGTACACCATGTACCCTTGACTCTACATATTTTTTGCTATTGTTTTTGACTGGGCTTCGTCTAATTTTGTTTCTTGTAGCATCAAAACTGTTGGATTGTATTGCCTTCTTAACGAGCTAACCACCCTCTGAGTGGGTGGGCCATTGAGGCCTCTCACATTCCATGAGAGAACCTTCATTTAGATTGTTTAGAGTTTTTCCCTTTCCCCCTCCCTTGAGGAGGTTTTCCTGATTTGTTATCTTCATGCCCTGGGATAACTTGTTGTATCAGTGTTTTCTGTTTGCCACTGGCAATCTCATTGTCGGTCTTCATTCCGTTGTGCTCTGCATTTGACATCCTCCCCTTCTTTCTCTCATCGCCATAGTCAATAGGTGACTTAGTAGTACTCCTCGGTCTGCTTGGGGCTAAAAGGTGGATGAACTATCTGTTGTAGAATCGGACTAACGCATTCCTCAAAATCATTCATTTCTACCACCTCAATCCTTGATTCTAACTCCTCCATTTGTTTCCTGTATTCTCCTGAATATTGTATTGAACCTTCTAGATGGTTTAACGGGCTTTTGGCTATGATGTTGGGAAGGTCTATTTTTGAAGACTCTATCTCCTCCACCTGTTTTCTATATTCTCTGGGATTTTGCCTTACCCCTCCTTGGGGGCTTGAGGGGTTCTTGGTTATGGGGTTTGTAGGACCCGCCCTTGATGGGGATTCTAGGGTTTCAAGGATTTCACCTTGCAGGTTTCCTTCCTCTAATTCCTCACTCTCCCCTTCTACCATTAGACCATCTAAAATTTTGAACTTATTTGAGCTTGGAATTTTAGGGCTTACTTGATTTTCCTGTTCGTCGGTGAGATGTTGCTTGTCTTTGCTCTAACCTTGCCCCCGCCCCTGTTTTGTCTTCTCCTGATAAATGTGGTTATTTTTAGATGGCCTAAACCCTCCTTTGCCCACAGGGCCTCCTTTTAGAGGGAGGTTCCTAGGAAATCCTTTCTCATTTGCTCGTTTGCCTTTCGTCCTTTGGTTTTCTCTACTAGCTGCTAGATTAGGGCACTGATTTTGCAAATGGCCTTGGGTTTTGCACTCAGGGCAAAAAGCTGTCCTGTTTTCATATTCCATCGCCTGTTTTATTAGGTAGTTATCGTACCCTAGCTCCACAATATTTGGCAGCTCAAAAAATTAGTGTTGACGCATATTCTTGCATGTGTCATTCTTGTCCTAGCCAAGGTTGCATGATCTATGGAAACCAGTTCTCCAATCGCTCTGGCGATGCCTTGCAGCCAATACTCGTTGAAAAACTAAGCTGGTAGGTTAGGAAGTCGAACCCAAATAGGGACAGTATTGATATTCTATTTTTCAGGGTCAAAATCCTCTCCCCACTTCCTGAGGAATAGACTGTGTTTCCCTAAAAACCAGGGTCCTCCAGTTAGAACGCGGTTCGCATCCTCCTTGTTATTAAATCTTATGATGAAAAACCCCCTGGATAGGGCAACCACCTCCATACTCCCCACCGTTCTCCATTTGGATAGAGCCTAGGATCGTATAGTCTCTATATCAGACCTTCCACCCAGAAACTTACCCACTAAAGAAAACTCTTCCATGGATAAAAAATAACACATCAAAGCAGTAGGAGCCATTATCCTATTATTCACCATAATGAGGGGCGGGAGTGAAAGGAAATCACTCTTTCTCCCCTTAACAGTTTCCACAAAGGATCGGCCTCCTCTAGGACCCGCATCGCCCTTCTGGGTCCCTTTGTCCGGATCTTTTTGAGGAGGGTCGAGCCCTCTTTGGGCAGCCCCACCTATCGTTGAAGGCATCCCTTCCTCTGGATCCTCACTTGATTCCTTCTCGAGGTTCCTTCCCAAACCCTCCGTGCCTTCTCTGCTATTCCCGCCCGAAACTTTCAAACTTCCTCCGCTGCTCCTCTCATCCATTCCTCCCTCGCTCAAGCTAATGGTGATTTGAATTGGATTAATATTTGGAAAAGTTGGAAGAGGGGTAGATTTAACTATAAAGCTCTCCATATTGGGTGGAAAAACTTCATTGGTGGCAAGTGTGGTTGGAGAGAAATGGTAGAATTTTAGAGAAACCTTTTCATCCTTAGATGGTGTCTGGTAGGTCATTTGGAGAAAAATAATGAAAATTGTGGCAGTGTATGCTAAACATAAAACTCAAACTGATACAAGGATGATGGAGAATGAAGCTACAATGTAGGAAAGACACGACAAAGCTAGTTGGAAAACACCCCTTTAAGGTTGGATTAAAATTAATATTGATGGAGTTGCAAAAGGTAATTCAGATAAAGCTGGTATTAGACTGGTTTACAAGAATCGTGATGGGATAGTGCTACATTGGGAACTGTAGGGTCTATGTAGGGCCATGAAAAATGAAGCAAAAGTCTTAGTTATCAAATATACTTCTATCTAGGTAGTAAGACAAGGTTATAGGAGGATAACCATATAAATAGATTCTCAAATATTGGTAGGAGCTCTAGATTGCATGAGGAAATTTGATTTGGAGGCATGGAGGTTGAAGATTCTTATTACCCAGATTAAGGATTTGAGGGAATTGGATGATGTGATTCCAATTTATGTGGGGAAAGCTCTAAATAAAGTGGCAGACTTTCTAGCTAAGATGGGTACCAAGAAATAGGTCGAGGTTCAGTGGCACAATTGCATGGTTATTAAGAATGAGAGGATTAGGTAGGTTGGGGAGAAAATTTAGTGTTTGGCTAATTTGGACAACCATTGTAGACATATGGTTTAGGAATTTGGCTTCACTGCAAATCTCCTTTTATTGTTGTGCTCAAAAGTGGTTAGTTATTAGGATCTTGGATTTTAGAGTCATGGCACTTTGTTGGAAAGTTAAAAGGAGAAAATAGGTGCTCTTGTTGGCTAAGGCTAGGAGGAGTCTCATCCTAACTTGCAAATAATTAGTCCTAAGATAATTTTTTCAAATTCTTTTCCAAGAAAAAAGTAGGGGGTTTAATAATTTAAAAAATAAAATGTGAAACTATGGATACTCGAGGAGAAGAATGAAAAGACAAATGAAAAGAAGATGCTTGCTCTCTATTGATAATAAAATTAAAATTTATTTAATAAAGCAGTTGAGTCGAATAATTTAAAAAGACCTTAATTAGTTCCAGGAAATAAAAAGTACATTTTGGAAGAGATATTTTGAAAATCTTTGTTTCTTTGCAAAAAATTAAAAGTTTTATGTTTAGCGCACCAAATATCTTTGTTAATTTCTACTAGTTTCGAATCATGCTCTAATACTACTTGTTTCAATATTGTATAACTATTTAATATTTGTAATAATACTTTAATATTGAATTATTATTAAAAGCATGCTAACAATATTATTTTATATTCAAATTCCACGAACAATATGTAAATATCAAATTTAGAAATAAATTAATACGACAACAAATGTATAGCCACTTAGAGAAGTCAAAGTCTCTTATACACACCGAGGTGGCTTAAATCTAAAAATATTTGATGTTGATGATTAAAACTAATAAAATATTCTTCCTATTTATAGATGAAATCAATAATAACCCAACCCTAATTCTCAAGTTCTCAAGGGTTGACTGACTAAATCTATGGCCTGATATAAAAATAATATTGCGACCATTACACAACGATACTTGACATTTGTCAACTTACCCTAACTTTTCCTTTCAAGCAATTAATAATATCTAGAGAGTCTCCCTCTACCACCAACTTCTTCACTCCTATGTACGTGGTTAGATTTACTCTAGTAAGGGTTACTCTAGCCTCAACCTAATGGTTGAACATAGTGACTAGATATTCAATAAGTGCCCCCACCATAACACTATTGTTGTTCTTGATAACTCTCCATTGACTAGCTTTACCTAAGTTACCTTTGGAAGCCCCATAAAAATTTAGTTTTGTCCATTCCTCTTTAGGTGATGCCAAATGACTTGGCCTCTCAAATTTGTTAGGAAAATATCCTTTTTCCAAAGGTTTAATATTCTACTTCAAGACTATACTCGCCTCCATACCAAATTCAAATTTTCCTTCAGCTTCATAATCAACAAATCATCTAAAATGATTTATTTAATGGTTTGAGTATTCTTGGCTATAAGTCTCTTCTCTCCTCTTAAAATCCTTTTATTACACTTTAACCAAATACCCCAAACATAGTGAAAGAGAACGATATTTTATATCATGTTTAATTTGCTACTTCTAAAAGGTTTTTCCCATTATCATAGCCAATCTAACATGTTTTTTTCAATGAGTTTACACAGGTTTTTATGAGGGGTCTCGATGCCTTTATACTGAGTGTGAACCTTGGACCTTCTAAAGAGAGGCCAAAGCCCTCACCACTGCAATAAGCTAAAAAAAAAATCAAAAATTTAAATACTTAATCATGCGAGGAAAAACAATGACACATTGGAAGAGGGGTAAAATACACCAAACATCAATTAATAATTTTTTATTCGATCGTTGATCATGTATGGTATTTTAGCGTTCCAAATCATTTTTTATTTTTAACTTGTTAGAGTTTCCCATAAACTTGAATCCTCGATAACACAGACACCAACGCTTTTCGTGTTAGATGAGATCCACACCTACTCCAATGAATTGAACTCAAACCTTCATTAACACACAGGTATTAACTTCTCAAGTTGCGTTTTTTTTACCAAATTTTTTCTCTTTGAATGGTGCATGGTACTTCAAGAGAGTCTTCAAAATTCGATGAGCCACATTCCTTAGGTTTATTGAGAATGCTCTTCCTTAAATTATGATCATACTGAATATGCGGTTCCTTGTTAATATGTTGAACATATTGTACTATGTCCTCTTAGTTTTGATCTATGTTTTCTTCATAGGCTAAAGCCTCAAAGAGTTGGTATTTCTTCCAATATCCTTCCTTACTGGTCTCCATTATTTATTTTCTTTCATTTTTCTAAATCTATTTTTTGAAAGTTGAAAACTATCTTCATCCATAATAATTTGTAAGTTTCTCTTGTAATTTTCTATATATGATTTTGTTGGGCTCTTCTTAGGGCATGATCTCTCAATATGCCCCACCTGATGACATCTTCTACATCTAAAAGATATGTTTTCATAATCTATGGTTTGGGTCCACATCTTATCCTGTTGCAGTCCAAACATAGCCGACGCTTCCAAGAGTTTAACATTTAATATATATATATTGATTCAATAGTTTATTTGGATCTATCATCTTTTATTTTTCAAAGTTTCATTGGCGTTTATCGCAACTGCCTATAAGGCGAGGGTGTGCCCACCTTGAGTGGCATTGATTTATTTAAATTTACTCACTGCATTTTCCTATTCGATATATTCGTTCGTCATTCTGCTCGTCTTTATAATTATCTGTAAATTCTTTTAAACAGAAGGATAGAAATATCCTTCCAAGTGGTATCAGTCTAGCCGATTCCGGGAGCGCCTGCGTACTTGAAGCAAAAAAATCTTACTGTCGCCTGTTACGTTTCTCTTATTTTTTCGTCCCCGTCGTTCGTTTCTCCGTCCCTGTTCTTTCATTTTTTCTGTCGTACTCATCTTCGTATCCGTTCGTTCGCCTTCCGTCTCCGTCCGTTCGTTTTCGCACGCAGCGGTGGTTAAAACAGCGGTGACCAGAGTATCCGCTTTTCTTCGTCGACAAAATCCGAAGCCAGGTCGTCCGGTCGTTAAACACAGCGTTGCCAGGGTCTTGGATCTTCCTGCGCAGAACAAATCCGAACGCACGCAGAGTGAAACACACGCAGTCCAGCCCAAAACTGTCGCCAGCGTCGTCAACCAATCAACAATTCGCGTTTAAATTTTTTTAACAGGCAAGCTAAGGTTGTTAATTAAAATTTATTTGCTGACGTCAGCCGCTGCAGGGAGGTTTCATTTTACTTATCCCACATTGTGTATACAAGTTGCAAAATAAGAGTTTAATACACTTTTGCCACACCTTCTACGGTGTGACTTCGGTCACACAACCGGAGCTCCTTCGCGTGTTCGAGTCGTGTAGTGTTGTCATCCTTACTATCGGTTCTCATCTGGCTGTAGTGTGTTCATGTCGCTTTCTCCGCTGCTGTCCGTTCCGTATTTCCCTTTGCTGTCCATGTGTTGACTGTCGTGGTTCGTCGTATCCGCGTGTCGTTGTCCGGCTGTCTTGTCGCGTCTCTCGATTCGTCCGTCTCGCGTTTGTCCGTCCGCTCGGCCTTGTCCCGTCGCGTCCATCCGCTCGGTCCTGTCCCGTAGCGTCTATCCGCTCGGTCCTGTCGCGTCTCGTTTCGTCCCATTCGATCGTCGGTCACCAGTCCTCGCGGTCAGTCAAGTCCAGTTAAGTTTCATTAAAATCCGAAAGTCAAGGGTTAGTGAGCACCACACTCCGCGTCGCAGTTGGAGCGACAATCGAAGCGGAATCCATTTTTTGTTGCCGAATTCACCCAATTTACTTTTCAAAGTGACGTTCAAGGATTACTAATCCGGAAGGTTTAAACAGTGCATGAGTAGAAGCTGGACCAAAGGACCTGACGGTCGATTATCAAGCTCGAAAACGACCAATAACAACGCAAGAAGACCTAATCGCAGTCCAGGTACTAAAAATTCTCTTTCTCCTTTTAAAATTGGTAGTTATAATCCACATCATCCACTAGTAGATCCTATGGCTACTAATCCTCCCCCAACTCACGAAAACATCACACAAGGAAACTCAAGTAACTCAGCCGTTTCCAACGATGATTCTCTTCATCTCTTACTAGAGGGTATGAACGAAATTGGTCTCCTCCTAAAAGACCTAGTAAAAGCACAAAACCAGCCTAATCCCAATACTAATTCTCAAAATCACTCCCATGCCCAAAGGAATGAAGAAAATATCGATCCTAATGATAATTGGGAACAACAACGAGGTGATTCGGATAATTACAGGGATCGCTATCAGAGACAGCGGTATAACCAAAATCAAGAAAGGGATACGGGTTATCAACAACCGAGAGGCCCTAATAATAATTTTCCATGAATTGATATGCCCACTTTTGAAGGTCATGATCCTCGTGGTTGGATAGCCAAAATGGAAGGCATTCTTGACTTATATCAAATTAAGGAAATTGATAAAGTTCCTTTCGTTGCATCAAAACTTGGCACCGAGGCCTACCAATGGTTTGTATGGCTTAAACGAGAGAAAGGAGCTACTATTAGTTGGAGAAAATTCACTACTTCTTTTTTAGAAAGATTTGATGAAGGAGCTACATCATCATACACAGTAAGACTGTTATCTCTTAAACAAGAAGGGTCAGTTAGCGAATTCGTTTCGGAGTTTACCAGTTTACTACCATACACTTTAGACCTTAGTCCCGACACAGTGGTAGGAGCCTTTCGCAATGGTTTGAAAGAAAGTATTCGAGTGGAGGTAGACATGCACAATCCCACCTTGCTGAACGATTGTATAAGAATAGCCAAGTCGGCCGAGAAGAGACATCAGTTGTCTGCGCGGCGTGAAACTTATAGTCGTCCTTCATATCGCAACAATTCCTTTCGTAGAAATGATCAACCATCAAGATATTTTTGCTATAAATGTCGCACTCATCACCCCAGGGAACAAGCATGTGCCCAAAAACAAAACTTTCATATTGAAGGTGATCAATGTGAAGGAGAAGAGGAAGAACCTTACCAATCAGAAGAACCTATGCCAGAAGACCTACCATGTACTATAGAAGAAAAAGAAGAGGATACAATGGCGATTTCCGTGCATGCTCTCATGGGTTTAACCGCCCACCATACCATCAAGGTACCAGGATTTCTCCGCCAGAAAAAGGTGAATGTGCTAATTGATTCTGGTAGTACCCACAATTTTATCGACATCAAAACCGCAAAAGCTTTGAATTTGTTCATTAACTCTTCCAACAAAGACAAATTCCAGGTTCTAGTGGCCAACGGGGTGAACGCACAATGTGTTGGTCGCACATCTCAAGTTTCCATAAAAATGGGAACTTATACTTGGTTTGGATCCCTTTTTGTCATGAACTTGGGGAACTCGGATGTCATTTTGGGAGTTGAATGGTTGGAAACATTAGACACGGTTAGCTTCAACTTCAAAAAATTATTTGTGGAATGGAAGGAAAACGGACGAGTCATTCGCTTACAAGGCATTACTACTCCTCCATCACAAATGGTGAGCTCTCATAGTATGGAGAAGATGTTAAAAAAGGGTGGATATGGGTTTATAGCTCAAATTAATTGTTTGGAAAGACAATCTCCAGCAAATTCGGATATTATTGCCCCAGAGTTACAAGACATCATAACACATTACGAAGAGGTTTTCCAAGAACCTCAAGGATTACCACCTAAACGATCTCATGACCATGCCATCCATTTGATTCCAGGGAGTGTTCCTCCTAACAATCGTCCTTATCGCTATCCTCAACCACAAAAGACAGAAATCGAACAGATCGTTCAGGAATTGTTGGATCATGGAGTCATTCGTCACAGTACTAGTCCTTATTCCTCACCTGTAGTCCCGGCTAGACGAAAAGATAACTCTTGGCGTATGTGTCCCGACTTTCGTTCTCTCAATAAACTCACTATCAAGGACAAATTTCCTATCCCTGTCATAGATGACCTATTAGATGAGTTGCATGGTGCAAAATTTTTTACAAAATTAGACCTTCGCTCTGGCTTTCACCAAATCCGTGTTAGAGAAGAAGATATTCCCAAAACGGCCTTTCGTACTCATGAAGGTCATTACGAATTTTTGGTCATGCCTTTTGGTCTCACTAATGCACCATCCACATTCCAAAGTCTCATGAACCAAGTGTTTCGTCCACTCCTCCGTAAGTTTGTGTTAGTTTTTTTTGATGATATTCTCATATACAACAAAACATGGACGGACCATTTACATCATGTGGATAAAGCCCTTCACATTTTACACAAAGAAAAATTATTTGTTAAACGTTCCAAATGTTCATTTGGTGTTCAAGAAGTCGAGTATCTTGGTCATATAGTTTCACATGAGGGCGTCAAAGTGGATCCCAATAAGATTAAGGCAATTCAAGAGTGGCCTTTACCTAAAACCATCAAGAAACTTCGTGGTTTTTTGGGTCTCACGAGCTACTATCGCAAGTTTGTACAAAATTATGGTAAGATTGCAAGCACCTCTCACCGCACTCACAAAGAAGGATGCTTTTCGTTGGTCAACAGAGGCCTCTCAAGCCTTCGAAGCTCTTAAGAAGGCCATGTGCACAACTCCAGTATTAGCAACTCCCAATTTTCACAAACCATTTATTATCGAATGTGATGCATCAGGAACAGGAATTGGGGCCATACTCATGCAAGAAGGTCATCCATTGGCATTTGAAAGTAAACAGCTGTCAGGGAAAAATTTGGGAAGATCAACATACGAAAAAGAAATGTTGGCTATCCTGCACGCAGTAGAAAAATGGAGACACTACCTAATCGATAGTCGCTTCATTATAAAAACAGATCATAGTAGCCTCAAACATTTTCTTGAGCAAAGGTTTTCATATCCGGAACAAAATAAGTGGTTAACCAAACTGTTGGGCTATGATTTTGTTATCGAATACAAGAAAGGGAAGGAAAATATAGTCGTCGATGCGCTGTCCAAGAAATATGAAGATGAAGTAGTCATTAACGCTATTTCAGGTCCTTGCTCCCAATGGGTGAATCAATTACAAGATGAATGGTTGTCCAATAGCGAAACTGCTCAGATAATTCAAGAATTATCTATAGGGTCCTCTAAACACCCTTTGTTCTCTTATGAAGATAAAATCCTCCGAAAGAAAAACCGCATTTATATTCCACACAATTCAGAACTCAAATCAAAGATCCTAGACGAATCACACGCCTCTCCATCAGCAGGACATTCAAGATTTTTGAAGACATATTTAAGAGTCAAACAATCATTTTGTTGGAAAGGATTAAAAGCAGAAGTCAAACAATGGGTAGCAGAATGTGAAGTTTGCCAGCGCAATAAAGGAGAAACAGTCAAATCACCAGGATTGTTACAACCATTACCCATCCCTGAACGACAGTGGGAACATATATCCATGGATTTTATTGAAGGTCTTCCAAAGTCAGAAGGCAAGACAAGTAATCTTCGTTGTCGTAGACCGGTTATCCAAATACGCTCACTTTCAGGCTTTACAACATCCCTTTTCCGCAAGCAAGGTGGCAAAGGTATTTATGGATTCAATTTTCAAATTACATGGTATGCCAAAAAATATTGTAAGTGATAGAGATCCCATCTTCACTAGTAACTTTTGGCGGGAATTATTTCGACTTAGTGGTACCAAATTGAACATGTCTTCAGCCTACCATCCACAGACAGATGGTCAAACAGAAGTAGTTAACAAATGTTTGGGTACGTACTTAAGATGTTTTGCTCAAGATAAACAATACCAATGGAGCCATTGGTTAGCATTGGCCGAATGGTGGTACAACACTTCTTACCATTACTCAATTAAGATGTCTCCATTTGAAGCATTGTATGGCACCAAACCTCCAAAAGTCGCAGATTACGTACAGGGATCATCCAAAGTAGCCAAAGTGGATGATTGGTTCCAACAAAGGCAATCTACACTCACCATCCTCAAAGAGAATTTAGTCCAAGCACAAAATCGTATGAAACAACAACAAGACTTGCACCGATCAGAGAGAACTTTTAATATAGGTGATTGGGTGTTCCTAAAGTTGCAACCTTACAAACAATCCTCGTTAAAGATAAAGTCCAACCGTAAGTTGGCCCCACGATTCTATGGTCCCTACAAAATTGTGCGCCGCATTGGAGAAGTAGCCTATCAATTAGAGCTACCTACATCTTCACGAATACACCCGGTATTTCATGTTTCATGTCTCAAAAAAGTAATTGGTCAGAAAGTACAAAGTCAATCAGAATTACCAGTGCTCGATGAGGAAGGACGCATACATCTCCAACCGAAAGATATACTACAACATAGAATCCGAAAACTGAGATCACGTCAGATTCACGAATTTCTCATTAAATGGCAAGATTTATCAGAGGAGGATGCCACATGGGAACCTGAAAGTATCTTCCAGACATTTCCAGCTTTGAGGACAAAGCTTTCCGAGGAGGGGAGTCATGTTGCAGTCCAAACATAGCCGACGCTTCCAAGAGTTTAACATTTAATATATATATTGATTCAATAGTTTATTTGGATCTATCATCTTTTATTTTTCAAAGTTTCATTGGCGTTTATCGCAACTGCCTATAAGGCGAGGGTGTGCCCACCTTGAGTGGCATTGATTTATTTAAATTTACTCACTGCATTTTCCTATTCGATATATTCGTTCGTCATTCTGCTCGTCTTTATAATTATCTGTAAATTCTTTTAAACAGAAGGATAGAAATATCCTTCCATATCCCCATACTTAAGAATGATTTATTCTGGTAAAACTTTACTTATATCAATCATGACCAATATCCAAGCATAAATAGCCAAGAATCCATATTTTGTAGTTTTTGAAATCTCAAGAAATTCTCTTAGAGCGTTGCCTATTACCTTGAAAGTATCTATTTCCTAAAATTCAATAGGTAACCCAAACATTCTAACCTAGACTGATACTAGGAATAGATTTACATTTTCAAGTGAAAAGCCTTCATACCAATGGGTAAGGAAGAGTCATACTCTTCCCATAAACAAATGACCCCCTTTTGGAAGAAAGGATAGAATCACTCTTGGAGACTTCCAACTCCTATCAATGTATTTTCTCAAGGATGAATCCCTTGGCTAAAACCCATTAAATTTATCAAAAAACACCTTATCTTGGAGCAACAAGGATCTCTCTGAGGTCACTAACCTCTACCACTAGAGATGATTAGAAGGATTTAACTATAAATCGATCCATGGAAAGGAAACTAAAACTCAAAATCTATTGAAATTTATCAAAATACCCTATAGCAAATATAATTTTTGATAAAAACTATATAATAATTTACATGTAAAATTTCTAAGATAAAGAAGGAATAAAAAAACTTAGCTGAAAAAATTCTATGTCCAGATAGAATATCTTGCCTTACTAAAGTCTAGCCCTTCATTGCTCTTCCCATCATTCGAACCCTAGCTGACAAATATTTGCAATTTCATTTTTCACAACTTGAAAAATCATCATTGTCCTTGTTCTAGATGGTTGACTTCACAAGGTCGTATCTCCCTCAATATTGCTTGAATTCTTTCATATGACTACTCATTTTAAAGCTATTCAAATTCTGCACAAGTTAGTCCAAGAATCAGGTGAATCTGATAACCCTTCCAAACCCTAGCTAACAAATATTTGCAATTTCATTTTTCACGACTTCAAAAATCATCATTGACTTTGTTCTGGATAGTTGATTTCACAGGGTCATATCTCCCTCAATATTGCTTGGATTCTTTCATATGACTACTCATTTTAAAGCTATGCAAATTCCGCACAAGTTGGTCCAAGAATCAGGTGAATCAGATAACCCTTCACAAAGATATATCTCTTAAAATATGAGACGTTGTTCATAAAAATCCTAATCCTTCGTTAATGCTTATCTTCTTTATTTATTATTTATTTTCAATGATAATTTTTTCAATGAGTTTACACGCATTTTTGAGGGGTCATGGTCTCCTCATACTGAGTGAGGTTTGAACCTTGAACCTCTCAAAGAGAAGCCAAAACCCTTACCACTGCAGTAAGCTTGCGGTTGTACTTTTAAAGATAATTTTATATTAAATTAAATTAATAATTTTTTTACTAGAGAACAAGGTGTTGTACTCGGGTCTCCCACCCTTGACGAATCACAACTCTCTTCTTTAGAACATGAAAGTTTACAAACAAATTCAATTCTCATCTCAATTAAATTGCTATAGCTAATCGCCAAGCGGCTAATGTTTATCTTCTTTATTTATTATTTGTTTTCAATGATAATTCTATATTAAATTAAATTAATGATTTTCTTTTTTTGTTAGAGAACAAAAGGTTGTATTCGGATCTCCCACCTTTGACATCACAATTCTCTTCTTTATAACATGAACATTTTGCAAACAAATTCCATTATCATCTCAATTGAATTGCTATAACTAAAAATCTACATCATTTTGCATAAAACTGAATTTTTAATTAAATTAATGAGTTAGTTTAAACTTTATTAAATATTAAACAAATCACAACTTTCTTCTTTATAGCATGAACTTTTACAAACAATTTCCATTCTCATCTCAATTGAATTGCTATAACTAAAAATTTACATCATTTCACATACAATATCTGAATTTTTAAATAAATTAATGAGTTAATTTAAACTTTATTAAAAAATATTAATGTTTATTTTTATTACATTCTTTAATAAATTTATATGAACAAATAATATAATATATGATACTTGTACAATTATAATTTTTTTTTATTGGATAATATTAACTTTACCAAGGAGACACACCCACCCCCTCACACACTCACCCACCCCACGGTTTGAAACTTGAACCTCCCGAAGAAAAGCCAAAGCTTATGCAATTATAAGTTTTACTACTTAATCTTCATTTTTTATTTATTTATTTATACCCTTACAAATAATTAGTCCAAATAATTATCTATAAAAGAAATATGCATTTAATTAAAAACGATGACACATAGGAAGAGGGGTAAAATACACATTCGCTCGCCGATTATGTATGGCCTATTAGCGTGCCAAATCATTTTGTATTTTTAATTTGTCGGAGTTTCCCAGAAGACCTGAATCCTCGGTAACGCAGACACCAACGCTTTTCGCGTTAGATGAGATCCCCACCTACTCCACCGAATTGAACTCAGACCTCCATTAACGCACTCAACTAACAATGCAAGCTAATGGAAAACTCCACCTCGGGTTCACGTATCGCCCAATTCCTTCATATAACGACAACAAACTAACGACGAACAAGGGGGCGGACACTCCAAATTTGCCGGAAGTTGCACTGGATTTCATCTAAATCATAAAGAAGCTCCGCTTCCCCTTACCAGTGGGGGGCAAAAGATATAGTTGGGGAGAAGTGAAGAAAGAAAAGAAAAGAAAAAACAAATGGCGTCTATAGCAGCAACGAGCAACGCAGCGCTTTCGCGCAGGGCGCCCACGGTGCGCACTTTGCAGGTTCGTGCCACGGTCCCTTGCGTCGCCGCCTCCGCCTCCACCGGGGCGAGTACAGCTTCGTCATCTTCGTTGTCGTTGCGTTGCTCGCTGCCGGGGGCTTCGCGGGTGGTCAGGGGCCTCACCGCGGCCAAGAGCAAGACCAAGGCCTCACCTGTGCCCACGATCGCCCCGGGCAAGAAGTTGCCCGAGGGCACGTTGTCAGTCCTCGACGACGCGCTCTTGTTGGAGGAGAACGGAGTCCCTGTGCTGATCAAGAAGGCGGAGGTGAAGAAGATCACGGTGTCGGAGCTTACCGAGGGCAAGAAGGTGGTCCTCCTGACCGTGCACAATGCTCTACGCGTCGACAACCTGTTCACGGCCTACAAATTTGTGCAAATGGCCGACGCGCTCAAAGCCCTGGGGGTGGACACCGTTGCCTGCGTTGCGCGCTTCCCTCCCAAGGACGCGGAAGGCATGAGGACGTGGCGGAAGTTTCTCGATGCAGGCGACAAGGTGCAGCTGCTCGTGGACAGGGGGAACTTTGTCAAGGCTTTGGGAACCAAATGGGGCACGCTTAGGGTTTGTGCAGTGGACAGAGTTGTCACAACCTCGGGAGGTAAGTCCAGATTTGAAAACGATTTTAAGTTTATTTTATTTATTTATTTTTTTTAAATTTACAATTGCTATGTAAGATCTATCAATTCCTTTTTAAGATCTTGAATTTTCGCCGAGTAACAGTAGTTTCATTCAATGTATGAGGTTGTCTTCGTCTCACAATTTATTTTTACTTTTAAAAATTTTCCCGTGCAAATTTAATGAGATATTTAAATGTTTTATCTCTGAGAAGGACGCAAACTTCGAATATCGAGATGCAATTCTTTTTGCCTTGTAAGAGCGATGTTGTCTTCGCATTGTTTTCAAGTTTTCCCCCGTTTTTTTAAAACTTTCGTGTGCTTTCTTTTAATTTTTTTTTATTTCTGAGGAGGATGCAAACTGTGAATATTGAGATGCCACTGTATTTGCCTTGCAGAGTTCCGCGGTACGGTTGATAAATTCAATGCAAGTGAAGATGTGAGAGATGAAAGAAAGCTAATAGGTGCGAATAAAACATCACAGTAACAGAAAGTTTTCATTAATTGGTGGACCTCTAAAATCTCTTTAAGGAGCACCCATGTTTTCTAGGCTTTTTACGACAATTCTACAAAGTCTTTTTTTTTTTTGTTTTACACTGTTGTATATTTTATAATTATTTTTCTTCGACATAATGTACTTTTAGAAAACAACGCAATTTCTTTTATTAAGTGGTCGAGATGCAATTATCTGTCTTGCAGAGTTGCTCACTCTTATGACTCAAGGAGAAACACGGATGAGACGTCCTGTACGGCGTTCTAAGAAGTACTACACTTTCCCAAGAAGTTTAACGTATTTTTTTGCGTGTGAGAAATTTCATTATTTTTTTTAAACAAAAACATTGCTAATTCAATTCTGCATATATCTGTGCGCGTGTATGCTTAAGAATAGTTTTAAATTTTGTTCGATAAATTAGGAATGGAGGATTTATGCACAAGAAAGTGAATTGATAGAGTTTTATTGTAAATATTTCCTTTTCGAGACGCTTGACTTTGTTGAAAGACCTCAAGCTTTCAGTGTGAAGTGTTGGTGGAGAATATGTCTGGTATTGCTATGAAATTTTCAATGTTTCTCAATGTTTCAATCTCCAGTTTAGGATCTATCCTTGGGGGTTACTGTGATCAAGTTACTGGAGGAAAAATAGGGTGGACGTTCCGTTATTATAGGAAACCGTAGATACTATACTCCAAAAGTGGCTGAACTTATTGGTTTTGCAATAAAAAAAAGTGATGAATTTTTTCGGGGGAGTATACTTGGCTACATTGTCATTTCACTTTGTAAACCCAGCATATACAATAGTTTCAAAATTCGGCCTTGAATTGCAAGTACCCACAATTCCTGATGCTAGGAAAGTTTATTGCTTGCTTTGTTAATATTCTGGCAAGTTTTCTTGTCAAGTACTTGTAGGCGTACAACTTCCATTGATTGTTGAGCTCATTTGTGTGTTTGAAACTTTGAAGCTTACCTCATCTTAAAACTTCTTGAGATTTTGTTTTTGGTTTGGTATGATCATATGACATGATTTGTACTCTTTTTTTTATCAAAATCTGGCAGCTCTCTAAATTCAAAATTATGTTTTTTTACAATTGTTTTATATACGAATGTATGTATATGTATAGGTTTATAATTTGGCAACCGATTTTTTTGTTGTGTTTCGTTGAGTCTGCTTCCAAATTGTATAGTTTTGGCGTCTGAACTTTTGAACTATGGTTTACCCAAATTTGAATAATATTAAATTGCATACACATCGTGGCTTAGTGCTTTGAGTAGTGACATAATGGCAATTTTTCAAAGTGGAAACCTTTCATAGTGGCCTTACAATACTTTTAGTGACTATATATACATATTACATGTATTTTGTTTCAATTTTAAATGTATGACCTCTCTTATCTTTGGTATATGAAGATCAGTGAGAGTCTTATGAAGATGGGGAAGTAGTCAATGCTAGCATAAGTTGCTGGATTTTGTAAGAACAACTACAATTGGAAATTTTATTTAGCATGCTACAACTAGCATATCTTGTCTTCTCTCATCCTGCACATTTAGTCTCTAGAGACCAATGCCAATCAAATGCACAAAAAAACTCATCAAGTAAATTTGGAGTTTTAGAGTTTAGAGAGAAAGTACAAAAGAGATAGTGCTAACAAAATTTAAGGTATAATATAGGACACTTTTACTTGGCAATATATTTAATAAATAATTAACTTAGGCTGTGCAAAGTGTCTTATTGACCTGAACAAACCAGTGCAACTTTTTTTCGCGAGGCCAACAACTTAGTTTTTGGATGTGAGTGAGTTGGAGAGATTGGTAAATGCCTGTGGAGAATGAGAGGATGTTCTAGAATAGAGGCTGCTAATGCGTATCAGTCACAGGGTTGAGGTATGCACCAATGAGTATGAACAACCATCACCAGACAACATTTTGGATTGTTTTGGAAGCCACTCCAGTTAAAAACATTTAGATCAAATTTAATTATGCAATCATTGGACACGTGTGGGGATGTTTAGGCACCTTTTGAAGGAGTTTCCAACCAAATTGGGCTTTTCTAAGGCCCAAAAATTAGATTTAGGGCCAACAAGTGGAGTTCCATCGTAAACGTGGGGTTATCTTGCATGATCATTGAGGAACTTTGAGCATTGGTGTTGTCTTGTTGGCTCCCTCTTGCTATAAGACAAGTCTCAGTTACAGGATAAAGCTTGGGAAGGGTGTTGAGTGGATTCTTTTGATAATCATGTTGTTACCTTGCATGATCAATGAGGAAAGTTAATGCATTGATGTTGTGTTGACAACTTCTAGTCAACTCTCACTTGTTATAAGCCAAGTCTCACTTGAAGGATAAAACCTGGGAAGGACACAAAGTGGAATCTTTGGGTTTCTACACTGTCAGAGGACTTGAAAGAATACAAAACATTGATTACAGCTTTATATGGATTGATTTGTGGGGGAATTTGAACAAAATAAGGTAGTAAAAGGATTATTTATGACCATATAGAAAAACAGAGTTGAGGTTTTGAGCACAGAAAAACACTCAAGAGGACATTATAAAAATATCTAAGCAATTGTTATGATGAGTTCATTGTACTTCTATTCATTCACATTGCCTTAGACCAAGAAAGTATATCTCTTCACACAAACATGGTTTTTGCTTGTTAATATGTGTCATTGTTGTTCATTCATGTATATTCTTCTTGTCAAAACGATTTGTTTGAAGAATTCTTTGTACACATCTTCAGTTAGATTTAGTGTCAAAGTATAGAGCTTAGGATTGTAGGTTTTTATGGCCTTGACAAGAAAGGGCAAAGAGCAAGGTCAAGGAGAATTAGTTCAATGAAAAACGTAGAGATTGAAACCAAGGGTTGTAAAAAGAGAGTACAAGTTATGGAAGAAGACAAAGAACCACATCCAAGTTTAGTTGAGAAGAGGTGGTCTAGAATTGAGCAAAGCATTAATCATCTCGTTACTACTTAAGCTAGTTTCATGAACTAGATGTAGGGTTTGGTGTCACTTATTGGGAATGACTAACAAGCCTTTGAATTTGAGTGAAGAGAAGGTTCAAAATGACGGCAAGAAGGATCCAACCAGGGGCAAAGGCAAATGAGCAAAAGAAGATGATCTGACTGTTATTCTACACCAATTTTCAAGATGAAGAGAAAGTTGTAAAGGAAACCATATGAATGGAGATGGAATGTAGAAATGAAATGAAATATTATTAATGTCCGCGGTGGGCCAAAATAAGACCCAAGGGACTATAAGAAGTACAATAATGACTGCCAGCTAGCAGGCTAAAAATCCCAACAAAGAAAAGAACTAAGAAAAATACAAGATCAAACCCAACAAACGGGCCAAAGAGAAAGGGAAAAGAAAAGAAAAGGGAGAGCAGAGGGGGGGAGGGCTGCAGTCCAACAGAGAGAAGTGCATGCCAAGAAGAATGGAGAGAGAGAAGGAGGGGGGAGGGAGCAGCCCAGGAGGGGCAAGCTCCGAGAATCCCCCAAAAACTAATCTCTCCTAACAGTCGAGGCCGAAGTATTGGAGCTGAAGAAGTCCATGATATGTCTCTGCCCATTGCTAGTTTGGAACCCTGACAAACTGTTGGTGCGCTGTCTAGTGACCCTGCTTCTGTTCAAACTGGATGGTGTGGGGCGTTTCCGGTCGAAGTCACCTGGTCCGTCGGAGTTGGTGAAGTATGTCATGATGAGCCAATGTTGAGGAGGGTGAGATCCATTTGGAGAACTTTTATGTCGTCGAAGCTGAGTTATCTCCCTAAGAAAGAGTGCGAGACAACGCTGGTCCGGGTATCTGAAGAAGGTAGAAACACATCGAGAGTTGTCCTTGAAAAGGCAATGGAACCTACCCCGGATCTCATAATAAATGAAGTGATACTAATTTTCTTTGAAGTGATAGTAGAAGAGTTTGAGCGTCGGTTTTATTAGGTACTAATTTTCTTTGAACATAACATAATAGAATAGAAGGTTTTTAACGTCCATAAGGCCAAGAGCAACCTATGGGACAGGAACTTCACAAAGATTCATGACTGCCAACCATAACATCTGACCCAATTATTTTTCTTTCTCAAACATTGATCTTTTCCTACTGATTTTGATGATGAATTCTCCTCATGTGTCGACATTCTCCTCTTCAAACAATTCTTGCAATAAATCCATTACTAAAGTGTTGACATAGCCAGCTCAAATATCACTAGATGGCTCACATTCCAAAATAAAATGCTTCCTGTCTCAACTGCCCCTGATGTACAAGAGGTACAATCCTCTCCTCCCATTCCTCTTTTGGTCTCTTCCATCTACCTGTTTCACATCTAAGTTGGTGTGAGCTGGTCCTCAGTTGGGCCATGAGCATCTTTGCTCTCCAATTGATGTTTGCCCCTATATAGGCCTTTTGGTGGTGATCATATGTAGGGTTAAATTCAACAAGATAATGTTCTCTCTTTCTTCCTAACTTCTTTTCCCACATAGCTGCTCTGAATTTTTCCTTAACAAATGCCTTTATGTCTTTGTTATTATTTCGAGTTGATATTTCATTTGTTCATCCCCTTGTTTTGCTTCATCCATGTTTTTTTTCTTTTGTTCAAATCTTCTTCTACTACGGCTTTAGGCCATCTATTTGCATGCATCTGTTTGACTTTTTTCAGATATCCTAGAAGACAAACCATAATAGCTGCCTCTATAGGGAAGGTACCTCTTTCTGCTAGAACGTCATGTGGAACTAACGCTTTTATTTTGAATTTGTTGGTAATCAGACATTTCTGAATCCTTTCTATTTGCCTCCATTTTAAATTTGATGTGTTGCTAGTGCATACTTCGCACCTATTCAACATCACTGGTACCACTAGTAGCCTGTGTAAAACCCATATAGTCTTCCAGTCCTATAATTCAGCATCTCAGCTTCTATTTTGTAATGCAGAAAGTGCATTCCATCTATGATTTTAGAGCAGAACATTGATTAGCTTAACCTGATATCTATGACTTTAGCAAAGGACAGACTTGAAGGGAGGAGTAAGAAATTAAAACCCATCAAATATGAATCTTGGACCATAGAGAATAAGTTAATAATAGATTTTAGCAATACCTTCCTTCTTACTTGCACATTATTAATGGATTTTAGCAATACCTTCCTCCTTCATCAAACATTTTTCCAGATTATTGTATTTTTTTTTGAATAAATCTTATTAGGAAATTCAGATCACAGACAGTACGAAATTACAAACATGCAATGAGTGATCTCTATCACAGGACAATACAGAGGAGAGTGAGTGTAACTAGCAGTTGGTGTGGTCTAGCATTGACATTGTTATTTGAATATGGCCGTCTGTGTCATTATTCTTTTCCTTAGCTGCTCATTCATGATCTGCATTGGGTAGATCAGTATCAGCCAATTGAAATTTTTTTATGGTGTTATATATGAAATATTGAAATATATGTTGACTATGGAAAGATTGAAAATTGACATTGAAACATGTTCGTGACAGTACAGTTTTTAGAGTTTGGTTTTCAAAATGATTCTAGTAACTTTCTGGGATACTCATGGATAATAAAATAAAATAGTTTTACTCTCTTTTACAAATCAAGAGATTTGAAGCATTGAGTAATTTAGTTTCATATTTTGAAAATGGCCCTCAGTTGTTTTTCAAAATTAACAATAGGCATTTTGGACTTGTAGTATCATATAGAGTTAACATATTTTGAGAAAAAATTCTGTTCATTATGTATGGTTGCTTGGGGTTTTCATTGTTGTGCTTTCAAACATCACCAAATGAGTATGGGTTGATTTTGTTAATGTCCATGAATGACCAAAGTCAGCCAGTGTGATTAACATAAAAAGGCTGTTAAAAAACACTGTAGTTACCAAGAAAGTGTTAAAAAAGCTAAAATAAAGACATCAATATAATGTGGGTGACTTGAATGTAAAGTGAATATGTATGCATATTTATAATGGGCATGAGGAAAATGATATTTTTGTACAGATTTTTACAATGGCCTAAAATAGGCCTATTCTGTGAGCATGCTCAATTAACAAAACCTACTCAACTTGAGAGAAGTTAACAATGCTGAAAATCTGTAATTTTTATGCTAATTTATATAACAGAAAATTCAAAGCCTAAATAGCAGGAAAATGCAAGCATCCGTATACATAAACACAAGAATTTCCTTGAAGAAACCCTCCTGAGGCAGTAACTCCACAGGAAAACAATAAGCCCAGCTTTATTTACTTCTCTATAGCCCTTATTACATAAGTGCACAGATTATTTCTTGCCATGGTGCATTTATAATTTTACACTTCGATTCTCCTCCCTTGCGACATCTTATTGGTCTCCTTTCTCTGCTCTGTTCTGCTCTCCTCTACTCTGCTTCCTTACATTTACTTCTAAACACACCCATATAATTTCCTTTTAATCTGCATTACGGGTGCTGTTCTATGAACTCTGACGCTGGGCATGTAATATGAACAATCTGGGTCAGTTATGTTTGTGACTTGGTTTCTGTCAATTGCTTCCTTTTTCATGCAGCGTGATGAACTCACTGGCTGAATTGAAGGTGGCACCTTTGGACAGGAGATGATTGTGTCAAAATAAGACTTCACCAAGTGAACCGTCTCCCAATCACATCTTGACATCTCTTCAACTTGTTTGATTGATTAGACCTGCCTGATGTTAATTTGTCCATTTGGCTTTTCTCAAGATTTGAGGAGTGCTATGCCAATTGGCATTGTGCATAAGGCAACGCTGATTCTATCTTCAAATTTTTTCCTTTCAGATCATATGTATAGGCCGATACCTGTGGTGGTTGGTACGTGCTATGGTAATGTTGATAATAAAAAAACAAAAGGAGTTAAAATGGGTGTTCCACAATAAAAACATAGACCAAATTTTAGAAATTATTGGAGTTGCAAGTACATTGTATTTGTTTTATATGCTCTCAATTATTGGTTTTATTAGTCTTTTTTTTACCATTTATTATGTGTTATAGAGCATACTTTAAGCCCTTGCATAATTATATTGTATTTATATTGTTAACCTTAAAAATGTATTGTTGTGTTGGCACTGTGCAGGGAAATCACGGATCAAGGGAAAATTCCACCTGGTAGGGTTTCATTGTCTAATGTCTTCTTTTTAAAGTACATGATACATTTCTTTGTTCACTGCATTTTCATTTTGGTTTGTAGAACTACAACCATTGAGAAATTTACCCAAATTTGAATGGCAGTTGTTTGCATATGCACATGGTAAGCCATGTTTGCTTCCACAAAAAAAGGGGCGCTAAAGAAATATAAATACATTTTGAGTTTGAAGAAGTGGGGAGAAAAATGAGTAAAAAACAATATATAGAAATGTTTTCGTGTCTATATTCTGGTTTGCTGCCTCTTACTTTCCTTTTCATTTTCATTGCTTTTTTGCGACTATTTGTGTAAATTTTGTCTGATAAGTGAATACATTGTAAGTCTTTCTCGTGCACATATGTGACAATTTCTTCCTCACATTTTTAGGGGTGACATAATGAGGGTTAATTAAAACGTGACAAGCATTTCAGAAGGGATCTGAAAAGAGTGTTAGTGCCCATATGTATGGATCATATTGATTTGTAGTCATTCCTTCATAAATGAACTCTTTGATGTACAGTACATGATAAGTGAATCTGATGAACAGTGGCAAATTGTTGGTACTGTAAAGGTAGCTGCATCTAGACTTTATACTTGAGAAAGTTTGCTAAAACCTGAATCCCTCTTTTCTCTCATCCCTACCACTTTGTAGTCTCTACAGATCATTGCTAATAAAATGCACAATAAAATTCATTAATCATATTTGTACCTTCGCAGTTCAGAGAGAATAGAGATAAGGGATGATTAAAAGATTTTGAGACAAAAAAGGCAACTAAATATACATGCTATGTATAAAGCACAAATTTCCAGGGTGGTATATGCAATAAATCATTAACTTAGGCCATTTGGTGTGTCTGATGGTTAATCAATACCAAACTTAAAGTGAGAGATGCCTAGTTAATGATATGACAATATAGCAGAACGAGAGTAATGTTGAATCTAAACATAGCAAAATAGAGGGAGATCTGGTCAAACACTACAGATGCCATTTGAATACAACCACATGTGCCATTGTCCTCATCTTCTGCCACCCACTGAACATATGAATTGGGTATAGCTGCCAAGATATAAAATAATATTGTATTAGGTTTTCATCTGCTTTTAATACAAAAAAATAGATTTCAGAATATTTACTGGTTATGCATGCACATATTTTTAGAATGAAATGAAAACTTATTAATGGCAATACAGCTTTTAGAGAGAGTGTGGTTCTAAAAATGATTCTACTCTGCATTAGAAAATGGGAGTTTGGGAATGTTCAGTAAATAAATTTTATATTGTCTTTCCATATTTTAATTGTGTGTATTATAGAGCATAGTTGAGAAACTCGGACAATTTGACTTGGACTTGGAACTTGGTAAAACATTCAGCAAGGAATCGACGAAAAAATTGTAAAAAATGCAAAATTTCATTGACTTGACAAAACTCGAGGCTCACAAAAATTTGGCAAAACTTGGGACAGCAAAAACTTGGCAAGTCATTCGACTTTTTTCAAAAAATCGGCATTTGTTTGAAAACTTGTGAGTCGAGCCCAAATGCCTTGAACATGATGAGTTTTACAAAAACTCGCTGTTTTTTGTAACTTGAATAGATTTTTCATAAGAATTTCTTTTTATTGTGTGTGACTGCTTGGTGTATCCATTGCTAGGCCTTTCAACATCTATGAAAAATTCTAAATAAATAAAGTCATAAATGTGATCCAGCTGAATTAGACATGGTCTAACTTTTTGGTAATTAAATTTTTTTTCACATTATTCAATAAGTATTAAGAATTACATTAATTATCCAAAATTGGTTGCATGAGATTGCCCAATCCATTAGGAGAGGAAGCTCCATGGACTGAGCAGAAAACTAGAGCTACTAAACACATTACCTCGGGTCCTAAAGCCTTGTATAATATCTAAAAGGTCTATAGTTTGGTCAGCAGGAAGAAACACCTAGCATTAAAACAATGGACAGGCTATGTCCTTAATCTTCTTTGCCTAGCAGTGATGTTTTCTTCTGTTCCTTACATAACATGCTGCAACATGTCCTTCAGCTTAGCTTTACCAGCAATCATCCAGGCATCTATTTGCATAATCCTCTCCATACTGGCATTCAAACCTTTCTATGTGCACATCAATTCTCTAGTCTTTTAGGTTGGACTATTGGGTCTTCTTGGGGATGCTTCAAAGGGTCTTCCCTACTATTATATCCTCCTGTTTGGACATCATTTTCATGTCCTTAGCTTTCAGGATGGATGTTCAACGAGGTTTCCAGGTATTCAAAGATATATAGAATATCAATTTTGTTGTTCTCAAGCCACCTCTATGTGGAAAGAAAGTTGTTAGTAGTCTCCTTAATATGATGGCGCTGATGCAGCTGGGTTTTGTCTTCCATATTCATACTGGAAAACACACTATACTGCTACAGAAATAAGTGAATTACAAAGTGCCTTTGACTAAACGCATTAATTTAAGTGACAGCTAAATCCTTTATACAAAGTTAATTTTGCCATGCCAAAGATCCTACATGCATCCAAAGCCTAAGTTGAAGTGTCAAAATTAAGGTGAAAGGGCTTTATATGAAGATGCTTACTGGAGCTATTCCCCAACCTACATGGAAAAGTGTATTTTATGTGTTAGCTTTGCAGTGTAGGAAGTCATACATTGTCCCATAAGGCTTATTGAACCATCGGATATGGTGAGTGGCCATTTGTTTGCATTCTTGTCCAATCTCTGATTGGAAAAGAGCATCTTCCAAAGAAGAGAGGATTTTCGTTTTAAAATTTAGGGCCAAGGCGAGAGCAGGATACAAGCCTGTGGTCTTCAGGTCATGATGCTGCTGAGTTGACCAATTACTCAACCCCGCTTCGAAAACCCAATGAATTGATGTTCTTACACACTCCATATGATTTAACGGAAGCTGTCGCTCACTTGGATAGAGAGCAAACGTTACCCTCACTTGAAGGATTTTGTTGGCTTTTAAGTGAAGAAATAACAACGAGCTCTCACTCAAAGATCACTTACGCTATTTCTTTTTTAAGTCATAAGACCTCAAGTCTATTATATTCATAGTAGCAACTCAATTTCATTTCTGTTTAATATATATGGAAAAGTGACTCAGCGTATCTTCACTCTAGAGATCAACTTCAAGATCTGAATTTCTTTGTTGCAAATATATGGAAAAATGACTCATGAGTTTAGGAAAGGACGGTCAAATGTTTAGTGCTCATTTTCCTTGGATCTGGTGTACTATTACTGTAAACGTTGAAACCACTGTTCTAATGCATGTGGCCATGGGAACTATAAATGCTCAATTTCAGTCCACTTTGTTCTATGAATTTGGCTTTTTCAAATTTTTGATTGTAGTATTGTGGAATAGAACACAAATAGTTATATTTTCTAAGTCATAAAAATAGTATACACAATAGAAACTAGATTAGTAATATGCTGAGAAACAAAGGTAGAAACACTCATACAAACATGGGATGAATTTTATTGACTGCACAATATCATGTAAATTTTCCATTATCATGGAAAGCAAGAATTGAGAAATTAGAGGGCTTCCTTCTTGCATTACATAACATTTTGATTTTATTGGTTGAAATGGCTTTTGGATGTCTTTTACTCCTTCAACAAGGTATTCTTTTGAAAAAATCTGTTATTAAAGAACCTCTGGATTCATCATCCTAGTGAATGTTGCTAGTTACAAATTTCCAAAGTCTTGATCTAGTTCTGAGGGGAAGTGGGAGCCAACTCTCCACATAGCCACTTGTTGGAGAATTCATCATTTCATACAAAGCATTTGAAAGAATAGAGAGGGTAATTTGGAAAAGGAACACATTGCAAAAGAAAAATGAATAACTTAAATGATGACGACTATTCACTGTTGTTATGATTTTTGAAATGAGTAAATAAGATGTGTTTATTTAGGCTCAAGGTGGTAAGTTATCAGGCTTTAGTAATAATAAAATATTCCTCATGGCATTTATACAAGCTGACCATTGGTTTATTAAAAAATTACAAAAGATTGGAAAGGACTTGACAAGTGAGTTTACATGTTCCAACGCCCCCTTCCCCTGAAACATAACTCAGCTTGGCTAGGAAGATGGGATTAGACGAACATCCCACCATAATGACAACTTCGTGCAGCCTGAGCATGTCTCTCCAAGCTCACTTCCAACTGGTCGATGAAGATGTCCAAACTTGAGTATTGCACTTCCAGTTTGATAAAGTGCTAATTGGAACAATCAGCAACTAGAACAAACAAGCCGCTCCTCCTCCTCATCAGGATCATTATTGATTTGGTACTCCTTCCCAAATAACTATACAATCCAAGTGTGGTCCTCTTCCATGCGTAATGCGACTTTGAACCATGAATGTCTTCAATCGAGCAAGCACAACCCCAGTGTCTGATGCAAGCAGTCTGTAGGTTTAAGTGCAATGAGATGAATGACCTCCAAGGAAATATATATGCATTTCATATCTACCAGTGCCGTAAAATATCTTTCCCAAACACACTTTGCACATGTCATCACGATATAGTCAAAAACCGACCATGCCCAAATATGTTCACATATTTTGCTTGAAGCACATAGACTAGCATGATCCTAACAAAACTCACCAATCTACCAATCTCAAATATGATCACCAATGAAATGGCCAAAATATGCAAAATACCACTTATGGCAAAACGTGGCTAAAGAAATCATTAAAAAGGATCCATGTAGGAGCTGATAGATTTATATGATTTCCTCAAATGAGAGCAAAAATATTTTCCTGATCTAGCATAAATCCGTCCATAGTCAATCTCGATTATTTTCCATGGTCACCATCCATGACACCTCAAGGTTCCATACCACATTGGGGAATACCTCCACAAAAAACTGTCTCTGAAGGTCCATACAGATGGGTCATTTATATATTTGTCCAATCCATGGTTCTGAGCTTCGAAGGCACCTGCACTATATATGCAGATAGTATGTCGAAAGTGATCTGAAGTCATCTGAACTCTACTCAGTAGTCTACTGTACTCTATTAGGTGGGTGCACCGTCTATAAAAGCTAGGAATTATGTTGAGGGATCTGTGCTCAAACTGCATAATCATCAAGGACTAGAGTGGTTAACCTCCCCACTAAGGACTAGTCCTGTGGTTTTCTTCATGCACAGAGGAATAAAAATTCCTAGCCTTTTCAGAACCTTTCTAGGACAACTTGTACAGGTTACAAACAAGTCTTTTAAACTGGAAAAGTAACACTCCAAGGTCTTATCCAGGATGTTGACCATTGTGTCCAACAGATCAGCACTACCAAGCTGCAGTTGGGATCCTCCTAAGCAAACCACTACATACAGGAAATCAACATACTAGGGCTTGTAATAAGTCCTATAACTCATGAAAAGGAAAAATACTTGTTTAATTGATTCCACACTCTAAGCTAAATTGATGCAGCTGGAAAGTACATACACATCTAAACTACTGAGGAGGAATCAACTTGTCTGGGATGTCTCCAAGAGTGGGCCCTTGCTCTTGTGGTACCCGGGGTTGATCCCTCAGATTACTTTACAAAGGAATGACCAGCTGATGAAGAATAGGGAACTTTTATTATAACAGGAATAATGACATCATTAAATTACTCTGTTCTGGTTCAGACTTAATCAAGCTCTACGTATCCCCTTTACATCACTCGGCGTAATTTATAGAGCAACTGGTTACATGAGATATTTTTCAGATTCCCTCTTACAATCAGATTACAACAAATGTAAAAAATTTCTATTCCTAAGAAAATTTCAAATATCTGCAATGTTCTTGTTAGAGCAGCTGGGTTTGGGAAATTCGTATTGTGCAGATTAACGCCAAATTTGTCTTGTTGTGCATGGTCGTTAGAGTCTTTCTGACTTCCACCATGGAGGAGCTACAACTGGATGGTTAAGGACATTAGCTGCAACGAAACAGGGGAGGTCTGGACGGAGATTTGATATTGGTGTCGATGCATTCTGTTCGAACAAATGGGTGAATGACACACAGACTGGTGGCGGCTACAACTTTAGATTCAGTCAAACGACTGTGACAGTTACAACTTGTTGCTGCGAGCTCAGCTGTTGAATTGCTTCTGCTGTTCATTGGTTGTTTAGACATGGGCTTCTGAGCTACTTTTGCTGCCCGTGGATTGGGGTGTAGGATGACAGTGATCACTGCACTGATGCTTGTGTGCTCATGCTTTTGCCTCACTTCATGGGGCTGAGTCACTGCAGCCCAGCTGCTATATGTAGCAAGCACCCTTAAACAGGCACAAAGGGACCGCATCGACTGCAGTAGTTCTGTCGTGCTGCTGCAGTGTTGTTAGTGGGAACGCTCAGGCTACAGCAGACCCCTTTTGCTATGGTAAGGACCCTGCAAAACAGAACAGGGACAGAATTGTCTCACCCTGGAAGATTAGCTTGATACACCAGAGTCAACAAAGGCAGCTAAATAGCATAAACACTGCTCTACATTCCACTCAATCATGCCAAAATGGAAGAAATAAACAACATATCAGTTTGGGCATTAAAAAGTAAATAAGTGTTCATTATATCAAAATTATGTTCCATTCATCATATCAGTAAACCGTTGTAAGTGCCAAAAAGGGTGTTCAGAAAGTGATAAAACAGGGGCACATCACATATCTTCTTGAAGAAGACCTCAGTGATTTCTATATACCTCTATGTAGAACCATACCTTGCTAAAGAACCAAAACTCCGTGAATAATCAAACCTTCTTGAAGGACTAAACCACTTTGAGGGACCAAATCTTCTATCAGTTGAGGGCATAAGCTCAAATGTAGGTTGTTTTGTCTTCTCTCCATCAAAAAGAAAAATAGCTGGAACAAACTTAGTAGGATGAAACTTCCATGAACTCTCCTTCTGCATGGCTGAAGTGCCATCTACTGAACATCCAAGACGTGTTTTCTTTTTAACCTCAAGTTGAGTGACTTTTCCATCATTTTTGCTAGACTTCCACCTATCTAGCCCATATTTCAAATAATTTGTGCCCAGTGCCTTATGTTGGTTCCTCAACATCAAGCATACTAGGAGAAGAGTGTATATCATTAACATGAACATCGTAGGAAGCAATGGAAGCATCATAATTAGAAGTATTAGAAGTCCTATCATGATCATTAACATCCGCCATGAGAACCATCAACATTGGAAGTAGAGGGAGGAGTAATATCATTATGAACAAGAGGTACATCAGCATCACTAGAACCATGTGCATGATCAAGATCATTAGAAGCATCTTCAACAGGAGATGAAGAAGAAAGAGTAACATCATCAAAAGAAGTAGACTACCTTGTATGCTCAATAGTGCCTTGATCATTAATGGGACTATACCTATTAATGTGGTCCTCCTCATGGTTCGATGCTTTTGTGAAATCATCAATTTGCTGTTGAAGGATTTGAATTAGCGATTTTAAATTAACAACTTCTTTCTCTTTCAAGCAACATATTCTCAACTTCAATTTCTCTTTCAAAATGTTCACCATTATTCTCATCATTCAAAGATTTATCGTCCTCATAGGTAGAAGACACATCATGCACTTGGATAAGAGACCCATCTAAGATGTCCCAGTTCCTCTATGCATTTTTCTCTTTAGAGACCAGAACGAGTTATTCATCAGGTGCAATTTGACGAAGATATGACCTCCATTTGACCAAGACATGACCTCCATTTGACCAAGACTTGAGAAAAAAGAAAAAAGTTATTGGAAAACTCCTCTATTTGACCAAGACATGACCTCCAAAAGATCAGATGCAATTTAGCTGTCAACTAGGATAACCAGTTGGACCAAACTTTAACGGTGAATTTTGAGGGATAAAATGGCCAGTCCATCAAACTGTAAGCCCCCTGTTGAATTTCACAATAATTCATTGGAACGAATAGAAACAAAATATTACTCAAATCTCATAGCAAAGAGGAATATAGAGCAAAAGGAAAGAGTGATTACACACGAAGATGAGGGAATGCCCTTAGGCACCCAACACTAATGATCAAGATAAAGATCATACACTGATGCAATGGATCCGCTAGAAGAGGTGTATAAATACCTCTATTAATTTCATATTAATCACATAACCCTTATCCAATAAAACATCAATAAAAAAGGGGGAAAAAGCACAGATTTTATAATGTAAATGCATCAGACAAATTAAGTCTGTAATCCAAGATATTGATTTTCAAAAAATAGAAAATTTTCTATTTTGGGGGGGTGCTGGGGTGTTAGATGACTAAAAGGTTAAAAACAGATTTAAAAATATTGCTTTGTATTTTGAAATATGCAGGATTTTCCAAAAATAAAAAAATAAAAAATCACAATTTGATCTCAACCATGAAGAGTTACAGGTTGCCTTTGAATTACATGCTCCTCAGATTTTCATAAATCACCACGTGAAACAATTCAGTCATGTCTATCCATAAGAGAAACAATGATTTTACCCTTTTTTCTGTGAGCTCTTGTAGCACTTTTCCAAGCCTTTGAGAGTCGATGTGTGATCTAATGGTTTTCTTTGTTTGCTGAGAATCTCCTGCAAGCTCCTTGGAAAATCAAATGAACCTCAGGTCCTGGGGTTTCTTATACCATGTTGGAGAATCCATTGGTTTAAACTTTAAAGTACAAGGCCTTTGAAAGAAAATAGACATAGAAATATAGAAAAGAACGCTTTGTGAGAGAGGAATGAATAAATCAAATGATGATGATTAATCCGTGCTGTGATGATTGTTACAAATGAGCAAATGAGATGCCTTTATATCGGCTTAAGGTAGTGAGGTATGAAAGTGTCAGCCTTAAGCACAAGTTACAAAATAGTAATAAAATATTCCTAAGGACAAATATACAAGCTGGCCAGAGGTCTATTATACAATATTACAAATGATTGACAAATGGCCGAAGAAGCAAGTTTATATGTCAACACTAATCTTCAGGATAGCATTAAAGAGTATACCAATATTTGTTTCTTATGGGAATACCAGTGCATCAAGTTTAGCATTTCTTCAAACTCTTGTTTACCTGCAATGTTCACAAGGGCACACATGTTGAATGCTACAAAACTTTGGACCACAACCAACTCCTTTTTGGTCCTTGAGTTCACAATCAACCATTTCTAGGTTTCAAATGGTGGCCAGATTTCCAGACTGGTCAGCGGAAAATACTGCTGATATAGCTGAGGCTCCTTCCTAGATCGTCTCTACAAATGTCTCCTAGATATTTGCACCACACTTAGGTTCTTTGATAAACAACTCAAGATCATTTGCCTTGATTTAAGGTGCCTACTTGGAAGTGGCATTCAACCCACTTCTACTCCAAAAGGAACTTCTTTTCTCAGTTTCTAGTGAAGATTTGGGGTTATTTCTTCCTTTATCATTTTAGATGTCGATTCCTTGGCAATGTTGGATGTTCCCTTATTCTGACTCTCTGCTTGCATCCAAGATTCTTTCCTATTGATTAGGGGTTCCAACTAATCTACTTCTCCATGTCTTTGCCTTGGAGGTTGTCTTCCTTCCAGTTATGTAACTTTTGCCGTCTTACAGAGTAATGTTTTCCTCAAAAAGAGGACCTTAGATCTTCATCTCTCCAGTCTGTAGACTATAAACCAGAAGAAATCCCTTTAAGATCCAGGATTATTTTCTAGGTTGAACAACACTTGTTGGAGCTATAGGAGTGCAGGGAGCTTAGTACTCTTGCTCAACCCATGATCCAAATCTGCTTCTTTTCTAGTTTGTTTATCATTCTTTTCAGGAGGAGTCAAAGCATTTGGATTAAAATAGGTTTTAGATCTCTGCTGCCTTCTTTGTCATGTTAGGGTTTGGAAATCCAGAACACGATTTCCCCTTTGAGGGTGATGTTTCTTATGATGGCAGTCTAACTGAATGCTTTCACCCACAGCAGAGCTTACACAAAGGTAGGTTCTGATAACCCACCTTTTGTATCCTCTTTTTATGGGAATTGTCCCAGAGGATAGTTTTTGGGTATGATTTTGCTTAGGTCCATGACAAGACATATGGAAGCATTAAATATGAAGCTTTGTATGAGTCATAGACGCAGACGATATAAACTTACTTAATGATCCACCATCGTGATCCAGGGCATAATTTTTCCAAAATTCCAATTGCTGGCTAGTGACATGACCCAAACTTGGACATGTCATGGCATTTTGGACACTTGAGCTACATCAAAAAAGGTAATGGAAAATAACCTCTTCAAACCAATGTGTCCAGGCTCCTTTGGATATTTTTGGAACTCTTGCTGGCTCATATAGCTAACCATAAAGGTTCCTTCAGAATAAAAGAAGATTCCATCTTCTGTTTTCTCTTGGAAAGTTCAGCCCTGAATCTTCACAAGGGCAGCAAAACACCCTCCATTATGTATGAGGAGGATGTCTCTAGAGTGATGTTTGTTCCTTTCTTACTAGCTGACCTAGCAGCAGAAGATCAGTAGGAGAATAGTAACCCCCCCAGTTAGACAACACATGGAAAATGCTTCTGAGAGTTTAGAAAGAGTCCAAAACCTTGCACTTAACCTGAATTTTTGATTGGTTATGCACCTTTTTCAAATTTGTTCTTCATTTGCGGAGCAGATTTAATTGGATTTCTACATATATATATTGGGTGCAACGAAAGTACATAGAGGTTCATTATGCTGATGGGTGAGACATATTATTCATGCAAGGGTTGCACGAGGATGGGTGCAGCAGAAATTGTTATAGGCACATTTTGGTCTGCATTCTCAATCCATTTATATTTTATACCCTCTACCATGTATAAGGGTAAAAAATTGCACAGGTAAACCATTAGGTTAATCCTCTCGCCACATACAAGGGTAATATACTGCACAGGTAAACCATTAGGTTAATTTGGACAGCAATCAGTATCTATGGAGGATTATTTAGCAGTCATACTTATCTGAGGTGGATTCACATAATGTATTTCTAGTAATGCCTATGGATGTGGGTTCAAACTAACTAATCTATGTAACATGCAAGTACCAGCACAGCAAAGAAACCTTTGCATGATCTTACTGTTTTGAGAAATTTGTTTTTTATTATTAACAAAGAAATGAAGGAACTTAAGCTCCAATAAGGATCTCAAGGAAGTGCTTGAAGAAATCATAACAATTACAAAATAGTATCAAAAGGAATTGTTGTATGATAATTTACAGAGTAGCAAAAGTGCTTGGCAGCTATATTTTTTTTACTTTTTAAATTGGTTATATCGGATTGAACAGGCCGCACCTCTATTACATCATGACCACATAATCCTTATTACAACAACTTGGCAATTATGCATTGCATCACTTGGCAAGATTCGAACCTGGGTTTCCTTGAAAATTAAGAAATTTAATCAGTTGAGTTCATGCCATTTGAATCTTGGCAGCTATATTTTTATGGTGATCAACAAATAGGATTTTGGAGTGAAACTGGCAGCTATGGCTGCTCTTGATCACTTTTAAGAGGTTTTATTAATTTCTTCTCATTAGTACTCTAAATAGAATATAGATCTAACTCATTCTCCATAGGTTAAGTCTTTGACGCTGGGCTTTCAATCCAATTATTATTGTTATTTATTCTCTGCATATGCCCCATTCAGGTTTGCTGTTTAGATTGTTTGCAACATGTATGGTGGATAAAAATCATATAGTTTTAACAGCCGAAGCTTTTTACTTCCAAAATAAAAAATAATGTCAATATGTATTCCTTCTGGCATCTTCACAAGCATCTAGAGCGATGTTGCTAGTGGTCACAGCTCCATAAGAATGGCACTTGGAAACAATGCATATATATATATATATATAGCCAAGCCAGCATGCCTCTTGAATGTATGAGACCCCTTTTGTGAGCAAGGAAAAGTTTATTTTAGCTGTTCAACAGTGTATCACTTTGAATTTCAACCCTTTGACCAAGATCATAATAAATCGAGGCTTTAATCTGTCTAAGGCCAAGGTACTACTCACCTACTTAATGCACACACAACACATCACTCGTGAACTTGAGTTTTATACATTAAATCAGGATGTACATGTTATGAAATATCTTTTTTGTATACCTCTTGAAAGCCTTGTGAGAAATTAATTCTGCATATTCATAACATGATCAATTTGAGTTGAGTCCTTCAAATTCTGGCCTGAGGGCACCTGCTGCCAAGATGACCCCATGATAAGTGCATATAATTCATACTTGTAAAAATAATGGGGGCTCAAAAGGGTGTAGTTAATTTCTAACATAGCCCTCATGGAGATATGTTATATCTTTATTGTTAACCTTCAGAATTTAATGTTATGTTTGTATGTGTGCAGGAAAATTACATGTCGAGGGATTAATGAAGGAGCAGGTGAAGGAGGAATACATAAGCAAAATGGTAAATTTAAATGTCTAATGTCCCATTTCCAAAAGACATGATATGTTTCTTCGCTTTTTACATTGTTATTTTGGTTTTGTTGAACAAGCACGAAGGATGCATTTACCCAAATCTCAAGTGAATTTACTTGCATATATGACAATATTCGAAGTGGCCTAATGACAGTAATGGACGTATAGGTCATGTAGATTTCTGTCCATTTTCGATTATTCAGCCACAAACAACCGCTTTGATCTTTGGTATATGACATCAGTATAAATCTGATGAACAATTTTGAAATTTTCTAGAAGAACGTGGCAGATTAGATAAAGCAGGTGTGACTAGAGTTCGTACTTGGAAAGTTTGCTAAAACCTGTATACCCTCTCTTATCTCTTCACCTGCAAAACTTAGTCTCTGCAGATCAATGCTAAACAAATGCAGAACAAATCTTATCAATGGCATTTAAATTGTTATAGACTTGAAAATAGGGGATGCAGTGAACTGAAAAAAGTAAAGGTATGTCTGGTTGGGTTAAACATTTAGTTGCCTTTTGAATATGATCATAAGGTGTCATTGCCTTCTTCCATTATTGCAAATCCACCTTCTCACGATTTTGGTAGAGCAATAACACGAAACATCAACTAATTTTATTTTGGGGTCTTGATTGACATGTAGTTTACAAAATTGATAATATGCAACAAGACCTCTTCTTTCACTGCACATTCACCATCTCTTGATTTGGGTAGTGATCACTTAATTTTTTAACTGTCCATGGAGGTTGTTGATTGGCCTCTAACGTACAAAATCAGAATAAATATACATACTTGTAATAGGCAATGAAGATAACTTTGTGGTAGGCAGGTTTTTGAGTTTGTTTTAAGAAATATGTGGCTGCCTGGAAAATTGCATGTAAATAATCAGAGAATTTAAATTGGGTTTGATTTATTAGTAAATTGTGGTCATTTCTACATGAAGAGTGTAGGTCTTGTCTCCAAGTGAAAAATTGATTCAGCTTGCATGACCATATTTGAGAAATGAATTGAAAGTGGATATCTGCTGTATATTTTATAAGTTTTTATACTTTATTGTTAGTGTTAACATTGCATTTGCATGGGTGCAGCAACTTGACTTCCATGAAAAACTTGATAAAGTGCTGGCTGAAACAAAGGTGGACAAATCGAAGATTGAAGATTTGAAGAAAAAATTTGTAGCCAAACTGAAGTCTAAAGATTTTAAAGTCCAACTATTAATATGTAATGTTTCTCAATAACCTTGTAAATTTAGTTTGTGTAAATTTGTTATATTTTTATAGTTAATCACAACATTTTGTTTGTATGTTTGCAGGAAGACCTATTTCAAAGGGAGTAGAGAAATAATATAATTTTGATATTGTGGTGTAGAATCACAATTATGACTTGATTTCTTAAGGCTTAGGTTAGTCAACATGTCTAATTATTTTATAAAACATTTTCAGAGCAATAGAGAACCTTTCACTTTTGTTCTAAATTGAATTGAATACTTGAATAAATTTTAATCATGTCATTAAGTTCATGTTAAATTCAAATTTGTCTCTTTTAACCAAATCGATATATTTCAATAATTTCTATGTTAAATTTGGTTGAACATATTTTACCCTAAAAACTGTCGGTGGTAAATTGTAATTTCAATTCACTCGTGTATTATTGGTGTTATTTTTCACCTTGTGCAATGTTGATATTTAATACAGGTTTTTGTCTCTGAGAAACAAGGTTACATACATGAATATGCTGAGAAAGATAAAATAACAAAATATATAATATAATTTCAAGAATCTATGAAGGGTTTAATAACAAGCTGGTTTTATTTAAAGTTTCATTTTATATTATATAATGTATATGGTTCAAAATTTAAAATCTAAAATGAGTTGCAAGCATATTGAAGTGGTAAGGGCGAGAGGTTTAAGGTTTAAACTCCATTCAGTATGAGGGGACTGGAACCCTTCATAAATTTTTTTATAAATTCATTCAAAAAAAAAATTAAAATTTAAAAACTGAATAAAACATTTTATTTTACTTATTTTTAATAGTTTTTCTAATTATTTTTAATTTATATATAATTTTTTTTGGGTTAAATGCTTTATATCTTAAGCTTTTGTAGTTATTTTTAAGCTTTTGTAGTTATTTTTAATTTATATAGTAGAAATTTTGGGTTAAATGATGGATGCATTCTAGGCGAGGGATTCAAGAAGGGGATAGGTTTAGGTTTTGGACCCTAGAATTGGAAGGGGATAGGATTTGGGCCCTAGAATTGGCAAGTAAATAAAATTTCAAGAACTTTGAGATATAAATCTAAAATTTAACAAACATGTAACAGTGGGGCACCTTATTGGTAGATGTGTTATTGCAGTTTTTTATAATAATATGGATCATTGAGTTTAGTTCATAATGTTGATTCATCTTTTGTTTTCTCACTACACAGTTCTTTACGAGAAAAACTTGCCATATTTTGTCCTTATTTACAAAATCATATTTATTCAATTCTTAAAATCATAATCAAAGAAATAATTGAAAATTGTGATATCTGTGCTATTTTGGTTTGGTGATTAAATAATCCATTTTCTTGGGATTGAGAAATGGGTAATTTTTTGAAAAAATAAATTATGTAAGTTTTTCTCATAGAAACTTGGGTAAACTATTAATGAAATGACTCATTTTTTTTCACAATCCATACCATTAGTTTTTTTTACGAACTCCCATTTTGTCTTTCCTAATTTATAACTAGATATGGAAATTATATATATATATATATATATATATATATATATATATATATATAAAAGTAAGTTATTTATATCATAAAATGTGTTTAAGTTGGTATGATGGATTGACACATAATTTTTTATTTTTATGTTCCCTCTTTCTTTTAAAAGGTTATATGTGGTTTTTTTTTGGGATCACTTTTATTAAACATTATATTATTGAATTGATCAAAAAATAAAAATTGAATTGAATTGATCAAAAAAATAATTGTACATTATATATACATCCAAGAATACCACCTTTCTTTCCTAAGGTGATAGAAGTATATTGCAGGTTTTGAAGAATCTACAAATTGTAATTGTAAATTAATTTGATATAAGTAAACTTAGGAACTTTAACATAGCATCTATCACAAAGAATAAATGTATTTGAAACATATACATCTATGACTTTAATTTTCATATTTTTCTTTGTTAAAAGAGAACTTATTTACTTTGTCTAGCCATTGTCCACCTCATTTACAATTATCTCAAACCATTGTAATAACTTCTTAAACCTCCATGGTAGAAACCACTATATAATCTTCAATCATCCAAGTCTTTTTATATGCAACCTTACATTTCTTACTTTCGCTTTTGTTTGCTATATTGAAATAAATTTAGAGTTATAATTTGATAACTCTTTTTTATTTTATATATTTATTCATAAAGTATTCCAAGATACCATTTTCATCATCACTTTTATTAATGCTGCCCTAAAAACCCTAAAGTACAATGGCCATCCTCCATAGTACATTGCTTGAGAAACCATAAATTTTAATAGATACTACTTCTTTTATTACATTGTCATGTAAACTCTAAAGGGACTATTTATTCTACTTTCATTATTATTATAGAGATGATTTTCTACTACTTGACTTGGATATAACTTGACCTCATCTTTAACTTTGAGCAAATCAATGGTTACTCAAAGTCATAGATTAAGATGCAACTACAACACCAACTTAGGCTCTGTGGCCTATCATGATTTCTTAGTCAATAGGCCAATGCCATGACAACCTATGGTGCCACACTTGTTCATGGCATTAGCTCCATTAATGTCAATTTCAACTTCAATATTATGACATTATACATGTTATGACATCAACACCAACAAACAAGAGCAAATTATACGTTAGTACCTTATATTGTCAATAGAAGTTGGGTTCTTGCACACTAGATCTTCCTAACATTGGGCATCAGAGGCCTCATCTTTTTCTTTTACAAAAGGCTTCTCAACCCATCAATGTCAATGCATTGGGATTCAAAAGTTGACGCAAATGGGGACCATTACTTTTCAATGGGATACAAATGATCCATACATGTGACGATGACCTTGTTTAGACATGGAGGCAAGTGATTGTGACCTTGTTTCATGGATTTATGCCAAAAACATGTTTTTACACTAAATATTCCCAAAATGTTCCCAAAAGTGGAGATATACCCAAAATATTTTCTGAAGTGTCCTCCAAATTATTCCCAAAAATATTCCTTGAAGTATTCTTTCAATATCTAGTAGTGGATTATTAGTGCTTCAAATATGATATAAAAAAGGATGCACCCCTACATGTAAAAGAGCGTGAGTGATGGATGCAATGTTATAGCATGACATTTCTTCACAAAGATTGTTGACACTATACTTTGTGCAATGTTATAGCTTGCTACATACTCTTGCATAAAGGATTGCTTGAGAAATAACATGGGGATGGGCATCATAAGAGAAGAGATTGGACAACCAACACCAATCACATCTCATCATCTAGATTTGTAGGTGCATCCATATGACCAATGTCATGACCTATGTAGTACACCTCTATACAAAGGTCTAACCTACAAAAACACATTTCTTGTTAGGAATACAACGTGCAACATCATAACTCTATTTAGAGGTATGATCAACATCATGACCCATGCCAACAAATCTCTACACAAGGATTCAACTTATGCCAACACATTCCTTCTTAGGAATATGACTTAGGACATCTCTCTATCTCTCTCTCTCACAGACACACTCACACAATCATTATAACAATCTTCTATAGATATTTCTATGTGCATTTTATTATGCTTATGTTGTCCTTAACTCATTTGCCTTAGCACCTTATTTGTAGTTTTGTTGGGACATAGCCTACCACATCAAGCACCAACACCATGAGTTCTTCCATGTGCAATCTCAGCTTAATGCACAACCTACATAGTCCCTTGTCTAGTTTCCACTAGTTGACCCTAGTGCTAATGCCTTAGTGCCTAAAAATTAGTCTTCCCTTGGTGCCATGACTTCCATGAAATAGTTAGGCTCTCCTCACAAGGTTTGTATGTCTAGCTTTTTGTCCTATGTGTTAGTATGAAAATGGACTGAAATGCCCAAAAAACCAAGATCATGTTCTACCTTCGCTTTAAAATTTTCTTCCATGTTTCCTTTCATAGTTATAATTCCTTTGAATTTAAAATTGCACATTATAATTCATCATCCCACACACCCTCAATTTTTTCTAATGTTTTTTTTGAATGGACCATGATAGCCTTCACCATTTGATGAGGCAAAGAAGTTTTGTTAGCCACATTTTTATGAGTGGAAAATCCTTTATTCTAAGCTAGCTTCTACTATTATATGATCTCCTTGCTTTGAGTTTGTCTCATGACCAAAACTTTATATCTTCATGATCTACTATTATATTATTGTTTACTTTGTAATATTTTGCAATGTGTTTGACACCATTTTTGTAATCCACTAGTTGATCTCATTGTCTTGATTCAAATTTAACCTTAATGTAATTTGGTAAAGGTTTAAAAAATATCCAAGGCAACACACATCTAGGTATACAGAGCATATGCTTCACTCTTCAGTAGTTGGCCTCTCCTAGTTGAACTACCCTAGATTAATATTGATATTCTTCAATACCTCCCTTTTGACAAAATTAATATGGAAGTGCAAAAAGCCTAGCCCACATTGAAAGCCTTTTAAAAGTTTTTCTCCAAATAATATTTGTGATTCGATGATTTTAAATACAAGGAATCTCTTCCCTTAAACCACAGACTGCCACCTACTATTTTATCTAATACTTTTAAACCAGAGAATGGTTTTAAAAAAGTCATTTTGAAAGAAAAGTCATGGAACAATGTGAACTCCAACCTCACTTCCATCAAATCTATTTTTGAATCTTCGAATAAGTTGGTTAGTATCCATTGAACTTGCACATTAATCCTCTATTTTAACAACCTCTAAATCATAGTTTATTATCTCATCCTTGATAATCATTTTTGTTCAAACATCTATTGTCTATAGAGGGATTAACATATTTTTTCCTCAACTTGGGCATCCTTCCAAATAGAAGTTAGGGCTTTCACAAATGATTTTTGTTCCTTGAGTCCTAGATTTCCCTTACTCCATTATTTCATTTTCTCCAAATATCTAGAGCTAAAAATCTCTAGGTGAGGCTTGCTTCTTACTCACACTTGCTCCTTATTATGCTTGTGCTTGCTTCTTGCTCATGCTTCCACTCACTCCTTGCTCCCTACTCATACTTTCTCAGATAACTATACAAAGATAATATACTAAATATATGCTTAGATTATAATTTATGAATAGTGGTGATCCTCATCGAGCTCACTTAGATATTTTTCCAACAAGACAAACAATGTGATATACTTTGATTAATGCTTAAAAAAGGTAAACATTGTAAAAGTTGCTAAAAAAATAGATGTAATAAAGTAAATTTTGTTAATAAGAATAAACATTACATAACACCATGGACACAATAAGTATGTCAAAAGCCCTCTAATTGAAAAAACGAAAATGTTGCTTATAACTTATTTTAGCTAAATAAAATGAAGGCACAACATACCTAAACTAGAACAAAATATTTCCAAGGTAGTGGAAGGATAAAACAAATGACAACTAAAATCTCTACAATTTTTGTCTTTCCAATGGTTGAAAAATGCATTAATGTTACCAATATATGCTTTTTCCACAATACGGGAAAAGGGGCATAAAAGGTCAAAAGTTGTATCCTTTAACTTCAATTGCTCATCCAGTGAAGTTCCTTTTGCAATTGTTTTCATGTGTTAAGATGGGTTGTCTATGATATTTAGTCATGATCGACATATTTGTAGTTTTTTCTACCCATGCATGATTTTTGTATCAATGTAGATGTAGTTTAGTTGGGGTTATAGTAGGGTAATTGATAGAAAATTTGATAGCCAATGCCATTAATCATTTGCTCTAACATATAGAAATATCAAAAAGCTATCCTCCATGTGATAATTCCACAAACTAATATGAAGGCACCACTTCGACAATCTCCAATATGATTACAATGCTAATGGATGGTATCTCACAACTTGTTTTTTAATATTACCATTATATCCATGCGTATATATAATAATAATAATAATAATAATAATAATAATAATAGTATCTTACCTAACAATATTAGGAGACGATGATACCCTTTGCCACTAATTATTACCAATATATATTACCATTACAATGAGCCTTGAGTTATTCATGACCCATTCGAACCGTCCCATAATCCCTTTACATAGTATGATATCATATCTCTAAGTACCTAACATGCCACCTTACCCTAACATGTTTTGTTCTTGAAACATGGGAAGAAACCAAATAATATCATCTTCTAATAATTGAACACAACCAATACAAAGCTTGATCATTTACCCATCCATATGGAATATATACTTGTGACAATTTTCTATGTGTATTGCTTTCATTTCATCACTCTATTGTTGTAGTTGTTGCTTTTATTCCATAAACCTATGTCTAAACTCCTCTAGTTCATGTAGGTCCTTAGCAATTGCTCCTTTAGTTCCAACTACTTCCATAGTAATTAATCCTCTAATTCTAATAATGATTGTATATGTAGATCTTTTAATGCTTTGTGCCTTGCTTCCATAATTCTTGCCTCTCATTGTAATGGGGACGCCAATATGTACAATCTAGTCATGTGATGCTTTTCCTTTAAGACTTTAACCTTTTGCTTCTGTGATTATTTTTCTTCTAAATACTCAGATTCTTTCTTATGTCCTTTCTTTTTATGCCTTTCCTCACATTCATATTTGAACTCTTTTTTATTTTTTCTTTGGACTCATTTTTGTAGTTATTTTGTTAGTATTTTCTTTATTCTTTTTTCTTCTTCTTTGAACCTTTGCTCTTTATGGTAAAAAATAGTTTGTAATATTGTCCTTTTTTTAATACTAAAATTTATGAGCTTATTTTGTATATTAATATTAATGGTATTCAATGTGTTAAACCAAATTTATGAGATAATATTACCCAATCCTTCCATGGCTATAATAAAATAATCAAAAGGTAAAACATATTTATCCATGGTGCGCTTCAAATCTTCAAAAACTTAAGCCTTATGATAAAAAACCGAGGTTTCCTTGATTTTGTTGTTTGCATACACAACCTCTTCATCAAGATAATATTAATAAACTTATGTTTGCAACTAGATTGTATGGAGATAATGATTTTTTAAATGCATTCATAAACCTATAAGGTTAAAGCTTCCTTTTGCAGGAGATAATATTTAGACCAATTTCCTGTTGGAATATTCAACATTGTCCTAAATATCTAAGTATTAAGTTAATCTTTAGATTAGCTTTTGCTAAGTTAGTGGTTAGTTTAGCTTTGAGGGCATATAGCAAAATAAGTTAGAGTTTACTAAAATAGTGAATGAGTCATCTAGATTAAGTTAGAACTCCCACGAGAATAGTCTTTTGCAACCATAATGTGCTATTATCTAGTTCTTCCAAAGAACTATAAATGTAACCTTTTTTACATGAAATATAATGTTCATTGAGGAAATATCAATTGGTATCAGAGCAGGTTTTCTCAGATGGATCAAAACCTGTGGAGAGTGGCGTGAAGAGATCTGAAGCACGCACTTTGTCAGAGAAACTCAAGTGGCCAACACTCAGCAGAGTTGCAAGGAAGAGCTCGAGTAAATCATTAATATATCATGCATCCTGAGGTATTTTCTTATGAAATTTTGAGGGTTGTTAGATAATTGTATAAAGAGGATTCAGTCAAAATTTCAGGTGATTTGGAGCTAATTTGCTGATTTTATTAGCATTTTGAGTTTTTCAATAAAATGGTTGTATAAGGTGGAAGACAGGGTATTTGCTTCTCAAATTTTGGGAGAAATATTATTTAGATAAAATCATAATTCAAAAAAATTTCAGGTCATTTGGATCTGTATTTATCGATTTGTGTGAATATTTATTTTTCCTTCAAAAATCCTAGATCCAGGATTGTGATAAAAAGGGAAAAAGTAAATGATCACATATTTTTCACCTTTGCGAATTTTCTTCTAAAATTTAGAGGGTTTTCAGATTATTGTCTCAGGAATACAGAGTTTAATTTTCAAAATTTTTGGAGCTGTATGGATTGATTTATGTGAAAAACATTGAGGTTGTCTCAAAAACACTCTAAGATCTAGAAAGGGCAAAAGTAAATTGATCACATATTTCTCATTTGTGTGAATTTGCTTCTGAAATTTAGTGGATTTTCAGATACGTATATCAGAAGTCTACAGGAAAAATTTTAGTTTGTTTCAATCAAATTGGTCGATTTATGATAAATTTGGTGCTTGAGACTTTGGTAAATAAAAAGAAGCATGTATTTTTGCAATTAGAGGTTAATTCTGAGAGATTGACTTAACAAGTTGAGTCAATTGAGTAAAAGAAGATATGTTGCTATTATTTATTGCAAAAAAAAATTGTATTAGAAGCTATCTACATTATTCCAAAGTTTTTTTTATTAGCATCAATGGCTGCCAATAACAATCTTCCCATTCCTGAATTTAATGGGTTAGATTACGAGTATTGGTCCATCAAGATGAGGACCTTACTCATAGGCAAGGGGTTATGGGATATTGTAGAAGAAGGCTACAATGAACCTATAGATTGGACCACCTTGAGTGCAACTGATAGAACCAATAAAAAAGGATATGAAGAACCCACTTGGAGCAAGCTACAAGGCGAGGAGAGAAAAGAGAAGAAGGAGCAACAATATGCAAATTGCTTAGCCCTTATGGATTTGAGGAGAGGAATGGAAAAGAGTGTTTTTCCTCTCATAGCCAATTGTAGATCAGCTACAATGGCATGGCAAGTGTTGAAGGATGCTTATGGGTTTGATGAGGACACCCATAAAGCCATGTGTGACAATCATGAAGATTGTTTAAGCAAGGAGGAGCCTTGCTTCCTTGAAGAAGTTTCTGAATTAGATCCTTTTGAAGGAGTTTTTGAAGAGTCTTGTAAAGACTCATATGAAGACATGCTTTGTAATGGAGAATTCTTTCTTGAAGAGGAAGACATATTTGAAGAAGAACCTTGTGTTGAAAAGAGTAAAGAATCCCTTCATGGAGAAGAGGATGAGAAGGAGCCTTGTACAATTCTCATTGAAGAGAGGTATGATGAAGAATGTCTCATGAAGGAGACAAATGGAGAGTGTATTTTGGAGAATGCACCTACAGTTCTCATGGAAGAGAATAAAGAAGTTTTGTGGGATGATGATGGAGAAGCAATGTTCATGGAAGACCATTGGCTCACTTATCTTGAAGACCATTCACTTGGAATGGATGTGTGCTCTCTTGAAAGAGCAAATGAAGTTATGTGGGATGATTTCCCAAGTTTAGAAGAGGAAGAAGAGATGAAGGGCATAAGTTTCATGCTCCATGATGAAGCTTATCTCATGGATGAGATAATGAAAGAAAAAGATAATTATGAGGAAGACTATCTCAAGGAGGAGATAGAAAATAGTGAGATAGTCATTAATGGACTTCATGATGTATTGGAGGCATCATCAAAGGAGATTGAGAATTGTCTTGAAGAGGCAATTGTGGATGAAGATCACTCACTTGGAGTGACTACATTGCAGAAAGAGAGTTGTCTTGAAAAGGCAACAATGTATGATTGCTTGAATGAATGGTGTTTCAACACACCAACATGGATTGAACAAAGGAGGAGAACTCTTAGTGAAGAGTTGATGGTTGATCTTGAAGCACCATACAATGAAGGAGAACTGCTACAAAATAGCTTTATGGGAAGCACCAAATCTACTCATACTAAAGGTAATGTTTTTATGATTAATGATTTGTTTTTTGTGAGCAGGAATGAAAAGAAAGGCGATTGTCTCATTGAGACAACTTTGATGAAGAGTCTTCTTGGAGAGAATACAGTGATGGAGAACTTGGGTCACATGGATCAAAATGATGTGTTCAAAATTCCTTGGGAGAAGGATTCTTGTAAAGTCATTGTTTTGAGAGAATATTTGTGTGAGGAGCAACTTTATGTTGCATATGTAGTTGGTCATTATATGGCCATATTTGTTGTGATATTTTGTGTGGAAATATGTGAAAGAGTTGTATGGTATAATCATCTATGTGAGATGATTAATTGTAAATACTCATGTGGAGTATTGTTTAGTGTTGAAGATGTAAAAGAAGATCAAAATGTGAGAGCATGGTTTAAAGACCATAATGATAAATATGTAAGAGAGTGGTTGCTGAAAACCACAAGAGGAGATACTTTTGTTGAAGGGGGAGCTAATCAACAAAAGAAGGCACTCAAGCATTTGCAGGAAATCCCACATAAAGAGTGGAAGGAGTGCCACCACAAGTATTTTGCAAATTCTGATTTCTTGATTCAAGATTGGAGGAAACGTAAGAGAAATATTTTCTTCCAACTTGTGATGCTTAAAGAACTCTTGCATGAGTGTCTTTAGCATCAAGGGGGAGAATGTTGGAATATTCAACATTGTCCTAAATATCTAAGTATTAAGTTAATCTTTAGATTAGCTTTTGCTAAGTTAGTGGTTAGTTTAGCTTTGAGGGCATATAGCAAAATAAGTTAGAGTTTACTAAAATAGTGAATGAGTCATCTAGATTAAGTTAGAACTCCCACGAGAATAGTCTTTTGCAACCATAATGTGCTATTATCTAGTTCTTCCAAAGAACTATAAATGTAACCTTTTTTACATGAAATATAATGTTCATTGAGGAAATCTCATTTCCTTTCCTTCTTGATTTGGGAGTAAAATTATTTTCTCCTTTTTTTTTTTCTTTTGATACAACTCGTCCTTTATTTGTCTTCCTATTTATTAGCCTATTTAATAAAATATTTGTTATAGTAGGTGTTTAGACTCTAGCTCATGGTCACCTAGGTACTTTATTTTTATATTAGTTTAGTTTATTTTTCCCCATCCACTTTATGTGTGGATATTTATTTTTATCTTATTTAGATACTATGGGGATATTTGACATTCCTAGGGAGTTACACTCATTGATTACATTTGGAGGGTTGAGATATTTTCTCCACAAATCATATCACACCTCCCTGTTTGTATGGTGGATATTGATCCTTATCTCTTTGTTGATCTTATGTCTGTGGTAGATATTCCTTGCCTATATAAGGTATGCTTCTCCATTGTACTTATAATCAATTATGATATATGATATGATATTACAGTTTTTGTGTTAGCTTCCATTATCTAAGTTCTTTCCAAATTTCAAACTCAGATCTACATTTAAGTTACTGACAAGGTTTGCTAAAAATACATTTTTAAAAAACATATTTTGTTGGCAGTTCTATGTATTTGAAAACAACTTTGTAAAATATTTGTTTTGTGAAGTTGTTACTCAATTTTTTTCTTTTCAGATCTGCAAAATTTTAGTGATTGTAAAAATCAGATCTGATCATATACTCTTTGTAATGCCTAAATTATAAAGGCATTTGATTTTTGGGGGCTCTTATTTCTGGAAGCATTGAATAAAAATATTTTGGGTGGGGTGTCTTGGTGTCGATTTGAACACCATATTTGTGGATCTTGCATTTTATTTCTTGTGATTGAAAAATAGGTTTAGAGGATTTTGAGCCACTTAACTCACATAATTATCACATATGGAAGCCACACATGATGACACTTATTCAATCTAAAGGGTTATCAAGATTAATGCAAGAAGAGCTACCTGAAGTTACAAAAGAGTATCATAAGTTTGTTCATGATTGCAAAATGGATGAATGTAAGGGATTAATTGGGATGCATGTGAGTGACAATCTGTTGTTTCATCTTAATGATTGTGACACTCCTTTTCAAATTTGGGAGAAGCTTGAGAAGCTATTTGGGCAAGTGGACACTTTGAGAGTTTTACATCTTGATGTTGAACTTAGTGCTCTCAATCCAGATGATTTTCCATCTATGGGTGATTTTCTCACTAAGTTTCAATCCTTGCTCACACTTTTAAAGGGTAGTGGAAAAACTAAAATGGATGAAGAATGTATTTTCATGATCTTGTCAAAACTTAGGGGTCCATTCCATATGTTTGCCTCCGCATTTTTTGCCAATATGGATTCCATGGGTTCTGATCACAAAATGCCTACTTTTGAGAAGTTTTATGCCAATATTTTGAGGGAAGAATCCAAAGTTCTTAACTTTGAGCATTACACCTCCTCACATAAGGCATTTGTTGCATCCTCCACTTCCACTTCCAAAGGCAAGGGAAAATCCAAGTCTAAGTCCCAACCTAATCCTTCCCCTTCTCCTTCATTTCATCAAAATCCCAAAGAGTCACATCAAAAAGAGTCATCCTCCAAAGAGTCCAATCATAAACCTAAGTAGTCCAAAAGCAAAAATAGGTCAAATGTTACTTGTTCATATTGTGGAGTCAATGGTCATTTCGATGACAAGTGTTGGAAAAAGTTACAAGACTTAGAGGAAGCCTTTAGGAATAAAAAATTATCCTTCACTCCTTCAAAAGATAAGGGCAAGGCTTTGAATACTTTTGGGAAATCATCTAAGGCTATTTTTGAGGATTGGATTTTGGATTCTGGAGTGACTCATCACATGACTTCATCCAGGGAGTCATTTGCCACCTTGTGTTCTACTTCTACATCTTGCATTGAGGTTGGAGATTCTTCTTCCATTTTAGTTAAGGGAAAAGGTGACATACAGGTTGATGGTGGATGCATTAAGAATGTTCTTTATGTTCCAAATATTTCCACCAATTTTCTCTCTATGTACCAAATTTATCATTCTAGGGGGAAAAACTATGTTGTTTACACCTCAAGGAGCTGAGATTAGAGATTTGAGTGACCCATAGTCTATTGTTGCACAAGGAGTTGTTGACCATAGATCACATCTTTATCACTTTGAGGGTTTTGATTCTTCACTTGGAGGTACTTGTTTGGTGGCTCATGCAGATTCAGAAAGCAAGATTTGGCATGAGAGATTTGGCCATCTCAATTATAGATATTTGAAGGATTTAAGCACTCATGATATGGTCATTGGATTACCTAAGGTCTCCTGTATTGATGGAGTTTGTCTAGGTTGTGTACTTGGCAAACAACATCAAGATCCTTTTCCCAAAGGTAAGTCCAAGAGAGCTTCTTCCCATCTTGAGTTGGTGCATAGTGACTTGATGGTTTTTCCCACTCCTTTTTTGGGAGCTAAGTATGCACTCACCTTTATTGATGATTTCTCAAGGAGAACTTGGGTATATTTTCTCAAGTTCAAGAGTGAAGTTTTTGCCACATTCAAAGTCTTTAAGGCTTTTGTTGAGAATCAATCTTCGAGTTGCATCAAGAAGCTTCGCACAGATAATGGGGGGAGTATTTTAGTAGGGAGTTTTTAGATTTTTTGGCCCTTCATGGGATTCTACATCAACACTCTATCCCACATACACCACAATAGAATGGTGTAGCTGAGAGGAAAAATAGAACACTCAAGGAAATGGCAAATTGTATGATGCACTCACGAGATTTACCTCCCAAGTTTTGGGTTGAGGTAGTCAATTGTGTGAATTACATTCAAAATCACACACCTCATCGAGCTCTTGAGCAGATGACTCTAGAGGAGGCTTGGATAGGGACCAAGCCTGATGTTTCTCATTTTTGAGTTTTTGGGAGTCAAGCATGGGCTCATGTTTCAAAGAAGAAAAGGATAACTTTGGATAGAAAGAGCAAGCCACTCATTTTTGTTGGCTATTGTGAGGATATGAGGGCTTATAGATTACTAGATCTAGATACACATGAAGTTATTTTTTGAACTCATGTCTAGTTTGATGAGCATTATTCTCCAATTGAGCCCACTCTTTCTACTCCTCCATCCTCATCTACTTTTCACTTTGAAGATGGTTGTTTTGATGATGATCATAGTGAGGATGAGGATATTGTTGAGATAGTTGTAGAGGTTCCTGCACATGCTGCCCCCATGCCTAGATGGGCTCGGACTACAGTTGAGGAGGCAACACCTTTCATTGAAGGTCTCCCACCTTCAAGGCATACTTCTACTTTCAGCATGGGTCTTCTTTGTCAAGTAGTTTCTATTGATCCATAGAGGTTTGATGAGGCCCATGGCATTCGAGAGTGGGATGATGCCATGGATGATGAGTATTCTTCCTTAATGAAGAATCATACTTGGGATTTGGTTCCTCTTCCAAAAGGAAGAAAAATGGTGAGATGCAAATGGGTGTATCACACCAAATATGTAGTAGATGGGTCCATTCATAGGTACAAGGCTCGACTTGTGGTGAAGGGTTTTTGTAGGTTGAGGGGGTTGATTACTCTAAGATGTTTACCCCTATCACCAAGTTGGATTCTGTTCATCTTGTACTCTCTATTGCTGCATCACAGGGTTGGTCAGTTTACCAGATGGATGTGAAGAGTGCCTTCTTGCATGGAGATTTGCAAGAAGAGATTTATATGGAGCAACCTCCAGGATTTGTCTAGGATTCTTCATTGGTGTGCAGATTATGAAGATCACTTTATGGCCTCAAACAGGCCCCTAGGGCTTGGTATGAGAAGATGGATTCTTTTCTTCTATCTTTCAGATTTTTGAGATGCCATTTTGATCCTACAGTTTACACTTTGAGGGATAGAGAGGACATCATCATCATTGTCTTATATGTTGATGATTTATTGATCATAGGTAGTTCTACTTCATGCATCCAGGCTGTGCAATGCTCTCTTTTTGAGCATTTTGAGATGACAGATCTTGGACTTCTACACTTTTTCCTTGGGTTTTAGATTTCACAGTCAGATTCAGGGATCTCTATTTGTTAGCAAAAGTACACATTGGATTTGCTTCAACGATTTGGAATGGCTGATTACAAGCCATCTCCTACTCCTTTTTAGTCAGGTGTTGTTTTGAGTGCCACATGTTCTACTCCCAGAGTTGATGCCACCATTTATAGACAGTTGGTTGGGAGTTTGATTTACTTAACTCACACTCATCCTGACATATCATTTGTAGTTGGTTTGGTCTCTCAATTTTCACATGATCCACATGATAGTCATTGGTAGGCTACCAAGCAGATTTTGTGGTATCTTCGAGGGACTTCACATTTTGGGCTTCACTTTTCTAGGGGCCTTTATAGTTGGGTATATATATTTTGATTGGGTAGGCTGTGTTGATACTCAACGGTCTACTTCTGGTTATGTCTTCTACCTTGGTTCTTCACCTATTGCTTGGGCATGCAAAAAGTAGACAACTATTGCACTTTCATCGATAGAGGTAGAATACTAGGCAATAGTATTGGCTAGTCAGGAGATTCTTTGGATTCGATAGTTTTTGATAGAGCTTGGCTTCTCATAGGATCAGTGCAACACTTCACTTTGGTGTGACAACCAAAGTACCATACATATTTCTTGCAATCTTATTGAGCATTAGAGGACCAAGCACATTGAGATTCATATGCACTTCATTCAATACTTATCCAGGATGGAGTGATCAACTTGGACTACATTCCCACTCAACAATAGATTGTCGACATCTTCACTAAACCCTTCCCATATCCTCATTTTCATTTGTTGTGAGAGATGCTTGGGGTGAAGGAAGTTGTCCTTGGGGGGTGTGGATGAGGCCACCTTCCTTTCTTCTTCTTCTCTCTTTCTAGCTGGATGGTTTTTCCCACGTGGTTTTCCCTCCTTCTGGTTTGAGAGCTTCTGGATACACATTGTACATGAGTACCTGATCAGGCCTTGTTGTCGAGACTCATACTATGGATATGCCACTTCTTTTTTACCCCTAGCTTCACTTGAGGGGGGTGTTAGAGTAGGTGTTTAGACTCTAGCTCATGCTCACCTAGGTACTTTATTTTTATATTAGTTTAGTTTATTTTTCCCCACCCACTTTATGTGTGGATATTTATTTTTATCTTATTTAGATATTATGGGGATATTTGGCATTCCTAGGGAGTTACACTCATTGATTACATTTGGAGGGTTGAGATATTTTCTCCATGGATCATATCGCACCTCCTTATTTGTACGGTGGATATTGATCCTTATCTCTTTGTTGATCCTACGATTGTGGTGGATCTTCCTTGCCTATTTAAGCAAGGCTTCTCCATTGTATTCACAATCAATTCTGACATATGATATGATATTGCAGTTTTTGTGTTAGCTTCCATTATCTTGTTTCTATTTTTTAGTCTCTCTATTTTGGTTAATGTGGTGTTGCTTCAACCCCTTGATCCTTGTGGCTTGGTTCGATGTTTTGCATTTTTCCATCATTCCTTTCAATATTGTCTTCTTTTAGTACTCTACCTATTAGATGAAGCATTAAACAATAAAAAAAATCACACTAATAAAAGTTGTTATAAGGACAAGGGCTTTTGTGTTCTAACTAACTCAATAATTATTATTGTCTTATCCAAAATTAATTATACCTCTATTAGGTATCAAATAAATAAACAAATCTAATTAAAATTAAATTTATTATGACAATAGGGTTTTAGAAAATTAGTCCACATATCTCCCTTTCATCAACTATTTAAATGTAAAAAATTAAATAGATAAGTAGATTTGAAAATTCCCTTCAAAACAAAATGAACCACACTTGTTTTGCTTACCTAGATTGGAATATATTACAATTTCCCTTGCCCAACCTTTGTTTTTGAAAAATCATGATTTAAAAAATATCTTGACATTTGCCTTGGACAATGGACTTCACTTTTATAGATCCCTTACTAATCATATAAAATTGACATCAATATGCAAAGGCATTTAGAAAATGAGGCATTTTTTAAAAGCATTTGTTAAATTAGAAAAAAACTTTCCCAAATCATCACTTTAGTTGCACTTGTTAAGAAACTTAATATCCAATAAATCATCACTCTAGTCTCACTTGTCATGAAACTTAATAGATAATAATGTCAATCATGTTGTAAATACAAGAATATAAAATAACCATCCACCATGTAATAGATCGACATGAGACAAATACATAAAATACCTCTAAAGTAATGTTTCAATAATTAATACTTCTTAAGAAAATAATATAATATCTCCCAATATGAAAGTATCACTTTAAGAGGGGAAACATCAAAAGGGAATGAAGCAAATATTAAAATAAAGTGGCTTTAAAATCCAAGAATTTAAAGCCACTTTTTTGTGATACTTGTTAAAGGATGCTTTGACCCTAAGTTTTTTTTCTCTTTCTTTGAGATCTTATGATTTTGATTTATGATCATTATCAACAAATTTGGAAGGTATCCTTAAAAACAATCCTATTTGTTTCTTAGCCTATAATAACTATGGTTAATAATTTTTCATAATATAGTTCACTTATTCTTTGTAGGAAGATTGATATTGAGTAGAGGCTCATGAGCCACACACCTTGATGAATAACTAGTATAAAATAAAATAATTTTGAATTACGTATTACATCTCAAATAATAATTAAATAATGGGTTTCACAACCCAATATTTCATTTGTAGAGAGTTTTGAACTAATCCATCTATCCTTCTTAGGTACCTATGGATGTGAGCGTAGGAATATAATATAATATTGTATATGGGTATTATGGCATGGGTCACACATAATATTATAATATAATAATATATGACATGGTGTCATATTATAATATTATGCACTTTGTAACTCATGGAAGGTGAATCACCACATGGGTGACCTTCTCGACTCATGAAAGGTGAGCTATCACATTCTTATATAAGAGAGATGTACACCCAATTGTAAAAGTAAATCATATCAAGTATTATTTGGAATAGTCTTGGCTCATGGAGTGGAAATTGGAGTGAATCATTCCTTAAGTGAGATTTCGTGTTGCCCTACCTCAAAGGTATTATCTATTTCTATCTCTTTGTGTGGATTATTTTATGGAATGTTATTTATGGTTAGATGTTTGATATTTTTGCATTTGCAAAATAAATTATTGCTAATAAGAATAGAGGTTCATACTAAATTGATATCAAACCAATGATTTTGACAAAGTGGAATTGTTTTTGCAGAGCTAGGGCATATGTTTCCAATAACACATCTTATATTGCATGAGCCATATTTTTTTTCAATAATAAATTTCAAAATATTCTTGCACCAATATGTAGATCATTTTGAGTAGTACAAAACAACTGGTCATTCGTTAAATTTTGAATAAGTATTGAGAATATACAACTGTTTGAAGTTGGGTATTTATGATTTTTTTTGGCTTCACAATTTATTTCAAAAGAAAAAATTCATATCAATCTTTTAGTAGTCATTTTTAGAATATTCTTGCACCATTGAGTAGATCTTTTTGAATACTACAAAAAAACTAGTCATTCATTAAATTTTGATAAGCATTGAGAAAGTTATGGCCATGTGAAGTTTAGCTATAGATGTTATTTTTGGCTGTGTAACAAATTCACCCAAAGAGAAAAAAATTCTCTCTCAATCTTGATAAGCAAATTGGTTGTTTATTTTATTTTTAAGAAAATTTATAGATTTAATTGTCTAAGGAAAGGAATAGATGAGATTTGAGAAATTTTATTTTTGAGAATTATTATTATTAAAAACCTTAACTACTTTGAGAAAATTTTATTTTATTTTGGGTTGAGATCATGGAGTTACCAATATTCATTGGAAGGGATGGCAATGATGCTAGGGAATGGTTGATAAAGTGGAATTTTTTTCTTTAAATTCTTTTGAGATGGAATTTAAATGTAAGCTTTGGATATTTTTGTAAGGGAAAGCTTTAATTTGGTATAAGAACTTTAGATGTGACCATAATTTTTCATATACACAAGAATAATTTCAAGTTTTATTTTAAGTAAAAGGGAATTGAAGAAAAATGATAATAATATGTAGGCTAATGAAACCAAATATTTTGTGTCAAATTATGGTTAGAAGGAATTTTTTGAATTTAAAAATTCTATTTTAGAGGTTCATGATTGCATTCATAAGAAAAAAATTGTTTTTATTAATCCTAGTAGCAGATTAATATTGCTTTGGCTAAGGCGTTGCAAGTGTAGGCAAAGAAAATTAAAAACATACAACTTAAGGGTGAGAATGTCTAAATTTTTGAATATTTAAAAATTACCATGGATAAATATGTTTTGCATTCATATTTTTATACTATTGAGACGAATAATGTGGATATTGTTCTTGGTTATCCTTGGTTAATTTTTTTTCTCAAAAAAAGTTGTAATTTTATATTAAGCATACATGAAAGTACATTTTTTAGATGCCTCTCTGACTTTCTTCAAAGCTTTAATTGTGACCTAAATATTAGGTCGTTTAGACATCATAACTAGCTATCTCCAACAAACTAAGTTCTATCTTTGGGCACCTTCCCTAATTCTCAATCGATATACTTTAAAACATTGACTTCTAATTTCATAGAAAATTGCTTTAATTTTACTTGTTGAGAATGACAAGTTAAATATATATTTTGGATGTAGTTCCCAAGTGAGCAATTTCTTCACCACAACAGTCACCAACATCCAAAGTAATTGAATTTAGAAATCCAGTTCCACCTTTGTTGCATTGTCTAATTAACCATAGATGATAAAGAGCATTTCATTCAAAGGTTCAATCAAGTATAAATAATACCAAACTAATATTGGTAATAAGTATTACAAATAATGTTTTTCAATGATGGTGCTTGATTCTAGATTTTTCCCAAGTGAACTTAGATTTCTAACACCCTACCATAAGTAGTAGAAATACTTTTGCATGAATTTGTAATCATAGTTATTCAATATGAAGTATGGAATTTGAATCTACACATTTTGATTGCAATGGATTCATCCCCATAGATAGAAATATGAACCAACTTCTATGAATAGCCCTCTCTAAATTTTTGTACTAAGCACATACTTGGTTCAATCAGTAGCCGCTCCTTTGATAGTTTATCTGCTTCCTTATTCAGTTCTTGATAAATGCACTTAAATGTGAAACCTTCAATTTGATCCACAACTTCTTTTGTTTGAAAGAATATGGGTTGTAGAACTATATTTTCCTTCCTAAAAATACCAAGCATCCAATTTATCACCACTTGCGAGTCTCCATAAATTTAGGTTTTTTGTATTCCTTTTGATTATACCAACTGAAATAACAATTTGAGCACCATTATTTTATCATAATTATTGGAATTCTATCCCAATATAGCCTTGTATTTGAAGAAATGAGAGCCAATAATATATAGTAATCCTCTCACCTCACAAACTCTAGGGATCCCCTATCTAGCCCTATCAAAAAAGGTCCAAGCCCTTGATTTATTTGTTTTCTGAGGGGCGATTTGCCTAATTACCTTTGCTATTGCCAAAATCTTATAGTTACTAAATATTTTGATGATTTGGGAGGAGACCTACCATGTAAGCTGCTTTTGATCCTAAAATATTCTTGCATTTCTTGATATCCATTCTCCCCATGATATGAATAATGAGATAGTTATAAAACCTTTTTATGACCTATTTTCAATCCAATATTTTAAAAACTCTCTTTAGGAGTCTTCCTACCATCCTACAAGAAGCTTTGACTACATAATAGCCCCCCTCCAAATATTTTTTCATCAAAAAAGTTAATAACTTTTATTTTAGAATTTAAAAAATATTACAATGAGATGGGTATTTTATACCCTCATAGAGGCCTAAAAACTCCATTAAGATGTCAAAAGAACACAAAAGCCTCATAAAACATGACTTCTATCAAAATAAAAATACGTATCAAAAGGGAGTAGACTATACACAAATCCCCCACAAATCTCATAGTCATTGTAGATTAAAGAACATACTGATAGAAAAAGTAGATAAGTAACAATTGAGAAAACAACCCAGAATCAAAATAGAGCCACAAAAATTGTAAAAAACACCCACAATTGCACTTCCTACAGGCCATCACTTAGGAAACTAGAATGGAAATTGGATACCATGCAAAAAAAATGGTAGCAACCCATTAATGTAGCTCCATACCCTAGACTCAATAGCCCATACAATAACCCATGCATCATTGGATCATTGCCACACCATGTCAAGTGGACCTCATACACAATGTTAGTCACCATAACTAATTCCCATTACCACTATCATGAGCTAAAGTATTCAAAGAACCATGGCCATTTCCATGGATAGAAGTGCCACGGTGGTGGCCCATGCTACTAACCCTAAGCTTGTGTTATATACTCAAAACTTGTAATACATCAAGGTATATGTTATTATAATAAAGTGGACCACATATTTAGTTAGAAGAGTGTGTTGTCATAGAATCATGTATATAACTACTTTTTCATAGAAAATAGTGCCATAGAGTTATGAATGTAACCGTTAGTATTATGAATGTAACTATCAAAAATTAGGTAAGTTAAATATATTGTCATAGAATACTATCATAGTAGGATGTCAGAATATTGTCATAAGATGTTGTACCAATATAGAAAGCATACACCTAACTAATACATTAATTGAAATGAAAATTAAAGCATGAAATGGAAGACAAGATTACATATTACAAGAAAATGAATGTTTCTTTTTCTAATCTTAAATCAAATCTTGGTTACAATCTTGCCCCTCTTAGGTTCACCCAAATTTGTGATACAATTGATACAATCATTGAACCCCACAATGGGGTAGGTATAATCTGTAGACTCTCTAAATGGACACAAACTGCTCCAAGGTGTCGATGACCTTCTTCTCCATGATTAGAGGCATTTGTTGCCTTGCATCTCAAAACCCTGTTAGTCCTGCATGCAATAAACAACAAGAAGAAATTAGCAACAAAGGAGGCCTCTCTTGATGAGGCTTTTAGGAGGTATTTGCATAAGAAGGTATAATGATTAGAAATAATCAAGAAAGTGCAAGAAACATACTAAACCTATGTTAAACATGAAAATAACACCATACAACATATAAAGGAAAAGCATATGCATCTATCTAATGGCCTAATTACGAAATTGAAAGCATGGAAGCATGAAAAGAACCATTAGTACCATAATTGCAAAAGTGAAGGAAAATGACTAAAAACTCTAATTGCACCGGTCAAAGTCTCTATTAAAGCAAATTAACATGAGATATAGCTAATCTAATACAATTAAAACAAATCCTACTACTAAAAACAAGGAAATTGAAGATGACAACCTGACCGTGGGTCTGATGCACGGTGAGCACTGTTAGCCATGGTTGATAGCCATGGCTGAGCTTGAAATGTTCTTGCCCTCCTAATTTGGTGTCCAATCTTCAATTCTCCTTGAGGAATTGATGATCAAGGGTCGCCACTATGTCCTCTGATAGATTTGGTGGTTGAATTGCTCAGTTTGGTGATGGAATGGGCTCAATTGATTTTCTTGATTCTTACTAGCCCTCCATAGCCTCCTTGACTCCAAATGCCATGTGATCTCCAATTGGGCAGCCAAAGTGTTCCTCTCAATGCATGTAAGTGAGTATGCAATTCGATAGGGCTTCGCTGCGTTTCAATTCAAGAATCATCTATATCTTTCCCCAATTTGGAGGGGGGTTATATAGCATTTTCCAAGGGCTAGGGGTAGCTTCATGAGGAAGCCAAGAACAAGATTGGGTAGTTGAGCTTGTTGGATGGAAGGATCCAGAACCTTCCTCACTCAAACCGCTCCAATCCGCAACCAATTGGTCATTGCAACCGATTTTGGGTCGGATGAAGGCCAACTAATTTTTAGTCCTGACCATGGTTGACAAGCGCGGTCAACTCTGTTAACCATGGGTGTCAGCAACGGCTAACACTGACTAGGCAAAGGTGCCCAAATGAGTGGTAAAAACCACTACTATACCTTGGAATCTGTCCAAGGTCTTCCATATGGTCTTCTAGCATGTCCCATATGAGTAGTCGCCTCGACATGACATGTTTTAGGTGTCTAAAGATGCCCCTTTTGAGATGCATTGTGAGATTGAACAACGTTGAGCAAAAATAGACCTCCTAAAATGATGTCATAGGTTGGATGATGATCATTGGTCTGATCAACATTAGATGCCCAAGTCCTGCAAAGAGGATGCGCATCCTAGAATCATTGCTTCCAACTGGATGGAAGGCTTAAATTTGAAAAAGCTTTGGCAAGCTCCAGCGTCGATCGGTCAACTCAGGGCTACTATAGGCTTTCACACCATATAGATTCTGAAAGGAGGAGAGCTACTAACTTAACTATCATATTTATTTTTTCCCCAACAGAGGGTAAGCTTATGATAGTCATTGGCAATGATTCGTAAGATGAACGCAATTTTGACAAGATCTAGGGATCTACGATCAAGGGATCTTCTATTGACTTTGATTATGATTTGATATTATGACTACCCCCTCAAGCGACGAGTCAATGAGGGTAATGACAATTAAATGAAGCGACGAGTCGCTTGACCACTATGAATTATTTTGAACAAATTAAGATTTAGCATTTGAATACTTGGCAAGGCCTAATCAGCTATGATTGCAACTATTAATAGTAATTGCATATTTCTATCCCATGGAGCGGTCCAGCCATGAAGGCCTTCTTAGGGAATCAAAATGATAACAATGTCAATTATGCTTGTGTTGAATCATATTATCGATGATTTGCTAAAAATTTCATAGGGGAATTGCGATGAATATCTCATTCCCTTGGAGCAGTCCGACCATCTAGGCCTTCTTAGGGATTGAAATGAAGCATAACAATTCAACGATGACTAATTTACCCCAAATGTCCTTATGGTAATTTACTCATCTTTCCGGATTGCATGGAGCGCAAGTCACTGCAACCGCCAAGTGTATAGGGTAAATAACTAGATACAAGGCGCATTTGGCTTTTGATTTATTTGATTTTTTTGTTAATTTTGAATTTTTGAATTTTTTGATCAGGTTGGTACTTTTAATTTACCATTTTGGAACTCCACACGGTGGGATTTAAGAGCATTTATTATAGTTTGCTGACCGTGTTTGTCAACGGTAGCTAAAAATGTCAAATTGCTTAACCGTGGGTCAGACCCATGGGTGGAAAACCCTAATTCGGGGACCGTGGTTGTCAAGCATGGTCAGGACCAAAATTAGAAATATTTAAGCATTTTGTGCAATTTAAAATTTCATTATTTCCTACTACAATTGAGAATCTGAGAGCTCTGAGAGGTAAAACTTGAAATTTGACATGAAACGCTGCTGAAAAACTGATCCACTTACCTCATCTCCCATCCTGATGGTAGACCAACCGCAGGCCTCTACCAGTGGAGGAGTCGGTGTTACAAAGGTAACACGCAAATCGAGACCATGATTTCATTACCAGTTTAAAAATTAACCACATTAATTAATGAGGTAAATTAACTTCACTAAACTACTGGTAATGAACCTCACCCTAGTTAGGTTTAGCTTAGGTTAGCTTAGAGGGGAGGGCTTTAATTTTTGGGGTGCCTCGAGATAAGGAATGACCCTAAAAAGGTCATCCTTCCTAGCCACGGCTGGCAGAAAAGATCCCCAATTAGCAAATTGGGGGCCACGACTATCAGCCATGATGGGATTTAAATTCCAATGGTCAAAATTTTGATCGCCATCCCGACCGTGGGTCTGAACCGTGGTTCGACCACTTTAGGAAATTTTTTAATTTTTTCAATTTTTGAACTTTGAGCTGAATTAATTGATTTTTTTAATTTTTGAAGTGATTTTTTTCATTTTTTTATGCTTTTGACATTTTTTTACTTTGTTTTTAAAATTGTTTTTAAATGTTTTTGCTCATTTTTATTAATTTTATTAATTTTGGCCTCATTATTCTTATGTTAGACCTTGACTACGAGGGCGAGGGAGTCCGAGATCCTTCACAACCTACATGGTGCCCTTGATCTGATGGACCAGGCTTGGTTCGATGCTATGGGGTTTGGCTATGTCTTGTGCCTCCCCACCATCAGGGCCGACCAGGCCTACATGACTGCATTAGCCCGACGTTGGGATGCATGGACCAATACCTTTCACCTACCCACAGGTGAGATGACAATTACATTGGAGGATGTCTACCACATCTTTCATATTCCTCTAGATGGTGAGGCCATCACATCTTCATCGAATGAGGTGAAGAAGGTCGTATTTTCTTAGATATTTGCGATGCAATGCAGAGGCGTAGCGCGACTCGGACCATGGAGGGGTCCACATTGAGGACTGGTACACGATGAGGGTCTTCACTGATCGCACAACTATATTCATGCACCTGATCATGTAGGTTATCCTCCCTGACTCTTCTAGAGTGAGGTTCCCTTGGAACCTCCTAGCTAGGACTATGGATGTCCTCATGAGTCCTACTGATCATCCCTTGATCCTATCCTGGGGTAGTGCACTATTAGCATAACTCTATAATGAGTTGTATCAGATCACCTAGAGGAGCAGAGTTAGCATTGGGTGCAACTTGTTGCTATAGATCTAGGGGTGGTAGCACATCAAGATCGAGTATCCCACGAGCCTACCACTAGATATTGGCACTATTGAGGAGCAACACTAGTGCTATGCTACATGTTGGCCTCGAGATCAGGAGGGCTTCCAGAGTAGGTCTCATGTAGGGGACCTGACTCACTACATTGTATGGTTCGTGGGGCTACAGGTAGATCATATTGAGTGGCACCCCTACCTAGACTACCCTCCATGGGGGAGGCTGATGACTAACTGCATCGAGCATGTAGAGATAGATGGCTCCTCAAACATAAGTCTAAGGTACAAGAGTTCTTCTACTACTCTCACATCCTGAGATAGTTCAATAATGTCAAGAGATTCCAGAGATGTCGACTATCTACCATCACCTCCACCTAGAGAGGGACTTGACCTAGCCCAAGATTACTCCACTAGGTGATGAGGATGATGACTTCTAAGAGTCAAGGTAGAGAGATGTAGGGACTACCCCCACCTATGACACATGGTGGACACTCTGAGTATGGCAGGGTTTTGATGGCCCCTTAGGTAGGGTCATAGATGATGTAGTAGAGGGTGGTGAGGGTGCAGAGGTAGATCCGCATAGGCATAGAGTCCATTAGAGGACTGAGGAAGGATGGGGTGAGGTAGCAGTAGAGGAGGCACCACTAGCTGAGGAGGAGGGCAATGCTCTTGAGGAGGGCAAGGTAGATCCTGAAAGTGATATTGGGTAGCTCAGAGCCTAGATTGCTAGCCTACAAACTCAAGTAGGCTCTCTATAGACATAGATGCTACATCGAGATACCACCATTACCACTCTATAGGAAAAGGTGGGGGATCTATAGTCTAGGATGATAATAGGGTAGGCCTAGTGGTGCAGCTATGAGGAGGAGAGGACCACTCTGTAGGCTAGGATCACTATAGCTGATGCAGAGATACATAAGCTCATAGGGTAGCACACTCTTCTATAGTCTTAGGTAGATGCTTCGATAGTACTGCTCACTACATTCTAGGTTGGGAGAGTAGCTCCCTCATCTTCATAGGTTTCTCTAGCACCCCTAGCTATTCTAATAGTACCAAGTGGGATAGGGTTGGATTAGGGGGAGAGATCAGGAGACTACGGGCTTTAGTTGAACAACACATTGATGATAGCGCATGAGATCTGCCTACATCTCTACTCTAAGAGGAGAGATTGGACTACTTAGGGGTGAGGTTCCAGAGATGCCCATAGCTTTAAGATCTCAGAGGACTCACACTCGAGAGATAGGGCAGTCCTCAGCTAGCTCGAGTCATAGGACTCATAGGTCAGAGAGGACTTTAGGTGCCAGCTCAAGGAGGACCCACAGGGAGGGTGGAGGTGATGGTAGAGCCTCACAGACTAGGGGTGCATAGGACCTATTTAGTATAGATCTGAGAGATTCTATTGTACCATTTTTGAGTGTAAGGTCGAGGACCTACACATATGTAGCCTACAGGCATTTTTGACCATGTCGATGTACTATATATATATATGATCTAACATTTGAGACTCATTATATGTGTAGATTTTATATTTTTATTGTTTATGTTTTATGAGATGCACATGGATGCAATGCTTATATGTTATGTTGATTTGATGTTATATGATGTGATGTATGGATGACATGCACTAGCTAGATGATGGATGTATGATTTAGATGTGATGATATACATGTGTAGATGGACTACTTATGATGAATGTATATGAATGCAATATTTTGATGTTAAATGCATGTATAATTTGCTTCACTTGTATGCATTTAATTTATGATGTTATGACATAATTTATGCCATGTATGTATTGCATAATTTTTCTATGATGAATGCTATGTAAATGAACATGTATGTTTTAATCACTTAAAACATAATGTATGAATGTAATATGGATTTAACAATCTAATGGATGACACCACAGAATGTATAACAATCATGAATTGTAATTGCTATATCCTTGTATAAATTTTGATAAATTGTACACCCTTATGTGAGATGCAATGATATATTGTTTCTATTTATAAGATTTTGTAAATTAAAAGAATATAAGTAACATAATCAGTGGCCATTTAAATATCATTTCTGACATCCATCCGGTATCTAACATATATTACAACTCATTCTAATAAACAAACTCTCATAAAAGATAATTTGATTTTTGATAATTGCATGAAAATTGGTTGTTGCTATTTGGGAATTTTTGAGGTTTTCCATGAGACTCAAACACCCTAGTTGACTCATCAAAAGTTGTATACTGACTAAGTAGGCTTCTGAAAACAAAGCTTTCACTCCAAATGACCAAGCTATTCATTACCCATGTGTGTGCAAATGAATATATTAGATAAGGCATAAGCATACCCCAGTGCCAGGTGGGATTCATTCAGCCCATTGTTGTATTGGGGATCCTCAAATGTTTTATCCGATCCTAGGTTTGAACTTAGTCAGACTAGACCACTAATCAATCTAGGCCACCCAAAGCTAGCCCATTTGTAAATTGTTTAGACCTACCCCAATTCCATGTGGAATTCATTCAGGCCATTACTATATTAGGGATCACCCTATGGCTTTCAAGTAATGATCATTCCAGGGATTCGAGCTCCCCCTTATTTTCTTCAATTTATTGGGATACTTGCTCATATATAGTGATAAAAATCATTATTTATTTTCTCTTTTAGTGACAATAATCACTATTTATTTTGAATTTTATTTTTCTTTTTCTTTTTCTTTTGAGCAAGGGATTTGAATTTTGCTTTTGAACTTGAATATGGGATGGATTTGATTTGAACTTGATTTGATTTTGAATTTTAGGATTTTGCTCCTTCATTTGTAAGCAAGGGATTTATTTGGGTAGGGGGGAATGCTCGTCCTTTTGCCAATGACCACTACCCTAGACCATTGCTCCTCACAAACAAGCAAGTAACAAAACCTTTCACTCAAGGTGACCTGGACCACTTCGCAACGTTCATCCTTCCTCGCCCTAAGTAGGATTGTTAAATGTGTTTGATTAGTGATAGGATCTTGATATGCTAAGTACTATCAAAACTAGACCTCATCTACATAAGCAAAGCAAGCTTTCTACCAAACTCTTGAGAAGACCACTAGGTATGGTTGAATGACCAAAAAACCCTAGTATATTCTTCATAGCAACAAAATGGGTTGTGTTGAAAAACACAATTACTCACAAGGGTGATGAATGATGAAAATGCAAAGATGCATGATTGAAACACAAACGTGGTGTCGTTTGTAAGATTGCAAACACAACCTATCCTAATGCAATGTGCGATGGATGGAAATGCCTAATGCAATGCAATTAAATGAATGGATGCAAAATGAAATGCCATATGCAAATGAAATGCAATATTTTTTTGAATTTTATGTTTTGCAATGTTTTTGGATTTTATTGCTTTATTTTATTTTTTGGATTTTAAATTTTGACCAAGGGATTTTAAAAACCATTGGAGCCTTTTATGCTTTGACCAAAGGGGTTACAAATGCCTTTGGAGCCTTTTTGAAATTGACCAAAGGGCTTATAGATGCCTTTGGAGCCTTTTTGAAATTGACCAAAGGGCTTATAGATGCCTTTGGAGCCTTTTTGAAATTGACCAAAGGGCTTATAGATGCCTTTGGAGCCTTTTTATGGTTTTAGGCATAGAACACTTTAAGATGAAGGATGTTGAGAGGTTCAGGCTCTTCAATTCCTTCCAACGATGTCAAGCGATATGTCCTAGGTCCAATCTTCTCAGAGATCATATAAGGACCCAACCAATTAGCCATAAATTTGTCTCGCAGTTTTGGCGATAAATTTGAGTTTTGTTGGTTCTCTTTCAACACAAGATCACCAACCTCAAAGTCTCTCAGATGGACTTTGTTATTGTAAGCTCATTTTAAGTGCTCTTGATAAACGTAGAGATTCTTGAGGGAATTCAAGTGATGTTCATCAAGTAGCATCAATTGATCTAGGTGAGCTTGCCATGTGGTGTCATCATCAATGAACTCTTTCAATGCGATGCATAACATTGGAATTTCCAACTCTAGGGGCATAATGGCCTCAATGCCATATACTAGTGAAAATGGAGTTGCCCTAGTGGGTGTCCGAATGCTAGTCCTATAAGCCCATAATGCAAGGGGATAGTTGGATGTGCCAATATTTGTGGTGTTCTTGTACCATATTTTTCAAGATGGATACCACTATCTTATTTGAAGCTTCAGCTTGTCCATTTGCTTACGGATAATATGGAGTCGCAAAACTATGTTTGATCTTATATTTGGATGTCAAAGCCCTCACAATTTTGTTCTTAAATGACGTTCCATTATTCAAAACTATCTTGGATGGTATCCCAAAATGACTTATGATATTGGTGAGTATAAACTCAACAATACGTGCTCTAGTTGTCATTGTTAAGGGAATGGCTTCCACCCATTTAGTAAAATACTCAGTAGCCATAATAATGAATGTATGCTAGCCCGATGATGGAGGAGAGATCTTACCGATGAGATCAAATCCCCACTGAGCAAATGGCCAAGCCGCTTGAATGGGCTGTAAGGCCTGTGATGGCAAGTGCATAAGATTAGCATGATGTTGACATTTAACGCATTTCCTGACATACACATTGTAATCCTTCTCCATAGTGGGCCAATAATAACCCATGCGAAGGATGCGCTTGATGATAGCCATGCCGCTGAAATGGCCATCGCACGTACCATCGTGAGCTTGCAAAATTACCCAAGATGACTCTTGGGGCTCAAGACAATGAAGGAGAACTCCATCATAGCTTCTACGATACAAGATGTCTGCTAACAAGACATACTTTATCACTTTCTATTTAAATGTGCATTTTATGGCACATGACAATCCCTGAGGGATTACACCAAGTCTAAGGAAGTCATGTATCTATGATATCCAATTATGATAAGCTTCAGCCTCGACTGACAAGACAACATGTTCCCCCTACGGTTCCACATTTGCAAATGCAGACTGGGAAATGACCTTGTGGTGAATGGTAGTACCACTCCCCATCGGATCCTACGAGATCAAAGACCCCCAGGATGCTCTCTTGAGAAAGTCTCTAGCTCTGTAGAACCATTCATGGTTTGGTTCTACATGAATCATGTTGATTGACTCTTTGTTATCCAATGCTTCATGTTGCACAATAGAATGTGACAACATTTTTACATGGATGGTAGTGAAATCGATAGATGGATTCTGAGGGATTAAAGATCCCAAAGATGCCATTGTGTCTACAAATCTATTAGATGAATGAGGGATTGCCTCGATGTCATACCATTCTAGTTGAGCTAGATAAATGTCAACAAGATCCTTGTAAGATTTCAATACTGGACATCGACATTGAAATAGTCCCTTAACTTGGTTGACAATGAGAAGGGAATCACCAAAGATATTTAGCCTTTTGATCTTCATGGCGATAGCTATTTGGAGACCCAAAATTAGGGCTTCATATTCAGCATTATTGTTAGTGCAAGGAAAGTCCAACTTGAATGACAAGGGCATTGGAGCACCTTGTGGTGTGAACAACACTATTCCTGCACCACCCCCTTGCTCACACTTTGAACCATCGAAGAACAAGGTCATATCAACTTTGTTATCCAGTTCCTCGAGTTTGGGTGCTTCTGATAAGGCAAATACTGCATCATCAGGAAGCTCTATGGTGAGGGGCCTACTATTCTTGAGAGGCACCTCAACCAGTTGATCAGCTATGACTTATCCCTTGATGGAATTTTGGCTAATGAATTCCAAATCAAATTCTATCAATAGCATGATCCACTTTGTAGTACATGTATTATGATATGTCTTGCTCATCATATACTACAAAGGATTTTGTTTTGATATGACATACATCGTATGACTTAACATATAGTGTCATAATTTCTTTGTAGTGAACACTACTGCTAAACATAACTTTTCCATGTATGCATATCCTAGCTCATAACTCACCAAGGTTCGACTAATGTAATATATGGCTTGTTCTTTATCTTGCACATTATTTTGGGCTAACATGGTCCCTAGTGCAAAGTCAGTTGTCGATATATATAGCAAAAATGGTACATCTGGTCTTGGTGGAGCTAGCACTGGCGACGTCTCTAGGTATTGCTTAATCTCAGCAAAGGCTGCTTGACAGTCCTCATCCCAATTGAATGGGACCCCCTTGTGTAGCAGTCGATTCATGGGTCGACATTTATCCGATAATTGTGTGATAAATCACTTTATGGATGCTACTTTGCCCTATAGGCTTCTTAATTCCTTGATGTTTGTGGGAGGATGCATTTCTAAAATAGCCTTGACCTTTGCTGGGTCAACTTCGATGCCTCATTTTGAAATGATGAATCCTAAGAGCTTTCTTGAAGTTATGCCAAATACGCACTTCTTAGGATTCAACCTGACATTATGCTCTATCAAGTGATCGAAGACTTTTCTCAGGACCTCAGCATGCTCTTCACATAGCAATGACTTTGCCAATAAGTCATCGATATAATCTTCTAAGATCTTATGCATGTAGTCATGAAAGATATATGTCATAGCCCGTTGATATGTAGCACCAACATTCTTAAGGCCGAATGGCATAACCTTGTAACAGAATGTCCCCCATGGCATTATGAATGTGGTTTTATGTTGGTCTTCGAGCTTAATCCGAATTTGGTTGTAACAAGAAAAACTATCCATTAAGGAGAGCATCTCATGACCCGTAGTTGCATCTACGAGAGCATCTATGTTTGGCAATGGAAATGAATCCTTTGGTGTTGCCCTATTTAGGTCTCTAAAATCCATACAGATACGGATCCTTCCATCAGGTTTTCCTATAGGCACCATGTTTGATACCCATTCTGGATAGTCGATGGAAATGACAAACTCTACATCCAACAACTTTTGCAATTCATCCTTAACCATTAAGGCTACTATTGGATGCATCTTCCTAAGTTTTTGCTTGACTGGCTTCTTTGATAGATCTAGCGAAAGGTTATGAGTAACCAATTTTGGATCTAGACCCGACATGTCCTTATAAGTCCAAGCAAAGAGATCAGGTCTCTCTTTCAGTAGAGGGATGAGGTTGGCATGCTCATCAAGAGTCAAAATCTCTCCAAATTTAACCTTCTTAGGATTGGTGGGATCATTACTGATATCCACTTCAAAGGTTTCCTCTATCGACATATGGGATCCCTCCTCAAGCTGATGAGGTGTAGGGATCAAGTGGATGTCATATGTTGGGTTTATAGGTTCCTCATTGGAAGCATCCTCAACATGATAGACATCATGTGCATAGCCTAGCACAAAATGGAAAGGTTGCAACATTTCTTCATTAGGGAAGAAATATTCAGGCTCCAAAGGTGAATCAACGTGGTCCCAATCAATAGCATCTACATTAAGACACAATGGTTTGGAAGGATCGGCTGGATTGTAGAGTGGAGTGGTCAAATCAATGGAGATCATATTGATGGAATGGATCATGTCTCCAGGACCATGTGCATGTGACTCAATATTAGTAGAACTTCCATCCTCGAGATGTGGTTCTAGGGGTATGGGGATCTCTAGATCTGGTCCATGAATAGACTATCGGATGGGATCATTGGGCTCAAGGAGCTCCATGTACATTGGTGGATCGGGAAACACCATATGATAAATCACATTGAGATTCGATGGTCTTCCCCTAAGGTGAGGATGGAGATTGATCTCTCTATACATCTCCTTAGTAGTATATGGTGCATTACGATGATGTAAGTAGGGAGGTCCTAAATAGGCTCTCTCTATTTCATCTTCATCATCACTATCATAATAAGGATCCTTGCCTCTACCTAATGGAATTGAGTGATGCTCCAAATGAGGCCCCATGTAGGCTATCTCTTGATAGCCATCATCATCATCAAGGGCTCTTCACTCATACTTATTGATTCCAAAGGTAATAGATGATGTAAGTTGAGAGGGCCTAGATAAGCCAACTCAACTTCATCATCATGATCACTATCATATATATCTCTCCCCTACCCACTAGAATTGGGAGATCAGCAAGATGAGGCCCGAGGTAGGCCCACTCTATTTCATCCTCATAGTCACTCTCAACTATGAAGTGCTCTTCGATCTCGCCCATTTGTTCCATGGGTAGAAGATGACGTAAGAGTAAAGGGCCCAAGTAGGCCAACTCGATTTCATCCTCATATTGCTCATTGTTTGAGGATAACTCAGTGTCATCTATTCCAGAATCGTAGTATGGTCCATCACTTTCGATGATGGATACTGCATGCACGTCCTTAGAAGCAACTTCTGATTCGATGTCTCTAGTTGTATCTAGACTCTGGATATGCATACCAATATCATCGATAGCTTCATGACTTTGATTGTCCAAGTTGGCTCTTGGAATGTGCTCTAGGTCGGTCTCCACCAAGATGTTTGCATGGTATCTCTCGGGTGGTTCTATAGTGACATAGGTCACTAGCCGGTTATCCCTTCGAAAGGTAGAGGGATTAGGGTGATAAGGATTGAAGTCAACTTCACCCCCTAGACTAAGGTACAGGTGGTCTAAAGATGCCATGAGGAGTTCATCCTATCCTCGAATATAGTACCCTAACCCAAACCTATCAGTTGGAAACTGATACTATGGTTCATATGGCCTCCTACGCCCTTGCTCGAATAATCTAAGACCATAACCATGCCAATGGTAATGCTCGAAGTATCACATGGCGTATTCTGAGTTAGAGAGATAATGAACATTCATAGTGAATGGTTCATCATCATCCTCATCCATGGGTGTGGGAGATGCAAGCTGGTCGAGCCCTCCATAGATGAAGTTGGTTTGGTTAGGTGGCACCCCTAATGGTACCACCATCCCTATGGGAAGGTGATGGGCTCATGGTCGGCCCATATCCTATGCAGTCTCGATGATCGGTGTGAATGTCACATTCTACATGATATATTCCCCTAATCTAGGATTAACCAAATGGATGGTCACCTACGGTGCAGATGACCCTGCTGAAGATGCAGGTGAAGCAGGCTGAGGTGCCTCTTCGACTTCTCCTTGAATTTCCTCTACTTCCATGGGAGTAGGGACTTCAATGATAATTGGCTTGGGTGCTTGCTTTATCTCTTTTTTCCCCTCTTTGCTTTCAACTTCCTATCATCCCGATGCATTATGGATGCAGACGGTCTAGTAGAAGCAGCTATCGTGTGCTTCGATCATTGAGATACGGATGTTGTAGGTTTAGCACACACTTCTTTGATTTTACCTCCTAGCTCTTTGATCAGTGACGCTGGCCATACATCCAGGTGCATTGAGGGGAGCATGAATTCCCTTAACAAATCTACTAGATTCACATATTTAAAGGGTTCTTCATCTGAAGGCACCACGTGAACCTATCCCTCATGAACGTATTTGATACATTGATGGAGAATAGAAGGGACACAATGCATTTCTCTTATCCAAGGCCTCCCTAGAAGTATATTATATTGCATAGCACCTTCGATTACATGACACATCACCAGGATGGTCTTCAGTCCTACCTAAATAGGTAAAACTATAGTGCCGACCATTGAGCATAATGCATCATTGAAAGCTCTCAACGTGAAGGTAGAAGGTATGATATGCATCTTTGGTAACTTCAGGTAAGTTAATGCCTTGGTAGTGATGATATTGATTGATGACCCTGTATCAATCAAAACCCGCTTGAAAGGTATGTGATTCACACATGCAATAATATGGAGCGGTGGGTCCGCTATGATAGTGGAAACCATCTTGACTTCATGATCATAAAATTGTATGATCGGTTCTTGACACTATTGCATGTGCCCCATGAAGTGTGTAAATGCTTTGAGATCCTGAGGTTGCACTTCTATGGACCTTAAGATGTCCATAAGCATCTCCCTATGCTTGGGAGACTGTTGAATCAGCTCATAAATTGACAACTTCATTGGAGTCATCTATAGGTTTTGAACTAACCTACTCCTGATTGTCACCACCGGTCTAGTTGGTGGGCCTGGCACATGTTAGGCTAGCCTTGGAGGAGGCACAACTTGGACTCTAATAGGAGCTAGAGGTTGATTTGGTCTTTCATACCTCACGTGTCTTGTGACAATGTTGACCATTTCGATGAACCCATGGGTTGGTGGTTCGATGCGTACTTGATTGACTTGGCCAACATTATTCCTTGGTGCCTCATGGTTGGGTAGAGGATTTTTGTAAATCCCCATATTTTGATTATTAGGCGCTTGTGGATTGTCGACAAGAAGCGTACCTCTTTCGATCATATTTTGCACTAGATGTTTGAAAGACCAACATACCTCAATGTCATGGCCTTTCGATCGATGAAATATGCAATATTGATCATCCTTGTAGCCCTTAGGCTTAGGTTGATTAGGGTCCATTAACTTGACCTCGGGTAAGTTTATAGCCTTCACCTCACATAACTGATGGAAAATCGAAGCCAACGACTCTGATAACTGAGTGAATATATGAGGAGGGCATCTTTCCTTATCCTTACCCCTCTGATTGTTGTTGCATTGCTCATATTGCGTAGGAGGAGGTTGGGCTTGATAGTTTCATTGTTGTTACCCCTTATCCCCTTTTTGAAGGTTCAACACCACCTGATTAACGTGGGCCGGCTTGGCCTATTGTCTCTCAATGCTTTTCTTGTTCCACTCCTTATTTTTGAGCTTCAAGTTACCCTCCTATAACTTGATATCCTCAATCACCTTGGCTTGCACCAAAGCCTCTTCGAATGTCTGATACTACTACAACTGTAGCAATAATAAAATGTGCTTGGTGCAACTCTTCATGAACATTCGAGTTAATTCAGAGGATGGGATGGAGAATGGTAGCTTTGCCATCATCTTCCTCCATCATTTTCCATAATCCATAACTGGCTCATCATCATGTTGCATTAAAGTAGCCAGGTCAGATAAGTTTACCTTTTTCTTGATGTCGAAGGAGAAGCATTCAAGAAATGCATCAACTAGTTGCTCGAAACTAGTGATGTTGTGCCTCTTTAGTTGGTTGAACCACTCCCGAGCTGGGCCTGAGAGGGTCGTAATGAAGGTGCATAGGAGCAAAGCATCATTGCTCTCAATCTGAAAGCACATGTCTAGAAAACTAGTCACATGCTCCTGAGCATCTTCCTCTCCTTGAAACTTTTCTAGCCTAGGCATCTCAAAATGCTCAGGATAGGCCGGAATAGGCACTGATGGGCATAGAGGTTCATTATGAATCTTGTTCAAGGTAGGCTTTTGATAAGTCATTCCTTGCTTCTCTATAGCTTTGACATTTTCTGCCAAGGCCTTATAGGCCTACGAAGATAGGATCTCCTCTTCTCTAGATTGCCTTGGAGGCACCTTCGGAGGTAGATTCTTCTTCTATCGAGGTGGAGGACTAGGCTCATCATCCTCCTCGAATTGGGAGATTTCAGGATATTCTTGTTCTAATTCCTCTCCCACTTCTTCCTCATACTACCTATGCTCATGATGTTCGGATGTTGGACATCGATCTCTATGTTGAGTCATATGACGAGTATGTGTGTCTATGTACTCAAGGTACAACTCGGGCTATGAAGCCACTCATCTATCGACATGCTCCCTAGTCTCACTACGAGGAGGTAAACCGATACTAGCCAATTGATCCTCTCTCTCAACATGCTCCTTCTGATCAAGGATGCATTGCTCATGCATGCACTATTCATATAAGCATTGTCTTATGAACCTTTGCCTCTGAGTATTCTCATTTTTGAGGTGTTCTCTCTCTATGCAAACATCCTCCAATTGGTCTTGGAGGATCTAACATCTCTGCTCTGACACCAGTCTATGAGATCTATCTACATGATCAGTCGTATGAGGCCTCTGGTGTGTGTGCTCTATTCGAGTGGCTTTATGGGTATGTCCCCCAATGGACTGATTTTCCATGCTCTTGCCTTTGTCTATAAATATGACATTCACATCAGGCTGTCTCCTATACTTTATGCCTGCATGGGATGTAGGAGCATGTATATCATGAGAATGCTTGGAGCACTCTCCAGGTTCTCTAATGGTCCTAATGGTGCTTCCGCTACACTCACTCATAGGTCGAGAGGGTGCAGGCATAGGCTTATATCCTAGCTATCCTAGGACTCTGTCTAGACCATCTAACTGACTACTATGCCATGGCTCATGAGGTGGCATGCCTCTAGCTCCCACTTTAGACATGTCTATGGTGAACTTACAAGGTTCACCTCTATAGGGAGTCTGCATGGGCCTACGCTCGGAAGTGGTCCCATCTACTTGCCCCTGAATGGGTGGATCTCGAGCCTATCTATACTCGGATGGTGGAGGTCATAAGCCTCCCTTAGCTATAGGTCGAAGGGGTACCAATCTGGATCCCTCAATGACATATTCTTCAGTAGAACCCATGGATGCATGAGGAGTGCGATCATGGTAAATGCCACCATGTGTGGAACCCCCATGCTGGGAAGTCCCATGCTCTGATCTATGTCTAGAGGAGTGTCTAGTACTTCCTCTAATCGGGGTATTCTCAATGGAATCCCCTCATGTAGAATTATCCCCTCTAATACTCATCGAATAACGTCTAGGAGGATTCTATGATTGAGGGCCTTCTACATTATGTTGTGCATTAGGTGGAGCTTGGGCTTCGATCTCGGGTCTATGCCCGGATCGACCCCTCTATGTTTGCACCATTGTATTATCTTTTATGTAAATTTTAAGGCAAGCAAAGTAAACAATGATGATTATCTTATTTTAAGTTTTGCTTGTGAACCCTAAACTATTTGATGTGTTTTGCAAATTTGTTGTATCAGTAAGTAACTCTCATCATGTTTTCAATATGTTGATGATATACTCAATTGTTAAAGGGATTTCACCTGTATACTCATAGCTCGACAACCTGGCTATGAACTCCAGGTCACGTAATCCCCCAAAAATGTGGTGATGAGGTCCACACTTCAGGAGCACGGAGTCCTCACCCATTTTCACCCCATGCACAGTGTTACACCCCTTCGAAGAGGAGTACATGCAAATTTTCATGGTTACGGATGGTTCTTGGAGTCTAGCATTGGTCTAGTAACATAAGGTACATAGGAGTTGGGCCAATGGATGGAAATCACTACCACCATCATTGAAACCCTACTAGTGGTTGGATGTGACTTCCAACTCACTAGCATTTAATGTGTCATGGTGTGTGTGGTTCCTTTTATTTTACATGAAATTAAATGCATAAAACAACATTCATGATTCTTCTATGTGCTATGCAAATAAAAGGAACGTTTCAATTTAAGAAAGTATGCATGATTATACTACATGATCTTTAGAAAATGCATACTAATGATGATATGGCCACTAGATCGGGCCTCAAGCAAGCAAACAATACAAAAGAGGCCTAGAACCTGGAGACTAGGGTGGACTGCACTCAGAGGTCCGCTGTTCCTAGCAACAACTAGTAGAACCTAAAAAAAAGACCTAGGAACTCCATGCATACTACTAATTTTGTTGTCTTCCCTAATTAGGCTAACATTTTTGCATTCTAGAAATTTACAAAGAGCAAGAATAGAAATAGAAGGTGATAGTGGGACCTACCTCAGGTCCACATCCGATTGAGCTTTACTCCCTATGCTATCTGGTCTATTAGATGTTGACCGCGACTCTGTGACATGGTGACCACTATTGCCCATGGGTCTATGCCGCGGTGACAACTGTTGATCATGGCTGTCAACCATGGTGAGCACCTATCATCAAAAAACCACAAAAATCAATAATCTATGGCATAAAATGTGGAGGTTCCATCATGATCGCCTTCTGTAACCAATCCAAAAGCATGCACCTAACTAATACATCAATTGAAATCAAAATTAAAGCATGAAATGAAGACAAGATTGAAATATGACAATAAAATGAATGTTTCTTTTATTAATTTGAATCAAATCTAATTTACAAATCCATCCCTCTTAGGGATACCAATTTGATACAATTAACACAATTTGAAATCCCCCAATCAGGGTAGGTGCAATCCAAATAGCCTTTCTAGGATGACACGAACTGCTCCAAGGTGTCGATGACCTTCTTCTCCATGATTAGAGGTATTTGTTGCCTTGAATGGCAAAACCCTGTTAATCCTGCATTCAATAAACAACAAGAAGCAATTAGCAACAAAGGAGGCCTCTCTTGATGAGGCTTTTAGGAGGTATTTATAAGGTGATATAACTAGCATGAAATCAAGAAAGTGCAAGAAACATACTAAATCTATGTTAAACATGAAAATAGCACCATAGAATATTTAAAGGAAAAGCATATGTATCTATCTAATGGCCTAATTATGAAATTGAAAGCATGGAAGCATGAAAAGATCCATTAGTGCCATAATTGCAAAAGTGAAGGAAAATGACTACAAACTCCTAATTGCACCGGTCAAAGTCTCTAATAAAGCAAATTAACATGATATATATCTAATCTAATACAATTAAGCAAATCCTACGACTAGAAAACAAGGAAATTGAAGATGATAACCTGACCGTGGGTCTGATACGCAGTGAGCACTGTTAGCCATGATTGAGCTTGAAATGTTCTTGCCCTCCTAATTTGGTGTCCAATCTTCAATTCTCCTTGAGAAATTGATGGTCAAGGGTCGCCTCTATGTCCTCTGATAGATTTGGCGGTTGAATTCTGCTTGGTGATGGAATGGATTGATTGTTTTCTTGATTCTCCTAGCCTCCTAGCCTCCTAGGACCTCCATGGCATGTGATCTCCAATTGGGTAGCCAAAGTGTTCCTCTCAATGCATGTAAGTGAGTATGCAATTCGATAGGGCTTCGTTGTGTTTCAATTCGAGACTTATCTATATATTTCCCCAATTTGGAGGGGGGTTTTATAGCATTTGCCAAGGGCTAGGGGTGGCTTCATGAGGAAGCCAAGAACAATATTGGGTAGTTGAGCTTGTTGGATGGAAGGATCCAGAACCTTCCTCGCTCAAACCACTCCAATCCGCAACCAATTGGCCATTGCAACCAATTTTGGGTCGGATGAAGGCCAACTAATTTTTAGTCCTAACCGTGGCTGACAAGCGTGGTCAGCTCTGTTAACCATGGGTGTCAGCAGCGGCTAGCACTGACTAGGCAAAGGTGCCCAAATGAGTGGTAAAAACCACTGCTATACCTTGGAATCTATCCAAGGTCTTCCATATGGTCTTCTAGCATGTCCCATATGAGTAGTCGCCTCGACATGACGCGTTTTAGGTGTCTACAGATGTCAAGAAATATTCTTGTAAATGTTATAATATGGGAAGGATGTAATTATCACGGGTTAGATAAGAATTTGCATATTTTATAAGGAGGTTGGCCCCTCAAAGTGGCCCATGATAGTAACATTTTCTCATTTCAAATTTCTACAATTATTGTTCTTATGTTTTCATGCATGTATATTTTTGTTATTGATATTTATGTTGCTTTATTAATACTCTATGAATCATAGTTATATCATCCTTGGCATTGAATTTATTATCTTAGTATATATCTATGCTAAGGATTTTGAGATGAAATATTTGCATGAGTAGAAGAGGTGCGTTACAAGTGATATTAGAGCCTTTTTTGGAGCATAGTAAGCTTTTTTGTGAGCATTGTTTTTCTATTATTTCTAGGTTTATAGGTTAGAAATAAATTTTCCATCATTTTAAAATAATATGGAGTTTAAAGAACACAAGCTTATACTAAGAGGAGGGTGAACAATATAAGATAAAAATTTTACTTTTTTAAAATCAAAAGCATCCAATATTATCAATTGCAATAACTTTCTAAAGTAGTATTAACCAATATCATCAATGGTAGTAATAAAACAATGCACAAATAATCACACACATGAGAGACACATATTTAATGTGGTTCACCCAATGTGGGTTATATCCACGGAGAAAATATTTCTTCTAAATTTTCTCAACAAATCTCTTGGGAACCAATTCCTTATTATAATGTTTATGGACCTATGTCCAAAGGAGACACCAATACCTTATGCTCAAGTTCTTGGATCTCTATCCACAGGAGACACCTCTCATTTTTGCTCAAATATAATCTAAGTCCTCTCACAAGGCTTGCTTAAATCTGCTGAACAACCTACACAAATCTATCTCAAACCTGCTCACAGATTTATCTCAAACCTGCTTACAAACCCTGCACAAATATACCTCAAACCTGCTCACAAAATCTACATAAATCTACCTCAAACCTGTTCACAAAATCTACATAAATATTCCTCAAACCTATTGACAAAATTTGCATAAATCTGCCTCAAATCTGCTCATAAAATTTGCATAAATCTACCTCAAACCTGCTCACAAAAAATACTTAAAACTACTCATAAGCCTTCTCAAAAGGCCTACTCAATATAGCTCACAACCCTGCTTTCAATTCTACTCAATACTGCTAAAAAATCATGCTCAAAACTGCTCATAACATCTTTTTGATTAAAGTATCTCAGACATATTTTACCCAGAATTATTGTTCAAGAATGTAACATCCCCATTAATTTGATTAAATTTTTACTAGAAGAATGCGATACTGTAAAAAACGTTTGTGTTTGCAGGTACAGGTTTCCCTTCTGTAGTAGGTGAACTAGACAAGAAGAATACCCACCCTAGCAGAGATAGTGGTTTGAAGTATCAGGTAAGGTGGGATATGATGTTGTGCTTAATGCATCGTGGCTCGTGGGTATATGAAAGCCCACCGAAATAATCGACATATAGGGACATCCTGCTTGTGATTACATTTTGTCCTGATTGCATTAATTCTTGCATTTTAGAAGTTAATATGTAATTATTTGGTTTAATTAAATATAAATATAAATATAAATATATATATATATATATATATATATATATATATATAAATTTATATCAAAAATAAAAAAATACATATATATATATATATACATATATAAAAAATATAGATATACAATGCAAATACAATAAATAATATATAAATAATTTATATAAACAAATATATACATAAAAACAACATACAAATAAATAATATACATAAATATAAAATGATAAATAATATAAATAAACACTAGCATGGAGGTGGCGTCACCACAATACACACCACATGAATGGACTTATGTGTCATAAGAAAAGCATTTACTAAAGTTTATAAAAGACATAGCCTGGTTCCAAAGGGTATTCTGAAAATCCTATCATATCGTCCGTTAGAATTTGGAGTCTGCGGGGTGTGTGTGTGACGATGACTTGAAGCAACATCTTAATTTGTGACCATGTTCTGTCCGAGTTCCTCTTGAGTTTGTTTGGTTTAATTAAATTCATCTTTGTACTCTTTCGAAAATAGAATGAGATTACCTATTTAAAGTAGAGAATGTTTGTCTCTGTTTATGATAGCAATACTGTGTTTTTCCTGAAATATGGCAGTTGATAGTATATAAATAAATTAACTAAAAGATAAGAATTTCCAAACAAATATGAGTAAGAATTATTTAAGCAATAAGTAAATTGTTGCCTATGAGAATAGGACGTACATATAGAGTGTGTTTATTGTTGCATATAGTCATCATGATTTACGCTAATCCTTATGACGCAAAACTTATCTCCTACTCTAAAAGCCCAAATTGGTTCACATTGGATAAAGTTGTTTCAATCTATTTAAAGACGATATCATCATTAATATCTAGACATGGTCACAATTTGTTATAGATTTCCAAATGATGTATTGCAATAGCTATACACTACTATGGTCAAAACCACGATAATAGGATACTCTCAGTAATATGATAATTTTATCATGATTCGAAATGCTCTACAAAAAAAGTTTAATTTTGTATTAAAATATGATTACTTTGATTTAATGTTATAAAACATAGGTAAGTTTTGAAGTATTTAATAAATGGAAAAAGACACTACTCTATTTTATATATTCTCTACGAAAAATAGAGGATAATTGATTTACTTCTTGCTATGGTTAGTCATTAGTAGTGCTTGACAAATTTTAGTAGAATTCCAATTCAGACGTAAGGTAGTGTTGTCTTGGAGCTAATGGTAATCATTCTGCTTATGCTTTTCTTAAAAAATGACTCTAGGATATGGTATTACCATATTTATATTTGATACTCTGGTGACACCTTATTATAAAATAGTGAAATGAAGCACTCCTTAACTATAAATGGAGGAACTTATAATCCAAGGAGAATACATGCTCTCTGATGCCCTTGAATATAAGGTACGCTTAGTAAACAAAAAAAACTCCACTTAGAGATTGATAATTTTATCATACAACAATGATTCTTGCTAAAACCATTCCAATAAGCAAAATCGTTTGATAAATGTTAAACATAAATTGTTAGGCGACTCTATATGATGTTTGAAGGAAAATAGAACAAAAGGGTTGAATATTGAAACATAAATTAGGTTGAAGAAATTTAATATTAGAAAATTAAAAAAAAAAAAGGATGACTTCATAGACGTATTGTTAGATTTAACCAGTATTTTATAAAGCAAGCAACTTCAATAAAAATCAAGAGTGGATAAATATATTAAGTTTTTTTTTTTTAAAGAATGAGTGATTTTTTTAAAGTTGTTAATGCACCATTTTGTCTCTGGCGACTGAGCGTCGAACTGAAGATTATACCTTGTATTTTGTGAACCATAATTCAAGATGATCCTGAAAAATCTACCTTTTTAGTTCGTAGTCTCAAGTTACGTATTATAAACCTGCTCACGAGTTGGGATAGTAAGATTTTAAGCTAATATCATCTTGGAAGGTATGTTTCATACTATAAAGTATGAATATGTGATGGTTTATCATGAGCTATTTTCAGATACGAGTAGGTTAACTACATAATGTGTTTCAAATGTAATTAAATTTTATGGGGTGGAATTTAAGCTTATAATCAAGCAAGAAATTTAAAGTACATAGCCAATGGAGGATACATAAGATTAGTTGAATCTTAAAATAATGAAAATACAAAAACATATTTCCAAAAAAAGGAAACCTTAGGAGAACCAAAGTTGATAAACTTTAAAATAATAAAAGTGCTTGACAGATTTTGATAATACGTTGATTAATAGTAATGTTTAAAGCTATTGAGGATGTATTTATATATAATAGTTGAAATATACTTATTGAATCAAATTTAAGGATCTCTTGAATGGCAACCTATCGCAGGAAGTTGGCCAGTCCCAAGCACTTAAGAAACCATCTACAACGGTAGAAGTTCTTGAAGTGTGATCATCCTCTATGTCAAAGTACTAATACAAAGTTGGATATATTTGTGTAAATGTGTGACATTTATGTTGTAAGTTTAAAATTTTGATTTTGTGTTTTTGACAACCAGGTGAGAAGACCTAGGTTGTTACAATTGGTATTAGATCCTAGGTTGCAAAACCCTAGGTTATAAAGCATGAATTGTAGTTTTAACATAACTCTTTTATCACCAGGTATGGCAGGGACCTCGAAAAGAACAAATGTTAATCTGCAAGAGGAAGTTGCAAAATTACCAAGGAAGGGATTAAGATGAATCGTGAGGGAGTCAAAAAGAGTGCAAGCTGCTAAAGTGCCTTGACATGTTGTCAAAAAAGAAAAAAAAAACTAGTAGCTGCAAAAGCTACCCAAAATGATGAAAATATGACAAATATGATTTAGTTAATGTAGGAGCAACTAAATCAACAACGATAACATATGGAGATCTAGAAGGCTAAAATGAGTGAGCACATGGATTAGTAAAGCGCACAAATGACCCAATAGTAGGAAATAATTACTCAAAAATAGAAAGGCATTGAGATTTTGACTAAGGGTAAGAAAACTGAAAGAGTAAGTGAGTTTCTAGAAGGATCTTCAAGAAGAAAAGTAGGAGTTGAGTTGCAAAAAGAAATTAACAAATTGGATATTTCTAAATTTTATGGAAGAGGTGATGGCGATGTAGCCATCAATTGGCTAAGTGAAGCAGAAGGGTATTTTTCAATCTAATCCCTTTGTTTGTAATCCAAGACAACCTAGGCTGTGGCACACTTAGAGGGTCCAACCAGAGATTTTTGGACCACCTATAAGAAAGTCATTCAAAAAGAAGTTGTAGAATTTCCTTGAAAATAATTTGAAAGGGAATTCAAGGATCGTTTCCTTATGCCCCAATTTCATATTGAGAAATATGATAAATTCACTAACTTATGCCAAGGCAACATGATTGTAATTGAATACTATTAGAGATTTGTACAACTTTTGAAGTACACCCTTGAATACGATAAGCATGAGGAGTTTAAGGTCCAAAAATTTGTAATGGAATTACATCCCAAATATGGAATACCCATTGGAAGAAAAGTACTAAAAACTTTACCCACTATGAAGAAATAAGTTAAAATAATGCAAATGCTTATTATCAGCAAATTGAAAAAGAGGAATCCAAGAAAAGGAGATACCCGAAGTAGGATAAAGGCAAATATTAACATAAGAATATTAGAGATGGTGGTCGATATAGGTGTGATAATAGAAATAAAGGAAAGTATCAGGGAAATAGGGGGCAAGCAGATCGAAGAAATTTCCAAGAAAAGAGGAACAATAAGTAGAATGGGGTAAAATGTCAACCAACCAAGGAAGGGGATAAATAGAAGAATACGAGACCAAATGCATGCTATGCATGCAGAGCCTTAGATCATTATGCAAGACAATACCCATAAAGAGCTGACAAAAATAATTCTATAGAGGAAGCCCCACACAGGATCTATGCTATTATAGGTAAATCTAACCTATTAGGACAAGCTACTCCATTCCTCATTAAGGGAAAATTGGGCAAGAAATATGTACAAATTTTGATAGATAGTGGTGCTACTAATAGTTTTATTTAAACTAGTATTTTGAGAGACATATCGGTTAAACCTAGGCTCATGGCAAAAAGGTTGTAAGTCGAGTATGGCTTAGGATAGACCTATATGGTCAACCAATGCATATTTGACCCTTAAATAGATATACCTCAAGGAAAGATTAATTGAAACCTATATGTGGCTCCACTACATGCCTTTGATATATTCCTAGGGGTATATTGGTTAAAAGCTCATAAAGCTCTACTAAATTTTGAATAAAGGTGGTTAGATTTCACAAATGACTCAAATCAATTAATTCGTATCCATTGTAATCGAGCATATTTTGAACCCCACCTGATGATCGCAATGTAAGTCAAAAGAGTCTTAAGAAAAGGATGTAGAATTTATGTGGTCAAGTTAAACAAAAAGAAAGAATCTGAGTCAAGCTCTACTCCATTTCAATGGTATCCTATTTTGAATGAGTTTAGGGATGTTTTTCCTAAAGACTTGCCTGAACTACCTCCAAAATGAAAATTTGATTTCTCCATTGAGCTTTTATCAGAAGCAAGTCCTATAGTCATAACCCCTTATCATATGACACCCCTTGAATTGCAAGAACTTAAGATCTAATTGTAGGATCTGTTAGAAAAAGGGTATATTAAACCTAGTGTCTCATCATGTGGAGAACTAGTTCTATTTGTAAATAAAAAGGATGGTTCTTTAATACTGTATTGACTACAAGATGCTCAATAAAATGATAGTAAATAACAAGTATCCCTTGCCTAGGATTGATGATTTATTTGATCAATTAAGAGGAGCTAAAAATATTTTCTAAGATCGACCTTAGGTCAGGTTATCATCAACTGAGAATTAGAGAAGATGATACATACAAAACTGCTTTTAGAACTCGTTATGGATATTATGAGTTCGTAGTGTTACCTTTCGGGTTAACAAATGCATCAGCTACATTTATGAATTTGGTGAATAGTGTGTCTAGGGAATATCTAGATCGGTTTGTGTTGATATTTCTGGATGATATTTCAATCTACTCTTAGAATAAAGAAGAACATGACCAACATATAAGAATAGTTTTGGAAATCCTTAGGAAAAACCAATTGTATGGAAAGTTATCCAAATACGAGTTTTATACTCCACAAGTCCAGTATTTGGGACATATTGTCTCAGCTGAAGGAGTGGTTGTTGATCCTAAAAATATTGAAGCCATAGTAAACTGGCCAGCGCCCATCAATATCTCTAAAGTAAGAAGTTTTATTGGGATGGCTAGATACTATCGATAATTTGTTAAAGGATTTTCCAAGATTGCTTTTCCTATTATCAATTTGTAAAAAAATGGGAAAGCATTCAAGTGGACATCCTAGTGTGAGGATGCTCTCAAAATCCTTAAAGAAACGTTGACAACTGCACGTATACTTCAAATACCAAATCCTAGAAAATCATTTATAGTTTGCATAGATGCTTATCTAGAAGGTCTAGGAGGTATCTTGTTGCAAGATGAGGCTGTAATAGAAAATGAGTCCAGGAAGCTCAAGAAACATGAAGTCAATTATGCTACTCATGATTTAGAGATAGTTGCTATCATTCATGCTCTTAAGATCTAGCGACACTATTTTTTGGGAAAACCATTTGAACTAAAAATTGATTATCAAATTTTGAGGTATATTTTCACCCAATCTCTGCTAAATGCCAAAAAATAAATATGGATGGAGTTCCTGGTTGAATATGATTTTGGAATTGAATATATAAAAGAAAAAGAAAATAAACTGGCAGATGCCCTCAATAGAAGAAGACACATAGCTACCCTTACACAATGTCAGTATGGTCTAAAGGAGCATATTAAGGAAATACAAAAAAATGATGAGTTTTGAAACCAATGCCATACTAAGGTCGAGCAAGAATTAGATTGACACATAGATTATAATATCAAATAATATTTGGTGTATTTTTAAAACTAGATAATAGTGCCTGATGATGAAGGGATAAAGAGAATTATTTTGCAAGAAGTCCATTGTGCTCCATATTCTATGCACCCAGGTGTGATAAAGATGAGAGAAACTTTAAAAAGAGACTATTTCTGACCCAAAATGAAGAAGGATGTGGTTCAATTTGTTGTGAGATGCCTGGAATGTCAGAAGGTAAAAGTTGAGCATCAAAATCCTAGAGGACAACTACATTTATTTTATGTGCCAGAACAAAAATGATAAGTAATTTCCATGGATTTTATTGTTGGACTTACCAAGATTCGGTTCCAATATGATGTAATTTTTGTAGTTGTGGACAAGTTGACTAAGGTGGCACATTTATATCGAGCAATGTACATGATGATACCCCTACAATAGCACAAAAGTTTGCATGGGAAATCGTGAGGTTTCATGGTTTTCTTGAAATAATTATCTTGGATAGAGATTCAAGATCCACTTCTGAATTTTGGCAAGCTTTACACTGATCATAGGGCACAAAGCTTAATATCAACACAACCTATCATCCTACAATGGATGGGTAGATCGAGAGGGTCAATCAGATGCTGGAAGATATGTTATGCATATATTGTATGGACCCCAACAGTAAGTGGGAATATTATCTCTTCCTTGTGGAATTTGCATATAACAACTATCATATCATGTTGGACATGGCCTCTTTTTAGGCCCTATATGGGTTTAGATGTAGGATACCATTAACACGGGATAATTTGGATGATCGAGAAGTGATCAATATTGAAGCTATTAGAAAAATGGAGGTCCAATTGAAAGAAATCTACCAACCACTTCGTGAAGTCGTAAACTATTAGAAGAGTTACACAAATCTTAAAAGAACCCCTTAAGAGTTTACCATTGGTGATAAGGTCTTTATCAGAGTCAAACCAATCAAAAGCTCCATTAAATCTACCAAACTGAGCCCCAAATTTATTGGTCCATTTGAGATCATTGCCAAAATAAGTCCCGATGCTTATAAACTTACCTTGCCACAAAATTTATCTAATATCCATAGTGTTTTCCATGTGTCTCTCCTTCGCAAATATGTTGCTAACCCATCTGATGTTTTGTATGTATCTCACTTGTAGACGTCGGAACCATAGCTCATTGAGGTTTAATTGATCAAAATTTTAGGATATAGAACCAAACAGTTAAGAAAAAGAACAATTGACTAGTGTAGGTTCTAGTGGGATCACTACTCAAAGAGAATTGCTACCTTAGAGGATGTAGTAGAAATGAAAATATATTTCCCTTTCTGTTGAGCAAGGTGTTGCAAGAGTTTTTTCATTGTTGTCAACTCAGGCAGTTAGATCTAATAATGCAGTGGACAGGCAGTTCAGAAGTCATTCAATGCAGGCTGATAGATTTTAGGGTTTGCAATTGACCACATTTAGGGTTTGCAATCGACCATGTTTAGGGTTTGCAGTCGACCAAGATTAGGGTTTGCATTTGCATAATCAGCCGACTACTATTAGGGTTTTCATATCAAAATCTCAAGTATATAAGCGAGGCTGTTTGGAGATTTAGGTATCCATCGGGTGAATGTTGAAGTGCAAGATGCGACCGTAAAAGCGTAGATAGCATAGAATCGGAAAGATGATAGCAAAGTGCATACTTTGAATGCACACAGAGAGCAGAGTGTGCAATGACACAGAGTGTGCGAAGCGTGTGAGCAAAGAAAGCAGAATGTGCAGAGAGTGCAAAGGGCAAAGTTGATTGCAAAGTTTGGCTGTAGCAGTGCAACAGATTGTGTGAAGAGATTGCGCAAGAAAGAGCAAAGTGTGCAGAGATTGCAAAGGTGAAGTAGATCAGTTAGAGTCTTGCAATAACAAAGGTATTTGTCAAACATTTTCATTCAAAATTGAAGTCCAGTTGGTGCTGGCAAATTAGGGGTTGGTGCTCCTTTCTGTTGGTGCAGATAAATAAGGGGTTGGTGCTCCTTCCAGTTGGTGCTGGTAAACAAATTGTAAAGTTGGTGCTTTGCAAGAGGCTAGATTTGGATGGTAGTCCAAGCAACCGTTCTTTTTGAGGAGTAGCCATTTTGGTGAACCTCATTAAAAATCTATGTTGTGTGATGTTCTCTTACTATACTTATTATATTTGTTTATAAGTTTTAATTGCTGTGGTTTTTAGAGCTGTTAATTCATGTAATGGAATGCCACACTGATTCACCCCCCCTCTCAGTGCCATACTAAGTACAACAATTGGTATCGAGCCAAGTTCCCTTTAAAGGCTAAATCAGCTAGGGTTGATCTTGGATTAATACTCTAATGGCAAATAAAGGCAAGAATGGAACCATGAGACACAAGAAGAAAAGATCACACAGGGTCATAAAAGAAAATAAAGATAAATTCATTATTACTGTAGATTCAAGAGATGAATCAAACAATGGAGAAAAGGACAAGAGTCAACTCGGTCATAATGCAGGTTCTCAAGGTTCAAAATGTTTTGATCAACTCTGGCATAATGAACGTCAGTGTTATGGGTTTAGTAGCAGTGAAGATGAAGAAGAAATAGAATCAGAATAGGAATATAATAAAGAAGAAATGAATGCGAAGCAAATTGGAATGAAGATCAAATTACAGATCCAAGTAAGAAGAATAGAACCTCCTTCAAAAGGACATCTCAGCCAGTTTCAGTTTCTGTGGTAGAGGAAATTGAACCAGAAAAGGTAGAAGGGGTGAAAACTGAAGTAGATAATAAAAACCTCAATGCTGAAGTAGACTGGGAAGGTGAGTTTATCTCTGCTCTTGAAGAGTTAGTATAGAAAAGAAAAAGAACAAAAGACTGTCCAAGAAATTGGAAGAATATGGGGATGAAATTGAAAATATGTTCTTACAATTCCAACAGGCTAAGAAAATAGAAGAAGACTTGAAGTCACAGCTGAATGATAAAGTCAATGTGTGTAACAAACATGAAGAGGATTCTAACAAAGTAGTTAGTAATATAAAGTCGCAAGTAGAAGAGTCTAAAAGGATTGAGGAAACTCTCGGGTCGCAGATCAATGAGAAAGAGATTATTTGCCGCAAACAAGAAGAAGAGATTGTTTCATTGAAGAAACAACTAGAAGAGGCCAATACAAATCTTAAATTCGACAAGAGCACATAATTGCTAGATAAAATGATAAGTCATCGGAGAAGCTCCACGGTTAAGCATGGTCTTGGATATGAAGTCGAACAACCTGTATCTTCCAATTCTCGAGAGAAGAAGAAGTTCACTATTGAAGGGTCCGAGCAAGAAAAGGTTAAAGCTGTATCTTCAAAAGAAAGAAAATATCAAAGGAGATTTACAAAAAAGTAGCCACAACAAAAGAGGTTCTACCACTCTCACTTTTTTCATACTAACACTTTTAATGGCTATTGTTTCAGATGTAACCAAGTATGGTCACAAGGCAACTTATTGTGGATTAAATAATAAATCAAAGAGTTATGTCTGGTCGAAATACATCCGCATATCTGAGTGAACACTTTGTACAATGTTTTCAATGTAATGGTCATGGGCACATAGCAAGGTTTTGTCCAAGCACTTATGTATCAAATCTAAGGCAAAACAATAGATTTCATAAGACGCAAAGAACACAACACAGACAGGAAATAAATCAAGTTCATAGAAGAAAGGAAAATAATCATTCATCATGGATGCATAAGAGACAACCACACCAGAGAGATATTCAAGTTCATGCAATGATGCAAAATAGGGACGCAAGTGAAAAATCCAAGCCCGAGGTCAAGAAAGTCTGGAGAAAGAAAGAAGAGAGGAAATCGTGTCTCCTTGAACTAAAGGAGACTGCTCTTCTATTGCACTAAGAAACTCCAGGTAACACATCCTCAGGGGGAGCATTTTGAAAAAGGTTTTATTTTAATGCTTCTGTATATTTGTCTAGGTATCTGAGGATGAAAGACCAGCAGTTGGGCTTTTGTGGTATAATTGTCAAGTGTGTTGGCTGTTCATTTAGTTGTGTGTGGAAGTGCCATGAAGGGTAGTGTTTGCATTGAGAATCTTCACCATTGGTAGTATTGCTTATGTCATTGTTATTTTGTTGATGGTTCTTACTGCCACTGATTATAGCTATGGATTATAACAGTTCAGATTATTTTTGTTTATTGAAATAATGCTTGCCCCAGCTACGTATTTGTGTTTCAATAATAGCAGCGTGTTTTTGTTCGACGCTTGATGTGAAGATTGTCAGATATTTCATTACACCTTGGTGAATATATTTAATTCACAGACAATTTTGTTTTAACTTTTAATATAATGCCAATTCAAGGATAAGAAGTTTGAGGCTGAGTAAGGTGCACTACGGTTGGCCATAAAGTGTTTGACAAAATGTCTTCTTTCGACATGCACAGTTGAAAGTAAGAGTTTGCAGTAAAATTGCAGTGCTGGAAAAAAAAGGGTATAGATGTGAGTCACTTGTCAATTCTGTTGATAGAAGTGAAATCAACATGTTGAATGGGAAGATTGAAGAAAAAGTTTATAATGTGCAGCCAGATGATTTTCATCCTGGTGATGAATGTTTGAGGTGCTTTTATAAAGAATTGAGGTAGTCTGACTGGATTCTCACCGCAGAGAAAGACAAATAGTCGTCGAGAGGTTCAAGTCTGTTGAGAATATTCAAGATGTATATGCAGATGCTGTTTGCATTACAGAGCAAAAAGTTGGATAGTTAAACGATCAGTGTATGCTTTCACTAAAATCAGTGGACAAGTTTGAGATTGCAGAGCAATAGAGGGTTGAGGCTCAGAAGACAGCGTGAATTGAAGTGGCCACATATTCCCAAGAATAGTCTAAAATTTGACTAGCCATTGGGATAAAATTCTCAAGGGGGGGCATTTGTGCATTTGTTCATCTTATTGATCATATCCATGATTTTTGCTAACTATTTCAATGTGGTTCGAGAATGGTGTGTATGGACTCAAGGGGAGTCTCAGTAGCACCCTTTGGTATTATTGACAAAGGGGGAGAAGAGTTACAGGAATGTACACAGGTGTTGCCAACAATTCCAAAGGGGGAGATTTTTGAGCAAGGTGTTGCAAGAGTTTTGTCATTGTTGTCAACTCAGGTAGTTAGATCTAATAATGCAGTGGATAGGCAATTCAGAATTCATTCAATGTAGGCTGACAAATTTTAGGGTTTGCAATTGACCACATTTAGGGTTTGCAGTCGACCATGTTTAGGGTTTGCAGCCGACCAAGATTAGGGTTTGCATTTGCATAATCAGTCGACTACTATTAGGGTTTTCATCTCAAAATCTCAAGTATATAAGTGGGGCTGTTTGGAGATTTAGGTATCCATCGGGTGAATGTTGAAGTGTGAGATGCGACCGTAAAAGCGTAGATAGCATAGAATCAACGAGATGATAGCAAAGTGCATACTTTGAATGCACATAGAGAGCAGAGTGTGGAACGACACAGAGTGTGCGAAGCGTGTGAGCAGAGAAAGCAAAATGTGCAGAGAGCGCAAAGGGCAAAGTTGATTGCAAAGTTTGGCTGTAGTAGTGCAGCAGATTGTGTGAAGAGATTATGCAAGAAAGAGCAGAGTGTGCAGAGATTGTAAAGGTGAAGTAGATTAGTTAGAGTCTTGCAATAACAAAGGTATTTGTCAAAAAATTTCATTCAAAATTGAAGTCCAGTTGGTGCTGGCAAATTAGGGGTTGGTGCTCCTTTCTGTTGGTGCAGATAAATAAGGGGTTGGTGCTCCTTCCAGCTTGGTGCCGGTAAACAAATTGTAAAGTTGGTGCTTTGCAAGAGGCTAGATTTGGATGGTAGTCCAAGCAACCGTTCTTTTGAGGAGTAGCCATTTTGTGAACCTCGTTAAAAATCTATGTTGTGTGAAGTTCTCTTGCTGTACTTATTATATTTGTTTATAAGTTTTAATTGCTGTGGTTTTTAGAGCTGTTAATTCATGTAATGGAATGCCACACTGATTCACCCCCCCTCTCAGTACCATACTAAGTACAACACTTTCTTGTTTGAAAAATGTTAATAAAATGAACTATTTGACCACTATTATGATAGTATTTGCATATTTTGGTATTTTGATACATGTATGACATATTAATATTGTAATACTAAATGTCACTTTAGCTTAATCCCTAGCGGTTTGCTTATGAGTATATGTATTCAGTTATTTGAAACCTATAATGTTATATTATCTAACACAGGTACTATGTTGAATTCTAGTGGGGGAGAATGTAATATCCCCATTAATTTGATTAACTATTTACTGGAAGAATATGATACTGCAAAAAGCATTTGTGTTTGCAGGTACAGGTTTCCCTTTTGTAGCAGGTGATCTGGACAAGAAGAATACCCACCCCTGGCAAAGATAGTGGTTGGAAGCATCAGGTAAAGTGGGATATGATGTCATGCTTAATGCACCATGGCTCTTGGGTACATGAAAGCCCACCAAAACAATTAACATATATGGATATCCTGCTTGTGATTGCATTTTGTCCTGATTTCATTAATTCTTGCAATTTATAAGTTAATATGTACTTCTTTGGTTTAATTTATATATATATATATATATATATAAATTTATATCAAAAATAAAAAATACATATATATACATATAAAAAAAAATATAGATATACAATGTAAATACAATAAATAATTTATATAAACAAATATATACATAAAAAAAACATACAAATAAATAATATACATAAATGTAAAATAATAAATAATATAGAATAACACTAGCATGGAGGTGGCATCACCACAATACACATCGTAGGAAGGGCCTTATGTGTCATAAGGAAAGCATTTACTAAAGCTTATAAAAGACATAGCCTGGTTCCATGAAGGGTATTCAAAAAATCCTATCATATCATCCGTTCAAGTTTGGAATCTGCGAGGTGTGTGTGTGACGATGGCTTGAAGCAACATCTTAATTTGTAACCAGGTTCTGTATGGGTTCCTCTTGAGTTTGTTTGGTTTAATTGAATTTATCTTTGTACTCTACCAAAAATAGAATGAGATAACTAATTTAAAGTAGAGAATGTTTATGTGTTTATGATAGCAATACTATGTTTGTCCTGAAATATGGCACTTGATAGTATATATAAATTAACTAAAATATAAGAACTACCAAATAAATTTGAGTAAGAATTATTTAAGCAATAAGAAAATTGCTGCCTGTGAGAATAGAACGTGCATATAGAGTGTGTTTATTATTGCATATAGTCATTGTAGGCCCAAAATGGCCACATACTTAGAAAATTTTGAAATTTTTTACCTAAGTCATGAAGTTCCCATTCCACACATGTTTTAGTGTATATTGGAGCGGATACGCAACAAAGGTTCTCAATCCACCCAACACTTAGTGTATTTTTGCACTAGGAGCAATTTCGCATAGTTTCTAATGTTTTTGGCTCCAGACTGGCGACATGTTCCGAATCCACAAAATTTTTTGGAGAAATATGACATCAACGTTAAAAAGGTGCGGATTGGTGACTGCTTTGTATTTTTAACATATTTTGAGCATCTAAGTGTTGGCGAGCCTGATTTTGGGGAGCGCATAATTTTTTTTTATCCAGAATGGTGACAGGAGGCGGAAAGGAAAACAAAGGCATGCGGATTCATGACAAAGGTCATTTTGACTAACTTTATTCCGGATTGGTGATAAGCAACATTGTATACTAATGTTAGTATGGAATAAAAGAAGAGTTACCTGTACACTACAGTGGGTTCGAAAGAGTATTATGAGTTAATACACTTGCTAAGGTCCGGGATAGAATCCACAAAATTTTTAAAGAGAATATGATGTCATTGAATTTTTTGTGTGGATTTATAAATGCTTCATCGCCAAAAAAGGAAAACAAAGGATAAGGAGTGAATTTCATCTCGGTTCAATTTTAGTGAGTTGTTATACTGGATTGACATTCCCTAGGTTCTGAGGCATAAAAGGTGACATCATTAATTTTAAAAGAGGAATGGTGTTTTGGTTCTTCCTTGCCATTGTTCCAAGTATATTCCTTATCAAATCATAGTAGTATGATGCGAAAAGATCTACGATCAAGATTTTATCAATAATTATGAAGTATATTAAGGTGATTTCTTGTTAGATTTAAAACACAATCAATTGGAGGAGGAAGTTGAAGTGTCGAGGGTTTCAAGAAAGCAAGAACTAGAGACAATTGCAGATCGACGACGATGAGGGGCTTCCAAGAGAGATTAAAAATGCAGATGCAGTCTCTAATGACCAAAACTTTAGATTAATGCTGAACAACCAGCAAGTTGTAGAGGCTCTGAGCTACCATAGAGGTCCACTTGTAGCAGATTTTATGGAGGATGAACCAATAAGGAAATTCCAACTATAACTCTCTGTTGAGCTATAAATTATAAATCTTTGTAATGTTTCCTAATATTTTTAATTTTACAAACTATAGAGGCCAAACCCTCATTTTTAAGGGTTAACTCTAGTGTGTTTGCCTACACTACTATAAATATTTCCAAGAGCTAATGAAAGGAGCATTGCATTGATTTTTACCTCAAATTTTGTGTCTTCATGATTCGATATCAGAGGTTCGAATTCCTAAGCTATATTTATGTAAATACTTGAATGGTTAGTTTGTGCCAGATTAATGGATTGCTAACTGCTAGGGTAATTGAAATCTGATTCTAAATTAGATATTTGTTGTTAGGCATTGCTGTAAAATCTAGACATTGATTAATTATGTTGTTTGGATTTTCATTGTTTGGCTATTGAAATTGCTATTTGCAATATTTCTCTGTCGTTTTTTAATGAATGAAGGTTCATGTAATTTGAGATAATGTTGATTTGAGTAGTGTGTATCTAAATTGGTTAATGGGAGATTTTTACTGTAGTGACAATGTTGTTAACCTATTCATCCACTATTGTTCACATTTTCTAACCCTAATATTTTCTTAACCTAATATCTAAAACCCTAAGTGAGCATAATTGTGTAAACACATTGTTTAAGTTGACAAGGAACCAACCTAATCTAGAGGTTGGATTTGAAACCCCTATTTTAGTCCATCCAATGTTGAGTGCTGAGCTGTAGCTATCGAGTGCATGCCTGGATAGAAAGTAGGAAGATAGACAACCATAGTATTGAGTAAAACTTGATGCAATTTAGTGCCCAATAGTTTTTGGCACACCCGATGGGACCAGTTCATAAGAAACATGAAAACCCATCATATGAGTTATTGTTTTATCTCTACCTAGAGGAATCAATATTTGGTGAATTGTTTTGCCCTTGTTAAGTAGAGAATAGCAAATTCACCTAGTGACTTCCTAGTCCTTAAAACAAAAAAAAATTACTCTTGTAGACCAGTGCCCTTTCATGTATACCAGGTATTTCAAAATAAATAACCCTAACTCCTATTTCTATTGTAAATTATCTTATGGAGGATCTGCTATTATCAAAAGTTTATATCAAGACTTCCTCTCAGAAGAACTTCTTGAGGAAAACCTTGAAGTAAATTAATCAACCCTTGTAGGAGGACCTACATCTAGAAATATGGCTAGAAATGCAGCAGTAAACCAAGCAAATGTGGCTCCTAATTAGTCATTATAGAAGTACCCTAGCTGGAACACAACTGGTCCCCTTAGGTTAACCCATATGCATGCCATACCCTAGGCTGTATCCAAGGCTATCCCCACTTATGATGGATCTAAGAAGATAACATATGAGCACTGTTAGGATATTTTAAATCTAGAAGCAATTTACAACATAAAAGAGGAGGGCATTATTTAAGAATCCTAGCCCTATCTTTTAGAGGAAATTTTTTAAATTGGTTTAGAAATCTGGAAGATAACACCATCACTTCATGGCAAGCATTGGATGAGCCTTTTATGGAAGAGTTTAATGAATCTACTGATCCTTTATCCCTACTTAATTAGTTTATATCCATGTAAAAAACTTAGCAAGAGATTGTATCAGATTTCATTTTGAGGTTTAGTAGAACATAGAAGATAATTCTCCCTATAGATAGACCAGTTGTATGTTTGGCCTATATGTATTATATCAGAGATCTTGGCCTATATCTGATGTAACAAGAAAAACTATCAATTAAGGAGAGCATCTCATGACTTGCAGTTGCATCTAAAATAGCATCTATGTTCGACAATGGAAATGAATCCTTTGGTGTTCCCCTATTTAGGTCTCTAAAATCCATACATATACGGATCCTTCCATCAGGTTTTACTACAAGCACCATGTTTGATACCCATTTTGGATAGTCAATGGAAATGGCAAACTCTACATCGAACAACTTTTACAACTTGTCTTTAACCATTAAGGTTACTTTTGGATGCATCTTCCTAAGTTTCTGCTTGACTAGCTTCTTTGATAGATCTAGAAAAAGATTATGAGTAACCAATTTTGGATCTAGACCCAACATATCCTTATAAGTCCAAGAAAATAGATCAGGCCTCTATTTCAGTAGAGGGATGAGGTTGGAATGCTCATCAAGAGTTAAAATTTCTCCAAATTTAACCTTCTTAGGATTAGTGGGATCATTACTTATATCCACTTCAAAAGTTTCCTCTACTGACATATGGGATCCCTCCTCAAGCGGATGAGGTATAGGGATCAAGTGGATGTCATATGTTGGGTCTATGGATTCCTCATTGGAAGCATCCTCAGCATGATAGACATCATGTGCATAGCCTAGCACAAAATAGAAAGGTTACAACATTTCCTCATTAGGGAAGAAATATTCAGGCTCCAAAGGTGAATCATCATGGTCCCAATCAATAATGTCTACATTAAGACATAATGGATTGGAAGGATCAGCTGGATTTCAGATTGGAGTGGTCAAATCAATGGATATCATATTGATGGAATGGGTCATGTATCCAAGACCATGTGCACGTGAATCGACATTAGTAGAACTTCCATCCCCGAGATGTGGTTCTAGGGGTATGGGGATATATGGATTCGATCCATGAACAGTCTGTCAAATGGGATCATTGGGCTTAAGGAGCTCCATGTATTTTAGCATATTAGGAAACACCATGTGATAAATCACATTGAGACTCAGCGGTATTCCCCCAAGGCGAGGATGGAGATTGATCTCTCTATACATCTCCTTAGTAGTATATGGCATATTACAATGATGTAAGGAGGTTTTAAATAGGCTCTCTCCATTTCATATTCATCATCACTATCGTAATAAGGATCCTTACCTCTACCTAATAGAATCGGGCGATGCTCCAAATAAGGTCCCATGTAGGCTATCTCTCGATATCCATCATCATCATCAAGGGACTCTTCGCTCATAATTATTGATTCCAAAGGTAATAAATGATGTAAGTTGAGAGGATCTAGATAGGCTAACTCAAATTCATCATCATCATCACTATCGTACATGAATCTCTCTCCCCTACTCATTGAAATTGTAAGATCAGTAAGATGAGGCCCAAGGTAAGCCCACTCTATTTCATCCTCATAGTCACTCTCAACCATGAAACACTCTTAAATCTTGCCCATTTGTTCCATGTGTATCATATGACGTAAGAGTAAAGGGCCCAAGTAGGCCAACTCAGTTTCATCCTCAAATTGCCCATTGTTTGAGGATAACTTAGTGTCATCTATTCCAAAATCATAGTCTAGTTCATCCCTTTCAACAATGGATACTGCATGCACGTCCTTAGAAGTAACTTCTAATTTTGTGTCTATAGATGTGTCCAGACTCTAGATGTGCATACCAATATCATCGATAGCTTCACAACTTTGATTGTCCAAGTTGGCTCTTGGAAAGTGCTTTGGGCCAGTCCCCACCAGTTGGCATGGTACCTCTTGGGTGGCTCTACTGTGACATATATCACTAGTCAATTATCCCTTTGAAAAGTAGAGGGATTAGGGTGATAAGGATTGAAGTCAACTTCACCCCCAGACTGAGGTACAAGCGGTCTAGATATACCTTGAGAAGTTCATCCTAACTTCGAATATAGTACCCTAACCCGAACCTATCAGTTGGCAATTGATAATATGGTTTATATGGCCTCCTATTCCCTTGCTCAAATAGTCTAAGATCGTAACCATGTCAAGGGTAATGCTTGAAGTATCGCATGGCATATTCTGGGTTAGAGAGATAATGAACATTCATAGTGAATGGTTCATTATCATCCTCATCCATGGGCGTGGGAGATTTAAGCTAGTATATCCCTCCATAGATGAAGTTGGTTTGGTTAGGGGACACCCCTAATGGTGCCATCATCCCTATGGGAAGGCGATGGGCTCATGGCCAGCCCATGTCCTATGCAGTATTGAAAATTGGTGTGGAAGTCACATTCTGCACAATATATTCTCTTAATTCAATATTAACCAAATGGATGGTCATCTACGATGCATATGACCCTGTTGACTATGCAGGTAAAGCAGGCTAAGGTGCCTCTTTGACTTCTCATTGAATTTCCCTACTTCCATGGGAGTAGAGGCCTCAATTATAATTGGCTTGGGCATTTGCTTTATCTCTTTTTTTACCCTTTTTTCTTTCAACTTCCTATAATCTCGATGCATTATGGATGTAGACAATATAGTAGAAGCATATATCATGTGCTTCAATCACTGAGATACAGACATTGCATATTTAGCACATATTTCTTTTATTTTTCCTCCTAGCTCTTTGATCGATGATGCTGGACATAAATCTAGGTGCATTGAGGGGAGCATGAATTCCCTCAACAAATCTACTAGATTCACATATTTAAAGGGTTCTTCATTTGAAGGCACCACATGAACCTATACCTAATGCACATATTTGATACATTGATGTAGAATAGAAGGGATAAAATACATTTCTTTGATCCAAGGCCTCCATAGAAGTATATTATATTGCATAGAACCTTTGATTATGTGACACATCACCAGGATGGTCTTCAGTCCTACCTGAATAGGTACAACTATAATGCCTACTGTTGAGCATAATGCGTCATTGAAAGCTCTCAACATGAAGGTAGAAGGTATGATATGTGTATTGGGTAACTCTAGGTAAGTTAATGCCTTGGTAGTTATGATATTGATTGATGGTCCCGTGTCAATAAAATCCGCTTGAATGGTATGTGATTCACACACACAATAATATGCAGCAGTGGGTCCGCTATGATAGTGAAAACCGTCTTGACTTCATGATCATGAAATTGTATGAATTATTCTTGACATTGTTGCATGCACCCCATGAAGTGCATAAATGCTTTAGGATCCTGAGGATGCACTTCTATGGACCTTAAGATGTCCATAAGTGTCTCCCTATGCTTGGAAAACTACTGAATCAGCTCATAAATTGATAACTTTGCTGGAGTCATCTATAGTTTTTGAACTAATCTACTCCTGATGGTCACCATCGGTATAGTTGGTAGGCCTGACACATTCTAGACTGGCCTTGGAGGAGGTGCAACTTAGACTCTAATAGGCACTTGAGGTTGATTTGGTCATTCAAACCTCATGTGTCTTGTGACAACATTGACCATTTTGACAAACCCATGGGTTGGTGGTTTGATGTGTACTTGGTTGACTTGGTCAACATTATTCCTTGGCACCTCATGATTTAGTAGAGGATTTTTGTAAATACCCACATTTTTATTATCAAGCGCTTGTGGGTTGTCAACAAGAAGTGTACCTATTTCAATCAAATTTTGCATGAGATGTTTGAAAGACCAACATACCTCAATGTCATGGCCTTTCGATCAATAAAAGATGCAATATTGATCATCCTTGTAGCCCTTAGGCTTAGGCTAATTAGGGTCCATTAACTTGACCTCGGGTAAGTTTATAGCCTTCACCTCGCATAACTAATGAAAAATCAAAGTGAACAACTCTGATAACTGAATGAATATGTGAGGAGGGCGTCTTTCCTTATTATTACCCCTCTGATTGTTTTTTTACTGCTCATATTGCGTAGGAGGAGGTTGGGCTTGATAGTTTCACTGTTGTTACCCCATATCTCCTTTCTAAAGGTTCAAAACTACCTGATTAACATGGGATGGCTTGGCCTATTGTCTCTTAGTACTTTTATTTTTCCACTTCTTATTTTTGAGCTTCAAGTTACCGTCTTGTAACTTGATGTCCTCAATCACCTTGGATTGCACCAAAGCCTCTTTGAATATCTAGTACTGTTAAAAATGTAGCAATAACAAAATGTACTTGGCACAAATCTTCATGAAAATTCGAGTTAGTTCAGAGGATGGGATGGAGAATGACAACTTTGCCATCATATTCCTCCATCATTTTCCATAATATATCATTGGCTCATCGTCATGTTGCATTAACATAGTCAGGTCAGATAAGTTTACCTTTTTCTTGATGTCGAAGGAGAAGTGTTCAAGAAATGCGTCAACTAGTTGCTTGAAACTAGTGATGTTGTGCCTCTTTAATTGGTTGAACCACTCCCGAGATGGGCCTGAGAGGATCGTAATGAAGGTGCGTAGGAGAAAAATATCATTGCTTTTGATCTGAAAGTACATGTCTAGAAAACTCATCACATGCTCCTGTGTATCTTCCTCTCCTTGAAATTTTTCTAGCCTAGGTATCTTAAAATGCTTAGGATAGGTCGAAATAGACATTGATGGGCATAGATGTTCATTATGAATTTTTTCAAGGTAGGCTTTTGATAAGTCATCCCTTGATGTTCATTATGAAGATAGGATATCCTCTTCTCGAGATTGCCTTGGAGTCACATTCAAAGGCAAATTCCTTTTTTGTTGACGTGGAGGAATAGTCTCATCATCCTCCTCGAATTGGGAAATTTTTGATATTCTTATTCTAATTCTCTCCCACTTCTTCCTAATACTTCCTATGCTCACGTTGTTTGGATTCTGAACAATGATCTCTATGTTGAGTCGTATAACGAGTATGTGTGTCTATGTACTCAGGGTATAACTCAGGCTATGAAGCCACTCGTCTATCAACACGCTCCTTGGTATCACTACGAGGAATTAAACCGATGCTAGCCAATTGATCCTCTCTCTCAACATGCTACTTCTGAACAAGGATGCATTGTTCATGCATGCACTGTTCATATAATATTTATATTATGAACCTCTACCTTCGAGTATTCTCGTTTTTGAGGTGCTCTCATTCTATGCGAACATCCTCCAATTGGTCTTGGAGGATCTGACATCCTTGCTCGAACACCAGCCTATGAGATCTATCAACATGATCAGCCATCTAAGGCCTCTGGTGTGTGTGCTCTGTTCGAACGATTTTATGGGTAAGTCCTCCAATGGATTGATTTTCCATGCTCTTACCTTTGTTTGTAAAGATGACATTCACGTCGGGCTATCTCCTATACTTCATGCCTGCATGAGATGCAAGAGTATGCATATCACAAGAATGCTTGGAGCACTCTCCAGGTTCTCTAGTGGTCCTAATGGTGCTTCCACTACACTCACTCACAGGTCGAGAGGGTGTAGGCATAGGATTATATCCTAGCTATCCTAGGACTCTGTCTAGACTGTCTAAGTGACTACTATACCATGGCTCATGAGGTGGTGTACCTCTAGCTCCCACTTTTGACACATCTATGATGAGCTTACAAGGTTCACCCCTATAGGGAGTCTGTATGGGCCTCGAGTTGGTACATCTGTATGGTGTACCTCTGTCTAGAAGTAGTATTGTCTACTTACCCCTGAATGGGTGGATCTCGAGCTTGTCTATAATTAGATGGTGGAGGTCATGAGACTCCCTTAGCTATAGGTTGAAGGGGTACCAATATGGATTCCTCAATGACATATTATTGAACAGAACCCATGGATGTATGAGGAATGCGATTACGGTAAATGCTACCATGTGTAGAATCCCCATGATGGAAAGTCCCATGCTCTAATATATGTCTAGAGGAGTGTCTAGTAATTTCTCTAATCGAGGTATTCTCAACGGAATCCCCTCATGTAGAATTATCCCCTCTAATACTCATTGAATGTCATCCATGAGGATTCTATGATTGGGGGAATTCTACATCGTGCTGTGCATTAGGTGGAGCTTGGACTTCGATCTCAGGTCTATGACCAGATCGACCCCTCCGTATTTGCACCATTGTATTATCTTATATGTAAATTTTAAGGCAAGCAAAGTAAACAATGATGATTATCTTATTTTAAGTTTTTCTTGTGAACCCTAAACTATTTGATGTGTTTTGTAAATGTGTTGTATCAGTATGTAACTCTCATCATGTTTTCAATGTGTTGATGATATACTCAGTTGTTAAAGGACTTTCACTTGTATACTTGCAGCTCGACAACCTAGCAATGAACTCCAGGTCACATAATCCCAGGTCCTGCCAGAATCTCACCCATTTTCACCCAGTCAGTGTTATAACCTTTGAAGATAAGCACATGCAAATTTTTTCAGCTACAAAAGGTTCTTGAGTCCAGCCTTGGTCTAGAACATAAGGTGTGTAGGAGTTGGGCCAATGGATGGAAATCACTGCCTCCATCATTGAGATCCTACTAGTCGTTGGATGTGACTTCCAACTCACTAGAATTTAATATGAATCATGGTGTGTGTGGTTCCTTTTAATTTACATGAAAGAAAGATGCATAATACAACATTTAAATAATTCTCTTCTATATGCAATGCAGAAAAAAGAACGTTTCAAATTAAAAAGTATGCATAATTAGTTCTACATGATGTTTTGATAATGCATATTAATGATGGTATGGAAACTAATCGGGCCTCAAGCAAGCAAAATACAAAAGGTGTTCTAGAATGCTGGAGACTAGGGTGAAATGCACTCAGAGGTCCGCTATTCCTAGAAGTGCCTAGTAAAGACCTAAAAAGAGAAAGACTTAAGGATCCCTATGCATACTGCTAATTTTGTTGTCTTCCCTAATTAGTCTAATATTTTTGCATTCTAGACATTTACAGAGAGCAAAATAGAAATAGAAGGTGACAACGAAACCTACCTTAGGTCCACATATGATTGAGCTTTACTCCTCTACTGTCTGGTATATCATATGTTGACCGCATATCTATAACACGATGACAAATATGGCTCGTGGATCTATGCTGCAATGAAAAATATTGATCGTGGTTGTCAACCACGATGAGCACCCATCTTAAAAAAATCATAGAGGTCAGTGATCCATGGCATAAAATACAGAGGTTACATCATGATCACCTTCTGTACCAATCTAGAAAGCATACACCTAACTAATACATTAATTGAAATCAACATTAGAGCATGAAATGGAAGACAAGATTGTATATGACAAGAAAATAAATGTTTCTTTTATTAATCTTAAATCAAATCTCATTTACAATCATGCCCCTCTTAGGGTCACCCAAATGTTGATACAATTAACACAATTTGAAAGTCCCAATAGGGTAGGTGCAATACACAGACTCTCTAAATGGACAAGAACTGCTCCAAGGTGTCAATGACCTTCTTCTCCACAATTAGAGGCATTTGCTGCCTTGCATCTCAAAACCCTATTGGTCTTGCATGCAATAAACAACAAGAAGCAATTAGCAATAAAGGAGGCCTCTCTTGATGAGGCTTTTGGGAGGTATTTACATAAGGTAAGATAACTAGCATGAAATCAAGAAAGTGCAAGAAACGTATTAAACCTATGTTAAATATAAAAATATTGCTACAAACATATAAACAAAAGCAGAGCTAGCTACCTATTGGCCTAATTATGAAATTGAAAGCATGGAAGTATGAAAATAACCATTAGTGCCATAATTGCAAAAGTGAAAGAAAATGACTAAAAACTCTAATTGCATCTGTTAAAGTTTTTATTAAAGCAAATTAACATGATATATATCTAATCTAATACAATTAAGCAAATCCTACGACTAGAAAACAAGGAAATTGAAGATGAAAACCTGACCGTGGGTCTGATACGCAGTGAGCACTGTTAGCCACGACTGAGCTTGAAATGTTATTTCCCTCCTAATTTGGTGTCCAATATTCAATTATCCTTGAGGAATTGATGATCAAGGGTCATCACTGTGTCCTATGATAGATTTGGCAGTTGAATTACTCAGTTTGGTGATGGAATGAGATTGATTGGTTTTCTTGATTCTTACTAGCCCTCCATAGCCTCCTTGACTCCAAATGCCATGTGATCTCCAATTGGGTAGCCAAAGTGTTCCTCTCAATACATGTAAATGAGTATGCAATTCGATAGGGATTTTTTGTGTTTCAATTCGAGACTCATCTATATCTTTCCCCAATTTGGAGGGGGTTTTATAGCATTTCCAAGGGCTAGGGGTGGCTTCATGAGGAAGCCAAGAACAAGGTTGGGTAGTTGAGCTTGTTGGATGGAAGGATCCAGAACCTTCCTCGCTTAAACTAATCCAATACGCAACCAATTGGCCATTGCAACCAATTTTGGGTCGGATGAAGGCCAACTAATTTTTAGTCCTAATCATGGCTGACAAGCGCGGTCAGATCTGTTAACCATGGGTGTCAGCATCGACTAATACTGACTAGGCAAATGTGCCTAAATGAGTGGTAAAAACTACTGCTATACCTTGGAATCTACCCAAGGTCTTCCATATGGTCCTCTAGCATGTCCCATATGAGTAGTCGCCTCGACATGACACGTTTTAGGTGTCTACAGATGTCAAGAAATATTCTTGTAAATGTTATAATATGGGAAGGATGTAATTCTCACGGGTTAGAGAAGAATTTGCATATTTTATAAGGAGGTTGCCCCCTCAAAGTGGCCCATGATAGTAACATTTTCTCATTTCAATTTTCTACAATTATTGTTCTTATGTTTTCATAAATGTATATTTTTGTTATTGATATTTATGTTGTTTTATTAATACTCTATGAATCATAGTTATATTATCCTTGGCATTGAATTTCTTATCTTAGAATATATCTATGCTAAGGATTTTGAGATGAAATATTTGCATGAGTAGAAGAGGTCTGTTACAAGTGATATTAGAACCTTTTTTGGAGCATAGTAAGATTTTTTGTGAGCATTTTTTTTCTATTATTTTTAGGTCTATAGGTTAGAAATAATTTTTCTATAATTTTAAAATAATATGGAGTTTAAAGAACACAAGCTTATACTAAGAGGGGGGTGAACAATATAAGATACAAATTTTACTTTTTCAAAATCAAAAGCATCCAATATTATCAATTGCAATAACTTTCTAAAGTAGTATTAACCAATATCATCAATGGTAGTAATAAAGCAATGCACAAATAATCACACACATGAGAGACACATATTTAATGTGGTTCACCCAATGTGGGTTATATCCATCAGAGAAAATATTTCTTCTAAAATTTTTCAACAAATCTCTTGGGAACCAATTCCTTATTATAATGTTTATGGACCTCTATCCAAAGGAGACACCAATGTATTATGCTCAAGTTCGTGGATCTCTATCCACATGAGACACCTCTCCTTTTTGCTCAAATATACTCCAAGTCCTCTCACAAGGCTTGCTCAAATCTGCTGAACAACATTTTCAGTTCGTAGTCTCAAGTTACATATTATAAACCTTCTCACGAGTTGGGATAGTAAGATTTTAAGCTAATATCATCTTGGGAGGTGTGTTTCATACTATATATTATGAAGATGCGATGGTTTATCATGATCTATTTTTAGATACGAGTAGGTTAACTACATAATGTGTTTCAAATGTAATTAAAGTTTATGGGGTGGAATTTAAGCTTATAATCAAGCAAGAAATTTAAAGTACATAGCAAATGGAGGATACATACGATTAGTTGAATCTTAAAATAATGAAAATACAAATACATATTTCCAAAAAAAGGAAACCTTAAGAGAACCAAAGTTGATAAACTTTAAAATAATAAAAGTGCTTGACATATATGGATAATACCTTGATTAATAATAATGTTTAAAGCTATTGAGGATGTATTTATATATGATAGTTGAAATATACTTATTGAATCAAATTTAAGGATCTCTTGAATGGCAACCTATCATAGGAAGTTGGCCAGTCCCAAGCACTTAAGAAACCGTAGCAGCGGTAGAAGTTCCTGAAGTGTGAACCTCCTCTATGCCAAAGTACTAATACAATGTGGATATATTTTGTGTTTTTGACAACTAGGTGAGTAGACCTAGGTTGTTACAATTGGTATCAGAGCCTAGGTTGCAAAACCCTAGGTTATAAGCATGAATTGTTGTTTTAATATAACTATTTTATCACCAGGTATGGCGGGGACCTCAAAAAGGACAAATGTTAATCTACAAGAGGAAGTTGCAAAAGTCCCAAGGAAGGGATTAAGATGAATCATGAGGGAGTAAAAAAGAGTGCAAGTTGCTAAAGTGCCTTGACATGTTGTCAAAAAAGAAAAAAAAACTAGTAGCTGCAAAAGCTACCCAAAATGATGAAAATATGACAAATATGATTTAGTTAATGTAGGAGAAAATAAATCAACAATGAGAACATATGGAGATATAGAAGGCTAAAATGAGTGAGCACATGGATTAGTAAAGCATACAAATGGCCCAATAGTAGGAAATAATTACTCAACAATAGAAAGTCATTGAGATTTTGACTAAGGGTAAGAAAACTGAAAGAGTGAGTTTCTAGAAGGATCTTCAAGAAGAAAAGTGGGAGTTGAATTGCAAAAAGAAATTAAGAAATTGGATATTTATAAATTTTATGGAAGAGGTGATAGCGATGTAGCCATAAATTGGCTAAGTGAAGCACACTTAGAGGGTCCAACCAGAGATTTTTGGACCATCTATAAGAAAGTCACTCAAAAAGAAGCTGCAGACATTCCTTGAAAATAATTTGAAATGGAATTCAAGGATCGTTTCCTTACGCCCCAATTTCATATTGAGAATTATGATAAATTCACTAACTTATGCCAAGGCAACATGATTGTAATTGAATACTATTAGAGATTTGTACAACTTTTGAAGTACACCCCTGAATACGACAAGCATGAGGAGTTCAAGGTCCAAAAATTTGTAATGGGATTACATCCCAAATATGGAATACCCGTTGGAAGAAAAGTACCAAAAACTTTAACAATAGCTTATGATGCTACCCACTATGAAGAAATAAGCCAAAATAATGCAAAGGCTTATTATCAGCAAATTGAAAAAGAGGAATCCAAGAAAAGGAGATACCCAAAGTAGGATAAAGGCAGATATTAACATAAGAATATTAGAGATGGTGGTCGATATAGGGGTGATAATAGAAATAAAGGAAAGTGTCAGGGAAATAGGGGGCAAGCATATTGAAGAAATTTCCAAGAAAAGAGGAAAAATAAGTAGAATGGGGTAAAATGTCAACCAAACAAGGAAGGGGATAAATAGAAGAATACGATACCAAATGCATGCTATGCATGCAGAGCCTTAGATCATTATGCAAGACAATACCCATAACGAGCTGACAAAAATAATTCTATAGAGGAAGCCCCACACAGGATCTATGCTATTATAGGTAAATATAACCTATTAGGACAAGCTACTCCATTCCTCATTAAGGGAAAATTGGGCAAGAAATATGTACAAATTTTGATAGATAGTGGTGCTACTAATAGTTTTATTTAAACTAGTATTTTGAGAGACATATCGGTTAAACCTAGGCTCATGGCAAAAAGGTTGTAAGTCGAGTATGGCTTAGGATAGACCTATATGGTCAACCAATGTATATTTGACCCTTAAATAGATATACCTTAAGGAAAGATTAATTGACACCTATATGTGGCTCCACTACATGCCTTTGATATATTCCTAGGGGTATATTGGTTAAAAGCTCATAAAGCTCTACTAAATTTTGAATAAAGGTGGTTAGATTTCACAAATGAATCAAATCAATGAATTCGTATCCATTGTAATCGAGCATATTTTGAACCCCACCTGATGACTGCAATGTAAGTCAAAAGAGTCTTAAGAAAAGGATGTAGACTTTATGTGGTCAAGTTAAAAAAAAGGAAGAAACTGAATCAAGCTTTGCTTCATTTCAATAGTATCCTCTTTTGAATGAGTTTAGGGATGTTTTTCCTAAAGACTTGCCTAAACTACCTCCAAAATGAAAATTTGATTTCTCCCTTGAGCTTTTATCGAGAGCAAATCCTATAGTTATAACCCCTTATCATATGACACCCCTTGAACTACAAGAAATTAAGACCTAATTGTAGGATCTGTTAGAAAAAGGGTATATTAAACCTAGTGTCTCACCATGTGGAGAACTAGTTCTATTTGTAAATAAAAAGGATGGTTCTTTAAGACTCTGTATTGACTACAAGATGCTCAATAAAATGATAGTAAATAACAAGTATCCCTTGCCTAGGATTGATGATTTATTTGATCAATTAAGAGGAGCTACAATATTTTCTAATATCGACCTTAGGTCAGGTTATCATCAACTGATAATTAGAGAAGAGGATACATACAAAACTGCTTTTAGAACTCGTTATGGACATTATGAGTTCACAATGTTATCTTTCAGGTTAACAAATGCACTAGCTACATTTATGAATTTAAAGAATAGTGTGTTTAGGGAATATATAGAACGGTTTGTGTTGATATTTTTGGATGATATTTCAATATACTCTTAGAATAAAGAAGAACATGACCAAAATATAAGAATAGTTTTGGAAATCCTTAGGAAAAACCAATTGTATGGAAAGTTATCCAAATACGAGTTTTATACTCCACAAGTCCAGTATTTGGGACATATTGTCTCAGCTAAAGGAGTGGTTTTTGACTCTAAAAATATTGAAGCCATAGTAAACTGGCTAGCTCCTACCAATATCTTTAAAGTAAGAAGTTTTATGGGGATGGCTGGATACTATCGATAATTTGTTAAAGGATTTTCCAAGATTGCTTTTCCTATTATCAATTTGTAAAAAAATGGGAAAGCATTCAAGTGGACATCCTAGTGTGAGGATGCTCTCAGAATCCTTAAAGAAAAGTTGACAACTGCACGTATACTTCAAATACCAAATCCTAGCAAATCATTTATAGTTTGCATAGATGCTTATCTAGAAGGTCTAGGAGGTATCTTATTGCAAGATGAGGCTGTAATAGCATATGAGTCCAGGAAGCTCAAGAAACATGAAGTCAATTATGCTACTCATGACTTAGAGATAGTTGCTATCATTCAAGCTCTTAAGATCTAGCGACACTATTTTTTGGGAAAAACATTTGAACTAAAAATTGATTATCAAATTTTGAGGTATATTTTCACCCAATCTCTACTAAATGCCAAAAAATAAAGATGGATGGAGTTCCTGGTTGAATATGATTTTGGATTTGAATACATGAAAGAAAAATAAAATAAACTGGCAGATGCCCTCAATAGAAGAAGACACATAGCTACCCTTACACAATGTTAGTATGGTCTAAAGGAGCATATTAAGGAAATACAGAAAAATGACGAGTTTTGAAACCAATGCCATACTAAGGTCGAGCAAGAATTAGATCAACACAAATTATAATAAAAAAAATATTTGGTGTATTTTCAAAACCAGATAATAGTGCCTGATGATGAAGGGATAAAGAGAATAATTTTGCAAGAAGTCCATTGTGCTCCATATTCTATGCACCTAGGTGTGATAAAGATGAGAGAAACTTTGAAAAGAGACTATTTCTGACCCAAAATGAGGAAGGATGTGGTTCAATTTGTTGTGAGATGCCTGGAATATCAGAAGGTAAAAGCTGAGCATCAAAATCCTGGAGGACAACTACATTTGTTTGATGTGCCAGAACAGAAATGGCAATTAATTTCCATGGATTTTATAGTTGGACTTACCAAGATTCGATTCCAATATGATGCAATTTTTGTAGTTGTGGACAAGTTGACTAAGGTGGCACATTTTATATAGGGCAATGTACATGATGATACCCCTACAATAGCACAAAAGTTTGCATGGGAAATCATGAGGTTGCATGGTTATGAAATAATTATCTTGGATAGAGATTCGAGATCCACTTCTGAATTTTGGCAAGATTTACATTGATCATAGGACACAAAGCTTAATATCAACACAACCTATCATCCTACGATGAATGGGTAGATCGAGAGGGTGAATCAGGTGCTGGAAGATATGTTATGCATATATTGTATGGACCCCAACAGTAAGTGGGAATATTATCTCTTCTTGGTGGAATTTGCATATAAAAACTATCATACCATGTTGGACATGGCCCCTTTTTAGGCCCTATATGGGTGTAGGTGTAGGATACCATTAACACGGGATAATTTGGATGATCGAGAAGTGATAAATATTGAAGCTATTAGAAAAATGGAGGTCCAATTGAAAGAAATCTACCAACCACTTCGTGAAGCCGTAAACTGTTAGAAGAATTATGCGAATCTTAAAATAACCCCTCAAGAGTTTACCATTGGCGATAAGGTCTTTCTCAGAGTCAAACCAATCAAAAGCTCCATTAAGTCTACCAAACTGAGCCCTAAATTTAGTGGTCCATTTGAGATCATTGCCAAAATAAGTCCCGATGCTTATAAACTTACCTTGCCATAAAATTTATCTAATATCCATAATGTTTTCCATGTATTTCTCCTTCGCAAATATGTTGCTAACCCATCTGATGTTTTGTATGTCTCTCACTTGTAGACGTCAGACCCGCAGCTCATTGAGGTTTAACCGATCAAAATTTTGGGGTATAGAACCAAACAATTAAGAAAAAGAACAATTGACTAGTGTAGGGTCTAGTGGGATCACTACTCAGAGAGAATTGCTACCTGGGAGGATGTAGCAGAAATGAAAAGATATTTCCCTTTCTTGTTTGAAAACTATTAATCAAAAGAACTATTTAACCATTATTATGATAGTATTTGCATATTTTGGTATTTTGATACATGTTTGGCATATTAATATTATAATACTAAATGTCACTTTAGCTTAATCCCTAGCTGTTTGCTTATGAGTATACGTATTCAGTTATTTGAAACCTATAATGTTATATTATCTAACACAAGGACTATGTTGAATTCTAGTGGGGGAGAATGTAATATCCCCATTAATTTGATTAACTTTTTATTGGAAGAATATGATACTACAAAAAGCATTTGTGTTTGCAGGTACAAGTTTCCCTTTTGTAGCAGGTGAACTGGACAAGAAGAATACCCACCCCTGGCAAAGATAGTGGTTGGAAGCATCAGGTAAGGTGGGATATGATGTCGTGCTTAATGCACTGTGGCTCGTGGGTAAATGAAAGCCCACCAAAACAATTAGCATATATGGATATCCTACTTGTGATTGCATTTTGTCATGATTTCATTAATTCTTGCAATTTATAAGTTAATATGCACTTCTTTGGTTTAATTTATATATATATATATATTTATATCAAAAATAAAAAAATACATATATATACATATAAAAAATATATATAGATATACAATGCAAATACAATAAATAATATATAAATAATTTATAAATAATTTATACAAACAAATATATACATAAAAAAAACATACAAATAAATAATATACATAAATGTAAAATAATAAATAATATAGAATAACACTAGCATGGAGGTGGCATCACCACAATACACATCACAGGAAGGGCCTTATGTGTCATAAGGAAAGCATTTACTAAAGCTTATAAAAGACATAGCCTGGTTCAATGAAGGGTATTTGAAAAATTCTATCATATCATCCGTTCAAGTTTGGAATCTGCGGGGTGTGTGTGTGACGATGACTTGAAGCAACATCTTAATTTGTAACCAAGTTCTGTATGGGTTCCTCTTGAGTTTTTTTGGTTTTATTGAATTTATATTTGTACTCTACCAAAAATAGAATGAGATAACTGATTTAAAGTAGAGAATGTTTATGTGTTTATGATAGCAATACTATGTTTTTCTTGAAATATGGCAGTTGATAGTATATATAAATTAACTAAAATATAAGAACTACCAAATAAATTTGAGTAAGAATTATTTAAGAAATAAGAAAATTGCTGCCCGTGAGAATAGAACGTGCATATAGAGTGTGTTTATTATTGCATATAGTCATTGTAGGCCCAAAATGGCCACATACTTAGAAATTTTTTGAATTTTTTTACCTAAATCATGAAGTTCCCATTCCACACATGTTTCAGTGTATATTGAAGCGGATACACAACAAAGGTTCTCAATCCACCCAAAACTTAGTGTATTTTTACACTAGGAGCAATTTCACATAGTTTCTAATGTTTTTGGCTCCGGACTGGCGACATGTCCCGAATCCACAAAAGTTTTTGGAGAAATATGACATCAACGTAAAAAAGGTGTGAATTGGTGACTACTTTGTATTTTTAACATATTTTGAGCATCTAAGTGTTGGCGAGCCTGATTTTGGGGAGCGCATAAAACATTTTTATCCAGAATGGTGACAGGAGACAGAAAGGAAAACAAAGGCATGTGGATTCGTGACAAAGGTCATTTTGACTAACTTTATTCCGGATTGGTGATAAGCAACGTTGTATACTAATGTTAGTATGGAATGAAAGAAGAGTTACCTATACACTATAGTGGGTCCGAAAAGGTATTCTGAGTTAATACACTTGTTAAGGTCCGAGATCGAATCCATAAAAGTTTTAAAGAGAATATGATGTCATTGAATTTTTTGTGTGGATTTATGAATGCATCATCGCCAAAAAAGGAAAACACAGGATAAGAAGCGGATTTCATCTTGGTTCAATTTTAGTGAGTTGTTATACTGGATTGACATTCCCTAGGTTTTGAGGCATAAAAGGTGACATCATTAATTCTAAAAGGGGAATGGTGTTTTGGTTCTTCCTTGCCATTGGTCCAAGTATATTCCTTATCAAATCATAGTCGTACGATGTGGAAAGATCTACGATAAAGATTTTGTCAATAATTATGAAGTATATTAAGGTGATTTCTTATCATATTTAAAACACAGTCAGTTGGAGGAGTAAGTCGAAGTGTCGAGGGTTTCAAGAAAGCAAGAACTAGAGATGGTTGCAGATCGACGACGACGAGGGGCTTCCAAGAGAGATTAACAATGCAGATGCAGTCTCTAATGACCAAAAATTTAGATTAATGCTGAACAACCAGCAAGTTGTAGAGGCTCTGAGCTACCATAGCGGTCCACTTGTAGCAGATTTTATGGAGGATGAACCAATAAGGAAATTCCAACTATAACTCTCTGTTGAGCTATAAATTATAAATCTTTGTAATGTTTCCTAATATTTTTAATTTTGTAAACTATAGAGATCGAACCCTCATTTTTAAGGGTTAACTCTAGTGTGTTTGCCTACACTACTATAAATATTTCCAAGATCTAATGAAAGGAGCATTGCATTGATTTTTACCTCAAATTTTGTGTCTTCATGATTCGATATCAGAGGTTCGAATTCCTAAGCTATATTTATGTAAATACTTGAATGGTTAGTTTGTGCCGGATTAATGGATTGCTAACTGCTAGGGTAATTGAAATCTGATTCTAAATTAGATATTTGTTGTTGGGGAGTGCATTTCTATAAAATCTAGACATTGATTAATTCCGTTATTTGGATTGTCATTGTTTGGATATTGAAATTGCTATCTGCAATATTTCTCTGCCATTTTTTAATGAATGAAGGTTCATGTAATTTGAGATAATGTTGATCTGAGTAGTGTGTCTCTAAATTGGTTCATGGGAGATTTTTACTATAGTGACAATGTTGTTAACCTATCCATCCACTATTGTTCACATTTTCTAACCCTAATATTTTCTTAACCTAATCTCTAAAACCCTAAGTGAGCATAATTGTGTCAACACATTGTTTAAGTTGACAAGGAACCAACCTACTCTAGAGGTTGGATTTGAAACCCCTATTTTAGTCCATCCAATGTTGAGTACTGAGCTGTAGCTATCGAGTGCATGTATGGATAGAAAGTAGGAAGATAAACAACCATAGTATTGATTAAAACTTGATCCAATTTAGTGCCCAATAGTTTTTGGCACACCCGATGGGACCAGTTCATAAGAAACATGAAAACCCATCATATGAGTTATTTTTTTATCTCTACCTAGAGGAATCAATATTTGGTGAATTTTTTTGACCTTGTTAAGTAGAGAATAGCAAATTCACTTGGTGACTTCCTAGTCCTTAAAACCAAAAAATAATTACTCTTGTAGACCAGTGTCCTTTCATGTATACTAGGTATTTCAAAAGAAATAACCCTAACTCCTATTTCTATTGTAAATTATCTTATGGAGGATCTACTATTATCAAAAGTTTAGATCAAGACTTCCTCTCAGAAGAAGAACTTCTTGAGGAAAACCTTGAAGTAAATTAATCAACCCTTGTAGGAGGACCTACATCTAGAAATATGGCTAGACATGCAGTAGTAAACCAAGCAAATGTGGCTCCTAATTAGCCATTATAGAAGTACCCTAGCTAGAACACAGCTGGTCCCCTTAGGTTAACCCATATGCATGCCATACCCTAGGCTGTGTCCAAGGCTATCCCCACTTATGATGGATCTGAGAAGATAACATATGAGCACTGTTAGGATATTTTAAATCTAGAAGTAATTCACAACATAAAAGAGGAGGACATTATTGTAAGAATCCTAGCCCTATCTTTCAGAGGAAAATTTTTAAATTGGTTTAGAAATCTGGAAGATAACACCATCACTTCATGGCAAGCATTGGATGAGACTTTTGTGGAATATTTTAATGAATCTGCTAATCCTTTCTCCCTACTTAATCAGTTTACATCCATGTAAAAAACTTAGCAAGAGATTGTCTTAGATTTCAATTTGAGGTTTAGCAGAACATAAAAGAGAATTCTCCCTATAGATAGACCAGTTGTATGTTTGGCCTATATGTATTATATTAGAGCTCTTGGATCAGAGCTACGCTTGCAAAAATTAAAATTTGGGTAGAAACCTTCCCCCAAGTTTATAATGCAGTAGTTCATGCTGGGAATATCCTAATTAATGTGGGGAGACTACCCCTCAAAATTGTGCTACCTTATAACTCAAAAGCCACTAATGGCCAAAGCCAAGCTACAAAATCATCTTACATGGACCCAATTTCCTTATCATCTCCATCTCCATAAATGAATTTAATCCTCCAATTGAAACCATCATCCACTACAGTTCCTTTCCCTCCTCTTCCTTCTCAAGCATCTCAAGCGTTTTTTGCTATTCTTGATATACAAAATACTCTAAAAAATCTGAGTAACAGAATGAATTCGATGGAAAAGAGATACCAAGAAAGGTCACAAAAAAGGATATTGTCATAACAGTACTGGGGTCAGGGTGAATACAACATATGAAGAGCCTGAGTGTTCTTCAGATACTACTCTTGCAAATATTTGGTGTCTGGTATGTAATGACCCTCATGACTCATAGTCTTGTGTTATGTACCAACACCATATTCAACAAGTTATGGATCAAGATGAAAGAAATTAGAAAGAGAGAGTAAACATTTTTGGCAGCCCGACCAAATCATGGTTGGGAAATAGTTGGATGAGGACAACCCAATTGCTGTTATGACAAGATCTGGAAAGAAAACCTTGCAAGTAGATCCCCAAAATATGGGACAGTTCCAAGTCCCTTCTCAAAAAAGAAATGACCCACTTTCATAAAGTAGTGATACTTTTCCCATTCCTCAGGATAAAGGGAAAGAGAAGATAGACAATATTCCTAAGAGATTGGAAAAGGAAACTGAAGGAGACTGGATGAGGTCTAAATATGAGGCTCAAGAAAGGCTTAGATTACCCTCTATCACCAAAAAATAAAGAATAGGAGCCACTCAACAGTACAAAAGAAAATATGGTGAGCCAAAAAGAAGGCTTGAGAGACCTCCCCTGACTAAGTCTGAGTATAATATTGTTGAAGAGATGAAAAATATTCCATAAAAATCTAGTTTGTACGACACTCTATTTATTCTTGGTCAGATAGATATGCTTAAGACTTCGCTTAACAAGTATCCACAAGATAAGAAGGCCACTACAATCCTTAGTATGCCATTAGAGAAGAAAGAAATATCCCCTACTATTTTAAAGAATAATTCCCCTCATTTCTATATCTCCCTAAGAATGGAAGGATGGGTGGTCCAAAATTGTATGATAGATTCAGGAGCATCAACTACAGTTATGCCTAAAGAAGTCTGTGAAGAGATGGGTATGGAGTATACCTGATATTGTCCTAGAGTGTTACAATTGGATGAGACACCTATTAAGATAGTTGGAGTCATAAAGGACATTTTAATGAGGCTACATAGAGTCCCTGAGGTGACAATAATATAGGAAATAGTAGTGGTTTACCTAGAACCCTACTTTAGATTATGTCTTTCAAGGGAGTTTACTACAAAACTGGGTGGATGTATGTACATGGATTATTCTAGTATGGTAATTCATTTTAAAGGAAAGAGAATAAGGATAACACCTGTAAAGCTAGTAACTTACCATATTGAAAAGATAGAGGAAGACGTGCAATATTATTCCCCTGGAGAAATTTGAGCTGGTGAATAATTTCAAGGAATTAGATATTGAGGATGAGTTGCCCTTCAGAGAGGATTACAGTCAGTTTGGAACTAGTATGGGGACATATAGTATTTCATATAAATCAGAGAAGTAAATCCTTACATCCGTAGGATTTCTATTATCACGTTACAAGAATCCATTTCTGGTCGACCTGCCTCATGTTTTCCTAAACACGAATATTGCTAAAGAAGATTGCAGAACGGGTAAGGAAACCCCAGCAGTAATTCTTTGATTAAACTTCTAATTACATGCTCCATATTTATATTAAGCTATAAGTATTCTTTTTAAAATGACCAAGCATGAAAACAACCAACTGTTATGCCTTATGTAGACCGGTGCCTAGATTCATTGGGTTGTTATAGCAATTTAATAATAATTTTTAATTATGAACAGAGAGAAAGGGGAAAAGAAAATTGGCGTTCAAAGCTTCATTTGAATGTCGTAATAAAACTAGGAGCTAACCAACGAGAGAAATGTATATAATACATTCAAATAATGTAACCCATTATAAAGTGAAAAACAGTATTGAGATAAGGATATAATAAAAATGAAACTCAGAATTGTATTGATTTCAAGAATTTTTACATGCAGAGTGGGTGGGATGCCTTTTAACTTTGTTTCATTAAAAATATATCAATACAATGGAGAAATTTTGTTCAAATAATGTAACAGGTCTCTCCTACTGTACTTGTTCCAATCTGGTAATATCAGAATCTTTGAATCCCAGACTCAATAGGACAGAAAATGATCTCAGCTTCTTGAGCACTTTTCTATTACAATTCTGCACAACAAAGGGAAGAATAAGAATGATAAGGAAAAATAGACACATAAGGGGATACAATAATACAACTAATAGGGCACTCAAGTATTCCTCTTAGCAAAAATGCTATTCTCTAATTGCTTGATCCTGAATCTGAACCTGTATGCCTCTTCTTATACCCTTCGATTATTGATTATGTTATTTTTGGTTGATTTTTGGCCCTCCATTTGTTAGCATCTGGTTGAGCTTCAAAAATTGGTACAACTGGCTTCTATTGTCTTTTCCATTTTGACTGTGTTCTCTTCTTTGACTCTTTCAAACATAACTTTATCAACCGGTGATTAAGGTATGAGAGAAACCTTTATCTTCTTTTGCTACTTCCTTGTGCGTTTAGTTGCTATCTTTCAGACTGGCCTCTTTTGGGTTGACCCCATTTGATTACTTGGCTCTCTAACTTTGCCAAAAATATTCCCTTTTGTTACTACTGTCTGTTGTGTTGAACTTAATTTCTACTGCTAACTGCGGGTATTAACCTTTTTCCCTTTTTTACTTTGTTGCAGCTGTTTTATATGTTCATCAATCAATTTCCAAACTCTTGTATCAAATGTGGCTGCAATCCTTAGCATGTTCATTTCCTGCAAGATTTTATTTTTTTGTACAAAAATAACATGCATGCTCCTATCATATTGAAATAGTAATATTTCCACAATATTTACCATAAGTGTGGTTTGCCTAATCATCTCTTCCTCATCACCTGGTTCACAGTCGAATATTTCAAGGATTTATTTAAATACCTCTTCTATATTTGAGGCTTCTAAACATTGGTCTAGGTATAGGCCAATATCTGTCAGTTTCATTGTAGCATATTTTATTAGGTCATTCATTTCAGCTACAAAATTTATCCATCTCTCTTGGTTTGCTCCAAACAGAGCTGCTTTGAAGAGCTCAAAATTGATCTGGATCTTATTGCTGTCAGGTGTCATTATTTCTTGTCTTTGTAACTCTTCAAAATGATCTCCTACAAAGTCTAGGGTAGGGTAGATGATTCCAAAATCCTCTTCTCTTTCTTGCATCAAGGTCCTAATTTCTTGAGCAGTTATTTGGATTACCCTTATTTGTTTGAACATGTCCTTTTTCATTACATTCAGATAGTATACATGATATTGAGCCTTTCTCACTGATGGGGGTTGTGCACTTGGAGTGTCTCTTCGAGTCAATTCTTCATGTTGCTTACTTATTACTGCTTTTAACTCTGCCTTTTCCTCCTCCTATTTGCTCAATTATTTTATTAGTTTATCAATTGTTTCAACAAATTGGTCTATGACTTGGACCTGCACTGCTTTAGCAACTTCTGCCATCTCTTCCTCTCTTTTCCTAGAACGAATGAACCCCCTGTTTCCTCATTTACTTTGAATACTAGTGTATTTTGCATAGGAGGAAGATTGATTTTTGCCAAATTTGATATAGGTGCCTCTGATTTACCTTCTTTAGTGAGCTATTCTCCTATATTCCCCATCCCTGCTACTAACTGCAATTCTTGTTCATTTGTGGTAGTGAAGGCAGTCTGCTCATCTGTTATTTCTAAAACAACTTGGGTAGTAGGCAAAGATAATTTGGGTCTCTTCATTTCCATAGGAGTTACCTCTTTTTGATTCTTCACTAGGTGGCTTCGAAAAAGGCCACCTAATCCACCAGTTCTCCTAGGATTCATTTGTATCATTGATGGAATTTTAATCTCCTGTACCTTTATGTTTATAGAGGTAGGGACGACCATGGGTGCCAATTTCTTCACACTAGTTACAACTAATACATTATCAAAAATAGGAACTACAACTTGTTCTGTGGGTGACGCTTCTTGAGTGGATGCAATTACCATTTTATTTATTTTATATGCACTGGTTTTTTGAGAAGCTTCTTGAGGAATGTTTGGTGCTGCTTCTATTTTGAGTTGAGCATTCTCAAGGGGCCTGACCTATTGTTCTATTACATCAGTAGCTTTAACAGTGAACTCCATTAGATCGATACCCTGTTCTTCTATTAATTCTAATAAGGGGTCTTCCTTGATTGTTGGGCATGTCCTTGGTATAACAGGTGCTACAACATCCACTAAATTTTCTTGAAGCCTTCTTAGTTCTGTAGGGTAATCATAGGATTCATAAACTTGTGTGCTACCTCTTTTTTTTGGAGGGAATTTATTCCATACTACCTGCAAATCTAATCCTTTATCCATGGCTTCTACCAAGATTTTTTTGAAAGCATCTTCACGATGTCTTATTCGAGCATATTATCTCTTTTCCATCATTCTATTGTATATTCACTTTGGGTCATAGAATCTTCAATATATTTTATCTAATCCCATGTTGTCCAATTCAAACATTCCTTTGAGCAGGGAAGGATATCCAACAAATACAAAATCTCAAAAATGATAGGGAACATCGAGCCAGGGGAGCTTACCATGTTTCTTTACCAGTCTCATCTTAGCCTCTTCTGCCACTTGTCTGCATAATTCCAAGGCTGCTATGGACAACGGGTAGTACTGTGGTATCATATTAGGAGAGATTTTAGCTCCATATAATCTGATGTAAGTAAAACCCCCTATGAAGAAGAAGTACCCAATTTATTTCTCTTTGATAAAGGTTTTTACCCCTGGCCCTAATCTCTCAGGAACTAGCCTAGTTAATGCCCAATGAATTTCTACTAAAAAATGGTCACAAAACTAGCTTATGTGAGTTCATCCTTCGTGTAATATCTAGAAGCTATTTTGAACATAGGGGTTTTCAATGGCTCTTACTCTTATACGGGCTTCTTCACCTAGTTTACCCGCTATCATATGGATAAAAATGAGTATTGTGAAAAATGGGGCATTTCCTGCCTCTGTTCAAAAACTGCTTTTCTCAACTCTATCATTTCTCTATGTATTTGGGTACTTAATTCTAATTCCCAGGCGTAAATTGGAGTGTTATACGCCCTATTGCATTGAGCAGCTAAGTATAAAACTCTTTTAGTTATCCTACTAAGATCCTGTACTCCCAGAATTATGTTTATCATATCACAAAAATCCTAAACCCATGGCTTAAAAGCACTTTTATTAATTAGAAATTATTTTTCTATTTTTCCTTGCATATCGAACAAGGTTTTAAAAAATTCCATATCTGTAAAAATACGAGATTTGTGTTCGATTACCTGGTCTTCTAGGAAGGTGGTATGTTTTGCAAAGTTGAAAAATTTTCAGATATGCTCAACTTTGATGCTGAATATCGACCGATTTTTGTTGTCTCGAAAGGTCTTCGTTCTCTCTTCATATGCCACCGCCATCCACGCCATCAAATCTGAGGAGAAGTGTACTTTTGGACATCTCAGCTTCCCAAGGTTACAATTCCATCTATTATTTTTGGGGAAACCCTTGTACTATAACCTACGGGATTTGTGAAACAAATCAGCCATTATCCACTGGGTCCTGTTATCATTTTCCATCACTTGGGAAAAGCTCTTGATGCAAGCATTATATATCTCGTATTGTTGAGCTAGATTAGGTATTTTTTTTGCTCCACATCTCTGAGCAAACTCATACATGGTGCTACTGGGGACAGCTGCTCCAAGAATTGTAGAGTAGGGTGACCTATCTGTGATGAATTTCACATCTTTCCTAGTGTCTTCAGGTACGAAAACGTCTCCCCATGATGTCATTGATCTCTTGATAACATGCCAAGTATTTCTACGACTATGAAGCTCAAAAATACTCCTTTCTTTATACTTTTGATGTATCAACTTCTATTCTTTAGCTTACCTGTTAGAGTTAATGTAATGTGCACTATGCCAGTTTGACACTTATCAGTTTCATTGACAAGTGTCATGTTCATCATATAGGCTTATGCCTATATATTGTAACCTTTTTATCAATAAAATAAATCCCTTTAGTTTTCCCTCCTAACATTTGGTATCAGAGCAGGTTCCCTCTCCTGCCTGTGAAATCCTTGAGGGGGGATTTCCCTCATGGAAATCCTCCCTCCCTTTAATTTTTTTTTTTTTTCCAAGCCTAGTGAGTATGCTCTCCATTTTTTAAAAATGGATCAGAAACCAGATAGCTTGAAAATTAATGGCTGCCCCCATTTTTTTTAGATCCATTTTTCCCAAATGTATCCCTCTGCGCAATTCCATTAATTTTTATGACCTGCTCAGCAATACTGTGTGGATCTGTAGCTTGACCTCGACGAGCCCTCACTCGCGGCCTTGCAACTCCGTTAACAATGGTGCCAGCAGTTGTTCCTGATTGAGGTTGAGAAATACCGTGAGAACCTCTGAATTTGAGCCTGAAATTCAAAAATGCTGAGATATTTTTAATGGATGCATCAAATGTTTTGCAAAGATTCGGCCTCACCGAGAGAAAAAGAATAGTAAAGGAACTTTGATTTTGTTATTTGCTAGCGAATTGCGTCTGCGATTTTCAAATTTCGACAACTATGGCGCTCGCGATGCAGGGTTTGATTTCTGTGTCGTCGACCCCTCAGAAATTCTTGAAAGCAGCCTGGCAATCGAAGTTCAGGCCGAGTGGCTGGATATAAATAGTCAAAACAGTCCCATGCAAAATGTCAAGGCCCTACACCTTTGAAAGAGGAATTCTTCGGCAAGATTAAAATTTGTGTGGCTTTTGTATTACGTCTGCTCGCACCATGGAAGAGAGTGCAGTGTAGTGCAGGTGCATATGTGAGCGAGGCAAAATTGTTGTCTGGATACGTAGGCTGCTGGGATGGCGGCCACCATGGCTGAGTTCCATATAAAGAAGCAGACGACGGAGCTCTACTCTGGCTTGCAATAGGAAATGGAGGCGAAGGAGCTGAAGATGGACCAAGTCCAGTGACAGGATATGTGGAGGGCGTAGCGGATGATGGTGCTGTAAATGGCGGTGGTGGAGCTGCTAATGTGAGCCTCTGTGCACTTGGAACTGCACCTGGTGCTGAAGTAGCAAATGAAGTTACTATGTTTAATTTGAGTTTTTGATTTGCTGCTTGCTGGTCTGAACGAGCACAGAACACTATTGTGATTGCTGTCACATGGAGACTACAAATGAAGGATGCAATTTAAATTTATGGCTTCAAAACTCCCCGAGAATGGCGACCACACAGCGTAGATTTTGATGAGAATTACAGACAGATTCTGAAGGAGTCTTCAATAGCCCCAGGGTTAAAATCCGCCATTTCAGCGACGCTTTGCCGGGCTTGGATTTACCGCCGACGATGACTGCATACCCTGGCCAAAAATTTTTGTCCAACAACTAGACCTCGTCCAACAGCTCGAATGCGAGTCCGACAAATTGATTCTCCATGCCTACAACTTTTCCTTCAAGTGCTGGCCATTTTAGCCTCGAAGCGGCGACCAAAAAGCAGGTGGAGCAGGCACTATGCAGTGGTGCAGCGAGAAAAAAAAGAAGATTACAGCGCCTGCAATTATGCGGACGCCCACAATGAGCTCGAGATCCATGGCCCGCGGGATTTCATTTGACGACGGTGATTGTGGGTCCTGCAAAATCCGGCCCACCCCACTAGAGTGATCGACAGCGTTTAAAGCACATGAGAACATGAAGACTTGGAGTGATATGGTGACCACAGAGTGCTAGCACAACTTTAGTTAGTTCGTGAATAGTGGAAGTAGCGCCAGAGCTGTTGCCGACGATGAAGATGTGGCGCTGTGTGTACAACTCGTGGCGGAGCCGAAGCGCCGACGTGGCGGAGGAGATGAAAGTTGTTTGGTAGGCTTGGGAGGCTTAATCGCCGGCACTTTCGATTGTTTTTAAAATTTGTCCATATGAAAGGGGCATTATTTAAATATTTAAAAGGGGATGCACATGTGAAATATTTTTAATGGTGGTAAAGTTTATTTTAGGAAGCATTTAAAGTGGAGGGGTCCACTTTTCATAAAGGGATTAATGATCATTATCTTAAATTTGATTTTAAATTGTAAGGGAAGTTCCCATGCTCATTGGCCAATAGTATGGCCTATGTAATTCCCTTGTGAGAGAAATTGATGCTATTTTTTCCGCCTAAGAGTGATGATGTTGTTTATTTTTGCTGCCTAGAGAGGCATGCTATTGTTTTTTCAGCAAGTTGAAGGCCCCATTCAAACCCAAGTATAGGGGTATTTATAGTCATTGGAAACATTTTTCCATGACGGACACAATGGTGGTGTCATATTATAATTTTGAGGCTGTTTCATTTGAGTTTTTTAGCCTCAAAGTTTTATACCTTGGAGTGCACTCTCGGTTGTACCCGACACTCCCAAGGTAATTTTATATGTGATCCTTGTACCTAGTGACCTTCTCTATACACTTGGCGAATGCAGTGGCTGGTTACCCATGCATTTCGATGGGATGACATGGTCACCATAAGGACACTTATACTAGGGACTACAGACATAGACACCCTAGATTCTATCCGAGTTTTTTTTCTGGATTTACTTCTGAAGACTACAGACGAAGACACTTCATAAGATTCTCTTCTTCTCCTCCTATTTGGATCTATGGCTCATTTTATTGTATTGAGTGCATTTTTGGCAAAGACCGACACTCTTATATGGCTCATTTTTCCTTTGTATTAGGTGCATTTTCGACAGATACCGACACCTTCTAGATTGAGTTCACCATGAGGAGGGATTTCATACTCATGGTGAATCTAGTCAGTGACCTACAAGAGGCAACATCCTCTAAGGATGACCTGTAGAGGCAACAGACCCAGAAGTGGCTGACCCTGAGGCACCCATGATGACCCCGAGGCACTTAGATGGCTGACCCAATGGCAACAGACTCGTGGAAGTGGCTGACCCTGAGGCAACAGACCGAGATGTATATACAGTGAATATAGCATTATTCACAGTTGGAGAGCCAAACGCAAAGAGCACGAGCCTAGACCAAATCAACAATAAGAGAGGATGATAGGTTGTTTTTCGAGAAGTCAACATTAAGGGGGAATGTTACCTAATGTTGACTTGCTTTTTTTTTCTTTAGTTAGGATAGTGCACTTTAAGGGGGAATGTTAGAGTGAAACTGACAAGTGTCATGTGTTGAATATAGTGCACTTTAACTCTAACATTCCCCCTTAAAGTGCACTATCCTAACTAAAGAAAAAACAAAGCAAGTCAACATTAGGTAACATTAGAGCACGGAAATCAAACCTTGCATCGCAAGCGCCAGAGTTGTCGAAATTTGAAAATCGTAGACGCAATTCGCTAGCAAATAACAAAATCAAAGTTCCTTTACTATTATTTTTCTCTCGACAGAGACCGACACTCTTATATGGCTCGTTTTTCCTTTCATTAGGTGCATATTCGGCAGAGACCAACACCTTATAGATTGAGTTCACCATGAGGAGGGATTTCATACTCATGGTGAATTTAGTTAGTGACCTACGAGTGGCAACATCCTTTGAGGATGACCTGCAGAGGCAACAGACCTAGATGTGGCTGACCCTGAGGCACCCATGATGACCCTGAGGCACTTAGACGGCTGACCCAGTGGCAACAGACCCGTTGAAGTGGCTGACCCTGAGGCAACAGACCGAGATGTATACACAGTGGATCTAACGTTATTCATAGTTGGAGAGCCAAGCACAAAGAGCATGAGCCTAGACCAAAAAAAGAGGATGATAGGTTATTTTTTTAGAGAAGTCAACATTAAGGGGGAATGTTACCTAATGTTGACTTGTTTTTTCTTTAGTTAGGATAGTGCACATTAAGGGGGAATGTTAGAGTTAATGTAATGTGCACTATGCCAGTTTGACACTTGTCAGTTTCATTGACAAGTGTCATGTTCATCATATAGGCTTATGCCTATATATTGTAACCTTTTTATCAATAAAATAAATCCCTTTAGTTTTCCCTCCTAACATTACCAAGGTAGTGGTCTTGACTGGTTTCGTGAGTTCATATACAGGGTGGTGGAATGGGTTCGATAAATTCACACATTTTGTTATCAAACCGATGCCACCTACTACTATTTAAAATTGGCCAAAGAAAATTTTCCACCACATATTTTTCCTGGAGTTGAGCGTTTATGAAAGGTAATGTCTTTTATCTTACGTGCCCCAGGCCCTTTTGATTTGTGTGCCTGTAATAATTTATGAACTTTCGCTATTGGTCATTGGGAACCTTCTTATCAGATGTGGAACTGATATGTGCCACTGGGATGAATTTATTTTTAAATCTTGTGCCACCTCAGGTTTGAATGGTAACTAAATCCTTGGGTTTTTAGACCATGATGAATAATTAACCAACTTAGGATTTAAGGATTTTATTGGTCGGTTTAGGCTCAAGGGAACTTTTTTAATTGAATGTTGGATTTCGGCTTTAGAGATTTAATTAAGAGAACCTTGCCCTAACCACTTTGAGATACTCGATTAATAAAATGAGGCATACATTATTAAAATCCAAGGTTAGACTTCATCAAACCAATCAACAAAAACTCAAGCAACTCACACCACCTGAAGAAATAACTAGCATTATTAATGATTTTGATTGAAACCAAAAATTTAAATTTGGGGGTTTCAAAGTTGAGTCAAATTTGGATCCAAAATAGGCTCTGCCTGGGACAAGGTGTTGAAAACATGAAGCACTTGAGAACCACATAATATCCTAGTTTATTTGTAAAATTTTGAACAACAATTTAACATCTTTTGATTGCTAAGTAAAGCTTGAAATGTATAACAAAAAATTTTCTTCCTCTTTTTCTTTCTTCTTTTTTTTTGTTATTTTTATATATACTAAAAAGAAACTGTATGAGCAACATGATATCATAGCAAATAGAGTATTTGAAAATTGTAATTCCTTTTATTCAATTTGGAAACTAGGATCAGATTTTTAGAAACAGATGAGTTTTATTTTGACATATTGTAATGCTTGTTTTAGCTAACTCATAAGATATGATTACACAAATTTTTTTCCAAAATATTTTACTTCATCATGTTTATGCCCATGTGTGTGTTTGTGCATTCTTTTTTATTTCTAAATATTTCAAAATTTTTCCATAGCTGAGCAAAATAGTCAAGCCTAATATGTGATTTCACTCTTAAAGATTTTCACCATTATGCAGGGCTCCATTGCTAGTCAGGCGTCTATAGCCCCGGTGGAGTTGATTCTAATCCCATCATGGTTTTACCCTACTACCAGTTAAGCATCTATAGCCCCAGTAGAGGTTTTCCAAGATATCTCAGGCAGTGACTCAATTTTACTTTGTTTTTTATTTTTCTTTCTTGTGAGAGAAGTACTTGGATAAATAAGAAAATTGTGCAATAAGTATGCATGAGTTGAGGATTAGTTTCTGGATATAAAATATGAGTGTAATGATCTTTGGTTCAACTACCCTCTCAAAGATAACTCGGTTCTTAGGACCTTTGAAGTCACCTTAAGTATCATTTGTAATGTGAGGCTTTGACATGATGTTTCAATCAACTTTGTTTTTCTTCTGTTTTATATCATATCAAACAACCATTGCATAAACATTCATATTTTGAAAATTGTAAGACTCATCAAGGTCTAAAATAAATCCCCTTTTTCCTTATCATTTTTTGTGGAATCAATAGTAATGTATACTCTTCAAACTAAGAATATCAAGTGTACAACAAACTCAACATTAAACTAACCAAGAAAAGAAAAGCTAAAAAGTGAAACACTCTGTTTTTGGGTTTTTGTTCTTTTCATTTTTTTTGTAACATTTTTTTTATTCACCTTCAATAGGGATTGTACATTTTGAGATGTTGGCCATTAATGGGAATAGCCATAATTTCACCCTGTAAGGTCTGCAACTTGTATGTATTCTGATTGATAACATGAGCTATTTGGTATGGACCAATCCATTTGGGTTCAAATTTACCTTTTCCACCATGTTTATCATTTTTAGGATCCCAATATATGACTATATCTCCCTAAGAAAAAGGAGTACCCTTAGCTTTCTTATTAAACAATTTCATGGTTTTCTGAGTTTGTTCCATTATTCTATTAAGGGTCTCCTTTGTTCTTCCAGTAGGACAATTTGGTCAAGCCTTATCTGTATGGGGTTGGGGTTTTCATGGTCTTGTAATAAGAGGGAAAGTGCCAATTTTTCTATTTTTGGAGGTAATAGGGATTTCTATCCATAAACCATCTCATACAGGGTTTTCCTGTGTTTCTTTTGACAGAAAGCCTATCAGCACATAAAGTAAATTTAAGTTCACTATTCCATCCCATTTTATTCTTGCCTAATGACATTTTTATTCTTGTTATTACATTCTTGTTTTATGACTCAGCTAGACCTTTTCCTTGGGGGTAATAATTAACAGAATGGGATAATTCAATTCCATATTCAGCACAAACTTCTACCATTTTATATGAAACATAATATTGTGCATTATCTGTAACTAGCTTTTGAGGAACCCCAAACTTGGTCAGAATGTTTTCTTCTAAGAATTTTATGATAGTGGCAGTTGTAGATGTTCTCAAAGGTGCAGCTTCCACCCACTTTGTGAAGTAATCTGTTGTAGTTATGATCCACTTGTGTTGGTCGGATGAATTAGGCTTGATTTATCCAATTAGGTCAATATCCCATTGTGTGAATGGTGCCTCAATGATTATTGGCTTGAGGGGCATGGCTACCAAATACTTCTTTCTTGCAAAAACTTGGTAGTTATGACAATTCCTAACATAATTATATACATCTTTAAAAGGGATGGCCAATAATATCCTGCTCTCATGATTTTATTAGTTGTAGCTCTTGGAGCAAAGTGTCCTCCATGGAAACAATTATGAAATTAATTAATTATTTCTAGGACTTCTCTTTCATATAAGAAGACTAATAATACTCCATCAGGATGTTTCCAATATAATACTCCATTTTGTATATAATACTTCTGAGCTTGAAGTTTGACTGAACTCATTCTGTTTATTGACATATCTCTGGGAAAATACAACATTTGTAAGTATGACAAAATTTCTTCATACCATTTACATTCTTTATTTTTATTCTTCTAACATCATATGTCTAATCTATGGTGAGAATATTTTCAGATCCTGCTTCTTCTTTGTTAGCCAACAATTTAGCTAAACCTTGCCCTTTGACTGTTTTAACTATTTTGAATTCAACATCGTATTGCAAAAGTTTTACCATCCATATTGTTGGTCTTCCTAATGGCTTTTTTAGAGAAAAGATATATTTTATTGCTATAAAGGGAATACAGCAGTAAACTTTGTTTGAGCCAAATATACCTTTGAAGTGTTATAAATATTGGATGACTACATAGGCATGTTTTTATAGCAGGGTGTATTTAAGATGTGCTCCTTTTAGTATTGAGCTCATAAATGCTATTGGCCTTTTATTATTTTCATTGTCTTTCTGTGAAAGAACTGCAACAATAGAGTGTTCAAATGCATATGAATAGATATTAAAATATTTTGCATAATCAGGGCAAATTAAAGCTAGAGTGGTTGATATGCCTTCTTTGATATTGTTAAATGTTTCCATATTTTCTATTGTCCATTTTATTTCTTCAGTTTTCTTCACCATATCATTTATGGGTTTGGTCATTTATGCAAAATTAGGACAAATCTTCTGATAAAATTTATTTTTCCAAAGAATGACCTTACTCCTTTTAGGTTCTTGGGTGGGGGAATTCTAGAAATGGTTTCTATCCTTTCTGGATCAATGCTTATCCCTTTTATGAAACTATATGACCTAGCAATTTTCCTTGTGTAGTTCCGAATATGCATTTTTTTGGATTTAGAGAGATTCCAAATTCCTTGCATCGGGTAAAAACTACAATCAAATGTTCTAGATGATCTTTTGGATTTTTAGAAAAAATTGTGATATCATCTAAGTACACTACTACAATTTTGAACATTAATCCTTTGAAAGCAAATTCCATCACTCTTTGGAAAGTAGCATCTGCATTCATCAATCCAAAAGATATTATTAAATATTCAAATGTGCCCCAGGGTGTGGTGAATGCTGCTTTGTGTCTGTCTTCTGGTTTTGAGGTCTTCATAAGTCCAAGCAAAATGTCCTTTGTTCTTTCTCAAGAAACTGATATATCCAACCTTTTCTTTAGCAGGTAAATTCATATCTCCTTTCACTATTTTGGGTTCTTTCATTGAGCCAATATTAATATCCTCAGATATCACTTCTCTTTGTAAAGGTTTATAGGCTTTGTAAAAATCATCGAATAGGCTCTCTAGAGAAACTAATCCTTTGGGTATTCTATTATTTTTCAACTAGATTACTTCTACTGGATCTCCTATTTTATTTTTTAATTTTTCTTCATCCTTTTCATCACAAATTACATCTGTATACTAATTTTGTAAAGTCATAAAATCCTTAATATCTATATCATCTTGAAAGACCTATAGATATACTATGTTATCTGGCACAAAAGGTTTATAAACTGAAATAGTTGGGAATCTATCCATATATTATGTAGTTATCTCTAGGTGATCTAGACCTAAGGCATTTACAAATAAAATATTTGCAACATGATTTTGTTCTCTAGGAATATATAAAATATTGAAAGCCAAAAATTTATTGATTTCTTCCAGTATTGCATTTCTATATTTCTTAAGTCTAGGATGCTTGGTCTGATATTTACCTTTGATTTATAGTATAATAAGTTCTGCATCCCCTATTATAGTTAAGTAGTTAATACCTAACTCTTTTGCTTTCCTTAGCCCTAATAGTAAAGCTTTGTACTCAGCTACATTGTTTGTGCAAGGAAATTGCAATCTATAAGGGATACTAAGGTAGTTTCCTTTAATATCAGTCAAATTTACACTTGCACCTGCTCCAGATTAGGATTTAGCCCCATAAAATGACATGATCCACATTTCTTGGATTAATACTCAGTCTAATTCAGCATCAGTTATTCTCATATCTTCTGGATCCATGTTCTTTGCATATGGTACTTCCACTAGGAATGGGTTGTGCCATATTGAATAGACTCCCATATATTTTTCTTCCATAGAGTTAACTAAGTTAATCATAGTTTCATTAGTTTGAATTAACTCTATAGAATGCTTATTAAATGGTTCTCTTCTCAAAATTATATTCTCCTTATCTGATATGGGGATGGTAGCATAAGACCAGTCTAGTTGTATTGATCCCCCTAGTTGTTATGCCCAATGCCTACTGAGTAAAAGTGAGAAAAATGGGTCAACATCAACTACTGCTACGTCCATGACAATGCACTTTTTGGGGTGTTGGTCTAGGTAAACTAATAACCCAGTTATCACTCCTACATAGGGAATTTGTCTATTGTCCATTACAAAAATAGGGGCAGAATCTCTAGTACAGATTAATCCCATTTGGTCAGCTACTAGCTTAGGCATGATATTATGTGAAACTCCATTGTCTAGCATGCAATTATGAATCACATATCTTTCCCCTTCATCTTAATTATATATTAATGACACATAGAAGGGTCTGACAGAGGATGGTGATCTTGTATCATGTTGATTTTATCTAGCAGCATGGCAAGTTGGGTCTTATTTTAGTTCTACTAATCCAAATTCTCTACATACTTGTTCTCTGTATGTTTGAATTTTCATAAGTTCACCAAATGTGATATTAAATTTTTGCTTACTGAGTTCTGACCCAGCATCAAATTCTATTTTCTTTATATCCAATGGTTTATTACTTTATTCTTTGGGAACATCTTCCACTGATTCTATTACTTTAGGAGTAATCTTGTTAGGGTTCCTATCAGTTTTCTCTTTACTGATATTTTTATTGGTGAAAGTTTGTTTTCTTGTTTCATTTGTAGATAATTTCTCTGTTCTTTCAGGGACTGTTTTATTCCTTAATTTTAAAACATGGGTTACCTCTAATTCTTCAACCTCTTGAGCAGTGGGGATCAATTTCACTTGCTTCATCTTATCATATCTTGACTCATGTGATTTCTGCAAGATTTTAATTCCTTCAGTTACTAAGATCTGAGGATGATGATTTGAAGCATATTTATCAATGTCTTCTTCAAACAACCTTTCTCTAGATTAATTTTCAATGGACCAACATGCATTGATTCTTATATCCTCTTCTTATTCTATATGCATATCTACATTACGCTGATCACTTAGGTGTATTCCACATACATCAGGGTTATGGGGTGCATCACAAGTAGAGCAAAAATAAGGAAAACCTTTAGCTACATTGGTATATGGCATTGGTATATGGCATTGGGTTAGGGATATTATTATGATCCTTGTCAAAATATTTGTTTTTCTAGCTATTATTCCCATTACCTCTATTCCTATTCCCTTCTTCAAAACCATTGTTGTTTCCCCAATTCTTATTGTAATTTTTCTTGAATGGGGGACAGTTGTCAATATGTGGTCGCTCTATTTGTGAAGATTCACCGTTATTTTCATTCCTTTCAATTCTTTCTAACCTGTTACTCATGTTGTTGAATATTTCTATCATCTGACTAGTCAACTTTTCCACATGATCAATTTTAGTTCTTCTTTGTATATCAAAAGCCACTCTCTTAGGTTTTCTCTCAGTCATGTTAACCTCTAAAGAATAAGGTTTCATATTACCACTGTCAAGCATATTCCTTTATATATCCATTACTTTTTCCATACAACCATCAATGGTAGTGGCTTGTTCTTGCCTTAATTCATATTTAAAATCTCCTTTAAAAACATTATTATAAAAATAAATATACTGAATATCACTAGGTTTGAGGTTGGCAGGGATTTTGTTTCTTGTTTTTGAAAATATTCTGTTAAAATTACTAATAGCCTCATTTTCTTTCTTCTTCATAGTGGCTAGCTTAGTTAACAATGATTGTTCATTTTTCCTTTCACAATACTTCTTTAGGAACACCTCTTCCATTTTGGTGAAGTCTAGGATATCATTATTAGGAAGGGAATTAAACCATTCTCTGGCATATTTTTCTAAAGTCTGTAGAAACAGTCTTAATACTACATCTTCATGTTCAACTTCTAGACTATCCATTACATATAAGAAAATTTTGATATGATCATCTCTAGTTACTACACTGTTTCCTAAAAACTTAGGGAGGTATTTGTGAGCTTTACTAGGTAAGGCATTTAAATTTACTGGTAATGCAAAAGGCCTATACCTGTTAGTTCTCCATAAATGAACATTAACCTGAGCCATTGCTACTGTAGAATTTAATTTCATAGTTGTAGTACCTATAGTGGTATGGGTATGGGTAGCTTGAACGTAAACTGATGGATTATCTACCTTTGAATTATTATTATGAGAATAATCACATATATCTTCTACTATTGATTTTAAATGTTCATCTACAGTAATATTAGCAGTAATAGTATTCTAAATTTTCTTTATGTACCTTTTACCGCTAGAATTTAATCTACTGCTATAAACATTATTCTTAAAAAGTGGATTTTTCTGGGTATGTATAAATACCTCTGGATTCTTGAGTTATAGAAATAGCTCCTTACCACTTCTCTTGGTGTTAGCCAGCACGTTTTGTTCTCTCTTTTTTTATATTTTTCTTCTGGGTTCGTCCAGCAGATTCACCACCATCGGGGTGTAGAAAGAACAACGTGCACTTTTACCAAGAATGCTTGATAATACCACTCATCCTCATAGAAGTTGGTTCTTGGGAAAATTCAAGAACATCAAGAAAAAGAAATTTTCAAGAAAATCAAGAAGTGAAAATTCAAGAAAATACAAGGACGTAAAATACTCATGATTAAAAACTACGGGCAAAAATAAAATAAAGAACGTTAGAAGTCATGGAAATTAAAATGCAAGCTCTTTATTTTAATTTGGCTACTCGCTGATTGATATATGTCATGAAATCTAGGCTTAGAATGTAAAAATTCTCTCCGAAAATGGCGTCAAAAACTATTGGCATCAGATTGATGGGTTAAAGCACAAAAATGTCATTGGGAAACAAACTGAAAAGATATGATTTTAACATATAAGTTCATTCTTCGGCAACGATGCCAAAAAATTGTTGGAACCGATTCTTGCATCCGTAGGATTTTTATTGTCATGCTACAAGAATCCTTTTGAAACGAATGAGCTATTACAGGCTCTGGTCGACCTGCCTCATGTTCTGCTAAACACGAATATTACTAAAGAAGACTACAGAATGGGTAAGGAAACCCCAACAGTAATTCTTTGATTAAAATTCTAACTACATGCTCCAGATTTATATTAAGCTATAAGTATTCTTTTTAAAATGACCAAGCATGAAAAAAACCAACTGTTATGCCTTATGTATACTGGTGCCTAGATTCATTGGGCTATTATAGTAATTTAACACTAATTTTTAATTATGAACAGAGAGAAAGGGGAAAAGAAAATTGGAGTTCAAAGCTTCATTCGAATATCATAATAAAACTAGGAGTTAACCAACGTGAGAAACATATATAATGCATTCAAATAATGTAACCCATTATACATTGACACACAATACTGAGACAAGGATATAATAAAAATGAAACTCGAAATTGTATTGATTTCAAGAATTTTTACATGCAGAGTGGGTGGGATACCTTTTAACTCTGTTTCATTAAAAATATATCAATACAATGGAGAAATCCTATTCAAATAATGTAGCAAGTCTCTCCTACTCTACTTGTTCCAATTTGGTAACATCAGAATCTCAGGCTCAATAGGATATAAAATGATCTCAACTTCTTGAGCACTTTTATATTACAATCTTGCACAGCAAAGAGAAGAATAAGAATGAGAAAGAAAAATAGACATAGAAGGGGATACAACAACACAACTAATAGGGCACTCAAGTATACCTCTTAGCAAAAATGCTATTCTCTAATTGCTTGATCCTGAATCTGAACCTGTCTGCCTCTTATTATAGCCTTCGATTATTTATTTTGTTATTTTTGGTTGATATGTGGCCCTCCATTTGTTAGCATCTGGTTGAGCTTTAAAAATTGGTACAGTTGGCTTCTATTGTCTTTTCCATTTTGACTGTGTTATCTTCATTGACTCTTTCAAACATAACTTTATCAACCGATGATTAAGGTATGAGGGAAACCTTTATCTTATTTTGTTACTTGTGCATTTAGCTGTTATATTTCATTCTGGCCTCTTTTGGGTTGTCCCCCTTTGATTACCTGGCTCTCTATGTTGGCAATTTTGGGTTTGAGATCCTAGCTTCTTGTCTATGAGTTGTCATTGATGTCAAAAGGAAATGACATTAATGTTAAGAGGATGTGTTGGCTTCAAAGGTGGAAGATTCCAAGAGAATATTTTTAAGAGAATCCGGAGAGATTCCATTGGCAATGGTTTTTATTAAAACCAATGGAGGTTCTCTTTATTATTTATTTAATTATTATTTAAAACCCTTCAAGGTTTTAATTAATTAATTATTTAATTAATTAAGGGAGAAATTATTTTTAATTTATTAAAAATACTTTAAGGGTTTTTAAACCCTTTAGAAAGCAAATTTCGATTAAATTCGAAATTACTTTTCTTTGCGACCGACGTGTTCTAAAGTCCACGTATGGACTATAAATATGAGAAGGTTCCTAAGGTTAAAATCTCTTGGAAAATCGAAGGCAATTAATTGGTTTGGCTGCGATCGAATGTTCTGTTTATGCTGCGAAAGAGGAGAGCTCGTGGTTTGAAAAGCTTTCGAAAAGCTTGACCGTTTATGTGGAAGGAAGTCCGTCTTGGACTTCGTAAGCCCCTTGTGGGCTAGTGGCAACGAAGGCTGCGTTTGGGCCTTGCGTAGGTGGAGGTCTACGTTTCGATCCCCATGGAGGGAGTTGTGCATGGATTAGTCACGTTTTTATTAAAACGTGTTTTGTGCCACGAATTTTGGATTCTTCAAGGGCAGCCATTATAAGGTGTGATTATTTTCTTGATATGATTTTTGGCATTGTTTAGCATTGTTTAAAAGACATAGGAGAAATAAGGGGATATTTCTTTGGTTGTATTTTTGAGATTAGTCTTTTGCTATGCTAAATTTAAAAATGGAGATATAAGGTGTAAGTTTTGGTTGTTGTGTTTTTGGCTTCTTTGGTGGTTGTTTTTAAAGAAGAGGAGCTAAAAGGTGTATTAAGGAAAGTTTTTATATATGCTCATTTATCTTGGTTCTAACCCTAACTTGGTTGGAAGTTTGAGGGTTGTGTGTGGTGACAACTTTAAGGATCAATTTTCTTCTACTCCAAAAAGGTATGGGCACATTTTCCTTATGAGTATGATTGGTGTATGTTTTTCTAAAATAAGGTTGGAGTGAAAAGGTTTTCAACTAGGTTTCCTTTGGTTGGGTGTAAATCCTATTTTCTGGTTTGTTGAAGACTTCTTATGCATTGTTATCCTTGATGAGAGTTTTGGTGAATGCATAATTCTGGTTTGAGGTAGTGGAAGCATTGTGCACTAGGGTTTATGTTTGTGAGTCTTGCTACTTGCATTGAGTTGGTGGAACCCTTGGTTGGCTGTTTTGAGTTTGATGGTTGAGTTGCTTCCATAGAGGTTGTTTGATCAAGTTATTGCTTTACTTGATTCATGATATTGGGCTTACTCCATTGAGTTGATTTGAGCAAGTTATTCTTTGCATTTGGTGATATTGTGTTGGTGGTTGTTTTGTTCAAATATCTTTGGAGGGAAAAGGATTTCTACTTGTTTCCTTTTCTTGTGATGATTGGTTGAATGCTTCAAGGTTGATGTTGAGTTGAATGGTGTTGGTTGACTAAACCTTGTTTGATGAGCATTGTTGTTGAAACCCTAATTGATGGTGAAAAGAACATGAGTATCATTGTTATGTGATTCTTTGCATAGTTGGCAATTGTTGGGGTTTCATGTTCTTGAAAGAAAACATTCTATCCTATCCATTTCAGATATTGAGTTGAGTTTTCAGATTTGAGATTGAGATTGAGCTGAGTTGATTTGAGTTGAGTTTTGAGATTGGGATTTGAGTATAGAACATATTGAGTCTCTAACAATTCTCTTTATGCTTCTATGAGTTTGACAAATCACATTGGGTCTCTAACAATTCACTTTGTGATTTCCTACTAAGAAAGTTTTTCTTGGTGAGCTTGCTGAGTTTTTGGACGGGTTCCGGTGGGGACTTGTGAGCAGTTTTGGACAGGTTCCAGTGGGGACTTGTGAGCAGTTTTGGACAGGTTTCGGTGGGGACTTGTGAGCAAGTTTTTGGATAGGTTTCGGTGGGGACTTGTGAGCAGATTTGGACGGGTCCTAGCAGAGGACTTGTGAGTTGAGTTTGATAGTTCTATCAGAGAACTTGAGGACAGAGGTGCATTGGTTCTATGAGAAGAACCCGAGGACATATTTGGCAAGTCTTTGAGAAGGCTTGTATGCGAGAGGATTGATTTGTTCAAGAGTTGGACAGATCGACAGACAGAGGAAGACTTGTACTAGACCGATTGACTGTGTTTGGTACAGGTTGTTGAGCTGTTGTGGACGTGATCATAGAAGGTAGAGGTCTCTTAGGCTAAGCATTGAGGACAGGAGGTCTTCGATGGAAAGGAGTTCCACGTGCTGGCAAGAGGTAGAGGCAGTTGATCTTCTGAGGGATCATTTCCAGAGCGAGAGGGGAAGGTATCTCCTTTGAGCAAGAGGCTCATAAATTTTGATTGGGGGAAGGTATCTCCTTTGAGCAGAGGCTCATAAATTCTGATTGGGGGAAGGTATCTCCTTTGGGCCGAGGCTCATAAACATTGTAATTGGGAAGGATTCCCAAAGAACTTTGAGATAACTTTTAGAGAAAAGTTTTGTGGACGTAGCCCAACCATTCCGGGTGAACCACGTTAAAATTGGTGTCACTTTGTGGATGATATTGTGCATTGCTTTGATATTGCTTTGGGTATATTGCTTTACTATTTTGAAGTATAAAGGAAAAAGTAAAAAGAGGTCTTATACTGTTCACCCCCCTCTCGGTATAAGCTTGTGTTCTTCAATTGGTATCGGAGCAGGTGCCTTCGAGAAAGTTTAACAACTTGAAGGAAAAGCTAGTAAAGAACACAATGGATCATTCAAGTGGCAATGCAGCACCTATTCTTGATGGGTCAGATTTTGGTCTTTGGAGTGCAAGGATGAAGGTTCATCTAATGGCACTTGGTAATGAGGTATGGGAAGTGATTGAAGATGAGTACACTATTCCTGAACATGGTCCTAATACTAAAGAAGAAAGGCTCCTACATCACAGCAATTCAAAAGCAATGAATGCAATCTTGAAAGGCTTACAGAAAGCAGATCTCACCAAAGTGATTCACTACAAGACAGCTAGTGAAATGTGGAATCAGTTGAAGGTGGTTCATACAGGTGATACAAATGTCGGAAAGGCCAAGTTGAGACACTTCAAAGGTATGTTTGAACAACTCAAGATGAATGATGATGAAAATATTAGTGACTACATGCTTCGTATGGATGAGGTTGTTAACTCCATGAAAGACTTAGGTCTTGAGCTTGCTGAAAATGATGTTTGTGATAAGATTTTAAGATCTCTTCCTAATAGATTTAGTGAAAATATTTTTGCTATTGAGGAAGCTAAAGATTTGGATAAGTTGAAAAAGGATGAGCTCCATAGTATACTTGCAGCATTTGAGTTGAGAACTCAAGTGAAGGTTGATGTCAAGAAAGAGGCAGCTTTCAAGGCTACCAAGGAATCCAAGGGTAAACGACTTCAAGATAGTGATGAGTCTTCTAGTGATGAAGAGGCATATTATAGCAAGAAAGGCAAGTTCTCTAGAAAACACAAAAGTATGAAAAATATAAGATGTTTCAATTGTGGAAAGTTTGGTCATTATGCTACTTTCTGTACTGTTCCCAAGAATGAAAGTGATGAAGATAAACAAGATTCTAAGAGCAAGGATTCTGAAAAGCACAAGCATCACGGGAAAAACAAAGATGAGCACAACAATCAAGGAAAGAGGTATTCTCACAAGCACAAGAAGAGTTTCTACCTAGACAAAGCAAGTAAGTGTTCTAGTAGTGATAGTGAAAGTTCTTCAAGTGATGATGAAAATGAGATGTTGTTCATATGAGAAAAAGAGGAAGAACCGAAACATAGATTCATTATCATGAAATGTCTTAGATGTGGAAATTTTGGTCACCTTGAGGATGATTGCACAAATAATGATTTGGTTTCTAGTATGTATGAGGATGCTTCAGAAAACTATAAGGAAGATGCATGTATGGTTTTTGAAAAGGGTAGCACCTCTAGTGATAAGAAATCTGAAAAAGGCTTTGATGATTCAAAAGGAAATCAAATAAAGGATCTTGAAAGTGAACTTATTAGTGCTCTTAGTGTTTTGGAAAAGGAAAGAAAGAAGAATGCTAGACTCAAGGATAAGTTAGATGAATGTTGTATGGAGAGAGATGATCTTATAGAAAGTCTTGACTTCTCTATAGCTAAGACACAAGAACTCAAGGATGAGTTAGAGTCTAAGGTTCTTGAGTATAATGAGTTAGAACAGAAAATGGCTTCTTTGAAAGAGGAAACTAAAGAGTACAAGGATAAGCTTTACAGGTTTCAAGATAGCTCCAAAAAGGTTAAGTCACTCATCAAAGGTCAAAGAAAGACAACAGATAAAATAGGCCTTGGTTTTGTTAAGCCACACAAGGAACAAGTTGGGGAATCTAGTAAGAGACTCCAAAAGGAAGAGAGTTCTGATGAGGAGAGTATTTCAGAGAAAGAGTCCTTGAGTGATAGATGCACAGAAATAGAAAAAGGGGAGAAATTTTACAAGAAATTTTAATGGCAGATGTTTTGCTTGTCACAGGTTTGGTCACATGGCTTCACATTGCATGACTCAAGTAAGGAAGGTAAATGACAGTTTCAGAGGTGGTAATTTCTTTCAAGGGTATTGCTACTCTTGTAAACAGTTTGGGCATAAGGCAATTTTTTGCAAGGCTAATAATAGGAACAGGGTTAGTCAGAACAGGTGGATTCAAAGAACAGGTATGCCTAAAAGAAATAACATTGTTACTTGTTATAAGTGCAACAATGAAGGTCACACAGACAGACAGTGTAGAGCTAAAATTCCAAGGTACAGGAACAGGAACAGTGGTATGAATAGGTCCAAGGATCAAGGCATGGATAAGAACAAGAATGATAACAGGAATAGGAACAGTGACAGGAACAGGAATAGGAATATGGACAAGGAGAACAAGAGAAGACATGGTAAGGCAGCTATAGACACTGATGATGATCAGTGCCTATTGGGAGTTTTACTCCCACCCCGAAATTAAACACCTCAACAGGAGGTGGGGGAGGGACTAAGCTAAGAGGCTCATTCTTAGTCCCAAGCCCCAAAGGTGACCCTTTGCCATTGATGACAAAGGGGGAGAGATATGAGTAAGGGGGAGAGCCTCAAGACAGGGGGAGCTGTTTATGTTGAGTTTCTGTGTTGTTGAGAAGCATGGTTTGCCATCAATGACAAAGGGGGAGATTGTTGGCAATTTTGGGTTTGAGATCCTAGCTTCTTGTCTATGAGTTGTCATTGATGTCAAAAGGAAATGACATTAATGTTAAGAGGATGTGTTGGCTTCAAAGGTGGAAGATTCCAAGAGAATATTTTTAAGAGAATCCGGAGAGATTCCATTGGCAATGGTTTTTATTAAAACCAATGGAGGTTCTCTTTATTATTTATTTAATTATTATTTAAAACCCTTCAAGGTTTTAATTAATTAATTATTTAATTAATTAAGGGAGAAATTATTTTTAATTTATTAAAAATACTTTAAGGGTTTTTAAACCCTTTAGAAAGCAAATTTCGATTAAATTCGAAATTACTTTTCTTTGCGACCGACGTGTTCTAAAGTCCACGTATGGACTATAAATATGAGAAGGTTCCTAAGGTTAAACTCTCTTGGAAAATCGAAGGCAATTAATTGGTTTGGCTGCGATCGAATGTTCTATTTATGCTGCGAAAGAGGAGAGCTCGTGGTTTGAAAAGCTTTCGAAAAGCTTGACCATTTATGTGGAAGGAAGTCCGTCTTGGACTTCGTAAGCCCCTTGTGGGCTAGTGGCAACGAAGGCTGCGTTTGGGCCTTGCGTAGGCGGAGGTCTGCGTTTCGATCCCCGCGGAGGGAGCTGTGCATGGATTAGTCACGTTTTTATTAAAACGTGTTTTGTGCCACGAATTTTGGATTCTTCAAGGGCAGCCATTATAAGGTGTGATTATTTTCTTGATATGATTTTTGGCATTGTTTAGCATTGTTTAAAAGACATAGGAGAAATAAGGGGATATTTCTTTGGTTGTATTTTTGAGATTAGTCTTTTGCTATGCTAAATTTAAAAATGGAGATATAAGGTGTAAGTTTTGGTTGTTGTGTTTTTGGCTTCTTTGGTGGTTGTTTTTAAAGAAGAGGAGCTAAAAGGTGTATTAAGGAAAGTTTTTATATATGCTCATTTATCTTGGTTCTAACCCTAACTTGGTTGGAAGTTTGAGGGTTGTGTGTGGTGACAGCTTTAAGGATCAATTTTCTTCTACTCCAAAAAGGTATGGGCACATTTTCCTTATGAGTATGATTGGTGTATGTTTTTCTGAAATAAGGTTGGAGTGAAAAGGTTTTCAACTAGGTTTCCTTTGGTTGGGTGTAAATCCTATTTTCTGGTTTGTTGAAGACTTCTTATGCATTGTTATCCTTGATGAGAGTTTTGGTGAATGCATAATTCTGGTTTGAGGTAGTGGAAGCATTGTGCACTAGGGTTTATGTTTGTGAGTCTTGCTACTTGCATTGAGTTGGTGGAACCCTTGGTTGGCTATTTTGAGTTTGATGGTTGAGTTGCTTCCATAGAGGTTGTTTGATCAAGTTATTGCTTTACTTGATTCATGATATTGGGCTTACTCCATTGAGTTGATTTGAGCAAGTTATTCTTTGCATTTGGTGATATTGTGTTGGTGGTTGTTTTGTTCAAATATCTTTGGAGGGAAAAGGATTTCTACTTGTTTCCTTTTCTTGTGATGATTGGTTGAATGCTTCAAGGTTGATGTTGAGTTGAATGGTGTTGGTTGACTAAACCTTGTTTGATGAGCATTGTTGTTGAAACCCTAATTGATGGTGAAAAGAACATGAGTATCATTGTTATGTGATTCTTTGCATAGTTGGCAATTGTTGGGGTTTCATGTTCTTGAAAGAAAACATTCTATCCTATCCATTTCAGATATTGAGTTGAGTTTTCAGATTTGAGATTGAGATTGAGTTGAGTTGATTTGAGTTGAGTTTTGAGATTGGGATTTGAGTATAGAACATATTGAGTCTCTAACAATTCTCTTTATGCTTCTATGAGTTTGACAAATCACATTGGGTCTCTAACAATTCACTTTGTGATTTCCTACTAAGAAAGTTTTTCTTGGTGAGCTTTCTGAGTTTTTGGACAGGTTCCAGTGGGGACTTGTGAGCAGTTTTTGGACAGGTTCCGGTGGGGACTTGTGAGCAGTTTTTGGAAAGGTTTCGATGGGGACTTGTGAGCAGTTAGATGAATGTTGTATGGAGAGAGATGATCTTATAGAAAGTCTTGACTTCTCTATAGCTAAGACACAAGAACTCAAGGATGAGTTAGAGTCTAAGGTTCTTGAGTATAATGAGTTAGAACAGAAAATGGCTTCTTTGAAAGAGGAAACTAAAGAGTACAAGGATAAGCTTTACAAGTTTCAAGATAGCTCCAAAAAGGTTAAGTCACTCATCAAAGGTCAAAGAAAGACAACAGATAAAATAGGTCTTGGTTTTGGTAAGAAACACAAGGAACAAGTTGGGGAATCTAGTAAGAGATTCCAAAAAGAAGAGAGTTCTGATGAGGAGAGTATTTTAGAGAAAGAGTCCTTGAGTGATAGATGCACAGAAACAAAAAATAGAAAACAGAAAAAGGGGAGAAATTTTACAAGACCTAGAAGGTCATTTACAGGAAAGTTTAATGGCAGATGTTTTGCTTGTCACAAGTTTGGTCACATGGCTTCACATTGCATGACTCAAGTAAGGAAGGTAAATGATAGTTTCAGAGGTGGTAATTTCTTTCAAGGGTATTGCTACTCTTGTAAACAGTTTGGGCATAAGGAAATTTTTTGCAAGGCTAATAACAGGAACAGGGTTAGTCAGAATAGGTGGATTCAAAGAATAGGTATGCCTAAAAGAAATAACATTGTTACTTGTTATAAGTGCAACAATGAAGGTCACACAACTAGACAGTGTAGAGCTAAAATTCCAAGGTACAGGAACAAGAACAGTGGTATGAACAGGTCCAAGGATCAAGGCATGGATAAGAACAAGAATGATAACAAGAACAAGAATAGTGACAGGAACAGGAACAAGAATATGGACAAGGAGAACAAGAGAAGACATGGTAAGGCAGCTATAGACATTGATGATGATCAGTGCCTAATGGGAGTTTTACTCCCACCCCAAAATTAAACACCTCAACAGGAGGTGGGGGAGGGACTAAGCTAAGAGGCTCATTCTTAGTCCCAAGCCCCAAAGGTGACCCTTTGCCATTGATGACAAAGGGGGAGAGATATGAGTAAGGGGGAGAGCCTCAAGACAGGGGGAGCTGTTTATGTTGAGTTTCCGTGTTGTTGAGAAGCATGGTTTGCCATCAATGACAAAGGGGGAGATTGTTGGCAATTTTGGGTTTGAGATCCTAGCTTCTTGTCTATGAGTTGTCATTGATGTCAAAAGGAAATGACATTAATGTTAAGAGGATGTGTTGGCTTCAAAGGTGGAAGATTCCAAGAGAATATTTTTAAGAGAATCCGGAGAGATTCCATTGGCAATGGTTTTTATTAAAACCAATGGAGGTTCTCTTTATTATTTATTTAATTATTATTTAAAACCCTTCAAGGTTTTAATTAATTAATTATTTAATTAATTAAGGGAGAAATTATTTTTAATTTATTAAAAATACTTTAAGGGTTTTTAAACCCTTTAGAAAGCAAATTTCGATTAAATTCGAAATTACTTTTCTTTGCAACCGACGTGTTCTAAAGTCCACGTATGGACTATAAATATGAGAAGGTTCCTAAGGTTAAACCCTCTTGGAAAATCGAAGGCAATTAATTGGTTTGGCTGCGATCGAATGTTCCGTTTACGCTGCGAAAGAGGAGAGCTCGTGGTTTGAAAAGCTTTCGGAAAGCTTGACCGTTTATGTGGAAGGAAGTCCGTCTTGGACTTCGTAAGCCCCTTGTGGGCTAGTGGCAGTGAAGGCTGCGTTTGGGCCTTGCGTAGGCGGAGGTCTGCGTTTCGATCCCCGTGGAGGGAGTTGTGCATGGATTAGTCATGTTTTTATTAAAACGTGTTTTGTGCCGCGAATTTTGGATTCTTCAAGGGCAGCCATTATAAGGTGTGATTATTTTCTTGATATGATTTTTGGCATTGTTTAGCATTGTTTAAAAGACATAGGAGAAATAAGGGGATATTTCTTTGGTTGTATTTTTGAGATTAGTCTTTTGCTATGCTAAATTTAAAAATGGAGATATAAGGTGTAAGTTTTGGTTGTTGTGTTTTTGGCTTCTTTGGTGGTTGTTTTTAAAGAAGAGAAGCTAAAAGGTGTATTAAGGAAAGTTTTTATATATGCTCATTTATCTTGGTTCTAACCCTAACTTGGTTGGAAGTTTGAGGGTTGTGTGTGGTGACAGCTTTAAGGATCAATTTTCTTCTACTCCAAAAAGGTATGGGCACATTTTCCTTATGAGTATGATTGGTGTATGTTTTTCTGAAATAAGGTTGGAGTGAAAAGGTTTTCAACTAGGTTTCCTTTGGTTGGGTGTAAATCCTATTTTCTGGTTTGTTGAAGACTTCTTATGCATTGTTATCCTTGATGAGAGTTTTGGTGAATGCATAATTTCTGGTTTGAGGTAGTGGAAGCATTGTGCACTAGGGTTTATGTTTGTGAGTCTTGCTACTTGCATTGAGTTGGTGGAACCCTTGGTTGGCTATTTTGAGTTTGATGGTTGAGTTGCTTCCATAGAGGTTGTTTGATCAAGTTATTGCTTTACTTGATTCATGATATTGGGCTTACTCCATTGAGTTGATTTGAGCAAGTTATTCTTTGCATTTGGTGATATTGTGTTGGTGGTTGTTTTGTTCAAATATCTTTGGAGGGAAAAGGATTTCTACTTGTTTCCTTTTCTTGTGATGATTGGTTGAATGCTTCAAGGTTGATGTTGAGTTGAATGGTGTTGGTTGACTAAACCTTGTTTGATGAGCATTGTTGTTGAAACCCTAATTGATGGTGAAAAGAACATGAGTATCATTGTTATGTGATTCTTTGCATAGTTGGCAATTGTTGGGGTTTCATGTTCTTGAAAGAAAACATTCTATCCTATCCATTTCAGATATTGAGTTGAGTTTTCAGATTTGAGATTGAGATTGAGCTGAGTTGATTTGAGTTGAGTTTTGAGATTGGGATTTGAGTATAGAACATATTGAGTCTCTAACAATTCTCTTTATGCTTCTATGAGTTTGACAAATCACATTGGGTCTCTAACAATTCACTTTGTGATTTCCTACTAAGAAAGTTTTTCTTGGTGAGCTTGCTGAGTTTTTGGACAGGTTCCGGTGGGGACTTGTGAGAGTTTTGGAGTTCGGTGGACTTTGACTTTTGGACAGTTTCGGTGGGGACTTGTGAGCATTTTTGGAGAGGTTTCGGTGGGGACTTGTGAGCAGATTTGGACAGGTCCTAGCGAGAGGACTTGTGAGCTGAGTTTGATAGTTCTATCAGAGAACTTGAGGACAGAGGTGCATTGGTTCTATGAGAAGAACCTGAGGACAGATTTGGCAAGTCTTTGAGAAGGCTTGTATGCGAGAGGATTGATTTGTTCAAGAGTTGGACAGATCGATCAGACGAGAGGAAGACTTGTACTAGATCGATTGACTATGTTTGGTACAGGTTGCTTGAGCTACTATGGACGTGATCATAGAAGGCAGAGGTCTCTTAGGCTAAGCATTGAGGATAGGAGGTCTTCGATGGAAAGGAGTTCCACGTTTTGGCAAGAGGTAGAGGCAGTTGATCTTATGAGGGATCATTTCCTAGAGGAGAGGAAGGTATCTCCTTGAAGAGCTTTATTGGGGAAGGTATCTCCTTTGAGCAGAGGCTCATAAATTCTGATTGGGGGAAGGTATCTCCTTTGGGCCGAGGCTCATAAACATTGTAATTGGGAAGGATTCCCAAAGAACTTTGAGATAACTTTTAGAGAAAAGTTTTGTGGACGTAGCCTAACCATTCTAGGTGAACCACGTTAAAATTGGTGTCACTTTGTGGATGATATTGTGCATTGCTTTGATATTGCTTTGGGTATATTGCTTTACTATTTTGAAGTATAAAGGAAAAAGTAAAAAGAGGTCTTATACTATTCACCCCCCTCTCAGTATAAGCTTGTGTTCTTCAATTGGTATCAGAGCAGGTGCCTTCGAAAAGTTTAACAACTTGAAGGAAAAGCTAGTAAAGAACACAATGGATTATTCAAGTGGCAATGCAACACCTATTCTTGATGGGTCAGATTTTGGTCTTTGGAGTGCAAGGATGAAGGTTCATCTAATGGCACTTGGTAATGAGGTATGGGAAGTGATTGAAGATGAGTACACTATTCCTGAACATGGTCCTAATACTAAAGAAGAAAGGCTCCTACATCACAGCAATTCAAAAGCAATGAATGCAATCCTGAAAGGCTTATAGAAAGCAGATCTCACCAAAGTGATTCACTGCAAGACAACTAGTGAAATGTGGAATCGAGTTGAAGGTGGTTCATACGGGTGATACAAATGTCGGAAAGGCCAAGTTGAGACACTTCAAAGGTATGTTTGAACAACTCAAGATGAATGATGATGAAAATATTAGTGACTACATGCTTCGTATGGATGAGGTTGTTAACTCCATGAAAGACTTAGGTCTTGAGCTTGCTGAAAATGATGTTTGTGATAAGATTTTAAGATCTCTTCCTAATAGATTTAGTGAAAATATTTCTGCTATTGAGGAAGCTAAAGATTTGGATAAGTTGAAAAAGGATGAGCTCCATAGTATACTTGCGGCATTTGAGTTGAGAACTCAAGTGAAGGTTGATGTCAAGAAAGAGGCGGCTTTCAAGGCTACCAAGGAATCCAAGGGTAAATAGCTTCAAGATAGTGATGAGTCTTCTAGTGATGAAGAGGCATATTACAGAAAGAAAGGCAAGTTCTCTAGAAAGCACAAAAGTATGAAAAATATAAGATGTTTCAATTGTGGAAAGTTTGGTCATTATGCTACTGATTGTACTGTTCCCAAGAATGAAAGTGATGAAGATAAATAGGATTCTAAGAGCAAGGATTCTGAAAAGCACAAGCATCACAGGAAAAACAAAGATGAGCACAACAATCAAGGAAAGAGGTATTCTCACAAGCACAAGAAGAGTTTCTACCTAGACAAAGCAAGTAAGTGTTCTAGTAGTGATAGTGAAAGTTCTTCAAGTGATAATGAAAATGAGATGTTGTTCATATCGAGAAAAAGAGGAAGAACCGAAACATAGATTCATTATCATGAAATGTCTTAGATGTGGAAATTTTGGTCACCTTGAGGATGATTGCACAAATAATGATTTGGTTTCTAGTATGTATGAGGATGCTTCAGAAAACTATAAGGAAGATGCATGTATGGTCTTTGAAAAGGGTAGCACCTCTAGTGATAAGAAATCTGAAAAAGGCTTTGATGATTCAAAAAGCAAACAAATAAAGGATCTTGAAAGTGAACTTATTAGTGCTCTTAGTGTTTTGGAAAAGGAAAGAAAGAAGAATGCTAGACTCAAGGATAAGTTAGATGAATGTTGTATGGAGAGAGATGATCTTATAGAAAGTCTTGACTTCTCTATAGCTAAGACACAAGAACTCAAGGATGAGTTAGAGTCTAAGGTTCTTGAGTATAATGAGTTAGAACAAAAAATGGCTTCTTTGAAAGAGGAAACTAAAGAGTACAAGGATAAGCTTTACGAGGTTTCAAGATAGCTCCAAAAAGGTAAAGTCCATCATCAAAGATCAAAGAAGGGCAACGAGATAAAACAGGTCTTGGTTTTGGTAAGAAACACAAGGAACAAGTTGGGGAATCTAGTAAGAGATTCCAAAAAGAAGAGAGTTCCGATGAGGAGAGTATTTCGAGAGAAAGAGTCCTTGAGTGATAGATGCACAGAAACAGAAAATAGGAAACAGAAAAAGGGGAGAAAGTTTACGGGACCTAGAAGGTCATTTACAGGAAAGTTTAATGGCGAGATGTTTTGCTTGTCACGAGTTTGGTCACATGGCTTCACATTGCATGACTCAAGTAAGGAAGGTAAATGACAGTTTCGAGAGGTGGTAATTTCTTTCAAGGGTATTGCTACTCTTGTAAACGATTTGGGCATAAGGCAATTTTTTGCAAGGCTAATAATAGGAATAGGGTTAGTCAAAACAGGTGGATTCAAAGAACAGGTATGCCTAAAAGAAATAACATTGTTACTTGTTATAAGTGCAACAATGAAGGTCACACAACTAGACGGTGTAGAGCTGAACTTCCAAGGTACAGGAACAGGAACAGTGGTATGAACAGGTCCAAGGATCAAGGCATGGATAAGAACAGGAATGATAACAGGAACAAGAATAGTGACAGGAACAGGAACAGGAATATGGACAAGGAGAACAAGAGAAGACATGGTAAGGCAGCTATAGACACTGATGATGATCAGTGCCTAATGGGAGTTTTACTCCCACCCCAAAATTAAACACCTCAACAGGAGGTGGGGGAGGGACTAAGCTAAGAGGCTCATTCTTAGTCCCAAGCCCCAAAGGTGACCCTTTGCCATTGATGACAAAGGGGGAGAGATATGAGTAAGGGGGAGAGCCTCAAGACAGGGGGAGCTATTTATGTTGAGTTTATGTGTTGTTGAGAAGCATGGTTTGCCATCAATGACAAAGGGGGAGATTGTTGGCAATTTTGGGTTTGAGATCCTAGCTTCTTGTCTATGAGTTGTCATTGATGTCAAAAGGAAATGACATTAATGTTAAGAGGATGTGTTGGCTTCAAAGGTGGAAGATTCCAAGAGAATCTTTTTAAGAGAATCCGGAGAGATTCCATTGGCAATGGTTTTTATTAAAACCAATGGAGGTTCTCTTTATTATTTATTTAATTATTATTTAAAACCCTTCAAGGTTTTAATTAATTAATTATTTAATTAATTAAGGGAGAAATTATTTTTAATTTATTAAAAATACTTTAAGGGTTTTTAAACCCTTTAGAAAGCAAATTTTGATTAAATTCGAAATTACTTTTCTTTGTAGCCGACGTGTTCTAAAGTCCACGTATGGACTATAAATATGAGAAGGTTCCTAAGGTTAAACCCTCTTGGAAAATCGAAGGCAATTAATTGGTTTGGCTGCGATCGAATGTTCTGTTTACGCTGCGAAAGAGGAGAGCTCGTGGTTTGAAAAGCTTTCGAAAAGCTTGACCGTTTATGTGGAAGGAAGTCCGTCTTGGACTTCGTAAGCCCCTTGTGGGCTAGTGGCAGCGAAGGCTGCGTTTGGGCCTTGCGTAGGCGGAGGTCTACGTTTCGATCCCCGTGGAGGGAGTCTGTGCATGGATTAGTCACGTTTTTATTAAAACGTGTTTTGTGCCGCGAATTTTGGATTCTTCAAGGGCAGCCATTATAAGGTGTGATTATTTTCTTGATATGATTTTTGGCATTGTTTAGCATTGTTTAAAAGACATAGGAGAAATAAGGGGATATTTCTTTGGTTGTATTTTTGAGATTAGTCTTTTGCTATGCTAAATTTAAAAATGGAGATATAAGGTGTAAGTTTTGGTTGTTGTGTTTTTGGCTTCTTTGGTGGTTGTTTTTAAAGAAGAGAAGCTAAAAGGTGTATTAAGGAAAGTTTTTATATATGCTCATTTATCTTGGTTCTAACCCTAACTTGGTTGGAAGTTTGAGGGTTGTGTGTGGTGACAGACTTTAAGGATCAATTTTCTTCTACTCCAAAAAGGTATGGGCACATTTTCCTTATGAGTATGATTGGTGTATGTTTTCTGAAATAAGGTTGGAGTGAAAAGGTTTTCAACTAGGTTTCCTTTGGTTGGGTGTAAATCCTATTTTCTGGTTTGTTGAAGACTTCTTATGCATTGTTATCCTTGATGAGAGTTTTTGGTGAATGCATAATTTTGGTTTGAGGTAGTGGAAGCATTGTGCACTAGGGTTTATGTTTGTGAGTCTTGCTACTTGCATTGAGTTGGTGGAACCCTTGGTTGGCTGTTTTGAGTTTGATGGTTGAGTTGCTTCCATAGAGGTTGTTTGATCAAGTTATTGCTTTACTTGATTCATGATATTGGGCTTACTCCATTGAGTTGATTTGAGCAAGTTATTCTTTGCATTTGGTGATATTGTGTTGGTGGTTGTTTTGTTCAAATATCTTTGGAGGGAAAAGGATTTCTACTTGTTTCCTTTTCTTGTGATGATTGGTTGAATGCTTCAAGGTTGATGTTGAGTTGAATGGTGTTGGTTGACTAAACCTTGTTTGATGAGCATTGTTGTTGAAACCCTAATTGATGGTGAAAAGAACATGAGTATCATTGTTATGTGATTCTTTGCATAGTTGGCAATTGTTGGGGTTTCATGTTCTTGAAAGAAAACATTCTATCCTATCCATTTCAGATATTGAGTTGAGTTTTCAGATTTGAGATTGAGATTGAGCTGAGTTGATTTGAGTTGAGTTTTGAGATTGGGATTTGAGTATAGAACATATTGAGTCTCTAACAATTCTCTTTATGCTTCTATGAGTTTGACAAATCACATTGGGTCTCTAACAATTCACTTTGTGATTTCCTACTAAGAAAGTTTTTCTTGGTGAGCTTGCTGAGTTTTTGGACAGGTTCAGTGGGGACTTGTGAGTTTTGGACAGTTCGATGGGGACTTGTGAGTTTTGGACAAGTTCTGGTGGGGACTTGTGAGCATTTTTGGACAGGTTTCGGTGGGGACTTGTGAGCAGATTTGGACAGGTCCTAGCAGAGGACTTGTGAGCTGAGTTTGATAGTTCTATCGAGAGAACTTGAGGACAGAGGTGCATTGGTTCTATGAGAAGAACCTGAGGACAGATTTGGCAAGTCTTTGAGAAGGCTTGTATGCAGAGGATTGATTTGTTCAAGAGTTGGACAGATCTGATAGACAGAGGAAGACTTGTACTAGACCAACTGACTATGTTTGGTACAGATAGCTGAGCTATTATGGACGTGATCATAGAAGGCAGAGGTCTCTTAGGCTAAGCATTGAGGACAGGAGGTCTTCGATGGAAAGGAGTTCCACGTGCTGGCAAGAGGTAGAGGCGATTGATCTTCTCAAGGGATCATTTCCAGAGCGAGAGGGAAGGTATCTCCTTTGAGCGAGAGGCTCATAAATTCTGATTGGGGAAGGTATCTCCTTTGAGCAGAGGCTCATAAATTCTGATTGGGGAAGGTATCTCCTTTGGGCTGAGGCTCATAAACATTGTAATTGGGAAGGATTCCCAAAGAACTTTGAGATAACTTTTAGAGAAAAGTTTTGTGGATGTAGCCCAACCATTCTAGGTGAACCACGTTAAAATTGGTGTCACTTTGTGGATGATATTGTGCATTGCTTTGATATTGCTTTGGGTATATTGCTTTACTATTTTGAAGTATAAAGGAAAAAGTAAAAAGAGGTCTTATACTTGTTCACCCCCCCTCTCAGTATAAGCTTGTGTTCTTCAATTGGTATCGAGAGCAGGTGCCTTCGAAAAGTTTAACAACTTGAAGGAAAAGCTAGTAAAGAACACAATGGATTATTCAAGTGGCAATGCAACACCTATTCTTGATGGGTCAGATTTTGGTCTTTGGAGTGCAAGGATGAAGGTTCATCTAATGGCACTTGGTAATGAGGTATGGGAAGTGATTGAAGATGAGTACACTATTCCTGAACATGGTCCTAATACTAAAGAAGAAAGGCTCCTACATCACAACAATTCAAAAGCAATGAATGCAATCTTGAAAGGCTTATAGAAAGCAGATCTCACCAAAGTGATTCACTGCAAGACAGCTAGTGAAATGTGGAATCGATTGAAGGTGGTTCATACAGGTGATACAAATGTCGGAAAGGCCAAGTTGAGACACTTCAAAGGTATGTTTGAACAACTCAAGATGAATGATGATGAAAATATTAGTGACTACATGCTTCGTATGGATGAGGTTGTTAACTCCATGAAAGACTTAGGTCTTGAGCTTGCTGAAAATGATGTTTGTGATAAGATTTTAAGATCTCTTCCTAATAGATTTAGTGAAAATATTTTTGCTATTGAGGAAGCTAAAGATTTGGATAAGTTGAAAAAGGATGAGCTCCATAGTATACTTGCGGCATTTGAGTTGAGAACTCAAGTGAAGGTTGATGTCAAGAAAGAGGCGACTTTCAAGGCTACCAAGGAATCCAAGGGTAAACGACTTCAAGATAGTGATGAGTCTTCTAGTGATGAAGAGGCATATTACAACAAGAAAGGCAAGTTCTCTAGAAAGCACAAAAGTATGAAAAATATAAGATGTTTCAATTGTGGAAAGTTTGGTCATTATGCTACTGATCTGTCATTGTTCCCAAGAATGAAAGTGATGAAGATAAACAGGATTCTAAGAGCAAGGATTCAGAAAAGCACAAGCATCACGGGAAAAACAAAGATGAGCACAACAATCAAGGAAAGAGGTATTCTCACAAGCACAAGAAGAGTTTCTACCTAGACAAAGCAAGTAAGTGTTCTAGTAGTGATAGTGAAAGTTCTTCAAGTGATAATGAAAATGAGATGTTGTTCATATCGAAAAAGAGGAAGAACCGAAACATAGATTCATTATCATGAAATGTCTTAGATGTGGAAATTTTGGTCACCTTGAGGATGATTGCACAAATAATGATTTGGTTTCTAGTATGTATGAGGATGCTTCAGAAAACTATAAGGAAGATGCATGTATGGTCTTTGAAAAGGGTAGCACCTCTAGTGATAAGAAATCTGAAAAAGGCTTTGATGATTCAAAAAGCAAACAAATAAAGGATCTTGAAAGTGAACTTATTAGTGCTCTTAGTGTTTTGGAAAAGGAAAGAAAGAAGAATGCTAGACTCAAGGATAAGTTAGATGAATGTTGTATGGAGAGAGATGATCTTATAGAAAGTCTTGACTTCTCTATAGCTAAGACACAAGAACTCAAGGATGAGTTAGAGTCTAAGGTTCTTGAGTATAATGAGTTAGAACAAAAAATGGCTTCTTTGAAAGAGGAAACTAAAGAGTACAAGGATAAGCTTTACGAGGTTTCAAGATAGCTCCAAAAAGGTAAAGTCCATCATCAAAGGTCAAAGAAGGGCAACGAGATAAAACAGGTCTTGGTTTTGGTAAGAAACACAAGGAACAAGTTGGGGAATCTAGTAAGAGATTTCAAAAAGAAGAGAGCTCCGATGAGGAAAGTATTTTAGAAAGATTCCTTGAGTGATAGATGCATAGAAACAGAAAATAGGAAACAGAAAAAGGGGAGAAAGTTTACAGGACCTAGAAGGTCATTTACAGGAAATTTTAATGGTAGATGTTTTGCTTGTCACGGGTTTGGTCACATGGCTTCACATTGCATGACTCAAGTAAGGAAGGTAAATGACAGTTTCAGAGGTGGTAATTTCTTTCAAGGGTATTGCTACTCTTGTAAATAGTTTGGGCATAAGGCAATTTTTTGCAAGGCTAATAACAGGAACAGGGTTAGTCGAACAGGTGGATTCAAAGAACAGGTATGCCTAAAAGAAATAACATTGTTACTTGTTATAAGTGCAACAATGAAGGTCACACAACTAGACAGTGTAGAGCTGAACTTCCAAGGTACAAGAACAGGAACAGTGGTATGAACAGGTCCAAGGATCAAGGCATGGATAAGAACAGGAATGATAACAGGAACAGGAACAGTGACAAGAACAGGAACAGGAATATGGACAAGGAGAACAAGAGAAGACATGGTAAGGCAGCTATAGACACTGATGATGATCAGTGCTCATTGGGAGTTTTACTCCCACCCCAAAATTAAACACCTCAACAGGAGGTGGGGGAGGGACTAAGCTAAGAGGCTCATTCTTAGTCCCAAGCCCCAAAGGTGACCCTTTGCCATTGATGACAAAGGGGGAGAGATATGAGTAAGGGGGAGAGCCTCAAGACAAGGGGAGTCTATTTATGTTGAGTTTATGTGTTGTTGAGAAGCATGGTTTGCCATCAATGACAAAGGGGGAGATTGTTGGCAATTTTGGGTTTGAGATCCTAGCTTCTTGTCTATGAGTTGTCATTGATGTCAAAAGGAAATGACATTAATGTTAAGAGGATGTGTTGGCTTCAAAGGTGGAAGATTCCAAGAGAATATTTTTAAGAGAATCCGAGAGAGATTCCATTGGCAATGGTTTTTATTAAAACCAATGGAGGTTCTCTTTATTATTTATTTAATTATTATTTAAAACCCTTCAAGGTTTTAATTAATTAATTATTTAATTAATTAAGGGAGAAATTATTTTTAATTTATTAAAAATACTTTAAGGGTTTTTAAACCCTTTAGAAAGCAAATTTCGATTAAATTCGAAATTACTTTTCTTTGCAGCCGACGTGTTCTAAAGTCCACGTATGGACTATAAATATGAGAAGGTTCCTAAGGTTAAACCCTCTTGGAAAATCGAAGGCAATTAATTGGTTTGGCTGCGATCGAATGTTCTATTTATGCTGCGAAAGAGGAGAGCTCGTGGTTTGAAAAGCTTTCGGAAAGCTTGACCGTTTATGTGGAAGGAAGTCCGTCTTGGACTTCGTAAGCCCCTTGTGGGCTAGTGGCAGCGAAGGCTGCGTTTGGGCCTTGCGTAGGCGGAGGTCTGCGTTTCGATCCCCGTGGAGGGAGTTGTGCATGGATTAGTCACGTTTTTATTAAAACGTGTTTTGTGCTGCGAATTTTGGATTCTTCAAGGGCAGCCATTATAAGGTGTGATTATTTTCTTGATATGATTTTTGGCATTGTTTAGCATTGTTTAAAAGACATAGGAGAAATAAGGGGATATTTCTTTGGTTGTATTTTTGAGATTAGTCTTTTGCTATGCTAAATTTAAAAATGGAGATATAAGGTGTAAGTTTTGGTTGTTGTGTTTTTGGCTTCTTTGGTGGTTGTTTTTAAAGAAGAGAAGCTAAAAGGTGTATTAAGGAAAGTTTTTATATATGCTCATTTATCTTGGTTCTAACCCTAACTTGGTTGGAAGTTTGAGGGTTGTGTGTGGTGACGGCTTTAAGGATCAATTTTCTTCTACTCCAAAAAGGTATGGGCACATTTTCCTTATGAGTATGATTGGTGTATGTTTTCTGAAATAAGGTTGGAGTGAAAAGGTTTTCAACTAGGTTTCCTTTGGTTGGGTGTAAATCCTATTTTCTGGTTTGTTGAAGACTTCTTATGCATTGTTATCCTTGATGAGAGTTTTGGTGAATGCATAATTTTGGTTTGAGGTAGTGGAAGCATTGTGCACTAGGGTTTATGTTTGTGAGTCTTGCTACTTGCATTGAGTTGGTGGAACCCTTGGTTGGTTGTTTTGAGTTTGATGGTTGAGTTGCTTCCATAGAGGTTGTTTGATCAAGTTATTGCTTTACTTGATTCATGATATTGGGCTTACTCCATTGAGTTGATTTGAGCAAGTTATTCTTTGCATTTGGTGATATTGTGTTGGTGGTTGTTTTGTTCAAATATCTTTGGAGGGAAAAGGATTTCTACTTGTTTCCTTTTCTTGTGATGATTGGTTGAATGCTTCAAGGTTGATGTTGAGTTGAATGGTGTTGGTTGACTAAACCTTGTTTGATGAGCATTGTTGTTGAAACCCTAATTGATGGTGAAAAGAACATGAGTATCATTGTTATGTGATTCTTTGCATAGTTGGCAATTGTTGGGGTTTCATGTTCTTGAAAGAAAACATTCTATCCTATCCATTTCAGATATTGAGTTGAGTTTTCAGATTTGAGATTGAGATTGAGCTGAGTTGATTTGAGTTGAGTTTTGAGATTGGGATTTGAGTATAGAACATATTGAGTCTCTAACAATTCTCTTTATGCTTCTATGAGTTTGACAAATCACATTGGGTCTCTAACAATTCACTTTGTGATTTCCTACTAAGAAAGTTTTTCTTGGTGAGCTTGCTGAGTTTTTGGACAGTTCTGGACTGTGGGGAGTTGGGATGTTGATTGGTGGGGACTTGTGAGTAGATTTTGGACAGGTTTCGGTGGGGACTTGTGAGCAGATTTGGACAGGTCCTAGGAGAGGACTTGTGAGTGAGTTTGATAGTTCTATCAGAGAACTTGAGGACAGAGGTGCATTGGTTCTATGAGAAGAACCTGAGGACAGTTGGCAAGTCTTTGAGAAGGCTTGTATGCAGAGGATTGATTTGTTCAAGAGTTGGACAGATCCGATAGACAGAGGAAGACTTGTACTAGACCGACTGATTATGTTTGGTACAGGTTGCTTGAGCTATTGTGGACGTGATCATAGAAGGGAGAGGTCTCTTAGGCTAAGCATTGAGGATAGGAGGTCTTCGATGGAAAGGAGTTCCACGTGCTTGGCAAGAGGTAGAGGCGAGTTGATCTTACGAGGGATCATTTCCAGAGCGAGGGGGAAGGTATCTCCTTTGAGCAGAGGCTCATAAATTTTGATTGGGGAAGGTATCTCCTTTGAGCAGAGGCTCATAAATTTTGATTGGGGAAGGTATCTCCTTTGGGCCGAGGCTCATAAACATTGTAATTGGGAAGGATTCCCAAAGAACTTTGAGATAACTTTTAGAGAAAAGTTTTGTGGATGTAGCCCAACCATTATGGGTGAACCACGTTAAAATTGGTGTCACTTTGTGGATGATATTGTGCATTGCTTTGATATTGCTTTGGGTATATTGCTTTACTATTTTGAAGTATAAAGGAAAAAGTAAAAAGAGGTCTTATCTTGTTCACCCCCCTCTCAGTATAAGCTTGTGTTCTTCAATTGGTATCAGAGCAGGTGCCTTCGAAAAGTTTAACGACTTGAAGGAAAAGCTAGTAAAGAACACAATGGATCATTCAAGTGGCAATGCAACACCTATTCTTGATGGGTCAGATTTTGGTCTTTGGAGTGCAAGGATGAAGGTTCATCTAATGGCACTTGGTAATGAGGTATGGGAAGTGATTGAAGATGAGTACACTATTCCTGAACATGGTCCTAATACTAAAGAAGAAAGGCTCCTACATCACAGCAATTCAAAAGCAATGAATGCAATCCTGAAAGGCTTACAGAAACGAGATCTCACCAAAGTGATTCACTGCAAGACAACTAGTGAAATGTGGAATCGGTTGAAGGTGGTTCATACGGGTGATACAAATGTCGAGAAAGGCCAAGTTGAGACACTTCAAAGGTATGTTTGAACAACTCAAGATGAATGATGATGAAAATATTAGTGACTACATGCTTCGTATGGATGAGGTTGTTAACTCCATGAAAGACTTAGGTCTTGAGCTTGCTGAAAATGATGTTTGTGATAAGATTTTAAGATCTCTTCCTAATAGATTTAGTGAAAATATTTTTGCTATTGAGGAAGCTAAAGATTTGGATAAGTTGAAAAAGGATGAGCTCCATAGTATACTTGCGGCATTTGAGTTGAGAACTCAAGTGAAGGTTGATGTCAAGAAAGAGGCAACTTTCAAGGCTACCAAGGAATCCAAGGGTAAATAGCTTCAAGATAGTGATGAGTCTTCTAGTGATGAAGAGGCATATTACAGCAAGAAAGGCAAGTTCTCTAGAAAGCACAAAAGTATGAAAAATATAAGATGTTTCAATTGTGGAAAGTTTGGTCATTATGCTATTGACTATACTATTCCCAAGAATGAAAGTGATGAAGATAAACAGGATTCTAAGAGCAAGGATTCTGAAAAGCACAAGCATCACAGGAAAAACAAAGATGAGCACAACAATCAAGGAAAGAGGTATTCTCACAAGCACAAGAAGAGTTTCTACCTAGACAAAGCAAGTAAGTGTTCTAGTAGTGATAGTGAAAGTTCTTCAAGTGATAATGAAAATGAGATGTTGTTCATATCAGAAAAAGAGGAAGAACCGAAACATAGATTCATTATCATGAAATGTCTTAGATGTGGAAATTTTGGTCACCTTGAGGATGATTGCACAAATAATGATTTGGTTTCTAGTATGTATGAGGATGCTTCAGAAAACTATAAGGAAGATGCATGTATGGTCTTTGAAAAGGGTAGCACCTCTAGTGATAAGAAATCTGAAAAAGGCTTTGATGATTCAAAAAGCAAACAAATAAAGGATCTTGAAAGTGAACTTATTAGTGCTCTTAGTGTTTTGGAAAAGGAAAGAAAGAAGAATGCTAGACTCAAGGATAAGTTAGATGAATGTTGTATGGAGAGAGATGATCTTATAGAAAGTCTTGACTTCTCTATAGCTAAGACACAAGAACTCAAGGATGAGTTAGAGTCTAAGGTTCTTGAGTATAATGAGTTAGAACAAAAAATGGCTTCTTTGAAAGAGGAAACTAAAGAGTACAAGGATAAGCTTTACGAGGTTTCAAGATAGCTCCAAAAAGGTAAAGTCCATCATCAAAGATCAAAGAAGGGCAACGAGATAAAACAGGTCTTGGTTTTGGTAAGAAACACAAGGAACAAGTTGGGGAATCTAGTAAGAGATTCCAAAAAGAAGAGAGTTCTGATGAGGAGAGTATTTCAGAGAAAGAGTCCTTGAGTGATAGATGCACAGAAACAGAAAATAGGAAACAGAAAAAGGGGAGAAAGTTTACGGGACCTAGAAGGTCATTTACGAGGAAAGTTTAATGGCGGATGTTTTGCTTGTCACGGGTTTGGTCACATGGCTTCACATTGCATGACTCAAGTAAGGAAGGTAAATGACAGTTTCAGAGGTGGTAATTTCTTTCAAGGGTATTGCTACTCTTGTAAACGATTTGGGCATAAGGCAATTTTTTGCAAGGCTAATAACAGGAACAGGGTTAGTCAGAACAGGTGGATTCAAAGAACAGGTATGCCTAAAAGAAATAACATTGTTACTTGTTATAAGTGCAACAATGAAGGTCACACAGCTAGACAGTGTAGAGCTGAACTTCCAAGGTACAAGAACAGGAACGGTGGTATGAACAGGTCCAAGGATCAAGGCATGGATAAGAACAGGGAATGATAACAGGAACAGGAACAGTGACAGGAACAGGAACAGGAATATGGACAAGGAGAACAAGAGAAGACATGGTAAGGCAGCTATAGACACTGATGATGATCAGTGCCTATTGGGAGTTTTACTCCCACCCCAGAATTAAACACCTCAACAGGAGGTGGGGGAGGGACTAAGCTAAGAGGCTCATTCTTAGTCCCAAGCCCCAAAGGTGACCCTTTGCCATTGATGACAAAGGGGGAGAGATATGAGTAAGGGGGAGAGCCTCAAGACAGGGGGAGTTATTTATGTTGAGTTTATGTGTTGTTGAGAAGCATGGTTTGCCATCAATGACAAAGGGGGAGATTGTTGGCAATTTTGGGTTTGAGATCCTAGCTTCTTGTCTATGAGTTGTCATTGATGTCAAAAGGAAATGACATTAATGTTAAGAGGATGTGTTGGCTTCAAAGGTGGAAGATTCCAAGAGAATATTTTTAAGAGAATCCGGAGAGATTCCATTGGCAATGGTTTTTATTAAAACCAATGGAGGTTCTCTTTATTATTTATTTAATTATTATTTAAAACCCTTCAAGGTTTTAATTAATTAATTATTTAATTAATTAAGGGAGAAATTATTTTTAATTTATTAAAAATACTTTAAGGGTTTTTAAACCCTTTAGAAAGCAAATTTCGATTAAATTCGAAATTACTTTTCTTTGCGACCGACGTGTTCTAAAGTCCACGTATGGACTATAAATATGAGAAGGTTCCTAAGGTTAAACCCTCTTGGAAAATCGAAGGCAATTAATTGGTTTGGCTGCGATCGAATGTTCTATTTACGCTGCGAAAGAGGAGAGCTCGTGGTTTGAAAAGCTTTCGAAAAGCTTGACCGTTTATGTGGAAGGAAGTCCGTCTTGGACTTCGTAAGCCCCTTGTGGGCTAGTGGCAATGAAGGCTGCGTTTGGGCCTTGCGTAGGCGGAGGTCTACGTTTCGATCCCCGTGGAGGGAGCTGTGCATGGATTAGTCACGTTTTTATTAAAACGTGTTTTGTGCCATGAATTTTGGATTCTTCAAGGGCAGCCATTATAAGGTGTGATTATTTTCTTGATATGATTTTTGGCATTGTTTAGCATTGTTTAAAAGACATAGGAGAAATAAGGGGATATTTCTTTGGTTGTATTTTTGAGATTAGTCTTTTGCTATGCTAAATTTAAAAATGGAGATATAAGGTGTAAGTTTTGGTTGTTGTGTTTTTGGCTTCTTTGGTGGTTGTTTTTAAAGAAGAGAAGCTAAAAGGTGTATTAAGGAAAGTTTTTATATATGCTCATTTATCTTGGTTCTAACCCTAACTTGGTTGGAAGTTTGAGGGTTGTGTGTGGTGACAGATTTAAGGATCAATTTTCTTCTACTCCAAAAAGGTATGGGCACATTTTCCTTATGAGTATGATTGGTGTATGTTTTTCTGAAATAAGGTTGGAGTGAAAAGGTTTTCAACTAGGTTTCCTTTGGTTGGGTGTAAATCCTATTTTCTGGTTTGTTGAAGACTTCTTATGCATTGTTATCCTTGATGAGAGTTTTGGTGAATGCATAATTCTGGTTTGAGGTAGTGGAAGCATTGTGCACTAGGGTTTATGTTTGTGAGTCTTGCTACTTGCATTGAGTTGGTGGAACCCTTGGTTGGCTATTTTGAGTTTGATGGTTGAGTTGCTTCCATAGAGGTTGTTTGATCAAGTTATTGCTTTACTTGATTCATGATATTGGGCTTACTCCATTGAGTTGATTTGAGCAAGTTATTCTTTGCATTTGGTGATATTGTGTTGGTGGCTGTTTTGTTCAAATATCTTTGGAGGGAAAAGGATTTCTACTTGTTTCCTTTTCTTGTGATGATTGGTTGAATGCTTCAAGGTTGATGTTGAGTTGAATGGTGTTGGTTGACTAAACCTTGTTTGATGAGCATTGTTGTTGAAACCCTAATTGATGGTGAAAAGAACATGAGTATCATTGTTATGTGATTCTTTGCATAGTTGGCAATTGTTGGGGTTTCATGTTCTTGAAAGAAAACATTCTATCCTATCCATTTCAGATATTGAGTTGAGTTTTCAGATTTGAGATTGAGATTGAGCTGAGTTGATTTGAGTTGAGTTTTGAGATTGGGATTTGAGTATAGAACATATTGAGTCTCTAACAATTCTCTTTATGCTTCTATGAGTTTGACAAATCACATTGGGTCTCTAACAATTCACTTTGTGATTTCCTACTAAGAAAGTTTTTCTTGGTGAGCTTGCTGAGTTTTTGGACAGGTTCCGGTGGGGACTTGTGAGTAGTTTTTGGACAGGTTCCGGTGGGGACTTGTGAGCAGTTTTGGACAGGTTTCGATGGGGACTTGTGAGCAGATTTGGACAGGTCCTAGCAGAGGACTTGTGAGCTGAGTTTGATAGTTCTATCGAGAGAACTTGAGGACAGAGGTGCATTGGTTCTATGAGAAGAACCCGAGGACAGTTGGCAAGTCTTTGAGAAGGCTTGTATGCAGAGGATTGATTTGTTCAAGAGTTGGACAGATCGACGGAGAGAGGAAGACTTGTACTAGACCGACTGACTGTGTTTGGTATAGGTTGTTGAGCTGCTGTGGACATGATCATAGAAGGCAGAGGTCTCTTAGGCTAAGCATTGAGGACAGGAGGTCTTTGGTGGAAAGGAGTTCCACGTGCTGGCAAGAGGTAGAGGCGGTTGATCTTCGAGGGATCATTTCAGAGGAGAGGGGAAGGTATCTCATTTAAGTAGAGGCTCATAAATTTTGATTGGGGGAAGGTATCTCCTTTGAGAGAGGCTCATAAATTCTGATTGGGGGAAGGTATCTCCTTTGGGCCGAGGCTCATAAACATTGTAATTGGGAAGGATTCCCAAAGAACTTTGAGATAACTTTTAGAGAAAAGTTTTGTGGACGTAGCCTGACCATTACGGGTGAACCACGTTAAAATTGGTGTCACTTTGTGGATGATATTGTGCATTGCTTTGATATTGCTTTGGGTATATTGCTTTACTGTTTTGAAGTATAAAGGAAAAAATAAAAAGAGATCTTATACTGTTCACCCCCCTTCTTAGTATAAGCTTGTGTTCTTCACTCTAACTATGCCAGAAATATTCCCTGTTGTTGTTGTTGTCTTTGTGTTGAACTTGCTTTCTGCTGTTGACTGTAGGTATTAACCTTTTTCCCCTTTTTAATTTGTTATAGCTGTTTTATATGTTCATCAATCAATTTCCAAAATCTTGTATCAAATGTGGCTGCAATCCTTAGCATGTTCATTTCCTGCAAGATTTTTTTTTTTGTACAACAATAATAGGCATGCTCCTATCATATTGAAACAGTAACATTTCCACAACATTTACCATAAGTGTGGTTTATTAATAATCTCTTCCTCATCACTTGGTTCACAGTCGAATATTTAAAGGATTTCCTTAAATACCTCTTCTATATCTAAGGCTTCTAAGCATTGGTCTAGGGATAGGCCAATATCTGCCAGTTTCACTGTAGCATCTTTTATTAGGTCATTCATTTTAGTTACATAATTTATCCATCTCTCTTGGTTTGCTCCAAACATGGCTGCTTTTAAGAACTCAAAATTGATCTGGATCTTATTGTCATTAGGTGTCATTATTTCTTGTCCTTGTAACTATTCAAAATGATCTCCTGCAAAGTCTAGGGTAGGGTAGATGATTCCAAAATCCTCTTCTCTTTCCTGCATCAAGGTCATAATTTCTTGAGCAGTTATTTGGATTACCCTTATTTGTCTGAACATTTCGAAAAAACCTTTGGCATGAGCTCTTATTCTCCTTAACATATCCTTTTTCATTACATTCATATCGTATACATGATATTGAACCTTTGTCACTGATGGGGGTTGTGCACTTGGAGTTTCTCTTCATGTCAATACTTCATTTTGCTTACTTCTTACTGCTTTTAACTCTACCTTTTCCTCCTCCTCTTTGCTCAATTGTTTTCTTAGTTTATCAATTGTTTCAACAAATTGGTCTATGTCTTAGACCTGCACTACTTTAGCAACTTCTGCCATCTCTCCCTCTTTTTATAGCACTTATGAACCCCCTGTTTCCTAATTAACTTTGAAGACTAGTGGATTTTGTAGAGGAGGAATATTGATTTATGCCAAATCTGATATAGGTGCCTCTGATTTACCTTCTTTAGTGAGTTGTTCTCCTATATTCCCCATCCCTGCTACTAACTGTAATTCTTGTTCATTTGTAGTAGTGAAGGTGGTCTTCTCATATGTTCTCTCCAAAACAACTTGGGTAGTAGGCAAAGACAATCTGGATCTCTTCATTTCCATAGGAGTTACCTCTTTTTGATTCTTCACTAGGTGGCTTCAAAAAAGGCCACCTAATCCACCAGCTTCTCCTAGTATTCATTTGTATCACTGATGGAATTTTAATCTTCTATCCCTTTATTTTTATAGAGGTAGGGATGACCATGGGTGCCAATTTCTTCACACTAGTTACATATAATACATTATCAGAAATGGAAACTACAACTTGCGCTATGGGCGACGCTTCTTGAGTGGATGCAGTTACCATTTCCTTTCTTTTATCTGCATTGGTTTGTTGAGAAGCTTCTTGAGGAATATTTGGTGCTGCTTCTATTCAAATTTGAGCATTCTGAGGGGGGATGACTTATTTTTCTATTACATTAGCAGCTTTAAAAGTGACCTCCATTAGATCGATACCCTATTCTTCTATTAATTTTAATAAGTGGTCTTCCTTGATTGTTGGGCCTGTCCTTGGCATAACAGGTGCTACAACATCCAATGAATTTTCTCGAAGCCTTCTTAGTTCTGTAGGGTAATCATAGGCTTCATAAACCTATGTGCTACCTCTTTTTTTTTGAGGGAATTTATTCTACTACCTGCAAATCTAATCCTTTCTCAATGGCTTCTACCAAGCTTTCTTCGAAAGCATCTTCACGATGTCTTATTCGAGCATATTCTCTCTTTTCCATCATTCTACTGTATGTTCCCTTTGGATAATAGAATATCCAAGATATTTCATCTAATACCATGTTTTCCAATTCAAACTCTAGACACCTAAAACGCGTCATGTCGAGGGTGACTACTCATATGGACATGCTACAAGACCATATGGAAGATCTTGGACAGACTCCAAGATAGAGCAGTGGTTCTAACCACTCAATTTGGGCTCCTTGGCCTAATCAGTCTGAACCGTAGCCCAGACCTATGGTTTACAGCTGAACCATGGTGAGACCTACGGTTTGTAGTCTAGACCATAGTTGTGACCTACGGTCTTAACTGAAGTTCAGTTGGCCTTCAATCCGAGCCAAATCGGTTGAAACGACCATTGGATCTAGAAGAAGGTGGTTAGAGGGCGGAAGCTTCCATTCCAACTATCCTAACCACCCCTTCTTGATCTTGGCTTCTCCAGGAAGCCACCCCTAGCCCTTGGGTAGTCCTATAAGTACCCCTACAAATGAGGGCAAATATATAGATGATTTGTATAGCGAAGCACTAACGAATTATCGAGTGAGTGTGAAGTGATCAAGCGAGCAGCGAAGCCTTCTGGATTGCATACTAAATTTGTGCATTCAAAGACTACTTTGCTATTCATCCAATGATCATTTTTCCATGGGAGCCCTAGGAGCCTAGGAGGATCAAGAAACGCAAATCCGGGCAAACGAAGGCCCATCACAGTGATTTGACCACCAAACCTATCAGAAGGACATCGAAGGTGACCCTTGAACATCAATTGGACAAGGAGGTTAAGCCCACTACCCTTGGAATTGAGGGTAAGCCTATCAGAGTGCTAACCATGGCTGTCAACCATGGTTTACAGTGCAGACCGTGCACCAGAGCTACGGTTTGTAGCAGAGGTATAACCGCCTTCCTAATTTCATTTATGTCTGGCTAATTAGGTTAGATTAGTTGTTTTCATGGTTAAAATACATTTTAGCAGACTTTTGACCGTAGATTTAGGTTAGTTTAGCTTCTTTATGTTTATGCTTCAATTAGGACATTAATAAGTTCTTTATGCACTTTCATGCCTTATTTCATATATCTGATCCATGCATAGAGTAGTTGTTGTCTTTCTTTACGCTATTGTATGAATCTTGATTCGATTTGCATAGTTTAGAAGCACCTTTTATACTTTCTTGATTATGCATGTTAATGGTGTCATTATGCATTTTACCTAAAAGGGCCTCATCATGAGAGGCTGCCTATATTTTTGACATTCTTGTTGTTTCTTGACCGTAGGGAATAGTTTCAAAGGAGAGCAAACCATCAAGTTCCTTCCCCATTGCGAAGAAGAGGGCACCTCCACCCTAGAGCAGTTCGTGCCATTCCGAGAGGCATTTGGAAATCACACCTACCCTTAAGAGGGAAAACAATTGAGCACTCCTATTGTAATATTGTATCAAAATGAATATCCCTAAGAGGGACGTACTTGTAATTGGGTTTTGACTTCAAATATAATGGAATAAAGTGTTTTCTTTCTTGTTTCATTTGTTGTCAATTTTGTTTACTTGTATGCATGTTATATCTTTACCATTTATCGCAATAGGAGCCGCAATCGGGTGTGACCCTTTTTGGTGGTTATAGAGGTGATCACGGTGGCACCCCATATTTTTAGGATCTGACTATGTTTTGTTGGCTTTTGTAGTTGTAGGTACAGACCACAGCTATCAGCTGTGGCCCAACAACTGAACCGTAGGTACAAGGCATGGTTCACAGTTAGAACCGTAGGTCAGACCTACGGTTTCTTACTGATAACACAGAAACCAATTCTAGAATTCTAGATAGTGCAGGACATGAGGTAGGTCCTTTTTCCAGCCCTCTGTCACTTTTCTATTTTCTATGTTTTTACAGTAGGTCAATTTCGAATGCAAATTAGGAAAGCAACTAAAAGAAAATGGTAAATCAATTGTCCTAGTTTGCTTTTCATATTTTTGCTTTCACTAGAAAGGTGCTACTGGGAACAATGGACCTCTGATTGTAGTCCACCCTAGGCTACAACGTGCTTGATAAATATGTGTTGATGGTTTGCATGTGTGAGGCCCGATTAGTGGCCATTTAGCATCGTAATGTGCATAGTCCTAAAGAGCATCTAGAGTAGCTTGCATTTTCTGAATTTGAAACGTCTTTCATTTGCATAGCATTTAGAAAATGAGCATGTGTGCTATATGATGCATTTATTTTATGTACATTAAAAAGAACCACACACACCATGATTCACTTAAACGCTAGTGAGTTGGGCTTGACATCCAACCGCTATTAGGGTTCAATGATGGTGGGTGTCATTACCACTCGGTTGGCTCAATCCTATGAACCATTGTATATATAGACCAATACCGGATCCAAGAACCATCCTAGCCCATAAAAATTGCATGCACTCATCTTCGGAGGGTATAACATCGGTGATTGGGTGAGGAGTTGGTAGTACCTATGCTACCTCATTGAGTATGGACTTCACTACCATATTACTGTTCATAGGTTTAGTATGAGTATATAGGTGAAATCCATTGAAACAATTTGAGTATAACATCAAGTTTTGCAAAAACACGATAAGAGTTTCTACAACTGATACAACACATATTGAAAACACATCAAACAGTTTAGGACTCACTTTTAAAACTTAAAATGAGATAATCATTGTTGTATACCTTGTTTGCTTAATAATAATACATTTAGACTCTAGGTACACAATGGTGGACACACGGGGTGGTCGACAATGGTCCAAGGCCAATGCCGATGACCAACCCCTAACTAGTTCACAACAATACGTGTCGAATCCTCAACCACATGAGCGAACCGAACGTCATTCGGCTAGCATTCGAGGAGACAACTCGACATGGGGGGAGCCAACAGAGCAAACCCCAAATAGAGGAGCTTTAGTACACTCCTCTAGGCACAGAGTAGAATGGGAAACCTTCCAGCATGAGGGTGTTCCACTTGAGAGCCATTATCGAGACCGCAATGCACGCGCATCCATGAGGTCGGCTAAAGAGTTTATTATGTAGGGGACCAGATTGGTGCCCCTACATACTAAGTCTACTAGAGGATCTATGGCTCCACCTTCTGAGTATAGAAGGACTAGAGACCCACCCATTCAGGGGTAGGCAGATAGGCTCGCTATCGAGCATAGAACTAGCCATACTCCCATGCATGGTCCAACATGTAAAATCACCATTGACATATCAAAGGTGGGAGATAATGGTACACCATCGAATGAGCGATGGTGGTCTAGGAAGTTAGAAGGTCTAGGTAGTGTTCTAGAGTAGCTAGGCTGCAAGCCTTCTACTCCACCCACTCGAGCCTCGAGTGAGCATAGTGGGAGTGTCATCCGCACTACTAGAGAACATGGGGAGGCTTCTAAGCGCCCGCATGTCACACACCCACTATCTACGCATGGTGGGTCACAATATAGGACATAACAGGAGGCCAATGCCATATTTACAGATAGAGGCAAAGGCACAACATATCAGTCTGATGGGTACAGAACCCACAAAGTCGCTCGTACAGAGCAGGGGTATCAAAGGCCTCCCACGACCGACCAGATCGATAGGTCACATCGACTGGCATCAGAGCAAAAATGCCAACTCCTCCAAGACCAATTGGAGGATGCTCACCTAGAGAGGCAGCATATCGAAGATGAAAATATTCAAGTACAAAGGCTCATAAGACAGAGGTTATATGAGCAGTGCATGCGCGAGGAGTGTATCCTTGCTCAAAAGGAACGCGTAGAATAGGAGGATCGACTAGCTAGGGCTGGCCTATATCCTCAAGATGAGCATCAAGAGCACACACATAGGAAGGCTTTCTCACAAGCCGAGATGCATCAAGAGCATAGAGATGCTCATACTCATGTTACTACCGAACAAAGGGAGTGGCTACCACCACTCAATAATCAAAGGCAGAGACAACATGAAGCAGCAGGGAGATGGATACGAGCAGGCATATCCTAAAAGCTCTCGAGCTGAAGAGGAGGAAGAGCAAAGACCTCCATATCACACAAGGAAGATAGTACCTCCTAAGCCACCTACACATCAACTTAGGGAGGAGGACTTTCTATCTTCAGAGGCCTATAAGGCCTTGGCCGAGAAAATTAAAGCCATTGAGAGACAAGGCATGGCTATTCAAAAGTTGACTCTAAGGAAAATCTATAACGAGCCTTTGGATCCTTCAGTGCCTACTCTAGCCTACCTTGAGCATTTTGACATGCCCAGGTTAGATAAGTTCAAGGGTGATGAAGATGCACAAGAACATGTAACGAGCTTTCTAGATGCTTGCTTTCAGATAGCAAGCAACGATGCCTTATTGTTGTGCACGTTCATCATGACACTTTTAGGGCCTGCCCGAGAGTGGTTTAATCAGCTAAAGAAGCATAGTATAACAAGCTTTGAGCAATTAGTTGATGCCTTTCTTGAATGCTATTCCTTTGGCATCAAGAAATAGGCTAATATTTTTGATTTGGCTATGCTAGCTCAGCGCGACGATGAGCCCATAGAACAATACGAAAAGAGGTGGAGAAGATTAATGGTGAAGTTGCCATTCCCCATTCCTACCATAGAATTAACTTAGATGTTCATGAAGAGTTGTGCCAAGCACATCTCATTACTACTATAGCTGCAATAGTATGCTACATTCGAAGAGGCTTTGGTGCAAGCCAAGGTGATTGAGGATATCAAGTTGCAAGAGGGCAACTTGAAGCTCAAAAATAGGAAAGAGGGATAGAAGAAGAGTACCACGAAGCATCAGGGCAAGTAGGCCCATGTAAATCAAGTGGTATTAAATCTCCAATGGGAGGACAAGGGGAGCAGAAGCAGAACTACCAGGCCCAACCTCCCCTGTGCAGTATGATAAGCGCAATAACTACAAGGGCAAAAACAAAGAGCAACGCCCGCCTCGCTAGTTCACACCATTGACGGAATCGCTGATGGCAATTTTCCATCAGTTATGCGAGGCCAAGGCAATCAGATTACCCGAAGTCAAGATGATAGACCCCAATCAACCCAAACCAAAGGGGTTTCAAGATGATCTATTTTACATCTTTCATAGAATGAAAGGACATGACATCGAGGTGTGTTGGTCTTTCAAACACCTAGTGCAAAATATGATCGACAAGGGTGAGCTTGTAGTGCCTCACAACCTGTAGGCACCCGACAATCAAAATATGGGGATTTACAAGAACCCCTTACCGAATCATGAGGTGCCTCGAAACAACGTTGGTCAAGTTAACCAGGTACGAGTCGAACCACCTACCCAAGGGTTCATAGGCATGGTCAATGTTGTTACTAGGCATGGGAGATACGAACAACAAAATCAACCTCATGCTCCTATCCAGATACAAGCCACACCAAATCAGTGATCGACACAGAATATTCTAGGCCCACCAACAAGACCGGTGGTGACCCTAAGGAGCAGGTTGGTCCAAAACCTGTAGACAACTCCTACGAAGTTGTCAATATATGAATTAATTCAGTAGTCCCCGAGGCACAGGGAGACTCTTATGGACATTTTAAGGTCCATTGAAGTACAGGCCCAGGATGCACAGGCATTCACAAATTTTATGGGACATGTACAATAGTGTCAGGAACCGATGATCCAATTTTACGATCATGAGATAAGGATGGTTTCTACAACTACGGCTGACCCACCATTGCATATAATCGCATGTGTGAATCACATGCCATTCAAAAGGGTCTTGATTGATACTGGCTCATCGATCAACATAATAACGACCAAGGCACCGAGTCATTTGAAGCTACCTAAATCACACATTGTGCCAACTACATTTACATTGAGAGCATTTAACGATGCACTATGTTCGACTATCGACACAATTATCCTACCCATACAGGTAGGTCTGAAGACCATTTTAGTAATGTGTCACATGATAGAAGGGGCCATGCAGTACAACATTTTACTCGGTAGGCCTTGGATTCATGAAATGCGTTGTGTCCCCTCGATACTACATCAATGCATGAAATATATTCATGAGGGACTGGTTCACGTAGTGGCATCGGATGAAGAGCCATTTAAGTTTGTGAACCTAGCAGATTTTCTTAGGGGTTTCATACTCCCATCAATGCACCTGGATGTTCGATCGTCATCACCAATAAGGAAACCAAGAGGTAAACCGATAGTGCATGCTCAACCGATGCCATCTATGTCACACAGATCGGAGCATACCACTACCACTTCCTTGAAGCCGTCAGCATCAGTCATGCATCGGGATGATAGGAAATTAAAGGTGAATATGGGAAAAAAGAGAAAGAGCTTGAGCCCGAGCCAATCATCGAGGACGTTCCCATTCCCATGGAAGTTGAGGAACCCCAAGACAAAGTCGAGGAGGCACCTCAACCTGCTTCACTTGCATCTTCAGTAGGGTCATCCACACCATGGGTGATGGTACATCTCGCTAATACCAGATTAGGTGAGTACCTTGTGCAAAATGTGACCTTCGAACCAATTTTGAAGACTACGCAAGAGATGGGTAGACCATCCACCCATCGTTATCTGGTTGGATCGATGGTTCCACTGGGAGAACCGCCTAACCAGACTAACTTCATCTATGTGGGGCTAGATCAGCTTCCAATATGAGAGCCCATGGATGAAGATGACGAGGAACCTTTTGTGGTAAACGTTCATTATTTGTCTAATCCAGAGTATGCCATGCATATTTTTGAGCTATATCACTGGCATGGATATGACCTTGGTCTCTTTGAACAAGGATGGAGGACTCCACTGGAACCTCATTATCAGTTAGTCACTGATAGATTCGGTTTAGGGTTACAGATACATGGGTAGGATGATTTGCTCATAGCATCCCTAGATCATCTATACCTCAGCATGGTGGACGATGTGGATTTTAATCCATATCATCCGGATCCTTCCAAATTCTAGAGGAATCACCCTATGATATCTGCCATCACCATTGAGCCACTCGAAGATCATCGTGAAGGGCTCCTTGAGCAGACTGAGGTAGAAATGAACCCCAGAGATCAACTGGGACACCAAACCCATGAGGCAGTCGATGACACAGACATGCAGGGGTGCAACCCCATTACTGCAAGTGATCTCGAGTTAGGAGATCTTTGTAATGAAGATGGAGCAGAGTCCACCTCCGATATGAGTGGACCAGGCTATGATGTAGATGAGGATTCCTCAAACGATGATGGATCTGAGGATGAAGTCGAAGGTGCTTATGTAAGGCCTTTGTATGTGCATCATTTATTGCCTATGGAATCGGTACAGGATACCGAAGAGATCCTTCCCAATATTGATCATCCAGGGGAAGGGACCGAGACAATTTTCTCGATAGCATCGTACATGAGGTATAATTATCCATTTTTCTGGATAGCGATGATAGTATGCAAGAAGTGAGATTTATGGGGCCTCACTTAGAGGAGCGCCCTCCAGGAGTGGGGGTGAATGAAGGATTCTATTATGATAGTGATGAAGAAGATGAGCTAGAGAGGGCCTACCTTGGTCCTCCTTATTTGCATCACCACCATCAACCCATCGACATCGATGAGGTCTATAGGTAGCTACATGTTGGTCCGCATCTGAGAGCGAGATGGTTAAACCTGGATCAAATCCATCGGTTGGTTAATCCCCTTCTATCGACCTACATGCAGCTCCATGAGCCGAATGATCCTATTTTGCATTCAGTGCATAGGGAGGATCCAATTATTCATAGTCCTCATAGGGAAGACCCTTTTGTGCCTATGCCATTAGAGCCAGATCATGGGTATGAGGACTATGCAGATTTTGTAGAGGTCAGTCCATGTGGTCCTGGAGATCAATTCCATTCCATAAACATGGTCTCCATTGATTTGACCACTCCACTCCACAATCCAACAGATCCATCTAAACCATTGTATCTTAACAAAGATGCTATCGACTAGGATCACGTTGATTCACCCATTGAGCCTGAGGATTTCTTCCCCAATGAAGAAATGTTGCAACCTTTCCATTTTGCACCAGGCTGTGCATATGATGTTTATCATGCCAAAAATGCTTCCAACGTGGAACCACTCAACCCAGATGATGACATTCATCTGATTCCTACGCCTCACCAGCTTGAGGAGGGATCACATATGTCGATAGAGGAAACCTTTGAGGTGGATATCAGTGATGATCCCACCAATGCAAAGAAAGTTAAATTTGGAGAGAGTCTCACTCCAGATGAGTGGGCCACCCTCATCCCTCTACTGAAAGAGAGACCAAATTTGTTTGCTTGGTCATATAAGGATATGCCAGGTCTAGACCCAAAATTGGTTACTCATAACCTTTCGCTAGATTTGACGAAGAAGTCGATCAAGCAAAAGCTTAGGAAAATGCACCCAATAGTAGCCTTAATGGTGAAATATGAGCTACAGAAGTTGTTGGATGTGGAATTTGTGATTTCCATCGATTATCCAGAATGGGTGTCCAATATGGTACCCATGGGAAAACCCGATGGAAGAATCTATATTTGCATGGATTTCAGAGACCTAAATAAGGCAACACCCAAAGATTCATTTCTATTGCCCAATATTGATGCTCTCGTAGATGCAACTGCAGGTCACGAAATGCTCTCCTTAATGGATGGTTTTTTTGGTTACAATAAAATTTGGATTAAACCCGAAGACCAGCACAAAACCATGTTTATAACGCCATGGGGAACATTTTGCTATAAAGTTATGCCATTCGGCCTCAAAAATGTTGGTGCCACATACCAGTGGGCCATGACATACATTTTTCATGACTATATGCACAAAATTCTTGAAGATTATATCGATGATTTGCTAGCCAAGTCATTGCTACGAGAAGAGCATGCAGAGGTCTTAAGGAAAGTCTTCGATCGCCTGATAGAGCACAACGTCAGGATGAATCCTAAGAAGTGCGTATTTGGCATAACTTCTAGAAAATTACTAGGGTTCATCATCTCCAAGAGAGGCATCGAAGTAGACCCAATGAAGGTCAAGGCCATTTTGGAAATGCGTCCTCCCACCAATATTAAGGAATTAAGGAGCCTTCAGGGCAAGGTAGCCTCGATAAAGTGATTTATCACCCAACTATCGGATAAATGTCGACCCATGAATCGACTGCTACATAAGGGTGTCCCATTCAACTGGGATGAGGACTGCAAGGTAGCCTTCACTGAGATAAAGCAATACCTGGTGACGCCGCCAGTGCTAGCTCCACCAAGGCCAGAGGTGCCTTTTCTACTATATATATCGGCAACTGACTTTGCACTGGGAACCATGTTGGCCCAAAAGAACGTGCAAGGCAAAGAACAGGCCATATATTACATTAGTCAAACTTTGGTGAGCTATGAGCTCGGGTATGCATACATGGAAAAATTGTGTTTAGCAGTAGTGTTCGCTACAAAGAAATTGTGACACTATATGTTAAGTCATACGACGTATGTTATATCCAAACAAAATCCTTTGTAGTACATGATGAGTAAGACTTATCACAATACATGTACTACAAAGTGGATCATGCTTTTGATGAAATTTGATCTAGAATTCATAAGCCAAAAGTCCATTAAGGGATAGGTCATAGCAGATCAATTAGTTGAGGTGCCACTATCAAACAGTAGGCCTCTAACAATTGAGCTTCTGGACGATGTAGTCTTCATCATATCTGAAGCTCCCAAACTCGAAGAACCAGAGAACAATGCTGATATGACTCTATTCTTTGATGGTTCAAAGTGCGAACAAGGGGGTGGTGCCAGAATAGTGTTCTTCATGCCGCAAGGAGCTCCAATGCCCTTGTCATTCAAGTTGGATTTTCTATGCACCAACAACAATGTTGAGTACGAAGCCCTACTATTGGGCCTCCACATAGCTGTCACCATGAATATTAAGAGATTGAACATCTTTGGTGATTCCTTGCTCATAGTAAATCAAGTCAAGGGGCTTTTTCAGTGTCGATGTCCCATACTGAAAGCCTATAAAGATCTAGTTGATACATATTTGGCCAAACTAGAATGGTATGACATCGAGGCAATCCCTCGATCATCAAATAGGTTTGTAGATACCATGGCTTCTTTGGGATCCTTAATCCCTCAGAATCCATCTACTGATTTCACTACCATCCATGTCAAGATGCTCTCTCATCCAGCAGTAGAGCGTGCAACCTATGATAACAGAGAATCAATCAACATGATCAGTGTAGAACCACAAGCTGAATGGTTCTGTAGAGCTGAAGACTTTCTTAAGAAGGCACCCTAGGGGTCATTAACCTCTCAGAGTCCCATGGGGAGTGGTACTACCATTCACCATAGGGTTGTTTCTGAGTCTGCATTTGCAAAAGTAAATACACAGGGGGAGCAAGTCATCTTGGCAGTCAAAGCTGAGATTTATCAAAATTGGATGTCATAAATTAAAGACTTCCTAAAGCTTAGTATAATCCCAGAGGGATTGTCGCATGCCGTGAAGTGCACATTTAAATAGAAAGTGGCCAAATATGTCTTAATAGGAGACATCTTGTACCAAAGAAGCTATGATGGAGTTCTCCTTCATTGCTTAGAGCCCCAAGAGGCATCATGGGCAATTTTGCAAGCCCATGATGGTACGTGTGATGGCCATTTTAATGGCATGGCCATCATCAAGCGCATCCTTTGAATGGGTTACTATTGGCCCACTATGGAGAAGGAGTGCAATGCGTATGTCAAGAAATGCATTAAATGCTAACATCACGCTAATCTTATGCACTTGCCATCATAGGCCTTACAACCCATCCAAGCGGCTTGGCCATTTGCTCAGTGGGGATTGGATCTTATAGGCAAGATCTCTCCTCCATCATCGGGCTGACATACATTCATAATCATGGCTACTGAGTATTTTACAAAGTGGGTGGAAGCAATACCCTTAACAATGACAACCGAAGCTCGTATAGCAGAGTTTATACTGGAGCATATCATAAGTCATTTTGGGATTCCATCCAAAATAATATCGGATAATGGAACATCTTTCAAGAACAAAACTATGAGAGCTTTGACATCTAAATATAGAATCAAACATAGTTTTGTGACTCCATACTATCCACAAGCAAATGGGTAGGCTGAAGCTTCAAATAAGATAGTGGTAGCCATCTTGAAAAATATGGTACAAGAAAACCACAAAGACTGGCACATCCAGCTACCCCTTGCACTTTGGGCTTATAGGACTAGTATTCGGATGCCCATTGGGGCAACACCGTTCTCACTAGTATATGGCACTGAGGCCATTATGCCCTTGGAATTAGAAATTCCAATGTTGCGCGTCGCATTGAAAGAGTTCATCGATGATGACACTGCGCGACAAGCTCGACTGGATCAACTGACGCTACTTGATGAACATCGCGTGAATGCCCTGGAGCATCTCCATGTTTATCAAGAGTGACTAAAATGAGCTTACAATGTCAAAGTCCACCAGAGAGACTTTGAAGTTGGGGATCTTGTCTTGAAAGAAAACCAACAGAACTCTAATTTACCGCCAGATATGCGAGACAAATTCATGGCTAATTGGCTAGGACCCTACATCATATCTAAAAATATTGGTCCAGGTACCTATCGCCTAACATCGCTAGGGGGTGTTGAAGAGCCTGAACCTCTCAACATCATCCATATTAAGGCGTTTTATGCTTAAAGAGCATAGTAAAAGGCTTTGAGAGTTTCTTGTAACTGCTCGATCATCCTAAAAGGCTCCAAACACTTTCATTAGTGGTTTGGTCAAGTAAAAATCTCCAAAGGCATCTGTAAGCCCTTTGGTCAACCTCAAAAGCTTTGAGGGTTTGCAAAACTACTTGATCATCCCAAAAGGCTCCAAGGGTCCCTAAAACCACTTGGTCATGTCAGTTAAAAGCCTCAAGGATTTGCTTATAATCGCTCGGTCATCCTAAAAATCTCCAAAGGCATCTATAAGCCCTTTGGTCAAACTCAAAAGGCACCAAGAGTTTCTAAAAAATTGCTTGGTCAACCCAAAAGCTCCAAAGGCATCTGTAAGCCCTTTGGTCAAATGCAAAAGGCACCAAGAGTTTCTAAAAAACTGCTTGGTCAACCCCAAAGGCTCCAAGGATTCTCAAAATTGCTTGGTCATCCCAAAATGCCCCAAAGGTACCCATAATCCCTTTGGTCAATCCCAAAAGCTCCAAGGATTCCTAAAAATCGCTTGGTCAATCTAAAGGCTCCAGAGGCATGTACTCATCGTTTGGTCAATTATGAGGCTCAAAACCCATAAAAATTATAAAATCAATAAAATCCAAAAAAATGGTAAAGCATAAAATCCAAAAACATTTGCATTTGCATTTGAATTTTGCATTTTCATTTTGCATTCACTCATGCATCTGCATTATTGCATTGCATATAGGCATTCATCATCCATTGCATTCCATAATAGAAGGCATTTGTGTTTGTCAGTCTTACAAACGATGCCACGTTTGTGTTTAAATCATGCATCTCTACATTTATCATGATCCATCATTCATGTGAGTAATTGTGTTTTTCAACACAACCTATAATGTTGCTATGGAGATATACTAGGGTTTTTGGTCACTCAGTCATACCTAGTAGTCTTATCAAGAGTTGGTAGAAAGCTTGCTTTGCTTTTGTAGCTAAGGTTCAGTTAGTATAGCCCTTAGCATATCAAAAGCCTATCACTAATCAACAAATTTAAACAATCCTAACAAGGACTAGGGGAAGATGAAAGCCATGAAGCAGGACCAGGTATCCTAAAGTGAAAAGAGTTATTCTTGCTTATCCCTCTATGCGGACGGTATGGGAAATGTTGGCAGTTGGCAAAAGGATAGGTTAGTTCCCTATTCAGAATCCCTTGCTTACGATAAAATGAGCATATCCTAAAGAGATATCCCATATCAATCCTCATGATTGATCCCCTAGATCGATATCATAGATCGACTCCCCAGAGTGATATCCCATATTGATATCATAAGATCGATATTCTCAATCGATATACCAAAAATAATTTTTCCAAGTAAATCTCCCCAAAGGAAAGTTTTTGAAGAATATTATCAAATGTAAATGCCAAAAAGTAAAGATCAAGTGAAGATCAGAAAATAGGCTTAAATCAAAGTTCAAAGTGAAGATCAAATGAAGATCATAAATCAAAAGTTTGAGCGGAGATCAAATGAAGATCCAAAATCCAGTTCAAAGAGAGATCAAATGAAGATCCAAAGATAGTTCAAAAAGAAGATGGAATCGACTCCCTTGCTTCACTACATATGAGCAAGTATCCCAAAAATTGAAGGATAGAAAGGAATGAGCCTGAATCCCTAGAATTGTCAGCACTACTATACCTTACGCATGATGATATGTCTGATGCATTAGCATCTCGCTTATGAACAAGACCAATGTTTGAATGTGGAAGAGCTAGCTTCAGGTGTCCTGCATTGCCTAGTGGCTTAGTCCAACTAAAATCTAAACTTGAGATTGGATAAGACATTTGTGGAACCCCTATCTTAGCAATGGGCTGAAAGAATCCCGCCTGACATCGGGGAACGCTCGTGTCTTATCTTAAAATAATCATTTGCACACATAGGGATAATGAACAGTTAGGGTCTATCCTAGCAAAAGCCTTTTATCTCAGAAGTCTAGTGTGGTTAGTATGCAACTTTTGATAAGTCTATTAGGGTGTTTGAGTCTCATGGAAAACCTCAAAAATTTCTCCCATAGCAACAAAGTGTCAAAAATGGCAACCATATAAATCATCAAATTGCAAAGTATTAAACCCATGATACATCATTATAAAAAGCACAATCAACATATAGGATAGATACCGGATGGATATTAGCAATAATATTTAGATGACCACTGACTATATCATGCACATTTTTCAAAATTGCAAAAGAAAATCGAATGACACATTATATCATTCGCATCATAAAACATTGCATACCATTGCATTTCATATATGGGTGATTAATTGATTACATTCTTATCTTAAGGATTTTCAATTACATTCATGATTTTTATACATTCTGTGGCGTCATCCATTAGATTGATAAACATAATTGCATTCATTCCTTATGTTTTAAGTGATTAAAGCATACAGGTTCATTTACATTAGATTAGCATCGTGTAAATAAAGCATTACATACATTAATGCATAAAAAGAAAGCAATATCAAATATGCATTAAGAGAAAAACATCGCATCCATATGCATCCATCAAAAAGCACATCTAAGCATCTAAGATCACTGCATATCATCATCATAAATCAAATAGCTATCTAGTGCATGTCATCCATACATCACATCATATAGCATCAACATAACATAAGCATTGCATCCATGTGCATCATATAAACATAAAATTAAAAATAAATGAGAACACAATAATGAGCCATAATAATGATCATATCATATAAATATGTGTGTCTCAGAGTACATGGGGAGTACAAAAATCCCGTAGGCTACAAATGTGTAGGTCCTCGACCTTACACCAAAAATGAGATACATCAAAAATGTGTCCTACAATCTAGAGCTCTAGCTCTGATCTGCTCCCCCTATACCAGAGCTCTCATCGCCTCCCTCAGTATTGTGCTCAGGAGCCACTCTCCTGCTCCTACTGACTATTATGGATCCTACTGAGCAGCCCTGAGTACCACCTAACCCGAAGAGGCCTAGCACTCATCCAACTACCCCCTGAGCGATGGGCACCTCTATCCATCGGGACCTATGACTGGATGCTATAGTAGACTACCCTACCTCCCTGGTCCTGGTATGACTACTACCATGCGTACTAGAGGACCTATGTGTCCTCTCACTTCGATGGGTGTGATGGCTCGAGCTAGTAGTGGACTATCCTATAGTCCGAGATCTAGTCCATTGGGACTCTACAACATATGGATCCTCAAGAACCTCTACACCCAACATCTGAATGTAGCCCACCAGTTGGTCTACCCGAGCAACCCTGGATGCATGCCTCTCATTGGCACTCATAAGTAAACCCTATAGGCATTGTATCTCTACCATAGGATCCCGACCACCTAGTAGTACTATTATTGGTGCCATCGAAGGCCCCATAATCAACTGAGAGGATGGAGGACCCCCTCTATGCCCTGAGAAGATCTCACTCTACTATGGTCGCATCCCTCTATGCCTCTACCAAGTCATGAGCATGAGTGAGCTCACCAACCTAGGTCTCTACTATAGTAGCCCGAGTGATCAGGCTAGCAAGCTATTAGTCTACCTATGTCAATCGATGATCTCTCTCTATCAGTTATACCTATAGAGTAGTGATAGTAGTATCACGCTCCCTCTACTACATCTAGAATCGATCGAGCTGACTCTACAAGTCAGCCACCTATGCTAAGAGTAGCCCCTCTACACTATCATGAGGGACCTCACCCTCCTCTAGAGCCTCCTCCTTAGGATCAATCTTGAGAGCCTCCTCAATGGTAGCCTCTATGCCCCAGCTGCCCTCTGTATACTGGTGCACCCTACGCCTGTCAGGATCCACCTCTACTCCTATGATCTACAGCATGGCCTAGAGGCCCTATCCCATACCAACAGAATATAGACCACCATCCATCATACTCTAGAGTGGTCATCGCTATATCAACCCTAATCTCCTAGAAGTCATCTAGAGCATCACCTAGTGCTGGAGGCTAGATCCATGATAGATCCCTCTCCAAAGCTAGGAACCTATAAGTGAATGAGATCTCCGAGATGTCCTACACCATGTCGAACTAACGTAGGACATGAGAGAAGAACTAAAACTCCTAGATCTCAACCTTTCGACCAATCAGCCATCTATCCTGATGAGCCCATCGAAGCCTCTCATCGACCTTAGGCTAGTCAAGACAATCCATGTAGGGCCACCACTAGATATCATCCAACCCAAGTGCTACAAATCGGGTGATGTAATGTTGGGTCTCACCAGCATGAGTCCTACTATGAAAGCCCTCCTCCTCCCGAGGCCAGTAGGCAGCATAGCACTGATGCTCATCATCAATATCTATAATGGGTAAGGGTAGCTCCCCAGGATGCTCTACTCTGATATGTTGCCAGCCCCAGATCTACAAAAGTAGACTACAACTGATGCCCTTACGACTACGCTCAGTAATCTGATATAGCTCTCGATAGAGCTGAGCTAGTAGTGTGCTCCCCCAAGCTAGGAGTAGTGGATGGATAGAGCTTTGTACTACTCTATGTATAGTAGCTAGAAGGTTCCAAGGAATCCTCATGCCCGAGGAGTCTAGAAGCACATATTGCACCACCAGGTGCATGAAGATGGCCTCGTACATGGAGAAGACATTCTTCCCCTACCAGTAGCCGATGTGGACCCCTCCATGGTCGATGGCACCTTGAGCCTCCTCGCTTCGAGCACCAAAGATAGCATCGAAGATAGACTCCTTAGCCCTAGAGGTGGAGCATACGATGGCCTCACCATCAATGGGGATCCTAAAGATCCTATAGACATCCTCTAGTGTGACTATCATTTCACCTATAGGTAGGTGAAATGTGTTGGTCCACATATTCCAATGATGGGCCAATGCAGTCAGATAGGATTGATCTACCCTAATGGTGGGTAGATCTAGAACGTAGTCAAAGCCAATTTGAACCACTCTCGCTCACCATCAGTGAGCTCTCCATAGAGAGTCTTTAGAATGTCAGGCTCTCATGCTCTAGAGGTCAATCTCTAGAATAAATAGCATAAAATAAGGAAAAAGCTAACTAAAACAAGCAAAAACATTTAAAAATGATCTAAAAATCATCAAAAATAGTAAAAAATTGATAAAATTGCAAGGACATGTCATCATGCAGGCCTACAAATTAAATTTGTCAATCAGACAGGTCAAAAATGCATTAAATGATATTAATTGCCTCTAAAAATTTAGAAAAATTAAAAATTTTGCAAAATTTTCCTAAAGTTGGTGAACCACGGGTCAACCCTACGGTCCGCATGCGGTCAAAATTTGATCATTGGAAGTTTGAATGTTGACCATAACTAGAATTTGCGGTCCCCAATTGACCAATTGGGAACCATGGTACCTGTGGTCTCCGATCGAAGTCCGATCGGGTGCGATACCACGGCCAAAAATGCAAAAAATTAATAACCTAAGCTATCCTAGCCTAAAATGAGGTTCATTGCCAACAGTTTAGTGAGATTGATTTACCGATTACTTAATTGGGTTCATTTTACTGGTAATGGATGCGAGGTCTTGGTTTTGAGTTACCTTGCCCTCCCCTCATCCTCCGTGGCTAGAAGACGCTTGCCCGCGCCCTGCCATCGTGTTGTGAGTCGGTGTCTGGGTAAGGTGTGCTAGGTTGCAGGTCAGTTTAGTCAGTTGTCACTGTCAGAGCTCCAGTTGCAGGTCACTATCAAGGAATAATGAGAGATATTTGAAATTTGGAAATTTTATAGACTTCTCATATTCAGCGTGGACCGCAGGCCCTAGCCGCGGTTCCCAATTTTGCAAATGGGAACCGTAGACCCTAGCCATGGTTTGCAACTGGCAGATAATTTTAGAAAATCCCACCATGGGAAGGGCCAAAAAGATCAATTAATGCCTCCCATTGGGTCAGAATGCAATAAAAGCAAGCTAATTTGGAAATTTGGTGATAATCAAGCACCGGGATCCAATCAAAAATTAAAAATCTGGCTGAGATTATAAAGTACAACCGAGGTCATCGCTATGACAAATCCTTTCATGGAGCGACACACCTCCCAGCAAAATAAATAAGCTCAATGCATAATTCAAAACATTCAAAAAAATCAAATAATTAAAACACCAAATGCGCCTCGTATTCAGTAATTTACCCTATACACTTGGCGGTTGCAGCGACTTGCGATCCATGCAATCCGGCAAGATGAGTAAATTACCATAAGGACATTTGGGGAAAAATTGTCATCGTTGATCTGATATGCTTCTTTTCAATCCCTAAGAAGGCCTTCACGGTCGGACTGCTCCACGGGAACGAGGCGTTGCATGTCATTTCTTCTATGACCTCTTTTTCAGCAAATCATCGATAATTTGATTCAACACAAATCTGATTGGATTTGTATCAATTCGATTCCCTAAGATGGCTATTGTAGCCCGACTGCTCCATGGGATAGAAGCGTGCAAATACTATTAACAGTTGGAATCAAAAGCTGAACTAGGCCTAGCCAAGGCATTAATTTGCTCAAATCTAAATTTGTTCAGATCATCCATGGTGGTCAAGCGACATCGTCGCTTTATTCATTGTCATTACCCTCATCGACTCGTCGCTTGAGGGGGTAGTCATAATATCAAATCATAATCAAAATCAATAGAAGATCCCGAAGATCGTAGATCCCTTGATCTTGTCAAAATTGTGTTCGTCCTTGCGAATCATTGTAAACAACTATCATAAGCTTACCCCTTTGCTTGGGGTAAATAGCAAATATGATTTTGCTTGTTGTTCTCCGCCTTTCGGATCTATGGGTCATAAGATACCTATGGAATGCACAGCCACACCGAATGAGATGAGAAGGGCACAAGCTTTTCAAGTTTAAGCCTCCAAAGAGTTGGAAGCAATGATTCCAGGATGCGCATCCTTTTGCTGGACCTGGGGCATCTAATGTTGATCTGACTAATGATCATCATAGAACCTTCGACATCATTTTAGGAGGTCTATTTTTTCTCAGTGTTGTTCGATCTCACAATGCATCTCAAAAGGGGCATCTGTAGACACCTAAAACACGTCATGTCGAGGGTGACTACTCATATGGACATGCTACAAGACCATATGGAAGATCTTGGATAGACTCCAAGATAGAGCAGTGGTTCTAACCACTCAATTTGGGCTCCTTGGCCTAATCAGTCTGAACCGTAGCCCAGACCTATGGTTTACAGCTGAACCATGGCTGAGACCTATGGTTTGTAGTCTAGACCATAGTTGTGACCTACGGTCTTAACTGAAGTTCAGTTGGCCTTCAATCCGAGCCAAATCGGTTGAAACGACCATTGGATCTAGAAGAAGGTGGTTAGAGGGTGGAAGCTTCCATTCCAACTATCCTAACCACCCCTTCTTGATCTTGGCTTCTCCAGGAAGCCACCCCTAGCCCTTGGGTAGTCCTATAAGTACCCCTACAAATGAGGGCAAAGATATAGATGATTTGTATAGCGAAGCACTGACGAATTATCGAATGAGTGTGAAGTGATCAAGCGAGAAGCCTTGTCATATTGCATACTAAATTTGATAGAAGGCTACTTTGCTATTCATCCAATGATCAGTTTGCCATGGGAGCCCTAGGAGCCTAGGAGGATCAAGAAATACAAATCCGGGCAAACGAAGGCCCATCACAGTGATTTGACCACCAAATCTATCAGAAGGACATCGAAGGTGACCCTTGAACATCAATTGGACAAGGAGGTTAAGCCCACTGCCCTTGGAATTGAGGGTAAGCCTATCAGAGTGCTAACCGTGGCTGTCAACCATGGTTTACAGTGCAGACCGTGCACCAGAGCTACGGTTTGTAGCAGAGGTATAACCGCCTTCCTAATTTCATTTATGTCTGGTTAATTAGGTTAGATTAGTTGTTTTCATGGTTAAAATACATTTTAGAAGACTTCTGACCGTAGATTTAGGTTAGTTTAGCTTCTTTATGTTTATGCTTCAATTAGGACATTAATAAGTTCTTTATGCACTTTCATGCCTTATTTCATATATCTGATCCATGCATAGAGTAGTTGTTGTCTTTCTTTACGCTATTGTATGAATCTTGATTCGATTTGCATAGTTTAGAAGCACCTTTTATACTTTCTTGATTATGCATGTTAATGGTGTCATTATGCATTTTACCTAAAAGGGCCTCATCATGAGAGGCTGCCTATATTTTTGACATTCTTGTTGTTTCTTGACCATAGGGAATAGTTTCAAAGGAGAGCAAACCATCAAGTTCCTTCCCCATTGCGAAGAAGAGGGCACTGTCAGGAGGAGAAACTAAAGGGGTTATTTTATTCATGAAATGAGTTATAATATATAGGCATAAGCCTATATTCAACACATGACACTTGTCAAGTGAAACTGACAAGTGTCAAGGTGAAGGCATAGTGCACTTTAACTCTAACATTCCCCCTTAAAGTGCACTATCCTAACTAAAGAAAAAAATAAGTCAACATTAGGTAACATTCCCCCTTAATGTTGACTTCTCTAAAAACAACCTATCATCCTCTCTTATTGTTGATTTGGTCTAGGCTCGTGCTCTTTGCACTTGGCTCTCCAACTATGAATAATGCTAGATTCACTATGTATACATCTCGGTCTGTTGCCTCAGGGTCAGCCACTTCCACGGGTCTGTTGCCACTGGGTCAGCCGTCTAAGTGCCTCAGGGTCATCATGGGTGCCTCAGGGTCAGCCACTTCTGGGTCTATTGCCTCTGCAGGTCATCCTCAGAGGATGTTGCCTCTCATAGGTCACTGACTAGATTCACCATGAGTATGAAATCCCTCCTCATGGTGAACTCAATCTAGAAGGTGTCGGTCTTTATCAAAAAAGCACCTAATGAAAGGAAAAACGAGCCATATAAGAGTGTCGGTCTCTGTTGAAAATGCACTCAATACAATAAAATGAGCCATAGATCCAAATAGGAGGAGAGAAGAAGAAAAGAAGAGAATCTTCTAAAGTGTCTTCGTCTATAGTCTTCAGAAGTAGATCCAAAAAAACCTCGGATAGAGTCTAGGGTGTCTTTGTCTGTAGTCCCTAGTATAAGTGTCCTTATGGTGACCATGTCATCCCATCGAAATGCATGGGTAACCAGCCGCTGCATTCGCCAAGTGTATAGAAAAGATCACTAGTTACAAGGATCACATATGAAAGTACCTTGGGAGTGTCGGGTACAATCGAAAGTGCACTCCAAGGTAGAAAAATTTTGAGGCTAAAAGACTGAATTGAAATAGCCTCAAAATTACAATATGACACCACCATTGTGTCCGTTGTGGAAAAACGTTTCCAACGACTATAAATACCCCTATACTTGTATGTGATGGGGCCTTCAATCATGCGAAAAACAATACCATGCCTTATCTAGGCAGTAAATAGACAACTTCGCTCAATGGCGGCATCGCCCTCAGGCGGAAAAAATAGTCAACTCATTTCTCTTGCTCGGAAAATTACATACATATGCTATGTGAACAAACACTCTCCTAAAAAAATAAAAGTTTTCCCTCTTCATTTTAAATTTGAAGGAAAGCATTTTTAAAATATTCCCCCAAATAAATTCAAATACTGTCTTGTCAACGCTGAAAGTCCCGCTCTTTTCCCGCTGCACAAAGTGGGCCATGTATTTTTCAAAAAGCAGTCGGTGGAGTTCCACGTGGTGCCGCACCTCCTCATCGCCGCCAAGTGGCCGAGCATCACCTTGAGTGGCATTGTTGATCACGCCATTACGGAGGGCGTTGTCTTCTAGCCTTTCTAATTGTTTACGGTTGTTGGCTGTCCGTGATTGCTCACCACGGGAGCTCACGACAGTTCCATGTTTTATGTTCCAGAGTCAACAACAGCAATTTACGAGTGCAACCATCAAATCCTGTCAAAAAATGATGCCAAACTGGGCTAGAGAATAAGAATTTTCTCGTACAACAAACAACAACTTTAGTCACTATGTGCGGGACAAAAAAAACAACAGTTTTATTAAAAATTTCAATCGCCCATGCTGCCAGACGAGCTGTTCGGGCCATGAAAAAATCCATGAACAAAATCGAAATCATCAACTCCTTTGGCATCCACAGGATAAAGATTCAGATTCTCCAAAATTCTCTCGGGCTCGAATTCAAGGGGTCGTTTCCAGGTGCTGGAATCCCTGTGAATCGCCCATGCGTTTATGAGAAGGCGCGTGCCCTCAAGTATCACTAGGGGCAGAACTTTGAGACTCTAGTGCAGGAAAAACAAATTTGGATCGCACTGCTGCCATTTCCTTTGTGGCTCCCTTCGTGATTCCTTTCCATGAAATCCACCATGTAGCTACCCGTACGACGGGCTCGGCCTCGACAAAGCGTCGCTTTCCGAAACCACCTTCAACTATCTTGATTTCATCATCACATTGGCACTGCAAATCTCAAAAAAACAGTAAAATAACAATAAAATTCAGTCTCAAAAAATGGGCTCTATAAGTCTGCCTAAGCTGTGGAGGGTTGAAAACTGTGCAGTGATTACGGTCTCATACAGGACCCATTGGCCGGGGTGTGTACGGCATTATCTGCTCAACAGTGAACTCAGAGACGATGAGGAAGTCTCAATGAAACACTTTAGCAAATGCAACAGCCTGCGGATACACCTTTTTCTCTGTACCCATCTCTCTGCTCCGTCTCCAGTCATAGCAGTAATGTCCGCTGACACCGCAGTAGAAGCCTCCGAGCATAGGTGCTGATGCGCCATGACACGGAATAGCGTCACATACAGCACGACGGTGACCACGAGGCAGAAAAGCATGAATATCATCATGGCCCTAGGGTCCCTCCAACTCAACAGCGCCTGGTCGTCTACCCCTGCATGGCCAGGTCACCTACCAGGGTCTGTATCCTCCCTGCCACACTCCTCAGCCTATCATAGCGCAAGCCACCTAGAGGGCCATGGCATAGAAACTGTAAACGTCAGACTCGATCGTTGCCCACCTTGTGTGAGTCCAGCATTACGTTGCTCGCCTTCAGATCGCGGTGGATCACCTGGCTGCTACATTCCTCGTGGAGATAAAACAGTGCGGAGGCGACACCGGCAACGATGTTGTACCGTTGTTCCCAGTCCAGCAACCCCTGAAATATGTGCTTCTCCAGGCTTCCGTTGGGCATAAGCTCGTAGACCATCATGAGGCAGCCCTCGTCCTCAATGATTCATTAAAAAAAAATTTCAGATCCGGCAGCCATGAAAAAACTAAAAAAAAATTCTGAAAAGTTTTCCCAAACTTTAAAATTTTTTGACCATCTGGTTTCTGATCCATCAAATTATGGAGAGCATACTCCCTCGGTAAAAAATTAAAAAAAAATGGGGAAAAAAAAAAAATCGGGGGAGGGAGGATTTCCATGATGGAAATCCCCCCTAAAGGGGTTTCACAGGGCAGGGAAAGCCTGCTCTGATACCAAATGTCAAGAGGAGAAACTAAAGGGGTTATTTTATTCATGAAATGAGTTACAATATATAGGCATAAGCCTATATTCAACACATGACACTTGTCAAGTGAAACTGACAAGTGTCAAGGTGAAGGCATAGTGCACTTTAACTCTAACAGGCACCTCCACCCTAGAGCAATTTGTGCCATTCTAAGAGGCATTTTGAAATCACAGATACCCTTAAGAGGGAAAAAAATTGAGCACTCCTATTGTAATATTGTATCAAAATTAATATCCCTAAGAGGGACGTACTTGTAATTGGGTTTTGACTTCAAATATAATGGAATAAAGCATTTTCTTTATTTTTCATTTGTTGTCAATTTTGTTTACTTGTATGAATGTTATATCTTTACCATTTATCGCAATAGGAGCCGCAATCGGGTGTGACCCTTTCTTGTGGTTACACAAAAATTCCTTTGAGCAGGGAAGGATATTCAACAAATACAAAATCTCCAAAACAACAGGGAACATCGAACCAGGGGACCTACCATGTTTCTTTACCAGTCTCATATTAGCCTCTTCTGCCACTTGTATGCATAATTCCAAGGTTGATATGGACAACGAGCAGTACTGTGGTAGCATATTAGGAGGGATTTTAGCTCCATATAATCTGATGTAAGTAAAACCCTCTGTGAAGAAGAAGTCCCCAATTTATTTCTCTTTGATAAAGGTTTTTACCCCTGGCGCTAATCTCTCAGGAACTAGCCCAGTTAATGCCCAGTGAATTTCTACTAAGAAATATTCATAGAACCAGCTTATGTGAGTTCATCCTTCATATAATATCCAAAAGATATTCTAAGCATAGGGTTTGTCAATGGATCTTACTCTTCTACGGGCTTCTTCACCCAGTTGAACCACTATCAAATGGATAAAAAATGAGTATTATGAAAAATGGGGTATTTCTTGCCTCTGTTCGAAAACTACTTTTCTTAACTTTATCATTTTTCTATGTATCTGGGTACTTAATTCTAATTCCCAGGCATAAATTGGAGTGTTATATGCCCTATTGCATTGATAAGCTAAGTATAAAACTCTTTTAGTTATCCTACTAAGATCCTATACTCCCAGAATTATGTTTATCATATCACAGAAATCCTGAACCCATGGCTTAAAAGCACTTTTATTAATTGGGAATTATTTTTCTATTTTTCCTTGCGTATCGAACAAGGTTTTAAAAATTTCCATATTTGTAGTGTACTTTAGAACATATTAGCTTTCCAAGGTTACATTTACCTCTATTATTTTTGGGGAAACCCTTGTACTGTAACCTGTAGACTTTGTGAAACAAATCGACGATTATCCATAGGGTCCTGTTATCATTTTCCATCATCTAGGTGAAGCTCTTGATGCAAGCATTATCTATCTCGTATTGTTGAGCTGGATTAGGTATTTTTTCTGCTCCACATCTCTGAGAAAACTTGTACATGGTGCTGCCAGAGACAATTAGTCCAAGAATTGTAGAGTAGGGTGACCTATCTGTGACAAGTTTCACAACTTCCTTAGTATCTTCAAGTACGAAAATGTCTCCCCATGATGCCATTGATCTCTTGATAATAGACCGAGTATTTTTATGGTTGTGAAGCTTGAAAATCCTCCTTTCTCTGTACTTCTAATGTATCAACTTATGTTCTTTAGCTTACCAGGGTAGTGGTCTTGACTGGTTTCATGAGTTCATATACAGGGTGGTGGCATGGGTTCGATAAATTTGCACATTTTACAATCAAATCGATGCCACCTACTATTGTTTAAAATTGGCCAAAGAAAATTTGCCATCACATATTTTTCCTGGAGTTGAGCGTTTATGAAAGGTAATGTCTTTTATCTTACGTGCCCCGGGCCCTTTTGATTTGTGTGCTTGTAATCATTTATGAACTTCCACTATTGGTCGCTGGGAACCTTTTTATCAAACGTGGAACTGATATGTGCCACTAGGATGACTTTATTTTTTAATCTTGTGCCACCTCAGGTTCGAATGGTAACTAAATCCTTGGGATTTATTATATTTCATTTAGGCAGCGATCTCCCTCAGGATTTTTACAAGATCTGGGTCTTGGTGTGAGTGACAGATTTTATTGCCTTGAAGGTCTCCCTTTTTCCTTAATTCAAACATGATCAAGCGCAGCCATTGGATGTGCTCCTTTTGTTATTGCCACCATGGATATTTTTGAAACCTGTAGGTTAATTAATCAAAAGAAACATGCTCCGAACCCCTTTTTAAATTTTGACCAATAAGGATGGGGATTAGTAATGGGTTTGCAGTATTGTTAAATGCATTTAAAATTTTTAATTAAATAAGTGTTTTCTTTAAAAATTACTTTGGTTTACCTTTAGATCAAGTGCTACCGTCGGATCTGAGTGTAGGTGAGCGCATTTTTTTGATTCGTCGAATATGCTTGTTCATTAAATACTTTGTATTTTCTTTATCTTTACTCTGACTCATGCGCAATCGTTGGATATCTTTTATCTTAATGAAGCGCTATCGTTAGATCTCAATAGTTGATTCATCGCTTAACTCTTTGGCTCATGTACTATCATCAGATTGATTTGAGATGGAGCACATCCGTTGATGTCCTAGGACCTTGGATAATTTAATCAATCGTTTGAAATAAACATGCTTAGATTAACCTCCGATCATCTTTACACACATGCACCATTGGATCTGAGGAGAGATGAGCATTGTCGTTATATTTATATGTTATTTAATGTCTTCATTTTGCTATGGATCTTTTTTCGCCACCATAGACCTTCGTGTCCGTTGATATTTGGGTTCGTTTGGGTGCTGTCGTTGGATCTTTTGTAAGATGCATGTTATATAGCCAAAAACATAACCCTTTGATTTTGATTAATCATGATTAAGTTGAATGGGGGGGTAATTATCCAATGTATTAGACCCTTGCTAATTACATAATTAGTTTTTACTTTACCTTTGTCCTCATCCGATATCTTATCGTCCATGATTTTTGGTGCGACCGTTGGATCTTAGATGGCTATTGGCGCAACCATAGATTTTAATCAACCTGCAAGCTAGTTACCAAAGGACGCATGGTTTTAATCATGATTAAGATGAAAGGGGGGTGATTATCCAATGTGCTTAGACCCTCGTTAATTTTTTTTAACTCGATTAATTAATCTTTCGAGGTTTAAAACTTTTAAAGCATCTTCTGTGAACGTGCCACCGTTAGATCAGATCTCGATCGAGCGCTGTCGTTTGATCTTTTACATCTGCTCGACAATTAATTCAGGGGGCACATACTTTTAATATTGATTTTAATGTGTGATTCAAAAGAGACAAGCACAACCGTTGATCTAAACGATGCTTGGGTGTGATCATCCGATCTGTCGGACTTGCTCGATGTTTAATTGACTGTTTGACCCATGCTGAATTGATTTAAAACTTTGATTCTTTGAAGAGCGTGCAACCATCAGATTTGGCTTGGTGCAAGTGCTATCGTTTGATCAAAGGGAACTTGCTCAATTTTAATTAAGAAGAATCTTAGGTTATAACCTTATTGACCTTTTGACTTATTCGATTTATCTCTTGGTTGATTCTATTAATGCATCGTCGTCTGATTAGACATGGATCGCACGCGGCCTTTGGATTAAATCTAAGGTGCTCAATTTTTAACAAAAAAGGGGTGTGTACCCTCAAGCCTTAATTAAGTTTTGGCGCTTCGGACTTAAGCCTTTTGGGTTTTTAGACCATGATGAATAATTAACCAACTTAGGATTTAAGGATTTTATTGGTCGATTTAGGCTCAAGGAGACTTTTTTAATTGAATGTTGGATTTTGGCTTTAGAGATTTAATTAAGATAACCTTGCCCTAACCACTTTGAGATACTCGATTAATAAAATGAGGCATACATTATTAAAATCCAAGGTTAGACTTCATCAAACCAATCAACAAAAACTCAAGCAACTCACACCACCTGAAGAAATAACTAGCATTATTAATGATTTTGATTGAAACCAAAAATTTAAATTTGGGGGTTTCAAAGTTGAGTCAAATTTGGCTCCAATAGATAACACCTGAAAAGCTAGTAACTTACCATATTGAAAAGATAGAGGAAGGCATGTGCAATCTTACTCCCTTGGAGCAATTTGAGCTAGTGAATAATTTCAAGGAATTAGATATTGAGGATGAGTTACCCTTTAGAGAGGATTATATTCATTTTGGAACTGGTATGGGGACATATAGTATTTCATCTAAATCAAAGAATGAAATCCTTGCCATATCCAATCAGTATTTGAGAGAAAATGAAACCTAGATCATGGACTTCGATGGTGCTAAATGCAGAAATGGTGTAGGAGCTGGTGTGGTACTACAGTCCAAATCAAATGGGATAAAGAGTTTTGCCTATAGACTAACATGGTCATGTACAAATAATGCTATAGAATATGAGGCCCTATGTCTAGGACTGATATAAGCAAAAAACATGGGCATTAATATTTTAAACATATATGGTGACTCTAAGTTAATCATCCATCAGGTAAGAAACAAATGCAACAATAAGCATCATTACCTAAAAGCTTACAGAAATAATGTATGGGATCTGATAGAATCCTTTGATGCCCTAAATCTAAATTTTGTTCCCAGAGAGAATAATACTCTGGAATATTCCTTAGAAATAAAGGGAGCTAACTTCAAACCTTATGTAGACTTTGGAAACAAGAAAGCCAAGGGAATCAAAATGATTTTCAGACCTGTAGTACCTAATAAGTAGATTTTTTGGCAGGTTTTTAAAAGTGATGAGTAAATAATTGACTGTTTAGTAAGAGAAGCATATCTCTCCATTGTCCAAGAAGAGAATCCAAAAGAGATTCAATAGTAGGACATTATTCGATTAAGAAATAATCATATTCCTAGAGGATTGGTTACTTTGGAAAGCCTGTTTGATAATGAGGACAGAAGAAAAATCAAAGCCATGAAGGTCAATGAAAAAATTTACAAATAAGTTGAAGTTGGTACTGAAAAGAAGCTCAATATTGGAGTTCAATTTCACCAGAGAAAGCAAAAGATATCAAAGCCTTATGCTTAAAATACCAAGATATTATGGCTTGGTCATATGAAGACCTCAAGGTATATGACAAAAAAGTTATCCAACCTACTATTGAGCTAGATCCTGGTGCAAAGCCTTTTATGTAGAATTAAAGGCCTATAATTCCAAGGATCAAAGCCATTATGATAGAGGATCTCTTAAAGTTATTAAAGGCTAAGATCATATACCCAATAAAATATTCAACATGGGTAGCCAACTTGGTACCCATAAGGAAAAAAAATGGGGATATTCATTTGTGTGTAGATTTCAAAAATCTTAACCAAGCATCCCTTAAGGATCATTACCCCTTACCACAAATTGATCAAATCTTACAGATAGTGGTAGCGGTAGAGAGGTTATCTTTACTATATGGTTACTCTAGATGCAATCAGATTTGGGTGAAGGATGAAGATCAAAATGAAATAGTATTCACCACAAAATGGGGCACATTCACCTACCAAAGAATACCTTTTGGGTTGTCCAATGCAGGAGCCACATTTAAGAGCCATGGAATATACCTTTGGGAAACTGATCAACAAAGTCATTCTAATCTATTTGGATGACATGACTGTGTTTTCCCATAGTAAGCATGATCACTTAGCACACTTGGAGTAAGTTTTTCAAAAGTGTAGAGAATTTGGTATTTCACTCAATCCTAAGAAATCATTCTTTGTAGTTTATGAAGGAACGTTTCTAGGTCATGTGGTCTTAAAAGAAGGTATGACTATAGATCCAGACATAATTAAGTCCATTCTTGCTCTCCCATTGCCTACAAAAAAGAAGGCCTTACAATTATTTTTGGATCAAATAAAATTTATCAAGAAATTCATTTCTAACTTTGCACAGAAAGTAAGGCCTATATCTAAGTTACTCAAGAATAATTTTGAGTTTAAGTGGACTGAAGTCAGGAAATAAGCTTTTGAGATAATCAAGTAGTCCATTGCAACAACCCCAATACTGGTGAATCTAGATTTTAGTAAATATTATCCTTTATGCTTACGGGGTTGAAGAGATTTATGCCTCAGTGCTCACTCAAAAATATTATCAAAGCAAGGAAAATCCTATATTATTTTGGATCTAGACACTCCATGACTACCAGATCAAACATAACTTTATGGAAAGACAAGTGTTTGCTATGATGAAGTCACTTAAGAAATTTAGGCAGTACTTGGTCTAGAGTAAAACCCTGGTATATGTGGTTCATCCAGATGTAAGAAGCTTTATTCTTCAAGGAGAATGAAGAACACAAGCTTATACTGAGAGGGGGGGTGAACAGTATAAGACCACTTTTTACTTTCCTTTTCAAATCAATAGTAGTAATCAAGTCAATGCACAAAACACCATACACAATAGAGACACATATTTAACGTGGTTCACCCAATGTGGGACTACCTCCATAGAGAAAATATTTCTTCTAAATATTTCTCAAATAATATTTTGGGAATCCTTCCCAATTACAATGTTTATGGACCTCTCTTCCAAAGGAGATGTTGATCCCCTAAATCTAGTTTGTGGATCTCTATCCACTAGAGAACTCTTTCTCCTCTTCTCTGGCTAGTGATCCTCTAGAATACTGCCTCCACTGCACTGATCGTGGATCTCTCTCCACTTGAAGACTCTTGTCCTCACTTAGAAGACCTATCCTCAATTATCCTAGCTGATGGATCTCTATCCACTAGAGACTCTATCCTCTTTGCTCTGTCACCTCCAAAGCTCTACTCAATAGGTTCACTCAGAACCTTCTCAAATATGCTCAAATAGGTTCACTCAGAACCTACTCAAATCTTCTCAATAGGTCCACTTAGAACCTGCTCAAGTCTGATCAATAGGTCCACGTCGACTCTCAAATGCTCAACGGTCCACTCATAACCCCAAATCTTCTCAAAAGAAAATCAACCTACACAAATCTAATCAACAGGTCCACTCAGAACCTGCTCAAATTTTCTCAATAGGTCCACTTAGAACCTGCTCAAATCTGCTCAATAGGTCCACTCAGAACCTGCTCAAATCTTCTCAACAGGTCCACTCATAACCTGCTCAAATATGCTCAATAGGTCCACTCTAGAACCTTCTCAAATCTGCCCAACAGGTCCACTTAGAACTTGCTCAAATTTTCTCAACAAGCTCACTCATAACTTGTCCAAATCTGCTCAACAAGCTCACTCAAAACTTGTCCAAATATGCTCAACAAGCTCACTCAAAACTTGTCCAAATCTGCTCAACAAGCTCACTCAAAACTTGTCCAAATCTGCTCAACAAGCTCACTTAGAACTTGTCCAAATCTGCTCAAAAAGCTCACTCAGAACTTGTCCAAATATGCTCAACAAGCTCACTCAGAACTTGTCCAAATCTGCTCAACAAGCTCACTCAAAACTTGTCCAAATTTGCTCAACAAGCTCACACAGAACTTGTCCAAATCTCATAGAATCATAAAGAGAATTGTTAGAGACTCAATATTTTCTATACTCAATGCTCAATCACTTTATCAACTCAATCACATAGAAGCATAAAGAGAATTGTTAGAGACTCAATATGTTCTATTCTCAATGCTCAATCACTTTCTCAAATCAATCTCATAGAAGCATAAAGAGAATTGTTAGAGACTCAATATGTTCTATACTCAATGCTCAATCTCAACTCAACTCAGGATATAGAATAGTTTATTTCTTGGAACTTGAACAACCACTTCACACAAACACTTGACTAGGCTTAATCAAATTTACTCAACCAATCACCTCAAGGAACAACTCTTTCTCACAAACCCTAGTCCAAGCATGTATCATTCAACTCAAAATGTTTCCAACAATGCTTAACAACAAATCTCACATAACAATGATACTCATGTTATTTTCTAACTCAAGTTCAAGTTCTTTGCTTAACCAATGGCTTAAACAACAATGCTAATAAAATATTCTTCATCTAACAATGATACTCATGTTCTTCTCAAACCCTAACTCAGGTTTTCACACAATCAATGGCATCAACAACAATGCTTATAAAACAAGGTTTAATCACAACATCCCAATTCAGAAAACCTTGAAGCATTAACTCAAAGTACTTCACTCAACAAATGGTCTAAACAACAATGCTTATCAAGCAAGGTATAATCACAACTCTCAATCCAAAAAACCTTGAAGCATTAACTCAACCACTTTTGAAAAGGAAACCCTAATCAATCCTTTTCTCTCCAATGATATTTTTAGAAATCAATCACCCAATCAAGTCAATGGAGAATATTGCCCATACCTTTTTGATGCCAAGGAGTTGTCCACAAAATTTGTCAAACTCAACACACTTTCAAATATTTCCTTTTCAATCACAAAGAGGTTAGAGGACTTGAGTAATATCACAACAATAAAAATAATATCCCAATAACACCTTATTACTCCTACTCAATAAATTTCACCATGTCCTCTCATGAAAGAAATAATCCCCTTTGAAAGAATAAATCAAACTCACTTTGAACCCCTTTACAAAAACAAAAAATATCTCTTTACACACACCTTATTTCTCCTTCTAAGCAAGTTAATAAAATAGCCCTTGAAAAATGCTTTCCAATGATATATAATATGCTACCCTTCCAAAAATAAAACCATCAAAAATCTCTCAATTTTCTAAGGCATAGCATAACCCTTATTTCTCCCTTAAGGCTATTTTAATAAAAATTAAAATATAAAATATTAACTTGCCTCGCCTCTCAGAGGGATTCGATCCCTTGACGTTCTTCTTACCAATGCCTTAACCATGGCGAAGACATCATTGGGCCACGTACCCACGTGTCTAAAGAGGCATGAACTGCACCAAAAACCTCATGAACTCGTGCCTTTTGAAACGATCAAAATGCACGTCGAGCACTTTGACTAAGCAAGCAACCTCCAAGCGAATCGAACGTGGGACCTCCTATGTCTCGCCAAGCCAACACACTGCTAGGCCAAGCTGGCCTATGTGCTCCACAAATCCAAATGTTCCCTGCTTCAACCTTTTCGCAATTTGCAAAGTCTTTTAAACACGAGCCTTAATTCGCATGCACTCCAAATGAATTAGCAAGGATGAATTTGATTAATGCCTTTTAGGGCATTATATATAATGCCTTTGTCTTCCATGCAATCACGTTGGCGCATCGATTTAATTCGACGTCGGCTTGGTTGATTAATTTATAATATATTTAAATTTAAATTTAAATATTATAAATTAAATTAGACCAACCTTAGGTTTTAGTTTAATTAAACCTTGGAGCCTTGTCTTAATGCACAACCTTGGTGTAACGAATATTATTTATAAAATTTAAATTCCTTGTGAATTTAAATAATTTATAAATAATTATTAAACCTCCTTTTTAACCTTTGCAATAACCCATCTTGGGTTTTTATGAACCAATCGCTTAACTTGTGCTCCCAATAATATTAAAATATTATGGAGCCTTTTTCCTTTCACTTTTGCACTATTGAAGCTTTTTCTTGGATGATAGTGACAACCTTGGATGACTTTATTTCTTGCTGAATTCCTTGATATGAGTGATAACTCTATCAGGTGACATCAATGACAACTTTGACTTAGAGGACTCAAAATATCCAACAATCTCCCCCTTTGTCATTGATGGCAACCCATATCCTTTTACTGAAACCTGACCTTCTTTTTGCTCCCCCTGGGACTTTGCTCCCCCTGGCTCAATGCTCTCTCAAATATCAAATCTCTCCCCAATATACACAAATCTCTCCCCCTTTGACATCAATGGCAAAGGGTCACCTTTGGGGCTCGGGGCTAAGAATGAGCCTCTTAGCTTAGCCCCTCCCCCACCTCCACATGAGGTGGTTAATTTTGGGGTGGGAGTATTTCTACTCCCCGAAAGCACTATTCTTTACCTTTATCTTTCTCTCTTATTTTTTGAGTTTTCTGAATCCTCTGACTATTTCTTTCCAAGTCATCATCCCTGTTCCTGTCATCACTTTTGTTCTTGTTCTCATCCATGTTCATGTTCCTATTCTTGTTCTCATCCTTGTTCCTATTCCTGTTTCGGTTCTCATCCTTGTTCTTGTTCCTGTTCATATTCCTTGTTTCTGTTCATATCCCTGTTCCTATTCATGTCTGTTTTTGGAATATATGCTCTACACCATCTTGTTGTGTGACCATCATTATTGCACTTATAACACTTAATGTTATTATTCCTTGGAGGTGCAACTGTCTTAGGATTTCTCCTAGTGAGGCCATATCCTCTTCTGTCATGAATCTTGCAATTCATTGCCTTGTGACCAAACTCATTACATGAGTAGCAATACCCTTGGAAAAGTTGTCCTTTCCCATATTCATGTCTTTCATGAGTCCTACACTGTGAAGCCATGTGCCCAAACTTGTGACATGAAAAGCATCTCCCATTGAAGCTTCCTTGCCTTGACCTCATTGGTCTCCTGTTCTAATTGCTATTCCATCTATATCTTCTTTGTGCATTGTTCCTATATTTGTTGAACTCTTTGTTGTCCAACTCATCCTCTGATGTCTCACTCCCACTTACACTGTCTTCTTCTAATGTATCTTCTTATGAAGTTTCTTCTTCTTCAAGACTTGAAGTAGACTTTTCTTCCCATTTCTTTTGAACTTGTTTAGAACCAAGACCTGTCTTGTTTGTTGCTCCTCTTTGTATCTTGACTATTTTATCCACATTCTTTGCACTAGTTACATACTTGTATAACTTATTCTTGGAATCCTCTAAATCTTCCTTTAGTAGTGCCACTTCTTGTGTTAACTTTTCACATTCCAAAATATTTGCTTCTAACTTATCTTTGAACTTGCTTGCCTTAGCCTTTGACTTCTCTAAATCCTCTATGAGCAATAATATTTCTTCATCACATTCTTGAAACTGAATTTCAAGCTTAGAGTGTTGCTTTCTTACCTTATTTACCATGTCAAGGGCATAGATAAGTTCTCCCTTGAGATCATAGCCATTCTTTGTTGAATAATCCTCTATTTGTTTGCCTTTGTCCATATCATTTCTTTCTTTTGTCTTGTCTTCTATAGGATCACTCACTTCTTCTTCTAATGCCATTAGAAGATTTTCATCTGGTCTTTCAAGTGCATCTTCAAAATCATCATCACTGAAACTATAACCATCCCTTGTGCAATCATCTTCAAGATGTCCAAATTTACCACATCTAAAACACTTGAGAATAACTGGAGTCTTTTTATTAACTGGATATTTCTCTTCAACCATAAATAAGACTTCATCTCTATCATTGTCTGAAAAACTAGCATCACTATCATTTGAGTACTTACTTGCATTATCCGCATAGTAGCTTCTCTTTTGTCTTTGAAAGAACTTCTTTCCTTGTCTATTTTGTCCATCCCTGCTTTTCTTCTGGTACCTATATCTTTCAGATTCCCTGTACTTGTAATCTTGTTTTTCTTCATCATTGTTGTTCTTTGGCTCTTTGCACTCTGTTGCATAATGTCCATACTTTCCACAATTGAAACACTTAACAGATCTTAGATCTATGGGTCTTCTGGAACCTTTATCTCTTCTACCATAGTTAGCTTCTTCATCACTAGATGACTCATTGCTTGATTCTTTCTTCTTACCCTTTTCCTTTTTGTTCACTTTGAAAGCAACTTCTTTCGGAGGAATAGGATATTTTGTTCTTATCTCAAAAGTCGTAAGCATGCCAAGCAAAGAATTTCTTGTTAGATTATCACTATCAATTGATGTTTCTATAGCAGAGACCTTTTCACTATACCTTTTTGGAAGAGTTCTCAAGATCTTATCACAAGCATCAAATTCATCAACCTTCATTCCAAGACCTTTCATCTCAAGTATAAGTTCATCAACCTTGTTGAGATAGTCACGAATGTTTTCATCATCCCGCATTCTTAAGTTCTCAAATTCTCCTTTGAGATTTTTGATCTTAGATTTCCTGACACCTTTATCCCCTTCATATATGGTATGCAATAGTTCCCACATATATTTTGCTATCCTACAATCCATAACCTTCATATATTCTGATCTACGTAATCCTTTTATAATTGCATTCATAGCTCTTGATTTTGCATGCATTAGAAGCTTACCTTCCTTATTTGTAGGAGGATTGACTGCTGGATCATATCCAAGTTCCACTGCATCCCAAACTTCATTGCCAAGTGCCATCAGATGAAATATCATCAACACACACCAATACAAGAAGTCATTTCCATCAAATACTGGTACTGCAATATTGGTGGATCCATCCTTTTGATCCATTGTGTTCTTAGACCACTTTTCCTTCAAGATGTCAAACTCTTCTAAAGGAACCCGCTCTGATACCAATTGAAGAACACAAGCTTATACTGAGAGGGGGGTGAACAATATAAGACCACTTTTTACTTTTCTTTTCAATTCAATATTATGTAGTGTATAGATAGCAGTATCAATAGTAGTAATCAAAGTAATGCACAAAACACCATACACAATAGAGACACAAATTTAACGTGGTTCACCCAATGTGGGCTACCTCCACAGAGAAAATATTTCTTCTAAATATTTCTCAAATAATATTTTGGGAATCCTTCCCAATTACAATGTTTATGGACCTCTGTCCAAAGGAGATATTGATCCCCTAAATCTGGTTTGTGGATCTCTATCCACTGGAGAACTCTTTCTCCTCTGCTCTGGTTGGTGATCTTCTAGAAGACTACCTCCACTACACTGACTGTGGATCTCTCTCCACTTGAAGACTCTTGTCCTCACTCAGAAGACCTGTCCTCAATTGTCCTGGCTGATGGATCTCTATCCACTGGAGACTTTGTCCTCTTTGCTCTATCACCTCCAAAGCTCTGCTCAATAGGTTCACTCAGAACCTTCTCAAATATTCTCAAATAGGTTCACTCAGAACCTGCTCAAATCTGCTCAATAGGTCCACTCAAAACCTACTCAAATATGCTCAAAAGGTCCACTCAGAACCTGCTCAAATCTGCTCAATAGGTCCACTCGAACCTGCTCAAATATGCTCAATAGGTCCACTTAGAACCTGCTCAAATCTACTCAACAAGTCCACTCAGAACTTGCTCAAATATGATCAATAGGTCCACTCAGAACCTGCTCAAAAAGTCCACTCAAAACCTACTCAAATCTTCTCAACAAGCCCACTCAGAACTTGCTCAAATCTGCTCAACAAGCTCACTCATAACTTGCTCAAATCTGCTCAACAAGCTCACTCAGAACTTGCCCAAATCTGCTCAACAAGCTCACTCAGAACTTGCTCAAATCTGCTCAACAAGCTCACTCAAAACTTGTCCAAATTTGCTCAACAAGCTCACTTAGAACTTGTCCAAATTGCTCAAAAGCTCACTCAGAACTTGTCCAAATATGCTCAACAAGATCACTCAGAACTTGTCCAAATCTACTCAACAAGCTCACACAAAACTTGTCCAAATCTCATAGAAGCATAAAGAGAATTGTTAGAGACTCAATATGTTATATACTCAATGCTCAATCACTTTCTCAACTCAATCACATAGAAGCATAAAGAGAATTGTTAGAGACTCAATATGTTCTATTCTCAATGCTCAATCACTTTCTCAAATCAATCTCATAGAAGCATAAAGAGAATTATTAGAGACTCAATATGTTCTATACTCAATGCTCAATCTCAACTCAACTCAGGATATAGAATAGTTTATTTCTTGGAACTTGAACAACCACTTCACACAAACACTTGACTAGGCTTAATCAACTTTACTCAACCAATCACCTCAAGGAACAACTCTTTCTCACAAACCCTAGTCCAAGCATGTATCATTCAACTCAAAATGTTTCCAACAATGCTTAACAACAAATCTCACATAACAATGATACTCATGTTCTTTTCAAACCCTAACTCAGGTTTTCACACAATCAATGGCATCAACAACAATGCTTATAAAACAAGGTTTAATCACAACATCCCAATTCAGAAAACCTTGAAGCATTAACTCAATGTACTTCACTCAACCAATGGTCTAAACAACAATGCTTATCAAGCAAGGTATAATCACAACTCTCAATCCAGAAAGCCTTGAAGCATTAACTCAACCACTTTTGAAAAGGAAACCCTAATCAATCCTTTTCTCTCCAATGATATTTTTAGAAAACAATCACCCAATCAAGTCAATGGAGAATATTGCCCATACATTTTTGATGCCAAGGAGTTGTCCACAAAATCTGTCAAACTCAACACACTTTCAAATATTTCCTTTTCAATCACAAAGAGGTTAGAGGACTTGAGTAATATCACAACAATAAAAATAATATCCCAATAACACCTTATTACTCCTACTCAATAAATTTCACCATGTCCTCTCATGAAAGAAATAATCCCCTTTGAAAGAATAAATCAAACTCACTTTGAACCCCTTTACAAAAAAAAAAATATCTCTTTACACACACCTTATTTCTCCTTCTAAGCAAGTTAATAAAATAGCCCTTGAAAAATGCTTTCCAATGATATATAATATGCTACCCTTCCAAAAATAAAACCATCAAAAATCTCTCAATTTTCTAAGGCATAGCATATAGCATAACCCTTATTTCTCCCTTAAGGCTATTTTAATAAAAATTAAAATATAAAATATTAACTTACCTCGCCTCTCGGAGGGATTCGATCCCTCGACGTCCTCCTTCCCAATGCCTTAACCATGGCCAAGCCACCATTGGGCCATGCGCCCACACGTGCCTAAAGAGGCACGAACTACACCAAAAACCTCACGAACTTGTGCCTTTCGAAACGATCAAAATGCACATCGAGCGCTTTGACTAAGCAAGCAACCTCCAAGTGAATCGAACGTGGGACCTCCTGTGTCTCACCAAGCCAACGCACCGCTAGGCCAAGCTGGCCTATGTGCTCCACAAATCCAAACGTTCCTTGCTTCAACCTTTTCGCAATTCACAAAGTCTTTTAAACACGAGCCTTAATTCGCATGCGCTCCAAACGAATTAGCAAGGATGAATTTGATTAATGCCTTTTAGGGAATTATATATAATGCCTTTGTCTTCCATGCAATCACGTCGGTGCATCGATTTAATTCAATGTCGGCTTGGTTGATTAATTTATAATATATTTAAATTTAAATTTAAATATTATAAATTAAATTAGACCAACCTTAGGTTTTAGTTTAATTAAACCTTGGAGCCTTGTATTAATGCACAACCTTGGTGTAACGAATATTATTTATAAAATTTAAATTCCTTGTGAATTTAAATAATTTATAAATAATTATTAAACCTCCTTTTTAACCTTTGCAATAACCCATCTTGGGTTTTTATGAACCAATCACTTAACCTGTGCTCCCAATAATATTAAAATATTATGGAGCCTTTTTCCTTTCACTTTTGCACTATTGAAGTTTTTTCTTGGATGATAGTGACAACCTTGGACGACTTTATTTCTTGCCAAATTCCTTGATATGAGTGATAACTCTATCAGGTGACATCAATGACAACTTTGACTTAGAGGACTCAAAATGTCCAACAGAGAACTAGGAGATAAAAGGGTTGGTTGGATTACCAAAATCTAAGTATGATGTAGAAATACATGCCACCAAGTTAGTGAGAGGTAGAGCCCTATGCCAAGATCTAACAAAGGAAGCAACATTAGCAAAAGTGACAACTTTCTAGATAGTAGAAGAGGATCAGGTTGAAGAAGTGTAGCCAGCAAACTCTGATTGGGTTGATCAAATGATCAAAATACTTTCAAATTGGATTATGCCCTCATAATCTAAATGCATCCCAAAGGAGAAGATACAGGATGTAGGCTTTGAAATATGTATTGATTCCAGAAGACCTGTACAAAAGAAACTTGGATGGAGTTATCCTGAAATGCTTGAAAGATGATCAACAACAAAGGATTATTGAGGAGTTCCATGGAGGACCAGCTGGAGGACATAGCTCAGGTAGAGTTACAACTTTAAAAATCATAATAGCAGGCTATTATTGGCCTACTATATTTTTTGATGCTTTCAGGGTTACTAGGGCCTGTGACAAATATCAAATATATGTTGGAAGGACAATGAATGCTTCATTCCCCCTCAAGCCAATACAAGTTGAAGAGCCCTTTCAATAATGGGGGTTGGACTTCATAGGGGTCATAAACCCTAATTACTTAGTAGAGCATAAGTTTATGCTAACTACCATGGATTACCTTACCCCATGGATAGAGACTATTCCTGAAGAACACCAGCTTATACTAAGAGGTGGGGGTGAATAGTATAAGACTTAACCTATTAATAATTTTAACTTTAGATAGCAGTGGCATCAACACAACATTGATCAAGACAGAAAGCATCACACATTGAAGACCCATTTTTAACGTGGTTCACCCAAAATGGTTGGGCTACATCCACGGATAAAATATTTCACTAAATTTTATCAATCCAAATTCTGGGAATACCTTTCCCGATTACAATGTTTATGGGCACCAACCCAAAGGAGACACCAATCCCCTAATCTCGAGTTCGTGGGCACCAACCCATAGGAGACACCAATCCCCTAGCTCTGCTCTGGCTGGTGATCCTCTAGAATACCTCTGCCTCCGTTGCCCTTAGAAAATGGAACTCTATCCACAGAAGACACCTGTCCTCCCTGCTCCGGTCGGAGACCTCTGTCCTCAACTCTATCACCTCAAAACCTGGTCCTCGAATTTGCACTGAACACAGTCCTTCGGTTTAGCACAAATGTCCTCATTTGTATTTGCCTGTTTGCTCTCTACACCCTCTGCTTTCTCTATGCAGAAACACCCACACTTGGTTGAACTTCAACCCTTGCACTATCTATGCACACTCTTCTTCCTTTGTGATATTTCACACTCAGAATGATTCGATGAAATGCACTCTGCACACTATGATCGAATTTTGCACTCTACTCTCGGCAATCAAACTTCTTGCTCTGTGCACTATCTGCAAATGTCGCACTTCATCCACATGATCGATGTCATTTCCAACTCTCCAAACAGCCCTCCTTTTATACTAACACTTTCAAGATCAAAACCTTGATCTTAGTCTGTTGCACAACCCTAAACTACGTCGGTTGCAAACCCTAATCTTCGTCGGCCCAAATTTAACTTTGTCAACCTCACTGCCTCTGTAACTCTTTTGTAGCTTCTGTCGTGAAACTACATGTCGCGATATCGTGACACCTTTGCAATTGTACACTTTCTTTTGGCTTTTGTCACGATATCGCGACACTTTAGCCTTTGACGACTTCATCTAAGCTGTTGTCGTGATATCGCGACACTTTTGTCTTTGTTAGCATCAACTTTGCTTTTGTCGCGATATCGCGACACTTCTCCCTTTGTCGACCTCCTTTCTGCTTTTGTCACAAAATCATGACACTTCTGCCTCTGCAGACTTTGACTTCACTTCTGTCATGAAATCATGACACTTCTGTCTTCATAGCCTTCCTCTCTGCTTTTGTCGTGAAATTGCGACACTTTCTCCAACTGAATGCTACCAACTCGATCTATCACAAAATCATGACACTTTCTGTATCTATTTGCTTTCTCTTCAACTTGTCATGAAATCTTGATGCTTTTAGCTTCCGTACGTCTTCTTTGCAACCTGTCACGAAATCGTGATGCTTTCAATTTCCGTACGTCTTCTTTGCAACCTATCGCAAAATCGTGACACTTTTTCTCCTTAGCGCTTTTCTTTTCTTCGGGTCGCGAAAACCCAACATGTCGCGATATCGCGACACTTTTTCTCTCGGACTCTCTCTCCTGCATTATGTCATGAAATCGTGACACTTTTTCTTTTAGACTCTCTCTCTTGCAACATGTCGCGAAATCGTGACACTTTTTTGTCTGTTCAACCTTCCTTGCAATATGTTGCGAAATCGTGACATTTCTGACTCGACCATTCTCTCTCCTATTTGAGTCGCAAAACTGTGACATGTCATGATATCGTGACACTTTTCTAACTTGCTTTCTCTCTCCTGCTTAAGTCACGAAAATGCAACATGTCATGATATCGCGACACTTTTCTAACTTGCTTTCTTTCGAACCTGTCAAGTCGTAACCTTCATCAAAACAATTTATTTTACATCAAATCAAATTCCTTCAAAAGCTTCTTGACATCAATGACAACTTATACACTTGAGCAAAGGCAATCCACCCAAGGTACCCAAAATTGCCAACAATCTCCCCCTTTGTCATTGATGGCAAACCTTTATCGAAAACACGTCTCAAGAGCCAAAACTCGAAACCAATCGTGCTAACAACCGAGAATCTTCCTTTGAAGTTTTGCTCCCCCCGACTTGAAGCTTTCCTCTTCACTTGAAGCTCTCCCCCTTACTCATATCTCTCCCCCTTTGTCATCAATGGCAAAGGGTCACCTTTGGGGCTCGGGACTAAGAATGAGCCTCTTAGCTTAGTCCCTCCCCCACCTCCTGATGAGGTGATTAATTCTAGGGTGGGAGTACAACTCCCAATTTCTCCCTTAGATACTCAAACGTATCTCTTGGAAGAGGTTTGGTGAAGATATCTGCAATATGCTCTTTAGTAGGCACATACTCTAGCTTGACTCGCTTGTCTTGCACTTTCTCCCTTAGAAAGTGATACTTGATGGAAATATGCTTTGTCCTTGAGTGCATTACCGAATTTTTGGAAATACTTATGGCACTCGTATTATCGCAAAATATGGAGATGGGTTGTTCATGTCTGATTTTGAAATCCTCCAAGGTGGTTTTCATCCATAAAACCTGTGTACACCCAGCCACTGGTGCTATGTATTCAGCCTCTGTTGTAGATAAGGAAACTGAAGGTTGTTTCTTACATAACCAAGAAATCAAACTCTTTCCTAGAAAGAATGCTCCACCACTCGTGCTTTTCCTGTCATTAATACTGCCTACCCAATCTGCATCTGAATAAGCTGTGAGGGTGAAATCATCACCTTTGGGATACCAAAGCCCAAAGTCCATAGTGCCCTTCGGATATCTGAATATCCTCTTAACTCGCTATAACATGAGAATCTTTTGGAGCCGCTTGAAATCTTGCTACTAACCCAACCGCTCGCATGATATCCGGTCCGGTAGTCGTAACATATAATAAACCGCCAATCATTGATCTCGTACAACCTCCGATCTACCACTCGGAGATTCATCGTCTTTACTCATCTTGCAACTCTGTAATCATTGGATTACATATCGGTTTGCTTGTCCATCATCCCAAATTTCTTCAACATTTCTTTGATATACTTTCCTTGAGAGAGAAATACATCGTCTTTTGATTGAGCAATCCGAAGACCTAAAAAGAATGACAGACTCTCCAATCATAGACATCTCAAATTCCTTCTGCATGGTGTTAGCAAAAACTTTGCACATCTGAGTATTATTTCCCCCAAAAATAATATCATCAACATAGACAACCATAATCAACATATCATCATATTCATTCTTAATATACAAATTGCTATCTTCCATGCCTTTCCTGAATCCTTGCTCATGAAGATAACTGTCAAGTCTTGAGTACCAAGCCCTCGGTGCTTGCTTTAACCCATACAAGGCCTTTTTCAGTTTACACACATAGTCTAACTGATTTGAGAGAGACACTCCTTCTGGCTGTTCTATGTAGACTTCTTCTACCAACACCCCATTTAGAAAAGCTGACTTTACATCCATTTGATATACTTTGAAAGATTTGAAGCTTTAAAGGGCCAAAAACATTCTGATAGCTTCAAGACGAACAACAAGAGTGAACGTCTCTTCGAAATCAACACCTTCTACTTGAGCATAACCCTTGCAGACTAACCTAGCTTTGTTTCTGACAATCTTTCCATCCTCATTGAGTTTATTTCTGAAAATCCATTTTGTACCAATGACATTCTTGTCCTTAGGTCTTGGAACCAAATCCCAAGTTTCACATTTCTCTATTTGATTTAGCTCTTCATCCATTGCTTTTACCTAGAATTTATCTGCACATGCTTCACTGAAATCTTTTGGCTCAATCTGAGATAATAATGAAACATTTGCAGAATCGTGTGAAGGAATGACTCTTCTTTTTGTTTTCTTGTTATTTGGATCACCGATGATTAAATATTTGGGATGATGTTTCTGAACATATCGTGAAGGAGTTTTGGGAAGCAGTTGTTGTCTTTCCTCTTCTTCATTTGAAACCTCTCTGAATTCTTCTTGACAAATTTCATCACTGAGTTCCTTGACTAGTTCTCGTATCCCTATCTTTTCATCAACTGTTACATTTATGCTCTCTACAACTGTATGAGTTCTTTTTTTGAAGCATCGAAAGGCCTTGCTTCTGCTGTAATATCCAAGAAAGATTCCCTCATCACACCTAGGATCAAACTTACCCAAATTTTGATCTTCCCTTATGATGAAGCACTTACTCCCAAACACTTTGAAGTATTTTACTGTAGTTGGTCTTCCTTTCCACAACTCATAAGGAGTTTTATGATGATTGACTCTAATTTGGGCCTTGGTGATAATGTAGACTGTTGTACTGACTGCCTCTTTCCAAAAGCCATCTAAAATTTTTGACTCATTTAACATAGCTCTAGCCATATTTTCAATAGTTCTATTTTTCCTTTCAACTACTCCATTTTGTTGAGGAGTTCTTACTGCTTGAATATTCTCTTTTGATTCCTTGTTGCTCACAGTATTCCACAAATTCATTTGAAGTGAACTCTCCTCCTCTATCCGATCTTAAGCATTTGATTCTCTTGTCAATATCATTTTCAATCATTTCTTTGAAAGCTTTAAATTTTTCAAAAGCTTCAGATTTTTCTTTGAGAAAAGTAACCCAAGTCATTCTAGAATAATCATCTATAAACGAAGCATGAAGTAGCTTTCTCCATAAATGCTCCGAGTTTCAGCGGGGCCACATAAATCAGTATGAATAATATCCAATGGTTTTGAAGCAGTATACCCTTTTGATTTGAAACTGGTTCCGGTATGTTTTCCATGTTGACACGGACCGCAAATGATGTTATGGGGCCTTTTTATTTTGGGCAAGTCTCTAACTGCTTCCTTGTTACTAATACTGACAAGATTATCAAAGCTCAAATGCCCCAATCTTTTATGCCATATCCAACTCTCATCTTCTTGAGTTAGAAAATACTTTTCCCTTTTTATCTCACTTAGCATGTAAATATTGTTTGGAGTCCTTGTAGCACTCGCAATGAGTTTTCCATTTTTTTCTTTACTTATCTCACATCTATCTGAAAAGAAAGATACTATGTGCCCTTGATCACAAAGTTGACTCACACTTAGAATATTATGTCTTAGGCCTTCTACATAAAGCACATTTTCTGTTTTGGATTTCCCATCCAAACTAAGAGTCCCTTTACCATAGATTTTAGCTGACCTGTTATCTCCAAAATCGATTGTTCCTCAGTTTGTTTGTCTTAAGACCAAAAACTTTTCTTTTTCACCAGTCATATGTTTTGAACAACCACTATCAAGATACCATTTTTCTACTTTGTCTTGAGCATGAAAAGCAGTTTGAACTATCATTGCATTCGATTTGATCTCATTTTTCTTTTTAGTGAACTCAAGGCTAGATCTATCCAAACTGCACATCCTTGCTATATGCCCAAAATTCTTGCACTTGAAACACATGACATTTTTATTCATAAGAGGTGCAAAAGAGTTAACATTTTCTTTACTATGACTATTCAAAGAATTATTGCAATGCATAGCTTCGTGACCAAATTTCTTGCAGGAAAAATAATAGCCATGGAAAGTATTAGGTAACCTGTTTTGATGCCTTGGATGGTTGTTCTTCTTGTGACCAACTGGAATCCACCGCTCTTCAGGATGAAGATTGATCTTGCTTGAAGACCCTGTTTCATAAATGGTGATACCATTCGTCTTTTGCTTTTCACACGGATTATTTTTTTTGAGATTCAATTGTTCCAACTTCACTCTAAGAGACATAACCTCTTCTTCTAGTTTCTCGCAAGCAGCTGCCTTTCCTTTTAGAGCCTCTGTCAGAACCTGTTCAATCTTCTTCCCTTATTCAGCTAGAATTTTGAAGTCTATAATACTTTGAGACAATTTTGATCTTGCTATCTCTTCTTCCTGACATTGATACTTGAGAACATAATTCTCTTCCCTGTATTTCTCAAGCTTTCTTAGAGCCAAGAAGAATTCACCTTTGAGATCAAACTCAACCTCTTCATCTCCTTCTGAATCTGTATGTTCCTCTGATAGATCCTTCTCCAAGTTGTTAGGCTCTTTCTAGAGAGACCCACTCTGATACCAATTGAAGAACACAAGCTTATACTAAGAGGGGGGGTGAATAGTATAAGACTTAACCCATTAATAATTTTAACTTTAGATAACAGTGGCATCAACACAACATTGATCAAGACAGAAAGCATCACACATTGAAGACCCATTTTTAACGTGGTTCACCCAAAATGGTTGGGCTACATCCATAGATAAAATATTTCACTAAATTTTATCAATCCAAATTCGGGAATACCTTTCCCGATTACAATGTTTATGGGCACCAACCCAAAGGAGACACCAATCCCCTAATCTCGAGTTCATGGGCACCAACCCACAGGAGACACCAATCCCCTAGCTCTACTCTGGCTGGTGATCCTCTAGAAGACCTCTACCTCCGTTGCCCTTAGCAAATGGAACTCTATCCATAGAAGACACCTGTCCTCCTTGCTCTGGCTAGAGACCTCTGTCCTCAACTCTATCACCTCCAAAGCTGGTCCTCGAATTTGCACTAAACACAGTCCTTCGGTTTAGCACAAATGTCCTCGTTCGTCTTTACCTGTTTGCTCTCTACGCCCTTTGCTCTCTCTGTGCAAACACACCCACTCTTGGTTGATCTTCAACCCTTACACTGTCTGTGCACACTCTTCTTCCTTTGCGATCTTTCACACTCATAATGATTCGACGAAATGCACTTTGCACACTATGATCAAATTTTGCACTCTGCTCTCGATGATCGAACTTCTTGCTCTATGCACTATCTATGAACGTCACACTTCATCCACATGATCGATGTCATTTCCAACTCTCCAAACAGCCCTCCTTTTATACTAACACTTTCAAGATCAAAACCTTGATCTTAGTCGGTTGCACAACCCTAAACTACGTCGATTGTAAACCCTAATCTTCGTAGGTCCAAATTTAACTTTGTTGGCCTCACTGCCTCTGTAACTCTTCTGTAGCTTCTGCCGTGAAACTACAACATGTCATGATATCGTGACACCTTTGCAACCGTACACTTTCTTTTGACTTTTGTCATGATATCGCGACACTTTAGCCTTTGACGACTTCATCTAAGTTGTTATCGCGATATCGCGACACTTTTGTCTTTGTCAGCATCAACTTTGCTTTTGTTGCGATATCGTGACACTTCTCCCTTCGTCGACCTCCTTTCTATTTTTGTCATGAAATCGTGACACTTCTACCTCTGCAGACTTCAACTTCACTTCTGTCACGAAATCACGACACTTCTGTCTTCATAGCCTTCCTCTCTGCTTTTGTCACGAAATTGTGACACTTTCTCCAACCGAACGCTGCCAACTCGATCTGTCATGAAATCATGACACTTTCTATATCTATTTGCTTTCTCTTCAACCTATCATGAAATCGTGATGCTTTCAGCTTTCGTACGTCTTCTTTGCAACCTGTCACGAAATCGCGACGCTTTCAGCTTTCGTACGTCTTCTTTGCAACCTGTCACAAAATTGTGACACTTTTTCTCCTTAGCGCTTTTATTTTCTTTGGGTCACAAAAACCCAACATGTCGTGATATCGCGACACTTTTTCTCTCAGACTCTCTCTCCTACATTATGTCACGAAATTGCAACACTTTTTCTTTCAGACTCTCTCTTCTGCAACATGTCACGAAATCGCAACACTTTTTCGTCCATTCAAACTTCCTTGCAATATGTCACGAAATCGTGACATTTCTTACTCGAACATTCTCTCTCCTCTTTGAGTCGCGAAACTGTGACATGTCGTGATATCACGACACTTTTCTAACTTGCTTTCTCTCTCCTGCTTAAGTCACGAAAATGCGACATGTCGCAATATCACGACACTTTTCTAACTTGCTTTCTTTCGAACCTCGTCAGCCGTAACCTTCATCAAAACAAATTATTTTACATCAAATCAAATTCCTTCAAAAGCTTCTTGACATCAATGACAACTTATACACTTGAGCAAAGGCAATGCACCCAAGGTACCCAAAATTGCCAACAATTCCTACCAAGAAATCATATTAGGACGTTGTGATCAATTTTATGAAAAATTTGATTTCAAGGTTTGGATTTCCAAAAGACTTGGTGAGTGACAATGGCCCAAATTTTATAGGAGCCAAGTATATTGATTTTGCTAGCAAGTATGACATCACTATCAAGAATACTTTAAATTATTACCCACAGGGTAATGGACTTGCTGAATCTACCAACAAAAACATGTTAAGGATTTTGAGGAAATCACTTGAAGGGAACAAAAGAAGTTGGCACCTGATACTGGACCAAGCTTTGTGGGGTGAAAGGATTACTATAAAGAAGTCCATTAAAACTTCCCCTTATGCTTTGGTATATGGTAAATAAGCAGTATTACCTATCTATTTAGAAATTCCAGCACTCAAGCTAGTAAATACAAAGGAGGAGTAAGAGGAAAATATAGTAAAAACCAAGTTGACTTACTTACTGCAAATTGAAGAGAATAGAGCTCAATAATATGATAATTTTCAAAAGCATTCCTTCGATATCAAGGCATGGTTTGATAAGAAGGCCAAATTCAAAAAATTCTAGGTTGGAGATTCAGTTCTTAGGTGGAATGTTGATAGAGAAAAATTGGGTAAACATGAAAAGTTTGATTCTTTTTGGGATGACCCTTTTAAAATAGTGGATGCCAAGGAGTCTAATGTGTTCCAGCTTGAAGATCTAGAGGGGAACATGCATCCGATTCTAGTAAATGGTTGTCATATCAAACTCTACTATGTTTGAAACATAAGCTCATTATAAAATATGTATATACTTTGTATTATTTTTCCCTCTCTTTCTGCACTTTGTATTAAGTTTTTCTTTAACATTTTGAAAAGAGAAATATATTTGCAAAAATTACTAAGTGTTGATAAAATATTTAGTGAGGTTCCATTCCACATGAAAATATACATAAAGTGAAGCAAAACGACGAGCATCTCTAATCCACATAGAAATGAACAAATATCCCAGTGAAATGGAACCAATGTTATTGTTCATGCGTGAAATTAGTTAAGCATGAATAGAATCAAACATGTCTTCAATCTACCAGTTTCAAGACTAATGTGGAGCAAAGTGATGATTGTGCAATTGTGCCACTTGAAGAGAAAGAAAAGAGCCTGCATTTAATGCTAAAGATCCCATGCTCAAATTGAAGGGTAGTCAAAATGACATTGTAAAGTGGTAACACAAGTTTGAATTTTTGGCAAGTGAAAGATCAGAACACCATCTTCAAGCCACCAAAAGGAATGAGTGGGAGTTGGAAAGCGTGCCAACGGGTAGATTGTGCAGTAGCCACATTAATGGTGGAAGACATGCATGCACTAGGAAATAAAATTATTGAAGCATGAGCTATATTCATTCAGAGATATATTGAATTCATAGAGGAGAAAGGAGCGAAACAGTACTCAAAAAAATTCATTGTGAATACCAGAGAGAATGTAGTATTGTTGCTGGTAAAATGGTTTTTGAAGATACCCAAGAAGCCAAAAACTCAAAGAGGAGGTTAGTGGATCCATACATTGATAAAGCAGAAGCTGTGACAGATATCGAGCTGGTCCTCACAGAAATAACAAGTCTCAGGAGGAACGTGAATGACAGATTCAAGAAAATAGTAGCTTTTTCAGTGGAAGGTGGATGTGCTATGCTCTCTTACCTATATTTTTACATTTGTAATTTTGTTCACCATTTTCCAGAATTAATAGCTGCAATAGTTAAATTTTATGACCCCATGGCTAAAGCGGTAAAAATTACTAAAGGTAAAATCCTATTTAGCATCACCACTACATTTTGTCATGAAATATTCACTTTAGAATTAGAACCATCTGTAATACCGAAAGAGTTTAAAGTGATCACCCAAGCCAGGTATTACTCTTTGTAAAAGCGAGCTAATGACAGTGAGTATTTCAAGATATGGGTTTGTTTATCATCACCACTGCATTTTGTCATGAACTCTTCACTTTAGGGTTAGAACCATCTGTAAGATTGAAAGAGGTTAAAGTGACCACCCAGGCCAGGTATTACTCTCTATAAAAGGGAGCTAATGATGAGTATTTCAAACAAAAGAATTTATGAGGAAGGTGCAAAGGAAAAGGGGAATAGGGTTATATTTTTTTATTGGCTAGTATTCCTTGCCCAGAGGATACATGAACAATTGGTTAGAATGAAAGGGGCTTTGATGCACCTAGTTTCAAGTATTTCTCAAGCCTGATATGGATGTTTTATGCGGCTGTTAAGGATATATACCTTGGATTCCGATTAGGGATAAAACTAGTGATGGGGAACCCTTGTTGATATATTATTAGACAAGCCACTTAAGGAGTATTGAGTATTTTTACAGATTCAACCTGGAATTCCTTGGACCTGCTTTGAAAATAATGTATGGAGAGTGCCCTAGACTGCTACCTCTAGCTAAGAAAATTCTGAGAATAGAGGGTGTTGAAGAAGGAGATTGGTATGTTTTTATTGAGGGCACCATAATAAGATTATATGGATTCATGGGTAAACCTTTCCTGTTGCACCATTTTATCACAGATAGACTATTTGCCTTGGAATATTTGAGGTAGACAAAATACATTGATTTGAATTATGGTTATGGAAGAAAGAGAAAATCTTTGCTAACCTATCACAGTGTGGATGATATAACTATCACAAAGAAGGGGTAGAGTGAGCAAATTGACCAATACCTAGACATGTTAGGTCTATTTTATATTCCTCAAAGATGGAGTTACGATCCTGATGACATTTTCACCAAAAGGAATGTAGCCCTAAATGGAGATAAAGCTTATAAATTTGATAAGAGGTCTAGATCCCATTTTGAACAGGGCAAAAATAATGATGAGACCACTCTTTTGGAGTGGAATATTTCAAAAATATATCAACTACATCCATGGCTAGAATTTTATGAGCAAATTATGGATTTTGATCCAGATAAGAAGAGCCATCAGCTGACAGAGGCCACCATTCATGATATTGAGGAGAAAATCAAAAATAAAAAGGATCCTCAACCTGATGAGGACACTGCTGAAGAAGCAAAAAAAGGAGAACAATGGAATGTGGTAAAATTATCAGATTGGTGGAGAATAAGAGTTGAAATTGGAAAACCTAAGTCCAAGTTTGGCATGAATATTGATAATGCATTTTCTAAGAAGTATGATGAAAATATCAAAACCTGGAAGCAGAAGGACATCAGAAACATAGTGTTAATAGTGGAAAAATCCTAAGCTAGTTTTGAGTCTCTCTCCATCCACAAATCAAGAAGCTCCAATAGAAGAGCATGAAACTCCTTTAACAGTAGCTGAGGTCTTGAAAATGTTTCTTCCCACCATTGAACAAGTGGAAAATTTTTCTAATGGAGTACAACTTTTGAGCAAAATGCAATATTCAAGTGAAAAAGCTATCAATACTCCATTCATAGATGCAATGACTAGGCCCAAATGCTTAGCTTTGGGGGATAGCCTCCAGACACAAATAATTACTGGAAAAATAAAGATAAAAGCTTTAGATTTTCACCCCTAACTTTCACTACTGTAGCATCAGTAGAATTACATCCCATTTTTGAGCAAGCCTTTCTTGAAGAAATAGTACAAGAAGAAGAATCTAAGGAAGATATAGAGAGTGAGTTGGCCACCTTTCAATTGATTCATAGAAGAGCTAAAATATCTCCAAAATGGGAAGAGAAAGAGGTTTCTAAGAAACAAATAATGGACAAAGGAGATTTTGTTAAAGAGGTAGTTATTTCAGCTGCACAAGAATTGATACAACAAGAGTAGCAACAAGATGTAGGGATAGAACATGATCGTCCTATATATGTAGGTGAAGCTATGGTCTCTAATACCTCTTCTCCTCTTCCTCCTCTTTAATCCCCAAGGAAGTATCCCTCCCCTTCTGTTTGAGAAAATTTTACAAATGTACCTTCCCCCTCTCGTAGTCCACCCCATGTTTCATTGGTCACCACTGAGGTACAAGTTACCTCTTCTCCCCCAAAGTCATCCCAGATTCCACTTTCATCGTCCAAGTTTTCTACTTCATCATCCCCCATAAATTCACCTTCACCATTGCAATCACCATAATCAAAGGAGTAAATTTTTCTAATCACCCCCATTCATCCAGTTGTTAGTCTTGCTTTGATTTCTATGAGTTTACCACTAGCAACCACAACAGTATTTATCGAGTCCACTGTTGTTACAGAAACTATTGTAACTACTTCCACACCACCATTGTCAATGGTTGATTCCACACTTTCATTCCTAGTGTCTTCATATCCCCTGGCTGCCAGTTATTCTAGTCATGTAACCTTACCAAAGGAGTAGGCATCCACACAAAAAATAAATGATTTCTAGGTAGAGAAGCTATCTAAGCCTTCTAGCAGGATGGTTGTAAGAAGAAGGAGCATGTATGTCAATTTGATCTCAAGGCAAAGGATATCCAAGTCCATGGTCCTCCTTGTAAGTCATATTGAGACTGAGATGACTGTCCAAGATTATCGAGTTGAAGAAATAATAGAGGACACTGAGAATCTTATTGAAAAAGATGAGCTGGTAATATCCAGAGCCCACTTAGAGACCTTCTATGTGAAGAATGATATATTCAAAGAGAAGGTGGGTAAACTGGAGAAAAAAATTGAAAAGATTCAAAATACTGTGAAAAATCAAAAGGAAGTGGAAAAGGCTTTGAAAAAATAGGTCAAGGGTTGGTAGGAGAAATTCCAAGAAGACAATAAGCTCAAAGATCAACTAGGAGAGCAAAAGAAGCTGAATGAAGGACAAGCAAAAGAAATTCAAGTTTGAAACAACAAATTCATATTGAGAAAGCTAAATCTTCTGGATTTTCTAAAGCTGGACTAAAGAATATTAGAAAAGAATTGTACTCCAAGGTCCAAGAGAAATGTTTAGGGCTTCAACTCATAATTGACTATCTAGATGATGCTAGTCGCTTGCTCCAAAACATTCAAAAATATTTGGATCAAATCACTGGAGAGCTACAAACTATGGTGATTCTAGCAGAGCAGATGTACAAACTAGTTGATAGCAGACTCAATGATTCTACTAAGCTAATTTCCAATAAATAATGGAATCTTGCTAGAGTTTCTACTAGAACACTGGTTAAAAAGCATAGGGTACTTCAGAAATCCTGGCTATTATTTTATAGAATTGAAAGAGTGATTAAGGATGTTATGGATGTAAACAAAGAAGTGGTTCAAGTTGGATTCAGAGTTTTGTGGGAGGAAGATCATATCTTGCTATCATTGGAAGATATTTATAAGAGCACTAATGAAAATCTATAGGATGAATATGGAATTGACTCTTTGGAAGAGCCAAAAAACCAAGAGCAAGCTGCTCAATTGATATTTGATTTTACCTGGCTGAGAGATCTCATGGAAGATCTGGTAAACAGAGGTAATGTTGCTAACTATGAGGATATTAGATAATTACAATATATTTATAAGTAGTTGAAAGAGACATCAAACCCCTTTGAAGTAGCCTGGAATCAAGCTTTGCAAACCTTTAAGTTGATGTTTCAGTTATTTGGTGATAATTCTGGAGGAAGAATTCAAAAACAATCTTCTCCAGGAAAATAAAGAAGAAAATAAAGAAGAAGAAGAAGAAAATGAAGAGGAGGCCAAAGAAGAGGCCCATCAAGAAGAATAGTAGGATGGAACCCAATAGGCCTGAAAGGGGTACACACTTAAGTTGTTTTTTATTTTGTACATATACACAAGTTTTATATTTTTGTTTTTTGCCCTGACATTGTCAGAAATAAACAATAAAGGCATGAGCCTAGAGGAGGCACAGAGAGTAGCAAATTTTATCTGAAGGTATTTTTGTAGAGAAGCCTTATAAGAAGAGTAGAACTGTATTTTGTAAGAACGGTGAAGCAGTTTTTGTTGCTATAAGGGCACATAGATAGATTTTGGAAATAGTGGCAGAGGAACATGTACCTATTGCATAGTCTCCATATGAGCAGTTATCCTCTGTATTGCTTAAAGCATGGTCTCTATGTAAACTTCTACTCTCTAAGTGGACTATTTTTAGAGGGTAGTATTCATATGGAAATTATTTTTTAAAGCATGTTTTTGAAGATGAGCATTTTTTGACTCATGTAGCCCAATGGATAAGACTTTGAGTTCTACAGCTTTGCAAGCAAATCCACCCAGGAGGCACCAGAATGTAGGACCAAAATGGCCACATACTTAGTAAAATTTTGAAAATTTCTACCTAAGTCATGAATTTCCCATTCCACACATGTTTTAGTGTATATTAGAACGAATCCGCAACAAAGGTTCTCAATCCACCCAACACTTAGTGTATTTTCGCACTAGGAGTAATTCCGCATAGTTTCTAATGTTTTTTGCTCCAGATTGGCAACACGTCCTGAATCCGTAAATTTTTTTGGAGAAAGATGATGTTAGCATAAAAAAGGTGCATATTGGTGATCGCTTTGTATTTTTAACATCTTCTGAGTGGCTAAGTGTTAGAGAGTCCGATTTTAGGGAGTGCATAGAACATTTTTCCCGGAATGGTGATAGGAAGCGAAAAGGAAAACGAAGGGATGCAAATTCATGATAAATATCATTTTGACTAACTTTCTTCCAGATTGGTGACAAGCAACATTGTATACTAATGTTAGTGCAGAATGAAAGAAGAGTTACCTGTACACTGCAGCAGGTCTGAAAGGGTGTTCTGAGTTAATACACTTGCTAGGGTCTGGGATAGAATTCACAAAAGTTGTAAAGAAAATATGGTGCCATTGAATTTTTTGTGTGGATTTACGAATGCTTCATCGCCAACAAAGGAAAACAAAGGATAAGGAGCATATTTCATCCTGCTTCACTTTCAGTGAGTTGTTATGTCATATTGGCATTTCGTAGGTTTTGAGGCATAAAAGGTGACATCATTAATTTTAAAAGTGAAATGGTATTTTGATTCTTTCCTACCATTGTTCTAAGTATATTCCTTATCAAATCATAGTCGTGCAATGGGGGAAGATCTATGGTTGAGATTTTGTCAATTATTCTAAAGTATATTAAGGTGATTTCTCGTCAGATTCCAAACACAATCAGTTGGAGGAGGAAGCCAAAGCATCAAGGGTTTCAAGAAAGAAAGAACCAGAGATGGTTGTATATCGACGGTGACAAGGGGATTCTGAGAGAGATTAATGATGTAGATGTAGTCTCCAATGACCAAAAATTTATATTGATGTTGAACAACCAATAAGTTGTAGAGACTCTGAGCTGCCATGGTAGTCCACTTGCAGCGAATTTTACGGAGGGTGAACCAATAAGGAAATGCCAGCTAGAACTCTCTATTGAGCTATAAATAATAAATATTTGTAATTTTTCCTAATCTTTTTAATTCTACAAACTATAAATAGAGGTCAAACCCTCATTTTTAAGGGTCGGCTCTAGTGTGTTTGCCTGCACTATTGTAAATATTTCCAAGAGCTAATGAAAGGAGCATTGCATTGATTTTCACCTTAAATTTTGTGTCTTCATGATTCGATATCAGAGGTTTGAATTCCTAAGCTATATTTATATAAATACTTGAATGGTTAGTTTGTGCTAGATTAATGGATTACTAACTGCTAGGGTAAATTGAAATCTAATTTTGAATTAGATCTTTGTTGTTAGGGAGTGCATTTTTGTAAAATATAGATATTGATTAATTCTGCTATTTGGATTGTCATTGTTTGGATATTGAAATTATTGTCTGCAATATTTCTCTGCTATTTTTTAATTAATGAAGGTTCATGCAATTTGAGATAATGTTGATTTAAGTGGTGTGTCTCTAAATTGGTTCATGGGAGCTTTTTATTGTAGTGACAATGTTGTCATGGTTATGCATAAGAGGTTGGACTCAAAATGCACTTGTAAACAAATGGTGAATCATAATCAAAACCAAGGTGACTCATGGAGAATCTTAAGCAAATCAAATCGAGCATCTTCACACCAAAATTTGGGGTATTTGAAGTCCTAAAATATAAGGTCATATTTGGGGCCACTTTTGACCTATTAAATCATCTTATAACTTCCTAAAAACACCACCATTAGATCAAACTTGAAAAGATCTTTCCAACGAGTACAAATATACCTATGTTTGGATATATATTGTGGCAAATTGACCCTAAGAAACAATTAATCCTAAAAAATTTAGGCAAATGGGCCGATGTCGATGGTCCTCGTATTCACCAATTTTCAATTTTAAAAATCCTAATATTCGACCAATTTGTGAATATTCGCCACTATGCATAACCCCTGAATGTTGTTAGCCTATCCGTCCACTGTTGTTCACATTTTCTAACCCTAATATTTTCTTACCCTAATCTCTAAAACCCTAAGTGAGCATAATTGTGTCAACACCCTATTTAAGTTGACAAGGAACCAACCTACTCTAGAGGTTGGATTTGAAACCCCTATTTTAGTCCATCCAATGTTGAGTGTTGAGTTGTAGCTATCGGGTGCATGCTTGGATATAAAGTAGGAAGATAGACAATCATAGTATTGAGTAAAACTTGATGCAATTTAGTGCCCAACAGTCATCATGAGCCACACTGATCCTTATGATGTAAACCTTATCTCCTTCTTTGAAATCCCAGATTAGTTCACATTGGATGAAGTTGTTTCAATTTGTTTAAAGATGGACGAATTTGTCTCATTCTGGAGCATCATTAATATCTAGACATGGTCACAATTTGTTATAGATTTCCAAATGATGTATTGCAATAGCTATACACTACTGTGATAAAAACCATGGTTATAGGATACTCTCAGTATATGATAATTTTATCATGATCTAGAAATGCTCTGCTAAAAAAACGTTTAATTTTGTATTTAAAGGTGATTATTTTGATTTAATGTTATAAAACATAGGTACATTTTGAAGTATTTAATAAATGGAAAAAGAGGCTACTCTGTTTTATATATTCTCTGCAAAAAATAGAGGATAATTGATTTACTTCTTGCTATGGTTACTCATCAGTAGTGCTTGACAAAATTTAGTAGAATTCCAATTTGAACGTAAGGTAGTGTTGTCTTGGAGCTAATGGTAATAATTTTGATTATTTTTTCTTAAAAAAAATGACTCTAGGATGTATTATAGCGTTACCATATTTATTTTTTATACTCTGGTGACACCTTATTATCAAATAGTGATTGTAAATGGAGGAACTTATAATCCAAGGAGAATACATGCTCTTTGATGCCCTTGAATATAAGTCAAGCTTAGTAAACAAAAAAAAAACTCCAACTTAGAGGTTGATAATTTTGTCATACATCGATGATTCTTGCTAAAACCATTCCAGTAAGCGAAATCATTTGATAAATGATTATAAACATAAATTGTTAGGCAACTCTATCTGATGTTTGAAGGAAAATATAACAAAAGGGTTAAATGTCGAAACATAAATTAGGTTGAAGAAATTCAATATTAGGAAAAGTTAAAAAAAAATAGGATGACTTCATAGACGTATTGTTAGATTTAACCAGTATTTTATAAAGTGAGCAACTTAAATCAAAATCAAGAGTGGAAAATATGTTAAGTTTTTTAAAATAAATGAGTGATTTTTTTTTAAGTTGTTAATGTGGCGTTTTGTCTTTGACAACTGAGCGTCGAACCGAAGATTATACCTTGTATTTTGTGACCCTTAATTCAATACGATTATGAAAAATCTACACAAATCTGCCTCAAACCTTTTCACAAACTTTGCATAAATATACCTCAAACATGTTCACAAAATCTGCATAAATCTGCCTCAAATATGCTCACAAACTCTGCATAAATATGCCTCAAACCTGTTCACAAACCCTACTTAAAACTACTCACAAACCTTCTCAAAAGGCCTGCTCAATACATCTCACAATCCTGATTTCAATTCTACTCAGTATTGCTCATAACATATTTCTTATTAAAGTATCCCAGACATATTCTACCCAAAATTCTTGTTAAAGAATGTAACAACCCCATAATTTTTTACTAGAAGAATGTGATACTGTGAAAAATATTTGTGTTTGCAGGTACAAGTTTTCCTTCTGTAGCAGGTGAACTGGACAAGAAGAATACCCACCCCTAACGGAGATAGTGGTTGGAAGTATCATGTAAGGTGGGATATGATGTCGCGCTTAATGCACCGTGGCTTGTGGGTACATGAAAGTCCATCGAAACAACCAACATATAGGGACATCCTGCTTGTGATTGCATTTTGTCTTGATTGCATTAATTCTTGCATTTTAGAAGTTATTATGTACTTCTTTGGTTTAATTATATATATATATATATATATATATATATATATATATATATATATATCAAAAATTAAAAAAAATATAGATATACAATGCAAATACAATAAATAATATATAAATAATTTATATAAGCAAATATATATACATAAAAACAACATACAAATAAATAATATACATAAATGTAAAATAATAAATAATATAAATAAACACTAGCATGGAGGTGGCGTCACCACAATACACACCGCATGAAGGGCCTTATGTGTCATAAGGAAAGCATTTACTAAAGTTTATAAAAGACATAGCCTGGTTCCATAAAGGGTATTCTGAAAATCCTATCATATCGTCCGTTCAAGTTTGGAGTCTACGGGGTGTGTGTTTGATGACGACTTGAAGCAACATCTTAATTTGTAACCAAGTTCTGTCCGGGTTCCTCTTGAGTTTGTTTGGTTTAATTGAATTTATCTTTGTAATCTTTCAAAAATAGAATGAGATTACTGATTTAAAGTAGAGAATGTTTGTCTTTGTTTATGATAGCAATACTGTGTTTTTCCTGAAATATGGCACTTGATAGTATATATATATAAATTAACTAAAAGATAAGAATTGCCAAACAAATTTGAGTAAAAAAATTTTAAGCGATAAGAAAATTATTGCCTATGAGAATAGGACGTGCATATAGAGTGTGTTTATTTTTGCATATAGTCATCATGAGCCACGTTGATCCTTATGATGCAAACCTTATCTCCTACTCTAAAAGCCCAAATTAGTTCACATTCGATAAAGCTCTTTCAATTTGTTTAAATACGGGATCATCATTAATATCTAGACATGGTCACAATTTATGATAGATTTCCAAATGATGTATTGCAATAGCTATACACTACTGTGGTCAAAACCACGATAATAGGATACTCTTAGTGATATGATAATTTTGTCATGATCCAAAGTGCTCTACTAAAAAAAAGTTTAATTTTGTATTGAAAGATGATTACTTTGATTTAATGTTATAAAACATAGGTAAGTTTTGAAGTATTTAATAAATGGAAAAATATGTACGCTATTTTATATATTCTCTATGGAAAATAGAGGATAATTGATTTACTTATTGCTATGGTTAGTCGTTAGTAGTGCTTAACAAATTTTAGTAGACTTCCAATTCGGATGTAAGGTAGTGTTGTCTTGGAGCTAATGGTAATCATTATGATTATGTTTTTCTTAAAAAATTACTCTAGGATGTATTATGGCGTTACCATATTTATTTTTTGTACTCTTGTGACACCTTATTATCAAATAGTGAAATGAAGCACTCCTTAACTATAAATGGAGGAACTTATAATCCAAGGAGAATACATTCTCTCCGACACCCTTGAATATAAGGCAAGCTTAGTAAACAAAAAAACTCCACTTAGAGGTTGATAATTTTGTCATACAACAATAATTCTTGCTAAAACCATTCCAGCAAGCAAGCGAAATCATTTTATAAATTATAAACATAAATTTTTAGGCGACTCTATCTGATGTTTGAAGGAAAGTATAACAAAAGGGTTGAATATTGAAACATAAATTAGGTTGAAGAAATTTAATATTAGGAAAAAAAATATATGATGACTTCATAGATGTATTGTTAGATTTAACCAGTATTTTATAAAGCGAGAAACTTAAATCAAAATCAAGAGTGGATAAATATATTAAGTTTTTTTAAAATAAATGAGTGATTTTTTAAAAGTTGTTAATGTGCCATTTTGTCTCTGACTACTAAGCGTCGAACTGAAGATTATACCTTGCATTTTGTGACCCTTAATTCAATACGATTATGACAAATCTAACTTTTTAGTTCGTAGTCTCAAGTTATGCATTATAAACCTGCTCACGAGTTGGGATAGTAAGATTTTAAGCTAATCTCATCTTGGGGGGTGTTTCATACTATAAAGTATGAAGATGTGATGGTTTATCATGAGTTATTTTCATATATGAGTAGGTTAACTACATGATGTGTTTCAAATGTAATTAAAGTTTATGGGGTGGAATTTAAGCTTATAATCAAGCAAGAACTTTAAAGTACATAACCAATGGAGGATACATAAGATTAGTTGAACCTTAAAATTATGAAAATACAAATACATATTTCCAACAAAAGGAAACCTTAGGAGAACCAAAGTTGATAAACCTTAAAATAATAAGTGTTCGATGGATTTGGATAATACCTTGATTAATAGTAATGTTTAAAGTTATTGAGGATGTATTTATATATGATAGTTTAAATATACTTATTGAATCGAATTTAATATATGATGAGGGTTCACAAAAATCACATGATGTTACCAATGTTTCTCCAATAGGATTTGTATAAATGATAATAGTCATGAATGGTTGTGTTGAGTATTATCTCTTGTGAAAAAAATTAACTTATTATGCAAATAGGTTATAAAGAGAAAATTTATTTAATTGTCTTTTGTTATATTTTATTTACTATTTTTAAAGAAATGTTTTAATTAAATATAGATTCGTAAAACAAATGCTTAATTAATGAATTGGTAGAAGTTATATTTTGCCATGCTTATTAATTGTTCTTAATGAATCTCATAGGCAACTAGTTATACTCTAAAAATATTTTGTTAGAACTTAACTAAATTATTTTTCTTGAAAAGCTTGACATACGAAAATATGATGCCATTATTAAATTGAGTATGACGAGAAAAACCTAGTGAGGTTTAATATACTCTCATACAACTTTCAAGGAGGATAAATTATTAATATTGAGAAGGATATCATCTACCCAACTCTGATAGTTCGTAGTGGCAACTATTGTGAATCGGTGGTAGCCGTTATCCAGCATTCTAAGAAGGGATGAAGGTCCTACACTGTAGAGAGCAACAAATGATGAAATGGGATGTCATACTAGGGTACCATATGAGTAGTACATGAGGATGCTCATGAACCTACTCCGGTTGTAGAATTGCCAACAAGACTCATGGCTAGGGAGCTAGTCCATGAGGTTGGAAGGTCCAACGATAGATGGTATGGGCAACATTACCATCAACTAGAGCTTGGTCTGAAGCATCTGGTATGAAATTCAAAGTCTTGGTTGACCCTGGTTAAACCTTAGATGAAGATCCATAATCAGGCACTGGCATAGCTACGCTAACTCAAAGTATGAATTAACAGGTTAGTGGAACAATAAGGACAAAAGTAGGAATATAAATCCAAGTCCTACATGCTTTGGGATGGGGAATTAGTGCATCCACCCTTCTAGGTGATATGGGCACTAGAATGGCAACCCCATGTGAAGATCGAGAAATCTTGAGAAAGGAGTAAGGATCTCTTAAATGGTAACCTATCATGGGAAGTTGGCCAATCCCAAGCACTTAAGATATCATCTAGAACGGTAGAAGTTCTTGAAGTGTGATCCTCTATGCCAAAGTACTAATACAAATTTGGGTATATTTGTGTAAATGTGTGACATTTATGTTGTAATTTTAAAATTTTGATTTTGTATTTTTGACAACCAGGTGAGTAGACCTGGGTTGTTGCAAAGAACACAGAAAAATGATATGCAATACAATTTCACAATATGTTATTTACAATATCACTCAAGGAAAATGCACAAATTACTTCACAACTATGTTCTATAACCTTTGCAAGTTTATCCCAATCTCAATCAATATTATGCACAAGACTTGCTCTCAAACCCTAGCACATGTGTTTCCAATTTTTTCAACAATGATGCACAAATAGTTCTCAAATATTAGCACATATATTTCCAACAATGCTCATATATAATCCTTATTTCTCCACCTTATGATTCAAAAATATTTGCTCAACCAAACACCTTAAAGAAGGAATAATATCACCATACCTCTTAACTTTTTTTGATGAAGATGTGCCCTCAAAAACCTATCTCAAAAGAATTTTCCTTTCAAAGTGCCACTTCAAAACTGGTTAGTAGATCTCTCTTTCAAATCATCCACATTAATTTTTTCCTCAAAAATATGTGCTCAATAGAATATAAAAATAATGCTCTATGACTCTCCTTTTGTTCTCAAAAGATAAAGCATCAAAAACCTCTCAAATTTCTTTTCCACCATACAAAAATTACAATAAAAAGTTGAACCACAACAACACCTTATAACTCCTTTCACAAGAATAATTCTCAACACACCACAATATTTCTTATAGCATTTAAAAACCCAAAAATTATTTAAATCAACCACATACACCTCATGCCTCCTACTTTCATAAAATAATTTTCAATACATTACCATTACAAGGCACAAATTACAATATTGAAATTACCACATACACCTTATACCTCCTACTTGAAATAAAATGATTTTTAATGCACTCAAAATTTCAAGGTGTAAATAATAATATCAACTCGATCTCATACACATTTCATAGCCAGATATCTGAATTTAAATTTCACATTGTCCTTTTGACCTTAAAAGATAAAATAGAAATTTTAATCTTATGACTCCCTAATGCAAGCGAATGGAGCACATACCTTAGACCTTAGGATAAATTTAATTCAAAAAATTTTGCCCTCACTGTTGCAACCACCATGAATTGAACCTGCCACCTCTTATTGGTTTGCACCCTAGCTCAATGCTAGGCTACCGCGTGGGCTATATGCCCGCACAACAACCAAAGCATGCAAATAGTATTTTCAATCTGCCTCTGCGATGTTATATCCGTCTTAGTAAAAATATTTACCAAAAATGATCCTACCATGCCTTGAACCCATGACCTCTTATTTGCCAACAACTTAGCGTAGGGACTCCTTACCGTTTGGGCTAGCTGCCCAAATGCAAATTCCACCATGCACACTCCCTTTTGAATTGTGAATTCATCATTTAAAAACATACACCTTTGTCCTTCCTCTCCTCTTTGCCTCCATGAATGAAATGAGAACGAAATATTTTGAATGGTGCTTGCTCTCAACCTTAGCCTTCGCAAATAATTTATGCTCCATACATATGTCCTTGCCCTTCGATTTTAGAATGTTGGCACTAGAATTTTGAAATAATAATTTTTTATTTTGCTTCTTTTCTACCCCTTTTTCTAAAATTTTATTTAATTAAAATAATTTAAATCTAAAAGATTTAAATATTATAATTTAAAATTTTAACCTTTGGGTCTTTGCAATTAAAACTTTTTCTAACCAAATAAATCCTTGTGTTTTTCTTGCAAACACAACCATGGAGAATATTTTTGCCTTGTACCTATGACACTGTCTCATGTACCCTTTTAAGATAATTGCCTTGCACTTTAATATTTCAACCTTGATGATAATTCTCAACCATTTGACCTTTGACATCAATGAAAACCAATATACTTAATATTTCCAATAATCTACCCCTTTGTCATTGATGGCAATCCTTCTAATTTGTTTTTGCTACCACTGGATTCCAAATATGCTCCTCCTAAGAAGTTGCTCCTCCTTACTAAATTATCTTCCCCTTACTAAAATATCTCTCTCTTTGACATCAATGGCAAAGGGAATCCTTTGGGGCTAAAAATAAGAGTCTTAGCTCACCCCCCTCAACACCTCTTTTCCTTGAGGTGATCAATTTTGGGGTGGGAGTAATATTACTCCCAATTTTCTTCTGAGATACTCAAAATTTTCCTTTGGAAGTGGCTTGGTAAATATGTCAACGATTTGTTCCTTTGTAGTAACATATTCCAATTTAACTTGCTATTCTATCACTTGCTCTCTCAAGAAATGATATTTGATTGGAATGTGCTTGGTCCTTGAATGCATCACTAGATTTTTTGAGATATTTATGGCACTTGTATTATCACATAGTATGGATATGGGATGATCATGCTCTATTTTGAAATATTTTAAAGTTTACTTCATCCATAACACTTGTGTACAACAAGCAACTGTTGCAATGTACTCTACCTCTACCATGGATAAGGATACTGATGCTTGTTTTTTGCTTAGCCAAGAGACTAAATAACTTACAAGAAATAATGCTCCACTCGTACTTTTCTATCATCAATACTGCCTATTCAATTTGCATCTGTGTATGTTGTGAGAGTGAAATTATTGCCCCTAGGATATCATAGTCAAAATTCCATAGTTCCTTTTATATACCTAAGGATTCTCTTTACTGCCTGTACATGTGTTTCCTTTGGCGCTGCTTGAAATATTACCACTAATCCCACTGCATGCATTATATCTAGTCTTGTATCTGTGAGATATAGTAAACCTCCAATCATAGATATATACAATATCTGATTTACCTTAGAATATGTTACAGTAATATTCCATCACTTGGGATAATTACCTATTTCCTACTTTAGGTAGATTTTATATTACCACATGGTAAAAAGTAAAGAATTACTTTTACCACATGCATTTACTTTTACCCTAGGATATTTACATTGTTAGTAAATATCTAGGTTAGTTAGTAGTTAGCTGACTTTGGGGGGGGACTTCCTCCTATGCATTATCGTTAGCTACAACTTAGGATATTATTTTCATAATATCCTAAGGCTATTTCTAGCCTATGTAATGTTTATTTAAACCCTACATTATAATAATAATTTTTGATGCTTACCTTTACATCATTGGTATCAGAGCTGCGGCTACGAAGTAGGGTGAGGTGATCTTCGAGGAAGCAGCTTATCTGGACCCCCTCCTGGAGCTTGCACGAAAACCACTCATGGATCTTGAGGCAAGGTTGATTGGTTTGCTGGTGAGGTTAATTTCCAAGTCTCGTAGACCCGAGAGAACCTAAGGGTTTTATTGGTCGGGGCATGCGACCAAAGACTTTAGACCCGCAGATCTGACAGCAATCTATTATCAGACCTGTCAGGTATAGAGTGGGTAGGAGGCCCACGTGCATAGATGCCAGCCGATGGGTCCAAACCCTGATCGACGATCGGTATCTATGAGGGCAGGCATGCCCTTCGATCTCTAGTGACTGGCCCAACAACCATAGACCAGTTGATGGGTCCAAACCCTGATCGGCAATCGAGATTAGCGAGGGCAAGCATGCCCTTCGATCTCTAATGACCGGTTGACATGGACAACTACAGACCAGACACACAGACCAAGATCTACACTTGGACGCTGGTGACACTTAGACTGACAGCTAGGCAGATAGGTAGCACTGCCACCTGGACTGGACTTAGCTACCAAAATTGACTGAGTGACTGGACAAACCCAAGGCTGACTGGATCGGGCATGAAAATCTAAGTGCTGACATGGCAATTGATTGTCTAGACCTGACACTGACTGACATGGGCGACACATGGCAGAAAAGCCATGCATCACCCAGACTGAACTCGTCAACTGGTGGCAAAAGGTTTGTTGATTGACTGCCCGAAGGTAGTCAACAACCAAAGGGCTTGAAAGCCCTTTTTAAATCCCAAAACATCCCCCGTGCGGGCGATGTGGGATAATACCCACAGTTTACCCTGCCCACGCGAGGAAATAAGGGAAAGGGAATTTCATTCCCTTCCCTTCTCGTCGAGCCTCCTAGCTCGACTGGCTAGATAGCCAGTCGACAAGGCTAGGGGCCGCGGGGTTGGGAGTTCGACTCCCATCAGGCACAGGCAAATTTTTTTTAATGTTTTTTTTATATAAAAACTAAAGGGAGTCTTCAATACCATGCACGTGGGGCTAGCTTTCAAAGCCGCCCCAGAAGTGCAGTGGTTAAGTTGGATGTTTCACGTGCGTGAGGTCACGGGATCGACCCCCGCGCGCTCCAAATTTTAAAGAAAAAAAAAACGCTTTTACTTTTGCTACGAGCGGGCGTCGGGCATGAAAACAACAACGGACAAGGTAATTTTTTTTGTGTATAGTTTTTAATTATTATTTTTGTTTATTTTTTTAATAATTTAATTTTTAAATTTATATAAAAATCATTTTGAATTTATTTTTTAAGTGATTTTTTATAAATTAATTTTATTATTAATTTAAATAAGCTAGAAATAATTAGATTTATACATTAAAATTGAAATTTAGGGGCAATTTTTTTTTGCAATTTACAAATTTAAAGGAGCTTTTGTTTTTCTCCAAGGGAGAATATAAGACATAGAAGAGCACCTACTTTTTTTGCAAATAAGAAAACCCTAAACTCTTCTCACACTTGTTCAATTTGCACACATGAAAGGGCACAAAATCAAACACATTTGATTCTTTATTGCAAATTAGACAACAAGGAGACAAAAATTTGCAAAACGTCAAAATTGAAGAGTGCATTTGTTTTCTCCAAGGAGATATAAGACATAAAATTGCACATTTTTCTTGCACACTTGAGAAGAAATTGTAACCTTGGATCCACAAAAACTAAGTCGTGTGTCGACTAGTTCTGGAAGCCTTCCAAATGCGGGTCGTGTGTCGACTTGTCTTGGAAGGAGTGCTCAAATTGTTAATTTTGCAAAATTCAAGGGGGAATACAACCATGTACTTCATTTGCAAAATTGGAAAACAAAGTAGGAGACATAAAAATATCATTTTTTTTGCACAACACAAATACACATTTTGTTGCAAAAATTAATAGGTGCATTTTTGGTAGCATCCGACACCTAGGTGATAAGAATTTTGTGGGCATTCTTGTTTGATTATTGCATTATTTCTTTTGCAATTATAAGTCATAGAATCAAGAACACACTAAACCCCAAAATTTCACAAATTTGTGTAAATCCTTGCACAATTTTAAAGCCAATTTCACTTGATATTCTCTCCTAACACAACAAAACCCCTAATTCACTCTTATTTTTTTGGCTTAAACTCCTCAAACTGATCATCCTTATTCAAGGGTGTTTAGGTAGGGGCCATTAAATATCTATTTGAGTGAATTACCTTTTGGTACTCTTATAGGGTAATCAAAAGAAAGAACAAGTTTTTGAAAATAAGGAACCTTAAAAAGTAGCAATCCTTAGCACTAAGGGGGGATAATTTTTTTCTTCCTTTAAAACACAGATTTTTGACAAGAGGGAAATAAAACTTGTAAAGGCAATCACAAAAGTAGAAGTCATAAAAATTATACCTTTTCTTTTAGACTTCATAATAGCAATCATGCTTGAAGTTCTTACAATAAGGAAGGATGATTTGGTGACCTTTTTGATAAAATTGCCTAGAAAGCATAGTTTTGCACAAATTGTAAAAATGACAACCATGACACCATTCAATGTTGGTTTCAAAACAAGCAAAACTAAAATGGCAAAGGCACATCATAGAATCCATCTTTCTAGTGAAGTGTCTCATTCGGATTTTGATTCTGGTTCAAAGATAGCACAAGGAGTGCTAATTGCTAAAACAGTTTTGTAGAGGGAAAACACATGTGTCCCTTGGGCAAAAGCACCACTTTCTCTCTCTCTTCTTTTAGGCTTCATAAATAGCATAAGTTTTTTTTTGAAGACCTTGCAATAAGGGGTGCTTGTACCTCTTTTAGGCTTCATAAATAGCAAATTCTAGGTGTTTGAAGTACTTGTAACAAAGAGGAGCGAATTTTTTTGTGATGTAAAATTGTCTAGGAGGCAATATTTGTAAATCCTTCACAACACTCTTGAGTTGCACACTTTTTGCAATTGAGGGGGGATATCCATTTCTTTTCTTCACTGATTTTTGTAAATAGGGAAGAAGGCTTATAAGGGTGCATTTTTGACTTCGACCGAAACCTTAGTCACACTTCCTTCATAAATTAATTACACTATGTTTTGCAACGAGAAGGAGGGAACTTATAAGGGTGCACTTTCGACAGCGACCGACACCTTAGCTACCTTATCTTTTGCAAAATCATATTGTAAATGAATGAACCTTGTAGGAAGTGATCTATTCTACTACACCGAGCGATTGTAGCGGCTGGTTACCCATGCAAATCGATTGGATGATGTGATTACCATAAGGATATTTTTTGGTGTGAAGACAAAGTGAGGAATGACCCACTTTTTGCTTAGGAGCAGCCAGAGCACTGTGATAGAGCAACGAACCAGCAGATCGACATTTTCTTCCACTGTATTGGGGCAGTTATATACTTTACCCAAATATTGTTGTATAGAGGGATATGTATGTATTACCCAAATAATGTAATAAGGGGGGATGTTAGAGTAATATTCCATCACTTGGGATAATTACCTATTTCCTACTTTAGGTAGATTTTATATTACCACATGGTAAAAAGTAAAGAATTACTTTTTACCACATGCATTTACTTTTACCCTAGGATATTTACATTGTTAGTAAATATCTAGGTTAGTTAGTAGTTAGCTGACTTTGGGGGGGGACTTCCTCCTATGCATTATTGTTAACTACAACTTAGAATATTATTTTCATAATATCCTAAGGTTATTTCTAGCATATGTAATGTTTTTTATGCTTACCTTTACATTAGAATATTCATCATATTTTCTCAACTTGCATCCACCATGGGGGTACTCACTGGTTTACAATCCTCCAGTCTAATTTTTTTTAACATTTCTTTTATATACTTGGTTTGTGAGATAAATATACCCTTTTCTAATTGTGAAATTTGCAATCCAAGAAAGAAGGACAACTCACCAAGCATTGACATTTCAAATTTATTTTGCATACACTTTGCAAATTTCTGACACATCTTATCATTACTACCTCCAATCAACAAGTAATTTCCTTCATTTCTGATGTATAAATTGTTGTTAGCTATTCCTTTTTTGAAACCCCGTTCTTGAAGATACTTATCCAACCTTGAATACTAAGCCCTAGGGACTTGATTTAGTCCATAAAGAGCCTTATTTAATTTACATATATAATCTAGCTTATCTATCAGGCTGAACCCCTTAGTATGCTCAATGTAGACCACTTATTCTAAGAAACCATTGAGGAAAGTTGATTTTACGTCTATTTGATATACTTTGAAGTTTCTGAAACTTGAGAATGCCAAAAACATTCTTATGGCCTCAAGATGTGCAACATGAGTAAATGTTTCTTCAAAATCAATCTCTTCAACCTATGCATAGCCTTTGCATACTAGTATTACTTTGTTTTTGACTACTTGACCATCTTCATTCAACTTATTCCTATAAACCCACTTGGTTCCAATTACATTCTTGTATTTTGGTCATGGGATAAGTTACCAAGTCTCACTATTTTCTATTTGATCCAACTCTTCATCCATTGCCTTAACCCAATATTTATCTTCTCTTACCTCATTGAAATCCTTGGGCTCAATTTTAGATAACAAAGAAAGATTTGCATGTTCACTTGTTCCTATTATCTTCCATTTTGTTTGTCTTTCATCTGGATTCATAATAATCAGATCTCTTATATGATTCTTTTGCACATACTTGGATGGTGTCTTAGGTGGTGTTATTTGTGTTTTATCTTCTTCTGATTCTTCACCTACTTCTTCTTGGCAACTTTATCCTTCTTGATATACAATTTCTTGAGTTGGTTCTCTTAGCCCTATTTCTTCATCAATTGTTACATTTGTACTTTCCACAATCGTATATATCCTTTTATTATAGAATTTATAGGCTTTGATCTTAGTGGAATAGCCAAGGAAGATACCCTCATCGCACCTTGAATCAAACTTGCCTAAATTTTTTTCTTCTCATCTAATATATCATTTGCTTCCAAAAACTCTAAAAAACTTTACAATAGTTGGTCTTCCCTTCCAAAGCTCATATGGGTTTTTATGATTATTTACTCTTACTTGAGCTCTATTTATGATATAGACAAATTTATGAACTACCTCTCTCCAAATTCCATCTAAAATATTAGAATCATTTAGCATAGCTCTGGTCATATTCTCAACAGTTATGTTTTTCTTTCAACTACTCCATTTTGTTGTGGAGTCCTTGTTGCGGAGTATTCTCTTTTGATTCTATGTTGTTCACAGAATTCTATGAATTCACCTAAAGTGAATTCTCCTCCTCTATCTAATCTTAGACACTTGATCTTTTTACCTATTTTATTTTCTACTAAAACCTTGAATGCTTGGAACTTCTCAAAAGCTTCTGACTTTTCTTTTAAGAATGCCACCCAAGTCATTCTAGAGAAATCATTTATAAATAGCATGAAGTAACTTTCACCTTGTAAAATATTTGTCCTTGTAGGACCACATAAATCAGTGTGAACTCATTTCAATGGTTCGGATGAAGAAAATTCTTTTGACTTGAAACTTGTTCTTGTTTGCTTACCATGCTGACATTGTGCACAAATTGTGCTTTGGGGTCTTTTTATCCTGGGTAAATATTTGATTGCCTATTTGTTGCTTATTTTTAATATGTTTTCAAAGTTCATATGACCCATTCTTCTATGCCATAACCAACTCTCATCCTCTTGTGATAAAAACCATTCTTTCCCTTTAATTTCACTCAATATGTAGATATTGTTTGTAGTTCTACTAGCATTTACAATAATATTTTTTGTCTTAGATTTCTTGATCTCACATCCATTTGGATGAAATGTGACTGTGTACCCCTAATAACAAAGCTAACTTATACTAAATAAATTGTGCTTCAATCTCTTAACATACAATATATTATCTATCATTAATTTTCCATTATCTAAACTCAAAGTCTCTTTTCTAAAAAATTTGACTGAAGCATTATCACCAAAATTTATTGATCCTCCATTGATTTCTTTAAGTGAAAGAAATTTACTTGTGTCACCTATCATATGACTTGAACAACCACTATCAACATACCACTGATTTCCCTCATCTTGTGCATGAAGAACTATTTATACCAACATTAATTTCTCTTTTTCTTGTTCCTCTTTCCTTTTCCAACCTTTTGAGGTTGTATTCTTTTGAAATTTTTGATCCTCCTTTTTGCTTGATTCAGGAAACACTATTTTACACCATTTGGCCTTGTGCCCAAAATTATTGCATTTGTAGCATATGATGTTGTTATCCATGAGAGGTGCAAATGAATTGAAATTTCTAACATCATTTTTCATACTGATCATGCAATGCACAACTTTATGACCATATTTATTACATGAGAAACAATAACCATGGAAGAAGTATTGAAACCTGTTTGATTTCCTTGGATGATATGGTCTATTTTTGTAATTGACTTTTGTCCATGATGATTCTTTGCTCTCTTCCTCCTTGGTGTTTTTACTCCTTTTTAGTTCATCAACATAGGTCATGGGTCCATCATCAGTTGCTTTCTTTGATATCCCTATTGAGCTTGATTCTTCCTTTTGTAACCTTATATCTTGTTGTGACTTCCTTTTAGACTTTTCAACTTCCTTTCTCAAAGAGACAACCTCATTTTCCAAATTTTCACATTCCAACTCTTTTGCCTTTAATTTCTCAATCATTACTTCTTCAATTATTCTCGCCTCGTCAAATTAACATTTAGGTCATTGAGATCTTGTAGAAACATTATCTTTGTTTCTTCATTATTTTGTACTTGAACCTCCAATTCAACTAGAGTAGGAATAAATTCCTTCTCTAAGTCATCCAATTTTGAGTCTCTTTTATTGATTTCAATCATAGGAGCAACCTCTATCATTTTAGTGGCCATTATGTGTTCTTGTAATATCTTCCTTCAAGTTGTTATACTTTTATAAGGATCATGCTATGATACCAATTGAAGAACACAAGCTTATACTGAGATGGGGATGAACAATATAAGATAAGACTTTTACTTTTTTAGAATCAAAAGCATCCAATATTATCAATTGCAATAACTTTCCAAAGTATTATTAACCAATATCATCAACGATAGTAATAAAGCAATGCAAAAATAATCATACACATAAGAGACGCATATTTAACATGGTTCACCCAATGTGGGTTACATCCATGGAGAAAATCATTCTTCTAAATTTTCTCAATAAATCTCTTGGGAACCAATTCCCTATTACAATTTTTATGGACCTCTATCCAAAGGAGATACCAATCCCCTACACTCAAGTTCATGGATCTCTATCCACGGGAGGCATCTCTCCTTTTTGCTCAAATCTTCTCCAAGCCCTCTCATAAGGCTTGCTCAAATATACTAAACAACCTGCACAAATCTATCTCAAACTTGCTTACAAACCCTATACAAATCTACCTCAAACCTTCTTACAAAATCTGCACAAATCTACCTCAAACCTATTCACAAAATCTATACAAATATACCTCAAACCTATTCATAAACTCTACACAAATCTACCTCAAATCTGCTCATAAACTCTACATAAATTTACCTCAAACCTGCTCACACACCCTGCTCAAAACTTCTCACAAGCCTTCTCAAAAGGCCTGCTCAAAATAGCTCATAACCCTACTTTCAATTCTGCTCAAGACTGCTCATAACTCATGCTCAAAACTGCTCATAACATATTTTTGATTAAAGTATCTCAGACATATTCTACCCAAAATTCTTGTTCAAGAACACATAGAAAAATGATATGCAATACAATTTCACAATATGTTCTTTTCCCAATATCACTCAAGGCAAATGCACAAATTACTTCACAACTATGTTCTATAACCTTTGCAAGTTTATCCCAATATCAATCAATATTATGCACAAGACTTGCTCTCAAACCCTAGCACATGTGTTTCCAATTTCTTTCAACAATGATGCACAAATAGTTCTCAAACCCTAGCACATATATTTCCAACAATGCTCATACATAATCCTTATTTCTCCACCTTATGATTTAGAAATATTTGCTCAACCAAACATCTTAAAGAAGGAATAATATCACCATACCTCTTAACTTTTGTTGATGGAGATGTGCCCTCAAAAACCAGTCTTAAAATAATTTTCCTTTCAAAGTGCCACTTCAAAATTGGTTAGTAGATCTCTCTTTCAAAATTGGTTAGTAGATCTCTCTTTCAGATAATCCACATTAAGTTTTTCCTCAAAAATATGTGCTCAATATAATATGAAAATAATGCTCTATGACTCTCCTTTTTTTCTCAACAGATAAAGCATCAAAAACCTCTCAAATTTCTTTTCCACCACATAAAAATTACAATAAAAAATTGAACCACAATAACACCTTATAACTCCTTTCACAAGAAATAATTCTCAGCACCCCATAATATTTCTTATAGCATTTAACAACCCAACAATTATTTAAATCAACCACATACACCTCATGCCTCCTACTTTCATAAAATAATTTTCAATACAATTACCATTACAAGGCACAAATTACAATATTGAAATTACCATATACACCTTATACCTTCTACTTGAAATAAATTTTAATGCACTCAAACTTTCAAGGTGTAAATCATAATATCAACTCTATCTCATGCACATTTCACAGCCAGATATCTGAATTTAAATTTCACACTATCCATTTGACCTCAAAAGATAAAACAAAAATTGTAACCTTATGAATTCCTAATGTAAGTGAATGGAGCATACCTTAGACCTTAGGATAAATTTAATTCAAAAATTTTTGCCCTCACTATTGGAGCCACTATGAATTGAACCTATCACATCTTGCTGGTCTACACCCTAGCTCAATGCTAGGTTACTGCATGGGCTAGCTTCTCGCACAACAACCAAAGCACACGAATAGTGCTTTCAATTTGGCTCTACGATGCTATATTTGTCTCAACAAAAATCTTCACCAAAAATGACCCTGTCGTGTCTTGAACCCGCAACATCTTCTCTACCAACAACTTAGCGTAGGGACTTGTTGTGACTATTGCACAACTCGCTCCAAAATTGGGGACCCACCTTTTTGTTTTGGGTATTTGTATGTGCGTATCATGTTTTAAGTGTATATGGTTTTGCTTTGTTTGGTTTGCAGTGATCGTTCTTTTCCTGTCGATGATATTTGTATTGTAAGCTTATTGTCAATGATATTTTTATTGTCAAAAAGTGGTCGATGATATTTTGATCGTCAAAAGTTTGTCGATGAATTTTTATCGTCAAATTTTCTGTCGATGACTTTTTGTCGTCAATCTTTTCGTCGATGACTTTTTGTCATCAATTTTTCTATCGATGACTTTTTGTCGTCATTTTTTTTTGTTGATGAATTTTTGTCATCACTTTTATGTCAACGACATTTTGTCATTAGATGACTTTTGTCGTCAATTTTTTATCGATGACTTTTTGTCATCAATTTTTTGTCGACAATTTTTAATCATCATTTTTGTGTCGACAAGTTTTCATTAATTTTGCCATTAGCGATTTCATTGTTAAGTCTTGATGTTGGACATTTGAGGTAATTTGAGGTATTTTATGTTGTCATTGATGTCACATGGATCACATTTGGTTTTGATGGCAAACATATTTCATAAATAAGCATTTATGATATTTTGGAAAGCATGACTATTTACAAGGTTTTTATGAAAACCAAGGCAGGAAAAATAAAAGGTTTTATTCAAAACCATGGTGGGCTTATGTGGAAAGGACTTTTATTAAAAGCCAAGGTGGAATTTTGTTTTATCAAAAAAGGACCTCCGGTGATGAAGATATTAAAGTTTAAAGTTTAAGTTTAAATTAATGGAGGGCTGACCTATGTGCAATTAATGGAGGTTAGCATATATATGTGTAAAGGTTTCAATTTATTTCGAAAAAGTGGTATATTATATATCATCGAAAATCTTATTTCGAGGGCTATTTGACTAACTTATTTAGAAGGAGAAATAAGATGTGTGTAAAGAGATATTTCTGATTTTGCAAAGGGGTTCCAAAAGTGAAGTTTGCCTTGTTCTTTTTCAAGAGGATTAATTATTTCATGAGGTGACACGATTTGCAAAAGAATTTTGTGATTGTGGTAGATTTACAAAGAGGTTTTTTCATCTTCATAAAAGGTATGAGCACATTCTCCTATTTATTGTTTATGGTGGTTGATTTCTGAAATATAATTGGAGGGAAAAGGATTGTTTGTGGTTTCCTTTTCGAAAGTGGTTGGTTGAATGCTTCAAGGTTTTCTGAATTGAGAGTTGTGTCTGTACCTTGTTTGATAAGTATAGTTTTTGAAGCCTATTGGTTGTGAAAGAACTTGAGTTAGAAAATAACATGAGTATCATTGTTATGTGAGATTTATGGTTAAGCATTGTTGGAAACATTTGAGTTGGTTGATACATACTTGGACAAGGGTTGTGTGAGAAAGAGTTGTTCCTTGTGATGATTGGTTGAGTTGATTTGATTGAGCCTCGTCAAGTGATGTGTGAAGTGATTGTTCAAGTCCTATGAAATAAACTATTCCATAATTCTATGTTGAGTTGAGATTAAGGTTAAAACATATTGAGTCTCTAACAATTCTCTTTATGGTTCTATAAGACTTGAATTGAGTTGAGGTTGATTTGAGTTGAGAGTGATATTAGAACATATTGAGTCTCTAACAATTCTCTTTATGCTTCTATGAGTTGATTTGAGTTGAGTTGATATTGATTTGGGTTGAGAGTGAGTTTAGAACATATTGAGTCTCTAACAATTCTCTTTATGCTTCTATGAGTTGAGTTGAGATTGATTTGGGTTGAGAGTGAGATTATAACATATTGAGTCTCTAAAAATTCTCTTTATGCTTCTATGAAGTTAATTTGAGTTGAGATTGCCATTCATTATTGAGTTCATTTTGAGTACTACTTGAGCATGATTGATTGAGCCTTTGAGAAGGCCTTTGGGATAGATTTGAGGACAAATTTGGGACAGATTTGAGGATAGTGTTGGGACAGTGTTGTCACATGGCTTGGAAGGGCAATGACAATGAATGCTCGACCCAAAATAATGACCATGTAGTAGACGAGATGATGTGGCGAGATGGGATCGATGACACACACATAGGTTGATGGATCCATGAATAGGAGAGGGGTGAGAGGTTGATCATTAGGTACAAATCATGGATGGACAACTCGATGATATCTTGGACCTAATGGGGTAGAGACAATGGACCCAAGTAGATAATAAGTGTTGATTTTAGTGTGGGAGCAATGATGGGGTATGTGATGTGACATTCATCATGATGATGTGGCACACGATAGGGATAGAGGAGTAAGACGTTGGACAATGTGGTAGTGCAATTTATTATGGAGGATGACAGTCAAGACCGTTTGTGTGATGAAGAGCAAACGAGTGTTGGTGAGTCAAGCATCGACATGGTAGACCCTGCCAGACATTGCAGACTCTGGACGTCGACCATGATGATGGTGAGATGGAAGATGCCAAGAGGATTTCTAGTGATCATCTAATGAGTGATAATATAAATGCAAGGATGATGTGGACATATGACTAATGGGTACCAATGAATATGTAGCAATTCAAAAGTAAAAACAACGTCTGCATTGGGAAATACACCATGTAGGTTTGGCATTAATACGACAACATAGAATCATCAGATGGAATAAGTGATGGGTAGACCTATAATGCATGCCTTAGGTAAAATCAGTGAGTAGGTTTGACCAATTCTAACAACCATGAAAACTCATGTCCATTTGATGGTGTGTACGATGACGTCTATGGCATGGCGAAGATGAAAACCTAAATGGACATAGGCAGGACCTGCCTTGGTCACAATAGATAATGCAAAAAAATCATAATGCATTCCCCAAACCCTAATGAAGGTCTCCTTCCATTGTTTTAAAGTTCACTATAGGGTCTATGAGAGTGATTTTGAAGAGCACCAAAAATTATGAGCACGGATTCAATTATCGAGGGAGGCGACGGTTGGAGGATAGTGTAGAATCATGGGTGGTAATCGTAGAGGTATTTTGTGTAATTTTCCCACCACTGTTGAATTCGGGTCTGAATACTATGATGAGGATGTCGACTCCGATGACCATGCGAAAGTAAACACTGATATGAAAAGTCTATTTTCTTTTTTAATGCGCTTGTTCCAGAGCATTCTATGGTCATCGAGGCCTCATTTCATCATTTTTTTTATTTGTCATTTAAAGGAAAGCAATGTTGGAAGTTTCTTTTATGTATATATTATAATATATAAAAGGTTATGCTCAAGGGTCTTCATAACCTTATGCCCATATTAATAAACTTCAATATGAAAAGGTTGAAATCTTTTTGTTTCTTTTATTATAATATATACATAAAGTATGGGAGTTATAAGGGAATGGACTATCAAATATATTGTTTTGTATATTATAATATATAAAGGAAAAAACAAAAAAGTTGAAATATTTTTGTTTCTTTTATTATAATATATACATAAAGTATGGCAGTTATAAGGAATAGATTTCATTTGTTTTATTACTCTTTGTCTTTGAGAAAAATGAAGAGACGAATTGGAAAAATGAAGACCAAAGGTCAAATGTGATTTCTTTTTAAACTCGTGACATTTCTATAAGAGGGGCTGAAAATTTTTGTAAAACAAGACTATTTTGAAGAAATCAAATGCATACATTTTGGCAGGCATACACTTTGTGAGAAAAATCAAAAGGAGACTGTTGTCTAGGGTTATTGTATTTATTGTTATGCTTTCACTGCATTTTTCTTTCAATTTATATCTATGTATTTATGCCTTTAGGGGGTTATACTAGGTGAATATTGAGATTGATGCAAATGTTATTTCACCCTTTGAGTCTTGCACTTGATCTAATTTGATTGTGTTTTATGCAGGTTTATTTAGATTAGGTTACCTTCAAACTTATCTCATAACTTCTGGTTTTTTAGGGTAGGGGAGTATTATACTAGGATTTGCATGCATTTTTTTCCAGCTTTAATGTAAATAGATTTAGTTTATTTTTTATAGTTCATTTATTCTGCTTTGCGAGAAAGGTTGTTTTTTTCCATAGCTTTTCCATTCTGGTCATTTCCATAATTTTTGCATTTTATTTTTCTATTCTGGTTATTTCCAAAATTTCTGCATTCTATTTTCCATTCTGCTCATTTCCAAAATTTCTACATTTTGTTTTCCATTTTGGTCATTTCTAGAATTTCTACATTCTATTTTCATTTTGGTCATTTCCAAAATTTTTGCATTTTATTTTTAGTTATTTCATTCTGGTCCATTTTCCAGAATTTCTTGTACATTCATTTCATTTGTTTACATTCTGGTCCTCATCCAGAATTTTTGCACCTCCAAATTGCACCAAACTTTTTAGTTTTTCAAATCTAAATTTTTAGATAAAATCAACCTTAGGAGGGAGGACACTAACGCCTACTTTACATTAATGGTAGATAATACAAATGAATGATGACTTACTAACTAACTAACAAATCCAAATTCTAACATAACTTTTAGTAGAACGCTCATAAGGAAGATAAAATGAATCTACTAACTATAAAATGAATCTCACATTAAAGGTATGGAATTAAAATGAAGTAGGCTATTCCACACACTTTTGTATTTTTACACCTTTAATCTGAAGATAAAATGGACTTGCTAACTAGGATTCAAGGTAAGACAAATTAATGCCAAGAATATTAAAAGGAACCACTTTCACACAAGCAAACTTCACATTCACTTTAAGGATTAAAGAGCAATAATCACTAAGCATTAAACCATCAAGGCCCCTTGTTAACTGTCACTTGCATATTATTGAGATTATTCTAGCATATATTGTTTCTAATTATCATTGATTTCATACATATATGCAGAATGTTTGTCTATCATAACCTTGGAGAAATTCATGTTTACATTTAATTTCTTTGCAAGAGGGAGTTTTCAATTTAATACTCTGATTGCGAGAGGAAAGGCACTAGAGGAAAGGTGAACAACATCTAGTTAAAAAAACCAAAAGGAAGGAAAAATATATTTGGTTAAAGAAACTAGAAGCAAGGCATACCAGATAGAATAAAGTAGGTAGACCATATTCCTGATAGCAATGTGAATGAGGTAGCACAATCACCCATGCAAGAAAGGAACACATAATATTGAGATGTTACACCTAAATCAACGGAAAGAGAAAAAGATATTGCTCCTACCAAATCATGATATTACCACTAGGTAATATCATAACAACACATGCTATATGACTATAAGGAATTTGAATATCGTGCCTTGATTTAATTTTTAGGAGATATAAGTTTTTGATTGAAGGTTTTAATATTTTGTAAGGTATGGAGATATAAGGAGATAATAGTTTTTGATTTGGTAGAAGATTTTAAAGGTTGAAAATTAGAAATCTTGGAGATATAAGGTGTTAGCAGTTATTTGGTTTTTGAGTTTTAAGGTTATTAAGTTTTTAAAGTTGTTTGAAAATTTTGAAAACTTTAAAAAATTTGGGATTTTTGAAAATTTGAAGTTGTTGGATTTTTTAAGTTTTTGAAATTTTGCAAATCGAATTAGGGAGTTATAAGGTTGTCTACACCAAAGGATTAGAAAACTATAATTTGCAAAATTTATTTAATGGATTATTGGTACATTGACTCTAGAGCAAGTAGACATATGACTAGAAATAAACAATGGTTTAATACTCTTCAAGAGAAATATGAAAAACCAGTTGTTATAGAAAATAGTATGACATATGAGGTTAAAGGAGTAGGAAATATTTTAATTGATCTATCAAATAGAAAAATAATAATTAGAAATGTACTATATGTACCTGGATTAACTATTCTTCTTCTTATAGAAAATCTACTAGTTGAATTCAAAACTATCAAAGACAAAAAGATGTCTTATTATAAAATAAGAAAAATTTATAGCTTTTGGTTCATATAAAGATAGTTTATTTACTCTAGACGCATTGTACAACAATGCTCTATCAATGGAAATTTCAAAAACTATAGAAATTTAGCACAAAAGACTAGGACATATAAGTGCATCTTCATTAAATGGTTAAAGGATTGCCTATATTTCTTGGGAATCTACTGTATGTCCAGAATGTCTAGCAAGTAAACAACATAGAATTCCTTTTGAACTCAATCAACATAGAACTCAAGAACCATTGGAATTAGTATACACTGACTTATGTGGTCCAATGAATGTCACTAGTATTGGAGGACATAGATATTTCAACTATTTGTTGATGATTACTCCAAAACATTGTGGGTGTATTTTATGTAATTCAAATTTGAAGCATTCATTTGTTTCAAATAATTCAAATTACTAGTAGAAAAGGAAATAGAAAAGCAATCAAGAATCTTTGATTAGATAGAGGAGGTGAATTCTTTTCAAAAGAATTTAATCTATTCCTAGAAACCAATGGTATAAAAAGACAACTTACTACAACATATTCACCACAACAAAATGGTATTGCAGAAAGAAAAAATAGATCAATTATGGAAATGGTTCATAGTATGTTAAAATAAGCTCATCTTGATCATCAATATTGGGTAGAAGTAGTTAAAAAAATTCTCTCGATGTCATTTATCTTTTTTTAAGTTCTTTTCAATCAAATGATGTTTTCCTTTCCTCTAGCACCTTTCCTTTGAATGTCACTCACATTTTAGAATGAAGATCCACTTGCCCTAGCTTGATCTTATTAATTGGTCTACCTCCTAGCTAAATGGTGTTGGCTCGTCACTTTTTTGGTTCATTGCTTTCCTAGTTTACCTTTATTTGATGCTACTAATTGGTTTGTCTTATTTGATGTTCCACAAGAGAACTAGAATACAATGACATTGTTTTTTTTTTATTGGTAAAAAATTTCATTAAAAGTGGGTTTTGAAAGGGACCCCAAAACCTTTTTACAAAAGGTCAACAGACCATCTAGAAGGCCAAAGGGTAGGCGTTAAGAAAAAAGAGCATAGGGGGATGGTCTGAAGGGACTGTCACCTATAGTCAAACCAAACATGGAAGCAAGAACAACCCAAATACAAGAACAGCCCAAACGCAAGAACAGGAAAATTTAAACATATACATTAAAAATCTCACCTAAGGCAATAAAATTTAAAAAATATTGCCCAGGGCAAGAAAAATTAAAAATCTTGTCCAAGGAGAAAACTTGGAACCTAAATCCTGCCAGGGAGAAAACATAAGTCAAAACCACCTGGAAAAAAATCCATCCTGGGAGAGGCAACTAGACCAGAGAAAACCATCAATCAAAAATGGATGGGTCATCCTACCCAAGCAGGGCCGAGAAAAACACGTACAAACATAGAAAACTAGAATCCACCCAGGAAAATAAAAAATAGCTACAAAAAAGTGAGAACAGCTAAAAATTAAAAATCTAAACCAAGATCCTACCCAGAGACGTCCTAGGAAGGTATTCTAGGAAGTAGCATCTTGCACATAGCCTATAAAATGGATTAGAAATTCAAAGGATCTCCACAAGCCATGAGATCCCTTGCATGTGAGGTTGAGCTATGAGAATTCCAGTAGAAACCAGAGGATGGAATGGAAATGAAACCACAAGCCACAGTAAAAGGGGTGGGAAGGTCCCAAGGAACCTGATCTGAAGGAGACTCGGGATGATCAAAGGTGCAGGAAAAAAGCATAGGTCTCTCTCCAAGATTGAAAGATACAGCAGATGACCCCAAGCAACCAAAAAAATAGGTAACATGAGGACCTCCAATATTGCACATGAAAAACCAACTGGATGATACCAGTAGCAAACAAAAACACAATGGCCCCCTCCAAGGCTATGAAAGATACATTAAGAATCCACCATGTAGACCAGATCCAAGAAAACCAAGGAGAAGATTCACAAAAAATGAGATATGTGGTCCCTAGACCAAAAGGATGCAGTGAAAACCTCTTGAGAAGAACAAGTATGAAGTCAAACCTCCATCTCAAAGCCACGATGCTTCACAATCGAGGAAAAGTTGTAATGTGACACCAAGTAGAAAACCTACAACAAAACTGGGAAAGACCTAAGAGAAGTTAGAAAAAATGATCCTGAAAGCTCAATAGGATACCTAGGGGAAATCCTAGAGACATCCCAGTTTAGGGGCATAGGCAGGAAACCCTCAATCAGGCTGGGAAAGGAGCAGACAAGTGGATCATGGACATCCCACCCAAAGAATATTGTCTGCAACAACATCCAACCTAGATAGAAGGGCATGGGATGAGCCATGAACTGGGGTAAAACCATGGGAGGGGGAAGCAGGGAAGTAGAGTGGGACATCCCATGTAGAGTGGGAATCCTGTGTAGAGTGAGAAGTCTCCTGCATTCCTCCAGTGATGTTGAATTTTGGTTGAGTGTGCAATCTCTAAAAATTCAACATTCGCTTCCTTTTATGCTCAACCGAATGACTGTAACTTCATAGGATGTGTGATATTTCCTTCTCTTATATAGCTTTTTGGTGATGGTCTAATGTCCTATGCTTCTATGTTACCTTTTGATGATATCCAAATAGATTTCTCTTTATGTTACATTCATTTGTGATAGTTTTCTCTTATTCTCTCTTATATCTTCCTGAGTTGGCCGAATGGGCCTACTCTTCTACTTTCTTCCTACTCTTCTAATTTAGTTGACCAAATAGCCTGCTCTTCTGCTATTTGGCATATTTATCTTCTATAAGGTCCTTGTATACCTTTCTCTCTTTTCTATATTATATGGACCTATAGGTCTTCTCTTTCTATATGGACCTCTAGGGCCTCTCTTTTCTCTTCTATTACAAATGATGTCTACCTTGAAGAACCTTCTTCAAAAAGTAATCTACAACCAAAGACTGAAATGATATATAGATATATTTAGTCAACATAGTTCTTTAATGTATCTTGGGAAGACACTTCCCTCTTTTCTAATTTGTAATATTCTAATTCTTCTTCAAATATGTTAAGGTCAATTTGACTTAACTCTTCTTCTCTTTCTCTACTTCTTTCTGCTTCTTCTCCTCTCTATTCTTCAGAAGCTTTGAATGCTTCTCAATCTGTTGTAACTATAACTATTATTTTTCTTATGTATTGTTTAAAATTTTAAACTCTTATATATCTTCTATAGGAAGCTTCTCAAACTTCTATATCTCTTCTTCTCTAATGCTCTTTTTATCAATCTAAAATATTCAATTTCTTAGGTTGCACCTAAGAACCTAATATGATTCTCCTCCTTACTAGAGAACCCAATATCAATATGAGGGTGGCACTATTCCTAAATTATCAATTATCTCCGAAGTTGATTCTACCTCAATCTTCAATTTGCAAATTCTCAAATATTTAAATCAATTTCAGGATGGCTTTATTCTTGAATAACCAACTTTTCTTAGGATTTGGTTCAACCTATCAATATAGATGATTCTTGGTCTTCACTAGTTTTACTTCAATCCAGTGGAAAGACCCGAGCTTGATCTACTCAATAAGTCCTTTAAAAAAAGAGTCCAAGTTTGCACTACCTTTAAAGTAAATAGACTCTAAATTAACTTTATCAAAATGGACAAAGCTAATTAATAATGGTGGCTAATAAATAACTCTATCAAACTAAACAAAGTCATGTGGTAGCTCTAATATTATTGTTGGCTTTTGAAGCCTTTATTACCACAAACTATCATAGGTAATCACACAATATCACACAGTATCACATAGGTCCCAAATATAAAATAACCATGTTATTAAATGTCACAAATAATCTTATAATGAAACTAATATTAAATAACAAAAATGAAAAAAATACTCATAATATACAATCTCACTTTCTTCTTATTTGAAAAATCAAATAGAATACATTTTATGGAGCTTTGTCTCCATAATATAGCTTTACAAGATAACTCTTCACATTCTTGATTGTTGCCTTCCATATGACCTTTAGATTCTTAACTTGCCACTTGCATAGAAGACTCTTAACCTTCTTCCATGACACATGTACATATATTGCACATCCTAATTTATCAAATAATGTAATATCATCTAATATTATACCACCATTTGGCCAAGGAAAGCCACTTTGCCCAATATGCAGGATGTTTGGAGGTAAAGCAATGAAGGTAGATCTCCAAGAATTTGTTAACAATTTTAGTTTGGATATTCATTTGTGGATGATAGGTTGAACTCATTTTGAGCAAGTTTCCTACAACCTTAAATATTTCTTTCCAAAAATGACTAGTAAAGGTAGGGTCTCTATCAGACACAATAGATGCACGCATGTCGTGAAGGTGAAATATGAAGCCTAGAAATATTTGGACCACTACTGAGGCTGTGTAGGGATGGGAGAGAGAACAAAAATGAGTATGCTTTGTGAGACAATCTACTACCACCAGAATGATTGGTTTCCCTCCTAACTTAGGTAAACCTTCAGTAAAATCCATGGAAATATTTGTCCATACTTATTCTGGAATTGGCAAGGACTAAATATTTATAGGGGAATGCATCATTTCTCCTTTCATTCTCTATTACATATTACATTTAGCCACAAAAGTTTGAATATCCTTCTTCATTCTCTTCTAGAAGAAAATATGCTTAATCCTTTCATTAGTCTTTAGGAACCTGGAATATCCTGCGGTTGAGGAGGCATGTATTTTATTCAATATGAATTCTCACAATTGTGAAGTTTGGGAAATAAAAATGTGGCCAAGATATATCAAATCATGTCCATCCCAAGTGTATCTCGGGCATGAGTTAGGCTCTATTTGAAGTTTGGTGATCAAAGTTTGCAATCCTGAGTCCTTGATCATGTCCTCTTTGAGAGAAGTAATCCATTGAGGTATGGGAGAAGAGATAGCATTTAACATACTCTAATCCTCAAATTGTTGGGAGAGTGCATCAACCATGATGTTCTCCTTTCATTTTTTATATGTGATCTCATAATCATAGCCCATTAATTTAGAGATCCACTTTTGTTGTTCAGGTGTGGCAACCTATTGTTCTAGGAAGTACTTGAGACTTTGGTGGTCTATTTTGATTGAAAAATGATGCCTAATGAGATAGGGCCTCTAGTTATTAATTACATGTAAAATAGCTAGCATCTCCTTTGCATAAGTATATTTACCCAAATTTTAGCTTGAAAGTGCTTTACTGGTGAATGCCAATGGTCTTTCCTCTTGCATCAACATGACCCCTATGCCATTTCCTAAAGCATCACTTTAAATTACAAAAGGTTTGGAAAAAATAATCATTGCTAACACTAGGGCAATTTTCATGGCATGCTTTAAGTCAATGAAAGCCTTATCAGCTAGGCCTGACCAAGTAAAATAATTCTTTTTCAATATGGTTATTAAAGGAGTTGTTATTTACTTATAGTTTTGGATAAATTTGTAGTAATACCCTGTTAGTTCCAAAAATCCTCGAAGTCCCTTGAGATTGTGAGGCTTTGGCCAATTTTGAAAAACTTGAATCTTATTAGAATCAACTTTAACTCCATATTTTGTGACAATGTGACTCAAATACTCCACTTCTATCATCCCAAAAAAACATTTAGACCTCTTGGCATAAAGTTTATTTTAAGACAAAAGTTGTAGAGTTTTATCCAAATGTATGAGGTGCTCCTCCCAAGAGTGGCTTTAAACCAAAATATCATCAAAGAAAACTAGAATAATTTTGCTTAGGAATGGGTGGAAGAAATTATTCATGAGTCTTTGAAATGTGGATGATGCATTTGTTAGGCCAAATGACATGACCAAAAATTCATAATGGCCCTCATGAGTTCAAATTATTGTTCTATGGGTACCTTCCTCCTTGAACCCTATCTGATGATAGTCTGAGCAAAGATCCAACTTGGAGAAAAACATTGCACCATGTAGCTCATACAATAATTCATCAACCACTAATATAGGAAATGTATCCTTTATAGTGAGCTTATTGAGCTCATGTAAATCTATGCACAACTACCAGGACCCATCTTTCTTTCTAACCAATAGTATTGGAGAATAAAAATAATTGTTACTAGGTCAAATGACCCTTGCTTATAGATATTCTTGTACCAATTTCTCAATTTTTTACTTAAGGACATAGGGTATCGATAAGGTTTGGTGTTAGGTGGCATGCTACCAAGTGCCAATGGTATTGCATGATCATGGAAATGACATGGAGGTAATTCTATTGGTTTTGAAAAAACTACATCATGCTTAGTCAAAATGAGTTGGAAATATTCTTGGGGCTTGCCTTCGTCTAAAGTTTGCAATTGAATTACAAATATTTGAGCTACTACTCCATGTGAAAAATTTTTTAACTTTTCTGTATGACTTGAACTAATAATTTATGGAGATCTTATTGGTTAACCATGGAGAGTATAATACTTACCATTTTGTGAGAACTGCATCCATAATTCTATAAAATTCTAGGTTGTTGTTCCTAAGGTACCTAGACATCGAGCTTTGAGCACAACATTGCATCCTCCCAATTGAAGAGAAAATATATCAATTTTTACTTCATAGTCCCCAATATTCAACTTAACATTACGATATTTACCCTTAAAAGGTAATGTTTTGCCATTTGCCACCATAACCTCAAAGGAGTTGCAAGCATGTATTTAACAATTTTCTTACTTGGCCACTCGAGGATCAACAAAAGTATGCATGCTACCTAAATCACTGATAATTATAATATATTTCCCTTTGAAGAATTGTATGTGAAGAACACAAGCTTACACTAAGAGGGGGGTGAACAATATAAGACCACTTTTTACTTTCTTTCCAAATCAATATCAATTAATGTCCTTAATTGTAATAACCAAATATAGCAGTGTGCATTAATAACTTAGATAGCAGTAGTAAGCAAGAGCACAAGTCATCACACACAATTGAGACACAATATTTAACATGGTTCACCCAATGTGGGCTACTCCGCGAAGAAAATATTTTACTAAAACTTTCTCAATCAATATCTTTGGGAATCACTCCCAATTACAATTTTTATGGATCTCTGTCCAAAGGAGATGTTGATCCCCTAATCTCAAGTTTGTGGATATCTTCCACAGGAGAACACTTTCCCCTTCTGCTCTGGCTATGTGATCTTCTAGAAGACTTTGTCTCTCTGCTGCACTCGATCGGTGGACCTCTCTCCACTTGAAGACTCCTCACTCAGATCTATCTTCAACTGTGCTAGTTGTTGGATCTCTATCCACTGAGACTCTATCCTCTATACTTTGTCACCTCCAGAGCTTTGTTAATAGGCTCACTATAGGCTCACTAAGAACCTGCTCAATAGGATCACATAGAACATGCTTAACAAGCTCACACAGAACTTGTCAAATCTTCTCAAGCAAGCTCACCAATAACTTGCCCAAATTTGCTCTAGCAAGCTCACCAAGAACTTACCCAAATATGCTCTAGCAAGCTCACCAATAACTTACCCAAATCTGCTCCAACAAGCTCAATAAGAACTTGTCCAAATCTGCTCTAGCAAGCTCACCAAGAACTTACCCAAAATCTGTCCATAAATCTATCCACAAAGTTGTCCACAAATTTATCCCTAAACTATCCACAAGGGCCTTTCCAAAGGCTCAAATAATCATACATAAATTACCACAAATTTGTCCAGAAATCTATCCCAAATATCTTCTCAAAGACTCAACCAATCATGCTCAAGTAGCACTCAAAACTCATCCACAACTCTATCAAGGCAAAGCTCAAATATGAACTCAACAATGAATGGCAATGTACTCTTCAATGGATAACAACAATGATCTCAACTCAACTCAACTCAAATCAACTCATAGAAGCATAAAGAAAATTTTTAGAGACTCAATATGTTCTAGGCTCAATCTCAACTCAACTCAACTCAGAATAATGGAATAGTTTGTTTCATAGGACTTGAACAATCACTTCACACATCACTTGATTAGGCTCAATCAACTCAACTCAACCAATCATCACAAGGGACAACTCTCTTTCACACAACCCTAGTCCAAGTATGTATCAACCAGCTCAAATATTTCCAAAAATGCTCAACCACACATCTCACATAACAATGATACTCATGTTCTTTTCTAACTCATGTTCTTTCACAACCAATGGGCTTCAACAACTATGCTTATAAAACAAGGTTTAAACACAACTATCAATTTAGAAAACCTTGAAGCATTCAATCAACCACTTTCGAAAAGGAAACCACAAACAATCCTTTCCCCTCCAATGATATTTTAGAAATCAACCACCATTGACAATCAATAGGAGAATGTGCCCATACCTTTTATGAAGATGAAGAAACCCCTTTGGAAAATTTGCCACACTCAACACACTTTGAAAAGAACAAAACAACCTTCACTTGAACCTTTTTACAAAAATAGAAATATCTCTTTATGTACACCTTATTTCTCCTTCTAAATAAAATAATCAAATAGCCTTCGAAATAATATTTTCAACGATATATAATATGATATACTCCTAAAAGGAAAATCACCATAAATATTTCTTTTTCACAACATGCACCATAAACCTTATCTCTCCTAGGGCAACCTTAGAAAAATAAAATATTTGGAAAAATTAATAACTTGCCTTTAACCTTAGTAGGATTTGATCCCCTGTCACTGCTCCTGCACCACTCAAACCACGGTGCCAACAACCACGTGAGCTAAGTGCCCACATAGAAACCAAGAGCACAAGACCTCCTTCTTGCTTCCTCCAAACTTGCCCTTAAAAACCATGTGCGCAAAAGGTTTTCTCTTTTTACCTTGCAAAAACCAGCATTGACGGGACTCGAACTTCGGATCTACTGGCGCTTAAACACCTTACATACCTTCCTCTTGCCGCTAGGCCACAAGCACCTATGGTTATAGTTAAGGAACCTCCCTTACCTTTGTTCCCTCTTCTCTTCACTGGTTTTCAAATGAATATGACACTTCTGCTCCCTTAGCACTTCGAACCGTTTATCTTCGTCGAGCACTTAGAGAAAATAAAAAGTTTAGTGGCATATTTATATATGCCCACCTTTTTCTTTTGATATCAGCTATGACTTAATATTATTTGCCTCCTCCTTTTTGACATCGGCAATAATAAAATATTAATTTAAATTTTAAATGATTAAAATTTAAACTTAAATATTTAAAATTAATTATCTCCTTCACCGGGGCACCTTTTTCGATGAAACAAAAATCCAACCTGGGTTTTAAGAAAAACCCATTTCAAATCTACCATCTATGGTTTTAAATAAAACCTTTTATTTTGCCTGCCTTGGTTTTCACAAAAACCCTGTAAAAACCATGCTTTCCAAAATATCATAAATGCTTATTTATAAAATATTTTGGCCACCAAAACTCAATGTGATCCATGTGACATCAATGAAAACATAAAATGCCTCAAATTACCTCAAATTTCCAACACTATGACCTTCATAATTTGAGGGGTAAAAATTCTTGCAAGTGCATAGACAAAGATTTTTGGTTGTGGGTCTTCTTTGTTAGCTTTTGATGTTGTATATTTAATGCAATAACTACCACAAGGTATAAAATGAGCATGCAATATTAAATATATGAAAATAATAATTTATTAAGCATGTAAACATCATGAGAAACTTTTGCAACTACTCATAAATAAACCATTAATGAAAGCTCACAAAAATAGTATATTGCTATAAAATGGAGGTCTCAAACTCTCCATATTTCATACATGCTCTACATTGTATCTATCATATCAACTACTACTACTCTACCTTGTGCACATCAAAATTGTGTGTCTCCCTCTCTCTCTTATTTTTTACCTACATATGTCCATACAAAAGCATATATAATGAGAGGTGACTCTTGATATTCCATATTCCTATGACTCTTCACCTTCCTATTCTATGGACTCGTGCACATGGACAACATGCACATTTACATCATAAAGTACTTTGCACATTCTAACACTTGTGCATTTATTACATTTTATTATATTACATTAAGTAAATACTCAAACTCTAATCAAAGACAAACTCCTAATATAAACATGTACCCATGGTGGTACATTAGCATGTACCAAATAATGTAATATATTCCAACACCCCTTGTATTGTATTAGTTGGTTATTGAAGATTTTAGTCTTCAATTTGGATCTTCATATTTCATATGTTTTTCAACCGGATAAGGTTCCTATTCTTCGTTTTTAATCTATGGATGGCTAAGTAATCCAAAGTATTGTTGTCCTCTCATATTTCTCATTTTGTATCTTCGATTTCTTTGTCAATTTCTATGATAAGTAGATTTTCCATTTCCTGCAATTTGTTCCTCAAAAAATCCATTAGTGTTGTTTTGAACTACAACAATATCTTGTGAAATCTCAATTGATTCTAGAGCATATATATCATTGTGGATTGATCCTATAGCTTCTATCTCATTTTTATTTATGATGAGGCACTTATTGACTTCATATATATATCTAAAATCAACCATCCTTTTACTCTCTACCAACTTAGCTACTAAAATAAGATTTGATGTTAATCCAGGAACATACATTACATCATGTAACAAAATATTTGTAAATTATGTACTAGGTTTTACACACCCATATCTATGTATAAGATAGGATTTACCATCAATGATGACTTGCACCATAATCAATAAACCAAATGTCTTTTCCATTTGAACTTGTGCTTGAAGTAATTTTGCATTTTTGATATGGAGTATTGTATGAATTTTGGTCTTGAATATTTTCATAGTATATCTTGTTATGATATGTTCCTCTTGCTAACTTATCCATTATTGTCTTAAAATAATAGTTTTATTGTTGTATTCCTTATGTCTCCCAATATTTTCAACTTCTAGATTTTGAGTTGAATTTGAGTATACTAACTTTTAATTCTCCAACTTTTGTAGTATACTTTGAAATTTCCAATTATCAAACAAAGGTTTTTTCAAGAATTTAATTTTTCAAATCTCTAGGTAGTATTCCTTTTAGCTCCCTAGTATTATGTATTGAGAATAGTTTTGATAGAATATTTTATCTTTCAAAGCCTTTGAAGTTGTCTACCTTATGACTCCCTAGTTTAGAGATCAAACTCAATGAACTTTTCAATTCTCAAATTTTTAGGATACCCCAAAAATTCTAATGTTCAATCAATGGTTTTGACAAGGGTTTAATTTTTTTAAATCTCTAGGTAGAATTCCTTTTAACTCCCAAGTATTTTGAGTATAAGATCAAATTTGATAAGATCTTTCCAATTTTTCAGGTTTTGTAGAATATCTTGTATCTATCAAGTGTTTTGTATATGAATTTGATAAAATGCTTTCTAAGCTTTCCTTTGAGTTGAATTCCTTTTGTCTCCCTAATATTCAACTTCTATTCTTCACCTTATTTCTCCTTATTAATGAATAAAAATCTAAAGATATTTTTTATGCACTTTCAATTGATAAAATTTTCTATCTTAAAGACTTTAGAGTTGGATTCCTTATGTCTCATTAATTTGAGCATGAGACTAATACCAATATAATTTTCCAACTTTTCAAACAACTCTAGGTTGTGATTCTTATACCTTTCAATTTTCAATAATGTAGTTTCTAAATTTCAAAGCTTTAAATTGGTGTTGAACTCCTTATAACTCCCTAATTGGAAATTTAGAAAACTAATGTATTTGCAAATTCAATATTTCAATTTCAATGTGGAATCCTTATTTATCCAAGTTAAACAATTTGCAAATATTTTGATGCCATATGATTTTCAAAATTTGTATAAAGTAATTTCAAAACCTTTCAAAATGCTTCTAGCTTCAAATATTTCTAAGGTATTCAATACTTTTCTAAGGTTATAATTTATTACCTTATTTCTCCTTATATTCAAATAATCTTAAGTATAAAAGCTTAATTAATCTTATCCTCAAAAAATAAGTTTTATACATCCTTTAATCTTTGCAAAGGTTTTGATTTAAATGTTTCTTACCTCCTCATATATGAGACGCGCCAAACTTGACTTGCTTCAACTCTACAACTTGTGCTTAAAATAATCTTCTCTCTTGCTATAATTAATGCATCTCCTTGCTCATTAAATTCAGCCTTATGAAGTTTGACTCTCTTCTACACTTTTCAAGCTTTTCCAAGGTGCTCAAGTTTGATTTCCATGTGCTCACTCTATTCTCTATAGACTATATTAGGCCCATGCATTAATAGACACTCTTAGACATTGTGCCTTCCTCCAATCATGAATTACATTCTAATTTTCAAGTGCCAAGTGGTATCAAATGTCCTTTGTTCTTCTATGGTTGTTATTTATGGCACTCTATCCAACTGATCTTTGCTCAACGCATCGTAAAAGCATTATATTTCTTGAGCCTTGAGTTATCTGATGATATTATGACTCCTTTAATGTTATAAATGTAATTGTGCTCTTCTCCAATGCTAATTTTAACATCCTCCACATGGTAGATGGCCTCTTCAATGCTTTACCTTTCTTATGATGCTCCTAACATGACCTAAATTGATTCTTTTATTGTTTGGCTCTCAAGCATTCAAAACTCCCTTGTTATGTTTAGCTTACCAGCATTTGCCTAAGTTCTTTTGGCTATCACTTCTCCAATGCTTTCCTCCTGTGGCAGTTTCAATGTCTAATGATTCCTTTGTAATGAACCTTACTTCAAATTTGATGGCACTCAAACTCTTTTACATTTCAACTCCTCCAAGTAACATTACCTTCTATAACATTTTTATCTTTCCTTTTTACATTACTTTTTTTATTTGACGTTGTGGCTTTACTTTTCTATGGTGGCTCAAGTTCATTATGGTGGTTCCTCCTTCAATATAGTGGCACTTCTTCACTATGTAGGTTCTACCTTTCAATGGTGGCTCGACTTCGCTATGGAATCTCTTCTATGTCTTTGGTGATTTATATTCACCAAAATTTTACCACACTAAGCACACCTTTCGATGTATTTAGACACTATAAATCAGCCCTGCCTTTGTTCACTGTTGAATCTCTTTATTTTGCTCAATAGAACTTAGAAAAATCTACACTTCAATTATAAACACATCATATGCTTCTTCTACTTATCATTCCCTTTTTTAGCAAGTTTTAACTTCTACCTTTGTTGTTTTGTTTTGCATATTTCAAGATAATAATTTGAAAAGAAAGGTTGTTATAGGAAAATATCTAGCAAGTTGCTAATTTTGGATTACTTGTATTCATACAGTAATTTGAAAAGATCCAAAAAATGAAAATCAAGAATTCAGAAATTTTATGTAAAATGATGTAGGTTTCTAGCTATAGCATCTCAATTAAGATGAGAAGTGTATCTATCTGTAAACTCTCAAACTCTAAATAAGAAAGATGTAATTTTTCAAGGGTGGGGGGCCTGAGTACAACCCTTTATTATCCAGAAAAAAAAATACTTTAAAAATAAACTTTCATAGCACCACTTTTATACACCTTTTGGCCTCATTTTCTAGCTAGTCTGTTTGGTGATTTGGTTCACCTATTTGTTGCCCTAATTTAGTGAAATTTGTAGCTTCAATTTATTTTGCTTTGCTGCCCTAAAATTTTCAATCTTTTAGCTCTCATTTCTACTCAAATGCTGCCTTAGATTTGTCAATTTTGTAGCTCTGATTGCTGTCCAAATTCTCTAATTTTTAGCCTTTAATATGTTGCTTGAAATTTTGATTATTATGTCTTCAATTCTCCTCCAAACTCATTCTATTTTTTTTGAAAATTTTGAAAAAACTTGTATTAAAACAAAGATAAATTACAATATGGGAAGAGACTCTTCCCAGCCGAATTCAGAGAGAACACAAGCTTACAATAGTAGAAGAAGATTTGCAATGGAGCCAAATCTCCTGAACCATTAACTAGCTAGCAGGGGGGTCGGCATGGACAGTTGATGCAACTTGTCACGAAATCGTGACACTATTCTTCTCCTTAGGCCGCGAACATGCAACATGTCACGATATCGCGACACCTTTCCCCTTTGGCCGCAAAAAGCAACATGTCACGATATCGCGACATTTTCCTCCTTTGGCCGCGAAAATTCAACAAGTCGCGATATCGCGACACTTTTCTCCTTTGGGCACGAAAGTGCAACATGTCGCGATATCGCGACACTTTTTCTCTCTCGGCCGCGATGAAGCAACATGTCGCGATATCGCGACACCTTTTCTCCTTTGGCCGCGAAAATGCAACATGTCGCGATATCGCGACACCATTTCTCCTTTGAGCCGCGAAAAGCAACAGCGCGCGACACCTTTTCTCCTTTGGCCGCGAAAATGCAACATGTCGCGATATCGCGACACCTTTTCTCTCTTGGCCGCGAAAATGCAACATGTCGCGATATCGCGACACCTTTTCTCCTTTGGCCGTGAAAATGCAACATGTCGCGATATCGCGACACCTTTTCTCCCTTGGCCGCGAAAATGCAACATGTCGCGATATCGCGACACCTTTTCTCCCTTAGCCACGAAAATGCAACATGTCGCGATATCGCGACACCTTTCCTCCCTTGGCCGCGATGAAGCAACATGTCGCGATATCGCGACAACTTTCCACCCTTGGCCCCGACGAAGCAACATGTCACGATATCGCGACAACTTTCCACCCTTGGCCGCGACGAAGCAACATGTCGCGATATCGCGACAACTTTCCACCCTTGGTCGCGACGAAGCAACATGTCGCGATATCGCGACAACTTTCCACCCTTGGCCACGACGAAGCAACATGTCACGATATCATGACAACTTTCCACCCTTGGCCGCGATGAAGCAACATGTCGCGATATCGTGACAACTTTCCACCCTTGGCCGTGACGAAGCAACATGTCACGATATCGCGACAACTTTCCACCCTTGGCCGCGATGAAGCAACATGTCACGATATCACGACAACTTTCCTCCCTTGGCTGCGACGAAGCGACATGTCGCGATATCATGACAACTTTTCGCCCATGACCGCGATGACGCAACATGTCACGATATCGCGACAACTTTCCTCCAGTGACCGCGACGATGCAACATGTCGCGATATCGCGACAACTTTCCTCCAGCGACCGCGATGGCGCAACATGTCACGATATCGCGACAACTTTCCTCCCTTTGCTTTTTCTTTGATCATTGGCTCAAGGACCTTTCCAGACCCTGTCTAATCACCTCATCCTCAATATCCATGTCACTGTGCAACTGAACTCCAACCTCCTTTTCCGCACCCATCTTAGCCAGAAAGTCAACCGCTTTGTTCAAATCTCTACTCGCATAAACTGGGATCACGTCCTCCAATTCCTTCCATAATTCTTTAATTTGGGTAACAAGAGCCCTCAACCTCCAAGCTTTCAGATCAAAGTTCCTCATGCAGTCTAGAGCTCCAACCATTATTTGCGAGTCTGATTCAAGAATAATCCTGCGATGGCCATGTTTCACTGCCCAAACAGAAGCAGACTTGATGGCAATGGCTTTGGCTTCATTGTTAGTGGATCTTCCTAGGCCTTGCAATTCCCAATAGAGCACAGTCCCAACATGGTTTCGGCACACCACTCCAATTTTGGCTCTACCCGGATTGCCTTTTGTAGCTCCATCAGTATTGATTTTAATCCAACCTTCAGGGGGAGGTTTCCAACAATTTTTGTCCTGTCCCTCTTGCAGTTCAAGGCGTTCTTCCAAAGCTCCAATGTCAATTTGAGCTTCCTCCTCAGCATGAACAGCCACAGTTTTGGTAACCTTGCTCCAAATGGTCTGCCAAACCCCGTCTAGAGCAGTAAAAGTTTCTCTAAAAATTTTGGCATTTCTTTCCAGCCATACTTGCCACCAGATAAAGCTTAAACCGAGCTCCCAGCCAAAATGAAGAGCTTTAGATTTGAATCTACCTTTCTACCATTTTGCCCAGATATTCATCCGGTTCAGGTCACCACTTACTTGAATTTTAAAGTAAGCAAACCAACGCAGCCAAATCTATCGGGTGAAAGGGCAACCAAACAACAAATGGTCAATAGTTTCCTCGCTCTTGTAGCATAGTACACATTGAGAAGGGCCGATGATACCTTTTGATCTGAGATTATCAAAAGTGAGGATTCCATTGTGCATGCACTGCCAGGCAAAAAAGTTAACTTTCGGCCAGCCTTTAGAGTGCCAGTTTTTCCTCCAGTCCTCAACCTAAAAAGTATGAGGGGGGGCTCTGGGAGAATGTTGTCATATCCGTCCTTTACTGTATAGATGCCAAGACTCCCAAAGCCCCAGGCTAATTCATCCTCCACGTCTCCCCCTGTAAGAAATATTTCTGTCAGAATTTTAGTCATGATGGGAGTCAAATCCGGAGGGATTGAAATGGGCCACTCATCCAACTTCTTGAACTGCTTAAACTTACACTCCCCAGCTGAGTAGTTGTGAAATAACTTTCAATACGGATCCATCCCTTGGCTTCAATGGCTGCTTTTATTGGCTGTAATTCTAGAAATTCAGCAATGATGGGTGGGAACTGATCCCAAGAATCTGTCCAAAAACGAGCCTTCTCCCCTCTTCCCACTTTCCAAAATAAGCGGTCTTTAACAACCTGAGACCCTAACTTGAGAGCCTGCCAAACTAGGGACCCAGTACCATCCAAGGGGATGCGAGCTACATCGATTGGGTTGGCCTGTCCCAGGTATTTTCTAGTTAGGATTCTACTGAAAAGGGAGGTGGGTTGGGAGATCCATCTCCAATACAGCTTTCCAGCCAAAGCTTTATTATTCAACTTAGATTTTCTCAAACCCAAACCTCCTTTAACCTTGGGTTGGGTAACTTTGTCCCAGCCCACTAAGGCCCACTTTCTCTCTCCCTTTGCTCCTTCCCATAAAAACTTTCTAGCCATCCTGTCCAACTCTTTCCATATTGTAATCGGGGCAGCCAGGATAGAGAATTTGTAAATTGGCATGGCTTGAATGACTGACTGTAAGAACGTTAATCTGCCACCATAACTTAACCACTTGTGAGACCAGTGATTAATTATGTCCTTGATACACTCCAGCAGATTCCTCCATGTGTCTAATTTTAGCTTCTTAAAGTGCAAGGGGACCCCCAAGTAAACCACTGGGAGAGAAGTCCTTGTGAATCCCAAGATTTCTAAAATTCTGTTCTGAAGCCTTTGCTCCAGTTTAAAAAAAACCACTTTGGATTTCTTGTCATTAATGACCTGTTGAGTAGCCCTGAGATAGACATTAAGAGTATCCCTAATCATTCTTGCTTCCCTGAAGCTGGCCACTCCCACCAAACCAGTGTCATCCACAAACTGCAGGTGCGTTAAAACTTCGTCACCCACCCTGATACCCAATAATCTACCTTGTTGTCTTCTCCTCAAGAAAATTCTGCCAAGACCTTCAGCCAAAATGAGAAAAAGATAAGGAGAACATGGATCCCCTTGGCATAGTCCCCGAGTAGCTCCAAATGGTTGCGAAGGAAGGCCCTTGATTAGCATAGAGTAAGTCGGGGTAGAGACACAACTCATGACCCACTCTATCCAGTCCTGAGAGAAACCAAAGGCTGCCATCATTTTAGCCAGGAAACTCCATTCAACCCTGTCATAAGCCTTTGACATGTCCAGTTTTATGAACATCCCTTTATTACCAGAAGTGTGCATTGAAAGGATTGCTTCCTGGGCCACAACCACCCCATCCAGAATCTGTCGTCCCTCAACAAAACCCCCTTGCTCAGAGGAGACAATGTTGTGAAGAAGAGGTTTTAGGCGCTCAGCCATTACCTTTGTGATTATTTTGTACAACACATTACATAAGGCAATAGGCCTATAATCTGAAATATGAACCCCCTCCTCCCCTTTTGGAATTAAGGTAATGAAAGTGTGGTTTATAGCTTTAAGCATTCTCTTATTTTCTCTGGACTCTTCTACAACAGCCCTTACATCTTCCTCTAAGTAGTCCCAGAAAGCCTAAAAAAACTCAATTGGGAAGCCGTCTGGACCTGGAGTTTTACCAGTGCTCATTCCAAAGACCACAGTTTTCAATTCATCTCTATCAATGGGTTTGAGGAGGGCCTGATTTTCATCCTCAGAAATAACAAGCAGGTATGACAGAAATAACTTCATTTTGGGCCTCTACATCTTGTACCACACTTTCCTTAAAAAGCTTAGAAAAATAATCCATAGCATGGGAATGCATACCTGGAAGTGTATCAAAGGAATGACCGTTCTCATCTTGAAGGGCCTCCATCTTATTCATCTGTCTTCGAGCACAAGCAGTCCGATGAAAGAATTTTGTATTTTTGTCCCCTTCTAATAACCAAGTGGTTCTTGCTCTCTGCTTCCAATAGGTCTCCTCCTGGTTGTCAATGTCCTCAACCGCTGTACGCAAGGCATCATCCTCAGCTTTGAGCTGGTCTGTAATTACTCCTTCTCGAACTATTTTTGGACCTCATCCCATCTGGCCACCAATGGAGCTCTTTGGGCCTGGAAGTCTATTTTATTAGCACGCCTCCAATACTTCAACTGAGTTTTGACATATTGTAGTTGTTTGTGGATTCTGAACATTGCTCTCCCATAAGCTGGGCGGCCTTCTTCCCACCACTGTGGAATTTTCTCCCGAAGTTCTTCTTTTTGAAGCCAAAAATTCTCAAATCTGAAAGGTTTGTGATGCTGCCCCATCCTAGTCCCGCCTACCAACAGAATGGGACAGTGATCTGAAACTGGGCCTTCTAAAATCTAAAAATTTATATTCCATTTTACAAACGCCTCCTCTGAAACCAGAAAATGATCTAGCTTAACCTTCCTGCTATGTGGCTCCCACCTTTTATTAGTCCAAGTGTAGTTAATGCCAGGACATTTAATGTCCACTAAGTGCAAAGCCTGGACTTGGGCAATCATGAAACGGTCCCCTGGGTCCAAAAATGGTGTTCCCCCTTCCTGGTCTCTAGAAGATAATTTAGCATTAAAGTCCCCCGCTATAATCCAGTCTAGATCTTCCCTTGAGGTTCGCATGTTATGCACAACCTTCCACTGCCGCCTCTGACCATCTAGGTTTTGAGACCCATAAAAGTTTGTGATTAGAACGTGTTTCGCAGTGACATTATTCCTAAAAAGAGAAGTGAGAACACCCCTCCAGGCAAGATGTTCTATTGCAGACCATTCAAGAGAGTTCCATAGAGTAACAATCCCCCCGAGGCACCTTGGGCAGCCACATCCATATGACCAGCACCCCTCCAAATTCTGTTGACTATTTTGGACATAAGATCTAATGACATCTTAGTCTCCTGTAAAAGCAAAAAATCAGTATTACGATTCTCTAAAAGTCTTCGAACAGCAGATTGATGGGTTCTGTTGTTTAAACCCCTCACATTCCATGATTGTATAATCATTGGTTACCCTGGGAGCAATAAGAGTCTATTGTCCTCACCGATCCTCCCGTGATCAGTTTGTCTCCTTGGGCCGCTAGCAACTCCTTATTGGATCTTCTACCTACTCCCTGAGAATTGCTGTTTTTTGATCTTTTTTCTACCCGGGTTATCCCCAAAGTTGGCCTTTCCCTCGTTCTTCTCTCGCTATTCCCATGCCGACATCCCGAGATACTGTCTGCTCCTGGTTATGCACTACTAAAGCCCCTGAAAACACTGGCTGTGATACCTCACAGAGTTCAACTACCTGCTGTATGACGGGAGGAGATGAGAGAGGGAGTTGCCCGAGAATATTAGAATTTTCCTTATTACCCTCCATGCCCTCCATAGATTGTTCCTCTTCGTCAACCAGTGACTTAAAAATCTCATACCTATTGGCAGGTCTGAGATGGGATTGCTCCTTTCCCTCTTTTTTCTTTGTCCGTCTTTTTCTTCTGGGCTGTTCAAAACCCTCTCTCTTGAGCTTCCTGGCCTTGAACGGTGCTATTAGAATCTTTATTAAGTGTTGCCTTATCCTCTTTAGGCAGGTTTGGCATTCCTAAAGGGGCCTCCATTTTAGCATTCATATTATTAGGGCAAAAACGGGCCAAATGTCCATGTTTGTGACAAACCCTACATCTAAAGGGTAGGGCCTCATAGTCCAGTTGTTGAATCCAGGAGAGTCCTGCCAATTCAATTTCCATCTCTGTCGACAAAGGCTGGTTGAGATCCATCTCCACACATATTCTTGCATACACCGCCATGCTCCCTTCAATTGTGTCTCTGGAAACACCCAGATGTCTTCCAATAGAATTGCCAATCCTTGCCAACACTTGCTCACTCCAGAATTCCATTGGAAGAGCATATAGTCGGATCCATACTGGGACAGCAGTAGGTTCAACTCGGGGATCGAATCCCACTCTCCATGGTTGAACAAATAGCCCTGTCGGGCCATGATTTTTCTTCTCCGACTCGAAAGCCCTATTTCTATCGGCCAAAGACGAAAAGCTAACAATAAAATATCCATTGCTAATAAACCACAATGAATACTCACCGTGAGGCTCCCAGTTTTGGCGGATCCAAGAGTGCAAAAAATTCAGGGAAGGACGTATACCCATGAACTTGCAGATTAAATCGTGATTAGCTCTGTAAATGATTGATTCTTCAACCATACTTGGCTCGATGACAATTTTTGGCCTGGTTTCGGCCTATGGCAAACATCCATTCACACGATGTGCTGTCGACCTATTCCCAACAACCGTGAAGAGCATTTTATATGCCATTTTTTGAGCTTCGTCGTTCTTTGGAGGAGAATTTTCTTTAAACAAATCTGCGTATGAGCTGCTACTCCCTGGAAAAGGAGCCGGAGAAGTCCCCATTGGACCCTCCTGGGGCACCAATCTAGCCTTCAGATCCACCGTACCCCGAAGGCACTTCTGCAATCCAGCTGATGCCCTAGATTTTTTGAAGTTCCAAAAACCCTAGTTCAGAGGAAAAAATCGCCAGAGCTCATTTCCCGCCTCATCTTCCGATCTCCAAACTCATTCTATTGGACTCTAAAATTTGGAGCTATTAGTGCTACCCACTTGCTGTCCTAAACTCTATAATATTGAGCTTCTAATGCAACCAATTCCTCCTTTGTTTTGTTATCCTTAACTATCTCAAATTTGCTAGGAAACTCCTTCAATTCGTAGCTCTAATATTGCTTTCCAAAATCATTTAGTTTGCTGTCTAAAACTCCTTTAATTTTAATCCTCCAATGGTGCTCGAAAATCAACTTCTATGATGTCCAAAAATGCTCTCAATTCTTCCTTAAGATTCTCTAATTTGTAGCTTTGTTTTCTCCTTCTAATGCTGCCCAATTTTCTTGATTTGTTACCTTCTTTTGCTTCCAACTCCTCCTTCAATTTTTTGTTCAAGGGATCTTCAAAATCTACCCAAATCTTCTCTAAATTGTAACTCTATGTCATCTTAAATTTGTTTTCCTATGAATCTTTAACTTTTGCTACAAAATCAACAATCTTCTCTTTTGTAAATCAGCCTTCAAATCCTTTTTTGTCCTCAAAATTCTTAAATCTATATTAGGAAATAATCAACAAATACTAAAAAAAAAATATTAGATGCAAAAGGGTTTAAATAGTACATTAGGTAGCTAGGAATAGCATTAGAAAATAATATAAAATATTATCCCCTAACATAGCTAACAAACGTGTTAATAGGTAGCCCCTCCCTGAAGGTAGCTAACTTACTAACAACTAACTACGTAGTCAAAATGACTACAATGACTAACTAACCCTAGGTAAATAGTAAATTGTAAAAACTAGTGGTAAAAAGTAACAAACTACTTTTTACCATGCGGCAAATTAAATCTACCTAGGTGAATTTTACAAATTACCAAATGAGATAATAATTTATAGTTATTGTAGCATAGTAACTCTAACATCCCCCCTTATTAAATTATTTGGGTAATGTATATAATTGTCCCAATATAGTGAAAAATATGTTGATCTATTGGTTCTTGCTCTGTCACGTTGCTCTGGTTGCTCTAAGAAAAAAGTGGGTCATTCCTCACTTTGTCTTTACATCAATTAATTTCCTTATTGTAATCTTGTCATCCAATCGGATTGCATGGGTAACCATTTGCTGCAACCACTAGGTGTACTAGAGTAGATCACTACATATGAGGTTCATTTGGTTACAATATAATTTTGCAAAAGTGTTGATAAGGTAGTTAAGGCGTCGATCACTGTCAAAGATGCACCCTTATAAGTTTCCCCCCTTGTTGCAAAATATGTTGTAATAAAATTTCTAAAAGAAGTGTGACTAAGGTGTCGGTCGCTGCTGAAAATGTACCCTTATAAGTCTTCTTCCTTTGTTACAAAAAATTGTGTGAAGTAGAAAAATAAATGTTTATCCCCCTTAATTGCAAAAATATGTGCAACTCATGAAGCTTGTTAAGGCTTTTACAAAGATTGCCTCCTAGGCAAATTTTACACTAGAAAATTCTCCCCTTCTATTACAAGTACCTCAAACAAAAAGAGTTTGCTATTTATGAAGCCTAAAAAAGAGGTACAATCACCCCTTTATGGGAAGTACGTTTCCCCATTTTTGGAGAAACAAAAGCACTCTTTTGTATAGAAATTGCAAAAATAGGTTCCCTCTTTTTAATGTAATTTGCAAAATTTAAATAAATTTTTTAATCATATAAGTTTAATTAATAATAAAAAATAAACTAATGTTTTATTTAAAAAATCAATTTATCACAAAAGTGATTTTTTAAAAACATAATTCATATTTTAAATTATTAAACAAAATATATAAATAAATAAAATTTTAATTTAAAAGAAATAAATTAAAAAAAAAATTAAAAACTTTGGTTATTGGTATGGTTGACCAAAAACAATTGGGCAACTGTTACCGACGAGACTTGATCCTACATAGAGCACAAAGCAACACCTTAGCAGTGGCTAGCTTACCGTCCCAACTACCGTTTGGGACGTGAATAGAGGGGAAGCTTGTCCCCTTTGGTTTTGTCCTCCGTTTCAAAGCGAAAACAAAAAACTTTTGGAATTTTTAATCCCACATCCGTAGTGTTGATGGTTCTTTGCTGCCTTAAAATAATGAACCTGCCCATTGTTGTTTGATTACCTTCGGTAAATCAAGCAACGTTAAACAGTCTTTTGTCGCTTGGACCAACCAATAACACAATGCCACCTCAGCTCAGCCGCCTTGACATGTCAATTTCTCGATTTGTGTACCCACTAGGTCAGTAGTAGGTTTCTTTCCATGTGTCAACCTACCCAACAGGTCAGCAACAGGGCTCTTGCCACATGTTTGCCTAATATATTAGCCTCCTTGAATGTCATGCTAGGTTAGCATCAGCAAATCACCATGTGTCTGCTTGTCACATCATCCTCCTTGAAGGTTGTGGCAGGTCAACGTCAACAAATCACCATGTGTGTAACCAGCTCAGCCTCGAAGATCATGTTACATCTTCTCATCGATAGTTTGCAGGTCATTTGTCTCCCTCGTGACACATGTCTGGTGGAGGGCCAGGTGGAGGGTTCGTGCTAAGATCGTTCGAGATCTGAGGTCACTGATGGGAGGTCATCATCCGTTGCACCCAAGGAGATAATCGATATATTATTTGTAGGTTATCAGGGCTAATAGTAGTGAGTGTCATCCAATCAATGGGGATGTCACCCAGGTTTTCTCATGTTGGAGATGTTAGATTGCCACTGTGTTGGAGTCAACAATGTGTCATCTAATATGCCACTAGTGGTGGGATCCTCATCATGGGTGTTTCGAAGGTATGATATCTGTAGCTACCTAAGATGTTACTGCCTTCAGATATCCATGATGTCGTAGGTTGCTAGCACTAACGATAGCAATGATAATATAACTAAGAAAAAAATCATGCATAGCAATGATAATATAACTAGAAAAAAAATCATGCAATCCATGTGTAGGGAGAACCAGGGATTGAGCTTTGAAAATTTCCACTCGAGATATATTATCTCAAAAAATCATGTAGAGAAGGGATCCCTTTGAGGGATTTGAGCTCTGTTATCCATGCAGATGTATATGCTCTTCACCCTTCGCCTTGCCTACCTTAAAAGCTCTGATACCAATATTAGGAAATAATCAACGAATATTAGAAAAATATATTAGATGCAACAAGGTTTAAATAGTACATTAGGTAGCTAGGAATAGCATTAGAAAATAATATAAAATATTATCCCCTAACATAGCTAACAAACACATTAATAGGTAGCCCCTCCTTGAAGGTAGCTAACTTACTAACAGCTAACTGCATAGTCAAAAAAACTACAATGACTAACTAACCCTAGGTAAATAGTAAATAGTAAAAACTAGTGGTAAAAAGTAACAAACTACTTTTTACCATGCGGTAAATTAAATCTACCTAGGTGAATCTTACAAATTACCAAATGAGGTAATAATTTATAGTTATTGTAGCATAGTAACTCTAACAATCTAGTGGCCTCTTCTAGCTTATTTCTCCTTCAATATTCCTTTTTGGATTCTAACTTCAAATTAAGCCTATTTTTCTAGCCTTCTCCTCAAGAATATAAATGTCTTGTCTTCAAAAATCTCTTCCAAAATTTGGTAAACTTTTTGCCAAATCCTTCTTCCTTTTTGGGCTTGTTTTCGGATGGCGACAATTGTTCCAAATTCTTCTTTTCAGGAGCTACTCCTTCTTGCAATATTATCCCTTGATATTTATTCATATCTCCTCCAATGGCCACTTCTTCAATTTCTTAAATAGGGCTTCTCTAGCCTTCTTCTTTCTCCTTCCAATTTTCTTGAGACCTCTTATTTTGGGTCTTCAAATTCTACAACTTCTCAAATCTTCAATAGGAGTTTTGTTAGTCCTTCTTTATCTTCAATATTCTTTCTTATAAATATGGAAGTTCTTCAATGGGACCTCTTTCTTGGGTCTTCTCCTTCTCAATATTCAATAAAGTTGCTTTCTTCTTTCTTCAATCTAGAGTCTTCAATATTCTATGAGGACCTCTTTCTTGGTTCTCTTCAATCTTCAATATTCTATGGAGATCTCTTTCTTGAGTCTCCTCAATATTTTATCTTCAATAAGGCTCCTTTGGCCTCTTCCTCTCTTCTTAATCTGAATATTCAATCCTCAATCTTCAAGTTTTGCAATGGGACCTTTTTCTTTAGGCCTCTAAATTCTTCAATTTTTAACTTGTTGCTTCAAGTACTGGATCAATTCTAAAGAAGATATTCTTCCTAGCTATTGTAGGAAGCTTCTCAACTTTTGAGAATTAATTTTTTGCAACAAAAAACTTAGATAGTAGCAAAAAAATACATGCAAATCTCTAGATATCTATAAATCAATAAACATAACTAGTTATCCTTTAATATAGTGGAAAAAATATATGTTGAGTTCTAGTCTTCACGAGTTTTCCTACAACCCTGTGGAAAGACTCTAGCCAAAAAACAATTTCAAAATTTTTAAAAAGATATCTTCCTATATCCTCTCAATATTCTTGTGCATCTCCCTATCTCCTATCAATCTTCCTTGTGGCTCTGATACCACTATTAGCTTTTGATGTTGTATATTTAATGAAATAACTACCACAAGGTATAAAATGAGCAGGCAATATTAAATATATAAAAAGGTAATATACTAAGCATGTAAATATCATAAGAAACTTCTACGACTACTCATAAATAAACCATTAATAAAATCTCATGAAAATATTATATTGCTATAAAATGGAGGTCTCAAACTCTCCATATTTCATACATGCTCTACATTGTATCTATCATATCAACTACTACTACTCTACCTTGTGCACACCAAAATTCTCTCTCTCTCTCTCTCTCTCTCTCTCTCTCTCTCTCTCTCTCTCTCTCTCTCTCCCCTCTTTTTTACCTACATATGTCCATACAAAAGCATACATATAATGAGAGGTGACTCTTGACCTTTTATCTTCCTATGACTCTTCACCTTTCTATTCTATGGACTCATGTGCACATAGACAACACGTATAATTACATCATCAAGTACTTTGCACATTCTAACACTTGTGCATTTATTGCATTACATTAAGTAAATATTCAAACTCTAATCTAAGACAAACTCCTAATCTAAACATTTACCCATGGTGGTACATTAGCATGTACCAAATAATGTATTATATTCCAACATTCTTGTGTTTCACCCTCATCCTTAAGTTATTCCTCTAGTGGTTCTACTTCTTTATCAAGTTGTTCACTGCTTATTGGTTCCTCTATATCCAATAAAAATAACTTCTTTTGGGTGCATTTATGCCTTTTTGATTACTTCTCATCACAATTATAACATAAGCCTTACGCTCAATGGGCATCCATTTCTTTCGTAGTCAAATGCTTGAATGGGGTAGACTTATAATATTGGGTGTGAAATTGGAAGTAAATGTGTGTTTGGCCTACGAAAATTTATATGGCCTCCTTTGAGTCAAAATTTTATCTTTTGCTAATCTCATAAATCCTATGTCTTGCATCATAGACATTGGTTTGAATATTTTTACATTAGCCTTGATATCATCTTTCAATCCATTGATAAATCAACTCTGGAAAAAATCCTTCATTCAACCCCTTTGTCCTATTAGCTAGTTTCTCAATTGGGTTTGATATTCATGGATAGTAGAGGTTTGTTTCAATTTGGTCAAGGCTCGTGTAAAGTCCTCATACTTACTAGGACAAAAAAAAATGAGTAATTATGACTCAAAATCTTCCGAAGAAGGGTTTGGAGTCATGTTGTGTAAACATTGATACCATTGTAAGGCTTCAAATTCAAAGTTGAAAGATATCATGGTTACCCATAAATATTTAGGTATATTATAAATTTTGAAAAACTAATCTTCTCAACATAACCACCCATCAACATCCTTTCCATTGAACTTAGAAAATTCTAATTTGGGCATCTTAAATGGAGTATATGTGTCAAAAAGATAATGATAAATTTCTTTATTCTTATGGACTCCCTTCTCTTTATTGCTTGAACTACCACCTAGTTTTTCAGTGTTAAGATGCTCAAACACCTTTGGGGGTTTCCCTTAATTTAGCTTCAAACACTAGAAATTTTTCTTCAAATTCAGATTTGGATCTAAGTTGGTCATTTCTCATAATCGATACTTGCTCCCTTATCTATCTAAATTCATTTCCAAGGTTAGTGAGTGTGATTTTACTCCATAAAGTTGCTTTGGTCTATCTACCTTTATTGTCCTCTAGTTTTTCTAGTTATTGATGTATGATTTGAACCACTCCAACTAACTTACTAAAAATAGAAGTATTGTTCTAGGAGTTACTATTTTTAGTAATGGACCAAAAAACGGTTTGGGTGTTATATATCAAAATGATCAGCTCAAAAATATGAATACAATGGACTGTCTCACAATGACATTTTTGGACACCCTAGAAAAATTCCATAGGGACTATATACCAAAATGATCAACAGGTCGCAATTATCCTAGATGAATTTAGGAACTAGTTCAAGGGCGATGAACAAGAAAATCATGTGGATTCCCTTGCTCCAGGTGATGGCGAATGATGAGACTATTTCCTTTTATTTGTTGGTTCTTGTCTTTTATGTTTTTATTGTTTGTTAGATGGTCTCCCCTATTTTGGAGACCCCATATTTTTTGTTTTTGTCATTGTTTGTCCTCTTGATCTAGTCTTACGAAGACCATCTCCCTTGATCTCGATGTTGGATCTTATCCTTTTATCTTTTGTATATAGTCTCTCTTGATGGTCTTTTGATGTTAAATGTTTAGGGATCCTTTCCAAAACTCTTCCTCCAATCAATTAAAAAATATGATCAACTCAACGAGATGATCACAATGGACTATATTCCATGATACAATTTTTTGGCACCCAGACTCTATTTTAGGGAAGTGTTGGTTTTTCTCTTGGGCTCTTGGTTCACTCAAAAAATTGACTTTTGTGTGACAACCTCTTACTAGACTCCATACTAAATGTTATTGACTCTATTTTGTCTAACATTATTCTATCATTGAAACTATAGCTCGTTATCTCTAACAATTGTTTAGACTGACTCTGCTACTAATAAATTTCTTGTCTGTTATGATTCTCAAATGTTATAGGTAGTTGTTACTAATGTTGGCAGACTCTATCTTGATTATTATTGACTACTACCTAACTGTTACTAACAGACCCTATTATGACTATTATTCTCACCATCATTTTTTTATCGATTGTTTGTGTTCAATTAATTCTAGGATAGTGTAGTCTCCTTAGTATGCTCATTTTTTATGATGTAGTTTTTTGACATGCATGATAAACAAAACAATGTACTCTAAGCCAAGGTGTGTATATATTCCATAGGCCATTTTTTATACTACAATGATGAATGATAATACTCAGACCAATATTTTAGGCCACTACTCAAGGAGGATTCCACACATACTCTTAGCACACTACCCGCCTCTCTAACAATACAAGAGGGTGATCTTCACAGATGATGTGTTTGGTGCACTATGAAAAATAAATGGTCAAAAATATTCCTAGGGCTAAAGGCTTTTCCTAATCCTAAGGTATCTCTCGATATACCCAAATATATGTGAGAGCTCAATTTTGTATATGGATGTTGTTTGAGGCTTGGGTATTGGAGCTTGATCACCTCTCACTTCACTAGACGCTTTATGGGTAATCTAGCTTAGCCAATAATGACAACTCCTCTATGATATTTTAAAACCCTTAACATAGGATTTTTATCCTAATAAACTAATGCAAAAAAATAGTTATTTTTTAATAAGAAAACAAGAAAAACAATGAAAACACGAAAAAATTATACGTAATAGTCAAAATGGTAAGGTAAGAACTATCATAGTTGCAGTGAAACATAAACTTGAAAAGTGCATAGATACCACTTGTTAGAAACCTTCTAATTAAAATAAGAACATTCACAAAAATATGATAATAAAATCATAAATTCATAAAAGAACGTAATATTGCAATACAAAATTTAAATGCAAAATATATTAATCTCAGAAATCACAACATAGAATCACATGCCTCTTCGAGGGGGCAACCTCCTTCAATACTTTCACTTAATATGCAAAAAGATACATTTATTTATGGATCCTTGTCTTTTGAAGATAAACTTCATGCAACCCTAACCTAATGCTCAAGAGTTGGCTTACATGCAAAGTGCCACTCAAGCTAGAATCTTCTACCAAACAACAATTACATTCTTGATAATGGTTACATGAAATGGCCCCACTTGTCTAGGGGCCTCAATTACCACATACCATTACAAAATATCATTATAATGGTATCCCCACATTGGAAAGGGGTCATTACATAATAATGTTAGGATGGGGTCCTAACAAAATCTAGTTAAGTGATGCATGTATGCATAATTATCAAATTATTATAATGTAATAATGGTTGTTTCAATTATAAAATGCCTTTGGGCACTTCTGAAATGCACCTGGGAATTTTTGGATGACCCTCGAGCGTCGTCGGGCATTCGCGCACCTTCTTCAACCTTCTGCAAATCTCCAAAAAATTTGATCCAACAAAAATATATGATTGGATGATTGCTACATATTTATGGTAATATTTCCATTTTGAGCTCTAGCGTTTTGGCGGGAAACCGTCTGTGCAGGTACCGGGCGAAACTTCAGGGTCTCTGGTTGGAAGTCTCTTCCAGATCCTCCTGTGGATTGATTCTACACCTCTTTGAAGGATTGCTCGTTGCCTTGGGAGGGCCCAATGGGGTCTCCTCCAGGATCTTCCGATGGGCGTAAAAGCTCATATGCTGATAAACTAAAAGAAAACCCTGCATCTTCTTCCGATGAAGCTCAACGCAGATGTTTATCAAATGCTATTTAAGAATGCTCGGAAAGGGTTTATCCGCAAACAGAGTTAACGGTTGCCTTCCACAATCTGCGCCCGTGCCAAAGATTGTCATAGAACCAAAACCGGTTGAGGATACGATTATATACCGTGCTACCCATGATCCGATCTCGCAAATTCATGGGTATTCGGCCCACTCGAACTTTCTACACACCGGGTGAGACAGAACTGGGAGCCCATTGGTGAGTACTCTCTATGGCCTATAAGCAATGGGTATTTTATTATTAGTTTCTCTTCTCTAGCAGATAGAAACAGAGCATTTGAATCAGAGAAGAGGAGCCACGGCCCGGCAGGATTATTTGTCCAACCGTGGAGAGTGGGTTTTGACCCTCGCATTGAGCCCACGGCTGTCCCGGTCTGGATACGGTTGTATGCTCTCCCAATGGAGTTTTGGGGTGAGCAAATCCTTGAGTTGATTGGTAATTCTCTAGGTAGATTTTTGGGAGTTTCAAGAGATACCATGGAAGGAAATACTGCTGTCTTTGCTAGAATTTGTGTAGAAATGGACATTAGCCAGCCACTTTCAGCCGAGGTGGAATTGGAGTTGGCAGGACTAACCTGGATACAGCAGCTAGACTATGAAGCCTTACCTTTCAGATGCAGAATCTGCCATAAGCATGGCCATTTGGCTAGGTTCTGCCCAAATAGCCTGACCACAAAAGCAGAAGCTCCGTCGGGAGCGTCAAATCGCCCCAGAGAGGGTAAGTTCACTTCGGTCAAAGAACCCCTCAATATCCCCCAGGGTTCTGATGCCCAGAAAGAAGGCTTTGAACAGCAGAAGCGGAGGAAAAACAAAAAGAGAAATGGCAAAGAGCAGACCCAAACCAAGCCAACCAATCGATATGAAATCTTCAAATCCCTTGTAGACCAAGAAGACCAAGTCATGGAAGGAGTGGTTGGGAATGATGGGGATACTAACACCCACTCTCATGCTCCTCTATCATCTACTCCTGTCTTAGAACAGGTGATTGAAACCCCTGAGACTTTGCAGTCAGAGAACCTAGGGGCTATGGTAATTCATGCCCCTGCACAACCATTTATTAAGGATGTCCACATGGGAAGTGCAGAAAAGAACAGAGAAAGACCAGCGTTGGGGATCACCTAGGTGGAAAAGAGGTCTAAGAATAGTAATTCCCAAGGAGCCGGTAGAAAATCCAATAAGGATCTAATAGTAGCGCAAGGGGACAAGCCGATCAATGGAGGATCGGTGAGAACAATTGACTCGTATTGCTCCCAAGGTTTCCAATGATTATACAATCCTGGAATGTAAGGGGTTTAAACAGTAGAACCCATCAATCTGCTGTTCAAAGACTTTTAGGAAGACACAAAACAGACTTTTTGCTCCTTCAGAAAACAAAAATGTCTTCAGATCTTATGTGTAAAATTGCTAGTAGAATATGGAGGGGCGCTGGATATATGGATGTGGCGGCCCAAGGAGCTTCGGGGGAATTGTTACTCCGTGGAATCCTCTGGTGTGGATAGCAATAGAACATACAGCTTGGAGGGGGGTTCTCACTTCTCTCTTTAAGAATATTGTTACAGCTGAACAGGTTTTAATTACAAACTTCTATGGGGCTCAAAGCATTGATGGCCAACGGCTTCAATGGAATGTTGTTCATTCAATGAGATCCTCCCGGGAAGATTGCGATTGGATTGTTGCTGGGGATTTTAATGCCAAATTATCTCGCAGTGATCAAGAAGGTGGTTTCCCGCTTTGGATCCAGGGGATAGGCTTCGATTGCTCAAGTCCAGTGCCTTTCACCTTGTTGATATCAAAGGTCCTGGTACTTATTTTACGTGGACTAATAAGAGAAGAGAGCCACACAATAGGAAGGTAAAACTAGACCGGTTTCTGGTCTCGGAGGAAGCATTTGTGAAATGGAATATTAAATTTCAGATTTTGGAAGGCCCAGTTTCAGACCACTTTCCCATTGTTCTGGAGGGAGGGGCTAGGACAGGGCAGTACCATAAACCTTTTAAATTTGAAAATTTTTGGTTGCAAAAAGAAGATCTCCGAAGAAAAATTCCTCAGTGGTGGGAAGATGGCCGCCCACCTTTTGGGACTGCAATGTTCAAATTTCACAAACAGCTTCAATTTGTCAAGTGTAAATTGAAACAGTGGAGGCAAACTAACAAATCAGACTTCCAGCTCCAACGGGCCCCCTTGTTGGCCAGATGGGATGAGGTGCAAAAACATTTCAGGGAAGGAAACATTTCCGAGCACCTTAAATCCGAGGATGATGCTTTGCGCAAAGCGGTTGAGGATATTGATAACCAAGAAGAGATTTACTCGGAAACAGAGAGCAAGAAATACTTGGTTATTAGAAGGAGACAGAAATACAAAATTTTTTCAGCGCTCGGCTTGTGCTAGGAGACAAATGAATACTATGGATTTCCTTCAAGATGAGAATGGATACTCTTTTGACACTCTTCCTGGTATGCACTCCCACTCAATGGAATATTTCTCAAAACTCTTTACGGAAAGTATGGAGCAAGATGGGGCAGCCCAAGATGAAGTTATTGCTGTCATTCCTTCTTTAATCTCTCCTGAAGAAAACCAGGCTCTACTTAGACCTATAGATAAAGATGAACTTAAGAAGGTGGTCTTTGGGATGAGTACTGGTAAATCGCCTGGTCCTGATGGCTTCCCTATTGAGTTCTTCCAGGCCTTTTGGGATTCCCTCGGAGGAAGATGTTCGTGCGTCACACGAGGAGTCCAAAACCAATAAAAGAATGCTCAAGGCCCTAAATCATACATTCATTACTTTGATTCCAAAAGGAGCAGGGGGGGTTCATTTATCCGATTTTAGACCTATTGCCTTATGCAATGTGATCTATAAAATAATTACGAAGATTATGGCTGAAAGGTTAAAACCTATTCTGCATAATATAATTTCCCCTGAGCAAGGGGGTTTTGTTGAAGGGAGGCAAATTTTGGATGGAGTGATTCTTGCTCAGGAGGCTATCCATACAATGCACCAACCTGGGAACAAAGGAATTTTCATTAAACTGGATATGTCCAAGGCTTATGACAGGGTGGAGTGGGGCTTCTTGGCAAAGATGTTGACCGCCTTTGGTTTTTCTCAGGACTGGACAGACCGGGTTATGAGCTGTATTTCTTCGCCTTCATACTGTTCTTATCAAGGGACTTCCCTCGCCTCCTTTTGGTGCCTCTCGAGGATTGCGGCAAGGAGATCCTTGCTCTCCTTATCTCTTCCTCATCTTGGCTGAAGGATTGGGTAGACTCTTTCTGAAAAGAAGACTTCAAGGTCAGATAACAGGTTTTAAGGTCGGGCTGAAGTTTTGACTCATTTACAGTTTGTAGATGATACTGGATTGGTGGGAGTGGCCAGCCTTAGGGAAGCAAGAAGAATCAGAGATACTCTAAATGTCTACCTCCGGGCCTCTAATCAAGTCATCAATGACAATAAATCCAAAGTGATCTTCTTCAATATTGATCAACGGTTACAGGACAGAGTTATTGAGATTTTAGGTTTCACTCGGACCTCTCTCCCAGTAGTCTATCTGGGGGTCCCTCTCCATTTCAAAAAACTAAAAATTGATGTTTGGAAGGACCTTTTGGATGGCATCAAAGATAGAATGAACCATTGGTCTAATAGATGGTTAAGTTATGGGGGTCGTCTAACTTTTCTGCAGTCAATTATTCGAGCCATGCCAATTTACAAATTCTCCGTCCTGGTCGCTCCCCGACCTATTTGGAAAGAGCCGGATAAAATGGCTAGAAGATTTCTATGGGAAGGTGCCAAGGGAGAGAGGAAATGGGCCTTGGTTGGTTGGGACAAGGTTACCCAACCCAAGGAAAAAGGGGGTTTGGGACTAAGAAGCTCCAAGTTTAACAACAAGGCTTTGGCTGGCAAACTGTACTGGAGGTGGATTTCTCAGCCAACATCCCTCTTCAGTAGAATTCTCTCTAGCAAATACCTGGGTTCTGTCCATCCTAATGATGTGGGCCGCTTTCCACTGGAAGGTTTTGGATCTCCAGTGTGGCAGGCGCTCAAGCTTGGAGCTCAACTCATCAAAGATCAACTATTTTGGAAAGTGGGGCGAGGGGATAAGGCTCGGTTCTGGACTGATTCTTGGGACCAGAATCCTCCCATTATTGTTGTTTTTCCTGAATTGCAACCGATAAAATCTGCTTTAGAAGATAAGGGATGGATTCAAATTGAGAGCTACTTTAACACTAGTCAATTGGGGGACTACAAGATCATAAAGTTTAAGCGGCCGGATGAGTGGCCAATACCAATCCCTCCGGAGTTGGTACCTACTTTGGGAAAAATCTTGGCGTAACGGTTTCTTACCGGGGAGAGATGAGGAGGATGAACTGGCCTGGGGCTATGGAAGCCTTGGGGTTTATACTGTGAAAGAAGGATATGGTGAGATCCTCCCAGAGCCCCCTCCACCCTTTTTTTTGGTTCATGACTGGAGAAAGATATGGCATCCCTAGGGCTGGCCGAAAGTGAACTTCTTCGCCTGGCAGTTTTTGCATAATGGAATTCTCACCTATGACAATCTCAGACTCAGAGGCATCATTGGCCCTTCCCAATGTGTGTTATGCCATAAGCAGGAGGAAACGGCGGATCATCTAATGTTTGAATGTTCTTTCACACGACAGATCTGGAAGCGCTGGTTCTCCCACTTTAATCTTCAGGCTAATGGGGTCTTGTCTCGAAACAACATATGGGAAAGCTGGAAGAAAGGTAGATTTAAATCCAATGCTCTCCGAATTGGCTGGGAGCTTGGTTTATTTTTTATCTGGTGGCAGGTTTGGTTGGAGAGAAATGCCCGTATTTTTCGTGAAACCTTCTCCTCTCTAGAAGGAATATGGCAAGTCATTTGGAGCAAAGTGGCGAAAACGGTTGCCATTCATACCGAGGGGGAAATTCGATCTGCTTCTGAGCCTTTGGACGAGGGAGTTGTTTTTCAACAAAGGCAGGTGAGTGGTAGTTGGAAACCTCCTCCCCGAAGGATGGATCAAAATCAATACTGATGGAGCGGCTAGAGGCAATCCGGGAAGTGCTGGAATTGGAGTTGTGTGTCGCGATCATGCTGGGTCTTTGCTCTATTGGGAACTGCAGGGTCTGGGATGTGCCACAAACAATGAAGCTGAGGCCTTTGCCATTAAATCTGCCTCCTTCTGGGCAGCCAAAAAGGGACACAGGAAGATTATTATTGAGTCTGACTCCCAAATTTTGGTGGGTGCTCTTGATTGTATGAGAAACTTTGTCTCGAAAGCTTGGAGGTTGCGGATCCTAGTTTCCCAAATCAAAGAGCTTTGGAGGGAATTAGATGATGTGATACCTGTCTATGTGAATCGAGATCTCAATAAGGCGGCCGATTTCCTTGCTAAGATGGGTGCTGAAAGGGAGGTTGGGATGCAGCGCACAGATGACATGCCCGTGGAGGATGCAGAGATTCGACAAGGCCTTGAACGTTTTCGAAATGATGTGCAGTGTTTTTTTGCTAAGGAAGGTTTCTGTCGCGATATCGCGACATGTCGCGATATCGCGACAGGTTGCGCCCTTTCGGCCTTTACCGGGTTTTTGTCGCGATATCGCGACAGGTTGTGCCCTCTCGGCCTTTGACGGGTTTTTGTCGCGATTTCGTGACATGTCGCGCCATCGCGACATGTCGCGCCATCGCGGCCCTAGGGGAAGGCGCTTGGTTAAGTTGTCGCGATTTCGCGACAGTTTTGGCAATTTGGTGCTTACTGGTAAAATTGTCGCGATATCGCGACACTTTTGCAGATGGAGAGCAAAGTGGAAAATTCGTCGCGATATCGCGACAGTTTTGAGAACTGGGTGCCGAGAGGATATTTCGTCGCGATTTCGCGACAGTTTTGAGAACTGGGCGCCGAAAGGAAAAACCGTCGCGATATCGCGACACTTTTGGCGGTCTGGTGTCATAAGGGAAACCTGTCGCGAAATCGCGACATTTTTGGCTTTCCAGCGGATTGGCGAAAACTGTCGCGATTTCACGACGCTTTTGCGATCTGGTTGCAATATGGTGAATCCGTCGCGATTTCGTGACACTTTTGTCGAAGGGTTGCTGGTGGGTGCTGTCGTCGCGACTTTGCGACATGTCGCGATTCCGCGACATGTCGCGATTTCGCGACATGTCGCGATTTCGCAACATGTCGCGTTTTCGCGACTGTTGGCACCGCAGTGGGGGAGTCGGGGTTGACATGTCGCGATTTCGCGACATGTCGTTCTTTCGCGCCCAGTTGACTTCTTTGCTTTGTGTTGTGCTGGGTTGCCTTTGTGCTCTTCTCTTGTTGTGTTGTTTGTTGTTCTTGGTTGGGATGTGTTCTCTCCCGCTTGTAATTGTTCTTTGTATTAATACAAGTTTTTCATTTTTTTTCAAAAAAAAAAATAATGGTTGTTTCAATTCCATATAACTCATTAAAATATTTTTGTTTCAATTTTCATATCTAGATACAATAATGATATTAGTTCAATTGGTTAAATTTTGTCAAAGCTTTTAATTTTTTCTTTAATTAAGATTTGAATCTCGATGAGCTATACATGCATAATTACCAAACTATTATATACCATTATGTAGTTGCGATGTAATAAAGAAAGGGTTTGTTTCTTGATTCCTTGAGAATAAAATGTATTAAAAACATTATGTGTAAATAATTGTAAATTGACACAATCTAAATAAGCATGGAGACTTTGGAACTCTAAATAGAGGTACAAGATTTGATTCCTAAGGGATAGGGTTGTACACCATGTTTTGGTAACTAGAGTATAGTTGGATAACTATATATTGTTGAACATATTTTATGAGGATTGTATGATATGACCTATGGTCTCTCAAACATTAAAAATTGTTTTATCCCATTAAAACAAAAAATTACACTTAAATAATAAATGTCAAATAACATTAGATTAAATGATTAAACTCCTTGTCCCGACAAGGACACCACAATGGCAAAAGGCATTGGGCTTTCCTAACAGAGATCCAAGTTCAATTCACGGGAAGGGTGGCTTCGAAATAGCCCCAACTTTTCAACCTATTTAGAAAAAATGATTAAACTCCTTAATAGTTGCATTCAAATAATAATAATCAAATAGTATTTTTTTTTTAGAAAAAGGGGTTGTACTCAGGTCCCCCACCCTTGACAAATCACAATTATCTCCTTTAGAGATTGAAATTTTATAAACAAATTCAATTCACATTTCAATTGAGTTGTTATAGCTAAATACCTACATTTATTTTCATAATAAATTTGAATTCTTGAATTTAATTTTCTAGATCTTCTTCTATTTTATTTATAAATAAAAATATTTCAAAATTTAGCATCCTTCTTGTTGACATTTTCTTCGAGCAACCTTCACAATATCAAAACTCTACCTCTACTATCTACTCATTGCATCTTAGTAGAGTAATATTTCCAAAACTTCACTCAATTATATCCTTCTTTACAAGATTTAGACTGTTAGTTTTCTTCATAAAGTATAAGTGCAACCACGAGAATTGTAATAAATAGTTTATATGTAAACACATTAATGTTATAAAATACAACAAATATTACCAATAAAAAATATTACAACAAATCATAATCATTATTTGATTCAAACAGTCAACATATTATTGTCAGCTTCATCTAAGCTTACTACTTTCTCTAACCATGGAAATTATAATTTAACTTTACGATCCTCTATTAAAACCCCTCTATTGGCTAACCTATCTGAACATTTATTCCCTCCCTTTAACGTATGTGTAAACATGATTTTTTTAACTTTGTAGTAAGGTCATGTATTTCCACAATGATCTCTTGTATATTCCATGGAGCCTTTGCTTTCCTCAAAATTACATTATTACTATTAGTCAATGGCCTTCCATCCATACTTTGTTCTATTTTATTTATCTACATATTTTTAACCCTTCCAAAGTTGCCCAAGCTTCAACTTCATTATTTGTCTTAAATTCACTATTGAAAGCATAATGTGATAAAATATCACCCCTATTATTTATAGTTATTCCTCCTCCCCTATCGGTCCTGGATTCCTTTTAGATGCTCTATTAAAATTCAATTTTACCAACTCTACTTTATATTCTTTTCCTTCCTTTTGTTTCTCCTATACCCAATATCATAATTCTAGTTAATTATTTGACTCCATATATCAAGGCTCTCTGCTTCAAGATTAGGGTTTGGGTAAGTTGATAGGATTGATTTAGATTCTTTTATGACTAAATAAATCTTTGTTTTCATTACTTGTAAATTGATTTCCTTTCATGTAGATATTTTTGTGTTCCTTTCTAGCCATTCAATCCAAAGTATTGTATCTTTTGATGTATCCCAGATTGTTTATAACATCTCATGTTTAAAATGTTATGTCATTGCTTTAACTATTCTTCAATTATGTCATTCATTACCATGCATTTACCAAACATATTAATAATCCATTGCCATAGTTCCTAGGCTATTGAACAGTGTCCCAAGAGATGGTTTATACTCTCCTTTTTAAATAGAACACATTGTGAGGGGCCATGAAAACGCCATTTCATTAGGATATCCTAGGATAAAAAATTTGTTGGACATTTTGAGTAGATGAGTTGTCATTGATGTCAAAAGTGAGTGGTCATTGATATCAAGCTTTCAGCACCAATCAGTGGCAGTTTCAATGGACACAGTTTTAGGTTCTCCAATAAGTGAAAAAGGATAGTCCACTTTCAGTTAATCAAGACCCGGTTCCAGGCAGTCGGATGAGGTCCAAAGGGCAAAGAAGAGGCCTAGTCAAAAAATATTATAATAGTTTATTATAATATTAAAAAAGAAATTTAAATTAATTATAAATTAATTAATATAATTTTATTATAAATTAATTTATTAATTAATTACCCAGGTGTTGTAGGTGAGTTGGAGAGGAGAGGGCAATCCTCCAAGGGAGGTCCCGGGTTCACCCTACCAAAAAGTTGAATTGGGTATCCAAAATCCAATTGATAATGTTGGTGCGGGCAGGTCGAGTGCAACTCCCGGGTGACTTTGACGGTGTAGAACCCCTTGTTTGTGGTCTCTTAGACCAAGGCGGCCTCGCAAGGGGTTTTTCGCTTTAAAATATATATATATATATATATATATATATATATATATATATATATATATATATATATATATATATATATATATAAATTTATTTAGCTTTCATGTTACTCAAGTTAATTATAATTTAATTATAAATTAATTTTTATTAATTTAAATAAACCCTAAAAAGGGTTATAAAGCTAAGTTTATAAATCGAATTATTAAATTCGATTTGCATCGATGTGTTATGACAATAAGGCATCATGTATATACAGGCAAAACCTTTGCCTTAAGAAAGATCCCAATGCTTTTATATTTGAATGCCTATGTTATATTGTGCACAGAAAGAATGCAGTTATTTTTGTGTTGAAAAACCTTCGATGGCAGAAGAAAGAAGAAGTAGGAGCTAGGCTTCTTTCACCCTACACACACATTGTGTAGCACAGCTGGCGATGATGGAAGGTGCTAAGACATTTGCTAGTAGGGAGGACGCAAGTTCAAATCCTGTGGGGTTCACGTTTTGCAAGGTAGGAAAGTTGTCATTTTTGGAAGCGATGCCAATGAGGAGATAAAGGAAGGAAAGTGCCTTCCTCTCCTTGTGGGAGTGCCTAGCCCACATGGTGGGCTAGCTGATGCACCTTGTCGGAGCCATAACTTGTGAACCGTACGCCCGTTTGCCTTAAAATTTAACAGGTGGTTCCACGTGCATGTTCTACATGAGGCTAATATTTGATTCACCTCACCCTCCAAAAATCATGTTTTCGGGACCTAAATCCGACATCTAGTGTCCAAAAATTAGCTTTTAGAATAGGTTCCCAGGTTTTTTGGGTTTTTTTGGATGTTAGAATTTTATTATCTTTTGTTATACCTTAAGTTGAGGCCTAATATTTTAAAGTAAGGTTCTTTATTGTAAGAGGGATGTGTGCACCAAATTTGGGTGCAATCCGACTCATTTCTATTTTTAGCAGTTTTTAGAAAAAAGATATATTTTTAGTATTTTTAAGAAAAAAAGACGTTTTAGGGTTTCTTTGGTTTTCGGTTGCTATGTGACGGATTGTAATCTTTTGGAGAAGGGGTGTGAATTCAGGAATGAGAAGAATATCGATTTGCAGGTTTCTTCCATTATATTGCATTTGTGTTATGTGATTGGAGTTCATTTTGTTGGTCTCTTGTAACTAAGTTTACACCACTAGCGCGTTGGTAAGGCGCTCAACGAAGAGGTTTCGAGGTCAAAACCCATCGAGGCCCTTTTGGTGATTGAGACAAAGGTATGCACTGATGATTTTTGGGTTTGTCGCTTAATTTGGATGTGCTAAGGTTGAAGAAAAATAAAAATAATTTTATGTACCTAAGGTTGAAAAATGATTTTTGATGGTTTGTAAGATTTAATTTTTACCTAAATAAAAATTGGTTATTAGGTGTTTTGAGGGAGATAAAAGGGTAGGCAATTATTATTTCTGAAGGGTTATTTTTGAAAGTTTGATTTATTAAATTGGATATTAAAAGGAGCATTTTGCGTGATTATTTTTATGTGAAATTTGATGATTGTTAATTTTAAGGAGTAATAAGGTGTATTTGGGATTGATTATTTCTATGTTTGAGAAATAATTTGAAAGAGAGTTAGTGTGATATTTTGTCATCTAACCATTGAAACTGGTAAAGAAGAAAATTGTGATTGAAGACAGGTTTTCTTAGGGCACTTCTACATCAAAAAAAAAGGTATGGGCACATCTTCCTAGTCTGTGATTATTGAATGTTGTGAATGCTAAGTTGGAGTGAAAAGGATTTGGTTAAGGTTTTTATTATTGAGTGTGTTTTGAATTAATGCTTAAAGGTTTTCTGGAATAAAGAGTTGTTTATAAGACCTTGTTTGATAAGCATTGTTGTTGAAGTGATTAGTTGAGTGAACTTGAACTAGGGTTTGCAAAGATCATGAGTATCATTGTTATGTGAGGTTGGTTGATAAGCATTGTTGGAAAAATTTGAGTGAGTGTTCATATGCTTGGACTAGGGTTTGTAAGCAAGGATTATTTCATTGAGTGATTGGTTGAGTAGAGTTGGTTGAGCCTAGTCAAGTGGATGTGTTGATGTGATAGTTCAAGTTCTATGAAATAAATTGTTCTATATTATGAATTGATTTGAGAAAGAGGTTGAGTATTGATGAGTGTGAAACATATTGAGTCTCTAACAATTATATATATGTTTCTAAAAGAGTGATTGAAATTAATTGAGAATTGTGATAAGTGTGAAGCATATTGAGTCTCTAACAATTCTCTAAATGTTTCTAAAAGAGTGATTGAAAGTAAATGAGCATTGTGATAAGTGTGAAGCATATTGAGTCTCTAACAATTCTCTTTATGTTTCTATGAATTTGGATAATTTCTAGTGAGGACTTGTTGAGCAAATTTGAGGTAAGTCTTAGTGAAGACTTGAGAGCATATTAGGCAAGTTATAGAGAGGACTTGTGGACAAATTAGGGTGAGCTTTTGTGGAAGATTACAAGGCATATTTGATACAAGTATTTGAGAAAACTTGTGAGAAAAGTTGATTAATTGATTTGTTCAAACCTTGGGTTAAGGTTTGGGGCAGATCCAACAGAATTGATTTGAGATTAAGTCAAGCTTTGTGTTAAGGCTTGAGGATAGATTTGTGCTAGATCGAAGGACTGTGTTTAGTGTAAATTTGAAGACAGATTTTGGTGCATATTTGAGGACATATTTGTGCTAGACCAAAGACAGAGATTGAGCAGACTTTTGCTAAACTGAAGGATTGTGTTTAGTATAGATTTGAGACAAATATTTAAAGGTGATAGAGTATATAGGATGATAGTATCCAGTGGATAGATATCCATTAGCCAGGGCAGTGAGAATAGGTGTCTTCAATGGATAGAGATCCATTAGCCAGAGCAGTGGGGGAAACAGTTCTTCTAGAAGATCACCAATCAAAGCTAAGGAGAAATGAGTTCTCCTATGAATAGATATCCATGAACTTTATTAGGGGATTGGTGTCTCCTTTGGATAGAGGTCCATAAACATTGTAATAAGGAAAGGATTCCTAAGAGATTGATTGAGAAAATTTTAGTGAAATATTTTCTCCGTGGAGTAGCCCACATTGGGTGAACCATGTAAAATTGGTGTCTCTATTGTGTGTGGTGATTTGTCCATTGCTTTGATTACTGCTTTTGATATTGCTATCTTTACATTGCATAATATTGATTGGAAAAGTAAAGTAAAAAGTGTTGAACAAGGTACAACAAGAGTATTGTCATTGTTGTCAACACAGACAGCAATTGATGCAGTTGAAGCAATGGACAAGAATTCTGAAGTCAGTCGGATCAAGTACGATAAATTTGCGGGAAAACAGAAGTCACCAAGATTCAAAAAATTGCAAAAAAGACCAAGTAAGAAAATTGTCGCGATATCGCGACAAGTTTTCTGTCGCGATATCGCGACAGGTTGAGAGGTCCGTTAGCAGAAAGAAAAATTGTCGCGATTTCGCGACATAACCGAGGAGAGAGAAAATGCACGCCAAATGGTCGCGATTTCGCGACATGTCCGAGGAGAGAGAAGATGCAAGCAAATTTGTCGTGATTTCGCGACATGTGGGCAGAGAAGGAAGCAAGGTGAAAAGATGTCGCGATTTCGCGACATGTTGGAGGAAAATGCACTAAGTCAAGGAAGTGTAGCGATTTCGCTACAAGTTTGAAAGTCAAGGCGAAAGAGTGCAGCGATTTCGCTGCATGTTGAAATGAAGGGCAAAGAAGGTGTAGCGATTTCGCTACAAGTTTGAAAGTCAAGGCGAAAGAGTGCAGCGATTTCGTTGCATGTTGAAATGAAGGGCAAAGAAGGTGTAGCGATTTCGCTACAAGTGAAAAAGCACAAACAAGAAGGTGTAGCGATTTTTATGCATGAAAAAATGCATGGAAACAAAGGTGTAGCGATTTCGCTACCATTCAAAGTTGCAAAAATTAAAGATGTAACAAGTCAAAAGCACAAGGCACAAAGTTGTAGCGATTTCGCTACTGCATGAAGCAAAGAGTGTACGGAAGCCCAAAGTGTCGCGATTTCGTGACATGTTCCATTTTCGCTGGAGTTTGCAAGGAGAGTTGTACGGAAGCCCAAAGTGTCGCGATTTCGTGACATGTTCCATTTTCGCTGTTGTTGGCAAAAGAGAGTGTACGGAAGCCAAAAGCGTCGCGATTTCGCGACAAGAATGATGATGACGTCAGCAAAGTCAGAAAGTGTCACGATTTCGTGACAGGGTGCAAGGAAAGTTGCTGGAAGCCGGAAGTGTCGCGATTTCACGACATGCTTAAGGATGACGTCAGCAAAAGTTCTAAGTGTCGCGATATCGCGACATGAACAGAGGGAAAGCTTTCAAAGCCAAAATGGTCACGATTTCGCGACAACATATAGGATGACGTCAGCAAAAGTTCTAAGTGTCGCGATATCGCGACATGAACAGAGGGAAAGCTTTCAAAGCCAAAATGGTCATGATTTCGTGATAGCAAGGGCATGAAGTGTACGGCTTCAAAAAGTGTCACGATATCGCGACAGGTAATAGTCTGGCAGGTAAAACCCGTAGGAGCATGCAAGGTGACACGTGTCGAAAAAAGCATACAGAAAATCATGCAGCCTGTTACGTAAAAAGTAACTGATGTCAGATCGATAGTTACACGTTGACAGGTGTCGGACATGCATGGGAACAGATGTATATTCTTGATTGAAAAAGCATTCGATGCATCACATATGCAATTTCGAAAAAGCATTCGAAAAGCCGTATTTGAAGAAATTGAAAAGCCGTATTTGAAGAAATTGAACAGCCGAATATGAAGGATCAGAAAAGCTTTCAAAAAGATGTATTTGCAGCATTTAAAACAGTCGTATTGCAAGGAATCGAACCGCCGTATTGTAGGGTTTTGAACAGTCGAAGTGCATGGAATCGAACAGTCGTATTGCATGGATTCAACATTTGTATTGCAGGGTTTCGAACAGTCGAAGTGCATGGAATCGAACAGTCGTATTACATGGATTCGAACGGTCGGAGTATGTGATTCAGCTGCATGCGGGATTGATAGGTTATAAAAGAATAGTCGTACAAAGAAGATGTTGTTCTTGTTAGAGAGAAATTGCTGTAAAAGGAGGGTTAGAAAAGAGTCAAGAGAAAAATTAGCAGAGCCGTGAGAGTGTGCGAGTTGGGTTAATTGCGGACCAGTCGGGGTCGTGCATGAAGTGAAGACATTTTTATGTCATTCTAAATTGATCGAAATTGCAGTCCAAGTTGGTGCTTGGTACTAGGGGTTGGTGCTCCATCTGTTATAGCGAGAAAATTAAGGGGTTGGTGCTCCTTCCAGTAGATCCTTGGTAAAGAATTTGTAAAATTGGTATTTTGCAAAGGCTGGATTTGGATTGAAGTCCAAGCAGTCATTTTTGAGGAGTAGCCAAATTGGTGAACCTCATTATATTGTGTGTTGTGGTGTGCTCTCTTGTTCAATTTATTTTTCTTGTTTTCAAGTTCTCTTTATTTCATATTGAATGTCTGTTGATTTGAATTTTAAAATAGCTACACTGATTCACCCCCCTCTCGGTGTCATTGTGTGAATATCAATTGGTATCGGAGCAAGGTTCCTTGTTCAAGCTTAATCGGCTAAGGAGATCTTGGAAGAAACAATGGCGGGCGGTGAAGGATTCTCATCCAACAAAGCCCCCTTATTTGATGGAACAAATTACACTTTCTGGAAACTCAGGATGCAAACATATCTGAGTGCATTGGGATATGATATTTGGGATTCTGTAGATAGTGGATACACAGCACCCACTACCCCTCCAACAGATACTGCTGAGAAGAAAAAATTTGAGAACAACTCCAAAGCTAAGAATGCTATAATGTGTGGGCTTGTTGACAGTGAACTGATAAGAGTCATGAGCTGTAAATCAGCAAAAGACATGTGGGATAAACTGAAGAGCATCCATGAAGGAGACAACAAGATCAAGGAAGCAAAACTGCAAACTCATCGAGCACAGTTTGAAGCACTGCAAATGAATGAAGATGAGAACATAGAGGCTTATATCCTTGAGAGTCAACGGAATCATTAATGCAATCGAGAGGACTCGGTGAAGAAATTGATGATGCGGTTGTTGTGAAAAAGGTTCTCGAGACACTTGCACAAAAGATTTAACTCCAAAGTTTCTGCAATAGAAGAGGCAAAAGATCTGAACAACTTCAGCTTGGATGAGATGCATGGTTCTCCGACAGCATATGAAATGAGAATAGGACAAACCAAGTCTATAGACGGAGAAGCGACTTTTAAAGCACACAAGAATATAAAAGCTGAACATGAATCCGAGGATGAAGAGACTCTGGATGAAACGAGAAGCTAATTTTGTTCGAAAACTCACAAAAGGAAAAGGAAAATATAGAGGAAAGCTACCTTTCAAATGCTTCAACTGTGGAGGAGTCGGTCATTTTGCGGCCAAATGTCCAATGCGGGAGAAAACCAAAAATGGTGAAGGCTCACACCAAGAAAAAGGTGAGTTGGAAGAAGAAACAAAATTTCGAAAGAACAACTTCAAGAAGAAAAGCTTCATATCCAAGAATGTCAGCACTTCTAAAGAAAGCTCAGATGAGGATTTTGAAGAAGAAAAAGGTGAAGCTCTGTTCATGGCACTTGAAGAGGAAAGAACAGAAGAAAATTGGGAAAGTGATGAAAACTTTAAAGATGAAGCTGAAGTTTATCTGGAAGGAGAATTGGTTGCTTCACTTGAAGAGTTGAGTGTTGAAAGGAAAAAGAACAAAAAGTTTTCAAGAAAACTAGAAGATGCCACTGACATAATAAACAGTTTAAAAATACAGACGAGAGGAATTCAAGAAAATGTACGAAGTTCTTGATGAACAATTAACTATAAAGACAGGTTGAATGCAGCAAGCTAGAGGAAGACATGGTTAAGTTAAGAATACAGTTAGAGGAGATGAATAGAAAATTAAACTATTTTCATAAGTTTGAAGAAAGTACTGTAAAGCTGGATAAAATGTTAAATAACCAAAGGCCTTTCGGCATCAAATTTGGTTTAGGCTTCGATGAAGGAGAATCATCAAAGGGTTCAAAGGCCTCGAATGTAGAACCCATAAAGAAAGAAGAAAAGATCAGGGTTGATCTAGAAAAAACAAAACATGCCCAAGAAAGCAATAATGCCAGACTCAAGAAGAGTCTCGACAAAGATGGCTTCATAAAAGTCACACATCCAAGAAGGAAAAGATTTATGGCTCCTACTTCAAAGCGGCAAAGACCGGCACCCGGGTTTAATCATTCCTTTTCAAGTTACTTGTTTTAAATGCAATGCTTATGGCCATAAAATTTTAGATTGCGGGCATAATGTATCTCAAAGGAATTTCACAAGCAGAAATTTTTTTCTCCTTTAATGAATTATGCAGTTGAATGTTATAATTGTCATAATTTTGGACATATTGCTAGAAACTGTAGAAGCACTTTTGCAGCAAATAGTTATCAGGGTAGAAAATCTCAACCAAGTGAGTTGAAACAAAACAAGAAATTTCTGAAAAACAAGTACATGCTAATGAGAAGACAAAGGCAAAACAAGTAGCCAAATCTATCATCAAACCAGAATGGAAAGAAAAGGAATCTTTAATTGTTCAGACTGCCTTTAAAGCTCAGAACAAATCTGCACCTTGGATACTTGACAGTGGTTGTTCCAGTCACATGACGGGTGACAAGCAAAAATTTGAGAATTTGCAGAATTATGAAGGTGGTTCTGTGAAATTTGGAAATAATGATGGAGCAAAGATTGTTGGAAAGGGATCAGTCAAGATCGGTGATGGCAATATAAAATCAAAAGAAGTCTTGTTTGTGATCGGTCTGAATCATAACTTACCGAGTGTAAGTCAAATTCGTGATGAGGCCATGATGTAATCTTCAAGAAGGAGGGTCAGTGAAGTAAGAAAGACAAAAAATGGAAAGATAATAGCCATTGGATGAGAACTTCTAGAAATCTGTATACACTTTCAGAGACTTCGGAAGGAGCTTGCTTGGTTGGTCGGGGAAGAAGAAAAGCGGGCTGTGGCACAAGAGACTCGGTCACATAAGCTTTGATAATCTGGTAAAAATCAGCTCAAAAGGGGCTATAAGAGACATACCAACTTTTGGTAAACCTTCAAACAGTATTTGTGAGTCATGCCAAAAGGGAAAACAAACCAGAGCCACTTTCAAAGCAAAAGAATATTTCACAAGCAAGCCATTAGAATTAATTCACACTGATTTATGTGGACCCATGAGAACCGAAAGCATAAATGGACACAAATATTTTATGCTTGTGTATAGATGATTACTCAAGAATGACATGGGTACTATTTTTGAAACTTAAATCAGAAGCCTTTGAGATGTTTAAAACCTTCAAAAATCTTGTTGAGAATCAATCAGGGAAAAGAATTAAATGCCTAAGATCAGACAGAGGAGGAGAGTTTATTTCAAAAGAATTTGTAGAATACTGTCAAAAATATGGGATAAGAAGACAGTTTTCAGCAGCTAGAACACCTCAGCAAAATGGTGTTGTAGAAAGGAAAAATAGGACAGTGCAGGAAATGGCAAGGACAATCGTTGGCTGAAAACAAAATAGTCGATCAGATTTTGGAAAGAGGCGGTACATACTGCAGTTTACATTCAAAGCGGGTGCATGCTAAGACCACATGAAAGCAAAACACCTTATGAACTGTGGTTTGGCAGAAAGGCAACAACAAGACATTTCAAAGTATTTGGCAGCAAGTGCTATATAAAACGGACTGAAGATAACCTCGATAAATTTGAAGATAGAGCTGATGAAGGTATCTTTCTTGGTTACTCAACAAAAAGCAAAGCCTACACATGTTATAACAAGAGGCTAAAGAAAATTGTTGAGAGTGCTGATGTGAAAGTTGATGAAGGTAGAGAACAAGAAACTACTTATCAAGAAAACTACCCTATGTATGAAGAAGTCATTGAAGGTGATGATGAAAAGGAAAGCAGGATAAGAATCAGAAAATTGATCCAGATGGTGTAAAAACTGAATCAGAAGAAGAAGAAAATAGGAAATTTAAAACAGGCAAGCTGGCAGAAAAATCATCCAAGTGAGCAGTTATTGGGGATCCCAAAGATGGTATTCGAGACAAGAAGAGCGGCGGTGCGGAACTATTCTCTGTTATCTAGCATTGAACCTAAAAATGTTCGTTGAAGCAAGCACTGATGAAAGTTGGTTGAAGGCAATTAATGAAGAACTAGATCAGATTGAGAAAAAAAATACCTGGGAATTAGTACCTAGACCAACAAATAAAAACATAATTGGCACTAAATGGGTTTTTCGAAATAAATTAAATGAAGATGGGCAGGTTGTCAGAAATAAGGCAAGATTGGTCTGTAAAGGCTATGCTCAGGTTGAAGGCATTGATTTTGAGGAAACTTTTGCACCGGTAGCAGGACTAGAGGCAATCGGAATGTTTACGGCATTAGCGAGTTCATAAAAACTTCAAAGTATATCAAATGGATGTAAAATCAGCATTTTTGAATGGAAAAACTGGAAGAAGAGGTTTACATTGAACAACCAGATGGCTTCCAACTTGGTGAAAACCCAGATTTTGTTTGCAGGTTAAAGAAAGCATTATATGGTTTGAAACAGGCACCCAGAGCATGGTATGCAAGGCTGGATAATTATCTAATTAAACAAGGGTTCAAGAAAGGTTTGGTGGACAACAACTTATATGTCAAAACGAGAGAAGGGCCATCTTATTGTTCTTGTTGTTTATGTAGATGATATAATATTTGGCGGCGACATGGATGAATATCTGCAAAGACATATCAACTAAAATGAAGAAAGAATTTGAGATGTCTATGATTGGTGAACTTTCTTATTTTCTAGGACTGCAGGTCAATCAAAATGAAAAAGGCATTTTTATTTCTCAAGTTAAATATGTAAAAGAAATGCTGAAAAAGTTCACAATGGAAGACGATAAACCGGTTAGCACTCCCATGACAAAGAGTCGCAAGTTGAGCAAGGATGATAAATCCCCGGATGTAGATCAAACTATGTACGGGTCTATGATTGGAAGCTGCTCTGTATTTAACGACCACTAGACCGGATATATTACAAGCGGTATGCATGGTTGCAAGATTTCAGAGCCGGTCCCAAAGAAACTCATGTAACAGTTGTAAAGAGGATCTTCGAGATATCTCAAGGGCACTATGGATTATGGGTTGTGGTACCCAAAAGGTAAATATTTCACTTTGATTGCATATTCGATGCAGATTGGGCGGGATGTATTGATGAGAGAAAGAGCACAAGTGGAGGGGCATTTTATCTTGGAGACGAGTTGGTAGCATGGCACGAGCAAGAAACAAGAATCGGTATCTCTATCCACTGCAGAGGCGAGAATACATTGCGGCAACAACATGTTGTACTCGAGATATTATGGATGAGACAAACGTTGAAAGATCTTGGTATTCATTTCAAAGAGCCAATTTCAATTAAATGTGATAACACTAGTGCTATCAACATATCCAAGAATCCGATAATGCATTCAAGAACCAAACATATTGCAATCCGATATCATTTCTTGAAGGATAAAGTTGCTAGAAGGAGAGGTAAAATTGGACTTTGTTCCAACTACAGAGCAAGTAGCTGATATATTCACAAAACCATTGCCCAAGGATGTTTTTGAGTATCTTCGAAATAAGTTGGGAGTGGTCACAATTCCCAAGAACTGACTATCTTTTGGGATCACATTCTCAAGGGGTGCATTTATGCCTATACTTATAGTTTTGCTTATACTTATGATTTTTGCTAACTATAACAACATTTGTCCGAGAATGGTGTGCGAGAGACTCGGGGGAGTCCGCAACGACCCTTTGGTATTATTGTCAAAGGGGGAGAAGAATTACGGGGAAAGTGCATGAGTGTTGCCAACAATTCCAAAGGGGGAGATTGTTGAACAAGGTACGGCAAGAGTATTGTCATTGTTGTCAACACGGACAGCAATTGATGCAGTTGAAGCAATGGACAAGAATTCTGAAGTCAGTCGGATCAAGTACGATAAATTTGCAGGAAAACAGAAGTCACCAAGATTCAAAAAATTGTAGAAAAGACCAAGTAAGAAAACTATCGCGATATCGCGACAAGTTTTCTGTCGCGATATCGTGATAGGTTGAGAGGTCCGTTAGCAGAAAGAAAAATTGTCGCGATTTCGCGACATAACCGAGGAGAGAGAAAATGCACGCCAAATGGTCGCGATTTCGCGACATGTCCGAGGAGAGAGAAGATGCAAGCAAATTTGTCGCGATTTCGCGACATGTGGGAAGAGAAGGAAGCAAGGTGAAAAGATGTCGCGATTTCGCGACATGTTGGAGGAAAATGCACTAAGTCAAGGAAGTGTAGCGATTTCGCTACAAGTTTGAAAGTCAAGGCGAAAGAGTGCGGCGATTTATTGCATGTTGAAATGAAGGGCAAAGAAGGTGTAGCGATTTCGCTACAAGTTTGAAAGTCAAGGCGAAAGAGTGCAGCGATTTCGTTGCATGTTGAAATGAAGGGCAAAGAAGGTGTAGCGATTTCGCTACAAGTGAAAAAGCACAAACAAGAAGGTGTAGCGATTTCGTTGCATGACAAAATGCATGGAAACAAAGGTGTAGCGATTTCGCTACCATTCAAAGTTGCAAAAATTAAAGATGTAACAAGTCAAAAGCACAAGGCACAAAGTTGTAGCGATTTCGCTATTGCATGGAGCAAAGAGTGTACGGAAGCCCAAAGTGTCACGATTTCACGACATGTTCCATTTTCGTTGGAGTCTGCAAGGAGAGTTGTACGGAAGAGCAAAGTGTCGCGATTTCGCGACATGTTCCATTTTCGCTGTTGCTGGCAAAGGAGAGTGTACGAAAGCCAAAAGCGTCGCGATTTCGCGACAAGAATGATGATGACGTCAGCAAAGTCAGAAAGTGTCACGATTTCGCGACAGGGTGCAAGGAAAGCTGCTGGAAGCCGGAAGTGTCGCGATTTCGCGACATGCTTAAGGATGACGTCAGCAAAAGTTCTAAGTGTCGCGATATCGTGACATGAACAGAGGGAAAGCTTTCAAAGCCAAAATGGTCGCGATTTCACGACAACATAGGGGATGAAGTGTACGGCAAAATTCTAAGTGTCGCGATATCACGACATGAGCAGAGGGAAAGCTTTCAAAGCCAAAATGGTCACGATTTCGTGACGAGCAAGGGCATGAAGTGTACGGCTTCAAAAAGTGTCACGATATCGCGACGAGTAACGATCGGCGAGGTAAAACCCGTAGGAGCATGCAAGGTGACACGTGTCGGAAAAAGCATACAGAAAATCATGCGACTGTTACGTAAAAAGTAAGCGATGTCGGATCGACGGTTACACGTTGACAGGTGTCGGACATGCATGGGAACAGATGTATATTCTTGATTGAAAAAGCATTCGATGCATCACATATGCAATTTCGAAAAAGCATTCGAAAAGCCGTATTTGAAGAAATTGAAAAGCCGTATTTGAAGAAATTGAACAACCGAATATGAAGGATCAAGAAAAGCTTTCAAAAAGATGTATTTGCAGCATTTAAAATAGTCGTATTGCAAGGAATCGAACCGCCGTATTGCAGGGTTTCAAGCAGTCGAAGTGCATGGAATCGAACAGCCGTATTGCATGGATTCAACAGCCGTATTACGAGGTTTCGAACAGTCGAAGTGCATGGAATCGAACAGTTGTATTGCATGGATTCGAACAGTCAGAGTATGTGATTCGACTGCATGCAGGATTGATAGGTTATAAAAGAATAGTCGTACAAAGAAGATGTTGCTACTGTTAGAGAGAAATTGCTGTAAAAGGAGGGTTAGAAAAGAGTCAAGAGAAAAATTAGCAGAGCCGTGAGAGTGTGCGAGTTGGGTTAATTGCAGACCAGTCAGGGTCGTGCATGAAGTGAAGACATTTTTATGTCATTCTAAATTGATCAGAATTGCAGTCCAAGTTGGTGCTTGGTACTAGGAGTTGGTGCTCCATCTCATTGCAACAAAAAATTATAGGGGTTGGTGCTCCTTCCAGGTGGATGTTGGTAAAGTATTTGTAAAATTGGTATTTTGCAAAGACTGGATTTGGATTGAAGTCCAAGCAGTCATTTTTGAGGAGTAGCCAAATTGGTGAACCTCATTATATTGTGTGTTGTGGTGTGCTCTCTTGTTCAATTTGCTTTTCTAGTTTTCAAGTTCTCTTATGTTTCATTTTGAATGTTGTTGATATGAAATTTAAAATAGCTACACTGATTCACCCCCCCCCCTCAGTGTCATTGTGTGAATATCAAAAAGTGGTCTTATATTGTTCACCCCCCCTCTCAGTATAAGCTTATGTTCTTCAATTGGTATCAGAGCAGGTTCCTTTGGAAGAGTTTAACAACTTGAAGAAAAAGCTTATAAGAACACAATGGAATCTAAGAATGGGTCCTTAGATAATTCTACTTCAATATTTTATGGAAGTGATTATATATTTTGGAGTATGAGAATGAAGTTTCACCTAAAGGCACTTGGAAATGAAATATAGGAAGCAGTTGAAAATGGATATATACCACCAGTTGATCCACCTACAGATAAAGAAGGTAAGCTTCTACAACATTACAATTCAAAAGCAATGAATGCAATTTTGAGAGGTTTGCATAGAAAAAATTCATAAAAGTTATGCATTGTGAAGATGCAAAAGTAATTTGGGATAAGTTGCAAAGCATATATGAAGGGGATAAAAGTGTCAAAAAGGCAAAAATTCAAAATCTCAAAGCACAATTTGAAGAATTAAGAATGAAGGATGAGGAAAATATTAGTGTTTATCTACTTCGTGTGGATGAGGTTGTTAATGCCATGCAAGGACTTGGACTTAAGGTTGAAGAATCGGATGTTTGTGATAAGGTCTTAAGATCTCTTCCAAAGAGATTTAATGAAAATATTTATGCTATAGAAGAATCAAAATATGGTGATTCTTTGAAAAGATACATGTTACTTGGTACTCTTACAGCTTTTGAGATAAAAACAAAAGAGGAACCTAATCTAAAAAAGGGAGCAGCCTTCAAATCTACTAATAAGACAAAGGGTAAGAAGTCATATTCAAGCAATGAGTCATCCATTGATAAAGAAGATAATTATGGCAGAAAGAATAATGATTCAAGAAGATTTAAAGATGCAAAATCTGTTAGATGTTTTACTTGTGTTAAGTATGGTCACTATGAAACTGATTGTCAAGAACAATGCACAAAGAAAGGAAAGGAACAATACACGAAGAAGAAACATATGGAACCAACATAGAGAAAAATATACTAAGAGACCAATGAGGTCAAGGTAAGGAAATTTCAATAGACGATGTTTCTCATGTCACAGATTTGGGCACATGGCTTCACAGTGCATGACACATGAAAGACAAGAAAATGGGAATTTCAAAAATAGATAGCTTTTTAATGGGTATTGCTACTCATGTAATAAATTTGATCACAAGGCAATGAATTACAAGGTTCATGATAGGAACATATATGGCTTCACTAAAAGAAACCCCAAGATATTTGCACCTCCAAGGAATAATAACATTAAATGTAATAAGTGCAATAATAATGGGCATACAACAAAGTGGTGTAGAGCAAACATTCCAAAATCAAGCATGAACAAGAACAGGAATAGGAATAGGAATATGGATATGAACAGGAACAAGAATATGGACATGGACAAGAATAAGAACAGGAACAGGAATATGGATATGAATAAGAATAGGAATATGGGCATGGATAGGGATCATAACAGGAATAGGAACAGTCAAAGGAATCTGAGGGATCATATGAGAAGGAAAGAGGACAAAGGTGAAGACCAGTGCTTACTGGGAGTAGAAATACTCCTACCCCATAATTAACCACCTCAATAGGAGGTGGGAGAGGGGCTAAGCTAAGAGACTCATTCTTAGCCCCAAGCCCCAAAGGTGACCCTTTGCCATTGATGTCAAAGGGGGAGAGATTTGAGTAAGGGGGAGAAATTTGGCTTAAGGAGAGAGCATTGAGTCACGGGGAGCAATTTCCTAGGGGGAGTAGAACAAGAAAAAGGTCAAGTTTTGGTAAAAATAATTTGGGTTGCCATCAATGACAAAGGGGGATATTGTTGGACATTTTGAGTACATGAGTTGTCATTGATGTCAAGAGCGAGTGGTCATTTATGTCAAGCTTTCAGCACTAGTCAGTGGCATTTTTAGTGGGTAGCATCAGTTTCAGGTTCTCCAATAAGTGAAAAAGGATAGTCCTCTTTCAGTTAATCAATGCCCGATTCCAGGCAGTCAGATAAGGTCCAAAGGGCAAAGAAGAGGCCCAAGAAAATAAAATTATAATAGTTTATTATAATATTAAAAAGGAAATTTAAATTAATTATAAATTAATTAATATAATTTTATTATAAATTAATTTAATTAACTTTCATGTTACTTAAGTTAATTATAAGTTAATTTTAATTTAATTATAAATTAATTTTTATTAATTTAAATAAACCCTAAAAAGGGTTATAAAGCTAAGTTTATAAATCAAAATATTAAATTCGATTTGCGTCGACGTGTTATGACAATAAGGCATCATGTATATATAGGCAAAACCTTTGCCTTAAGAAACATCCCAATGCTTTTATATTCGAATGCCTATGTTATATTGTGCGTAGAAAGAACATAGTGATTTTTGTGTTGAAAGACCTTCGACAGCAGAAGAAAGAAGAAGTAGGAGCTAGGCTCCTTTCATCCTACACACACATCGTGTAGCGTAGCTGGCGACAGTGGAATGTGCTAATACGTTTGCTAATAGGGAGGACGTAGGTTCGAATATCACGAGGTTCATGTTTTGCAAGGCAGGAAAGTCATTTTTGGAAGCGACACCAACGAGGAGATAAAGGGGGAAAAGCACCTTCCCCTCCTTGTGGGAGTGCCTAGCCCATGTGGTGGGCTAGTGCCTTGGTAAGGCGCTCAACGGAGAGGTTTCAAGGTCAAAATCCACCAAGGCCCTTTTGGTGATTGAGACAAAGTTATGCGTTGATGATTGTTGGGTTTGTCGCTTAATTTGGATGTGCTAAGGTTGAAGAAATAAAAATAAAAATTTATGTGCCTAAGGTTGAAAAATGATTTTTGATGGTTTGTAAGATTTAATTTTTGCCTAAATTAAAATTGGTTATTAAGTGTTTTGAGGGAGATAAAAGGGTAGGCAATTATTATTTCTGAAGGGTTATTTTTGAAAGTTTGATTTATTAAATTGGATATTATAAGGAGCATTTTGAATGATTATTTTTATGTGAAATTTGATGATTGTTAATTTTAAGGAGTAATAAGGTGTATTTGGGATTGATTATTTTTGTGTTTGGAAAATAATTTGAAAGAAAGTTAGTGTGATATTTTGTCATCTAACCATTGAAATTGGCAAAGAAGAAAATTGTGATTGAAGACAGGTTTTCTAAGGGCACTTCTACATCAAACAAAAGGTATGGGCACATCTTCCTAGTGTGTGATTGTTGAATGTTGTGAATGCTAAGTTGGAGTGAAAAGGATTTGGTTAAGGTTTTCCTTGTTGAGTGTGTTTTGAATTAATGCTTCAACATTTTTTGGAATAGTGTTGTTGATAAAACCTTGTTTGATAAACATTGTTGTTGAAGTGATTAGTTGAGTGAACTTGAAATAGGGTTTGCAAAGATCATGAGTATCATTGTTATGTGAGTTTGGTTGATAAGCATGTTGGAAACATTTGAGTGAGTGTTCATATTCTTGGACTAGGGTTTGTAAGTAGGTTTATTTCATTGAGTGATTGGTTGAGTAGAGTTGGTTGAGCCTAGTCAAGTGGATGTGTTGATGTGATAGTTTAAGTTCTATGAAACAAATTGTTCTATATTCTGAATTGATTTGAGAAAGAGGTTGAGTATTGATGAGTGTGAAACATATTGAGTCTCTAACAATTCTCTATATGTTTCTAAAAGAGTGATTGAAAGTAATTGAGCATTATGATAAGTGTGAAGCATATTGAGTCTCTAACAATTTTTTACATGTTTCTAAAAGAGTGATTGAAATTAATTGAGCATTGTGATAAGTGTGAAGCATATTGAGTCTGTAACAATTCTCTTTATGTTTCTTTGAGTTTGGATAAGTTCTAGTGAGGACTTGTTGAGCAGATTTGAGGCAAGTCTTAGTGAAGACTTGAGAGCATATTAGACAAGTTCTAGAGAGGACTTGTGGATAGATTAGTGTGAGCTTTTGTGGAAGCTTATAAGGCAGATTTGAGAAAAATCTTTGAGAAGACTTGTGAGCAGATTTGATTGATTGATTTTTTCAAACCTTGGGTTAAGGTTTGGGGTAGATCTAGCAGAGTTGATTTGAGATTAAGTCAACCTTTGTGTTAAGGCTTGAGGACAGATATTGACGATAAATTTGTGCTAGACCAAAGGATTGTGTTTAGTGCATATTTGAGGATAGGTTTGTTCCAAGCTAGAGATAGAGATTGAATAGATTTGTGCTAAATCGAAGGACTATATTTAGTACAGATTTGAGACAGATCTTTGAAGGTGATAGAGTATAGAGGACGACAGTCTCCAGTGGATATAGATCCATTAGCTAGGACAGTGAGGACAAGTATCTTCAGTAAATAGAGATCCATTAGCCAGAGTAGTGGGGGCAACAGTTCTTCGAGAAAATCACTAGTCAGAGCTAAGGAGAAAGGAGTTCTCTTGTGGATAGAGATCCATGAACTTGATTAGAAGATTTGTCTATCCTTTGGACAAGAGGTCCATAAACATTGTAATAGGGAAAGGATTCCCAAGAGATTGATTGAGAAAATTTTAGTGAAATATTTTCTTCGTGGAGTAGCCCACATTGGGTGAACCATGTAAAATTGGTGTCTCTATTGTGTGTGGTGATTTATGCATTTCTTTGATTATTGTTGTTGATATTGCTATATTTACATTACATAATATTGATTGGGAAAGAAAAGTAAAAAGTGGTCTTATACAGTTCACCCCCCTCTCAGTATAATCTTGTGTTCTTCAATTTTCCTATGACTTACTAGCCATACAAATATTTTAACTTTTGGAATGCTCGAGCTATTCCAAATATCTCTCTATATTTTATGGTATTCCTATTTTGTTAGTGCTTTACATTACATCTTCTTATTGTTGTGTATTCTTCTAAGCTATTCAACTCCAATATCAACTTCTCCTTGGCTCTCCTTGGAATAATAATTGTCATTATCTTTATGCTCAATTTTCTCCTAGCAAAAATATCTACTATACTTGTGAAATAATCTTCTTTCGGTTTCTATATTCATTCCCTATCCTTGTACATAATGAATGGAACCCTATAACCATATTTATCTTGAACTAATCTTATTCATGGTTTAAAAGTTAGATCTAGGCTTAATGGTTTTTTATCACACCAAGTATCCATCCAAATAGATATTTTTCTCCAGTTCCCACAACCCATCTTAGATCTTTAAAAACTAGATCAATTGATTTTTTTAAACCTTTCCATAGTGCAAAACTATTTGGTAATGAGAATGCAATAAAGATTAAGCTTGGGCCATTGATCTCAACATACTTAGAAGAATTCTTGCCCATTGCCTTTAACTCTCTTTTTACAATCTCCAAATTAATTTTCCTCTTAGAGTTAAGTTTGCATCCATAAGAAATCTTAAATAGAGACCTCCCTTATTTTTATTATCACACACATTTCTCCATTTCACCAAAGGAATTTTTCTTTTATCAAGTAATCTTGACCACAAAAATGACTGCATAATATAGATTAAACTTTTTCTACCGATTTTAGCATAATATACAACAACATATAATATTTTGAAATGGCCTGTAAGACTGGTTTAATTAGTTACACTCTTCTTGCTAACAATAACCATCTATATTTCCATGCCAATAGTTTATTCTAAACTTTAATTATAATTGAATTCCACAATTCTATCATCACTCTCACCTCAGACAAAGACATCCCTAGAAATGTTGTTGGTAAATTTACCTCTTCCATTTGAAGCAACCTGTATATCCCTACTTTGATTATAGTTGGAGTGTTTAGGAAGTAAATTTTGGATTTTGTATTATTAACTATATGCCCTGATGCTCTTTCATTTTTCTTTAATAAGTTATTTAAACTCAAAAAGGGTTGTATCATCTACAAATTATTGATGGATGATGTTGTCTATGTTATTACTAGCCTTAAGTCCACTTACTAGACCATATTTGTATGCCTTCTTCACATTCCTTCCTAATACCTTTACCATGATAATGAATAGATATGGTGATAGAGGGTCTCCCTATATAAGACTCCTCTTGGCTTTAAATGATTATGTTATTAGCCCATTGACTAGCATTGAATTTTATATTGTAGAGACACAGGCTTTAATCCATTTGCCCCATTTCTTTCCAAATCCAAACTTTTCTAATACTAGAAAAATAAAATCCCATTTAACTCTGTCATAGTTTTTATTCATATCAATTTTTAAGATCATTGCTCTCTTTTCTAGGATTTGTTGAATGTATTACTTTATGAGCTATTATGATCCCATCCATAATTTGTCTTCCTTTCACAAATCCTCCTTGCTCTTCTAAAATATTTTTTTCTAATAGTGGTCTTAACTGATTTGCCATCACTTTGGAGATTATCTTATATGTCATATTACATAGGCTTATGGGCCTAAATGAATCAAACAATTATGCATCCTTATTTTTTGGAATTAGGGTAATATATGTTGTATTTATTTTATAAGGTATGTATTATTTTACCCTAGAATGTTCCACTGTCACCAATAAAGAATCCTTAATTATTTCCCAATTATGCTAATAAATGTTCTAGAGAGTCCTTTTGGACCTAGGGATTTATCCTTATCAAAATAGAGCAGAGTTGAATGAACTTCTTCTAGTGTAATAGGCTTCATCAATTTTCTATTGCCTTAATCTATTATAATTGAAGGTACTTATTATAGTAGTTTATCATCAAGAACTTCAATCTCCTCTAATCCTAGAATATTATGGTAAAAAAAACTTGTCTCCTTTATCATTTTGCTATGATCTTCAATCCAAACGTCTTCTACAAATTTAATTCTACTTATTTTGGATGTTGATCTTTGTACTATTATCATCATATGAAAAATTTGAGTTTTTATCTCCTTTTAACCAAGTCTATCTTGATTTTAATCTCCAAAATTTCTCTTTCTTAGTCAAAAGTATTATGATATTCACTAAGCAACTCCCTTTCCTTTGAGCCTGGATTATTGTGAAAATTTCTATGGAATTTTGAAAGTTTCTCTTTTAGTTCTTTCTTCTAAAAAATACTTTCAAAAGTGTTCTTGTTCCATTTTTTAAATCTAGATGTCATTGATTTAATTTATTTTTGGAAGTGTATGCAACCCACCATTTCCTAAAGAATTCCACATCTGCACTATCATATCAAGAAATTGAGGATGGTCTTTCCACACTTGCTTATATTTAAAATATGATATCTTTTTAATTCACTTATCATCATTTTATCTCTTATTGGCTAGTGAGATGAAGCAATATTAATTTTAGCACAAGTGCATTCATCTAACCAATGATATGGGAGTATGAATTTATCTAATTCTTTTGCTATTAGGTTTTGGTCTATCATATTATTGGTTGAATTATACTTAAACTCTTCAAACTCAACCTCCCATAGATCATTATTTTGAATAAAAGCTAAGAAATCTCGCATACTTTGGGCTATCTTGCTAATTCTCCCAAAAAATTTATCCAACTTGGTTATGGTATTAAAATCTCCTATGATCATGAATTAATTTTCTTGGTCTTTACGTCTCATAAAGGCTTCAATCCCACTTCATACTCTTGATTTGCTTGATTGAGTTATGTTAGGATTAAAGCATAAAATACGAGTAATAAAATGCGGAAATAAAACATAGAAGAAAATAATGCAACACACAATAGACACAGATTTACGTGGTTCACCCAATGTGGTCTACGTCCACGGAGAAAATAACCAGGCCTTATATTTCGTCTAGAAAACCCCTTTGTACACAGCCACGCACAACATATTACAATTAGTCGTCATACAACATCATCTTATAAAAGTACATTACAATTTTAGGGTAAAAAAACCACCTAAAATCTACCGTCCGATATATGACCAAATATCAAACGATCCAAATCTACATAGAGGAAAAAGCATCTATTTTTAGCTTTGGGGGTACTGCCCCTAAAACCCCCACCACCCCTCTCGGACCTCCCTGGCGGACAGTAGTAGGGGGGGCTAATGCCCCCCTACACCCCCCTCTTTCGCATAGTGGGTCCAAGTGTGGCTGAAACAAAGACCTTCAAATTAATAAGACTCCATAATCAACAATCTCCCACTTGGAGACTGATCACAATAACTCCACCGCTACTGCACTTGTTGGACTATGCTTCAACTTTGGGCCTATAAAATTTCTCACCTTTTACTATCATGCTTTAAGACCAACTAAAACTGAGTAGAAACTCAATTTCTTCTTGGTTACTGCCTCTGTGAACATATCTGTAGGATTTTGGCTAGTGTGTATCTTCTCCAATTTTAATTGTCCATCTTCCAAAAATGAGCATATGAAATGGTACTTGGTATGTATGTGTTTAGTCCTAGAATGGAAAGATGAATTCTTTGCAATATGAATGGCACTCTGACTATCACTATATAATGTGCTATTCTTTCGCTTCTTTCCCAAATCCTCCATAAACCTTTGTAACCAAATCATCTCCTTACTAGCCTCTGTAACAGCAACATACTCTACTTCTGTTATTGACAGTGTAACAACCTTCTGCAATTTGGAAATCCAGCTTACTATAGTTTCACCTATAGTAAAAACATACCTTATGGTACTCCTCCTACTATTTATATCACCTACCATATATAAATCAACATATCCCTATAAAGCAATATTAGATCCTCCAAAACATAATGCATGAGTGATAGTACCTCTCAAATATCTAAGAATCCACTTCACTGCCTCCCAATGCTTTCTTCCTGGATTGCTCATAAACTTGCTCACAAATCCCACTGCATGTGCAATATCTGGCCTTGTGCACACCATCGCATACATCATATTGCCAACTGTTTATGAATAAGGAACCTTGGACATGTAGTTCATCTCCTCCTGTGTCTTAGGACACATCTCTTTGGTCAGTTTGAAATGATTTCCCAAATGTGTGCTAATAGGTTTTGCATCCTGCATACTAAATCTTTCCAACACCTTCTCAATGTACTCACTCTAAGATAATGTTAATTTATAATTTTTCCTGTCTCTTGTTATTCTCATACCAAGGATTTGCTTTGCAGCACCCAAATCCTTCATTGCAAATGACTCTATCAATTTTCTTTTGAGTGCAATTATATCTTGCATGTTAGACCCTACAACAAGCATGTCATCTACATACAATAACAGGATAATATAGTTACCATTATCCAATCTCTTAAAATAAACACAGTGGTCAGAATAACATCTACTATAACCTTGATCTGACATAAACCTGTCAAATTTCATATACCACTATCTTGGAGCTTGCTTCAGGCCATACATGCTCTTTTTCAACCTGCATACTAGTTCCTCCTTTCCTTTGACCTCATACCCTTGTGGCTGCTGCATATAAATATCTTCCTCCAAATCCCCATGGAGAAAAGTTGTTTTTACATCTAACTGTTCAAGATGTAAATCCTCTATAGCCACTAAGCTTAAAATAGTTCTAATTAAAGTCATTTTAATAATAGGATAAAAAATTTCATCATAATCAATACATTTCTTTTGTGCAAACCCCTTTACAACTAGTCTAGTCTTATACATATTTTTACCTCCATCTTCTTCTTTCACCTTGTAAACCCATTTATTATGTAATGCTCTTTTTCCTATAAGCAATTGAACCAGATATCAGGTCTGATTATTTATCAAGGAGTCCATATCCTCTTTCATGTCTTGCTCCCACTTTTTCTTAGTTTCTACTTGCATTGCTTCTTCATATGTTTCTGGTTCACCAAAGTTAGAAAATGATACATAATATAATAAAGGAGAGTAACGTACATGAGGCCTATTTATCCTGTAGATTTTCTAACAACAATTGTAGGAATTTGAGGTGCTAGCTGCTATTGTTGTTGATTTTTTAGCACCTTTGGAGTTTCAATTTCATCAAACATTGTGTATTCTATGTTTATCTTTTCTTGTTTCTTTTCCTACAATTGATCCTTATACATGACCTTCTCATTGAATATTACATCTCTACTCCTAATGATTTTGTGATTTTCATAATCCCAAAAGCGATAACCAAAATAATTAACTCCATATCCAATGAAAAAACACTTCTTGGATTTTACCTCAAGTTTAGTTTAATTTTATTTACTAATATGCACAAAAGCTTCACAATCAAAAGTCTTCATAAATTAGTAGTTAACAGGCTTACCTATTCATGCATCTTCTAAAATCCCACCATCTAGGGAACTTGAAGGTCCTTTGTTTATTAAATAAACTGTAGTATCTACAGCATCTACCCAAAACTGTAAGGGCAGTCCTGAATGTAATCTCATGCACCTAGCATGTTCCATGATAATTATGTTCATCCTTTCTAACACACCATTTTCTTGTGGAGTTCTTGGAACCATATTCACTCTACGAATCCCATGGTATGAATAGTAACTATCAAACTCTTTGTTGCAGTACTCACATCCATTATCATATATGAGACACTTTAACTTATTTCCTGTCTCATTCTCAACCAAAGCTTTCCATTTCTTAAAGGTATCAAAAACATCTAATTTCTTTCGAATACAGTAAACCCAAGTTTTTCTAGTTGCATCATTAATAAATGTAACATAATATTGAGAGACATCAAGAGATGATACCTAAGTTGGTCCCCATACTTATGAATGTACAAGCTCTATCTTTTCACTCTTCTTTTATTTTCCAACTCTAAGAAATTTGACTCTTTTCTGTTTTTCATAAACATAGTTCTCACAGAAGTCTAAATCAACCTGCTTCAAACCTGGTAACAAATTCTTTGAGTGAAGAATGTGCAGCCCCTTTGCACTCATGTGCCCAAGCCTATGATGCCACGAAGTTGTATCCACTCTTGTATAAGCTAAAGTAATAGAAATATCAGTATTACCGGTACATACATACAATGTACCTTCCTTATTTTCTTTTGCTAATAACAGTGATCCTTTAGCAACCTTCCATGAATTTACTGAGAATGTAACTGTACATCCTTCACTATCCAACTACCTTGTGGATATTATATTTCTTCTTAAGTCAGGAATATACCTTATCTCTTTCAACAACCATTGGTTTCCATTTGGTAACTTTATATGTATGTTACCCTTTTTAGCGATTTTACATTATCTATCATCACCCAAATAGACCTGTCCAAAATCATCTTGAACATAATCTAGAAAACATTTCCTATGGGGTGTGGCATGATATGATGCACTAGAGTCTAGCACCCAACAATCATTAATATTATCTATTGAAAGAATTAAGGCATCTTGCAATACATCACCTGCTATGTTTTCTTCCTGATTAGCCTATTTTTCTTCTCCCTATTTTTCTTTTCGATTCCAACAGTCTCTTTTTAGGTGTCCTTTATTCTCGCAATATTAGCATTCCAACTGCTTCTCTTTGGATTTTGATATGCCTTTCTTTGATTTTCCACGATTCCCTGGGTTTTTTCCTCTCTCCCTTTGTCTCCCCTTGTTCTCTACAGTCAAAGCATTACCTTATGTTTCACCTATGTTTTTCCATTGCATTTCCTTGCTAAGGATAACACCAATAACATCATCAAACTTTAAAGTATTTGAACCAGAGACAAAATTACTCACAACCATTATCAAGCCATTCCAGCTTTTTGGCAATGAGCACAAAATCAAGAGAACCCTAACCTCATCATCAAAGTTTACTCCTATAGAACTTAACTTATTTGTAACCATGTTAAATTCATTTAAATGATCAGTAACAGACCCACCTTCTGACATCTACATATTAAATAAACATTTCATAAGAAATGCCTTGTTCTAAGCCAAGGGTTTTTCATAAAATTTAGCCAACGCATTCATTAAACCCTCTATTGTCTTTTCCTTCGAAATATTGAAGGCCATCGATGATGCCAAACACAATTGTATTATTTCTATTTCTTTTCTATCCAAAAATTCTCATTCTTCATTTGTTGTCGATGTCGACTTCTTTGCTACTCCGCCTAATGGTAGGTAAAGATCTTTTTGATAAAGATAATCCTCCATTTGCATCTTCCATAGCTGATATTTTTGGCCATTGAACTTCTCAACCCTAAATCTACCTTCTTCTGCCATTACTCCCACTCGAACTGGAAACCCTCCTTTCAAGTGCATTTTTCAAACCCTAAGCTCTGATACCAGTTGTTAGCATTAAAGCATAAAATATGAGCAATAAAATGCAAAAATAAAACACAAAATAAAATACTGCAACACACAATAGACACAGATTTACGTGGTTCACCCAATGTGGGCTACATCCATGGAGAAAATAACCAGGCCTTATATTCCGTCCAGAAAACCTCTCTATACACAGTCGCGCACAACACATTACAATTAGTCGCCATACAACATCCTCTTATAAAAGTACATTACAATTTTACGACAAAAAACCTGCCTAAAATCTATCGTCCGATTTGTGATCTAATATCAAACGATCGAATTAAAGGTTTTTTTTGGAAAAAAACAGAGCTTTGGTGATTTGGCGAGAAAATTTCTGAGCAGGCGACAGGCGATGCTCTAGGGTTTTTGGAGTGTTGGAAAATCCAGGGCCTTTGGTGAATTGACATAGTGGTACTCTAAAGGATTGTCTGCAGCCCCAAGAGGGCCCAATGGGGTCTCCTCCAGACCCTCTCTCTGGGAAAAAGAGCTCATATGCTGAGATGTTAAAAGAAAATGCTTCATCTTCCAATGTCGAAGCCCAGAGGAATGCGTTTCAATCGCTCTTCAAGAATGCTGGCAAGAACTCAACTGCACACCGAGTTAATGGATGCCTCCCACAATCCGCTTCCAGACCTAAGATTATCATTGAACCAAAGATGGTTGAGGACACAGTCATCTATCGCGCTAACCATGATCTGATTTGTAAATTCATGGGTATCCGACCTACCCTAAATTTTTTGCACACCTAGGTCAGACAGAACTGGGAGCCTCACGGTGAGTACTCCTTATGGTTCATAAGTAATGGGTATTTCATCATTAGTTTCTCTTCTTTAGCCGACAAAAATAGAGCATTTGAATCAGAAAAAAGGAACCACGGTCCGGCAAGGTTATTTGTTCAACCCTGGAGAGTGGGTTTCGATCCTCGTATCGAACCCACGGCTGTCCCGATCTATATCCGGTTATACGCTCCCCCGATGGAGTTCTGGGGTGAGCAGGTTTTGGAGATGATTGGTAATTCCCTTGGCAGACATTTGGGCGTCTCTAAAGATACCATAGAGGGTAACGCAGCTGTTTTTGCAAGAATCTGTGTAGAAATGGATATTAGCCAGCCTCTCCCGACAGAGGTGGAACTTGAGTTGGCAGGACTATCATGGATACAGTAGTTAGATTATGAGGCCCTGCCCTTTAGATGCAGAGTCTGCCATAAGCATTGCCATTTGGCAAGGTTTTGTCCAAGACTTGTGAACACAAAAGAGGAGGCTCCGCTGGGCACGCCAAATCACCCTAGGTAAGGTAAGTCTACTCTTGTCAAAGATCCTTCTTATATTCCGCAGGGTAATGATGTTCAGAAGGATGGCTTTGAACAGCCCAAACGGAGGAGAAAGCAAAAGAGAACTGGCAAGGAGCAAGCACAACTCAAGCCAGCCAATCGATATGAAATTTTTAAGTCACTAGTAGATCAAGAGGACCAAGTCATGGAAGGAATGGATGGGAATACTGAGGATAATAATACCCACACTCACTCTTCTCCTTCATCTCCTCCTGTCTTAGAATAGGCGATTGAGTCCACTGAGATATTGCAACCAGAGAATCCAGGGGCATTGATAATACATTCCCAAGTACAGCCGGAAAGTAAGGATGTCAGTATGGGAAGTGCAGAAAAGAACAGAGAAAGGCCAGCCCTGGGGATTACTCAGGTGGAAAAGCGATCCAAGAATAATAATTCTCAAGGAGTAGGCAAGAAGTCTAATAAGGATCTAATAGCAACGCAAGGAGACAAGCTGATCATTGGAGGATCGGTGAGGACAATTGATTCTTATTGCTCTCAAGGTTTTCAATGATTATTCAATATTGGAATGTTAGGGGTTTAAACAGTAGAACCCATCAATCTGCTATTCAAAGACTCTTAGGAAAATGCAAAACAGACTTTTTGCTCATCCAGGAGACAAAAATGTCTTTAGATCTTATGTGTAAAACAGTTAGTAGAATATGGAGGGGCGTTGGTTATATGGATGTGGCTGCTCAAGGTGCCTCGGGGGAATTGTCACTTTTTGGAACCCTCTGGAATGGACTGCATTAGAACATATAGCCTGGAGGGGTGTTCTCACATCTCATTTTAGGAATAATGTCATAGTTGAACATGTTTTAATTACAAATTTTTATGGGACTCAAAGCATTGATAGCCATAGGCTCCAATGGAAAGTTGTACACAACATGAGGTCCTCAAGACAAGATTTAGATTGGATTATTGCTGGGGATTTTAATGCTAAATTATCTGCTCGGGATCAGGAAGGTGGAACCCCAGTTTTGGATCCAGGGGACCGGCTTTTGATTGCCCAGGTCCAGGTCTTTCACCTAGTGGATATCCAAGGCCCTGGAACATACTTTACTTGGACTAACAAGAGGAGGGAGCCACACGGCGAGGAAGGTAAAGTTAGACCATTTTCTGGTCTCGGAGGAGGCATTTGTTAAGTGGAATGTTAAATTCCAGATTTTGGAAGGCCTAGTTTTCAATCACTCTCCCATTCTGATGGAGGGAGGGACTACGACAGGGCAGCACCACAAACCGTTTAGATTTGAGAATTTTTGGTTACAAAAGGAGGATCTTCGAGAGAAATTTTTGCAATGGTGGGAAGATGGCCGTCTACCTTTTAGGACAGTAATGTTTAAATTCCACAAACAGCTTCATTTTGTCAAAGTTAAATTGAAATAGTGGAGGCAAGCTAATAAGTCTGATTTCCAGCTACAAAGAGCTCCCTTGGTGGCTCGCTGGGAGGAGGTGCAAAAAAAATTCAGGGAAGGAACAATTAATAAACAACTTAAAATCGAGGATGATGCCTTGCAAAAAGCAGTTGAGGACATTGATAACCAAGAGGAAACTTATTGGAAACAGAGAGCAAGAAACTCTTGGTTATTGGAAGGAGATAGAAATACAAAATTTTTCCATCGATCAGCCTGTGCTAGAAGACAGATGAATAACATGGAAGTCCTTCAGGATGATAATGGACACTCCTTTGATACTCTTCTCGGTATGCACTCCCACTCGGTGGATTATTTCTCTAAACTTTTTAGGGAAAATAGGGAGCAAGATGTGGAGGCTCAAAATGAAGTTATTGATGTTATTCCCTCTATTATCTCTCAAGAAGAAAATCGGGCCCTTCTTAGACCCATTGATAGAGATGAACTGAAGAATGTGGTCTTTGGAATGAGCACAGGCAAATCTCCAGGTCCAGATGGTTTTCCTATTGAGTTTTTTCAGGCCTTTTGGGATACCTTGTATAGATCGAGGGCCAATCAAATGCAATGAAAAATCAAAACTTAATCACAGAATAAATTAAATACTTTATTTGCACCCCTCGTCAACCTTAACCATTACAAATTCAAGTGTATAAATAAGTAGGGAATAGGAAGAAAGTCGGAAAAGGAGAGATAAGGGGAAAATGGAGGATAAGAAGGGATAAGGAGGGATACGGGAGTTGGAGGGATAAGGGGGAAGAAGGATTAACGGAGGGATAAGGAGGAGGGAATATAGGAGGGAGTTAGGGTACATTGCCGACAAAGAAATTGCCGACAACCATAGGGAGTGGAGTGTTCACACTTAGGCTTAGGAAAGGGATTTTTCTAAGCCTCTTTAGGTGAACCCCTGTTCACACTTGCAACATTCTCCCCCTTAAAGTTGAGAGGACTGACTACACAGTCTCTCAGCTTTACAAATTGAGCTTTAGTCATCGCCTTGGTGAAGATGTCAGCGACGTTCTCCAAAGTGTGACAGTATTGAAGCTCAACAACTTGTTGTTCCACCATATCTCTGATGAAGTGATACTTCATATCAAAATGCTTCGTTCTGCTATGGTGGACAGGATTATATGCCAAGCCGAATGGCACCGATGTTGTCGCGAGTAGATTCTAGTCGGACCACTTTCGTTGTTCTCCAATCTCTTCTAGTACTTTCCTTAGCCACAAGGCTTGAGTACTTGCATAAGTAACCGCTATATACTCTGCTTCTGTTGAAGATAGCGCTACTACTTATCCGCTTTTTTGAACTCCAAGTTATTAGTCCTGATCCAAGACTAAAATAGTTTCCTGATGTTGACTTCCTGTCATCAATATTGCTACCCCAATCACTATCACTGAAGCCTACAAGCTTGATAGTGTTACATTTATGGTACTTGGATTCCAAAATCCAATGTACCCTTCACATATCTCAAAATTCTTTTAGCTGCCTGCAAATGCAGCTCGAGAGGGTTAGACATAAATCTAGAAACAAGAGATACATCATACTGAATATCTGGTCTAGTGTTGGCGAGAAACATCAAACTCCCAACCATGCTTCTGAAAGTGGTCACATCAACTTTTGGTGCTCCATCATCTTTGCTTAATTGGATCCCATGTCCAGCTGGAGTTGCAAGCTGGTTTGCAATGCTCCATAGCAAACTTCTTGATCATATCCCGAGCATACTTATGTTGATGAGATGAAGATCCCTTTATCCGATTGATGAACCTCCATTCCAAGGTAGTAGTGCATTAAGCCAAGATCCTTCATCTCAAAACTGCGTCATCATGGAGTGTTTGAACTCCATATTCATTTTTTCATTACTACCCATAAAAATGAGATCATCCACATACAAACAAACTATGAGGATGTCATTACCTTGCTTTAGGTAGTAGAGTGTGGGTTCATTTTTGCTCCTGGTGAACCCATAATCTTTGAAGTACCCATCAATGCGTGAGTACCAAGCTCTTGGTGCCTGTTTAAGACCATAGAGTGCCTTCTTCAATCTGTAAACAAGGTGTTCCTTACCTTGCACTTCAAATCCTTGTGGTTGCTCAACATACACTTCTTCTGTCAAGTAACCATTGAGAAATGCACTCTTGACATCCATGTGTTGGACTTTCCATCCTTTGTGTGCGGCTAAGGCAAGAACTGATTACGATTGTCTCTGTCGGCTACGAGGAGCAAAAGTCTCTTCATAATCTATTCCATATTTCCGAGTAAAACCCTTTGCCACTAATCTTGCCTTATGCTTCTCAATGCTTCCATCAGCATTAAACTTGGTCTTGAAGATCCATTTACAGCCAACACATTTCTTTCCTTTCGGAAGCTTCACGAGCTCCCAAGTGTCATTGTTTTTTATAGAGGTTATCTCCTCTTTCATGGCATCTTGCCAAATCTTATGAGTACATGCCTTCTCATAACTAGAAGGTTCAAGTTGTGCACTAGTTAACAAAGCATAGTTAACTTGATCTCCCCTAGGTTCCTGTTGGGATTCATCATCACCATACAAGTGCATACTTTCTAATCTATGTAAAACAGATTCCATTTCACTAGCTTGACTCCTAGTATATCTTCTTGAAAAAATTTTATCCAACATCTGAGATGATGGATGATACTGTAAAGTTCTCTTACCTTTGGATGGAACATCAATGTCCATTGGTGAGGAACTTGCTGGTCTCTGTGGAGAAGGACTTGGTGAGGAAGATGAACTAGAAGAACTTGGGCTTGAAGGTGGAGATTTCTTGCCTTTCTGTGGTATCTGTTGCTGCACCTACTGAGAACTTGAATCATGTGACTCAACATCACTGTATATTTGGGGCTTACCCCACTCTCCCCCTTCATCAAAAATCACATCCCTTGAAACCACTATCTTTCGAGTCGTAGGATTGTAGAGTCTATAACCCTTTGTGTTTTCACGAGTATCCTACAAAAATGCATGCTCGACTCTTTGGATCCAACTTCTTTCTCGGCTCATCGAGGAATGTGAGCATATGCCAATGAACCAAATACTACGAAATACTTCACATTTGGTTTCTTACCATACCGAGCTTGGTAAGGTGTCTTCCCTTTCAAACTTGAAGTAGGACTTATGTTCAAGATGTGAACACTAGTCCTTGTTGCATCTCCCCAATATGCATTACTCAAATGCTTTGTCTGAAGCATTGATCTTGCCATCTCCACAATGGTGCGATTTTTCCTTTCTGCTACACCATTTTGTTGTGGAGTGTAGGCAGTTGTGAACTGCCTCTTGATGCCATGATGTTTACAAAAATTCAAAAACTGATTAGAGGAGTATTCTCCTCCTCTATCAGATCTAAGACATTTTATAGAATATCCACTCTCACTTTCAACTTTTGCTTTAAAATCAACAAAGCATGCAAATGCTTCATCCTTATGCTTCAAAAAATATATCCAACACATTCTTGTGCAATCATCAATGAAAAGTAGGAAGTAAGAGTGGTTACCTAGACTCTTGGTCCGCATCGGACCACGGATGTCCGAATGTACCAACTGAAGAGGATAGCTGGCCCTCCATGCTTGTCCATGAGGAAATTTCGATCGGGCATGCTTGCCCAAGGCACACCCTTCACAGACTTCCTTACTATCTTGAACTTTGGGAAGTCCAGTCACCATTGCTTGTGAAGTTAGCATCTTCAAACTTGCTGAATTCAAGTGACCATATCTCAAGTGCCATAGGACACTTGGATTGGTAATAGCAACATTTGCTAACTTATTTCCTCCTGGCTGGCCAAACTTCAAAGGAAATAATCTATTCTTCGACATTGGCACTTGTGTAATGATTCTATTACTATTGTTTTTGTCAAAAATGGTGCATTTACCCTCATCAAAAATCAACTTATAATTCTTTTCTAGCATCTGACCAACACTTAAAAGATTGTGTTGAAGATGAGGTGTGTAATAGATATCACTTACTTGCTTGATGCCTTCTTTCGTTGGAACCTCCATGGCTCCAATGCCTTCAACTGCCAATGACTTGTCATCTCCCAACCGGATGTTGGATTTGTATGAGGAGTCTAACTTAGCAAAGAGTTCTTCTTTGCCACTCATGTGATTTGAACACCCAGTGTCCAAAATCCATGTATCATTCATATTTTGCTCTGTCTGGCCATAAGAAAGAAAGAGATTTGAGGACTCTTCCTCTTCTCCAAAATTCCCAAAGCCAGTGATCTCAGTTGCTTCTTGCTTCCTTGCGAAGTCTTTGACCAACAATCTCGAGCATAATGACCAGGTTTGCCACAATTGTAGCAAACTTGTTTTGATTTGTCTCCTCCTTTTCCTTTGCCAGATTGTTTCCCTCTATATTGTTGCTGTCCTCCTCTATTCTGATTTCCGCCTCTGTTGGATGATCCTCCTCTATTAGGAGTTCCCCCTTTTTGATTATTCCTGCCTCTGCCTCTTTGTTGACCTCTGCCACGGCCTCTACCTCTTCCTTCATGTGTGGCAAAAGCTTTGTCATCTCCTCCATAACTAGTGGTAGGAGTTTCCTGTAACCTCTCTTCATGTGAGAGAAGTGAACCGGTTAATGCATCAAAAGACAATGTGGTTAAGTCTTTGGATTCTTCAATAATTATTGCAACGGAATTCCATTTAGGAAGAAGTGTTCTCAACACTTTCTTCACCATCATCTCCAGCTTAATATCCTCCCCTAGTGTGACCATCTTGTCGACTACGGCTTTCACTCGCACGCAATAATCTCCGACTCTTTCATTCTCTTGCATCTTGAGATTCTCAAAATCTCGTTTCAAAGTTTGCAGTTTTACCTGCTTCACTTGGTCACTACCTCTATAGCTTTCTTTTAGGGCATTCCATGCATCTTGTGCAATTACATAAGATGCAACCCTAGGGAAGATACTTTTATCTAAGGCAGCATGAATATGATAAAGGGCAAATGAGTTATTTTTCTGGGCTTCCTTTTTAGCCCTTCTATCAGCAGTTGAAAAAGCTGCCCATTCAGCAACAGTTGGTTCTTCATAGCCTTCTTCTACAACATCCCAAAGGCCTTTTCCTATCAACAAGGTCTTCATTTTTATAGACCAGTAATCATAGTCGCTACCATTAAATTCAGGGATTGGTAGACTATTACTTGCAGCCATTTTTGCTACTTAAAAGCAAACTTTGATTTCATTGAAATAAGCAATTACAAAGCAAAGTAATTCTCTTACTGATTGCTTGTTGTGAGACTCCCAATACTGGCTCTAGCTCTAGCTCTGGCTCTGCTCTGGCTCCACTGGCTCTGGCTCCGCTGGCTCTGGCTCTACTAGCTCTGGATTTACTGGCTTTGGCTCTGGCTCAATATTGAACCCTTAAACGGGGTTCCAAGGGGCTAAACGGGTGCTCCGGAAGACTTCCCGTCACTTTTCCAGATTCACAATATGCAAATTTTCAAGCCCCCTTGGGCGAGTTTTAATTGGCCACAAAAAACTCTTCAAGGTTTGCAAATTTTTATAAAGGTTTTTTTTTAAATAAATTTAATAACTTTTTATTATTTTTAAATCACCTTTTTAAAAAAAAACTTATTTAAAAAAGATAATTTTAAAAAATAATATAAAAATTATTAAATAAATTCAAAACCTTTAAAAAAACAAAAAATTAATTTTTTTTTTACCTTTTTATCCTCGGCGCGAATCGAACGCGCGACCTCGCGGATACAGGCGAGCACTCCAACCGATCCGCCACAAGGCTACCTTGAACCAAAGGCGCACGATCCGCCTTTTAACCCTTCCAGGCGGCAATAAACTTTAAAAAAAAATATTTTGCTTACGCATAGGTCTCGTGGGATTCGACCCCGCGTCCGGCCTCCTGCTAGCGGACAGCCCGTCCGTTGCACCACGTCCCTCGGACGTGAAAAACAACGACGTCGACGGGTAAAAACAACTGCAGGCTTAAATTTTTTTTTTAAAATCGTGGGCCTTTATCCCACATGCGGTGGGAATTGGCCGCGCGAGGGTTTATTAACCCGACGCCGCGAAAAGAAGAATGACTGCCTTCGGGCAGTCACGGGTGCCATGATTTACCAACTCTGCCCAATCACTTCTGTCCACGCGTAGCCAATCGCCGTCTGCCACGTGGCAAAGTTTTAACCTCGCTGCCAACTAAGCTGCCTACCGCCAATCGCCCCTCGCCACGTGTCGAGCTCTGCTATCGCCACTTGTCTGCTGTCTCGGGAACCTTGTCGAGCTCTGTTGTTGCCACGTGTCCGCTGTCTCGGGAACTGTGTCACCTCGTCTGTGCACGATCTGCCTCGAGATCCGTGCCCGAGTCTGCTCGTGATCCACCTCGGGATCCGAGCCGGCTGACTCCTACCTCGGAATGCGTGCTCACCTGGTCGTGCCTCGGGAACCGTGCCCGAATGACTGCCAGATTTTGCCTCGAAAATCATGTCCGAGCTAACTGGCTCTGATACCAATATAGATCGAGGGCCAATCAAATGCAATGAAAAATCAAAAAATTAATCACAGAAAAAATTAAATACTTTATTTGCACCCCTCGTCAACCTTAACCATTACAAATTCAAGTGTATAAATAAGTAGGGAATAGGAAGAAAGTCGGCAAAGGAGAGATAAGGGGAAAATGGAGGATAAGAAGGGATAAGGAGGGATACGGGAGTTGGAGGGATAAGGGGGAAGAAGGATTAACGGAGGGATAAGGAGGAGGGAATATAGGAGGGAGTTAGGGTAGAAATTGCCGACAACCATAGGGAGTGGAGTGTTCACACTTAGGCTTAGGAAAGGGATTTTTCTAAGCCTCTTTAGGTGAACCCCTGTTCACACTTGCAACACCTTGGAGGAGGACGTTTTGGCTGTAACAAAGGAGTCCAAAACTAATAAAATAATGCTTAAGGCAATAAATCATACCTTCATCACTTTAATTCCAAAGGGAGAGGAAGGGGTTCATATCTCTGACTTCAGACCTATTGCCTTATGCAACGTGATTTATAAAATAATCACAAAGATAATGGTTGAACGGCTTAAACCTCTCCTTCATAACATCATTTCCTCAGAGCAAGGGGGATTTGTAGAAGGTAGACGAGATCTTGGATGGGGTGGTCCTCGCCCAGGAGGCTATCCATACAATGCAAAAATCGGTAACAAAGGAATGTTCATTAAAGCTGGATATGTCCAAGGCTTATGATAGGGTGGAGTGGGGCTTCCTGTCAAAGATGTTGGCAGTCTTTGGTTTCTCTCAGGATTGGATATATTGGGTCATGATTTGTGTTTCTACACCTTCTTATTCTGTTCTAATTAAGGGGCTTCCCTCGCCTCCTTTTGGAGCCACTCGTGGTCTTCATCAAGGGGACCCTTGCTCTCCCTATATCTTCCTTATCTTGGCTAAAGGATTAGGTAGACTCTTCTTGAGGAGAAGACATCAAGGCCTGATAACAGGTATCAAGGTGGGTGAAGAAATTTTGACTCATTTACAGTTTGTGGATGATACAGGCCTGGTTGGAGTGGCCAGTCTCAGGGAAGCTAGAGGAATCAGAGATTCTCTTAATGTTTACCTTAGGGCCTCCAATCAAGTTATCAATGACAAAAAATCTAAAGTGGTCTTCTTCAACCTTGACCAAAGGCTACAGGACAGAGTTATAGAGATCTTGGGTTTCACTAGAACCTCTCTTCCTGTAGTTTACTTGGGGGTTCCTTTGCATTTCAAGAAATTAAAAAAATATATCTGGAAGGATCTTTTGGATGGCATCAAAGATAGAATGAACCATTGGTCTCATAAATGGTTAAGCTACGGGGGTCGATTAACTTTCTTACAGTCAGTTATTCAAGCCATGCCAATCTATAAATTCTCTATCCTGGCTGCCCCACATTCTATTTGGAAAGAGCTGGACAAATTGGATAGAAGATTCTTATGGGAAGGAGCAAAAGGTGAGAGGAAATGGGCCTTGGTTGGCTGGGATAAAGTTACCTAGCCCAAGGAAAAAAGAGGGCTGGGACTGAGAAGCTCCAAGCTTAACAACAAAGCTTTGGCAGGTAAATTGTATTGGAGGTGGATTTCCTAGCCAACATCCTTATTCAGTAGAATCTTAACCAGTAAGTATCTGGGCCATGTTCACCCCAATGAAGTGAGTCGTTTCCCTTTGGATGGTAATGGATCCTTAGTGTGGCAGGCTCTTAAGCTGGGATCTCAAGTTATTAAAGACCAATTGTTTTGGAAAGTGGGAAGAGGGGAGAAGGCACGTTTCTAGACTGATTCATGGGACCAGTTCCCACCCATCATTGTTGAGTACCCCGAATTGCAACCAATTAAATCAGCCATAGAATCCAAGGGTTGGGTCAATATTGAGAATTACTTCAACACTAGCCAATTGGGTGAGTATAAATTCAAGAAGTTTAAGCGGTTGGAGGAGTGGCCAATCACTATCCCTCCGGAGCTGGCACCCATTTTGACCAACATCTTGACAACAAGGTTTCTCATGGGGAGAGACGAGGAGGATGAGTTAGCTTGGGGCTATGGGAACCTTGGGGTATATACAGTGAAGGCTAGATACGATCAGATTCTCCCAGAGCCTCCCCCGCATTTATTTTTGGTTCAAGATTGGAGGAAGATTTGGCATTCCAAGGGCTGGCCAAAAGTGAACTTCTTCGCCTGGCAGTTTATGCACAATGGCATTCTCACCTTTGACAATCTCAGAAATAGAGGAATCATCGATCCATCTCAGTGTGTTTTATGCCATAAGAATGAGGAGACTGCCGATCATCTGATGTTTGAGTGCCTTTTCACGTGTCAGATTTGGAAGCGTTGGTTCTCTCATTATAAACTCCAAACTAATGGTGCTCTGACTTGGAACAATATTTGGGAAAGATGGAAGAGAGGCGATTTAAATCTAAAGCTCTTCGACTTGGTTGGGAACTTGGCTTATTCTTCATCTGGTGGCAGGTGTGGCTGGAGAGAAATGCTCGTATTTTTAGAGAAACCTTCTCCTCGCTAGATGGAATTTGGCAGGTTATCTGGAGCAAAGTCGTAGAAACGGTTGCCATATATGCTGAAGAGGAAAATTCGGTTAATCTTGGACCACAGGAAGAGGGAGCTATTGAGCAAGTGAGAAAGGACACAGCCAGCTGGAAACCTCCCCCAGAAGGTTGGGTTAAAATCAATACAGATGGAGCTGCAAAAGGCAATCCGGGCTATGGTGGAATTGGTGTTGTGTGTCGAGATCATGCTGGGTCTGTGCTTTATTGGGAATTGCAAGGTCTAGGAAGAGCCACAAAAAATGAAGTAGAAGCCTATGCTATCAAAACTGCTTCCATATGGGTCATTAATCGGGGACACGGGAAGATAATCCTTGAATCGGATTCTCAAATTCCGGTTGGCGCTCTAGACTGCATGAGGAACTTTGCTTCGAAAGCTTGGAGGTTACAGATTTTAGTCTCTCAAATCAAGGACCTATGGAGGGAATTAGAAGATGTGATCCCCGTCTATGTGAGTAGAGATTTAAATTCGACGGCTAATTTCCTTGCAAAGATGGGTGCGGAGAAAGAGGTAGGGGTACAGCTACACAGTGACATGCCCGTGGAGGATGCGGTGATTAGGCAGGGACTTGCACAATTCTTGAGTCAATGAGCAAAATTTTTGCTAAGGGTGGTTTTTGTCGCGATTTCGTGACCTGTTGCGCCGTCGCGGCCCTTGGTGGGAAGCTGTCGCGATATCGCGACAGGTTGCACCGTCGCGACCTTTGGAGGGAACCTGTCGCGATATCGTGACATGTCATCTCTGTCGTGGCCCTTGGCGAGATGCTGTCACGATTTTGCGACCCGTTGTGCTATCATGGTTGTTGGTTGGAAGTTGTCATGATTTCGTGACCTGTTGCACCATTGCGGCCTTTGGTAGGAAGCTGCAGCAATTTCGTGACACTTTTGGAGCAGGGGCGCCAAAGAGGAAAATAGTCACGATATCGCAAAAGTTTTGGTGAATCGGAGAAAAGGGGCAAAACCGTCGTGATTTTGCGACATTTTTGAAGACTGGGAGCCCGAAGGAAAAACTGTCGTGATTTCGTGACACTTTTGGCGGACTGGCGACTTTGGGAAAAGACGTCGCGATTTCGTGACCCTTTTGGAGCTTGTGCGTCAAGAGGAAAAGTCGTCACGATTTCGTGACACTTTTGGCGTTTCGGTGCCAAGGCGAAATGTGGTCACGATTTCGTGACAGTTCTGGAGAATTGGCACAAAAAGGAAAAACCGTCGTGATTTCGTGACACTTTTGAAGAATGGGTACCAAAGGGAAAACTCGTCGCGATTTCGTGACACTTTTGAGGACTGGGCCCCGAGGAGAAAACACGTCGCGATATCGCGACACTTTTGGAGAACTGGAGCTATTTGGAAAACTCGTCGCGATTTCGCGACACTTTTGATGAATGGTCGCCAAGTGGATAACTCGTCGCGATATCGCAACACTTGTGAGGTTTTGCTGCCGAAGGGAAAACTTGTCGTGATTTCGCGACACTTTTGGCATAGAGGTGGCATGGGGAAAACTCGTTGTGATATCGCGACAATTTTGAGGACTGGATGCCAAGTGGAGAACTCGTCGCGATTTCGTGACACTTTTGGTGTTCAGGTGCTGCTGGCTTTGGCTGTCGTGATTTCGCGACATGTTGCGATTTCGCGACTAGTTGCTTGGGCACGGCCTCAGCTGGTTTGACTGTCGCAATATCGCGACATGTTGCGTTTTCGTGCCTTGTTGTCTTTTAGTGCTCTGCGGTGGAAAGTGTTGTCTTTTTGCACTTTGTGCCTATAATATTGCTTCTTTGTTCTTGGTAGGGATGTTTTTTCTCCCTTTTGTATCTGCTCTTTGTATTAATACAAGTTTTTCAATTTTTTCAAAAAAAAGTATCAAACGATCCATATTTACATAGAGGAAAAAGCATCTATTTTTAGCTTTGGGGGCACTACCCCTGAAACCCCCCTTGGACCCCCCTAGCAAACAGTAGTAGGGGGCTAATGCCCCCCCTACATCCCCCCTCTTTCATGTAGTGGATCTAAGTGTGGCTGAAACAAAGACCTCTAAATTAATCAGGCTCCACAATCAACAAGTTATAGGTCCATAGACATTGATAAGGATGAAACAAATATTTGCAATGTAGCATGTGACTAACGAGGCTATCTAATACCTATTTTTATGAATGGTTTCATAAGTTGTTCTAATTGCATTCCAACAAGTTAGAATTTCCCTTGCTGCTCCTTTTGAATCCACAACATCCCATTCACATCTTGCCCATACTACTTTCATAGTTTTGAAAACTTCTTCCTTTGTCATTTTAGTTTCCTAGATACAAAGAATATCAGGCTTATTACTTAAACAAAGGTCCTTGATACACCTCTATTTTTAGGGGGCATTAACAACCCTTATATTATATGAGATGGTAATCATGTCTTATTAAGATTTTTTGACCCTCCTTACAAATTATCAATATCAATTTGTTGTTTAGTAAAGATAAGTTTAACCAACTTAGATTGTGTTCCTTTCTCTATGTTTGCTCTTGCTTCCTCGGCTCTTGCCTAATAATTTGAAGGTTTTCCTCTTTTCACCTTGATAGTATTAAGAGTAGGTCTTATTATTCCATTCCTCAATATTCTTTCACAACTTTCCTTTTCATTAGATTTATCCTCTCCTAGATCTGTTAAGGAAGCTTTTGACTTATCCTGCTCATTTTCTAGTATTTCCTTGTTAATGGTAGAGGTATTAACATCTAACACTACATTTTATCTACCACTTTCCTTCTTTGAATGGTGCATAGAACTTCAAGAGAGTCTTCTAAATATGATGAGGCATATTCCATAGGTTCAACCAAAATGTTCATCCCTAAATTTGGATCATACCGAATAGATGGTTTATTTTTAATATTTTGATAATGTTGTACCATATCCTCTAAACTCTGATTTATTTTTTCTTCATAGGGTAAAATCCCAAAATAATTGGTATTTCTCCCCATATCCTTACTCAATTATCTCTATTGTTTATTTAGTTTCATTTGTTTGGACCTATTTTTTGGAAGTTAAAAACCATCCTCATCCATATCCATTTGTAAGTTTCTCTTGCGGTTTTCTATATATTTTTATGGTGGACTCTTCTTAGGGCATGATCTCTTAATATGACCCTTCTCATTCTACATTTGAAAGATATGTTTTCATAATCCATGGTTTGGATCCACAACTTACCCCCATACTTAATAATAATTTATTATAGTATAGTTTTACTTATATTAATCATGACCAATATTCAGGAAAAAATAACCAAGAATCCATTTTTTGTAATTTTTGAAATCTCAAGGAATTATCCCAAAGTGTTTCCTATTGCCTTGAAGGTATGCATTTCCTATAATTCAATGAGCAACCCATATATCCTGACCTGGAATAGTACTAGGGATAGATTTATGTTTTTAGGTGCAAAGCCTTCATCCTAGCAGGTAAAGAAGAGTCTTTCTCTTCCCATAAACCAAGAACCCCTTTCAGGACTCTATCTCTTTCCTCCCTAGAATAGTGTTAGCTTTTGATAATGTATGATATGGGAGAAAGCAATCACAAGATGTAAGATATGCAGAAAAGTAAGATAATGGAATTCTGCAAGAATGCTGAAATATGCTATTAATGGAAAGTTGCAAAAATAGTACAATGCAATGTAATGGAGGAAATGAACACTCTAGAACTCTAATGAAAACTACATTGTACCTACTCACAACTCCATAGTAATATCTCTATCTCTATACTCTCTCTCTATATCTCTATATCTTTGGGGCCTATATATAAGAAGATAAGTTACTTGGCCCTTACTCTTCCTAACTACCTTTCCTATGACTCATGTACAAGTGGACTCCTTGTACATTTACATCATTGCACATTGACACTTGTGCATTTATTACTTCTTCCTCAAGTAACTACTTAACCTAAGATAAACCCCTAATCTAATAATGTACCCAAGGTGGTACATTGACATGTACCTAAATAATGTAATATACTCTAACACCCCCTGTATTACATTATTTGGGTATTGAAGACTTTAGTCTTCAATATGGATCTTCAATCTGGTACTGGAATTTGTAGTCTCCTTCTCTGCTTACTATAATCTGTTCAAGTAAGTAGTTAGCATCTTCATACAAGGTAGAGAAAGTTGTTGTTGAGGGTTCTTCTATTTCTCCAATTTGAATATGTCCATCTGGTTCAGTCTTTGTGGTTTCTTTTCTATTTGTATCTTCTTTGCTATGTTCTCTCCTAGCATACCTTTTCTTCCTTTTCCTCCTTCTCCTACGATTCTGCATTGATACTAGTGGAATCTCTGTTTCATGATGAGTTAGTCTATCATCACAATAATATTGATTTGTATTGCTAGTTTGCTTCATGTGTTGAGCAAGTACAAAAACAATTAATGATAGATAAATCATCAAACATTCCTTTGATGTGAATATAACTATTTTTTGTGTATTCCACCATGCTCTGAAGAGGACTTCATGAAGATAACCAATTAATGTTGTAAAGGTGCCTTCTTTTGCCTCTTTAAGGAATAAGGAGAATATTTCTTTATCGCTAGTAGATAGATACTTGTATCCTTCAAGGGTATCTATTAAGTTTTGGGAGTAAAATTCCACTTCATGAAATAGTTCCTCATTGTTAAAAGCATTTCTTAATATTTCATCCATATTTCTTCTTGATTGCCCTTGAGGTAGTATTCCTTAGAGTTTTGGAGATGGATCCTTTGATGTAGTCTAACTTATGACTCCCTAGTTTAAAGTATGTGAACTAATTTGATAAATCCTTTCAAGCTTAGGTTTTGTAGAAACCTTTATCTCTCCTAAAAGAATTGAATATATGATCAAACTTGATAAATCCTATTATTATCAAGTTTTGTAGAATTTATGTCTCCCTAGAGATTGGAATGTGCTATAGGCTTTGATAAATAGCTTAGCTAGTGGTTAGTTCTCCTTTTGAGTTGATTTTGTAATGTTTTGTAAATGACAATAATCAACTCTTGCTTTTCCTTATTTCTCCTAGTGCACTTATCAATTTTGAAGTTCTCTATGGTTGGATTTATTTTGTCTCTTTAATGTGAGTATGAGACAAATGTGACCAATTAATTCCAACTCTATATGTAAGCAATAGATTTGCTTCTCTATTCAATAATTTAATTTTCTAAATTCCAAGTATCTATAGTTTGGTGTAGTATGCCTTATAACTCCCTACTTTGGAATATTAGAAAATAATGATAATAATATTTGCAAATTGATTTTAATTTACCAAGGTTGACAACCTTATATCTCCTACTTGATTATTGCAAATATTGTAATATGTATGTGCACTTCAAATATTATACCTTGAAATATCTCTTGCTTTATAACTTACTAGTGCTTGGTTGATTTGTGTTACTCCAATGCAATAGTAAATTCAATCCTTATATGGTTCACCTTATAACTCCTTCTAACCTTAATAAAAGCAAGTAATCAATTTGATATTACCTCTATAATGTTGCATGCGATATTCCTTGATCATCGCTCCTCCAACGGATCTTTTGAACGTTGTATTTGTTGGACGTCGTTGAGCATTCAATGCTCCTCCTTTAATGGACATCTCATCAAAGTTTTCAACCTCCTTGAATAGACTTTGACCTCGTTGTGTATCAATGCTTCGATGTTGTAACTACGTGCTTCTTCCTTCATGTTTATATATTGAATATCTCTAGAGCACCTTCCAATGTTGCTTATTAATAGTTTTATCCCTTCATGGAATGTTGGGTGCATTACTATTCCTCCTTGATGCTTTCGACACTTGGTGCAATCATTACTTAGGCGTGTAGGTGGTGGACAACCATTGTAGTCTCCTTATGAGCGTTAATCTGAAATGCTTCTCTTTCAAAATGATTGCAATCTCTTCATCCTTCGAATGATGCTTCTTAACACTTCCAAGGTGAGCATTATTTCATCTTGGGCATTACCTTACAGGACAGGCATTAGAGAGAATAACAGGCACCAAGTGGTGCATCTTCTTTTGCATGTAGAGGTGTCTCCAATGTCCTTATAATCCTTATCTTGCCAACGAGTGCAAGTTGTTTATAGTTTGTTCCAATGCTTCTTCCTTCTTGCCAGCGAGTGCAAGTTGTGCTATCCAAATATTGTGTTATCCAAACGTTGTCTCCAATTCCTCCAAGCTTGATCTTGGGTATTGCACCTTTAACTCTACCTTATACCTTACCCTTTTATGCTTTTAATATGTTATCTTGAGTGTTGCCTTTACAATGTGTAGTAGATGATGGCTAACGTAGATAAACAATAGCTTCTCTATGATATCCTGCTTGTGCTATGCAGTATATAATGACTCCTTTGTGTGGATACCTTGTGCTTTAGGTTGCTTGTTGTAGATGCTCGATTTCATGGCTGATGGGGGTGTCTTTAGACACCGTAATGTGAGCCCTTTGTTGACTCTTTTACCTTGCTCAGATAGTGCCCTTTTGTTGGCTGCTTTGTGATAAGTCTTGTTGGTGTTGATGTGTCCTTGAGACACTCAAACTTTGTCCTCTTTTGCTACATAGGACAAGAGATTATGGTGCAAGGAACTAATGTAAATAGATTTACAATAGTTAAAATAGAATACCTTGAATTTGCACCTTTGTCTGAGATCTCCAAATCTCCTTTTTGCAAGCTTTCTTTCTGTTGAATCTGATGGTGGCTTCTTTGTACTATTCCTTGTAGGCAAGGGATGATTCAATGTTGTCTTCTTTACTAGACAACTCTCTCCTTTGCTTGGTTAATCTAACAATGAATCCAAGCTAATAACCATGCAACTAATATGCCCTTAGAGTGGCTTAATCTTGCACTAATTTTCACTTTCACTAAAAATCCTTAGTGCACTTCTAATAAGCTTTAAGAGAAACTAATATAGTGCAACTGCAATCTCCTTATTACTCCTTAAAAGTAACTTGTAATATGCACTAATGATAACTCTTAAAGAATTCACAAATGCTCTATAATCTCTACAATCTAATGTAGTCTTCTTTGTTGTAACTAGATAATAGGAAGATGATATTTTCCTTTCTTTCAAAATATATCCAACTCCTATTTTAATGTGCAGGTAATAACTTTTAAAAAACCTTTCTTCTACACTTCCCTTGAAGACTTTAAAATGAGCCCTTCTCCTTGCAACTTTAATTCTAATGAGGTGCTTAATGAAGCTAAGTAATAATCTGAATATGAGTGTTCAAGTAATGAACCCTTTGCACCTAAGTTGCTTACCTTTAACGATCTCTGAAGATGATGTAGATCTTGATGAATAGATTCACCAATTTGTTGTCTAGAATGGTAGTAAATCGTAGCTATGAAACCTTCAGTATTTTGTTGTAGATTCAACAAACTCCTATCTTCGAAATATGCCTTCTTAGCTATGAAAGGCAATCTCCAAATATCTTGGATTTGGTAGGCTTCTTCTATCTGTGTTCTCCTTCAACCTCCTTGTCAAATTTTGGCTTCAATATAGGCCTTCTTCTCAAGAATCTGAAAGTCTTGAGGTCTTCTCTAATCTCCTCCAAAATTTGACAATATTGCCAAATCCTTCTCCTTTGGGCTTGTTGTTGGATGGCGACAATTATCCCAATTCCTTCACTATCAGGAGCTTCTCCTTGGTAGTGAATTTCTCCAATGAGTTCTTCTAGGAACTCCTTTAATGGCTTCAACGAACTCTGCAATAAGGCTCTCCAAGCCTTTTCCTTGTTTCTCCTTGAGACCTCTCCAAGGTCTTCAATCTTGCAGCTTCTCTGGTCTTCCTAATGAGACCTTTCCTTCAACCTTCTACTGTGGAAGTGTTGGCAATGAGATCTCCCTCTCAGATCTCTAAAATCTGTTGCTACTAAAATCAGGTACAGGACCTTGCTAGTCCTTCTTCAATCTTCCAAGACTGGAAGTTCTTCAATGAGATCTTCTGTGGGTCTTCTTCAACTTCTTTTGGAAGAAGTCTTTAATCTGCTATCTACAGGCTTCAATGGAGATCACCAATCTTCTATCTTCTAGAATTGTAAGTTATTTAATGGGACCTTTTATGGGTCTCTTCAGCTCCTTTAGAGTCTCTTCAATCTACTACTTGCAGTTTTTCAATGGAGATCACCAACCTCCAATCTTCTCCTGGAATCTTCTCTGGAGTCTCTTCCTCAAATCTGGAACAAGGCTCCTATGGCCTTTTCTTCTTCTTGCACATGTCTCAACAGGACTTCCCTCAGGTTCCTGGAATCTCCTCTTCTTCTGTTTGTTGCTTCTAGTGTTGGATTGATTCTGAAGATGATATTCTTCCTAGATCTCTATAGGAAGCTTCCCAACTTTCTTTGAATCTTCTTTTTCCTGCAACAAAGTATTAGGACTGTAATGGAAGAAATTCTAAGTGACGAATCTTCACTAGTTGATTTTTCAATCTAGTGGAATGAATGTTGAGTCCTAGTCTTCACGAGTTTTTTTGCAACTCTGTGGAAAGACTCTAGCCAAATGCAATCTCAAAAATTTTGGAACTGAGATTTGCTTCTCTCCTCTCAATCTCTCTTGTGGCTCTCCCTATTCCTATATGATCTACCATAGCTCTGATACCACTGTTAGCTTTTGATAATGTATGATATGGGAGAAAGCAATCACAAGATGTAAGATATGCAGAAAAATAAGATAATGGAATTTTGCAAGAATGCTAAAATATGCTATTAATGGAAAGTTGCAAAAATAGTACAATGCAATGTAATGGAGGAAATGAACACTCCAGAACTCTAATGAAAACTACATTGTACCTACTCACAACTCCATAGTAATCTCTCTATCTATCTATCTCTATATATCTCTATATCTATGGGGCCTATATATAAGAAGATAGGTTACTTGGCCCTTACTCTTCCTAACTACCTTTCCTATGACTCATGTACAAGTGGACTCCTTGTACATTTACATCATTGCACATTGACACTTGTGCATTTATTACTTCTTCCTCAAGTAACTACTTAACCTAAGATAAACCCCTAATCTAATAATGTACCCAAGGTGGTACATTGACATGTACCTAAATAATGTAATATACTCTAACAAATAGAAAATGACTAGGAAGAAATATTTAGGAAGAAAGGATAAAATCACTCCTAAAGACTTCCAACTCCTATCAATTCATTTTATCAAAGCCGAAGCCCCTAACCAAGACCCATTAGATTTACCAATGACTACCTTATCTTTGAGCAACAAAGATCTATACTCTTTGAGGTCCTTCCTGACTTCTACTACTAGGGATGACTCTACGAATTTAGCTTTAAATTGGTCCATGGGAAGGAAACTATAACTCAAAATCTATTGAAATTTACCAATATATGCTATAACAATTATATATTTGAAAACAACCCTAAAATAATTTGCACGTAGAACTTTTAAGATAATGAAGGGATAAATGAAACAAAGTTGAAAAATTCCATGTCTAGACAAAATATCCCTCCTTGCTAATGCCCTAGCCCTCCATTACTCCCATAATCCAAACCCTGGCTTACAAATATCTACATTTTCATTTCCCATGACTTAAAAAATTGTCACTACCCTTGTTTTGGATGATTGACTTCATATGGTCGTATCTACCTCAATATTGCTCAAATCTGTCATATGACCACTCGTTTAAAGCTCTTCAAATTCAACACAATTGATCAAAGAATCATTTGAATTAGACAACGCTTCACAAAGATATAGCTCTTGAAAAATGAAATATTTTTTTTCTGAAAAATTTGCCGTAACGTTGCCCTTGTTTTGGACGACTTCACATAGTCATATCTTCCTCAATACTACTTAGATTCTTTCGTATGTTCACTCATTTGAAAGCTCTTCAATTTTCGCACAAAATAACACAATAATCGTCTAGATCATACAACTTGATGCAAAAATATAACTTCTAAAAAATAAATCATAAAAAAAAAATTCTTAACTTTATCAATCCATAATTACTTTCTTATTCAGCTCTACACTTAACTTTAAGATTTAAAATCAATATCCTTATCGTTGCTTAAGGTGTTAATATAAAATAACATTGAATTAAATGGTTAAATTTTTTTATTGGAACCAACAATTATATTCAATAAAAGATAAGAGAGGTTACAATAAAAAGGGAGCTGGAAAAATCACAGCTCGGGATGCAAGGCCACCCAAACAATCAACATCATAGAGACCTGAGGCCAAAAACAAAACCAACCCCTAAAAGGGTGAATAAACAAAATAACTAAACAAAGGGAACCACTCCAAGAGGAGACTAAACCCTACTATGGGCACTGACATAATAACCTGATGCTAGAAAATGTCACCCCCTCAACCTGCTACGTCGAGGCCTCAAAGAAACAAAGGGACCTTAAGACAGAAGGAGGTTAGGCGAATCCATGTTGAGAGTGCATGGAGTCTCGTGCTAGAACCTGACAATATTTATCAAATACGCCAACTCATGAGTCAACTTGGAAGCCTACTAATGGAGCTGAACAATAACAACAAAAAATACTGTAATCTTTTCATGCAAGGAAAACTAACTAGAAATTGAATCTCCAAAATAGACAACAACATTCCTAGCTTTCCAAAGTTGAAACAAAATAATAGCATGAAAGAAATTCCACAGAGCAGGAATATAGGCAGGCCAACAAATGTTATCTCCAAAAAAGATCATCGGCCATCTGAAAAATTCAGGATGAAAGGGCTTGAACAATGAGTGAATCCAGGACCAAACAGACTGAGCACGAGGGCTGAACTAAAAAATATGTTTGAAAGACTAAAAACAACCACAAGCTGGACACTTAGGATTAGGAAGACCAACCCTACTAAGTCTCTCTCCCATAGGAAACCATTGATAAATAAGAGACCAGAGAAAAAAGGTAATCTTGGATTCAAGGTTACACTGCCAGATATGGTTCAGACGAGCAATCCAAGTATATGAGGTAGAATGAGTTTGTCATCTCTCATTAAGTTTATCAACACCAGAGGAAATAGGACTAAGAAGCTGATAAAGCAAAGAAGAGTAGATCTTGAAAGAAGCATCCACATTCCAGCGCCAATCCCTCCACCAAGGCACTTGGGGTTGAAGGCCAAGCTTATGAAGCATGGCATTAGGTATAAGCTCTTGAATCTTAAGAATAGAAGGAAGATCTGAATTTTGAAGATTAAATTTTCGTTTGAGATCAGGCCAAGAAATCCAGTCTCGAGAGTGCACTAAATCATTAATATAGCAGATGTCCTTGTGAAACAACCTTAAAACTTTAATCCCTGACATATCAGTAAGAATAACTGAAGAGTTAGATAGAATAGGGGCTTTAATCCATAACATATTAGTAAGAAGAACTCAAGAGTTAGATAGAATATGAAACCACTAGATATTCTAAGAATTAAATGAAAGACCATTACGAAAACTATCACCAATCCAATAAAGATGAGGGTTCATTGCCTCAAAAGCTTGCCAAATACTTTTAACAACAAAAGAACCCTGAATCTTAAATGAAATAGAAGTAATGATGAGAATATGAAAACCAATATTAACCTAAGCTTTACCTGAAAAAATACAATGACGAATCAAAACCTTCCAAACTTCCTAACCTTCCCTGGCTTTATCTTAAATGGTTAAATTTTCTTAAATTGTTAAGAAAAACAGAAAATAAGACGAGGTCCCCTTATCTTTCCATCTCCAAGATAATTCTAGATTTATCTCATCCTTATAAGATATTCGTACCACATGGACGCTATATATTTTAATGATGTCGATGTTACATTTGCCCCTTTTAACCCATAAGATTTTCGAACCTTCGCTTCTCCTTTACAGATTTTGAGCAAGAAATGGAATCGATGGCAGCATCGGCTGCGAGCAACGTATCGCTGCCGTCCCGCAAGGTGCCCACGGTGCGCAGTCTCTACTCGTTCACAAAGGCCCCTTGCAGTCAACCCACCAGGGCCAAAACGCTCTATTCATTTTCTTCATCGTTGTCCGTTGCCGCCCCAAAGCCCCTCATCTCCATCAAACAAAATTCTCTGCGTTGCGCGCCGCGGCCCAGGGCAACGACGAGAGCCACGATCTCCATCGGAGACAAGCTGCCGCAGGTGACGCTGACCCACTATGACCGCAACGTGGTCCGGACGCTGCGGCTCTCGGACGTGACCTTCAGCCGCCGCGTGTTCATATGGGTAATCCCGGTGGACTGCGCCAAGGACGGGGCCTACGATGTGGGGCCACTCTTCCGGCGCGCCGAGCAGCTAAAGGGCACGAGCTACGACGCCATCATTGCCGTGGCCGTCAACGGGGCCTGGACGCCGAAGCAGAGCCTGGAGGCTGGTGACAACGTGCTAATGGTCGGCGACGAAAAGGGGGAGTTTGTAACGGCCCTGGGGTTTCCGCCGGATTTGAAGGACAAGGCGAAGCGGCCGTTCGATGTCGTGCTTGAGTTGGAGGGCGGGTTTGTGGAGTTCTTGAGGTATGGCAGAGGGTATGAGAACCTTGTGTTTTGGAAGAAGTCGTGACAGGTGCCATCTGAGGGTATGGGAACTTGGCCCTCCGACGGTTTCGGAAGTTGACTTTCCGAGGGTTTGGGAACATTCACTGAGCTTTTGCTTTTCCTAGGGTTTTAAGGGTTGGATGTTTTTGTAGTTTTTGTAAGATTTCATTCTTGAATTTTTTTTTTTTAAATAATTTAACTACTTGCTCAGATTGCTGAATTGAATTTGTTTTTGCTGTTGTTCACAATAATGATGTGGATTTGGTAAGCTCTTTTTTTTTTTAATTGTAGAGAGGGTGCCTATTCGATACTTGTGCATTGCAACTATTACTTCTTAACCACCTAATCGCAGGGCACTCACTTGAATATGAGCTATCGTCAGCCACTTACCACTAAGCCACAGCTGATATATTTTCTTTCCGTTTTCTTTAAATTTGGTTATGTTCTGGTTATATGAAATTGAAATGAGTAGATCACAGAATACATTGTGACAGACTTATCCTAGTATTTTAATTAACTACGTTATCATGGAAATCACATTATCACAATTGCTTCCATTTACCATTGCTCACACTGCCTTGGCCAAAGTTGGATGTATTATTATTGCTATTAATACTATTACTTCTTGGAACTGCCTGGGGACTCCGATTTTTGCAACTATACGGACAATGCAGGTGCATTCTAACAGTATTGGAGTACAACTGTACCGATTGTACATTGCAATTGCTAGAGTCCATCTGCTACTATATTATTTTCTTTTTTACACAGGTCTCAGTCCCCTCGGGTTTGAAATCTGCTACTATATTATTATTATCTATTTTGAGAGGGCATTAAGTTTGCGGGATGGCTTATGGCATTGTGGGTTGAACATAATTGTATCCAAATTTCCTTATTCCACAACAGCTAGGACATGTCATCTGGATAAGGGACCATTCATTCTAGTGAGAGGGGATTTGAATTTTTGTCACACTCATGAATATAACTAACTTTAAAAGAGGATCGTGCCAGTGGTGTACACTAACAGAAACGCATACGTCAGACTTCCGTTATCAATTCAACAGCATGTATAAAAATGTTCTTCATGGAATACTCCCTCAAACCTTCGGTTCTGTTTTCTCTGTTGGAAGTTGTGAACAATATTGCCACTAGTTTGCCTTGGGTAAGTACATAGATTGTTGAGAATTGGCCTTTGATGACGAGCTTCCTGAGAAATAGTGCTTCCTTTCATCAAGTGCTCTCTTTCCAAATTTACCATGTCTCCTTTCAACGGTAGACTTCTGCTTCTCGATAATTGCAGAAAGACATTTTGTCCACAACATTCTTCATTCTTGGGGAATCTTGTCTTCTCTATATGATGCTACAAGATGTCAAAACAATTGAGGATCACAAAGGTGAGCAGGTGCATGATTACTTGCATTCCCATTATTCATGTTCCTATCCACATTCCTACCGGGGCTGGCGTTAAGTTTTTTAGGAATGCTTTCAGCTGATCAGGAATCTTTATGTTTTCGTATGTGGGAGGATTATTGTTTTTGTTGTTATTGTTAAGTTTTCTTGTAGTCAGATTCAGGTGGTTCCATTCCTTTATATTGAGGTTGCATATAGACATTAAGGAACGAGTTGGAATGCCCATGGGGTTTAGGGTAAGCGATTGGGAATGAGGAGTTTCACATCCTATACCAAGGTTCAAATTTTATGGGTAAATATTTAGACAAACTTCAAACATTCTTTATAAAATGGCATGAGTTCATGTGGTTAATTAAAATACCCTGACTTTCGAGGAGGAGACCCAAGTTTGAATCTTGTAAAATGATATATGCATAATTCCCTTTTTTGTAATACCACTATGTGGGTTGTTGAAATATTGCAGTATTATGGTCATCATTGAATACATGTTGGGCCTGATTCAATTCCACATAAGCAATCAAGAAAAAAGGAATCAGTTGGAACATGAGATCTAATGGTCTTAGTAAACCAAATTACTTTTGTCTACCAAATTTTAAATTTAAAAAACCCCTTGCCCATGACATCCAACAACAGACAACTTCAACATAGTGGCAAGCATTTGAGATGCTTTTGAAACCATACATATTTTTTGAACAGTGAGTCCAAGATGCTTAAAATAAAAGCATAATTAAAGAAGATCCTTACGTCAGCAGGTAAGCCCATAACATTCATTTGTGTGAAAATAAATATACACATATAAATTGGCTGACAGGCTTTCATAGGTTTATCCCTGCCAGTTGATTCTTGGAGGCATAGGGAATTTGAAGCAGTTCGTTTTTTTTTTTTTTTTTTTTTGCTAAAAACCAAGGCAAAAGCTATACATTTGTCCTGGGGTTATATAGGAGCATTGACTATATTCTCAAAATCTTCAGTATTCCAATGCCAAGATGAACAGCACTATATCTGGATTATGATACCTGATGCTTTCATTACATATTATCCACTGCTGTTCCAATTTTTGGCTTGCTCTTTATGCTTTTCAATGCATAAACTACCCTTATCTGAATTGAGGTGCACAAACTATGTCCCATACATGTCAGTCAGCTGATATGGCAAATATTTCCAATTTGCAACACTAATATCTGTATTCAAATGCTTCCAACGCTTCCAAAACAAAATTGTCTATAAATGTATGCTTAAATGAAATGAAATTTTATTAACATCCAAAAATCACCGAAGTAGGTCATTGAGGCTTGAAAGTACAGTGTATATCAATAGGATGTACAAGGGTAAATGGAACCCTTGGAGTACAAAAATAACAAACAATAAAGACTAAAACTAGGATAATGCAAACACCCCCTCCCAAGGAAAAAAAGGGAAGGGGGTCAACCTACAAAAGTTCGACTGTAGAACATATGGTCCAAGAACAAATATAGCCACAAACGGACTTTTCTTATTAAGCCATGAGCTGATGAAGATAAAAGTTGCAGACCAAAGATGCAATGTGGCATTTTCATGTATTTGTGGGTGCACTTTAGGACGAAGGGTTGATGACATTGCCATTCACCATGCAAAAGGTGCAATATATTTTGTTGTAGTATACCTCACAGTTAGCCTGGGTGAACTGCAAAGGAAGCATGGTACTTTGGAGTCTGCATAAAACCATTTCTAACATCCAAGGTCAACAAGTCTCTCGAACTAAAGAGAAAAGTGCTGGTGTATACCTGTCCTTGAGGCCTGGGATGTGAGTTGGAAGATTTAGAAGGTCCTTGAAACAGGAGTAGAACAGAGCTGTGATGCCTGTATTGAGAGTGAGGGGGTTGGGGCACCCTGATGAAAATTTGCAGAGAAGAGCATCTTCTTACTGTTCTTCATGAATATGTGAAGTGGTTGTGTTCTAACGATGCTTAACACCTATGTTTGAAATGGGTTGAAAGGAGGAGGAAATCTATATGATTGGTCTAGATGTCCCTAGAAGGGTCCTGCACTTGAAAGTGACAAACCTCTAGAAAGAAGAGCATCAGGTGCTTCTGGTCAAGAAGGTGGAAAGAAGTGGAGAGCAAACCCCCAAATTCGTTATATAAAAAATGATATTCTCTCAGATCTTGTAACAGATGGGCATCTAACAATGAACTACACCTCATTCTCCACATCTTGGAGAGAGCAAGGATGGTAGATCTCGTCACTAGGGTATTATGGTTGTTGGCCTCAACACGAAATTAATGATTGCAAATCCTTAGCTGGCCAATGGAGGTACTCAATCCATATGACCAGTGATGTTGGAGATGGTACAGTCTAGTGAGGATAACATCTTCAATCTGGAAAAGTGCTTGACATAGAAAGTTACTTAGGTCTGAGAGGCTGTCGGGGAGATGTCCAAGTGACTTGAGTATATGCTTGCAATAAATGTTCTCTCTGATAGCTTTCTTAATTCCCTCCTCCTACAGAGGGAGGCTCAGAAAAAATTGACGTTCTTTCTTGTGCACCCACATCCAGAGAAAAGGATTTTTATAAATGTCCTTGTTTATAAAATCATTTCAGTCTCTAAAGACTATGCTCTCTTCTATATATTCTTGGTTTTCTCTTGTTTCTAACTCTCTGCAGAAAAAGGAAATTATGTTGGTATATTTACAGCTGTGGAAAACAGCAAAGTTCACAGTTGAATTTGGTATAGTCTTGAAGCAATTATCAAGTCCATGGCTTATACACTGAAGACTCAAAAGAATTGGAAGATAAAAACATGATAATCTTCTGTACAATAGATTCTACCTCCAACAGTAAATAACATTGTCCACAAAATTACAAGACTGTTAAATTGTCCCAATGTTGACTTCCTAGAAACAAGTTATAGCGACAATTTCTAATTCAAGACCCAGCAATGCATGGGATTTGGTAACACATTTTGGAAGTACAATTAAAAAGTCCATTTGCGTGTGAAAAATAAACGGTAGAAAACAACACGATAACCAAAAAAAAAATGTTGAGCACCTAGGCTTTCAATTTGTATGAATAAACTAGAAATGTTCCACAATTACTATGACCATTCATCTGGTATAGTTTACAATTTATGACCAATGGGCAACTGCAAACAATGATCTTAACATTCTTTAGGACAAGAAATGTTACTTCTTAGTGAGGGACTAAGGATCAAGGTATATGCCTGATGACTCAAGCTTCCCCGCTCAAGTAAAATTTTGAGTCATGCAAGCTGCTTATAACTCCAATCGTGGTAAATTTTTATGTTTTTGTCAATGGGCTAGTTTTTCAGAAAACTTTTAAATAATTTATTTGTCTTGTAGCAAAGTTCTCAAAAAAATATTTACCAAGTTTCTATATCCAAAGTTTACAGGTAGAACTAGTAATTCTATATTTGACCAACGATACGCTAGTAGGATATAAATTTCATAGATTTTTAAATGAAAAGATTTGCCTACCATAAAAAATTCTGTTATACTCGTAAAGAATTTCTCACTTAAATTTTCCCCGAAATTTCCAATAATATATCACCCTTTGGAAAATCAAACAAGACATGCAAGTTTTATTACCAAAAATCCCTTGGATAACTTCCATTATTGTACGGTTAACTATGCCAATGGTACTTCATGGTCCACACCACCAATTAAGGGCAACTGTTGTGACCAAAACATGCCTTTAATTTTTTTTCTCTACAACATCAACACATATATCTCTTGCACATACAGCAATTGTGTGCATTATTTCACATTAAGCATTTCAAAGTACAATCGTTATCACCACTATCTGCTGACACTACTATCCTAAAGCAGGTTGTTGGGTTTTATTCAATTAGTGTACCTGAAATGTATTTTGGAAGTATATCAAACAGCATCTAGTCAACAAGAAAAGGCAAATAAGACTTGAATTTATTTTCAACAAACACCCCTTTGATGTCAAAATAAATTGGCACATATTTCTGTAATTTAAATGTCTCCCCCTTTAACATTTTTTATTTCCTATAGCTTCTCAATGCCACGTTTGTAACAGTTGGGAAGCGTTAAACCTCATATTCAAATTTCTCATATGGACAATGTGTTGGTTGACCCATGCATCAAGGATCTAGTACATTTAATCAGTGCATCAGGCCTTCAAGCAACGTGTGTGTATGTGCCATGTTTACTGCTATTTCTTGTCTTGTCGTATCGACACCCCATAGTTCTCTCTTTTTAAGTAGGCATTGGCAATGAGGTTTGCATGGTGATTGTATGGCTGCACAACAATCATGCATATGGCTTATTAGACAAAAATATATTGTTTTCTATGATGCAGGTTATTTTTCAGTGTCCTCCACTAACTCAAGGATCCTCCATATGGTGGCATTTATACGCTATAATACAACTTTTGAAAGGTAATTTATTTTGGGAGATCAACAATATTAACTCTGTATTTGGACTGTTTGTTAGAGTGGAGGCTACCTGGCTATTCAAAATTCTGAATGTCATCAGTCATGTATATGAGGAAAGGGGCTTTGTTCCTGTACACGATTACACTATACATGTTTGAAATCGCTTGGTGGTAACAGTGGAACTTAGATTTTCCCTAATTTGGCTCAAAATCCAAAAGAGCATTTTGTCTTACCAACTTTTCAGAACTGTACCAAAGATAGCATTTTTTTCACCACCAATTGATGTGCTATGCTGTGGTGCCAAAGAGGTAGTGATTGTAAAGTTAAAGTTACATGAACCAGCTTATTTTGTATACAATTTACTGCACAGGATTACACTCTATGGGATTCTATTTGCAATTCTAAATTAGGACCAGAACTCATTTCTAGCTTATATTGCTAAATCAAATTCTTACAGCATAAGTATTTTAAAATAAAGGTTATCTGGTGACAACAATTTGTCATCTGTCTTTCCATTTCTAAAACTTATTATATTTTATTGTGCACTGGCCATTCGCAGTCACTATGTGGGGCTATGCATCCATCTTGTATGCCTTATGAATACTATGCTTCACTTTGCTAAATAATATAATTCTTAAGTGACATAGGACCGAATTCCAAAGACCGATGTGGCATTGCTCACTATGGATTGCAGCATTTTGTTGATTGGGATCTATGGCAAGAATATTGCTGCAGAGTATGTGATTCTAAAGCACAGACTATGACCAATTGTTTGTGTCCTCTGAGACCACCATCTAAAGTCAACTGCTAAATTAGCCTATGCTTCAAACTTCAAAGAACATTGCATCCAAACCTGCAGAGCTTACAGGCTTTATTCATGGGGACTTAACTCATGATTCGTTGAAGTGTGACATTGTAGCTGTTAAAACTAGAGTATTGCAGCCTTATTTTCAAATATTCTAGCCAGGCAATTGAGGTTGGACGTGTAGTAGTGAAGTCACTAAAAATTTGATGGGCAATGTCGTCAAAGCGTATACAACTAATGTTTGAACGTCATCAAATAATGTGGTTGAGGAAATGACATTGCTATTTGGACTCCGAGAGTAGGTCTAGCATTATCTTTCCATGTGGAAAGTGAGACAAAGATGATCTAAAAATGAATTAATTAATGAAGGCACATCTACCAAGGGCCATTGGAAGTTGCAACAATTACTGAGCTAATTAATTATCTAAAGTAATTCGCATGGAACATACTCTTTGCACAAATACCAAATAGGTCTTATAAATTAGCTAATCAATAGGCTGAGACAGGATGTGAATTGGCTCGTGGAGAAGAGCTCATATTACATGTTGGATCAATTCTTAGTAACTATATCCTTCTTTAGCTTTGACAATGGGAGATCATTGTGCCAAATTTAATCATTTTATTTCTCACCTTAGGTGAATCACTATAGCAGCTAGCAAACAGTTCAATATCCTAGAACATGCTGTGTGTAGATTAACTGTCATGCTGGTGTTATGCCCACAGAGAAAGAAATCAATATTTAATGGAACATACTCTCTGCGCAAATACCAAATAGGTCTTACAAATTAGCTAATCAATAGGCTGAGATGGGAGGTGAATTGGCTCGTGGAGAAGAGCTCATGTTACATGTTGGATCAATTCTTTGTACCTATATCTTTCTTTAGCTTTGACAATGGGAGGCCATTGTCCCAAATTTAATCATTCTATTTCTCACCTAGGTGAATTACTATAGCAGCTAGGAAACAATTCAATATCCTAGAACATGCTGTGTGTAGATTAACTGTCATGATGGTGTTATGTTCACAGAGAAAGAAATCGATATTCAATGGAGGACAAACCACTACAAAGGGAAGATTTGCCAGTGAGATAGCACTCTAAAGAACAAGAACAAGAACAAGAATAAAAGAAAGAAAAAAGCAACAAGGTTAAGATTATAGCATCTGCTCCAGCGCAAACGAAATGTTTTCATGAGATCTTGGCAATTGTTGATATAGATCATTTTTGAATGCTGAACTGTTTAAGGGATTCTCATCTCCTCCATATATTCAGCCAGGAGCCTCCCTGTTCCCAGCTTTCGGTTCAAAATCTCTCACTAAAAACCCAATTGCTTAACGCGCTTATAACCTAGTGTCCTTGCTTTCTGTTGCAGTCAGTGCACAAGTGGCTGTGTCTCAAAGGTCCTATATCTGCCCCTAGTTATTCCATCAAAACCACTTTTCCTTGGAACCTAGATATCTCCAGAGAAATGTTCAATATTTATTAATAGATTATAAGGTGTCTGAAGATGTTTATCAGCATTGTCTAACAGTTTTACTGAAGCATGGAGAGTAAATGGAGAAACAAATGCAGAAGCTAGCATTTCATGTACAGAAAATACAAGACAGGGTTTGGAAAATTCTGGAGATCTTACCTTCTATGGCATCAATACCTGATATTGAAGTGATAAACTCTACTATTACTTATCTTTCTGGTTGTAAACTCCACTCATAACCATATCAATCTCTGCAGCAGGCGCTACTGCTTCCAAAAACAGTAATAAATCCATTCCTTTATTCTTTATCAGCAGTTTCATGTGTAAAATTTAGACACTTTGTAGATAGAATGTTCCAGTGCCCAGCTCTTTGGTCTGCTTTTAGTTGTTTGAATAAAAAAGAGATCAAGCATAAGTTTGTTCTTTCACCAAAAATATTATCCCTACAAACTTATATCTCCTTTGTTGTCATATTCTGGCTACTAGGGAGTTTTGGTGCTCACGTTACTTGAAGTACGATATATATATATATATATATATATATATATATATATATAACAAGAGGTGGCTTATCTCATCAGGAGATGAGAACGTCCATAACAACCTAAGCTAACAAACAAGCTAACTTAGAAACTAATTCTAGAAGAGGACTTAACAACCTACATCTAGAAAGCTAATGTGAGCAAGTGAGGCTCACGCAATACAAAATAATCCTAAGACATAATATTAAAATAATAACAATCCTAGGACATACAATAAACTAACACTCACACCTAGCTAAGAGATGTCCTCATCATACCCTCCAACAATAGAAGCATTAGACTCCAATGCTTGTACAATAGAAGAAAAAGTGGGTTGAGATGGAAAAACTTTGGCGAGTCGACTAGTCATCGTGCTGAACACTCCATTAGGATTTGGCAGAATTTGCAAATTAGGTACCAAGCAGGTATTGAGTGATCAGGAGAACTAATGATGTCCAGGATGCCAAGAGATGCCTTGTCTACCAAACAACACTTGGTCAAAACTTTGTTGCCAGCCCGAAAAGGAGGAGAAAGTCGACGCTATGGAGTCTTGTGCACAAGGGGAACTTGCCTGGATGAAGGAGGTTGCAAGGAAGATGGCCACTCAATACCAAGAGAAGCAGGAGGAGGTGTTAGTGGTGAAGGAGTGATAGTCTTCGTGCGAGGAGGAAGTGTTAGTGGTGAAGGAGTGATAGTCTTCGTGCGAGGAGGAAGTGCAATTGTTGTTGGTGTATGTGGCCTACTAAATATTAAAACAAATTTTTGTGGTTATTTGGAGTGGAGTAGAAGTGTGGTGTGCTTGATGCATTGAATGAGGAATTTATTATGCTCATGATGCAATGTTAAGTGTTATGAAATGCATCATATTGAGCCATCCTATCATATTGATAGGGTTTGCCAAGAAGGAGACCACAACATTCCATAGGAGTCACATCACAGGTGATTCGATCCACAAAATGTGGGCCAAAAGCAAAGGACATGGTGCAAGTATGTGTATGCATGAGGTGGAACCAATATTCTTCCAGCCAAGTGAGTAGGGACGAGGATGTAGTTCCAAGGGTAGCTGCAACTTATCAACAACGGATCTCGCAATCAAATTTTTTTGCTTGCCGTCAACGATTATACAATCTACTGAGAAATTGTGTGCTCGGTGAGATTTTGTCAAACAAATTGTCATGGTCACCTTCATACAAATGATGAGACATCAGGGTGACATTATTGAGTTTTCCCTTGAGCTCATCATACTCTTTGTCTTCTCCTATAATCTCAATGGGAACATCTTGTGGTTCCTCACCTTGAGATTTTATAATGAGATTCTTCTTCCTAAAGTAGTCAAATTCCACATGACCTCTCCTATTCCAATAAGTACAAACTTTCTTGCTATTTAAAGAAGAAGAGTAAGGAGAAGAAGGCTGCTTTGCCTTGTATGACTACTGTTGAGAGTTGGGAGGTCCTGCAGAAAATGAAGATCGAGAACCCCTTTGTTGAGTAGCAAACTTCTCAGAACCCCTTTGTCGAGTAGCAAACTTCTCTTCTGCAACTTGTGCCTAATTAAATACAACATCCAAAGTGGTAAAGGTAGTATATTTCAACTCCCTAATTATTGGTTCCTGCAAACCACTCTTAAATTTGATAATAAGTCTATTAGTTGAATCCCACACGCCAATTAGGATTCTCTTGTTAAAATGATAAATATAATCTTGAACACTCATGTTATGTCCTCGACAAGTGAAGCCATTTGATGATGAGATCTTTGCCATAGTTTGAAGGATAAAAGGTATCCTTGATGGCTTTATAAGCCTTATATTATCACAATATATCACTGGTTATTTCACATAGGACCCAATATAAAATAGCCACAATGTAATAAAGGTCAAAATAATAATATGAGTAAAATAATATGAGCAAATTAATATGTATATCAAGGCTTATAATAAATCAAATAATATTCATTTATATGTTGAAATATGAATGTAAATAGCCTTAATCATTTATGTACTATGCATGAAATATAACTTACAATATTAATTGCTCGAAATGTATGCAAGTTGTGTTGCTCCTTTTCTGTTACAACTTCAACTTCAACTTGCAGAGAAACAAATTTCGAAAAGACATTAGTTAAAACAAGCTAGACCCACGCAAGGGTTGGTGAAGTGAGAACATCTATGAAAAAAAAGACCCAAATCAAAATACCCACAAACGATGAGGAAGACATAAGAAACATAACCCATGCAGGGCACCAGAAGAAACTGTAGCAATAAGACAAGTCCCGCGCAGGGGATCAAAGGACCGAAAGCACAAAAAGAAAACAAAAGGATACCAGCCACTATTTGACATAGCCTCAGGCCTAGGCATTTGGAATGTCTTCATTTGTTGTAGCGTTCTGGAATGTCTTCATTTGCTTAGCGTTCTTGATGTGATTCTTAAGCAACAACTTAAGGGTGTCATTGATCTCGTCCATGGCTTTGGTAATGTTGATGATGGTGAAATGAATTTTGTTGTTGATGCCCATGCCACAATCACTGTTGTCATCGTCCGAGATGTGATGGGGAGAGCTTTGACTTGTTTCAAACTTGGGCTTTTTAAACCGGGCAGATCTTCTGACTTTGGTTGAGCTCTCTTCAACAATAGCTTTGCGCTTTGAAGGCTTGCATAGAGAGGGGTTGGGGTCAGAAGTATCTTTCATCTTAGGGCCAGGGGAGGGAGTTTGGAAACCAGCTTCATCATCAGGAAGGGACTGGGAAGGGCCAAGGGCAGGAGAATTCAGAGGCATGTTGGAAGGAAGCGGCAAGGCAGGGATGGCGGACGGGAGACTGGCTTTAACATAGCGGAAGATAATGACAAAGAGACCTTGATGGGTAGGAGGGGACTGAGACTTTCTTTTCCTGGCATTATGGATAGAGTATCTGATTGGCCAAAGCAATGTGGAAACTATACAGAGGCTTGGTGGGATCATCTACTGTCAGGTACTGGAGTATGGGAACCATAACAGTTGGCCAAGGAGCAGGCAGAGAATCACGCTCTATAGCAACGCCTCTCCACTTGAAGATTTTAGCATGGTTTGGAAAGCCCTTGAGCTCAGGCTCCCAGTTGTGACGATCTCTCCGCACCACCCGCCCGATAGTGCGTAATTCCGTCACCTTAGCAAGCATCTCAACAGTGACGCGGAACCGAACATTGCGAACAACGACAAAACCATTGTTCCATGTATTGACAAAAGCTTCAATGATGTCCTACTCGACACCTTTGAATTTGCTAAGAAACTAAATGAGACCTTGGGCTTCCAAAAAAGAGTGGGACAGGGGATCAAGATGCAAGCTTGAAGGTTTGACCAGAGCCATGACAACAGAGACAAGGAATTGGAAACAGATAGTCCAGAACACCCAAACACAAAACTTCCTATCACCTAGAGTACCCGAAGATAGATGAACTTGGACAAAAATGACAAGTTTCAGCCCAAAGTAGAAGATATAGAAGAAATTGCCGCATAAGTTGGCCACCCCAATGGTAAATATTGCATAGGAGGCTAGGTAATTGGTATGTTTCCATTGGGAAGTGATACTGGGTGATTCCAACACAACACGAGGGTGACCCAAGCACAGAAAAATTGGACTGGGGAAAGAATGAGTGAGGACACAGATAAAATTATGTTTCCCAGTCTTAGAGACTCGCAAAATGTAGTTGCCTTGGGACTTGACATACCTGACTATGGCCACTCTAAACCAATTACACAACGGAGACCCACTTTGGGACTTGACGTGCTTGAGAATAAACGAACTGAGACCCGAACAACACAGGCACCAAACTTTGAATTTTATGTTCTTCTCATGAAGGATTGTAGTGTAAGGGGTCATGCTAGAGAGTCTAGACCCTTCATTGAGACAACTAGCCCGCCATAACTTGTAACCATGACTTTCAAACCATATCATTAGCAACAACATTTAAAACTTCTTGAGGAAAGTTTTCCTACCAGATGGATAGGATTTTGTGGATAGCTCCCATGTTAGCTAGGATATTAGCAGGCTTGTTAGCTTCTCGATACACATGGCTGATAGAAAACTTGCTGAAATTTTGAATAAGCTTTTTAGCTTTTTGGATGACAATCCTCACATTCCAAAAGGTAATCTTACTGGTTTTCATGGCATTGATGATATTCAATGAATCTCCTTCAACCTGAAGATTACCTTCGAAGTCCTTGAGAATTTCTAGCCCTCTCCATAAGGCACACTCTTCAACGAAATGGTTGTTCTGGAAACCCAAATACTCCGCATAGGCAACAATGACTTGCCTATTGTGGGCTCTAACCAGGCCACCCACACCTGCATCTCTCGGATTACCTTTGGCAGCTCCATCAAAATTGAGTTTTAACCACCCTATAGGGGGAGGAATCCAATGAGCACCATTCCTGGGGTGAGGAGCTAAGGAACTAGAGTTGGAGTTGTAGGGAATTTTTAGAGACAGGAATAAAGCAGACTCCAACCCAGAATCAGGGGGTTTGGGACACGGAAAAAGCTAGGAGTTCTCCACAGCAAAGGAAATAGCTCTGTTGGAAACTGAGATAGGATCATTTGATGAAGAAGAAAAAGCTTTGTTGTTTCTTTCAAGCCATAGTTTCCAGAGAATGTGATGAAGGCACACTTTCCATAAGGAGGACAATATGAGATTTTTGAAGGGAGTAGGCCATTGAAGAAATATGTTAGACAAGGAGTTTGGATGAACCGAGGATATGTGGAAAGTGGACAAAAGATGATCCATAGCAATCTTGGAGAAAGAACATTCCAACAAGAGATGATGAACGAATTCCCAGGAAACCATGCACAAGTAGCACCTATTAGGGACCATCATGCCTCTTTTCATAAGGTTGTCAGTTGTAAGGATCTTGTTTTGGATGGCCAACCAGCTGAAAAAAGCAACCTTCAGAATGAGGTGTTTGAGCCAAACTAGATTGAAAGGGATGTGAACACATTGAGGATTGATAGTCAAGCTATGAGAAGATTTTACAAAAAAATCTCAGAATCAGTTTCCTTCCAAAAGGGAGTGTTAGGGGAATTACCTGTAGGGATGATAGATGCATTCAACATGGTTTTAAGAATTCTTGTAGCTTCTTGGACCTGGGCATCAACATTAGCAATATGGAAGTCTTTCCATCTCTTAGGATCAATAGACATATCAATGAAGTCTTCAAATTTACTTCCAATTAAAGTATCCAAGACGGGATGAAGAACATAAACCATATTGTTTTCCATGAGCGGTTGATTTGAGATCCACCTGTTTGTCCAGAAATTGATTTTGTTTCCAGTACTAAGCTGCCATCTGATTCCCTGTTGAAGGAGAGATCTAGTTTGAAGATTTGACTTCCAGAAAGTAGACCCATCTTTGGGGTTATTTTCATCCATGAAGCAGCGATTTTGAATGTATTTCCTGTTGATGATCGAAACCCATTCAAGGTTACAATTTGAGAACACCTTCCACGCTTGTTTAGCCAACAAAGCTATGTTCAAATTACTGATCCTGCGAAGACCAAGGCCTCCCTGATTTTTAGGGGTACAAACCTTTTCCCAGCTAACAAGATGGAACCTTTTCCTATCCTCAGAACCAGCCCAAAGAAACCTCTTTTGAATTTGTTCAATATTGAAGTACACAGTGGTTGGGGCTTTGAAAACCGACAAGAAATAAACATGAATACTTTGGAGAACAACCATTGTTAGAGTGGCCTTAGTAGCTTGAGACATGAGGGTCCCCTTCCATCCTGCAAGTTTTTTGTTAATTCTCTCAATGACGTTGTTCCACATGAATTCCTTGGGGTGACTGGAAAAGAGCGGAAGGCCCAAATATTGAGTGGGCAACTAGGATATGACACATTGAAGAATGTGAGCAATCTTGGTTTGCCTAGCAGGGGGGTATTGAGGAATTTTTTTTAAACTTTTGGCATAATTAATTTTCTACCCCATAGCCTCTTCATAGGTATCAAGAATACTTTTGATTGCCCTTGCTTCCCACACGGAGGCATGAGTAGCAATGATGGTATCATCCACGAATTATTGATGAGACAGAGCCCTCAAGTTGGATGCAACTTTAATGCCTAAAATTATACCCCTGGAACAAGCATTTTTGAGTGCTTTTCCCAGAGACTTGGCGAGGATAATGAACACAATGGGGGATAACGAATCACCATGCCTCAAGCCCCTACTGCTTGGGAAGTAGCCTGCTGCAGACCCATTAACCAAAACTGAGAACCACAGATTAGAAATACAACCATGAACAAGGTCAACCCACTCTTTATGGAACCCGAATTTGAGAAGAATAGAGATGAGAAAATCCCTATTAACTCTGGCGAAAGCTTTGTTCATGTCAATCTTGAAGAACATAGCTGTTTTTTTATTGAGGCTGGCAGAATGGAGAACAATCAACACCTTATATCTCCAAAAAAATCTCTAATTAAAAAAAACTTTACTAAGATAAATATTAATTCCTTATGTCTCCCTATCTTGAAATAAATAAAAACTTTAAAAACACAACCTTATACCTCTCAAAAATTAATTTAAGCACCTAACTCAAATAATGTCCAAAAATATAAGTGAGCGCTTATTACTTGGCAACAATAATTCACGCTAGCTATTGAAACGTTTCACTAGAGTAACGTTTGAGTGTTACCTTTGCATGGTTTGACTATCCTTTTTTTGATTGGTCGAATGGCTACAATCCTTTTCTGATTGGTCGAATGACCCTATATTCTCTTCCTAGTATGTTGAATACACTTTTTATCTGGATGATCTTTCTTCCTTGGCCAAATAGTCACCTTAGCTTACGTTGACCTGGATGGCCACTCTCTTCTCTTTGTTGCACTAATCCTTTATGTTGGTCAAATAAATGACCACTCTTTTTCCTTTGTTGACCAAATGAATAACCAATCTTCTCTTCTTATGTTGGCCAAAAAGATGGCCAATCTTCTCTTCTTATGTTGGCCAAATGGATGACCAATCTTCTCTTCTTCCCTTATGATAGCTAATGGCCAATATTTTTTTCCTTATGTTGACCGAATGAATGCTTAAATATCTTAGGTTGATTTTCTAATATTATATCCTTTTTGACTCTTTCTCTATGATATTGGCTTCTTCTTTTTTTTAAATAAGGGGTAAAAAATTATTGATAAGAAGACAAGATTACATAGGACAATGAAGCCCCCAACCAGGACTCAAATAAACAACAAAATAGGCTAAAACCACCAGACATGATCGAAACCCGAAGAAGACAACAAGAACAAACCACATTAAGTCTGGACATCCTTGTGGATCAACTCCCAGAGGCACTGAGAGTCCCCAGTCGGGAGACTCTCCTAGTTATCCATAATCCAAGGACCCGAAACCTTAGAAGCCCTTTTGGTCAAATAATAAGCAACCCCATTCCATTCCCTTCCCTTTGTATGTGCAAAAAGGAGATAAATTCGAACTCTTCACTAATTCTGAGAATCTAAATGGCCATAGAGGCCAACTGTCAATTAACATCCTCCAACCTTTTGCTGTTTAAAATATCAACCAAAATTTGAGAGTTGGACTCACAGATGCTCTTGCGCCAGCCAAGAGAAAACCCCCTCTGCAAGGCCTCGAGAATCGCAAGAGCTTCCATAAAATTGTTGGAGTGAACACCTTTATAAATGGAAAAGAAAAATCTAACCACGCCAGTAGAGTCTCTCCCAACACCGCCAATTCCAGCATGTCCAAGATTACCCCTGGATGACCCATCAGTATTAATTTTTAAAACTCCTCCAGGGGGCGGCCTCCACCTACCATCTCTCCGAAATTTCTTGCTGAGCTGGGAAACCCTACTAGGGCGAGAAGAGTCCGCACCAACCCCAAAGAGACCAAGGGCTTGTCGTACCTTCTCCTCCCTAGAGTCCAAAAGAGGATCCACATCACATTTGCTATGGATAGTTTCCTGAACCATATACAAGATCCTTTTCCAGATCTGTTGAACAACCAACTGTCTACCCTGAAAGATGCGCCGGTTCCGTTCAAGCCAAATTTGCCACATGATGCAAGAAGGTCCTAAATTCCAAGGAGAGCACATGAAAACAAGGATGGTTCCAGGCACTCCACCAACGGTGCCAAATGTCTCTGGCAAATATGTTCCACACCTTTTTCCACCATGTGACAGGGAGGCTCCTGAACTTTTGCATATCAAGAACTTGATAACCACAGGCTACATAATAGGTTCCCTTAGGCTACAAATGGCCTCCCCGCAAGAATAAGAGCAAGCACATTTATGTCCTCGACCAATCCCCCCTAGGGCCATTCTTGCGGATCTTTCCACTTGTACATCTCCAAATTACCAAAAGGCTGGATTCTTTTAAAGTCCTCCACACGAGACCAACCCACTTCCCAGAAACAAACGCTTAGGGAACGTAACCTGGGATATTGAGTCAAGATAAAAGGGTGGCCATCCCAAGAATACTCCTAGAAAAGAGCATCTGATCCCCGATTGCAAATCTAGAACAAACCCTGCTTAATTAAATTAGCCCCTCTTTTCAAAGTGTCCTAGATAACCGAACCTTTCCCAACCAAGCTGATTCTAGGCATCTTAGCCTCAAAAATACCTCTCAAGTACTTACAAGATAGGATTTTAGCCCAAATCCGATCTTGAGAAGTACACCATCTCCAGTAGAGTTTCGCAGCCAAAGCCTGCCCAGAAAGAGCCGCCTGTCGCAACCCAAGGCCTCCCTCTTGAACCGGCCTACAAATAGAATCCCACCTAACCAAACTCCATTTAGATTGAGCAAGTTTTCCAAACCACAAAAACTATCTTGATAAAGCATCCATGTCCTTGATAAAACGAGAGGGAGTTGTTTTGCATAAAACACCTGTAAAGTGGTAAAGCTTGAACAATATATTTTTAAAGCAACACTCTACCTACAAAGGAGAGCCATCTGACAGTCCAACGATTCACCTTCCCTCTAAACTTATCAAGCATAGACTATCAAGTAGATCTAGGCAGAGGATGAGACAAAATCTGAATACCAAGATAAATAAAGGGGGAGTCTCGACCTGGAATCTTAGAATTCGAGCAATCCTGGCTTGAATAAGAGGAGGGGTATTGAAGAAGAGAATAGAAGCACCTCATTAATCAACTGCCCAGAAGCACCAAGATATATGTCAAGAGACCATCTAATGTTGCCAACTTCCCTGGTAGTGGAAACTCCCAGTAAAGTTGTATCATCAACAAATTGAAGGTGGGAAAGAGGTGGCGAACTGCTATCCCACTTCCAACCCTGAATGAGACCATGCCTAACACGAGACTTGAGCAGTCTTTCCAACCCTTCCACCATAATGATAAACAATTAAGGAGAAAGAGGATCTCCTTGCCTCAATCTGCTCGAGGCCTCAAACAGCTCCGACGACTCATTATTAACAAGAACAAAGAACAAGGAAGAAGCAACACAACTCATCACCCATCTAATCCATTCCTCCTCAAAGCCAAAAGCAGCAAGAACTTTCTGAAGAAAGGACCATTTGACCCGATCATAGGCTTTGGCCATGTCCAACTTAATGAACATATATTTCTCCTTAGAAGTTTCCATCGAGTGAATAGCTTCCGTAGCAATAACAACCCCATCCAGGATTTGTCGGCCAACAACAAACCCACCTTGCTCCTCAGAGATGATTTTGCTCAACCATATCTTTAGCCTCTCAACAATAATTTTTGTAATAATCTTATACACAACATTGTAGAGAGCAATAGGCCTGAACATATCCAAAGAATTCGCTCTCTCTTTTTTGGGAATAAGCACCACAAAAGTAGGCATTTAGGGCCCTTAGCATCTATTTGTTCTTTTGGGAATCATGGACCACCTCCAAAAGATCAAATTTGATTAACTCCCAAAACTCCTGATAAAACTCAATCGAAAATCCATCCAAGCCCAGGGCTTTCCCTTTTTTCATCTTGAATACAATATTTTCCAACTCCTTAAGGGAAATTGGGCCCATCAAATGCTCATTCATCTCTCTAGAAACAATCGAGGGAATACAGTTTAAAATAAGATTTTCATCCTCATCATCTGAGAGGGAGTCCTCCTTGAAGAGAGAGGAAAAATACCTCCTAGTCTCTTCTGAAATCTCCCTAAAAGAAGAGAGAAGGACACCCTGAGAATTCATAAGAGAGGAAATCAGGTTACCATTACGGCGAGCCTTAACTGAGTTAAAAAAGTTCGTGTTCCTATCCCCTTCCTGAAGCCAATCCACTCGAGCTTTTTGTTTCCACAAAATTTCTTCCCTAATATCCCATTCAACAAGTTCTTTCGTAGCCTCCAATTCCTCAAATATTGGCTTCTTGAGCCTATGTCAAGATTTGAATATTATGAAAACTTCTATTTTTGCTAATAAATTTCATTTGAATGCTTAAAGCTATATAAAGTAAGCTTTGTATGATTCTTTATCCTTCTTCAAGACTAATATATCATTGATATATCTATTCTTTTTTTGTTGCAACTCTATCTTTCCTCATCTTTCTTCTTTCTCTGCTCACATTCTAGTCCTCAGAGCTATTATTGAAGAGGCGCGTTCCAGGTCCTCGAAGGTTTATTGTTGCTTTGTTGACTTCAGGAAATCCTTCGACAAGGTGCCTCAGTATTTACTTCTTGAGAGACTACGGTCAGTTGGCATCTTTGCATCTCTGGGCAACTTTTGACGACGGTTACACGGTTATATGAGACTGTGAAAGGTTGGTTTCGCTCCCCTCAAGGGATTTTAGAAAGTATCCTTAGCACCATAGGAGTGAAATAGGGATGCCCTCTTTCACCAACAATTTTTGGGATCTTTATCTATGAGCTTGAGACTTTTATTAAGGAGAATGCTCATGCAGAGGATGGTTGCCTTCTTCACTATGTGCTGATTTCTATTCTCCTCTTTGTTGTTGAAGTTGTTCTTTTGGTCTCTTCTCCTGAGGGGCTTCAACACCATATGGACAAGCTTGCCGCTTTTTGTGACTCGAGACAACTGACAGTGAATCTTTCTAAGACCAAGGTTATGGTATTCAATACTACCAAAGAGGCTCTATCTCATCTCCACTTCTCTTTCCAAGGTCGGGAGGTCAAGATCACCACCTCTTATGTGTACTTGGGGGTTCTTTTCACCGGTCCCACTTTTAGTATGAAACCCTGCCGCCTAGGTTCGGGTCTAGAAGGGATATGCAGCTCTGTATTTGCTAGAGAGGAATTGCTTCAAAGCACATTTTCAGGATATACCTGTGAAGATGAGGATTTTTGATGCCTTGGTCAAGCCAACTATTACTTATGGGTCAGTGGTTTGGGGTCCTAGCCTTGGCCCGACTAAGTGGTCATGCGTTGAACGAGTCTAAACACTCTTTCTTCGACGATTCATTCGTTGTAAGGGCACAATCCCCCCGCTCTATTATTTTGGCAGAGTTTGGGGCTTCTCCTCTCCAGCTTGAAATTATCTTCCTGATTATCGATTATCTTCACATGATCCGTACTTTCAGAGATACCCCTAAGGGTTGCAGGTGGTACCCTTACCTCGCCCTTCACTCTTCAATGGAACTCTCTCCGAGTTCTCGAGGAGGCCGGAGGAGCTGGTATTTTCAGGTTTTTGCTCTCCTGACTAGCATTCATATACAGATAGATAGACTCTCGCCTTATTCTTTGGGGGTTCTCCCCCCTCTTGGCTTAGTAAGGAGAAGATGCTCCACGAGATTCAAAAGGATGTTAGTCTCCAGTACACCAGATGCACATTGATCTCTCTTGTTGCCCATCTTTCCCCCAAGCTATATTTCTACCATGAGCACTTATTACAGATTTAGGAGGGCAGAATAGTTTCTCCACAATACCTTCAACAACACACAATGCATAATCTTCAGATCACTATTGGGTAACTCAGGGTGTGTTCTCACCAACTTCGGATTGAGTCAAATCACCATCTTCCGACGGAGGAGCAGATTTGTTTGTTTTTCTCCTTGGGTGAAGTTGAAACCCTTCATCACTTTATTTTTTGTTGTCCCATTTATTATGAGATTCGAGGTAGGTTCCATTGCCTTTTCAAGGACAACTTTCGATCTGTTTCTACTTTCTTCAAATACCCGGACCAACGTTGTCTCACACTCTTTCTTAGGGAGATAACTCAGCTTCGACGACATAAAATTTCTCCAAATGGATCTCACCCTCCTCAACATCGGCTCATCACAACATACTTCACCAACTCCGATGGACCAGGTGACTTCAATCGAAAACGCCCCACATCATCCAGTTCGGACAGAAGCAGGGTCACTAGACAGCGGACCAATACTTTATCAGGGTTTTGAACTAGCAAAGGGCAGAGACATATCATGGACTTCTTCAACTTTGGTACTTCGACCTCGACTGTTAGGAGAGATTAGTTTCGGGCGGGTTTTGTTGGTATTTTTGCCACATTGAAATTTTGTTGTAAATTTGCCAGTAAAACTTACAAATGTTTTTTGAGTGTTTTCACACATTGAACATTTTTGATGGATGTAATTTTGGGCGTAATTAAAATAAAATGCTTTTCCCTTCTCCGAAATGCTTTTTGTCCGAAATGGCCTTTTCGCTTTCCGAAATGGCTTTTTCGCTCTCCGAAATACCTTTTGCTTTTCGAAATGCTTTTTTTCCGAAATGGCCTTTTCGCTCTCCGAAATACCTTTTGCTTTCCGAAAGGCCTTTTGCTTTCTTTGTTCTCATTAATTTAAAAAAAAAAATCAAGTTTCCAAGATTGGCCCCACTTATGACAGTACAACATATTCCCAGAAAAAATCGAAAGAAAAGGACAAAGATTGGGGTACAATTTCATTTCACATAGGATGAAAGTTGTGCACATTCCAAGCAAAAGCTCATTCCAGGCTAATTGAAGATGAAGGCCCAATTTCTGGGTGAAATTTCATGTTTTCAATGAAAATCTTCTTTGAAAAAGGATTAAGATTGATGAAGTTAATTCCTGTGGCAATATTATCACCAAAACTGCCAGGTGCTTTGGACTCCAGTGCAATATTGTTCATTTTCGAGGCACCGACCATTTTGTGGGTATGCATTTCCAAGGCACCACCATAGAGAATGAAATCATATCGTTGATTCTTGCTGAAGCCTGATATGCCATGTCATAAAATCAGTATATATTTTCTTTGGTATTTGTTCATTGGTTCATTGTTGGTGCCGAGGAGAAAGTTGCTGCTATTGGTGTCTGAGTGGCCGACACCTTGCCTCCAAATGTATTTAATGACAGAGGCGAAAACCTCTATAAATACTAATCAAATTTCCATTGTAAGAGAGGAGAGACATTTTGCAAGAAAACTTATCAAGTTCTTTACGTAAACAAGAGATATTTGGCTTCTGATTTTGCAAGTGACTTTATGTGTGATTTCCTTCTATTTTATGCATTTCTCTTTCATGCTCGTATTTCTTATCTGCTAGTTAAATTTAAATTCTTCATCTGAGTTTAAATATTGCTGGTGAGGAAGTGAGTTTTGGGATGCAATCCTGGAGGTTACCTATGCAAGGTTGTAAGTAAATTATGTTGCTCTCTTTTATTATATGCTATTGATGTGCTTGAGTGAAATTCCTGCTGTTAATATTTCCCCAATTTTACATTTTCGGCCTGTGGCCATATTTCCCATCTCTTTTAGTTATTTCCAATTTCTTTCCTACAACTTTAGTCTTCAACAGTGTAGGATTTGGTAAGGGAACCAACCCTCTCTGTAGATTGGTCCGGAGGACATCTCTTTCCTTCGGCCTTTCAATGTTGGCCGAGTCTAGGGCGCACAAGTGATCATATCTTGTACTTAGGCAGATTTGTGACCAACAGGTTCTTGTAGTTTGTCCCCCTGGGCTGCTCCCTCTCCCTCCTCTCTCCGTTCTTCTTGGTGTACATTCCTCTCTATTGGATTGCAACCCTCCCCCCTATGGTCTCCCTTTTCTTTTCTTTTCCCTTTCTCTTTGGCCCGTTTGTCGGGTTTCATCTTGTATTTATCTTAGTTATTTTCTTTGTTGGGTTTTTTAGCCTACTAGCTGGTAGTCATTATTGCCCTTCTTATAGTCCCTTGGGTCTTATTTTGGCCCACCGCATACATTAATAATATTTAATTTTATTTAATTTTTGCTTTTCTTTCTATTTAGCAATCTTCAATGTCAGGGTGGCTTTAGCCCTGAATGACCAACTTTATCTAAGTTGGTTTTGCCTAAAATTTAATATCGAGGGTTGGATTTTTATTGAATGATCAACTTTCTTAGAGTTGATTCACCTTATAATATTTAATCTACAAAAACTTCAAATCAATGTCAATGGTTGGCTTTTCCTTGGATGATCAACTTTCTCAGAGTTGATTCACCTTTCAATCTTTAATCTGCAAAAACTTTAAATCAATGTCAAGGGTTGGCTTTATTCCTGAATGACAAAATAAGCTTGAGTTGATACGTCTATCAATCAATATAGCTGAGTCCTAGTCTTCATTGGTTATTCTTCAACCATGGATTGACCCTAGCCTCTCTACTCAATAAGACCTTCAAATATAGAGTTCGAGTCTCACTGCCTTTAAAGTGGACAAACTCTTAATCGACTTTGTCAAATATGGATCAAATAAATTAATAACAGTGGCTACTAAATGAACTCTATCAATTTGGATAGAGTCCGGTGGTAGCTCTGATACAACTGATGACTTTATAAACCTTGTACTACCACAATATATCACAAGTTACATAAGACCCAATATAAAATAGCCACAATGCAATAAATATCAAAATAATAATATGAGTAAATTAATATGTATATCAAAGCTTATAATAAATCAAATAACATTCATTTAATATGTTGAAATATGAATGTAAATAACCTGAATCATTTATGTACTATGCATGAAATATAACTTACAATATTAATTGTTCAAAATGTATACAAGCTTTATTGCTCCTTTTCTGTTACAACTTCAACTTGCAATGCTTGATACTTGAATGAATTACTTGCATTCTATGGAGCATTGTCTCCATAATATATCAATAGTAATGTGACTTTTTGGATACTTGACTATTGCTCTCCATATGCCAAGTCTCATGAATTTTGAGTTATCTACTTGACACTTGCATACTTGATGAACACTTGACTCTCTAGTACTTGCACACCTTACATAACTCTTACACTTCTACTACTTGCAGACCTAATATAGGACATGGATACTTGACTATTGCTCTCCATATGCCAAGTACCATGACTTTTGACTTATTTACTTGAAACTTGCATACTTGATGAACACTTGACTCTCTAGTACTTGCACACCTTACATAACTCTTACACTTCTACTACTTGCAGACCTAATCTAGGACACTTGTGCACATCTTTACATAACATATTCGTTCTCATACATACAAGACACTTGTGCACATTTACTTAACCTAAAATTGCACTCTAACTCACATGATAGATGTGCATTTCCTGCACATTACAAATTTATATGACACTTGTGCATTTCTTACACATTACAACTTTACATGACACTTGTGCATTTCCTGCACATTACAACTTTACATGACACTTACGCATTTCCTGCAAATTCACACTTACATAAAGAGGGAAATATAAATCACACACTAAACTATTGACTCAACCCTAATCTACTATTTACAAATGTACCATGAAGGTGCATTAGCATGTACCAAATAATGCAATATTCTCCAAAAATCCTTCATTACCTTTACTATTTCATCTCAATTGGCAATAGGAATTTGAGTACATTGGCATTCAATTACCAAAACTTTAGCTACACCAAAAAGTTTTAGTTTTGCAAATGGAACTCTATCACATTCAAGGATCCAGCTATTTAGGACCTTAGGATCCCTTGATCCATCATAAGTCTTGACCTCGCATTTTGTTTTGGAGTGAAGATCATTGTTGTAAATTTTGATATCACCAGGGCCACTTTGGACTGTTAGGCATGCTAAATATGCTTGTCTTTTGGGAGATCACTAAACATGATTATTTTTGTAATCAAAAATTTAAATGTTATATGGTTTTATGATAGCTGGGCCAATGTTATTGGGGTTTTGACAAATCCTTATTTTTTGTTATATGTTCTTTTTGCTTTGTATTAATGTAAAATCTATTTTTTCTTGAGCAAGAAAAGAATTTGTTGACAACCTTTTGGAAGTAGGGCCACAACTTTGATTTTTCATGTGTTCTCGATTTTCTTGTGAGAAATTCGAATCATCGAGAAATTGTCAAGAATTTGGTGAAACTTGGCCATGTTGGGAAAACTTAGTAAACACAAAACAAAAAAAACTTTTTTATGAAAATTTAATAGAAAATCAAAATTTTGGCTGTCCAATTTTTGTTTTAAACATTTTTTTAAAACTAAATAATTTTCTTTGATTTTTCTTGGGCCAAGTTTTTGTCGAGGTGTGAGTTTTCCAACTACTAGGAGGTTAACTTCCTTTATAGGATCTATTCTACAACAACAAAATGTTTTTTTTTGTAGGGGATCAAATTCCCACATTGTTGGTCTATATTCAGAGGGCTTGCTTCATTCAAAACATCAAAATATTGGTCATAACTAACCATTGAAGGTTCTTCAATATAAGCAATTTTTTTAGTGAGTAGTTCATCCACTAAAAAGTCTTGGCAACTTTCAATGGGGTCAACTTTGACATTCATAGTCGATCCAAATTTTAGCCCGAAAGCTCGAATGGCCTGGGATTGGCTTGAGTCCTTCTTTCAACCTCATATGACCAGTTCATTCACCTGGCATCATGCTTTTCTTGGCGACCCACCAGATTTTTCCTTGCCCTTGTTGGAAGTGTGGAATATTCTTCGCATCAATGTGCTCTTTCATATTTAGAAAACTCAACAAAATTCTATTTTCTCAGTAGCATAGTTCAAATGACTTTTCAATTGCTGATAAGTGCATGATTTATTCTGATTTTTGGCTCCAAATTTCAATTCAAGCGGAGAAAGTTCATATAGATGTGGAGCATCTTCGTGCTCTTATGCAGCACTGGAGTAATACCCCATGTACGATCACTCAAGTACCTTCTACAAAGCCTTCTCGATCTCGTAAAGTTTCTCGATTGCACTCTCGTCGGTGACTTCCCTCCCGATCTACAAAAAGACATTGGTCTCAATCGTCTCCTATTCGTCAACCTCAAGGCAACATTGGTGCTAGTACATCTCATCATGGTAGTGGATGGGTGGTTCGCCAGGTGAAACCAAATCCAGTTGTTGGTTGGGGATATCCTTTTCCCACGTGCGGAGTCACTCCAGCTAATGTGGTGGGTTGGGGTGTATCTGATGGCATTGATGGCTCTGGTATAGGTGATAATGTTCGCACGCCTATGGAGGATGGGTGGCTCATTTCAATTCCTTCTAATACTAGTTAGCAACATCTAGAGGGTTATGGACATTCACCTCGTGACCATACCCCCCATGATTGGCATGATATAATGCATACTTTTTGGTGTTGTGGTTGGTGACAAGTTTAAACCTATTTTTGTTGATTTCAGTAACTGCTTCCTAACTCAACCTGAGTTAGGATGACTACCTATTGGGGTGTGCCTATCCACCCATTTTTTTGGTTGTAAAGACTTGTATTTTTAAATTAATTAAAAATTAGGCCTTTACATTCAAAATTTATAACTTGAAGCAAAATACCTTTCTAATAACACAATCATCTAGTGTCCACCTAAAAGTGATAAATGACATGGTGAAATGCTTCACAAGAGGCTTAATATCCTTCCTCCCTTATGTTGGAAAATAATATTAATTTTCTCTTGAATGGGATGGGAGTCTTAAGTCTGAATAAGCCTGCATTTGAAACATGGTAATACACCTTCCTATTAGACAGAAATTTCATATTCATAATCATTTAAGCTATGTTTGTCAATAATATAAAATTTCCTTTTAGGCTATGTGACCATCTACTTGTGTGATTCATGTGGCAGACCAATATGGCTCTACATATGTAGCTATTGTTGCAGCTTTTGTTCTTCTTAACCATGTTCATATGTGTTGCCATTAAAAGTTCAATAGGGCTATATGGTTAAGCGCAATGCACCATTTTTTCTATTGGAGACCGCAACACTTTCCTTTCTAACCCTAGGAACCAATTTTTTTTCCAACTACCAAGTTCATGAATCTCATACTTGTATTATAAGATAATTGAACTTGGCTTTGTTACTTGAATTGGACTTCGGTCCAAACAAAATACCCCCAATGTTTTTCAAGACATGGCTATCGTTCAACATATATTTTTCGTGAGTTATGAATCGTAACGATGTTCACAAATATTGTGATTAGAAGGTCAATTGGGTTATATATTGATGTGTGATGCACATTTTGTACCATCCAAGACTGTAACACTTCCTTTATAGCCCTAGTGGCCAAATTATCATTCCAGTTGCCAAGTTTATGAAGCTTGTACTTGTATAATAAGATACTTGAAGCTAGATTTAGTCCCTGAAATTGATGTTGGTCTAAACGATACCCCAACATTTCTCAAGATAAAGTTGTTAGGATATTGAACAACATAGAAGATTGTATTGATCAAATAAATACTACACCATAGCCTGAGAATAGTCCATAGGATACGGAACCACCAAAGGCGAAAATAGTAGAGGTTATAACAATATAACCAATATTACAACAAATAAATAATATAATGTAATAATAGAAATTAGGTATGCTAACATCCTCCCTTATTACATTATTTGGGTAATAAGATAACTACTAGCTATACTAACATCCCCCCTGATTACATCATTTTGCAATACATAGAGAGTTGCAAAAAAATTCAAATTTGACACATGAAAGTGCCTTAGTGAAAATGTCTGCAACTTGAGCATCGGTGGGAATGTACTGAAGATGAATTCGGTGTCGTGGAACTTCATCTCGAATGAAGTGACATTGTGTGTCAATGTTTTTGGTTTTCTCATGATGCACTGGATTCTTAAGGTTTAAAACACTCTGGTTGTCCCAGAACAAGTGTATTGGAGATTTTTATGGAAGACCCATACTTGTCAAAATGCGATGCAACCATATCACTTCGTACACAGCTTCTCGTGCAGTGCGATACTCTGCCTTTGTAGATGAGATAGCAACCACCTGTTGCTTCTTGTTGTGCCAAGAGAAGGACCAGATCCAAGATGAAAAATATATCTTGAAGTTGAGTTACGATCATCATGACCCGACATAGTTAGAGTCTGTGTATCCTTGCAAGAAGAATTTGTCATTCCTCTTGTATTCTAGGCCATATTCCATAGTACCATGGACATAGTGAAGAACACGTTTTGTTACTTTCCAATGAGTGGTCTTAGGCTCCTACATGAACCTCGAAAGATAGTTGATAGCAAACACAATATCTGGCCTAGTGTTTGTCAGATATATGAGACTCCCAATCAGTTGTCAATAGAGAGTACCATCTACCTGATGTGAATTATCATACCGTGATAATCGAAGTCATGATTCCATCGGAGTTGCCATCTGCTTGCAATCAGTCATGCAGTGTCTTAGCATATTTTTTTTGATACACCTTGATGTAGTGCTCCTTATAGCTGACTTCCAGACCAAGATAATAATGGAGAAGTCTGAGATCTGTCATCTCAAAAGATTTACACGTCACTTTTGACAGCAAAGATCATAGTTTTTGAACTCCCTGTAATGAGCAGATCATCAACATAGAGTACAAGAAACACTATTTCAGAACCTTGTTTCTTGAAATAGAGGTTTGCATCTGATGAACATCTCTTAAATCCATGTTGCAAGAGGTGATTATCCATTTTTATATACCAAGCTCGAGGAGCTTATTTCAAACCATACAAGAACTTGACCAATTTGCACACTTTATGCTTTTGGAATTCCACTTTAAATCCTTCAGGTTGTGTCATGTAGACTTCCTCTTGGAGATCACCATTTAGAAAAGCACTATTGACATCCATCTGGTGAACTTTCCATCCATATTGTGCTGCCATAGCACAAAGAACTCGAATGGTGGTCATCCGAGCAGTAGGTGCAAAAGTTTCCTCATAGTCAATGCCTTACTTTTGCGCATAGCCCTTTGCAACAAGAAGGGCCTTATGCTTATCAATTGTCCCATATACCTTGTACTTGACTTTGAACACCCATTTGCATCCAATGGGCTTCTTTCTGTGTGGCAGATCGACAAGCTCCCAAGTTTTGTTCTTTTTCAGAGACTTATACTCAACATCCATAACAACCTTCCATTGTGGCTTACTAAGGGTATCTTGTACAGAAGCAGGTTCATGTTCATTCATTGAAGATATAAACACCCTATCATCATCTATATCCATATCCTTTGTTTCTCTCTCTAGATCTACATAAAGTTCCTCAAGAGATTGATAAAGATCATCAACCTCAGTAGTCTCTACTGTTGCTCTTTGCTATCAAGCCATGCTGCGAGTACGAGGTCTATCTAAAGTCAAATTTGGTGGAGTGGATAAATTTGAGTCTCTGATAGTATTTGTATACCATTTTGGATTCTTCTTCTATGGTGATGAAGAAAACAAAGAAGTAGAAGGACCTCCAGTCTTTGGTGATGAAGGGGACTTCTCATATTTAGATTCCACAAAATCTAGGTATACATTAGATGTTATTTGTGATGTGAAAGCCTTATAAAAAACATCTCTACTGACATGAATCTTCTTGGTAAAAGGATAAATCAAACGATAGCCCTTAGAGTTCTCATCATAGCCAAGAAGAATACACTTCAATGTCTTCTCATCTAGCTTCTTCCTTTTCTCTTTCGCTATGTGCATGAAAGCTTTACATCCAAAAATGCGAAGATGAGAGATGGAGGGTTTTCAACCACTCCATGCTTCCTATGGATTCATTCCTTTTAGGGCCTTTGTGGGTGCCCTATTCAACAGATATAATGTTGTGGTGACAACTTTTGCCCAATATTGTTGCTCGAGACTAGCTCCTGTGAGCATACAACGAACCATTTCCATGATAGAATGGTTCTTCCTTTCAGCAACTCCATTTTGCTAAGGAGAATAAGCAGTGGTGAGTTGTCGTTTGATCCCATGTGCAGTCAAAAATGTAAAAAAATACTTTGATGTGAACTCCCCCTCTCGATATGAGCAGAAAGTTTTAATAGAAGTCCCAGACTCATTCTCAATAGATTGCTTGAATTGCTGAAAGAAACCAAAGGCCTCATATTTCAGTTGGAGAAATAAAACCCACACTTTCATGAGTAGTCATATACAAATAACTGAAAATACCTATTTCTCCACAACTGAATGGTGTGAAAGGACCGCACAGATCGGTGTGAATCAATTCTAGAGGTTTCTTTGCTCTTGTAGAGCTCTTCTCAAAAGGTACTCGATGCTGCTTTCTTGCCAAGCAGTCAGAGCACACTGGCAATGTGGAATAAAGGGAAGAAAGATCCTTTACCATATCATACTTAGCTCAAGTAAGTAGCCAAAACTAAGATGTCCATATCTCTTGTGCCATAGGGAAGTTGCCTCCTTTGTAGAAACTATCATGGCAACATGGGAAGTAGAGATAGAATCTAAGGCAAATAAGCCATGCTTATATGAAGCTATTGCAATGTTCTTACCCCTCCTGGTAATAGAACAACACTTCTTACCATACTCAACACGAAAGTTTACAACCATATCCTTATCCAGAATTTGTGTGACTGACAAAAAATTATTCACCAATCCTGGAACATAGAGGACTTTGTCAATCTGACACTTGCCATCAGGAAGAGTGACTAAAACTGCACCTTCTCCCTAAACCTTGTAGGTATTTTCATCAACAATAGTGATAGGTTTGCACTCTTTGGCCTCAAATGATTCAAACCACAATTTGTTGCCAGTCATGTGCTTACTAGCGTCAGAATCGACATACCATACAGGATCCTTTTGCTTGTGGTAGTCATGAGCACCTTGTGTGCCCACTCAAAATCTGAGTCATATTCTTCAACAACATTCACCTTGGGTTGCTTGTTCTTGTTTTGTGGTTTGTTCTGGCTTTTATGTTTAGGTTGCTTATTCTTGTGCCAACATCTGTTTGTATCATGATTGTCTTTGTCACAAATTTTGCAATATATCTTTGTTTTTTGAGGTTGTTTCCCTTTTGAATCTTTGTGAGAATTTCCTCAATTATGAAAATTACCCTTCTTATTTGAACCCTTCCTGTTGGAGTATAGGTTTGTATTAGAAGAATCATCTCTCTGAAGTTGGCGCGCCTCCTCTTCTTGAAGCAGATTGACCAACTCAACAAAGGTAACTTTTATTTGTGACACCTGAAGTGAGGTGATCAACACCCTGTAAGAATCAAGTAAAGCTCTCAATACCACTGAAGTAAGGAGCTTATCATCCATAGTTTCTCCCAAAGAACTCAATTTTACTTTCAAATCAGACACTCTATATAGAAAGAGTTCAACTGTCTCACCCTGCTTCATACTCAAACTGTGAAGTTGAGATTGAAGGTAAAGAATGGTGGAATCATTATTTCCCTCATAAATGGTTTTAAGGGCATCCCATGCCTCTTTACCATGTTATTTTTCAGCTATGTGAGGTTGAACTTCATCTGAAACAACAAACAAGATGAGCACTCTTGCTCGACTGTCTTTCTTGTCAAATGCAATCTAATAAGAAGTTGGAGTTGTAGTTATTGTTGATGGATTATTATAATGTCAGGATTAAGCTTGGATGAGACGGTAATGGTTTGGTTCTAAATGAATTATTATAAGATGTCAGGAAAGTTCATAACTTATTATTTACAATATGTTTTTATTGATATAGAATGATGCCTAGTCTTATACAAACATCTATTTATACACATGATTGAATATATGAAACTCGTGAACACATGAGACTCATGAAACTGCAACCTTTTGTAGCTAATAATTATTTATTAGTATATTAACATGAAGAATATATAATTACTGAAGATCCAGTTGTGATATAATCTTCAAATTTACAAATATGACTCATTCGAAAGATGAGAACATTGCCTAAATCTAGATAATTGTGAAAAGTTATTCGTTGTTGATAGCTATATGTTTAATGTGAAGAAGTGCTTATGAGAACTATTAATGTAGCCTAGGAGCATGTTCATGTAAGCCTAAGGGCACCTTTCACATTTCACCCTAAGTGACTTCTATCCTTGGCCCTTCAATTCAAATTATAGGGGTTGATGGAATATGTGTAATCTGATCTTGTTAGACCAAGGTCAAAAGTGTGAAGAAGTGCTTATGATCATTATTCATGTAGCCTACGAACATGTTCATGTAAGCCTAAGGGCACCTTTCACATTTCACCCTTAGTGATATTGGTTAATCCACCTTTATAGATAACCTTGCTTAAAGGGTATAATTTATTATTATTTTATTGTAAGTTAACCTCAAAGTCAAGTTAATGTTGGCTTGAGGTTAACTACTCATTGGGGTTTTTGTATCATTATAAATTCCCTTAATGAGTGATCATTTGTATAAAAATTTTCTTTTTGCTTGAGAAAAAAGGTTGTACTCTGGTCCCCTACCCTTGAAAAATCACAACTCTCTCTTTTAGGGATTGAGAATTTATAAATAGATTCAATTTTCATCTCAATTGAGTTGTTATAGCTAGATCTCTACATATTTTTTTATAAAAAGTAATAAATTCTTTATTTTCATGTTTTGAATCTTCTTTGCTTTTATTTGTAACTGCAAATATTCTAGAATTCAATATCATTTTCTTGACATTTTCTTGCAACAACCTTCACAATACCAACACTCCACCACTATTGTGTATGCACTTCATCTTAGTAGAGAATCTGCTTTACCACGTCTAGATTGTAAGTTTTCTTCCTGAAGCATAAGTGCAACCATAAGGACTATAATAATAAAAAAATTAAAAGCTCATGATAAAATTTTATCAAGGAATATATGCATAATAACTAAAATATAGTCATTATATAATTCACATGGAATTCATTTTAATCCTAAAAAACAAATTAAAAAAACAACTTATTATTTTAATGAGTTATGAAATGAATATCATTCATATTATAATGACATTTTAACAAATCATAATGGCATTATGTTAATAAATAGTTTGGCAATATCAAAAAGTTGAAAGCTTCAATCCATACTCTGTCACATAATCCAACCAACAACCAACAAATCAAATAATCCAATCAACCATGAAGTCCAATTGATATCATCTTTTTCTTCTTCTACTCGCTTCACGAAATCAAAGTCCACTTTACCAAACCTGGATTGTTAGTTTCCTTCGATGCATTGATCAATAAATGGATCTCTTGAAACAATTTGTAATCCTTTGCGACATTATTTTGAATTTGCTCCTTTCAAAATTTTCTTGTCAACTTGAACTAAACTTACTACTTCCTCTAATGATGTAAAAAATAATTTAACTTCATGATCCTCTATTAAAACCCCTCTATTGGCTAGCCTATTTGCACATTTATTCTCTTTAACTTGTGTAAAATCAAACTTTGTATCTTCCTTCCTAGTCCATATACATAATGTTTGAAACCCTATCATTGTATTTTTCTTGAACTAATCTCATTCATGGTTTCAAAATTGGATCTAGATTGAGTGGTCTTTTATCACACCAAATATACATCCAAATAGATATTTTTTTCAAGTTCCCACCACCTATATTAGATTTTTTTTTTAATAAGCCATGTGTGGCTTCTATTGGGGGCTACTCCCATTACAAAAAAAAAAAATACATTGCTCTCATTACATTTCTAACAAGTTAATTAAAGCATGTGCAACTTCTAAGTTTCCTCAAACTGCTAAGTTTCCACAATCAACTGCTTTTATATCAGATGCCTTCCTAAATTTAAATTATGTCAAGATGAAATTCAACACCGCTAATGGCTAAAATATTTTCTACCCAACTTCCATATATAAATATCTTGTCTATAACAACCTCACAATTTCTTAATACCTTTTTTTAGGGTTCTTATTCATTCCCCTAATATTCCAAGATATTATTTTCATTGTTATTTTTAATTTTTATTTGTGGGTTTAGCCCCACTTCTTGTTAGCACTTGTGATATTTGCTTTTGTTTTCCCATATCAACTTCCCTATGGATTTCTATTTCTCTTTGTTTTTGCTTCTTGGGTCTTCCTCTTTTTTTCTTTCCCAACAATACTTTCATCTTCATCAATCTCTTCAATCTTCTCACATTGCTCATAGTAAGACTTACCATTTTAGATTTGCCTTGTTTTGAAGGATATGAAGTGCAAGGAATAACCTTAAAACTTCATTATGTTTCCCTAGAAACCCTAAAGTGCAAGGATGCTCTTCTGTAGCAATTATCTTCTTATTTTGCTCTAAAAACCCTAAATTGTTATGGGTTTCCTCCATCCTCATTTCTTTATTATGTTGCTCTTGAAACCTTAAAGTGTAAAGGATAACATCTTCATCCATTTCACTTTTATTACTTGGAGAGGATTCTATACTACTTGAGGAAAATGAAGATGATTTACCTAGAATAAATTTGACCTCTTTTGTTGTCCTTGTTTTAAGATTTCCTTCCACATCTTCTTTTGAGCGTTTAATTCCTTTTGAACTTCCAAAAAGATGTTGTAGATAGGATTTCTTTACCTCTTCTTTCAGAGTGGAATATCCTTGGTCTGATCTGGCTTCTATTACTGTATGATTTTCTTGCTTCATCTTGAATTTTATCTCATGGCTAGATTTTTTTGTCTCTTTCTTCATAGTTTTCACTTTGTAAACTCTTTCCATGTGTCCAATCTCATAACAATTGTGGCAACAAAATGCGATATTTTCATAATCTATTTGTGGATCCCATTCTCTTGATTCATATTTTATCTCTTAATAGATTATGGCAAAGGTTTTGAAATATCCGTAGCTACACATACCCGAGTATATATTGCATGATTTTTTTCCTTAGTAGTTAGTCCTTCCTTGATGAATTCCCCTAGGGTATTTCCAATATTATTCAGAACATCCTTATTTATAAGTTGATATGGAAGTCCAAAAAGCCTAACCCACACTAGAAGCTTCTTAAAAGTTTGTGTCAACAGAAAAAAAAAATCATTCCATGGTCTCAAATAAAATGCATCTCTTTCCCTAAACCATGGACCACCAACCATTATTTTATCCCTAATTTTTTAATTGGAAAATATGATGAGGAAAAAACCTTTATGAAGAAAATTCACAGAGTAATTTGAATTTAATCTCCATTTCTACTTGATCTAATTTTGAATCTCCAAAAACCCTGGCCATGATCTATGGAACTTACATATTAACCCTCTATTTTTAAGAACCATTATATCATGCTCAATCATCTCATCCTTGATACTCACTTCTAATGTAACATCTGCTACTGGATTGAACTTGTCATGTATTCGCTCTTCTACTTATCTCCAACTTGGGCCTCCATACTTTCCATTAGGGCTTTCAAAAATGACTTTCCTTCCATACTAGCTAATGGATCTCACTCTTGGCTTGCACTCACTCTTGGCTCACATTTTCTCTTGGATTGCACTCATTTCCAGCTTGCACTCTCTCATGTCTTACACTCGCTCCTGAATTGCACTCCCTCTTGGATCGCAATAGCCCTTGTATTTTATTTTTCTTGGTATTCCTTTGCTTTAGGAATTTTTTGAAAACAATGTTCCACGCATTCATGGTAAGGGTTTGAAGAATTGATGCATTCCAGATGAACCTGTTGCTCTTTTTCCTGATTGAATCTTGGCTTGCACTCCATCTTAGCTCACACTTCCTCCTAGCTTGCACTTCCTCTTAGCTTACACTCCCTCTCAGCTCACATGTCCTCTTAGATCTCACTAGATTTTCTTCAAGTGGATTGCACTTTACTTTCTACTTCCTGCTCACACTTCCTTGTTAGGAACCTACTATTAAAAATAAGCACACTCATACAAACACTGCAAATAAACATAAATGCTCAAAACACAACTATGGAAATATATGTGTAAAAATGAACAATCTCACAAATAACACTCAATTACGGGCCACTTTGAGGGGGCAACCTCCTTCAATACTTTCATTCAATTATGCAAAAATATACATACAATACTTCCCCTAGCATTTTTAAAGATTTTATCTACCACCTAATTCTTAAGGTTAGCTTACATGCAGAATGCCACCCAGGCTAGAATCTCCTACCTAAAAAGTAGTTCATTTTTTATAATAGTTACATAAAATGATACCACTTGTCTAGGCGCTTCTAGATCCACAACCATTACAAAATATTATTATGGGTATTGCCCACATTTACAAAATATTACAAAATATTAACATGGGTGTTCCCCACATTCAATAAGGACTGTTACATCATAGTGCTAGGATAGGGTCCTACCATGTCTTTCCCATTTAGAAATATTTGTCCTCAAAGTTGAATATGAGAAAACTGCTACTGAAGTTGTTGAAGAGGTTCCCACATTGCATATTTCATTTGTAATCCACACCATTGGACCAAAACATTGATCATAACATGTTGACAAAGGTTACGAGATCAATGGTCTCTAATGCATTTGGGTTCAAGAATGACGAAACCTTCCTCATCCAACGTTGGAAGTGTAGATTGCACTTGCACCTTGTTGCCAACAACTTGCTTGAGATATGAGACACAAAAGATAGGATGAAGTTTGGAACTAGCCGAAAGGGTTAGTTTATATGTTGTCAACCTGATCCGTTGTAACACCTTATAAGAACCATAGTATTTGGTGGTAAGTTTCTAACAACCATGAAGCTAAAGAGAGGACTGTTTTTACGACTACAAGGGAATGAAACCCATGTCACCAATGACAAAACTACATTCGATACAGTGTTGATAATATTGTTGTTTCATACGGTTTTGAGCCACATCTAGATTGACCTTGAGTTGGCAAAGAATGGGATCATGTTGGTAGAGAGTGGGATCCACAACTCGAATCTTGGAACTGCCTGGTATGTAAGAAATTGGTGTTGGTGGAGGTTAGCCATAGACTGCTTCAAATGGAGTCACCTTAGTGGCAATGTGATGTGTGGTGTTATACCACCATTTGGTCAAAGGAAGTCACTTGACCCAATGTGTAGGATGTTCAAAGGTGAAGCATCAAAGGTATGTTTTCAATCATTTATTTACAATTTTTGTTTGACCATTAGTTTGAGGATAATAGGCCAAACTCATCTTGAGATATGTTCCCTACAACTTGAAGCATTCTTGCTAAAAATTATTGGTAAAGGTATGATCCCTATCAGAGACAATGGATTTAAGCATGCTATGGAGACAAAACATAAAGTTTAGGAAGATTTGAGAGACAATGGATGCGATGTATGGATGGGATAGGGAACCAAAAAGAGCATACTTCAGAAGATTATCCATTATCACTAGAATAATCGATTTACCTCTAGATTTTGGCAACCCTTCAATGAAATCCATAAATATATATATCCAAACCTACTCATGAATCGATAGGGGTTGAAGGCTACCAAGAGAACTTACAGTTTCACCTTTCATGCACTAGCAACAATCACATTTGGCCACAAAATTATGAATGTCTTTTTTCATTCCTCACCAAAAACAAGTACACTTGGTTTGGTTACATGTTTTGAGAAAACTCGAATGACTAGATGTGGGAGAAAGCATGCATTTCTTGAAGGAGGTCCTTGATTTGTGATTAAGGGGGTATAATGATAGGGATTAGGTGTGTGATTAGGTTGATAAAGTTCCATTTTCCAAGCTGAAACTTTCTAGAATAGCTAAAGTCCTGGTAACTGAATGCTAGATTGTCACATGAGATGACTTGGACAAAGCCTTGAAGGTCACATTTTATCCATCCCATTATGTTGTTGATTTGCAGATTTATTGGCTTTGTCTTCGCCAAGAATAGAATAAAATCATCCAGGATTATGTGTATGAGTTCAACAGGTTACGTGTTTTGTTATGCATTTATGATCATGTAGATACCATGATTCTAAAATTTAAGAGTGGTCTTCATGCACATTTATTTTGGGAGGTGAAATATACTCCATGCACCACATTGGATGATGTGTTCAACCATGCTCAACTTGTGAAGGAGAAGTTCATTTCACAGTGTCGCGGTTATCGCTACTCGTCTGGTGGATCCACAAACGAGTCTCATCAACAACACCATGCACTAAGACCCTCTTCTTCTTATCCCTCCCCTTATTCTAATCATCTTGATTCTCCTAATTCACATGCTTCTAAGAAAACAATTCATTATTCTTCTACTTCTCGATAATTTTGTCGATATTGTAAGAAACCTGGGCATGATAAATCTGCATGTCCCAAGTTACAAAATTCTAACAAGAAGAATCTCATTGTACAGTCTGATGAGGGAACATTTGATAACCCCATCAAGGCTACTAGTGAGGCAATGATATATGAGGAGTTGAAGGGCAAACTAAACAATATCACATTAATGCATCATTCCATAGCCCGTGCTCGTGATAATTTGTTTATCACACGTGCACATATGCTGCATAATTTTGCTATAGATTGTATCATTGACAATGGCTCACAAAAAAATTTGATTGCGCAGTCCGTTGTTGATAGGCTTAAGTTTCCCACCACACCTCATCCATTTCCATACACTCTTGGGTGGAAGTATGATAACAACACTTCAGAGATCACACACATGTGCTCAGTTGCCTTTGCTTTTGGTCCTAACTTCACAGATAGGGTCACTTGTGATGTGACACCCATGGATTACTTTGGGTTATTTTTGGGCAAGCCATATTAGTATGATAAGCATGCTACTTATGATGTCTATCATAACACACACTGTTCTGCATGAAAAAAAATTATTTCTTGTTTGTAGTGTTCCCCCTACTACACATCGGGCTTGTACTACTTTGCAGATGACACAATTCATTGCCTTGATTTTTAGCACACCACAACAGTTGGATGTTCAATCACGAGTCCTTTTATCCACTTAACACCACCTACATTGGGCTCCTATTCCTATTGTACCTTCAACAGATCTAGATGTACATGTAGTTGTTCCTATTCCAACAGTTGTTCTTGTGGTTCCCGCACCTCCTCCTGTTGTTGCATCACCATATCTTCGTGTTTCTCCTACTTTTGCTCCAGTTGTAGCTCCTCCTCTAGATATTCTTTTGGTTCCCACCATTTTGCATCCTACCTTCTTCACATTGCAGGACTTTCAGCATTCGGTGGTATATCGAACACTGCCATTCATACCCACTCATATTGGCAGTCCACATTGCATCTACATGGCACCTCATTTTGGAGCATCTCCACAACCTTCGAGAGTCACACCATATTCCTTCTCTTTTGGAAGCATTGGAGGCCAATGCTTCTACGATGGGGAGGAATGATAGGGATTAGGTGTGTTTTAATAAATTATAGTTGTTTATTTTTAATTGTTGGTTGTTGTAAGGATTAAGGTGCATAGTTGTCATTAAATGTGACCTTATCTGTAACATGTGATGTATTGCCTATTTATAGGCCTTTGGTTATCAATGGAAATAGTTTTTTGGTTTGTCAATTCCTTTCCTTGTGCTTATGATTGTTGTTCCATATCATATAACTAGATGGTTATAGAACCGTGAATCTTGACCATCCCAAGTATAAGTAGGGCATGAACAAGGATCTTCTTGAAGTGTGCAAATGAGAGTTTGCATATAGGAATCCTTGACCAATTCCTTGACCACAAGAAAAATGAGACATGGAAGCAAACTCAAAGTGGTTTACCTATGGAGTAATACTAATAAACTTAACTGAGCCTAAACCAAGGCATGTACCTACCGCCACTGAGGAAGAAGAATTCAAGGGTCCTCATTACACCTCAACTCCACCCTTACCCCTTCCAATGGAGACTTAGTTTTATAGACTGATAATTCTAGCCATTGATAAATTTATAGAGCCATAGCAAGATTACCTATGATCTAAAAAAATGATATTTGGCAATAGTTTCACTTTTAAGCTTGTATTTGGGTCTAGGAGTACGACATCCAACTTTAGCTCTAATATTCCTAGGCTTGCTTCAAACTAAGATGATTTTGAATCCATGAATTGATTTGACATAAAATTTCATCTCCACCTTATTTGCATCTCTTATTCTTTCCCCTGATTCCTCCAACTTGTGTTGCTTATGCACTGATTCAATATTAAATCCAATTTGTGAGTCATGTGCTAGAAGGGAATTGTGCATCTCAGTATTGCCCTTAAAGACCCCTCCCTCTACCTTACAACACCAAATATTCCTAAAAAATATAAGATAACAATCCCTCGCAATATGCCCATAGTTATGACAACACACACACTTAAAAGGAACTCCAACGTAGTCCAAAGTTTGTACATGCATCCCTTTATTGTACTCCAACACAATTTTTCCCACCAACTCACCTCTCTGATCCACATCAAGTATCTTGACCACAATTATTATGCATGAGGACTAATATCTCACCCTCCAAGAAAGAACCAATGCATTTGCCTATGGCTTGGAAAACATCTCTACACCAAAATTGTAGTGGTAAACTTGATAACTTTACCCATACATGGTGAGCAGGTATACAATTAGTCCTAGGGTAAAAACAAGGATCCCACAATTTGAGGATTAACAAAGCTTATCCCCAAAACCATTTCTTTGACAAAATCTTCTCCACATCTTCCTTAGTCCTAAACTAAAATGACAACCACCCTCTTACCAACAGCAAGAAACTAGGCACATACCCTAGGACTTTCATCCATTCCCTGGTCATCTAGTCTACCAAGGATTTTTCAAAAATCTCATGCCCATAGAATATTCCAATAAGCATTTTTTCTAAGAGTTAAATAGCTTCCCTTATTTTCACATCTTCTCCTAGGATTAAATTTTCTTGGTTACTCTTCCTTTGAATGCACTTGCTTACCTTTTTGTGTGCTTCCAAGGGATTCTTCTTTGAGTTTTCTCCTTCCATATTCTTCTTCTGTGGCACCAACCAGGGTTCCTTACCTTTGTGTCATACCTTATAACACTATTTAGAGAAGTGTAACCTGTCTCGCTCTAAAAATTTTGAATCACAATCTTCAGTCCTATCCAAGAGTTGCAAGTCTTGCGAAATCGACACTAGCTTAGACCCATTCCTAAAGTCTTTGAAAGGTGACTTCCCTCATCTAGACTTCCTTCCATTATAAAATAAGGAGACCCCCTCATAAGGATCCATCGAAATAGTCCATTGTTGATTCTTCAAACCCTTATTCTAGTAAAGCCTTAAACCTTTCTTCCCTCTCATCATCCTCCATTCTTAGGTTTCATCTCTCCTTGATGGTATTTTTTTTAAACAATTTAAAAGGAAAAATTATTTCTAAACTTTGATAAATTCATTATCTCATTAGATGAAACGATCACACAATAAATATTTCCTTTCAATAATATTGACCCCAAAACCATTAAAACCCTTATGGGTTAAAAATACCTCAAAAATTATAGATAAGAGAAAAAAAGGTATTTGACGTAAAACTTATCACCAAAAAATAGCCTTGACCTACCCCAAAACTATCATCTCTTGTATCATCACCACTATGGAGCTTTGTAACCACAAATATGTTTTTGAAATCTTGCACAATCTCCTTCACCAGTTGTTGGAAATGGTCAATCCATTATCTCAATAGATGATCCGACAAATCTAAAACTTTTCACAAAAAATAGCCCTTTGCTACTCCCAAAATTGTCACCCCTTAAAACACCTCCACTATGGAGCTATAGAACCATAGATTTATCTTGAAATCCTACACAATCTCTCTCACTGGCTATTGAAACCTGCCACCAAAATAACCCTGGCCTACACATTTGTCTTAAAATATTGTGCAATCTCCCTCACCAGTTGTTGGAAAATGTCAATCCCTTATCTCAACATATGAGTTGACAAATCTAAGAATTGCCATAAAAAACAACCTTGGGCTACTCCAAAATTGTTGCCCCTTATAGCATCACCAATGTGGAGATTTGGAACCACATATTTGTCTTGAAATCCTATGAACGCTCCTTCACCAACTATTGAAAATGGTCAATCCATTATATTTTGCCCGTAGATTTTTAGCAGGTTCAAGTATTATCAAGCAATACATGTATAATAGTCTTTATAACACCACTATGTAGTAACAGTGTAATACAAGTATAATTGATTTCTGTGGATGCAAAGACATGACACTTGAAAATAAAATGGTAGAATCAAATAAAGCAATGAGATAAAAAAAATTGCATAAAATAAATATGTATTCAATGGGGGGGCCAATAGACTCCTTTGTTACAATCAGTATCCAATGTGAATATTTGATACAATAATTTACAGAACTAGGGTTCTCCGAAATCCTAGTTAGATATAACAGAAGTGTCTTCATATATGAGTGTTTCCTTGATCCCAATAGGTTGAGTGGGCTTTGAATATCCAATGTGGGGCCGCTTCAGCTTCAACAGACATCAAAGAATATGTTGAATTCGTAGATCTGTGTGTAAAAAAAAACACAAGAGCATCAATAATACCTGTGAGGGCTCCACAGTATGAGACCCTTAAAAATTAACAAAACCCTAGCTTAAGAATCAATTTAAAATGCATGCCAAACCAACGAAAAAATGAAATAAAACAATACTAAATATACTTTGCTTCGTTGTTGCAGATTTCATGGTGTAGCAGATTCATATCTTCGTTTTAGTATCGCAACAATCTATGATGTGAGCTTCGTAAGCTCTGGTTCGCACCTGGGACTGTCACAGGCTCTGGAAGGAGCTAGACAGGCTCTACAATGAGCTTGGCAAGCTCTGGTGTGCACTTACAGACAGGGTAAGCTCTGGTGGTGCTTGGTAAGCTCTACAACGAGCTTTGCAAGCTTGGCACAACACTCGTAGGGTAGGGCTGATCTGCAAAAATAGATCAGGAAGGATGGCGATAGAGGCGACCGATGGAATACGGCTATGGCGGCGAGCGAGGATGGATGGACGATGGCTGGAATGATAGAAGTATTGTTGGCTTAGCTAGGGCATCAGATCTTCAATTCTCTCTCTCCACTTCACTAGGGCATCAACAAATGCTTCTCCAAGTATATCTCTTAACCTCCAGGTTCCAGGGTTTGGGCATTTGCAAAATACCCTATTTATAATCCAACCTAGGGTTTTCTTAGGGTTTTAGCCTTGCACTTTTGATCGTGTGGCTAATATTAAGTCATATCGTAGGGTTGAGATTAATTTTTGAATGTGACATGGATTAATGTAAATGGATGGTGGAGATTAAATGGAATCGGATGGCTAAGGTTAATTGAGTTTATTTATATATATTTTATAATAAATATATTGAAATATAATAAAATATTATATAAAATATAAAATATTATAAAATAATATTAAAATAAACCCAATTAGGCTAGGAAATGGCGAGAATGTGGATTTGGGCCAAATAATTGGCAGGAAGGTGGAATGGAAGATAAGTGGGTGGTGGGATGGTTAGGATGGAGGTTTAGTGGCTGCGATTTGGTGTCTACAGATGCCCCTTTTTGTACCATATTGTGTGAAACACAATGTGGTGCAAAAATACGAGACACCTGCTTGGGCTATGGGCACAAAAGCAGCTTCTCTCTGTTGTTGGATTTGTGCATTGATGTTGAAGACAAAAGAATAAAGAATTTTTTTTGGAGTTTTTGTAGCTTACCCCCTCAATTGGCGAATGAGTTACGAATGTATCTCACAAGACAATTGAAAATGAATGATATAGTGAATTTGTGCAATTGCTAAATGAATGATGTGAAATGCAAATGATTGTGGATGATATGAATGATGTAAAATGTGATACCGTTTTTGCCCCAATGGTGGGAAGGGGGTTGGTGTATGATACCATGTGAATGTAGACAATATGAATGATGTAAAATGTGATATCGTTTTTGCCCAAACGGTTGAGAGGGGTATTTTTCTAGCGTAGATGTTATGATCACGTGAGGGGTATCCCATCATGGGAAAATCATAATGTAACGTGGTTGCCCCAAATTTTGGGATGATTCGATGCTTGCTAAATAAGCTGCCACAATGGCGTCATTGAGTATGCAATGTATGAAATATGCATGATGACTAAGTCAATCGTAGGGGTGGGGTAGTGACTGTAGAAATTTCTTCGTCAATTCCATCATGGAACCAATCAACCTACCGACATGTCCTATACTTTTACTGTTGTCGAATGAATGAATATTTGAGATTTTGATTTATCTGTGTTTTCTTGCCCCATAGACAAGGACATCAATGATTGATTGCGAGAAAATTGTTCTTGGCAAGGTTGCATTCAAAATGTGAGGTGCCAAATGTGATTGTGATTTTTGATGATGATATAATTGATTATGATCATGAGCAAGTCTCCATATTGTACATTATTCATCTTACCGAATTGCATGGATTATCATCGCTGCAATCGCCAAGTTTATAGAATAACATACTAGATATGAGGTTTTCTTGGATGGCCTGGACAAAATAAAAATGATGAATGATATATGCATAATGATGATGGAAGAATGTGATGACGTAGATGATGAAGAATTTTGGGATGTTTATTTTGCAAAAATGTGACCTTGTTTGGCATGTTTCTACAATGCAATATGTATTTGTGAAGAATTTTGTTTTTTCTCAAAAAATATGCATGCAAAACTATTTGTAATTTCACAAAATCAACTTTTATGATGTACATGATGTATGGATGAATTTTGGTTCGGATTTGATGATGGAAGCTACCATTTTAGGAGTTTTTGACCTCATTCTCTTTTGCTGCTAGGCATGTGCCTGCGCTTGGCATGTTCAGCAGGCGCCTGCATGCACCCGCAATGTTCAGGTGTAGCTCTGCGTTTGAATGTGCTAGTTAAAGCTATAAAAAGCTTTCTAAGGAATTTTTAGGCTCATTTGTGCGCTATAAACTTTGAGAAGCTGCGTTTGAGGAGGGAAGTGACTTAGTGAGCTAAGTGAGGCTTGTGAGTGTGCAGAGGCGATGGCGACGGAGGGCCTTGGTGCTACTGGTGGAGTGGAGGCAACATTTGTCTCGATAATACCCAAGGTTTCCTTTGTGCAAAAAATTGTTTTTAGTTTATTTTTGAATTTTTATTTTATTTTTTTTATTTTTTGAATTTTTAAAACTAACAAAGTGTTTTCGTTTGTTGCAGCTGAGGGATATTGAGCCTCGACATCGCTTTTCTCCTCTCATTTTGGGGATGAGGAAGAAGCTTTTAGAGGAGGATTAGGGGCTGCTGAGTACGGTAGGCCTAGATGGTGTGGCTCGATTGGATGTGGTGAGGTCTAATGAGGGCTACCTCTCAGCTTTGATCAAGAGGTGGGACCCAGATAGAGGGACTTTCTAGCTGCTAACTGGAGAGGTTATTGTCACTCTTGAGGATGTTTATCGCATTCTCAAGGTGCCAGTAGAGGGAGATAAGGTGATGGTGGGGAGGGATAAGAAGGCAAATATGGAGAATATGTTTGGAGATCAGTGTCAGGAGGTCCGAATAGGGGATGGAGGGATACTATACCTAAGCATGTACAAGGCAAAGGAGTTAGATGCACTCCTTGCCTTGATCATGTTCGTGTTGGCCAACATAGTGCTACCTAATAGCACTGGTTGTAGGTTCCCTTGGAACCTATTGGGCTTAGTGAGTGATATATTGATGGATCCTCAGGAGTACGCATGGGCACCTACTTTATTGGTGCAGCTATACCGAGAAATATATGAGGTGGCACGGAGGGGGAGAAAGGGGATTGGGTGCAGCTTTCTCCTTCAGTGTTGGGCTTGGCAGTATTTTGCAGTAGCTCAGCTCAAGAGGTTGCCATGTTAGTCATGGTAGATGGATGAGTTGTATGTGACGCGATGGGCTATGGTCGAGGAGGTTTAGCCTAGTCAAGAGGTACACACTGGGTAGTGGTATCGAGACATGTGGTCAGGATTGGCTCGGGTAGACGTGCGATGGAGGCCATGAAAAGGAGCTAGGTGGGATGGATATGGGAGACAGCTACGACGGGTATGGTAGGGTCGATGGATAGTTGGGCGGAGGGATGAGGAGGTGGGGTACTTCCAGTACTCATGGGTGCTAAGGCAGTTTGGTTTGCCTCAAGGAGTTCCTGATGAGCCGGTGTTGTATCGACGGGTAAAGGATGAGGTGACACTACCTTGTCCCAAACCATGGCGGGTGCCATTGGAGGATGATGAGCAGTTGGAGGTGGCTAATGTGGATGATGTCGGTGTGACTCCGGAGTATGTGGAGTGGTTTGGTGCCTAGCCAGTATGGGTACCAAAGGTGGTAGGTGAGGATGCGACAGCAGTGGGGTCGATGTCGACTACGAAGAAGACGAGGTCTCAGTGGTCGATGGGATGGAGATGGTCGAGGGTAGTGGCCCAAAAGGATCTAAAGGTGGGTTTGGCAACAAGGGAGAGGGAGGATGATGAGGATATGGGCGAGATCTCTAAGGTGTCTAGGCTACGGGTTGATCTTGAGCAGCTATGAGAGGAGTGAGAGACTATGCTAGAGTCTTAAAGGAAGGCCAGGGCGACTATAGCTTGGGAGTAGGAGATAGTTACAAGGCCACTAGCAGAGATTTTGGTGAAGGAGCGATGATATAAGAAGGACTTGCGGTGAATTTGAGCTAGTGAGGCATACACACATTCCTTGGAGGATGTGTGTATGCAGCATCACATCACCTTGCCAGATCCTCCTCTTCATATATGGCCGAGCCATCGAGGCAGACAGAGTCAAGGCAGAGTACTATGTTGAGGGCTCCTACTGGGTCTCAGGGGTCTTCTCATGGATAGTTGATGTAGTGCTTATATGCAATATTTTGTACATGTGAGCCTTGGTGCTCCCTTTTGTAGCCTTCTTGGCACTCTATTGTATATTGGATGCTTATATATATACATGGCCTTTTCATATATACGTGTTGTATTTTTGTGTGGATGTTTTTGTGTTATGCAATGCTTCATTTAATTTTTATGATGATTTATGCAAGCTAATGACTATGATGTATATGCCTAATGTTTATTTTATTTGATGTATGCAAGCTAATTATGAGTTATTATTGTAAGTAAATGCATGACGACTGTAAACTATATGCAATCTTATGAGAATTCGATATGATTAATGCAAGTTAATGCTAAATGAATGCATACTTACATGATAGGAATGCATGTTGTTCATATGATCTATTATAGTTTAGAAATACTATTGGCCATTTTTGTTGTCCATTGTTTGACAATTGGGAGTACCCAATTTTGTTATGTTTTGCAACTCGACTTACCATGAAGACATGAATGTGGACATGTCAAAAAATATGGATGTTGATGTGGAAGAAAATATGGAATTTGACACGGAAGAAGATATAGATGTTGATATGGAATGAGTACGACAAAATTTTCAGACTCAAACATACTAGTGTTATCAACCAAACTCACTTGGGTTGTCTAACTTTCTTCAGGACCAATGTGTGTGCAAGTGAGGTTCAATTACCAAATATTCGAGTGTGACAATGGTCCTATCAATCAAGAACCAGTGTGTGTGAATGTGAAGTTCATTGACCCACTATGAGTAAATTGGGCATTACATATTATGAAGATTACCTAAAGCTAGCTTGCCCTTATGTGCGGTCAAAGGTATTTTGTTTGCCACGGAGACATGTCGCACCGCATGAGCTTACTCCACTGCCAGTCAAACGTCTATAGCCTCGGTGAATATTCACTCCATAGTCCAATGGGATTTGATCTTTTAGGCCTTGGGGATGACTACCCATCCTTGTCAGGGGCGTGTAGTATGAATCCTTATGACTTTAGGGATCAAGGGTATTTAGGATTTTTATTTGTTAATTTTGTATAGAGCTTTGGGAATTAGATTCTCAATCGAAGTGTGATGAGAATTGTGACCCTATCCTTACTACTCTATGTTTTTATCCTTATATTTTAAGAGTAATTGAGGTAATGGTGAAAACCACTATTTTTGCTTTGGACTATGTTTCATGATGGGACAAGCTAGGATTATCCCTTTTCACTTCAAGGTACTACCCAAGTATGGCACTAACCCTTGGTCCTAAAGAAAATTGGACATCCACTTGGAGGTTGCTTTCAACACTAGTAATGGCTGAGTGACTAAAAATTTTAGGCTTTTGTGATTTTGACATGTGATGTTATTGGCTTATGAAAGTTGCATGATTGTTTCAAACTAGGTACCCCCAATTTCTATAACTTTGACTTTTTGTTTGTGGCCATATCATCATTACTATGCCGGATCATTGAGCATGGGATGGGATGAATGCAAATGTGTATGCCTAGTGTAATGACTGTTAATATGCAAATGGAAATTGTACAATGTAACGGAATATGTATGATTGAATGTAAATGCCTAAATGCAAATGAAATGTATGCAATGTGGAAATGCCTATGTAAGAGCATGCAACTTGTTTGTTTTGAATTGTTTTTTTTTTTTTTTAAGCCATGTATATATACATATAGTGTGTCACGTTTAACAATGGAATGCTTTTAAATGAAGAACATTAAGTGGTTCAGGATCCTCTTTACCCTCTAAATCGGCAAGCCTATAAGTACCATTACCCACTTTTTGAGTGATCACATATGGACCTAACCAATTTGCCACAAATTTATCACGAAGATGTGGCAATGCATTGGTGTTTTGTTGGTTCTATTTGAGCATGATATCCCCTACTTAAAATTCCCGAAGATGGACTTTAGAATTGTAAGCACGCATGAGGCGGTCTTGATAAACTCGTAAATATTCTAATGCGTTGACACACCTTTCATCTAAGAGTGTGATTTGGTCAAGTCATGCTTGTCTAGTTGTATCATCATCTATGAATTCTTGCAAGTAAATTCATAAGGAAGGAATCTCGAGCTCAAGAGGCATAATAGCTTCCGCTCCATAGATCAGATAAAATGGTGTTGCTTTCGTCGGCGTTCAGATGCTTGTTCGATAAGCCCAAAGTGCCAAAGGGATTTGTGTATGCCAATATTTATAATTTTCTTTGACAAGTTTCTTAAGAATGACAATTAAGGTCTTGTTGGTAGTTTCAGCTTGTCCATTTTCTTGTGGGTGATAAGGAGTTGAGAAACTATGTTGGATATTACATTTCTTGCAAAGTTTTCTAACATACTTGTTCTTAAAAGACTTACCATTATCCAAAATGATTTTAGAGGGGATACCAAAACGACAAATGATGTGATGGAATATGAAATCCATAATTCTAGGTCCTGTCATACTGGTTAGAGGGATTGCCTCAACCCACTTTGTGAAGTATTCTGTGGCAGTTATGATGAAAGTATGATATCCTGAAGAGGAGGGTAAAATTTTATCGATTAGATCGAGGCCCCATTGTGAAAAGGGCCAGAGACTCTATATAGGCTGTAAAGCTTATGATGGTACATGTGTTAAATTGGCATGTGATTGACATTGTTTGCAATTTTTGACCTATGTGCAAGAGTCATGTTCCATGGTGGGCCAATAATAACCCATGCATAAAAGACGCTTTGCAATGGTTGTTCCACTGAAATGACCACCACAAGTACCATCATGGGCTTCCTTTATAGCCCTTTGGGCCTCTTCTGGTTTGAGGCATCGAAGCAAGATTCCATCATAACCCCGTTTATACAACACGTCACCCAAGAGAATGAAACGGGCTACCCTTTGCTTGAAGGCACGTTTGGCAGACCGAGACATGTCATATGGGAGTGTTCTAAATTTTTAAAAGGCAATTATGGGGTTTGACCAAGGCTCACATGATTCCATGTGGATCAAGCAAACATCTTTTCCATCTTGTGGGTTAGCACGCTTCACGGTTGCTTTAGAGATTATTGAGATTATTAGGGGATGTACCTCTCCTAAGTCATTCTTTGGAATCAAGGATCCAACAGAGGCCATTGCATCTAAAAATTTGTTAGTTGAACAAGGCAAGTTATTGATTTTATATCATTCAAGTTTTGATAACAATTTCATTGCTATTTCATGATAAAGCTTAATGGTAGGTTCTTTGCATTGGTATTCTCATGTTACTTGTTTTACAACAAGTTGAGAATCTTCAAATATTCGGATACGCTTAATACCCATAGCTATAGCTGATTTAAGACCTAATATTAAGGCTTCATACTATATTGTGTTGTTTGTGCATGAGAAGTCTAACTTGAATGATAAAGGGATTGGAATCCCCTGTGTTGGCAATTTTGGATACTTTGGGTACATTGCCCTTACTCAAGTGTATAAGTTGTCATTGATGTCAAGAAGCTCTTGAAGGATTTTGGTTTGATGTCAAATAACTTGTTTTGATGAAGGTTCGGCATGACAGTTTCAAAGGTCTTTTGTTAACCCCAAGTTGGCAAGTTTAAATATTTCAGGTGGATGCATTAATTTAATGCAATTGGGTCCAGGAGGAAATATTTATTTAAATAATTAAAACCTTGCTAAGGTTCCCTTTAATTATTTTTAAATAAATATTAATTTATGGTTTGCAATGGGTTCTCCTAATCCATGGCACAAATGTCTAGGTGGGCACTATGTTTTAAACTCGATGGGCGCTAGCCCAAGACCTCCGCCGACATGGTAAAATCCCCGCCGATGTCGAAGAGCTCATGGCAAGGATTCATATTAATACCCCTCGGTGAAAACAAAGAAAAATTCCATCCAATTTTCGAAGAGTTGCTCGCTGATCCCTTCTGTGTCTTCGTCGGTTTTCGTAATCCGCTGATCGTTTGTGTGTCTTCGCCGGTTTTCGTAATTCGTTGATCATTTGTGTGTCTTCGCCATTTTTCGTAATCCGTTGTTCATTCGTTTTTCTCGCCTTTTATCGAATCCACCATATAGCTTGTTGTCTGCAAGTTCGTGTCAGAAGGAAGAGAGGACTGTGTTTTATTTTTCCTGACACAGAAGGGACAAGTGTAACAGTATGAGGTTTTAACCTCACCGGGTGCCTTTGGCGCACCGGTAGCGGCTAGGCTATTGGCGCGCTACCCGAACGGGAGGTTCTACGTTCGAATCACGCAGAAGGGTTTTTCGTTGTGGACGCAGCGGGTGATGTTAGATTTCGGGCGCAAATTTCTCCAAAGCGATTTTTGATGTTGGCTAAGGTATTTTCGAAATTAATCTTTTGCTAAGTGTATGTTGCGGATGGAGGAAGTTTGTTAAAAGAAAAATAGCTTAGGAGTTATAAGGAGTTTCAAAGCTTGTTGTTATTTTGATAAAAGATTATTTTGAAAGTGTTGTTGAAATATCCTATTGCATTCTTATGAGAGATAAAGTTTATTTTTGATAAGACTATAAGGGAGAAATAAGGTGTATAATGGATAATTTTTTCTTGTAATGTTGAGAGTGCTTTTGGTTGTTTATGGAAATGAAAGCATGATGTGTTAAGGTTAATTGCTTCTTGTGTGAAAGTATGAAACCTTAAGTGGACAGCTTTGAGATTGACATTTGCTTTCATTAAGTTGGTTATAATCAAGCTATTATTTACTTGGTTAAAGTGTTGGGCTTACTCCTTTGTTGATGAATTGAAAAGTTGTTTTATGCTATTGTGAGTTGAGTTGGTGGATGCTTTTGTTAAAACAATATTGGAGAGAAAAGGAGTTCTACTTGTTTCCTTTTTTGATGTTGATTGTGAAATGCTTCAAGGTTGTGTTTTGAGCCAAATGGTGTTGATTGAACCTTGTTTGATGAACATTGTTGTTGAAGCCCTATTTGATGGTGAAAAGAACATGAGTATCATTGTTATGTGATTCTTTGCATAGTTGGCAATTGTTGGGGTTTCATGTTCTTGAAAGAAAGCATTCTATCCTATCCATTTTAGATATTGAGTTGAGTTTTTAGATTTCAGATTGAGATTGAGCTGAGTTGATTTGAGTTGAGTTTTGAGATTGGGATTTGAGTATAGAACATATTGAGTCTCTAACAATTATCTTTATGCTTCTATGAGTTTGAAAAATCACATTGGGTCTCTAACAATTCACTTTGTGATTTCCTACTAAGAAAGTTTTTCTTGGTGAGCTTGCTGAGTTTTTGGACAGGTTCCAGTGGGGACTTGTGAGCAGTTTTTGGACAGGTTCCGGTGGGGACTTGTAAGCAGTTTTTGGACAGGTTCCGGTGGGGACTTGTGAGAAGTTTTGGACAGGTTTCGGTGGGGACTTGTGAGCAGATTTGGACAGGTCCTAGTAGAGGACTTGTGAGCTGAGTTTGATAGTTCTATCAGAGAACTTGAGGACAGAGGAGCATTGGTTATTTGAGAAGAACCTGAGGACAGATTTGGCAAGTCTTTGAGAAGGCTTGTGTGCAGAGGATTGATTTGTTCAAGTGTTGAATAGATCTGACAGACAGAGGAAGACTTGTACTAGACCGACTGACTGTGTTTGGTATAGGTTGCAGAGCTGCTGTGGACGTGATCATAGAAGGCAGAGGTCTCTTAGGCTAAGCATTGAGGACAGGAGGTCTTTGGTGGAAAGGAGTTCCACATTTTGGCAAGAGGTAGAGGCAGTTGACCTTCTGAGGGATCATTTCCAGAGCAGAGGGGAAGGTATCTCCTTTGAGCAGAGGCTCATAAATTCAGATTGGGGGAAGGTATCTCCTTTGAGCAGAGGCTCATAAATTCAGATTGGGGGAAGGTATCTCCTTTGAGCAGAGGCTCATAAATTCTGATTGGGGGAAGGTATCTCCTTTGGGCCGAGGCTCATAAACATTGTAATTGGGAAGGATTCCCAAAGAAATTTGAGATAACTTTTAGAGAAAATTTTTGTGGACGTAGCCCAGCCATTCTGGGTGAACCACGTTAAAATTGGTGTCACTTTGTGAATGATTTTGTGCATTGTTTTGATATTACTTTGGGTATATTGCTTTACTGTTTTGAAGTATAAAGGAAAAAGTAAAAAGAGGTCTTATACTGTTCACCCCCCCTCTCAGTATAAGCTTGTGTTCTTCACCCTGTGGTGTGTGAAATACAACTCCTACACCTTGACCTTTTTCACACTTAGATCCGTCAAATAATAATGTGATGTCGACATCCTCCTCAGGAATGATATATTTTCCTTCTTTAGTGACTAAAAATACCAAATCATCTGGGAGCTCAATAATCAAAGGATGATCACTAGGTAGTGGAGCTTCTGCAAGTTGATCGAAAATGACCTAACCTTTAATGGATTTTTGGGTAATGAATTCGAGATCAAATTCTGTAAGCAACACTATCCATTTAGTGGTACGGGTATTGTTATAAGTGTGAGACATCATGTAACGCAGAGGATTTTCTCTAGCTATGACATAGGTTGTTTGGATTAGCATATAATCTCAAAGTTTATTAGTGGCTAAAACCACTGCTAAGCATAACTTTTCTACATAAACGTATCTTGTTTCATAACTTACCAACATTCTACTCATGTAATAGATTGCTTGCTCTCGATTTTGTTCATTTTTTTGTGCAAGCATCGTCCCTAAAGCAACCTCTGTGGCTGAGACATATAGACGGAAAGGGACCCTCGACTTAGGAGGAGTTAAACCTGGTAGGGGTGAAGGAGGAATGGAACAGGCTAAAGCCCTTAACAATTCCTTGAATAGGATGAACTCCGAGAGGGAGGGTGGGGAGGAAATTTGGTCCAAGTCAATGAGGCTACTATCAATTGGAATTGGCTTAGCCAAATCGTATGGATTGCGGAGCGGGGTGAATAAGTCAATAGGATTCATATTGACTTAGGGGAATGGAAGGTGGCTGGGATGGATGCGTGGATGGAACAATTGAATCGGAACTGATGTCGAGGTGTGGTATCCCTGTAATAGTGAACGTGAAACATCAGAGCAACATTTTTCTCTCTTTTTTTTCTTTTCTTTTTTTTTGTATGTTTTTGTTTTGTTTTTTTTTTTGTATGTACATATGTTATAATTCTTGGCTTATGTGGGGCTCAAGATGGATTGCCAGGTGGATCATCTTGCTCTTGTGGAAGAAGCAAGCAAAAAATGGGATGTTGGATGGGAAACATTCGGAGGTAAAACTCTTCATGTTCGGTGATGGGGACAATGGGGATTGATTCCTCTTCAGAATCGTCAGAAGCATTTGATATGACTTCAAATTCTACATAACTTTCATCATCGAAATCAAAGACTGGATAGGAGAAATTTATGGGATCATCCTCATCTACTTCATCAATGCAAAGTCCTTTAAGGGTCTGTTCAAGAGAGGATGTTGATGGCAATGGATGCATGGAGGCCTCTTCATTATTGAGGCTAAGATTTTTGAAGGCCTTCTCAAGAGAAGCGATGGAGGACAATGGGGTATAACCTAATCCAAAATGATCATGAGCACCTCTATATGGGACATCTAGGATATAATGCATTCCTTGTTCATGGGAACCTAAACCTTGACCTTGACAATGGAACATGTTGAAGTATATAGCTGGAAACTCTTCCACGTGACGTATATTGGCGCACCTAAGCTCTTTTAGTTCTTTGGGTGGGTTTGCCCCAGTTGAGCAATCCAACCCTCCATAAACAAATTTAATGCTATTTGAAGCGGTACTCATGTCGTAGAAAAAACCTATAGATAGAGAACGATCTTTGGGAAGTCCAAAATCCTTGGTTGTTGGAATGGCTAAGGGGGTGATGGTGACATCTTGGACCACATACTCACCTATACCAGGATTGGTGATGTGGAATTTGACTTGGGTTGATGATGTGGATGGTGAAGGCTCTGATGGCTCTAGATTGGTTGTGGATGGTGGGGAATTAAATATGTCGTAATAAGAAAGTTCAACTTGTGACACATCGGTTGATGGAGTTGGATTGGATGGTGGCGGGGCATGATTAGATGGTGGTGTGGAATGATGAGATGGCCTAGAAGAAGTGATTTTAGTGGAAGAATTTTTTGTGATGTACGATGTGCTAATGAAAGCTTGTCCGCAATTACATGTATAAGAAGAAATGGATGATTGAGAAGATGATGTGATGGGTAGCTCCTCTATGATGGGAGCCTTAGAAGAAGATGAAGGTGGATTAGAGGAAGAAGATGGATTGGAAGATGATGTTGATGGATCTGATGATGGTGCCAAGAAAAAATGTGTGGAAGGTAACATGGATTCATAGGGATTTGAAATGAAGTTACAATACTTAAAGGGTTCAACATCCGTAGGGATGCAATGGACTTGTCCATCATGAACATATTTTAAGCATTGATGAAGAATTGATAGGACACATTTCATTTCCCTCATCCAAGGTCTACCAAGGAGTATATTATACGCCATGGCACCTTCCAAGATGTGAAACATGGTGTGAAACATTTTTGCCCCTACTTCTATAGGTAAAACGATAGTGCCAAATGTGGTACACAAAGCATCGTTAAATGCTTTGAGGGTGAGTGATGACTTGGTAATGTGGGATGGCGGTAAGTTGAGATGGATAAGGGTAGTGGTAATAATGATGTTGATTGACGATACGGTATTGATTAACACTCTTTTGAATGGCTTTCTATCTATTAAGGCCATTATATGCAATGGAGGGTTCACCGATTTTGAACTCATTGGTTTTATCTCAAAGTCATAAAAGGTGATTGATGGGTCCATGCATGTTCTAACACTCCCTACAAAATTGTTGAAGGCATTGGAGTCTTGGGATTCTAACTCAATTGAATTGAGTATTTCCATAAAGCTTCTCTATGCCTAGGGGATTGTTGAATGAGCTCATAGACAAAAAGTTTGGCCGATGCCATATTCAAACTAGTGGTTAACCGGCTGGTTAAGGTTACCGTTGGCCTAATCGAATGAAAGGATAGATGGATGGGATGGGTTGGACAGATTTATGGGAGGATATGGATTTGGAAATGTTTGGATGGATGGTCTTTTTGAAGGTTGTTGATCATGTTGTTGATTTTGCATTTGCCCTCTAGTGACCACATTGACTGCTCCGATAAAGTTTTGATATTGTTGACATGATTTACTTGATTAGGAGGTTGTTGTTGATTGTTACCTCCTTCATTGTGTTGAACCTCCCCATGGTTAGGTAGAGGTGTTTGATATATGTCCAAATTTTGATTTTGTGGAGCTAAGGGGTTATCCACGTTGATGGCCCCTAAGTATATGAGGTCTTGCACTACATTTTTGAACACATTACATGAATTGATATCATGCCCATTTTGTCGATGGTATGGACAAAACAAGTGCTCTCTATAAGTCCTAGGCATTCTGGTGGGATCAAGGGGTCTAATGTATGGTAAGGCTAATTTTTTGGTTTCATACAACCTTCAAAATAGGGATGAATACGACTCGTTTAACGGAGTGTATTGTCTTTGGGGGCGATTGAATTGGCGACGGATAGGTTGTTCCATAGTTGGCATTGTGTTTTGAACCATTGGTGCTTGGGTAACTGATGGGACCGCATGATATGAAATTTGTTGTTGCACTAGTTTTTGAGCCACTACGGGCTGGCTCATCACCACTTGATTAACTTGGTTTGTTGTGTTAGCTATTGAGGCTTGTGTGGATTTGTTTTGGCTAGATTGGTTATTTTGATATTGGCCCTTATTTTGCCATTCTTTCCTTTTAGTCTTAATGAAACCCTCTTGGATTTTGATCTCCTCAATAACACTAGCATGTGCTAAAGCTTATTCAAATGTTTTATAAGTGTTTAGTTGTATCATCCAAGAAATGGGTTTTAAGCAACTCTTGGTAAAAATATTTATAATATCTTCCATTGGTAGGGAGAATGGCAATTTAGTTATGATTGCCCTCCAATGGTTTCCAAATTCATAGATAGGTTCCTCATCCCATTGTTTCAAATAATAAATATCTGATAAGGATACCTTATTTTTAATATTTAGGGTGAAGCACTCTAAGAATAGATCTATCAATTGATAAAAAGTGTATACACTATGTGTGGTCAATTGATTGTACCATTCTATGGCATCCCCCCCTAGAATTTAAGGAAATGTTCAGAGCATGAGAGCGTTATCATCGCTAATCCAAAAATATACATGGACAAATGAGCTCACATGATCTTTGGGATCCTCAGTTCCCTTGAACTTGTCAAATTTTGGTACCATAAAATCTTTCGGATATGGCGGTGATGGTATCGATGGATGAATTGGTTGATGGATCAGTTGGCTTAATGTGAGCTTTTGGGTCATTGTTCCTGATGAATTTTGCATCAATTGATCGATTTGCTTTTACATTGCTTGAAGTCTAAGGTCTTCTGCTAGAATTTTAGGACCCTAAATTAGGTGGTGGTTGGTTGATGGGCTTGATGATGGATGTTGGGGTGTGACCAACATGGTGTTGTGGAATGGATTGGGTTGGGTGTGTGGAGAAGATGGATGATTGAAGGATGGGGATGATTGATGAGGATGATGGAGGAAAGGATTGGATTGTTGATTGGTATGGTGGATGTGTGGAGTGGTGGTGGGTTAGGGATGGTCACTATGGGGGATTGAGGGACCCATGAGGAATTTTTATTGACGAGTGGAGGTTGAGTTGGAAATCCTTGAGTCATAGGGTTTGTGTTAACTAGTTGATTTTCTTTTGTTTGTTGTGAAAGCAATATATTGATGAGCCCTAATGCATTCATGAGTTCCTGATTTGACCATGTGTCGAATGATGGGGTTGAGTTTGGATGAGATGATGGTTGGGCTGATGATGATGGAAGATTAGGCATGGTCATGTTGGCTAAGTGAGATGATGGAGGGATGGATGACATGGTCATATTGGCTAAATGAGATGATGGAGGTGTGGATGACATGGTCATGTTGGCTAAATGTGATGATGGAGGTGTGGATAACATGGTCATGTTGGCTAAATGTGATTATGGAGGTGTGGATGATAGATGAGAGGTCATGGGTATGGTGCAAGTTGCATTTGATGTTACAAATTGAAGGTTGGGGACTTGAGAGGCGGCATTGACATGCTCCTCATACAAGGGGTTGGTGTAGGTGGATGTGAAGTAAGTTTTTTGAACACTTGGGCTTTATGGTGGTTGGATTGCAGTGGAAGGCATACCATATTCGTATCTTGAATTAGGATATCCTTGGGCAAGGTAGGAAGGTAGGTGGTAGCCAATTTAGGTTCTTCAAAATCATCTTGGCTAAGGGGTTCCATGATATAGTTAGAGGCCTTGTAGATGGCCTGCACTCTATCTATGTCTATGTAGGTGGTGGCGGCTTCCACATTAAGTAGATGGGACTCCTCTTGAGAGTGGGATGGATAGGTTGATCCAAACAAAATAGTCTGAATCATAGTGGATGGGGCTACCAAAGTAGGAGGCTCATGGGAATTATTTTCCATTAAATTATTTTGGTTCATTACCTTATTTTGTTGACGTGTTAACACCATAAAGCAATTAAACCAAAAATTCAAGATTAATCTAGATCACACAAATTAACAATTTCCTTTCTAAAGAAATAAAGGAAAGAAAACAACCAATCCTAGGTTTCACCTTGTGTGGCTTACCTCAGGTTCTTTAATTATTTTCTTCCTTTAATGTGAATTTCCTTTTAAAATTGTTGGGTTTGTGTGTTTCGGTGTAGCCTAATCTTGTTTAATGAAAAACAAAGGTAAAAACTATGGTGGGCCAAGGCAACAAGATTATTGTTAGTAATGACCTCCAACAAGTTTGCTTGGGGGTATTCCTATGGTGTCTAGGGGAAGATATTTGAGATGGATATGAAAGCCACCGTCACCAAACCTCAAGCAATAGTTGGTGATGAAATCCAACTATTACTGTTAAAAACTGCAACGTGCAAGTGTGTGATTGATTAATTTTATGTTCCTTGTTCTTTATAGTGTGCAAACAATATTAAAAATTACAAACCTCACTAATCTAAATCAGAATCCAACATAAAGACAAATTTCATCGATAGAGCATAGAGTACACCCTTAAAACCCCTGCCTACAAGTGATAAAATCACAAGAGCACCGAAGGGTTTGTCCACCTCTCTACCAAAGGGGCCAGCCTAGGGCAGGATTACTTAATGCTTCTAAATGCTGTTCCTATTTAGATATGCAAGTTTGAAATAATTTTTAACCCTAAAATGCAACTCTAAGATGCTTTTGCGTTTTATATGCACTCAAAAATGTAGATAAATCACCTAGACTTGCAATTTCAGAACAAGAAGTATATTTTATATCCTAAATCACACAAAAACCCTAGATGTAACTTACTACTGATTCTTTCCCTAATTTCTTAATGTGACCACAGAAACAGTGAAAAAATAGCAGCAAGAAACAAAATACGTAAATTGTTGAATGGTAAACTAGGGTTACGTAACTCACTTGGAAGCCTTGGATATGCTTCAAATTAATGCCAGGTGTAGTTGTGCGCCTTCTCAGGTGCAGGAGAGCACCTGCAAAGCATGGAAGGGCACCTGCATGATCCCTGGAACTATTGTAGAATGCTTCAGAAACCCTAGCAACGAATGCGATAGTTTTTATGCTTTCTGAAAACTTGCAAAAATAGCAACAATAGAAAATTAGCAAGGTAGATCTATCAAATTATGAAACCCTTGTGGGGTCCCATCGTGATCACCATTTGTGGATGCAAATAAACGACACTTGAAAATAAAATGGTAGAATCAAATAAAGCAATGAGAAAACAGATTGCACAAAAGAAATATGTATTCAATGGGGGGGCCAATAGACTCCTTTGTTATAATTAGTATCCAATGCGGATATTTGATACAATAATTTACAAAAAAACTAGGGTTCTCGAAAACCCTAGTTAGATATAACATAAGTGTCTTCAGATCTGAGTGTGTCCTTAATCCCAACAGGTTGAGTGGGCTTTGAATATCCAATGTGGGGCCACTCCAACTTCAACAACCATCAAAGAATATGTTGAATTCATAGATTTGCATGCAAAAAAAACACAAGAGCATCAGTAATACTTGTGAGGGCTCCATAGTGTGAGACCCTCAGATATTAACAAAACCCTAGCTTAAGAATCAATTTAAAATGCATGCCAAACCAATGAATAAATAAAATAAAACAATACTAAATATACCTTTCTTCGTTGTTGCATATTTCATGGTGTAGTAGATTTAGATCTTCATTTCAGTATCGTGGCAAGCTCTGACATGAGCTTTGCAAGCTCTAGTTCGCACCTCGGACTCTCACAAGCTCTAGAAGGTGCTAGGTAGGCTCTGCAGCGAGCTTGGCAAGCTCTGGTGTGCACTTGCAGATAGGGCAAGCTCTGGTGGGTGCTTGGCAAGCTCTGTAGTGAGCTTTGCAAGCTCAGCACAACGCTTGTAGGGTAGGGCAAATCTACAAAAATAAATTAGGAAGGATGGCGACGGAGGCGACGGATGGAATACGGCTATGGCGATGAGTGAGGATGGATGGATGATGGCTAGAATGGCAGAAGTATTGTTGGCTTAGTTAGGGCATCAAATATTCAATTCTCTCTATCTCCACTTCACTAGGGCACCAAAAAATGCTTCTCCAAGTATATCTCTTAATCTCCAGGTTCCAGGGTTTGGGCATTTGCAAAATACCCTATTTATAATCCAACCAAGGGTTTTCTTAGGGTTTTAGCCTTGCACTTTTGATCGTGTGGCTAAGATTAAGTCATATCCTAGGGTTGAGATTACTTTTGAATGTGACATGGATTAATGAAAATGGATGGTGGAGATTAAATGAAATTGGACGACTAAGGTTAATTGAGTTTATTTTTATATATTTTATAATAAATATATTAAAATATAATAAAATATTATATAAAATATTATAAAATAATATTAAAATAACCCCAATTAGGCTAGGAAATGGCAAGAAGGTGGATTTGGGCCAAATAATTGGTGGGAAGGTGGAATGGAAGACAAGTGGGTGGTGGGATGGTTAGGATGGAAGTTTAGTGGCTGTGATTTGGTGTCTACAATTTCAACCTTATATAACTAATTAAAAATAAAAATTTAATATCTTTGAATAATTTTTTATATCAAAAGTAAAACAAATCCTACTTATATATTTTTTTGATTGAGGTTAGTGTGAGAAACCCCTACGACCAACACTCAGGGATAGGCATATCCATCCCAACCATGAACTTTGATAAGGATGAGAGTTGAGCTTATAAATAGGGGCCAAACACAACCATCTCCTCACACACTCACCCACATCACGGTTTGAACATTGGACCTACCAAAGAAGAGCCAAATCTCGCACTGTTGTGTTGTCCCCTTGGGACCAAATCCTACTTATATTATATCATGATTATATAATTAATTTATCAATATTTTAATAACATTTATATCTTTTATTCTTCTGTGTGGTCTACTAACAAGGACACCACTTGCATTATTCGTGATGAGACCTAGGTTCAATTCCCATTGCAGATGTGTATAAGAAGTATTGAAAAAAAATTAAGTCTGCAAGTGTGGTGCGTTGGTGATTGCGAACAACTTCCATTTGAGATGTCTCAAGTTTGAATCTCTATATAAATGTGAGATCGAGTAGACACAAAAAAATATCCTATGGCTTCCCTCTAAATAGTGGTATACTTGAATGGAATGTCACTATCAACCACCTAAGAGCGGCTCTAAAGGTTCTCTACCCAAGAGTTTAATCCCATGGGGGTAGTGCAATGGTTTGAGCTTTGGCTCTTATTTGAAAGATCCAAGGTTCAAACCATGGTGTGAACGAGTGTGCGGGTGTGTGGTTGTATGTTTAGCCCCCCTCTAGGCATCAGTTGTAGGGGTTTATCACACTACCCTAACAAAAAAATATTTATATATCTTTTAACAAGATTTAATCAAATCTATGGTTATGTATTAGGGGTTTCTCACACTACCCTAACAAAAAAACACATTTATATATCTTGTTACAAGATTTAATCAAATCCACGTTTATGTAACATATCCCTTGTACATATAAAATCTCCTTACTCAAATAAACGAAACTTGTTTGACAAGGACAATGCAATGGTTAGGATTTTGATTTTTTTTGGGAGGTTCAAGGTTTAAACCACCACATACCCAACAAGGGATAGGTTGGATTGTTGAAATTACTCCTATGTAGCTATCGTTTAGTATTATTGTTAGCATAATAATCACGTTTGATAGGATTATTTTTAGGCATTTATTTATGATTGGTTAGCATCTTCTATTTAAGGAGTAGGTTATGAGAAATAATGCATTTCACTATTATAAGCATTTATTTTGCTCTATATATTGTAACTGTGGCTCAACAATGAAGATATGTGAATTGATAATTCATTTGGTATCAAAGCAAGGAAGAAGTTCTTGCACCCTATGGATTGCCCATCACAACTCTTGTGAATTCAATCCAGGTGCAAATCTGAGTTGATGTTTGAACGTAGATGTTTTTTTGACGAAGGCTTGTTGATTTACACTGTGACACCATGTTGTGCAAAGGCCATCACTGGAGAACCTAAGAGCTAAGAGACATAGTGTTAAATTTGACCATGATCTGCTGTGAGGAAACCTGTGCTATGTTGTTCTCTGCTGGAGGCTACATTTGGAAGCTACAAAGAAGGTGTTATGCATCGGAAGGAGAAGAGTCTAAGGTTGGCATGAAATTTGTGTTGAGTGTGGCGCTCTGCAAAGAGAGACGTTTCGCTCTACAAATACATCAAAGGAGGCGTGAAAGATGTTCGTGGTATGTTTGCGTGGTATATTTTTTGTAAAAAATATAACAACTTGACTGTGTTTTCCTGAGCGGAGGTGTTTCTAATACGACGTCTGCATGATTTAAAAAATGAGTCTGTTTTGGAGAGCGACAAAGCCGCATACTACGAAGGATGCCAAAAAAATAAGAAGTTGAACAGGAATATATCATGGAGTTTTATTTGTGGAAAGGAGATCCGCGTTCATGGAGGTATTACATTTGTAATTGTACCTGATTTGGATGTTGAAGAGCGCGTTGGAGAGTGCGTTGAAGAGCACGTTGAAGTCCCTGAGCATTGCAAAGTTTTGCTACAAAAGTCTTTCGATGCTGCCCCTTGGAACCTGTTGAGTGTATATTTTGCCCAACTGCAAAATACCACCACATGCAGAGTATTAAATAGAAAACTCTCTCTTGAAAAGAAACCAAATGACAAACATTCAACTTCTCCAAGGTTCTGGTAAAATATCTAAAAGATTACAATAGTGCCAGACATAATTCAATAATGCATGTGACCATAAACAAGGGGCCTTTACTGGTTCTAAACAATGCTTAGTGATTTGAAAGATCTAACTAAAAATAAAAGCAATTATTTTTAGGGTTTTTTTAAATTGGTGCTACCTTGAATCCTTGTTAGTAGAGTATTTTATCTTCATTTAAAAGGTTTCAAATGACAAAATGTGGAATTGTCCACATCATTTTAATGCCCGTGCCTTTAAGATGAAGTAAATTTTAGATAGTTGGGTTCATTTTATCTTCCTTATGTTGATGCCACTACCCTAATAGTGGTTAGTATAAGTTAGCATGTTAGCAATGTTAGCAAAGTTAGCTTTCATTTCTTATCTTAGTTTAATGTGAAATAGTAGGTTAGTATCCCTCCTAAACCATGTGTTTTATCTGAAATATTTAGATTAATGAAACTTGGAGGTGCATAAATTTTAGAAAATGACCAGAATGGAAATAACTTGAAAGCTTAACAATTCTGGAAATGGACCAGAAAAAATGAAACTAACAGGAAATTAGCAGAAATTTTGTAAAAGGACCAGAATGGAAATGAAAGAAACTTAAATTCTGGATGGAAAAGAATGGAATGCTTGAATGCTTGAAATAAAATAAACTTTGAGAACAGTAAATGAAATAAACATGTAAATCTGGTTAGCTAAAAAAGTAAAATTCTGAATTAGTTTAGCAAGCTCCTCCCTGCAAAATCCCAAGTTATGAGGTAATCATAAATCAACCTAAATCAATGGACCTACAACATAAGCACAATACCATTAAATCAAGTGCGAGACTCAAAGGAAACATAAACAAACTACATAATCTTGACCTTCGCCTATTGCAACCCATTTCATGGCATAAGACAATGGCTAGAAGTCACTAAAATGTAGAAATGATAAGATACTAAAAACGTTAGTTTTATGATAAAAACACTCCTTTTGATTTTGCTCTCAAAAGTTTTCTACCCTCTCAAAATATAAAAAATGCTCTTTCTTTATTGCTTTCTTGGAATGTTACATCATTTCCAGCCCCCCTTGAAAAAGGTAGGATAACAAGGTATAAATAATGCTTAGAAGTCCTTTCGCTTCATCTTCTCTCACAACCAAAATAATGAATGGATATAAGAAAATAATCCATCATCATTTTCTGTGATTTAATAAACATAACACTTCTAAACGTTATTTATTTAAAAAAAAAAACTAACAACAAAAACATAACCCTGCATGACTCCTTATATCTCCCCTTTCTCTTATAAGAATTCTACCCAAGAATACCCCTTTACATCCATCAAACGAATGATAAAAGCATTAACTATACCTTATAACCCCTACGATTTTAGACCTCCTTTAAAACATTGAACGTGATCAAACCACATTCACATTAACTAAAATAATACAGGCCAATATTATTTAGCAAAACTTTTGTTGTCACTTTTTGAGGTCGAGACCCGATGGTATTTCTCCTAAGCCATACCAATGTGCCCAAGTACTGGGATGGCATTCCCCCATCTTGGGCACTTTGGTTTCCATGTAACCAAACAAAACCATCACACTGCCTATGCAGCCATGGCACTATCCAACTTATGCAGCCATAGCGCTGCCAACGATGCAGCCATGGCGCTGCCAAGGCTACGCATCCATAGCGTTGCCATTGTCATCGTGGCATTGCCAAACCTACGCAACCATTGCACTGCCAAGACTATGCAGCCATAGCGTTGCCATCGATGTCGTGGCATTGCCAAACCTATGCAGCCATGGTGCTACCAAGACTATGCAACCATAGCGCTACCATCGTCGTCGTGGCACTGCCAAACCTATGTAGCCATCGACGCTGCCATCGACATCATGGTGCTACCAAACCTACGCAGCCATGGCATTGTTCAACTCCCTACTCTCACACTCATGCTTCCATAGCATAATGAAACAGATGCAACACTAAAACCTTCCATGCTCTTTGAGGTCGGCCTTTAACTCCGTCAATTGGCATCACAGGTTGCCCTAATAATGCTTCTTCCTTCCTTGTTTGATGGCATACCTCTACCTCTCGACCATTTCACTAACAACTCTGGCACCTTTCATGTTGTTCTTATGAAACCCTAATGCCATCTTGGACCGCCTCTTCTTTGTCGACGTTGCTCCGCGAAGCTTCGCTGCCATAGTGTTGAATGTTCTTGTACTAGCCACTCATGTCTTCGAATGTTTTCGAATAGCCACCATCGCCTTATCTGCAATCAAACAAAATGATGTTAAACTTTACCTTATCGTAAATATTATTATCACGTCTTTTATAAAGTACATTATAATAATATTATTATATACAATATAATAATATTATTATAATAATAACATTTTAGAAGAATATAATCACAAAAATATTATTATAATAATAACATTATAATAAAATCATAATAATATTATTATAATGATAACATTTTAGAACCTTATAACATAATCTTAAACATATTACTATTATGTACATAATATAGTTAATGCAATTATATTAGGTAGATAATAGCATATTGGCTTCTATCTCAATTTCTTTGTACCTTTTGTATCCCCTTTTTGTTTTAGGTCGGGCCTTGCTTTGTTAAACACATTCCATCACCTTAGATAGTATGAAGAACATTAAACTCTTATTCATCAAAATGGATTTTAATTAATCTAAGCATTAATGCCTAGATTAATTAATCATTAAATATCAAATAACAAAAGCAATTAAAATCATTAAAACAAAACGGTCAAACATCCCTATTCTTACAAACCAAAGAAAACCAAAAACCTTTCATATCAAAATATGACAAGTGGGTCCCCAAGAATTTTGGGGTGGTTGTGGAAACTCCACAACAAATGGCGACTCTGCTGGGAAATGCTCCTAAGCATTTTGGTGAGAACCCAAAAAGAAAATCTGAAAACACACTCCAAACCAGAAAGCAACAAGCATCAGCAAATGCATGAATAATGTCAATAGACTTATAAGAACAGTAAAATATTAGAATCATGCAATATTAGCTCTGGGTGTGTAGCACTCCACACCTTATTCTTTTGTAACTTTTTTGCATTGCATCATCAATTTTACTTGACTAGAATTATGGCAATGGATATGGAGAGCTTTGAGGGTAAAAAATTTTATAGCATGAGCAGCACATTCTATGGTGGCTTGAGAAAACACCTCAAAAATGTCTAACCATCTTAGGATCAACTATGTGTACGATGAATTCATTGACTAGATCTAGGGCTTGGTTATGAGCCATCATCATCAAGGACTAGTGTGTGCAAGTGTACCTTAGAGCTTTGGGGAATCGGATTCTCAACCAAGGTGTGATGATAATATAGCCCTATCCTTTATTGCTCTCATATTTGACCAAAATAATTAAATCGGTTATGGATGAGGTCATCAGACTAATCTATCCTCATGGTAGCCATAAATCTCAACCTTACGGGAGTCAAGTCACCAGGCATGAGTGTACTCCACTGCTAGTCAAGCGTCTATAGCCCTAGTGGAGGTTAACTCCATAGTCCATGATTTTTCTCTTGAATTTTTGAATCTTGGGATGACTACCCATCCTTCTGAGGGACAAGTAGTACGATCCTTACAACCCAATAGTCAGTGGTGTGATGGAAACAGAGTGGTGAACATTTTGCTTTGGATTTCTTGAATCTTGGGATGACTACCCATCCTTCTGAGGGACACGTAGTACGATCCTTACAACCCAATGATCCATGGTGTGATGGAGGCAAAATAAAAGCTTTGGGGAATTGGATTCTCAACCTAAGCATGATGAGAATTTGACCCTATCCTTACTACTTTGATTTTGGGCTTTCAAGTATTACGAAAGTGGTAAAAATGACTATTTTATGGACTATGTGCAGGGCGAGATAGACCAGAATTATCTTTTCGCCTCACATCCCCATCCAAGTATGGTTTCATATTATTTTACCCAAGATGTTGGACATGGACAGAAATGTGATAGACCTACGGCAACTTCGGAAACAACTTCCAAACCTAAGATCTTCATAGTGTTCTTTGTGCCTTTGATCCCAAGATAATTGGACATCACTTTCAGTGTTTGGGTTTAGCATATGATTTTTATGTAATAAGAATGTGCCTTTGAGACATGGGTGGATGATATGCAAGATCAACGACTTCATGCTTCATGAGCTGCAAATAATATTTCACATTTTCAAGCCTTTTATCATATGACATTCGTATACACATAGGCTGACCTCTTACTCCTACAATCAAATCCAAAACTAGACCACTTTGACATACTAAAGACTTATGAAATCAAAGAAACAAGATCAAATAAACAGGAAATAAAACTGATAAGACAAACAATTAAGCAAGTTGATTAGTGTACATATAATACAATGACTCTACCCTTAGGCCTGAAAATAATGTTTTAAATGAAGGCCATTGATGGGTAAGGCCAAATATTTTCCATCCAAGGTTTTTAATATGAAACTATTTTCACCTAGGACTTCGGATATTAGATAGGGTCCCAACCACAAGCAATCAAACTTTTCATGTTCTCCTTTTTTTTCATGCCTTTTATCCCACAACAAAACTAAATCTAAAACTTTAAAGACCTTAATTTTGGACCATTTATCAAACCACCTTTTGATTATGTCTTGATGTTTGCTAAAATGAAGCATGGCTTCCTCCCTTTTCTCATCAAGAAGCATTAATTGGGTTAATTTGGTTTTAAGTTTATCATCAGTCCCAACATAGTCTTTTATAAAATGTAAAGTTTGCAATTTTAGATTAGTAGGAAAAATAAGGTCTTGCCCATAGACTAAGTGATAAGGAGATGTCCCAATTGACTCCTTGCTTCTGGTCCTATCTGCCCAAAGGGCAAATTTTAACTTACTATGCCAATATCTAGGGTTCTTTTCAAGTAATTTTTTTATTTTGCATAGTAAATTTTTATTTTATGATTCTGCCAAACCATTGCCTTGGGGGTAATAATTGGAAGAGAATTTTAGACTCACCTTATTTTCGTACGCCCAATTTGCAAATTCTAAAGAGGAAAAGGCAAAACCGTTGTCACTTACTATGGAGTTAGGCATTCCAAAATGAGTGACTATGTTTTCCTCTAGAAATATAATCACAACCTCGGAGGTGGCATTCTTAGTAGGTATAGCCTCTGTCCACCTTGTGCAATAATCAATAGCGATGAGGATGAACTTATGGGAATTGAATGAGTTAGGATTTATCATCCCAACAAATTCTAATCCTCATTGTGCAAATGGTCTCATCTCTACCATTGACTGCAACGATATTGTTGTATTTCGCTCTCTGTTGATTGCTACTTGGCATATGTGACATGTTCTTACATGTGCAGCATATGTGACATGTTCTTACATGTGCATGTGCATCTTTAAACAAGTGGGGCCAATAATACCTAGCTCTAATAATTTGGTGTGATGTCGCGTTTGTTGACCCATGTCCAGTTCCATACTTACCATGGAAGTCTTTGAGTACTTGGGTTGCTTCCTCTTGAGTAATGCAATGAAGGAAAATTCCTTCATGATTATTCCTGTACAACACACTAGATTTAATCATAAATCTAGCTGATTTTAAACGTAGTGCACTACGCTGAGTGGAATTCAAATTAGAAGGGCACTTACCATGCAACCAAAAATATACAATATCTACGTACCATTCCTCTGTAGTGATATCATTAACCTCGTAGTTTTTGCACGTTATTAAAGGGTCAATTTCTGTGATAGCCTTGACCAAACCTTGTCCACACACTATCTTCGTGGGCTTTATCTCTAAGTCAAATTCTTGAAGGGTGGAAAGCCATTTCCCCCTTATTTCACCTAGCTCACTCTGTAAGAACATGGACTTTACTACCAGGTCAAGAACTATAGCAAAAACTTTACTATGCACAATGTAATGCCTGAATTGTTTTGCAGTTTTAAACAAGGCATACATTTGCTTGTCTAGGATAGAATACCTCAGTTTTGCGTCCTTCAAAGGAGAACTCGGAAAGGCTATAGGATTTTCAATGTTGTCTTCACTTTTCTGAGTTAACACAATTGCAAAAGAATGATCTAAAGCAAATGTGTAAATATAAAATGGTTTAGCATAGTCTGGACTAATGAGAACAGGGGCTTTATAAATAGCATCCTTGATGCTTGTGAAGGCATCCTTATTCTCACTGGTCCACTTTATCTGAACATATTTTTTCAGCATGTCATTTAGGGGCTTGGCGATTTCAGCAAAACCTAAAATGATTTTTCTCACAAAGTTAATCTTATCGAAAAAGGACCTAAGCTCCTTTTTGCTATTGGGATAAGGAATATCCCGGATAGCGGCTATCCACTCTGGGTCTATAGCAATTCCATATTTCAAAATGACATGTCCTAACAGCTTACCCTCTGTTACCCCAAAGATGCACTTTTTTGGATTTAGGGAAATTCCATGTTCTCTACAGCTTTGGAGCACTTTCCTTAAGTCTCTAACATGATCTTCCCTCTTCTTGGAGAAGATAGGAATATCATCCACAAAGACAATAATGCACTTACCACTGAGCCCCTTGAATGCAAAATCCATGGCTCTTTGGAAAGTGGCTCTAGCGTTCAACAAACCAAACGACATCCTTCGATAGGCAAATGTTCCCCACTTCGTGGTGAAGGTCGTCTTCATCCTGTCATTTGGATATATGAGAATTTTATTATATCCCGAGTATCCATCTAATAATGACATCATTTCAGACCCATTTACGTTTTGGAGTATCTCATCAATAGTGGATAATGGGTAATTGTCTTTTTCGCAAGATTTTTTCAGATTTCTAAAATATATGCACAACCGAATCTCTCCACTCTTCTTCCTAACAGGGACAAGATTAGCCACCCATGTGGAATGCCTAAAAGGGAAGATGATTTTGGCTTCCAACAACCTCTTCACTTCCTTCTCTATCAGGGGCTCTAGGATTGGGTTAACCATTTTTTACCTCTATCTAAAAGGCTTGGAATTAGGCTTCAGAGGAACAGTATGCATGATTACATTCAGGTCATAAGTTTTCATCTTTTCATAGCTCCAAGCTATGCAATCAATGTTGTAGACACCAAATCGCAGCCACTAAACCTCCATCCTAACCATCCCACCACCCACTTGTCTTCCATTCCACCTTCCCACCAATTATTTGGCCCAAATCCACCTTCCCGCCATTTCCTAGCCTAATTGGGGTTATTTTAATATTATTTTATAATATTTTATATTTTATATAATATTTTATTATATTTTAATATATTTATTATAAAATATATATAAATAAACTCAATTAACCTTAGCCGTCCGATTTCATTTAATCTCCACCATCCATTTTCATTAATCCATGTCACATTCAAAAAGTAATCTCAACCCTAGGATATGACTTAATCTTAGCCACACGATCAAAAGTGCAAGGCTAAAACCCTAAGAAAACCCTAGGTTGGATTATAAATAGGGTATTTTGCAAATGCCCAAACCCTGGAACCTGGAGATTAAGAGATATACTTGGAGAAGCATTTGTTGATGCCCTAGTGAAGCGGAGATAGAGAGAATTGAAGATCCGATGCCCTAGCTAAGCCAACAATACTTCTACCATTCCAGCCATCGTCCATCCATCCTCGCTCACCGCCATAGCCGTATTCCATCTGCCACCTCTGTCGCCATCCTTCCTGATCTATTTTTGTAGATCTGCCCTACCCTATGAGCGTTGTGTCGAGCTTGCGAAGCTCGCTGTAGAGCTTGCCAAGCGCCCACCAGAGCTTGCCCTATCTGCAAGTGCACACCAGAGCTTGCCAAGCTCGCTGTAGAGCCTGCCTAGCGCCTTCCAGAGCCTGTGATAGTCCCAGGTGCGAACCAGAGCTTGCGAAGCTCGCGTCAGAGCTTGTTGTGACACTGAAACGAAGATCTGAATCTGCTACACCATGAAATCTGCAACAACGAAGCAAGGTATATTTAGTATTGTTTTATTTCATTTATTCATTGGTTTGGCATGCATTTTAAATTGATTCTTAAGCTAGGGTTTTGTTAATGTCTGAGGGTCTCACACTGTGGAGCCCTCATAGGTATTATTGATGCTCTTGTGTTTTGTTTTGCATGTAGATCTATGAATTCAACATATTCTTTGATGGTTGTTGAAGTTGGAGTGGCCCCACATTGGATATTCAAAGCCCACTCAACCTGTTGGGATCAAGGACACACTCAGATCTGAAGACACTTCTGTTATATCTAACTAGGGTTTTGGAGAACCCTAGTTCCATTGTAAATTATTGTATCAAATATCCGCATTGGATACTGATTGTAACAAAGGAGTCTATTGGCCCCCCATTGAATACATATTTCTTTTGTGCAATCTGTTTTGTCTCATTGCTTTATTTGATTCTACCATTTTATTTTCAAGTGTCATGTCTTTGCATCCACAAATGGTGATCACGGTGGGACCCCACAAGGGTTTCATAATTTGATAGATCTACCTTGCTAATTTTTTGTTGTTGTTGTTGCAGGTTTTTTAGAAAGCATAAAAACTATCGCATTCATTGCTAGGGTTTTTGAAGCATTCTGTAGTAGTTCCAGGGATCATGCAGGTGCCCTTCCATGCTTTGTAGGTGCTCTCCTACGCCTGAGTAGGTGCACAACTATGCCTGGCATTAATTTGAAGCAGAGCTGAGGCTTCCAAGTGAGTTACGTAACCCTAGTTTGCCATTCAACAATTTACGTATTTTGTTTCTTGTTGCTTTTTTTTCACTGTTTCTATGTTCACATTAAGAAATCGGGGAAAGAATTAGTAGTAAGTTACATCTAGGGTTTTTGTGTGATTTAGGATATAAAATATACTTCTTGTTCTGAAATTGCAAGTCTAGGTGATTTGTCTGCATTTTTGAGTGCATATAAAATGCAAAAGCATCTTAGAGTTGCATTTTAGGGTTAAAAATTATTTCAAACTTGCATATCTAAATAGGAACAACATTTAGAAGCATAAAGTAATCCTGCCCTAGGCTGGCCCCTTTGGCAGAGAGGTGGATGAACCCTCCGGTGCTCTTGTGATTTTTATCACTTGTAGGCAGGGGTTTTAAGGGTGTACTCTGCGCTCTATCGATGAAATTTGTATCTTTATGTTGGATTCTGATTTAGATTAGTGAGGTTGGTAATTTTTAATATTTTTTGCACACTATAAAGAACAAGGAACATAAAATTAATCAATCACACACTTGCACGCTGCACTTTTTAACAGTAATAGTTGGATTTCATCACCAACTATTGCTTGAGGTTTGGTGATGGTGGCTTTCATCTCCATCCATCAAATATCTGCCCCTAGACACCATAGGAATACCCTCGAGCAAACTTGTTGGAGGTCATTACCAACAAGAATCTCGTTGCCTTGGCCAACCATAGTTTTTACCTTTGTTTTTCATTAAACAAGATTAGGCTACACCGAAACACACAAACCCAACAATTTTAAAAGGAACTTCACATTAAAGGAAGAAAATAATTAATGAACCTGAGGTAAGCCACACAAGGTGAAACCTAGGATTGGTTGTTTTCTTTGCTTTATTTCTTTAGAAAGGAAATTGTTAATTTGTGTGATCTAGATTAATCTTGAATTTTTGGTTTAATTGCTTTATGGTGTTAACACGTCAACAAAAGAAGGTAATGAACCAAAATAATTTAATGGAAAATAATTCCCATGAGCCTCGCTACTTCGGTAGCCCCATCCACTATGATTCAGACTACTTTGTTTGGATCAGCCCATCCATCCCGCTCTCAAGAGGAGTCCCATCCACTTAATGTGGAAGCCGCCACCACCTACATAGACATGGATAGAGTGCAGGCCATCTACAAGGCCTCTAACTATGTCATGGAGCCCCTTAGCCAAGATGATTTTGAAGAACCTGAATTGGCTACCACCTACCTTACCCAAGGATATCCTAATTCAAGATATGAATATGGTATGCCTTCCACCGTAAGCCAACCACCACAAAGCCCAAGTGTTCAAAACACTTACTTCACATCCACCTACACCAACCCCTTGTATGAGGAGCATGTCAATGCCGCCTCGCAAGTCCCCAAACTTCAAGTTGTAACATCAAATGCAACTTGCACCATACCCATGACCTCTCATCTATCATCCACACCTCCATCATCACATTTAGCCAACATGACCATGTCATCCACACCTCCATCATCACATTTAGCCAACATGACCATGTCATCCACACCTCCATCATCTCATTTAGCCAACATGACCATGTCATCCATCCCTCCATCATCTCACTTAGCCAACATGACCATGCCTAATCTTCCATCATCATCAGCCCAACCATCATCTCATCCAACCTCAACCCCATCATTCGACACATGGTCAAATCAAGAACTCACGAATACATTAGGGCTCATCAATAGATTGCTTTCACAATGAACAAAAGGAAAGCAACCGGTTAACACAAACCCTATGACTCAAGGAGTTCCAACTCAACCTCCACTCATCAATCAAAATTCCTCATGGGTCCCTCAATCCTCCATAGTGACCATCCCTAACCCACCACCACTCCACACATCCACCATACCAATCAACATTGCCACCAATCAACAATCCAATCCTTTCCTCCATCATCCTCATCAATCATCCCCATCCTTCAATCATCCATCTTCTCCACACACCCAACCCAATCCATTCCACAACACCATGTTGGTCACACCCCAACATCCATCATCAAGCCCATCAACCAACCACCACCTAATCCAGGGTCCTCACATTCCAGTAGAAGACCTTAGACTTCAAGCAATGCAAAAGCAAATCGATCAGTTGATGCAAAATTCATCAGGAACAATGAGCCAAAAGCTCACATTAAGCCAACTGATCCATCAACCAATTCATCCATCGGTACCATCACCGCCATATCCGACAGATTTTACGATACCAAAATTTGACAAGTTCAAGGGAACTGAGGATCCCAAAGAGCATGTGAGCTCATTTGTCCATGTATGTTTTTGGATTAGCGATGATAACGCTCTCATGCTCCGAACATTTCCTCAAACGCTAGGGGGATGCCATAGAATGGTACAATCAATTGACCACACATAGTATATACACTTTTGATCAATTGATAGATCTATTCTTAGAGCGCTTCACCCTAAATATTAAAAATAAGGTATCCTTATCAGATATTTATTATTTGAAACAATGGGATGAGGAACCTATCTATGACTTTGGAAACCGTTGGAGGGCAGTCATAACTAAATTGCCATTCTCCCTACCAATGGAAGAGATTATAAAGCTTTTTACCAAGAGTTGCTTAAAACCCATCTCTTGGATGCTACAACTAAACACTTATAGAACATTTGAAGAAGCTTTAGCATAGGCTAGTGTCATTGAGGAGATCAAAATCCAAGAGGGTGTCATTAAGCCTAAAAGGAAAGAATGGCAAAATAAGGGCCAATACCGAAATAACCAATCTGGCCAAAACAAATCCACACAAGCCTCAACGGCTAACACAACAAACCAAGTTAATCAAGTGGTGATGAGCCAGCCCGTAGTGGCTCAAAAACTGGTGCAACAACAAATTTCATATCATGCGGTCCCATCAGTTACCCAAGCACCAATGGTTCAAAACACAATGCCAACTATGGAACAACCTATCCACCACCAATTCAATCACCCCCAAAGACAATACACTTCATTAAACGAGTCGTATTCATCCCTGTTTAGAAGGTTGTATGAAACCAACAAATTAGCCTTGCCAGACATTAGGCCCCTTGATCCCACCAAAAGGCCTAGGACTTATAGAGAGCACTTGTTTTGTCCATACCATCGACAAAATGGGCATGATATCAATTCATGTAATGTGTTCAAAAACGTAGTGCAAGACCTCATAGACTTAGGGGCCATCAACGTGGATAACCCCTTAGCTCCACAAAATCAAAATTTGGGCATATATCAGACACCTCTACCTAACCATGGGGAGGTTCAACACAATGAAGGAGGTAACAATCAACAACAACCTCCTAATCAAGTAAATCATGTCCAACAATATCAAAACTTTGTCGGAGCAATCAATGTGGTCACTAGAGGGCAAAGGCAAAATCAACAACATGATCAACAACCTTCAAACAGACCACCCATCCAAACATCACCAAATCCATCTCCTCCCATCAATCTGTCCAACCCATCCCATCCACCTATCCTTCATCCGATTAGGCCAGTGGTAACCTTAACCAGTCGGTTAACCACTAGTTTGAAGATGGCATCGACCAAACTTTCTGTCTATGAGCTCATTCAACAATCCCCTAGGCATAGAGAAGCTTTTATGGAAATACTCAAGTCAATTGAGTTAGAATCCCAAGACTCCAATGCCTTCAACAATTTTGTAGGGAGTGTTAGAACATGCATGGACCCATCAATCACCTTTTATGACTTTGAGATAAAACCAATGAGTTCAGAATCGGTGGACCCTCCATTGCATATAATGGCCTTAATAGACAGAAAGCCCTTCAAAAGAGTGTTAATCGATACCGGCTCATCAATCAACATCATTACTACCGCTGCCCTTATCCATATCAACTTACCGCCATCCCACATTACCAAGTCATCACTCACCCTCAAAGCATTTAACGATGCTTTGTGTACCACAGTTGGCACTATCATTTTACCTATAGAAGTAGGGGCCAAAATGTTGCACACCATGTTTCACATCTTGGAAGGTGCCATGGCGTATAATATACTCCTTGGTAGACCTTGGATGAGGGAAATGAAATGTGTCCCATCAATTCTTCATCAATGCTTAAAATATGTTCATGATGGACAAGTCCATTGCATCCCCGTGGATGTTGAACCCTTTAAGTATTGTAACTTCATTTCAAATCCCTATGAATCCATGTTACCTTCCACACATTTGTTCTTGGCACCATCATCAGATCCATCAACGTCATCTTCCAATCCATCTTCTTCCTCTAATCCACCTTCATCTTCTTCTAAGGCTCCCATCATAGAGGAGCTACCCATCACATCATCTTCTCAATCATCCATTTCTTCTTGTACATGTAATTGCGGACAAGCTTCCATTAGCACATCGTACATCACAAAAACTTCTTCCACTACAACCACTTCTTCTAGGCCATCTCATCATTCCACACCACCATCTCATCATGCCCCGCCACCATCCAATCCAACTCCATCAGCCGATGTGTCACAAGTCAAACTTTTTGATTGTGACATATTTAATTCCCCGCCATCCACAACCAATCCAGAGCCATCCGAGCCTTCACCATCCACCTCATCAACCCAAGTCAAAGTCCACATCACCAATCCTGGTATAGGTGAGTATGTGGTCCAAGACGTCACCATCACCCCCTTAGCCATTCCAACAACCAAGGATTTTGGATGTCCCAAAGACCGTTCTCTATCCATAGGTTCTGTCTACGACATGAGTACCACTCCAAATAGCATTAAATTTGTTTATGGAGGGTTGGATTGCTCAACTGGGGCAAACCCACCCGAAGAACTAAAAGAGCCTAGGCGCACCAATATACCCCACGTGGAAGAGTTTCCAGCCAGATACTTCAACATGTTCCATTGGCAAGGTCAAGGTTTAGGTTCCCATGAACAAGGAATGCATGATATCCTAGATGTCCCATATAGAGGTGCTCATGATCATTCCGGATTAGGTTATACCCCATTGTCCTCCACCGCTTCTCTTGAGCAAGCCTTCAAAAAGCTTAGCCTCAATGATGAAGAGCCCTCCATGCATCCATTGCCATCAACATCCTCTCTTGAACAGGCCCTTCAAGAACTTCGCATTGATGAAGTAGACGAGGATGATCCCATCAATTTCTCCTATCCGGTCTTTGATTCCGATGATGAAAGTTATGAAGAATTTGAAGTCATGTCAAATGCTTCTGACGATTCTGAAGAGGAATCACTCCCCATTGTCCCCATCACCCAACAGGAAGAGTTTTACCTCCGAATGTTTCCCATCCAACATCCCATTTTCTGCTTGCTTCTTCCACAAGAGCAAGATGATCCACCTGGAAATCCACCTTGAGCCCCACATAAGCCAAGAATTGTAACATATGTACATACAAAAAAAAACAAAAAAACAAAAACATACAAAAAAAAAAAAGAGAAAAATGTTGCTCTGATGTTTCACGTTCACTATTACAGGGATACCATGCCTCGACATCGGTTTCGATTCAATTGTTCCATCCGTGCATCCATCCCAGCCACCTTCCATTCCCCTAAGTCAATATGAATCCTATTGACTTATTCACCCCGCTCCGCAATCCATACGATTTGGCTAAGCCAATTCCAATTGACAACAGCCTCATTGACTTGGACTGGATTTCCTCCCCACCCTCCCTCTCGGAGTTCATCCTATCCGAGGAATTGTTAAGGGCTTCAGCCTGTTACATTCCTCCTTCACCCCCACCTTCACCCTCGCCATATTCAGCTAGCAGTCCCGAGGTTTTCCAGGCAGAGTTAGACAACGATAAGCAAGAGAGGCTAGATGACATCTTAGATGACTTCAATCTGATTCCAACACCACATCAACTTGAGGAAGGTTCACATATGTCCATTGAAGAAACCATTGACGTGAACCTTAGTTCAGATCCCGACAATCCCCAAATTGTCAAGCTTGGAAAAATTTTAACACCCAATGAACAAGAGCAATTCATTGCTCTCCTCAAGAAGAAGAAAGAGGTGTTTGCATGGTCCTACAAGGATATGCCTGGCCTTGATCCTGACCTTGTTGTCCACAATCTCACCTTGCGACCTGATGCCAAGCCGGTCAAACAAAAGCTTAGAAGAATGCATCCTACCATAGCACTCATAGTCAAAGAGGAAATACAAAAATTGCTAGATGTTCACTTTATCGTCCCTATTGACTATCCTGAGTGGCTTTCAAATATGGTACCCGTTCGCAAGCCCAATGGGGGGATACACGTTTGCAATGACTTTCGAGACCTAAATAAAGCGTGTCCTAAGGATGATTTCCCTCTACCAAACATTGATACTCTTGTCGACACCTATAGGCCACGAAATGCTTTCCTTCATGGACGGTTTCTCAGGATACAACCAAATTCGAATAAATCCTGATGATCAACATAAAACAACATTTACAACACCATGGGGAACATTTTGTTTTAGGGTTATGCCCTTTGGCCTCAAAAATGTAGGAGCTACTTATCAAAGAGCCATGACTTACATCTTTCATGATTACATGCATAAAATCATTGAAGACTATGTAGATGATCTCTTGGCTAAATCTAAAACCCGACAAGAACATATTGATGTTTTGGACAAGATTTTTGATCGGCTGTTAGAATTCAAGGTGAGGTTAAATCCCAAAAAGTGTGTCTTTGGTGTTACCTCTGGTAAACTTTTAGGATTCATTGTCTCCAGGTGAGGCATTGAAGTGGACCCAAATAAGGTTAAGGCCATCATGGAAATGCCACCCCCAACTAACATCAAGGAATTGCGTAGCTTGCAAGGTAAAATTCAATCGATCAAATGCTTCATTGCGCAACTTTTTGATAAATGCAGGCCATTTAACCACCTGCTACAAAAGGGGGTAGCATTCATATGGACAGATGAATGTCAAAAAGCATTTGATGACGTCAAGCGTTATCTAACTTCACCACCAGTTTTAACTCCTCCTAAGTCGGGGGTCCCTTTCCATCTATATGTCTCAGCCACAGAGGCTGCTTTAGGGACGATGCTTGCACAAAAAAATGAACAAAATCGAGAGCAAGCAATCTATTACATGAGTCGAACATTGGTAAGTTATGAAACAAGATACGCTTATGTAGAAAAGTTATGCTTAGCGGTGGTTTTAGCCACTAAGAAACTTTGACATTATATGCTAAGCCAAACAACCTATGTCATAGCTAGAGAAAATCCTCTGTGTTACATGATGTCTCGCACTTATAACAATACCCGTACCACTAAATGGATAATGTTGCTTACAAAATTTGATCTCGAATTCATTAGCCAAAAATCCATTAAAGGTCAGGTCATTGTCGATCACCTTGCAGAAGCTCCACTACCTAGTGATCATCCTTTGATTATTGAGCTCCTAGATGATTCGGTATTTTTAGTCACTAAAGAAGGAAAATATATCATTCCCGAGGAGGATGTCGACATCACATTATTCTTTGATGGATCTAAGTGCAAAAAAGGTCAAGGTGCAGGAGTTGTCTTTCACACACCACAGGGGATTCCCATCCCTTTATCATTCAAGTTAGACTTCTCATGCACAAACAACACAATAGAGTACGAAGCCTTAATCTTAGGTCTTCAATCAGCTATAGCTATGGGTATTAAGCGTATCCAAATATTTGGAGATTCTCAACTTGTTGTAAAACAAGTAACAGGAGAATACCAATGCAAAGAACCTACCATTAAGCTTTATCATGAAATAGCAATGAAATTGCTATCAACATTCGAATGGTATGAAATCAATAACTTGCCTCGTTCGACTAACAGATTTGTAGATGCAATGGCCTCTCTTGGATCCTTGATTCCAAAGAATGACTTAGGAGAGGTACAACCCCTAATAATCTCAACAATCTCTAAAGCAGCCGTGAAGCGTGCTAACCCACAAGATGGAAAAGATGTTTGCTTTATCCACGTGGAATCATGTGAGCCTTGGTCAAACCCCATAATTGCCTTTTTAAAATTTGGAACACTCCCATATGACATGTCTCGGTCTGCCAAACGTGCCTTCAAGCAAAGGGTAGCCCATTTCATTCTCTTGGGTGACGTGTTGTATAAACGGGGTTATGATGGAATCTTGCTTCGATGCCTCGAACCAGAAGAGGCCCAAAGGGCTATAGAGGAAGCCCATGATGGTACTTGTGGTGGTCATTTTAGTGGAATGGCCATTGCAAAGCGTCTTTTACGCATGGGTTATTATTGGCCCACCATGGAACGTGATTGTTGCACATATGTCAAAAATTGCAAACAATGTCAATCACATGCCAATTTAACACATGTACCATCACAAGCTTTACAGCCTATACAGAGTCTCTGGCCCTTTTCACAATGGGGCCTCGATCTAATCGGCAAAATTTTGCCCTCCTCTTCAGGACAACATACTTTCATCATAACTGCCATAGAATACTTCACAAAGTGGGTTGAGGCAATCCCTCTAACCAGTACGACAGGACCTAGAATTGTGGATTTCATACTCCATCACATCATTTGTCATTTTGGTATCCCCTCTAAAATCATTTTGGATAATGGTAAGTCTTTTAAGAACAAGGATGTTAGAACACTTTGCGAGAAATATAATATCCAACATAGTTTCTCAACTCCTTATTACCCACAAGCAAATGGACAAGCTGAAGCTACCAACAAGACCTTAATTGCCATTCTTAAGAAACTTGTCAAAGAAAATCATAAATATTGGCATACACAAATCCCTTTGGCACTTTGGGCTTATCGAACAAGCATCCGAACGTCGATGGGAGCAACACCATTTTCTCTGGTCTATGGAGCGGAAGCTATTATGCCTCTTGAGCTCGAGATTCCTTCCTTACGAATTTCCTTGCAAGAATTCATAGATGATGATACAACTAGACAAGCACGACTTGACCAACTCACACTCTTAGATGAAAGGCGTGTCAATGCATTAGAACATTTACGAGTTTATCAAGACCGCCTCAAGCGTGCTTACAATGCTAAAGTCCATCTTCAGGAATTTCAAGTAGGGGATCTCATCCTCAAAGAGAACCAACAAAACACCAATGCGTTGCCACATCTTCATGACAAATTCATGGTAAATTGGTTAGGTCCATATGTGATCACTCAAAAAGTGGGTAATGGTACTTATAGGCTTGCCGATTTAGAGGGTAAAGAGGATCCTGAACCACTTAATGTTCTTCATTTAAAAGCATTCCATTGTTAAACGTGACACACTATATGTATATATACATGGCTAAAAAAAAAAACAAAACAAAAAAATTGCATGCTCTTACATAGGCATTTCCACATTGCATACATTTCATTTGCATTTAGGCATTTACATTCAATCATACATATTCCGTTACATTGTACAATTTCCATTTGCATATTAACAGTCATTACACTAGGCATACACATTTGCATTCATCCCATCCCATGCTCAATGATCTGGCATAGTAATGATGATATGGCCACAAAAAAAAAGTCAAAGTTATAGAAATTGGGGGTACCTAGTTTGAAACAATCATGCAACTTTCATAAGCCAACAACATCACATGTCAAAATCACAAAAGCCTAAAATTTTCAGTCACTCAACCATTACTAGTGTCGAAAGCAACCTCCAAGTGGATGTCCAATTTTCTTTAGGACCAAAAGCACAATTTACACACTAAGAAAGTCTTGAGCGATGTCAATTGATTCCAAACGCAATCTTGAACCAATCACATTCCATCACATCTTAAAAACATTATGAGTCAAGGAGGGTTAGTGCCATACTTGGGTAGTACCTTGAAGCGAAAAGGGATAATCCTCGCTTGTCCCATCATGCAACATAGTCCAAAGCAAAAATAGTGGTTTTCACCACTACCTCAATTACTCTTCAAATATAAGCATAAAAACATAGAGTAGTAAGGATAGGGTCACAATTCTCATCACACTTCGGTTGAGAATCCGATTCCCCAAAGCTCTATACAAAATTAACAAATAAAACTCCCAAATACCCTTGATCCCTAAAGTCGTAAGGATTCGTACTACATGCCCCTGACAAGGATGGGTAGTCATCCCCAAGGCCTAAAAGATCAAATCCCATTGGACTATGGAGTGAATCTTCACCGGGGCTATAGACGCCTGACTGGCAGTGGAGTAAGCTCATGCGGGGCGACATGTCTCCTTGGCAAACAAGAAGACCTCTGACCGCACATAAGGGCAAGCTAGCTTTAGGTAATCTTCATAACAGGTCATGCCCAATTTACTCATAGTGGGTCAATGAACTTCACATTCACACACACTGGTTCTTGATTGATAGGGTCATTGTCACACTCAAATATTTGGTAATTGAACCTCACTTGCACACACATTGGTCCTAAAGAAAGTTAGACAACCCAAGTGAGTTTGGTTGATAACACTAGTATGTTTGAGTCTTTGAAAATTCTGCCGTACTCATTCCATATCAACATCCATATCTTCTTTCGTGTCAAATTCCATATTTTCTTCCACATCAACGTCCATATTTTTTGACATGTCCACATTCATGTCTTCATGGTAAGTCGAGTTGCAAAACATAACAAAACTGGGTACTCCCGATTGTCAAACAATGGACAACAAAAATGGCCAATAGTATTTCTGAACTATAATAGATCATATGAACAACATGCATTCCTATCATGTAAGTCTGCATTCATTTAGCATTAACTTGCATTAATCATATCAAATTCTCATAAGATTGCATATAGTTTACAATCGTCATGCATTTACTTACAATAATAACTCATCATTAGCTTGCATACATCAAATCAAATAAACATTAGGCATATACATCATAGTCATTAGCTTGCATACATCATCATAAACATTAAATAAAGCATTGCATAACACATAAAAACATCCACACAAAAAGACAACACGCATATATGAAAAGGCCATGTATATATATATAAGCGTCCAATATACAATAGAGTGCCAAGAAGGCTACAAAAGGGAGCACCAAGGCTCACATGTACAAAAGAGTGCATATAAGCACTACATCAACTATCCATGAGAAGACCCCTGAGACCCGATAGGAGCCCTCGGTCTAGTACTCTACCTCGACTTCGTCTGCCTCGATGGCTCGACCATAGATGAAGAAGGAGGATCTGGCAAGGTGATGTGATGCTGCATACACACATCCTCCAAGGAATGTGTGTATGCCTCACTAGATCAAAGTCGTTGTAAGTCCTTTTGATGTCGTCTCTCCTTCACAAAAATCTCTGCCTGTAACTGTTGACAATATTGTCACATTCCACCAAGGGGCAGAAAAATTGAAACTTTGTATGATATTTGTTTTGTTGAAAGTTTTCTTTTGTTTATAAGTTATAGCAATTTTGGTTTTCCCTATCGCCCCCTGGTGGACAAAATGAAAAGAAAAGAGCTTCGGGCCCGAAGCGCTTCAAATCATCACTTCGGGCGAGAACTTTGCCGAGAAAGAACGAAGAAAATGCTTCGCACCCGAAGCATTCCCAGTGACTACTTCGGGTGAAGAGTTTTGCGAAGCGGCATCCAAGCAACTTCGTCGAAGAAGAAAAGATAGCCCAAATCAGCTAAGGCAAAGAAATTACTTCGGGCCCGAAGTATTTCTAAAACCCACTTCGGCCAGTTTTCACCCGAAGCAGTAGAGGTCGAGAAAGTGTTTCGGCCGAAACTCCCCCGAACCACCATTTCAAAAGAAGATCGGCCCGAAGCGTTTTCCCGACCTATCAGCGAAGCAGTTTCACCAGCGAAGCAGCGAAGGATAGAGGGAGATCGGCTTCGGCACTCCACACCCCCGAAGTAGTTTTGCGAAGCGAAAATCAGTGAGGCGCTTCCCAGGAATGCTTCCCAAGTTGGGCATTTTCTCGAGGCAGTCAGAGAGCCTCATAAATGCATATTTTCTTGCCCGATAAGCCCGCTGCTCATTTTTGGCAATTGGATGCGAAGTATCAGCCCGAGAAGAAGAGCCCGACAAGCATGGCCGCCACTCGAGCACCGCACCTGCAATCCAAGGACACCCAGGTGGCTCATTTAATGCGTCTTTCCTCGGCTGACTCGGTCACCCTTACCAGTTTTGGTAGCCGATTTGAGGGATCATCCGCAGCATCAACGAGGAGCCGATTTCTCAGGGCTCGAGGGTGTACTCCACCATTTTTGTAATAATGATTCAGAGGGTCGGGTCCTCTATAAAAACCCAGGCTTTGCAATGTAAAAGGGGGGAACTTTCTGCTAGAAAGCTGTTGTAACTTGATGTCCTACGTTTAATACTAAAGATCTTTTGTGCTCTATTTCTCTCTTTTATGCTGCCTTTGTGCTTAATTCTTTTGTCTTTTCTCGTTCGCATACTGAGACTCTGAATCCTGAATCCGATGTGCGATCGGGGACTGAACCCCTAAAATTCGCCCTGAAGGATACATAGGAGAGGAAAAATGCCTTGTCGCTTTCCTTTATGTTGCCTGGTGGATCGAGGTTTTGTTATTCCCTTATCTCAATCGTTGTTACTCTGAACCCTGAATTCCAACGAGAGAGAAAGGAGAACCCTGCGAACCCGTCCAGAGGATACATAGGAAGTTCGGCATTTCATTTCTTTCATGTTATTCTTGGTATTTCTTGCTGCTATTCGAGTTGTTAGCGAGTAATCGTGCTTCCTGTTCTCTCCCACCTTAAATCATCATCTTCTAACCCTTACCCCTTTTTATTTCTTTTCCTAACCCTTACTCTGTTTATTTCTTTCCTGCACTCTTGTCTCAAACCCCAAAAGTAGATTAGTATAGGAGCCGGCCTTTCTCCGGAGATCGGCACGAGGGCATCTCTTCCCTTCGGCCTTTCAATGTTGGTCGCAGGTCCAGGGCGCGCAAACCCACCGAAAGTCCTTTCCTATGCGGATTTGATGACCAACAGTTTTGGCACGCCCGATGGGACCCAAGGTCCCATATTTGAGAAAATTTCTAGCCCGTCTTCACCGGAGCTAGTAGTTCTAACAAGTTCTCGGTGAGATCCGGTCAGTCTCATCCCCTGAGTAGTAGTGAGAATCGATGCTCTCATTACTAAGAGACTCTTAGCATCTGGCGACTCTGTTTTACCCGAGAATCTTCAAGTCGTAAAGACCAGTACTAAAAGCCTGTGCCTTCATGCAAACGAGATGGAGAGTTAGGAATAGAGGAGAGGAAACCGAGTTCTTTGAGCTTGATATTGATGCCTTTGGGGAACGCTCTAGGTTAGTTACCCCCGAATATCTCTTACGCGGGACATCCTCGCAAGAGGCTGCTATTGACGAGCAAGGCCCAACTTTCGATAGCACAACGGCTAGTTTTCCTCCGAATCCTCCCAACTCACCGAAGCATCCTAGTGCCTCCGTTCCCATTGCCCTTTCGACGAGCAACCCAAGAGGGACTTCGAGGACTTCTGTTCCATAGAACCCAGGCACAAATATGGCCCAACAACAACAACAACAACAACAACAACCGCCGCCAGATTATTTCCAGCATGGAATTCTTCGTCACCGTTGAATCTCGTGGGCCAAGGGCAAGTTCCACCTGCTATAATAAAAAAGCTTTCGACGTTCGACGAAACCGAAAAGACTGCTCTAGAGCATATCCAGGACATCATTTCCCTGGCGGCAATCCATGATATCACAGAAGAGCGAGTGATGGTGAAGCTCCTGGTTCTCTCCCTTAGAGGAAAACTCCTCTATTGGTATAGATCTCTGCCATCCGACACTATTACGGGATGGGACCAGTTAGCCGGACAGTTGATGCAAGGCTTCAACGAGTCCGTCGATCCAACTTCTCTTCTACAGCAATTCACTTCGATCCAAAGACATCCGCAAGAAGAGATTGTAGACTTCAATGTTAGGTTCGCTCGAACCTGGCAAAGAGTCCCAGTTGGGCTTCGCCCAACCGACGAAGCCGTAGCATACTACTTCCTTCGGGCCTTCAACCCTGATATCGGCCTTATGATAAGGTACTCAAATGTCAATACTTTTCCAGAGTTGTATGGGTTAGCCAAGAAAGCAGAAATGGACCTCATAGCCATGGGTAAACTCCCTCAAAGAATGCCAATGCCCATACTCCCCGAGTTCCTTCAAGCCTAGTATGCGAGCACAGTCGCTCCATAGATTTTTGCAATCCCTGCATACCCGATCTCATCCTGGAACCCGAATCCCGTTGTCTCGCAGATCACCGCTCCACAGATACATTTCCCCACACTTTCAACTACGCCGCCCACTATCACTCCAACATTTCCAATGTTGCCAGCACCCCTCCAACATCCCTGCCTACCTCCGATACCAACTATGGCTTCTTTACCATCAGTTCCCAAGGTCGATGATATGCAAGCCAAGATACTGCAAGAAATGCAATCGTTAAATGCCACAGTGCAGACCTTGTCCAACGACATGACCGTTGTCAAGAAGAAGCAAGCGCAACAAGAGTTTCTACCAAGAAGGTCTTATCCCACGCCTGCACTTACCAAAGATCAAGCGGTCCATCAAGGAAAAGCTTCGGCAAGAAATGCTGCGATAGATGAAGTCCCAAGCACTTTCGATCATGTATACTGGTGCTCTACATGTAATGATCCTCACGAGGAGAATACATGCATGTTGCATCAACACTACGTGCAGACACTAGCTAGCAGCGGTCAGGGCGGTCAAGTCAACGTCATCAGACAATTGGATCAGAACTTGTCCATCGGTGAGGAAGAGCCAGTCGCAGTCCTTACCAGGGGAGGTAAAAGGATGATAGAGGTGGATGCTACTCAGATGGCTCCCTTGAAGGTACACGCTCGATTTGAGAAGGGACAACCATCCTCTTCGACCCCGAGCGAAGTTCCTCCGCCAGCTCCAGTCAAAGAAAAGGCCCAAAAGGCCACTGCCGAACCACCTCAGGTGGAGACCAAAGAACAGGCTAAGGAGAAGCTCAAGTTTCCCTCGCTCACCAAGCGACAAAGGGTCGAAGCGACAGAGCAATATCGCACCAAGTACGAACCGAGAAAGGAACCTGAGGTGCATAGCTCCCCAACCTACAACATTGTAGAAGAATTGAAGAGAATTCCAGCCAAAATCAGTTTGTATGATGCTCTGCAACTTCCTGGACAAGTGGACCTGCTGCAAGAATCATTGAAGAGGATCAATACAAAGAAGGCAGAGCCGCTCGCCCTGGTGCAGACCTTGTCCACGTCCATCACGGGAAAAATAGACCACCACCGTTCTACTTATCCTTACAAATGGAAGGATATATCGTGCATAACTGCATGATAGATTATGGAGCTACGACGACAGTAATGCCGAAGGCGGTATGCGAGGAAATAGGCATGGAATACACACGAAGCAGTCATGGAGTCCTCCAGCTGGACGGTACCCCAGTGAAGACTGTAGGTGTCATCAAAGACATTCCTATTCGGCTACATAAGACACCTCAAATCATAGTCATACAAGAGGTGGTAGTCGTGGACCTGGAGCCCTACTTCAGCATGTGCCTGTCAAGGGAATTCACGGCAAAGCTGGGCGGATATCTGTCCATGGACTACACTCATCTGGAGATCCCCTTCAAAGGGAAGAAGGTGAAGATCTATAATGAAAAGCCTTCTACGTTCCTGGTTCAGAAGATGTCCGAGGAAGAGAGCAGTGGCCCTGTGCATACGATCGCGGAGGAGCTAGAGCAAGTGGATCTAGTCCAGGAATCCCTCGCACAGTTATGTTGTGAAGATGAATTTTCATTGGCAGATTTCAATGCCATGATAGAGACTGAGGTGGGGTGCTACACCATCGCCAAGTCCGAGAAACCAGCCAAAATGGAGGGAAAGGTTTCTGCTCAAGAAGGACTATGGAAATTGTTCTTCGACGGTGCCCGATGCAAGAACGACGTCGGGGCAGGAATCCTTCTGATTTCATCGTCCGATGAGCAAAAGGAGTATTGCTATCGATTGACATGGAGCTGCACCAACAATGCAGAGAGTATGAAGCCTTGTGCTTGGGACTCAAGAAAGCTGACAAGTTAGGCATAAGGCATCTTCAAATCTTCGAAGATTCTGAACTAGTTTGCAACTAGGTCACCAAAAGATGCTCTTCAAAGAAGCACTATCTTAAATCATACCGCAATAGGGTATGGGACCTGTTCGACCAGTTTGAATCTCTCAATCTACAGTCTATTCCATGTGAAAAGAATCGACATGCAGATGTCTTAGCATCCATCGTAGCCCGATATTCTCCAATGGATGATATGGTGCATAAGCCGAAGGCTGTAAGGATGATCTATAGGCCCTCTATCCCGGACAGAGATTTACACTGGCAAGTTTTTGACAATGATGAGCAGATTGTCAATTTCATGATCCAAGAAGCCGCTACAGTCGAAGACCGAAGCCCTGATGAGGAAGAATACGAAGGATTGGTCCAGTTGAAGAACAACCACGTTCCCAAGGGATTGATCATGCTTGAGAGCCTTTTCGATCAAAATGATCGATCGCTCTCCCATAGGATCCAGATCAGCGTGCAGCAATATCAAGATTTAGAACTGGAACCTGGGAAAGTAATAAAGGTCGGGACCGATTGTACTTCGGAAGAAATAGAGCGAATCCGATGTTTGTGTAAGAAGTACCCAGATATCGTGGCTTGGTCTTATCATGACCTCAAGGGATATGATCGGCAACTGATCCAACATACAATCGAATTACAAGAAGGGGCCAAACCTTTTCGATAGAAGCAAAGGCCGGTTAATCCAAAGATCGAGGTCCTGATGAAGGCCGAACTGCTAAAAATGCTCGAAGCAAAGATCATTTATCCCATCAAGCATTCTTCCTGGGTAGCGAACTTGGTCCCTATCAGAAAAAAGAATGGAGACATCCGGTTATGCGTGGACTTCCGCAACCTGAATCATGCTTCCCTCAAGGACCACTATCCTCTCCCACAGATCGATCAGATCTTGCATTCGATGGCTAGAGCTCAACGATTCTCCCTGCTCGATGGTTTCTCCGGATATAATCAAATCTGGGTCAGGGACGAAGACCAGCATAAGACCGCGTTCACAACCAAGTGGGGCACATTCGCCTACCAACGAATGCCTTTTGGCCTCTCGAACGCGGGAGCTACTTTCCAGAGGGCGATGGACCTAGCTTTTGGTGAGCTTCTGAACAAGGTTATTGTTATCTATTTGGATGACATGACCGTCTTCTCCCGAAGGAGAGAGAACCACCCAGAACATCTTCAACAAATTTTCGAAAAATGTCGAGAATTTGGCATCTCAATCAATCCAAAAAAGTCTATCTTCGCAGTCAGCGAAGGAAAGCTGCTGGGACACGCAATTTCGGAAAAGGGTCTCACCGTGGATCCCGACAGAGCCGAAGCTCTGATGAAGCTCCCAATACCAGCAGATAAAAAGGGCCTTCAATCTTTCTTTGGACAGATTAACTTCGTAAGGAAGTTTGTCCCAGACTTCGCCCAGGTCATTAAGCCGATGTCTGAGCTTTTAAAGAAGGGCGCAGAATTCATCTGGACAGAAGAAAGGAGAAAAGCATTCAAAGAAATCAAGGCCCGAATTGTTCAGGCACCGGTCTTGATCAACCTCGACTACAGTCGAGATTTTATCCTGTATGCAATAGGAGAACCTGAAAGCTACGCCACGGTCTTGACGCAAAAGGGGGAAGATGGAGAGGAACGTCCCATTGCGTTCCTCAGCCAGATAATCAATCCCCATGAGGAAAAGTACAATTTCATCGAGCGTCAAGTGCATGCAGTAATGAAGTCTCTCAAGAAATTCAAACAGTTCATTTCTTAGAGTCGAACCACAGTCTTCGTCATTCACCCCGATGTGCGTAGTTTCATTATTCAAGGGGAACTGGGAAGCAAGAGAGCTGGTTGGGTAAGCAAAATCCAAGAGTTTGATATTGAGATCAAGCCTACCAAACTAGTTCACGGTCGCGCATTATGTCAAGAGCTGGCGAAGAGCGCAACGGCCGAAATAACAGACTGTCAGTCGGATGACTTGCCAACAGGAGAATGCCTCGCTAATCAAGAAGAGGCCGAGAAATATTGGGTCGATGAAATAGTGGAATATTTCAACACCGACAGATGCCCCTCACATCTGAATGCTTCGCAGCGAAGACATTTCAGGATGCGGTCCGCCCGATACACTATGCGCCCAGAAGGCCTATTTTTCAAGAACATTGACGACGTCCTCCTCAGATGCATAAAAGATGATGATAAGAGGAGAATCCTGGGTGAATTTCATTCAAGACTATCTGGAGGACACTTTGCTAGAAGAGCGACGATGCTAAAGATAATCAAGGCGGGTTACTATTGGCCCACACTCTTTGTCGATGCCTTCTCCGTTTGTCGAAGGTGCGAGCAATGCCAGAGATTCGTCGGCCAAAGTAGAAATGCTTCGATGCCACTCCGACCGATACAAGTGGAAGCCCCCTTTCAGCAATGGGGACTAGATTTCGTAGGGGCCATATCGCCAAACTCCTCCGCTGGGCACAAATTCATTCTGACTACGACTGATTACTTCACCAGGTGGGCTGAGGCAGTCCCCACAAAACATGTCGATCAAGATACTGTGGTCACCTTCCTGGAAGGATTGATTACCCACTTCGGCATCCCCAAAGCAATTATTACAGATAACGGTCCTGGTTTCACAGGCGCAAAGATCAACGAGTTCCTATATAAGTATGGGATATATCACAAGGTGTCTTCCAACTATTACCCCCAGGGCAATGGATTGGCAGAATCCACTAACAAAACCCTATTGAGGATACTGAGAAAGTTGATTGATCAAAACAAAAGAACTTGGCACCTCCTTCTGGATCGGGCTTTGTGGGCCGATCGGGTTTCTGTCAAAAGGTCGATCAAGACTTCGCCTTATGCTCTGGTCTACGGCAAGGAGGCCATCCTGCCCACTCACATTGAGATCCCTGCATTACAGTTGCTAGAAGAAGATGAAGCTAACCCGATGGAGGAACGCCTGGTCCAGCTACTACAACTAGAAGAGGAACGTGAAAAGGCCTACCAGAACTTCGCACGGCATGCTGAGGTCACCCGAGAATGGTTCAAAAGGAAATCATCCGATCGCACATTCAAAGCAGGAGACCTGGTATGGAGGTGGGATTCATGGAAGGCCAAGCCTGGGAATCATGACAAAATGGATGCATTCTGGGACGGACCGTTTGAAATAGTAAAAGTGAACTCGGCCAATTCCTTCATCCTCAAAGATGCGAATGGCCAAGTTTTACCAATCTCCGTCAATGGTCTCCACCTGAAGACCTTCAATCGCTGAGGTATTTATATCGCTCTAAAAAAAAAAAAAAATCTTGCATGTATTTTTGTATATAGGGTTTCAGTTCTTTGTCTATACTCTGTTCAAAAGATCACGGAGAGCAAGCGCCTTCAACCGCAAAAGCTAGATTCCTGGCTTCGGCTTCACAAAGCACGATCGAAATCGCCTTCGGGGGTTTCGGTCCGAAGTAGCCGACGAAGGGAAGTTCGCCGCGAAGCAGTTCATCCTCGTAGAACCAAACCACATGCAGATCAAGGACGTGGAAAATGCTTCGCTAAAGAAATGTGCCGAAGGCGTTGTCCGAAGTAATTCTTGGCGAGGCCCTCCTCGATGAAACAGGTTTCGGTCGACGAACCGAAGCAACAGCATGGCAAAGGGGAACTTCGGGCCCGAAATGAAGAAAATCAGCCCGAAGAAGAACTTCGCGGCGAAGTATTTTCTTCGCCAACTCCATGTCGCCGAACCTCGATTTCGAGGTGGGCACATTTAAGATATGCCTCGGGAAACATGTCGACAACAGCCTCAAAAGGGGGCCAAAGCAGATGAACTCAATACGAAAGAAACGGCACTCATCCCAAGGCAGTTCATTAACCGAAAAGCCACGCAAGGGTACCAGGTGGCAGCGATTTGCGTTCTCGATACAAAATCAAATCCCCGAATTGCATGGCCCCACGTACGACGCCGCCATATGGCCAATCAGATGCCACAGCGATACTTTCGGGCCAGGCCCACGAAGTAATTACGGTGGTTGCCATAAATGCCGAAAGTTGCCCTCCAAAGCTATAAAATGCAGATGCCCGTTAAAGAACAAACCATTTGCAAGTGTGAGAGTCGAGTCTGCATTCTGTCACCTCGAAGAGCTTCTGCATCAAAGGCTCCGTTGTTCACCGTGATTATCCCATCCCTTGTTTTGAGGTACTAAACTTTTCTACCTCACAAGTTATTCTGCTGCGATCATTCGCAATGGGAAAGAAGAACCCCACTCAGAAAGGAAAAGTGCCAGAGACGACGGTTCCAGAGAAGGCGAGAGCCACAGAAGAAAAGAAACAGAGACCTAGAAGGGTCAATCCTCCCCCACGCCTAGGAAAACAAGTAATGGAAGGAAGGGAAGAGTCCGATGATGAGCCCAGCATAGAACCACCTGTCGATAAGTGGGCAAAAATCAGAGACCCAGAGCTCTCAAGAACCGTGGCCGAGCTTCGGCATACCATCGACTTCATGCAAAGCAGGCTCTCGACGGAGAACAAGAGGGCCATGGCATATTATTCCCACATATACTGGTATCTAGTTCCTCCTACACATCACTGCCCCGAGCTCATATACGCCATCGCTCAGAACTACCAACCACAAACCAGACAGGTGTTGGATGCCTCGGGTAAAAAATTGTTTTCCATTCTGAAGGAGGATGTGCAGGCAGCATTCGCACCACAGCAAAGGCCACCAAAAGGCTATACCATTCGCAATGTCAGCCTGAGTGAACAAACGGATAAGTTCACCTCTAATCCCTTCATTCTGAGCTTTTTGCGTGAAAACCTCAAGAGCGGACTTCCTTTCGGCAAGCGACCCCAGATGCCCCTGCCCTTGGAGGCCTTCAAGAACACAGATATATTCTCTATCATTGCATGGGTGGGAGGCTTGTCAAGCGATACTTTGGTATACCCATGGCAGGTGTCGCTAGCCGAATGCATTTCCAGAGGAGAGTTCTACGCTCCCGACGCTTCGCGGCCGAACACCAACCCAGTTTTCTTCGATTGGGCAGAATGGGTGGCCCAAAATCTGCATATGCGGTTGTCATCCATGAAGGATGCTAGCAAGGAGCCGCACTTCCAGCCTTGTTCCTTCTTGGTTTGGCTCTTCTTCTTTCATGTACATAAAGCCCTTCACCATTGTGATGTTTCACCAGTCGACAAGGATGGGATCCCTTTGCCTGTATATCAGTGGACCCGTCTCTTGCTGAGGTCGGAGTCCTATTACCCTTTCAATCAGCAGTTTTTGGGACCTGCGATGCACATTCTGACAGAGTCTAGCCCTCGGGTGCCTCTCTGCCTTAGAGATAAAGTGGTACTGGAGAGAAGAGGGGATGTGTTTCAATTGACACAAGGGCTTGTGATCCGCCTTTTCGGCTTCACAGGGAAGCCCTTCTTGCTGCCCTTTTTCCCTTCGGAGTACCAATTTGCCCTGGAAGTTGCTCGGCAAAGTGACGCGACCGACGAAGCCTACGGCCACGGGCGGAAGTGGGCACACACCTGCGACTTCCCCTTCAAGATGGGAGTGATCGAAGTCTTTGCCTTGAAGCAGAACATATACCTGGAGGAGAAGCTCGCCGATTTTGGTCTGCTTCAAATACCACAGAGGTGGCTCTACGACCCGTTGGGGGTGATGAGAGATCATTTGAAAAGCAAAAACTTCCATGTCTGTCCTCGCCCCAAAATTTTGGAGCAGAGGAATAACCCCAATGGCACGGACCTGGAGTGGCACTTAGAGGAGATGAGGACGTTGCCTCCTTGGCATGACTTCTATCCTATGGAGGTCGAATTCGACCCAGACCAGTACCCATTCCCAACTCCCGACTCCACTTTCTGGAGAAAAGCGAAGGACGATTTAAAAGAGGAGTTGAAAGACTGGGACGAGGAGCAGTTAAGAGAATGGTGGATTATGAGAGTCCATCATCGAAAGATGAATTCTTATGGGCTTCTAACAATGGACAGGGAATTCGCAATTGTGTATCAGACCAATATTGGGTCTTGGGAACCCTTGTCCTTCGTCGACTTTGTTCCACCAGCCACCCCAAGTTCGGGCGAAAGCCCCGAAAGGACTGATAATGTCCCCAAAGGAAAAGCAGCCAAAGCCATGCCAAAAGCTTTACTACAGAGTCCATCCGAGGATCTCGAGACAACAATAGAGGAATCGGAGCAACCCCTCAAGAGGAAGAAAAGAAAGGAGCGGGAACCTACACAGGCACCCCCGAACTTCCCAAAGCGATCGCGTACAGGCACTCCGAGCGCCCCTATCGAAAGATCAGTATCGGGCTCGACCGAAGCAAACGACGGAGGAACTCCACCAAGCGTCGAAATGATCCCAAACATAGATGTCATCAACGTGGAGGAACTCGTGGAAGTCATGGAAGCCGAGAGTACCGAGGCCCAGAAGGAACAAGGGCCAATCACCCAGGAGATCACCATGGCCGCTCTGCCAGGAGGGCACGCAGGTACGTTCTCTTCACCTTATGCTCTGGTTGCTCGTAAGTCTACCCCGGTCCTGGCCGAAAGCTCTCACCTATCCACCCTACCTCCACAAGGTCAGTCACCTCCTTACGCCGTGTCCCTAACTACTCCCCCCGAGCCTTCCAGCCAGGACAAACCTGTTGAAGTTACTTCGCCCAGCCACACCGCCAATCCTTCGATCATCAACCAGGGTGAAGCTAATAGTCCAGTACCGAACCCCGAGGCTCATTCCTCCATTGTACATAACGTGCTCCCACTCGTCGAAGCCCCCGTCACCCCTGTTGCCGAACCTTCGGGTGAGGCTATCCCCTTCAACTCCTTATATTTGTTCAATCCCTCGGCTGTAGACCCAGCCGCATTCGACTCCGAGCTGTCCTCAATACGAGAATCCCCCTTGGCCAAAAAACTCCTCCAAGCCCGACAGAACACAGAGAGAATGTTAAAAGAGGCAAGAAAGAAGAAAGGGCGCTCGCTCGCTCAAGTTGAGAAATGTGCCATCTTCGATTTCGAGGCGAGAAAGTTGCATAAAGTAAAGAAGATACCCAAAGTCCAGAAGCCCCTGGATGAAATGACTCCAATGGACTATGAATATCAGGATAAAGAAAAGGACTTGGAACATCTGAACGTGGACAAGGAGTCCGCCTCTATGCACATTGGAATCGAGACCTTCAAGGCGCATGCCAACATTGCCAACAAGCGCAGGTTCGAAGCCGAGAATGCTAACATCAAGCTAGAGGAGGAGTTAGCAAGGGCTCGCTCCAAATTGGCAGAGGCCGAAGAGCAGTGCAAGCTGATGCAGAAAGAAGCACATGCCCTAAAGCTACGGATAGCACAGCTGGAGTGCACAGCTGAGAATCAAGCACAAAGGCAGGCCAAAAATGATTTGAGGGCCAAGGAGCTTGAAAGTAAGATCTTGCAAGCTCAGATCCAGCTGCATGAGAAGGAAGGCCTAGGGCTACTTGATAGGAGCAAAATCAAGGAGATTCGCTCACATCTGCTCAAGAATTTTAGGTCTCGGGCTGCCAGTGCCCTTTCAGTTTTAGCTTACACCATAGAAGCCCAGGTTGCCGCCGTCGAAGGAGGACCAATCGTCGAAGTGGTCATTCAGAATGTCAGAGCCCGACTCAAGCTGGCCCTCAAGGTCCAAAATGCAAGGTATCAAGATTTGAAGCTCACAGCGATGAGTCGGACAGCAAGGGATTGGTCAACCGCCTAGGCCACAGTTCGTGCCTTTTTCTCCATAGCCAAGAAAGCTCAAAAGGCAAAAATCCTACTGGATGCATTCGAAAGCGAGAGGCGCGCGTCGATGGGCTACTTCGAGGACCTCTCCTCCTTAGGCTTCTCGAGCTTCACGGATAATGATGGGAAGCCCTTAGCCAAGGAAGAAATCATGTCGAAGTGGCAGCAGTTTGAAGGCGACGTCTCGGAGATAGACGAGTGGGCCGAACCAATAACAGAGAAGCAGGTTGTCGATTACATATTGAAATACTATAGAATCGTTGCCTCCCTAAATGATCTGTACACCAGGTCCCAACATGCAAAAATCGGGCAGATCGATAAGTTTCGCGCATTGGTCAAATCCCTGGAGGATCAAGAGTTGTTCATGAAAAGCGTCTGGTCTCAGATTCGTCGAACCTTAAGAGACATCCGCGCTCGCCTGGCCCCATTGCCAATGGTCGAAGACGTAGCAGAAGCAATGGCGACGGGAGGAGAAGAAGCAGTAGCGGAAGAAGAGGAGAGAGAAGAGGAAGAGGAAGGACAAGCTGTGGAAGCACCCCCAGAAAAGGAGCAAAGAGAGGGGTCTGGAGGTAACTCTGGCCCAATGGATAAAAGCTGAGGGTTCTACCACCGAGACGAGCTCGTTGCCCCGTGAGCCGCCAAGAATGTTGACAATATTGTCACATTCCACCAAGGGGCAGAAAAATTAAAACTTTGTATGATATTTGTTTTGTTGAAAGTTTTCTTTTGTTTATAAGTTATAGCAATTTTGGTTTTCCCTATCGCCCCCTGGTGGACAAAATGAAAAGAAAAGAGCTTCGGGCCCGAAGCGCTTCAAATCATCACTTCGGGTGAGAACTTTGCCGAGAAAGTGAACAAAATGCTTCGCACCCGAAGTATTCCCAGCGACTACTTCGGGCAAAGAATTTTGCGAAGCGGCATCCAAGCAACTTCGTCGAAGAAGAAAAGATGGCCCAAATCAGCTAAGGCAAAGAAATTACTTCGGGCCCGAAGTATTTCTAAAACCCACTTCGGCCAGTTTTCACCCGAAGCAGTAGAGGTCGAAAAGTGTTTCGGCCGAAACTCCCCCGAACCACCGTTTCAAAAGAAGATCGGCCCGAAGCATTTTCCCGACCTATCAGCGAAGCAGTTTCACCAGCGAAGCAGCGAAGGATAGAGGGAGATCGGCTTCGGCACTCCACACCCCGAAGTAGTTTTGCGAAGCGAAAATCAGCGAGGCGCTTCCCAAGAATGCTTCCCAAGTTGGGCATTTTCTCGAGGCAGTCAGAGAGCCTCATAAATGCATATTTTCTTGCCCGATAAGCCCGTTGCTCATTTTTGGCAATTGGATGCGAAGTATCAGCCCGAGAAGAAGAGCCCGACAAGCATGGCCGCCACTCGAGCACCGCACCTGCAATCCAAGGACACCCAGGTGGCTCATTTAATGCGTCTTTCCTCGGCTGACTCGGTCACCCTTACCAATTTTGGTAGCCGATTTGAGGGATCATCCGCAGCATCAACGAGGAGCCGATTTCTCAGGGCTCGAGGGTGTACTCCGCCATTTTTGTAATAATGATTCAGAGGGTCGGGTCCTCTATAAAAACCCAGGCTTTGCAATGTAAAAGGGGGGGAACTTTCTGCTAGAAAGCTGTTGTAACTTGATGTCCTGCGTTTAATACTAAAGATCTTTTGTGCTCTATTTCTCTCTTTTATGCTGCCTTCTGTGCTTAATTCTTTTGTCTTTTCTCGTTCGCGTACTGAGACTCTGAATCCTGAATCCGATGTGCGATCGGGGACTGAACCCCTAAAATTCGCCCTGAAGGATACATAGGAGAGGAAAAATGCCTTGTCGCTTTCCTTTATGCTGCCTGGTGGATCGAGGTTTCTGTTATTCCCTTATCTCAATCGTTGTTACTCTGAACCCTGAATTCCAGCGAGAGAGAAAGGAGAACCCTGCGAACCCGTCCAGAGGATACATAGGAAGTTCGGCATTTCGTTTCCTTCATGTTATTCTTGGTATTTCTTGCTGCTATTCGAGTTGTTAGCGAGTAATCGTGCTTCCTGTTCTCTCCCACCTTAAATCATCATCTTCTAACCCTTACCCCTTTTTATTTCTTTTCCTAACCCTTACTCTGTTTATTTCTTTCCTGCACTCTTGTCTCAAACCCCAAAAGTAGATTAGTATAGGAGCCGGCCTTTCTCCGAGAGATCGGCACGAGGGGCATCTCTTCCCTTCGGCCTTTCAATGTTGGTCACAGGTCCAGGGCACGCAAACCCACCGAAAGTCCTTTCCTGTGCGGATTTGATGACCAATAGTAACCTTGTAACTATCTCCTACTCCCGAGCTATAGTCGCCCTGGCCTCCCTTTGAGACTCTAGCATAGTCTCTCACTCCTCCCATAGCTACTCAAGCACAACCCGTAACCTATCCACCTCGGATATCTCACCCATCTCCTCATCATCCTCCCTCTCCCCTATTGCCAAACCCACCTTCAAAGCTTGCTAGGCCGCTACCCTCGAATGTCTTAGTCTCGTCGACCGTTGAGGCCTCATCCTCTTCGAAGTCGACCTTAACCCTGCCACTACCGCATCCTCACATGCCACCTTTGGTACCCATATTGGCTGGGCACCAAACCACTCCGCATACTCTAGAGTCACACCAGCATCATCCACATTAGCCACCTCCATCTGCTCATCATCCTCCAATGGCACTCGCCATGGTTCGGGACAAGGTTGTGTCACCTCATCCTTCACCTGTTGATACAACATCGGCTCATCAAGAACTCCTTGAGGTAAACCAAACTACCTCAGCACCTATGAGTACTGGAAGTACTCCACCTCCTCATCCCTCTGCCCAACTATCCATCAACCTTGTCACACCTGCTGCAACTGTCTCCCATATCTATCCCATCTAGCTCCTTGCCATGACCTCCATCGCACATCTGCCTGATCCAAGTCTAACCACATGTCTCGATACCACTATCCAGTGTGTACCTCTCAACTAGGCTGAACCTCCTCAGCTATAGCCCATCGCCTCGCATACAGCTCATCTATCCACCATGACTCACATGGCAACCCCTTGGGCCGAGCTATCGCAAAATGCTCCCAAGCCCAGCACTAAAGGAGAAATATGCACCCAATCCCCTTTCTCCCCCTCTGTGCCACCTCATATAGCTCCCGATATAGTTACACCAATAGAGCAAGTGCCCATGCATACTCTCGAAGATCCATCAGTAGATAACTCACTAAGCCCAATAGGTTCCAAGGGAACCTACACCCAATGCTATTAGGTAGCATTATGTTTGCTAGCACGAACATGATCAAGGTGGGAAGTGAATCTAACTCCTTCGCCTTGTACATGCTCAGGAACAGTATCCCTCCATCCCCTATCCAAGCCTTTCGCCACTGATCCCCAAGCATCTTCTCCATCTCCACCTTCTTATCCCTTCCCACCATCACCTTCTCTCCCTCTACTATCACCTTGAGAATGTGATAAACATCCTCAAGAGTGACAGTAACCTCTCCAGTTGGCAGCTAGAAAGTCCCTCTATCCGGGTCCCACCTCTCGATCAAAGTCGAGAGGTAGCCCTCATTAGCCCTCACCACATCCAATCGAGACACACCATCTAGGCCTACCCTACTCAGCAACCCCCAATCCTCCTCTGAAAGCTTCTTATTCATCCCCAAAATGAGAGGAGAGAAGTGATGTTGAGGCTCAATATCCCTCAGCTACAACAAACAAAAACACTTTGTTAGTTTTAAAAATTAAAAAAAAATCAAAAACAAACTAAAAACAATTTTTTTGCACAAAGAAAACAAAGGGTATTACCGGGATAAATGTCACCTTCGCTCCACTAGTAACACCAAGGCCCTCTGCTGCCATCGCATCCGCACACTTGTAAGCCTCACTTAGCTCACTAAGTCACTTCCCTCCTTAGACGCAGCTTCTCAAATTTTATAGCGCACAAATGAGCCTAAAAATTTCTCAGAAAGCTTTTTATAGCTTTAACTAGCGCATTCAGGCGCAGAGCTGCGCCTGAACATTACGGGCGCACGCAGGCACCTACAGAACATGCCAAGCACAGGCGCATGCCTAGTAGCAAAAGAGAATGAGGATAAAAACTCCTAAAATGTAATGGTAGCTCCCATCATCAAATCTGAACCAAAACTCATCCATACATCATGTACATCATAAAAGTTGATTTTGTGAAATTACAAATAGTTTTGCATGCATATTTTTCGAGAAAAAACAAAATTCTTCACAAATACATATTGCATTGCAAAAACATGCCAACCAAGGTCACATTTTCACAAAATCAACATCCCACAATTCTTCATCATCTACGTCATCACATTCTTCCATCATCATTATGCATATATCATTCATCATTTTTATTTTGTCTAGGCCATCCAAGCGAACGTTGTATCTAGTATATTATTCTATAAACTTGGCGATTGCAGTGATGATAATCCATACAATTTGGTAAGATGAATAATGTACAATAAGGACACTTGCTCATGATCATAATCAATTATCTCGTCATCAAAAATCATAATCACATTTGGCACCTCACATTTGGAATGCAACCTTGCCAAGAACAATTTGCTCGCAATCAATCATTGATGTCCTTGTCTGTGGGGTAAGAAAACACAGATAAATCAAAATCTCAAACACTCATTCATTCGACAACAATCAAAGTATAGGACATGTCGATAGGTTGATTGGTTCCATGATGGAATTGATGAAGAAATTTCTACAATCACTACCCCACCCCTACGATTGACTTGGTCATCATGCATCTTTCATACATTGCATACTCAATGACGCCATTGTGGCAGCTTATTCAAGAAGCATCGAATCATCCCAAAATTTGGGGTAACCATGTTACATTATGATTTGATGTAAAAGGTAAGCATCAATATTATTATTAAAATGTAGGGTTTAAATAGTACATTAGGTAGCTAGGAATAGTATTAGGAATAATATAAAATATTATCCTAAACTAACGCTAACAACTACGCGCTTAGCTAATTAAGCGCTAACCACTAACCTACTTAACGTAGTCAGAATGACTACGATAACTAACCTAGGATATTTAGGAAATAACCCTAGTTAACCATTAGATATTTATAACAGTAAATATCTACATGATAAATAGTAAAAGTAACTACTCTTTTACCTAGTGGAGTAAATGGTAAATATCCCAAGTAATGGAATATTACTCTAACATCCCCCCTTATTACATTATTTGGGTAATACATACATATCCTCTAATACAACAATATTTGGGTAAAGTATATAGCTGCCCCAATACAATGAAGAAGATGTTGATCTGCTGGTTCTTTGCTCTGTCACAGTACTCTGGCTGCTCCTAAGCAAGAAGTGGGTCATTCCTCAATTTGTCTTCACGCCAACGAATGTCCTTATGGTAATCACATCATCCAATCGATTTGCATGGGTAACCAGCCACTGCAATCGCTAGGTGTAGTAGAATAGATCACTTCATACAAGGTTCATTCATTTACAATATGAATTTGCAAAAGATAAGGTAGCTAAGGTGTCGGTCGCTGCCAAAAATGCACCCTTATAAGTTCCCCCTTCTTGTTGCAAAACATAGTGTAATTAATTTATGAAGGAAGTGAGACTAAGGTGTCGGTCAAAGCCGAAAATGCACCCTTATAAGCCTTCTTCCCTATTTACAAAAAATCAGTGAAGAAAAGAAATGGATATCCCCCCTCAATTGCAAAAAGTATGCAACTCAAGAGTGTTGTGAAGGATTTTACAAATATTGCCTCCTAGACAATTTTACATCACAAAAAGTCGCTCTTCTTTGTTACAAGTACTTCAAACACCTAGAATTTGCTATTTATGAAGCCTAAAAGAGGTACAAGCACCCCTTATTGCAAGGTCTTCAAACAAAATACTTATGCTATTTATGAAGCCTAAAAGAAGAGAGAGAATATGGTGTTTTTGCCCAAGGGACACGTGTGTTTTCCCTCTACAAAACTATTTTAGCAATTTAGCACTCCTTGTGCTATCTTTGAACCAAAAATAGAATCAGAATGAGACACTTCACAAGAAATATGGCTTCTGTGTTGTGCCTTTGCCATTTTAGTTTTGCTTGTTTTGAAACCAACACTGAATGGTGTCTTGGTTTGCATTTTTACAATCTGTGCAAAACTATTCTTTCTAGGCAATTTGATCAAAAAGTTCACCACTTTGTCCTTTCTTATTGTAAGTACTTCAAGCATGTTTGTTGTTATGAAGTCTAAAAGAAAAGATATAGTTTGTATGATGACTTCTACTTTTCTGATTGCCTTTACAAGTTTTATCTCCCTCTTGTCAAGATCTGTGTTTGAAGGAAGAAAGGAATTATCCCCCCTTAGTGCAAAGGATTGCTACTTTCAAGGTTCCCTAAAAAAACTTGTTCTTTCTTTTGATTACCCTAAAAGAGTACCAAAATATAATTCACTCAAACAGATATTTAATGGCACCTACCTTAACTCCTTTCAAGAAGGATGAAAAGTTGGAGGAAATTAAGCCAAACAAATAAGAGTGAATTAGGGGTTTTGTTGATTTAGGAGAGAATATCAAGTAATTTTGGCTTTAAATATGTGCAAAGATTTACACAAATTTGTGAAATTTTGGGGTTTAGTGTGTTCTTGATTATATGACTTATAATTGCAAAAGAAATAATGCAATAATCAAACAAGAATTCCCACAAAATTCTTATCACCTAGGTGTCGGTTGCTACCGAAAATGCACCTAATTTGCCAATAAAGGTGTCGAGTAAAATCGAAAATGCACCTTTTAATTTTTGCAACAAAATGTGTATTTGTGTTGTGCAAAAAAATTGATATTTTTATGTCTCCTACTTTGTTTTACAATTTTGCAAAAGAAGTACAATGTTGTCTTCCCCCCCTGAATTTTGCAAAATTAACAATTTGGAGCACTCCTTCCAAGACAAGTCGACACACGACCCGCATTTGGAAGGCTTCCAGAACTAGTCGACACACGACTTAGTATTTGATGGACCCAAGGTTACAATTTCTTCTCAATTTTTTGCAAAAAAGAATGTGCAATTTTATGTCTTATATCCCCCTTTGGAGAAAACAAATGCACACTTTGCCTTTGATTTTTACAAAAAAATTCAGTCTCCTTGTTTGCTATTTGTGCAAGAAAGAATCAATTTTCTAGGATGTTATCCCTCTTGTATTTTGCAAAACTAACAAGGTTGAGAAGAATTTAAGGTTTTCTTATTTGCAATAAAAGTAGGTGCTCTTCTATGTCTTATATTCTCCCTTGGAGAAAAAACAAAAGCTCCTTTAAATGTGTAAATTGCAAAAAAAATATAACCCCTATTTTTATTTTTATTTTATATTTTAAATCTTAAGTTTATGTAATTTCTCTAATTAATATAAGTAAATTCTATAAATAGTAAAAATTATTTTAATTTTAAAGGCATTTTGATAAAAAAATAACTTTAAAAAAAATAATATTAAATTACTATTTAAGAAATGAAGACTTAATTAATTAAAAAAAATAAACTTGAAAAAAAAATAATAAATAATAAAAAAATTAACCTTGTTCTTGGGCCCGACGGGAGTCGAACTCCCGACCTCCCATCGGGCAGCGCCTTGGCGCTGGCCCCATCGCCGATCGAGCTAGCTAGCCCGACGGGTATGATGGGGCATTGCCTTCGTCTTGAAGGCTTCCCCGAGCGCTGTCGGGAAAAATGGGACTTAGTCCCACATGCGTCGCGCGGATGCAAATTCACTGAATAAAAGGGCAAGGTCACCCTTTAATAGTCGCCTGCCTTAGGGCAGTCACTAAACCACCTTTTTGCCTCCCAAATGCAGAGATGCCCCCGTGCAACACATGGCAGAGTTGATCGCTGCCATGTGTCGCCCAACCATTCGATGCCACATCACCCTCGTAATGCATGCCCAATCTAGTCAGCACTGCCAGTTAGGTCACCACATCACCCTCGTAATGCATGCCCAGTCTAGTCAGCACTGCCAGTTAGGTCACCATGTCACCCTCGATATTTACATCGAAGTCAGAGTCATGTCGCCTCGTAATGCGTGCCTAGTCTAGGCAGCACTGCCAGTTAGGTCTCGGGTTTCGATCCCGAGGGAGGGCGCTCCTGCCCTCCCTCCGTGGGCTGGTCGTCGCTCCGATGATCGGAGGTCGCCTTGTCGGTCGCCGAAAATCGGACCGTCGTCGGCCCTCTCGGATTTCGGTCGTCGGACGTCTCTCGGGCCGGTGGCCGGTTGTCGGCCATGTTGGGTTTGTTGGCCGACCACCTGACAGGGTTGTCCCCCTGTCAGGATTTGTTAGACCCAAGGGCTCTCCTACCCTCGAGTTTGGGTTCCCGCCTGGGAGGGCGCGCTTGCCCTCCCGGCTGTGCGTTGGACCCTCAAGGGCAATAGTAGCGACCGTCGATTGCGGTCGTTAGGGTCGAAGGGCGCGCCTGCCCTCGTAGATCCTGGTCACTGGATCTGTGCCGACGGTCATGGTCGGCCTGTCAGGTCTGACAGGTCGGACAGCAAAATTTTGTTGGACCTATGGGCCTTCTCCCGAGGTCGGGCCGGAGAAAAAAATCTTTGATCATCGACAGGGGCTCCTCGGGTTCTGTGCCTATGGGCCACCGTACCTCAGGATCCATGTCTGCGGGCTGCTGTCTCAGGAGCTGTGGAGATACCACGTTGCCTCGGGAAGCATGCTCTACTGCTCAGGATCCTCCTCGGGGTCCGTTCCAAGCAGCAAGTCAAGGGGGGTCCTGTCTCAGGATTTGTGCCCCCTTGGGTTCAGCTCCGCCTTTCTCCCAATGCCGCAGGCCTCTCAATCGCGTGCTCTGATACCAATGATGTAAAAGGTAAGCATCAATATTATTATTAAAATGTAGGGTTTAAATAGTACATTAGGTAGCTAGGAATAGTATTAGGAATAATATAAAATATTATCCTAAACTAACGCTAACAACTATGCGCTTAGCTAATTAAGCGCTAACCACTAACCTACTTAACGTAGTCAGAATGACTACGATAACTAACCTAGGATATTTAGGAAATAACCCTAGTTAACCATTAGATATTTATAACAGTAAATATCTACATGATAAATAGTAAAAGTAACTACTCTTTTACCTAGTGGAGTAAATGGTAAATATCCCAAGTAATGGAATATTACTCTAACATGATTTTCCCATTACGGGATACATCTAACATGATCATAACATCTAAACTGGACAAATACCCCTCTCAAACGTTGAGGCAAAAATGGTATCACATTTTACATAATTCATATCGTCTACATTCACATGGTATCATACACCAACCCCCTTCCCACCGTTGGGGTAAAAATGGTATCACATTTTACATCATTCATATCATCCACAATAATTTGCATTTCACATCATTCATTCATCAATTGCACAAATTCACTACATCAATGATACATTCGTAACTCATTTGCCAATTGAGGGGGTAAGCTACAAAAACTTTGAAAAAAGAATTTATTCTTTTGTCTTCAACATCAGTTCGCAAATCCAACAATAGAGAGAAGCTGCTTCTGTGCCCATAGCCCAAGCAGGTGTCTCTTATTTTTGCACCACATTATGTTTCACACAACATGGTACAAAAAGGGGCATTTGTAGAAACCAAATCGCAGCCACTAAACCTCCATCCTAACCATCCCACCATCCACTTGTCTTCCATTCCACCTTCCCGCCAATTATTTGGCCCAAATCCACCTTCCCACCATTTCCTAGCCTAATTGGGGTTATTTTAATATTATTTTATAATATTATATATTTTATATAATATTTTATTATACTTTAATATATTTATTATAAAATATATAAATAAACTCAATTAACCTTAGCCGTCCAATTTCATTTAATCTCCACCATCAATTTTCATTAATCCATGTCACATTCAAAAAGTAATCTCAACCCTAGGATATGACTTAATCTTAGCCACACGATCAAAAGTGCAAGGCTAAAACTGATGTGGTATTTGCCAAGCTGTGGTTTTATTTTATTTACAGGCTTAAATAGCCAACGAAAACAAAGAAAGTCGGCAGGAGTAGATAAGTAGCTGCCGACAAATAAAAACAAAGAATGTCGGCAACTGCCGACATTACAAAGTTGTCGACAAATAAAATGTAGAAAAATACAAGACTTTAGGAAAAACAAATAAATATTAAACCTAAAGTCTATTAAACCTCATCACTCGTCCCATCAATAAAAGCATTGGACTCCAATGCTTGTAACAAAGCGGGAAAATCCCGGGACATGAGGTGAGCAGAAATCCAGCGAGCTTGGTGTGGAAATTGGCCACGACGGGCCACCAAATATGAAGTAGAAGTACCCTGGCAAGTTTTCCGAGTCTTTGTATCAAAAAGGGTATCGTCAAAAAGCGGAAGCTGTGCATCAGGAACCACATCAACCGGATGACTGATAGCTGGATCAGATTCCAAGGTGGAATCGTAGTATGGCTTAAGAAGATCAACATTGACGACATCATGAATGCCTAGATGAGCTGGAAGATCCAGACGAAAGGCATTCTCTGAAATCTTCTGAACAATGGTATAAGGACCATAGTGTAAAGGTTTTATTTTGCTATGGGTCTTATCCACAAATCGTCGCTTGTCAAGGTAAAACCATACTTTATCACCCACTTGAAAGTGATGAGGAATACGATGTCGGTCCATCTGTTGCCATTGTTTTTGCTGAGTCTTCTAAAGAATCTAAACTACTTTGGATTGAAGGCTCTGCAGATGCTGGATGAAAGAGTTCGCTTTGTCTTGCTCCTTCTGAATATGCATAGTAGTTGGTGAGGGCAAGGACATAGGCAACTCATAAGGAGCCAACGGCTAAAAACCGAAACAAACCTCAAAAGGAGAGTGCCCTGTCGAACTATGAACAGCTCTGTTGTACGCGTGCTCAATGTGAGTGAGGCTTAAGTCCCACTTGGCTGGAGTGGAATGATGATAAATCCTCAAACTCTGCACAAGAGTACGATTAACTACCTCAGTTTGCCCATCGGACTATGGATGATAGGCAGTAGAGAAGTTTAGTGAAACACCTAAGATCTTCCAAAGGGATCGCCAAAAGTGACCCACAAATCGGGAGTCACGATCAGAAACAATGCTGGTACGAAGACCAAAGGAGCGCCACACTATCTCAAAGAAGATTTGAGCCAAGTCCTGTGCAGTATTCGTCTTACGACATGGAATGAATTTGGCCATCTTGCTGAATCTATCCACAATGACAAAGACACAATCATGTTGTCGGACTGTCATTGGGAAACCGCTCAACAAGTCCATGGAAATGCTTTCCCAAGGACGAGAAGGAATGGGCAAAGGCATGCTCATACCCAATTTCCTGTTGGTGGATTTAGAGCGGTTGCAAACGGCACATTGTCGCAAGAAGTGAAGGACATCTCGCTGCATATGGGGCCAAAAGAAGAACCTCTGAAGATGATGAAGAGTTTTCTGCTTGCCAAAGTGTCCTCCATAAAGTGTAGAATGAGCCTCCTTCAAAAGAGACTCTCTATGCTCTTGAGGAACACAAAGTTTATCTAACTTATACAACATTCCATCCTGCATGTGAAAGTCTTGAAGACCTCTCAAGTTGGAAGAAGAAGGATGAGAAAGTTGTTGAATAACTTTGGCAAAATCAGGATCTGATGAATACTGAGAAGGCCAAGTTTGAAAACCAACATGAGACATAGTCACTACAGTCAAGGCACGAGCTGATGGAGGTCGACTCAAACAATCTGCCACTGCATTATTTTGTCCTTTCTTGTATTTGATCACCAAATGGAACTGCTGTAAATAGGATGCCCACTTCATGTGTCGAGCTTCTTCAATTTTGGACTGTGATTGAAGAAACTTAAGGGGCATATGATCAGTATGAACTACAGTCTCTTTACCCATAAGGTAATGTCTCCAATATTTTATGGCCTGCACCAATGCATACAACTCCTTATCATAAGTGGAATAATTCCTCTTTGCCTCCGAAAATGTTTCAGAATGATAGGCCACTGGATGGCCATTCTGCTTAAGCACGGCACCAAGTGCATATTGTGAAGCATCTGTCTCAATCTCAAAAGGTTGTGCAAGATCAGGCAACGCAAGAACAGGTGCACTACACAATTTCTATTTCAAAGTGTCAAAGGCCTTCTGCTGGTCCTGTGTCCACTGAAACTGAATCTTGATCTTGGTTACAAAATGAAGAGGAGCAGCGATAGTGGAGTATCCTGCAATGAACTTGCGATAGAAATTAGCAAGTCCAAGAAAACTCCTCAACTCTGTGACAGAAGTAGGAGTTGGCCATTTGAAAATGACTTCAATTTTGGCAGGATCCACTTGAACGCCTTTTTCATTGATTACAAATCCCAAATAGGCAATGGAAGTTTGCCCAAAAGAAAATTTGGAAAGATTGGCATACAATTGATTCTTCTGAAGAGTGTGAAGAACATATTCCAAATGCTCAAGATGACTTTTCCAAGAGGAAGAGAATACAAGAATGTCATCCAAATAAACAATTACAAATTTGTCCAAACAATCACGAAACACTTCATTCATTAGCCGCATGAATGTGGCTGGAGCATTCGTAAGACCAAAGGGCATGACAAGCCACTCAAAGAGTCCCATCTTAGTCTTGAATGATGTCTTCCAAGTGTCCTCTGCCTCAATCTTGACTTGATGGTATCCACTTTTGAGATCGATCTTGGAAAAGAACTTAGCTCCTTGGAGCTGATCCAAGAGATCATCAATTCGTGGAAGTGGATATCGATTCTTGATGGTGATATTATTTAATGCTTGAAAATCAATGCATAGTCTCCAAGTGCCATCTTTCTTCAATACAAGCAAAATAGGTGAAGCACAAGGAGAAGTGCTAGGTTTAATGAAACCTTTAGACAATAAATCTTGAATTTGTCTTTTAATTTCCTCCATTTGCACGATTGATTGTCTATACATTGGAGCATTAGGAAGTGAAGCAGTAGGTACAATTTCAATAGAATGATTAATTGTTCTTTGAGGTGGAAGACTTGTGGGTTCTTGAAACACACTTGAATATGATTGCAACAAAGAATCAACTGAAGCATGCTTGTCTTGTATTGGCTTGGATGCTTGCTGATTTTCTACTACACTGGCACCTCCTGCTCGAATGCGGATCCCGGTTTATATGTCCTCACCCCTGCTGATTTTTGACAGCCGCCGGCGTGTAACAGAGGAAGTGTACCAAATCTGGCACCTCCTGTCGGGTTGGGCACAGACGGGATATTTCCTCCGGCCAAATCTGGCACAGACGCCAAAACCTGACAGAGGTGGAGTATATGAGTAGCAATGCCTCGACCGAGAATTCCAGAACAACAATCGATCGTGCATCCGAAGTAATTTTTTGTAAAGTCCTGTTGGCATTTTTGCCACATTAATTTTTATTATTAATTATGCATGCTTAAGCTGTGGCCCAATGCAGTTTTGTGAGTTCCGAGAATTAAATGCAGTCCAAAATTAAATACTTTGAGGATTTCCAATGCATTCAAGGTCAAAGAAGTGCCCAAGCCACCAAAATTGAAGGATTTATTGGTTCGAAGCTGCTGTTTGTGGATTGAGTCAATGGTTTCATGCATATTTAAAAAAAAAACAATTTAATGAAGGTGGAAGCTGACATGTAAATTGCATTCAATTTTGTGGGTCTCCAAGGCTGCAATTAAGGGGATCGTGTGCATAATTTCCAATGCATAATTGTAGATCACAAGGAAGTCGGTTTCAAATGTTTAATGCTGCAAAGAGGACGGCCCTCTATAAAAACCAATGTAAGCTTCATTTGAAAGTGTGGTTGGAAAAACTTGCTGCTAGAGACTGGAAGTGCATTTGCAGGAATAAAAGACTTGACTTCTAATTTTTCAAGCGTTGCATGGATGAATTTCTTTTCTGTTTCTCTGCATTTCTAATAGCATTCATACTCCTGCATTGCTGTTACATTTAAATTCTGCTTCTGGATTTAAATATTGCGATTAGGGTACGATTTCTGGAATGTGGGTTTGGAGGGATTTGCTGCATGTGATTGTGCGAAGATTAAGCTGATCTCTTATGTTACTTGCTGTTGTTGCGTTTGTAGTTTCCTGCTGTTGTTTTTTTGATCCCATTACTTCGGCCTGTGGCCATATTTCCCATTTCTTTCTGCAACTTTTCAATCCCTTTCCAGCAACCCTTATCTTTAACCAGATTTTAGAATAGTAGAGGGAACCAGCCCACTCTGGAGATTGGTCTGGGAGCCATTTCTTGCTTCCAGCCTTTCAATGTTGGCCAGGTCTAGGGTGCATTTGTAAAATCCTTTCCTGTGGCAGATTTTGGACCAACAAGTCCACTGGTTCGATTTCAAAAATTGAGCTATTCGAAGGAAATACAGCTTGCAACTATCCCAACTATCGATAGCCTGTTCAATTATCAGTATGTGGCGGTACCAAGGGCAATTTTGGCTCGGAAAAGCCGTAAAAAAAAAATTGATCCGTTCCTTTTCAATTATCAGTATGTGGCGGTACCAAGGGCAATTTTGGCTCGGAAAATTCGTAAAAAAAAAATTGATCCGTTCCTTCGAATCGAGACGCGCTTCGACAGCGTAGCACAGTAACAAAATTCTGCTTGTGATCTAATGTCAAAATTCTTAAAACGACGTCTACTGCAGTCGTTATCCTCATTCAGGGTAGACACGGTTAATCGCGCGTCTGTTGCTGGACTGCACTCCGAATCCCGTAGGCAAATGCGGTCATCAAAAGATGTACACCGGGCTGGTGTTTTGTGAGAAGCAGACGTGGGCAGACAGTGGCAAGCAATCGTGGCTAAAATTTTCTAGCAGAGGGCATTCGTAAGAAGGCAGAATTTGCCAGATCCACTCGTGCGCAACTATCGCTACAAATTTGCTGATTAGAACAGCAATTACGCAGCAATTTTGCAACAGGAGAATAGAGCTTCAACCAGAACAAACGATGGGGTCGAAAATAACCCAAAACCACCACCAATTCACTGCTCTGATACCAATATGATGTGGTATTTGCCAAGCTGTGGTTTTATTTTATTTACAGGCTTAAATAGCCAACGAAAACAAAGAAAGTCGACAGGAGTAGATAAGTAGCTGCCGACAAATAAAAACAAAGAATGTCGGCAACTGCCGACATTACAAAGCTGTCGACAAATAAAATGTTGGCAAATACAAGACTTTAGGAAAAATAAATAAATATTAAACCTAAAGTCTATTAAACCTCATCAAAAACCCTAAGAAAATCCTAGGTTGGATTATAAATAGGGTATTTTGCAAATGCCCAAACCCTGGAACCTGGATATTAAGAGAGATACTTGGAGAAGCATTTGTTGATGCCCTAGTGAAGCAGAGATAGAGAGAATTGAAGATATGATGCCCTAGCTAAGCCAACAATACTTCTATTATTTTAGCAATCGTCCATCCATCCTCGCTCACCGCCATAGTTGTATTTCATCCGTCAGCTCTGTTGCCATCCTTCCTGATTTGTTTTTGCAGATCTGCCCTACCCTACGAGCATTGTGCTGATATTGCGAAGCTCGCTACAGAGCTTGCCAAGCGCCCACCAGAGCTTGCCCTATTTTCAAGTGCACATCAGAGCTTGCCAAGCTCGATGTAGAGCCTGCCTAGTGCCTTCCAGAGCCTGCAATAGTCCCAGGTGTGAACCAGATATTGCGAAGCTCACGTCAGAGCTTGCTACGATACTGAAACAAAGATATGAATCTGCTACACCATGAAATATACAACAACGAAGCAAGGTATATTTAGTATTGTTTTATTTCATTTATTTGTTGGTTTGACTTGCATTTTAAATTGATTTTTAAGCTAGGGTTTTGTTAATGTTTAAGGGTCTCACACTATGGAGCCCTCACAGGTATTACTGATGCTCTTGTGTTTTGTTTTTCATGCAGATCTATGAATTCAACATATTCTTTAACGACTGTTGAAGCTGGAGTGGCCCCACATTGAATATTCAAAGCCCACTCAACATGTTGGGATCAAGGACACACTCAGATCGGAAGACACTTTTGTTATATCTAACTAGGGTTTTGAAGAACCCTAGTTCCACTATAAATTATTGTATCAAATATCCGCATTGGATACTAATTGTAACAAAGGAGTCTATTGCCCCCCCATTGAATACATATTTCTTTTGTGCAATCTGTTTTGTGTCATTGCTTTAATTGATTCTACCATTTTATTTTCAAGTGTCATGTCTTTGCATCCACAAATGTATTCTCCTAAAACCTGAGTTATTGATTCCTTCTCTCGTGTGTGCATGCCTTTGCAATGAACACTTCACGTGGATCTACTGCACTCCCCAAATTGACTGAATTGCATGATTCCTTGGGGATGGTATTTTTCTTTCTTTTTTATTTTAATATCCAATATCAAACAACTTTTCTAGAGAGGCCCTATCACTTGGCATTTCGTTCCATACTCTAGTTGTTCCTACTTCTACTTGCCTCCTCTCTTCTTCGTCTATAACCTGATTTTCAAATATACTAGAATTAGTGACAAAACTAAAAATGTGTCCATCACTATCAAAGGCCTGTAAGTTCGTGATATTGTCTGGTATGGAGGGGCAAGGCACTAACTCAATGGAAATTTTTTTACATTTTTTATGGTCGATAGGCGAAAGTATGCTGGTCACTACGGCTAACGAATCAGCCATTTTATTATTTTTTCTTAAGATGAGGGAAATATTGAAAGCATCAAACTCATTAATTAATTCCCTCACTCTGGTTTTATAGAGGTTAAACCTCTTATCTCTATAGGTATATTGCTCCTTGACCTGTTTGACTACTAACTCTAAGTCTCCCGATGCCTTAAGGCATTTTACCTTTTCTCTTAGGGCCAACTAAAGTCCAAAAATTAGGGCTTCATACTCCGCCACATTATTGGTGGCCGAGAACTTTAATATGTAGGCAGCAAGCAAATACTTACTACTAGAACATGTGAGATCTACCCCATCTCCCACACCTTGTTTTGATTTGGACCCATCAAACTTTAGGGTCCACACCCTCTTGTTTTCTTTTCAAGTACAATGGTAAATATTATCGTTTTGGGACCCTTCAGCTATGTCCTCTATGTCAAAATTATAAACCCCTAATTTTGTTTTAGAAAACTGAATCTCATTGGGTTTATTATATTCTATAATCATTTCCCTAAGTCTGGGCTCTCTGTCTACCCAAATTTGGTTTGCAACTCCTCTCCATGGCAACCACATATGGGAGGAATCAGTCACCACATAACCATTGAGATTTTTGCTCCAATCCCTACCCAACACCATGCCATACTTGGCAGCAATATTTAGCATAAGGATATCCTTGTAATGTTGGACCCTAGGATCTGATTTGATCTAAACTAGGACATATTTTACAACACCTATTACATCCACCATAGATCTGTCTAATTGGACCACTTTTTTATTTGAATGAACAGGCTTAAGTCCTAGCTTTTGGCTTATCTCAAGAGGTATGATGTTGGCCGAGGCACCAGAATCAATCAAACAGTTGTGTAAATTCTTGCCTGCGATCCTAATAGTTATGAGAAAAGGAGGTACCTCTGGTTTCTCTTTCATCATAGCAAGTTGGGTTTCTACAGATTTAACATCATGAATTTGACTTGAGGAATTTAATCTCTTCCCCATGATTTTATCTTGTCCCAACAATAGAGAGACCTCATACATTGAGATATTGGCCTTGGTCCTTTTCATATCTTCTTCCAAGTCATAAGTAGATGTTCCAAGATTTGACACTTTTGGCATTGTCCTAGGTGCTTCCAAAAATGGAGGTGGTGGATTCACATCACCTTTTGTATCAGGAGGAACTAAAGGGTTGTTTGGGGGAGTAGAGGAGGTTTTGGGATCCTTAGAACTCCTTGTAAAATACTTGTGATTAGCTTTCCCAAAACGTTTAGCGGCCTGGGCTTCCAAAGCTTCATCCTCTTCCTCTCCTAACACATTCATATATTCCTCCATCTCATCATTTTCTAAATAATGAATGACTTCAGACACCAAAGATTCTGACTTTCTATGGCAACAGTGATGCATTTCCTCATCACATGACTCTGACTCATCACAATATCCTAACGCATCAGCCTGATTGGCTACCGAATTGGGTACGCGCCCATTATTAGGCTGTGTATTATACGGTCCTATTCTCCTATGCCCATGGTTTCGATTGGGCATGTGATTTTGGGCAACTTGTTTTTGTAATCGAATGATGTCATTGCCCTATTTGATGGTCATTCTCTTGAGCTCTTCCAGCTCGAAATTGGGTCCTTATGGCTGGGGCATGACAACCCTAGATCCATTGAAATTTTTGATATTAGTAACCTTTGGATTAGGCACTAAGGTTTGACTCTAGGTGTTTTGGGTCCACCATGGACCCTTGGCCTGAAGAGGCGCAACCATGGGATAGGCATTTGAGGCTTGAGTACTACTCACCTCAAATACTAACAAGGTTATCTAATTAGCAGCCATTATTTTTGGAGTGGGTGGAATGGCAGCACTAGGGTATATCAGAAAAGACAAATGCATGGGAGCGAATGGGTATGACTGATGATATGGCAAAGCATTCATCATGGGCATCTGAGGTTTCACAACTTGATTCATCATGGAAAATTGATTGTAAGGGCCATATTGCCCTAACATGGGAAATTGAGGCATAGTGCCACCTTGCGGTGTCATTTGTTGCTCAATAGTCATGGCTTCAGCATAGGCTAAGGCCAACGTTGTAACTTGAGGATTTCTCCTAGTAAACATGGCTTTCATCGGATCTAAGGCTATGAGGTATAATTGCAATGCCATAACGTCTATTGCAAAGTGACGAGTCACGTTTGTATAAAGCTTTTGGAATTTGGAATTAAATGTTCTGATAGGTTCATTAGGATACCTCTTGCATGACACGAATTGGTTATACATGATGGTAGGATCTAGCAATGATCTAAATTGATTAACAAAGGCAACTTCCAACTGGGCCCAAGATGTAATGGACCCTGTAGGAAGATTCATGTACCATTCATGAGCCATTTGGTCAAAGCTATTAGGGAAGAGTCGACAAGTGATGTCTTCATGACTGACTCCCTGCCTAATCATATGGTCCTTGTAAATTTGAGCGTGCTCTTCAACTGAAATGGGACCATCATGGACAAACTTAGGGATAGACCTCTCAAGGTGCCTAGGTGTGTCATGGACATCCTCAGGTATACTTAACGGAGAACTTTGGGTACCAAACCAGGGAACTAGTTGTTGTTGCTGCTGTTTTTGGGCCATATTAACCAAAGGTAATGACCCTACTAAAGTAGTTGATACACTCAGGATGACAGAGATGGGTACACTTGATGTAGCTATTGCAGTGGAACTAATGGGTGCACATCCACTGAAGGTATTCAAATTCATAGGTCTAAAAGCTAGCCTTTCCAAATCTTAGCAAAGCATCTCTAAACCTAACGTATCAAAAAGCTCGGACGGGATTTTAATCTCTTGGATTTTGTACCTCAGTTTCCTAGTTTTGGGAGAAAGACTTTGAAAAATGGTTTCCTCAGTGGTTTTAGACCTAGTAGTAATGTGTCTAGGTGGGTCCAGCTTGGGAAAACTCAAATCTATTCTATTAAGGCTTCTCACAAACTAGTCAAGAGTAAAATGTTGCACCTACAAACACAATACTGTTGAACCAAAACTGACCACGTTAGCATTAGCAAAAAACTAAATCACAAAGCATAAAAGAAGGCCCTCCTTCTAGTGCCAAAGATGTTGAGTGTATATTTTGCCCAATTGCAAAATACCACCACATGCAGAGTATTGAATAGAAAACTCTCTCTTAAAAAGAAACCAAATGACAAACATTCAACTTCTCCAAGGTTTTGGTAAAATATCTAAAAGATTACAATAGTGCCAAAAATAATTCAATAATGCATGTGACCATAAACAAGGGGCCTTTACTTGTTCTAAACAATGCTTAGTGATTTGAAAGATCTAACTAAAAATAAAAGCAATTATTTTTAGGGTTTTTTTAAATTGGTGCTACCCTGAATCCCTATTAGTAGAGTATTTTATCTTCATTTAAAAGGTTTCAAATGAAAAAATGTGGAATTTTCCACCTCATTTTAATGCCCGTGCCTTTAATATGAAGTAAATTTTAGATAGTTGGGTTCATTTTATCTTCCTTATGTTGATGTCACTACCCTAATAGTGGTTAGTAGAATTTAGCATGTTAGCAATGTTAGCAAAGTTAGTAAAGTTAGCTTTCATTTCTTATCTTAGTTTAATGTGAAATAGTAGGTTAGTATCCCTCCTAAACCATGTGTTTTATCTGAAAGCTTTAGATTAATGAAACTTGGAGGTGTAGAAATTTTGGAAAATGACCAGAATGGAAATAACTTGAAAGCTTAACAATTCGGAAATGGACCAAAAAAAATGAAACTAACGAGAAATTAGCATAAATTCGGAAAAGGACCGAATGGAAATGAAAGAAACTAAAATTTGGATGGACCAGAATGGAATGCTTGAATGCTTGAAATAAAATAAACTTTGAGAACAATAAATGAAATAAACATGTAAATTTGGTTAGTTGAAAAAGTCAAATTCTGAATTAGTTTAGCAAGCTCCTCCCTGCAAAATCCCAAGTTATGAGGTAATCATAAAACAACTTGAATCAATGGACCTGCAACATAATCACAATACCATTAAATCAAGTGCAAGACTCAAAGGAAACATAAAGAAACTGCATAATCTTGACCTTTGCCTATTGCAACCCATTTCATGGCATAAGACAATGGCTAGAAGTCACTAAAATGTAGAAATGATAAGACACTAAAAATGTTAGTTTTATGATAAAAATCCTCCTTTTGATTTTGCTCTCAGAAGTTTGCTACCCTCTCAAAATTTGAAAAATGCTCTTTCTCTATTGCTTTCTCAGAATGTTACATCATTTCCATCCCGCCTTGAAAAAGGTAGGATAACAAGGTATAAATAATTCTTAGAAGTCCTTTCACTTCATCTTCTCTCACAACCAAAATAATGAATGGATATAAGAAAATAATCCATCATCATTTTCTGTGATTTAATAAACATAACACTTCTAAACGTTATTTATTTAAAAAAAAAAACTAACAAAAACATAACCTTGCATGACTCCTTATATCTCCCCTTTCTTTTATAAGCATTATACCCAAGAATACCCCTTTACATCCATCAAAAAAATGATAAAAGCACTAACTATACCTTATAACCCCTACGATTTTAGACCTCCTTTAAAACATTGAATGTGATCGAACCACATTCACATTAATTAAAATAATACAGGCCAATCTTATTCAACGAAACTTTCGTTGTCATTTTTTGAGGCCAAGACCCAATGGTATTTCTCCTAAGCCATACTAATGTGCCCAAGGACTAGGATGGCATTCCCTCATCCTGTCACTTTGGTTTCCACGTAACCAAACGAAACCATCACACTGCCTACGCAGCCATGGCACTGTCCAACTTACGCAGCTATAGCGCTACCAATGACACAGCCATAGCGCTACTAAGGCTACGTAGCCATAGTGTTGCCATCGTTGTTGTGGCACTGCCCAACCTACGCAACCATGGCACTACCAAGACTACGTAGCCATAGCACTGCCATCAACGTCATGGTGCTGCCAAACCTACACATCCATGGCGCTATCAAGACTATGCAGCCATAGCGCTGCCATCGTCGACGTGGCGCTGCAAAACCTACGTAGCCATCAACGCTGCCATCGATGTCGTGGTGCTGCCAAACGTATGCAGCCATGGAATTTTTCAACTCCCTACTCTCACACTCACGTTGCCATAGCGTAATGAAACAGATGCAACACTAAAACCTTCCATGCTCTTCGAGGCCAGCCTTTAACTCCGCCAATTGGCGTCATAGGTTGCCCTAATAACGGTTCTTCCTTTTTCAATGGCATACCTCTGCCTCTTGGTCGTTTCACTGACAACTTCGACGTCTTTCATGTTGTTCTTCTGAAACCCTAATGCCATCTTGGACCACCTCTTCTTTGTCGACGTTGCTCCGTGAAGCTTCGCTGCCATAGCGATGAACGTTCTTGGACTAGCCACTCATGTCTTCGAATATTTTTGAATAGCCACCATTGCCTTATCTGCAATCAAACAAAATGACGTTAAACTTTACCTTATCGTAAATATTATTATCACATCTTTTATAAAGTACATTATAATAATATTATTATATACAATATAATAATATTATTATAATAATAACATTTTAGAAGAATATAATCACAAAAATATTATTATAATAATAACACTATAATATAATTATAATAATATTATTATAATGATAACATTTTAGAACCTTATAACATAATCTTAAAAATATTACTATTGTGCACATAATATAGTTAATGCAATTATATTAGGTAGATAATAGAATATCGGCTTCTATCTCAATTTCTTTGTACCTTTTGTATCCTCTTTTTATTTTAGGTCAAGCCTTGCTTTGTTAAACACATTACATCACCTTAGATAGTATGAAGAACATTAAACTCTTATTCATCAAAATGGATTTTAATTAATCTAAGCATTAATGCCTAGATTAATTAATCATTAAATATCAAATAACCAAAGCAATTAAAATCATTAAAACAAAACGGTCAAACATACCTATTACAAACCAAAGAAAACCAAAAACCTTTCATATCAAAATATGACAAGTGGGTCCCCAAGAACTTTGGGGTGGTTGTGGAAACTCCACAGCAGAACCCCGTTCAGGGGCCACAATTTGATTTTTGAGAGGAGCCATTGTGTTTAGCCACCGAGTGGAGGAGCTGTCGAAAGAGTCAACCGAAAGAGTCAGGAGTAAGTGAGTTTTACTTTTGTAAAATAATTTTTTATCAATTTTTTTTAATAATTTAATATTATTTGATTTTAAATATTTTAAATTGATTTTCAATCAAAATTATTTTATTATTATTTAATAATTGATAAAAATTTAATTTTGCAAAATTAAAAGTTTAAACCAAGAGGAGTTAAAGAGATATTCTCATTTTTGTTAAAGTAAGCAATGGCTACTAATAACAATCTTCCTATCCCTGAGTTCAACGACCTTGATTATGAGTACTGGTCCATCAAGATGAGGACCTTACTCATTGGCAAAGGACTATGGGATATAGTCGAAGAAGGTTATGCAGAACCTTCAGATTGGACCACCTTGAGTGCAGCAGATAAAAAGAACAAGAAAGATGCCCAAAAGAGCAATTCTTCTACCCTCTACCATCTCCAAGCAGCTTTGGAGAAGAGCATCTTTCCAAGGATTGCTTCTTGTTTATCAACCCAAGAAGCATGGAAAGCCTTGAAGGATAGTTATCAAGGTAGTGATCAGGTGAAGCAAGTGAGGCTTCAAACCTTGAAGAGGGATTTTGAAAACTTAAAGATGCAAAATGATGAAAATGTAGGTGATTATTGTATTAGAGTGAAATCCATTGTAAACAAAATGCAAACCCTTGGAGATGACATCAAAACTGAAGTAGTGGTGAAGAAAGTGTTGAGGACACTTCTTCCTAAATGGAACCATATAGCTATCATTATTGAAGAGTCTAAAGATTTGTCTACTTTATCTTTTGATGCTCTAATTGGTTCCTTGATGTCTCATGAAGAAAGATTACAGGGTTCTACATCAACAAGCTATGGAGGTGATGAGAAAGCATTCTCATCCAAAGAAGGTGATAATGCACAAGGAAGAGGACAAGGACAAGGACAAGGAAGAGGCCAAAGGAGAGGCAAAGGAAGAGGATGAGGTAGATCAAGAGGTGGCAATCAAGGAAGAGGAAGAGGTGACAAAACAAATAAATCTTGTTACAATTGTGGTAAGGTTGGTCACTTTGCTAAAGATTGTTGGTCCAAGACTTCTCAAGATGGGAGAGGTCAATATGGAAACTATGGAGAAGAGGAAGGAACTTCAAATTTGTTTCTTTCTTATGGAAAATCAGATTCCAATCTCAATGAAACTTGGATTTTGGATACTGGTTGTTCCAATCACATGAGTGGCAAAGAGGAGCTCTTTGCTACAATGGATTCCTCCTACAAATCAAAGATCAAATTGGGAGATGACAAAACACTACAAGTTGAAGGCATGGGAGCCATGGAGGTTCCAACAAAAGAAGGCACCAAGAAGGTAAATGACATCTATTACACCCCCAAACTCCAACATAATTTTCTTAGTGTTGGACAAATAATGGAAAAGAATTATAAGCTTGTTTTTGAGGATGGACAATGTATCATTTTTGACAAAAACAATTGTAATAGAGTTGTTACACAAGTACCTATGACAAAAAATAGGTTGTTTCCTCTTAAGTTTGGGGAACAAGGAGGTGCTCAACTTGCTAGTGTAGCTATTGCTAATCCAAGTGTGCTTTGGCACTTGAGATTTGGTCATCTTAATTTTGCAAGCTTGAAGTTGTTGACTTCTCAAGCTATGGTGAGTGGACTTCCAAGAGTTGAAGAACACAAGGAGGTGTGTGAAGGATGTGCTTTGGGAAAGCACTCAAGATCAAAGTTTCCAAAGGGACAAGCATGGAGAGCAAGCCATCCACTACAATTGGTGCATTCGGACATTTGTGGTCCAATGCAAACCAAAAGCATTGGTAACAACTCTTACTTTCTCACTTTCATTGATGATTTCTCTAGGATGTGTTGGATTTATTTTTTGAAAACTAAAGATGAAGCTTTTGATTGTTTCATAGATTTCAAAAATAATGTAGAGAATCAAAGTGAGTTTGTTGTAAAGATTCTAAGGACTGATAGAGGAGGAGAGTATTCATCTAATGCATTTCTAAAATTTTGTAAATATTGTGGGATCAAAAGGCAATTCACAACTGCCTATACCCCACAACAAAATGGTGTGGCTGAAAGAAAGAACCACACTATAGTAGAAATGGCTAGATCAATGCTTCAAACTAAGCATCTAAGTAACATGTATTGGGCTGATGTTGTAAGAACTAGTGTTTACATTTTGAATAGGAGTCCTACTTCTAGTTTATATGGGATCACTCCTTATGAAGGATGGTATGGCAAGAAGCCAAATGTAAAACACTTTAAGGTTTTTGGTTGTCTTGCATATGCCCACATTCCTGATGAGCAAAGAAAGAAACTTGACCCCAAAAGTCAAGCATGTATTTTTGTTGGATATTGTGAGTCTTCCAAAGCATATAGGCTCTACAATCCCAAAACACATAAAATTGTACTTTCCAAGGATGTAATTTTTGATGAAGGGGGAGAATGGGGTCATCAAAAACTTTTTGTTGATGATGGATCTCATGATGCAAGTTCCTCTCAAGTGCAGCAAGTGCAGCCCAAAAACAGCAAAGGAAGTCCTCCAAGCCCAAGTATGAGTACTACTTCAAGTACAACAGATGCTACTCCAAGTCCTTCTCCACAAATATCAGTAAGTTCTTCACCTATGGATATTGATTCTCCATCTAGAGGTAAGAGAACACTTCAACATCATCCATATTTTCAAATGTTGGATAAGAATTTCCAGAAAAGATACACTAGAAGTCAAGCTAGTGAAATGAATGCAGTTTTGAAAAGACTTGAAAATCTGCATATGTATGGTGATGATGATTCTCAAGAACCTAAGGGTGATGTTGTAAATTATGCTTTAATGACTAGTGTTGAGCTAGAGCCATCTAGTTATGAAAAAGCATGTAATTTTGATGTATGGCAACAAGCCATGAAAGAGGAAATGACCTCTATAAAAAAGAATGATACTTGGGAGCTAGTGAAGCTTCCTAAGGGCAAGAAATGTGTTGGATGCAAATGGGTCTACAAGACCAAATTCAATGTTGATGGAAGCATTGAAAGACACAAAGCAAGACTAGTAGCAAAAGGGTTCACTCAGAAGTATGGGATTGACTATGAGGAGACCTTTGCTCCTGTTGCTAGACAGGAGACAATCAGATCAGTACTTTCTTTGGCTGCCCACAAAGGGTGGAAAATTCAGCACATGGATGTTAAAAGTGCCTTTCTCAATGGGTACTTGAATGAAGAGGTTTTTGTGCAACAACCTCAAGGATTTGAAGAACAAGGTAAGGAGAACCTTGTCTACAAACTGAAGAAAGCATTGTATGGCCTCAAGCAAGCACCAAGAGCATGGTACTCACGCATTGATGGCTACTTTCAGAAGTATGGATTCACTAGGAGCAAAAGTGAACCTACTCTCTACTACATGAAACAAGGTAAAGACATTCTCATTGTATGCTTATATGTGGATGATCTAATATTCATGGGTAGTAGTGCTAAGATGAATAAGGAGTTCAAACACTCCATGATGAAAGAATTTGAAATGAAAGATCTAGGCTTAATGCATTACTTCCTAGGCATGGAAGTACATCAAACAGGTAAAGGGATCTTCATATGTCAACACAAATATGCTCAAGATATGATCAAGAAATTTGCTATGGAGCAATGCAAGTCTGTTGCAACTCCAACGGGTCATGGGATCCAATTGAGCAAAGATGATGGAGCACCAAAAGTTGACATGACCACTTACAGGAGCATGGTTGGGAGTCTAATGTTCCTCACCAACACAAGGCCGGATATTCAATATGTTGTTTCTCTTGTTTCAAGGTATATGGCTGATCCATATGAACTTCATCTACAAGCAACTAAGAGAATTTTGAGATATGTAAAGGGTACATTGGATTTTGGAATCCATTACCACAAATGTAATTCTATAAAATTAGTTGGCTTTAGTGATAGTGATTGGGGCAGCAATATAGATGATAGAAAATCTACATCAGGGAATTGTTTTAGTCTTGGGTCAGGACTAATTACATGGAGTTCCAAAAAGCAGACTGTTGTAGCATTATCATCTACTGAAGCTGAGTACATAGCAATCACAAATGCTAGTACCCAAGCTTTATGGTTGAGAAAAGTCCTTGAAGAAATTGGAGAGAAACAAAGTGGTCCTACAAGATTGTACTGTGACAATATGAGTGCCATCCAATTGGCACATAATCCTATCCACCATAGCAGGTCAAAGCACTTTGATATGAAGTATCACTTCATTCGAGACATGGTGGAGAAATAGGTGGTTGAGCTACGACATTGCAACACTTTGGACAACATAGCAGATATCTTCACCAAAGGAGTTGCTAAAGCTCAATATGTAAAGCTGAGAGACTATCTTGTCAGTCCTCTCAACTTTAAGGGGGAGAATGTTGAAATTACTCCTATGTAGCTATTGTTTAGTATTATTGTTAGCATAATAATCACGTTTGATAGGATTATTGTTAGGCATTTATTTGTGATTGGTTAGCATCTTCTATTCAAGGAGTAGGTTACGAGAAATAATGTAATTCACTATTCTGAGCATTTGTTTTGCTCTATATATTGTAACCGTGGCTCAACAATGAAGATATGTGAATTGAGAATTCATGGATGGTAGTGACTGAGTATTTGTTTTTTATTTTTTGAAAAAAAGGTAGATTATATTATATCGTTAACCGGAACATTACAATATTTTAGTGTTAGCACTGTCCACTAGCTAAAAAACAAAATGAGGTGGATCAAGAGTAAAGCATCCATAAATGAATATACATAAGAATAGAAGATAATATAAACAAAAAGCCTATAGCTATATCTTGCTGCAATACACCATATATTAGCATTCATCTGTGGGAGAGTATGTTATATGAAAAAATTATAGGTATGTCTTTTGTACTATCTTCAGTATTTTTCAAAGAGAAAGTAATCAAACCTCGAACCTACTCATCATTGTTAACTGTCTTCTTCTTATCTCCTTGTTGGACTTTTTGAAGTTCTTGAATCATATGAGAAAGTTGATGAAGTCTGTCAATAACAACTCGAGGCATGTTGGAAGGGCCACAGACTTAGGAATGAATGTATCCCACATGTAACAAAATATCAAAGGTCGAGTCTGCCAAAACTATATCCCATGGAGGAGCAGATCCAGTAAACACCTTTTTGCATATGTACTTCCAAATATGCTTGAGAATGATGAGTCTAAAAACATCCCAGAGTTTGGGGCATTGATCCAGCTGAGAAAAACCAAGCAGAGCAAGCTTCCAAGATCTAGCAAAAGAGGGAAAAAGAAAAGAGTAGATGTCCCAAAATTGTTTAGCCATGTCACAAAACCAAAACAAGTGAATAAGAGTTTCTAAAGCATTACACAAGTTGCATTGAGGGGGAATGTGTAAAATTACAGCCAAACTTTCAGTTGCTGGCAATTTTTGATGCAAAATTTGCCAACCAAGAAGTGTTTTTGATTCAACAGGAGCTTTCCAAATTTGATTAGCAATAAACTGCCATTGGGCATTGGTAAAATTTACTTGCCACTTGACATTGAGCTTAGAGTCTAAAGAAGCTGGACACGGAAGATTTTTGTATAACCAACTAGAAGTAATGGAAGAGATTCTATGACCATTAAGCCATCTCCGGTCATTCCAAATATTATGGGTAGTTGTTCCCAACTTCATAAGGACCTCACAAGGGATGGAAGCCACAATTAAACCATAAGACTCTTTGAACCTAGAGGGAAGGGAGCAATTATTGTAGATCTGGTTCCAGGTAAGAATTGAGTAGCTACCCGGATCCCAGATATCTCTAATTCTATTAATTCCTTTCTTCAAAAAAACTAGCCCATGAATAGCATTGCATAAAGCTAAAGGTTTATCAATATGTAGAATAAGTTTATTCCACCAAATAATGTTAAGACCGATGCTCAAACCATGTCTCAAGGAGTCAGAATTCCAAGCCAATAAATGAGAAACTGATTGCCAAGATTTCCAGTTTTGGGTAACTGGAATAGAACCTTTAACTGTAAAATAAGATGCATTAAGGACCTTATCCTCCCAAGGGGTTTCTTTCCATTTACCTTTGTGAGTAGCTAGAGATATTTTGTATCGAAATAGGTGTTTCCAATTTTCATCACCAATAATGGCTCTCGCAACCCATTTTGTAGCCAAAATTTTGCTCTGGGTAAGAGGATCAATGATGCCTAGACCTCCTAAAGCCTTAGGTTGAGTACAAAGTTTCCAAGATATGGGTGTCATACCAACCTCTCCATCCCATTTAGTCCATAAAAATTTATGAATGGCCTAAGTTAATTTATTATAGGCTACCTTGGGGGCCATCCAACAAGAGGAGTAATAAACATGAGAGGTTGCCATTATTTTATTTGCAACTTGAACTCGTCCTGCTAAGGAAAGAAACTGAGCTGGCCAAGCATTCAATTTTTTTGAAGTCTTTCCATAACCCAATTCCACATATCCTTAGGAGAGATATTAATCCCAAATGGAATTCTCAAATAACACACAATCATACCATGAGGGATGATCTTCCACTTAGTTAAGGAGTTGCATCCACAAGGAGAGGAAGAGGTATAGAAGACTTCAGTTTTAGAATAGTTAATACGAGAACCAGAGACATTACAAAACAATTGAACAATCTCTTTAGCCGTTTCCACCTCTTGTTGGGTATTTTGAAGAAAAAGAAGGGAATCATCAACAAAATGAGAGTTAAGAGAATGTTTATCCCTAGGAAGCTTAATACCCTGAAGGAGGTCGTCAGAATGAGCCTTATGAAGAAGATAACCAAGAGCATCGACAACCAAAACATACAAAAAAGGAGCAAGGGGGCAACCTTGTATGATAGACCGTTGAAGAGGGAAGGAGGGGGAAAGAGCTCCATTAACCTGAACACAAGTTGAAGCATCACCAAAAAGCATACCAATTTGATTACAAAATTTTGGACCAAAACCAAGCCAAGAAAGCATACTCAGAATAAAATCCCATCTGATTCTATCATAAGCTTTGTCAAAATCTAACTTAACCAAGAGGGCATATTGATTAGAATCGATAACCCATTGTGAAGTTTCCCAAGCCATCATCAGATTATCTAAAATATAATGACCTTTAAGAAAATCAGATTGTTCGGGGCGAACAATCGCTTGAGCAACAGTCTTGATTTTTAAAGCTATAGCTTTAGCTATGATCTTGTAAGAAACATTGAGGAGGGTAATAGGTCTCCAATTGGATATTTGGTTACGAGTCATACCTTTAGGAATAATCTTGATAAAACCCTGCATTGATATAAGCTCCAAGGAAACTATTATGAAGAGCTTTCAGGTAAACGTGATGAATATTAGAGGAAAGAATATGCCAAAATGTTTTATAAAACTCCACTGGAAGCCCATCCAATCCAGGAGCTTTGTCATTCTTCATAGAAAAAGAGCAGTTTGCAGATCATTCACAAAAAGAGGATATTCAAGTTGATCTCGAATAATGGGATCAAATAATGTGGGAATATGTTCTTGCACGTATTCCATTAAGATACATTGGATTTCATCCCTTGGCTTTGCTATAAAAAGTTGAGAGAAATGAACTACAAAACGATTCATGATCTCTTTAGAGTCAAAAATAAAATGACCTGAAGGGTCCCCCAACTCAGTGATCCTTTCTGAAATATTCTTATATCTGAGGTAGTTAAAAAAAAATTAGTTCCCTTGTCTCCCTCAGAGATCCAATTGAGGCGAGATCTAACATGTGTCCCTCTATCACGGTAAGACTCGTAAACTCTAGCCTGATTTTCAACATTAGCTAGATCACATTGAATAACAGTGTTAGTAGGGTCTTTCATAAGCATGGAGCGAAGATGAGAGATCTCCTTATGAATGCGAATCTCTTGAATCTTCTTCCTCCTAGCAACAGAGTGCTCATACCATCTAAGGGATGAAACCGTATTGGAAATCACGATTTCAAACCATTTGATCCAACCAGTATTACCAGTTGGTCTAGGAAATCTATTCCAAACATGCTCTACAAGGTGACAACAGGTAGGATTGTCAAGGTGGGACACATTTAATTTGAAAGGAAGCGACAAGGAATTAAGAGAGATTGAGGAAGTTTGGATAGAAGACAAGATAGGAAGGTGATCAGGCAAAGTAGTGTGTGACAAGACGCAAACTTGCTCATGGATAGAGAATTTATCCAGGAAATAATTACTGAAATAAAATCTGTCCAGACGAACAAACTTCCTAGCAGAACCTTGACGATAGTTGGACCACATAAAGCAATTATCTCTATGAGAGGAGGCTTTACCAAAGAGAGGGTCATGCACACCTAAATGATTACGACAAAACAACCAACTACCAAATTCAGCATTAGAAAAGGGTCTGACTGAGTATTTGTTGGTTGGTTATTCCAATTCAATTTTTTGGGAGGTTTAAGGTTTAAACCACGACACACCCAACAAGGGATATGCTGGATGGTAGTGACTAAGTATTTTTTGGCTAGTTATACCAATTCTATGGCTTAGAGAGTCGAATTTCGGTTGACTTCATCTAATCCAACATGCCAAGGTTTATAATGAGAACATCCAGTAGTGTTACTAATCACTTATGTATTAATTTAAAAAAATCACAAAATTTGTTATAAAATTTTAAAATTAAAACCAAAGTACCAATACAAAAGGTGTGGTTTGAACCACAACATACCCAACAAGGGATAGGTTGGATGGTAGTGATTGAGTATTTGTTGGTTGGTTATCCCAATTTGATGGCTTAGAGAGTACGAGGTTCAAGGTTTAAACCACAACATACCTAACAAGGGATAGGTTGGATGGTAGTGGTGAGTATTTGTTGGTTGGTTTGTTGAGCAAGGTGCAGCGACAGTATTGTCATTGTTGTCAACACAGTCAGATAGATCGGTTGATGCAGTGGACAAGAGTTCAGAGGTTATTCAGAGTATGTACGGTGATGTTAAATGCTTATGAGGATGTTTTTGATGTTTGGGTGAAGTTGTTACAGGTTGTTTGTGCAAAGTTGAAAAAATCGTCATGTTGTGGCTGCTCCACAACGTACCCCAAAATTGGGGACCCACCTTTTTGCATATTTTCCAAGAAGACCGAAGTGGCCCATATGCTAAAGATCAAAGAAAAAGCAAAACACCGCAAAAAAAAAAGTGTCGCGATATCGCGACATGTTGCATTTCGGCCGAAATAGCAAAGAGAAAAAAGTGTCGCGATATCGCGACATGTTGCATTTTCGCGGCCAAAGAGAAGAGAAAGAACAAGAAAGAAAAAGTGTCGCGATATCGCGACATGTTGCATTTCACGGCCAAAGAGAAGAGAAAGAACAAGAAAGAAAAAGTGTCGCGATATCGCGACATGTTGCATTTACGGCCAAAGAAGAGAAAAGCAAGAGAAAAAGTCATCCAAAAAAGTGCGATATCGCGACATGTTACATTTTCACGGTCCAAAGCAAGAGAAAGAGCAAGGAGAAAAAAGTGTCGCGATATCGCGACATGTTGCATTTTCACGGTCCAAAGCAAAGAGAAAGAGCAAGAAGGAAAAAGTGTCGCGATATCGCGACATGTAGCATTTTCGTGACTCAAAAAGGAGAGAGAGAAACAAAAGTGTCATGATATCGTGACATGTTGCATTTTCGCGACTCAAAAAGCGAGAGAAACAAAAGTGTCACGATATCGTGACATGTTGCATTTTTGCCAAAGGAACGAGTAGTTGACAGTGCATCGATATTAGTGATGAACACCGGGGATAGTGAGCGAAGATGCATAGTGACGTGGACCTATAAGGAATAAATCGAAGATTGAATAAGGTAATTTGTCACATAAGGACAAAATTCAATGAATAAGACAAAATGTTACATAAGGAATCTTTAATGATTTGAAATCATTTAAGATGGTCGTTACACATGGAAAGAAGCGGACGCATGCCCATGTGGAGAAAAGGAAATGAAGGGCCACAAAATAGAAATGAAAAGCCTTTTTGGAAACCAAAACACATGCATGCACAAGGGAAGGAGAAAACGAACAGTCATGGAAGGAGAAACAAAAAAAATTTAGAGGTTTTAAATACGCCATTCAAAGAGGCCATAAGAGTTGGTGCTCCTTTTTATTGGCTCCCTTTGTTGGTGCGGATAAATCGGGGGTTGGTGCTCCTTCCGGTGGGTCTTTGGTAAATTGATTGTAAAGTTGGTGCTTTGCAAAGGTTGGATTTGGATGGGAGTCCAAACGGTCATTTTGAGGATGTAGCCAAATCGGTGAACCTCGGTACATCTTGTGTTGTGTGATGTTCTCTTGTTATACTTGCTTTATTTGGTTTCAAGTTTTCATTGTTTTGGCTTTAAGAGTTGAAGATTTAAGTTTTAAAAGAGCTACACTTGATTCACCCCCCTCTCGGTGTCATTGTGAGACTAACAATTGGTATCGGAGCGAGGTTCTTGAACAAGCTTAACCGGCTAGGGTGATCTTGGAAGTGACACAATGGCAGGTGGTGAAGGCTTCTCATCAAACAAAGCACCATTGTTTGATGAAACTAATTACGCATTTTGGAGACTCGGGATGCGGACATATCTTTGTGCTTTGGGATACGAAATTTGGGATTCAGTAGATAGTGGATACACAATACCCACCACTTCTCCAACCGATGCTTTCGGTAAGAAACTATTTGAGAATGACTCAAAAGCAAAGAATGCTATCATGTGCGGATTAGTGGACGGTGAAGCTGGTAAAGATTATGAGTTGTAAAATGGCAAAAGAAATATGGGACAAAGCGAGGAGCATTCATGAAGGAGACGTTAAGATCAAGGAGGCCAAGTTACAAACACATCGAGCTCGGTTCGAAGTATTAAAGATGAATGACGATGAGAACATAGAGGCATATATGCTAAGAGTTAATGAAGTCATTAATGCGATTAGAGGACTCGGCGAGGAAATCAAAGATTCTGTCATCGTGAAAAAGGTATTAAGATCTCTTCCCCAAAGATTTGATTCTAAAGTTTCAGCTATAGAAGAAGCTAAAGATCTAAATTCTTTTAGTATGGATGAGATGCATGGTTCTTTGATTGCATATGAGATGAGAATAGGAAAATCTAAACCCACAGACAGAGAAGCTGCTTTTAAAGCCCATAAAAATATGAAAGCAAAACAAGAATCCGAGGAAGAAGAGACATCGAGATGAAATGGAAGCAAACTTTGTTCGAAAACTAAAAAGGGGAAAAGGAAAATACGAGAGGAAAGTTACCGTTTAAATGTTTCAATTGTGGAGGCGTTGGGCATTTTGCAGCTAAATGTCCACTTAATGAGAAGAACAAAAGTGATGAAGGATCGCACCAAGAAAGAAGTGAGTTGGAAGAAAAAAACAAATTTCAGAAAAGGCAACTTCAAGAAGAAAAGTTTCATCTCCAAGAATGTCGGTTCATCAGAAGACAGCTGCGGTGAGGATTACGAAAAGGAAACAGGTGAAGCTCTTTTCATGGCACTCAAAGAAGAAAAAATAGAAAAAGAACGAGGGAATGTGATGAAGAAGAAATTGATGCGAAGTAAATTTGGAAGAGGAACTAATTGCAGACTCTGGATGAATTGAAGATAGAAAGAAAAAAGAATAAGAAAATTTCAAGAAAGCTTGAGGATGAAAATGAAATCATAACCAGTTTGAAAGTACAGATAGAAGAATCCAAGAAAATATCCGAAGATCTCGAAGTGCAAATAACCATGAAAATATATTATTACTGCAAGCTAGAAGAAGAGACTGTTGGTTTAAGGATGTAGATAGAAGAGATGAATCGTAAAATTAGTTGTTATCACAAACGTGAAGAAAGTTCTATGAAGGTGGATAAGATCATAAATAACCAAAAGACTACGAGGCATCAAATTTGGTTTGGGCTTTGGACGAAGGAGAATCATCAAATGGATCAAAGGCCATAAATGAAGAATCCATAAAGAATGAAGATAAGAAACAGGTTGATCAAGAAAAATTGACTCATGCAAAAGAAAGCAATAATGCAAGGCACGAAAGGAGAATTGACAATGATGGATTCACCAATGTCACACATCAAAGAAGAAGAAGATTTATGGCTCCTACGACAACATGGCAAAGACCATCACCCGGGTTCAATCATCTCTTTTATGGTTACTGTTTTAAATGCAATGGTTATGGACATAAGATTTCAGATTGCAAGTATAATGTAGGACCAAGGAATTTTACCGGTAGAAATGTTTTTTCCCCTTTGATGCATTATGCAGTAGAGTGTTATAATTGTCATAATTTTGGGCACATTGCAAGAAATTGTCGAAGTACATTTGCATCAAATCAATTTCAGGGAAGAAAATTTCAACCAAATGGAATGAGACAAAATAGAAAATTTCTCGAAAAACATGCACAAGCTACTGAAAAAGAAAAGTCAAAACAAGAGCCCAAAGCTGTAATCAAACCAGAGTGGAAAGAAAAAGAGTGATCTAAGGAAGAAAAGGAATCCATGATCGTACAAACAACATTTAAAGCACAGAATAAATCTGCACCATGGATACTTGATAGTGGATGCTCGAGTCATATGACAGGTGACAAACAAAAATTTGAGAAGTTACAACAATATGAAGGTGGTTCAGTAAAATTTGGAAATAATGATGGAGCTAAGATAGTTGGCAAAGGTTCGAGTTAAGATCGGTGATGAAAAAATCAAGTCAAAAGAAGTCTTGTTTGTGGTTGGTCTGAAGCATAACTTGTTGAGCGTAAGTCGATTTGTGATAGAGGTCATGAAGTGATTTTTAAGAAGCGAGGGTTGTGAAGTCAGAAAAGCAAACAGTGGAAAGTTGATAGCAACTGGATCGAGGACATCTGGAAACCTGTACACTCTCTCAGAGACTTCAGAAGGAGCTTGCTTGATTGGATAGGAAGAAGAAAATTGGTTGTGGCACAAGAGGCTCGGTCATATCAGTTTTGACAATCTAGTAAAAATCAGCTCAAAAAAGGCAGTGAGAGATATTCCCACCATTGGAAAACCATCAAATAGCATTTGTGCTTCATGCCAAAAGGGGAAGCAAACTAGAGTCTCATTTAAAACAAAAGAGTACTACACAAGCAAACCTTTGGAACTAATACATGCTGATTTATGTGGACCCATGAGAACGCAAAGCATAAATGGTGACAAATATTTTATGTTGTGTATAGATGACTATTCCAGGATGACATGGGTACTATTTTTGAAGCATAAATCAGAAGCTTTTGAGATGTTCAAGGTTTTCAAAAACCAAGTTGAGAATCAAACAGGAAAAAAGATTAAATGTTTAAGATCAGATAGAGGAGGAGAGTTCATTTCAGAGTACTATGAAAAATATGGTATTAGGAGACAATTTTCAGCGACCAGGACACCTCAACAGAATGGTGTGGTAGAAAGAAAGAACAGGACAGTGCAGGAAATGGCACGGACTATGTTGAGTGAGAGCAAAGTAGCAGACAGATTTTGGAAAGAGGCAGTCCATACTAGGGTATACATCCAAAATAGGTGCATGTTGAGGACGCATGAAAGCAAAACTCCTTATGAGTTGTGGTTCGGTAAAAAGGCAACGAGTAAGATACTTTAAAGTTTTTGGCAGCAAGTGTTACATCAAAAGAAGCTGAAGAAAACCTTGGTAAGTTTGAAGATAGAGTGGATGAAGGTATTTTTCTTGGCTATTCATCAAAAAGCAAAGCTTACAAATGCTACAACAAGAGGCTAAGGAAAATTGTGGATAGTGTCGATGTTAAAGTTGATGAAGGTAGGGAACGAGTAATTAGCTATGAAGAGAACTACCCAATTTATGAAGAGGTTATTGAAGGAGATGAGGAAAAGGAAACGGAAAAGAAACAAAAAATTGACTCAGATGATTCAAACAGTGATTCAGAAGTGGAAGAAAATAAGAAATTCAAAACAGGTAGTTGGCAGAAAGATCATCCTAGAGAGCAAATAATTGGAGACCCCATAGTTGGTGTTCGGACAAGAAGAAGAGTAGTAAGTAACTACTCTCTATTATCCAACATTGAGCCCAAAAATGTTGCTTGATGCAAGCAAAGATGAAAGTTGGATGAAGGCAATAAATGAAGAATTAGATCAGATTGAGAAAAACAAAACATGGGAGTTAGTACCAAGACCTACAAATAAAAATAGAATCGATACTAAATGGGTCTTTCGAAACAAATTGAATGAAGACGGACAGGTAGTGAGGAATAAAGCAAGATTGGTATGTAAAGGCTATGCACAAGTTGAAGGTATTGACTTTGAGGAAACCTTTGCACTGTGGCTAGACTAGAGGCAATTAGAATATTTCTGGCTTTAGCGGTTTACAAGAATTTCAAAGTTTATCAAATGGATGTGAAATCAGCATTTTTGAATGGGAAACTTGAAGAAGAGGTTTATATTGAGCGGCCAGATGGTTTCCAACTTGGTGATGATCCCAACTTGGTTTGCAAGTTGAAGAAAGCATTATATGGCTTAAAACAGGCACCCAGAGCATGGTATGCAAGGCTAGACAACTATCTTACTCAACAAGGGTTCAAGAAAGGTATGGTGGATAGTAATTTGTATGTCAAAACAGGAAAATGGCCATCTTATTGTTCTTGTTGTATACGTAGATGATATCATATTTGGTAGCGACAAAGATGAGTCGTGTAAAGATTTAGCAAATAAGATGCGAGAAAGAATTTGAAATGTCAATGATTGGTGAACTTTCGTATTTCCTCGGGTTGCAAGTTAATCAAAATGAGAAGGGCATATTTATTTCTCAAATTAAATATGTGAAAGAGATGCTAAAAAAGTTCACAATGGAGGATTGTAAGCCAGTTAGCACTCCCATGACGACGGGTTGCAAGTTGAGCAAGGATGACAAATCTCCACATGTTGATCAAACCATGTACAGATCTATGATTGGGAGCTTACTGTACTTGACAGCTACCGGACCAGATATTTTACAGGCGGTATGCATGGTAGCACGATTTCAGGCTAGTCCCAAGGAGACTCATGTGACAGCGGTGAAGAGGATTCTTCGGTACCTCAAGGGGACTATGGAGTATGGGTTATGGTATCCGAAAGGTAAGGACTTCACCCTTATTGCGTATTCGGATGCGGATTGGGGAGGATGTGTAGATGAGAGAAAGAGTACCGGTGGAGGTGCATTCTATCTTGGAGACGGGTTGGTCGCGTGGCACGAGTAAGAAACAAGAGTCGGTCTCCTTATCCACAGCAGAGGCGAGAATATATTGCGGCGACAACGTGTTGTACGTAGGTATTATGGATGAAACAAACCCTGAAAGATCTTGGTATTAACTTTGGTGAGCCAATTTTAGTTAAGTGTGATAACACCGGTGCCATTAACATCTCAAAGAATCCGGTTATGCATTCTCGCACAAAACATATTGCTATCCGGTATCACTTTTTGAAGGAGAAAGTTGCGGAAGGTGAGGTTAAGTTGGATTTTGTTCCAACAACAGAGCAAGTAGCGGATATCTTCACAAAACCGTTGCCCAAGGAAGTCTTTGAGTACCTTCGCAATAAATTGGGAGTGGTCACGCTTCCCAAGAATTGACTAGCTATCGGGACCACATTCTCGGGGGAGCATTTGTGTATTTGTTTATCTTTTTGCTCATGTTTGTGATTTTTGCTAAGTGTAATAATTTTTGCCTGAGAATGTTGTGCATGGACTCGGGGGAGTTTGCAGTGACCCTTTGGTATTGTTGTCAAAGGGGGAGAAGAGTTACAGGAAATTGCACGTGTGTTGCCAACAATTCCAAAGGGGAGATTGTTGAGCAAGGTGCGGTGACGATATTGTCATTGTTGTCAACACGGTCGGATAGATCGGTTGATGCGGTGGACAGGAGTTCGAGAGGTTATTCGGAGTATGTACGGTGATGTTAAATGCTTATGAGGATGTTTTTGATGTTTGGGTGAAGTTGTTACGGGTTGTTTGTGCAAAGTTGAAAAAATCGTCATGTTGTGGCTGCTCCACAACGTACCCCAAAATTGGGGACCCACCTTTTTGCATATTTTCCAAGAAGACCGAAGTGGCCCATATGCTAAAGATCAAAGAAAAAGCAAAACACCGCAAAGAAAAAAGTGTCGCGATATCGCGACATGTTGCATTTTCCCCGGTCCAAAGAAGAAACAAGAGAAAAAGTGTCGCGATATCGCGACATGTTGCATTTTTCACAGCTCAAAGAAGAGAAAGAACAAGAAAGAAAAAGTGTCGCGATATCGCGACATGTTGCATTTTCGGTCCAAAGAGAAGAGAAGAACAAGAAGAAAAAGTGTTGCGATATCGCTGACATGTTGCATTGAAAGAAGAGAAGAAAGACAAGAAAGAAGAGAAGAGCAAGGAGAAAAAAGTGTCACGATATCACGACATGTTGCATTTTCGGTCCAAAGCAAAAGAGAAGAGCAAGAAGGAAAAAGTGTCGCGATATCGCGACATGTTACATTTTTACGACTCAAAAGGGGCAGGGACGCAGAGAAACAAAAGTGTCGTGATATCGCGACATGTTGCATTTTTGCGACTCAAAAAGGCCAGGCAGGGAGAGAAACAAAAGTGTCGCGATATCGCGACATGTTGCATTTTTCGCCAAAGGAACAGAGTAGTTGACAGTGCATACGATATTAGTGATGAACACCGGGATAGTGAGCGAAGACTGCATAGTGACGTGGACCTATAAGGAATAAATCGAAGATTGAATAAGGTAATTTGTCACATAAGGACAAAATTCAATGAATAAGACAAAACGTTACATAAGGAATCTTTAATGATTTGAAATCATTTAAGATGGTCGTTACACATGGAAAGAAGCGGACGCATGCCCATGTGGAGAAAAGGAAACGAAGGGCCACAAAATAGAAATGAAAAGCCTTTTTGGAAACCAAAACACATGCATGCACAAGGGAAGGAGAAAACGAACAGTCATGGAAGGAGAAACAAAAAAAATTTCAGAGGTTTTAAATACGCCATTCAAAGAGGCCATAATGGTGTTGGTGCAGATAAATTAGGGGTTGGTGCTCCTTTCTGTTGGTGCAGATAAATCAGGGGTTGGTGCTCCTTCCAGTGGGTCCTTGGTAAATTGATTGTAAAGTTGGTGCTTTGCAAAGGCTGGATTTGGATGGGAGTCCAAACGGTCATTTTCGAGGATGTAGCCAAATCGGTGAACCTCGGTACATCTTGTGTTGTGTGATGTTCTCTTGTTATACTTGCTTTATTTGGTTTCAAGTTTTCATTGTTTCGGCTTTAAGAGTTGAAGATTTAAGTTTTAAAAGAGCTACACTGATTCACCCCCCTCTCAGTGTCATTGTGAGACTAACATGGTTATCCCAATTCGATGGCTTAAAGAGTCAAGTCCGGTTGACTTCATCTAATCCAACATGCTAAGGTTTATAATGAGAACATCTAGTAGTGTTGAAGAACACAAGCTTATACTGAGAGGGGGGGTGAACAGTATAAGACCTCTTTTTACTTTTTCCTTTATACTTCAAAACAGTAAAGCAATATACCCAAAGCAATATCAAAACAATGCACAAAATCATTCACAAAGTGACACCAATTTTAACGTGGTTCACCCATAATGGTTGGGCTACGTCCACAAAACTTTTCTCTAAAAGTTATCTCAAATTTCTTTGGGAATCCTTCCAATTACAATGTTTATGAGCATCGGTCCAAAGGAGATACCTTCCCCCAATCATAATTTATGAGCCTCTGCTCAAAGGAGATACCTTCCCCTCTGCTTTGGAAATGATCCCTCAGAAGATCAACTACCTCTACCTCTTGCCAGCATGTGGAACTCCTTTCCATCGAAGACCTCTTGTCCTCAATGCTTAGCCTAAGAGACCTCCGCCTTCTATGATCACGTCCACAACAGCTCCGCAACTCTGTACCAAACACAGTCAGTCGGTCTAGTACAAGTCTTCCTCTGTCCGTCAAATCTATTCAACACTTGAACAAATCAATCCTCTGCACACAAGCCTTCTCAAAGACTTGCCAAATTTGTCCTCAGGTTCTTCTCAAAGAACCAATGCTCCTCTGTCCTCAAGTTCTCTGATAGAACTATCAAACTCAGCTCACAAGTCCTCTGCTAGGACCTGTCCAAATCTGCTCACAAGTCCCCACTGGAACCTGTCCAAAACTGCTCACAAGTCCCCACTGGAACCTGTCCAAAAAACTGCTTACAAGTCCCCACCGGAACCTGTCCAAAAACTGCTCACAAGTCCCCACCGGAACCTGTCCAAAAACTCGGCAAGCTCACCAAGAAAAACTTTCTTAGTAGGAAATCACAAAGTGAATTGTTAGAGACCCAATGTGATTTGTCAAACTCATAGAAGCATAAAGAGAATTGTTAGAGACTCAATATGTTCTATACTCAAATCCCAATCTCAAAACTCAACTCAAATCAACTCAGCTCAATCTCAATCTCAAATCTGAAAACTCAACTCAATATCTAAAATGGATAGGATAGAATGCTTTCTTTCAAGAACATGAAACCCCAACAATTGCCAACTATGCAAAGAATCACATAACAATGATACTCATGTTCTTTTCACCATCAAATAGGGCTTCAACAACAATGCTCATCAAACAAGGTTCAATCAACACCATTCAACTCAAAACACAACCTTGAAGCATTTCACAATCAACATCAGAAAAGGAAACAAGTAGAACTCGTTTTCTCTCCAATATTGTTTTAACAAAAGCATCCACCAACTCAACTCACAATAGCATAAAACAACTTTTCAATTCATCAACCAAGGAGTAAGCCCAACACTTTAACCAAGTAAAGAATAGCTTGATTATAACCAACTTAATGAAAGCAAATGTCAATCTCAAAGCTGTCCACTTAAGGTTTCATACTTTCACACAAGAAGCAATTAACCTTAACACATCATGCTTTCATTTCCATAATCAACCAAAAGCACTCTCAACATTACAAGAAAAATTTATCCATTATACACCTTATTTCTCCCTTATAGTCTTATCAAAAATAAACTTTATCTCTCATAAGAATGCAATAGGATATTTCAACAACACTTTCAAAATAATCTTTTATCAAAATAACAACAAGCTTTGAAACTCCTTATAACTCCTAAGTTGTTTTTCTTTTAACAAACTTCCTCCATCCGCAACATACACTTAGCAAAAGATTAATTTCGAAAATACCTTAGCCAACATCAAAAATCGCTTTGGAGAAATTTGCGCTCGAAATCTAACATCACCCGTTGCGTCCACGACGAAAAACCCTTCTGCGTGATTCGAACGCGGAACCTCCCGTTTGGGTAGCACGCCAACAGCCTAGCCGCTACCGGTGCGCCAAAGGCACTCGGTGAGGTTAAAACCTCACGTTGTTACACTTGTCCCTTCTGCGTCAGCAAAAATAAAACACAGTCCTCTCTTCCTTCTGACACGAACTCGCAGACAACAAGCTATACGACGGATTCGATAAACGACGAGACAAACGAACGAACAGCGGATTACGAAAAACGGTGAAGACACACAAACGATCAGCGAGCAACTCTTCAAAAATCGGATGGGATTTATCTTTGTTTTCACCGAGGGGTATTAATATGAATCCTTGCCATGAGCTCTTTGACATCGGCAAGGAGTTTACCACGTCGACGGGGGTCTTGGGCTAGCGCCCACCGAGTTTAAAACATAGTGCCCAACCTAGACATTTGCGCCATGGATTAGGAGAACCCATTGCAAACCATAAATTAATATTTATTTAAAAATAATTAAAGGGAACCTTAACAAAGTTTTAATTATTTAAATAAATATTTCCTCCTGGACCCAATTGCATTAAATTAATGCATCCACCTGAAATCTTTAAACACCTGCCAACTTGGGGTTAACAAAAGACCTTTGAAAGCTGTCATGCCGAACCTTCATCAAAACAAGTTATTTGACATCAAACCAAAATTCCTTCAAGAGCTTCTTGACATCAATGACAACTTATACACTTGAGCAAGGGCAATGTACCCAAAGTACCCAAAATTGCCAACAAGTGTTACTAATCCCTTATGTATTAATTAAAAAAAAAAATCACAAAATTTATTATAAAAATTTAAAATTAAAACCAAACTAACAATACAAAAGGTGTGGTTTGAACCTTTCGCTTGTCAATTACTAAAAATAGTGGTGGTTGTAACCAACTTGCTTATGTAACTAAAAAAAAAAAAAAAAAAATATATATATATATATATATATATATATATATATATATATATATATATATGCTTTAGACCCCAACCTCCACTTATATATAAGGGAAAAAATCATATATATATATATATATATATATATATATATATATATATATATATATATGCTTTAGACCCCAACCTCCACTTTTATAAGGGAAAAAATCAGACTCACAATGTTTGAGTTAGTTACATCCACACTATCTTTAGTAACTATCAAGTGTAGAGTTCAAATCTCAGGGCTGCCCCCAACAAGCCTATACTACTTCGTCATTTTATATCTGAATGTGAAGAGTACCACCGGTCGTCATAGGTCCCACGCGTGCATTCAAAGGATTGGAGGAGACTTCTATCTTTACATACATGCATACACCAAAGTTTAAACCTAAATCTCTTTAGATAAGTGCCTCACCAAACATATAATTACCAATCCAACATTTAAGGATCATACTCTTAAAATGCTACTTTTCCTATTTAATCTTTTAAGATACATAGGAGTTTAGAGTCTCCTCGAGTTGGCCTCGTCACTACAACTATTTACTAGCTTAGATATGAAGGATATATATCTGAAAATTCCGAGAGTTATCAATCTCGAGGCGCCTATCTCATTTCTTTAGGGTGTGATCTCCAAGATAGATGCCTCGGGATTGATAACTCTCGATGTTTTTAGATATATATCCTTTATATCTAAGTTAGTTTAAATGTTTGCAACGGTTTATTAGTCGATTGTTTTAGTTTAAGTATTTTAAATAAAATATTTTAAATGTTTTTGTTAATGTCAATTCTTTTAATAAAAAAAAATTCATGTATGACTTCTTCGCCTCCCTGCCTGCCATTGTAGGAACGCCTCGCGGCGTAAATAAGATAATAACGACGAAATAGAAGATGAAAGGGATCTGGTCCTTGCTGGAAGGGCGCCAAGCCTATCTAGAACATTCTTAGAGAGAAAAATTCTCTCTCACCGCTCACAATGGTTTACTCCAAAATCGCAACGATGGCAGCAACAACAGTGAGCAACGTAGCACGGCCGCGCAGGATGCCCACGGTGCTCACATTACATTCGCGCTCTCAACCCCTTGGCACTCCATCAGCCAAAGCTCTCAAACCCGTTGCCCCTTCTCGGCCTCCTCCGTTGCTCGTCACGGCCCCTGTGTCTTCGAAGACCGCGCAACAGCGCTTGCTGACAGTGTGTAGCGCAAGGTCCGTAGCCACCAAAGCCACGGTGTTCGTGGGCGACGAGATCCCGGAGGCCACGCTGACGTACGTGGACAGCGACGGCGAGCTCGGGACAACGACTGTGTCGGAGCTCACTGCTGGCAAGAAGGTGACCATCGTGGCCATCCCCGGGGGCCTCACAGCAACGTTCGCGACGCTGTATCTGCCGGGGTGCCTGGAATATTCCGATAAACTCAGGACTCGGGGAGTCGACATGGCGCTCGTCGCCGTCAACGGCGGTTGGGCGTTCAACCAGAGCGACAAGGTCCGGCTGCTTAACGACGGCAAGGCGGAGTTTGCGAGGGCCATGGGGTTCCCGCCGGATTTTATTTCCGGCGACTTTGGGAGGAACATGAATTTAGGGCCAAATTTCATGCGAGGGTTTTCGCAGCCGTACACGATTCAGGTTTATGTGGAGAACGGGGTAGTGCAGGCGTTCGAGTATGAAAGAATGTATGAGGCCGGCGGGATTGATCTATAGTGCGCATATTTTTAGAAGCCTGCTTGCTTTTATTAAGTTTCTAGAGTTCCGTGGCCCTCTGGTAATGCAGATTTTGTTCACGAGCTTTCTTGCGTAGGTTTGTTTTTTTTTCCTTGAAATAATAGATGAAGAGATCTCTCTTTTAGTTTTGTTATTTTCTTCTTCTTATTTTTTTTTAAATCTTGAGATAATAGATGAAGCTACTCTCAACTATTATAGCAATAGTGGCATAGAACGAGTGAAGGAAAAAATCTAGGGATTTTACAATTTGTATAAGGTTGCGTAAACCGTTCGCGTTTTCAAAAAGAAAAAAATGAGTGTTTTTCTGACATCACTTGAGTTTTTGTGATATCGTATGCATAGAACTTGAGTAGGATCTAAGGAACTTTTTTATTTTAAAGGAATTAACAAATTGTATGAGTTTTTTTTAAATCATTCATTTTCAGATATTGAGATCTTTTCAAGTATTATTTACATAGAATTTGGGTGGAATTGCGGCAATTTTCGTTTTGGATTTCAATGGACCGGACAGGCGTTTTATATTTCAAATATTCTTAGTTTGCCCTTTTAGGGAAATACACAGATAGAAGACGGTCAGGAATCAGGCAGTCGAACACTTTAGTGTGCGTTATGATTGGGGCTTTCTGATTGAAATAGATAACTGGAAGATTTGGGGAAAATATAGCTAAACAGTGAATACTAGCCACTAAAATGTATAGGTTTTCTGGATTTTCGAGGCAGTAACATGACAGATTAAGGTAAGGAAGATATATAAGAAACATTTTTTTTAGAGATATTTAGAAATTGTATAGGTTTGAGGAGATCTTTCTTTCATTTTTTTTTTTAACCCAAAATTTTTGTGTTTCTTTGTACACGACTTACATAGAAACTGGCAATCCTCAAAAGACAAATGGTTTTTGCATTGTCAATATTCATTCTCGTTTTCAATTGGTCAAAAGTTCGGCCAACATTTTAGGAAAATATAGTTAAGTAGAGAATTTTCCTGGATCAAGCATTCAGGACAGTTAAACGTACATTATGTTTCCGCCTTTCTGATTCGAATCGAGAACTGTATTATATTTTCGGGACATTCATGAAAATAGATTTAAATAGCAAATATTACCCTCTAAAATTTGACCTAGATCAAGCAGTAAGGACATGCTAATGTGAATTATGGTTCAGTCTTTCTGTCTGGTATAGAGAAGTGCATGGTGAGACTATATGGATTGAATTTTGTTTGATTTTCATTGGTTCTGTGTTTTTCAAAATTGGGTCATGGGGTTGTACAATTGTATGAAGCAATCTGAAATCTAAAAATCTGTAAGTAGAAAATGACCGAACACTATGAAATGCAAATTTATGGAAATGGAATCTGATCGATGCAAAGCTTTTCATTATAAAAATTGATGCGGATTTTAGCAAAACTTAAATTGTCATAGTAATGCATTAGAAAACAAATGGATTCATGATAATGTTTAAACAACTAATGTAATGCAGAAAGGAAAGGAGCCACATATACTTGCAAATAGAATGATATTGACAGATAAGATCCAAATCAAAATTTTACAAGTTATTGTTCTTTTCATAACTGTAAATCTTTGGGAATAGATGTAAAGCCTTGATAATCTCTCTGGACCAACCCATCGTTATACAAACTATGTACAACAGCAAATGGTTAAACACAGATGAAATATGGACAAGTCATCTTTCAACACTTACAAAAGGCAGGTGATGAGCTGGCATCATGACAGTTGATGCCACACAAAGTTGGCGCTAGTTTTGAAGATTAGTAATTATGCAAAAATCTATCTCCAAGTCTTTAACATCATAGGTAGCGCAGGGAACCCAAAAAAAACTTAGCAAAGCTGAAATTTGAAATAGTTACAATCAGAATTCAAGAGATACAAACAAAATTCTCTACTTCAAAATATGTCACTTTGTTTAATGAATTTAGTACATGTCAACTTTCGTGTCTCTTAATGTATCCCTCTCTTTATCCTCCTTTGAAACATACATGTATATTTATTACAGTATTGTGTAGTAGTAAGTTGACAAGCATGTATGTCTAGCTGAACAAACAGATCCTAATCACAATTTAATACAAACAACAGTTCTTAAACATACATCTTACTGTAGAAGTAGTGATACAAACTCTATGGTTTTTGCATGCTGCTCAGTATTACTAAGTCGCAGAAAACTTCTCAAATAAAATGACTACAGATCTATTGATTATACATTCTGCTGATTATAAAATGTTCATGCTCCATTAACTGGTTCACTTTCTTTTCAGCTTTTGTGCTGCCTTTATTTTCAGTTTGCTAATAATCCAGCATGTGAAAATCTCACAGGCACAACTACAAAAGGAAATAATAAATATCTTCAACACAGTCATGTCTCTCAAGCTGTAGTGTTTCTTCTCCATCATGCAAACATGAATTCAAATTTCACAAACAGGAAATGAAAAGTATTATGATGATTATTGGGTTGACAAACAAACAACAAATTAAAGATTAGTCTTCTTAATTAAATTGCAAGATAGTAAAATGTGCCTCCAGCCGTCCCTGATAATTACATAAACTCAGGTAAGGAGGAAGAACAGCCTACACAACTCTTTTATTCTTTGTTCCATAGCAGCCACTTTGGAAATGAACAGCAAATTAATGAAATATAAGGCTTCCAAGTTGTATTTCCACGAAGTTCGAGACAGGGATGGCAGGATGTTTTTTTTTGGGATGTCAGGATGTGTCTCTGAGACTGTTCCCAATCCCAAGACCAGTCCCCATGGAACATAACTTGCAACTGGAAAGCACATAAGAGTATGGAGAAAAGCATGTATTCCCATAATTGCTTCACTGCATGGACAAGTATTTGTACTCAGAAATACACTTTGAAAGGTAATTTGGTTTATGAGATCAATGATGGTCGTAAAGCATAGACAGAGAGTTGGATTAGATTTCATCCTTTTATACAAAATTATAAATATCAACAATTTTGTTATGTGTGTGGAGCAAGGGAGAGTGTTTCCTGACATGTGATAACATTATAATGTCATTGAAATTCCTTGGTTGCTGCCAGGGGAACTTCAATGTTCTTTAACTAGAGCTTAAGATCAACTAATAACATTTGCATCCTTCTAGTTTTTACAATAACCTTGATAAAAATATATTATCTTTTTTCCATTTGTTGATATGTATACTGGGATGCCAAAGAGAACAATGATTGTATTGTGAAAGTTGTATATAACGTCTTATCTTGCATGCAAGTCATTGCAGAAGATCATACGCTTTGGAATTGCATTTGGGAGCTTTCAAGTACTGGCGAAATATATATGTTGTAAATTATGGCACAAAATAAAAATTTCACAGCCGAAGTTTTGCAATGGAAAGGTGGTAGTTTTCTTTCCGGTATTAAAACAGAATTCCATCTGCTTGTATAACATTAGCAGTCAATATGTGGACATGTTTCTGTTTTTGTTTTGCCTTACAAAGGCTGTTTCGCTTCACTAAATAACATTATCCTAAGTGGCATATGTTGGGCTGCGTTATGAAAAATCATGCTTCACTTCAGTAAACAACAATATACTCGTGTGGGTTCTGAGATCCAAACACCAATACTAGATTGTTCAGAATGGATTGTCCTGTTCTTATTCCTGTTTGGGGGATCTATTCCTGAACACAATTGCATGGTATGCTATTCTTAATTACGGACTTCTATTATTTATTTATGTTGAACCATCTAAAACGACATGTAATCCATAGAATAATTGTGGCTTGAACCCTCCAGACCTTACATTGCTGTCTACATGGGATATTGCAGCTTATTATATTTCCTCATTCAAATCTCTCTTGACATGATAAGATAGCTGTAAGCTTAATCTAAATTGTTCTAGATATTGCTAATTGTGTCATTGGAGGACTCAAATTAACAGGATCACAGCAACAAAACATATATTGCCAGTTTTGAAGTTGCATTGAACAATGTTGTTGAGGGCATGGCGGCATTAAAATAACTGTAGCATTTAGTATCACCTGCTTGCTTGTGCAATGAGATGCAAAGATGTTTCTTAATGCATCAATTGATGAAGGTGCATTTATCAAGGCCCATTGGAAGTTGCAACAATTATTAAGCCTGATAATAAGCTAAGGTAATGCATAAGGAATTTGGTCTTCCATTCTAAAGTTGAGTCGGCTGCATAGGAAGAACTCGTTGACTACTGCCTCCTGTTTTTGTCATTGCAGAACATTCTTTGTTTTGAGACCAGTGGCCCAATTTCCATCACTTTGATATAAGCATAGTAGAAAAAGAGACGTCTACAACATAAAATCATTGTCAAAAACCTTTTATACATATTTATTTGTCTCATACTTTGTTTTTAAGTAGTTCATAATTAAAGTAGGTGTGGGCTATATTAAGAAAATGCAATTGTTGAACAACTTTTTGTATAAAGACAGGACAGTTACAAATACATGCCATCAATAAGGCTTCCAATGAAGTGGGCTTGTTTTGATAAAGTACTGGCCTCTATCAAGTGGTGCTAATCTTGACATTGATCAGTGTATCCAAAGACATTAGGAATTAAAATTTAGGATAGATAATAAAGGATGCATTTTTTTTCAAGTGATGCAAATTATGACATCAATCAGTGTGTACAATCATAAAGGAGGTTGGAAATTTGGGATATAATCGTGAGGATGACCTGTACATGTTAGAGATGGCTAAAACTAAAAATGTTGTAGATGCCTGGCCAAGTTGAAAGGTACAAGGGAAAGGTGTTGGGATTTATTGCTTGGACTATAATATGTGGCTTGAATCAGATTTGACTTAAGCTTGGAAGGTTTGCTTGGTTTTGAATAATTGCATAATGAAGGTATACTCCATTAATAACTTCGAAGAGCCAAGAGCACAACAACAAGTATTCATAAAAGTTGCCTTGAGTTTGTTGGAGAGCTTCTTGAACTTTGACATCTTGGTCAAATATTTTTCCTTTTGTTGGTTGAATATTTTTAGTTTCTAGAGCTAGAAGTACATAACTTGCCAAGGGTTGTAACAACTAAGGCACAACAAATTGAGAATGGAAAGCCTCTTATGGAATTGTGTTACTAAGTTATAATTGTGCAATAAAAATATTTAGATGCTATTTTGGGTTGGATTTTGTTTTTTTTTCTTACTGAATATGGAGAACATGGATTAAGGTTTCAATTTCTCATTGGTAACAATCAAGTTGTTTATTTATTGTGAAAGGTATTTATAAATTAATGTTATGATTCTAAAAGATATTGAGACAACCTAAAACGGATCCATACTTGTTGTTGAGGAAACAAGTTTGTAGTGTGTGGAGCTTTAGTGGACTTGGTATAATGAATGAATATTACAATGTTGGAGAAGTGACAAACTATGAACATGAAATCATGTTGGTTTTAAAATTGAGGTAAATAACTAATAGTATATAAAAACATACTCATGGATAAGAAGGTAGTAATAGTAATTGATGCAACATGAGCATTTGATGGAAGGATTTGAAAGACTCTGAACAATTGAAAGCTTCCACGCTTGCATGGGATGGATATAACATTGCATATCTTACAAAGTCCTTTTTAATGTTTTCAAAGGAGAAGGGACAATCGTGACCATTAGGAACATTAAGATGATTCTACTTATAAAAGAATACAATGCATAAGTAGTAATATACCAAGGAGACATACTATTGAAGAAAACGAGCTCATAATAAAAAAAAAATGTATCTTTGGAACAAAGATTCTTCTAATTTTCATATCTAAAATGCAAAGTACTTGAGGAGGGCAATTGGAAAGGTCAACCACTTTGTTGTATCTTTCTTATATTTGATCACCAAATGGAACTCTTGCATCTAATAGACTTAAATATTGATGCTTTTGAATTTTGGATTAGAAATTTAAATATTGGGGAGGTTAGGGATGAGTATGCAAGACAAACAAGATGGTGCCTTCTTGCTTAAATGCATGGACCAAGGGGTAAATTTCTTTTCATTGGCTAAAGAATTTCATGATAGGAATATATTGAAGTAAATAATCACATCACTCATAGTTATTAAAGGAAGAAAAGAAAAAGATAAAGGCAAGTAGTTTTTAAAGTTCACAAGCCATACATAATATGGGAGATATAGACCTTACCCTTTTTTATCTTTCAAATGATAAAACTAGGTATGTTGTATGATCTTTATTTCTCTCTTGTGAGTTTCAAATGAAACAAAATTCATACTAAAGGTTTTTGAATTATTACACTTGTGTCTATAAAATTTCAAAGGTTTTTGAATCATTACACTTGTATCTATAAAATTTCAAAGGTTTTTGAATTATTACACTTGTGTCTATAAAATTTCAACTCAACTCGTTCGTTTGGACCTCCAAAAGTCTAAAAAAACCAATTGGAAGGATTTGAAAGACTCTGAATAACTTTCCCCACTGAATCAGGAGATAAGCAAGCATTGTTCTTGAAATATTTGTGCTCTTTATGTTGTTTCTTCTAGATCAATAAAATACTTTCCCAACCTTTTTGAATCTCATTTTCTTGCAATAAGACGACAAAAACTAGAATAGAAGAATTTATAACTTTGGAGATAATAACCTTCACTAGTTGATTTGTCAATCTAGTGGAATGAATGTTGAGTCCTAGTCTTCACAAGTTTTTTGCAACTCTATGGAAAGACTCTAGCCAAATGCAATGTTAGAATTTTTGGCACTGATAATTGTTTCTTTCTTCTCAACCTCTCTTGTGGCAGCTTTTGCATGCAGCGGTGCACAGCGACGAATCCAATTTGCAAAGACGCAACAAAGTTCCTTGTGGCTCTCCCTATTCTTATTGACCTACCATGTGCTTTGATGCTACTGTTAGCTTTTGATGAGAGGTAGTACAACCACAGGATGAAAGATAACTAATTTGAGATAACGATAAAGCTAATGGCACAATAATATGCAGGAAAATAAAAAAATGAACATTTGCAAATAACTCAAAAATATGCCATTAATGAGAGATGAAAATAGTACAATGCTATATAATGGAGGACATGAACACTACATGAAAGTATATGAAAGAACTACATTGTACCTCACTGTATCTACTACACACAATAGACTTACTATATCATTCTCCCTCTGCTCTTTACTACATATGAGGTCTTTATATAGAAATATAGATTGCTTGGCCTTTACTCTATCTAGGACTCGTGTACATGTGGACTACGTGCACATTGAAACTTGTGCATTTATTATAATACTTGAGGCAACGAACTGACTTTAATCTGAAGTAAACTCATACTCTAGATATGTACCAAAGGTGGTACATTTACATGACCCAAATGATGTAATATACTCTAACAAGGACTTCAATTGTGACACTAATGACTTGAAGGTTGTTCGAGAAAACAACAATGGTACATAAAATACTTGTATCATAGATAAAAAACATATTGTACAAACTTGTGAACTAGCAAAACATTACATACTATAAGTTGATCTCACAACACAATATGTGTCTTTCCTACAAAACAATTGTACATAGTCATAAATTCATATATAAATATGATAAATATTGGAACATTTCTTAAGGAAACTACACAAACATCCAATTGAATTATGGATGGATGAATACCATAGATGCCATCAAATAAAAAATATGTTTTATGTCCATTATAAAATAAAACCAAATACTTTATTGATCTAGAAGAAACAACTTAAAGAACACAAATATTTTAAGAACAATGCTTGCTTATCTCCTTATTCAGTGGGGAAAGTTATTCCATTTTTTGTTCTCTCGAATGATGTAATAAGGGGGGATGTTTGTAGACAAGGGTGAGTACTTTCCCGAGACGAGGGAATGATGATAAAATAGGAGGGAAAGACAAGCCAAGATGCACCAGTCATCATGTCTTACAAGTCTAAAAAAATAAGACTTTATGGTTACTTAGAACAATATATGTTTGAGGTAGTCGATTTAGACGTTTGGGATGGACGGCTAGACGTCTGGGTTGGACGTCAAGAACATACGGCCAGACGTTAGGGTTGGATGTCTGGACTAGACGACTAGACGTCTGGGCTGGACGACTAGGCGTTGGGACTGGTCGGGTAGACATTTGGACTGGGCGATTAGCTAGACGTATGGACTGGACGGATGGACATCTAGACTAGACGTCTGGGCTGGACAGTCGGCTAGACGTTTGGGCTGGACGTCTGAACTGTTGTCGACGAAACCAGACGACTAGACTGATACACGCAAGGGTTGATCTTAAGGTCTAGACATCTTCAACTACGCATTCCAATCCTTGATGTTCCTTAGCACGCCCTACAACATGAAAACAACACACAACAATACATGCTCTCTTACCAAGCTATGATTAATACCTGCAACACAACACTATAACACATGCAATCTTATACAACACACATTCCAGACTAACAATTGCTGCACAACGTCTCTGCATTATAGACAAGTATGGATATCTTACAAAATGAAATAGGGGGTATTTATAGGTAAGATCGGGTGATTAGTGCAACTAACCCGTCTCAACCGTCCAAACCACCTATTTTCCTTAAAAAATGTGTTAACTGCCTAATTGACAGTTTCAAACGTCTGATTAGTTAGACTGGATGTCTGACTAATCCAGACCTCTTAACACAAAGACGACTGCGTTTATCTTTTTGTTCACTTTTACTAATCAAACCATATTCATTTGATTGGTTGATTTTACATTTGCAACTTGTCATTTTCATGATTCGTACATTACCAAAATCGTTGTACATAGTCAAAATTGTGAATCTTCATGAGACATTCATGTCAGACAACTTTATGATTTCTGCTTGGAGCTGCTGTTTACAATGTTAGGATATAGTTCCATAAAGTTCATAGAGTACTTCCTCATTTTATAAAGTAATACATTATCGTATTTTTCCTCCATCTCTCTTCAATATCATATTACATTAAAATATTGGGGATGCCACATAAGTCTAATGAGATTATTTAGTTAGAAGTTCTTGTTATCTCATTACCTTAATGGTTTATACAAGATTTTTCCTTTCAGGAATCATATGAAAAAATGTTATATACTTGTGATTGCAAGACAACAATGTATTTGCTTGAGTATAATAAAAAGCTTTCTACATATTTTACTCTGTTCCAACAACAAATAAGGTTTTCAAGAAAAAATGCAAAAAATTTAGTTCACCAATTTTCATAAAAATTGCTTCTTCGAGGCATCATTTGAATCATCCATAAAAAATAATTAACCAACAAAATAAATCAAATGTCAGAAGAGGAAAACATGGTGAAGCAAAGGGCACCCATAATAATAGCATACACAAGAATATCATATTTAACATTGATATAATGAATCAATGAATGGGGATATTTGTAGTGTATAGCTAATCTTCAAATTACAATTACAATTACATTAACCAAGGCATATATAAAGCTCAAGGTTAAGTCTAATTTTAACTATAAAGTTGGATTAACCAATCCCATAAGGGATGAATACATAACCATCTAGGTGGATTAATGAATTCTACAAGAGGTGAATACAACAATATTGCCCATAGGCTTACATCATCATCTGTCAATATTGGTCGATGAGGTCAGATTGTCATATTTTCCAAATCAGGTGTAAAATTCCATTCATTACCAACCCTCCTTGTACGAACACCCATTAATGAATGAGTATGTACCTAAACGAAATAAGAGCTCCCTAGATCGTTACCAAAAGTCATCACTAAAAGTTCTCAAGAGCTTGCTCAATTTTGGCAAACTCAGATCCCTTCTACTAATCTTGATCATGCTCAAGAGCAACTCTCTAGAAGTTACTTTTTAGTGCCTAATCAATTTTAGGAATCTTAAACTCTTGTTTTCCTCCATGGAGTTTAGCAAAAAACTCACTCAATTACTCTTTGATTCATGTGACAAACTCAGTTGCCTTATTTAGCTTTTTGTTATAATTTTTTTTTGACTATTATCGACATTGATAATTCTAATGTCAAATTATTTTCTATAGCTTGAATGTACTAGAGAACCTCTAGATCGATGCTTGTAGGTGGGGGGATTTCCTATAGGATGGGTGGAAGATGAAATCATGGTGGCAATGGCTAAACAAGCACGAGCATTGAAAATGTTGATGCCCTCTATGGTATTGTGATTCTTGTCTTGATTCCTTGGATGATGTTTTTTATGGATTATAGACTCATAATTGGTTAGATTTATCCTCCTTAGGTGTTGGTTGGTCCATTCCCAATCCTACAAAGCCAAAGGATCAAAAATGCACAATTTCTCAAACAACAATGCACAAGAGTAGGCTTAAAACTACCCAAAAAGTATTACTAGAGATGTACCTTGTTTTGATCAACTCGATGAGATGATAAAATAAGATAGGTCTCCCACAAGGGTCTTAGATCACTCAAAACCTTTATTCAATTTTGGTTGTTGCGAATGGTTTTTCCTAAATCATAATATTACAAAATATATTTGTGTTAGAAGAATGGTAACAAAAAATGATTAAAAATTACCTGATTAGTAGATGCAAATTTAGCCAAAAGTTTTTTTTTTTGAAGTAATGCGAAGTATAATGGGTGGCATAATTGAGGCCACACTCCTTGAAGGCATAGCAACAGGGGACCTTTCTCCCTGTAATTAGAACTCGAGTCATCGATATGAAATACCAACAACATACCATTAGGGTGTCCATGTAGGACAACCAAAAGAGTTTTGAAATTGACATGTTTATAGATTTGCTATTACTTTTCATTGTCACAAGGATCCAAAATCATTGGTGTGAAACACTTGTATAAAAAATAAAATGCAATAAAGTATCACACATCTATATTTTAAATCTTAAAAATAGTCCAATCCACTCAAAGAGGGTCAAGTATCATAGGCACTTAGCGAGAGTGAAGTCTCTTATGCATACTAGAGGTGATAGAAGTTAGAAGAATGAATTGATGATTCAACTACATCACATATCTTCTTATTTATAGTCTAACAAAGGAATAAACACTAACCTTGATGCTTGAGGGTCGACTATCCTAAACTAAGGGCCCAAACCAGTCAAAATAAAGATTGTTGGCATGGCTACATCAAGGTTGTTACATATTAGGGGGAATAGGTTGTAGATTATGAGGTAACATGATACATGTTGAAGCATTGCCATGTTGTGACTTACTATGATAGACAACATTATGGTTAGTATGTGGTCATTAGTGATGATTCTTTGTGGTAGGTATCTATATGTAGTGGTATGAATCTTGGACTTGCATGCTTTGGGGAATTTCTTTATGCTTTAGGTGTGGGTCCTAATATTTATTTATTTATTTATCACATCACTTGTACTGAAAAAGGTGGAGCTTTGGCCTGATAGATGGGTGAATAAGGAAATTTATGATGGCTTTAAGATAGTGTCTTGAAGATATTGTGATGAATTTGACCATACGTAAACAATTTACTAGAGTTTTCTATATGATATTGTAGGAAGTAAAATAGATATGCACAAAGCACATGATATAGTTAGCTAGATTTTTCTACATGATATCATAGAAATTTTAATTTTTATCAAGGGTGGTATGATTAGATTAGATATTGTTTTAACACTCTAAAATATTTTATATTGATAAATAGATCCCTTATTGAATACTTTGAATACTTTTGTGGATTGTATCAAGGTGATCAACTATCTCCTTATCTCTGTTATTTTTGCTAAAGCATTAGGAAGAACCCTTTCAAAGGCTAGAGTAGAAGAAAAAATTTAAGTATTTGGGTTGCAACAAATGGTCCATTTAAATATTATCTCCAATTTTTTCATGACATTTCTTTTAGGTCATCCGTAGGTTAATAAGGCCATGGAATTTAAATTACTACTATCATACTATAATAAGACAATTATACAACTGGTTAAAGTTGAAGACTAGGTTTTAAAGCTAGAAAAGTGCTATTTACATATAAAGGTATTCATTTGTGTGATAAAGGAAAAAGGAAAGAGCTTTGGGTCTTTATTTTGAATATATAAAAATTTATTTGGCAGGTTATATAGGTAAGATATTAACTATAGCTAGATGACTACAACCAATGAAGTCTACATTGCAATCTATCCCTATATATAATGTCGTTATATAGATTTCTTATGGGTATAGTATCTAAATTTGATAAAATTCAAAGACATTTTTGTTTAAAATAAATGTGAGAAAAAAAATTCTCTTCCTAAGTGGGATAGGATTTTGTAGAGCAAAGGATATTGAAGGGGTAAGGTAACATAATTACAAGTGTACAAGTTTGGCATTAGGAGTAAAACTTTGTTGGAGACTATTCAAATATCAAGCAAAAAGTTGGACAAAAGTGTTACTTAAAAAAAAAGATCTAGGGATACAATAAAATTGTTAAGGAAATGAAGGGGTTTAGAAACATGGAACTTCATACAAGAGAGGCTGCAATTAATCAATAAACATATTAAGTAGTTGGTCAATTTAAAACTTTTAGGTTTGATGTTTGTTTGAAGCCTTATCCTCTTATTTCTTATCCAAAATAATAACCATTGGCTTGGGCATATTTGCTTTGTAGAATTTCAAAGGTCAAAATTGCAATAATGTGAGCAATAATTCTAGATCCTAGATTTCTATTAACAATATATTGAAGGAGAGAATCTCAAATAGTTAGTGAATGAGCTCCAAATTATACTTCAAGAATTCGATTTACTTATTTTTACTTGGAAGAATAAGGTGGTTGGGAGCCTTCAAAAGATGGTGGATACTCAGTCAATTTGAGATAAAAAGGCTTTGGAACAATTATAATTTTCTAATCAAGGCTTTTTCTTAGAAAAAAGTTTGGTTACTTAAGGCCTCCCAAAGTTGTCAGTATTTCTTTGGTTAGAAGTCCAAAGCAAAATTCTTATAGGTGACATCCTGCAAAGAAGAGGATATCATGGGCATTTTAGGTGTGCCATATGTACAAAAAAGTTAGGAAAATCAAATCATCTATTTTTGATAATCCTTTTACGTACATAATTTGAGGATATTTTTTCAAAAACATAATAATATATCGAGTAGATCCATAAACATTGAAAGAGTTGATGGAATGTTGAATTAATAGTTTTAAATCTAAAGTTTTATGCACTTTGTAGAGGGTCCTCTCATTAATTGTTGGAATATATGGCTCAAAAGAAATAATATAATTTTCAAAACAAATATTAGAATCATATCCAAGTTTAGAATCATATGGTTGCCTCTTGCAAAATATTTATAAGTATGATGCTCGTCATGGAAGATATCAAGTGTGAATAAAGAGGTATTGGCTTTCTGGTTACATGATTTGAATATGTATACAGGAATCATCTACCACAATAGAGTTAACACAAAGGACCATTGTAATTCTATGGTAAAAATTAAATGTCAATCTAACAAACAAGGCCTAACTAAAAGAGGGAAAATGCCTTCTCAACACTTGTCTTTCAAAGGGAAAGTATATTTTAGGCCTAATCTATCTGAAATATCATCCTAAAGATGATGGACACCTATCGACACTTATATGAGACTTCTCCAAAGCATTCTACATAGAGTGTATATAATATAGAGGGGATTCAATAAACCCATAAAAAGCATACTGCATGATATGGTGATCTAAATAAAGTAGCTCAAGTTGCAACTTATTTAGAATACTCATGTCAAATATGAGACCTTGCTTTGTTGAGAGAGGAGAGGGAAAGCTTATTTTTCTTGTTAAAGAGGATCTTAATACATAAAGGTTTTGTTAATCTAACACGTGACCTTAAAAAGATAGATCAAGGTAGGGTTGATTGAGACCTCCAAAAATAGTAGAGGCATTATGAACTATATTTAATGAATGATGTCTTAGAATAGGAAGTGTCATAAACCCTATTTTCTAAGAAGAAGCACACCTATCTAGGAAGATATTTGCCTTAAATAAGTAACACTAGATGATTTAAAGACATTGAAAACACTTGAGGGAGATATTTGTCTTACATAAGTAGCACTAGGTCTTTTAAAGAAATTGAAGAGACTTGTTTGAGTAGTCACATTCAGAAGTGATAAAATGGTATTTGCTCAACTTTCCACACAAAGTAAATGAAGTGTTATGGAGAAGTGATAAGATCTCTACTTCTAACCCATGTTACATTAAAATCAATTGGTTAAACACCAACAAAGATGTGAAACTACATCTAGAGCAACCACCTCAATGCAACTTGATGATTCGAGTGAACAATAATTTTGTATAACAAAAGTTGATTTCATCCAAATTAATTTTGATGGTGTTTCCAAAGAAAATACATAGAAAGTTGGAAAATATGATGATTTTCAAAATAATGAAGGTAAACTACCTCTTACATACTCAAAATCATATGTAACTTCAACTAATAATTATGTAGAGGCTAAGGCACTTCTTTCAAGGGTCAAGGTTACCACTAGAAATATGTAAACCCCTTCTTTTATTTTTTATTCAAGTAGTGTGATAAACCCCTGTAACTATGCATAGGGATTAACACACAACCATACATGTTGGGGTTTGAACTTTAAACCCAAAGAAGAGACAAACCCTGAACTGTGGCGTTGTCCTTACGATTAACCCCTCGTAAAAAGATTAACCCCAACATTTTCATTGAAAAAAAAAATTAATATAAAAATGATTAACCATTTTAAAATAATAAAATATTTTAAAAAATCCTTGTTTATTTTATTTATTTTAATGAGTATGAATAAAACATTTTGTTTGTTTTATCGTTTATAATGAAAAATAGTTATTAATTTTTTTTTTTTTTTACATAGATGAATTGGTTACAATCACAATTTTTAGTAAATGTCAACGCAACTAGTAGGGTTCAAATGATTAGTGGCGTTGTCCTTACGATTAACACATGTTTTTACGAGGGGTTTGGGTCCCTTCATTCCTAGTGGGGTTTGAAACTTGAACCTCTCAAAGAAAGGTCAAAACCCTTACCATTGGACAAGCTTGCAACTCCATCGTTTTTATATTAAGTTAATATCATTATCAATATTGATAATCATTTATATAAATTAAATTAAGTATTACTTTAAAAATAATTTTTTAATAAATAATTATTTTGGAACTTCTAAAATATTATTAAATTTACTAATAAAACGATGTTTTATTTTATTGTCTTATAATAAAAAAATTATATAATTTTACTTAATTATAAAAATTAATTATTATTTTATCAAGTGACATTAGCTCAATGGTTAAATTCCTCAACATTTCAAGGAGGAGACCTAGGTTCAAATCTTGCCAAAGGATACATAGATAATATCCAAACTTTGTTGTATTGAACCTTGCCAAACGAACTTTGTTGTATTAAACCTTACCCAAATACATTGGATAATATTCAAGCTTTTGTAATACCACTATGTAGTGATGATATAATATAGATGAGGCTTCTTTCAATCTCATATAACCCATTAAAAAAATTAATTATTATTTTTAATTAATCTTATGAAATTGAATTAATTTCACCTATATTATATGATGACGTATATAAATGAATCTTTTGTCGGTGGTTGTTGATGTATTTTGTAAACGTTCTCCTGAAAAAGAATCTTTTGTCGAGATTTAAACTTGTTTTCCTAAAAAAAACTGATGGAGCTTATGCTATTTACTTTTAAAAGTCAACTATTTACTTTACGACTCCTTATTTTTTTTATTATTTAATTATCATAATGTTTATTTACTTTTATAATATGTTGATCTTAAACATGGTTAATAGTCTTTTGATAAAATAAATATAACATTCTATATTAATAAATTAGATTGAATATCATAAAATCATTTAAAAAAATATTATTTGTTAGTTACTTAAATGTGGCTCTTTTGCTAAGAATCACGTTCAAATTCATTCTTAATATCATAACCATTCGATTATATTTATCACATTTCACTTCAATTACATAGAAAAATAACACATTTCTCTTCAATTACATAGAAAAACAACTTAGAATTAACTTAGATATGTATGTAAGAATCTTTTGTCGAGATTTAAACTTGTTTTCCTAAAAATGATGGAGCTTATGCTATTTAATTTTAAAAGTCAACTGTTTACTTTACAACTCCTATTTTTTATTATTATTTAATTGTCATAATGTTTATTTACTTTTATAATATATTAGATCTTAAACATGATTAATAGTATTTTGATAAAATAAATATAACATTCTATATTAATAAATTAGATTGAATATCATAAAATCATTTAAAAAATATTATTTGTTAGTTACTTAAATGTGGCTCTTTTGCTAAGAATCATGTTCAAATTCATTCTTAATATCATAACCATTCGATTATATTTATGACATTTCTCTTCAATTACATAGGAAAACAACTTAAAATTAACTTAGATATGTATGTATTCTTTTAAATACTAAAATTTATATATCATCTATTTATCTATCATTAACTTTTAATGATATTAAAAACATTATTTTTTATAATACATATTATATCAATGACAACTATTTAACATTATAAACCTATTCTATTTTACGATTATATTACTAAATTTTATAAATATTTTAATTATTTTTAAAACTATTTTTTTAATATTAATATTAAAAAAAATTTAACAATTTTTTTTTATAAATAAACTTTTAATTGTATAATTATATTTTACTCTTAAGCATACAACAAGATCAACTCGTCCTCGACTCCAACAAAGAACATCTAGGACAACATCCAACTCTTACATCACTCACTTCTCTTCAGCCTTGAATGTTGGGAGTAATCCTTGATCCACAGATCTTGTATATCATATGTCATCCTGTTTACTGTTTTTCTTACTTTATTTCTATGGAGTTGCATTAAGCACTCCCATTGCTTTGTATATGTCTTACTTTACAGTTCTATTGACCTCTTTTGATCACCAATAAACATTAATACAAATTCAAATTCAAATTCTTACAAATATATAACATCAACAAATAATTTTATTTCACAAATATTAATGTATAAATTAAACTTTTATTTTACATTTTTAATATTTAAAAAATATTAAAATAAAATATAGAAAAGTTCAAAATTTATAAAAACATGTTCAATTTTACATAAATTCCTTCTCCGTTTCAAACCCAAAAAAACATTCTTCTTCGTTTTAAAATTAGTATATAGTCACACTTATCCATCCAAAGGACAAAATGACAAAAATCAATTTCTATGTGTATTTTTATTTTTATTTTCTTGTAACAGTATATTTATTTAATGTGATTGCGTTCAAAGCCCTCAAATAGGTGGCTTACCTAACCAGCATCTTTACCTTTTTTTTTATATATTTTTTAAAGAAACTTAAAATATAATATTTTAAGTGGTATAATTAGACCTTTTTAGTAGTATTTTTTATTTTGAACTTAGGTTACATAAATAGAAGGAAATTTTATGTTCTAACAAATAAATTGGTTGTAATAGTTTAATAAGATAAAATGTCAAAATACAAGGACAAATTTTGAAGACAAATAAAAGGAAACTTTATCTTTAAGAGATAAGTTGGTTGTAATAATTCAATACTTATAAAAAAATTATTCAAATTTAATTTTTTAAAATTATGTTGAATTAGTCTTTACCTACTAAGAATTAAAAAAAAAACTTTGTTTTATCTGTTTGGCGGTAAGCTTGGGGTTCGTTATATGTTTTCTTCTCGGAAACAACCAATCATAGAAATAACACTGCTTCCCCAGTTTTGGCCTGCCGTTTTCCGGCGCCTTCTGAATTTTCGCATTTCTGATTTTGCGCCTCAACGAGATTAAAGTTGACCTCAATTAAATCCACACACCATTTTACAGTAATTATCGCAATTCCTTCAAGTCCGTTGGCTTTGATACACAAGAGGTAGCGCTTCGAATCCCATGAGGGCCGTGTTGCAGATATTTTTTTTTCAATAACATTAAAATTGAATATATTTTGGGGTTTAAATGATTTGTGACAGAGCGTATATTAATTTAATTTAGCTCTTAAGCTTGTTGAATTTGAACTACGAGCAGGAGGGGAGGCTTAAATCTTTGTCAGCTTTTGATGATTCTGGTGAAGATCGGGCTTGGAGGCTGATTTTATGTACTTTTATTTTGAGTTGTTGCGGAATTTTTGAGGTAAGATGAGCGTTGAAAGAGAATTTTTCCATTTGGTGCTCCCTAACGCGTTTTTTTCATCAGATTCTGGTTTTGTTTGCGATTTCAGGGGCTTTTATGGTTTGGAAGCCGTGGGATTTGACAGTATTGAAAAATTTGGTGTTTAAACGTTCATTATTGGAGATTTCGGTCGTGTCTAAGTGGAATGCTCTTTGATCTCTCTGGAATTTGTGATTATTTGTTTTGTTGAGGTTCTGGCATGGAATACTGTGGAGGAGGAGTATATTTCAGATAATTAAAATTCAAATAATTAACTATTAATACAAATAATTTTAAAAATTCAAATTAACTACTAATAAATATAAATAGAGATTTTGACCATTATTCATTTCAAGTTCTATTAATTTTCGAGTTAGTATTTTATGTTTAATTTTTTTTTAAGATAAATATTTATGGAGGTGTAATATTGTTGGAAAATAAATAGAAATAAATATATATTTATAATTATATATAGAGATATAGAAGATAATTGATGATAATATAGGTGGATCCGTAAGTGTAGGTGTGGGGCACTTATCAAGAAGAGACCTTAGGTTCAAAAAATTTGGGGGAACCCAACCTTTGCAAAGGTAGGAGACTGACAGATAGTACGAATATGGAACGACAGGTGGTTTCATCTCACGCCGGGTCAACAAGAACAAGACAGATAGGTCTCTAGGTCTCTTGGGAGCAGTCCTTGTGGTTTGAACCCTGCTCACCAGTTACTAAAAGTAGTGGCCGCAACCAACTCTCTTATGTAATTAAAAAGGAAAAAAAGAAAGATATTATTGATTTTTTATGTTATTATTATAGAGGTTGAAAAGAGGAGGGGTATATCAAGGGACACCTTTCTCGTAAATTGAACTTGAATATCCGTGAAGAGAGTTTAATGACTTTTGCCATTAGAATGTCTTTGTCAAAACATTTTTTATGTTACTTTTATAAATTAATTTGTAAGATTGTTTTTTTATATAAATTAATTATTTTAATTTTATTTAATTATAATAATTTAATATTTTTCTTTTTGCTTTCTATCATATTAATGTGATGATGCAAGTCTAGTGGCATATTTCATGATTGAAATTTTGTTCACGTTAATATCTATCTATCACACATATATTTTAATATTGTTACATAATTGATTATATATATATATATATATATATTTAACACAGACCTTTACCCACAACCCCTGCTTTGAATCTTAGACCTTCATAAAAGCCAAAGCCCTAACCACTACGCTGCCCTGTCTCCACTAAAACAAAATAAATATTTTCATCTTTCATTTTATTAAAATTTTATGTTTTACATATCAGTTAAATTTTTTAAAACATATTTATATATTTTAGTATGATAACTATATGGTAATCATAATTGTTTTTGAATGCCACCCACTTAGCTATTATGCAATACCATTTTATTGATTTTTTAATTTTTTATACATAGTGGATGGTTACATATGATATTTTATTGATTTTTTATTTTTTATAATTGCTATGGTTCAAATCATATAGGCTGGCTTCCAACAAGCCTATATTACCTTGTTATTGTTGACCCGACATGGGAGGGACTATCGGTGACTCAAGATTTGTACCGTCATCGTTGGTGACGTGCACACAGAAGATTCAGATCATACTACTACCTTTGCAATAGGCATGCCTCAGGCTAGACAGGCAATAACCAATCCACCTATCCCTTGAGGGTTTGATTTTTTATTTTTATTTTTTATTGGATTACATAGGAGAGTTGGTAACAACCACTATATTTAGTAAATGGTCAATGCAAGGCATGCAAGGTTCAAACCACATGAACTACTCCCAACAAACCTATCCATCACCTATCCATCTCGTTCTTGTTGACCCAGTGTGATATGGGGACCATCGATCGCTTGAGATTCATATCGTCTAGTTCTTGTTGAACTAGCACACTCAGAAGATTCAGATCATATTACTACCTTTGCAAAGGGTTGGCTTCCCCCAAGGTTTGAACCTAGGTCTCTTCTTGGTAAGTGTCCAACCACACTTGCACTTACCAATCCACCTAGCCTTTGGGTTTTTTATTTTTTATTCAAGCAGTGTGATAAATCCCTACTTAACTATTATTGATTTGTTTTTATTTGTGTAGTGTGATAAACCCCTATGAATAACGCATAGGGGATTCACAAAACCACACACATAGTGCGGTTTGAACCTTAGACCTCCTAAAGAAGAGCCAAACCCAATGTAGGATAATACCATTTTATTGATAAAGTATATATACAAAATACCATCATCATTCTATGTTTTGCTATGAATGTGTGATTTTCTTTTGTCTTAATATTTTAATATTAGGGCACTCAGAGGATTTAGATCAGATTACTACCTTTGCAAAGGGTTGGCTTCCCTCAAGGTTTGAACCTAGGTCTCTTCTTGGTAAGTGCCCAACCACACTTACACTTACCAATCCACCTAGCCCCTAAGTTTTTTATTTTAATCCCTACTTAATTATTATTGATTTGTTTTTTTATTTGTGTAGTGTGATAAACCCCTATGAATGACGCATAGGGGATTCACACAACCACACACACAATGCGGTTTGAACCTCAGACCTCCTAAAGAAGAGCCAAACCCGTTGTCTTGCAGGATAATACCATTCTTTTGATAAAGTATATATACAAAATACCATCATCATTCTTTGTTTTGTTATGAATGTGTGATTTTCTTTTGTCTTACAATTTTAATATTCAATTTTTATCTTATTTCACCAATTATCAAGTGGCATTAGCTTAACATTTAAAATTTTTAACATAAGGAAGATTAAGGTTCAAATCTTGCTAAGCTATACATAGATAATATCCAAGCTTTCTTGTAATATTATCAAGTGGCATTAGTTTAACATAATCTTAGATGATCTATGGTCTAGTAAACGTTAAAATTTATTTTACTTCTTTATCTTATAATTTTGTTGTACATAATAATTTATAAAGTATTTTGATTTAAATTTATAAATGACATTTTAAAATTAATTAATAATGTTAAATTTTTTTCATTATAAAAGATAAAACAAACAAAATGTTTTATTTATAATCTTCGATAAAGATAGACGGGCCTTTTAAAGATTTATATATATATATATTAAATATTTTTTTTTGGTAATTATTATAATAAATTAACAGTGGGTTTTTATAGAGGATCCCAAAACCTTATATACAAAATCAGCCTTGCCAGATGATGTTTCATGCCACGTGGCTGGGTAAGTAAACCAGATTGAAGAAAAAACAAGGAGTTGCTAATTGCCCGAAGGCACCAAATGAGGCAGACAGTCCTGAATATTCTGGTTACGAAAGACATTCAAACAAAAATTATAGCCGGATAAACAAGACAATAAACAAACAAAAACCATCCAAGCAGAGAGGAAGCTATTCGGGATCCTCCTGATCCTCATGAACCTTGGAAACATGGAAACAACCATATTTGAAGAAAGGAGTGCGAATGGCAAGGTTAGAGGGGCCCGCCACCCGACCCACAAAAAAATCAAGAGAAAACACCTGACACTGATGAAACATCATGAGGGAAAATCCGCCCTGGCCAAGCTATCTACCTCGGATGGAAAACGAGATCGCCAAACCACCGGACACGTGGTCACAAGTCCTTTGTTGGCCAAGTGGTCCACCACCCGGTTACCTTCTCTGAAGATGTGCCCCACCTCCCACCTGACACGCTGAGAAAGAAGCATTCTAGCCTCGAGAATGATGTTTAAGACCCGCCAGGACGGGTCTTTGGAGCCACGAAGGTAGTTGATAATGTTAAGAGAGTCGCCTTCAATAATTAGAGGCCTAGGATCATCCGATAGGACCTGCAAGCCTTTCAACACACCTCGGGCTTCAGCAAAATGATTCGTCTGAGAGCCCAAATCTTCATAGTAAGCCAAAATCAGCTCACCATTATGGTCTCTAACCACACCTCCGGATCCGACGGGCCTCGGGTTGCCTTTAGCAGCCCCATCGAAATTAAGTTTGATCCACCCCACAGGAGGCGCGGTCCAAGTGGCATTCCTATGACCGATCACAGAACCAACCTTGGAAGATGGGCACAGGTCCAACCTTTTGAAAATAATTTCTTCCCCAGGAAGGTGAGGACGGGAACTGGGAATAATTTTCGAATTCTCAACGACGAAAGATAAGGCTCTCTGGGCGACAGAGGATGCCACCCTAGGGGTCTTGCCAAAGACTCTGGCATTTCTCTCAAGCCAAATTTGCCAGATGGAATGGTGGAATGAGGCTTCAACAAGAAAGTGGAGTTTGGGATTCTTGAAGGGATTGGTCCATTGGAGGAAAGCATCCTTGAGGGATCGATGCACCAAAGGATTTGGAAGGAGGACAACACAAATTTGATGACCGAGTGGGAAAAGGGACAGTGTAAGAATAAGTGGTCCGACGATTCACAATCAGCTAAGCATAGATAGCACCTGTTGGGAATTGCAAAGCCTCTCTTGTGCAGATTATCTATGGTTAGGGCTTTATTATGAAAGGCAATCCAAGCAAAGTAGTTCATCTTAGGAATAATCCCTTTCCTCCAAATCGCCTTCCACTGGAGATCCAAGGCAACCTCACACGTAAGAAGGTCATAGGCGGACTTGACAGAAAAACAACCATCCTGCTTGTCGTGCCAAATAATTCTGTCCTCCCTTATGACAAAAGGAATTAAAATAGATTGAAGGACACTAGACAAAAAAGCCAACTCATTGTTAAAGCCATCAACAACCGAAAGTTTCCACCAAGGGGGAAGAGAACTCCGATCAATGAATTCTGCCACCTTGAGTTGAAAGTTTGGATCGATCTGGGCCCTCATACCAGCCAGGTCCACTTTCAATTCGAGAGCTTCATCTGTAGCCCACCTGTCTCTCCAGAAAAGGGTAGAGGATCCATCACCCAAGATCCAATGAGCTCCCCTACTAATCAACGAACGGGCCTGAAGCACAGTTTTCCAAAAAGCAGAAGCTTCGGGCGGAGGCACAACTTCGAATAAAGAATTTTGGCCAAGATACTTCCTTTTAACCAGCTTGACCCACTCCGCCGGTTCATTAGTAAGGATCCTCCAAACATGTTTGGCAATCAAAGCCGTGTTCATGAGTCTGGATCTTCTCATTCCCATGCCACCTTGATCTTTTCGCGGGCAAACCTTGTCCCAGGCCACAAGAGGAAATCTGGATCTTTCTTCATCTGCCAGGACCAAAGAAAATTCCTCTGTATCTTCTCAATCTTGGAATGAATCGACACAGGAAGCATGAAAACAGACATGAAATAAGTGGGAATTCCTTGAAGGCAGGCTTTGGTAAGGGTGGCCTTCCCGACTTGCGACAAAAGTTTGCCTTTCCAGGTACTGAGTTTCTTGTGAAGCCGTTCCAGGATCATGTTCCACATGTTTCCGTCGGCACGTCCATTACAGGCCAAAGGTAACCCCAAATAAGTTGCAGGCAGGGAATCAATAGCGCATTCGAGAATTCTGGCAATGCGAATTTGCCTGCGCAATGGAGTATTAATAAAATAAATTTTGCTCTTGATATAATTAACTTTTTAGCCAGCAACCTTCTCATACCGGATCAAAATGCGCTTAATAGACTTGGCCTGGGTGACAGACACTCCAGTGGAAATGAGCGTGTCATCCACAAATTGTTGATGAGTGACAGGATCAACTCTGGAAGTGGGCAAAATGCCAAAAATCTTGTTTTGGCGGAGAGCTTCATTCAAGGACCAACTTAGAACCTCAGCCAGAAGAATGAACAAAATAGGAGATAGAGGATCACCTTGTCTGAGGCCTCGCGCACTTTGGAAGAACCCAGTAGGGGACCCGTTGATCAGAACCGAAAAGGAAGGAGTGGAAATGCAGTTGCTCACTAGGTCAATCCAATGAGGGTGAAAGCCAAACTTGTAGAGGACAACACAGAGAAACCTCCTGTCGACTCTGTCAAAAGCTTTATTCATGTCAAGCTTAAGGAAAAGTGCAACATTTTTGGAACAGTGGGCAGAATGGAGGGTCTCATGGATTGTGATGACATCGTCAAGGATGTTTCTGCCCTTAACGGTGCTTCCCTGAGCAAGACCAACCAAGGAAGGGAGGAGGGACCTCAGACGATTGGCAATAGTCTATATATATTAAATATTTTACTAATATTAAAATGGTCAATTATTTTTCTATTAAGTTAATATTATTATGAATATTGATAATCATTTATATAAATTATATAAATTATTACTTTAAAAATATCAAGTGACATTAGTCCAATCAATTAGATTCCTCAATATTTAAAAGGAGACCAAAGTTCAAATCTTGTCAAATGATACATGGATAATATCCAAGCTTTGTTGTAATCCACTATGTAGTGATGATATAATAAGGGTCCCATTTCAACCCATATAATCAATTGAAAAAAAATATTACTTTAAAAACAACTTTTTAGCAAGCGATTATTTTGAAAATTTTAAAATATTATTAACTTTATTAATAATAATTTATTTTATTATCTTATAATAAAATCTTTAATTTTACTTGACTATAAAAATTAATTATTTTTGAACAAGTTGTGACGGATGGAGCAGCAAGGAGGAGGAGCGAGAGGTCTAGGGGCATCAAACCCTAGGTGTGGGACTTCAGAGGGCAGATCAGCAGACGCGCAGGTGGGGGCTCTGGCGAGATAGCAGGCCCCAGGCGGAGGATGTGGACAAGGAAGTTCTATTGGAACCGGTCCAAGGGCGTTGGGCGGATGCGGTTGAAGATTTCTCCGAGGGGGACCAGGACTCTATGCGTCGGGATCAAAGGAAGAACCAAGAAGGAGACAAAGAGAAACCCGGCAACTGGAGACCTTCATATCTTAATGCTCTTCGCGGTAAGCAAAAATTATCCGACTCTTGTTTTAATCTAAAATCTGTCAATGGTAGGTTGCACGTCCCGGATACCTTAGCTCAACATGTGGCTATGGAGGGCAGAACATCTTTGGTGGCTAAATTTATGGGGGTGAGGCCGGACATGGAAGTCATAAGGAGATGGGCCATCCAAAAATGGCAGCCAAGGGCCGGTATGATGATTAAGGCTTTACCCAAGAGTTTTCTTTTGGTGACATTTCAATGTGAACAGGACATGGAAAGGACTCTCCAAGGAGGTCCTTGGTTTTTTGGGAAAAGGGGCTTGTATCTGAAGCGTTGGTCCCCCGATTTCAACCCCTGCACTCGAGTGCTGGATTTGGCTCCTATTTGGGTTAAGATGCCAGGATTACCTCTGCTTTTCTGGAACGAACAAATATTGGCTGGGATAGCTACAGAGATTGGAGAACTAATAGCTATTGATCCTGCAACCTTGAGCAAAACAAGACTCCTGTCTGCTCGCATGTGTGTGTTGGCGGACCTGAGTAAAGAGCTCCCTAAATCCATTATTTTGTCGTCTATGTTTGGCCTTCATACTCAGGTATTTGAATATGAAAATATGTCTTTTAAGTGTAGTGTTTGTGGGAAGGTAGGGCACCAGGGTATCCACAGCATTTCCAAGAACCAGCCCCCACTCCAAAATACTGATCCTCAAACCCAGAATAATATCCCTCCCCCGCAGATCTCCATTCCTACCCAACCTGGGCCTCAAGGACGTGGAGCTCAAAATCCGAATATCATAGACCCTGATCGCCCTATTGTAAGCAAGAGGCAACGTTTTAACCCTCCTCCCAAAAATTCCTATGCCCCAAAACCCTCTCACAGGGGAGCTGGTCCCTTTGATGGGAACCCTCAAGCTCAACCTGCTCCTAAGATGATACAGCAAGCCTCAGAGCCAAATAACAAAGGAAAGAACCCCATAGATCAACGCCCTGGGGAAAGTAAGTTTGATTGGGTGATACGGGAGGCCTATGGAGGCTCGGTGGAAGTGGTCCCATGTACTGCAGAGGAATTTATGGGAAGAAATTCCAAGGAGATCAACATCCCTGTGGAGAACAGTTTTGATGCATTAAATCATTTGAAGGGAGATCAGATGGACAGCCAAGAAGTGGAATCTGAGGTAGAGGAGACTCAAGAGAAGGATTTAGAGGAGAAAAATCAGAGGAAGGAGCAGGAAACTAATAATACAGGCAAGGATACTCAGGAGGAAGAGGTGAACCACCAAGATCAGTGTAACCCCAAAGCAGGGAAAAAAGAATCTACTAATCAAGAAGCTAAGAGCACGGAATCATCTCCACTGTCAAAAAGACCAGTTAACCTGGAAAGCCAGATTGTTACCCCAAATACCAAGACTGACCTACCCAAGATGGTTACTAGAAGCCAAGTGAATCCTAAGGAACTTCAACCTAGAGCGGATGTATGGGGATATGGTTCGGTAGGAAGAGGGAAACCTAGCAATGCTGCCTTAAGGCAGAAAGAAGCAGAGCGAGGAGTGGCTGATGGCACTCAAGCAGTATTGCTCTTTGGGGCGAAGGCTCGAGGATCCAAAGCCCATAAATGAAGATTCTTTCATGGAATATTCGTGGGAGTAATCCTGCAAAAATAAGAGCTTTGTATGCTCTTAGACAAGAACACAAACCGGATATGATTTTACAGCAAGAAACTAAAATGGAGGAGAGTAGAGTTATTCCTTTTAAGAATAGGACTTGGCGAGAAGTTGAAGTAGTAGGCCAAGAGGCCACCGGAACAGCAGGAGGGTTACTCGGTTATGTGGAACAAAAATGTGATTGATAGTAGAGTGATTCTGATGTCTAGTTGGTTTATTTGTCTCTTATGTGTGGATAAAACCACGCAGGAAGAGTGGATCTTAACGAATGTATATGCTCCAGTTAGACAGGGACTGAGAAGGGTTCTTTGGAGTCAGCTAGCTGAATTGAGGGAGACGGTCCCCAACTACCCTTGGATTGTGGCGGGGGATTTCAATTGCTACCTTAATCCTGTAGATAAATTGGGGGGCTCTCAAAGAATAACTGCTGATATCTACGAGTTTAGAGATTTTGTTGAGCAACATGAGCTGATGGATGTGGACCTGCGTAGATTCTCCTATACATGGTCTAACAAAAGATTGAAGGAAAACCAAATTCAGATAAGATTAGATAGGTTTCTTCTTTCTCAAGAATGCCTGGAGAGGTTTGGGGACTCTTCATTAACGGCACTCCCAAGAATCGGGTCTGATCACAACCCAATTCTATGGGAAACAGGGGAGGACTCTAAGAAAAGATACATCAGACCCTTTCGATTCGAACTTATGTGGTTCCAACATCAGGATCTCAAGGATCCGGTTGCCCAATGGTGGGACAAAAAGTATAATGGTTCGAAACTGGCCCAAGTGGCATGTAAACTAAGGAATGTGAAGGCTAACATTAGAGAGTGGAACAAAACTTCCTTTGGCAATATTTTTGTTAAAAAGGCAGAACTAAAAGACAAGATCAATGAACTACAGGAGAAGTTGAAGTCAGAGCAGCTTACAGAGGATCTGAGAAACCATGGAGAGGGAGTCGTTAGTCGAATACCACACGATGCTAGGATTTGAAGAAACCTTTTGGAGGCAGAAATCCAGATTGCGTTGGTTAAAGGAGGGTGACAGAAATACAAAGTTCTTCCATGTCTCTACTCTTCGCCACAGGAGTACTAACAAAATTAAGGAGATCAAGATGGCCGATGGGTCTAACACCAAAGATATGGAAGACATAAGGAGGGAAGCGGTTGAGTACTTTAAATCGTTGCTAGAAGATGTAAATCCGACTATTGAAGAAGAGGACTCTCTGTTGGCAGCCATTCCACCCCTCGTAACTGATAATCTTAATGGATTCTTACTTAGTCCTTTCACAAAGGAGGAAATCAAGAAGGTCGTTTTTGACATGGATGGTAACAGCTCCCCAGGACCGGATGGCTTCCCTGCAGCTTTCTTCCAGAAGTTTTGGGATATCCTAGGCAATGATGTAGTGGAAGCTATAATTGAGGCTCAAAAGGACATGGAAATCCCAGAAGGAGTTAATGCTACTTTTTAGTCCTCATCCCTAAACTAGTGGGAGCAATGGAATTTTCCAGTTTTTGCCCTATCGCTTATGTAACACTCGATGAAGATTCTCACAAAAACAATCGCCAATAGGTCGAAGGTTATCCTTCCTTTCATCATTGATATGAACCAAGGTGGCTTTGTGAAAGGGCGACAAATATTGGATGGTATCATCACAATTCATGAGGTTATTCATTCAATGGTGACTAGTAAGGAAGCAGGTATGTTACTAAAGCTTGATATGAATAAAGCCTACGACCGGGTCTCATGGCGGTTCCTCACCAAGATTTTGGGTAAGTTTGGTTTCTGTCCTCAGTGGATTAAGTTGATTTTTAGTTGTATCTCTACTACAAGATTTTCTGTCATGGTGAATGGGTCACCCTCCGGTTACTTTAAGAGTGAAAGGGGGTTGCGACAAGGAGATCCTTTGTCTCCATACTTGTTTATTATTTTAGCGGAAGCATTGGGTAGGAACATTTCAGCAGCGGTGGCAGATGGTCAATTGGAAGGTTTTAAACCAGCCTCAACAACGAGGCCGGTGTCTCACCAACAGCTTTGTGGATGATACAATCATTGTGTCCAAAGCCTCGGTGCCTCAAGCTAGGAAGTTGAAGAGAATTCTAACCAAGTATGAGACGAAGCAGGATGAAGACATAAACTATAAGAAGAGTAGCATCTATTTCTTTAACACGCCTGGTGGGAGGGAGGAAAGAATAGCTAACCTCTTCGGTTGTGGAAAGGAGCTTCTACCAAAAACTTATCTAGGCATGCCTATGTTCGAAGGAAGAATGAAGGCTACTTTGTGGAACTCGGTCATTGACAGGATCTCCAAAAAGTTAGCAGGGTGGAAGGGCAGCCTTCTCAACTCCACAGGAAAAGCCTTATTAGTTCAAACTACTTTACAGAGCATTCTAATTTACTGCATGTCTCTATTTAGAATTCCTGCAAAGGTCCGAGATACATTGGAGCTAATTCAACGCAACTTCTTGTGGTCAGGTTCAGAGGAGAGAAAGAGAATTTCATTGGTAGCATGGAATCAGGTGTGTGCAAGCAAGGATCAGGGGGGCTCGGGGTTAAAGAGAATGAAAGAATTGAATCAAGCTCTGATTGGCAAACAGGTATGGAGATTTATCAATAATGATCAATTGGGATGGGTAAAACTTCTTAAGGCAAAATATATCGGAAATAATCGGGACTTCCCGAAAGTCGATAATCTTCCTAGAGGATCCTATTTTTGGAATTGTTTGCTCGAATGTCGGGAGGTAGTCAGGAAAGGCATCGGATGGAGAATTGGTAATGGAAGACAAGTGGACTTTTGGAAAGACCCGTGGTTGGAAGAGGCCCCTCTGAAAGATAACTTAGACCTTCAAGTCCTCCAACATAAACTTTCGAAGGAAATGGGAGGAAAAGTAGGGGATTTTATTGTCGTAGCACAGAAACTTCTTCTTGGAAGAAAATCACAGTTCATAATCCGTCAGAGCAAGAGAAGGTGGCCCTAACCAAACTCAATGATGCTTTAAGGGTGTTCCCGATCATTCCTGGGGGAGGAAGAGACAAGGCGATTTGGGGCAAAACTACAAGTGGGATCTATTCAAGAAAACTGCCTATAAGTTAATCCACTCAGGATTCAATGGTTGGACTCCGACTTCTGTTATTTGGTTAAATAATTTAACCCCAAAAATAGCTTTCTTCTTTTGGTTGGCAGTTCAAAATAAGATCCTGACAACAGATAATCTGCAAAGGAGAGGTTTCCAATTCATCAATCGATGTATCTTGTGTGAGAAAGCAATAGAATCTGTAAGTCATATATTTCTAACTTGTGATTTTTCTTGTACAAGCCTTCCAAATGATCCTCGTCCAAATTTCATATAGATTGGGTCCGTCCAAATAGCATGTCTGACTTCTGCATACAGTGGGCTTCCCCCTTCCGGGCAAAGCTTTTGACTTGGCTCTGGAAGCTCAGCTTACCCCATTTTTTATGGGGGATATGGAATGAGAGAAATAAGAGAGTATTTAAAGGACGTAAGAAAGATCCCAAGTTATGTGGCAATAAAATAATCAGAGCTTTGAAAGAAAACTGGAAAACTTTCTTCTTCAAAAATGAGACCATGTCTCTAAGGGAAAGGAGGATTTTGCGGAACTGGGGAGAGGAACTTCCAGACCTAGACATTACAACCAACCCACGGGATGGTGTCAAGTGGATACCCCCCACACAAAAGTGGGTTAAGTTTAATTTTGACGGGGCAGCTAAAGGAAATCCGGGGGCTGCAGGAGCAGGAGGAGTTTTGAGAAATGAGGAAGGAAAAGTGGTCCTTGCCTTTGCAGAGCCTTTGGGAACTCAAACAAATCATTTTGCAGAAGCCCGAGCCTGCATGCAGGCAATGAGAATTGCCAGACTTGAGGGTTATAAGGAAGTTATCTTTGAAGGGGATTCGCTTAATATAATCAAGGCAATTAAGGAGGATAAAGACCCCAGCTGGACCATATTGGAGCTTATCCTAGAAGCAAAGATTCATAAATCTCATTTGGTTAATGCCCGAATCCAACACACCTTCAGAGAAGGGAACCAGGCGGCGGATCTAATGGCAAATATTGCAGTTTCTGTTGGGGAGATGCAAATTTGGAAGGATAACTTCCCTCAAGAACTATTGGTGTTGGTTGCTAGAGAAGAGCTAAGATCAAACCCGTTAGAGCATCAGGAGATCAGAGGGGCTGATGATGAGTAATCCGACAGATGGAATTAGGCAGAAAAGGCATCCCATTTGTTGGGGCCTGGGAGGTGACAAGTGTACAGTACAGCAACCTAGTGTTAGTAAGTGCTAGGTGTTGTTTGGTTTTTGTTTTATCCTGAATAGTCAAGCGACAAGTATAGGACTGTGGACTCTAAGTATGGCTTAATGTGAGTCTTAGAAAGATCCATTTTGTATTTTGATTATACGGGCTTGATGCTAGAACCAGCCCATTTTGACTTTGTAAAAGGTTTGTGGACCTTATAACCACCTCTACCTTATACCAAAAAAAAAATTAATTATTTTTTAATTACTCTTATGAAATTGAAATAACCTCACCTATAACTTCACTTATTTTATCTTACATGAATCTTTTGTCAAGATTTAAACTTATTCTCCTTAAAAAATGGTGGAGTCTATGCTATTTAATTTTAAAAAGTCAACTATTTACTTTTTATAACTTAATTTTTTTATAATTTAATTACCATAATGTTTAGTTTTTTTTTTTTTTTTTTTAATATGTTTAGTTATTATAATGTTGAATTACGTTTGTTAATAGTTTTTTGATAAAATAAATGTAACAAGAATTTGTATATCATAATGAATTGGATTGAATATCACAAAATCATTTAAAAAAAATATTATTTTTTAGTTACTTGAATGTTACTGTTTTGCTAAGAATCATGTTCAAATTCTTTTTTAATGTGACAACTATTGGATTATATTTTCTCGCATTTGGAAAACAACTTGAAATTAACTTAGATTTGTATGTATCTTTTAAATGCTGGAAAACTTCTACATTATTGTGATATTAAAAAAATATTTTATATAATAAATATTGTATTAATGATAATTATTTTTATTTTTAATAAATTTATCGCCTACAACTATTTAACATGATAAACCTATTCTATTTTACATTATATTACTAAATTTTATAAATATTTTTAAAAATATTTTTTTATTATATTAATATTTTTTAATAAAATTTTATATAAAAAACATTTAATTGTACAACTATAGTTTAGTTTACAAATATCTAACATCAACAAATAATTTTATTAACGTGTAAATTAGATTCTTATTATGCATTTTAACATTTAAAAAGATAAAATATACAAAATTTCAAACTTTACATTTAAAAACAATTTTCAATTTTACATAAATTTTCAACCATAATATTCTTCTTCATTTTAAAATTAGTATATGGTCACACTTACCCATTCAAAGGACATATGTCAATTTCTTATATTATTTATAATATGTGTATTTTTATTTTTATTTTTATTTTGCTGTAAAGTAACATTATATTTATTTAATGTGATTGCGTTCAAAGCCGTCAAAAATTTAGATGACTTACCTAACCAGCATCCTTACCGTCCCTTCCCTCACTCAATTGTTTGTGAACACTCAATAATATTTACTGAGATGAACTGTCATACAATAAAGAAACAAATTTCGAAGACACAAATAGAAGGAAACTTTATGTTTTAAGAGATAAAATTGATACTAATTGAATGTTTATGAAATTCGAAATTTGGTTGACTTGGTTTTTACCAACTAAAATAAAAAAAAACACTTTTGTTTTATCTGTTTGGCGCTAAGCTTGGGTTTCGTTATTTGTTTTCTTCTCGGAAGCAATCAATCATAGAAATAACACTGCTTCCCCAGTTTTGGCCTGCCGTTTTCCGGTGCCTTATGAATTTTCGCATTTCTGATTTTTCGCCTCAACGAGTCAAAGTTGACCTCAATTAAATCACAAACCACTGTACAGAAATTATCACAATTCCTTCACGTCCGTTGGCTTTGATACGCGACAGGTACGCGCTTCGAATCCCATGAGGGCCTTGTTGCAGATATTTTTGCAATAACATTATAATTGAATATATTTTGGGGTTTAAATGATTTGTGACAGAGCGTATATTAATTTAATTTAGCTCTTGAGGCTTTGAATTTGAATTACGTTGCAGGAGGGGAGGCTTTACTTTGTTAGCTTTTGGATGATTCTGGTGAAGATCGGGCGTCGAGGCGGATTTTATGTGCTTTTATTTTGAGTTGTTACAGAATTTTTGAGGTAAGATGAGCGTTGAAAGAGATCTTTTCCATTTGGTGTCCCCTAACGCGTTTTTTTCATCAGATTCTGGTTTTGTTTGCGCTTTCAGGAGCTTTTATCGTTTAGAAGCCGTGAGATTTGACTGTATTGAAAAATTTGGAGGTTAAGCGTGCATATTTGGAAATTTCGGTCGTCTTTTAAAGTGTAAGTGGAATGCTGCTTTGATCTCTCTGGAATTTGTGATTATTTGATTGTTGAGGTTCTGGCATGGAATACTGTGGATCAGGAGCATATTTCTTCTGGCCTTTCGTTGAATTTACAGCGGAATTTGCCTTTTTTCATGTAATCTGTTTCTAGTTTTGGAATCGGATGATTTGGCTTTTGTTGACACGTCTTCCGCTCCTGTAAATACCACTGTCGGTTGATCCTTCTAGAATTTGTAAATATATTGTTTCGTTGACTTTTCAGAACAGTATTATGTGATTTATTAGCTCGTTTCCGTTGAATTGTTCTCTTTAGCGCAAACTTGGTCTAGTTCTGTGGAGTTTGGTTCCTTTTAGACTGATATGGGACATTTAGGCTTTAAGCCTCTCATTTTGGCTATTTTGAGAAGCCATTGCACTTAGGAAGCCAAAGCATTAGCTCTTATCCTTAGTACACATCCCTATCTTTGGATTGTGAAATAGCATTTTCTTGGTGCTTTGCTTTGAATAGATTGCAAGTCAAATTGGATGATGATTAAAGTCACTTGATTGTTCCAACAAGGGTGCGTAATAACTTAAGAAGGTCCTCACTGTATATTGAATGGGTTCCGGTTCCATAGGTCTAAGTATGGTATATAAGGGCCATAACAGAGTGGATGGATTTTGTGATTAGGACCTTTGAAACTCTTCTTTTAGATTTGTGATGTTATTTTTCATTGTCTGTAAATATTTGTAGTATTTGATCCCTATGATGGCAGATCATATGATGATTTGTAAAATATTTATATGTACAGTTTTGAGTGTGCTTAAATTCATTCTTCCTCAATATCTGTGGAGTAGAAGATGAGGTTGTAGCCATTTAGGCAATATGATGAACTGCTAGTGCTAGCAGTGGAAAACTAAGGAGAACTTCCACAGAACAGTGGCCTCTTAATCTCTGAATGGATTTTATTAATTATAAGTATGTTTGAATCAAATGGCATGGGCTCAACCAATTAAATCCTCCACTTTGAAGGAGACCTTGGTCTGAATCTTGCCAAGCTGTTGTAATACCATCATGTGTTCATGATGTAATATGGGTGGGACCATTTCAATCCTATATAACCAATAGAACTCTCCCGGTTAGCAAGTGCATATATTTTAACAGCCCTCAACCGGATAGAAAGGTAGATTTTTTATTATATTAAAAGATCCTCTTGAGATTCTAAGAGTGCTCTCCAGCCCTCTCCCTCATTTAAAAGGTTGAGTGCTCATCTCAGGGACCTCTTAAGATTATAGATAGAGAGCTTTAAAAGCTTTGAATTTTAAGGCGCTCTCCTATTGAAGGATCGGTATCATACCAAAACTATTTCACTGGTGGGCTTATCATTGAGATAACCCTGACCGAATACATACACCACATCTATAACTAACGAAAAGCATTTGGTTATGGGCAGTGACCGAATTGAATCCCAGTAATAAACATACCTTTCTTCCCCTCTTACCATTTACCACGCAGTGAATTGGTTACCCCATTTAGTTACCTGAACAAAGAGAACTAAGTCTTAATTAGCGGGGACTCCGCCCGACTTAAAAACAAACTAAGTCATTTGCTGCACTCTAGGAATGAAGTAAGGGTCGTTTTTTTCCTCCGCTTTCCCGCCATTACTTGGGAGGGAATGGGGTTATTCCTTAGATAAAGTAAGTTATAAAAATAAGGTGAAACGGTGGAACATGATTCAAATCATATGAATAAATTAGGCAAAGTGAAACTGAAGATTAGATCGAACAAATAACTAAAAAGTTTGGGAGATCAAAAATAAATAAAGGGAGATTGGAAGATGAAAATAGCAGTTTATGGAAAAGGCGGAATCGGTCCAAAGCCTTTCGATAGAAGAAATCCTTTCTAGTTTCCCTAGTTCGTTGATCTCATTCCTTAATGAAGTGGGTAAGGAGGCAGTCCCTAGTGATAACCTTTGGCTTTGCTCCTCTCGTATCCTTTCCTTCTTGTAGAGAGAAAAGGAAGGTGACTATGCTCACTAGGCGGTAGGTGGTCGAATGGTTAAAGGCTATGACTGAAACGAGTAGGGAGGCAATACCCTGTGATAACCGCTTCGTTCCCTCTTTAAGTAAGCGGTTAAGAAAAAAGGGAAGCTCTTTGATTCGCTCATCCAAACTGGATTGGTACTCGGTGAGCTTATAAATGGCATGACAAAAGCATGTACCCGTTCCCCAGTGGTTAGTCCCCTTCCTTTGGTAACAAAGATCGAACTGGGATTGGGAAAGAATGGGACGCTCTCTATCTATAATCGTGGAAGGAGCTCGTTGTGTGTGGCTAGAGAGTTAGACCGGGTCGACGATGGATCAGAAGAGAACCATTTGTTTTGACTTGTTCTAGCCCGGGTTCGATATATATATATATATAGACACACATATATAATATTATGTTTGATATGGGAAAAGCTATATATATATATATATATATAGACACACATATATAATATTATGTTTGACATGGGAAAAGCTTTAATCCAGTGTTTTACGATGATGTTGATTGCATGTCCTTAAGTGTTGTGCTAGTGTTCCATCGACCATTCGGAACTGGCCTTCCATTTGCAAAATGAATGTTTTAAAGCACTGTAGCATATCCAATATGTCCAATAAGGAGAGATTTTAACCTTCTAAAGTAGTGATTGATTTTGTAAGATCAAATTGCAAGGTCTTTGCAGGTTACATATCACCCAAGCCTCTTCGGTTTGGTTTGCAGTTGCTTGTGCCAATTGCATGATCCCTTTCTCTACAAATTGGTGGAGCCATTAGAACGCAGAAAATGGAGCTAAACAGAAACACAATGCACAACGGTGAAGATTATAGATGTGTCACAAGGTTATGGCCAAGTGCACCTCCAAAAATTCAAATAAAACATGGCAAGAATCCACCTCCACTCATCAATACCTGTACCTTTTAAAATTCTGTCCCATGTTGTCCATTGCAGGCTAGAATTTGCTTAGCATATTTTGCTCATCATGGACAGTCTTTTGACAAGACCACTTCATGCCACGTATTCAATTTTATATTTATAATCATACATCCAAATAAGAAAAAAGGGAGGGAGATTAGAGGGGAAAGGGAAGATAAGTGTCTACCTCTCATAATGCATGGAGACTAAAAAAATAAAAAATATAGGTAATTTATTTATTTATTTAAAATTGGTTATCTGGGGTTGAAATGGGCCCCTTTGACATTATAATGACCACCTTGTCATGGGAGTTTTCATCACAGTGTGGGGATTTGAACTTGGGTCATGCTCATGTGATTGCATCTCATTTCCTACTAGTCTGCAATATCTTGGACAATTACAGCTGAATTTTAAACAATAAGGTCCCATGGAATTAGGTGGTGGGGTTATCCCTACTAGCTATTAATCTTAAATACTAAGGTCCCATGAAATTTACTATTGAGGTAATCTTTAATAATTGAGCCCTTCAGATCAAGTGGCATTAGCTCAATAGGTTAGATTCCTCAACATTTCAAGGAGGAGACCCAGGTTCGAATCTTGCCAAATGATACATGGATAATATCCAAGCTCTGTTGTAATACCACTATGTGGTGATGATGTAATACGGGTGGGGCCCGTTTCAATCCCATATATAACCCATTGAAAAAAAATAATTGAGCCCTTCAGACCTGTTCAAGTATAATGGTCATTGCTTGCCATGGATTTGGCATGTGTGGAGGAAGAGGAAAATCCATTTTTTTGCCAGCAAGTCAGCTGGTTTATTCACCTCCTAGTAAAAATGTTGAAAGCTGAATGCTTGAAACCTAGGAGGAGAATGGCTTTCATTGAGAGACTTTGGAATCTCTAGCAATGGACCATGATAGATTGCATTCTTCTAATACTGGTGACAAAAGAATCACCCTTGAGTTTCAAGAAATTAAGGTGCTTTCTCAAGCATCCTCCCACCTTGCCTCACCTAAATTTCCCTTGGAAGCCTTATCAAATTCAATTTGACTAATTAGTCATTGAAGGGGCATTGCCTCACGATCTCTCTTTTCATTCTATTTTTACAAACCCCTTTAGTGAGGAACCGCCAATTTTAATGTAACTATTAGATGGGTTTTGCCTTGGTCTTTCCTCTATTGCATAATTCACAATCTCAAATGTAGGTGTAAGTTTGATGGGTATTAAACCTTGTAACATAGTCTTTCCTCAGTATGTGGCTTGACTCGTCTTGCAGTCCTAGAAACTTTATGGATTATAGTAATAAACCCTAGACAAATGTAGATATATAATAGGAGATTGATAAGAAGAGCTTACCACAAGTAAGTGGTCAATGACACACAATTGGAGACAACATGAAGCAAGCTATCAAGAGTTTGAAATGGCATTTTGTTTCGAAGAGGAATCATCTCTTAGACCAAAAGGACCGATGCAAGAATGAATAATCAACATATAGGAGTGCTTAGAGTTGAGAAGACTTGGTTGCATCATATGTAGAGCGAGAGGTCTACTTTCCCTAGAACCCCTCCTAACATTGAAGGTCAAAACACTATAAATGAAGAGTAAACAAGTAATATGCAACAACCTAGAGGCCTGGGGCATTGGTTAGCGGATTGGATGTGATGTTGGGTCTGTGAAAGATTGTGTTGCCTCTATTGAGGATGAGAGGGATGTGGTGATTTATTAGAAAATCTCAAGCAAGAGTGTCATTGTACTCAAAGGGTGCTTAGTTTCTCTCAAATCTAAGATTGACTGAAAGAAAAGAGTAATTTTTAAATCCTTGGAAAGGCTTTGCATCTAGGAGTAAATACCTCACAAAGAAAAAGTGCCAAACATCCTTGACCATGGTAATGAAAGAAGATGGAGAGTGACCCCCTAGAGTCAGGAAATAAACAATAATACCTCCCCTTAAATTCATAGTAGATAGGGCCTTTGAAAATAAAATGGGCCTCGTCTTCACCTCATGGATGGAGGAAAGGTCATAAACCCTTTCTTTATGAGGAATGTAGGGGTCAGTCTTGACCTTCAAATGAGTGGGAGGGGGGGGGGGAATTCTCAAATGGTGAACTAGGATTTATGGCATGGAATATTGGATAGGTTGGGTAGGTTTTAAAAGGTTTTAGAGCATCATACTCTATACAAACATTTCCAAAGTTTTGAATGTGTATACTAGGGAAATGTCCAATGTAAGTCTTTCTAAATATTTTCATGGCTAATGGTCCTTAGGATAGCGAATGGTAGGGTTTGAGGTATGGATAAGCCCTAGATGCCCTTAGGACTTATCCCTATCCCTAGTCTTAGGGTTAGAAACATCATACAATTGCCACATAGTAGACTTGACCATAGGTTTACATTAGACACGTATGTCTTGACAAGGGTGACAAGCGTGGAAACATAAAATCTTGAAATTTGCCTAAGGGGTGGAAAAATCCAAATGAGTTAGAATCTTGTTACTCCATCATAGATTCTATGAATTTGAAACCATGCTCAAACAGTCTGTATGTATACATTTATAACATAAATTTAAGTCAATTTTGTATAACTTATATAACATTGATTAATTGTAAATGTATAATATACAAGAGCGCCACATAGTTTTACCCCGAGGTTCACTTTAAGACAACAATGCCTACATTAGACACTTGACTGTCACCTTTTTGACTACTATGCCACACTTGTGGTGCCATTGTAGAGATCAAGAGAAAACTTAAAAGTGTCTTCATTTTTGGCCCATTTAGACCATTACCTTCCTATTTTATCCCTCACCTTAGTTATTCTCCCTTTGGCTGACAACATTGCCTCTAGTCAGCCAGTGCTCTTGTCAAGTAAATCTAAACAAGAAAAAAAACTATAAATAGAGTGTTAAGTCCCTCATGCCAATAATATTTCAACAAATGAAGTCGTTGAATAATTTGCACTAGTAGTAGAACTTCTCAATTTCCTCTCACAAGCCACTTGGAGTACTTATATTTGTTCTTTCACATATCAAAGGAGAATACTAAGGGGAGTAATAGGCATATCATACTATGTCTTCTTTGCCTACCGAGGGACTGTTGCAAGATTGGTACTGGAGCTTGCCACATCTTTTCCTTCCCTTTGCCTTACTTAATATCTATCCATAGGTTCAATCCTTACCTCAAAGCCAAGATTGGGGTCCATTGGGCAAGAAAAGTGTCATCAAGTTGATCATCATGGATCAAGGAGTCAAACTCAAAGTCAAGTGTCTCTCAAAGAGGTAAGTACTTTAATTTCTTTCATCTCTGCAAGTTCATTTCATTTACTTGAACTTTACTTACATTGCATTTACTCTATTAGGACTCCTCCCACTAGTTGTGTGTATGTGTCAGCCTTACTTTACCCATCTACCCTTTTAGCTCATGCCCTAGGATATACCCCTTTCTTGTTCCAACCTAACTTTTCCCATTTTACCCTTTTTAGTTGTTTTTACATGGTTTTGGCATGCACCAATGTTGCTTGCACCCAAGGGTATAGTGTCTTCCTAGATTTACCCACCTTTTAATAAAACATAACACATTCATTTTTTAAGTTGAAAAATAGATGTAGCTTACAACCTATATTCAGCTAAGTATTATTTTTTTTGGGTGGGTAAGGAAATGAGAGGAAATTTGGAGGGTACACCAAGATACTAGCAAAATGGGAACAACAAAGGGACAACTATTTTTTATATAGAACTTTAAAGACTAAAAAACAATATAAATATTAAAGATTCAAACAAACTTAACAATAGATATGTTATAAAGCATAGTCACCATTAGACACGTCTTCCCCTGCATGGTACGTGTCTTGAGTATAAGAGATAAGTATAGAGACATCTTCTAATACCTAAAGATGTCCCTCGATACTTGTGGACATCTTCCACCTATCTCTTGCTTAGGAATGAAGAAGCTGGAGAAAAAACCTTGAAGAATAGAAAGGACAAACAATGATTGGGCTCTTCTTTTACCATTCCAAACCCTAAAGTGTTTGTGATGGAGGCAAAAAAAGTGGTGAATCCAAGCACAATGGAGGTAACACTACAAAAGCAACACAAAACAAATTTATGACAATGTAACAAAACACAAAGTTTACAGATCAAGCATTCTTACTCCAAAAGAATCAGTTCTTGGTACCAATAGTGCTACAATATCGGATACCACTACTTTGAGAGAAGAATTGTAGAGAGCAAACATTTCTCAGATTGTTTAGTCAGCCTTCCCCAAAGCAGACATTTCTCAACTATTTGAAGCAAGGAAAAAAATTTCATTGGATCAAGCATCAAGGGACTCTTTGCATTGTTCTCTTGTTCGAAGTAGCATGGAGTCAAAGCCGTTCCCAAGCTACTTGGAGGCAAAGTAGTGTGGACTTGAAGTAGGTAAAGTATTATTATGAATCTTATTTTTTAATTTTTATGTACATTTAATAATTAATTTCAATATTGCTATTCTTTGGTCCTTGGGCCCATTCATTCATGGTTGTTTTTAATTTTTTTAGAATATCGGTTAGAGTTTCCCAATGACTATATTATTAATCAACATTAACACATTGCAATGACAATTTATTACTTGGGCTACCATTGCATTGTATTTTTCCATTTTACTTTGTTTTTTATAGTTATTGTTTTGGGCTATTTCATTTTCATGAATTATAGGATAATTTAAAAAGTAAAATGGCAAAAAAAAGGAGAGAGAAAAATAAAATTTTTACAATCTTGTCTATCTATCCTAGTTATTATTATTTTTTAATTTCAGATTTGGCAGCCAAAATGTATGGCGGAGGAAACCGGGGACTTTTCCCATTATAGAAATGTTGTAATCGGGTTCTAGGAGCCAAGAGAAAGGGGGGAAAAGCAAACATTGGATGCAAAATTTGTGGAAAGTCCTTTCGGTGAACATACACAAGGATGAGAGCCCATTTTTTCCAAATACTAGGGAAAGGAGTTGAGGCTTGTACTAGAGATGAAACAAAGCAATTGGAGGTGGTAAGGGAGCAAGAAAGGGTTGATGGAAAATTGCCCCCTTTTAGCTATCATGCTTCATCATCCCCTACAACTCAAAGTCAACAAAGAGAAAGAAATGGGCAAGAAATGGATATAACCTTTAGAGGTACAATGCAATAGGTGCAAGATGCGATTTCTTCTCACAAGAGAGCACACTATAGCAAAATTCCAAATCCCATTAGAAACTTAGATGATGTGAAGGATCGAGATGCAATCAATGCAGCCATTGCACAGTTTTTAATGCAAATGGCATACCACTTAATGTTGCTCACTTACCTTATGATAAGGAGATGGTTCGTGCTATACGCAATGCACTAGAGGGATATAAACCACCAAGGTCTAATAAACTTTGCATAGTTTTGATTGACAAGGAGAAAACACACTTAGATCAACAAATGACATCAATCAAATAAGCTTGGTCAAATGGGGAATGATTGACGGTTGGACCAACAGCCAAAACTGTCCACTTTTAAACATTATGCTAGCTTCCATTGTAGGGCCTTCTATTTTAAGGCGATTGATTGTTTGGGGCAAGAGAAAAATGTAGAGTTCCTTAAGGACCAGATATGTGAGGCCATTGAGGACGTGGGCACATCATTTGTTGTCCAAGTTGTTATAGATGCTGCCCTAGTTTGTAAAGCAATTGGCTTGTTTGTGCAAAAAATTTATTACCATAGATTTTGGACTCCATTTTGTGTGCATGCATTGGATAATGCACTTAAAGACATTGTGAAGTTTGATTGGATTGCATAACTCATTGAAAATTGCAGAAAAATTCAAATGTTTACATGCAATCATCACCCTTCATAATCCATTTATTGAAAATATGCCAAGGTGGAACGCCTCAAACCTGCAGATACATGCTTTTGCCTCTTTCTTCATAAATGTCGAGTGTCTTCACTAAGTCAAACGGGCATTATGTTCCATAGTAGTTAGTGATGCGTGGGCAGCTTGAAAGCAATCATCAACAGAGAGCAATTGAGGTGAGACGGATGGTCCTTGATGACCATTTATGGGCTGATGTTAAATTTGTGGTTGACTTCATTGAGTCTATTTATCATATGATCCATTTTGTAGATTCTGACAAGCCATGCTTGGGGAAAATTTATAAAAACTTTGATTTATGTGTGAAAATATTAAAAATATCATAGACTCAAGGGATCTATCTTTATATCCATTGATAAAGGCCAAAATACTTGGAAGAGGAACAAATTTAACACACCTCTACATATGGCTGCTCAAGCTTTGAATCCAAAATGGTATGATGTGGAAGTTACCAAGAAGAGATCTCCTAGCAATGAGAAAGAGGTAATGAAGGGATTTTGGGATCTAGTGAGGAAGATTTATGGTGAAGGAGAGGATGCATTTGTTATTAGCATTCAATGGTTGAAATTTTCACTTGGACAAGGTGATTTTACTAGTGGGCAAGCCTTGTATGATAGGCACATAAAGAGAGGCTTGATGGATTGGTTCATGGCCATGGAACACATGAATTGCAATCATTTGCAATACGGTTACTCTCATCTTCAAATGTCTTGTTTATTATGAGATTGGAGGGAAGTACTATTTCTTGTGTAGAGATTTAGGTGGCTCGCTTGCCACTTTTTTCAGCTATTCTGACCAAAGATGCTTGGCTCTTTATCTCAGGGAAGCTATCACTCTTCGGCGTCAGGTTTTACAGGGGAGACAAAATACTACTTGACTAATCACCTCATTCTTTCACTCTATCTATGTAGTCAGAAGTAATAAGCGCTCATTTGAAGCTACAATCATCTAAAATGTTAATAATAGATGTGTGTGCCCTTGTCTGCATACAAGAGTGGCTAGTAGGGCTCTAGTTCTTTCTTCTTTCTTGCGACAGGACAAGAGTGCAGTTCTTTGGCATTAGGTTTTGGCAATCCCTCACATATCAAGGAGTTGTAGACAGGTGTAACTTACTAGTTTCTTGTCCTTTTCCATTGGTTCCACAACCATGGATGCTAAAAGAGTCTTTAGGGGTTCCATGCCCCCTAGGATTATCCAACTAGGCCCTCTTAGTTTGGGCCATTCTCTTGGGAGCATCATTAGATCCTATATTGGTCCTTTTGGGATAGTTGGTGACAACAATGACTATGCTTCTACTTTACATTCCACTATATATTAATGTTGATGCTTGGATCTACTGGAGATCCTTTCTATCTTTGTGTACCTCATCTTCTAGCTTTCTCTTGATCATTATTTTTACCATGTTAGGGTTTATCCATTTTGGGTAACCCTCAAGGCTATAATTTTATGCCATACAGTTGTTCCACTTTAGAGTAGTTTACACTAGATTATTTACTCTAGTTTAGCTTATATTTGTAGTACTTTGTGGTTACTACAATGCATTGTAATTTGGAACAACTCTTTTCAATGAGTCCCATTGGCCTACTTTGGCCATCTGTGGACATTAATAGAATTCTCTTATGTCACAAATAGCTAGTTCTTCAGCATGTCGAATGAATGAATTCTATTCAAACTTTTGATATCATCACATATTTGTTATTTTGGCTTGCCAACTTGTGTGCATACATAGCTTGTGTTTCTAATATTACAATTTTATGAGCTTAAAATTTAATTTATGAGTATAGTTTCTAATTTCTTTGGTCTCATGTAGGCTACTTTGGCTCTTATGCATTATATATTTTATGCATTTCTTATTGTTGTTCCTTGTTTATGTTTTTAGTTTTGAGAATGTAAATATTATATTTTTATTATTAGTTTTTGTGTCTTTGAGTACCCACATACCCATTATACGAAAATTGACTTCCCTATCTCCACCTCCAAAACCATTACCTCTCCCTTGGTGACTATGGTTAGAAACACCTGTTGCTAAAGTGTGTGTTATTTTCTAATCTATTAATTGTTAATGTTGTACTTGTGGATATGGGTCCTTAATCAAAGGTCCAAACCGGGTGCCATTGCAAGGTGCCCCACTTTCCAAGTTATTCACACTGGCTTATTGATAGATTTGCTACAGCGTAATCATGTCGAGAATAGAGGGAATTAAACTAGGATAATCATACGATCATACGAGCAAAAATATTGTAACTAGCTTGAGTGGAGAATTGATCAAATTCTATAGAACACTTAAGCACTTCAATTTCTTTCTCGTGCCAATTGTCATGTGATATTGCCATAGTGTATGAAGCTTGCTTGCCTTGAGTCCACTCATCAGTACCAACATGGCTGTTATAAATTTATGACTAACTTCTCCATTATTTATGCTCTTTGTGTTGTTGAGAGTTCTGGTAGCCTTTTTTCTATTTAGGTAAATTTCAAGTATAGTGTGAATTTTATCTAAATTTTAGCTAAGTGACAAGACTCATTTCTTTGCCAGGTTTTAATCATTTGCAAAATGTCCTTGAGCATTCTCTAGAAGGCCCACGTATGGTGTGAACAACGAAGTGCCCCAAACTAAAAGTAATTGAAAGAACAAAGGAGTCACAATTTTTAAGTATGCAAGCAGTGCAATTATTTAGATTGAGAAACAAACGTCATATGAAACAACTAAGATTCTTGTGCCATTTGATTAGGTTTAAGGTAGAAAATTTTAGAGTATTTTGTTTTGTTTGGCTCATATGTTGCTAATGGGGATGCCTACACATTCCCTCAATGATGGGGAAGGGAAGGGGGACACAATAGGGATGTCCCCAAGTCCCCATTCACGTGGGATGAGTCCCAGTGCCCAAGGTGGGGACCTGTCCTTGTGGAACACAACTTACAACTGAACAACTTGAATTAGTTTGAGGTTTTAATGTAAGAGGTGTATATCCTTTGAATGGTAATGAATTTTTATAATCTTTTTAGCTTGCTTGGATGGAATGAGCGTAATGTTGCTTTCCTGGGGAAGAATTACCTCACTAGATAAGTGAGACTCAAGTTGCCTGGTTTAAGTTTATGTTTCGGTTTAACAAGGATGTGAATACAAAAAAAATTCGCCATAGAAGGGAAAAGCAAAAAACTATAAAATATACTATTAAGTTCAAGATTGAAATAAATGTTTTATTAATTTAAAAATTAATAACTTATTAATTTAAAAATTAATAACTAAATGAGAAATAAATATAAATATATATAAAGAACTTATCATTCACACAAGAATAAGATATTTGAGTTGCAAATGCCTCTAAGAATGAGTTGCCTTGAGATTGTTTTACTTTTTTCCAAGGTTGTTGGGTGTGTGGTTGTGGCGGGAATCGCGAGTGCGGGTGCGGGTGCGGGTGTGGCCCCCCCCCCAAAACAGGGTTCGTCAGGTGCGGGTGTGGCTATTTTTTAAAAAAATATATATATATATATATATATATATATATATATATATATATATATGCATTTTTTTATTGAAAAAAATAAAATAAATCATACACATTGCAAAATAATTAAATAAATCATACACATTGTGAAATAAAATAAATCATACACATTGCAAATTGAAAAGAAATACCAAATATGAAATGTCATTATTACATTATGATATTTGTGTACAAAAATGACAAATGTCAAAGTCTTAAAGAGATAACAATATAGTAGTGTGCATGTACAAATATAAGACCAGATATCTGATATCTCTCATTCTTCACATTCCACGTCATCATCTTCCAGGCCCTCTTCTTGTAGATCTAGTGGGTGTAGATTTGAAAAGCCGTCACACCTGCAGTCCTCTCTGTTCTCATCAGGAGCTGCATCCCAACATGCAAAAGGCCCCTCTATATAACCCTTGTCCCTACAAGATATGAGTCGAAGAGTACTATGGACATACACGAGGTTCTTTGCCCTACTTGCCTCCAATCGACCTCTCCTCGCTGAATGGATAAATCCGTAAGTACTCCAATTCCTCTCACAAGTTGAGGAACTGGCCACCTAAGACAATAAACGACATGCTAGTCACTGCAACTGTGGCGTCCCATGTCCGTGCAATGTCCACTAGAATATGGGGTTCTTCAGACTCTTGTCATATAAGGCCTCAACAAATTGGAATGCACCCCGTGCACAAACAAAAGTTGCAAACTGCTCTCTAATCTCTGCTACCTCCTGTCTAGTGCCATATATGGCCTTGACTGCCTGTAGAAACCCTGCAGTTTGGATCTTGATTTGGTGCCCTCTTCCTCGTATTGTCTACATCGTACCATTTCGGGTTAACAACATAAGCTGCCATGTGAAGTGGTGAGTTGAGGGCATTCCACCTTCGATGAATGATGGTCTGTAATTGAGGGTACAAGTTAAATTCTTGAAGATCAGTAATGGATTTGATCTTCTCACACATGGAATCCATACCCTTGTATATGGCAAATGCATAAATGCAAATGATATCCTATGGAATGAAATAAGAAGAGTTGACTATGTCCTAAAGGATATAATGGAGCAGGTAATGCATATGTACAAAGATGTAACTAAATGAAATGTATAAATGTATACTAAAATTCTACCATGAGATGGTCAAACAATCATCCAAATCCTATGACAAGTTGAAACATGCATAAATGCAAAAGTTGGGAATGCTGGGTTGTTTAAATACATAATCGCATACCCTTCTTTGTGAGTTCAACATTCCTCAAAAGACCAAGGCTGAATAGCTGAAATGCCAGATAGAGGACACTGAATAGCATATCAGGGAATGATCAAAAAATGCAGTTTTTATTTTTAAATAATCAACATGTGCAGGTTTTGCATTGATGAGGGATTCTTGTCATAGGTGAAAAATTGATGAAGTCCCAGATTCAATTTTAAAATACTGCTTCTACACATACACCATAAAGTCACTACCTTAATTGGTCTACAAAAGCAGATAGTTACTCACAGTCATCTCATCATGAATAATCATTTACAAGGTATGGATAGAGAGGGCATGCCCATGTGATACAAGAGTCCCCAGGCATCAATGGTTCAACCGCACCTCAAATGAAGTCTTCCTAGGAGCATATTACAGATACAAACTTGGGTCATATAATCATGTAGAAATACACGGTCAAGTTTAATTGTATACCACAAAGGAATGCTAAGCCTCTCTTTAAACCAGGAATGGTAGAAGCAGTGGTATTCCCCATCCATTGTAGTATCTAAATTGGTGCTCAAATGTTTAAATTGCTTTGAGGTAGAAAACAGGCTGGTAAAGGCTTGGAATGGCAGTGTGATCGCTAATTTGAATCCAAAGTGCATAGAAGTTTGTACATTTCAAGACATTGGACTTATGAAACCACCAAGTGGCAGGCCCTTCAATTCTATCACTTTAATGAAGATGAGGAAGAACAAAATGACCATCGCATTGCACTTGATGTGAGAAATTTTCCACCCTCAATATGCTAATGCCTATTTTGGTCAAAGAAAATGTGGTTTTTGGTGCAAAGAAATTTAGATAAAAAATTCTTCAGTTTCCAAAAAGCAAACTAGATTCAGATGGTCTCAAGTCATCAGCAATCCCATGCACAAATAACTTCTCCAAGTAAAACAAACCAATATATTCTTCTGCAATTCATATTTAATTTATTCTGTACTTACGTACAAAAACAAGGCCTTCACCATTGATAAGGAGGAGAAAAACGACCAAAGGAAACATGGGAAACATCACAAGCACATCTATACCAAGCAGTGAGATGAGTTTATCTTAAAAGTCAGAAAAAATCAAAGGCAAATCAGTTTATGGGATGTTAGATGTAGCATAACATGCTCTTTCTCTTATGGAAAGTTTGTTCATTCAAAAACATGGTTTTACTTATATCAGAGTCCATAGATATAATGGTCCTTCATATAAGCTTCCTAGCTATGTAAACATGATAAACTAATGATCATGGAATTTGTTTGCCAAGCCTTGCAAGTCAAAGAGGAGTATGGGGCCATTCATGGAAAGGCACCGATTTCTTTGCTTGTTTCAATAGACACTGGTGAAGGTAAAAAGTAGAAGGAATCAATGGCCTCAGAATTGAACAGACACAGGTTTGTAAAATTAGAAAGAAAGAGAAAAAAATTCAATTGTACGAAAATTGAAAGAGATTTTCTGGGCCAATGGCAATCTTATGTTGATTATTCATGATAAGACATATAAGATAAATGGGCAAATTTTGTTGATGATGAGTATCTACAAGGAAATATTCACATCCTTAAGTGCAGATAATTATGCAGGAAATTATAATGATGATTATAATAGTCAAGATAATTTAGGGGATGAGAAGCTTCTATTCCAAGAAAAACAATAAAATAAAAAAAAGAAATATGAAGGCTTTTGTTACTCACGAGGAAAAGGTGAAAAAAATGTCATCAAAACATACTCAATATAAAAGTTATAATGAGACATACTCATCACATAATAAGATGCAATCACATGGGCTCTTGTATTTCATTCTATTTAAAAATTGTAGGTGCGTTTAGGAATTGTATATCCTTCACACATGCCTTATGTAAACCCTCTAGAAGTTTCCTTTTCCTTCTCCATGAAGATTCCAAATACACATCTTTCTTCTCTTTCTAGAAGCTTCATTTTTACTCTCTATATACAATATACAGTGAGTGTACATGTAGATATATGACAATCTCTTTGTATGCACTTTTTGTCCTCATAACAATTGTGTTAGAGCCTACTGGCCATGGTCTAGATCCGGTGATCGAAAGGGTCCTCATCTCTTCCTTTTATTAAATCTAATACTATTAAGCCTTTCACAACCGAAGACCTCAACCTAGTCTCTTTGAGGGTTTTTCACCTCCTATACTCTATTAGATCTGCTCTTCTGAAGCATCAAATTGTGGAGCCAACATTGAGAGCTTAGCAGGAGGACTGTTTTAGTGTCAAATTAGCTCCTTGTCCTCCTACAAGTAGTTTACAAGCTTTCCATTGTCTCATGAGTTTTTTTGCTATCTCCATTCTGGTTGTGGATTCCTTGGACACCTCTTAGTTGCCTTGACCAGTCCTAAACAGCACATGCTTGATGAACTTTGACATCCATTGTAGGGGTCAAGGCAGCAACAACATAAGGGCCATGGGGCCAAGAATGCCCCTGAAAAATAAATTAATAAGAGGACTATAGATCACACACTTTCAGGCTTGGGTCCGATCCAAATCAAGAAAGATAATGCGTCCAAAACAAGAAATATCAAACTTTGAAGTGATCAAGCTCCTATATACTTGCCTCAGATGAGCTACAAATCTCGTCCAAATTGGCTACAAAAAACAAATGGCAAGAATCAGCGTGGGAATCTACTAGTACTAAATCAAATGAGGAGATATTTGCCATGCAGTTTGACAACCAGACCTACACCATATAAGAAATGATGCAATCATTTTAGATAATGCTCTTACAAAATTGAGCACTGCCGAATCCAACACCATGAATTATGTTCCAACTAAAAGAAAGATTGTAAACTTCAAAGTTTGGTAGTAGCTTTAATGGTGAGAAGCTTAAATCCTGGTTACATAGGCTTGAAGTATAATTTCGTGACTAGCCCTAAAATTTCTAATCCAAATAAGATCCAAACACTGAAGTGCATATGGAAGAAACTGCCCTATAGATTGATGAAAAATCATTAGACATTGCTTGCAACTGTTGTAGATGAAAATGGTAATTCTTGAGAGATTACCCAATGCAATGAATTAAAATATGATGTGAAAATGAGATTCTACCCTAGCAAGTATTGAGAGATCTGTGAGTGCAAGATCCAACTCAGGCAGGTTCCATGCCATTTAGCCCAGCAATACATTTAAGTGTTCAACAAGCTTCAGTCAATCTAGAAAATCTGGATTGAAGTTGATCCATAAGATCAAATGTCTTTCTGGTTTTTTGTCTAGTCTTAAGAAAGAACAGCTATGTTTGAAGTAGTCTTTGGAAAAAACATATAAACTAGCTGTGTTGAAAATAAAATAGGATCTAAGTTTCCAAAGAAGGGTCTTGCAATTTAGGGAATAACAATTTGCATGGTTTTTTAGTCAACAAAAGAGCAGGTCCCCATATTTTACAAGTTCAAATGTATCATTTGGAGGAGAAAATTCCTTTGAAGTTAAAATTAAGTTAGATATCTTTAAAAGGAGAAATTGATGCCAGTGCTTTAGATTATCAAATCCAACATGTGAGGAAAGACTTTAGTCAATTCATCAAAACACATGGGCGTTTATTTATCTTGCATCCATCATTGAGGAAAAACTAAAAGGTGTGGGTCCAACAAACTTTATGTCAACTTCAACCAAGCAAAAATTCCGAACTAGGTGCATTTGGGAAATCTAAGTACTATATGCTCTGGAACTAGTGATTATCTATCCATGTCTCGACTTCCAATGGTGATATTAAAGATCAAAATGTTCCTACAAATAATCTTGCTTTAGACCTCAATGATGATAGAAGTGAATATGGAAGAAAAAGAGAAAGAATAACCAATCCACTAGTAAGTGGTGTGACTACCATAAGAATTCCAAGCATTTAAATGAAAAATGCATTGCATGAAAGGAAATTATTACTAATGAGGGGAATGGAGAGTTCTTACATTGAAGATTGATAAAATGAAGAAAGTGAATGTTTCTTCCATATCAAAAAAAAAAAAGAAAACAAAAAAAAAAGAGCTTGTTGATAATTCTTCAAATTATTTTCTACAATACAAGTTGAATAATCCTCAATTCCATGGACAAACTCAAACAAAATCACTTGCCTACATGGGCACAATCAAAGGCACTCCCTCATCTTGGCTCATCCAGTCATACTTATCTGATGGTTGCAAGAAGGAAAGGATTTTGAGATTGTTCATCCAAGGCAGCTAGATGGTCATATGAAGTGGCAGAAGACGAAGTGCTTTGGTGTTGTTCTAACATTGAATATAAGTAAATGTTATACTTGGAACTGATTCCTATGGGTTACAATATGGTCATATAAAGTGACAGAATATGATTGAAACGCAAAAGACAACTATCTATGGAGAGAGAACTATATTTGGTAGGTTACCTATTTGGACACCCAAAAGCTTCTAGAAACCCATGCAATTGATTCACATGGCAGAAAATACTAGAAACACTCCAAAACTAGATTCTAGGAAAAAGTTTCTCCAAGCTTAGAATCACTCCTAAAATAGAATTCAAGAAAAGGTGTAAAATGGTAAAGAGTTTTCTCCATGAACGTATTATAACAATATGAGAAAGAGATCAAAATGAGTCTCTCGTTAAATGTTTAAGACATCCCCTTTTTGAGGCACCTTCCAACTGTCCACTTTTCAGATCTTATTAACTTGTCCCCCTCTAAAGGTCCTCCATAGAACATAGTATAATAATGAATCTTCAAATTTGATTTTCAGTTTTCCTACCTCAAAGTTTTCTCCACATTATATATTTCCTTGTGCTATGTGATGTTCTTGATTGATATATTTCACTATTTTCTTTTCATGGCAAAAGAATTGGGCAACTTGTCATGGTGTAATTGCAGACCTGCATAAAAGAGCTACACTAAGAGCTAGTAAATCTTTCAAATTTGACATAACTCTCATACATTTTCAAATTCTCTCTAAAGTGCTAATATGGTGAGCTTTATGGATCATATTCATATAAAAGCAAGTTTTCCTGATAGATTGCAAAAGTTTTGAAAGCCCTTGACTAGACAAGGGGAAGAAGGGCAAAGGGTAGCTAGTTCTAAAAGATACGAAAATCGAGTCTTGTGGTTGGAGATAATGGACTAGAACCATGACAAGCAAGAAATGTTGGGATTTATCACATCATAGTTTGTCAGTTATTATTTAGTTAGCTTGTTTACTCCCATATAGTATATGTTAAGGGAGTTACAACAGCTAGTATTATTTTTAATTTTTTTAACCTAAATTGGTTGAGCATAATAACCTATATGATATATAAATAAGCTTTCCAAGACAGGTAAAAGCTTTCCAAGACTTGCTAGGTGCTTTTGACCAGAAGATTGCATAGGTACAGCCAGGTTGTAAACCATCCGTCTACATATTCCTGGCCTTGTGAGGATTTACCATCAAAAGGACATCAACAGGATCAGGCCCTGGATGAGTAGTCACGTATGTTGAGTTCTCTACTGATGCTGAAAGGAGACACCATGGGCAACACTGCCAATGAAGTTCGAATTCTGTTGAGAGACCTTGAACCTCTGTGATCTGGATGGCTCGCTATACTCTTTGAAGCTTGAGGCGATGGGACCAACTAATGGCATGTAAAATAGAATTGAGGCCATCCAATTTGACAAAATAAAAGAAAATGTACAGAGGTTCATTATTAAAATTGTATTTGCTTTTGATCTAATGCTATAAATTAAATCTAGGTTGCTTATCATCTTGAATCCCAGCTGTTCCTCATTATTTAATTTCGTCCTTTAATAGGATTAAATCCTGGCTAACCATTTTCACTTTTTAATCTTGGATATTCATTTTTACTCTATCTGTGATCTAAGAAATCGATGAATAAATATTTACATAGTAACACTACTAGGGTAAGAGATCAAATCCAACACAAATGTAGATGTGGAGCAAAACTATAAAAAAACAAACCCTTGTTTAAAAAAAAAAAAAAATTATTCTTGTTTTTTTTTTCCCCACATATTTGAAAGGGGTCTCCTCTATCCTGACTACCAATATTACCATAGCCATTTGGAGGGTTCTACCTGTCCTTGAAATTCATTTACCCACCTCTTTATTTTGTCACTAAAACTTGGAGTAATGTACTTTGAAACGAAAATGATTGAGATCTGACAGGAACCTGTTTGGAGGACTAACCAATACTTTACAGTAGAAATAGAGAATTGATATGTATTATTCAGTTAAAAAAATATATGATTAACTAGTGCAGGTTGGGACCATGAATATGTGAAACTTTTCTCATCCACTGAACAGGACAGAAGTAGCTGCACGGTACAAACTTCTATATCAGCTAGACTTAAGATCTATGAGCTGCTGCTTTGCCAATTATGCAAGCAAAAATGTCTCTCTATGTGCCAGCCTATGTTGTTTCCATTTTCAAAGGCCTTTTTTGTTTATTCCCCTGCCCTCTTATTAATTCAAGGAGAAAGACACTATAAAGCTCAAGATACTACATTGGCTTAGAAGCAACATCTACACATAACTATTTCATAAAACTTCACCTTAGACTGTATTCAACGTCCTCAGCACCCTACATTATCACGACCTTGTGTTCAAATCAACATGGGAGCATGCCAAACAGGGATTGAAGTTGGGTCATCATCATGGAAATTGCTGCGCATTACCATTAGACCATGGCCAGCTGAACCCATCCTTTGTTCTATGTAAAAGCAACTTAAAAATAAGTTTGAAACTACTTTCCATATATTTATGTATTTTTCTACCATGACTTCAGTCAAACTCGTTAAATCTGGGTTGCCGAACTAAGCATGTAATTTAATCTGGAGAATGCCCTAGATGTATGCAAGACTTTGCCCTAGATAGATGTTGGCTAGGTACATGTTGCTTGCTTTGACATCTTTAGACCATTTAATACATGCCTATTGAATCTTGTGTAAGAAATATTTCAAATTTCTCCATGGGCATTTGTCAGATCAATTTTTTGATAAAAATATATGATTATTAGCAAGTTGCAATTTAGACATTCTTCTAGAAATATAACATCTTCAATGATTTATGAAACTTAAGCAATTATTATTTAAGATTCCACAGGATTTCTGCCTCAGGTTTGGATTTCTGTTATTTTCTTGTGAAGCAGATTGGCAAAATGAATGATCTGCTTACAAAATCATTCAGACATTATTCAAATCTCAAGGAGGAAACCATGAGGGATGTGGAGGCTGGGTCTAATGTGGAAATGGTTAGCATCGATCAAAAAACCCTAGCAAAATTCTTTGATGAAGTTGCAGATGTGAAAAGTGATATGGAATTGATAGAACAACTTCTAAGGAAGCTCCAAGATGCAAATGAAGAAAGCAAAACTGTCCACAATTCTAAAACTATGAAGAGTTTGAGAGATAGAATGGATAAAGATGTTGACGTTGTTTTGAAAAAATCTAAGCTGATTAAACAAAAGCTTGAAGCGCTTGATAAGGCCAATATTGCAAACCGTAGATTTGTAGGATGTGGGCAGGGGACTCCTACAGATCGAACACGCACCTCAGTTGTGAATGGGCTAAGAAAGAAATTGAAGGATTTGATGGGAGATTTCCAGAGCTTAAGACAAAAGATCATGGGAGAATACAAAGAAACAATTGAAAGAAGATACTATACTGTTACAGGAGAGCATGCAGATGAAGAAACCATAGACAACATTATACAAACAGGAGAGAGTGAAAACTTCCTTCAAAAGGCCATTCAAGAGCAGGGTCGTGGTCAAATTCTTGACACAATTCATGAGATTCGAGAGCGTCATGATGCTGTCATGGAGATTGAGAAGAATTTACTCGATCTGCATCAAATATTTCTTGATATGTCTGTTCTGGTTGAAGCCCAGGGAGAGCAACTTAATGATATAGAACACCATGTTGCTAATGCATCTTCTTTTGTAAACCATGGAACTCAGCAGCTTCAAGTTGCTAAAAAGCATCAAAGGAGTACAAGAAAATGCATGTGCATAGGGATAATTTTGCTTCTAATTATCATTCTGGTTATTGTTGTTCCCATTGTGACTAGCCTGAAAAAAAAATGAAGTGTTTTTGGACCTTGGAAACATCACTTGTTGGGAGCTTCAGTATTTTTACTACAGGCTTCAAGAAATATTCTTGTGACATACATCCAAGGGAGAGCTCAGAAAATGCAAGTGGAATAAGTAACTTTGGGATTCATTCAACTGATTGAAGAATGTTTGAATTTGCATAGCTGATTTTTTGGTTTATTTAAATGCAAGCCTTGTAAATAAGATCATGTGTGGGATTTGACTTGACCTGTCTAGATATACGAATGACAACTGAGATGGAAGCTCTTTGATGATTACCGTATGATCTAAACATTCATCCTCTCATCTTTTCAATTTTGATACAGTATATTCTACCTTTCTTTTTTCATGAGAAAGTCTATTTACATTCATCTTAGTTAGTTTTCTACAGTTTGTCATTCATTAACTGTGCACTTGCCCAGAAGTAGAACAGTATTTTTAGAGTTGGTTTCATTGGAGTATCTTTTAGAATTTGGCTGGAAATGCTGCAATTTCCTCTCATGGTCTAGTTCCATTGAATTTCTCAATTATCAAAGATCTTTTCCGTTGTTTATGAATTTTCAGAAATTTAGCCAAAAGTTCAAAATGTTGAATTTATTCAGACTGCCAGCTTTTAGAATGTGATATAAATTTTGGAATGCAGAAATTATTTTGTTGTTTCTCAAGCTGAATCTTCCTAGACTGTAATGCATGTAAACTTCCCTAGATATCTCTGATTTGTTTTGGGGAACACCTTACAGAAAATGTATTTGCCTTAAAATTTAATGATCACCGTTGTCAAAGGTTGGCAAGATTGTGGGATTTCAGCTGAAACACTTCTGTTGAAGTTCCAAGTGATAAAAATTTAGACGCCTCTAAGAAAATAAAGACCAAAAGATTTTTCTTTCAAAAATGCAAACTACTTTCCCCTACTTTGATGTGATCTAATAAACCTTTTCAATTTCTTCTAACCAAGATGAATAATGAACCCTGCTTTGCTTTTCTGTTGGTGTTTTTTTGGTCAAGGTATTCTGGATACTGTATATACATAATACATGTATGGTGTGCTATCAGTTGTAGAATGAAATTGCTGATCAATGTTACTATATAAAAAAAAAAAAATCTTGGCATAACAAGGTAGAAAGCCTTGTGAATAATTTTTGACTTTGTCATTCCTAATATATTCATCTTGGCAACAATGTGAGCTGCTAAGTCCTACTTGATTAACTTAGAAATTGCCAATGACCTTCTTGGACAACAATTTTTAACCTTAGTGTTAGACTACAAAGTAAAATCTAAAATGCTATTCCGATAGAATTTGAGGATAGTAAAATCTATAGATATTTATAACCGTTTGTTTTTGATGTAATACTATAAAGAAAGTAAAAGCTAAGATGCCAATTGAACAAAGATTGTGATGGTAAGATAATTCTTTTAATTTTCACAAATAACCAAAATAGACCAATGAGACTCATTGAAATAATCAGCTATATATCAACAAATAAACTATTAACAAGATAAACCAAAATAGTGCAAACAAACTAAATAAAACTATGCTAAAACAAGAGTACTGTACAACAAACATTTTGGATTGGTCCCAAACAGGATAGTTTGTAAACCATAAAAGTTTTGTAAAGAGTGAAAAATGAGGAACCGATACCATAAAAGTTTTGTAAGGAGTGAGGAACCGATAACCAAGGAAGAAAAGTCCACCTGGATCCAAATGCCAACTTTAACCACTAATGGAGTGCAAAGAAGTAGAATTGTCATCTTTACCATTCATTCTAAGAGTCAACTCAAGATCTAAGAACAATAGATATTCATAACCTTTGGATGTAAAGGATTGCCTTTATTTTTAACCTTGAATGTATCTACATTAAGCAGTTTAACTGTTTCTAAATCAAATCAAATAATTTTTAAGATGTTTGTTGATATGTAATTTCCAAGCATATTTAACTGCTCATCCGTGTGGTGCTACTATAGTCATAAAATATTATATTAAACTATTACTAATATATTTAAATACGATAAACTTGGATTTTCTTTTAAACCACAAAATAATGAATGGGTGCAATGGTCAATCGTGTTTTATCCTATTGTAAGATTTGAAACCAATTTTTTTTTTGATTAGGTAAAGAAAGGGTTTTAAGGATCCTCGAATCCGAGGGTTTTGAGAGGGACCCACATCTTGAGATGAGGGTTTTGAGAGGATTCCACTTCTCAAAATCGAGAATTCAGAGGTATCAGAAGGGCTTAAGGGATTTTGGAGGTGGAGCTTTCATCGACTATTGAGTTACAGAACAAGGAGGGTTGAGCAAGGAGGGTTTGCGGTGGAGTGTTGTATTACACATCTATTTCATCGAGTAAACACATTTTCCGTCCTCTTTCGATTTATAAAACAATTTAAGTAGATAGGAGAAATACGTGGATATATAGTTCTTTCATTTAGCACCCTAGTTGCGAGCTCCACTAGCTTTTAGCTAGAACAAAAAATTTGAAAAGGTTTTTAGTCACCCTTAGAAAAACATATGGCAAAAACAACGCAAAACATATGACAAATATTTTCCTGTCACAAAACAGTGAGGGTCGAGTTTGTTTCAACGGGTTTGCAGTGGAGGGTTTGCACACACACACACACACACACACACACATATATATATATATGCAAATTCGTTCAACGGGTTTGCAGCGGAGAAGGATTTGCAAAGCAAGGAGGGTTTGCGACGAAGGGTTTTATTATATATATATTTCATCGGATCAATAGTATAGGGGGTTCGACAAGGGTTTGCAGCGGAAGAGGGTTTGCAGAGCAAGGAGGGTTTGCAACGGAGGGTTTTATTACACATCAATTTCATCGGATCAATATTATAAAGGGTTTGGCAATGGAAGAAGGGAAACAACAATTGCAAGAACCGATATATGTCAATGAGAAACATTACTGGATGATATTAAGGCGTCAACAAGCTCGAGCAAGGGCAACAACAACGAAGAGGACATCGAAAAATAAAAATAAAAAATATTCTACCACATAAACAGGTGGAGAATAAGGAACAATGAAAGGCACTAACCATCATTAAATGAGGAGATCAATTAGCCCAACAGAGGGGACAAAAGAGAGAAGATAAAAGAAACGAAGGCAAAATGACAACACGAGAATACTAAAGGAAAAACAAGCGGGGAGAAAAAAATAAAAAATAACCGCAAGAAAGCATTCAACATGGAAAATGGAGGTCACCAAAATGAGTTTTCAGACGAGGAAGAAACTTACAGTCCCACAACCACACCACTCATGTGGGCACCAAGACTTTATGTGCAAGAGCTAATGAATATGAAAGAGAAACTTGAAAGCATGGAAAGGAGGGAGAAATTAAGAGATACTAAATCAGATGAGGTTATAAACACCATTCGGAGGCTGGAAAAGGAAAATAGCCAACTCAAGGAGCAAGTGTCAAAGCTACAAAACCTTGCAAACATGGGTCAACATGAATGACATGTCCTCAAAAAAGCCATCCACCCCCCAATCGATGATGCAATAGAGCTGGAAAAAACAAATGCAAATCAAATAAAAGAGGTATGGGAAACACTCCAAAACATGGAAACAAGAGAAAATGAGCTACAAAATGAATTAGCAAAGGCAAAGACATTGTCTCAAGTAGTAAAAGAACCAGTCAATCAACAAAAAAAGTTGATAGAGAAGCAAGTAAAAATTCAAATAATAGAAGAGAAAGAAAGATATGAGAAGTTATTGGTAGAAAATATAGCAAAATTCTGTCCAAGCAGAAAACACAATAACGCAAAAAAAACAATAACATAGACTTTACGTGGAAAACCTGGAATATGCAGGAAAAACCACGGGGCAATGGCAACTTGATATTTTATTGATTTTGGCAGAATTACATTAAATCATTAATTTACATGCAAGGGGTCATTTCCCTTTTATAGAAAAAACGAAAACTGTTCGTTTCCTCTTCCAAAGGAAGAGTCCAAAAACTGTTTGTTTCCTCTTCCAAAGGAAGAGTCTAAAAAACTGTTCGTTTCCTCTTCCAAAGGAAGAGTCCAAAAGACTGTTTGTTTCCTCTCCCAAAGGAAGACTATAGAATACTGTTTGTTCCCTCTTTATAAGCTGCACCACCATGCACCTCTCTGCTAAAGAACATTGGAGATCTGGATATTGACTTCACCTCCTAACATTCTCCCACTTGAAGTCGATATACAAGAATTCTTTTGCCTATGTTTTTCCATCCAAGTGCCAATTTCCCAATGCTGCCCTTATCACATTTTCAGCAAGCCCAGAGAAGTTCTGCACCACTCAAACTTCTTTGTCTTGACCGACTTAGTAAGCATATCTGCAGGATTCACTTCAGTGTCAATTTTCTGCAACAAGATCCTACCTTCTTCCACCACATTTCTTATAAAGTGGTACTTGACATCAATGTGTTTTGTGCGATCATGGAATATTGGGTTCTTCACTACCTGAATAACACTTTGGCTATCACAATGCAACGTAATTTTCCCCTGCATTACCTTGAAGTCATCCAACAGTCGCTCTAGCCAAATTACCTCTTTTTTGGCATGAGTCGTCGCAATATATTCTACTTCAAGTGGTTGATAAAGCCACCATAGACCGCAACTTAGAAGCCCAACTCACAACTCCACCAACAAGAGTGAAAGTATATCCTGTAGTGGACTTTCTCCCATCTCTATCTCCACCATAATCAGAATCCACAAAACCTTTAACTTGCAAACTATCCGATCCGTAGTAAATAGCAACATCTGAAGTGCCTCTTAAATATCTAAATATCCACTTCACAACATTCCAATGCTCCTTACCAGGATTTGCCATGTACCGGCTAACTACTCCCACCACTTGAGCAATATCCGGTTTGGTGCTCACCATGGCATACATGAGGCTTCCTACTGCTGATGAATACGGTACACAAGACATGCTTGTCTTCTCTGCTTCTGTTCTAGGACACTGGTTGGAAGACAATTTTAATTTCGAAAGAAGTGGGGTACTAACTGGTTTTGCATTCTCGCATATTGAAGCGTTGCAGAATCTTTTCTATATATGACTTTTGACTTAACCGGATATTTCTTCCTTTTCTGTCCCTATGTATCTTCATCCTTAAAATTTGGTTTGCTGCTCCTAAATCCTTCATTTCAAATGTCCTAGCCAATTGAGCCTTAAGATCAATGATTTTCTTCATCGTGGGGCCTGCAACCAACATATCATCAACATACAACAACAAAATAATAAAACTGCCATCATCAAACCTCTTATAGTATCCACAATGGTCAGCTTCACTCCTGCTGAAACCTTGGCTCTTCATGAAGGTGTCAAATTTCCTGTACCACATCCTTGGCGCCTATTTCAACCCGTATAGAGATTTCTTTAGTATGCAAACCAAATGCTCTTTGCCTCTTTCCTCATAGCCCTCAGGCTGATCCATATAAATATCCTCCTCGAGATCACCATGCAAGAAAACAGTCTTTACATCAAGCTGCTCTAGTTCTAAATCCTGTGATGCTACAAGTGCAAGTAGAACTCTAATAGTAGTCATCTTCACAACTGGAGAGAAAATTTCATTAAAGTCAATACCTGACTTTTGCACATAGCCTTTTGCCACCAAACGAGCTTTATAGCGTTCCAACAACCCACCGCTGTTCTTCTTCACTTTGTACACCCACTTGTTTCTAACAATCTTTCTTCCAAGTGGGAGATCCACAAGTTCCCACGTTTTATTCTTGCGAAGTGCCTCGATTTCCTCCTCCATGGATTTCCTCCACTTTTCCGCATTCTCAGACTCTCTAGCTTCCTAAAATGAACTAGGCTCACCATCATCAGTTAACAAAGCAAAAGAGGACCGATAAGCATGAGAATACCTTTCCGGATACTTTTGTGGACGTGTAGATCTTCTAACCCAATGATTTGTTGATTGTGGCTCTTGGTCTTGTGACTGTTGTGGCTGCTCTACTTCGTCGTTCTACTTGCCGTTCCGCATGCTTCGGTCAAAAAATTTAGCATGATGGTAAAAAATTTCAGATATTCGATTTTCATTTTCATCTTCGTTCATATCTACTTCAATCGGTACAACATTAGGTGTTTGCTGTACCTCCTTCCTTTGCATGGATTTTTCATCAAAAATAACATCTCGGCTAATAATTACCTTGTGGGCAGTAGGATCCCACAATCTATACCCCTTTATTGCATCTCCATAGCCGAGAAAAACACATTTGCTTGACTTCGGGTCAAGTTTGGACCTTTTTTCTTTAGGCACATGGGCAAATGCATCACAGCCAAAGCTACGCAAATGAGAGTAATTAAATGGCTTACCACACCAAACCTCCTCTGGAATCTGTCCATCCAACGCAGTTGTAGGTGACCTGTTAATGAGGTAAATAGTTGTATTAACAGCCTTTGCCCAGAACCTTTTATCCAACATGGTTGCGCTGAGCATGCTTCTTGCACGTTCCATGATTGTGCGATTCGTCCGCTCAGCCACACCATTTTGTTGTGGAGTATATGGTGCAGTCTTCTGGTGCTTAATTCCTTCCTGCGTACAAAATTTATCAAATTCCTTGGAGCAATATTCACCCCCATTATCTGACCTAAGACATAAAACAGGCTTGCCCAAACTTTTCTCTACTCGAGTTTTGAACTCTTTAAATTTCTACAAAGTTTCTGACTTCTTTAGAAAATAAACCCACACTCTCCTAGAATAATCATCTATAAATGTCAGAAAATAGATCACACCATTTAAGGACTGAGTGGGGACTGGTCCAAATATATCCGAATGTATAAGTTGGAGAAAATCAGAACTCTTACGAGGGCTTGCGAGAAACCGAACCCTCTTTTGTTTACCAAAAATACAGTGTTCACACAAGTATAAATTGCAAGACTTAATCCCAGAAAGCATACCTCTGTCATGCAGAATTTTTAGACCTTTTTCACTCATATGGCCTAGGCGTTGATGCCATAGCATTACTGCATCCTGAATAGAAGTTGTTGCTGCTGCATGGTTTGTCACCGTATCATCGCATAGACGATATAGGGTCCCATAAGATTCTCCCTTTGCTACTACAATAGCACCTCTGGTAATTTTGCAATAGTTGTTACCGAAAGTGACAAAATACCTTAGCTTATCCATCATCTTGATTGAGAGCAAATTCTTTCGCAAATCTGGCACATGTCATACATCACATAACATCCTTTCTCTACCATCGTCCAACCTGATCCTTATGTCCCCTCTTTCCACAATTTCTACAGGGTGATCATCACCCAAGTAGACCTTCCCACCATTAAATGGCTGATATTTGTCAAACCAGTATCTGTGAGGAGACATGTGAAAAGATGCACCTGAGTCCAAAATCTAGGTATATAAAACAAATTTGCTGTTGCTGATACAAAAAGCCTCACATGTTGTCGTCTCTCCAGAATTTACTGTACTGGCCTCAGCTGAAGGCTGAAATTGGTTTTCACCATTTTTTTCCTTTTTTAACTGCCAACAATCCTTCTTTGACTGCCCTGGCTTCCTGCAATGCCAACACTTCCCTTTCAGCTTGCGTCCTTTAGACTTAGATCTGGACTGTGATCTACTTTGTTGACTCTTCTCAAAAGATCGACCTCTCACAACTAAGGCTTCATTGGTTGAGGATTCCAAGGAAGTTTTCCGCCTCAACTCTTCTGCCAACAAAGCGGCTACCACATCATCAAAAGTTAGAGCTCTTGATGATGAATTGCTGATGGTCATCACCAAATGATCCCAAGTCTCCGGGAGGGAACAAAGTAGGGTGATAGCTTTGTCCTCATCCTCCATATTCACATTAATTGAAACCAGTTTACTGATAAGGGTATTAAACTCATTCAAGTGATCTGCCACAGATAAGCCCTCCTTCATCCTTAGGCTATAAAGCTGTTTTTTAGAAAAACCTTATTTGTTGCGATTTCGTCTCATACAACTTTTCAAGCTTCTTCCAAAGGGCTTCCGCGATTTTTTCTTCAACAACGTTGAACAAGACGGAGTCCGCTAGGCATAGACGGATTGTAGAAACCGCCTTCCTATCCAGCGTTGTCCACTCCTCATATTTCATGTTGCTTGGTTTACTTGCGACCCCTTTCAAGGCTAGGGCTTGGTCATTTTGAACCAACAAATCCTCCACCTTCATCTTCCATAGGGCAAAGTTCCTGCCATCAAAATTTTCAATCTCAAACTTGGTTACACTTCCAGTCATTGTTGCAGCTCCCACTCGCACAAAACCCTAGTCTCTGATACCAGATGTTAGAAAATATAGCAAAATTCTGTCCAAGCAGAAAACACAATAATGCAGAAAAATAGTAACACAGATTTTACGTGGAAAACCTGCAATGTGCAGGAAAAACCACGGGGCAATGACAACTTGATATTTTATTGATTTTGGCAGAATTACATTCAATCATTAATTTACATGCAAGGGGTCATTTCCTTTTTATAGAAGAAACAAAAACTGTTCGTTTCCTCTTCCAAAGGAAGAGTCCAAAAACTGTTTGTTTCCTCTTCCAAAGGAAGAGTCCAAAAACTGTTTGTTTGCTCTTCCAAAGGAAGAGTCCAAAAAACTTTTCGTTTCCTCTTCCAAAGGAAGAGTCCAAAAGACTGTTTGTTTCCTCTCCCAAAGGAAGACCACAAAATACTGTTTGTTTCCTCTTTATAAGCTGCACCACCATGCACCTCTTTGCTGAAGAACATTGGAGATCTGGATATTGACTTCACCTCCTAACAGTTATCAACCTCTTTATAAGCTGCACCACCATGCACCTCTTTCTTTGAAGAACATTGGAGATCTGGATATTGACTTCACCTCCTAACAGTTATCAAATATAATCATCAAAGGGTTGAAAGATTATGGGGATAGGGAAGACAAAAATCGTTTAACCAGGTACTTCTTTGTCAAATCGATTACAATGGAAAGGTCAAATAAAAAAACAAGCAGAATTGGCAGGTTGAGAAAAGGCACAAGAAGGGTTATCTGAATGTTTTGGTAGTGACATAGGTGTCAAACAAGGTTGCCCTCTATCTCTGACCTTATTTGGGTTGTACATTGACAAGCTAGAAGAATGGATAAACAAATTTGGGGGAGAGGGTGTACACTTAGCCAAATATGTGGTAAAACTCCTCATGTATGCGGACGATGTAATTCTTGTGGCCAAAACAACCAAATATCTAGAAGATCACCTTCGAGCTCTAGAACTCTTTTGTAAGGAAGTTGGGATGCAGGTGAACACGAGCAAAACAAAAATTATGATTTTTTAGTAAAAAAGAAGCAACAACTCGAATTTCAGTTTGCAGGAGAACCACTTGAGGTAATAGTAGAATACAAATACCTGGGCATAAAATTTCATGGCAAACTTAATTGGAATACATGTAGGATGAAAATAACTCAAAGTGGTTGGAGAGCACTATATGCACTTCAAAACAGGTGTAGGAATGCCGAGTTGTGGGACTGGAAGACCACCAAGGTCTTATTTGGTCTATTTGTTACACCAATTTTGTTGTATGGTTGCGAGGTGTGGGCTAGTGGCACAACAAATGCAAAATGGAGGCAAATAGAAAGGATTCAAAAATATCTAATCACAAATTTTCTCAAAATTAAGGCCACAACCCCTTATGAAATTATTCTAGCTAAAACTGGAATGTTCCCTTTAGAAGCAATTGCTATGACCAAGATGTTATGTTACTTGAAAAAAATAGAAAACATGAAAAACGACAGATGACCTAGGGCAGCTAGGGACGAAGAGTTGCATAGGTGGAAGAATACATGGATGAAACAAAATAAAAAATGGATGAAATGTTGGGAAATCAACATAAATGAATGCCCAAATGTCAACAAAGACATAAAAAATTATGTGAATGAAAAGTTTAGAAGTGGAATGTGGAAAAATGCAAGTAGGAAAAGACAATATTATATTGCAAAGTTTAACCCAACGTATGACTACAAGGAAAAAGTGTATATAGGTGCTGAAATCAAGTGGAAGAAAAAAATCCTCATTGCTCAGATATGACTAGCTCTCATAGGCTTAGATGTGAAACAGAGAGATGGACAACACCCAAATAACAATGGGAAGAAAATATATGTACTCTATGCAGCACAGGGGCAGTAGAGACAGAGGAAAACTTCATCTATAAATGCTCGAGTTTTTCAGATATCTGTGGCAAATACAAAGAAAAACTTGGAAACAGGTCTATGGCAGAGTTATTTGAAGGCAGTAAAATAACAAAAGTTGAGGAATTGCTAACCCAAATCAGCAGGAGAAGGAGCAACCTTCTCAAAGATATTAAAGATCATATGATATGATTTGAGTAGTTGTACTTCCATATTTGAGGCCCCATAGACCATATTTGGGTCTCGCGGACGTAATTAAAATCTTTCATTTCTTTTCATTTCAACAAGCTCCAAAAGGGTTATCCAACAACAAGCTCCAAAAGGGTTACCCAACAACAAGCTTCAAAAGGATAAATATAGTTTACACCCAAAAGGCCACACCCAATGGGAGCAAACTAAAACTAGGAGCAGATCACTACGCCCAACGAAGGATCTGAGGCTTACACTTGCAACAGTTTGAAAGAGAGTAAAAAACTATGAGCCGCCTAAACCAAAGCAAGAGCCACAAAACAAGAACAATTGCTATCAGGTACAAGAAAAAAGAGATAGCAACATTCTGCACAACGAACCTGAGAGGGAGAAGGGTGAGATCCCAAAAAATAAGCCTTAGAACCTTGGGATCAAACACACCACCACTGCTTGAACTGGAGAAAGAGATCTCTGCAGATCGTCGAAGCTAGGAAACCCACCAGAGACATGGGGCCAAAAGCCAAAAACCACCGTAGCATAACAACCCATTTTCACCCCAACTGGTTTGGATCAGTATTTGACCCTGTCTCCCCAGAACAACTAGATACAACAAGAAATTACCGAACTCAGAAGAAAGCAACACAAACCAGCCATGGACCCATTACTGGTAGAGAACCCTAGCAATAGAGCCATCGAAGCACCATCCAACTAGAGTAGTCAAGCTATTAGAGCCGAAGCCAACCAAGGGAACATCGTTAGATTTTCGTAGCCAAACACCATACCAAGCTCATCCCAATGGGTTTGGGTCGGTAGATGCCCTTTCCTCTTCCTGGAAAGCCAGAAAAAACATAAAACTATCGAACCCAGAAGAAATACTGCACAATCCAACCAAGTCCTTGAAACTAGCAAACAACCCAAGAAACGTAGCCACCCAACACACCCACCAACCAAAGCGAGAGCCAGCCAAGGGATCAACAACCATAATTTTCCACTGCATTATAATGGTCCAGGATCACCCCTATAGGTTTGGGTCAACATTCGGCCCTCTACCCCAGATAAGAGTGATAATGCCAAACCCATAAGAGAGCAGAACATACACAAAGAACCTTCCAAGAGGTTTGGTCCAAAATTGAGAAGCTAGAAATTTTATATGAAAAGGTTTATGTTCAAGTCCACGTCTAGATAAGCATAGAAACCTTATGTGATATTAATTGGTAGTTAACCTTTTAGTAAGTTGTATAACTTGTGTGGGTGAACCTTCCAAGAGATTTGATGCAATATTGAGAAGCTAGAAATTTTATATGAAAATTTTTAGGTTCAAGTCCATGTCTAGATAAGCATAGAAACCTTATGTGAGAGTAATTGATAGTTAACCTTTTAGTAAGTTGTATAACTTGTGTGGGTTTTAAGGTGAAGACTTGGCAACTCCAAAAGAGAGGTTCAATATTTGAATTCTACGAAGATAAGGTTGTACAATTGAAGTTTGGTTGGATATATATATATATATATATATATATATATATATATATATATATATATATATATATATATATATATATATATATTTTGCTACATAGGGGGAGTTGGTTACAACCACTAGTTTTAGTAGGTTGGATAAATATATCATCCTATATGATTGGACTTGTACACATTGATATCTATTTTACTTCTAATTTTTACTTTAATAGAATAAAATTTATCATAGTCCATCGATTTTATTTTCTATTTTTTTCATTTTGATGTTTTTAATACTTTATGCTATAATGTATTGATGATTTTTTTACAATTAGTTTAAATATACAAACATAATAATTATATAAATTAAATCAAATGACATTAGTCAAATTAATTAGATTCCTCAACTTTAAAAAAGAAATCAAGATTCAAATCTTGTTAAGCCATACATGCACAATTGTCAAACTATGTGGTCATGATATAATATGGGTGGATATTGTTTCAATCCCATATAACCCATTGAAAAAAAAAATAATTATATGCAAGAAAAAATATTAGTTATGAAAAAAGTAGTGAAAGTTAAAATAATAAATAAATAAATCAATAAATATTAAAGAGTTGTAAATTTTATCTTATACTTAATGTCATTGTATTTTAACAAACAATGATTAAATATTATTATCATTTTCAAAGTAAGCTTTTTAAGAAAAACTGGTAAGAGTCTAATTAAAAACATATAAGAACGTACACTTAAAATATATATATTTTAAAGATATAAAGGGATCTTAATAATAATAATTTTTAAAAATATATATTGATTTTGATGAGATGTATTAGAGACTTTTTATGGATTATGAGTCTTAAATATGTTTTTTATTAGTTTGTTGAAATAGTTGTCTATTTAATAAAAAATAACTATAATAACAAAAGGTATGAGTTGTTGGTACTAGTTAGTTAACCTAAAGGAGTACAAGACTTACAATCTAAATAACTAAAAATCATGTTCAAATACATGACACATTTGACATGTCTCTATATGGGAAAAATAATTAAAACATTACCAACCTTACTTTTCAAAAATGAACAAAACCAATATATATCCAAAAAGAAAGTAAAAAACACATACTATATGAAGGGTATTTGTAGACACCAAAATAATTAATTCTATAGAATAGAATGTTACCACATCTATGCAATGGATTGGGTGGTTGATGGATATTTATAGCACATATTTAATTCCCAACATTACAATTACATATTACAATTTAACCTAAGATGACATAAGATTCAAGTTTGAGTTCAACCATACTGTCATAAAACTTTAATGAAGGTTTAAGTAAGGTTAACCACACAAGTGATATTACCAATTTTACTAGGGTTGAATACAACAAATAATTTATTGTAGGCTTAGATCAATAGTACCCATAAGCTTACATTATCCAATGTCAACCTTGGTCAACAAGGTCAAATTACCATCTACCAACATCCTTTTCCTTTCCATATGCCCCTCACTAACTCTTCTACATGTGGGAACAATATGGTTCTTGCTTGTAGGCCTTGTGGCTAGGTTGGGCATATAGGCTCCTTGCACCTACTAGATCATGTGTTTGATTCCTCTCTTTACATTATGAGACTTGGATTGCTTCTGGTGATTGACGTGTGTGGATTTGAGTCTGCAATGGTATTTATGTGGGCATTATTATAATTAGACAAAAGTATTCTAGAATTTTTTAAATTTGATGGTTTTGGTGGTATTTTTGGTTGTTTAAGAGGTAAATTTCTTGAGGTCATAATTCACTTCTATGGAAGCATTTGGATCATATTGTTTTTCAAATTACATGGTTATTCAAGCTCTTTACATTGGTAGTGATATTTCTATTTAGTTTTACTAATAGGAAAATGAATTTGTGTAGGAGCCTCGTGGATCATTCACTACAAGTGATCACACTCAATGGAAAAAAATATCTCTCATGGAAGATTAATATAGAAGCTCTTTTGCACAATAATAGATTATGATGGTTCATCAACGAAAAATCAATAGATACCAATTCTAAAGAATAGAAATAAATCTTCCAATCCAAGAAATATGAAGCACATTGTGTGATTTGTTGAATTTTACAATACTTTTCAAAAATGAATAGAATCAACACATTACCAAAAAAGCAAAAATATCTCATAGAAAGAATACATATAATATGAAGGGTGTTTGTAGACACAAATAATCTCACTAAAGTAAAAAATTACACTCCAACTATGAATAAATGGTTGGTCTCAAGGGGTATAAATACACAATTACAAGTGACCTTTAATTCAAGGTTAAAGAACCAATCATCATGTTTAAGAATAAAATATGACAATAAACCCACCTATACAAGGTGCATAAAGGCCCAAAGGCTATACAATAAATATAATATAAAAGTCAGTTGTGGCCTCAAGTGAAGCTTAATGCTACATAATTCAATATTCCTCCTTAAGTTGAACGGAGGATAAATAGAGAGACTCTTGTTAGTCACCTCCCCTTAAGGGACACTCTTCTAATCCAAGATGCTCCCACAATCATATAAAAGGCACCTCAGGCATGACCTTGATCAAGATATCCATTGTTTGCTTTGTTGACAACACATAAACTAGATCAAGCATCCCAATAAAATGATTACATAGTGTATCCAAACCTCAATAGGCTTTGTTTGCTGATGAAACACTAGATTGCAAACAAGCTTAATGGAAGCCACTTGTTACAATGAAAAGTGATTGGAAATTACTAAGGAATATCCACTTTCTCCAAAATCATGAACATCCATCAAAAGTGTTTGGTAGCCTCATTGACAACACAATATAAATCTTCCATATACAACTAATATATACTGGATTATCCTCTATAACACTAAGATATTAGGCTAGAGCCAAGATAGAAGAAAAACCCTATGGTGGAGTGCTAGTGGTCCAATTCACCATCCTAATATGTTTTAGAAAATCCTATCAAATTTAGAGGTGCTTAACTAAATAGTGAATATCCATTTGGTATGTACCTCTTATGTATTGAAGGATCCATCTAGTTACTCATGAGGTGCTTGCATGTAGTTGAAGTAGTAGCTAACAACAAATGTAATATGTGATCAAGTATAATATAGAGAAGACCCACAATAGGTGGCCAATACAAAGTAGCATCCAACAAAGGAGTATTGAAATTTGCTCATAGCTTCAAACCAAAAGCAAAAGAACTTCGAACAGGTTTGCAATCCTATATCCTAAAGAGTTGTAGAAGATCCAAGGCATATTTGGGATGGGAAATAGTGATCCCAAAGGATGATTGATTGATTTAAAACCCCAAAAGGCAATGTAGAAGCCTCAATTCAACATATCGAAAGTATCATAAATCCATGAATTCATCACTTGAATCAAAGATATTAAACTGCTTGTAATGAGCAAATCATCAATATATAACATAAACACCGAGGTTTGATCATCCTAATGCTTGATGTAGACATCCTACTCTAGTTCATAGTGTTAAAACTCAAACATAAAAAAGAAGGAATGAATCTTCTTATACCATGTACAAGGAGCTTCCTTAAGCCCATACAAGGACTTGTTTAACCAACAGATTGAGGGAGTAGGTCCATCAATGTAAAAACCTAAAGGTTATCACATATAGTTCTCTTCTTGAAGATCACAATGAAGAAAGACACTTTTCACATCCATTTGATCTACCTTCTAACCATGGGAGGCAACAATAGAAAGAATCACCCAAATGGAGTCCATCTTAACAACTAAAGCAAAGGTCTCTAAGTAGTCAATTCCTCATTTTGAGAGAACCCATTAGCAACAAGGCATACCTTATGCTTCTCTACTTGACCACTAAAAGTGAGCTTGATCTTATAAAGCCATTTTTTATCCAACAATATTCTTGCTTTCTAAAAGAGGAACATTCTTCCATGTCTGATTCTTCATAAAGAACTCATAATCGACAACCATAACATCCTCCCACTATAGAAAAACCTTGGTATCAAACCAAAATCATCCATCTTTGAGATCAAGGCCCTAGAAGAGCCTTTTGATGATACTTCCAAGAGAAAATTGACTTAGCACCCTAAAGAAGAGTCCAAGCCCATTTGGGTGTTGGACGAACCATGGAATACTAACACATCGTATGGAAAAGCATCAATAGAACCCTATATAAAAGCATTCAATACAATCTCACAATCCACCTCAACATACACAATTGTGACATGAGGTATGGAGGATCAATGTCATCTACTTTAGGATCTAAAACTATAGGTGGTGGAGAAGAAAACATAGAGGAAGGGTTCAAATAAGAGGACGCTAAAAGAATTAAAATGGTATTAGTGAGAAGTTTTTAAGAAGTAGGAGCCATACAAAAGGCTAGGAGAGAAGAATCCTTAGCTAAAATAATACAAATAGTGGTGGAAGAATATATGGAAGAACCTCATCAAAGATCACATCTCTTTGATTGATAATGTCTTGTCTATTGAGATCATATACAGGATAAGCCTTGGATGTATCAGAATACCCCAACAAAATACAATAATAACTCTTCAGATATACCTTCTATTGAGTATTCTTGAGAATATGGTCCCATGTGGTGGATTCAAAGAGATGAATCTGAGACACATTAGGTTTGTCACTTGTCAATCTTTTAAGAGTCATAATGGATCAAGTAGGAGTTCGATTGATAATATATGCTATACAAGTCATTATTTTGTGATAAAACTTGGGCTTCATCTACGTGGCATGAAACATACACATTGCCATCTCCATAATAACCATCTTCATTTGTTTATCCACCCCATTTTTTTCAGGGGCATAATGAACAATCCTCTGAAAAAAATTCATGGGAGAGTAAAAAAAATAGTAAAGGCATTACTCACATACTTACCTCCTCCATTTATCCTCAAGCACTTGATATTCCTCTTAAATTGGTTCTCCACAAATGCCTTGAAGGACTAACTTCCCAAAAGCCTCATGTTTGGTATGAATTGTGTACACCTACAATACTAGGATAAATCATTAATAAAAATAAGAAAAGTACTTATTCTTCGAAAGAGATGGTGCCCCCATGGGTCCAAAAATATCATCATGAATGATATCTAAGGGTTATGTAGCATGCCTAACAGTCCCTTTTAGAAAGGTCTCTTGATGATGCTTCCCATGAACATACCCCTCACAAACATCATGAGGAGGTGAAATATGAGGAACCCCAATAGCCAACTAATGTTGACTCATGTACCTCAAGGATCCATAGCCAAAATACTTGCATCTATGATGCCATCACTTTCTAACTTCATTTGCTTTTTCCACCACATCCACAAAGTCTTTCCTTTGAGATGAGGAAGAAGATTAAGTCAAATGATCACCAATATTGTACATTAATCCAACTCATCATAATATCCTAAATCAACTGTCTTGAAACCATCAATAATATCCTTTATCACATTTTGATTTGGCCAAAAATCCACCTTCTTATTTGTATGGGTAATTCGATAAATAAATAGGAGGTTGGGGCCCACACTAGGAACATGAAGGACCTCATAAAAAATAACTAACTATTACCTCCTCACATCCAACCACCATAAGGCATAATCATCCACAAAATTAACACACTTTTTATAATCTTGTATGCTATAGTATGCAAGAGATGACAATTCTTAGTCGTGTATCAAGTTACCCTTGAATGTACAATCCACTCATTGAAAGAAGTGGATGTCCAATTTGCTAAATGAATAACTCCATGTGTTTGTGAGGTCTCACCATCATGGTTGTCCTCACCTTGAGCATAGAAGATAACAACATCAACATCCCTTTTTTGGTTGCTTCTTCAAGGTTCTTAATTCATATTGGAAAAAAATATTCCTTATATTCTTCCTTCTTACAAAAATTTAAACATACTCTTTTTTTAGGACATTTTATTACATTATTATTAGACCATGCAATATTATCTAGGATATTATTTTAATATTTCTTGCATTTAATGATATCCTAATTGAGAGTATCAATCTTCCAATTTATAACCCTAAAGCATGTACTAAAGAGGCTCTTGCCTCAAAGAATGAATTGCTTTTTTCCATAATTAGTATTAGAGTAGTTTTTTCTTGCTTAAATTTTAAGGGGATAATTGCCTCTTGGGCAATTTTCCCTCCACCCATAGATGGAGTTACCAGTTGAGAGTTGGAGGATGAATATGACCTTGGAGAAGCACTGACGATAGAATCCTTGTGAAGCACTAGGAGTTTGAAGGTTGTTTCTGTTTGTTTTGAGCATCTATGCCATATTGAATCTGAGTGAAGCATGGTGGACATAAATTCCTAGGCCGATTGAAGCATTAAGGGAGAGAGTATATATTCCTTAAATATCTTCAATGAACATACATTTTGGTGGCGTATTGGGTGTTGATGCTACATCACTCATCGATACTACACAACCCTACAATGTTATTCTTTTGTGATATGGAAGATGATCTAATTGGGAGAGGGATAATGATCATTCTCCTCTTGCGATGATGGGACAATAATAGCTCCACCAGCTTCATCGCTACTATCTTCTTGTTAGCATACCATGGTCATGTCACCTCTCCCCTTGATGGATCCTATGACAAGTCTACCCTCCAAATACTGCCATGGAACAACTTGGTCCCCATCCATTACTCTTTTGAAACCTAAAGAGCCATTGACTCTTGCCTAGAATTTATCCACATTGATCCGCCTTGTGACTACTCTTGTTTATGTGCTTCGACAAGCCCTTGCACTATAAGGGTTAAAATTTCATTGTGTGTTTGTGAGATTCATGTTCCAAGACAAGGATTTAACCCGTGTTGATAGCACTAGTGGGAAGTCCATCTGTGATAGCAAGTTTATCGATAAGAGTTTCATCAAGAAATATTTTGGATCAAAAATTCTTTCCATGACAAACATTGGACCCCATACTAATGGCTCATAGTTCTTCATCTAACCATACCGATGCCATGACTAGATAGAAAACATGTGGTGTTTGGGCAAGTCATTTAAGGATGGGATAAATCATCCTGGTGTTGACATATCTCTTGGTGGTCAAGACTATTAGCCATAAGCATCGATGCAACTCCAACGAGAACGTCCACATCTACCTCTGCTATAATTTTCCCATCATCATCCATGACCATCTCAGTACTTGTGAGCATACATTTTGCTTAATGTGTGCAAGGAGCAAGCCTAGTTATTATCTGCATGATTTACCTCATTATTATGAAGTTTAAACCCATGGATACCATTGCTCTTGTTGTTCCATGACTTTCCACCATCAAAAGAAGTAAAAAATGGAGATCAAAGGGAAGCTCAAGAAGTTTACCTCTATCGGCATGTACATGGAAAAGACCATGATCCCTAATATTGCACTCAAGTGGAAGGGGAGTATGGTTGAGGAGTTGAACAATGATGTGGGCTTCTTCTTGGACATTGTTTCCTGTGATTATGAGAAGTTCACAAAGGTAAAAATGATTGCCCCTTGAGCAAAACTCAATACTCTAGGGCAATTACTAGAAATTGTAAATTGGCTTGGGAAGCTATAGGAACGTATGGGGAAGCAGAGGCCAAGGCCATCAAAGAATTTAAAGCAACCTTCAAGGGCAAGAATTTCCTTCCTAGGGTTTCTATCCTCTTCACGATTTCACCTACAGGATTTGTGATCACATTCTTGGAGGACAACTCAATTCTAGAAAAAAGGAACGACGTTGATAGAGAACACAACAATAAGGGAGGTAGTGTTGGACTCCATTATTGGAAAAAAATGGCCTCTCCCTTGGTGAAGACAACATTAGTATATTGTGTCTCTTAGTGCTTGTACAAAGTTATGGTATATGAAACTAGTTGAACTGGCTCTCTTCAAAGTCAACTGTAGTCGACCTCACACGCAGACTACATTTCACATTTTATTTGACTCCTTGCCTTATAAGTAAATTATTATTTATTATTTATAAAGTTATCTATTTTAATAGAACGATTTCTATATAGGTCCACATGTAAAATTATAAAACATTGGAATATTTTGAAAAATATTCCTTAAATATTTTGATTGTAAGGAGAATATCTCAATTTTTCTTTTGACTACGAGACACTATTCTTGCAATTTGAGGCATCAATTGAATTTTGAGTATAAAAGTGTTTTTGATGTTGATTTAATGGAAGCAATATTTTCCAATTTTATGATAGTCTAATATGGCTAGAGGTGCAATATCAGTGGAGTTAGACACCTTCACAATACAATGCAAGTGACGAGTTCACCCTAAGGAGAGATAAATATTTATAGTACATATGAGATAACAAAGTGAACCTTGTAAGTAGTAATCTACTCTATTACACCTAGTGGTTGCAGCAACTGGTTATCCATGCAATCCAATAGGATGAAAAGGTTACCATAGGAAACTCATAGTTGAAGAAGCAAAGAGAGGCCAATCCCACTTTTTATTAAATGTACTTCACATGTTCAAACCCAAAGGAAAACCCAAAGGCAAAAAACCTAGAGGAAGACCCAAAGGTGATAGACCTAGTGGCCAACCCAAAGGTAAACCCAAAGGTGATAAACCCAAATATAAACCTAGAGGTGACTCCATAAGTGTTTACCTAAGAGCCAAAGCTAGAGCAATCAAAACCAAGATCTATAGTAGCCAAAGCTAAGAGCTAGAGTAGCTAGAACCAAGTGCAAGAGTAGCTAGAGCCAGAGCTAGGCTAGGGCCAAGATCCAGAGCTAGAGCTAGGCTAGGACCAAAAGCCAGATCCAAAGCCAAAGCTAGAGCCAAAGACAACAAACCCAATGGCTAGCCTAGAGGTGACAAACACAAAGGTAGACCTAGAGGTGACTCTAGAGGTGTTTAAACAAGAGCTAGAGAAAACAAAGCCAAGAGCTAAGAGCTAGAGCAACTAGAACCAAGTGCCAGAGAAGCCATAGCTAGAGCAACCAGATTTAGAGCTAGAGCCAAAGCCAGACCTAAAGCTAAAGCTAGAGCCAAGAGCCAGAGCCAATACCCAAGAGCTAGATCTAGAGTCAAATCCAAGAGATAAGAGCATAAGCCTAAACTCCTCTAAAATAAGGGGGGTCTTAATATTTTCTAACTTGAATAATGTACTAAGGGGGATGTTAGTGTAGTGAGTTCTCACTACACTTGGAAGGAGTAGGGCCATCTAGCCAAAAATTTGGAGGTTGCACCTGGTATAAGACTAATTCACCCTAGGATTGGATAAAGGCCTAGGTAGAATAAGGTGAACCAAGGCTTCAAAAAAAAGGTAAACACAAAAGCCCCGAAAACTAGACCTCTCTTAGTGAAAGGAATAATCAAAGTCTCAATGAAAATTGCAAGGCTCCACAATGCAACAAAATTGAAATAAAATTTTGGCTTGGGGATGCTTGAATAGATCAATCAATTAGACACATTCAACCAACGGTGATAATTGAAACAATTGGATAAAGCTTGAGGGGAGGACCACCATAAGGAACACTAATCGGACCAAGGGATAATTAATTTTGGTTATACTACCTCCGACCATGCTTTTAGAATTTAGGAGGAAAAACTTTTCTTTGGGGGCTCTCGCCCCCAAACCTCTTATGGAGGACCGCTATACCACCCCCAACCATGGTTGCTATCATTGCCCTAGACCCTGTAGGTTATGTAGAGGTGCAAAATCCTCAAGATGTACAGTCTCTTTCTTTGAAAGGAGATACAACATTTAAGATACCATCATTAGACCTCCAAAGCAACAACCACAAATCTAAGAACATTACTAGCAAGGGATATCTACAACAAATCTCCAACATAGGTGACACAATCCCACCTACAACTCTAGATACAAATGTTGGCAATTTTGGGTACGTTGAGTACATTGCCTTTGCTCAAGTATAGTTGTTGTCATTGATGTCAAAGGAGCTCTTGGTAGTTGTTGTCTTTGATGTCAAGGAGTTCTTGAAGCAATTTGTTTTGTTGTCTAAGTAGGTGTTTTGATGAAGGTTTTAGCTGGTCAGTAAGTCTCAAAGAAAATCAGAGTAGCCCAGTTGCCAAAAATCCAGAAAAAGATAAGTTAGAAAAAGTTGGCAGGCTGCTGGAAAAACTGTCGCGATTTCGTGACATGTTTTAGAAGAGAGAAAGCATTGGCAAAACTGTCACGATTTCGCGACATGCTGGAAGGCAAAGGCAAAGCTGGCAAAACTGTCGTGATTTCGTGACATGTTTGAGGAGAGAGAAAGTTTAGGCAAAAGTGTCACGATTTCGCGACAAGTTGAGTTGGCAGAGTTGAGTTGCAGGAAGTGTCACGATTTCGTGACAAGTTGAGTTGGCAGAGTTGAGTTGCAGGAAGTGTCGCAATTTCACGACAGGTTTCAAAGAAGTTGTACGGATGCAAAAAGTGTCACAATTTTGTGACATGTTCCGATTTCACGAGCAATTGGTAGAAAATAGCTTAAGGCAGCGAAAGCGTCGCGATTTCGCGACATGTTCCAGTTTTGCGAGCAGTTGGCAGAAAAGTGCTTAAGGCAGCGAAAGCATCGTGATTTCGCGACATGTTCCAGTTTCGCGAGCAGTTGGCAGAAAAGTGCTTAAGGCAGCTAAAGCATCGCGATTTCGTGACATGTTCCATTTTCGCTAGTGCAAATCGAGAAAAGTTTGAAGAAGCAAGAAGTGTCACGATTTTGCGACAAAGTTGCAGATGACGTCAGCAAGAGGCAAAGGTGTCGCGATTTCATGACAGAGGTTGAGAAGAAGGCTTTGGAGTCTAAAGCGTCACGATTTCGTGACAAAGTTGCTGATGACATCAGCAAAAGCAGATGTGTCACGATTTCGCGACAAGAGCAAAGAGGGAGGCCTTGCAGACTAAGGTGTCGTGATTTCGTGACAAGAATCATGATGACGTCAGCAAAGTCAGAAGGCATAGCGATTTCGTGACAACAAACCAAAGAAGGCACACAACAGGTAGTAGTGTCGCGATTTTGCGACAGTAAGCAATACAAGGTGTACGACAGACAAAGGCGTAGCGATATCGTGACATGTTTGAGTTTCGTGCTAGGAAAGCTATAGAACAGCAGAGGCGGTTGAAGCCGACAGAGTTAACTTTTGTCGACGAAGTGTAAGGTTGTGCAGTTGATGATTGTTTTAAGGATTTACAGCCGACTAAGATCAAGAATTTAAACATGAATTATTGCTATAAAATGAGGACTATTTTTGAGTTTCCAATGTCGATTATATGTCTCGAGTTAGTGCAAGCGAAGTCTGCTGTGCGCAAAGAGCAGTCAAGTCGAATCGATCGAAGTGTGCATTCGAAGTGCGACGTTTGCAGAAGCAGAGTGAGGGAAAGAGTTCGATCAAGGAGAAGCAGACTGTGCGAAGAGGATGCTATTGTGGTTGCACATAGGCGCATAAGTTGCTGTGCGAGAGAGTGCTGCAGTGTTTGCGAAGACTGTGTATAGGTTGGAATTTGAACAAGGGCAGCTGTGATTGCGACTGAGTTCACGCAGTTTGTGTAAAGAAAGCAAAGTGTGCGAAGTAGATGCTACTGTAATTGTGAATAGTTATGAAGGACGAAATGTGTTCAATTACTGCTGTATATTTTACAAAGACTGTGCTGTTGTGTTTTCACAGAAACACGCGAAGTCTGTGCTACTGTGTTTTTCGCAAAAGCAAATAAGCTGATTGAGTGCTGTTGTATTTGCGCAGTAAGTGAAAAATTGATTTCGACCAAGTACAAAAAAGAACAGAGGAAGAGGACAGAATTGTGCCAGACTGAAGGACTGTGTTTGGTACAAAAAGAGGACCAGCTTTGCAGTGACAGAGTTGAGGACAGAGATCTCCGACCAGAGCGGGGAAGACAGTGTCTTCTATGGACAGAATTCCACTTGCTAAGGGCAGAGGAGGTAGAGGTCTTCTAGAGGATCACCAGCAAAGCAAAATTAGGGGAAGGTGTCTCCTTTGAGCTGAGGCTCATAAACATGTAATCGGGAAGGATTTCCAGAGGACTTTGATACAACTTTTAGAAGAAAAGTTTTATCCGTGGAGTATCCCACCTTGGGTGAACCACGTAAATTACTGTGTCTCTTTGTGGATTGCATTTTGTGCCTTGTTTTACTGTTGTTATTATTGCTATCTTATTCTGCATGTTAATGGTTTGAAAGCTATATTGATAGATAAAGTTAAAAGTGGTCTTATACTGTTCACCCCCCCATCTCAGTATAAGCTTGTGTTCTTCACCAAAAAACCTCGAGATTGCACATCATCATTACAGAGTACTCTAGGCTAGAATTTTTAAAGTAAAATTTTTAAATTTAAGGAGGGGCAAAGGATCTAAATGTAATCTATAAATATGTATTCAACTTCTCATTGTAATCTATCAAAAGCCCTCCATACTTCTGAGGGGTGCTTTCCTTCATTCTCCTTTGTGTCCTAGCTTGGATTGAGCCTTGCGTGGCCTATCAGGTAGTTTTTGAACCTCTTCCCTCTGTATGTAACTTGGATTTTGTGTTAATAAGAATATGTGACTCTTTACAATATCTCTGTCTTGGTTCTGGTGTGGGTGTTCTATTTCTACTGCATGTTTTCGATAGGGGCCTGTGTTCCTCGTGCACTATTGGTTATTGCAAATGCGTTCATTTAAACTCGTCGAGGTGCCAAGGGGGTCTTATTCTATTCATTTTGTGCATCACCACCCCTTAGGCTAGGCTAGGTAGTTTTATGTTTTTTGCAATTTGTTGCTTTCCTTTGCTTTCTTGAATTTACTGCTTTCCCACAATTTGCTTTATGTTCTCCTTTCCCTTTCCCCCCTTGAAGCAACCTAGGCTAGAAGTAGAGTAGCGTAGTGGGAGGAGTGAAGAGTGCCAAAGAAGACATATATAAGCAAGGAACCAAACTTAGATAAAAAATATTGGAGGTCGTACAGTGGGGATCGCATCCCATGCTCTCCTAGATTTCCCAGGATTGGTACCCCATATGAGGCATAGGGTATCAGACACACCCACTCGATAGAGGTAGTTATAGATATTGAATCCAAAACTATAGGGGGTCATGATTATTGGGGAGCACAAGGGGGTCACTCTAAACCCCCCAATAGTTTAGAATAGCATGCCTGATGGGACCCGAATGTGAAGACATCCATCTCCTAATATAGAAGTTAGGCCATATTTTTGATGAAGGCCACGATCACTAGCTTCTTTAAGCACTCTATAAATTCATCTAACGTCTTTGTTTCTAAAGAAGAACCCATTAGAAGAAGAAGCCGCCATCCCTAGACAAGGTTATTGTGGGAACCTTTGTCTGGTCAGCAGTCTCACCCACCTAGTGAATCCGCTACAACAGAAAGAACCTAAAGAAGCTTCCAAGAATAACACAAGGTCGAGATTTTGGTGAAGACCTTGATACATATGCTTCCTAAAGCACAAAGAAAATTTACTCGGTGACTCCACCCCCAACAAAATATCATAAGGATCATGCTACCAGACCCATGAGCTTGAACATGGTTGATTCACACTTTTATGATCTTTACCACATGGAACAAGAATAACCCCTTGTGGCCTTCGATACCACTATATGTATGGGACTACATTTTGACATCATCGCATACCGCTCTACACTAGAAAAGGAATATCAGACCTACTAATGCATCTACAAGTCATGGTCTACTTCCTTCAATTGTATGATATCTATAAGCAGAACATAGCTTTGAGACTGCTCATAGCATCATTCATAAGAAAGGCTCATGAAGGGTATAAATCCCTCCTCCACTTCATCTATGAATAGGATCAACTTGCTTCCCTATTCATGGATAAGTTTAAAGAGCAACCGATTCCAACTATCCAACTCATCACACCTCAGTCGTCTTTTACTCAACAACTTACTTCCTCGGATAGGACCGTTTCCATTTGAGACAGGGGGATAATGACATGGAGGTAGAGGAAGTAACATGAAAAAGACCACAAAGCCAAATCAACTGCTTGATGGGCCATAAAAAAGTAGAGGACATGAGAACCACTTCCTCTAGAACACCCAACAAAGTGGGTCCCTCCATTACCAGCCGCTCAAAAAAGGCAAAGTATCTAATCTAGGGATGGAGGATAGGCTCTATGGAAAATGGTGGTAAAGAAGGAATCATCGCTAGTACCAGGAGGGATGCATAAAAAAAGCAAACACCCTTGGTACCAATATGTATGCAACAAGAAAGTTGCTTAGGAGCCCCAATTTTGTAAGGGTAAAAGCTTTTTGCCCCAAAAATTGGAAGAAAAGGAAAAACAAATGACTCCTATGATCACCAAGGTGGGGAGGCCTCAACTCCATTCCCAATGGATAAAGGTCATTCACCATGTATTATACCTTCTTGTACTCCAAGCATGTATTATACTTTGATTGCCCTTCCCATCCACCCTCCAAAATATTGACTCCATGCCCAATAGATAAGGTGATGGCTTTTTAGATTTCTTATCCTCATCGAGTTGAGAATCTTATGTAAGTCACCAAAATTATAGTGGGTTCTCAAAACACTTGGGAGCAGTAGGGCCATCTAGCCAAAATTTTGGAGGTTGAACCTAGTATAAGATCAAATCATCCAAGGAATGGATAAAGGTTTAGGTAGAACTAGGTAAACCAGGGCTCCAAAGGAAAGAACAAAAGCCCCAAAAACCAGACCTCCCTTCATGAAAGACATAACTAGAGTCCTAATAAAAATTGTAAGGCTCCATAATGCATTAGAACCAAAAAAAAAGTTTTGCCTAGGGACACCTGACTAGATTAAGCAACAAGACATATTAGGCTAGCGGTGATAACTGAAACAACCAGATAAAGCGAAAGAGGAGGGCTACCACAAGGAACACCAACTAGAACAAGGGATTATTAATTTTGGTCATACTACCTTTGACCATGCTCTAAAAATTTAGGAGGGAAAATTTTGCTTTAGGGGCTCTCGCCATTGAACCTTGCATGGAGGACCTCTATACCCCCCAAAATCGAGGCTACTACCACTACCCTGAACCTCATAGGTTATGCAGAGGTGCACAATCCCTTGGATGTATGGTATTTTTATTTTAAAGGAGGTACACCATTTAAGATACCATTATTATATCTCTAGAGGAGTGACCACAAATCTAAGAACATTAATATCATGAGATCTATATAGAAAATCTCTAGTATAGTAGAACAATCCCACCTGCAACAAATCCATATCCTAACAACCTTGGGATTGCACATCATCATTACAGAGTACCCTAGGCAAGAATGTTTAAAGCAAAAATTTTGAATTTTGGTAGGGACAAAGGCTCTAAACGTAATATATAAATATGTATTTTTCTTCTCATTGTGATCTATTGAAAGTCCTCCATCCTTCTGAGGGGTGCTTTCCTTTATTCTCCTTTGTGTTTTGGACTAACTTGAGCTTTGCATGGCTTGTTGGGTAGTTTTCAAACCTCATCCTTTTGCATATATGTAACTCAGAGTTCATGTTAATAAGAATGCATGACCCTTTACAATATCTCTATCTTGGTTCTGGCATGGATGTTATGTTTCTACCGTATGTTCTCGATAGAGACCTATGTTCCTTGTGTACTATCAATTGTCATGCATATATTTATTTAAACCCATTGAAGCACGAAGCGGTCTTATTCTTTTTCTTTGGTGCATCACCATCCCTTAAGCTAGGCTAGGTATTATGTTTTACATAATTTACTGCTTTCATTTATTTTCTTGCATTTATCCCTTTCTCATAATTTGCTTTATGTTCTCCTTTTCCTTTCCCCCCCTTGAAGCAGCTTAGGCTAGGGGTAGAGTAGTGTAGTGGGAGGAATGACGAACACCAAAGAAGACATCCAAAATCAAGGAATATACCTTGGGTAAAAATCCTTGGAGGTCATCATATGGGGTCCACATACCATGCTCTCTCAAACTTCCTAGGATTGGTGCCCCCACATGAGGCGTAGGGCACCAAATGCACCTACTTGGCAAAGGCGATGGTAGACATTGAAGCCACAACTATAGGGTTTGTGGAACCCAAGGAGCATAAGGGGGTCACTCTTGACCCTCCAATAGCTAGGATATTTTATTACACAATTATTAGATCATGCATCATTTTTTAAAAAATAATTTGAAAAACTTATATTAAAACAAAGATCATTTACAAGTTAGGATGAGACTTCTTCCAACCTTAGCCAAAGAGAACACATGTTTACAATAGTAAAAGAAAATTTGCATTGGAGTCAAATCTCCTAATCCATATCTCTACAATGTTGTTCACCTGTTTACAACTATAAAAGAAGATCTACATTGGAGCCAAATATCCTTAACCATATTTCTACAATTATTGTACAAAAACACTGGATTTGCTCACCAACCTACCTAATCATCTCATCCTCAATAGCCATGTCACTGTGCCACTAAACCCCTACCTACTTCTCAGTACCCATATTAGCTAGAAAGTCTACCATTTTATTTAGATCTCTACTCACATAAACTGGAATCACATCATATAATTCCCTCTACAATTCCTTAATTTGAGTGACAAGAATCCTCAACCTCCATGTCTTCAAAGTAAAGTTTCTCATGCAATCCAAAACTTGTACCATTATTTGAGAATCCAATTCTAGGATTATCCTCCTGTAACCTTGTTTTACCACCCAAAAAGAATCAGATTCGATAGATAAGGTTTTCACTTAATTGTTCGCCATCCTTCCCAAGCCTTGTAGTTCCCAATAGAGCAATGTCCCAACATGATTCATGTAAACCACTCCAATTCCAGCTCTACTCGAATTGCCTTTTGTAGCTCCATCAGTATTAATTTTAATCCAAAATTTTGGGGGTGGTTTATAACTAGCTCTATCCTGTCCCTCTTGCACTTCAAAATCCTTATCCATTGTCTCTATAACAACAATAGTTTCCTCTTTAGCATACATTGCCACAGTTTCTGTGACTTTGCTCCAAATAACCTGCCAAACTCCATCTAAAGATGAAAAGTTTTCTCTAAAAATTTTACCATTTCTCTCCAACCACACATGCCATAAAATGAAGTTTAATCCATGCTCCAAACCGATACAAAGAGCTTTAGATTTAAATCTAACCCTCTCCCATCTTTCCCAAATATTAGTTCAGTTCAAATCACCATTATTTTGAATTTTATAAGATAAGAACCATCTCTCCCAGATCTGGCACGTGAATGAGCACTCAAACATCAAGTGGTCAGATATTTCCTCACTCTTGTAGCATAAAACACATTGATATGGACCAATGATTTCCCTACATATGAGATTATCAAAAGTAAGAATTCCATTATGCATGAAATGCTAGGTAAAAAAGTTTACTTTCGGTTAACCCTTGGACTACCAAATATTTCTCCAATCCTCAACCTGATATGCATGAGGAGGAGGCTCTAGAAGGATCTTATCATATCCATCCTTCATTGTGTAGACACCAAGGCTCTCATCACCCCAAGCTAATTCATCCTCGTCATCTCTACCTATGAGAAATATTTATGCCAAGATTTTAGTCATGATGGGTGCCAATTCAGGAGGGATTGAAATTGGTCTCTCATCCAACTTCTTAAACTACTTAAACTTATAATCCCCCAGATGACTAGTGTTGAAATAACTTTCAATTTGGATACAACCCCTAGTTTCCATGGCTAATTTTATTGGTTGTAGTTTTCCACTTTACAAAATAATCCATATTTCACTACTTGAGATCCTAACTTTAGAGCTTGCCACACTAAGGACCCATTACCATCCAAAGGGAAATAACCCATCTCATTTGGGTTTACCTGTCACAAATATTTACTAGTTAAAACTCTACTGAATAAAGAAGTTGGTTGGGAAATCCACCTCCAGTAAAGCTTTCCATACAAAGCTTTATTATTTAACTTTGATCTCCTTAGTACCAAACCTCCTTTTACCTTGTGTTGGCTTACTTTCTCCCAACCTCCTACGGCCCATTTTCTCTCTCCTTGTACTCCTCCCCATAAAAAAATTCTAGTCATCTTTTCCAACTCCTTCCATATGGTATGTGGGGCAACAAGGATAGAAAATTTACAAATTGGCATGGCCTGAATGATTGAATGCAAAAAGGTTAATCTACCCCTATATCTTTCCTTGATACAATCCAAAATATTCCTCTAGATATATATTTTTAGTTATTTTAAATGCAAAGGGACCCCCAAGTATACCAATGGGAGAGAAGTCCTCGTGAATCCCAAGATCTCTAAAACTCTATCTTGAAACCTTTGATCAAGATTGAAAAAGACCACTTTGTATTTTTTTCATTGATGACTTGGTTTGTGGCCCTAAGGTAGACATTAATTGTATCTTTAATTATCTTGCTTCTATGAAGTTGGCCACTCCCACAAATCTTGTATCATCCAAAAAATATAGGTGAGTCAAAACTTCCTCACCCACCTTGATACCTATTAGCAAACCTTGTTGTCTTCTCCTCAAGATAAGTCTACCCAAACCTTCAGCCAATATGAGAAAAATATAGGGGAACAAGGATCTCCTTGACAAAGACCTTGAGTAGCTCCAAACAGTTATGAGGGAAGGCCCTTGATTAAAATTGAGTATGCCATATTAGAAACATAGCTCATGATCCATTATATCCAATCCTAAGAGAAACCAAAGGCTGCCATCATCTTTGACAAGAAGCTCCACTCCACCCTATCATAAGCCTTTGACATATCCAATTTTATGAACATTCCCTATTACCAAATTTTTGCATTGAATGGATTGCCTCCTAAGCTAGAACCACACCATCCAAGATCCTGTCTGCCCTCTACAAAACTTCCTTGCTCCAAGGAGATAATGCTATGTAGAAGAGGTTTTAGCCGCTCAACCATTACCTTTGTAATTATTTTATATATGACATTGCATAAGGTAATAGGTCTATAATCTAAAATATGCACCCTCTCCTCCTCTTTTGGAATTAAGGAAATGAAAGTATTATTTAATGCTTTAAGCATTCTTTTACTACCTTTGGACTCCTCTATAACAACCATTACATCCTCCTCCAAATTGTCCCAGAAGGCTTAAAAAAAATCAATTGGAAAGCCATTTGGACCTAGAGTTTTCTGGTGCTCATTCCAAACACTACTTTCTTTAGTTCCTCTCTATCAATGGGTTTAAGTAGGGGTCTGAGTTTCTTCTTCAAATATAATAGAGGATATGACACTAAGAAGGCTTAAAAAAACTCAATTGGAAAGCCATTTGGACCTAGAGTTTTCTGGTGCTCATTCCAAACACTACTTTCTTTAGTTCCTCTCTATCAATGGGTTTAAGTAGGGGTCTGAGTTTCTTCTTCAAAGATAATAGAGGATATGACACTAAGAACTTTTTGAGCCTCTTCATCTTGCACTATACTTTCCTTAAATAGTTTAGAAAAATAATCCATTGAATGGAAATGCATACCTATAATTGTATCAAAGGAGTGTCCGTTCTCATCTTGAAGAGCTTCCATGTTGTTCATTTGTCTTCTAGCACAAGCAGCTCGATGAAAAAATTTGGTATTTTTATCACCTTCTAATAACCAAGTGGTTCTTGCTCTCTATTTCCAGTAGATCTCCTCTTGGTTGTCAATTTCCTCAATCGCTTTATGCAATGCATCATCCTATTATTTGAGCTACTTTATAATTATTATTTTCCTGAAGTGTTTTTGAACCTCATCCCATTTGGCCACCAATGGAGCTTTTTGGACCTAAAAGTCTACCTTGTTAGCTCACCTCCATTGTTTCAAATGATCCTTGACATAATGAAGCTACTTGTGGAATCCAAATATTGTTGTCCCATATATTGGGCGACATTCTTCCCACAATTATGGAATTTTCTTTCGAAGTTCCTATTTTTGTAACCAAAAGTTTTCAAGTTTGAATGGTTTGTGATGCTACACTATCTTGATGCCCCCTTCCAAAAAAATGGGAAAGTGATCTGAAATTGGACCCTCCAAAATATGAAATTTTATATTCCATTTCACAAATGCATCCTCTGAAACCAAAAAATAATCTAAATTCACCTTCCTTCTATTTGGCTCCCTCCTCTTATTAGTCCAAGTATAGTTGGTTCCAGGGCATTTAATATCCACAAAGTGTAATTCTTGGACTTGGGCAATCATAAATTGATCCCCTGGTTCTAAAATTGGGGTTCCCCCTTCATGATATCTAAAGGATAATTTAGCATTAAAATCCCCAGCAACAATCCAGTCTAACTGCTCCCTTGAGACTCTTATGTTATGCATCACTTTCCATTGATGCATCTGACCATCTAGGTTTTTAACCCCATAAAAATTTGTGATTAAAATTATTAGCTTAGACTATAGTCATATAGTTTATTACATTATATAGTCATATAGTTTATTACATTATATAGTCATATAGTTTAGCGCATTTTCAAGTGCTTCACTTAGGGCATCTTATAGTTAGGGAAGTTGGTTCATTCCATTCCATTCCATTCTCAACTGCCCGAACTACCATGATGTACTATATATTTTCCAACATTATGAATACAAACTAATATTCATTTCACCTTTATGGTATCAGAGCAAAATGATTTTGGGAAAGGTGTTTAAGTTTGTGGGTAATGTGATTTTAATCCATTGATTCAACCACTCCATAATCTGGAAGCCTGCAACAGGCAACACTCTAAAATATCTCTGTGCACACATAATTTCTGATGCCATCGTTGTTTTCAAATTATTGGTGACCAACGTGTACATCGTTCTATTTTCTACGATGAACGCGACATCGCTCACAGAACATCAAAGAATTAATTTTTTTATTGGTGGATGCTATGTTGCAAATCCCCCACGTGCAGACCCTGGTGACGTGAGGACAACATGCTACAAATTACATTATGGTCATATCATAGTTTTGATATCGACGTACCTGTTATAAATATATTCTAAAGTTTTTTAAAAGCAAATTAAAACTTTTTTATTACCTGACATGTGCAGTGAATATCTACCATTTTATTAGTGCTCAAAGCATGTTACTGGATACCATTTTTGCTTAACATGATTGGAGCTCGAAGCAACATTTGACCTAACCCGTAGATCACAAAAGGTCAACAAGTGGCTTGTGCTTTGAGGCTGTTGACAACAGTCCATGCACAATTTTTTTTCATCGATATTTTGCAGCATAGGAAGGTTAAAAGGCATATTGTGCCTTAATAGTTCCATCCGCTCAGCCAGCAGAGTTGGTTGAGTGCCTTGTGCTAGGGCACTTGGGACGGAGGCACGAGTTGAAATCACACGTCCACCAATTTTTGCCAACAAGGTTACTAAAAGGTATTTTTTTATAATACCTTATGTTCTTTTTTAATTGCAAATATCATTTTTATTTTTGCAATTTCAAGAGAATGAAAGGTGGCAGACTTTTCCAAACAAAGTGATTTTTTTTTGGAGGTATAAGACAATAGTATTTTGTTTATTTTTCCAAGCACACATTTTGTTTTGTTGCCACTCCAACCAAACAAAGGAACTAGTGCATTTTTCCATGGAGGGATAAGTCAATATTTGCTCAGTTAGGAAGTGAAGTCATTATACAGTTATTACCAGCAGAAACTGCTGCTAGACGTCTAGGCAGTAGTACTAGATGTCTAGGCTGCTAGACTTCTAGGTAGTAGTACTAGACGTCTAGGCTGCTAGATGTCTTTGCAGCGCTGCTAGACATCTAGGCAGAAGATGTCTAGGACAAACGTCTAAGCGCAAAAGACAAACAGGTTCAGGCACCTTCCTTGGGAGAGAAAACAAACAGTTTTTGGAGGTTTCCGTTGGGAGAGGAAACAAACAGTTTGAGTCTTCCTTCTGCTCTATAAAAGGGGTGTGATCCCTTGCATATGTTAAGTTGGTGAAAACGTTGAAATACATGAATGTAAAGTTTGCTAAAAATAATAAAAGAAAAAGTTGCCATTACCCCATGGTTTTTCCTGCACATTGTAGGTTTCCACGTAAATATCTGTGTCACTTGTGTTGATGTCTTCTATTTTCTATTATTGTATTTTCCTCTTGCAAGTGATAAATCTAAAGTTTTTCCTAACATGCTCATTTTGAAAATTGAAAGGGTATATAAAAAATTTTCACCCTAGTTTATTTTACAACTAAAAAGGGGGGATGAAAATCATTTTCTTTTGTAAAATTCTAAGACAAAAGGGGGGATAAAATTGTGAACACCCCCATTTAGAGGCATGGAAGGATTAAAACAAATTTAGGGTGTGATATAGCAAACCTACCCACTTCGTATCTTGGTCTCCCTCTTTTCATTGGTTCTCCGAGAGAGTCAATGTGGGACAGGGTTATTGAAAGATTTAAAAAAAAACTTGTTGGATGGAAAGGTCATCTTCTATCTCAAGCAGGAAAGCTGACCCTCACTAAGGCCTCTCTTTAGAGCATTCCAGTCTATTTCCTCTCCGTTTTTAAATCCCCTATGAAGGTTTTCCAAAAAATTGAGAAACTCCAAATTTTTTTTTTATGGACTAGATCAGAGGAGAAAAAAATGATACACCTTGTAGGATGGACCAAAGTGTGCAGACCTAGAAAAAATAGAGGCTTAGGTCTAAGGAGAATTGCTCATATAAATTTAGCTTTACTAGCTAAGTAGGTATGGCGTCTCATTTCTGGTGAAGAAAATGAATGGATAGCTATCATCAAACGAAAGTATCTTCAAAATATGGAATTTCTAAGTGACTCAATTCCAATCAGAGGTTTTGATTTTTGGAAAGCAATTCTTAATTGTAAGGAAATAATCAAAAAAGGTTTAAGATGGGTTTTAGGCAATGGTGAGAGGATAAATTGCTAGAATGACAAGTGGGCTAAGGACGAACCACTGACGCAATATCCTAACTTAGCCCGAATCAGAGATATCACAAAAGAACTCATTAGCAGAAAAGTCTTCGATTATATGGTTGAGGACAGAGGTAGAATGAAGTGGAAACAAATAAGAATTCAGGGATTTCAAGTAGAATCAAATGATCTTTGTAACATTCTCGGGCAACGATTTATCCCCATGAGACCCAAGGAAGATCAAGTGACCCCGGGCTCCTACAAAAAGCGGGCGGTTCAACTGTTAAATCAGCTTACAAGCTTCGCTGATGACAAGGATTTTGTCCTCCAAAAGGACTTAGTCTGGATAAAAAATTTAATTCCAAAAATTGCAGTCTTTTCATGTCTGGTTATCCAAGGAAGAATTCTAACCATTGATAATATGATGCGTAAAGGTATTTTTATCACTAATTGTTGTTATTTGTGCAGGGCTAATTGGGAGACCATTTATCACATTTTCCTTGACTGTCCTAAGTGGGGTTTTTTAGGCCTTTAATATTTCATGGGTTAAACCAACCATCGTACTTGATTTGTTCATCCAGTGGCCTTGCCCCTTTTCAAGCCAAAGACTTAGATACATGTGGAAAATTTGTCTCAATCACTATCTTTGGCAGGTGTGGTTAGAAAGGAACCATAGAGTCTTTAATGAGTCTATCCATGATCATCAAACTATCATTACCAGGATCCTATCCTTTGCCAACGAGAATGTGAACCTTATCCCTTTTGATAGCTGTAAACCTCATCTGCAGGAGACCACGATTGCTCAATATTTAAGCTTAACCTTGTTAGATGAGTCCGTGCCTAGGATAGTCAACCCCAGAGCCAATGTTAAGTGGTCTCCACCTCCTACAGGTTGGTTTAAGCTTAATTTTTATGGAGCAGCTAAGGACAATCTTGCCAGAGCAGGCGCTGGTGGCATTGTGTGAGATCATAATGGGAATATGATGCTTGCATTTTTTGAATATTTGTTAACAAGGACGAACAACAAAGCTAAAGCTAGAGCTATGTGGAGAGGCCTTCAAATGACTCAAGACTTAGAAGGCAATTTGATCATAGAAGGAGACTCTATGCATGTTATAAATCTCCTCAATAATTGGAAAACATCTCCTTGGAGGATTAAAACAATTGTTGAAGAGGCTAGGATCCTTTTCGAGGGAAGACAGGACAGAAAAACCCAACATGCCTTTCAGGAAGCTAACAAAATTGCTGATAATTTGGCCAATTTGGGTGTCGATGGTGACAAAATTTTCAAATGGGAACACGGTGTCCCGAGTGAAGTAGAGGAGCTTATTCAACAAGAATGCCAAGAATGATAGTCACATTTACCAACAGGGAAGGCACTGTAAGTTCGAAGGCTAGGAGTATTCTTGTCTCTTTTTTGAATTGGACTCACAATAAAAATTATCTGAGCTGTCAGTCTTCGTGGATGCTGCTTGGAAATAACACAAAGACTAATGGGGACAGTCACATGTCAGATAACATGGCTCCTAGTCATCTTAGTACTTTGATGTTGGTTGATAATCACAAGGAAGGAAAGAAACGATAATATAAGACTAATGGGAAAATACCACAAAGACTAATGGGGACAGTCACATGTCAGATAACATGGCTCCTAGTCATATTAGTAATTTGAGGTTGGTTGATAATCACAAGGAAGGAAAGAAACGACAATATAAGACTTCGAACCAAAGCCACGTGGACCACCAGATAGCCACCACCATAAATCTAGCCAGCAGGTTCACTTCTCCAAGGCTGATTGGCCAAGATAGTATGTGGTACCAAAGCATGTCATATATAGAAGAAAGCAATTACCAAAGAATTATTAAGAGTAACTGTCAATACAGAGCTTGTGGGAGTTTTTCAGTACTCTGCTGTGTGTCTGCAACTTTTTGTTTCTCCATTGTCTCAAGGAAGGGATCCGTGTCTGTTTCTTTTTTGTAATTATGATGCATGTGTGTTTTCTCGGGGTATACCTAAAATGTTGTATGGGAAGTTTCTTTTTGATAACAGGCTATGTGCCCTACCGGATGTAATGGCTTTGGCGGCATGCAGATTTTACATATATAGGATCCTTAGTAAGGATATGTTCATCAACAGCCCTGGACTAATTTATGTAAAAGGTTTTGGGTCAACCTATAGAACCCAGTATTAATGCTATAGTATCTTATCTACCAAAAAAAAAATTGTGAATTTGAAAGCAAAATTATGAGTTTGAATATCATTTTTTGCAAATAACATTTCAAATATTTTGCAAAAATTATTGTAAACAAAAGATGCATTTTTGGTGGAAACCGACATCTTAACAAAATTGGCATTGTAATAGGTGCATTTTTGATGGAAACCGACACCTAAGTGTTTAAATTTGTGGGCACTTGTGGTTGTTTTTGCATTTAAATTTCCTATTTTTTTGCATTTCAATCATAAGGTAAAATATACAAAGCAAAGAAAAGACCCCAAATTTTACACCTATTTGTGCAATTTATTACACCATAGTGTTCGGTATATATGGTAACTCTGGCCCACACTTATAGGTAATGTTGTTGTGCTTTGGGCTACTGTATCTAATGCCTAACATAGCTACAACAATAATGTTTGAGCTATTGTTCTCTATAAATTGTCGAGGAGAAATAAGAAAATCTAGTTTTGATATTTACTCCATTTTATACCCTAATTCTTTTTTATTGTTTGGCTTAAACTCCTCCAACTCATCATCCTTTTTTGGAAGGGTTTTGAGGCAGGTGCCATCAATTTGATTTAATTCCCTTTCACATATTGTTTGTAAGTGTAAATAAAGGGGGACCATTTGGTGTTATAAGGAACCTTCACAATGGCCACTATTCACAAATATCTGTTAGATTCACAGTTTCTCAAAGGTTCTAATTTTACACCATGGAAGACAAAGATGAGAGCTATTCTTTAGGTCGAAGATTTATGGGATGTAGTTAATGGAACTACGAAACATCCTATAACACCAGGGCCAGATCAAGATGTATTTGATAAGAAGGATAGAAGGTGTCTCATGTTTATTTTACTTGCTACTATGGATGAGGTACAACCTCATATTTGTGATGCAAAAACTGGTAAAAAATCTTGGGATGCTTTGATTACAACTACATACTCTGAGTATGAAATCTGATGAGACAGTTGAACTGTTCCTATGCAGAGTGGCAGAATTGAAATCCAAATTGAATGCTATGAGAGAGATAGTGGTAGATACTCTATTGTCTTCTATCATTTTGAGAGATTTTCCAGAATCCTACAAGGTATTGATCACATCTCTACAAGTTTCTAGTAGACAAGTTATTTTGTTGAGTTGGTCAATTTGCTTCAAACTGAGTAGGCAAATCAACTTTAGAGAGATGAAGTGTAATATAATGCTCTTTACTCAAAACAAGAGGAAAAGAGGTAAGGTAAATTTTAGAAGGGAGGATCTTCATCTAAAGGAAAAGGGAAACAATCTCAACAGAAATAAAAGCAATATTAAAAAATCTATGATATGAATAACCATGACACCAACAGGTGTTGGTTTAAGAATAAACAACCCAATGACCAAGATCACAAGAAAAAGGGAAAATGGAAATACAAACCATAGAAAAAGAATAAGCAACCCAAGGGACATGTTACTTATGAGGAATACGACTTAGAATCTGAGAGAGCACACGAGGTACTCATGACTCACACATCTTCTCAGTAGAAGGATGCAATGTGATATATTGATTTCGGTGCTAGTAAACACATGACTCGTGATAAATCATGGTTTGAGATATTTGAGACAAAGGAAGGCAAGCCAATGAGAATCACTGATGATAAGACCTACTGAATCTAGGGTGAAGGAGATGTTTACATTACTCTTATAGATGACATATGTCAAATTGAGAAGGTTCTCTATGTTCTTGTATTGTCAAACAATTTATTGTTTGTTCCTCAGATCTTGGATAGAAATATAGATGTTTTCAATGTTGAGGATGGCAGAAAGAGATGCTTCATCACCAAAAATAGAAAGCATGTAGCAACAAGTTCATACAATAATGGCTTGTTTATCTTAGATGCCATTTCTACGCCTCATGTTGCCATGGTGACAAACACAAAGGAGACCAATTCTCTTTGGCACAAGAGATATGGGTATCTGAGTTCAGGATATTTGCTCGAGTTGAGCAAATATGATATAGTGAAAGGACTTCCCAACCTTTTATCCACATTATCAGTTTTCTTGAATTGATTAGCAGAGAAGCAACATTGGATACCGTTTGAGGTCATCTCTTCATGAGCTAAGAAACCTTTAGAGTTGGTACACACCGATCTGTGTGGTCCTATGCCAAATAATTATGGTGTCAAGAGGTATTTTAAATTTTTTGTTGATGATTACTCATAGGAGATGTGGATTTTCTTTTTACAATTGAAATCTGAGGCACTTTTGTACTTTCAACAGTTCAAGAAGAGTGTTGAGAAAGAGTTCAGATGTTCCATCAAGACCCTTTGCTCATATCGAGGGTAGGAATATACCTCCAAAGAATTTTCATAATTTCTAAATACACAAGATTAAGAGACAACTGGCAACAACATATACTCCATAGCAAAATGGAGTTGCTAAGAGGAGGAACCATTCCATCATGGAAATGGTTCACTGTATTCTTAAAGGGGCACATCTTGAGCAACAGTATTGGGTAAAAGTAGTGAATACAAAAACGTACCTCTTGAATAGAGCACCCACAAGAGCTCTACAAGGCATGACTCCACAAGAAGCATGGAGTGGTAGGAAATCCTCCATTTCTCATCTAAGGGTTTCTAGATGTAAGGCATTCATGAACATTTCAAAATAGAAGAGGAAGAAGTTAGATGAGAAAAATTTACAGTGTATTTTTCTTAGTTATGATGAGCATTCAAAGGGATATCAGTTGATATATCCTATGATCAAGAAAACACACACCAATCGAGACGTGGTATTTGATGAAGCTTTCACATCATATAACACATATACAACTATATACTTGGATGAAGAGGAGCCTAAGAAAGAGACTCCACCCCCACAGAACAAGGTTCCAAAATGGTATACTAGCACATTGAGAGATTCAAAGTTGACTTCACTTCCAAATCTAACTCTAGATCGATCTTGTACTCATAGCATGACTCAGCAGATGAGAGCAAAGACATCAACTTCAGAGGTTGACGAGCTTTGCCAATAGTTTTATGAACTATATGTAGATGTAGAGGAAGACTGAGAAATAAATATGGATGATGAAAGGGTTTATATGTCTGCATTGGATGCGAATGAACCCACAACAGTTCAAGATGCCCTTAGTGAGCCTCAATAGAAGGCTGTTATGGATGCTGAACTTACATCTCTCATGAAAAATTGCATATGAAACCTAGTTTATTTACCTTCAAGAAAGAAGCCCATTGGCTGCAAATGAGTGTTCAAAGTGAAGTATAAGGTAGATGGAACTATTTATAAGCATAAGGCCCACCTTGTTGCAAAGGGATATGCTTAGAAAGAAGGCATAGATTATGAAGAGACTTTCACACCCACTATAAAAATGACTATCATTTGTGTACTTTGTGCTATGGCAGCTCAGTTCAGGTGGAAGTTACATCATATGGATGTCAAAAGTGTCTTCTTGAATGGTGACTTGCAAGAAGCGTACATGACCCAACCAGAAGGATTTGTGGTTGAAGGGCAAGAAAAAAAAGTTTGCAAGTTGGTCAAATCCTTGTATGGGTTAAAATAAACTCCACGAGCTTGGTACATCAAAATAGATAGTCATCTATTGCAGCATAGATTCAAAATAAGTCCTTCAGATGCTAATATCTATATCAAGAACAATGGTTATGACATAGTGATTTTGGTACTCTATGTGGATGATCTGATCATCACTGGTAGTTTAGAGAACATGCTTAATGCAATAAAAGATGATTTGAAAGAATATTTTGAGATGATAGATCTAGGAATTCTTCACTATTGTCTTGCTTTAGAAGTGGCTTAGAAAAATAATCATATCAGAGTAACACAAAAGAAGTATGCCAAGACATTGATTGAAAAATATCGCATGACAAATTGTAAGCCAAAATCAACTCCAATGGAACCGGGGCTTAAGTTATCACAATATGATAAATCTCCATAGGTAGATGGTACTCTCTATCGCCAACTGATTGGGAGTCTTATATATCTGACAAACACCAGGCCAGATCTTAGTTTTTCTATGGGTTATATTTCAAGGTTCATGTAAGAACCTAAGGTGAGTCATTAGAAAGCAGCAAAAAGAGTTCTTCATTATGTCCATGGTAGTACATAATATGGCCTGAAGTAAAAGAAGAATGACAATTTCTTCTTACATGGATACACAAAATCAGACTATACCGAATCCATTGATTATTCAAAATCAACTTCTGGATATGTTTTCCATCTTGGATCTAGACCTGTCTCTTGGCATAGTAAGAAGCAACAGGTGGTTGCTTTATCTTTTACAGAGGTAGAATATCACGTAGCATGTGGAGTAGTCTACGAGGTTATATGGTTGAGTTGCATTCTTACAAACATGGGTCTTCCAAAGAATATTCCACTTCACTTATTTTGCGATAATCAAGGTGTTTTGAATATTGTCAAGAATCCAATATTTCATGAGCGTACCAAACACATTGACACTCAATATCATTTCATTCGATATGAAGTTCCAAAGCACCACATACAACTCTAGTACATTCCCACTGATGAACAGGTTGCAAACATTTTCACTAAGGCACGTGCACGTGTCAAATTTGAATTGTTTCGCAATGCTCTTTGTATTTCTAAATAATGTAATAAGGGGGGATGTACTATAGTCATATAGTTTATTACATTATATAGTCATATAGTTTAGCACATTTTCAAGTACTTCACTTAGGGCATATTATAGTTAGGAAAGTTGGTTCATTTCGTTCCATTCCGTTCCATTCCATTCTCAAATGCCCGAACTACCATGATGTGCTATATATATTTTCCAACATTATGAATATAAACTAATGTTCATTTCACCTTTAGACCTACTCAATTGTCACATTGTTCCTAAAATGCTATGTGAGGACACCCCCCCAAGCTATATGTTCTATTGCCATCCATTCAAGAGAGTTCCAAAAAGTAACTATCCCCCTGAGGCCCCTTAAGTAGCCACTTCCATATGACCAACATCCCTCTAAAGTCTATTTACTGTTTTACACATAAAATCCAACAAGATTTTTATCTCTTGGATAAGCAAAAAATTTGTTTTACATTTTTCTAAGAGTCTTCAAACAACATATTGATGGTTTTTATTGTTTAAACCCCTAACATTCCATGATTGTATAATCATTGGTTACCTTGAGAGCAATAAAAATCTATTGGTCTCATCGATCCTCGAGTGATCAGTTTGTCTTCTTGAATAGCTATCAATTCCTTATTTGATTTTCTACCCACTCCTTGAGAGCTGATATTTTTGATCTCTTTTCCACCTAAGTTATCCCTAGAGTTGGCCTTTCCATGTTCTTTTTTGGTACACCCATGATGTCATCCTTAATTATCGGCTACTCTTGGTTATACACTATCAATGCATCTACAATCTCTGATTACGGTAACTCACTATACTCAATTACCTTATCTAGGATGGGAGGAGGTGAAATAGGGTCTTGAACATGGCTATTATTATTTTTATTATTCCCATCCATTCCTTCCATGAATTGTTCTTCTTCCTGGTCCACTAGTGTCTTGAAGATCTCATACCTATTGGAGGGCTTGAGTTGGGTTTGCTCTTTACATTTTTTTTTTCTTTTACCTTATACTTATTTTAGGCTATTCAAAACCATCTCCCTATGCTTCTTTACCCTGAGAAATATTGGTTGTTTCTTTGTTGATTGTTGAATTACCCTCATTAGGAATATTTGACATTCCTAGAGGAGCCTCCATTTTTATGTTCATATTGTTTGGGTAGGATCGAGCCAAATACCCATATTTGTGGTAAAATCCACACCTAAAGGGCAATGCCTCATAATCCAGTTGTTGAATCCAAGATAGTCCTACAAGTTTGAGTTTAATCTCTATCGACAAAGGCTGAATAAGATCCATTTCCATGCATAATATAGCATAAATGTTTGTATTTCCTTCCATTATATCTTTGGAAACATCCAAATATCTTCCAAGGGAATTTGTGATAATTTCCAATACCTGCTCACTCCAAAACTTCATTAAAAGTGCATGCAAACGGATCCAAACCGAGACAACAATGTGTTCAATTTGAGGATCAAATCCCACTCTCAAGGGCTGAACAAATAATCCTGTTGGACCATGATTCCTCTATTCTGATCCAAAACCCTATTTCTATCGGCAAGTAAAGAAAAACTAACAATAAAATATCCATTTCTAATAAACCACAAAGAATACTCACCAAAAGGCTCCTAGTTTTACCAGACCCATGAATGCAAAAAATTTAGGGTAGTGCGAATACCCATGAATTTATAGATCAAATCATGATTGGCTCTATATAAAAATATTTCTTCTACCATCCTTTGCTCAATGACAATCTTTGGTCTTGATTCTGATTATGGCAAGCATTCATTAACTCGTTGAAATGTTGATCTATTTCCAATAGTTGTAAAGAGCAATTTTAATGCAATTTTTTTGTGCTTCTTTAGTATCTATTGAAGATTTATCTTTTAACAAATCTGCAAAAGAACTATGTCTCTCCAAAAGAGGATCCAGAGGTGTCCCCATTGGATCCTCTTGGGGCAACAATCTTGTCTTCAATTCCATGGCAACCAGAAATCTCTTCGGCTACCCAACTGATAACTTTCTATTAGATCATGCATCATTAGTTGGGAGATTATTTTAATATTTCTTGCATGTAACAATTTCCTAATTAGGAGTATCGATCTTCTAGTTTGTAACCCTAAAGCATGTATTAAATAGGCTCTTTACTCAATGAATTAAGTACTTTTTTCCATCATCTTTGAAGGGCTTATTAGCTTTCTTCTCTCCTAGCTTTGGCTTCTTATCAACTTTTGTCTTAATCAATTCCTTTACATGTGATTGAATAGTGAGAGAATGACTTTTATGCCTCTATTTTTGAATCTATACTTAAATATATCATTGAGAGAAAGAGGGTCAAGTATTGTAAAGTAAATTGAAAGCATATAAAACACAATGGCAGTTATATCTTATATTTTAGAAATATTATTGAACACAATGTTGAGAAGCTCAATGTTCTTTCCACTATCATTAGTGTCCTTCCCATTATCAACTCCTTTGATAGTGTGAATATCCTCTTTCAACTTATTGAACTGACTAATGTACTCATTTATGGTCTCAAAATTCTTTAGTTTAAGGTTGCAAGCTCTGCCTCCAATCTATGAATTTGTGTAGAGTCAACATGTTCACATAGGTTTTAAAATGTATCCAATAGCTTCTTGGTATCCAAAGTGTTGCTGGAATGAGTGTCATAGATCTTATCATTATAAAGAGCAATAACACCAAGAGCCTCATCCTTCTTATCCTTAAGTAGGTGATTTATCTCATTAGAATCAATGTCTTGAGGGACCTCATTCACATATTTAAGCAATCCCTTACTTTAAAATAAAGCTTCAATATTTATTTTTTTAATGGCATAATTTGGTCCATTGAGCAAGGGTACATGCTGATCCATGGAATCCCTATCAAAATACAATATCCTATATATAGATATGACTATAAATAATACTGCAAATGCAAAGAGCTTGAAAAACTATGACTTAAACATTGAGCTCAAAACGCTTTTGTAAACAAAAGTTATGGCCCCAATATCACACAAAATACCACCAAAATCTTTCAAAAATGAAAAAATTGAAATATACCTTTACCAAATGGGATGATACCACATGTCGTCGATTGGATGACTATGGGGATGCTAACTAATGTCAATTATACATTATTTGAATGAATTGACTACCATCATTTGTCATTTAACTAAAGGGTTTTACCACTTGTATGTTGACTAGATAGGCCACTAGGAAAGGAATAGACAATTTTGGTGCTACCACATGACACTTCTATTCTAAAATTAGAGTGCGAAAGTTATTTTTAAATAGATGCACCATTGGATGATCAATAAATATGAGTTTGTAAGATGTCAAAATGTTATTGGATAGATTAGTTTTTAAATGTAAATAGTTGAGTTGTCCACACCATGTCGATCCCTATGTCAAAAAAAATATATTTTGGGAGGCGTCAAACTCTATATCTCCTCTAAGGCACAAATCGTTAAGCCCCCTCTTCTAGCCACTAAAACACCTAGGAATTCTAGGCCTAAAGGCTTTGGGCATAGTTTTGAAACTTGGTGTGCAATAATCCAAGTGTATTAGCCCTTAAAAAAATTAAGGGTGGGGTTTGAACCTATAACCTATGGATTCTAGCAACCTAACCAAAGCTCTGTTGGCCACCATGAAGTTTTTAAGGCTGAAACAAAGCACCAAAATTCAACAATAGAGCCCTGCAATCACAATATGAAGGTCCAAATGATATCAAAATGAGGTAAATGATATATGGATAAAAATATTATTTTGAGAGCTTTCAAACGGTGTAAAGAAAATTTAAAACAAAGTTGTGATTCAAAATTTATGAGCTCTGCAAAGGTAGCTGTACAGGGTCTGCCCAAGGCCTTGAAAATAGTGGACAAAATGTGATTTCCAGAGGTGAAAGTAAGAACGAATACTGAATGAAATATGGAGTGTGTTATATGGTTGGAAAGCTCTCGGAAAGGTCTTTACAATGATGTATTTCTTGTAGCAAATGGATAAATACAATAGAAGTTATACACCTCCAAATTAGTTAGTTCAGACTTTTTTGTAAAATCTGGACTGCAACATACAAGAAAATGCAACAGGTTGAAAAAATAAAATTTTCACCTTTTAATTTGGGTTTTATCATACACCAAACTTGTACAATTCAATAGTAATCATATTAATCTATTTTGGAACTCAAACCTAAAGAATCTATGGTAGTTACAAACAAGGTAACAGTTCAAGACTATTACAACTGCAATATTCCTACACTTACACTTGTACAAAACTATTACAAAGTGGTTACATATTCTGTTGCGCCTTCTAATCTGAAAATGCACACATGTCAGCATCATTTTTTAACATTCTTCCCCTTGATGTTGAAAGGGATCAGAAGACTATTTCTTAGTTTAAGAAATTGAGCTTTAGCAACACCTTTAGTGAAAACATCAGCCAACTGATCATGGGTGCTGTAATACCTCAACTCAACTAATTTATTTTCCACCATATCACGGATGAAATGGTACTTCATGTCAAAATGCTTAGATTTTCTATGGTGGACATGGTTCTTTGCCAACTGTATGGGTACTTATATTGTCACAAAAAATTATAGGAGGACCACTTGGTTTCTCACCTATCTCATCCAACACTTTCTTGAGCCATAAGGTTTGAGCACTGGCTGAAGTAACAACAATATATTCAGCCTATATTTAAGAGAGTACTACTGATACTTGCTTCCTTGAGCTCCAAGTGATCAACCCAGATCTAAGAGAAAAATAATTTCTAGATGTATACTTTCGGTCATCCAAGTTGCTGCCCCAATATAAGTCACTGAAACCAACTAGCTCCATCTCTTTAGCAGGATAGTAATGTATACCAAAGTCAACAGTACCTTTAGCATACCTTAAAATTCGCTTTGCAACCTTCAAATTCAAGAGAGATGGCTCACTCATATACCTAGAAACAAGTGAGACAACATGTGCAATATTTGGTCTGGTATTTGTGAGAAACATCAAGCTCCCAACAATGCTCCTATAATTGATCACATTCACCTTTTCAGTCCCATCATAATTGCATAGTAATTCACCATGAGAAATGGGAGTAGGGACTGGTTTGCAACTATCCATGTCATACTTTTTCAGCATATCCTTGGCATATTTAGTTTGAAAAATTAAGATTTTATCCTTACTTTGATGCACCTCCATACTAAGAAAATAGTGCATAAATCCTAAATTCTTTATTTCAAACTCACTCATCATGGCAACCTTAAATTTTTATTTCAACATGGAACTACTACCCATATAAATCAAATTATCAACATAGAAAAAAAAAAAAAAATATCATTACCTTCTTTCTTGAAGTATAGGGTAGGTTCACTTTTGCTTTTCTTGAAGCCACTCTACTGAAAGTGTCCATAAATCCTAGAGTACCATGCTATAGGTGCTTGTTTAAGGCCATACAATGCCTTCTTCAACTTGTAGACATGTTCTTTACCTTTCACCTCAAATCCTTGAGGTTGCTATACATACACTTCCTCATCTAAGTACCCATTCAAGAAGACACTTTTTACATCTAAGTGATGTACAATCCACTGCTTTTGGGTAGCCAAAGCAAGTACCATCCTTACAATTTCTTGTCTGGCTACAGGAGCAAAAGTTTCTTCATAGTCAATTCAATTATAAAGCCTTTAGCCATAAGTCTAGGCTTGTGTCTTTCAATGCTGCCATCACTATTCTACTTAGTCTTATAGACCCACTTAGAACCCACACATTTCTTTCTCTTGGGCTGTTATACAAGCTCCCAAGTGTCATTCTTGTCAATGGAATTGATCTCCTATTGCATTGCTTGCATCCAAACACCATTAGTACAAAATTCTTCATAACAAGACGGTTCAAAATCAGCAATAGTCATCAAAGCATAATTAACAACATCTCCTTTTGGCTCACCTTCATCTTCATCACCATACATATGCATATTCTCAAGCCTTTGAACAACTTGGTCAATTTCTTGAGCTTGGCTTCTAGTAAGTCTTCTATGAAAATTGCTGTCCAAAACCTGAGTAGGAGGATGAATTTGAAGTGCCTTTTCCCCCTTTTTGTCTTCATAACATCTGAAAAGATGTTTGGAGAATCATCACTTGAAGAGGGACTAAAACTGCTTTGTTTGGGACTATTTGAAGAGCTGGCTGGTGGACTTGGTGGGATTGATTTTAAATTGGGCTGCACATTATAAGAACTAGGCTGCACATTAGAGGAACTTCCACCACTACTGCCATCATCAACATAAAGATTTTGATGACCATATACTCCCCCTTCATAAAAAATCACATCTCTAGACACCACCACTTTGTGAGTTTTTGGGTTATAAAGCATATAGGCCTTAGTATTTTCATAAGAGCCAATAAATATATATGCTTCACTCTTAGGATCAAGCTTCTTCCTAAGTTCATCAGCCACATGAGCATAAGCCAAACAACCAAAAAATTTGAAGTGGTTAACATTGGGTCTCTTTTCATACCATAACTCAGAGTCATCTTCTCCAATGAGCTAGTGAGACTCCTATTCAGTATGTAGACTGCTATATGGACTGCATCAATCCAATACATATTGGTAAGTCTCTTATTTTACAACATACTTCTTGCCATCTCAACAACTGTCCTATTTTTTCTTTCTGCCACTCCATTTTGCTATGGAGTATAGGAAGTTGTGAATTACCTTTTAATGCCAACATTATTATAAAATTATTTAAACTCATTAGAACAAAATTCACCACCATTATCTATCCTTAAAAATTTAATGCTACAACCACTCTGATTCTCAACAAAAGATTTAAAATATTTGAAACAAGAAAATGCTTCATCCTTATGCTTCAAAAAATACACCCAACACATTCTAGAAAAATCATCAATAAAGGTAAGAAAGTAAGAGTTGTTACCCAAGATTTTGGTTTGCATAGGCCCACAAATATTAGAATGGACCAATTGGAGTGGGTATGAGGACCTCCATGATTTTACTTTAGGAAAATTCTATCTTGCATGCTTGACCAATGCACACCCCTCACAAACACCTTTATGCTCCTCTACCTTTGGTAAACCATAAACCATCTCTTGAGAATTTAGCAGCCTTAAACTTGCAAAATTCAAATGACCATACCTGAGATGCCACAACCAACTCTTGTTTTCAACAACAACATTAGTAAGGCTGCCCCCTTGTCCTCCAAACTTCAAAAGAAATAATTTATTGCTGGTCATAGGAATTGTAGTAACAATCCTATTGCTATTGTTCTTATCATAGATGGTGCATTTCTTATCATCAATGACTACCTTGTAGTTCTTTTCACATAGCTTCCATACACTTAAAAAATTATGTTTCAAATCTGGTGTATAATAGATATGATGAACACGTTTCTTACCTTCTTTTGTGTTCACTTCCATTACACCTTTTATAGCCACCTCCAAAGCCTTGTCATCTCCAAGTTTTATCTTGGACTTGAAGGACTCATCCATGGAAGCAAGAAGATCCCCATTTCCTATAATATGATTTGAGCAACCAAAATCAAGTATCCAAGTCTCTTTAAGGTTTTGATCAGCCTTTTTGTAGGCCAAGAAGAGGTTGCTTGTAGTAGCCTCATTCGCATTAGTATAGTTGACGCTCTTGCCTTCATTTCCTGCCTTCAACCTACACTCCTCATAATATTCACACTTTTTTCAATGATAGCATTGTATGTTTCTTTAATCAAATTTACCTCTTCCTCTACCTACTCCTCCTCTTCTACCACCTCTTCCTGTTGAAGAATTCTGATTTTGGTCTCTTCCTTGGCCATTTCCATGTCCACTAGAGCTTGCTCCATCACCCTTTGAAATTATAGCTTTAAAAGCAAATGCCTTGTCATCAACTGCAATAATAGTTTCCCTTAGCCTCTCCTCATGCGGCATAAGAGATCCTATCAAATTATCAAACTCAAGAGTAGACAAATATTTACTCTCCTCAATAATAATGACTACATGATTCCACATTGGGATGGGAGTCATCAAAAACTTCTTCAAAATGATCTCTTTTTCTATCTTAACTCCAAGAGTTGCCATTTTATTGACAACTGCCTTCACCCTCACACAATAGTCATCATTCTTAGTTTCTTGCATTCTAAGATTCTCAAACTCTCTCCTTAGTGTTTGCAATTTTATCTCTTCAACATTGTCACTGCCTTGGTAGCCTTATTTTAAATACTTCCATGCATATTTAGTTGTATTACAGTCAGCTATCATTAGGAATAAACTCTTTTTTGAGGTTGATTATATGTGGTAAAGGGCTAAGGAGTTTTTCATATGTGCATCCTTCTTTGCTGTTTTATCTGTTGCTACAAGTGTGGTCCAATATACTGGTTCTGTGCATCCATCTTCTACAATATCCCACAGACCTTTTCCCATTAGCAAGGTCTTCATCTTGATTCTCCAATATTCATAGTCATCTCCATTAAACTCAAGGATTGACAATGAGTTAGTGTTGTTGGCCATTACACCCACACAACTATGAACCTGTAATAAACCTCACAAAACAACTTAAAAAATGGTTAGCAAGACCACAGGTGAACTCTCCAGCCGAACAAATCTCTAATGCCAAATGAAATTTTGAAGGCTCCAAATAAAGATTTGAAGGCTGAAACAAAGCACCAAAGTTCAACAACAACGCACTGTAGTCACAATATGAAGGTCCAAATGATATAAAAATGAGGTAAATGATATATGAATATAAATATTATTTTAATATATTTCCAACGGTGTAAAGAACATGTAAAACAAAGTCTTGAGTCAAAAGTTATGATCTCTGCAAGGTAGCTGTATAGGGTCTGCCAAGGGCCTGGAAAAAAGTGGACAAAACATGATTTTCAGAGGTGAAAGTAAGAACGAATACTAAATGAAATATGGAGTGTGATATATGGTTGGAAAGCTCTTGGAAAGGTCTTTCCAATGGTGTATTACTTGCAGAAAATGGATAAATGCAGCAGAAGTTATACACCTCCAAACTAGGTAGTTCAGGGTTTTCTGTAAAATCTGGACTGCAACATACAAGAAAATGCAGCAGGCTGAAAAATAGATTTTTACCTTTTAATTTGGGTTTTCTCACACACCAAACTTGTAAAATACAATAGTAATCATATTAATCTATCTTGGAACTCAAACCTAAAGAATCTATGGCAGTTACAAACAAGGTAACAATTCAAGACTATTACAACTACAATATTCCTACATCTACACTTGTACAAAACTATTACAAAGTGGTTACATATTATCTTGTGCCTTCTAATACTAAAATGCACACATGTCAGCATCATTTTCCAACACGCCAAGCTGACCATCCTTTGGCACACAAAAGAAAATGGATACACCATGTTAAATAAATTGGCTACATGTAGAGGGAGCACATGCACACCATAAAGCTACCATATCCTACCAAACAGCACACATCCTTCCACACATTTGAACCCATGGCCAATTATCTTCAAAATGCTTAGTCCAACCATCAAGGTAAGGCACCCAAAAACATTTAGGTATGCAAAAAGTAATATTCCTCTTCAAAAGCAATGTCTCCATGTTGGAATATATTACATTATTTGGTACATGCTAATATACCATCTTTGGTACATCTCTAGATTAAGGAGTGTCCTAGTTTAGAAGTTGAGTATTTACTTTATGCAATGTAATAAATGTACAAGTATTATTAAAGTGTGCAAAGTATTTTGGTATTGTAAATGTGCATAATAGTCCATACACACATGATAGAATAGGAAGATAAAGAGTCTCTAGAAGAGTGAAGTCCAAGAGTGATCCATATGAATGATCACATCAGATTATATATGTATCCTTGTATACATGACACAAATATTAAAGGAAATGACATATCATGATTTGTAATATTTTCGTGAGCATTTATTAATGGCACTTCTATGAGTAGTTGTTAAAGTTATTTTTGAGTTTTATACTTTTATAAATATTGCCATTATCATATATATTGCATTGCAATTTTATTTTAGATCATTTAGTGAATTTTATCTTAAGTATTTAGATTCAAAAGCTAACAATGATATCAAAGCTACAACAAGGTTGTGACTTGCACAGGTTTTAAAGTTGCAAAGAATATTTCCACTGGTTAAGGAGAAACCGGTGAAGTGGTATTGAATTTGTCGATGGCTTCCATAGAGACCCTTTTGATAGTTGTCAATTGTTCTAAGAATTATACTCCATTTACCTTTTCCTCAAACCTATCCATGATTAGGTTTGCAAGTTGGTCATAGTCAATGAAAAGTGAGTGTGAGGGAGATTTACCACTCTCTTGCTTTTCATTTAAAAGAGGCCACCAAAAAATTGAGTGCAACATTTTATTCTTAAATGCTATAGAGATCTTACATGCTAACGATGTGTTGAAAGTGCTCAGTTGGAGTCATTGTATCCTCTTTGGTAAAATATGGTAGGGATTTTAAAGTGGAATTCAAGACCTCATTCTAGGTCATTGGTGCTATTTATGGCTACAAGGGACCTCCATCATCCCATGTTAGAAGCCTCTTCTAATTTGTATTGTGAGGAGCAATCATGTTTTTTTATTAATTTCTTTGTCTAGTACCAAAGTTGAGAGGGGGAAAAAGCAATTGAGGATTTACTCTTGCATTAGATCTTGTGGTAGACCTTGAGATCATGAAACAATGGGCCTAATTTTTGTTGCCTTGTTTGGATTCTCCTTTCTCTTGTACAATAAAGTCACTAGGTGATAAACACTTAGTACTAACCAAATAGAGGTTCCCATTGTAACCTCATCATGTTTCTTGATAGGTGGTTTCTTTAGGTTCTTTGACAACAAAGTCACTAGGAAAATATTTAAGGTGCTTTCGCAAGTAGGGGATTGAGGCCTTCACTAAAATATCAATCTAAGTTTTGATCATAGAATACATGTAGTAATTTTGGTGCCATTTGGCATGCCAATTTTAATAATTGGTGGTCAAAATGACCCTTTACACCTCGAGCATGATGATTTCCCATGGATGTAGTTTTATTTGAGTACATCTGATGCCCATACCTCACTTAGAGCATAAGTCTTGGGAAGTCTGTGGAGTGTTAAATTTAGCTCCTTTGGATGACCTCCAATATTTTTTACCAAGGTCAGTCAATATTTGGTGATTTTTCTTCTACGCTAGCCTAACCTACTGGGTGCTTGTTAGGGAAAATGGAAAGAGATAAAAAGTAGTGAATAACTAAAAGAAAAAATAGAAAAGCAATAAAAACTATCTAGCCTAAGCTACAACTAGTACTGCTCCAAATATTATAGTTCCCATTCTACACTTTAATGGGATTAGTGAACACATGAATCAAACATGATTGTATTAAAGTGAATATGGTCCCAATTACAATGTTAGGATCAAATAATAAATGCGAGCAATAAATGTAGAAATAAAAACATAGAAGAATAAAGCAATACACGAGACATAAATTTAATGTGGTTCACCCAATATGGGCTACGTCCACGAAGAAAATAACCAAGCCTTTTATTTCATCCAAAAAAATCGTAAATGGTTACAAACTACTACAGATCCGCTATAACTTCCTCTTCACTCTATCGCCATCAATTTACCATACACAGTCACACACACTACAATACAATATAGCCGCCATACATTATCCTCTTATAAAAGTACATTATAATTTTAGGGTAAAAATGCGTTATAATTTTAGGTTAAAAATACATGCCTAAAATCAGGCATATAGTATGTGACCTAATAATAAATGGTCCAGATTTACATAGAGGAAAAAATAGCCCCCCTCGACCCCCTATGGCGACACTAGTAGGGGGACGATGCCTCCCCTACACCCCCCCTTCATGGAGTGGGTCCAAGTGCGGTTGAAAACAAGGCCTCCGAATTAATCAGGCTCCACAACCAACACATAAGACTACAAATCCAAAGAATCCCTTGTGAAATCCTAGATAGAAATACTAGAGTAGTCATAGCCCCCCATAGAAAGATACATATATACTCAAACTAGGATAAAGATGCTAAAATATTCATAAATCTTTGTATTCATGTTAAATAATATTACATTCATATAAAATTGAAAGAGTCTCAATGGCTTGTACATGCTATGACCCAAGGCTCGAGTCTAGACTGGAATACAAAATAGAAAGAGGAGGAAAAATTGCTCAATATTAGATACTAAACATGACAACAACTCAACCTCCTTAGCCTAGCCCCAAATATGGCTATTTGTAATATTTACATCAAAATTTAATGTGGCTATGGGTGGGAGTGACTACGTAATTTTTTATTGTTGAATCAGAGGGATTGAGCTGCATTTAATTATAGAAGGTCAAAGTTGATTGGGGGGTCAAGTCACCATAGATGTCTTCACAAGTGGCATGATCTCCTTTCAAAGGTGTCATTAATTAATTCATCCTCTTCCATGGAAACTTGAGATCAAGCAATATATTTTATTAATGGGAGATTGCTTTGATGGTTGTAACCTTGTCATTTCTTGATTTCCAGTCCATATTAACACTTTTCCTTCTTTTATGTTGGTTTACTAGATTTTGACAATTGCTTGGTCTTGAACCTTTCCTTCAGTGATCTGGTTGCTCCAAGAGCTCCAATTCTTGTATTTTCAATTAGCGTTGATATTGATTGGCATAACTTCTAATGTTGACTTGCTCCTTTTGGTTATTGATTCCTCAAAGATACCTTTGTGTGGGATTCCACCAAACCTCATTTGATGGGCATGCTTCTGGTCGTATGGATTTTTCATGCTCTTCTTGCCTCTCTCACCACTATGCATCTAGGGAATTTGTGTGTAGATTAACAAGGTCTAGTACCCTTGTTGAATTCTTGCTTGACTTAAACCATCCTCCTGTTTATTTCCCTCAAAGGTCCTTGGGATTCCCCTTATGGGTATGTTGCTTGTGTCATTTGTTAGTTTTTGAGGATATATGCAGTGGGAGAGATCTAACACAGGTCTTAATAAGATGCAAGGAATATAAGAGAAAGTGATTATGCAATATGATTGAAATATACTATAAATAGAAGTGGTGAAAATACAATGCAATATGGAGGTGATGGTCACTCCATTAATATAAGCTAAAGAACTACATTGTACTCCATACAGGAGTTCTACCACTATCTACTACTATCTACTACAATGCACTTGATATGTTTGATATGTTCTTGATATTATTGATCTATCACTATGAGGCCCTTTATATAGGAAAAGAGATTCCTTGGCCAACACTCTACCTAGAAGTACAAGGGGACACCTTGCATATTACAACTTGTACATTGACATTTATTACATTGCTTGAAGTAAGTAGCTAACTTCCCCCTAAAGTAATCTCCTACACTAACAATGTACCAAAGGTGCTACATTTACATGACCCAAATGATGTAATATATTCTAACTCTAACATCATTGAGCAACTACACCTAGATATATGGAGTGCTTCAACCTAATATTTGGAAGAGGGTATCTTGTTTTGTGGCCTATATTTTAGAGTGGAAAATGGGTCTTGATAAAGTAAGCTAATAGAGGCCCTACCACCAACATAACCCTTTTAGTTACCATCAGAAGGGTTATAGTGTTCCTAATGATGGTGGGATGTGGCTTAGTCATCACTAAAAAGTCTATTATCATTTTTTGGCTTGATCTGGGCAAATGACTTTGCCTCATAGCATGGGGATCATCAAGCATGCTAGTAGTATTTGGTACAAACTACCCCTTGTTGACATCTTCTTTAAATTAGCTACTTGATATGTGTATGGATCTTCACGGCCTCTCATCTACTTAGCTTTGGGTTGTGGTCCTATTTAACTTCTCTTTATAGAAAAGGTCTACCCCTCTATAGTGAAGTCTCACTACAGATGGTTTCCAAGAAAGGCAAGAGATTTTTCTGTGTAATAGACCTTTACAATATGATTTATAAGATTATTTTTTAAATTAAAGAAAATATGTTGAAAAGCATTCTAGATTGTGTTATCTCAAAGGAATAAGGTGGTTTTCTTCATGGTAATTTTTTTTTAGGGTGTAATAATTGCATAGGAGGCCATACATTCTCATAATTCCATGAAAAAACTTGGTATGTTTATAAAATTAGATATGACCAAAACATATGATAGGTTTTGTTGGTATTTTCTACATTATATTCTCAAAATGTTTAGTATTGATCAAGGTTGATGTGAATGGATTAGATATTATAGCACTTTAAAATATTCTATTTTGATCAATGGTTCCCCTATTGGATACTTTGAGTCATCCCGTACACTCAAAAAAGGTGGTCCACTATCTCTTTATCTATTTAATAGTCTTACAAAGGTAATAGTGAGAGCTTAAGGTAAAAATGGAAGAACAAATAAAATGTATTTAGGTTGCAAGAAATGGTCCCTTTGAATATCATCTCCAATTTGTTGATGAAATTTTTTATTTGGGTCACCTCTTGATTAGTGAGGCCATAGATTTTTAATCAATATTATCATACCATGAGAATGCTACTAGATAATTGGTTAATACTATAAAATCAAATATTTTTGTTAACATTGCTTTAGATTTACAATGGATTATTATGGATAGTTTAGTGTTTAAAATTGACTGATGGATCAGAGTATGCATTGAGGAATATTCTCACATAGTTTTTAGCAATCTAGCTATACTCTCATAGGATCTAGCCATATAAAATATTTACACAAATACATGCATTCAGTAACATACTAAATAATATTATCTATAAATATTTTAATACCTGTAATGCAAGTATAATGTGATGCAAGGCCTATTATCACTATCTCATTAATTACATTACTTTATCTTCAATATATACACGTGGATATGAGAATCTCCACATTCACAAATCTTGACCTTTCTACTTACATAAACTCTTCATCTCCTCAAACACACAAGAGATCTAACTCTTCATATTTCTTATGGGAGAAATATATTAATGACTCCACATAATAACAAATCTCTTATTGACTTCACATATCTACATAATAAAAAACCTCTAATGACGACATTCACTAAAATACAAACACTTACATAACTCCTTACTTACATGACACCTACTATATACTCAAATAATTACATGTTAGGAACATTCTAATTAAAATAAGCACATCCACATAAATATTGCAATAAAAACAATAATTCATGAAAGAACAAAATATTGCAATACAAAATGTAAATGCAAAAATATATATCAATCTTACAAATCACAATATGGAATCATGTTGGCAGTTTTGCCACATTGATTTTTTTTTGTAAAAACTTCCAAGTATAAACATGAATTCTGCATTTTTGTTGTTCTCTTCAATGTTTTGGTATTTTCGCTGATTTGTTTTGGCATGTTCGCTGGTATAAATCTTTCTTTCAAAGCCTCTTTCCATGCTTTCACCAATAAAGACGTTTTCACTAGCAAGAGTCAAACTTTAGATGACTTCGCTAAAAGAGGGGTCTTGGCTAGCGAAAATAAAAAAGAGATGTATTCGCTAGCGAAACTAAAAAAGATATGTATTCGCTAGAGAAAAAAAAGAGAGATGTATTTGCAAGTGAAAATATGGAAGGATGTTTTCACCAACGAAAATAGAATTAAAATGTTTTCGCCAACGAAAATAGAATTAAAACGTTTTCGCCAGTGAAAATAGAATTAAAACGTTTTCATCGAAAAAAGGGAGTTTTTGCCAGAATTCATGCATTTTGATGGTCAAAGTCAAATTCTCCCTTCTTTATAGCCACATTCCATTTTCTTGAGCAAAAACCATGGTTGGGCATCCATTTTTGCCATATCTAAATTTTGTCAAATTTTGCCTAAGTATGGAATGAATTTCGCAGCAAAAACATATTCTATGCCTTTTTGCCAATGAAATCCCTTTCTAGCAGTTTCACCAACAAAATTCCTTGCTGGAAGTTTCGCCAGTGAAATTCCTTGCTGGCAGTTTCATAGTGAAGTTATTTTTTGGGCATTTTCTCCTCCAGGCATAGTGAAAATCATCTTCGGGTAAAGTCACATCGCAATTCATTTGCCCCTTTTCTAGCAAAATTCCATTTTCGCCCAAGCGCCAAAAAAATATTTTTTTGGGTATTTTCATCTCAAGTTGGAGTGAAATTCATTTTCGTCCCTTTTCTAGCGAAATTCCATTTTTGCCCAATTCCTTAGTAAAAGAATTTTTCAAGCAAAATGCCTTAGCGAAAACATTTCGGGCGTAACTCGAGCGAAAGCTCATTTTAGGTGCAAGATTGAGCGAAAGTCCATTTTGAAAGTGACAATTATTTCTTCCATTATTTCAGTGTACATCATTTTTGGAAAAGACCGAGGATTGGTGAATTCAATTCATGGGTAAGGAAAGTAACATCTCTCAAATTATTGCTGAGGAGTGGCCAAAATTAAATACTACATCTTTGACACTGGTGTGATCTTGTTGATTTCAAGGTGCCATTCACTATGGTAGATGTTCATTTTTAAGGCACCATCATGGAGATTAAAATTTGGCCGATGATTCCTTCTAAGTCTCGATATGCCATGTGATGAAATTATTGGCCCCTTCCCAAGGCGTTATTTGATTTATTTGTTACTATTCCTGAAAAGAGTGTTGTCGCTGACCAAGAAAAAATATGCCACCATTTGCTTTAATGCTTATTTAATTTTTGAGGTGAAATCTTATATAAAAACTAAGAAAATTGATGTAAGAAAGGAGGAAAATTCTGCTAAAAAACTCTTTGAGTTTAATTTATGCATCAATTGAAAGACTTTGCCTCTGGTTCCTGGATCATTCGTGTATGTGATTTTTTTTACCTATTATTTCTTCTATATTCATTACTTTTTTAGATAAGTTAAAATATTGCATTTGAATTTAATTTATGATGGAGTGTTGAAATATTAACTGGAAATCATATTTAAAATCTGTGATTGGTTCCTATTTTCTTCTTTCTGATGAATGTTGGTTAGAACTTGATTTGATGATTTAGTTGTTAGTTCATTCCCCACTCTATTTTTCTGGATTACAACCATATTTTCCATATATTTCTATTAATTTCTCTCCCTAAGCTTTACACTAATTTTTAGATTAGTAAGGGAATGGGCCCTCTCTGGAGATTGGCCCAAAGGACATCTCTTTCCTTCGGCCTTTCAATGTTGGTCGGGTCTAGGGCACATATTTTTACACTTAGGCAGATTTGTGACCAACAATTTTTGGCATGCCCGGTGGGACCCCGAAAGTTCCATCTTAAACAATATTAAGGTTTGATATTCGTATTTTACTGTTTGATTAGAACATCTAGCGACTCAGTTTTACCCAGAAGCCTCCGAACGTGAAGTTGGTGAAAGCTTTACTTCATGATCACAAGATCTAAGGCCAAAAATTCAAAAAATCCTATTGAGTTATTTGAGCTTGACACCCAAGTTTTAGGAGAGCATCCTAGGTTAGTCACTTTGACTATCCCATCAATTGCAATATCTTCATAGGTAGTTGGTGTGTATTTTTTCCTTCAAGTCCCTCTAGTACTGCCACTACCTTTCCTCCTCAAGCAAACACTTCAGTCCAAATGGCTCAAAATCCACTACCACCAAGATAGTTTCTAGCCTAGAACCATTTTAGAGCTTTGAATATACAAGCTCAAAATCCAATCCCACCAGCAGCATTGAAGGCTTTGCATACTTACAATGGTACGGTAAAAATAACTTATGAGCATGTTCAAGATGTGGATTATTTAGCAACTATTCATAGCATCACAAACGAAGATGTCATGGTTATATTACTCGTGCTCTATCTCATAGGGAAGTTGTTTTACTGGTACCAATCCTTACCACCTACCACTATTACCAGATGGGACAAGTTGGCTGAGTTAATGATAAAAGACTTCAATGAGCAAGCAGATCCTTTTTCTTTGTTGTATCAATTTACTAACATTCAGAGGTATCCATAGGAGGAAATCATTGAATTCAATATTAGATTCGCTCAAACTTGGTAGAGAGGCCTTGACGGTCTTCGACTGACCCTTGATAAACCGTATTTTATTATCTTCAAGCCTTCAATTATAATATTAGCATGACCATCCTTTAGTCCAATGTTGATACATTTTTGACCTTATTCTCTGCTATACAAAAACCTGAAGCTGATTTAATTGCTGTTGGTAAGCTCCCGTCGAAAAATGACTATGTCAATCTTTCCTGATCTCCCACAACATATATATTCCAATACATATTCTTAGCCTCTACCCATGTCCCCCATGTATCCCATCCCTTCATGGAATCCAAGTTCATCTCAAACCTCGATAGTTTTTGTCCCACAAGTGCCTACTCCCTCCATTCCACAACTGCCTGCTCCAATTCCATTCCTAGCACTGCTATCTCCGCTAGTACCACTACCATTACCAGCTTCTCCAACACCCTCTAATCATGATCCTCAAGAGAAGTTGCTTCTAGAGATGTAATAAATAAACTCAGTAATGAGAGTGATGAGCAATGAGATCAAAACCATTAAGAAAAGGCAAGCTGAGAGAGATTTCCAGCCTAGGAGATTTCAACCTCCATCGATCACTAGAGAGCAAGCAACTTTGACCAGCAAGATGCCTAAAAGGAATCCAACGGTGTTGACAAATGAAGAAGCTAGCCCATTAGACAAAATGTATTAGTGTTCTACTTGTAATGATCCGCATGGCGAAGAAATGTGTATGGTTCATCTGAACTATGGGCAGGCATTGGCAGACAACTCTTCTGGTGGTCAGATAAACATGATTAGAGAAGCCGATCATAACTTTATGGCCTCTTCCATAAAATAAGTTTTAGTTCTCATGATATCTAGAAAAAAATTGATCACAGTGGACCCAACTAAGTTGAAGCCATTGAAGGTACCTACAGAGCCGAAGGTGCAAAACAAAAAAGAAGTAGTCACAGGCGAAAGTACCTAGCGCAACATCTAAATCGAAAGAACCTATCCTGTTAAAATATCTATTACCCACACAAGCGAAGGAAATATTACAAGAAAAAACTTCAACTTCACAAACATAGGCTGAGAGGAAGGAACAAGTAAAAGAACGCCTTAAATATCCATATTTGACCAAGCGCCAGAGGGTGGAAGCCATGCAACAGTATCGAAGCAAGTATGAGACTATTGATGAAAGGAGGGAGTCTAGTTAATATGCATATAACATTGTTTAAGAACTAAAGAAGATCCTTGCCAAGGTTAGTTCTATGATGCATTGCAATTGCCTAGATAGGTTGATTTACTGCAAGAATAATTGAAGTTTGTTAAAGATAAAAAGAAGAATACCACTTAGATGATGCTAGCTCAGACACTTACAACTTCAACTATTATAAAGCATAAACCATCGCTATTTTATTTATCTCTCAGGATGGAGTGTTGGATTGTGCATAACTGCATGATCGACTCTGGTATTGCGATGACTATCATACCAAAGGCAGTTTGTGATGTTATGGATATGGAGTATACTAGGAGTTGCTCGAGAGTTTTACAATTGGAAGGTACTCCTGTAAGAATAGTAGGTGTCATCAAAGATATCCCGATTATACTGCATAAGATACCTCAAATCACTATGATCCAAGAGGTGGTTGTAGTTGACCTAGAGCCATATTTCAGCATGTACCTTTCAAGATAATTCACTTCCAAATTGGGAGGTTATCTCTCGGATTACTCTCACCTGGAAGTTCCTTTCAAAGGGAAAAGAATCTGAATCTACAATGAGAAGTCTTCCATGTTTCATAGAGAGGATCGAAGAAGAAAATCCCATAGATTCTATCAACATGGTCATTGAAGAACTAGAAGAATTGGATTTAATGAAAGAGACTCTGGATGAGCTTCGTATAGAAGATGAATTTTTAATGAGTGATTTTAATGCAATGATGGAAGCTGAGATTGGTTGTTACTCCATTAATAATCTTGAAAAGGCTAAATTGAAGGTTTTTGATGATCAATATCCTATTCCAGATCAATTGTGGAAGCTCTACTTTACTGGTGCAAGATGCAAAAATGGTGCAGGAGCTAGAGTTATTCTCATTTTTCTTCTAGCATATAGAAGACATATTCATACCGATTGACCTGGAGTTGTACCAATAATGTTGTTGAGTATGAAGCACTGTGCCTAGGCTTAAAGAAAGTAGAGAAGCTTAGGATCAAACAACTCCATATTTTTGGAGATTCAAAACTGATTATCAATCAAGTGACTAACGAGTGTGTCTCCAACTAGTACTATTTGAAGGTATATCGCAAAAAAGTTTAGAAATTGATTGAAGCTTACACAACATTGAGCATCTGAGCGATTTCACGAGAATAAAATAAACACGTAAATATTTTGGCATCCCTTGCTGCTAAAATTTATCCAGTTGAGCACATGGTGAAAAAACCAAATATCGTGAGGTTGGTTTATAGGCCTTCAGTTCCTAATAAGAATATCTACTAGCAAGTGTTTGAAAATTATGAGCAGACCATGAATTTCCTAATAAAATAAGCTAGTAGTGTGGAAGGAATAATGTTGGATGAAGAGGAATCTGAAGGGCTGATCCAGTTAAGAAATAATCATATCCCTAAAGGATTGATTTCATTCAAAAGTATCTTTGATCAGAATGACAAAGCTGAAAAACACAAGATCAAAGTATATGAGAAGGAGTACACAGAGCTGCAGTTGGAACCCGAAATGTTAATCAAAGTTGGTATTGATTGCACTCCAAAAGAACTTGAGCAAATCAAGGAGCTATACCATGAATTTCTAGACATTGTCACCTGGATTTACTAGGACCTTAAATGTTACAATAATAATGTGATCCAACATACTATTGAACTGTAGGAAGGAGTGAAACCCTCCAGGAAAAAACAAAGACCAATCAATCTCAAAATTGAAGTTCTGATGAAAGCTGAACTATTGAAGATGCTGGAAGCTAGAATTATTTACCCAATCAAGTATTCTACCTGGGTAGCTAATTTGGTCCCTGTGAAGAAAAGTATGAAGATATTCACCTGTGTGTTGATTTCCAAAATTTAAATTATGCTTCTATGAAGGATCATTATCCTTTGTCCTAGATTGATCATATTCTTCACATAGTTGTAGGAGCTCAAAGATTTTATCTGTTATATGGATTCTCTGGCTACAATCAGATATGGGTCAAGGATGAAGACAAACACAAAATGGTATTCACCATAAAATGGGGTACTTTTGCTTATCAATGAATACCTTTTGGTCTCTCAAATGCTGGAGCAAACTTTCAAAGAGCGATGGATGTGGCTTTCGGTGACTTACTAAACTAAGTCATTGTTATTTATTTGGATGATATGACTATCTTCTCTCATAACAGGGAGGAACACAACTTGCATTTAAGACAAGTGTTTGAAAAATATTGAGTTCAAAATATCCATCAACTCAAAGAAGTCTATCTTCACGATGAAGGAGGGGAATCTCCTGGGCCATGTAATCTTAGAAAAAGGGTTAGTTGTTGATCCAACCAGATCTGAGGCCCTTTTGAAGCTTCCACTGCCAACCAACAAGAAATATTTGTAATAATTTTTTGGTCAAATTAACTTTGTTCGAAAGTTTATTGCAGATTTTTTCCAAGTCTTAAAACCAATGTCTAAACTCTTGAAGAAAGATGCTGAGTTCAAATATACTGAGCAAAGGAAGAAAACATTTAGGGAAATCAAGGGGAGGGTTTCTTAGGATCTTTTTTTGATGAACCATGATTATTCAAAGGTTTATTGGTAAGACCTCAAGGTCTTACTATAAATGTAATCGCAGGCCACTCAAAGGGGGCTCCCTTGTAATCGCTTTGCCACTATAGGGGGCTCCCTCATTGGAATCTATGATTCTTATTCTTATTATTCATGGATGATTTGATATGGATGGCCAACCTAATATATATATCTACCCTAAAGCTACGTTGGTGAAGAGACATGATGGTTCATGTATGAAGAGACGTGATGGTTCACGTTATGAAGGGTTGTGATGGTTCACTTTATAAGTTAATAATATAATAATTAAATGATTACTAATACTAACTAATACTAACTAATAACGTTAGGATTGAGGATCCTAACATGCCACCCTCCTTAAAAAGAGCTTTGTCCTCAAAGCTCAAAGTGAGAAACTTTGTCATTTATTTTCCAAGAAGGATTTGTGTAAGTTCTTGGACTCTTTTAATGGCATCCTTTTGTAGGCAAGGATATCGAGAAGGATGAAGCATTAGCGGGGGACTGCCAGAAATATTAGTAACTATGTGATGATGAGGGAAGGGCAATCCTTCGGGTTCTTCATACACCTTAGAATGATGCATAAAAAGAGGTGATAAAACTTCTACATTCTCTTGTTGTTCCCCGGGAGAGGCAACGGAGGAGTGTGTAGTCACTTTTTTGCCTTGTTTTTTAATAGGTTTGACCCTATGGTGATAACTCACTATTGGAGAGGAATTTGAGTGTAGTTCTTGTAAAGTGCATGTTTGGCCATAATGAGTCACTTTGGGAATGTCTTGAGATATTTCTTGCTCATTGTCCTTGTTTTCCACATATTCCTTTTCTTTTTTATCTTTTGTGGCTTCCTCATCTTCCTTACCTTCCTCATCGTTACCATATTTAGTGCTATCTTCAGGTGTATCCATCACTATGTCTACCTCTATATCATTTTCTTCTTCTATTGCCTTATCGAGGTTAGCATTATGCATCGACTTGGGAGTGATGTAAGTGGTTGATGAATTCTCTAGAGGTGGTTTCCATAATCGATGTTGTCCGTTGATTTTGTCTTCGGCTAATTTGGCTAGTCCATAGGTTTGCATCATGGTATAGGGATTGAACCTTGTCACCTCCATTCTAATTTCTTCTTTCAATCCACTAATGAAGTTATTGATGAGAATTGATTCATCCAACCCTGTGTTGTGTTTGGTTATATCCTCAAATTGATTTTGATACTCATACATGGAAGTGATTTGACGAAGTTCCTTGAGAAAATCCCACATGGTTGGGTTCCACATGGCTCTGATACCAAATGGTAAGACCTCAAGGTCTTACTATAAATGTAATCGCAGGCCACTCAAAGGGGGCTCCCTTGTAATTGCTTTGCCACTATAGGGGGCTCCCTCATTGGAATCTATGATTCTTATTCTTATTATTCATGGATGATTTGATATGGATGGCCAACCTAATATATATATCTACCCTAAAGCTACGTTGGTGAAGAGACATGATGGTTCACGTATGAAGAGACGTGAGGGTTCACGTTATGAAGGGTTGTGATGGTTCACTTTATAAGTTAATAATATAATAATTAAATGATTAATAATACTAACTAATACTAACTAATAACGTTAGGATTGAGGATCCTAACATTTATCCTTTATGATGTTGGTGAACAAGAGAGTTACACAGTTGTGCTCACATAGAAGGGAGAATATGGAAACGAGTGATCGATCGTATTTTTAAGTCAAGTCATCCAACCACATGAGAAAAAGTATAATTTCATAGAGAAGCAAGTATATGCATTGATGAAGTCCTTGAAGAAGTTTCAATATTTTGTTTACCAGAGCAAAACAATTGTTTATGTTGTTCATACGAATGTCTAAAGTTTCATTATCCAGGGTGAACTTGGAGACAAGAGAGATGGTTGGGTTTCTAAAATCCAAGAATATGATATTGAAATTCGACCAACCAATCTGGTTCATGGTCGAGCATGGTGTCAAGAGCTTGCAAAGAGCACTGCATTTGAATTAATGGTTTGCCAATATGAAGATTCAATAAGTGAAAGTAATTTTGCTAGTCATTTCTCAGTTGATAGGGATTGGACAAAGGACCTTGTCGAATATTTCAATTCAAGAAGGTGTCCTTCACACCTCAATGATACATAAAGAAGAAGATTCAGACTACAAGCCCTCTGGTATGTTATGTTACCAAATGGATTGTTTCATAAGAACATTGATGAAGTGCTTATTAGTTGTGTCAAAGAATTAGAAAAGCAGAAAATCCTGGAAGAATTTCATTCTGGATTGTCAAGAGGTCACTATGCAGGAAGATCCATGGCATTAAAAATTACCAAAGTAGGTTATTTCTAGCCCACCCTTTTTTCAAATGCATTCAAGTCCAGTCAAAGTTGTGACAATTGCGAAAAGTATGTTGGCAGAAGTAGAAATGCATCTTTACCTCTTCACCCTATCCAAGTGGAAGCACCATTTCAACAATGGGGTGTAGATTTTTTTGGGGTCATTGATCATAATTTATGTGTTGGACATAAATACATTCTGCCTGTAATTGATTATTTCACCCGATCCAACTAAGAAGGTATATTAGGAGGTAGTCATCACTTTCCTTGAAGGATTGATCACCCACTTTGGCATACCAGATGCGATTGTAACAGACAACATAATTTCATTCATCGATGCCAAAATCAGTAAATTTATGGGTAGGTACAATATTTATTTGAAAACTTCATAAAATTACTATTCGTAGGGGAACGGTTTGGCTGAATCTACAAACAAGAATCTGCTTAGGATTTTGAAGAGGACTCTTGGTAACAACAAGTGAAGTTGGCATTTGCTCTTGAACCAAGATTTATGGGTTGATCACATCTCAATTAAAAATTCTATCAAGATATCCCCTTATTATTTTGTGTATGGTAAGAAAGAAGTCTTGCCCATTCATATTGAGTTGCTGGATCTTCAATATTTGCAATTGCTTGATGATGAAGATGATGAATTTGATCCCATGAGTGCAAGGTTGGCTCAGCTATTACAGTTGGAAGAATAATGGGAGAAAGCATATAATGCTTTCATGGAGCATGCTCAGATGACTAGCAAGAAGACTTTAGAGAAGGCTTTTAAGGTTGGCGATCTTGTGCTAAAATGGAATGAGAACAAGGTGAAGCTAGAAAAACTTCACAAGTTCGAGGCAATTTGGGAAGGACCATTTTAGATTTCCAGTTTAAATCAATTTAACTAATATTATTTATAGGATACAAATGGTCGTGTGTTTCCAATTCCAGTGAATGGTCTTCATTTGGAGGCCTATCATCAATAAAGAATTTACGATTAAGAATGTAAATATGTACATAGAGTTTTTTAATGTCACTTCTATTTGGAAATGGCCAAGTAGGATAAGAAAAAGCACATATTCAAGGAGCGATAGTCATTTTCACCCGGTAGAGGTATTTTTGCCAGCGAAACTCCTTTTTCACCCCTTATTTTTTAGAAGCAAAGATAAGAACTTACCTTGATTTTCGGTGCTCAAGTTAGAAAATTCATCCAAAAAGAGAAAAACACTTTTATTGTTCACATGCCTTGTTTTTTCGACAGTGATAATATTAAAGGGCGTTTTCGGTGCTTTAAATCAATGAAACACATGTAGGTTTTTTGATTTTTTCGGTGAATGGAGTTAAGCGCACTAATTTTTAAGCTTTTTCACCCATCAAGGCGTATTTTTGGGCATTTGACCAAGTTGGCATACTTTTTGGGCAATCAAATTTGCGAAATCATAAGAGGGCGCTTTCAATGCTCTAGTTCAATGAAGGCATCTACATGATATGATTTTTTGACAACAAGACTCCCAGTTGGATTACAAATATATATTTTTAAAAAAGGGAAAAAATATATTTTACATGCCTTTTCACCCAGTTGATAGACAAGTTCACCCGAAAAAGCATTTTAGTCTGCATGATGTGCTTTTGGTAGTGAAACTCCAATTATATGTGCAAGTTGAAGATAATTTCGCTAGTGAAATTGCTCAAAGGTGTTTTTGGTACCTAAAATTAGCGAAAAAAGGTAATTTCACCCGAAAAGCACTCTAGTTACATAGTTCAAGGTGAAAAGCAAAGAGTCATGCTTTCGAGGTCAACTGTTGACAACCAGATTGCATCCCTCAATATTAAAAGTGGTTGGGCATAGTGTTCGAAGAAGATTTACAACGCAAGACACTATGGGTAGATTACGTGGCTCGAAGAATGCACACACAGTTGGAGAAGGTGCAAAGTGGAGAAGAGGTGGTGTTCAAGCACAATTTGTTCTTGGTGTGGTATTTCTTTTCTTACATGCACCAATATTTTTTATTTATAGCCATGAAATAGATCGGTGAAGTAGATAGAAAAATATCTGTTTATTTATGGACTTAGAGGTTGATGAGAAGGGAGTCCTATTATAATTTCAACCACATATTATTGGGCCCTACCCTAGAGCTTATTTTCAGTACATGTGAGAGAGTGCCAAGGGTGATGAAGGAGGAGATCGTCACGAAGGGGAAATGTGGTATCTTCCTCCTGATGTAAGGCATTGTACAAATTTTTGGCTTTATTGTCAAGCCGTTCCTCCTTCCATACTTCACTTCAAAACTCATTTTTTCATTGGAGGTTGCCCGATAGAATGACTTCGTCAATGAAACATATGGATCAGGCAAGGGAAAGCAGGCTACATGTGGCATACCATTTTACTTCGATGATAGTGAAGTAAATCAAGTGGTGCAGAATGAGCTAATTTTTGAAACCCTCTATGACCTTGGTTTGGTTGAATTGCCCCAACAGTGGAAATATAACCCTTTGGGTCATTTCACAAATTTTATTAAAGAAAAGAATTTTCATGGCTGCCCAAGGGAAGATATTATGCAGCAAAGGAACTATCCAAAGGGCACGACCTCAAGTGGCACATTGAGAAGATGATATCGCTCCCTCCATGGCATGACTTCTATGAGATAGAAGTCAAATATAATATTGGAGTTCACAAGCACCATATTACTCCTCCGAACCTATTTAGTAAAATGAAGAATCGGTTTCCTGATTGGTCTGAGGAAAAAATCACCAACTAGTGGATTATGAGGGCCCATCGAGGAAAGACCAGGTCAGCCTATGGCTTAGTGATGGATGAGGTATTTTTAGATATATATGATGAGGATTGTGACAAGTACCAACCGATCACTTTCATTGAAGTTATCCCACAAAGCTTTCAAATATCTGATAGCAAAGAGATCATGGTTGGAAAAGAGTGACCGATAGTTGAAGAAGCACCACTTGTAGAAGAAAAAAATAACCATCACCAAAAGAGTAGCTTCAGCGTAAGAAAAGGAGTGCGAGTGAGACACTTTCTTTCCCAAATATCTCCAAGAAGTTGAGAACTAGTGTAGTCTCATCATCTGGCACAAACCCTCCTCCTGCAGTTTCGACCACACAGGTTGGTGTTTCAAAGACTATTTCTTTGGTCCAGGAAGAGCAGTTTGGCTAGAAGGTTGAGGTCATTAATATTGAGGAGGTTGAGGAAGATCAAGCTGAGAAAGAATTAGTATCATAGTCACCTTCATCGTTGGATCAAATGGTGTCGGAGCCTACAAGTACATTTTCTCTATCTTCTTCCCTTGATCATGAGCATTTGGTGATCATCGAATCCCATTTAGCAATTTTCACTTCCATTTCACCCCCATCTAGCATACCTTCCATTTCAGTTTCACTCCCTATTTCTCAGCCATCGGTCACCAATGCTCCTTCTTATATTCCCTTTTCTTCTATTTTCCTTTATTTTAGTTCTTTCGCGTCTACACCCAACCCATTTTCACATCCATTTTCACTCTCTTCATCTTCAGTTTTGGTTAGTTTTCCCATGGCTATAAGTACACCAACCCCTTCTCAAGTAAGTGTAACTGTAGCCAAATCCTATATTTCTTTTCCATCAACCGCTTCTGTTTACATTTACCTTTGTGAGTCAAACCCTCAATAGGCTCTTTTTCCCTTTTCCTCATTTCTTGAGTTGTAGGTGCTGCTAGAGTTAGAGATGGAAGTTGTGTTGGTGCACCCAATTACAAAAAATATTAGTTGATCTCACCAAAGTTGATCATGATGGCTAAAAAATTGTAAGCGAAAGGAGCCTCAAGCTCCAGTGAAAACATTGAAGGTCTCTTTTGACCCTGAAGCTATGGAGTCCCACACAGTAAAGAAAATTCTCTAGGTCCAAAAGCCCCAAGGAGATATGGATCCAAGCCACTATGCTTATGAAGTCATTATAGAGGACCTTACATAGATTGATGCTACAAAAAATATGGGGAAAATTCAGGTGGAGATGAGCTCAATCTACTTGCATGATGAGCATTTCAAGAAGAAATTTTTTGAAGCTGAAGCAAATATCACTGAGTTGGAAGATGCTTTGGCTGACCATAAGACACAACTCAAAACAACAAAATTAGAGCTAGAGCGTTGGTAGCAGAAGGCAGATAACTTGGGGAAAGAAATTATAAAATATAGGTAAGCTGCTGAGGAACACTAGAAAGCTCAGGAAGGATAAGAAAAACAAGTGCAATCATTGTATTCCCAACTTGAAACTTTATAGAATAAGTTGGATAAAAAGGCATTGCAATCAGTGGGTTTATCCAAGGAGAAAATAAAATAGGCTCACCGTATTTTGACTGAAGATTGTGCAAAATGGGAAGCGAAAGCACTCTTGGTTCTGTTGTATATTCAAGAGGCTTGAACAGTAATTATATTTGGTGAGGAATCACTACTATATGCTGAGGAGCACCTAGAACTAAAATTGGATATGACACTGAGGATTTAGTTGTTAGATCATTCTGACATCCGATGTAAACCCATGAGTGGGATGGACCGAGCTTGGTATAAATATTGGATAACATTGCACAATTATTTTTCCAGATTCAATATAGCTAGAGAAGGTCGTAAGCTACTTGATATGTATGAGGAGCATTGCATTTTTCTTGTTTATTTTGAGGCTATAGATGATGTTGGATTCCCTAGTTTCACTGATGACCATGGGGATATTTTGAAAAAGCAAGAGCTGGAGGCAGTCTGGAGAGATTTTGTAGAGGATACCTCAGATATTGATAGTTAGACAAAACCAATTATAGAAGAGCAGGTGTTGTCGTTCATGAAGAAGCTCACCCGCATTATGTCATACTTGTTAGAGCTAAGTCAAAGAGTTAATCACATCAGCTTGGAAAAGATCCAGACATTGCGCTTCATTATTTATTTGCTCTATTATCCCTCAATACTTGATTTGAATTCTTGGTCTAAAGCAGTTGCAGTATATGAGACCACCATGTTACATCTCAAAGAGTAGGAGGAACGGGCACAGGTGAAAAGAGAGCAAGAGGAATCTACTAAACAAAATAAACCATCTGATGCTACAAGTGCAAGTGAAATTTGAGTCCAATGGATAAAGGCCTAGGGTTGATTGCATCCAAACAAGCTGAATACCTTGAGAACTGCTAAAAGTGTTGGCAGTTTTGCCACACTAAAACTTTTTTGTAAAAAATTCAAAGTATAAAAATGAATTCTGCATTTTTACTGTTCTCTTCAATATTTTGGTATTTTTGTTGATTTGTTTTGGCATGTTCACTGGTATAAATCTTTCTTTCAAATATTTTTTTCCATGCTTTCACCAATAAAGACATTTTTGTTGGCAAGAGTCAAACTTTAGATGACTTCACTAAAGAAGGTGTCTTTGTTAGAAAAAATAAAAAATAGATGTATTTAAGAGAAAAAATAAAAAAGATATGTATTCTCCAGTGAAAACAAGGAAGGATGTTTTTGCTAGTGGAAATAGAATTAAAACATTTTCACCAGAAAAAAGGGTTTTTTCCAGAATTCATGCATTGATGGTCAAAGTCAAATTCACCATTCTTTACAGCCACATTCCATTTTCTTGAGCAAAAACCATGGTCAAGCGTTCATTTTTACCATATCTAAATTTTGTCAAATTTTACCTAAGTATGGAATGAATTTCGTAGCTAAAACATCTTCTAGGCATTTTCACCAGCGAAATCCCTTGCTGGCAGTTTTACCAGCGAAATTCCTTACTGGAAATTTCACCTGTGAAATTCCTTACTGGAAATTTCACCTGTGAAATTCCTTACTGGAAATTTCACCTACGAAATTCCTTGCTGGCAGTTTCACAACAAAATTATCTTTCGGGTATTTTCGTCGCCAAGCACAACAAAAATAATCTCTGGGTAAAGTCAGCGCAATTCATTTTCACCCCTTTCCCAACGAAGTTCCATTTTCTCCCAGGCACCAATGAAATCATATTTTGGGCATTTTCGCCCCAAGTTGGAGCAAAATTCATTTTCGTCCCTTTTCTAGCAAAATTCCATTTTTATCAATTCCTTAGGGAAAGAAGTTTTTAGGCGAAATGCCTTAGCGAAAACACTTCGGGCGTAACTCAAGCGAAAGCTCATTTTGGGTGCAAGATTGAGCGAAAGTCCATTTCAAAAGTGATAATAATTTCTTCCATGCTTTCAGTGTAGACCATTTTTGGAAAATACCGAGGATTGGCGAATTCAATTCATGGGGTAAGGAAAGTAACATATCTCAAATTATTGCTGAGGAGTGGCCAAAATTAAATACTGCACCTTTGACACTAGTGTGATCCTATTGATTTCAAGGTGTCATTCACTATGGTAGATGTTCATTTTTGAGGCACCATCATGGAGATTAAAATTTAGTTGATGATTCTTGCTAAGTCCCGATATGCCATGTGATAAAATTGCTGGAACCTTCCCAAGGTGTTAGTTGATTTATTTGTTGCTGTTCTCGAAAAGAGTGTTGTTGCTAACTAAGCAGCAATCTACCACCATTTTCTTTAATGCTTATTTAATTTTAGAGGCAAAATCCTCTATAAAACTAAGAAACATGATGTAAGAAAGGAAGAGGAACATTCTGCTAAAAAACTCTTTGAGTTTAATTTCTATATCAATTGAAAGACTTTGCCTTTGGTTCTTGGATCAGTCGTGTACGTGATTTTTTTATACCTATTATTTCTGCTATATTCATTGCCTTTGTTAGATAAGTTAAAATTCTGCATTTGAATTTAATTTTTGATGAAGAAATGAATGTTGAAATATTAACTGGAAATCATATTTACAATCTATGATTGGTTCCTATATTCTTCTTTTTGATGAATGCTGGTTAGAACTTGATTTGATGATTTAGCTATTAGTTCATTCCCCACTCTGTTTTTATGGCTTACAACCATATTTCCCATCTCTTTCTGTTAATTCCTCTCCCTAAGATTTATACTGATTTTTATATTAGTAAGGAAACCAACCCTCTTTGGATATTGGCCCGAAGGACATCTCTTTCCTTCAACCTTTCAATTTTGGCCAGGTCTAGGGCACATATTTTTACACTTAGGTAGATTCGTGACCAACGAATCATTGGCCTTTTTAAGGGAGAAACCTCTTTCAATACTTCAATTCAATATGTAAAAAGTCTTATTTGTTTATGCCCCCTTATCTTTTAAAGATACATTTCATGCAACCCTAACCTAACGCTCAAGGGTTGGCTTACATGCAAAATTCCACCCAAGTGAGAATATTCTACCAAACAAAAAGGTATATTCTTTATAATGGTTATATAAAATAGCCCCACTTGTATAGGTGCCTCAAGTTCCACATCCATTACAAAATATCACTAGAATGGGATTCTCATGTTGGAAAGGGGCTATTACATAATAATTTTAGGATGGGGTCATAACATACCCTTCCATTTCAAAATGATTTGTCCTTAAATTTGGGGATGAGGAAACTATTGTTGTAGTTGCTAAAGAGAACACCATGTGTCATATTCTAGTTGTAGTCCTCACCATTGAACATGAACCTCAGTGATGATACGGTTGCGAAGGGTGCACAAACTCCATTTCAAAATTTATTCACACTCTAGCATGATGGAACCTTCTTCATCCATCTCTTTTAAAGTGGATTGAACCTATACCTTATTGCTAATAATATTATTTAGAGAAGAGATATGAACGACTAGATAGATCTTGGATTCTTCATTGAAGGGTCAATTTGTAGGTTGTTGAACCAAATCATTGTAATACTCGATAGGGTCCATAGTATTTGGTAGCTACTTTTTGGCATTTGTGGAGCTAGAGTGATGATTTTTTATAGGGTTGTAGGTAGAGAAAAACCATATCCTCCACTTCAAATCTATGCTTAGAATAATGTTGATCAACTTGTTGATGCATACAATTCTAGGCCAATTCAAGATTCATCTTAAGTTGTTGGAGGATTGTGGCATGCTAGCTAAGAGTGGTGTCTCGTGAACCTTGGAGCTTCCCAAAATGTATGAGGAGGGTGTTGATGGAGGATGACCATATACTACTTTAAAGGATGTAACCTTGGTTTTGGTGTGATATGAAGTATTTATAGACACTAAAATCATGTCAATTCGATTATGCGATCAAAGCATTGTTTAATTTAACACCACATGGCCCCCTTGTGCAACCCTCAATGGTTTTATAGTGGTCCTAACCACTTTTTAAAGCTTTTAACCCACTTTTGGGAAGTTTTGGGGCATATAGGCATGGCCATCATACCATGTGATGACCACAGTTCATAGCTGTCACACTCTATGATGGCCACCAACGATCATCCCTGGGTGTGACGACCATGGTATTTGACCCTCAAAAAGTCAAAATTAGGCCAAATGGCACCCAAAGACTGCCATTTAGTCTACCTATTCAAGCATGTAGACCTGAGGGCACATAATCCTTATGACATACTGCATAATGGAGGTCAAAAGGGAGATTCCTTCCCCCTCCAATACATGCCAAGTTTTTGGACAAATGGCACCTTCTACCCTGCATGTCCTTGCATGCCCATTTGTCCATAGTCCCCCTTGGGCTATAAAGTGGATCCATTTTCCACCCAAGATACAATATAGGAGTTTTGTGACATTGCAACGAAGTGCTACCAAGTTTTCCCCTCAACCTTTTGTGCCTTTTCCCTCGAAATCCCTACCTAGCGAAGGAGGTTCTCGAGTGATTCAAGAGGTACAATTTATTTACAAAACCAAACCAATTGAGTGAATCCCAACTCAAAATATTTTGATAATACCCCTGAGAGTGTTTTGGACCAATTCCCAATGGAATTGGTGGTAAAATATTAGCAAATTTGGTGGTCGTCCCACCCCAGGGTAGCCCCCAAACTATGATAGTCACAACCATCACACCCTATGATGGCTATATATTGGAGCATGATTTTTCTACTATTTTTGCATAGGCTTAATCTAGACTAGAATACATGCATGCTATCCAAATTTGGTGTCATTTGGAGTTGTTTTGAGTTAGATATCATGATTTTGGTGTTTTGTAGTCTTAGGTGCCACACCCTGTGATGGCCACAAATTGGATTGCAATTTCTTCAATGTTTTTGCATAGATAGTTTCTAGACCACATTATATGCTCTCTATCCAAATTTGGTGCAAATTGGATTTGATTATATCATTCATTGAAAAAATAGTATGCTTGGATTTCAAATTTGGTAGCATTTGGAGCAGTATTGAATAATTTATTGCATTTTCTCTCTTTTAAGCTTATTGATGCATACACCCTCATGGTTTCATCTTAATCCATACATGCTTTTAACAAAATCTAGTTTCCTTGTGTGTAGGTTTAGGTATTACAACGTATAAAGAAGTAGCATCAAGATATTGAACGTGCACCCGAGTTATTGAAAGGATACAATCCTTTGGCCCCATTTTGTAATGAGTGTATCAATCTAGATCTCTCAATGGGGCATCTATGTAACTATGATTTGATCTATCAAATAATAAAGAAAAACTTCCTTTCTTGCACTTATTTGGCTTATCATGCTTACTTTGATGTCTTTTTGTAATGCTTAATCCACATTAGCGATAGATGCATCTCGTTTATAGTTGTTAGGTGCACCATTTTTCCCATACTTTAGTGGCGATCATGGTGGGACCTTGTACAGATTGATTTGGTTAAGTTTTGACCTTATTTTTACCTTTATTCTATCACAAGAATAGGTCGTTTTGGCCTAAAACGACCCCTAAACTACTAGCCACCCCATCTAGGGGCGACCACACAGTGTAGAAAACAAGATATATTGAGAGCGTCGGTGAACAGTATAAGATCAACTTTTAATTTTATTTCCCAATATTATCCAATATAATCAATTGCAATATCAACAACGGTAATCAAAGTAATGCACAAATCATCACACACAATATAGACACCAATTTAACGTGGTTCACCCAATGTGGGCTACTTCATGGATAAAATATTTCACTAAAATTTTCTCAACAAATCTCTTGGGAATCACTTCCCTATTACAATGTTTATGGACCCCTGTCTAAAGGAGACACCAATATCCTAATGCTCTGATTTGTGGATCTCTCTCCATAGGAAAACTCTTTTCCCTTTTCTCTGGTTTGTGGAACTTGATCTAGGAAACCTCTATCTCCTCAAATGGTTTGTGGATCTCTCTCCACAAAAGAACTCTATATTCTCAACTAGTTCATGAATCACACTCCATAGGAGAACTCTTTTTCCTTACTCTGGTTCATGGAACTCTATCCACAGGAGAACTCTTTCTCCTCTGCTCTAGCTGATGCTCTTCTAGAAGACTTTTACCCCACTGCACTGGCTTGTGTATCTCTCTCCATAGAATACGTTTGTCCTCACTGCCCTGGCTAATGGATCTATATCCATTGGAGACTGTTGTCATCTACTCTATCACCTCCAAATCTTATTCTCAACTCTGCTCAATATCTATCTCAAATATGCACTAAACACTATCCTTGATTTAGTACAAATCTGCTCTAACTCTGTCTCAGGTCTAGAAAATTTTTTCTCTTAAATCTGCACCAAACTCTATCCTCAAATTTGTCCTCAAGCCTTAACACAAAGCTTGATCAAATCAAAAATAAGCTCTGCTAAGATTTGCCCCAAGCCTTAACACAAATCTTGAACAAATAAAACCTACTCTAAATGCTGTCTCAAGTCTTCACCAAGACTTGCTCAAATGTACCTACAAGTATTCACCAAGACTTGCATAAAATATGCCTACAAGCCTTCACCAAGACTTACGTCAAATCTATGTACAAGTCTTCACCAAGACTTACCTCAAATCTGCCTTTAAGTTCTCTCAGGAACTTGCTCAATATGCTCTCAATACAAACTCAAAACAACTCACAAAACATGATCAATCAATCTCAAATATTGCACACAATGCTATCAAATACTTTATCTAATCTTCAAGGTAATTCCTTTAAATTGAAGCAGTTTAGACATATTCCATTCAGAATGTGTTTAACCTCTAGAACATATAGAGAATGATGTACTCTATCAAAAAATCAATACGTTCTACTCAATCATTAAGTCTATCACTTTCACAAATCTGGTTTGTAATGTTTGCACATTCACTTTCAATATCACTCAAATCCAATGGTCAAGAATTTCACTCACTCATTCAATAAATGAAACACAACTTGCTCACAAACCCTAAACAAGTGTTTTCAAACTTATTCAAACAAAAACCACAATGTGGGTCTCAAACCCTAACTCAAATAATTCTCAATCTCTATCTCAAATCAAATCATCCATAAAAAAGGTGCACTTAAACTTGCTCATACATTTCCAACAATACTTATCAATCCTTTTCACTCCACCTTCTATTTCATACATTCATTTCAAACACTCTAAAAAAAATATAGTGTGCCCATACCTTTTTTCTTTGATGGAGATATGTCTTCAAAACCTGTTTTACTCACAATCAAATCCTTTTGCCAATTCTAGGTTAGATAGCAACAATCTACATCAAAATATCCACACAAATATTCTCCTCAAATATTTTCTCACAGTTCAAGAAATACAATAAAATTTCAAGTCACAAATATACCTTATTATCTCCAATACTCTCAAAATAATATTCAATACATAAAAATAAAGTTCCTTTGTTAACACCTTATAATCTCCAATCTTCTCAAAATAATATTCAATACATAAAAATGAAGTTCCTTTGTTAACACCTTATAATCTCCAATCTTCTCAAAATAATATTCAATACATAAAAATGAAGTTCCTTTGTTAACACCTTATAATCTCCAATATTCTCAAAATAATATTCAATACATAAAAATGAAGTTCCTTTGTTAACACCTTATAATATCCAATATTCTCAAAATAATATTCAATACATAAAAATGAATTACCTTTGTTAACACCTTATAATCTCCAATATTTTATTTTCTAAGCATAAAATATTATTTCAACAACCCTTATGACTCCCTAAAAATTTAACACATACCTTTTTAATTATCACGTGCCCTCAAAACTCTTTCCACATTCCAAACCTTTGGCAATAATTAAATTAAAAATGCATACCTTAATGTTGGCCCATGTCACCAAAAATATTGCACATGTATTCGACGAACAATGCCCAGTGACCAACGACCAAACTCGAACCCATGACCTATACCACCGTAGTGCCTTAGCCCAAGGCTAAGATGTCGTTTGGGCTACACGCCCACACGTGAACCAAATATCCACTCTCCCTTACTAACGCTACCGCATGTATTTTTATGAAAACCAAAATGCTTCCCTTCTTCAGTAAAAGTGAATGGTGTGGGATTCAAAACCACGACTTGCCCTTCACAATGCCTTAGCCACACCTTCAACTGCCATCTGTGCTATTTAGCACTATGGGATAATCTTGTCGTTTCAATCGAACTTAAGCATAGTTCTGCCTCCTTAAAAAGCTCACAAGTGTCTTCTTCCTTTCGTATATGGAGCACACAATTTTATTTATCACTTAGGCATTTGAATATTGCATTAGTGTTCCATTTAGGAAATGAAAACATTTCCTATTAATACTATTCCTTTGTATTTGAAACACGTCGACCCTTTCGAATTTCAAATTCAAAATAAAACTTTAAACTTGGCACCTTTATTTATTTAAATTAAAATTTTAACCTTAGTTTAAAATATTTTTATTGAAATAAATTAAATTAATACTTTTCCAACCTTGCTCAATGGACTTTGTCGAGGATATATTTTTTTAATGATTCCTTGGACCCTGTTATTGTTCACCTCTTCCTTTTTTCCAAATATTATAATATTATTATTTATTTTTAAACTTGCTTTCTTTTGCTTGGGTCTTCTATCTTTTAGGCCTCTTTAGGCATATAATATTTAAAATAAACATTATACCCTTTTCTCTTTTTAACAACTTCCTTGCATTTTGGAAGATCAACCTTTTGACATCAATGACGATAAAACTGGACATCAAACCTCTTGACTTCAATGACAACAAAACTTGCTCGAATTTCCAACACACAACCGCCACACCCTAGAATGAATCCCAAAGTGGTAGGCGCCACACCCTATGATGACCACAAAATAGGAGATTTTCTACTCAGAATTCCAAAAACATTAGGTTCTTAGGCTATCAAGGTAAGTGCCTGAACCTTCAATTTTCATTTCTACTGTTCAAATTTACTTAAATCTAGTTTTATTTGCTTTTCTTGATTGCTTGAAAGGTAGAAAGATACATTTTACTTTTCTATAATTGCAAAAAAAATAAAAAAAAGAAGATAAATTGAAAAGGAACTAAGTAGAAATGCATTTCTATGGCTTTCTTGCTTGTAGCCTACCTAATGGGTAGGTTATCATTTAGGACATGTATTTTTTAGGTTTACCTTTTATCTAACATTTATAAAAGTAAAACATCCTTTTTGCATTTAGTGAAAATTCACTGAGTGCTATATTGTTTTACTTTTTTTAAGCATAAAAAGAACCACACACACTTGCACATATCACAATAACATTGGTAAGGTTGGATTTCATCACCAACCTCCAATTCAGACCGGTGATGTTGGATTTCACCTCCTTCCATCGGCTTGCCCCCTTGACACCTTAGATAGAATAGGGCACTCTCTTAAGATGGAATATGTCACTAGTGTTCAAAATGCCTCCCAATGTTGGAAACACTTTTTGTTTCAGAGTGGAAGAGCTAGGCGAACCATCCACACATTGTGGGTTTTAAGCAGTGTACTCTAGACTCTTTTGAGAACCTCATATTTGGCACTAGTGTTCCTAGTAACCACCTTGGTTGATTTCCCTCATTCTGAGTGCTAAACATGAACAAGAAAGCAAGAGCAACAACAAATCTAAACACACAAAATAGCTTAGGGATTCACATCTAAAAATTAAAGGAAATAATCACATTGTTTGCTTGTGTGCTTCTTTGATCATTTGATTGTGTGTTTCTAATATTTAAAAGAGATAATCATGTTGTTTGCATTGTGAGTTTATTTATTATTTCGGTAATAAACATAATATTATTGATTTGGGACTAAATCCTATTTAAAAAAAAAACTACTTTTTGATTCTACATCCAATGGATCGATAATCGTGCAAATCGGAGCTATAAAAAAAAAGTTATGTTGGTTTTATGAGTACTCTATTTTTGAGTGATTTTCAAGCCAAAAATAGGGAAAAAACTGCACTAAAAAAGTCATAAAAAGCCCTAGACAACCCCAAAAATTACCAAATTTATTTTGTTGTCTTAGTTATCCCCTTGTGCACACCTCACAAAAATTTTGAGGTCTAACTCTTTATGTCTTAAAATTTCCCAAAATTTCCTAAAATTGGTCTTTTTTCCATGAGCCCCGATTGGCCAAATATTCCACAAATACAAATTTTGACCTAGAATTCAAATTTTAGATCCTTGGCCTATTATGATCAGCTCATCGTGGTGATAATTTTGGTATATAGCACCCATAAACATTTTTGGAAGTCAAAATTTTCTTTAGTGGGTTTCCTTTAGGGTTTGCCTAATCAACACATTATGACAACTATGTATAGCCGAGCTCAATTGTGAGCCAATGAAGAAAAATAATTTAGGAGAGGCCTTGAGTATTGCCATTATAAGTATGAGGATCTCCTCATTCCTGCATGGTGCCCTGATAGAAGTCACATCCGTTACTCTCCTAAGGACCTCTACATTCCTGCACGGTGCCCTGATAGTAGTCACCTTCGCTATTCTCCTGAGGATCTCATCATTCCTGTATGACACCCTATAAGCCATTGAGATGTCAACTCCTCACTCAGAGGACCTGACCACCAAGGTACCTCTACCAGGAGAACACCAATGGGTTATCCACATGATCAATTTTAATATTCAATTAGCCAACACTGATTCCAGGTCTAAACCAGATATAATCAACCTACCAAGGGGTCTAGTAGAGAGGTCTACACTCCCTCTACATCATGGTATTCACCACCCAAAACTCCTGTCCAACAAGTATTAGTAGTCCAGAGTAGGCCTATGCGAAGTTCGCATCCACCATTAATGAATATGTCCATGAGCGAGCTTCTACAATAGTCCTCCAAACATCGAGAAACTCTCATGAAGGTTTTATATTCCATTGAGGTACAAACTCATGACTCTGAGGCTTTCACCAACTTTATGGGATACATACAAATGCACAAAAATCTTGTTATATCATTTCAAAATCATGAGGTCAAACCCGTGCCTGCCAATTCACTATATCCTTCTTTGCACATCATTACGAGTATCAATAGTCTCCCTTATAAGCGAGTATTGGTTGACAGAGGCTCCTCAATAAAAATTATTACCACAACTACACTAAAACATCTCAACCTTCCATCCTCACTCATTGTAGCATCCATGTTCACCTTGCAAGTGTTTAACGATGCTTTATCTCCTACAATTGGCACAATAGTCCTCCCCATCCAAGTTGGACAAAATATTGTATCTACATTGTGCTACATTTTAGAGGGTTCAAGATAGTACAACATACTTCTTGGAAGGCCATGGATAAGAGACATGGAATGTGTTCCATCCATAGTGTATCATTGCATTTAATACATTTAGGAAGGTAAGGTCCATGTGGTTGATATTGACCCATATCCCTTCAAGTATTATAAACAGAGGAATCATTCAGAGGATCCTACTATATCACCTATACACTTGGACACTAAACCCAATGACCTTATCTAGAATCCATATTTAACCCCATAGTTAGTCGTAAAGCTACCTTTACCACCGCTAGTACCATCCTTTGTTTATTCAAACTAGAAATAGTTAAAAGAGCTAGCTGTAGAAGCTCCCACAAATATCATCAATACGTCTACAGAAGACCTTCCCATTCCTACTAACAAGGAGAAACCCACAGTTGATATGAATGAACCAGATCATATCATGCTTTAGGACACAATTCAACTGACCTGTCCAAAATTAAATGAGTGCATATTACCCAACGTTACATTCATGACTATCATCGAGTCGATAAAGGATCTCTGTCATCCTCCTGCCAAGTTGCCACCCATTAATAGCATTTATGATACACTCCCTCAATATGAGAGCCAAGAAGATCACCTTGGACAAGTTCATGAGGTAGCCATGACTTGTCCAAATGCAAATGCATCTTCTCATGAGTTTGTGGGAATGATCAATGTGAGGATAGAGAACCAAAGTCCTCTAAATCCATATATGCCACTTGTGACTCCATTCAACATTCCATCCATACCACAAGAGTTACCATCGATAAATTTGGTCACACCTACTCCATCACACTCAACATATCCACAAAATTAAGAATAGGTGTACCCCCTACACAAAGTGGAGGTAATACAACTACCATAGTTGAACACTCTGAGTTGGAACATGAGCATGAGCTAAATCAAGAACAAGAGCATATGGATATACCCACTAAACAAGATCACCATGAACCATCCCTATCTGTTTAGACATTGATAACCTTTGATCCACCTCCGCTCAATTGTCTCTTGGCTCCCATACCCACTTCACCTCCACCACCTATCAGTTGCCATACAACTCCCTCAACAATCCTCCAGTCACAGCCTCTACTATTTTCACAATATATCATGTATATGCTAGCCAATGTGGAGTTACAAATGAGTCACCAACACAATGATTTACAACAGATCATGAATCGACTCACAAGCATTGAGTTACATTTGAGTCATCCAAAATCTCAACCCCCTGATTATCAGGACCAATCCACTCCTGTGTAGTCCAATATTGAGTCTCAAATAAATCAAGGGCCAAATCAATAGCATCACCCTAAGCAACACTTTATGCCCATTACTAAGTCCATGGACTCTTTGTTTGAGTGCCTTTGTGCAGCTAAGATAGTTAATCTACCTAAGAGTCGACCTATCAATCCAAACACACCAAAGCCCAAAAAATATCATGAAGACCTATACTGCAAGTACCATAGGCAAAAGGGGAATATCGTGTAGATGTGCTATACTTTCAAACACCTAGTGCATGATATATTTGATAGGAATGATCTTAAAATCAACAATAAAAAAATCAACATATTTCAAAATATGTTACCCACAAATGGGAGTCAAGAAGAGCAACCTAAACAGGTGACTAAGATGCATACAACCCCGACACCTCATAAAGTAAGTCAGCTACATTCACCTCATTTAAACCATGAAAATCATACCTGGACTCCATTATCTAAGCCCATATTAACCATTTTTTATAACTTGCAAGAAATAAAAATAATTGTCTTGCCAGACATACCCTTGTTCAACCCGAATAGGCCTAGATCTAAACAATCCAGGTAGGATCATTCTTGCCTTTATCACCAAATGGGAGGGCATGACATTAGAAATTGTCATGTTTTTAGATGTGTGGTCCAAGATATTATTGATAAGGAAGCTTTATCCATGAATGGGGCACTCATTCTACCCCATAGAGACATGGGCATTACCCAAAATTCCCTGCCACAATAGGGGGAGTCAATATCTATCACTCCTCCTAGCCAAGCCAATAACATTGCATCAATCACAGTACATACTGGGGGTATCCAAGGTGTCACACCTTCCCTGCTATTTACATCATAATAAATGAAACAAATTGGGGATCCTCAAGGTATCACACCTTCCTCACTTCCTTTGATCACCACAAATGTTGGGGGTACACAAGGTACCACACTTTCCTCCTAAAATCATAAAATGATCAAAGTTATAAAAATCTCCAAGGGTATCTACAAACCGCTTGGTCAACCCAAAATGCTCCAAGGGTATCTACAAACTACTTGGTCAACCCAAAATGCTCCAAGGGTTTCTACAAACCGCTTGGTCAACCCAAAATGCTCCAAGGGTTTCTACAACCGCTTGGTCAAACCAAAATGCTCCAAGGGTATCTACAAATCGCTTGGTCAACCCAAAATGCTCCAAGGGTATCTAAAAATTGCCTGGTCAAGCTAAAATGCTCCTAGGTAGTCTATAACCATCTAGGTCACTCTAAAATGCTCCTAGGCGGTCTATGATCATCTAGCTCACCCTACAATGCTCCTAGGCAGTCTACGACCATCTAGGTCACCCTAAAATGCTCCTAGATGGTCTACAACCATCTAGATCATCCTAAAATGCTCCTAGGTAGTCTATAACCATTAAGGTCACCCTAAAATGCTCCTAGGTAGTCTACGACCATCTAGGTCACCCTAAAATGCTCCTAGGTGGTCTACAACCATCTAGGTCATCCTGAAATGCTCCTAGGCGGTCTATGACTATCTAGGTCACCATAAAATGCTCTAGGAGTATCTCCAAACCGCTTGGTGAACCCTAAAATGCTCCTAGGCAGTCTATGACTATCTAGGTCACCTTAAAATGCTCCAAGAGTATCTTGAAACCACTTTGTCAATCCTAAAATGCTCCTAGGAAGTCTACGACTATCTAGGTCACCTTAAAATGCTCCAAGGGTATCTCCAAACAGCTTGGTCAACCCAAAATGCTCCTAGGTGGTCTATGAATTTCTAGGTCATCCTAAAATGCTCCAAGAGTATCTACAAACCGCTTGGTCAATCCAAAATGCTCCTAGATAGTCTACGACTGTCTAGGTCACCCTAAAATGCTCCAAGGGTATCTACAAACCGCTTGGTCAATCCTAAAATGCTCCTAGGTGATCTACGACTATCTAGGTCACTCAAAAATGCTCCTAGGTGGTTTGCAACTGTCTAGGTCACCCCAAAATACCCCAAAAGCATCTATAAGCTCTTTGGTCACCTAAAAAGCCCCAATGGCATTTACTAAGCCCATTGGTCACATGTATAGACATATATATCAAACAAAACTCAAAAACATCATCAAAACATCAAAAATACAAAAATATTGCATCACATTGCATGTCATATCACTACATTATACAATCACTTGCATTAGGTATACTCATCATTGCACTTTTTATTTTAGAGTTGATCATACATGTCTAGCACTAAGACTATACATTACTAATCATTCAAAATCAGTTTCATCAAAAGTCATCATTCACATCATTCCATGGTACACTTGTAATTTCCACTTACATTTCTCACTTTTTTACATTTGTGTCCATTTCTCTTCACCTAGTCATTTATTCTAGAATGTCTTTAGGGTTTTGGTCACTTAGTCGTCTCTAGTTTTCTTTTCATATTTTGTAGAAAGCTATCCAGATTTTTAGAAGGTATGTTGGAAATTAACTTACCATTGTCGGTAAGGTGGACGACAAAGCACTGGACGACAAGGTGGACGACAAATTTTTTTAAAACCTTCTCGCATCTTTCCTCCCTATTTTTCCTATTCCCTATTCTCTCTCCTATATTCTCGCATTTCTATTCCTAGCTTAATTTCTAAGCTATATAAATGTAACCTTTGCATTTCGTATGTTGAATATTATTGAAGCATTTTTTGATTGGACTATTGGTTCATATTTGGTATCAGAGCTGGGCAGCACGGATTCGGAGGTGAGGCCATCATGGATCCCGAGGTGCAGGAGCGGCCCTCACAGGCACGCATCCCGAGATGGGCCCAGATTGATGTGGTCAACGAGCAGACTCGACTGACGCACGATAGACTACGAGGACTGACGCGGATAGCAGGGACTGACCGGACGGACTGACGCAAGGCGTAGGCTGCCGCCGCACTGACGTGGACAGAAGACTCACCAGACTAGCAGACGACGTGGCAAGGGTGAGTTTGGTAACGTGGCAGGAGGCTGTTCACGTGGAGGAGGGCAAAAGGGGGCAGATCCGACTGCCCGTAGGCAGTCGATAATTCTACCATGCATAGGATTTTTTAAAGCCTATAATAGGCTAAATCCCACTACGTGTGGGATAAAAGAACTTTAATTTTTTTTTGTTTATTTTGGCTCGATGAACCAGTGACCAGCAGCGGCCATGATCGCAGCCAACCGGAGCCAGCTAGCAGCTCGACACCAAACCTCGATCATAGCAATCCGAAGGCCATGCACACCGAAAGCCACGATCGCTTGCAGAAGGAAGCCACTATCATTGTTGCAGATAGGAGGTGGTCGCAGTTCAAAAATAATCACCAACGCGCTAGCCAAAGTCGCAGATGGAGAGACCAAAAGATTTGTTGTCGTAGGAGGCAGGAGAGGTCGAAGGAGCTCACGGTCGCCATAGTCGCTGAAGGAGCTCACGGTCATCACAGACAGAAGGTTCGTGGTTCGCTGCAGAAAGGCATCGCAGGAGGTTAAATTATTGTAAAGTCATCGTTTGATTTAATTAAAAGCTACTTTGTAGCTTTATAAAAGGAAGTATTACTTCCTTAGCTCACGACGAGTGAGCTACCACCGTGGCAAGTGGCCAGGCGGTAAGGTCTTGTTCAACTAAGATCGCGGGTTCGAAACCCGTATGCCCCATATTTTGCTATTTTGCTTTAAAAGTTTTTTTTTAAATAAATTTTATTAAATATTTATTAATAATTTAAATAAAAAATATTAATTAAAATATTTTATTTTAATTGATATTTTATTTTTTTTATTAATTAATATCATTAATAAAGTTATTTTGCAAACTTTAAACAAGGAGGGCATAGAGATAAATATTTCCTAAGAGGAAATTTGTGTAAAAAGTCTAAGAGGCTTCAAAATTTTGTTTTTCACGCTTTGAAAGGTGAAACTTTGTGTAAAAATCTGAGAGTTTTTTACAAAGTGCAACATTTCCTAAGAGGAAATTATTGTAAAGAAAATTTCAGGGAAATTTTCTACATCAAAATTTTACAATTTTGCATTCTTGTAAACGACCCATAGATGATAAGATCAAGTGGATGTTATCATGCTCTCTGTGGACTATTGATTAGATCCAACGCCGAAACTTTTGATGAGAATGTGCGAACCCTTGGCCTCCATACAGTTTTTGCTCAGTTGCAGAACGCGGTAATCGCACACCAGAGACATCCTGACTCAGGGTACTTGGCAGATTCTGAAGATAATTCTTTTGGGAGTAGATTTGAGCAATCTGAATCAGTTGAAATTGCCCCTCAAGACTCTGAATATACTCACTATAGTAATTCAGTGGAAATACTAGAGCCCGAATCACCAGAGATCATATTGATCAGTGACGACGAAGAACAAGTTGCTGACAATTTTGTGAATCAAGAGATAGCAGAGCCACAACAAGAAGAACAAGCTATCAGTGAACGGGTGAGTCAAGCAAGGCTTGATCTCAATTTGTAACTTCCTCTTCTTTCTTTCTTCTTTCACAAAGCAGATTGCTTTCTTGTAATAGGTCAATAAAAGTGAGTTTCTAGTTACTTGATTGTAATGGCCTCAAACAACAATCTCCCAATTCCTGAATTCAATGGGTATGACTATGAGTACTGGTCAATAAAAATGCGAACATTACTCATAGGAAAAGGATTATGGGACATCGTAGAAGACGGTTACACAACTCCAACTGATTGGACAACTTTAAGTGCAGCCGATAAGAAAACAATGAAAGAAGCCCAAAAGAACAACTCTTTTGCCCTTTACCATCTTCAAGCGGCATTAGAAAAAAGTATCTTTCCTAGAATAGCATCTAGTACAACTGCTAAGGATGCATGGCAAGCCTTGCAAGAAGGTTTCCAAGGAAGTGATAAAGTGAAGCAAGTCAGGCTTCAGACTTTGAAAAGAGATTTTGAAAATCTCAAGATGAAAGAAGATGAGAGAGTGGGAGATTACTGCGTGCGAGTTAAAGCCATAGTCGATATGATGCAAACACTGGGTGATGACACCAAACCAAAAATAGTGGTGAAGAAGGTGTTAAGAACACTTCTTCCTAAGTGGAATCACATTGCGATCATCATCGAAGAATCCAAAGACCTATCCACTCTCACTTTTGACACCTTGATAGGATCATTAATGTCTCATGAGGAGAGACTACAAGGTGCACCTTCAACGAGTTATGGAGGTGATGACAAAGCCTTCACATCTAATGAGGCCGCAGGACGTGGACAAGGAAGAGGCAGAGGCAGAGGACAACAAAGAGGTAGAGGCAGAGGCCGAGGCAACTCTCGAGGAGGTAATCAGAATAGAGGAGGCAACTCCAATCGAGGAGGCAATCAGAACAGAGGAGGCAACCAGAATCAAGGCGGCAATACAGGACGAGGTGGAAATCAAGGGCGAGGAAGTAACAAGTCCAAAACAGCTTGCTTCAACTGTGGCAAACAAGGACACTTCGCTCGCGATTGCTGGTCAAAAACTTCTCAAGGTAGCAGCAGTCAGTATGGCAACTATGGTGAAGAAGAAGACACCTCTAATATTTTTCTTTCTTATGGCCAATCAGACCAAAATCTCAATGACACATGGATTTTGGATACTGGTTGCTCCAACCATATGAGTGGCAAACAAGATCTATTTGCTACTTTAGATTCCACTTACAAATCTCATATCAAGTTAGGGGATGACAAATCATTGCAAGTCGAAGGCATTGGAGCCATGGCGGTTCCAACGAAAGAAGGCCTAAAGAAAGTGAATGACATCTACTACACTCCAAAGCTCCAACACAATCTGCTAAGCGTTGGGCAAATGATGGAGAATAATTACAAACTTGTTTTTGATGAAGGAAAATGTATCATTCTTGATAAAAACAATTGTAATCGAGTCATCACACAGGTCCCCATGACCAAGAATCGGTTATTCCCTCTCAAATTTGGTGAACCAGGGGGAGACCAACTTGCAAATGTAGCAATCACTAATCCAAGTGTACTTTGGCACTTGAGATACGGTCACCTTAATTCCGCTAGCTTAAAACTTTTGACATCTCAAGCTATGGTGACCGGACTTCCCAAAATCAGTGAACATAAGGAAGTTTGTGAAGGATGTGCTTTGGGCAAGCACTCGAGATCGAAGTTTCCAAAAGGCCAAGCGTGGAGAGCCAGCTATCCACTACAGTTAGTGCATTCGGACATCTGTGGTCCCATGCAAACTAAGAGTCTTGGAAACAATTCTTATTTTCTCACATTCATAGATGATTTTTCTAGAATGTGCTGGATATATTTTTTGAAACATAAAGATGAAGCATTTGATTGCTTCATAGATTTCAGAAACACTGTAGAAAAACAGAGTGAGCATTATGTAAAGTGTCTTCGGACAGATCGAGGAGGTGAGTACTCCTCAAATGAATTCTTGAAATATTGTAAAGCAAGTGGGATCAAGAGGCAATTCACCACTGCCTATACCCCACAACAGAATGGTGTGGCCGAGAGAAAGAATCGCACACTCCTTGAGATGGCAAGATCGATGCTTCAGACTAAGCATCTAACTAATATGTATTGGGCTGATGCAGTGAGAACAAGTGTATATATTCTAAATAGGAGTCCCACTTCTAGTTTAGAAGGTATCACTCCTTATGAAGGATGGTACGGAAAGAAACCAAATATAAAGCATTTCAAAGTTTTTGGTTCTTTAGCATATGCACACATTCCTGATGAGAAAAGGAAGAAGCTTGATCCCAAAAGTCAAGCTTGTATATTTGTAGGGTATTGTGAGTCTACAAAAGGTTATCGACTCTACAATCCCAAGACTCATAAAGTCATACTCTCCAGGGATGTAATTTTTGATGAAGGGGGAGAATGGGGTCATAAAAAAATCTATATTGATGATGAGTCCCAAGATGTAAGTTCTTCACAGGTACAACAAGTGTCTTCAACAAAAGGGAAAGGCAAACCACCCCCACCAAGCCCAAGCAGGAGTACTTCATCAAGTACATCATTTACAACTCCAAGTCCTTCTCCACAACGATCAGTAAGTTCTTCACCGATGGACCTTGATTCTCCATCAAGAGGCAAAAGAACATTACAACATCATCCATATTTTCAAATGTTGGATCAAAATTTCTAGAAAAGATATACTAGAAGTCAGGCTAGTGAAATGAATACAGTTTTGCAACAACTTGAAAATTTGCAATTGTATGGGGATGATGACTCCCATGAACCTAAGGGTGATGTAGTCAATTATGCTTTATTGGCTAGTGCACAGCTAGAACCACCTAGCTATGAGAAGGCTTGTACTGAAAATGTATGGCAAGAAGCCATGAAAGAGGAGATAACCTCTATAAAAAATAATGATACATGGGAGCTAGTAAAGCTACCCAAAGGAAAAAAATGTGTTGGATGCAAATGGGTCTACAAGACCAAATACAATGCTGATGGAAGCATTGAGAGGCACAAGGCGAGATTAGTAGCTAAAGGTTTTACTCAGAAATTTGGAATTGATTATGAGGAAACCTTTGCTCCTGTTGCACGACAAGAAACAATCAGAACAGTTCTTTCCTTGGCTGCCCATAAAGGATGGAACATTCAACACATGGATGTGAAAAGTGCTTTTTTGAATGGATACTTGACAGAAGAGGTGTATGTTCAACAACCTCAAGGTTTCCAAGAACAAGGAAAGGAGAACCTTGTTTATAAATTGAAAAAAGCACTTTATGGCCTCAAGCAAGCACCAAGAGCTTGGTACTCGCGAATTGACGACTATTTCAGTGAGTATGGATTCACAAGAAGCAAAAGTGAACCAACTCTGTACTACCTAAAGCATGATGTAGACATTCTCATAGTTTGTTTGTATGTGGATGATCTAATATTTATGGGTAGTAACACTAAAATGAATATGGAGTTCAAAAACTCCATGATGAAGCAGTTTGAAATGAAAGATCTCGGTTTAATGAGATACTTCCTAGGGATGGAAGTCCATCAATCAAATAAGGGGATCTTCATATGTCAACACAAGTATGCTCGAGATATGATCAAGAAATTTGCTATGGAGCAATGCAAATCAGTTGCAACTCCAACAGGACATGGAATCCAATTGAGCAAGGATGACGGAGCACCAAAGGTTGACATGACCACTTACAGGAGCATGGTTGGGAGTTTGATGTTTCTCACCAACACAAGGCCCGATATTCAGTATGTTGTTTCTCTAGTCTCAAGGTTTATGGCAAATCCATCTGAGCTGCATCTACAAGCAACTAAAAGAATCTTAAGATATGTAAAAGGTACATTGGATTTTGGAATCCATTACCACAAGTGTAATTCTGTGAAATTAGTTGGCTTCAGTGATAGTGATTGGGGCAGCAATATAGATGATAGGAAGTCTACATCAGGGAACTGTTTTAGTCTAGGATCAGGACTAATTACTTGGAGTTCCAAGAAACAAACTGTTGTAGCTTTATCATCTACTGAGGCTGAGTATATAGCCATCACTCATGCTAGTACTCAAGTCCTATGGCTAAGAAAAATCCTTGAAGAGATTGGAGAAAGACAAAGTGGTCCAACTCGACTGTATAGTGATAACATGAGTGCCATTCAGTTGGCATACAATCCAATCCACCATAGCAGATCAAAGCATTTTGATATGAAGTATCACTTCATCCGCGACATGGTGGAACACCAGATTGTTGAGCTTAAATATTGCAGCACTTTGGATAATATTGCAGATATCTTCACCAAAGGCATGGCTAAAGCTCAATATATAAAGCTGAGAGACTGTATAGTCAGTCCTCTCAACTTTAAGGGGGAGAATGTTGGAAATTAACTTACCATTGTCGGTAAGGTGGACGGCAAAGCACTGGACGACAAGGTGGACGATAGATTTGTTTAAAACCTTCTCGCATATTTCCTCCCTATTTTTCCTATTCCCTATTCTCTCTCCTATATTCTCGCATTTCTATTCCTAGCTTAATTTCTAAGCTATATAAATGTAACCTTTGCATTTCGTATGTTGAATATTATTGAAGCATTTTTCGATTGGACTATTGGTTCATAAGGTAGAGTCTTGCTTTGATTGTATCTTGTATACATCAAAATCCCAACACATTTTCACTAATAAATCCAAGTTTTGCACAAGAAAAGATGAAACCTAAAAAGTGGTCTAGGTTACCTTAAGTGAAAAGTTTACCTTCCTCGTCCCCCTATGTGAATGGTTCAAAAATATTAAGAATTGACAAAAGGAAAAGATCCTCCCTACCCAATTCCCCAAAATAAACAGTGGTTTTCACCACTATCAATAAGAAAAATAAACAATGATTTTCATCACTAAACAAATCCCTTGCTCAAAGAAAACAAAATACAAAATAAACAATGATTTTCATCACTAAGTATGAGCAAGTATCCCAAATCAAATAAAATAAAAGAAAGGAGTACTGAACTTGAATCCCTGGAATTCTCAACATTTTACAAACCATGAGGTGATCCTCATTATAGATTAGGTGGTATCAAGCCTGCCTGGCAATGACAATATCCTTATGCATGACGATATGTCTATCACATTAGCATATTTCGTGTGTACAAACCAATGTTTGCATGTGGATGAGCTAGCTTTTGGTAGCTTATACTACCTAGTGGTCTAATCCAACTACGTACAGAACCTAGGATCATGATACTCATAGGGTGATATTCAATACAAATGGGTTGCATCAATATTGTTTGGCATTGGGATAAATTTATGCATTATCATAGCAATGAAATCACATGCACACACATGGATATTGAGTTTATTGGTCATCCTAGTAGATTCTTACCTTGTCAAAAAGTCTTGCATGGTTATTATATAATTTTTGACCAGTAAACTAGAGTGTTTGAATCTCATGAAAACCTCAAATACATCCTATAACATCCTATTATTCATTCTATTTTATCACATGTATGTCAGTTTACATTTTTACAAATCCATTACATAGTCTCATGACAACATTACAAGTAAATTGATGAATGCTATACGGTCTTTGGTGTTAACATAATGTGTCAACTAGTGTCTATATTTCATCATATAGATCAAAAAATCATCCATTTCATTATGCATCTACACATATCCATATCCTCAAATAACATCATAGTAAAACACATGCATCCATTAATGCATCCATAAATCATAACACATAATGCGCCTAATAGTCCAAAATCTCAAAATTAAAAATCGGGAAAACATTTTTAAACATCAATTGGGGTATTATTGGTATCATATCTCCCCTAATAAGCAATCAAATAGTTATCTGAGGTTTTATATCTCAAACCTCCTGCAAGCATTACACATAGTGCCAATTTATTCCTTCGAGGTTTTAAAATAGCAAACCTCTTGCAAGCACTACACAAAGTGTCAATTCTTCCCTCTAAGATTTTTAATAAAAAAAAAACCTCCTGCAAGCACTACACATAATGCTAATTTATTTCTTTAAGGTTTTACAAACCTTCTGCAAGCACTACATAAAGTGCCAATTCCTCATTCTAAGGTTTTATATAAAAAAAACCTCTTGCAAACACTTACACAAAGTGCCAATTTCTTTCTCTAAGGTTTTACAAACCTTCTGCAAGCACTACACAAAGTGCCAATCTCTTTCTATGAGGCTTTTACATAAAAAAAGCCTCCTGCAACCACTTACACAGAGTGCCAATTTTTGTCTCTAAGGTTTTACAAACCTTCTACAAGCACTGCATAGAGTGCCAATTTTTTTTTTTTTTTGAGCCTCTTTGCTCTCCTCTCATTTTATTTTTTCTTCTCTTCTCTTTTCTCCTCCCAAAAAGATCCAACTTGCTCTGATACCAAATGATGTAAATCCAACTGCAAGAGGTCAAAACAAAATACCTCCAATTACATAAAAACTATGGTAAATGAAAATAATATGTAAAACCCTCCATTTACATAAAAACTACAATAAATGAAAATAATCAGTAAAACCCTCCATTCACATAAAAACTACAGTACATGGAAATAAACCAATAAATAATTTATTTTCTCATTCCTAGATTCACTTCCCTTTTTACAATGCAATACCAAGGGAATATATATCCCCAAATAAACCCTAAAAGAAAACCCTAAAACTTGAAGCCCTAAAAGAAACCCTAAAAGAAAACCCTAAAGCTTAAAACCCTATAAATATATATATTTTTTTTTGGCAAATTATTTTTTCATAAAAATTTGCCTTTTTAGTAATTACCATTTTTGGCAAATTATATTTTGCGTCAAATAATTCCATTTTGAGTAATAAAAAAATTACTTTAAAACTTATTTAAAAAAAAAACCTCTAATGATAGGCTCCTGCATCATTAATGCAGATATGTAAAATATGATATGTGGTTGCCAATAAATAAAGTTTACCTTGTTGCTATTGTTGTGTTGCATCGTGCTATTGAGATTGAAAACTCATTCAACTTAATTATTGCTGAAATAGGTTACAATTTATATAGAGCTAGTATACAAAACTTAGCGCTATTTGGTTGCAGCTTACACTAATCACGCAAATAGATTTTCAAGTTTAGACATATGACTAACAATATCCTATATGCCCTCTAACTTATTCTATCTAACATAGTTACGTATAAGCATTAACTAATGTTAAAATTTGCTATCAAAGTCCAACATTCTCCCCCTTAAAGTTGAGAGGGCTAACAAGACAGTCTCTCAAATTTATATACTGAGCTTTAGCAACTCCTTTTGGTGAAGATATCTGCAATGTTGTCCAAAGTGCTACAATTTTGTAACTCAACCACCTGTTTCTCCACCTTTTCTCTAATGAAGTGATACTTCATGTCGAAGTGCTTTGACCTGTTGTGGTGGATAGGATTATGTACCAATTGGATGGTCCTCATATTTTCACAATACAATCTGGTAGGACCACTTTGTCTCTATCCTATTTCTTCAAGAAATTTTCTCAACCATAAAGCTTGGGTACTAGCATTTGTGATTGCTATGTACTCAGCTTCAGTAGATGATAATGCTACAACAGTCTACTTTTTGGAACTCCATGTAATTAGTCCTGACCCAAGACTAAAACAATTCCTTGAAGTAGATTTTCTATCATCTATATTGCTGCCCCAATCACTATCACTAAAGCCAACTAATTTTACAACATTACATTTATGGTAATGGATCCCATAATCCAATGTACCCTTTACATATCTCAAAATTATTTTAGTTGCTTGTAGATGTAGTTAAGATGGATCATCCATATACCTTGAAACTAGAGAAACATCATATTGAATATATGGTCTTGTGTTGATGAGGAACATTAGACTTCCAACCATACTCCTGTAAGTGGTCATGTCAAATTTTAGTTCTCCATAATCTTTGCTTAATTGGATCCCATGACCTGTTGGAGTTGCAACATACTTGCATTGCTCCATAGAAAATTTATTTATCATATCTTGAGCATATTTGTGTTGAAATATGAAGATCCCTTTTCCTGTTTGATGTACCTCTATGCCTAGGAAGTAATGCATCAAGCCTAGATCTTTCATTTCAAATTCTTTCATCATGGAGTTTTTGAACTCCTTATTCATCTTAGCACTACTACCCATGAATATTATATCATCCACATATAAGCACACAATGAGAATATATTTACCTTGTTTCATGTAGTAGAGAGTAGGTTCACTTTTTCTCCTAGTGAATCCATACTTTTGAAAGTAGCCATCAATGCGTGAGTACCATGCCCTTGGTGCTTGCTTTAGGCCATATAATGCTTTCTTCAATTTGTAGACAAGGTTATCTTGACCTTGTTATTCAAATACTTGAGGTTGTTGCACAAAAACATCTTCATTCAAGTACCCATTAAGGAAGGAACTCTTAACATCCATGTGTTGAATGTGCCACCCTTTGTGAGCAGCCAAGGAAAGTACTAATCTGATGGTCTCCTGTCTAGCAACAGGAGCAAAGGTCTCCTCATAGTCAATCCCATATTTATGAGTAAACCCTTTTGCTACTAGTATTTCCTTGTGTCTTTCAATGTCAACATTGAACTTGGTCTTGTAGACCCATTTGCATCCAACACATTTCTTACCTTTAGGAAGCTCCACTAGCTCCCAAGTATCATTCTTTTTAATAGAGGTCATTTCCTCTTCCATGGCCTGTTGCCATACATCATGAGTACATGCTTTTTTATAACTAGATGGCTCTAGCTCTACACTAGTCATTAAATCATAGTTTACAACATCTCCCTTAGGCTCTTGGGAGTCATCATCACCATACATTCAAATATTTTCAAAACTTCATTCATCTCACTAGATTGACTTCTAGTGTATATTTTTTGAAAATTCTTATTCAACATTTGGTAGGAGGGATAGTACTGAAGTGTTCTCTTACCTCTTGATGGTGAATCTATTTCCATTGGCATTAGAGAAGAACTTGCTGATATTTGTGGAGAAAAACTTGGAGTAGCACTTGTTGCACTTGCTGGAGTAGAACTCTTCTTTGGAGGAGGATTTCCAGTGCTGATTTGATTAATGGGCTGCACTTGAGAGGAGCTTGCATCTTGAGATCCATCATCAACAAAAAGTTTTTGATGACCCCATACTCCCCCTTCATCAAAAATCACATCTCTGGAAATTACAACTTAATGTGTTTTTGGATTTTAGAGCCTATATGCCTTTGAAGACTCACAATACCCAATTAAAATACATGCTTAAATTTTGGGATCAAGTTTTTTTCTTGTCTCATAAGGAATGTGTGCATATGAAAGACAACCAAAAACTTTGAAGTGTTTTACATTTGGCTTTTTTCCATACCATCCCTCATAGAGAGTGATCACATCTAAACTAGAAGTAGGACTCCTATTCAAAATGTAAACACTTGTTCTAACTGCATCAACCCAATACATGTTATTGAGTTTCTTTATTTGAAGCATTGATCTAGCCATTTCTACAATAGTGCGGTTCTTTCTTTCAGCCACACCATTTTGTTGTGGGGTGTAGGTAGTTGTTAATTGCCTTTTGATCCCACAATATTTACAATATTTTAGAAATGTATTTGAGAAAAAATCTCCTCCTCTATCAGTCCTTAATATTTTTACAACATACTCACTTTGATTCTCTACATTATTTTTGAAATCCTTAAAACATTCAAAAGCTTCATATTTAGTTTTCAAAAAATAAATCCAACACATTATAGAGAAATCATCAATGAAAGTGAGAAAGTAAAAATTGTTATCTAAGCTTTTGGTATTCATTGGACCACAAATATCCAAATGTACCAATTGTAGTCGATGGCTTGCTCTCCATGCTTGTCCTCGTGGAAACTTTGTTCTTGAGTGCTTTCCAAAAACACATCCTTCACACACCTCCTTGTGATCTTCAAATTTTGGTAATCCACACACCATAGCTTGTGAAGTTAACAACTTCAAGCTTGAAAAATTAAGATGACCATATCTTAAGTGCCAAAGCACACTTGGATTTTATATGGCCACACTAGTAAGTTGAGCACTTCCTTGTTCCCTAAACTTAAGAGGAAATAACCTATTCTTTGTCATAGGTTAGATGAGACATCAAAGAACCTATTAATGCATCAAAAGTGAGGTTAGAAAGATCTTTAGATTCCTCAATGATGATTGCAATATGATTCCATTCATGAAGAAGTGTTCTCAACATTTTCTTCACAATGACTTTAGGTTTTATGTTTTCTCCAAGTGTCTCCATTTTTTTGACAACTGCTTTAACTCTCACACAATAATCACCAACTTTTTCATCTTTTTGCATTTTGAGATTCTCAAAATCTCTCTTCAAGGTTTGAAGCCTCACTTGCTTCACTTGATTGCTCCCTTGATAGCTATCTTTCAAGGCTTTCCATGCATCTTGGGTAGATGAACAAGAAGCAATCCTTGGAAAGATGCTTTTCTCCAAAGCTGCTTGGAGATGGTAGAGAGCAAAATAAATTTTCTTTTGGGCATCCTTCTTAGCAGTTCTATCAGCTACACTCAAGGTTGTCCAATCTACAGGTTCTGCATAGCCTTCTTTGACTATGTCCCACAAACATTTTCCTATGAGTAAGGTCTTCATCTTGATAGACCAATACTCATAATCCAACTCGTTAAACTCAAGAATGGGTAGGTTGTTATTGGTTGCCATTTAAACTAATATTCTATCTTTTAATTCAAAAAATAATTACAAAATAACACTCTTTTACAATATCTCACTTTGCAGTAAAATAGATAATTGAATAGCAGTAAAAATAGCAATAAAACTAGTATATCTCTCTGTTCTAACTTGCACCAATAAATAATAATTCTTACAGTAGTAAGAAAACACAATTCAAGTTTGATAACATAAAAAATCACTTCTATCTACCAACCTCTTCGCAACTATAAGAGAGATCATTGGTCCTCTCTTCCATTCAAAGAGCAGTATGAATTCTTCTAATAGATGCACATCTCAGCCAAAGAGACTTCTGATCCGCAAAATCACCTCACACGGGCATCACCTCTCACGCGGTCTTTAAGTAAAGTTTTGCTATCCAATACTGTATATCATAGAATAATGCAATGTTAAATTAAAAAATATTAATTCAACGTCAGCAAATCTAAAATGTTTCTTCTTCTTTATGCCTTCTCACATCAGTCTACTCACATTACAAGACAACACATCTTCAACAAAAAAATGTATTAAACCTTCTTACGCACAGCAAAAAAAATCTAGTCGCATTATTCGTCTTGCATTCGTTGTCTACTATATTATTAAAACAACATGATGCATTCACTATTCTATGTGATGCGTTCACTATCTCCTCTCGGTTTACAGTAAAAGACGTCAACACTCTTCATGATTTTAAAAATATTTGATTGCTCCCTACGTTCATTCATCTCACATACATTCTTGCAATCAAATGTTTTTCAAAACTGCACTAATGGTTGCTATGATCTCACGATATTTCTCTTCATGCAGGCACGAATCAGATAGACTATCTCAAAACTCTCGAATCCTTCAACATAGTGCCAAACACAACGCTCTCAAAATGTATTAACACTTTGATGTAGAATACGTATTGTGCGATCTCATCCAACGCAATACAAACACTTGTATTACAGCTCTCCGTATGCAAATGTGCTATATGTGTGATCTCTTCAATGCACCTCAAGAGCCGTAAGTACACAGATCATGGCCCTCCGGACTCACTCGTTCACATATCGCAGCCCTCCGACGTTCTCCTACAACATCTAGCTTAGCAAATGATGGCCTTCGAGATTTATCACAACACAAACACTGGACTCTAGCTCTGATATTAATTTGAGATTGAAAAACTCATTCAACTTAATTATTGCTTAAACAAGTTATAATTTATATAGAGCTAGTGTACAAAACTTAGCGTTATTTGGTTGTAACTTACACTAATCACGTAAACATATGTTCAAGTTTAGACATATGACTAAAAATCTCCTATATGCCCTCTAACTTATTCTATCTAATATAGCTACACATAAGCATTAACTAATGTTAAAATTTGCTATCAAATTCCAATAACTACATTGTGTTATTTCTGGAAATCTCTACAGTTTCATCAACGTGCATGTACCTATTCCATCCTCATGCTCCATGAAGGAGGAGAGGGTGCATTTATAGACTTCCTAGAGGGAATGGATGAGGTGGTGGCTCAACCAATTAAGTGGTGTTAACTAGTGCTTCTCTTCTACATTGAGATTATCCCAAAGGATGCATGCTCGTAGATGAGGATAAGCTTACCTTGGAAATATCATCGGATGTGCATGCAATTTTGAAATGTGCACATATTGGATATGCATGTTAACTGCATGTGTATGCTAAACTGAAAGTGCATGTGGATTTAAATATGTATTTTAAATTAAGTATGAATGTTTATGTGTATGCATGTTTGATTTTTTTATGCATTTAAATTAAATATGTTTATTTAATTTAAATATGCATGCTAAAATGTGAGTGCATGTTGTGATTGCATGCATATTGGAAATATCCAATGTGCGGATGGAGGTGCAACTACAAGTTATGTCATGTGCAGTAAACTGAAGTTCATTTGTGGCAAAGGGTGATCCTTTTCTCATGTGTGACTAGAATGGGGGATGTGAGGTGGAACTGAAGTGAAGTGGAGATGATGTGGAAGTGGGGATGGAAGGGTGAATGTTCCTGCGAGGAGGGGTGAGTGGTTGTGTAACTTAGGTAATAATTAATCAATTATTTAATAAATAAATAAATTAATCAATTAATACTTAGGCAAATGAATATTAATTTAATATTAATTAATTTAATTAATATTAAATATACTAATTAATTATGACTAATTAATTAGTGTTTATTATGCTTGATTTTGGTGTCTATAGATACCCCTTTTTATATCGTGTTGTGTGAAAACACAATGCGATGCAAAAATAAATTATACTTATAGTTGTATGGATGAATGACTGATGGATATGACTTTTGTGCTTGAGGAAGGTGATGTTTGATTATCCCAAATCAAGAACAATGTGGTATGCCTCGATAATGGAAACAATGAGTATCCTTGAACTTTGTTATTGATAAATTGATGAGCACATAAAGCTGCTAACTAATAACTAAAATATTGAGACCTAGAGTATCTGGGCTGGAAACCATTCTAATGTGACTTGGAGTCACTATGCAAAAAATGATATTATATTATGCGAATGGTAGTCTTGGACAAGGTTCTTGGGTAAACGTCAAGTCCAACATGGGTTTTTGGTTATTGAACTTGTTTGAGGTAAAATATTATTGGTATTGTCTACCCCTTCAAGTGAAGAGTGGGCAATGAACAAAATGGATGACGACAACAAGGCGATTGATTTTATCGAGAGGAAAATAGGTGGTTGAATGAGGTTTGGCAAGTGGTGTGATTTTATCTCTTCCTTTTTTTTTAAATACCTCAATCATCCAAGATGGTTGATATCCCTGATCGTATAGGACAGTTGCTTGTCGAAAGGTATAAAATATATTTTTGATGTGTGAGTGGTCATTTTCATCATTACAGATGAGGAATGAGAAGAGAGTGAGGTATGTGAGTGAAAAAGTGACATGGAGGTCTTGTCAATTTTCAAGTGGAGGTGATTGGATGGCTATGGGAGGCAAAGCAATTGTATTTGGAGGGAGTGCGGGATCAATAAGTAACAAAAGTGACCCTTTTTTCAATTTCTCTTTGGATAAAATGAACCCATGGTATATTTTTTCTCATTATTGCATGCGACCATTGCTTGTGTGTGATTGTTGTTATCATTGAAATTTGTTATTTTATGTTTTATGGTGAATGTTTGTGGTGGCCGTTTGGTTAGTTATCAAGACCATCCATGTCATGAACGATCAGTGTGTTTTTGAATTGATTTTCTTTGAATGACTGATTGATGTTTTTGTGATTTTTTTAGGTTTGAATGGTGATGAAAAAAGGCCATCCTTCTATCATATGATTGGATCAATGAGAAATATTGTTGGATTTTTTTTTTTGTTTTGATCATCTAGGTTTAGGACAATGGTGGTCATTGGTCGTTTGATGTTTGGATGGTTGACTATGTTGGTTGTCTGATGGTCAGATGATAATGATGTGTAACCATTAGGTGTTTGGATGGCTATTTTGTGTGAGTTGTGATTTGATATTTTTGTAGATGTATAGCATGGCATTGATGATTTGATATGATTTGTTTGCTATGCAATGAATATTATTGAGACCAAGGCATCGGTTCAAGGGTGTGTTTTACAAATCTCGATGATGGCTATCAAAGGTGAATTAGAAGTGGTTGGAGTTGATTGGGTTGTAATATGTGGCAAAATTAGAAAATGTGTATGAAAATCATGCATATTTGAATGCGTTGGTGGATAGGTGGTATCCCAATACATGCACCTTTTACATGCCCATGGAGAGATCACGATCATGCTTGAGGATATCTATCATATTTTTAGACTGCTAGTGGAGGGTGTGAGGATTGAGATAGCATCAACACATCAGAGGGAAGCCCTATTGTAGTGAGTGTATAGGGAACATTGGGAGATGATGGATATGGAGAGTGGGGATATGGATGTTGACAACCACTATCAACTACGATGGTTAATAATGAGGCACATAATTTTGATGACTTTGATTTTCAACATCGTGCTACCAGATGCATCGGGTGCTCAGTTATCATAAAACCTACTTGGATTGATGCAAGATTAGATAGAGGAACCAAAGGTGATGGTATGAAATCCAATGTTGTTGATGCAGACTTATCAAGAGCTATATGAGATATGATGTTGAGTCAGATCTAGTTTGGGCTATAGTTTGCTACTGTAAATTTGGGCATGGGAGGACTTTACAGTGGGGTGACTAGTAGGGTTGCCTTGGCAAACACATCAGGACCTAGGGGATGATGTTCCTTATGCATTAAGATGAGGTAAGGATTGAGAGGAGGGTAAGAGCTGACCATTTGCAGGGGTTTGGATATATTATGCTTATTTTTTTCATAATGGTGGGATGATGAGGTCATATGGAGGTCATGGAGGGGAGGTCCAAGCTGGTATGAGGATGGGATGCACTTGGTACAAGTGCGGTGAGGGATATGGGTGATAGGGTGCCATGGGATAAAGCACAAGTACTTCTAGTATGCTTATGTCTTGTGATAGTTTGATGTACAATAGGGCATTCCTTTACCACCTATAGTGTATAGACGATGATAAAATGAGGTAGCTATCGATCCATAATATGAGCCTATTGGATTAGATATGGATGTGGTTCTGATAGAGATATATGTGGAGGATGTTGGGATGAATCTGGAGTATAACACATGGTTTGGTGGGTAGGCATTCCAGCCAGATATCGAGGGTGGTGCCATAGATGGTGGATATGGTGTACCTAAGGAGCTTGTAGGGCATCAAGTACGATGTTGGATGTATTATGGAGGAAGAAGATCATGAGGGGTTGGGAATGAGGTGGTAGAGGACAACTCAAGAGGTGAGGGGGATAGTGCTAATAGTAAATTTATAGTAGAATATGTCATTATGTCTGAGTGGGTGTGGGTGCTAGATAGGCAGAAGGTAGAGTTGGATACTACCATTGCCTAAGATTAGAGTTAATGGGATGGTGACCACCAAAGGTGGTAAAGTTGGGAGGAGGATTAGGATACACTATGGGCTTAGGCATAGAGCTTACAAGAGGAGTGGGATAGGTTGGTTAAGGAGCATGACTAGTCCTTGACAGATAGGGTGAGGGGTATGGAAGAGTAATATGCTCTATGGGTAGAGCAAGATGTATTGAGGATAAAACGTGATGTTCTACAAGTGGATTAGGATGCATTGAGGGTAGAGCAATATGCTCTATGGGTGGGATAGGTGCAGGGACCTAGTGGGGGTCAGGTAGTGAGAGTTATGGTAGCCCATATAGAGCGTGAGAGAGATAGTATGGAGTGGTAAAGATATAGGGTGAGGCTACTCAAGAACACCCTATTACTAAATGGTATAACAGTACCATCACTATCATCATCCTATACTTCATATTAAAGTTAGAAGATCAAAGCTTTGGGTGATCCTTCAACTATCTTGCCTATACCTCAATTTATAGATGTGTCAACTTCGTAGGACTCAAGAGCAAGGACATATCATGGAGAGTCACTATTATAGAATCAATAATGGGTAGACCTAAGGAATTAGGTCAAGGGTCGTGGGAAGAGCGACAAGGGTAGATAGTGACATGCAGGCACGAAGCATTGTATGGTTTTTGTATTTTATATCGTATCTCTTGTGATGGTTTTGATGAGCTGCGATAACTCTAACATATGTAGCCTACGAGTGAGAATGCATATGTAATTTATTGATGATGATATATATATGAAGTGCTTTATTTATGTTTTGTATTTTTTAATTTTTTTTGATATGATTACAATGGTTTACTGAATGCATGAATATATGTTGATGGATGCAAAGAGTGTATACATATACTTTTGATTATATCTCAAAAATGCATAAACTTGTATCATTATTCATGAATTTAATAAATTAATCAAGGGCATCAACCCAAGTATATTTACATACATGTGGAATGGATGTGGTGGAATGTTATGTAATATTTTATAATAATTGTACTACTGTGAAGGTAAATATGACATAATTTGTCCTTTTGCGTGTCCTAGGGATGAAGATTTTAAAAGTGCTTTCATGATGCTCAAACACCCTAGTGACATCGATCAAACTCATATATTAATCAAATAGGTACTTGAAGATGCTAAGATCAACCAATTTATTCAAGTGGCTAAAAGACCAATGTGTGTGCAATGATTATTCATTTTTTATTTTGGATAAGGTTGGCTCATCACTTATGCAAATAAGCTAGCTCATCTGCGAGCATCCACCAACATACATAGGTCTATACAAAAGATGTTTGCTAATGTGATAGACATGTTGTCATGCAAGGTGTAATCCATTGTTAGTCAGACTTCTATAGCTCTGATGGAGGTTAACCCCATGATATAAGGACCTGAGAATTTAGGGATTCAAGATGTTATTAACAATCTTTTTTTCTAGAATTTTTATTTTTTGGTTTTGTGCTTTTCCTTTTGCCAATTCTTAGGGTTAGCTCATGTGCATGATAGGATAAGCAAGGGAAAACATTCACTTTATGGCGATACTGACTCATGAATTCAACTTTCCTAGGCACCAAAATTTTATTAATGTGTGATTTGTGCATGGTCTTAGAGAAAAATTAAGGTCACTAGGAAGACCTATAACATTTCAAGAACTAATGATGTTAAATGGAGGCTGAATGAGACACTAGGTATGGCTAAATGACTAAAATAACCTAAAGAGTCTCCAAAATAGAGACTTGGAAAAGTCAAGATGTCATGTGTATATTATGAATGGGTGAATGAGGGGTGTGATGAGGCCTGAAAATGAATCATTTTTACACTATGTTTGACATATAAAAACTGTCATAATATTAAGTTAAATGCCAAATAGTTGATTAGAATATATATTTGTTAAGTGTTTGCATGATTTTATGTTTGGAACATTATACCCCTATTTTGACTATTTTCAACATTTTATGCACTATTTCAGTTGATTAAGTAGCAAATAAAAACTATAGTAAAATTACATTGTGATGGCATGAAAAAATTCCTCTTATCAAGAACTACAAATTTACTTTTCGAAGCAAGTCAATCTGAGTTGTAGATAAAAAGTTATGAAGGTTTCATCATGTTCATGCCTTAGTCTTTTCTAGAGTTGTTAACAGGTACAAATCTGCATTAATGGTGACATTAGCAAATCTACTGGGAATGATCCAAAATGAGTTAAGGTACCAAATTCATACCAATGGTACTTCATAGTACAGAGAACACATGATACAAATTTTAAGGCATATGAACAAGTAATAAGGAAGTTATGGGGCCTGCAAAATGACAGTTTCAAACTTTTTGACAACTAGAAATTTTGGTGAAAATCTGTGTTAGAGGCCAACTTGACAGTGATGCTGGAAGCAACTCCTGAAGATTTAAGAGCTAAAAATTGAACCAAGTGTAGTTAATACAACCAAGAATACATGGATACAATTTGATATACATAAGAGTTATGAGATACAATTTATGAGCACTCCAAAAGGGTAGTTGGGCATGTTTTGACAACTGGAAAAATAGGATTTTCCATACAAATTCCAACAAGTTGACATTGAATGGCAAGGCATGGAATTCACACATGGAGAAGGATAAAAGCTATTGCAATCAGTTCTTGAGAGATAACCCACCTAAGAAAAGCAGTTGAGATAGCTTGAAGACCACATAGTTAGTCAATCCAAAGATCTTCAGATTGAGCAGACATCTTCAGATTGACAGAATGCAGTTTCTTCGAATTGAGCCAGTTATCTTCGGATTGACAGTAAAAAGTACTTTTTGAATTTTTGATAGTTTTCTGACGATGGAAAAAGGGAAAGAAGGTTGAGAAGGTTAAGGTAAAATATCCCCCAACTGTCTTTGCCGTCCTTGCCATCCAAAAGCCACCATTCATGGGAAAAGATCAATTGATCCTCTTCTAGGATAAAACCAAGAAATGTTGCAGCATAATAGGAATTGATTTGCAGGATAGAAATAGTATATTTTCTATTTGTAAATAAATTTTATGCATCTATAAAAGGATAGCTCCCATGTCGGTTGAGCTTAAGGAGAATAAGTAATAGAAAATAAATAGTTTTCATCTTTGTAACAGTCTGTAGCAGCAAAACTGTAATGCCATTTTTAGAGTAAATAAATTGTAGTTCTTTTGTCAGATTTTGTTCTGATTTTAAATTAGTTAAGGAGTGTTTTTCACCTCCTTATAGATCAGGAAGTATGGGCCCACTTTCAGATCTAGGAGGGATTTTATGGCAGGTTTTAATCTATAATTTTACTGTAGTTGAATTAATAGATTGCTTGCCAGATTTTATTTTCTTGTTTTTATTTTGTATTATGTGATTGATGTTTTCTATTATGTTTGTGTACACCATTTATGTGTGTGTCAGATGAAAAATTAGATTAAACATTTATTTCTTGTTTCCTTTGCTTTCCATGTTCTGTTATTTTTATGTTTCAATGACTTTCAATTTCTAGCAGATTTCATTTTGCTGTCAATTTCTATAGCAGAAGCTTGACGACATTTTGTGGCAGGGCATTGATAGGTGTTTCATTTCCAAGCATCACTTCCATTTTATAAGAGTAAACTAGGTTTCAATTTTGCAAGTGTAATTTAGGATTTCATTTCAGCAACATTTCAATTTAGCAATTTCAATTCTGCAAAAGTAGATTAGATTTCAATTCAGCAATTTCAATTCATGCAATTGTAGTTAACTTTATTTTTTTGAACTTAGAATTAGTTTTTATTTCTTGCAAGTTTTCGTTCTACAGATTAGGTTTAGTGTGACACCAAAAGGCTAAACCAAATCTATTTCACCCAATAATTGCTTGAAATCTGAATGCTTGAATTATACTCTACCCTAACCTTCTATCGTAGATAGCCTTGGACACCACCTCGAATTGATAAATCATTGAGATTAAATGATAATATTAACGACACTCATCATTTTGGCACCGTTTTCAAGGATCATGGTGTTGTTAGAGGGTAAAAGCAATCAAATAATTATTATTATGCTAAGTTATGAAGTTCAGAGTAAAATCTGAATGTAATAGCTGGTATAAATAATAATTATTGATAGTTGCATTTCAGTCCATTTAGAAAACAAGCAACCATAGGGAGGTGATATTCACACTTGGGGGTTAAATTGCCTATGTTTGAAATTCTTAATAAAAATTGAAAGAATTCATCATCCTCATTATCAGGAAACATAAGATCTCTTAAAAAATTTAGAAAAGCCATCTACTACTAATGCCCTTTTTATATCCATATCATCAAGGTAGTATAAACAAATTTGTACTAGGTGTTGGAAAGATATCATGGTAGATATACAAGACTATCTATTGAAAAAAATAGCCATATCAGCTACCTATAGCATTTGTTCATAGGGACATATCATTGATGAATGCCATTTACTTCCACAACTTAGAGATGCAAAATTTGTTGCCTAATCTAAATTCTTCTCAAAGAGAGATCCCAACAACAAAAAATAGGGTAAGTAAATCAACCACCACCTTCAGCCCAACCTATGGCCAATATGAATAATACAAGATAGGAAACCCCTGTCTATGTAAGCTGAGTCTATTAAAAAAATAAAAAAATAATCACAAAAATTTTGCACAATAAAAATCAAAGTTTGGAGCTCAACGGTGATCCTAGATTTTTGCCATTATTGCTTAAATATTATTAGGGTTTTATCGTGATAAACTGTAACCTATCAATTCTTAGCCTACAAAGACAATAGTTGATCTCATTAGAGGTGATCCTACCTGACAAGTTGTTGATCTGCTAAGTTATACACTTCTTGTATTATTGTGTAAACCAAAAATATGTTTAGTTAAATTGTCTTTTTTAGCCCAACTTGTGATCAGTTTGAATAATACATGATAGGCAGCCCCTGTTTATGTAGCTGAATCTAGTAAAAAAAAACTACAAGAAATGTTATTGACTACAACAACATCCAGCTGTTGGAAAATTACCATTAGTAAAAGGTTAAAAAAATGCATTTTACCTTGGGTAAGATTACTTACCTTTTATCTTACCTGGACGGCAGTTGGATGGCAGCATCTTTGGGCAGCAAGAGAATTTGATTGTATTTTATTCTCCCTTAATTTCTCCTATTCCCCCCTTTTCTCTAGCATGGTTATTATAATGTTTATTTAAAATTTGTAACCTAATGTTAATTGTTAATGCAAATTTACCTTTGTATCAAAGAGCTCACCTCCCACATTTGGTATCAGAGTCGAGAGCCGAGATCGGCCCAAATCCCGAGGCGATGGGGCCTGCAGTTCGAGGCGACGGCACGGATCCTGAGGTAGCCCACAGGAGCAGATCGATGTGATTCTCAAGGTGTTGGTGGAGTTGGACGAGGTGGCTCGCAGGAGAAGATCAGCATGATTCTCGAGGTGCTGGTGGAGCTGGTTCGTTGACATGGTGACCTGCACGTAGCCCGAGGTTCATTGACATGGCGACCTGCACGCGGCCTAAGGTTCATTGATGTGGCAACTTGTGCACGACCTGGGGTAGCACGTAGCCTGAGGTTCATTGACATGGTGACCTATGCGTGGCCCAAGGCAAAAGGTTGTTCACAGCCTGCGACTGCCCATAGGCAATCAAAGCACTTAGTGTGCTTTGCTCTTTTTAAAGAGCAAAAACATCACCGCAGAGGCGATGTGGGACTAAAGTCCCAAAGAAAAAAATATTGCTTCACATCGAAGCACGAAGCCAATAATAGCTTCGCGTTCGACACATAAGCAATAAGGCTAGGGAGCCTGCTTTAGCTCCAGGATCTTCCTGGTAGCACAGCGGCTACCCTTTTCCTTGACTCCCGCGAGGTCGAACGATCGAACCTCGATGGGGTCATTTTTATTTTGCTTCGCGTGATCTTGCGAAAGCAACAAAGGCAGGGAGCCTGCTTTAGCTCTCGGATCTGCCCGGTAGCACAGCGGCTACCCTTTGCCTTGATGCCCGCGAGGTCACACGATCGAACCTCGACGGGGGTTCAATAGTTTTTTTTTTTTTTATAAAAAAAAAAACTTTAAGTTAAATTCAAATAGCTGTAAAACTTTAAAGAATTTTTTTTTTATGATTGACATTTCCTAAGAGGAAATAGCTGTAAAATTTAAATTTTTTTTTTTTTTTGAAAGGTTTTTATTTATCATTTAAAGTTGATGATTGACATTTCCTAAGAGGAAATAGTTGTAAAATTTTTACGCTTTAAGAGGTAAAAAATTTAGAAAAATTTCCTAAGAGGAAATCCTTGTAAAAGAAAATTTCTGGGAAATTTTCTTAAATGATAAGATTGGAAGGATGTTATCAAGCCCTTTGCAGTTTGTTACTGAGAACAAACACTGAAAGATTTTATGAGCACGTAAGAACACTAGGCATAAATATAGTTTTTTCACAGTTGCAAAATGCGATTATTGCACAACAGAGAAATCCTGATCTAGGATACAAAGTAGATTCAGAAGATAACTCCTTTGGGAGCAGATTTGAACAATTCAACACAGTGGCGATTGCTTCACAAGGATCTAAATATACTCATTATAGTAATTCAGTTGAAATCCTACAAACTCCTGAAATTATATTGATCAGTGACGACGACGAACAAGTCACTGACAATTTTGTAATTGCTGAATCACAACAACAAGAGTGAGTTGTTTATGATTGTAAATCAAGCAAGGCTTGATAGTTTTTAAATTCTTTTTGAAATAAGACTATATAAGAGAGGTTTCTTGTTTTCTTAGATAATAATGGGATCAAGTAACAATATACCAATCCCCGAATTCAGTGGGGATAATTATGAGTACTGGTCCATAAAAATGAGGACATTACTCATAGGAAAAGGACTATGGGATAGTATTGAAGACGGTTACACTGCTCCAATAGATTGGACTACTTTAAGTGCAACCGACAAGAAGATCTTCAAATATGCATAGAAAAATAATTCTTTTGCCTTATACCATCTTCAAGCGACATTAGATCCAAGTATCTTTCCTAGAATTGCATCTTTCTTAACTGCCACAGATGCATGGAATGCCTTGAAAGAAGGATTCCAAGGAAGTGATAAAGTGAAGCAAGTCAGGCTTCAGACCCTAAAAAGAGATTTTGAAAATCTTAGAATGAAGGAAAATGAAAGAGTCGGTGACTACTGTGTACGAGTCAAAGTAGTAGTCGATATGATGAAAACTTTAGGTGATGACACAAAAATTGAAACAATTGTGAAGAAAGTGTTGAGAACACTTCTTCCTAAGTGGAATCACATTGCCATCATAATTGAAGAATCCAAAGACCTTTCTACTCTTACATTTGATAGTTTGATTGGATCATTAACATCACATGAAGAGAGACTTCAAGGAGCACCTTCAACAAGCTATGGAGGTGATGACAAAGCCTTCACTTCGAATGAAGCTACAAGATGAGGACAAGGAAGAGGTCAAGGTAGAGGAAAACAACAAAGAGGCAAAGGCCAAAGCAACTCCTATAGAGGAGGCAATCAAAACAAAGGTGGAAATCAAAACAGAGGAGCCAATCAGAACCAAAGCAGCACTACAGGCCATGGAAATCAAGGATGAGGAAGTAACCAAACTAAAATAACTTGTTTCAATTACGGGAAACAAGGACACTTCGCTTGAGACTGCTGGTCAAAGTCTTCAAAGGATCAAAGTAGTCAATATGGCTCATTCTATGAAGAAGAAGAAGGTCCATCAAATATTTTTCTATCTTATGGACAATCAGATCAAAATCTTAAAGATACATGGATTTTGGATACTGGTTGCTCCAACCACATGAGTGGCAAAGAAAATCTCTTTGCTACATTAGATTAAAATTACAAATCCCATGTTAAGTTAGGGGATAATAATTCTTTGCAAGTTGAAGGCATTGGAGCTATGGAAGTTCCAACAAAAGAAGGCCTTAAAAAAGTGAATGACATATACTATACTCCACGGCTACAACACAATTTGTTAAGTGTTGGCCAAATGATGGAGAAGCATTACAAATTAGTTTTTGATGATAGCAAATGTACAATCCTTGATAAAAACAATTGTAACCAAGTCATCACAGAAGTACCTATGACGAAGAATAGGTTATTCCCTCTAAAATTTGGTGAGCCAGGGGGAGCTCAACTTGCAAACATTGCTATTACAAATCCAAGTGAATTGTGGCACTTGAGATATGGTCACCTCAATTCCGCTAGCTTGAAAATGTTAACATCACAAGCTATGGTGATAGGACTACCAAAGATTCAAGAACATAAGAAGGTATGCGAAGCATGTGCTTTGGGAAAGCACTCCAGAACGAAGTTTCCAAGAGGCCAAGCATGGAGAGCAAGCTATCCTCTTCAGCTAGTACATTCGGACTGAAGAACACAAGCTTATACTGAAAGGGGGGGTGAAAAGTATAAGACCTATTTTTACTTTTTCCTTTATACTTCAAAATAGCAAAGCAATATATCCAAAGCAATATCAAAGCAATGCACGAAACCATCCACAAAGTGACACAACAATTTACATGGTTCATCCTCAAAACTTTTCTCTAAAAGTTATCTCAAAGTTCTTTGGGAAACCTTCCCAATTACAATGTTTATGAGCCTCGGCTCAAAGGAGAAACCTTCCCCCAATCTGAATTTATGAGCCTCTGCTCAAAGGAGATACCTTCCCCTACCTCTACTCTAGCTAGTGATCCTCTAGAAGACCTCTGCCTCCGCTGCCCTTAGAAAATGGAACTCTATCCACAGAAGACACCTGTCTTCCCTGCTCTGGCTGGAGACCTCTATCCTCAACTCTATCACCTCAAAGCTGGTCCTCGAATTTGCACTAAACACAGTCCTTCGGTCTAGCACAAATGTCCTCATCCTTTATATTTGATCAGCACCAAACACAGTACTTCGGTCTTGCATAAATCTATCCTTAGGTTCTTCTCATAGAACCAATGCACCTCTGTCCTCAAGTTCTCTGATAGAACTATCAACCTCAGCTTCACAAGTCCTCTGCTAAGACCTGTCCAAATCTGCTCACAAGTCCCCACCGGAACCTGTCCAAATCTTCTTACAAGTCCCCAACGAAACTTGTCACCTGCTCACAAGTTCATAAAGAAAACTTGCTTGGCATGAACCCACAAAGAGAATTGTTAGAGACCCAAAGTGATTCATCAATCTCATAGAAGCATAAAGAGAATTGTTAGAGACTCAATATGTTCTATACTTAACTCCCCAATCTCAATCTCAACTCAATCTCAAATCTCAAAAGAATAAGATAGATGTAGTATGCTTTTCTCAAGAACATGAAACACAACCCAACAATTGCCAACCATGCAATATCTCATATAACAATGATACTCATGTTCTTTCCAAAACCAATATCTTTTCTCAACCAATTGGGCTTCAACAACAATGCTCATAGACAAGGTTTAACCAACAACATTCAACTCAACATTAACCTTGAAGCATTCAACCAATCATCACAAGAAAAGGAAACAAGTAGAAATCCTTTTCCCTCCAAAGATATTTGAACAAAACAACCACCAACACAATATCACCAAATGCAAAGAATAACTTGCTCAAATCAACTCAATGGAGTAAGCCCAATATCATGAATCAAGTAGAAGCAATAACTTGATCAAACAACCTCTATGGAAGCAACTCAACCATCAACCTCAAAACAGCCAACCAAGGGTTTCACCAACTCAATGCAAGTAGCAAGACTCAAAAACATAAACCCTAGTGCACAATGCTTCCACCACCTCAAACCAGAATTATGCATTCACCAAAACTCTCATCAATGATAACAATGCATAGGTAGTCTTCAACAAACCAGAAACTAGGATTTACACCCAACCAAAGGAAACCTTGTTGAATACCTTTTCACTCCAATCTTATTTCAGGATAACATACACCAATCATACTCATAAGAAGAATGTGCCCATACCTTTTTGAAGTGAAGAACCTTCTTTGGAAATCTGTCCCAATCACAAAATTCTTTTGCCAATCTTCACAAGGGTTAGTAGATCATAAAATAATCAACATTATTCCACCTTTCAATAATTATCACTAAAGACTTTAATTGCACAACTCCCTTATCTCTCCTAAAACCACTTGTACCATAAAATAAAGTAAATCACAACATTGCATACCTTATAACTCCCAAAACCACTTGTACCATAAAAGTAAAATAAATCACAACAATGCATAACCTTATAACTCCCAAAACCACTTATACCATAAAATAAAATAAATATTTTATATCATTCATAAACATTCCACACTACCCTTATGTCTCCAAGGTCCATGGTACTAACTACTCACAAAAGCACTACTACCTAAACATCACCTTAGGCATCAACAAAAATAATATCGGGCACTTACCACCGAAACTGCTGAGGAGAATTGATCCCAGCACCTCTCGCTGACTAACGCACAAACACTTGAAGAGCCACCAATAGGACAACTGCCCAAATGGGTATGAAATCAAAAGGGCAATTACTTTGTTTTAACCTTCTCAGGAGATGCGAAAACCCTGCATCACCAGATTATCTCCTGGCGTATTCTTCGGCACATCGATCTTCATGTTTGATTGCTGTTTAAACTATGCCTGAACGATCATCGTTGTTCATTGTCCACTATCTCGGATGGACGCTGTATGCTCATAGCCAAAGGTTTTTGTACACCTACAGCTCTGCCAGGTTCCCTCAAATCACATCAACACTCGCTTATTTGCTTGTTTAAACTATGCTTGAACGATCATCGTTGTTCGCTGTCCATTATCTCCGATGGACGCTGTGGCTCGACTAACTTGCATAATATTCAATCAACCAGTGCATGAGGGTCGATGAAACAACGCTTACGCCCTTCGAAATTAATCATGATTCGCTAGCACATTTTAAATGAAAGCAAGGCACAGGTATTTATAGTGCATTGCATGCACTTTGCGACGTCGGCCAAGGAGAGAAGAATTTTGACCTTTTAAATATTGCCACCATAAATTTTATAGGGGTTAATAAACCTTTTAATTATTATTTTAAAAAATAATAATTATTTATTAAAAATAATTAATGAAAACCTTTAGAAGGTTTTTTAATTAAATTATTATTTAATAAATATTTCCACTTAAACCTTTAGACCGCCATCATGGAACCTTCAAGATCTAAGAGCATCCATCAAAACTAGCTTTGGCACAAACTCTTTTTGACATTAGCACAAACTCCTTGACATCAATGACAACTATATTTGAGAAAAGGCAATGTACTCAAGGTACCCAAAATTGCCAACATGGACATCTGTGGTCCAATGCAAACAAAAAGCCTTGGAAACAATTCTTATTTTCTAACATTCATAGATGATTATTCTAGAATGTGCTGGATCTATTTTATGAAACACAAAGATGAAGCATTTTATTGCTTCATAGACTTCAGAAATAATGTAGAAAAGCAAAGTGACTACTATGTCAAATGTCTTCGCACTGATAGAGGAGGAGAGTACTCCTAAAATGAATTTTTACATTATTGTAAGCAAAATGGGATAAAAAGGCAGTTCACCACTACCTATACCCCACAGCAGAATGGTGTGGCCGAGAGAAAGAACCGCACCCTTGTTGAAATGGCACAAACAATGCTTCAGATAAAGCATCTCACATACAGCTATTGGGCGGATGCAGTGAGAACTAGTGCATATATTCTAAATAGAAGTCCGACTTCTAGTTTAGATGGTATCACTCCTTATGAAGGATGGTATGGTAAGAAACCAAATGTCAAACATTTTTGAGTATTTGGTTCTTTAGCTTATGCACACATTCCTAAGGAGAAGAGAAATAAGCTTGATCCCAAGAGTCAAGCATGTATTTTTGTAGGGTATTGTGAATCAACCAAAGGGTATCGATTGTACAATCCCAAGACACACAAAATAATTATCTCCAGGGATGTAATTTTTGAAGGGGGAGAATGGGGTCATAAAAAATTTGTTGATATAGACTCTAATTCGGAAAGTTCCACATTAGTACAACCCAAGAAAAGTAGTGGAAAAATTCCCCCTCCACAAAGTCCACATCAGGAATCTTCATCAAGTACATCAAGTGGTACACCAAGTCCAAGAGGGACTTCTTTGTTGGCACCCCCAAACTCTCCAAAACAATTTCATAGATCTGTAAGCGCTCCAAGTCCGATGGATATTGATCCAGTTTCTCAAAGGAAAGAGACAAATAAAGGAAAACACATACTACAGAGTCATCCATCTTCTCAAATGTTGGATAGGAATTTCCAACAAAGATACACTAGGAGTCAAGCTAGTGAGATGGATGACATTTTGTCAAGACTTGAAAATCTTCAAATGTCGGGAGATGATGAGTCTCATGAACCAAGGGGTGATGTAGTCAATTATGCTTTGTTGGTGCATTGCACGACTAGAACCATCTAGCTATGAAAAAGCATGTACTTGAAAGTATATGGCAAGATGCCATGGAAGAGGAAATATCCTCAATTAAAAAGAATGATACTTGGGAGCTTGTGAAGCTTCCCAAGGGAAAAAAATGTGTTGGATGTAAATGGGTCTATAAGACCAAATTCAATGCTGATGGAAGCATTGAAATGCATAAGGCAAGATTAGTAGCTAAGGGTTTTACTCAAAAATATGGAATAGATTATGAGGAAACCTTTGCTCCAGTTGCTCGACAAGAAACAATCAGAACTATTCTTTCCTTGGCAGCCCATAAAGGATGGAACATTCAACACATGGATGTGAAAAGTGCATTTTTAAATGGATACCTGACAGAAGAGGTGTATGTTCAACAACCTCAAGGTTTCCAAGAACAAGGAAAAGAGAACCTTGTTTATAAATTGAAAAAAGCACTTTATGGCCTCAAGCAAGCACCACGAGCGTGGTACTCACGAATTGACGGCTATTTCAGCAAGTATGGTTTCATAAAAAGCAAGAGTGAACCAACTCTATACTACCTGAAGAATGGAGTAGATATCCTCATAGTTTGCTTATATGTGGATGATCTAATATTTATGGGTAGTAATAATAAAATGAATATGGAGTTCAAAAACTCCATGATGAATCAGTTTGAGATGAAGGATCTCGGATTAATGAGATACTTCCTAGGAATGGAAGTACATCAATCAAAGAATGGGATCTTCATATGTCAATAGAAATATGCTCGTGACATGATTCAAAAATTTTCTATGCAGCAGTGCAAATCAGTTGCAACACCAACAGGACATGGAATCCAGCTAAGCAAATATGATGGAGCACCAAAATTTGACATGACCAATTTCGAAGCATGGTTGGGAGTTTAATGTTTCTCACCAACACTAGGCCGGATATACAGTATCCTTGTTTCTCTAGTATCAAGGTTTATGGCATGCCCATCCAAGCTGCATCTTCAAGCAACCAAATGAATTTTACGATATGTAAAAGGTACATTGGATTTTGGAATCCATTACCACAAGTCTAACTCTGTGAAGTTAGTTGGTTATAGTGACAACGATTGGGGCAGTAATATAGATGACAAAAAATCTACATCAAGGAACTGTTTTAGTCTAGGTTCAGGACTAATAACTTGGAGTTCCAAGAAGCAATCTGTTGTAGCATTATCATCTACAAAAGCTGAGTATATAGCCATTACCCATGCTAGTACTCAAATCCTCCAATTGAGGAAAATCCTTGAAGAGATTGGCGAAAAACAAATTGGTCCAACCAAACTAAATTGTGATAATATTAGTGCCATACAGTTGGCATATAATCAGATCCACCACAAAAGGTCAAAACATTTTGATATGAAGTATCACTTCATAAGAGATATGGTGGAACAACGGATAGTTGAGCTTCAATACTGCAGTACTTTGGATAATCTAGCGAGACATCTTCACCAAAGGCATGGCTAAAGCTCAATTTATAAAGTTGAGAGACTATATAGTCAGTCCTCTCAACTTTAAGGGGGAGAATGTTGGAAAATTACCATTGGTAAAAGGTTAAAAAAATGTAATTTACCTTGGGTAAGATTACTTACCTTTTACCTTACCTGGACGGCAGTTGGACGGCAGCATCTTTGGGCGGCAAGAGAATTTGATTGTATTTTCTTCTCCCTTAATTTCTCCTATCCCCCCCTTTTCTATAGCATGGTTGTTATAATGTTTATTTAAACTTTGTAACCTAATGTTAATTGTTAATGCAAATTTACCTTTGTATCAAAGAGATCACCTCCCACACCAGCTGTGCTCAAACAAGAACTTACCTGAGCTTGAAGAGATAAAAGTCAATGGAGATACACAAAAACCCTTTAGTCCAGACACAAAAATCAACTTTTGATAAAGGAGAAAAATTTGAAAAGTTGCACTTAGAAAATTTACTTCCATTAAGGATAAATTTTGTCCTCCTAAGAATGAAATAAACTGAAGTACAGCCAAGGAAATTCTTGAACATTATTGACTGGTTGACTTATGAACAAAAAATAAAATTGTTTGTTTTTTTGAAACAATATTTCAATATTTTTGCATAGAATTACAAGAATATGTCAAGATTTCATCTTGATGTATGCACTTAACATATTTGAGAATTGGTATTGAATTGTTTCAAGTACAAATTGACAAGATTTTTCATATTAGGAGGCATTGACAAACATTTGATTGAAGAAATTTTTAGATATGAAGCAGTGTTTCTTTCTCCCATTGGTGATTCAGAGAGGAAGTTAGTGGTGAATGGATATTGCCTTCGGGTATACCATGCACCATTAACTAAGGAGGAGTTCTTGAGGTGAACACTTGGATGTACACAGAATGGAGGAGAATTCACCTAGAGGGATGTTGAAAGTATTCAATAAACTAGATTTAGATAGACTTTGAGCTAGATGAGTACTCACAAGTAGTGTATTTTATAGATTACAAGTTGATGTTAGGTTTTAGAGTTGATACATAAAGAGTAAGTCATTTATAAGGTTGTTTATACCATTTGTAATCTAGTACAAAGAATTGGTATCATTCATAGTGGGGTCATATTTGATCAAGTATGGTTTGCTAGAGCTAATGAATAACTCATTTATTGTCTTAGAGAACCAATTTTTGGTGGCTTGATACTTTAGTTAACCAAATAAACCATTAGAATTTTTCCTTTGGGAAAGGAGAGATTGGATACTAGAAATTCTTCAAATTTGTCCTCTTAAAGCACCCTTAAAGTTATTTGTTCTTCCCTTTTCCTTTAGCACTATTTTGATTGTACACAAAGATATCCACTATTTGGTGATCATTTCCATTTTTTTGAGCCTTAAATCATGTATCCATAAACCCTTTGGTCACCCAAAATGCCCCAAAGGTATCTATAAGCCCTTTGGTCACCCTAAAATGCTCCAAAGGTGTCTATAAACCCTTTGGTCACCCAAAAATCCCCAAAGGTATCTATAAACCCTTTGGTCACAAAAAATGCCCCAATGGCATCCAATAAGCCCATTGGTAAAATGTATATACTTATATATTAATCAAAACCCAATTAAAAACATCAAAAAAGGTATCAAAAAGGGTCCAAAACCCACCAAAAATAGGTCAACTTTGATCAAAATTCACTTTAAATCAAGATGAAAACTAAATTGCTCATTTATGAATGGAAAGGTCTCTACTTCAATCCTTAAGAAGGCCAGTATGGTTGGACCACCCCACGGGAATGATGTATTCAATTCCTTTCTTCCATGAAACATCAAAAAAATCATCAAAACCCTTGAAAAATAGGCACATTTCCCCATGGGTAAAACTGAAGGAACCTCAACCAAGTCATATGGGTCAAGCGACTCGTCACTTTTATCACTGGTCATTCCCTAATTGACTCATCACTTGAGGGGGTAGTCATAACCACAACATTCATAATAAAAATCAACAATCAAACACTCAATCATGCAAAGTGCATTCGTCCAATGAATATTTGACAAAGACAATCACGCCCCTGATTGGGTAGCAAACAAGAAAAAATTTCAATCAAACAAATGCTTGGTATTATAACATCGTCCTCATGATTGAAGAATATCCAAGATCAAGTAAGTCAAACATGAAAGGTTGTACTTGAGCCAAGTTCCTTAGCTCATCAGAAGCAAGGATTCAAGAACACATGCTGTTTCCATGATTGGGGCATCAAAATTTGGTTAGGTTATTGAATAAACTTAATCATTTAATATTTTAGTTATATATTTTTGCTTAGTGTTGTTCTGCACACAATGCATCTAAAAAAGGGGTATCTATAGGCACTAAAATCATTTCAATCTGATTAGGCAACCAAAGCATTGTTTAATTTGACATCATGTAGCCCCCTTGGGCAACCCTCAATGGTTTTATAGTGGTATTTACCGCTTTTGGAAGATTTTAACCCACTTTTGGGAATTTTTGGGGCATATTGGCATGGCCGCCACACCCTGTGATGACCACAATTCATGGTCATCACACCCTATGATGACCACAGTTCATGGTCGTCACACCCTATGATGGCCACCAATGGTTATCCTTGGGTGTGACAGCCATAGTATTTGACCCTAAAAAAGTTAAAATTAGGCCAAATGGTACCCAAATACTGCCATGTAGCCCACCTATTCAAGCATGCATACCTGAGGGCGCATAATCCTTATGACATGCTACAAAATAGAGGTCAAAATAAAGATTCCTTCCCCCTCCAATACATGACAAGTTTTTGGAAAAATGGTGTTTCTTGCCCTAAATTTCCTTGCATGCCCATTTGACCATAGGCCCCCTTGGGCTATAAAGCGGATCCATTTTCCACCCAAGATACAAGAGAGGAGTTTTATGACATTGCAATGAAGTTCTACCAATATTTCCCCTCAACCTTTTGTGCCTTTTCTCTCGAAATCCTTACCTAGTGAAGGAGGTTCTTGAGTGATTCAAGAGGCACAATGGTTTTACAAAACTGAACCAATTGAGTGAATCCCATCTTAAAATTTATTGACAATACCCCTGAGAGTGTTTTGGACCAATTCCCAAGGGACAGATTTGGTGGCCATCCCACCCAAGGGTCGCCCCCAAACTATGACAGTCACAACCTTCACACCCTATGATGGCTAAATATTGGAGTTTTTGCATAGGATTAATCTAGACTAGAATACATGCATGCTGTCCAAATTTGGTGTCATTTGGAGTTGTTTTGAGTTAGATATCATGATTTTGGTGTTTTGCAGTATTAGGTGATACACCCTGTGATAGCCATAAATTGGATTGCAATTTATTCAATGTTTTTACATAGATAGTTTCTAGACCACATTATATGCTCTCTGTCCAAATTTGGTACAAATTGGAGTTGTATTGCTCCTGTTATTGTGTTTTTGTGAGTTGCAGGTTTAGGTGCCACACCTTATGCCAACCACCAAACTAGGTATAATTTCATCACTATTTTTTATTATATCATTCATAGAACACATAATATGCTTGGATTTCAAATTTGGTAGCATTTGGAGTAGTATTGAACAGTTTATTGCATTTTTCCTCTTTCAAGCTTATTGATGCATACACCCTCACGGTTTCATATTAATCCGCACATGCTTTTGACAAAATTTGGTTTTCTTGTGTGTAGGTGCAGGTATTACAGTGCATAAGGAGAATCAAGACATAACATTCATTAAACTAAGTGGCGGCATCGAAAGACTGCCCACCTCAATCATGGGTATGAGGAAGGACATTGAATGTGCACCCGAGTTATTGAAAGGATACAATCCTTTGGCCCCATTTTGTAATGAGTGTATCAATCTAGATCTCTCAAGGGGACATCTATGTAACCATGATTTGATATATCAAATAATAAATAAAAACTTCCTTTCTTGCACTTATTTGGCTTATCATGCTTACTTTGATGTCTTTTTGTAATGCTTAATCCACATTAGTGATATATGCATCTCGTTTATAGTTGTTAGGTGCACCACTTTTTCCATACTTCAATATTATTGACCATTCGACCAAAGGGCTATTTTGTCCACTGTGTAGGATGTTTGGATGTAAAGAACAAAAGGTAGATTTCCAAGCATTTGTTTGGCCATCAATCTAAGGATGATAGGTCAAACTCATTTTGAGTTGAGTGCCCTGTAACTTAAATAGTCCCTACCAAAATGACTAGTAAAGGTAGGGTCTTTGTATGACATAATAGATTTGGGTATCCCATGAAGGTGAAATATGAAGTCTAAAAATATTTGGGTAACTACAAAGTAGGGATAGGATAAAGAATGAAAATAAACATACTTTATGAGATGATCCATTACCAGTAGAATAATTGATTTTCCTCCCAATTTGGGTATCCCTTCAATAAAATCCATAGAAATATCTATCCATAATTATTATAGAATTGGTAAGGGTTGATGGGTTCTAGGGGAACACAGTTTCTCCTTTCATTTTTTGGTACTTGTCACATTCAACCACAAAAGTGTGAATATGCTTCTTCATTCTCTTCTAGAATAAAGTATGCTTGGTCCTTTCAAGTTTTTAAAAACCCAAAATGTCCCACTATTGGTGTGGCATGCATTTCTTAGAAGATGAATTCTCACATTTATGAGATTCGAGGAATAACAAGCTAGACACGATATCTCAAGTATTGACCATCCCAAGTGTATTTAGGGCATGAGTTAGGCTCTACTTAATTTTTTTTTATCAAAGTCTACAAGCCAAAAGCATTGGTCATTTCTTCTCTAAGATTATTAATCCATTGAGGTATTGATGAAGAGATGGCATTTAATACACTTTGATCTTCAAACTGTCAAGATAATGCATTAGCCATGATATTCTCCTTTCCTTTTTATATGTGATTTCACAATTTCAAGTTTTTATCAAGTTGTCTTGCAGGAACATGAATTGCTAATAACTTTGGATAAAGAGATAAAAGCAAGGATAAATCACCAAAAAATCTAAGTGTTATCATTAGTATTTAGCCTATTTTTTGAGTGCTTTATATTTCTATTGTAAACCTTAGATATGATTTTTTAGAAATATATTTAATTAATTCCTAGGCATTTGAAAGATAAACAACATATAGTGTGCACCTAGGATTAATTATGTTTATGAATTTCTTCTTGAGACCTTGCTTAAAGATTATTTATTTAAAACCCTAGGGTTAGAAGGCATTCAAATTAAAAATCATTCTAGGGTTAGCTCTTGTATTCTTGCATTCTATATTTTTACGTTGTCCTTTATGTTTGATATCTAGAAAGGCCAAATGTAGGTGTTTGTCTTGAATCGAATACATCAAACATTCTTGAAAACCAAAGGAATTGGAGTGAGTCCTTAAACCATTCCTGGTGAACCCTTCCCCCCTAGAACTAAGTGTAGATAATAACATACCACCGTAGTTCATCTCAAGGCTTTATTTTACAGTTCCAGCCTTTGAGAATTGTACACAGTAGGGCAACTTTTCGTTGAGCAAGGTGCAGTGACAGTATTGTCATTGTTGTCAACACAGTCAGATAGATCGGTTGATGTAGTGGACAGGAGTTCAGAGGTTACTCGAGTATGTACAGTGATGTTAAATGCTTATGAGGATGTTTCTGATGTTTGGGTGAAGTTGTTACAGGTTGTCCAAGAAGACCGAAGTGGCCCATATGCAAAAGAGAAGCGAAAAAGCAAAGGGAAAAAAGTGTCGTGATATCGCGACATGTTGCATTTTCACGACCAAGAGAGAAGAGAAAATGCAAGGAGAAAAAGTGTTGCGATATAGCGACATGTTGTATTTTCGCGGGCCTAAGCAAAGAAAAAGAGCAAGGAGAAAAAGTGTCGCGATATCGCGACATGTTGTATTTTTGCGGGCCTAAGCAAAGAAAAAGAGCAAGGAGAAAAAGTGTCGCGATATCGCGACATGTATTTTCATGGGCCAAAGCAAAGAGAAAGAGGAGAGAGAAAAAAGTGTCGCGATATCGCGACATGTTGTATTTTCGCGAGCCAAAGCAAAGAGAAAGAGGAGAGAGAAAAAAAGTGTCACGATATCGCGACATATACAGCAGGCAAGAAAAAATGTCGTGATTTCACGACATGTTGGAAGAGAGAGAAAAAGTAGGAAAAAACTGTGCGATTTCGTGACATGTTGGCAGAGAGAAAAAAAGCAGGAAAAACTGTCGCGATTTCGCGACATGTTGGAAGAGAGAGAAAAAGCAGGAAAAACTGTCGCGATTTCATGACATGTTGGAAGAGAAAAAGGCAAGTGGAAAAACTGTCACGATTTTGTGACATGTTGGAAGAGAAAGAGAAAGCAGGAAAAAGTGTCGCGATTTGGCGACAAGTTTGAAGAAAGAAAACAAGTAAGAAAAGTGTCACGATTTTGCGACATGTATTTTCGCGACTAAAATAGGAGAGAGAAAGTAAGTTGGAAAAGTGTCGCGATTTCGCGACATGTCACATTTTCGCGACTAAAATAGGAGAGAGAAAGTAACTAAAATAGGAGAGAGAAAGTATGTTTGAAAAATGTCGCGATATCACGACAAAAGAAAGAGAGGAAGCGCACGAAAGTAGAACTGTCACGATTTCGCGACAAAAGCAGAAAGCAAGACTTCGAAAGCAGAAGTGTCACGATTTCGTGACAAAAGCAAAGATGAAGTATACGGAGGCGAAAATGTCGTGATATCGCGACAAAAGAAAAGATGAAGTCTACAGAGGCAGAAATGTTGCGATATCGTGACAAAAGAATAGAGAAAGCGTACGAAGGCGAAAGTGTCATGATATCACGACATGTATTTTCACGGCAACAACAACAAAAGAAGCTACAGAGGCAGAAATGTCATGATTTTGCGACAGGTCGTAAATGCGCAAGTCAAGAAGGAGAACTCGACTGAAATGAGAAGTATGACAGAAGACCAATGACAACCGACTAAAATTAGGGTTTACAGTTATTATGAAAGCCGACTAAGATTAGTATTTACAATCGACTAAGATTAGGGTTTTCATCATAAAAAATATTATTATAAAAGGAGGGCTGTTTGGAGAATTGCGAAGATTGGTGAATGAGTGTGAAATATGGTCATTGTGCATAGAGAGCAAGTCGTGTCAAATCATGCTAAGTGCAAAATTCGCAAAGAGAGCAGAGTGCGCAAAAGGGAGAAGACGATCATGAAGTTTGACTAGGTGCTGCTGTGATTGCGTAGAGAAAGCAGAGTGCGCAGAGAACACAAAGGTGAAGAAGACCAGTCAGGGTCTTGCAAAAGCAAAGGTATCTTACTGTCAAACTTATAGATTCAAATTGAAGTCTAGGTTGCAGCTTGGCATCAGGGGTTGGTGCTCCTTCAAGTTGGTGCTGGTAAATCAGGGGTTGGTGCTCCTTTCTATTAGTGCAAATAAATCAGGGGTTGGTGCTCCTTTCTGTTGGTGCAGATAAATCAAGGGTTGGTGCTCCTTTCTGTTAGTACAGATAAATCAGGGGTTGGTGCTCCTTCCAATGGGTTCTGGTAAATTGATTGTAAAGTTGGTTCTTTGCAAAGGCTAGATTTGGATGGTAGTCCAAGCAGTCAATTTTTGAGGAGTAGCCACATTGGTGAACCTCGTTAAATCTTGTGTTGTGTGATGCTCTTTTGTTATACTTGTTGTATATAGTAATAAGTTTTAATTGTTGCGGTATTAAGAGCTGTAAATTCAAGTTTAAAGAGCTACACTGATTCACCCCCCCCTCTAAGTGTCATTGTAAGACTAACACTTTCCCCCTCTAAATTTATAATATTTCCATTAAAGTAGAAAAATATCAACACCAATAATAACAATAAATAAAAACAAACCACAATGTGCACATAAAATGAATAATATCATATATTATCAAATTATGGAGCCTTGATATCCGCTTTATACATTAATGTACCCCAAATCAAGGGTTACAGAATAATGTTTACTTTGATACAATAATTACAATAGAGGGATGAAACCCTCGATTAAATAATGGTGTTGTATTTGAATTTTGTTTGCACCAAACAAGAGATGAGTGGGCTTGTGTATCTGTAACTAGGCCAATCAAAGTTGAATGGAAACGTCTTCCTATATCTGCACACAAAAAAATCACAACAAAGAGTAAGTAACACCTGCGGGGCCTCCATAATGTGAGTCCCACTAAAACAAAGGAGTGCAACCTACAAACCCTAGCTAAATACATGTAGAATGTAGTGCAAAATATAAAAAAAATACTCAAATCAAATGTCTTGTCAAAATATACCTAAATCACTAGATCTATGCTTCTGTTGGTTCGATCTAAGATTGCATAGATGCCCAAAAGTTTTAGAGGGCTCGGTGGATGCAGCGCGGTGTTTGGTGGATGCTCTAGAGTGTTTGCAAAAGGTTGTGGATGCCCTATAGTATTCAAAAAATATCCTAAGGTGTTTGTGGGCTAAATCAGATGCTCTATAGTATTCAGATCTAGTTTGTAGAGGATTCAAGGGTAGAATTACGATGAGGGTTTGTGCAAATGTGAAGGGACGAGTGAAATGATAAAATGTTTAACCTCTCAAGCTGTGTAATTTTGAATTGATCCATTCCCATTCACAACAAGTGTGATATTTTATAATTTTTCCCTTGATTCATGTTAGGGTTTTGATAACATCAATGAGCGATCGAGATTAAAACATGATAAAGGGCTGAGATTGGGATTTGATAAGTGACACAGATTGCATTGGATGAGTAGCCAAGATTAAGACATGATGAGCGGTTGATATTTATTCGTATATAAATATATAAAATTTATATATATATATATAAATGTATACATATATATAAATATCTAATGGATGGCTCTGATTTGATGGTCGTGAGTGGATAATGAGTGGCTAGGATTTGGTGTCTACAGATGCCTCTTTTTGTATCACATTGCATGAAACATAAATGCGGTGCAAAAACAAGAGACACTTGGTTTGGTGGAATGGAATCTTTCCTCAAATGCATAAGAAGATTCTAAAAATTTTATAGTCATAGTTTACCCCCTCAATTGATGAATGAGTGAAGAATGAATCTCATGAGCTAATTTATAGAATATGGATGATGTAATGAATGTGTATGATGAAATGGATGTGATTATTGATTGATTCTATTTTTTACCCAATAGAAAAGGGTTTTTGATGTGATGATGCTACCTTTGCCTTGGTAGGATAGGTATTATGATGGATTGACTCTGATTTTTTCCTAATAGAGTAGGGTGTTTGATATGGATGGTGCAATAGATGTACCTGATGCAATGGATGTGTAGATGTTAGAAATCTATGTCAAGTTTGGTTACCCCAAGTTTGGGGTGAATCTCTGTTGTCAAAAATTTACCTTTTGTGATCATTGAAATGCAAAAATGATGAAGATACAAAATGATAAAGTAAAGGAACCAATCATCGTAGGGGCTTGTTATGCCTAGTGACTGTAGAATTTCTTGAATGTAGAAAGAAATGATGTAGTAAAAGTTATCCATATTTGTAACCCCATGGAGAGGGCGTTAATGACATCCTTGGGAAAATTATTTTGAACATAGTTTCACTCAAGAAATGAGGGACCAAAATTATTTTATTTTCGAACAAGATGATGCTTAGTAATAATGTTGGACAAGCATCCTTATGGTGATATATTCACCCAACCGAATTGCATGAATAACCAATCACTGCAACCGCCAAGGAAATAGAGTAAATCACTATATACGAGGCTCACTTGATAATGTAAGTGGATTTGACAATGTTGAAAAATATGTAAATGCATTTATGAGTGGATTTGACAATTTTTGTGAAATTTGGAACTGTTTTGGGACATTTTGAAGCAGTTTGGGGCATTTTTGTGACTTTGGTTGCAATCAATAATTAAATGCCCAAATTAATCCATGTTATCACAAAATATGATGTAATGATGTGATGAATGCTTGGAATAGTGAATTTGGTAGTTTTGTGAAATTTTGGATCGTTTTGAGATATTTTGAAGTGTTTTAGGTGTTTTCACGACCTTTGGTCACAATCAAAAAGTAGATGTCCAAATCAATCCATGTTGCCAAAAAACATGATGTGATGATCTAATGAATGCATGGATGGATTTTGTGGTGATTTTATGAGGTTTTGCTATGTTTTGAGGCCCTTTGAAACCTTTTATAGCAATCTAAAGCTAAAAATCAACCTACGTCCATATCTGCACAAACATGAGGAGATGTCTGCTAGTCTACAAATGTATTGTGGAATTTGAGCACACCTAGAAGATGCCTTGGGGAATTTTGGCATGCCAGATCAACTATAAAAGGGTTGCAAGGGTGAATTTTCATTTCATTATTGTGTTTGAGAGTTTGAGAAACAACATATGAGAGAAGAGGAGTGCAAAATATTTGTGATGGTGATGGAGGGAGTGGATGCGGTGGTTGGAGGTGATGCGTGGATAGTGAAGGTAAGTTCTTCTACCTCCTGTTTGGTTTTATGATATTTTGAAAATTTTGTTTATTTATTTATTTTATTTTAATTATGCATTTGATGAGATGATGCACATTTGCTTTTGTGTTGTATTACATTTGAGTATTTTGGATGCTTAACATTGATTCTCACATATCCTATCGAGGGTGAGGAAGGCACTGTGAAATACCAATTGGGAGTGGTTGAAGAAGGTGGGATTGGATGTATGTGCACAGATTAAGGTGGTGAGGGTCGATGAGGGGTATCTCTCTACCTTAACAGAGTGGTGGGATATAGATAGGGGGACCTTCCAACTCCTGATAGGGGAGATGACAATTCTAATATCTTTTGTGTACCTGTGGAGGGGCTACATATTCATGTTGGACATGATAAGGAATATTATATGAGTCAAATATTTGGTGATGGGTGGAGGGATGTGAATATTAGTGGTGGTGGCATTAGTTACCTAGAGATGTACGTGCAAGGAAATTTGGAGGCACTTCCAACCTATATCATGTTCCTATTGGATAATGTGTCGGTGCCTAACAACATCAAATTCCTGTTCCCTTGGAACATGATTTGGTTGGTATTTGATATGATCAATGAGCCTCAAGTGTATGCTTGGATTTCTTCTTTAATAGCTTAAGTATACATGGAGTTGTATGAGGTGAAGAGGTAGGAGTAAAAGAGGTTGGGCTATAATGTGCTACTTTAGATCTAGGGCTAGGAGTATTTTAGTATAGCTCATCATGTAGGTTTACCCTATGAGTGGGATATGAACTAGCCCTATGAATTGAGATACAAATGAGTCATCCTAGTCATAGTGATTAGGAGTATAGATATATGTGGGTAGGGCTAACAATGAATCAGGTGTATTGGTGATCATGGAGAGGTGCAAGGTGGCTAACTAATGGAGAGTATCTACAAAATTAGTTAGGCTAGAAGGGTGGTAGGTAGGCATGGTAGTGAGGTGTAGCTAATCCAGTTATCATAGGTGCTACGGTAGTTTAGGATACGGTAGGGAGCACCCAATACTCCAATGTTGTACAAGCATCGATCTGATGAGCTGATCCTACCTTGTGCTAAGGCATGGCGAGTGGAGTATGAGGATGACAAGAAGATGGATCTCCCAGATGTGGATAATATCAAGACCACCATAGAGTATGATACCTATTTTTCTTCTCAACCTGCATGGGCATTGAGTTAGGTGGTGTATGAGGGCAATGGTTATGATGGGGAGGCAACAACCAAGGTAGAGGAAACTCATTGATGTTAGAGATTTTGTTGATCTTGCAGTAGAGGGAGATAGTCGAGGGCCATAATAGATTAGCCTCTTGATATTAGAGGATATGGTGAGGGTGGGGTTGGTATGGAGGAGGTTCTAGAGAGACCTCTTAGTCAGAGTGAGGAGTGGGATAAGATCTAGGCTAAGAGAGACAACTTGGTTTAGGAGAGGGATCGGATCCAGTTATTTCTTGTGGAGTGGGATGCAATGGTTATGGCTCAGGATGTGGTAATGACAGAGCATGATGCTGAGAATTCTTGGCTATGGATAAATCTGAAGGTGTGATTATGGTAGGTGGAGGTGAGGATGTGATAGCAATACTATGGGTATAGTTAGATTTGAGGGATCTTATTAGAGATAGGATGTGTTTCAACTTTGATCCTAGGATGACTACATTTAGGATATTGAGGATTACCTTATGCAGCATGGTATTGGACTACCAATGCAACCTTTCTCCTTCATATATGGCTTTGTTAGGCGTAGTGCATCTCATTATAGGGCTCTGTAAGGATCACAAGGATATAAATTTGGGTGCTATTTAGGGATCTCTCATTTTTGTATATGATCCTTAGTGCTCCATTGTATACAACCTTCGAGCATACTTTGTACATGTGATATTTATACATATATATACATGGATTTTATTTTGTGTATGAATTTTGTGTAAATGTGTGAATGTATGTATGAATGCATGTGTATATGATGTTATGGATGTATTATGATATCGATGTGAATACTTTATGATGATAATGTAAATGAACTGATGCTCTAATGATCATTCATAGTAGTTTAGCATTTGTTGTACCATTTTTATCTTTGTTGCTTAATAAGGGATACCAATATATAATGGTGGGATATGAAGTGGAAGACTCATGTAGTGATGTGACTATGGTATGAATGTGATGTTTTGACTTATGGGTGACTGATCTAGAATTGTTTTATAGAGACTCAAACATCCTAGTGATTTTGAACAAACTCATTAAGTTTTATCGAATCTCTCAAAGACCAAATGTGTGTGCAGTGGATGTTCATTTACCAATCATGAGTATGGTATGACTCAAGTCAATCAAGAAACAGTGTGTGTACAAGTGAATTTATTTACCCATATTGAGTAAAGTGAGATGAAACCTATCACGGGGAAGACCAAGAAGCTAGCTTGTCCTTATGTGTAGTGAGAGGTCTCTTCAAAAGAGATGTGTCGCCATGCATGAGTGTACTACACTACCAGTAAAGCATATATAACCCTGATGGAGGTTAGCTCCATAGTCCAATGAAATGATATTTAAGATTTTGGGAATTAGACTACATTACCATCTATATGGAAATGTAATGTTATCCTTATTACTTGGGGATTTGTGGTGTGTGAATTGTAAAAGAGTTAGAGCCTTGGAGAATAAGATTCTCAACCTAGGTGTGATGAGAATTTTACCCTATCCTTACTACTCATTCTTTTATTTGGAAGTGTTTTTAGTGGTGAATACCACTATTTTGATTTTGGACTATGTGCATAATGGGACAAGCAAAGATGAATTTTTTACTTCAAGGTTCAACCCAATCATGGTATTATCCCTCTTTGACACAAGATGTTATTAATATGATGTTGTATGTGTTTGGTTCAAGAATGTTTAGAGTCAAATCTAAAACTCAAGATTTTCTTAGTGAAAATGTGCTTTGGTCCTAGAGAAAACTTGACATGCAATGGAGGTTGTTGGAACACTAGGAGTGGCTGAGTGATTGAAAACACCTAGTGGTGATGGAATTTTATGGCAAATGATGACATGACTTATGAAATGATGAAATAATATGGATGTTAAATTAAATGTGCTCTTGATTAAGGCAAAAATACTTATTGGATTAAAAATTATCCAAACTATACAAATGACCATAATATGGTGGATGAAATGCACCGAAATAACATGAATGTGATTGTAAAAAATGAATATATGAAGTGCAATGTGTATGAATGATGTGTATTTTTAGCCATGTATATGTATACCTCTATAAATAAAATTAAGCATAGAATGCTTTCAAGTGGATTATGTTCAATGGTTCGAGCTCCTTTACTCTCTCTAGACTAACAAGCCTATATATCCCTTGACCCGATTTTTGTTTGATAATGGATGGACCTAACCAATTAGCCATGAATTTATCATGAAGATGTGAAAATGCATTAGTTTTTTGTTGATTTTCTTTGAGGATAAGATCTCCTACTTGGAATTTGCATAGATGAAATTTGGCATTGTAAGAACAATTTAGACAATCCTGATATACTTGTAAGAACTCTATGTTTGAAATTTGAGCAAGTTGAAGAACACAAGCTTATACTGAGAGGGGGGGTGAATAGTATAAGACCACTTTTTCCTTTTTCCTTCAATTCAACTTTTAATTCAATATTATGCAGTGTATAGATAGCAGTATCAAAAGCCGTAATCAAAGCAATGCACAAAACACCATCCACAAAGAGACACAACAATTTACGTGGTTCACCCAAAGTGGGCTCCTCCACGGATAAAATATTTCACTAAATTTTATAAAATAAAATTCTGGGAATACCTTTCCCGATTACAATATTTATGGGCACCAACCCAAAGGAGACACCAATCCCCTAGATCTGTTCTGGTTGGTGATCCTCTAGAAGACCTCTGCCTCCATTGCCCTTAGCAAATGGAACTCTATCCACAGAAGACACCTATCTTCCCTGCTCTGGCTGGAGACCTCTGTCCTCAACTCTATCACCTCCAAAGCTGGTCCTTGAATTTACACTAAACATAGTCCTTCGGTCTAGCACAAATGTCCTCGTTCGTCTTTCTATGATCAGCACCAAACATAGTCCTTCAATCTGGCACAAATGTCCTCGAATCTGCACAAATATTTGTCCTCAACTAGTCCTCAAATCTGGTTCACAAAAGTGGTTCACAAGCTTTCACTAAAGCTTGCTTGATCTTCACCCAAGTCTTCACCAAGACTTGTCTCAGATCTGCTCTGCAAGTTCTCACTAGAACCTGCCCAGACTACTCCAATACATACACAACTTCTATGCTTTTATAGCCACACTTTGCCTTTCTTTTAGGCGTCTCTTTGCACACACTGTGCACTGTCTTCGCACACTCTAAGCATCAACTCCCCACTTCTGTGCTAACTGCACTCTTTCGACTGTATCTCACACACTTCGATGCTCATTCAACGACGCATCCAATGACTGCTTTTGCTCATTTGTGCAAACACAGTAGCACCATCTTCGCACACTCTGATTCCTTGTGATCTCTCTCACTTAGTCGATTGAATTTTGCACTCTACTTCTCGGTGATCGAACTTCTCCCACGCATTATGTCTACGAACGTTGCACTGTGAATGCACACTTAGATCGATCCTTAACTCTCCAAATAACCCTCATTTTATACTAATAATTTCAAGATCAAAACCTTGATCTTAGTTGGATGTTATGCAAATGCAAACCCTAAACTCCGTCGGTTGCACGCCCTAAATTTTGTCGGCAAATATTTGACTCTATCGGCTTCACTGCCTCTGTAACCCTTTTGAGCTTCTATCATGAAAATACCACATGTAGCGATATCGTGACACCTTTGCAACCGTACACTATCTTATGGCTTTTGTCATGATATTGTGACACTTTAGCCTTTGATGACTTTGACCAAGCTCTTGTCGTGATATCGTGACACTTCTGGCTTAGACAGCATCAACTTTGCTTTTGTCACGAAATCATGACACTTCTTCTATAGAAGACCTCCTTTCTACTTTTGTCATGAAATCGTGACACTTCTGCCTTTGCAGACTTCGTCTTCACTTCTGTCGTGAAATCGCAACACTTTTGTCTTCATAGCATTCCTCTCTGCATTTGTCGTGAAATCATGACACTTTTGTCTTCATAGCCTTCCTCTCTGCATTTGTCGCAAAATCATGACACTTCTCCTATAGAAGACTTGCATTATGTTTCTTTCACGAAATCGTGACACTTTCTCCAGCCAAACGCTGCCATCTTAATCTGTCATGAAATTGTGACACTTTCTCTTCCTTGCACTCTTGTCTGCTTGCACTAGAAAAAATAGAACATGTCACGAAATCATGATGCTTTTGCCTGTGAGCTCTTCCTCCTTGAATTTGTCATGAAATCGTGACACTTCTAGCTTCTGTATTTTTTCTTTGCAGCCTGTTGTAAAATTGCAATGCTTTCAGCTTTCGTACGTCTTCTCTTCAACATGTCGCAAAATCATGACATTTCTTACTTTGAAACCTTTCCTTTGCTGCATGTCACGAAATCGCGATAGTTCTTACTTGGAACAATTTCATCTGCAGCATGTCATGAAATCATGATGGTCCTCATTTCGAACTCTGTAGCATGTCACGAAATCATGACGCTTCTCACTTTGAACTCTGTAGCATGTCACGAAATTGTGACAGTCCTCATTTCGATCTCTGTAGCATGTCGTGAAATCACGACACTTTTCGAGTTACTTTCTCTCTCTTCAAACTTGTCACGAAATTGCAAAAATTCACACTATGGAATCTCTCTTCTGCATTATGTCACGAAAACGTGACACTTTTTCTTTTGGACTCCTCCTGCAACATGTCACGAAAACGCGACACTTTTTATTTCGGACTCCCTCTCCTGCAACATGTCACGAAATCGTAACACTTTTTCGTCCGTACAATCTTCTTTGCAATATGTCACAAAATTGTGAAATTTCTAACTCCGTACATTCTCTCTCCTTTATGAGTCGCGAAACTGTGACATGTCACAATATCGCGACACTTTTCCAAAAATCTTTCTCTCTCCTATTTAAGTCGCGAAACTACGACATGTCGTGATATCACGACACTTTTCCAACTTACTCACTTTTCCAACTTACACTTTTCTTTCGAACCTGTCAAGCCGAAACTTCATCAAAACAAATTATTTTACATCAAATCAAATTCCTTCAAAAGCTTCTTGACATCAATGACAACTTAAACACTTGAGCAAATGCAATGTACCCAAAGTACCCAAAATTGCCAACAATATCCCCCTTTGTCATTGATGGCAAACCTTTACTAAAACACGTCTTAGGAGCCAAAATTGAAACCAACTGAGCTAAAAACTGAGAAACTACATTTGAGGTTTTGCTCCCCTTGACTTGAAGCTTTCCTCTTCACTTGATGCTCTCCCCCTTACTCATATTTCTCCCCCTTTGTCATCAATGGCAAAGGGTCACATTTGGGGCTTGGGACTAAGAATGAGTCACTTAGCTTAGTCCCTACTCCACCTCCTGATGAGGTGATTAATTCTGGGGTGGGAGTAAAACTTCCATTAGGCACTGATCATCATCAGCGTCTATAATTTCATTACCGGGTCTTCTCTTAAACTCTTTGTCCATATTCCTGTTCTTGTCACTGTTCTTGTTCTTGTTCTCATCCCTGTTCTTGTCTATGCCTTGATCCTTGGACCTATTCATACCACTGTTCCTATTCCTGTACCTTGGAAGATCAGCTCTACACTGTCTAGCTGTGTGACCGTCATTGTTGCACTTATAACAAGTAACAATGTTATTTCTTTTAGGCATACCTGTTCTTTGAATTTGCCAGTTTTGCCTAAGCCTGTTCTGATCAAACCTTTTCCTGTTATTTACCTTGTAAAAGACTACCTTGTGCCCGAACTATTGACAAAAGTAGCAATACCCTCGAAAGAAACTAGCTCTTCTTAAATTGTCGTTCACCTTCTTTACTTGAGCCATGCAATGTGCAGCCATGTGACCAAACCTGTAACATGTAAAACATCTGCCATGAAATTTACCTTTATTTGACCTCATGGGTCGTGAAAACTTCTTCTCATTCTGAATTTCGATTTTTGTTTTTGCGCATTTATCATCCAAGGACTCATAATCTAAAATACTTTCCTCATCAGAACTCTCTTCCTTTTGGAGTCTCTTACTAGACTCTCTAGCTTTTTCCTTGACAAAACCAAGGTCTGTTTTATCCGTTGTATTTCTTTGACCTTTGATGAGTGACTTAACCTTTTTGGAGCTATCTTGAAACCTGTAAAGCTTATCCTTGTACTCTTTAGATTCCTATTTTAAAGACTTCATTTTATGTTCTAACTCACTATACTCAAGAACCTTAGACTCTAACTCATCCTTGAGTTCTTGTGTATTAGCCATAGAGACGTCGAGACTTTCTATAAGATCATCTCTCTCCATACAACATTCATCTAACTTATCCTTGAGTCTAGCATTATTTTTTCTTTCCTTTTTCAAAACACTAAGAGCGTTAGTAAGTTCACTTTCTAGATCCTTTATTTGTTTGCTTTCTGAATCATCAAACCATTTTTCAGATTTCCTATCACTAGAGGTGCTACCTTTTTCAAAAACCATACATGCATCTTCCTTATAGTTTTCTGAAGCATCCTAATACATACTAGAAACCAAATCATTATTTGTGCAATCATCCTCAAGGTGACCAAAATGTCCACATCTAAGACATTTCATGATAATGAATCTATGTTTCGGTTCTTCCTCTTTTTCCGATATGAACAACATCTCATTTTCAGTATCACTTGAAGAACTTTCACTATCACTACTAGAACACTTACTTGCTTTGTCTAGGTATAAAATCTTCTTGTGCTTGTGAGAATACCTCTTTCCTTGATTGTTGCGCTCATCTTTGTTTTTCCTGTGATGCTTGTGCTTTTCAGAATCCTTGCTTTTAGAATCCTGTATATCTTCATCACTTTTTTTCTTGGGAACAATACATTTAGTAGCATAATGACCAAACTTTTGGCAATTGACACATCTTATATTTTTCATGCTTTTGTGCTTTCTAGAGAACTTGCCTTTCTTGCTGTAATATGCCTCTTCATCACTGGAAGACTCATCACTCTCTTGAAGCTGTTTACCCTTGGATTTCTTGGTAGCCTTGAAAGCTGCCTCTTTCTTGACATCAACCTTCACTTGAGTTCTCAACTCAAATGCTGCAAGTATACTATGGAGCTCATATTTTTTCAACTTATCCAAATATTTAGCTTCCTCAATAGCAGAAATATTTTCACTAAATCTATTAGGAAGAGATCTTAAAATCTTATCACAAACATCATTTTCAGCAAGCTCAAGACCTAAGTCTTTCATGGAGTTAACAACCTCATCCATACGAAGCATGTAGTCACTAATATTTTCATCATCATTCATCTTGAGTTGTTCAAACATACCTTTGAAGTGTCTCAACTTAGCCTTTCGTACATTTACATCACCTATGTGAACCACCTGCAACTATTTCCACATTTCACTAGATGTCTTGTAGTGAATCACCTTGGTAAGATCTGCCTTCTGTAAACCTTTTAGGATTACATTCATTGCTTTTGAATTGTTGTGATGTAGGAGCCTGTCTTCTTTAGTATAAGGACCATGTTTAGGAATAGTGTACCCGTCTTCAATCACTTCCCAAACCTCATTCCCAAGTGCCATTATATGAACCTTCATCCTTGCACTCCAAAGACCAAAATCTGATCCATCAAGAATAGGTGTTGCATTGCCACTTGAATAATCCATTGTGTTCTTTACTGGCTTTTCCTTCAAGCTGTTAAAATTTTCGAAGGCACCTGCTCTGATACCAATTGAAGAACACAAGCTTATACTAAGAGGGGGGGTGAACAGTATAAGACCACTTTTTCCTTTTTCCTTTAATTCAACTTTTAATTCAATATTATGCAGTGTATAGATAGCAGTATCAAAATCCGTAATCAAAGCAATGCACAAAACACCATCCACAAAGAGACATAATAATTTATCTGGTTCACCCAAAGTGGGCTACTCCACGGATAAAATATTTCACTAAATTTTATCAAATCAAATTTTGGGAATACCTTTCCCGATTACAATATTTATGGGCACCAACCCAAAGGAGACACCAATCCCATAGCTCTATTCTGGCTGGTGATCCTCTAGAAGACCTCTGCCTTCGCTACCCTTAGCAAATGGAACTCTATCTACAGAAGACACCTGTCTTCCCTGCTCTGGTTGGAGACCTCTGTCCTCAACTCTGTCACCTCCAAAATTGGTCCTCGAATTTGCACTAAACATAGTCCTTCGGTGTAGCATAAATGTCCTCGTTCGTCTTTCTCTGATCTGCACCAAACACAGTCCTTCGGTCTGGCACAAATGTCCTCGAATCTGCACAAATATTTGTCCTCAACTAGTCCTCAAATCTGGTTCACAAAATTGGTTCACAAGATTTCACTAAAGCTTGCTTGATCTTCACCCAAGTCTTCACCAAGACTTGTCTCAGATCTGCTCTGCAAGTTCTCACTAGAACCTGCCCAGACTACTCCGATACATACACAACTTTTGTGGTTTTACAATAGCACTTTGCCTTTCTTTCAAGCGTCTCTTTGTACACACTGTGCACTGTCTTTGCACACTCTGAGCATCAACTCCCCACTTCTGCGCTAACTACACTCTTTCGGTTGTATCTCACACACTTCGATGCTCATTCAATGACGCATCCAACGATCGCTTCTGCTCCTTTGTGTAAACACAGCAGCATCGTCTTCATGCACTCTGATTCCTTGTGATCTCTCTCACTTAGTCGATTGAATTTTGCACTCTACTTCTCGACGATCAAAATTCTCCCATGCACTATGTCTGCGAACGTTGCATCGCGAACGCACACTTAGATCGATCCTTAACTCTCCAAACAACCCTCCTTTTATACTAATACTTTCAAGATAAAATCCTTGATCTTAGTCTGCTGTTATGCAAATGCAAACCCTAAACTCTGTCAGCTGCACGCCCTAAATTTTGTAGGCTAATATTTGACTCTGTCGGCTTCACTGCCTCTGTAACCCTTCTGAGCTTCTATCACAAAAATACCACATGTAGCGATATCGTGACACCTTTGCAACTGTACACTATCTTATGGCTTTTGTTGCGATATCGTGACACTTTAGCCTTTGAAAACTTTGACCAAGCTCTTGTCACGATATCGCGACACTTCTGGCTTAGACAACATCAACTTTGCTTTTGTCATGAAATCGCGACACTTGTCCTATAGAAGACCTCCTTTCTACTTTTGTCACAAAATCATGACACTTCTGCCTCTGCAGACTTCGTCTTCACTTCTGTCATGAAATCATGAAACTTTTGTCTTCATAGCCTTCCTCTCTGCATTTGTCATGAAATCATGACACTTTTGTATTCATAGCCTTCCTCTCTGCATTTATCGTGAAATCGTGACACTTCTCCTATAGAAGACCTGCATTATGTTTCTTTCATGAAATCGTGACACTTTCTCCAGCCGAACGCTGCCATCTCAATCTGTCGCAAAATCATGACACTTTCTCTTCCTTGCACTCTTGTCTACTTGCACTAGCGAAAATGAAACATGTCACAAAATCACGACGCTTTTGCCTTTGAGCTCTTCCTCCTTGAATTTGTCGTGAAATCGTGACACTTCTAGCTTCCTTACGTTTTCTTTGTAGCCTGTCACGAAATCACAATGCTTTCAGCTTTCGTACGTCTTCTCTTCAACATGTCGTGAAATCGCGACATTTCTTACTTCGAAACCTTTCCTCTGATGCATGTCGTGAAATCGCGACAGTTCTTACTTGGAACAATTTCATCTGCAGCATGTCACAAAATCGTGACGGTCCTCATTTTGAACTCTGAAGCATGTCACGAAATCGTGACGCTTCTCACTTCGAACTCTGTAGCATGTCGCAAAATCACGACAGTCCTCATTTCGATCTCTGCAACATGTCACGAAATCGTGACACTTTTTGAGTTACTTTCTCTCTCTTCGAACTTGTCACGAAATCGCGACAATTCACACTATGGACTCTCTCTTCTACACTATGTCATGAAAATGCGACACTTTTTCTTTTGGACTCCTCCTGCAACATGTCGCGAAAATGCGACACTTTTTCTTTCGGACTCCCTCTCCTGCAACATGTCGCGAAATTGCGACACTTTTTCGTTTGTACAATATTCTTTGCAATATGTCGCGAAATCGTGACATTTCTGACTTCGTACATTCTCTCTCCTCTATGAGTCGCGAAACTGCGACATGTCACGATATCGCGACACTTTTCCAAAAAGCTTTCTCTCTCCTGTTTAAGTCGTGAAACTGCGACATGTCGCGATATCACAACACTTTTCCAACTTACTCACTTTTCCAACTTACACTTTTCTTTCGAACCTGTCAAGCCGAAACTTCATCAAATCAAATTCCTTCAAAAGCTTCTTGACATCAATGACAACTTAAACACTTGAGCAAATGCAATGTACCCAAAGTACCCAAAATTGCCAACACAAGTTTTATTGTCATTGATGTCAAGAGGTTGATGTCCAAGTTTTGTCATCATTAATGTCATCAGGTTGGTTTTTCCAAAAGGTAAGGAAATGATTAAAAGAAATAGGATATAATATTTATTTTAAATATTATATGCCTAAATAGGCCTAAAATATTGAAGACTTAAGGAAGGTTAAGCAGGTTTAAAAAGAAATTATAATATTTAATGTTATAATATTTTGGGAAAAATGATGAGGTGAAGAAAATGAGGTCCAAGGAATTATTAAAAATAATCTATCCTTGAAAAGACCCATTGAGCATCTTGCAAAGGATTTAATTTAATTTATTTAAATTAAAATATTTTAACCAATGGTTAAAATTTTAATTTAAATAAATAATGGGTGCCAAAGGTTTTAGGTTTAATATTTAAAATTAAATTCAAATTTGGGCCGACGTGTAAGGGCAAAGAGCAAATGTATTTATAGGGAAAATAATTTTCATTTTACCTCGAATGATATGCAATTCAAATGCTATGATAAGATAAATTTTCTTGTGTTGCTTTGCTAAGTGTGAAGAGATATTTCATGCTTTGCAAGAGGAAGACAGGAGTAGGTTGAGAAAATTGTGGAAGTAAAATAGAGGTTGCACCGATGTTGTTAGTGCAGGTGGTAGTTCAGGCCAAGCTAAGGTGTTGTGAGGGCAAGATCATGGGTTCGATTCATGCGATTATGTTTTGCAAAGGAAAAATTATTTTCGTTTGTGCTAAGTGTGAGAAGGGACAAGGAACAAATGTGGGTTCGTGCACTCTTTGATTTTGTGTGAACACGTAACCCAACTGGTGGTGTAGCTTTGGGTTAGGGTGTTGGAAAGGCGAGGTCGTGTGTTCGAATTTTGCCAGAAGCATTTTTGGGTAGAATTAAAATGAAAGGTATGCATTTCATGATTTAATTTTCCAAAGGTTTTTGATATTCAAAAATCTACATTAAAGGGTTTTGTGAGATTTAAAAGGTAGTTTGTGAGTTTGTTAAGGGAGATATAAGGTATAAGAAAATTAAAATATTTTATTTTAATTTTTGGTGGTTAGAATTTATTTTATAAGGTAGGAGTGATAAGGTATGTAAGGAAAATTGTATTTTGTATTTTGAAATAAAGCTACATTGTGATATTTATTTTTGAGAGGATAAATAAGGTGCATAAAGGAAATTATTGGATATGTTTTGCTATAATAAAATTTTTGACATATATTTTGAGAGTTTGGAGATTATAAGGTGTATTTTAGACTTGTTATTTTTGTATGGTGAAATAATTATTGGGAAAATATTTGTGTGGAGATTTTGAGATAGATTGTTGCTACCTAACCTTGAAATTGACAAAGAAGATTTGATTGTGATTAAGACAAGTTTTGAAGACATATCTCCATCAAAACAAAAGGTATGGGCACATCTTCCTTATGAGTGAAATATTTTTGGATTGAATGTTGTGAAATGCAAAGGTGGAGTGAAAAGGATTGTTTGATAAGCATTTTTGGAAATGTTTGAGTGAGTGTTCATGTGCATGATTTGTGGATGTTGAAAGAACATGAGTATCATTGTTATGTGAGATTGAGAACTATCTTGAACTAGGGTTTGTGAAAGAACATGAGTATCATTGTTATGTGATATTGAGAACTATCTTGAACTAGGGTTTGTAAAAGAACATGAGTATCATTGTTATGTGAGATTGAGAACTATCTTGAACTAGGGTTTGTGAAAGAACATGAGTATCATTGTTATTTGACATTGGAATCATCTTGAGTCAAGGTTTGAGTTTCATAAGTGTGAGTTGTTGGAAAAATAGTGAAACACTTGTTTAAGGTTTGTAAGAAAATCGTGTTCCATTGAGTGGATGTTTGAGTGAGGTTGATTGAGCATTATTGATTGATAGTTGGAGCGATAGTTCAAGTTTTGTGAAACAAATTTTTCTTTATTTCTGAATTGATTTGAAAGAGAGTTTGAAAGTGATAGAGTGTTTTTTTTGGTACAAAATATTGTGAGTGTGAAACATATTGAGTCTTTGATCATTATCTATATGTTTATGTGGTTAAACAAGATTCTGAGTGAAACTTGTTTGTGTGTTGAAGAGGTTTTCTGAAAGAGATTAAGTTGAGTTTTGTATGCAAGTATTGCAGTTGTTTGACTAAGTTTTTTTGAAAGCTTAAGGATAGATTTGAGTAAGCTTTTGTGAAATCTTAAGGAATTTTTTTAGTAAGCTTTTATGAAAGCTAAAGGAGAAAATTGAGGTAAGTCTTAGTGAAGACTTGTTGATCAGATTTAAGACAAGTCTTCATGAAGACTTGTAGAGAAGATTGGACAAGTTCTAGGGAGGACTTGTTGGACAAATTTGAGTTAAGTCTTGGTGAAGACTTGTAGAGCATATTGGACAAGTTCTATAGAGGACTTACTGGATAGATTTGAGACAAGTCTTGGTGAAGACTTGTTGAGCAGATTGGATAAGTTCTAGAGAGGACTTGTTGGATAGATTTAATGTAAGTTTTTGAGAAGACTTGAAAGTATATTGAGAAAGTTCTTAAGAGGACTTGTGGATAGATTTGAGGTAAGTCTTTGAGAAGACTTGAGAGCAAAATTGATTGATTGATTTGTTCAAGCTTTGAGTTAAGGCTTGAGGTAGATCTAAGCAGATTTGTTTTGTGATTGGATCAAGATTTATGTTAAGGGTTGAGGAAAAATTTGAGGTCAGGTTATGGTGCATATTTGAGGTCATATTTGTGCTAGACTAAAGAAATATTTGAGAGCAGATTTTGCTATACCGAGGATAGTATTTAGTGCATATTTGAGAGAGAGATTGAGCAGAGCTGAGAGTAAGCTTTGGAGGTGACAGAGTAGAGGACAATAGTCTCCAGTGGATAGAGATCCATTATCCAGGGTAGTGAGTACAGAGGTCTTCTATAGAGAGATATCCACAAGCTAGTGTAGTAGAGGCAGTATTCTTATAAGAGATCACCAACCAAAGCAAAGGAAAAGAAGTTCTCCTATGGATAGAGGTCCATGAAATTGATTAGAGTATTGGTGTCTCCTTTGGAAAAAGGTCCATAAATATTGTAATAGGGAAGGATTCCCAAGAGATTTGTTGAGAAAATTTTAGTGAAAGATTTTATTCGTGGAGTAGCCCACATTGGGTGAACCATGTTAAATTGGTGTCTCTATTGTGTGTTATGATTTATGCATTGCTTTGATTATTTCTATTGATATTGCCATTGATAATTTTGTTTAAGAAAGAAAAGTAAAATTTGGTCTTATACAGTTCACCCCCCCTCTCAGTATAAGCTTGTGTTATTCAATTTGTATCAGAGTGGGTTCCTTTGGAAGAGTTTAACAACTTAAAGAAAAATCTTACAAGAACATAGATGGATTCTCAGAGTGGATCTTTAGGAAATAAGGCACCATTTTTTGATGGGAAAAATTATGTATTCTAGAGTATAAGAATGAATATTTATCTAATGGTACAAGGAAATGACATATGGCAAGCAGTTGAGGATGGATACACACCACCAACTACTCCTCCTACCGATAAATATGGTAAGCTCCTACATTTGAATAATTTAAAGGAAATAAATGGAATCTTAAGTGGTTTATGTGAATTAGAGTTTGTAAATGTTATGCATTGCACATTAGCAAAAGAGATTTGGGAAAAGTTGCAGAAAACATATGAGGGAGACAAAAAGGTTAATATGGTAAAATTGCAAAATCAAAAGAAAAAAATTGAATATTTAAAGATGAAGGATGAGGAAGACATTGCTACATACGTACTTCGTGTGGATGAGGTTTTTAACTCTATGCAAGGAATGGGTTTAAATTTGAATAAACAAATGTCAAAAGATTTTAAGGACACTTTCTAAGAGGTATAGTGAAAAGGTTTCAGCCATAGAGGAAACAAAAGATATTGAATCTTTGACAAGGGATGAGTTACATGGAATTCTCACAGCTTTTGATATGAGAATAGGAAATGATCGTATCCCCCAGGAAAAAAGCAACTTTCAAAGTTACAAAGAAGAAAAGGATAAGAAGTCAAGATAAAGTAATGAGTCATCCAGTGATGAAGAAGCAAACTATGGTAGAAAGAACAAGGACACAAGAAAACACAAAGGTACAAAATTAGTTAAGTGTTTTAATTGTGGTAAATATGGTCACTATGCATCTAACTATCTAGAAGCTAGAGGTAGCAATGATGAAGAAAAATAGGATCATAAGAATAGGGAAGCAGGAAAATTTAGGTACCAAAAGAAAAACAGGTATGGACAAAACAAGCATGAAAATAATTTTTTCCAAAGGCATAAGAATATTTTCTATGCAGATAAGACAGGAAAGAGTTCAAGTGATAGTGATGAAAGGATCTCAGATAATGAATAAGAAGAAATTCTGTTTTTGATAGTAGAAAAAGAAGATGTTAAGAAAAAGGTAAAAAGGGAACCAATAATTCTCAAGTGTTTTAGGTGTGGTAATGTTGGCAATTTGAGTTATTTTGTGTTGTCATTGATGTCACATGGATCACATTGAGTTTTTGTGGCAAAAGCACTTCATAAATATTCATTTATGACATTTTGGAGAGCATGGATATATACAGGGTTTTATGGCACAAGAGGCATATACTATTTAATTTTTAAATATTATATTAATGATTTTTATTAAAACCAATGGTAAAGCTTTTTATTAAAACCAATGGCAAGGGTTTTTATTAAAACCGATAGAAAGGTTTTTTAATTAGACCAACGGAAAGGGTTTTTATTAAAACCATTGGAAAGGGTTTTCATTAAAACCAATGTGCTAATACATCTTCAAATGATGATGGATGAAAATATTTTTTCAATAAAACCTAGGTGCAAAAAGTTTCATGGTAAAATTCAAAGAACGAAGGAGATATCTCAATTCAAAGATAAGAGATGAATTATTAAATATTTATTTAATAATTATAAGGTCTAAATTTTAATTAAATTATCTGTTGACGTGCAAAGGTTAGGATGGCAAATCAAAGTTTATCGATGTCATTTGAAGGCATTGAAAGGCATATAAATCAAAGAAGACTTTGGCTATTTCGTTGCGGAGATAGGAGAATAATTAGCGCATGAGAGAGAGTTCTCGAAGGGAGGAAACGTAGAGGCAAATAGAAATATTGAACTCAAGGGAAAAGATAAAATTGGAAGCTATTGGAACTGATGTCACATTGGATAGCATAGCACAGTTGGCAGGGCATCATCTTTACACAGGAGAGGTCTGTGTTCGAATCCCGCAAGGAGCAAAAGTTTTTGTGAGAGATTGATTTAGTTTTGATAGCCGAGTGTAGATATTAAAGGAAGTGTTTGGGATTAAATCCCAATGTGGGCTAGCGCTCACATGGTAAGCGCTTCATAGTGCAAGCAAGGAGGAATAGAGTTCGACTCCCATGAAGGTGTGAAGGCGCATTGATTTTTGGGCAAAATGTTGACGATTTTGAAGGTGGTAAAGGCGCATTGATTTTTGGAAAAGACATTAATGTTTTCGAAGGTTGTAGAGCTATGAACTTCATAAAAAGGTATAGTTGATATTGCCAAAGTTGTGGTGCATTAAAATCATTTTGTTGAACAAGGTACAGCAAGAGTATTGTCATTGTTGTCAACACAGACAACAATTGATGCAGTTGAAGCAATGGACAAGAATTCTGAAGTCAGTCAGATCAAGTACAGTAAATTTGCAAGAAAATAGAAGTCACCCAGATTCAAAAAATTGTAGAAAAGACCAAGTAAGAAAACTGTCGTGATATCGCGACAAGTTTTCTGTCGCGATATCGTGACAGGTTGAGAGGTCCGTTAGCAGAAAGAAAAATTATCGCGATTTCATGACATAACTGAGGAGAGAGAAAATACACGCCAAATGGTCGTGATTTCGTGACATGTCCGAGGAGAGAGAAGATGCAAGCAAATTTGTCGTGATTTCGCGACATGTGGGCAGAGAAGGAAGCAAGGTGAAAAGATGTCGCGATTTCGCGACATGTTGGAGGAAAATGCACTAAGTCAAGGAAGTGTAGCGATTTTGCTACAAGTTTGAAAGTCAAGGCGAAAGAGTGCAACGATTTCACTGCATGTTGAAATGAAGGGCAAAGAAGGTGTAGCGATTTCGCTACAAGTTTGAAAGTCAAGGCGAAAGAGTGCAGCGATTTCACTACATGTTGAAATGAAGGGCAAAGAAGGTGTAGCGATTTTGCTACAAGTGAAAAAGCACAAATAAGAAGGTGTAGCGATTTCGCTGCATGAAAAAATGCATGGAAACAAAGGTGTAGCGATTTCGCTACCATTCAAAGTTGCAAAAATTAAAGATGTAACAAGTCAAAAGCACAAGGCACAAAATTGTAGCGATTTCGCTACTGTATGAAGCAAAGAGTGTACAGAAGCAGTGAACGTCGTGATTTCGTGACATGTTCCATTTTTGCTGGAGTCTACAAGGAGAGTTGTACGGAAGAGCAAAGTGTCACGATTTCGTGACATGTTCCATTTTCGTTGAAGTTTGCAGGAAGGATTGTACGGAAGCCCAAAGTGTCGCGATTTTGCGACATGTTCCATTTTCACTGTTGCTGGCAAAGGAGAGTGTACGGAAGCCAGAAACGTCGTGATTTTGTGACAAGAAGGATGATGACGTCAGCAAAAGCCGGAAGCATCGTGATTTTGCGACAAGAATGATGATGATGTCAGTAAAGTCAGAAAGTGTCGCGATTATGCAACAGGGTGCAAGGAAAGCTGCTGGAAGCCAGAAGTGTCGTGATTTCACAACATACAGGATGACGTTAGCAAAAGTTCTAAGTGTCGTGATATCGTGACATGAACAGAGGGAAAGCTTTCAAAGCCAAAATGGTCATGATTTCGCGACAGCAAGGGCATGAAGTGTACGGCTTCAAAAAGTGTCGCGATATCGCGACAGGTAACAGTCTGGCAGGTAAAACCCGTAGGAGCATGCAAGGTGACACGTGTCGGAAAAAGCATACAAAAAATCATGCAGCCTGTTACGTAAAAAGTAACTGATGTCAGATCGACAGTTACACGTTGACAGGTGTCGGACATGCATGGGAACATATGTATATGCATGATTGAAAAGCGTTCGAAGTGTCGTATAGGCTGTATCAAAAAAGCATTCGAACGACTGCAGTGCAGCATTCGAACAACCAATTGAAAATGCATTAGAACAGTCGATTAAAATAAACGTATTTACAGCATTCGAAACATAAAATAGGAAGGATCGAAAAGCTTTCGAGAAGAAGGATGTGCAGCATTCGAACAGTCGTATTTGGAAGGATTCGAACAGCCGCATTGGAAAGGAGAAAATAATTTGAACAGCTCGAGAATGTAATCCGACTGCATGCAGGATTGAAACGCTATGGAAGACAAAGAGTTTCGATGAGAAAAATAGATTATAAAAAGGACAGTCGTGCAGAAAATAAGTTGCTGCTGTTAGAGAGAAATTGCTGTAAAAGGAGGGTTAGAAAAGAGTCAAGAGAAAAATTAGCAGAGCCATGAGAGTGTGTAGAGTTGGGTTAATTGCAGACCAGTCAGGGTCGTGCATGAAGTGAAGACATTTTTATGTCATTCTAAATTGATCAAAATTGCAGTCCAAGTTGGTGCTTGGTACTAGGGGTTGGTGCTCATCTGTTGCAGCAAAAAATTAAGGGGTTGGTGCTCCTTCCAGTAGATGCTAGTAAAGTATTTGTAAAATTGGTATTTTGCAAATACTGGATTTGGATTGGAGTCCAAGCAGTCATTTTTGAGGAGTAGCCAAATTGGTGAACCTCGGTATATTGAGTGTTGTGGTGTGATCTCTTATTCAATTTGTTTTTCTTGTTTTCAAGTTCTCTTTATTTCATATTAAATGCTGTAGATATAAAAATTAATAGCTACACTGATTCAACCCCCCCTCTCAGTGTCATTGTGTGAATATCACATTTCTGCCAAAATTAGGGAGTCATAAGGTATTTGATGGAAATAAATGATTGATGTGTGTGCTTAGGGAGATATAAGGTGTTGAGATATTATTTGTTATTGCTATGTGTACTTAGGGAGTTATAAGGTGTTGAATTAAATAATTGAAAATTATTGTGTGTACTTGTGGAGTTATAAGGTGTGAAAACAAATAAATAAAAGCATAGGTGCTTGTTGTTTATGTTAATGAATTTAGGGAGTTATAAGGTTGTAAAGTGTTGAACATGTATATGTCCTAGTGCATGGTTTGATTATGAAATTAAACTAGGAACTTGAGACCTAGTTAATTGCTACCTTGAGTTAGAAGACATGCACATGAGTTAGGGTTTGAAGTTGAAGACAAATTGCTTGATTATGTGCCTTGAATATTGAGAGGAAGTGGATGGATTAGAAAATCAATTTTATGGATAAAATTGATGCTTGAGTTCATAATTGCTTTAGTGGAGTTCATTGAGAGTATTGCCACTATTGAGGAGGTTTTTGCTATTGCTTTGAGGAGAGTATTGTTGGTTACTTGTTGAGTACATTGCCTCTATTTGAGACCATTGAGGAGATCATTTTCTAGTCACTTATGGATACATTTATCTTTCATTTGAGGAGATCATTGTTGGCTATTTGAGAGCTCTTTGCTTGAGGGAGTTGTGCTTGTTTCTTGAGAGCTTATTGACATTGCATGAGGAAGATATTATTGAGAACCTATTGCTATTACTTGTGGAGATTGTCCTTGGTTGGTTGAAGTCCTCATTGTTATTGCTTGGAGAGGTTTTCATTAGAGAGCTCATTAGCCATACATTTGAGAGTATATTGTTGAGCATTGTTGTCATCCATTTGAGAGAGTATTTGTCATACATTGTTGAGATCATTGTGGATCATTGTTGTCATCCATTGAAGAGTACATTGCCATTCATTGTTGAGTTCATCATTGAGCCTTGCCTTCATTGATTTGTGGTTGAGATTTGAGTGCTACTTGTGCATGATTGGTTGAGCCTTTGAGAAGGCTTTGAGGACAAATTTGGAATAGCATTTGAGCATCATTTCTTGAGCCTTTTGTGAAGGCTTTGAGGATAGATTTGGGATAGAATTTGAGCATCATTGCTTGAGCCTTTTGTGAAGGCTTTGAGGACAGATTTGGGACAACATTTGAGCATCATTGCTTGAGCCTTTTGTGAAGGATTTGAGGACAGATTTGGGACAACATTTGAGCATCATTGCTTGAGCCTTTTGTGAAGGCTTTGAGGATAGATTTGGGACAACATATGAGCAAGATTGTTTGAGCCTTGTGAGAAGGCATTGAGGTAGATCTATGAGTAGTGAAAGAGATAGAATAAAAATGGAAAAACTCATCAACACTAGTTGCCTAGCTGAGCAGATCGATGGATTGCCTAGATGAATAGATCAATGGATTGCCTAGCTGAGCAGATCAATGGATAGCCTAGCTGAGCAGATCAGTGGATAGCCTAGATGAGCAGATCAATGGATAGCCTAGCTGAGCAGATCAGTGGATAGCCTAGCTGAGCAGATCAGTGGATTGCCTAGCTGAGCAGATTAGTGGATAGCCTAGCTACAGATCAATGGAGAGCCTAGTTGAGCAGATCAGTGGAGCCCACTTGAGTAGATCAGGATAGCCTAGCTTTGAGCAGATCAAAGTAATCATTTGTATTGGGATAAGGATCCCTATTTCTTTGTGAAATATTATAAGGAGATTATCTTGTGGACTACCCCACATTGGGGGAACCACGTTAAATCTTGTGTCTCAATTGTGTGTGGTGATTTGTGCACTTGCTTACTATTGCTATCTATGTTATTAATGCATATTGATATTTGGTAATTGCAATTGAGGACACTAATTGATATTGGTTTGGAAAGAAAGTAAAAAGTGGGCGCTATACTGTTCATCCCCCTCTCAGTATAAGCTTGTGTTCTTCAATTGGTATTAGAGCGGGTTCCTTTAGAAAGGCTAACAACTTGAGGGCAGATTCTACAAGAACACAGATGGCTTCATAGAATGGATCATCTACAAGTAAGGCTCCACTATTTGATGGTAACAATTATGCTTTCTAGAGCATGAGAATGAAGAACTACTTGATATCACAAGGATATGAGGTATGGCAGATGGTTGCAAAAGAGTATAAGGTTGAAGGTGATCCTGAGATAGATAAGACTATCAGGAAATTGGTTGAGATCAATGCAAAGGCAATGAATTGTATTATGAGTGGGCTACGTGAGACAGATTTTGCAAAGGTCATGGTATGTAATTCAGCTAATGAAATGTGGACCAAGTTGTGGAATACCTATGAAGGAGATTCCAAGGTAAAGTTGGCAAAACTACAAACTCATAGAAGAAGATTTGAGGAATTGAAAATGGAAGATTCTGAAGATATTGCAAAGTTTTTACTTAGAGTTGATGAGATTGCTAACACCATGAGAGGCCTAGGATTTGAGATGAAAGAATCAGATGTTACTCAAAAGGTTTTGAGATCACTTCCCATGAAGTATGATGCAAAGGTTTCAGCGATAGAAGAAACAATGGATATTGACAAGCTAACAATGGAAGAACTACAAGGAACTCTCACAACTTATGAGATGAGGATAGATAAGCATCAGGATCCAATGAAAGAAATTGCATTCAAGGCTTCAGAGAAAAAGAAAGGGAAAGATCCAGAGATAGATAGAGATTCAGATAATGATGAGGAAGCTAACTTCATCAAAAGGAAAAAGGACTCAAGGAATTATAGGGATATGAAGAAAGTCAAATGCTACAAGTGTGGTGATTATGGTCACTATGCAAACAAGTGTCCACATGAAGAAAATAGTGATGATGAAAAATAGGGTCACAGAAGAAAAGAAGAAGGAAAGCATAAGCATGACAAAGATGACAGGTACAAGCAAAGCAAGCATGAGAAGAAGAAAAGTTTTCGTAAGACAAAGAAAACTTTCTACATTGAAGAAGCAAATGATAGCTCAGATCACAACGATAGAGACAAGTCAGATGATGAAAAGGAAGAACATCTATTCCTAGGAATAGAAGGTGAAAGAGAACAATGCTTTGTGTGTGGTCAAAGAGATCACAGATCAGGATATTGCAATGGCTTCAGTGATAGTGAAGATGAAATGACACATCAAGGAAACAGGCATGGTCAAAGAAATCATGAGAGTTTGTTTGCTATAGAAGATGATAATGATCTCAGTGATAGTGAAGATGAAGAAGGTTTTTTCTATGGGATAAAATAAGTAGATGAAGAACTACCACTCCAAACAGAAGAGGAGGATATTTCAAGAAAGATAGATGTCTCAGTTGATCTAAAAGAAGACTTCAATGATATCCATGAGCAACTACAAGAGGTTAAGGAGAATCTAAAAGAATTGAGATGCTTTATACTTGAGAAGGTTGATCCATCACATGACTCAAAAGGCCAAGATATTTTCACTAAGAAGGAAACATGTATTTCAGAGGCTATAGAGATGTGTGCCAATTTGCTATTTGACACAAATAAAGAAAAAGAAGAGAAAGGTTCCAAAGCACCAAAGGTCTCATATTTCAGGTTTGGGGAATCACACTCAAAAGGAAAGGAAGTTGTAAAATATGAAAGCAAGGAAGCACCTAAGATTCATGAAGAAAGTTCCAAAGCTCCTATGGCTCCAAATATCCAATTTGGATCTTGTTTTGAGATAGGTGAATCAAGTTCAAGAGGCAAAGAAATTCTTGAAGAGGAAAACAAGGAAGAAGTTAAGGAAGAGGATTTAGATACTACAAGGAAGGATCAAAGATACAATGCACAAGTCAAAGATGATCACAAGGATAATGGTCAAGAAAGGTATGAGGAACCAAGGCATGAACAAAGGGATTTTCAAGGACATTGTTTTTCTTGTAATGGATTTGGACACAGGGCTATACACTACAGGGTCTATGGATCAAAGAAGTTTGATTTTTCTAGAAGGAACTTCAAAGGAAGAAGGTATGTTTTTCAAGGACATTGCTTCTTATGCAACAGGATTGGTCATAGAGCTTCTCAAAATAAAATGGGCAACATGGTTTTGGTCCTTAGAGCTACACAATTCAGAGGTCATGGTCATAATGATTATGAAAATAGAACCTCACAATACAGGGTTCAGGAAAGGAATGGATATGGAAATGATTTCAAGAAAGAATTCAGAACATGGGCACCATCCAAAGGCTACAATATCAAGTGTTTTAATTGCAATAACTTTGGACATATTGCAAAATGGTGTAGGACTCAATTCCAAATAGGTTCAAGGCAAGAAGTTCAAGCAATCTCAAGGCAAGAAGGTCAAACAGGTTCAAGACAAGAAGATCAAGTAACTCATCAAGAAAAGGATATCAGAAAAGAAGTGGAAGGAAGTTGACAAAGGAAAGGAACAATGTAATATGGGAGTAAAAATACTCCCACCCCAAAATTAATCACCTCAAGAGAGAAGGTGGTGGGGGGCTAAGCTTAAGAGTCATATCTTTTAGCCCCATAGGTGTCCCTTTTGCCATTGATGTCAAAGGGGGAGAGATTTGAGTAAGGGGGGAGCATTGAGTTAGGGGGAGCAGCCTCCAAAGAGAGCATTGAGATAGGGGGAGCAGCCTCCATAGAGAGTATTGAGTCAGGGGGAGCAACTTTGATTCTCAGAGATGGTTTTTGTAGTGATTGTGGTGTTTTGTATTAGAGGTGTTGCCATCAATGACAAAGGGGGAGATTGTTGGCAATTTGAGTTATTTTGTGTTGTCATTGATGTCACATGGATCACATTGAGTTTTGGTGGCAAAAGCACTTCATAAATATTCATTTATGACATTTTGGAGAGCATGGATATATACAGGGTTTTGTGGCACAAGAGGCATATAATATTTAATTTTTAAATATTATATTAATGGTTTTTATTAAAACCAATGGCAAGGGTTTTTATTAAAACCGATGAAAAGGTTTTTTAATTAGACCAATGGAAAGGGTTTTTATTAAAACCATTGGAAAGGGTTTTTCATTAAAACCAATGTGCTAAGACATCTCCAAATGATGATGGATGAAAAGGTTTTTTCAATAAAACCTAGGTGCAAAAAGTTTCATGGAAAAATTCAAAAGAACGAAGGAGATATCCCAATTCAAAGATAAGAGATGAATTATTAAATATTTATTTAATAATTCTAAGGTCTAAAGTTTAATTAAATTATCCATCGACGTGCAAAGGTTAGGATGGCAAATCAAAGTTTGTCGATGTCATTCGAAGGCATTGAAAGGCATATAAATCAAAGAAGACTTTGGTTATTTCGTTGTGGAGATAGGAGAATAATTAGCGCATGAGAGAGAGTCGTCGAAGGGAGGCAACATAGAGGTAAAATGAAATATTGAATTCAAGGGCAAAGACAAAATTGGAAGCTGCCAGAACTGACGTCACACTGGACAGCGTAGCGCAGTTGGCAGGGCATCATCTTTGCATAGGAGAGGTCTGTGTTCGAATCCCGCCAGGAGAAAAAGTTTTTGTGAGAGATTGATTTCATTTTGATAGTCGAGCGCAGATATTAAAGGAAGTGTTTGGGATTAAATCCCAATGTGGGCCAATGCTCACATGGTAAGCGCTTCACAGTGCAAGCAAGGAGGAACAGAGTTTGACTCCCGTGAAGGTGTGAAGGCGCATTGATTTTTGGGCAAAACGTTGATGATTTCGAAGGTGGTAAAGGTGCATTGATTTTTGGCAAATACTTTAATATTTTCGAAGGTTATAGAGGCTACGAACTTCATAAAAAGGTATTTATCTCTAGCGCATGGTAATAGTTGATATTGCCAAAGTTGTGGTGCATTAAAATCATTTCTGCCAAAATTAGGGAGTCATAAGGTATTTGTTGGAAATAAATGATTGTTGTGTGTGCTTAGGGAGATATAAGGTGTTGAGATATTATTTGTTATTGCTATGTGTATTTAGGGAGTTATAAGGTGTTGAATTAAATAATTAAAAATTATTGTGTGTACTTGTGGAGTTATAAGGTGTGAAAATAAATAAATAAAAGCATAGGTGCTTGTTGTTTATGTTAATGAATTTAGGGAGTTATAAGGTTGTAAAGTGTTGAACATGTATATGTCCTAGTGCATGGTTTGATTATGAAATTAAACTAGGAACTTGAGACCTAGTTAATTGCTACCTTGAGTTAGAAGACATGCACATGAGTTAGGGTTTGAAGTTGAAGATAAATTGCTTGATTATGTGCCTTGACTATTGAGAGGAAGTGGATGGATTAGAAAATCAATTTTATGGATAAAATTGATGCTTGAGTTCATAATTGCTTTAGTGGAGTTCATTGAGAGTATTGCCACTATTGAGGAGGTTTTTGCTATTGTTTTGAGGAGAGTATTGTTGGTTACTTGTTGAGTACATTGCCTCTATTTGAGACCATTGAGGAGATCATTTGCTAGTCACTTGTGGATACATTTGTCTTTCATTTGAGGAGATCATTGTTGGCTATTTGAGAGCTCTTTGCTTGAGGGAGTTGTGCTTGTTTCTTGAGAGCTTATTGACATTGCATGAGGAAGATATTATTGAGAACCTATTGCTATTACTTGTGGAGATTGTCCTTGGTTGGTTGAAGTCCTCATTGTTATTGCTTGGAGAGGTTTTCATTAGAGAGCTCATTTGCCATACATTTGAGAGTATATTGTTGAGCATTGTTGTCATCCATTTGAGAGAGTATTTGTCATACATTGTTGAGATCATTGTGGATCATTGTTGTCATCCATTGAAGAGTACATTGCCATTCATTGTTGAGTTCATCATTGAGCCTTGCCTTCATTGATTTGTGGTTGAGATTTGAGTGCTACTTGTGCATGATTGGTTGAGCCTTTGAGAAGGCTTTGAGGATAGATTTGGGACAACATTTGAGCATCATTGCTTGAGCCTTTTGTGAAGGCTTTGAGGACAGATTTGGGACAACATTTGAGCATCATTGCTTGAGCCTTTTGTGAAGGCTTTGAGGATAGATTTGGGACAACATTTGAGCATCATTGCTTGAGCCTTTTTGTGAAGGCTTTGAGGATATATTTGGGACAGCATTTGAGCATCATTGCTTGAGCCTTTTGTGAAGGATTTGAGGACAAATTTGGGACAACATATGAGAAGGATTATTTGAGCCTTATGAGAAGGCATTGAGGTAGATCTATGAGCAATGAAAGAGATAGAACAAAAATAGAAAAACTCATCAACACCAGTTGCCTAGATGAGCAGATCAGTGGATTGCCTAGCTGAGCAGATCAGTGGATAGCCTAGCTGAGTAGATCAGTGGATAGCCTAGCTGAGCAGATCAATGGATAGCCTAGCTGAGTAGATCAGTGGATAGCCTAGCTAAGCAGATCAATGGATAGCCTAGATGAGCAGATCAATGGATAGCCTAGTTGAGCAGATCAGTGGATAGCCTAGCTAAGTAGATCAGTGGATAGCCTAGTTGAGCAGATCAATGGATAGCCTAGCTGAGAAAATCAGTGGAGAGCCTAGCTGAGCAGATCAGTGGAGCCCACCTGAGTAGATCAGGATAGCCTAGCTTTGAGCAGATCAAAGTAATCATTTGTATTGGGATAAGGATCCCTATTTCTTTGTGAAATATTATAAGGATATTATCTTGTGGACTACCCCACATTGGGGGAACCACGTTAAATCTTGTGTCTCAATTGTGTGTGGTGATTTGTGCACTTGCTTACTATTTTTAATCAATTAGCCAACGATAATGAAATGAAATAATAATAATTCAACATTAAGTTTAGCTTAAAAATGTCTAAGCATTATATAGTTTACACAATATAAAGTATAACATATTAGCACTATTAACGCTAACAGATGCGTTAGGAGAAGAGTGTGCTAATAGCTAACCTAGGAAGAGAAGTGCGTGCTAACAACTAATCTAAAATATCTAACATAGGATATTTTAGATATTAATCTAGGTTTACCAGTAGATATTTAGAACAGTAAATATCTCCATGGTAAGTAGTAAAAAGTAAATGTAATAATATACCTATGTAGTATAATTCAATATACTATCTATTTTACCTAGTGGAGTAAAAGGATAAATATACCAAAGAATGGAATATTACTCTAATATCTCCCCTTATTACATTATTTGGGTAATTTATATAACTGTCCCAATACAGTGAAAAAGATGCTAAATTGCTAGTTATTTCTCTGTCATAGTGCTCTAGCTGCTCCTAAGCAAAAAGGGGGTCATTCCTCACTTTGTCCTCACACCAATGAATGTCCTTATAGTAATTTCATCATCCAACTGAATTACATGGGTAACCAACCACTGAAATCGCTAGGTGTAGTAGAATAGATCACTTCATACAAGGTTCATTCAGTTTACAATATGAGTTTGCAAAAGATAAGGTAGCTAAGGTGTCGGTCACTACTAAAAATGCACCCTTATAAGTTCCCCCCTTCTTGTTGCAAAACATGTTGTAATTAATTTTTGAAAGAAATATGACTAAGGTGTCGGTCACTACGGAAAATGCACCCTTATAAGTCTTCTTCCATTTTTACAAAAAATTGTGAATAAAATAAATGTATATTCCCATTTAATTGCAAAAGATGTGCAACTTAAGAAGCTTTGTGAAGGATTTTACAAATTTTGCCTCCTAGGCAATTTTACACCAGAAAATTCCCTCCTTTTGTTACAAGAACTTCAAACAATGAGAGTTTGCTATTTATGAAGCCTAAAAAAGAGGTACAAACACACCTTTATTATAAGTACTTCAAAAAAAAACTTATTCTATTTATGAAGCCTAAAAAAGAGAGAGAGAGAAAATGGTGCTTTGCTTAAGGTGACAAAATGTGTTTTCCCTCTACAATACTGTCTTAGCAATGAGCACTCTGTGTGATTTTTCTAAACCAAAATTAGAATCAAAACTATACACTTCACTAAAAATATTGCTTTTGCTTTGCTTTTGTGCTATGCCTTTATCTTTCTTGTTTTACTTTTTTTTTAACCAACACCGATTGGTGTCATGGTTGTCCTTTTTACAATGCGAGCAAAACATCTTTTGAGATTGGTTTCCCTTACCTTTTGAGGATGATCCTCCCTTTTGAAATTTTCCTTTCTTCTTATCATCCTGATTATTTGAGTAAAGTGCATTGTTCAACACTTCATCACTTTGGAGTTGATTTGCTTCCTCAGTTTGAAGCAAATTGACTAACTCCATAAAGGTGACAACTCTTTATGAAATATTAAGGGATGTAATCAACATTTTGTAGGATTCGGGAAGATCTCTCAAGATTATTAAAGTCAAAATGGTGTCTTCAACTTTGGCCCCCAAAGAATTAAGCTTAGACTTTAGATCTGCCACTCTGTAGAGGAAAAGTTCTACTGATTCACTTGACTTCATATGGAGTGTATGAAGTTGTGTTTGAAGGTTTAGAACAGTTGATTGATTCTTACCTTCAAAAATGGTACTAAGTGCATCCCATGTAGCTTTACTAGTTTTAGCTTCACTTATGTGAGGTTGGATCTCATTAGTAGTTGCAAGGAGTATCAACATGAGAAGATGATTGTTCTTTTTGTCCCATGCTTTTTGATCTACTCCTGGTGATGCGGGTCTTGTTTTAGTGCCATCAACTAAATCCCACATGTCCTCTATAGTCAAGATGACTTTCATCTTAGTTTTCCATGCTAAATAGTTAGGACCCTTTAGCAATTGTGTATCACTTAAGTATTTATTGATAGTTGCCATGTGAAGGTCCTACAATTTGTACTAATATGTTTTTTTTCACTCTTAAGTGATATTTAATGGCACTTGCCTGAAAATTCTCTTGAAGAGAGATAATCAGTTGGAGGAAATTAAGCCAATAAAAATAAGAGATGAAAGATAATTCACTCAAAAAGATATTTAATGGCACCTACCTGAAAATCCTCTTGAAGAGGGATAATCATTTTGAGGAATTTAAGCCAAACAAATAGAGTGAATTAGGGGTTTTTGTTTGTAGGAGAGAATATCAAATGAATATTGGCTTTAAATCTGTGCAATGGTTAACACAAATTTATTATGAAATTTTGGGGTATGGAGTGTTCTTGATTCTATGACTTATAATTGCAAAAAGAAATAATGCAATAATCAAACAAGAATGCCCACAAAATTCTTATCACATAGGTGTCGGATGCAACCGAAAATGCACCTAATTTGCCAATGAAGGTGTCGAGTAAAATTGAAAATGCACCTTTTAATTTTTGCAAAAAAATATGTATGTGTGTTGTGCAAAAAATTGATATGTTTTTGTCTCCTCCTTGTCTTACAATTTGGCAAATAATGTGACAATAAACAATTGCCTATCTTTTCTAATTTTGCAAAATAAACAAGTTTGATTTGTTTTAAGTGCACCTCACTTTTGTGTTACAAATTTGCAAAAGAAATACAATTTCTTGTCTTCCCCCCTTTTTTTTACAAATTTAACAAATAGAGCACTCCTTCCAAGACAAGTCGACACATGACCCGCTTTTGAAAGGCTTCCAGACCAGTCGACACACGACTTGGTTTTTGTCTTCAACACTCAAAAATGGCTTTCCGTACCCAAGATTCGATCTTCATGAAGTTTGGAAGTTTGGGTATGCTTTCAAAAAAATGTTGAATATGGCCTTTGTTTTTGCAATAAAAGAGTTTGTTCCTATGTCTTTTTATCCCCAATTTGGAGAAAACATGAGAAATCGAGTGGAACTATTGCAAAAAAAAATTTGGTTTTTGTTTAAAAAATTTCTAAGTTGAAATGCTAAAAAAATAGTTTTAAAGATTAATAATTCATATAATAAAGCAATTTGGAAAAAAAATCAACTTAAAAATTTAAAAATTGATTAATTTAGGCCAAAATTTGCTAAACTATATAAAAAAAAATCTAAAAAAATATTAAAAAAACATTAAAAAACTTTAGAAATTAAAAGAATGAAGAAAAATACCAATTTTTTTGTGATTTGCATAGGCCTTTGGAAAAATATTAGCGCGTGGGGTCGAACACGAGACCTCGCGGATGTCAAGGCTATGCCTTGACCATTGCACTGCTGGGGCGGCTTTGAAAGCCTCCCCCGCGTGCATATACTTAAGGCGGGCCAAGCCTTTCAAAGGGCTCTATGGGAATTATCCCACATTCATCCCGTAAGGGATGAATTAGGCCTTTAAAGACTTGAATGCATTGTTAGAACGTGTGATTACCTTGGGCAATCGCTGCTCCTCTATCCTTTGATGCTTTGCCATGTTACACTGCCTAAAAAATGAAAAATTAACTTTTTGTCCACACGTGTCAGTGGCCAGTTGGTGCCATGTATCACCTTGTTAATTCGGTCTGGGTTTCCAGCTAGTGAGGTTAGGTGGCTCACGACCACGTGTGTAGTTTAGCTGATGCTAGGTTGTGGTTACGTGGTGCCCAATGCACGACCTACCAGGAGTGTGAGTGTGCTTCTGCCCTCGATGCACTCATAGTCATAGAAATCCATGTGGGAGTGTGAAGGCACTACTGCCCTCGACGTGCTCTCATGTGTTGATTGTGGGGACACGAGCCCTATGGGCTAATGCAAGCCTTAAGGTCATCGACCTGTCGAATAATGTAGGCTTTGAGGATGCGGGCCTATGGCCTATCATGGGCCTGCGACCTGAGCTCGATCTAAGCTAGATCACTCGTGATAGGTGAGATCTGCTTGGTTGATCAACATCAGATTATGGGCCTGGCCAGGGAGCTCCTCTTGTAGGCCCTGTTGACAATTTTGTCAAATTTCTTAAGGGGTAGAAAAGGAAAACAAATTTTGTGTAGTGTTGTGTAAAGTTTTTTGCTTTGTTTTTATTTTGAAAAGATGCAGCAATTTTGGCTTCCAATGCCACCCCTTTGTATATAAAAATAGAAAAGAAAGAACTTCGCTGCCAAACAAGCTAGAGAAAAGAGCTTCGTCGAAGGAAAATGAAAAGAGCTTCACACCCGAAGCATTTCCAGCACTACTTCGGGTAAAATTTTTGTGAAGTAGTTTTCGTCGAAGGAAAATACAAGGAAAAGAGAAAGAAACTACCTCATGCCCGAAGCGTTTCCAGCAGCAACTTCAGGCGAAAGTTGAGCGAAGCGACATTCAGAAGAAAAGATAGCTTCGCACCTGAAGCATTTTCAACATTGCTTCGGGTGGAGTTTTTTGTGAAGTAGTATCATCGAAGTAGAATACAAAAGCAGCGTTCGAAAGAACAACATTGCTGAAAAGCAAAGGCAAGAAATCTACTTCGGGCCTAAAGAATTTTCAGAAGCTACTTCGGGTAAGATTTCTGCGAAGCGATGTGCCAAAGTGAAATACAAAGAAAAGGGGGTAAAACTACTTCGCATCCGAAGTATTTCCATCAGTCACTTCGGTCAGGAAATCAGCGAAGTGAAACTCAAGGAGCATTGAAAGTACTTCACCAGAAAGTTGTCGAAGTACTCACTTCGGGCCCCTCCATCAGCGAACCACTTTTACTTCGCCAAAAGCTCATTGTGAAGCATTTGCTTCGGCTAATTTTGTGCGAAGTACTTCTGCTCGAAGTAAAAGGATGCAATGTCTTTTGAAGACAATTGCTTCAGCCGAAATCTTCCTGAACCACAGTTTAGAAAGAGGATCGCAGCGAAGCATTTCTCGAGGGCGTCAGCAAAGTAATTTGGTCAGCGAAGCGACAAAGACGAAGAGGCCCATTTTGCGAAGTGAATATGCTTCGGCACTCCTCACCCCCAAAGAAGTTTTGCGAAGCTCAATTTTGTGAAGTACATACCAAAGAGGAGTTTTTGCTTCGGCCTAGAACCATTGCAAAGCGAAGTTGTGAATGAAGACTTAGCGAAGCGCTTCACAGGCACGTGTTCCAAGCTAGGTATTTTCTCGAGGTGATCAAGTGCCTCATAAATGCATTTTTTCATGCCCGGTAAGCTCGTTGCTCATTTTTGGAAATCAAAAATGAAGTATCAAGCCATGATGGAGAGCCCGACGAGCATGGCGGCCACTCGAGCACCGCACCCAAAGACCAAGGACATCCAGACGGCTCATCAATGCACCTTTCCATGGTTGACCTAGTTGCAGTTGCCAGTTTTGGTAACAAATTTGAAAGCTCGGTCATGAGAGCCTCGGGGAGCCAAATTCTCAGAGCTCGAGGGAGTACTCTTCTTTGCTATGTAATTATGATTCAGAGGCCCGGGTCCTCTATAAAAACCCAGGCATTGTAATAAGAAAAGGGGGGGAATTATTTTCTAGAAAGCTGTTGTAACTTGATGTCCTACGATTAATACGAAAAGGCTTTGAGCTTAATCCTTCTCTTTTATGCTAGCTTATGTGCTTGATTCTTTTGTCTTTCTTCGTTTATATATCAAGATGCTGAACCCTATGTTCGGTGTGTGATCGAGGACTATACCCTAAAACTCGTTCTGAAGGATACATAGGAGTTGAAAGACGTCGTGTTGGATTTCTTTTATGCTGCCTTCTATGCTTGATTCTTTTGTCTTTCTTTGTTTGTATGTTGGATGCTGAACCCTACGTGTAATGTGCGATCGGGGAATGTACCTTGAAACTCGCTTGAAGGATACATAGGAAAATCTACATTGCATTTCTTTCATTTATCTTTGGTGTTCTTTGCTTCTATTCAAGTTGCTAGTTGGTGATCATGCTTCCTGTTCTCTCCCACCTTACATCACCAATTTCTCTAACCCTAATTCATTTTATCTCTTTCCTGCACCCTTATCTTCAAACACCCAAGTAGTTTAGCATAGGAGCCGACATTTCTCCGGAGATTGGCATGAAGGGCATCTCTTCCCTTCGGCCTTTCAATGTTGGTCCAGGTCTAGGGCGCATACACTAACTCAAAATCCTTTCCTAGGCAGATTTGATGACCAACGTTTTTGGCACGCCCGATGGGACCGACTGTATCTATCTTTGTAAGATCCATAACCAGTCAAGGTCCCATATTTTAATGCAAAACCCATCTTCACCGGGGCCCATAGTTCTAACCAATTCTCGATGTGACCCGGTCAGTATCACCTAACTAATGGTAGTGAGGACCGATGCCCTCATTACTAAAAGAATCTTAGCATCTTGCGACTCTGTTTACCCAAGAATATTTAAGTCGTAAAGACCAGTACCAAAAGTCAGTGCCTTTATGCAAACAAGATGGAGAGTTAAGAATAGAGGAGAGGAAACCAAGTTTTTTGAGCTAGATATTTATGCCTTTGGGGAGCAATCAAGGTTGGTCACCCCCGAGTCACTGTTACAAGGAACGTCTGATGTTGGTGGAAAAAGCCTAAATTTTGATAATACAGCACCTAGCTTTCCTCCCAATCCTCCCAACTCACCGAAGTGTCCTAATCCCTCCATTCCTATTAGTTGTCCTATTAGCAATCAAGGGGGAGCTTCGAGAATTCATGTTTCTCAAAATACAGGAACAAGTATGGCACAGCAAAAACAACAACAACAACAAAAAATGCAGCAGCCACAGCCTCCCAGGTTGTGCCTAGCATGGGATTCTTTGTCACCACTGAATCTAGCAGGGCAAGGGCAAGTGCCGCCTGCTACCATAAAGAAGATCCCAATGTTCGATGGAACTAGGAAAACTGCTCTAGAACATATCTAGGACATAATATCTCTGGTGGTGATCCATGATATTACAGAAGAACAAATTATGGTAAAGCTTTTGGTTCTTTCCCTCAGAGGAAAACTCCTCTACTGGTATAGATCTCTACCACCCGATAGCATTACGGGATGGGATCAGTTAGTTGGGAAAATGATGGGAAATTTCAATGAGTCTTCCGATCCTACTTCTCTTCTACATCAGTTCACTTCGATCAAGAGGCATCCACAAGAAGAAATCATATATTTCAATGTTAGGTTCGCTCAGACCTGGCTGAGAGTACCAGTTGGACTTCGACCTACCGATGAAGCTGCGACACTTTATTTCCTCTGGGATTTCAATCCTGATATCAGTATCATGGTGAGATATTATAACATTAATACTTTTCTCGAGCTATATGAGTTAGACAAGAGGGACAAAATGGATTTGATAGCTGTGGGCAAGCTTCCCCAAAGGATGCCGACGCCCATACTTCCCAAATTCCTTCAATTCCAGTACGCAAGCGCAGCTGCTTCACAAATCTCCACAACCCCTGCACTCTCGATTTCATCTTGGAATATGAATCTTGTCATGTCTCAAATCACCGCTCCACAAATTTATTTCCCTACATTTTCAACTCCACAGCCCACTGTATCTTCGACATTTATTGTACTACCAGCACCACCTCAACACCCCGCCCTGCCTCCAATACCGATGATGGCTTCATTGCCACTCGTTCCAAAAGTCGATGATATACAAACCAAAATTCTACAAGAGATGTAGTATCTAAACTCTATAGTTCAGATGTTGTCCAATGACATGACAATTGTGAAGAAGAAGCAAGCACAGCAGGAATTATTACTAAGAAGATCTTATCCTACACCCGCGCTTACCAAAGACCAAGCAGTCCAGCAAGGGAAGGCTTCGGCGAGAAATGCTACGATTGATGAAACTCCAAGCACTTTCGACTATGTATATTGGTGCTCTACGTGCAATGATCCGCATGAGGAGAATGCCTGCACCCTGCACCAACACTATGTACAAACGCTGGAAAATAGTAGTCATAGTGGTCAAGTCAATGTCATTAGGCAGATAAGTCAGAACCTAACAATTGGCGAGGAGGAACCGGTTGCAGTGCTTACCAAAGGAGGAAAGAAGGCAATAAAAGTAGATGCTACTTAGATGGCTCCCTTAAAATTGCAAGTTTGACCCTAGAAAGGACAATTGTCCTCTTCGGCTCTGAACGAAGCTCCTCCACCTGCACCAGTCAAAGAAAAGGCTCAAAAGGCCTTTGTCGAATCACCTCAGGAAGAAACTAAGGAGCAGGCTAAGGAAAAGCTCAAGTTTCCTTCCCTAACTACGCAACAGAGAGTTGAAGCTACAAAGCAGTATCACACTAGATAAAAACCTAGAAAGGATCTCTAAGCACTCAAATCTCTGGCGTACAAAATTGTAGAGGAGTTGAAGAAGATTTCGGCCAAGATCAGCCTGTACGATGCACTGCAACTACCTGGAAAAGTAGACCTGCTGCAAGAATCATTGAAGACAATTAAAGCAAAAAGGGTGACACCGCTTGCTCTTGTGCAGACCCTATCCACATCCATCATGGGGAAGAACAGACCACCTCCATTCTATCTATCCCTACAAATGGAAGGGTATATTGTACATAATTGCATGATCGACTCTGGGGCCGCTACAACAGTAATGCCAAGAGTAGTCTATGAAGAAATAGGGATGGAATACACCCGAAGTAGCCAAGGTGTACTCTAGTTGTATGGTACTCCAGTGAAAACTATAGGAGTAATCAAGGACATTCCTATCCGACTACATAAGATGCCTCAGATCATAGTCATACAAGAGGTAGTGGTAGTCGACTTGGAGCCATATTTTAGTATGTGCTTATCAAGGGAATTCATGAAAAAGCTGGGTAGATATCTTTTTATGGATTACTCCCATCTAGAGATTCCATTCAAGGGAAAGAAGGTGAAGATCTACAATGAAAAGCCTTCTTCCTTCCTTGTGCAGAGGATGTCCGAGGAAGAAAGTAGCGAACTAGTGAACGCAAGAAATATAGCAAGTAGACCTGGTCGAGGAATATCTTGTGCAATTAAGTTATGAATATGAGTTCTCATTGATAGAATTTAACGCCATGGTGGAGACCGAGATAGGGTGTTATGCGATCGCCAAGCCTAAAAAACACTCCCAACCAGGGAATAGAACAAGTGCCCAGGAAGAACTATGGAAGCTGTTCTTCGACGACGCCCGATGTAAAAACAACACTGGGGCAAGGATTCTTCTAATTTCACCCTCCGGAGAGCAAAAGAAATATTGCTACCGGTTGACATGGAGCTACACTAAAAATGCAGTAGAATACAAAGCATTGTGCCTAGGACTTAAGAAAACTGATAAGTTAGGCATAAAGCATCTCCAAATATTCGAAGATTTCTAGCTGGTTTGCAACCAGGTCACAAATAAGTGTACTTCAAAGAAGCATTATATAAAATCATACCGCAACAGGGTATGGGACCTGTTGGACCAATTCGAATCTCTCAATCTACAGTCAATCCCATGAGAAAAGAACCGACATGCCGATGTTCTGGCATCCATCGCAGCCAAGTACTCGCCAACAGAAGACATGGTGTACAAGCCCAAAGCTGTGAGGATGATCTATAGAACATCTATCCCAGACAAAGATTTGCATTGGCAAGTCTTTGACAACGACGAGCAGATTGTAAATTTCATGATCCAAGAAGCCGCCACAGTCGAAGACCGAAGCTCTGATGAAGGAGAATATGAAGGGCTGATTCAATTGAAGAATAACCACATTTCCAAGGGACTAATCACCCTTGAAAGCCTCTTTGATCGGAATGACCGAGCTCTCTTTCACATGATCAAAGTCAATGAAAAGCAGTATCAGGATTTAGAGCTTGAACCTGGAAAAGCAATAAAAGTTGGAACCGACTGCACTTCAGAGGAGATAGAACAGATACAAAATCTATGCAAAAAGTTTTCTGATATAATTGCTTGGTCTTATCAAGATCTCAGAGGATACAATCGGCAGCTGGTTCAACACACGATCGAATTGCAGGAGGGGGTCAAGCCTTTTCGATAGAAGCAAAGACCGGTCAATCCCAAGATCGAGGTCCTAATGAAGGCTGAACTCCTGAAGATGCTCAAGACAAAGATCATATATCCCATCAAGCACTCTTCATGGGTAGTGAACCTGGTCCCAGTCAGAAAAAAGAATGGAGATATCAGGTTATGCATGGATTTTCACAACCTAAACCAGACGTCCCTTAAGGACCACTATCCTCTCCCACAAATCAGTCAAATCTTGCACTCAGTGGTTGGAGCTTAATGCTTCTCTCTGCTCTATGGTTTTTCTGGATACAATCAGATCTGGGTCAGGGACGAAGACCAGCATAAAATAGCATTCACCACCAAGTGGGGAACATTTGCTTACCAGCGAATGTCATTCAGCCTATCGAATGCTGGTACCAATTTCCAGAGAGCAATGGATCTTGCTTTTGGCGAGCTTCTAAATAAGGTTATCGTCATCTATCTAGATGACATGACCGTTTTCTCCTGAAGAAGGGAAGATCACCCCATAAATATACAACAAGTTTTCAAAAAATGTCGAGAGTTTGACATTTCGATCAATCCAAAGAAGTCCATATTTGCAGTCAGTGAAGGGAAGTTACTGGGACATGCGATATCAGAAAGAGGCCTCATTGTAGATCTTGACATAGCCGAGGCTCTAATGAAGCTCCCACTTCCCGCAGATAAGAAAGGACTTCAATATTTCTTCGGCCAGATCAACTTCATGAGGAATTTTTTCCTTGAATTCGCCCAAGTCATCAAGCCAATGTCCCAACTCCCGAAGAAGGGCACCGAATTTAGATGGACGAAAGAAATAAAGGAAGCATTCAAAGAGATTAAGGCTCAAATCGCTTAGGTTCTGGTCTTGATCAATCCTGATTACAGTAGGGATTTTATCCTATATGCTATAGGGGAACCCAAAAGCTATGCTACTGTCATGACACAAAAGGGGGAAGATGGCGAGGAGCACCCCATCACGTTTCTGAGCCAAGTGATCAATCCCCATGAAGATAAGTATAATTTCATAGAACGACAGGTGCATGTAGTAATGAAATCCCTCAAAAATTTCAAACAGTTCATCTCTCAAAGTCGGTTCACAGTCTTTGTCATTCACCCCGACATGCGCAATTTCATTATCCAAGGAGAGTTGGGAAGCAAAAGAGCTGGTTGGGTGAACAAGATATAGGAGTTTGACATTGAGATAAAACCTATAAAATTGGTTCGTGGTCGTGCATTGTGTCAAGAATTAGCGAAGAGCACAACTGTCGAAGCTGCAGAATCTCAGTGGGATGACTTACCAGCTGAAGGATGCTTCGCTAACTAGGAAGAAGACGAGAAATACTAGGTCGGTGAAATAGTTCAATACTTCCAAACTGGCAGTTGTCCTTCGCATCTAAATACTTTGCAACGAAGGCATTTCAGGACGCGGTCCTCCCGATACACTCTGCGTTCTAAATGCCTATTTTTTAGGAATATTGATCGGGTCCTTCTCAAATGCATCAAAGATGATGATAAAATAAAAGTCCTAGGAAAGTTCCATTCAGGGCTATCTGGAGGTCACTTAGCAGGAAGAACAATGGCACTAAAGATTATCAAAGCAGGTTATTATTGGCCCACACTCTTCACTGATGCCTTCACCGTTTACCACAAATGCAAGCAGTGTCAGAAGTTTGCTGGCCAAAGCAAAAATGCTTCGATGCCCCTTCACCTGATACAGGTAGAAATTCCATTTTAGCAATGGGGGTTGGATTTTATAGGGGTCATATCATCGAACTCCTCCACAGGACATAAGTTCATCCTGATCGCAACTGACTACTTTACTAGGTGGGCCAAAGCGATTCCTACCAAACATGCAGATCAAGAGACTGTAGTCACATTCTTGGAAGGATTGATCACCAGGTTCGGCATCCTCGAAGCAATCATCACGGACAATGGCCCTGGCTTCACAGGCGCTAAAATCAATGAATTCCTCTATAGATATGGGATATATCATAAAGTATCCTCCAATTATTATCCACAGGGCAATGGCTTGCAGAATCCACCAACAAGACTCTGTTGAGAATGCTAAGGAATCTCATAGAGACAAACAAAAGGACTTGGCATCTCCTTCTAGATCGGGCCTTGTGGGCCGATCGAATATCTGTCAAAATGTCACTAACTAGTGGTAGCGAGGACCGATGCCCTCATTACTAAAAGACTCTTAGCATATGGCGACTCTGTTTACCCAAGAATATTTAAGTCGTAAAGACCAGTACCAAAAGTCTATGCCTTTATGCAAACAATATGGAGAGTTAAGAATAGAGGAGAGGAAACCAAGTTTTTTGAGCTAGATATTGATGCTTTTGGGGAGCAATCAAGGTTAATCACCCCCGAGTCACTTAGAAATGCGGAGCTCTTTCATTAATCTAATGAATGATTAAATAGTACAATACTAACCTAGAATAGGTTATAACAACTAACAATAATAGGCTTAACAAATATACGCTAACAGTAGTTGTTAGCGTAACTAACCTAGGATAGAAAAGTATTACCAAATGAGGTAATATTATAAAGTTACCACAGTAACTCTAACATCCCCCCTTATTACATTATTTGGGTAATACATACATATCCCCTATACAACAATATTTGGGTAAAGTATATAACTGCCCCAATACAGTGAAAACGATGTTGATCTGCTGGTTCTTTGCTCTGTCACAGTGCTCTGGCTACTCTTAAGCAAAAGACGGGTCATTCCTCGCTTTGTCTTCACGTCAACAAATGTCCTTATGGTGATCACATCATCCAACCGAATTTGCATGGGTAACCAGCCACTGCAATCATTAGGTGTAGTAGAATAGATCACTTCATACAAGGTTCATTCATCTACAATATGAATTTGCAAAAGATAAGGTAGCTAAGGTGTCGGACACTGTCGAAAATGCACCCTTATAAGTTCCCCCCTTCTTGTTGCAAAACATAGTGTAATTAATTTCTGAAGGAAGTGTGACTAAGGTGTCAATCAAAGCCGAAAATGCACCCTTATAAGTCATCTTCCCTATTTACAAAAATCAGTGAAAAAAAGAAATGGATATCCACCATCAATTGCAAAAAGTATGCAACTCAAGAGTGTTGAGAAGGATTTTACAAATATTGCCTCCTAGACAATTTTACATCACAAAAAGTCTCTCCTCTTGTTACAAGTACTTCAAACACCTAGATTTTGCTATTTATGAAGCCTAAAAAAGGTACAAGCACCCCTTATTGTAAGGTCTTCAAACAAAATACTTATGCTATTTATGAAGCCTAAAAAAGAGAGAGAGAGAAGGTGGTGTTGTTGCCCAAGGGACACATGTATTTTCCCTCTACAAAACCGTTTTAGCAATTTTAGCACTCCCAGTGCTATCTTTGAACCAGAAACAGAATCAGAAAATAGTCCTAAGGTATTAAAAATTTTCTATTATAATATATTTAATTTAGTAAATTTTTTTAATTAACTTAATAAAATAATATTTTGAGTCTCTTTTTTTTTTTTTTTTAAAACCATTTTTAATAAAAAAAATGATTAAAAAAAAAAAAAAAAAAAAAAAAAAACTATTATTAAATTAAGAATAAGAATTAAAAAAAATACTAAAAGAAATAAAAAATAAAAAAAATTTACCTTCGGAGCTCGACGGGAGTCGAACTCCCGACCTCCCGTCGGGCAGCGCTAAGGCGCTGGACCCCCCCGCCAGTCGGGCTAGCCGGCCCGACGTGAAGGGAAGGGAAGGTTTTCCCTTTCCCTTCACCCCTCGCGCGGGCGGGGAAAAAATGTGGGATTTATCCCACATTCCCCGCACGGGGGAAGCAGAGGGGTATGAAAGGGCTGAAAAGCCCTTTCATGAATGAATGCGGAGCTCTTTCATTAATTTAATGAATGATTAAATAGTACAATACTAACCTAGAATAGGTTATAACAGCTAACAATAATAGGATTAACAAATATACGCTAACAGTAGTTGTTAGCGTAACTAACCTAGGATAACTAACCTAGGATAGAAGAGTATTACCAAATGAGGTAATATTATAAAGTTACCACAGTAAATCTAACAGAGTCACTGTTACAAGGAACATCTACTGTTGGTGGACAAAGCCTAACTTCTGATAATATAGAACCTAGCTTTCCTACCAATCCTCCCAACTCACCGAAGCATCCTAATCCCTCCATTCCTATTAGTTGTCCTATTAGCAATCAAGGGGGAGCTTCGAGAATTCCTGTTTCTCAAAATCTAGGAACAAGTATGGCACAACAACAACAACAACAACAACAAAATGCAGTGGCCATAGCCGCCCAGGTTGTGCCCAACATGGGATTCTTTGTCACCACTGAATCTAGCGGGGCAAGGGCAAGTGTCGCCTGCTGCCATAAAGAAGATCCCAACGTTCGATGGAACTGGGAAAACTGCTCTAGAACATATCCAGGACATAATATCTCTGGCGACGATCCATGACATTACGGAAGAACAAATTATGGTAAAGCTTCTGGTTCTTTCCCTTAGAGGAAAACTCCTCTCTTGGTATAGATCTCTACCACCCGGTAGCATTACGGGATGGGACCGATTAGTTGGGCAAATGATGGGAAATTTCAATGAGTCTTCCGATCCTACTTCTCTTCTACATCAGTTCACTTCGATCAAGAGGCATCCACAAGAAGAAATCATAGATTTCAATGTTAGGTTCGCTCGAACCTGGCAGAGAGTACCAGTTGGACTTCGGCCAACCGACGAAGCTGCGACACTCTATTTCCTTTAGGCTTTCAATCCTGATATCAGTCTCATGGTAAGATATTCTAACGTTAATACTTTTCTCGAGTTGTATGAGTTAGCCAAGAGGGCCGAAATGGATTTGATAGTTGTGGGCAAGCTTCCCCAAAGGATGTCGATGCCCATACTTCTCGAATTCCTTCAATTCCAGTATGCAAGCGCAGCCGCTTCGCAAATCTCCACAACCCCTGCACTCTCGATTTCATCTTGGAACCCGAATCCTATCGTGTCTCAAATCACCGCTCCACAAATTCATTTCCCTACATTTTCAACTCCACAGCCCACTGTCACTTCGGCATTTCTTGTACTACCAGCACCACCTCAACACCCCGCCCTGCCTCCAATACCGACGATGGCTCCATTACCACTCGCTTCGAAAGCCGATGATATACAAACCAAAATTCTGCAAGAGATGCAGTCTCTAAACTCTACAGTTTAGATGTTGTCCAATGACATGACCATTGTGAAGAAGAAGCAAGCACAACAGGAGTTCCTACCGAGAAGATCTTATCCTACACCTGCGCTTACCAAGGACCAAGCAGTCCAACAAGGGAAGGCTTCGACGAGAAATGCTGTGATTGATGAGGCTCCGAGCACTTCCGACTATGTATATTGGTGCTCTACGTGCAATGATCCGCATGAAGAGAATACCTGCACCCTGCACCAACACTATGTACAAACGCTGGCAAACAGTAGTCATAGCGGTCAAGTCAACGTCATTAGGTAGATGAGTCAGAACCTGACAATTGGCGAGGAGGAGCCGGTTGCAGTGCTTACCCGAGGAGGAAAGAAGGCAATAGAAGTAGATGCTACTCAGATGGCTCCTTCAAAAGAGCAAGTTCGACCTGAGAAAGGACAATCATCTACTTCGGCCCCGAGCGAAGCTCCTCCGCCTGCACCAATCAAAGAAAAGGCTCAAAAGGCCTCTGTCGAACCACCTCAGGTAGAAACTAAGGAACAGGCTAAGGAAAAGCTCAAGTTTCCTTCCCTGACTAAGCGGTAAAGAGTTGAAGCTACAGAGCAGTATCGCACCAGATACGAACCTAGAAAGGAGCCCGAAGCACTCAAATCCCTGGCGTACAACATTGTAGAGGAGTTGAAGAAGATTTCGGCCAAGATCAGCCTGTACGATGCACTGCAACTACCTGGAAAAGTAGACCTGCTGCAAGAATCATTGAAGACAATTAAAGCAAAAAGGGTGACACCGCTTGCTCTTGTGCAGACCCTATCCACATCCATCATGGGGAAGAACAGACCACCTCCATTCTACCTGTCCCTACAAATGGAAGGGTATATTGTGCATAATTGCATGATCGACTTTGGGGCCGCTACAACAGTAATGCCAAGAGCAGTCTACGAAGAAATAGGGATGGAATATACGCGAAGCAGCCAAGGTGTACTCCAGTTGGATGGTACTCCAATGAAGACTGTAGGGGTGATCAAGGACATTCCTATCCGACTACATAAGATGCCTCAGATCACAGTCATACAAGAGGTAGTGGTAGTCGACTTGGAGCCATATTTTAGTATGTGCTTGTCAAGGGAATTCATGAAAAAGTTGGGTGGATATCTATCTATGGATTACTCCCATCTGGAGATTCCATTCAAAGGAAAGAAGGTGAAGATCTACAATGAAAAGCCTTCTTCCTTTCTTGTGCAGAAGATGTCCGAGGAAGAAAGTAGCGAACCGATGAATGCAATGGTGGAGGAAATAGAGCAGGTAGACCTGGTCGAGGAATCTCTTGCGCAATTAAGTTATGAAGATGAGTTTTCATTGGCAGACTTCAACGCCATGGTGGAGACCGAGATAGGATGTTATGCGATCGCCAAGCCTAAAAAACACTCCCAACCAGGGAATAGAACAAGTGCCCAGGAAGAACTATGGAAGTTGTTCTTCGATGGTGCCCGATGTAAAAACGGTGCTGGGGCAGGGATTCTTCTAATTTCACCCTCCGGAGAGCAAAAGGAATATTGCTACCGGTTGACATGGAGCTGCACTAACAATGCAGCAGAATACGAAGCATTGTGCCTAGGACTCAAGAAAGCTGATAAGTTAGGCATAAAGCATCTCCAAATCTTCGAAGATTCTAAACTGGTTTGCAACCAGGTCACAAATAAGTGTACTTCAAAGAAGCATTATCTAAAATCATACCGCAACAGGGTATGGGACCTGTTTGACCAGTTCGAATCTCTCAATCTACAGTCAATCCCACGAGAAAAGAACCGACATGTCGATGTTCTGGCATCCATCGCAGCCAAGTACTCTCCAGTAGAAGACATGGTGCACAAGCCTAGAGCTGTGAGGATGATCTATAGACCCTCTATCCTAGACAAAGATCTGCATTGGCAAGTGTTTGACAACGATGAGCAGATTGTAAATTTCATGATCCAAGAAGCCGCCACAGTCGAAGACCGAAGCTCTGATGAAGGAGAATATGAAGGGCTGATTCAATTGAAGAATAACCACGTTCCCAAGGGACTAATCACCCTTGAAAGCCTCTTTGATCGGAATGACCGAGCTCTCTCTCACATGATCAAAGTCAATGAAAAGTAGTATCAAGATTTAGAGCTTGAACCTGGAAAAGCAATAAAAGTTGGAACCGACTGCACTTCAGAGGAGATAGAACAGATACAGAATCTGTGCAGAAAGTTTTTCGATATAATTGCTTGGTCTTATCAAGATCTCAGGGGATACAATCGGTAACTGGTTCAACACACAATCGAATTGCAGGAGGGGGTCAAAACCTTTCGACAAAAGCAAAGACCGGTGAATCCCAAGATCGAGGTCCTAATGAAGGCCGAACTCCTGAAGATGCTCGAGGCAAAGATCATATATCCCATCAAGCACTCTTCATGGGTAGCGAACCTGGTCCCGATTAGGAAAAAGAATGGAGATATCAGGTTATGCGTGGACTTTCGCAACCTAAACTAGGCGTCCCTCAAGGACCACTATCCTCTCCCACAAATCGATCAAATCTTGCACTCAGTGGCTGGAGCTCAACGCTTCTCTCTGCTCGATGGTTTTTCTGGATACAATCAGATCTGGGTCAGGGATGAAGACCAACACAAAACAACATTCACCACCAAGTGGGGAACATTTGCTTACCAGCGAATGCCATTTGGCCTTTCGAATGCTGGTGCCACTTTCTAGAGAGCGATGGATCTTGCTTTTGGCGAGCTTCTAAATAAGGTTATCATCATCTATCTGGATGACATGACCATTTTCTCCCGAAGAAGGGAAGATCACCCCACACATATACAACAAGTTTTTAAAAAATGTCGAGAGTTCGGCATCTCAATCAATCCAAAGAAGTCCATATTCACAGTCAGCGAAGGGAAGTTGTTGGGACATGCGATATCAGAAAAAGGCCTCGTTGTAGATCCTGACAGAGCCGAGGCTCTAATGAAGCTCCCACTCCCAGCAGACAAGAAAGGACTTCAATATTTCTTCGGCCAGATTAACTTCGTGAGGAAGTTTGTCCCTGACTTCGCCCAAGTCATCAAGCCAATGTCCCAACTCCTGAAGAAGGGCGTCGAATTTAGCTGGATAGAAGAAAGAAAGGAAGCATTTGAAGAGATTAAGGCTCGAATCGCTCAGGCGCCGGTCTTGATCAATCCAGATTACAGTAGGGATTTCATCCTATATGCTATAGGGGAACCCGAAAGCTATGCTGTTGTCCTGACACAAAAGGGGGAAGATGGCGAGGAGCGCCCCATCACGTTTCTGAGCCAAGTGATCAATCCCCATGAAGAGAAATATAATTTCATAGAACGTCAAGTGCATGCGGTAATGAAATCCCTCAGAAAATTCAAACAGTTCATCTCCCAAAGTCGGGTCACAGTCTTTGTCATTCACCCCGACGTGCACAATTTCATCATCCAAGGAGAATTGGGAAGCAAAAGAGCTGGTTGGGTGAACAAGATACAGGAGTTTGACATTGAGATCAAGCCCACAAAATTGGTTCGCGGTCGTGCATTGTGTCAAGAATTAGCGAAGAGCGCAGCGGTCGAAGCTGCAGAATCTCAGTGGGATGACTTACCAACTGAAGGATGCTTCGCTAACCAGGAAGAGGACGAGAAAGACTGGGTCAGTGAAATAGTTCAATACTTCCACACTGGCAGTTGTCCTTCGCATCTAAATGCTTCACAGCGAAGGCATTTCAGGATGCGGTCCTCCCGATACACTCTGCGTCCCGAAGGCCTATTTTTTAGGAATATTGATGGGGTCCTTCTCAAATGCATCAAAGATGATGATAAAAGAAAAGTCCTAGGAGAGTTCCATTCGGGGCTATCTGGAGGTCACTTCGTAGGAAGAACAATGACACTAAATATTATCAAAGCGGGTTATTATTGGCCCACACTCTTCGCTGATGCCTTCGTCGTTTGCCGCAAATGCGAGCAGTGTCAGAAGTTCATCGGCCGAAGCAGAAATGCTTCGATGCCCCTTCACCCGATACAGGTAGAAACTCCCTTTCAGCAATGGGGGTTGGATTTTATAGGGGTCGTATCACCGAACTCCTCCGCGGGACATAAGTTCATCCTGACCGCAACTGACTACTTCACCAGGTGGGCCGAAGCGATTCCCACCAAGCATGCAGATCAAGAGACTGTAGTCACCTTCCTAGAAGGATTGATCACCAGGTTCGGCATCCCCGAAGCAATCATCACGGACAATGGCCCTGGCTTCACAGGCGCTAAAATCAATGAATTCCTCTACAGATATGGGATATATCATAAAGTATCCTCCAATTATTATCCACAGGGCAACGGCTTGGCAGAATCCACCAACAAGACTCTGTTGAGAATGCTAAGGAAGCTCATAGAGACAAACAAAAGGACTTGGCATCTCCTTCTAGATCGGGCCTTGTGGGCCGATCGAATTTCTGTCAAAAGGTCAATCAAGACTTCGCCTTATGCCCTGGTCTATGGCAAGGAGGCCATCTTACCCATCCATGTTGAGATCCCTGCACTGCAGCTGTTAGAAGCAGAAGATGGAGTTAGTCCGATGGAAAATAGGTTAGCTCAGCTATTGTGACTAGAGGAAGATCACGAAGAAGCATACCAGAACTTCGCTAAGCATACTCAGGTCACCCGAGACTGGTTCAAGAAAAAGTCATCCGATCGCACATTCAACGTGGGAGATCTGGTATTGAAGTGGGACTCTTGGAAGGCCAAGCCTGGGAATCACGACAAGATGGATGCCTTTTGGGATGGGCCATTCGAAATTATGAAGGTGAACTCGGCCAATTCATTCATCCTCAAAGATGCAGATGGTCAAGTTCTACCGATCTCTGTCAATGGTCTTCACCTGAAGACTTTTCACCGCTAAAGTACAATTTCTTTCTTAAAAAAAAAAAAAATGTGTATATATACTTTTGTATATAGTTTGCATTTGTGTATACATCCTCTTCCAAGATCACAAAAGCCAAGTACTACACTTCAAAATCTCCTTCGGAGACCTTTTACATGAAGGAGCAGTTGCAAGGAGGTTCGCTGCGAAGCATGTTACCCAAAAGGAAGCCGAACCAAAATTCGAACAAAGGCATGAAAAGAGCTTCGCACCCGAAGTATTTTAGTAGCTACTTCGGGAAAAATTTGCGAAGCAGTTTTCAAAAGGGAAAGCTTCGACGACCTTCGTAAGGCAGAACGGCAACACGACGAAGAAGTACTTCGGGCCCGAAGCATCGAAAAGTAGTCCGAACCAAAGGTTCATCGTGAAGCATTTTTCAGCATCAAGTTCCTCTTCGTCGAGCCGAACACGCGCGAGGTGGAGAATTCAAAATGTGCCTCGGAGAACGTGCCGACAATGGCCTTGAAAGGAGTACAAAGCGGATGAATTTAAGGCAAAAGGGTGGTGGAGCACTTCCCGAGATGATCGAGTCAAAAAAGGGGAAGGAAAAGCTCGCACCAAGGTACGAGGTGGCAGTGGGTGGCGTCTCCAGTACAAAGTGTAATCATCGAAGCATGCAGCCCTATGTACCACGTCGCTGTAGAATCGATTTGAGAATACGATAGCCTCTTTCATCCGAAGTACAAATTTAATTTTAGTAGGTGCCATAAATTCAGGTGGTTGCCTTTTTAGGCTATAAAAGCGAATTCCTGGCAAGAGGGAAGTTATTTGTCCATCAGTTAGAGCTAGACTAAGAGCCTTCAGATACTCTGCAACCCTCCCGTCCTTCGCATCTGGCCATTCACATTAAAGCCCTCTGTATCAAGAACCCTGCTGCTATCACTAGCAACATGGGAAAGAAAAACTCTAAGGAGAAGGGGAAAGAGCCCGAAGTTGCAGGCCCCGAAAAGACAAAGAAGGGGAAGGAAGAGAAAAAGCGTACTCCGAAGAAGCTAAATCTTCCCCTTCGACCCGAAAAGCAGCCAATGGAAGAGGGGGACGACTCGGAAGAAGAACAACTTGTGGAGCCACCAATTGATGGGTGGGAGAAGATCCGAGACACACAACTCTCTAAGGGTGTATCCGATCTTCGACACACCATAGAGTTCATGACAAGCAGGCTCACACCAAAAAATAAGAGAGCTACTGCATATTACTCCTAGATTTACTGGTTTTTAACCCCGCCTGCTCACCATTGTCCCGAGCTGATCTACGCTATCGCATAGAATTACCAACCTGCATCCAGGCAGGTGTTAGATGCTTCGGGACACAAACTATTCTCCATCTTGAAGGAAGATGTACAAGCAGCCTTCGCTCCACAGTAGGGTCCACCCAAGGGCTATTCTATTCGCAATGTCATCCTAAGCGAACAAATGGAGAGATTCACCTCCAACAGCTACATATTGAAATTCTTGCGAGAGAATCTCAAGAGCGGGCTGCCTTCAAACAAGCTGCCCCAGATGCCCTTACCCTTGGAGGCCTTCAAAAATACCGATATTTTCTCCATTATTGCATGGGTGGCGGGCTTGTCAACAGATGCTTCAGTACAGCCCTGGCAGGTGTCTTTGGCCGAATGCATTTCAAGAGGGGAGTTTTATGCCCCCGACGCTTCAAGGCCGAACACCAACCCAGTTTTCTTTGACTGGGCAGAATGGGTGGCCCGAACCCTGCATACAAGGCTCACCAGCATGAAGAATTCTGCAATAGGCCAGTACTTTGCACCCTGTTCTTTTCTTGTCTGGTTGTACTTCTACCAAGTTCATAAGCGGTTTCCCCATATCGCCATCTCTCCAAGCGGCAAGGATGGAAATCCTCTGCTAGTGTATCAATGGACTCCCCTCTTATTGAAGGAAGAGTCCTATTATTCTTTTAATCAACAATTTTTGGGACCCGCCATGCATCTGTTGAAAGGCTCTTGTCCTCGGGTACCACTCAGTTTGAGAGATAGAGTGGTGCTGGGAAAAAGGGGGGACGTCTTCCAATTGACACAAGGACTGGTGATTCGCCTGTTCGGCTTCATTGGGAAGCCCTTCCTGTTACCAGTCTACCCCTCTGAATATCAGTTCGCATTGGAAGTCGCTCGGCAGAGCGACTCTACAAATGCAATATACGGTCACGGCCGAAAGTGGGCACATACCTGTGACTTCCCCTTCAGGATGGGCGTAATCGAAGTCTTTGCCCTAAAACAGGGCGTTTTCCTGGAGGAAAAGCTTGCCTATTTTGGCCTACTCCAGATTCCTCAGCAGTGGCTCTATGATCCTTTGGGCGTGATGAAGGATCATTTAAAATTCAAGAACTTCCACATCTGCCCTCACCCCGAAGTTGTGGAACAAAGGAATAACCCCAATGGAAAATATCTGGAGTGGCATTTAGAAAGGATGAGGACATTGCCTCCATGGCATGAGTTCTATCCTATGGAGGTCGAGTTCGACCCTGATCAGTATCCCCTCCCGACCCCAAGCTCCACATTTTGGAAGAAAGCAAGGGATGATTTGAAGGAGGAGGTAAAAGACTGGAGCGAGGAAAAGCTTCGGGAATGGTGGATAATGAGAGTCCATCATCAAAAAATGAACTCCTATGGACTCTTAGCATCGGATAAAGACTTCGCAATTCTTTATGACACCAATGTCGAAACCTGGAAGTCCATATCCTTTGCGGATTTTATTCCCCTAGCTACCCCAGGATCAGGCGAAAGCCCAGGTGGAGCTAAGGATGCCTCGGAGGAAGAAAAGGAAGTGGGGGCTGAAGAAGTAGAGCAACCATTGGAGAGAAAGAAAAGGAAAATGCAGGAGCAAATTCAAGTGCCTCCGAGCCACCCAAAGCGCCCTCGCACAAAGCCTACAAGTACTCCTATTGGATCCCCTGCATCAGGCCCGGTTGAAGCAAATATTGAAGATGCAGGGCCACCAAGTGCTGAGACGGTCCCAAAAATAGATATCATTGATGTGGAGGAACTCCTCCAACAAGAGAAAGACCCCGGAGTAGAAGTTGTGGAGGTCGGGAGTGTTGAAGCCCAATCGGGCCAAGAACCAACCACGCAAGAAGTTACCACAACCGCTTTGCCAGGAGGGCACGTAGGTACGCACTCTCTTCCCTTCACTTTGGTCTCTAACACATCCATGGTAGTCCCGAGTGGAAGCCCTCATCAATCTCTCCATCCCCCATAAGGTCAATCCCCCACTCAAAAACTGCCCATTGCCAGTCCAATCCTGCATAGCCCCACTCCTCCCGAGTCATCTGACCAGGATAAACCCGTTGAAACCACTTCGCCTACCCATGCCGCAGTTCCGTCAATCCTAAGTCAAGGCGAAGGTAGTGACCCAACACCAAGCCCCGTAACCCACTCTCCCATAGCTCAAAGCATAGTCCCGCTTGCCGAAGTCCCTGCCACACCAGTCTCTGAGCCGTCAGGGGAATCTTTCCCTGTTAGTTCTTTATATTTGTTCACACCTTTGGCTGGAGATTCGGCCTTCTCTAAAATAGATTTATCTTCAATAAAGGAGCGCCCCCTGGCTGAAAAGCTACTCCTAGCTCGACAGAATACAGAGAAGATGCTAAAGGAGGCAAGAAAGAAAAGAGGGAAATCTCTGGCCCAAGTTGAAAAATGTGCGGTTTTCGACTTGAAGGGCAAAAAGTTGCATAAGGTGAGGAAGGTCCCTAAGGTCCAGAAGCCTCTGGATGAAATGACTCCAGCCGACTACGACTACCAGGAGAAGACCAAGGACCTGGAGCATTTAAACATAGATGACGAATCCGCATCCATGCATGTCAGGGTTGAAACTTTTCGAGCACATGCAAACATTGCCAACCAGCATAGGTTTGAAGCAGAAAATGCCAACATCAAGTTGGAAGAAGAGCTGGCTAGGATCCGCTCTGAGCTGGAGGATTCGTAGAAGCAGTGCAAATTGCTCAAAAAGGAAACGCATGCCCTCAAGCAACAAATTCTACAATTGCAGACTTCGGCCGAGCAACAAGCACAAAAATAGGCCAAAAATGAGCTAAAAGCCAAAGAGCTCGAGGGCAAGATCTTGCGGGCCCAGCAGCAATTGTACGAAAAGGCAAACCTGGAGCTGTTCGACAAAGGTAGGATCAAGGAGATCCGCTCTCACCTACTCAAAGGTTTTAGATCTCGGGCCTCCAGTGCCCTATCGATTTTAATTTATGTCACCGAAGCTCAGCATGCCATTGCTAAGAAGGGACCAATAGTAGATGAGGTGATCCAAAAAATCAAGAGGTGACTCAAGCTTGCCTTTGAGGTTCAAAGCATTAGATATCAAGACCTGCAGGTCGCTGCTATGAGTCGAACGGCTAGGGATTGGTCTACTGCCCAAGCCACTGTTCGCGCTTTCTTCTCCAAGGTGAAGAAAGCGCAAAAGGTGAAAGACCTCCTTGATATATTTGAGCAGGAGCAGCGCACATCAATGAGTTACTTCGAAGACCTTTCTTCTTTGGGTTTCCCGAGTTTCACAGACGATGATGGGAACCTTCTCACCAGGGAAGAACTTAAGCCAGCGTGGCTCCATTTTGAAAGTGACGTCTCCAAAATTGATGAGTGGGAAGAGCCAGTCACGGAGGGACAAGTCACTGACTTCATCCTGAGACATTGCAAAATCATGGCTTGTCTGAATGACCTAGGTGCAAGAATCAAACACGTCGACATAGGGCAGATTGATCGATTCCATGTTCTGGTCAAGGCACTCGAAGACCAAGAACCATTTTAGAAAGGGGTCTGGGCTCATGTTCGTCGAACTATGAAGAGAATCCGTGACCGTCTTGTCCCATCACCATAGCAGGAGGCCACGCCAGCAGACGAAGGAGCAGAGGAGGAAGAAGAAGCAGAAGAAGAGGGAGAACAAGAACCAGCTGTAGAAGCGCTCCAAGAAGAAGAAGGAGGAGATGGATCGGGAAAAGACTCTGGCCCAATGGATCAAAGTTAAAGGGTCCTCCCATCGAGACGAGCTCGTTGCCCCGTGAGCCACCAAGAATGTTGACAATTTTGTCACATTTCTTAAGGGGTAGAAAAAGAAAACAAATTTTGTACAGTGTTGTGTAAAGTTTTTTGCTTTGTTGTTTTTATTTTGAAAAGTTGCAGCAATTTTGGCTTCCAATGCCACCCCTTTGTATATAAAAATAGAAAAGAAAGAACTTCACTGCCAAACAAGCTAGAGAAAAGAGCTTCATCGAAGGAAAATGAAAAGAGCTTCGCACCCGAAGCATTTCCAGCACTACTTCGGGTAAAAGTTTTGCGAAGTAGTTTTCATCGAAGAAAAATACAAGGAAAAGAGAATGAAACTACTTCGCGCCCGAAGCGTTTCCAGCAGCTACTTCGGGCGAAAGTTGAGCGAAGCGGCATTCAGAAGAAAAGAGAGCTTCGCACCCGAAGCATTTTCAACACTGCTTCGGGTGGAGTTTTTGCGAAGTAGTATCACCGAAGTAGAATACAAAGCAGCGTTCAAAAGAACAACTTTCAAAAGCAAAGGCAAGAAATCTACTTCGGGCCCGAAGCATTTTTAGAAGCTACTTCGGGAAAGATTTCTACGAAGCGGTGTGCCGAAGTGAAATACAAAGGAGAAGGCAAGAAAACTACTTCGCATCCGAAGTATTTCCATCAGTCACTTCGATCAGGAAATCAGCGAAGCGGAACTCAAGGAGCATTGAAAGTACTTCGCCAGAAAGTTGTCGAAGTACTCACTTCGGGCCCCTCCATCAGTGAACCATTTTTACTTCGCCAAAAGCTCATTGCGAAGCATTTGCTTCGGCTAATTTTGTGCGAAGTACTTCTACCCGAAGTAAAAGGATGCAACATCTTTTGAAGACAATTGCTTCGGCCGAAATCTTCCCGAACCACAGTTTTGAAAGAGGATCGCAGCGAAGTATTTCTCCAAGGCATCGACGAAGTAATTTTGTCAACAAAGTGGCAAAGACGAAGAGGCCCATTTTGCGAAGTGAATATGCTTCGGCACTCCCCACCCCCGAAGCAATTTTGCGAAGCTCAATTTTGTGAAGTACATACCAAAGAGGAGTTTTTGCTTCAGCCCAGAACCATTGCGAAGCGAAGTTGTGAATGAAGACTTAGCGAAGCGCTTCACGGGCACGTGTTCCAAGCTGGGTATTTTCTCGAGGTGATCAAGTGCCTCATAAATGCAATTTTTCATGCCCGATAAGCTCGTTGCTCATTTTTGGCAATCAAAAATGAAGTATCAAGCCATGATGGAGAGCCCGGCGAGCATGGCGGCCACTCGAGCACCGCACCCGGAGACCAAGGACGTCCAGACGGCTCATCAATGCACCTTTCCATGGTTGACCCGGTTGCAGTTGCCAATTTTGGTAACAGATTTGAAAGCTCGGTCACGAGAGCCTCGGGGAGCCGAATTCTCAGGGCTCGAGGGCGTACTCTTCTTTGCTATGTAATTATGACTCAGAGGCCCGGGTCCTCTATAAAAACCCAGGCATTGTAATAAGAAAATGGGGGGAACTATCTGCTAGAAAGCTGTTGTAACTTGATGTCCTACGATTAATACTAAAAGGCTTTGAGCTCAATTCTTCTCTTTTATGCTGCCTTCTATGCTTGATTCTTTTGTCTTTCTTCATTTGTATATCGAGATGCTGAACCCTGCGTCCGGTGTGTGATCGGGGACTGTACCCTAAAACTCGTTCTGAAGGATACATAGGAGTTGAAAGACGTCATGTTGGCTTTCTTTTATGCTGCCTTCTGTGCTTGATTCTTTTGTCTTTCTTCGTTTGTATGTTGGATGTTGAACCCTGCGTCCGATGTGCGATCGGGGAATGTACCCTGAAACTCGCCTGAAGGATACATAGGAAAATTGATATTGCATTTCTTTCATTTATCCTTGGTGTTCCTTGCTGCTATTCAAGTTGCTAGTTAGCGATCGTGCTTCCTGTTCTCTCCCACCTTACATCACCAATTTCTCTAACCCTAACTCCTTTTATCTCTTTCCTGCACTCTTATCTTCAAACACCCAAGTAGTTTAGCATAGGAGCCGGCCTTTCTCCGGAGATTGGCACGAGGGGCATCTCTTCCCTTCGGCCTTTCAATGTTGGTCCAGGTCTAGGGCGCATACATTTACTCAAAATCCTTTCCTAGGCAGATTTGATGACCAACAGGCCCTGGCCCTATCATCTCGCCTGTTGAGGTGGGGTGAGGTGGTCGAATGGCTCCACCTGTGCTGCCATAAATGAGTGAGCTTTCCTCCTTCCTTCTAGCTTGTGATAATTCCTTGATAATCCAGGTGTAGACAGAACCAGGGTGTTAGCAATTCAAGAATTTCATGAAGAAATATTGCCTCATAAAAAAAATGCTATTCACCCTTCGCCTTGCCTACATATTCGGCTTTGATGCCAATGTAATCAATTAGCCAATGACAATGAAATGAAATAATAATAATTCAACATTAGATTTGGCTTAGAAATGTCTAAGCATTATATAGGTTACAAAATAGAAAGTATAACCTATTAGCACTATTAACGCTAACAGATGCGTTAGGAGAAGAGTGCGCTAACAACTAACCTAGGAAGAGAAGTGTGTGCTAACAACTAATCTAAAATATCTAACATAGGATATTTTAGATATTAATCTAGGTTTACCAGTAGATATTTAGAAAAGTAAATATCTCCATGGTAAGTAGTAAAAAGTAAATGTAATAATCTACCTATGTAGTATAATGCAATATACTACCTATTTTACCTAGTAGAGTAAAAGGGTAAATATTCCAAAGAATGGAATATTACTCTAACACTATTGCTATCTATGTTATTAATGCACACTAATATATTTGGTAATTACAATTGAGGACACTTATTGATATTGGTTTGGAAAGAAAGTAAAAAGTGGGCGGTATACTGTTCACCCCCTTCTTAGTATAAGCTTGTGTTCTTTAGGAAACTTTGGTCATATTGAAGATCATTGTACAAGGAATGGGTTCAATTTTAGTGAAGATGAATATGAAGATACTATTGAAGGTCTAGAATAAGAAAGTCTTCTTATGAAAATAGAAGAAGAAGGAAGTGCTCCTAGTGGAAATGAATTGAAGAACATGTGCTTATACTAAGAGAGGGGGTGAACAGTATAATATAAAACTTTTCCCCAAATAGTAACATCAATATTAATAAAGCAGTAAACATCACACAAAGCATCACACACATGAGAGACATCATTTTAACGTGGTTCACCCAATGTGGGCTACATCCACAAAAAATATTTCTTCTAAATATTTCTCAAATAATCTCTTGGGAATCCTTCCCAATTACAATGTTTATGGACCTCTGTCCAAAGGAGATGTTGATCCCCTAATCTCAAGTTCATGGATCTCTTCCACAGGAGAACTCTTTCCCCTTCTACTCTGGCTAGTGATCTTCTAGAAGACTCTGTCTCTCTACTGCTCTGACTTGTGGATCTCTCTCCACTTGAAGACTCCTCACTCAGATCTATCTTCAATTGTCCTGGCTGTTGGATCTCTATCCACTGAGACTCTGTCCTCTGTACTCTATCACCTCCAAAGCTCTATCAATAGGTTCACTCAGAACCTCCTCAAATATTCTCAATAGGTTCACTCAGAACCTGCTCAAATCTGCTCAATAGGTTCACTCAGAACTTGCTCAAATCTGCTCAATAGGTTCACTCAGAACCTGCTCAAATCTGCTCAATAAGTCCTCTCTAGGACTTGCTCAAATCTGCATAGCAAGCTTTCACAAAAGCTTACTCAAAATCAGTCCACAAGCCTTCTCAAAGACTTGCCTCAAATCAGCTTAACAAGCTCACACAGAACTTGTCCAATCTCATAGAATCATAAAGAGAATTGTTAGAGACTCAATATGTTCTAAACTCAATGCTCAATCAATATCTCAATTCAATCTCATAGAAGCATAAAGAGAATTGTTAGAGACTCAATATGTTCTATACTCAAATCCCAATCTTAACTCAAATCAATCTCAACTCAAATCAACTCAGCTCAATCTTATAGAAGCATAAAGAGAATTGTTAGAGACTCAATATGTTCTATTCACAAACTCAATTTCTTTCTCAACTCAATCTCAACTCAAATCAGAATATAGAATAGTTTGTTTTATGGAACTTGAACAACCACTTCACACATTCACTTGACTAGGCTCAAACAACTCTACTCAACCAATCACCTCTAGGAACAACTCTTTCTCACAAACCCTAGTCCAAGCATGAATCAATCAACTCAAAATGTTTCCAACAATGCTCAACCACAAATCTCACATAACAATGATACTCATGTTCTTTTCTAACTCAAGTTCAAGTTCTTTGCTCAACCAATGGGCTTCAACAACAATGCTTATAAAACAAGGTTTAATCACAACACTCAAACCAGAAAACCTTGAAGCATTTAAACCAACACTTTCGAAAAGGAAACCACAATCAATCCTTTTCTCTCCAATGATATTTCAGAAATCAACCACCATAAACAATCAATAGAAGAATGTGCCCATACCTTATTGATGCCAAGAAGTTGTCCACAAAATCTGCCACACTCAACACAACTTTCCTTTCCAATCTCAATGAGGGTTAGTGGACTTCAAATAATAATCACAAAATAAAGCATAACTCAATTTACACCTTTTTACTCCAACTCAATAATCACATCCACCAAAGATATATTCAATAACCCTCAAGCAAAATATTTTTCTCAAGAATGTTTCAATAATTAAAAACACTCTCCAAATAACATCTCAACAATGTGCCAAATAAGTAGTAATCCTTATTACTCCTCAAACCACTTATACCCTAAAAGAAATTAAAATCTATGCCTACTTACTTATCTCTCCAAAAACCACTTTTACTATAAAATTTATGCACAGATTTTAAACTAACTTTTAGCACCCAATAAAACAAAAATTTGTTTTAATTTTCTTTTACAACTTTAATGCATACCTTGGCATGAATTTCAGAATATCAAACACAACATATAAACCTTGGCAGCATGCGCATGAAAAACCACAACCAGCGCACTATTTCCATTTTACACAGAAAAAGGGAGTTCGCAAGATTCGAACCTGAGTCCTGTGGCTCCTGCGTCCTAATAGACGCTTGCGCACCATGTGAGCTAGCGCTCCACACAAGACCAAAAGTGCCTCACTCTCCTTTATCCTCCATGCAATAGCCAACGCAAAATAGATTCCTCCTTTCTCAAGCAAAATGAAGTGCACATGATTCGAACACTCAACCACTTGCCTCCCAATACCTTTGCGTTGCTCGAGTTGCCAACAGGCCACACTGCCCATGATGTCTTTGGATTCGACCACACCTCAACTTATTCATTGCCTCTGCCTTTAAACGTTTTTCACACGAGCTCTTTTCGCTTTCTAATAATCACATTAACCACAAGAGCAAGGATGAGGAATAATAAACCTTAGTCATCCTTTTATAGTCTTCTCCCTCATATTCGATGACGTCGACGGATTACTTTTATTTTAATTTTAAAATTAATTTTAATTTAAATTTTAAATAATTTAAAATTTAAACTAAATATTTAAAATTAAATATCTCCATCACCGGGGCACCTTTTTCGATGAAACAAAAAGCCAACTTGGGTTTTAAGAAAAACCCATTTCAAATCTACCATCCATGGTTTTAAATAAAACCTTTTATTTTTCCTGCCTTGGTTTTCACAAAAAGACTTTCCTTGCACTTTTCACAAAACATAGTGCATGCCATCATAGATCCTTTTGACATCAAATAACCTTTTGACATCAATGACAACATTTTAGCTTAGGGACTCAAAATGTCCAACAATCTCCCCCTTTGTCATTGATGGCAACCCATATTCATTTACTAAAATCTGACCTTCTTTTTTCTCCCCCTGGGACTTTGCTCCCCTGGCTCAATGCTCTCTCAAAAATCAAATCTCTCCCCATATCAAAACTTTCCTTAATATACACAAATCTCTCCCCCTTTGTCATCAATGGCAAAGGGTCACCTTTGGGGCTCGGGGCTAAGAATGAGCCTCTTAGCTTAGCCCCTCCCTCACCTCCTCATGAGGTGGTTAATTCTAGGGTGGGAGTCTCACTCCCAATTTTCCTCGAAGATACTCAAAAGTGTCTTTTGAGAGTGGCTTAGTGAAAATATCTGCTATTTGTTCCTTTGTAGTGACATACTCCAATCTGACCTATTTATCTGACACATGTTCTCTCATAAAATGATACTTAATCGGAATGTGCTTCATCCTGGAGTGCATTACTAGATTTTTTGAGATACATATGGCATTGGTATTATCACATAGTATAGGAATAGGTTGATCATGTTTTATCTTGAAGTCTTCTAAAGTCCTCTTCATCCATAACACCTGTGTACAACTAGCTATTGCTACAATATATTCTACCTCTGCTGTGGATAGTGATACTGAAACCTGCTTCTTACTTAACCAGGATACTAGTCTTTCTCCAAGAAAGAAAGCTCCCCCACTTGTGCTTTTTCTATCATCAATACTACCAGCCCAATCTGCATCTGTATATGTTGTGAGTGTGAAACTATCACTTTTAGGATACCAAAGTCCAAAATCCATAGTCCCTTTTAGATACCTAAAAATTCTTTTTACTACTGCCACATGTGTTTCCTTAGGTGTTGCCTGAAATCTTGCCACTAATCCCACTGATTGTACTATGTCTGGTCTTGTAGCTGTGACATACAATAAGCTGCCAATCATAGATCTGTATAGTCTCTGATCTACCTCTAGAGATTCATCATCCTTACTTAACTTACACCCTGTGACCATAGGAGTACTCACTAGTTTGCAATATTCTAATCTGAATTTCTTTAACATCTCCTTGATGTATTTGGCTTGAGAAAGAAACACTCCCTTTTCTGATTGTGAAATATGAAGACCAAGAAAGAATGATAATTCACCAAGCATAGACATCTCAAATTCACTTTGCATATTCTTAGCAAACTCTTTGCACATTTTGTCATTGTTTCCCCCAAAAATTATGTCATCAACATAAACAACCACTATTAGAAGATCATTTCCTTCATTTTTGATATACAAATTACTATCTGCTATTCCTTTCCTGAATCCCTGTTCCTGTAGGTACCTATCCAATCTTGAATACCATGCTCTAGGAGCCTATTTTAAGCCATACAATGCCTTTTTCAATCTGCATACCTGATCTGGTGTATCTGATAGTATAAATCCCTCTGGTTGTTCAATGTAGACCTCTTCTTCTAGAATCCCATTTAGAAAAGCTGACTTAACATCCATTTGATATACCTTGAAGTTCTTGAAACTTGAAAAAGCTAAAAACATCCTTATAGCTTCAAGTCTTGCAACTGGAGCAAAGGTTTCATCAAAATCAATTCCTTCTACTTGTGCATAACCTTTGCAAACTAACCTTGCTTTATTTCTGACAACTTGTCCATCTTCATTCAACTTATTTCTGAAGACCCATTTTGTGCCAATCACATTTTTGTCCTTTGGTCTTGGAACAAGTTCCCAAGTTTTGCTCTTCTCAATATGATCTAATTCTTCATTCATTGCTTTAACCCAAAATTCATCTTCACTAGCCTGAGAGAAATATTTTGGCTCAATCTTAGATAGCAAAGAAAAATTTGCTTGTTGAGATGGTTTTATTATTCTTCTCCTTGTCTGTCTTTCATCTGGATTTCCAATAATCTGATCTTTTGGGTGATGTTTCTATACATACCTGGAAGGAGTCTTAGGAAGAAGCCTTTGTGTTTCTTCTTCATCATTATCTGATTCCTCACAAAATTCTTCTTGACAACATCCATCTTCTTGATATATTGCTTGTTGAATTGGCTCCCTGGAATCTATCTTTTCATCAACTGTTACATTCATACTTTCCACCATAGTGCGTGTTATTTTGTTGTAACATCTGTAAGCCTTGCTTTTGGTGGAATATCCAAGAAAAATTCCCTCATCGCATCTTGGATCAAATTTACCCAAATTTTGATCTTCCCATCTTATGTAACATTTGCTTCCAAAAATCTTGAAATGTTTTACAATAGCAGGTCTTCCTTTCCAAAGCTCATAAGGAGTCTTGTGATGATTTACCCTTAATTGAGCCCTAGTAATTATGTACACAGCTGTAGATACTGCTTCTTTCCAAAAACCATTTGACAACTTAGATTCATTTAACATAGCTCTAGCCATGTTTTCAATAGTCCTGTTCTTCCTTTCAACTACTCCATTTTGTTGGGGAGTTCTTGTTGTTGAGTACTCTCTCTTGATTCCATGTTGTTCACAAAATTCTACAAACTCATCTGAAGTAAACTCTCCTCCTCTATCAGATCTTAGACACTTAATCCTTTTGCCTATTTCATTTTCAACCAATTCCTTGAATGCTCTAAATTTTTCGAAGGCTTCTAACTTCTCTTTTAGGAAAGTTACCCAAACCATTCTGGAATAATCATCTACAAACAACATGAAGTAACTCTCACCCTGAATACTTTGTGTTCTAGTAGGACCACACAAATCAGTATGTATTAAACTTAAAGGCTCAGAAGACATATAGCCTTTTGGTTTGTATGTTGTCCTAGTTTGCTTTCCATGTTGACAAGGTGCACAAATCATATTTTGAGGTCTCCTTATTTTGGGTAAATCTCTGACTACTTGTTTGTTGCTTATGCTGACTATGTTGTCAAAATTCAAATGACCTAATCTTCTATGCCATAACCAGCTCTCATCTTCTTGTGATAGAAAACACTTTTCTCCTTTGATTTCATTGAGCATGTATAAGTTGTTTGGAGTCCTTGCATTTGCAATAATTCTTCCTATTTTAGTTTTCATTATCTCACATCTATCTGGATGAAAGGTAACCATATATCCTTGATCACAAAGTTGACTTATACTCAGAATATTGTGCTTTAACCCTTTGACATACAAAACATTCTCTGTTTTTGTTTTTCCATTGTCTAGACTTAGAGTACCTCTCCCAACAATCCTAGCTGATCCATTATCACCAAAACTTACTGATCCTCTATTTGTTTCCTTTAGAACAATGAATTTGTCTTTGTCTCCTGTCATGTGACTAGAGAAACCACTATCCAGATACCATTGTTCTTCTTTATTTTGAGCATGCAGGGCTGTTTGAACTAACATAGATCTGGCCCTATCATTCCTTTTTTCATTCTTCCTAGACGTTGGAATTGTTTTTCTAGACTCAGGAAATATCATTTTACACCATCTAGCCTTATGCCCAAAATTATTGCATTTGTAACATATAACATCATCATCCATGAGAGGTGCAAAGGAATTGAAATTTCTATTGTATCTTGCATGATGAGTACAATGTGCAACTATATGACCATATTTATTGCAAGAAAAACAATGACCATGAAAGAGATTATGTAACCTGTTTGGAGATCTTGGATATTGTGAAGAAGTCATCCTCTTCTTGTGATTAACTCTTATCCATGGTTCCTCTTTGCTCTCTTCCTTTGCTTGCTTTTCTTTGTTTGAAGTTTCTGCTTTTTGGAAGCTTGATTCCTCCTTTTGTTTCACATATTATGTATTTTGTAGTATCTTGATCCCTTCCAGTTTATTCCTTAGGAGAACAATTTCTGCTTCCAATATTCCACATTCTATTTCCTTAGCTCTCAATAGATCTGTCATATCTTGCTCAATATTCTTTCCTTCTTCTACCTTAATCTTGACTTCTGTAAGGTTTTGTATAAGTTCCATTCTTGCTTCTTCATCTTCCTGAATTTGTTCCTTCAAGTTTGAATTTTTCTCTCTAAGTCTTTCCAATTTTCTGAGAGCAGCAAAGAATTCTTCTTTTATATCAAACCCACTCTCTTCTTCACTTTTTGAGATCATGTGTGCTACCGAAGGATCTTCTTCCGAGTTGTTAGACTCTTCACGGAGAGACCCACTCTGATACCAATTGAAGAACATGTGCTTATACTGAGAGGGGGGTGAACAATATAATATAAAACTTTTCCCCAAATAGTAACATCAGTATTAATAAAGTAGTAAACATCACACAAAGCATCACACACATGAGAGACATCATTTTAACGTGGTTCACCCAATGTGGGCTACGTCCATAGAAAATATTTCTTCTAAATATTTCTCAAATAATCTCTTGGGAATCCTTCCCAATTACAATGTTTATGGACCTCTGTCCAAAGGAGATGTTGATCCCCTAATCTCAAGTTCGTGGATCTCTTCCATAGGAGAACTCTTTCCCCTTCTGCTCTGGCTAGTGATCTTCTAGAAGACTTTGTCTCTCTACTACTCTGACTTGTGGATCTCTCTCCACTTGAAGACTCCTCACTCAGATCTATCTTCAATTGTCCTGGCTGCTGGATCTCTATCCACTGAGACTCTATCCTCTATACTCTATCACCTCCAAATCTCTATCAATAGGTTCACTCAGAACCTCCTCAAATATTCTCAATAGGTTCACTCAGAACCTACTCAAATATTCTCAATAGGTTCACTCATAACCTGCTCAAATATGCTCAATAGGTTCACTCAAAACCTGCTCAAATATGCTCAATAAGTCCTCTCTAGGACTTGCTCAAATCTGCATAGCAAGATTTCACAAAAGCTTACTCAAAATCAGTCCACAAGCCTTCTCAAAGACTTACCTCAAATCAGCTTAACAAGCTCACACAGAACTTGTCCAATCTCATAGAATCATAAAGAGAATTGTTAGAGACTCAATATGTTCTAAACTCAATGCTCAATCAATATCTCAATTCAATCTCATAGAAGCATAAAGAGAATTGTTAGAGACTCAATATATTCTATACTCAAATCCCAATCTTAACTCAAATCAATCTCAACTCAACTCAAATCAACTCAACTCAATCTTATAGAAGCATAAAGAGAATTGTTAGAGACTCAATATGTTCTATTCACAAACTCAATTTCTTTCTCAACTCAATCTCAACTCAAATTAGAATATAGAATAGTTTGTTTTATGGAACTTGAACAACCACTTCACACATTCACTTGACTAGGCTCAAACAACTCTACTCAACCAATCACCTCTAGGAACAACTCTTTCTCACAAACCCTAGTCCAAGCATGAATCAATCAACTCAAAATATTTCCAACAATGCTCAACCACAAATCTCACATAACAATGATACTCATGTTCTTTTCTAACTCAAGTTCAAGTTCTTTGCTCAACCAATGGGCTTCAACAACAATGCTTATAAAACAAGGTTTAATCACAACACTCAAACCAGAAAACCTTGAAGCATTTAAACCAACACTTTCGAAAAGGAAACCACAATCAATCCTTTTCTCTCCAATGATATTTCAGAAATCAACCACCATAAACAATCAATAGAAGAATGTGCCCATACCTTATTGATGCCAAGAAGTTGTCCACAAAATCTGCCACACTCAACACAACTTTCCTTTCCAATCTCAATGAGGGTTAGTGGACTTCAAATAATAATCACAAAATAAAGCATAACTCAATTTACACCTTTTTACTCCAACTCAATAATCACATCCACCAAAGATATATTCAATAACCCTCAAGCAAAATATTTTTCTCAAGAATGTTTCAATAATTAAAAACACTCTCCAAATAACATCTCAACAATGTGCCAAATAAGTAGTAATCCTTATTACTCCTCAAACCACTTATACCCTAAAAGAAATTAAAATCTATGCCTACTTACTTATCTCTCCAAAAACCACTTTTACTATAAAATTTATGCACAGATTTTAAACTAACTTTTAGCACCCAATAAAACAAAAAATTGTTTTAATTTTCTTTTACAACTTTAATGCATACCTTGGCATGAATTTTGGAATATCAAACACAACATATAAACCTTGGCAGCATGCGCATGAAAAACCACAACCAATGCACTATTTCCATTTTACACAGCAAAAGGGAGTTCGTAGGATTCGAACCTGAGTCCTGCGGCTCCTGCGTCCTAACAGACGCTTGCGCACCACGTGAGCTAGCGCTCCACACAAGACCAAAAGTGCCTCACTCTCCTTTATCCTCCATGCAACAACCAACACAAAATAGATTCCTCCTTTCTCAAGAAAAATGAAGTGCACGTGATTCGAACACTCAACCACTTGCCTCCCAACACCTTTGCGTTGCTCGAGTTGCCAACAGGCCACACTGCCCACGATGTCTTTGGATTCGACCACACCTCAACTTATTCGTTGCCTCTGCCTTTAAACATTTTTCACACGAGCTCTTTTCGCTTTCTAATAATCGCATTAACCACAAGAGCAAGGATGAGGAATAATAAACCTTAGTCATCCTTTTATAGTCTTCTCCCTCATATTCGACGACGTCGATGGATTACTTTTATTTTAATTTTAAAATTAAAATTAAAATTTTAAATAATTTAAAATTTAAACTAAATATTTAAAATTAAATATCTCCATCACCGGGGCACCTTTTTCGATGAAACGAAAATCCAACTTGGGTTTTAAGAAAAACCCATTTCAAATCTGCCATCCATGGTTTTAAATAAAACCTTTTATTTTGCCTGCCTTGGTTTTCACAAAAAGACTTTCCTTGCACTTTTCACAAAACATAGTGCATGCCATCATAGATCCTTTTGACATCAAATAACCTTTTGACATCAATGACAACATTTTAGCTTAGGGACTCAAAATGTCCAACATGAATTAGAAAGGAATGAAGATGATCTTAAAGACAAAGGAATAGAGGCAGAATCGGAGGAAGGAGAAGTTTATCTTGAGGGTGAGCTTATTTCTACTCTTAAGGAATTAAGGAAGGTAAGAAAGCAGAACTCCAAACTCAAGATAAGTTAGAGGGAAAGGTTTTAAAATGTGAAAGATTAGAGCATTAGGTAGATTCACTAAGATAGGAAGTAAAAGAGTCTAAAAAAAAGCTACACAGGTTTGGGAGAAGCTTAAAGACCTTGGATAAAATTATCAAGGTACAAAGATCTTCATAAAACAAGACAGGACTTGGTTTTTAATAGGGACATAGAGAACAAGGAGAGGAGTCAATATCAAGCTCCAAAGCAGAAGCTTCGGAAGAAGAGAGTGAAAGAGAAAGTGAGACTTTTGAGGATAAATTGGACAATAAAAGGTTCAATAAGGAAAGCAACAATGCACAAATAAGGAATAGATGGAACAAGAAACATCATAGGGAAGAAGATACTAAGATACCAATGGGGTCAAGGCAAGGTTTCTTCAAAGGAAATTGCTTCTCATGTTATAGGTTTGGTCACAAGTCTATGCAGTGCAGGACACATGAAAGACAGGGACATGGTTTCTCCAATAGAAATTTTAAAAGTGGACATCTCTTTCAAGGGCATTGCTACTCTTGTAATCAGTTTGATCATAAGGCAATTAATTGCAAGGCTCATGATAGGAATGGATATGGCTTCACGAGGAGGAACTACAAGATATTTGTACCTTAAAGGAATCACAATATTAAGTGTTATAAGTGTAATAATGTTGGGCATAGACAAGTAGGAACATGAATATTCAGAGAAATCAGAAGGATCAGTTGAGGAAGAAGATGGATAAAGAAAAAAAGTAGTGTATGCTAGGAGTAGAGATACTCCCACCCAAAAATTAACCACCTCAAGGAGAAGAGGTGAGGAGGGGGCTGAAAAAATAGTCTTATCTTTATCCCCAAAGGTGGCCCTTTGCCATTTATGACAAAGAGAGAGAGATTTGATTTAGGGGGGAGCATTCAATCGGGAGGAGCAGTTTCTCAAGGGGAGCAGATTTTGAAAAAGGAAAACGGAATGGTTAAAGAAAAAGGGTTGCCATAGAAAAAAGGGTTGCCATCAATGACAAAGGGGGAGATTGTTGGAAATTTGAACAAGTTTTATTGTCATTGATTTCAAGAGGTTGATGTCCAAGTTTCATCATCATTAATGTCATCAAGTTGGTTTTTCCAAAAGGTAAGGAAATGGTTAAAAGAAATAGGATATAATATTTATTTTAAATATTATATGCCTAAAGAGGCCTAAAAGATTGAAGACCCAAGGAAGGAGAAGCAGGTTTAAAAATAAATTATAATATTTAATATTATAATATTTTGGGTAAAATGATGAGGTGAAGAAAACGAGGTCCAAGGAATTATTAAAAATAATCTATCCTTGAAAAGACCCATTGAGCAACTCGCAAAGGATTTAATTTAATTTATTTAAATTAAAATATTTTAACCTATGGTTAAAATTTTAATTTAAATAAATAATGGGTGCCAAAGGTTTTAAGTTTAATATTTAAATTTAAATTCGAATTTCAAAATTCGAATTTGGGCTGACGTGTAAGGGCAAAGAGCAAATGTATTTATAGGGAAAATAATTTTCATTTTTTGACCTCGGATGATATGCAATTCAAATGCTATGCTAAGAGAAATTTTTGTGCGCTGCTTTGCTAAATGCGAAGAGAGATTTTATGCTTCACAAGAGTAAGACAGGGAACAGGTTGAGAAAATTGTGGAAGTCAAATAATGTTCCACTGGCATCATTAGTGCAAGTGGCAGTTGAGGCCAAGCTAGGGTGTTGTGAGGGCAATATCATGGGTTCGATTCACATGGTTGTGTTTTGCAAAGGGAAAATTGTTTTTTGTTCGTGCTAAGTGTGAGAAGAGACAAGGAGAAAAAAGGGGTTTGTGCACTCTTTGATTTTGTGTGGGTGTGTAGCCCAACTGGTGGCCTATATTTGGGCTAGGGTGTTGGAAAGGTGAGGTCATGTGTTCGAATTTTACTAGAAGCGCTTTTTGGGCAGAATTAAAATGAAAGGTATTCATTTCACGATTCAATTTTCCAAAGGTTTTTTATATTCGAAAATCTGCATTAAAGGATTTCGTGAGATGTAAAAGACATTTTGTGAGTTTTTTAAGGGAGTATATGGTATAATAAAATTAAAATATTTTATTTTAATTTTTGGTGGTTAGAATTTATTTTATAGGGTAGGAGTGATAAGGTATGCAAGGAAAATTGTATTTTGTATTTTGAAATAAAGCTACATTGTGATATTTATGATAGGAGAAATAAGGTGCATAAAGGAAATTATTGTGTTTTTTTTGCTATAATAAAATTGTTGACATATATTTTGAGAGTTTGGATATTATAAGGTGTATTTGAGACTTGTTATTTTTGTATGGTGAAATAATTATTGGGAAAATATTTGTGTGGACATTTTGAGATAGATTGTTTCTACCTAAACTTGAAATTGGTAAAGAAGATTTGATTGTGATTAAGACAGGTTTTGAAGACATATCTCCATCAAAATAAAAGGTATGGGCACATCTTCCTTATGAGTGAAATATTGTTGGATTGAATGTTATGAAATGCAAAGGTGGAGTAAAAAGGATTGTTTGATAAGCATTGTTGGAAATGTTTGAGTGAGTGTTCATGTGCATGATTTGTGGATGTTGAAAGAACATGAGTATTATTGTTATGTGAGAATGAGAACTATCTTGAACTAGGGTTTATGAAAGAACATGATTATCATTGTTATGTGAGATTGAGAACTATATTGAACTAGGGTTTGTGAAAGAACATGATTATCATTGTTATGTGAGATTGAGAACTATCTTGAACTAGGGTTTGTGAAAGAACATGAGTATCATTGTTATTTGATAATGGAATCATCTTGAGTCAAGGTTTGAGTTTCATAAGTGTGAGTTGTTGGAAGAATAGTGAAACACTTGGTTAAGGTTTGTAAGCAAGTTGTGTTTCATTGAGTGGATGTTTGAGTGAGGTTGATTGAGCATTATTGATTGATAGTTGGAGTGATAGTTCAAGTTTTGTGAAACAAATTATTCTTTATTTCTGAATTGATTTGAAAGAGAGTTTGAAAGTGATAGAGTGTTTTTTGAGTACAAAATATTGTGAGTGTGAAACATATTGAGTATTTGATCATTCTCTATATGTTTATGTGGTTAAACAATATTTTGAGTGAAACTTGTTTGTGTGTTGAAGAGGTTTTTTGAAAGAGATTAAGTTGAATTTTGTATGCAAGTATTGCAGTTCTTTGAGTAAGTTTTTGTGAAAGCTTAAGGATAAATTTGAGTAAGCTTAAGGATAAATTTTAGTAAGCTTTTGTGAAATCTAAAGAATAGAATTGAGGTAAGTCTTGGTGAAGACTTGTTGATCAGATTTAAGATAAGTCTTCATGAAGACTTGTAGAGAAGATTGGACAAGTTCTAGGGAGGTCTTGTTGGATAGATTTGAGGTAAGTTTTGGTGAAGACCTATAGAGCAGATTGGACAAGTTCTAGAGAGGACTTGTTGGATAGATTTGAGATAAGTCTTGGTGAAGACTTGTTGAGCATATTGGATAAGTTCTAGAGAGGACTTGTTGGACATATTTGAGGTAAGTATTTGAGAAGAATTGAGAGCAGATTGAGGAAGTTCTTGAGAGGACTTGTGGATAGATTTGAGGTAAGTCTTTGAGAAGACTTGAGAGTAGAATTGATTGATTGATTTGTTCAAGATTTAAGGCTTGATGTAATAGTTGTTTTATGATTGGATCAAGATTTGTGTTAAGGCTTGAGGATAGATTTGAGGATAGGTTTTGGTGTAGATTTGAGGGTAGATTTATGCCATACCAGAGAAATATTTGAGAGCATATTTGTGCTATACCAAGGATAGTGTTTAGTGAAGATTTGAGATAGAGATTAAGCAGAGCTGAGAGCAAGCTTTGGAGGTGACAGAGTAGAGGATAGTAGTATCTAGTGGATAGAGATCTATTAGCCAAGGTAGTGAGGACAAAGGTCTTTTGAGTGAGGATAAAGGTCTTCTATGGAGAGAGATCCATAAGCCAGTGCAGTGGAGGTAGTAGTCTTATAAGAGATCACCAACCAGAGCAATGGAGAAGAAGTTCTCCTATGGATAGAGTTCCACAAACTAGCAGAGGAGAAGGAGTTCTCCTATGGATAGAAGTCCACAAAATTGAATAGGGGATTGGTATCTCCTTTGGGTAAAGGTCCATAAACATTGTAATAGGGAAGGATTCCCAAGAGATTTGTTGAGAAAAGTTTAGTGAAATATTTTCTTCGTGTAGTAGCCCACATTAGGTGAACCATGTTAAATTGGTATCTCTATTTTGTCTAATGATTTGTGCATTGCTTTGATTACTGATATTGATATTGCCATTGATAATATTGGATAATATTTTTTGGGAAAGAAAAGTAAAAGTTGGTCTTATACTGTTCACCCCCCTCTCAGTATAAGCTTATGTTGTTCACTCTAAGGCATTGATTCACCTTTCATCGAGGAGCGTGAGTTGTTCAAGATGTGCTTGTCTAGAAGTATCATCATATATAAATTCTTGCAATGAAGTACATAGTGAAGGAATCTCGAGCTCAAGAGGCATGATAGCTTCGACACCATAGACCAATGAGAATGGTGTTGCCCCAATATGTGTGTGAATGTTTGTTGGATAGGCCCATAATGCCAAGGTAATTTGAGTATGCCAATCTCGATGAATTTTTTGACTAATTTATTTAGAATAGTGATCAATGCCTTATTTTTTGCCTTAGCTTGTTCATTTGTTTGTGGGTGGTAAGGAGTCGAGAAACCGTGTTGGATATTATATTTTTTGCAAAGTGCTTGAACATCCTTTTTTTGAAAGACTTACCATTTTCATAGATTATTTTCGAGGGACTAAAAAAATGATAGATGATATATTGAAGTATAAACTCCATAATTCAAGTTACTATCATGCTGGTTCGAGGCTAAGTATTCCTTGATATCATCAAAGAATTTTTTATATTTATTTGTCCATGAAAATATCATCCCCTTTTATAGTAGGTGATTGAACAATGTGCATTTTTTTGAGAGTTTTTCAATGAAGTGATGGATCGATTGGGTATTACATTGTAAGATACACAACTCTTTCAATATTGTTGGGGGAGGTATCTCTAGAATAACCTTGACCTTGTTTAGATCCAATTTTATGCCTCTATTGGAGAATGAATCCTAGAAGTTTACCTGAGGTGACATCGAAGACACACTTCTTGGGGTTCAACCTTACATTATGCTCGAGAAGTTGATCAAATTTTTTTTCCAAGATATCAATATGCTCTTGACATGTTTTATATTTGGCCAATAAATCATCCATATAGTATTCAATGATATTATGCATGTAATCATGGAATATGTATGCCATGGTATGTTGATAGGTAGCACTTGAATTTTAAGACCAAATGACATCATCTTGTAATAGAAAGTCCCCCAAGGTGTTATGAATGTTGTTTTGTGTTGGCCATCATGATTAATTCAAATTTGATTGTATCCTAAAAAACCATCCATAGCATTTCATGGCCAATGCAAGTATTGACAAGAGTATCAATGTTTGGTAGAGGAAAGTCATCCTTAGGACATGCTTTTTAAGATATAAAAATTTAGTGCAAATGTGAATCACCCCGTTAGACTTGCAAATAGGTATCATATTTGAAAACCACTCAAGATAGTCAATTGGTTGAATGAAATCCATGCCTAACAACTTTTAAAGTTCTCCTTTTATTTTCATTGTTCGGATAGGGATATACATTCTTCCCTCTTTTGCTTGCACATTTTCTTGTTCTTGACTTTTCACTAACTGAAACTTCAAGCAAGGGGCACACACGCACAATTTTTTTTCTTCTTATTTTCTTCCTCTTATTTCTTCTAGCACATGCACACACTCACATTATGTTATGCTCATATTGATTGGTCTATACAAATTTTTACACACCTCTATTGGGTAGTACTTTCTAATACATCATTCACATCAACAATGATGTATTCCTCTATAAGGTTACACTTCTTTTGACTCAGTGGGTTCAACACCCCATTACAAGATAAGCTCCCTGGCCAATTTAGCAGGCCTCTACATACATCCTAGATGTTAATCACCCCATGGAAGTCATTAGCGAGCAATCATCCATAGCATGTTATGCTCCATCATTTGATCATTTGAGCAATCACCCATAGCAGATTATGCTCCAAATTTTGCCCATATGTCCATATTAGCAATTACTACACCCCTAACAGGTTTTCACTCCACATATGCACCATTATTTTGGTCATAACACCCTTCAGTCAAGGTCCTTGATCAATTTTTCTCAATTTCTATGGTTAACATTTGGATTCTTGTTCTTCTTCTTGTTGTTATCCTTCTTATATATTTCTTCCCTTCTTCTTCCTTTCCCTTTCTTCTATTTATATATGCATTCCATGCTAGTTGCATCAGATTCATGCTATACCTAGTAATATTTGCTCTATTGTTTGTTTGCTTGCTTTTTTCTTTGTGTCTTCTATGTTTTGCTTTCTATCCTTGCATTTTCAAGTTTCTTAAGGAATATTCATTCCTTCAAAAACTTGAGTGGGCACCCTAGCGATAGAGGCATTAATGGTAATAATATCTCACCTAGAATGCAAAATCCCAGAGTATCCTTCATGATACCCCTTTTGCATCACCTTTGTTTTCCAAAATCTTACCACTTCTTTATGTGCTTGTTGTATTCTTGTATATAGGAGTCTACATCTTTCTTTGATGCATTTACATGACCTTAAATGCATCAATAGGTGGCAAAATGTAGACACATAATTTTGACCCACTTTAGTGGGCAATCTTCCTAGAGCCTCCTGGGATACCCCCTAGACTTGCCTAAGGCAAGGGTTAGGCTTCTCCCCCCTCATTTTACCATTTTCTCCCTCTATGTGAAATCATGCTCACCCTTAACGAGGCATGAATTCACATAGGTAAAATCACGGTCAGCCTATATGGGGTGTGATTTTACCTTTTTTTAGGGTTTTGTCTAAGAAAACCCCAATTCTTCAGGTTTGGAATGTTTTAGATCGGCCCTCCTTGGTTTTTCCACTTTTTTGCCTTCAAATCCACTATATAAGGAGGGTTTGAATTCAATTTTCACACACAAAATGATACTACATTCTTACACTATTACTTTTGATACTAATGATTTATTTCTCATAAAGTGTTCTTATTCGATTTGCATCCTTTTATTCGTTCGTAAGCAAGTTAAATTTAGAGTTTGAAGATTGATTGGTTTTCTGTTGCATTGGATTATTGATTACTATTGCTCACTCTTGATGGATTTTTTTTGAAGCCCTAAGGAGATATCAACCATCCAGGAGGTCTCAACCCTTCTTTTCTACTTCTGTGCTCTCTGCTAAATGAATCACTCTTCTACATGCATGTATGTATTTTTTGAGTGACGTAATTGGCTCGTCACACTTATATTTTATTTTTCATATAATATCTATGAAATCATGCTTGGATATCTCTGGGACATGATTCCACTTGAGCAAAGTTGCTATCACCCATTACAAGGTACAATCTTGCCTAGATAGAAGCCAGGGGTAATCTGCTATCCTAGAATTCACCATTGTATTCTAGGTTACATTTAGAGATTGATACTACATTCTATTTTGTGGTTCTTTCATTTTATTCTACTGCATTATATTATTTTTATTTTCTTCCAAATGTCAATTTCCACTTTTGTTTATCAAAAGTCAACTAAAAGGACCTAGGGGACTTGAATTCTGTGCCTCTAAGATTTCCTATACAATGGCCTAATTAAGCCCCCTAATGCTAATCATATTTTTCACGTTTTTATCAAGTTGTCTTGCAAAAACAAGAATTGATGATAGCTTTGGATAAAGGGATAAAAGCAAGGATAAATCATCAAACAAGTTAAGTGTTCCGATTAGTCTTTAGGCTATTTGTTGAGTGCTTTATATGTTTGTTGTAAACCTTATATTTGATTTTATAGAAATATATTTAATTAATTCCTAGGCATTTGAAAGATAAAAAACATATAGTGTGCACCTAGGGTTAATTATGTTTGTGCATTTCTTCTTGAGCCCTTGCTTAAATATTATTTATTTAAAACCCTAGGGTTAGAAAGCATTCAAAGGAAGAATCATTCTAGGGTTAGATCTTGTATTACTACATTATGTATTTTTGCATTGTCCTTTATCTTTGATAACATAGATCTAGAAAGGCCAAATGTAGGTGTTTATCTTAAATTGAATACATCAAACATTCTTGAAAACCAGAGGACTTGGAGTGAGTCCTTAAACCATTCTTTGTGAACCCTTCCCCCCTAGCATCGAGTCTAGAGAACAACATACCACTACAATTCAACTCAAGGCTTTATTTTGTGGATCTAGCCTTTGAGAATTGTACGCGGTAGGGCAATTTTCCCCCTCCATATTTATAATATTTCCTGTAAAGCAGAAAAAGATCAACACCAATAATAAAAATAAATCAAAACAAACCACAATGTGCACATGAAATGAATAATATCATATATTATCAAATGAGGGAGCCTTAATCTCCATTTTATACATTAATGTGCCCCAAATAAAGGGTTAAAGAATAATGTTTTCTTTGATACAATAATTATAATATAGGGGTGAAAGCCTTGATTAAATAATAGTGGTGTCTTTGAATTTTCTTTGCTCCAAACAAGATATGAGTGGGCTTGTGTATCTATAACCGATCCACTCAAATTTGCAACAACTTCCAATGGAAATGTCTTCCTATATTTGCACATAAACAAATAAAAACAAAGAGTTAGTAACACCTGTGGAGACTACACAGTGTGAGTCCCACTAAAACAAAGGAGTGCAACCTACAAATCCTTGCTGAAATACATGTAGAATGTAGTGCAAAATACAAAAAATGTAAGTTAAATACTTAAACCAAATGCCTTGTCAAAATATACCTAAATCGCTAGATCTATGCTTCTGTTGGTTTGATCTGAGGTTGCATAGATGCTTGAAAGTATTAGAGGGCTTGGTGGATGTAGTGTGGTGTTTGGTGGATGCCTTGGAGTGTGTGCAGAAGGTTGTGGATGCCATACAATATTATAGAAATATCCTAAGGTGTTTATGGGCTAATTTGAATGCTATGTAGTGTTTAGATCTAGTTTGTAGAGGCTTCGATAGTCGAACAACAATGAGGGTTTGTATGAATGTGAAGGGGTGAGTGAAATGATAGAATGTTTAACCTCTCAAGATGTGTGATTTTGAACCGATCCATTCCCATTCACAACAAGTGAATGCTATTTTATGATTTTGCCCTTGATTCATGTTAGGGTTTTGACAACATCAAAGAGCAATTGAGATTAAAACATGATAAAGGGCTGATATTGTGATTTGATAAGCGACACAAATTTCATTGGATGAGCGGAAAATATTTAGACATGATGGGCGGTTGAGATTTATTAATATATATATATATATATATATATAGAAAATATTTATATTTATATATATAAATAATATATACATATATAAATAACTAATGGATGGTTGTGATTTGATGGTGGTGAGTGGATAATGAGTGGCTAGGATTTGGTGTTTATAAATGCCTCTTTTTGTATCGTGTTACGTGAAACACAATGCGATGCAAAAATAAGAGATGCTTGGTTTGGTGGAGTGGACTCTTTTCTCAGATGCACAATAAGATTCTAAAAAATTTATGGTCGTAGCTTACCCTCTCAATTGGTGAATGAGTGAAGAATGAATCTCATGATCCAATTGATAGAATGTGGATGATGTAATGAATGTGTATGATGCAATGGATGTGATGATTGATTGATTCTGATTTTGCCCCAATAGAAAAGTGTTTTTGATGTGATGATGCTACCTTTGCCTTGGTAGGATAGGGATTGTGATGGATTGATTGACTCTGCTTTTTCCCTAATAGAATAGGGTGTTTGATATGGATGGTGTAATGGATGTACCTGATGCAATGGATGCAATGAATGTGCAGATGTTAGAAATACATGTCAAGTTTGGTTACCCCAAGTTTGGGGTGATTCTGTATTGTCAAAAATTTACCTTTTTTGATCATTGAAATGCAAAAATGATGAAGAAACGAAATGATAAAGTAAAAGAACCAATCATCCTAGGGGCTTGTTATACCTAGTGATTGTAGCAATTCTTGAATGTAGAAAGAAATTATGTAGAAAAATTTATCCATGTTTGTAACCCCACAGAGAGGGCGACAATGACATCCTTGGAAAAAATATTTTGAACACAATTTCACTCAAGAAATGAGGGACCAAAATAATATTGTTTTCGAATAAGATGATAATGGGTAATGATGTTGGACAATTGTCCTTATGGTGATAGAGTAAATCACTAGATACGAGTAAATCACTAGATACGAGGTTCAATTGATATGTAAGTGGATTTGACAATGTTGAATGAAGATGTAAATGCATTGATGAGTGGATTTGATATTTTTTGTGAAATTTAGAACTATTTTGGGATATTTTGAAGCAATTTGGGGCATTTTTGTGACTTTGGTCGCAATCAATAATTAAATGCGTAGATCAATCCATGTTTTCACAAAATGTGATGTAATGATGTGATGAATGTATGGAATAGTGAATTTGATAGTTTTATGAAATTTTGGATCATTTCGGGACATTTGAAGTATTTTTGGTGTTTTCATGACTTTTGGTCGCAATAAAAAAGTAGATGTCCAAATCAATCCATGTTTTCACAAAACATGATGTGATGATGTAATGAATCCATGGATGGATTTTGTGGTCATTTTATGAGGTTTTGCTACATTTTGAGGCCCTTTGAAACCTTATACAACAATCTAAAGCTAAACATCGGCCTGCGTCCATATCTGCACAAATGCAAGGAGACATCTTCCAGTCTAAAGATGCAGGGTGGCATTTGAGCACACCTAGAAGATGCCTTGGGGTGTTTGGGAATGCCAGATCAAATATAAAATGGTTGCAAGGGTGAATTTTCATTTCATTATTATGTTTGAGAGTTTGAGAAGTGACATTTGAAAGAAGAGGAGTGTAAGTTCTTGGCGATGGCGATGGAGGGAGTGGATGTGGTGGTTGGAGGTGATGCGCGAGAAGTAAAGGTAAGTTCTTCTAGCCATCCTATTTGGTTTTACAATGTTGTTCAATTTTATTTATTTATTTATTTTATTTTAATTATGCAATGGATGAGATGTTGGTGTGCATTTGCTTTTGTGTTGTGCTACCTTTGAGTATTTTGGATGCTCAACATCGATTCTCACATATCCTATTGGGGGTGAGGAAGGCACTGTGAAAGATTGATTAGGAGTGGTTGGAGAAGGTGGGATTAGATAGATGTACATAGATTGAGGTGGCAAGGGATGATGAAGGGTACCTATCTACCTTAGTATAGAGGTGGGATCTGAATAAGGGGACCTTCCAACTCCTGATAGGGGAGATGACAATGATGATTGAGAACATGCACCATATCTTTTGTGTACCTGTGGAGGGGCTACATATCTGAGTTGGATATGATAAGGAATATGAGATAAGTCAAATTTTAGGTGATGGATGGAGGGATGTGAAGATTATTAGTGGTGGCATTAGGTACCTAGAGATGTACATGCAAGCGAAGTTGGAGGTACTTCCAACTTATGTCATGTTCCTGTTGGCTAATGTGTTGGTGCCTAACAACACCAGATTCATGTTCCCTTGGAACATGATTTAGTTGGTATTTGATATGATTGATGATCCTCAGGTGTATGCTTGGATGCCTTTTTTGATAGCTTAAGTATACATGGAGTTGTATGAGATGAAGAGGTAGGGGTGAAAGGGGTTGGGTTACAATGTGTTTCTTTAGATCTAGGGTTGGGAGTATTTTAGTATAGCTCATCTTGTATGTTTACCCTATGAGTGGGATAAGAATTAGCCCTATCCATTGAGATGCATATGAGTCATCCTGGTCATAGTTATTAGGAGTACATAGATATTTGGGTAGGGCTAACATCGAATCAGGTGTATTGGTGATCATGGAGAGGTGTGAGGTGGCTAACTAATGGAGAGTAGCTACACAATATTAGGTAGGCTAGATGGGTGGTAGGTAGGCATGGTAGTGAGGTGGAGTTGATCTAATTATCATAGGTGTTGTGGTAGTTTAGGATACGATAGGGAGCATCCAACACTTCAATGTTGTACAATAATCGATCTGATGAGCTAATCCTACCTTGTGCTAAGACATGGTGGGTGGATTATGAGGATGACAAGAAGATGGATCTCCCAGATGTGGATAATATCAAGACCACCACAAATTATGATGCTTAGTTTTCTTCTCAACCTCCATGGGCATTGAGTCACGTGGTGGATGAGGTAAATGGTGATGATGGGGAGGCAACAACTGAGGTAGAGGAGACTCCTTGATGTTAGAGATATTGTTGGTCCAGTAGTGGAGGGAGATAGTTGAGGGCCATAAAAAATTATCCTTTTGAGATTGGAGAAGATGGTGAGGGTGGGATTGGTATGGAGGAGGTTCTGGAGAGACCTTCTAGTTGGAGTGAGGAGTGGGATAAGCTCTAGGTTGAGCAAGACAACTTGGTTTAGGAGAGGGTCAGCTCCAGTTTATGATGGTGGAGCGGTATGTGGTGGTTGTGGCTCAGGATGTGGTGATGGCAGAGTGGGTGATATGGGAGCAATTACAATAGACAAATACAAGATATGACAATCCAAAAACTTATATTCCATTGACAACATATGCCTATAAATAGGTATTACAAGACATGGAACAGATAAGGAAGCATTCAATGATAACAGTGCCCTTAATCCTTAAAAAAACTCACATTTATTAAGTTACACACTTAATTCCCTATCATTCCTTCCCATTGAAGAAGCATTGGTCCCCAATGCGTACAAGTGTGGAAGAAAAATATGGGTAGTTGAAGAGTTTTAGGTACAACCAAAAATGCACTCTTGTTAAAAATACGAAGATCAAAATGGTGAATTTTAACATGTCTTAAAATAAAAAAATGGCACTGTGTCTGAGTCAGGATCAAAAAATGCTCTTCGATGACTGTAAACATTGCTATGCCGACAAACAGTTGAAATTGGTCCCTAAAAAATGGTAGAAGAAAGTAGCAACTAAAGTGTCAAATAAGATGCCTTGAAATACATGCCAAAATATGCCAATGGATTATTCATCGAACCATGTGCACAAAAGGTGCCAAGTGGAAATGGTGGTTGCATAAAATTAAATTAAATTAAGGATAATTTAATTTAATTTATTGGTGTAAATTTAGTTAATGATGAACACATGCATTAATGAAATGGGATGGTGCATTAATGAAGACATGCATTAATGAAGATGGGTAACAATTTAATGAAAGCGGTAATGCAAGAACCTTGATGTTCTTGTGTAAATTTGCTAAATAATTTAATATAAAATGTAATCACAGACCACTTAAAGGGGGCTCCCTTGTAATCGCTTTTTTGCTATAGGGGCTCCCTCCTTGCCACTTATAGGGGGCTCCCTCTTTAGAATTTATGATTCTTATTATTCTTCTTGGATGATTTGTGTGAGTGGCCAACCTAATATATATATCTACCCTAAAGCTACGTTGGTAAAGAGACGTGATGGTTCATGTTATGAAGAGACGTGATGGTTCACGTTATGAAGAGATGTGATGGTTCACTTTATGAGTTAATAATATAATAATTAAATGATTAACAATACTAATTAATACCAACTAATAATGTTAGGATGGAGGATGAAACAAATACAAAATTAAAAAATTAAATTAAATTACAAAAATTAATTTAATGTATTTTTGATAATGGAGGAAATGGGTAATTAAAAATTAAATTAAATTAAAATTTAATTTAATTTAATTTAGTGAATGGTGGAGGCCATGGTGGAGCTTGGGTATGCAGAATCGAGTGGTGGGAATGAAAATGACATGAGAGGTGGTGGCCACAAAGGCACACGAGGGAGATCAACCAAATGATGGAAGTGGCGGTGATGACGTGTATAAGCCAAAAAATGGTCAGAAACAAGTGGACACTGGAATTTTCTAAAACACCACTAGAAAATGCAGATCCATGATGAAAATGAATGGTAAAGGTAGATCGATGGTCAGAGAGTGGTTGGTGATGTCACCAAAAAAATGTTAGAAAAATAGTAGTGGTCGGCAATGATAAAAAAATTTGGCAACAGTGGCGATGGAGGCCATGGAGGAAATAAAAACAGAGGTTGTAGGTGCACAAAATGGTGAAAGACCAGATCTGTAGTATTGGCCAAGCTATGATGTAGAAAATCAACAAAAAGGTACCAAAAAAGGCATGATGACGACTTGCACAAGTGGATAGAAAAATCTGAAAGTACCAGATCGAGGCTATGGTGGCATGATTGTGGCCATAGAGAAGTGAACTATTGATGAGAGAAACCACACCAAGCTGCAAGTGGAAAAAAAAATTTCGAGTAGCAAATGTCAGAGGGCAAGATGGTGATGAGATCTGTCAAATTTGTGATTAGCCCGTGACATGGAAATATTTGAAAATATGGCATGGAAGTCGTGTGTTGTAGATCATCGACTGAAAACACATCTTCTGGCACAACATTAGGAGCTTCAAAGCTTGGATCTGCAATAAAAGCCACATGTTCTAATAGAAAGACATTAGGAATTTTACCTAGAGACCCTAGTTCAAATCTAGGTGTGGCTGTAAATGCTTCAAGTGTTGGATCAGGTACAAAATCTTGATATTCTTCAATGAATTCATCATCATCATAGCGGTAAGGTCATCTTGAAATTGCTGAAGACTGGTGATGAAAGCAGCTTGATTCTTATGAATTTTCTGAAGTTGTGTAGATATGGTGAGAAGGTTGGCAAAAATATCTGTGATACTAGATATTATGAACAAAGGAAGGTTTATGAAAGTTAATAATTATGAGGTAAAAATGTGGGGCAAAACTGCAAAGTGATATGAAACCGTAAAATGGAATCAATAATTTTGAAATAAGCCTACAATGAAAAATGTTTGAAACAGAATGTAACTTCTCCCAAATAGATCTACGGAGGTGTTCTCATTCCTCGTCTAAACCAAAATCAACCTAGGGGAAGAGGATACTAGCCTGGAATCCATAACTTGCTCTGATACCAATGATATGGGAGAAATTACAACAAATAAATACAATATATGACAATCCAAAAACTTATATTCCATTGACAACATACGCCTATAAATAGGCATTACAAGACATGGAACAGATAAGGGTGCATTCAATGATAATGGTGCCCTTAATCCTTACAACAACTAATATTTATTAAATTACACACCTAATTCCCTATCAGCGGGATGCCAAGAATTCTTGGCTATGGATAAAGTTGAAGGTATGATTGTGGTAGGTGGAGGTGAGGATGTGATAGCAAGGCTGCAAGTAGAGTTGGCTTTGAGGGATGCTCATTAGAGATAGGACGTGTTATGACTTCGATCTTGGGATGGCTAAATTTAGGATCTTGATAATTGTCTTATGCATCATGGAATTGGAATACCAGTGCAGCCTTCCTCCTTCGTATTTGTCTCTATTAGGCATAGTGTCTCTCACTCTAGGGCCCCGTTAGGACCACAAGGATCTACCTTTGGGTTCTAGCGAGGGGCCTCTCATTTTTGTATATGAGCCTCGGTGCTCCATTGTATAGCCTTTGAGCATACTTTATACATGTGATAATTATACATATATATATATATATATATATATATACATGCCTTTTATTTTGTGTATGAATTTTGTGTAAATGTATGTGTGAATGCATGTGTATATGATGTTGTGGATGTATTATGATATCAATGTGAATACTTTATGATGATGATGTAAATGAACTGATTATCTAATGATCATTCATAGTAGTTTAGAATTTGTTGTACAATTTTTATCTTTGTTGCTTAATCAGGGACACCAATATATAATGGTGGGATATGAAGTGGAAGACTCACATAGTGATGTGACTATGGTATGAATGTTGTGTTTTGACTGATGGGTGACTGATCTAGAGTTATTTTGCAGAGACTCAAACATCCTAGTGATTATAAATAAACTCATTAAATTTTGTCGAATCTCTCAAAGACCAAATGTGTGTGTAGTGGATGTTCATTTACCAATCATGAATATGGTATGACTCAAGTCAATCAAGAAACAATATGTTTACAAGTGAATTCATTTACCCATCTTGAGTAAAGTGAGATGAAACCTATCATGGGGAAGACCAAGAAGCTAGCTTGTCCTTATGTGTAGTCAGATTCTCTTCAAGAGAGATGCGTCACCATGCATAAGTGTACTCCACTACCAGTCAAGCATCTATAGCCCCGATGGAGGTTATCTCCATAGTATAATTAAATGGTCTTTAAGATTTTGGGAATTAGACTACATAACCATCTAGATGGAAATGTAATGCTATCCTTATTACTTGGGGATTTGTGGTGTGTGATTTGTAAAAGAGTTAGAGCTTTGGAGAATCATATATCAACCTAGGTGTGATGAGAATTTTACTCTATCCTTACTACTCATTATTTTATTTGGAAGTATTTTTAGTGGTGAATACCACTATGTTTATTTTAGACTATGTGCATAATGGGACAAGTAAAGATGACTTTTTTACTTCAAGGTTTAACCCAATCATGGTTTTATCCCTCTTTGACACAATATGTTATTAAAATGATGTTGTATGTGTTTGGTTCAAGAATATTTAGAGTCAAATCCAAAACTCAAGATTTTCTTAGTGGAAATGTGCTTTGGTCCTAGAGGAAACTTGACATGCAATGGAGGTTGCTGGAACACTAGAAGTGGCTGAGTGACTGAAAACACCTAGTGGTGATGGAATTTCATGGTAAATGATGATAAGACTTATGAAATGATGAAATGAGATGGATGTTAAATTGAATATGCTCCTGATTAAGGCAACAAGACTTATTGGATTAAAAATTATCCAAAATATACAAATGACCATTAATATGGTGGATGAAATGCACCAAAATAACATGAATCTAATTGTGAAAAATGAATATATGAAGTGCAATGTGTATGAATGATGTTGTTGTGTGTTTTTAGCTATGTATATATATACCTATATAAATTACATTAAGCATAGAATGCTTTCAAGTGGATGATGTTCAATGGTTCAGGATCTTCTACTCTCTCTAGAATAACAAGCCTATATATCCCTTGACCCACTTTTTGTTTAAAAATGGATGGACTTAACCAATTAGCCATGAATTTATCATGAATATGCGATAATGCATTGGTTTTTTGGTGATTTTATTTGAGGATAAGATATCCTACTTGGAATTTGCATAGATGAACTTTGGAATTGTAAGCACACTTTAGTTGATATTAATATACTCGTAAGTACTCCAAGGCATTGATTCACCTTTCATCGAGGAGTGTGAGTTGGCCAAGATGTGCTTGTCTAGCGGTATTGTCATCTATAAATTCTTGCGATGAAATATATAGTGAAGGAATCTTGAGCTCAAGAGGTATGATAGCTTCAACACTGTAGACCAATGATAATGGTGTTGCCATAGTAGGTGTGCAAATGTTCATTCAATGGGCCCATAATGCCAAGGTAATTTGAGTATGTCAATATCAATGATTTTATTTGACTAATTTATTTAGAATAGCAATCAATATCTTATTGGTTACCTTAGCTTGTTTATTTGCCTGTGGGTAGTAAGGAGTCAAGAAACTATGTTGGATATTATATTTTTTGCAAAGTGCTCGACATCCTTGTTTTTTAAAGTCTTTCCATTTTCATAGATTATTTTTGAGGAAATACCAAAATGATAGATGATATGTTGAAGTATAAACTCCATAATTCAAGGTCCATCATGCTGGTTAGAGGTTAAGTATTGCTTGATATCATCAAAGGATTTTTGATATTTATTTATCCATGAAAATATCACCCCTTTTGGTAGCAGGTTATTGAACAACCTACATTTGTCTAATATTTTTGCAATGAAGTGATGGATCAATTGGATATTTCCTTGTAAGCTACACAACTCTTTCAATTTTGTTGGGAGAGGTATCTCTAGATTGCCCTTGACCTTGTTTGGATCCACTTTAATGCCCCTCTTGTAGATAATGACTCCTAAAATTTTACCTGAGATGACACCAAAGACACACTTATTGGGGTTCAAAATTACATTATGCTCGAGAAGTCGATCAAAAACATTTTCCAAGATATCAATGTGCTCTTGACATGTTTTATATTTGGCCAATAAATCATCCACATAGTCTTCAATGATATTATGCATGTAATCATGGAAGATGTATGTCATGGCATGTTGATAGGTAGAACTTGCATTTTTAAGGTCAAATGACATCATATTATAATAGATGAAGAACACAAGCTTATACTGAGAGGGGGGTGAACAGTATAAGAGCACTTTTTACTTTTCTTTTCAAATCAATATTATGCAATGTATAGATAACAATATCAATAGCAGTAATCAAAGCAATGCACAAAACACCATACACAATAGAGACATAGATTTAACGTGGTTCACCCAAAGATGGCTACTTCCATAGAGAAAATATTTCTCAAATGATATCTTGGGAATCCTTCCCAATTACAATGTTAATGGACCTCTGTCCAAAGGAGATGCTGATCCCCTAAATCTAGTTTGTGGATCTCTATCCACAGGAGAACTCTTTCTCCTCTACTCTGGCTGGTGATCCTCTAGAAGACACTACCTCCATTACACTGACTGGTGGATCTCTCTCCACTTGAAGACTCTTGTTCTCAATCAGAAGACCTATCCTCAATGTCTTGGTTGATGGATCTCTATCCACTGGATACTTTGTCCTCTTTACTCTGTCACCTCCAAAGCTCTATCTCAATGCTATACTAAACATAGTCCAGTCGGTCTAGCACAACTCTACTCAACTCTTGCACTAAATATAGTCTAGTAGATCTAGCACAAATATGCTCAATAGGTCCACTCATAACCTACTCAAATATTCTCAATAGGTCCACTCAGAACCTACTCAAATCTACTCAATAGGTCCACTCAGAACCTATCCAAATATGCTCAATAGGTCCACATAGAACCTATCCAAATCTTCTCAATAGGCCCACACAGAACCTGCATAAATCTACTCAATAGGTCCACTCAGAACCTACTCAAATCTACTCAATAGGTCCACATAAAACCTGCTCAACAAGCTCACACATAACTTGTCCAAATCTACTCAACAAGTTCACATAGAACTTGTCCAAATATGCTCAAAAAGCTCACACAGAACTTGTCCAAATCTGCTCAACAAGCTCACACATAACTTATCCAAATCTGCTCAACAAGCTCACACAGAACTTGTCCAATATCATAGAAACATAAAGAGAATTGTTAGAGACTCAATATGTTATATTCTCAAAAACTCAATCACTTTATCAACTCAATCTCATAGAAGCATAAAGAAAATTTTTAGAGACTCAATATGTTCTATTCTCAAAAACTCAATCACTTTCTCAACTCAATATCATAGAAGCATAAAGATAATTCTTAGAGACTCAATATGTTCTATTCTCAAAACTCAATCACTTGCTCAACTCAAAATCATATAGGAATAAAGAGAATTGTTAGAGACTCAATATGTTCTATTCTCAAAATTCAATCTCAACTCAAATTAGAATATACAATAGTTTGTTTTATGGAACTTGAACAATCACTTCATACATCCACTTGACTAGGCTCAATCAACTCTACTCAACCAATATCATCAAGAAACAACTCTTGCTCACAAACCCTAGCCCAAGCATGTATCATCCAACTCAAAATATTTCCAACAATGCTCAACAAAAAATCTCACATAACAATGATACTCATGATCTTTTCAAACCCTAGTTCAAGTTCTTTGCATAACAAATCACTTCAACAACCATGCTCATCAAACAATGTTTTAATCGCAACTCTCAATTTCAGAAAACCTTGAAGCATTAACTCAAACACTTCACTAAACCAATGATCTCAACAACAATGCTAATAAAACAAAGTTTTAATCTCAACTCTCAAATCAGAAAACCTTGAAGCAATAACTCAACCACTATCGAAAAGGAAACCCTAATCAAGTCCTTTTCACTCCAAACTTAATTTCCAATAAAGCCAATCAATCAACTCAACCAAGAAGGAATTTTCCCATACCTTTTGTTTGACAAGTAGTTGGTCTCACAAATCTGCCACACTCACAATTACTTCTTTGCCAATCTCAATAAGGGTTAGAGGATAATTTTCTTCAACAAAATATATCACAAATATAATATTAAAATTACACCTTATCACTCCAACTTAAATAATAATCAATATCCTTACAATAGTCACAAAAAACCTTAATTCAAAATAACATACTACCCACAAAGTCTTAACCTTTCAATATTCCTCAATAGCAATTTTAAGACTTTAAATATAAAACAAAAATTTCCTCATAACTACTAAAGATAATTCTCAACTACCACAATTTTATTGCAAAGCAACATTTCCAAATTTCAAACACTAAATAACCTTATACCTCCAACTCAGGTATTTAATTAAAATTAAAATCAAAATATTACCTTTGACTTTGGAGAGTTTTGAACTCTCAATGCAGCCCACTCTAATGTCTCAACCGCGATTCCAACAACCACATGAGCTACATGCTCATTGGAGATAGGTGACGCACCACATGCTTCAAAAACTTTATCCCCTCCTTGTTTTGCAAAATGTGCGCCTCATGATTGTCGCTTTCAACACACCTGCCATGCGCTTTCGTCGAGACTCAAACGTTGGTCTCCTTGCACATAAAATGTAGGCCACAACCCTCTTGCCACTAGGCCAAGGTGCCTAGTTGGCTTCCAACTATTTGACGCTGTCCCTTTTGTTTCTTTGGCTGGCAATTAAAACTTAAAATTCACACATCCATTTCATGAGCTCTGCATTAATTAATTTGTATGCTATATTTTCAATCGAGCAAGGATAATATTAATGTCCTTTGGGCATAGGTTTAAATATTAATCTTCCTCCTTTGCTTTAGAATTTCGGTGCTTCAAAATGCAATTAACCCACATGACGTTGGTGAGGATAAACCTTTGTAACATGCTTCGAATATTTAAATTCTAACACCCATCTTTGGGTGTAGTAAAATATTATTATTAATATTTTACTTTGGGTTCTTTTTCACCACCTTACTTAATATTATAATAACTCATATTATAATATTATATCCTTTGATAAAGTACCTTTAATATTTATTTATAAAATTTAAATTCACACTAAATTTAAATAATTTATAAAATAAATATTATAACTCCTTTTTAACTTTTGTCTTTTGCACTGTTTCACTTGATCTTTGGCCTTCTTCCTGGATATCAAATAACCATTTTTATCCCCTTTATTTCATACTAAAATATTTGGTATTAATAATGACTTCATCTGGTGACATCAATGACAAATTTAACTTAGTGATTCAAAATTTCCAACAATCTCCCCCTTTGTCATTGATGGCAACCCATATCCTTTTTACTGAAACTTGACCTTTCTTTTTCTTCTACTCCCCCTGGGATATTGCTCCCCCTGGATCAATGCTCTCTCAAATATCAAATATCTCCCCATATCAAATATCTCACCAATACACAAATCTCTCCCCCTTTGACATCAATGGCAAAGGTTCACCTTTGGGACTCGTGGCTAAGAATGAGCCTCTTAGCTTAGCCTCTCCCACACCTCCTTATGGGGTGGTTAATTCTAGGGTGGGAGTATTTCTACTCCCCAAAAGCACTGTTCTTTAACTTTATTCTTTTCCCTTATTTTTTGAGTTTCCTGAATTCTCTAATTATTTCTATCCAAGTCATCATCCCCGTTCCTGTCATCATTCCTGTTCCTATCATCATTCTTGTTCCTATTTTTGTTCTTGTTCACATCTAAGTTCCTGTTCCTGTTATCATCCATGTTCCTATTCCTGTTCCTGTTCATACTTGGTTTTGGAATGTCTGCTCTACACCACTTTGTTGTATGACCATCATTATTGCACTTATAACACTTAATGTTATTATTCCTTGTAGGTGCAAATGTCTTAGGATTTTTCCTAGTGAAGTCATATCTTCTTTCATGAACCCTGCAATTCATTGCCTTGTGACAAAACTGATTACATGAGTAGCAATACCCATGGAAAAACTATCCATTCCCATATTCTTGTCTTTCATGTGTCTTGCATTGTGAAACCATGTGCCCAAACTTGTGACATGAAAAACATCTTCCATTGAAGCTTCCCTTTTTTGATCTCATTGGTCTCCTATTTTGATTTTTGTTCCATCTGTATCTTCTCTGTGCATTATTCCTATCTTTATTGAACTCTCTATTGTATAATTCTTCCTCTGATGTCTGAATTTCTTTTACACTGTCTTCTTCTAAAGTATCTTCATTTGAAGTTTCCTCTTTAGAACTTGAAGTTGACTCTCCTTCCTATTTCTTTTGAGTTTGTTCAAAACCAAGACCTGTTTTATTTTTTTACCTTATTTGTACCTTGATTATCTTATCCATAATATTTGAGCTATTCTTGAATCCTTTCATCTTGATCTTGGAGTCCTTTAAATCTTATTTTAGTAGTGCCACTTATTGTGCTAACTTCTCATATTCCAAGATATTTGCTTCTAACTTATCTTTGAACCTTTTTACCTTAGCCTTTGATTTTTCTAAATCCTATATGAGTAATCTTCTCTCTTCATCACATTCTTGGAACTGAATTTCAAGTTTAGAGTGTTGCTTTATTACCTTATTTACCATGTCAAGGGCATAGATAAGTTCTCCCTTGAGATCATAACTGTTCTCTGCTGAATAATCTTCTATTTGTTTGCCTTTGTCCACATCATTACTTTCTTTTATCTTGTATTATATAGGATCAATTACTTCTTCTAAAGCCATTAGAAGATTTTCATATGGTCCTTCAAGTGCATTCTAATATTCATCATCACTGAAACTATAACCATCCCTTGTACAATCATATTCAAGATGTCCAAATTTACCACATCTAAAACACTTGAGAATAATTGGAGTCCTTTTCTTAACTGGTTCTGTAGCGACCCCGGGGTGCACGCACCACCCCCTTTTTAACCCTACTTGTAATGTTATTAAGAAAATCTGAGATGAAATGGAATACAAGAATAAAAAGCATATAACACAAAATAACAAATATGGATATCTTTATTTGTATTGAAACTTGGTTACATGTCGGTCCCTCTTAGGGATACCCATTTCCATACAATAAGATACAAATAGGCAAAGAGTGCCCCTTTTGCAAAGAGGTGGTGCGATTATAAAAGCTTCTTGGTTCTGCACATGGAAATGTATGAGGGCTTACAGATGCATCCTTCTCCAGGTATATTTCCTAGAGGGATACCTTTTGCTCTCGTATGTTGCAAACTTCATCGAATGAACATATGGCCCTGCAAGCAATGAAACAACAACACATGCTTAGGTGTCCGAGATTGCCTCCTCGGATGAGGTTGTTAGTAATAAAATAATGTAACAAAAATATGATGAAACTATGCCATGAAATCATGTAAATCTATGCTAATGATATGAAAACATGAAGAAACAGAATAAAAGAAGCTATGTCTAAAACCTAAGCTAAGCCTACGGGCCACTGTCCAAGACAACAACCGCTAAGGTAAACCTTGCTCTCTTTACCCCAAAGTTATGGGTCAAAGCCTGTATTTGATGTTGAAATAATAGGTGTTATGCTCTTCAATTCATCAGGGCTTCGTCGTACACTTGATCTCCAAGGGAACTCTCCAAGTCTTGAAATATCTCCTCAATAAAAGATGTCTCGATGATAGAAGATGATCTTTTGGTGCTCTTAGGCTTGTACCTTTTATAGTGTGAAACCCTAGGTCTATGTCCAAGCCCTAGGAATGAATTTCTCATGCATAGTGCAAGTTAGCATGAGAAGCTTTTGTCCTTTGTCTATGTTTGAAGGCCAGTTAACTAAAATCTAACTGCCCACTTGAGTCTCCTATGCGAACTAGTTGTTAGCATGAGAAGCTTTTTTCCTTTGTTTATGCTTGGAGGTCAGTTAACTAAAGTTTAAATGTAAACTCAAGCCTCCTATGTGAACTAGTCATGAAAAGGAATGCAAAGTTACTCCCACTCACCTTTATTGCATGTAGACTGTCACTTTTGCCTATGATTAGGCCTATTTTTTAGCAAACTATTTTTTATGGCTTAGCCACTATCGTCTATAGCGGCCAAGATTTGGCCACTATCATCTGCAATGGCTAAGTTATGTTTGCTCTAGGATTGAGTGGCTAAGATTTGGCTGCTCTAGGCTCGAGCGACTAGGCTTGGATGTCTTGAAAATGCCCCAAATGAGTGGTGAGAACCACTATTGATGCTTGGAAAGTCCAATATTATGTCTTATGATCTTATGAGTGTGTCTATGTGAGTAGCTCCCCTAAGAATGACATAATTTAGGTGTCTACAGATGCCCATTTTTGTGATGCATTGTGTGGAAAACACAATGTTGAGCAAAAATGTAGACTGATCTATTTGTAGGGTGTATGGTGATCAATGGTCTGATCAACGTCGGATGGCCCAATCATGCAATATGGCATGCATCCCTTGAATCATTGCCTCAAAATTTGAAGGACTTATCTCAGTGGCTTTTGCATGTTAAATTACACTCATTCCTCAAACTCAATCGGGTAGCTTCAGCTGCTACAACAATTTTGATCGGTAGGAGAGCTACAATTGAAGATGTCATGTCTGCTTACATTCCTAGCAAACAAAGGAAATTTGTGATTGTTGTATGAAATGATTCATAGGATGAACATGATTTTACTATGATCGAGTGATCTCTTATTGATTTTGATGATGATTATGTTGAAGTTTTGAACTACTTCCTCACTCAATGAATTGGTGAATAAATGACAATTAATGAAGCAAAAAGTCGCTTGAACAATATGACTTATCTGGTTCCTTTCTAGCATTTGTTGCTTTTAATGGGCAATCCCACATCTAAGTGTGTTTCCAATTGTTTATGATGATCATCCATCCTTATCCCGAGGAGCGGTCCAACTATCAATAGCCTTCTTAGGGATTTAGGATGAGTGATTCTATTTATGTTTAGATTGTATCACTTTGACTTAATATTTTTGATGTCATAGGGGAATTAGGATGATCCTTTTGTACCCATGGAGCACTCCGACCATCTTGGTCTTCTTAGGGATTGAAGGGTGGTACATCGTAATTCCAAAATGAGTGGTTTTTGCCCTAAGTGGCCTTATGGTTATCTACTCATCTCATCAAAATACATGGAGTGCAAATCGTTGCAATCACCGAGTGGATAGAGTAGGTAACTGAATACTAGGCCTACCTGAGATTGTGATTTCATGTGTTTTTTTGTTATTTTGAACATTCTGATGATCTAAAACCACCAAAGTGTGTTTATTTGTTGTTTTTATGGGATCCCTCAAGGAGGAAGTCCCTTATTTTGACCTATGGATCTGGTTGTTGTTAGGTCTAGTGGACTCTAAGTTCTTGCTTGTGGCTATTGTTGCCTTGAGCGGCCAATAAGTTTGGGCTGCTGACGTCAGCAGTGGCCAAGGCATAATTAAGGAAATATAAAATTTGCATTTTCTATGGTTTGACCTTTCACTTTCACTATTTAAAGATTCACTTTGGGAGCTCTAGTGGCGGTGACGATTGCGACTTTGGAGTTTGTTGGCATTGAGGACATGGCTGCGTAGGGTGAGACATCAGCTACTGGAGGAGTTGGAGCTTCTCGGGTATTTCTCTCTTCTAAACCCTAGCTCTCTTTTCCTTGTCTGAGTAAAACTGAACCTCACTAAGTAATGGGTAAACTGAACCTCACTAAACCTGTTGGCAATGAACAAACTCCATAATTTAGGCTTAGCATACCCTTTGCTATGGTGGGTTAGTCCCCAATTTAGTTTTTTTTGTTATTGGCTTTGGCCTAGGGTTTTTGAATTTTTTCATTATTCACCTGCTGCCACCATTTTGAGTGTTTTCAAACTTAGCTTAGTTTTTGATGCCTGAGTGGAAATATTTGCTTTCCATTTTATTTTTTTTCCCTCCCTCTGTTGATTTGTTTAAGTTATTTTGTAATTTTGCAATTTTTATTTTTTATTTTTGGCCAAGGGTTCACAAGTTTGTGGTGTCACCCCTTGGCCACTGTCACTCAGAGTGGCTAGTTCTGAGCCGCTGTCACTCAGAGCAACCAAGCTTGAACCCCAACGATAAAAAATTTAACGGTTGGGTCTTGGCCACTGCTGCCTCCAGTGGCCAAGTTTCGGTTGCTGTAGGCAACAACGGCTAAACCCTTAGCTATATTTTCTTGCATTTTTGTTGGATTTTATGACAATTTTTATTTTGGTTTGGAATTTAGTTTGATTTGATTAGGTGTAATCTTATCCTTTTTGCTTAGAATTAGAATAGTCCACACTCTTTTGCACCCTTTTCATATTTATTGTGAATTATGCCTTAGATGCATTGTACTTATATTTTTTCTTTCTTCTGCTTTGCTTAGATATTTATTGCTCGAGCTCGGGACCCGAAGCTCCTGCTTGACTTACTTCCTATCTTTGATGATACGTACTAGGCATGGTTCAAAGCCTACGGATTGTAGTATGTCATCAGGCTACCTTACATCATGGTAGATCAGGCTTATCTTATGGATCTGGCCCATCACTGGGACCCATGGACTAATACTTTACACCTCCCGACCAATGAGATGACCATTACACCGAAGGATGTATATAGGATATTTTGGATTCCATTCGATGAGGTGGCCATTGTATCTTCAACCACTAATTATCAGGTGGATGTCTTCACTCAGGTGTTTAGAGGGCACTCTGCAGATGCTCTCAAGGAAAAAAAATTTGGAGTTTCCATCAGTCGCTAGCACAGGGAGGGCATTTTCACGACAAGGCATGTTGTCTTGCTGATGGTGATCAATAATGTTCTTATCCTGGACTGCTTGGATTTGAGGTTCCCATGGAACCTTTTGGCGATGGTGCAGGATATATTGGATAGTGAGGAGCCTATTATCTATGCATGGGGTAGATCACTATTGGCTTAGTGCTATGATGAGTTGTACCACATCCACCGATGAGGACATGTCAGCATTGCCTGCAACTTGCTCCTACAGGTTTGGGGATGGGAGCATATTAAGGTAGATCGCCCTAAGGGGATCCCATTCAAGATTACAGCGGTCGATGCTCGGAAACAGTGCTATGTTACTAGATGGGCTCAAGAGCATGAGGAGCGTAAGAGATGCACTTTCATAGGGGAGTTGTCCCACTACACTGATGCTTTCACTAGAATTTTGGCCAGAGATGTTGTGTGGCGGCCTTACTATGAGTGTCCTACTTGGGATTATCCAGCTAGTTTTACTGCCAAGACATGACACAAGCGATGGCTCACTGGTCATAAGGTTGCCATCCAAGAGTATTTCTTCTACTCATAGGTTCTTCATCAGTACGGCTTGTAGCAGGATGTGCCCTTGATACCGTTCTTGTATAGGCACATCACAATAGAGAAGTACCTACCTCTATGATATATTATAGAGCTTTCATATGAGGAGGATGTCCCAACTATTGACCCTATAGTTGCTAGGGGAGTTACAAAGGCATACACTCAGTGGTGGGGTGATTGTATGTGGCATGGCATCGGTAGCTTAGGGCACAAGCATTATGGTAGGGGTGATGGCATAGATCTGACAGGACGTAGAGTCCAAGCCATGACAAAGGTATGGGGCCAGTCAGTAGAGTAGGTGGCAACGAAGGATCTTGATGTTCTTGAGTAGGAGGAGGAGTTAGAGCCTGAGGAGAGAGACTCTCCTTTGAGAGCACAACTACATGAGGTCAAGGTTGAGCTTTAGGCCACTAAGATCTAGGTACAACAGTGAGATGCTACCATTGAGCAGCTCTCAGCACAGATATAGGCTCTATAGGCTACTATTGGGGGTGGTGATGCTAGGATGTAGTTTTTTTTTACTCCTTCTACACCATAGGAGGTTCCAGTGGCAGGTCCAGGAGCTGATGTGGGATAACTTTAGTCTTTGTTGTATGAGCATGAGGAGCAAATCCAAGGACTTATGGATCATGTCACCATTCTTTAGATGTAGCTCAGGAGGCATGGGATTGTCCCTAAGGATCCAATAGGTGTAGATGGTTTGTAGGTCAGTGGGTGCTCCACCTCAAGGTAGTCTTCCACTCGTCCTAGCCAGAGGATCTGAACTTGGACAAAGATACCGATAGGCTCGCATATTTCGACTCATGACACCACCACAAGAGGAGGTGGCACTAGAGGAGGTGATGTAGGGGGCTCAATCCTGGTACTTGATTGATGCCTTACTTGGTCCTTGACCCATTTTTGAGGTTGACTGACTTATATGACTGTATCCCACAGGCATTTTTTTACATCCATTGGACTTGACACACATACTTTTATGATAGTTTTACATTATGAATTATTATGTGTGTCGTTTTATTGCTCATGTTTTTGTTGTTATTTTATTTTATGATATGATGCGATGATGGCATTATAATGATTTGATGGATATGTTATATGATATATGATATCGAAGATGCTTAGATGGATGTGTAGATGCTTATATGATTTGATGATATGATGAAATGTATTTTGATGATGAATGATGAATTTATGATTTATATGTAAATGGATATTGCCTATATGTTTTATGATGTGGTTTATGGATGATTAATGACTTATTTTTGTGAATACGATGTTGTTGCTAAATGCATGTTTTAACTTTGCTTTAATTGTATGCATCTAACTTATGTGGTGGAATGGTATAAATGAACTTGTATGCTCTAATCACTTAAAACATACGGAATGCATATGACATTGATAATCTTAATGGGTGATACCACATAAAGTAAAAAAATAATCATGAATTTAAATAATCACTCTTATCATAATAATTTATTAAGTATTCATATGTGAGATGTAATGGTGTGTAATGTTTTTTCTTAATAAGTTTCTGTAAATTAAAAGATATAAAGTAGTCAGTGGCCATCTATATACTATTTCTAATATATATGTGGTATCTGTCCTACTATGTTGATACCCCCTAATTTATAGAATCTTATAAAGAATGTGATGGTGTGAATGATGTTATGATTTGTTGTTATGTAAGAATTTTTGGGGCTTTCCAAAGATTCAAACACTCTAGTTACCCTATCAATAGTTGTCTACTGACCACTTAGACTTTTGAAAAGTAAGGTTCTTACCATGGACTTGGTTCTTAATGATCTATGTGTGTGCATGTGATTGTATATTTTGAGGTAGAACTCAAGCATTTCCTCCAATTTCAGGCAAGATTCTTTCAGCCCATTGCTAAGATCAGGGATCCTCAAGTGTTCATCTCATCCTTATGTTGGACTTAGTTGGACTATACCACTAGGCAATATTGGGTTATCTACGCTAGCTCATCCACATTTAAACATTGGTCTACACAAATGCATGAAGCACTTGTGGTAGACATATCGTCATGTGTAAGGATTTCTCCTTCCAATTTTATACAATGCTAAGAATTCCAGGGATTCAAGCTTTATTCCCTTCTTTTTGGCTTATTTTTGGCTTTGGATATTTGCTCATATGTAGTGATGAAAATCACTGTTTATTTTGATTTATTTTTCTTTGAGTGAGGATTTTTTAGTGATGATAATCACCATTTATTTTGCTCATACGTAGTGATGAAAATCATTGTTTATTTTTGTTGATTTTTTTGAGCTATTATTTTTCTTTGAATTTTGAATATATGATTTGTGTATCGGATTATTGCTTTGAAATATTGACTTTATGCTTGGATTTTTGAATATGTACTTTGCTTTAGGATTTTTATTATTTTGATTTAAGCAAGGGATTTGGATAGGGTAAAGCTTGTCCTTTTGCCAATTCTCAGCACCTTTAAACCGGTTGCATAGGGAGATAAGCAAGGAAGATCCTTTTCTCTTAAGGTAACCTAGACCACTTTGTAGCTTTCATATTTTCCTTGTACCATCTAGGACTTTAGTGTTTCAATTAGTGACGAGATCTTGAATATCCAAGGCATTATCACAACTAGACCTTACCTTCTACTAATCAAAGTTTTTTTCCTCAAAATTTGATAAGATCACTAGGTGTGGTTGATTAACCGAAAAACCTTAGTATATTATGTATAGCAACAAATAATGGTTGTGTTGAAAAATACAATTACACACTGATGTTGATGGAGGTATGGATTTGAATGATTTTTGCGACAAACTGTGGTATCAATTTTGAGGCTCTCATAACATATGTAATTGTAGTGTATATGAAAATGCAATGCAATGTTGTGGATGCAATATGTGAGATGTAATTGATTTTGTATTTTTGGTTTTATGTTGTTTTTGTATTTTTTATTAATTTGACCAAAGGGCTTATTATGCCTTTGGGGCTTTTGGTATTGATTCTGACCAAGCGGTTTGAATTACCCTTGGAGCGTTTGAATTGATGGGATTTGACCAAGCGGTTTGAATTACCCTTGGAGCCTTTTTGAATTTATTCTGACCAATCGGTATAAATTACCCTTGGAGCCTTTGATTAATTGGATTTGACCAAGCGGTTTGAATTACCCTTGGAGCCTTTTTGAATTGATTTTGACCAAGCGTCTTGAATTACCCTTGGAACCTTTTGAATTGATTGGATTTGACCAAGCAGGATGAATTACCCTTGGAGCCTTTGATTGTATTTTGAAATTTTATGTTTTTATGATTTATTTTGTGTTTTTGACATATTTGAATGTGTTTTGAATTTTATGAAATATTTGAATGTTTTTGTATTTATGTGTAAAATTCCTTTAAGTGAATGATATTGAGAGGCTCAGGCTCCTCAAAACCATCTAATGATATAAGGTGATATGCCCCAGGCCCAAATCTCTTTGAAATCATGTATGGAACTATCCAATTTACCGTTAACTTATCTCGCAGATGCGACGACAGATTCAAATTCTGCTAGTTTTCTTTGAGCACTAGATCTCCAACCTTGAATTCTATTAAATGGACTTTACTATTGTAAGCTCGCATGAGGCAATCTTGGTAAACATGAATATGCTCTAAAGCATTGACTCAGCATTCATCAAGAAGCATCAACTGATCAAGGCAGCCTTGTTGCGCAACATCATCATCTATGAAGTCCTTTAATGCTATGCGTAGAGTCAAAATTTCTAACTCTAGTGGCATGATGGCCTCAGTGCCATATACTAGTGAAAATAGTGTTACCCCAGTGGGCATCTGTATACTAGTCCTGTATGCCCATAGTGCAAGAGGTAACTGCATGTGCTAATCCTTGTGATTCTCTTGCATCGTATTCCTCAAAATGAAGACTATTGCTTTGTTTGAGGCTTCTGCTTGCCTGTTTGCTTGTGGATAATAAGGCATTGAAAAACTATGCTGAATATGATATTTGTTCATTAAAGCACGCACATTTTTATTCTTAAAATATGGCCCATTATCCGATATTATCTTAGAAGGGACCCCAAAACGACTTATGATATTGTGGAGTATAAACTCCATAATCCTTGGTCCAGTTGTTGATGTTAAGAGGATTTCTTCTATCCATTTAGTGAAATATTTTGTGGCTGTTATGATGAATGTATGTCAGCCTAATAACGGGGGTGAGATATTTCCAATCAAGTCTAGTCCCCATTGCGATAATGGCCATGTTTCTTGGATGGGCTACAAAGCTTGCGATGGTAAGTGCATTAGATTTGCATGATGTTGGCACTTACTGCATTTCTTGACATACTTGTAGTAGTCCTTTTCTATGGTGGGCCAATAGTAACCCATTCTCAAGATGCACTTAATGATGGCCATGCCACTGAAATACCCTCCACATGGACTATTGTGAGCTTGCAAAATTACCCAGGATGCTTCATGAGGCTCAAGACAATGGAGTAATATTCCATCATATCCTTGTTTGTAGAGGATTTCTCCTAGAAATATGTATCTTGTTGCTCTTTGTTTGAACGTTCACCTTTCATTATGAGACAAACCTTGAGATACTATTCCAAGCTTCAGGATGTCCCGCAGTTGGGAAAGCCAATCCTGATAAGCCATGACTTCTATAGAAAAGACAACTTGCTCTTCCTGTATTTCTAAGCTAGTGAACATGGATTGAGGAACAAATCTATGGTGTATGGTTGCATCACACTCCACAGGTCCTTGGGATATTAAAGACCCCCAAGGTGCCATTTGTAAGAAATATCTGGCTACGAAGGACCAATCCTGATTTGGCTCGATGTCGATCATGTTGACTGATTCTTGATTTTTAAAAGCTTCACGACATATTGTTGAATGCGAAAGCACTTTCACATGAACGGTTGTAAAATTAACAGACATATTCTGAGGGATTAAGGATCCCAAAGAGGCCATAGTGTCTGTAAATCTATTTGATGTACGAGGGATTGCTCCGATGTCATACCATTCCAGTCAGGCTAGGTAGGTGTCAACAAGTTCCTTGTAAGTCTTTAGGAGTGGGCACCTACATTGGAATAGTTTGACCTAGATTACTATGAGCAAGGAGTCACCAAAGATATTCAATATTTTAATGCCCATTGCTATGATTATTTGGAGTCCCAAGATCAATGCTTCATATTTTGTATTATTTTTTGTGCACGAGAAGTCTAGTTTGAATGATAAGGGCAATGGAGTGCCCTGTGGTGTGATAAATACAATCCCTGCTCTGCCTCCTTGTTCACACTTCGAACCGTCAAGAATAATGACATGTATATTTCTTTCTTAGGTTCTTTGAGTTTTGGCAGATCTGATAATGTAAAGACCGCATCATTAGGCAATTCTATGGTGAGAGGCTTGTTATCCCGAAGAGGCACCTCTGCTAATTGATCTGCTATGACTTGTCCCTTGATGTATTTTTGGCTTATGAAATCTAGATCAAATTTTATCAATAACATGATCCACTTTGCGATACGTGTATTGTGATATGTCTTGCTCATCATGTACTACAAAGTATTTTGTTTTGATATGACATAGGTCATATGGCTCAACATATAGTGCCACAACTTTCGAGTTGCAAAGACCACTTCTAAACACAACTTTTCGACATACACATATCCTAGCTCATAACTCACCAAGGTGCAACTAATGTAATATATGGCTTGCTCTTTATCTTGTGCATTCTTTTGGGCTAACATGGTGCCCAATATGAAATCAGTAGTTGATATATATAGTAAAAATGATATGTCTAGCCTTGGTGGAGCCAATACTAGCGTCGTTGCTAGATAAGTCTTGATCTCTGCAAATGCTTGATGGTATTCTTCATCCCAATGAAAGGATACTTCCTTGCATAGCAACTGATTCATAGGTATGATAATTGTGTGATGAATCTTTTTATGGATGCTATCTTGCCTTGTAGGCTCCATAATTCCCTAATATTGGTAGGGGTGACCATTTCTATTATAGCCTTTACCTTTGCAGGATCGACTTCAATGTCTCTCTTGGATACGATGAATCCCAAAATCTTGCCAGAAGTTATGCCAAATACACACTTCTTAGGATTCAATTGGATGTTGTGTTCTATGAGGTGATCAAATATTTGTCTAAGGACGTCGGCGTGCTCTTGCTGCAATAGGGACTTGGCTAGTAAGTCATCCATGTAATCTTCCAATATTTTATACATATAGTAATGGAATATGTATGTCATGGCCCGCTGATATGTGGCACTAGTATTTTTGAGACCGAATGGCATTACTTTGTAACAGAATGTTCCCCATGGAGTAATGAAAGTAGTTTTATGTTGATATTCGGGCTTAATCCAGATCTGGTTGTATCTAGAAAAACCATCCATTAGGGAGAGCATTTCATGACCTGCGGTTGCATATACAAGAGCATCTATGTTTGGCAATGGGAGTGAATCCTTTGGTGTTTCCCCATTTAAATCTCTAAAATCTATGCATATACGGACTCTTCTGTTAGGTTTTCCCATGGATACCATGTTTGACACCCACTTAGGGTAGTCGATGGGAACTATGAATACTACATCCAGTAGTTTTTGCAATTTGTTCTTCACCATCAAAGCAATGGTTGGATGCATTTTCCTTAGCTTTTGCTTGACTTGCTTCTTCATGGGATCCAATGAAAGGTTGTGAATAACTAACTTTGGATCTATCCCTAGAATGTCTTTGTAAGTCCAAGCAAAAGTATTTGGATCTCCTTGAGAAGAGGAATTAGGATGGCTTGTTCCTCTAGATATAGACTTTCTCTGAACTTGAATTTCCTTGGTTGGGTAGGATCATCACTAATTTCCACCTTGAAAGTTGCTTTTATAGCCATATGTGACCCGTCCTCTAGCTTATGAGGCATGGGTATCAAATGAATGTCATCGACAAGATTTACAGGACCTAGTGACTCAGGTTCCAAACCAACATGGAAGACATCATACACACAACTTGATGCAAAATGGAATGGCTGTAACATCTCTTCATTGGGGAAGAGATCTCCAAGTTCTCTAGTCAAAGTAGCATAATCTCAATCAATAGCTTTTATATCAAGATGCAATGATTTGGTAGGATCTGTTGGGTTATGAAGTGGACAATGGAGATCATGTTTATGGATGGGATGAAGTCTCCAGGACCACATAGGTGCAATCTTGTCTTAGGGGTTTCCATTCCATACTCGTGATGAGGTTTTGGAGGAATGGGAATTTCTAGATCTGGCCCATGAGTAGGGCGGACAATAGGATCATTGGGCACTACTCACTCTCTGAATGTTGGCAGAGAGGGGATTGACCATCCGATGAATGGTAGCTAGGTCAATAGGTCTCCCCAAAAATTGGAGATGAGGGTCTATGGCACGAAGTGTTGCCTCTCTCTCTACTAGCTTGTTGAATTACCACAAGTGGTGAGGTCCAAGATAAGCCATCTCGATCTCATCCTCAAAGTCATCATCACTTATCTAGAAACCGTTAGCATTGGTATGCAGCCCTAAGACAAATGGCTCATGTCTTGGCCCCAAGTAGGCCATCTCTATTTCATATTCATATTCTTCATAACTTATGAAGAATTCATTTGCATTTGTCTCTTGCCCCAAAGTCAGGTATTGATGGCTTAGGACTAAGTAGGATCTTCCTATTGAGTCTTCTGATTCATAGTCACTTTCATCTGATGTATATCCACTCTCATCATGGATGGACCATGTGAATATTTGTAAATAGCGAGGCCCCTGATAGGCTAAGCCAAGTTGTGCCTCATCATCACTTGCTTCATATCCATTGTCCTCATCCCATGAGTTGTACCCTGTTGGGGTGGAATCAACTGAGATGTTTGGATGATAAGTTTTTTGAGGAGGTATGTTTACCATGGCCACTTGTCTGTTGCTCAAATTTCCTATTCTTAGGGGATTATAAGGAATGAAATCAATGTCTTCTCCTAACCCTAAGATTAATTTATCTAATGTTGCTACAAGAGAGTCATATCAACCTCCGATATAGTATCCTAACCCAAAACTATCGGAGGGAAGCTGATATTGTGGCTCGTATGACCTCCTATGTCCCTGCTCATATATGCCAAGGCCATAGCCATGCCAACGGTAATGCTCAAAGTAGCTTAGAGCAAACTTAGGGTTAGAGAGGTAATGAACATTGACCGTGAATAATTTGTTACTATCCTCTTCTATATCTGAAGACTTATAGGCGCACTCTAGGTCGGCATAGACAAAATTGGTTTGGTTGGGAGGGATTCCAAGTGGAACCACTGTTCCTACTGGCGACCTCATGTCCTTAGGCCTTCCTATGTCTTGTGTAGAATTAATGATAGGTGTAAAGGTGATGTTAAAAGGAATCTATTGTATGGCATCTATTCTTTCAGGATCAATGGAAATTCCATCTTTGGATATTACATGTCCCAATAATTTTTCTTCCATTACCCCAAAAATGCACTTCTTTGGGTTGAGTGAAATGCCATGTTCTCTACACCTATGGAGAACTTTCCTTAGATCTTTGACATGGTTCTCCCTGTTCTTAGAAAATACGAGAATATCATCTATATAGACAATAATGCACTTACCGATGAGTCCCTTAAAGGCAAAGTCCATGGCTCGTTGGAATGTAGCACCTACATTCAATAATCCAAAAGGCATTCTCCTATATGCAAACGTGCCCCATTTTGTGGTGAAGGCGGTTTTCATCCTATAATTAGGATGGATGAGGACTTTATTGTATCCTGAATAGCCATCTAGGAATGACATCATTTCCGACCCATTTACCTTTTGAAGGATTTCATCAATGGTAGGTAAAGGGTAATTGTCCTTTTGTGAGGCCTTATTCGATTTCTAAAATCAATACATAGTCTTATCTCTCCACTCTTTTTCCTCACAGGGACCAAGTTAGCAACCCATGTGGAATGCCTAATAGGAAAGATGATTTTAGCTTCTAATAGTCGCTTTACCTCCTTTTCTATCAAGGGATCTAGTAACGGATTGATTGGCCTCTGTCTTTGCCTAAAGGGTTTGGAGTCTGGTTTCAAAGGGATCGTATGCATTATAACATTCTGATCATAAGTCCTCAACTCCTTATAGCTCCAAGCTATGCAATCTATGTATTCCTTAAATGTATTGGCAATGGAATTCTTTTCATGTTCGATACATGCATTTGCAATGAGTATTTCATGAGGGTTTTCTGCACTTCCAATATTGACTGAGTCATAAGCCTCTTTGGGAGGTGGAACTTTTCTCCCTCCTTTCGGTTGGTATCCAATATCAAACATTTTCTCTAATGAGGCCATCCCATTTGGCATCTCATTCCATTTTCCAGATAGCTTCCATTTTCAAACTTGCCTCTTCTTGCCCCCTCTCGTCTTCATCAATAACCTGATTTTCAAAGATACCAGAATTAGTAACAAAATTGAATATATGTTTGTCCCTATCAAAGACTTGGAAATTCGTGACGTTATCAGGTATCGAGGGGCAAGGGACTAATTCTATGGAAAATTTCTTGCACTTATTGTGATCCGCTGGTTTAAGCATGCTAGCATCTACGACCAAAGAATCTACCAAACGATTGCCTTTTCTAGAGATTAGAGATATGTTAAAAGCATCAAATTCATTTATTAAATCTCTAACTCTAGTTCGGTAAAGGCTTGTTCTTACATACATATTGTCATTTAACTTGTTTTACCACCAATTCAGAATCACCTAAGACCTTGATACATTTGATTTTCTTCTAAAGGGCCAATTGAAGTCTGAAAATCAAGGCCTCATATTCTGCCACATTGTTGATGGCTGGAAATTGTAGAAAAAAAGCAAAGACTATTTTTCAAAATAAAGGATTTTTTTTTGGTAAGAGCAACTCTTGTGTGTGAAATCAAAAGGAGATTGAAACTAAGACTGCGGCTATTTCTGTAAATCTTCCCTTTGCATTATTGTTTCTTGTATCTATTCGTTTACGTCATAAAATGGGTTACGATAGGTGAATGATAGAATGATGCAATTATTTGTTTCCTTAGAATCTTACATCTAATCTAATTTGATTGTGTTTATGTTGTAGGTCTGTTAGGTCAGTTTGTTTTAGAATTTCATCTCATAACTTGGGGTTTTGCAGGGAGGAGATTGCTAACCAAATTAATGTCCTATTTTTTTTTTTCCAGCTAACTTTTGTAAATAATGTTTCTGTTTTAGTTTTCTGATATTTAGATTAGTCTTGCTTTAAAATCTACTGTTTCGATTCAGGTCCATTCCAGAATTTTTGCATTTGTTTTCATTCTTGCATATCCAAACACCTTCATCTAATTTTCATATAAAATATGGGTTTAGGAGGGCTACTAATTCCAAATGCATACTAAATCAGATCAAGTGAATGAATCCTAGCTTGCTAATTTACTAATTTTTTTGCTAACATTTAATGCTAACATTGCTAACTTTACTAACACCAAATGCTAACATAGGGATAGTGGAACACTATTAAATGAAGATAAAACGAACCCGCTAACTCTAAAAATGAATCTCATGTTAAAGGCACGGAGCTTAAAATGAAGTGGCTTATACCACACACTTTCTCATTTGGAATCTTTTTAAGCTGAAGATAAAAGAGGTTACTAACTGGGTTTCGAGTAGATCACTTTAATCTCAAGAACATTAAAAGAAGCTATCTTTGCATTTAGTTGATTTAATGGATTATGGTTGCAAAGTACTTGTTCGAATCATTAAAGTCCCCTTGTTAACTATTACTTGCATGGTTTAAGTTATTCTGGTATACATTCGTTTATTTGCTTTAGTCTTGATTGATTATATGCACATGAATGTTTGTTCACAAGAACCTTGGAGAAATGAATAATGCTACTTAATTTCTTTGCAAGAGAGAGTTTCCTGTTTGATCCTCTAGTTGTGGTGATCATTTTGCTATAGGGCAAAATATTCACTCAACATCACCCTAATTGTAAATGAATACAATGGCATACAAAAACCTATAGATTATGCAATGAAATAAAAATCGATGGTGATTTACCTTGCTAAACTTGATGATGCTTCGTTGTAATTCCATTGGTATGATGCCCTAACAACACCTGATGATTTGATGCGGTAAGCTCTAGTTCACGTTGATGATGACGACAGGCTTTGGCAGGATCTGGCGTGAGCTTGGAAGGCTCTGGAATGAGCCTACGGGATATGGTAGGATTTGGTGAGCACTTGGCAAGCTCTACAATGAGCCTGGCAAGCTCTAGAAGGTGCCTACGAGTGAGGGTTTAATCTACAAAAGTAGATCGCAGGGGTACAAAGGATACGGTGGATGGGCGACAATGGCAACGATAGAGAATGGATGTGGAAGTGGCTAGAATGGTGGAAGTCCTATGGTAAGCTAGGGTTTGAGTCTGCTCTCACAAGTAGATTCGATCGATGGTATCTTCAGGGCTCTACAACCTTCTACTTCACAAGGGATTCTTCAAAAATATCTCCAAGGGTGAGAACATTCTAGGGGTTGAGCATTTGCAAATGATCCTATTTATAATCAAACCTAGGATTTTCTTAGGGTTTTAGCTTAACACTTTTGATCGTGTGGCTAAGATTAAATCATATCATAAGGCTGAGATTATACTTTAAGTGTGACATGGATTAATGAAGATGGATGGCTGATATTAGATTAAATCTAATGGTTGAGGTTAATTGGGTTTAAATATATATTTTATAATAAATATAATATAATATAATATAATATATTATATTTAAATATAAAATAATATAAAATAAACCCAGGTGGGTCGAAAAGTGGTGGGAAAGGGCTAAAGTGGGCCTTTTGAAGGTAGGAAAGGCTTATAATGGTTAAATGGATGGCGGGAAGGGTGTATGGTGGACAAGTGGGTGGTAGGATGGTTAGGATGAAGGATTAATGGCTAGGATTTGGTGTCTATAGATGCCCCTTTTTGTACCATGTTGCGTGAAGCACAATATGGTGCAAAAATACAAGATACCTACTTGGGTTGTGGGTGCAAAAGTAGCTTCTCTCTCTTCTTGGATTTTTGAGCAATAACATTGAAGACCAAAGAATAAAAAAATTTGGAATTTGTGTAGCTTACCACCTCAATTTACGAATGAGTTATGGATGAATCTCATGAGCCAATTGAAAAAATTGTGCAAATGATGAATGATGTATACCATTTTTTCCCCAACGGTGGGAAGGGGGTTGGTGAGAAATGCAATGTGATTGTAGATGATATGCATGATGTAAAATGCAATGTGATTGTGGATGATATGAATGATGTAAAATGTGATATCATTTTTGCCCCAATGGTGGGAAGGGAGTTTTGTCAAGTGTAGATGTCATGATCATGTAATATGTATCCCATTATGGGAGGATCAAAATCAAAATGTTGTTGCTCCAAATTTTTGGATGATTTGATGTTGTTGAAGGAAATGCCCTATTGGCGTCATTGATTATGCAAGGTATGAAGATGTTGTATGCCATAGTCAACATAGGGACCTGGGTAGTGATTGTCTTGATAATTCCCACAATTGGAACCAATCAACCTACTAGGCTTACCTGTCTGATGACTATGGTCAAATGAATGAGTGATTGTGATTTTAATTATCCATGTTTTCTTCCCCCACAGAAAATGAATGATTTTGTACAAATTGTTCTTTGTCAAGGTTTCACTTACAATGTGAGGTACCAAATGTGATTGCGATATCGATCAAGGTGATAAGTGATGATGATCATGGTCAAGTTTCCTTATGGTAATATCTTCATATTACCGAATTGCATGGATTCTCATCACTGCAATCACCAAGTTTGTAGAATAACCCACTAGATACCCAATTCACTTGCATGCTACTTGAACTTGGAAAATATTGAATACATGTATAATTGTTGATGGATTTGATGGTGACATGGAGACGTGGTGATGAGAAATGTATTGATGGATGCAATTTGGAGTGATTTTGTGATGGTGAGTGACCTTTTTGCATATGTGGATTCAAGTGATTGATTATGTTTTTGCCCCAACAGATGAAGGGATTTTTGCAATTTGGAAGATGTGATGAGTATATCTGTTTTTGCCCTAACAGATGAAGGGGTTTTAAAGTGTAGAAATGTGATGAATGTATATATTTTTTCCTTAACAGATGAAGGGGTTTTTGATGATGAAAAATGAAATGATTGTGTCTATTCTTTGCCCTTAACAGATAAAGAGGTTTTTGATGATGAACAAAAATGAAATGATTTGTGTCTGTTCTTTGCCCTTAACATATAAAGGGGTTTTTGTATAATGAAATGATTTATTTTTGTTCATTGCACTTAACATATAAAGGGATTTTTGTAAAATGATTTGATTTGTTTTTGTTCATTACCCTTAACAGATAAAGGGGTTTTTGATGATGAAATGATTTTTTTCTGACCGTTGCCCTTAATAGATAAAGGGGTTTTTGAAAATGATTTGATTTGTTTCTATTCATTGCCCTTAATAGATAAAGGGGTTTTTGATGATGAAATATGAAATTATTGTGTCTGTTATTTACCCTTAACAGATAAAAGGGTTTTTGATGATGAAAAAATGAAATGATTGTGTCTGTTCTTTGCCCTTAATAGATAAAGGGGTTTTTGATGATGAAAAAAAATGAAATTATTTGTGTATGTTCATTGCACTTAATTGATAAAGGCATTTTTGATGATGTAAGTGTCCTTATGGTGATATGTCCATCCTACCAGATTGCATGGATAACCAGTCGTTGCAATCGCCAGGTGAAATAGGGCAAACCACTAAATACAAGGTTCACTTGTGAATGTTGCATAATGATAAATGAATGTATGATGTTGAATGTAAATGTGATATGTTTTTGCCCCAACAGATGAAGGGATTTTTGCAATTTGGAAGATGTGATGAGTGTATCTATTTTTGCCCTAATAGATGAAGGGGTTTTTGAAATGTGGAAATATGATAAATGTATCTATTTTTGCCCTAATAGATGAAGGGGTTGTTGATAATGACAAATGAAATGATTTATATCTATTCTTTGCCCTTAAAATATAAAGAGGTAAGTGTCCTTATGGTGGTCTACCCATCCTACCAGATTGCATAGATAACCAGTCGTTGCAATCACCAAGTTAAGTAGGATAAACCACTAGATACTAGGTTCACTTGTACTGATAAATGAATGGATGGTGTTGAAATTTGCATTCTTATATTGGATTTTTATTTATATGGGTAAAATTAGTGATCTTTAGCATTGTTTAAACATAATAAAGAATAGGAAAATTTAAAATCAATCACACACAACACGTTTCACTCTAAAATAGTAGTGGCTGGATTTCATCACCATCCATTGCTTGAGATTTGGTGACGATGGCAGTTATTTCCATCCACCAATCTCTACCTTAGACACCCTAGGTTTACCCTCGAGCAAACTTGTTGGAGTTCATTACCAAAAATAATCTCGTTACCCCAACCAGCCTTAGTTTTTACCTTTGTTTTTATTAAGAAAGATTAGAACATCAAAACACACAAACATGTCACTCTAAAAAGAATACACATTAATGAAGAAAATAATTAATGTATGAGGTAAGCCACACAAGGTAACAACTTAGCATTGATTGTTTCTTTCATTTTTTTAATTTTGTACAAGTTTCAGTTTTTGTGTTCATTTTCATAGTTCTAAGTTTTGATTTAGTTACTTTATGGTATTAACACAAAATCATAAGAAAGTAATAAATAAAAATAACTTAATGGAAACCACATCCAAACCCCTCACTAATTCGGTGGAAAACCCTTATCCATACCTACCACAAGTAGTATTCCTTTCGCATAACATTGAGCAACCTACCACCCACATAGACATGGATAAGGTAGAGGCTATCTACAAGACCTCTAACTATGTTCTGGAGCCCCTCTGTGTTGAACAACCAGACTTGGCTACAGCCTATCCATCCACCACCACCCAAGGATATCATAATTATACCTATGAATATGGTATGCCTTCTTATTCTAGCCCAAACAAAAACACAAGTGTTTTTAACACTTACCCTTTAATATAAAATAATAAAAAATAAACCCAGGTGGGTCGAAAAGTGGCAGGAAAGGGCTAAAGCAGGGCTTTTGAAGGCGGTAAAGGCTTATAATGGTTAAATGGATGGAGGGAAGGGTGTATTGTGGACAATTGGGTGGTAGGATGGTTAGGATGAAGTATTAATGGCTAGGATTTGGTGCCTACAAATTTATAATTAATTTAATTACTTTAGGTCTTGCCATTAGACCTTTAATATTATAATAAAATATTATAATATTATTTTTCTTGGGCCTTCTAACTTCTCTTGTAGACCTTATCTGATCACCTTCTTATTTTTGAAACTGACTCTTGACATCCTTCCTCTTGCACTGCTCATTGAAACTGACTCTTGACATCAATGACAACAAATCTTGCTCATATTTCCAATAATATCCCCCTTTGTCATTGATGGCAACCCATTTTTATTTTACCATTCCTTTTACTTTTTTCTGTTTTGATCCCCCAGAGAAACTGCTCCCCTTGACTGAATGCTCTCCCCATAACTCAAATCTCTCCCCCTTTGTAATCAATGGCAAAGGGTCACCTTTGGGGCTCAGGGCTAAGAATGAGACTCTTAGCTTAGCCCCTCTTCCACCTTCCCTTGAGGTGGTTAATTATGGGGTGGTAGTATAACTAATCCCAACTTTTCTCGTAGGTACTAAAAATTCTCTTTCGAAAGTGGCTTAGTGAAAATATCTGCAATATGCTCCTTTGTAGTAACATATTCCAACTTGCCATGTTTATCTGTCACCTACTCTCTTAGAAAATGATACTTAATCGAAATGTGCTTTGTCCTGGAGTGCATCATTGGATTATTTGATATATTTATAGCACTTTTATTATCACATAATATGGGAATAAGATGATCATGTTTTATCTTAAAATCCTTTAGAGTTCGCTTCATCCATAATACCTATGTACAACTAGCAACCACTACAATATACTTTGCCTCTATTGTAGATAAGGAAACTTATGCATGTTTCTTTCTTAACCAAGAGACCAAACTGTCTCCAAGAAATAATGCTCCTCCACTTGTACTTTTTCTGTCATAAATATTGCCAACCCAATCTGCATCTGTATAAGCTATGAGAGTGAAACTATCACTTTTGGGATACCATAACCCAAAATCCATAGTCCCTTTTAAATACCTGAGAATCCTTTTTACTGCTGCTACATGTGTTTCCTTGGGTGCTACCTGAAACCTTACCACTAATCCCACTGCTTGCATGATATTTGGTCTAGTAGTCGTGACGTACAATAAATTTCCAATCATAGATCTGTATAATTTCTGATTTACCTCTAGATATTCATTATATTTACTTAACTTACATCCTATAACCATGGGAGTGCTTACTGGTTTGCACTCTTCTAACTTAAATTTCTTTAGCATTTCTTTTATATACTTGGTTTGTGAAAGGAACACCCCTTACTTTGATTGTGAAATTTGGAGTCCAATAAAGAAGGACAACTCACCAAGCATAGACATCTCAAATTAATTTTGCATGCTCTTTGCAAATTTCCAACACATATTATCATTATTTTTTCCAAAAATGATATCATCAACATAAAAAACCACAATTAGTAAGTTATTCCCATCATTTTTGATGTATAAGTTACTATACACTATTTATTTCCTGAAACCCTATTCCTATAGGTACTTATCCAATCTTGAATGCCAAGCTCTAGGAGCTTGCTTTAGTCCATAAAGTGCCTTTTTTAATCTGCATACATAGTCTGATTTATCAGTCAAGTTGAAACCTTCTGGCTGCTCAATGTAGACCTCTTCTTCTAAAACACCATTTAGAAAGGCTTATTTAACATCCAAATAATATACTTTAAATTTTTTGAAACTTGAAAGGGCTAAGAAAATTTTGATAGCTTCAAGTCATGCAACTAGAGCAAATGTCTCATCAAAGTCAATTCCATCTACCTATGCATAACCTTTGCACACTAATCTTGCTTTATTTTTTACCATCTAGCCATCTTCATTTAACTTGTTTATGAATACCCATTTAGTACCAATCACATTTTTGTCTTTTGGTCGTGGAACAAGTTCTCAAGTCTTGATTTTTCTATTTGATCTAATTCCTCATCCATTGCCTTACTCTAGAACTTGTCTTCACTTGCCTCATTGAAGTCTTTTGGCTTAACCTTAGATAATAAAGAAAAATTCGCTTGTTGAGATGGTGTTATTATCCTTCACCTTGTCTGTCTCTCATATAGATTTCCAATGATTAGTTCTTTTAGATGATGTTTCTATACATACATTGATGGAGTCTTAGGAAGAATTCTTTGTGTTTCTTCCTCTTCTTCATATTATTCCTCATGAAACTCTTCTTGACAACTTCCATCTTCCTGATACACAATTTTCTAAACCGGTTCTCTTGAATCTATATTTTCATCAACTGTTACATTTATACTTTCTACAATAGTGTGTGTCCTTTTTTTGTAGCATCTGTAGGCTTTACTCTTAGTATAATAACCAAGAAAAAATCCCTCATCACATCTTGGGTCAAACTTGCTCGAGTTTTCTCTTCCCATATCATGTAACACTTGCTTCCAAAAACCTTGAAGTGCTTTACAGTGGTCGATCTTCCTTTCCAAAGCTCATATGGAATCTTGTGATGGTTTACCCTTATTTGTACCCTAGTGATTATATATACTGCTGTGTTGACTGCTTCCCTGCAAAATCCATCTAAAATCTTGGACTTATTTAACATAGCTCTAGCCATATTTTCAATAGTCCTATTTTTCCTTTCAACTACTCCATTTTTTGAGGAGTTCTTATAGCTGAGTATTCTCTCTTGATTCCATGTTTTTCAAAGAATTCTATAAATTCATTTTAGGTAAAATCTCCTCCTCTTTTAGATCTCAAAAAATTAATCCTTTTGCCGGTTTCATTTTTGACCCGTTCTTTAAATGACTTGAATTTATCAAAAGCTTCTAACTTATCTTTTAGGAAAGCTATCCAAGTCCTTCTGGAGTAATAATCTATGAACAATATGAAGTATATTTCACCTTAAATACTTTGTGTTATGGTAGGACCACATAGATGAGTATTTATTAGTTTTAATGGTTCTGATGACATATATTCCTTTGATTTGAAACTTGTTCTAGTTTTCTTTCCATGTTGACAAGGTGCACAGATTGTGTTTTGTGGCCTTTTTAGCTTGGGTAAATCTCTGACAACCCATTTATTGCTTATGTTGACTATGTTGTCAAAATTTAAATGACCCATTCTTCTATGCCACAACCAACTCTCATATTCTTGTGATATAAAACACTTTTCCCCTTTAATCTCACTAAGCATATAGAGGTCGTTTGGAGTTCTACTTGCATTTGCAATGACTTTTCCAGTTTTTGACTTTCTTATCTCACATCTATCTGGATGAAATGTAACCATATGGGCTTGATAAAAAATTTGGCTTACATTTAGCATATTGTGTCTTAACCCTTTGACATATAGTACATTTTTTGTTCTTGTTTTTCCATTATCTAAAATCAAAGTCCCTCTTCTACCAATTTGTTTTGATCCACTATCACCAAAAAAAATTGATCCTCTATTAGTTTCTTTGAGTACAAGAAATTTTTCTTTGTCTCCTGTCATGTGTCTAGAGTAACCACTATCAAGATACCATTGTTCTTCTTTATCCTGAGCATGAAGAGATGTTTGAACTAACATTTATCTAGCCTTTTCATTTCTCTTTTTCTATTTCCTAGTTGTTGAGGTTGTACTCTTTTTACTAGACTCATGAAGTACCATTTTGCACCATCTAGCCTTGTACCCAAAATTATTGCATTTGTAATATATGATATCATTATTCATAAGAGGTGCAAAAGAGTTGAAATTTCTATTTACATCATTTTTAATATAACCAATGCAGTGTACAACTCTATGACCATATTTGTTACAAGAAAAGTAATAGCCATGGAAGAAATTATATAACCTGTTTGGACACCTTTGAGAGTGTGGTCGAGTGCTTCTCCTTTTGTGATTAACTCTCATCCATGGTTCTTCTTTGCTTTCTTATTTCCTGATGTCTTTTCCTTTCGGGGTATGGGTGATGAGCTCATTTCTGTTTGATGTCTCTACTTCTTGAAAGTTGGATTCCTCTTTCTATTTCCCTGACTTTATATATTTTAGTGGTTTGGTCTTTTCCACTTCATGTCTTAGTGATACAATTTTTGCTTCCAATATTTCACATTTTGTTTCTCTTGCTCTTAATAGATCTATCATATCCTGTTTGATTTTATTTCCCTCTTCTACCTTTATCTTAAGTTCTATGAGATTATGTAGAAGTTCTATCATTGCTTCTTCATCCTCTTGAATTTATTCCTTCAATATTGAGTTCTTCTCTCTAATCCTTTCCAAATTCTTGAGAGCAATGAAGAATTCCTCTTTTATATCAAACATAATTTCTTCTTTATTTTCTTAAGTCATGTGTGTTTCTGATGGATCCTCCTCCCAAATTTTATTCAAACACAGAGAGACCCATTCTGATACTAATCGAAGAACATGTGCTTATACTGAGAGGGGGGATGAATAGTATAAGATAAAATTTTTTGCTTTTCAATCTATATGATAACATCAACAGTATTATAGTAAAAAATACACAAAAAATCACACATATAAGAGATATGATTTAACATGGTTCACCCAATGTGGGCTACTCCACGGAGAAAATATTTCTTATAAACTTTTCTCAAATAACTTCTCTTGGGAATACTTTCCCTATTACAATGTTTATGGACCTATGTCCAAAGGAGATACCAATCCCCTAATCTCAGTCTTAAATTTGTACTAAATATAGTCCTTTGGTCTAGCAAAAATTTGCTCAATATATATCTCTAATTTGCACTAAACATAGTCCTTCGGTCTACCAAAAATTTGCTCAATCTTTGCCTTTGATCTGCACTAAACATAGTCCTTCGTTCTAGCACAAATATGCTCAATATCTATCTCTGATCTACACTAAATATAGTACTTCGGTCTAGCACAAATCTACTCAATATTTGTCTCTGGTATAGCACAACCCTGTCCTTAAATCTACATCAAACTTTGCCCTCAAGCCTTAACACAAATCTTGACTCAATAACAAATCAACTCTGCTAGATCTGCCCCAAACATTGATCCAAGGTTTGAAAAAATCAATCAAGAAAATCTACTCTCAAGTCTTCTCAAATACTTGTCTCAACTTTGCCTTGTAATATTCCACAAAAGCTCACACTAATCTATCCATAAGTTCTCTCTAGAACTTGTCCAATTTTCTCAACAAGTCTTCACCAAGACTTACCTAAAATTTGTATTGTAAGCTTTCACAAAAGCTTACTTCACTCAATCAATCACTTAATGAAAACTTAGTCAACAATGCTTATCAAACAATATCACATAACAATGATACTCATGATCTTGCACAAACCCTAGTTCAAGCATATAAAAGTTTTACTTCAATATTTCCAACAATGCTTATCAAACAAGATTTTTGTCATCAAATTTCACTCATAAAAATTAACAATCAAACTCAATAATGCTTATCAAACAACTCTTTTCACTCCAACTTAGCATTCACAACATCCAACAATCACTCACAAGGAATATGTACCCATACATTTTTTTTTGATGAATAATTGCCCTTAAAACCTATCTCAATCACAATTACTCTCTACCAAATTTAAGGATTAGGTAGCAAAAACCTTCTCAAGATTTTAATCAATAATTTCCTCACAAATTATTTTCACCATACAAAACATGAGAAATCAATTAACTTTATTACTCCTTTCAAGTATTAAACAAAATAAGACTTTATTTTGAAATAACATTCAAAACCATCTAAATACTTATCACTCCAGTCAACACTCTAATCACCAAAATCACAATATAAAAATCAACTTTCATAAACCTTATATCTCCCTAAAATCTTATGCCAAACAACCTTAGGACAAAAATTAAATTTTAAAAATTTAAGTACCTTTTTCCCTTAGTGGGAATCGAACCCACACTACACTTCCACCAGTGCCCTAGATGCGGCTTCAACTACATCATGAGCTAGGTGCTCACCTTGTAAGCAAGGAGCACCTCATGCTCTATATGGTTCCCTTTGGTGCCTAAACCAAAAAATGAAAGCACTGCTTGCTTTGGCACCCAAACCAAAACCTTCACCAAAACTGTTGTCGAGATTCGATCACGAGTCCTCTCGCTTGCCAGAGCCCTAAGTCACAGCCGCTTGCCACTAGGCCAACCCGTCCGATAGATATGAGGTTTAGAGCCTCACCAACCTTGTTCCTTCACTGGCATATACAAGACAAAAAAAGAACTTTTGTCTTCTTCCTCATATGAAAATCACATAAATTGCAGGCTTAGAATAATTCAAATGAAGGTAATTTCTTTGCCACCAAGGCACATGGTATTTATACCATTATGCCACCACAATATTAGATGTTGGCGGAGGGATTTATTCATGACGTCGACACATTTTATTTTTGCCTTGCAACCCTAACTTTAAGGTTAATTAAATTAGATTATAATTTAATTAATAATAAAATTATTATAATTAACTTATAATTAATTTAATAACCATAGGGTTAATTAAATTAAATTATAATTTAATTATTAATAAAATTATTATAATTAACTTATAATTAATTTAATAACCATAGGGTTAATTAAATTAAATTACAAATTAATTTATAATTAAATTATTATAATTAATTTATAATTAATTTAATTACTTTAGGTCTTGCCATTAGACCTTTAATATTATAATAAAATATTATAATATTATTTTTCTTGGGCCTTCTAACTTCTCTCATAGACCTTATCTGATCACCTTCTTATTTCTGAAACCGACTCTTGGCATCCTTATTCTTGCACTGCTCACTGAAATTGACTCTTGACATCAATGACAACAAATGTTGCTCATATTTCCAACACCATGAGGGAAATAGTAGGATGAAGTTTCCTCAACTTTTATTTGGCTGATTTGGCACTTGGATTTAATGTGAGATTGTGGACAATGAGATTCAAATCAAGACTAGGCATGTTTTTGTAGGACCATGTGAAAACTTGTTGGTATTTGGTCAAGAGGGTGATAAAATTTTGTTGCTCTTAAAATGAGAGACTTTTTTTGAGTTTAAGGATTTTGGGGTTGGCAAGATCAATGCTGATGTTTATATTGATGGTTTCCTCAATGAGCATGTGGGAATCCTCCTCAAGTTGATTAGGGGTGGGAATGAGGTGAATGTCATCTACAAAATTATTAGGTAGGTTTGGTGCGATATCATTGACTTAAATATGGTAAATGAAATAAGGTGAAGAAGGAGAAAAAGGAAGAAAGTAAAGATTTTATTCTTTGAGTAATTGATCGAAAGGAATGAAATTAAAGATAGACGGAGGGGATGAGATCTGCTCGAATTCACTAAGACTAGTGACAATGGGGATGGGGTGTCCAAGGTCATTTGGATTATAGAGGGGTGTGCATAAGTCAATGGAGATCATGTTGAATTGGGGGAATGAATGGGATTGTAGATTAGAGGTTGGGTTCCCTTGCACATGCTTGCAAGGAATAAGTTGATTTAGAATGGGTGGATGAGGATCAAGTGGAGGTGGCCATGGCAAAGGTTGGGGATGCATGGGTTCATCAGGGTGATCCAATGGGAGGAGCATAGGAAATATAGGAAGTGTAATAGGGAATAGATGTAGGTAAAAATTATTTACATATATAATGGGAACAATAGGGGATGATTCTTCATTGGAGCTATCAGAGGCAATCAAAAGAGCCTCATATGCCTCATTGAATTCATCTTTCAAGGTGTCATATGGAATGACATAAGTAGTGGAAACTTGGAAAAAGTCATTTGGTGATAGGTGAGCATACTCAAGGTCAATGTACTCATCACCACTATCCTCCTCAAGGCCAAGGGTAATGCATCAAAGATCTTCAAGGAGGTTGACCAAAGAATGTTGATCATATCCTAGACCAAACTTGTCTTGAGGGGACTAAAAATGAGGCTCTAAAATGGTACGAGTGCCCTATTCATAGTATCCAAGATCATATCCTCACCAATTAAATAATTGAAAATACCTCATGGAAAATCAGGGGTTATCCAAAAAGTGATGCTACCAGCAAATGGTGTTTTGGGTGCTCTATCAAGCAGTTTGTCGAAATATGAATCAACTCCCCCATACAAAAATTGGCATAACTGGAGGAGGGGTACATGGGTATGATAGCACCAATGGTTAATATAGGATGGCTAGGAATACCAAAATTCCTATATGACTCTATAACTAGAGGTGTAAATGCGATACTATGTACAATATATTCACCTATGATAGGGTTTGTCATATATACAGTGATACTAGTGATTTGATATGGGGGTATTGGAGAGACAAATGAGGATTAAGCCTTAGTGTTGTCCATAGAAGAAGATAGGGATATGAACAAGGGTGGCATAAAAGGAGTGTGTGTCACTTGAACCATGTCAAGGATCGATGGGTTCTCAACAGACAAAATTGGAGGTGGATGTGGTTTAGGTGCCATGGAAGGAGATATGGTTTGGGAATATTATGGAGGTGTGGGTATGGTGGAGGTAGGAGTGGTGAAAATGGTAGGAGTGATGGTAGTAGTAACATTTACAATTATGGAGGTGATAGAATCAAATATTGGGGTGATGGATCAGATTTTAGGATTGTTGAAAGGAGAAAAAAGTTGTGTTCTAGATGGAGTTGGATAGGGATAATGGATAAAAAGGGTTGGAGAGAGTGGATAAGGTGGTGTGGGTAATATGGGAGGGGTTGATTATGGATGTCTAGTAACTATAGATGAATAATGGGTATGAGAATAATATGAAGAATGGAGAGGTTTGGGAGGAGAGCGATTGACTTTAGTGCTAGAGGAAGGGTGAAATGGTTGAGCATTCAGAGAAGGGTGGAAGAAAGGTGGATAATTTTGGGATGGAGATGTAAAGAATATGAAGTAGGTTTATGGGTTTGATTTGGGGTGATATGAGGAGTGTGGTTAGTACCCAAGGATGAGGAAGAAGGAATCATATTGGGTGGAATTGAGTGGATAGGTTGCAAATTGGGTACAAGCAGTGCTAGTGAGGGAGGGTGAGATGTGATCAAGTGGTAAGATGAGCTGAATGGGAGATGGGTGAGGGAAAAATATATAGAAGTTAAGGGATACTAGTTTGGGTGGGTGACCATGTGATAATATTTGAAATATTCATCGTATGCTATAATGTAGTGTATGCAACCCTTGTGGGTATATTTGAGGTAATGATGCAACATTGAGGGTATGCACCACATATCTCATATCCACATCCTAAAAAGTAGCACATTAAATTGCATTTCTCCATCCAATATATGACACAAGATATGGATGGTTCAAATACCTACTTGAATAGGAAGAATAATTATTCCAAGTGTTGAGCAAAGGGTATTATTGAAGGCCTATAGAATAAAAGTGGAATCGACTATATGAGTGGATGGAAGGTTGATATGGAAGAAGATATGATGATGTTGATTGAAGAGTTTATGTCAATCAAAACATGCTTAAAAAAAATTATCTTTAGAAGCCATGATATGCAAGGGCGGATCTAGTCCTTCCATAAGAATGGTTTTGATTTCTTGATTATAAAAAGTAATGGCCAACGACATGCAAGTTTGAACATCACCACAAAATTAGCAAAGGCATTGGATTCATGGGTTTGCATATCTATGGACTTAAGGATATCCCTTAGTGCCTCTCAATAGGAATATTATTGCTATATTAGTTCATAAATCAAGATCTTGGTTGATGTCATTTTGAGGCTATGGGTGAGACTAATCTTAATATGGAGGATTGGTCGAGGTTGAGATGTTGTGGCTTACATTGGTGGAGGTGGCAAAGCAGATGAGAAAGGCACATTTGAAGGGTCATTTGGTAGTGCCAGTTGATTAGGGTACCATCAATTTTTGGTGACAACATGAATCGTACCAACAAAACCTTGGTATTATAGGATATTATTGATGTGATTGACTTGATTCTGCTGAGGATCAAATTTTGAGTCCCTATTGTTTGGTTGTGTTACCCCATGTTGTGGTAAAGGAGTTTGATAAATACTAAACTTTTGATTATTTGGGGCAAGAGGATTGTCAACTTTGATAGATCTCTTTTCAATCAAATCATGTACTATGTACTTGATTTGAAGGTAACCATTGATATTGTGGCTCTTCTATTGATGAAAAATACAATAATAATCTTCTCTATACCCTCTACCTTTGGGTTTATTTGGATATTTAGGCCTTATTTTGTGTAAATATATCAATTGTGCCTCTATAAGTTTTTGAAATGTGATTGCCAAGGGCTCTGAAAGAGGTGTGAAGTAATGTGGGGGTCATTGAGGGTGCTTGAACTAATAAGTGGATCGGTTGAGATTCTATAGTTGAGCAGGAGTTGGAACAGTGTTGTACGTTGGTTTTTGTGCTAGATATGTAGGTTCGTAGGGTTGAGTGGTTGGGATACTCAACACAACCTAGTTGACCTAAGCAGGCATGGATTGATTATTATTGTTGTTACCCTTAGCATTTTTGTTTGGTTATTATTATTATCTAAGCTTTATCTCTCCCTCTTGAATTTTTATGTCTTTGATGATTTTGGCTTGGATCAAGGCTACCTCAAGAGTTTGATGTTGTTGAAGTTGTAGTAGGAGGGATATTCATTTTTAACAACTCCAAGTGAACATTCGATTTAGATCAATTATGGGATAGAAAATGGTAACTTGGTTAATATAATTCTCCATAGATTTCCATAATCAAGGATAGATTCATCATCAAATTGGAAAATATTATTAAGATTCACCAATGTGATTTTATTTTTGACATTTAGAATAAAGTATTTCAGGAAGAGATTGGCCAATTGTTCAAAATTTTAAAGGTTGTGTCTAGGAAAATGGTTATACCAATCAAAGTCTCCTCCCGCAAGGGATAATGAAAAGGTGTGGAGCGTGAGAGGATATATCTCCTTGATGAGATAACAAGAATTGATGAAAGTGCTCACATGATCTTGGGGATCTTATTTTCCCTTGATTTTTTTAAATTTAGGTATTTCAAACAAAGGAGGATATGGTAGTGATAGTACTGAAGGGTGAATGAGGTAATTTTCAAGTTGGATCAATGTTGGCTTTTGGAACCCAATACCAGTAACTTGTGATTCTAAACTATGATCTTGTTAGACAATAGTTGAAATGCATATGAAGTGGCCTAGGGAGTTGAATAGGGTGCACCATGATGGGTCAAATGGGATAGCTTAGAAGAGGGATATGATTTTAGTGAATGAAGTTGATGATACTCATGTTGGTTGGGGTCAAAGGATGGTGCTTGGGGAACATGGGAACCCAAGGATGGATATTGGTGTGGTTGATGACATTGGTCATAGGTATGTGGAGGATTTTGTGGTGATTGATGAGTTGGATGTTGATGATATGCAGGGGGTGGTTGGGGTTGGTTATGTGAAAATTAAGACTAATGGGGGGTTGTGTGGAGGTCAAATGATATGGGTGTTGAGTTGGATGTGATTGGTATGTTTGTGGTGTTGACTGATGTTGGTTTGGAAGTGGTTGTTGTTGATATTGATGAGAGGGGTGTTGGTATTGATTGAGGGTATATTGGTATTGGTTAGATGGTGGTTGATGTTGGTGTGGTTTTTGTAACTATATCACTGTTCACTAATGAGAATTATGAGGATGAGAATATATCAGGGTATCATAGGTGTATGGTAGGCCCATGATGAATATTGGGGAAAGAAGGAGACTTGGGTAGATGGATGAGATGGAGGATTGAGTATTTAGGATGGTTGCTGAGGAATATAAGTAGTGTGTGAAGAGTGGATGCGCATGGATAATTGCTAGAGGCTGCTTTTTGAGAAGATGCATGATGAGAAGAAATAAGAGGATCATAAGGTTGAGAAGGACAAGAAGAATAGGAGGCAGAAGTATGTGCAACATGTGCACTAGTAATATGAATGGTAGTGGTCATAGGGTAAGTTGTGGAAGGAGTGATATTTAGAGCGATGGTTTGTTGAGGCAGGTTATAAATTTGAAAAGAATAGGAAGGGCTCGATGCATTTAAATGGGAAGAAATATAAACTTGAAGTTGATGATGTTGGTGAGAATTATGCAAAATATAGGGAGGATGGTGTAGAAGTGTATTGCCATTGTGATGAATGAGTGTGATTGGAAGAATATGGGTGATTTATATTGGTGGCCATCGATATTAGGCTTGTTGTATGTTGTGGGAGGTGAGATTAGTTCTCTCAAGTAGGAAGAATTTTGACAATATTCCAGTAGTTATCACACTTGAGATGGGGTGAAAATTGATAGAAGATGGAGGTGACGGAGGATGATAAGGCTTATAAAATTACACCTGGGAGAGTGGGGATCAATACGGGTAGGAATGTGCAGTGCAGGTAGGGATGGTCATGGTGAGATAGGTGGTAGGAGACATGATGAAGAGGGATCTTGGATAGCAAAATGTGATTGTGCATGATAGATAAAATTGGTAAAGAGAAGGTGGGTGTTGTCAATATCAATATGTATGACCTTGGGATAAACTGGAGAGGGGAGTCTTGGGACTGGGTGATTCAAGAGGAACAACATGGGTGGCATGGTGAATCACACCTAGATCATGTCCAATGTGATGTATCTCAAGCAGGTGAGAGATGTGATGATGGATTTCATTGGAAAGGCTACCATGAAGGATTTGCAACACATCCTCTTGATGAGTTAGGGGAGTAGTTGAAGGATGGGAGGATTGACCAAAATGGTCCATGGAGACTTGGGATTGGGATTGAGCCTTGGATTGGCTATGAGTTGATACCATAGGCTACCATAAATGGAATGGGATGCAAATCATAGGTTCATGGTAATAGTACTCATGGTGGCTTTTTTTTTTGGAAAGAAAAATGCACTATATATACAAATAGAAATTCAAGCAATCAATTAAATAAACAATGGTTGTTTTATTTTTATGTTTTTGAGTTTTATAATTTTTGATGTTTTTGTAATGTTATGTTTTTTTTTTTCTTGTGTGTTTTATGTTTTCTAAACCTAGGAACTATGAAGAGGTGATGGAATGAAATCTATAAGGGTGTGTTCATGCCCAGTCCCCTTACAAGGAATGAGACACAAATGGATAATGCAACTTCCTAGGATGGTGGGTTGGCTTTGAGTATCCTAAGGGAAAAAAAAAACCTCCCAAGAGAGGTCAGGCTTGGATACAAATTATAGTTGTGAGTCCAACAATTATTGATCCATGTGAACAAAAGGGCATCTAACCTCAGATTACCTCGAGCTAGTCCCAAGGGTAACCAGCTTCCTAGTGATGAAATCTAGGAAACTATGTGATATAACTATGGTATCTAAAGGATCAACCAATTATTGGTGGTAAAATCCAATGTCATCTGTTGGTTGTTCTCATAGAATCTTTGCAGAATATATCATCCAAATTTTATGCTTGATTTGATTTGATTTTTTTTATTTTTGATGTTTTTTTTGTTTTGTTGTTTGATTCTAAAAATACCTATTTACCATGTAGATCTAAAGCTAACTCTAATAAGCCAATGAAAATGATAACCTTTATATTAAAGAGCTATGAAAATAAAAATTGATCTAATGAGCCATCAAAGAAATAACAACTAATTTAATGAGCCTTGAAAGCAAATGACAACTAAGCTAATGAGCCTTGAAAGCAAATGACAACTAAACTAATGAGCCTTGAAAGAAAATGACAATTAAGCTAATGAGCCTTGAGTCTTTGATTTAATCTAATGAGTCATGAAATAATAACTATTGAGACAATGCACCTTAAGTATTTGTGCAAAAATTATAAAACAACTAGGCTAAGATTTTGGGAATCTAAGGAAGAAGGGGGAAAGGCTTAGATTTTTAAGAAGACCTTCTAAACTAAAGAAAGTTTGTTGAGCAATTAATCTAAAGAAGAAAATCTTATGGGGGTACTAAAGAAGACTAAGGAACTATGCTAAGGAGAGGAATACCTATGGAAAACTAAGGAATGACTAAAAGTAATTTGTGATTCAAATAAGAAATGACAAAAAAATGAACTATGACATGAGCATCTATGCATAACTAAGGAATATAAGTTACCAACCTGTGAGCCTGTACTAGAAATAAAAGGAATTGAGTCTATTGTACCTCTAAGTCTATGTTTATGTGGTTGTGTCTAAGTCTATGTAGCCACCCTAGGCAATTTTTTGAGTCTATGTAGCTACCTTGAATAGTTGTTTTTGAGTCTATGTAGCCACCCTCAATGGTTATCTATGTATTTGTAGCTACCATGGGTGGTTGTATGTGTCTGTGTATCCACATTAAGCAATTGTGTCTGAGTCCAAGTGGGAAAATATTGCAAGATTAATATTTGGTTTGAATGATGTGACTGTGACCTTTATACTCCTAAGTACCTATGATAGAAACAAGAAACAACAAGTTAGTAAAGTAAGTAAAACAAGCAAGAAAGAATGAGGAACCCTAAGAAAAATACACAAGATATACTATGCTAGATGCAAGTCCTAAAACTTAAGCAAAATAGTGAATGTCAAGTGTGTTAAGGGCAATCAGGTCCCACCATGATCACCATTTATGTGACTAAGGAAATGCACCATAACATGTAAATAAATAATATTTCTATTTTCATCATTGATCCTACCTGTTAAAAAATATTCCTTTATAGAATCTGTAACCTCTTGATTGGTTCTGTCTAGTTTTTTAGCTTCCCTAGACGAAGATATTTTGTGAGAAGTCTTGCAAATATTTTTTTTGAAATGTTCACTAAAAATTTGGTGATTTATAAGCTCTGTTATGATTCTGTTCAGGTCTTCTCCTGCTCTTCCTTGTATCCTCAGTTCCATTTTCGAAAACCCTAGTTCCCTTCTTCTGAAAGTTGTCAAGATGCGTTTTGTTTAGCCTGACACCTATGCCATTGAGCCCATAGATGAAGCTATCCTCAATGATAGAGTATTAGTTCATTTTCTCAATATGTTTTTTGGGATTTATTGGGATGCCAATACGGCTTTTTCTTCAACATAGGAATACGTATTTGTCATCATTCACGAAGTTTATGTCCTGGTGAATGTAGAGCTTCTTGTAGAACTGACAATACAACTTGTTGTTGGCTACACTGTGAGAAGGAACAAACACAACTGGGAAGTGGAAATTAACCAGTTCAAACCTTCATCACCAATTAGGAAGCTTATCAAGAAGGGTTTATTTTGCAAGGATCTACCTACACCATGGAAGGAGGTAATGAAGCCAATAATACAATACATTACTGTTGATGATCTTGAGTCACAACTTTATAGTTTCCACCTTTCTTTTGTGAATCATTTTAGAGATGCAAAATTTCTCAATATTCTAGAATTCTTGTATTTGTCCATGGATTACACTATAACTTCTACTCGGGCCAAGAAGGAGGAAGCTTGGCCTTCTCATCAGGGCCTATTCAAGGTCCTTTATGCTTATCTATTGCAAAAATTTCCTAAAGGAAATATTCCCATTCAGGAAAATACTAAGGAAGACACTTCCTCTACACCTCCCACTAAGATGAGAGGTACAAAAATAAATGGCAAGGAAGTTAAATTCAGGGCTCTCTCAATGCTAAGAAAAATTTTAAGGTGGAATTTACTCCCACAAGAAGTTTCCAACGGATAAAGCAAAAAAATTCTTAGAGCCCTAAGAAGGTTAAGGAAGAGGGTGAGGATGACCCCAGCGACCCCATTGAAAAATATCTGCATAAATTAGTAATCCAAACCACGTCTGCTACCATTGCCCATCTGGAGACCGCATATAATACTATGGGGAAAGCCATATCACAATTGAAGGAGCAAAGAAATGTGCTTAATTTGCTATTTTTTGTGACACCTTTGATGAGAAAGCCCCTACAATTTTTTCTACTGCTGGTAAATTTGAAGCAAAGGAGGACGATGTTGTTGAAATTGCAAAGGAAGTATTCAAGGAAGTGCCCAAGGATGAAACCAAGGAAGGCAAACAAGAAACTACTAAAGCACCTGCCATGGAGTAATTGCCTTCCCTACTACTGTTGTTGACCCTTTGGGGTTTCCTCTCCTTTTGTTCTTCTTTGTTAGTCTTTGTCCTTTCCTTGTTCCTCTAAGGATTCATTTTGGACTTTTCTTGCATCCTCTTCTCTTTTCTGCTTCCCTAGGATGCATTTTGTTTCTCCCTGCATAATTTTATTTTGTGTTGTTCTAAGGCATTGGGGCACCTTTCAAATGCCCCCTTAATGAAAATATTAACTTACCAAAAAATAACATGTAAATAAACAATATGGTATTTTATATTGCATTGATAGAATTTATTCATTACAAATAAGCCTTTTTTATTACAATGGACCTCCCAAAATGGAGGGTTTTCTTTTGCAAATGAGTTCAATGGTGCCATAAATCATCTCCTTGATCACACAACAAATTGGAGGGAGGTTTTTGAAGTATTTTTGCTTGACCTCCAAAGCCTCTATACAGATCCCAAAACCTACACACAAATCCACAATGAAAGCATTAGTAGCATCTGTTGGGCCTTTCAATATAAGACCCAAGATCATGAAAAAATATTACAAAAAGCTTAAAAAAACTTAAGAAACCTTTAACAAAAGTTACAAAAGTGTGCAAAGAGGTTATAAAATCGTATAAAAGTTTTACCTTGCTTGTTTTTCTGTTGCTAATTCCAAGTCTTTGTCTACCTTTGAGACTTAATCGCTCAGGGCAGTTGGCTCTATGTAACCACACAGGATGGTTGGCTTCTATGTAGTAGCCCAAGGCAGTTGGCTCTATGTAACCTCCTAGGACAATTAGCTCTACATTATGGCATGGACTTCAATATCATATCTAAACCTTTTTGGAAGTGTCTTAGGGGTTTTGATGCATATTTTATGTTTTTTGGTTTTCATAGATGAGCACAACTACAAAATAAATATTAACATGCATTCCAAGGAGACTCCATTATTGGCATTATTGAGCTCTCTGAGTGAGGTACCTACAATCACAAATTCAAAAATACACAAGGAAGGCCAAACAAAATTTGGGCAGAGTTTTGGTAGTGTTTTATGCACTCTCTCTTTTTACAAATGAAATGAGAGCATATTTGTAATATTTCCCAAGGATGAGGAGAATGATGAGGGGGTGATAGGATGATGGACAAGTGGCTTGGGTGAGAGAAGGGAGGAATCTTAGGTTTCCCCACTTGGTTGCTTGGATGGACAAGTGTGCAATATTCTCTATTTGGGCTATGATACACTATGACATGCTATGACATACCTCATTAATGCTCTTAGGTGGAGAGATTCCTTACCCACAAAAATGACATGCTTCATCAATGTGCTTGTGTGGAGGGAATCCTCACCCATGTGCATTAATGAGCTTGGAATATGGAGGAGATAAGGGAGTAAATGCCAACTGGAGTGAGGTGGACCAGAGTTAAATTAGAGTAATGGTCTCTTGATGGCCATGGGTTAGGTATAGGAAGGTGCTTAGTATGGTCAAAGGGTATAAGATAGTCAACATTTTTTTTTTTAGCGAAAAACCCCTTGCGGGGCCGCTTTGGTCTGAAAGACCATGAACAGGGGGTTCTACACCGTCAAAGTCACCCGAGAGTCGTATTCGACCCTGTTCGCACCAACATTATCAATTGGATTTTGGATACCCAAATCAGCTTTTTGGTAGGGTGGATATTTGAACCTTGGACCTCGCTTGGAGGATTGCCCTCTCCTCTCTAACTCACCTACAACACCTGGGTGTAATATAGTCAACATTAATATTTATAAGGTTGTAATGTATTAATTAAAATTATTGTATAATTTATTAAATATTAACATTTGACTAATGCCAATAAGACACTTTTTAGGTGTCTACAAAGATGATAACAAATTCTGTCTACTAGGATATTTATATTCAAACTATGTCAGATCTATATATGACCAAAACTCTACATCAAGATACTTTCTATCTTTGTTTAGGATCTATTTATTGACACATTAAAAAATAAAATGCATTAGCACTTTCATCTACAGTAGTGGAATATCATGCAACAAAATATGCAATTTGTGAAGCACTATGGTTACAATACATATTATCAAATATGGGAATCAAAAGAACTCCTACAATAATAAACTATGATAATCAAGGAGTACTTAATCTAATAAAAAATCCAATTATTCATGAAAGAACAAAACATATTGAAGCTCAATGTCATTTTATCAGGGACCATGTTCAAAATAATCATATCTAGTTGAGACATATTTCTACTGAAGATCAGTTAGCATATATCTTTATAAAACCACTTAGTCGAAATAAATTTTAGATATTTCATAATCATGTATGTAGATCAATACAATTTCATATCTAATACATAGGTGTGTTAGAGAGTATTACATTTTTTGATATATTAGGATCTTCAGGATATGCACATGTGTCATATTAGAAGATAGATTTTTGCATGTAAGTGGCAAGATAAGAGTCCAAAGGTCATAAGGAAAGCAATAGTTAATAATTTGAAGAGTTATATTACATAGTTATATTATGGAGACAAAGCTCCATAACTTGTATCAAATGTAGAGAATATCTCAAGATTATATTTTTTCATATTCATGAATAATATTGTAATTATTTTTCAATATTGTTGATTTATATGAGATTAATAGTTAAAGTCTTCTCTTATATTTTGTGGTAGTAAGGTTTAAAAATCTAGCAATTTCCTCCCTAGTCAATCACTTGATTAGTAGAGATTTATTGTCAATAGTTGGTGTGAACTTGGAGGGAAATGTGGGTTTAGCCTATGGAAATTTGGATGATCTCATTTGGGCAAAAAACAATTCTTCAACTAATCTTGCTAATCCTATGGCTTGCATCATAAAGTATGGTTTGAATATTTTTATCTCTAACTTGATATATATTTTACGTTTTTAACCCAATTATAAAATAGCTCTAAAAAAATCCTTCAATCAACCCTTTGGTCCTAGCTTCTTGTCTATGAGTTGTCATTGATGTCAAAAGGAAATGGCATTAATGTTAAGAGGATGTGTTGGCTTCAAAGGTGGAAGATTCCAAGAGAATATTTTTAAGAGAATCCGGAGAGATTCCATTGGCAAGGGTTTTTATTAAAACCAATGGAGGTTCTCTTTATTATTTATTTAATTATTATTTAAAACCCTTCAAGGTTTTAATTAATTAATTATTTAATTAATTAAGGGAGAAATTATTTTTAATTTATTAAAAATACTTAAAGGTTTTTAAACCTTTTTTTATTCTTAATTTATTAAAATTATTTAAGGGTTTTTAAACCCTTTTTGAAAAGACTTTTGATTAATTTTGAAATGGTCTTTATTTTCGCCGACGTCAAGGTGTCTTCGAAGAGACTATTTATTCTCCAACTCCTAAGGTTGGAAGGCTAATTAATTCGAAATTCCCCGAATGCAATTTGCGGTGTTTGTGCTCCGTATTCGCTGCGATCGAAGGAAGACTTAGAAGCACGTGCGGTTGAAAAGTCTTCGGGAGTTTTTTCGAGGGTGAAGTGGAGGGAAGTTCACTTGTGAACTTCGTAGCCCGCGTGGGCTAGTGGCAGCGAAGGCTGCTGTTGGGCGCTGCATTGGCGGAGGTCGCCGTTTCGAGTCTCGCGGGGGTGCTTTGCTAGAGTAACACACGTTTTTATTAAAACGTCTTTATGCCATGAAATTCGGAGTTTCTTGGACAACGATTTATAAGGTGTGATTAAATTTTATGAGTTTTGGCTTTTGTGATTAGCATTGAATAAAAGCTTAGGAGAAATAAGGGCATATTTCTTTGGATGTATTTTTAAGATTATTCTTTGCTATGCTAAAATTAAAAATGGAGGTATAAGGTGTGAGTCTCTGATTGTTGATTTATTGGCATGTTATGGTGGTTGTGTTTAAAGAAGTGGAGCTAAAAGGTGTAATAAAGGAAGTTTATATTATTGCTCATTTCTTTTTATTCTAACCCTAACTTGGTTGGAAGTTTGAGAGTTATGTGTGGTGACGACTTGAAGGTTCAATTATCTTCTACTCCAATAAGGTATGGGCACATTCTTCTTATGAGTATGATTGGTGTATGTTTTCTGAAATAAGGTTGGAGTGAAAAGGTATTCTACTAGGTATCCTTTGGCTAGGTGTAAATCCTATTTTCTGGTTTGTTGAAGACTACTTATGCATTGTTATCCTTAAGGAGAGTTTTTGGTGAATGCATAATTTCTGGTTTGAGATAGTGGAAGCTTTGTGCACTAGGGTTTATATTTGTGAGTCTAGCTACTTGCATTGAGTTGGTGGAACCCTTGGTTGGCTGTTTTGAGTTTGATGGTTGAGTTGCTTCCATAGAGGTTGTTTGATCAAGTTATTGCTTTACTTGATTCATGATATTGGGCTTACTCCATTGAGTTGATTTGAGCAAGTTATTCTTTGCATTTGGTGATATTGTGTTGGTGGCTGTTTTGTTCAAATATCTTTGGAGGGAAAAGGATTTCTACTTGTTTCCTTTTCTTGTGATGATTGGTTGAATGCTTCAAGGTTGATGTTGAGTTGAATGGTGTTGGTTGACTAAACCTTGTTTGATGAGCATTGTTGTTGAAACCCTAATTGATGGTGAAAAGAACATGAGTATCATTGTTATGTGATTCTTTGCATAGTTGGCAATTGTTGGGGTTTCATGTTCTTGAAAGAAAACATTCTATCCTATCCATTTCAGATATTGAGTTGAGTTTTCAGATTTGAGATTGAGATTGAGCTGAGTTGATTTGAGTTGAGTTTTGAGATTGGGATTTGAGTATAGAACATATTGAGTCTCTAACAATTCTCTTTATGCTTCTATGAGTTTGACAAATCACATTGGGTCTCTAACAATTCACTTTGTGATTTCCTACTAAGAAAGTTTTTCTTGGTGAGCTTGCTGGGAAGTTTTTGGACAAGGTTCCAGTGGGGACTTGTGAGCAGTTTTGGACAGGTTCCAGTGGGGACTTGTGAGCATTTTTGGACAGGTTTCGATGGGGACTTGTGAGCAGTTTTGGACAGGTTCCGGTGGGGACTTGTGAGCAGATTTGGATAGGTCCTAGCAGAGGACTTGTGAGCTGAGTTTGATAGTTCTATCAGAGAACTTGAGGATAGAGGTGCATTGGTTCTATGAGAAGAACTTGAGGACAGATTTGGCAAGTCTTTGAGAAGGCTTGTATGTAGAGGATTGATTTGTTCAAGAGTTGGACAGATCTGACAGACAGAGGAAGACTTGTACTAGACCGATCGACTATGTTTGGTACAGGTTGTTGAGTTGCTGTGGATGTGATCATAGAAGGCAGAGGTCTCTTAGGCTAAGCATTGAGTACAGGAGGTCTTCGATGGAAAGGAGTTCCATGTGCTGGGCAAGAGGTAGAGGCGGTTGATCTTCGAGGGATCATTTCCAGAGAGAGGGGAAGGTATCTCCTTTGAGCAGAGGCTCATAAATTTTGATTGGGGAAGGTATCTCCTTTGAGCAGAGGCTCATAAATTCTGATTGGGGGAAGGTATCTCCTTTGGGCCGAGGCTCATAAACATTGTAATTGGGAAGGATTCCCAAAGAACTTTGAGATAACTTTTAGAGAAAAGTTTTGTGGATGTAGCCCAGCCATTCTGGTGAACCACGTTAAAATTGGTGTCACTTTGTGGATGATATTGTGCATTGCTTTGATATTGCTTTGGGTATATTGCTTTACTGTTTTGAAGTATAAAGGAAAAAGTAAAAAGAGGTCTTATATTGTTCACCCCCCTCTCAGTATAAGCTTGTGTTCTTCAATTGGTATCAGAGCAGGTGCCTTCGAAAAGTTTAACAACTTGAAGGAAAAGCTAGTAAAGAACACAATGGATCATTCAAGTGGCAATGCAGAACCTATTCTTGATGGGTCAGATTTTGGTCTTTGGAGTGCAAGGATGAAGGTTCATCTAATGGCACTTGGGAATGAGGTTTGGGAAGTGATTGAAGATGAGTACACTATTCCTGAACATGGTCCTAATACTAAAGAAGAAAGGCTCCTACATCACAGCAATTCAAAAGCAATGAATGCAATCCCGAAAGGCTTACAGAAAGCAGATCTCACCAAAGTGATTCACTGCAAGACAGCTAGTGAAATGTGGAAACAATTGAAGGTGGTTCATACGAGTGATACAAATGTCGGAAAGGCCAAGTTGAGACACTTCAAAGGTATGTTTGAACAACTCAAGATGAATGATGATGAAAATATTAGTGACTACATGCTTCGTATGGATGAGGTTGTTAACTCCATGAAAGACTTAGGTCTTGAGCTTGCTGAAAATGATGTTTGTGATAAGATTTTAAGATCTCTTCCTAATAGATTTAGTGAAAATATTTCTGCTATTGAGGAAGCTAAAGATTTGGATAAGTTGAAAAAGGATGAGCTCCATAGTATACTTGCAGCATTTGAGTTGAGAACTCAAGTGAAGGTTGATGTCAAGAAAGAGGCGACTTTCAAGGCTACCAAGAATTCCAAGGGTAAACAACTTCAAGATAGTGATGAGTCTTCTAGTGATGAAGAGGCATATTACAGACAGAAAGGCAAGTTCTCTAGAAAGCACAAAAGTATGAAAAATATAAGATGTTTCAATTGTGGAAAGTTTGGTCATTATGCTACTGACTGTACTATTCCCAAGAATGAAAGTGATGAAGATAAACAGGATTCTAAGAGCAAGGATTCTGAAAAGCACAAGCATCACAGGAAAAACAAAGATGAGCACAACAATCAAGGAAAGAGGTATTCTCACAAGCACAAGAAGAGTTTCTACCTAGACAAAGCAAGTAAGTGTTCTAGTAGTGATAGTGAAAGTTCTTCAAGTGATAATGAAAATGAGATGTTGTTCATATCAGAAAAAGAGGAAGAACCGAAACATAGATTCATTATCATGAAATGTCTTAGATGTGGAAATTTTGGTCACCTTGAGGATGATTGCACAAATAATGATTTGGTTTCTAGTATGTATGAGGATGCTTCAGAAAACTATAAGGAAGATGCATGTATGGTTTTTGAAAAGGGTAGCACCTCTAGTGATAAGAAATCTGAAAAAGGCTTTGATGATTCAAAAAGCAAACAAATAGAGGAAGATATAGAGGAAGGTGAAGTAGATCTTGAAGGTGAACTTATTAGTGCTCTTAGTGCTTTGAAAAAGGAAAGAAAGAAGAATGCTAGACTCAAGGATAAGTTAGATGAATGTTGTATGGAGAGAGATGATCTTATAGAAAGTCTTGACTTCTCTATGGCTAAGACACAAGAACTCAAGGATGAGTTAGAGTCTAAGGTTCTTGAGTATAGTGAGTTAGAACAGAAAATGGCTTCTTTGAAAGAGGAAACTAAAGAGTACAAGGATAAGCTTTACAGGTTTCAAGATAGCTCCAAAAAGGTTAAGTCACTCATCAAAGGTCAAAGAAAGACAACAGATAAAACAGGCCTTGGTTTTGTTAAGCCACACAAGGAACAAGTTGGAGAGTCTAGTAAGAGACTCCAAAAGGAAGAGAGTTCCGATGAGGAAAGTATTTCAGAAAAGGAGTCCTTGAATGATAGATGCACAGAAACAGAAAATAGAATTCAGAATGAGAAGAAGAAGTTTTCAGAACCTAAGAGGTCAATTAAAGGAAAGTTTCAAGGCAGATGTTTTGCTTGTCACGAGTTTGGTCACATGGCTTCACATTGCATGGCTCAAGTGAAGGAGGTAAATGACAGTTTCAGAAGTGCTAGTTACTTTCAAGGGTATTGCTACTCTTGTCAATAGTTTGGGCACAAGGCAGTTTATTGCAAGGCAAATAACAAGAACAGGTTTGGTCAGAACAGGTTTGGCAACAGTTTGTCAATAGGTTTGGTCGAAAGTTTGCCAACAGGTTTGGTCAGAACAGGTTTGGTTAGAACTGGTGGATTCAAAGATCAGGTTTACCTCAGAGAAACAACATCGTCAAGTGTTTCAAGTGCAACAATGAAGGTCACACAATCAGACAGTGTAGAGCTGAAATTCTAGAATACAAGAACAGGAACAGTGGCATGATCAGGTCCAAGGATCAAGGCATGGACAAGAACAGGGATGAGAACAAGAACAAGAACAGTGACAGGAATAGGAATATGGACAAAGAGTTCAAGAGAAGGCCCGAAAAGGAAGTTATAGACGCTGATGATGATCAGTGCCTAATGGGAGTTTTACTCCCACCCAAGAATTAATCACCTCATCAGGAGGTGGGGGAGGGACTAAGCTAAGAGGCTCATTCTTAGTCCCGAGCCCCAAAGGTGACCCTTTGCCATTGATGACAAAGGGGGAGAGATTTGAGTAAGGGGGAGAGCCTCAAGACAGGGGGAGTTGTTTATGTTGAGTTTCTTGTTGTTGAGAAGCATGGTTTGCCATCAATGACAAAGGGGGAGATTGTTGGCAATTTTGGGTTTGAGATCCTAGCTTCTTGTCTATGAGTTGTCATTGATGTCAAAAGGAAATGGCATTAATGTTAAGAGGATGTGTTGGCTTCAAAGGTGGAAGATTCCAAGAGAATATTTTTAAGAGAATCCGGAGAGATTCCATTGGAAAGGGTTTTTATTAAAACCAATGGAGGTTCTCTTTATTATTTATTTAATTATTATTTAAAACCCTTCAAGGTTTTAATTAATTAATTATTTAATTAATTAAGGGAGAAATTATTTTTAATTTATTAAAAATACTTAAAGGTTTTTAAACCTTTTTTTATTCTTAATTTATTAAAATTATTTAAGGGTTTTTAAACCCTTTTTGAAAAGACTTTTGATTAATTTCGAAATGGTCTTTATTTTCGTCGACGTCAAGGTGTCTTCGAAGAGACTATTTATTCTCCAACTCCTAAGGTTGGAAGGCTAATTAATTCGAAATTCCTCGAATGCAATTTGCGGTGTTTGTGCTCTGTATTCGCTGTGATCGAAGGAAGACTTAGAAGCACGTGCGGTTGAAAAGTCTTCGGGAGTTTTTTTCGAGGGTGAAGTGGAGGGAAGTTCACTTGTGAACTTCGTAGCCCGCATGGGCTAGTGGCAGCGAAGGTTGTTGTTGGGCGCTGCATTGGCGGAGGTCACCGTTTCGAGTCTCGCGAGGGTGCTTTGCTAGAGTAACACACGTTTTTATTAAAACGTCTTTATGCCGCGAAATTCGGAGTTTCTTGGACAACGATTTATAAGGTGTGATTAAATTTTATGAGTTTTGGCTTTTGTGATTAGCATTGAATAAAAGCTTAGGAGAAATAAGGGCATATTTCTTTGGATGTATTTTTAAGATTATTCTTTGCTATGCTAAAATTAAAAATGGAGGTATAAGGTGTGAGTCTGTGATTGTTGATTTATTGGCATGTTATGGTGGTTGTGTTTAAAGAAGTGGAGCTAAAAGGTGTAATAAAGGAAGTTTATATTATTGCTCATTTCTTTTTATTCTAACCCTAACTTGGTTGGAAGTTTGAGAGTTGTGTGTGGTGACAGCTTGAAGGTTCAATTATCTTCTACTCCAATAAGGTATGGGCACATTCTTCTTATGAGTATGATTGGTGTATGTTTTCTAAAATAAGGTTGGAGTGAAAAGGTATTCTACTAGGTATCCTTTGGCTAGGTGTAAATCCTATTTTTTGGTTTGTTGAAGACTACTTATGCATTGTTATCCTTAAGGAGAGTTTTTGGTGAATGCATAATTTTTGGTTTGAGATAGTGGAAGCTTTGTGCACTAGGGTTTATATTTGTGAGTCTAGCTACTTGCATTGAGTTGGTGGAACCCTTGGTTGGCTGTTTTGAGTTTGATGGTTGAGTTGCTTCCATAGAGGTTGTTTGATCAAGTTATTGCTTTACTTGATTCATGATATTGGGCTTACTCCATTGAGTTGATTTGAGCAAGTTATTCTTTGCATTTGGTGATATTGTGTTGGTGGCTATTTTGTTCAAATATCTTTGGAGGGAAAAGGATTTCTACTTGTTTCCTTTTCTTGTGATGATTGGTTGAATGCTTCAAGGTTGATGTTGAGTTGAATGGTGTTGGTTGACTAAACCTTGTTTGATGAGCATTGTTGTTGAAACCCTAATTGATGGTGAAAAGAACATGAGTATCATTGTTATGTGATTCTTTGCATAGTTGGCAATTGTTGGGGTTTCATGTTCTTGAAAGAAAACATTCTATCCTATCCATTTCAGATATTGAGTTGAGTTTTCAGATTTGAGATTGAGATTGAGCTGAGTTGATTTGAGTTGAGTTTTGAGATTGGGATTTGAGTATAGAACATATTGAGTCTCTAACAATTCTCTTTATGCTTCTATGAGTTTGACAAATCACATTGGGTCTCTAACAATTCACTTTGTGATTTCCTACTAAGAAAGTTTTTCTTGGTGAGCTTGCTTGAGTTTTTGGACAGTTCCAGTGGGGACTTGTGAGTTTGGAGTGGGACTTGTGAGTTTTGACAGTTCCTGGGGACTTGTGAGATTTTGGACAGGTTCCGGTGGGGACTTGTGAGCAGATTTGGACAGGTCCCAGTGAGGACTTGTGAGCTGAGTTTGATAGTTCTATCAGAGAACTTGAGGACAGAGGTGCATTGGTTCTATGAGAAGAACTTGAGGACAGTTGGCAAGTCTTTGAGAAGGCTTGTATGTAGAGGATTGATTTGTTCAAGAGTTGGACAGATCACGGACAGAGGAAGACTTGTACTAGACCGACTAACTATGTTTGGTACAAGTTGTTGAGCTATTGTGGACGTGATCATAGAAGGCAGAGGTCTCTTAGGCTAAGCATTGAGGACAGGAGGTCTTCGATGGAAAGGAGTTCCACGTGCTAGCAAGAGGTAGAGGCAGTTGATCTTCTGAGGGATCATTTCCTAGAGCGAGAGGGAAGGTATCTCCTTTGAGTAGAGGCTCATAAATTTTGATTGGGGGAAGGTATCTCCTTTGAGCGAGAGGCTCATAAATTTTGATTGGGGGAAGGTATCTCCTTTGGGCCGAGGCTCATAAACATTGTAATTGGGAAGGATTCCCAAAGAACTTTGAGATAACTTTTAGAGAAAAGTTTTGTGGATGTAGCTCGACCATTTCGGGTGAACCACGTTAAAATTGGTGTCACTTTGTGGATGATATTGTGCATTGCTTTGATATTGCTTTGGGTATATTGCTTTACTATTTTGAAGTATAAAGGAAAAAGTAAAAGAGGTCTTATACTTGTTCACCCCCCTCTCAGTATAAGCTTGTGTTCTTCAATTGGTATCGAGTAGGTGCCTTCGAAAAGTTTAACGACTTGAAGGAAAAGCTAGTAAAGAACACAATGGATCATTCAAGTGGCAATGCAAGACCTATTCTTGATGGGTCAGATTTTGGTCTTTGGAGTGCAAGGATGAAGGTTCATCTAATGGCACTTGGGAATGAGGTTTGGGAAGTGATTGAAGATGAGTACACTATTCCTGAACATGGTCCTAATACTAAAGAAGAAAGGCTCCTACATCACAACAATTCAAAAGCAATGAATGCAATCTCGAAAGGCTTACAGAAGCGAGATCTCACCAAAGTGATTCACTGCAAGACAGCTAGTGAAATGTGGAAACAATTGAAGGTGGTTCATACAGGTGATACAAATGTCAGAAAGGCCAAGTTGAGACACTTCAAAGGTATGTTTGAACAACTCAAGATGAATGATGATGAAAATATTAGTGACTACATGCTTCGTATGGATGAGGTTGTTAACTCCATGAAAGACTTAGGTCTTGAGCTTGCTGAAAATGATGTTTGTGATAAGATTTTAAGATCTCTTCCTAATAGATTTAGTGAAAATATTTCTGCTATTGAGGAAGCTAAAGATTTGGATAAGTTGAAAAAGGATGAGCTCCATAGTATACTTGCAGCATTTGAGTTGAGAACTCAAGTGAAGGTTGATGTCAAGAAAGAGGCGACTTTCAAGGCTACCAAGAATTCCAAGGGTAAACAACTTCAAGATAGTGATGAGTCTTCTAGTGATGAAGAGGCATATTACAGCAAGAAAGGCAAGTTCTCTAGAAAGCACAAAAGTATGAAAAATATAAGATGTTTCAATTGTGGAAAGTTTGGTCATTATGCTACTGATTGTATGGTTCCCAAGAATGAAAGTGATGAAGATAAACAGGATTCTAAGAGCAAGGATTCTGAAAAGCACAAGCATCACAGGAAAAACAAAGATGAGCACAACAATCAAGGAAAGAGGTATTCTCACAAGCACAAGAAGAGTTTCTACCTAGACAAAGCAAGTAAGTGTTCTAGTAGTGATAGTGAAAGTTCTTCAAGTGATAATGAAAATGAGATGTTGTTCATATCAGAAAAAGAGGAAGAACCGAAACATAGATTCATTATCATGAAATGTCTTAGATGTGGAAATTTTGGTCACCTTGAGGATGATTGCACAAATAATGATTTGGTTTCTAGTATGTATGAGGATGCTTCAGAAAACTATAAGGAAGATGCATGTATGGTTTTTGAAAAGGGTAGCACCTCTAGTGATAAGAAATCTGAAAAAGGCTTTGATGATTCAAAAAGCAAACAAATAGAGGAAGATATAGAGGAAGGTGAAGTAGATCTTGAAGGTGAACTTATTAGTGCTCTTAGTGCTTTGAAAAAGGAAAGAAAGAAGAATGCTAGACTCAAGGATAAGTTAGATGAATGTTGTATGGAGAGAGATGATCTTATAGAAAGTCTTGACTTCTCTATGGCTAAGACACAAGAACTCAAGGATGAGTTAGAGTCTAAGGTTCTTGAGTATAGTGAGTTAGAACAGAAAATGGCTTCTTTGAAAGAGGAAACTAAAGAGTACAAGGATAAGCTTTACGAGGTTTCAAGATAGCTCCAAAAAGGTTAAGTCACTCATCAAAGGTCAAAGAAAGACAACAGATAAAATAGGCCTTGGTTTTGTTAAGCCACACAAGGAACAAGTTGGAGAGTCTAGTAAGAGACTCCAAAAGGAAGAGAGTTCGAATGAGGAAAGTATTTCAGAAAAGGAGTCCTTGAATGATAGATGCACAGAAACAGAAAACAGAATTCAGAATGAGAAGAAGTTTTCAGAACCTAAGAGGTCAATTAAAGGAAAGTTTCAAGGCGGATGTTTTGCTTGTCACAGGTTTGGTCACATGGCTTCACATTGCATGGCTCAAGTGAAGGAGGTAAATGACAGTTTCAGAAGTGCTAGTTACTTTCAAGGGTATTGCTACTCTTGTCAATAGTTTGGGCACAAGGCAGTTTATTGCAAGGCAAATAACAGGAACAGGTTTGGTCAGAACAGGTTTGGCCAGAACAAGTTTGGTCAGAACAGGTTTGGTCAGAACAGTTTGCTAGAACAGGTTTGGTCAGAACTGGTGGATTCAAAGATCAGGTTTACCTCGGAGAAACAACATCGTCAAGTGTTTCAAGTGCAACAATGAAGGTCACACAATCAGACAGTGTAGAGCTGAAATTCCAGAATACAAGAACAAGAACAATGGCATGATCAGGTCCAAGGATCAAGGCATGGACAAGAACAGAGGATGAGAACAAGAACAAGAACAGTGACAGGAACAGGAATATGGACAAAGAGTTCAAGAGAAGGCCCGACAAGGAAGTTATAGATGCTGATGATGATCGAGTGCCTAATGGGAGTTTTACTCCCACCCAAGAATTAATCACCTCATCAGGAGGTGGGGGAGGGACTAAGCTAAGAGGCTCATTCTTAGTCCCGAGCCCCAAAGGTGACCCTTTGCCATTGATGACAAAGGGGGAGAGATTTGAGTAAGGGGAGAGCCTCAAGACAGGGGGAGCTGTTTATGTTGAGTTTCTGTGTTGTTGAGAAGCATGGTTTGCCATCAATGACAAAGGGGGAGATTGTTGGCAATTTTGGGTTTGAGATCCTAGCTTCTTGTCTATGAGTTGTCATTGATGTCAAAAGGAAATGGCATTAATGTTAAGAGGATGTGTTGGCTTCAAAGGTGGAAGATTCCAAGAGAATATTTTTAAGAGAATCCGGAGAGATTCCATTGGCAAGGGTTTTTATTAAAACCAATGGAGGTTCTCTTTATTATTTATTTAATTATTATTTAAAACCCTTCAAGGTTTTAATTAATTAATTATTTAATTAATTAAGGGAGAAATTATTTTTAATTTATTAAAAATACTTAAAGGTTTTTAAACCTTTTTTTATTCTTAATTTATTAAAATTATTTAAGGGTTTTTAAACCCTTTTTGAAAAGACTTTTGATTAATTTCGAAATGGTCTTTATTTTCGCCGACGTCAAGGTGTCTTCGAAGAGACTATTTATTCTCCAACTCCTAAGGTTGGAAGGCTAATTAATTCGAAATTCCTCGAATGCAATTTGCGGTGTTTGTGCTCTGTATTCGCTGCGATCGAAGGAAGACTTAGAAGCACGTGCGGTTGAAAAGTCTTCGGGAGTTTTTTCGAGGGTGAAGTGGAGGGAAGTTCACTTGTGAACTTCGTAGCCCGCGTGGGCTAGTGGCAATGAAGGCTGCTGTTGGGCGCTGCATTGGTGGAGGTCACCGTTTCGAGTCTCGTGGGGGTGCTTTGCTAGAGTAACACACGTTTTTATTAAAACGTCTTTATGCCATGAAATTCGGAGTTTCTTGGACAGCGATTTATAAGGTGTGATTAAATTTTATGAGTTTTGGCTTTTGTGATTAGCATTGAATAAAAGCTTAGGAGAAATAAGGGCATATTTCTTTGGATGTATTTTTAAGATTATTCTTTGCTATGCTAAAATTAAAAATGGAGGTATAAGGTGTGAGTCTGTGATTGTTGATTTATTGGCATGTTATGGTGGTTGTGTTTAAAGAAGTGGAGCTAAAAGGTGTAATAAAGGAAGTTTATATTATTGCTCATTTCTTTTTATTCTAACCCTAACTTGGTTGGAAGTTTGAGAGTTGTGTGTGGTGACAACTTGAAGGTTCAATTATCTTCTACTCCAATAAGGTATGGGCACATTCTTCTTATGAGTATGATTGGTGTATGTTTTCTGAAATAAGGTTGGAGTGAAAAGGTATTCTACTAGGTATCCTTTGGCTAGGTGTAAATCCTATTTTCTGGTTTGTTGAAGACTACTTATGCATTGTTATCCTTAAGGAGAGTTTTTGGTGAATGCATAATTTTTGGTTTGAGATAGTGGAAGCTTTGTGCACTAGGGTTTATATTTGTGAGTCTAGCTACTTGCATTGAGTTGGTGGAACCCTTGGTTGGCTGTTTTGAGTTTGATGGTTGAGTTGCTTCCATAGAGGTTGTTTGATCAAGTTATTGCTTTACTTGATTCATGATATTGGGCTTACTCCATTGAGTTGATTTGAGCAAGTTATTCTTTGCATTTGGTGATATTGTGTTGGTGGCTATTTTGTTCAAATATCTTTGGAGGGAAAAGGATTTCTACTTGTTTCCTTTTCTTGTGATGATTGGTTGAATGCTTCAAGGTTGATGTTGAGTTGAATGGTGTTGGTTGACTAAACCTTGTTTGATGAGCATTGTTGTTGAAACCCTAATTGATGGTGAAAAGAACATGAGTATCATTGTTATGTGATTCTTTGCATAGTTGGCAATTGTTGGGGTTTCATGTTCTTGAAAGAAAACATTCTATCCTATCCATTTCAGATATTGAGTTGAGTTTTCAGATTTGAGATTGAGATTGAGCTGAGTTGATTTGAGTTGAGTTTTGAGATTGGGATTTGAGTATAGAACATATTGAGTCTCTAACAATTCTCTTTATGCTTCTATGAGTTTGAAAAATCACATTGGGTCTCTAACAATTCACTTTGTGATTTCCTACTAAGAAAGTTTTTCTTGGTGAGCTTGCTGAGTTTTTGGACAAGTTCCAGTGGGGACTTGTGAGAGTTTTGGACAGGTTCCGTGGGGACTTGTGAGGTTTGGACAGTTCTGGGGACTTGTGAGGTTTTGGGCAGGTTTCGGTGGGGACTTGTGAGCAGATTTGGACAGGTCCTAGCGAGAGGACTTGTGAGCTGAGTTTGATAGTTCTATCGAGAGAACTTGAGGATAGAGGTGCATTGGTTCTATGAGAAGAACCTGAGGACAGATTTGGCAAGTCTTTGAGAAGGCTTGTATGTAGAGGATTGATTTGTTCAAGAGTTGGACAGATCTGACAGACAGAGGAAGACTTGTACTAGATCGACTGACTATGTTTGGTACAGGTTGTTGAGCTACTGTGGACGTGATCATAGAAGGCAGAGGTCTCTTAGGCTAAGCATTGAGGACAGGAGGTCTTCGGTGGAAAGGAGTTCCACGTGCTGGCAAGAGGTAGAGGCAGTTGATCTTCCGAGGGATCGTTTCCAGAGCAGAGAGGAAGGTATCTCCTTTGAGCAGAGGCTCATAAATTTTGATTGGGGAAGGTATCTCCTTTGAGCAGAGGCTCATAAATTTTGATTGGGGGAAGGTATCTCCTTTGGGCCGAGGCTCATAAACATTGTAATTGGGAAGGATTCCCAAAGAACTTTGAGATAACTTTTAGAGAAAAGTTTTGTGGACGTAGCCTGACCATTCTGGGTGAACCACGTTAAAATTGGTGTCACTTTGTGGATGATATTGTGCATTGCTTTGATATTGCTTTGGGTATATTGCTTTACTATTTTGAAGTATAAAGGAAAAAGTAAAAGAGGTCTTATACTGTTCACCCCCCCTCTCAGTATAAGCTTGTGTTCTTCAATTGGTATCAGAGCAGGTGCCTTCGAAAAGTTTAACGACTTGAAGGAAAAGCTAGTAAAGAACACAATGGATCATTCAAGTGGCAATGCAGCACCTATTCTTGATGGGTCAGATTTTGGTCTTTGGAGTGCAAGGATGAAGGTTCATCTAATGGCACTTGGGAATGAGGTTTGGGAAGTGATTGAAGATGAGTACACTATTCCTGAACATGGTCCTAATACTAAAGAAGAAAGGCTCCTACATCACAGCAATTCAAAAGCAATGAATGCAATCCTGAAAGGCTTACAGAAAGCAGATCTCACCAAAGTGATTCAATGCAAGACAACTAGTGAAATGTGGAAACAGTTGAAGGTGGTTCATACAGGTGATACAAATGTCGGAAAGGCCAAGTTGAGACACTTCAAAGGTATGTTTGAACAACTCAAGATGAATGATGATGAAAATATTAGTGACTACATGCTTCGTATGGATGAGGTTGTTAACTCCATGAAAGACTTAGGTCTTGAGCTTGCTGAAAATGATGTTTGTGATAAGATTTTAAGATCTCTTCCTAATAGATTTAGTGAAAATATTTTTGCTATTGAGGAAGCTAAAGATTTGGATAAGTTGAAAAAGGATGAGCTCCATAGTATACTTGCAGCATTTGAGTTGAGAACTCAAGTGAAGGTTGATGTCAAGAAAGAGGCGACTTTCAAGGCTACCAAGAATTCCAAGGGTAAACAACTTCAAGATAGTGATGAGTCTTCTAGTGATGAAGAGGCATATTACAGAAAGAAAGGCAAGTTCTCTAGAAAGCACAAAAGTATGAAAAATATAAGATGTTTCAATTGTGGAAAGTTTGGTCATTATGCTACTGACTATACTTTTCCCAAGAATGAAAGTGATGAAGATAAACAGGATTCTAAGAGCAAGGATTCTGAAAAGCACAAGCATCACAGGAAAAACAAAGATGAGCACAACAATCAAGGAAAGAGGTATTCTCACAAGCACAAGAAGAGTTTCTACCTAGACAAAGCAAGTAAGTGTTCTAGTAGTGATAGTGAAAGTTCTTCAAGTGATAATGAAAATGAGATGTTGTTCATATCGAGAAAAAGAGGAAGAACCGAAACATAGATTCATTATCATGAAATGTCTTAGATGTGGAAATTTTGGTCACCTTGAGGATGATTGCACAAATAATGATTTGGTTTCTAGTATGTATGAGGATGCTTCAGAAAACTATAAGGAAGATGCATGTATGGTTTTTGAAAAGGGTAGCACCTCTAGTGATAAGAAATCTGAAAAAGGCTTTGATGATTCAAAAAGCAAACAAATAGAGGAAGATATAGAGGAAGGTGAAGTAGATCTTGAAGGTGAACTTATTAGTGCTCTTAGTGCTTTGAAAAAGGAAAGAAAGAAGAATGCTAGACTCAAGGATAAGTTAGATGAATGTTGTATGGAGAGAGATGATCTTATAGAAAGTCTTGACTTCTCTATGGCTAAGACACAAGAACTCAAGGATGAGTTAGAGTCTAAGGTTCTTGAGTATAGTGAGTTAGAACAGAAAATGGCTTCTTTGAAAGAGGAAACTAAAGAGTACAAGGATAAGCTTTACGAGTTTCAAGATAGCTCCAAAAAGGTTAAGTCACTCATCAAAGGTCAAAGAAAGACAACAGATAAAACAGGCCTTGGTTTTGTTAAGCCACACAAGGAACAAGTTGGAGAGTCTAGTAAGAGACTCCAAAAGGAAGAGAGTTCTGATGAGGAAAGTATTTCAGAAAAGGAGTCCTTGAATGATAGATGCACGAAAACAGAAAATAGAATTCAGAATGAGAAGAAGAAGTTTTCAGAACCTAAGAGGTCAATTAAAGGAAAGTTTCAAGGCAGATGTTTTGCTTGTCACAAGTTTGGTCACATGGCTTCACATTGCATGGCTCAAGTGAAGGAGGTAAATGACAGTTTCAGAAGTGCTAGTTACTTTCAAGGGTATTGCTACTCTTGTCAATAGTTTGGGCACAAGGCAGTTTATTGCAAGGCAAATAACAGGAACAAGTTTGGTCAGAACAGGTTTGGCCAGAACAGGTTTGGTCAGAACAGGTTTGGTCAGAATAGGTTTGGCTAAAACAGGTTTGGTCAGAATAGGTTTGGTCAGAACTGGTGGATTCAAAGATCAGGTTTACCTCAGAGAAACAACATCGTCAAGTGTTTCAAGTGCAACAATGAAGGTCACATAATCAGACAGTGTAGAGCTGAAATTCTAGAATACAAGAACAGGAACAGTGGCATGATCAGGTCCAAGGATCAAGGCATGGACAAGAACAGAGGATGAGAACAAGAACAAGAATAGTGACAGGAATAGGAATATGGACAAAGAGTTCAAGAGAAGGCCCGACAAGGAAGTTATAGACGCTGATGATGATCAATGCCTAATGGGAGTTTTACTCCCACCCAAGAATTAATCACCTCATCAGGAGGTGGGGGAGGGACTAAGCTAAGAGGCTCATTCTTAGTCCCGAGCCCCAAAGGTGACCCTTTGCCATTGATGACAAAGGGGGAGAGATTTGAGTAAGGGGGAGAGCCTCAAGACAGGGGGAGCTATTTATGTTGAGTTTCCGTGTTGTTGAGAAGCATGGTTTGCCATCAATGACAAAGGGGGAGATTGTTGGCAATTTTGGGTTTGAGATCCTAGCTTCTTGTCTATGAGTTGTCATTGATGTCAAAAGGAAATGGCATTAATGTTAAGAGGATGTGTTGGCTTCAAAGGTGGAAGATTCCAAGAGAATATTTTTAAGAGAATCCGGAGAGATTCCATTGGCAAGGGTTTTTATTAAAACCAATGGAGGTTCTCTTTATTATTTATTTAATTATTATTTAAAACCCTTCAAGGTTTTAATTATTTAATTAATTAAGGGAGAAATTATTTTTAATTTATTAAAAATACTTAAAGGTTTTTAAACCTTTTTTTATTCTTAATTTATTAAAATTATTTAAGGGTTTTTAAACCCTTTTTGAAAAGACTTTTGATTAATTTCGAAATGGTCTTTATTTTCGTCGACGTCAAGGTGTCTTCGAAGAGACTATTTATTCTCCAACTCCTAAGGTTGGAAGGCTAATTAATTCGAAATTCCCCGAATGCAATTTGCGGTGTTTGTGCTCTGTATTCGCTGCGATCGAAGGAAGACTTAGAAGCACGTGCGGTTGAAAAGTCTTCGGGAGTTTTTTTCGAGGGTGAAGTGGAGGGAAGTTCACTTGTGAACTTCGTAGCCCGCGTGGGCTAGTGGCAGCGAAGGTCGCTTGTTGGGCGCTGCATTGGCGGAGGTCACCGTTTCGAGTCTCGCGGGGGTGCTTTGCTAGAGTAACACACGTTTTTATTAAAACGTCTTTATGCCACGAAATTCGAAGTTTCTTGGACAACGATTTATAAGGTGTGATTAAATTTTATGAGTTTTGGCTTTTGTGATTAGCATTGAATAAAAGCTTAGGAGAAATAAGGGCATATTTCTTTGGATGTATTTTTAAGATTATTCTTTGCTATGCTAAAATTAAAAATGGAGGTATAAGGTGTGAGTCTGTGATTGTTGATTTATTGGCATGTTATGGTGGTTGTGTTTAAAGAAGTGGAGCTAAAAGGTGTAATAAAGGAAGTTTATATTATTGCTCATTTCTTTTTATTCTAACCCTAACTTGGTTGGAAGTTTGAGAGTTGTGTGTGGTGACAGCTTGAAGGTTCAATTATCTTCTACTCCAATAAGGTATGGGCACATTCTTCTTATGAGTATGATTGGTGTATGTTTTCTGAAATAAGGTTGGAGTGAAAAGGTATTCTACTAGGTATCCTTTGGCTAGGTGTAAATCCTATTTTCTGGTTTGTTGAAGACTACTTATGCATTGTTATCCTTAAGGAGAGTTTTTGGTGAATGCATAATTTTTGGTTTGAGATAGTGGAAGCTTTGTGCACTAGGGTTTATATTTGTGAGTCTAGCTACTTGCATTGAGTTGGTGGAACCCTTGGTTGGCTGTTTTGAGTTTGATGGTTGAGTTGCTTCCATAGAGGTTGTTTGATCAAGTTATTGCTTTACTTGATTCATGATATTGGGCTTACTCCATTGAGTTGATTTGAGCAAGTTATTCTTTGCATTTGGTGATATTGTGTTGGTGGCTATTTTGTTCAAATATCTTTGGAGGGAAAAGGATTTCTACTTGTTTCCTTTTCTTGTGATGATTGGTTGAATGCTTCAAGGTTGATGTTGAGTTGAATGGTGTTGGTTGACTAAACCTTGTTTGATGAGCATTGTTGTTGAAACCCTAATTGATGGTGAAAAGAACATGAGTATCATTGTTATGTGATTCTTTGCATAGTTGGCAATTGTTGGGGTTTCATGTTCTTGAAAGAAAACATTCTATCCTATCCATTTCAGATATTGAGTTGAGTTTTCAGATTTGAGATTGAGATTGAGCTGAGTTGATTTGAGTTGAGTTTTGAGATTGGGATTTGAGTATAGAACATATTGAGTCTCTAACAATTCTCTTTATGCTTCTATGAGTTTGACAAATCACATTGGGTCTCTAACAATTCACTTTGTGATTTCCTACTAAGAAAGTTTTTCTTGGTGAGCTTGCTGAGTTTTTGGACGAGGTTCCAGTGGGGACTTGTGAGCAGTTTTGGACAGGTTCCAGTGGGGACTTGTGAGCAATTTTGCAGTTTCCGTGGGGACTTGTGAGTAGTTTTGGATAGGTTTCGGTGGGGACTTGTGAGCAGATTTGGACAGGTCCTAGCAGAGGACTTGTGAGCTGAGTTTGATAGTTCTATCAGAGAACTTGAGGACAGAGGTGCATTGGTTCTATGAGAAGAACCTGAGGACAGTTGGCAAGTCTTTGAGAAGGCTTGTATGCAGAGGATTGATTTGTTCAAGAGTTGGACAGATCCGACGAGATAGAGGAAGACTTGTACTAGACCGACTGACTGTGTTTGGTACAAGTTGCTGAGCTGCTGTGGACGTGATCATAGAAGGCAGAGGTCTCTTAGGCTAAGCATTGAGGATAGGAGGTCTTCGATGGAAAGGAGTTCCACGTGCTGGCAAGAGGTAGAGGCGAGTTGATCTTCTGAGGGATCATTTCCAGAGCAGAGGGGAAGGTATCTCCTTTGAGCAGAGGCTCATAAATTATGATTGGGGGAAGGTATCTCCTTTGAGCGGAGGCTCATAAATTCTGATTGGGGGAAGGTATCTCCTTTGGGCCGAGGCTCATAAACATTGTAATTGGGAAGGATTCCCAAAGAACTTTGAGATAACTTTTAGAGAAAATTTTTGTGGACGTAGCCCAACCATTCTGGGTGAACCACGTTAAAATTGGTGTCACTTTGTGGATGATATTGTGCATTGCTTTGATATTGCTTTGGGTATATTGCTTTACTATTTTGAAGTATAAAGGAAAAAGTAAAAAGAGGTCTTATACTGTTCACTCCCCCCCTCTCAGTATAAGCTTGTGTTCTTCAAATTTGGATGATCTCATTTGGTCAAAAAACAATTCTTCAAGTAATCTTGCTAATCCTATGGCTTGCATCATAAAGTATGGTTTGAATATTTTTATCTCTAACTTGATATACATTTTACGTTTTTAACCCAATTATAAAATAGCTCTAAAAAAATCCTTCAATCAACCCTTTGGTCCTATTATATAATTTTTCAAATTGAGTCTAATATTCTCATATAGTAGACGTTTGTTTTAATTTGGTTAAGGCTTTTGTAAAGTCCTCATACTCACTAGTGCCAAAATAAGTGAGTAATTGGGACTCAAAGTATTTTCAAGAAGGGTCAGGAGTTGTGTTCTATAACCATTGATACCATTGTAGGGCTTTTTATTCAAAGTTAATAGATGTCATAGGGACCTATTGAGTGGTAATTTTTATGGTTTGATAGAAATTAGGATCGAAAAATAGGAAATTAATATTGTATTCAACCTTAGGAATAATAGGTTACATTGGTATTTATACTCGTAAAAATAAACGAACTTAGGGAATATAGGTAAGTTAGGGAAATAGAAGAAATAGGGAGGAAAAGAGAAAGGGAAAATGAGTTGGTTCACCTTGCCGCCCTTGCCATCCAATCCTGCCCAGTCAGCTGTCGTCCAAGTCAAACTTACCTACCCAGTCAGTTGTCATCCAAGGAGGTAAAAGGGGTAAGATCCAAAGCTTACTGTTGAAACAATTTTTTTACCTTTTTTACTCCTTTTTGCTCCTTTTACTAGCTTTATTTCTAACATTCTCCCCCTTAAAGTTGAGAGGACTGACTATATAGTCTCTCAGCTTTATATATTGAGCTTTAGCTATACCTTTGGTGAATATGTCAGTAATATTATCCAAAGTGTTACAATATTGAAGCTCAACTATTTGTTGTTCCACCATATCTCGAATGAAGTGATACTTCATATCGAAATGCTTTGATCTACTATGGTGGACTGGATTGTATGCTAACTAAATGGCACTTATGTTATCACAATACAGTCAAGTTGGACCACTCTTACTTTCTCCAATCTCTTCAAGAACTTTTCTTAACCATAGGGCATGAGTACTAGCATGAGTGATGGCTATATACTCAGCCTCAGTTTATGACCATGCTACAACAGTTTTGTTGAGTGGTATTTTCACCCAATTGTGAAAGTACACTCTCCCTTAGGATTTGGGTTCCAAATCCCCTCTTGCAAAGAAGTTAAACAAACAACTTCTCCAAGGTCTCCCCTATATTAGCATTTGCATATGTGTAATGGTAATCTCAAATAAAGATATTCAATTTAAATGCTTGGAACACCTTAGTGATTGCAAGTAATTGTAAACAAGGGGCAATGTTGGTTTATTTTACCATGAAATTTTAGTGATTGTTCATTAAACCAGAATAAACAAATGTGAATCGGCCCAGCAATGAAAATTTCCATTTTTGGATTTTTTAAAGATCTGCAATAAAAAGCAACTTCGGTGAATTTTTTTAAAATACTAAACAACTCCGAAAATGAAATTTCAAATTGCGTATTTGAAGTATGAAGTATAACCTACGCAATGGTTACATTATTTTTTTGTATTTTGAAGCCTTTTTTTTATATTTATTTTAATGTCTAAATATTAAAATAAAGTTAAAATTTCTTGAAGTAAAATGCAGAAAAAAATGAAAATGCATTCAAGTATGATGCTATCCTATTCCGACAAAACCGAAGATATGAGGTTTTCATGCATGCAACCTAACCTATTGGACCTGCAAAACAAGCACAATCCGGATAAGCTAAGTGCTGGCTCCTAAGGATTTGAATGAGGTTTTCAGATTTAAGCATTCGCATGCAGCAACCAAGAAAATACTTGCATCAACTACATTTACAAGCCTAAAATCTGAAAAGGGAAAAATAGACATTTAATCTTGCATGCAAAAAATGACTCCTTCTTTCTTGCCCATAAAATGCAAATTTTTGAACAATTCTGCATTAAAAATATGTCCTGTTACAATAGCAGAATCTCTGGTTTTTCTCAAAACCAACAAAAGGGGAAGAAAAACACTCCACAACAGGCCCAGAACGGCTAATCACCCTCAACTCTGCAACCCTGCTCGCAGCGGTTTTCGACCTCCGTACCAATCTGTGCCTCTGTGTTTTATACTTGCTGGCAAATTGCTTCTCCTTCCACGACGGTTCGTTTCATTTCCCAGATTGCATCGTTTCGTATTCCCCGTCTCATCGTTATCTTTGACTTTCTGTTCGATGTCTTAAACGTTTAATCTTCTCCATGAACTGTAACGCCTTTGTCGCCCTTACACTTTTATGCCACGTGTTCCATGCTTCTCTGCATGTTTCGTAACTACCCCCTATAAATCGTGACCAAAAATAGCATGTCGCGATATCGCGATGCTTTTTTGCATGCAGCTTTGCTCTTCTACCTGCATCGCGAAAATGAGACATGTCATGAAATCGTGACATTTTTCGGCCAACAGCCTTGTCCGCCACCATGCACAGTGAAAATGAGACATGTCACGAAATCGTGACATTTTCCTGTATGCAGCCTTGTTCATCCTCATGCATCGCAAAAATGATACATGTCACGAAATCGTGACATTTTTCTGTTATCGGGCCATGCAGGTGCAACCTGTCACGAAATCGTGACGTTTTTCTGCTTTGGGCTATGCAAATGCAACCTATCATGAAATCGTGATGTTTTTCTCTATCGCTGGGTTTTGTTGCACTTAGCCGCGAAAATGTGACATGTCACGATATCGCGACAACTTTTCATTCCGTACACTTTGGCTCTACATGAGTTCTCTTCTCCTTTTTTCGAAATCGTGACGCCTTTCTCTTTTGGGCCATCTCGCTGCTTTCTGTCATGAAATCATGACACTTTTTCATTTTGCTGTCTAGCTGCTTTCTGTCACGAAATCATGACGCTTTTCTCTTTTGGGCTGTCCAGCTGCTTTCTATCATGAAATCGTGACACTTTTTCATTTCGGGCTGTCCAGCTGCTTTCTATCGTGAAATCGTGATGCTTTTCTCTTTCGTACTGTCTAGTTGCTTTATGTCACGAAATCGTGACCTTCCCAACCCCATTTTCTCTAAATCCGACACATTTCCCTTCGATCGCTCTTGTCGTCATCATGAATAGCAAAAATGAGACATGTCACGATATCGTGACAACTTTACCTTGCCGTACCATTTCGTCGCTTTGACCGTGAAAATGTGACATGTCACGATATCGTGACATATTTCCACTTTGTCTTTCTCTCTTCTCGAGAATTATGATTTCATGACATGTCGCGATATCATGACAATTTTCCATTTTTGCCGTGATGGAGCAACATGTCGCGATATCACGACAACTTTTCATTTGACCGCGACGGAGCAACATGTCACGATATCGTGACAACTTTTCATTTCTAGTCGCGACGGAGCAACATGTCATGATATCGTGACAACTTTTCATTTCTAGTCGCGACGGAGCAACATGTCGCGATATCATGACAACTTTTCATTTTCGGCCGCGACGGAGCAACATGTCGCGATATCGCGACACTTTTTCATTTTCGGCCGCGACGGAGCAACATGTCGCGATATCGTGACACTTTTTCATTTTTGTGATATTTTGCTTTTTCCTTGATTTTTAGCATCTGGGCCACTGTGGTCTTCTTTGAAAGCATGCAAAAAAGGTGGGTCCCCAATTTTGGGGTGTGTTGTGGATCAGCCACAACAAATGGTGACTCTGCTGTCAAATGCTCCTGAGCATTTTGGTGAGAACCCAACCTGAAATATACAAGCTTAGATACAGGCATCAACACATCAAAGATAAACAAATACCAATAGATCAGAAATACATGAAACATCAGAATCATTAAGTATCAGCTCGGTGTGTGCAATGTGTTTCATTCCCTATCACTTGAACTTGATCAACATTCCATTGTCAGTTTCACTTATGATTTGTATGCAAGGCCATGAATGATTTGTGCAGGACTTGATGTATGATGGAGATGCTAGAGATATAACAACCTGCTTTACAAAGGCTCAAACCTTCTAATATCATGAACAAACATATTAAAGCTGTCAAACCCTCTTAGGACCAAATATATGTGTACTGAATTAATTTACTAGATCCCAAAGTTGGTTATGTGTCACTACCATCTTGAACCCATGTGCAAGTGAAAGTGAAATCAGAACTTTGGGGAATAGGATTCCCAACCTAAGCGAGATGGGAATTTAACCCTATCCTTACTATTCTAATTTGGAGTTCATTACCTCATCTTGAACAAAATAATTTAACCTGTTATGGATGAAATGGTCAGGCTAGTCTATCCATATGAGCAATCAGTGGTCTTGCTTTTAGACAAGACATGTTGCCACGCATGAGCATACTTAACCCCATAATCCCTGACTTGGCTTTCATTCATTCTTTTCTCTTTTATTTCTTGGACCTTTGGGATGACTACCCATCCTTGCTAGGGACATGTAGTACGATCCTTCCAATCCAATATTAATATGAAATGGGAAATATTAATTTTTTATTTCTTGGACCTTTGGGATGACTACCCATCCTTGCTAGGGACATGTAGTACGATCCTTCCAATCCAATATTAAGACAAAATGGGAAATATTAGTCAATTTTATTACTTGGACCTTTGGGATGACTACCCATCCTTTGCGAGAGGACATGTAGTACTATCCTTCCAATCCAAGTTTTATGATGAAGTGGGAAAAATGGAAGCTTTGGGGAATCGGATTCTCAACCTAAGCGAGATGAGAATTATGTCCTATCCTTACTACTCCATGTAGGTCAAATCAGAGCTTTGGGGAGTTGGATCCTCAACCTAAGTTTGATGAGGATTTAACCCTATCCTTACTACTCTGGTTTTAGGCTTTAAGCTTTTATGGGAGTGGTAAAAACCACTTTTTCAAGGATTATGTTGCATGATAGGACAGACATGAAATATTCTTTTCACCTCACCTTTTCATCCAAGTATGGTTTTGACCATTTTGCTCAAGATTCTTTTTAATGTGCATGGAATGTGCTTGGTTCAAGATAGCTTGGGCAGCAGTTCCCAACCTTAGGATCCTTTTAATATATGTTATGTAATAATCCTAAGAGGATTCAACACCTTCTCAATAATTGCCCATGGAATGAAAATGTAACTCAGATGACATGTATATGCAATGTGGAATATGACATGAGATATGAATGCACTACTTCTTTTGGAATATATCATCTATTTTACCATAATGTGCAAAACTGACAACTTCATGCATCACAAGATCCAAACGATAATATTTAAATGTTTGTGTTACTTGTGGAGCTTTCTACAACACAATTCCAATGTTTCATATTCTCCTGATTTTAGGCATAAGTTGACATCTCAAATTTTCTTTTTTTATTTTTTTATCAAAACAAACTAAACATGTCAAATGAAATCAAACACACAACTTAAATCCTAATCCAAATAGCAATCCCAAAATGAAACTTGAAAACACAAACCCAAACCAAAACCAAAATCTATATACAATATAGTACAAGATGATGCCAAGCTTGGACTATTACTTTCCTGGATCCCAAACATGATTAGAACATTTCAAAAGACATATGTCACAATACACATGCCAAATGTTGTAGGAATCCAACAACAATAAGATCAAACCAAGCAATGCAACAAATTTCAACTTGCCATGCTCACCATACCAATTTGATTTAGTTCTATTACCAACATCATAGGTGAGATTCAAATCAAATTGATTAGACAATGGTTGGTATTCAATTTTATTTTGTCTATTCTTTAAAGTGCAAGTTTCATCATTCCATTCATGATTTAGAAGTAGGCTTTCCTTTTCAAATGTGAGATATTGCAAACAAGAGCCTATTTCTAAAAGTCTTGAATTCAAATTATTTTTCGAGATTTTAAAACCATCAAAATCAATCAAAGCTTGACAAACATCACCAAGATTTGACATTTCATCATCAATGACATTAGCATCCAAAGGGACATCATGTAACCCATCACTTAAAATTTTTGTGGCTACTACCAAAGGTAAAGATTTCACCTTGTCACCCATACTCAACCCATCATGATTAGAATTTATCACAACTTGATGAGTGTTAGTAGCTTTTTCTTTTTCTTCATTGTCTTCTTCATCATCCAACACCTGTTCAAAAACACCAAAGTTAGGCACCCAATCAAACATGCGTCCATATTTTTCAAAACAAGAGCCTAATTTTTCAAGATATGTGTCACGTGACACCTTTCCATGATCAATGGCTTGAGTTGCCTCAAAATCCATATTTTCATTAGGATCATCAATAGTATTAAACCCACACCACCTAGGTTTTGTAATTTCATCATTTTGAGATGGCATAGACATTGTAGAAACAATAGGTGGATCAAGATTTTCTATTTCTTGCCCCTCAAGGGGAACAAAAACAATTGATTCTCCTTCTTGATCCATGGTAGTAAAATCATTATCCTTCTCCAACCTTTGATGAGATTCCAACCCTTCTTCCAAAACATTCTCAGATTGTACAGGACTTGTAATATCCTCATGTGAAAGGGCAATTGTATCATCCTGCATATCAATAGGCACACAAAATTCATCAGAAGGCTTGGAGTGAGCATACTCTTCCCAAGAATCATAATGATCATCTTTCAAAATCAAATTGTGATGCTCAACTATTTCTTCATCATCTTTTAATTCATCAACATGTTTCTCATCAAATTTATCTTCACCTTCCTTAGATGGTTCAATTACTTCCAAAATTGGGTTATTGCTTGTATTCAAATTGATAAGGCTATCATAATCCACATGTGTAACCCATGATTCACGTTTAACATGATTTGGAAGGTGTGAATTTTCTAGGCCATTACTTTCAACAATGTCATCCAATGTGTCATCCGAAACAGATTCATCCTCATAGAATTCATCTTTTGGTGAGTCAAGGGTTTCCAATCTGTCACATGTTTCAATACTAGTTGGATCCATTACCCCTCCCTTGCCTAAAATCATATTCTTGTGAAAATCATTGAAATTGATTTTAGAAACATCTTTTGAATCAAGATGAGTATTTTGAAGTTGATTCATACTTAAGAAAGATGGTGGATCTTGCATAGTAGGTTGAGGATTTTGAAATTGATTGAAGCTTGGGAATGATTGTTGATTCTGAAATTGATTCACACTTGAATTTGGTTGAGGTGGATAAATCATTGGGTGGGTAAAGGAGGTATTAAATGATTGAATATTATACGATCCAAAACCCACACCATAATTTTGACAACTCAATTGTTGCTCAATTGCCATTGCTTGAGTATAGGCTTGTGACAAAGATGTGATTTGAGGCATCCCTCGCAAATATGTGGAAATGAGTGGGTCAAGAGCATTTACATATATTTGGAGAGCCATTTCTTCTTGAAGAGCATAAAATGTCACTAATTGAGCATATAATCCAAAGAACCTTTCAGAAAATGACTTCACATTTTCACCTGGTCCTTTTTTAATAGTGAAAAACTGCTGATACATGCGGATTGGGTCAACTTGCTCTTTGTTGAATTGATTAAGAAATGCTGCCTCTAGCTGAGCCCAAGAAGTGATAGACCCTAAGGGCAGACTTGTAAACCAATCATATGCCACTTTGTCCAAGGTGTAAGGGAACATTTTACAAACCACATCATCATACCAAATTGTTAAGTGATTCACAACAAATTTGAATGCTTGAATGTGTTCTCTTGCAGTATTTGTCCCGTTAGACAAAAATCGAGGAAGACATCTCTCAAAACCAACGGGCAAATAATGTTGAACTCCTGGTATGTTCAATGGGCTACCTGTCATCCACGGTGAAAACATAGCCATTAGTGAATCTTAAAGAATATAACTTTAATACCCAAAAAAAATTCTTTTTATTTATTTATTTATTACTTTTTTTTTTTTAAATCAAATCAAATCACATTATTCCTCTATGAACAATCAAAGCGTTAGGAAAGTGCATAGCAATTCACGTCCTCCTTTTGACAGTACAAGGTTGTATTGTTAAAAGAGGGCTAAAGATAATAACCAATAGGGCATGAAATATTCAAAATTTAAATCCCTATAGCATTTAAATCAATCTGAAATAAACCGGTTCAGGCCCTCCTTCTAGCGCCAAAATGTTGAGTGGTATTTTCACCCAATTGTGAAAGTACACTCTCCCTTAGGATTTGGGTTCCAAATCCCCTCTTGCAAAGAAGTTAAACAAACAACTTCTCCAAGGTCTCCCCTATATTAGCATTTGCATATGTGTAATGGTAATCTCAAATAAAGATATTCAATTTAAATGCTTGGAACACCTTAGTGATTGCAAGTAAGCTGTAAACAAGGGGCAATGTTGGTTTATTTTACCATGAAATTTTAGTGATTGTTCATTAAACCAGAATAAACAAATGTGAATCGGCCCAAGAATGAAAATTTCCATTTTCGGATTTTTTAAAGATCTGCAATAAAACAACTTCGGTGAATTTTTTTAAAATACTAAACAACTCCGAAAATGAAATTTCAAATTGCGTATTTGAAGTATGAAGTATAACCTACGCAATGGTTACATTATTTTTTTGTATTTTGAAGCCTTTTTTTTATATTTATTTTAATGTCTAAATATTAAAATAAAGTTAAAATTTCTTGAAGTAAAATGCAGAAAAAAATGAAAATGCATTCAATATGATGCTATCCTATTCCGACAAAACCGAAGATATGAGGTTTTCATGCATGCAACCTAACCTATTGGACCTGCAAAACAAGCACAATCCGGATAAGCTAAGTGTTGGCTCCTAAGGATTTGAATGAGGTTTTCAGATTTAAGCATTTGCATGCAGCAACCAAGAAAATACTTGCATCAACTACATTTACAAGCCTAAAATCTGAAAAGGGAAAAATAGACATTTAATCTTGCATGCAAAAAATGACTCCTTCTTTCTTGCCCATAAAATGCAAATTTTTGAACAATTCTGCATTAAAAATATGTCCTGTTACAATAGCAGAATCTCTGGTTTTTCTCAAAACCAGCAAAAGGGGAAGAAAAACACTCCACAGCAGGCCCAAAACGGCTAATCACCCTCAACTCTGCAACCCCGCTCGCAGCGGTTTTCGACCTCCATACCAATCTATGCCTCTGCATTTTATACTTGCTGGAAAATTGCTTCTCCTTCCATGACGGTTCGTTTCGTTTCCCAGATTGCATCGTTTCGTATTCCCCGTCTCATCGTTATCTTTGACTTTCTATTCGATGTCTTAAACGTTTAATCTTCTCCGTGAACTGTAATGCCTCTGTCGCCCTTACACTTTTATGCCACATGTTCCGTGCTTCTCTGCATGTTTCATAACTTCCCCCTTGTAAATCGTGACCAAAAATAGCATGTCGCGATATCGCGACGCTTTTTTGCATGCAGCTTTGCTCTTCTACCTGCATCGTAAAAATGAGACATGTCACAAAATCACGACATTTTTTGGCCAACAGCCTTGTCCGCCACCATGCACAACGAAAATGAGACATGTCGCGAAATCATGACATTTTCCTGTATGCAGCCTTGTTCGTCCTCATGCATCGCGAAAATGATACATGTCACGAAATCGTGACATTTTTCTGTTATCGGGCCATGCAGGTGCAACCTGTCGCGAAATCGTGACGTTTTTCTGCTTCGGGCTATGCAAATGCAACCTGTCACGAAATCACGATGTTTTTCTCTATCGCTGGGTTTTGTTGCACTTAGCCACGAAAACGCGACATGTCGCGATATCGCGACAACTTTTCATTTTGTACACTTTGGCTGCTTTCTGTCGCAAAATCGCGACGCCTTTCTCTTCCATTCCATCTGGCTGTTTTCTGTCGTGAAATCGCGACGCCTTTCTCTTTCGGGCTGTCTCGCTGCTTTCTATCGTGAAATCGTGACACTTTTTCATTTCGGGCTGTCCAACTGCTTTCTATCGTGAAATCATGACGCTTTTCTATTTTGGGCTGTCCAGCTGCTTTCTGTCATGAAATCGTGACACTTTTTCATTTCGGGCTGTCCAACTGCTTTCTGTCACGCAATCGCGACGCTTTTCACCTTTTGGGCTGTCTGGCTGCTTTATGTCACGAAATCATGACACTTTTTCATTTCGTACCACTTTGCTATTTTTTGTCGCAAAATCGTGACACCTTTCTCTTTCCGACTGCTCTTGCTGTATTTGGCCGCGAAAACGCGACATGTCACGAAATCGCGACATGTCGTGAAATCGCGACATATTTTCCTTCCATACCATTTCGCTGCTTGGAGCCGCGAAAACGTGACCTGTCGCAATATCGCAACAAATTTTCATTTTTCGGCCGCGACAGAGCAACATGTCGTGATATCGCAAAAAATTTTCATTTCTGGCCGCGACGGAGCAACATGTCGCGATATCGCGACAACTTTTCATTTCTAGCCACGACGGAGCAACATGTCGCAATATCACGATAACTTTTCATTTCTAGCCATGACGGAGCAACATGTCGCGATATCACGACAACTTTTCATTTTCGGCCGCGATGGAGCAACATGTCGTGATATCGCGACACTTTTTCATTTTCGGCCGCGACGGAGCAACATGTCGCGATATCATGACACTTTTTCATTTTTGTGCAATTTTGCTTTTTTCTTGATTTTTAGCATCTGGGTCACTGAGGTCTTCTTTGAAAGCATGTAAAAAGGTGGGTCCCCAATTTTGGGGTGTGTTGTGGATCAGCCACAACAATTTTGTTTCTTGGAACTCCATGTAATTAGTCCTGATCCTAGACTAAAACAATTCCCTGATGTAGATTTCCTGTCATCTATGTTGCTGCCCCAATCACTATCACTGAAGCCAACTAATTTTATAGAATTACATTTTTGGTAATGGATTCCAAAATCCAATGTACCTTTTACATATCTTAAAATTAGTTTACTTGCTTGTAAATGCAGCTCAGATGGACTAGCCATAAACCTTGAAACTAGAGAAACAACATATTGAATATCGGGCTTGGTGTTTGAGAGAAACATCAGACTCCCAACCATGCTTCTGTAAGTGGTCATGTCAACCTTTGATGCTCCATCATCCTTGCTCAATTGGATCCCATGTCCAATAGGAGTTGTAACTGATTTACATTGCTCCATGGAAAATTTCTTGATCATATCTCAAGCATACTTGTGTTGACATATGAAGATTCCTTTATTTGATTGATGCACTTCCATCCCTAGGAAGTATCGCATTAAACCAAGATCTTTCATCTCGAACTATTTCATCATGGAGTTTTTGAACTCCATATTCATTTTATTGTTACTACCCATAAATATTAGATCATCCACATACAAACAAACTATGAGAATGTCTACTCCATGCTTTAGGTAGTACAAAGTTGGTTCACTTTTGCTTCTTGTGAATCCATACTCTCTGAAATAGCCATAAATGCATGAGTACCAAGCTCTTGGTGATTGCTTGAGGTCATAAAGTGCTTTCTTCAATTTGTAAACAAGATTCTCTTTTCCCTGTTCTTGGAAACCTTGAGGTTGTTGAACATAAACCTCTTCTGTCAAGTATCCGTTCAGAAAATCACTCTTTCCATCCATGTGTTGAACATTCTATCCTTTATGGGTTGCTAAGGAAAGAACTGATCTGATTGTCTCTTGTCTTGCAACAGGAGCAAAAGTCTCCTCATAGTCAATGCCATATTTTTGAGTAAAATAGTTTGCTACTAGTCTCGCCTCATGCCTTTCAATGTTTCCATCAACATTGTACTTGGTCTTGTAGACCCATTTACATCCAACACATTTTTTACCTTTGGGTAGCTTTACTAGCTCCCATGTATCATTATTTTTTATAGAGGTTATTTCCTCTTTCATGGCTTCTTTTCGTACATTTTGAGTACATGCCTTCTCATATCTAGCTGGTTCTAGTTGTGCACTAGCCAATAAAGCATAATTTACTACATCCCTCTAGGTTCTTGGGAGTTATCATCCCCATACAATTGTAAATTCTCAAGTTGCTGCAGAACTGAATTCATTTCACTAGCTTGGCTTCTAGTGAATCTTCTTTGGAAATTTTGATCTAGCATCTGAAAGGAAGGATGATGTTGTAAAGTTCTTCTGCCTCTTGATGGAGATTCAATGTCCATCGGTGAAGAATTTACTGATCTCTATGGAGAAGGACTTGGACTGGTGGTTGATGTACTTGATGTAGTAATCCTGCTTGTCCTTGGAGGGGGTGGTGTGCCTTTCTTGGTAGACACCTGTTGTACCTGCTATATTTGTGAATAATTTACATCTTGGGACTCATCATCAACAAAAATTCTTTGATGACCCCATTCTCCCCCTTCATCAAAAATTACATCCCTGGAGAGTATAACTTTATGAGTCTTGGGATTGTAGAGTCTATATGCCTTTGTAGACTCACAATACCCTACAAATATACAAGCTTGAATTTTTGCATCAAGCTTCTTCCTTTTCTCATCAAGAATGTGTGCATATGCTAAAGAACCAAACACTTTGAAGTGCTTTACATTAGGTTTCTTTCCGTACCACACCTCATAAGGAGTGACACCATCTAAACTAGAAGTAGGACTTATATTTAGAATATATACGTTGGTTCTTATAGCCCCTACCAAGTACATGTGAGTTAGATGCTTAGTCTATAACATCGATCTTGCCATCTCAACTATGGTGCGGTTTTTTCACTCTGCCACACCATTCTGTTGTGGCGTATAGGCAGTGGTAAATTTCCTTTTGATCCCACTTGCTTTACAATATTTCAAGAATGCTTTTGAGGAGTATTCACCTCCTCGATCTGTCCTAAGACATTTTACATAATTTCCACTTTGATTCTCTACATTGTTTCTAAAATCTATGAAGCAATCAAAATATTCATCTTTATGTTTCAAAAAATAAATCCAGCACATTCTAGAGAAGTCATCTATAAAAGTGAGAAAATAAGAATATTTTCTGAGACTCTGTGTTTGCATTGGTCCATAGATGTTTGAATGTACTAACTGAAGTGGATAGTTGGCTCTCCACGCTTGTCCTTTTAGAAACTTTGACCTTGAGTGCTTTCCCAAAGCACATCCTTCACAGACCTCCTTTTGTTCATCGATTTTGGGAAGTCCTGTCACCATAGCTTGAGAAGTTAGAAGTTTCAAGCTAGCAAAAATAATGTGACCATATCGCAAGTGCCAAAGCACACTTGGATTTGTTATAGCTATATTTGCAATTTGAGCTCCCCCTGGCTCATTAAATTTGAGAGGGAATAACATGTTCTTGGTCATGGGGACCTCTGTGATGACACGATTACAATTATTTTTATCAAAAATGATACATTGTCCTTCATCAAATACAAGTTTATAATTGTTCTCCATCATTTGCCCAACACTTAGCATATTGTGTTGGAGCTTTGGAGTGTAATAGATGTCATGCACTTTCTTTAGTCCTTCTTTGGTTGGAACCTCCATGGCTCCAATACCCTCTACTTGCAATGTCTTATCATCCCCTAATTTGATTTGGGATTTATAAGTGGAATCTAGAGTAGCAAATAAATGTTCTTTGTCACTCATATGGTTTGAACAACCAGTATCCAGAATCCATGTGTCATTTAGATTCTATTATGATTGTCCATATGACAAAAAAATATTAGAGGTATCATCTTCTTCTCAATAATTACCATATTTACTATTGCTACCTTGTGAAGATTTTGACTAGCAGTCAAGAGCGAAGTGACCTGGCTTGCCACAGTTGAAAAAATTTTATTTGGACTTGTCACTTCCTCACCCTTGATTTCCACTTTGTCTTGGATTTCCTCCTCGATTTTTATTTCCACCTCTTTGTTGATTGCCTCCTCTATTGGAATTGCCTCATCTGTTCTAATTGCCTCCTCTATCATTGATTTTGCCTCTACCTCTTTGATTGCCTCTGCCTTGACCTCTTCCTCGTCCTCTTCCATTGTTTTCATTGGAATTGAAGGCCTTATCATCTCCTCCATAGCTAGTTGAAGGAGTTTCAGGAAACCTCTCTTCATGTGACATTAACGATCTGATTAATGCATCGAATGTTAAAAGAGAAAGATCTATTTGTGTGTAAGTGTTCGCAACACTTTTGTTACAATTATATCAGGCTTGATTGCTTCACCTAGTGTAACCATTTTATCTACTATTGCTTTTACTCTAACACAATAATCACTAACTTTTTCATCATCTTTCATTCGAAGATTTTCAAAATCTCTCTTCAGTGTTTGAAGCCTTACTTGCTTCACTTGATTACTACCTTGGAATCCATCACTCAATGCTTTCCATGCGTCTTGAGTAGTCGTACAAGCAGTAATTCTAGGAAATATGCTTTTCTCCAATGCGGCTTGGAGATGAGAAAGAGCAGATGAGTTGCTCTTTTTCTCTTCTTTTCAAGTTTTCTTGTCTCTGTTGCATTAAGTGTGGTCTAGTTTGTGGGCTTTGTATAGCCTTCCTCTATGATGTCCCACAAACCTCTTCCTATGAGCAGGGTCTTCATATTTATAGACCAGTACTCATGGTCATAACCGTTAAATTCTAGGATAGGTAAGCTATTGTGTGAGGCCATAGTTACCAAAAACTCTCTTTATTTCATGGTTACAAAAGTACTTTGCTGAATGAAATAAAGAAGAAGGAAGAAGGAAGAGATTACAAATTTAAGTCAAATATGACTTGTTCTACTCTATCATTGATTGCTTGCTCCTCTTGATGTGGGGATGCAATCTCTTGATTTGCAAAGTTATCTGCCACTTCTTCTTCATCGTCACTTATTGGTATGATTTCCGGTGATGGTGGTTCTAGGATTTCCACTAAAATGTTGTAGTGTGTGTACTCTAATTCTTATGGTGCAGCTTGGATGGTGTAGCTTGGATGGATTCTGATTGTTCAAATTGACTTCTAAATGAATTATCTTCAAAATATGCTTCGTACCCTAAGTTAGGATGCCTTTGATGTGCGATTACTGCATTTTGAAGTTGACTAAACACAATGTTGAGTCCATAACCTCTTACCTTTTCATCAAACCTTTATGCACCTTCTCTTGCTAGAATTGCACATAAGGAATGATAACACCCATTAGGTCTGATCATCAAATACCTTTTACAAAATACTAAGCCTCTTAGGCTTATTACACACTTTTTCCTCTTAGGAAAGTTATCAATTTCTCTTTCAATCTCTGAGTATTTCAAAAAAAAGTGAAATGTACAATCTCTTTGTGGATGACAATATTAAGCCTTCAAGGCTTTTACAACAAAATTTTAAAATTTAAACTTATTAAAAAACATTAAATATTCATATTTAATTAAAAATAATTTTATAATCATTAAAACCTAAGTTTTAAAATAATTATAAATTAATTTTTATTAAATTAATATTTAATAATTTTAAATTTCTAAAGTTTAAATAATAAAAAAATTTAAACAAAATTTATCTCTAGCCCATTCGAACCCGTGACCTCTTGATAGTCACAAAACCTTAGAGCAATGCACCACAGAGTTTAATTTAAAACTCAAAGGATTTGGGATCCTTTTCAACTATGCTTTCCAGGCGATTTCAAAAAAACAAAGCAAAATAGTGCCTAGCGGGATTCCAACCCATGACACCCAGATCACAAGCGCTGTGCCTTAGCCGCTCGAGCTACACCCATGGCTGAGTATAGAGGAGGAGGATTTTGTATTTAACAAGCTCTTGTCACTAATTGCAAAGAAAAAATAACAATAATCCCACATTCAGTAGGATGGAGACAATGCAAGGGTTTATAACCCTAGGCACACACCTTTTGAAATGATTGCCTTCGAGCAATCAACGATCGCACATTTTGCCTTCGATTAGCCAATCGTTCCTCGCCACGTTGCTCCCTTCGTTGCCATGTTGTTTGTCCGCATCAGCTTCTAAGTCATCCAGTCAGTGTGGGTCTTGTTCTCCTCTTGCCATGTATCGCTCTCTTATTGGTTCTCCTGCATCTCTCCTGTCTCTGTGTGCTTGCTGTGCTGGCCTACTCTAGACTTTGCATCTATCTACGTGCTTTGGGACTCTCTCACCTCAAGCTATGTGTTGCAGGCCCCACCTCGACCTCGCTACAGGCTGTGTGCTACGAGCTTCTCTCTCCTCAGTCCTCAGGCTTCCCTCGCCTCACTTCTCGTGCCCTCTCAGCTTTGGCTCTAATACCAGATATGGTTTGAGAGAAATTAGGAGCAAAAAATAGGAAATTAATATTGTATTCAACCTTAGGAATAATAGGTTACATTGGTATTTATACTCGTAAAAATAAAAAAACTTAGGGAATATAGGGAAGTTAGGGAAATAGAAGAAATAGGGAGGAAAAGAGAAAGGGAAAATGAGTTGGTTCACCTTGCCACCCTTGCCATCCAATCCTGCCCAGTCAACTACCGTCCAAGGAGGTAAAAGGGATAAGATCCAAAGCTTACCGTTGAAACAATTTTTTTACCTTTTTTACTCATTTTTGCTCCTTTTACTAGCTTTATTTCCAATAATTTTACCCAATTGCAAAACCACACTCACAGTTAGGATTTTGATTAGAAAACCCTCTCTTGCAAAGAAATAAACATTTCTCCAAGGTTCCTTTTACTTAATGTGTGCATGTATGCTTATGAAAATGTGTTAAATAAGTACTAGAACACCTTAGTGATTTGCAAGCAACTGTTAACAAGGGGCCTGTGTTGATCTTACTTTGATTTTGCCATGCTTTTATTGTTCATTAATTAAAAGGGCTTGATTTCCCTTATGTGCAAAAATAAAATGATGAATGAATGCATGAAATTGATCCTAATTCATTTTTTATTTTTGATTTGTTAAAGTGATCTATCCCTTGAATCCCTGTTAGCAGATTCCTTTTATCTTAAATTAAACATGTTCTGTTAACAAGTGTTGTGGAAAACCACTTCATTTTATCTTTGATTTAATGTAAATTGGAGTCAGTACTTGTTGTTAGCAGATTCTTTTTATCTTCAGATTAAAATATTGTTGTTAGCAAGTGTTGTGGAAAACCACTTCATTTTATCTTTGCCTTAATGTGAGATTGGAGTTAGTAAATCCCTCCCTTGAATGCAAATTGATTTTATCTTGGATGGTTAAGCTCTGTCCGAGCAAGAAAATAAAGTGACTGAATCTAAATGTGAAATGTGAATCCTGAATGATGCTTCAATTCATTTTATCTTGCATGGTTAAACATATTTTAGTCTTGCATTGTTTAAACAGAATTTTAATCTTGCATTGTTAAATCAAGAAAATGATAAGACTTGTGAAGTGCAAAAATCTGCTTTGGAACTTTAAATAAAATGCTTTAATCAAAGAAAATGCACCCAAATAATTTAATTAGTTAACCTTAAGAACAAAATTATTTGGGTATTCTTATTACTCCAAAACCCTCATTAATGATTTTTTTTGTGCAAAACGAAATAGCATTTTAGGGCTTTGAGTGCTTGATTGGAACTTGAACAAAAATAAAATAAAAGATAAAAAATATAACAAAAGCTAGGGTTAGAGAAAAGAAATAAAACGAATCTGAAATAAAACGAAAACAAAAATGCAGAAAAGAAATGAAGGTGAGCTACTATAAATTTTATTCCTCCTTGTCCTACAAAAAAGAGAAGATCATGAACATAAAAAAAATGAAACCAAATTAGACTTGCATCCACACAATCTAAATCGGGTTAAGTGCGAGAGTCTAAGGAAATAAACCATACATTAATCGCCTTAAATGATGCAACCATTAACATGCATAAACATCATCTAATGAAATCAACATATGGAGGAGAAAAATATTCAATAAAAACTTTCATTCAAAACCTTCTGTCTTTGTTTACAAGGTGAGGAATTCCATAGCAGCAGCTAAACAAATCTTCCAATCCTCTTCCCATGCTTCTGCTCCAAAAATTCCAGCCCCCTGTTTCCTTTGCTTCTATGGCCTTTTAAAGCTTTCCAACAATAAAGGAAACTCTTCATTTCATTTTCCCCCCTTTTCCTTTGGCTTAGTCACGTAACTTCTTCTTTGTAACTGCAATATCTTCCAAATGAAATGCTTCTTCCATAATGATTTTTGCCAATAATAAATTGGTAAATATCTTCCAAATGAAATACTTCTTCCATAATGTTTTTTCCAATAATAAATTGGTAAATATCTTCCAAATGAAACGCTTCTTCCATAACGTTTTTTGCCAACAATGAATTAAATAATGCTTTTCTTTTATTTAGAAACCTGCCAACATCAATATAAAGCATTAATTCAAACTAACTTTAATAAAATCATAAAGTCAACATAGAAATTAATACCAAACCAATATGTAAAGAAATATTAGCGTGCCATGAGAAAAATAAATGCTATTCTTTTGTTTTATTTTATTCATTATATATATATATATATTTATTCTTATTTGTTTTTTTTTTATTTTTCTTCTATTTTTATTTTATTTTCTTTCTTTATTTAAATTTTACTTGTTTTCTCTTTTTTTAATTTGATTTAATTAATTTCAAATATTTGAATTGGTTTAATTCAAAATATTAAAACTAACCAAAATAATAAAATAACAAAAATAAGAAAGAACCTAACCAACGCACTAGACAACTTAAAAGAAACCAAAAGGAGACACTAGTCAACACACCAACCTATCAAAATTATCACGCAAAGAAACTAAAATTTAACAAAAATTCAAAAAATTAAAGGTGGGTCCCCAAGTTTGGGGCTAGTTGTGGAATGGCCACAACAAATGGTGACTCTGCTAGGAAATGCTCCTGAGCATTTTGGATGAAGAACCCAGTTTTGAAAACAAACAAACCAAAGATCAGAAAACAAATCATCTAGCAACCTCCAAGAAATTGGGGTAGATAACTCCAAATGAAACACATGAATCATTTGCATTTGTTGAATGTGTGTGAGAGTGATTTCATTTTGCATTCTTCAAAACTATTCGGATTCCATCACTTGCCTTGCATTAGGCTATAAAAATATTACTCATGAAAGAATGTGCCTCTGCATTGCTCCACTGCCAGCCAAGCATTTATAGCCCCGGTGGAGATGGCCTTACTCACCCAGGTGTTAGATTAAATTTGCATTTGCCTTTTTCATAGACATTGCTCCACTGCCAACCAAGCATCTATAGCCTCGGTGGAGATGCCCTAAGCCATTTGATTGATTTGGCTTTTTTTTTTTTTTTTAACATCATTGTATTGCTTTGCAAACTTCACCTACCACCTAGGTTAGAGATCATTTAAGGCTAAATATGGAGTCTATAAATATTTTTGCCTTAATTTGCAAATCAAAATGACTTCATCCTTCAAGTTTTCAAGGCATACCCCTTAATATGATGTGTTCATGTGTAGCATTAGCAAATGATTCATTGTTCTAAACTTCACTATCTTAGTCCCAAGATCTAGGAATGATCACTAGACAAATTCATACCCTTTTCCTTGATCCACATGATAGGTAACTCATCCTTCATGACAAAGGAACACAACAATCAGTCAAGAGGCCAAACACTAGCAACTACCATAAAACACAACCACCAAAGGAGGGACCAACCCAAAACACAAAGCTTGCAAACCAAAACTTGGAAACAAACCCAAAACCTAACCTAATGAAAATTAACAAGAAAGCCAAAAATAGAACCTTGCAAACAAGAAATTACACACAAAAATGCCACACAAAGAAAAACCAAAAGGCAAACACACAAAAAACAAAAAAAAAACTATATACAATAGTATACAAGATGATGCAAAAAAATTGGACATCACTTCCCTAGATCCCAAACACGATTAGCACACTTTAAAAGACCTCTAACATGATATGCATGCCAAGATTTACCAAAATCTAACCAAAACCAGATTAGGCCACACAATACAAACATCCTCACTTTACCTCTGTCACCCCACCAATTTGATTCAAGGGTATTAGCAATTCCATGTTGAGCATTTGATTCATTAAACTTGCAAGTGAATACATGATTTTCAACTATCCTTTGCTTGTTCAATGAGGTGTAAATTTCAAAATGTGCTTCATCACTTTTACTTAAGCTTTCATTTTCACAAGCAGATAGGATTTCCTTCAAATAAGAGGCTATTCTTGAAAATTTTAAAGCAAAGTCATCATCTATGTCTTTAGGCCAATCATACTCATGCAACAATTTACAAGCATCTAGGACATCTACTAACTGAGGATCATTATAAGTTTGTATCCTAGATTCAATTAGTAATTGTAGATGAACTTGATTCAACAACTCAAAGACATCTACTTCTATTCCATTCAACAAAGTAATCTTATTATCAATGGGCGTAGAAATCCACTCTAGTTCTTTCTTAATCTCCAATGGCATTTCATCATAAATAACATGTGAATCCAACAAACAATTAGGTAAACTTTTACCTGGAGTTTGGATAGTTGGACACAAGGGATGAGATTCTACCTTTTGTACACTTTCATTTACCATGACTTGATGAGCACTTGTACCTTCCTTTTCTTCATGGTCTTCATCACCATCATCTTGTAGCCCTTCATTAATTACCTATTTTTCAAAGACACCAAAGTTAATCACCCAATTAAACATGCGCCCATCCTTTTCAAACCATAAATCTTGTTGGTCAAGGGATGTGCCACATAACATATCTCCATGATCAATTGCTTGAGTTATCTCAAGTAAAACAACATTTTCATTTGGATCATCAATGATATCAAACCCAAACCATGAATCCTCTTGATCAACTACTTGAATTATTTTGAATAAAGCAACATTTTTATCATTTGGAGGTATAGGAATCAATTCTAATTCCTTGTTAACTACCAATGGTATTTCTTTATTTGAATCTCCAAAACAATCACGTGAATTTATACCCATATTTTTAGTAGACAAAAATGAAAGAGAAGCTTTTACCTCTTCCTCATCCAAAACAAATGAATCATAAGAAGCATTTACCATTTCTTCATTTTCTATTTCAGCAAGGTGTTCAATAAACTCATATTCAAAATGATTGAATCTTGGAACTTTCTCTATTTCAGCAAGTAGCATGCCATACTCGAATGTACAGAAATTGCAAGATTTTCATGTGAGATAGCGTCTTCAGTGTCCTGCATATCAAGTGAAATGGAAATTTTATTAGTAAGAGGGTGAGAAACCAATGATTCCTCATATCTTTCCCAATCCTCCTTTGTAAACAATAAATCTAAGCCTTCCATTTCTTGCTTGTCATAAATTGGCTCATGTTGGCTTCCTTGATCATTATTATAATTATCTTCTAAAAACAAGTGATGAAATTCTATCATGTCTTCAAATTCATCCATGGATTCTTTTTTAAACTCACTTTCAACCACTTTTGATGGCTCAAATGCTTCTATAGTGGGATCAAAGGTTGAATTCAACTTTCTATAATTATCCCAATCCTCCCTTGTAAATAAGGATTCTAAGCCATTCATATCTTTCTCTTGAATGATATCTAAGGTGGTTGTAACATTTGGACATTCACTATTATCCCCTCGATTACTCATATTAGACATCTCTTGATTCAATGGTGCTAGATTGGATGGTTGGTATTGGTTGGAATCCATAACTCCTAATGAATAGCTCATCATGGGAGGAGGTTGCACCTCAGCCTGACTCATGGGTGGTGTCTTCTTGTGAGCCTTAGGGTTAAGCAATGATGATTGATCCACATCACCCCTTTTTGAAATACACCATTGTTCTACTATTATTGTGGCCTCATAGGCTCTAGGCAAGGATGGATCTTCAAGATTTTCCCCTAGAAATGTAGCAAGTAAGGGGTCTATGGCTCCCATGTATATTTGAATGACTTATTCTTTCGACATGAGGTAATGTGTCACCACTTTAGTATACAACCTATGGAATCTATCATTGAATTGACTCATGGATTCATTAGGTTCTTTATAGATAGAGATAAACTGATTTAGCATTTTAACTAGGTCAACTAGTTTTCCAAAATGGTTGATAAATGTTGCTTCTAGTAGAGCCCAAGAAGTGATAGAACTTTGAGGTAAGTGGATGTACCAATCAAATGCAACCTCATCCAATGTGTATGAAAACAACCTACAAGGAAAATTTGCATGCATAATTTGCAAATGAATCAACATGTCCTTGTATCTCTGAATATGTTCCTTAGCCAAGTTTACATCATGCCTAAACTGAGGTAAATAATCTTCTACACCTTCAAGGATTTGATGGGTAGGCCTGTTTAAATGGCTATAATAATCCCCTATCCAAGATGTAATTTTTGCCCTGGTTAGAGTAAATAATGCCATTAGTGAACCTTAAAGAATATAACTTTAGTACCAATCTTGTTAGTCAAATAAATATATCTTGCAAAGAAGCATGAAATGACTAACAAATCTCAAATGTTTAACATATAGATCATCATGTTAGCATCAACCAAAATATATACATCAATTAAACCATGGCATCAAAGGACATTCTCCAATTTGCAAAAAAGGTTAGCAACAATACATCATGAATTAAAGGACTTTCAAATTAATGAATGTGACCAACAAAACCTCATTAATCAAGACCAATGCCTTCCAAAAACCCTTGCATGTAACATGAACAAGTTAGCATCTATAACAAAAATAACCAAATCAGGCCCTCCTTCTAGCACCAAAATGTTGATTGGTAATTTTACCCAATTGCAAAACCACACTCACAGTTAGGATTTTGATTAGAAAACCCTCTCTTGCAAAGAAATAAACATTTCTCCAAGGTTCCTTTTACTTAATGTGTGCATGTATGCTTATGAAAATGTGTTAAATAAGTACTAGAACACCTTAGTGATTTACAAGCAACTGTTAACAAGGGGCCTATGTTGATCTTACTTTGATTTTGCCATGCTTTTATTGTTCATTAATTAAAAGGGCTTGATTTCCCTTATGTGCAAAAATAAAATGATGAATGAATGCATGAAATTGATCCTAATTCATTTTTTATTTCTGATTTGTTAAAGTGATCTATCCCTGAATCCCTGTTAGCAGATTCCTTTTATCTTAAATTAAACATGTTATGTTAACAAGTGTTGTGGAAAACCACTTCATTTTATCTTTGATTTAATGTAAATTGGAGTCAGTACTTGTTGTTAGCAGATTCTTTTTATCTTCAGATTAAAATATTGTTGTTAGCAAGTGTTGTGGAAAACCACTTCATTTTATCTTTGCCTTAATGTGAGATTGGAGTTAGTAAATCCCTCCCTTGAATGCAAATTGATTTTATCTTGGATGGTTAAGCTCTATCCGAGCAAGAAAATAAAGTGACTGAATCTAAATGTGAAATGTGAATCCTGAATGATGCTTCAATTCATTTTATCTTGCATGGTTAAACAAATTTTAGTCTTGCATTGTTTAAACAAACTTTTAATCTTGCATTGTTAAATCAAGAAAATGATAAGACTTGTGAAGTGCAAAAATATGCTTTGGAACTTTAAATAAAATGCTTTAATCAAAGAAAATGCACCCAAATAATTTAATTAGTTAACCTTAAGAACAAAATTATTTGGGTATTCTTATTACTCCAAAACCCTCATTAATGATTTTTTTGTGCAAAATGAAATAGCATTTTAGGGCTTTGAGTGCTTGATTGGAACTTGAACAAAAATAAAATAAAAGATAAAAAATATAACAAAATCTAGGGTTAGAGAAAAGAAATAAAATGAATCTGAAATAAAATGAAAACAAAAATGCAGAAAAGAAATGAAGGTGAGCTACTGTAAATTTTATTCCTCCTTGTCTTGCAAAAAAGAGAAGATCATGAACATAAAAAAATGAAACCAAATTAGACCTGCATCCACACAATCTAAATTGGGTTAAGTGCGAGAGTCTAAGGAAATAAACCATACATTAATCGCCTTAAATGATGCAACCATTAACATGCATAAACATCATCTAATGAAATCAACATATGGAGGAGAAAAATATTCAATAAAAACTTTCATTCAAAACCTTCTGTCTTTGTTTACAAGGTGAGGAATTCCATAGCAGCAGCTAAACAAATCTTCCAATCCTCTTCCCATGCTTCTGCTCCCGAAAATTCCAGCCCCCTTGTTTCCTTTGCTTCTATGGCCTTTTAAAGCTTTCCAACAATAAAGGAAACTCTTCATTTCATTTTCCCCCCTTTTCCTTTGGCTTAGTCACGTAACTTCTTTGTAACTGCAATATCTTCCAAATGAAACGCTTCTTCCATAATGATTTTTGCCAATAATAAATTGGTAAATATCTTCCAAATGAAACGCTTCTTCCATAATGCTTTTTCCAACAATAAATTGGTAAATATCTTCTAAATGAAACGCTTCTTCCATAATGCTTTTTGCCAATAATAAATTGGTAAATATCTTCCAAATGAAACTTCTTCCATAACGCTTTTTGCCAACAATGAATTAAATAATGCTTTTCTTTTATTTAGAAACCTACCAACATCAATATAAAGCATTAATTCAAACTAACTTTAATAAAATCATAAAGTCAACATAGAAATTAATACCAAACCAATATGTAAAGAAATATTAGCATGCCATGAGAAAAAGAAATGCTATTCTTTTGTTTTCTTTTATTCATTATATATATATATATATAAAATTCTTATTTTATTTTTTTATTTTTTAGTTTTTCTTCTATTTTTATTTTATTTTCTTTCTTTATTTAAATTTTACTTGTTTTCTCTTTTTTTTAATTTTAAATTTGATTTAATTAATTTCAAATATTTGAATTGGTTTAATTCAAAACATTAAAACTAACCAAAACAATAAAATAACAAAAATAAGAAAGAACCTAACCAACGCACTAGACAACTTAAAAGAAACCAAAAGGAGACACTAGTCAACACACCAACCTATCAAAATTATCATGCAAAGAAACTAAAATTTAACAAAAATTCCAAAAATTAAAGGTGGGTCCCCAAGTTTGGGGCTAGTTGTGGAATGGCCACAACAGGACCCACAAATATCGGGGTACATTATGGAGTTTGAATGATTGATCTATTCAAAACAACCAACCTTCAACATCCTTTCCATTAAACTTGGAAAAGTCTAATTTAGGCATCTTAAATAGGGTATCTGTGTCGAAAATAGTATGATGGGTTTCTCTATTTATTCTTTGAACTACCACCCGATCAATCAATGTTATTATGATGGAATACTTTTGGATATTCCTTTATATGCTCTTCCACTTCTAATAATTTATCTTCAATCATTGTTTTGACTTTAATTTGATCAATTTTCATAATTTGTATGTGATCTTTCATCTATTTAACTTCTTGCCCAATGTAGGATATTTGGCTCATTAGGCTACTAAGTGTTTGATTTAATTATTCCATATATTGGCTTTGTTCCAACTCCTTCATTGCTCCTCTAGTCCCTTCAACCATATATATGTGATTTGAACCACCCCAACTGACTTATTAAAAATAGAAGTGTTGTTCCAAGAGATACTATTTTTAGTAAGGGGTCTAAAACAATGTTTGGGTGTTATATATGAAATGATCAACTTGAAAAGATGAATAGGATGAGCTAAGGTCTCATGATGACATTTTTTGGCACTGGAGACATTATTTCTAGGGAAGTGTTGTCTCAAGTGTCATTTTATTTTCTCCTGGAGTATTTACTCACTCAAAAATTTGAATTTTATATGACAACCCCCTAAATAGATCTTGTAGTGATCATTACTGACAACTATTTTGTCTAACTTTATAACTCATTTTTTTTAATTCTTGTCTTGGCAGACTTTGTTACTAACAATTTCCTCGCTATAACTAACAACTGCAAGAGAAAATTTTATCTTGACAGTTACTATGGCCCTAATTGAAATGATACCTGATTGTTACTGATAGACCCTATCTTAATTGATACTTCCCATATAATTTCTTTCATCTATTTTAGTTTATTTTATTATGTGATAGTGTAGTCTCTTCAGTATGCTCAATTATTATTATAGGTTTTGTAGCATTTAGATTAAACATTCAATATAAATAGGGTACTCTAGGCCAAGGTATATGTATTTCTCATAGCTCTCTATTATACAATACCGACAAATAATAATGCTTGGACCAATATTTTAGACCACTACTCAAGGAGAATTCCACTCATAACCTTGAGCACACTACCTTCCATATGATAGTATGAGAGGGTGATTTTCCCAAGTGTCGTGCTTGGTGTACTATGGATAGATACACAGTTAAAAAGCTTCATAAGGTTAAAGTTTTCTCCTAATCCTAGGGGAGTCTCCCAATATACCTGAAGATATCTAGAAGCTCAACTCCATATACAGGTTTTGTTTGAGGCTTAGGTATTGGAGCCTAATCACCCCTCACTTCATTATATGCTTTATGTATAATAAAGCTTAGCCAAAAACAACAACTTCTTTATGATATTTTAAAACCCTCGACACAAGGTTTCTAACCTATTAAACTAAAACAGAGAAAAAAGAAGGGCTGATTTTTTTAATAAGATAATAAGCAAAATAAGACAAAAAAGAAAATTTATACCTAACAATAGAAATGGTAGTGCATAAACTATCATACTCGTAATAGAACATGACCCTACAAAGTGCTTTGATACTACTTGTTAGGAACCTTCTAATTAAAATAATCACATCCATATAAATATTGCAATAAAATAATAATTCATGAAAGAATAGAATATTGCAATATGAAATGTAAATACATACATATATATATATATATATATATATATATATATATATATATATATATATATATATATATATATATATGTGTGTGTGTGTGTGTGTGTGTGTGTATGTATGTATGTATATGTATTAATCTCACAAATCATAATACATAAGCATTGGCCTCTTCAAGAGGGCAATCTCCTTAAATAATTTTATTCAATATGCAAAAAGGTACATTTGTTTATGCCCTCTTGTATTTTAAAGATACATTTTATGCAACCCTAATCTAGTTCTCAAGAGTTGGATTACATGTAAAGTGCTACCCTAGCTAGACTCTTCTACCAGACAAATAGTTACATTCTTTATAATGGTTACATGAAATGACTCCACTTGTGTAGGCATCTCAAGTACCACATACCATTACAAAATATTATAAAATATCATTAGAATGAGATCCCCACATTAGAAAGGGGTCATTACATAATAATGTTAGGATGGGGTTCTAATATTACATGACTCTAAACTAAACTATATACATGGTTCTTACAATATTCTTGCAAGGTACCAAATTTTATAATACTTCTAACACTTCCCTATTACATTATTTGATAAGAAGGTTCTTTGCCTTCATGTGCTTTCAATACTTAATTCTAGTCTTGGTATTTCTACTCTAGATTTTATATTCCTTCATGTTCGAGCACTAAATATATCCTTCTTTATATTTATTCAAGAGGTACATTTTTTTATTCCAATACTGATACTAGTTGTCACTTGTACCTGTAGAGTAGCAAAAACCACACACCTAAAGATTTATGAAATCAATTTGATAAATGCAAATCATGTAACCATAAGATGACAAAGAAATATAGAAAATAATATCCTCATTGATATTTGAAATTGTCTTTACAAAACGGTTACAAATATATCCCTCTTAGGGATTACACCAATTTGATACAAATTACAATTGAGAACCAAAGGGTAGGTGTAATTCGCAGAGTCTTTGCTCTCCCAAAACTGATTATGGAGGGTTTCTTTGTGACCTCTGCTTGATGATGTAAATATTAGAGGATATTTATGATGAAAAACTCCTGATAAGGCTTGAAACCTGCACACAAAAGCACTTACAATATATCAGTAACAAATGTAGAACCTTTCAAGATGAGGTCCATTTCCATAGTAAAAACAATAAATAAATAAATGCAAATTGAACGAAACTATGCTAAAACATAAATTAAATGCTACTAAACTACTATAACTAGAAAACACAGATAAAATAGATTTCATAGAGAGGTCATCATGGGGTAAAGTGGCTAGCTCTAATAGCCATCAAATGGTACAACGGTTGCACTGTGAGCCACTTTGAGGTGAAGCGACTGCTGAACGGAGAGTTTTTTCTTCATCTTCAATGTGGGTGACGTCTAGTTTGATCTCTAGATGGGTTGATGTTCTTTGTGCCTTCATGATAAATAAATTAAAGGTGGAATTGAGCATGAATTCAGGATGATTTATGATGCACAATGGTTGAATTTTATCTTCAAACTCCAAAGGATTCCATTGATGCAAATGCAAGCTTCATGGTTGGATTTGGGCAACACTTCATTGCTTGTGAGAGTATGTTCTCTCTATTACATAAAATGATAACACTTCATTGCATTAGACTGAGATATGATTGATGAAGGCTTGGGCTCTTCTTATAAGATTTCCTAATTATTAATATTGGCTTGCAATATAATCCAAGACCAAGATTCAGTTAGGATCTAGGCAACCCAAACATCACTTCTAGAACATCCTTGCAATTAGTTATTATGCTTAAGTTGCCCTATAACTGATTTGGCTCAACTTGAGGAGCCTAATTTTGTTACAGGTGCAACCATACCAAGGTGGAGTGGCTAGGATTAGGGGTCATCACAAGGTCCAGCAGTCACTGGATGCCACTCCTGGGTATGACGGTCTAGGCTATGAAGGGATAAGTGTCCATGTTTGAGTGGTAAGAACCATTGTTAAGCCTTGGGAAAGCCCAAGGTGGGTCATATGGCCTAAAAATGTGTCCTTATAGGTAGCCTCCTCAACATGATGTGTTTTAGGTGTCTACAAATACATATTTTTAGGATACGTTGTGTGAAAGAACAACAATGAGCAAATATAGACAACCTAACATCACATTGCAGGTTGATTGATGTTCATTGATCTGATCAATATTAGATATCGCAATCATGGAAAGAGCATGTGCTTTTTAATCATTACCTTCGATGAGTTGAAGAACTTGATTTTTTTAATATTAGTGACAATTTTAAGATAAGCTTAAGTCTATAGACTAGCCTTAGTGGCAATTGGAAGATAAGCTTAAGTCTACACCTTAGCCTAGCATCTAGAATACAAGCTTAAGTCTACACCTTAGTCTTAGTGGCATCTAAAATATAAGCTTAAGTCTACACCTTAGCCTTACTAACATCTAGAAGATAAGCTTAAGTCTACACCTTAGCCTTAGTGGCATCTAGAATACAAGATTAAGTTTACACCTTAGCCTTAGTGGCATCTGGAAGACAAGCTTAAGCACCTTAGCCTTAGTGGCATCTAGAAGATAAGCTTAAGTCTACACCTTAACCTTAGTGAATGGAAATCAAGTTGTGTAGCTACATAGTTTGTTTGAATTTGTTTTTTCTTTTTGTTTATTTTCCCCAAGCAAGGAGGGTGTATGATTGGCTTCGGAAATGATCCTTAGATGAATGCACTTTGGATGATTAAGTATTTGATTGTTGATTTTGATTATGAATTTAATAATTATGAGTATCCCCTCAAGCGACGAGTCAATGAGAAAATGGATAGTGATGAAAGTGATGAGTCGCTTGACCAAGATGACTTGATTGGGCTCCCTAGGACCACTATAGCACATAAAAATAGGATTTAGATATATTTCAAGAGAAAGAAAATATCAACTTTCTATTGTCTATTCAAAGCAAAAGAAGACATTATTCTAGAGCACAAATTTGATATACTATAGTGCAAAGTATAGTCATATAATAGGCATACTACTTACATGATTAAGAGCTTGGAATTATCATTTTAAAAGTAACCAAGCAAGGAGAGAGTTGCCAAAGAGAAGAAGGCAATACTGAATTCAGCATTATCATAGCTTACAAAGAAAGGAGAAGCCACGATTTCATGAAGGAAAGGAAAGGTGCTAGTTTAAATTAAAAGGGGTAAGCACTTAAATAAGTGTAGCCCAAAAATTCTCGCACTCCTTTCATCTAGGCAAATGGATCCGTATCTCAAAGAGGAATGGAGGAATAGGTGGTCTACACCTCAAAACAAGAAGTACTTAATCATACTTTCTATATATGGTGATTTTTTTACGAATGGGTTTGGGTTCACTAGGAAGCATTTGTGGCTGCTTCCATGCCTAGGTTGTAGGATTTGTTTAGATGAGTTATTTTTAATCAAATCACACACACCTAAGTTTGGCCCAAATGCAAAATAAACTAAAATACATGTATTTTAACTTCCAATGTGGACAGAGAATACATAAAAATAAAAATAAATTAATGCAATACCTTACCTGAATCTGGATGTCTGATGAAGATTTTATCGCTTGTTGCATGTCAAAATCATCTCTGATTTACAAAATCATCTCTAATTTGACAAATCATCTCTAATTTTATTAAATAGTCTCAAATGATTTCGTACGCTCCAAGACGATGCATAGTCCAAACCTGCAATAAAATGATGAAAACACAATGCAACAAAGGGGAATTGAAGAGGGAGAGACTCCAATAATTCCATTAGCCAGATAACTATGGAGTCAAGGGAGTCTGGATTTAGGAAGCCAAGGTGAATCCAAGAAAATTCCTTGGATTAAATAGGCTTAGGAGTTTGTTTTAGGGGGTTAGGATGCTTCTCCATTTAGGTGATTTTGCAGATTTTAGGACTGTAACCAACATGCCCCCATTAGAACATGCTAAGGTTTGTTTAAAACTAATTTTGTCGCTTTTCTAAGATAGGAGATTTTTTGTTTTGAACAAAATTGTCCAAACAATTTTGTTGTAGGATGTCGGACGATTTCGTCCGATTAGAGACGATATCGTCTAATCGGGGACGATGTCATCGTGCGGTTACAAAAAATTTTGTCTTATTATCAAATTAAGAAAATTTCTATTTTGGAAAAAATCGTCCAGATGATCTTGCACATATTTTGGGATGATTTCGTCCAATTAGAGACGATTTTGTCTAATCAGGGACGATATCATCACATGGTTGCAACAACATTTGTTATTGGCATAAAAATCGAGGAAAACAATGTTAAAATTGGACATATTATATACTGTTGGAAAGCTCTTTTCAAGCCCTATCCAATGGTATAAAATTGAATAATAATTGAGATGATTTTATAGGGTAAAAATTCTCTTGAAGTTGACCTTACTTTTCTAGGATAAAAACTAAGGAAAATGAGTCAATTTTTCATGTCTACATTTTGCCCCCTCTTTGACGTATTTATGAACAATAAATGCATCAAAGAAAAGTGTAGACACTTGAGTAGACATTATTATGATTTGACATGGGAAAAATGGAGTAGATGGTTTAGAATGAATAGTTCATGTGAAATTGATGTTTTAGAAAAATAATTACTAATTTATTGACTAGGATACCCCCTCGAGTTTTTACACCAAATTCTACGTTTGGTGGAAAACTCGAAATTGATATTATTTGTTTTATGTGACTTTGTGTGATTTATTGGATGATTTATTACATTTGCTTATGATGGTTGTGTTACATAATTTCTTGTAATCATGCTTTTATTTTTGAACATTTTGATCATGCTTAACATAAAAGAAAAATGATTTTATAAAGTGTGTTTTGAGAAAGATGATTTTATGTGATGATAGATTTGAGGGATTAACAATGAACCTCGAAGGATGTTGTGCTAATATGTGACTGTTGGTGGAGTTCAAAGCTCACAAAGTCACGAAGCAAATCTTGTTATGAGAAAGTTTTGTATTGCTAATACCAAAATATTGTGTGCTTAAGAATAATCTTAAGGCTTTAAGATGAGAAATAAATGTTTGATGTTGTTTTGGGACAAGATGTTTGATAGATTCTAGCAATAAACCTCAAAGTATGTTGTGTTGTTATGAAACTATTTGTGGAGTTCAAAGCTCACTAAGTCTCGAAGCTAATCCTGTTTGTGAGGAATATTTTTGATATTGCTAAGAATGGTTGTATGTTTAAGAATAATCTTAAGGCTTTTGTGGTAATAGGAATATATGTGATGTTTGTTTGATAATAATGTATGTGGTAAATGTTTGTGAAATATATTGAGCAAAGCATGAAAAATTCAAAAGATGATTTTGTGTTAAGCATATAATTCCTAAGTGTGAAATTATATGAAATAATTACTTAGGAATTATACCATCATCGCAAAAATCAAAATGAAATGCATGATGATATGAAATTATTTGTTCTTTTTAAAATGCAAAGTAATGTAAGATAAATCATTGTGTCACATGTTCCAAATATATGGACAAATTTTGGGTATGAAAAATTAGAAATATGACTTGCACTAAGCATAAAATTCCTAAATGTGAAATTTGAAGAGAAATAGTTACTTAGGAACTATACCATCATTGCGAAAATCAAAATGAAATGCATGATGATTATATTTGATTTGGAAATATTATTTGAGATAAATTATTATGTTATGATGATAAAATAATTTGTAGGAACTAATGTAAACGAATAATATTAATTATCTAACAAAATGAAATGCGAAAATCAAAATGAAATGCATGATGATTATATTTGATTTGAAAATATTATTTGAGATAAATTATTATGTTATGATGATAAAATAATTTGTAGGAACTAATGTAAGCGAATAATATTAATTATCTAACAAAATTCCAAAGAAATATTTAACTTATTTCCAAGACAAATTCAAATTTATCTAGAACCAATGTGTGAAAAGTGAATTCATTATCTATTTTGATTGTCATGATGATACAAAATCTCTCAAGGATCAAATGTGTGTGCTTTGTAATGTTCATTTACCAATTTTGAGTAAGGTAGTGATGCAAGCAAACTTGAATGAACCAATGTGCGTGCAAGTAAAAGGTTCATTAACCATGATTTTTGTGCATGAAACTGTACCAGACTACTATGTAAGTCAAGTCATCAAAAGCTAGCTAATCCATAAGTAGACATAGGTCTGTAAAAAATGAGGTCGCTAATGTGACAAACATGTCGCCACACGAAAAGGAATTACCCAATGTCAAGCAAGTTGGGCACAAATCACCTATTATGGGGCTTACCTCATGATTTTCGAATAACTGAGAATTCCAGGGATTCAAGCTCATTCACCCTTATTTTATTCACTTTCAAGGGGTAGGTATTTTGTTCATTTTGTTTTGAACAAGGGGATTTTATTGCTTTTCTATTTTTCGTTCTCTTTTTTATTTTATTTTCTTTCTTTTTATTTTGATTTTTGACTTTTTATTTTCTTGATTTTTCTTTTGGGATACTTGCTCGGATTGGTTGTAGAGCAAGGAATTTTTATTCGGGTAGGGGTGAGCTTATCCTTTTGCCAATTCTCAAAAATTCTAGACCATGTGCATGATAGGATAGCAGGGAAAAATTTTCACTCAAGAGACTAAGACTACTATGTAGTATCATTTTTCGAATTTGCAACAAACCATTTTAATGTGTAAAAGTGTACTTGGTTAAAGAAGTAGCAAGATCATTTCCCAAAACTTAAAATATTATTTAGTGAAATAGTGATCTTCGATACAAGAGAGATTTATAATCATAGTGATAAAATCAAAATTTATTAAATATGAATTTTAGTTCATGGTTCAAGATAACTTTTGAGTTTATCCGAAATAAAGGAAATTATAGTTTCAAAATTTTGAAATACAACAATGAATAACAATTCAGAATGATTTGAAATAATTTTGAGATTTTGATACTTTTTCATTTTTTTAGTTGTTTTATTTGATTTTTATTTTTATATTATTTTTTACTTTTGATGATGGAATTGGTGGTATATACAAGATGATCTATATACACTATATGAGATGATTTGCGTATAGCATGTCTAAGGTGGCTTCAAAATCAAAAGAGGTTTTGAAGGATAATTTGGTTGTAGTGAAGGTAATTGAAGTAGATTTGTTGATAGTTGAGAGTGTTGTGATGAAGGGTGATGATAATATATAGATGAAGAAAGGTGATTTATAGGAGGTAGTTGTGATAATGGAGGACATATAGAACTTGATGTTTCAACCATTAAAGATGCTTCAAATGGTGTTGGGTCATGTATGGTAACAATTTTATTTGCAAGTTTAAACTTCAAACATTGATGAAGAGTGGAAGGGACAACCCTCATCATATGAATCCAAGGCATTCTGAGAAGTAGGTTGTAAGGTGAAGGGCAAGATGCTACATAAAACAAAGTATCCAGGATCTTGGATCCACTCTTAAGGGGAAGAATTATAGTGCCTCGATCTTATTGAATTTCATTGTTAAAATATTTAATAATAACATTTGATTCATTGAGATCTTCTTCCTTTAATCCAAGTTTTTGGAATAATTGATAAGTGCATAAATTAAGATAGGATCCATTATCTACCATGATAGTTTTAATAAATGTTTCTTTAATAAATCCTGTAATGTAAAAAGAGGAGTCTTCTTGTGGAGTAGAGGAAGGAATATCCTCATCATAGAATAAAATATGGTTAACCTCAAGAGGGCTTACACCATTAATTGTGTTCTTAGGGAAAATATCATGAGGAACATATTGTTGGCTAAGTATCTTGATCAAAGTTTCCCTATGAACATGAGAACTTTGTAATACTTCTAAAAGGGATATCTTTGCTTGAGGATTAATCACTTGTTGTTGGCTATCAAAGTGGATTTCAGATTGATATTTTGATGCTAAATATGGGCTTTCTATGCTTACATTCCATTTTGGATCATTCTCTAGAGCCAAAGATAGTTTTGAAGGTTGGTCAAATGAGGAATCCATCTCTTAAATATCAAATTGAGTTGATTGAACTTGAGGTTGCTAATTTGTAGTTTCTATTACAATATTAGTGATATCATTGTGATGGGACATATTAAGATGTAATATTTGATTGGTTTCCTATTGTTGATAATTGAATAGGGGTTCTTGGGAGATCCCCATGTCTTGATTTATTATGGGTTTTTGTTGTGTAGGAGTTTTATTGTTTATTGGAGATTTATAATCAGTTTTAGATTGTAATTCCTTTATAGTAAAAAGACTATCATCAATCAATTCTTGAATTGCACATCTCAAACTTCTATATTTTTGTCTCATATGTCCATCCATTCTATGATATTCAAAATGCAGCTCAGGTTTATACCAATCTGTTGTAGTATCAGGTTGTCTTAAGGGATGGAATTCAATCCTCTTTATATCAAGTAAATGCTTTAGAATTATATCCATCGGTTGATTGAGCTTAGTAAATTTACGTGGTGAAGGTTTTTGAGAGGCTTTTGATAATAGTCTTAGGCATTCAGCCATAAAATGACTTAATGTTTTATTACCTCTTTTTTCTTTATTATGGGTAGAATGATGATAAGAAGATTGTGAAGTATGATGTGAGTGCATGGTAGGATTGGAAGAAGAAGTATTTTCTTGTTGAAATGGATGTGTTGTGTTGAAATAAGAATGTTGAAATGGTGGAGAAATATTGTATGTAGATCGATAGACATAATATGGATATGTGGGAAAAAATATAATATCGTTATGAAGAGGATTAGAAAAGGGATTGTCTTGTTGGGGTAAGGATAAAAAATAAGAAAAGTGTGATAAAGGTGATGTTGAATATGGATGAGGTTGGTCATAATCAACAAATGCATTTGGGAGAATTTTCCCAAAATTGTTGATGGGCTCATATTGATTAGAGTTAAGACTCATGGTTTCTTTAGTACGTCTAAAAGTAATATTTGGTATCTACCGTTTAGAATTGAATCTAAAACATAAAAATTTGAAATGATGATTTTGTTATTGTTTTGCTTGTATATTTTTTTGTTTTTGATGTTTTTGAATTAGAAAGATGCCTATGTTATTCATGTCGGGTTCACAAAATAATGTAGCCCAAAAATTCTCATACTCCTTTCCTCTAGGCAAATGGATCCACACCTCAGAGGGGAATGGGGGAGTAGGTGGTCTACACCTCGAAACAAGAAGTACTTAATTGTACTTTCTATACATGGTGATTTTTTGACGAATGAGTTTGGGTTCACCAGGAAGCATTTGTGGCTGCTTCCATGCCTAGGTTGTAGGATTTGTTTAGATGAGTTATTTTTAATCAAATCACACACACCTAAGTTTGTACCATATGCAAACTAAACTAAAATACATGTATTTTAACTTCCAATGTGGACAAAGAATACAAAAAAATAAATATTTAAATTAATGCAATACCTATTGAATAAATTTCAAACCTTACCTAAATTTGGATGTCTGATGAAGATTGTTTCACTTGTTGCAGGTCAAAATCATCTCTAATTTGACAAAATCATCTCTAATTTTATGAAATGGTCTCGGATGATTTCATACGCTCCAATACGATGCACAGTCTAGACCTACAATAAAATGACGAAAAAACAATGCAACAAAGGGGAATTGAAGAGGGAGAGACTTCAATAATTCCATAAGCTAGAGAACTATGGAGTCAAGGGAGTCAGGAGTCAGGAAGCTAGGGTGAATCCAATAAAATGCCTTGGATTAAATAGGCTTAGGATTTTGTTTTAGGGGGTTAGGATGCTTCTCCATTTACGTGATTTTTTAGATTTTAGGACTGTAACCAACATGCCCCGATTAGAACATGCTAAGGTTTGTTTAAAACTACTTTTTTCACTTTGCTAAGCTAGGATATTTTTTGTTTTGAAAAAAATCATCCAAACGATTTTTTTGTAGGACGTCGAACGATTTCGTTCGACTACAGACGATATCGTCTAATTAGGGACGATGTCGTCGTGCGGTTACAACAAATTTTGTCTTATTATCAAATTAAGAAAATTTCTATTTTGGACAAAATAGTCCAGACGATCTTGCATAGAGTTTGGGATGATTTCATCCGATTAGAGATGATTTTGTCTAATCAGGGACAATACCATCACATGGTTGCAAGAACATTTGTTATTGGCATAAAAATTGAGGAAAACGATGTCAAAATTGGACATATTATATACCGTTGGAAATATTTTTTCAATCCCTATCCAATGGTATAAAATTTGATAAGAATTGAGATTATTTGATAGTGTAAACATTATCTTGAAGATGACCTTACTTTTCTAGGATAAAAACTAAGGAAAATGAGTCAATTTTTCATGTCTACAATAAGTGCATCTTAAAATTTCAAAAGCACCATATTAAAGACATCAAATAGAGCTCTAATGTTAAGTATCTCCAATGTGAAAATGAGACATCTTGGACATCATCAAACCTACACATTTACAATCAATCAAGTTAGATGTTGCTTGGAGAAGAAGTCATATAAAAACAAAAAGGCAAAAGATTGTTTCAGATTTCTCGAGATACATATATGTCTAAGGACTATTGAGCTAAAAGTATGAGAACTCAATAGCAATACTAAAGACTTCAAATCAGGTGCATATAGCATTTAATATCCTTTGGTGAAGGTAAGATAAAGAGGTATAGTGAAGTCTACCCCAAGCAACATAATCGAAAAGTATATCTTTCGACAAAGAGAGCATTTTTGGGCATAGTTTTTATTATACCCATTTAACAACATTGATGCATTAGAGAAAGCATCATTGGCACTTAGACTTAGTCTCCATTTTGCCCTCACAACATCATCGACTTGCATGAAAGCAAGCATTCTTATTCAGGCCATATAAACAATGTTGAAGATATTTACAGGGTGTAAGTAAAATCCAACAAGCTTAAACCACCAAAGAGAGGAGAAGAAACATCATATTGTAGCACTAAGTCATAAAGATTGCACCAGTTTCATAAGAAGAAGAAGGAGAAGTTGTACACTACCTGAATCCACCCTATAAGCCACAACATATACTTAGTTGGTACTTGAAATAAGCATTGGAAAAGAAGGAATATTTTCATCCTCATAATGCCATCTAAAAGCTAGAAGGATTACCATCAAATCAATTGAAACATCTACCATTGAATCAGGATAAATTATTCTCAAATCATTGAGTAGATTCAAGAAGTGCAGTGAGCAAGCATTGAATAGCTTCTAAGAAAGAGACTGGGATAAGATTAGGGCATGTGAAGAGAAGGGCAAGTGTTTGAATAGCGTCCACCATGTGGAGAAGATACCTCATGTCATTGGAGTAAGCAAAAGGAGAAGATACCTCATGTTTGAAAATGCCTCAAGTGTATCATCATTAATAGTGAATAGGTTACATTGAGCATAATTCATTATTCATATACTCAAGCATATAACACTCTCAAGAAGCGTTAGACAAAGAGAATACCTCAAAGAAATTGAATAAAAGAAGTAAGATTCTTTGCACCACTTGGCATAGACATTGAAATAAAAAGGTATTGCAAAGAAATTATTAAGGAGGTTGAAGACCCTAAGTGTCACTTGGCATTATCTACCTTGCATATCAGTTAGAATCAAAAGGAGAAGCATGTAAAAGAATCACATACATAGCACATGAATTGGAGAAAACATTTTAAAAGAGAGTAAGGCAACACATAAGGAAGGAAGGTAGCATGTAGGTAAAATACAAGAGGAGCTCTTAAACTATTTGTGTAGATGATAAAGGATTCAAAGGTCAGAGTGTGTTGATGAGAAGGAGTTAAGGCTGTCAACCACCATTAATGTATAGGAAACCACATTGATTACATGCATAATACAATGACATTGCAGATCAAATTTGGTACCTAGAAGGTAAGAGATATCCTTACGAACATTGTAAAGTTCAAAGGTGATATTAAGGCATATATTAAATTTGATATCAACCAAGTTTTATACTCTAGGGTTATTTAATAGTAGAATCAATAAGGAGTTAAAATATACCCTAGAAAGTATATTGAATGCCTTAATAAAAGAGTAGAAAATAGAATCATTAAAACCATTACTATTATTACTTTGAATATTTGCAAATCATTAAACAATGAGTCATAAGGTTTCTTATAAATTAAAGTAAAGTTTAATTTATAAAAAAATAGTTTTTCTAAATTTTTAAACTAGGAAGATATAAGGAATCCTACATAAAATTGAAATTATAGAAATTTAGAAACTACTTTATTCAAATATTGAAGGAAGCCAAATTCTAGAATTGCTTGAAATTTGGAAGATTATTTTTATTAGTCTCATATACAAATTGAAGAGACATAGAGAATCCAACTTAAATATCTTAAAGATATTGAGAGTCTTATCCATTGAAATTGCATCTTTAAGCTTTCTACAAGGGGAAATAAAACATTGATTTAAGGTGATAGGAGTTGAACATTATATTAAACTTGTCATCTAAACACTAGGGAGACAAAAGGGATTCAACTCAAAGCAAAACCTAGAAAGCTAAGTCTACTATCAAAAACTATATTCAAAATAGTTGGAAAAGATAAGATATTCTACAAACTCTCAAATTGAAAAGATATACTCAAAACACTAGGGAGTCATAAGGTAGTCCACAAGTTTTTCACCATGACATCAAATAAGTTCATCCTTACAGAATCACAACTACTCAAAGGATCCAATTACTCTTCATGGAAAAACAAAGTGAGGGCAATATTGATAGTTGAAAAACTTTGGGATATTGTTAAAGGAACTAAAACCAAACCTACTATAGATGATAGTGAGATTCAAAATTTTGAATAAAATGAAGCAAAAGTGATAATGATCATAACTTTTGCAATCATAGATGAAATACAACCATATATTAGTTCAACAACAACATCTACAGATGCTTGGAAAACCTTAGCCAATATTTTTGAAGGAAAGAATAAAGCCACTATTTTGAATCTTCAAACTCAATTGCATTCTCTAAAAGTTAATAGTGGTGAGAGTATAGAATTGTTTCTAAGAAAAGTAGTTGATATAAAAGGGAAATTATTAACCCTTAGAGAAAAATTTGAAGACAAGTTTCTTGTTCAAGTAATTCTAAGAGCACTTCCAAAAAATTATAAGCATCTAGTCACATATTTACAAATTCTAAGTAAAGATACATCATTTGATGAGTTAGTCAATATTCTAAAAGAATATGAAGTGGAAAATTTAGTAAATATGAAATGACTAACAATGCCTTAGTCACAAAAGATAATCCACAAGGAAATATTGCTTCATTCTCAAAGGGAAAATCAAGATGGAATAACAGATATTGTCAAGTATGTAGGAAGAAAGGGCATAGCACTAATTACTGCAGATTCAATCCTAGAAATCAAGCCAATGTTGGAAGCCAATAAAATAGGATATTCCAACCTAGATAATATCATAATCAATATAATTCTCATCAGCAACAATTTTAGTGTCCATACACTTCTCAAAATCAATACAATCATCCTCAACTGCAATATAGAGAAGGAAAACAAAAAGGACACTTAGTTCAGGAGATCTAGGAAATTCAAGAACTGGAAGAACCTACAAATGAACATGAAATTAAAGCTCTCTTAGCAAAAATAGTATTTTTTGAAGATACTAACTATTTACTTGATCAAGATACAGACATGAAACAAAATGAAGAAAGCAAAAGATAAGAGCTCAAATTCCATAACCAAGAAGAAGATCCATATTGAAGACTAAATTCTTCAATACCCAAATAATGTAATACATGGGGGGTGTTGGAATATATTACATTATTTGGTACTTTCTAATGTACCATCATGGGTACATGTTTATATTAGAATTTTATCTTAAATTAAGTGGTAGGGTACCTAGGAATAGATATTTGGGGATCTATTATTATATTGTATAAGGGTTGGCATGGGCCACACATAACCCAAGGTTGATTGTATTATAATATTATATTATATTTTAATATAATATAATATTAGTAGTAGGCTCTCCAAAGTAGAATAAGAATATGGATATATAAAGAAGAGATATTTGTCATTGTAAGGATATTCATATCATTGAAGAAGAATCTTATGTAATCGTCGTGCCCACGAAGTGGCCTCTCATCTTGGGAGATCTTGTGGAGTTATTCCTTCCTTAAGGATTATTATTGGTGTTGCCCTACCTTAAGGGTATTATCTATCTCTCTCTCATTTGTGGATTGTTATTGTGGATAATATATTGTGGATGAATGATTTGATATTTCTGCATATTGGTGAATGGTTCATGTTTAATAATAAAAGTTATGCAACAAGTGGTATCGGAGCAACGATTTTGGCAAAGTGGGGATTTTTGTGTGAAACCCTAGAATTAGGGCAATTTTTTTTTGGAAAAACATCTCATCTTTCAGGAGCCATATCTCTGCGCAAGTTTATCCGATTCAAGCGATTCTTGGATCAGATTGTGCAGAATTTGAAGAGCTTTAAAATGAGTGGTCATATGATGGAATCTGAGCAGTATTGAGGGAGATACGACCTTTTGAAGTTAGTCATCCGAAACAAGGATAGTGACGAATTTCGCAGATTTTTTCTGGAAAAACGCCTCATCTTTCAGAAGCCATATCTTTGCGACAGCTAATCCGATTGAGGCGATTCTTGGATCAGATTGTGCAGAATTTGAAGAGCTTTAAAATGAGTGGTCATATGAAGGAATCCGAGTAGTATTGAGGGAGATACGACCTTTTGAATTCAGCCATCTGGAACAAGGAAAGTGACGAATTTTCAAGTCGCGAATTTTTCAAAAGACAATTTGTTTAGTTCGGGTAAGCAAATCAGTTGCACTTTATTTTGTTTGGAAGAAAAATTGCAGATGTAGTTGTCTTTGGGATTTTTAGCTTCAACTTGGTGGGAAGATATTTTTTTTTCCATAAAACCCTAGTTTGCATTAGGGCATGATATTTATTATCAAAAAACCCTAGTTGCATTAGGGCATGAACAATGGAAATCCAACGTTTTTCTGGAGAAGATGATATTGATGCTCGAGAATGGTGGAAAAATTTTAGATCTCGATGTTGTAATGTCTCATGGGGGAAATCCTTGCTTGGTATATGTCTTCAAGGGAAAGCTTTGTTTTGGTTGGATAAGTTTCGTAAAGAAAGGAATAATGAATACACTTGGGATGAAATAGAGCATGCATTCTTGAGTAAATGGGACCCATATTATGTAGATCGCCTAAGGGATTTGATCGACGACTATGAAAAAGAAATAAAATTACTCAAGAAGAAAGAGGAAAAGGTCAGGGAAGATAAAAAAGATGTCAGTATGCGTACAGAGGAAACCATACCTGTGGTGGAAGATAAATTAGAAAATGGACAAAGAAATTTGTTTAAATCTAAAAAGTCTATTTTGCAGGTTCATGGAAGCATTCAAAAGGAACAAGGTTATTATTTCTATTGACGCTGGTGGCAGATATAATTTTATTAATATTGCTTTGGCTAAGAAGTTGCAAGTTCAAGCAACAAAAATTAAGGACATACAAACTAGAGGGTGAGAATGTTCAGATTTTTAAAGATTTGAAGATCACCATGGATAAATATGTTTTACATTCAGATTTCTATGCTATTGAGATGGATGATGAGGATATTGTTCTTGGTTATCCTTGGTTAGATTCTTTGGGTACTCGTTAACATTAATGTGCAAAAGAAGTTTATGAAGTTATGGTACAGTAAAAAAGAAGATAACATTGCAGGATATGTCTCAGCTTGAGGAGCAAGGATACAAGGAAAATCAAGAAGCGGTTGTAGAAGAACAAATTGAAGAACATGAAACATAATCCAAGAAGGCGATAGTAGCAACAGAGTCCATGAAAGAAGTAGCAAGAACTAATTCAAGGGAAATAACATTGCAGGATATTTCTCACCTTGAGGAGCAAGGATACAAGGAAAATCAAGAAGTGGTTGTAGAAGAACAAATTGAAGAACAGGAAACAGAATCCACGAAGGCGATAGCAGCAACAGAGTCCAAGGAATATTTGATAGAAGAGCACAAGGACACACCAAACAAAGATAACATGAAAGAACAAGGTGTAGAAGAATTTATAACAATGAAGCCAAAGGTTGAAAAGTCAAAGAAGGTAGAACATCAAGTAAAGGTTGCACCATATCGCCATCCACACCACCATGAGCGGAAACAATATTGGAGGCATGGTTCAAGGCAACAATATTATGGTTCTACATGTAATCAACAGGGCACCAACTATGGCAATGTTTGGCAAAGAAAGCATAGTGATCATGGTTTTCAGCATGGTTCATCAAAGATCAAGGAACAAGTGGACCCATCATTCAAGTTATCAAAATACAGCAGCAGAAGCGTGGAGCCAACGAAGCAGATTTGGATACTCAAGTAACAAAATGGCGTACCAGCATCATCGGGTTTCACTTGGATGGATGGATGATCGAGATTGGTACCAATTGCTAACATTGCTTAGCAAATCATACTATCAGGTTTCTTCATATGTTTCGAGGACGAAACATTTGTAAGGAGGGTGGCATGGTAGGGTACCTAGGAATAGATATTTGGGGATATATTATTATATTGTATAAGGGTTGGCATGGGCCACACATAACCCAAGGTTGATTGTATTATAATATTATATTATATTTTAATATAATATAATATTAGTAGTAGGCTCTCCAAAGTAGAATAAGAATATGGATATATAAAGAAGAGATATTTGTCATTGTAAGGATATTCATATCATTGAAGAAGAATCTTATGTAATCGTCGTGCCCACGAAGTGGCCTCTCATCTTGGGAGATCTTGTGGAGTTATTCCTTCCTTAAGGATTATTATTGGTGTTGCCCTACCTTAAGGGTATTATCTATCTCTCTCTCATTTGTGGATTGTTATTGTGGATAATATATTGTGGATGAATGATTTGATATTTCTGCATATTGGTGAATGGTTCATGTTTAATAATAAAAGTTATGCAACATTAAGATTTAAGTATTTTCTTAAAGCAATGTAATAAATACATAAGTATCATTAGAATGTGCAATGATGTAAATGTGCATGTAGTCCATATGTACATGAGTCCTAATAATAGAATAGTGAGGTTTCATAGAAATATGGAAGGCCAAGAGTCATGTCTCACTATAAATAGGTCTTCTTAGAGTAGAAGAGTGAGAGGATTTTGGAGTGCATAGGGTAGAGTTGTAGTAGTAACAATGTAGAGCATTTTTGCAATATGGAGTGTTAGAGACCTCCATTGCATAACATTGTATATTTTCATGAGCTTTCATTAATGGCTATTGCATGAGTATTTTCTAAATTTTCTCATCATATTTTCATGCTTATTAGTTAGCCATTATCATAGATATAACATTGCATGCTTATTTCATTACTTGTGGTTGCATTTCCTTTAAGTTTATAACATCAAAATATAGCAGTTTAACACTAGTGGAGGAGGATAAAGTTGTTGACACATGGAACAATACCACTAGAAAGCAGTCCATTCATATGTACAAAGTGGTCAAGGTAGGACTACTTGGTTACCAAGGGGAATGGTTCATAAAAAATTAGATAAAGAAACAATTTTTGCATTTGATATTAAAATTTGATACAATGGGGACCATTTTTCTTCAACAAGGATGAATGACCCAAGAATGTGACCTTTTTACATGGATTTATGCATGAAAATACCCAAAAGTCTATTTTTTTATCCTAAATGCACTATTAAGGGCCTAACTTTGTGCTCAGGACTCTATTTTGATCTATTCAAGCATTGAAAATATTAGAGAAATAATTTCCATAGGAAATTCTATAATAGAAATATTTACAAATGTGCTTGGGAAAAAATGCTCTAAATATCCTAAAAAATGCAAAACAAAATACTTACTAGAAATAGTATTTTGTTATTTTTAGATTTTTTCAGCCAAAATGCATCTCTAGCTATCTTGATACACTAGTAGAAGATAAAACAAAAAAGTAAAAGTTATATGTATGTAATTTTCATAATATGCACTTTGTAACTCATGGAAGTTGAATCACCACATTTCCATAAGGGTGACCTTCCATATTTAATACAATGAATTTCCAACACACAAATTCTTGAATAAAGAGAGATACAGCCCTAAATATAAAATTTGCATGAGTAATAGATGCAATGTTATAGCCTCACATCTCTTCCATTGTATTTTTTTTTCTAAGAAATAAAATCAGTTTGTTACTTTGCTTATATGTGTGTGTTCTGATTGGTTATGTTGTATTATTTTTTAATTACACTCTTTTATGATATTTCTTAACTTGCAATTTTGAGTTTCAAATCAATCAAAATTATGAGTTTTAGATAAGTATAATAGCATAAATTGTTAAAATTCAAAGAGATATTCTTTGTAAAGGATGTGAAAAAGTACGTTTTCTCTTTGTAAGTGGGATTGAGTTTGTAAAGGAAAGAATATTGGAGGGGAAGACTTGTGTAATTGTAGGCTTATGATTTTGGCCTTAGGAGCAATACTTGGCTGGAGATTATTCAAATATCAAGGAAATAATTGGGAGAAAATTATTTCTTCAAAAAACTATATAGGTTCTATTGATGCAACGAATTTATTGAAGAAAAAAAAAACCTACCCTAAGGATCGACAACATAAAACTTCATATCAAATAGTTTGCAATTGATCAAGAAAAATATTAGATAGTTAGTCAATAAGGAGGATTATGCAAATTTTTGGTTTGATACTTGGTTGAAGCCTTATCCTCTTATCTCTAATTCAAAATAGCAACCATTAGCTTGGGCATGTCTAGCTTGTAAAGATCCAAATGTAAAATATTATATTAATGGGAGCAACAACTCTAGATCATGGATTTCTATTATAACCTAGTTAGATGAGATACCCAAAAAAATAGCAAACGAGCTTCAAAAGATGCTTCAAGAGTTTTACTTACCTTTTTTTATACCAATGGATGATTTGGTTTGGAATCTATCAAAAGATAGTGGATACTCATTCAAGCTGGGGTATGAGGATTTAGAGCAATCAAAATTTCTTAAACCTAATTTTTTTTTGGAAGAATGTTTGGTTACTAGAGCCTCTTTCTAAGGCCTCAACATTCCTTTGGTTAATAATCCAACATAATATTATTATAGGAGAGAGTCTACAAAGAAGAGAAAATCATGGACCTTTTTATATGCCTTGTGTGAGAAGGATTTAGAAATATCAAACCACTTACTTCTTCACTACCCTTTTGCTCACACCATTTGGGGATGCTTTTTCAAAATATATGAGAATATATTGAATAGTTCTATCAACATTGAAAGAGTTGATAAAATATTGGATTAATTATTTCAACACTATAGCATTATGTATTATTTTGAAATTGGTCCTACCACTATTTGTTGGAATTTATGGTTTAAAAGATATAATAGAGTTCTTAAAAATAAATCTCAAAATCATGCCCAAGTTTAGAACCATATAATTGCCTCTCTTGAAAAATATTTATAGGTATGGTGCTCATTATGGAAATTTTCAAGTGTGGAAAAAGATATGTTATCCACTTGGTTATAGGATTTGAATATACATGGAAGTGTGATCTACAACAATGGCATTAATATAAAGTATTTTCTTTTACCTATGGTAAAATGGAAATATTTAGATTTGTCAAAATTAATTTTGATGGTGCTTCCAAAAGAAAATCTAGGAAAAGCTCATGGATAGGTATTCTACAAAATAATAAAGGTAAAATTCTCCTCACTTAGTCAAAAGCATATGGAAAATCAAATAACAACTATGAAGAGGCTAGGACACTTATAAGAATTAAAATTGCAATAGAAAAAGGAAGGAAAAATATTTCAATTAAGGGGTTCCATAGATTATCATTAATTCTATCAACAAAAATGGACATGGGGATTGCATTAAAAACAATATTATTGTTGATGTTCATCAACTATTATTGGAGGCAATCTCTTGGAAAGAGCATATCAATAGAGAAGAAAATCATGTGGTAAATAATTTAACCAATTGCAGTGTTGATCTTTGTCTTGATAAAGTTTAAGTATTAGAAGGCAACTGGTCAAGTGAGATTTTATATTTTAATGAAAATAAAAGGAGTTGTTTTTGGAAACATAGCACTTTGAAGAAGAATACATTTGATAGAAAAGGAAGAATTTCTTTGGTAAAAGGGCAAGTTCTATGTGGTTTAATTGACTTGATATTAAATGTAATATTTTGGTATTTTGATGGAAGTGGCCCCTAGTAGAACCACACATTTGTTTGAATGAAAAAACCTGTTAGAATATTATTATTTTTATAATGTGCACTATGCCTATAATTGACAGGTTGACATTTATCTTCTGCCACTTGTCCCTGTATTCAGTTTGAGTTGGAGTGGTGTCTTCTGAAAGACACTTGGAGTGGAGCTTATGACACTTGTCATATCTCCCTCCTAAGCTTGATGCTTATATATTGTAAGATAACTTGTAAATAAAGTGTGCCTTATTTTTCAGTCCCAACATTTGGTATCAGAGCGGTGAGATCCGCCTATGGAATATGGAGTCAGGGAGTATGCTCTCCACTCATTGAGTGGATCAGAAACCAGAAGCTCCCCTCTTCTGGTTTTGTCTTTGTTAGAATTTGTGAGAAAAAGTATTTTTTTAAAGTTTATGTTGCATCCAATCTACCAGTAACGGGAGCCATTGGGTCAGATCCCATTATCAAATAAGGATCTGTGAGAGTGGAAGTTCAAGAAGTTTGGATCTATCTTTTTACGCAGTGAAAACCAGTCCAGTGATATTTTTTTAAGAGGTTGTTGAGCGTGATGTAGTAACAAATTAACAAAAACCAATAAGTTTACCGTTGTCCCGACAGAGTTATTTATTTCTGGACATTACAAAAGCAAAGACGTTGACAATGCACAGTCTCATGTTGTGTCTCCTTGCAAATATCTATGATTTGTTTTTTGCTGTGTCGCCCAATTGAACTCCTTGATTTTAGTTTTTTGGAGGCACATAGAGGCCAAACAATGCTCACCTCTATAAGCGCATGCCTATAATGATGGGCGAACCCTGTGCATAGGTGGCACCGTCGTTGAGCTTTGTGATGAACCGCTCGAGCACATTCCTCAAAGTGGTCTTCAGTAGCATGGCGGCATGAAAGTGGGAGTTGGAGGTCCCGCACTTCAGAATCCAGGCCACGGACTCCAGGCACCTGGCGGAAGCCAGGGACTCAATGGCTTCGGCCGGTAACGGAAGAGAGTAGAGAACCCCCAACGCCTCCTCGGAAGCCGTTGCGAATTCATAGAACCCACTTTGGTCAGTTGTTTCCTCTGTGTGGCTCTCGATGACAGCCACAAGCGCAGCCGGTGCAGCGGAGGCGGTGATGTAGCATCTGTTTCTCTCACTTTCACCAACCAAAAAACTTGGGCCTGGTAATTATCAGATTCATCGAATACGTTGCCACACTTGTTTTCCATCAAACCTTGGTCGTGATCTGCGTGACAACAAAATATTAGTGAAGCGCAGAAGATTGGTGGTGGGGTCTCCGTTATGGTGTTGAACCTGAGAGCTTGGATTGCAGCTGTTGCTTGAGGTACAAATCGCTAATTTTCACTAGCAGATCGCAATCGTGGATATTTAGGTCTAGCTTCGCATCCAGACCGTCCAAATTGCTCCGCATTTGCAATTTCCCAACGTATTTATGGCTCGTGCAATAGCTTTACGCATCTGACGGAGGAGAGAAATGCATTACTGAAAGCAGTGGATCGTCATTCCAGGTCTGGATATTTTTAGTTTGTTGTGATACTGCCTGACTTGACATTTGAAACCGCTTGCCGTAGATTCCGTGGAAGAATGGACAGGTGGCAACTTTGAAGAAGTGTGAAGCCGTTGAGAGAGCTCCGATGCCTTTGACGCTGCAGTTGAGTCGTGCTTCACTTAGTTCGTGGCAGAGTTTGTGGCAAGGTCCTTTTGTTTTTTAAATGAGTTTGAGTATAAATGTTTGAGTGTAGTCATACCATATTAAGCCACGGAAGCTTATTTAAAACATTGAAGACATGCACTAAAGTTCCAAACAAATTGTAATGTTTTTATTGGTGTTGCATTTTATAAAAACTCCCGAGTCAAGCATTATTGTCTAGAACACAACTCGGAGGGGTGACTACTTGGGAATGTCCTGGAGCTGCACACATTTTGAGAGTCATTGTTTTTTGTTTTGTTGAAGCATCAATTTGTATCCGACTATATGCTTATATATAGTCGTTGGAAAGAGAATTTTGAGGGCGATCCATTGGTCAAATTAGTTTTCAGTTTTGAGATCATTTACTCAGCTGAATTTTGACTTGAAGTTGAGATTGTAAAACAGAGTGCATTTTCGGTAGCATCCGACACTCTTGGGTGAAAAATTGCAAAGTTGTGAGGGGCTCAAATTTTAAGTCTTTGGGGGGACATTATGCCAAGTTATTCATTGAATTTGGCAAGTTTGGAGGTAATCTTGTAAGTGAAGGCATTGATCTTGTACAATCTTTTGGAGGTACATTTGGGGCTAATTTTTTAGCCAAGTTTCCAATACAAATCATCCTATCAAGGGGTGATTTAGGGCCCCTTGCCTCTTGCTTGTGGAGACCTTTTGTGGCACTCTCTTGGCCACTAGGTGTTTGTTGCTTGCATCTTCTATTTGGGCTTTGTCTACATTTTATGCTTGCTATTACCCTTGCATGACTTTGGGTTTTATAATTGTAATCAAGTGTAGTTCCATTTCATACACACTTGACACTAAGCCATATACAAGCAAGCAAACACATACGAGCAAATTCTTATAAAGCAATAATACATTGGCACATCTATTGTAACAATTCTACAAAAAGCAAGCATCACATTTTTATAACCGCCTATGTTCCACGTATCAACTGCTCAAATACTTATAGTCTCCCTCACGTAAGGGCGGGTATATTGAGTAGTTTGGTATAAAGGTCTGGTAGGTTATTCCCTTTCAGAATCGCCTATGTTCCACGTATCAACTGCTCAAATGCTTATAGTCTCCCTCACGTAAGGGCGGGTATATTGAGAAGTTTGGTATAAAGGTCTGGCAAAATTCTAATTCTTACTCTCTTTGGATAGAAAAAGGCACTTATGTTCAACTTAACCCTCCCACTTGTTGGAATCACTTGAAGATTCGAAGTGGAAAAACTAGGCGAACCCTCCTCTGGATCTTCAGCGGTGTACCCTAGATTTTTTTGAGGGCTCTAATTTGGCATTTGTCATTCTTACTTCATCCTTTGTTGAGCTCCCTTTTCTTTTGATCCTTTTCTAAATCATGGCTACTACAAATCTATTAAGTGGACTTACAAAGAAACTTGAAGGAGCACAAACTTTTGCAAATTGGAAGTATGAGATGGAATCAATATTAATGATGAATGACATGTGGGACTTTGTGAAAGATAGGCAAGCTAATGAAGACCCACTCACTGCACCTACAGACCCTAAAGAAAAAGCACAATTTGAGAAGAATTCCAATATAGCTTTAAGTCTAATCAAGCTAGCTACAGGAATTCAATGCAGAGAAACTGTAAGGGCTGCAAAAACACCTAAACAAGCATGGGATGCTCTCAATAGATTGTTTGATAGGCCAAGTCAAGATAATATTTTGTATCTCAAACAAAAATTGCACAATCTATGTATGAAAGGCTCACTTACCGATTATCTTATGGAAGTGAAGTCTATTAAGAATGATTTCTTAGCTATTGGTAAAACCCTAGATGATAATGAGTTAATTCCAATAATGTTGCATGGTCTTCCTTCAAAGTTTCACTCCTATGCTACCATGTTAGACTTGAGTGGTAAAACAATGAATTCCACACTTGAGGATATTGAGATCCTACTTAAGAAGCATGAGCAAGCCCTAATCAAAGATGAAGAAATTGAAGCCACATCAGCAACTTTTGCCACCAAGGCAACTTTACAACCTAAACAAAACAAGGGTCAAAATCAGCATAATCAGAATCAAAGGGGTAGACAACATCAGAGATACACACAGTACCAGCAGTAGCCAAATCAATAGTACCAACAACAACCACGTCAGCAATAGTACCAACAACAACCAAATCAGCAGCCACATCAATAGCAGTACCAACAACAACAAAGATGGCAAACAAGACCTCAAGGGGGTCAAAACAACAATCAACAAGGGTGTGAATATTGTGGAAAATGGAATCATAATGTTGCTAATTGCTATAAAAGGCAAAGAGAATAGGGAGAACCACAAAATAATAATCTGAACACATTGTATGCAGCCAACCAAGTTAATGTTGAAGATAAAGAATGTTGGTATATTGATTCTGGAGCAGCAAAGCACATGACAGGAAGGCAAGATTGGTTGACCAAGGTTCAACCTACATCAAATCAATTCATTACTTTTGGTGATGAAAGTGCTCTACCCATTGAAGGTGTTGGGGAGGCACCACTTACTTTGCATGATGGTAATAATGTTCCTGCAATAGATGTTTTGTATGTGCCTGGTCTTAAAAGGAGTCTTCTTTCTATTGGACAACTTACAGATAAGGGCTATAATGTCTATTTTGAAAAAGACAAATGCTACATTAAGGAACCCAATGGCAATGTCAAGGCCATGGGAGTGAAAAAGGATGGTGTTTACTACCTCCTTACAAAATCTGTAACACAAACATCTTTGCATACAACAACTACTTTCTCTTTGGAGTACATGTGGCATGAAATATTGGGACATTTAAATTTTAATAATCTTCAAATGATGGCTACAAAAGGATTAGTTAAAGGACTTCCACATCTTAAGGAGTCAAAATTTTTTTGTGAGCCATGTGTAATAGCCAAACACCATAGGCAACCATTTGAAACAGGAAAGGCATGGAGAGCCAATAGACCTTTGCAATTGGTTCATTCAGACATTTGTGGGCCAATGTCTATTCAATATTATACTAGGGCTAAATACTACATCACTTTCATTGATGATTACAGCAGAAAGGTATGGATCTACCTAATTCAATATAAGTGGCAAGCCCTTGATAAGTTCAAAGAATTCATCGCACTTGTTGAAAGAGAAAGTGGCTATCAAATCTCCACCTTAAGATCAGATAATGGTGGAGAATATGTCTCCAATGAATTCTTTAATTTTTGTAAGTATCATGGGATAAGGAGGCAATTCACAACCCCTTATACCCCACAACAAAATGGAGTTGCTGAGAGGATGAATCAAACAATCACAAATAGGGCAAAATCAATGTTACATGTTGCTATATTACCTAACTCATTTTGGGGAGAAGTTGTTCTTACTACTGCATACTTGACTAATAGGTCATACACAAAGGCCTTACATGAAAGAACACCTGAAGAAGCATGGAGTGGAAGGACGCCCTATGTGGGCCATTTGAGAATCTTTGGATGTGATGCCTATGCTCATATTCCTCATAAGAAAAGGAAGAAGTTTGATGATAAGAGCCAAAAATGCATCTTTGTTGGCTATAGTGATAGTGCCAATGCATATAAATTATATGAACCTATTTCCAAGAAAATCATTTTATCTAGGGATGTTACCTTTCATGAGTATCCCCCATCTAATCCTCCTAAGGCCCCCACTTTAGAAATAACTAATGAAATAGTTGCTCCATTCATGCATACAATATCATCTAGTCCTTCTCCTTCACTCATAAATCAAGAAATTCATCCACAAGAAGAACTTCCTACAAATGATCCATGTCCTCCATCTCCTCCTCCTAATGATCAAGTAACATCATCCAATCCTTTACCCAAGTGGGTTCAAGCCACAATAGATGAAGCCCAAAATCATTTGCCCACCTATACAGGTAAAAGGCCTTCAGCCCTAAGACACCAAGTGAATTATGCCCTAATGGCCAAAGTCCTTAGCCAACCTGAACCTTCTAATGTCAAAGAAGCACTTGGTGATCCTAAATGGGTTCATGCCATGGATCAAGAATTAGATTCCATTGAAAAAAATCACACTTGGGAGTTAGTTGATTTACCCAAAGGAAAATATACCATTGGCACAAAATGGGTATACAAAGCAAAATATAAAGCAGATGGCTCACTAGATCGCTACAAGGCTCGCCTAGTAGCTCAAGGCTATAAGCAACAAGAGGGAATTGATTATGAGGAGACCTTTGCTCCTGTGGCTAAGATGACTACAATCGGGACAGTTATTGCTATGGCAGCTCAAAAACATTGGCCAATATATCAAATGGATGTCAAAAGTGCATTTCTCAATGGTCATTTGAAGGAGGAAGTGTATGTGAAACAACCACCAGGGTACACAGTTGAAGGCCAAAACAACAAAGTCCTCAGATTAAAGAAAGCTCTATATGGGTTGAAGCAAGCACCCCGAGCTTGGTATGCAAAGATTGACTCCTATTTTCTCAACCTTGGTTTCACTAGATCTGCAGCAGAATCTACTCTCTATGTGAAACATTGGAGGAACCGCATCATTTTGGTTACATTGTATGTGGATGATCTTCTCATTACAGGTGATGACATAGAAGGAATAAGGTTGCTCAAGGAGGACTTATGCAAGAACTTTGAGATGACAGATTTAGGCCTCCTCCACTATTGCTTAGGAATAGAGGTATGGCAACAACCTGGTAAGATTTTTATCTCACAAGGCTAAGTACATTCAGTCTATTTTGGAGAGGTTTCGCATGGAGGAGTGTAAGCCCTCTCTAACTCCCATGGAAACTAGATTGAAATTGGTAAATAATGATGAAGAAGAAAGGGTTGATGGTACACTTTATAGGCAACTAGTTGGAAGTTTGATCTACTTAACTTCAACTAGACCAGATATTTGCTATTCAGTTGGCCTTATTTCCAGATTCATGCAGGATCCTAAGAAGAGCCATTGGATAGCAACTAAGAGGATTGTGAGATTCCTAAAGGCCACACCTCATCATGGCCTTATGTATAAATCAAGTGATAATTTTTCTTTGATTGGATACATAGATTCAGATTGGGCCAGTTGTCCTGAAACTAGAAGATCTACATCAGGTTATTGCTTTCAATTAGGCCAAGGCTCTATTTCATGGAGCACAAAGAAGCAGAACACAGTTTCACTATCTTCAGCAGAAGCAGAATATAGAGCAGCAGTTGAGGCAACTAAGGAGGCAATATGGTTGAGGCAATTAATTCAGGATATTGGGCTATTCATACATGGTCCAACATATATATATTGTGACAATCAAAGTACCATCAAGATGACCAAGAATCCAGTTTTCCATGCTAGAACAAAGCACATTGAGATCCATCATCACTTCATTAGAGAAATGGTCCAAGAAGACATTATACACATGGAGTATGTACCAACTCAATATCAAGTGGCAGACATCTTCACCAAGTCACTTGGGAAAGACAAGTTTTCTCAGTTTAGCAATTTGCTATATCTATGTAAAAGAAGTCAACATTAAGGGGGAATGTTATCTAATGTTGATTTATCTTTTTAGGATAGTGCACATTAAGGGGGAATGTTAGAATATTATTATTGTTATAATGTGCACTATGCCTATAATTGACAGGTTGACATTTGTCTTCTGCCACTTGTCCCTGTCTTCAGTTTGAGTTGGAGTGGTGTCTTCTGAAAGACACTTGGAGTGGAGCTTATGACACTTGTCATATCTCCCTCCTAAGCTTGATGCTTATATATTGTAAGATAACTTGTAAATAAAGTGTGCCTTATTTTTTAGTCCCAAAAAAACCTTATATTAATTAAGATTAATCATTCAAAAAGGGTGGGTGGAATTAGCACACCCCACAAACCATAAAAATAGAGTCCAAAAAATATTACTACATGTCGTTATGAGAAATCATTACAAATACATCCCAAGATTTAATCATTAGATAAATATCAAGAAGCGGAATGGAAGTTATCTTCCTCACTGACACACTACCAGTCGCTAGTCGAAGAGACTGGGGCATTCCATCCTTCTTCTACATTTTCACCAACCAAAGTCCATTGAGGAGCGACAGGGGCATCGATATGATGAACAGTAGCTGAAGTAATAACAATGTTACCCCACCCATCAACTAGCTCAGAAGTGCTAGGCCAAACATCCCTCCTGGAGTTCTAGTGGGAGGAAGGACCAACTCCATTATCCAGGTGTTTGTTATGCTGAGAAGGTTGGTACAAGTGTTTATCACCTCGACGAGGCCAAGAATGGGGCCTGGAGGATATTCTCAAGTAATTGAGAGGAACACGACTAATCGTGCATGAGGCATTACCCCAGTGATCCAATAGAGCACGAAGGTGTTGTAGCTCAACATTCACTTTGTCCACCTGTATAGAAATCTGCATCTAGCAGTCATAAAAAATAGCATACTTCTCAGTGAAAGAAAACATCAAAGTGGAGTTAAGTTGTGTAAAAATTATCTTTCTCCTAGTTTTCCATAAATGGAGGAGTATATTGATATGAAAAATATTCCACACTGATTCAATATTATCAGATAAATCAATGGGGTCCCCTAGAAGAGCATGAGACCATAATAAGGGACTCTGCATGAAAGGTTGAAATAATTCTAGGAGCTATTTCCAAGCAATAGAAAACCACCGACATTACCAAAAAGTATGCAATACATACTCAAGTTCACCACAAAAAGGATAGGTAGAATTTTGAATACCTAGTTTCTTAAGTCTATTTTCGAGAGGAAGTCCTTGGTGAATAAGACTCCAAACAAAAAAACTTTGTTTAGGCTCAATATATGAAGCCCAAACTTGAGAAAAATGTAAACTCCGCCTTGAGGGTGAAGAGACCAAATCCCATTTAACATTCAGTCTATGTGACATGAGGACCTGATGAGTAAGCTAGTTATAACCAAGTAGGGCTTTGTACTGAATTAGAGGGACATTCTTAGGCCAACACCAATCAGACTACCAAGGCTTTTGAAATCACTTATGTAACTTTATCCAAAGGTATAAAGGAATATTATCTATGAAAATATCATAGGTCTGTTTATTCTCATTTTTTAGACTATAAGTATGCTTGAAAATATCCCAAGGTATCTAACTCCTGGTTTGACATGAGAAAAAATACTTTAGAGATGCAATTCATTTTCTATAAAAATGTTGATCTTTGACCCAGTGAACTTAAGCCAATGTCATGCCTTGCCATGAAATAGTAGGAGACCACCGGACATCATATCCTGAAGAGAGGTCCTTGAATTTCGATCATTTCCTTTCTAGCATAGCCAGGGTTTAAGAGCCTCCCAAGCTTTCCAAATACTCTTGATAATAAAGGAACCTTGATTTTTTATAGGAATAGGGGTAGTAAGAATAGTCTGAAGGCTCAACCCCTTCTAAACCATTTTTCCATAGGGTAAGACATAAGACAAATAATGTCGAATGATAATTTTCCAGTGCTCGTTACCTGTGAGGGATCGAGTAATCCATTTAGTACATAAAGCAAAACCTTATCTTTGGCAATCAAAAAGGACCATACCTCCATAGGATTTGGGTAGGCAACACACCTGCCATGCCACCCTATGAAAGCCTCTTTTCATAACATATTTAGCCCAAAGGAATTCTTGTAAGAGCTTATCCAGTTTCTTATAACAAGCCTTGAAGGGCACCCAATAGAAAGAATAATAAACATGAGTGGTAGCCAGAATCTTAGAATAATTTTTAAACTTTCCTGCCAAAGAAAGTTTTTTGGATGACTAGTAGGCTAACTTCTTCTCAACCTTTTGAGTAACATGCTGCCAAAGTTGTGCAGAAAAGCCAATAAAAGCAAAAGGTATCCCAAGAAATTTAAATACTTCACCTAGATGGATCCATCCTCATTGATAATGGCTGAGCCAATTAGATATTGGATTAGGGGAAGATCTATAGTAGGATTTTTTCCTCCACTGAATGCTAGAACCAGAGGCCATACAAAATACTTTCAAACAGTAAATGACTGAGGACAAGGACTACTCATCTTCTTGAATAGTCAAAAATTAATCATCGACAAAGTGACCATTAACCAGTTGAAGGCTAGAATTGGGGAGTGATATACCTCTAAGGCTCCCTTGAGAAACCTTATATCACAAAAGATAGCCAAAATCTTCAGCAGCAATAATATAAAGTGAGGGGACAAGAAGATAACCCTGCCAAAAAAACCAACCTAGGTGAATGGATTCTGATTGACAATTATTCAAGGTAATAGTAGTAGAGGCATATTGAAAGAGCATACAAATTGTGCTAATGAAAAACTAACCAAAGACCAATGCTTGAAGCATAGAGGTAATGAAATACCATTCCATTTTTCATATATTTTTTCAAAATTAATTTTAAGAAACAGAGCATTTTGTCGTGAAGAGCGGGTTGGGCCCATTTCATACCTTCCCAAACTACAAGCACATTATCTAAAATATATCTTCCTTGAAAAAACCCAGTTTGTTTAGGTTTGACTATCAAAGGTAGAAGAGGTCGAAGCTTACGAGCAACATCTTTAGTAATAATATTGTAGCTCAAATTCAAAGGGGTGATAGGCCTCCAACTGGTAAATAATTTAGGATCACCAGATTTAGGAATGAACTTAACATTCCCTTTGTTGATGATGGCTCCTAGAGTTCCACATTGTATGGCTTCCAGGTAAAATTTGTGCAAATATGGACCTAGAATGTCCTAAAATTCCTTGTAGAATTCATAAGGAAAACCATCTAATCTAGGGGCTTTATCATTGGCCATGAGGGACAAAGCTTCCTTAAGATCCTCTAAGGATAAAGGTGTATCACACAACTCCACTTGAGTGGGAGAAATCTTATAGGGAACAATAGAATATCATTCATCTAATGCATGTTAACGCTCATAATTAAGAGGTTGAGAAGCAAAAACTCCATGATAATGATGAACAAAAGCATTGATGATATTTGAAAGCATAGTGAACCTTCCTATTTCTTTTTGAATGGCATGGAAGTGAGAATGCTAAGTAGGAGGTCGAAGCCTTTTGAATAATTCCTTATAGACTCTATCTCCAATTTGAAACAAATGTAGGCGAGCTCGAAGTTGAGCTCCCTTAGCTTCATATAGTTCCTCTTTCTGAAGTTCATGCCTCAAGCCTGCAACATGAGACTGGAGATTTATATTATATGGAGAATTCTCAAGCTTGAAACAAGCTTTATGGAGCTCTTCTTTCAAAGCTGAATTAGCTTGTCTTCTACATTTTGTAATATCCATCCCTAAATATGTAATATTTTTATGGTGTGTTGGATAGCATATTTCCACCAATTAATCCAGCCAAGAGAGCCCTGCAACTGAGGGAAAAAGTTCCAAATATGGAAGATATGGACCTTCATGGCTGGAATATGCAAAAAGGAAACATTAATGTAGAATTGAGAGGAGTAAAATTTGGGCTACTGCATGTCGATAACAAACAAAATGGGGGTGTGGTTTGAAAGAGTAGTTTTGGGTAAGGCTATGATAAAAGTGGTCAAGGACTCAAAATAAGAGAAATGAAAGGAATCTATTTCAAATACCATCACCTGATCTAACCTCTCGAGGACCCTAGCTGACTCATCTTGGAAGTTCAATGAAGTAAACTAGAGCTCCTGAGGAAAATAAAAAAATGTAAAGTAGGAGTTCAGATCAAACAAATGAAGCTTATTTATCATTAAATACCAAGCCTCCCATTCACCAAAGCACCAGTTTCTTGGAGAGTGACTAATTTTATCAAAATTATTTTCTACCATGTTGAAATCACTGCAAAAAACCCAAGTGGCTAGATCCAGAGAGAAAGCTAGCCATCACAAAAGAGAGCTCCTAAGTGAAGCATCGTTAGAGGCATAAATGTTGACCACCCCAATGGCTTCCCTTTAATCTCAAGCAAAATCCAAATAGCTTGGTGGGATAGGTCAACACCCCAAGTCACCACATGTAGCTACCACTTGGGCATCAAGATAGTGACAACTCCTTTCCTAGGCAAATGCTTGGTAGAATAAAACATGCTATGTGGACTAAGAAAATTACAAACACACTATAGATTGAAATCAATTATCTTAACTTCTTGCAAACATATAAATTCAAAAGCTCGATGTAAATGAGCAGTGTTTGCCATCTCACTTTGGGCCAAGTATTTATGGACTAGATCGATCAGTCCTTGCATGTTCCATAAGAAAAAAATCATGAGAACTTGTCAGGATTCATAATATCCATGACATCCTCTGAATCACCTAGGCCCCAAAGCAAACTGAAGGAATTAGTGCCATTGCTAAAATTACCCTTGCCCAAGGACATTTGGAGAACAAAATAATTGTATTGGTGATGCTTGTCAAATATCGAGTCCAAGTTGTCCCTCGATGGGCTTCAGTAATGATGAACTTTAAAATATTGTTCCTCCATAGTCGCAAAGTATATGGGTTTCATCGATGAAAAATCTGGTATGGTAGTGGGACAAGCCTCCACAACAATCGAGGTGAATGTGGGGCTAGACCAAATAGAAGCTAAAAAATGTGGTGGCTGAGTCACTACAGGGGTGACCGGAGTAGCATTCGGGACCCCTACATCTTGCATAAAAGGTTGCATGTTAACAAAATCCAGTATGGTGGTTGCTTTAGAAGACTGCACAAAGTTAGTGGGGACTTGCATAACCTGGGTATCAATGGGCCTGGTCTGAGTAGGATGCATAGAGGGATTGACCTTCTCAGAGTGCTTAGAAGAATTATTTTTTTAGGTAGTAACCATTTTCCAATTGTCTTGGCATTCCCAAGCCCCATTAGACTGAGCTACCAAGGCAGTCAAAGGGGGTTGGGTCGGTTTGAACTTCCACTCCATTAGTGGGTAATCTTGAATCTTGTGAGTAGTATATTGGCAATGATAACAAGTATTTGGTAAATTGATATAGACTTGTTGGCATTTTTGCCACATTGATTTGATCATTGATTATTCATGCATAAGCTGTTGAAATTCTAACTCTTCTACAGGTTTTGATGCAAAAAATGGCTAAGTCCGAAAGTTGTCGCGAAATCGCGACAAAAAACAGCATAGAGAGCCAAGTCGGAAAACCGTCGCGATATCGCGACATGTCGCAGAATCGCGGGTCGGACGAGGAGAGAGAAAATCAACGCAGAATTGGCACGATTTCGTGACGTGTCGCAGAATCGCGGTCAACGCAGTCAACGGCAGCAGGTGGGCAAAACCGTCGCGATATCGCGACGTGTTTGATTTTCGCGGTTTGCAACGAGCAGAAGGCATGAGATATAAAATGGTCACGAAATCATGACAAAACCGAGCCAAAGGCGATAAGGCCCAGCAGTGTAGCGAAATCGTGACAAAAACTGACCCAAAGCGCATAAGTCGAAAGACGTCGCGAAATCGCGACGCGTCGCGTTTTCGCGACGCGGGTGGACTAAAAGGCTTAAGTTGTAAAATGGTAGCGATTTCGCTACAGTTAGAAAATGAAGCCAAACAAAGCAAAGAGCGTAGCGAAATCGCTACATGTTCCATGGTCGCGGTTCAGCTGAAGAAAAGAGTCTAAGGCAGAAAACTGTAGCGATATCGCTACACTTTTGAGGAAACGTTCCAGCAAGACAAAGACGTCGCGAAATCACGACAGAAAGGGAGAACCATACAGAGGGCGAAGAAACGTAGCAAAATCGCGACAGGGTGAAGTTGAAGACATTCTAAGGCAAAAGTGTCACGTTTTCGCGGCTTAAGAGCTAGACCGTACAGCATGCCGAAAAGATGTAGCGAAATCGCGTAGCGTCGCATTTTCGCGGTGCAAGGTAGCGAAGGAGATAAAGAAGCCGAATATGTAGCGAAATCGTGACATGGTTGGTTTTCGCGGCTTAGAAGCAGCAGAAGCGTACGGAGCAGGAAGACGTCGCGATTTCGTGACCTGTCGCGTTTTCGCGACCTGTTGCAGTTTCGCGCCTGGAAGCAGTTCAAACGGTCCGATGCTATTTTGTGAGTTTCGATGATTTAAAGCACCCCATAATTTAATGTGCTGCTACTTTCCGATGCGGTCAAGGTAGAAGAACGCGCCCAAGCTACCAGAATTGAAGATTTCCAAGATTCGAAGCTGCTGTTCACGATTTTTCTAACGGTTTCATGCACATTTTCAAGAACACCATTTAATGAAGGCGACCGACTCTTCCATATGGCATTTAATTTCTGGTTTCTCCGAGGTTGTTTAAGGGGAGCATTTCCTTGTTTTCGTTGCATAATTGTAGATCTCGAGGAGGTCCGTTGTAAGTTTTAAATGCTGCCAAGAGGCCAGACCTCTATAAAAACCAATGTAAATCTCATTTGCAAGTGTCGGGAGTGAGAGATACTTTTGCTGAAAGCTTTTCAAGTGCTTTGCATGAATATAAGACATTCGGCTCTCTGGTTTTGCAAGTGATTTTCTATGTATTGTCCCTTCTGCATACTGCATTCCTAATTTGTGCTCGGATCTTTTATTTGCTGCTTAGTTTTAATTTTGTATTGAGTTTTAACAATTGCTAGTAAGAGAGTGAGTTCTGGAATGTTATTTTGGAGGTCATTTATGCAAGGTTGCGAGTGGATCACGTCATTGTCTTCTGTTATTTGCTGTTGTTGTACTTAGAGTTATTTGCTGTTGCTCTTTCTCGATCAGATAAATTCGGCTACGGCCATATTTCCCGTTTCTTTTCGCATCATTTTCAATTTCTTTCCTGTAACTTTGATCTAAAAACAAATTTAGAATAGTAAGGGAACCAGCCCACTCTGGAGATTGGTCTGGGAGACATTTCTTTCTCCCGACCTTTCAATGTTGGCCGGGTCTAGGGTGCATCTTCTATAAAAATCCTTTCTTGTGGCAAATTCGTGACCAACAGTTTTTGGCACGCCCGATGGGACAGACTTCTTCTGTCTCAGAAAGATCCCATAGTATTGAAGGTTTAATGTTCGCCTTCATACCGTAAAGTTAGAGCATTTGGTGACTCTATTGTACTCAGAAATCTCTGAACGTGGATGCAGTGAAAGCTGTACTTCATGATCACGAGATCACAGTCTAAAAAAGTTGAAGATCTTGTTGAGTTTTTCGAACTTGACAGCACAAGAAGTGGTGAGCATTCTAGGTTGGTTTCCCTTGCCATATCCACACAAATCCCTGGTATTGTTACTAGTTTTCCATCTTCTCAGTCACATCCACTAGTCCCAATGGCTCAGTATCCTCCACCCAGGAAGTTCTTGGCATGGAACAGTTCGGGAGCCTTGAATTTGCAGGCTCAAAATCCAGTTCCTTAGGCCGCTTTGAAGGTTTTGCCAACCTATGATGGTACGGGTAAGACGACATATGAACATATTAATGATGTAGCTTCTCTGGCAGCCATTCATGATATAACTGATGAGGATGTGATGGTGAAGTTGTTGGTGTTATCCCTGAGAGGAAAATTGTTGTACTGGTACCGAACGTTGCAACCAGGCACCATTACATCATGGGATCAGCTAGGAGAACTGCTAGTTAAGAATTTTCATGAACAGGCTGATCCATTTTCGTTGTTGCATCAGTTTAATGCGATCCAGAGGCACCCGCAAGAAGAGATAGCTGATTTTAATGTTCGATTCACAAGAACCTGGCAGAGAATTCTTGATGGTCTTCGGCCTGCTGATGAGTTGGCTGCATTTTACTACCTCAGAGCATTCAACACAGATATCGGTTGGGCTGTCCGATAGTCCAACGTGACGACATTTCCAGAGTTGTTTGAACAAGCGTTGAAGGCGAAAGCTGATCTGATTGCTATAGGTAAACTTCCTCCGAAGGTAACTATGCCTATTATTCCTGATCTGCCTAAGTATTTATATTCTGGTTCGCTTCCACAGCCCATGCCATCTATGTATCCTACCCCATCATGGAGCTCCAATGCACCTCAAATCGCACCTATTCCAGTTCCCCAGCTTCCTGCTCCAACTGTTCCCCAGTTGCCTACACCGAGCATTCCAAGGTTAGTCCCTCCATTTCCAACTCCTGCAGTATCTTCCCCATAGTTTCCATTACCTTTACCAGCACCGCCTGTGTCCTCAAGCCCAGATCCTCAATTGGTTATGTTACAAGAAATTCAGTCGGCTATGAGATCTCTCACTGACAAGGTGACATCTATGGAACGGAGAGAGGCGGAAAGAAGCTATCGACCACGAAGATTTATGCCGACAGTAACTAGAGAACAACCTGCTCCAAGCAAGGCTATGGAGAAAGCACCTGAAAGAAACTCAGCAGTTCTGGTAAGTGAAGAGGCTGGCCCTTCTGAACCATCTTACTGGTGTTCTTCCTGCAATGACCCACATGATGAGTCCACTTGCATGGTCCACCAAAATTATTTGCAAGTTCTTATAGGGAGCCGTGTAAATATGATTCGAGAGGTGGATCTTACTTCCGTGGAGTCTCCGGAGGAACATATAGCAATATTGACACGCAGCGGCAAGAAACCAATGTTGGTAGATCCGGCTAAGATGGAGCCATTGAAAGTGCCTCCTGTACAAGCAACGAAGCAACAAATGCCAACAAAGGCTCATGAGTTCCCAGCACAACGGCAATCACCTGTTTTGTCGAAGGATCCACTTCCATCACCATTAAAAGAGAAGGAACAAGCTTCTACTTCCCAGCCACAGGAAGAAACAAAGGAGCAAGCCAAAGAAACGTTGCGGTATCCATCATTGACCAAACGACAACGAGTGGAGGCCACCCAACAATATAAGAGCAAATTTGAAGCTGCTAGTGGCGGGAAGGAACAGACCTCCATGGAGTACAACATTGTTGAAGAACTTAAACGGATACCAGCTAAGGTAAGTCTGTATGACACCTTACAGTTGCCTGGACAGGTAGATCTCTTACAGGAATCCCTGAAGACCATACAAAGTAAGGGGAAAGCTCCAGCCCAGGTGGTTATGGCTCAAACATTAACTTTTGTAGCCAATGGCAGGAGTAGACCACCCCCGTTTTATTTGTCATTGCAAATAGAGGGTTGGATCGTACATAATTGCCTGATCGATTCTGGTGCCGCTACAACTGTCATGCCTAAGGCAGTCTGTGAAGCAATGGGAATGGAATTCACACGAAGTAGCCCCGGTGTTTTGTAGTTAGATGGTACTCCAGTGAAAATAGTGGGTGTAATCAAGGATGTCCCAATTGTTTTGCATACTATGCCACAGATTACAGTCATCCAGGAGATTGTTGTAGTTGATCTAGAACCGTATTTTAGTATGTGCTTATCCAGAGAGTTTACTGCAAAGTTGGGCGGTTACCTTGCACTGGATTATTCTCATTTGGAGATTCCGTTCAAAGGAAGACGAGTCCGGATCTATAATCAGAAACCTTCCACTTTTCATATTGAGAAGATAGAAGAAGAACATGTTGTTCATATGATAACTGAAGATTTGGAGGATGAGTTTTCAATGCTCAATTTCAATGCTATGATCCAGACCGAAATTGGTTGTTATTCCATTATGCAGCCTGAAGAGGTTGAAGTCAAGTTGCCACCTGATCAAGTTGAACAAGATTCTCTGCCAGATCAGCTCTATTTTGATGGAACACAATACAGAAATGGTGCTAACACTGGGACTGAACGATCATGCCTAGGTCTCAAGACGGCTGGGACACTTGGAGTGCAGCAGTTACAGATTTTTGGTGATTCTGAGCTAATCAAGAACCATAAGTTTATTGAGCATTTGTCAAGGATCTGGGATCCAGGAGACAGAACCGTGTTTGGGTTCGTGTCTTTCCCGAAAGTTCACATCTAATTCGGGAGTTACCTTGTATATAGCAATATAAAAAAAGAAAAAAGAGAAAAAACAAAAAAAGAGAAGTATTGTTTTTATTTTTCCACTTCGGCTCTTTTTGCATGCGAGCCGTAGGTGCCTGTTTTTTGTTTTTGTTTTTCTTCTCTTTTCCCAGCAGTTGGTGGCTTTCTAGCAATTTCTTCCTTCCCCTTCCCTTTTTCTTCCCTTCCCTTCTTCATTTTCCTTCTTCTTCTTCTTTTCTTTAGCAGTAAAGAAAAAGCCACTGCTGTTGTTTCTTTTCCCCTTTCCTGTTATTCCCGCTTCTTCTTATCCCTTTCTTCTAAGTTCTCTGTTGTTTTACGCATTTATTTACAGTTAATTTCCTCAGTTCATCCTCATTTCACTTTCACTTCCATTCCATGATTTCATTCACTTCCATTCCCCTTCCATCGCAGCTGGTAGTACAATAGCTCTCTGTTACTGTCTACCGCATTACTTTTTTCATTCCATTCATTCCATCATATCACCATTCCATTTGCATTTCACCGCCTACGCAATCGTAGGATCTCATTCCATTCATTTCCATTCCATAATCAGTCGAGCCAAATGCAAGTTCTTTCAGTTTCATTCATTCAGCAAAAGATGTTGCAGCAGTCCCTCGAGATGAAACCCCAGCAGCTAATTTTCTGTTCTAAGTTTTCATGACTCTATGCCCAATGGATTCAGGCCTGGGATTCTTGCATACAATAGAACTGTATACCCCGCGAGCCACCAAGAATGTTGGCATTTTTGCCACATTGATTTGATCATTGATTATTCATGCATAAGCTGTTGAAATTCTAACTCCTCTACAGGTTTTGATGCAAAAAATGGCTAAGTCCGAAAGTTGTCGCGAAATCGCGACAAAAAGCAGCATAGAGAGCCAAGTCGAAAAACCGTCGTGATATCGCGACATGTCGCAGAATCGCGGGTCGGACGAGGAGAGAGAAAATCAACGCAGAATTGGCACGATTTCGCGACGTGTCGCAGAATCGCGGTCAACACAGTCAACGGCAGCAGGTGGGCAAAACCGTCGCGATATCGCGACGTGTTTGATTTTCGCGGTTTGCAACGAGCAGAAGGCATGAGATATAAAATGGTCACGAAATCACGACAAAACCAAGCCAAAGGCGATAAGGCCCAAAGTGTAGCGAAATCGCGACAAAAATTGACCCAAAGCGCATAAGTCAAAAGACGTCGCGAAATCGCGACGCGTCGCGTTTTCGCGGCACGGGTGGTCTAAAAGGTTTAAGTTGCAAAATGGTAGCGATTTCGCTACAGTTAGAAAATGAAGCCAAACAAAGCAAAGAGCGTAGCGAAATCGCTACGTGTTCCATTGTCGCGGTTCAGCTGAAGAAAAGAGTCTAAGGCAGAAAACTGTAGCGATATCGCTACACTTTTGAGGAAACGTTCCAGCAAGACAAAGACGTCGCGAAATCGCGACAGAAAGGGAGAACCGTACAGAGGGCGAAGAAACGTAGCGAAATCGCGACAGGGTGAAGTTGAAGACATTCTAAGGCAAAAGTGTCACGTTTTCGCGGCTTAAGAGCTAGACCGTACAACATGCCAAAAAGATGTAGCGAAATCGCGCAGCGTCGCATTTTCGCGGTGCAAGGTAGCGAAGGAGAAATGAAAGCCGAATATGTAGCGATATCGTGACATGGTTGGTTTTCGCGGCTTAGAAGCGGCAGAAGCGTACGGAGCAGAAAGACGTCGCGATTTCGTGACCTGTCGCGTTTTCGTGACCTGTTGCAGTTTCGCACCTGGAAGCGGTTCAAACGGTCCGATGCTATTTTGTGAGTTTCGATGATTCAAAGCACCCCAGAATTAAATGTGTTGCTACTTTTCGATGCGGTCAAGGTAGAAGAACGCGCCCAAGCTACCAGAATTGAATATTTCCAAGATTCGAAGCTGCTGTTCATGATTTTTCTAACGGTTTCATGCATATTTTCAAGAACACCATTTAATGAAGGCGACCGACTCTTCCATATGGCATTTAATTTCTGGTTTCTCCGAGGCTGTTTAAGGGGAGCATTTCCTTGTTTCCGTTGCATAATTTGTAGATCTCGAGGAGGTCCGTTGTAAGTTTTAAATGCTGCCAAGAGGCCAGACCTCTATAAAAACCAATGTAAATCTCATTTGCAAGTGTCGGGAGTGAGAGATACTTTTGCTGAAAGCTTTTCAAGTGCTTTGCATGAATATAAGACATTCGGCTCTCTGGTTTCGCAAGTGATTTTTTGTGTATTGTCCCTTCTGCATTCTGCATTCCTAATTTGTGCTCGGATCTTTTATTTGCTGCTTAGTTTTAATTTTGTATTGAGTTTTAACAATTGCTAGTAAAAGAGTGAGTTCTGGAATGTTATTTTGGAGGTCATCTATGCAAGGTTGCGAGTGGATCACGTCATTGTCTTCTGTTATTTTTTGTTGTTGTACTTAGAGTTATTTGTTGTTGCTCTTTCTCGATCAGATAAATTCGGCTACGGCCATATTTCCCGTTTCTTTCTGCATCATTGTCAATTTCTTTCCTGTAACTTTGATCTTAAAACAAATTTAGAATAGTAAGGGAACCAGCCCACTCTGGAGATTGGTCTGGGAGACATTTCTTTCTCCCAGCCTTTCAATGTTGGCCGGGTCTAGGGTGCATCTTATATAAAAATCCTTTCTTGTGGCAGATTCGTGACCAACAAGACTATAGGTTGTCTAATGGCAGTATTGTTGGTATTTCCTACCACATTGAATTCCTTTGTATAATTTTTGCTATTATGTAATTTATCCTTCTTTGAAGCTCTCTTCTTTGTGTAGAATGCATTTTATCGTTCCTGCTTTCTCTATCAGAATTTGTCATTTATTCCCAAGGTCTAGTACCATTTTTTATTTTCATCCATCATACAGGGCATTCATATTTTGGTAGGTGAGGGTATTTCATGCCATGCCTCCAAGTGCAGGTTTGTTTCTGGGAAGAAGTAGAGCGCAGGCCCATTTCAGGCTAGGCAGCAGTAAAGGCCAACTCCAAAAAAGAAAACATAAGAGTGCCCATACCTTTTTACCTTATCTGGAGAGTGCAATGTAATTTTAGAGCACATAACAACGCAAGATCCTTTGAATATTCAAGCATAAATTAATTTAGAATGATGTGGGGCCCATATCCTTTACGCTCCTGTTTTGGAGCACAAAGCCTTTTCGAAGTCTGCCAGGAGCGCTTGGGGTTTTGACTTTTCAAAGGGCGTAGAGAGCAATAGTTTTGATGAAAAAATGCTAAGTATGGAGGTAGCTATTTTACTTCATTTTCCAAGTGCAAGGCAGTTTCATTCATGCTAAGAGAGAAATGAGTGTGGACTTTTCAAAGGTGCTACTCATCGAATAGAAAAAATGCTAAGTGTGGAAATAGTTGTTTCTATCTGTTCCCAAGGTTGCAAGGCATTTTGCTCCACCTTTTGGTGCAAGGTATTTTTGCTCCAAGCTAGCAATGCTTTGGCATTTAACTTTTCCATGCTAGTGCACCTCCCAAGGCTCCAGATAGTTTCACTCCCATTTTCAAGCACAAGGTAAATTTGGGGTAAGTGGAATCGCAATGCCTATTGACTTTTCAATGCCAACACTACTCCCAAGGCTCTAAGGCATTTTTGTTGTTATTTTCAAGTGTAAGGAATTTTTGAGGTCTTCCAACGTGCAAAGCACCTTTGATCATTCAACTCGGATGTCCCTCCCAATGCAACAAGGTGTTTTGTCCAACTTCCTAAGTGTAGCTCCATTTCGGGACCAACAAGGAGAGAAACAAACTTTGACTTTTCCACGACGCAACCCATAAAGCATAAATAATGCTAAGTTTGGATTAAAGTCTTTCGCTCTATTTTTTGGGTGCAAGGCATTTTTGGGAGTAGCTAGCAGCGCTTTAGCCTTTGAATTTTCAACGCTTGCACTGCTCTCTAGATATCAAATCATTTTGCTATAATTTTTTTAAGTGCAAGCCTGTTTCAAGCTAGGAAAAAATGAATCGTAGGTAGGGCTTGCATCTAGTGCGTCTGTTTCAGTCTAGCTCTCCCTACTTCAGTCTAGACTCCCCATAAATGATCCTCATCAATGATACAATGTGCATCCTTATCCATTTAAATGCAGTCATTTTAAAAAGCTTCCATACTTGATGTTCCTAGGATTTTAGAATCTTATCTTTCACTAGGGTGGTTCCAACAAGTAAGGAGATGGTGTCGCAAGTTGAAACTGTTAGAACATTGAAGGGGCATAGCTGCATTTTAGGGAGTCATCAATTTTAGCCCATGTCTGGTTGCTTTTTCATAAGTGTTTATTATCTCAAATCTTATCTTATTTTCCACCGTGATGTTTTATGGGTGTGCATTAAATATTTCAAGTAGCAGAATTCTCTATAAAAGCCAATAATTTTATTGTAAAATGATAGACGTTTTGCTAGAAGCTTGTTGTAAATTAAATTTTGCTATCAATACAAATAATGTTTGGCTCTAACTCTGGACTTCTATTTATGTGTATGTCTTATATCACTTATTTTATATTAAATTATCCACTTTGTATGTGGGTTATAATTCTATGTCTCTATTTGACTCCCGATAGAGGGTGAACGTTGGAATAGTTCTAGATATTACACATGTTAGATACCTGGTAGTATCTGTTAGTTCTCTATGTTGAGTGTTATTTGGTTCAATGTACACTTAATTTATCGTGCTACTTGTCCATCACCCCTGTTCTATCTATCCTGTGGCCATATTTTCCATCTCTTTTAGTCATTTGTTAATTTATTTCCTGTTCCTTAATCTAAAGCCCCTAGTTAGAATAGCAAGGGAACCAGCCCATCTCTAGAGATTGGTATGGGAGGCATTTCTTCCTCTTAGTCTTTCAATGTTTGCTGGGACTAGGGTGTATGAATGAGACATTTCATACCTAAGGTGGATTTTTGACCAAAATTTTTTGGCATGCCCAGTGGGATGCAAATGTTTTACATCAAAAGCAATATTAAGAAGTTGATGCTCATCTTGTTACTATCGAATATGAACATCTAGCGACTCAATTGAACTCAAAAGCCTAATTCTTGAATACCGATTTAAAATCCTACACCTTCATGTACACGATATGGAAGGCTAAAAATACAAAAGCATTCAAGTTCTTTGAGCTTTACATTGATACTTTGGGAGGACATCCTAGAGTGGTCTAGATGAATATCCCATTAGACGGGACATCCTCACAAGTATTTGTTGTAGCTTCATAGACACCAAGTCCTACCAGAACAGTGACTAGATTGCCTTTGCAACCGAATGCTCTAGTTCAACCAAACATCTTGAACATTTAGATCCAACTAAATCCACCAACTCCTTCAGTCTAGATAGCGCAGCCTCCACCCAGGAAGTTCCCCGTATGGAATAATTTAGGATATCTAGCCTTGATGGCTTAGAATCAAGTACCATCCACAACATTGAAAGTTCTACCCACATACGATGGTATCAAAAAAATAGCTTATGAGCACATCTAATATGTCGTTGCACTGACAACCATTCACCATATAATCGAAGAGGATATCATGGTGAGGTTGCTAGTTCTTTCACTCTGATATAAGATCCTCTATTGGTACTGATAACTCCTGGTCAGCACCATCACTACATGGGATCAATTTGTGGAATAGTTGATAAGGGGTTTCAAAGAATAGGTGGACCCCTTGTCTTTGTTGTACCAGTTCACCACCATCCAGATGCATCCCCAAGATGAGGTAGTGGACTTTAACATCAGTTTTACTCAAACCTGGAAGAGAGTCACTACCGGCCTTTGGCCTACTTTGGAGCAAGCAACATTCTATTACTTGAGAGCTTTCCATTCTGATATTATCATGAGCATCTGATATGCTAACATAAACATATTCCATGTCTTATATGAGCAGGCATAGAAATTCAAGGCTGATCTAATAACTATCAAAAAGTTACCTCCAAAGGTGACTATGTCGATCTATCCAAACTTCCCTTAGAACATGTATCCTAGTGCATCTTCTTAGTCTATGCCTGCACCCTCGATTTACCCCAATCAATCATGGAATCCCAACCCTCTGAATCAAGAAGTACCCACTCTACAAGTTGAGGCTACCATTGTTCCTCAACTCCCAGCTCCTATTCTATATCCAGCATTACCTGCACCATTGGCACCATTGCCATTACTCGTGCCTTAGGTAGCCTTAAATACATACTAGGCCAAGGAGTTGTAGGATTTCCAAGCATCAGTGAATACGATGGCGAATGAGATGACCGTCATGAGGAGGAGGCAAAATGATCAAATATTCTAGCCAAGGAGATTTCCTCCCCCGATCACTAGGGAGCAAGTTGCTTTCATAGGCTGGGATCTCAAGAGAAACTTGACAATACTAGAGAGTGAGGAAGCTAGTTCATATGATGGGACTTATTGGTGCTCCACTTGCAATGATCCTCACAATGAAGAAACTTGCATGGTTCATATGAACTATGTACAGACCCTTATATACAGTGCTCCTGGTGGGTAGGTAAATATGATAAGGAAAACTGATCATAATTTTATGTTTCCCCCTGTCGAGTAGGTCTTCGTTATCATGAGTATGGGTAAGAAGACCATCGATTTCAATCTAGTTCAAATGGAACCGTTGAAATTACCTACCACTTCCAAACTACCAAGTGAGAAGGCACCACCACCAGAAAAGGAGCATGTTCAAGCATCAGAACTGACATATTCTGCCCAATTAAAAGACTTCTTGCCTCTGAGAGCAAAATGGAGAATTCCCCAATCATAAGCTTCAACCTCTCAACCCCAAAATGAATTAAGGGATAAGGCACGAGAAAAACTAAGATAACAAGCGCTAGAGAGTGGAAGCAACATAGCAATATCGAACCTAGTACAAAATTGCAAAGGAGGGAGGCAAGTTTGGTGCAAGGGTGTATAGTATCATTGAAGAGCTAATGAAAACTCCAGTAAATGTAATCCTATTTGATTCACTTCAACTTCGTAGTCAGGTCAATATGTTGCAAGAATCCCTGAAGTTTGCAAAAGGCAAGAGGAAGCCAAATCAGACCGTCTTGACATAGCCACTGACTACCTTCACCACCAAAAAAAATAGGCCGCCACCATTTTACCTATCCCTCAGGATGGAGGGGTGGGTCATGCATAACTGCATGGTGGATTCTAGTGCTGCCACTACTGTGATGCCCAAGGTTGTGTGCGAGATTATGGGTATGGATTATACCAGGAGTAGTCTTGGAGTGCTTCAACTGGATGGAACTCTAGTTAAAACATTGTGGGTCATCAAGGATATCCTGATCATTTTGCACAATATGCCACATATCACTATAATTAAATAAGTTGTGGTAGTTTATTTAGAGCCCTATTTTAGCATGTGCTTATCAAGGGAGTTCACTGCCAAACTTGAAGGCTATCCGTCTCTAGACTATTCATACTTGGAGATCCCTTTCAAAGGAAGGAGGATCAAAATTTCTAATGAAAAACCCTCTACCTTTCACATTGAAAGCATCCAAGATGTGGAAAACAAATTGGACTCAATCAATCTGATCGAAGAAGTGGAAGAAGAAGAGAAAGTAGAGCTAATGGAAGAATCTCCTGATGAGCTCTACGTAGAGGATGAGTTTTCTATGCACAACTTTAATGCCATAATCAAATATGATATAGGGTATTACTCAATTACCAAGACTGAAAAAGCTAAAGTACCAAGTGATGAGGATCCCATGGCCGATCAATTGTGGAAGCTCTTCTTTGATTACGTCCAATGCAAGAATGGTGCTAGTGTAGGAGTAGTCCTTATATCTCCTTTTGGAAACCAAAAAATGTACTCTTACAGGCTCGCATGGATTTGTACAAATAATACTGCCAAGTATGAAGCCCTGTGTTTGGGGTTACGAAAGGTAAATAAACTCGAAATAAAATAGTTGCAGATCTATGGAGACTCAAAGTTGATCCGCAACCAAGTAACCAATAAGTGTGTTGCCAAGAAACACTATCTAAAGGCATATCGTAATAAGGTATGGGATCTTCTAGAGTCATTCTTAGCTCTAAATATTTAGTCTATTTTGTGAGAGTAGAATAAGCATGCCAACGTCTTAGCATCTACTGGAGCCATATGTTCCCTTGCTGAGAATATAATGTAAAATTTGAAGGCAATGAGGGTAATATACTGACCTCAATATCAAACAAGAACATACATTGGTAGGTCTTCGATAGTGATGAGCAGATCATCAATTTTTTGATTTATGAAGTAGGAAATATTGAAGATAGAACGCTCGACGATGATGAATATGAGGGGTTAATCCAGTTGAAGAACAATCACGTCCCGAAGGGTTTAATCACCCTTGAATTTTTTTTTGATTAGAACGATAGGTTCCTCCCCCACAATATCAAGGTGGATGCAAGAGAATACGAGGAGCTGGAGTTGGAATCCAGAAAATCTATCAAGGTGGGAACTAATTGCATGACATTGGAAATTGAGAAAATTAGGACCTTATGCAAATAATACCCAGATATTATCGCTTTGAGCTACCAGGACTTGAAGGGGTATGATAAGAGTGTCTTCCAGCACACCATTGAACTATAGGAGGGGGTCAAACATTTCAGGCAAAATCAGAGGCTAGTTAACCCAAAAATAGAAGTACTGATGAAGGCCAAGCTCCTAAAGATGCTAGAGGCCAAGATAATATTTCCCATCAAGCACTCTTCATGGGTGGTGAATCTGGTCATGGTATAGAAGAAGAATGGAGACATTCACCTCTGCATCAATTTTTGGAACCTGAACCAAGCATCGCTAAAGGACCATTACCCGCTACCCTAAATCGACCAGATTCTTCATGTAGTGGCGGAAGAACAAAGATTTTATTTGTTGGACAACTTCTCTGGGTACAACAAAATCTGGGTGAAATAAATAGACCAGTATAAGACTACCTTCACAACCAAGTGGGGCACTTTTGCCTACTAGTGCATCCCGTTCGGCCTCTCTAACATCGAAGCAACATTCCAAAGAGCAATGGACTTAGCCTTTGGTTATTTACTTAATCACATCATTGTGATTTATCTTGATGATATGACTATTTTTTCCATAAAATGGAGGAACACAGTCTACATTTGTGACAAGTGCTTAAGAAGTACCGAGAGTACGAAATCTCCATAAACCCAAAAAAGTCCATTTTTCATGGTGAAGGAAGGCAAGCTCCTAGGACACGTGATATCCGAGAAGGGAATAGTTGTTGATCCTTCCAACATGGAAGCCCTCCTCAAGCTACATCTACTAGCAAGCAAGAAGGACCTCCAATACTTCTTTGGACGGATTAATTTTGTTCAAAAATTCATTTTCGACTTCACCCAGGTAGTAAAGCCAATGACAAAACTTCTCAAGAAGGATGTTGAGTTCTAGTGGACTAAGGAGAGGAAGAGGGTATTGAAGGATATAAAGGAGAGAATTTCTCAGGCCCCCATTCTAGTGAACCTCGACTACTCCAAAAATTGTATCCTTTACATTGTTGGAGAACTAGAGAGCTATGCAGTTGTCCTGACCCAGAAGAACGAGGATGGGGATGAACACCCAATAAAATTCCTCAGTCAAGTCATCCACCTGCATGAGAAAAAGTACAACTTCATTGAGAGGTAAGTACATGTAGTGATGTGATCACTAAAGAAGTTTCACCATTTCATATCCCAGAGCAAGATGATAGTGTACATGGTGCACCCTGACGTTAGAAAATTCATCATTCAAGGTGAGCTTGGCAACAAAAGGGAAAGTTGGGTCTCCAAGATCCAATAATTTGATATACATATCCAGCCCACAAAATTGGTCTGCGGTTGAACCTTATTCCAAGAACTTGATCGGAGTTCCACATCAGAGGTGACAGCTTGCCAATGGGATGATCCATCCTAGGAGAGCAATATCACAAATTAGTTTGTACCCGATAGAGATTAGACATAATACCTAGTGGAGTACTTCAGTACTAGACGGTGCCCTTTTGATCTCAAAGCTTTGTAGAGGAGAAGGTTCAGGATCCAATTCTGCAGATGTGTATTATTACCAAGTGGGTTGTTTTACAGAAACATTGATGGAGTCCTCCTAAGATGTGTCAGGGGGACTAAAAAATAGAAAATATTGGACGAGTTCCATTCTAGAATTTCTAGGGGCCATTTTTCGAAAAGGCCTATGGCCTTGAAAATAATAAAAGTAGGCTATTATTGACCTACAATTTTTTTGATATCTTCAAGGTTAGCCAGAAGTGTGACAAATATCAAAGGTACATCGGCCGCACTAGGAATACTTCTCTTTCCTTGCACCCAATTTAGGTCAAGGCTCCATTTTAGCAGTAGGGTTTGGAATTCATTGGGATTATAGATCCCAATTCTTTTGTGGTGCATAAGTATATCTTAACGACCACAGACTACTTTACCCGGTGGGCAGAAGTAGTTCCCACCAAGTAGGCTAACAAGGATGTGGTCATCGCCTTTCTGGAAGGGCTGATAACCCATTTTGGGATATCAGATGCGATAGTAACTGATAATGGCTCCCATTTCACCAGATCTAAAATGTGTGTATTCGCAAGTAAGTATGGTATTTACCTAAAAAAATTGTCTAATTATTACCCGTAGGGCAATTGTTTGGCGGAATATACAAATAAGAACGTACTTAGGATCTTGAAGAGGACATTGGAAGATAACAAGCGAAGATGGCATCTGCTTCTGGACATTGCATTATGGGCTGACCAAATTTCCATTAAGAAATCCATTAAGAGATCCCCATATTCCCTGGTATATGGGAAATAAGTAGTGCTCCCAACGCATATTAAATTGCCCATGTTGCAGTTTCTTCGATCATTGGATGATGAAGATGAATGGTTTGACCCTATCAATGTCAGAATAGCCCAAGTGCTATAGTTTGAGGAGAAAGGATAAAAAGCCTAGGAGGCTTTCATGAAGCATGCCATCACCAAAAAAAATTAGTTTGACAAAAGGACCTCTGACCGGACCTTCCAGGTTAGCAACTTGGTGCTAAAATAAATGAGAAAATTCCAAGATTGGAAATCATGATAGATTTGATGCATTATGGGAGGGTCCATTTCGAATTTCTGAGGTCCATCAGGTTAACTCCTTCACCCTACAATATCTGAATGGGTTTACTCTTTCATTGTCATTTAATGGTCTTCATTTGAAGGCATACTACTGGTGAGAGTTAGTATGAAAAATTCTATCAATTGCATACATATTTTCCTAGTTTGCTTGTACATATTTTATTTTCCAGAGTATAAGTCTCTTCGCCCCCTCTTGTGCTATCAGTAGCATAATTTTGAGTCAAAAATATAGCTGGCAAGGAGTGGTTTCGAAGAGCCTAGAGGTTGTTTTATTTTAGTTTGGTTTGTGCATTTTTTAATGAGCCAAGTAAAAGAGGGTTAGCCATTTTTAGGTGCAGAAGGCTAGCTGAGGTATTTCTACGTTCCAAGGATGTTCGTCTCGTCATTTTTTAGCATTGCCTGGCAGAAAGATTCAATTTTGTAAATGCCACCTTGGTAAAGAAGAGTTTCGCTCGTGTTGAGGGGTGAAACCCCGTTTTGGTGCTCGAAGGAGTGAAAACCAAGTTGAAACCAAAGTTCAAATCAACAAGTCAAAGTCAAATTTTATTTCACCCTGACTTCCCAGCGCAATATCATTTCAAAGCATTTTCTGAGTGAGTGCGCCTTTGACTTTTCAGTAGAAGTGTGACCCAATTTCAAGGAGAAAATACCCAATGAGGCCCAAGGCCGTTTCACCCTTGTTTTACAACACAACTCCATTTCGGGGTTTTGATAAAGTGAAATAGTCATTGACTTTTTCAAAGGTGCACCCAAGAAAGAGAAACATATGTGGGCCCCATTTCCTGTTTCACCCTAGTTTGCCAAGCGCAAGGTGATTTCGGGTTTCCTAAGGGAGAAATTCCCTTTGACTTTTCTCACCCCGACATCACTCTTGACGTAGTCATTTTGCTCTGGTTTAGGGGTGCAAATCCTACCTTTTAGGAGAAATCCATTCTAGATCCCTAGGCAATGATGAAAATATCTTTAAAGCCAGGAGTAATTTTTCTTTCGCCAATAGCACAGGCCTGTAGTCCAAGATAGCGCCCAGCAAGCACACACCTTGAGGAAATTCATTAAGCTCAAAAATTATGCATGGATATTTAAAATGGGGTGGTTCTTCATGCTTTCTAAGGAAGATTTCAACCTCATGTAGTAATTCGTCATTGGGAGGTACGCTCAGCACACAGAGTAACATGCAGGAGATCCTACACTACGCCCACAATTGCTTCAGGTATTTACTCCACCCAAAATCCATTAATGCGATGGGTAAATGGTTGTGTTATAAAAGGACCATACCTTAGTTTAACTCAAAGAAATCAAACCTTGAGGTTTTGGTACAACATTACTTGCCTGGATCAAAGTGAGAAACTTACTAACAAAGTGCAGTCTGATTAAGTAGCAATGAGGCATTGTTTCTATCTTTTTTTTTAAATCAAGCGTTTGTACAAGTGCCAGGTCGAAATGGGTAAGAAGAGATATGAGGTACCAACGAAAAAGAGGACCACAAATAAGGCAAAGGGTGAGAAAAAAGAGAAGAAAAAAGTACCACCACCCCCACCTGAGGACAGATTGAGTAGAATCTGTGACTGTGTTTTGGCAACAAGTGTGGAGAAATTGCACTAAAACATTAAACTCATGCTCACGAAGGTATCTACCAAAATTAAATGAATGATTGCTTATTATTCCCACCTGTATTGGTACCTGTGCACACCTATGCACCACTACCCAGATTTGGTGTGTGCTATTGCCAAGTTCTATGACCCTATAACTAGAACGGTTTGAAACGCTGAAAAGATGAAGTTGTTCACCATATCTACCGAGGATATCCAGGATGCTTTCTCTTATGGGAAAAATCCCCCTGATGATTTCATAATCAAAATAATTAGTTGTACCGAGCACACAGAGAGGTACACCAACACAAAATAAATATGACAGTTCATGGAGGTGCAACTAAAGTAAAAGTCGAAGTTGCTCGGAGTATTGCTCAACCTTCCTACATCCTTGAAGGTATTTAAGCACCCTAGAGTATACTCAATTTTTGCATGGGTTATGGGGCTGGCCATAGATACAACAGTATATAAGTGACAGGTTTCACTTACCGAGTGCATTTCGCATGGCGAGTTCTACGTGCCCACCACTATGAAACTAGGTACCAAGCCTATATTTTTTGACTGGGCAGAATGGGTGGCACGAAAAATGCACTTATAGTTGATCAATGTACAGAGTGGGAGAGACATGACATTCTGGCCTTGCTCTTTTCTTGCATGGTATTTCTTCTACCACATGCACAACCACTTGCTTTCATTGACACAACTTGCACCAATGCATAAGACAAGGTGCTCCCTATTTATCAGTGGAATCAGAGTTTTTCAAGATGCGAGTCCTATTATAATTTTAATACGATATTCCTCAGTCCAGCCCTGGAGCTTATTCATCACACCTAAAAGTGGGTGTCAAGACAAATGAGAGATGGATTGGTGTAGGGGGACCTCGGCAACATTTTCTAGATCACCTAGGGCCTCGTTGTCAGAATCTATGGGTTTATTGGAAAACCCTTCCTATTGTCATATTACATGACAAAATACTTGTTTGCCCTCGAAGTCACCCGACAGTGCAACTTCGCTGATGAAACGTATGGACATGGAAGGAGGAAGCCACACACTTGCCCTTGGTCTTTCTAGCTCAATGACATCAAGATCATGAAAAATGGGTAGAATGTTTTTCTAGCAATGACATTGTATGATTTTTGCCTAGTTAAGCTTACCAAATGTTGCAAGTATGATCCACGGGACATCTTCAGGATAAATATTGGGGTAAAGAACTTTCATTGCTATTTGTGTCCAAATATTATGGTCTAATGCAATAATCCTTCAGGGTTCTATTTGGAGTGGCACATGGATAGGATGATGTCATTCCCCCCATGGCACTATTTCTATACAATGGAAGTAGAGTATGACCCCTCATCAATTCCAATGCATGACCCTGATGATGAGTTGTTCAAAGTGGTGAAGGACAAATGACCCGATTGGTTGGAAGAGAAAATTTTCAACTGGTGGATCATGAGGGTCCACAACAAAAAAAAATCATCTGATTTGGGCCTTGTGATAAACAAGAGCTTCTCCCAGGCATACGATACGAATTGCAACACTTATCGACCTATCATGTTTGCTGACATTGTGCCTAGGAGTACACAAAGCACTAGTAGGGTGGAAGGCATAGCGCAAGTACAGTAGCAGCATATTGAACAAGATCCACTTGTCAAAATGAAGGACAAGTAGTTGCTCCTTGAAGAAGAGATCATTCTAAATAAGAGGAGTGATTTTGCAGTGCTTTTTCCCACCAACATTGTGAAGAATCCTCGGACTGGTATATCCCACCCCTTTGTTGCAAATATCTCTACAACATTAGTAGCTATGGGAGGAAGTTCTACAGACGTTCCTATGCTAGTACAATAGGTGCAGCCAATTCAACAGGCACAGCAAGAGTAGCAGGCACAGTAGGAGATAGAGTTCATCGATCTAGAAATGAAAACATCGGATAAAGGAGGAATGATTTTGAATCATGTAGAATTTCACACTTTGGCTCTAGAATTATCTGAGCCCTCATGTGTGTTATATCTCTATCCCCATCTCTTATGTTCCTCTGATGACTTTCCCTTTGAACACTGAAACCCCATTTTTCACCCAAGTTGCATTCAGCGTCCCCATCTCAGTCACTCCTCACCCAGCATCTCATTCGTTTCTTCCCTTATCTTTACCCCCTATTTCTTAGACGTTTGATGCTTTTGCATCTATGTCTAACGCATTTGCATTCCCTATATCTTCCTCCCTATTCCTCAATATTCTACCCATCTAGTTGTTGCATCTACTATTGCAGTAAATCCTAGCCTATTCTCACCTTCGTGCATCTCCTCAGTAGCAATGGCAACACCTTTTGATGTCCCAGCCTCAGTTCCTAGTACTTCAATCATCGTTGTGAAAAACTTCGATGTCCCCCAAGGTCGTCATAGTCACTTCCCCGACTATCCTTGAGTCCCCTACTCGAGATGATCCACAACAAGATTTGTTCCTTTTTGCACCACTCCTTGGCATAGAGATATCAATGGATATGGAGCTAGATGACATTCAAGAGGATCCTATTGCTAAAATCATACGCCTAGTGTAGTAGAGTTCCTCACGCTAGCTCAGGGGTCAGAAAAGAAGAAAAGCGTAGGCTCCAACCCAGACGAAAAGGAGAACCATATTCAATCTAGAGAACATGAAACTCCACAGAATGAAGAAGGTGCCCAAGGTCCAAAATCCCCTGGAGGAAATGATTCCATTAGACTACTCCTTCTGGCATACAGTTGAAGATATGAAAATAATCAGTGTAGCCGATAAGATTGAGAACATTGGGGTCAAAATGGGCACCATCTATTTTCATAATGAGCATTATAAGACCCACTTCTATGAGGATGAGTCTAAAAATGTAGAGCTAGAGGAAAACTTGGTGCACACAAGAGCGCAATTGGAAGAGGCTCAAGCTAAATCTAAGCAGTTGCAATAGTGCGTGACCAACCTGAAGCAGGAGGTGGAAAATTTTAGAAAAGAATCTGAGCAGTGCCTCAAAATGCATGTAGAAGTAGAAAGTCAATTGCAGGCTTTGAATGCTCAGGTCCAGGAGTTGTAGGTTCAGTTGGTGGAAAGGACAACACAAATATATGTCTTCATAAAATACCATATCAAATAGATTATCCGTCACTTCCTGTCAAATTTTAGAGTAAGGGCACGCAAGGCAATAGCAGTCCTCACATTCATTTCAGAGGCCAAGCAAAAAAATTCTAATGGTGGATTCATTGTGGAGGATGCTGAGAGGCACATTGAGCGATGGATGGAGTTGGTAATACAGGCACAATCCCTAGAAAAAATAGACTTCTATCTTGCTCCCATGTGCCTGCTTGATCAATCATGGGCAACTATGAAGATGACATTGCGGGCCTACTTCACAAAGCAGAAAAGAGCCCAAGAGGTGAGATAATTTTTGGATACGTTCGAGCATGAAAGGTGCATCTCTTTGATGTATTTTGATATCCTTACACAGCTTGGTTTCCTTAGCTTCACTGGCAAGGATGAGACTATCCTGAAAAAATAAGATCTTGGTCCAGTTTGGGAAGCCTTTTAGGATGATAGTTCAGAGATCAATGGTTGGAGTGAGCCTATTTCAAAAGCTCAGGTAATCCGGTTGACAACAAAGTTTGCATGAGTCAAGTCCTATTTGGTGGACCTTAGACAAAGGGCTAACTTTGCTGATGTGGACCAGCTTGAGAATTTTTAATGTCTGGTCAAAGAGCTCCAAGATCGTGCTTTGTTCCAAGAAGAAGCTTGGGCCCTGGTTGAAGCCACCTATGAATCAATCCATGAGCATCTCCTGCAAACGCAGTCTCCCTAGCAGCATGATGACCAAGAATATGAAGGAGGCAAAGGAGAAGAAGAGGGTCGTGAGTCCCAAAAGGAAGAGTAAGAAGCAAAAAAGGAAAGGTTGGAGGAAGAGTCAACTACCAATAGTAAGCACTCAAAAGAGAACAATGATAGTGACTCTGAGCCCAATAGATAAGACCTAGAATTTCAACATTGAGATGATCTCAATTTACTTGCGAACTGCCAAAGATGTTGGTATTTCCTGCCACATTGACTTCCTTTGTATAGTTTTTGCTATTCTAAAATTTCTCCTTCCCTGAAGCTCTCTTCTTTGTGTAGAATGCATTTTCTCTTTCCTGCTTTCTCTATCAAAATTTGTCAATTATGCCCAAGGCCTGGTACAATTTTTCTTTCCATCCATCATATATAGGGCGTTCGTCTTTTAGGAGGTGAGGGTAGTTCACTCCATGTCTCTAGATGCAGGTTTGTTTCAGGGTAGAAGTAGAGTGCAGGATCATTTCGAGCCAAACAACAACAAAGGATAGATCCAAAAAATAAAACATAAGAGCACCCATGCCTTTTTCCCTTATCTAGAGAGCACAATATAATTTCAGAGCAGAGAACAGTGCAAGTGCCCTTGATCGTTCAAGCATAAACCCGTTCGAAATTATTGGGACCCATATCCTTTGTGTTCCTATTTTGGAGTGCAAAGTCTTTTCAGAGTCTTCCAGGAGCACTTAGGGTTTTAACTTTTCAAAGGGCATAGAGAGCAAGAGTTTTGATGAAAAAATGCTAATTATGGGGGTAGTTGTTTCACTCTATTTTCCAAGCGTAAGGTAGTTTTGCTCCTGCTAAGAGAGAAATGAGCATTGTCTTTTCAAAGGCGCTACTCACTGGATAGAAAAATTGATGTGTTGAAATAGTTGTTTCCCTCTATTTTTCGAGCGCAAGGGCAATCTGGAGCAGGTGGGAGTGCAACGACCTTTGAATTTTCAAAATTTAGCACCACTCCCAAGGCTGCAAGGTGTTTTACTCCACCTTTCAGTGCAAGGTGATTTCACTCCAAGCTAGTAGTGCTTTGGCATTTGACTTTTCCATGACAGTGCACCTCCCAAGGCTCTAGATAGTTTCGCTCCCATTTTCAAGCACAAGGTAAATTCGGGGTAAGTAGAAGCGTAATACATGTTAACTTTTCAATGTTAGCACTACTCTTAAGGTTCCAAGATATTTTTGCTACTTTTTTTAAGTGCAAGGCATTTTCGAGGTCTTCCAAGGTGCAAGCGCATTTGACCATTCAACTTTGACGTCCCTCCCAATGCAACAAGGTGTTTTTCCCAACTTCCGAAGCATAACTCCATTTTGGGACCAATAAGGAGAGAAACAAACTTTGACTTTTCCATGGTGCAGCCCATCAAGCAAAAATAATGCTAAGTGTGGATCAAAGTGATTCGCTCCATTTTTTTGATGCAAGGCAGTTTCGGGAGTAGCCAATAGTGCTTTAGCCTTTGATTTTTTAATTCTTGCACTGCTCTCTAGACATCAAATCATTTTTCTACAATGTTTTGAAGCGCAAGCCCATTTCGGGCTAGGAAATAGTGAAACATAGGTAGGGCTTGCATTTAGCATACCTATTTCAGTCTAGCTCTCCCCACATCAGTTTGGACTCTCCATAAATACTCCTCATCAGCGAGACAATGTGCATCCTTATCCATTTAAATGCAGTCAATCTGAGAAGCTTCCAGACTTGATATTCCTAGGATTTCATAATCTTATCTTTCACTAGGGCGGTTCCAACAAGCAAGGAGATGGTACCACCAGCTAAAACTATCAAAACATTGAAGGGGTGCAACTGCATTTTAGGGAGTCATCAGTTTCAGCCCATGCCTGGTTGTTGTTTCATGAGTGTTTATCCTCTCAAATCTTATCTTCTTTGCCACCGCGATGTTTTGTGGGTGTGCATTAAATATTTCAAGTGATAGAATTCTCTATAAAAGTCGATAATTTTATTGTAAAATGATGGACGTTTTACTAGAAGCTTGTTGTAACTTGAATTATTCTATCAATACAAATAATTTTTGGCTCTAACTCTGGACTTCTATTTATGTGTATGTCTTCTATCGCTTATTTTCTATTAAATTCTCCACTCTGTATGTGGGTTATAATTCTATGTCTGGATTTGACTCCCGATAGAGGGTGAACATTGGAATAGTTCTGGAGATATGTTATATGCCTAATTTTAGTTTCTATTAGTTTTCTGTGTTAATTACTATTTGGTTCAACGTACATTTATGTTATCATGTTGTTTGTCCATCACCCCAATTTTATCTGGCTCGTGGCCATATTTCCCATCCCTTTCAGTTATTTGTTAATTTCTTTCATGTTCCTTAATCTAAAGCCTCTAGTTAGAAAAGCAAGGGAACCAGCCTATCTCTAGAGATTGGCATGAGAGGCATTTCTTCCTCTCGATATTTCAATTTTGGCTAGGTCTAGGGCGCATGAATGAAACATTTTATACCTAAAGTAGATTTTTGACCAACAGGTATCACCAATTTGGGATATTTATGAAATCTGACAGGTCTTTGGTGAGGTCAAATTTGACACAAGCCCGCTTGGTAGGGCGAGCTAAGAAAAACTGTTCAGGCTCAAGATATACAAACTTGCAAGGGAAGAGGTGAGCATTTGCAAAAAAACCCCAAAAGGGGACAGGTAAACCCGGGAACTCAATCCACATAGGAACTTCCAGCTCAGCTTGGTCACTAGATGTGAAGTCACGAGTTGCAAAATTAACAGGGAATTTATCACCGTCCAAGGACCTTTGGCTAACACTTTTTGAGTTGGAGCAGGATCAAGAAAGCGAAAAATGAAATAACCCTTGGTGAGATTCTGAACATTCTCAAATATCATACCATGCAGACCCCAAACTTGTTGCATCCAGAACCTAATAAGGGTATCATTGGGAATTCAACCTAGGAAATACCCGATAAGGGTATGTGACTCAAACCAGTTGCAAGCATTATGAAACTCATGCAAAGGAATGTAAATAGCAGGAATAGTACTCTTACCTCGTGAAACACTTTTGGGATAAACTTTCTTGAGTGCTTCCCTGGCGCCATCGCTCTCCCCAACTGGATCAGTAGCAACTGAGCTAGCCATTAGGGTGGTCGCCATTTTAAATAGAATAGAACACCATCCTAGGCGGTGTTAATGCAAATTCGGGACAAGACCCAAGTAATATTTTACAGCCTTAAACGACATGGTATGACATGCAACACCCAATTGAGTGTATGGAATGCAACACATACAAGGTTTCGACAGTTCATATGTTACATATAGCCCAAAGTCAAGACTTTTACTTTTCAGAACCACATATTTTTATGGGAGTAGCCCTATAGTTGTTTTTGGTCTCATGGATGTAATAAAAATCATTTCACTTACGCGCACATACACGTGTATGTATGAGTTGTATCTTGTATGAAAAACCTCAATACCAACAATAAAAACCTAATTATGCAAATAATAAACTTGAATTAATTTAACTGAAAATAATTTTTTTTAAATGGGTTATATAGAAGTGAAACAAGCCCACTCATATTATGTCATAACCGCATAGTGGTATTACAACAATTCAACAATTATATTTCTCTTGGCAAGGTTCAAAGATCTCCTCCTTTAAAATCTAAGAAGTTAACCAATTAAATTAATACCATTTAATAATTGAAAAAAATCAATTAAATAATAAAAACAAATTTTCTTGCTCCATATTAAAAAACAAATATATATATAATTTACAAATCTTATATTTAAAATTTATTAATTATCTATTAAATATCTAATTAAATGTTAACTTTCAAATTATAATAAATTTATTAAACAGCATTCATTATACAAATTACAACCAATATTTTAATATCCATACATAAGTTCGCCCTTCTCTCTTTTGGAGTGGGCTGTTCCAATCTAAATTTAAAGTGAGTAAGAAATTATAGTGCTTCTCGGAGGTGGTCTACAATCAGAAATTTTCTTTTGAAAAAGACAGAATTGATGACACCTAATATAGTTAATGGATGTTTTTTTAATCCATAAATAGCCTTAGCTGACTTAGCTGACTTGAAAATTGAATATTAATTTTGAGTAAATAAGACTACTTGCACAAAGAAATATTTGATAATAAAGTATAACTTATTAAGAAATTATAGTGCTTCTAAAAGAATAATAAGAAATTTACTTTTGAAAAAGACAGAATTAATGAACCTGATATAATTAATGGATGCATTTTTTTTCCATAAATAGCATTAGCTGACTTGAAAATTGAATATTAATTTTGAGTAAATAATAGTACTTGCACAAAGAAATGTTTGGTAGGAAGTATGACTTTTGAGTTGATCCTACATGGACACATGGTAGGAAGTATGACTTTTGAGTTGATCCCACATGGACACATGCTATCAACATTGAAGCGCAACACAATTGGTAGTTGCTAAATAAAAATCACCAATAAAAAAAAAACCACACAAAGTTTATGCAATAAATATAGTCGTTTGTATAGTTTGTAAAAAAGATACATTGTAATTAAATTGAAGATTTTATGGAAAATTGAGGTTGTCATAAATTAAGTAAAAACTCTGTGAGCTCCAATGGTATAGGTGTAATTCTTACTGGTTATGACCAGTTTTGAATGAATTAGTTTAAGTTACACAAGGCAAAGCGGTTTTTAATGCCACAAGGTTATAGGTTATAGGTTATATGGAACAATTTTTACTAAAGATATTGTTTATTTAATATATGTTTATCCAAGCATATCTTGGTTATAGCAGTATGGTGTACTACCCTGCCCCTTTTGGATTCAAACATCAAGCCTTCTTTTTAGAGTTTCAAAGCCTTCACCGTTACACCCACTTAAGTTGTAAAATAAAAAAATTGTAATATAAGTTTTTATATATTTAAACTTCAAGGACTAAACATTTGTCTCTTTTGTAATTCACTCATTTTTTTCTAAACCTTCGTAATGTTAGGATTTTTACATCACAGATAAGGGTGTGTTGTGAAGTTTTAAAGGTCTACACTTATACATGAGTTGAATAAAGGTTGTTATAACAATCAACTCAAACTTGTTTGTATAAATGTAACATGTTTTTTAATAATACAATTTATCCAACACCCTTGTATGGCAATCAACTCAAAACTTGTTTGTATAAATGCAGCATGCTTCTTAAAAATACAATTTGTCCAACACCTTTGCTTCTCAACTCAAACTTGTTTGTATAAATGTAACATGCTTCTTAATAACACAATTTGTCCAACACCCTTGTATGGCATTCAACTCAAACTTGTTTATGTAACATGCTTCTTAATAACACAATTTGTCCAACACCCTTGTATGGCATTCAACTCAAACTTGTTTATGTAACATGCTTTTTAATAATACAATTTGTCCAACACCATTGCTTGTCCAATAGTAGTATTAAAGTGGGATATTAAATTCAAAGGACACTAAGGTATTGGAGATTTTATGTTTTCATTGCATTCTTATGTTTTGCAGATGCTAAGTCAACATGCAGTTCTTGTTGTTACTTCTTAATTGTTTCGAGTTAATTGATTGTGTGTTTTTAAAGAGGCATTAGAAAATCAATATTTCTTGTCAATCTCACCTTACTGAACAAGACAAAGGTATTGGTCAAAGGATGTTGTGTATCAATTGCCAAAGAGAACACTTATATAAGCAAATTTTAGCACAGTGCAATAGGTAAAAGATTAAAGGATGTTCAATGTCCTATTTGCTTATTAGTGAGCATGAAGCATTGATTAGAATATTATGTGATAGAAGTTATGGATTATTTATTAATCATCATCAACTCAATTATAGAGAAGAGGATTTTTGTTGGTTATCTTGTGTTTGTTCTACAGGCTTGAACATAGAATGTCATGCAACTACTAAGTTGTTTGAAGCATGAGAAGATATTTTTAAGGTTGCCTTTGAAAATAAGCTAGTTCCACTGATTGCATTTTGTCAAACATTATGTTGATGTGTTGAAAGAGGCATCAATGTGGACTTAAAGGAGAGTCGACAAATGGTTTCCAACATAATTGTGATATCTATCAATTGTCTAATTGTTATAGCCAACAAGAATACCACGTGTCATATCATTTATAATGGATTCGTCTTAAAGTATGGACATGTCTTTCACAAATTTGAGAACAATTCATCTAAGTGATTGCAACCATTATCTAAAAGGTGCATGATTCATTCAAATAAATGTGTGTTGGTATTTAATTTACCCTTTGTATATTGACCATTACATGGATTTTTTGAGTACCATAAGTTTAAATACCATCCAAAGTGATATTTTTTCATCTTGAACATGTATTGGTTGTTTTCTAGTGCAACATAAAGGTCATATTGAGCATGTGCAAGGGTCGTCTAAAGGATGATTAACTCAAGGTCATAAATGAGTTTATGTATCGTCTTCATACATAGGTCATCGATGAAGTTAAGGTCATATTGGAGTTGGAGGTCATCTAGTATAAATCATCCAACTATTAGTTGAGGTATATTTATCATCTTCACATCTAAATGTTTGAGAGTGGATCAAATGCAAGTTCATTCAGGCATAGTGATCTAAACTACTATCTAAAATAATTACATGTTTTTGTCTATGGGTCATCATGTTGTGAAAGGGCCATGATGTTAGGACCCTCCTAACATGTCCTAATTACTTATATTATTTATTCATTATATTCTAGGGTCACAACCCTTCACTCTTACAACTATTAGACTAGGTATATAAATGCAATCCACATATGATAATAAGGCATCATCGAACAAATATATAAATTAAGTCTATTGTGGGTTTTCTACCTTACAATCAAAAAGCGATTCAATATAAAAATGATCCTGCTTCCCGCACCATTTAGTTTCATACCATTTGGATCAGAGCTAGATCAAGGAGCAAATTCACCATTAAAAAATTTTCCCACCGCACATTTCAGCCAGTCCACATTCGCGAGGACGCAAACAGCATTCACGCTTCATGGATCCGTGTCAAAATCCTCGCAAAAAATTAAACCTTCTCCTAAGGTACGAATTAAGTTGTCTTACACCCAAATTGCTCGACCTTTCGCGTGGTGACTGGTGGCTATTTTGAAAAAGCTAAAATCTTCAACGCAGCATCAAGGTTTTCGACGTCCGAAACGCAAAGGAAAAAAATTAAAATTATTTTTTATTTTTTTATTTTTATTTTTTGCTCACCTGTACCAAGTCATATTGATCGTTACCTACACCAACCGCAATGGTTGAAGGACGACGATCACTGGATTCCATTCATGAGAAACACGAAAGGCTCGCTGAAGAAGTTCAACAGGAAAGAGAGGAGAATACTCGGACCACAAGAGAACTCTTTGAGAAAATATTTGCAATGGATGGTAAACTTGATGCCATCAGTCAAAATCAGGCGACAACACATGCAAATTCACCCAACCACGGGTCATCAAACCGAGCAATGTTAGGAGGTCCACAAACTTCCATTCTACCACGGACGACCAAATTAGACTTCCCAAAATTTGGAGGAGACCCTACAAACTGGATCTATCGAGCAAAGCAATATTTCTCACTAAATCAAATTTTGGAAATGCAAAAAGTGCATATCACCTCCTTCCACTTGGAAAACGATGCCATCCAATGGTACCAATGGTTCGAGAAAACTAACGGCACTCCGATGTGGTCAACCTTTACACAGAATCTATTAGTGCGATTCGGCCCTAGCAAGTTTCAAAGTTTTACAGGGGCCCTCACTAAATTATGCCAAACCACTTCGGTAAGCGAATACCAAGCAGAATTTGAAAGGCTAGCTAATCGAACATCCAGATTAGATGTTGCCTTCTTTCAAGAATGTTTTGTCAGCAGATTAAAAGAAGAAATTCAAATAGAGGTGCAAATGTATAACCCCACAAACATGTTAGAGACCATCGGCTTGGCGAAATTAGCGGAGGACAAAATCAAGGCACAGAATCGGTTCACAAAACCAACTTGGGGGAAACCATCAAACACTTATACCAACCCCAAACCAATGCAAAATGGACGAACCCAAAACTCCTACACGACCCCCAAAATTAACCCCGCTCTACCAATTAAATGTCTGAGTTTCGAGGAAATGAAGGAAAGACAAGCTAAGGGTCTTTGCTACCATTGCGATGAGAAATTTGACGAAAATCATAAATGTGCCTCACAGAAATTATATATTCTAGATGCCACAGAGGAAGGGAATTCTACTAAAGAGTAACCTGAACTCGAAGTAGAGGTATTATCCAACACACTTGAAAGTGATGAAGAAAATGCACCAAAGGTTTCCTTCAACGCCCTTGCCAGATTTTTTGCCCCTCAAACAATGCAATTTAAAGGGTATTTTAAGAAACAAAACCTTACCGTGCTCCTAGATTCTGGTAGCACGCACAATTTTATCGATCCAAAGATGGCTAAACAAGCAAATTGTTTTATATACCCTTGTAATAACTTCGAAGTGATGATTGGAAATGGCAAAAAAATTGCATGCAAAGGAAAATGTAGAAATATCAAACTAACTATGGGGGTTTATAACATGAAAAGTGACATGTACGTCCTACCCCTAGGTGGGTGCGACATTGTACTAGGCGTACAATGGTTATGAACTTTGGGCGTAGTCCAATGGGAATTTGATGAACTATGGATGAAATTCACAACAAAGAACCAAACCTATATTATCCAAGGCCTGAAATCAGGACCTTCCCAAATCGTCAGCTCGCATAGAATGGAGAAAATTATCCGAAGAGGAAACAAAGGAATGGTCGCCCAATTATTTTCAATTCAACCTAGTCACAAAGAAGACGAGACACCAGAGTTACAAAAGATTTTAGACCACCATAAGGCGGTATTCAATGAACCAAAAGGGCTACCTCCACAACATAGTCACGATCACACTATTCCACTATTTCCAGGGCATCACCCTCCTAATATTAGACCTTATCGTTATCCATACCTCCAAAAGACTGAAATAGAGAAATTAGTTCAAGAGCTTCTTAAGGCAGGAGTCATTAGACCTAGCAAAAGCCCTTACTCTTCTCTAATTATTTTAGTTAGAAAAAAGGATGGCTTGTGGCGTTTATGTGTCAATTTTTGAGCGCTTAATAAAATGACCATCAAAGATAAATTTCCTATTCCGGTCATAGACAAGCTATTAGATGAACTCCACGGGGCATCTTATTTTTCCAAGTTAGACTTACGGTCAGGCTACCACCAAATACGAGTCAATGAAAAGGATATTCCTAAGACGACCTTTCGCACTCACGAAGGGCACTACGAATTCTTGGTGATGCCATTTGGCCTGACCAACGCTCCTTCTACCTTTCAAAGTCTAATGAATAAGGTATTTCACCCTTTTCTTCGTAAATTTATATTAGTTTTCTTTGATGACATTTTGATTTATAGCAAAACATGGGAAGAACATTTGGACCATGTTAGACAAGCGTTCCAAATCTTGGAGGAAAATCAACTTTATGCAAAAAGATCAAAGTGTTCCTTTGGAAAATAAGAAATTGAATACTTAGGGCATATTGTCTCAAAGGAAGGAGTTATGGTAGATCCTTCCAAAATCGAGGAGGTGAAAAATTGGCCTATTCCAAAAACCTTAAAAGCTCTACATGGGTTTCTTGGACTAATGGGATATTATAGAAAATTTGTCCAAAATTATGGTAAAATTGTTGCTCCTCTAACAACATTACTTAAGAAAAATGCTTTCAAATGGTCGTCTAAAGCGGATGAGGCCTTTATCACCTTGAAAACTGCAATGTGTACCACCCTTGTTCTAGCCATGCCCAACTTTTCTAAATCGTTCGTCATTGAAAGTGACGCTTCAAGAATAGGAATGGGAGCCGTGCTCATGCAGGATGAAAGGCCTCTAGCTTTTATAAGCAAAGAATTTTCTCCTAAGAATTTAGCTCGCTCTACGTATGAAAAAGAGATGTTGGCGATTGTCCATGCTATTCAACATTGGAGGCCTTACCTTATTGGCCAACATTTCATTATACGCACCGACCATCATAGCTTGAAGTATTTTTTGGAACAAAGGACTAATACCCCGAAACAACAAAAATGGGTTACTAAACTTATTGGCTATGATTATGAAATTACATATAAAAAGGGAAAGGACAACATGGCAGCCGATGCACTTTCTAGAAAATTTGAAGATATGCCTCAAGTCCATGCTCTTTCCTCCCTTATTCCTAAATGGGTAGATGAGGTGCATGAAGAATGGATAAATGATCCTACTATCCACGCCTTAATTCAACAACTTCAACATAATCCTAGTAGCAAAACTCCATACACTTGGAAGGACAATATATTAAGATACAAAGGGAGGATGGTCCTCACCCCCAATTCAACTTATCATGAAAAACTTCTTCATGAGTTGCATACCTCACCCACTGCAGGCCACTCAGGGTTCTTAAAAACCTATAAAAGAGCCACTACCTCCTTCTATTGGGTAGGAATAAAAAATTACATCAAAAACTTTGTAAAAGAATGTGAAGTTTGCCAAAGACAAAAGGGGGAGACCCTTGCTATTCTAGGATTACTTCAACCTCTTCCTATACCCACCAAAACATGGGCAGATATTTCTATGGACTTTATTGAAGGATTACCAAAATCAGGAGGAAAAAAAACCATTTTCGTAGTCGTTGATCGGTTCTCTAAATATGCCCATTTTTGTCTCGTGGCTCATCCTTATATTGCTAGCACTATAGCCCACCTCTTCCTAGATAACATCTTTAAATTACATGGTATGCCCTCCACAATTGTTAGTGACCGCGACCCAACTTTCACTAGCACCTTTTGGAAGGAATTGTTCAAATTACAAGGTACTCAACTTCGTATGAGCTCTGCTTACCATCCTCAAACCGATGGCCAAACAGAAGTTGTAAATAAATGTTTGGAAACATACCTTCGATGTTTTGTTTCTACTCAACCACTCCATTGGTTAAAGTGGCTTTCACTAGCAGAATGGTGGTATAACACTTCATACCATACGTCCATCAAAATGACTCCTTATGAAGCACTATATGGTTAAACACCACCATCCCTCACTTCCTATATTCCAGGGACTGCAAAATTCCATGCGATGGAAATGGAACTTGCTAATAGAGATGACATACTACGGATCCTAAAAGAGAACCTACACACCACCCAGCATCGCATGAAGCAGCAAGCTGGTCAACATAGAAGCGAACGTAGTTTCCACGAGGGTGATATGGTTTTCTTACGTCTCCAACCTTACCGTCAATCCTCTCTTAAACAAAAAGGTTCTTAGAAGTTAGCACCCAAATTTTACGGGTCGTATAAAGTTCTCCAACGTATTGGGACCGTTGCTTACAAACTAGAGCTTCCTCCCTCTTCCAAACTTCACCCCGTATTTCATGTATCTTGCCTTAAGCTCGCAGTGGGAGCCCATATCACGACACAACCCACTCTCCATGAATTCTTCGATGATGGAGTACTTCTAGTCGAGCCAAAAGCTATCTTGGATCACTGCTCTCTTCACCTTCGTACTCGCGATATCACGAAAGTTTTAATCCATTGGAAAGGTCTACCTTTAGAAGACGCAACGTGGGAAAATTTTCAAGATATCCAGCAGCAATTTCCAAATTTCCAGCTTTGAGGACAAAGCTCCTTTAAGGGGGTGGCATGTTAGTACCCTCCTAACATGTCCTAATTACTTATATTATTTATTCATTATATTCTAGGGTCACAGCCCTTCACTCTTACAACTATTAGACTAGGTATATAAATGCAATCCACATATGATAATAAGGCATCATCGAACAAATATATAAATTAATTCTATTGTGGGTTTTCTATCTTACAATCAAAAAGCGATTCAATATAAAAATGATCCTGCTTCCCGCACCATTTAGTTTCATACCACATGAATTCTCATGTCGTTTGGCTAACGTTGTTTAGGATCCTATTGAAAGAAGATTTCAATCTATTCAATTGTTTTCTTATAACATATTTTTTTGCTTAAGGGTCATCATTGTGATTATTGTCGACAAAGGCAAAAGTCACCTCGTGATGTGAATCAAGTGTTGAGCGATCAGATGTTGGACAAGAGGTGCTTTGAGGAATAAAATTCGATATTTGGGAAGCTTGAAGTGCAAGCACATAAGGTGTGTTTGATACATTCTGGTCTAAGGACATTCTATAGGATATTTTGTGACCTACAATACAATTCTTTATGTGAATTTGAGAAAAATATTTTGTATTATAAATGTGTTGCCATGAGTAAGTAGGTCATCTTGAATGTCAAAGGAGGGTTGTTTTGAAGCATTAGTAAGAGGTTTGTCCAAACGAACCAAAGCATTTGAGGGCTCTTTCATAAGGAAACAGGATGTTGAAGGCATTAAAGAAATGTTCACAAGCATGAAGAAATAAAATTTGTTGATAGTGAGACATTATTGGAAGGCATTGCAACATCATTTTTGTTAAGGATGAGTGAGTTGGAAAATACCTAAGGCAGTGGGCATAATTGGAGGTACATAGAATTGGTATAGAAAATATAATATATTACTATGTAGAACCTATGGTGGACATGAGGCATGCTATCGTTAAAAAAAGTCTTTAAAATATTACCCTAACACATGCATTGTTTTACCCTAATGTGACCTTAAATTTGAGTCATCTAATTAGATCTAGAGGAAATTTTACCACTGAATGGCGATAAGACTTGAAGGAAAATGAATATTCATTATCCCACAAGTTGTCTTTGAGGTTTAATGATACTAATATTGTTAAATCTAAACATGACATTGATACTAAATGAAGAAAGCTAAACATACCAAGGAGTAGCGAAATAAAGATGCAAACACAAAACAAGAGAATAACAAAGGAAAATACCCCCTTAGGGTATGTCCATACATTTCACTTTTTTCATTAGAAATTTCAAATAAATACTACATTGCATTTTCTACAAGGTAAACCCTAGCATCTGCCATTTCCAACTCACATGTGCATGCAAGGTGACACCTCATCCTTGGACTTTGACCCATATTAAAAATGTGTGATTACATAGGCATTTAATGCCAATAAATATAGCATATTCATTCTTACACTAATTGGTATCATGTGGTAGACATCATTTATGAAGTGCGAAGATTGTGAAGCATGTGATAGAAGGTGGTTTAGTGGGGAACATACAATACCTCGTTTTCTTGGCTTAAAGGAACATATCCCTACTCAAATAAATTTATAAGCAATTTTTTCCTCGATAAATATGTATCCCCCATACATCATAAATTGGAATATTCCTTTCTAAATATAACATGATGTAAAGGGCTTGAAGCTTGAATGAAGAAATAGAAAAAATCCTTGATAAATATGTATCCTTTGTACATCATCGATTGGAATATTCCTTGCTAGATATAACATGGTTTAAAGCATGGAGAAGTATTGATTTATGAATATCTTATAATGATATTAAATATATTTTTGTTATTTTTTTTTAACATGGTGGAATCGGTATCCGCCACGAATCCGGGCAGGCTATCCAACTTTTATGGCCGCCACAGTACTCTGCGTTGTTCACCTCAGAAGCCGCCACACAAATCTTCGTGCAGTCCGCACCTATAACCGTCATGCCACAATCATTTCAAAACTTTTACGCCGTTGAAAGCACCAGGAAAGGGACAAGCGTCCAGTCCAGCGAGGCCCGAGATTTGAACCTTGGACCTCCGCCCCCTTATGGGGTTTGGATGAACCAATTGGTCTACACCTCGGACCTCTATTTTTGTTAGTTTGAAAAGACAAATTTGAAGTTAATTAAAGCAATTTCTAGTGACTAAAATAAAGGACTTGGAAAACTTACAAATTATAAATACTTTTGTGTAAATTTTGTTGCGGAAGATAGGCTTATATACAAGCATTAAAAATTTCTTTTTGAGCTTAACATATTTATCAAAATGAAGATGCCAAATGATTAAGATATTGAGGGGGTACCATAGGTACATGTATAATGATGATTTTGTGTACACTAGTGGATGTCCATTACAAAACTTCAAGATGTTTTTTACAATCATGTCATGCGAGGAGATGATGATGTTGTGTTTCTAGTTGCCCAATGTGATACTTCAATATGTTTTCGACAATCATGTCATGTGAGGAGATGATGATATTGTGTTTCTAGTTCGATGCTTGTGAAGTTCATAATCATTAAAATCTGGATTTTGGGATCTAATAAAGTGAAGTAGAGGCCCAATGTCTTACTTGAGGATGTGAATAGATGCTTGCATCACTATTTACTTGTTGGCTAACCCAACATCTTTTTCAGCTAATATGACTTGACTGATGTACTTCATGTTATTAGGGGTATACTTTATTTTGTAATATAGTGAGGAGAATCCCAATGTGAACTCAATAAGATATAATGTATTATCCCAATCCAATCCAATTATCAAATTCTTGTCCATGTATTGAGTATTAATGTAGTAGGGAGGAAAATATTAAGATAATTACATCATCTTTAAGGGTATTTGGCAAAATTATAATGGGTTACACCCATACATTATGAAAACTGACTCATTTGTATAATATAATATATTTCTTAATAATACAATTTTTCTAACACCCTTTTCCATATATTGATTATTGATGCAACAAGAGGAAAATATTAGGATTATTACATCATCACTAAAGGTGTTTGGTAAATGTTAATTGTATTGTCTCAATCTAGTCTAATTGTCAAATTTTTGGCCATGTATTAAGTATTGATATAGCAGGGAAGAAAAAATTAGGATTATTACATCATCCTTAAAGGCCATTTGGTAAAATTTTAATGGGTTGCACCCATACATTATGATAAATATTAGGATGATGTCCAGTCTAGTTGTCAAACTCTTGTCCATGTATTGAGTTTGATAAAATGTTAATTGTATTACCCAAATCCAGTCTAGTTGCCAAATTCTTGTCTATGTATTGAGTATTATTATTTTTATTGAAAAATAACTTCATATTAATGAATAATCAGAGAATATATCATCATAGCAACACTACAGCATTTTGCGAATGAGCAGTAAACAATCAGATCTAACACTTTTATCAATTCTAATACAGTCCTGAATAATCTCGGACCTAAACACCTTAAGTTGACTAGAAACAAGCTCAGCAGCTTTGCTAACAGTAACAACAACCGACACCTCCTCATTTTTAAAAATCAGACTACATCTATCTTTCCAAATGCTGAACAAGATAGAGAGTCTTATAATGTGCCAAAATATCCTTCTATGGCTTGCACAGTTAATGGATTCTCCAAACAAAACTTCCTTCCACATTAGCTGCCCCTGAACAGCATTGTCATACAACTGGACTGCTTGTCTCCATAATTTTATCATTCTCGAACATTCTCAAAAAATATGCTTAATTGTTTCACTTTTTCCACAGCTGGAACAATCATCCATTTGGCTAGACGAGCCTTACAATGAAGACCCTACATAATAACTAACCAAGAAAACACCTTCAACTGCATAGAAACCCGAAACATCCACACCCCAGCGAGACGCTTCTTTGATTTTTTGCAAGAACAACTCAAACCCCATCTAATGTTCAGAATGTCAACAAACGGGATTCCAAGAACCATCAATTGATAAATATTAGAGGCTTTAAAACACCAAGTGGGTGAATCTTTAAGGATGATGTAATAAACCAAGTGGGCGGATATTTGGGATGGAAACATTGGTATTTGGACTCCGTGGCAATAGTTGGTTGTTAAATTTAAATTGAAGTCCTCTGATAGGTATGCAGTGCAGCAAATGCAAAGTCTTCTTTTGATGAAGCAATTGTACAAGCTTTCCAATGGTCTTGTAGGTCCTATATGTATTGAGTATTGATGTAGCAAGGAAGAAAATATTATAATTATTACATCATTGCTAAGGGTATTTGGTAAAATGTGAATGGGTTACACCTATACATTATGACAGTTATTAGGATGATGTCCATTCTAGTTGTCAAATTCATGTCCATGTATTGAGTATTGATGTAGTAGGGAAGAAAATATTATGATTATTACATCATTGCTAAGGGCATTTGGTAAAATTTTAATGGGTTACACCCATACATTATGACACCTGACTTGTTTGTATAAATGTAACATATTTTTCAATAATACAATTTGTCTGACACCCTTGTAATAAGGGGAAAATATTAAGATTATTACATCATTACTAAGGGTGTTTGATAAAATGTTAATGGGTTACACCCATACATTATGACAACTGATTCAAACTTGTTTGTACAAATATACCATATCTCTTCATAATTCCATTTGTCTAACACCTAAACAAATCCAATGCATTGCATATGAGAATTAAAGTTTTTTTAAGAGAGATTTAATATTTGTCAATACGTAGCTAAAGGGTTTATGTTGGAGTGTGCTCTCTAAGAGGATTACTTCTTTTATTCATCTTGTTCCTTCAAGATTGAGAACGAAGTCATCACTTATCAAACTTGTAGATATAATTAAAAAATGTATAAAGTATTAAAGTATATTACTTTATTCACCATGTTTTTATTTGCATTGTACTTAGCTTGTGATTCATTAATTAAATTTAGCCTTTTATGAACATTATTATAATTAATAATCTTATTTTTCAATTAGTTATATGGATTGAAATAAGACTTATTTAATTATATTATAATAATATTTTAACAAAAAAATAATAATTTGGTTAGTGTGAGAAAACTTTATGACCAACGCATAGAGATAGGCAGTCTCCTCCCAACCATGATCCCTAGAAAGACGAGAGTTATGCTTATCAATAGGTAATTTAACACACAACCACCCTCTCACACACTCGCCCGATTTGAACCTTGGACCTTCAGAAGAAGAGCCAAATCCTGAACCATTGTGTTGTCCTTGTGGGACATATTTTAACAAATTATTATAAATCTATTTCAACAAATCATAATAAATAAGTTATAATAGTATTTTAACAAATCTTATTATTCCACTAACGCCCATCACAATATTTTTTTGAATGAAAAAACCTTATATTAATTAAGATTAATCATACAAAAAAGAGCGGGTGGAATTAGCACACCCCACAAACCATAAAAGCCACTAGGTGGAGGAAATCACACCTCCTTAATAAAAATAGAGTCCAAAAAACATTACTACACGTTACCACGAGCAATCATTACATAGATATCCCAAGACATAATTAGTAAAGAAATATCAAGGAGTGGGATAAAAGTTATCTTCCTCGGTGACACACAACCATCCACCATCCGAAGAGACTGGGGCAATCCATATTTCATCTGCATTACCATCAACCAGAGTCCGTTGAAGAGGACCCTGGCTGACTCAACTTGGAATACTTGGTAGAATATATGTTCCTCATAAGCTAAGACCACTTCTGCCTCTAGGACAGCTCCTCCTTTCCCAAGAAAATGCTTGGTAGAATACATGTTGCACGTAAGTTGCGGCCTCTGATAGTTAGACCTGAACAAACTCTATGCTTCAAGCATTGGGCTTTGGTTAGTTTTTCATCAACACAATTCACATGAGGACTTGTCAAGATTCATAATATCCATGACATCCTTAGAATCACCTAGGCCTCGAAGCGAACTGAAGGAATTAGCACCTCCACTGAAATTACCCTCGCTCGAGGATATTTGGCGACGCTTTTCAAAGCTCAGGCCCAAGCTATCCCTCGAGGGGCTTCAAGAACAACAAACTTTAAAATCTTGTTCCTCCACAGTCATGGAGTATGTGGGCACTGTCGATGAAAAATCTGGCATGGTAGTGGGACAAGACTCCACAATAATCGAGACCCAAAGAGAAGCTGAAAAAGGTGGTGGCTGAGTAATTACAGGGGTTGCCAGAGTAGCATTCGAGACCCTTACAACTTGCATGGTGGGTTGCATGTTAACAATAGTCGATGTGATGGCTTCAGAAGACTACACAGAGCTAGTGGGGGCTTACATAACTTGGGTATCAACATGCCTGATCTAAGTAGGCTACACAGAGGGATTGGTCTGCTCAAAGTGCTTAGAAGCATAATTTTTTCGAGTAGTAACTGTTTTCCAGTCACCTTGGCATTCCCGGGCCTCGTTAGACTAAGCTACTCGGGGCGTAAAAGGGGGTTGGGTATGTTTGAACTTCCACTCCATCAGTGGGTAATCTCGAATCTTGTGAGCAACAAACTAGCAACGATAACAAGTATTTGGTAAATTGATATAGACGACAGGTTGCCTAATGGAGGTATCATAGTCTGGATATCTATGAAATATGATAGGTCTTTGGTGAGGTTGACTTTGACACAAGCCCACTTGGTAGGGTGAGCTGAGAAAAATCGTTCAGGCTCAAGACATACAAACTTGTCGAGGGAAGAGGTGAGCATTTGCAAAAAATCCCAAAAGGGGATAGGTAAACCCAAGAACTCAATCCACACAGGAACTTCCAGCTCAACTTGGTCATTGGCTATGAAGTCATGAGTATAAGATTGTAAAATTAACAGGGAATTTCTCACCGTCCAAGGACCTTTGGCTAACACTTTTTGAGCTTGAGCAGGATCAGGGAAGCGAAAAAGGAAATAACCCTTGGTGAGATTCTGAACATTCTCAACTATCACACCATGCGGACCCCAAACTTGTTGCACCCAGGACCTAATGAGGGTATCATTGGGAATTCTACCCCAGATATACTCAACAAGGGTATGTGACTCAAACCAATAGCAAGCATTATGAAACTCATGCAAGGGAATAGAAACGGTAGGGATAGTACTCTTACCTTGTGAAACACTTTCGGTTAAAACTTTCTTGAGTGCTTCCTTAGCGCCATTGCTCTCCCGAGCCGGCTTAGTAGCAATTGAGCTAGTCATTTACGAATGATAGCAGACCCAAACCCTAACAAAATAATTTTTCCTCATCAAATCTTAACAACACATAATGTTATTTTTAAAATTTTATATTTAAAACCAGTTAAAACTCCATCACAATATTTGACAATATAACAATGATAAAAACTTCAAGTTGCTCCAAAGAGTGCATCTCATTTACATTTGGACCATAATATTTTAAATATTATTGATACTCAAATAAATCTTAAGTCTTAGAAAAAATACAATCATAGTCATTCTAGATTAAAAAAATAGTATTTGTCTTGGTGGGACAAAGCATGGCTTTGACCTGTTATGCTGGTGATCCAAGTTCATGTGAGGACGGGGTGTATGTATTTTATTTATATATTAATTATTGAGGAGTTTATGTAAAAAAATAATAATAATTAATTAAATAAAATTAAAATGATTGAAAAGATTAAAACAACAGATTAATTTTTAAGTGATTTTAAAATTTAAATAAATTTAATTTTTTAAATAATATTATATTTTTAAATTTATATATAATTTATTGAATAATTAATTTTTGAAAAATAATAAAATTACTTTTCTTTTAATTTTAAGTGATTTGAAAATCTAAATAGATTTTAATTTTTTTTTATTGATAAAATCGGGTGTTGAAAGCTCCCCAAACCTTGGACAACAAGGAGGACAATATAGAACATAAGCCTTTTCAAAGGCATAAGGACAGAGAGGCGATCCTAGAACCATCTTGAAGCAAAATAAGTAGAGAAAACAGAGGGATAAAAGGATATTATCTCCTAACAAAACTCAGAACCAACCAAAACCCCAGAACAATATCAGCAGAACCAAAAAGGAGGAATCATGCTTTACTCATCAGCCTTTTGGCCATCGAGATCGTCCTAAAGATCTTTGAGTGCCTTGGTGGCCATCGAGATCGTCCTAAAGATCTTTGAGTGCCTTGGTAATGACAGGGGATCTCACATCCACTTTTTGTTGCTTCAACCAGTGAATAACCTTCCCAGACCTGTCTTACACATATGAAACCGGAGCATTAGAAATACACTTGTCCAAAAGGCATTGGGGAAATCTTCTACCCATATTTTCAAAGGTTCTATGTTTTGGCCCAAATTGGCCATGAAGTCAGCAAGTTGGTTGGCTTCACGGAAGACGTGCTGAATATTAACATTGGCAAATTCTTGAACATACAACCTTGCTTCCTCAATCGTATTAGCTATACTCCACGAGGGGTGTTGCTATTCTTCAAGAGGTTGATGGTGTTGAGGGAGTCTCCTTCAATCACCAAATTCTGATTGTCGAGGTCACGGGCAACTATGATCCCTTGTAACATTGCAGGGCTTCAACCACACTATTGGAATGGACCCTAATGAATTCTCCATAAGCTAATTGAATCTTGGCATTCTCATATCTGATAACCCCACCTATGTTCTCTATTCCTAGATTACCTTTCGAGGCTCCATTAAAATTGATCTTAGACCATCCAACTGACGATGGATTCCAAACAGCCTCATCCCTGTTCATGGATGAAAATCTTCTGGACTGATCAATGATGATATTAAGCTCAGAAGAAATTTTGGACTCAAAATCAAACTTGGGATGGTCTGAGGAAGGGGTGATGTTGGCATTTTCAATAGCAAATAAAAGAACTTTGGATGTAATGGCATCATGGTTTCTGGTCAGATAATTAAAGAGTCTGTTATTTCTTTCCAACCATAATTGCACAACCAGATAACTTTGAACCGAGAAAACTAGAAAGGGTTGGGTCATTGGATGAAGAGATATTCAATAGTATTAGGGCAAACCCAAGCAATGTGAAGCTTGCTAAACATAGAGGAACGAACCATACTGGCAAAAGGACAAGAAACAAACAAGTGATTCACCTACTCCCAATTCGATTTACAAAGAAGGCATTTGTTAGGGATGATAAGGCCACGGGAAATGAGATTATCGGTGGTTAAGACTCTGTTTTGGACAACTAGCCAAAAGAAGTGAGCAATTTTAGGAGTCAGCTTGTTAAGCCAAATTATGTTAGAAGGGAACCACACATTAGATGGATCAACCTGAGAAAAGTACGCAAATTTGACAGAAAACTCACCAGATTCAGTTAGCTACCAGAAAGGACGATTAGGAGGAAGGTTCTTAGGAAGAACATAACCTTTGAGCATAGAAGACAAAACCTTGGAAGCCTCACTCTGATCAAGATGAACAAGGTTATCAGGCAGACCTGCCCATCAGGGTTTATAACTGTGGTCTCTGGTGATAAAATGAGAGACCAACCCCCCAAACAGATAATGAGTGAGAGGCTTAAGCTGTCGGAGGGTCGGATCTTTGATTAAAGGCTGCTAAGAAATCCAAGAGTCTTCCCAAAAGTGGATGGAGGATCCATTACCAACACACCATATGATGCCTTTCTTGATAATATGTTGGGTATGAATCATAGAATGCCAGAAGGTAGATCCCTCTAGGAAAGCATTGTCTTCAAGCAAGGAACATTGTTGGAGATATTTGCTTTTAATTATGTCAACCCACAACGTCTGAGCATTGGAAACAATTTTCCATCCTTGCTTGCTTATTAAGGCCAAATTCATCTTGTGAATTTTTTGGAACCCGAGACCTCCTTGATTTTTCTTTGAACACACCTTATCACACGCCATCAGTGGAAACCTGAACCTGTTCTCAACGCCAGACTAGAGAAAGCGTTTTTGGATTTTTTCAATGCTATGGTAGACAGACATGAGAGCCTTGAAGACTGTAAGTAAAAATACTGGGATACTCTGGAAGCGGTATTGGACCAAGGTAGCTTTAACCGCTTGACTTAGGAGGACACCTTTCCATCATACTAACTTCTTCATTATTCTCTGGATGACATTATTCCACATACTTTCAGATGGTCTTCCCTGAAAGAGAGGAAGGCTGAGGTAAGTCGTTGGGAGATTGGAGATGGAGCATTCAAGAATTTCAACAATCTTAATTTGGCGATCTCTAGGAGTGTTGTTGAAAAATATGAGACTTTTGTGGAAGTTGATCTTCTGGCGAACTGCTTCCTTGTACGAGTTGAGAATGGATTTGATCGCATGAGCTTCTAGAATAGAAGACCAAGTGGCAAGGATAGTATCATCCACAAATTGTTGGTGGGACATGGGTGGCAAATTGGAAGAAGCCTTGATACCTAAAATAATACCTGACCTGCAAGCTGCCTTGAGGGATCTTCCTAGAGACTCAGCTAAAATGATGAACAGGAAGGACGATAGTGGGTCTCCCTGCCGAATACCTCTGCTGCTTTTGAAGTAACCTGCAGAGGAACCATTGACAAGGATAGAGAACCACGCAAACAAGATGCATGATTCAATGAGGCTGACCCACTCATTATGGAACCCAAACTTCCTCAGAACTACAAAAATAAATTCCCACTTAACTCTATCAAAGGCTTTACTGATATCGAGCTTAAAAAATAAGCATGGATTTTTGCTTTTGGTAACTGAGTGGATAAGTTCGTGAACTGTAATGATACCGTTAGTTATAACTCTGCCCTTGACGAAACTGCCCTGGCAAGAATCGATGATGGTAGGGAGGAGCCCTTTCATACGGTTGTTCATTGTCTTAGTTAAAATTTTATAAACTACATTGCACAAGCTGATAAGTCGGTAGTCCGAAAAAGGTGGCACATTCAACAGACTTTTGAGCCAGAGTGATGAAGATTGAGTTGATATCCCTCGGCATCTACTTAGACCTTTAAATAATATTAGTTTTTTAAATAATATTAATCTTTATATTTTAAAAATTATATATAATTTATCGAATAATTAATTTTTGACAAATAATAAAATTACCTATCTTAGTGTTAGCATTTTCATTTAGAATTATTTTATTTGTTTCACACCATCTCTTAAACTTGAATTTAAAGACAAAAATATAATCTGATTTTCAATTAATTTAATTTATTAATTTGTTATTAATAAAATAAATATTTAAAAAATATTAAATTTTGGAATATTTGTATTTATACATAAATTTAAAATGATTTTGATAATGAAAATCAGAATTTATAAAAGGATGCATCTCAATTGAGATGAAAAGTGTATTTATTTATGCAATTTATCAAAGATGAGAAACCCAAATACAAACCTTATTATTTAAAATAAAATAAAATAAATATTAAAAAAAAAATACCCTACCTCCTTGAATAAAACTTCATTTATCTTTAAGAGTGAAATTTTTAACCTTGGAATTGTTTTTAAATTGATAATAGAAAATTATCACAAAAGTAAAATAAATTTGATCCGACAGAATATTTGCTACAATCTGAACTTCAGCGGTTTAACTATAATTTATATTGTATTCCCCCAAAGGTGGGTCCCTGTTTTTTGGTGGGTTGTTGGAGGTGGTAAGGAAGGGAGGATACACTTCTCATCCCACCTGTTTTTTGGTGGGTTGTTGGAGGTGGTAAGGAAGGGAGGATACACTGACCAAAATGCCCCCTGTTAGAGATAATTTGTGATGAAATGCTGCCACAGGTTTTGCTCAGACCAAATTCACAAGCATGCGATTCAAATGAGTTGGTTTTTCACTTCAATTAATCCACATGAGGCAGCTGCTGCAAATCGGAGACCCTCACCGATGAAAGCATGGAATAACCTTGAAAACCCCACCAAATCTTAGAACATAAAATAATTTGTACAGTAAGTATATAAATATGTTATAGCAGCCATGGTAATCCTGGCATGCCAACCATATTTCACTATTTGCTGTCACCCAGCAAAGCAGAGAACAACAAAACAAACCAAAAACAAAACTACTACCCACATACAAGCCTGCAATGGCACCTTGAAGCTTTCTAAGAAGGGCTCAAAACAAAAGCAAATTTCAATTGATTTTAACAGGCTCCACATATTGAATTGATCATGCTGAATTCTTCCTTCTTTCACATTATGTAAGCTACCTGTGCCATACCCACCCCTGATTTAATCTCATCTATTCCTCCTCACCTTTCTTGGAGTTGTTCTTGGATTGCAGACCAGAGTCAATGAGAGAAAGTGTTTGTCTGCCAGGACCAACATTGTTAGAATCCTTTTTCTCTTGATCCATCAGAGGCTGAACATAATTGCAATGAGGGCATTGTCTAGAAGCCTTCGAAAACATCACAAACATATGACACTGGACACACACAGTCGCCACCATCTCAGTCCTGTCATCCATGTTCTCTTTGTCCAGAAAAGGACTACTGCTGTTTATACCAGAGTCTGGAGGTTCAAAACTCTTGGCCTCAATCTTGACAGGAAAGTTGAGCTCCAGATCCAACCTCAGGTCCTTGGACAATTGGCCTCTTGGGTCCAGGCAGGTCCTCAATTGCGTCCTCCTGTTAACATAGTAGATCCTTCCTGACTGATCAAACACACACAAACAAACAAAAAAATTCTCCCATTAGTATTCTCAAACTCTGAAAATACTAGTAACTCCAGAAATAGTAAAACCATCCAAAACAAAATAAACAACATAAAACTCAAGATATAAGGAGCCAAACAGTAGAATTTATGTACAGTGCATGTATATTATTATTAAATTATATAAACAGCTTAAGACATGGCATATCAATTCACAGATAAGAAAATAGTAAGATAAGAAAATAGTAAGAGACTGCAAGACATGTGAGCATATAGAGATGGGTATGTAGATCCAATACGCAAATAGATCACAATATCTAGATGGTATACAGAGCAGCATAAAATAACCTGATTACCTGAAGATCCAAACACTGCTCCCACTCCAGAGGCAGTGGACTTTTCATCTGAAGCTCCACACCAATAGCCGAGTTAGCACCCCCTGGTTTCTGTACACTAATATGATCATGACCCCATTCATGAGAATTCATTTTCCTCTTTTTGGAATTCCCCTCTTCTTCAAAGGCCTTCGGCATGTCTCCTAAGGCTCCTCTGCTCTTCTTCTGTACACAAATCCCAGCCCCCCTATAGACCCCAGATATTAAGGAAGGAGGTGCCAGAGACAGCTGTGCATCCACCATGAAGCTCCCTAACTAACTCTTGCCTGTGCACTAATTCCTTAATTGACATCCCATGCCATACATTTTCTTCATTCCATAAAAAAAAAATAGGTATGCTTATGAAAATAGATATGAACAAAACCAAAAATAGGGTTTCTAGGTACTTTTTACCTGATATTCTCAAAAAGTTTGGTTTTGATCAAGATTGATGTAAATGGATTAAATGTTATAGCACTCCAAAATATTCTATTTTGAGCTGTGGTTCCTTTGTTGGATACTTTAAATCATCCCGTGGGTTCTACCAAGGTGATCTACTATCTTTTTATCTATTTAATAGTCTTATAAAGGTAATAGTGAGAGCTTTTGCAAAGACAAAAACGGAAGGAAAATTCAAAGGTATTTATGTTGCAAGAATTGGTCCCTTTGAATTTCATCTTTAATTTGATGATGAAACTTTTTATTTGGATCATCCCTTCCTCAATGAGGCCATGGAGTTTAAATCAATATAATCATGCTATGAGAAGGCTATTGGACAATTGGTTAATACCATAAAATCCAAAAAAAAATTGTTAACATTGTCGTAGATTGACAATGGATTATAATAGATATTTTAGGGTTTAAAACCAATTGGACAATTGGTTAATACTATAAAATCTAAAAAATAATTGTTAATATTGCACTAGATTTACAATGGATTATAATGGATATTTTAGGGTTTAAAATCGATTGGTGCATTAGAGTATGCAATGGGGGATATTCTCACATAGTATGGGCATCAAATTGCCTATCATGGTGAAACATCCAATGAAGCGGTTAGAAAATACGTCACATATGACAAAGAGCTCTATGTCATTGTCTAAGCATCTAAACAGTGGAAGCACTACATCTTGGGAAAGAAAACCATTATCGACATAAATCACAAACCTCTAGAGTTTATTTATATGTTGAGTAAGATAAGGAATAAAAGATATCAAAAGTGGACCACATATCTACAATAGTTTTAGTTGATCATCAAGCATAAGAAAAGAAGTGTCGATTCAGCAATAGATTGTTTGAGTTAGCCTCTAATCATAACACTCACAACTATTCTTGATTCTTGTGGGTATGATACTTCCAATTGGTTCATCGTGTATGAAGTAGAATTTGATTTTCCAAATGCATATAGAGATCTTTATGTGGGTAAAATTTTCCTTATTTGTATTTGCAAGATAACCTCCTTTGCCACATAGGACATATTTGTGTACCATCTAGTGACTACTCAAATATGATTTGGGAAGCACAGTTCAACAAAGTAGTATGCCACTTTAGGATGGAAAAAATGTTGAAAGTACTTCAAAAGTACTTATATTAGCCCAAGATGAGGAATGATGTCGAGAGGTACGTCAAGTCATGTACTCCCTACACTATTACCAAACTAACCAACAAGAAGCAAGGACTATATACACCATTGCTATTGTCATCCAAAACTTAGGAATCATCTCCATGGATTTCCTCTCAAGTTTACCCACATCTAAGCATGGTAATGATTGTTGTTTTGTAGTAGTTGATCATTGTTCAAAAATAGCTATCATGATTCCTTGTAAGAAATCCATTTTGACTTAGGATTCTACCAAGATTTATTTTAGTCATGTGTGGCTCAACTTTATCTTTCCAAACTTCATTGTATTTGACAGGGATAGCATATTTTTGAGTATTTTTTATCAATCCTATGGAGCATGGTGGACACCAAGTTGGCCATGTTCATAATCTTCCATCCTCAAATTGATGGCCAGACAAAAGTTGTGAATAAACTAGTTATAAATCTTCTTTGGATGTACAAATCCAAACATCCACGTACATGGGAGAGAGCCTCCCTTACATTTATCGTGGGTATAATCAAGTTTTGTATAGCTCTACCAAACATAGTCCATTTCAGATCTATTTTTGGATCCAACCCTTAAGACCCATTGCTATAGCTCTCCTTATGCAACCCATGGAGTATTCACCTCATGGATATAAAGAAGCATAAAATGCATCATGGTTTGTAGAATAGATTTAGCACATCCAACAATACATCAATGACCTCTTGGAAAAGATAAATCAGAAATACAATCAATGCCATGACCAACATCAAGTACCACATCAATTCAAAGTTGGAGATAAGATATGGTTACATATTTAGAAAGAAAGACTTGTAGGACCCCATAGGAATATTAGACCTCTTCAATATGGACCATACACCATCACTAAGAAGGATAGAGAAATTATCTTTGAATTGAATCTTCCATCTTATATTGGTTTGCATCCAATCAATGTTGAACTTCTTAAGCCTTATGTTAGGATCCTCAATCCTAACATTATTAGTTAGTATTAGTTAGTATTATTAATCATTTAATTATTATATTATTAACTTATAAAGTGAACCATCACAACCCTTCATAATGTGAACCATCACGTCTCTTCATACGTGAACCATCATGTCTCTTCACCAACGTAGCTTTAGGGTAGATATATATATTAGGTTGGCCATCCATATCAAATCATCCAAGAAGAAGAATAATAAGCATAGATTCTAAAGAGGGAGCCCCCTATAGTGGCAAAGCGATTACAAGGGAGCACCCTTTGAGTGGCCTGCGATTACATTTACATTAATTTGTTAATAATTTTATAGTAAGACCTTGGGGTCTTACCACCTTATCATCCACCTATGTCGGACACTTCCAAAATAGTATAACAATTGAACATTGAAGAACTCAATCTAGATAGTTTAGCACCAGTGAAGGAGGATCAAGTTTTTGACACATGGACCAAGACCACTAGAAGGTAGTCCACTCATATGTACATAGTGGTCAAGGTAGGACAACTTGGTCACCAAGGGGAATGACTCACAAAAAAATAGATACAGAAACAATTTTTGCACTTGATGTCAAAATTTGACACAATGGGGACCATTGATTTTCAATGGGTATAAATTATCCAAGCATGTGACCTTTTCACAACATGGTTTTATGCTTGAAAATACCCAAAAATATATATTTTTGATCATTAATGCATTGTTAGGGGCATAACTATGTGCTCAAGGATCTGTTTTGATCCATTCAAGAAGTGTTGGAAAGATTCGAGAGAAAAAAAATCATAGGGAAGTCTATCATAGATAGAGTTGCCAACATGTTTGTAAAAAAATGCTCTAAAGATCCTCAAAATGCAAAATAAAATACTTACTAAAAAAGGTAATTTTTTTATTTTTAGATTTTCATAGCCAAAATGCATCTCTAGCTATGTTGACACATTAATAGAAGACAAAGCCCAAAACTACATTTTGTAAACTAATTACTCATAAATAAAATAGTTTAAGGAGGGACCCAAACAAATAGCAGATGAGATTCAAAATATACTTCAAGAGTTTAACTTGTTTTTTTACACCAACAGATGAGTTGGTTTGGAATCTATTAAAAGATGGTGGATACTCAATCAAGTTGGGATATGAGGATTTACAATAGTAAATATTTTCTACATCTAAAGATATTTTTTGGAAGAATATTTTTTTATTAGAGCCTCTCTTTAAGGGTTTCGCTTTTTTTCTCTTCTCCCCTTCTCTCAATTCACTGCCCATCATATCTTGGTTTGCATCCAATATTCAATGTTGAACTTCCTAGGCACTATCATCCACTTATGTTGGACACTTCCACAATAGCATAATAATTGAACATTTAAGAACTCAATATAGATAGTTTAGCACTAGTGGAGAAGGATCAAATTGGTGACACATGGGCCAAGACCACTAGAAGGTAGTCCACTCATATGTACATAATAGTCAAGGCAGGACAACTTGATCATCAAAGGGAATGACTCACAAAAAATAGATTAAAAAAACAATTTTTGCACTTGATGTCAACAATTGACACAATGGGGACCATTGCTTTTCAATGGGGATGAATGATCCAAGGATGTGACCTTTTCACAACATGGATTTATGCTTAAAAATACATGAAAATCTATTTATTGATCTTAAATGCATTGTTACGGGCATAATTTTGTGTTGAAGGCTCTGATTTGATCCATTCAAGAAGCGTTGGAAATATTAGAGAGAAAAATATTCATAGGGAAGTCTATCATAGATAAAGTTGCCAACATGTTTTTAAAAAATGCTCTGAAGACCCTCAAAATGCAAAATAAAATACTTACTAAAAAAAAATATTCTATTTTTAGTTTTTTGTAACCAAAATGCATATCTAGCTATGTTGACACATTAATAGAAGATAAAACACAAAATAAAAAGTCATATGTATGTAATTTTCATTTGAGATGCATTTTGTAACTCATGGAAGGTGAATCACCTATGTTGGACACTTCCACAATAGCATAACAATTGAACATTGAAGAAGTCAATCTAGATAGTTTAGCACTAGTGGAGGAGAATCAAATTGTTGGCACATGGGCCAATACCACTAGAAGGTAGTCCACTCATATGTACATAGTGGTCAAGGTAGGACAACTTGGTCACCAAGGGGAATGACTCACAAAAAAATGATAAAGAATTTTTTTTTGCACAATGTCAAAAGTGGACACAATGGGGATCATTGGTTTTCAATGGGGATGAGTGATCCAAGCATGTGACCTTTTCACAACATGGCTTTATGCTTGAAAATACACAAAAATCTATTTTTGATCTTAAATGCATTGTTAGGGGCATAACTTTGTGCTCAAGGCTCTGTTTAGATCCATTCAAGAAGCATTGGAAATATTAGAGAGAAAAAACATTTCATATGGAAGTCTATCGTAGATAGAGTTACGAGCATGTTTTTAAAAAATGCTCTGAAGACCCTCAAAATGTAAAATAAATTACTTACTAAAAATGGTAATTTTCTATTTTTAGATTCTCGTAGCAAAAATGCATCTCTAGCTATGTTGACACATTCATAGAAGACAAAACACAACAGGAAAAATCATATGTATGTAATTTTCATTTGAGATGCATTATGTAACTCATGGAAGGTGAATCACCATATTTCCATATCGATGACCTTCGAACTCATCAGAAGATGAACCACCACATTTACAGATGGATCACCTTCCATATTTGATACAGTGGATCTCCAACACACCAACTCTTGTGTAAAGAGAGATGCACCTATGACTGTAAAAGCGTATGAGTAATGGACTCAATTTTATAGCCTCACATCTCTTCTTAGAGATTGTTCACATTGTCCTTTGTTTTCTAAGCAGTACAATCATTTTGTTATTTTGCTTATATATTTGTGTTCTAATTTGTTATGCTTTGTTATTTTTTAATTGCACTCTTTCATGATATTCCTTAACTTGAAATTTTGAGTTTCAAATCAATCAAATTTTTGAGTTTTGGATAACTATAGTAGCATAAATTAATAAAATTCAAAGATACTTCCTTTTGAAATAATGTGAAAAAATTAGATTTTCTCTTTGTTAGTGGGGTTGATTTTTTAAAGAAAATAATATTAGAGGGGAAGCCTTGCAGAATTTTAGGCTTATGATTTTATATCTAGGGGAAAAACTTGGCTAGAGATTATTCAACGGTCAAGGAAAGAGTTAGGCAAAAAATATTTCTTCTAAAATATATAGGTTCTCTTGATGCAATGAACCTATTCAAGAAAAAATCCTATCCTAAGTATTGAGAACATAGAACTTCATCTTAGATAGCCTGTAATTGATCAAGAAAAATATTAGATGGTAAGTCACTAAGGGGGATTATGCAAATTCTTGGTTTGATGTTTGCTTGAAGCCTTATCCTCTTATCCCTAATTCAAGATGGTAACCATTAGCTCGAGCATGTCTAGATTATAAAGTTCCAAAGCTCAAATGTTATATTAATGTGAGAAACAACTCTAGATCATGGATTTCTATTATAACCTAGTTGAAGGAGAGATCTAAACAAATAGCATATGAGCTGCAAAAGATGCTTTAAGAGTTTTAATTATTTTTTTTACACCAACAGATGAGTTGGTTTGGAATCTATTTAAAGATGGTGGATACTTGATCAAGTTGGGATATGAGGATTTAGAGAATTCAAAATTTTCTATATCTAAAGATATTTTTTGGAAGAATGTTTTGTTACTAGAGCCTCTCTTTAAGGGTTTCACTTTTTTGCTCTTCTCTCCTTCTCCCATTTCACCACCTCTCTTTCATGCAATCCAAGCACAATTGTGTCGAGGATGGACTATTAACTAAACACTATGGAAAATTATGGAGACAAACACTTTAGATCTTTTTGAGCTTTTGTGGTTGGACCAAATATAGCAAAAAAATGTATCGAAATTTAATCTTGAGCCATGCTTGGATCAAGCTTATGGTCTAGCAAATATTTCTATACCCAAAGAGTTGATTGAGCAGGAAACATGCATGAGGAAGAATTCGTTGATCAGAAAATTCATTGGGGTGCATCCCAACATTGACTTAATTCATCATTGGGATCATGAAAAATAAAGAATAAATGGTCAACTAGAGATTGTCACACTTCCAAAATATTTCTTGCTCTTCAATTTCACTCATGAATATGATGCACAAAAGGTTCTAGAGTTCAGGCCATGGTTTTGTTGTAGGAAAGGTCTGCTGTTGAAAAAATGGTATAGAGGATTTAGATCGGAGATTGAAAACATCAATATTTCTCTCATATGGGTCTTACTATCGGACCTCTCCATCGACTTTTAGAATTTATATGTATTAGCTAGGATCACTAAGGCAATTAGTTCACTTGTTGCAATAGACTCGACCACAAGAGTAAAATGTAGGATGATGAGGTTTTGCGTAAATGCAAATCTCTCCAAATATCTTCCACAAAAAATATTGCTCGACTTTGAGGGGGGTGTGTGGGAATAAAGGATTGAATATGATAATCTGCCAACAAGGTGTAATTTTTTCAAGGTAGTTGGGCATGGAACAAAAGAATATCTAAAAATGATGTCCAACCCTTCATCAAAAAAGTGAATGATAAGCAAGTCTGAAGAAAGAAAAACAAGACCCCTGAAGAAAATAATGACAATAGCAATAGAGACAAAAACTCCTTTGGTGTATTAGACACAATGGTTGACAATGAGCTTGAAGAAGGTGAGTATAGATAAGTTGAAGTTCATGATGAGACAATCGCAGCAGAGTCCCAACCTGTAGAAAAAAGCATCGAAAAGTACCAATCCAAAATCGATAGCATTAGAAGATATACAAAATAGGACATAATTGAAGGAACAAGCGAAAAGTATTACCATTGTCTCAAAAGAGCAGACCAAGCCTCCTATTAGGACAACCAGGAGCTCAAAAAAAAGGTAGACCTTGGAAAGGAGCCCATCGAAAGGCCTACTAACTCTAAAATTAAAACCAGATAAATGATAAAGGATATTGCAAACGATACATAATGCACTCTAGAGTAGAGTGGAGGTATTATCACCCTAAGAGCAGGTAAATGAATATCCTAAGTTGGAACATTAGAAGGTGCAACCCCCCGCTAAGCAAATAATTCAAAAAAAATCCTTAGATAACAAACTAGATATCCTCTTTGTGTAAGAAACTAAAACCAATCAAGAAAAATCTCAAACCACCAAAAGAAGTGTGTGGAGATAGGTTGAGATAGAGGGAAAAGAAGCAGAAGGCACAATAGAAGTATTGTTGATCATCTAGAACCCAACAGTTCTTAAGGGCCAAGTATTATTCATATGTTGTCTAGACTAGTTGTACTCCATTTATTTTTTATATGTCCTTGTTATGTCTGTGTTATGACTTTGTTGTAACTCAGTTGTAACTATATATATGTAAATATATAGGTAGATACAAATACATTTTTGCAATATCTTTACAGCAAATTTGAAGGAACTTTTGTAAATACATGTTTTGGTACCCTATTTAAAAACATCCCTTTTTTAACGTTATAAAAAAAAACTAAAGCCTCTATTTAAGGCCTCAACATTCCTTTGGTTAATAGTCTAATGTAATATTATTATAGGTGAGAGCCTACAAATAAGATAATATCATGGACCTTTTAATGTGCCTTGTGTGAGAAGGATTTAGAAACATCAAACCATTTACTTGTTCATTGCCCCTTTGCTCACACTATTTGGGGATGTTTGTCAAAATATATGAGAATATATTTATAGCTCCATCAACATTGAAAAAGTTGATGAAATATTGATTAATTATTTCAAAGCTATAGCATTATGTATCATTTGGATATTGGTCCTACCATTATTTGTTGTAATTTATAGCTTGAAAGGAATAATAGAGTTCTTAAAAATAAATCTCAAAATCATGTCCAAGTTTAGAACCGTATTATTGTCTTTATTGTAAAATGTTTATAAGTATGGTGCATGGGAAGTTTCAAGTGTGGAAAAAGAGACATTATCCACTTGGTTATAGTATTTGAATATACATGGAAGGGTGATCTGCAACAATGGAATTAAGATAAATAATTTTCTTTTATCTATGGTGAAATGGAAATAATTAGATTTGCCAAAATCAATTTTGATGGTGCTTCCAAAAGAAAAATAGGAAAAGCTCGTGGAGGGATTTTTTGCAAAATAATAAAGGTAGAATTCTCCTTACTTACAAAATCATATGGAAACTCAATTAACAACTATGGAGAGGCTAGGGAACTTCTTACAAGGATTAAAATTACAATTGAAAAAAGAAGAAAATTTTTATTTCAATTAAGGGGATCCACAAATTATCATTAATGCTATCAACAAAAATGGATGAACTTATCCTCCATAATGATAATTTTTTTGCTTTATGCAATTCTTTTCAAGGTCTAACATTTTTGAAGAAAGGTATTAATAGAATTAGAGATATTTGGGATACGGGTAGTTGCTCAATTCTTACTTGGAACTAAATATGCAATTATTGTTCCCTTCCATCTAGGTTCAAAGAGTCTGAGAAATATGCTCATTGAATTATATTGCTTGCAAAAGGTTACAATTTATAGTTCTTTGAAGAACTAGATTATAGAACTATATGGTTGGAAAAATATTTATTCCCATGAACATCCTCCTAACTTAGCTAGATGACTCACCCACTAAATAGCAAACTCTAACTTAACTCCTAGATGCTCTCAATTCTAAAATAGCAATCACCTCTAAATTAGCAAAGCTAATACAAAGATTAACCTTTTAACAAAGATTAAACTAATGCTAATTATTGGAACCTAGATACTTAGGGAAGATTAAAGTATGCTCTAAAGTCCAACATTCTCCCCCTTAAAGTTGAGAGGGCTGACCAGACAGTCTCTCAGCTTTAAATACTGAGCTTTAGCAACTCCTTTGGTGAAGATGTCTGCTATGTTGTCCAAAGTGCTGCAATGTCTTAGCTCAATCACATTTTTCTCCACCATGTCTCTAATGAAGTGATACTTCATGTCAAAGTGCTTTGACTTGCTGTGGTGGATAGGATTATGTGCCAATTGTATGGCACTCATATTGTCACAATACAATATGGTAGGATCATTTTGTCTCTCACCTATTTCTTCAAGTACTTTTCTCAACCATAAGGCTTGGGCACTAGCATTTGTGATTGCTATGTACTCAGCCTCAGTAGATGATAGTGCTACAATAGTTTACTTTTTAGAACTCCAAGTAATTAGCCCTGACCCAAGACTAAAACAATTCCCTAAAGTGGATTTTCTATCATCTATGTTGCTTCCCCAATCACTATCACTAAAGCCAACTAATTTTACATCATCATTTTTGTGGTAATGGATCCCATAATCCATTGTACCCCTTACATATCTCAAAATTATTTTAGTTGCTTGTAGATGAAGTTCAGATGGATCAGCCATATATCTTGATACTAGAGAGACAACATATTGAATATTTGGTCGTGTGTTGGTGAGGAACATTAGACTCCCAACCATGCTCCTGTAAGTGGTCTTGTCAACTTTTGGTGCTCCATCTTCTTTGCTTAATTGTATCCCATGACCTATTGGAGTTGCAACTGACTTGCACTTCTCCATAGAAAATTTCTTTATCATATCATATGCATATTTATGTTGACATATGAAGATCTCATTTTCTTTTTGATGTACCTCCATTCCTAGGAAGTAATGCATCAAACCTAGATCCTTCATTTCAAACTCTTTCATCATGGAGTTTTTGAACTCCTCATTCATTTTAGCACTACTACCCATGAATATTAGATCATCCACATATAAGCACACAATAAGGATGTCTTTACCTTGTTTCATGTAGTAGAGAGTAGGTTCACTTTTGCTCCTAGTGAATCCATAGTCTTGAAAGTAGCCATCAATGTGTGAGTACCATGCCCTTGGTGCTTGCTTTAGTCCATACAATGCTTTCTTCAATTTGTAGACAAGGTTCTCCTTACCTTGTTCTTCAAATCCTTGAGGTTGTTGCACAAAAACCTCTTCTTTCAAGTACCCATTAAGGAAGGCACTCTTAACATCCATGTGTTGAATGTTCCACCCTTTGTGGGCAGCCAAGGAAAGTACTAGTCTGATGGTCTCTTGTCTAGCAACCGGAGCAAAGGTTTCCTCATAGTCAATCCCATACTTTTGAGTAAACCCTTTTGCTACTAGCCTTGCCTTGTGTCTTTCAATGCTCCCATCAGCATTGAACTTGGTCTTATAGACCCATTTACATCCAATACATTTCTTTCCCTTAGGAAGCTCCACTAGCTCCCATGTGTCATTCCTTTTTATAGAGGTCATTTCCTCTTTCATGGCTTGTTGCCATACATCATGAGTACATGATTTTTCATAACTAGATGGCTCTAGCTCTACACTAGTCATTAAAGCATAGTTTACAACATCTCCCTTAGGCTCTTGGGAGTCTTCATCACCATACATGTGCAAATTTTCAAGTCTTTTCAAGACTTCATTCATCTCACTAGCTTGGCTTCTAGTGTACCTTCTTTGAAAATTCTTGTCCATCATTTGGAAAGAAGGATGGTACTGAAGTGTTCTCTTACCTCTTGGTGGTGTATCTTCTTCCATTGGCATTGGAGAAGAACTTGATGCTCTTGGTGGTCTTTGTGGAGGACTTGGAGTAGCACTTGTTGTACTTGAAGTAGAACTCTTTCTTGGACTTGGAGGAGGACTTCCATTGTTGTTCTTGTTAATGGGCTGCACTTGAGAGGAGCTTTCATCTTGAGATCCATCATCAACAAAATATTTTTGATGACCCCATTCTCCCCCTTCATCAAAAATTACATCTCTTGAGATTACAACTTTGTGTGTTTTTGGATTGTAGAGTCTATATGCCTTTGAAGACTCACAATACCCAATGAAAATACATGCTTGAATTTTGGGATCAAGTTTCTTTCTTGTCTCATCAGGAATGTGTGCATATGCAAGACAACCAAAAACTTTGAAGTGCTTTACATTTGGCTTTTTGCCATACCATCCCTCATATGGAGTTATCCCATCTAAACTAGAAGTAGGACTCCTATTCAAAATGTAAACACTTGTCCTAACAACATCAACCCAATACATGTTACTTAGTTTCTTTGTTTGAAGCATTGATCTAGCCATTTCTACAATAGTGTGGTTCTTCCTTTCAGCCACACCATTTTTTTGTGGGGTGTAGGCAGTAGTGAATTGCCTTTTGATCCCACAATATTTACAATATTTGAGAAATGCATTTGAGAAAAACTCCCCTCCTCTATCAGTCCTTAAAATTTTTACAACATACTCACTTTGATTCTCTACATTATTTTTGAAATCCTTGAAACATTCAAAAGCTTCATCCTTAGTTTTCAAAAAATAAATCCAACACATTCTAGAGAAATCATCAATGAAAGTAAGAAAGTAAGAATTGTTACCCAAGCTTTTGGTATGCATTGGACCACAAATGTCCGAATGTACCAATTGTAGTGGATGGCTTGCTCTCCATGCTTGACCTCTTGGAAACTTTGTTCTTGAGTGCTTTCCCAAAGCACATCCTTCACACACCTCCTTGTGCTCTTCAACTTTTGGTAATCCACACACCATAGCTTGTGAAGTCAACAACTTCAAGCTTAAAAAATTAAGATGACCATATCTCAAGTGCCAAAGCACACTTGGATTAGCTATTGCCACACTAGCAAGTTGAGCACCTCCTTGTTCCCCAAACTTAAGAGGAAATAACCTATTCTTTGTCATAGGTACATTTGTGACAACTCTATTACAATTGTTTTTGTCAAAAATTACACATTTTCCATCTTCAAAAACAAGTTTATAGTTCTTTTCCATGATTTTTCCAACACTAAGCAAATTATGTTGGAGTTTAGGAGTGTAATAGATATTGTTTACCTTCTTTGTGCCTTCTTTTTTTGGAACCTCCATGGCTCCCATGCCTTCAACTTGTAGTGCCTTGTCATCTCCCAATTTGATCTTGGACTTGTATGTGGAATCCATTGTAGCAAATAACTCTTCTTTGCCACTCATATGATTTGAGCAACCAGTATCCAAAATCCAAGTTTCATTAAGATTTTGATCTGATTTTCCATATGTGAGGAACAAATTTGAAGAAGTTCCTTCCTCTTCTCCATAGTTTCCATAATTATTACTTCTCCCTTCTTGAGAAGCCTTTAGTCTACAATCTCTAGCAAAGTGACCAAGCTTGCCACAATGATAACAAGACTTGTTTGATTTGTCACCTCCTCTTCCTCTTCCTTTTCCTTGGTAGCCACCTCTTGATCTACCTCTTCCTTTTCCTCTTGAATATTGTCCTCTCCTTTGTCCTCATCCTTGTCCTCTTCCTTGTGTATTGCCATGAGTCTCACCTTCCTTGGATGAGAATGCTTTTTCATCACCTCCAAAGCTTGATGATGTAGAACCTTGGAGTCTCTCTTCATGGGACATCAAAGAACCAATTAGTGCATCAAATGTTAGAGTAGAAAGATCTTTAGATTCTTCAATAATAATGGCAATATGATTCCACTTATGAAGAAGTGTTCTCAACACTTTCTTCACAACCACTTCAGTTTTTATATCTTCTCCAAGTGTCTCCATTTTGTTTACAATTGCTTTGACTCTCACACAATAATCTCCCACTCTTTCATCTTCTTGCATTTTGAGATTCTCAAAATCTCTCTTCAAAGTTTGAAGCCTCACTTGCTTCACTTGATTGCTCCCTTGATAGCTATCTCTCAAGGCATTCCATGCTTCTAGGGTTGTTGAACAAGAAGCAATCCTAGGAAAGATACTTTTCTCCAAAGCTGCTTGGAGATGGTAGAGAGCAAAAGAGTTCTTCTTTTGGGCATCCTTCTTATTAGTTCTATCAGTTGCATTTAAAATAGTCCAATCTGCTGGTTCAGTGTAGCCTTCTACTACAATGTCCCACAAACCTTTGCCTATGAGTAATATCTTCATCTTGATAGACCAATACTCATAATCCAACCCATTGAAATTAGGAATGGGCAGGTTGTTATTGGCAGCCATTGATGCCAATCAACAAAACTTGTAAAAACAAAATGACAATATTCTATTTTTAATAGAAATAACTCTCTATTTTACTTTCCAACAACCAACATCAGGAAAAAACTTGGTGAATACCTCTCTCTTTTTTTGCACAGCTTGCCAAACTTTATTTTTGTTGCTCTATGAAACTAGCCTCATGCGGTCCTCTCCACTCTAAGTTACCTTAGAGCAATGGAACAACTAGCTGCCTCTGTCTAGTATTATGATTTTTTTAACAAAATAATAGAAAGTCTGCTAAAATCATCGAATTTGATAATTTTATGAGGTTGATGGGAAGTGCCTCCTCGTTTCTCCATCGATGTCACTCCATCGAGTGGGCGGTGCTGCAAGCACGTCTTTCTTTAGTACCTGGGTTAGTCCACACAAATGAGTTAGCTAATGTGTGCTATTGGAGCCACCATTTGTAAAACAAAGGGATCTGATTGCTTGTGTAGAATATTATTCTGCCAATGAGGTGGGAGATCATGTCTTGTCTTGAGTAATAGCACATGTCACATATTCTACTTAAATTAACGTAGACAATGTTTCCTTTTTAGAATCTACCTCCTCCAGCAACTCTTTTGTACTTGAAGTCTCCTCCTCTGCGATTCTCCACACTGCAATTCTTTTGCTTCAATCAAGTTTTACTGGACCTACCATGATCACATAAAATTGTCACTATTTTTCCAAAAAAACATACCATCTAGTAGCCGAGGACTTGGTATAGAGAAGTAGTCATCGTTTGTTTGGAGACAGTTGTAACTTCAACAGAGCATTCCACAGAGTTTTTTTTTCTTTAAGAAAACAATAGATCTTCGGTACTGCAATTTATTCAATCTCCAATAAAAGCAGCGCATCACGATCTCCAATCTTCAATTACCTGTCAACGTCTCAAAAACTAGATCAGAGCAATCCGTGTTGTCATTCAGGTTTTAAAGGCAACCTGGCAGCACTATTGACACTAAAAAATAACAACACAGATATCCCACATGTACTGTGGGATAACAAATAGAGGGTTTAAAAATAATAACCCTCATTAGGTTGGGTGTCTGCCTTTGGGTAGACTACACCCAACCTACCATTGCACCTTCATACAAAATCAAATCTACATAGAGTAATTTTGACTGGTCCCATGCATGTCTCCCATGTCTCCCAGGTCTTGCCAGGTCTTGCAGTCCGTATCCACATAGATCCCATCCACGTTAGGATTGTAGATCCCAAGGTGTCAGCGTTTCATTAAACTTAGGTCGTCTAGTCAACGTCTAGGTTAGAATCGTTGAATATCAGATTCTATCCAAATCGATGTCGGTTAGATCCAACCATGTAGGAATCACCCACTTGAACTCCATGTAGCTTGTCACTTAGAGCATCACATCATATGACTTGGTTCTAGTCGAACACGTCCTCCGTAGGGTAAGTGTCAGGTCCTTAGGCATGTACCTCCGCGTCCAACATCATCACGGTTGTCGTAGGTTGCTTAGGGGTCAACCACATCACTACCATATCTCTAGTCTATGGTTTGCAATCCTCTTGTGGGCTCCTCTCGGTCCACTTGTCTAGTATTGTGGGTACTAGATTACTTCGATCTACAAGTCGGTCATATCCACCTAGACTTGTCTCGATATCAGCAAGATATCTAGTGCCAACTGTGTAACCTTCGACCCCTCCTCGCTCTGATACCAAAATGAGAAATATTCTCATTGAATTACTATTGCTTACAAAGAGGTTACAATATATAGTTCTTGAAAGGATGAAAAAAATTCTCTTTAGAGGAGGGACGTTTTTTCGTAGGACTGCCCAAACTATCGAACTTGTTTCGGCCATATCTCACTCATCCGGACTCGGATTGAGCTGAAATTTTGAGGGTAGATGCCTGAAAAACCCTAGAACGTCTCCACCAATTTTCATATCATTTGGAGCAACACAGATCCTAGCGCATCCCTATGTGTGAACGAGATTTTTGGCAAGTGGCTATGCGAGGGTTTCATCTGGGTTGAGTGCAAGCAGCTCCAGAGGTTGGTTTTTAGGGCCTTCGGGCCCTAGCGGCCAATATTTTTGTGGTTTATGCTCAATATTTTAGCAGGAAATGTTGTAGGGGATCCAATATGGGTTAGAAATTTGTCTTTCAACAGATCATACTGTGAACTTGAGTGACAACGACTTCCAATTTGCTGCACAAAAGAAAAGTGAAAACCATACCTTTCCATGACGTCTAGGGCAAGGATTAAAGAGATCACGAAACAAGTTTCAAGTAGTTGATCAAAAAATGGCTCATATCTCAAGTGAATCTGGTGCTAAGGTGCACCCACAAAATAATTCTACTATGAAAACCCCTGTCAAGGGTAAGAATTTCGAAAACTCAGCCCCAAAAATGAATTTTAGGGATGCCCTCCATGGTGGACAGCCTCAACCCAATGCTAATATCAATCTTAGGGCTTCCCATAAACCTCTAAGAATGCCTAAGATTGATCCCAAGAAAATGGAGTCAGGATGTCTTAAAGCAGCTGATGGAACTCCTATTGTTAAGCTTGATATGGGTAACATTCAGACTGGCATTGAAGATTTGGAAAAAAGAGGACTAATTTGTCGGTTCGTGGGTTTTCGTCCGAGCCTATCTGCTTTCAAAGTCTGGGCTGCAAAAAGCTAGAAAACTAAAGGTGAGTTACAAATCTCTATTTATCCAAATGGTTATTTTCTTGTTTTATTTGCTAATAATGAAGATAGAGAGAAAAATTTTCAAGGGGGTCCTTGGTTTTTTGGAAGGGCAGGGCTTTTCATGAAGCCCCGGCATACTAAATTTAAAGTCGAAGAAGAGATGCCTTCTATAGCTCCCATGTGGGTTAGACTCTTTGGCCTCCCTATTGAATTTTGGAATCCTACTATTTTTTCTTCAATTGGAAACTCTTTAGGAACTTTTATGATGACTCGCTGATTGTACTCAAAATTTTGAACATATTATTTATGCTCGGATTTGTGTTTTAATGGATTTTGACAAACCCCTACCTAAAAATATCACATTACAATTTGGGGAAGACACTTGGGAGCAAGTAGTGGACTATGAGAACATTCCTTTTCATTGTAGAATTTGCCATGAATATGGTCATTTGGCCAGTGCTTGCCCAAATAAAATTCCTGATCAAAAGAAAGAAGATATAAACTCAGCAGGTTTCCAAATGCCTAAGAAGAAGAACACTAAAAAAAAACCAGTTATGAAGGATCAATCAAAGTCATCTGCTAATATGTTTGAAATCCTTTCCACAAATGATGTCCCAAGTGAGGAAGAGGAAATAATGGAAACAGAAATCTTAGAAACACAATTTAAATATGAAGGGAAGAACTCAGAGACAAACCAACAAATCAAAGGTTTTCAACAAAAAAAAAGGGAGAAAATTTACACAAGAAAAACAATCTTTTAAATGTCAAAACTTCAAATAATACAGGTCCCAATATAGACTCCGTTGAACCCTCTAGTAAAATTTTGGCTGTGTACGAGCATTCTTCAAGGTTAGAAGCCATCTCAGATTCAATTGGAATAAGTCAAGAAACAGGGAAAAAAAATGAAGATGGATTCTAATCAAAAAGTAGGTCGCAAGACCAATCAATATCATATGGTAAAAGAAGGTGAAAAGCTTGTAGAGGAAGGTAAGATTAATGCCCTTCCCAACTTTTTTAGCCCTGGTATTAATGAAGATCATCACTTGGAATATTAGAGGACTCAAAGGGAGTCTTTCAAAACAAAATGAAATTAGAAGAATGATTCAGATAAATCATCCACATCTTGTTTTCCTTCAAGAAACAAAGATGTCAATGGAGGATATGGACTCAATTGCCAGTAAAATTTGGCCAGCTGGAAAAGTGGTTTCCCTCAGTTCCTAGGGGACTTCTGGTGGCATTGCTTGTCTTTGGGACCCAAAAGAGGTAGTTATTCACCATATGGTTGGCAGTTGGGGTCTGTTGGCTATAGCTATTCAAAGTAGACATTCCAACCAAATTATGCTCTGCATTACTGTTTATGCTTCGACTACTTTGGAGGAAAAAAGAAGACAAGTGGAAGGATATAACTCATATTATCTCTCATTTTCCTGAAGCTTGGATCTTGATCGGAGGAGATTTCAATACCATCCTCTCTCTGGATGAGAAAAGGGGGGGAAATAGAAATTTGGACAAAAGCACTGACCTCATGAGCGAATATATTGCAAACCTCCATCTTGTGGACATCCAACTAGATAATGGCCTTATGACTTGGTCTAATAGAAGGCAAGGCTTAGCTTGTATAATGGAGAGATTGGATAGGTTTTTGCTCTCTAAAAATTTCTTAATCCATGGTCACATTCCTAAAGTGAAGACTCTTAATAATGTTGGTTCGGATCATTGGCCAATCATGGTGGAAATGTGGAAAACCAATGTGAGTTTCTCTCCTTTTCATTTTCAATTAATGTGGCTTAGAGACATTTCCTTTAGACCTCGTGTGCAACAATGGTGGAAGGAAGGTAAACCTAGGCATGGGACTAAGATGTTCTGTTTTGCCAAAATACTGCAATACATTAAATCCAAAATCAAGACTTGGAACTGGAAAGAGTTTGGGGATGTTCATAAAAAAACATGAAGTTATTGCTCATCTTGAAAATTTGAATAAGAAAATCCATTTAGATGGCCTCACAGAGAAGAGAAGTGCAGATGAAATTAAACTCACAACTCCGCTTAGAGGAATGGGAAAAAGGAGAAGAAATCTTATGGAAGCAAAAATCTAGAATTCAATGGCTCAAAGAAGGAGATCGAAACACAAATTTCTTCCACAAATCTCTTCTAGCTCGAAGATCTCACAACTTTATTTCTTCCCTAAAATCAGATTCTGGAGATGTTGTTTATACTTGGGATGGCATGAACTCTATTGTTGTTGATTACTTTTCCAATATTTTTGTTGCTACTCCTCTTGACTCAACTTCTCAACAAAATGTTCTTCAAGCAATCCCTTCTCTTATCACTTCTGAGGAGAACTCTATTTTGACTGCTCCTGTTACTATCAATGAGCTTCAACAGGTAGTTTTTAAAATGCAAAAAGGGAAAACCCCGGGTCCTGATGGTTTTCCCATTGAGTTCTACCAAGAGTTCTCGGATATCCTTCATGTTGATTTATTAGAGGTGGTGGAAGAAGCCAGGAAAGCCAAAGAAATTTTGAAGGTTATCAATAAAACTTATATTACTCTTGTTCCAAAAGCTCAAGAGGTTGATCATATCTCAGCTTTTAGACCTATTGCTTTATGTAATGTTCTTCTCAAAATCATTACTAAAATCATGGCAGTAAAATTTGAAGCCTCTTTTGCATAAGATTATTTCCCCGCAGCAAGGGGGTTATGTGGAAGGGCATCAAATAGTAGATGAGATAGTTCTTGCTCAGGAAGCCATCCATTCCATGGATATGCAAAAATCTCCTTCCATGTTCATTCGGTTAGACTTATCCAAAGCTTATGACAGAGTGGATTGGCACTTCCTTATCAAAGTTTTGAGGCAATTTGGTTTCTCTAAGGATTGGATGGATTGGATTATGGGATGTATCTCTTCAGTTTCCTACTTAGTTCTTATCAATGGCAGGCCTTCTCAGTCATTCCCAGCTTCCAGAGGTATTAGGCAAGGTGACCCGCTATCCCCTTATTTATTCATCATTCTTGTTGAATGCTTGGGTAGGACTATAACCAAAAAGAGGGAAAACAAAACCCTTGAGGGAGTTACCATTGCTCATGGAGCTAGACCTATCTCTCATCTTCAATTTGTGGATGACTCTACTCTTTTAGGTAAAGCTACAGTTAAGGAAGCTTCTAATATTAAGCAAATCATTAGCTGTTTTTCTAAGGCTATCGGGCAGTTGATCAATGAAGACAAATCTAAAGTTATTTTCTTTCACTGCTTTGCTAGACAGGAATCCATGGTCTTGGATAAATTAAGATATAAGAAGACCTCCCTTCCAATCACTTATTTAGGTATTCCCATAAATATTCAAAGGCAAAAAAATAAATATTGGAATTGGTTGTTGGACAAAGTCAAGAAGAAAATTGGAAAGTGGACCAACAGGTGGCTTTCTTCTGGGGGTAGAATCACCTTGGTAAAATCAGTCCTTCAAGCTATTCCTATTTATGTATCTTCCATGTTGAATATTCCAAAGGCTGTTCTTCGAGAACTGGATCAAATCAGTCATCGTTTCCTTTGGAGTGGTACTAAGGAGAAAAGAAAATGGGCCTTGGTGAAATGGGACACTTTATGTCTTCCTAAGAATAAAGGGGGGTTAGGATTCCGGTCTTCTATTAATAACAACAAAGCTTTAGCTGCTAAATTATATTGGAGGATGTTGCATAACCCCAATGCTCTTTGGGCCAATAATCTCCGTGCTAAATATGCTCAGAACAAAAGTCCTGAAGACCTTGTTCGCTATCAACTTCCTACCAAAGGTTCTCCCATTTTAGCAGTTCTTAAGACTGGTGAGGATTTGATAAAGAAAAATTATTTTGGATCATTCATAATGGTCAACAGGCAAATTTTTGGACAGATTCTTGGGATGGTCACAAGCCTTTGATAACTCAGTTTCCCGATTGGAGGCCTTGGATGGAGGAGCTTCACCGAGCTAACTGGATAAAGGTGGCTAATTACTATCGGTACCATACTGGTAATTCAAAGGTTGGTAGATATTGGATCCCTATTGAGGACTGGCCTATTCAAATCCCAGAAAGGCAAAGACAAGATATCCAAGGCATCCTTCATATGAGATCTCTCTCTTGGTCCCATGAAAAAGATTGTTTTGGATGGAACAACACTACTAAGGGTGAGTATTCAGTTGCTCAAGGTTATTTGACCTTATGCCATAATAATCCCAACCATTCTTCTGACATATTTTCTCAATTGTGGGCTCAAAAGCTCTGGCCTAAGGTGAGGTTCTTTAATTGGCTTTTATTGCATCGTAGGGTGCTTACTTGGTGAGCAACTTATGAAGCGTGGTTTTCATGGCCCTTTTAGATGTGAGATGTGTGAAGAGAATGTAGAAACTCTCAACCATATTTTTATTGAGTGTACTTTAGCCTCTGAGCTATGGAGGAGAATGGCCACTTTACTTGGCTTACAATGGTCCAATTTTTTTACTTTTGAACAACTTTGGAGGGATTGGCCTAATCAAGAGGGTGTTGATCATTTTATTAGGCGCTTAGTTTGGATGGGTTCTACCATTCTTCTTTGGAATATTTGGATTGAAAGGAACAACCAAATTTTTAATCAAGATAGGAAGGATATTCACTATATTTGGCAAAAGACCATAGCCAACTTAGTTGAATCAGTCCATCAACTCCTTAATCACCCCCAAAACTCCCACCAAAGATGGGATCAAGTGATGCAAAGATTGAAGATTAAATCTTCTAAGGGCAACCAACTTAAAGGGAATGTGAGTATTAGTAAGATGGATAGGACAAGAAATTGGCAACCTCCTCCTAAGGATTTTGGAAAAGTCAATACTGATGGAGCCTCTAGAGGGAACCCTGGAAAAGCCAAGGTGGGAGGAATTGGTAGACTTTCGGATGGCTCCCTGGTTTTTACTTTTGCTGAGAATTTGGGTATTCTTTCCAATAACCTTGCTGAGGGGTATGGTATCCTCGGAGGCCTTCAGGAGGCTACTAAGGTTGGATGGGAAAAGGTGTTAGTTGAGTCTGACTCTCAACTTATGATTAATCTTTTGAAGACTCCTTCCAAGAATCATAAGGTTGATTGGAGAATAAAAAGAATTATTGAGAAGATTCAATTAATCCAGATGGGATTTTTGAAAGTTGATTACAATCATGTGGTCAGAGATCAAAACAAGAGTGTTGATGCTTTAGCTAATTGGGCTTTGGACAAAGGTGATCTTACTTGTTATGGCCACCCTCCTAGATGGTGGGCTTCACAAATTAGGGAAGCTCTTCTTTCTATCATTTCTTTGGATGGCTCCAGTTTTGAAGGTACCTAGTTTCTTCTTGCTTTTTTTTGCTTCTCTTTGGTTCATTCAGGTTTTTTTAGTTCCCTAGCTCACTCTTTTCTTTCTTTTGTTTCCTTTGTTGTTTCTTGCCTTAATAGTCTTCTGGTCTAGATAGGTCATTGTTATGTTCAATTTTTTTTTCTTTTTTGTTTTTTTGTTTAGTTTTTTAAGGTGTGTGTGTTCTTTTGTTTTGTTTTGTTTTTGTGTTCTTTGTGTTGTTTTTTGTTGTTCTTGTGTTTTTTTTTTTATGTTTTTTGTTATTGTTCTTGTGTTTTTGTCGTTCTTGTTCTTGTGTTTCTCTTTGTTTGTGTTAATTCGTGTTTTTTTGTGTGAGTGTTTTCTATGTTTTTTGTTTTTGTTTATTGTCTGTTGTTGGTTGTTTTTTATTTTTATTTTTATTTTATTTTTTTAATATTTTAGGTTTTGGTTGTGTTTATTTTTCATGTTTTTTTTGGGTTATGTCTTTGTAGTGTTCTGTTGTTTTTGTCTTGTTTGTGTTTTGTTATGTGGTTCTTGTGTTTTTCTATGTGGTTCGTGTTGTGGTTTCTTTTATCTTATTGTGTGTGTGTTTGGTTGTGCTTTTGTTTTTGACACACTCAAGGAGCATGTTTTTTATTTTATTTTATTATTTTTGTTGTTATTTACTTATTTTTAAATTGGTTTTGTGTGTTTGTTTGCTCCTTGAGTATGTCAAAGGTGGTAGGCCAGGTCCGAGTCCTGGGCGTTTTTGGCGGAATGGATACCCCTGCCTCCTTGGGTCTTACCCGAAAGTGGCATCCCTTTTGGGATGTTTTCCACAAATAAAAAAATATAGTTCTTGAAACAACTAGATTATAGCAAATATGGTTGAAGAAAGCTTATTCATGAACATCCTCCTAACTTAGCTAGATGACTCACCCACTAACATAGCAAACTCTAACTTAACTCCTAGATGCTCTCAAAGCTAAAATAGCAATACTAATCACCTCTAAATTAGCAAATATAATACAAAGATTAACTTTAACAAAGATTAAACTAATGCTAATTATTGGAACCTAGATACTTAGAGAAGATACTCTAAAGTATGCTCTAAAGTCCAACAGTCTTATGGCCTAGTTGTGGCTTCCATTCCTTGGGAGGTCCTTATAAAGTTAGGTATAATTGCCCATAATATATGGAATGACTGGAGATGGCTTAATGGTCATAGAATCTCTTCCATTACTTCTAGTTGGATTTATAAAAATCTTTTGTGTCCTCCTTCTCTAGAATTTAAGCTCAATGTCAAGTGGCAAGTAAATTTTACCAATGCCCAATGGTAGTTTCTTGCTACTTATATTTGGAAAGTTCCCTTTGAATCCAAAACTAAACATCTTGGAAGGCGGATTTTGCATCAAAAACTTCCAAATTTTGAAATTTTGGCAATGATTTTACATATTTCCCCTATTTACAATTTTTGTAATGCTTTCAAAACTCTAATTCATTTGTTTTGATTTTTTGGCATGGCTAAACATTTTTGGGATATATTCTACTCCTTTATTTTTCCCTCTTTCACTAGATCTTGGAAGCTCTCTTTGCTTGGTTTTTCTCAGCTGGATAAATGCCCTAAACTCTAGGATGTTTGTAGACTCATCCTTCTCAAGCACATTTGGAAGTGCAAATACAAAAAGGTGTTTACTATATCTACTCCTCCATGGGATATAGTTTTAGCAGACTTGACATTTTATATTTTGTTACATGTGGGACACATTCATTCCCAATTCTATGGAACTTCCAGCATACCCTGAGATGATATTGATAGACTTCATTGACTTTATCATATGATTCAGGATCTTCAAAAGGTCCAATAGGAAACTAAAAATAAGGTCCAATAGAAGTAATTTACTTCTATTTCTTCGAAGACTTCTAGAAATATCATGAAAGACACGTCCAATTTTTTTTCATATAACAGACTCTCCCATAGATAAATGTTGATATCTGGTGTATTGCAGCAAGATATATATATAATCTTTTGTTGATATTAGCTTTTATTCTTATGTATATTTAGTTATGGATTCTTTACTCTTGATCCACCTCATTTTGTTTTTTAGCTGGTGGACAATGCCAACACCAGAATATTGTAATGTTTCAATTGATGAATAAATATAATCTAGCTTTTTCTAAAAAAAAATGGATGTGGGGATTGCATAAAAAATAATATTATTGTTGATGCTTATAATCTATTATTGGAGGTAATCTCTTGGAAAGATCATATCAATAGAGAAGAAAATCATGTAGGAGATAATTTAACCAATTGCAATGTTGATCTTTGTCTTGATATAATTTAAATTTTAGAAGGTAACTAACCAAGTGAGATTTTATCTTTTAATGAAAATGATGTCAAGGAGTTTATTGTGAAAATATAGCACTTTGAGGAAGATTAAGAATATATTTGATAGAAAAGAAAGAATATCTTTCATAAAAGGGAAATTTTTATGTAGTCTAATTGAGCTGACATCAAATGTAATATTTTGGTATTTTGATGAAAGTGGTCCCTAGTAAAACCATATATTTTGATGGAAGTAGCCCAATAAACTATTTTTGTCTCATAAACATAATTAAAATAATTTTATTTCATTTTACTTACACACATGTGTGTGTATGTATGAGTTGTATCTTGTATACAAACCCTGAATACCAACAATAAAAACCTAATGATGCAAATAATAAACTTGAATTAATTTAATTGAAAACAATATTTTTTTAAATGGATTGTATAATATTGAAATAGGTATGAGTTGTATCTTGTATACAAACCCTGAATACCAACAATAAAAACCTAATGATGCAAATAATAAACTTGAATTAATTTAATTGAAAACAATATTTTTTTAAATGGATTGTATAATATTGAAATAGGTATGAGTTGTATCTTGTATACAAACCCGGAATACCAACAATAAAAACCTAATGATGCAAATAATAAACTTGAATTAATTTAATTGAAAACAATATTTTTTTAAATGGATTGTATAAGATTGAAATAAGCCTCACCTGTATTATGTCATGACCACATCCACATTGTAGTATTGCAACAACTCATGCATATCTTATCAAGGTTCAAACCTAGGTCTTCTCCTTTAAAATCGAATAATTTAACCAATTAAATTAATATAATTTAATAAATGAAAATAATCGATTAAATATTATATAAAAATGAATTTTCCTACTTCAAACTAAAAATATATATAATTCGTAAATATTATATTTAATCTTTGTTAATTATCTATTAAAACATCTAATTAAATACTAACTTTCAAACTATAATAAATTTATTTTAAAATATTCATTATACAAATTACAACCAATATTTTAATATCCATGTTACAACTACACAAGTTTTCACTACTAACCCTTATTTCCTATTAAAGGAGTTTTTATTAAAATAGATTTAGCACATCCAATGATAGGTCAATGACCTCTTAGAAAAGAGAAATAAAAAATACAAGAAATACCATGACCAACATCAAGTACCACATCAATTCAAAGCTTGAGATAAGGTATGGTTACATCTTTATAAAGAAATACTTGTAGGATCCCATAGGAATATCAGACCTCTTCAATAGGGACCATACACCATCACCAATAAGGTTGGATAAAATATCTTTGAATTGAATCTTCCATATTATCTTGGTTTGCATCCAATCTTCAATGTTGAACTTCTTAGGCCATATCATCCACCTATGTTGGACACTTCCACAATAGCATAACAATTGAACATTGAAGAAATCAATCTAGATAGTTTAGCACTAGTGGAGGAGGATCAAATTTTTGACACGTGGAGAAAGACCACTAGAAGGTAGTCCACTCATATTTACATAGTGCTCAAGGTAGCACAACTTGTTCACCAAGGGGAATGACCCACAAAAAATAGATAAAGAAATAATTTTTGCACTTGATGTCGAAAGTTGACACAATGGGGACCATTGCTCTTCAATGGGAATGAATGATCCTAGCATGTGACCTTTTCACAACATGGTTTTATGCTTGAAAATACCCAAAAATCTATTTTTTATCCTAGATGCATTGTTAAGGGGATAACTTTGTGCTCAAGGCTTTGTTTTTATCCAATCAAGATGCATTTGAAATATTAGAGAGAAAAAACATTTATAGGGAAGTCTATCATAGATAGAGTTGCCAACATATTTGTAAACAAATGCTCTAAATACCCTTAAAATGTAAAATTAAATTCTTACTAAAAATGGTAATTTTCTATTTTTAGATTTTCGTAGCCAGAATTCATCTCTAGCTATGTTGACACATTAATAGAAGAAAAAACACAAAAGGAAAAGTCATATGTATGTAATTTTTCTTTTAGATGCATTTTGTAACTCATGGAAGGTGAATCACCACATTTCCATATGGGTGACAACTCATCAAAAGGTGAACCACCACATTTCCATATGGGTCACCTTCCATATTCGATATAGTGGATTTCCAACACACCAACTCTTTTATAAATAGAGATGCACCTCTGACAACAAAAAAGGCATGAGTATTTAATTTTATAGCCTCACATCTCTTCTTAGAGATTATTTGCATTATCCTTTATTTTCTAAGCCATACAATCATTTTGTTATTTTTCTTATATATTTGTGTTCTATGCTTTGTCATTTTTTAATTGCACTCTTTCATGATCTTCCTTAGCTTAAAATTTTGAGTTTTAAATCAATCAAAATTTTGAGTTTTGGATAACTATAGTAGCAGAAATTGATAAAATTCAAAGAGACTTCCTTTTGAAAGGATGTGAAAATTTTAGGTTTTCTCTTTGTTAATGGAGTTGAGTTTATAAAGGAAAGAATATTAGAAGGTAAGCCTTGTAGAATTGTAGGTTTATGATTTTGGACTTAGGGGTAAAACTTGGTTGGATATTATTCAAAGGTCAAGGAAAGAGTTGGGCAAAAAATATTTCTTCTAAAATATATAGGTTCTCTTGATGCAATGCACCTATTCAAGAAAATAACCCTACCCTAAGGATTGACAACATAGAACTTCATATTATATAGTTTGTAATTGATCGAGAAACATGTTAGATGGTAAGTCATTAAGGGGGATTATGTAAATTCTTGGTTTGACTCTTGGTTGAAGCCTTACCCTCTTATCCCTAATTTAATATGGTAATCATTAACTCGAGCATGACTAGCTTATAAAGGTCCAAAGCTCAAATGTTATATTAATGTGAGCAAAAACTCTAGATCATGGATTTCTATTATAATCTAGTTGAAGGAGAGATCCAAACAAATAGTATATGACATTCAAAAGATGCTTCAAGAGTTTAACTTATTTTTTTTACACCAACAGATGAGTTTGTTTAGAATCTATTAAAAGATGGTGGATACTCGATCAAGTTGGGATATGAGGATTTACAATAGTCAAAATTTCCTACAGCTAAAGATATGTGTTGGAAGAATATTTTGTTATTAGAGCCTCTCTTTAAGGGTTTCAATTTTTCGCTCTTCTCTCCTTCTCCCAATTCACCACCCATATTATCTTGGTTTGCATCCAATATTCAATGTTGAACTTCATAGGCCCTATCATCCACCTATGTTGGACACTTCCACAATAGCATACCAATTGAACATTGAATAACTCAATCTAGATAGTTTAGCAGCAGTGGAGGAGGATAAAATTATTGACACATGGACCAAGACCATTATAAGGTAGTCAACTCATATGTACATAGTGGTCAAGGTAGGACAACTTGATCATCAAAGGGAATGACTCACAAAAAATAGATAAAGAAATAATATTTGCACTTGATGTCAAAATTTGACACAATGGGGACCATTGATTTTCAATGGGGATGAATGATCCAAGCATGTGACCTTTTCACAACATGGCTTTATGCTTAAAAATACCTAAAAATCTATTTTTTGATTTTAAATGCATTGTTACGGGTATAACTTTGTGCTTAAGGCTCTAATTTGATCCATTCAAGAAGAGTTGGAAAGATTAGAGAGAAAAATATTTCATAGGGAAGTCTATCATAGGTAAATTTGCCAACATGTTTGTAAAAAAATGCTCTGAAGACCCTCAAAATGCAAAATAAAATACTTACTAAAATGGTAATTTTATTTTTTTAGATTTTTGTAGCCAAAATGCAACTCTAGCTATGTTGACACATTAATAGAAGATAAAACACAAAAGGAAAAGTCATATGTATATAATTTTAATTTGATATGCATTTCGTAACTCATGGAAGGTGAATCACCACATTTCCATATCAGTGACCTTCTAACTCATTAGAAGGTGAACCACCATATTTTCGTATAGGTGACCTTCCATATTTGATACAGTGGATTTCCAACACACCAACTCTTTTATAAAGAGAGATGCACCTGTAACTACAAAAAAGGTACAATTATTTAATTTTATAGCCTCACATCTCTTATTAGATATTATTTGCATTGTCCTTAATTTTCTAAGAAGTACAATCATTTTGTTATTTTGCTTATATATTTGTGTTCTAATTTGTTATGCTTTGTTATTTTCTAATTGCACTCTTTCATGATCTTCCTGAACTTAAATTTTGAGTTCCAAATCAATCAAAATTTTGAGTTTTGGATAACTCTAGTAGCATAAATTGATAAAATTCATAAAGTCTTCCTTTTGAAAGGGTGTGAAAAATTAGGTTTTCTCTTTGTTAGTGGGGTTGAGTTTACAAAGGAAATAATATTAGAGGGGAAGCCTTGTAGAATTGTAGGCTTATGATTTTGGCCTTAGGGAAAAAACTTGGTTGGAGATTATTCAAAGGTCAAGGAAAGAGTTGGGCAAAAAAAATTCTTCTAAAATATATAGGTTCCCTTGATGCAATGCACCTATTTAATAAAACAACCCTACCATAAGTATTGACAACATAGAAATTCATATTAGATAGTTTATAATTTATAAAGAAACATGTTAGATGGTAAGTCACTAAGGGGGATTATGCAAATTCTTGGATTTATTATTGGTTGAAGCCTTACCCTCTTATCCCTAATTCAAGATGGCTCATTAGCTCGAGCATGTCTAGCTTATAAAGTTCTAAATCTCAAAAGTTATATTAATATGAGAAACAACTCTAGATCATCAATTTCTATTATAACCTAGTTTACGGAGAGACCCAAACACATAGCAAATGAGCTTCAAAATATGTTTCAAGAGATTTACTTATTTTTTTACACCAACAGATAAGTTGGTTTGGAATCTATTAAAATATGGTGGATAGTTGATCAAGATGGGATATGAGGATTTAGAGCAGTCAAAATTTCCTACATCTAAAGATATTTGTTGGAAGAATATCACTTTTTTCGCTCTTCTCCCCTTCTTCCAATTCACCACACATCTTATCTTGTTTTGCATCCAATCTTCAATGTTGAACTTCCTAGGCCCTATCATCCACCTATGTTGGACACTTCCACAATAGCATAAAATTTTAATATTGAATAACTCAATCTAGATAGTTTAGCACCAGTGAAGGAGGATCAAATTGTTGACACATGGGCCAAGACCACAAGAAGGTAGTCCACTCATATGTACATAGTGGTCAAGGTAGGACAACTTGGTCATCAAGGGGAATGACTCACAAAAAAATAGATAAAGAAATAATTTTTCACTTTATGTCAAAAATTGAAACAATGGGGACCATTGCTTTTCAATGGGGATGAATGATCCAAGCATGTGAAATTTTCACAACATGACTTTATGCTTGAAAATACCCAAAAATCTATTTTTGGTCTTAAATGCATTGTTAGGGGTATAATTGTGTGCTCAAGGCTCTGTTTTGATCCATTCAAGAAGTGTTGGAAAAATTAGAGGGAAAAGCATTTCATAGGGAAGTCTATCATAGATAGAGTTGCCAACACGTTTGTAAAAAATTCTCTGAAGACCCTCAAAATGTAAAATAAAATTCTTACTAAAAATGGTAATTTTCTATTTTTAGATTTTTGTAGCCAAAACACATCTCTAGATATATTGACACGTTAATAGAATATAAAACACAAAAGAAAAATTCATATGTATGTAGTTTTCATTTGAGATGCATTTTGTAACTCATGGAAGGTGAATCACCACATTTCCATATTGGTGACCTTCTAACTCATTAGAAGGTGAACCACCATATTTACATATGGGTGACCTTCCATATTTGATACAATTGATTTCCAATACACCAAATTTTGTATAAAGAGATATGCACCTCTGATTGTAAAAAAGGCATGAGTAATGGATTCAATTTTATAGCCTCACATCTCTTCTTAGAGATTCTTTGCATTGTCCTTTGTTTTCTAAGCAATACAATCATTTTGTTATTTTTCTTATATATTTATGTTCTAATTTGTAATGCTTTATTATTATTTAATTGCACTCTTTCATGATCTTCCTTAACTTGAAATTTTGAGTTTCAAATCAATCAAAATTTTGAGTTTTGGATAACTATAGTAGCATAAATTGATAAAATTTAAAGAGACTTCCTTTTGAAAGGATGTGAAAAAATTAGGTTTTTCTTTGTTAGAGGGGTTGAATTTATAAAGGAAATAATATTAGAGTGTAAGCCTTGCATAATTGTAGGCTTATGATTTTGGTCTTAGGGGAAAAACTTGGCTGGAGATTATTCAAAGGTCAAGGAAAGAGTTAGGCAAAAAACATTTCTTCTAAAATATATAGGTTCTCTTGATGCAATGAAACTATTCAAGAAAATAACCCTACCCTAAAGATTGAAAACATAGAACTTCATATTAGATAGTTTGTAATTGATCAAGAAATATATTAGATGGTAAGTCACTAAGGGGGATAATGCAAATTCTTGGTTTGATGTTTGTTTGAAGCCTTATCCTCTTATCCATAATTCAAAATGGCAACCATTAGCTTTAGCATGTCTAGCTTATAAAGGTCCAAAGCTCAAATGTTATATTAATGTGAGAAATAACTCTGGATCATGGATTTCTATTATAACCTAGTTGAAGGAGAGATCCAAACAAATAGTAGATGAGCTTCAAAAGATGCTTCAAGAGTTTTAATTATTTTATTTACACCAACAGATGAGTTGACTTGGAATCTATTAAAAGATGGTGGATACTCGATCAAATTGAGATATGAGGATTTAGAGCGGTCAAAATTTCCTACATCTAAAGATATTTGTTGGAAGAATGTTTTGTTACTAGAGTTTATCTTTGAGGGTTTTGCTTTTTTTCCCTTCTTCCAATTCACCACCCCTCTTTCTTACAGTCCAGGCATAACAGTGTCGAGGATGTACTGTTAACTAACCACTATGGAAAATTATGGAGATGGACACTTTAGCTCTTCTTGGAATTTTGTGGTTGGACCAAATATAGCAAAAAATATATCAAAATTTAATGAGTCATGCTTGGATCAAGATTTCAGTCTAGAAAATATTTCTATATCCAAAGAGTTGATTAGGTAGGAAACATGTGTGAGGAAGAATTTGTTGATCAAAAACTTCATCGAGGTGTGTCCCAACATTGACTTAATTCATTATTGGGCTCATGAAAAATGAAGAATAAATGGTCAACTGGAGATCGTCACACTTCCTCTTCAATTTCACTCATGAATATGATGTGCAAAAGGTTCTAGAGTTCAAGCCATGTTTTTTGGGTAGAAAAGGTCTATTCTTGGAAAATGGTATAGAGGCTTTAGATCAGAGATTGAAAACATCCATCTCACTCCCATATGGGTCTTACTATGAGACCTCCCCATCGAGTTTTGGAATTTAGATGTAATATCTATGATCGTTAAGGCAATTGGTTTGCTTATTGCAATAGACTCCACCACAAGTAATAAAAGGTAGGATGATAGTCATGAGGTTTTGTGTAAATGCAGATCTCTCCAAAGATCTTCCACGAAGAATCTTGCTGAAATTTGAGGGGGGTGTGTGGGAACAAAGGATTGAATATGAGAACCTACAAAGAAGGTGTAATGTTTGCAAGGTAGTTGTCCATTCAACAAAAGGATATCTAAAAAGGATGCCCAACCCTCCAAAAAAGTGAATGATAAGCAAGACTGGAGAAATAAAGCCAAGACCTTCGCATAAAATAATGACAATAGAAATAGAAATAAAATCTTCTTTAGCGCATTAGATGCAATGGTTGACAATGAGATTGAAGAAGACAAGTACAGATATGTTGAAGTTCGCGATGAGACAGTCGCAACAAAGTCTCAATCTATAGAAAAAGCATCAAAAAGTACCAATCCAAAACTGACAGTATTAGTAGACATATCGACCAGGACATAATTGAAGGAACTAGAGAAAATTATTACCATTGTCTCAAAAGAGCAGACCAAGCCTCCTCTTAGGACAACTAGGAGATCAAAGAAAATGACAAACCTTGGAAAGGACCCCATCGAAAGGCCTATTGACTCTACAATTAGAACTAGAAAAATGATAAAGGATATTGCAAATGACACACAGTGCACTCTAGAGTAGAGTGAGGGTATTATCACCCCAAGAGCAGGTAAATGAAGATCCTAAGGTGGAATATTAGGGGGTGCAACCCCCGCTAAGCAAAGAATTCTAAAAATAAATTCATTAGATAACAAACCAGATATCTTCTTTGTGTAAGAAACTATAACCAATCAAGAAAAGCTCAAACCATTAAAAAAGTTTGTGGAGATAGGTTGAGATGGAGGCAAAAGAAGTAGAGGGCACAATACAAGGACTATTGATCATCTGGAACCCAACAATTCTTAAGGGCCAAGTATTGTTCATATGTTGTTTGGACTAGTTGTACTCCTTTTATTTTTTATATATTCTTGTTATGTCTATGTTGTAACTTTGTTGTAACTTGACTGTAAATATATATATGTAAAGATATAGGTAGTTAAAAATGCAAATTTACAATATCTTTGCAACAAATTTGTAAGAACTTTTGTAAATACAGGTTTTGGGACCCTATTTAAAAAACCCCTTATATTTAACCTTATAAAAAAAAACTAGAGCCTCTCTTTAAGGCCTCAACATTCCTTTGGTTAATAGTCTAATGTAATATTCTTATAGAAGAGAGTCTACAAATAAGAGAATATCATGAACCTTTTAATGTGCCTTGTGTGAGAAGGATTTAGAAACATCAAACCATTTACTTATTCATTGCCCCTGCTCACACTATTTGAGGTTGTTTTTCAAAATATATGAGAATATACTGTATAGCTCCATCACCATTGAAAAAGTTGATGAAATATTGATTAATTATTTCAAAGCTATAGCATTATGTATTATTTGGAGATTGGTCCTACCATTATTTTTTGGAATTTATAGCTTGAAAGGAATAATAGATTATGTCCAAGTTTAGAACCATATTTTTGTCTTTCTTGCAAAGTGTTTATAAGTATGGTGCTCATGATGGAAAGTTTCAAATGTGAAAAAAGAGATATTATCCACTTGGTTATAGGATTTGAATATATATAAAAGGATGATCTACAATAATAGTATTAAGATAAAGGATTTTCTTCAATCTATGGTAAAATAAAAATAATTAGATTTGCCAAAATTAATTTTGATGGTGCTTCCAAAAGAAATCCAAGAAAAGCTCGTAGAGAGGTGTTTTGCAGAGTAATAAAGGTAAAATTCATCTCACTTACTTAGAATCACATGGAAACTCAATTAACTATGAAGAGGCTAGGGCACTTCTTATTAAAATTACAATTGAAAAAGGAAAGAAATTTTATTTCAATTAAGGGGATCCACAAATTATCATTAATGCTATCAACAAAAATGGATGTAAGAATTGCATTAAAAATAATATTATTGTTGATGTATATAAGTTGGAGGTAATCTCTTGGAAAGAGCATATCAATAGAGAAGAAAAGCATGTAACGGATAATTTAACCAATTGCAATGTTAATCTTTGTTGATATAATTTAAATTTTAGAAGGTAACCAACCAAGTGAGATTTTATCTTTTAAAGAACTTGTGAAAACATAGAACTTTGTGGAAGATGATGAATATATTTAATAGAAAAGAAAGAATATCTTTCATAAAAGGGAAGTTTTATGTAGTTTAATTGAATTGAAATAAATTATAATATTTTGATGAAAGTGGTCCCTAACACATATTTTGATGGAAGTAGTCCAATAAACTATTTTGGTCTCATAGAAATAATTAAAATCATTTTATTTTACTAACACATGTGTATGTATGAGTTGTATCTTGTATACAAATCCTGAATACCAACATTAAAATCCTAATGTTGCAAATAATAAACTTGAATTAATTTTATTGAAAATATTTTTTTTTAAATGGGTTGTATAAGATTGAAAGAGGCTTCACCTATATTATGTCGTGACCGCATCTACACTGTAATATTTCAACAACTCAACAATTATGCATGTATCTCTTTGTCAAGGTTCAAACCAGGGTCTTCTCCTTTAAAATCGAAGAATTTAACCAATTAAACTAATATCGTTTAATAGAAGAAAATAATCAATTAAATATTATATAAAAATTAAATTTGCTACTTCAAATTAAAAATATATATATTATATAATTTACAAATTTGTTCTATAGGGCTAGGTGGATTGGTAAGACGTTGGGTACTTACCAAGAAGAGACCTAAGTTCAAACCTCGGGGGCATGCCCATTCTGGGCAAAGGTAGTAGTCTAACCTGAGTCTATTGAGTGTGCGCCAGCTTGATGAGGACAATACTAACCCCAAACCATTGGGGGTCTCATCATTCTAGGTCGTGTTTACGAAGGTGAGATAAGGGTTATAGTGGTAGGTCTCCTCATTCTTGGTCATGTTTACTGAGGCGAGATAGGGGTTATAGTGGTAACACCATGATTTGATGCTACGATCAAAGACAATGTGACTTGACCCTATGACCAATTTTTAAAAAATAAAAAGTAATTGTGATTCCTCTATATATTTCAAAAAATATAATTTACAAATCTTATATTTAACCTTTACTAATTATCTATTAAAATATCTAATTAAAAACTAACTTTCAAACTATAATAAATTTATTTTAAAATATTCATTATACAAATTACAACCAATGTTTTAGTATCCATGTTACAACTACATAAGTCTTCACTACTCACCCTTCTTTCTATTGGAGGGGTGTTCACAAGTCAAACTTTCAAATTTAAAGTGATTAAAAATTATAGTGCTTGTTGGAGAAGGTCAGCAATCTCAGAAATTTACTTCTGAAAATGACAGAATTGATGACAACACATAATAAAGTTAATGGATATTTTTTTCATCCATGAATAGCCTTAGCTGACTTAAAAAATAAATATAAATTTTGTGTTAATAATATTCGGTAAGAAATTATAATTTATTAAGAAATTATAGTATTTTTTAAGAAAAATAATAATGAGAAATTGTTAATGGCTTATAGTTTAACGATTAAGATATATAATTTGATTTTTAGGTTATGGTTTAATAATTAAGATATATAATTTAATTTTCCTTAGTAAAATAAATCAAATTTTTGGATTATGATTTAATGGTGGAGATATATAATTTAATTTTCTTCAATAAAATAAGTCAAATTGATGTGAAAAAAAAAAAAACTTTTTTAAATTCTACTTTAAAAAAAAATAAAAAATTTATTTAAAAAAAAATAAAATTGATAACAATGCTTATCAATACAAAATATTTAAACTTTTCAACTCCATATATCTATCATAAAAAATTATAAAAAATATATATTTGATAACAAATATGACTTTTGATTTGAAATAGACACAGGCTAGCAACCTTGAAGGACAACAAAATTGGTAGTTATGAACTAAAAAGTGTAAGAGAATACGTCATCAATATGAGAGACAGACAATGCATGAGCCTCACACCACTTCATACAAAAGAAAAAAAGGTCTTAAAAAATATATTTTTTTTTAATTTAGTAAAAAAAAAATTGCAGAATTATTTTGATATAAGAAATTAAGATCAAGGTTTTATACCATTAAAATTATTTGCTAGTGGGATAATTTTGGGTATCCAATGTGTGTTTGGTAAGGTGGAGAATCAAAACAGGGGCATCACCAACATTATTATCAACTAGATTTTGGGTATCCAATATGTGTTTGGGAGGGTGGAGATTCAAACTAGGAACATGATTGCCCTACCCTCTCCAACTCACCTACAACACGTGGATGGAATTTATTTTTTTCAATGAATTTACCCAAGATTTTTATAAGGGGTCAATAATATATATTAAAAGTAAATTAAGAAGGTAAAATATATAATTAAATTATATTTGTTTAAAAAGTTTGTATTTTTTTATTATTCTTATTATTATTATTTTTAACTTTCTGTACATAACATATCCGCAATATATATGAAGGAAGAAATTTGAACCTAGAACATTTTAATTGTAGTAATAAGGTTTTAATTTAAAAAACTTAAATTTAAATTAAAAAAAATATTATATATACAAAAAATAAAAATATAATATAATCATTTTAAAGTTTAGGGTAGAATGGGGTAAATTATTACATTTCATAGATTGTGTAGGGATATAGTCAATTGCAGGTTTTAGGCAAATGTGGGAGGAAAGATAGCCTCTAATCATTGAAGACTTTTCTATTAGACTTAAAAATCACCCATATTATACCATATATATATATATATATGAGAATATGTAATAAATATAGTAGTTTTTATCTCCATGAATATGGTCTATGACCTGGGTTTAATCTGTATGACGGATGTGTATAAGAAGTATTACTAAAAACATATATATATATATATATATATATATATATATATATATATATATATATTTTTTTTTTTTTTAAAATTTTAATTATAAAAAATTATTAATTAAAAAATATAAATATAGTGAGAATGAAGTTTTCATAACAAAAACAGTGATCCCAAGTTTTTTTAGGTCTTTTTCGGAGTAAACATTTAAAGAGGTGGGATAGGGTTATTCCTTTATATAAAATAAATAAACTAGATTAGATATATAAAATATATATATCTATAAATGCAATATCGAGGCGCCTATCTCATAGTTTAAATATCGAGGCGCCTATCTCATAGTTTAAATATTTTTTAAATATTTTAAATCCATCGTAACCCTTAATGTCGGCGGATAATTTTCTTAATGTCGGTATTTTTAATAAAATATTAATATTGTTTACGGCGTGGCTGACCTTCATTGTTGACCTTGTAGGACGCCTATCGACGTAATAAATAATGATAATCATAAGCCAGGTTAAAAATTATTTAAGTTCCAACCATATAGATTCAATCCTTATTAATTATGTTCAATTTTGAATGAGTTAAACAAGTTATAGAACTATTTGATAAAATTATTTTTATTCAAAAGTAAAGGTAAAGTAGTTTTTTATGTTCACAAGCACATAGGTTATATGGAACAATCTTTATGGAGGATGTTGTGTATGTAATATATATTTAGCCCACTATATTTTGGTTAGTGGAACTCTATCCTTTTTGAATTCAAACATCGAATTTTCTTTTTAGAATTCTAAAGCCTTCATCGTTACACCCATACAATAAAAAATTATAATATAATATTTTATATATTTGAACTCCAATGAGGATACCTTTGCCTCTTTTGTAACTCACTCAACTATTTTTACATCATAGATAAGGGTGTTTGGTGAAGTGTTAAAGGTTACACTCATACATGAGTTGGTTACAAGTTGTTCTAACAATCAACTCAAACTTGAGTGTATAAATGTAACATGCTTTTTAATAATACAATTTGGCAACACCCTTACTTGTCCAATAATGGTATCAAAGTGGGATATTGAATTCTAAGGACACCAAGGCATTAGAATTTTTGTATTCTTTTATTTTGTAGGTGTTGAGTTAACATGTAGTTCTTCTTGTTACTTCTTAATTGTTTGGAAGAATTAATTGATTGTGAGTTTTTAAAAAGGTATTAGGAACCCATCTTCCTTGTCAATCTCACCTTACTGAACAAGACAAAGGTGTTGTTCAAAGAAAGTTGTGTATCAATTGCCAAAGAGAACAATACATAGAAAAAATTTCAGCCCAGTGCAATAGGTGAAAAGATTAAAGGGTATTCAATGTTATATTTGCTTGTTCATTGGCATGAATTAGAATGTTGCATGATAGAAGATTGTGCATAATTTATTAATCATCGTCGACTCAATTATAGAGAAGAGGATTGTGTTGGTCATCCTATGTTTGTTCTGCAAGCTTGAACATAGAATGCCATGCAACTATAGAGGTGTTTGAAATATGAGAAAATATTTTTAAGTTGCCTCAAAAAATAAATCAGTTCCACTTATTGCATGTTGTCAAACGCTATGTTGATGTGTTGAAAAATGCATCAATATGGGCAAAAAGGAGAGTCGACAAATGGTTACTAATATTATTGTAATGTCTATGGATTATCTAGTTGTTATAGCCAACAAGAATAGCATGTGTTAGGTCATTGTTGGCATTTTTGCCACATTTTTTTTTGTTTTTGTTGTTGTTCATGCAAAATAATGCACAAATTGTAGAGATACTCACTCCTCTGTTTGTCCCTCCAAGCACCTCGAAAGGGATAATTAGTAAAAAACAAAAATCTCTACAAGTTTTGTGCCAAAGCAAAGTAAGTTAAAAATGTCGCGAAATCGCGACATGTCGCATTTTTGCGACCTGTTGCGGTTTCACGGCATCCAATGCAGAAAAAAGCTAAGCACAGAAAAGTGTCGCAAAATCACGACATGTCACATTTTCGCGACCTGTTACGGTTTCGCGCTAGAAAGCAGCAAAAGAGAGCAGTAAAGGCAAAGTTGTTGCGACATCACAACATGTCGTATTTTTGTGGCAGACAGTGGCAAGAAAGCAAAGTAATAGCCGGCATGTCACATTTTCGCGCAATATAGCAGCAAAGGGGAGCGCCAAGGATGGACTGACACGATATCGCGACCTGTCACATTTTCGTAGCAGGAAAGCAAGGAAGGAGCAAGATGGTACGAAATGTCGTGATTTCGTGACACGTTGAATTTTCGTAATGGAGGCGGCAATGAAGGAGAAGACAAAAAATTGTCACGATTTCGTGACATGTCACTATTTCGTGACTGGTTGCGTTTTCGTGGGGAGAAAACAGAAAAGTACAATGCGGGAGAAAATTGTCATGATTTCGTGACTTATCGCGTTTTTGTGAGGAGAAAGCAGAAAAGTACAAGGTGAGAGAAAATTGTCATGATTTCGTGACATGTCACGTTTTCGCTAGGAGTCTTGTTTTCGCGATGAGAAAGCAGAAAGGACAGCACCAAGTATGGAATGACATGAAATCGTGACTTGTCGCGTTTTCACGACAAGGAGCAGCGAAGGAAAAAAATGAAGGCAGATTGTCGCGATTTCGTGACTTGTCACATTTTCATGACAAGGAGCAGTGAAGGAACAAAGCAAGAGGATATTGTCACGATTTCTCGACATGTCACAATTTCGTGACTTGTCGCGTTTTCGTGAAAGTGCATGAAGACAAGGAGAAGCGAGAGGAGGATGTCGCGATTTTGCGACATGTCGCGATTTCATGACTTGTCACGTTTTCACGACTAAAGGTGACAAAAGAGCCAAGCGAGAGGAGGATGTCACGATTTCGTGACACGTCATGTTTTTGCGACTAAAGGCGACAGAAGGGCAAAGTGAGAGAAGATTTTCGTGATTTTGTGACACGTCACGTTTTCGCGACTGGTAGCAACAGGAGAAAGCAACGAGGGAAAAATGTCGTGATTTCGCGACATGTCGCATTTTCACGACAAAAGCGACAATAAAGGCCCAATAAAGTTATGTCCGCATTTTTCTTCATATTACATAGGATAACGTCAGGAGAAGAGGAAAATGAGGATCAAACGAAGTAATGTTTTAAAAGCTCTCTAATTGGTTTTGAGATCAAGGTCAAAGAGGATCCAAAATTAAATGTTTTGCTGCTCACCTTTGTGCACAAGATGGGAGAATGTGTTAAACCATGTAGTTTTCGAAGCCACAAAAATTAAAGATGCCTCCGGTATTAAAAGCTCTTGTTCATGATCTCCTAACACTTCAAGCATGCCCCGAGAACAGTTATTTAATGAAGAAATGTGGTCCCTTATTTCCGTTTGATTTTCAAACTTGATCCATAAAAGCAAGGAATGTGATTTCTTCGAGGCAGATTTAGGGGGATTTTTTCTCTTTTCCAATACCCTTCATCTTCATGGAATCCTCCCACAACTTCGGTACCTATGATTCCCATTCCACAGTTAACCTCTCCAGTTTTGACTCCCGCATTACCTTCTCCACCAGTTCCATTACCTCTACCAACACTGCCTATGTCCTCAAGCCCATATCCTCAATTGGTTGTTTTGAAATAAATTTAGTCGGCCATGAGAGCCCTCACTAACAAGATGACATCTATGGAGCGGAGAGAGGCGAAAAGGAACTTTCAGCCACGAAGATTTATTTCGGCGGTAACTAGAGAGCAAGTTGCTCCTAGCAAGGTTATAGAGAAAGTACCTGAGAGGAACTCAACGATCTTGGTAAGTGAAGAGGCTGGCCCCTCTAAAGTTTCACATGAGCCATCTTACTGGTGTTCTTCATGCAACGACCCACATGATGAGTCCACTTGCATGGTCCACCAAAATTATTTACAAGTTCTTACGGGGAGCCGTATAAACATGATTCGAGAGGTGGATCATAATTCCGCGATGTCTCCTGAGGAATACATGGCAGTCTTGACACGCAGCGGCAAGAAACCAATGATGGTAGATCCGGCTAAGATGGAGCCATTGAAAGTGCCTCCTACACAAGCAACAAAGCAACAAATACCTGCAAAGACTCATGATCCTCTAGCCCCACAACAAGACCCACCTATTTTGTCGAAGGATTTGCTTCCACCACAAGCAAAAGAGAGGTTGCAAGCTAAGGCTTCTACCTCCCAACCGCAAGCAAAAATGAAGGAACAAGCTAGAGAGACGTTGTGGTATCCATCGTTGACTAAACGACAATGAGTGGAGGCCACCCAACAATATAGAAGTAGATTTGAATCTGCTAGTGGAGGGAGAGAGCCGATTTCGATGGAGTACAACATCGTCGAAGAACTCAAAAGGATACCAACCAAGGTAAGTCTGTATGACACCTTGCAACTGCCTGGATAGGTGAATCTCTTACAGGAATCCTTGAAGACCACACAAAGTAAGGGGAAGGCTCCAGCCCAGGTAGTTATGGCTCAAACTCTGACCTCTTCAGTCACCAAAAAAAATAGACCACCACCTTTTTATCTTTCATTGAGAATGGAGGGACATGTGGTGCATAATTGCCTCATTGACTCAGGAGCAGCTACTACTGTCATGCCTAAGGCAGTATGTGATGTCATAGGCATGGAATATACAAGGACTAGCATGGGAGTTTTGCAGCTAGATGGTACCTCAGTAAAGACGGTGGGCATAATTAAGGATGTTCCTATCTCCTTGCATGCCATGCCTCAGATTACTGTGATCCAGGAGATCATAGTAGTGGACCTAGAGCCATGTTTTGGTATGTGTCTCTCCCGAGAGTTCATGGCTAAACTCGGGGGTTACCTTTCTTTGGATTTTACTCATTTGGAGGTGATCCATAAAGGTAAAAAGGTGAAAATTTTCAATGAGAAGCCTTCCACATTTCATGTGGAGAGAATAGATGAAATGGACAGAGTTAGCAAATTCGGTGCACATGATGTCTGAAGAATTTGGCGAGCTTGACTTAATGGAAGAAGCTTTGGAAGAGCTCCACCCAGAAAATGAATTTTCCATGGCCAATTTCAATGCCATGATGGAAACTGACTTGGGGTGTTACTCCATTTTTAAGCCTGAAAAGGCTAAAGAAAAGAATGATGAAAGTCAAGACCAGCTCTGGAAGCTCTATTTCGATGGAGCACGATGTAGAAATGGCACTGGAGCTGGGATTGTTCTAGTATTACCTTCTGGGATTCAACGATCCTATTCATATCATTTGACCTAGAGCTGCACAAATAATGCAAGCAGAATATGAGGCTTTATGCCTAGGCCTCAAGAAGGCTGAGAAACTTGGAGCGCGACAGTTGCAAATCTTTGGTGACTCCGAGCTGATTGTCAATCAAGTGACCAATAAGTGTGTGTCCAAGCACCACTATCTCAAGAACTATCGCAACAAGGTCTGGGACCTGTTCGAATCGTTCTCTGCTCTCAGCATGCATTTCATTCCATGAGAACAAAATAGACATGCTGACCTACTGGCTTCCTTGGGAGAAAATTTTTCACCAATCGAGTAGGTGGTGAGAAGGCCAAAAATAGTGAGAATGGTGTATAGGCCCTCTGTCCCAGACAAGGACACCTTTTGGCAAGTCTTCGATAGCGATGAGCAAATTGTTAACTTTTTGGTTCAAGAAGCTCGCCACCATCAAGGGAAGGACCTTGGAGCGTGAAGAAACCGAAGGCCTGATTTAGTTGTGGAATAACCACATTCCTAAAGGCCTCATTACTCTAGAAAGCTTGTTTGATCAGAATGATCGGTCCAAGAAGCATCGGATCGAGGTCGACGAGAAAGAGTACATGGAGCTTCAGTTGGAGGCTGATAAGGTCATCAAAATTGGGACTGATTCTACTCCCGCTGAATTGCAAGAGATCAAACAATTGTGTCAAGAGTTTTCTGACATCGTGGCCTGGAGCTACGAGGATCTGAGGGGATATGATAAAGAGATCATTCAACACACTATCGAGCTGGAAGAAGGAGTCAAACCCTTCAGGCAGAAGCAGAGACCGATGAACCCAAATATTGAAGCCCTCATGAAGGCCGAACTTGCGAAGATGTTGCAGGCCAAGATTATATATCCGATTAAGCACTCGACTTGGGTTGCTAATTTGGTTTCGGTCCATAAGAAAAATGGAGATATACGGTTGTGTGTGGATTTTTAAAACTTGAACCGAGCATCCTTGAAGGATCACTACCCATTGCCTCGCATTGATCAGATCCTTCACGTTGTTGTTGGGGCTCAACGCTTTTCATTGCTAGATGGATTCTCTGGATACAATCAAATTTGGGTCAGGGATGAGGATCAAGCACAAAACCGCGTTCACAACCAAGTGGGGTACCTTTGCCTATCAGCGCATGCCCTTCGGATTGTCCAATGTTGGGGCTACGTTTCAAAGGGCCATGGACATCGCATTTGGGGAGCTTTTAAATAAGATCATTGTCATCTATCTCGATGATATGACTATATTTTCGCACAAACGAGAAGAACATTGTTCTCATTTGAGGCAGATATTTGAGAAATGTCGGGAGTTTGGCATTTCCATCAACCCAAAGAAGTCCATTTTCGTAGTAAAGGAAGGTAAGCTCTTGGGACATGTCATCTCAGAGAACGGTTTGGCAATTGATCCATCGAGAGCTGAAGCTTTGAAGAAACTATCGCTCCCTGCCAATAAGAAAGAGTTGCAATCTTTCTTCGGGCAAATCAATTTTGTCAAAAAATTTATTTTTGACTTTGCCCGAGTAGTCAAGCCCATGACTGAGCTATTAAAGAAAGATGCGGAGTTCAAGTGGACAACTCAGAGGAAAGACGCATTTCGGGAGATTAAAGATAGAATTGCACAAGCCCCTATGTTGATCAATCCGGATTATTCTAAGGACTTCATTCTATACGCAGTTGGAGAGGACGAAAGCTATGTTGTAGTGCTTACACAGAAAGGAGACGATGGGGATGAAAGACCCATTGCTTTCCTTAGCCAGGTTATCTTACCCCATGAGGAGAGATACAATTTCATTGAGAAGCAGGTCTATGCTATCATGAAGTCTCTCAAAAAGTTTAGGCACTTCGTATCTCAGAGCAAGACGATCGTCTACGTCATCCACCCCGATGTAAGGAACTTCATCATTCAGGGCGAGATGGGCGATAAGCATGCCGGTTGGGTCACCAAAATTCAAGAGTTCGATGTTGAGATCCATCCAACCAAGTTGGTGCGGGGTAAGGCCTTATGCCAGCAATTAGCAAAAACTGCGGCCTCTGAGATAGTTGATCATCAAGTGAACGACCCTGCTGAAGAAAGGAATCTAGTGAACATCTTTGCACAAGGCCAAGATTGGGCAGACGACCTTGTTAAGTATTTTTCAATGGGTAGATGTCCCCCACAATTAAATGCTTCGCAACGGAGAAGGTTTCGCCTACAAGCTCTTAGGTATGTATTGTTTCCCGAGGGATTGTTCTTCAAAAACATTGATGGAGTTCTCCTAAGGTGCGTTAAGGAACCCGAGAAAGCTAGATTCCTGGAGGAGTTTCATTCTGGCATGTCGGGAGGACATTACGCTGGTAGGCCTATGGCCTTAAAGATTATTCGGGCTGGTTACTATTGGCCAACTTTGTTCGTGGATACTTTCAAGATTGCTCAAGCTTGCGACAAATGCCAAAGGTATACGAGACGGATCAGAAATGCACCATTGCCCCTACATCCAATTCAAGTAGAAGCACCTTTTCAATAGTGGGGGCTGGACTTTATTGGGATCATTGATCCAAACTCTTCAGCCGGACACAAGTACATCTTGACGGCTACTGATTATTTTACAAGATGGTCTGAGGCCATTCCAACCAAGGCTGCAAATCAGGATGTGGTAATCACTTTCATTGAAGGACTGATCACGCGTTTTGGCATTCCTGATGCCATTATCATAGACAACGAAACTCCATTCATTGGAGCCAAGCTAGGAGAATTTGCAAACAAGTACGGTATTTTTTTGAAGACATCCTCTAATTATTACCCTCAGGGGAATGGCTTGGTGGAATCTACAAACAAGAACTTGCTACGGATTTTAAAGAGATCCTTGGGGGATAATAAGAGATCTTGGCACCTTTTGCTGAATCAGGCCTTATGGGCAGATAGAATTTCGATCAAGAAGTCTATCAAGACTTCACCATACGCCCTGGTATATGGGAAAGAGGCAAGATTGCCTATTCATTTAGAACTGCTCGCCTTACAGCAATTGAAGGAATTCCCGGACGATGAAGAAAATATGGATCCTATGAACATACGATTGGCTCAGTTGTTGCAGTTGGAAGAGCAACGTTCTTTGGCCTATGATGAGTTTTCTAAGCATTCACAGGCGGTTTCAAAATGGTTTCACAAAGGTTCTACTGACCGCACATTCAAAGTGGGTGATTTAGTCTTAAAGTGGAACGAAAAGAAGGCCAAGCCAGGGATGCACAAGAAATTTGATGCTCTGTGGGAGGGTCCATTCCGGATTGCCAGTACAAGTGCAGCAAATTCATTTTATCTTGAGGACTTGGAAGGTAATTCACTTCCTATCTCAGTGAATGACTTTCATTTGAAAGCCTACATTTCATGATGTGAAAACACAGTGTTACCTTGTACATTTAAAAAAAGAAACACCACTTGTAGGAGTCCCCCTTTGTACAAAATTCGTCAACTTCGGCTCCTTTTGCACACGAGCCCGTAGGTATGTCTATTTCTCTCTCTTTTTCTTTTCCTTCCCAGTAGGTAGTGGCTTCCATCTACTTCTTTCTTCCACTTCCTTATTTTCATTCCCTTCCTCTCCCACTCCTTCTTCCACTGTACATAATCAAGCCACTACTGTTGTTTCTACTCCCCTCTCTGATGTTCCCGTTTCTTCACTTCCCCTTTCTTCCAATCCTTTGTCTTTTGAGCACTTCTCCATAGTTCCCACCACTTTCTCCATCCCATCTACTTCCATTTCATTATCTATTTTCATGGAATCCCAGTAGCTGGTAGCACAGTAGCGCCCTCTTCAGTTGTTGTATCTACCGCTTCTACTCCTCCATCTTCCACCATTCCATCATTCACCATTCCCGTTCCACGGCCTGCACATCTGCCGGTCATCACCCCATTCATTCCCATTTTTGCAACCCAGGTGCTTCTCACCACTGCCATGGAGACCCTTTCACAACACCTGGTGATTACCCAGCTCAACCGAGCTAGGCAAAATGCAGTAGTTAAAGGAAGAAGGGAAGTTCTGCTATTCCTCAAATTTTTGCTGAAAGTCCTATTTTAAGTGTCGAGCGCCAGCAAGAGCTTGTTGCAACAGCCCGCAGAAACGTCCAACATCAACCAGCACTCACTTCTTCTGCTCCTCCAGCTTCTTGACTCTGTTGCCCAATGAATAAAGGCCTGGGGTTCGTGCATACAGCAGAACTGTATACCCCGAGAGCCGCCAAGAATGTTGGCATTTTTGCCACATTTTTTTTGTTGTTGTTCATGCAAAATAATGCACAAATTGTAGAGATACTCACTCCTCTGTTTGTCCCTCCAAGCACCTCGAAAGGGATAATTAGTAAAAAACAAAAATCTCTACAAGTTTTGTGCCAAAGCAAAGTAAGTTAAAAATGTCGCGATATCGCGACATGTCGCATTTTCGTGACCTGTTGCGGTTTCATGGCGTCCGATGCAAAAAAAAGCTAAGCATAAAAATGTCGCGAAATCGTGACATGTCGCATTTTCGTGACCTATTGCGTTTCGCTAGAAAGCAAAAGGGAGTAGTAAAGGCAAATTGTCGCGACATCGTGACATGTCGCATTTTCATACATAGGTTGGCAAGAAAGCAAAGTGATAGGCGACATGTCACATTTTTGTGCAATACAGTAGCAAAGGGGAGCGCCAAGGATGGACTGACATGATATCGCGACCTGTCACATTTTCACGGCAGGAAAGCGAGGAAGGAGCAAGATGATACGGAATGTCACGATTTCATGACACGTCAAATTTTTGCAACGAAGGCGGCAACGAAGGAGAAGACAAAAAATGTCACGATTTCGTGACTTGTCACTTTGGAAAAAGAGAAAATGTCACGATTCATGACATTTTACGGGAGAAAGAAAAAAAGTACAAGGTGGGAGAAAATTGTCACGATTTCGTGACATGTCGACTTTCATAGAGGAGAAAGCGGAAAGGACACAAGTACGAAATGACGCGAAATCATGACTTGTCACATTTTGAGGAGAAGAAGGACAAAACGAAGGTAGATTGTCACGACAAGCAGAAAGGACAAAGAAGAGGAAGGAGACATGTCTATGACTTGTCACATTTGGAAGTGCATGAAGACAAGACCAAGCGAGAGGAGGATGTCATGATTTCGTGACATGTCACGATTTTGAACTTGTCGTTTTCACTAAAGGCAGACGAAATCCAAGCGAGAGGAGGATGTCACGATTTCATGACACTCACGTTTTCATGACTAAAAGTGACGGAAAGGCAAAGCGAGAGAAGATTGTCACGATTTCGTGACACGTCACATTTTCATGACTGGTAGCAACAGGAGAAAGCAACGAGGGAAAAATGTCACGATTTCGTGACACGTCGCATTTTCGCGACAGAAGCGACAACAAAGGCCCAATAAAGTTATGTCCGCATTTTTCTTCATATTGCATAGGAGAACGTAAGGAGAAGAGGAAAATGAGGATCAAACGAAGTAATGTTTTAAAATCTCTCCAATTGGTTTTGAGATCGAGGTCAAAGAGGCTCCAAAATTAAATGTTTCGTTGTTTACCTATGTGCGCAAGATGGGAGAACGTGTTAAATCATGCGGTTTTTGAAGCCACCAAAATTAAAGATGCCTCCGGTATTAAAAGCTCTTGTTCGTGATCTCCTAACACTTCAAGCATGCCCCGAGAATAGTCATTTAATGAAGAAATGTGGTCCCTTGTTTTCGTTCGATTTTCAAACTTGATCCATAAAAGCAGGGAATGTGATTTCTCCGAGGCAGATTTAGGGGGATTGTTTCTCTTTTCAAGTGCATATTTTGTGGATCTCCTCTTCAAAATCTGTTTTATGTTTTAAATGCTGCGATTCGAAAGGGAGAGGGAAGACCTCTATAAATACTAATGTACATCTCAAGAAAAGGGGGAGGACCTTTTTGCAAAAATTGAAGCAGAAATCCTAAACGCATTTTGCTCTGTTCTTAGAGTCTTTTGAGTTGGTGATCCAAACTGATGTTCATGTGATGCTTTCTATGTAATTCACTTTTGCTTAGTCAAGTGCTAAAATATAAGTTGAATTCTGTTGTTCTGAATTTGGCTATGTTTTCATTTGAACATTTGAAGTATAATTGAAGGCAAACTTATGGTCAATGTTTGATCCAATTTCTGTATGTGCATTCTAAGAATCAGCTTGCTGCTTATCTTCGGGATTTAGTTTGAGGTTATTTGCTATCTGAGGTTGTTCTCCCTATCAACTATCGGCTTCAGCCATATTTCCATCTCTTTCTATTATTTCTAACCCTAAACCTTGAAATCAGTTTAGATTAGTTTGGGAGCCAACCCTCTCTGGATATTGGCCCGGGAGACTTCTCTTTCTCTCGGCCTTTCAATGTTGGCCGGGTCTAGGGCGCATTTTATATGACTAGGCGGATTCGTGACCAACTGTCATTTATAATGGAATCATCTAGAAGTATGGACATGTCATTCACAAAGTTGAAAACAAGTCATATGAGTGATTGCAACCATTATTTAAAGATTCATTCAAATTAATGAATATTGGTACTTAGGTGGAACTTTGTATATGGACCATTACATGGATTTTGTTAGTACCATAAGCTTGAATACCATCCAAAGTGATATTTTTTCATCTTGAACATGCATTGATTTTTGTCTAGTGCAACAGAAAGGTCATCTTGATCATGCGCAAGGACCGTCTAAAGGATGATTATTTGAAGGCCATATTTATGTATCATCTTTAAACATAGGTTGTCCATGAATTCAAGGTCATCTTAGAGAGTTGGAGGTCATCTAATATAAATTATCCAAATGTAATTTGAGGCATATTTGTCATCTTCATGTCTAAATGTTTGAGAGTGGACCACACGTAAGGTCATTTAGGCATAATGATCTAAACTACCATATAAAATAATTGCATGTTGTTGTCTATAGGTAATCATGCTTTGAAAGGCCATGAATTCTCATGTCATCCAGCTAATGTTCTTCATGATCTTATTGAAAGAATATTTTTGTCTATTTAATTGTTGTACTATAATTTATTTTTTGTTTGAGGGTCATCATTGTGATTATTATCGATGAGGACAAAAGTCACCTTGTATTACAAATATGTTGCCATGAGTAAATGGGTCATATTGAACGTCAAATGAGGGTTGTCTTGAAGCATTAATAAGAGGTTATTCCAAGAAAACCAAATAATTTGAGATATCTTTAATAAAGAGATGTTATTTTGAAGGCATTAAAGAAATATTTAGAGGCATGAAGAAATGGAAGTTGTTGATAGTGAGACGTTATTGGAAGGTATTGCAACATTGATTAAGTTAGAGATAAGTGAGTTAAAAAATACCTAAGGCAGTGGAAATAATTGAAGGTACAATAAGTGTCATAGAACATCTAAGATGTTACTATGTAGAACTTATGGTGGACATGCCATTAAAAAAATTCATCATAATACTACCCTAACACATGCATTGTTTTGCACTAATGTGACCTTAATTTGAGTAATCTAATTAAAATTTGGAGGATATTTTACCATCTAGGCAGTGATAACACTTGAAGGAAAATAAATATTCATTATCCCATATGAGTTTTATTTGAGGTTTAATGATACTGATATAACTTATTCATTCTTACACTGATTGGTGTCATGTGGTAGACATCACTTATGAAGTGTGAAGCATAGAGTGGAAGGTGGTTGAGTGGGGTAAATAGAATACCTCATTTTCTAGGCTTAAAGGAACATATCCTTTCTCAAATGAAGAAATAAGTTTTTTTTCCTTTGATAAATATGTATCCCCATACATCATAAATTGGAATATTCCTTCCTAAATATAACATGATATAAATGGCTTGAAACTCAAATGAAGAAATAGAAGAAAAAATCCTTGATAAATATGAATCCCTCATACATCATTGATTGGAATATTCCTTGCTAGATATAATATGGTTTAAAGCATGACACATCATTGAGTTATGGATATCTTACAATGATATTATTTTTGTCATTTTGAAAAGACAAATTCAAAGGTTAATTAAAGCAATTTTTGGTGACTAAAATGGACGACTTGGAAAACTTGCAAAATATAAATACATGTGCCTAAATTATTTTGTATAAGATATGCCTATATACAAGCATTGGAAATCCATTTTTGAGCTCGAAATATTTATCAAAGTGAAGATGCCAAATAATTAAGAGATTGAGGGGGTACACTAGGTACATGCATGATGATGATTACATCGTCTATTGGAGATTATGTTTAGTGAGGTGGATGTCCAATGCGACACTTCGAGATGTTTTCGACAATCATTCCATGTAAGGAGATGATGATGTTGCATTTATAGTTCAATGATTGTGAAGTTCATAATCTTCAAAATTTGAATTTTGAGATCTAAAGAAGTGAAGTAGAGTCCAATGTTTTACTTTAGGATGTGAATAGATGCATGCATCACTATTCACTTATTGGCTAACCCAATATATTTTTGTCAACCAATATTTGATTGGTGTACTTCATGTTATTAGGGGTATACTCCATTATTAATTTTGTAATATAGTGAGGACAATCCCAGTGTAAACTCAATAAGATATAATGTATTATCCCAATCTAGTCCTTATCCATGTAATGAGTATTGATGTAGCATGGAGGAAAATATAAGGATTATTACATCATCACTAAGGGAATTTGGTAAAATGCTAATGGGTTACACCCATACATTATGACAACCGACTCAAACGTGTTTAAATATAACATATTTCTTGACGAGTGTGAACTCAATAAGATATAATGTAATGTCCTAATCAAGTTTAGTTAAAAAATTCTTGTCCATGTAATGAGTTTTGATGTAGCAAGGAGGAAAATATTAGGATATTAATGTAGTAGGGAGGAAAATATTAGGATTCTTACACCATCGCTAAGGCCATTTGGTAAACATTTTATGGGTTACACCTATACATTATGAAAATTTACTCAAAATTAATGGGTCCCACCGAGAACTCCAAAATGAACACAAGGAAAATTGATGTTGTTTGCAATAGATAACTAAAAGGGGTTACAAGAGGTTCCCTTTTACAAATTTGCCTTAGGAGGCTACAAAATGGGATTTTGTGAGGTGAAAACCCCTTCTTCAATAAGGAGGTCAACAACACCACATCAGTATTCGAAGGGATCCTCAAATTGATTGGGCTTACTACTCATGTGCCACTATTTATCAAACCTGTCCTCAAGACCTGTAAGACCTACAAAAATGGGTTAGAACATTTGGGGGCTTGTCTTGATCAGACCCCTCATGTTCATAGATAAAAATATGTAAAATAAGCTAATATAATGCATAATTAAAGTTGTAAAATGACTGTGAAGAGAAAATACAAAGAAATTTACCTGTTTGAAGGGTTTTGTAGCCTATTTTTGCTTGAAATTGGCTTTTGTAAATGTTCACACCCTAGGGTGTGACTTTTTGCTTTGGTCGCAGGTACCATGAGACTCCAATTTTTTTATCAAAATGAAATGAAATTTTGTGGAGATATTCCTCTAGTTGTTAGGAAGCTACCCTCAAAATTTTTAGGTCAAACGAAGTTTGGATGCAAAATTTATGGGTAAAACAATGAGGGTTACTTTGGCTGAAACATGCCCTGATTGGGTCGCATCCTAGGGTACGACTTTCTACTCTGGTCGCAGGGTACCCTACAACTCAAACTGTAACACTTTTGGCTAATTTTTAAGTGGAGGAGAATTATTTCCTATGACTGTTGAAGCTCCTATCTTCCCTAATTCACCTTTCGAACCTACAATAGAGATCAATTTGGGACACAAAATGGTGCAAAAAGAGGGCTTTTGATAGCAAGAGAGGGTTTATGATACCTCTATCGTGGTTGATGGTAATTGAGGGATTAAGTGGCCATTAGGTTGATTTTAGCAAAGTCTAGGTATGCAAATGGTTGATGGTTTAGAATAGAAGCAAAGGCCCTCTATTTATAGAATTTGGAGAAATTAAGGGGGGTTGAGGTGTCCCTTGTGAGGTATCCCCTAAGGTGTCCCATTTGAGGTGTCCCTTGCAAGGTGTCCCCTAAGGTGCTATGGGTACCATACTTCATAAATGCTTTTGGTTGAGAGAATCCCTCACTCATCTTCATGTCATAAATGAGCATGGGGATATGGAGTGAAATACGAGTTAAATTCCAACTATGGTGAGGTTAACCCTACATTAAGGGTTGACTTGGGGTGAGGTGGAAGGTGACTCACCCTTGCCCATGCCTTAAAAGCCTAAAAGTTCTCCAAGGTTATAAATGCACATGGGGAGATGTGTGGAGCAAGGGTTAATGTTAACCTTGATTAGGTTGACCCTAGGTTAGACCAAGGTCAAAAGGGGTGAGGTGGAGACTAGGCTAGTCAAAGAGTAGAATAGGTGAGGTGGCAGGATTAGACTAATCATGATTGAATTGATTAATCAAATTTAGCCATAAAGTGCATTTTGAACATAAAGTAACTTTTGACCAGGGTAGAGATTTACCAAGGTTAAGTCATGATGGTGGTCGCATGAGGATCCAAGGTTAAGTGTAGGAAAGGGCTTAAGTGGCCCAAAGGGGGATTATGAATAGTGCATGAATAGTGGCTTGAATGAATAGTGTTTTGGAGGTTAATTTATGCAAATTTTGTGGGTTTTGCAAATTGATCAATCGTGAAGATGGGAAAAATGGCAATGTGCAACTTTTAGGTGTCTATAGTATAAATATATCTTATTTCTTGATAATAAAATTTATCTAACATCTTTGTTGACCATATATTGAGTATTTATGTAACAAAGGAGAACATATTTGGATTATTACATCATCACTAAGTGTGTTCCCAAAAATTTTAATAGGTTACCCCATACATTATGACAACCAACTCAAACTTGTTTGTATAAATATAACATATTTCTTGATAATACAATTTGTCTAACACCCTTGTTGTCAATGTATTGGATATTCATGTGAGAGGTAAAATATTAGGATTATTACATCATCACTAAGGGCATATAGTAAAAAGTTAATAGATTACACCCATACATTATGACAACCTATTCAAATTTATTTGTATAAATATGACATATTTCTTTTTTTTTAAACACACAATGCACACCATTACACACACATCGTGGTTTGAACCTTGGACATCCTACAAAAAAGCCAAAGCCTTACGCTCTATGTTATCCCCGCTCGAACAAATATAATATATTTCTTGATAATACAATTTGTCTAACACCCTTACAACTTGTTTGTATAAATATAACATATTTTATTGATAATACAATTTGTCTCCTTACTAGTCAAAGCATTGCATATGAAGATTATAGTTTTTATTTAAAATATATTTGATCTTGTAGGAACAACATAGTGGTTAGGGTTTTTATTTTTTTATAATATTCAAAGTTCAAACCACACCATTGGTATAATGGTATTTAAAATATATTTGATCTTGTAGGAACAACACATTGGTTAGGGTTTTGATTTTTTTAGAAGATTCAAATTTCAAACCACACCATTGGTATAATGGTACAGTATGTGTTATTTATTTATTTTTATTTTTATATATATTTATATATATATATAACCACCAGAAAGTGTCACACCCGATTGTGGCTCCTATTGTGATAAATGGTAAAGATATAACATGCATACAAGTAAATGAAATTGACAACAAATGAAACAAGAAAGAAACACTTTATTCCATTATATTTGAAGTCAAAACCCAATTACAAGTACGTCCCTCTTAGGGATATTCATTTTGATACAATATTACAATAGGAGTGCATAATTGTTTTCCCTCTTAAGGGTAGGTGTGATTTCCAAATGCCTCTCAGAATGGCACGAACTGCTCTAGGGTGGAGGTGCCCTCTTCTTTGCAATGGGGAAGGAACTTGATGGTTTGCTCTCCTTTGAAACTGTTCCCTGTGGTCAAGAAACAACAAGAATGTCAAAAATATAGGCAACCTCTCATGATGAGGCCCTTTTAGGTAAATTGCATAATGACACCATTAACATGCATAATCAAGAAAGTGTAAAGAATGCTTCTAAACTATGCAAAGTGAATCAAGATTCATGTAATAACGTAAAGGAAAGATAGCAGCTACACTATGCATGGATCAAATATATGAAAAGTGAAGCATAAAGATGCATAAAGAAAGCATTTAAGTCCTAATTGAAGCATAAGCATAAAATGTAAATCTAACCTAGTTCTACGGTCAGAAGTCTTCTAAAATGCTATTAAACCATAAAAACAACTAATCTAACCTAATTAGCCGGACATAAATGGAAATAGGAAGGCGGTTATACCTCTGCTGCAAACCGTAGCTCTGGTGCGTGGTCTACACTGTAAACCGTGGTTGACAACCATGGTTAGCACTCTGATATGTTGGCCCTCAATTCCAAGGGCAGTGGGCTTCACCTCCTTGTCCAATTGATGTTCAAGGGTCACCTTCGATGTCCTTCTGATAGGTTTGGCGGTCAAATCACTATGATGGGCCTTCGTTTTCCCAAATTTGTGTTTCTTGGCTCTCCTAGACTCCTAGGGCATCCATAATGCAATTCATCATGAATATTGGCAAGTAGGTAGGGGATAAGTGCAATAGCTCTCTCTCAGTATACTCGATTGAGTGTACAATTCGACAAGGCTCCGCTGCTCAAATCTCCAATGCTCTCTCTAATAGTTTACCCTAATTCTGAGGGGTACTTATAGGACTACCCAAGGGCTAGGGGTGGCTTCCTGGAGAAGCCAAGATCAAGAAGGGGTGGTTAGGACAGTTGGAATGGAAGCTTTCACTCTCTAACCACCTTCTTCTATATCCAATGGTCGTTTCAACCGATTTGGCTCGGATTGAAGGCCAACTAAACTTCAGTTAAGACCGCAGGTCACAACTGCGATCTAGACTGCAAACCGCAGGTCTCAGCCATGGTTCAGCTATAAACCGTAGGTCTAGGCTATGGTTCAGACTGATTAGGCCAAGGAGCCCAAATTGAGTGGTTAGAACCATTGCTCTATCTTGGAGTTTGTCCAAGATCTTCCATATGGTCTTGTAGCATGTCCATATGAGTAGTCGCCCTCGACATGACATGTTTTAGGTGTCTACAGATGCCCCTTTTGAGATGCGTTGTGAGATCAAACAACGCTGAGCAAAAATAAACCTCCTAAAATTATGTCAAAGGTTCTATGATGATCATTAGTTAGATAAACATTAGATGCCCCAGGTCTAGCAAAAGGACGTGCATCCTGGAATCATTGCTTCCAACTCTTTGGAGGCTTAAACTTGAAAAGATTGTGCCCTTATCATCTCATTCGATGTAGCTGTGCATTCCATAGGTATCTTATGACCCATAGATCCGAAAGACGAAGAATAACAAGTAAAATCATATTTGCTATTTACCCCAAGCAAAGGGGTAAGCTTATGATAGTTGTTTACAATGATTCGCAAGGATGAACGTAATTTTGACAAGATCAAAGGATCTACGATCTCTGGGATCTTTTGTTGATTTTGATTATGATTTGATATTATGACTACCCCCTCAAGTGACGAGTCGATGAGGGTAATGACAATGAATAAAGCGACGATGTCACTTGACCACCATGAATGATCTGAACAAATTTAGATTTGAGCAAATTAATGTCTTGGCTAGGCCTAGTTTAGCTTTTGATTCCAACTGTTAATAGTATTTGCATGCTTCTATCCCATGGAGTAGTCGGGCTACAATAGCCATCTTAGGAAATCAAATTGATACAAATCCAATCAGATTTTTGTTGAATCAAATTATTGATGATTTGTTGAAAAAGAGGTCATAGAAGAAATGATATGCAACGCCTCATTCTCGTGAAGCAATCCGGCCACGCAAGCCTTCTTAGGGATTGAAGAGAAGCATATCAGATCGACAATGACAATTTTTACCCCAAATATCCTTATGGTAATTTACTCATCTTGCCGGATTGCATGGATCGCAAGTCACTGCAACCGCCAAGTGTATAGGGTAAATTACTGAATACAAGGCGCATTTGGTGTTTTAATTATTTGATTTTTTTTTTGTGAATGTTTTGAATTATGCATTGAGCTTATTTATTTTGCTGGGAGGTGTGTCACTCCATGAAAGGATTATCATAGCAATGACCTCGATTGTACTTTATAATCTCAGCCAAATTTTTAATTTTTGATTGGATCCTGGTGCTTGATTATCACCAAATTTCCAAATTAGCTTGCTTTTATTGACATCTAACCCAATGGGAGGTATTAATTGATATTTTTGGCCCTTCCCATGGTGGTATTTTCTAAAATTATCTGCCAGTTGCAAACCGTGGCTAGGGTCTACGGTTCCCATTTGCAAAATTGGGAACCGCGGCTAGGGCTTGCGGTCCGCGTTGAATATGAGAAGTCTATAAAAATTCCAAATTTCAAATATCTCTCATTATTCCTTGATAGTGACCTACAACTGGAGCTTTGATAGTGACAACTAACTAAACTGACCTACAACCTAGCACACCTTACCCGAACACCGACTTACAACATGATGGCAGGGCACGAGCAAGCATCTTCTAGCCGTGGGGGACGAGGGGAGGGCAAGGTAACTCAAAAACCAAGACCTCACATCCATTACCAGTAAAATGAACCCAATTAAGTAATCGATAAATCAATCTCACTAAACTGCTGGCAATGAACCTCATCTTAGGCTAGGGTAGCTTAGGTTTATTAATTTTTTTGCATTTTTGGCCATGGTATCGCACTCGGTCGGACTTCGATCGGAGATTGCAGGTACTAGCTACGGTTCCCAATTGGTCAATTGGGGACCGTAGCTGCCAGCTATGGTCAGCATTCAAAATCCCAATGGTAAAATTTTGACCGCATGCGGACCGTAGGGTTGACCCGTGGTTCGCCAACTTTAGGAAAATTATGCAAAATTTTTAATTTTTCTAAATTTTTAGAGGCAATTAATATCATTTAATGTATTTTTGACCTGTCTGATTGACAAATTTGATTTGTAGGCCTGCATGATGACATGTTTTTGCACTTTTATCAGTTTTTTACTATTTTTGATGATTTTTAGATCAATTTTTAAATGTTTTTGCATGTTTTAGTTAGATTTTTCCTTATTTTATGCTATTTATTTCAAATATTGACCTCTAGAGCATGAGAGCCTGACATTATGAAGACTCTCCATGGAGAGCTCATTGATGGTGAGCGAGAGTGGTTCAGAGCTATCGGCTTCAGCTATGTTCTGGATCTACCCACCATTAGGGTAGATCAATCCTATCTGACTGCGTTGGCCCGTCGTTGGAATATGCGAACCAACACATTTCACCTACCTACAAGTGAAATGACAGTTACACTAGAGGATGTCTACAGGATCCCCATTGATGGCGAGGCCATCGTATGCTCAACTTCTAGGGCTAAGGAGTCCGTCTTCGATGCTATCTTCGATGCTCGAAGCGAGGAGGCTCAAGGTGCCATCGACCATGGAGGGGTCCATATCGGCTACTAGTAGGGGAAGAATGTCTTCTCCATGCGCGAGGCCATTTTCATGCACCCGGTGGTGCAATATGTGCTTCCAGACTCCTCGGGCACGAGGATTCCTTAGAACCTTCTAGCTACTATATGTAGAGTAGTACAGAGCTCTATCCACCGACCACTACTCCTAGCCTAGGGGAGCACACTACTAGCTCAGCTCTATCGAGAGCTATATCATATTACTAAGCATAGTCGTAAGGGCATCAACTATAGTCTACTTTTGTAGATCTAGGGTTGGCAGCATATCAAAGTAGAGCATCCTGGGGAGCTACCCCTACCCATTATAGACATTGATGATGAGCATTAGTGCTATGTTTCCTGCTGGCCTCGGGAGGAGGAGGGTTTCCATAGTAGGACTCATGCTGGCGAGACCCAGCATTACATTACCCAATTTTTAGCACTTAGGTCGAATGATATCCAGTGGTAGCCCTACATGGATTGTCCTAACTAGCCTGAGGCTGGCGAGAGGCTTCGACAAGCTCATTGAGACAGATGGCTACTCGGCCAAAAGGCTGAGATCAAAGATTTTTAGTTTTTATCTCATGTCTTGCAGTAGTTTGGCATGGTGCAGGACATCTCGAAGATCCCATTCACTTACAGGCACCTGGATTTGGAGAGGGATCTGCCATGGATCCAGCCTTCGACTCTAGGTGATGCTCTAGATGAATTCTAGGAGACTGGGGTTGACGTAGTGGTGACCACTCTAGAGTACGACGGGTGGTGGTCTATGTTTCGTTGGTATGGGATAGGGCCTCTAGGCCGCACTATAGATCAAGCAGGAGTAGAGGTGGATTCTGATGGGTGTAGAGTGCGCCAACAGACAGAGGGTAGCTAGGGCACAAAGGTTGCCACTAAGGAGGATCTCGAGATTGATCCCAAGGAGGAGGCTCCAAAGGAGGGTGAGGTCCCTCCTAACAGTATAGAGGGGCTACTCTTAGCATAGGTGGTTGACTTGTAGAGTTAGCTTGGTTGATTCCAGATGTAGTAGAGGGAGCGTGATACTACTATCACTACTCTGTAGGTGCAACTGATAGAGAGAGATCGCTGACTGACACAAGTAGACCAGCAAATTGCTAGCCTGACCACCCAGGCTACTACAATAGAGACCCAGGTTGGTCAGCTCACCCATTCTCATGGCTTGGTAGAGGCACAAAGGGATGCATCCGTAGCAGAGCGAGATCTACTCAAGGCACATAGGGGGGGTCCTCCATCCTCTTTGTTGATTATGGGGCCTACTGCGATACCAGCAGTAGTACTACTAGGTGGTCAGGATCCTATGGCAGAGGTTTAGTGCCTACAAGGTTTACTTATGAGTGTCAATGAGAGGCACGCATCCAGGGTTGCTCGGGTAGACCATCTGGTGGGATACATTCAGATGCTAGGCACAGAGGTTCTCGAGGATCCATCTGCTAGAGAGTCCCAGCGGACTAGGTCTCAAACTATAGGACATGCCACTACTAGCTTGAGCCATCGCACCCATTGGAGCGAGAGGACACATAGGTCCTCAAGTATGCATGGCGGTAGTAGTCATACTAAGACCAAGGAGGTACGGCATTCTACTACAACATCTAGTCATAGGTCCCGGTGGATAGAGGTGCCCATTGCTCAGGGGGAAGTTGGATGAGTGCTAGGCCTCTTCGGGCTAGGTGGTACTTAGGGCTCACTAAAAGATCCACAGTAGGCCTCATGGGCTTGCAAAATTACCCATGATGTCTCTTGGGGTCATAGCAACTAAGGGAGGACTCCATTAGAGCTCTTCGGTACTAGATACCCATTAAGACAATTTGGTCATTTTAATTAAAGTGCGGGAGCAAATCGTAGCTAGAGCTTTAGGAACTCTCTTAATCTATGACATTCATTTTTTATATATCTTAGCTTTGATCGTCAAGACGACTTGCTCCTCCTGCGTATTTACTTTTGCAAATGCAAACTCGGAAAAAACCCTGTGGTAAATGGTAGTACCACTCCCCATGGGACTCTAAGATTTTAATGACCCCCAGGGTGCCTTCTTAAGAAAGTCTTCAACTATATAGAACCATTCAGCTTGTGGTTCTACACTGATCATATTGAATGATTCTCTGTTATCATAGGCTGCACGCTCTACTGTTGGATGAGAGAGCGTCTTGATATGGATGGTAGTGAAATCAGCAGATGGATTCTGATGGATTAAGGATCCCAAATAAGCCATGGTATTTGTAAACCTATTTGACGATCGAGGGATTGCCTCGATGTCATACCATTCCAGTTTGACCAAATATCTTTCAACTAGATCTTTATAGACTTTCAATACGGGACATCGACACTAAAAAAGCCCCTTGACCTGATTTACTATGAGCAATAAATCACCAAAGATGTTCAATCTCTTAATATTCATGGTGACAACTATGTGGAGGCCCAGCAGTAGGGCTTCATACTCAGCATTTTTGTTGGTGCATGAAAAATCCAACTTGAATGACAAGGGCATTGGAGCTCCTTGCGGTGTGAAGAACACTATTCGGACACCACCCCCTTGTTTGCACTTCGAACCATAGAAGAATATAGTCATATCAACATTATTCTCTGGTTCTTTGGGTTCGGGAGCTTCAGATACGATGAAGACTACATCGTCCGAAAGCTCAATTGTTAGAGGCCTACTATTTGATAGTGGTGCCTCAACTAATTTATCTACTATGACCTGTCCCTTAATGGACTTTTGGATTATAAATTCTAGATCAAATTACATCAAAAGCATGATCCACTTCATAGTACGCATATTGTGATAAGTCTTACTCATCATGTACTGCAAAGGATTTTGTTTGGATATAACATACATCGTATGAATTAGCATATAGTGTCGTAATTTCTTTGTAGCGAACACTACTGCTAAACATAATTTTTCCATGTATGCATACCCAAGCTCATAGCTCACCAAAGTTCGACTAATGTAATATATGGCATTCTCTTTGCCTTGCACGTTCTTTTGGGCCAACATGGTTCCCAGTGCAAAGTTAGTTGTCGATATATATAGTAGAAAAGGCACTTCTAGCCTTGGTGGAGCTAGCACTAGTGGCATCACCAAGTATTGCTTTATCTCGATGAAGCTTGCATTGCAGTCCTCATCCCCACTAAATGGGACACCCTTATGTAGCAATTGATTCATGGGTCGACATTTATTCGATAGTTGGGCGATAAATCATTTTATCGAGGCTACCTTGCCTTGAAGGCTCCTTAATTCCTTAATATTGGTGGGAGGACGTATTTCCAAAATGTCCTTGACCTTCGCTGGGTCTACTTCGATGCCTCTCTTGGAGACGATGAACCCTAGTAATTTTCTAGAAGTTACGCCAAATACGCACTTCTTAGGATTCAACCTGACATTGTGCTCTATCAAGTGATATATACTTTCCTTAAGACCTCTACATGCTCTTCTCGTAGCAATGACTTGGCTAGCAAATCATCGATATAATCTTCAAGGATTTTGTGCAAATAGTCATGAAAAATGTATGTCATGGCCCACTGGTATGTAGCACCATTGTTTTTGAGACCGAATGGTATAACTTTATAGTAAAATGTTCCCCATGGTGTTATAAACATGGTTTTGTGCTGGTCTTCAGGTTTAATACGAATTTGATTGTAACCAAAAAAATTGTCCATTAAGGAGAGCATTTCGTGACCTGCAGTTGCATCTATGAGAGCATCAATATTGGGCAACAAAAATGAATCTTTGGGTGTTGCCTTATTTAGGTCTTTGAAATCCGTGCAAATACAGATTCTTCCATCGAGTTTTCCCATGGGTACCATATTGGACACCCATTCTGGATAATCAATGGAAATCACAAATTCCACATCCAATAGCTTCTGCAGCTCATATTTCACCATTAAGGCTAATGTTGGCTGTATTTTCCTAAGATTTTTCTTGACCGACTTCTTCATCAAATCTAGCAAAATGTTATGAGTAACCAATTTTGGGTCTAGACCTGGCATATCCTTATACAACCAAGCAAACAAATTTAGTCTCTCTTTCAATAGAGGGATGAGGGTGGCCCTCTCATCTAGAGTGAGACTCTCTCCAAATTTAACTTTCTTTGCATTGGTGGGATCATCATTGATATCCACCTCAAAGGTTTCCTCTATCGACATATGAGATCCCTTCTCAAGTTGGTGAGGCGTAGGAATTAGATGAATGTCATCAACCGGGTTGAGTGGTTCCACATTGGAATAATTTTCGGCATGATAAAAATCATATGCACAACCTAGTGCAAAATAGAAATGTTGCAACATTTCTTCATTGGGGAAGAAATCCTCATGCTCAACGGGTGAATCAGCATGATACCAGTCGATAACATACTTTGTTAAGATACAACGGTTTATATGGATCTATTGAATTGCAGAGTGGAGTGGTCAAATCAATGGAGACCATGTTTATGGAATGGAATTGATCTCCAAGACCACACAGACTGACCTCTACAAAATCTGCACAATCCTCATACCCACGATCTGGCTCTAATGGCACAGGCACAAAAGGGTCTTCCCTGTGAGGACTATGAATAAATGGATCCTCCCTATGCATTGAATGCAAAATAGGATCATTCGGCTCATGGAGCTGCATGTAGGTCGGTGGAAGGGGATTAACCAACCGATGGATTTGATCCAAATTTAACCGTCTTGCTCTCAGATGCGGACCAACATGTAGATGCCTATAGACCTCATCGATGTCGATGGGTTAATGGTGGTGACGCAAATGAGGCGAACCAAGGTAGGCCCTCTCTATCTCATCTTCTTCGTCATTGTCATAATATAATCCTTCATTCACCCCCACTCCTGGAGGACGCTCCTCTAAGTGAGGTCCCATGAATCCCACTTATTGCATACTATCATCGTTATCCAAAAAAACCAAATAATTATACCTCATGTACGATGCTATCGAGAAAACTGGCTCGGTCTCTTCCCCTAGATGATCAACATTGGGAAGGATATCTTCGGTATCCTATAATGATTCCATAGGCAATAAATTATGTGCATAAAAAGGCCTTACATAAGCGCCTTCGACTTCATCCTCGGATCCATCGTCGTTTGAGGGATCCTCATCTGCATCATAGCATGGTCCACTCATATCGAAGGTGGACTCCGCTCCATCTTCATTACAAATATCTCCTAACTTGAGATCGCTTGTAGTAATGGGGTTGCACCCCTGCATGTCTATGTCATTAACTACATCATGGGTTTGGTGTCCCAGTTGATCTTTGGGGTTCATCTCTACCTCAGTCTACTCAAGGAGCCCTTCATGATGATCTTTGTGTGGCTTAATGGTGATGGCAGATATCATAGGGTGATTCCTCCAAAATTTGGAAGGATCCATATGATATGGATTAAAATCCATATCGTCCACCATGTTGAGGTACAGACGATCTAGGGATGCTACGAGCAAATCGTCCTGCCCACGTATCTGTAATCCTAGATCGAATCTATCAGTGACTAACTGATAATGAGATTCCAACGAAGTCCTCCGTCCTTGTTCAAAGAGACCAAGGTTGTATCCATGCCAATGATATAGCTCAAAAATATGTATGGCATACTCTGGATTAGACAAATAATGAACATTTACCACAAAAGGTTCCTCGTCATCTTCATCCATGGGATCTCGTGTTGGAAGCTGATCTAGCCCCACATAGATGAAGTTAGTATGGTTAGGTGGTTCTCCTAGTGGAACCACCGATCCAACCGGATAATGATGGGCGGATGGTCTACCCATCTCTTGCACAGTCTTCAAAATTGGTTCGAAGGTCACATTTTGCACAAGGTACTCACCTAATCCGATATTAGCGAGATGTACCATCACCCATAGTGTGGATGACCCTACTGAAGATGCAATAAAAATAGGTTGAGGTGCCTCCTTGACTTTGTCTTGGGATTACTTGACTTCCATGGGAATGGGAACGTCCTCGGTGATTCGCTTGGGCTCAAGCTCTTTTTCTTTTTTCCCATCTTCACCTTTAATTTCCTATCATCCCGATGCATGACTGATGCCAATGGCTTCAAGGAAGTGGTAGTGGTATGCTCCGATATGTGTGACACATATGGAATTAGTAGAGCATGCACCGTCATTTTACCTCTTGGTTTCCTTATTTGTGATGAGGGCCAAACATCTAGGTGTGTTGATGGGAGTATGAAACCCCCAAGAAAATTTGCTAGGTTCATAAACTTAAATGGCTCCTCATCCGATGCCACTACGTGAACCAGTCCCTCGTAAATATATTTCACGCATTGATGCAGTATCCAGGGGACACAACGTATTTCATGAATCCAAGGTCTATCGAGTAAAATGTTGTACTGCATGGCCCCTTATATCACATGACACATTACTAAAATGGTCTTTAGACCTACCTGTATGGGTAGGATAATTGTACTGACAGTTGAACATAGTGCATCGTTAAACGCTCTCAATGTAAAAGTAGTTGGCACAATGTGTAATTTATGTAGCTTTAAATGACTCAGTGCCTTGGTATTTATTATGTTAATCGATGAGCCAATATCAATCAAGACCCTTTTGAATGGCATGTGATTCACACACGTGATTATGTGCAATGACGGGTCAGCCGTAGTTGTAGAAACTATCCTTATCTCATGATCGTAAAATTGGATCATCGGTTCCTGACACTATTGTACATATCCCATGAAATTTGTGAATGCTTACGCATCCTAGGCCTGTACTTCAATGGACCTTAAAATATCCATAAGAGTCTCCATGTGCCTTGGAGACTATTGAATTAATTCATATATTGACAACTTTGCAGGAGTTGTCTACAGGTTTTGGACCAACCTACTCCTTAGGGTCACCACCGATCTTGTTGGTGGGCCTAGAATATTCTGTGCCGATCGTTGATTTGGCGTGGCTTGTATCTGGATAGGAGCACGAGGTTGATTTTGTTGTTCATATCTCCTATGCCTAGTAACAACATTGACCATGCCTACGAACCCCTGGGTAGGTGGTTCGACTCGTACCTGGCTAACTTGACCAATGTTGTTTCGAGGTGCCTCATGATTCAGTAAGAGGTTCTTGTAAATCCCCATATTTTGATTATCGGGCACCTACAGGTTGTGAGGCACTACAAGCTCACCCTTGTCTATCATATTTTTCACTAGGTGTTTGAAAGACCAACACACCTCGATGTCATGTCCTTTCATTCTATGAAATATGAAAAATAAATCATCTTGAAACCCCTTTGGTTTGGGTTGATTGGGGTCTATCATCTTGACTTCGGGTAATTTGATTGCCTTGGCCTCACATAACTGATGAAAAATCATCGTCAACGATTTCATCAATGGTGTGAACTGGTGAGGTGGGCATTGCTCTTTGTTTTTGCCCTTATAGTTATTGTGTTTATCATACTGCATAGGCGAAGGTTGGGCCTGGTAGTTCTACTTTTATTGCCCCTTGTCCTCCCATTAGAGATTTAATACCACTTGATTTACATGGGCCTGCTTGCCTTGATGCTTCATGGTACTCTTATTTTGTCCCTCTTTCCTATTTTTGAGCTTCAAGTTGCCCTCTTGCAACTTGATATCCTCAATCACCTTGGCTTGCGCCAAAGCCTCTTCGAATGTAGCATACTTGTTGCAACTGCAATGATAACGAGATGTGATTGGCACAACTCTGTGAACATCCGAGTTAATTCCATGGCAAGAATGGGGAATGGCAACTTCGCCATTAATCTTCTCCACCTCTTTTTGTATTGTTCTATGGGCTCGTTTTCATGTTGAGCTAGTGCAGTTAAATAAAAAATATTAGCCTATTTCTTAACGCCAAAGGAATAGAATTCAAGAAAGGCATCAGCTAATGGCTCGAAGCTTGTTATACTATGCTTCTTTAGCTGATTAAACCACTCTCGGGCAGGCCCTGAAAGTTTTGTGATGAACGTGTGCAATAATAAGGCATCGTTGCTTGCTATCTAAAAGCAAGCGTCTAGAAAGCTCGTTACATGTTCTTGTGTGTCTTCATCACCCTTGAATTTATCTAACCTGGGCATGTCGAAATGCTCAGGGTAGGTCAGAGTAGGCACTGAAGGATCCAAAGGCTCTTTATGGATTTTCCTTAGAGTTGGCTTTTGAATAGCCGCACCTTGTCTCTCAATGGCTTTAATTTTCTCGACCAAGGCCTTATAGGCCTCTGAAGACAAAAAGTCCTCCTCCCTAAGTTGACGCGTAGGTGGCTTAGGAGGTACTATCTTCCTTGTGTGAGATGGAGGTATTTGCTCTTCCTCCTCTTTAGCTCGGGAGCTTTTAGGATATTCCTATTCGTATCCATCTCCCCTATTGCTTCATGTTGTCTCTACCTTTGAATATTGAGTGGCGGTAGTCACTCCCTTTGTTCGATAGTAACATGAGTATGAGCATCTCTATGCTCTTGATGCATCTCGGCTTGTGAGAAATCCTTCCTATGTGTGTGCTCACGATGCTCATCTTAAGGATATAGGCCAGCCCTAGCTAGTTGATCCTCCTGTTCTACGTATTCCTTCTAAGCAAGGATACGCTCCTCGCGCATGCACTGCTCATATAATATCTGTCTTATGAGCCTTTGTACTTGAAGATTTTCATCTTCGATACGCTGCCTCTCTAGGCGACCATCCTCAAATTGGTCTTGGAGGAGTTGGCGTTTTTGCTCTGATGCCAATCGATGTGACCTATCGATCTAGTCGGCCGTGGGAGGCCTTTGATACCCCTACTCTGTACGAGCAACTTTGTGGGTTCTGTACCCATCGGACTGATATGCTATGCCTTTGCCTTTGTCTATAAATACGACATTGGCCTCCTATTGTGTCCTATATTGTGACCCACCATGCGCAAATAGCGGGTGTGTGACATGCGGGCGCTTAGAAGCCTCCCCATGTTCTCTAGTAGTGCGGATGACACTCCCACTACGCTCACTCGGGGCTCGAGTGGGTGGAGCGAAAGGTTTGTAGTCTAGCTATTCTAGAACACTACCTAGACCTTCTAAATGCCTAGACCACCATCGCTCATTCGATTATGTACCATTATCTCCTACCTTTGATATGTCAATGGTGATTTTACGTGTTGGACCACGCATGGGAGTATGGCTAGTTCTATGCTCGGTAGCGAGCCTATCTCGCCTACCCCTGAATGGGTGGGTCTCTAGTCATTCTATACTCAGAAGGTGGAGCCATAGATCCTCCAGTAGACTTAGTACGTAGGGGCACCAATCTGGTCCCCTGCACAATAAACTCTTCGATCGACCCCGTGGATGTGCGTGCATTATGGTCTCGATAATGGCTCTCAAGTGGAACACCCTCATGCTGGAAGATTTCCTGTTCTACTCTGTGCCTAAAGGAGTGTACTTAAGCTCCTCTATTTGGGGTTTTCTCTGTTGACTCCCCCGTGTCGAGTTGTCTCCTCGAATGCTAGCCGAATGACGTTTGGTTCGCTCATGTGGTTGAGGATTCAACACGTATTGTTGTGAACTAGTTAGGGGTTGGTCATCGGTGTTGGCCTTGGACCATTGTCGACCACCCCGTGTGTCCACCATTGTGTACCTAGAGTCTAAATGTATTATTATTAAGAAAACAAGGTATACAACAATGATTATATCATTTTAAGTTTTAAAAGTGAGTCCTAAACTATTTAATGTGTTTTCAATATGTGTTGTATCAGTTGTAGAAACTCTTATCGTGTTTTTGTAAAACTTGTTGGATTTTATTCTTAGTTTAATGGATTTTACTTGTACACTCGTAGCTCGACAACTTGGCTATGAACTCCAAGTCGCGTAAATATCTCGTGTGGTAATAAAGCCCACACCCATACAAGGAGCACAGGTCCTACTAGATCCTCACCCAATCTCACCCAGTCAACATTATACCCTTCGAAGAGGAGTACATGTAAATTATTCGGGATACGGATGGTTCTTGGATCCCGTATTGGTCTATATATCAAGGGTTCGTAGGATTTGGACCAACGAATGGAAGTTACGCCCACCGTCGTTGAACCCTACTAGTGGTTGGATTTCAAACCCAAATCACTAGCATTTAAGTGTTTCATGGTGTGTGTGGTTCTTTTTAATGTACATAAAAGAAATGCATCATATAGCACACATGCTCATTTTCTAAATGCTATGCAAATGAAAGACGTTTCAGATTCAGAAAATGCAAGCTACTCTAGATGCTCTTTAGGACTATGCACATTATGATGCTAAATGGCCACTAATCGGGCCTCACACATGTAAACCATCAACACATATTTATCAAGCACATTGTAGCCTAGGGCAACTGCAATCAGAGGTCTGTTGTTCCAATCAGCACCTTTCTAGTGAAAGCAAAAATATGAAAAGCAAACTAGGAAAATTGATTTACCATTTTATTTTAGTTCTTTTCCTAATTTGCATTCAAAATTGACCTACTGTAAAAACACAAAAAGCAAAAAAATGATAGAGGGTTGGAAAAAGGACCTACCTCATGTCCTGCACTATCTGGAATTCTAGAATTGGATGTTTATGCTGTCAGCAGGAAACCATAGGTCTGACCTTCAATTCTGACTATGAACCATGCCTTGTACCTATGGTTTAGTTGTTGGGTCAGTAGCTGATAGCTGTGGTATGTACCTACAACTACAAAAGCCAACAAAACATAGTTAGATCCTAAAAATATGGGGTGCCACCGTGATCGCCTCTATAACCACCAAAAATTGTCACACCCAATTGCGGCTCCTATTGCGATAAATGGTAAAGATATAACATGCATACAAGTAAACAAAATTGACAACAAATGAAACAAGAAAGAAAATGCTTTATTCCATTATATTTGAAGTCAAAACCCAATTACAAGTACGTCCCTCTTAGGGATATTCATTTTGATACAATATTACAATAGGAGTGCTCAATTGTTTTCCCTCTTAAGGGTAGGTGTGATTTCCAAATGCCTCTCAGAATGGCATGAACTGCTCTAGGGTGGAGGTGCCCTCTTCTTCGCAATGGGGAAGGAACTTGATGGTTTGCTCTCCTTTGAAACTATTCCCTACGGTCAAGAAACAACAAGAATTTCAAAAATATAGGCAACCTCTCATGATGAGGCCCTTTTAGGTAAAATGCATAATGACACCATTAACATGCATAATCAAGAAAGTATAAAGAGTGATTCTAAACTATGCAAAGTGGATCAAGACTCATACAATAGCGTAAAGGAAAGTAGCAACTACTCTATGCATGGATTAGATATATGAAAATTAAGACATGAAAGTGCATAAAGAAATTATTTATGTCCTAATTGAAGCATAAACATAAAGAAGCTAAATCTGACCTAAATCTACGGTCAAAAGTCTTCTAAAATGCTATTTTAACCATGAAAACAACTAATATAACCTAATTAGTTGGACATAAATGGAAATAGGAAGGTGGTTATACCTCTACTACAAACCGCAGTTTTGGTGCGTGGTCTACACTGTAAACCATGGTTAGCACTCTGATATGTTGGCCCTCAATTCCAAGGGCAGTGGGATTCACCTCCTTGTCCAATTGATGTTCAAGGGTCACCTTTGATGTCCTTCTGATAGGTTTGGCAGTCAAATCACTATGATGGGCCTTCGTTTGCTCGGATTTGCGTTTCTTGACTCTCCTCGACTCCTAGGGCATCCATAATGCAATTCATCATGAATATTTGCAAGTAGGTAGGGGATAAGTGCAATAGCTCTCTCTCAGTATACTCGGTTGAGTGTACAATTCGATAGGGCTTCGTTGCTCAAATCTCCAATGCTCTCTCTAATAGTTTACCCTAATTCTGAGGGGTACTTATAGGACTACCCAAGGGCTAGGGGTAGCTTCTTGGAGAAGCCAAGATCAAGAAGGGGTGGTTAGGACAGTTGGAATGGAAGATTACGCGCTCTAACCACCTTCTTCTATATCTAATGGCCGTTTCAACCGATTTGGCTTGGATTGAAGGCCAACTGAACTTCAGTTAAGACCGCAGGTCACAGCTAAGGTCTAGACTGTAAACCGTGGGTCTCAGCCGTGGTTCAGCTATAAACCATAGGTCTGGGCTACGGTTCATACTGATTAGGCCAAGGAGCCCAAATTGAGTGGTTAAAACCATTGCTCTATCTTTGAGTGTGTCCAAAATTTTCCATCTGGTCTTGTAGCATGTCTATATGAGTATTCGCCCTCAACATGACGTGTTTTAGGTGTCTACAATATATATATATATATATATATATAATTTTTTTTCAAAGGAAGTTGTTACCAATATTTTTTGATAATACAATTTGTCTCCTTACTAGTCAAAGTATTGCATATGAAGATTACATATTTTTATTTAAAAGATATTTGATCTAGTAGGAACAACACACTGGTTAGGGCTTTGATTTTTTTAGAAGGTCCAAATTTTAAACCACACCATGTGTATGATGATATACACTATGTGTTATTATATATATTCAAAGGAAGTTGTTAACAAGTCAAATTAATAAAATGAAGGTTCGCTTAAAGGCTCATTTAAATAATTAAAACCATAACTTCTAAGAAAATTGTAGATTGTAATTTAAAAAATTAATAAAATGATGTAGTATTTTTCAAGTGATTTTAAAATCCAAATGAATTTAATATTATAAAAACACCAAAACCTGATATTTTTAAAATTATGTATGATTTATTAAACTCGTCAATATTTGTGACAATAAATTATCAAATAATTAATCTAAAAAAAATTACCTATCTTACTCATTAAAGCATAATTTTTAGTTTGAGCATTTTCATTTAGAATTACTTTTTTTTGTGTCCCCACAAGAGTGAAATTTTTAACCTTACAATTATTTTTAATTAATAAAGGGGTAAGAAAATGATTAAAATAGTAAAATAAAATCTCGTCGCCACATAATATTTGCTACAAACTTAACTTCAACTGTTTAACTATAATTTATATTGTATTTCCACCAATATCAAATCGATGCTCAGCCCGAGAAACCATATAAATCCTTAGAAACCATCTACCACAACTGCACGAGAAATCATAGGGACTTGATCCAACAATTATGAAGGGAATTTTTTTTTGCAAGGTCCTATGAATGTAAAAGAATTGTGGATGTTTCAATTTATTGGTGGTTCTTCCATTGGATTTATAAATGGTATTTTTCACATGTGCCATGAGGGTATTTATCTTATGTGATAGTTGTGATTGTCAGTTTGGTGCACTATTTTTTAGATACCCAAGTACAGGGACTGGGCATGTCATAAAGGTTATGAGAGGTATTTGTAAGTTGTTTATAAATTAGTTTTAGAACTGATGAACTTTGATTTGGGTTCTATAATGTTATTGTTGTGTTTGACGTACATATGCTTCTTCCTGGTAAAACAAAGCACCAAGGTATTAGAAGAGGTTACCAATAAGGGTACTTCTTAAATTGAAATGCAAAATGATGATGTGTTTATTGGGTATAAACCAAATCATTTTTTACCAACATATTAGGAGAATGGTATAAAATATCATTTTTATGAACTTATCCTTTTAAGAGCCTTTAGTTTTTCAACCATTGACAAGGCATATTGTAACAAATTTAACTAATGTTGAATCATCGACAAATAGTTGTTATCCAAAATGCCTTGCATTAGAAATAAATAAAATAATTCAGCATGCATGAATTTATTTGGAGGAGGTGGAAGAACTTATTTGAAATTGATTTTAAAATTGTTAAGAAGTGCAATAAAAATTATTTGCCACCCAACGATCGTACCAATTTTTAAAGGATTAACCAATATCAGCTTGCAGATGAACTAGCTTGTGGTGGCTTGTATTACCTAGTAGTCTAGTCCAACCGTGTACAAAATCGTGGTAATGAACATCACTATGCACATATAAGGATATTGAATATCTGGGTCTTCCTAGAAGATTTTTATCTTTTAAAGTCATGTATATTCAGTATACAACTTTTGACTGGACAACTAGGGTGTTTGAGTCTCCTGAAATCCTTGTTGTTCTCTTGTGACCTCTCTTTGTACCCCATATATCATTTACATTTTATCATATTACATTTGCATTCCATATAGTTCACCTTCAAATGTGTGACTTTATTGAAAATGTTAACATTTTTATTGATGACTTTTATACATTATGTGGTGCTTACACTTAGTTTGTTTTTAAATCTTAGATTCATTCATTATGTTTTAAACATATCATAATACACATCATATTTTGCATAATCATATCATTATTACATCACATACATACATAGTTACATCCATACATAATAGATCTATCATATAAAAATATTCATCTCACATACATGCATCATCATATCACATCATCAACATCAACTGGGGTATTCTAGGTCTTACACCTTCCCCAAAAATCACATCAAGTAATCAATAAACTTGGGGATGTTCAAGGTATCACACCTTCCCCCTATCATCAATTAAACAAAAATACAACTTAGGGCAATCAAGGTATCATAACCTTCCTTACCAATCAATCAATTCAACCATCCCAACAAAAGACTTAATCAATCAAGTGCTTTTGCCTCACCATAAATACTTTTGCATGGTTTTATCAATAAAAATATTTAATCAACACATCAACCGCTAGGTTCAAAAGGTTGCATCCTTTTGTCAAAGGTTGCACCCTTTGCCTTGCATTCACATCAATCAACAAATCAACTACTAGGTTCAAAAGGTTGCATCCTTTTGTCAAAGGTTGTGTCCTTTGCCTTGCATTCACATCAATCAAATAAATCGCCAAGCTCAAAAGGTTGTGTCCTTTTGTCAAATATTGCACCATTTTCCTATCCATATCCAAATTCAAATTCTAGTTCAAATGCTCCAAAGGTACCCAAATATATTTGGTCAATCAATTAAAAAATATCCAAAGGCACCCAACCCATTTGGTCACAATACAGTTCAAAAAGCTCTAGGGGACCAAACCCTCCTGTGGTCACAATTTCAATAAAAATCCCCAAAGGCATCTAAATCCTTTGGTCAAATTTCAATCAAAAGGCTCCAAAGGTACTTAACCCCTTTGGTCATGTCTCAATTCAAAAGGCTCCAAAGGCACTTAACCCCTTTGGTCATATATCAATTCAAAAGGCTCCAAAGGCACTTAACCCCTTTGGTCATATTTCAATTCAACACGCTTCAAGGGCACCTAACCCCTTTGGTCAAATCAATTCAAAAGGATCCAAAGGAACTTAAATCCCTTTGGTTACAGTTTCAATCAAAAGGATCCAAAGGTACTTAACCCCTTTGGTCACATATCAATTCAAAAGGCTCCAAAGGTACTTAACCCCTTTGGTCACATTTCAACTCAACAAGCTCTAAAGGGCCTAACCCCTTTGGTCCAATAATCCTCAAGTGAACCTCATATTTGGTGATCTACTCTAGTCACCTAGTAGTTGTAGTGATTGGTTATCCATACAATCTGGTAGGATGGATAAATTACCATTAGGACACTTGGGTAGATGTAATCCAATTGTAGTTCAAAAATCCCCAAAGGCACCTAAACCCTTTGGTCATAGTTTAAATCAAAAGGATCCAAAGGCAATTAACCCCTTTGATCAAATCAATTCAAAAATCTCGAGTGAATCTAGTATCTAGTTATTTACTCTAGTCACTTGGTGGTTGCAACGATTGGTTATCCATGCAATTCAATAGGATGAATAAATTACCATAAGGTCACTCATAAAAGAATTTGCAAAATAAAAAATCAATCCACACAAAGGTACCCTGAGTCAATAAGACCTCAAAAATGTCAATGTTGCTTGACACATCCAAGCTCATCATCTCATTCTAGTTAAGTGACTCATCACTTTTCTCATTTTTCATCTCCTCTATCAACTCGTTGCTTGAGGGGGTAGTCATATAATTACAAAATTCATAATCAAATCAATAATAAAACACTCAATAATGTAAATTGCATTCGTCCAAGAATCATTATCAAATATAATCATATGCCCTTCTTGCTTGGGGCAAACAAAAAGCAAAAACAAATTCAAAAAAAACAAACTGGGTAGCTAAACTTCCTGATTAGTATACCTAAAGCCTAAATTTTCTATCTTCCTATGACTGAAAGGCTACCAAAAAATTAGCATACTCAAAGCCATCGATTGTGGACTCATATCATAATCTCTACTCATGGCTAAAATTTTTACTAAAATCAAATCCATCAATGAGTTGGAATCAATGATTCAATAGCACATGATCTTTCCATGATTTGGGCATCTTATGTTGATTTGTTTAATGAATATCATTAACCATCAAATCAACTATTTTAGGTTCTTTATTTTTGCTCCTCATTGTGTTATCACACAAAGCATCCCAAAAAGAGGTATATGTAGACACCTAAAACACATAATTTTGAGGAGACTACCTAAATGAACTCCTTTAAGACCATATAACCTACCTTGGGTAGCTTCAATGAAGAACACAAGCTTATACTGAGAGGGGGGTGAACAGTATAAGACCACTTTTACTTTTCTTTCCCAAATAGTATTAATCAATATAATCAATGGCAATATCAATAGCAATAACCAAAGCAATGCACCAATCATAACACACAATAGAGACACCATAATTTGCATGGTTCACCCAATGCAGACTACTCCATGAAGAAAATATTTTACTAAAACTTTATCAATCAATCTCTTTGGGAATCCTTCCCAATTACAATGTTTATGGACCTCTATCCAAAGGAAATTTTGATCTCCTAATCTCAAGTTCGTGGATATCTTCCACAGGAGAAATCTTTCCCCTTCTGCTCTAGCTAGTGATCTTCTAGAAGACTTTGTCTCTCTCATTGCACTGACTTGTGGATCTCTCTCCACTTGAAGACTCCTCACTCAAATCTATCTTCAATTATCCTAGCTACTGGATCTCTATCCACTGAGACTCTATCCTCTATACTCTGTCACCTCCAAAGCTTTGTAAATAGGCTCACTTAAAACCTTCTCAAATATTCTCGATAGGTTCATTCAAAAACTGCTTAAATCTTCTCAATAGGCTCACTTAGAACCTGCTCAAATCTGCTCAATAGGCTCACTTAGAACCTACTCAAATCTGCTCAACAAGCTCACTCAGAACTTGTCCAAATTTACTCAACAAGCTCACTTAGAACTTGTTCAAATTTGCTCAATAAGTCCTCTCTAGGACTTGCTCAAATATGCATAGCAAGCTTTCACAAAAGCTTACTCAAAATTAGTCCACAAGCCTTCTCAAAGACTTGCCTCAAATCAGCTTAACAAGTTCACACAGAACTTGTCCAATCTCATAGAATCATAAAGAGAATTGTTAGAGACTCAATATGTTCTAAACTCAATGCTAAATCAATATCTCAATTCAATATCATAGAAGCATAAAGAGAATTGTTAGAGACTCAATATGTTCTATACTCAAATCCCAATCTCAACTCAAATTAATCTCAACTCAAATCAATCTCAACTCAGCTCAATATTATAGAAGCATAAAGAGAATTGTTAGAGACTCAATATGTTCTCTTCACAGACTCAATTTCTTTAACAACTCTACTCAACCAATCACCTCTAGGAACAACTCTTTCTCACAAACCCTAGTCCAAGAATGAATCAATCAACTCAAAATGTTTCCAACAATGCTCAACCACAAATCTCACATAACAATGATACTCATGTTCTTTTCTAACTCAAGTTCAAGTTCTTTGCTCAACCAATGGGCTTCAACAACAATGCTTATAAAACAAGGTTTAATCACAACACTCAAACTAGAAAACCTTGAAGCATTTAAACCAACACTTTTGAAAAGGAAACCACAATCAATCTTTTTCTCTCCAATGATATTTCAGAAATCAACCACCATAAACAATCAATAGATAATATTACCCATACCTTATTAATGCCAAGAAGTTGTCCATAAAATCTGCCACACTCAACACAACTTTCCTTTCCAATATCAATGAGGGTTAGTGGACTTCAAATAATAATCACAAAATAAAGCATAACTCAATTTATAGCTTTTTACTCCAACTCAATAATCAAATCCACCAAAGATATATTCAATAACCCTCAAGCAAAATATTTTTCTCAAGAATGTTTCAATAATTAAAAACGCTCTCCAAATAACATCTCAACAATGTGCCAAATAAGTAATAATCCTTATTACTCCTTAAACCACTTATACCCTAAAGAAATTAAAATCTATGCCTACCTACTTATCTCTCCAAAAACCTCTTTTACTATAAAATTTATGCACAAATTTTAAACTAACTTTTAGCACCCAATAAAACAATTATTATTTTAATTTTATTTTACAACTTTAATGCATACCTTGGCACGAATTTCGAAATATCAAACACAACATATAAATCTTCGCGCCATCTTGTGTATTATAGCTATCTAACTGCTTTTATCGTTAAAGATGAGTCCGCTATGATTCAAACCGCTTGCAACGAGCGCGTTGGCATAGCAACACAGAGCTACTTCATACCAAAGTGTTCACTAATAATTAAAAGTGTTTCTTACCTTTACTTTCCAATGTGAACATTAATGTGAAAAATTTTTCTTTAAGAAAAATTGTAATAATGTGCTGGAACACCTCAAACGATTTATAAAACATCCTTAAGCATTTTAGCTGTTTGAAAAGTAAGTTAAACAAAATACGCTTTATATACGTACACATACTTTCAATCGTTTATTCACGTTTCGCTTTAGAAATAAAGTTAGCATGAATCCTTCGCTTTAATGAATCAAAGATTAACTGCTCCATGAAGAAAGGATTATAATGACAAAACCTTATTATCTTTGTGTTCCTTTCTCATATTTCATTTATCGCTTTACAAAAGACTTGGTGATGAATTTTAATAATTGTGATGTGAAGAATTTTGAATTAAATGTCTTTGACATTGGTGGTATTATTAGAAATTAAAAGCCAACTTGAGTGTACAGAACCTGCTTTAATCTGCTACACCCACTGTTTATACATGTGCTTGAGCTCCCCTGAGTGTTATGAAAAGATTTTTCCTATTTGGATGTGTTATAGCTGATGCAGCACCCGTAGCTCTGACTGTAGCAGCTGCCCTCACCACCAATACAGCTAATGAGAACCCAAGAGATTAAATGAGTGAGTCACAGAGCTAATCAAATTTATCTCAACACCCAAACCCACAATCTTTATACACTGCAGGATGCCCTACCAATGTGTCTCGCCCACAGGATACCTGAGCCCAGAGCAGTCAGCAAACAAAAACACAGAATTGCATAGTTTTAGAGAGACGAGACACTGAAACGACTAGGCTGAACATGATATTACACCACATTAAATAACTTCAGACAATAAACTTAAAGCACACACACCATTATCAATCGCATGAGATTTCAAAGATAAGCATTTACTTTTCTTAATGCGAACTACCTCTTTGCTTTTTCATGCAAGGTGCTTTTGCCATTTTTAGCTTCCATCCAAGAAGTCTATAAAATGGCACTCACCCTCAGTTAAAAAAAATCTGGAATTGAATTTTTTGAGAAACGAAGTGTTACCAAAATCATACCTCGAGTGCAAGATTTCATGCAATGAAGTGCTACCATTTTCGATTCTCCAAGCCCTCCCACTGTTGAGACCATATTGTCATATTGCTACAAGGTTTTGAAATCCATGCTCCTATATTTCGTGTAATTAAAAACATCTACTTTTGTGATCGATCCAACCCATCAAGTTGTTTCCACATCACAACAATCCATCAACAACACACCCCAAGGTATCTTAGACACCACCCAGACTTGGTCTCAAAAATACATAGTACCAGGAGATTGATCATCTCAACCCATGATGGTCCACAGACAAGGCCATCTCAACCCGATACAACCTTGGCCAAAGACTTGCTTTTTCTAATTTTCTTTTTATATTAGCATAGAAAAGTATTTTTTTTATTTTTGTATTTAATTTACATATATTTCATGTATCTCCTTTCATTTTATTTCAGCATTTATCATATTTAATATGGGTCCAACCTCGGTGGACCCTACATATGCTTTTGATACGTTTTGTGTTTCTTTGTGTGCAGATAACAGGATTCTACGATGATAAATATTCCAAGATTTGCATCCGATCAGAAGCAACGATCACAAAAAACCTGCTCTTAGATGAACTGTGTTAGCAAGGAGATAATTTACAATGCACCTAGATATTTGTATCAATGGTAGCATCCCCTCAAAGGGGATCTAATTGTAACACATTGAAAAAATAAATTTCTAATATAAATAGGGCTCCATATTTTATTGTTTTATCATCGTGTTTCAATTATATATATTGCTATATTTACTTTGTTATTGGTGCATAATTTTCTTGCTTTCATAGGTGTTGTTTGAGGATTAGGTATTGGAGCATGATCATCCCTCACTTCATTAGATGTTTTATGGGTTATCGAGCTTAGCCAATAACGGTAACTCCTTTATGATATTTTAAAATCCTCGACACAAGGTTTCTAACCTATTAAACTAAAACAAAGAAAAAATGACTCAATTATTTTAATAGGATAATAAGTAAAAAATGACAACATAGAAAATTTATACCTAACAATCAAAATGGCAGGACATGAACTATCATAGTCGTAATAAAACATGATCCTAGAAAGTGCTTTGATACCACTTGCTAGGAACCTTCTAATTAAAATAAGCACATCCATATAAATATTGCAATAAAAAAATAATTCATGAAAGAACAAAATATTGCAATATGAAATGTAAATATATATATATATCTCACAAATCATAATACATAAGCATTGGCTTCTTCAATGGGGCAACCTCCTTAAATAATTTGATTCAATACGTAAAAATATACATTCGTTTATGCACCATTGTCTTTTAAAGATACATTTTATGCAATTCTAATCTAGTGCTCAAGAGTTGGATTACATGTAAAGTGCTACCCGAGATAGAATCTTCTACCAAACAAATAATTACATTTTTTATAATGGTTAAATGAAATGATCACACTTGTGTAGGCATCTCAAGTGCCACATACCATTACAAAATATTATAAAATATCATTAGAATGAGATCCCCACATTAGAAAGGGGTCATTACATAATAATGTTAGTATTACATAATAATGCTAGGATGGGGTATTAACATTACATGACTCTAACCTAAACTATATATATGGTTCTTACAATATTCTTCCAAGGTACCAAATTTTATAATACTTCTAACACCTCCCTATTACATTATTTGGTAAGAAGATCCTTTGCCTTCATGTGCTTTCAATCCTTCATTCTAGTCTTGGTCTTTCTGTTCTAGCTTTGATATTCCTTCATGTTCGAGCACTGAATCTATCCTTCTTTATATTTATTCAAGAGGTACATATTTTTTTCTCAATACTGATTATCGTTGTCACTTGTACCTATCACACTTTGGAGTAAGTTGTCACAATAATATAATCACTCATTGTCATAGCTTGTACCCCTACTATTACCTGAATCCCATGGCTCATTATCCTTGAAATTATTATTATCAAACTTGTTATTAATATTATCGAATGTAGAATGTAAAAACTCATCATATTTGTTATTTTTATGTCTTTTTCTACCATATTCATGTTTAATTACACCTTGTTCTTTTGCCATGAGAATTTTATGTTCAATTAAATACCTTTTTTGATATTGTTCTTTTGGTAGAAGTTGATCCAAATATTTTTGTGAAAGTGTTATCACATTTAAAGCAAATATACCACTTTTGTAGGATCCAAGAGCTTCAATTTTGTTTAGTCTTTTGATAAGACATTTCTTACTACCATTGATGATTTTGAATTCTATTGTTCTTCCTCTATCCAACAATTGTGATACTAAAATTAGATTATTTGTTATCCTTGGAACATAAAGCACATTCTCTAGTGTACATTTTGAGAAAGGTAGACTAAGTGTAACATTATATGTTCCTTGTACTTGGTAGAATTTGTCATCAACAATTTTAATTAGTATACCTTGTTTCACTTGAATGGAGTCAAACCAGTATCGGTTGTTAGTCATATTATTGCTAGCTCCTGAATCAATATACTAAGAATCATATCTATACCCAATTTTTGGTTCTATTTAATTTTTTATGGTGATTCATGAAGAACACAAGCTTATACTGAGAGGGGGGGTGAACAATATAAGACCACTTTTTACTTTCTTTCCAAATCAATATCAATTAATGTCCTTAATTGCAATAACCAAATATAGCAGTGTGCATTAATAACTCAGATAGCAGTAGTAAGCAAGAGCACAAGTCACCACACACAATTGAGACACAATATTTAACGTGGTTCCCCCAATGTGGGGTACTCCACCAGATAATCTCCTTATAATATTTCACACAGAAATAAGGATCCTTATCCAATACAATGATTTCTTTGATCTGCTCAAAGCTAGGCAATAACAAGTTCACACAGAACTTGTCCAAATATGAATAACAAGCTCACACAGAACTTGTCCAAAACTGAATAACAAGTTCACACAGAACTTGTCCAAATCTGAATAACAAGCTCACACAGAACTTGTCCAAAACTGAATAACAAGCTCACCAAGAACTTGTCCAAAATCTGCTCTAACAAGCTCACCAAGAACTTGCCCAAAATCTGCTCCAACAAGCTCACCAAGAACTTGTCCAAATCTGCTCTAGCAAGCTCACCAATAACTTGCCCAAATCAAAACTCACCAAGAACTTCCAAACTCTAGCAAGCTCACCAAGAACTTGCCCAAATACACTCCAAATCAAATTCTCTAGCAAGCTCACCAAGAACTTGCCCAAATATGCTCTAGCAAGCTCACCAAGAACTTGCTCAAATCTATCCACAAATCTTCCAAAACTATCCACAAAGCTATCCCAAAACTATCCACAAAGCTGTCCCAAAACTATCCACAAAGCTATCCACAAACCCCAATATCCACAAAGCTATCCCAAAACTATCCACAAAGGCCTTCTCAAAGGCTCAATCAATCATGCTCAAGTAGTACTCAAATCTCATCCACAAATCTATCAAGGCAAAGCTCAAATATGAACTCAACAATGAATGGCAATGTACTCTTCAATGGATGACAACAATGATCCACAATGATCTCAACTCAAATCAACTCATAGAAGCATAAAGAGAATTTTTAGAGACTCAATATGTTCTAAGCTCAATTTCAACTCAACTCAACTCAAATCAATCTCAACTCAACTCAAGTCAACTCATAGAAGCATAAAGAGAATTGTTAGAGACTCAATATGTTCTAATCTCAATCTCAACTCAACTCAACTCAAATCAATCTCAACTCAACTCAAGTCAACTCATAGAAGCATAAAGAGAATTGTTAGAGACTCAATATGTTCTAATCTCACTCTCAACTCAAATCAGAATTATGGAATAGTTTGTTTCATGGAACTTGACCAATCACCTCACACAATCACTTGACTAGGCTCAATCAACTCAACTCAACCAATCACCACAAGGGACTACTCTTTCTCACAAAAACCCTAGTCCAAGCATGTATCAACCAACTCAAATGTTTCCAACAATGCTCAACCATAAATCTCACATAACAATGATACTCATGTTCTTTTCAAGTTCTTTCACAACCAATGGGCTTCAATGACTATGCTTATAAAACAAGGTTTAAACACAACTCTCAAACCAGAAAACCTTGAAGCATTCAACCAACCACTTTCGAAAAGGAAACCACAATCAATCCTTTTCACTCCAATGATATTTCAGAAATCAACCACCATAAACAATCAATAGGAGAATGTGCCCATACCTTTTTGATGCCAAGAAGTTGTCCACAAAATCTGCCACACTAAACACAACTTTCCTTTCCAATCTCAATAAGGGTTAGTGGACTTCAAATAATAATCACAAGATAAGCATAACTCAATTTACACCTTTTTACTCCAACTTAATAAACACATCCACCAAAGTCCTTTTTAATAAAAACCCTTATCAAAAATAATAATCAATAAGGCTCTCAAAAATATTTTATAACAACTCCTTATTTCTCCTAAATCTTAATTTTCAATTTCATGAATATCAAAATAAATCAACAACTCATCCACCTCTGAAATAATAATCACAACCCTTATAAAAATAAAGTTTAATTAAAAACTTTAATTATTCCTTAACCACCTTATAACTCCTATCCTAGGGCATCAACGAAATTAATTAGAGCAAAACGTAATTACCTCCTCAAGGGGATTCGAACCCCCAACTTGCACACACCACGAGCGCCTTAGCCATGGCTAAGGTTGCCACATGAGCTAGCCGCTCATTCGAAAGGAAAAGGCACGACGTGCCTTAAGTCCTTCCTCCCTTCCACGCAAACCAAAAGCGCTTCGAGCGCTTTCCTTCCAATGCCTTCGAATGCAGTCAAGGAGATTCGAACCTTGACGTAAAGCGCTGCCACACACCTTAACAAAAAGCCAATTGCCAATGCGCCACTCTGCCCACAATGTCTTGGGCTTTCGACCAACCTTGGATTTATTCGTTGTCTCCCTTTTCAAAATGATTTTCGCACGAGCTCTCTTCGGATGCTTAGCCAACGATTAACACGAGCAAGGATTAATTTCAAATGAACCTTAGGATCCCCCTTTATATAGTCTTCTCCTCATTTTCGATGACGTCGATGCATTATTGATTTTCCCTCTTTCTTTAGACGTCGGCGCTAACTTTAATTTTAATTTTAAAATTTAAATTTAAATTTTAAATAATTAAAATTTAAACTAAATATTTAAAATTAAATATCTCCATCACTGGGGCACATTTTTCGATGAAACGAAAGGCCAACCTAGGTTTTAAGAAAAACCCATTTCAAATCTGCCATCCATGGTTTTAAATAAAACCTTTTATTTTGCCTACCTTGGTTTTCACAAAAACCCTGAATTTATCCATGCTTTCCAAAATATCATTTGCCCATCAAAACTCAATGTGATCCATATGACATCAATGATTCATGTGACATCAATGACAACATAAAATAACTCAAATTTCCAACAATCTCCCCCTTTGTCATTGATGGCAACACCTCTAAAGCAAAAACCACAATCACTCGCAAAAACCATCTCTCGAGAATCAAAGTTGCTCCCCACGACTCAATACTCTCTATGGAGGTTGCTCCCCCTAACTCAATGCTCTCTTTGGAGGCTGCTCCCCCTAACTCAATGCTCTCCCCCTTACTCAAATATCTCCCCCTTTGACATCAATGGCAAAAGGGACACCTATGGGGCTAAAAGATATGACTCTTAAACTTAGCCCCCTCACCACCTTCTCTCTTGAGGTGATTAATTTTGGGGTGGGAGTACTTTTACTCCCATATCACATTGTTTCTTTCCTCTATCAACTTCCTTCCATGTTTTTTTGATATCCTTCTCTTGATGAATTACTTGATCTTCTTGTCTAGAACCTGTTTGACCTTCTTGCCTTGAACCTATTTGGAATTGAGTCCTACACCATTTTGCAATATGCCCAAAGTTATTGCAATTAAAACACTTGATATTGTAGCCTTTGGATGGTGCCCATGTCCTGAATTCATTCTTAAAATAATTTCCATATCCATTCCTTTCTTGAACCCTATATTGTGAAGCTCTATTTTCATGACCATTATGACCATGACTTCTGAATTGTGAAGCTCTAAAACCAAAACCATGTTGCTCATTTCCTTTGCACTAAAAATCTCTATGACCAATCCTGTTACATGAGAAGCAATGCCCTGAAAACCATACCTTCTTCCTTTGAAGTTTCTTCTAGAAAAATCAAACTTCTTTGATCCATGGATCCTACAGTGTATAGCCCTGTGTCCAAATCCATTACAAGAAAAACAATGTCCTTGAAAAGCCCTTTGTTCATGCCTTGGTTCCTCATACCTTTCTTGACCATTATCCTTATGATCATTTTCAACTTGTGCATTGCATCCTTGAACCTTCTTTGTAGCATCTAAATCCTCTTCCTTAGTTTCTTCCTTGCTTTCCTCTTCAAGAATTTCTTTTTCTTTTGAACTTGATTCACCTATCTCAAAACAAGATCCAAACTGAATATTTGGAGCCATAGGAACTTTGGAACTTTCCTCACAAATCTTAGGTGCTTCCTTGCTTTCATCTTTTAGAACTTCCTTTCCTTTTGAGTGTGATTCCCCAAACCTGAAATATGAGACCTTTGGTGCTTTGGAATCTTCCTCTTATTTTTCTTTATTTGTGTCAAGTAGCAACTTGGCATCCATCTCTATAGCCTTTGAAACACATGTTTCCTTCTTAGTGAAAATATCTTGACCTTTTGAGTCATGTGATGGATCAAATTTCTCAAGTAAGGAACATTTCAATTCTTTCATATTCTCTTTAACCTCTTGTAGTTGCTCATGGATAACATTGAAGTCTTCCTTTAGATCAACTGAGACATTATCCTCTTGCTTAACTTCTTCTATTTGGAGTGAATGTTCTTCTTCTACTTCTCTTATTCCATAGAAAAAACCTTCTTCATCTTCACTATCACTAAGATCATTATAATCTTCTATAGCAAACAAACTCTCAAGATTTCTTTGACCATACTTGTTTCCTTGATGTGTCATCTCATCTTCACTATCATTGAAACCATTGCAATATCCTGATCTGTGATCTCTTTGACCACACACAAAGCATTGTTCTCTTTCACCTTCTATTCCTAGGAATAGATGTTCTTCCTTTTCATCATCTGATTTGTCTCTATCACTATGATCTGAGCTATCACTTGCTTCTACAATGTAGTAAGATTTCTTTGCCTTACAAAAAATTTTCTTCTTCTCATACCTGTTTTGCTTGTATCTGTCATCTTTGTCATGCTTATGCTTTCCATATTCTTTTCTTCTGTGACCCTATTTTTCATCATCATTATTTTCTTCATGTGGACACTTGTATGCATAGTGACCAAGATCACCACACTTGTAGCATCTGACTTTCCTTATATCCCTGAAATTCCTTGAGTCCTTATTCCTTTTGATGAAGTTAGCTTCCTCATCATTATCTGAACCTCTACTTATTTCTGAAACTTTCCCTTTCTCTTTTTCTGAAGCCTTGAATGCAATCTCTTTTATTGGAACCTGATGCTTACTTACCCTCATCTCATAAGTTGTGAGAGTTCCTTGCAATTCTTCCATTGTTAGCTTGTTGATATCCATTGTCTCTTCTATTGCTGAAACCTTAGAATCATATTTCATGGGAAGTGATCTCAAAACCTTTTGAGTAACTTTTGATTCTTTCATCTCAAAACCTAGGCCTCTCATGGTGTTAGTAATCTCATCAACACGAAGTAAAAACTTTGCAATATCTTCAGAATCTTCCATTTTCAATTCCTCAAATATTTTTCTATGAGTTTGTAGTTTTGCCAACTTTACCTTGGAATCTCCTTCATAAGTATTCCACAACTTGGTCCACATCTCATTAGCTGAATTACATACCATGACCTTTGCAAAATCTATCTCATGAAGCCCACTCAAAATACAATTCATTGCTCTTGCATTGATCTCAACCAATTTCCTGATAGTCTTATCTGCCTCGGGATCACCTTCAACCCTATACTCTTTTTCAACCATTTGCCATACCTCATATCCTTGTGATATCAAGTAGTTCTTCATCCTCATGCTCCAGAAAGCATAATTGTTACCATCAAACAATGGAGCCTTATTTGTAGATGATCCATTCTATGAAGCCATCTGTGTTCTTGTAGAATCTACCCTCAAGTTATTAGCCTTTTCGAAGGAACCCACTCTGATACCAATTGAAGAACACAAGCTTATACTGAGAGGGGGGTGAACAGTATAAGACCACTTTTTACTTTCTTTCCAAATCAATATCAATTAATGTCCTTAATTACAATAACCAAATATAGTAGTGTGCATTAATAACTCAGATAGCAGTAGTAAGCAAGAGCACAAGTCACCACACACAATTGAGACACAATATTTAACGTGGTTCCCCCAATGTGGGGTACTCCACCAGATAATCTCCTTATAATATTTCACACAGAAATAAGGATCCTTATCCAATACAATGATTTCTTTGATCTGCTCAAAGCTAGGCAATAACAAGTTCACACAGAACTTGTCCAAATCTGAATAACAAGCTCACACAGAACTTGTCCAAAATTGAATAACAAGTTCACACAGAACTTGTCCAAATCTAATAACAAGCTCACACAGAACTTGTCCAAACCTGAATAACAAGCTCACACAAGAACTTGTCCAAATTTGCTCCAACAAGCTCACCAAGAACTTGTCCAAATATGCTCTAGCAAGCTCACCAAGAACTTGCCCAAATATGCTCTAACAAGCTCACCAAGAACTTGTTCAAATATACTCTAGCAATCTCACCAAGAACTTGCCCAAATATTCTCTAGCAAGCTCACCAAGAACTTTCTCAAAACTATCCACAAATCTATCCCAAAACTATCCACAAAGCTATCCACAAAGTTGTCCCAAAACTATCCACAAAGCTATCCCAAAACTATCCACAAAGCTGTCCCAAAAGCCTTCTCAAAGGCTCAATCAATCATGCTCAAGTAGTACTCAAATCTCATCCACAAATATATCAAGGCAAAGCTCAAAGATGAACTCAACAATGAATGGCAATGTACTCTTCAATGGATGACAACAATGATCCACAATGATCTCAACTCAACTCAACTCAAATCAACTCATAGAAGCATAAAGAGAATTGTTAGAGACTCAATATGTTCTAAGCTCAATATTCAACTCAACTCAACTCAAATCAATCTCAACTCAACTCAAGTCAACTCATAGAAGCATAAAGAGAATTGTTAGAGACTCAATATGTTCTAATCTCAATCTCAACTCAACTCAACTCAAATCAATATCAACTCAACTCAAGTCAACTCATAGAAGCATAAAGAGAATTGTTAGAGACTCAATATGTTCTAATCTCACTCTCAACTCAAATCAGAATTATGGAATAGTTTATTTCATGGAACTTGACCAATCACCTCACACAATCACTTGACTAGGCTCAATCAACTCAACTCAACCAATCACCACAAGGGACTACTCTTTCTCACAAAAACCCTAGTCCAAGCATGTATCAACCAACTCAAATATTTCCAACAATGCTCAACCACAAATCTCACATAACAATGATACTCATGTTCTTTTCAAGTTCTTTCACAACCAATGGGCTTCAATGACTATGCTTATAAAACAAGGTTTAAACACAACTCTCAAACCAGAAAACCTTGAAGCATTCAACCAACCACTTTCGAAAAGGAAACCACAATCAATCCTTTTCACTCCAATGATATTTCAGAAATCAACCACCATAAACAATCAATAGGAGAATGTGCCCATACCTTTTTGATGCCAAGAAGTTGTCCACAAAATCTGCCACACTAAACACAACTTTCCTTTCCAATCTCAATAAGGGTTAGTGGACTTCAAATAATAATCACAAGATAAGCATAACTCAATTTACACCTTTTTACTCCAACTTAATAAACACATCCACCAAAGTCCTTTTTAATAAAAACCCTTATCAAAAATAATAATCAATAAGGCTCTCAAAAATATTTTATAACAACTCCTTATTTCTCCTAAATCTTAATTTTCAATTTCATGAATATCAAAATAAATCAACAACTCATCCACCTCTGAAATAATAATCACAACCCTTATAAAAATAAAGTTTAATTAAAAACTTTAATTATTCCTTAACCACCTTATAACTCCTATCCTAGGGCATCAACGAAATTAATTAGAGCAAAACGTAATTACCTCCTCAAGGGGATTCGAACCCCCAACTTGCACACACCGCGAGCGCCTTAGCCGCGGCTAAGGTTGCCACACGAGCTAGCCGCTCGTTCGAAAGGAAAAGGCACGACGTGCCTTAAGTCCTTCCTCCCTTCCACGCAAACCAAAAGTGCTTCGAGCGCTTTCCTTCCAATGCCTTCGAATGCAGTCAAGGAGATTCGAACCTTGACGTAAAGCGCTGCCACACACCTTAACAAAAAGCCAATTGCCAATGCGCCACTCTGCCCACAATGTCTTGGGCTTTCGACCAACCTTGGATTTATTCGTTGTCTCCCTTTTCAAAATGATTTTCGCATGAGCTCTCTTCGGATGCTTAGCCAACGATTAACACGAGCAAGGATTAATTTCAAATGAACCTTAGGATCCCCCTTTATATAGTCTTCTCCTCATTTTCGATGACGTCGGTGCATTATTGATTTTCCCTCTTTCTTTAGACGTCGGTGCTAACTTTAATTTTAATTTTAAATTTTAAATAATTAAAATTTAAACTAAATATTTAAAATTAAATATCTCCATCACCGGGGCACCTTTTTCGATGAAACGAAAGGCCAACCTGGGTTTTAAGAAAAACCCATTTCAAATCTGCCATCCATGGTTTTAAATAAAACCTTTTATTTTCCCTGCCTTGGTTTTCACAAAAACCCTGATTTTATCCATGCTTTCCAAAATATCATCTGCCCACCAAAACTCAATGTGATCCATATGACATCAATGATTCATGTGACATCAATGACAACATAAAATAACTCAAATTGCCAACAATTCATTGTATCTTAGAACATGTTTATGGTAATATTGTTTTGCTTTCAAAAATCTTTCTTAATTAAGTTTTCCTCTTTAGACATATGTTATTTTCTAAAAGACCTTTTCGATGTACTCCTAATTATTTTCTATCTTTTATTTTCAACAATAAACCTTTGAAAAAATTTATAATTCTTTTGCTCACTTTAATATTCTCAAATCTCTTTTGAAGAAGTTTTCTTTTTAATAATCCTTTCAAATATTTCTTCAACTTTAATAAATATAATTAATTTCCTTTGTAGTAGAATTCTTTATTACTCCCAAATTTAATATTAAAAATAAAATCTTTCTCAATATAATTTTCCTTTAGTTTTTAATTCTTTGCTTCAATATAATTTATTTCATCGTTGAAATCCTTTTAACTTCAAAATCAATATTTCTTCTTTAATATAATAATTTCAATTAATATTTTTTCAAAGAATATATGTTTTATTTAAATATATTAATAATTTTATTCAATCATTAATCAAATTTCAACATAAATCAACTTTCCCTTTATCTTTCTCTTCTAATCTTCTTCAAATATTAATTTCAAAACCTAATTATTTCCTTATAACTTTCTCCAATTAATTAATTTTTCTCTCCTCAATTAATAATATATCTCCTTCCTTTAAATACTTCTTCACTCCATAACTTCTCCAAATAACTATTGTAAACACCTTATATCACCCTTTCCTTTTTTATCAAATATGAAAATACATAGAGTATTAACTTTAATTCTTTAATTTATCAAATAGCTCAGGTATTACCTTCTTGCTTATGCTTACCCTAGCCCATGCACTATCGTTCTAATTTATGTTGCTCCAAGTATTTTCTTCAGCGCTCTACTCAATGTTAATAATCCTTGTAATTATTACTCCCAATGTCACACTTCTTGCTGTCATTTTTCCCATATTCCATTATTTTCAAGCACAAATATTTTGTCTGCCTTGTTCATCTTGCACATTTAATTGTTGGTCTTTCTCCTCCCCTTTGAATTTGACTTTCACTTCTCTTCTCTATAGTTCTTCTTTCTTATCTTCCTCCATTCCAATTTTGACTCTTCAATGATTGGTAATATCTACGTCTTCACCTAAGATACAATATTAATTGTTGAGGATAACTTAGGCTTATCCACTTAAGCCTAAGTTGATTATTATTATTTACTATTCCTATTTCATTGCACTTTGTATTCACGTGAGGCATAGTATGCCCATGTTAGAAATAGGTTGTTAGCATGTTGTTAGCATGTTGTTAGATGGTTGTTAACTGTTAGAGATCTCCATTGTAGCAGTAAACGGACATCCCTAGTTAGCATTTGGTTAACTAGTAGTTAAGTGGTTGGCCATGTTTGGTGATTGTTGCAACCACTTAACCTACATGAGATCCCTATGTAATCCTATATATTACTTGCATTTCATGAATAAGATAGCTTCATACTATTGTTTCTACATCATTGGTATCAGTTAGCCTGAGGAAAGTTGCACAAGAAGGGCAAGTTTGATCCACTTTTTTCTAGGTGTTTAGTTGGATTTTTCAACTAGCCATCAAGATCCTAGGAAGGTGTTAAGTGGATATTAAAGCCATCCACAACACCAAGTGAAGCTGAGGGCAGAGGGAAGAAATTACCCCTGCACCATTTATTTTTCGAGCAGCACCAGATATGCCGAGGAATTGTTGAAGCATAGTTTTTGTCAAAAGTAAAATTGGAACTCAAGTTGAGTCCAATAGATCTTGTAGATAGAATTGGAGTCCTTCATTTGAGGGTAATTATCTACTTGGTCACTCCAAGAGGAAGGAAAAAATAGCTCATATTTTCCATGAAAAGCTATTAAATTTTATATTAATATTAATATTTTATTAATATTAATATTTTATTAATATTAATATTTAATTTAAAAAAAAATAAGAGTTGAGTTCAATATAACTCGACATAAGTCCTCCTTGTGCATGCAATATTTTTATAGAATATTTATATTTCTCTTAATATTTTATTAAAAAAAAAAGGAGAGTGGAGTTTAGGCTTTAAGCCTATTTTGCAAGTGGAAGTGGTGGGCCACAGGCCACGCAGCCCATCAAGCCTCACCGACCGACCACCAGCACCGGAAACTAGCAGCCAGCAGCACCGGTGGCCACCCACACGGCAATCGACCAACCACCTCATGGTAGCCCCAACCGGACGCACTGCCCATGTCTCGACTATCGATCAAACGATGCCCGGAGGGCCAACATCCCAAAAGCGTCCAGGAGCAAGTGCACTCTAGACAATAGGCCACCACCTACAACAACAGACACCCCTCCCTCATATTCAGCATGATTGACGAATTTCGACGATCGTTTGGCAGATAGGAGGTGAATTCTTGGTGGGCAAGGTTAAATCGTAGGCGGATCTATGCACAAAAAAATATACTTTCGATGATGCAAACAAAACCCCGATGATTGCAGATATAAGCATGAGCGCAGGCTTTGATTGTTGCACCCCATGAAACTCTGGTGATTGCAGATATAAGCACGACGTGATCGTAGACAAAAATCGGTGACTATAACATTTTTCGATGCGAGTTGTAGGTTTAGGTGTTTTCGGTTTTTTTTTCCAAGAAAAACTCTCAACATCGTGAAGCACTATCGACGGTCGTCATCGGTAGAGGGTTTGGAAAAGCCTCATGCCCTTTGTCCCACATTGATTGTGTGGGGGGCGTAGAGGCCCTTATAAGGTGCAACACATACCTTAAGAGTGTCTATTGGTTAGACACTCGACGCCGTCCATTCGAGCGCGTGTAGGGCACCAGTTGGACATGTAAAAACGGATTGGTGCCATGTGGCACATCGTGACTGTTCATGGACTGTTCCTGCCAATTTGAGCATTGACTGTTCGGTCATACCAGAGTTGATTGGGGGAATTCAAAACAAAGTTTTTATTTTGGGTGCGATAATCCAAACTTGGCGAGAAATCCAATGTGGAGGGAATATTCCCAATTTTTTTTTGAAATTTTAAATTCAAATTTGACCTTTTGGTGCCAAAACTGCAAAGAAGGAGAGCAAAACTTCGAGAGGTGATATCTTCCTCATTTTTGGTCCATTTTTGACCAAATGTTTTGCATTGTGTTGCAAATTTTTAGAAGATTGATAATTTTTGCTCCTAACCAAATTTTGGCATTGTAAAAGGGTTGATTTTTCATTGTTTTTAGTGCTAATTTGTAATTACAAAACTTGATTTATTTTTGTAAAGAGCACTAAAATAGCCCTATTTTTAGAGCAAAATTTTTGTAAAATCTAGGCATTTTGCTGCATTAGGAATATTGTCAAATTCCTAAGCCTAGATTAATATTTTGCAAGACCATTTTGTAATCCTCCTTAGTCTAGAATATACTAGGAAAAATATGGCTCAAGACCTCAGATCAAACATTGAAAACCTTACTTATGTAGTAGATATTTTAGCAAAGAAGATAAGAAATATTGTTGTGCAATTCAATCCTGGTGAAATCAAAATCCACCATAATAATGCCAACAAAGCTAAATGTGAGTTTAATATGTATGATGGATCTAGGGATCCCGATGTCTTATCTACATGGATTTTGGATATGTAAACTTGGTTTGTTTATGCTGAAATTTTGGAGGATGAAAAAGCCACATTTGCTACACTAAAACTCATAGGTTTAGCAAAATTTCTCATTGTAGAAAGACAAAGCCATAATGCCACCATGACTTGGAAATAATTAACTCAAATTCTGAAAAACACCTTCTTTCCACCAAACTACCAAAGTGACCTCACTACCAAGTGGTATAGATTGAGGCAAACCTATGGAATGTCAGTTTTTGATTTCATTTTCCAATTTAATAGGTTGAGGGTATTGCTTGGTGTGAAATATTTAGAAGATGATTTGATTAATAAATTCACTCGTGGCTTGCAATATCAGATTTTCAAGGAGATCAAATTCAATGTCTTCCTCACCTTGGATGTGGCATTCAATCATGCCATTCTTGCAGAGGAGAAAGTTGGTGCCTATCAAAAGTCTCGTTCATCATAGGAGGGCTCTTCCAAAGGTAGGAATCAACATCATTAGTAGGTGAAGAACAATTCTCAATCTTTCCCTCATTCTTCTTCTCCTCCTACTTCTCCTAAAGCACATTCTTCTTCCTTTCATGCTAAATATTCTTCTTATTCATTGTATTGTGAATTTTGTAAAAAGCATGGACATGTAAAATCCAAATGCTATACTTTTGAGAAGTTTAAGAAGAAGAAATCCCTAATTGTACAACCTACACATGAGGAACCACAAGATGGTCCCATTTTGGCTACAAGGACAAAAGAAGAATATCTTGCTTTAAAGGGTAAACTGAACAAAGTTACCCTAATGTCCAATGTGTTTGCTCAAGGGGGGCGTGATCATTTGTTTGTCACTAGAGCCCACTTGATGCATGATTTCTATGTTGATTGTATCATTGATAATGGATCGCAAAAGAACCTCATTGCGAAGTCCATTGTGGAGAAGTTGAAACTTCCCATCAAACCACATCACCAACCTTATGCACTTGGGTGGAAAGATGTAGACTCCACATCCAACATCACCCATACTTGCACCTTGAATTTTGCTTTTGGTGACAAGTTTGTGGACAAAGTTAGGTGTGATGTCATAGATATGGATTGTTGTGGACTCTTGCTAGGTAAACCCTATCAATTTTATAGGAATGCTATTTATCATGCTAAAAAGAACACCTACACATTGGAGTTGCATGGTAAAAACTACTTGATACAAAGCACTACACCTACTTCCAATTTGATGTTAAGTTGTAGGCAAGTAAGGAATCCATTGAGTCAAGCACTTATTTTAGCTCCTACTAGCATTTGTCCCACACAAAATGAAGAAAAAGCACCACCTAAGGAACATGCAAAGGAAGAATTTTCACTCCCACATGATGAACAGTCACAAGAGCAAGTGGTTAAGGAACCCACCATTCTCACTCATGAGAAATATGCCATTGATTCCATTGGTATAATTTTGGGTATACCTACAACTACTAAACCACTTGTTCCATAGAAGTTACCTTTGGCTTTGCCCACTCCCACCATTGCACACATGGAGGAGCAAGCTAAGGTTACTTCCCTTACTAAGCATCGACAGAGCCTTCTAGGCAAGGTACCATAGGAATTGTAGGAGACTCCATAGGGAGTGGTGCAAAAGCATCACAATCCTCGCTCACCATAGGTTGGAGGCAGAGTTTGGGTTCCTTTGGATGAGCGTCGCTTTCCAAAGACACCATTTTAGGACCCTATTTTGGTACCTGATCTTGTTTTCAGTCCTACAATAGCGAGTGGCACCTGATCGTCAGCTTTTGCTCATTTTAGATAGATTTTTTGAGATGAAGACTCATCACACTGGACAGGGTTCTTCCACTACTTACCTTGTCACTCGTCATGGTCACTTTCCACACATGGCTCACTGGATTCCTCACCATGAGATGGCCCATGACTTTCCACATTTTTTGAGATCATTGGGGTCCAATGCTTATATGGTTGGGAGGAGTGTTGAGGATAACTTAGGCTTATCCACTTAAGCCTAAGTTAATTATTATTATTTACTATTCCTATTTCATTGCACTTTGTATTCACGTGAGGCATAGTATGCCCATGTTAGAAATAGATTAGCATGTTGTTAGCATTTGTTAGATGGTTGTTAACTGTTAGAGATCTCCTTTATCCTCTAGCAGTAAATGGACATCCCTAGTTAGCATTTGGTTAACTAATAGTTAGGTGGTTGACCATGTTTGGCATATTGTTGCAACCACTTAACCTACGTGAGATTCCATTGTAATCCTATATATTACTTGCATTTAATGAATAATATAGCTTCATACTATTTTTCCTACATCATTAATGCTCAATTTTCATTGCTACAATATTCACTTATTTTTCACATGGAAAATCTCCTCACCTCCTTTAAATGTTACTTTGTTGGTTAAAAATCGCTCACCTTATCAATGCTCACTTTTTATGGCTATAATTTTCATGTATTTTTCATGTGGATAATCTACTCACCATTTACAAAATTTACTCTTCTGGTTAACATTGCTCTCCTTCCCAATTACTCCAATAACTTATTTTCTTCTACTAATGTTTCTCTTCTGGATAATGCCACTCTTCTCTAAAATACTCAAATACGTTGCTCTTTTGAAAAATGCTTTTATTCTCCCAAATACTCCAATACTCCCCAATAATTATCAATGGTGGCTTATGAAGGCTAATAATTAGCTAATGACGACTTTAAAACTACTATCATCAATTCAACTATACTAACATAGGATCTAGCAATATAAAATATTCACACAAATGCATACATTCAATAACACAATCATATTATTGGTGAATAGTTTAATATAAACAATGCAAATACAATGTGATGCAAGGCTTGTTCTCACTGATTACAATACTTTATCTTCAATATATACACAACATGGATATGATATTCTTCACATTCACAACTCTTTGTTAGCTTTCCAAATAGATTAACTCACAAAAACTTTCTCTAGGATCAACTATAAATCATATAAATATCATACAAGTTAACAATGAATCACAATATTGGAATAATAACAACATCTCACAAATATAACTCAAATATATTCAATATCAAAATATTACAATAATGATTCAGATAAATTATATTTCATGGAGCTTTGTCTCCAATATATAATTTTAAATGACTTTTCAGTACTTTGACTATTGCTCTCCTCAAACATTTGGGAGATGCATCCTTTCATATTCCTCTCATTAAGACAAAACTCTCATCTTACCACATATCAATGTGACTCTTCATTCTCTCTCTTGATACCTTACACTTTCTCTCATATTGACATATACATTTTTTAAAATATAAATCATTCTACCAAAATAATATTTAGAAGGGGGTAAATAATGTAATATTTCCAACACTATTGACCTTTGTAATTATATCATCTCTTCATCTCCTCAAACACCTAGAAGATCTAACTCTTCCTATTTCTCATGGGAGAAATATATTAATGACTCCACATAATAAAAAATATCTTATTGACTCCACATATCCACATAAGAACAAACCTCTAATGATTACACACACTAAAATATAAACACTTACATGAAACCTACTATATACTCAAGTATTTACATGACTCTAAACTAAGTTATTTACATGGTACTTACAATATTTTTGTAAGGTACCAAATAATGTAATACTTCTAACAATAGCATGGATATCAAATTATCTATCATAGTGAAACATTCAATGAAGCGGTTACAAAATACCCCACATATGGCAAAGACCTCTATGCCATTGTCCAAGCATCAATGGAAGCACTAAATATTGGGAAAGAAAACCATCATCCATATAGATCACAAGCCTTTGTAGTTTATTTAGATGTTGAGTAAGCTAAGGAATGAAATATATCAAAAGTGGACCACATATCTTCAACAATTTTAGTTGATCATCAAGCATAAGAAAAGGAGTGTCAATTCAATAGAAGATTATTTAAGTTGACCTCTAATCATAGCACTCACCACCATTCTTGATTTTTATAGGTATGATACTTCTAATTGGTCCACCTTGAATGAAGTAAATTTTAATTTTTAAAATGCATATAGAGATATTCATGTGGGTAAGAATTTTTCTTATTTTTATTTGCAAGATAAGCTCCTTTACCATATAGGACATATTTGTGTACCATCTAGTGATTGCTCAAATATGATTTTGGAAGCACACTTCAACAAATTAGTAGGTCACTTTAGGATGGAAAACATGTTGTCAGTACTGCAAAAGTACTTATATTAGCCCAATATGAGGAACAATATCGAGAGGTACATCATGTCATGTACCCCTATGTTATTGTCAAACCAACCAATAAGAAGCAAGGACTATATACACCATTGTTATTGCCATCCAAGGATTAAGAATTTATCTCCATGGAATTCCTCTCAAGTTTACCCATATCTAAGCATGGTAATGATTGTATTTTTGTAGTACTTGATCATTTTTCAAAAATAGTTATCATAATTTCTTGTAAGAAATCTATTTTGACTGAGGATAATGTTAAGCTTTATTTTAGTCATGTGTGGCTCAACTTTGGCTTTCCAAATTCCATTGTATTTGATAGGGATAGCATATTCTTGAGTTTTTTTGGATGATCCTATGGGGCATGATGGACACTAAGTTGACCATGTCTATGGTCTTCCATCTTCAAAATTATGGCCAGTTAGAAGTTCTGACTTGGTTGATTGTACATCTTCTTTGGATGTATAAAACTGAGCATCCATGCACATGGGATGAGATCTTCCATTACATTAATAATCGATATATTCAAGCTTTGTACAGCTCTATCAAACATAGTCTATTTCATGTTTATTTCCAGTTCTAACCCTTAATACCCGTTGATGTAGCTCTCCATGTGCAACCCATGGAGTACTCACCTCATGGACAAAAAGAAACAAAAAAAGGTATTATAATTTGTAGAATAGATTTAGCACATCCAACAATAGGTCCATGACCTATTAGAAAAGATAAATTATAAATACAAGCAACGCCATGACCACCATCGAGTCCCACATCAATTTAATCTTGGAGATAAGGTATGCTTACATCTTCAAAAAGAAATACTTGTAGGACCCCATGGAAATATCAAACCTTTTCAATATGGACCACACATCATCACCAAGAAGGTTGGATAAAATACCTTTGAATTGAATCTTCCATCTTATCTTGGTTTGCATCCAATCTTTAATGTTAAACATCTTAGGCCCTATCATCCACCTATGTTGGATAGTTTCATAGTAGAAAAATAATTAAACATTGAAGAATTGATCTAAACAATTCAACACTAGTTGAGGAGGATCAAATTGTTGACACATGGACCAAGACCACTAGAAAGCAATCCACCCATATGTACAGAGTGGTCAAGGCAAAACAACTTGGTTACCAAGGAGAATGGTTCACAAAAAACTTAGATAAGGAAATAATTTTTGCATTTGATATTAAAATTTGACACAATGGGAACCATTGCTTTTCAACAAGGATAAATGATCCAAGCATGTGATCTTTTTACAACATGGATTTATGCATGAAAATACCCAAAAGTCTATTTTTTGGTCCTACATGCACTATTAAGAGCCTAACTTTATGCTCAAGACTCTATTTTGATCTATTCAAGAAGCATTGGAAAGATTAGAGAAATAATTTCCATATGAAAGTCTATAATAGATAGATTTGTGGACGTGCTTATAAAAAATGCTCTAAATATCCTCAAAAATGTAAAACAAAATACTTACTAGAAATAGTATTTTGTTATTTTTATATTTTTGTAGCCAAAATGCATCTCTAGCTATCTTGATACACTAGTAGAAGATAAAACAAAAAAGGAAAAGTCATATGTATGTAATTTTCATTAATATGCACTTTGTAACTCATGGAAGTTGAACCACCACATTTCAATAAGGGCAACCTTCTAGCTTATCGGAAGGTGAACCACCATATTTTCATATGGGTGGCCTTCTAGCTTATCGAAAGTTGAACCACCACATTTACATATGGGTGACCTTCCATATTTAATACAATGTATTTCCAACACACAAATTTTTGAATAAAGAAATATACATCCCTAAATGTAAAAAATGCATGAGTAATGGATGCAATGTTATACCCTCACATATCTCTTACTTGCATTGTATTTTGTTTTTTAAGAAATAAAATCAGTTTGTTATTTTTATTATATGTGTGTGTTCTAATTGGTTATGTTGTATTCTTTTTTAATTACACTCTTTTATGATCTTCCTTTAGTTGAAATTTTGAGTTTCAAATCAATCAAAATTTTGAGTTTTGGATACGTATAATAGCATAAATTGATAAAATTCAAAGAGACATTCTTTGGAAAGGATGTGAAAAAAGTAGTTTTTCTCTTTGTAAGTGGGATTGAGTTTGTAAAGGAACAAATATTGGAGGGGAAGCCTTGTGGAATTGTAGGCTTATGATTTTGGCCTTAGTAGCAAAACTTGGTTGGATATTATTCAAAGATCAAGGAAATAGTTGGGAGAAAAATATTTCTTCAAAAATATATAGGTTCTCTTGATGCAATGAATCTATTCAAGAAAAAAACCTACCCTAAGGATCGACAACATAAAATTTCATATCAAATAGTTTGTAATTGATCAAGAAATATATTAGATGGTTAGTCAAAAAGGAGGATTATGCAAATTCTTGGTTTGATGCTTGGTTGAAGCCTTATTCTCTTATCTCTAATTCAAAGTAGCAACCATTCGCTTGGGCATGTCTAGCTTGTAAAGTCCCAAATATCAAATGTTATATTAATGGGAGCACCAACTCTAGATCATGGATTTCTATTATAACCTAGTTAGAGGAGATACCCAAACAAATAACAAATGAGCTTCAAAAGATGCTTCAAGAGTTTTACTTACATTTTTTTACACCAATGGATGAATTGGTTTGGAATTTATCAAAATATAGTGGATACTTAGTCAAGTTGGGATATGAGGATTTAGAGCAATCAAAATTTCTTAAACCTAATTTTTTTTTTAGAAGAATGTTCGGTTATTAGAGCCTCTTTCTAAGGCCTCAACATTCCTTTGATTAACAATCCACGTAATATTATTATAGGAGAGAGTATACAAAGAAAAGAAAATCATGGACCTTTTTATATGCCTTTTGTGAGAAGAATTCAGAAACATCAAACCATTTACTTATTCATTGCCCCTTTGCTCACACCATTTGGGGATGCTTTTTCAAAATATATGAGAATATATTGTATAGTTCCATCAACATTGATAGAGTTGATGAAATATTGGATTAATTATTTCATAGCATTATGTATTATTTGGAAATTGGTCCTACCATTTTTTGTTGGAATTTATGTTTTGAAAAAAATAATAGAGTTCTTAAAAATTAAATCTCAAAATCATGCCCAAGTTTAGAACCATATTATTACCTCTCTTGCAAAATGTTTATAGGTGTGGTTCTCAATATGGAAATTTTCAAGTGTGGAAAAGGAGATGTTATCCACTTGGTTATAGGATTTGAATATATATGGAATGGTGATGTGCAACAATGGCATTAAGATAAAGGATTTGCTTCGGTCTATATAAAATGGAAATATTTAGATTTGTCAAAATTAATTTTGATGGTGCTTCCAAAAGGAAATCTAGGAAAAGCTCATGGATGGGTGTTTTGCAAAATAATAAATGCAAAATTCTCCTCACTTACTCAAAATCATACTAAAAATCAACTAACAACTATGAAGAGGCTAGGGCACTTATAAGAATTAAAATTGCAATAGAAAAAGGAAGGAAAAATATTTCAATTGAGGGGGTCCATAGATTATCATTAATGTTATTAACAAAAATGGACATGGGGATTGCATTAAAAACAATATAATTGTTGATGTTCATCAACTATTATTGGAGGCAATATCTTGGAAAGAGCATATCGATAGAGAAGGAAATCATGTAGCAAATGATTTAGCCAATTCTAGTGTTGATCTTTGTCTTGATTAAATTTAATATTAGAAGGCAACTAGCTGAGTGAGATTTTATCTTTTAACGAAAATGAAGGGAGTTGATTGTGGAAACATAGCACTTTGAAAAATATGAAGAATACATTTGATAGAAAAGGAAGAATATCTTTGATAAAAGGGCAAGTTCTATATGGTTTAATTGACTTAACATTAAATGTAATATTATGGTATTTTGATGGAAGTGGCCCCTAGTAGAACCATATATTTTTATGGGAGTGGCTCTATAGTTTGTTTTGATATCATGGATGTAATAAAAATCATTTCACTTGCACACACATGCACGTGTATGTATGTATGAGTTGTATCTTGTATGAAAAAACTCAATACCAACAATAAAAACCAAAATAAGCAAATAATAAACTGAATTAATTTAATTGAAAACAATTTTTTAATGGGTTATATAGAATTGAAACAAGCCCACCTGTATTATGTCATAACCACATAGTGATATTGCAACAACTCGACAATTATACATCTCTTGGCAAGGTTCAAACCTAAGTCTCCTCCTTTAAAGTCGAAGAAGTTAACCAATTAAATTAATACCATTTAATAATTGAAAACAATCAATTCAATTTTATATAAAAATAATTTTTAATACTTCATATTTAAAAAACCAAATATATATATATATATATTTAATTTACAAATCTTATATTCATAATTTATTAATTATCTATTAAATATCTAAGTAGTAACTTTCAAATTATAATAAATTTATTAAACAACATTCATTATACAAATTACAACCAATATTTTAATATCCATACGTAAGTTCTCACTACTGGCTCTTCTCTCTATTGGAGTGGGCTGTTCCAATGTAAATTTAAAGTGACTAAGAAATTATAGTGCTTCTCGCATAAGGTCAACAATCATAAATTTTCTTTTGGAAAAGACAGAATTGATGACACCTGATATAGTTAACAGATGTTTGTTTCATTCATAAATAGCCTTAGCTGACTTGAAAATTGAAATAATAAATTATAACTTATTAAGATATCTTAGTGCTTCTAAGAGAATAATAAGAAATTTACTTTTGAAAAAGACAGAATTGATGACACCTGATATAATTAATGGATGCCTTTTTTTTCATAAATAGCATTAGCTGACTTGAAAATTGAATATTAATTTTGAGTAAACAATAGTACTTGCACAAAGAAATGTATGGTAAGAAAGTACGACTTTTTGAGTTGATCCTAGATGGACACATGGTAGCAACATTGAAGGGCAACAAAATTGGTAGTTGCTAATTAAAAATCATCAATTAAAAAAAAAACACGCAAAGTTTATGTAATAAATATAGTGGTTCGTATAGTTTGATAGAAAAGATACATTGTAATTAAATGGAAGATTTTAAGAAAAAATGAGGTTGTCGTAAATTAAATAAAAAATGTTTGAGCTTTAATGGTGTAGATGTAATTTCTACTAATTATGATCAGTTTTGAATGAGTTAGTTTAAGTTATAAAATTAGTTGATGAAATTGTTTTATTTTAAAGTAAAGGTAAAGTAGTTTTTAATGTCCACTAGGTTATATGGAACAATTTTTTATGAAGAATCATATTTTGGTTATCAGGGTATGGTGTACTACTCTATCCCTTTTGGATTCAAACATCGGGCCTTCTTTTTAGAGTTTCAAAGCCTTCATTGTTACACCCACTTAAGTTGTAAAATAAATAAAAATTGTAATATAAGCTTTTATATATTAAAACTTCAAGGACTAAACCTTTGTCTCTTTTATAATTTACTCATTTTTCTAAACCTTTATAATGTTAGGATTATTACATCACAAATAAGGGTGTTAAAGGTTTACACTTATACATGAGTTGAATATGAATTGTTGTTATGATAATCAACTCAAACTTGTTTGTATAAATATAACATGCTTTTTAATAATACAATTTGTCCAACACCCTTTTTTGGCAATCAATTCAAACTTGTTTGTATAAATGTAACATGCTTTTTAAAAATATAATTTGTCCAACATCCTTGCTTCTCAACTCAAACATATTTGTATAAATATAAAATGCTTCTTAGTAATACAATTTTTCGAACACCCTTGTATGGCATTCACTCAAATTTGTTTATATAAATGTAACATGCTTCTTAATAATACAAATTTTCCAACACCCTTGCTTGTCCAATAGTGGTATTAAAGTGAGATATTAAATTCGAGGGACACTAAGACATTGAAGATTTTATGTTTTCATTTCATTCTTATGTTTTGCAGCTGTTGATTCAACATGTAGTTCTTGTTACTTCTTAATTATTTCGAGGAGTTAATTGATTGTGTGTTTTTAAAGAGGTATTAGAAAACCAATATTCCTTTTTTTTTAGTAATACTTCTTATACACATCCGTCGTGGGGATTGAACCCGGGTCACATCACCGATAATGCAAGTGGCGACCTTGCCGGTAGACCACATCACATGGATACAAAACCAATATTCCTTACCAATCTCACCTTACTGAATAAGATAAAGGTGTTGGTCAAAGGAGGTTGTGTATCAATTGCCAAAAAGGACACATATAAGCAAATTTTTGCACAGTGTAATAGGTAAAAAAAATAAAGGGCATTCAATGTCCTATTTGCTTATTAGTGAGAATGAAGCATTGATTATAATGTTATGTGATAGAAGATTATGCATTATTTATTAATCATCATCAACTCAATTATAAAGAAGAGGATATTTGTTAGTTATCTTATGTTTGTTCTACAAGCTTGAACATGGAATGTCATGCAACTGCAAAGTTGTTTGAAGCATGAGAAGATATTTTCAAGGCTGCCTTTGAAAATAAGCTAGTTCTACTGGTTGCACGTCGTCAAACACTATGTTGATGTGTTGAAAGAGACATCGATATGGACTTAAAGGAGAGTCGACAAATGGTTACCAATATTATTGTGATGTCTATTGATTTTCCAATTGTTGTAGCCATCAGGAATAGCATGTCATATCATTTGTAATGGAATCGTCTTGAAGTATGGATATTTCATTCACAAAGCTAAGAACAAGTCATCTAAGTGATTGCAACCATTATCTAAAAGGTGCATGATTCATTCAAATGAATGAGTGTTGGTACTTAAGTGGAACTTTGTATATTGACCATTACATGGAGTTTTATGAGGACCATAAGTTTGAATACCATCCAAAGTGATATTTTGTCATCTTGAATATGCATTAGTTTTTTTCTAGTGTAACATAAAGATCGTAAGCATGTGCAAGGGTCATCTAAAGGATGATTAACTCAAGGTTATATACAAGTTTATGTATCGTCTTCGCACATAGGTCATCAATGAAGTTAAGGTCATCTTGGATTTGGAGGTCATCTAGTATAAATCATCCAACTATTAGTTAAGGTATATTGATTATCTTCACATCTAAATGTTTGAGAGTGGGTCAAATGCAAGGTCGTTCAGGCATAGTGATCTAAACTACCATCTAAAATAAGTACATGTTATTGTCTATGGGTCATCATGTTGTGAAAGGTCCATGAATTCTCATGTCATATGGCTAACATTGTTTAGGATCCTATTGAAAGAAGATTTCAATATATTCAATTATTGTCTTATAACATATTTTTTTGCTCAAGGGTCATCATTGTGATTATTGTTGATGAAGAAAAAAGTCACCTCGTGATGTGAATCAAGTACGAAGCGAGAAGATGTTGGACAAGAGGTACTACGAGGTACAAAATTTGATATTTGGGAAGCTTGAAGTGCAAGCACATAAGGTGTGTTTGATACATTCTGGTCTAAGGACATTCTATAAGAGAAATTGTGACCTACAATACAATTTTTTATGTGAATTTGAGAAAAATAAATTGTATTATAAATGTGTCGCCATGAGTAAATGGGTCATCTTGAATGTCAAAGGAGGGTTGTCTTGAAGTGTTAGTAAGAGGTTTATCCAAGCGAACCAAAGCATTTGAGGGCTCTTTCATAAGGAAATAAGATGTTGAAGGCATTAAAGAAATGTTCACGAGCATGAAGAAATGGAAGTTTTTAATAGTGAGAAATTATTGGAAGGCATTGTGACATTGATTTTGTTAGGGATGAGTGAGTTGGAAAATACCTAAGATAGTGGGCATAATTGGAGGCACATAGAAGTGGTATAGAATATATAAGACATTACTATGTAGAACTTATGGTGGAAATGAGGCATGCTACCATTAAAAAAAGTCTTCAAAATATTACCCTAACAAATGCGTTGTTTTGCCCTAACGTGACCTTAAATTTGAGTCATCTAATTAAAATCTAGAGGAAATTTTGCCACCAAAGTGGTGATAACACTTGAAGTAAAATGAATATTCATTATCCCACGAGTTTTCTTTGAGTTTTAATGATACTAATATTGTTAAATCTAAACATGACATTGATACTAAATGAAGAGAGCTAAACATAACAAGGAGCAGCAAAATAAATATGCAAACACAAAATAAGAGAATAACAAGGGAAAATACCCCCTTGGGCGATGTTCATACATTTCACTTTTTTCCATTAGAAATCTCAAATAAATACTACATTGCATATTCTACAAGGCAAACCCTAGCATCTGTTATTGCCAACTCACATGTGCATGCAAGGTGACACCTCATCCTTGGACTTTGACCCATATTACAAATGTGTGATTACATAGGCATTTAATGCCAACAAACATAGCATATTCATTCTTACACTAATTGGTGTCATGTGGTAGATGTTATTTATGAAGCGTGAAGCTTGTGAAGCATGTGATGGAAGGTGGTTGAGTGGGGAACATAGAATACCTCATTCTCTAGGCTTAAAGGAACACATTCCTGCTCAAATGAATAAATAAGCAAATTTTTCCTCGATAAAAATATATCCCTCATACATCATCAATTGGAATATTCCTTCCTAAATATAACACGATGTAGAGGGCTTGAAGCTTGAATGAAGAAATAGAAAAAATCCTTGACAAAGATGTATCCTTCGTACATCATCAATTGGAATATTCTTTGCTAGATATAACATGGTTTAAAGCATAGAGAACTATTGATTTATGGATATATTACAATGACATTAAATATATTTTTGTCTTTGAAAAGACAAATTTGAAGGTTAATTAAAGCAATTTTTGGTGACTAAAATAAAGGACTTGGAAAACTTACAAAATATAAATACTTTTGCCTAAATTCTGTTGTGGGAGATAGGCTTATATACAAGCATTAAAAATCTCTTTTTGAGCTTGACATATTTATCAAAATGAAGATGCCAAATGATTAAGAGATTGAGGGGGTACACCAGGTACATGTATGGTGATGATTACATTGTCTATTGGAGATGATATTTCATGAAGTGGATGTCCATTGCGACACTTCAAGATGTTTTCGATAATCATGTCATGCGAGGAGATGATGATGTTGTGTTTCTAGTTGTCCAATGTGATACTTCAATATGTTTTTGATAATCATGTCATGTGAGGAGATGATGATATTGTGTTTATAGTTCGATGATTGTGAAGTTCGTAATTGTTAAAATTTGGATTTTGAGATCTAAAAAAGCGAAGCAGAGGCCCAATGTCTTACTTGAGGATGTGAATAGATGCATGCATCACTATTCACTTTTTGACTAACCCAACATCTTTTTTTTAGCTAATATGACTTGATTGATGTACTTCATGTTATTAGGGGTATACTTCATGATTTATTTTGTAATATAGTGAGGAGAATCTAAATGTGAACTCAATAAGATATAATGTATTATTCCAATCTAGTCCAGTTGTCAAATTCTTGTCCATGTATTGAGTATTGATGTAGTAGGGAGGAAAATATTAGGATTATTACATCATCGCTAAGGACATTTGGCAAAATGTTAATAGGTTACACCCATACATTGTGAAAATTGACTCATTTGTATATATATAACATATTTCTTGATAATACATTTTTTCTAACACCCTTCTCCATGAATTGATTATTGATGCAATAGGAGAAAAATATTAGGATTATTACATCATCATTAAAGGCATTCGGTAAATGTTAATTGTATTGTATCAATCTAATCTAATTATAAAATTCTTGGCCATGTATTAAGTATTGATATAGCATGGAAGAAAAAAATATTTTGTCCCAATCCAGTCTAGTTGTCAAATTCTTGGCTATGTATTGAGTATTGTTGTCAAATTTTTGTCTATGTATTGAGTATTGATGTAGCAGGGAAGAAAACATTATACTTATTACATCATTGCTAAGGGTATTTGGTAAAATGTAAATGGGTTACACCCATACTAGATGACATTTATTAGGATGATATATAGTCTAGTTGTCACATTCATGTCCATGTATTGAGTATTGATGTAGTAGGGAAGAAAATATTAGGATTATTACATCATTGCTAAGGGCATTTGGTAAAATGTTAATGGGTTACACCCATACATTATGACAACTGACTTGTTTGTATAAATGTAACATATTTTTCAATAATACATTTTGTCTAACACCCTTGTAATAGGGAGAAAATATTAGGAATATTACATCAACACTAAGGGTGTTTGGTAAAATGTTAATGGGTTACACCCATACATTATGAAAATCGACTCAAATTTGTTTGTATAAATATACTATATCTCTTGATAATTCAATTTGTGTAACACCTTTACTAGCCCAACGCATTGCATATGAGAATTAGATTTTTTTTTGAAGAGAGATTTGATCTTTGTCAATACGTAGCTAAAGGGTTTATCATTAGAATGTGCTATCTAAGAGGATTACTTCTTTCATTCATCTTGTTCCTTCAAGATTGAGAAGGAAGTTATTAGTTATCAAACTTGTAGATATAATAAAAAAATCTATAAAGTAATTAAAGTACTTAACTTATTCACCATGTTTTTCTTTGCATTGTACTTAACTTTTGATTCATTCATTAAATTTAGCCTTTTATGAACATTATTATAATTAATAATCCTATTTTTCAATTAGTTATATGGATTGAAATATGACTTATTAAATTATATTATAATAGTTTTTTAACAAATTATTATAATAGTGTTTTCTACAATGGACCTTCCCCTTTAATGCCCCTTGTTTCAAGTGCATGTGGAGCTTCCTCCTACCACATATTTTTTGGGGTGTTTGAAAGAACGAAATGCTAGGGATTTTAAAAACTGCAAAAGAGATGCTCTTAGAATAGGTCTTAGAATATTGTGGAGTTCAATTGAGAATGTTACCAATGCGTTTCTTGATCTAGGAAGAAATTGTTTGAAGAGTTCTCCTGTTGAAGTTCTATTGGAAGCTAAACTGGACTTCCCACGGTTTGACCTTAGGCCTCCTATACCAAATCCAAGAAATAATGTGAGATGTTCGTCCCCCTATAGGTTGGCTCAAATTGAATTTCAATAGGGCATCAAAAGGCAATCCTAGGATCGCTAGGGTGGGTGGCATCATTACGAACAACATGGTTGAAGTTATTGTGGTAAATTGTGAGCATTTATCATCCCAAACTTCCCACTTCGTGGGGGCCCAAGCCGCTTTCCAAGGCATTAAAATCTTGGCTGATTTGGGATATATGAATGCTGAGATTGAAGGGGACTCAAAGAATTTGATTAATATTCTTAATTCCACTGTTGATCCAAGCTGGAATGTTGCAAATATGATGTGGGAGTCGAGAAGGTACCTCCAAGGTTTAAATCAATTCAGGGTGGCACATATTCTCAGGGAGGGTAATTCGCTTATTGACTATTTGGCCAATCTTGGAACCATCCTTCCTGGCTTTTATAGTGTGGAGAAATAACTTCCCAACAGATCTCCTAAATATTCTCAATACTAAACTCTTTTAAAGTCTGTTAGGAATTCGATCAATGGTATTTCGGCATGTTACATTGCCTTTATTTCAAAAGTGTTGACACTTATGGTAATTTGAATTGTTGGAATGCCGCACCCTCTGATTTCGATGTTCATCTCGTCTGTTGGTGGCCTAGCTTGGCCTAGCTTCTACTCGAGGATAATAACTCTCCATCACATCTATTATGGGCAACTAGTGTTGTTCACATCCTTCGATAGTTGTTCTTGTTCAAATTCAAACTGGAAGAATGTCACCCATTTTGACTCTATCCTTCGTGGCAGTCGGGTTTCAAATACTCCTTGGTGGAAATCCAGAGCTATCTCGTTGTTGATCTTACCTCTACTTTGCTTGTTTGGTTTGTGGATCCACCTTCTTGTTTTTGGTGCTGGCAATGTTTCCATGTGGTGTTTATGTTTGTCTTTTGTGTCCTTTCTTCTGAGCTAAGGTGGTTGTTTTGCACAGATGTATTTTATGGTCTATCTCCTATAAGAAAGTTCATGTAAAAAGTTGAAAGATTCCTTTCAAAACCTTCCTTTCATAATAATACCAAAAAAAAATATTATAAGTTTATGTCAACAAATCATATTAAACAAGTTATAATAACATTTCAACAAATCTTATTATACCATTAACACCCATCGTAATATTTGACAATATAACAATGATAAAAACTTCAAGTTGCTCCAAAAAGTGCATCCCATTTACATTTGAACCATAATATTTTAAATATTATTGATATTTAAATAAATCTTAAATTTTAGAAAAATTACAACCACGGTCATTTTGGATAAACAAAAAAATTATTATTAGTTCTGGTGGGACAAAGCAATGATATGACTTTAACCAGTATCCTGTTATACTGGTGACCTAGGTTTGACTTTGACTTGTTATCCTGGTGACCTAGGTTCATGTGAGGATAGGGTGTACGTGAGTATTTAATATATATATTAAAGATTTTATTGCATTAAAAAAATAACTAAATGAAATTGAAATGGTTGGAAAAATTAAAATTAAGTGTTTTTAAAATTTAAATAAATTTTATTTTTAAAAATATTGTAAAAATATCCGTGTGATGTGGTTCACCGGTAATGATGTGGTTTACCGATAAGGACGCCACTTGCATTATCGATGATGTGACCTGGGTTCAATCCCCACGAAAAGATACGTATATGTATAAGAAGTATTTACTCAATCAATCAATAAATAAATAAATAAATATATATATATTATAAACTTTTTTTTTTTTTTTTTGAAACACGTCCTTGCGGGTGAGCGAAACCTTGGAATTTGATTTCATGTCTGTCTGGGGTTCTTTTCTGTTAAAGTCACTCAGGAGGGTTCTTTTCCGTCAAAGTCATTCGAGAGTCGCATCCGGCCCCATCCACACCAGCTGGCCTAACGAACCATCGACTGGATTTTGCATATCTGCAGCATGTGAGGGGGAGAATTTTTGAACTTGGAACCTTTTTTGGGAGTTTTAATTATACACTTGCTCTCCAACTCTCCTACATCAACAAATATTTTATATTTTTAAAATTATATATAATTTATCAAAGAAATAATTTTTAAAAAATAATAAAATTACTTATCTTACCTGTTAGACATAATTATTCATTTGAGCGTTTTCATTTAGAATTGTTACATGAGCAGATACTCTATATTTTTAAAAATATATATAATTTATCAAATAAGAAAAATAATAAAATTACTTATCTTACGTGTTAGAACATAATTATTCATTTGAGCGTTTTCATTTAGAATTGTTATATTTTTCTCACACCCTCTGTTAAACTTGAACTTAAAAAACAAAAATATAATCTGATTTTTAATTTTTTTTATTAATAAAATAAATATTTTAAAGAAACTTTATCTACTTTCAACAGAGTGAAATTTTTAACTTTAGAATTGTTTTTATATTGATAATAGATAATTTTTGGAAAATTATTAAAAAAGTAAAATAAATTTCAACTTTAGAATTGTTTTTATATAGATAATAGATAATTTTTGGAGAATTATAAAAAAAGTAAATAAATTTCATCCTACACAGAATATTTGCTGCAATCTGAACATCAGCGGTTTAACTATAATTTATACCGTATTCCCTCAAAGGTGGGTCCCTGTTTTTGGTGGGTTGTTGGAGGTGGTAAGAAAGGGAGGATACACTTCTCATCACTGACCAAAATGCCTCCTGTTAGAGATAATTTGTGATGAAATGCTGCCACAGGTTTTGCTCAGATCAAATTCACAAGCATGCAATTCAAATGAGTTGGCTTTTCACTTTAATTTATCCACACGAGGCAACTCCTGCAAATCGGAGACCCTCAGAGATGAAAGCATGGAATAAGCTTGAAAGCCCCACCAAATTTAGAGCATAAAATAATTTGTGAAGTATATATATATATATATATATATATATATTATAGCAGCCATGGTAATCCTGGCATGCCAAACATCTTTCACTATATGTTGTCACCCAGCAAGGCAGAGAACAACAAAACAAACCAAAAACAAAACTACTACCCACATACAAGCCTGCAATGACACCTTGACGCCTTTCTACGAAGGGCTCAAAAGAAAAAGCAAATTTCAATTATTTTTTGATTGATAGTATAAGAGGTTTTTAAAGGATATCCGAACTTATTACAAGTAAGGTTTGGAAGACGCCCCAAACCTTATAAAGACTGAGCTGGATTCTACGAATCCAATCCAAAATGCCAATGAAACATCCTCCTAGCAAATAAGTTGAAGATTTTTATCAAGCAAATACAAAAAAATTGTCACAAAATTGTTACAGTCAAACAGCCAGCTGGCAATAAGGTTGGAGAAACCGACGTCCAAAAAATATTTAAACTTAAGATTAAATTAGAATTTGAAAATCCCACTCAGAGCTGCATTCAAATTCAAAGTTCAAAATTTGAAGATCCCACCCAAGGCCTTGAATCTGGAACCAAACCTCACCACTGGAACCCAGAGTGCTCAGAGAACCAGAGAACCAAGAATCCCACCTAAAACTGGAGCAGATCTACAGCAACAACATCTGGCCTGACAAACAACTGAACCAAAAACAACCAAAAATCACTTGTTGGAAGCCCTTCTCAGTGAGGTCTTGGGAGGTCTGCCAACCTTTTTTTTGACCCTCAAATAAAGTAGTCATTTTTTCAGGTCACACTCCTGAACATATTTGTTCAAGTCTCCATGATTGGAACAGCCTCATTCTCTTCGAGATGCAGACCGTTAAAAGAGGTTGTACTCCGTTAGCAATTTCAAAGTCAATCTCCCTCCAGGCTCCACGTATTGAATTGATCATGCTGAATGCTACCTGTGCCATACCCACCCCTGATATAATCTCATCTATTCCTCCTCACCTTGCTTGGAGTTGTTCTTGGACTGTAGACCATAGCCAATGAGAGAGAGTGTTTGCCTGCCAGGACCAACATTGATAGAATCCTTTTTCTCTTGATCCATCAGAGGCTGAACATATTTGCAATGGGGGCACTGTTTAGAAGCCTTCGAAAACATCACAAACATATGGCAGTGGACACACACAGTCACCACCATCTCAGCCCTGTCATCCATGTTCTCTTTGTCCAGAAAATGACTACTGCTGTTTATACCAGAGGTGGAGGTTCAAAACTCTTGGCCTCATTCTTGACAGGAAAGTTGAGCTCCAGATCCAACCTCAGGTCCTTGGACAACTGGCTTCTTGGGTCCAGGCAGGTCCTCAATTGCGTTCTACTGTTAACATAGTAAACACACCCCAAAAAAATAAATAAATAAAAAATAAAAAAAATTAGTATCCTCAAACTGTGAAAATAAAAATACTACTATACTAGTAACACAAAGAAATAAACAACATGACTCAAAATATAAGGAGCCAAAATAGTAGAATTTTATGTATAGTGCATGTATATTATTATTAAATTATATGAACAGCTTAAGACATGGCATATCAATTCACTGATAAGAAAAGAATGAAAATAGTAAGCGACTACACGACATGTGAGCATATAGAGATGGGTATGTAGATCCAATAAGCAAATAGATCACGATATCTAAATGGTATACCAAGCAGCATAAAATAACCTGATTACCTGAAGATTCAAACACTGCAAAGTATCATGGTTATGTGGATTCAAAAAATAGATTACCTGAAGATCCAAACACCGCTGCCACTCCAGAGGCAGTGGAGTTTTCATCTGAAGCTCCACACCAATAACCGAGTTAGCACCCCCTGATTTCTGTACACTAATATGATCATGACCCCGTTCATGAGAATTCATTTTCCTCTTTTTGTAATTCCCCTCTTCTTCAAAGGCCTTCGGCATGTCTCCTAAGGCCCCTCTGCTCTTCTTTTGTACACAAATCCCTATAGACCCCAGATTTTATGGAAGAAGGTGCGAGAGACAGCTGTGCATCCACCATGAAGCTCCCTAACTCCTGCCTGTGCATTAATTCCTTAATTGGCATCCCATGCCATACATTTTCTTCATTTCGTTAAAAAAAAAAAATTAGGTATGTTTTATGAAAATAGATATGAACAAAACCAATAATAAGGTTTGTTGATATGTTTTAAGATATTTTCAAAAAGTTTGGTTTTGATCAAGTTGATGTAAATGGATTAAATGTTATAACACTCTAAAATATTTTATTTTGAGTTGTGGTTCCCTTGTTGGATACTTTAAATCATCTTGTAAGCTCTTCAAAGTGATCTAATATCTCTTTATCTATTTAATAGTTTTACAAAGATAATAGGAGAGCTTTTGCAAAGGTAAAAATAGAAGGAAAAATCAAAGGTATTTATATTGCAAGAAATGCTATTTTTAAATCTTATCTTCAATTTGATGATAAACTTCTTATTTGGATCATGTCTTCCTCAATGAGGCCATGGAGTTTAAATCAATATAATCATGCTATGAGAAGGCTATTGGACAATTGGTTAATACTATAAAATCCAAAAAATAAATTGTTAACATTGCATTAGATTTACAATGGATTATAATGGATATTTTGGGGTTTAAAATCGATTGGTGCATCAGAGTAAGAGTATGCAGTAGGGGATATTCTCACATGGTATGGGAATCAAATTGCCTATCATGGTGAAACATTCAATGAAGTGATTAGAAAATACCTCACACATGACAAAGAGCTCTATGTCATTGTCCAAGCATCTACATAATGGAAACACTACATATTGGGTAAGGAAACCATTATCGACATAGATCACAAACCTCTAAAGTTTATTTATATGTTGAGTAAGCTAAGGAATGAAAGATATCAAAAGTGGACCACATATCTACAATAGTTTTAGTTTTAGTTGATCATCAAGCATAAGAAAAGGAGTGTCAATTTAGCAATAGATTGTTTGAGTCGACCTCTAATCATAAAACTCACAACCATTCTTGATTCTTGTGGGCATGATACTTTTAATTGGTCCATCGTGTATGAAGTAGATTTTGATTTTCCAAATGCATATAGAGATCTTTATGTGGGTAACATTTTCCTTATTTGTATTTGCAAGATAACCTCCTTTGCCACATAGAACATATTTGTGTACCATCTAGTGACTACTCAAAGATGATTTGGGAAGCACACTTTAGTAAAGTAGTATGCCACTTTAGGATGGAAAAAATGTTGGAAGTACTTATTAGTCTAAAAAGACTACAACGAAGATAGTGAAGATTTTGAGGCCTGAACCAGTTTTTAATTTTTGCAGAAGAGAAGCAGAGAAAAGACTAAGGCATGGAGAATGTCGCGATGTCGCGACATGTTGGAGTTTCGCGAGCTCGAAGGAGAAAAGAGAGCCAAGGCGCCATAATGTTGCAATTTCACGACATGACGAAGTTTCGCGGCTCGAAGGAGGAAAGAGAGCCAAGACGCTGATTTCGTGATATGATGGAGTTTGCGGGCTCAAAGGAGGAAAGAGAGCCAAGGCGCCAGAATGTCGCGATGTTGTGACAGTTGGAGTTTCGTGGGCTTGAAGGAGAAAATAGAGTCAAGGCGCTAGAATGTCGCGATATCGCGACATGACGAAGTTTTGTAGGATCGAAAGAGAAAAGAGATCCAAGGCACCAGAATGTCGCGATATCGCAACATGATGAAGTTTCATGAGCTCTAAGATAAAGGGAGGGCCATGACACAAAGATGTCACGATTTCGTGACATGTCATAGCTTCGTTGAGCAGATAAACATAAATAGAAACAAGTGCATGCGCTTTCAAAAGGACGTGTCTCGGTGACCAATGGAAGACAGTGACTGAAGCACCAAATCCTAACCTCTTATCTCTAATTCAAAGTAGAAACCATTAGCTCAGGCATGTCTAGCTTGTAAAGGTCCAAATGTCAAATGTATATTAATAAGAGCAACAACTCTAGATCATGGATTTCTATTATAACCTAGTTAAAGGAGATACCCAAACAAATAGTAGATGAAATTGAAAAGATGCTTCAAGAGTTTTACTTACCTTTTTGTTACACCAATGGATGAGTTGATTTGGAGTCTATCAAAAGATAGTGGATACTCAGTCAAGTTGGGATATAAGAATTTAGAGCAATCAAAATTTCTTACACCTAGATATTTTTTTGGAAGAATGTTTGGTTACTAGAGCCTCTCTCTAAGGCCTCAACATTCTTTTGGTTAACAATCCAACATAAGATTATTATAGGAGAGAGTCTACAAAGAAGAGATTATCATGGACCTTTTTATATGCCTTGTATGAGAAGGATTTAGAAACATCAAACCATTTACTTCTTCATTGCCCCTTTGCTCACACCATTTGGAGATGCTAATTCAAAATATATGAGAATATATTGTATAGCTCCATCAACATTTAAAGAGTTGATGAAATATTAGATTAATTATTTCAAACCTATAGCATTATGTATTATTTAGAAATTGGTCCTACCATTATTTGTTGGAATTTATGGTTTGAAAGAAATAATAGAGTTCTTAAAATTAAATCTCAAAATCATGCCAAAGTTAAGAACCATATTATTGCCTCTCTTGCAAAATGATATAGGTATGGTGCTCATCATGGAAAGTCTCAAGTATGGACAAAGAGACATTATCCACTTGGTTATAGGATTTGAATATATATGAAAAGGTGATTTGCAACAATGGCATTAAGATAAAGGATTTGTTTCGATCTATGGTAAAATGAAAATATTTAGATTTACCAAAAATTATTTTAATGATGCTTCCAAAAGAAATCCAAGAAAAGCTAGTGGATGGGTGTTTTGCAAAATAATAAAGGCAAAATTCTCCTCACTCACTCATAATCATATGGAAATTCAGTTAACAACTATGAAGAGGCGAGAGCACTTCTTACAAAGGTTAAAATTTCAATTAAAAAAGGAAGGAAAAATTATTTTAACTAAAGGAGATCCAAAAATTATCATTAATGCTATCAACAAAAATGGATGTGGGGATTGCATTAAAAATAATATTATTGTTGATGTTTCTCAACTATTGTTGAAAGCAATCTCTTGGAAAGAGAATATTGATAGAGAAGGAAATCATGTAATAGATAATTTATCCAATTGTAATGTTGATCTTTGTCTTGATAAAATTTAAATATTATAAGACAACTGACCGGGTGAGATTTTATCTTTTTATTGAAAATGAAAGGAGTTGATTGCGGAAACATAGCACTTTGAAGAAGATAAATAATACATTTGATTAAAAAGGAAGAATATCTTTGATAAAAGGGCAATTTCTATGTGGTTTAATTGACTTGACATTAAATGTAATATTTTGGTATTTTGATGGAAGTGGCCACTAGCAGAACCACATAATTTTATGAGAGTGGCCCTCTAGATTGTTTTAGTTTCATGGTTGCAATAAAAAATCATTTCACTTACGCAAACATACATGCGTGAATGTATATATGAGTTGTATCATGTATGAAAAACCTCAATACCAATAATAAAAAGTTAATTATGCAAATAATAAACTTAAATTAATTTAATTGAAAACAATTTTTTTTAAATGAGTTATATAGGATTGAAACAAGCCCCACCCAATGGTTCTGGCTTTGGCTCTTTTTTGAGAGGTCCAAGGTTCAAACCGTGACGTGAGCGAGTGTGTGAGGGAGTGGGTGTGTGGTGGATGTGTGTTAAAGTCCCTATTGATGAGCATAGCTCTCGGTTTTACGAGAAGTCATGGTTGGGAAGAGACTCCTTAACCACGTGTGTTGGTTGTATGGGTTTATCACACTAGCCAAATAAAAAAAACAGCAAGCCCCACCCATGTTATGTCATAACCACGTAATAGTATTGCAACAACTTAACAAGTATGCATCTTGGCAAGGTTCAAACCTAAATCTTTTCCTTTAAAGTTTAAAATAAAAAAAAATTAACTAATTAAATGGTATAATTAATAACATTTAATAATTAAAAATAATCAATTAAATATTATATAAAAATAAGTTTCCTTAGTTCATATTAAAAAACAAAATCTATATAATTTAAAAATCTTATATTTAAAATTTATTAATTATTTATAAAATTGCTAATTAATTAAGTACTAGCTTTCAAATTATAATATATTTAACCCAAGTGTTGTAGGTGAGTTGGAGAGGAGAGGGCAATCCTCCAAGGAAGGTCTCGAGTTCAAATCTCCACCTTACCAAAAAGCTGAATTGGGTATCCAAAAATCCAATTGATAATGTTGGTGCGGGCAGGGTCTGATGCGACTCTCGGGTGACTTTGACGGTGTAGAACCCCTGCTCGTGGTCTCTCAGACCAAGGCGGCCCCGTAAGGGGTTTTTCGCTTAAAAAAAAAAAAATTATAATATATTTATTCAACTGCATTCATTATACAAATTACAACCAATATTTTAATATCCATACATAACTTCTCGCTCGTGGCCCTTCTCTCTATTGGAGTAGGCTGTTCCAATCTAAATTTAAAGTGACTAAGAAATTATAGTGCTTCGCACTTTTTATAAGGGTTAAAATTTTAATTAAAAAAGAAGGAAAAAAGTATTTTAATTAAAGGAGATCTAAAATTTATCATTAATGCTATCAACAAAAATGGATATGGGGATTGCATTAAAAATAATATTATTGTTGATGTTTCTCAACTATTGTTGAAGACAATCTCTTGGAAAGAGAATATTGATAGAAAAGGAAATCATGTAATAGATTATTTATCCAATTGTAATGTTGATCTTTGTTTTGATAAAATTTAAATATTATAAGACAACTGGGTGAGATTTTATCTTTTTAATGAAAATGTAGGGAATTGATTGGGGAAAGATAGTACTTTGAAGAAGGTAAATAATACATTTGATTAAAAAGGAAGAATATCTTTGATAAAAGGGCAATTTTTATGTGGTTTAATTGACTTGACATTAAATGTAATATTTTGGTATTTTGATGGAAGTGGCCCCCAGTAGAACCACATAATTTTATGAGAGTGGCCCTCTAGATTGTTTTAGTTTCATGGTTGCAATAAAAATTATTTCACTTACACAAACATACATGTGTGAATGTATATATGAGTTGTATCATGTATGAAAAACCTCAATACCAATAATAAAAAGCTAATTATGCAAATAATAAACTTAAATTAACTTAATTGAAAACAATCTTTTTTTAAATGGGTTATATAGGATTGAAACAAGTCCCACCCAATGGTTCGGGCTTTGGCTCTTCTTTGAGAGGTTCAAGGTTCAAACCCCGACGTAGGCGAGTGTGTAAGGGAGTGGGTATGTGGTGGATGTGTGTTAAATTCCCTATTGATGAGCATAGCTCTCGGCTTTACGAGAAGTCATGGTTGGAAAGAGACTCCTTAGTCCTAGGGGTTTATCACACTAACCAAATAAAAAAAAACAGCAAGCCCCACCCATGTTATGTCATAACCACATAGTAGTATTGCAACAACTTAACAAGTATGCATCTTGACAAGGTTCAAACCTAAATATTTTCCTTTAAAATTTACAATAATTTTTTTTAACTAATTAAATGGTATAATTAATAACATTTAATAATTAAAAATAATCAATTACATATTATATAAAAATAAATTTTCTTAGATCATATTAAAAAATCAAATCTATATAATTTAAAAATCTTATATTTAAGCTTTATTAATTATCTATTAAATATCTAATTAAGTACTAGCTTTCAAATTATAATATATTTATTCAACTGCATTCATTATACAAATTACAACCAATATTTTAATATCCATACATAACTTCTCGCTAGTGGCCCTTCTCTCTATTGGAGTGGGCTGTTCCAATCTAAATTTAAAGTGACTAAGAAATTATAGTGCTTCTCGAAGAAGGTCAACAATCAGAAATTTTCTTTTTAAAAAGACAGAACTGATGAAACCTAATATAGTTAATTGATACTTTTTCATCCATAATTAGCCTTAGCTGACTTGAAAATTGAATATTAATTTTGAGTTAATAAGACTACTTGCACAAAGAAATAGTTGATAATAAATTATAACTTATTAAAAAATTATAGTGCTTCTAAGAGAATAATAAGAAATTTACTTTTGAAAAAGACAGAATTGATGTCACCTGATTTAATTAATGGATGTTTTTTTTTTTCGTAAATAGCATTAGCTGACTTGAAAATTGAATATTAATTTTGAGTAAATAATAGTACTTGCACAAAGAAATGGTTGGTAAGAAGTATGACTTTTGAGTTGATCATACACGCTAGCAACATTGAAGGGCAACAAAATTGGAAATTGCTAATTTAAAATCACCAATTAAAAAAAATACCACACAAATTTTATGTAATAAATATAGTGGTTCGTATAGTTTGATAATTAAATTGAAGATTTTAAGAAAAAATGGGTTTGTGATAAATTAAATAAAAAATGTTTGAGCTTCAATGTTATAGGTGTAATTTTTACTAATTATGAACAGTTTTGAATGAGTTAGTTTAAGTTATAGAACCATTCAGGAGTAAAAGCAAAGGGGTTTTTAATATTTACTAGCTTATAGGTTATATGAAATATTTTTTTTACGAAAGATGTTTTTTTTTGAAAATTTTGAAAAAACTTGTATTAAAACAAAGATCAATTACAATATGGGAAGAGACTCTTCCTAGCCGAATTCAGAGAGAACACATGCTTACAATAGTAGAAGAAGATTTGCAATGGAGCCAAATCTCCTGAACCATTAACTAGCTAGCAGGGGGGTCGGCATGGACAGTTGATGCAACTTGTCACGAAATCGCGACACTATTCTTCTCCTTAGGCCGCGAACATGCAACATGTCGCGATATCGCGACACCTTTCCCCTTTGGCCGCGAAAAAACAACATGTCGCGATATCGCGACATTTTTCTCCTTTGGCCGTGAAAATTCAACAAGTCGCAATATCGCGACACTTTTCTCCTTTGGGCATGAAAATGCAACATGTCGCGATATCGCGACACTTTTTCTCTCTCGGCCGCGATGAAGCAACATGTCGTGAAATCGCGACACCTTTTCTCCTTTGGCCGCGAAAATGCAACATGTCGCGATATCGCGACACCTTTTCTCCTTTGGCCGCGAAAATGCAACATGTCGCGATATCGCGACACCTTTTCTCCCTTGGCCGCGAAAATGCAACATGTCGCGATATTGCGACACCTTTTCTCCCTTGGTCGCGAATATGCAACATGTCACGATATCGCGACACCTTTTCTCCCTTGGCCGCGAATATGCAACATGTCGCATATCGCGACACCTTTTCTCCCATAGCCGCAAAAATGCAACATGTCGCGATATCGCGACACCTTTCCACCCTTGGCCCCGACGAAGCAACATGTCGCGATATTGCAACAACTTTCCACCCTTGGCCGCGACGAAGCAACATGTCATGATATCGTGACAACTTTCCTCCCTTGGCCGCGACGAAGCGACATGTCGCGATATCGCGACAACTTTCTGCCCTTGACCGCGACGATGCAACATGTCGCGATATCGTGACAACTTTCCTCCATGGACCGTGACGACGCAACATGTCGCGATATCGCGACAACTTTCCTCCAGTGACCGCGACGACGCAACATGTCGCGATATCGCGACAACTTTCCTCCAGTGACCGCGACGACGCAACATGTCGCGATATCGCGACAACTTTCCTCCAGTGACCACAACGGCGCAACATGTTGCGATATCGCGACAACTTTCCTCCCTTTGCTTTTTCTTTGATCATTGGCTCAAGGACCTTTCAAGACCCTGCCTAATCACCTCATCCTCAATAGCCATGTCACTATGCAGTTGAACCCCTACCTCCTTCTCAAGCACCCATCTTAGCCAGGAAGTCGGCCGCTTTGTTTAAATCTCTACTCACATAAACCGGAATCACATCATCTAATTCCTTCGATAATTCCTTAATTTGAGTGACAAGAATCCTCAACCTCCATGCTTTCAAAGCAAAGTTCCTCATGCAATCTAGAGCTCCAACCATTATTTGAGAATCTGACTCAAGAATGATCCTCTTGTGGCCCTGTTTCATTGCCCAAAAAGAAGCAGATTTGATAGCTATGGCTTCTACTTCATTGTTTGTGGCTCTTCCCAAGCCTTGCAGTTCCCAATAGAGCACTGATCCATCATGATTCCGACAAACCACTCCAATTCTGGCACTACCCGGATTGCCCTTTGCAGCTCCATCAGTATTAATTTTAATCTAGCCTTCTAGAGGTGGTTTCCAACTAGCTCTGTCCTGTCCCTCTTGCTCTTCAACTCCCTCTTCCATTGGCCCAGTAACAACCTGAGTTTCCTCTATAGCACAGACAGCTACAGTTTCTGTGACTTTGCTCCAGATGACCTGCCAAACTCCATCTAGCGAGAAAAAAATTCCTCTAAAAATTCTAGCATTTCTCTCCAACCACACTTGCCACCAAATGAAGTTTAATCCAAGCTCCCAACCAATTCGAAGAGCTTTAGATTTAAATCTACCACTCTTCCATCTTTTCCATATATTAGTCCGATTCAAGTCACCATTAACTTGAATTTTATAGCAAAAAAACCATCGCTTCCAAATCTGACGCGTGAAAGGGCACTCAAACATCAGGTGATCAGTTGTTTCCTCGTTCTTGTAGCATAATACACATTGAGATGGACTGATGATTCCTCTACATCTGAGATTGTCAAAAGTGACAATTCTGTTGTGCATAAACTGCTAGGCAAAAAAGTTTACTTTCGACCAGCCCTTGGAGTGCCAAATCTTTCTCCAATCCTCAATCGGGAATGAATGGGGGGAGGCTCTGGGAGGATCTTCTCATATCCGTCCTTCACTGTATAGACACTAAGGCTCCCATAGCCCCAAGCTAATTCATCCTCCTTGTCTCTACCTGTGAGAAATCTTTCTGACAAGATTGAAAAGGATTGAAAATCCAACTAAGTGTTCTATTATTTACAATTCAATTTATAGGCTCTAATGGCCCAAAATACATAACCAAACCCATCAAATCATGGATTTGATCCAATATGCTTAACCATAAGCTACAAAAGTGCAAAGGAGAATGCACGTAACTTTCTAAGCTAGGAGAAAGGAATAATGCTAACTATAAGATCCTTTTTAGCTATCTTGAAGTACACACTTCCTACTTTGAGTTCACACTTCCTAACTAACACTCCTAAATGACAACTAGAAGATAACTAGTGCCCACAAGTGCATGTGAGAAGGAGACTCACTTACAATTATTAATTTGCAAGAAATAAACTATGCAAACCTAGCTAGGAACTACTAGAGGGGTCATATGAGTGATCAAACATCAATCCTCATCATGCCTCCCCACAATAGAAGCATTGGACTCCAATGCTTTCAGAAGAGTAGGAAAGTCACGGGACATCTGATGAAAAGAAATCCAACGAGCCTGATGCGGCAGCTGTCCTCGTCGAGCCACAAGATATGAGGTGGTAGACCCTTGGCGAGTCTGTCGAATCTTTGTGTCATAGATCTGATCAGAATCCAATGGTAACTAAGAATCAGGAACCACGTCCACAGGATGACTGATAGTTGGTGTTGTCTCCAATGTAGAGTCAAAATACAACTTCAAAAGATCTACATTGACGACGTCATGAATTCCCAAGTGTGCGGGAAGATCAAGGCGGAAAGCATTCTCGGACACCTGTTGAAGAATAGTATAAGGCCCATAGCGAATCGGTTTGATTTTACTATGAGTCTTATCAAAAAAACGTCGCTTGTCAAGATGCAACCAAACTTTGTCACCAACCTGAAATGGATGAGGAATTCGATGTCGATCCATGGCCTTTTTCTGTTGCTGTTGTGTCTTTTGCAAAATCTCAACCACCTTTGATTGCAGATTGTGCAAATGCTGAATAAATGAGTGTGCCTTGTCTTGCTCCTTCTGAAGATGTGAAGTGACAGGAGAAGGCAAAGACAAAGGTAACTCATAAGGTGCCAAGGGCTGAAATCCCATACAAACCTCAAAGGGTGAATGACCTGTAGAAGAATGTAGGGCCCTATTGTAGGCATGTTCAATATGAGTGAGACTCAAGTCCCACTTTGTTGGTGAAGCGTGATGATAGATTCGTAAACTTTGCACAAGGGTACGGTTTACCACTTCGATCTGCCCATCCGACTGCGGATGATAGGCGATGGAAAAGTTAAGGGAAACTCCCAAAATTTTCCACAAAGAATGCCAAAAGTGACCCACAAAGCGTGAATCATGATCCGATATAATGCTGGTAGGTAGACCAAAGGAACGCCAAATGCTGTCAAAGAAAAATTGGGCTAAGTCTGCTGCAGAACTTGTCTTGCGGCATGGAATAAACTTAGCCATTTTACTGAATCTGTCAACCACCACGAACACACAATCATGTTGTCGCACTGTCATAGGAAAACCACTAACCAAATCCATGGAAATGCTTTCCCAAGGATGGGAAGGAATGGGCAAAGGCATGCCTAAGCCAAACTTCCTGTTAGCTGGTTTTGAGCGACAACAAACTGCACACTGTTTGAGAAATCTCAACACATCCCTCTGCATTTTAGGCCAATAGAAAAATCTTTGCAAGTGATGAAGTGTTTTGTGCTTCCCAAAGTGACCACCATAAAGTGTAGAATGAGCTTCCTTAAGAAGTGACACTCTAGGCTCACAAGGAACACAAACCTTGTCCAATTTGTAAAGAAGTCCTTCTTTGATGTAGAAATCTTGGAAAGGACGCAAATTGGAAGAAGAAGGCTTACTCACTTGCTCAAATATTTTCCCAAAATCAGGATCCCGTGAATACCGATTAGGCCAAGTCTGAAATCCCAAGTGTGAAGTGGACATAACTGTTAAGGCAAGAGCGGCTGGAGGCCTACTCAAACAATCAGCAACAGTATTACTCTTCCCCTTTTTGTACTTGATCACCAAGTGAAATTGTTGGAGGTAAGAGGCCCACTTCATATGTCTTGATTCTTCAATTTTACTTTGAGATTGTAAAAACTTGAGAGGCATATGATCAGTGTGTACTACTGTATCTTTTCCCAAAAGATAATGTCTCCAATACTTGATAGCTTGAACTAATGCATACAACTCCTTGTCATATGTAGAATAGTTCAACTTAGCAACAGAAAAAGTTTCTGAATGATAAGCAACTGGATGACCATTCTGTTTTAGCACAGCTCCTAAGGCAACTTTAGAGGCATCCGTTTCAATCTCAAAAGGTTGAGAGAGGTCGGGTAAAGTTAACACAGGTGTTGTACAAAGTTTCTTTTTGAGTTTCTCAAAGGCAATCTCTTGGCTTTTCTCCCAATGAAATGGAACTTTAGACTTAGTGAGATAATGCAATGGAGCTGCAAGGGTGGAATATTGAGGAATGAACTTGCGATAAAAATTCGCAAGTCCTAGAAAACTCCTTAACTCAGTGAGAGTTGTAGGAGGGGACCACTTAAGTAAAACATCAACTTTTATGGGATCTACCTGAATTCCACTTTCACTAATCACATAACCAAGGTAAGAAACTGAAGTATTGCCAAAAGAACACTTGGAAGAATTGGCATATAATTGATTCTTCGCAAGAAGATCAAGTGTTTGCTGGATATGCCTAAGGTGTTCCTCCCAAGTTTTTGAGAAAATCAATATATCATCAAGATATATTATTACAAATTTGTCAAGTACATCACGAAATACATCATTCATCAACCTCATGAAGGTTGCAGGAGCATTAGTAAGACCGAAGGGCATGACCAACCATTCAAAGAGGCCCATCTTCGTCTTAAAAGTTGTCTTCCATGTATCCTCAGCTTGGATACGCACTTGATGATATCCACTTTTGAGATCTATTTTTGAAAAGAACTTAGCTCCTTGAAGCTGATCTAATAAATCATCAATGCGTGGTAATGGATATCTATTCTTTACAAAAATTCTGTTCAAAGCACGAAAATCAATGCACAATCTCCAAGTGCCATATTTTTTTAAGAACCAACAAAATAGGTGAGGCACAAGCAGTACTTTCCTTAATGAAACCCTTAGACAACAAATCTTCTATTTGCCTTTTTATTTCTTCATTTTGCAAAATAGATTGTCTATACATGGGTGCATTAGGTAGTGAAGAACCAGGAATGATTTCAATGTTGTGATTAATTGTGCGAATTGGAGGAAGAGACTTTGGCTCCTGAAATATGTGTGAATAACTTTGCAATATTTTATCCATTGAAGAGTGTTGCTTTGGAATGGATGTGGATGTAGAAGTGTTTTGAGAGCGAATGAAAATTAGAGCAACATCACCACCTTTTTTAATTACTCTTTTTGTTTGCTTGGAACTTAGAATGATGTTAGGAGTGTTGGTGCTTTTAATGAGAAAGACCTTACCATATTTTTGAAGTGTGTAGGTTCTTTTGAAAGCATCATAAACAGACTCTCCTATCATACCGAAAAGGTTGTCCAAGCAAAATCCCACAACAATCCATAGGAGTCACATCACAAGTGACTTGATCTATGAAATGTGGGCCAAGTGCAAATTTTAATGTGCAAGTGTGAGTGATTTCTGAGCCTCTTCCACTATCCTTCCAACCCAAAGAATAAGGTTGAGGATGAGGCTCCATAGGTAACTTCAAACGCTCGACAATGGACCTCGCAATTAGATTTTTCTGCGAGCCATTATCCACTATACAATCTGTTGCAAAATTATGGAGCAAATGAGCTCGAGTGATGAACAAAGCATCACGAGCGCCCTCTGATGAACTTACATTTACCAAGGTAACCTCATTGAGCTTACCTCGTAATTTCGTGTATACTCTACTCTCTCCTACTGACTCAAGGGGACCTTTAGAAGCATCCTCCTCTTGAGTAGTAATGACTAAACTTTTCTTCTTAAGCTTGAAACAATCAGCTTTTTCATGACCTTTCTTCTTACAATAGTTACAAAACTTTTTAGAAGAAGAAGAAGGTTTAGAAGAAGAAGAAGAAGAAGAAGAAGGAGTAGAAGCGGAAGGGGAAGGAGAAGAAGGAGATGGAGAAGAAACATTCTTCTTTTGAGCAAAATTCTTCTTTTGTGAGAAAGAATTATTCCCTTTTGATGAGTTTGCAACCACTTGAGGAGCAGGTGTGCGGAATGCCTGCGAGTGCGCTTTGAACTTGTCCTCCGCAAGTTGCGCCTGGTTGAAAATTGAATCCAATGTTTCCATAGAAACAAACATAATTTCTCTGTACAAGTGCTCTAACAAGCCACTTTGAAATTTGAGAATCAAAGTTGGAACATCATCCTCCACATTCACAAGTATCCTGTACCTGTTGAACTGAAAAATATATTCCTGTACAGTCATATTAGTTCCTTGCCTAAACTGAAACCACCTAATTACCAAATCCTTAGAATAATTGGAAGGATAAAAATTGGTTTTCAGACAGTCTACAAGTTCATCCCAAGTAGTGAGTTCATCATGACCTCTTTTTCTTTCTACAAGGACTTTAGCTAAACCAGAAAGTTTTAGCTTAGCATAAGGAACCACATCTTCATCTGAAAGTTGAGAGTAAGAAAACCAAGAACTCATGTCAAGAATCCAACTATTCAAGACATCAGGGTTCCTGGATCCATCATAAAATGGAACTTCACAACGAACTCTCAAGCGAGAATCATGAGCAGAAGTTGAAGCATTATGCACAGAAATGTCATTTACCTTCATGGCAAGATTGCCAAGGACTTCTGCCATGGTAGTATCATTAGCTTTATCTGCTAAAGCATTTACAACATGGGCAAGTTCTGCCACTTGGGCAGCCAAGTCAGAAGCCATGTTCAACCGGGTATAAGCCAGGAGTAAAAAAATAAGAAAGCACTAAATCAAGGGAAAAATGGAAATTTTCCTTGTTACAATGGAGTGCCTCTGAATTTTGAAAATTACTCCTAAGGCTCAAAATTTGAAATTTTAAACTAACCTAAGGTGCAATTTATAATTTATTAATTTAAAAATAACTTAAGTAAAAATTAAATTTAATTAATCAAAGATTAATTAATTTTAATTAAGTTATTAAAAATTAAATTAATAAAAATAAAATTTAACATGCAACCTTAGAATAGTAAAAATTAAAAAATTACAATAAATTACCCTTGAAGTTGCTGCCTAAACTGGAACTGCACTGCACTGAACCTGCATGAATTTTTGAAATGTTCAGTTGCACGTTTCTCGAGGTGCAAAAAACAAATAAAAAATTGCATGGCATAGTTCCCGAGGCAATGTGCACTTTGCCCAATGGGATCTATAAAAATTTATGGGCCCTTGTGCAGTTGCCCCTTGGTGCACAGAATCCAGCACCCTTCGTGCAGGTTGAAGACTGCACGCGTGCAGTTTGCGTAGGCGACGATCGTGTGTCAGGCTCGACAACAGCCGATAGCACAGCCTCCCCATAGGCACACGAGCCAAATGACGCGTCGACGTCCGTGACTACGGACGGACAACGCCACGCTCGACAGGCGGCGGACCTGATAGCCCTCGTCGATCTGTCACCTGGCAGGCAGACCGATCTCGTGTCGTCCCCAGTCGCGCGTCGAATCCGCCCTACAAATATTCAGTGGACGACCCACCTTGTCGGGCCTTAACACAGTCAACGTCCGTCGATAGCCGTCAGGATACGGCTGTCGATCGGCTACCGTATGGCAGCCGACGTCAGCAAGCCTCGGCTCCTGCTGAGATGGGGCCGAGGCAGGCCAAAAAAATAATATATATATATATATATTTTTTTACAATATTTTTAAATTAATATATTAAAAAAATAATATATTAATTAAAAATTTTAAGTTTTTCTAATAACAACAATGAAATTTTTAAAATTAACCAGGGTGGCTAATTTAAAAACATTGAAAAAAAAACTTAAACTATTACAAATGTTACCAAGATCCTTCAGTAGCTCTCCTTTCAAGATCCGGTCGACACACGACCAGCGTTTGAAAGGCAACCAGACCCAAGTCGACACACGACCTGGTATAGATGACTCCTCCAGCTTCAAGACTCAAAATGGGGGGCGATGAGACAAATGGCTCCCTAATACTAATTGCACCGTAGGAGTAGTCCAATCCCTTCCAAGGGATCTTTGTAAGGAAAGAAAACGGGGTAAACTTTTCCTATACCTCTTCAGCATAAGCAAAAAGTTGGAACGAGGATTTTGACGCCTAAGGAACTTCCTTCTACGTATGGTTTTCAAGCTCCCCTTGAGCTTGAACCGAGTCCTCAATGAGAAAAAATTTCTCATAAAAAAATTATCTCTTATCCTCTCACCTCACAAGCCCTAGTGCAAACATGAACTAGGCTCTGATACCAATGAAAAGGATTGAAAATCCAACTAAGTGTTCTATTATTTACAATTCAATTTATAGGCTCTAATGGCCCAAAATACATAACCAAACCCATCAAATCATGGATTTGATCCAATATGCTTAACCATAAGCTACAAAAGTGCAAAGGAGAATGCACGTAACTTTCTAAGCTAGGAGAAAGGAATAATGCTAACTATAAGATCCTTTTTAGCTATCTTGAAGTACACACTTCCTACTTTGAGTTCACACTTCCTAACTAACACTCCTAAATGACAACTAGAAGATAACTAGTGCCCACAAGTGCATGTGAGAAGGAGACTCACTTACAATTATTAATTTGCAAGAAATAAACTATGCAAACCTAGCTAGGAACTACTAGAGGGGTCATATGAGTGATCAAACATCAATCCTCATCAAAGATTTTAGTCATGATGGGTGCCAACTCCGGAGGGATTGAAATTGGCCACTCCTCCAACTTCTTAAACTGCTTAAACTTATACTCCCCCAGATGACTAGTGATGAAATAACTTTCAATACGGATCCATCCCTTGGCTTCAATGGCTGCTTTTATTGGTTGTAATTCTAGAAATTCAGCAATGATGGGTGGGAACTGATCCCAAGAATCTGTCCAAAAATGAGCCTTCTCCCCTCTTCCCACTTTCCAAAATAAGTGGTCTTTAACAACCTGAGACCCTAACTTGAGAGCCTGCCAAACTAGGGACCCAGTACCATCCAAGGGGATGCAAGCTACATAGTTTGGGTTGGCCTGTCCTAGGTATTTGCTAGTTAGGATTCTACTGAAAAGGGAGGTGGGTTGGGAGATCCATCTCCAGTACAACTTTCTAGTAAAAGCTTTATTATTCAGCTTAGATTTTCTCAAACCCAGACCTCATTTAACCTTGGGCTAGGTAACTTTGTCCCAGCCCACTAAGGCCCACTTTCTCTCTCCCTTTGCTCCTTCCCATAAAAACTTTCTAGCCATCCTGTCCAACTCTTTCCATATTGTAATCGGGGCAGCTAGGATAGAGAATTTGTAAATTGGCATGGCTTGAATGACTAACTATAAGAACGTTAATTTGCCACCATAACTTAACCACTTGTGAGACCAATGATTAATTTTGTCCTTGATACACTCCAACAGATTCCTCCATGTGTCTAATTTTAGCTTCTTAAAGTGCAAGGGGACCCCCAAGTAAACCACTAGGAGAGAAGTCCTTGTGAATCCCGGGATTTCTAAAATTCTGTTCGAAGCCTTTGCTCCAGTTAAAAAATACCACTTTGGATTTATTGTCATTAATGACCTGTTGAGTAGCCCTGAGATAGACATTAAGAGTATCCCTAATCATTCTTGCTTCCCTGAAGCTGGCCACTCCCACAAAACCAGTGTCATCCACAAACTACAGGTGCGTTAAAACTTCGTCACCCACCCTGATACCCAATAATCTACCTTGTTGTCTTCTCCTCAAGAAAAGTCTGCCAAGACCTTCAACCAAAATGAGAAAAAGATAAGGAGAACATGGATCCCCCTGGCACAGTCCTCGAGTAGCTCCAAATGGTTGCGAAGGAAGGCCCTTGATTAGCACAGAGTAAGTCGGGGTAGAGACATAGCTCATGACCCACTCTATCCGAGTCCCGAGAGAAACCAAAGGCTGCCATCATTTTAGCTAGGAAAATCCATTCAACCCTGTCATAAGCCTTTGACATGTCCAGGTTTATGAACATCCCTTTATTACCAGAAGTGTGCATTGAATGGATTGCTTCCTGGGCCACAACCACCCCATCCAGAATCTACCGTCCCTCAACAAAACCCCCTTGCTCAGAGGAGACAATGTTGTGAAGAAGAGGTTTAAGGCGCTCAACCATTACCTTTGTGATTATTTTGTACAACACATTACATAAGGCAATAGGTCTATAATCTAAAATATGAACCCCCTCCTCCCATTTTGGAATTAAGGTAATGAAAGTGTGGTTTATAGCTTTAAGCATTCTCTTATTTTCTCTGGACTCTTCTACAACAACCATTACATCTTCCTCTAAGTAGTCCCAAAAAGCCTAAAAAAACTCAATTGGGAAGCCATATGGACCTGGAGTTTTACCAGTGCTCATTCCAAAGATCACAGTTTTCAATTCATCTTTATCAATGGGTTTGAGGAGGGCCTGATTTTCATCCTCAGAGATAACAACAGGTATGACAGAAATAACTTCATTTTGGGCCTCTACATCTTGTACCACACTTTCCTTAAAAATATTAGAAAAATAATCCATAGCATGGGAATGCATACCTGGAAGTGTATCAAAGGAATGACCATTCTCATCTTGAAGGGCCTCCATCTTGTTCATCTGTCTTCGAGCACAAGCAGTCCGATGAAAGAATTTTGTATTTCTGTCCCCTTCTAATAACCAAGTGGTTCTTGCTCTCTACTTCCAATAGGTCTCCTCCTGGTTGTCAATGTCCTCAACCTCGTATCGCGAGGCATCATCCTCGGCTTTGAGCTGGTCTCGTAATTACGCCTTCTCCGAACTATTTTTGGACCTCATCCCATCCGGCCACCAATGGAGCTCTTTGGGCCTGGAAGTCAGTTTTATTAGCACGCCTCCAATACTTCAACTGAGTTTTGACATATTGTAGTTGTTTGTGGATTCTGAACATTGCTCTCCCATAGGCTGGGCGGCCTTCTTCCAACCACTATGGAATTTTATATCGAAGTTCTTCTTTTTGAAGCCAAAAATTCTCAAATCCGAAAGGTTTGTGATGCTTGCCCCATCCTAGTCCCGCCTTCCAACGAGAATGGGACAGGTGATCTGAAACTGGGCCTTCTAAAATCTAAAAATTTATATTCCATTTTACAAACGCCTCCTCTGAAACCAGAAAACGATCTAGATTAACCTTCCTGCTATGTGGCTCCCACATTTTATTAGTCCAAGTGTAGTTAATGCTAGGACATTTAATGTCCACTAAGTGCAAAGCCTGGACTTGGGCAATCATGAAACGGTCCCCTGGGTCCAAAAATGGTGTTCCCACTTCCTGATCTCTAGAAGATAATTTAGCATTAAAGTCCCCCGCTATAATCCAGTCTAGATCTTCCCTTAAGGTTCGCATGTTATGCACAACCTTCCACTGCCGCCTCTGACCATCTAGGTTTTGAGACCCATAAAAGTTTGTGATTAGAACGTGTTTTGTAGTGACATTATTCCTAAAAAGAGAAGTGAGAACACCCCTCCAGGAAAAATGTGCTATTGCAGACCATTCAAGAGAGTTCCACAGAGTAACAATCCCCCCTGAGGCACCTTGGGAAACCACATCCATATGACCAGCACCCCTCCAAATTATGTTGATTGTTTTGGACATAAGATCTAATGACATCTTAGTCTCCTGTAAAAGCAAAAAATCAGTATTACGATTCTCTAAAAGTCTTCAAATAGCATATTGATGGGTTCTGCTGTTTAAACCCCTCACATTCCATGATTGTATAAGCATTGGTTACCCTGGGAGCAATAAGAGTCTATTGTCCTCACCGATCCTCCCGTGATCAGTTTGTCTCCTTGGGCTGCTAGCAACTCCTTATTGGATCTTCTACCTACTCCCTGAGAATTGCTGTTTTTTGATCTTTTTTCTACCTGGGTTATCCCCAAAGTTGGCATTTCCCTGTTCTTCTCTGCTATTCCCATGCTGACATCTTGAGATACTGTCTGCTCCTGGTTATGCACTACTAAAGCCCCTGAACACACTGGCTATGATACCTCACAGAGTTCAACTACCTACTGTATGACGGGAGGAGATGAGAGAGGGAGTTGCCCGAGAATATTAGAATTTTCCTTATTACCCTCCATGCCCTCCATAAATTGTTCCTCTTTGTCAACTAGTGACTTAAATATCTCATACCTATTGGCAGGTCTGAGATGGAATTGCTCCTTTCCCTCTTTTTTCTTTGTCCGTATTTTTCTTCTGGGCTATTCAAAACCCTCTCTCTGAGCTTCCTGGCCCTGAACGGTGCTATTAGAATCTTTATTAAGTGTTGCCTTATCCTCTTTAGGCAGGTTTGGCATTCCTAAAGGGGCCTCCATTTTAGCATTCATATTATCAGGGCAAAAATGGGCCAAATGTCCATGTTTGTGACAAACCCTACATCTAAAGGGTAGGGCCTCATAGTCCAGTTGTTGAATCCAGGAGAGTCCTGCCAATTCAATTTCCATATCTGTCGGCAAAGGCTGGCTAAGATCCATCTCCACACATATTCTTGCATACACCGCCATGCTCCCTTCAATTGTGTCTCTGGCAACACCCAGATGTCTTCCAATAGAATTGCCAATCCTTACCAACACCTGCTCACTCCAGAATTCCATTGGAAGAGCATATAGTCGGATCCATACTGGGACAATAGTAGGTTCAACTCGGGGATCGAATCCCACTCTCCATGGTTGAACAAATAGCCCTGTCGGGCCATGATTTTTCTTCTCTAACTCGAAAGCCTTATTTCTATCGGCCAAAGACGAAAAGCTAACAATAAAATATCCATTGCTAATAAACCACAATGAATACTCACCGTGAGGCTCCCAGTTTTGGCGGATCCAAGAGTGCAAAAAATTCAAGGAAGGACGTATACCCATGAACTTGCAGATTAAATCATGATTAGCTCTGTAAATGACTGATTATTCAACCATACTTGGATCGATGACAATTTTTGGCCTGGTTTCGGCCTGTGGCAAACATCCATTCACACGATGTGTTGTCGACCTATTCCCAGCAGCCGTGAAGAGCATTTTATATGCCATTTTTTGAGCTTCATCGTTCTTTGGAGGAGAATTTTCTTTAAACAAATCTGCGTATGAGCTGCTACTCCATGGAAAAGGAGTCGGAGAAGTCCCCATTGGACCCTCTTGGGGCACCGATCTAGCCTTCAGATCCACCGAACCCCGAAGGCACTTCTGCAATCCAGCTGATGCCCTAGATTTTTTTAAGTTCCAGAAACCCTAGTTCAGAGGAAAAAATTGCCAGAGCTCCTAAAACTCTTGAAGGATGTTGTATAGATGTTGTTTACCTAATATATATTTATCCAACCATATTTTGGTTATGGCAGTATGTTGTACTACTCTACCTCTTTTGGATTCAAACATCAGACCTTTTTTTAGAGTTCCAAAACCTTCAGAGTTACACTCACTTAAGTTGTAAAATAAAAAAATTGTAATAAAAGCTTTTATATATTTAAACTTCAAGAACTAAACATTTGTCTCTTTTGTAATTCACTATTTTTTTTCTAAACCTTCATAATTTTAGGATTTTTACATCACAAATAAGGGTGTGTGGTGAAGTGTTAAAGGTTTACACTTATACATGAGTTGAATACAGGTTGTTATAACAATCAACTCGAACTTGTTTGTATAAATGTAACATGCTTTTTAATAATACAATTTATCCAACACCCTTGTATGGCAATCAAATCAAACTTGTTTGTATAAATGCAACATGCTTCTTAAAAATGCAATTTGTCCAACACCCTTGCTTCTCAACTCAAAATTGTATGTATAAATGTAACATGCTTCTTAATAACACAATTTGTCCAACACCCTTGTATGGAATTCTACTCAAACTTGTTTATATAAATGTAACATGCTTTTTAATAATACAATTTGTCCAACACCCTTGCTTGTCCAATAGTAGTATTAAAGTGAGATATTAAATTCAGGGGACACTAAGGTATTGGAGATTTTATGTTTTCATTGCATTCTTATGTTTTGCAGGTGGTAATTCAACATGTAGTTCTTCTTGTTACTTCTTAATTGTTTCGAGTTAATTGATTGTGTGTTTTTAAAGAGGCATTAGAAACCAATATTTCTTGTCAATCTCACCTTACTGAACAAGAAAAAGGTGTTGGTCAAAGGATGTTGTGTATCAATTTCCAAAGAGATCACGTATATAAGAAAATTTCAACACAGTGTAATAGGCAAAAAGATTAAAGGATGTTCAATGTCCTATTTGCTTATTAGTGAGCATGAAGCATTGATTAGAATATTATGTGATAGAAGATTGTGCATTATTTAGTAATCATCGTCAACTCAATTATAGAGAAGAGGATTTTTGTCGGTTATCTTGTGTTTGTTTTGCAGGCTTGAACATGGAATGTCATGCAACTACAAATTTGTTTGAAGCATGAGAAGATATTTTCAAGCTTGCCTTTGAAAATAAGCCAGTTCCACTGATTGCATGTTGTCAAAAATTATGTTGATGTGTTGAAAGAGACATTAATGTGGACTTAAAGGAGAGTCGACAAATGGTTATCAACATTATTGTGATGTCTATTGATTGTCCAATTGTTGTAGCCATCAAGAATACCACGTGTCATATCATTTGTAATGGAATCATCTTGAAGTATGGACATGTCTTTCACAAAGTTGAGAACAATTCATCTAAGTGATTGCAACCATTATCTAAAAGATGCATGATTCATTCAAATGAATGAGTGTTGGTACTTAAGTGGCACTTTGTATATTGACCATTACATGGAGTTTTTGAGTACCATAAGTTTAAATACCATCCAAAGTGATATTTTATCATCTTGAACATAAAGGTCATATTGAGCATGTGCAAGGGTCATCTAAAGGATGATTAACTCAAGGTCGTATACGAGTTTATGTATCGTCTTTGTACATAGGTCATCGATGAAGTTAAGGTCATCTTGGAGTTGGAGGTCATCTAGTATAAATCATACAACTATTAGTTGAGGTATATTTGTCATCTTCACATCTAAATGTTTGAGAGTGGATCAAATGCAAGTTCATTCAAGCATAGTGATCTAAACTACCATTTAAAATAATTACATGTTGTTGTCTATGGGTCATCGTGTTGTGAAAGGGCCATGAATTCTCATGTCATTTGGTTAACGTTGTTTAGGATCCTATTGAAAGAAGATTTCAATCTATTCAATTGTTGTATTATAATATATTTTTTTGTTCAAGGGTCATCATTGTGATTATTATTGACAAAGACAAAAGTCACCTTGTGATATCAATAAAGTGTCAAGCGAGAAGATGTTGGACAAGAGGTGCTTTGAGGTATAAAATTCGACATTTGGGAAGCTTGAAGTGCAAGCACATAAGGTGTGTTTGATATATTCTGGTCTAAGGACATTCTATAGGAGATTTTGTGACCTACAATACAATTCTTTATGTGAATTTGAGAAAAATGTGTTGTATTATAAATGTGTTGTCATGAGTAAGTGGGTTATCTTGAATGTCAAAGGAGGGTCATCTTGACTTAGTGGAATTTTGTGGATGAATTTGTGAAGGTGCCCTTGATTAAGGCAACATGATTTTATTGGACCAATTAAGACCTTGAACTTAATGAATGATCCCTAGTATGACATGTGGAATATGGATATGAATGTAATGTATGAAACACAATTTTGTAAAATGCAATATGAAATGCATTATTTTTAGAATGTAGATGCAAGTGAAATGCCATGTTGTGAATGAAATGTATGCAAATATTTTTGTGTATTAGCCATGTATAGATATACATATATAACAATCAAATCATGCATATAATACGTTTAAGTGTATAACATTAAATGGTTCAGGATCTTCCTCTCCCTCTAGACTAGCAAGCCTATAGGTACCATTATCCACTCTTTGTGTAACAATGTATGGACCTAACCAATTAGCCACAAATTTATCCTGAAGATGTGGCCGTGCATTGGTATTTTGTTGGTTCTCTTTAAAGACAAGATCACCTAATTGGAATTCACATAGATGAACTTTGGTGTTGTAAGCATGTTTGAGGAGGTCTTGATAAACCTGTAAATGCTCTAAAGTATTGACTCGTCTCTCATCAATAAGTGTAAGTTGATAAAGACGTGCTTGTCTAGCAGTGTCGTCATCTATGAATTCCTATAAAGAAATTTGCAAGGAAGGGATCTCGATCTCAAGAGGCATGATTGCTTCGACTCCATAGACCAATGAAAATGGTGTTGCCTTGTAGGCATGCGGATGCTTGTTCGATAATCCCATAATGCCAAGGGAATTTGTGTATGTCAATCTCTATGATTTTCTTTGACAAGTTTCTTGAGAATATCAATTAAGGTCTTGTTGAAAGCTTCAGCTTATCCATTTGCTTGTGGGTAATAAGGGGTCAAGAAAATATGTTGAATGTTGTATTTTTTGCAAAGTGCTCGAACATCCTTGTTCTTGAAAGACTTATCATTGTCTGAAGTGATTTTCAAGGGTATACCAAAATGATAAATGATGTGATGAAGTATAAAATCCACAATTCTAGGTCATGTCGTACTAGTTAGAGGAATTGCCTCAACCCACTTTATGAACTATTTAGTGGCTGTGATGATGAACATATGTTATCCTAATGAAGAAGGTGAAATTTTACCAATTAGATCTAAGCCCCATTGTGAAAAGGGCCAAAGGCTTTGAATAGGTTCTAAATCTTGTGATGGTACATGAGTTAAATTAGCGTGTTCTTGGCACTTTTTGTAATGTTTGACATAGGTGCAACAATCATGTTCCATTATGGGTCAATAATAACCATGCATAAAATACGCTTTACAATGGTCATTCCACTAAAATGACCACCACAAGTACCATCATGAGCTTCAGCTATGGCTCTTTGTGCCTCACTAGACTTGAGAAAACAAAGGACTCCATCATAACCACGTTTATACAACATGTCCACCAAGAGAATGAAACAAGCTACCTTTTCCTTGAATGTGCGTTTGGCAGTTCGAGACATATCATATGGGAGTGTTCCAAACTTGAGGAAGGCTACTATTTGGCTCGACCAAGGCTCATATGGATCTGATTGGATAAAGCAAACATCATTTTCATATTTTGACTCAACACGGGTAATTGCAGATTTAGAGACTATTGAAATAATAAGGGGTTGCACCTCTTCAAAGGAGTCTTTTGGAATCAATGATCCAAGGGAGGCCATCGCATCTGCAAATCTATTAGTCTAATGTTGCAAGATATTGATTTCATACCAATCAAACTTAGAGAGCAATTTCATTGCTACTTCATGATTAAGCTTAATGGTAGGTTCTTTGCATTGATATTCTCCGTTGATTTGCTTTACGACAAGTTGAGAATCACCAAATATCCGAATACGCTTAATACTCATAGCTATAGCTGATTTAAGACCTAGAATTAAGGCTTCATACTTTACAATGATGTTTGTGTATTGGAAATCGAGTTTGAATGACAAGGGGATAGGTACCTCCTGTGGTGTGTGAAATACGACTCCAAAACCTTGACCTTTCGCGCACTTAGAGCCATAAAAGAATAATGTGATATCGATATCTTACTCCGAGATGACATATTCTTCTTGCTCAGTGAATAAATACCGAATCATTCACCAATTGAGGGGGTAAGCTACAAAATAACTCCAAATTATTTATTCTTTTGCCTTTGATTTCGTCTTCACATTCCAATAAGAGAGAGAAGCGGCTTATATGCCTAGCCTGACTAGGTGTCTCGTATTTTTGCACCATATTGTGTTTCACCCAACATGGTACAAAAAGAGGTATATGTAGACACCAAAATACAACCACTTGTATTCCATCCACTCTTTCTCGCCATTTCCACCACCAAAACATAGCCACTTGCCTAGCTTTCCCACCATCTTCTGCCCATTTTTTTATATATTTATATATATTTATTATATATATATATTTAAATAATAATATTTTATATATTATATTTTATATATTTAATAAGTATATATTTATATAAATAAATTAATCCCAACCATCCAATTTTATTTAATCTTGTCCATCCATCCACATCAATCCATGCCACACCCTAAATTTAATATCTACCCTTAGATATGCTTTAATCTCAACCACACGATTAGTGTCATTGAAACCCTAGCATGTCCTAGGTTGGATTATAAATAGGAGCCATTTTGATGGCTCAACCCCTAAGTTTTTGAATTCCCTGAGTTCCTTGAGTTCCTAAGTGCCCGAGTTTCCTAAGTGATTGAATTCCAACCTAGCCTTTGTGCCCTAACCCCATTACATCCATCATATTCCATGTTCCCTTACTTTTCACTATCGCCATTGCATCCCTCACCTTCACTTGATCTGCTTCTACAGATCTCATCTGACGTCTCGAGTGCCTTGCTACTCTCCACCACAGTATCGAGCATCTTGCTGCTCTCCGCCACAGTCCTGAGTGCCCTGTTGCTCTCCACCATAGTCTTGAGCGCCCTGATGCTCTCTACCATAGTCTTGAGTGCCCCTCTACGATCTATAAGCATCCAACTGTGTTTTAGATCCTTATTCTAATGATAAACATGATCCTCAGGTATCGTTAGAGCACACCCTTTCCATCTAACTACAATAGATCCAACCATCAATAAACAAAAAGCAAGGAGCAAGGTAAATCATATCAGATGAAGGTGAGGGATATGATGGCGACGACGACGAGTGAGGGAACAAGAAATATGATGGATAGAATGGGGTTAGGGCACAAACGCTAGGCTAGAATTCAATCACTTAGGAAAATTGACACCTAGAAACTCAGGGAACTCAGGGAATTCAAAAACTTAGGGGTTGAGCCATCAAAATGGCTCCTATGTATAATCCAACGTAGGGCATGTTAGGGTTTCAACGACACTATTCGTGTGGCTGAGATTAAAGCATATATAAGGGTAGATATTAAATTTAGAGTGTGGCATGGATTGATGTCGATGGATGGACATGATTATTTGAAATCATATGGCTAGGATTAATTAATTTATATAAATATATACTTATTAAATATATAAAATATAATATATAAAATATAATATATAAAATATTATTATTTAAATATATATAAACAATGGGCAAAAAATGGTGGGAAAGCTAGGATGGAGGGCAAGTGGCTATGATTTGGTGGTGGAAATGGCATGAAAGCATAGATGGAGGACAAGTGGCTGGGTTTTAGTGTCTACACTTACACTAATTGGTATCATGTGGTATCCGTTATTTATGAAGCATGAAGCTTGTGAAGCATGTGATGGAAGGTGGTTGAGTGGAGAACATAGAATACCTCATTTTCTAGGCTTAAAGGAACATATCCCTGCACAAATGAAGAAATAATCAGTTTTTTCCTCGATAAAGATATATCTCCCATACATCCTCAATTGGAATATTCCTTCCTAAATATAACATGATGTAGAGGGCTTGAAGCTTGAATGAAGAAATAGAAAAAATGCTTGATAAAGATGTATCCTTCGTACATCATCGATTGGAATATTCCTTGCTAGATATAACATGGTTTAAAGCATAGAGAACTATTGATTTATGGATATCTTACAATGACATAAAATATATTTTTGTCTTTGAAAAGACAAATTTGAAGGTTAATTAAAGCAATTTTTGGTAACTAGAATAAAGGACTTGAAAAACTTGTAAAATATAAATACTTTTGCCTAAATTCTGTAGTGGGAGATAGGCTTATATACTTGAAAATATATTTTTCACCTAGACATATTTATCAGAATGAAGATGCCAAATGATTAAGAGATTGAGGGGGTACACCAGGTACATGTATGGTGATGATTACATTGTCTATTAGAGATTTCGTTTCATGAAGTGGATGTCCATTGCGATACTTCAAGATGTTTTCGATAATCATGTCATGCGAGGAGATGATGATGTGTTTCTAGTTGTCCATTGTGATACTTCAAGATGTTTTCGATAATCATGTCATGTGAGGAGATGATGATATTGTGTTTCTAGTTCGATGATTGTGAAGTTCATCATCGTTAAAATTTGGATTTTGGGATCTAAAAAAGTGAAGTAGAGGCATAATGTCTTACTTGAGGATGTGAATATATGTATGCATCACTATTCACTTGTTGGCTAGCCCAACATCATTTTTTTAGCTAATATGATTTGAATTATGTACTTCATGTTAATAGGGGTATAATTCATGATTTATTTTGTAATATAGTGAGGAGAATCCCAATGTGAACTCAATAAGATATAATGTATTATCCCAATCTAGTCCAGTTGTCTAATTCTTGTCCATGTATTGAGTATTGATGTAGTAGAAAGGAAAATATTAGGATTATTACATCATCGCTAAGGACATTTGGCAAACTTTTAATGGGTTACACCCATACATTGTGAAAACTGACTCATTTGTATATATAACATATTTCTTGATAACACATTTTTTCTAACACACTTTTCCATGTATTGATTATTGATGCAACAGGAGAAAAATATTAGGATTATTACACCATAATTAAAGGCATTTGGTAAATGTTAATTGTATTATCTCATGTTACATACCAAATATAATATAGCCGTCGACTATATTATGAACAATTTCATTTGATTATTATTAATTAAGTCCAATTGTTTTGTTTTAAGCATCTATCATATTTTCATTCACATTTCATTTGCATTCTCACATAATTGCCTTTACGACGAGGGTGTGCCCACCTGAAGTGGAAATTCATCTACTAAGGATTTAATTTGATATTTCGTTCCATTTCCTTATATTATTGGGTTTATTTCTATATTTTCTAGGTAATATACATATTGCAGGGTTAACAAGAGTTACTGGGTACTTTTCGCTCTACAAGCAGTATCAGGTTAGCCAATTTTACACGCCTAAGAAGATAGGTTCTCGCTGTCACGTCGCCAGGTTCTTCTCCGCCATCACCAGGTGCAGCCAGCGAAGCGTTTGCACTACTTGAAGCACCGAGAAACCACTGTATCATTGAAATTTACTGTCAAACGTGGTCAAAAAATATGGGGAAAATAACAGGGCAACCATCGAAGTTACTCCTAAGCAAACCAGTGCTACAACATTGTGAAGATCATTGCGGACGCACTATCCAAACCAGTAAAAATACAAGAAACGAAGTTAAACCAGGCAATACACGTCGTGATTCCTACTTCGAGCAACCCAATCACGTATCGGTTGTAGTAAATCACACTCCAAGATGATTCGAGCACCAAAAGACCTAAATTCTAGTGGAATTGCCACATAAAATACATTATTGTGTCCATATACAGTCGCAATCAACTCAAGCCAATCAGAAGGCAAGAAAATAATTATTAAAGTTAAGGTTTAAAGGTACACAATTTTTTTCTTTTTTCTTTTTGGGACAATTATCCCATATAGAGTGTGTGGGGGAAGACGAGGTTTTTAAAACTGCTTTAGCGCATCCACTAAACTGTGACTTCGGTCACATGCATCTCTCCCTTCTTTATGCGTAACTGTGCTCGTTGCCTTTTGTTCATCATTTCTTGTCTCTCATATCCATAGCTAGCTATCGTTCGTCCGTTGTCCTTCATGTTGATCCGAGTTGTCCTTGCGTGTCATTCATTGTCTTGTTTACATTGTGTCCTCTCCTTGTGGTCTCGTACTTCATCCAGCTGTCGCATCGTTGTGTCATGTTTACATCGTGTCTTGTCCTTGATGTGTCGTGTTTACATCGTGTCTTGTCGCATCATTGTATTTCGATCATGCAGGCCGTCCTTGTGGTAGTTACTGGTCATGTCAGGTCTCATTGGTCATGTCGGTCTCATGGTCATCATCTTTCTGCGTTGATCTAGTATATCATACATCGTGTCATCTGTGGTCATGTCATCTACGGTGTCGCTCGTGTCTTGATCAGTCGTGATATATCATCGGGTCTAGTCATTGTCGTGTATATCATCAAGAAATTACTGGAAGTTGTCAACTAAGCTTGTCAAAAGTTAAAGTTGTCAAGAAATTGCACGAAAGTTGTCAACTAAAATTGTCAAAAGTTATCAAAGTTAAAGTCGTCAAGAAATTTCCAAAAGTTATCAATTAAAGGAGGCGAGTCCAAACTCCAATATCAAATTCGCATCGCAGTTGGAGCGACGGTTGAAGCGGAATACAATTTTTTTCCAAATTTTTCAAAGATCAAAGATTAAAAGCTGCTAAGCAGGAGATTTTGGAAGGTGCATGAGAAGAAGTTGAATCAAAGGATCTGACAAACATCTATCAAGCTCAAAAACTCCTAACAATAACACAAGAAGAGCTCATCGAATCCAAGGTACAAAAAATTCTCCTTCTCCTTTCGAAATTGGTAGTTTTAATCCGAGTCCTCCAGTGGTCAGTCCAATGGCATCCAATACCTCTCCAGATTTTGCACAAGAAAACGTCACCCAAGTAGAAAGTAATCTTTCATTGCTCAATGATGATGTGTTAAGATATTTAATATTAAATCTTTAGATGATGACTACAAGCTTCAACGCATCTAGGAAACTATCCCAACCAAATCCTTCTAGTTCCAATCATTGGAGTACGGACATCTACTATGACGACTATACACACCATAGAGGTAAAAATAGTCAGTCCCTGAATCACAATGGTCACCAATATATTGAGGATGGGGGTAATGAAGAAAAAATGGAGCAACAAAGAGGTTTTAACAGACCTTATCAAAATAACAACCAAAGACAGAGGAGTAACGAGGAAAAATATAGAGACAATGTTCACTCCCAACCAAGAGGTCCAACTGGAGTCAATTATCTTAGAATTATACAAATTCCAAGAAGGGGGCAAAGTCCCTTTTACAACAACTAAATTTGGCACTGAAGCTTATCAGTGGTTTACATGGTATAACGTGAGGATCCCTAGTATGCATTATATTGGGATACTTTTAGAAAAGTCTTTCTTCACAGATTCGACAAAGGTCCCATAGGTTCATACATAGTACGATTGTTGTCACTTAAGCAAACAGGATCAGTAGGGGACTATATTTCAAAATTCACCAGTATGTTTCACTATGCACAAGACCTACAATAGGATGTGGTAGTAGCGGGTTTTCAAAATGGATCAAAAGCACATATTAAAGTTGAAGTAGACCTACACAATCCATCGAAGTTGGATGAGTGTATAAGGATTGCTGATTTGGCAGAGACAAAGGTGCACGTAGGCCCATACACACGACGTGATTCATATGGACGACCTCCATTCTGTTGGAAATTTAAGGTATTTTATGTTTTCATTGATGTCACATGGATCACATTGAGTTTTGGTGGCCAAAGTATTTCATAAATAAGAATTTATGATATTTTGGAAAGCATGTATATATACAAGGTTTTTGTGAAAACCAAGGCAGGCAAAATAAAATATTTTATTTAAAACCATGGATGGCAGATTTGAAATGGATTTTTCTTAAAACCTAGGTTGGCTTTTCGTTTCATCGAAAAATGTGCCTCGATGATGGATATATTTAATTTTAAATATTTAGTTTAAATTTAAATTATTTAATCCGCCCATGTAAAGGAGTTGGAGAGCAAGTGGGTAGTTAAACCTCTCTAGTTGCTGAGAGGCCCAGGTTCAAATCTCTCGCCTCACATGTTGCGGATATGTTATGTAATGGTTCCCTCATGGTCACAGTCTGTTTACCCCTTGTGGCCACCATAAAAAAAAAAAAAAAAATTAAATTATTTAAAATTTAAATTTAAATTTTAAAATTAAAATTAAAGTCATTGCCAACGTCATAAAAACCATGTGCCATCAAAAAGAAATTAATAATTAAAGGTGTCGACGTATGTGAAATTAAAGGAAGGTTGCATATATGCAAATGCTTTCGATTCAAAAGTCTAAGTATCGAACGAAGAGAACAAAAAGTGGAAGCCTTGAAATCTTCAATGTGACAATGTGGTCCAATGGTGAGCTTGGGAAGCGTGGAGTTTTTGGTTGCAACAGGGCATGCGTTCGATTCCCACTAGATTCAATTTTTGTAGAGTGAGGAAGAAGAGCATTTGGCACACGTTTTTGGCATGAGCAAGGGCAACAAAATATAGGGAGCATTTTTGCTCTCTGTCCTATGTGAGCAGATAGCTCACGTGGTCTTTGGCGTCGCAGTTGTGGTGTTGTGTGGGCAGTGACGAGGGTTCGATTCCCTCTAAGAGGTAAGTAAACGTTTTATTGAATATTTTTTATTATTGCCTAATGTTGGAGGAATAAGGTGATGCTAAGGGAATAATGTTTGATTAAATTTTTATTTACTTGGAAGGCAAGATATAAGGGTTGAAATGCACTTTTAGAAAAAGAGAAATTTATGGTGTTTTCCTCTTTTAGAAGTATACCATATTATATATCATTGGAAAGATTATTTCGAGGGCTATTTTATTAACTTGATTAGATGGAGAAATAAGGTGTATGTAAAGAGATATTTCTGTTTTTGTAAAGGGGTTTAAAGTGAAGGTTGTTTTGTTCTTTTTCAATGTGTGTTGAGTGTGGCAGATTTCCAAAGGGGTTTCTTCATATTCATAAAAGGTATGGGCACATTCTTCTATTGTTTGTTTATGGTGGTTGATTTCTGAAATATCATTGGAGAGAAAAGGATTTATTGTGGTTTCCTTTTCGAAAGTGGTTGGTTGAATGCTTCAAGGTTTTTTAGTTTGAGAGTTGTGGTTAAACCTTGTTTTATAAGCATAGTTGTTGAAGCCCATTGGTTATGCAAAGAACTTGAACTTGAGAAGAACATGAGTATCATTTTTATGTGAGATTTGTGGTTGAGCATTTTTGGAAATATTTGAGTTGGTTGATACATGCTTGGACTAGGGTTTGTAAGAAAGAGTTGTTCCTTGTGGTAGTTGGTTGAGAAGAGTTGTTTGAGCCTAGTCAAGTGATTGTGTGAAGTGGTTGTTCAAGTTCCATGAAACAAACTATTCTATATTATGGATTTGAGTTGAGATTGAGATTTGAGGATAGAACATATTGAGTCTCTAAAAATTCTCTTTATGCTTCTATGAGATTGCCTTGAGTTGAGAAAGATATTGGATTTGAGTATAGAACATATTGAGTCTCTAACAATTCTCTTTATGCTTCTATGAGATTGATTTGAGTTGAGATCATTGTGGATCATAGTTGTCATCCTTTGTAGAGTGCATTGCCATTCATTATTGAGTTCATCATTGAGCCTTGCCTTCATAAGATTTGTGGATGAGATTTGAATACTACTTGAGTATGATTGATTGAGCCTTTGAGAAGGCTTTTGGGATAGATTTTTGGATAGCTTTGTGGACAGTTTTTGTGACAGATTTGGACAAGTTCTGTGTGAGCTTGTTGTGCAGATTTGGACAAGTTCTGTGTGAGCTTGTTGAGCAGATTTGGACAAGTTTTGTGTGAGCTTGTTGAGCAGATTTGGACAAGTTCTGTGTGAGCTTGTTGAGCAGATTTGGACAAGTTCTGTGTGAGCTTGTTTAGAAGATCAGTGGAGTGCCTAGCTGAGCAGATCAATGGATTGCCTAGTTGAGCAGATAAGTGTGTTGCATAGCTGAGCAGATCAATGGATTACCTACCTGAGTAGATTAGTGTGTTGCCTAGCTGAGCAGATCAGTGGATTGCCTACCTGAGTAGATTAGTGTGTTGCCTAGCTGAGAAGATTAGTGGACTGCCTACCTGAGCAGATCAGTGTTTTGTCTAGCTGAGCAGATCGGTGGATTGCCTACCTGAGTATATCAGTATATTACCTAGCTTTGAGCATATCAAAGTTATCATTGTATTGGATAAGGATCCTTATTTCTGTGTGAAATATTATAAGGATATTATCTTGTGGAGTACCCCACATTGGGGTAACCATGTTAAATCTTGTGTCTCAATTATGTGCGGTGACTTGTGCTCTTGCTTACTATTGCTATCTAAGTTATTAATGCACACTACTATATTTGGTTATTGCAATTAAGGACATTAATTGATATTGGTTTGGAAAGAAAGTAAAAAGTGGGTACTATATTGTTCACCCCCCTCTCAGTATAAGCTTGTTTTCTTCACATTCTGCAACAACTATTTCCATAGAAATGATCAATCGTCACAGTACTTCTCCTACAAATGTTGCACTCATCATCAAAATATCAAGCATGTACACCATGACAAAAAATTTAGATTGAAAATGCCGACAAGGAAGAAGAAAAAATAGAGTACGATGCACCTGAGGATCTCCCAATTGAGGACCAAAATGAACATAACAAAGTTGTCGCTGAGGAGGATACCATGACTATTTTAGTACATGCTATTATGGGGTTATCCTCTCACAATACAATCAAGGTGGCAGGTTTCATTCGAAAATAGAGGGTGACAGTATTAATTGATTTTGGAAGTACTCACAACTTCATTTATGCAAAAATTGCAAGGACATTGGGGTTGCACGTCTTCTCTTCTAGTCAAGATCAGTTTCAAGTCAGAACTGCAAGTAGGGAAATTTCTCAAAGTCTAGGTAAGACATCTTCAGTTTCATTACAAATGGGTACGTATACTTGGCAAGGTCCTATTTTTGTTATGGAATTATGAAATTTAGAAGTTATTTTAGGCGTTGCATGGATGGAATAATTGGAAACCACAGTGGGTTTTAACCACAAACATAGCTTTGTCGAATGGCAAGCCAATGGTAGGACTATTCGTCTTCAAGGACTACCCACACCTCCATCAAAAGTTGTAAGTTCACATAGCATGGAAAATATATTAAGAAAATATGGTGGGGGATTCGTACCCCAAATTTATTGCATAGAGAAATTAGACCAAGATATACCTAAAATCAAAGAAGACGATCTCCAAATCATTGTGGCTAACTATGGGGAGGTTTTTCAAGAAATAAGAGGACTACCTCCTAAAATATCTCATGACCATGCCATACATCTAGTGCCTGGTAGTCTTCCACCCAATGGTCGTTCGTACCGATATCCCCAACCCCAAAAAATAGAAATTGAGAAGATTGTCCAAGAGCTGTTGGACCATGGTGTCATCCATAATAGTACTAGCCCTTACTCCTCACCATTAGTCTTAGCTCGTCGAAAAGATAATTCTTGTCGTATGTGTCATGATTTTCGCCCTCTCAACAAAATCACGATCAAAGATAAATTTCCTATGCTTTTCATTGATGATTTACTTGATGAACTACATGGTACCAAATTCTTTACGAAATTAGACTTACATTCAGGGTTTCACCAAATCCGACTTAGGGAAGAAGATATTCCCAAAATAGCTTTTTGAACTCATGAAGGTCATTATGAATTCTTAGTCATGTCCTTTGGTCTCACTAATGCATCATATATATTACAGAGTCTCATGAACCAAGTGTTTCATCCGTTCCTATGAAAATTTGTTATAGTCTTCTTTGATGACATACTCATCTATAGTAAATCATGAAAAGATCACTTAGTACATGTGGACAGAGTTCTCCATATCCTACACAAGGAAAATTTATTTGTCAAACGATATAAATGCTCCTTTGGTGTTCAAGAAGTTGAGTACCTCGGTCATATAGTATCTCAGGCAGGTGTTAAGGTAGATCCCAATAAGATTAAGGTAATACAAGATTGGCCCTTGCCTAAAACCATCAAGAAAATTCATGGTTTTTTGGTTCTCACAGGCTATTACCGCAAATTTGTGCATAACTATGGTAACATTGCGGGTCCTATCATGACTCTCACCAAGAAGGATGCTTTTAAATGGTAAGAAGTAGCTACCAAAGCCTTTGCGGCTCTCAAGGAGGCAATCCAGACTTTCAAAAACTATTTGTCATTGAATGTGATGCCTTAGGAATAGGTATTGGTGCAGTACTAATGCAGGAGGGTCATCCCTTGGCATTTGAAAGTAAACAACTTTCGGATAAAAATTTGGGTAGATCCACCTATGAAAAAGAAATGTTGGCTATTTTACATGTAGTGGAAAAATGGAGGCATTACTTAATCCATAGCCGTTTTATTATTAAAACCGTCACAACAGTCTCAAACATTTTCTAGAACAAAGGTTTGCTTATCCCAAACAAAATAAGTGGTTGATTAAATTATTGGGATATGATTTTGTGATTGAATATAAGAAAGGGAAAGAAAATGTGGCAACAGATGCATTATCTAGAAAATACGAATATGAAGTAGTTATTAATGCCATTTCAGGACCATGTTCGTAGTGGGTGTCTCAGTTGCAGGAAGAATGGTTGTCCAACGGTGAAACAACTCAAATAATTCAAGAATTATCTATGGGTTCCTCTAAGTACCCTCTTTTCACATATGATGACCAAATATTACGTAAGAAGAATCGCATTTACATCCCTCACAATTCACCAATCAAAGTACAAATTCTAGAGGAGTCACATGCTTCTCCTTCAACAGGACATTTAGAATTTTTGAAAACCTACATGCGGGTTAAACAATCCTTTTATTGGAAAGGATTAAAGGTATAGGTTAAGCAATGAGTAGCTGAATGTGAAGTGTGCCAACAAAATAAGGGAGAAACAGTAAAATCAATAGGATTGCTTCAACCGTTACCTATTATGGATCGCCAGTGGGAACATATTTCCATGGATTTTATTGAAGGTATTCCTAATTCAGAAGGTAAAACAATAATTTTCGTGGTAGTTGATCGCCTTTCCAAATATGCTCATTTTTAGGCTTTACAACATCCATTTTCAGCAAGCAAAGTGGCCAAGGTATTTATGGATTCAATTTTTAAATTACATGGAATGCCCAAAAATATTGTAAGTGATCGTGATCCCATCTTTACTAATAATTTTTGGAGATAATTGTTTCGACTTAGTGGTACCAAATTAAATGTCTTCTGCAGACCATCCACAAACAGATGGTCAAACGAAGGTAGTTAACAAATGTTTGGGTACCTACCTAAGATGTTTTGTTCAGGATAAAAAATATCAATGGAGTCAATGGTTGTCATTGGTAGAATGGGGGTACAATACTTACCATTCTTCCACAAAGATGTCTCCTTTTGAAGCATTATATGGAGCGAAGCCACCAACAATAATCGATTATGTACTAGGATCTTCCAAAGTGGCCCAAGTCGATGATTGGTTATAGAAGCGACAAGTAATGCTCACTATCTTGAAAGATAATTTGGTCCAAGCACAAAATCGTATGAAGCAACAACATGACAAGCAACTTTCAGAAAGAACATTCAATATTGGTGATATGGTATTCTTACGTCTTCAGCCCTACAAGAAGCTATCATTGAAGCTCAAATCCAGTCAGAAGTTGACACCATGATTCTATGGTCCTTATAGAATTGTGCATCGCATTAGAGAGGTAGCATATCAACTAGAGTTACCCCAATATTCTCGCATACATCCAGTGTTTCATGTCTCCTGTCTCAAAAAGGTGATTGACCAGAAGGTACACTCTCAGTCAAAATTACCAGTACTAGATGAAGAAGGGTGTATCTAACTACAACCAGAAGCAGTGCTACAAACTAGAACACGCAGACTCAGATTTCGTCACATCCAGGAATTTCTTATCAAGTGGTAGGATTTACTTGAAGAAGATGCAACTTGAGAATCTGAAAGTATCTTCCAATCATTTCTAGCTTTGAGGACAAAGCTTTCTGAGGAGGGCAGTCATGTTACATACCGAATATTATATAGCCGTAGGCTATATTATGAACAATTTTATTTGATTATTGTTAATTAAGTCCAATTGTTTTGTTTTAAGCATATATCATCTTTTCATTCACATTTCATTTGCGTTCTCACATAATTGCCTTTACGACGAGGGTGTGCCCACTTGAAGTGGCAATTCATCTACTAAGGATTTAATTAGATAGTTCGTTCCGTTTCCTTATATTATTGAGAGTCTCCGTGAATGGTTTATTTTTGCATTTTTTGGGTAATATCATATTGCAGGGTTAACAAGAGTGGCTGGGTACTTTTCACTCTACATATCAATCTAGTCTAATTATCAAATTTTTGGCCATGTATTAAGTATTGATATAGCATGGAAGAAAAATTTAGGATTATTACATCATCCCTATGGTCATTTGGTAAAATGATAATGGGTTACACCCATACATTATGCCAAATATTAGGATGATGTCTAGTCTAGTTGTCAAATTCTTGTCCATGTATTGAGTTTGATAAAATGTTAATTGTATTGTCCCAATCCAATCTAGTTGTCAAATTCTTGTCTATGTATTGAGTATTGATGTAGCAAGGAAGAAGATATTATAATTATTACATCATTGCTAAGGGTATTTGGTAAAATGTAAATGGGTTACACCCATACATTATAACAATTATTAGGATGATGTCTAGTCTAGTTGTCAAATTCATGTCCATGTATTGAGTATTGATGTGGTAGGGAAGAAAATATTAGGATTATTACATCATTGCTAAGGGCATTTGGTAAAATGTTAATGGATTACACCCATACATTATGACAACTTAATTGTTTGTATAAATGTAACATATTTTTCAATAATACATTTTGTCTAACACCCTTGTAATAGGGAGAAAATATTAGGAATATTACATCATCACTAAAAGTGTTTGGTAAAATGTTAATGGGCTACACCCATATATTATGACAACTGCATCAGACTTGTTTGTATAAATATACCATATATCTTGATAATTCAATTTGTCTAACACCTAAACTAATTATAATTGAGCTGTTTTTGGTGGGTTGTTGGAGGTGGTAAGGAAGGATATACTTCTTATCACCGTCCAAAATACCCCGTTAGAAGAAGAGGTATTAAAGTGGAATGAAATTTCAAGGAATATGTAATTCAAACTTGTTAGAAATAATTTGTAGTGAAATGCTGCCACAGATTTTACTTAGATCAAATTCACAAGCATGCAATTCAAATGAGAGTGGCTTTTCACTTCAATTAATCCACATGAGGCAGCTGCTGCAAATCGTAGACCCTCACAGATGAAAGTATGAAATAAGCTTGAAAGCCCCATCAAATCTTAGAACATAAAATAATTTGTAAAGGATATATATATATATATATATATATATATCATAGCAGCCATAGTAATCCTGGCATGCCAACCATATTTCACTATACGCTGTCACCCAGCAAAGCAGAGAACAACAAAACAAACCAAAAACAAAACTACTACCCACATACAAGCCTGCAATTAACATAGTAGATCCTTCCCGACTGATAAAAAAAAACCAGGCAGGTCCTCAATTGCGTCCTCCTGTTAACATAGTAGATCCTTCCCGACTGATTAAAAAAAAAAAAAAAAAAAAAAAAAATTCTCACATTAGTATTCTCAAACTCTGAACATAAAATACTAGTAACTCAACATACAAAGAAATAGTAAAACCATCTTTAAAACTCAAGATGTAAGGAGCCAAAACAGTAGAATTTTATGTATAGTGCATGTATATTATTATTAAATTATATAAACAGCTTAAGACATGGCATATCAATTCACAGATAAGAAAATAGTAAGAGACTGCAAGACATGTGAGGATATAGAGATGGGTATGTAGATCCAATGAGCAAATAGATCACGATATCTAAATGGTATACAGAGCAGCATAAAATAACCTGATTACCTGAAGATCCAAACACTGCAAAGTATCATGGTTACGTGGATTCAAAAAATAGATTACCTGAAGATCCAAACACTGCTCCCACTCCAGAGGCAGTGGAGTTTTCATCTGAAGCTCCACACCAATAACCAAGTTAGCACCGCTTGATTTCTGTGCACTAATATGATCACGACCCCATTCACGAGAATTCATTTTCCTCTTCCCTTCGGCATGTCTCCTAAGGCCCCTCTGCTCTTCTTCTGTACACAAATCCCAGCCCCCCCATAGACCCCAGATTTTATGGAAGGAGGTGCGAGAGACAGCTGTGCATCCACCATGAAGCTCCCTAACTCCTGCCTGTGCTCTAATTCCTTAATTGGCATCCCATGCCATACATTTTCTTCATTCCATAAAAAATACTAGGTAAATAGATATGAACAAAATCAATAATAAGGTTTGTTGGTATTTTTTAAGGATATTTTCAACAAGTTTGGTTTTGATTAAGGTTGATGTAAATGGATTAAATGTTATAGCACTCCAAAATATTTGGTGGTTCCCTGTTAGATACTTTAAATCATCCATGGGCTCTGCCAAGGTGATCTATTATCTCTTTATCTATTTAATAGTCTTACAAAGGTAATAGTGAGAGCTTTTACAAAGGCAAAAATAGAAGGAAAAATCAAAGGTATTTATGTTGCAAGAAATGGTCCCTTTGAATCTCATCTTCAATTTGATGATGAAACTTTCCCATCAACAGTTTGTGGACGAATAATTTCTTGCTTGGGGAAGCTACAGATGAAGAAGCTTTGGAGTTAAAAAAAGTCCTTGATTCTTATAAAAAATCTATGGGCCAAAATATAAATTATGAAAGAAACAAGATTATATTTTTAAACACGAAGGAAAGTATAAGAGATTAAATAATTGAAGTGTTGGATTGTAAGGAGGAAAAGTTCCCTATCACCTATCTTGGTTTGCCTTTGTTTATAGGAAAAATGAAAGATGAACTTTGGAATCCGATTATTGATAAACTTAATAGGAAACTTCAAGGTTGGAAGGGATCTTTATTATCCTTTGCGGGGAAAGTACAACTTATTAAACACACGCTTCAAAGTTTCCCTATTTACTTCATGTCTTTCCTAAGGATGTCAAGGAAAGTGGAAGAGAGTTTAGAAAAACTACAAATTTTTTTTTTATGGGATGACACTAAATGCAAAAAGCGTATACATTTGGTAGCCTGGGATACTTGTTGTCAGCCTTTAGAAAATGGGGGTCTTGGATTGAGGAAGTTGAGAGATCTAAATAGAGCCCTTCTAGCTAATCATGGTTGGAGGCTTTGCACTGGAGCATCAAGGAAATGGGCTAGCATTATCCAAAACAAATTCTTGGAGGGCAGAAACCACTTCATGAGTTGTTCTAATCCTCCACGTGGGCCTATTTTTTGACAAAAATTATCAACAAAAAAGTTCTATGGCAATGTCTAAAATGGAGAGTAGGTAGGGGGGACAAAATAGACTTTTGGAAACACCCTTGGATTCAAGAGGAACCTTTAGCGAACTACATAAAGTTCAAAGATATTAAAGAACATTTAACCAGAACCTATGGTAAGAAAATTAATGGTTACATTCATAGGATGAGTGATCAAAAAGATATGCAAGGCACGCGGGGTAAAGATCTTCAAAACCTTTTAAGGAGTTATTATTTAGGCAGAGGTTCAGAGGAGGATCATATAATTTTGGGAAGAAACCATCAAGGCTAGTACTTGGTAAAGGATGGATATAGAGTCTTGGGCAAAGTAACCTCAGAGAAACTCGAGCTTAAAAAAAATTGGAAGCTATACATCATCCCTAAGGTTGCTATGTTTTTTTGGATGTCCATTCTCAATAAGATCCTCACGAAAGACAATATGTTCAAAAGAGGGATTATGGTTCCAAATATTTATGTGTTGTGCAATAAAGAGGATGAGTGCGTAGACCACCTATTTGAAACTTGTGATTTTTTTGTGACATCCTAAATATGTTATTGAGAGAAGTTAATGTTGCTTGCGTCATTCTAGATTCTCTAATCAGAATTTGGGAATAGTGGCACTTAAGAAGCAATATTGTTTTGGCAAAAATGCATTCCATATGTTTGTTGGGGGATTTGGTTGGAAAGAAATAGATGAGTGTTCAAAAATAAAACCAGAGGAATAATTGAGGTTTATGCCAAAATAAAAATAATGCTCTTGGAGGATTGTATTAAAAACATTGTTAGCTAGGAAAATATTGCAACGATCCTCTCTAGAGAAAAAATATATCTTAAATATGGAAAAAATCAATAAGGTGTGACTAGTTACTAGATGGGAACGTCCTCACAAAGGGTAGGTAAAAATTAACTTTGATGGGGCTGTGACAAGCAACCCGAGTCATGTTGGTGGTAGGGGCCTCATTAGGAATGATAGAGGTCAGGTAGTGGTTGCATATGTTGAGGATCTAGGAATTACCACAAATCACCAAGATGAAGTAAGGGCGATGCTTACGGGCCTTCGAGTTGCAGTGAATTTGGGTTTCAGGAGAATTGTTCTAGAGGGAGATTCTAAGGATATTATAACTTCCCTTCAAAAAGGAAGCTAAATAATTCTAGCATTTCCCAAATAATTATAGATGTGAGAACTTTTCTAGGAAACCTAGAAGAAAGCTAAATTAAACATATTTATAGAAAGGGAAACAAATTTATCGATAAAATGGTGAATATGGTAGTTAAATTTGAGAATTTTAAGGTCTGGTCATACTCTATGGAATTGAAAGAGATTATAAGAATTGATAATGAAGCTAGCAAATAAAAAGGGTAGAGCAAAGCAGAATACTTATTGGGATTATGTGATGAAGGATCTGAGCACACTAAATTACATTGTTGTTAGCGATTTCTTTATAAGTTATGTAAAGCATTGAGCACTGCATAAGCCTTGTCAAATAGAAGGATAGCGAGAGGGATATTATTTCAACTTCTCCATCAGCACATTTAGCTCAGGTTTGTTTGTTTTACTAAGGTAGGACTATCTTGCATTTGTCTGATCTTATCTTTTTTTTTTTTACATATTTCGAGCTCTTTGTAAAGGGTCAAGGTCCTTAAACCCCCTTTTTTATCAATACAAAAAAAACTTTTAATTTGGATCATCCCTTCCTCAATGAGGTCATGGAGTTTAAATCAATACAATCATGCTATAAGAAGGCTATTGGACAATTGGTTAATACTATAAAATCCACAATTTTTGTTAACATTGTCGTAGATTTACTATAGATTATAATGGATATTTTAGGGTTTAATATCAATTGGAAAATTGAGTAATACTATAAAATCCAAAAAAATTGTTAACATTGCACTAGATTTACAATGGATTATAATGGATATTTTAGGGTTCAAAATCGATTGGTGCATCAGAGTATGTAGTGGGGGATATGTTCACATAGTATGAACATCAAATTGCCTATCATGGTGAAACATTCAATGAAGCGGTTAGAAAATACCCTACATATGACAAAGAACTCTATGTCATTGTCCAAGCATCTAAACAGTGGAAGCACTACATCTTGGGCAAGAAAACCATTATTGACATAGATCACAAACCTCTAGAATTTATTTATATGTTGAGTAAGCTAAGGAATGAAAAATATTAAAATTGGACCACATATCTACAATAGTTTTATTTGATCATCAAGCATAAGAAAAGGAGTGCCAATTCAATAATAGATTGTTTAAGTTGACCTCTAATCATAACACTCACAACCATTATTTATTCTTGTGGGTATGATACTTCCAATTAGTCCACTATGTATGAAGTAAATTTTGATTTTCCAAATGCATATAGAGATCTTTATATGGGTAACATTTTTCTTATTTGTATTTGCAAGATAAATTCCTTTGCCACATAGGACATATTTGTGTACCATCTAGTGACTACTCAAATATGATTTGGGAAGCACACTTCAACAAAGTAGTATGCCACTTTAGGATAAAATGTTGGAAGTACTTCGAAAGTACTTATATTAGCCCAAGATGATGAATGATGTCGAGAGGTACGTCAAGTCATGTACCCCCTACACTATTGCCAAACTAACCAAAAATAAGCAGACTCTATACACCATTGCTATTGCTATCCATATCTTAGAAATCATCTCCATGGATTTCCTCTCAAGTTTACCCACATCTAAGCATGGTAATGATTGTGTTTTTGTAGTAGTTGATCATTTTTCAAAAATGGCTGTTATGATTCCCTGTAAGAAATCCATTTTGACCGAGGATACTACCAAGATTTATTTTAGTCATATGTGGTTCAAATTTATCTTGCCAAACTCTATTGTATTTGATAGGGATAACAAATTTTTAGTATTTTTTTATCAATTCTATGGAACATGATGGACACCAAGTTGACCATATCCATAGTCTTCCATCCTCAAATTGATGGCCAAACAAAATTTATGAATAAATTAATTGTAAATATTCTTTGGATGTACAAATACAAGCATCCATGCACATGGGAGATATCCTCCCTTACATTTATCATGGGTACAATCAAGCTTTTTATAGCTCTATTTCAGGTCTATTTTGGGTTCCAACCCTTAAGACCCATTAATATAGCTCTCCCTATGCAACCGATGGAGTATTCACCTCATGGATAGAAAGAAGTAGAAAAGGCATAATGGTTTATAGAATAGATTTAGCACATCCAATGATAGTTCAATGACCTCTTGGAAAAGACAAATAAAAAATACAAGCAATGCCATGACCAACATCAAGTACCACATCAATTCAAAGCTGGATATAAGGTATGGTTACATATTTATAAAGAAAGACTTGTAGGACCCCATAGGAAGATTAGAACTCTTCAATATGGACCATACACCATCACCAAGAAGGTTGGATAAAATACATTTGAATTGAATTTTCCATCTTATCTTGGTTTGGATATAATCTTCAATGTTGAACTTCCTAGGCCCTATCATCCACCTATGTTGGACACTTCCACAATAGCATAACAATTTAACATTGAAGAACTCAATATATATAGTTTAGCACCAGTGGAGGAGGATCAAATTGTTCACAAATGGGCCAATACCACTAGAAGATAGTCCACACATATTTACATAGTGGTCAAGGTAGGACAACTTGGTCACCAAGGGGAATGACTCACAAAAAATAGATAAAGAAATAATTTTAGCACTTGATATCGAAAGTTGACACAATGGGGACCATTGATCTTCAATGGAGATGAATGATCCAAAAATTTGATCTTTTCACAACATGGTTTTATGCTTGAAAATACTAAAAAATCTATTTTTTGATCCTAAATGCATTGTTAGGGGCATAACTTTGTGGTCAAGGCTTTGTTTTGATCCATTCAAGAAGCATCAGAAATACTATAGAGAATTTTTTTTTATAGGGAAGTCTATCATAGATATAGTTTCCAGCATATTTGTAAAAAAAATGCTCTAAAGATCCTTAAAATACAAAATAAAATACTTACTAAAAATGGTAATTTGCTATTTTTAGATTTTCGTAGCCAAAATGCATCTCTAGCTATGTTAAAACATTAATAGAAGACAAAACACAAAAGAAAAAGTCATATGTATGTAATTTTCATTTGAGATGCATTTTGTAACTCATGGAAGGTGAATCACCACATTTTCATATGGGTGACCTTCTAACTCATCAAACGGTGGACCACCACATTTCCATATGGGTCACCTTCCATATTCGATATAGTGGATTTCCAATACACCAACTCTTTTATAAATAGAAATGCACCTCTAACTGAAAAAAGGAACGAGTATTCAATTTTATAGCCTCACATCTCTTCTTAGAGATTATTTGCATTGCCCTTTGTTTTCTAAGCAATACAATCATTTTGTTATTTTGCTCATATATTTGTGTTCTAATTTGTTATGCTTTGTTCTTTTTAATTGCACTCTTTCATGATATTCCTTAGATTAAAATTTTGAGTTTCAAATCAATAAAAATTTTGAGTTTTGGATAACTATAGTAGCAAAAATTGATAAAATTAAAAAAAACTTGCTTTTGAAAGGATGTGAAAATTAGGTTTTCTCTTTGTTATTGGGGTTGAGTTTATAAAGGAAAGAATATTAGAAGGTAAGCCTTGCAAAATTATAGGTTTATGATTTTGGCCTTCGGGGTAAAACTTGGCTGGAGCTTATTCAAAGGCAAAGGAAAGAGTTGGGCAAAAAATATTTCTTCTAAAATATATAGGTTCTCTTGATGCAATGAACCTATTCAAGAAAAAAACTCCACCCTAAGGATTGATAACATATAAATTTATACGGAATAGTTTGTAATTGATCAAGAAACATATAATATGGTAAGTCACTAAGGGGGATTATGCAAATTATTGGTTTTATGCTTGGTTGAAGCCTTATCCTCTTATCCCTACAAGATGGCAACCATTAGATCAAGCATGTCTAGCTTATAAAGGTCCAAAGCTCAAATGTTATATTAATGTGAGTAAAAACACTAGATCATGGATTTCTATTATAACCTATTTGAAGGAGAGACCCAAAAAAATAGCAGATGAGATTCAAAAGATGCTTCAAGAGTTTAACTTGTTTTTTATACCAACATATGAGTTGGTTTAGAATCTACTAAAATATGGTGGATACTCGATCAATTTGGGATACGAGGATTTATAATAGTCAAAATTTTCTACATCTAAAGATATTTGTTGGAAGAATATTTTGTTATTAGAGCCTCTTTTTAAGGGTTTCACTTTTTTGCTCTTCTCTCCTTCTCTCAATTCACTACCCATATTATCTTTGTTTGCATTCAATCTTCAATGTTGAACTTCCTAGGCCCTATCATCCACCTATGTTGGACACTTCCACAATAGCAAAACAATTGAACATTGAAGAACTCAATCTAGTCAGTTTAGCACTAGTGGAGGAGGATCATATAGGTGATGCATGGACCAAGACCACTAGAAGGTAGTCCACTCATATGTACATAGTGGTCAAGGTAGGACAACTTGGTCATCAAGGGGAATGACTAAAAAAAATAGATAATTTTTTTTTTTGCACTTGATGTCAAAAATTGACACAATGGGGACCATTGCTTTTCAATGGGTATGAATGATCCAAGAATGTGATCTTTTCACAACATGGATTTAAGTTAAAAATACCTGAAAATCTATTTTTTGATCTTAAATGCATTGTTATGGGCATAACTTTGTTCTCAACACTCTGATTTTGATCCATTCAAGAAGCATTGGAAAGATTAGAGAGAAAAATATTTCATAGGGAAGTCTATCATAGATAAAGTTTCCAATATGTTTGTAAAAAAATGCTCTGAAGACCCTCAAAATGTAAAATAAAATACTTACTAAAATGATAATTTTCTATTTTTAGATTTTCGTAGCCAAAATGCATCTCTAGCTATGTTGAAACATTAATAGAAGATAAAACACAAAAGGAAAAGTCATATGTAATAAATTTTTATTTGAAATGTATTATGTAACTCATGGAAGGTGAATCACCAGATTTCCATATTGGTGACCTTCTAACTTATCAGAAGGTGAACCACCACATTTCCATATGAGTGACCTTTCATATTTGATACAATGGATTTCCAACACACCAACTCTTGTATAAAGAGAGATGCACCTCTGACTATAAAAGCGACATGAGTAAGGGATTCAATTTTATAGCCTCATGTCTCTTCTTAGAGATTGTTTGCATTGTCCTTTGTTTTCTAATCAATACAATCATTTTGTTATTTTGCTTATATATTTATGTTCTAATTTGTTATGCTTTGTTATTTTTAATTGCACTCTTTCATGATATTCCTTAACTTGAAATTTTTAGTTTCAAATCAATCAAAATTTTGAGTTTTGGATAACTATAGTAGCATAAATTGGTAAAATAAAAAAAAACTTCCTTTTGAAAGGATGTGAAAAAATTAGGTTTTCTCTTTGTTAATGGGTGAGTTTATAAAGGAAAGAATATTAGAGGGAAAGCCTTGTATAATTGTAGGCTTATGATTTTAGCCATAGGGACGAAACTTGGTTGGAGATTATTCAAAGGTATAGGAAAGAGCTGGGTAAAAAATATTTCTTCTAAAATATATAGGTTCTCTTGATGCAATGAACCTTTTCAAGGAAAAACCCTACCCTAAGGATTGAAAACATAGAACTTCATATTAGATATTGATCAAGAAACATGTTAGATGGTAAGTCACTAAGGGGGATTATGCAAATTCTTGGTTTGATTCTTGGTTGAAGCCTTACCCTCTTATCCCTAATTCAAGATGGCAACCATTAGCTCAAGCATGTCTAGCTTATAAAGGTCCAAAGCTCAAATATTATATTAAAGTGAGCAACAACTCTAGATCATGGATTTCTATTATAACCTAGTTGAAGGAGAGACCCAAACAAATAGCAGATGAACTTCAAAATATGCTTCAAGATTTTTACTTATCTTTTTACACCAACAGATGAGTTGGTTTGGAATATATTTAAATATGGTGGATACTCGAGCAAGTTAGGATATGAGGATTTAGAGCAGTCAAAATTTCCTATATCTAAAGATATTTTTGGAAGAATAATTTGTTACTAGAGCCTCTCTTTAAGGGTTTTAATTTTTTGCTCTTCTCCTCTTCTCCCAGTTCACCACCCATCTTATCTTGGTTTGCATCCAATCTTCAATTTTGAACTTCCTAGGCCCTATCATCCACCTATATTGGACACTTTCACAATAGCATAACAATTGAACATTGAAGAACTCAATCTAGATAGTTTAGCACCAGTGGAGTAGGATAAAATTGTTGAAAAATGGGCCAATACCACTAGAAGGTAGTCCACTCATATGTACATAGTGGTCAAGGTAGGACAAATTGGTCACCAAGGGGAATGACTCACAAAAAAATAGATAAAGAAATCATTTTTTCACTTGATGTCAAAAGTTGACACAATGGGAATAATTTATTTTCAATGGGGATGAGTATTCCAAGCATGTGACCTTTTCACAACATGGATTTATGCTTGAAAACACCCAAAAATCTATTTTTGATCTTAAATGCATTGTTAAGGGCATAACTTTGTGCTCAAGGCTCTGTTTTGATCCATTCAAGAAGCGTTGGAAATATTAGGGAGAAAAACATTTCATAGATAAGTCTATTATAGATAGAGTTACCAACATGTTTGTAAAAAATACTCTGAAGACCCTCAAAATACAAAATAAAATTCTTACTAAAAATGATAATTTTCTATTTTTAGATTTTTGTAGCCAAAATGCATCTCTACCTATGTTGACACATTAATAGAAGATAAAATACAAAAGTAAAATTTATATGTATGTAATTTGTATTTGAGATGCATTATGTAACTCATGGAAGGTGAATCACCACAATTCCATATTGGTGACCTTTTACTCATTAGAGGGTGAACCACCATATTTCCATATGGGTGACCTTCCATATTTGATACAATGGATTTTCAATACACCAACTCTTGTATAAAGAGATATGCACCTTTGACTGTAAAAGAGGCATGAGTAATGGATTCAATTTTATAGCCTCACATCTCTTCTTAGAGATTGTTTGCATTGTCCTTTGTTTTCTAAGCAATACAATCATTTTGTTAATTTGCTTATATATTTGTGTTCAAATTTGTTATGCTTTGTTATTTTTTAATTTCGCTCTTTCATGATCTTCCTTAACTTGAAATTTTGAGTTTCAAATCAATAAAATTTTTTAGTTTTGGATAACTATAGTAGCATAAATTGATAAAATTCAAAGAGACTTCCTTTTGAAGGGATGTGAAAAAATTAGGTTTTCTCTTTGTTAGTGGGGTTGAGTTTATAAAGGAAAGAATATTAGAGGGGAAGCCTTGTAGAATTATAGGCTTATGATTTTGGCCTTAGGGGTAAAACATGGCTGGATATTATTCAAAGGTCAACGAAAGAGTTGGGCAAAAAATATTTCTTGTAAAATATATAGGTTCTCTTGATGCAATGAACCTATTAAAGCAAAAAACCTACCCTAAGGATTGAAAACATAGAACTTCATATTAGATAGCTTGTAATTTATCAAGAAATATATTAGATGGTAAGTCACAAAGGGGGATTAGGCAAATTATTGGTTTGATTCTTGGTTGAAGCCTTGTCCTCTTATCCTTAATTCAATATGGCAACCATTAGCTTGAGCATGTCTAGCTTATAAATGTCCAAAGCTCAAATGTTATATTAATGTGAGCAACAAATCTAGATCATGGATTTCTATTATAACCTAGTTGAAGGAGAGACCCAAAAAAATATCGGATGAGCTTCAAAATATGCTTTAAGAGTTTTATTTGTTTTTTGACACCAACATATGAGCTAGTTTGGAATCTATTTAAAGATGGTGGATACCCGATCAAGTTGGGATATGAGGATTTAGAGCAGTCAAAATTTTCTATATCTAAAGATACTTGTTGGAAGAATAATTTATTACTAGAGCCTCTCTTTAAGGGTTTTAATTTTTTGCTCTTCTCCTCTTCTCCCAGTTCACCACCCATCTTATCTTGGTTTGCATCCAATCTTCAATTTTGAACTTCCTAGGTCCTATCATCCACCTATGTCAGACACTTCCACAATAGCATAACAATTGAACATTGAATAACTCAATCTAGATAGTTTAGCACTAGTGGAGGAGGATCAAATTTCTGACACATGGGCCAATACCACTAGAAGTTAGTCCACTCATATGTACATAGTGGTCAAGGTAGGACAACTTGGTTACCAAGGGGAATGATTCACACAAAAATAGATAAAGAAATAATTTTTGCACTTGATGTCAGAAGTTGACACAATGGGGATCATTGCTTTTCAATGGGGATGAGTGATCCAAGCATGTGATATTTTCACAACATGGATTTTATGCTTGAAAACACCCAAAAATATATTTTTGATCTTAAATGCATTGTTAGGGGTATAAATTTGTGCTTAAGGATATGTTTTTATCCATTCAAGTAGTTTTTAGAGAGAAAAACATTTCATATGGAAGTCTATCATAGATAGAGTTGCCTGCATGTTTGTAAAAAAAGCTCTGAAGACCCTCAAAATATAAAATAAAATACTTACTAAAAATGATAATTTTCTATTTTTAGATTCTCATAGCAAAAATGCATCTCTAACTATGTTGACACATTCATAGAAGACAAAACACAAAAGGAAAAGTCATATGTATATAATTTTTATTTGAGATGCATTATGTAACTCATGGAAGGTGAATCACCATTATGTAACTCATGGAAGGTGAATCACCACATTTCCATATCAGTGACCTTATAACTCATCAGAAGGTGAACCACCACATTTCTATATGGGTCACCTTCCATATTTGATACAATGGATTTCCAACACATCAACTCTTGTATAAAGAGAGATGCACCTATGACTGTAAAAGCGACATGAGTAATGGAGTCACTTTTATAGCCTCACATCTCTTCTCAAAGATTGTTTGCATTGTCCTTTATTTTCTAAGCAGTACAATCATTTTTTTATTTTTCTTATATATTTGTATTATAATTTGTTATGCTTTGTTATTTTCTGTAGCAAAAAGATATGAACACAAAATAGAAGCACATAGAGACAGAAGAATTGTAAAAATTTGCTTTTCTATTGATTTCTTTTGATACAATGTTTACAACTTTTGAATTACCCCAAGTGTTTTGGGAGCAATGTTACAATATCTCTCTATATGGTACAATATTTTTTGATAAAGGAATGGGGTCTTCCAAATCTTCAACAAGGTACAATGTTCTTCAATATTCCACTACAACTTCAAAAAGGTGAGTGGGCTTTGGTATCCAGCACGGGACCACTCTAGCTCCAGCAGCTCCTGCAATATACCTATCTCCTACACACATAAAATTCCAAAGGGGGTTAGTAGCACCTACAAATTTAAATGAAAGGATGATGCTATAAAATAAAACCCTACCTATGGAAAGCATGTAAAATAAAAGATAGAAATAAATAAAAATCCAGTGCCTTGCCAAATTACAATTTTACTGATCGAGTTACCATGTTACACTCGAATCTCGTAAATCATGGGTGTGTGGTGAGGGTCAATAAACCATGCACCTATGATGGGGAAACTGCTCGACTACGATTTTGAATGTGAAACTATGGACCAACATATTTCTTTGAATGACAAAACACCTCGAAAAATAGGCCTCCAAGCTCTGGTGGTGGATGTCTCTCAAGATGCATGCAGAGGTCTATGTCTATTTCAATAGCCTTGCAGTGTCAATCTTAAGCTTTGTTAATTTGGTGGGGTGAAGGTACCTTTATAGGCTCCTTAGGATTTTAGAGGGAGATGAGAGGTGGTAAGCCTAGACTACCAAGTGGTAATCTTAGGCTACCAAATAGAGGGGGTAGTTATAGTGAGTCACTCAGTGTGTCTCACTTAACTGGGATGATGTGGCTGCAAGTGGAGTGATGTGTAGGATTTTACCCCATGTGAAGGGACAAAGGGGACAAGGGTGGATGAGATGTGGCAAAGATGTTGGGTGAGGTGGCTAGGACACATGTCTAGTGGGTAGGCAGGGTATCCTAGGCTATTTTTTCAAATTTAATAAATCTGGAAAATAGGATAATGGTGCAGGATTTATATGCCTAAGTCTAAACTTAGACATATAACTTTATACAAGATTTGATGTGGGGTGGAAAATGTGGTGTTGTGAGTGACCAAATTTTGGTGTCTATAGATGTCCATTTTTATACTATGTTGTGTGAAACACGATGCAGTGCAAAAACCAATGACACCTATCTTTATTGGATGGATGAACTCAACTCTTCTTGACGCACAAGAATGAATGATGATTTTTTTTTTAATTTTGATTTGTTTACTTACCCCCTCAATTGGTGAATGGGTAAAGGATGAAACCCATGAGCCAATTGACTGAATTTGGATGATTAGGTGATGTGAATTATGGTTGATGTGAATGTGATGTAGATGTATGACATTGTCAACTTGATGCCCCAAGTTCGAGATTGTTTATGTCTTGTAAATTTGCCTTTGGTTTCAATGAGGCACAAAATTTTATGGTAAAATCTTCGACCACTTTCAAAGTTCTTTTTCCACTATGACTTTCAAAAATTCCTTTCAAATGATTGTTTCAAGGAATGAGTCATTCAAAAATTTGATACTCTAGCGATTTCTTACTAAACCATGATTTGTTTTATTTTTCACTTTTGACCCAACGAAAGAGTTTAAGGATAACCTGTTGCAAATTTGACTTGACTCAACTAATGACCAAGACTTAGGTTTCAGTTGATTTAATGCCATAGTGATCATGATGAATTAATGTCCTTATTGTGGGTTGCCCATCCTACCGGATTGCATGGATTGCTAGTCACTACAACTACTAGGTTTCTAGGGTAAACGACTTGATACAAGGTTCACTAAATGATTTATGCTGGTGATTTTGATGATGATGTTTTGGATGAAGTGGATTTGTGTTTGAACTATGGTATGGATTGTGTTTTTTTGGCAAACCATACATATGCGGTTCTATCTCTTTTTTACCGTGTGTCCATGTTGTGCATCACAAACCACGGGTCTATGGTTTGGCGTGCTCCGTAAAATGTGGGTGCATGTTTTGCATCGCAAATAGTGGGTTGACGGTTTTGCATGCTCTATGAAACATGGGCGTGCGATTTTTGTTGTGAAAAGTGACTATTTAAAGGTTCACAAGTTGTTTTCATTTCATTATTTTCTTTTGCTAGCTATGAAATTTGCTTTGGTGTTTGTGAGGATGAGTGATATGGAGGTCGGTGAGGGGAGTGGTGGTGGTGCGAATGCGGGTGCGGGAGGTGGTGGCTCAGTTGGAGAGGAAGCGGCATCTGCTATGCCAAGGTAGGTGTTCTAAACTCTTAGCTTAGGTTTTATTTGTGTTATTGCCTGTTTGTTTGCTGTTTTTTTTTTACAACCACTAAAAGGGGCTGGAAATTTTTTGTTTGTTTTAATTTTTTTGTGTTTTCACAACCACTAAGAGGGGTTGGAAAACATTTGTTTGTTTAATTTTTTTGTTTTCACAACCACTAAGAGGGGCTAGAAAATTTTTGTTTGTTTTAATTTTTTGTTTTTACAACCACTAAGAGGGGCTGGAAAAATTTTGTTTGTTGTTTTTTTTTTTGACTACCACACATGGGTTAGGTTGAAAGTTTTTTTTTTGAAATGCAATATATTGGGACATGTTTGTTTTTGTGTTTTTCTTATTTTGAGATGCAATTTGTTTTAAAATGCAATTTATTTTCTTTTTGTGTGTGTGTTTGAAATGTAATCTATTCTAAAATGCAATATTGTTGTTTTGTTTTTTTGAAATGCGATGCACTGATTTTTCCTTGTTGTGTTGTAGGTTAAGCTCATTACCACTAGGCATCGATGGCCTCAAACTATTTCAAAAGTGCAAAAGGCTCTCACAGTAGATGATTGGAAGTTATTTGAGGCTGTGGGCTTGGACAAGTGCAGACTAATTGAGATAGTCTGGGCAGATGAGGCACTTTTTTTACACTCATCAAGAGATGGGATCCAGATAGGGGTTCTTTTCAGCTCCCAACAGGGGAGCTTACTATTACTCTGGAGAATGTATACTGCATATTTCGAGTGCTTATCGAGGGTACACCAGTGAGGGTGGGCCACTACAAGTAGGAGGCTATTAGGATTATCTACGATTATCTCTAGGATATGGACTGTAGTAAGGGAGACATCTCCTACCTTGACTTGTTCAAGGGCAAGAAGTTGGCCATGGTTCTGACTTTATTGATGTACATTCTAGGCATCATGGTGTTTCCTAATAGCATGGGATCGAGGATCTTATGGAATCAGGTTCCTATTATTTTGTAGTTGATTTCTGATCCATAGAGATTGGCATGGGTTTTCGCTCTCTTATGCCAACTATATAGTGAGCTTTATGAGGTAAAGAGGTGAGAGAGGAAGGGACTTAGTTGTAGTCTATTACTTTAGATTTGGTCTTGGGAGTATATTAGAGTGGATCATCCTGAGGGGCTACCTTATACATTTGATCCTCTACTTCCTTATGCTTTTCACTGGCAGGTTAGCGAGGAGTATTCTCCCACACACCATTATATTGACGCTGCTACATATAGGGTGTATCGCTCCAAAATTTTCACACCCTTACCTTTAGGCTATAGGATCCGTGCCCGAAAGGGGGATGTGAAAAGGATGGCGTGGTACCTCGGACTGAGAGGCCTTGCGAAGGTCCCGCCTCTCGGGGGAGGTGTATTATGGTGATTTTTCGATGGATGGTGGGTTCACCAGGAAACATTTAATGGCAGTTTCCACGCCTAGGTTGGGAATGTGTTTTATGTGTTCAGTTTTATCCTTAAACATTCAAGTCCTAGGTTTGGCCAAAATGCATCTAAGCTATTCTATATGAAGATGCAGATTAAATGAATACAAAAAACAAAATTAGGACAGAAAATAGAGAAATTAAGCAAGATTAAAAGTCATACCTGATCCGAATGTCTGATGAAGATTCTGATTTTTGAAGCAGTCGGGATCGCCTCTGATTTGACAGGATCGTCTGCTATCGGACAAGATCGTCTGAGATCGAGAATTCGTCAGACGAATTCGTTAGAGACCTACAAACAGAGAAATAGGTGCAAAACACAGAAAATACAACAATGCTAACATAGGGAAACAATGTAAAATGACAATAACAATATCAAACTGAAAATTATAAACAGAAACATGAATGCATTATACTGATTTAATGACAATTATGACTTAATTATGCATTTGATCTAGATGGGTGAACTCCAAAATGCAAGATAGCATAAAATAATAAATAAACTAGCTAATTGCAGAATAAAACAGCAGATTGAAAAGAGGAAAATGCAAACTTTGGGCACTGATTGCCTCAATGTGATTGTAGTCGAAATCGTCTCGCATTGGGACGAAATCATCTCTGATTCGACAGGATCGCCTCCGATCTGAACAGGATCGTCTGCGACGATGTAAGCTTGCTCCGGCTGAAAAATACTAAGGTACCTGCAACAAAATTTGGATAGAACTAATGCAAATAACAATTTGGGATGTCTTAATGCGTGTGAAGTCAATTTACAGGGAATATCAGCCAGGGGGATGCTAAGGGGAGGGCTTAGGATTAAATAGGCTTAGGAGGGAGGTTAGGAGGTTGGAGATCATCCCTATTTGGGAGATCTCCAACGAGGGAGGGTCTCTAACGGTGCAGACACGCTTCTGCCGGATTAGAGACGTCGTTGGAACAGAAGCTAATTGTGAAAAATTAGTTTTGGGACAAGATCGTCTGGACGTCCTAGTCCAGACGAAATCGTTCGATCTGAGGCGATATCGTCTGATCGGCGATGATATCGTCAAACGGTCAAAACAAACTCTAAAAATGGCATGGGAAAGGAGGAAACGGATTAAGCGGCGGTTTGGGAGCGGTTTGGGAGGTTAAAATTTGAATTTGAATTATTTACTAGAGTAATTGTAATTATTAAGGTTTCATTGCGCCAATTTTAGGGTGCTACATTTTGCCCCCTCTTTAGCGAATTTTTGAAGAAAATGCGTTAAAGATGAGTTCTTCTTGATCTACGAGAAAGCAAAAATTATTCCCATTTTTAGGCGACGATTCTTGGTCGAATCGTACGACGACTTACTATGGTGCCCCCTCCGTGTTTTTACCCAAATCGAACGTTTGAGGTAAAAACGCGAAAAAGCAAAATTTTAAAATGTTTTTAATTGTGTTTTGAATAAAATTAAGAAAAATAGGGTAAAACCCTAATTCATTTTCTTGTTCATTTTTTGGTTTTTAGAGCTCCGCAAGCAAAAATGGTGGAGACGGCGCACAGATCGACAGAGGTCCGGCGCGGGCTACGGGTAAGAGTCTAAACTTAGCTTAGAATGGTTTAAGTTGAATTTACATGCTTTTTAGGTGAATTTTGAATCAATTTTTGAGCATCGCGGCCATTTTTGGGCCGTCGACGTCGTGGAAATCGATAATATTCGAAGAAATCGTCTCAAGTTCGTCGATTTCGTCTAAGGGCGAAATCGATGAAATGGGGATGATTTCATCAAATTAGGGACGATTTCGGCTTGCAAAATCGAAGACGATTATGCTCAAATTTGGGACGATATCGTCCAATAGTGGACGATATCATCATTTGTATAAAATTGAACTGATTTTAACTTGCATTATTAATCACATGAGTTTTTATTAATGATTTTTATTGTTTTGTTGTTTATGTTGTAGAGAGGTTTACTAAAGAGCAGAGAATGGAAATACGAGGGGTTGAGAGATGACTTGGCCGCTCTATCACGAGTAGAGCGGGATCAGCTAGCTCGAGTCGGCTTACGGCATGTGGCAGAGATGCCACAAGTTTCTATGGACATGGGGCTTGACGGCCCTAGCAGAGAGGTGGTATCCGGGTTCTTCCTATTTTTGGTTACCTACAAGGGAGATGACTCCCACATTAGAGGATGTATGGAGGATTATGAGAATCCCCATACAAGGATGGTTGATCACTCCTACGGCCAATCAGGGCCATGCTATGATGCGGTTGTGTGGTGACCCGAGCTTCGCCCTGGAGAAGGGCGGAGTGAACATCGAGGCGCTACGTCAGATGCCTGGGGCATCGAGACTCACACAGGTTTTGGCCGAAGTGGTGGGTGGACTTTTGCTATGCCACCAGAGTGGGTGCAGGGTACCATGGGTGCTAGCAGATGTGATCTACGACATGCGAGACCATGGTTACAGATTCTCTTGGGGCAGTTTTGTTCTATGTCGGTTGTACAGGATCCTGCATGGGGTCGTGTACAAGGGCGGTCGATGTCTAGTTATGACATCGCTCCTACAAGTTTGGTGCTGGGAGCACATTGTAGTGCGGAGGCCGATAGGGCTTCCTTTGATAGGGGTTGATGGGGAGAGGCCCGAGTTTTCTACTGGGTGGCTTCGAAGAGGGTCACAGTGGTGGATTGATCTATCGATGTCCCGGAGACTCTTGGATGACCTTGTCCCGAACCAGATCACCTAGAGGCCTTGGAGAGAGCATCCGAGGTGGGCCGAGGATGGACAGGAGCTGGCTCGCATCAGGCGAGTCTGTGGGCTGAGGATGGAGAGGGGAGAGGTGGAGCTCCATCGCTACGATCGAGTTTTGTGATAGTTCGGTCTACAGCAGGGGATCCCATCTCTCAGGGATTACGAGTTTTCTTGGACTATCTGGGATAACACTATGGTCAGTGGGGCTCTAGATATGCAGTGCTTCTAGAGTCAGGACGTGGATGATGCCCCCATTCAGCCAGTGGATGGGGATGATGCAAGGGTAGCCGATGGCTATGATGCTTGGTACGTAGGCATCCGCCCTCCTCGGATGATGAGGGCTCAGGGTTCGATTCATGTAGTTGTGCATCGGATAGGGAGGCGATGCTAGGCGGCTATTGAGGTAGCCCAGGGTCACGATGAGAGAGAGCAGAGGAGGCCACAGGCACAGGAGAGGCCACGAAGTGGGAGAGGAGGGCGGAGAGACCCCCTTCTCCATAGAGAGAGAGGCCACCATCGCTCGATAAGGGCAAGGGTGTTGACACTAGGGAGAGTAGCGAGACAATGACTCTTCGAGCGGAGACAGTCCATCTCCAAGCATAGGTGTAGACCCTACAGGAGGAGGCTGCACGACATCGAGCTGAGGTGACACAGCTCAGAGATGAGATTGCATGCCTCAGAGCACGGGGCGGAGGGGCGAGCACTCGGGAGCTAGCACGGGCTATTGCCCAAATCACTTTCTACCAGACATTATACTATCAGATGGTGCCAGAGGAGGAGAGATTACCACTGCCGGCTAACATCGTAGATCCGATCAGGATTGGGTCATCGAGGACTTCATCTCGATCGATGACTAGGACTCGTAGTACCACTCATACTACGATGGGGCCACCTCGTCCACCTCAGGGTGGGGGAGGAGATGAGGCTGAGAGCTCGAGGGGTTCTCGAGGCTAGACTACTACATTGCACTGTACAGATTGATATATAGTATTTATTATTTTTGATAGAGGATTGAGTATGCCGAGGTACAGATTGTGGCATACCAATCCAGTTTTGAGATGATGTATATATTGTTGATATATATATGAGATGAGATATTTTTTGATCATATGACTTGTGTCTTATGTATTTTTATGATGCTTTTAAATGTTTTGATTGATTGATTTGATGATTCATGTAATTATGTCGTTGGAAATATTATGGTTTGAATGTCATGCTGTAAGATTTTAAATGAAATAATCTGATGTAACAAATTGGTTGTTTGTGATGTAATGTGATAAAAAATAAAAAGAGACTTCTAACAATAATTTCAAAGGACATTGTCGCTATTATAGACCATTTCATGGAGTCGCCGCTCACTCGGTCGTCAAGCTAATCCCAGTATAGAAATATTGTTAAAAAGTAAAAGAGTGCTTAAGAGGCTGTCTTAAGACTTTGGTGCAATGGTGCAAATGATGATGATGATGGTTTGTTTTCAGATTTTCATAAAAATAGTATGCATGAAATAATGTTAAAATGATTTTTGCTAGGCATAAATTCCTAAGTGTGATAAAATTTTTGGATAATTCCCTAGGAATTATACCATCATTACAAAATTGAAGGTTGACATAATGACATGAAATAGTGATAATGTGCATGCTTTTTGTTTAAAAACATAATTGTATAATAGAATGATTTAAGTCATATGGTTTTCATGATTTTTAAATAAATGGGGAATAAAAATTGTTACAATGGTTTGCGCTAGGCATAGAATATGTAGGTATAGACTTATACCATCATCGCGAAATCAAAAGAGATAGTTTTATTGCATGGTTGATTTTTAATAAACAGAAAATATGAAGATGAGGACTTGCGCTAGGCATAAAATTCCAATTTTGGTTTTAGAACTATACCATCATCGCGAAAGTCGATAATATATATATATATATATATTTTTTTTTTTTTTTTTTTTGTTTTGATTGTATGGTTTTGAAAGAAATTTTGATTTTTCTATTATGCATGTAGTTGTCTTTATACTAAACAATTGTACTTTAAAGAAGAAAATGAATTATTCCAAACAATTTGCAAAAAATATTTCAAAGTATCTTAAAGACAAAAGTTAGATTTATAAGGAATCCCATGTGCATATGTGAATTCATTTCCAATCTTGATTTATCATAATGATACACAAAATCTCTCAAATATAAAATGTGTGTGCAATTGCTATGTTCATTTACCAAGTTTTGAGCAAGATAATATGATACAAGTGATTTGAATGAACCAAATAAGTGTTCATTAACCATGATGTAGATGCATATAACCATACTAGACTACTATGTAAGTCGGATTATCAAGAGCTAGCTAATCCATAAGCGAGACATAGGTCTGTACAAAAGAAGGTCGCTAATGTGACGGACATATCGCCACGCTAGGAGTTACCCAAGGCCAAGCAGGTTGGGCACAAACCACCTGTTATGGGGCTTACCTCACAGTTTTCGAATAATTGAGAATTCCAGGGATTCAAGCTCATCAACCCTTCTTTTCTTTTCAAAGGGTAGGGAAAGGGATTTTATTGCTTTTGCTTTTGCTTTCTTTTTTCTTTCTTTTGTATTTTTGCTTGATTTTTGAGATAATGCTTGAAACATTGCTGTAATGATATAAAATAACATTTTTTCTTTTTCTCTTTTTCTTGAACTTTGCTTTTTTGTTCTATACTAGGGATACTTGCTCGGATTAGTTGTAGAGCAAGGGATTTTTATTCCAGGTAGGGGTGAGCTTGTCCTTTTGCCAATTCTCAAAGATTCTAGACCATGTGCATGATAGGATAGCAGGGGAAACTTTTCGCTCAAGAAACCACTTCTACTATGTAGCAAAGCATGGAAATTACAAATATAATCATTTTATTGTGAAAAGATGTGCTTGGTTTAAGTAAATAACAAGATCAATTCTCTATGCTCAAACTTTATTTAATTGAATTTTGTGGACTTTGATATAAGAGAGATTAGTAATCATGCCAGATAAAATCAAGATATTTATTTTTGTGAGTGTGAAAGTGAGGGATTCCAAATAAATGCTAATTTATCCAAAATAATTTGAAACATATAATTGCAACATTTGTAAGAAGATATATATATAAATACTTTTTGAGAAGTTTTGAGAATGTTGACTCTCTCTTTCTTCTTTATGTTGTTTTGGTTTCGAAAGAGTCAAGAATATTGTTGTTTTTTATTTTTATTATTTTTTGAAAGAATTAACAAGTGCCATAAATAAATACAACAAATAGTTTTGAAGATTTTGATGATTATGAATGTTTTTGGTGTTTTTGAATTTATAAATTGAAAGAAATACAAGATAGTGATTTTGAAATATTTTAAACAAATATATACAAGGATGAAATGACCAAATTTATACATAGTAACGTTTAAGATGCAAAATATTCATGGGTTCTTTAAGTTCTTTACCATCTAAGGTAGATAATTTGTATGCTCCTGATTCAAATTTAGCGGTGATAATGTATGGTCCAAGCCGGTTGGGCTCAAATTTACCTTTAAGGTCCTTAGTTGCATTAGTATTTTTTTATTTTCTTTTAAAACAAGGTCGTCGATCTCAAAGGATCGATGACGAACCTTTTTTTAGCATATGATCTTTTAAGCTTGTTTTGGTAGGCACGGAGATGCTCCAAAGCATTGATGCATTTTTCATCTAGGAGTTCCAGTTGGTTGAGTCTGCGACTCGATATTCATCTCCTACTTCGGTATCTTGAAGTAGTAGAGCCAAAGAAGGAACTTCTAATTCAAAGGGAAAAACGGCTTCAACACCATAAACCAAAACAAAAGGTGAAGTTCCAGTGGGGGTTCGAACACTAGTTCGATAGGCCCACAAAGCTGGATATAATTGAATGTGCCAGTCGCGGCTAGTTTTATTGACCAATATTTTGAGAATTTTGATTAAGGTTTTATTAGATGCTTCCCTTGACCATTACCATGAGGATAATAGGGAGTGGATCAGCGATGTTGAATCTTATATTTTTGGCATAATTTTTTAACATATTTATTTTTGAAACAAATTCCATTATCAGAGATGAGATTTGCGGGAATTTCGAACCTACAAATGATTTGATTAAAAATAAATTTAGAGACTTGTGTGCCGGTGCGGGAAGCTAAAGGCATAGCTTCAACCCACTTCGTGAAATACTCGGTGGTGGTTATGATGAATTTGTGTCCATCAGATGACACAGGATTGATTTTGCCAATAATATCTAAACCCCATTTTGAAAAGGGCCAAGGAGATGAAATAGCCTACGTAGTTCTTGTGCAGGCGCATGGACAAGGTCAGCATGTTTCTGGCACTTGTCGCAATGGCGCACATAATCATGTGCATCCTTCTCCATGGTAGGCCAAAAGTATCCTATCCTAAGGAGCTTTTTAGCAATGACACTACCACTGAAGTGTCCTCCACAAGATCCATCGTGGGCTTCACTCAAGGCTGATTTGGATTCTTCTAAATTCAAACATCTTAATAGGATACCTTCAAAAGATCTCCTATATAAAGTATTGCCAATTATTACAAATCGACTTGCTCGTCTACGTAATAACCGATGCTTGGTTTCTATTAGAATTGGCGGGGAAAGTCCCATTTTGGAGAAAATCAAATATATCCGTATACCAAGGTTCAGGAGTAGTTTCATTGATTAGAAACACATCCAAAGGTTCTAAGCATGACTTATTTGAAGCGGGTTCCTGGAGTCGATGAATAATGATAGTGGCATATTCGTCATCTAACTCCAAGGGCAGGAGAGATGCAGCTGCGGCCATAGCATCAGTTGCACGGTTGCAAGTTCGAGGAATAGCTTCCAAGGTAACTTGATCAAATAGAGACATTAATTGTAAAACATAGGCTTTATATGGGCACAGTTTATCATCTCTAGTCTGATAAACTTCATTAATTTGGTTTATAACAAGTTGAGAATCACCAAAAACTAACAGATGTTTAATTTTTAGCGCCAAGGCAGCTCGTAATCCAAGGATTAGAGCTTCATATTCAACGATATTGTTGGTGCAAGCAAATGTTAATTTGAAGGACAGAGGAATAAGATGTTTTTGTGGGGATATTAAAATAATACCCGCACTGACCCCACTCATGCATTGGGCTCCATCAAAGTATAAGGACCATTGTTCAATATGGTATGCCTCTAATTGAAGGCATTCATCAGGAAACTCAATGATGAGGGGATGGGTAGACTCTAAGGGTGCAGCAACTAATTGATCTGCTATGATTTGACCCTTAACAGACTTCTATCCTATGAATGTGAGATCAAACTCGCTTAGAGCAAGAACCCACTTGGTTGTGCGACCCGATAAATAAGGTCGACTCATGAGATACCTCAAGGGATCATATTTAGCAATGACATAAGTTTTTTGACTAAGCATATAATGGCATAATTTTTGCGTAGCAAACACAACTGCTAGACATAGTTTTTCTAATGTTGTGTAGCGGGTTTCATAACTGATGAAGGTTCGGCTAATATAATAATTAGCACGTTCTCTCTTTTCATCATCAAGCTGAGCTAACATAGCTCCTAAGGGAGAATCTGAAGCTAAAATATATAGGAGAAATGGGCGATCAGGTCTAGGTGGTGAAAGCACAGGTGGATTAAGGAGGTATTGTTTGAGAAGTTCAAAAGCTTCTCTACATTCATCATCCCAATTAAAAGGGACATCCTTCTTAAGAAGTTTAAGAAAGGGACCAGTTTTGTCCGCTGACTTATCGATGAAGCGACGGATGGCTTGAAGCTTACCTTGTAAACTTCGTAACTCAGATATATTAGTAGGTGCGGGCATATCAGTGATAGCCGCAATCTTGAGAGGGTCGATTTTGATACCATGTAAAGAAACTAAAACCCCTAATAGTTTATCGGACTTAACTCCGAATATGCATTTTGTTAGATTTAATCGAATAAGATATTCTCGTAATCGATTAAAAACTTTTCTCAAATCATCTAAATGATTATCTTCATTAATAGAGTGAGCTATAATATCATCTACATAATCATGTAGGATATCATGCATCATATCATGAAAAATATAAGTCATAGCTCGTTGATAGGTTGCACCTGCGTTCTTTAAGCCAAATGGCATCACTTTCCAACAAAAGGTACCCCAGGGGGTAATAAAGGTTATTTTAGCTTGATCTTCAGGAGCTATCCTGATCTGATTATAACAGGAGAATCCATCCATTAAGGACATCATCCCACTCCCGACGGTAAATTCAATGATTTGATCCATGTTTGGAAGAGGAAAATCATCTTTAGGGCATGCAACGTTAATATCTCTAAAATCTGTGCAAACCCTAACTTTGGTAGCTTCTTTCTTGGTAACTGGAACTACATTTGAGATCCATTCAGCATAATCAATAGCTTGTATAAAAACAACATTCAGGAGTTTTCTAACTCCCCTTTGACTAGCAGAGCCACTTTGGGATGCATTTTTCTAAGTTTTTGTTTAACCGGTTTAGCATCCGGATGGACCACTAGATGATGCATGACTACAGAAGGGTCTAGACCTGGCATATCTTCATATGTCCAAGCGAAGACATCTTCATACTCTTTAAGGAATGCAATGTATTGTTCTTGTTTTTCTTGACTTAATTCTGATCCAATATTGATTATGTGAGGATTATCCTCAGTTCCAATATTAATTTTAATGATGTTTTCTACCTCCATGTGTAGATCTCTTTCAAAATTAGGTGGGGCGGGTGAAATGCCCAATTCTTGTAATTCTTGTAAGGTTAATTTGGATAATTCATCTTGAGGATTAGTGGTCTCAAGTTGGGCTATAGTTGGTATAGAACCATCAAAATAAAATCCATTGTGTAACATCTCTTCAACGGAGACATCGTGGAAGATATCTCCTTCCAACTCCTCATCGGAGTCGGCAATCATTTCAGGGTAAGCTATGGATAGCATGTTACATGTAAATGGCTGATTTTTTAGAGGCAAATCATCATGCCTATCCAAATAATCTTGATAACATATGAGTTGATCATCATCTTCAAAAGGAAAGGGTTGACCCTTACTAGGAAATAGGCCCACACCACAGCGGGCGGGCCACGGTTCTACCTCGAAAGGTTCTTTCATGCCATTTTGGAAAGGTCCCAAGCCTTTCCCTTTATATCCCATTTTAAGCATTATGGGTTTAGCTTTAATATATTCATTGGTAAAATAACATCGAGCATATCCCTCATGATGAGTTTTGATATTTCGAGGGATTCTTCCGATCATATCCTTTATAAATGAAGGCACAACTCCCGACTTGGTAAGTACTTCCCATAGGTTGTGGGAGGCCCAAAGTACGAGGAGATGGTGGCAAGTTATTTAAAAGAATTGAATCTTGCATGAAAGCATTTGTTTTTTTGATATTAAGATTGTGGATAAATATGGTAAAAGTTCATCAGAAAGAGCATAAGATGTAGAAGGATCATTCCCTATATCTTTAGATGTGGAAGGTATGATAGATGTTGATAATGTGGAAGTGTTAATAGATGGGTCTATAGGTTTTGAAATTATAGGGATAGAACATGAAGGATTGGTTGTAGATTGAAGATCTTTTTGAGGTTCTAGAGTGGTTTGTTTAGAAGATTGTTGATCTATATATGAGGATGAAATTAATGGAGGGAAATAGGTGAAGTTATGGGTGTGTGTTTCATAGTTTTAGATGAAAAATAAGAATTACGATGTGTGGATGATAGAGCGGGGCAAAATTGCACTCCAACAGGTTATGCCAAAGCACACATATCAAAGGGTCTAGGGTCACCATGGATAGTGACCAACTGATTTTTAAATTCGAATTTAACACATTGGTGTAAAGTTGATGGGACAGCCCGCATTGCATTGATCCAAGGATGACCCAAGAGTATATTGTACGATGCGGGGCAATGTACAATAAACACGGTGGTATCTAGAGTTCTAGGACCAACTTGCAATGGGATGGTAATAACTCCACACGTTTCTTGTGTTTCGTCATTGAAAGCTTTGATAATCATGTCAGTTTTCTTCATTTCATCACTTCTAAAGCCAAATCGTTGGTAGAAGTCAAAAGTGCAAATGTTTAGAGATGAACCATTATCAATCGGGACTCGTTTAACAGCTACATCTCCAATTAGAGCAGTAATATATAAGGGATTATCCTTATGTAAAACTGTGTTGTGGGATATCTTTATCCCGGAAGTCAATACAATCAACTTCTCGAGTGATGATAGTATTGGCCATGGCTTCGAGTTGAATATTTTGAGGTACCATCATTTGGCTTAATGTAAGCATCAACTCATCCCTATGGGTAGGAGAAGATCTTAATAAATCCAAAAGGGAAATTTAGGCTGTAGTATTGGATAATTGCTCATTAATATTGTAAGGGGTTTAGGTTGAACATTGGAAGCATGATTCCCTTTATTGGGATTTTTCAAAACAAATGGAGCTGATCCATCATTCTGGTTTGGTTCTTGTTGAGAATTTTGAGCCTGTTGTCGGGTAATGACTCCAATGGTACCTACAATGTTATATTGAGGACGTTGAACTGGTCTCGGTTGAGCGTTTATGGCTTGTTCATTTGGGAGGAATTGATTAGAAGAAGGTCGAGTAGTAACTCTTCTAGGAAATGGTTCTTCTGGAACCATAGCATCTATGATGGGTTGAATAGGATCTGATTCATTTTTAGAACTATTCGATTGGTTTGAAGTGATGTCTATTTCACTTTCAATATCTGATTCTATATCACTAGAATCTAGAGTTTGAATATTATGTAGGGGCCTGGTCGTAACCAGGGATAAGGTTGTGTCAAATATTTGAGGATCATGATTAAGTAAATGTCCGCTAATGGTTCCTACATATCGGGTAGGAGGAGGAACATTATGATGTTCGATTTGATTGGCCACCTCTTTACCATGTCTTGGTAAAGGGTGTTGAAATATGTCTAATGATTGATTAGCATTTTGATTTTGATTTTGGGGAATGGTCTTTTGAGGATTATTAGGAGCATTTTGTTTAGGTTGGAAGGCTTGCACCTCCATTTCATTATTATCAATCAGATCCTGTATTTTATGTTTCAACCTTTTACAAGCGTTGGTAGAGTGTCCGGGTCCTCTATGGAAATCACAGTGTAAGTCGGCTATGTATCCGGGTATAGTTGGATCGGGTTCTCGGATAGGCTGGTAATTGGATCAAACCTCTTTCGAGTAATTGAGGTAAAATAGTTGATAATGGTTGATTCAATCTAGTAAATTCTCGAGGAGGCTTATCGAGGCGGTTTCAATATAAATTTTTTGTTGTTTTCGTTGCATTGATATTAGCAACATTTTCTGCTATCAGTGACTCCGTCACCAACAACTTGTTTGTTTTTATATTGATTTCTGGATGTTTTCTCATCATCCTTCTTCCTAAGTTGGCCTCTCCTAATGAGGGCATCTTCTACTCTTTGAGCTAAATCTATAGCTTGATCGAAGGTAGTTAAAGTAGCAATTGATAGCTCATAAGATATTTGTTCTTGTAAATTATTAATAAAAATGTCCAACATTTCCCTATAAGGTAGCACAAAGTGCAGTTTTCCTATCAATTGCCTCCATCTAGCTAAGAAATCGGCAAAACATTCATCCTTGTCTTGTTTTAAGTTGTATAAATCTTTAATGGTTACATGCCTCTCGATGTAGGCACTAAATTGATGGACAAAAGATTCAGTTGTTTCTTCAAAGTTTCTCAAAGAATGAGTGGGCAATTGATAGTACCACTCTAATGCCATTCCACCTAAACTTTTTGGGAACATTTTTAGTAATAGCAAGTCATCATGTGATATATCATGACATGCTATCCTAAACATGCGAAGATGCTCTATGGGATCTTCGGTTCCTTTATATATAGGCAGGATGGGCATGGGAAAATGCTTAGGGTAAGGTTGTGCTACAACTATGGGATCCAAAGGTTGACTACATATCTCTCGATAATTGTACGAGGGACGATAAGGATCTATCTGGTCCATACGCGAAGCTAACTGTTTCACCATGGCTTCCAGATTACTAGTTTGCCCACCATATTGGTTCGGTAGGGCATTGATATGGGATTTGTGAGCATATGATGGAGGGACATGAAGATTAGATGCTATGTTGCTATTGTGTAAATTGTTGGTAGGAAAGGTGTTATGAAGGAATTTTGAAGTTGTATTATGTTGTATTCCAGATTGTTGAAAATTGGTGTTTGGCTTCATTTTAGGTTTTTGTTTACTTGAAGCATATTGATCAATAGTTTGGCGAAGTAAAGCAGTGAAGGAAGTTTTCTTTTGTGTGGGAATGATTTTAGGCTGAATAACAGGTTCCTTAGGAGGTTGGGTAACCTATTGTTTTGACATGTTTTGAATCATAGTGACCATATCTCTATTGGATGGTCCAGCCTTATCACTTTCTTGATCAATGAAAGACAAGGGATTAGTGCGCACATCAAACATATGTTCCATGGCTGCTTGAGTGTCACTAATTTGCCCTTTATCAATACGAACTGCCATATTAAGAACACCAATGTTATTATGGAAAAATTTCCAGAAATGATCTACGTTGTCAAAAGCAATAGTTCCATCTGGAGCTACTCTAGGGGATGAGGATCCATCCTCTTTAACATTTTCTTCTTGTTCATTGTCTTCACCTAGGTCATCTTCTGGTTGATCTAGAGTTTCTCCTTCGGAATTGGATCTTCGGGAAGGACATTCGGGCCTCTAGTTTTATCTTCTAACCAATCTTCTTCTTCTCCTTCGAGTTTGTTTACCATTCCTAAGTTTAGGCATTGTGCTTAATTTTAGATTTCAGCAAATATATATATATATATATATATATTTTTTATATATATATATATATATGCAACAAGCTTAAGAGGTATATATTAATTATATACCTACTACAATATTTAAAATGAAAGGTTTTTGGTTTTTGTTATGTTTTTTTAGTTTTTCTTTGTTTTTGTAATAATATTGTAAAGATAACAAACAACACAATAAATGCAAGAAATAATACTGAAAGTAATGATCTAGTTTTCTATAAACAATTTATAAATATCATTAATGGGCTCGAGTTCTTCAGGAGTCATGAAGTGTTCTTCTTCAAATTGAAAATTTTCTTTCAAAAATTTAATGAAAAGAGCTATAGTGATATTATCTGTCTCAGATTTTGGTTGATAGAAGTAAAGCTCGTGGCAATACTCTCGATATAACACAGCTCGAGGAACTCTATTCCATCTTTCCCTATCCATAAGAACAACCTCTTGGTCTTCTACATGACCTAGGAACTGGTGTATAATGGCTGCGTTCTCGAGGTATTCCTCGAAGGTGAACAATTATGAAGACACAAGAGCTCTCCTATAAGCTAACCATCTATGGCAGGCTCTCTGAAGTTCATGATAAAAGACGAGTTGATGAGGATCCAGGATTCTATCTAGGACAAGCCTCTTGATTTGTTTAAGTTTTGTTGACCTAGATGAAATGACACTAAGTCTTCTATCAAGTTCGTCCCACAAAAGTTGATTTCTATCTGTTTCAGGCACACTAAGCACAGAATTGATTTCTATGGCTGCCAATTGGTTTTCAACATTTATAGTAACTTGCTAATATTTTCTTAGGAGCTACCATCTAAACATGATATGCAACTTATTAATTTTAAATGATTTGAAATGCATCTATGTTTTGGTTGTTTTATTTTTTTGTTTTGTTTTCAAAAGGTTTAAAATGCATTCACGTCGGGTTCACCAAAATGTATCGCTCCAAATTTTTCACACCCTTACCTTCAGGCTATAGGATCCGTGCCCGGAAGGGGGATGTGAAAAGGATGGCGTGGTACCTCGGACTGAGAGGCCTTGCGAAGGTCCCGCCTCTCGGGGAGGTGTATTATGGTGATTTTTCGATGGATGGTGGGTTCACCAGGAAACATTTAATGGCAGTTTCCATGCCTAGGTTGGGAATGTGTTTTATGTGTTCAGTTTTATCCTTAAACATTCAAGTCCTAGGTTTGGCCAAAATGCATCTAAGCTATTCTATATGAAGATGCAGATTAAATGAATACAGAAGAACAAATTAGGACAGAAAATAGAGAAATTAAGCAAGATTAAAAGTCATACCTGATCCGGATGTCTGATGAAGATTCTGATTCTTGAAGCAGTCAGGATCGCCTCTGATTTGACAGGATCATCTGCTATCAGACAAGATCGTCTGAGATCTGACGAATTCGTCAGAGACCTACAAACAGAGAAATAGGTGCAAAACATAGAAAATACAACAATGCTAACATAGGGAAACAATGTAAAATGACAATAACAATATCAAACTGAAAATTATAAACAGAAACATGAATGCATTATACTGATTTAATGACAATTATAACTTAATTATGCATTTGATCTAGATGGGTGAACTCCAAAATGCAGGATAGCATAAAATAATAAATAAACTAGCTAATTGCAGAATAAAACAGCAGATTGAAAAGATGGAGAAATGCAAACTCTGGGCACTGATTGCCTCAATGTGATTGCAGTCGAAATCGTCTCGCATGCGACAGAAATCATCTCTGATTCGACAGGATCGCCTCCGATCTGAACAGGATCGTCTGCGACGATGTAAGCTTGCTTCGGCTGAAAAATACTAAGGTACCTGCAACAAAATTTGGATAGAACTAATGCAAATAGCAATTTAGGATGTCTTAATGCGTGTGAAGTCAATTTACAGGAATTATCAGCCAGGGGGATGCTAAGGGGAGGGCTTAGGATTAAATAGGCTTAGGAGGGAGGTTAGGAGGTTGGAGATCATCCCTATTTGGGAGATCTCCAATGGGGGAGGGTCTCTAACGGTGCAGACACGCTTCTGCCTGGATTAGAGATGTCGTTGGAACAGAAGCTAATTGTGAAAAATTAGTTTTGGGACAAGATCGTCTGGACGTCCTAGCCCAGACGAAATCGTTCGATCTGAGGCGATATCGTATGATCGGCGACGATATCGTCAAACGGTCAAAACAAACTCTAAAAATGGCATGGGAAAGGAGGAAACGGATTAAGCGGCGGTTTGGGAGCGGTTTTGGAGGTTAAAATTTGAATTTGAATTATTTACTAGAGTAATTGTAATTATTAAGGTTTCACTGTGCCAATTTTAGGGTGCTACATAGGGATAACTTCAGTGGCCTGACTAGGGATGATATTTACTGGTGACTATGGAGGATCATGGCTTGGGAGAGGGATGCTATTGAGCTTTATCAGGTTAGATGGGGGAGATGGTTGATGGGAAGCCATATGCGAGAGATGGAGTAAATCCATTTATCACAAGTTCTGAGGCAGTTTGGATTGGTTCAAGGAGTTCTAGATACTTCCATGATATATAGGTGGTGGGGTGATGAGCTAGGCCTACCCTTGACTCTAGAATTTTAGACTATGGATGATGCGAGTGATGATGTAGCTATGGAGATTTTTGATGCAGATGATGCATGTACTACTGTAGATTATGATGCTTGGTTTTTAGCTCAAACTCCTTCGAGGTCAAGCCAAGAAAAGGATGATGCGATTAGTGGTGATGAGATGGATACTAGTGATCAAGATCTTAGGCAAGCGAAGAACCACTAAGGTAGTGGTGGCAGGAGGCAGTTTGCTGTTGACATACAACTAGAGGTTGGTATTAGGTATTACGAGAGTGATGGGGATGATGGAGATGGAGGTGATGGAGGCCAAGGATATGGAGGAGATGGAGGTGATAAAGGTGATGGAGGTGATGGAGGCTAAGGAGAGTAGGATGCTCCTACTCATCATACAGAAGAGGAGTGGGGGGTGCTATAGGTGTAGCGGGATAGTTTGGATGAGAAGGTGACAAAAATTAAGGGTGAGGTGATCTTGCTTGAGGGCAAGGTGGCTCAACTACAAAGTAAGGTGGATGAGCTATGGATTGGACCAGGTGAGAGTGATATCATTACATCTTGAGATGCAGATATTATGAGGTTGCAGGGTGAGTTGGATGGACTACGGGATAGGCCGAGTGGTGGTGATGACTTTGCTACCATTGTAGCTTTGAGGGTTGAGATAGCCCAACGGGTGGCCTATGAGGGGTAGGATTTGGATGTAGCTCAAATATGGGCATGGTACATGGCATCATTAAAGGGCACTTTATGCCAACACTGGATTTTTTTGCCGCTTCAGTATTCTTATTCAGTCTCAGGATCCAGCAGGCAGAGTGAGTCTAGGCTAGGTAACTCTAGGTCTCATAGACCATTTGGGTCACATGCTCCCTTTGGATCATCGACACATGGGTCTCCCAAGGGTCATGGGGATGCTAGCTAGTAGCACTTTATTACCTCTTTTTGGTGTTTTCTATTTCTTTTTGCTATGAGCCTCAGTGATCTGATGTATACATCCTGCAAGCATTTTGTATTTAGTGATATATATATATATATACATGGCTTTTATTATGGTTTGTGTTGTGCGCTTTATTTTTATTGTATGTATGGATGCATATGGAATGAAGTGATGTATAATGTGGTGAATGCTTATGTTCTAATTATGATTTGGTAGCTTTATTTTATCTTGAGCAACATGTATTATTGTTTCATCAGGGGCATAGATAGATAATATAAGTATATGATGTGTAATAATGCGAGGTGTTTTACAAAGACTCGGACATCCTAGTAATTCAAAAAAATCTATTTATATTTCATAAATATTCTTTATGCAAGGGTTATCCTAATGTTCTCAATTTTTTCAAGGACCAACTTTGTGTGCAATGATCGTTCATTTCCCATTATGAGCTAGGTCAAACTGATCGTTTGTAACTTATGCCAATAAGCTAGCTCATCCGATAGCAGCCTTAGGTCTATACAAAAGAAGGTCGCTAATGTAACAGATATGGCACCACACATAAGGATACCTCATTGCCAGGCAAGATTCATTCAGCCCATTATTGTAATGAGGATCACCCCACGGTTTTCGAGACACTAAGAGTTCCAAGGATTCAAGCTCCTCTTATATTATTATTATTATTATTATTTTGGGGGGATTGCTCATTTGGTATGGAGCAATAGATTTTATTTCTTACACTTGCTCATTTTGAGGAAGAGCAAGGGAATTTTTATTGCTTTGATACATTTTTTAGGATTTTTTCCCACTTTGAGGAAGGGCAAATGGGAAACTTATTGCTTTGAGACACTTTTCATGATACTTGCTTGTAGTTAGAGAAAGGGATTTTTCATTTTTGGAAGGGGGGATGAAGGAGGAGCTTTTCCTTTTGCCAATTTTGTAGTACTCTAGACCATGCGCATAATTGGATGAGCAAGGGAAACCTTTCACTTATGGTGATAACTACTTTCAACTTCATTATTCCCAATATTCATAATGTTTTTATTGTATTTTTTTGTGTGTGGTCCAAGAGGAAACTTGATCGACCAGGAATGACCTGTTGCATATAGAGATTGCTTAGATTTTTATTCAAGTTTTTTCAAAACACTAGGATCGATTGAGTGATTGAAAATATTGAAAATTACGTAATGGTTGATATGGTGCATGAATTGCGATAATTTCGATTCAATATTTTGGAAATTAAAAGATACATAGAAAATAGTCAATGGCCACGCAATTGTTATTGCTAACAATTATCTATCCTACTTTATGTGAGTCCCTTAATTAGGAAATGTTTATAGGGAAAGTTATACATTATTGTAATTTTGGATTGCTAGGCGATGTTGGATGCCCCTAATTAAGGCAATAAGACATGGTGGACCAGCGGTCATCCAATTTAACCAAATTATCTAATGTAATGAATGTTATAAAAAAAATGCCTATATGGATGCATGGATGGATTTATGAGATGTAAATGAAATATTTTTGATATTTTTGCTTCTTTATTTTTTTAGCCATGTATATGTACATATATATAAATTGCATTATGTATAAAATGCCTTTAGATGTATTATGTTCAATGGCTCAGGTTCCAATACTCATTCCAAGTTGGCAAGTCTATACATTCTTGGACCCAAATTCTATTTGAAAATGTATGGACTTAACCAATTAGCCATGAATTTATCTCTCAAGTGTGACAATGCATTGGTCTTTTGTTGATTCTCTTTGAGCACGAGATATCCCACTTGAAATTCATGAGGATGGACTTTTGCATTGTAAGCACATTTTATTTAGTCTTGATATACTTGCAGATGTTCCAAGGCATTGATACACCTTTCATCAAGGAGCGTTAATAGGTCAAGACATGCTCATCTAGCTGTGTCATCACATGTGAATTCTTGCAATGTAATTCACAAATAGGGATCTCTAGCTCAAGAGGTATGATTGCTTCCACACCATAGATTAGTGAAAAAGGTGTTGCCCTTGTTGGCGTTCTGATGCTTATTTGATAAGCCCATAGTACCAAGGGGAGTTGAGTGTGTCAATCTCTATGGTTTTCTTTGACAAGTTTCTTGATAATGGCTATCACTTTCTTGTTGATCACTTCAACTTGTCCATTCGCCTGTGGGTAGTAAGGAGTTGAGAAACTGTGTTGGATATCATACTTGCTGCATAAGGCTCAAACATCCTTGTTCATAAATGACTTGATATTGTCTAAAATGATCTTGGAAGGAATCCCAAAATAATAGATAATATGTTGAAGTATAAACTCCATTATTTGAGGTCCAGTCATAGTGGTCATTAGAATTGCTTCGACCCATTTGGTGAAGTATTATGTGGCAATTATGATGAACTTATGTTATCTTGAAGAGGCAAGTGAAATTTTACCAATCAAATCTAGGCCCCATTGTTAAAAGGGCCAAAGGATTTGAATGAGTTATAAATCTTGCGATGGCACATGACTTAAATTAGCATGATGTTGGCATTTTTGATATTTCTTAACATACTAACAACAATCACTTTCTACGGTGGGCCAATAATAACCCATGCATAAAATACACTTTGCAATGGCTATTCCACTAAAGTGGCCACCATAAGTACCATCATGGGATTCCATTATATATCGTTGTGTCTCAATGGGATCTAGACATCGAAGTAGTACTCCATAATAGCCACGTCTATACAACACATCCCACAAGAGAGTAAAAATAGATAATTTTTATTTGAATGTTCTTTTTGTAGTTTGTATCATTTCTATTGGGAGGGTCCCGAACTTGATAAAGTCTCTGATTCCATCAAGGTAAGAGTTGCAGGGTTCTACGTAGACCAAATTAACACTCTTCTCACCTCCAGAATCTGCTCGTTTGATTTCTATTTTAGATCCTATTGTTATTATAAGTGATTAGACCTCTCCATGTTCATTCTTAGGAATCAAGGATCCCAAAGAAACCATTGCATATACAAATTTTTTAGTTGAATGAGGCAAGTTATTGATTTCATACTAGTCAAATTTCTCTAGCAACTTCATTGCTACTTCATGATATTATTTCAAGACTAGTTCCTTGCATTGATATTCTCCCTTCACTTGATAAATAACAAGTTGAGAATCACCAAATATGCTTAGTCATTTAATGCCCATAGCTATAGATTATTGAAGCCCCAACATTAGGGCTTTGTACTCTGCATTATTGTTTATGCATGGGAAGTCGAGTTTGAATGATAACGGAATCAAAATTCCTTCAGGTGTGTAAAACACAACCCCAAAAACTTGTCCTATTTCACACTTGGATCCATAAAAGAACATTGTCATGTCAATGTCATCCTTGGGAGGGACTAACTCTTCTTTTTCATTGAAAAAAATACTGAATCATATGGAAGCTCAATGATAAGTGGTTTATCATTTGGGAATGGAGCTTCTGCATGTTGATCGACTATCACCTAACCTTTGATGTATTTTTGATTGATGAATTCAAGATCAATTTCTATTAATAGCATGATCCATTTTGTGGTCTGGGTGTTGTTGTAGGTGCAAGTCATCATGTATCGCAGAGGGTTTTCTCTTGCTATGACATAAGTAGTGTTACTTAGCATGTAATATCTAATTTTCTTAGTGGTGAAAACCACTGCTAAGTACAAATTTTCGATATAAGCATATATTGTCTTGTAACTTACCAATGTTCGACTAATGTAATAAATGGCTTGCTCCTTATGATTCTCATTTTTTTGAACAAGCATTGTCCCTAGTGCAAAATCTGTTATGGGGACATAAAGGTGAAAAGAGAATCCTGAACGAGGTAATGTAAGAAATGGTGGTGAAACTAGATACTTTTTTATATCATCAAATACCTCTTGACATTCAATTTTCCAGGAGAATGCCACCCCCTTATGTAGCAATTGATTGAAAGGCCTGCATTTGTCTGAGAGTTGTGCAATAAATTATTGGATAGATTGAATCTTTCCTTGTAAACTACGCAACTCCCTCAAGTTTGTTGAAGGTGGCATCTCGATAATGGTCTTGACCTTATTAGGGTCCACTTCAATGCCTCACTTGGAGATAATGAATTCTAGAAGTTTTCCTGATGTGATGCCAAATATGCACTTCTTAGGATTCAATATTACCTTATGTTCAAGCAACCGATCAAATACTTTTTCTAGGACTTCAATATGCTCAAGATGTATTTTTTATTTGGCAATCAGATCATCCACATAATCCTTAATGATTCTATGCATATAATCATGGAATATGTACATCATGGCACGTTGATATGCAACTCCTACATTTTTAAGGCTAAAAGGCATCACCCTATAACAAAATTTCCCCCAAGGTGTAAATACCGTCTTGTGTTGGTCCTCAGGATTAATTCAAATCTTATTGTATCTAGAGAAACCGTCCATTAGTGAAACTATTTCATGGTTTGCGTAGGATTCTACTAATTGATTGATGTTAGGTAGAGAAAAATCATTCTTGGGGCATGCTTTATTTAGATCTCAAAATTTTGTGTATATGCGTACCCCCATTTAGCTTATGAACAAGTACCATGTTAGAGAGCCATTCGGGATAATCAATTGGGACTATAAAATTCACCTCCAGTAGTTTTTGTAGCTCTTATTTGACAATCAGTGCAATGGTAGGATGGAGTTTCCTAAGATTTTGCTTGAAAGGTTTAACATCTAGCACTAAAGTAAGGTTGTGGACCACCAAGTTGGGGTCAAGGCCAGACATGTATTTTTATGACCATGCAAAAATATCCTTCTTTCTTGTCAAGACATCGATACTCTTTCTCTTCCACGAAAAAATCTTTTGTAGTTTTGACGATTTGAGGATTATCCACATCTTTTCTAAGGTTCACATCAATAGATTCTTCAATAAGCCTATGGAAACCTTCCTCTAGCTGATGTGGAGTTGGGATGAGATGGATATCATCCTCCACATGCTCAAATGACTTAGAGGTCTCCCCCTCTACTTCAATTTGAAAAATCAAGGTAGAGGAGGATGAAGGTTGTTGTGGAATGTAAGTGTTTGAAGCTCGCAGTAACTCTTTAGATAGGATGAACTCGATGATGGATGGCGAGGATGAAATCCTATCCATGGCAATAAGGCTAGCATCGACTTGAATTCACTTCATCAAATCCTACGGGTTATGGAGTGGGGTGAACAAGTCAACATAGATCATATTGACTTGGTGGAAATGAGCTGGCTACGATTCAAGAGGTGATGAATCATTCTCTAGGTTGCAACTAACCTAAAGTGGATGAATGGCAGTGTTGCGGGAGTGACTAATGAGTGCCAAATTGACACATATTTTATGCAAATATTATCTATTTTCTATCTGCAAAATCATGAAAGTAAATGTGTTTTAATGATTATTTTTACCTTATTTATGTGATTTATCAATAAATTTGATAAATGAGGTTAAAATGATAAATGATCATATTTTACACAAATTGTGCGAAGTTTTTGTATGTTTTTGGCAGGTAATATTACAACAAAATACAGGTCATATATTGAAGAAAGGATGAACAAATACCGAGGAGACATGTGGAAGGGTGCTACGGAAGGGCGTTACGGAAGGGAACTATGGAAGGGTGTTACGGAAGCCTAGAAAATTCTACGAAAAAATCTATTTTAAAAATGCCACCTATGCTACAGCCTGGTCAAACACCACGTGGGCAGCTGAAAGAATCAAGCACGAGAGGGTTCAAATTCCACATAGGCATTTAGAAGAATCAAACGTGGGTGACTCATCATTTATTTGGGGCATGAATTTGTTATGAGATTTTCTATAACAATACGTGAATATTTGTAATAAATGCATCCTTCCCTAAAAGAAAGGATCAAAGCTGTAGAAAAATTCTAAATCAAGGGTTGTATTGTTACGTAGTTATCCCACCAAGTCAAAGTTAGTATTATGTTATAATTAGTTGCCACTTGGACCAATTAGAATATTTATTGAGTCCAAGTATTTTAGGAGATGTGTTAATTTAGATTATTCTTGTTAGAATAAAGTTGTTGCGTGATCAAGTCCAAACCATATGGGAGAAATACGGGGAGTTATGTTCGGAATTGTCTGAGTGACAATATATATTTGCATACGAGGCCTTTGAAAAGGCCTGGTTGGATGGCGAGTGAAAAAAGAAATATCTGTAATCTATGATTATTCCTGATGTAATATTCTGTATGCAATTCTGAAAGTTGGATGTGCAACCATGTATGTTTGATTTTCAATAATAAAGCAACAACAATATTTTCTTCAGGATATGGTAACTATGTTTTATAATTATTTTATATTTTGCTTGCTTTGGTAATTTTTATTTCTTTTATTCTCTTGTAATTATGAAATAATTAAGAATTAGATTAATTAAATGAGAGTCGATTACTGAATAGAAAATAGGGGAAGGGGTTCACACTAACCTTCCGAAGGTAGGGCCCACTCCGAAAGGTTAGTCCCTAATCTCTTCCCCCGGTAAATAGAGTTAGAATGTAGAATAAATTTTAAAGCATAAACTTAATTAAATTGCATAAAAAAATAATTATAAATTATATTATGCATCATTAAATCATTCGTGGATCCACATATACTCATATAGAATAATTCATAAATTGCATATTTTATTTTATTTTATTTTTCGTAAACTTTAATTTCTGCAACACATGAAACCAGAAAGAGATCTGAACTAAGCTTAGTATTAATTACTACGATACAATCTATATTGGATTGCTACTCTTTAAATCTAACCTGGATTAACCCGGATTGACAAAATTAAATGTAAGCTACTACAGCCGATCATTTTGGCACCGTTGTCGGGGAGAGTAGCGTCGTAGTGGTTAGTCAAAAAAGTTGTTTGGCAGTGCAAAGAGAGAGGACTTACTTGTATGTGAAAAGGGGTACATATGAGACCTTGGTGTGCATACGAGTCAGAGTGGCCCGAAGATGGTTCCAACAAGCCCCTTCGTTCGACGTTGCCAGGTTCATTTTTCTTAAAGGAATCATTTTTACTACTTTCGTAGATTAAGATTTATTTTTTGCAAATTTCAATTTTTGCAAATTTCCTGCTTTGGGTAGTTATTATTGCTTAGTTGACTTAGGACCTATGAGAAAGAACAGGAAGTAGGTGAACGCCGAAAGTAACACCCTATTTTTTTTATAGGAAGTAGTTAGGTTGAGTGACACAACTGTAATGAAATCCCTCCTAATAATCAAAGAAGCAGTAATAAGTTACCTTTTATTTCAGCATATTTAATTTTCTGCAATTTCCTTGCTTTGGGTAATTACTATTGTTAATTTGATTTAGGACCTATGAAAAAGAATAGGAAGTAGGTGAACGCTGAAAACAACCTAATATTGTTTTAGGACCCTGTTTTTGTTTTATAGGAAGTAGTTAGGTTGAGTGACACAATTGTAATGAAATCCCTCCTAATAATCAAAAGAATAGTAGAAAGTTACCTTTTACTTCAGCAATTTTACTTCTAGTAAAAATTTACTTTCCAAGTACTTTTACTTTTTTTCTAATTATGCTGAAATTAGTTGTATAAACGCATCTAATTTTAGTAGCATTAGGACTGTTTAGTAATTTTAAATTTATTTCTTTTCTACTGTGTTAAGAGTATTTATAAGTTTTGAAATTTATATTTAGAACTTAGTAGACAATACGTTAAGAGTATTTATAAGTTCTGAAATTTATATTTAAACTTGGCAGACAGTAGGATTGAAACAGAAAAATCAAAACCCAAACAGAAAATTAAAAAATATATATATAATAATAATAATAATAATAATAATAATAATATAAAATCAAAGAGAGAAAAAAAAAAATTGCTAGGTGGAGAAAAACAGTCCAATAAACCTCTAGAAAATATTACAAAAATAAATAAATAAATAATAATAATATATATTATTAGAAATTATAATAATAAATATATATATAATAAAATAAAAAATAAAAAATATATTTAATAATAACAATAATAATAATAATAATAATAATAATAATGAAATAAAATAGAGGTATTATAGAGGACTGAATCAATGTAACTATAAAGTGGCAGGACAAACATATTGTATCATGAAAATTTCAATTAAGAAAATATTTGAAAGGGTGTAGTAAAACTCAAATCCTATTGGTAACTCAACTAGAAAATCACTAATTAATAGGGTATAGGTTTTAACTATACAAAGAGCCACTATCTAAAAAAAAATCATACACCACCTTAAACAACAAACTGATTTGCAGTGCATTTCTGAACTACAACCAACTACTATCCAATAATTTCTCTTTGAAAAGAAAAAATAATAATATATATATATATATATATATATATTGAAAAAAATTAATATATAAAAATAAAAATGATTATGCTTCCTTTATTTCATCATGAAGTATCTGTATTCCCTTCCATTTTCAGTCTTAATGTTTCAAAGATAGCTTAAGAAGATGTTTTCTCTAAAAACCTTGTAGGAAGATGATTACCACATGATGCATAGTACCTTGTTTGCTAGATGAAGTCTAGATGTTTTTCAAATACTCAAACTATATCTAGTATTTTGAGCAAAATTTTCATTGGAAATAACGCAAATATTTTAAAATGTTGTAAGTGACTCCTAGATGATCAAGTTTTTCTCTTTTGACCATGCACAAATACATATCTAAAAACATTGTGAAGTTTTGGAAAAATTAACTCGTGTTATTTTTGCCATAAAGTAAAAAGTTTCCCTTGCTTATCTATTTTTATGCATGGTCTAGAGTACTAATGAATTGGCAAAAGGACAAGCTCGCCCTTCACCCTAAAAAAAAAAAAAATCCCTTGCTCATCATCTAATCGAGCAAGTATCCTACTAAATTCTTGCTTCTCCTCAAAATAAGCAAGATCCCCAAAAAGTAATGAAAATTTTCTTGCTTCTCTTCAAAATAAGCAAGAACCTCAAAAAGCACTAAAAATCCCTTGCTCCTCCCAAAATGAGCAAGTACCCCAAATAAAACAAAAGTAAAAAAAAAAGGGCAAAAGAGCTTGAATCCCTGGAATTCTCAGTATCTCAAACACCATGGGGTACTCTTTATTAAGGTATCCTTACGTATTAGCACTAAGTCTGGATAAGACCTCTAGATGCTCATAAGATAAGCTAGCTTTTTGGCATACATAACCCTTGTTGTTTTTCAATCCTTGCTCATAATGGGAAATGAATCCTCACTGCACACACAGTTGGTCTTGAAAGAAGCTTGAGAATACTAGGACAACTTTGACACTATATTGATTTGTGAAAGGAGTAAATGAAGTTGTTTCAAAATTGCTAGAATGTTTGAAGTCCTTGAAGAATAATCCTAGAAACATCACATGCAGGCAAAACTCAAAAGCAAACCCTCATGAAAGTACTATGGTTTCAATTTTTTCTTTTTCTACAAAAACATGGCTTGTGCCCATCACATTTTCATCCCTTAGAAAAAAAGCCATCTTAATATCTATTTCACTTTTTCCCATGATTGAAGATATCCTAGAAGGCTGAAATCAAATTTTATATTCATTACCTTTCTATCTTGGAAACTTCTTAATGACATACAGGAAGCACAATCACAAAAATTATAATAAACCCCCATAAATAAAACTTATTATTATATTATCCACCAATATAAATAAAACACCCTTCATCTTGTTTTGGCTAAAATTATAGTTTGGGGGGGAAGTAAATAAGGTATACAAAGTTCACAATTCAGTTTGGGGGAGAAGAATCAGGTAAAGTATTTTCTTAAACTCTAACAACTACAGTTTTGTAGATATCTTCTGTAGACAACTTTTGTAATAATCTTCAGTAATATAGTTTATAATACTTAATACAATAGAGTTTATAATATAGTTTAGAGGTATAGTATAGGTAATATAATATTTTATAGTTATTAATTATTAATAATAATAATAATAATAAAATGAATATATATTATATTAATTTACTATTTTTAATTACTATATATTTACTTTGATCATTCTTCTCGAAAAAATAAATAAAGATAAAAAATAATAATAATAATAATAATAAATAAATATATATAAATAATAAAATAAAATAAAATAATAATAATAATAAAATATAAAATAAAAAAATAATTTTAAAAGTTAATTTAAATTATATATATAATGATGTTCTTATTGTTAGTATGGGTTTGTAGATAACATTATTATAGAAGTTATAAGTCTTATTTATGCATAGTTTTGATATACATCTAAATAAGTCCAATGAGCACTATTGACTTTTGCATTGGAAAGTGTGTTTAGATAGATAGAAGTTGAAATACTGCTGCTATAGGAAGTGATTAGACTAAAATAAAACACATATTCATTGTATGATTTATAGTACCTTCTTGTTTCAACTTATTTAATTTGAAAAAAAATGATGGTAATCCCAATTTAGCCAAATGACAATTTGCATTGTGCTTCTTATCAAATGTATATCACATTCCAAAAGAAATATTGTTTAAAATGGAATATCAAGGTAAATATTTGGATTTACATGAACAAGGCATCAATCATCTATTATAGACCAAATTTTGGATTTATGCAACTTTTAAAACAGAGTTTATCCATTGAGATTGTTGTATTAATCTTGTGTGCATGAGGACATGCACTTCCTTCAGTTTGGGGGAATGATGAGTGCCAAATTGACACATATTTTATGCAAATATTATTTGTTTTCTATCTGCAAAATTATGAAAGTAAATGTGTTTTAATGATTATTTTTACCTTATTTATGTGATTTATCAATAAATTTGATAAATGAGGTTAAAATGATAAATGATCATATTTTACACAAATTGTGCGAAGTTTTTGTATGTTTTTAGCAGGTAATATTACAACAAAATACAGGTCATATATTGAAGAAAGGATGAACAAATACCGAGGAGACACATGGAAGGGCACTACGGAAGGGCGTTACGGAAGGGCACTACGGAAGGGTGTTACGGAAGCCTAGAAAATTCTATGGAAAAATCTATTTCAAAAATGCCACCTATGCTACAGCCTGGTCAAACACCACATGGGCAGCTAAAAGAATCAAGCACGAGAGGGTTCAAATTCCACATAGGCGTTTAGAAGAATCAAATGTGGGTGACTCATCATTTATTTGGGGCATGAATTTGTTATGAGATTTTCTATAACAATACGTGAATATTTGTAATAAATGCATCCTTCCCTAAAAGAAAGGATCAAAGTTGTAGAAAATTTCTAAATCAAGGGTTGTATTGTTACGTAGCTATCCCACCAAGTCAAAGTTAGTATTATGTTATAATTAGTTGCCACTTGGACCAATTAGAATATTTATTGAGTCCAAGTATTTTAGGAGATGTGTTAATTTAGATTATTCTTGTTAGAATAAAGTTGTTGTGTGATCAAGTCCAAACCATATGGGAGAAATACGGGGAGTTATGTTCGAAATTGTCTGAGTGACAATATATATTTGCATACGAGGCCTTTGAAAAGGCTTGGTTGGATGGCGAGCGAATGAAGAAATATATGTAATCTGTGATTATTCCCGATGTAATCTTTTGTATGCAATTCTGAAAGTTGGATGCGCAACCATGTACGTTTGATTTTCAATAATAAAGCAACAACAATATTTTCTTTAGGATATGGTAACTATGTTTTATAATTATTTTATATTTTGCTTGCTTTGGTAATTTTTATTTCTTTTATTCTCTTGTAATTATGAAATAATTAAGAATTAGATTAATTAAATGAGAGTCGATTACTGAATAGAAAATAGGGGAAGGGGTTCACACTAACCTTTCGGAGGTAGGGCCCACTCCGAAAGGTTAGTCCCTAATCTCTTCCCCTCGATAAATAGAGTTAGAATGTAGAATAAATTTTAAAGCATAAACTTAATTAAATTGCATAAAAAATAATTATAAATTATATTATGCATCATTAAATCATTCGTGGATCCACATATACTCATATAGAATAATTCATAAATTGCATATTTTATTTTATTTTTCGTAAACTTTAATTTCTGCAACACATGAAACCAGAAAGAGATCTGAACTAAGCTTAGTATTAATTACTATGGTACAATCTATACTAGATTGCTACTCTTTAAATCTAACCTGGATTAACCCGGATTGACAAAATTAAATGTAAGCTACTACAGCCGATCAATGACCAAGGTGGCGTATGGCAGATTTAGCTCAGGGCGCTCACACCCTTTTTTGAAGCAAAATATGGTGTGATCTATGGAAAACATCTTTGTATAACACTCATCTCTCTTAATGGGTTTAACAAGAAACATATCATCTTCGGGGCCATCAAATATTTGAATGATCCAATCTAAATTTTCTTCCATTTGTCAAAATTCCCCATAATCTTCATCGAAGATATAATACCCAAAATATTCATTGGAAATGTAATCATCTGGCATGCAATTAATTATGAATGTATGCAATACAATCCCTAAAAAGGCCTCATGTAGATGAGGTGTAAAGTTAGGATTCAAGTATTCATCATCAGTATCATCATAATTGTCACACTCTTCGCTCTCCTCATCCTCTTATTCATACTCAGGAGTGAGTCATTGGAAGGTTTGGTTGAAGGAAGAGTCTAAGGTAGAAGGTCTGTACCCTAGACCAAAGCAGTCATGTTCTTCTCTGTATTCAAGCTCAATAATGTGACGTGGACCCTGTTCATGTCATCCAAGTCCATATCCCTACCAGTTGATCCTGCAAAAATATCATAAAGAGAAATTCGGGTTGGATAGGTAATCTAAATTTTTATTAAATTCTTTCAAGGATTACTCATTAGGAGGAGGCTGATCGAACGAAGAATCCATTCCCTTATATATGAAATTAATCTTGTCTGATTGGTAACCCATTATTTACACTACACATATGGCTAAAGGTGGATCGCGTGGATGACCATAGTCTTTGAATGACTCAATAGATGGTGTAACTATGACACTCTCAATGCTGTACTCGCCAATGCTTGGATTGATGAGATGTACTGCAACTTTGGATGGTTGGGATGATGATGGTTTAGTGGATGAGGAGGGCGCTTCTGGGATGGCTTGTGGTTCATGTGTAGGCAGTGGTTCCTCTAGGATAGGTGACCCTATCTACGAGACTATGGGTAGTGATGTTTGAGATGGATGATATTTGATGGGATTGTTAGTTGATGGGGTGGGTTGAGTTGTGAATATGAATGGTATTTGTGAAGTGGGTGGTGTAGCTGATGGAGTTAATGATTGGCTAGCAAGATGATCAGGTGCAGTGGAAAAATGAAATGTGGTGGAGGAGGGTTGACCAGAGCTGATGCTTTTAGATGCAAAAGCAGGATCAACTATCGATAATTCCTCCAGGATGGAGGATTTTGATGAAGTGATGTTAGTGGAAGAAGTTGGGATAATGAGTGGTTAAATAAATAGGTGGGTTGATAGAAGTAGCAGCTCATAAGGATTTGAGATCAAGTTGTAGTATTCTAAAGTCTCCATGTCTATTGGGATGCAATGTACCTTACCCTCGTGTACATACTTTAAACATTGGTACAATATCGATGGCACACACTTCATCTCTCTAATACAGTGGTTTCCAAGAATTATGTTGTATTGCATCACCCCTTCCAATATGTGGAAGAGGAGATGTATAGTTTTTATCCCCACAATGATAGGAAGACCTATGTTTCCCATAGTTGAGCATAAGGCATCATTAAAGGTTCTTAAGGTGAAGGTGGATGATGTAATGTGGGATGATGGTATGTTAAGATTTTTGATGGTGAGAGTGGTAATGAGGTTGATGGAGGAGCTAGTATCAATAAGGACTCTCTTGAATGGCTTCCTATCAATATGAGCGACTATGTGCAATGGAGAATCTGATAAATTTGATGAAATATTCTTCTCCTCGAAGTCATAAAATACTATTGAGGGATCTAAGCATTTTTGTATAGTCCCCACAAAGAATTTGAAAGCATTGATATCTTCTAATTATACTTATATGGATTTTAGGTTTTCAATCAATGCCTCTCAATGTGGGGTAACTGTTGTATCATCTCATATATTAATAGTTTTATCGTTGCCATTTTCAAACTTTGGGTTAACTGGCTGCCTAGGGTGATGGTTGAACGAGATGGATTACTTGGATTCTGAAATGGTGGAGGTGGAATGGATGGTCCTAGTTGTATGGGGACACTTAGTTATGCTACGGGAGCTTGGGTTATGCGTTTTGCTTGTCTTTGCCCATGGGTGACCATACTGATAGGCCCTACAAAACCTTGGTGCAGTTGAGACACATAATTGACTTGGTTGGGAGGAACTATAGAGGTTGACGCTCTCGTTGCTTATTTATTTGCCTCATGGTGAGGCAAAGGTGTCTAATATATACCAAGATTTTTATTAGATTGGGCTAGTGAGTTATCGACTTTGATCTTTCCTACTTCTAATAAGTCTTGCACAATACCCTTAAACCCATGGAAATTTTCAACATCATGTCCCTTTTATCGATGATAGATGTAGTATAAGTACTCTCTATAGGCTCTTGATTTTAGCTTGCTAGGATCCTCGAGTTTAATATTCGATAATGTGAAAAGGTGTATCGCGTACAAATTTTGAAATATAGATGAGTAGGGCTCTTGCAATGGTGTGTAATTGCTCCTAGGCCTAAAGTGACATTGTTGCCTCTCTATAGGTTGTGTTTAATTTTTCACCTATTTTGGGGGTGGAACCGCTTGATAATTCAATTTTTGTGGTTGTTGTTGTTGTTTTTGGGGTTGTTGGATCTGAACTTGGGCTTGTTGATTTGACTGTGAATGTTTTACCAAGACTATTTGATGAACCTGGGTAGCCTTGGACTGGCCATGGTTATTCCCCTTTTGGTTCTTGTTCTGCCACTCTTTTTTCTTAGGCTTGATCTTGCCCTCTTGGATCTTTATCTCCTCTATCACTCTGGCTTGGACAAGTACCTCATTGAATGTCCTATACTACTACAACTGTAGTAACAAAGATATGGACTTGGCACAACTCTTCATGAATATTCTTATTATTTTTTACATGGGGAGGAAGAATGGTAATTTTATCATAACCACCCTCCAATGGTTGCCAAAATCATGGACCGATTCATCATCATATTGCTTCAGACTAAGAAAATCGATCAATGTGGTTTTCACTCGAACATTCAAGGTGAATATCTCTAGGAATTGGTTTACAAGCTACTCAAAGGTGTAAATACTCTGATGTGGTAAGTGGTTGTACCAATCCTAGGCTTCTCCTCCAAGTTTTTGAGGAAATGTGTGTAGAATGAGTGTATCATTGTTTTTTATACTTAAACACGTGTTTAAAAACCTTGTCACACACTCTCGGGGGTCCTCATCCCCCTTAAATGTGTCAAGATTTGGCATCTAAAAATCTTTCGAATAAGGTGGTGTAGGTACCAAAGCTTGGATCAGGTGATTTAGTAGCTACCTTAATGTGGGCTTTTGATACTGCAAACTTGGCGTCTTCATGGAAAGGCTATCAATCTAGTTCTATAGGATCTGGAACTAAGGATCTTCCATAGGGTTAAAACCTTGGTTTTCCTGATATTGTTGGTAATAAGGTGCATTATAGGTGGATTGCGGATGATGGGGAATGTTAGGTTGAGCTGCATGATGGTATCCTAGCTAATAGAGGTTTTGATATGGATGAGGTGATGGAGGCATGATAGCATGTTGTCCTGATGAGTTATCAAAAAGATATGAACACAAAATAGAAGCACACAAAGATAGAAGAATTGACAAAAATTGCTTTTCTATTGATTTATTTTGATACAATGTTTACAACTTTTGAATTGCCCCAAGTGTTTTGGGAGCAATGTTACAATATCTCTCTGTATGGTACAATATTTTTTGATAAAGGAATGAGGTCTTCTAGATATTCAACAAGGTATAGTGTTCTTCAATATTCTGCTACAACTTTAAAAGGGTGAGTGGGCTTTGGTATCCATCATATGCCCACTCTAGCTCCAACAACTCCTGCAATATACCTGTATCTTACACACAAAAAATTCCAAAGGGGGTTAGTAGCACCTGCAGATCTAAATGAAAGGATGATGCTATAAAATAAAACCCTACATGTGGAAAGCATGTAAAATAAAATATAGAAATAAATAAAAATATATTACCTTACCAGATTATAATTTTATTGATTTGGTTATTGTGTTACACTCGAATTTGTTAAACCGCAGATGTGCGATAAGGGCTAGTGAACCATGCACCTACGATGGAGAAATCGCTCGATTACGATTTTGACTATGAAATTGTGGACCAATAATTTTCTTTGAATGATAGATCACCTCAAAAAATGGGCCTCTAGAATCTGGTGGTGGATGTATCTTGGGATGCGTGGAGAGGTCTATGTCTATTTCGACAGCCTGACGATGTCAATCTTTAGCTCTATTAATTTGGTGGGGTGAAGACACCTTTATAGGCTCCTTAGGATTTTGGAGGGAGATGAGAGGTGGCAAGCCTAGACTACCAAGTGGTAATCCTGGGCTGCCAAATGGAGGGGGAAGTTACAGTGAGTCACCCAATGTGCCTCACTTAACTAGGGTGATGTGGCTGCAAGTGGAGTGATGTGTGGGATTTTACCCCATGTGAAGGGAAAAAGGGGACAAGGGTGGATGAGATGTGGTAAGGATGTTGGGTGAGGTGGCTAGGACACATGTCTAGTGGGTAGGCAAGGTATCCTAGGCTAATTTTCTAGATTTAATAAATCTAGAAAATAGGATAATGGTGCAGGATTTATATGCCTAAGTCTAAACTTAGGCATATAACTTTATTATGCAGGATTTGATGTGGGGTGGCAAATGTGGTGTTGTGAGTGACCAGATTTTGGTGTCTATATTTTTAAATTGCACTCTTTTATGATCTTCCTTAACTTGAAATTTTGAGTTTCAAATCAATCAAAATTTTGAGTTTTAGATAACTATAGGAACATAAATTGATAAAATTCAAAGATACTTCCTTTTGAAAGGATGTGAAAAATTTAGGTTTTCTTTTTGTTAGTGGGGTTGATTTTATAAAGGAAAGAATATTAGAGAGGAAGCCTTGCAAAATTGTAGGCTTATGAATTTGGCCCTAGGGGCAAAACTTGGTTGGAGATTATTCAAAGGTCAAGGAAAGAGTTAGGTAAAAACTATTTCTTCTAAAATATATAGGTTCTCTTGATGCAATAAACCTATTCAAGAAAAAAATCCTACCCTAAGGATTGAAAACATAGAACTAAATATTATATAGCTTGTAATTGATCAAGAAACATATTATATGGTAAGGCACTAAGAGGGATTATGCAAATTCTTGTTTTGATGTTTGTTTGAAGCCTTATCCACTTATCCCTAATTCAATATGGCAACCATTAGATCAAGCATGTCTAGATTATAAAGTTCTAAAGCTCAAATGTTATATTAATGTGAGCAACAACTCTAGATCATGGATTTATATTATAACCTAGTTGAAGGAGAGATCTAAACAAATAGCAAATGAGCTTAAAAATATGCTTTAAGAGTTTTACTTATTTTTTTTTACACCAACAAATGAGTTGGTTTGGAATATATTTAAATATGGTGGATACTCAATCAAGTTAGGATATCAGGATTTAGAGCATTCAAAATTTTCTATATCTAAAGATATTTGTTGGAATAATATTTTGTTACTAGAGCCTCTCTTTAAGGGTTTCACTTTTTTGCTCTTCTCCCCTTCTCCGAGTTCACCGCCTCTCTTTCCTACAGTCCATGCACAAGTATCGAGGGTGGACTAATAACTAAACACTATGGAAAATTATAGAGATGAACACTTTAGCTCTTCTTGGGATTTTGTGGTTGGACAAGATATAGCAAAAAATGTATCAAAATTTAATCTTGATCCATGCTTGGATTAAGATTCTGGTCTAGCAAAGAATTTATACCCAAATATTTGATTGGGAAATAAACATGCATGAGGAAGAATTAGTTGATCAAAGATTTCATTAGGGTGCATCCCAACATTGACTTAATTCATCATTGGGATCATGAAAAATAAAGAATAAATGGCCAATTGGAGATTGTCACACTTCCAAAATATTTCTTGCTCTTCAATTTTACTCATGAATATGATGTGCAAAAGGTTTTGGAGTTTAGACCATGGTTTTTTGGTAGGAAAAGTATGTTCTTGAAAAAATGGTATAGAGGATTTAGGTGGAGACTAAAAACATCCATATTGATCTCATATGGGTCTTACTATCAGACCTCCCCATCGAGTTTTAAAATTTAGATATAATATATAGGATCGCTAAGGCAATTAGTTTGCTTTTTGTAATAGACTCGACCACAAGAGCAAAAGGTAGGATGATAGTAGTGAGGTTTTGCATAAATGCAAATCTCTCCAAAGATATTCCATAAAAATATTGCTTGACTTTGAGGGGGGGTGCATGGGAATAAAATATTGAATATGAGAACCTACCAACAAGGTGTAATGTTTGCAAGATAGTTGGGTATGCAACAAAATAATTTCTAAAAAGGAGTCCCAATCCTTCATCAAAAAAGTCAATGATAAGCAAGTCTGGAGAAAGAAATCCAAGACCCCTGAAGAAAATAATGACAATAGCAATAGAGACAAACACTCCTTTGGTGTATTAGATACAATGGTTGATAATGAGCTTGAATAAGGTGAGTATAGATAAGATGAATTTCATGATGATACAATCACAGCAGAGTCCCAACCTATAGAAAAGGTATCAAAAAGTACCAATCCAAAATATATAGCATTAGTAGACATACAAAATAGGACATAATTGAAGGAACTAGAGAAAATTATTACCATTGTCTCAAAATAATAGACCAAGCCTCCTCTTAGGACAACTAGGAGCTAAAAAAAAAAGGCAGAACTTGGAAAGGACCCCATTAGAAGGCCTACTAACTCTAAAATTAAAACCAAAGAAATGACAAAGGATATTGCAAATGATACACAACACACTCTAGAGTAGAGTGGAGGTATTATCACCCAAAGAGTAGGTAAATAAAGATTCTAAGTTGGAACATTAGAGGGTGCAACCCCTCGTTAAGCAAATAATTCAAAAAAAAATCCTTAGATAACAAACTAAATATCCTCTTTGTGTAAGAAACTAAAACCAATCAGGAAAAAGCTCAAAACACCAAAAGAAGTGTGTGGAGATAGGTTGCAATAGAGGTAAAATAAGTAGAGGGCACAATAGAAGGATTTTTGATCATCTAGAACCCAATAGTTCTTAAGGGCCAAGTATTGTTCATATGTTGTCTAGACTAGTTATACTCCATTTATTTTTTATATGTTCTTGTTATGTTTGTGTTGTGACTTTGTTGTAACTCGGTTGTAAATATATATATGTAAATATAGAGGTAGCTACAAATACAATTTTATAATATCTTTGCAAAAAATTTGTAAGAAATTTTGTAAATACATGTTGTAGGACCTTATGTAAAAACATCCTTTATATTTAACCTTATCAAAAAAACTAAAGCCTCTATTTAAGGCCTTAACATTTCTTTGGTTAATAGTATAATGTAAGATTCTTATAGGTGAGAGCCTACAAATAAGATAATATCATGGACCTTTTAATGTGCCTTGTGTGAGAAGGATTTAGAAACATAAAACCATTTACTTTTCCATTGCCCCTTTGCTCACATTATTTGGGGATGTTTTTTCAAAATATATGAGAATATATTGTATAGCTCCATAAGCATTGAAAAAGTTGATGAAATAATGATTAATTATTTCAAGGATATAGCATTATGTATCATTTAGAGATTGGTCCTACCATTATTTGTTGGAATTTATAGCTTGAAAGGAATAATAGAGTTCTTAAAAATAAATCTCAAAATCATGTCCAAGTTTAGAACCGTACTATTATCTTTCTTGCAAAATATTTATAAGTATGGTGCATGGGAAATTTTAAGTGTGGAAAAAGAGATATTATCCACTTGGTTATAGGATTTGAATATACATGGAATGGTGATCCGCAACAATGGAATTAAGATAAAGAATTTGCTTCAATCTATGGTGAAATGAAAATAATTAGATTTGCCAAAATTAATTTTGATGGTGATTCCAAAAGAAATCCTGGAAAAGCTCGTGGAGGGATGTTTTGCAAAATAATAAAGGGAAAATTATCACTTACAGAATCATATGGAAACTCAATTAACAACTATGGAGAGGCTAGGGCACTTCTTACAAGGATTAAAATTACAATTGAAAAAGGAAAGGAAAATTTATTTTAATTAAGGGGATCCACAAATTATCATTAATGCTATAAACAAAAATGGATGAACTTATCCTCCATAATGATAAACCTTTAGCTTTATGCAATGCTTTTCAAGGTCTAACTTTTTTGAAGAAAGGTATTAATAGAATTAGAGATATCTAGGATACGAGTAGTTGCTCAATTCTTACTTGGAACCAAATATGCAATTATTGTTTCCTTCCCTCTAGGTTCAAAGAGTCTTATGGCCTAGTTGTGGCTTCCATTCCTTGTGAGGTCCTTATAAATTTAGGTGCAACTACCCATAATATATGGACTGAATGGAGATAGCCTAATGGTCATAGAATATCTTACATTACTTCTAGTTGGATTTACAAAAAAAAATTTTGTCCTCCTTCTCTAGAATTTAAGCTCAATTTCAAGTGGCAAGTAAATTTTACCAATGCCCAATGGTAGTTTCTTGCTACTCAAATTTTGAAAGTCCCTGTTGAATCCAAAACTCAACTTCTTGGATGGTGACTTTTGCATCAAAAACTTCCAACTTCTGAAAGTTTGGCAACGATTTTACATATTTCCCCTATTTGCAAATTTTGTAATGCTTTAGAAACTCTAATTCACTTTTTTTGGTTTTGTGGCATGGCTAAATAGTTTTGGTATATCTTCTACTTATTTCTTTTCCCCTCTTTCACTAGATCTTGTAAGATCTCTTTGCTTGGTTTTTCTTAACTAGATCAGTGCCCCAAACTCTAGGATGTTTATAGACTCATCATTATCAAGCACATTTAGAAGTAAAAATACAAAAAGGTGTTTACTAGATCTGCCCCTCCATGGAATATAGTTTTAGCAGACTTGACCTTTAAAATTTTATTACATGTGTGACACATTTATTCCCAAGTCTATGGAACTTCCAACACACCATGAGATATTATTAACAATATTCATTGACTTTCTCATATGATTTAAGATCTTCAAAAGGTCCAACAGGAAACTAAATGAAAGGTTGTTGAAAATGATGAGCAGGTTCAGGTTTTGATTACTTCTATTTCTTCTTTGAATACTTCTAGAAATATCACGAAAGACACACCCAAAATTTCTTCATATAAAAGTCTCTCCCACAGATGAGTGTTGATATCTGGTGTATTGCAACAATATATAGCTATAGTATTTTTGTTGATATTAGCTTCTATTCTTATGTATATTTAGTTATGGATGCTTTACTCCTGATCCATATCATTTGTTTTAGTTGGTGGACAGTGCTAGCACTAGAATATTGTAATGTTTCGATTGATGAATAAATATAACCTAGTTTTTTCTCAAAAAAATGGATGTGGAGATTGTATTAAAAATAATATTATTTTTTATGCTTATAAGCTATTATTGGAGGTAATATCTTGGAAAGATCATATCAATAGAGAAGAAAATCATGCAACATATAATTTAACCAATTGAAATATTGACCTTTGTCTTGATATAATTTAAATTTTAGAAGGTAACTGACCAAGTGAGATTTTATATTTTAATGAAAATGATGCCAAGTAGTTGATTGTGAAAACATAGCACTTTGAGGAAGATGAAGAATACATTTGATAGAAAATAAAGAATATCTTTCATAAAAGGGAAAGTTTTATGTAGTCTAATTGAGTTGACATCAAATGTAATATTTTGGTATTTTGATGAAAGTGGTCCCTAGTAAAACCACATATTTTGATGGAAGTAGCCCAATAAACTATTTTGGTCTCATAAAAATAATTTCATTTCATTTTACTTACACATATGTGTGTGTATGTATGAGTTGTATCTTGTATACAAACCCTGAATACCAACAACAAAAACCTAATGATGCAAATAATAAACTTCAATTAATTTAATTGAAAACAATATTTTTTAAATGCATTGTATAAGATTGAAATAGGCCTCACCTGTATTATGTTATGACCACATCCATATTGTAGTATTGCAACAACTCATGTATCTCTTATCAAGGTTCAAACCTGGGTCTTTTCCTTTAAAATCAAAGAATTTAACCAATTAAACTAATACCATTTAATAAATGAAAATAATTGATTAAATATTATATAAAAATAAATGATCCTACTTCAAAATAAATATATATATAATTTTAAAATCTTATATTTAACCTTTGTTAATTATCTATTAAAATATCTAATTAAATACTAACTTTTAAACTACAATAAATTTATTTTAAAATATTCATTATACAAATTACAACCAATATTTTAATATCCATGTTACAACTACACAAGTTTTCACTACTGGCCCTTATTTCTATTGAAGAAGTGTTCATTAGAATAGATTTAGCACATCCAATGATAGGTTAATGACCTCTTAGAAAATACATAAAAAATACAATCAATGCCATGACCAACATCAAGTACCACATCAATTCAAAGCTAGAGATAAAGTATGGTTACATATTTAGAAAGAAAGACTTGTAGGATCCCATAGGAAGATTAGACCTCTTCAATATGGACCATACACCATCACCAAGATGGTTGGATAAAATATTTTTGAATTGAATCTTCCATCTTATCTTGGTTTGCATCCAATCTTCAATGTTGAACTTCCTAGGCCCTATCATCCACCTATGTTAGACACTTCCACAATATCATAACAATTGAACATTGAAGAACTCAATCTAGATAGTTTAGCACCATTGGAGGAGGATAAAATTATTGACACGTGGGCCAAGACCACTAGAAGGTAGTCCACTCATATGTACATAGTGATCAAGGTAGCATAACTTGGTCACCAAGGGGAATGACCCACAAAAAACAGATAAAGAAACATTTTTTGCACTTGATGTCAAAAGTTGAAACAATGGGGATGAATGATCCAAGCATGTGACCTTTTCACAACATGGTTTTATGCTTGAAAATACCCAAAAATCTATTTTTTGATTTTAAATGCATTGTTAGGGGCATAAATTTGTGCTCAAGGTTTTATTTTGATCCACTCAAGAAGCATTGGAAATATTAGAGAGAAAAACATTTTATAGGGAAGTCTATCATAGATAGATTTGCCAACATGTTTGTAAAAAATACTCTAAAGACCCTTAAAATGCAAAATAAAATTCTTACTAAAAATGGTAATTTTCTATTTTTAGATTTTTGTAGCCAAAATGCATCTCTAGCTATGTTGATACATTAATAGAGGATAAAACACAAAAGAAAAAGTCATATGTATGTAGTTTTTATTTAATATGCATTTTGTAACTCATGGAAGGTGAATCACCACATTTCCATATGGGTGACCTTCTAACTCACAAAAGGTGAACCACCACATTTCCATATGGGTCACATTCCATATTCGATATAGTGGATTTACAACACACCAACTCTTGTATAAAGAGAGATGCACCTATGACTGCAAAGTGACATGAGTATTCAATTTTATAGCCTCACATCTGTTCTTAGGGATTAATTGCATTGTCCTTTGTTTTCTAAGCAATACAATCATTTTGTTATTTTGCTTATGTATTTATGTTCTATGATTTGTTATTTTTTAATTGCACTCTTTCATGATATTCATTAGCTTAAAATTTTGAGTTTTAAATCAATCAAAATTTTGAGTTTTGGATACCTATAGTAGTAGAAATTGATAAAATTCAAAGAGACTTCCTTTTGAAAGGATGTGAAAATTTTAGGTTTTCTCTTTGTTAGTGGAGTTGAGTTTATAAAGGAAAGAATGTTAGAAGGGAAGCCTTGTAGAATTGTAGGTTTATGATTTTGGCCTTAGGGGTAAAACTTGGCTGGAGATTATTCAAAGGTCAAGGAAAGATTTGGGAAAAAAATATTTCTTCTAAAATATATAGGTTCTCTTCATGCAATGAACCTATTCAAGAAAAAAAACCAATCCTAAGGATTGACAATATAGAACTTCATATTAGATAGTTTGTAATTGATCAAGAAACATATAATATGGTAAGTCACTAAGGGGAATTATGCAAATTCTTGATTTGATACTTGGTTGAAGTCTTATCCTCTTATCCCTAATTCAATATGGCAACCATTAGTTCGAGCATGCCTAGCTTATAAAGGTCCAAAGCTCGAATGTTATATTAATATGAGCAACAAATCTAGATCATAGATTTCTATTATAACCTAGTTTAAGGAGAGAACAAAATAAATAGCATATAAGATTCAAAATAAGCTTCAAGAGTTTAACTTACTTTTTTTACACCAACAGATGAGTTGGTTTAGAATCTATTAAAAGATGGTGGATACTCGATAAGTTGGGATATGAGGATTTACAATAGTTAAAATTTCCTACATCTAAAGATATTTGTTGGAAGAATATTTTGTTATTAGAGCCTCTCTTTAAGGGTTTCACTTTTTCACTCTTCTCCCCTTCTCCCAATTCACCACCCATCTTATCTTGGTTTGAATCCAATATTCAATGTTGAAATTCCTAGGCCCTATCATCCACCTATGTTGGACACTTCCATAATAGCATAACAATTGAACATTGAAGAACTCAATCTAGATAGTTTAGCACTGGTGGAGGAGGATAAAATTGTTGACACATGGGCCAAGACAACTAGAAGGTAGTCCACTCATATGTACATAGTGATCAAGGTAGCATAACTTGGTCACCAAGGGGAATGACCCACAAAAAATAGATACAGAAATAATTTTTTCACTTGATGTCGAAAGTTGACACAATGGATACCATTGCTCTTCAACGGGGGTGAATTATCCAAGCTTCTGACCTTTTCAAAACATAGTTTTATGCTTGAAAATACCCAAAAATCTATTTTTTGATCAATGCATTGTTAGGGGCATAACTTTGTGCTCAAGGCTTTGTTTTGATCCACTCAAGAAGCATTGGAAATATTAGAGAGAAAAACATTGTATAGGGAAGTTTATCATAGATAGAGTTTCCAAAATGTTTGTAAAAAAATTCTCTAAAGACCCTTAAAATGTAAAATAAAATTCTTACTAAAAATAGTAATTTTCTATTTTTAGATTTTTGTAGCCAAAATGCATCTCTAGCTATGTTGAAACATTAATAGAAGATAAAACACAAAAGGAAAAGTCATATTATGTAGTTTTTATTTGAGATGCATTTTGTAACTCATGGAAGGTGAATCACCACTTTTCCATATGGGTGACATTCTAACTCATCAAAAGGTGAACCACCACATTTCCATATGGGTCACCTTACATATTTGATATGGTGGATTTCCAACACACCCACTCTTTTATAAAGAGAGATGCACCTCTGACTGTAAAAAGGCATGAGTATTCAATTTTATAGCCTCACATCTCTTCTTAGAGATTATTCACATTGTCATTTGTTTTCTAAGAAATACAATCATTTTGTTATTTTTCTTATATATTTATGTTCTATTCTTTGTTCTTTATTAATTTCACTCTTTCAGGATATTCCTTAGCTTAAAATTTTAACTTTTAAATCAATCAAAATTTTAACTTTTGGATACCTATAGTAGCAAAAATTGATAAAATTCAAAGAGACTTCCTTCTGAAAGGATGTGAAAATTTTAGGTTTTCTCTTTGTTAGTGGAGTTGAGTTTATAAAGGAAAGAATATTATAAGGGAAGCCTTGCATAATTGTAGATTTATGATTTTGGCCTTAGGGGCAAAACTTGGCTGGATATTATTCAAAGATCAAGGAAAGAGTTGGGAAAAAAATATGTATTCTAAAATATATAGGTTCTCTTGATGCAATGAACCTATTCAAGAAAAAAACTCCACCCTAAGGATTGACAACATAGAACTTCATATTAGATAGTTTGTAATTGATCAAGAAACATATAAGATGGTAATTCACTAAGGGGGATAATGCAAATTCTTGTTTTGATGCTTTGTTGAAGCCTTATCTTCTTATCCCTAATTCAAGATGGCAATTGTTAGCTCGAGCATCGCTAGCTTATAAAGGTCCAAAGCTCAAATGTTATATTAATGTGAGCAACAAATCTAGATCATGAATTTCTATTATAACCTAGTAGAAGGGGATACCCAAAAAAATAGCATACGAGATTGAAAAGATGCTTCAAGAGTTTAACTTACTTTTTTTACACCAACAAATGAGTTGGTTTAGAATATATTGGTGGATACTCGATCAAGTTGGGATATGAGGATTTACAATAGTTAAAATTTCCTACATCTAAAGATATTTGTTGGAAGAATATTTTGTTATTAGAGTCTCTCTTTAAGGGTTTCGTTTTTCACTCTTCTCCCCTTCTCCTAATTCAACACCCATCTTATCTTGGTTTGAATCAAATCTTCAATGTTTAACTTTCTAGGCCCTATCATCCACCTATGTTGGACACTTCCACAATAGCATAACAATTGAACATTGAAGAACTCAATCTATATAGTTTAGTACCAATGGAGGAGGATAAAATTGTTGACACATGGGCCAAGACCACTAGAAGGTAGTCCACTCATATGTACATAGTGATCAAGGTAGCATAACTTGGTCACCAAGGGGAATGATCCACAAAAAATAGATAACGAAATAATTTTTGCACTTGATGTCGAAAGTTGACACAATGGGTACTATTTCTCTTCAATGGGGATGAATGATCCAGGCATGTGACCTTTTCACAACATGGTTTAATGCTTGAAAATACCCAAAAATCTATTTTTTGATCTCAAATGCATTTTTAGGGGCATAACTTTGTGCTCAAGGCTTTGTTTTGATCCATTCAAGAAGCATTGGAAATATTAGAGAGAAAAACATTTTATAGGGAAGTCTATCATAGATAGAGTTTCCAACATGTTTGTAAAAAAAATGCTTTAAATACCCTTAAAATGCAAAATAAAATTCTTACTAAAAATGGTAATTTTCTATTTTTAGATTTTTGTAGCCAAAATGCATCTCTAGCTATGTTGACACATTAATAGAAGATAAAACACAAAATAAAAAGTCATATGTATGTAATTTTAATTTGATATGCATTTTGAAACTCATGGAAGGTGAATCACCACATTTCCATATCAGTGACCTTCTAACTCATCAGAAGGTGAACCACCACATTTACATATAGGTGATCTTCCATATTTGATACAGTGGATTTCCAACACACCAACTCTTTTATAAAGAGAGATGCACCTCTAACTACAAAAAATATATGATTATTTAATTTTATAGCCTCACATCTCTTCTTAGATATTATTTGCATTGTCCTTTGTTTTCTAAGCAGTACATTCATTTTGTTATTTTGCTTATATATTTATGTTTTAATTTGTTATGCTTTATTATTTTTTAATTGAACTCTTTCATGATCTTCCTTAACTTGAAATTTTGAGTTTCAAATCAATCAAAATTTTGATTTTTGGATTACTATAGTAGCATAAATTGATAAAATTCAAAAAGTCTTCCTTTTGAAAGGATGTGAAAAAATTAGGTTTTCTCTTTGTTAGTGGGGTTGAGTTAGTAAAGAATATTAGAGTGGAAGCCTTGCAAAATTGTAGGCTTATGATTTTGGCATTAAGGGAAAAACTTGGTTGGAGATTATTCGAAGGTCAAGGAAAGAGTTGGGCAAATAATATTTCGTCTAAAATATATAGGTTCTCTTGATGCAATGCACCTATTCAAGAAAACAACCCTACCCTAAGTATCGACAACATAGAACTTCATATTAGATAGTTTGTAATTGATCAAGAAATATGTTATATGGTAAGTCACTAAGGGGGATTATGCAAATTCTTGGTTTGATTCTTGGTTGAAGCCTTACCCTCTTATCCTTGATTCAAGATGACAATTGTAGACACCAAATCCTAGCCATTAGTCCTTCATCCTAACCATCATGTCACCCACTTGTCCACCATCCACCCTTCCCACCATCCATTTAACTATTGCATACCTTTCCCGCATTCAAAAGGCCCACTTTAGCCCTTTCCCGCCACTTTTTGACCCCTTTGGACTTAATTTTTATGTATTTTATATTATTTATATTTAATATAATATTTTATTATTATATTTTAATATAATATTTTATTATTATATTTTAATATATTTAATATAAAATATATATAGTTAAACCCAATTAACCTCAACCATTATATTTAATCTAATCTCAACCATCCATATTCATCAATCCATGGCACACTTAAAGTACAATCTCAACCTTAGGATTTGATTTAATCTTAGCCACACGATCAAAAGTGTAAGGTTAAAATCCTAAGAAAACCCTAGGCTAGATTATAAATGAGGGCATTTGCAAATGCTCAACCCCTGGAATGTTCTCGCCCTTAGAGAGATTTTTGAAGAAGCCCTTGTGAAGCAGAAGGTTGTAGAGCCCTGAATATCCAAACCCTAGTTTGCCATAGGACTTCCATCATTCCAACCACTTTCGCATCCACCCTCCATTGCTGCCATAGTTCACCATCCATTATCTATTTCCGCTACCATATTCCATCTGTTGCATTCTTTGCATCCCCATGATCTGCTATTGCAAATCAAATCCTAATTCACAGGCTCATTGCAGAGCCTACCAAGCGCCTTACAGAACTTGCCAAGCTCGCTACAAATTCTGCCAAGCACCTGCTAGAGCTTGCAATATCTCAAGCTCATGCTAGAGCCTGTCAAGCTTACGCCAGAGCCTACCAAGTGCCCGCCATAACCTACCATAATCATCAACATGAACTAGAGCCTGCCATATCAAATCATCAGGTGTTGTTGGAGCACCTGCCACCAAATCTACAACAAAACAACAAATCATCAAAAGCAAGGTAAATATGAATTTCTATTATTATTTGTTGTTATTGTAATTTACACATTCAGCTTACATAGATCTAGGATTTTAGTCTGCATATTTGAGAGTTCACACTATGGAACACTCCTTTTTTTACTAATAACTTTATTGTTTGATGTGTGTGTAGGGTTGGATAGCATCAATCAAGAGAGAACTGGATAGCCGCTGAAGCTGGAGTGGCCTGGAATCAAATATCAACAAAGCCCAATCAATATGTTGGGAACAAAGCACATCGAAGACACTCAAATATGTATAGCTAGGGTTTTGGAGAACCCTGGAAATTGTAATTATTGTATCAAAAATAATTATGTTGGATAGAATAATTGTAACAAGGAGTTTCTCAGCTCCTCCCGTTATTGAATAAAATATCATTTTGTGCAATTACTATCTTTCTTGAATTATTTACTTTCATATCTACATAGTGTCATGTTTTTAGCTCTACAAATGGTGATCAAGGTGGGATCCCACAAGAATTTCTTTTATTAATTTGATTTACTTTGCTGATTTCATTTTGTTTCTATCTATTACAATTTTTTTTAGAAGCAAAAAATTCAACAATTCTATCGATTAGGGTTTTTGAAGAAGTCTATAGCAGTTGCAGAAAGTGTGCAGGTGATCTACAACACCTGCTAATCATCACAGGTGCTCGATTGTGCCTGTAGAGATGCCCAACTATGCCTGGCGACAAGTTGAATTAGATCATAGGCTTATGAGTAAGTCCCATAGCCCTTGTTTCAAATTTTTGATTTACGTATTCTATTTTTCTGCCTGATTTTTCAGATGCTAAATATAAAAAAGAATATAAATTAAGTAATTGTAGGCCTTAAATGGCCACATGCTTAGTAAAATTTTGTATAATTTTGACTAAGTGATGATACTGTTATTCTGCTTCGGAGCTATGTTGAGGGTATGAGTCCGCTGGGGAGTTATGCAATTTTTAAGGTATGATGATAATCCGAGAAACTCAGTTTTGGGTCCAAAATAACGATGGGTTTCAAAATCCATAAAAGTTTCTAAGAAATTGTGACGCTAAAATATTCTAGAGCGGATTCAAAGTTTTGATGCTGCGGATCCGGATTGAAGATTCTGATGTTGAGGAAATGAGCAGGATGGCTTTCAGCTCACGTCAGACTTAATCTAAGTCATCCAAAAAGGAGAATCAACGGTGGAGGTTGGCCTATCAAAATTTGACCGTTTAAAAGGTTATTGCACCAGAACCATGGCATGCAGCTGAAATATGAAACGTCAAATATTTTCAAGAAGATCTAACCAGAAGCGAATACAAATCAACAGTGGCAAGTTGCTCTCAAGAAATATCGATGGAACGTGTGATATGGAAGGTTCTGAACTATTGTCCTTCTAGTCGATCATCAAGTTGCAGAGATCCTGAATGGCCATGGTGGATGCTCTTCTAGCGGATTTCCTAGAGTTTGGACGAATCATCTAATGCTAGCTAAACTCTTTGCTGATTTGTTATAACAAGATTGAATGTATTGTTTATTGAATATTGTAATATGAAAACTATAAAGAGAGACGGAACCCTCATTTTTAAGGGTCAACTCTAGCGTGTTTTATTGTACTACTGTAAATATTTCTGAAGGACTGAATGTAAGGAGCAATACATTGATCTTCGCCTCAAAGTTGTGTTTCTGTTCTGGATGTTAGAGGTTCAGATTTCATAGTTGTATTTATGTAAATACTTAGATGGTTAGTTTGTGCTAATCATAGATTACTAGTTGTTATGAGTAATTGAAATCTGCTTTGAAGTTTGTTCTTTGTTATTAGAAGGTGCATTTCTGTAAAATTTGGGTTTTGGTGAATTCTGCTATTTGTATTATCATTTCTTGGGTATTGAATTTGCTTCCTATAATATTTCTTTATTATGCTTTAATATCTGAAACAAGCTATCTTTGGATAAATGTTGATCTAGATGTATATCTTTAGTATGGTTTTTTGGAAGCTTTTTATGGTGATGCAATGTTGTTAACCTATCCGTCCACTGATATCTACACCTCTCTAAGCTTACCCTTTTTTTACCCTAAAATCAAAACCCTAATTGATCATAATTATGTCAACAATATATTAAGTTGAAAAGGAACCAACCTACTCTAGAGGTTGGATCTAAAACCCTTGTTTTGGTCCATCTAATGTTGAGTGTTGAGCTACAACTATCGGGTGCAAGCCTAAACAAAAAGTAGGAAGATAAACAACCGTAGTATCAAGAAAAACTTGGTGCAATTCAGTGCCCAATAGTTTTTTGGCATGCCTAGTGGGACTGTTCACAAGGAACACGAAACCCATAAAGAGAGTTATTGTTATCTCTACCTGAAGGAATCAATATTTGGTGAATTGTCTTGACCTTGTTAGCGAAGAAAAGAAAGTTCACTTGGTAACTCCCTGGTCAGAAGACCCTAAAAAAGTATTGTAGACCAGTGTCCTTTCATGTATACCAGGTATTTCAAGAGGAACAACCCTAATTATTTCTTTCATTGTGAGTTTATCCTTAGAGGATCTGTTGTTATCAGAAGTTTGGATCAAGATTTTATTGAAGAAGCAGACCTTCTATAAGAAAACCTAGTAGTTTGCCTGAGAAGACCTATAGCCAAAAACATGGCACACAATGTGGCCCCAAATCAGCCACTACATAAGTACCCTAACTAGGACTCAACTGGGCCCCTTATATTAGCCCAAATGGATGCCATTTTGCAAGTTGTATCTAAGGTAACACCCACATATGATGGATTTGGAAAAAAATCTTATGAGCACTGCCAAGATATCTTGAATCTGGTAGCAATCCATAATATAAAAGAGGAAAATATTATTGTCAAAATTATAGCCCTATCATTTTGTGGAAAGATATTACACTGGTTTAGAACTCTGGAAGATAAGTCTATCACTTCATGGTAGTCATTGGTTGAGCCATTCATAGAAAAGTTTAATGAATCTATTAATCTCTTTTATCTGTTGAATTAGTTTACAGCCATGCAAAAAACACAGCAAGAAACTGTCTTAGACTTTAATTTGAGATTTAGCAGAACATGGAAGAGAATTCCCCCTAAATCTAGACTAGCTACTTTTTTGACTTATATATATTACATTCATGCCCTAGGATAAGAGCTAGGTCTGCAGAAATAGCAATCTAGAATTGAAACCTTCATCCATGTCTATAATGCCGCTATCCATGCTGAAAATATCCTGATCAATATAGGAAGAATTCCCGCCAAGACTGTGTTGCCCTACAACTCAAAAAATAGTGGTAGCCATGAACAATCTATAAAAGCCTCACCCATGGATCCTCCTTCTATACCATTTTTATTCCCTAAGATGAATCTAATTCTTGGATCTAAAGTTGTGTCCTCCACACCTTCTTTCCCCTCTTCCTTCCCAACCTTCTCAAGAATTATCTGCTATCTGTGACATAAAAAATACCATGAAAACTTTGAGTAACAGAATGAATTCAATAGAGAAGACAGACCAGGAAAGGTCACAATAGAGGATATTTCCATATGTGAACAAAGATCAAAGGCCCGATCCTAGCAATAGTACTGGGGTTAGGGTGAATGCAGCATATGAGGATACTAAATGTTCTATAGATTCCACTTTTGCAAATTTCTGGTCCTTAGTATACAATGACCCCCATGACTCATAGTCTTATGTGATGTATCAACACCATGTTCAACAAGCCATGGATCAAGCTAAAAGAAATTAGAAGGAAAGAGTTAATATGTTATGGCATCCTGATCAGATCATGGTTGGAAAAGAGTTAGAGGAAGAAGGCCCAATTGCTGTTATGACGAGGTCTGGAAACAAAGCTTTACAAGTATACCCTTAAAAAATGGGACGGTTCTAGTTCCCTTCTCAAAAGAAGGCTGATTTCCCCCTCAGAACAGTGACACTTTTTCCATTCCCTGAGCTAAGGGAAGGGAGAAAATTGATAATTTCCCTAAGATTCTGGAAAGAATAACGAAAGGAGATAGAATGAAATCCAATAGTGAAGAACAAGAAATACTCAGGTTCCTCTCTGTTACTAAAATAAAAAGGATAGAGGCAATCCAACAATACAAAAGGAGGTATGGTGAGCCTAAAAGAGGACTGGAAATACTATCCCTAACCAAATCTGAGTATAACATTATGGAAGAGATGAAAAATATTCCATCAAAAGCTAGCCTGTATGATACCCTTTTCATTTCGGGTCAGATTGACTTGCTTAAAGCTTCCCTCAGTAAAATCCCCCAGAATAGACTAGTTACCACCATCCTTAGTATCCCATTAGAAAAGAAAGAAATGACACATGTTGTTCTAAAGAATAAACCTCTCCTTTTTATATATCCTTAAGAATGGAGGGATGGATAGTTTAGAATTGCATGATTGATTCAGGAGCATCAACCACAGTTATGCCTAAAGCAGTCTATGAAGAGATGGGTATGGAATATACCCGGTCTTATCCTAGAGTGTTGTAATTAGATGGGACACTTGTAAATATGGTTGGGGTTATTAAAGATGTATTTATGAGGTTACACAGAGACCTTGAGGTGATAATAGTACAAGAAATAGTGGTGGTGGATTTAGAACCCTATTTTGGATTATGTATCTCAAGAGAATTTATTGCAAAGCTTGGAGGATGTATGTATATGGATTATTCTAGCATGGTAATACCTTTCAAGGGAAAGAGGATAAGGATAACTCTTGAGAAGATAGTTTCTTATAATATTGAGAAAATTGAAGAAGACATGTGCAACCTTAATCCTATGGAAGAATTTGAGCTAGTACAAAACATTAAGGAACTAGACATTGAATATGAGTTACCTTTCAAAGAGGATTACAGTCAATTTGAAACTGGTATGGGTACATACATCATCACAAATGAATTGGAAAAGAAAATCTCTGACATTTCTAATCAATCCCTAAGAAACAATGAAACATGGGTTATGCACTTTGATGGTGCTAAATGTAGAAATGGTGCAGGGGTTGGTGTAGTTCTGCAATCACAGTCCGAAGGGATGAAGAATTTTTCTTATAGACTGATATGGTCATGCACCAATAATGCTACAAAATATGAGACTTTGTGCCTTGGGTTAGTACAAGCTGAGAACCCAGATGTTGTAGGTGAGTTGGAGAGGAGAGGGCAATCATCCAAGGGAGGTCCTAGGTTCAAATCTCCACCCTACCAAAAAGCTGAATTGGGTATCTCAAATCCAATTGATAATGTTGTTGCGGGCAGGGTCGGGTGCGACCCCCAGGTGACTTTGAAGGTGTAGAACCCCCTGTTCGTGGTCTCTTAGACCAAGTCAGCTCCAAGAGGGGTTTTTTGCTTAAAAAAAAATACAAGCTGAGCGCATGGGCATCAATATTTTGAACATATATGGTGATTCTAAGTTGATAGTACATAAGGTAAGGAATATGTGTAGTAGTAAACACCATTACTTAAAGACTTACAGGAATAGAGTATGGGGCCTAATGGATTCATTTGATGCCCTGAACCTAAATTTTGTGCCTAGAGAAGAGAACCATCTAGTAGATGCATTGGCAACTAAGGGAGCTAATTTCAATCCTCCTATAGATTTTGGAACTAAGAAGACCAAGGAGATTAAAATGGTTTTCAGACCTAAAATGTCGGATAAGAAAATATTCTGGCAGGTTTTTGAGAGTGATGAACAGATTCTGGACTTTATGATAAAATAAGCATGCTTCACAACTATCCAAGAAGAAGATTTGGAGGAGATAGATCAACAAGACTTTATCCAGCCAAGAAACAATCACATCCCAAAGGGGTTGGTTACCCTTGAAAGTTTATTTGATAATGAAGATATATTAAGAAAGTGGGAGCTATGAAGGTTGGTGAGAAGATCTATAAGGAGATAGAAGTCAAAACTAGAAAGAAGTTAAATATTGGGATCCAATGTTCTCCTAAGGAAGCAAAAGATATTAAAGCTTTATGTCTAAAATACCAAGATACTGTAGCTTGGTCATATGAGGACATTAAGGTTTATGACAAAAGGATTGAATTAGATCCTGATGCTAAACCATTTTGAAAAAAATAGAGGCCTATCAATCCAAGGATAGAAGTCATTATGAGAGAACTTTTGAAGCTGCTAAAGGCCAAGATAATATATCTGATAAAACACTCCACTTGGGTAGCTAATTTGGTACCCGTAAGAAATAAGAATGGGGGCATATGCCTTTGTATAGATTTCAAGAATTTGAATCAATATTCCCTCAAGGATCACTATCCCCTCCCTTATATTGATCAGATTTTACAAGTAGTAGCTAGAGCAGAGAGGTTCTCACTATTAGATGGTTATTCTGGGTATAACCAAATTTGGGTAAAAGATCAAGATCAATAAAATACAACATTTACTACAAAGTGGGGAACATTTGCCTATCAGAGGATGCCTTTTGGGTTATCTAATTTAGGAGCTACATTTCAGAGGGCCATGGATTATGCCTTTGGTACACTTATAAAAAAGGGTATTCTGATTTACCTAGATGACATGATTGTGTTTTCTCATGATAAAAATGATCATCTATATAATTTAGAACAAGTTTTTCAAAAATACAAAGAATTTGGTATTTCTCTAAATCCTAAGAAGTCATTCTTTGTGGTACATGAGGGAAAACTGCTAGGACATGTGGTCTCAAAAGAAGGTATGGCCATAGAAACGGATAGGATTAAAGCAATCCTAGCTATTCCTTTGCCTACTAATCAAAATATGTTGCAGTATTTCTTAGGCCAGATCAATGTTTTTAGAAAGTTCATTTCTGATTTTGCACAGAAGGTGAGGCCTATACTTGAACTACTCAAGAAGAAGGTATAATTCAAGTGGATTGTAGTTAGGAAGCAAGAATTTTAAATCATCAAGCAATCCATTTCTACAGCCCCAATTTTGATAAATCATGATTTTAGCAAATATTTTATTCTATATGCTTATGGAGCTGAAAAAAGTTATGCTTTAGTACTCACTCAAAGGGATGATCGAGGGGATGAACAACCTGTATTATTTTGGAGTTAAAATTTGCATGACTATCAAGTAAAACATAATTTTATTGAAAAACAAATGTTTGCTATGATGAAGTCACTTAAGAAGTTCAAACAATATCTAGTACATAGCAAAACTCTGGTGTATGTGGTTCATCTGTATGTAAGGAGTTTTATTTTACAGTGTGACCTAGGTGATAAAAGAACTGGTTGGATTACCAAGATCCAAGAATATGATGTAGATATACATCCCACTAAGTTGGTGAGAGGTAGAGCCTTGTGCCAAGGATTGACAAATACTTTAGCTTTGGTCGGGATGATAGCTTGTCAGGTAATAGAAGATCAAGTAGATATTGTTCACACTTTGGATTTTGATTGTATTGAACAAATGATCTAGTATTTTCAAATTGGTGTATGCTCACCTGATCTGAGTTCTTCTCAAATAAGGAGGTATAGAATTCATGCCCTAAAATATGCATTACTACTAGAAGGGTTATTAAAAATAAAATTGGATGGGGTTCTCCTAAAATGTTTGAGGGAATACAAACAAAAGACAGTCCTAGAAGAATTTCATGGAGGACAATCCGATGGTCATGGCTCAAGCAGAGTTAGAGATTTGAAGATAATAAGAGTAGGCTATTATTGGCCTACTGTCTTCAAGGATGCTTTCAAAGTTACTCAGGTTTGTGACAAATATCAGAGGTATGTTGGAAGAACTAGAAATGTTGCATTTCCTCTAAAGCCTATTCAAGTTGAGGAGCCTTTTCAACAATGGGGATTAGATTTCATAAGAGTTATAAATCCTAACTCTTTTGTAGAACATAAGTTCATCTTGACAACTACTGATTATCTACCCAAATGGGTAGAGGCTATTCCCACAAACAGTGTAGATCAAAATGTTGTGATCAACTTTATGGAGAGTTTAATTTCCATATTTGGAATCCCGGAGGCTTTGGTGAATGATAATGGTCCTGATTTTATAGGTGCTAAGTATATTGAGTTTGCTAGCAAGTATGACATAACTCTCAACAATACTTCAAATTATTACCCTCAAGGTAATGGACTTGCAGAGTCTACTAACAAGAATCTGTTGAGGATTTTGAGAAAGTCCCTAGAAGTTAACAAGAGGAGTTGACATCTATTGCTTGACCATGCTCTATGGATGGATAGGATTACCATTAATAAGTCTATAAAAAAATCCCCTTATGCGCTGGTATATGGAAAAGAAGCAGTATTGTCGATTCACCTAGAAATTCTAGCACTGAAGTTGGTCAGTTCAGAAGAGGAAGAATTGGAGGGATATCCAGTGAAAACTAGATTGACACACTTGCTACAACTGGAAGAAAGATAACTCAAGCATATGATCATTTTCAGAAGCATTCATCAGACATTAAAGCATGGTTTGATAAAAGGGCCAAGTTCAAAAAAATTCAAGTCGAAGACTCAGTTCTCAGGTGGAATGTGGATAGAGCAAAGCTGGGCAAGCATGAAAATTTTGATTCCTTCTGGGATGTTCCTTTTGAAATAGTGGAAGCTAAAGAATCTAATGTATTTCAGATCGAGGATCTGGAGGGGAACATTCAACCAATTCTGGTGAATGGTTTCCACCTCAAGATTTACTATATTTAAGCTGTGATTTCATTGTAACATATGTACATAAAAATTTCCCTTCCTTTCTGCACTTTGTACTTGTTTTCTTTTTGCACTTTGTAAATTGGTTCTTTTCAAAAAAAAAAAGAGAAAAAATTGTTTCAAAAAATGACTAAGTGTTGAGAAGGGTGTGCTAAGGTTCCATTCCGCATACGGTACCACCTAAAGTTCTCTGGAATGACATTTCTCCTTCGAATCTATGTGATTAGATCCGGATGGACGATTCCACAAGATGATCCATCAGAAGGAAGATGAGAAGGGTACTAATCCAAAAATCTCTCAAAGCTTGGAATAAGCCGAAGCGGAATCAATTCAAAACCAAATGATAAGTTTTAGGTTGACATGTGGAGGCTAAATATTGCTCGTGCATTCAATTCTGATGAACTTACCCATGAAAAAAAGAGTAACCGAAGGGATGTGACGAGCTAGCAGTGCAATTTCAAAATTTGACCAATGAGGAGATAGAGTGCCACCTTTGTGCCACCAAATTGAATAATGAAATGAATTGGAAAGTGTGCCCACAAAGATATCGCATAGCATCTGCATTAATGGCAAAAGATACGCGGGCTCTAGAAAGGGGGAGTGATGAAAAGCATTTACCAAATTCACTTTGAGGTATTTGTGTCTATAGAAATGTGGAAGAAGTATGACCATACTTGGAAGAATTTACTATACAAAATTGAGGAAATGAAGCTTACTACTATTGAAATGGCACCCAAGAAATCATCCACTGAATCAATGAAGATAGTGACAAGATTACGGGTGCATGCACATCGCACCAGTCGAGTCACAAACACGGTGATGGCAAGAGTAGAGAGGACTCACCTCAGGACCAATTTTGAATTTCCATATTTTGAAGGAAAGCCAATGCAACGACGAGGTATGATAGCCATGAAATCCTTTTTGTTCTCTTACATTTGTGATTTTGTACACCACTGTCCCGAATTGGTCTCTGCTATGATTCGGTTCTATGACCTTGAATGTAGGATAGTTAGAACCCATGAGGGCACTCCCCTATTTTCTATCACAAGGGAGGCATGTTATGAATTTTTTGCTATAGGATTAGGTCCACCATCAAAACCCAAATATTTTAGCGTAGCAGAGCTGGATAGGGCTTACAATAACATGATGTCTATAGACAAAAAAAGAGAAGAAATAGAAAAATGACTTTGGATTAATTTTATAAGAATAAGGAATGAAGCTGAGATGCCTGAAGTCCCGATTCATATTGATGAAATTGCATACCCAGAGTTATTTTCTATGTTGGCTTGTATGGAGGGTTTGGACTCTGACAAAATGGTGCATGGTTGGCAAATCATCACGGCCTATTGTATGTCTGACGAGAGAATGTACAAAAAGGGGGCAAGAGAAAAGGGTATCAAAGTAATTTTATTTGACTGGATGACCTTTCTTTCTCAAAGGATTCATGAGCAGATGATAAAGATGAAGAGGGGTTTTGGTACTCCCAGTTTCAGGCACTGCTTGAGTCTGGTATGGATGTTCTATGCAGCTATCAGAGATTGAATGCCATGGATTATAGCTGGGGATAAGACTAGTGATGGGGAACCCTTGCTAGTCTATTATTGGATAGATCTTTTGAAAAGTAGTGGGTTCCATTACAGATTCAATTTGTAATTTTTGGAACCTACTCTTAGAATAATGTACAATGAGTGCCCTAGGTTACTTGCTTTAGCTAAGCAGATTCTGAGGAAGGAATATGCTAAGGAGGGACATTGGTATCTCCTAATAGAGGGCACTATAATCAATTTGTATGGTTTCATGGGTAAACCTTTTATTTTACCTCACTTTATTACGAAAAGACTATTTTCCCTAGAGTATTTGAGACAAGTAGTGTACATTGACACAAGATTCGATTTTGGAAGAAAGAAGAAGTCTCTGGTTACTTATCACCCTAAAAAGAATTTTATTATATCAGAGTGGCAGGGCCAACTAATTGAGTAGTACCTTAAAATATTAGGTCTATTTTATATTCCTTAGAGGTGGAGTTATGATCCCGATGGTATTTTTACTATAAGAAATAAAACCCTCAATGGAGACAAAGCCTATAAATTTGAAAGAATACCCAGGGCTATTTTTGAACAAGGGAGGAATAATGATGAAACTTCTCTTATGGATTGGAATGTTTCAAATATGAGTCAATTGCCTCCATGGTTGGATTTCTATGAACAAGTAGTAGATTTTGATCCAAAGCATGAGATAAGTCATCAACTTACCAAAGATACTATTAATAAAGTGATAATAGAATCTGTCAATTTAAAGCACCTTCCTTATGAAGAAGATATATCACAGAGAGGAAAACCGATAGAAAAGGTACCATGGAAGGTAAAGAAGATTGTGGATTGGTGGCGTATGAGGATTGAAAATGGAAAACCTTTTCCCAAATAAAAGTTTGGAATGAAGATGGATAAGGATTTTTTTGGAATTTATAATAAAAAATTTGAAACCTGGAGGCCGAAAGATGTCAGGAAGATAGTTTTGATAAGTGAAGGGCCCCAAAAAGTTTTTGAATCATTACTTCGTCTAACACATCAAAGGATTTTGATAGAGGTACAAGAGGTTCCTTCGACCACCACTGAAGTACATAATATTTACAAACCCATATTTGATTAGGTAGATAAGTTTTTCGAGGAACTAGCGATCAATATTCCACTAATTGAAGTAAGACCCCCACATTTTTTCCCAGCGGTCTCAATTGAGTTGCGAACCATAACAAAGCAGTCCCTACTTTCAAGGATTGAGAAGGGAAGCAAAGAGGAGGAAAATTCTAAAGGAGAGAAAGCCACTTATCAAATAGTATACAGAAGAACTAAGAGGAATTTAGAGATAGAAGAGAGGGAGGTCTCCAAGAAATAGAAAATATGTGTAGAAGGAATGACTGGAGGAATAACTATTGTTACTATAGAAGGGTTGGTTGATCAGGGACAACAACTGGTAATAGAAGCTGAATAGGAGCACCCTGCATCTACAAGCAAAGGTATGGTTTCTAATCTCTCTTCTCCTTCTCATCTTCATGAATCCCTGGAAGGATTTCCCTCCCTTTTTGTTCAAGATATGGCAAAATTACATCCTCCACTTTACAGTTCTTCTCTCAATCTATCAGTAGCCTTGGAGGTAACAACCAGTTCTATATTTTTGCAACATCTTCCAAACCCACTCTCAACCTCTCAGGTGTCCACTCCCATGTCTTCCATTGTCACATATTTACCTCTTTCATTATCATAATCAATGGGACATTATGTTCCAAATTCATCCATTCCATCCACTAGCAGTTTGGTATCCATTTCACTTAATTTACTTGTATCAATGGCAACAGTAGTCATAGAGTCCACCATTGTAACAGAAGCTACGGTTAGAATGTCTTCATCCCTACCAACAAAGGGTCAGTTTACCCTTATTTTTTTGATGCCATTGTCTCCTTTGGTGATTTATGTTTCAAGGTCTATAGATATACCCCAATAACAGGCAAGCACTCAAAGCATAAGTGATTACTGGGCAGAAAAGCTCACTAAACCCTCCAGCCGGATGGTTTTGACAAGGAAAAGTATGTATGTTAATCCTATCACCAGTCAGATTATTTTAAGGTCTTTATTTCCATAGGTAAGCAAGCCTGAGAATGAGATGACTGCTCAAGATTATAGAGCATAATAAATCATAGAAGATATTGACCAATTACATGCTAAGGATGAATTGGAGATGGACAAGGCCCACTTAGAAACTTTTTGTGTGAAGAAAGATATAACAAAATATAAGGTGAATAAATTGGAACAACAGGTTGAAAGACTAAAAAAGAATTTCAATGATAAAAGGGAAGTAGAAAATACTTTAAGAGAAGAGGTGAAGGGTTGGCAACAAAAATTTCAAAATGCTAGTAAGTTGAAAGATCATTTACAAGAATAGAAGAAGCTGCATGAAAAGCAGACCAGAGAAATTCAAAGTCTAAAACATCAGCTTCAAGTTGAGAAGGCCAAATATTTGAGGTTTTCCAAGGAAGATTTGAAAAGGATAAAACAAGAGTTGCTTTCTGAAATCTAAGGAAAATGTTCTGGTCTTCAACTTATAATCAACTACCTGAAAGATGCCATCCAGCCGCTCTCCATAATTCAGATAGATACAGATCAAATCATGGGGGAATTACAGTCTATGGTGATTCTAGTAGAACAAATAGACCGGTTGGTTAGTAGCAGGTTTGATAAAGCTGCTAAACCAATTTCTAATAAAGAATGGAATCTAGCCGGGATAGCTTCAAAGATAGTGCTGAAAAAGCATAAAGCAGCACAAAAATCTTGGTTGTTATGTAACAGGATGGATAGAAGAGTCAAAGAAATCATTGAAATAAATAAGGAGATGATTCATGTTGGTTTCAAAGGACTTTGGAAGGAATATCACAACTTGTTATCTGTGGAAGAAGTTCAGTGGAACATCAAAGATATTTTGCAAGATGAAGTTGAGATTGATTCACTAGCAGAACCACTATTACAAGAACAAGCTGCCAAATTGATTATGAACTATACTCATTTCAGAGATTTGATAGAAGATTTGGTGATTAAAGGAAGGGTTGCTAATTACGAGGATATTGGAGAGCTACAATATGTTTATAAGCAACTTAAAGAAATATCAAACCCTTTCAAGGAATTTTGGAGACATACCCTCCAATATTTGGAATCAATGACCAAATTGTTGGGGGACACCTCTAGTGGAAATAATCAAAGTGTACAGACTCTGAAAGAGCAAGAAGAAGAAGAAGATGATGAATATGAAGGAGGTGTGGAAGAGTAAGGATAAGATTGAGCATTCACATGCCCAGGAGGGGCTCATGCTCAAGTCATTTCCATTTATGTTTGTACAAATACATCATTTTTGTATTTCTTATTTTTTACCCTGATAATTGTCAAAAATAAGCAATAAAGGTGTGAAGCCTATAAAGCAGCAATTTTTGTGTGAGGAAATTATTTGAAATAAATTCATATAAAGAAGAGGAGTTGTGTATAGTTTGAAAAGGTAGTAATGATACTACTATTGTAGGCACGGTCTCTGTTTTAAATGGGAGGTTTTATGATGTCCTTGGCATGGTTTCTATATGAACCTCTATCCTCTGGGTAATGTTTAGATTTGTAGAGGGTAGGGTTTGTATGGAAATCATTTCTTGAACATGTTCCATTTTCAAAGGAAGACATTGTTGGGTTAAGGATGTAGCTAGAAGAGATGAATGAAAAATTGAGTTTTTATCACAAACTTGAAGAAAGTTCTGTGAAGCTAGATAAAATTATAAATAACCAAAGGTCTACAGGCATTAAATTTGGTTTGGGCTTCGTCGAAGGAGAATCATCAAAGGGATCAAAGACCATAACTGTAGAACCAATAAAGAATAAAGATAAGATATGGGTTAATCAAGACAAATCGAATCATGCAAAAGAAAGCAATAAGGTCAGGCACGAAAGGAGTACTGACAATGATGGATTCACCAAAGTCACACATCAAAGAAAAAGAAGACCTATGGCACCTACTACAACATGGCAAAGACCATTACCTAGGTACAATCGTTCCTTTTTTGGTTATTTTTTTAAATGCAATGCTTATGGTCATAGAATTTTAGATTACAGTTATAATGTAGGACAAAGGAATTTCACCAGTAGAAATATATTTTCACCTTTGATAGATTTTGTAGTAGAATTTTATAATTGTCATAACTTTGGACACATTGCAAGAAATTGTCGAAGTGTATATGCAGCTAATAAATACCAGAGAAGAAAATCTCAACCAACTGTTTTGAGACAAAATAGAAAATTTCCAAAAAAACATGCACAGGCTACTGACAAAGAAAAGTCTAAACAAGTAACCAAAAATACAGTCAAACCATAGTGGAAAGAAAAGGAGCGACCCAAGGAAGAAAAGGAATCCTTGATTGTATAGACAACATTCAAAGCACAAAACAAATCGATCAAAGGCACCAAAAGGAAGGAATATTCCATTCCTTCTCATGGGTGCCTGTAATCCATGTGGTGGGTTGGTCCGCACATTCTAGTGTCGGGCCAACACAGTTAGATAGGATTGATCTACCCTAATGGTGGGTAGATCTAGAACATAGTCGAATATGAAAACTTTGATCCACTCTTGCTCACCATTAGTGATATCTCCATGGAGAGTCTTCAGAATGTCAAGCTCTCACACTCTAGAGGTCAATATATCAAAGTAAATAGCATAAAATAAGGAAAAAAATCTAACTAAAATAAGAAAAAACATTTAAAAATGATCTAAAAATCATCAAAAATAGTAAAAATTTGATAAAATTGCAAAAAAATGTCATCATGTATGCCTACAAATCAAATTTTGCAATCACGTAGGTGAGAAATGCATTAAATCATATTAATTGCCTTTAAAAATTTAGAAAAATTTAAAATTTTGGAAATTTTTCCTAAAGTTGACGAACCATGGGTCAATCTTGCGGTCCGCATGTGATCAAAAATTGACCGTTGGTATTTTGAATGCTGACCATAATTTGCAGACACAGACCCCAATTGACCAATTGGGAACCGTAGCTGGTACCTGCAGTCTCCGATTGAAGTCCGACCGAGTGCGATACCATGGTCAAAAATGCAAAAAAAAATTAAATCTAAGCTACCCTAGCCTAAGATGAGGTTCATTACCAGCATTTTAGTGTAATTTATTTTTTAATTTCTTAATTGGGTTCATTTTAAGTGGTAATAGATGCGAGGTCTTGGTTTTTGAGTTACCTTGCCCTCACCTCATACCTCGCGGCTAGAAGACACTTGCCCATGCCCTGCCATCGTGCTGTAAGTCGGTGTGCAGGTAAAGTATGGTAGGTTGCAGGTTAGTTTTATCAGTTGTCACTATCAGAGCTCCAGTTTGCAAGTCACTATCAAGTAATAATGAGATATATTTGAAATTTAGAATTTTTATAGACTTATCATATTTCACACAGACTGCAAGTCCTAGCTGTAGTTACTAAATTTGCAAATGGAAACCGTAGACCCTAGCCGTTGTTTGCAACTAGAAGGCAATTTAGAAAAATCCCACCATGGGAAGGGCCAAAAATATAAATTAATGCCTCCCATTGGGTTAGAGCTTAATAAAAGTAAACTAAGCTAGAAATTTGGTGATAATCAAGCACTAGGATCCAATTAAAAATTAAAAATCTGGCTAAGATTATAAAGTACAACCCAGGTCATCGCTATGACAATCCTTTCATGGAGCGATGCACCTCCCAACCAAATAAATAAGCTCAATGCCAATCCAACAATCCTAACCACCCCTTCTTGATCTTGGCTTCTCCATGAAGCCACCCCTAGCCCTTGGGTAGTCCTATAAGTACCCCTTAGAATTAGGGTAAACTATCAAAGAGAGCATTGGATATTTGAGCAATGAAGCCCTATCAAATTTTACACTCAACCGAGTATACTGAGAGAGAGCTATTGCACTTATCCCCTACCTACTTGCCAATATTCATGATGAATTGCATTATGGATGCCCTAGGATCCTAGGAGATCCAAGAAGCACATATTTAGGAAAATGAAGGCCCCTCACAATGAATCAATCGCCAAATCAGTTTGAGGACACCGAAGGTGACCATTGAACATCTATTTGGACAAGGAGGTCAAACCCACTACCCTTGAAATTGAGGAAAAACCTATAAGATTGTTAACTGTAGCTTTCAGTCATGGTTTACAATGCAGACCGCTCACAAGAGCTACAGTTTTCAACAGAGGTATCGCTACATTACTGTTTCTATTTTTGTTTGGCTATATAGTTTAAATTAGTCATTTATATGGTTCAATTGTAGTTTAGAAGATTTCTGACTGGTAGAATTAGGTTTAGAATTGTTTCATTGCATTTGCATTAAGTAGGCTTTAATAGATTCTTTATGTTCTTTCATGCTCTATTTCACATAATTAGTCCATTCATTGTTTAGATGCTTTCTTAATTTATTCAATTCCATAAATCTTGATCCAATTAACATAGTTTAAAGATGCTTTTCATGCTTTCTTGAATATACACTTTTAATGGTATCTTTATGTATTTTTCCCAAAAGGGCCTCATCATGAGAGGTTGCCTATCTTTTTGATGTCTTTATGTTGTTTCTTGATCACAGGGAATATATTCGAAGGAGATTCAACCATCAAGTTCCTTCCCCAACACGAAGAAGAGGGCAACTCCACCCTAGAGCAGTTTGTGACTAGTGCTATGGTAGCCTTCTTACGGAGTAGGATATTGATAATTTGTGACCCCAACGGTGGTTTTGTATGCCAAGAATGTCAAGCGCAAAGGCACCTTTGTTTGGCAATTTTATTGCTGTTTTTGGTGCATTTTGGATGCAGTTTTGGTTGTTTTTGATTTTCTTGCTCTGTAATCATCCCAGGGTGGGATGAATACCAGTTTTGTAATAATCCCAAGGTGGTACGAGCACTAAATTTAGCACTCATTCCAGGGTGGAATGATTATAGGCCTAAGAGCCTATATAAGGGCCAAAACTAGGTTTTGGGCTCATTTGTAATTGTTTTTTTTGGCAATTTGGAGCTGTGACGAGGAGTTCGAGTTTGCGTAGTGGAGCACTGTCAAATTTTCATGGACACAATGAGTGCATATACTGGGTCTTCAAGTGGCAGAGCCGAGGCAAGATCGGTAGGTGCTCCTTCTCTTTATTTGTTTTTCTTTTTTCTAAGTATAGTTAAAACCGTAATTAGTTTTTCTATTTGATTTTTTTGTTTAAACTAAGATCAAAACCCTAGTTTAATTGTTTTGTATTTGTATTTTGTGTTGCTAAGATCAAAACCCTAGTTAGAATTTGTTATTTTTTTGTTTTTGTATTCAGACTAAGATTAAAACCCTAGTTAGAATTTTTTATTTTTTGTTTTTGTATTTTGTTTAGACTAAGGTTAAAACCCTTGTGAATTTTTTTGTTTTTGCATTGTTTTTTTAATTTTTTGAATGTTTTTGCTATATATTTTGTAAATGTTTTTGTATATTTTGTTCCATGTTCCATGTTCTATCTGAAGGCCCAATGGATAAGACTCTAGATTCGATTGGCTTTACGAGCAAATCCACCCGGGAGGCGCCAGAATGTAGGCCCAAAATGGCCACAGTAAAATTTTGTATAATTTTGACTAAGTTATAATACTATTATTCTACTCTAGAGCTATGCTGAGGTTATAAGTCTGCTGGGGAGTTATGCATTTTTAAAGGTATGATGATAATCTGGGAAACTCAGTTTCGGGTCCGAAATAATGATGGGTTTCAAAATCTGCAAAAGTTTCTAAGAAATGGTAACGTCAGCAACAAAGAAGTGTGGATTTGACTCTTGGTGTATGTCCAATTCTGGAAAGGCCTTTTTGCTTCCCGCTTCAAAATAATATTTTTTGCTTCCCACTTCGGATTGGCAAAAGTTTTGAAATCTACAAAATTCACAAGGAGATGGTGATGTCAGTGGTGAAAAAGAGCGGATTGGCGATCCGAGAAATGAACAAGGACTCTCTTTTTTGGAATAATGATGGGGTGGAAGGGTGGAATAATATAAGTGTTTGACTCCGGGTCCGGACTTGCATTATCTCTAAAATCCGCAAAAGTCACGAGGAGATGATGACGTCAACAATGAAAAAGTGCGGATTAACAAAGACAAGGCATAAGATAAAATATTCTAGAGTGGATTCAAAGTTTTGATGTTGCGGATCTAAATTGAAGATTTTGATGCTGAGGAAATGATCAGGATGGATTTCAGCTCACGTCAGACTTAATCTAAGTTGTCCAAAAAGGAGAATCAACGGTGGAGGTTGGCCTATCAAATTTTGACTATTTAAAAGTTTTTTGCACCAGAACCATGACGTGCAACTCAAATATGAAACGTCAAATATTTTCAAGATGATCTAACCAGAAGTGGTTACAGATCAACGATGACAAGTTGCTCTCAAGAAAGATCGACGAAATGTGTGATCCGAAAGGTTCTGTACTACAGTCCTTCTGGTCGATCATCAAGTTGCAGAGATCTTGAACGACCATGGTGGATGCTCTTCCAATGGATTTCCCATATTTTGGATGAATTAGCTAATGCCAACTAAACTCGTTGCTGAGCTGTTATAACAAGATTGAATGTATTGCTTCTTGAATATTGTAATATGAAAACTATAAATAGAGATCGAACCCTTGTTTTTAAGGGTCAGCTCTAGCATGTTTGCTTGTACTACTATAAATATTTTTGAAGGACTAAATGCAAGGAGTAATACATTGATCTTCACCTCAAAGCTGCATTTTTGTGCTAGATGTTAGAGGTTCGGATTTCATAGTTGTATTTTTGTAAATACTTAGATGGTTAGTTTGTGCTAATCATGGATTACTAGCTGTTATGAGTAATTGAAATCTGCTTTGAAGTTTGTTCTTTGTTATTAGAAGGTGCATTTATGTAAAATATAGGTTTTGGTGAATTCTACTATTTGGATTATCATTTCTTGGGTATTGAAATCGCTTACTGTAACATTTCTCTGTTATGCTTTAATATCTGAAACAAGCTATCTTGGGATAAATTTTGATCTGGATGTATATCTTTAGTATGGTTTTTTGGAAGCTTTTTATGGTGATGCAATGTTGTTAACCTATCCGTCCACTAATATCTACATCTCTCTAACCTTACCCTTTTTTTACCCTAAACTCCAAACCCTAATTGAGCATAATTGTGTCAACAATCCACTAAGTTGACAAGGAACCAGCCTACTCTATAGGTTGGATCTAAAACCCTTGTTTTGGTCCATTCAATGTTGAGTGCTGAGCTACAGCTATCAGGTGCAAGCCTAAATAGAAAGTAGGAAGATAGACAGTCATAGTATCAAGTAAAACTTGGTGTAATTTAGTACCCAAAAATAATCTAGAAAAGAATTCATGGTAGATTGCATTTAGTTTTTTTTGTGCATACATTCACATAGTTTAAATTTCTTGTTTTAAAATTTTCAAATTCGAGTGATTGCTTTCATATTTTATTTGCATTTGAAATTAAAGAGCATTATTAGAATCTATATTTTTAGGAATTAAATATTGCTTTATTTTGCATATCTAAATAAGAATAGTATTCAGACACAAAAAGTAATCTTGCCCTAGGGTGACTCCTTTGGCAGAGAGGTGGACAAACCCTCCAATTGCTATTTAGGCAGGGGGTCTTAAGCAGTGTACTTCATGCTCTTTAGGTGAAATTTGCATTCTGATATTGGTTTATAATTTATATGAGTAAAATTGATGATCTTTAGCATTGTTTGAACACAATAAAGAACATGAAACTTTAAAATTAATCACACACTCCATGTTTTACTCTAAAATAGTAGTGGTTGGATTTCATCACCAGCCCTTGCTTGAGATTTGGTGATGGTGGTAGTCATTTCCATCCACAAATCTCTGCCTTAGAAACCATAGGTCATCCCCAAGAAAACTTGTTGGATATCATTACCAACAAGAATCTCGTTGCCCTTGCCAGCCTTAGTTTTTACCTTTGTTTTTATTAAGCAATATTAGAACATAAAAACACACTAACCTATCACTTTAAAAAGAATTCACATTAATAAAGAAAATAATTAATGATTGAGGTAAGACACAAGGTCTAAACTTAGCATTGATTGTTTCTTTAGTTGTTAATTCCATACAAGTTTCAGTTTGGTGTTTATTTTGATAAGTTTTAGTTACTGGTTTATTTACTTTATGGTATTAACAAGAAATCAAAATAAAGTAATATACCAAAGAAGCTTAATAGAAAACACTTCCAATTCCCCTGCTACTTCAGTGGTAAACCTATCCAATGAGGTACAAACTACTTCATCTAGGCCTCCATACCCATCCCTACCACAAGTAGGATCCCATCCATACAATGTGGAACAAAATACCACCCACATAGACATGGAAAAGGTAGAGGCTATCTACAAGGCCTCTAACTATGTTCTTGATCCCCTTAGTCAAGATTGGGTTGAATAACTAGACTTGGCTACAACATGTCCATCCACCACCACCAAAGGATATCAGAATTCTACCTATGAATATGGTATACCTTCTTATTCCAGCCTAGCCCAAAACATAAGTGTTTTTAACATATACCCTTCATCTAGCCATATCCAAACCTATTCCAATCCCTTGTATGAGGAGTATTTGAATGCTGCCTCACAATCCCCAACCTCCCAAGTTGCCACATAAAGTGTAACTTGTGACATGCCCATTTATTCTAATCCATATCCTTCACTTCCTTCATCTTCCAATCCAACCACAACTATGTCAATATCTACCATGTCTAAACAAGAGTTGCAGGATATATCAAGTTATGCAAAAAAATTGCTCTTACAACTTAGAAAGGTTAAGCAACAAGTTCACATGGACCCTATAATCCAGGTAGTTCCAAACAAACCCATCATAGCCAATAAAAATCCAACATGGGTACCCCAATATTCGGTGGTTTCCATCCCCAATGCTCCACTAGTTCATACCCTAGCCCAAACCATCATAGCCAACCAAAATCAAACATGGGTACCCCAATATTTGGTGGTTTCCATCCCCAATCCTCCATCAATTCATGTCCCAACCCAACCAATTACCATTTCTTCTAGCCAACCTATCAACCAATTCTTCCAACATCCTCCTAATCAATCATCTCCTTTCATTCATCAATCTTCACCCCATATTCAAACCAATCCATTCCACAAAAATCGGCTAATCACTTTGCAATAATTTTCTTCTAGTCCATCTCCCAATCATCAGGTAATCCAAGGCTTCCAAGTTCCTAGGGAAGATCCTAAGATACAAGTCATGCAAAAATAAATTGATTAGTTGATGCAGAATACCCCTGACATGTCAAGCCAAAAACTGACCTTAATCCAACTGATCCACCAACCAATTCATCCTTCGATGCCATCATCACCATATCTGGCAGACTTCACAGTATCGAAGTTTGATAAATATAGGGGAACTGAGGACCCTAAGGAGCATGTGAGCTCATTCGTTCATGCATTTGCTTTGAAATTTTCCTCAAACATTAGGAGGAGATGCCATAAAGTGGTTCAATCAGTTGCCAACACACAATATTTACACTTTTAATCAAATGATGGATCTATTATTGGAATGTTTTACCCTAAAAATTAGAAATAAGGTCTCGTTATTAGACATTTATTATCTAAAATAATGGGATGATGAACCTATCTATTATTTTGGAAACCATTGGAGGGAATTTATAACCAAATTGCCATTATCCCTACCAATGGATGAAATTATCAAACTATTCACCAAGAGTTGCTTAAAACCTATCTATTGGATGCTTCAGCTTAATACTTATTGCACATTTGAAGAAGCTTTATAATAGGCTAGCGTCATTGAGGAAATCAAAATCCAAAATAGTATCACTAAGCCTAAGAAGAAAGAATGGCAAAAAAAAGTTCAATACCAAAATAATCAATCTGGCCAAAATATATCATCACAAGCCTCTACGGCTAATGCACCTAATCAAGTTAATCAAGTGGTTATGAGCCAGCCTGTAATGGCTTAACAGCCTGTGCAAAAACCAATTGCTTATCATGTGGTCCCATCAGTCACGTAAACACCAATGGTGCAAAACATAGTGCCAGCTATGGAACAACCTTCCCATTGCCAATACACCCGACCTCAACGTCAATACACTCCCTTAGCAGAGTCATATTCTTCCCTTTTTTGAAGGTTGTATGAAACAAACAAGCTAGCCTTACCTGAATTCAGACCCTATGACCCTAAAAAACATCCCAGGAATTATAGAGAACACCTATTTTACCCATACCATAGACAAAATGATCACGAAATCAACTCTTACCATGTTTTTAAGAATATCATCTAAGAACTTATAGAGTTGGGGGTCATAAATGTGGGTAAACATTTAGCTCTGCAAAATAAAAATTTGGAAATTTTTTAGACACCTCTACCCAACCATGGAGAGGCTAAAACTAATGTAGGAGGTACCAACCATCAAACACCTCCTAACCAAGTCAACCATGTTCAACAATATCAAAATTTTATAGGAGCAGTCCATGTGGTAATAAGAGGGCAAAGGCTAAATCAACATAATGCTCAAAAACCTTCAAATCCACCACCCATACGGACATCACCAAATCCATCCCCACTAATAAATATATCAAAAATACCAAATCAATCCACCCTTTGTCCCATAATACCAATGATAACCTTAACTAGCTGGTTGACTACTAGCTTGAAAATGGCATCAACTAAATTATTTGTATATGAGCTTATCCAAAAATCTCCTAGGCATAGAGAATATTTAATGGAGATCCTCAAGTCTATCGAGTTAGAATCCCAAGACTCTAATGTATTCAACAGTTTTTTAGGGAGTGTTAGGACATGCATGGAGCCATCCATCACCTTTTATGACTTTGAAATAAATTCGATAACCTCAGAATCCATGGATCTTCCATTGCATATCACGACCCTGATAGATAAAAAGCCATTCAAAAGAGTCCTAATCGACACCGGCTCATCCATTAACATAATCACTACCACTTCCCTTCACCACCTCAAGCTACCACCTTCCCACATTTCCAAATCATCATTCACTTTCAAAGCATTTAACGATGCTTTGTGTACCATAGTTGGCACTGTTGTTTTACCCATTGAAGTAGGGGCCAAAACGTTGCACACAATATTTCATATTTTGGAAGGAACCATGGCGTACAATGTACTCCTTGGTAGACCATGGATGAGGGAAATGAAATGTGCTCCTTCAATACTCCATCAATTCTTGAAATTCGTTCATGATGGACAAGTCCATTGCATCCCCACAGATGTAGAACATTTTGATTATTGAAATTTTATTTCAAATCCTTATGAATCCATGTTGCCTTCCACTCATTTATTTTTATCACCATCTTCATCCAATCTGCCTTCTTCATATTCTCATCCATCTTCTTCTTCTAATGCATCCACATATTCTTCCAAAGCTCCTATTATTGAAGAGTTACCCATCACCGAGCCTCCTAAATCATCCATTTCTTCTTGTACATGTGGTCAAGGTCAATCCACTTTTGCCACATCGTCCATGTCAACAATTCCTTCTTCCACAACCATTTCTTCTTCTTCATCATTGCCTCATCCACCTTCTTATAAGTCCAAGCCATCACCTAACCCTTCTCCATCAGTCGATGTTTCACAAGTTGAACTTTCAGATTGTGAAATATTCAACTCTCCACCAACATCCACAACCACATTCAATCATGAGCCATCCATACCCACATCATCCACCACATCAGTACAAGTTGAAGTCCACATCACTAATCTTGGTATTGGTGAATACATGGTCCAATACGTCACCATAACACCCCTAAAAATTCCCACAGCCAAGGATTTCAGTCATCCACATGACCATACTTTAACTATAGGTGTTGTCTACGACATGGGCTCTGCTACAAATAGTATCAAATTTGTTTATGGAGGGTTAGATTCCTCAATTGGGATTAACCCACCTGATGAACCTAAAGAACCAAGACGTGCTAACATACCAAACATGATAGGATTTCCATCCCGCTACTTTCACATGGTTAATTGGCAAGGTTAAGGTCTAGGTTACCATGAACAAGAGATACATGACATAATAGATATTCCATATCGATGAGCACATGATCGTTCAGGCTTAGGGTATACCCCACTTTCATCCACAACTTCTCTTGAGCAAGCTTTCAAAAGGCTTAGCATCAATGACAAATATAACAATACCCATCCACTTCCCTCAACCTCCTCTCTTGAGCAAGCCCTTTAAGATCTTAGCATCGATGAAGTGAACGAGGATGACCCCCTCCATTTTTCCTACCCAATCCCAGACTATTATGAGGAAAGTTATGAAGATTTTGAAGTAATGTAAAATGCTTCTTATGATTTTGAAGAGGATGCTCCACCCATCGTTCCCATTACCCAACAGGATGAGTTTTATCTCAGAATGTTCCCCATCCATAAACCCATATTTCGCTTGCTTCTTCCATAAGAACAAGTTGATCCACCTAGTGAACCACCTCTCACATGAGTTCCATTGAGCAATTTAGCCAAATCCAAAATTTGTAACATATGTATACACAAAAAAAAAATATTAAAAAAAAAACAACCCAAAAAAAAAACTTTTCTTTACATGTACATAAAATTTGATTTCATGTTTGTTGTTGCTATCTAGGGTTAACAAGACTCAACATCGATTAAAATCCAATCATCCCACCTACCCATTTTTTGAAGCCATCGCACCATTCTGCCTATAATTCAATATGAATCCTATTGACTTATTCACCCCACTTCGCAATCCATGCAATTCGGCTAAGCCAATTCCAATTGACATAAGCCTTATTGATATGGACTGAATTTCCTTCCCACATTTATTTTTGGAATTCATCATATCCAAGAAATTGTTAAAGGCTTTGGCTAATTACATGCCTCCTTCCCCTCCACCTTTGCCCCCATATTCAACCAAGAGACTCGAGGTTTTTCAGGTAGAGTTAGATGATGATAAGAAGGAAGAGCTAGATGACATCTTAGGCTTTCCTGATTGGCTCTCAAGCCTTGTACCTATTTGCAAACCTAATGGGACAATACACATTTGTAATAACTTTTGATATCTTAATAAGGCGTGTCATAAAGATGACTTTCCTCATCCAAGCCTTGTACCCATTTGTAAACCTAAATAAATCGATACACATTTGTATTGATTTTTGACATCGAGCTTAGCTCTTCTTCATCTGGGGTAATTTTCTAAAGCAATTTATTGATGTTTATATGTGTATATATACATGGCTTAAAAAAAAATCATTCACATATGCATGTTCCCGTTGCATACATATTGCATTTTTATATAGGTATTTTAAGCATGCATTTTTCACATTGCATTCATACATCCTGCATTTTCACAATTGCATTTGCATCCATTTCACACACATTCCACTACATTTTACATCCCACATGTGTTCCATTGCATTATTTAATCTCACATATTGCATTCATCCCATCCCGCATTCAATGATCATTTATAGTAGTGATGATATGGCCAAAATCACAATGTCAAGTTTCCACAACTGGGGGTACCTATTTGGGAGCATTTATGCAATCCCCTCCAAAAATACCATTTTTCCAAATTCACAAAAAGCTAAAATTTTCATGTCTAGCAGCCTCCAGATAGATTTCCAATTTTTTTTAGGACCAAAAGAACTTTTCTCACATTAAAAAAGTCGAGTATTGTCAACTGATTCCAAAAACAATCTTGCACCAAACACACTTTTTCACATCTTAAAAATATTTTGAATAAAATAGGGATAATACCATACTTGGGTAGCACCTTGAAGTGAAAGGGATATTCCTCGCTTGTCCTATCAAGCAACATAGTCCAAAATTTAAAATAGTGGTTTTCACCACTATCATAGTTGCTCTCTAAATCCAAATACAAAATATAGAGTAGTAAGGATAGGGTCACATTCTCATCACACTTCGGTTGAGAATATGATTCCCAAAAGCTCTAGCCAAAGTTAACTAATCCTATACACACACCACAGATCCCTAAAGCTATAAGGATCATACTACATTCCCCTCAAAAAGTTATGTAGTCATCCCCAAGGCCTAAATATCATATCATTGGACTATGGAGTGAGTCTCCACTGGGGCTATAGATTCTTGACTGGCAGTGGAGTAAGCTCATACGATGAGACATGTCTCTCCTTCCAAAAATGGAAACCTCTGACCACACATACGGACAATCTAGCTTCTTGGTCAATCCCATAATAGGTCATTCCCACTTTACTCATTATGGGTTAATAAAATTCACTTGCACACACACTGTTTCTTGATTGCATAGGGTCATTGTCATGCTCAAGATTTAGTACATGAACTTCACTTGCACACACATTGGTCCTAAATAAAGTTAGACAATCATCAAGTGAGTTTGGCTGATAGCACTAGTTTGTTTGAGTCTTTGAAATCTTTTTAGATATTCCATATCTTCTTCCATATAAACATCAATATATTTATCCGTATCAACATCCATATATTCTTCCATATCAACATCCATATCTTCTTCCATATCACATCCATGTCTTCTTCATGGATCAACCCAAATAAAGCCACCAAGATGGGTGCCCTCGTTTGCAAAACAATGAACAAAAAATGGATTCTAAACTAAAAATGATCATTAGAACATCATACATTCATCTCATGTAGTTAGAATTCACATACATATCATTTTTCTCGCATTAATCATCCATATACGCACTATACATACACATCATGGTTAGATTGCATTAATCATCCATAAAACATAAAAGCATTCACACAATGGATAACACAAACATATAAAAATCCATTATATATATATATATATATATATATATATATATATATATATATATATATATATATATATATATATATATATATATATATATATATATCGAAAATATCATATGTACAATGAATGTAATAAAGGCTACAATGGAGCACCAAGGCTCATATAGAAACATGCATCTAAGCACTAAGCTAATGGTCGGACCCCTGAGACCTAGTAGGAGCCCTAGCCCTAGAATTTTGCATAGATGGCATGTGTCCTGATGACTCAGTCCTAGAAGAAGAGGGAGGATCCAGTAAAGGAATATGATTAGCCATACACACATCCTCCAAGGAATGTGCATAGGCCTCGCTAGCATGTAGTCATCATAGGTCAAGTTGATGACACTGCTCTCTAGCAAAAATCTTGTCGAAGCCTTGTAACTATCTCCTGGTCACCAGTCCCAGCTACCACCTTCTCTGCCTCCATCCAAGATATAGTAGCCAAGGCCTCCCTATGAGCCTCAAGAGTAGTCTCTCACTCCTCATGAAGCTACTCCACTTTAGCCTACAACCTAGACACCTCAGATATCTCACCCATCTCCTCATCATCCTACCCCTCATCATTTGCCACCTCTATCTCAGGAGCCTGCTGATCTACCTCCCTCGACCAGCCTCCAACTCACCAATCGCTGAGGCCTCATCCTCTTTGGAGTCACCCTCAACCTCGTAGCTACCGCGTTACCACTCGCCACCTTGGGTACCCATATTGGTTGGGAACCAAACCAAGCTGCATACTCTAGAGTCACATAAATATCATCTACATCAGGAACCTCCAACCGATCATCGTCATCCATCTGAACCCGCCATGGCTTCGCACATAGAAGTGCCTCCTCATCTCACTAACATCAGTATAACACAAGCTCATCTGATGCATCCTCAGGTAAGAAAAACTACCTCAACACCCATGAGTACTGGAAGTACTCCACCTCCTCATCCTTCCTCCCAACCAACCACCAAGCCTACCTCACCCAATGTAGTTGGTCCTCATCACCATCCCACCAGGCTCCTCACCATGGCCTCCATATCACATCCACCCAAGTCAACCCTGACCACATATCCTAATACCTCTGGCTAGTATGTATATCTTAACTTGGCTGCACCTCATTTTCCATCACACATCACCTAGCATAAGGCTCCCCCATTAGCCATGCCTAGCACGACAACCCCTATGGATGAGCCACACTAAAATGCTCCCAAGCCCAACACTATAGGAGGAAGCTGTACCCAATCCCCTTCCTCCTTCGTGTCACCTCATGTAGCTCTCGGTATAGCTGTGCCAATAATGTAGGAGCCCATGCATACACCCTTGGGTCAGTGAGTAGGTCACCCACCAATCTGAAGAGGTTGCAAGGGAACCTACACCCCGTGTTGTTAGGGAGAACTATGTTTGTAAACATGAACATGATCAAGGTTTGGAGTGTATCCAACTCCTTCACCTTGTACATGCTCAGGTAGCATATACCTCCATCCCCCATTTATGCCTCCCACCACCACTTCCCAAACATCTTCTACATCTCCATATTCTTGTCATACCCAACCGTCACCCTCACACCCTCCACTGGCACCTTGAGAATGCAATATACATCCTCAAGTGTGACAATAGCCTCCCCAGTTGATAGTTGAAATGTCCCCCTATCAGAATCCCATATCTCTATCAATGATGAGAGATACCCCTCATCCGCCCTCACAACATCCAACCTAGCCACCCACTCCAAACCCACGTTCCCCAAAAGCTTTCAATCCTCATATGTGAGCTTCTTCCTCATCCTAGGAACAAGAGGAAAAACGAGGCTCTATCTCCCTCAACTACAGTAACAAACATGGTTTTTATCAATACTATTTAAAAAAAAAGAAAAGAGAAAAGAAGTTGTGCACAAAAGACAAAATGTTTTTAAACATTACCGGGACAAATTGTGCCTCAGCTCCACCAGCAGAATTCAATCCCTCTATTTCCATAGCTTTCGTGAAGATTTCCACTAGCCTCACTTAGCTCACAAATCCACTCTACTCCTCAGATGCAGATTCTCAAAGTCTGAAATGCATAAGTGAGCCTCACAATTCACTCAGAAAGCTATTTTAGGTGTAGGTCAGTGCCTGCAATCTACATGCTTGCCTGTAGGTGCAGCCAGGCGTAGTTGGGCACCTACGGGATTTCGAAGGCTTAGCTGGGAACCTGGTGCCAAAAGGGCATGAAGATAAAATCAATCAAAACAATATCTTACTCCGTCCAACTTTCACCAAATTTCATCCACACATCATGCACATCATAAAATAAGGTTTTGTGAAAACATAAATTGTTTTGCATGCATAATTTTCAAGAACAATCCAAATATTCAAAATGGACAAATAGTCACAAAATGTGTCAAAAATATCCAAATTTTCACAAAACCATCATTCAACAATTTTGCATCATATTCTTCATCATCTCATGCAATTTTGTGAAAGTTAGAGTTGATTTGACCAATAAATCTCTTATGTTCATGCAAAATAAACCACTAAAAGAAGCACAAAATACAAATCAAACATCAATCAACTCTAAATTTAGTGAAATTGCAACATTCATCCATCCAACATTCTTCCATCACCATATCTCAATCCATAAATCATTTCATCCAACATTTATCCAGTTTATTCAAGCAAACCTCGTATCTAGTGGTCTATTCTTTCTCCTTGGTGATTGTAGTGATTTGCACCCATGAAATTCGGTAAGATGGACAAACCACCATAAGGACACTTCATCATGATAATAATAACTCATCTCATTGATTGATATCACAATCACATTTGGTACCTCACATTCTAAGTGAAACCTTGCCAAGAATAATTTGCTCAAACACAGTCATTGATGTCCTTTTCCATGGGGCACAAAAACATGGATAATTACTATCACAATCATTCATTTCACTTGACCATAGTCACCGAACAAGGCAAATCCTAGTAGGTTGATTGGTTCCATTGTGGAATTATCAAAATAGTCACTACACGACCCCTTATGCTGCCTATGGCATACTACATCTTCATACCTTGCATACTCAATGATGCCACTACGACATCTTATTCAACAACATCGAATCATCCCAAAATTTGGGGCAACCACAATTTGATTATGATTTTCCCATGATGGGATACATCTCACATGATCATGACATTGGACAAAATCCCTTTCCACCATTGGGGCAAAAATGGTATCACATTTTACATCATTCATATCGTCCACAATCACATGGTATTTTACACCAACCTCCTTTCCACCATTGGGGTAAAAATGGTATCACATTTTACATCATTCATATCGCCTACAGTCACATGGTATTTTACACCATCCCCCTTCTCACCATTGGGGAAAAAATGGTACCACATCATTCATAATTTGCACAATTTTTTTTTCAATTGGCTCGTGAGATACATCCGCAACTCATTCACCAATTGAGGGGGTAAGCTATGCAAATTCCACAAAATCTTTATTCTTTTGTCTTCAACATCAGTGTTCAAATACAACAACATAGATAAGCTGATTCTGTGCCCATAGCCCACGTAGGTGTTTTTTATTTTTGCACCATATTGTGCTTCAAGTAACATGGTACAAAAAGGGTCATCTGTAGACACCAAATCCTAGCCATTAGTCCTTCATCCTAACCATCCTACCACCCAATTATCCACCATCCACCATTACCACCATCCATTTAACTATTTTATACCTTTCCCACCTTCAAAAGACCCACTTTGGCCCTTTCTTGCCACTTTTTGACCCTTTTGGACTTAATTTTTATGTATTTTATATTATTTATATTTAATATAATATTTTATTATTATATTTTAATATATTTAATATAAAAAATATATAGTTAAACCTAATTAATCTCAACCATTATATTTAATCTAATCTCAGCCATCCATCTTCATCAATCCATGCCACACTTAAAGTATAATCTCAGCCTTAGGATTTGATTTAATCTTAGCCACACGATCAAAAGTGTAAGGTTAAAACTCTAAGAAAATCCTATGATAGATTATAAATGAGGGCATTTGCAAATGTTCAACCCCTGGAATGTTCTTGCCCTTGGAGAGATTGTTTAAGAAGCCCTTATGAAGCAAAAAATTGCAAAGCCTTGAATATCGAAACCCTAGCTTGCCATAGGACTTCCATCATTCCAACCACTTCCACATCCACCCTCCATTGCTGCCATAGTTCACCATCCATTCTTTGTCACCATCACCATATTCCATCTGTTTTATTCTTCACATCCTTTTTATCTACTATTACATATCAAACCCTAACCCGTAGGCTCATTTTAGAGCCTACCAAGTGATTAGAATCATTAACTCTTCATCATTTAATCATTATGTTTGTCAATCCAGGGTGATGTCCAAGGCTATATACGAAAGCAGAGGTGAATAGTATGAATATTAGTTCATCCAGGTCATGGCTTTATTCATGGGATAGTTAGTGCTTGGGGGTGTTTGTGTCTCCTTTTTAACTCCTAAAAACTAAAACTGAACTGCTAATTATCCTTGCAGAAATGAAATTGCAGAGATTCACACTATTGCTGAAAAGAAAACTGAACTATTGTTGTAGAATTTAAAATGATAGAATTTAAATGACAAAATTAAAATGATAGAATTGGAACTTAAGGATTTGAAGCATCACACCTTTTAGAAAATGAAATCTTAACACAGTAACAAAATTCAAAAGTTAATAAGCAAATATTGCAAAACTGGAACAAACTGAAATAACAAGAAATTCTCTGATGCAAACTGGAAATACAGACTAGAAATGCTGAAGCTAAAATAGAAAGTGTTATGCTATAAAATCTACTCTAGATGACTTAACTACAATGTATTAATTTTCCAAATGTTATATGCAATTTAACTCAACATTTAATCATGCAATAAGCTGTCAGATTCCTGCTGATTTGTTGCAACAAGAAATGAGCAAAATTCTGGCAGAATTAATCCTTCCCTTGGGCCTGGAAGTGGCCCTTGCTTCCTGAACCAGAAGAAGGTGAAAGTACCTATCCTAAACTACCAAAGCTTCACACTAAACTCAGAATGCCAACATAAATAATGAAACTGCACCTTTTATTAAATCTGTAGTAGCATAACAACAGTGCAGGGGAAACCTACAGAATACTGTTCTGCTACAGTATAATGCTACAACTCTTAAAATTCTGCTATTATTTATCCTCTAGCTCCTATATGCTCAACCAAATGGGAGCTATCTTATTTATACTAATGGGTTACAATATTGATAGGATTTTGTGTTGCTATGTAGGGTTGCTACAACTGTTGTAGAACTATTTCCCAGAATGCAAGGATTTGTTCTGTTATTCCTTATCCATTACTTCTGTTGGGCTTCATGCATTGAGGGATAGGTGTTGGGAAGAATAAGGGTATCCCTTAAATAGCTGCAGCCACCATTTACCACCCTTCTATTGTTGTTATAGGTGCTTTTGACCAAAACTATTCTTACTGCATTCATTTCAAAGCTGCTCCGAAATATCAGGCAGGATAACAGAGTTTGTGTTAATTCATGCACCAAAGGCATAGGAAAATAGTTGTGATGGTGTGAATAGTCTCCATAATTTCCTAGAAGACTTATTCCATCCTTTGCACGAGCTGGAGTGGACCAATTCCAAGCCATGTTGTATATGTACATATGGTTGGAATTTGAATGGACAATTTCCTGTTTCTGCACAGTCAAACTATTTTGAACAAGTTGTGGCACATTTTTGGTCATTTGAAATAGTTATACGGTGGGGAAAGATAATGAAATAAGCATAGAACCAAATACATAGCAGCAAATTAGTATTACAATCTTCAATTAAATGCAAAATCTACTAAATAATTCAGCTAAAACAGATTATAAAACACAAAAAAAATAGTCAAAATAGGATACATGCACTTTAACATTTAAACATGCAAACACTATCATATAATGCATTTTATCACCAGATTAATATCAAAACATAACATAAGATGTTCCAAATAGTTTTAAAAGTTATCAAAAGTAGTCTTTGTATGAGGCAATTTTTTGCCTCATCATTTCCCCCCAGCCTATTATAATGCATGTCCTCATGCATTCTGTTCTGCCACAGCAACACAAAGATCTATGTCAAGATAACGTTCATCATATTTCCACAGTCTACCCCCAATATTGTAATATCCTCTGTGTTCTTTGATGTCCCTAAGCCATTCTTGGAATTGATCATCAGATTGCGAGTCGTTATCAAAGAAATATGGGACAGGGGTGATGATTGTTGGATTCCTATACCTGAGGCCAATCCACTATTCCTTTACCTCAAATATGGTCTGGATTACACATTCTACCCTTCTTCTTGACCACATCAGGTTATTTGGCGAGATGGGTTCTCGCTTCTACAGTGATATAGGTAGTTCTCCCCATCTGCTTTTGCAAGCTGATAAAGCATCAGCAAAGGATGTTGCACAGAAAGTTTAGAAATCAGCTATGCACTTTTGAAGATTACCCAGATACATCTGCCTTACCCTATCATCTCTCATCAAAGTGTAGTGCTCATTGGTGGAGGTCCTATGGTTAAGGTGAACCAGTCTGATGAGCAATACTACCTATAACTCCATTGCTTTGTTGGCTTTCTTCTCCTATTCCCAATAAACTTGATTCTACAATGTGGATAGGAAAGACCTAATCTGAATATCACCAGTAAATATGTGGGGGAGGAAGATCACTTCAGTTGGCAAGAAGAAATTATGCAGGAATAGTTCACACAACAAATTCTGGTGTTCTACAGAGCTCTGCCAAAAAGCCTCTAGAAATTCTCCAGGAGTTTCCAATTTGTGGGGGAGACCAGAAGTGATCCTCATTGTCTGCCAACGAAGGTATATTTATTTTAACATTAAACTATAGAACCTAGCTGGCCTCCTACATTGTATCATACACTCTGCAATTTGGCATACCTCTTGCACCTATTTTTTCAATTTATCAATTTTTGAATTTTTATCTTCTAATTCTTTTGTCAAGACCTGCAGAGATGAGACCTTACCCTCCATTTGGTGACACTTCTTCATCCAATAGGCCATATCTTCATTATATCTTGTTAACGTGACTATGTCAGGAGGTCTAATAATGGGCTGCATTTGGGAAATGATATTAACCTGTATGCCTACATCTACCTTTTCAACTGTAGGTGATTCTGTTTGCATCCCAGTTTCTATCATTTCTACTTCAGGTAAAAGCAAATTAACAGGATCTTGAATGGACTGTGGCCTTACCTCTTCCTGCACTACTATCTCTACATCCACATGTGTTATTTTTTCATCCTGTTGTTGTAGGCCTTCAAAAATTTGTACAAGTGCTCCTGGTTCCTCATCCTCTATTCTATCTTCAATCTGTTGTGGTGCTTGTGCAACTTCTTCCTCTACAATTGCTGCCCTAATTGGTGAGTTCCTCTCAGATAAGGCTGCATCACCAGCCAAGTTCAATAGAATATTGGCTAATTCATCTCTAGAGTCAGACTGAGGGGGTTATTGCTCTAGAATTATCAGTCTGGCCTTCACCGCTTCTATCTCCTACCATAATTTAGCAATGAGATCATATTTTTCTTTCAGGGAGGTCTCATTATTTTCAATCCAACCTATTTGTGTCTTAATGACACTCTTGGTAGCAAGTAATTGAGTCTTTATATCCATTTCATTCTCCTCTTTGGTGCTTAAATCGTCCTCCCCTTCTTCAGCTGCTACAGATTCTTCCTCAGAATCAGGATAATCTACAAGTGGTGCAGGCATTTCTGCAATAGTGGTGTGTCCCCCTACTTCCTCTGTTATGGTTCTGTCTTCTAAGTTTGATGAGTAATTGAGGGATATTGTAGGCATAGCCATATCTGTTGCACTATCCGTGCCCTTGGCACTTATATCTTCAACTTCCTCCATAGTTTCTTTCACCTATAGGGTATCTATTCTAGATAAATCAACATGTGTAGTTCCTTCTTCCTTTTCCACATCATCTATGTTGGTGGATTTTTGAAGTCTTGAAGACCTTCTCAATCCCGAAGATGATTGCTTTCATTTATTTTTAGATTGTGAAATAGAGCTTGGGGAATCCAGCTCAGAAGCTTATGTTTCAACCTATCTTGACCTACTTGAAGTTCCACCTTCTTCAGAGGTCTGAAATACCTGTACATTTTTTGCAAATGTGACCTTCCATTTTTGTTTGGCAGAACCAGAAGCAGATTTCCTTCTTCTTGTTCTTGAGGATGGGGGTCCTTCTGGAGATGAAGGAACTTCACTTGCAGAAGCCTCACTATTTTTATCAAACTCACTCTCTGGTTCAATTTCCTCTATTTCTTCCTCAGATACAGGGCTTTCAACTGCCTCTTCCTCAATCAACTCATTCCATGCATGAAAAAACCTATCAAAGCTTCTAGGGTTTCCCCTGAAGTGATGCTTGCATATAATATTGATTAGGCCATGGTGTTTGGGAGACCCTCTTCCTGCTTGGTACTTTTTGGCCATATTTACCAGCTCTTGATATAAATACAGAGGAAGGTTTACCCTAAGCTCAGGGTTTGAGTTGCCATGGTGAAGATGGGTCAGAATTCTCATGTGATGTCTAGACAGGATAGGGAATTGCCCATCGTAGGTCAAAAACCTAATGACCCATACTGCAACTTCATCCCAAGGAGGCTGTAAACTTGTTCTTTTGACCCCCTTGTAGATATTATTACTCAATACAAACTCAATGGACCTATCCTCATCTCCACTGAACTGGTTTACTAGTTCAATTAAAGTATTCTTGCCAGATTTCCCAATTTGAACCCCATGCAATGGCATTTCAGTAACTTGACTGAGAATTTTGGGGCTTACCTGGATTGTCATGTCGCTGATGTGAATTTGATTGTTGTGAAAGGTGCATGCAAACTCAGTAGCCAATCCCTCTGAATGCCCATTGAACTTGCACAAAAAGGGCAAAAATCCTCCTTCTAAAAATTCGCATGGACTCCTCATATTTCTGCAAATACTCTATATTGTCTGGCTCAATTTTATTTTTCTGTCCTCCCATTGTCAATTCTCTGTGTTCTGAGTATCTCAGGCCTATAAAATTCCAACAACAGGTTTGTTTTCGGTTTGGAAATGCTTAGGTCTATCGAGGGCTATGCTCGAGGGTGAGAAGTAAATAGGTGCAACGCAAGAATGACTTCACAACATGCCAGGGAACGTGAACTGGGCACGTGGTGGCAAGTCATTGCACGCAGAAGCCATCATCAATATGAATTTACTTCATGTCACCGTTTAATTACAACTGTCGAGAGTGACATGGTATAATTTCATTTTACGGAAGTTTCCCCTTTAAAATAGTTGTTGAATCATGTGCCATATGGTCACATGCTGTAATTTTTGAAACTCCATGTCCTCCCCAAAACTTTGTGCTGCCTTGAAACTCGTATTTGAAATCTGTGCCCCAAGTGATATTTCCAACCCAATTGGTGCAAAGACTTAGGAATCCATGTGTCCCCTATTTGACTTTTCAATCGTATGATTTTAGAGATTAATGAATTAACCTATCGTTAATTCATTCCAATGGGTTTTACCATATAGCTCATTCCAGAGCACAAACCCTTATTTATTTTGAAGCTAATTCCAAAGCTTCCTCATTCTGAAACTATTATGTGCAGCAGGTTTATTCTGGAGCATTATCACTCAAAAGCAATTGAAGAGCCTTTTCTTCCTTTAGACTATCTTGATAACTTTCTGGAACCAGATCTTATGTATGCCCTGTATACTAACTAGGGATATCATACACTACACAATAAATATCTACAATGTTAAAATGAAAAAGGCACATACCTGAGATAACCATTTTATCTACATTTTATACAGATGTTGTTTCTGCTGATTCTCAACTGACTCCTCTACTGAATGTAATAAGGTGCAATCTAGAAAATAGTGAAACAATGGTGAGAAACAATGGAACAATGATGGTGAGTTCAAATGGTGGGCCCACAAGGCAAACATGCCGAGAAAACCGGTTTTCATGTAAGCCCAATTTAGAAGCGCCTCAAAGAGGTTTTCACATTCTAAATTATTATTATTTTTTTATTATTATTTTTTTTAATTATTATTATTATTTTTTACTTTTCATGTCACTTTACTAAGTTCATCTTGGATGAAGTGATTTCCTCCAACATGAGTACATCCAAGTTTCCCACTTTCTTGAGAAACTCCTCCTTGGTTAGTGGTTTGTGATATACTCGAAGACGATGTCCATTAACCACCAACTTTCTTCTTGAATCATCAATAGGTGAAAGGCGTACAACTCCATTTGCAAACACTTCCTCAACCTGATATGGTTCGAGCCATCGAGTCTGCAACTTTCCAGGATAGTCTTCATATCGTGAGTCGAACAAAAAATCCCAATCGCCCTGCTAAAATTTCCTTTGCTGAATGTGATTGTCATGCCATAATTTTTGTTGTGCTTGGATCATCTCAGTATGGTGCAATGCATCCATTTGTAGCTCATCCAATGCATTGAGCTACATAATTTGGTCCATTTGTGCCTATGACAAATCAATACCTACATCCAAAGCAGTTTGAAGAGTCAATAACTCAAATTCAATAGGCAAAAGAGGCTTTTTTCCATAAACCAATTCATATGGCGTAAATCCAATGGTGGATTTCCAAGTAGTGTTGTAAGCCCAAATTGATTCAGGTAGTTTTTCCAACCAATTTCTCCTATGTGAAGCTATGGTTTTGGTTAAAATCCTCTCTAATTCCCTATTTGTTACTTCAACCTGACCATTGGCTTGTGGATGATATGGTGAGGATTTCCTATGCTTGATTTCATATAGTTGAGTGAAAGCTTCAATAAGTCTTGAGGTAAACTGAGGTCCTTGATCTGTGGTGATGGACTGTGGGGCTCCAAAACGTAGGAAAATCTATGAATACAAGAAATCAACAACTTTATCTTCTCGAGCATGCTTAAAAGCATGGGCTTCTACCCATTTTGTTACATAGTCAGTACATACCAAGATATGCACTTTCCCTTGGGAAGGAGGGTCAATGGGTCCTACAAAATCTAGCCCCCACCTCTCAAATGGTTCTATTCCTATGTTAGGACACCAGCAATGTGAAAGTTAGGATTAAATCAGAAATAACTGTATCATTTTTGGATAAGAATCGCTTTTGGAAAATATTGAGTTTAACCTGCAATATTGATATATATATAAATGAATGTATTTGATGTTTTAAAATGAATATGGTGATGTACCATAAATATGAAGGATGGGGTGCGATTGGAAAGACGCACCCCTGATAAATATAATTACAATATGTTAGGAGGGTCCTAACATGCCACCCCCCTTAAAGGAGCTTTGTCCTCAAAGCTGGAAATTTGGAAATTGCTGCTGGATATCGTGAAGAGTTTCCCACGTCGCGTCTTCTAAAGGTAGACCTTTCCAATGGATTAACACTTCCGTGATATCGCGAGTACGAAGGTGACGAGAGCAGCGATCCAAGATAGCTTCTGGCTCGACTAAAAGTACTCCATCCTCGGAGAATTCCGGAAGAGTGGTTTGTGTCGTGATATGTGTTCCGATTGTGAGCTTAAGGCAAGATACATGAAATACGGGGTGAAGTTTGGAAGAGGGAGGAAGCTCAAGTTTGTAAGCAACGGTCCCAATACGTTGGAGAACTTTATACGGCCCGTAAAATTTGGGTGCTAACTTCTGAGAACCTTTTTTTTAAGAGAGGTTTGCCGGTAAGGTTGGAGACGTAAGAAAACCATATCACCCTCGTGGAAACTACGTTCGCTTCTATGTTGATCGGCTTGCTGCTTCATGCGATGTTGGGCGGTGTGTAGGTTCTCTTTTAGGGTCCATAGTATGTCCTCTCGACTAGCAAGTTCTGTTTCCACCGCATGGACTTTTGTAGTCCCTGGAATATAGGAAGTGAGGGATGGTGGTGTTTGACCATATAGTGCTTCGTAAGGAGTCATTTTGATGGACGTATGGTATGAAGTGTTATACCACCATTCTGCTAGTGAAAGCCACCTTACCCAATGGAGTGGTTGAGTAGAGACAAAACATCGAAGGTATGTTTCCAAGCATTTATTTACAACTTCGGTTTGGCCATCGGTTTGAGGATGGTAAGCGGAGCTCATACGAAGTTGAGTACCTTGTAATTTGAATAATTCCTTCCAAAAGGTACTAGTGAAAGTTGGGTCGCGATCACTAATAATTGTGGAGGGCATACCATGTAATTTAAATATGTTATCGAGGAAAAGGTGGGCTATAGTGCTAGCGGTATAAGGATGAGCCACTGGAAAAAAATGGGCGTATTTAGATAAACGATCAACGACTACGAAAATGGTTGTTTTTCCGCCTGATTTAGGTAATCCTTCAATAAAGTCCATAGAAATATCTGCCCATGTTTTGGTGGGTATAGGAAGAGGTTGAAGTAATCCGGGAATAGCGATGGTCTCCCCCTTTTGTCTTTGGCACACTTCACATTCTTTTACAAAGTTTTTGATGTAATTTTTCATTCCTACCCAATAGAAGGAGGTAGTGGCTCTTTTATAGGTTTTTAAGAACCCTGAGTGGCCTGCAATGGGTGAGGTATGTAACTCATGAAGAAGTTTCCTTCGATAAGTTGAATTGGGGGTGAGGACCATCCTCCCTTTGTATCTTAATATATTGTCCTTCCAAGTGTATGGAGGTTTGCTACTAGGATTATGTTGAAGTTGTTGAATTAAGGCGTGGGTAATAGGATCATTTATCCATTCTTCATGCACCTCATCTACCCATTTAGGAATAAGGGAGGAAAGAGCATGGACTTGAGGCATATCTTCAAATTTTCTAGAAAGTGCATCGGCTGCCATGTTGTCCTTGCCCTTTTTATATGTAATTTCATAATCATAGCCAAGAAGTTTAGTAACCCATTTTTGTTGTTTCGGGGTATTAGTCCTTTGTTCCAAAAAATACTTCAAGCTATGATGGTCGGTGCGTATAATGAAATGTTGGCCAATAAGGTAAGGCCTCCAATGTTGAATAGCATGGACAATCGCCAACATCTCTTTTTCATATGTAGAGCAAGCTAAATTCTTAGGAGAAAATGCTTTGCTTATAAAAGCTAGAGGTCTTTCATCCTGCATGAGTACGGCTCCCATTCCTATTCCTGAAGCATCACTTTCAATGACGAACGGTTTAGAAAAGTTGGGCATGGCTAGAACAGGGGTGGTACACATTGCGTTTTCAAGGTGATAAAGGCCTCGTCCGCTTTAGGCGACCATTTGAAAGCATTTTTCTTAAGTAATGTTGTTAGAGGAGCAGCGATTTTACCATAATTTTGGACAAATTTTCTATAATATCCCGTTAGTCCAAGAAACCCACGTAGAGCCTTTACGGTTTTTGGAATAGGCCAATTTTTCACTTCCTCGATTTTGGAAGGATCTACCATCACGCCTTCCTTTGAGACAATATGCCCTAAGTATTCAATTTCTTGTTTCCCAAAGGAACACTTTGATCTATTTGCATAAAGTTGATTTTCCTTCAAGATTTGGAACGCTTGTCTAACATGGTCCAAATGTTCTTCCCATGTTTTGCTATAAATCAAAATGTCATCAAAGAAAACTAATATAAATTTACGAAGGAAAGGGTGAAATACCTTATTCATTAGACTTTGAAAGGTAGAAGGAGCGTTGGTAAGGCCAAATGGCATCACCAAGAATTCGTAGTGCCCTTCGTGAGTGCGAAAGGCCGTCTTAGGAATATCCTTTTTAGCGACTCGTATTTGGTGGTAGCCTGACCGTAAGTCCAACTTGGAAAAGTAAGCCACCCCGTGGAGTTCATCTAGTAGCTCGTCTATGACCGGAATAGGAAATTTATCTTTGATGGTCATTTTATTAAGCGCTCGAAAATCGACACATAAACGCCACGAACCATCCTTTTTCCTAACTAAAATAATTGGAGAGGAGTAAGGGCTTTTGCTAGGTCTAATGACTCCTGCCGTAAGAAGCTCTTGTACTAATTTCTCTATTTCGGTCTTTTGGAGGTATGGATAACGATAAGGTCTAATATTAGGAGGTTGATGCCCTAGAAATAGTGGAATAGTGTGATCGTGACTTCGTTGTGGAGGTAGTCCTTTTGGTTCGTTGAATACCGCCTTATGGTGGTCTAAATTTTTTTGTAACTCTGGTGTCTCGTCTTTTTGGTGACTAGGTTGAATTGAAAATAATTGGGTGACCATTCCTTTGTTCCCTTTTCGGATAATTTTCTCCATTCTATGCGAGCTGACGATTTGGGAAGGTCCTGATTTTAGGCCTTGGATAATATAGGTTTGGTTCTTTGCTGTGAATTTCATCCATAGTTCATCAAATTCCCATTGGACTATGCCCAAGGTTCTTAACCATTGTACGCCTAGTACAATGTCGCATCCCCCTAGGGGTAGGACGTACATGTCGCCTTGCATGGTATAAACTCCCATAGTTAGTTTTATATTTCTGCATTTTCCTTTGCATGCAATTTTTCCACCGTTTCCAATCATCACTTCGAAGTTATTGCAAGGGTATATAAAACAATTTGCTTGTTTAGCCACCTTTGGATCGATAAAATTGTGCGTGCTACCAGAATCTAGGAGCACGGTAAGGTTTTGTTTCTTAAAATACCCTTTTACTCGCATTGTTTGAGGGGCAAAAAATCTGGCAAGGGCGTTGAAGGAAACCTTTGGTGCATTTTCTTCGTCACTTTCAAGTGTGTTGGATAATACCTCTACTTCGAGTTTAGGTTCCTCTTCAGTAGAATTCCCTTCCTCTGTGGCATCTAGAATATATAATTTTCGTGAGGCACATTTATGATTTCTGTCAAATTTCTCATCGCAATGGTAGCAAAGACCCTTAGCTTGTCTTTCCTTCATTTCCTCGAAACTCAAACGTTTAATTGGTAGAGCGGGGTTAATTTTGGGGGTTGTGTAGGAGTTTTGGGTTCGTCCATTTTGCATTGGTTTGGGGTTGGTATAAGTGTTTGATGGTTTCCCCCAAGTTGGTTTTGTGGACCGATTTCGTGCCTTGATTTTGTCTTCCGCTAATTTTGCTAAGCCGATGGTCTCTAACATGTTTATAGGGTTGTACATTTGCACCTCAATTCAAATTTCTTCTTTTAATCCGCTAACGAAACATTCTTGAAAGAAGGCAGCGTCTAATCCGGATGTTCGATTAGCTAACCTTTCAAATTCTGCTTGGTACTCACTTACTGAAGTGGTTTGGCATAATTTAGTGAGGGCCCCTATAAAGCTTTGAAACTTGCTAGGGCCGAATCGTACTAATAGGTTCTGTGTAAAAGTTGACCACGTAGGAGTGCCATTAGTTTTCTCGAACCATTGGTACCATTGGATGGCGTCATTTTCCAAATGGAAGGAGGCGATATGCACTTTTTGTATTTTCAGAATTTGATTTAGTGAGAAATATTGCTCTGCTCGGTAGATCCAGTTTGTAGGGTCTCCGCATTCAAATTTTGGGAAGTCTAATTTGGTCGTCCGTGGTAGAATGGAAGTTTGTGGACCTCCTAACATTGCTCGGTTTGATGACCCGTTGTTGGTTGAGTTTGCCTGTGTTGTTGCCTATTTTTGATTGATGGCATCAAGTTTAACATCCATTGCAAATATTTTTTCGAAGAGTTCTCTTGTGGTATGGGAATTCTCCTCTCTTTCCTATTTAACTTCTTCAGCGAGCCTTTCGTGTTTCTCGTGGATGGAATCCAGTGATCGTCGTTCGTCGGCCATTGCGGTTGGTGTAGGTAACGATCAATGTGACTAGGTAACGATCAAGGTGAGCAAAAATTTAAAAATTAAATAATTGGGCAATAATTTAATTTAATTTAAAAATTAAATTAAATTTTTAAAAATTTGGTGGGCAATGCCCTATCAACTATTTTTTATTTTGGCCCCCGAGAGCGCACTAGCGGTTTGCGAGGAGCAAGACGCAAGCCGAAAGGCGGTAGAAGGCGAGGGACAGAGGGAGTGATAGAGAGAGGGTGGACTAATAGAGGGCGGAGGGAGGCGAGGGAGGGGACAAATGATAGAGGCGATAGAGAGGACAGAGGAAGAAGTGATAGAGGGCGAGAAAGTAGGTGACAAGGGTGACGGTGGAGGTAGAATGGAGCACAGAGTGGACAGAGCGATGAGGGATAATCTACAAGCGACAGTGGGTACGCACGAAGGTTGGTCAAGGGCGGGCGTGACCGAAGTCACGCTTTAATAAGCGTGCTGCCCACCTTATAAACTAGGAAAAAACTCCCGCACCCGCTATGTGGGATAATTCACTGCGAACAAAACGCGATCGCAAATACCCTACGCTTTCACGTCGACGACAAAACGCGCTCGATTTAGCTTTATTTTATACCCGACTATTATAAACTTTTGCCGATCGTATGAAATATATTCTTCGATTAATAATACGCCTCTGATTTTTTTGTATATAAATTTTTTTTTATGACAGCGGAAGGTGAAGTCTGAAGCTCTGATCCAGATGTTAAGACACCAGCAATGTGAAAGTTAGGATTAAATCAGAAATAACTGTATCGTTTTTGGATAAGAATCGCTTTTGGAAAATATTGAGTTTAACCAAATATTGATATAAATATATATATATATATATAAATGAATGTATTTGATGTTTTAAAATGAATATGGTGATGTACCATAAATATGAAGGATGGGGTGCGATTGGAAAGACGCACCCCTGATAAATATAATTACAATATGTTAGGAGGGTCCTAACATCCTATTTGAGGTTGTAATGGCATTTCACTAGTGAAAGTAGGTTTTCCCATCCTTTGGCATGGATCACAATGTCTAACATAATTTTCACATATTTATGCAAATATGGCCAATAATAACCAGTACCCAAGATCTTTTGAATTATACTATTGATTGAATAGTGTCCTCCTAAAGGTTCATCATGACATACTCGTAGGAGATCATATACTTCATCTTTGCGGACACACCTGTACAAAACATGGTCAAGACTACATTTAAAAAGTAAACCTCCTATCCACTTGAAAGAACTTTGCTTGATTAACTATTTTTTTTGTTTAGGAGTAAAGTGAAGAGGAATTTTTCCATAGCCAAGTAATTAGCTATATTTACAAACCATGGAGACTGCACATAAATAGCAAACAATTTCTCATCAAGAAATGCATCTTCAACCAAATCTCCTATATCTGCATTTGGCAATCTTGACAAAAAAATTGCAACGACATTAGATTTCCCTAGTTTATTGACTATAGTGATATCAAATTCTTGCAACAATATTAACCAACAAATAATTCTTGCACTAACCAGAGGTTTATTCATTAGGTATTTAATGGTAGCATGATATGTATGAATGAATACCTGATATCCTGTGATATAGTGTCGGAACTTATTAATAGCATATACTACAACTAAGAACTCCTTCTCAGTGGTAGTGTAGTTCTTTTCATCCCCTATCAAGTTTTTACTGATATAATAAATGGCATAATGCTCCCCATTGTCAATTTGTCCTAATGCAGCTCCAATAGTAATATTGGAAGCATCGGTTTGAATATGGAAGGGCAATTCCCAATTAGGTCCTCTCAATACAGGGGGAGTTGTTAATTTTTCTTTCAATTCATCAAAAAAATTTTGACACTCAATAGACCAAGAAAATTCAGAATCCTTCATTAGTAATGCAAACATTGGATTGGCTATGGTACTGAAATTGGCAATAAATCTGTGGTAGAAACCAATATGTCCTAAGAAACTTCTTACATCAGTTTGAGTTTTTGGAGGGGGAAGGTTTTTGATGACTTCCACCTTTTTAGGATCAACCTTGATCCCATAAGAGGAAATATGATGACCAAGGACAATCCCTTCCTCCATCATTAAGAAGCATTTCTCAGGATTAAGAGACAAATGGTATGTTTCACAGCGTATTAAAATTTTTTCAAGTTGTTCCAAAGTATATTCAAAACTATCCCCAAATACTGTGAAATCATCCATGTAAATTTCTACACTCTCATTTGTCAAATCAGAGAATATGGCCAAGACAACTCTTTGAAATGTTGCTGGAGCATTACATAAACCGAAGGGTAACACTCTGTAAGCAAATGTTCCCCAAGGGCATGTGAAAGTAGTCTTTTCCTGGTCCTTCGGTGCAACCTGGATCTGATTATAACCACTAAAACCATCGAGGAAACAAAAAAATTTCTTACCAGCAAGGGTGTCCAACACTTGGTCTATGAATGGTAATGGAAAGTGATCCTTATGTGTGACTTTGTTCAACTCTCTGTAGTCCACACACACTCTCATTTTCCCATTTTTCTTTGGAATAATGACCAATGGAGAAACCCACTTACTATCTGAAATTGGGTAAATGAATCCTACATCTAGAAGTTTTTCAATTTCTTCTTTAACAATATATTTCAGAGTAGGATTCAGACGTCTTTGAGGTTGTCTCACTAGTTTAACATCTTCAGTGTATATCCTATGTGTACATACATCAGGGTGAATGCCAGTCATATCCTTGTAACTCCAGGAAAAATCTTGAACATGTTTCTATAAAACAACAAATAATTTGGCTTCATGTTCATTAGTCAACCAACTATTAATATTCAAAACTTTTCCTGGTTGTATTTCAATTTGTTTAATCCCTGGATAAACATAATTGACTGCTTCATATCTGTTGATTAAAGAATTTAATGGATAGTGATGTGGTTTTAGAGTATGAAATACTCTGGATTCTATTTCATAAGTGATGCCAGATGGAATCATTCCCTGCATAGGACATGTGAAAGAGGTAAGAAGATGATGATGCCATCCATGTGGCAGTGTGAAAGAACTTTCTTGTATGGGAATAGGTAACAGATGTTCTAAAGTTTGTTCTTCATCTTTCCATAGCAAGCGATGAACAAGAATTTGATCATCTTTAAGTCCTTCTTGTAATGTTTCAACTAGGACAGTTTCATCTTCAAAAATTTCCTTTTTGGTGAATTGACTTCCTCAATGTGTTCCTTCACTACTACTGTGGCTAAAGTGGCAATAGTTTCTCCTTGTTCTTCATCAGACTCAGGATACCATATCTGTCCAAAAAATTTGGTTGAAGGTTGGGCTAGTGGATACAGGGAAATCTTCTTAAGGTCAATGCCATTTGAAATAGTCATTTCCCCTGACCTGCAGTCTATAAAAGTAGCTGTAGTGGTAAGCCAAGGTCTTCCTAGAATGATGGGATAACCACTAACTGAATTTCTAGGCTGCAACACCAAGAAATCTATAGGATACTCCCAAGAAGAGACTTCAATGGCAATATCTTCTAGGATTCCTTCTATCTTGGAAACTAACCTATCTACCATTTCCAAAACTATGGTGGTAGGACTGATATTATTGAGCTGTAGTTGTTGCATTGTTTCCTTAGTCATTACATTGATTGCAGCTCCAAGGTCAATTAGTACATTTGGAATTTGCACTAACCCAATAGTAATTGTGACTACTAGACTTCCTGGATCACTATATTTGGGAGGCACTAATTTTCTAGATAGCAGGTCAGCCAACTTCCCTTCTACTTGCACAGTTTTAGGAAAGGCTTTCTTCTTTCTGCCAGGTTTCTTGATACACAACTCCTGAATGGTTTTCTTAATTAAGGGCACATCCTTTATTACTTGCAACAAAGGAAGAGAAATTATCATTTTCTTAAGTTCTGTAACTAATTCTGATTTAGGAATAGTTGCAATATTTTTAAACCTTTCAGGGTATGGTACTTCTCCTATAGGGGGTTCTTGTTTTTCCTGCTCATTTTTTGATTTTTCTTCTTTCTCTTTTGTTTGCACTGGTTTTGAATGTGGAGATTCTTGCTTTCCATCAATCTCTTCAATGGTGGGTGGAGTAGGGTCAGGTAAAACCTTCCCTGAATGCAACTGGATATTTCTACAGTCAAGTACATGAACTACAACAGAATCTTTAGACTTAGCTCCATAAACAAGGGCTACTTGTCTGGTATTATTTGGGTTAGCCACAGGCTGAGCTGGAAGTGGAGGTTGCTTAACTGGATGTGATTGTTGAGGTTGTATTATTCCTTGAAAGTTTTTATTAGGAAATGGTAGTAAGTTTTGAGTCTGTCCTTGATACCTCTGTTGCCCTTGATATGATGGGTATTGTGGCCCCCATCTTTGCCCATATTGTTGATTCTGTGTCCAAGGTGGATTAACAAGATTCCATGGTTGATTTCAACCAAAATGTGACCAGTCTTGAGGGGCTGACCAAGATTGATTCCAGGGCTATGGAGGTGGTTCTGAATATCCCCAAGGCATATTCCAAGGATTTTGTCCCCACCCTATAGGAAAACGAGGGACATTTTGGTAGTGTGAAAAGTTACCTCCTGGCCTCTGCCCAATAACATTAAGTTCTTTAGTTTGAGTTTGCAAAATATTTTTAAGGTGAGGTAGGAGATGACACTTATCAGTGTTATGCTCTTTTGAACAAATGCCACAAATAGTTGAGATAGAAGTTCTATCTAAAGGACACTCCTGTAAGGCATGCTTATTCCTACATCTAGGACAATAAATAGCTAGGGGTGGTGTAGAATTGGATTTTGCATTTCTTTCCCCTAATGCGGAATTTAATTGTACAAGAATATCAGTTTTCATGTTAGCCATTTCTTCCATCAAATATTTTATATCAGTATTACCAGGATTTCGCTTCCTTCTTCTTTGCCTAGTGCAGGAATAATTTTTGCATAACTCTACAATATCATTAATCTCAAGTTGGTTTATATCTCCTTTTCCCATTAAATCCAATACTTCTATGGAATCATCCTGCAAACCTCTCAAAAATATAGTTTTTAATAAGTCAGTTTCCACAGGACCACATATCTTTTGGATAAAGGTAAATCTATCAAGATAATCCTCTAAGTTTTCATCCTCTTCTTGTCTAATTCGAAATAACTCATCCTTCCTATTTCTCACTCTACAATACTCTTGATACTTATCCAAAAATGTAGTTTCCATTTGATCCCAAGTGCGGATTGAATCTGGTTCAAGGCTCATAAACCATCGTAAGGCTGCATCTTTGAGTGTAGAGGGAAATAACTTCAGTTTTTGGTTGTCATTGACATAGTCATAAGTCTAACACATAACTTTGAATTCAAACAAGAACTGATCAGGATCTTCAGAAACAATTCCCCTAAATATTGGCAATACTGAGGGTGAAATTGTTTTCATAGGAGCATTCTGAGTAGGATTCATATGAATAGGGTATTCAAAAGTTCTAACAGGAGGATTTTCAGCATCATGACCAACAATTTCCCTATCATGTTCTTCTTGTTCTACCATAGGTGCTTCCTCAGTTTTGACTTGTTCAACTGGTTCAGATGGATCAGCCCTATGGGTATGTCTAGAAGTAAGTGCCTCTAAGAGTTCTTCTTGCAAAGATCCTAAAATTTTAGTTGATGAAGAAGATGCTTCTCATTTAAGTCTTTCAAGAAGTTCATATATAGGTAGATCTTCACCTGATCGTGAAGAACACCTTGGTGGAAAAGAGCCAGTTCTGATAAACCTTCCTCTTTCGTCTCTTGGCCTATGCATTCATGCTCATCCACTATATGAACTAGAATTTAGTTTTCAATAACTGTTACCTATAACAGGATAGTTCTTAGACTGCTATACTTCTCCTAACAACACCTAAGGTATCCCTAGCAATGGCGCCAAAAATGATGAGTGTCATCAACTCTTCATCATTTAATCATTATGTTTGTCAATCCAGGGTGGTGTCCAAGGCTATATACGAAAGCAGAGGTGAACAGTCTGAAGATTAGTTCATCCAGGTCATGGATTTATTCATGGGATAATTAGTGCTTGGGGGTGTTTGTGTCTCATTTTTAACTCCTAAAAACTAAAACTGAACTACTAATTATCCTTGTAAAAATGAAATTGCAGAGATTCACACTATTGTTGAAAAGAAAACTAAACTATTGCTGTAGAATTTAAAATGACAGAATTAAAATGATAGAATTGGAAATTAAGGATTTGAAGCATCACACCTTTCAAAAAATGAAATCTTAACACAGTAATGAAATTCAAAAGTTAATAAGCAAATATTGCAAAACTAGAACAAACTAAAATAACAAGAAATTCTCTGATGCAAACTGGAAATATAGACTGGAAATGCTGAAGCTAAAATAGAAAGTGTTATGCTATAAAATCTACTCTAGATGACTTAACTACAATGTATTAATTTGCCAAATGTTATATGCAATTTAACTCAACATTTAATCATGCAATAAGCTGTCAGATTCCTGTTGATTTGCTGTAGCAAGAAATGAGTAGAATTTTGGCAGAATTAATCCTTCCCCTGGGCCTAGAAGTGGCCCTTGCTTCCTGAACCAAAAGAAGGTGAAAGTACCTATCCTAAACTACCAAATATTCACACTAAACTCAAAATTCCAACATAAATAATGAAACTGCACCTTTTATTAAATCTGTAGTAGCATAACAGCAGTGTAGGGGAAACCTACAGAATATTGTTCTGCTACAGTATAATGCTACAACTCTTAAACTTCTACTATTATTTATCCTCTAGCTCCTATCTTATCAACCAAATGGGAGCTATCTTATTTATACTAATGGGTTACAATATTGATAGGATTTTGTGTTGCTATGTAGGGCTGCTACAACTATTGTAGAACTGTTTCCCAGAATGCAAGGATTTGTTCTATTATTCCTTATCCATTCCTTCTACTAGGATTCATGCATTGAGGGATAAGTGTTGGGAAGAATAAGGGTATCCCTTAAATAGTTGCAACCACCGTTTACCACCCTTCTATTGCTGTTATAGGCACTTTTGACCAAAACTGTTCTTACTACGTTCATTCCGGAGCTGCTCCGAAATATCAGGCAGGATAACAGAGTTTGTGTTAATTCATGCACCAAAGGTGTAGGAAAATAATTGTGATAGTGTGAATAGTCTCCATAATTTCCTAGAAGACTTATTCCATCCTTTGCATGAGCTGGAGTGGACCAATTCCAAGCCATGTTGTATATGTACAACTGGCTGGAATTTGAATGGACAATTTCCTGTTTTTGCACAATCAAACTATTTTGAACAAGTTGTGGCACCTTTTTGGTCATTTGAAATAGTTATACGATGGGGAAATCTAATGAAATAAGCACAAAACCAAATACATAGCAGCAACTTAGTATTACAATCTTCAATTAAATGCAAAATCTACTAAATAATTCAGCTGAAACAGATTATAAAACACAAAAAAATAGTCAAAATAGGATACATGCACTTTAACATTTAAACATGCAAACACTATCATATAATGCATTTTATCACCAGATTAATATCAAAACATAACATAAGTTGTTCCAAATAGTTTTAAAAGTTATCAAAAGTAGTCTTTGTATGAGGTAATTTTCTACCTCATCACCAAGCACCTTCTAGAGCTTGCCAAGCTTGTTGTAGAGCCTGCCAAGCGTCCGCTAGAGCCTGCCATATTTAGGCTCATGCTAGAGCCTATCAAGCTCATGATAGAGCCTACCAAGTGTCTGCCATAGCCTACCGTAATCATCAATGTGAACTAAATCCTACCACATCAAATCATCATGTGTTGTTGGAGCACCCTCCCATCGAATCTGCAAAAAAAAAAGGATCATCAAAACCAAGGTAAATATGTATTTTTGTTATTATTTTTTGTTATTGAAATTTACACATTCAACTTACATAGATCTAGGGTTTTAGTCTGCATCTTTGAGGGTTCACATTGTGGAACCCTCCTTTTGTTTACTAACAACTTTATTGTTTGTTGTGTGTGTAGGGTTGGATAGCATCAATCAAGAGAGCACTGGATAGATGCTCAACCTGGAGTGGCTCAAAATTGGATATCAACAAAGCCCACTCAATTTTTTGGGAGAAAAGCACATTGAAGACACAACAATTTCCAGGGTTTTGGATAACCTTGGCAATTTTAATTATTGTATCAAAAATAATTTTGTTGGACAAAATAATTGTAACAAGGAGTATCTCAACTCCCCCCCATTATTGAATAAAATATCATTTTGTGCAGTTATTGTCTTTCTTGAATTATTTACTTTCATATCTACATAGTGTCATGTTTTTAGCTCTACAACAATCATTAGCTCAAGCATGTCTAGCTTATAAAGGTCCAAAGCTCAAATGTTATCTTAATGTAAGCAACAACTCTAGATCATAGATTTCTATTATAACCTAGTTGAAGAGGAGACCCAAACAAATAGCATATGAGCTTCAAAATATGCTTCAAGAGTTTTACTTACTTTTTTACACCAACAAATGAGTTGATTTGGAATCTATTAAAATATGGTGGATACTCGATCAAGTTGAGATATGAGGATTTGGAGCAATCAAAATTTCCTACGTCTAAATATATTTGTTGGAAGAATATTTTTTTACTAGAGCCTCTCTTTAAGGGTTTCATTTTTTTCGCTCTTCTCCCCTTATCCCAGTTTACCACCCATCTTATCTTGGTTTGCATCCAATATTCAATGTTGAACTTCCTAGGCCCTATCATCCACCTATGTTGGAAACTTCCACAATAGCATAACATTTGAACATTGAATAACTCAATCTAGATAGTTTAGCACCAGTGGAGAAGGATCAAAATTTTGATGCATGGGCCAAGACCACTAGAAGGTAGTCCACTCATATGTACACAGTGGTCAAGGTAGGACAACTTGGTCATCAAGGGGAATGACTCACAAAAAATAGATAAAGAAATATTTTTTGCACTTAATGTCAAAAATTGACACAATGGAGACCATTGCTTTTCAATGGGGATGAATTATCCAAGCATGTGAACTTTTCCCAACATGGCTTTATGCTTGAAAATACTCAAAAATCTATTTTTTGGTCTTAAATGCATTGTTAGGGGTATAATTTTGTGCTCAAGGCTCTGTTTTAATCCATTCCAGAAGCGTTGAAAATATTAGAAAGAAAAACATTTCATAGGGAAGTCTATCATAGATAGATTTGCCAACATGTTTGTAAAAAATGCTCTGAAGATCCTCAAAATGTAAAATAAAATTCTTACTAAAAATGGTAATTTTCCATTTTTAGATTTTCGTAACCAAAATGCATCTCTAGTTATGTTGACACATTAATAGAAGATAAAACATAAAATAAAAATTTATATGTATGTAGTTTTCATTTGAGATGCATTATGTAACTCATGGAAGGTGAATCACCACATTTCCATATTGGTGACCTTCTAACTCATTAGAAGGTGAACCACAATATTTCCATATGGGTGACCTTCCATATTTGATACAATTGATTTCCAATACACCAACTCTTGTATAAAGAGATATGCACCTCTAACTATATAAAAGACATGAGTAATGGATTCAATTTTATAGCCTCACATCTCTTCTTAGATATTGTTTGCATTGTACTTTATTTTCTAAGCAATAAAATCATTTTGTTATTTTGCTTATATATTTGTGTTTTAATTTGTTATACTTTGTTATTTTTTAATTGCACTCTTTCATGATATTCCTTAACTTGAAATTTTGAGTTTCAAATCAATCAAAATTTTGAGTTTTGGATAACTATAGTATCATAAATTGATAAAAATCAAAGACTTTCTTTTGAAATGATGTGAAAAAATTAGGTTTTTCTTTATTAGAGGGGTTGATTTTATAAAGGAAATAATATTAGAGTGGAAGCCTTGCATAATTTTAGGCTTATGATTTTGGCCTTAGGGGCAAAACTTGGCTAGAGATTATTCAAAGGTCAAGGAAAGAGTTGGGAAAAAAATATTTCTTCTAAAATATATAGGTTCTCTTGATGCAATGCAACTATTCAAGAAAAACCCCTATTCTAAGGATTGACAACATAGAACTTCATATTAGATAGTTTTTAATTGATCAAGAAACATATTAGATGGTAAATCACTAAGGGGGATTATGCAAATTCTTGATTTGATGTTTGTTTGAAGTCTTATCCTCTTATCCCTAATTCAATATGTCAACCATTAGCTTTTGCATGTCTAGCTTATAAAGGTACAAAGCTCAAATGTTATATTAATGTGAGAAACAATTCTGGATCATGGATTTAAATTATAACCTAGTTGAAGGAGAGATCCAAACAAATAGTAGATGAGCTTCAAAAGATGCTTCAAGAGTTTTACTTATTTTATTTACACCAATAGATGAGTTGGTTTGGAATCTATTTAAAGATGGTGGATACTCGATCAAATTGGAATATGAGAATATAGAGTAGTCAAAACTTCCTACATCTAAAGATATTTGTTGGAAGAATTTTTTGTTACTAGAGTCTCTCTTTAAGGGTTTCACTCTTTTCCCCTTCTTCCAATTCACCACCCCTCTTTCTTGCAGTCCAAGAACAACAGTGTTGAGGATGGACTGTTAACTAAACACTATGGAAAATTATGGAGATGGACACTTTATCTCTTCTTGGAATTTTGTGGTTGGACCAAATATAGAAAAAAATGTATCGAAATTTAACCTTGAGCCATGCTCGGATCAAGATTTTGGTATAGCAAATATTTCTATATAAAAAGAGTTGATTAGGTAGGAAACATGCATGAGGAATAATTCATTGATAAAAAAACTTGTTGGGTTGTGTCCCAAAATTGAATTAATTCATCATTGGGCTCATGAAAAATTAAGAATAAATGGTCAACTAGAGATCGTCACACTTCCAAAATATTTCTTACTCTTTAATTTCACTCATGAATATGATGTGCAAAAGGTTCTAGAGTTTAGGCCATGGTTTTTTGGTAGAAAAGGTCTATTCTTGAAAAAATGGTACAAAGGCTTTAGGTCAAAGATTGAAAACATCCATCTCACTCCCATATGGATCTTACTATGATACCTCCCCATCGAGTTTTAGAATTTGGATGTAATAGATAGGATCGCTAATGAAATCGGTTTGCTTGTTGCAATAGACTCCATCGCAAGAGTAAAAGGTAGGATGATAGTAGTGAGGTTTTGTGTATATTCAGATCTCTCCAAAGATCTTCGATGAAAAATCTTTCTCAAATTTGAGGGGGGTGTGTGGGAACAAAGGATTTAATATGAAAACCTACCAATAAGGTGTAATGTTTGCAAGGTGGTTGTCCATGCAACAAAATAATATATAAAAAGGATGCCCAACCCTCCAAAAAAGTGAATTATAAGCAATATTGGAGAAATAAAGCTAAGATCTTCACACAAAATAATGATAATAGCAATAGAAACAAAAAATCCTTTAGTGCATTAGATACAATGGTTGACAATTAGCTTGAAGAATATGAATACAGATATGTTAAAGATCATGCTGATATAGTCACAACAGAGTCCCAACCTATAGAAAAAGCATCAAAAAGTGCCAATCCAAAACTAATAGTATTAGTAGACATACCAACTAGGACATAATTGAATGAACTAGATAAAAGTATTACCATTGTCTCAAAAGAGCAGATCAAGCCTCCTATTAGGACAACTAGGAGCTCAAATAAAATGGTAAACCTTGGAAAGGACCCCATCGAAAGGTCTACTAAATCTATAATTAGAACTAGAAAAATGACAAAGGATATTACAAAAAAAACACAACACACTCTAGAGAAGAGTGAGGGTATTATCATCCCAAGAGTAGGTAAATGAAGATCCTAAGTTGGAATATTAGGGGGTGCAACCCCTCCACTAAGAAAATAATTCTGAAAATAAATTCATTAGACAACAAAACAGATATCCTCTTCATGTAAGAAACTATAACCAATCAAGAAAAATCTCAAACTAGTAAAATAAGTGTGTGGAGACTGCTTGAGATGGAGGTAAAATAAGTAGAGGGCACAATACAAGGACTATTGATCATCTGGAACCCAACAGTTCTTAACGGCCAAGTATTGTTCATATGTTGTCTGGACTAGTTGTACTCCTTTTTTTTTATATGTTCTTGTTATGTCTATGTTGTGACTTTGTTGTAACTCGACTATAACTATATATATGTAAATATATAGGTAGCTACAAATGCAATTTTACAATATCTTTGTAGCAAATTTGTAAGAACTTTTGTAAATACATGTTTTGGGACCCTATTTAAAAAACCCCTTATATTTAACCTTATAAAAAAACTAGAACCTCTATTTAAGGCCTCAACATTCCTTTGGTTAATAGTCTAATGTAAGATTCTTATAAGAGAGAGTCTACAAATAAAAGAATTTTTTTAAATATTGGTAAAAAATTATTTAATCAATAAAACCATACAAGAAATAGAGAATCCTAAAACAATAACCTTTACAAGGGCCAGAAGAAAGAGACCCCCAAAACCATCGAGAACCCGACCAAAAGACTTCCAATAAATAACAACCTCAACTAGGCATATCTGCAACAAGAAAATTAGCAAGATGACGAGAACAATCCAATGGAAGCTGATCCCATTCCCTAACATTCCAATATTCCTAAAATATTGAGCAAAGTGTAGCAACAGTATTGTCATTGTTGTCAACACAGTCAGATAGATCTGTTGATGCAGTGGATAGGAAGTTCAAAAGCTATTTAGATGCAGAAGACAGGAGTTCAAAGGTTATTCAGAGTATGTACAGTGATTTTCCAAGAAGACCGAAGTGGCCCATATGCAAAAGATCAAAGAAAAAGGACAAGTAAGAAAAGTGTCGCGATATCGCGACATATACGACAGGCAAGAAAAAATGTCATGATTTCGCGACATGTTGGAAGAGAGAGAAAAAGTAGGAAAAAGTGTCGCGATTTCGTGACATGTTGGAAGAGAGAGAAAAAGCAGGAAAAACTGTCGCGATTTCGCGACATGTTGGAAGAGAGAAAAGGCAAGTGGAAAAACTATCGCGATTTCACGACATGTTGGAAGAGAAAGAGAAAGCAGGAAAAAGTGTCACGATTTCGTGACAAGTTCGAAGAAAGAGAACAAGTAAGAAAAGTGTCACGATTTCGTGACATGTTTGAGGAAAGAGAAAGTAAGATGGAAAAGTGTCACGATTTCATGACATGTATTTCGCGACTAAAATAGAGAGAGAAAGTAAGGAAAAGTGTCGCGATTTTGTGACATGTCGCATTTTCACGAATAAAATAGGAGAGAAAGTAAGTTGGAAAAGTGTCATGATTTCGTGACATGTCGCATTTTCATGACTAAAATAGGAGAGAGAAAGTAAGTTTGAAAAGTGTCGCGATATCGCGACATGTCACATTTTTGCGACAAAAGAAAGAGAGGAAGCGTACGGAAGCAAAGCTATCATGATTTCATGACAAAAGAGAAAGCAAGACTTTGAAAGCAGAAGTGTCACGATTTCATGACAAAAGCAAAGAAGTAAAGTATAGAAGCAGAAGTGTCATGATTTCATGACAAAAGAAAGAAGAAGACTTCGAAGAAGAAGTGTCACGATTTCATGACAAAAGCAAAGAAGCTAAGTATCGAAGCAGAAGTGTCACGATTTCATGACAAAAGCTAAGTTGAAGACTACGGAGGCAGAAGTGTCACGATATCATGACAAAAGCAAAGTCGAAGTCTATGGAAGCAGAAGTGTCACGATATCATGACAAAAGCAAAGATGAAGTATACGGAGGCAAAAATGTCATGATATCATGACAAAAGAAAAGATGAAGTCTATGGAGGCAGAAATGTCATGATATCATGACAAAAGAATAGAGAAAGCGTACGGAGGTGAAAGTGTCACGATATCATGACATGTATTTTCATGGCAACAACAACAAAAGAAGCTACAGAGGCAGAAATGTCATGATTTCATGATAGGTCATAAATGCGCAAGTCAAGAAGGAGAACTCGACTGAAATGAGAAGTATGACAGTGGACCGACATCACTACGACATTTACAGGGGCAGTTACAGAGTGATTTCATACTGCTAAAATACGAAGAGTGATCAAAAGTCAGTATGGTGATTACAGGGTCTATCCAGAATGAAATCATCAAGCGATGGATAAACCGAACATCTTCTTGAGTTGAAGCCGACGAAGACCGATGACAATCGACTAAAATTAGGGTTTACAATTGTTATGAAAGCCGACTAAGATTAGGATTTACAATCGACTAAGATTAGGGTTTTCATCATAAAAAATATTGTTATAAAAGGAGGGTTATTTGGAGAATTGAAGAGTAGTCGAATGTGTGTGAAATACGGTCATTGTGTGCAGAGAGCAAGTCATGTCGAATCATGCTAAGTGCAAAATTCACAAAGAGAGTAGAGTGCACAAAAGGGAGAAGATGATCATGAAGTTCGACTATAACGAAGCAGAGTGTGCGAAGTGATTACATAGAGAGAGCAAAGTGTGCAGAGAGCAAAAAGGTTGAAGTTCGACCAGTTCTGTTGTGATTGCGGAGAAAGCAAAGTGCTAGAGAATGCAAAGGTGAAGAAGACCAGTCAGGGTCTTGCAAAAGCAAAGGTATCTTACTGACAAACTTATAGATTCAAATTGAAGTCCAAGTTGGTGCTTGGCATCAGGGGTTGGTGCTCCTTCCAGTTGGTGCTGGTAAATCAGGGGTTGGTGCTCCTTTCTATTGGTGTAGATAAATCAGGGGTTGGTGCTCCTTCTAGTTGGTGCTAATAAATCAGGGGTTGGTGCTCCTTTCTGTTAGTGCAGATAAATAAGGGGTTGGTGCTCCTTATAGTGGGTGCTGGTAAATTGATTGTAAAGTTGGTGCTTTGCAAAGGCTGGATTTGGATGGTAGTCCAAGCGATCAATTTTTGAGGAGTAGCCACATTGGTGAACCTCGTTAAATCTTGTGTTGTGTGATGCTCTTTTGTTATACTTGTTGTATCTAGTAATAAGTTTTAATTGTTGCGGTATTAAGAGCTGTAAATTCAAGTTTAAAGAGCTACACTGATTCACCCCCCCTCTCAGTGTCATTGTAAGACTAACAATTGGTATCAGAGCTAAGTTCTTGTACAAGCTTAACCGGCTAGGGTGATCTTGGAAGTAACACAATGGCAGGTGGTGAAGGCTTCTCATCAAACAAAGCACCATTGTTTGATGGATCTAATTACGCGTTCTGGAGAATCGGGATGCGAGACATATCTCTGTGCTTTGGGATACGACATCTGGGATTCGGTAGTTAGTGGATACACAATACCCATCACTCCTCCAAAAGAGGTGACGAAAAGAAACTATTTGAAAATAACTCAAAAGCAAAGAATGTTATCATGTGCGGATTAGCGAACAGTGAACTAGTAAAGATCATGAGCTGTAAAATGGCAAAAGAAATATGGGACAAACTGAGGAGTATTCATGAAGGAGACGATAAGATCAAGGAGGCCAAGTTACGAGACACATCGAGCTCGGTTCGAAGCATTAAAGATGAATGACGATGAAAACATTGAGGCATATATGTTGAGAGTTAATGGAATCATTAATGCGATCAGAGGACTCGACGAGGATATCGAAGACTCTGCCATCGTGAAAAAGGTATTAAGATCTCTTCCTCAAAGGTTTGATTCTAAAGTCTCAGCGATAGAAGAAGCTAAAAATCTAAATTATTTTAGTATAGATGAGATGTATGGTTCTTTGATTGCATATGAGATGAGGATAGGAAGATCTAAACCCACAAGACAGAGAAGCATATTTTAAAGCCCTTAAAAATAAAAATGCAAAACAAGAGTTCGAGGAAGAAGAGACATCAAATTAAATGGAAGCAAACTTTGTTAGAAAACTAAAAAGGGGAAAAGGAAAATACGGAGGAAAGCTACCGTTTAAATGTTTCAACTGTGGAGGCGTTGGGCATTTTGTGACTAAATGTCCACTTAATGAGAAGAACAAAAATGATGAAGGATCGCACCAAGAAAGAAGTGACTGGAAGAAGAAAATGAATTTCAGAAAAGGCAACTTCAAGAAGAAAAGTTTCATCTCCGGGAATGCCGGTTCATCGAGAAGACAACTCCGGTGAGGATTACGAAGAGGAAACAGGTGAAGCTCTTTTCATGGCATTTGAAGAAGTAAAATCAGAAAAGGAAGAAGGAGTGAACTCCGAAGTATGTGGTGAAAACCACGAGGCTGAAGTAGATCTAGAAGGTGAGTTGATCTCTGCACTTGAAGAGTGGAAAATAGAGAGGAAAAAGAATAAGAAAATTTCAAAAAAGCTTGAGGATGCAAACGAAATCATAACCGAGTCTGAAAGTACAGACAGAAGAATACAAGAAAATATCTGAAGATCTCGAAGTACAAATTACCATGAAAATAGATTATTGCTGCAAACTAGAAGAAGAGAATGTTGGTTTACGGACGCAGATAGAAGAGATGAATCACAAAATTAGTTGCTATCACAAACGCGAAGAAAGTTCTATGAAGCTGGATAAGATTATAAATGACCAAAGGCCTGCAGGCATCAAATTTGGTGCGGGTTTCATCGAAGGAGAATCATCAAATGGATCAAAGGCCAGAAATGTAGAATCCATAAAGAATGAAGATAAGAAACAGGTTGATCAAGGAAAAATGTCTCATGCAAAAGAAAGCAATAATGCCAGGCACGAAAGGAGAATTGACAATGATGGATTCACCAATGTCACACATCAAAGAAGAAGAAGACCTATGGCTCCTACGACAACATGGCAAAGACCATCACCCGGGTTCAATTATCCCTTTTCTGGTTTCTATTTTAAATGCAATGGCTATGGACATAAAATCTCAGACTGCAAATATAATGTAAGACCAAGGAATTTCACCGGTAGAAATGCTTTTTCTCCTTTGATGAATTATACGGTAGAATGTTATAACTGTCATAATTTTGGGCACATTGCAAGAAACTGTAGAAGTACATTTGCATCAAATCAGTTTCAGGGAAGAAAATTTCAACCAAATAGGATGAGACAAAATAGAAAACTTCCCGAAAAACATGCACAAGCTATTGATAAGGGAAAGGCAAAACAAGAGCCCAAAACTACTATCAAAATGGAGTGGAAAGAAAAAGAGTGACTTAAGGAAGAAAAGGAATCCTTAATCGTACAAACAACATTTAAAGCACAGAATAAATATGTACCATGGATACTTGATAGTGGATGCTCCGAGTCATATGACGGGTGACAAACAAAAATTTGAGAAGTTACAGAAATATGAAGGTGGTTCGGTAAAGTTTGGAAATAATGATGGAGCTAAGATAGTTGGCAAAGGTTCAGTTAAAATTAGTGATGGAAAAATTAAGTCAGAAGAAGTCTTGTTTGTGGATGGTTTGAAACATAACTTGTTGAGCGTAAGTCAGATTTGTGATAAAGGTCATGAAGTAGTTTTTAAGAAGCGGGGGTTGTGAAGTCGAGAAAAACAAACAGTGGAAAATTGATAGCAAGCTGGATCAAGGACATCCGGCAACTTTGTACATGCTCTCGAGAGACTTCAGAAGGAGCTTGTTTTATTGGACAGGAAGAAGAAAATTGGTTGTGGCAAAAGAGACTCGGTCATATCAGTTTTTATAATCTAGTAAAAATCAACTCAAAAAGGGCGGTGAGAGATATTCCCACCATCGACAAACACTGCAAACAACATTTGTGCTTCATGCCAAAAGGGGAAGCAAACTAGAGTCACATTCAAAACAAAAGAGTACTACACAAGCAAACCTTTGGAACTAATACACACTGATTTATGTGGACCCATGAGAACACAAAGCATAAATGGTGACAAATATTTTATGTTGTGCATTGATGACTATTCCAGAATGACATGGATATTTTTCTTGAAGCATAAATCAGAAGCTTTTGAAATGTTCAAGACTTTCAAAAACCAAGTTGAGAATGAAACAGGAAAGAGGATCAAATGTTTAAGATCAGATAGAGGAGGAGAATTCATTTCGAGAGGAGTTTATAGAGTACTATGAAAAATACGATATTAGGAGACAGTTTTCAGCGGCCGGGACACCTCAGCGAGAATGGAGTGGTAGAAAGAAAGAACAAGACAGTGCAGGAAATGGCACGGACTATGTTGGCTGAAAGTAGAGTAGCAGACAGATTTTGGAAAGAAGCGGTCCATACTACGGTGTATATCCAAAATAGGTACATGCTGAGAACACATGAAAGCAAAACTCCTTATGAGTTGTGGTTCGGTAAAAGGGCAACAACAAAATACCTCAAAGTTTTTGGCAAAATAAATTTGACAAGTGCTACATCAAAAGAAGTGAAGATAATCTTGGTAAGTTTGAAGATGGAGTGGATGAAGGTATTTTTGTTGGTTATTCGTCAAAAAGAAAAGCTTACAAATGCTACAACAAGAGGCTAAAGAAAATTGTGGAGAGTGTCGATGTTAAATTTGATGAAGGTAGAGAACGAGTAATTAGCTATGAAAAGAACTACCCAATTTATGAAGAGGTTATTGAAGGAGATGAGGAAAACGAAATGGAAAAGATACAAAAAATTGACTCGAGATGATTTAAGTTGTGATTCAGAAGTGGAAGAAAATAAGAAATTCAAAATAGGCAGCTGGCAGAAAAATCATCCTAGAGAGCAAATAATTGGAGACCCCAAAGTTGGTGTTCAGACAAGAAGAAGAGTAGTAAGTAACTACTCTCTATTATCCAGCATTGAGCCCAAAAATGTTGTTGACGCAAGCAAAGATGAAAGTTGGATGAAGGCAATAAATGAAGAATTAGATCAGATCGAGAAAAATGAAACTTGGGAGTTAGTACCTAGACCTGCAAATAAAAATATAATCGGGACTAAATGGATTTTTCGAAACAAATTGAATGAAGACGGACAGGTAGTCAGAAATAAAGCAAGATTGGTATGTAAGGGTTATGCACAAGTTGAAGGCATTGACTTTGAGGAAACTTTTGCACCGGTAGCTAGACTAGAGGCAATTAGAATTTTTATGGCTTTAGCAGTCTACAAGAATTTCAAAGTTTATCAAATGGATATGAAATCAGCATTTTTGAATGGGAAACTTGAAGAAGAGGTTTATATTGAGCAACCGAGATGGTTTCCAACTTGGTGATGATCCCAACTTGGTTTGCAAGTTGAAGAAAGCATTATATGGCTTAAAACAGGCACCCAGAGCATGGTATGCAAGGCTAGACAACTATCTCACTCAACAAGGGTTTAAGAAAGGTATGGTGGATAGTAATTTGTATGTCAAAATAGAAAATGGGCATCTTATTGTTCTTGTTGTATACGTAGATGATATCATATACAAAGATGAGTCGTGTAAAGATTTAGCAAATAAGATGCAGAAAGAATTTGAAATGTCAATGATTGGTGAACTTTCGTATTTCCTCGGGTTGCAAGTTAATCAAAATAAGAAGGGCATATTTATTTCTCAAGTTAAATATGTGAAAGAGATGTTAAAAAAGTTCACAATGGAGGATTGTAAGCCGAGTTAGCACTCCCATGACGACAGGTTGCAAGTTGAGCAAGGATGACAAATCTCCACCTGTTGATCAAACCATGTACAAATCTATGATTGGGAGCTTACTGTGCACTGACAGCTACCGGACCGGATATTTTGCGGGCAGTATGCATGGTAGCATGATTTCAGGCTAATCCCAAGGAGACTCATGTGACGGTAGTGAAGAGGATTCTTCGGTACCTCAAGGGTACTATGGAGTATGGGTTATGGTATCCGAAAGGTAAAGACTTCACCCTTATTTCGTATTCGGATGCAGATTGGGTAGGAGGTGTCGATGACAGAAAGAGTACCGGTGGAGGTGCATTCTATCTTGGAGACAGATTGGTCGCGTGGCATAGTAAGAAACAAGAGTCAATTTCTTTATCGACGAGTAGAGGCGAGAATATATTGCGGCGACAACATGTTGTACGTAGGTATTGTGGATGAAACAAACCCTGAAAGATCTTGGTATTAGCTTCGGTGAGCCAATATCGGTTAAGTGTGATAACACCGGTGCCATTAACATCTCCAAGAATCCGGTTATGCATTCACGCACAAAACACATTGCTATCGGGTATCACTTTTTGAAGGAGAAAGTTGCGGAAGGTGAGGTTAAGTTGGATTTTGTTCCAACTACAGAGCAAGTAGCGAGATATCTTCACAAAACCATTGCCCAAGGAAGTTTTTGAGTACCTTCGCAATAAATTGGGAGTGGTCACACTTCCCAAGAATTGACTAGCTACGGGGATCACATTCTCAGGGGGAGCATTTAAGTATTTGATTATCTTTTTGCTCATGTTCATGATTTTTGCTAAGTGTAATAAATTTTGCCTGAGAATGTTGTGCATGGACTCAGGGGGAGTCTGCAGTAGCCCTTTGGTATTATTGTCAAAGAGGGAGAAGAGTTACAGGAAATTGCACATGTGTTGCCAAAAATTCCAAAGGGGAAGATTGTTGAGCAAGGTGCAGACAACGATATTGTCATTGTTGTCAACACGGTCGGATAGATCTGTTGATGCGAGTGGACAGGAAGTTCAAAAGCTATTCAGATGCAGAAGACAGGAGTTCAAAGGTTATTCAGAGTATGTACAGTGATTTTCCAAGAAGACCGAAGTGGCCCATATGCAAAAGATCAAAGAAAAAAGACAAGTAAGAAAAGTGTCGCGATATCGTGACATATACAACAGGCAAGAAAAATTATCGCGATTTCGTGACATGTTGGAAGAGAGAGAAAAAGCAGGAAAAACTGTCACGATTTCGCGACATGTTGGAAGAGAGAAAAAGCAAGAAAAACTATCGTGATTTCGTGACATGTTGGAAGAGAGAGAAAAGGCAAGTGGAAAAACTATCGCGATTTCGTGACATGTTGGAAGAGAAAGAGAAAGCAGGAAAAAGTGTCACGATTTCGTGACAAGTTTGAAGAAAGAGAACAAGTAAGAAAAGTGTCGCGATTTCATGACATGTTTGGAAAATAGAGAGAAAGTAAGTTGGAAAAGTGTCACGATTTCGTGACATGTTGAAAATAGAGAGAGAAAGTAAGAAAAGTGTCACGATTTCGTGACATGTCGCATTTTGTGACTAAAATAGGAGAGAGAAAGTAAGTTGGAAAAGTGTCACGATTTCATGACATGTCGCATTTTCGTGACTAAAATAGGAGAGAGAAAGTAAGTTTGAAAAGTGTCACGATATCGCGACATGTCGCATTTTTATGACAAAAGAAAGAGAAGAAGCGTACGGAAGCAAAACTATCATGATTTCATGACAAAAGCAGAAAGCAAGACTTCAGAAGTAGAAGTGTCACGATTTCATGACAAAAGCAAAGAAGTAAAGTAACAAGCAGAAGTGTCACGATTTCATGACAAAAGAGAGAAGAAGACTTCGAAGGAGAAGTGTCACGATTTCATGACAAAAGCAAAGAAGCTAAGTACGAAAGCAGAAGTGTCATGATTTCATGACAAAAGCTAAGTTGAAGACTACGGAGGAGAAGTGTCGCGATATCATGACAAAAGCAAAGTCGAAGTCTATGGAAGCAGAAGTGTCATGATATCGTGACAAAAGCAAAGACGAAGTATACGGAGGTAAAAATGTCATGATATCATGACAAAAGAAAAGACGAAGTCTACGGAGGCAGAAATGTCATGATATCATGACAAAAGAATAGAGAAAGCGTACGGAGGTGAAAGTGTCGTGATATCGTGACATGTTGTATTTTCATGGCAACAGCAACAAAAGAAGCTACAGAGGCAGAAATGTCATGATTTCATGATAGGTCATAAATGCGCAAGTCAAGAAGGAGAACCCGATTGAAATGAGAAGTATGACAGTGGACCGACATCACTACGACATTTATAGGGGCAGTTATAGAGTGATTTCATACTGCTAAAATATGAAGAGTGATCAAAAGTCAGTATGGCGGTTACAGAGGTCTATCGAGAATGAAATCATCAAGCGATGGATAAACCGAACATCTTCTTGAGTTGAAGCCGACGAAGACCGATGACAATCGACTAAAATTAGGGTTTATAGTTGTTATGAAAGCCGACTAAGATTAGGATTTACAGTCGACTAAGATTAGGGTTTTCATCATAAAAAATATTGTTATAAAAGGAGGGTTGTTTGGAGAATTGAAGAGGAGTCGAATGTGTGTGAAATACGGTCATTGTGCGCAGAGAGCAAGTCGTGTCGAATCATGCTAAGTGCAAAATTTGCAAAGAGAGCAGAGTGCACAAAAGGGAGAAGATGATCATGAAGTTTGACTATAACGAAGCAGAGTGTGCGAAGTGATTGCATAGAGAGAGTAGAGTGCGTAGAGAGCAAAAAGGTTGAAGTTCGACTAGGTGCTGCTGTGATTGCATAGAGAAAGCAGAGTGCATAGAGAATGCAAAGGTGAAGAAGACCAGTTAGGGTCTTGCAAAAGCAAAGGTATCTTACTGACAAACTTATAGATTCAAATTGAAGTCCAAGTTGGTGCTTGGCATCAAGGGTTGGTGCTCCTTCCAGTTGGTGCTGGTAAATCAGGGGTTGGTGCTCCTTTCTGTTGGTGCAGATAAATCAGGGGTTGGTGCTCCTTCTAGTTGGTGTTGGTAAATCAGGGGTTGGTGCTCCTTTATGTTAGTGCAGATAAATAAGGGGTTGGTGCTCCTTACAGTGGGTGCTGGTAAATTGATTGTAAAGTTGGTGCTTTGCAAAGGCTGGATTTGGATGGTAGTCCAAGCAGTCAATTTTTGAGGAGTAGCCACATTGGTGAACCTCGTTAAATCTTGTGTTGTGTGATGCTCTTTTGTTATACTTGTTGTATCTAGTAATAAGTTTTAATTGCTGCGGTATTAAGAGCTGTAAATTCAAGTTTAAAGAGCTACACTGATTCACCCCCCTCTCAGTGTCATTGTAAGACTAACAATTGGTGGAGATGTTATAAAAAAACTAGAACCTCTATTTAAGGCCTCAACATTCCTTTGGTTAAATAGTATAATGTAAGATTCTTATAGGAGAGAGTCTACAAATAAAAGATTTTTTTTAAATTTTGGTAAAAATTTATTTAATCAATAAAACCATACAAGAAATAGAGAATCCTAAAACAATAACCTTTACAAGGGCTAAAAGAAAGAGACCCCCAAAACCACCGAGAACCCGACCAAAAGACACCCAATAAATAACAACCTCAACTAGGCATATCCGCAACAAGAAAATTAGCAAGATGACGAGAACAATCCAATGGAAGCTGATCCCATTCCCTAACATTCCAATATTCCTAAAACTCATAAGCTCATTTTGCCAAGCAATCAGCCACCCCATTCTATTCCTTGGGAATATGAACAAAGGAAATAAACTCTAGATGCCAATAAATTTGAATGATTTGTCGAACCACTAACACCAACTACCAATGAACATTAGAAATATTATGAGTCTTCAACAAATAAATAATAATATAAGAGTTCGACTCATATTATCTTCCACCATCCCAGAGCATGACCTTTTTCCAAAGCAAAATGAATAGAAAGGGCCTGCATATAATTATTAGTTTGCTTCCCCTTATAACAAGAGAAAATAAAAAGAGTTGCACAACTACTATCTCTCCCAACACCACCAATACTTACATACCCAATATTCCCTCTGGAAGATCCATCAATATTAATCTTAAACACACCCTTAGGTGGAGGATGTCATCTACCATCTCTCTGCACTTTTTTATTGAAGCCTCACCTCCTGATCGATAAAGAAGTAAGAGGGTCATTCTACACTAAACCCAGGTCCTACATAATCAAAATATTAGATTGCTCCAAATGAATTCTAATCTAAAATTTAGAAGAAATAGTTTCTTGGATCATACCAATAATCCTCTGCCAAATCTAATAAAAAATTAACTTTCTACCTTGAAAAATTCTTTGATTTCTTTCAAGCCAAATCCATTATATAATACATGAGGGCCCAATATTCCATGCAACTTGAAGAAATAAATCCTTAGCCATAGGTCTTCCTAAACTCCTCTAAATATCAAGAAGATAAGGGATATGAGAACAAGCCTATTTCCACACCCTCCACCAAAGATCTAAATTTCTCGTGCAAACAAACATTGTAAGAGTAAATGCCCTAAATATTCATCAATATTATCACAAAGAAAACAAAATTAAGGGCCTTGAAAACCTCTCTTTTGGATATTATCCCAAGTAATACATATGTTCCTAGTAGCCAACTACAAATGAAAATTGCATTTGGGCTAGGAAAACGTATTCCAAATCTGTTTCCACCAAGGAACCTCCTCATCCCTAAAATGCTACCTATCTAAAACATGGTAACCAGAAGCCACTGAGAAAACCCCTCTAGGATCCAAACCCCAAGCTAAAACATCATCATCCTATAAATAAGAGCAATCTCTAGTAGCAAAAATATGAGCCAATTGTTCTCTATGAAGAACATAAGCTTATACTAAGAGAAGGGTGAATAGTATAAGATCAAAACTTTTACTTTTCTTTCCAAATGATTAAAACAATAATATCAATGCAGTAAATGAAACAATGCACAAATCATCACACACATGAGAGACACAAAGTTAACGTGGTTCACCCAATGTGGGCTACATCCATGAAGAAAACATTTCTTATAAATTTCCTCAACCAATCTCTTGGGAACCGATTCCCTATTACAATATTTATGGCAACCAACCCAAAGTAGACACCAATCCCCTATGCTCAAGTTCGTGGACCTCTATCCACGGGAGACACCAATCCCCTCTACTCTAGTTTGTGAACCTCTATCCACAAGAGTGTTAGGGTAAAATAAGGTAGTGTATTGCATTACACTACGTGGGGTTATTACATTTACTTTTCTATGTAATTATGTAATTACCATGAGATATTTTCCTCATGGTTAAACTAGGTAAGTACTTAAATATCCTATGTTAGATATTTAGGTTAGTGTTATGGTTAGAACTCTCTACCTAGGTTAGTGGTTAGCTACATGTCTCTCCTACCGTGTTGGTTAGCGAGATAGATGAGATTAAATTTAATTATTATAAATAATCTTGTCAATCGTATGTTAATGTTAATGTTCAATTATCAAGTTTGGACTTACATTGGACCTACATTGGCATCAGAGCTAATGGTCAAAACTCACCTATTTTCCCCCTCGACGTTGGACAAGGTGAGATTCTCTCGCTTCAAACGGGTTGCTCCATGGGCATGGATCTCGAGGTGGATTTGATAGGCTAATGACTGGCAGACTCGACCCCAGGCATAAATCTCGAGGCGGACCGATGAGGTGGATCGATGACTGGATCGGATAAGGCTGTTGGACTGGATCGGATCTTGAGGTAGATCGAACACGAAACCCGATGCTGATAGGAAGCAACTGATAGGACCTGACTGGACCTCGAGCACAGAACCTAAGGCAGACTAGATGCGGTTGACTGGACCTGACTCAACCTCGAGCATGAAACCTGAGGTATATGGATGACGCGACACTCAAACTGACGACAAGGCGACACATGGCAGACTAGCCACATGCCACCCAGACTGACAATGAGGTGACACATGGCAGACTGGCCATGTGCCACCTGGATGCGACATGTGGCGAACTGGCCATGCGCCACCTGGCTATAGCAAAAGGCCACGGTGGGACATCTGATTGCTCGCAGGCAATAAAAAAGTAAAGGGTGTTTTTGCCCTTTTAAATTGTTGAAGCATCACCTGCAGGGGCGATGTGGGATTAATCCCATGGGAATTTTTTTTTTCCCGCTTCACAGAGTAGACGAGAAGAAAGGGAAGGAATTTCCCTTCCCTTCCCATCGGGCGGTGTAGCCTGACTGGAAGGAGCACCAGTCGTTGGGCTAATAGCCGCAGAGTCGGGAGTTCGACTCCCGATGAGGAGAAATTTTTTTATTTCCCAATTCAGAACGAGAATGGGAATAAAGGGAAGATATTTCCCTTCCCTTCCCATAGGGCGACGTAGCCCGAATAGCAGGAGCGCCAGTCGTTGGGCTAATAGCCACGGAGTCAGGAGTTCGACTTTTGGTGAGGAGAAATTTTTTTTATTTCCCGCTTCAGAACGGGAACGGGAAGAAAGGGAAGATATTTCCCTTCCCTTCCCGTCGGGTGGCATAGCTCGACTGGCAGGAGCGCCAGTCATTAGGCTAATAGCCACGACGTCGGGAGTTCGACTCTCGACGGGGAGAAAAAAACAATTTTTTTTCTCAAAGGCGCAAAAGTATATCCACCAAAAAGGTATTTTTTTATTTTTTTGTATTTATTTAATTTTTTTTAGTTATTTTTTAATTACTGAATCAATAGTTTTGATTATAAATCATTTTTTTTTTTTTAAACTAAGTGATTTTTTATTAAAAAAAAAATTCTTAATTAAATTATGCTAAAATTCAATTAAATTTATGCATTAAAATTTAAAAGGCAATTTTTTTTTTTGTGTGTTGTTTTCTCCTAAATCAAAAAAAAAAACAAGGGAGATAATAGACAATCCTTAAAACCTTTCTTTTGCAAATTGAGACTCCTAATATTTTTAATTCTCCAAAATTTTCTAATCCATTGTTTTGAGAGAACAAATTTGTCTCATGAAGAAAAAGCCTTGGATAACAAAAGCTCTTCGTCATCTAAGAGTTATTCGAAAGAAGAACAAACCTAGATGGCAGACAACAAGATCTCATTTTTATCATATACTTAGAGAGCATAGAAGGAGCTTACCCCGTTTCAATACTTACACTGATCCTTGGAAGGGTTTGGATCGAAGTTATGGTCCCATTAGGATTAGAGAACCTTTTAATCCTGATGCACCTCCAATTTTTGAGTATTGAATAATTACGGGTTATATCAAAACTAAGTCGTGTGTCGACTAGTTCTGGAAGCCTTTCAAAAATGGGTCGTGTGTCGACTTGTCTTGAAAGGAGTGCTCTGAAGTCTACATTTTGTAAACATTAAGGGGGATAGAATTTTTTTTTGATTCGATAGTTTGCAAAATTGTAAAGATTAAGGGGGATACTTCAGAATAAGAAAGGTACATTTTTTATTTTACTCGACACCTTCTCTTCAAAATTGCTTGTACTAGGTGCATTTTCGGTTGCATCCGACACCTAAAGTGATACAAATTTGGTTTGCTCTCATGTTTTTTGATTATTGCACTAAACTCTCATGTTTTTTGTGTGCAATTAAAAAGTCAAATATAAAAATTCAAAGAAGCATTTCACCAAACACAAACTTCACTCACAAACTATGCTAAACTTTGCATAGGTTCAAAACAAGTAATTTCTCCCCATCAAAAGGTCAAAAATTCAAAACACCTTGATTCACTCTCTTTGTTTAGCTTAATAACCTCAAATTTTTCATCCTTCTTGATAAGGGTGTTAAAGCAAGCGCCATTAAATATCCTAGAGAGCAAAATCACAAGTTTTCAAAACTACCCCTGTTTCATTTGCTCTATTTTGTTTGGCTTAAAACTCCTCCAACTTTTCATCCCTTGGTAAGGGTGTTAAGCAGGTGCCATTAAATATCTTCTAGAAGCAAATTGAAATAACTTCCATATACTCTTTTAAGGGTATAGTGCAAGATATCAATATCTTTGTCATCTTAAATTTGAACCCTACACCATGGCCATGATACACAAGTATCTCACTGAGAGCCCACTGCTCAAAGGTTCAAATTATTCAGCTTGGAAGACTAAGATGAAAGCTATCTTAACTGTAGAGGAATTGTGGTCAATAGTGTATGGAAGTGTCACTAGACCTCAATCACTAGGACAAGATCAAAGAGACTTTGATAAAAAGGATAAAAAGTTATCCTTAATGATCTTGCTTGCTATTACTGATGATATCCAACCTCATATCAGTGAAGCTACAACTGGTAAGGCAGCATGGGATGCCTTAAGTACCATATTTGAAGGCAAGAATCAATCAATGATTCTTAACCTTCAAACACAACTTCATACTTTACATATGAAATCAGGAGAAACAGTAGAGCTATTCCTCTACAGAGTAGCAGAATTGAAAACAAAACTGCAATCCTTAGGAGAGAAACTGGAAGACCAAGTCTTGAACTCAATCATTTTTAGAGCTCTTCTTGACTCTTACCGAATGTTGATCACCTCCCTACAAGTTTCTGGTAGGATAGTAACTTTTGTCGAGTTGGTAAATATGCTTCAAACAGAAGAAGCTAATCAACTACAAAGAGATGAGGCATCTAACAATGCTCTTTTCTCAAAAAGACAAGGTGGTAAGAAAAAGTGGAATCAACAAAAAGGTTCTTCTTCAAATCAAGAAAAGGGTAAAGCCAAAGATATTTCGAAGAAGAAGCAGTATTGTAAAATTTGTGACAAAGACACTCATGAAACCAAAAGATGTTGGTTTAAGAACAAAACGCCCAATGAACAAGGAAACAAAAAGGGCAAAAGCAAACCTAAGAATAAGAAAAAACAACAAAAGGGACACATTGCAGCTAAAGATTCTAGTTCAGATTTTGAAAGAGCACACAAAGTGCTCATGAGCCATATAGATTCCTCCCACAAGGACTCTATGTGGTACATAGATTCAGGCGCTAGTAAACATATGACTGGCGATAAATCTTGGTTTGCAACATTTGAGGCTTGAGAAGGTAGACCGATCACCATTGCTAATGATCAGACCTATCGAGTTCAGGGAGAAGGAAGTGTTTCTGTCTCCCTTCCAGATGGAGAATGTAATATTCAAAAAGTTCTTTATGTTCTAGGATTGAAAAATAATCTCTTGTCAGTTCCACAAATTTTGGACAATAACATGAATGTCAATTTTACAGTGGACAAAGAAAATAAACATTGATTTATCACTAAAAAGGGAAAACAGATAGCAACAGGTTCATACAAACATGGTTTGTTTGTCTTAGATGCAATTACCTCTACCCATACTGCAATGGCAGTCACCACAAAGGAGGCCACTTCTCTTTGGCATAAGATATTTGGGCATTTGAGTTCAGGATATTTACTAGAGTTGAGTAAATATCAAATGGTGAAAGGTCTCCCTACTCTTTCATCTACATTGCCAGTGTGCTCTAATTTCTTGTCAGGAAAGCAACATAGAGTACCTTTTGAACCTAGCTCTTTTCGAGCTAAGGTACCTTTGGAGTTGGTACACACAAATTTGTGTGGTCCTATGTCTACAAGTTATGGAGGAAAATGGTATTTTCAATTGTTTATTGACGATCACTCACAGAATATGTGGGTCTTCTTCTTACAATTGAAGTCTGAAGCATTTTCCTATTTTCAACAGTTCAAAACTCTTGTTGAGAAGGAATCATGATGCTTTATTAAGATCCTCCGTTCAGATCGAGGGGGGAATACACATCAAAATAATTTTCCTCATTTTTACAAACACATGGGATAAAGAGACAGTTAACAACAACCTACACTCCTCAATCCAATGGGGTTGCTGAGAGAAGAAATCGGTCCATAATGGAAATGGTTCGATGTATGCTTAAGGGGACCAACCTTGAGCAAACTTACTGGGCTGAAGCTGTTCAAACTATAGTATATCTTCTGAATAGGGCTCCCACAAGGGCTCTTGAAGGTATGACTCCTCAGGAATCATGGAGTGGTAGGAAACCCTCCATAACTCATCTAAGGGTATTTGGGTGTAATGCATTTATGCATATACCTAAGGAGAAAAGAAAGAAATTAGATGATAAATCCCAACCTTTTATATTTCTTGGATATGATGAATTTTCAAAAGGCTATTGATTGATAGACCCATTTACCAAGAAGATACATGTAAGTAGAGATGTGTTTGATGAAGCTTTCACATCCAACACTACATTAGTATACCTAGATGATTAGGAGGAACATCAACCTCCTTCTTCACAACATAAAAAGCCACCCAAATGGTATACAAGCACAGTAAAAGACTCTAAACTCACTTCCCCACCTAATCTTACTCTCAATTGTCCAAATACAAGAAGCATGTCACAGAAAGAAAAGAATGAAGCATCCACTTCAATTTATGATCTTTGTGCAGATTTTCAAGACCTTTCTGTTGATAGAGAGTTACCAAGTGAATATGAGATGGAGATAGATGAAGAGAGGGTTTACTTATCAGCATGTGATGAGAATGAACCTTGTACAGTTGATGAAGCACTAAGACTGCCTCAGTGGAAGGCAGCTATGGATGCATAATATAACTCCCTCATAAAGAATAAAACATGGAAGCTAGTGGATTTTCCTAAAGGAAAGAAACCCATTGGTTGCAAATGGGTTTACAAAATAAAATATAAGGTAGATGGCACTATAGATAAGCATAAAGCCCGTATTGTGGCAAAGGGCTATGCTCAAAAGGAAGGACTTGACTATGAGGAAACCTTTGCTCCTATAGCAAGGATGACCACCATTCGAGTACTTTGTGCTATGGCAACACAGTTCGGATGGAAGTTACATCATATGGATGTAAAAAGTGCCTTTCTTAATGGTGACTTAAAAGAAGAAGTATACATGACTCGACCTCCTGGATTTGCAGAGGAAGGCCATGAGCAACATGTTTGCAAATTGGTCAAATCATTATATGGGCTAAAACAAGCCCCAAGAGCATGGTACATAAAAATGGATAGTCACCTACTACAACATGGATTTAAGAGAAGTCCATTTGACGCAAATCTCTATATCAAGAACACAGGTTCTGAAATAGTTATTCTTGTGTTATATGTAGATGATCTGATCATCACTGGAAATTCAGAGAATATGATTAAAGCCATGAAAGATGACTTGAAAGAGTCATTTGATATGATAGACTTAGGACTTCTCCACTACTATCTTGGCCTTGAGATAGAACAAAAAAAGAATCATCTAAGGGTGACTCAGACAAAGTATGCTAAGACTTTAGTAGAAAAATATCATATGACTGATTGTAAACCCAAAGCAACATCGATGGAATCAGGGTTATAGTTATCACGATATGAAGACTCACCATAGGTAGATGGAACACTTTATAGATAAATGATTGGAAGCCTCATCTATCTGACTAATACTAGACCAGATATTACTTATGATGTAAACTATCTCTCTCGGTTCATGTAAGAACCAAAGGTCTCCCATTGGAAAGCAGCTAAGAGATTCTTACACTACATTCAAGGTAGTGTCGATTATGGTCTAGAGTATAAGAAGAATAACTCATTCTTCTTACAGAGTTACACTGACTCTGATTATGCTAGATCCATAGATGACAGAAAATCAACCTCAGGCTATGTTTTTCATCTTGGATCTGGTCATGTCTCATGGTATAGTAAAAAGCAACAGGTGGTTGCTTTATCTTCAATTGAGGCAGAATATCATGCTGCACGTGGAGCTGTGTGTGAAGCAATATGGCTAAATTGCATCTTGGCTACCATGGGCCTACCAAATAAACTTCCTATTCACATGTTTTGCAACAACTCAGGTGTTTTGAACTTGGTCAAGAATCCAGTACATCATGAACGAACTAAGCATATTGATACATATTGTCATTTCATTCGTTATGAAGTTCCTAAACACAGAATTCAGCTTCAACACATTCCCACCGACGAACAGGTTGCAGATATTTTTACAAAGGCACTTGGACGTGTCAAATTTTAACTGTTTTGAAGAAAACTTTGTATATCAAAGTAATGTAATAAAGGGGGGATGTTAGGGTAAAATAAGGTAGTGTATTGCATTACACTACGTGGGGTTATTACATTTACTTTTCTATGTAATTATGTAATTACCATGAGATATTTTCCTCATGGTTAAACTAGGTAAGTACCTAAATATCCTATGTTAGATATTTAGGTTAGTGTTATGGTTAGAACTCTCTACCTAGGTTAGTGGTTAGCTACACATCTCTCGTACCATGTTGGTTAGCGAGATAGACAAGATTAAGTTAGTTTAATTATTATAAATAATCTTGTCAATCGTATGTTAATGTTAATGTTCAATTATCAAGTTTGGACTTAGCTTGGACCTACAAAGAGACCTCAATACCCTCTTCTATAGTTTGTAGACCTCTATCCATAGGAGACCTCAATCCCCTCTACTCTAGTTTGTGGACCTCTATCCACAGGAGACCTCAATTCCCTCTACTTTGGTTTGTGGACCTCTATCCATAGGAGACCTCAATCCTCTATACTCTGGTTTGTGGAACTCTATCCACAAGAGAGCTCAATCTCCTCTACTCTACTCTGCTTCAAGCCTTTACACAAGGATTTCTCAATTGTGCTCCAATACTTGCTCTCAATTTTTCTCAAATCTGCTCCAAGTCTACTCACACGTCTTGCTCAAATATGCTTCACCAAAACCTGCTCTTAACTCTGCTCAAATATACTCTAAACCTACACACAAGGCTTGCTCAAATATTCTCCACCAAAACCTACTCTTAACTCTGCTCAAATATGCTCTAAGCCTACACACAAGGCTTGCTCAAATCTTCCCACCAAAACCTGCTATTAACTCTGCTCAAGTCTTCTCCATGTCTACACACAAGGCTTGCTCAAATATTCTCATCAAAAACTCCTCTTAACTCTGCTCAAATTTTCTCTAAGCCTACACACAAGGCTTGCTCATATATGCTCACCAAAATCTACTCTTAATTCTGCTCAAATATTCTCCAAGCCTACCCACAAGGCTTGCTCAAGTATGCTCACCAAAACATGCTCTTAACTCTCCTCAAATATTCTCCAAGCCTACACACAAGGATTGTACAAATATGCTCACCAAAACTTGCTCTCAACTCTGCTCAAACCTGCTTATAACACATACTCAAATCTTCTTATAACACATGCTCAAAACAATGCTTATATATTTCCCAAAAGTTCTTTCTTTGATTAAAGTAACTTAGACATATTCTACCTAGAATTATTTTTCTTCATGAACATATAGATAATGATATGCATTAAATACAATCAGTATGTTTTTATCACTATCATTTGCATTCACAAGATATCTCAAGTATAGCACTTAGTACATGACCTTCTTATGTATTTTTCACAATCAAAACTGATGCACACACTTGATTCACAAATATTATTTCTAACAATTGCACTTCACTTTCAATGTCACTCAAACCAATGCACAATTTGTTCTCAAACCCTAGCACATGTGTTTCCAATTTCATTCAACAATGAAGCACAATTTTATTCTCAAACCCTAACACATGTGTTTCCAATTTTATTCAACAATGAAGCACAATTTTATTCTCAAACCCTAACACATGTGTTTCCAATTTCATTCAACAATGAAGCACAATTTTGTTCTCAAACCCTAACACATGTGTTTCCAATTTCATTCAACAATGAAGCACAATTTTGTTCTCAAACCCTAACACATGTATTTCCAACAATGCACACAAACTTAATCCTTATATCTCCACCTTATGACTCAAAATAATTTTCTCAAAAACACAACCACCTTGATAAGGAGTTAAATCACCATACCTCAAATTGCCTTGAAGAAGATGTGCCCTCAAAAACCTATCTCAAAATAATTTCCTCTTTGCCACTTCAAGAGGTTAGTAAAACTCTTTTTCAAATAATCCACATAAAACCCTTTCAAATAATGTGCACAAGAATACCTAAAAATAATGTCCTATGACTCCCTTTTGGTTTCACAAGATAAAGCTCTTAAGAATAAACCAAAACCCTCAAAATATCATGCAAAAATACAATCAACAAAAAAAACTCAATACACCTTATGTCTCCTCTCTAAAATGCAACAATTACAATTTCAAAACAATCCACAATACACCTTATATCCCCATTTCTCACATGCAAAAATATCCCTTATGTTCCCTCTTTCAATCATGCAAAATAAAATCTCTATGGCATACACCCTTATGGCTCCTATATTGCAAAAATAAAACCTTTATATCATGCACACCCTTATACCTCCTATATGCCAAAATAAAACCTTATACCATGCATACCCTTATACCTCCTATATGCAAAATAAAACCTTATACCATGCATACCCTTATACCTCCTTTTAGAAATAATTAAAACTTTTATAAATACCTTTATAAAAATTTCATTGGTGCTAGTGTGATTTCACCTCCTATCCTCTAGTGCCTAAACACAGTGCATGACGACCTGGGATGCCCTACCGGATGGAACAAAAATCCACGATGGTGAATTTAACTTTGTCGTGCAATTTTCACACCCAAAGAAAGTTCAAATTCCCTTCAAAACTTGCATCGGTGATCTTTCAACCGCACACCACCTTCCACGTAGTGACTTAGCTCAAGCGAACCCACCGCCTAGGCTACCCTAATGGATGGGGTTAGATTTTCAAGCAAAAATTTTGGAATATCCTCTTACACTATTGATTTTTTGTTGTTCTCTACTTCCCTATTCGTTGTCGTTTGCATACTTTGCATCGAATTGATATTCAATTTTTTCGTGTTTGATTAAGGTAAAACTTTGTTATATTTATATGCCTCCAAACCATAGTGCTTTGATTTCGGAACTAATATTTATTTTGCCATAGTGCTTTGATGTCGGTGCTAATATTTGCCTTATGACCTTTTCAATAATATTTTGCGCTCACTATCCTTTGATTATAATATTTAAAATTTAGAATTTTAAATATTATAATATTGAATCTTTGTCCCTTTCTTTCAAATTTTTAAACCTTTGTGCCATGCAACCTTTTACAAATTTAAACTCAAATATTTTGTCCTTAGGCCTTTATAAACTCTCTTTATAATATTTAAATATTATAATCCTTAAACATATTTGCCTTGCTTTCCATTTACCAACCTTGTAAACTCATCCCTTTTGAAGAATATTCTGCCATTTATACCATGCTCTTTTTGACATCAAGCCTTTGACATCAATGACAACTATTGACATCAATCCTTTGACATCAATGACAACTATTGACATCAATCCTTTGACATCAATGACAACTCAATGTGCTTAATATTTCCAACACTCTATCCTAAACATAACCACATGTCGGCCAATCTCTAGGATATTTCCACTGAACTACCTCCACCTGCCCAACTCTTTTGAAAACTTTATAATCCATCACCCTGTACCAAACAGTAGCCAAGAAACAATTACATAGATCCTGAAGATGAGGAAACACAGATAAAATTTTAGGGAAACCATCCTAAGAATCATGCTAGAAAAGAGCCTTTGAGCCTTTGAGATAAATCCAGAAAAATCCTTTCTTAACAATAGTAGCCCCCTTCTTGAGCCTTTACCAGACAAACTATATCTAGGTATCTCAGAGTCCTCAACCCCATTAAGGTACTTAAAGGAAATAATTTTAGCCCAAGCATGGTCTTGAGAAATGCACCATATCCAATAAAGCTTGGCTACCAATGCCTGACCAGAAAGAGAAGTCAAACAAAGAGCCAAACCACCTTCCTGTTTCGATCTAAAAATAGTCTCCCACTTAACCATACTCTATTTTGAAGACTCCAAATTTCTAGCCCATAAAAATATTCTTTATAGAGATTCAAGCTCATGAATAAAACTAGCAGAAGCGATTTAAATCATGCGCCGTTAAATACATGAAGCTTGTTCTACCTACTAAAGAAGCAGTATTCTACCAAAAAAATAAATCCACTTAACAATCCAGTGAGAGAATTTAGCCCAAAATTTATCCAAAATATTATTCCATATACCTTGAGGTAGAGGTCCCATAGAAAGAAGAATTCCCAAATAAGTTAAAGGAAGAGCTCCAATCTGAAATTGAATAATCTAAGCAATTCTAGCCTTGTATAAGAGGATTAGTATTGAAAAAGAATATGGAGGATTTTCCCTCGTTTATATTCTACCCCGAAGCAACCAAATAAATATACAGATATCTTCTAAAATTATTTGCTTCCCTAATAGATGCAAGACCCATCAGAGTAGTATCATCCATAAATTGAAGATAAGAATACATAAGAAAACTATTATCCCACCTCCAACCATGAATCAACCCATGACTAGCATGTGATTTGATAAGCCTACCCAAACCCTCAGCCATAATAATAAATAAATAAGGAGACAAAGGATCCCCATGATGGAGACTTATCGAAGCCTGAAACAAAGTAGAAGGCTCACCATTGATAAGGACAGAATAGGATGGAGACGTATTATATCTCATCACCCAACTAACCCAGTTGGAGTAAAAACCAAAAGTAAGGAGAATTTTACTTAAGAAAGACCATTTAATCCTATCATAAGCTTTAGCCATATCCAATTTTATAAATATAGTTTTTTCTTTAAAAATTTCCATAGAATGAATGGCCTCAACAACAATAGCCACACCATAAAGGATTTGTCTACCCACCACATAACCTCCCTATTCATAAAAATAACATTATTGAGCCAAGGCTTAAGTCTCTTAGCAAGTCACGTTGGGGAGGATTCGACGTTTTTCGTAGGACTGCCCAAACTACCGAACTCGTTTTGGCCATATCTCACTCATCCGAACTCGGATTGAGCTAAAATTTTGAGGGTAGATGCCTGAAAAACCCTAGAACGTCTCCACCAATTTTCATATCATTTGGAGCAACACAGATCCTAGCGCATCCCTATGTGTGAACGATATATTTGGCAAGTGGCTATGCGAGGGTTTCATCTGGGTTGAGTGCAAGCAGCTCCAGAGGTTGGTTTTTAGGGCCTTCGGGCCCTAGCGGCCAATAATTTTGTGGTTTATGCTCAATATTTTAGCAGGAAATGTTGCAGGGGATACAAGATGGGTTAGAAATTTGTCTTTCAACAGATCATACTATGAACTTGAGTGACAACGGCTTCCAATTTGCTGCACAAAAGAAAAGTGAAAACCATACCTTTCCACGGCGTCTAGGGCAAGGATTAAAGAGACCACGAAATAAGTTTCAAGCAGTTGATCAAAAAATGGCTCATATCTCAAGTGAATCTGGTGCTAAGGTGCACCCACAAAATAATTCTACTATGAAAACCCCTGTCAAGGGTAAGAATTTTGAAGACTCGGTCCCAAAAATGAATTTTAGGGATGCCCTTCGTGGTGGACAACCTCAGCCCAATGCTAATATCAATATTAGGGCTTCTCATAAACCTCTAAGAATGCCTAAGATTGATCCCAGGAAAACGGAGTCGGGATGTCTTAAAGAAGTCGATGGAACTCCTATTGTTAAGCTTGATATGGGTAACATTCAGACCGGCATTGAAGATTTGGAAAAAAGAGGACTAATTTGTCGGTTCGTGGGTTTTCGTCCGAGTCTATCTCCTTTCAAAGTCTGGGCTGCAAAAAGCTGGAAAACTAAAGGTGAGTTACAAATCTCTATTTATCCAAATGGTTATTTTCTTGTTTTATTTGCTAATAATGAAGATAGAGAGAAAACTTTTCAAGGGGGTCCTTGGTTTTTTGGAAGGGCGAGGCTTTTCATGAAGCCCTGGCATACTAAATTTAAATCCGAAGAAGAGATGCCTTCTATAGCTCCCGTGTGGGTTAGACTCTTTGGCCTCCCTATTGAATTTTGGAATCCTACTATTTTTTCTTCAATTGGAAACTCTTTAGGAACTTTTATGATGACTGCTGATTGTACTCAAAATTTTGAACATATTATTTATGCTCGAATTTGTGTTTTAATGGATTTTGACAAACCCCTACCTAAAAATATCACATTACAATTTGGGGAAGACACTTGGGAGCAAGTAGTGGACTATGAGAACATTCCTTTTCATTGTAGAATTTGCCATGAATATGGTCATTTGGCCAATGCTTGCCCAAATAAAATTCCTGATCAAAAGAAAGAAGATATAAACTCAAGCAGGTTTCCAAATACCTAAGAAGAAGAACACTCAGAAAAAACCAATAATGAAGGATCAATCAAAGTCATTTGCTAATATGTTTGAAATCCTTTCCACAAATGATGTCCCAAGTGAGGAAGAGGAAATAATGGAAACTAAAATCTTAGAAACACAATTTAAATATGAAGGAAAGAACTCAGAGACAAACCAACAAATCAAAGGTTTTCAACAGAAAAAAAAAGGAGAAAATTTACACAAGAAAAACAATATTTCAAATGTCAAAACTTCAAATAATGCAGGTCCCAATATAGACTCCATTGAACCATCTAGTAAAATTTTGGTCGTGTATGAGCATTCTTCAAGGTTAGAAGCCATCTCAGATTCAATTGGAATAAGTCAAGAAACAGGGAAAAAAAATTGAAGATGGATTCTAATCAAAAAGTAGGTCGCAAGACCAATCAATATCATATGGTAAAAGAAGGTGAAAAGCTTGTAGAGGAAGGTAAGATTAATGCCCTTCCCAACATTTTTAGCCCTGGTATTAATGAAGATCATCACTTGGAATATTAGAGGACTCAAAGGGAGTCTTTCAAAACAAAATGAAATTAGAAGAATGATTCAGATAAATCATCCACATCTTGTTTTCCTTCAAGAAACAAAGATGTCAATGGAGGATATGGACTTAATTGCCAGTAAAATTTGGCCAGCTGGAAAAGTGGTTTCCCTCAGCTCCCAAGGGACTTCGGGTGGCATTGCTTGTCTTTGGGACCCAAAAGAGGTAGTTATTCACCATATGGTTGGCAGTTGGGGTTTGTTGGCTATAGCTATTCAAAGTAGACATTCCAACCAGATTATGCTCTGCATTACTGTTTATGCCCCGACTTCTTTGGAGGAAAAAAGAAGACAGTGGAAGGATATTACTCATATTATCTCTCATTTTCCTAAAGCTTGGATCTTGATCGGAGGAGATTTCAATACCATCCTCTCTCTCGGATGAGAAAAGGGGGGGAAATAGAAATTTGGACAAAAGTACCGACCTCATGAGTGAATATATTGCAAACCTCCATCTTGTGGATATCCAACCGAGATAATGGCCTTATGACTTGGTCTAACAGAAGGCAAGGCTTAGCTTGTATAATGGAGAGATTGGATAGGTTTTTGCTCTCTAAAAATTTCTTAATCCATGGTCACATTCCTAAAGTGAAGACTCTTAATAATGCTGGTTCGGATCATTGGCCAGCCATGGTGGAAATGTGGAAAACCAATGTGAGTTTCCCCTCCTTTTTTTTCAATTAATGTGGCTTGGGGACATCTTCCGGACCTCGTGTGCAACAATGGTGGAAGGAAGGTAAACCTAGGCATGGGACTAAGATGTTCTATTTTGCCAAAAGACTGCAATACATTAAATCCAAAATCAAGACTTGGAACTGGAAAGAGTTTGGGGATGTTCATAAAAAAAAACATGAAGTTATTGCTCATCTTGAAAATTTGAATAAGAAAATCCATTTAGATGGCCTCACAGAGAAGAGAAGTGCAGATGAAATTAAACTCACAACTCGGTTAGAGGAATGGGAAAAAAGAGAAGAAATATTATGGAAGCAAAAATCTAGAATTCAATGGCTCAAAGAAGGAGATCGAAACACAAATTTCTTCCACAAATCTCTTCTAGCTCGAAGATCTCACAACTTTATTTCTTCCTTAAAATCAGATTCTGGAGATGTTGTTTATACTTGGGATGGCATGAACTCTATTGTTGTTGATTACTTTTCCAATATTTTTGCTGCTACTCCTCTTGACTCACCTTCACAACAAAATGTTCTTCAAGCAATCCCTTCTCTTATCACTTCTGAGGAGAACTCTATTTTGACTGCTCCTGTTACTATCAATGAGCTTCAACAAGTAGTTTTTAAAATGCAAAAAGGGAAAACCCCAGTTCCCGATGGTTTTCCTATTGAGTTCTACCAAGAGTTCTGGGATATCCTTCATGTTGATTTATTAGAGGTGGTGGAAGAAGCCAGGAAATCCAAAGAAATTTTGAAGGTTATCAATAAAACTTATATTACTCTTGTTCCAAAAGCTCAAGAGGTTGATCATATCTCAACTTTTAGACCTATTGCTTTATGTAATGTTCTTCTCAAAATTATTACTAAAATCATGGCAGTAAAGGTTGAAGCCTCTTTTGCATAAGATTATTTCCCAGAGCAAGGGGGATATGTGGAAGGACGTCAAATAGTAGATGAGATAGTTCTTGCTCAGGAAGCCATCCATTCCATGGATATGCAAAATTCTCCTTCTATGTTCATCCGGTTAGACTTATCCAAAGCTTATGACAGAGTGGATTGGCACTTCCTTATCAAAGTTTTGAGGCAATTTGGTTTCTCTAAGGATTGGATGGATTGGATTATGGGATGTATCTCTTCAGTTTCCTACTTAGTTCTTATCAATGGCAGGCCTTCTCAGTATTTCCTAGCTTCCAGAGGTATTAGGCAAGGTGACCCGCTATCCCCTTATTTATTCATCATTCTTGCTGAATGCTTGGGTAGGACTATAACCAAAAAGAGGGAAAAACAAAACCCTTGAGGGAGTTACCATTGCTCATGGAGCTAGACCTATCTCTCATCTTCAATTTGTGGATGACTCTACCCTTTTAGGTAAAGCTACAGTTAAGGAAGCTTCTAATATTAAGCAAATCATTAGCTATTTTTCTAAGGCTATTGGGCAGTTGATCAATGAAGACAAATCTAAAGTTATTTTCTTTCACTGCTCTGCTAGACAGGAATCCATGGTCTTGGATAAATTAAGATATAAGAAGACCTCTCTTCCAATCACTTATTTAGGTATTCCCATAAATATTCAAAGGCAGAAAAATAAAGATTGGAATTGGTTGTTGGACAAAGTCAAGAAGAAAATTGGAAAGTGGACCAACAAGTGGCTTTCTTCCGGGGGTAGAATCACCTTGGTAAAATCAGTCCTTCAAGCTATTCCTATTTATGTTTCTTCCGTTTTGAATATCCCAAAGGTTGTTCTTCGAGAATTGGATCAAATCAGTCATCGTTTCCTTTGGAGTGGTACTAAGGAGAAAAGAAAATGGGCCTTGGTGAAATGGGATACTTTATGTCTTCCTAAGAGTGAAGGGGGGTTAGGATTCCGGTCTTCAATTAATAACAACAAAGCTTTAGCCGCTAAATTATATTGGAGGATGTTGCATAACCCCAATGCTCTTTGGGCCAATAATCTCCGTGCTAAATATGCTGAGAACAAAAGTCCTGAAGACCTTGTTCGCTATCAACTTCCTACCAAAGGTTCTCCCATTTTAGCAGTTCTTAAGACTGGTGAGGATTTGATAAAGAAAAATTATTTTGGATCATTCATAATGGTCAACATGCAAATTTTTGGACAGATTCTTGGGATGGTCACAAGCCTTTGATAACTCAGTTTCCCGATTGGAGGCCTTGGATGGAGGAGCTTCACCGAGCTAATTGGATAAAGGTGGCTAATTACCTGTCGGTACTATACTGGTAATTCAAATGTTGGTAGATATTGGATCCCTATTGAGGACTGGCCTATTCAAATCCCGTAAAGGCAAAGACAAGATATCCAAGGCATCCTTCATATGAGATCCCTCTCTTGGTCCCATGAAAAAGATTGTTTTGGATGGAACAACACTACTAAGGGTGAGTATTCAGTTGCTCAAGGTTATTTGACCTTATGCCATAATAATCCCAACCATTCTTCTCACATATTTTCTCAATTGTGGGCTCAAAAGCTCTGGCCTAAGGTGAGGTTCTTTAATTGGCTTTTATTGCATCGTAGGGTGCTTACTCGGTGAGCAACTTATGAAGCGTGGTTTTCATGGCCCTTTTAGATGTGAAATGTGTGAAGAGAATGTAGAAAATATCAACCATATTTTTATTGAGTGTACTTTAGCCTCTCAGCTATGGAGGAGAATGGCAACTTTACTTGGCTTACAGTGGTCCAATTTTTTCACTTTTGAACAACTTTGGAGGGATTGGCCTAATCAAGAGGGTGTTGATCATTTTATTAGGCAGTTAGTTTGGATGGGTTCTACCATTCTTCTTTGGAATATTTGGAATGAAAGGAACAACCAAATTTTTAATCAAGATAGGAAGGATATTCACTATATTTGGCAAAATACCATAGCCAACTTAGTTGAATCAGTCCATCAACTCCTTAATCACCCCCAAAACTCCCACCAAAGATGGGATCAAGTGATGCAAATATTGAAGATTAAACCTTCTAAGGGCAACCAACTTAAAGGGAATGTGAGTATTAGTAAGATGGATAGGACTAGAAATTGGCAACCTCCTCCTAAGGATTTTGGAAAAGTCAATACCGATGGAGCCTCTAGAGGGAACCCCGGAAAAGCCAGTGTGGGAGGAATTGGTAGACTTTCAGATGGCTCCCTGGTTTTTACTTTTGCTGAGAATTTGGGTATTCTTTCCAATAACCTTGCCGAGGGGTATGGTATCCTTAGAGGCCTTCAGGAGGCTACTAAGGTTGGATGGGAAAAGGTGTTAGTTGAGTCTGACTCTCAACTTATGATTAATCTCTTGAAGACTCCTCTAAGAATCATAAGGTGGATTGGAGAATAAAAAGAATTATTGAGAAGATTCAGTTAATCCAGATGGGATTTTTGAAAGTTGATTACAATCATGTGGTCAGAGATCAAAACAAGAGTGTCGATGCTTTAGCTAATTGGGCTTTGGACAAAGGTGATCTTACTTGTTATGGCCACCCTCCTATATGGTGGGCTTCTCAAATTAGGGAAGCTCTTCTTTCTATCATTTCTTTGGATGGCTCCAGTTTCGAAGGTACCTAGTTTCTTCTTGTTTTTTTTTTTGTTTCTCTTTGGTTCATTCAGTTTTTTTAGTTCCCTAGCTCATTCTATTCTTTATTTTGTTTCCTCCGTTGATTCTTGCATTAATAGTCTTCTGGTCTAGATAGGTCATTGTTTTGTTCATTTTTTTTTCTTTTTGTCTTCTTTGTTTTTTTGTTTAGTTTTTTAAGGTGGGTGGGTTCTTTTGTTTTGTTTTGTTTTTGTGTTCTTTGTGTTGTTTTTTGTTGTTCTTGTGTTTTTGTTGTTTTGTTTTTTTTTATGTTTTTTGTTATTGTTCTTGTGTTTTTTTCGTTCTTGTTCTTGGGTTTCTCTTTGTTTGTGTTATTTCATTTTTTTATGTGTGAGTGTTTTCTATGTTTTTTGTTTTTGTTTATTGTCCGTTGTTGGTTGTTTTTATTTTTATTTTATTTATTTTATTTTTTAGGTTTTGGTTGTGTTTATTTTTCATGTTTTTTTGGGTTATGTCTTTGTAGTGTTCTGTTGTTTTTGTCTTGTTTGTGTTTTGTTATGTGGTTCTTGTGTTTTTCTATGTGGTTTGTGTTGTGGTTTCTTTTATCTTATTGTGCGTGTTTGGTTGTGCTTTTGGTTTTGACACACTCAAGGAGCATGTTTTTTATTTTATTTTATTATTTTTGTTGTTATTTACTTTTTTTAATTTGGTTTTGTGTGTTTGTTTGCTCCTTGAGTATGTCAAAGGTGGTAGGCCAGGTCCGAGTCCTGGGCATTTTTGGCTGAATGGATACCCCCGCCTCCTTGGGTCTTACCCGAAAGTGGCATCCCTTTTGGGATGTTTTCCACAAATAAAAAAAAAAAAAAAATTCTCTTAGCAATCAACTTGGAGATAATTTTGTATACCACATTACATAGTACAATAGGTCTAAAATAATCTAGAGAATTGGCTCCTTCCATCTTAGGAATAAGCACCAAGAAGGTAGAATTCATAGCTCTCAACATTTGTTTAGTTCTAAAAGACTTTTGCACAATAGATAGAATATCCATATTGACAATCTCCCAAAATTATTGGAAAAATCCATAAGAAAGCCATCAGGCCCCGAGGCTTTCCATTTTCTCATCTGGAAAATAATACCCTCCAAATATTTGATTGAAATAGGTCTCATAAGCAACTCATTCATCTCAACAATGACAACTGAAGGAAAACAATCTAAAATACTATTTTCTTCAGCAACCGCCAAGGGAGAATCCTCAAATACAAAGAGGAAAAAAACCTTACAACCTCCCTTGGCATATCTTGAGCAACAATAAATTGGACCCCAAGAGAAGAAATAAGATAAGAAATCGCATTACCATACCTTCTAGCTTTAACCGAATTGAAAAAGAAAGCAATATTTCTATCTCCTTCCTGCAACCAATCAATATGAACCTTCTATTTCCAATATATTTCTTCCCTCAATTCCAACTTATATAACTCCTTAAGAGCATCAAATTCCTCTTTAAGAGTCCTTTATGTGAGGCCATAATCCCTAATCTATCTTGTAATAGCATCTAATTTCTCTTGAGTAGCCAACTTAACCCTAAAGATATTACTAAAGCTCTACATATTCCACTTCTTAGGTTGATATTTCACATACTAGAGACTCTTAGCAAAAGAGAACATAATAGTTCCATGATCAGGCCTACCCTATAACCACAAAACTCTCATTAAATCATGCAGATAAGGCTCACGAAGCCACTTTAACTAAAATTTAAAGCAAGATTTCCTATAAATTCCCTGGAAAATGTCAAAACCTCTCCAATCTAAAATTTCTAAGATGATTTGTCAATTATTACTGATCCAGCAAGGAGAAACCATAAAATGATCCAATATATTGAAAATATCCTCAGTACTACATCTCCTATTGCTCCAAGTAAACATACCATTACCAGGTTTAATATCCACAAGGTTTAAGAAAATGATATTATCATTAAGTGCCAAAGATGCCTGTCTAAGAGAACCCACACCACCTCTTTTCTCCTCCAAACTGGTGATAGCATTAAAGTCTCAAGAAACAATCCAAGGATAGTGAGGAGGCATTAACCACACCATCCAAATATAATTCCAAAGATAAATTTTCCCAGCAAGATCAGAGGAAGCATAAACATTAGTTAATAAGACCACTTAACCAGACTCCTTACAAGAAGAAACCATAGAGAGAAAATTTATTAGAAACCCACCATATAGGAGAGAGCCTCTAAGGATTCCAAAATCTAAAAATACCTCCAGCACTACCCTGGGCACCAATACACTGACATTGACCATGAGGCCACAATTTGGAAGCAATACTAAACAAACAATCAACTGATAATTTTGACTCCTGCAGAAAAATAATATCATGCTTATGCAACTTAATCAACTTGCTAATAGCTTTATGCTAAGGGATGTTATTCAATCCACTCACATTCCAAGATAAAACAAACATTTTATGAGGGGTGAAAAAGTGAGAATCAAGGGATCTAACCAACCCTGACTCAACCAAGGACTCCCCCTCAAGTTTAATTTTCTCCACATATTTCTTCCTGCCCATCTTAGAAGACATTTCAGGTACCCCTTTTTAAATTATTTTGATGCAATCCTAGCATAGAACTCACCTTAGAACCTTTTCCATGATAAAAACCCACAAAATTAGTTAGAAGTGAATCATTTTCCACCACACCATCCTCTTGAACAACCATATTTTCCTTATAAGGAATAGAAATCCGATTTCCCTTAATAGTCCGTGTCGCACAATTCACCAAAATTGGAATAATTGCATTACCTAGAGATTGATCAATATCCATCGGAGTAACAAATAGATCCCTTTACAGATTAACCCTAGCAAGCTGATCCATGTTATCCAAAGCATCAAATATATTATGTAACCCATCAACTTGCATCTCATTAATAGATCGCTTCAAACCCTTGCATTTATTGCAAGACTTAATAGGAATGAAACCCTCCTTATCAGTACCACTATCCTGCATTGGAGTTTTCCCATCTACAGATCCGTTATCCTACTTAGGAGCTTTCCCTTTATCTATCCCACTATACTTCTTAGGAGGTTGAGACTTAGAAGACAAATTTCCAGGTAATTTTGGGTATTTTCTCTGAAGGTGTCCATATGCATGACACAAATGACATCGAAATGAAAAGGTTTCATAGTCCAACTGTTAAATCCAAGAAGAGGATCCATTACAAATTTCCATAGAATTTGGAAAAGGCTTATTTAAATCTATCTCAACACAAACACAAGAACAAGAAACTACCTTTTTATTCGTCATTTTTTGAGAAGGACCCACCGAATTCCCTAGCAATAGCGTAATCATGTGAAGAATATCATTTCGCCAAAACTCTAGAGGTAACCAAGGGATCCAAACCCAAACCGACACCCACGACAGAATTTTCTTCACAAGGTTAAAGCCCACATGCCAAGGCTTAATGAACAAGCCAACTTGGTTATAAAAATAAGGCCCTCTTTCAAAAATTTATGCTGATCCTCCATGCAAGAGAAAAAAACCATGAAAAAATTATTTGCCCCTAGCATGATCTCCATATCTCCAACCAGATTCCATACTTTTCGAGCCCAAGATTCCAACGAAATGAGAGGGACCCAAATTCCTAAAAATTAAAAAATTAAGGTATGATTAGCCAGGTATTCAACATCCTCTATAATTGAATCTTATTGAATCACTAGGACAGGCCTATCCAGAGCCCATTCAAGACAATCATTCACTTTTGTAGTTCTAAAAACCCTAGTCAGAATAGAACCAACTGGGCTTGACGATTTTTCTCCAAATGCATGCCCCAAAGAAGATGATCTGAAGCCCCATGAGGGTCTCTTGGATGGACAATATCTGCTTATCATTCAAATCCCCTGCCATTGTATCTTCATCTATCTCATTCTTTGCAATCTCTGTCTCGTCCTATATCATGGACCTTTTAATGTGCCTTGTGTGAGAAGGATTTGGAAACATCAAACCATTTACTTCTTCATTGCCCCTTCGCTCACACTATTTGAGGTTTTTTTCAAAATATATGAGAATATACTGTATAGCTCCATCACCATTGAAAAAGTTGATGAAATATTGATTACTTATTTCAAAGCTATAGCATTATGTATTATTTGGATATTGGTCCTACCATTATTTGTTAGAATTTATAGCTTGAAAGGAATAATAAATTTCTTAAAAATAAATTTCAAAATCATGTCCAAGTTTATAACCATATTTTTGTCTTTCTTGCAAAGTGTTTATAAGTATGGTGCTCATCATGGGAAGTTTCCAATGTGGAAAAAGAGATATTATCCACTTGGTTATAGGATTTGAATATACATGGAAGGGTGATCTACAACAATGACATTAAGATAAAGGATTTGCTTCAATCTATAGTAAAATGGAAATATTTAGATTTACCAAAATTAATTTTGATGGTGCTTCCAAAAGAAATCCAAGAAAAGCTTGTGAATAGGTGTTTTACAAAGTAATAAAGGTAAAATTCATCTCAATTACTTAGACTCATATGGAAACTCAATTAACAACTATGAAGAGGCTAAGGAACTTCTTACAAGGATTAAAATTACAATTGAAAAAGGAAAGAAAATTTATTTCAATTAAGAGGATCCACAAATTATCATTAATGCTATCAACAAAAATGGATGTAAGGATTGCATTAAAACTAATCTTATTGTTGATGTGTATAAGCTGGAGGTAATATCTTAGAAAGATCATATCAATAGAGAAGAAAATCATGTAACATATAATATAACCAATTGTAATATTGATCTTTGTCTTGATATAATTTATTCACGTGATGTGATCTACTAGAAAGGACGCCACTTGCATTATCGGTGATGTGACCCGAGTTCAATCCCCACGACGGATATGTATATGTATAAGAAGTATTTACTCAATAAAAAAATTAGAATGTAAGTGACCAAGTGAGATTTTATATTTTAAAGGACTTGTGAAAACATAGAACTTTGAGGAAGATGAAGAATATATTTGATAGAAAAAGAAGAACATATTTTATAAAAGGGAAAGTTTTATGTAGTTTAATTGAATTGACATCAAATGTAATATTTTAGTATTTCGATGAAAGTGGTCCCTAATAGAACCACATATTTTGATGGAAGTAGTCCAATAAACTATTTTGGTGTCATAGACATAATTAAAATCATTTTATTTTATTTTACTTACACACACATACACGTGTATGTATGAGTTGTATCTTGTATACAAACCCTAAATACCAACAATAAAAACCTAATGATGCAAATAATAAAATTGAATTAATTTTATTGAAACTATATTTTTTAAATGGGTTGTATAATATTGGAATAGGCCTCACATGTATTATGTCATGACCACATCCACATTGTGATATTGCAACAACTTGACAATTATTCATGTATCTCTTATCAAGGTTCAAACCTGGATCTTCTCCTTTAAAATTGAGGAATTTAATCAATTAAACTAATATCGTTTACTAGAAGAAAATAATCAATTAAATATTATATGAAAATAAAATTTCCTACTTCAAATTTAAAAAATATATTATATATAATTTACAAATATGTCCTATAGGACTTGGTGGATTGGTAAGACGTTAGGTACTTATCAATAGGAGACCTAAGTTCAAACCTTGGGGGCATGTCCAATCTGGTTAAAGGTAGTAGTCTGACCTAACCTGAGTTCGTTGAGTGTGTGCCAGCTTGATTATGATGGTACCAACCCTGAACCATTGGGGTCTCCTCACTCTGTGTCGTGTTTATTGAGGTGAGATAAGGGTTATAGTGGTAGGTCTCCCCACTCTGGTTGTGTTTACTGAGGCGAGATAGGGCTTATAATGGTAATACCATGATTTAAATCTACGATCAGAGGCAGTGCGACTGGACCTTATAACCAATTTTTCAAAAAAAAAAAAGGTTATCGATTCTTTTATGTATCTTAAAAAATATAATTTACAAATCTTATATTTAACCTTTACTAGTTATCTATTAAAATAACTAATTAAAAACTAACTTTCAAACTATAATAAATTTATTTTAAAATATTCATTATACAAATTACAACCAATATCCATATTACAACTGCATAAGTTTTCACTACTGACCCTTTTTTCTATTGGAGGGGTGTTCAAAAGTCAGATTTTAAATTTAAAGTGATTAAGAAATTATAGTGATACTTGGAGAAGGGTCAGCAATCAGAAATTTACTTTTGAAAAAGACAGAATTGATGACAACACCTAATATAATTAATGGATATTTTTTCATCCATAAATAGCCTTAGCTGACTTGAAAATTGAATATAAATTGTGTTAATAATACTACTTGCATAAAATCTGCCCATGTAGAGGAGTTGGAGAGCAAGTGGGTAGTTAAACCTCTCTAGTTGCTGAGAGGCCCAGGTTCTAATCTCTCGCTTCACATGTTGCGGATATGTTATGTAATGGTTCCCTCGTGGTCACAGTTTGTTTACCCCTTGTGCCCACCACCAAAAAAAAAAATACTACTTGCATAAATAAATGGTTTGTAAGAAAGTATAATTTATTGCATTTGGAGGTGCAATGTAATGTTTCAGGATTTGGTTTTCCTTAGGAGGTCTAAGGCTCAAACCGCGCCGTGGGCGAGTGTGGGAAGGAATGGGTGTGTGATGGCTCGGCTTTGAGAAAAGGTTTCTCACAATAACCAAATCAACTATTAAGAAATTATAGTATTTTTTTTAAGAATAATAATAATAAAAAATTGTTCATGGGTTATAGTTTAACGATTGAGATATATAATTTGATTTTTAGGTTATAATTTGATGATTGAGATATATAATTTAATTCTCTTTAGTAAAATAAGTTAAATTGTTGGGTTATGATTTAATGGTAAAAATATATAATTTAATTTTCTCAAATCTATGTAAACAAGAAAAAACCTTTCAAAATCCTACTTTAAAAATATAATAAAAAAATAAAAAATTAAAATTAATAACAACACTTATCAATACAAGAGGCCTCACAAAAAAATTCTCTAACTTTATATATCAAGTTATAATTGAAAAAAGATATATTTGATCCTAAATGGACACATGCTAGCAACCTTGAAGGGCAACAAAATTGATAGTTATGAACTAAAAAGTGTAAGAGGATACATCATCAATATGAGAGACAGACAATGCATGAGCCTCACACCACTTCATACAAAAGTTCTTAAATAATAAATATTTTTTTGAATTTAGTAAAAAATAATTTGTGGAATTATCTTGGTTTAAAAAATTAATATCAAGGTTTTACACTGTTATTGGAGAGTTGCGTTTGGCTTTTTTGATTTCAAGATTTTGGGTACTCAATTTTGTTTGGTAAGGACCAAGTGGAGATTCAAACTAGGGATTGCACCATCATTATCAACAGGATTTTGGATACCTAATGTGTGTTTGGTAGGGTGGAAATTCAAACCAAGATCCTCCTTGGAAGGATTACCGTACCATTTCCAACTCACCTAAAAATAAGTAAAATTTATTTTCAACAATAAATTTATCCGTCAATAATAAATATTAAAAATAAATTCACAAGGTAAAAGATATAATTAAATTATAGTAATTTAAAAAAAATGCATTTTAAAAATAGTAATTTTATTGTAGTAACAGGGTTCTGATTTCTCATCCGCAAATACCTAAATTTAAATTTTAAAAAAATACTTTATATAAAAAATAATAATATAATTATTTTAAAGTTTAGGGTAGAATGGGAAAATTAGTACATTTCAAATAGATTGTGTGTGGGGATATAGTCAAATGCAGGTTTTAGGAAAAATTGGGAGGAAAGATAGCCTCTAATCATTGAAGACTTTTCTTGTTAGACTTAAAAATATATATATACATAGTAATATGAGAATTTGTAATAAATATAGTGGTTCATATAATTTGATAGAAAATATACTATTGTAATTAAATTGAAGATTTTTTTTTTATTTTAATTATAAAAAGTTATTAATTAAAAAACAATGAAGTCTTCATAACAAAAATAGTGATTTCGAGTTTTTATATGTATTATTTATTTATAGTAAAGATTTAAAGAGGTGGGATAGAGGTTATTCCTCTATATAAAATAAATAAATAATGATAATCATAAATTAGGTTAAAAATTATTTAAATTCTAATTATATAGATTCAATCCTTATTAATTATGTTTAATTTTGAATGAGTTAAACAAGTTATAGAACTATTTGATAAAATTCTCTTTATTCAAAAGTAAAGGTAAAGTAAAAGGGAGTGATGGGGGAGACAAAGGGCAGCAATGGCGGCAGCAAGATCCAAAATGCAGGAACGATGTAGGTAGCAGGAGGACCAGGTCCAGGTATGAATGATGAAGGTAAAGTGAGACCCCAAGGGACATCCCACGTGGGCTCTCGAGACAAGGAACCTCCCAAAAAATGATCGAATGAAGGCCCTATTCCTGGGAGTCCTAGTAGGTCTTCTTACACGCATATCACCTCTGGCGAGGCGATTATCCCAAAAACCTCAAACACTCACCTATACCAGGTAGGACCTGATATTATCATCCTAGCAAAGGTTTTTTTCCAACTATGTTTCCAACACCTCTTACTCTCTAATCGGGAAGTTTGTCGAGGGATGACCAGACATGGAGACCATAAGGTACTGGGCCTTTTCCAAATGGAAGACCTCAAGAAACATGGAGATTATAGCCCTTTCAAGGGGTTTCTTTATCATAAAACTTGGCAACCACGATGATGCAAGTTGTATTCTAACAAGAGGGTCCTGGTTCCTAGGAAGGATGAGCCTGTTTCTCAGGCGATGGGCGGTGGACTTCAATCATAATACTCAGAGCATAATTTTTTCTCCCATCTAGGTTTGTATCCCAAATATGCCTTTCTATCTCTGGTAGGAAGAGGTCCTAAAGCTATTACGAGAACAGTTGGCGAGCTGGTGGCCATTGAATTTGCAACCAAAGCAGGTTCCAAAATGGTTCACATCCACATTTATGTCAATGCCAATCTTGAGTCTAAGATTCCATCATTTTTTAACCTTATCTCAAGGTCTTTCATATGGAGCCAACTGCTGGAGTATGAAAATAAACCAGCCTTTTGCATCTAGTGTCGCATGCAAGGCCACCTCTAGAATCAGTGCCCTCTCCTCAAATCTAATCCTGCAAAGGAAATCGAGGTTGGAGCCTCTTTCCCGTTGGCTCCACATAGACCCTAGAACCAGTTCTATCTAGGTTGATCTTATCATCGAAAGAACAGGTGACCTGCCCCATAGAATATCACCCCAATAACTCAGTCAAACCAAACTCTCGAGCAAAATACTGGTAAGCTCTTTGAGGACAAACAAAAGCAAAAATTTGATCCTCCTCTAGCCCTGAATCTTGATCAGGTATGTCCTCCTTCCGAATATAATCATGTATGCATTGAGGAGAAAGTAGAACCCCCTTGGATGACCCTCTTCCCCCTTCCCTCTCTGATCCCCCCCAGGTAGGACCAACAAAAATAGTTCTCTTTAAATCCCCTTTCAAATTAGGTCCCTCCCTTCCTCCACTTGTAACTTCCAAACCAGCTTCCTTCCAGACCGATGATGATGACGACGAAAGTACTATCCCATCCCAATTAGCCTTGGAAGGCTTCAACCCCAAGAGGACCCGAAGCAAAAAATCCACTACCAATTTTGGCAGTGACAAGAAGAGAGGACGTCCTACCCTTGGAGAACAGAGGAGGAAAGAGGTGAAATATGATATGGCAAATGGATTTCAAGCCACATTATTGTTAGACTCTCTCAATTTGATGAGAGAAGAACCAAAAAATCCAAACCTCCTTCCTAGCATGGGAAGGGAGGCAAAAAATCCCTCAAAAAGTGTTAAATGAAGATTCTCACTTAGAATGTGAGAGGGCTTAATGGAACCCCCAAGAAGCGGATAGCCACAAACCTAAGGAAAGAAAACAATCCCTCAATCCTCATCTTGCAAGAATCCAAATTGGATGAGATTTCATCCCCCAAATTTTCCAAAGCTATATGGAACAAGTGTGAACTTGTCTTCACCTCGGCCCAAGGAACGTTCAGAGGATTGTTATGCATGTGGGACCCATCTATAGTTGAAGGAAGACTAATTTTCTCCTCCAATAGAATCATCAATATGTTTCACTATAAATCCAGTAACATCACTTAGATCCTTTCCAATGTCTATACACCTAATAACTCTTTAGAAAGAGGCATGCTATGGGAATCAATCATCCATATGAGAAACTCTTTCAATACCATCCCCTGGATCCTCGTAGGAGATTTTAACAGTCCCTTGTTCCCTTTTGACAAGAAAGGAGGCAACACCCTGATTACTAGAAGCATGAAGGAACTTGGGATATTTATAGATGTAAACGAACTCATGGATGTTCATCTGAAAGGGGTAAAGTTCACTTGGAGCAATAGAAGGGCTAGAAAAAATCTTATTCAAGTCAAACTAGATAGGGTACTACTCTTGAGAGAGGCCATCCCTATCTTTACTTATGCCACCCTCACACCCCTTACCAAAATTGGCTTTGACCACAGTCCCCTTCTCATTGAATTTGGCAAAGCTCCCTCTTTTAAGAGCCCTTTCCACTTCAAGACGATGTGGTTCCACCATCCAGACTTCAGAGGTCAAGTCGCCTAGTGGTGGCAGTAGCCCTTCAAAGGATCCCTATCTAGGTAATTATATCAAAAACCCATATTCATAAAGGACCAACTCAGGGTGTGGAACAGAGAAATCTTTGGTAATATTTTTGAAAATAAAAGGATAATCAGAGATAAGTTAGAGCTCATAGAGTAGCAATTTCAGGATGACACTCAGAACAACTCCAAGGCTAAAGAGAGCAAATTACTGGTAGACTTCCAAATATATTGGCTAGAGAAGAAACATATTAGAGGTAAAAATTGAGAGCTTTGTGCCTCGGGGATGGCAACTCAAACACCAAATTCTTTCATGCATTGACCTTGAGGAACAAGAGTTCCAAAAAATCTCAAAACTCACCTGCAGTGATGACAGGATCATAAGGGAAATATCTGAGATGAGGGATGAGTCTGCCAACTTCTTCCAGTCCCTCCTAGGCACCCCCTCTCATTCCTCCCCAGGAGGACAAGACTCTCCTAGAGCATATCCCTCATTCCATTCCTCCTACAACCAATGATATGCTCATCAGCCCCCTTTCAGTTGAAGATATCAAAGGAACCCTATTCTCTATGTAACCTGATAAAACCCTCGACTTGAACAATTTTCCTCCATGCTTCTTCTAAGAATTTTAGGACTTGATCAAGACTGAGGTGTGTGCTGTAGTTAGAGATATTCAGTCTAAAAATGCCATTATACTTGTGGAATCAACTCAACCTATATCACCCTAGCCCCCAATGTCCAAGCCTCCAAATCTCTTTCTGAATTTCGTCATATTAGCCTCTGCAATGTCCTTTCTAAAATATTGACCAAAGCTCTAGCTAACAGGCTCAAGGGAATCCTCCCCCTCATCATTGATCCCTTCTAGGGTAGCTCTATCAAAGGGAGTGTCATCACAAATGGATTGATTACCATACATGAGGCCCTGCACTCAGCCACCTTGACCAAGAAACCAACTTTCCTTCTCAAAATGGACATGAAAAAAACCTTCGATAGGGTGAACTAGTATTTTCTTATTGATGTCCTCCTCAGATTTGGATTCCATCCAACGTGAGTTGACTTAATAAAAATATGCATATCCTCTCTTTGGTTCTCTATTTTAGTCAATGTGTCCCCTACAAGGTTCTTCCCCACTTCCATGGGATTGATGTAGGGAGATCCCCTATCCCCTATTTTTTCATCATCTTGGTCAAAGCTCTTGGGAGAACCATTGCAAGTGCTAGCAAAAGAGGCTTCATCACTGGTATCAAAATTGCCTCTAGTCTCAAGCTAGTTACCGACTAGTAGTTCCTTGATGACACTATATTGGCCACCTCAGCTTCTATTGCACAGGCCAAGACCATCAAGCACATCCTTTGCCTTTATGAGAATGTTGCAGGGTAGAAGATCAACCTCCTCAAAAGCAAGATCTACTTCATAAACACTCCCCAAGCTAGGCAAGTGAAGATTGCACAAATCCTTGAGTGCTTCCCAGAGGTTCTCCCCACTTCCTACCTTGGGCTCCCAATGTTCTCTAGTAACCCCACTAGACCCATGTGGAATAATGTCATTGAAAGGATCTAGAGGAAGCTGGCCTCTTGGAAATATCACCTCCTCTCCCAGGAAGCCAAAGCCACATTTACTTCGACTTTCTTGCAAAGTATCCCAACCTACTTCATGTCTATGTTTAGAATCCCAACCTATGTGAGCACCAAGATAGAGGAAATCCATAAGATATTTCTCTGGTCTGGGAGTGAGGAGAGGAAGAGGATCCCCATGGTGGCTTGGGACTTGGTCTATCACAACAAGAGTGAAGGGGGCATTGGGCTTAGGAGAGTCCCTCAAATGAACCTCGTCCTCCTTTCCAAGCACGTGTGGAAGATTTACTCCAACAATGAGACTGAGTGGGTTCAAATAGTCAAAAGAAATACTTATAGAACCATCATTTCTTTAGTGATCAAGGACCTCAAAACGTTTTAGTATTTTGGAAGTCCATCACCCAGACCAAAAGCCTCATTCAGAAATGTAGTAGATGGATTTTGGGGAAAGGGAGAACCATTGACTTCTGGCATGACAGATGGCTTCAAGAGGAACCTCTAAGTGAGGATAAGGAGTTGAGGGCTCTCAAACCATCTGCTGACACTAGTATGGGAAGAAAGGTTGCAAAATTTATTTATAGCCATAGTGGAAAGCCCATGTGGAACCCATCAATGAGGGCATATTTCCTCGCCAAGCTGTTGGTCTCTCCATCCTACTCAATACAGTCATCATACCAATGGGAGAGGAGGAGGATAGGCCCATCTAGAGAGGAATTGATGAGGGGTCCTTATCTGTCAAATCATCCTACTCCTTCCAAGAGGAAGCACAGGTGGCTAACATCCCATTCAACCTAGTGTGGAGGAAGAAACTCATCTCCAAAATTAGTTTCTTCTCTAGGACAACCATTCAGAACAAGATCCTCATGATTGAGAACCTATCCAAAAGAGGTTTCATGATCCCAAATCGCTGCTACCTGTTGAGGTGTGATTTTTTCCAGTCACAAAGCCACACAAAAACTCAGAATTATGATTCTCTCTTGAAAAGAATATTATATATCTCCAAGGTTCTTATGTTATATCTAACATTTCATATGTATATACTTCAATGAGTACTTGAATAACTCTTGGATTTGTGAACTACTATTTACAAGGGGCTTGGAATTAGGTAAATGATTTCAATTTTATCATGTATAACATGCTTTGATATCAATTCAACAAAATAAAATTTATTTTATGATCTTAGGTTAAAGTATACCAAATTTTATTTCCTCTCTTCAATTTAATGTCTCAAAATGCTTTAAATGAAATTAGCATAAAAAAATCTAGCATTTTATATTAAATTTCAATTTAACTTTAATAAAAATCAAAGTAAATGAAATTTTATAAACTTGATAAACCTTTGGAACATAATAGATTTATAATCAATTCACTTCCCAAATGTTTATTTGATAAAGCAATCATTTATTCAAACTCCCTTATGAAATTATAAATCAAACCCAGAAGAGGTGAATAAATGAAATAATGACTTTCCCAATTTATAAGGTTTAGAAACCTTGTCAATGATAAAATCTTAGGGCTTAATATGAAACTAATGTATAAACTTTGGATTTTATGATAAAATAAAGTTTATAAATTAGATTTGCTTATAATATTTATCTTTTGAAATATTTATGAAATTAAATATTCAAAAGAGTAAATGTGATATGGTTTGAAATTTGGATTTCTGAAATAGATAGAACTATATTATAAATCAAATCCAAATTGAATTTTAGAGATATCAATCCGAGTTCCTCAACCTTATGAAATTAAGGTGAGGAATAGAATATTCATTTATCCTTTCTTAAATTTATTAATTCAAATATTAATTAATGTAATATCCGAATTATAAATTTAATTATAACTTAGTCATATAATTTTACTTTATAAAATTATACTAAGTTATAATATATAGTTTTCAGAAATAAAATAAAATAATAAAAGATTTAAGCTTTAGAAATTAAAATAATGTCTAGGACAAATTCAACAAAACAAATTTCCATTTACAGAATTCTAAAACCAATCCAATGTTCACCAGTATTCACCATGCTTGTCATCATACTTTAATCAGGGGCCCTAAAATGAAAATTCATGAAAATAAGATGATATGAAAATGATATGACGTAAAATGAAACATATATTAACAGGATGTAATAATATGAATGACATGTTTTACAAAGACTCAAACACTCTAGTATAATAAACAAACACACTAAAACTTATCTAATCCTCTTAGGACCAAAAGTGTGGGCTGTGATTTCCTTACCAGATCAATAGCTCAGTTATGACCTTACTATCATCTAGAACCAGTGTGTGCGCAAGTGAGTTCATTACCTCATTTTGACCAAAATGATTAAACCTGTTATGAAAGAAACACAAGGCTAGCCTGCCTATTTGAAATGATCATAGGTCTCGCTTTTCAACGAGACATGTCACCATGCATGAACGTACTCCACTGTCAGTCAAGCGTCTATAGCCCCGATGGAGGTTAACCCCATAGTCCATGATTTTAGCTTTAGATTGCTTGAATCTTGGGGACGACTACCCATCCGTCTGAGGGACAAGTAGTACAAATCCTTATGACCCAATAGTCAGTGGTATGTTGGGATTTTGATTTACTTGAATCTTGGGGACGACTATCCATCCGTATGAGGGACAAGTAGTACAAATATTTACAACACAATAGTCAGTGGTGTGTGATGCAAGTAGAATCAAAGATTTTGGGAATCATATTCTCAACTGAATTATAATGAGAATCTGACCCTATCCTTACTACTTTGATTTTATAATTTTAAGTATTTGGGTAATAATGAGTTTTATGGACTATGTTGCATGATGGGACTGACAAGGATGCCCCTTTTTGCCTCACATTTTCTTCCAAATATGGTTTTGACCATTTTACCCAAAATGTTTTTAATATGTGTAAATTGTGCTTGGTTCTAGATAATTTCAACATCAGTTCTCGATCTCAAGATATTTTTAGTGTATATTGTGCAATGATCCTAAGAAAATATGACATGCTTTTTGGTGGTTGCCTACTACACTAGAAATGGCTGAGTGACTGAAAACATTTAGGGATTTGGAAACTATGGTGTGTAAACATGAAGCTTTCTTTTATAGTTTTGTACAAAATGCCTTTGTGAAAGTGCCCCTGATTAAAGCAAGATGACTTTTGCTAAAACCAATTAAAACTTTTGAATTTGATAAATGATATTTCTATGGGATGTGAAATGTGGAATGCGAGGGTGATGTATGCAATGTTATGAAATGTGTTATGAAATGCAAGTGTATTTTTCATACTTGTGGAATTTTTGCAATATAATTCCAATTTTTCATATTTGCCTTATCTTAGTTCACATTCATGAGGACATAAACCAATATCTCGCTTTTCCTTTTCTCCAGGTTTCACAGGTTTTCAAACCAGGTAATCTCATCCTATGCGGTCCAGGATCAAAAACCAAACACAACCAACAAATGACCAATATCTCAATCATAACTACCTTACTTTTGAAAAACCCACTTTGAAATTATATCAACTTGAATCACACGTCAAAATCATGAAGCTCCAAAACTGGAAAAGTTAATTTATCGTTGTACTCAACAAAACACAACAAAATGTGACAACACTTAACAACAAAACAACAAAACATCAACAACATCGCACATTAACACATCAACAAAATAACTAACTAACAAACTCACAAAACAACCAACTAAACAAAACACAAAAACAAGAAAACAAAATCCAAAAGACTATTTACAAAAATATACATTATGTACAAGACACTGCAAAATTTTTGCCATCATTTCCCTGGATCCCAAACACGATAGGCACACCTTAAAAGACATATATCATTATATGCATGCCAAACTTTACATAGTTTTAACCAAATGAGGATTAGGCCAAACCATATAACAAATTTCATTTTGCCTTTCACACCCCATTGATTTGCTTCAAACTTATAAACAATTCCATGTTTAAGATTTAATTCCTCTATGATCTTATGCTTATTCAACAAGATGGGAATTTCAAACCTTGATTCATCACTTTGACTTAAATTCTCATTTTCACAAGCATATAGGATTTCTCTCAAATAGAAAGCTATTTCTGAAAGTTTTAACGTAAGATCATCATCTATGTTTTTAGGCCAATCATATTCAAATAACAATTTACAAAAATCTAGGATATTTACAAAATAAGAATCATTATAGTTTTGTATCCTAGATTGAATTGTTAATTGTTGTTGAACTTGGTTCAATGATTCAAGCATGTTTTCTTTTTTATTTAGCAATACAGTCCTTTTGGTGGTGGGAATAAGAATCTCTTCTATTTTTTCATCAACCTCTAATGACATCTCATCATAAATAACAATGGAAACCAATAAATGATTATGCAAAAATTTACCTGATTCTTGAATGTTTGAATACAAAGGATAAGAGTCTACCTTTTGTGCACTTTCATTTACCACTATTTGATGAGACCTTATAGTATTTTATTTTTCTCCATGATCTCTATCATCACCACCATCATTTCGTATTCCTTCATCAATAACCTGCTTTTCAGAAGCATCAAAATTTGGCATCCAATCAAGAATGTGTCCATCTATTCCACACCATAAATCTTGTTGATCAAACAAAGTAATAGTTTCTTTAGGATGAGTAGGAACTTCTAATTCTTTGCTAGCCATACATGAAGTTTCTTCATTTGAGTATTCAATACAATCCTGAAAATTTTCACTCAAACCTTCAGCATTCAAGAATGAAAGAAAAGAATTTACCTCTTCTTCATCTAAAATAGATGAATCATATAAAGGTTTTACCATTTCTTCCCTTTCTACTGTAGAAGAATGTTCTACAAACTCATGTTCAGAATGATCAACTCTTGGAACCTGTTCTATTTCTGAAATTGGCATATCACTTTCTGATTGCATAGGAATTACGAAACCTTCTTTTGAACTAGAAGTTTCAACATCCTGCATAGCAAGTGAAACAAAAATTTTATCATTAGGAGTGTGAGAAAACAATGATTCACCATACATACCCCATCCATTGTAATAATTATCTTCAAAATCTAAAGGGTAAGATTCAACCATATCTTCACATTTTGTAAATTTAACAATTGAATGCTCTTCAAATTCACTTTCTTCACCTTCGAAAAACCTATCCTCAATAAGAAACTCATCTTCCTCAAGTAATAAAATTTTATGATCGATCATAATGAAACTGCCTCTAGAATATTTTAATTCTGGAGCTTCAATTGTTTCATTCAACTCTATGGAAGATTCTATTCTATCATATGTTTCAAAGCTAGTTAAATCTAAAACTCCTCCAATATCTGAAGACTCATGCATTTCTGCATTTTGATAAACTTGATTACTACAATCCTCATCAATGGATATTGGCTTTGAAACTTTCACTTCCTCTTGGATAATATCGAAAGTGGTTGAAAAACTAGGACATTCAATTTCGTTCAATGGTGTCGAGAAATGCATATCATGACTCATAGGTGATACTTGATTTGAAACCTTAGGGTGATGTAATGATAATCTACCCACATCTATTCCTCTTGAAATCAACCATTGCTCTACAGCTACTGCACCACCATACACGCTAGATAAGGATAAATCCTTAGGAAACATTTCTAAACACTTAACCGTAAAAGGATCTAAAGCTTCCAAATAAATTTGAACAACTTATTCTGAAATGATAAAGTGTATCTCCATTTTCGTATACAACTTATGAAACCTATCATTAAATTGATTCATGGATTCATTAGGCCTTTTACGAATAGAGGCAAATTGATTTGATAACAAATCTGTGTCGACCAATTTTCTAAAGTGTTCAAGGAACATTGTTTCAAGTTGATTCCAAGAAGCGGTAGAACCTGCAGGTAAATTGATAAACCAATCTTTAGCAACTTCATCCAATGTGTATGGAAACATTCTATAGAAAACATCTTCATGCATAATTTGAAAACTAAGCATAATATTTTTATATGCCTGAATATGTTCTTCTGGCGTAATCGTTCCATCATGTTTATAAAATGGTAAATCATTTTTTGCCATTGAACCAACTTTAATATGCAAGGCTATGTATGAAAATTCACAAAAATTGCATCATAACCTAATTTTTGAATTTATGATAGATTAACGTTAATGCAACATAAATTGAAAATTTCAAACAATTTTATTTCTTTTTATAACAAATTGCACATGCTAAAATTAAAATCATTACCTTTCATGCCCTCCTTCTAGCGCCAATTTGTTGAGGTGTGATTTTGTCCAGTCACAAAGCCACCCGACAAACTCAGAATTATGATTCTCTCTTGAAAAGAATATTATATATCTCCAAGGTTCTTATGTTATATCTAACATTTCATATGTATATACATCAATGAGTACTTGAATAACTCTTGGATTTGTGAACTACTATTTACAAGGGGCCTGGAATTAGGTAAATGATTTCAAGTTTATCATGTATAACATGCTTTGATATCAATTCAACAAAATAAAATTCGTTTTATGATCTTAGGTTAAAGTATACCAAATTTTATTTCCTCTCTTCAATTTAATGTCTCAAAATGCTTTAAATGAAATTAGCATAAAAAGAATCTAGCATTTTATATTAAATTTCAATTTAACTTTAATAAAAATCAAAGTAAATGAAATTTTATAAACTTGATAAACCTTTGGAACATAATAGATTTATAATCAATTCACTTCCCAAATGTTTATTTGATAAAGCAATCATTTATTCAAACTCCCTTATGAAATTATAAATCAAACCCAGAAGAGGTGAATAAATGAAATAATGTCTTGCCCAATTTATAAGGTTCCAAAACCTTGTCAATGATAAAATCTTAGGGCTTAATATGAAACTAATCTATAAACTTTGGATTTTATGATAAAATAAAGTTTATAAATTAGATTTGCTTATAATATTTATCTTTTGAAATATTTATGAAATTAAATATTCAAAAGAGTAAATGTGATCTCTGGTTTGAAATTTGGATTTCTGAAATAGATAGAACTATATTATAAATCAAATCCAAATTGAATTTTAGAGATATCAATCCGAGTTCCTCAACCTTATGAAATTAAGGTGAGGAATAGAATATTCATTTATCCCTTCTTAAATTTATTAATTCGAATATTAATTAATGTAATATCCGAATTATAAATTTAATTATAACTTAGTCATATAATTTTACTTTATAAAATTATACTAAGTTATAATATATAGTTTTCAGAATGAAAATAAAATAATAAAATATTTAAGCTTTAGAAATTAAACTAATGTCTCGGACAAATTCAACAGAACAAATTTCCATTTACAGAATTCTAAAACCAATCCAATGTTCACCAAGTATTCACGCAGTGAAATCAAATAAATTGATGCAATCTTCTAAGGTATACAAACTATTAAGAAATTGCAATAAGCACTTTATTAATTCCAAATACAGTCTGTGCACAAATCTGGATCCAAAATGCTTAAAACAATTTATAAAATCTTACAATAATTTCCATTGTTCTGCAAATGGCCTTCTTTGTTTTCCTCCAACGAATGTGTAGCTTTGCTCCTTCCAATCGTTCCTCTCCTTCTGTATAAAATGTCCGACCTTTTCCATGAATCTCAATGATTTATTTATAATTTGAAAAGTTTAGTTATTCAGTTTCATCATCGAGAATGGATTTTATAACGATCTTCTTCAAACCCTTGCCCTTGTATTACCTGCATAATGAAACAATAATCATAATATCAAAACAAAACCAAACTTTACTTTCCCGTAACTTTCCTTTTTTTCAAAAGTATTTCAAAGTTCTCATATTGCTAAATTAACCCGCTATTTTTTTGGTGAAATTGACATCTGGAATCTTGCAAGTTTGGTATCATTAGAAAGAGAAAATCCATATCTTTTTACCAAGTTTTGAATGAGATCAAACGGAGTTCTCTCCCTCAAGATATGTTCATTTCAATTTTGCACTAATTTTAGGGTTAACCCTAAAATAAAATTTAATTATTTAAATGAAAATTAATCATTTAAACCTTTGAAAATGATTTTAATCAAATTATTTCATTTAAACCTTTGAAAATGATTTTAATCAAATTATTTGATTTGAAATAATGCAATTAATATGCAAATAATCAAAATATTCAGTTTTGAAGCATTGCAACTACATTCAAACCTTCAAAATGCAAATATGTCAGCAATTCCAAAGTGAAAGCAAATTTTCCAAGACCTTGATGCGAGCAAAATCAGATAAACAAAATTTTCCGAAATCACAAAATTTAAGGTGGGTCCCCAATTTTGGGGTCGTTGTGAAGGACGTCACAACACTACCTTTACCTTTCATGTTGGATTTCCATGAACCACCTATTCACCAACTGTGCCTTCTCATCCAAAGCCCTTGGCCACTTGCTCAAATCCTTTCACATTCAGTGGGTTTAGCCCAACTCCATTATCGACATGTTCTCCCAATGGCTAAATTCATTTTTCCATCCCAAGATCCACACCCTTTGGTCCTACTGCCTCCACCATTCGATCTAGAAAATTTGGTTAGAATGCAATAGTAAGGCCTTTTCATCCTCCCCTAGGGATCCCATAGTTGTAACTGCAAAATCTATTACCTATGCTATTGAGAAGATTCGGATCACCCCCTCCTCGACCCCTCCCTAGGAGAGGGATCTAGCACTATTTAAATCTCTAGGCATTCCTAACAAAGACCCTGAATCCCAACCAAGGCCCAACCCCAGAGCCAATCTCAGGTGGATACCGTCTCTGAAAGGGTGGATCAAGCTAAACTTTGATGGAGCCTCCAAGGGAAATCTTGGGCTTGTAGGGGCAGGAGGTGTCATCCGAGATCATGAAGAAACCATTATCCTAGTATATGCATAATTCCTTGTGACTCAAAACAAAAATTTTGCAGAGGACAGGGCTCTGTGGTGAGGCCTTGTCTTGCTCCAAGAGGACCCCAAAAAGGCCATCATTGAGGGTGACTCCCTAAAAATTATCAACTACATGACAAGCAATAAGACCCTATCCTCGAAAGCCTTCAACACCATACAGGAGTCCAATAAAAATCTTCAAAGGCTTCCTCAGTCGACTATCTGCCACAACTTTAGGGAAGCTAACCAACTAGCTAACATCATGGCCAACCTAACGGCCAGTTTAAGTAGCCTCAAAATCTGGAGGGAGAACTTTCCGAAGGAAATATCTGATGCAACAAGCTGAGAGAGAAAAAATTCCAATATGGTAGGCCCCAAGGAGTTAATGCCTAAACCAATGCTAAGTGCAAAGATTATTCTTACCATGGGATGGCATGGTATATTTTTGCCCCAGTTTGTAGGTAATTACCATGTGTAGACCAATCATGCTACCAAGATCACATACTGGTATGGAAAATCATGGGGAAACTAGAACACTCCCCACTTGGCTAATCTAAGGCAATGTCCAAAATTTAACACCCTCAGCACACGGACCATCCAAGCTGATGTTTCCCAAGTTTTTAGTGCCAGGCTCTATTCTTGCCATGCGATGAAGCATCACATGTTGGAGAGGCATTTTCACCTCTATCCCACCAATCATGGTGTTTTCTCCTAGTCCTTACCTCTTCCCAAAGCTATCATTAGCTTTCCAAAGCAATCTTCCCCCCATTGTAGAGTTGGTTCTGGAATTTTCCCTATCCTCGTGTGCGACTCTATGTCTTGCACCGATCGAGGTTGATCTAGCCACAAATGGGAATGATTGTTTGCATTCTTCCATTCTTCATCATAAGGCATCTTGTGCCTCCCACAAATGGTTCATCCAATCTGCTCCAACTGGCCTTAGCCATCTCAGCTCACCCCATCACCATTTAACCAGCCCTGATCCCAGTATTTTTTCTTGCTATCCATCTGGCTTCCCTATGTTGGCTCTGCTAGTCTCCTCAGTGGCTATTCCTAGTCTGGTTTCTCTGTTTCATATCTGTTGGTCTTTCTATTTTTGCCCTTACCCCTTAAAAGCATGGCTTTCATTGAGCCTGCCCAGCTTAATCTTGACCCCAGTGCAATTTTTTTTATGGATTCTAAGGGGTTTACCCCTTTCCTGATGAAATTCTCCAGAGCCAATGATAGTATTACCAAATATTTAATTTCCACTTGGAACCAGAGTGAGGTTATAGTTCAAGGGGTTCATTTCACGGTCTCAATTTATTTTCTTATAGATATTATAGGCTTCCCTCTATCTGGGCGCTTCATCAAGTGAGACAAGCATAATTAGGAAGAGGAGATAGACCAATTCCCTAACAAAGGGAAGTGTTTGGGTGGGATAAGTCTACCTTGCATGTGTTGTCCCTCCCTTCCCCTTGGAACGTCACCATAGTATCTATTATGCATTTTGTTACATGTGACGACCTAAAGAAACCGTTGAGAAGCTTTCATCTAGCTTTCGTCAACCATATTCGAGATGGTAGACCAGTTTGCATTATTAACTATTTGTTATACTTCCTATCCCTAACCCTGGAGAATTATCAAAAGTCTGGAGGGAAACTGATGCACCAGGGGCTTTTAGCTATTATCTATAGACATGTCTTAGCCAATAGGTCTTTGGTCCATAACATCAAGCCATTTCTGCCATCCCCTTGAGGAGGCTCCTCCATTTACCAACCACCCTGGTGAGTCCCCTGGTGGCCCTAGTACAATAGGGGGTGACCCAAAGGCTCCCATATCAAGAGTGTAAGATAGAAGAAATGACCAGTGGTTTCTAACACTCCCTCGATGGGCAGATCTTCATCCAAACTTAAAAATCCTAAGGTGGATCCATCTTCATCCTCCACCCACGTCATTTCTAACTTTGCAAGTGACTGAGAGGATAAGAGCTCCCAGATGCTACTGGATCTACTGGCATCCACCATCTGTACCTAGATAAAGTACCTAAAGGAAGGCTTAAAAATTTTTACCCGCTATACTACAAATAAAAAGGGGTATAACAAAAACTAACAGAAGCGGAACCTAGTTCCTAGGATGTAGACGTGATGGCGGACTTTGGTCAGAGGATTAAAAATGTTTCTTTTATGTTAGTGATAAAGTGGTAATTTTGAAACTATTTCATAAATTTGATGGGATTTACCCCTCTCTGAAGGTATCTGGGACCCTTTTGAGGGGTTTTTGTTTTCTGTTTATTTTCCTTTTTTGCTCATTTTCTGTTTTAGCGATTTTCCCTCTATGCTGGTGAGGGCTTTTGTAGCAGGTGGTAGCACTATTTTGATAATGTTGTTTCTAAGTTCATAAATCTAGCCTATTTTTAATAAGGTTTTGGGTTCCTTTCGAAACCCAATTTGTAAATATACACCAAATTAACAAAAAAAAAGTAAAGGTAAAGTAGATAAAAAATCAAGAGGCCTCCCGCTCTGGCTTCGATTCTCTGAAACTATTTGAGCAGGAGGTGTCCTATTATCCCACTCTGGATCTGGCTACTAGTCATGCTTAGTTCTTTATTTTGGCCTATATCCAGGATGTTTTGCTTATTGGAGGTTTTTCTGGTTGTGTTTCATGGATCGTTGTCAGTTTCGGGGACTTGGTTGGATGGTGCAACACTTCTTCTAGGTTTAGTAGTTTCATGTTTTTCTAGCTTTCCAAGGAGGGGAAAGGGTCATCTACTGACCCAAACCTATTGGGGTAAATTTGTGAGAACACATACAATGGTATGGTGTTTTGTTATGATCCCCTAGCTGCTTTTAACCCCATGGTTGTGTTGGGTTTTCTAGCTTTGGTGACCTGCAAATATTTCTTTATCTAGTTTCAACATTGGTGGTGTTCTTCTTGGTGCCAGATGCTAGTCCCTTTAGTTTGTGCATAGTGGTGATATCATGGGTGGGTGCTCATTGGTGGTCCCTTCGATTTTTGCAGAGTGGTGAGGTCATGGGTGGGTGCTCGTTGGTGGTCCCTTCTCATGGGTGGGCTTCATTTTTAGGCTCCTGTTCGAGGTCTTCTTGCTGCTGGACCTGATCCTTTTGGTGTACACTCAAATATTTATTTGTGCTCGTTGGTGGTCCCTTTTCATGGGTGGGATTCAAGTTTGAGCTCCAGTTTGAGGTCTTCTTTCTACTGTATCTAATACTTTTGGTGTACACTCATATATTTCTTCTTGGCTTTGAGTATGGTCTTATATTTTAAATGCTATTGAGTGGATTCATTGGCTTCCCAAGTTTATTTCTTGAAGTTATTTTTCTACAAGGATAGAGGTTTCTAGATCCTTTTTGGTTACTCAGGATACAATCTTGCATCCTTCGATCTTTGGGGAGTGGTCATGTGCTTTGTCAGTAGCTTTGGTTTATCCTGATTTCTCCAGATCTAGATCCTTGGAATCTTCTTGCCCATATTTGATCTTCTCTCAGGTTTTGTGGGTCTTCATTTCCTCAAGTCTTTTGGCTTCCTTGAAGTTCACCTCTGTGTGCAAAAGGATCTCCTAGCCTAAGGAGATCCTCAGGATTGTTGTTCCATTTTTTAGGCTTGTGTTGTTGCATCCCTGGATTCCCACTACTTCCTAGATAGCGTCCTACTACTACATCCTATTCGCTTTCCTAGCATTGCTTCCCGATGTGCATCCTAATCGACATCCTGGCTAGCAGTTACTTCATGGATTATATCCTAGTTGATGTCCTAGTTTTCATATTGCAGATGTTTCCTAGTTTGTATCCTACAGCTGCATCCCTGACCACCCGTGGGCAGGAACGATTTTCACATTTCAATTTTTTTTGTTTTTCCTACTTCATTTTCAAATTTTAATTTTAAATTTTGGACGGGATGACCTTGTTTCAAATTTTCCATACTTTGTATGGTTTTGGGCGGGATGGCTCTGTTTCAAATTTTCCATCCTTTGTATGGTTTTGGGTGGAATGGCCCTGATTCAAATTTTCCATCCTCTGTATGGTTTTGGGCGGGATGGCCTTGATTCAAATTTTACCATTTTAGTTGTTTTTCTCCAATAACCCATAAAGGATCTATTTCTTCAACTATTTTTTGGTTGGGAACTCTTCTCCCAACCTTCTTCTCTTTGTAAAAGGTTATGGGATCCTTTCAAAACCCCTTTTACCAATAAAAAAAAAGTAAAGGTAAAGTAGTTTTTACTGTTCACAAGGCCATAGGTTATATAGAACAATATTTATGGAGGATGTTGTTTACGTAATATATATTTAACCAACTATATTTTGGTTACTGGAACTCTACCCCTTTTGAATTCAAACATTGAGCTTTCTTTTTAGAATTCTAAAGCCTTCATCGTTACACCTGTACAATAAAAAATTATAATATATACTTTTATATATTTGAACTCTAAGGAGGATGCATTTGCCTCTTTTGTAACTCACTCAAATATTTTTACATTGTAGATAAGGGTGTTTGGTGAAGTGTTAAAGGCTTACACTCATACATGAGTTGGTTACAAGTTGTTGTAACAATCAAATCAAACTTGATTGTATAAATGTAAAATGCTTCTTAATAATACAATTTGGCAACACCCTTGCTTGTCCAATAATGGTATCAAAGTAGGATATTGAATTCGAAGGACACAAAGGCATTAGAAATTTTATTTTTTAATTGAATTATTTTGTTTTGTAGGTGTTGAGTCAACATGTAGTTCTTGTTACTTCTTAATTTTTTGGAAGAATTAATTGATTGTGCGTTTTTAAAGAGGCATTGGGAAACCAATATTCCTTACCAATCTCACCTTACTAAACAAGACAAAGGTGTTGGTCAAAGGAAGTTGTGTATCAATTGCCAAAGAGGACAACACATAGACGCAAATTTTAATCCAGTGCAATAGGTGAAAATATTAAAGGGTATTCAATGTTCTATTTGCTTGTTCATGGGCATGAATTAGAATGTTATGTGATAGAATATTGTGTATTATTTATTAATCACCATCAACTCAATTGTAGAGAAGAGGATTTTGTTGGTCATATTGTGTTTGTTTTGCAATATTGAACATAGGATTCATGCAACTATAGAGTTGTTTGAAACATGAGAAAATATTTTCAAGGTTACCTTCAAAAATAAATCGGTTCCACTTATTGCATGTTGTCAAACACTATGTTGATGTGTTGAAAAATGTGTCAATATGGATGTAAAGGAGAGTTGATAAATGGTTACTAATATTATTGTGATGTCTATGGATTATCTAGTTGTTGTAGCCATCAAGAATAACATGTGTTAGGTCATTTGTAATGGAATCATCTAGAACTATGGACATGTCCTTCACAAATTTGAAAACAAGTCATTTGAGTGATTGCAACCATTATTTAAAGATTCATTCAAATGAATGAATATTAGTACTTATGTGGGACTTTGTAAATGGATCATTACATGGAGTTTGTTAGTACCATAAGTTGGAATACCATCCAAAGTGAGATTGTGTCATCTTGAACATGCATTGGTTGTTTTCTAGTGCAACATAAGATCATCTTGATCATGCGCAAGGGTCGTCTAAAGGATGGTTATTTGAAGGCCATATTTATGTATCATCTTTGTACATAGGTTTTCCATGAAGTCAAGGTCATCTTAGATATTTGGAGGTCATATAATATAAATTTTCCAAATTTTAGTTGATGTATATTTATCATATTCATGTCTAAATGTTTGAGAGTGGACCCAACGTAAGGTCATTTAGGTATAATGATCTAAACTACCATATAAAATAATTGCATGTTGTCTATAGGTAATCGTGCTATGAAAGGGCCATGAATTATCATGTCATCCAACTAATGTTCTTCAGGATATTATTGAAAGAATATTTTTTTCTATTTAATTGTTGTCTTATAATTTATTTTTTTGCTTAAGGGTCATCATTGTGATTATTGTAAATGAAGACAAAAGTCACCTTGTGATGTGAATCAAATGCCAAGCGAGAAGATGTTGGATGAGAGGTCTTACGAGGCATTAAAGTTAAAATTTGAGAAGTTTGAAGTGCAAGCACATAAGGTGTATTTGATAGATTTTGATCTAAGGATGTTCTATAGGAGATTTTATGACCTACAACACAATTCTTTATGTGAATTTGGGTAAAATGTTTTGTATTATAAATATGTTACCATGAGTAAATGGGTCATCTTGAACGTAAAATGAGGTTTGTATTGAACCATTGGTAAGAGTTTCTTCCAAGCAAACCAAAGCATTTAAGAGATTTTTAATAAGGAGACGTGATGTTGAAGGTATTAAATAAATATTTAGAGGCATGAAGAAATGGAAGTTTTTGACAGTGAGATGTTATTAGAAGGTATTATGACATTGATTATGTTAGATATGAGTGAGTTGAAAAATATCTAAGGCAATGGATATAATTGAAGGTACAAATAAGTGTCATAGAACATCTAAGATGTTACTATGTAGAACTTATGGTGGACATGAGGTATGCTACCATTAAAAAATTCATCACAATATTACCCTAAAACATACATTGTTTTGCACTAATGTGACCTTAATTTGACTCATATAATTAAAATTTGGAGGATATTTTGTCATCTAGGTGGTGATAAAACTTGAAGGAAAATAAATATTCATTATCCCACATGAGTTGTATTTGAGGTTTAATGATAGTGATATAACTTATTCATTCTTACACTGATTGGTGTCATGTGGTAGACGTCAGTTATGAAGTGCGAAGCTTATGAAGCATATAGTGGAAGGTGGTTGAGTGGGGCAAATATAATGCCTCATTTTCTATGCTTAAAGAAACATATCCTTGCTCAAATGAAGAAATAAGTATTTTTTCCTTTAATAAAGATGTATCCCCCATACATCATAAATTGGAATATTCCTTCCTAAATATAACACGGTGTAAATGGCTTGAAACTCAAATGGAGAAATAGAAGAAAAAATAATTGATAAAGATGAATCCCTCATACATAATTTATTGGAATATTCCTTACTAGATATAACATGGTTTAAAGCATGAAACATCATTGAGTTATGAATATCTTACAATGACATTAAATATATATTTTTATCATTTTTTTTGAAAAATAATTTGAAAAAAATTGTATTGAAACAAATATCATTTACAAGTTGGGATGAGACTTCTCCTAGCCTTAGCCAAAGAGAACACATGTTTAAAATAGTAAAATAATATTTGCATTGGAGCCAAATCTGTTAAAACATATTTCTATAATGGTTGTTCACCTGTTAACAACTATAAAAGAAGATCTACATTGGAGCATAAATCTCCTAAGCCATATTTCTGGAATGGTTGTCCAAATTAGCTAAACACTGGATTTTCTCATCAACCTGCCTAATCATCTCATCCTCAATAGCCATGTCACTATGCCACTGAACCCCTACCTCCTTCTTAGTGCCCATCTTAGCCAGGAAGTCTACCACTTTATTTAGATCTCTACTCACATAAACTGGAATCACATCATCTAATTCTCTCCATAATTCCTTAATTTGAATGACAAGAATCCTCAACCTCCATGTATTCAAAGCAAAGTTCCTCATGCAATCTAGATCTCTAACCATTATTTGAGAATCTCATTCTAAGATTATCCTCTTGTAACCTTTTTTTATTGCTCGAATAGAAGCAGATTTGATAGATAAGGCTTCTTCTTCATTGTTTGTGGCCCTTCCCAAGCCTTGTTATTCCTAATAGAGCAATGTTCCTGATGCGTAGTTGTTATACCATCATTAATTCTCAATGAATTTGTCAATCCAGGGCAGTGTACAAGGCTATCTGCGAAAGAAGAAGTGAAACAACTATAACTTAGGTCAATCTAGAGCAACGGGGTCTTATTGGTGGAACCAGTTGTGTGGGGGGTTTTAGGACATTCCTATTTCTAAATTGCATGAATTAAACCTTAATCTAAGTTGCAGAATTGGAAACTAATCATTAACTACAGAAATAAAGTCCTAATTACAATTGCAGAATGAGACCTAATTATATTGCAGAAATAACAGTTGCAGAATTGAAAGTCTGATCCTAATTGCAGAAAGGAAATCTAATTACTTTTGCAGCAATGAAAGTCTAAATCTAATGTGGAAATAAAAACTGTCAAGGCTCTGTAATAGAAGGTTGTCAATCTTCTATGCAGGGTTTGACAACAAAACATAAAATGCAGGAAATTGCTTGAAAAACTAGTAAATTTTGGGAATAACAGTCTGAAATAAAATGGAAGCTTTGCTGAAAGTAAAGATTACAACTAAAACATTAAGCACAAGTTTAATCTAAACATAAATAAACTAAGATCACAAATATTGTCGATTGTTTACAAGCAATTGAAATAACAAGTTCTACAACTCATTCTGCTACAGACAAAATCAGAATAAAAACCTGCTTGTTAGTCCTCCTCCTAGGTCTGGAAGTGGCCAGCCTCCTTGTCCAGAAGAAGGTATAAGTCTCTCTCTCTCTCTAGATCTTAATCACACTCATTTACAAGCAATATGAAATAGAACTGGTGCACTTTATTGATTAAAGAACATGATTACAATAATTCTACTGAAAACCTGTTACAGGACTGTAACAGTCAAATTCTACCTATTTTTTGCTTCTTCCTAGCTTCCTTACTTTCTACTTCCTGTTGCTACTACTACCTAGCTCAACCTGAATGGGAGCAATATTTATAGATGTCCTAAGGTCTGATTACAAACAAAGAATATCTCAAAAGATCTAATCCTACAATGTTGCAACAAATTCTGGTTTTATCCTAGAAGAAGATTAAAACTTGATCTTTCCCTTAATGATGGCTTTGGTCGGCAATGACGGCAAAGACAGATGGAAGATCTTTTCATTTACCTTTTCCAACCTTTATTTCCCTTTTTTGGCTTCAAAAATTGGTCAACAAGTCAAAAAGCACATTCTGTTTTCATTTCGAAGATAAGTGGCTTCATTCCGAAGACAATGCAATTCTCATTCCGAAGATCGCTCATTTCGAAGATACTACAATTCTTCATTCCAAAGATACTACAATCCTTCATTCCGAAGATCCGCTCATTTTGAAGATAATGCATTCTTCATTCCGAAGATTCGCTCATTCTGAAGACGTGTTCTCTCATTTCGAAGATATCTGTTCATTCCGAAGATACTTTGAAATGAACAAATGTGTGCTTTTCCAGTGATTTCTTCTGCATCTCTCAGGTGGGTTATCTCTTAAGATCAAATTCCAATGGTCTTCATCTCTTTCCACATGTGAATTCCATGCCTTGCTATTTATGGACAAGTGGCTGGAATTTACATGGGAAAGACCGATTTCTTTGCACGACAACGGTTTGCTTGCACTTGTTGCGGATTTAGGTGAAATAATTGCTTGAGACAAATCAAAACATGATTAGTGAAATGCTTGCTATTATTCTAAGCATATCCCATTTTAGCAAATCATAGCAAAAAGAACACAAAACTATGCAAAAAGTTGTAAAATCAGCATATAATATTCCAAATACATTGATCATGCAAAATGGTTAATATACAGCATATTGAATCAACTTAACTAACATATCAGATAAAACATAAGAGTTTATAGGCATTTTTAGTGTTCAAAACATGTTATGATTGAGGCATTTCCAGGCCTCATCATTTTCCCCCCAACTTATATTAATGCATGCCCTCATGCATTATGTTGGGCTATGGAATCACATATGTCCATGTTTAGATTCCATGACCTGTAGAATAATTTCTTGCCTATATAATACCCCCTATTTTCTTGAATGTTCCTGAGCCGGTCTTCAAATTGTTCATCGAAGTTGGGCATCTTCCTCAAAGTAGAATGGAACTGGAGTAATGATGGTTGGAGGCCTAAACCTAAGACCTATCCAGTTATGTTGCATGATTTCAATCAGCTGGATTACACCTTCTGCTCTTCTTCTAGACCATTCTAAGTTGATGGGGGAGATGGGTTCTCTTTTCTGCAAAGACATGGGAAGTTCATCCCATCTGTTTCTGCACACTAACAATGCTGGGAAAAAATTGTGATCACAGAAATTGTTGAACCTGGCCACACAGTCCCTTAAGTTGTTCAAGTACATCCTCTTTACATCATCCCTGTTCATCATTGAGAAGTGTTGTCTGGTGATAACTGGGTGGTTTGGCTGGATTGCTCTGACTAACAGTTCAGCCTTTGTTTCAAGCTCTTTATTCTGCTTTTTCTCTTGATCCCAGTAAAGCTGATTCTGCAAAGTAGACATAAATGCTCTCAACTGAACATCTCCAATGTAGATTTGAGGATGAAACTCAACTTCCTCTGGAATGAAGAAACTGTGTAAAAATAGTTCACACAGGAGATTTTTCTGCTCAAAAGGGCTGTCAAAATATGCCTCCAAGAAATCTGCAGTTGTGTCCAATTTATATGGGAGGTTTGAACTAATCCTCATGACCTGCCATCTGAGGTATTTCTCCTTCAAAATAAGGCTGTAAAATCTGGCTGGTCGTCTAAATTGAACTAAAAATTCAGCAATTTGGCATAAGTCAGACACCTTTTCTTTCAATGCCTGAATTTTTGTTTCCTTGGCTTCTAGTTATTTTGCTTCCAATTTGAACTTTTCAGTTTTAGTGGCAAGCTGCTCATATCTAATCATCCAGCTAGCTATGTCTGCATTGTACTGCTCTAGAGACATAGTATTAGGTGGTTTGACTACGGGTGGAATCCTAGGTAGCAGATCAACTTGAACTCCTTTTTTGGCCACTTCTACTGGTTGATCATCTATCAATAATTCTACCTGTACCTCCTTATTTGCTATTTCTATGGGGTTGTCATCAGATAGTATTTCTACTTGTACCCCCTTATCTGTTGTTTCTACTGAAAGTGTAACAGTTTGGAATGCAGGGACCTCAATAGGAGTACTTACTTGAACATTTTCTTGTTGCTGGGACTGTTCCTGTGTTGGTGGCTCATCTTCAACATCCTCTGCTATGCTCTTTACCATTTCTGAAGCATCTTCAGAATGAGATGGTGCTGCTTCAGAATGAACAGGCACTTCTTCAGAATGAAGGGGTGCTACTTCAGAATGAATGCCCATGTCTGTCTCAATAGAGTCATCTGCCCTTGATAGACCCAGAAGCAATTGAGCTAAATTATCTTCATCAAAGGATACAGTTGGTTGTTTTTCAGATTGTGACAACATTTTTCTCAATTCTGCCACTTCCTACTGAAGCTCTACAATTTTTCTTTCCTGTATCTCAATGATGCTTTCTTTCTCCTCAATCCACTTGGTTTGTGTTTTGACAACACTTCTTGCTGCCCTCAGCTGCTCTGTGATGTCTTCCACTTCTATTTCTGCCTCAGAATCTGATGCAGACAGATCAGTTGCAGTTGGCTGTTCAACCATTATCTCTTCTTCTACAACAATTTGCTCTTGTTCAACAGGTTCTATGAAACTGCTTATGATTGTATCCACCATATCTGTAGCCTGTTGAACTGTAGCCTCTTCCAAATTATCCTGCTCAGTTTCTATCTCAGCTATCTATTCAGGGAATTCTAGAAAGTTTTTAGAGGCTGGTTGAATCTCTGTGACATCTGGGCTTCTTGGTCTATCTTCTTCCTCCATAACCTGTTCTGTTGTTTCTTTCAAATGGATTCTTGTAGACCTCCTAGTTCCAGATGCAAACTTCTTCTTTTTGCTCTATTTTTTGGTGACAGCAGGGGTCATGGGGTCAGTTTTAGATGCCTCTATTTCCCTTGTTTTTCTATCTCTGTTTGGTTAAGTGCTTCACTTCTCTGTTCTGTCAAATTAGTGGTCACTCCAGAAAAATGAACCTTCTTTTGTTTTTCTGCTCTGCTGCTAGTTCCAGATCCTCTTCTCTTTTGTTTCTTGGTTCATGAAGTTGAGGGTTCAGGAGCAAGGTTTTTTGCTGCTTCTGTTGGGTGTGGTTTTGTAACAGCTTCAGGGGCACCTTCTACAGTTTCCTCTGCAACATCTTCTATAGCAGCTGTTTCTTCTTCTACAGCAACATCAGCAGTATCTGGTTCTTCTTCTTCCTCATCTTCATCCCTAAAAATGACATCATTTAGGGTAGAGTAAAACCTATCAAAACTCCTAGGGTTTCCTCTAAAATGGTGTTGGCAAACTAGTTTGATGAGGCCATGATGGCGAAGGCTTCCTTTGCCCTCTTGATATCTCTTTGCCATGTTTTTTAATTCTTGATACGGATATAGGGGAAGGTTTACCCTAACTTTCGGTTGTTGCTCACCATGTCTGAGATGGTTCAAAATTCGTAGATGATGCCCTGATAACAACACATACTGCCCTTCACAAGTTAGGAATTTAATTACCCAGGTGGCTACTTCATCCCAGGGTTCCTGTAGGCTAGCCCTTTTTAACCCTTTGCATGTGTTGTTATGGGTTAAATACTCTAGCTCTCTATCATTTTCTTCTACAAACTGATTAACTACATTTGCCAATGTATTCTTGCCAGATCTAGAAATTGAAATCCCTTCTAATGGCGGCTCAGTAATCTGACTTAAAATTTTAGGGGTTACCTCAATAGTCATGCCGTTTACATGTGCTCGGTTGTTTCTGAATGTATGGGCGAACATGCCAGCCAAATCTTTAGAAGACCCATTAAACTTATCCAGAAATGGCATAAACCCTCCATCTTCAAAAATCTGCACGACTGCCAGATTTTCTCGGAGGTAGGTGGTATCTGCAAGTTCTGTTCTGATCTTTCGCCCCATATTTTCTATTCACTGCTACTGCTATTTCTCTGCTGGATCTCTGGTTTTTTTATGTTGCAGATTTGTAGAGTTTTAGTTTGAAACCTTCGTTGCCCTGTTTCTCGTCTTCTTCTTCGGAATGAACCGTAACCTGAGCATCGTACTTCGCAAACACGTCTTCGAAAAGAAAGGTGGCACACATTTTTACTATTGCACCGAACACCTATCCGTCAATGATTGCTTGGACGTCCTTGCCGTCAGATCCACCTCATTTGGTTTTAATTTTTCTGTTCAGTCCATAGATTCTCACGTGCATGTTTATTGTCATTAAAAATTGGTGGCATATGGTTGGTCACGTCCTCCATAATTCTGGTACTTTCCAATGGGTGCAAAAACAAACCATGTGCTGACTGACACGTGTTCCTTTATCGTATGCAACTAAAAGAGTTTGATTTTGTCGTACCTTGTCTTCTTGGATGCCACGTGGAAATGCTCTTTCCGAAGATTATAACTTATTGTGCAAACAAAACTTCATTCCGAAGATTATGACTTCATTTCGAAGACGAGTCTTCATTCCGAAGACAAATCCTCATTCCGAAGATTATAACTTCATTTCGAAGACAGGTCTTCATTCCGAAGACAAATCCTCTTTGCAATTTTAAATCTTCATTCCGAAGATTAATCCTCATTTCGAAGATCAATCCTCATTTCGAAGATCAGGCTGTATTGCGAAGGTAAATCGTCATTCCGAAGATAGATCTTCATTCCAAAAATAGATCTTCATTCCGAAGATGATGCAACAAGTCGTCATTTCAAAGATCAAGTTTCATTCTGAAGACAAATTGTCATTCCGAAGACAAAGTGCAACATTCATTTTTTTGTCATTCCGAAGACAATTTCAATCCGAAGATAATACAGCAGGCACTGTTTTTGGCATTCTTGTTTCGAAGATTAGGTAGAAATCAATATTTTCATTCTCAAAACATGTTTTAAGTATGCCAACTCTTATGAATACCTTTTATGCTAATGGTTAATTTTCATATACTATATACCAATCATTTTACAATGAAGAAATGTAAGAAATATATATACCGATAAAAATAGTTAATGCCAGTTTTGAAGAATGACTGCCTTTGTTGATATTCTACTGAGATTTTCTGCAACATTTCAAAACAAGTGCACTTGGTGAATTTGTACAATGATGGTTCAGAAATTTCTCAAGGTTATGCATGCCAAAAAACTGGTTTTCATGCATACCAACCCGGTAGTGCCTTAAGAAAAGGTTTTCACTGCTGAGTTATTCATTTTCTTCTCTTTTTTTTTCTTGATTTTCCCTTTTTTTTTTTTTTTACCTCTCCTTTTCTCTCTTTTTTTTTTCTTGATCCTGACTATGCCCATGAAGGAATTTCATGATTTCCCCTGAAACCATGCCCATGAAGGAATTCATACTCAGAATTTATTCATCTTTTTGTTTTCTATTTTTTTTATTTTTTTGTATTTTTTGCTTTTTCTTGAAATCCATGATCATGCTGATTGTTTTGAAGTGGAAGAGGGAATCTCTTCCACCTGTTGTGTATCCAAACTATCAAGTTGCTGCAAGAATTCATCTTTAGTCAGGAGGTGTATGGTACACTCGAGGCGATGTCCATTTACTACCAACTTTCTTTGTGACCCATCAATAGGAGATAGACGAGCTGCTCCATTGTCAAATACCTCTTCAATCCAGTAAGGTCCCAACCATCTAGTTCTCAGTTTTCCAGGGAAGTCTTCATAGCGAGAATCAAACAGTAAAGCCCAATCTCCTTGTTGAAGTTTCCTCTCTTGAAGGTGACTGTCATGCCACAACTTCCTCTGCTCCTGAATTACCTCAGTTTGGTGCAGAGCATCCAATCTAAGTTCATCCAATGCATTCAGCTGTAGAATCCTGTCTGTATGTGCCTGCGACAATTCAATTCCAATTTCCAGTGTTGTGCGCAATGTTAGTAGCTCAAATTCAATAGGCAAGAGAGGCTTTTTACCAAAGACTAGTTCATAAGGTGTGAATCCAGTAGTGGACTTCCAAGTAGTATTGTAGGCCCAAACTGCTTCAGGTAATTTATCTAGCCAATTTCTCCTATGAAAAGCTACTATTTTTGTCAAAATGCGTTCTAGTTCCCTGTTTGTTACCTCAACCTGGCCATTGGCTTGTGGGTGGTAAGGTGATGATTTCCTATGTTTGATTTCATACAATTCTGTAAATGCCTTTATGACTTTGGATGCAAATTGGGGTCCTTGGTCTGTGGTGATAGACCGTGGGGCTCCAAATCTCTAAAAAATCTGAGTATACAAGAAATCAGTGACCTTCTCTTCACGAGCATGTTTGAAAGCACGCACCTCTACCCACTTTGTCAGGTAATCAGTGCATACTAGAATATGCACCTTTCCTTGAGAAGGTGGATCAATAGGTCCTACAAAATCAAGCCCCCACCTCTCAAATGGTTCTAAAACTATTTGAGGCTGCAGTGGCATCTCATTTGTATGAGTGGGTTTCCCCATTCTTTGGCATGCATCACAATGCCTGATGTACTTTTTCACATCCTTGTGAAGAGATGGCCAATAATATCCTGTCCCTAGAATTTTCCTAACTGTGCTTTTTACAGAATAGTGTCCACCTGAGGGTTCATCATGACAAGCTCTAAGGATATCATACACTTCATCCTTTCGGATGCACCTACGTAACACATGGTCAGGACTGCACTTAAAAAGCATACCCTTAATCCATTCAAAAGAAGAACTTTGTTTGATCAATTGTTTTTTCTATTTTGAAGTGAAATGTGGAGGAACTTTCCCTGTGACCAAATAATTGGCTATATCTGCAAACCAAGGTGATTGGACTGATATAGCAAATAGTTTTTCATCAGGAAAAGTGTCATCAACTAATTCCCCTTCATATGTGTTCTGCAACCTGGACAAGAAATCTGCCACAACATTAGCTTTTCCTGGTTTGTTGATTATAGTGATATCAAATTCTTGTAGCAACAACAACCAACGAATAATTCTTGCACTTACCATAGGTTTATTCATCAAATACTTAATGGTTGTATGATCTGTGTGAATAAATATTTGATAACCTGTGATGTAATGCCTGAATTTGTTGATGGCATATATTACTGCTAGGAATTCCTTCTCAGTTGTTGTATAATTTTTCTCGGCTCCTATCAAGTTCTTGCTAATGTTGTAGATGGTATAGTGTTCACCATTGTCAATTTGTCCTAATGCTGCTCCAATTGTTGTATTGGAGGCATCGATCTGAATGTGAAATGGTAATGTCCAATTAGGTCCTCCGAGCACAGGTGGAGTTATTAATTTCTCTTTCGAGCTTCAAATGCTTCCTGACACTTTGCAGTCCAGGAGAATTCAGAATCTTTAGTCAATAGGGCAAACATAGGACTGGCTATTGTACTAAAGTTGGGAATAAACCTGCGGTAAAAACCAATGTGTCCTAGGAAGCTTCTGACATTAGTCTGAGTTTTAGGAGGAAGGAGATTCTTGATAATTTCCACCTTCTTTGGATCAACTTGGATCCCTTCGGGAGAGATGTGATGACCAAGAACTATCCCTTCCTTCATCATCATGAAGCATTTTTCTGGATTCAAGGATAACCGGTATGTTTCACAGCGAGTTAAGACTTTGTCAAGATTTTCCAATGTAAAATCAAAAGTCTGTCCACATACTTGTGAAATCATCCATGTATATTTCAACACTTTTGGTGGTCAGATCAGCAAAAATTGCTAGGACTGCTCGTTGAAAAGTTGTTGGGGCATTACACAAACCAAAAGGTAAAACCCTATAGGCAAATGTTCCCCAAGGACATGTAAAAGTTGTTTTCTCTTGATCTTCAGGTGCAATCTGAATTTGATTATATCCACTAAATCCATCAAGAAAACAAAAGTATCTTTTTCCGGCAAGAGTATCTAACACCTGATCTATGAAAGGTAATGGAAAATGGTCTTTGTATGTCACCTTATTCAACTCTCTATAGTCTACACATACTCTCATTTTTCCATTTTTCTTAGGAACTATAACCAATGGAGAAACCCATTGGCTATCAGAAATTGGGTAAATGAATCCTACTTCCAGAAGTTTTTCAATTTCTTCTTTCACAATATCTCTTAAGGCAGGATTCAATCTTCTCTCGGGGTTGTCTAAGCTGGCTTGACTTCTTCGAGTATAGATTCTGTGGGTACATATATCAGGATGGACTCCTGACATATCTTTGTAGTTCCAAGCAAAAGCATGAACATGCTTCTGCAAGACAACTATCAATTTTTCTTCCTCTTCCCTAGCAAGCTGGCTGTAAATGTTCAAAAATTTGCCTGGTTGGACTTCTATTTGTTTTGTATTTAGAAGGACTGAATTCACTCCTTCATACCTGGTGATTAAGGGATTAAGAGGACATTGCTGAGTTGGGAGAAAAGAAGCAGTTTCTATTTTATTGCTGCTTGAGGGAAGCATATCTTGTATGGAACAGTGAGAAGGAAAAATCAGATGATGGTGCCATCCATGTGGTAGTGAAACAGAGTTTCCCTGTGATAGTACAGATGGTTCATCTTCAGATTTTTGATTCTCCTCATTACTTAACAACTGTTGGATATTTGTTGCTTCCCCTTCTAAACCTTGTTCATGCAGAACATTCATCAGGGTTGTTTCATTTTCTAAATTTTCTGTGTCACTGAGGTCTTCTATGTGTTCTCTTACTACTAAGGTAGCTAGTGTAGAAATGACCTCTTCTGGTTCTTCATCTGAGTCAGAAAACCATAACTGACCTAAAAATTTGCTAGATGGTTTTGCAGGAGGATATAAAGAAATCTGTTTCAGATCAATACCATTTGAAATAGTCATATTTCCAGATCTGCAGTCTATGAAGGCTGCTGCAGTTGCAAGCCAAGGTCTTCCCAAAATAATGGGATATCCATGTGCTGAATTTCTTGGTTGTAAAACCAAAAAATCTGTAGGGAATTCCCAAGAAGAAACTTCTATAGGGACATCTTCAATGATACCTTCAGGTTTTGCAACTGACCTATCAACCATTTCTAAAACTGTAAATGTGGGGCTGAGATGTTTGAGCTGTAATTGTTCCATTGTATCCTTGGTCATGACATTTATTGCAGCTCCTAGATCTACTAAGACATTTGATATTGGTACTGAACCTATGGTGACTGTGATAACTGGGCTTCCTGGATCACTATACTTTGGAGGTACTAGTTTTCCAGATAAGAGATCAGCTATCTTCCCTTCAACCTGCACAGTTTTGGGAAATGCCTTCTTTTTTCTTCCTGCTCTTTTAATGCACAAATTTTGGATAGTACTATTAATCTCTGGTATTTCCTTAATGGCTTGCAATAAGGGCAATGATATAGTCAACTTTTTGAGTTCTTTGACCAATTCTGACTCAAAATTTTTTGGTATTGCATTAAATCTTTCAGGATATGGAACTATCCTTGGTAATTGTTCTGCCTGTGGTTTTGTCTCTTTCTCTATTGTTGGTTGGATTTTCACTGGTTCCAATTTTTCTTCTGTCTCTATTGTTGGTTGGACTTTCTCAGGTTCCAATGATTCTTGTTCTTCATTTTCTTTAATTTCATTTGAAACTGGTTCAGGTACAACTTTTCCTGAACGAAGTTGGATGTTACTACAATCAAGAACATTAATTTCAACATTTTCTTTAGCTTTAGCCACATAGACAGGAGGTGTCTGTCTCATGCTATTTGGATTAGTGACTGGTTGAGCTGGCATTTGAGGTTGTTTCACTTGCTGTGTTTGTTGCTATTTTTCTTGGAAATTTTGATTAGGTGCAGGCAACAAATGCTGAGTTTGACCTTGATTCCTTTGCTGCCTTGGATAGGATTGGTATTGTTGATTCCACTATGGTTGGTTTTGCATCCAATGTGGATTAGTCTGATTTTGATTCCAAGATGGATTGTTTTGATTCCAAGATGGGTTGTTTTGATTCCATGAGGGGTTGTTTTGATTCTGATTCCAGGCTGGGTTACTCCAATTTGCTTGTGGCCATTCTTGGGAATTTGTCCATTGAGGATAATTCCAAGGACGTTGGGGTGGTTCTGATTGTCCCCAAGGCATAGTACCAGGATTATGCCCCCAATTTGTAGGAAAACGAGGGGGATTTTGGTATTGAGAGAAATTTCCCCCTTGTTTTGGTCCAATATAGTTGAGTTCCTTAGTCTGGTTTTCTAACATAGTTTTGAGTTGTGGTAGCAGGTGGCATTGTTCAGTTGAATGCCTTTTTGAACAGATACTACAAATGGCTGAGATAGATGTTTTATTCAAAGGACATTCCTGCAAAGCATGTTTACTTCTACATCTTGGGCAATAAATTGCCAAGGGTTCTATGTTTTTTGCTTTTGCAGACATTTCCCCCAAAGTAGTGTTTAGGTGCACTAGAATATCAGTTTTGAAATTTGCAAGTTCCTCTATCAGGTCCTTCACATCAGTGCCATTTGTGCGGCTTTTTCTTCTTCTCTGCTTAGTGCGAGAGTAATTCCTATAGAGATCCATAATTTCCTCATTACTTGAGAGTGGTTACATCCCCTTTTCCCATCAAATCCAGAACTTCTCTGGATTCATCTTGCAATCCTCTCAAAAAGATGGTTTTACATAATTCTGGTTCTACAAGTCCACATCTCCTTTGAACAAAGGAGAACCTATCAAGATAATCTTCCAATGTCTCATCATCTTCCTGCTTGATTCTGAATAACTCATCTTTCCTATTCCTTACACGACAATATTCCTGATATTTATCTAAAAAGACAGTTTCCATTTGATCCCAGGTTCTTATGGAATTAGGCTCTAAGCTCATGAACCAGCGTAATGCTGAATCCTTGAGTGTTGAGGGAAAAACCTTAAGTTTTTGATTGTCATTTATATAATCATAGGTCTGACATACTACCTTGAATTCAAACAAAAACTGATCAGGATCTTCAGATACAACACCTCGAAAGGTTGGAAGTACTGAAGGTGAAATGGTCTTCATGGGAGAGTTTTGTGTTGGATTCAGACGAATAGGATATTCAAATGTTCTGGAAGGTTGGAGCATATCCTGATCATCTCCTTCATTATGGACATAGCCATGTTGGCCATCTATATTGCCTCCTTCTGCCATAGTTTCCTGTTTCCTAGGAGAAGTTAAAGCTTTCCAAATTGTTCTCTCAAGAGGTCCAAGCCTCTCTGTTGATGATGAGTCTGATGAATTTTCTTCCTTAAGATATTCTGATGATGATAAAATTGGTGATTTTCCTTTCTCAAAATGTTCTAATGATGGTGAGACTGGTGATTTTTCTATCAATATTTTTGGTAGTTCAAACACAGGTGATTCACCCCTTAGGCATGAAGATCTCCTTAATGGAACAAGCCAGGGATCCTTTGGGGTAGTTCTACCTTTTTCATCCCTAGACTTATTCATTCATGTTTACTCTTGAATGACATAAATTAAGTCAATAGTTGTTACCTTCCTCAGCTGTTGTATTCAGATTTTAACCTGAATTTTCATAGCTTAGTCTGATTACAACTATTGGACTATTTGTTTTTTTTGGCAACACTATTCCCTGACAACGGTGCCAAAATGATGCGTAGTCATTATACCATCATTAATTCTCAATGAATTTGTCAATCCAGGGCAGTGTACAAGGCTATCTACGAAGAAGAAGTGAAACAACTATAACTTAGGTCAATCTAGAGCAACAGGTCTTATTGGTGGAACCGGTTGTGTGGGGGGTTTTAGGACATTCCTATTTCTAAATTGCATGAATTAAACCTTAATCTAAGTTGCAGAATTGGAAACTAATCATTAACTATAGAAATAAAGTCCTAATTACAATTGCAGAATGAGACCTAATTATATTGCAGAAATAACAGTTGTAGAATTGAAAGTCTGATCCTAATTGCAGAAAGGAAATTTAATTACTTTTGTAGCAATGAAAGTCTAAATCTAATGTGGAAATAAAAACTATCAAGGCTCTGTAACAGAAGGTTGTCAATCTTCTATGCAGGGTTTGATAGCAAAACATAAAATGCAGGAAATTGCTAAAAAATAGTAAATTCTAGGAATAACAGTCTGAAATAAAATGGAAGCTTTGTTGAAAGTAAAGATTACAACTAAAACATTAAGCACAAGTTTAATCTAAACATAAATAAACTAAGATCACAAATATTGTCAACTGTTTACAAGCAATTGAAATAACAAGTTCTACAACTCATTCTGCTGCAGCAAAATCAGAATAAAAACCTGCTTGTTAGTCCTCCTCCTAGGTCTGGAAGTGGCCAACCTCCTTGTCCAGAAGAAGGTATAAGTCTCTCTCTCTCTCTAGATCTTAATCACACTCATTTACAAGCAATATGAAATAGAACTGGTGCACTTTATTGATTAAAGAACATGATTACAATAATTATGTTGAAAACCTGTTACAGGACTGTAACAGTCAAATTCTACCTATTTTCTGCTTCTTCCTAGCTTCCTTACTTTCTACTTCCTACTGCTACTACTACCTAGCTCAACCTGAATGGGAGCAATATTTATAGATGTCCTAAGGTCTGATTACAAACAAAGAATATCTCAAAAGATCTAATCCTACAATGCTGCAACAAATTCTGGTTTTATCCTAGAAGAAGATTAAAACTTGATCTTTCCCTTAATGATGGCTTTGGTCGGCAATGACGGCAAAGACAGATGGAAGATCTTTTCATTTACCTTTTCCAACCTTTATTTCCCTTTTTTTGGCTTCAAAAATCGGTCAACAAGTCAAAAAGCACATTCTGTTTTCATTCCGAAGATAAGTGGCTTCATTTCGAAGACAATGCAATTCTCATTTCGAAGATCGCTCATTTCGAAGATACTGCATTCTTCATTTCGAAGATACTACAATCCTTCATTTTGAAGATCCGCTCATTTCGAAGATAATGCATTCTTCATTCCGAAGATCCGCTCATTTTGAAGACACTGTGTTCTCTCATTTCGAAGATATCTGTTCATTCCGAAGATACTTCGGAATGAACAAATGTGTGCTTTTCCAGTGATTTCTTCTGCATCTCTCAGGTGGGTTATCTCCTAAGATCAAATTCCAATGGTCTTCATCTCTTTCCACATGTGAATTCCATGCCTTGCTATTTATGGACAGCTGGCTGGAATTTACATGGGAAAGACCAATTTTTGTTGCACAACAACAGTTTGCTTGCACTGTTGCCAGATTTAGGTGAAATAATTGCTTGAGACAAATCAAAACATGATTAGTGAAATGTTGCTATTATTCTAAGCATATCCCATTTTAGCAAATCATAGCAAAAAGAACACAAAACTATGCAAAAAGTTGTAAAATCAGCATATAATATTCCAAATACATTGATCATGCAAAATGGTTAATATACAACATATTGAATCAACTTAACTAACATATCAAATAAAACATAAGAGTTTATAGGCATTTTTAGTGTTCAAAACATGTTATGATTGAGGCATTTCCAGGCCTCATCAGTTCTAACATAATTTTGATAAACCACTCCAATTCCAACTCTACCCAAATTATATTTTGTAGCTCCATCAGTATTAATTTTAATTCAATATTTTAGGGTTGGTTTCCAACTAGCTCTGTCCTTTCCCTCTTGCACTTCAAATTCCTTCTCCATTGCCCCTATAATAACCTGTGTTTCCTCTTTAGCATAGACTGCCACAATTTCTTTGACTTTGCTCCAAATGACTTGCCAAACTCCATCCAAAGAAGAAAATGTTTCTCTAAAATTTTTGGCATTTCTCTCCAACCACACTTACCACCAAATGAAGTTTAATCCAAGCTCCCAACCAATACAAAGAGATTTAGATTTAAATATACCCTTATTCCATCTTTCCTAAATATTAATCTAATTCAAATCACCATTAACTTAAATTTTATAATATAAAAACAATCTCTCCAAGATCTAGCACATGAATGGGCACTCAAACATCAAGTGATCAATTGTTTCCTCACTCTTGTAGCATAAAACACATTGATATGGACTTGTTGTGGCTGATCCACAACGTACCCCAAAATTGGGGACCCACCTTTTTTGCATGTGTTCCAAGAAGACCGAAGTGGCCCATATGCTAAAGATCAAAGAAAAAGCAAAACACCACAAGGAGAAAAAGTGTCGCGATATCGTGACATGTTGCATTTTCACGGTCCAAAGCAAAGGGAGAGGCCAAAAGAGAAAAAGTGTCGCGATATCGCGACATGTTGCACCATCACGGCCAAAAGAGAAAAAGTGTCGCGATATCGCGACATGTTGCACCATCGCGGCCAAAAGAGAAAAAGTGTCGCGATATCGCGACATGTTGCACCATCGCGGCCAAAAAGAAAAAGTGTCACGATATCATGACATGTTGCACCATCATGGCCAAAAGAGAAAAAGTGTCACGATATCGCGACATGTTGCATTATCACGGCCAAAAGAAGAAAAAGTGTCGCGATATCGCGACATGTTGCATTTTTGCGACCAAAGAAGAAAAAGTGTCGCGATATCGCGACATGTTGCATCGTCGCGGCCAAAAGAGAAAAAGTGTCGCGATATCGCGACATGTTGCATCATCGCGGCCAAAAGAGAAAAAGTGTCACGATATCGCGACATGTTGCATCATCACGACCAAAAGAGAAAAAGTGTCGCGATATCGCGACATGTTGCATCATCATGGCAAAGAAGAAAAAGTGTCGCGATATCGCGACATGTTGCATTTTGCGACCAAAAGAGAAAAAGTGTCGCGATATCGCGACATGTTATATTTTCATGGCGAAGGGCCACAAAATGAAACGAACAGTTAGGAAAGGTGAAACGAAGAGCCATGGGAAAATGAAACGAACGATGGGAAGGTGAAACGAACAACCATTGGAAAATGAAATGAACATCATGGAAGGAGAAACAATTTTTCAGAAGTTTAAATACGCCATTCAAAGAGGCCAGAAAGGGTGGAAAACTACTGCAAGTAGCATTGCAGGTTTGAAGGCAAGATAGCCATTTTGGACCTAGTTGGGCTATTTTTCTTTCATAGACTAGTTTTTCTTCTTCATGGACATGGGTTGGAAATTGCTACGAGCAGAGTTGCAGACTTGAAGGCGAGAAGGCCATTCTGGACCTGTTTGAGTCATTTTTCTTCCATGGACTGGTTTGGGAAAACCAAAAATTCTGCTATTGTAAAATGACATATTTTTAATGCAGAAGTTTTCAAAAATTTGCATCTTGTGGGCAAGAAAGAAGGAGATTTTCTTTGCATGCTATGGATTTAATGTTTATTCTTTCATTTTTTCAGATTTCGAATTTATAGATAATGTTAATGCCATTTTTTTGGGTTACATTAGGCGAATATTTGAAATCTGAATTTTATTTCGTACCCTAGGAACCAACACTTAGTCTATGGGGATTGTGCTTGTTTTGCAAGTCCAATAGGTTAGGTTGCATGCATGGAGACCTCACATCTTCGGTTTTGTCGAAATAGGATAGCATCATACTGAATGCATTTTATTTTCAGTTTTCTGCATTTCATTTTCATTTTCTGCATTTTATTTTTTCAGAAATTTTAACTTATTTTTAGGCATTAAAATAAACATTTAAAAAATTTCAAAATCCAAAAAAAACAATGAACAATCACTAAAGTTTCATGGTGAAATAAACCAACATTGCCCCTTGTTTAGAGTTACTTGCAATCACTAAGGTGTTCCAAGCATTTAAATTGAATATCTTTATTTGAGATTACTAATACACATATGCAAATGCTAATACAACGGAGACCTTGGAGAAGTTGTTTGTTTAACTTCTTTGCAAGAGGGGATTTGGAACCCAAATCCTAAAGGAGAGTGTACTTTCACAATTGGGTGAAAATACCACTCAACAGATTGGCGCTAGAAGGAGGGCCTGAATTGTTTTATTTCAGAGTGATTTAAATGCTATAGGGATTTAAATTTTGAATATTTCATGCCCTATTGATTATTATCTTTAGCCCTCTTTTAACAATACAACCTTGTAGTGTTAAAAGGAGGACATGAATTGCTATGCATTGTTCTAACGCTTTTGATTGTTCATACAGGAATAATGTGTTTTGATTTGATTTAAAAAAAAATGGTCTTGACTAACGAGGTTGTCTCCATGCAATTACTTTCATTTGATTTTAATGGATACACCTCTTGGTTGATGCTAACATGATTATTCATACGTTACATGTTTGATATTTGCTAGTCATTTCATGCTTATTTGTAAGGAATTATTTTGTCTAAAAATGTATTTGTTGTCGGTATTATGCTCTTCACCTGCGCGTAATGCGATCTTGTGAATCGAAAGCCCACAACACTAGGAGTATGCTCTTCACTTGCGCATATGCGATCCGGTGAATCGAAACTAATTTACATTTTTAGAATACTGCTTTGTCAAGGTTCCTTCTTTCATGACTAACAAATTGATTTTGAAGTTATTCTTTGAATTTCATTAATTGCAAGATTTTCTGTGTGTCGCAGGTTTTCTTTGAGGTACTGAGAGTTTTGTCGGGTTCTTGTAGGGTTATCATCATCGATTTTGAATCAAATGGCCCAACCTCCACCACCTCCTTGGTACGGAGCCAATAACATTCCTTTGAATATTGCAGGGGATATTCACGAGATCCCTAAGAATATAGAGAGATTTTTGCCCAAATACAAACCGGATGGCCCAAGGACCACAGAAGAACATATTCAGGCCTATAGGGATGTTTTGATAAGATTGCAAGTTCAACATGAAGATGTGGCTTGTAGACTCTTCCCCATGAGCCTAGACCAAGTGGCTTACGAATGGTATATTTGCTTACCTACTTGTTCCATTACGTCATGGACGCAAATGGAGAATGCTTTTGTCAACCAATTCAGGTCACCATTAGATCCCACAATCATCTATAATCAGTTCATTACATGCAAAAGAGGCCGGGGTGAGCCAATCCAAACTTTTAATCGAGAGATTTCAGAAGTGCTATAATAGAGCAATTCGGCATTTTGCCATTGATCCCGTAGTAGCTTTGCAAATATATTTTGGGGCATTGGATCCTATGACGGCAATGTTTGCAAGGCGAAATCCTCAAGTTACCACGCTTGCTCTAGCCTACAATGAAGCTATGACCATTGAACAACAAATGACACCACAAGGTTATGGGTTTTCCCGAGATGCCTATGGTAGGACAATATGGTCCATATGGTCAAGCTCCTATGATGAATCAGATCATGGCACCACAAATATCAGGCATAAATGCTTTGCCTTATCAACAACCATATTCATCAACACCCGCTTACGCACCCATTCCAATTCAACCAATCACATCCATTCCCCCCATTCCTTCATTTTTGCAAAATAGTCAACACTATGCAAGGAGCTAAGTCCGGTTAATTCTCGGGCTATAGTTCCTTTCCCCAATCCAATTTCGATTCAAAGTGTGAATCCCTACGCAAATCAAGTGGCTCAAAATCCAACTCAAATGTTAAGTCAAGATCTCACCAATTACGCAAATCCTATTGGAACTAGCAATAACATAGCTCAACCAAAAGAGATTTATTCAGAGGTTGAAGAACTCAAAAAGATAGTTCACAAATTGAGTAATGATTTGGTTCAAAAATAGAAGTATGAATCCCATGCCCCTCACCCAAATCAAAATTTCAACAATAGAGGGAGACAATGGAATACGAAGCCAAACAATGGGGGTGTGCCTTCCCCTATTGCTAATCAGATAGATACTTCTGCAGGACCAAGTCACTCTAGTTCCATTCTTAATATTTCTGATTTTGCATGGGAAAAGGGGTGTAGATTGCATAATACAAAGGAGCATAATGAAAGGAATTGTCCCGAAATTGCTATGTATACCCATTGTCTCCAAGCTCAAGTGGATGATTTGGAACTTGTGCCAAATAAGGGTCCACCCCAACATCAACAAGGAGAGGACAACATTTTGGTGGTGGAAACTCTATATCGTCAAGAGAGTGAGACCAAGAGGAATCAAATGTGAAAAATGAAATGGGACAAATGGAAGATAGACAATTTGAATAAGAAAAATTTGGAAATAACGGACATATGAGGAAGGTGAAGATGAATTGGATGAGAAACATGTTGATGAATCAGAAGATGAAGAAGAAGTACTTGAGCGTCACAACTTGAACTTGGAGGATGATTACTATGATTCGTGGAAGAAATGGGAAGAATATTATCAATCTAAATCTTCTAATAAACTTGTTGTGTCAATTAATATGCAGGATAACTCAATTGCTTCCTCACATGAGGATACTATAAATCCTGTACAATTTGAGAAAGTTTTGGAAGAGGAATTCGAATCTCATCAAATTTTGGAACATGATAAGGATTCTACAACCATGAATCAAGAAAGAGAGTCATTTGCTTTAGATTCCTTTGAAGGAAAAGAAATTGAAAATCTTGATCCACTTACTTGTGCTACAATGATTATGCCATTTCAAAATGAGAAAATTACAAAACCTGAATCATTTGGGTTTGATATCATTGATGATCCAATTGAAAATCTCACGTTACCCAAAACAACCCAAGTGATTGATCACGGAAATGTGTTAGTTAACCCACCCCTAGATAGACAAGACTTATGGTTTGAAAGGGATGGGCATATTTTCAATTGGGTACCTAAGTTTGGTGCCTTTGATAAACAAGTCATGGAGAAAGAACAAGTGCTACATGATGATGAATGTCATGAGAGAAAAGAGGAATTTTCAAATCCTCTTCAAGTAAGGTCAAATGAAAACATGCCAAAGGTAAAATCTCATCTTTTTGGTTTCACCATGCAAAATTCGAATGAAGGTTTGCCTAATGAATGGTTTGATTCAAATATTATTAATGTTATGGCTTTATTGAATGAAAATGAAAGCTTATTTCTACACCATGAATCAAAGTGCGGAATGGACATCTTAAAGAATAGACATAAAGGAATTGAATATCAATCATTGTCTAATCAATTTGAAAACTTGAAACTCCACCATAGGATTATTAATGAAACTAAATCAAATTGGTATGGTGAGAGGGGCAAGTGGAAGTTTGTTTCTTTGTTTGGTTTGATCTTGTTTTTGTTGGATTCCTACAAAACTTGGTATGCGTATCACGTCATATGTCTTTTAAAGAATTCTAATCAGGTTTGGGATCCGGGAAAATGATAATCCAAACTTTTTGTACATTTGTATATACTTTTGGTTTTCGTGTTTTGGTTTTGGATTGGATCTCATTTTGGTTTTAAGTTTTGTGTGTTGGTCCTTTGGACACTTTTGGTTTGTTAACTTAGGTCCTTATGAATGTTGACTAAGACTAGGAGAATATGAAACATCGGAATTGTATTGCAGAAAGCTCCACGAATATCGCAAACACATTAAAGAATATCGTTTGGAACTTGTGATGCATGAAGTTGTCAGTTTTATAAATTATGGCAAAGTAGGTGGTATACTCCATCCGCATTTCAAAAGGAGCAATGCATTCATATCTCATGTACATTCCGCATTGCATATACATTTCATCTCAGTTGCATCTTCATTTCATGTACAATCATTGAAAAGGTGTCGAATCCTCTTAGGGTTATTACATAACATATATTAAAAGGATCCTAAGGTTGGGAACTGATGCCCGAACTATCTTGAACCAAGCACGTTCTACATATATTAAAGAGGATCTTGAGCAAAATGGTCAAAACCATACTTGGAAGAAAAGGTGAGGCGAAAGGAGTATTTCGTGTCTGTCCTATCATGCAACATAATCCTTAAAACAATGGTTTTTACCACTCCCATAGTGCTTAAAGCCTAAAATAGAGTAGTAAGGATAGGGTTAAATCCTCATCGAACTTAGGTTGAATATCCAATGACCTTCATGGAGTAGTAAGGATAGGGTCTAATTCTCATCTCGCTTAGGTTGAGAATCCGATTCCCCAAAGCTTCTATTTTGCCCACTCAAGAACTTGAAATTCCAAAGAAAATATTTTTCATTTCTTTATTAATATTGGATTGGAAGGATCGTACTACATGTCCCTTGCAAGGATGGGTAGTCATCCCCAAGGTCCAAGAAATCAAAAGTAGAGCCAAATCATGGATTATGGGGTTAATCTCCACCGGGGCTATAGACGCCTGGCTGGCAGTGGAGTATGCTCATGCGTGGCAACATGTCTTGTCTAAAAGCAAGACCATTGACTGCTCAAACGGACAGGCTAGCCTGACAGTTTCATCCATAACGAGGTTAAATCATTTTGTTCAAGATGAGGTAATGAACTCCGGATCGAGTAGTAAGGATAGGGTTAAATTCCCATCTCGCTTAGGTTGGGAATCCTATTCCCCAAAGCTCCGATTTCACTTACACTTGCACATGGGTTCAAGATGGTAGTGACACATAACCAACTTTGGGATCTAGTAAATTAATTCAGTATACATATATTTGGTCCTAAGAGGGTTTGACAGTTTTAATATGTTTGTTCATGATACTAGAAAGTCTGAGCCTTTGCAAAGCAGGTTGTTATATCTCTAACATAGTTGTCATACATCAAATCCTGCACAAATCATTCATAGCCTTGCATACGAATCATAAGTGAAGCTGACAATGGAAAGTTGAACGAGTTTCAAACGATAGGGAATGAAGCACATTGCACACACCGAGCTGATGCTTAATAATTCTAATGCTTCATGTATTTCTCATCTAGTTTCATTCTTGGGATATTTGCTGACGCTTGTATTTGAGTCTATGTGTTTTCAGGTTGAGTTCTCACCGAAATGCTCGGGAGCATTTCCCAGTAGAGTCGCCATTTGTTGTGGCTGATCCACAACGTACCCCAAAATTGGGGACCCACCTTTTTTGCATGTGTTCCAAGAAGACCGAAGTGGCCCATAGGCTAAAGATCAAAGAAAAAAGCAAAACACCACAAGGAGAAAAAGTGTCGCGATATCGCGACATGTTGCACTTTCACGGCCAAAGCAAAAGAAGAGGCCAAAAGAGAAAAGTGTCACGATATCGCGACATGTTGCACCATCATGGCCAAAAGAGAAAAAGTGTCACGATATCGCGACATGTTGCACCATCACGGCCAAAAAGAAAAAGTGTCGCGATATCGCGACATGTTGCACCATCACGGCCAAAAGAGAAAAGTGTCGCGATATCGCGACATGTTGCACCATCACGGCAAAAGAGAAAAAGTGTCACGATATCGCGACATGTTGCACCATCGCGACCAAAAGAGAAAAAGTGTCACGATATCGCGACATGTTGCATTTCATGACAAGAAGAAAAGTGTCGCGATATCGCGACATGTTGCATTTCATGGCCAAAAGAAAAAGTGTCACGATATCGCGACATGTTGCATCATCACGGCCAAAAAGAAAAAGTGTCGCGATATCGCGACATGTTGCATCATCGCCAAAGAGAAAAAGTGTCACGATATCGCGACATGTTGCATCATCACGTCAAAAGAGAAAAAGTGTCGCGATATCGCGACATGTTGCATCATCATGGCAAAAGAGAAAAAGTGTCACGATATCGCGACATGTTACACTGTCGCGACCAAAAGAGAAAAAGTGTCGCGATATCGCGACATGTTATATTTTCGTGGTGAAGGGCCACAAAATGAAACGAACAGTCAGGGAAGGTGAAATGAAGAGCCATGGGAAAATGAAACGAACAGTCAGGGAAGGTGAAATGAACAACCATTGGAAAATGAAATGAACAGTCATGGAAGGAGAAACAACATTTTTTCAGAAGTTTAAATATGCCATTCAAAGAGGCCAGAAGGGTGGGAAACTGCAAGTAGCATTGCAGATTTGAAGGCAAGATAGCCATTCTGGACCTAGTTGGGCTGTTTTTCTTTCGTAGACTGGTTTTTCTTCTTCATGGACATGGGTTGGAAATTGTTGCGAGCAGAGTTGCAGACTTGAAGGCGATAAGGCCATTCTGGACCTGTTTGAGTCATTTTTCTTCCATGGACTGGTTTGGGAAAACCAGAAATTTTGCTATTGTAAAATGACATATTTTTAATGCAGAAGTTTTCAAAAATTTGCATCTTGTGGGCAAGAAAGAAGGAGATTTTCTTTGCATGCTATGGATTTAATGTTTATTCTTTCATTTTTTCAGATTTCGAATTTATAGATAATGTTAATGCCATTTTTTGTGGGTTACATTAGGCGAATATTTGAAATCTGAATTTTATTTCGTACCCTAGGAACCAGCACTTAGTCTATGGGGATTGTGCTTGTTTTGCAAGTCCAATAGGTTAGGTTGCATGCATGGAGACCTCACATCTTCGGTTTTGTCGAAATAGGATAGCATCATACTGAATGCATTTTATTTTCAGTTTTCTGCATTTCATTTTCATTTTTTTGCATTTTATTTTTCCAGAAATTTTAACTTATTTTAAATTTCAGGCATTAAAATAAACATTTAAAAAATTTCAAAATCCAAAAAAAAACAATGAACAATCACTAAAGTTTCATGGTGAAATAAACCAACATTGCCCCTTGTTTACAATTACTTGCAATCACTAAGGTGTTCCAAGCATTTAAATTGAATATCTTTATTTGAGATTACTAATACACATATGCAAATGCTAATACAACGGAGACCTTGGAGAAGTTGTTTGTTTAACTTCTTTGCAAGAGGGGATTTGGAACCCAAATCCTAAAGGAGAGTGTACTTTCACAACTGGGTGAAAATACCACTCAATAGGACCAATTATTCCCCTACATCTGAGATTATCAAAAGTAAGAATTCCATTATGCATGAACTGCCACGCAAAAAAGTTTACTTTTGGTCAACCCTTGGACTGCCAAATATTTCTCCAATCCTCAACCTAATATGTATGAGGATGGGGCTTTGGAAGGATCCTATCAAATCCATCCTTCACTGTGTAGACACCAAGGCTTCCATATCCCCAAGCTAATTCATCCTCCTCATCTCTACCTATGAGAAATATTTCTGCCAAGATTTTAGTCACGATGGGTGTCAAATCTATAAGGATTGAAATTGGCCACTCATCCAACTTCTTAAGTTGCTTAAACTTATAATCCCCTAGCTTACTAGTGTTGAAATAACTTTAAATTTGGACCCAACCCCTGGTTTCCATGGCTATTTTTATTGGTTGTAGTTCAAGAAATTCAACAATTATAGGTGGGTATTGATCCCATAAATCTATCCAAAATCGTGCCTTCTCCCCTCTCCCCACTTTCTAAAATAATCCATATTTTACTACTTGATATCCTGCCACACTAAGAACTCATTACCATCCAAAGGGAAATGACCCACCTCATTTGGGTTTACCTGTCCCAAATATTTACTAGTTAATATTCTACTAAATAAAGAATTTTTTTGGGAAATCCACCTCCAGTAAAGCTTTCTAGCCAAAGCTTTATTATTTAACTTTGATATTCTTAGTCCCAAACCTCCTTTTACCTTGGGTTGGATTAATTTCTCCCAACCTACTAAGGTCTATTTCCTCTCTCCTTTTACTCCTTCCCATAAAAATGTTTTAGTCATCTTGTCCAACTCTTTCCATATGGTATGTGGGGCAGCAAGGATAGAAAATTTATAAATTGGCATCGCTTGAATGACTGACTGTAAAAAAGTTAATCTACCCCCATAGCTTAACCATTTGTGAGACCAATGATTAATTCTTTCCTTGATATAGTTCAAAATATTCCTCCAGATATTTATTTTTAGTTTTTTAAAATGCAAAGGGACCCCTAAGTATACCACTGGGAGAGAAGTCCTTGTGAATCCCAAGATCTCTAAGATTCTATCCTAAAGCCTTTGATCAAGATTAAAAAAATTACTTTGGATTTTTTATCATTGATGACTTGGTTTGTAGCCCTAAGATAGACATTAAGTGTATCTTTAATCATTCTTGCTTCCCTAAATCTGGCCACTCCCACCAATCCTGTGTCATCCACAAACTGTAGGTGAGTCAAATTCCTCACCCACCTTGATACCTGTTAGTAAACCTTATTGTCTTCTCCTCAAGATGATTCTACCCAAGCCTTCAGCAAATATGAGAAAAATATATTGGGAACAAGGATCTCCTTGACGAAGGCCTCGCATAGCTCTAAACAGTTGTGAGGGAAGACCCTTGATTAACACTGAGTATGTCGACGTAGAAATACAACTCATAACCCATTATATCTAATCATGAGAGAAACCAAAAGTTGCCATCATCTTTGACAAGAAGCTCCACTTCACCCTATCATAAGCTTTTGACATATCTAATTTTATGAACATTCCTCTATTACCATATGTTTGTATTGAATGGATTACCTCCTAAGCTAGAACGACACCATACAGGATATGCCTACCCTCTACAAAATCCCTTTGCTCAGAGGAGATAATGCTATGTAGAAGATGTTTTAGTTGCTCAGCCATTACCTTTGTGATTATTTTAAATATGACATTGGATAAGGCAATAGGTCTATAATCTGAAATATGTACCTCCTACTTCCCTTTTGGAATTAAGGCAATGAAAGTATGATTTAATGCTTTAAGAATTATTTTACTACATTTGGACTCCTCTATAAAAACCATTACATCCTCCTCCAATTTGTTCCAGAATGACTAAAAAAACTCAATTGGAAAACCATCTAGACCTGGTTTTTTTTTTGTGCTCATTCCAAAGACTACATTCTTCAGTTCCTCTCTATAAATGGGTTTAAGTAGGACCTCATTTTCTTCTTCAGAGATAATAGATGGAATGACAAAAAGAACTTCTTTTTGAGCCTCTTCATCTTGCACCATATTTTCCCTAAATAGTTTAGAAAAATAATCCATTGAATGGAAATGCATACTTGGAATTGTATCAAAGGAGTGTCCATTCTCATCTTGAAGAGCTTTCATGTTGTTCATCTGTCTCCTAGCACAGACATTTCGATGGAAAATATTGGTATTTTTATCACCTAATAACCAAGTGGTTCTTGCTCTCTGTTTCTAGTAGGTCTCCTCTTGGTTGTCAATGTCCTCAACCGCTTTACGCAATGCATCATCCTCTTCTTTGAGCTGCTCTATAATTGTTCCTTCCCTAAAGTGTTTTTTAACCTCATCCCATCTGGCCACCAATGGATCTCTTTGGATTTGGAAGTTTGTCTTGTTAGCTCACCTCCATTGTTTCATTTGATATTTGACATAATGAAGTTGTTTGTGGAATCTAAACATTGTTGTCCCATATGTTGGGTGGTCTTCTTCCCACCACTGTGGAATTTTATTTTGAAGTTTCTCTTTTTGTAACTAAAAGTTTTCAAATTTAAATGGTTTGTGATGTTGTACTTTCTTGATCCCCCCTTCCAACAAAATGGAAAAGTGATCTAAAACTGGACCCTCCAAAATATGAAATTTTATATTCCATTTTAAAAATGCCTCCTCTAAAATCAAAAAATTGTATAACTTCATCTTCCTTCTTTGTGGCTCCTTCCTCTTATTAGTCCAAGTATAGTTGGTTCCAGGGCATTTAATATCCACCACATGTGATGCCTGGACTTGGGCAATAATAATTCGATCCCTTGGGTCTAAAATTGGTGTTCCTCCTTGATATTTAGAGGATAATTTAGCATTAAAATCCCCAACAATAATCCAATCTAACTCTTCCATTGATACTCTCATGCTATGCATAACTTTCCATTGATGCATCTGACCATCTAGGTTTTGAGACCCATAAAAATTTATGATTAAAACAAGTTCAGTTGTGACATTGTTCCTAAAATGTGATGTGAGAACACCCCTCCAAGCTATATTTTCTATTGCAGTCCATTCAAGAGAGTTCCAAAGTGTAACTATCCCCACTGAGACCCCTTGGGTAGACACTTCCATATGAACAACACCCCTCCAAATTCTATTTATTGTTTTACACATAAGATCCAATGATATTTTTGTCTCTTAGATAAGCAAAAAAGTTGTTTTACATTTTTCTAAGAGTCTTTGAATAACATATTGATGGGTTCTATTGTTTAAACCCCTAACATTCCATGATTGTATAATCATTGGTTACCTTGAGAGCAGTAAAAATCTATTGGCCTCACCGATCCTCCAGTGATCATTTTGTCTTCTTGAACTGCTATCAATTCCTTATTTGATTTTCTACCCACTCCTTGAGAGCTGCTATTTTTTTATCTCTTTTCCACCCGAGTTATCCCTAGAGTTGGCCTTTCTATGTTCTTTTCTACTATGCCCATGATGGCATCCTTAATTATCGATTGCTCTTGGTTATGCACTATCAATGCCCCTACACTCTTGTATTGCAGTAACTCATTGCACTCAATTACCTACTCTATGATGGGAGGATCTTCTTCTTGGTCCATTAGTGTCTTAAATATCTCATACCTATTGGAGGGATTAAGTTGGGTTTGCTCTTTACCATCTATTTTCTTTTACCTTCTCCTCATTTTGGGCTATTCAAAACCATCTCCTTGTGCTTCTTTACCCTGAGAAATATTGGTTGTTTCTTTATTGATTGTTGATTTACCCTCCTTAGGAATATTTGAAATTCCCATAGGAGCCTCCATTTTTATGTTCATATTATTTGGGAAAGATCGGGCCAAATATCCATATTTATGGTAAACTATGCATATGAAGGGCAACGCCTCATAATCCAATTGTTGAATCCAATATAGTCCTACAAGTTCAAGTTTCACCTCTGCTAGCAAAGGGTAGCTAAGATCCTTCCACACATAATATTGCATAAATAGTTGTGTTTCCTTCCATTGTATCTTTGGAAACACCCAAATATCTTCCAAGGGAATTATCAATAATTTCCAATACCCACTGACTCCAAAACTCCATTGGAAGTGCATACAAATGGATCTAAATTGGGACAGTAGTGGATTCCATTCGAGGATCAAATTCCACTCTCCAGGGTTGAACAAATAATCCTGTTGGACCATGATTCCTCTTTTCTTATTTGAAATCCCTATTTCTATCGAGAAGTGAAGAAAAACTAACAATAAAATATCCATTCCTAATAAACCACAAAGAATACTCACCAAGAGGCTTCCAATTTTTTCGAATCCAGGAATGCAAAAAATTTAGGGTAGGGCAAATACCCATGAATTTATAGATCAAATCATGATTGTCTCTATATAAAATTGTTTCTTCAACCATCCTTTGTTCAATTACAATCTTTGGCCTTGATTCTGACTGTGACAAGCATCCATTAACTTGTTGAGATGTTGATCTATTTCTAGCAACCGTAAAGAGCATTTTTAATGCAATTTTTTGTGCTTCTTCAGTCTTTGATGGAGATTTATCCTTTAAAAAATCTGCAAAAGAACTATGTATATATCAAAGAGGATCCGAAGGTGTCCTCATTGGGCCCTCTTGGGTAGAAATCTTGTCTTCAAATCGACAGTAACCAGAAATCTCTTCGGCTACCCAACTGATGCCATAGAAAAGAATAGTATTTTTGTCATTTTGAAAAGATAAATTTGAAGGTTAATTAAAGCAATTTTTGGTGACTAAAATAGAGGACATGGAAAACTTGAAAAATATAAATACATTTACCTAAATTCTTTGTAGAAGATAGGCCTATATACAAGCATTGGAAATCTATTTTTGAGCTCGACATATTTATCAGAGTGAAGATGTCAAATAATTAAGAGATTGAGGGGGTACACTAGGTACATGCATGATGATGATTACATCATCTATTGGATATTATGTTTAGTGAAGTGGATGTCCAATGTGAAACTTCAAAATATTTTCAATAATCATGCAATGTAAGGAGATGATGATCTTGCATTTATAGTTCAATGATTGTGAAGTTCATAATCTTCAAAATTTGAATTTTGGGATCTAAAGAAGTGAAGTAGAGGCCCAAAGTTTTACTTTAGGATGTGAATAGATGCATGCATAGCTATTCACTTATTGGCTAACCCAATATATTTTTGTCAACTAATATTTGATTGGTGTACTTCATGTTATTAGGGGTATACTCCATGATTGATTTTGTAATATAGTGAGGACAATCCCAGTGTGAACTCAATAAGATATAATGTATTATCCCAATCTAGTCCTTGCCCATGTAATGAGTATTTATGTAGCATGGAGGAAAATATTAGGATTATTATATCATCACTAAGAGCATTTGGTAAAATGTTAATGGGTTACACCCATACATTATGACAACTGAATCAAACTTGTTTGAATATTAAATATTTCTTGATGAGTGTGAACTCAATAAGATATAATGTAATGTTCTAATCCATTCTAGTTATCAAATTCTTGTCCATGTATTGAGTTTTGATGTAGCAAGGAGGAAAATATTAGGATATTAATGTAGTAGAGGGGAAAATATTAGGATTATTACACCATCACTAAGGTAATTTGGTAAAATGTTAATGGGTTACACCCATACATTATGAAAACTAACTCAAAATTAATGGGTCCCACCGAGCATGCCAACATGAACACAAGGAAAATCAATATTGTTTGCAATAGATACCTAAAAGGGGTTAAAAGAAATGGAAGAAATGATTATCTAGAGTTTGGAAATTCAGGATCTCAATGCAGCCAAAGGTTTTTGCTTGGTTGGTGATGATGCAAGGTCTGCAAAGCAAAGCTCGATTAATCAAATGAATGCATATTTTTCATGCTTCTGCTAGTTGTGGTCAGAATGAAACTATTAAGCACATCTTTTGGGAATGCCCAAGAATAAGGAAGGTTTGGAGAGTAGCGGCCTGGCTTTATGGCAGTGTTTCTCAGGGTCATCTTGGGTAGAAGAAGATTGTTTTTGGTGACTCACTTGATTGTGCATCTCATAGGAGGGTGTTTTGGCATGTTATCAGGATCTCTATTATTTTTAGCATTTGGAAGGATAGATGCAGCTTGGTTTTCAAAAATGAGGAGGCCCCTGTTGATGCTACTGTTAGTAGAGCAACTAGTTTTGTTTCTGGTCAAATTAAGGTTTTTAGGGATGAAATTTTGAAAGACTACCTTACCATAGATAAAAATGCTAGATTTGATTGCTTGCTTTTATTTCACAAGCTGATGTAATGGCTCTCTATTTTTTGCTGATGTATTTTTTATCCATTCTTTAATATGAAGTATTTATTCAATAAAAAAGGGTTTACAAGAGGTTCCATTTTACAAATTTGCCTTAGGAGTCTAAAAAATGGGGTTTTATGAGGTGAAAACCCCTTCTTCAGCAAGGAGGTCAACAACACCATATCAGTATTCCAAGGGATCCTCAAATTGAGTGGGCTTACTACTCATGTGCCACTATTGATTAGACCTATTCTCAAGACTTGTAAGACCTACAAAAATGGGTTAGAACATTTGGGGGTTTGGCTTGATCATACCCCTCATGTTATTAGATAAAAATGCATAAAAATAAGCTAATATAATGCATATTTAAAGTTGTAAAATTACTATAAAAGATAAAATGCAATGAAATTTACCTGTTTTAAGGGTTTTTTAGTCTTTTGTAGCTTGAAACTATCTTTTGTAAATGGTCGTACCCTAGGGTGTGACTTTTTAATTTGGTCACAGGTACCATGAGACTCCAATTATTTTAATCAAAATGGAATGAAATTTTTTGGGTGTCTTCCTCTAGTTTTTAGGAATCTACCCTCAAAATTTTAGGTCAAATGGAGTTTTGATGCAAAAGTTATGGGCAAAACAATGAGGGTGACTTTGGCTGAAATAGGCCCTGATTGGGTTGCATCCTAGGGTGCAACTTTTTTCTCTGGTCATAGGGTACCCTACAACTCTAACTATAACACTTTTGACCAATTTATGGGTGTAGTAGAATTATTTCCTACAACTATTGAAGCTTCTATCCTCCTTGAGTCACCTTCTGAACCTGTAATAGAGATCAATTTAGGACACAAAAGGGTGAAAAAAGAGGGCTTTTGATAGCAAGAGAGGGCTTATGATACCTCTATGGTGGTTGATGGAAAATGAGGGATTAAGTGGTCTCTAGGATAATTTTAGTAGAGTCTAGGTATGGAAATGGTTGACGGTTGATAATATAAGCAAAGGCCCTTTATTTATAGAATTTGGAGAAATTAGGGGGGCTGAGGTATCCCTTATGAGGTGTCCCTTGAGGTATTCCTTGAGGTGTCCCTTGTGAGGTGTCCCTTGCAAGGTTTTCCCTATGATGTATCCCTTTCAAGGTGTCCCTTGAGGTGGTATGGTTACCATGCCTCATAAATGCTTTTGGGTGAGAGAATCCCTCACTCATATTCATATCTTAAATGAGCATAGGGATATGGAGTGAAGTACAGGTTAAATCCCAACTATGTTGAGGTTAACCCTACATTAAGGATTGAATTAGGATGAAGTTGAAGGTGAATAACCCTTTCTCATGTCTTAAAAGCCTAAAAATTTTCCAAGGTTATAAATGCACATGGGGAGATGTGTGGAGCAAGGGTTAATGTTAACCCTGATTAGGTTGACCCTAGGTTAGACCAAGGTCAAAAGGGGTGACGTGGAGGCTAGGCTAGTCAAAGAGTAGACTAGGTGAGGTGGTAGGATTAGACTAATCATGATTGAATTGATTAATCAAATGCTTAGCCATATAGTGTATTCTGACCATAAAGTGACTTTTGACCAAGGTAGAGATTTAACAAGGTTAAGTCATGATGGTGGTCGCATGAGGATCCAAGGTTAAGTGTAGGAAAGGATTAAAGTGGCCCAAATGGGATTTATGAATAGTGCATGAATAGTGGCTTGAATGAATAGTGTTTTGTAGGCTAATTTATGCAAATTTTATGGGTTTTACAAATTGATCAACCGTGAAGATAGGGAAAGTGGCAATGTGCAACTTTTGGGTGTCTAGAGTATAAATATAACTTATTTTTTGTTAATAAAATTTATCTAACACCCTTGTTGACTATATATTGATTATTTATGTAACAAAGGAGAAAATATTAGGATTTTTACATCATCACTAAGAGTGTTCAACAAAATGTTAATGGGTTACCCCATACATTATGACAATCGACTCAAACTTGTTTGTATATATATAACATATTTATTGATAGTACAATTTGTCCAACACCCTTGTTGTCAATGTATTGGGTATTGATGTGAGAGATAAAATATTAGGATTATTACATCATCACTAAGGGCATATGGTAAAAAGCTAATGGGTTATACCCATACATTCTGACAACCTATTTAGACTTATTTGTATAAATATAACATATTTATTTTTTTTAACACACAATGCACACCATTACACACACATCATGGTTTGAACCTTAGACCTCCTTAAAAAAAGCAAAAGCCTTCCCCTTTGCGTTGTTCCCACCCAGACAAATATAACATATTTCTTGATAATACGACTTGTCTAACACCCTTACAAATTGTTTGTATAAATATAACATATTTATTGATAATACAATTTGTCTCCTTACTAGTCAAAGCATTGCATATGAAGATTGCAAATTTTCATTTAAAATATATTTGATCTTGTAGGAACAACACAGTGGTTAGGGTTTTGATTTTTTTTAGAAGGTCCAAAGTTCAAACCACACCATTGGTATAATGGTATACACTATGTGTTATATATATATATATATATATATATATATATATATATATATATATATATATATATATATATATATATATATTTTTTTTTTTTTTTTGATAATACATTTTGTCTCCTTACTAGTCAAAGTATTGCATATGAAGGTTACAAATTTTTATTTTAAAATATATTTGATCTAGTAGGAACAACACAATGGTTAGGGCTTTGATTTTTGAGAAGGTCCAAAGTTCAAACAACACCATGTGTATAATGATATACACTATGTGTTATTATATACATTCAAAGGAAGTTGTTAACAAGTCAAATTAATAAAATTTGAAGGTTCATTTAAAGAATTAAAACCATAACTTCTAAGAAAATTGTAAATTGTAATTTAAAAATTTAATAAATTGATGTAATATTTTTCAAGTGATTTTTTTTTTGAATTTGGTTATTGTGAGAAACCCCTATGATCGGCGTACAGGGCTGAGCAGTCTCCTTCCAACCATGACCCCTCCTAAAGTCGAGAGCTATACATTTTTCAAGTGATTTTAAAATCCAAATGAAGTTTTTTTTTTCAAATAATATTATAAAATCAACAAACCCTGGTATTTTTTAAATTATGTATGATTTATTTAACTCATCAATATTTTTGACAATAAATTATCAAATAATTAAATTTAAAAAAATTACCTATCTTACTCATTAGAGCATAATTATTCGTTTGAGCATTTTCATTTAGAATTATATTTTTGTCCCCACAAGAGTGAAATTTTTAACCTTACAATTGTTTTTAATTAATAAAGGGGTAAGAAATTATTAAAATAGTAAAATAAAATTTTGTCACCACATAATATTTGTTACAATATGAAATTTAACTGTTTAACTACAATTTATATTGTATTTCCACTAGTATCAGATCGATGCTCAGCCTCAGAAACCATAGAAATCCTTAGAAACCATCTACCAAAACTGCACAAGAAATCATAGGGTCTTGATCCAACAGTTATGAAGGGACTTTTTTTTTGCAAGGTCCTATGGATGTTAAATAATGGTGGATGTTTCAGTTTACTAGTGGTTCTTCCATTGGATTTATAAACATTTTTTCACGTGTGCCACAAGGGTATTTATCATATGTGATCAGTTGTGATTATCAGTTTGGTACACTATTTTTTAGATGCTCAAGTACAGGGACTAGGCATGTCATAAAGGTTATGCAAGGTATTTATAAGCTATTTAGAAATTAGTATTAAAACTGATGAACCTTGATTTGGGTTCTACAATGCTATTGATGTGTTTGACGTATATATGCTTCTTCATGGTAAAACAAAGAACCAAGGTATTAGAAGAGGTTACCAGTAAAGGTACTTCTGTTAAATTGAAATGCAAAATGATGATGTGTTTATTGGGTATAAACCAAATCATTTTTTACCAACATATTAGGAGAATGGTATAAAATATCATTTGTATTAACTTATTATTTATAGAGCCTTTAGTTTTACAACCATTGACAAGGCATATTGTAACAAATTTAACTAATGTTGAATCATCGACAAAGAGTTGCTATCCAAAATGCCTTGTATTAGAAATAAATAAAATAATTTAGCATGCATGAATTTATTTGTGGGAGGAGGTGGAAGAACTTATTTGAAATTGATTTTAAAATTGTTAAGAAGTGCAATAAAAGTTATTTGCCACCCAACCATCGTACCAGTTTTTAAATTACAGACCAATGTTAGCTTGCGAATGAACTAGCTTTTGGTGGCTTGTATTACCTAGTAGTCTAGTCCAACTGCATACAAAATCATGGTAATGAACATCACTATGCACATATAAGGATATTGAATATTTGGGTCTTCCTAGTAGATTTTTATCTTTTAGATTCATGTATAGTCAATTTAGAACTTTTGACTGGACAACTAGGGTGTTTGAGTCTCCTGAAAGCCTTGTTTTTCCCTTGTGACCTCTCACTGTACCCCATCCATAATTTACATTTTTTCATATTACATTTGCATTCCATATAGTTCACCTTCAAATGTATGACTTTCTTGAAAAGTTTAACCTTTTGATTGATGACTTTTATACATTATGTGGTGCTTACACTTAGTTTGTTTTTGCATATTAGATTCATTCATTATGTTTTAAACATATCATAATACACATCACATTTTACATCATCATATCATTAGTACATCACATACATACATAGTTCCATCAATACATAATAGATCTATCATATAAAAAACATTCATCTCACATACATGCATCATCATATCACATCATCAACATCAACTGGGGGGGGTTCAATGTCTTAGTCCTTCCCCAATAATCACATCAAGTAATCAATAAACTTGGGGATGTTCAAGGTATCACACCTTCCCCCGACCATCAATTAAACGAAAATACAACTTGGGGAAATCAAGGTATCATAACCTTCCCCACCAATCAATCAATTCAACCAACCCAACAAAGGACTTAATCAATCAAGTGCTTTTGCTTCACCATCAAGACTTTGGTATGGTTTTATCAATAAAAATATTTAATCAACACATCAACCGCTAGGTTCAAAAGGTTGCATCCTCTTGTCAAAGGTTGCACCCATTGCCTTGCATTCACATCAATCAAAAAATCAACTATTGGGTTCAAAATATTATATTCTTTTGTCAAAGGTTGTGCCCTTTGCCTCGCATTCACATCAATCAAATCAATCACCAAACTCAAAAGGTTGTGTCCTTTTGTCAAAGGTTGCACCCTTTGCCTCTCCATCTCCAAATTCAAATTCTAGTTCAAATGCTCCAAAGGTACCCAAATATATTTTTTCAATCAATTCAAAAAGCTCCAAAGGTACCCAACTCCTTTGGTCACAATATAGTTCAAAAAGCTCCAAGGGACCAAACCCCCTTGTGTTCACAATTTCAATCAAAATCCCCAAAGACACCTAACCCCTTTGGTCAAATTTCAATCAAAAGGTTCCAAAGGCACTTAACCCCTTTGGTCAAGTCTCAATTCAAAAGGCTCCAAAGTTACTTAACCCCTTTGGTCATATATCAATTCAAAAGGCTCCAAAGGCACTTAACCCCTTTGGTCACATTTCAATTCAAAATGCTCCAAAGGCACCTAACCCCTTTGGTCAAATCAATTCAAAAGGCTCCAAAGGAACTTAACTCCCTTTGGTCATAGTTTCAATCAAAAGGCTCCAAAGGCACTTAACCCCTTTGGTCACATCTCAATTCAAAATGCTCCAAAGGTACTAAACCCCTTTGGTCACATTTTAATTCAACAAGCTCTAAAGGGCCTAACCCCTTTGGTCCAACGATCCTCAAGTGAACCTTGTATCTAGTGATCTACTCTAGTCACCTAGTAGTTGCAGTGACTATTTATCCATGAAATCCGGTAGGATGGCAAAATTACCATTAGAACACTTGGGTAGATGTCATCCAATTGTAGCACAAAAATCCCTAAAGGCACCTAACCCCTTTGGTCATAGTTTAAAACAAAATGATCCAAATGCACTTAACCCCTTTGGTAAAATCAATTCAAAAAGCTCGAGTAAATCTAGTATCTAGTGATTTGATCTAGTCATATAACAGTTGCAACGATTTGTTATCCATGCAATCTGATAGGATGAATAAATTACTATAAGGTCACTCATAAAAAAATAAAAATAAAAAATTTTGCAAAATCAAAAATTAGTCCACACAAAGGTGCCCTGAGTCGATAGGACCTCAAAAATATCAAGGTTGCTCACATCCAAGATCATCATCTTATTATAGTCAAGCGACTCATCATTTTTCTCATTTTTCATCTCCTCTATCAACTCATCGTTTGAGGGGGTAGTCATATAATTACAAAATTCATAATCAAACACTCAATAATGCAATTTGTGTTTGTCCAAAAATCATTACCAAAGATAATCATATGCCCTTATTACTTGGGGTAAACAACCAACAAAAATAAACTAAAAAAAAACAAACTAGGTAGGTAAACTTCCTGATTAGTATCCCTAAAGCCTAAATTACCTATATTCCCATGATTGAAAGGTTACCAAAAATTTAGTATACTCAAAGCCATCGATTGTGGACTCATATCATAATGTCTACTCATGGCTAAAAATTTTACTAAAATCAAATCCATCAATGAGTTGGAAGCAATGATTCAAAAGTGCATGCTCTTTCCATGATTGGGGCATCTTATGTTGATTTGTTTAATGAATATCATTAACCATCAAATTGACCATTTTAGGTTATCACACAAAGCATCCCAAAAAGGGGTATCTGTAGACACCTAAAATATTTCATATTGAGGAGACTACTTGAATGGACTCCTTTAAGACCACATAACCCACCTTGGGTAGCTTCAGGGCTAAAACAATGGTTTTCACCACTTTAAAAGACATAATTCCTCATAAAATTATGGTTGTCTTGACTCGAAACGACTGCAAACCATGGTCATCTTGACCCGAGATGGCCACCAAAAGCAAGTTTAAAAATAAAAGGGTGTATAACTAGTAGCCAAAACTACCATTTAACCCCACGTGTTATCTCATAAAATGCATTAAGTACCTCGTATGGGCCAAAATTAGAAAAAACACGCACCATTATCAATCGCATGAGATTTCAAAGATAAGCATTTACTTTTCTTAATGTGAACTACCTCTTTGCTTTTTCATGCAAGGTGCTTTTACCATTTTTAGCTTCCATCCAAGAAGTCTATAAAATGGCACTCACACCTCAGTTACAAAATCTGGAATTAATTTTTTTGAGCAATAAAGTGTTTCCAAAATCATACCTTGAGCGCAAGCTTTCATGCAATGAAGTGCTACCATTTTTTATTCTCCAAGCCCTCCTATTGTTGAGACCATACTATCATATTATTTCAAGGGATTGAAATACACGCTCCTAAATTTTGTGTAATCAAACACACCTACTTCTATGATCGATCCAACCCATCAAGTTGCTTCCACATCACAATAATCCATCAACAACACACCCCAAGGTATCTTAGACACCATCCAAAATTGGTCTAAAAAAGGCACAATCCTAGGACAGTGGTCCCACGATGGTCCGCAGACAAGGTCATCTCAACCTGAGATAGTCTCAGCCAGAGACCTGCTTTTTCCAATTTTCTTTTTAGATTAGCATAGAAAAAAAAAATTGATTTTTGCATTTAGTTTATATTTATTTCATGCATCTACTTTCTTTCTATTTTAGCATTTATCATATTTAATATGGGTCCAACCTCGGTGGGCCCTACATATGCTTTTGATACGTTTTGTGTTTCTTTGTGTGCAGATAACAAGATTCTACGATGATAAATATTCTAAGTTTCGCATCCGATCAGAAGTAGCAATCACAAAAAACCTACTCCTAGATGAACCACGTTAGCAAGGAGATCATTTACAATGCACTTGGATATTTTATTGTAATCCTTGTATCATTGGTAGTGTCCCCTCAAAGGGGATCTGATTGTAACATAATGAAAAAACAAATTTCTAATATAAATAGGGCTCTATCTTTTACTATTTTATCATCGTGTTTCAATTATATATATTGTTATCTTTACTTTGTTATTGGTGCATAATTTTCCTGCTTTCATAGGTGTTGTTTGAGGCTTAGGTATTGGATCCTGATCACCCCTCACTTCATTAGATGTTTTATGGGTAATCGATCTTAGCCAATAATGATAACTCCATGATATTTTAAAACCCTCGACACAAGGTTTCTAACCTATTAAACTAAAACAAAGAAAAAAGAGGGGCTCAAGTTTTTTAATAGGATAATAAGCAAAATATGGCAACAAATAAAATTTATACCTAACAATCAAAATGGCAGGGCATGAACTATCATAGTCATAACAGAACATGACCCTTGAAAGTGCTCTGATACCACTTGTTATGAACCTTCTAATAAAAATAAGCACATCCATATAAATATTGCAATAAAACAATAATTCATAAAATAACATAATATTGTAATATGAAATGTAAATACATATATATATATATATATATATATATATATATATATATATATATATATATATATATATCAAAAAATCATAATACATAAGCATTGGACTCTTCAAGGGGGCAACCTCCTTAAATAATTTGATTCAATATGCAAAAATATGCATTCGTTTATGCACCATTGTCTTTTAAAGATGTATTTTATGCAACCTTAATCTAGTGCTCAATATTTGGATTACATGTAAAGTGTCACCTGAGCTAGAATCTTCTACCAAATAAATAGTTACATTTTTTTAATGGTTACATGAAATGATCCCACTTGTGTAGGTATCTCAAGTGCCACATACCATTACAAAATATTGTAAAATATCATTAGAATTATATCCCCACATTAGAAATGGGTCATTACATAATAATGTTAGTATTACATAATAATGCTAGGATGGGGTCTTAATATTACATGACTCTAACCTAAACTATATACATGGTTTTTACAATATTCTTCCAAGGTACCATATTTTATAATACTTCTAACACCTCCCTATTACATTATTTGGTAAGAATATCCTTTGCCTTCATGTGATTTCAATCCTTAATTCTAGTTTTTGTCTTTCTGCTCTAGATTTGATATTCCTTCATGTTCAAACACTGAATCTATCCTTCTTTATATTTATTCAAGAGGTACATGTTTTTGTCCCAATACTGATTGTCGTTGTCACTTGTACCTATCACACTTTTGAGCAAGTTGTCACAATAATATAATCATTCATTGTTATAGCTTGTACCCCTACTATTACCTGAATCCCATGGCTCATTATCTTTGAAATTACTATTATCAAACTTGTTATTAATGTTATCGAATGTCGAATGTAAAAAATCACCATATTTGTTATTTGTATGTCTTTTTCTACCATATTCATGTTTAATTACACCTTGTTATTTTGCCATGAGAATTTTATGTTCATGTTAAATAATTTTTTTGATATTGTTGTTTTGGTAGAAGCTAATCCAAATGTTTTTGTGAAAGTGTTATCACATCTAAAGCAAATATACCACTTTTGTAGGACCCAAGAGCTTCAATTTTGTTTAGTATTTTGATAAGACATTTCTTACTACCATTGATGATTTTGAATTCTATTGTTCTTCCTCTATCCAACAATTGTGACATTGAAATTGAAGAACACAAGCTTATACTGAGAGTGGGGGTGAACAGTATAGCACCCACTTTTTACTTTCTTTCCAAATCAATATCAATTAATTTCCTTAATTGCAATAACCAAATATAGCAGTGTGCATTAATAACTCAGATAGCAATAATAAGTAAGAGCACAAGTCACCACACACAATTGAGATACAAGATTTAATGTGGTTCCCCCAATGTGGGGTACTCCACAAGATAATCTCCTTATAATATTTCACACAAAAATAAGGATCTTATTAAATACAATGTTTACTTTGATCTGCTCAAATCTAGGTAATACACTCATCTACTCAGGTAGGCAATCCACTGATCTGCTCAACTAGGCAACACACTGATCTTCTCAAGTAGACAATCCACTGATCTACTCAGCTAGGCAACACACTAATCTCCTCAAGTAGGCAATCCATTGATCTACTCAGCTAGGCAACACACTGATCTACTCAGGTAGGCAATCCACTACTCTACTCAGCTATGCAACACATTGATTTTCTCAGGTAGACAATCCACTGATCTACTTAGCTAGGCAACACATTGATCTGCTTAGGTAGGCACTTCACTGATATACTCAGCTAGGTGACACACTGATCTTCTTAGGTAGGCAATCCACTAATCTACTCAACAAGATCACACATAACTTGTCCAACTCTACTCAACAAGCTCAAACAGAACTTGTCCAAATATGCTCAACAAGATCACACAGAACTTGTCCAAATCTATTCAACAAGCTCACATAGAACTTGTCCAAATCTGCTCAACAAGTTCACACAGAACTCATCCAAATCTGCTCAACAAGCTCACATAGAAGTTCTCCAAATATGCTCAACAAGATCACACAAAAATTTTCCAAATATGCTCAACAAGTTTACACAGAACTCATCTAAATCTACTCAACAAGCTCACAAATAACTTGTCCAAATTTTCTCAACAAGTTCACACAAAATTCGTCCAAATCTGCTCAACAATATCACACATAACTTATCCAAATCTGCTTAACAAGCTCACACAGAACTTGTCCAAATCTGCTCAACAAGTTCACATAGAACTCGTCCAAATATTCTCAACAAGCTCACACATAACTTGTCCAAATCTATCCCAAAATCCTTCTCAAAGGCTCAATCAATCATACTCAAGTAGTACTCAAATCTCATCCACAAATCTTATGAAGGCAAGGCTCAAATATGAACTCAACAATGAATAGTAATACACTCTTCAAAGGATGACAACTATGATCCACAATGATCTCAACTTAAATCAATCTCATAGAAGCATAAAGAGAATTGTTAGAGACTCAATATGTTCTATACTCAAATACAATATATTTCTCAACTCAAATCCAGAATATAGAATAGTTTGTTTCATGGAACTTGAACAACCACTTCACACAATCACTTGACTAGGCTCAAACAACTCTTCTCAACCAACTACCACAAGGAACAAATATTTCTTACAAAACCTAGTCCAAGCATGTATCAACCAACTCAAATGTTTCCAAAAATTCTCAACCACAAATATCACATAACAATGATACTCATGTTCTTCTCAAGTTCAAGTTATTTGCATAACCAATGGGTTTCAACAACAATGCTAATAAAACATTCTTCACATAACAATGATACTAATGTTCTTCTCAAGTTCAATTTCTTTGCATAACCAATGGGCTTCAACAAAAATGCTAATAAAACATTCTTCACATAACAATGATACTCATGTTCTTTTCAAGTTCTTTGCATAACCAATGGGCTTTAACAACTATGCTTATAAAACAAGGTTTAACCACAACTCTCAAACAAGAAAACCTTAAAGCATTCAACCAACCACTTTTGAAAAGGAAACCACAAACAATACTTTTCTCTCCAATGATATTTCAAAAATAAACCACCATAATCAATCAATAGGAGAATGTGCACATACCTTTTATGAAGATGAAGAAACACCTTTGGAAATCTGCCACACTCAACACACTTTGAAAAAGAACAAAACAACCTTCACTTTGAACCCCTTTACAAAAATAGAAATATCTCTTTACATACATATTATTTCTCCATCCAATAAAGTTAATCAAATATCCCTCAAAATAAGCTTTCCAACGATATATAATATGGTCTACTTCTAAAAGAGGAAAACACCAAAAATTTCTCTTTTTCTAAAAGTTCCTTTCAACCCTTATATCTTGCCTTCAAGTAAATAAAAATTTAATCAAACATTATTCCCTTAGCATCACCTTATTCCTCCAACATTAGGCAATAATAAAAAATATTCAATAAAACGTTTACTTACCTCTTAGAGGGAATCGAACCCTCATCACTGCCCACTTAACACCACAACCGCAGCACCAAAGACCATGTGAGCTATTTGCTCACATAGGACAAAGAGCAAAAATGCTTCCTATATTTTGCTGCCATTGCTCATGCCAAAAACGTGTGCCAAATGCTCTTCTTCCACACTCTACGAAAATCAAACCCGGTGGGAATCGAACGCATGCCCTATCGTAACCAAAAACTCCACGCTTCTCAAACTCACCATTGGACCACACTGTCACATCGAAGGATTTTAGGGCTTCCGCTTTTTGTTCTCTTCGTTCAATGCTTAGTTTTTGAATCAAAAGCCTTTGCATATATATATATATATATATGCAACCTTCCTTTAATTTCACATACATCAACACCTTTAATTATTAATTTCCTTTTGATGGCGCATGGTTTTTATGACGTTGACGATGACTTTAATTTTAATTTTAAAATTTAAATTTTAAATAATTAAAATTTAAACTAAATATTTAAAATTAAATATCTCCATCACCGGGGCACATTTTTTGAGGAAACGAAAAGCCAACCTGGGTTTTAAGAAAAACCCATTTCAAATCTACCATCCATAGTTTTAAATAAAACATTTTATTTTGCCTACCTTGGTTTTCACAAAAACCCTGTATATATCCATGCTTTCCAAAAGATCATAAATGCTTATTTATGAAATACTTTGGTTACCAAAACTCAATGTGATCCATGTGACATCAATGATCCATGTGACATCAATGACAACATAAAATACCTCAAATTTTCAACAAACTCCCCCTTTGTAATTGATGGCAACACATCTAATGCAAATCACCACAGTCACTGCAAAAACTATTTTTGAGAATCAAAGTTGCTCCCCCTGATTCAATACTCTCTTTGGAGGATGCTCCCCCTAACTCAATGCTCTCTTTGGAGGTTGATCCCCCTAACTCAAATCTCTCTCCCTTAGTCAAATCTATCCCCCTTTGACATCAATGGCAAAAGGGACACCTATGGGGCTAAAAGATATGACTCTTAAGCTTAGCCCCCTTACCACCTTTTCTCTTGAGGTGATTAATTTTGGGGTGGGAGTAATTTTACTCCCATATTACATTATTTCTTTCCTCTATCAACTTCCTTCCATGTTTTTTTGATATCCTTCTCTTGATGAATTACTTGATCTTCTTGTCTAGAACCTGTTTGACATTCTTGCCTTGAACCTGTTTGGAATTGAGTCCTACACCATTTTGCAATATGTCCAAAGTTATTGCAATTAAAACACTTGATATTGTAGCCTTTGTATGGTGCCCAAATCTTGAATTCTTTCTTTAAATAATTTCCATATCCATTCCTTTCTTGAACCTTGTATTGTGAAGCTCTGTTTTCATGACCATTATGATCATGACTTCTGAATTGTGTAGCTCTAAAACCAAAACCATTTTGCTCATTTTCTTTGCATTGATAAGCTCTATGACCAATCATGTTGCATAAGAAGCAATGTCCCTAAAAACCATACCTTCTTCCTTTGAATTTTCTTCTAGAAAAATCAAAATTCTTTGATCCATGGACCCTGTAGTGTATAGCCCTGTGTCCAAATCCATTACAAGAAAAACAATGTCCTTGAAAAGCCCTTTGTTCATGCCTTAGTTCCTCATACCTTTCTTGACCATTTTCCCTATGATAATTTTCAACTTGTGCATTTCATCCTTGAACCTTCTTTGTAGTATCTAAATCCGTTTCCTTAATTTCTTCCTTGCTTTCCTCTTCAAGTATTTCTTTTCCTTTTGAACTTGATTCACCTATCTCAAAACAAGATCCAAACTAAATATTTGGAGCCATAGTAAATTTGGAACTTTCTTCATAAAACTTAGGTGCTTCCTTGCTTTCATTTTTTATAACTTCCTTTCCTTTTGAGTGTGATTCTCCAAACCTGAAATATGAGACTTTTGGTGCTTTGGAATCTACCTCTTCTTTCTCTTCATTTGTGTCAAGTAGTAAATTGGCACACATCTATATAACCTCTAAACTGCAAGTATCCATTTTTGCTGCTTATTTTTATTTGGGAATTATTTCTTCCTTATAGATTTCTGAAATAGAGCCTCATGATACAAATATAGGTCCTTGTATACTTATTTTTTATTTCCCTTCTTCATAACCAAGCCCTGTCTTTATAAATGGATCTCGTTGTAAATCCAAAAAATTATCTAGAGTTTTTGAATTCCTTTGAAATCATGTTAACTCATTTATATAGGTTCCCAAAAAATTTTGATCTTCTTGTTCTAACTGTTTACACCTTTCTTTCTTCTCCTTCAATTGCTCAGAAATAGTGATGTCGAGCTCTTTTGTTTCTTGAAGCTCTTTTTCCAAATCTTAAATGTGTTGATTAAACATCATTTTGACATTTTCATTTACATGCACCTTATTTTCAAGCCTCTTGATTTTCCTTTCCAATATTATCATTTTATTTTCTTATTTTTTGGATTCCTCTTCTTCATCATCACTGCTGCTAGAATTGTCACTAGAACTGCTACTAGAAATTTACTGGAACTATTGCTTTATTTTTCAACAAATGAACTTTCCTTGTTGCAATTGATGTAGTATGTGCAATCATCATCTATATGCCAAAAATCTCCATATATGAAGCATTTTAGTATCCTTAGACCCTTCTTGTATCTATTTTTTTGCTCAATGGCTATGGCAAGCTCTTCATGTCTTTCTTCAATAGATATATCCTCTTCTTTAACTTCAATACCTAGGAATAGGTTTTCTTGCCTTTCTTCACTTATTCCAAAGAATGTACATTCTTCTTAATCTTACTGGTTTTCATTGTTGTGAACTGAACCATCACTTGCTTCTTCAATGTAGTAATATTTCTTTACCTTACAAAAAAATTTCTTCTTCTCATACCTGTTTTGCTTGTATCTGTCATCTTTGTCATGCTTATGCTTTCCATCTTCTTTTCTTTTGTGACCCTATTTTTCATAATCACTATTTTATTCATGTGGACACTTGTGTGCATAGTGACCAATATCACCACACTTGTAGCATCTGACTTTCCTCATATTCTTGAAATTCCTTGAGTCCTTATTCCTTTTTATGAAGTTAGCTTCCTCATCATTAATTGAATTTCTATCTATATCTGGAACCTTCCCTTTCTCTTTCTCTAAAGCCTTGAATGCAATATCTTTTATTGGAACCTGATGCTTACTTACCCTCATCTCATAAGTTGTGAGAGTTCCTTGTAGTTCTTCCATTATTAGCTTGTTGATATCTATTGTTTCTTCTATTACTGAAACCTTTGCATCATACTTCATGGGAAGTGATCTCAAAACCTTTTGAGTAACTTCTGATTCTTTCATCTCAAATATTAGGCCTATCATGGTGTTAGTAATCTCATCAACTCGAAGTAAAAACTTTGCAATATCTTCATAATCTTCCATTTTCAATTCCTTAAATATTTTTCTAAGAGTTTATATTTTTGACAACTTTACCTTGGAATCTCCTTCATAAGTATTCCGCAACTTGGTCCACATTTCATTAGTTGAATTACATACCATGACCTTTGCAAAATATGTCTCACGTAGCCCACTCAAAATATAATTTATTGCCCTTGCATTGATCTCAACCAATTTCCTGATATTCTTATCTGCCTCGGGATCACCTTCAACCTTATACTATTTTTCAACCATCTATCATACATCATATCCTTGTGATATCAAGTAGTTCTTCATTCTCATTCTCTAGAAAGCATAATTTTTACCATCAAATAGTGGTGCCTTATTTGTAGATGATCCATTCTATGAAGCCATATGTGTTCTTGTAGAATCTGCCCTCAAGCTATTAGCCTTTCTGAAGGAACCCGATCTAATACCAATTGAATAACACAAGCTTATACTAAGAGGGGGGTGAATAGTATAGCGCTCACTTTTTACTTTCTTTCCAAAACAATATCAATTAAGGTCCTTAATTGCAACAACCAAATATAGCAGTGTGCATTAATAACTCAGATAGCAGTAGTAAGCAAGAGTACAAGTCATCAAACACAATTGAGACACAAGATTTAACATGGTTCCCCCAATGTGGGGTACTCCACAAGATAATCTCATTATAATATTTCACACAAAAATAAGGATCCTTATCCAATACAATGATTACTTTGATCTGCTCAAAGCTAGGCAATACACTAATCTACTCAGGTAGGCAATCCAATGATCTGCTCAGCTAAGCAACATATTGATCTGCTCAGGTAGGCAATCCATTGATCTACTCAACTAGGCAACACACTAGTCTGCTTAGGTAGGCAATCCACTAATCTGATTAGCTAGGCAACACACTGATCTACTTAGGTAGGCAATACATGAATCTGCTTAGACACATTGATCTACTCAGGTAGGCACTCTACTGATCTAATCAGGTAGGCAACACATTGATCTGCTCAGGTAGGTAATCCATTGATCTGCTCAGCTAAGCAACACACTGATCTACTCAGATAGGCACTCCACTGATCTGCTCAACAAGCTCACATAGAACTTGTCCAAATCTGCTCAACAAGCTCACACAAAACTTGTCCAAATCTACTCAACAAGCTCACACAGAACTTGTCCAAATATACTCAAAAAGCTCACATAGAACTTGTCCAAATCTGCTCAACAAATTCACATAGAACTTGTCCAAATCTACTCAACAAGCTCACACAAAACTTTTCCAAATCTACTCAACAAGCTCACACAAAAATTATCCAAATCTGCTCAACAAGTTCACACATAACTCTTCCAAATATGCTCAACAAGCTCACATAGAACTTATCCAAATCTGCTCAACAAGCTCACACAGAACTTGTCCAAATCTGCTCAACAAACTCACATAGAACTTGTCCAAATATGCTCAACAAGTTCTGTAGCACCCTAAAATTGGCGCAGTAAAATTACAATAATTACATTCACCTTAGTAAATAATTTAAAATTCAAATTTAACCTCCCAAACCGCTCGTTAACCGTCGGGAAATCCGTTTCCCCCTTTTTCGTGCCATTTTTAGAGGTTGTTTTGACCGTTTGACGATATCGTCGCCGATCAGACGATATCGCCCCAGATTTGACGATTTCGTCTGGACTAGGACGTCCAGACGATCTTGTCGCAAAACTGATTTTGCAAAGTTGGAATCTGTTCCAACGGGTCTCCAATCCGGGCAGAAGCGTGTCTGCGTCGTTGGGACCCTCCCCCGTTGGAGATCTCCCAAATTGGGATGATCTCCAACCTCCTAACTACTCCCCTAAGCCTATTTAGTCTCTAGGATTTTCCCTTCCCAACCCCTGGCCGAAATTCTCTGCAAGTTAACTCCATTCACGTTAAAACATCCCTATTTTCCATTTGCACTAGTTCCATATCAATTTTGTTGTAGGTACATCACTGTTTTTCAGTCGGAGCCAGCACCTATCGTCGTCGACGAACCTGTTCAGATCGGAGGCGAACCTGTCGAATTCGAGGCGATTTCGTACTGATGCGAGACGATCTCGACTGCAGTCCGTATTAAGGCAATCAGTGCCTGAAGTTTGCGTTTCTCAACCTTTTCTCTGTCATTTTATTCTGCAAATTAGATAGTCTATTCAGTGTTTTATGTCATTTTGCATTTGGAGTTCACCCATTTAGATTAAGTGCATAATTAAATCCTAATTATCATCTAATTAGCATGATTCATTTTTGTCTCTGTGTTTAAGTTTCAGTTTGATAACATTGCTGCCATTTTATATCATTTCCCTCTGTTAGCACTGTAGTACTTTTTGTATTTTGCATCTGTTTTCGGTTTTGCAGGTCTCTGACGAATTCGTCAGATCTCAGACGATCTTGTCTGATTGCAGATGATTCTGTCGAATCTCAGACGATCCAGACTGCTTCAACATCAGAATCTTCTTCAGACATCCGGATCAGGTATTCCTCATTTGTATTCTGTAATCTCTCTATTTTTCTGTCTTTAAATTTATTTTTTGTATTCATTGAACTTGCATTTTCATATAGATTAATCTAGATTCATTCGGCCAAACCTAGGATATGAATGCTTAAGGTTAAAAATGAACACATTTAAACACATTCCAAAACCTAGGCGTGGAAGCTGCCGTTAAATGTTTCCTGGTGAACCCACCATCCGTCGAAAAATCATCAAAATACACCTCCCTTGAGAGGCGGGACCTTCGCAAAGTCCTCTCAGTCCGAGGTACCGCGACATCCTTTTCCCATCCTCCTTTCGGGCGCGGATCCAATAGCCTGAAGGTAGGGATGCGAAAAATTTGGAGCGATACATTTTGGTGAACCCGACGTGAATGCATCATAACCTTTTGAAAAACAAAAACAAAAACAAAAACATATATAGAACAACTAAAACATAGATGCATTTTAAAACATTTAAGTTTGAAAACATGTTTAGATGGTAGCTCCTAAGAAAAGGTTAGCGGTTACTATAAACGTAGAAAATCAATTGGCAGCTATAGAAGTTAATTCTGTCCTTAGTGTGCACTGAAACAAGTAGAAATCAATTCTGTGGAACGAACTTGATAGAAGACTTAGTCTCATCTCATCTAGGTCCACACAACTTAAGCAAATCAAGAGGCTAGTCCTAGATAGAATCCTGGATCCTCATCAATTAGTTTTCTATCATGAACTTCAGAGAGCTTGCCATAGATGGTTAGCCTATAGGAGAGCTTTAGTATCTTCAGAGTTGTTCACCTTCGAGGAATACCTCGAGAACGCAGCCATTGTGCACCAGTTCCTAGGTTGTGTAGAAGACCAAGAGGTTGTTCTTACAGATAGGGAAATATGGAATAGAGTTCCGCGAGCTGTGTTATATCGAGAGTATTGCCATGAGCTTTACTTTTATCAACCAGCATCTGAAACAGACAACATCACTATAGCTCTTTTCATCAAATTTTTAAAAGAAAACTTTCAATTTGAAGAAGAACACTTCATGACTCTGAAAAAACTCGAACCTATTAATGATATTCATAAATTGTTTATAGAAAACTAGATTATTATTTCGGTATTATTTCTTGCATTTATTGTGTTATTTGCTGTCTTTATTATATTGTTTCAAAAACAACAAAGAAAAACTAAAAAAATCAAAAAACTTAGCAAAAACTTAAACATTTCATTTTCAAATATTGTAGTAGGTATATAGTAAATATATACCTCTTAATTTGTTGCATATATATATATATATATATATATATATATATATATATATATATATATATATATTTGCTGAAATCAAAACTTAGCACCATGCCTAAACTTAGGAATGGTAAAGAAACTTTAGGAGAAGGAGAAGATTGGTTACAAGATACAACTAGAGACCCAAATGTCCTTCTTGGAGATTCAAATCCGGAAGGAGAAACTCTAGGTCAATCAGACGAAGACTTAGGTGAAGATAAGGAACAAGAAGGAAGTGTTAAAGAGGATGGATCCTCATCCCCTAGAGTAGCTCCAAATGGAACTATTGCCTTTGACAATGCGGAGCATTTCAAGAAATTTCTCATGGATAACATTGATGACCTTAATGTGGCAATTCGCCTTGATAAAGGGCAAATTAGTAACACTCAAGCAGACCATGGAATATATGTGCAATATGCGCACTAATCCCTTGTCTTTCATTGATCAAAGAAAGTGACAAGGCTGGGCCATCCAATACGGATATGGTCACTATGGCTCAAAACATGTCAAAACAACGGGTTACCCAACCTCCTAAGGAAACTGTTATTCAACCTAAAATCACTCCCATACAAAAGAAACCTTCCTTCACTACTTTGTTCCGCCAAACTATTGAGCAATATGCTTCAAGTAAACAAAAACCTAAAACAAAGCCAAATACAAACTTTCAACAATCCGGAATACAACATAATCCAACTTCAAAATTCCTCCATAATACTTTTCCTACCAATACTTTACACAACGGTAACATGGCATCTAATCTTCATGTTCCTCCATCATATGCCCATAACACTCATGTCAATGCCCTACCGAACCAATATGGGGGGCAAACTAGTAATCTGGAAGCCATGGTGAAACAATTGGCTTCACGTATGGACCAGATAGATCCCTACCGTCCCTCGTATAATTATCGAGAGATCTGTAGTCAACCTTTGGACCCCATAGTTGTAGCTCAACCATACCCTAAGCATTTTCCCATGCCCGTCCTGCCTATATATAAAGGAACCGAAGATCCCATAGAGCATCTTCGCATGTTTAGGATAGCATGTCACGACATATCGCATGACGACTTGCTATTACTAAAAATGTTCCCCAAAAGTTTAGGTGGAATGGCATTAGAGTGGTACTATCAATTGCCCACTCATTCTTTGAGAAACTTCGAAGAAACAGCGGAATCATTTGTCCATCAATTTAGTGCCTACATCGAGAGGCATGTAACTATTAAAGACCTATACAATTTAAAACAAGACAAGGATGAATGCTTTGCCGATTTCTTAGCTAGATGGAGGCAATTGATAGGAAAACTGCACTTTGTGCTGCCTTATAGGGAAATGTTGGACATTTTCATCAACAATTTACAAGAACAGATATCTTATGAGCTATCGACTGCTACTTTAACTACCTTCGATCAAGCTATAGATTTAGCTCGAAGAGTAGAAGATGCCCTCATTAGGAGAGGCCAACTTAGGAAGAAGGATGATGAGAAAACATCCAGAAATCAATATAAAAACAAACAAGTTGTCGGTGACGGAGTCACTGACAGCAGAAACGTTGCTAATATCAATGCAACGAAGACAACAAAAAAATTCATATTGAAACCTCTTGACAAGCCTCCTCGAGAATTCACTAGATTAAACCAACCCTTATCAACTATTTTACCTCAATTACTCGAAAGAGGTTTGATCCAATTACCGACTATCCAGGAACCTGACCCAACTATACCCGGATATAGAGTCGACTTGCACTTGTGATTTCCATAGAGGACCTGGACATTCTACCAACGCTTGTAAAAGGTTGAAACATAAAATACAAGATTTGATTGACAATAATGAAATGGAAGTGCAAGCCTTCCAACCTAAACAAAACCCTCCTAATAATACTCAAAAGACCATTCCCCAAAATCAAAATCAAAATGCCAATCAAACTCTAGACATATTTCAACACCCTTTACCAAGACATGGTAAAGAGGTAGCCAATCAAATCGAACATCATAATGTTCCCCCTCCTACCCGATATGTAGGAACCATTAGCGGACAATTACCTATTCGGGATCCTCAAATATTTGACACGACCTTATCCCTGGTTACGACCGGGCCCTTACATAATTTTCAAACTTCGAATTCTAGTGATATAGAATCGGATAGTGAAAAGTGAACTAGACATTACTTCAAACCAATCGAATAGTTCTGAAAATGAATCAGATCCTATTCAACCCGTCACAGATGCTATGGTTCCGGAAGAACCATTTCCTAGAAGAGTCACTACTCGACCTTCTTCCAATATATTCCTTTCTAATGAAGAAGCCATTAATGCTCAACCGAGACCAGTTCAACGTCTTCACTATAACATTGTAGGTACCATTGGAGTCGTTACTCGACAACAAGCTCAAAACTCTCAACAAGAACCAAATCAGAACGATGGATCAGCTCCATTCATTTTGAAAAATCCCAATAAAGGGAATCATGTTCCTACTGTTCAATCTAAACCCCCTTACAATATTAATGAGCAATTGTCCAATACTACGGCCAGAATTTCCCTCTTAGATTTATTAAGATCCTCTCCCACCCATAGGGATGAGTTGATGCTTACATTGAGCCAAATGATGGTACCTCAAAACATTCAACTTTGAAGCTATGGCCAATACTATCATCACTCGAGAGATTGATTGTATTGACTTTCGGGATAAAGATATCCCACAACACGGTTTACATAAGGACAATCCCTTATACATTCTTGCTTTAATTGGAGATGTAGCCAGTCAAAAGAGTTTTGATTGATAATGGCTCATCTCTAAACATTTGCACCTTTGACTTCTACCAACGATTTGGCTTTAGAAGTGATGAAATGAAGAAAAGTGATATGATTATCAAAGCTTTTAATGACGAAACACAAGAAACGTGTGGAGTTATTACCCTCCCATTGCAAGTTGGCCCTAGAACCCTAGAAACAACCGTGTTTATTGTACATTGTCCAGCATCGTACAATATACTTTTGGGTCGCCCTTGGATCAACGCCATGCGAGCGGTCCCCTCAACTTTACACCAATGTGTTAAATTTGAGTTTAAAAATCAGTTGGTCACTATCCATGGTGACCCTAGACCCTTTGATATGTGTGCTTTGGCAGAACCCGTTGGAGTGCAATTTTGCCCTGCTCTGTCATCCACACATCCTAGTTCTTCTTTTTCATCCAAAACTGTGAAACATAAACCCATAACTTCACCTATTTCCCCTCCATTAATTTCATCCTCCTATATAGACCAACAACCCTCTAAACAAATCATTTTAGAACCTCAAAAAGATTTTAAATCTACAACCAATCCTTCAAGTTCTATCCCTATAAATTCAAAACCTATAGACACATCTATCATACCTTCCACAACTAAAGACATAGGTAATAAGCCTTCTACATCTTATGCCCTTTCTGATGAACTCTTACCAGATTTATCTACAACCTTAATATCAAAAAAAATGAATGCTTTCATGCAAGATTCAAACCTTTTAAATAACTTACCGCCATCTCCTCGTACTTTGGGCCTCCCACAACCTATGGGAAGTACTTACCAAGTCGGGAGTTGTGCCTTCATTTATAAAGGATATGGCTGGGGAAGAATCCCTCGGAATATCAAAACTCATCATGAAGGATATGCTCGGTGTTATTTTACCAATGATTATATTAAAGCTAAACCCATGATGCTTAAAATGGGATATGAAGGGAAAGGCTTGGGACCTTCCCAAAATGGCATGAAAGAACCTTTCGAGGTAGAACCATGGCCTGCCCGCTGTGGTGTGGGCCTATTTCCTAGTAAGGGTCAACCCTTTCCTTTTGAGGATGATGATCATCTCATATGCTATCAAGATTATATGGATAGGCATGTTGATTTGCCTATTAAAAATCAGTCGTTTTCATGCAACATGTTGTCCATAGCATACCCTGAAATGATTGCTGACCCCGATGAAGAATTGGAAGGAGATATCTTCCATGATGTCTCTGTTGAAGAGATGTTACACAATGGATTTTATTTTGATGGTTCTATACCAACTATAGCCCAACTTGAGGCCACTGATCCTCAGAATGAATTATCTAAATTAACCTTACAAGAATTACAAGAATTGGGCGTTTCACCCGCCCCACCTAACTTTGAAAGAGATCTACACATGGAGGTAGAAAACGTCATTAAAATTAATATTGGAGCCGAGGATAATCCTCACATAATCAATATTGGATCAGAATTAAGCCAAGAAAAACAAGAACAATACATTGCATTCCTTAAAGAGTATGAAGATGTCTTCGCTTGGACATACGAAGATATGCCGAGGTCTAGACCCTTATGTAGTCATGCATCATCTAGTGGTCCATCCGGATGCTAAACCTGTTAAACAAAAACTTAGAAAAATGCATCCCAAAGTGGCTCTGCTAGTCAAAGGGGAGTTAGAAAAACTCCTGAATGTTATCTTTATACAAGCTATTGATTATGCTTAATGGATCTCAAACGTAGTTCCAGTCACCAAGAAAGAAGCTACCAAAGTTAGGGTTTGCACAGATTTTAGAGATATTAATGCTGCATGCCCTAAAGATGACTTTCCTCTTCCAAACATGGACCAAATCATTGACTTCATTGTCGAAAGTGGGATGATGTCCTTAATGGATGGATTCTCCGGTTATAATCAGATCAGGATAGCTCCTGAAGACCAGGCTAAAACAGACCTTTATTACCCCCTGGGGTACCTTTTTTTGGAAAGTGATGCCATTTGGCTTAAAGAACGTCGGTGCAACTTATCAACGAGCTATGACCTACATTTTTCATGATATGATGCATGATATCCTACATGATTATGTGGATGATATTATAGCTCGCTCTATTATTGAAAATAATCATTTAGATGATTTAAGGAAAGTCTTTAATCGATTACGAGAATATCTCATTCGATTAAATCCAACAAAATGCATATTCGGAGTTAAATCCGGCAAACTATTAGGGGTTTTAGTTTCTTTACGTGGTATTGAAATCGACCCTCTCAAGATTGCGGCCATCAATGATATGCCCGCACCTACTAATATATACGAGTTACGAAGTTTACAAGGTAAGCTTCAAGCCATCCGTCGCTTCATCGATAAGGTTGGCGAGATAAAACCGGTCCCTTTCTTAAACTCCTTAAGAAGGATGTCCCCTTTAATTGGGATACGGAATGTAGAGAAGCTTTTGAACTTCTCAAACAATACCTCCTTAATCCACAGTGCTTTCACCACCTAAATCCGATCGCCCATTTCTCCTCTATATTTTCGCTTAGATTCTGCCTTAGGGGCTATGTTAGCTCAACTTGATGATGAAAAGCGAGAACGTGCTAATTATTATATTAGCCGAACCTTCATCAGTTATGAAACCCGCTACACAGCATTGGAAAAACTATGTCTAGCAGTCGTGTTTGCTACGCAAAAATTACGACATTATATGCTTAGTCAAAAAACTTATGTCATTGCTAAATATGATCCCTTAAGGTATCTCATGAGTCGACCTTATTTATCGGGTCGCACGGCCAAGTGGGTTCTTGCTCTAAGCGAGTTTGATCTCACATTCATAGGACAGAAGTCCGTTAAGGGTCAAATCATAGCGAGATCAATTAGCTGCTTGCACCCTTAGAGTCTACCCATCCCCTCATCATCGAGTTTCCAGATGAATGCCTTCAATTAGAGGGAGACCATAATGAACAATGGTCCTTATACTTTGATGGAGCCCGATGCATGAGTGGGGCTGGTGCGGGTATTATTTTAATATCTCCGCAAAAACATCTTATTCCTCTGTCCTTCAAATTGACATTTGCTTGCACCAACAATACTGCTGAGTATGAAGCTCTAATCCTTGGATTACGAGCTGCCCTAGCGCTAAAAATTAAACACCTTTTAGTTTTTGGTGATTCCCAACTAGTTATAAACCAAATTAATGAAGTTTATCAAACCCGAGATGATAAATTGTGCCCATATAAGGCCTATGTTTTACAATTAATGTCTTTATTTGATCAAGTCACCTTGGAAGCTATTCCTCGAACTAGCAACCGTGCGGTGATGCTATGGCCGCAGCTGCATCTCTCTTGCCCTTGGAGTTAGATGACGAATATGCCACTATCATTATTCAGTCGACTCCAGGAACCCGCCTCAAATAAGTCATGCTTAGAGCCTTTGGATGTGTTTCTAATCAATGAAACTACTCCCGAGCCTTGGTATACAGACATATTTGATTTTCTTCAAAATGGGACTTTCCCTGCCAATTCTAATAGAAACCAGCGTCGGTTATTACGTCGACAGAGCAAGTCGATTCGTAATAATTGGCAATACTTTATATAGGAGATCTTTTGAAGGTATCCTATTAAGATGTTTAAACTTAGAAGAGTCTAAATCAGCCTTGAGTGAAGCCCACGATGGATCTTGTGGAGGACACTTTAGTGGTAGTGTTATTGCTAAAAAGCTCCTTCGGATAGGATACTTTTGGCCTACCATGGAAACGGATGCACATGAGTATGTGCGCCATTGCGACAAGTGCCAAAAACATGCTGACCTTGTCCATGCGCCTGCACAAGAGCTGCAGGCTATTTCTTCTCCTTGGCCCTTTTCTAAATGGGGCTTGGATATTATTGGCAAAATCAATCTGTGTCATCTGATGGACATAAGTTCATCATAACCGCCATTGAGTATTTCACGAAGTGGGTCGAAGCTATGCCTTTAGCTTCCTGCACTTGGCACACAAGTTTCTAAATTTATTTTTAATCAAATCATTTGCAGGTTCGGAATCCCTGCCAATCTCATCTCCGACAATGGAACTTGTTTCAAAAATAAAGATGTTAAAAAATTATGTCAAAAATATAAGATTCAACATCGTTGGTCCACTCCCTATTATCCTCGGGGTAATGGTCAAGCGAGAAGCATCTAACAAAACCTTAATCAAAATTCTCAAAATATTGGTCAATAAAGCGGTCGTGGTGGCACATTCAATTATATCCAGCCTTGTGGGCCTATCGAACTAGTGTTCGAACCCCCACTGGAACTTCACCATTTGTTTTGGTGTATGGTCGTTGAAGCAGGTTTTCCATTTGAATTGGAAGTTCCTTCTTTGGCTCTGCTACTTCAAGATACCGAAGTAGGAGATGAATATCATTTTGGCAGACTTAGTCGATTGGAACTCCTAGATGAAAAATGCATCAATGCTTTGGAGCATCTCCGTGCTTACCAAAACAAGCTTAAAAGATCATATGCTAAAAAAGTTCGTCATCGATCCTTTGAGATCGGTGACCTTGTTTTAAAAGAAAATAAAAAAAATACAAATGCAACTAAGGACCTTAAAGGTAAATTCGAGCCCAATTGGCTTGGACCATACATTATTACTGCTAAATTTGAATCAGGAGCATATAAATTATCTACCTTAGATGGTAAAGAACTTAAAGAACCCATGAATATTTTGCATCTTAAACGTTACTATGCATAAATTTGGTCATCTTTCATCCTTGTATATAACTTGTTTTCAAAATTTTTTATATATTTCTTTCAAATTTATAAAAATCCAAAAACATCAAAAATATTCATAATCATCCAAAATCTTCAAAACTATCTATTGCATTTATTTAAGGCACTTGTTAAATTTTTTTGCTCAAAATAAAAAATAAAACCAAAAATCAAAATAATGATAAAAATATAATAACAGCTATATGCTTGAAACCAAATAAAATAAAGAAGAAAGAGAGAGTCCACATCCTCAAAAATTTTCTCAAAAGTGTTCATATATATTTTCTTACAATTATTGCAGTTATATGTTTTAAATTATTTTTGGATAAATTAGCATTTATTTGGAATCCCTCACTTGCACACTCACAACAATAAATATCTTGATTTTATATGGCATGATTACTAATCTCTCTTATATCAAAGTTCACAAAATTCAATTAAATAAAGTTTGAGCATAGAGAATTGATCTTGTTATTTACTTAAACCAAGCACATCTTTTCACAATAAAATGATTATATTTGTAATTTCCATGTTTTGCTACATAGTAGAACTGATTTCTTGAGCGAAAAGTTTCCCCTGCTATCCTATCATGCACATGGTCTAGAATCTTTGAGAATTGGCAAAAGGACAAGCTCACCCCTACCCAGAATAAAAATCCCTTGCTCTATAGCTAATCCGAGCAAGTATCCCTAGCAAAGAAAAAGAGAAGAAAAGTTCAAGAAAGAAAAAAGAGAAAAGAAAAATGTTATTTCAGCAATGTTCCAAGCATTATCAAGCAAAAGAAATACAAACAGAAAAATAAGCAAAGTTCAAAAGAAAGCAAGAAAGCAATAAAATCCCTTTCCCTACCCTTTGAAAAGAAAAGAAGGGTTGATGAGCTTGAATCCCTGGAATTCTCAATTATTCGAAAAGCTGTGAGGTAAGCCCCATAACAATTGGTTTGTGCCCAACACTGCTTGGCCTTGGGTAACTCCTAGCGTGGTGATATATCCGTCACATTAGCGACCTTCTTTTGTACATACCTATGTCCGCTTATGGATTAGCTAGCTCTTGATAATCCGACCTACATAGTAGCCTAGTATGGTTATATGCATCTACATCATGGTTAATGAACACTTATTTGGTTTCTTCAAATCACTTGTATCATATTATCTTGCTCAAAAGTGGTAAATGAACAATGCAATTGCACACACATTTGTATTTGAGAGATTTTGTGTATCATTATGATAAATCAAGATCGGAAATGAATTCACATATGCACATGGGATTCCTTATAAATCTAACTTTTGTCTTCAAAATAATTTGAAATATTATTTTTGCAACTTGTTTGGAATAAATCAAGTACAGTCGTTTACTACAAAGACAACTATATAATACAAAAATCAAAAATTTCTTTCAAAATATACAATCAAAACATATATATCTGGTTGACTTTCGCGACGATGGTATAGTTTCAAAACCAAAATTGAAATTTTATGCCTAGCGCAAGTCCTCATTTTCATATTTTATGTTCATCAAAAATCAATCCATGCAATAAAACTATCTTTTTTGGATTTTCGCGATGATGGTATAAGTCTATACCTACATATTCTATGCCTAGCGCAAACCATTGTAACAATTTTATTCCCCATTTATTAAAAATCATGAAAACCATATGACTTAATTCATTATTTTACACAAATTATGCTTTTCAAAAGCAAACACATTTTCATTATTTCATGTCATTATGTCAACCTTTTTGCAATGATGGTATAATTCCTAAAGAATTATCCAAAAATTTTATCACACTTAGGAATTTATGCCTAGCAAAAAATCATTTGAACATTATTTCATGCACAAATATTTTTTATGAAAATCTGAAAACAAACCATCATCATCATCATCATTTGCACTATTGCACCAAAGTCTTAAGGCAGTTTCTTAAGCACTCTTTTACTTTTTAACAATATTTCTATAAATGGGACTAGCTTGACGACCGAGTGAGCGGCGACTCCATGAAATGGTCTATAATAGCGACAATGTCCTTTGAAATTATTGTTAGAAGTCTCTTTTTATTTTTACATTTCATTACAACAAATCAATTTGTTACATCAGATTATTTCATTTAAAATATCACAAGCATGACATTCAAATTATAATATCTCCAACGACATAATTACATCCAATTATCAAATCAATCAATCAAAACATTAAAAGCATCATAAACATACACAAGACACAAGTCATATGATCAAAAATATCTCATCTATATATATCACAAATATATGTACATCATCAAAACTGGATTGGTATGCCACAATCTGTACCTCGGCATACTCAATCCTCTATCAACAAAAACAAATATAATACAAAGTCAGTGTCCAGCCCTCTAGCCTCGAGAGCCCCTCGAGCTCTCTGCCTCATCTCCTCCCCTGCCCTGAGGTGGATGAGGTGGCCCCATCGCCATCTGTGTAGTCCTCGTCCTTGATCGAGACGTGGTCCTCGATGACCCGATCCTGATCGGATCTGCGATGTTAGCTGGCAGGGGTGGTCTGTCCGCCTTTGGCACCAGTTGGAAGTATAAAGTCCGGTAGAATGTCGGGTGGGCGATAGCCCGTGTCAACTCCCCAGAGCTCGCCCCTCCGCCCGTGCCCTGAGGCGTGCAATCTCATCCCACAGTTGTGACACCTCAGCCCGGTGTTGTGCGGCCGCATCCTGTAGCGTCTGCACCTGGGCCTGCAGATGATCTCTCTCCGCCCGGAGAGTAGCCATCTCGCTACTCTCTCCTGTGTCCACACCCTTGCCCTTATCGGGCGATGGTGGCCTCTATGGAGATGGGGGTCTCGCCTCCCTCCTCTCCCTCTCTCTCTATCGTGGCCGCTCCTGTGCCTGTGGCCTCCTCGCCTCTCTCCCGTCGTGACCCTGGGCTGCCTCCATCGTCGCCTGGCGTCGCCTCCCTATCCGATGCACAACTGCGTGGATCGGACCCTGTGCCCTCGTCATCCGAGGAGGGCGGATGCCTACGTACCAGGCATCGTAGCCATCGGCTACTCCTACGTCGTCCCCATCCACTGGCTGGATGGGGGCATCATCTATGTCCTGGCTCCAGAACCGTTGCATGTCGGGAGCCCCGCTAACTGTAGTGTTATCCCAGACAGTCCGAGAAAACTCGTAATCTCTGAGGGATGGGATCCCCTGCTGTAGACCGAACTGCCTCAAAACTCGGTCATACCTATGGAGCTCCACCTCTCCCCTCTCCATCCTCAGCCAGCAAACTCGCCTAACGTGAGCCAACTCCTGTCCATCCTCTGGCCACCCTGGATGCTCCCTCCATGGCCTCCAGGTGATCTGGTCCGGGACTAAGTCATCTAATAGCCTCCGGGACATCGGCAGGTCGATCCGTCGTTGTGCCCCTCTTCGGAGCCACCAGTAGAAGACTCGGGGCCTCTCCCCGTCAACCCCTATCAGAGGAAGCCCTACCGGCCTCCGCATCGCAATGTGCTCCCAGCACCAAACTTGTAGTAGCGATGTCATAACCAGACATCGGCCGCCCTTGTACACGACCCCATATAGGATCCTGTACAATCGGCATAGAACAAAATTGCCCCATGAGAACCTGTACCCGTGGTCCCGCATATCGTAGATCACATCTACGAGCATCCACGGCACCCTGCACCCGCTCTGGTGGCACAGCAGAAGTCCACCAACTACTCCAGCTAGAACCCGTGTGAGTGTAGATGCCCCAGGCATCTGGCGTAGTGCCTCGATGTTAACTCCGCCCTTCTCTAGGGTGAAGCTCGGGTCACCGCACAGTCGTCCCATAGCGTGGCCCTGATTGGCCGTAGGTGTAATCAGCCGTCCTTGTATGGGGATTCTCAGAATCCTCCATACATCCTCCAAAGTGGGAGTCATCTCCCCTGTAGGTAGCCGAAAACATGAAGAGCCCGGATACCACCTCTCTGCTAGGGCCGTCAGTAGCCCCATGTCCGTAGAAACTTGTGGCATCTCTGCCACATGCAGTAAGCCGGCCTGTGCCAGCTGATCTCGCTCTGCCTGTGTGAGAGCGGCCAAGTCATCTCTCAACCCATCGTATTTCCATTCCCTGCTCTTTAGTAATCCTCTCTGCAAACATAAACAACAAAACAATAAGCAATCATTAATAAATAATTCAAGTAATCAATAATGCAAGTTAAAAATTCAATTTTGTGCAATTGATGATATCGCCCACTATTGGACGATATCGTCCCAAATTTGAGCATAATCGTCTTCGATTTCGTAGTTCGAAATCGTCCCTAATTTGATGAAATCGTCCCCCTTTCGACGATTTCGCCCTCGGGCGAAATTGCCGAAATTGAGACGATTTCGTCGAAATCGGGACGATTTCGTCCCGATGACGTCGACGGCCCAAAAATGGCCGCGATGCTCAAAAATCATCTAAAATCTACCTAAAAAGCATGTAAAGTTAAATTAAAGCATTCTAGATCAGTCTGGACTCTTACCCGTAGACCGCGCCGGACCTCTGTCGATACGTGCGTCGTCTCCACCATTTTTGCTTCAGAGCTCTAAAACTCAGAAAATGAACAGTAAAAATGAATTAGGGTTTTACCCTATTTTTCTTAATTTTATTCAAAAATAATTTTTTGCTTTTCCGCGTTTTTACCTCAAACGTTCGATTTGGGTAAAAACACGGAGGGAGCACCATAGTAAGTTGTCGTACGATTCGACCAAGAATCGTCGCCTAAAAATGGGAATAATTTTTGCTTTCTCGTAGATCGAGAAGAACTCATCTTTAACGCATTTTCTTCGGAAAATTCGCTAAAGAGGGGGCAAAATGTAGCACCCTAAAATTGGCGTAGTAAAATTACAATAATTACATTCACCTTAGTAAATAATTTAAAATTCAAATTTAACCTCCCAAACCGCCCGTTAACCGTCGAGAAATCCGTTTCCCCCTTTTTCGTGCCATTTTTAGAGGTTGTTTTGACCGTTTGACGATATCGTCGCCGATCAGACGATATCGCCCCAGATTTGACGATTTCGTCCGGACTAGGACGTCCGAGACGATCTTGTCGCAAAACTGATTTTGCAAAGTTGGATTCTGTTCCAACGGGTCTCCAATACGGGCAGAAGCGTGTCTGCGCCGTTGGGACCCTCCCCCGTTGGAGATCTCCCAAATTGGGATGATCTCCAACCTCCTAACTACTCCCCTAAGCCTATTTAGTCTCTAGGATTTTCCCTTCCCAACCCCTGGCTGAAATTCTCTGCAAGTTAACTCCATTCACGTTAAAACATCCCTATTTTCCATTTGCACTAGTTCCATATCAATTTTGTTGTAGGTACATCATTGTTCTTCAGCCGGAGCCAGCACCTATCGTCGTCGACGAACCTGTTCAGATCGGAGGCGAACCTGTCGAATTCGAGGCGATTTCGTACTGATGCGAGACGATCTCGACTGCAGTCCGTATTAAGGCAATCAGTGCCTGAAGTTTGCATTTCTCAACCTTTTCTCTGTCATTTTATTCTGCAAATTAGATAGTCTATTCAGTGTTTTATGTCATTTTGCATTTGGAGTTCACCCATTTAGATTAAGTGCATAATTAAATCCTAATTATCATCTAATTAGCACGATTCATTTCTGTCTCTGTGTTTAAGTTTCAGTTTGATAACATTGCTGCCATTTTATATCATTTCCCTCTGTTAGCACTTGTAGTACTTTTTGTATTTTGCATCTGTTTTTGGTTTTGCGGGTCTCTGACGAATTCGTCAGATCTCAGACGATCTTGTCTGATTGCAGACGATTCTGTCGAATCTCAGACGATCCAGACTGCTTCAACATCGAGAATCTTCTTCGAGACATCCGGATCAGGTATTCCTCATTTGTATTCTGTAATCTCTCTATTTTTTGTCTTTAAATTTATTTTCTGTATTCATTGAACTTGCATTTTCATATAGATTAATCTAGATTCATTCGGCCAAACCTAGGATATGAATGCTTAAGGTTAAAAACGAACACATTTAAACACATTCCAAAACCTAGGCGTGGAAGCTGCCGTTAAATGTTTCCTGGTGAACCCACCATCCGTCGAAAAATCATCAAAATACACCTCCCTTGAGAGGCGGGACCTTCGCAAAGTCCTCTCAGTCCGAGGTACCGCGACATCCTTTTCCCATCCTCCTTTCGGGTGCGGATCCAATAGCCTGAAGGTAGGGATGCAAAAAATTTGGAGCGATACAAGTTCACATAGAACTCGTCCAAATTTGCTCAACAAGCTCACATAGAACTTGTTCAAATCTATCCCAAAAGCCTTCTCAAAGGCTCAATCAATCATACTGAAGTAGTACTCAAATCTCATCCACAAATATTATGAAGTCAAGGCTCAACTATGAACTCAACAATGAATGGTAATACACTCTTTAAAGGATGACAACTATGATCCACAATGATCTCAACTCAAATCAATCACATAGAAGCATAAATAGAATTGTTAGAGACTCAATATGTTTATACTGAAATTCAATATCTTTCTCAACTCAAATCCAGAATATAGAATAGTTTGTTTCATGGAACTAGAACAACCACTTCACACAATCACTTGACTAGGCTTAAACAACTCTTCCCAACCAACTACCACAAGGATTAACTTTTTCTTACAAACCCTAGTCCAAGCATGTATCAACCAACTCAAATGTTTCCAACAATGCTCAACCACAAATCTCACATAACAATGATACTCATGTTCTTCTCAAGTTCAAGTTCTTTGCATAACCAATGGGTTTCAACAACAATGCTAATAAAACATTCTTCACATAACAATGATACTCATGTTCTTCTCAAGTTCAAGTTCTTTGCATAACCAATGGGCTTCAACAAAAATGCTAATAAAACATTCTTCACATAACAATGATACTCATGTTCTTTTCAAGTTCTTTGCATAACCAATGGGCTTTAACAACTATGCTTATAAAACAAGGTTTAACCACAACTCTCAAACTAGAAAACCTTAAAGCTTTCAACCAACCACTTTCGAAAAGGAAACCACAATCAATAATTTTCTCTCCAATTATATTTCAAAAATCAACCACCATAATCAATCAATAGGAGAATGTGTCCATACCTTTTATGAAGATGAAGAAACCCCTTTGGAAATCTGCCACACTCAACACACTTTGAAAAAGAATAAAACAACCTTCATTTTGAACCCTTTTACAAAAATAGAAATATATCTTTACATACACCTTATTTCTCCATCTAATCAAGTTAATCAAATAGCCCTCGAAATAAGCTTTCCAACGATATATAATATGGTATACTTCTAAAAGAGGAAAACACCAAAAATTTCTCTTTTTCTAAAAGTGCATTTCAACCCTTATATCTTGCCTTCTAAGTAAATAAAAATTTAATCAAACATTATTCCCTTAGCATCACCTTATTCCTCCAACATTAGGCAATAATAAAAAATATTCAATAAAATGTTTACTTGCCTCTTAAAGGGAATCAAACTCTCGTCACTGCCCACTCAACACCACAACTGCGATGCCAAATACGACGTGAGTTATCTGCTCACATAGGACAAAGAACAAAAATGCTCCCGATATTTCACTACCCTTGCTCATGCCAAAAATGTGTGCCAAATGCTCTTCTTCCACACTCTATGAAAATCGAACCTGGTGGAAATCGAACGCATGCCCTATCGTAACCAAAAACTTCACGCTTCCCAAGCTCACCGTTGGACCACGCTATCACATCGAACGATTTCGGGGCTTCCACTTTTTGTTCTCTTCGTACAATGCTTAGTCTTTTGAATCGAAATCCTTTGCATATATATATACAACCTTCCTTTAATTTCAAATACTCCGGCACCTTTAATTATTAATTTCCTTTTGATGGCGCATGGTTTTTATGACGTCGGCGATGACTTTAATTTTAATTTTAAAATTTAAATTTAAATTTTAAATAATTAAAATTTAAACTAAATATTTAAAATTAAATATCTCCATCACCGGGGCACATTTTTCAATGAAACGAAAATCCAACCTGGGTTTTAAGAAAAACCCATTTCAAATTTGCCATCCATGGTTTTAAATAAAACCTTTTATTTTGCTTGCCGTTTTTTTCACAAAAACCCTATATATATCCATGCTTTCCAAAATATCATAAATGCTTATTTATGAAATACTTTAGCCACCAAAACTCAATGTGATCCATGTGACATCAATGACAACATAAAATACCTCAAATTTTCAACAGAAATTATATTATTTGTTATCCTTGGAACATAAAGCACATTCTCTAGTGTACATTTTGAGAAAGGTAGACTAGGTGTAACATTGTGTGTTCCTTGTACTTGGTAGATTTTGTCATCATACATTTTAATTGGTATATCTTGTTTCACTTGAATAGAGTCAAACCAGTATAGGTTGTTAGTCATATTATTGCTAGCTCTTGAATCAATCTACTAAGAATTATCTTCATACCCAATTTTTAGTTCTATTTGATTTTTTGTGGTGATTAATTGTATCTCAAAACATGTTTATGGCAATATTGTTTTGCTTTCAAAAATATTTCTTAATGAAGTTTTTCTCTTTAGACATATGTGATTTTCTAAAAGACCTTTTTTATGTACTAGTAATTATTTTCTAATTTTTCTTTTCAACAATAAACCTTTGAAAAATTGTATAATTCTTTTGCTCACTTTAATATTCTCAAATCTCTTTTGAAGAAATTTTCTTTTTAATGATCCTTTCAAATATTTCTTCAACTTGAATAAATATAATTAATTTCCTTTGTGGTAGAATTCCTTGTTACTCCCAAATTTAAAATAAAAAAAAAAATCTTTCTCAATATAATTTTCCTTTAGTTTTTAATTCTTTTCTTCAATATAATTTATTTCATTATTGAAATCCTTTTAACTCCAAAATCAATATTTCTTCTTTAATATAATAATTTCAATTAATATTTTTTCAAATAATATATGTTTTCTTCAAATATATTAATAATTTTATTCAATCATTAATCAACTTTCCCTTTATCTTTCTCTTCTAATATTCTTCAAATATTAATTTCAAAATTTAATTATTTCTTTATAACTTCCTCCAATTAATTACTTTTGCTCTCCTCAATTAATAGTATATCTCCTTCCTTTAAATACTTCTTCACTTCATAGCTTCTCCAAATAACTATTGTAAACTCCTTATATTATCCTTTCCTTTCTTATCAAATATGAAAATACATCGAGTATTAACTTTAATCCTTTAATTTATCAAATAGCTCAAATATTACCTTCTTGCATATGCTTGCCCTAGCCCATGCACTATCGTTCTAACTTATGTTGCTCCAAGTATTTTCTTCGGTGCTCTTCTCGATGTTAATGATCATTGCAATTATTACTCCCAATGTTACACTTCTTGCTATCATTTTTTCCATATTCCATTATTTTCAAGCACAAATATTTTGTCTGCATTGTTCATCTTGCACATTTAATTGTTGGCCTTTCTCCTCCCCTTTGAATTTGACTTTCACTTTTATTCTCTCTAGTTCTTCTCTCTTATCTTCCTCCATTCCAATTTTGGCTCTCCAATGATTGGTAATCTCTACGTCTTCACCTAAGATACAATATTAATGCTCACTTTCCATTGCTATAATATTCACTTATTTTTCACTTGGAAAATCTCCTCACCTCCTTTAAATGTTACTTTGTTGGTTAAAAATCGCTCACCTTCTCAATGCTCACTTTTTGTGGCTATAATTTTCATGTATTTTTCATGTGGATAATCTACTCGCATTTTATAAAAGTTGTTCTTCTGTCTAACATTGCTCTCCTTTCCAATTACTCCAATAACTTATTTTCTTCTACGAACGTTGCTCTTCTAGCTAATGCCACTCTTCTCTAAAATACTCAAATACGTTGCTCTTTTAAAAAATTTTGTTCTTCTCCCAAATACTCCAATACTCCCCAATAATTATCAATGGTGGCTTATGAAGGCTAATAATTAGCTAATGGTGGCTCTAAAACCACTATCATCAATTCAACTATACAAACATAGAATCTAGCAATATAAAATATTCACACAAATGCATACATTCAATAACACAATGATATTATTGATGAATATTTTAATATAAGTAATGCAAATACAATGTAATGCAAGGCTTGTTCTCATTGATTACAATACTTTATCTTCAATATATACACAACATGGATAGATTCTTCACATTCACAACTCTTTGTTAGCTTTCCAAATATATTAACTCACAGAAAGCTTTCTCTAGGATCAAGTATAAAGCATATAAATTCCATACAAGTTAACAATGAATAACAATATTGGAATATGGTAGAACCCTGAAGGTTCTAGCACAATTTTAATAAAGAAATAATTAAAATAGCATCTAAATTAAAAGAATCATTTTTATAAAGAATCACTGTTTCATTGGTAGGAAGGTCCCTCCAATGCATTCAATAAACAATTATATATTCTTCTTCATGGATGATTTGATATGGATTTATCTCATATCATAGACTTTTTCAATCATGACCTTTCAATCATGAATTTTCAATCATGACTCTTCAACCATGACTTTTCAACCATGACTTTTCAACCATGACTTTTCAATAATAATGAAATGTATAATTAAAGTAATAAATAATAATTAATCAGTAATGTTAGGATGTGGGATCCTAACATGCCACCCTCCTTAAAAAGATCTTTGTCCTCAAATCTCAAAGTAAGGAGCTTCGTTGCTTGTTTTCCTAGTTGAATTTGTGTAAGTTCTTGTACTATCTTAATGTCACTTTTTTGAAGGCAGGGATATATTGAAGGTCGAAGTGTTAGTGATGGGTTGCCAAGAAAAATAGTAGAATATTCCTTAGAGTGATGATGATGGGAGGGCAACCCTTGGGGTTCCTCAAACACTTCAGAATGATGCATCAAAAGTGATAGTAATACTTTCATATCCTTTTGGGGTTCCTTGGTAGAGCCAACGGAGAAGGAGTGTGTATTCACTCTGCATTGTTTTTGAATAGGTTTGTTCATGTGGTTAGAACTCACTATTGGTGAGGAAGGTGTGTGTAGATCTTGTAGAGTGCATTTCTGGCTGACATTGATCACTTAGGGTATGTCTACCTCATCCTTGCTTGGTGCATCAATCACTTCCAACATATCAACCCTATTGTTGTCATTGGTGGGATTAGGTATTTCGGGTATTTCTTGCTCATTGTCCTTGTTTTCCACATCTTCCTCCTCTTTATTATCTTTTGTGGCTTCCTCATCTTCCTTACCTTCCTCATCATTGCCATATTTAGTGCTATCTTCAGGTGTATTCATCACTATGTCTACCTCAATTGCATTTTCATCATTGGGAGAACTACAAGGAATAGTTGCATCCGAAATATATAGTGTAGGTGTAATACATTGATGATTGCAAATAAATTTCTCATCGCAATGAAAACAAAGGCCATTTTATTGTTGTGCCTTCATTTCTATGGGGTTAATATTTTTAATGGGTAATATTTGGGTAATTTTTTGGGTTGTGTAAGTATTTTGTGATTCCCATATAGGTGGTTTTGTAATTTGGTCCTTCGATATTATTCCAAGTTGAGCATTTAATTTACTTTCAGCTAATAGGGCCAATCCGATGGCTAGCCTCATGGTGTAGGGTTTGAATTTTATCACCTCCATTTTAATTTCCTCCTTTAATCCATTGATGAAGCAATATATGAAAAATATTTCATCCAACCCTGTGTATTGTTTGGTGATATCCTTAAATCGAATTTCATACTCACGCACGAAAGTGTTTTAATGAAGTTATTTGAGAAAATCCCACATGGTTGAGTCCCACATGGATCTACTACCAAATGGTAGAACCCTAAAGGTTCTAGCATTATTTTAATAAAGAAATAATTAAAATAGCATCTAAATTAAAAGAATCCCTTTTATAAAGAATCACCGTTTTCGGTAGGAAGGTCTCTCCAATTCATTCAATAAACAATGATATATTTTTTTCATGGAATATTTGATATGGATTCCTATCATATCATATATATAGAATTTTTCAATCATGACCTTTCAATCATGAATTTTCAATCATGACTCTTCAATCATGACTTTTCAATCATGACTTTTCAACCATGAATTTTCAATAATAATGAAATATATAATTAAAGTAATAAATAATAATTAATAAGTAATGTTAGGATGTGGGATCCTAACAGAATAACAACAATATCTCACAAATATAACTCAAATATATTCAATATCAAAATATTACAATAAATATTCAAATAAATTATATTTCATGGAGCTTTATCTCCAATATATAATTTTACATGACTTTTCAATACTCTGACTATTGCTCTCCTCAAACATTTGGGAGATGCATCCTTTCATATTCCTCTCATTAAGACAAAACTCTCATCTTATGACATATCAATATGACTCTTCATTCTCTCTCTTGATACCTTGCACTTTATCTCATATTGACATATACATTATTTAAAATATAAATCATTCTATCAAACTAATATTTACAAGGGGTAAATAATGTAATATTTCCAACACTATTGAGCTTTGTAATTACATCATAGCTTCATCTCCTCAAACACCTGGAAGATCTAACTCTTCCTATTTCTCATGGGAGAAATATATTAATGGCTCCACATAATAAAAAATATCTTATTAACTCCACATATCCACATAAGAATAAAATTTTAATGATTACATACACTAAAATATAAACACCTACATGAAACCTACTATATACTCAAGTATTTACATGACTCTAAACTAAACTATTTACATGGTACTTACAATATTCTTGTAAGGTACCAAATAATGTAATACTTCTAACAATAGCATGGGCATCAAATTGTCTATCATAGTGAAACAATCAATGAAGCAGTTACAAAATATCCCACATATGGTAAATACCTCTATGCCATTGTCCAAGCATCAATGTAAGCACTATTGGGAAAGAAAACCATCATCCATATAGATCACAAACCTTTAGAGTTTTTTTAGATGTTGAGTAAGCTAAGGAATGAAAGATATCAAAAGTGGGCCACATATCTTCAACAATTTTAGTTGATCATCAAGCATAAGAAAAGGAGTGTCAAATCAATAGTAGATTGTTTGAGTTGACCTTTAATCATAGCACTCACCACCATTCTTGATTCTTATAGGTATGATACTTCTAATTGGTCCACCTTGAATGAAGTAAATTTTGATTTTCAAAATGCATATAGAGATATTCATGTGGATAAGCATTTTTCTTATTTTTATTTGCAAGATAAGCTCCTTTACCACATAGGACATATTTGTGTACCATCTAGTGATTGCTCAAATATGATTTGGGAAGCACACTTCAGCAAAGTAGTAAGTCATTTTAGGATGGAAAAAATATTTTCAATACTTCAAAAGTACTTATATTAGTCCAAGATGAGGAACAATATCGAGAGGTACATCATGTCATGTACCCCTATGTTATTGTCAAACCAACTAACAAGAAGCAGGGCCTATATACACCATTGTTATTGCCATCCAAGGATTAGGAATTTATCTCCATGGAATTCCTCTCAAGTTTACCCATATTTAAGCATGGTAATGATTGTATTTTTGTAGTACTTGATCATTTTTAAAAAATAGTTATCATAATTTCTTGTAAGAAATCTATTTTGATTGAGGATAATGGTAAGATTTATTTTAGTCATGTGTGGCTCAACTTTAGCTTTCCAAATTTCATTGTATTTGATAGGGATAGCATGTTCTTGAGTTTTTTTTGGATGATCCTATGGAGCATGATGGACACTAATTTAACCATGTCTATGGTCTTCCATCTTCAAAATGATGGCCAGATAGGAGTTCTGAATTGGTTGATTGTATATCTTCTTTGGATGTATAAACCTAAGCATCCATGTACATGGGATGAGATCTTCCATTACATTCAGAATGGGTATATTCAAGCTTTGTATAGCTCTATCAAACATAGTCTATTTCATGTTTATTTTCAGTTCTAACCCTTAATACCCGTTGATGTAGCTCTCCATGTACAACCCATGGAGTACACACCTCATCCATAAAAAGAAGCAGAAAAATATATTATGATATAATATAAGATATGTTTACATCCTCAAAAAGAAATACTTGTAGGACCCCATGAAAATATCAAACCTCTTCAATATGGACCACACATTTTCACCAAGAAGGTTGGATAAAATACCTTTGAATTGAATCTTCCATATTATCTTGATTTGCATCCAATATTTAATGTTGAACTTCTTAGGCCCTATCATCCACCTATGTTGGATAGTTTCATAGTAGAAAAATAATTAAACATTGAAGAATTGATCTAAACAGTTCAACACTAGTGGAGGAGGATCAAATTGTTGACACATGGACCAAGACCACTAGAAAGCAATCCACCCATATGTACAGAGTGGTCAAGGCAGGACAACTTGGTTACCAAGGAGAATGGTTCACAAAAAACTTAGATAAAGAAATAATTTTTGCATTTGATATTAAAATTTGACACAATAGGGACCATTGCTTTTCAACAAGTATGAATGATCCAAGCATGTGATCTTTTTACAACATGGCTTTATGCATGAAAATACCCAAAAGTATATTTTTTGATCCTAAATGCACTATTAACCTAACTTTGTGCTCAAGACTCTATTTTGATCTATTCAAGAAGCATTGGAAAGATTTGAGAAATAATTTCCATAGGAAAGTCTATAATAGATATATTTGTGGACGTGCTTATATAAATGCTCTAAAGATCCTCAAAAACGTAAAAAAAAGTACTTACTAGAAATAGTATTTTTTATTTTTAGATTTTTGCAACCAAAATGCATCTCTAGCTATCTTGATACACTAGTAGAAGATAAAACAAAAAGAAAAATTCATATGTATGTAATTTTTATTAATATGCACTTTGTAACTAATGAAATTTGAACCACCACATTTTCATAAGGCCAACCTTCTAGCTTATCGGAAGGTGAACCACCACATTTCCATATGGGTGGCCTTCTAGCTTATCGAAAGGTGAACCACCACATTTCCATATGGATGACCTTCCATATTTAATACAATGGATTTCCAACACACAATTTTTTTAATAAAGAGAGATACATCCCTAAATATAAAAAATGCATGAGTAATGGATGCAATGGTATAGCCTCACATCTCTTCTTACTTGCATTGTATTTTATTTTTTAAGAAAATAAAATTAGTTTGTTATTGTTCTTATATGTGTGTGTTCTAATTGGTTATGTTGTATTCTTTTTTAATTATACTCTTTTATGATCTTCCTTTAGTTAAAATTTTGAGTTTCAAATCAATCAAAATTTTGAGTTTTGGATAAGTATAATAGCATAAATTGAAAAAAATCAAAGATATATTCTTTGGAAAGGATGTGAAAAAAGTAGGTTTTCTCTTTGTAAGTTGGATTGAGTTTGTAAAGGAACAAATATTAGAGGGGAAGCTTTGTGGAATTGTAGGCTTATGATTTTGGCCTTAGGAGCAAAATTTGGCTAGATATTATTCAAAGATCAAGGAAATAGTTGGGAGAAAAATATTTCTTCAAAAATATATAGGTTCTCTTGATGCAATGAATTTATTCAAGAAAAAAACGTATCCTAAGGATCAAAAACATAAAATTTCATATCAAATAGTTTATAATTGATCAAGAAACATATTAGATGGTTAGTCAAAAAGGGGGATTATGCAAATTCTTGGTTTGATGCTTGGTTGAAGCCTTATCCTATTATCTCTAATTTAAAGTAGAAACTATTAGCTCGGGCATATCTAGCTTGTAAAGGTCCAAATATCAAATGTTATATTAATGGGAGCAACAACTCTAGATCATGGATTTCTATTATAACCTAGTTAGAGGAGATACCCAAACAAATGGCAAAAAAGCTTCAAAAGATGCTTCAAGAGTTTTACTTACCTTTGTTTACACCAATGGATGAGTTGGTTTGGAATCTATCAAAATATAGTGGATACTCAGTCAAGTTGGGATATGAAGATTTAGAGCAATCAAAATTTCTTAAACCTAAATATTTTTTGGAAGAATGTTTGGTTACTAGAGCCTCTCTCTAAGGCCTCAACATTCCTTTTGTTAACAATCCAACGTAATATTATTATAGGAGATAGTCTACAAAGAAGAGTGTTGAGCAAGGTGCGGCAAAAGTATTGTCATTGTTGTCAACACAGACAGATAGATTAGTTGATGCAGTGGACAGGAGTTCAGAGGTCAGTGAGAGCATGTACAGTGAATATCCAAGAAGACAGAAGTGGTCCAGATTCAAAGGATCAAAGAAAAAGACAAGTAAGAAAACTGTCGCGATATCGCGACATGTTGAGAATAAAGAAGGCAGAAAGAAAAACTGTCGCGATTTCGTGACATATCGAAGGAGAGAGAAAAGGCTGGCAAAACTGTCGTGATTTCGTGACATGTTGGAAGAAAAGATAGCAAGTGGCAAAACTGTCATGATTTCGCGACATGTTCGAAGCAGAGGCGCAAGCAGGAAAAACTGTCGCGATTTCGTGACATGTTGAAAGAAAAAGTGCAAGGAAGGAAAACTGTCGCGATTTCGTGACATGTTGCAGGAAAGAGAGTCTGATAGAAAAAGTGTCATGTTTTCATGACATAATGCAGAAGAGAGAGTCCGTAGTGTGAATTGTCATGATTTCGTGACAAGTTCGAAGAGAGAGAAAGTAACTCGAAAAGTGTCACGATTTCGCGACATGCTGTAGAGTTCGAAGTGAGAACTGTCATGATTTCGTGACATGCTACAGAGTTCGAAGTGAGAAGTGTCACGATTTCGTGACATACTAGAGTTCGGAATGGGAACTGTCACGATTTCGTGACATGCAGCAAAGGAAAGAGTTCGAAGCGAGAACTGTCGCAATTTCATGATAGGTTGGAGAAAAAGCGTACGGATGCAGAAAGTGTCACGATTTCGTGACATGTTCCATTTTCACGGGCGTAAGGCAGAGAAAAGCACAAGGCAGTGAAAGTGTCACGATTTCGTGACATGTTCCATTTTCGCTGGTGACTGAGGAGAAAAGTGTATGGAAGCGAAAGTGTCACGATTTCGTGATAGGTTGAAGAGAAAGCTTACGATTGCAGATTGTGTCACGATTTCATGATAGAAACAGAAAGGAGGTCGACGAAGGGAGAAGTGTCACGATATCATGACAAAAGCAAAGCAGAGGCTATCAAAGACAAAAGTGTCATGATATCATGACAGGAACAGAACGCAAGTCTTTTATAGCAGAAGTGTCACGTTTTCATGACAAAAGTGAAGATGAAGTCTCTAAAGGTAGAAGTGTCGTGATATCGTGACATGTGTTTTCACGGCAACAACAATAGAAGAGTTGCAGGGGCAGTCGAGGCCGACAAAGATCGATGCAGGTCGACAAATTTTAGGGTTTGCAGTCGACCAAATTTAGGGTTTGCAACCGACCATGTTTAGGGTTTGCAGTCGACTAAGATTAGGGTATTTCAGTCGACTAAGATTAGATCTTTGCTCATGAAAAGTTTGTTATAAAAGGAGGGTTGTTGGGAGATTTGGTGATCTCGATTTTGTGTGAATTAAGTCTATTGTGTGCAGAAAGCGAATCGTGTCGAACCAAGCCAAGTGCGAAGTAATAGCGCGCAGAGAGCAGAAAAGTGCAAAGGGGCAGAAGTGATCGATCAACTATTTAGTAGCAGAGAGTGCGAAGCATTATCACAGAAGCAGTCTGCTCAGAATCAGATAGTGCGAAGCGTTTGCGTAGAAGAAGCAGAGTGCATAGAAACTACAGACTGTGCACAATAAGGTGAAGGTATTATTCTATAATTTTCATTATTTTTATTGAAGTCCAAGTTGCAGCTTGGCATAAGGGGTTGGTGCTCCTTTCCAGTAGGTGCTGGTAAATTAGGAGTTGGTGCTCCTTTCTATTTGGTACAAAAAAATCTGAGGGGTTGGTGCTCCTTCCAGTTGGTGCTGGTAAAAGGGATTGTAAAGTTGTAGCTTTGCAAAGGCTGGATTTGGATGGTAGTCCAAGCAGTCATTTTTGAGGAGTAGCCACATTGGTGAACCTCGTTAAATGTTGTGTTGTGTGTAATGCTTTCTTGTTGTATTTGATATATCTATTTATAAGTTTTAAACTACTGCTGGTTTTAGAACTGTATATTTGAAGTTTAAAAGATCACACTGATTCACCCCCCTCTCAGTGTCACTGTGATTATAACAATTGGTATCAGAGCAAGGTTCCTGAATAGGCTCAATCAGCTAGGGTGATCTTGGAAGTGACGCAATGGCAAGTGGTGAAGGTTTCTCCTCAAACAAAGCACCATTGTTTGATGGAACTAATTATGCATTCTAGAAAATCAGGATGCAGACATATCTCCGTGCTTTGGGTTTTGACATCTGGGGTGCAGTAGTTAATGGTTACAAAGCTCCTGCCACTGCTCCAACCGACACTGCCGATAAAAAGGCATTTGAAAATGATTCGAAAGCAAAAAATGCCATCATGTGTGGATTAGTGGACGGTGAGCTAGTCAAGATCATAAATTGTGAATCAACGAAAGATGTATGGGATAAACTAGAGAACATTCATGAAGGAGACGATAGGATCAAGGAGGCCAAGCTTCAAACACATCGAGCTCAATTCGAATCCTTAAATATGGACAATGATGAGAACATAGAGGCTTTCATGCTAAGAGTCAATGGAATCACTAATTCAATCAGAGGTCTCGGCGAAGATATGGATGATGCTACTATCATGAAAAAGGTATTAAGATCACTCCCTCCAAGGTTTGATTCTAAAGTCTCAGCCATAGAAGAAGCTAAAGATCTAAATCACTTTAGTATGGATGAGATGCATGGTTCTTTGACTGCTTTTGAAATGAGAATAGGAAGGTCTAATCCCACAGATAGAGAAGCAGCCTTTAAAGCCCTAAAAGGCAAAGACACAAAACAAGAGTCTGAAGAAGAGGAGGTATCAGATGAAATGGAAGCAAATTTTGTCAAAAAACTGAGAAAGGGAAAAGGAAAATACAGAGGAAAGCTACCATTTAAATGTTTTAACTATGGAGGCATTGGGCACTTTGCGACAAAATGTCCACTCAATGAGAAGAACCAGGGTGAGGAAGCTTCGCACCAAGAAAGAAGTGACTGGAAGAAGAAATCAAACTTCAGGAAAGGCAACTTCAAAAAGAAAAGTTTCATCTCCAAGAATGCAAATTCTTCAGAGGACAACTCTAGTGAGGATTCTGAAGAAGAAACAGGTGAAGCTCTATTCATGGCATTTGAATCAAAAAAATCGGAAGAGGTAGAACAATCAGAAAAGAGGGAAGTAATGAATTCTAAAGTTTCTGCTAAAAATCCTGAGGCTGAAGTAGATCTAGAAGGTGAGCTGGTCTCTGCTCTTGTAGAATGGAAATCTGAGAAAAGAAAGAATTATAAACTTTCAAGAAAGCTTGAGGATGCAAATGACATCATAACCAGTTTAAAAATACAGACAGAAGAATACAAGAAAATGTCCGAGGATCTCGAAGTTCAGATAACCATGAAGATAGATTACTGCTGTAAACTAGAAGAAGAGAATGTTAGTCTACGAATGCAGATGCAAGAACTGGATCAAAAAATTAGCTGCCATCAAAAGCGTGAAGAAAGTTCGATGAAGTTGGATAAAATTTTAAGTGATCAAAGACCTGCTGGCATCAAATTTGGTCTAGGCTTCATGGAAGGAGAATCGTCAAATGGACCAAAAGCCAAAAATGTAGAAACTGTAAGGAATGAAGAGAAGAAACAGGTGATGAAAGAAAAACAACTCAGGCAAATAAAAGTGGTAATGCCTGGCCCGAAAAGAGAACTGACAATGATGGATTTACCAAGGTCACACATCAAAAGAAAAGAAGATCTATGGCTTCTACAACAACCTAGCAAAAACCATCTTTCAGGTTCAATCATTTCTTTTCTGGTTTCTGTTTCAAGTGTAATGGTTATGGGCATAAAATTGCAGATTGCAAGTATAATGTAGGACCAAGAAATCTCTTCAATAGAAATGCTTTTTCACCGTTAAATTATGCAGTAGAATGTTTTAATTGTCATAACTTTGGACATATTGCAAGAAACTGTCGTAGTCCTTTAGCTGCAAATCAACCTCGAGAAAAGAAAATTTCAACCAAATAGGACAAGACAAAATAGAAATCCTTCGAAAGATATACTCAAGATACTTGGAAAAGGAAAGTCCAAACTAGAGCCCAATACGGTAGCCAAATCGAGTGGAAACAGAAAGAGCAACCTCGGGAAGAAAAGGAATCCCTAATAGTTCAAACAGCTTTCAAGGCACAGAGTAAAAGGGTACCATGGATACTTGACAACGGATGCTCAAGTCATATGACAGGTGATAAACAAAAATTTGAAAAATTACAGAAATATGAGGGTGGTTCTGTAAAATTTGGAAATAATGATGGAGCTAAGATAATCGAAAAAGGATCAGTTAAAATTAGTGATGGGAAGATCAAGTCAGAAGAAGTTTTGTTTGTGGATGGTTTGAAACATAACCTGTTGAGTGTCGATCAGATCTGTGATAAAGGACATGAAGTTGTTTTCAAGAAGCGGGGTTGTGAAGTCAGGAAATCAAACAGTGGAAAATTGATAGCTACTGGATCAAGGACATCTGGCAACCTGTACACACTCTCAAAAACTTTAGAAGGTAATTGTTTCATTGGACAGGAAGAAGAAAAGCGGCTATGGCACAAGAGGCTTGGACACATTAGTTTTGATAATCTAGTGAAAATCAGCTCGAAACAGGCAGTAAGAGACATTCCAACCATTAGAAAACCTTCAAATAGCATTTGTGCTTCATGTCAAAAGGGAAAGCAAACTAGAACCTCATTCAAAACAAAAGAGTACCACACCAGCAAACCTCTGGATCTTATACATACAGACTTGTGTGGACCCATGAGAACTCAAAGCATAAATGGTGACAAATACTTTATGTTGTGTATTGATGATTATTCCAGAATGACATGGATATTCTTCTTAAAGAATAAAACAGAAGCTTTTGGAATGTTCAGATCTTTCAAACATCTAGTTGAGAATGAAACAGGAAAAAGAATTAAATGTTTGAGATCAGATAGAGGAGGAGAATTCATCTCAGATGAGTTTACAGAATACTGTGAACAACATGGTATCAGGAGACAATATTCAGCAGCTAGAACACCCCAACAGAATGGTGTGGTAGAAAGAAAGAACAGAACTAGTACAGGAAATGGCACGTACTATGCTGGCTGAAAACAAAATAGCAGACAGATTTTGGAAAGAAGCAGTCCACACTGTAGTATACATCCAAAATAGGTACATGCTGAGAACTCATGAAAGCAAAACTCCTTATGAGCTGTGGTTTGGTAGAAAGGCAACAACAAAACACCTCAAAGTTTTTGGTTGTAAGTGTTACATCAGAAAAACTGAAGACAATCTTGGGAAGTTTGAAAATAGAGCAGATGAAGGTGTCTTTGTTGGGTATTCGATAAAAAGCAAAGCTTATAAATGCTACAACAAGAGACTCAAGAAAATTGTGGACAATGTTGATGTTAAATTTGATGAAGGAAGGGAAAGAACAGTTAACTATGAAGAAAACTACCCAATTTATGAAGAAGTCATTGAAGGAGATGAGGAAAATGAAACAGAAAAGAAACCAACTCTTAACTCAGATGACTTAATTGATGACTCAGAGGTGGAAGAAAACAAGAAATTCAAAATAGGCAGCTGGCAGAAGAATCATCCCAGAGATCAAATAATTGGAGATCCCACAGCTGGTATTCAGACAAGAAAGAAAGTAGTAAGTAACTACTCTCTTTTATCCAGCATTGAGCCCAAAAATATAGCTGAGGCAAGCAAAGATGATAGCTGGATGAAGGCAATAAATGAAGAGTTAGATCAGATTGAAAAGAACAGAACTTGGGAATTAGTTCCTAGACCGGCAAATAAGAATGTAATCGGCACCAAATGGATATTTCAAAATAAATTGAATGAAGACGGACAGGTAGTTAGAAATAAAGCTAGATTGGTCTGTAAAGGTTATGCACAAGTTGAAGGCATTGATTTTGAAGAGACTTTTGCACCTGTGGCCAGATTAGAAGCAATCAGAATGTTTCTAGCCTTAGCAGTTCATAAGAATTTCAGAGTTTACCAGATGGATGTAAAATCAGCTTTCTTAAATGGGAAACTTGAAGAAGAAGTTTACATTGAACAACCGAGATGGTTTCCAAATTGGTGAAGATCCCAATCTTGTCTGCAAATTAAAGAAAGCTTTATATGGCTTAAAACAGGCACCCCGAGCATGGTATGCAAGGCTAGATAACTATCTCTCTCAACAAGGGTTTAAGAAAGGTATGGTGGACGATAATTTGTATGTCAAAACAGAAAATGGGCATCTCATTGTTCTTGTTGTATATGTAGATGATATCATATTTGGCAGAGACAAATATGAATCATGTACAGACTTAGCAAATAAAATGCAGAAAGAATTTGAAATGTCTATGATTGGTGAACTGTCTTACTTTCTTGGGTTACAAGTTAATCAAAATGAGAAAGGCATATTTATTTCCCAAGTCAAATATGTGAAAGAGATGCTAAAAAGATTCACAATGGAGGACTGTAAGCCAGTTAGCACTCCTATGGTGACAGGCTGCAAGTTAAGCAAAGATGACAAATCTCCACCTATTGATCAAACCATGTACAGATCAATGATTGGAAGCTTACTTTATTTAACAGCTACCAGACCAGATATTCTGCAGGCAGTTTGCATGGTAGCAAGATTTCAGGCCGGTCCCAAAGAGACTCATGTGACGACAGTAAACAGGATTCTCAAGTATCTCAAGGGTACTATGGAGTATGGGTTATGGTATCCGAAAGGTAAAGACTTCACCCTTATATCTTATTCGGATGCAGATTGGGCAGGATGTGTTGATGATAGGAAGAGTACAAGTGGAGGTGCTTTTTATCTCGGTGACGAGGTTGGTTGCTTGGCACAACAAGAAACAAGAGTCAGTTTCTTTATCAACAGCTGAGGTAGAATATATTGCAGCAACAACTTGCTGTACACAAGTTTTGTGGATGAAACAAACTCTGAAAGATCTTGGTATTAATTTTAGTGAACCAATATCAGTTAAGTGTGATAACACCAGTGCAATTAACATCTCCAAGAATCCAGTAATGCATTCACGGACAAAACACATTGCTATCAGATATCACTTCTTGAAAGAGAAAGTTGTTGAAGGTGAGGTTAAGCTGGATTTTGTTCCAACTACAGAGCAAGTAGCAGATATATTCACAAAACCTTTGCCCAAGGATGTTTTTGAATACCTTCGCAATAAACTGGGAGTGGTGACCCTTCCCAAGAAGTGACTAGCTACAGGGATCACATTCTCGGGGGAGCATTGAAGTGTTTGATCATCTTCTTGCTCATGTCTTTATTTATTACTAAGTGTAATAAATTTTGCCTAAGAATGTTGTGTTTGGACTCAGGGGGAGTCTGTAGCAGCCCTTTGGTATTATTGTCAAAGGGGGAGAAGATTTATAGGAGAGTGCATGTGTGTTGCCAACAATTCCAAAGGGGGAGATTGTTGAGCAAGGTGCAGCAAAAGTATTGTCATTGTTGTCAACACAGACAGATAGATCAGTTGATGTAGTGGACAGGAGTTCAGAGGTCAGTGAGAGCATGTACAGTGAATATCCAAGAAGACAGAAGTGGTCCAGATTCAAAGGATCAAAGAAAAAGACAAGTAAGAAAACTGTCGCGATATCGCGACATGTTTTCTGTCACGATATCGCGACATGTTGAGAATAAAGAAGGCAGAAAGAAAAACTGTCATGATTTCGTGACATATCGGAGGAGAGAGAAAAGGCTAGCAAAACTGTCATGATTTCGTGACATGTTGGAAGAAAAGATAGCAAGTGGCAAAACTATCATGATTTCGTGACATGTTCGAAGCAGAGGCGCAAGCAGGAAAAACTGTCGCGATTTCGCGACATGTTGAAAGAAAAAGTGCAAGGAAGGAAAACTATCATGATTTCGTGACATGTTGCAGGAAAGAGAGTCTGATAGAAAAAGTGTCACGTTTTCGCGACATAATGCAGAAGAGAGAGTCCGTAGTGTGAATTGTCACGATTTCGTGACAAGTTCGAAGAGAGAGAAAGTAACTCGAAAAGTGTCACGATTTCATGACATGCTAAGGTTCGAAGTGAGAAGCTCATGATTTCGTGACATGCTGCAAAGTTCGAAGTGAGAAGTGTCACGATTTCATGACATACTACAGAGTTCGGAATGGGAACTATCACGATTTCGCGACATGCAGCAAAGGAAAGAGTTCGAAGCGAGAACTGTCGCAATTTCGTGACAGGTTGGAGAAAAAGCGTACGGATGCAGAAAGTGTCACGATTTCGTGACATGTTCCATTTTCGCGGGCGTAAGGCAGAGAAAAGCACAAGGCAGTGAAAGTGTCACGATTTCGTGACATGTTCCATTTTCGTTGGTGACTGAGGAGAAAAGTGTATGGAAGCGAAAGTGTCACGATTTCACGACAGGTTGAAGAGAAAGCTTACGATTGCAGATTGTGTCGCGATTTCACGACAGAAACAGAAAGGAGGTCGACGAAGGGAGAAGTGTCGCGATATCGCGACAAAAGCAAAGCAGAGGCTGTCAAAGACAAAAGTGTCACGATATCGCGACAGGAACAGAACGCAAGTCTTTTATAGCAGAAGTGTCACATTTTCACGACAAAAGTGAAGATGAAGTCTCTAAAGGCAGAAGTGTCGCGATATCGTGACATGTGTTTTCATGGCAACAACAATAGAAGAGTTGCAAGGGCAGTCGAGGCCGACAAAGACCGATGCAGGTCGACAGATTTTAGGGTTTGCAGCCGACCAAATTTAGGGTTTGCAGCCGACCATGTTTAGGGTTTGCAGCCGACTAAGATTAGGGTATTTCAGCCGACTAAGATTAGATCTTTGCTCATGAAAAGTTTGTTATAAAAGGAGGGCTGTTGGGAGATTTGGTGATATCGATTTTGTGCGAATTAAGTCTGTCGTGCACAGAAAGTGAATCGTGTCGAACCAAGCCAAGTGCGAAGTAATAGCGCGTAGAGAGCAAAAAAGCGCAAAGGGGCAGAAGTGATCGATCAACTGTTTAGCAGCAGAGAGTGCGAAGCATTATCACAGAAGCAGTCTGCTCAGAATCAGATAGTGCGAAGCGTTTGCGTAGAAGAAGCAGAGTGCATAGAAACTATAGACTATGCGCAATAAGGTGAAGGTATTATTCTGTAATTTTCATTGTTTTTATTGAAGTCCAAGTTGCAGCTTGGCATAAGGGGTTGGTGCTCCTTTCCAGTAGGTGCTGGTAAATTAGGAGTTGGTGCTCCTTTCTGTTTGGTACAGAAAAAATCTGAGGGGTTGGTGCTCCTTCCAGTTGGTGCTGGTAAAAGGGATTGTAAAGTTGTAGCTTTGCAAAGGCTGGATTTGGATGGTAGTCCAAGCAGTCATTTTTGAGGAGTAGCCACATTGGTGAACCTCGTTAAATGTTGTGTTGTGTGTAATGCTTTCTTGTTGTATTTGATATATCTATTTATAAGTTTTAAACTGCTACTGGTTTTAGAACTGTATATTTGAAGTTTAAAAGATCACACTGATTCACCCCCCCTCTCAGTGTCACTGTGATTATAACAAAGAGAAAATCATGGACCTTTTTATATGCCTTGTGTGAGAAGAATTTAGAAACATCAAGCCATTTATTTATTCATTGCCTCTTTGCTCACACCATTTGGGGATGCTTTTTCAAAATATATTAGAATATATTGTATAGTTCCATCAACATTGATAGAGTTGATGAAATATTGGATTAATTATTTCAAAGCCATAACAATATGTATTATTTGGAAATTGGTCCTACCATTATTTGTTGGAATTTATGGTTTGAAAAAAAATATTAGAGTTCCTAAAACTAAATCTCAAATTATGCCCAAGTTTAGAACCATATTATTGCCTCTCTTGCAAAATGTTTATAGGTATGTTTCTCATTATGGAAATTTTGAAGTGTGAAAAGGAGATGTTATCCACTTGGTTATAGGATTTGAATATATATGAAATGGTGATGTGCAACAATGGCATTAAGATAAAGGATTTGCTTCAGCCTATAGTAAAATGAAAATATTTAGATTTGTCAAAATTAATTTTGATGGTGCTTCCAAAAGGAAATCTAGGAAAAGCTCATGGATGGGTGTTTTGCAAAATAACAAAGGCAAAATTCTTTTCACTTACTCAAATCATATGGAAAATTTACTAATAACTATGAAGAGGCCAGGGCACTTATAAGAATTAAAATTGCAATAGAAAAATGAAGGAAAAATATTTCAATTAAGAGGGTCCATAGATTATCATTAATGCTATCAACAAAAATGGACATGTGGATTGCATTAAAAACAATATTATTGTTGATGTTCATCAACTATTATTGGAGGCAATATCTTGGAAAGAGCATATCGATAGAGAAGGAAACCATGTAGCAAATGATTTAGCCAATTGTAGTGTTGATCTTTGTCTCGATAAAATTTAAATATTAGAAGGCAACTAGCCGAGTGAGATTTTATCTTTTAATGAAAATGAAGGGAGTTGATTGTGGAAACATAGCACTTTCAAGAAGATGAAGAATACATTTGATAGAAAAGGAAGAATATCTTTGATAAAAGGGCAAGTTCTATATGGTTTAATTGACTTGACATTAAATGTAATATTTTGGTATTTTGATGGAAGTGGCCCCTAATAGAACCATATATTTTTGTGGGAGTGGCTCCATAGTTTGTTTTGGTCTCATGGATATAATAAAAATCAATTCACTTGGGCACACATATACGTGTGTATGTATGTATGAGTTGTATCTTGTATAAAAAAACTCAATACCAACAATAAAAACCAAACTAAGCAAATAATAAACTTGAATTAATTTAATTGAAAATAATTTTTTTTAAATAGGTTATATAAAATTGAAACAAGCCCACCTGTATATTGCAACAACTCTTGGCAAGGTTCAAACCTAAATCTCCTCCTTTAAAATCGAAGAAGTTTATTAATTAAAAACAATCAATTAAATTTTATATAAAAATAATTTTTAGTACTTCATATTTAAAAAACCAAATATATATAAATATAATTTACAAATCTTATATTAAAAATTTATTAATTATTTATTAAATATCTAATTAAATACTAACTTTCAAATTATAATAAATTTATTAAACAACATTCATTATACAAATTACAACCAATATTTTAATATCCATACGTAAGTTCTCAGTACTGAGTACTGGCCCTTCTCTCTATTGGAGTGGGCTGTTCCAAATTAAATTTAAAGTGACTAAGAAATTATAGTGCTTCTCGCCGAAGGTCAACAATCAGAAATTTTCTTTTGAAAAAGACAGAATTGATGACACCTGATATAGTTAATGGATGTTTGTTTCATTCATAAATAGCCTTAGCTGACTTGAAAATTGAAATAATAAATTATAACTTATTAAGATATCTTAGTGCTTCTACCAGAATGATGAGAAATTTACTTTGAAAAAGACAGAATTGATGACACCTGATATAATTAATGGATGCCTTTTTTTTCATAAGTAACATTAGCTGACTTGAAAATTGAATATTAATTTTGAGTAAATAATAGTACTTGCAAAAAGAAATGTATGGTAAGAAGTATGACTTTTGAATTGATCCTAGATGGACACATGCTATCAACATTGAAGGGCAACAAAATTGGTGGTTGCTAATTAAAAATAACCAATTAAAAAAAAACACACAAAGTTTATGTAATAAATACAGTGGTTCGTATAATTTGATAGAAAAGATACATTGTAATTAAATTGGCGATTTTAAGAAAAATTGAGGTTGTTATAAATTAAATAAAAAATGTTTGAGCTTTAATGTATAGGTGCAATTACAATTTTGATTGAGTTAGTTTAAGTTATAAAATTAGTTGATGAGATTGTTTTATTCTATAATTTTTAATGTTTACGAGGGAGGTTATAGGTTATATGGAACAATTTTTATAAAAGATATTGTTTACCTGATAAAATATGGTGTATTATTCTATCCCTTTTGGATTCAAACACCAGGTCTTATTTTGGATTCAAACACCGGGTCACATCACCCATAATGCAAGTGGCATCCTTGTCAATAGACCACACTCACCGGGATCAAAGCCTTCATCGTTACACCCACTTAACTTGTAAAATAAAATAAAATATGTAATATAAGCTTTTATATATTAAAACTTTAAGGACTAAACCTTTGTCTCTTTTGTAATTTACTCATTTTTTTCTAAACCTTCATAATGTTAGGATTATTACATCACAAATAAGGGTGTTAAATATTTACACTTATACATGAGTTGAATACGAATTGTTATGATAATCAACTCAAACTTGTTTACATAAATATAAATTTTTTTTAATAATACAATCTGCCCAACACCCTTTTATGGCAATCAATTCAAACTTGTTTGTATAAATGTAACATGCTTCTTAAAAATATAATTTGTCCAACATCCTTGCTTCTCAACTCAAACCTATTTGTATAAATATAACATGCTTCTTAATAACATAATTTGTCCAACACCCTTGTATGGCATTCAACTCAAAATTATTTATATAAATGCAACATGCTTCTTAATAATACAATTTGTCCAACACCCTTGCTTGTCCAATAGTGGTATTAAAGTGGAATATTAAATTTGAGGGACACTAAGGCATTGAAGATTTTATGTTTTCATTGCATTCTTATGTTTTGCAGGTGTTGAGTCAACATGTAGTTCTTCTTGTTACTTCTTAATTGTTTCGAGGTGCTGAGTCAACATGTAGTTCTTCTTGTTACTTCTTAATTGTTTTGAGTTAATTGATTGTGTGTGTTTTTTTAATTTACATGGTAGAATCAGTAGCCGCCACGAATCCGAACAAGTTGTCTAGCTTTTATGGCCGTCACACTATTCAGGGTCGTCCGCCCTGGAAGCTTCCACACAAATCTTCGCGCAGTTCGTCCCTATCATGCCACAATCATTTTAAACCTTTTACACCATTGAAAGTACTAGAAAATTGATTGAGTGTTTTTAAAGAGGTATTAGAAAACCAATATTCCTTACCAATCTCACCTAAATTGATTGTGTGTTTTTAAAGAGGCGTTAGAAAACCAATATTCCTTACCAATTTCACCTTGTTGAAGAAGACAAAGGTGTTGGTCAAAGGAGGTTGTGTATCAATTGCCAAAGAGGACACATATAAAAGCAAATTTTAGAACAGTGTAATAGGTAAAAAGATTAAAGGCCATTCAATGCCCTATTTGCTTATTAGTGAGCATGAAGCATTGATTATAATGTTATGTGATAGAAGATTGTGCATTATTTATTAATCATCATCAACTCAATTATAGAGAAGAGGATATTTGTTAGTTATCTTATGTTTGTTCTACACTCTTGAACATGGAATGTCATGCAACTGCAAAGTTGTTTGAAGCATGAGAAGATATTTTCAATGTTACCTTTAAAAATAATCCAGTTCTATTGGTTGTATGTTGTCAAACACTATGTTGATGTGTTGAAAGAGACATCAATGTGGATTTAAAGGATATTCAACAAATGGTTGCCAATATTATTGGGATGTCTATTGAATTTCCAATTGTTGTAGCCATCAATAATAGCACATGTCATATCATTTCTAATGGAATCGTCTTGAAGTATGGATATGTCATTCACAAAGCTAAGAATAAGTCATCTAAGATTGCAAACATTATCTAAAAGGTGCATAATTCATTCGAATGAATGAGTGTTGTGGAACTTTGTATATTGACCATTACATGGAGTTTTATGAGTACCATAAGTTTAATACCATCCAAAGTGATATTTTATCATCTTGAATATGCATTGGTTATTTTCTAGTGTAACATAAAGGTTGTATTGAGTATGTGCAAGGGTCATCTAAAGGATGATTAACTCAAGATCATATACAAGTTTATGTATCATCTTCGTACATAGGTCATCGATGAAGTTAAGGTCATCTTGGAGTTGGAGGTCATATAGTATAAATCATCCAACTATTAGTTGAGGTATATTTATCATCTTCACATGTAAATGTTTGAGAGTGGGTCGAATGCAAGGTCATTCAAGCATAGTGATCTAAACTACCATCTAGAATAATTACATGTTGTTGTCTATGGGTCATCATGTTGTGAAAGGGCCATAAATTCTCATGTCATATGGATAACATTGTTTAGGATCCTATTGAAAGAAGATTTCAAAATATTCAATTATTGTCTTATAACATATTTGTTTGCTCAAAGGTCATCATTGTGATTATTGTTTATGAAGACAAAAATCACCTCGTGATGTGAATCAAGTACCAAGCGAGAAGATGTTGGATAAGAGGTGCTTTGAGGCACAAAAGTTGACATTTGAGAAGCTTGAAGTGCAAGCACTTAAGGTGAATTTGATACATTCTAGTCTAAGTACATTCTATAGGAGAATTTGTGACCTACAATACAATTCTTTATGTGAATTTGAGAAAAAAAAATGTATTATACATGTGTCGCCATGAGTAAATGGGTCATCTTGAATGTTAAAGAAGGGTTGTCTTGAAGCGTTAGTAATAATTTTATCCAAGTGAACCAAAGCATTTGAGGGCTCTTTCATAAGTAAATAGGATGTTGAAGGCATCAAAGAAATATTCACAAACATGAAGAAATGAAAGTTGTTAATAGTGAGACATTATTGTAAGGCATTGTGACATTAATTATGTTAGGGATGAGTGAGTTGGAAAATGCCTAAGATAGTGGGCATAATTGGAGGCACATATAAGTGTTATAGAATATATAAGACGTTACTATGTAGAACCTGTGGTGGACATGAGGCATGCTACCATTAAAAAAATCTTCAAAATATTACCCTAACAAATGCATTATTTTACCCTAATGTGACCTTAAATTTGAGTCATCTAATTAAAATTTAGAGGAAATTTTGCCACCTAAGTGGTGATAACACTTGAAGTAAATACTAAATGAAGATAGCTAAACATATCAAGGAGCAGCAAAATAAATATTCAAACACAAAATAAGAGAGTAACAAAGGAAAATACCCCCTTGGGGGATGTTTATACATTCCACTTTTTCCATTAGAAATCTCAAATAAATACTACATTGCATCTTCTACAAGGCAAACCCTAGCATCTGTCATTGCCAACTCACATGTGCATACAAGGTGACACCTCATCCTTGGACTTTGACCCATATTACATATGTGGATTACATAGGCTTATAATGCCAACAAATATAGCATATTCATTCTTACACTAATTGGTGTCATGTGGTAGATGTTATTTATGAAGCGTGAAGCTTGTGAAGCATGTGATGAAAGGTGGTTGAGTGGGGAACATAAAATACCTCATTTTCTAGGCTTCAAGGAACATATCCCTGCTCAAATGAAGAAATAAGCAAATTTTTCCTCGATAAAGATATATCCCCATACATCATAAATTGGAATATTCCTTCCTAAATATAACACGATGTAGAGGGCTTGAAGCTTGAATGAAGAAATAGAAAAAATCCTTGATAAAGATGTATCCTTCGTACATCATCGATTGGAATATTTCTTGCTAGATATAACATGGTTTAAAGCATAGAGAACTATTGATTTATGGATATCTTACAATGACATTAAATATATTTTTGTCTTTGAAAAGACAAATTTGAAGGTTAATTAAAGCAATTTTAGGTGACTAAAATAAAGGACTTGGAAAACTTACAAAATATAAATACTTTTGCCTAAATTTTGTTGTGGGAGATAGGCTTATATAAAAGCATTGAAAATCTCTTTTTGATATTGACATATTTATCAAAATGAAGATGCCAAATTAATAAGATATTGAGGGGGTACACTAGGTACATGTATGGTGATGATTACATTGTCTATTGGAGATGACGTTTCATGAAGTGGATGTCCATTGCGACACTTCAAGATGTTTTCGATAATCATGTCATGCGATAAGATGATGATGTTGTGTTTCTAGTTGTCCAATGTGATACTTCAAGATGTTTTCGATAATCATGTCATGTGAGGAGACGATGATATTGTGTTTCTAGTTCAATGATTGTGAAGTTCATAATCGTTAAAATTTGGATTTTGAGATCTAAAAAAGTGAAGTAGAGGCTCAATGTCTTACTTGAGGATGTCAATAGATGCATGCATCACTATTCACTTGTTGGCTAACCCAACATTTTTTTTTAGCTAATATGAATTGATTGACGTACTTCATGTTATTATGGGTATACTTCATGATTTATTTTGTAATATAGTAAGGAGAATTCCAATGTGACTCAATAAGATATAATGTATTATCTCAATCTAGTCCAATTGTCAAATTCTTGTTCATGTATTGAGTATTGATGTAGTATGAAGAAAAATATTAGGATTATTACAACATCGCTAAGGACATTTGAAAAAATGTTAATGGATTACACCCATACATTGTGAAAACTGACTTATTTGTATATATAACATATTTCTTGATAATACATTTTTTTTAACACCCTTTTCCATGTATTTATTATTGATGCAACAAAGGAATTGTGGTTCCAACTGTTTATGTGTTGTGTAATAAAGAGGATGAGTGCATGGACCACCTGTTTGGAACTTGAGATTTTTTTTTGTGATATCCTAAATATGTTATTGAGAGAAGTTAATGTTGCTTGGGTCATTCTAGATTCTCTAATCATGATTTGGGAATAGTGGTACTTAGGAAGTAGTATTTTTTGGAAAAAATGTATTCCACATATTTTTTGGGGGATTTGGTTGGAAATAAATAGATGAGTGTTCAAAAATAAAACCAGAGGAATAATTGGGGTTTATGCTAGGATAAAAACAACCCTCTTGGAGGATTGTATTAAAAACATTGTCAGCTAGGAAAATCTTGCAATGATCCTCTCTAGAGAAAAAAGATATCTTAAGTATAGAAAAAATCAATAAGGTGAGACTAGTTACTAGAGGGGAACGTCCTCACAAAGGCTAGGTGAAAATTAACTTTTATGGGGTTGTGAAAAGTAACCCGGGTCATGCTGGTGGTGGGGGCCTCATTAGGAATGATAGAGGTCAAGTAGTTGTTGCATATGCTGAGGATCTAGGAATCACCACAAATCACCAAGCTGAAGTAAGGGCAATGCTTACGAGCCTTCAAATTACGATGAATTTGGGTTTCAGGAGAATTGTTCTCGAGGGGGATTCTAAGGATATTATAACTACCCCTAAAAAAGAGGAGCTAAATAATTATGGTATTTTCCAAATAATTATGGATACGAGGACTATTTTGGGAAACCTAGAAGAAATCAAATCTAACATATTTATAGACAGGGAAACAAAGTTGTCGATAAAATGGTGAATATGGTAGTTAAATATGAGAATTTTAAGGTTTGGTCATACTTCTCCTTGGAATTGAAAGAGATTATAAAAATTGATTATGAAGCTAGCAAATAAAGAGGGTAGAGCAAAGGATAATACTTATTGGGATCATGTGATGAAGGATTTGAGCACACTAAATTACATTTTTAGCAATTTCTTTATCAGTTATGTAAAGCATTGAGCACTGCATAAGCCTTGTCAAATAGAAGGATAGCGAGAGGGATATTATTTCAGCTTCTCCATCAGTAGGTTTAGCCCATGTTTATTTTTTTTACTAAGGTAGGGCTATATTGCATTTTTCTGATCTTCTCTTATTGTTTTTTGTACATATTTCAAGATATTTGTAAAGGGTCGGGGCCCTTCAACCTCATTTTTTATCAATACCAAAAAAAAAACTTTTAATTTGGATCATCCCTTCCTCAATGATGTCATGGAGTTTAAAGCAATACAATGATACTATAATAAGGCTATTGGACAATTGGTTAATACGTTATTGGTTAATACAATTTTATAGTCTCACATGTCTTCTTAGAGATTATTTGCATTGTCCTTTGTTTTCTAAGCAATACAATCATTTTGTTATTTTTGCTCATATATTTGTGTTCTAATTTGTTATGATTTTTTCTTTTTTAATTGCACTCTTTCATGATCTTCCTTAGCTTAAAATTTTGAGTTTTAAATCAATCAAAATTTTGATTTTTGGATAACTATAGTAGCAAAAATTGATAGAATTCAAAGAGAATTCCTTTTGAAAGGATGTGAAAAATTTAGCTTTTCTCTTTGTTAGTGGGGTTGAGTTTATAAAGGAAAGACTATTAGAAGGGAAGCCTTGCAGAATTGTAGGTTTATGATTTTGGCCTTAGGGGTAAAAATTGGCTAGAAATTATTCAAAGGTCAAGGAAAGAGTTGGGAAAAAAAAAATTCTTCTAAAATATATAGGTTCTCTTAATGCAATGGACCTATTGAAGAAAAAAACTCCACCCTAAGGATTGACAACATAGAACTTCATATTAGATAGTTTGTAATTGATCAAGAAACATATAATATGTAAGTCACTAAGGGGGATTATGCAAATTCTTGGTTTGATGCTTGGTTGAAGCCTTATCCTCTTATCCCTAATTCAAGATGACAACCATTATCTCAAGCATGTCTAGCTTATAAAGGTCCAAAGCTCAAATGTTATATTAATGTGATTAACAACTCTAGATCATGGATTTCTATTATAACTAATATGGATTAGTAGCACATGTTTTTAATAAGTTGTTAGCTAAGGATAAGCATTATTTAATGTGTTCTTATCCATTGTAATGTCTTGTAATACCTATTTATAGGCACCTTTTGGTATGATAATACAATGAAGTTTTGGATTATATTCTAATATTCGTATATGTTGTAAACTAATTCCTCAACACTGGTATCAGGGTAGGTCACAGATAAAGGTTAGTATCCTCTTCCTCTAGGCTAATATTGGTTTAAACGAAGAACGAGAACACCTCTTGTAGGTCTATCTGAGGAATCATTTACTTTTGTTATAGACCAATTTGTGCAAGCTTTACGAAATTATTCTTGAATTTGTATGCGATTTTGTCCCGCTTCGGTCTCGCATACTTTGAAAATTTCAAAACTTCGTTTACTTCCTTTGTTGTTTTGTGCTCGTTCAACTCACAATTTGGTGCACTTGCACCTTCTTTGTTCGTGATCATCATATTTTTCCATCTCTGATAGTATGATGTCAAGTTCGATAGTTTCATTCGAAGAGGCCTCTGCTATAGTTCTTAGTGGGGAGGAATGATATGGATTAGTAGCACATGTTTTTAATAAGTTTTTAGCTAAGGATAAGCATTATTTAATGTGTTCTTATCCATTGTAATACCTATTTATAGGCACCTTTTGGTATGATAATACAATGAAGTTTTAGATTATCTTTTGATATTCATGTCTGTTGTAAACTGATTCCTCATCAATAACCTAGTTGAAGGAGAGACCCAAACAAATAGCAGGTGAGATTCAAAATATGCTTCAATATTTTAACTTGTTTTTTTATACCAACAGATGAGTTGGTTTAGAATCTATTAAAATATGGTGGATACTTGATCAAGTTGGGATATGAGGATTTACAAGAGTCAAAATTTTCTACATCTAAAGATATTTATTGGAAGAATATTTTGTTATTAGAGCCTCTCTTTAAGGGTTTCACATTTTTGCTCTTCTTCCTTTCTCTCAATTCACTCTCCATATTATCTTGGTTTGCATCCAATCTTCAATGTTGAACTTCCTAGGCCCTATCATCCACCTATGTTGGACACTTCCATAATAGCATAACAATTAAACATGGAAGAACTCAATCTAGATAGTTTAGCACATGTGGAGAAGGATCAAATTGGTGACACATGGGCCAATACCACTAGAAGGTAGTCCACTCATATGTACATAGTGGTCAAGGTAGGACAACTTGTCATCAAAGGGAATGACTCAAAATAAATAAAATAAAAAACAATTGTTGCACTTGATGTCAAAATTTGACACAATGGGAACCATTGCTTTTCAATGGGGATGAATTATCCAAGCATGTGACCTTTTCACAACATGGCTTTATGATTAAAAATACCTAAAAATCTATTTTTTGATCTTAAATGCATGGTTACGGGCATAATTTTATGCTCAAGGCTTTGATTTGATCCATTCAAGAAGCGTTGGAAATATTAGAGAGAAAAATATTTTATAGGGAAGTCTATCATAGATAAATTTGCCAACATGTTTATAAAAAAAATGCTCTAAAGACCCTCAAAATACAAAATAAAATACTTACTAAAATGGTAATTTTCTATTTTTAGATTTTCGTAGCCAAAACGCATCTCTAGCTATGTTGACACATTAATAGAAGATAAAACACAAAAGGAAAAGGCATATGTATGTAATTTTCATTTGATATGTATTCTATAACTTATGGAAGGTGAATCACTATATTTCTATATATGTTACCTTCTAACTCATCAGAAGGTGAAGTACCATATTTCCATATGGGTGACCTTCCATATTTGATACAATGGATTTCCAACACACCAACTCTTATATAAAGAGAGATGCCCCTCTGACTGTAAAAGCGACATGAGTAATGGATTCAATTTTATAGCCGCACGTCTCTTCTTAGATATTGTTTGCATTGTCCTTTTTTTTCTAAGAAATACAATCATTTTGTTATTTTGCTTATATATTTATGTTCTAATTTGTTATGCTTTGTTATTTTTAATTGCACTCTTTCATGATATTACTTAACTTGAAATTTTGAGTTTCAAATCAATCACAATTTTGAGTTTTGGATAACTATAATAGCATAAATTGATAAAATTTAAAAAGACTTCCTTTTGAAAGGATGTGAAAAAATTAGGTTTTCTCTTTGTTAATGGGTGAGTTTATAAAGGAAATAATATTAGAGGTAAAGCCTTGTAGAATTGTAGGCTTATGATTTTAGCCTTAGGGGCAAAACTTGATTGGAGATGTTGGCATTTTTGCCACATTAAAATTTTGTTAAAAATTTTCCCACATATGTAAATAATTTTGCCAGCAAAATCCATTTTGAGCATTTTTGCCACATTAAAAAGTTTGTTGAAATTTTTTCTAAGTGTTTGATGGGTGCAGTTTCGGGCAAAATTTGAGCGAAATTCATTTTCACCCCCAAGTGTAGTGAAATACCTTTTAGCCCCCACATCAAAAATATTGTTTGGACAAGTTCATGGAAAAATCACTTCCTGGCCATTTCGTTGGTGAAATCACTTTGTTGGCAGTTTCGCTCCCATTTATAGCGAAATTCCTTTTCGCTTCATTTCTCAGCGAAATCGACAGTAGTCACAATGAAATCATGTTTCCAAGATGGGCCCCACTTTTGGCAGCGCAAGCTCCTCCCAGGCGAAGTCGTAGCAAAGAGGTAAGTTTGGGGTGAAACTCCCATTTTACCCAAGGTTGGGGTGAAACTCCCATTTCATCCAAGGTTGGGGTGAAACTCCCATTTCACCCAATTTTTAAGCGAAACTCCATTTTTGAGCGCATCCCGAGCAAAAATGTTGGCAAGAGCACATTCCAAGCGCAAGTCCAGGTGAAAGCCCATTTCGGGCACAACTTGGGTGAAATCATGATGAAGGCTCATTTTGGGCGTAACTTTGAGCGAAAGCTCATTTTGGAAGCAAACGCCATCGCCCCAACATTTTTAGTGAAGATCTTCTTTGGGAAAGGATCAAAGCTGGTAAATTCAATTCTTGTGGTGATGCAATTGATATGTCCGGGATCACTACCGAAGAACTGTTGAGTTTAAGTATTGCACCCTTGACTCTGGTGTAATCTTGTTCATTTTTAAAGCACCATCCACTTTAGTGGATATTCATTTCCAAGGCACCATCATGGAGATTGAAATCAGATCGATGATTTTCACCAAAGTCCTCGATACGCCATGTGATGAAATCACTGGACATTTCCCAATGTGTTTGCTGATTTGTTCATTGTTGGTACCAAGGAGGAATTGTTGTTGTTTGATTTTTGACTAGCCAACATTTTATTTAATAAGCATTTAATTTTGGAGGTGAAATCCTCTATAAAAACTAAGAAACTTGATGTAAAAAAGGAGGATAGACACTCTGCCAAAAAACTCTTTGAGTTTAATTTTCTGCATCAATTGAAATATTGTTGGCTCTGGTTCCTGGATCAGTGGTGTATGCAATTACTTTCTGCCTATCATTTCTGTTATGTTCATGGTCTTTGTTAGATAAGTTTAAATTCTGCATTTGAATTTAATTCCTGATAAAGAAGTGAATGCTGAAATGTTTATTGGAAGTTATCTTTGCAAGTTGTGAATGGTTCCTATGTTTTTCTTTCTATTACATGTTGATTAAAACTTGATTTGGATTTTAGCTGCTAGTTTATCCCCACTTTATATTTCTAGCTCATAGCCATATTTCCCATTTCTTTCTATTATATCTCTCTACCCTAAGCTTTACATCGATTGTTAGATTAGTAAGGGAACCAACCCTCTCTGGAGATTGGCCCGAAGGACATCTCTTTCCTTCGGCCTTTCAATGTTGGTCGGGTCTAGGGTGCACATATATTTTGTACTTAGGCAGATTCATGACCAACAATTTTTGGCACACCTAGTGGGACACTAAAAGTTCCACTTTAAGCAGTAATAAGGTTTGATGTTCATCTTTTACTATTTGATTAGAACATCTGGTGACTCAGTTTTACCTAGAAGCCTCCGAACGTGAAGTTAGTGAAAGCTTTACTTCATGATCACAAGATCGAAGGCCAAAAATTCTAAAAATCTCATTGAGTTCTTTGAGCTTGACACCCAAATTTTAGGAGAGCATCCTAGGTTAGTCACTCCGACTATTCCATCAGTTGCAACATCTTCACAAGTAGTTGGTGTGTTTTTTATTCCTTCAAGTCTTGCTAGCATTGCTACTAGCTTTCCTCCTCAAGAAAACACTCTAGTTCAAATGGCCCAAAATCTACCACCACCACCAAGATAGTTCCCAGCCTGGAACCACTCCAGAGCTTTGAATCTGCAAGCTCAGAACCCGATCTTGCAAGCAGCATTGAAGGCTTTGCCTACTTACGATGGTACGGGAAAAATAACTTATGAGCATGTCCAAGATGTGGCTTCTTTGGCGACCATTCATAGCATCACGGATGAAGATGTCATGGTAATATTGCTCATGCTCTCTCTTAGAGGGAAGTTGCTTTACTAGTACCGGTATTTATAACCTACCACTATTACCACATGGGACCAATTGGCTGAATTATTGATAAAAGGTTTCAATGAACAAGCGGATCCTTTTTCTCTATTGCATCAATTTACTACCATTCAGAGGTATCCATAGGAGGAAATTATTGACTTCAATGTTAGGTTCACTCGAACTTGGAAAAGAGTCCCCGATGGTCTTCGATCGACTCCCGAACAAGCCACATTTTATTACCTTCAAGCCTTCAATTTTGACATTAGCATGGCCATCCATCAGTCCAATATTGATACATTCTCGACCTTGTACTCTACTACGCAAAAAGTCTGAGGTTGATCTGATTGCTATCGATAAGCTTCCACCAAAGATGATGATGCCTATATTTCTTGATCTCCCATAATATTTGTATTCCAATGCATCTTCTCAATCCTTACCAATGTCCCCCATGTATCCAGTCCCTTCATGGAATCCAAGTTCATCTCAACATGATGATAGTTTCTATCCCACAATTGCCTTCTCCATCCATTCCATAACTACCCACTTCAGTTCCATTCCCAGCACTACCATATCTACCTATACCACTTCCATTACCAGCTCCTCCAACACCCTCAAATCTTGATCCCCAAGAGAAGTTGTTGAAAGAGATGCAATCAATGAACTCAGCTATAAGAGTGATGAGCAATGAGATCATGGTGATTAAGAAGAAGTAGGCTGAGAGAGATTTCTAGCCTAGGAGATTTCAACCTCTACCAATCACCAGAGAGCAAGCAACTTCGACCAACAAGGTGCCTGAGAGGAATCTAATCGTATTGACAAATGAAGAAGTTGGCCCATCGGATAAGATGTATTGGTGCTCTACCTGCAATGATTCGCATGGCGAAGAAACTTGCATGGTTCACCTGAACTATGTACAAACATTGGTAGAAAGCTCTCTCGATGGTCAGATCAACATGATTACAGAAGTCGATCATAATTTCATGGTCCCTTCCGAAGAACAAGTTTTAGTTCTCATGAGAGCTAGAAGAAAGCCGATCATAGTGGATCCAACTGAAATGGAGCCATTGAAGGTACCCACTGACCCAAAAGTGCAGAATGAGAAAAACAAGCACAAGCGAAAGCACTTGTTCCAGCACCCAAGCTAGATGCACCTATCCTATTAAAATATCTCTTACCTCCATGAGTGAAAGAAATATTGCAAGAAAAGGCTTCAACTTCACAAACAAAAGTTGAAATAGAGGAACAAGCCAGAGAAAGGCTCAAATACCCATCCTTGACCAAGCATCAGAGGGTAGAAGCCACGCAGTAATATCGAAGCAAGTATGAGGCTACCAATGAAGGAAGGGAGTCCAACGCATCTACGTACAACATTGTTGAGGAGCTAAAGAAGATTCCTACCAAGGTTAGTCTCTATGATGCATTGCAATTGCCTAGACAAGTCGACTTGTTGCAAGAATCACTAAAGTTTGTTAAAGATAAGGGAAAGAATCCTACTCAGACTATTTTTTCTCAAACGTTAACCACTTCAGCTACTAGAAAGAATAGGCCACCCCTTTCTACTTGTCTCTCAAGATGGAGGGTTGGATTGTGCATAACTGCATGATCGACTCTAGCATTGTGACAACTATCATGCCAAAGGTAGTTTGTGATGTTATGGGTATGGAATATACAAGAAGTAGCCCTAGAATCTTGTAGTTAGATGGAACCCCTATGAGAATAGTAGGTGTTATCAAAGATATCCCCATTGTGTTGCATAAAATACCTTAGATCACTATGATCCAAGAGGTGGTTGTGGTTGATCTGGAGTCGTATTTCAGTATGTGCCTCTCAAGAGAGTTCACTACCAAGTTGGGAGGCTATCTTTCTCTAGACTACTCCCATATGGAGATTCCTTTCAAAGGGAAAAGAATTTGAATCTATAATGAGAAGCCTTCTACTTTTCATATAGAGAAGATTGAGGAAGAAGAAAAGTCCATGAATTCTATCAACATGATGACTAAAGAATTAGAAGAATTGGATTTAATGGAAGAAGTTCTAGATGAGCTTCATACAGAAGATGAGTTTTCAATGATTGATTTTAATGCCATGATGGAAACTGAAATTGGTTGTTACTCCATTACTAAGCCTAAAAAGGTTGAAGTGAAGGTGTCTGATGATCAAGGTCCTATTCTAGATCAATTGTGGAAGCTCTACTTTGATGGTGCGAGATGCAAAAATGGTGCAGGAGCTGGAATTATTCTCATTTCTCCTTCTAGCATATAGAAGACTTATTCATACCGATTGACCTGGAGTTGTACAAATAATGTTGCTGAGTATGAAGCATTATGCCTAGGCTTGAGGAAAGTGGAGAAGCTTGGGATCAAACAACTATAGATTTTTGGAGATTCAAAATTGATTGTGAATCAAGTAACTAACAAGTGTGTCTCCAAGCAGCACTATTTGAAGGTGTACCACAACAAAGTTTGGGATTTGTTTGAAGCTTACATAGCATTGAACATCCAAGAGATCTCATGAGAACAAAATAAGCATGCTGATATTTTGGCATCCCTTGGTGCCAACTTTTCTCTAGTTGAGCACGTGGTGAAGAAACCAAAGATCGTAAGGTTGGTTTACAGGCCTTCAGTTCCTGATAAGAATATCTACTAGCAAGTGTTCGAAAGTGATGAGAAGATCATGAACTTCCTGATAAGAGAGGCTAGTAATATGGAAGGAAGAACACTTGATGAAGAAGAAGCTGAGGGATTGATCCAACTAAGAAATAATCATATCCCAAAAGGATTGATTATGCTCGAAAGTCTCTTTGATCAAAATGATAGAGCTAAAAAACATAAGATCAAAGTGGATGAGAAGGAGTACACTGAGCTGCAGTTGGGACCCGAGAAGTCAATCAAAGTTGGCACTGATTGCACTCTAGAAGAACTTGAGAAGATCAAGGAGCTATGCCATGAGTTCCTAGACATTGTCGCTTGGAGCTACCAGGATTTAAAAGGTTACAACAAGGATGTGATCCAACATACCATTGAACTACAGGAAGGAGTGAAACCCTTCAGGAAGAAATAGAGGTCAGTCAATCCCAAAATTGAAGTCTTGATGAAAGCTGAACTGTTGAAGATGTTGGAAGCTAAAATTATTTACCCAATCAAGCATTCTACCTAGGTAGCGAATTTGGTCCCTGTGAGGAAAAAGAATGGAGATATTCGCCTGTGTGTTGATTTCCAAAATTTGAATCAGGCATCTCTGAAGGATCATTATCCTTTGCCACAAATTGATCAAATTCTTCATATAGTTGTAGGAGCTCAGATATTTTCTCTGTTAGATGGATTCTCTAGCTATAATCAGATTTGGGTCAAGGATGAAGACCAGTACAAAATGACATTCACCACAAAATGGGGTACATTTGCTTATCAACGAATGCCTTTTGGTCTCTCGAACGTTGGAGCAACCTTTTAGAGAGCGATGGACGTAGCTTTTGGTGAGTTACTAAATCGAGTCATTGTTATTTATTTGGATGATATGACTATCTTCTCTCATAATAGGGAGGAGCATAGTTTACATTTAAGACAAGTGTTCGAGAAATATCGAGAGTTCAGAATATCCATCAACCCGAAGAAGTCTATCTTCATGGTGAAGGAAGGAAAGCTCCTGGGCCATGTAATCTCAGAAAAAGGTTTAGCTATTGATCCAGCTAGAGCTGAGGCTCTTTTGAAGCTTCCACTACCAGCCAACAAGAAAGGGTTGTAGTCATTTTTTGGGTAGATTAATTTCGTTCAAAATTTTATTGCAGATTTCACCCAAGTTGTGAAACCAATGACTGAGCTCTTAAAGAAGGATGTTGAGTTCAAATGGACTGAGCAAAGGAAGCAAGCATTCAGAGAAATCAAGGAAAGAATTGCTCAAGCCCCTATTTTGGTAAACCCTGACTATTCAAAGGATTTTATCCTTTATGTTATTGGTGAGCAAGAGAGTTACGTAGTTGTGCTCACACAGAAGGGAGATGATGGAGATGAGTGACCTATTGCATTCTTAAGCCAAGTCATCCAACCACATGAGGAAAAGTACAATTTCATTGAGAAGCAAGTGTATGCAATGATGAAGTCCTTGAAGAAGTTTCGGCATTTTATTTCCCAGAGTAAAACAATAGTTTATGTTGTTCATCTAGATGTTCAAAGTTTCATCATCTAGGGTGAGCTTGGAGACAAGAGAGCTGGTTGGGTTTCCAAAATCTAGGAGTATGATATTGAAATTCGACCAACCAAGCTGGTTCAAGGCCGAGCACTATGTCAGGAGCTTGCAAGGAGTGTTGCCTTCGAATCCATGATTTGCCAGTATGAAGAGTCAGTAAGTGAGTATAATCTTGCTAATCATTCCCCAAGTGATCGTGATTGGATAGAGGACCTTGTCAAATATTTCAATTCAAGAAGGTGTCCTTCACATCTCAATGCTTCATAGAGAAGGAGATTCAGACTACAGGCCCTTAGGTATGTGATGTTACCAAGTGGATTGTTTCATAAGAACATTGATGGAGTTCTCCTCAGGTGTGTCAGAGAATCAGAGAAGAAAAAATCTTGGAAGAGTTTCATTTTGGATTGTCAGGAGGCCACTATGCAGGGAGACCCATGGCATTAAAAATCATCAAAGTAGGTTATTTCTGGCCCACTCTTTTTGCAGATGCATTCAAAGTTAGTCAAAGTTATGACAAATGCTAGAGGTATGTCGATAGAAGCAGAAATGCATCTTTACCCCTTCATCCGATTCAAGTAGAAGCACCATTTCAACAATGGGGCTTAGATTTTATTGGGGTCATTGATCCTAATTCATCTACCGAGCATAAATACATTCTGACTACAACTGACTATTTCACCCGATGGGCCAAAGCAATCCCAACCAAGAAGGCAAACCAGGAGGTAGTCATCACATTCCTTGAAGGATTGATCACTCACTTCGATGTCCCAGATGCAATTATAACAGACAATGGAACTCCATTCATCGGTGCCAAAATCAGCGAGTTCACGGGTAAGTATGGTATTTATTTAAAAACCTCATCAAATTACTATCCATAGGGAAATGGTCTGGCCGAATCCACGAACAAGAATCTGCTCAGGATTCTGAAGAGGACTCTTGGTGATAACAAGCGAAGTTGGCATTTGCTCCTGAACCAAGCCTTATGGGTTGATCGCATCTCAATGAAAAATTCTATCAAAACGTCCCCCTATTCCTTGGTGTACGGTAAAGAAGCAGTCTTGCCCATTCACATTGAATTTTCGACCCTTCAATCCTTGCAATTACTTGATGGTGAAGATGATGAATTCGACCCCATGAGCGCAAGGTTGGCTCAGATTTTATAGTTGGAGGAAGAAAGGGAGAAAGTGTGTTGAACCTTATATGTAACTACGTGTGAATGCAACTATTCTCCTATGTAGCTAAGTTTTGTTAGCATCTTTGTTGTTAAGAGAAATTATAGGAAGAAGTTAGACTAGGTCTAAGTTTAGATTGATATTGTTTACGTGAATCAAGAGAGCTCCAAAATTTGGGCTGAAATATGTTCTTCCCATCCTATAAAATGTAACCCGTATGTTTGAAAAATATATAATGAATTGAATTTTCATTGTGGTATCAGAGCCTATATGATAGAAGTATTCTTCCTGGATTGCCCATCACGAAGATGTGAGTTCAATTCATTAGAGGAGAGGAGAAAGTGCCAGAGTCTGACGTTTGGAATACTGCATTGGGAAGACTATGTCGTGAGCTGCAATGAGAGCTGTGCCATTGGAGAGCTGCACCAGGGTGATAAGCCTCACCATCAAAGACTTGTGACTGCATAGAAGAGTGCTGAGAGAAGACATACCTACGAGCGAAGACGTGCCTACGAGCAAATATGTGTCTGCGAGCGAAGACGTGCCTGCGAGGGAAAGACTGCATCGTTTGGAATAATCCAATAATTTACATGAAAAAAAAGGTGAATTGTTTGTTTGTAATATTGATTGCATAAAGACCATAATAATTTAGAATTTTTTGTTGTCTTCTATACATTAAAGATGACTGATGCAATCTATTATATTCCAAAATTTTGGTATATATGGACATCATTTAAAAAAAAAGACATCTTGAGCATTTTTTTGGTTATAATGAGTATTTCTTCTCATTATAATATGTCCTGAAGTAGAACGCTAATGAGACGTTTGTAACTGAGTTGTGACCTGTGTATATGTCCTCCAAGTTGCTTGTATACGTCCTACAGGTTGATGAAATCTCTGTTACCGAAGAGGTCTATTAAAAATGTAAAGGAGAAGACAAAGAGGTATGTTTAAAGAAAACAAGGCAAAACGACGTGAATCACATGAGTTTTGTTGTACATAAATATTGAGAGTTGCATTCTAGAGTATGTGAGAGACATTTGATTACGTTGTGATATGCTCTATTTGATTCTTTTATTAGATCTGCCAGTAATTTTACATAGCATGTTATCCACCCCGCAGCAAGAAAAAGGTGATTTTACAGAGCCTACGTGTCATGTGGTGGTCCTGCACTTAGAGGAGGAGGTCAAACATAAAATCCATGATATTTGAATTACTATAGAGAATGTTGTGATAGTCAGACTGCATTTTCTTTGAATATTTAGCGGAGTCAAGGGTAGGTTTTAGGAATACTGTACTTGAGATAGCGTCAAATTGTAGAGATGTGGAGAGATTGTTGTGTTGGAAGCATCGTATACATCACAACCTAAAGAAAAAAAAAGGTATTTGACATTGTGCCTGTTGGAATTTTGTTTAAGACAGCATAAGGAAGGTTTTATCAAGACATAAGAATGATTTTTTTAATGATTTCTATTTCTTAAAGTATTATTTGTACTCGTTGCTCGAACTGTATAAGGAGACAGCAGAAGAAATTGTAACCTGCAGAGTTAGTTGTCTAAAGTTATTTCTCTGAAGCTAAAGATGAGTTGTTGAGGTGAGTGTTGCAACTATAAGTGTTGCAACTGTGAGAAGACTATTGTCAACAACTATGATAATACTACTGTTTCATTGTTGTTTACTACAAGTAAGATAGTATTGTTTATTGGATACTTTGTATTGCTGCTAATTTGTTAAAAATAGAGACATTGTTTTAATTTTACTTGTGAGCAATGGCAGCCAATAATAATCTTCTCATTCCTGAGTTTAATGGGCTAGATTATGAGTATTGGTCCATCAATATGAGGACCTTACTCATTGGAAAAGGGCTATGGGATATAGTTGAAGAAGGCTACACCGAACCTACTGATTGGACAACCTTGAGTGCAGCAGATAAAACCAGCATGAAGGATACCCAAAATAAAAACTCTTTTGCCCTCTACCATCTCCAAGCAGCCTTGGAGAAAAGCATCTTTCCAAGGATTGCTTCTTGTTTAACATCCCAAGATGCATGGAGATCCTTGAAAGATAGCTATCAAGGTAGTGTTCAAGTGAAGCAAGTAAGGCTTCAAACCTTGAAGAGAGATTTTGAAAATCTCAAAATGCAAAATGATGAAAATGTAGGTGATTATTGTGTTAGAGTGAAATCCATTGTAAACAAAATGTAAACCTTTGGAGAAGACATCAAAATTTAAGTAGTTGTGAAGAAAGTGTTGAGAACACTTCTTCATAAATGGAACCATATTGCAATCATTATTAAGGAATCTAAATATTTATCTACTCTAACTTTTGATGCTCTTATTGGTTCTTTGATGTCTCATGAAGAAATACTACAGGGTTCTACATCAACAAGCTATGGAGGTGATGACAAAGCATTCTCATCCAAGGAGGGTGAGCCACAAGGAAGAGGCCAAGGAAGAGGACAACAAAGAGGACAAAGGAGAGGTAAAGGAAGAGGTAGCTCAAGAGGTGGCAACCAAGGCAGAGGAAGAGGAGATGATAAATCAAATAAATCTTATTACAATTGTGGTAATCTTGATCACTTTGTTAAATATTGTTGGTCCAAGACTTCTCAAGAAGGGAGAGGTAAATATGGAAACTATGGAGAAGAGGAAGGCAATTCTTCAAATCCATTCCTTATGGAAAATCAGATCAAAATCTCAATGAAACTTGGATTTTGGATACTGGTTGCTCAAATCATATGAGTGGCAAAGAAGAGCTATTTGCCACAACGGATTCCACCTACAATTCAAAGATCAAATTGGGATATGACAAAGACCTACAAGTTGAAGGCATGGGAGCCATGGAGGTTCCAAAAAAAGAAGGCACAAAGAAGGTAAACAACATCTATTACACCCCCAAACTCCAACATAATTTGCTTAGTGTTGGAAAAATAATGGAAAATAACTACAAGCTTGTTTTTTAAGATGGAAAATGTGTAATTTTTGACAAAAATAATTGTAATAGAGTTGTTACACAAGTACCTATGACAAATAATAGGTTTTTTCCTCTTAAGTTTGGGGAAAAAGGAGGTGCCCAACTTGCTAATGTGGCCATAGAAAATCCAAGTGTGCTTTGGCACTTGAGATATGGTCATATTAACTTTGCAAGCTTGAATTTGTTGACTTCACAAACTATAGTATGTGGATTGCCAAAATTTGAAGAGAAAAAGGAGGTGTGTAAAGGATATGTTTTGAGAAAACACTCAAGAATCAAGTTTCCAAGAGGACAAGCATGGAGAACAAGCCATCCACTACAATTGGTCCATTCGAACATTTATGGTCCAATGAATACCAAAATATTGGGTAACAATTCTTACTTTCTCACTTTCATTGATGATTTTTCTAGAATGTGTTGGATTTATTTTTTTAAAACTAAAGATGAAGCTTTTGAATGTTTCAAGGATTTCAAAAATAATATAGAGAATCAAAGTATGTTGTAAATATATTACAGACTGATAGAGGAGGGGGGTTTTGTTCAAATGCATTTCTCAATTTTTGTAAATATTGTGGGATCAAAAGGCAATTAACTACTTCCTACACCCCACAATAAAATGGTGTGGCTAAAAGAAAGAACCACACTATTGTAGAAATGGCTAGATCAATGCTTCAAACAAAGCAACTCAGTAACATGTATTGGGCTGATGTTGTTAGAACAAGTGTTTACATTTTGAATAGGAGTCCTACTTCTAGTTTAGATGGAATGACTCCTTATGAGGATTGGTATGAAAAAAAACCAAAGTAATACACTTCAAAGTTTTTGGTTGTCTTGCATATGCACACATTCCTTAACGAAAGAAACTTTACCCCAAAATTCAAGCATGTATTTTCATTGGGTATTGTGAGTATTCAAAAGCATATAGGCTCTACAATCCAAAAACACATAAAGTTGTAATTTCCAGAGATGTGATTTCTGATGAAGGGAGAGTATGGGGTCATAAAAAACTTTTTGTTGATGATGGATCTCATTATGCAAGTTCCTCTCAAGTGCAGCAAGTGCAGCCCAAAAACAGCAAAGGAAGTCCTCCTCCAAGCCCAAGTATGAGTACTACTTCAAGTACAACAGATGCTACTCCAAGTCCTCCACAAAGAACAATAGGTTCTTCACCAATGGATATTGATTATCCATCAAGAGGTAAGAGAAAAATTCAGCACCATCCTTATTTTCAAATGTTGGATAAGAATTTCCAAAAAGGTACACTAGAAGCCAAGCTAGTGAGATGAATGCAGTTTTGAAAAGACTTAAAAATTTGCACATGTATGGTGATGATGACTCTCAAAAGCCTAAGGGTGATATTGCAAACTATGCTTTAATTACTAGTATAGATCTAGAGCCATCTAGTTATGAAAAAACATGCACTCATGATGTATGGCAACAGACCATAAAGAGGAAATAACCTCTATAAAAAAGAATGATACTTGGGAGCTAGTGGAGCTTCCTAAAGGCAAGAAATGTGTTGGATGTAAATGGGTCTACAAGACCAAGTTCAATACTTATGGGAGCATTTAAATACATAATGCAAGGCTAGTAGCAAAAGGGTTTACTCAGAAGTATGGAATTGACTATAAGGAGACCTTTGCTCTTGTTGCTATAGAGGAAACCATCATACTAGTACTTTCTTTGGTTGCCCACAAAGGGTGGAAAATTCAACACATGGATGTTAAAAGTGCCTTTCTTAATGGGTACTTGAATGAAGAGGTTTTTGTACAACAACCTCAAGGTTTTGAAGAACAAGGTAAGGAGAACCTTGTCTACAAACTGAAGAAAGCATTGTATGGCCTCAAGCAAGCACCAAGGGCATGGTACTCATGCATTGATGGCTACTTTTAGAAGTATGGATTCACTTGGAGCAAAAGTGAACCTACTCTCTACTACATGAAACAAGATAAAGACATTTTCATTCTATGTTTATATATGGATGATCTAATATTCATGGGTAGTAGTGCTAATATGAATAAGGAGTTCAAAAACTCCATGATGAAATAATTTGAAATTAATGATCTAGGCTTGATGCATTACTTTCTAGGCATGGAAGTACATCAAACAGGTAAAGGGATATTCATATGTCAACATAAATATGCTCAAGATATGATCAAGAAATTTTCTATGGAGCAATGCAAGTCTGTTGCAACTCCAATGAGTCATAGGATCCAATTGAGCAGAGAAGATGGAGCACCAAAAGTTGACGTGACCACTTACGGAAGCATGGTTGGGAGTTTAATTTTTCTCACCAACACAAGGCTGGATATTCAATATGCTATTTCTCTAGTTTCAAGGTATATGGTTGATCCATCTGAACTTCATTTACAAGCAAATAAAAGGATTTTGAGATATGTCAAGGGTACATTGTATTTTGGGATCCATTACCACAAATGTAATTCTGTAAAATTAGTTGGCTTTAGTGACAGTGATTGGGACAGCAATATATAATAAATTGAATCTTCAAAGTGTATGGTGCCTTCATGGAACATGCCCAAATTATGAAGAAGTGGTTTGGCAAGAAGACTTTTAAGAAGGCATTTAAGGTGGGCGATCTAGTGTTGAAATGGAATAAGAACAAAGCAAAGCCAGGCAAACACCACAAGTTCGATGTGATTTGGGAGGGCCCTTTCTAGATTTATGGTGTCAATCAAGTTAACTCATTTTATTTGTAGTATATGGACATACATGTGTTGCCAATTCCAGTCAATTGTCTTCATTTGAAGGCCTACTACCAGTGAAAAATTGTGAGATTACAAATGTAAATATGTATATAGTTTTTGTCTAATGTTGCTTTTGTTTGAAAAGTGACTAAGGATGGAAGCACAACTCGTTTTTGCTAAGCAGAAGTGCTTTTGCTGGTGAAAATAATTTTTTCCTAGCGAAAAGCCTTCTTCGTCCCTCCTGGATTAAAAAAAATCATCAAAGAGTGAAATTCCTTTTCATTGGAAAAAATTATTTCGCCAGCAAAAGTCCTTGTATTTGCTTTGTTTTTAGGCATTTTGCCCAGAAGTGCTTTTCGGCACTAAAGATGTCAAAAGCATCCATGCTTTTAATTTTTTTTGTGAAGGAAAGTAAAATTGTGCCAATTTTAAAAGTTAGGTGCCCAAGTTAGGAAAAGCACTTGAAAAAGAAAAAGAAGAAAAATTAAAAGGAAAAAAAAAAAAATTAAAAAGAGAAAAAGAAGCTGATTTCGCCCAAGAAAAGAATTTCACCCATGCATCTTTGGATTTTCAAAGTGAAAATTAAGTTGACATCTCCAATGCTTTTTCAGGAGAAAAGTGTGGCAAAAGTCATTTTCGGAGCGAAAGGGAGAAAAATTGCTTTTCGCCTTGCTTTTTCAATGAACTCCCAAAATGCATGACGATTTACCTGTAAAAGCAGCGAAATTCATTTTCGGTGCTCCACATAAGTGAAACAAGGCATCCATCATGTGGTTCAAAGAAAAAAAGCAGCAAGGCTCATTTTTCAAAAATAACCGCTAACGAGAAGTTGCACCCCCAAGATGGAAAAAGCAATTAAAAAATCAAAGCAACCAATCAGAGCGCTTGGAGAAGAGGTGGGAAAAACTGATAAATCATTGGAAAGTGTGACGTATTCCCAAATTTAGTAGGTGCACTGCAAGAATTTAATTTGTTGGGTGTGGTTTGAAAGTTATAAAAGGGTGAACGTTTCAGCTAAAGAATTCAAAATTTGCAAAGCACTGGTTGTAGAATTGCTGCAAATCATGGTTTACTACAAGGTTTGAAGTGATTTGCTATCTACTCGAAGGAAGCCAAATATGGGGAAGAGAAAATCAAAAGCTAATAATGAGAAAGCTCAGAAGAATGTTGAACCAAAAAATAGGCGATGAAAGGCAAGGAAAGAAGAGGAATAAATTGAATTAACGCCTTATTACGATTGCCTGGAGCAAATCGATGACTGTGTGATTACAAACAAGGGCATGAAGAAATTGCACTAGTATGTTGAGTTCACTCTACAGAAGGTGTCTTCTGAAAGCTTGTGTACCATGCAATTTTACTCCCATCTCTTCTGGTACCTGTGTACGCCCATGCCCTCATGTCCAGAGCTGGTATGGGTGATTGTGTAATGTTATACCCTTGCTACGAGAATTGTTCAAAACATCCAAGGAGATAAGTTGTTCAGTATTCCAGCTAGATCAATCAGGGACACCTTCGCTTGTGGTGCAAGACCTCCTCCCAACGTCATGTTTAAAAAGCTCAATATTATAGAGCAGAAGGAAAGGTACCAATCTCCCGTTCATATGCGATAGTTTATAGAGAACTAGTTGTTGAAGACACCACATTTTGGGGAGTTGCCAGAACTTCCAACGCCATTAAGGGATTTTAAGAGCCCAAATTTATATTCAATACTAGTGTGGATGGTAGGATTATATTTATATTCCATAGTGCATAAATGGCAAGCATCGTTAGTGCAATGCATTTCATAGGTGGATTTTTACGCCCTGAATGCCATGATAAAAACTACAAATCCAATTTTCTTCAATTGGACAGATTTCATAGCTTAAAGAATGCATTCATAGTTGCAAAATGTGTAAATCAAGGAATATGTGACTTTCAGGAACTTCTCCCTTCTAGTATGGTACGTGTTCTATCACATGCATTCCCATTTTGCTTTCATAGTAGTAAGTAAGATAGATGAAACAGGGAGAATGTTGCCAATGTATTCATGGATTTAAAGTTTATAAAGAAAGGAGTCCTATTATAATTTTAATAGAATGTTTTTAGGGCTTTCCCTTGATTTGATTTACGAGATGCGTGATAGAGTGCCTAGAGCAATGAAAGTAGAGGTGGTTGATAAGAAAAAAGGTGATGTCTTTTTTTTTATGCAAGGAGTGGTTGTTAGAATTTTTGGTTTTATTGGTAAACCCTTTCTGTTGCCATATTTTACTACCAAACATCTCTTCACCCTGGAGGTAGCCCGATAGAGTTATTTTACAAATGATACATATGGGACAGGTAGGGTAAAGAGAGCTACATGCACTATGCCTTTCCAGTTTGGTGATATAAGAGTGACTCAATGCGGATAGAATGGATTAATTTCTAAGATACTATATGACCATGGGTTGGTTGAGCTTCCCCAATGATGGTGGTACAATCCTTTGGGTATTTTTGAAGGATTCATTAAAGCCAAGAATTTTCATTGCTACCCCCAAGAAGACATCTTCCAACAAAGGAATAATCCCAAGGGGTGTAACCTTGAATGGCATGTTGAGAAGATGATTTCACTCCCTCCTTGACATGATTTTTATGATATGGAGGTTGAGTATGATCCCGTGAATCATCTAGAGCAATTTCCTCCTCCTAGTTTGTTCAATAAAATGAAAGCAAAATTTCTTGATTGGTTCGATGAAAATGTCGCAAACTAGTGGGTCATGAGGATCCATCAAGGAAATTCCATGTCAAGTTATATGTTGGGTATAGATGAGACATTTTTGCGAATTTATGATGGTCATTGTGAAAAGTAGTAGCCCCTCTTTTGTTGACTTGGTGCCTTGAAGTATTTGTAATCCTAACAAGGAAGAAGATGTGGTAAGAGAAAAAGAGACATCGATTGAAGAAAGGGCAGTTATCAAAGAATAAGAAGAGGATAAACCACCACTCGAGGAGCAGCTTTCACTTAGAAAGAGGATCACGGGTATAAGGGTGACATTCCCTAATATGGTAAAGAGACCTAGAAGTGGTGCAGTTTATGTACTTAGCACAAAGCTATCTCCTTTGCTTATGGTTTAGTAAACCATTTTTTAGGAGATACCCTCTTCGGCTCAGCAGGAACAATCAAGCCCAATGGTGACAATAGTATATTTGTAAGTAGATGAGGAAAAAGTAGAGGAAGAGAAAGACGCAGTAGTGCAACATTCTTCACCATAGACTCAAATGGTGTCGTAGTCTATAGGTATGTTTTTTCTTTCTTCTTCCCTCACTGATAAGCACTTGGTGACCACTGCCTCTCCATCCACATTTCCTATCTCCACTTCACCTCTATTCACTGTACCTATCTCTTTGGTTTCTCTTTCCATCTCACAGTCACAGGTCATCAACGCTCCCCCAATTTCATACATTCCCTCCATTTATCTTTCTTAGTTCATTCGCATCTGCCCTAAACCCATTTTCCCTTCCATTATCATATGTTCCATCTTCCATCCCTACCAAACCAATTACCGCTATAAGTATGCAAGCCCCTCCCATGGTAAGTGTAACTATAGCGCCTTCCACTTTTGATCCTATTGTGGATTCAAAACCTTAGCAGGATATTTTTCTATTTTCCCTAATTTTTGCAATATAGGAGCCACTGGCTTCCGAGATGGAGTTGTTGTGGGAACACCCTATGGCAGAGAAGATTAGTAGAGCATGGTAAAGTTCCTCGTGTTCGTTGAAGAATCACAAGTAGGATGCATAGGCCTTAACAAAACCATTTAAGAAGGTGACTTTCAATCCAGAGGCTATGGAGGCTCATATTGTGAAGATGGTCCCTCATGTCCAAAAATCTCAAGAAGAGATGACACCAAAGTATTACTCATATCAAGTCATCATTGAAGACCTCAAAACAATAGATGCAGCTAATAAAATGGACAATATACATGTGGATATGAGTTTGATATACCTGCACGATGAGCATTACAAGGACCGCTTCTTTCAGACTAAGGCAAAAATAGCAGAGCTAGAAGATGCTTTGGCAGCACAAAAATCCCAATTGGACACTACATAGTCTGAATCTCAACAATGGCAGCTGAAGATGATGAGCTTGGAGGGCAAAATCAAGGGATATAAATAGGTAACAAAATAGTCTTAGGTGGTACAATAAGAAGCACAGCAACAAATCTAGGCCTTGCAGGACCATCTCTAGAATCTGCATAATCAGTTGATAATGAAGGTGATGCAATCGATGACCCTCACGAAGGATAAAATTAAGCAGGCTCGTAGTTAGCTAATGATTGATTATTCTACAATGGTGATGAAGGTGATGTTGGTTCTCATGTTTCTTTAGAAAGTGCATATGGTCGTTTCATATGGTAAACATATAGTAGAGTATTCAAAAAAGAACCTAGAGCCAAAATTAGAAATGGCAATGAAGATCTAGGCAATAATTCAAATGGATCTTAGATCTTGTTCACTGAGCGAAATAGCCCGTGCTTGGACAAGTACCAAAATCATGATGTGTAGTTATTTCTCCAAGATGGACCTAGTTAAAGAAGATAGCAAGCTTCTAAAGACATTTAAGCATAAGAGATGCATATAATTGGTTTACTTTGATATGATAGCAGCTTGTAGACACCTAAAATATGTCATGTTTAGGAGACTACTCATATGGGCACCTTTGCAGACCATATGAATGAGCTTGGACCTTTTCAAGACCAAGCAATGGTTCTAGCCACTCATGTTAGGTAGTTTATGCCTATACAACCTTAGCCGTTGATGACATCAGTAGCTAAGATACCAGTCACTAAAAATTAGAGCGATTAAGAATTAGCTACGCCTATTGATAGTGGTTAAGGGTAGCCTACACCTAGACGTGTTGAGTGAGAGTTACTCCTGTAACAAAATTGGGTTACCCAAGCTAAGAAAAATCAGTTTCAATGAATAAAATTGCAACGGTTCTTGAGCAGTTTTGGGTTGCGAATCTTATAGAGGGTTCCTCCCAACTTCTCAGGCCAACTGATTTTTGATATTGGCTTCCATGAGAAGCCAAGATTAGGATTTGGAAAATTCTATTTATATACCTACCAAAGAGGTAAATGTAATCCCAAATTGAATATAGTAAATCCCTACCAAATTGTAGAGCCATTTCACATCACTTGAGAAGTAGTGAGATGTTGCCCAATTACAGTTTGACACCTACATTTGCAACAATGGAGCTTCCAATAGCTTGAGGAACAAGCTTGCCATTCCATATCAATCCATCATAAATACAAGAGATTTCAACTGCAAATCTATGTTTAGATACACCAAAGACCCTTGATAATCAATTCAACAGAGGAATTGTGCATTTCCAAACCATATTTAAGAGGCAGAACACTTCTCCCATGATCGATGTCTTCAATAGCAACCCACATGCTTAGCTACTGATGTCGTCAGTGGCTAGTAGAGCCAGTGGATATGAGAAATAGCATCCAAGTTTTGACATGTAATTTTACTTGATTTAGTAATAGATTTCCTAATTTTATCATGCATTTAGATTTCTTTAGCATATATTTATCATCTTTACTACATTTCTATGGTTTATTAGTAGTTTCATAGGCATCTTTGCTTTCATTTGTGCATTTCATGCATTCTTTACACATTAGCTTTATTTCTTGCATTTTCTTGGAAATAAGCCTCATATTGAGAGGCATCATGTGCTTTTAATGTTTTTTGTGTTTCCTTGCATCATCCAAGATCCTACCTCTTGACATTAGAGAAGGAGGTATCTAGTAAACCCTCAAGAAAAGTGGTTTTGAAGTGAAGACCCTTGAAATGCATCTCTTTCCATTGAGGGGTTCATAAATTTTGTAATATCTGTATCAAATTGAGGGACTCCCTAAGAGGGAGGGGTTGTAATTAAGCTTCATAATTATTAATAAAAGATCACCCCCATTTATTGAATATCTTTTATCTTTTGCAATGATTACTTGATTTTATTATCGTTAATTTTTTATATGCTTACAATAGTGTAGATCCATGGATTTTACCTTCATACAAGTGGCGATCACAGCCAGATCGACCCTATTTTTTTGTTATTTGCTAATATTTTTGTCTTTCTCTCATTGCAGGTATATCTACTCTAAGCGACAGTGGCTAGAAGTCCTAGCCATGGACAGTGTCCTAGTCGCTCTGATTGATAGCGGCCAGCAAAAAATATAGTGAAAATAGTAAATGTCATGTTTCTTCATCAGATGGGATTTTGTGGTAAGTGATCCTATCTAAATTCTCTATTCTTGTTTTTTCTATTTTTTGAAAGGCGGTAGAAGTAATTAAAATACATAGAAAAAGGATTTAAAATTAAATCAATCGTTTTTTTTTCTATGCTCTTGTTAGCTACTGTTGGGAATAGTGGCTGGTTCAGCTAGTTGTCCTAGAAGACAACTAGAAACTCTAGTTGCTACTATCTACAATTGCTAGGATTTTTTATTGCTATTATGTATAACGATTGAGTCTGTTGCCTTCTATATCGAACATCAACCACTATTTAATATGTGTTAGGTATGCTTGCGTGTGGCCTAATCAAAGGCTATTTTCATGATTTAATTTGTATTTTGCATTCTCTAAAATTAAATAACATTTAATTGTGCATTCTTTGAATATAAAATATACCTTCTAGGCATATAGACAAAAATAATTTAAATGTTTCTTGATGCATACTTTTTTCATGTAAATTAAAAAGAACACACACACACCATGATCCAAAGTAAACATTAGTGGCATTGGGCTTTCACATCCAACCCATTGATCAAGACCAACAATGGAAGTTATTACCACTCGGTTGGCTTGTCTGACATTGTATCATCGGGACCCATCCGTGGCCAAGGTTGATTCAAGAACTATCCTATTTGTAGAAAATAGCACATACTCTTCTTTAGAAGGTATATCACTGCCTACGGTGTACTAGGTGAGAATCGGTAGTACCTATGCTCCCTGATCATCTATGGATTTCATCTCCATAGTTTAGTGGGTAGACAGTCTGTAAGTCATTATCAGGTTTGTCGCTACGAGTATATAGGTGAAAACCTTTGAACAAATTGAGTATAACATCAACTTTTGAAAAACATGATAAGAGTTAGATTATACTATCAACAAATCAAAATGCACAAAATAGTTTTAGGGATCACAAAGAAAACTTAAAAGAGATAATCATATTGTATACTTTTTTTGCCTTAAAACTTACATGTGATATAATTCACAAGCTATGGTCAATATATAAGGTCGTCACCCTTAGTCCAAGACTGAGGCAAAAACCAATGCCCCAACCAACACATAAAACAATAAAGTTGAGTCTCCCACATAGAATGCACCTGAATAACATTTAGGTAGCATTAGATGTGATAACACAACTCATGGGGATTCTCATCAGGACACCCCAATAAGAGGATAAAATACAAGATCCTCTCATGATATAAATGAGGGTGGTTTAAGACCCCACTGTCACAAGATAGACATAGACAAGATCTATCCAATGAGGGGCAAGATGAAAGGGCTACGTCATATCGTAGACCCACAAGGAGTCCAAACCACACTAAACCTTGAAGGTTTGTGCTAGATCTCAATACTATTGGGGTAAATGGTACACCTCCTATGCAACCTTGGAGAACTAGTCAGCTCAACGAACTAAATCAAGTTCTAGAGAGATTAGAGCATAGGACCTCTACTACCCACTCTTGTTCTACGAGTACACATAGTAAGGATAGAGAGAGGCATACTCAGGCCCAATGAGAATGCTCAAAATATCCCCACATCACATGCACCCTATCCACGCATACGGACACAAAACAAAGGCCTCAGCACAATACCTGATATGGACAGGACCAGCATGTGAATCCAAACAAAGCTGAATTCTTTATTATGCAGTACAAATATATAATAATACATCAACAGAATCAAGTGAGAGCGTTATAACAAAGTGCCCAACATGGACAACGCTCGATCACGATTAAATGCACACTACCAAAATAACCAAACTGCCTCCTATCTGTGGAAAACAATAAATCGTGAGGTATACTATACCTTCACGTGTACAAAGTGCAAAATATAAAAATAGATATAATGGAGGACTTAGGCTAAAATGCAGTTCCTAAGTATCCTCAACACTCCTCCCAACCATAGAAGCATTGGACCCCAATGCTCTCAACAACTCGGAAGGTCACGAGCCATCTGATGGTGAGAGATCCAAGTGTGCCTGGTGTGGAAGCTGACCACGACGGGCGACAAGGTAGGAAGTGGTCGAACCCTATCGAGTCTAACGAGTCTTCATGTCAAAAACTCTATCTGTATCAAGCGAAAGCTAAAAGTCAGGTACCACATCTGCTGGATGGTTGATGACAGGTGCAGTCTCCAAAGTCGAGTCCTGATATGGCTTCAAAAGATCCACATTGACAACATCATGGATGCCAAGATGTGAAGGAAGGTCCAAACGAAATGCATTCTCAGAGATCTGTTGAATGATGGTGTATGGCCCATAGCGGAGAGGCTTGAGCTTGCTATGTGCCTTCTCTGAAAAGCGTCGTTTGTCCAAGTGAAGCCAAACTCTGTCACCAACCTAAAAAGAATGAGGAACGCGATGTCGATCCATCGCTTTCCTCTGCTGCTGCTGAGTCCTCTGTAGGATCTGTGTCACCTTAGCCTGGAGGCTCTACAAATGTTGTATGAAAGAGGTTGCCTTATCTTGCTCCTTCTCCATATGTGCAGTGGTGGGAGAGGGCAAAGCAAGAGGCAACTCATAAGGTGCAAGTGGCTGAAATCCGAGACAAACCTCAAAAGGTGAATGTGATGTGGAGCTATGAACCGCTCTATTATATGCATGCTCAATGTGAGTGAGGCTCAAATCCCACTTAGCCGGTGAGGTGTGGTGGTAGATCCTCAAACTCTGTACTAGTGTGCGATTCACAACTTCAGTCTGCCCATCTGACTGAGGGTGGAAAGCCATGGAAAAATTAAGGGAAACTCCCAAAATTTTCCATAAGGATCTCCAAAAGTGACCCACAAAACGTGGATCTCGGTCAGAAACAATGCTAGTGGGAAGACCAAAGGATCGCCACACTATCTCAAAGAACAAATGTGCCAAATTAGGTGTTGTACTAGTCTTCCTGCATGGAATGAATTTGGCCATCTTGCTGAATCGGTCCACAATCACAAAAACACTGTCATGTTGTCTCACTGTCATGGGAAATCCACTCACCAAGTCCATGGATATGCTTTCCCAAGGACGTGAAGGAATGGGCAAAGGAACACTCAAGCCCAACTTCCTATTTGCTGATTTGGAGCGACAACATACGACACACTGTCTCAAAAATCGTAGGACATCTCTCTGCATGTGAGGCCAGTAGAAGAACCGCTGCAAGTGGTGGAGTGTTTTCTGTTTCCCAAAATGACCTCCATAAAGAGTTGAGTGGGCTTCTTTTATGAGAGAAACCCTATGCTCTTGTGGTACACAAAGTTTGTCTAGCTTGTACAAAAGTCCATCCTTCAAGTGATAGTCCTGAAAAGGAGTGAGGTTGGAAGATGAAGGGTGTACAAGATGACGGTGCACCTTGCTGAAATCTGAATCAAGAGCATAAAGAGGTGGCCAAGTCTGAAATCCAATATGGGAGGTAGTCACAATTGTTGTCAAGGTTTGAGCCATGGGTGGACGACTCAAACAATCAGCCACTGTATTAGTTGTTCCTTTCTTGTACTTGATGACCAAGTGGAACTGTTGCAAGTAAGTGGCCCACTTCATATGTCTAGCCTCTTCAATCTTGGTTTGTGACTGAAGAAACTTGAGTGGCATGTGATCTGTATGAACAATTGTTTCTTTCCCAAGAAGATAGTGTCTCCAATATTTGATGGCTTGGACCAAAGCATACAACTCTTTGTCATATGTGGAGTAGTTTCTTTTGGCAGCTGAAAAGGTCTCGAAATGATATGCCATAGGGTGTCCATCTTGCTTCAAAACTGCTCCCATCGCAAACTGTGAGGCATCTGTCTCTATCTCAAATGGATGAGAAAGATTGGGGAGTACAAGAACAGGGGCAGTGCACAGTTTGTGTTTCAAGGTCTCAAAGGCTTGATCATGTTCCTTGAGCCAATGAAATCTAACTTTGGCTTTCGTGAGATGATGCAAGGGATGAGCAATGGTAGAGTAGCCAGGTATGAACTTACGATAGAAATTTGCAAGTCCAAGAAAACTCCTAAGATCAGTGATAGAGGAGGGAGTTGGCCAATTTTGAAGTACTTCTACCTTTGCGGGATCAACATTGATTCCTTGCTGATTTATTATAAATCCAAGATAGGAGATTGAAGTTTGAGCAAATGAACACTTAGGAAGGTTAGCAAAAAGTTGGTTCTTCTCAAGGGTGTGGAGAACCTCGATCTAGATGCTGCAAGTGTTCCTTCCAAGTAGTAGAATATACAAGGATATCATCCAAGTATATGATCACAAAGTTGTCTAGGCAATCCCTAAACACTTCATTCATCAACCTCATGAAGGTTGCAGGTGCATTTGTAAGACCAAAGGGCATCACCAACCACTCAAAGAGCCCAAATTTAGTCTTAAATGTTGTTTTCCAAGTGTCTTCTCAGCTTGAACCCTTACTTGATGATAACCACTCTTAAGATCAATTTTAGAGAAAAATTTTGCCCCTTGAAGTTGATCCAACAAATCATCAATGCGAGGGAGAGGATATCTATTTTTTATTGTGATTTTGTTCAATGCACGAAAATCAATACAAAGTCTCCATGAGCCATCTTTCTTAAGCACCAAAAGAATGGGGGAAGCACAAGGGGAAGTGCTAGGCTGAATGAATCCTTTTGCCAACAAGTCCTCAATTTGACGTTTGATTTCATCCATTTGTATTATTGATTGCCTGTACATAGGTGCATTTGGAAGTGAAACTCCTGGAATTATGTCAATGTTGTGATTGATATCTCTCTCTGGTGGTAGAGTGGTGGGTTCATTAAACACAACTTGATGTGATTGCAAAATCTTTTGAAGTGAAGCATTCTTTGTGTGGAACTTAGAAGTTTTTGTTTGACCTTCTTTCTGTGTGGGTCTTATGAATATGAGTGCCAACTCTTGTGCTTGATTTACTGCTTTGCGAGCTTGCCTACAACTTAGCACTAGATTAGATGTGTCCTTAGTGCATTCCACCAGATATTGTTTGTTATCCAAGCTCCAATGTGTAGGTGTTCTTTTTAGCATGGTAGATGGCATTCCTATCATATTGATAGGGTTTACCCAACAACATTCCACAACAATCCATGTCTGTGACATCACACTTAACCTTATCCACAAATTTGTCACCAAAGGCAAAGGACACGGTGCAAGTGTGTGTGATGTCTCGAGTAGAGTCAACATCCTTCCACCCAAGTGCATAGGGTTGAGGATGTGGTTTGGTGGGGAGCTTCAGCTTCTTTACAACGGATCTCGCAATCAAATTTTTCTCGTGAGCCGTTGTCTATGATACAATCAATAGAAACATTGTGTGTAAGGTGGGCCTTAGTGACAAACAAATGGTCACGACCCCCATGAGCAGAAACATTTGTCATAAGGGTAACCTTATTGAGTTTACCCTTTAATGCAGGATATTCTTCTTCTCGCCCTGTAGCCACAATGGGACCATCTTGTGTGTCCTCATTTGACTTTACAAAAAGGGCCTTCTTCTTTTTTCTTGCAAGTATAAAGCATTTTGCTTTGGTATGACCATTCTTTTTACAATAAGTACAATACAATGTGGAAGAAGAAGAATTTGTAGAACTAGAAGAGGAAGAGTGGGATTGCAAAGAATGGGGAGGAGTAGAAGAATTGGGGGGTGAGTTAGAGTTCTTCTCCTTTTGTTGTTGCTGATTTGAACCCTTGGATGAGCTCTCTTGTGCCTGTCGTGCTTTGTAGGAACCACCAATTTTCTCCTCCGCCAAGTTGGCATGTTTGAATGCTAATGACAATGTGACAAATGGAATGAATTTCAACTCCCTCATTATAGGATCATGCAACCCACTTACAAATTTCTCAATAAGCTCTTCGATAGAAGAAGTGATACCAGAAAGAACTCTAAGCTTATTGAACTGAAAAATGTAATCAGAAACTGGCATATTAAAACCTTGCTTTAACCTATACCATTTGATCCTTAGATCGGCCTGGTAGTTAGGTGGAAAAAATGTATCCTTCAAAAGTGTGACTAACTCTTTCCAGTTTGTTACCTTAGCTTTCTCATCTGAAACAAGCATCTTTGCTAATCCTGTGAGTTTTATCATGGAAAAAGGTACTCTTTCATCTTCAGGAACCTCGGCATACTCAAACCAAGTTTCCATATCTAGGATCCAAGTGGACAATACATCAGGATTCCTGGATCCATCATAAGGTTTTACATCACACTTTGCTTTGTTGGAGTATTTGTTGTTGTAGATTGTGACATCATTTTTGACAGTAATTTCTTTCACCCTGTCCATCAAATCTCCTACTACAGTGGCGATGTTTGCCACTTGTGTTGCAAGATCATTGGCCATGTGGGCTCTAGTGTATGCCAGTCTATGAGAGGTTACAAAAAGAATTCAAACACAATTTGTTTCCTTTCCAATGTTGTAATTTTAGGGGTAAGTGCAAAAAGTTAACTTCCTCCAAAGTTACTTACAAAATTGCACTTTTAAAAAAATCTCAAAATTTTGTTCCCCTAATGCAAGATTTTGACCATTAATTTTGCAAATGAAATATGCAAAAATTTTAAAAAAATTGTGACAAAATTTCGTCACCTTGCTTCCAAGTTGCACCAAACCGTCAATCCGGCGTCAAACAAAATCGTCAAACATGCATTGCAGGGCGTCAAACGACGTCGTGGGGTGTCAAAACGCGATGCCGGGCGTCAAACTGTGTCGCCGGGCGTCAAAATGTGTCGCCGGGCGTCAAAATGCACCGCAGGGCGTCAAATCGCACCGCAGGGCGTCAAACGGTTGTTGCAGTGCGTCAAATCGTGCCTCCGGACGATCTGCAACCAAACGCAGGGCGCAACGATGCGGGCGTCAAATCATGCCGCGGGGGCGTCAAACGCGTCGCGGGGGCGTCAATAGGCGTCAACCGAGCGTCACAGGACGTCAACTGGAAGCACGGGCGTCAAATATTTGATTTACCACCGTTCGATCTTCAAAATCACCAAATGTCTCTCCTCACGGCCCGATTAATTGTGCATTGTAACTTAGGAAGGAAGAATTAATTAATTTTTTTTTTTTTTTTTCACGTCCTCCCCAAATGATTTACATCTGCAAACAGTAATCTACGCCTGAGCAAGGAAATTCTCGCGACCAATCTTAGCAAGGTGGAGAAAAAAAATAATAATAATAATAATAATTCTCGCCACGAGCAGGTCGCCGACGACGGAGGAAAGGGGCGAGATGTGGTGTGCACAGGAAGACGCCGACACCGGAACCCTAAAAAGAGCCTCACGATTTTTTTTTTCTAAAGTTTCTTTGCGATGTAGGTTATTATCCACGCCGAAAAATTTCGAACTCGTGGCCGCAACTGCTACGAACCAGATCGGAAAAGAAATTTTTGCCTATAGATGGGGCAGAGGAGGTTACCCTATCGGGTCACCCTCTGACGTCTCCGTCAGGAATAACTATAGTAAGAATGGCTGCTTGAGCTTCGCTACAGGTGATGCGGCTGGTTAATGAAACCTAATTCACGCAATCGCCAACAACAGGATCTATCTGAGTCTCTGAATACCAGTGATATGGTAGCCACAGGTGGAATCCAAAACGAAGCTGAATTCTTTATTATGCAGTACAAATATATAATAATACATCAACAGAATCAAGTGAGAGCGTTATAACAAAGTGCCCAACATGGACAACGCTCGATCACGATTAAATGCACACTACCAAAATAACCAAACTGCCTCCTATCTGTGGAAAACAATAAATCGTGAGGTATACTATACCTTCACGTGTACAAAGTGCAAAATATAAAAATAGATATAATGGAGGACTTAGGCTAAAATGCAGTTCCTAAGTATCCTCAACAATACCAATGCAGTCTTTACAGAAAAAGGTAAGAGTGTAGCAAGCCAATCCATTAGGGCTCATACCCATAAAACTCCTCTAACGAATTTACAAATCCAAATACCCTACACAACCGATCATGTAGATCAAGCACATAGTATTTGTTCCGAATAAAGATAACAAATACTCCAAGATCAATTCAAGGATTTGTGCGTAGAGTGTGAGCAGCTCAAAAAAGATGACACAAAACGACAAATATTGCTTTGATAACATTTGTATGAGCACCGCTTACAAGAGCAATGCATTCTCGATCAGAAGGAGTATGAAGAGAGATATGATAGGTTAGCTAGGGCTAACCTACCTCTTGTTAGTGAATACAGGGAGCAGCATAATACTAGACGTGTTGTATCACATCTAAATTTGTGCCCTTGGCAAGTCGAGTACCGCACTCATCATACTTCCTAGCACACTCAAAGGCAACAATGGTGTCAAACGCTATATCATCTTAGGCATAGTTAGTACGAGGAATTAAAAATTGATGGCTAGGATCAGCAGTATCCTGAGCCTTCTTTTATAGATGTGGACGATGAGCATAATCATCCATCTTGATATTAGAGAAATTTACCACCTCTTGCACCACAGAGGTCACTAAGGGAAGAAGAAATTATTTCTTCTAAAGCGTATAGAGTCCTTGTTGGAAAAACTAAATCTCTTAAGAAATAGGGTACGACTTACCAAAAGCCTACTCTAAATAAGATTCATAATCAGCCTTTGTATCCTACAGTTCCTAGTCTGATATATCTCAAGCATTTTGAGATGCCTAAGCTGGAAAAATTTTGAGGTGACGACAATGTACAAGAACATGTGATCGATTTCATTAATATGTGCTTTCATATTTATAACAATGATGCCCTACTACTAAGGACTTTCGTGATCACCAATTTAGGCCCAACCCTATAATGGTACAACTAGCTGCCAAGGCACAACATTACCAGCTTCAAACAGTTAGCAATTGTCTTTCTTTAACTCTTCTCATTTGGCATAAAAAAATACCAATCTGACTGATCTGGTTGCTTTATGACAATACAATGATGAGCTAGTCACATATTATGAAAATAGGTGGAGAAAATTAAAGGCTAAACTTCCATTCTCCATCCCAACCATAGAATTAACCTGAATGTTTACAAAAATTTATATGAAACACATCTCTCTTTTGCTTCAACTACAACAGTATCAAAAATTCGAAGAGGCTTTGGTGCAAGCCAAAGTCATTGAGGATATCAAGTTGCAAGAAGGAGACTTAAAACTCTAGACTAAGAAATACTGGAACAATAAGAACACGAGGAATAAAAAATAATCAAGCCAAACTTGCACTTGTTAATCAAGTCATGTTAAACCTTCCAAAGGGGGACAAAATACAACAACAACAAAATTATCAAGCACAACCTCCCCCTACATAGTACAATTAGTGTAATAAGAATCAGGGCAAATATAAGCAACGTTACCAACCTCGTTATTTTACACCATAATCAGATACTTTGGCATTAATTTTTAATCAATTATGCAAGGCTAAGGTGCTTCAATTACCTAAAGTGCAGTTGCTAGATCCCAATCATCCTAAGCCCAGGGGGTTTAGGGAAGATCACTATTGACCATACCATAGACAAAATGGGTATGACATAGAAGTGTACCACGGGTTTAAACACGTGGTGCAGAATATGATCGATAAGGATCAGTTGTGGATAGATAATTTCGTAGCACCAGATAATCAAAATATGAGAATATTCAAGGATCCCTTTCCAAATCATGAGACACCAAGGAACCATGTTGGACAAGTCAACCAAGTACAAATTGATCTACCTATTCAAGGATTTGTAGGTATGGTGAATGTGGTTACAAGAATAAGGAGGTATAATCAACCAAATCCTCCTGCAATGCCCATTTGTATTCAAGCTATGCCTCAATAGAGGCCAGTGTAAAACCCATTGCCAGGCCCACTAACAAGACTAGTGGTAACAATCATAAAAAGACTCACCTAGAGTCTATAGATAGCCTTGGTGAAGTTATGAATATATGAGGTCATACAACAATCTCATAGACATAGGGAGACATTAATGGAAATCTTGAAAGCCATAGAACTTCAATCCCAAAATCATAAAGCTTTTACTAACTTCGTGGAAGCTTTTACTAACTTCGTGGGATATGTGCAATAGTGTTAAGAACCTGTGATCAGATTCTACAATCGTGAAATCAAAATGGTATCCACTGCTATAGCAGACCCACCGCTACATATTATTGTGTGTGTTAATCACACTTCCTTCAAGTGGGTATTGATTGACACAGGATCGTCAATCAATATAATAACCACTAAATCCTTAGGAAACCTGAACCTCCCTAAGTCACATATTGTAGCCTCAACTTTTACGTTGTAAGCATTCAATGATAAATTATGCTTGATAGTAGACACAATAGTCCTTCCTATTTAGGTTGGACTAAAAACCATCTCGATGATGTGCCATGTTCCAAAAGGTGCTATACAGTACAACATTATCCTAGTTCATTCGTGGATAGGGGACATGCATTGCATCCCCTCAATTGTGCACCAGTACATCAAGTATGTGCACGAGGGACAAGTACATGTGGTCTCATCAGATGAAGAGACGTTTAATTTTGTGAATCAGGTTGACTTACAGGGAGACTTCATCCTCCCATCTACTCACTTGGATATTAGACCTACGTCTCCTATCAAACATCTAGTGAGTAAATAAAAATTAGTGTGCATCGATCCTTCTACATCAGCACCACAACCAATCCCTAGTATAATGGCTGCTTTTGAAAAGCCTACAACATTATTAAAAGTAAAGAACAATCAGAAGCTAAAATCAGTTTTAAGTAACAAGGAACCTAGGGTAATACCAAAAATTGTACCATGGAAATTTTGAATATTATGGAAGAGGAAAATTCACACAATGTAGTCAAGGAGGTACCTCAACATGTCTTGCCTGTGTTATCAACCACATCATCTACATCGTAGGTGATGATTCATTTAGTTAACCCTGTATTAGCTAAATATCTTGTGCATAATGTAACTTTTACACCTATAATAGAGTCTATGTAAGACTTAGGGAGACCTTAACCTCCCGTTTTCCCATTGGAATGGTGGTACTGCTGGGGGTGCCACCCAATCAGATAAATTTTATTTATGGGGGCTTAGATCAGGTCATAGAATGCTCACCCATAGAAGATGATGATGATGAGCCGTTTACCACAAACGTTCATTATCTATCCAACCCAGAGTTTACCCTTTGGTATTTTAACCATTACCATTGGCAGGGTTATGTATTAGGCTTATTTGAGCAAGAGCATAGAACTGTGTATTAGTCATAGTACTAACTTCCAACTGATAAGTTTGGCCTTGGATATCACATTTGAGGGCAAGACAAATTGTTAGCAGCATCCCTATATTTTATGAATCTAGGCTTAGGGGAGGACGTGGATTGGAATCCCTATCACTCCAACCCTTCACACTCATGGAGGGGTAATTATGAAAACATTTCTATGGAGGCTACCTTGAAAAGCATCCCAAGAATCGATTGGGTGATCAAAAATAATGAGTATGCCCATGAAGTAAGCATGGAATCTCATAGCCCTAGCTTAAATGAAGAGTTTGATTTAGAATCCACTTCTAAAGAAAAGTAATGAGAGCACAACTCTGAAGAATATGATGGTGAGTTTGTCTTATATTACGAGGAATATGAGGATGAAATAGATATGGTCTACCTAGGGCCTCGACCTCTACGTCATCTTAGGGAGAAATTTATCATACGGTCTTCCTATGCCCTCCCATCCAAAGGAGACCTTTAGAAAATATATATCACATAGCTTTTCCTGGTCCTTCAAACTTAAGGTAATTGCTTCCCCCTAAGGATCCAATTATTATGTTTATTCCTAGAGCATACCCAATGATCCCCATACCGCTTGAACCACATCTAGAGCATAGGGGAGAACCTGAAAATAGTGAGTTTCATCCATGTGGTCTTGGATATTTTTTCCATTCCATTAACATGGTCTCCATTTATCTGACCACTCCACTTCATAATCTATCCGACCCTTCAACCCCTTTGCACCTCAATCATGAGGCCATTGATTTTTACTGCATCAATTTACCCCTTGTTGCAGGCCAAACAAGGTTAATTTTTTTCCTATTTTTGTCACTTTCTCGTGCATTAATTATCAACCCAAGGAGCTTCATAAACTTATGAGGGGTCTCACACAGGATCACTTACAATACCACTTTGATATGAGTCCGCTAGCTCTACTATTGCGGGGTGTTTCAAAGGTTGTCAATCATTCATTCACTCCTCAATAAATTACATATGAATAATTAAATCTTCAGAAAGAAAAAATCCATACGTGCATACTAATAACAAACCTATTGCAATCATAAAATAATAGTGCAGAAATAAACCTATGAAAGCATTAAGCTAATCTAGAAAACACAAAGAAAGGGAAGAAATACTGGCTTGGAGTGGGCCCAGGCTCCAGCAGCTTCCTCCCAACTGAACATGAGCTTAGGAACTCTTAGAACTTTATTATAATCACCAAGGAATTACAATGCTTCTTAACCTTTGTACTCCTCTCTATATTCTATATTCTATCTTTGATATTTTGATATCTTATCAAAGAGGTCTGCATGTGTTTATATAGCACACCCACAAATCTTCTGTTACAAGGTGGTTACAATAGTCGATTCATTCCAGACTAAACTAAGACAGTTTGGTAAATTTAATTGACATCTGCTAAAATTGGCATTCATTCCTAATGGTGGTGTGTTCTCTGATTGGTTCATGCTTCGCCTGGCATAGGTAGGATGTTCTCATATGTTAGTGCAACTCCTAAATTAACTTACATGATGTAGAGTTGGAACTACACCAGTCAATGTTACCCACATCGGGTTATCTGGTCAATGAGCAAAGAACAGAGGCACCTTATCTATGAGGAAGGTGCCTAAGTATATCGGGGGCATTCTTTATACAGAAGGCACCTACCTTCCGTTAGCTCCTTCCTGGAAGAGGAAGGCACTCGCCTTTTGTTGGCGCTTTCCTAGAAGAGGAAGGTGCCTACCTTCTATTGGCACCTTCCTGGAAGAGGAAGGCACTTATCTCCTATTGGTGCCTTCTTGGAAGAGGAAGGTGCCTACATTTTGTTGGCGCCTTCTTTGAAGAGGAAAGCATATACTTACCATGCATTAATTCTGAAAGAAACAAAGTGCTATGTCCATGAAAAGACCTCGACTGATTCAAATTTGACTAAATCAACTACAATTCCACAAAAACACACTAAAACATACAAATTAGATAACACACATAATCTTATCAAATAATTACATAACCATTCATAAAAATATACAATTCCTATTATATAGCCGCATAATGATTAATGAAACTCATACAAAATATGAGCATTTTCGAGGCTCATCATCCCCCCATGCCTAACATATGCCATGCCCTCATGGCATCAAAACTACAGGTAGCCCTGTTAACTCCTCATTGTTGCCATTTTTTGGTGGATCTGGTTGTACCTGCGGCCCGTGTTTATTTCTTCTATGGACCGACATCTAGAGGTGCGGTTCCTCTTTTCTCACGTGGAGCTTTAGGTGTTACTGTCGGCTTTCGCTCGAGTTGCTGACTCTACTTATTTGCTTTTCTTGTCTTGGTCGCTATTGGGGGTGGTATTGCCAACATGGTTACTGCTACTTGAAATGTCGCTTCTGCATCCTACCATAGGTCATCTTCTGGGGGCCTAACAACTGCAAGAGGGATATCTGAGTTATCCCTCTTGAGATGAACCACCTGGGCCTTGTGTAATCGAGCTGCTTCAGGAGTAAGCCCTATATTTTCCCTCGCAATGGCAACAACTTCCAATTTGGGCCCATATACCCCCCATCTTTCAAAATACCTCTGTATCTTGGAGGGCCGCCCCCGAGAAGACCCGTAAATCTCCCAAAACTGGCTATCCTCTGTCGGATTAATGCATATACCAAGATCTCCCCGAACCCTCAAGGTTGACTCCTTGGCATTCTTGGATGCTGTTATTTCTTTGAGCAATCGCTTGAACTACTTTTGCCTTTCTACGAATAGCTACATGTCCCTTTTGTCTTCTTCTATTTCAGAGAAATTAACCTTTGCATTTTTTTGAGCCATCCTGGGCCCTTTTCCTTTTTCTTGCGTAAAAACTATGATAGCTCGGATGGAAGGTTTATCTTCCTTCTCGACAGTTGTTTTCTCATCGCGGGGAACTTGTTCATTCTGAGGGACTTTCCCTGACGTCCCTAGAGTTGTCTTCCATCCTAATGTCTATCCGGTGTCATCCCCGTTGGTCCTTCTATATCTTCCTCTTTAGGCCCAGGGGATTCCTCTATAATCCCTGATCTTGTCTGCAGCTGCTGGCTTCCACCCGGTTCTACATCGCTTAGGTCTATGATTGGGGGCTCTATGGGTCTTCTTCTCCTCACTTCCAAAAATAGAGGAATTATCCCCTACTTCCAGGCTATTTTTCCAGGCGTCTGACCAAAATTCTCTCAAAGAGAATACTCATTCTACTGATGTGGGAGAATTCATCGAGACCTCAATCGCCCTGTCAGTTTAGGTCGACGCGTCCCTTTTCTATGTCCCCTTGGCCTGGAGTTGTCAGTTATCTTCCTGCAACTACTGGACCAACTGCTCAAGTTGAGTGATGCTTTGTGCTCACTCTTTTAGCTCTTCTTCGTGCTTGATCTGGCAATCCTCCATAATTTATTGGGTCATCCAGTAGTTGGTTTACCATTCCAGGGCCTCCTCTAGGGATACGTCAATTTGATTATTGCCCTTGGAAGTCCCTACATCCTGTGAACTCTAGCTTATCAACTCCCAAAGGGTCTAGGCTGCAAGACTGACCTCTGAGTCATATACCTCCTTCTTCGAGGAGAGGATGAGTCACCACAAGCGTTTCCTCCTGGGGGCTGGTTCTAGTGGCCGAAATTCGGCCTCGCCACTAGTAAGCCGCACCCCTTCTTCTTTGTACTTGGGCACTAGGGAATGCCCTCTTTCTTCTATAAAATTGGGTAGTGCCAATTGCTTGATGTCCTCTACTTCATTTGTAGGGCTATCCTCTACTCGCCCTACCTCAACAATAGAATCCTCCCGTCTTTCCTGGCCATCATCTCCTTATGCATTGGAACTATGCCTTTGTGCTTCTACATGGCAGACCAACACTGATATCAGCCCATGGTGGGCAAAGGTGAAATGTGCCTCCTTCTGGTATCTAGCCACTTCCTCCTTCAGGGCATTTGCCAGGTAGAAGGGCACGTTCATTTTCCTCCCATGCACTAGGTGATTTAAGAATTGCACATGATTAATGTGCAGATGTGTATATTTCCCAGTGAATCTAAAGAACCGAGAAAAATGCTCGAATATATTCCATAAATTCATAGGAATACTGCTTTTTGGTAGCCCTTCCTTATATATCTACACGTTCTCCCCTGGCAGTAGTAATTCGGCGTATGGCTTCAACATTTCGCCCTTGTAGGTGCACTCGCCTGTGAGAGGCAAGCCAGTCACCTATGAGATATGTTTGGGGGTGAATGGAATCTCCATCCCTCATACTTGAGCTACATCTCACCCCAAGGAGGCAACAAATTCCCTGGCTGCCTCTATATCCTGGCTCTAACTGACCAGGATACAGTACTCAAGCCATCCCTCGGCTTTGAACTGCATCCTGACCGCCCCCCTGATTCCTTTTGTATCACTTGATTAATTTTTCTTCACCGCATGATTCCTTGATCATCCTCCCATGGCACCTTCCCTTAGGCTCTTCTATTTTTCTCCTTGCCTTCTCAGGAAGGTGCCTTCTTATAAGGAAGGCGTCGAACCCTAGCTTTCAATTTTGGCAAGGTATGCCTCACAAGCTACATCGTTGGCACGATCGGCCATGGGGGTGCATGATTTTTATGGCGGCGATATTTTTTGGTACTACATAATTTACAAATGATTACATAAAAATCTAAGTAGCTTATGCGCATACCTTATTGTATGTCTCATGCATCATGGAGAGTGTCGATTCGTCGATCTGTGACATGGGGGATGGGTACTTCATTTGAGTGGATTACGCCAGATTTTGCTACTAAGTTTTTTAATGGTTGATGCCAAAGACAAACTCCTGATAGGCTTACAAACCGTATTTATATTATTTTTGGAATGTGCACATTGATCTCACCCCATAATTCTATGATATTTTTTATTGGAGCGGTTCCCTATCATACGAGCGATTGTGGTAATCTGATGTCGCTTGCTCGTGTGATGATCTTATTTTGATTGAGGCGCACATGAAACTTTAAGTGTTGGCTGTATACGGAAGGCGCTCTTCGATACCTTCTCGATGTGGAAGGCACTTGATATGGTGCCTTCCCGATGTGGAAGGTGCTTGATATGGTGTCTTCCCAATGTTGTAGGTGCTCTTGAATGGATACGCCTTCGAGTGGTGGAAGGCACTCTTTTTTATGATGGTGTCTTCCTGCTGTAGAAGGCGCTTCTGAATGAGTGCACCTTCCTAGAGTGGAAGGCACCTTTGAATGGATGCGCCTTCCTAGAGTGGAAGGTGCCTTTGAATACATGCACCTTCCTAGAAGAGGAAGGTGCCTTGGCTATCATTTTTTTTTTTAGGAAACATGTGCCTTCTTTATAAGGAAGGTGCCTTATTTTAGCGAGGTGTGTACCTTCATAGAGTGGAAGGTGCCTTTGAATGGGTGCGCCTTCCTGGACTGGAAGGCGCATTTGAATACATGCGCCTTCCTAGAAGAGGAAGGTGCCTCGACTATCATTTTTTTTTTATCAAGGATGGATGCGCCTTACTGATGTGGAAGGCACCTTGGTCCTCAAATTTTTTTTTTTTAGGAAACATGCACCTTCTTTATAAGGAAGGCGTCTTATTTCAGTGGGGCACCTTCTTTATAAGGAAGGTGCCTTATTTCAGGGGGGTACCTTATTTATAAGGAAGGCACCTTATTTCAGTGGGGTGCCTTATTTATAAGGAAGGTGCCTCACCTCTTACTCGAAACCTCCATCACGACAAAAAATGTCCACCTTCATCAGGAACCTTCTTCTAGGAGGAAGGCATCATACCTCAAGTGGATAGTCTTCTTTGACGATGAAGGCTTTCTGTAAGGCTCTTTCTTGGCAACCATGTCGTGATTTATCGGGAAATGGTGATCAAGCCTCCTCAAACTTGCTTCATGCTGCCTCAACATCTTCCTGCAAGGGATGGCATCTAAATTTCCTCTTGGGGAAGATTTTTTTGCCCACCCCCGTGCTTGAATAGATGTTGCTTCTACCCTATGAGTGCAGGCATCAGGATGTTGAGCCGAATTAGGTGTGGTTTCCCAGATACCTATTATTCATGTTGTCAGGTCCTCCACCTACAAAAATAAAATAAAAAGAAAGAAAAATATAGGCAGTTAGACGCATTCTATGCCTGTTAGACCCTAAGCCTAGGATGTTTGTAGCTTGCATGTGGGCATCGTCCCTAAAAAACACACCATAAGAAATAATGAAAACTTAAACTAACTAATTTTTGTGAGCACATCCATGCCCACCATTTTTACTGCTGAGAGTTTGGTCCAGATTCACAAGGATGGGGTCTCCCCCATGCCTGCTTTGGATTCCACCAGTAAATTCTCGGATGTGTTGTAGGGCCACAGTCGGTGGCCATTAACGGTTAATACAACATTATTGTTGTCAATGGTTATGACACACACAACATCATTCTTGATGTCCTCTACCATCTCATACGGTCCCATCCATATCTGCATTAATTTGTCCTTCCATTCCTAGAATCGATAATCATACAACACCCATTCTCCTTCTTGGAACTACTTTAGTTTAATGTGGCGATCATGCCACCGTTTCCTTTGCTTTTTTATGATCTCCATTATTTGTAAAGCATCCATTCGGGTTTCATCCAGCTGATTTAGCAACTAAAACCTTTCTTTTTGAGCATCATCCAGGCTCAAATTTAGTTCTAAAGTTGTTCTTAGTGTTTTGATCTCAAACTCGATGGGCATCATTATACTCTTCCCATAAACCAATTGGAAGGGTGTAAATCTTGTGGTGGATTTCCATGTGGTGTATGCCCATACTACCTTCAGTAGCCGTGTGGCCCAATATTTTCTATGTTGTTGCATGGTTTTTGTCAGGATGTTCTCTATTTCCTTGTTTGTCACCTCCACTTGCCTATTTGCCTACGGATGGTAGGGTGTAGTTTTGTTGTGCCGAACTCTGTATTGCTTCATCAGTTCCTCGATCAACTTGGAGGTGAACTGAGGGCCTTGGTTAGTTGTTATTTCTTTGGGGACCCAAAATCGTGTAAATATGTAAGCAAATAAGAAATTGGCAACCATTATTTCTTTTGAATCCCTCAATGCCTGAACTTCAACCCATTTGGTGACGTAGTCTGTACAGACTAAAATAAACTTCCTACCTATTGAAGGTGGGTTAATTGGCCCCACAAAATCCATACCCCACTTTTCGAAGGGTTCCAGGTGTACCTAAGGCTGGAGGGGTATTTCGTCACAATGGGTTGGTGTTAGGATTCTACTCCTAACCACCATACTAATCACATTATTAGTTAATTATTTAATCACTCTCTCTTTCACAAAGGTTGTGCCCTTTGATCACACCTTCACACTCGTAGAAATAGGCATTTCATTTGGTATAGTTGAGGCATCGAAGAATATAATTATTAATTAATTGTTGGGTTCCCCATATAATACAACAGTGATTTCTTAATAAAAGTGATTTCTTTTTATTATTCTAACATTATAATCAATCTTTCTCTATTGGGTTCACTACATTTAGTATCAGAGCCAAGTTCAGAAGGAACTTTTTTTTTTCCTTTTTCTCGTTCTCCAAATACAAGCCTGGGAACACTGCCAAATGATTACAACCAATTCAAAATTAGCGAAACACGTCCAAGGAGCAACCAGCCAGAGCGACTTCCAAATAAGGCTCTTCATATCCGATGCAGTGCTCACCATCGATAGCGAGGCGAGGACGTATAGAAGCCAGCAGGTGAGAGTCCTTATAGTAGGAGCAACTAGCAACATATCATGCTAGAGTGACTGCCAAATAACAGCGCAGATGCAAGCATAATAACAAAGCAAAAAATGCTCATCAATCCGTCCAGACGACGTCATAAATACATTACAAAAACATCTTAGAATTTTTTTTTCTTCTCCTGTCACTCCTAGGCCGACGAAAGGATTAAAACCAAACTTCAAATCGTTCCTCTATGTATATACATATTTTTTCGGTGATATTTCAAAACTTCGATGAAATTAAATAAATCATCTTATAAAATAACCTAAGGTTTATATATTCCAGTGATCAAAAATTTAACTGGCAGTCGGAATCAGAATGCAGCGCAAACAATTTTACCTCTAGTTTAATCCCACATTGTTGCGAGAAGGAAATAAGCAAGGTTTAAAAGGAAAAACATGTGGGTAATACATTTTTTAGCTTGGCTAGACACCTATGCACATGACAAGTTAAGTGTCAGTTGTTGGCATGTGTCGTACAATTGGCCACCTTCGTGAATCACCCCGATCGACTCCCATTCGTCCTCGTTCTGTCGTTGACCTCCACTCCGACCTCACCTCCACTCTGCCCTCGACTAATTTCCACCCTACTGTCACCTCCGTTCTACCCTCGGATACTTTTCACCCTACCACTGCCTTCGCTCCACTTTCTGCCCTACTTTCACCTTCGCTCTGCCCTCAGATACTTTTTGCCCTATCGTTGCCTCCGCTCCGTCCTGTCGCACTCTATTAGTCCAGTCTGCTATCGTGTTTCCTGCCTGTTGTCATGCTTTTCCAGTCCTACTTCCTATCCATTGTTCCCCTCACATACCTTGTGTCTAGCCACATCTTACTCATTCAACCACTACCACCTTGTTCCCCTCTCGTCCCTTATGTCTGGCCTCGTCTACCGTGTCGATCGTCTGCGCCTAGTGCCTCGCACCTGCGCCTTGACTGTCATTTTGGCCCACCTATGCCTCCACCCGACCTTGTGCCTTGTGTAATTTTACTACACCTGACCCTACCATGGAGCGCCACCACAAAAAGTTGACACCAAATTTTGCATAGTTGTGAAAAACTGCTAATATTAAATTTTGCTAAATATTACACAATTTTTGCTAAACATTGCCAAAATTGCCCCTAATATAAATTTTGCTAAGACTTGTTACTATTGCAAATTCTTGCTAAAATTTGTCAAGGCATTGAAAATTCTCGCTAATTCTGCCACTTACGAATGTTATAAAATCTCCAAAACCTAACCGCAATGGTCGAAGGATGACTTTTATGCAATTTTTTACGATAATTTTTCAAGAAATTTTTTGACGACTTTCAACACTTTTTGCAACACCTTTTCGCCAAACAACTATGCAAATTTTTGATAAAAGAATATCTCACGACCCTAACCTACTTTTGCTACTTAATCTTTCCCACCTATGTCAAATCACATCAGTGAGTGTATATAAAATTCAGTTCCAGGATATGGCCAATCGCATCACAGGGTTGGACGAATCAGTCCTCATAAGTGGGTTCATCAATGGATTGAAAGAAGAAATTAGAGTGAAGATCATGATGTACACTCCTTGCACCCTATAGGAAGCCATTGGATTAGCCTTGTTAGCCGATGATACATTCAATGTTCAATGTCAACATGGGGAGCAACCTATTGATAAATTGACATTCACGCACACTATTCCAAAACACAAACCCTTGCCAGTTAAGTACCTTAGCCTACAAAAAATGGAGGAGCGACGAGCGAACAACCTCTGCTATACTTGTGATGAGCAATTTGGGCCCCTTCATTGTTGTGCTACACAAACATTGTATTTATTGAATATAGTTGATCCCTGTCACTCCATAGAGGAAGAAGGTGAGGAAGATGTGCATGACATGACCAAAGCACCTGATCATAACAATGAAGAAAATGAGGTCGATGTGCAAGAAGTGCTCGATGCACCATGAAAATATGAGGTAGGCATCCATGCAGTAAACAATGAAGGCAAGACATACACTCTCAAATAACTACACACAAGTTCATCACCAATAGTGAGTTCTCGTCGTATAGGCAGCCTGATTCAGAAAGGAGGCAAAAGAGTGAGTGCACCTTTATTTTCCCTTCATTCTACATAGGAAGAATTGGCTAAAGCGGAAGCCTACCTTCATCACAATTCTCCTAAGGAAGATTCTACTATTCTTTCTAGCAACCCCCACTAATGCTTCGACCTTCAATATATCCTTGCCTTTGAAAAAGTGACATTAAAATAGTACAAGAACTTGCACAAATTCAACTGGGAAAACAAGCAACGAAGCTCCTTACTTTGAGCTTTGAGGACAAAGCTCTTTTTAAGGAAGGTGGCATGTTAGGATTCTACTCCTAACCACCATACTAATCACATTATTAGTTAATTATTTAATCACTCTCTCTTTCACAAAGGTTGTGCCCTTTGATCACACCTTCACACTCGTAGAAATAGGCATTTCATTTGGTATAGTTGAGGCATCGAAGAATATAATTATTAATTAATTGTTGGGTTCCACATACAATGCAACAACGATTCGTTAATAAAAGTGATTCCTTTTTATTATTCTAGCATTATAATCAGTCTTTTTCTATTGGGTTCACTACAGTGGTCTACCCATTCTTTGGCATTCATCGCACTTGCTGGTGTATGCGGCTACATATTTGAATAGAGTGGGCCAAAAGTACCTAGCTTGTAGGATTTTATAGGCAGTCCATTTCCCTGCAAAGTGTCCTTTGCATGGTTCATCGTGACAAGCTTTGAGTATTTTTGAGAACTTATGTTCTGCTATGCATCTCCTTATGATCTAGTCATGTACTATTTTGCACAAGAGGCCATCAATCCATAGGAAAGATGCGCTTTTCTCTATTACCACCTGATTTTCTCGAAAGGAGAGAGCATGTGAGGTTCTTCTGATGGCCAATTAAATGGCTATATCTGTGTACCATGATATTTTTTGCTGATTGTGAACAAATGCTCATCCAAAAAATGGTCTTCCACTGTTGTATGATCCACTGGTATCAATATGGATAGAAAATCTGCTACAACATTATCCTTGCTCGGTTTATCGACTATTGTTATGTTGAATTCCTGCAATAGTAGGAGCCACCTGATAATTCTTCCACCAATATTTTTCTTGCTCATTAAATATCTGATGGCCGCATGGTCCGTGTGGACAAACACCTTATATCTAGTGATATAATGGCAAAATTTGTTTATGGCATGCACAACTGCAAGGAACTCCTTCTCTGTCACCGTGTAGTTGAGCTTGGCTCCTACCAAGTTTTTCCTGACATAATAGATGGCATAAAATTCCTCACCATCATTTTGTCCAAGGACTGCTCCAATCACATTGTTGGATGCATCACAATAGATATCAAAGGCTATGGCCCAATCTAGTCCTCTCAAAACCAGTGAGGATATCAGTTTCTCCTTGAGCAATTAAAATGTTTCTTCACAGTATTTCGTCCAATTGAACTCCACATCTTTAGACAATAGAGTGTGTAGTGGTTTTGCAATATTACCAAATTCAGCGATAAATCATCGACAGTACCCGACAGATCTGAGGAAACTTCTTACCTCTCTCTGCATTGTGGGGTTGGGTAGGTCCCTGATGACCTCGATCTTTCTTTTGTCAACCTTTATTCCTTCTATGGAGAGATGGTGTCCCAATACGATGCCCTATTGCATCATCATAAAGCATTTCTAATTACTCAGGGATAGATTATTTCCCTCGCTTCTTTCAAGCACTCTTTTCGAGTTTGTCATTTCTTCATAAAAGGTTTCTCCATAAGCGGTGAAGTCGTCCATGCACACTTTCACTGCATATCCCATCATGTCTGAGAATATGCTAAGCACCGCTCTTTGAAATGTGGTTGGTGCATTGCATAACCCGAAAGGCAATACCTGATAAGCAAACGTTCCCCATGGGTAGGTAAACGTTGTCTTATCCTGGTCTTCTTATCCTATCTAGATCTGATTATATCCATTGAATCCATCTAGGAAGGAGAAATACTTTCACCCCGAAAGTGTGTCCAAGACCTGATCAATGAATGGAAGTGGGAAGTGGTCCTTCTTGGTTTCTTTGTTTAGCACTCTCTATTCTACACATATTCACCACTTCCCATTCTTCTTGGGGACCACCACCAGTGGTGACACCCACTCACTGTCAGAAATCAGATAGATTAATCTAGCAGACAAGAGTTTTTGTAGCTATTCTTTGAAAATGTCTTTTATTACCAAATTCATTCTTTTGTGTGGTTGCTTGCTCATATTTGCTTGTTCATTGAGGTATATTCGATGGGTACAGATATCTAGGATGATCCCTTCATATCTAAGTAATCCCATGCAAATTCCTGCTGGTGTCTTACCAGGAGCTCTTCTACTTTTATCAGTTGTGTGGAAGTCAACCCACTACTGACGTTTAACATACTTCCTAGCCCAACGTTTATCTTCTAAACGTGGTGATCTTTGGCACCAGCTAATGGTGACCCAGGTGTGGTGATGGAGGATTCTTTGTGGAGGAACTCTACAATAGCATTATCCTCATCTTCTTCTTCTGCCAACTCATCCAATGCCATCACCGACTGGATTATGGATAGCTCATGATCTTCATGCTTGGTCAACGTAGGTTCTCCCAATGAGTCGACGGACTGCGCAGGGGGGGAAATGGTCAATATTTTAACATTTTTTCCATCAAATATGGTCATCAGCCCATCACAGTAGCTGATGTAAGCATCGGCTATTGCTATCCATGGCCTTCCCAATATGAGCAGGTAGCCATCCAGCCTGGTTTTAGACTACAAAACTAGGAATTCAACTAGGTATTCCCATGCACTATCACTATTACATACTCAAGCATTCCTTCTGGTGCCACAGTCGATCGATCAGCTAGCTGCAGCACTATCTTGGTGGGTCTCAGGTTCATGAGTTGTAGCCTTTGCATGGTCTCCTGAGACATTACATTGATGGATGCTCCAACATCGACCAACATTTTAGACAAGAAATGTCCTTCAATTTTTACAATCAACACTGGGCTACTCGGATCCGTGTACTTGGGATGACACGTCTTGCCCATCATCAAATATGCTAATTTACCCATGACATTGATAGTATGGGTTGCTTTATGTCCTGGCATTCTTAGGCACATCTCCCTTATCGCCTTGGTATATATCAGGACATCTCGAATAGCTTGAAATAGTGGAATTATCACTATGAGGTTCTTCAAGCTAGATAGGATATCAGACTCTAGCTATGTTAGTTTCTCAAGTTCTTGCAATTGGTAAGGAAATGGAGTCATTGCTCTCTTAGCTACTTCTTCTACCACCTCTTCTATAAGAGGTGTTTCTCCTACATCTTCCTCCTCTTCTATCAACGGAGGTGTTTCTACTCCTAGCTGTCTACCAGACCTAAGCTGAATATGATACATTGGATACATCTCGCCTTCCACATTGTATGCTAGGTGATTCACTCTATTATTTGGATTTGCTATTGGTTGTGTGGGTAGCTACGCAGGTCTCACTGCTGGCAAGGCCGACAAGTTTTTATGGGGGTGAGTTGGCGCTACGTTCTGTGGGACCGGATTCCATGGAGTGTGGCCTCTCCACTATTGCCCTAGATATTGATATGCCATACAGGGATGTTGATTCAAGAATGTTGTTCCTGGGGTGAGTTAGACCAAGTCGATGGCCCCCACCACCCCATGTTAGGTGGTTGAGGTGGGCCTTGTTACATGTATGGTCCTCCACTAAATGATGGAATTCTAGTTGGCATATTCCCTATAGGGAGTTGTAGCCAACTCTTTCGATTGCCTATGAAATAGACCTCTATGGCTTCAGCATCCTCCTAATTGCTAGGCAATTTTAGGCACAATCGGGTCTTATGATTCAGCCTGCAAACTGCACATACTCTAACTTTGTTCTCCGGGCATGCATTCTTTGCATGCTTTCCTCTTCATTTTGGGTAGAAATAAGCCAATGCTGCATCGTTTTATTACTTATTTTTCTCTAACAGTAACGTATCCATTTGCAATGCTAGAGACAAAAGCATTTCACTTTTTAGATCCTCCAGCATGTTGCCTATTTTTATTTTTGTGACTGAAGCAGTCACTTTCATGGTTTTAGAAGTGGTATTGCATCTCCTTTTTGAGTAATTCCGACATAGTTGTAGGATGTCTTCCATAGCGTGCTGGTAGACATCACCTCCAGAAATCATGTTAAGAGCCTCCAACGATTCATTGTTAAGCCCTCTCAAAAATATGCTTTTGAGAGATTTATCAGATAGCTTCACATGAGGAGACCGTTGAATATTGAAATTGAATCTCTCCCAGTACTCTTCGAGAGACTCATCCTCTTTCTACGTCATGCTTAGGACTTCCTCTCTGGAGTCTCTTACTCTCCTGAAGTCTTGATATTGCTCTAGAAAGAGCTTCTTCATTTTATCCCATGTGGTAATGTGTTTCTTCCCCAGACCGATGAACCACCACAGAGCTGTGTCATCCAATGTGGAAGGAAAGAGCTTCAGCTTCTGCATATCATATTTGTAGTTCACAGACCTGCATAAAACATCAAACTTAAATAAGAACAGGTCAGGGTCCTCGGTTGGGTATCCTATAAAGGTAGGAAGGTGAGCATGGGATATGTTTTCATTTTGGTATCTCCTACTCCTTCATCAATCGAGAAGCTAAAGCCAGATGAAACTTATTTTGCGTTGGCCATTTTTTTAGGAAATGTGGTCTCTAATGCAGTACTTATGGCCTTATGGTCATTCAAAATTTTTTGATTCAAGGCTCTAAGGTTATTTGGTGTTATTGTCCGATCTTCTACAGCTGTCCACAACAGGGCTTGCTCTAAAGGTATCCTTTTAAATAGCAGGTTTATGATTGTTTGTTCTTCCCCAAGTTGACAGGATGAGGAAGCACTTTGCACAAAGTGTAGATCCTCACTCCATTGGAGTGTTGGCTGTGAGTCAGGCGAATCTAGTTCAAGCTCAGAGTGTTCTGCCGACTCAGGTTTTGGAGAACTTTTTTTTACAAACCGACTGTCAGGTCCTCTTCTTCTCGAAGAACTCATACAAGGTCAGATAGAAGGTTTTAATTATTACAATTAATCTAGTAGAGGTGATTCCTCGGTAATGGCACCAAAATGTTGTGGGTCAAACAAGGTTAAATTCTTTTCTATTTTTTTCACTTGCTCGTGCATTAATTATCAACCCAAGGAGCTTCGTAAACTTGCGAAGGGTCTCACATAGGATAACTTACAATACCACTTTGAGATCAGTCCGCTAGCTCTACTATTGGGGGGTGTTTCAAAGGTTGTCAATCATTCATTCACTCCTCAATAAATTACGTATGAATAATTAAATCTTAAGAAAGAAAACATTCATACGTGCATACTAATAACAAACCTATTGCAATCATAAAATAATTGTGCATAAATAAACCTATCAAAGCATTAAGCTAATCTAGAAAACACAAAGAAAGGGAAGAAATAAGGCAACACCCAAGGATTCATTTTCATTGCCTAATATTGATGCTCTTGTAGATGCAACTGCAGGTCATGAAATACTTTCTCTCATGGATGGTTTTTTTGGTTACAACCAGATTTGGATTAAACTCGAAGATCAGCACAAAATTGCTTTCACCACTCCATGGGGAACATTTTGCTATAAAGTTATGCCATTTGGCCTCAAAAATGTTGGTGCCACATATCAGTGGGCTATGACATACATTTTTCATGACTATATGCATAAAATATTAGAAGATTATATCGATGACTTACTAGCCAAGTCATTACTGCATGAAGAGCACGTCGAGGTCCTAAGGAAAGTCTTCGATCACTTGATAGAGCACAATGTTAGGTTGAACCCCAAGAAATGTGTCTTTGGCGTAACTTTAGGTAAACTCTTGGGATTCATCATTTCTAAATGAGGGATCAAAGTGACCCAGAGAGGGCAGGCTATATAGAAAGGCCCCCCCACAAACAACAAAAAAAAGAACCGGGGGGGGGAGCCCCCAAAATCGCGTAGTTATCGGATAAATATTGACCCATGAATCGACTACTACACAAGGGGGTCCCATTTAATTGGGATGAAGACATTCAAAAAGCCTTCACTGAGATCAAATAATACTTGGCATCACCACCAGTATTAGCTCCACCTAGACCAGATGTGTCATTTTTTATATATATCCACCATAGACTTTGCACTGGGAACCATGCTAGCCCAGAAGAACATGCAAGACAAAGAGTAGGTGATATATTACATCAATCGAACCCTGGTTAGTTACGAGCTATGATATGCATACGTAGAAAATTTATGCTTAGTAGTGGTCTTTGCAACTAAGAAGTTGTGCCACTACATGTTGAGTCATATGACGTATGTTATATCGAAACAAAATCCTTTGCAGTATATGATGAGCAAGACATATCATAACACATGTACTGCAAAGTGGATCATGCTATTGACTAAATTTGACCTAGAATTCATCAGTAAAAATTCAATCAAAGGACAAGTCATAGTTGATCAACTGGTAGAGGCTCCTCTTTAGGATCATAGGCCTCTTGTCATAGAGCTTCCCGATGATGCAATATTTGCATTATCGAAGTCACCCAAACCCAAAGAACCGGATAATAAAGCAGATATGTCTTTGTTCTTTGATGGTTCAAAATGCGAGCAAGGGGGTGGTGCAGGGATTATGTTTTTCATACCACAAGGTGCTCCAATACCCTTGTCATTTAAACTCAACTTCCCTTGCACCAATAACAATGCTAAATACGAGGCCCTAATCTTGGGTCTCCAAACAACGCTCACCATGAAGATCAAAAAGTTGAATATCTTTGGTGACTCCCTTCTCATAGTAAATCAAGTTAAGAGAATTTATCAGTGTAGGTGTCCCATATTGAAAGCATACAAGGAACTTGTGGACACTTACTTAGCCCAACTGGAGTGGTATGACATCGAGGCAATCCCTCGAATATCCAATAGATTTGTAGACACTATGGCATCTTTGGGATCCTTAATCCCTCAGAATCCATCTACTGACTTCACTACCATCCAGGTAAAAATGCTATCACAATCCACGATACGATGTGAGGCTCAAGAAAATCATGAATCAGTCCATATGATTCATATAGAACCAAACCATGAGTGGTTCTATAGAGCTAGAGACTTTTTGAAGAAGGCGCCTTGGGGATCTTTGATCTTGCAGGGTCCTATGGAGAATGGTACCACTATTCTCCATAAGGTTGTTTCCCAATATACATTTGTGCAAGTCAAATTGTAGTGGGAACACGTCATCCAGTCAATCAAAGTCATTGCTTATCAAGATTGGTTATCATAATTACATGATTTCCTTAAGCTTGGAGTAATCCCATAGGGATTATCGCATGTCGTAAAAAGAGAATTTAAACAAAAAGTGACTAGATATGTCTTTTTAGGAGACATCATGTATCATCGTAGCTATGATGGAATTCTCCTTCATTGCCTTGAGCCCCAAGAATCAGCTTGGGTGATTTCACAAGCTCATGATGGTACATGCGGTGGCCATTTCAGTGGCATGGCCATCGTCAAGCGCATCCTTCGAATGGGTTACTATTGGCCCACTATGGAGAAGGATTGCACAACGTATGTTAGGAAGTGCATTAAATGTTAGCACCATGCTAATATTATGCACCTACCATCATAGGCCTTATAGCCCATCCAAGCGGCTTGGCCATTTGCTCAGTGGGGTTTGGATCTAATTGGTAAGATCTCTCCCCCATCTTCGGGTCGACACACATTTATCATAATGGCCACTGAGTATTTCACCAAATGGGTGGAGGCAATCTCTTTAACTACAATGATAGGAGCACGTATTGCGGAGTTCATACTCCATAATATAATATGTCATTTTGGGATACCATCCAAAATAATATCGGATAATGGAACTTCATTCAAAAACAAAATTGTAAGGGCTTTAACATCCAAGTATAATATTCAACACAGTTTTGCAACTCCATATTATCCACAAGCAAACGGGCAAGCAGAGGCCTCGAACAAAATAGTGGTAGCAATCTTAAAGAAGATTGTTCAAGAAAATCATAAATATTGGCATATTCAGCTACCTCTTGCATTATGGGCTTATAGGACTAGTATACGGATACCCACTGGGGCAACACCGTTCTCACTAGTATATGGCACTAAGGCCATCATGCCCTTGGAATTGGAAATTCTAACATTGTGCATCGCATTGAAAGAGTTCATCGATGATGACACTACACAACAAGCTCACCTAGATCAATTGATGCTTCTTGATGAATATCGCATGAATGCTCTTGAGCATCTTCGAGTTTACCAAGATCAGCTAAAATGAGCTTACAATAATAAATTCCACTTGAGAGACTTTAAAGTTGGGGATCTTGTGCTAAAAGAGAACCAACAGAACTCAAACCTACCATCGCATCTATGAGACAAATTTATGGCCAACTGGTTAGGTCCATTTATCATTTCAGAGAATATTGGACCTGGTACTTATCACCTAACATCGCTAGAAGGTGTTGAAGAGCCTGAACCTCTCAACATTCTTCATCTAAAGGTGTTTCATACATAAAATAAAAAATCCAAAAACATTTGAAAAACACTCAAAATAACAAAAATAATTTAAAACATAAAAAATAAAAAAAAAAAAAAAAAAACAAAACATTGCAAAACATCAAAAATACAAAAACATTTACATTTTGTATTGCATTTACATTTTGCATATGCATTCATTTAATTGCATTGCATTAGGCATTTTCATCCATTGCATTTGCATTAGGATAGGTTGTGTTTACAATCTGACAAATGACACCACATTTGTATCTCAATCATGCATCTTTACATCATCATCATCCATCACCCTTATGAGTAATTGTGTTTTTCAACACAACCCCATCAGTTGCTATAAGGTATATACTAGGGTTTTTTGGTCATTCAACCATACCTAGTGATCTTCTCAGATTTTGTAGAAATCTATCTTTGCTTTTGGAGATGAGGTCTATTTTTGATAGTACCTTGCATATATCAAAATCCTATCACAATTTAAACATTAATAATCCTAGTTTGAACAAGGAAATATGAACACTACAAAGTGATCCTAGTTACCTTAAGTGAAAGGTTTTTACTTGCTCATTTTGTGATGTGCATGGTCTAGAGTGTTGATCATTGAAAAAAGGACAAGCTCCCCCTACCCAAAGAAATCCCTTGCTTTCATACAAAATAAGAAAAATCCCAAATCAAAGCCAAAGAAAATAGTGATTATCATCACTAAGCAAATCCCTTGCTCCAAAAGAAAACAAAATATAAAATAAATAGTGATTTTCATCACTAAGCATGAGCAAGTATCCCAAGAAATCAAAAGAAAAGAAGGGGGTGAAGAGCTTGAATCCCTGGAATGGTCAGTATTTGAAAGCCATTGAGTGATCCCCATTACAACAATGGGTTGAATGAATCCCACTTAGCAATGGGGTAGTTCTAAGCAATTTACAAATGAGCTAGCTTTAGGTGGCATGTATTACCTAGTAGTCTAGTCCAACTGCATCCAAACTTAGGATCATGATGAACATTTGGTGATCCTCATTACAAAAATGGGCTGAATGAATCCCACCTAGAAATGAGGTAGTCTTATGTCTCATCTAATATATTCATTTGCACACACAAGGATAATGAATATCTTGGTCTTCATAACAAAAAACTTTATCTTTCAAGAGTCTTGTATAGTCATTATACAACTTTTGATTAATCAACTAGGGTGTTTGAGTCTCATGGAAAACCTCAAAAATCCTCTATAGCAACAAATCATCTCATCAATCAATCACAATTTTTCTTTATGAGGTTTTGTTTATTAAGGGGTATTCATGAAATAGGATAGATACCGGATGGATATCAACAATGATATTTAGATGACCACTGACTATTTTGTGCATATATTTTAATTTACAAAAGCTTATAGAGAAAACACATACCTCATCATCTCATCTCACATATGGATGCTAAAATGATTAATTCTTATGATAAGAGTTACCATTTACATTCATGATTTTTATACATTTAGTGGTGTCATCCATTAGTTTGTAAAACACATATTAGATTCATTCCTTATGTTTTAAGTGATTAAAGCATACAGGTTCATTTGCATTAGATCATCCTCATGTAAATAATGCATTACATTACATATCATCTATCATATCACATCACATAGATTAAATGCATAAACAATTGAAACAAATTAAACATGCATTTAACATTCACCATTGCATCCATATATGCATACATAGTAGTGCATCTATACATCTAGATCATAACATCTACTCATACATCTATCACCTATCTAGTGCATGTCATCAATACATCGCATCCATATAGCATAATCAAAACATCATATAAGCATTGCATCCACATATGCATAACATGAACATAAAGCAATAACATGATACACATAATGAGCAATAAAAGAAGTATCATATATAAATATGTGTGTCAAAATGTACATAGAAGAGGTACAAAATGCCCATAGGCTACAATAGTGTAGGTCCTCAGACCTTACACTCAAAAATGATACAAGACATCATGTCTATCATGAAGCACCTGCACCCCCTGAGTCACCTCCTCCCTTAGATCCCTCTCTACGAGGCTTCCTGGATATGGTGCCCACCGATCTCTCTGATCGAGCCACCAGCAACTAACTCACTCGACTCCTATGAGATCCTCCTATAGTAGATCGTGTAGGTAGAGTGCCACCAAGCATAGCCACCTACCCCTCCAACTACAGAATGTATGAGCCATCAGACTAGTACCTTGCATCATACTAACTAACCAGACCCTACAACCTAGCCACCTATGCTTGTAATGCTGCTACATCTCCTATAATAGGGGTACCTAATAACCTATCCTACTGTAGCCTACCCTGGATGGTTCAATAGAGGGAGCCCCTAGCTATGTTCTGAGAGTATCTCTCTTAGTAGTCCTAGCATCCAACTGTACCTACAATAAATCCCTCTAGGAAGTGACCTTATCTATCAATATCTAAGCTGAGTCTAGATGAGCTTGGCGGAGAGTCCTCTCCTCCTCATACCCCCACCATCATGCCTATCTCCTACACTCAGCTAGCTCTATGCTATAGCGAGAGAGGTATCCCTCTCCATGATCTAATGGTGGGCTATCTATAGCTCTACCCATAAGCTATGCACCTCAACTCACAGTGGTGACTCCTCAGCATCAAGGGCATCCTCCTCATCCTCCTCCTCCTATGGCTCCTCCACCTATGTAGCATTGACCCCACTCACCCTCTATCCTAGGATGCACTCATCACCCATGAGGGTCATCAAATGTAGCCTCAATAGTATCCCCATCCCTAGAGTGGCCCAAAGGACCACCACCCTACCATAGCCTAGAGACCCACCAAGTGTCATAGGCCTCTATAGTCCCATATTCTACCCTCGTATCTCCTAGAGAATCATCCTCATCTATCAAAGCTATCACCTAAGGCCATGCAAGCTATATCTCCACCTTAAGGTGGTAGTAGAGGATTGGCTCCTCTAGGATATCTTGGGTGAATCTGAACTACCTCATCACTCGAGAGTAGTGGAAGAACTCCCTCACCCCAGGCTTACACCCAATGACCCATCGATCACACCTCATCTAGGCCAAGTATATATCAACCTCCTCCCAAGATAGGCAACCCAAATAGGGCCTCCATATAATCTGACTCACTTAGAGTCCTATAAATGAATCCATGTAATGTCATAGATCCCTAGCATGAGATCTACTCCGATGGGTCTCTGACTCCCATGGCCATCTAGCACCATAGCACTATGCCACCATCACTACTACTATAATCTCTAGGGGAAATCCTCTAGGTCTATCTATCCTGATGTGCTCCCACCCCAGATCTATAGTAGTAGGCTGCATCCAATGCCTACTCACCCCATCGAGTAATCCGGTATAGCTCATCATAGAGCTGAGCCAATAGCATGCTCTCCCATACCATAATAAGCGGTATAGTGCTATCAAGTAGATCTTGAACCATCACCAAGAGGTTCCATGGGAACCTCACACCTGATGTGTCTGGTAATAGCACATTACAGATAATGTGCATGAGAACAACCTGGCATCATGAAAAGACATCCTATCAAAACCAATAAGTAACTGGCACTCCTCCATGCTCAATGTTACCTAGGGCCTCAATGTGTCTATCTCCAAAAACCCTCTGAAATACTATAGCCCTATCCATAGTCACTGAAGAGGTGATAGCCCATCCATCGATCGAGATCCTAAAAATATGGTAGACATCCTCAAGTGTCACCATCATCTCACCAGTTGGAAGATGGAAAGTGTTAGTCCTCGAATCCCATCGATGGACTAGGAGCTATTAAGAAGGCCTAGTCTGACATGGTCATCAATAATATAACAACATAGCTAAGGCCCAAGGCCCCAAACCAATCCCAATCAATCCAACTAGGGCAACAACTCCAATAGAAAATTAGGCTCTCACCCATGCAATCAAGGTCTAAGGTGCAAATCCAAATGCATAATCAACTTCAAAATTTCAAAAAAAAAATAAAAAAATTTAAAAATTTGGCTAAGGTTCCTTAGCCGCTCGCATTGACAACAGCCGCCATGGTCATCGTGGATGTCAACAATGGCTAACCACCAACAGTCATTTTTTACCGTTGGGGTTTGAACCTAGCCATCCATAGTGACAGTGGCCCCCAATTGGAAAATTGGGAGCCTCCGATGCTGATAGTGGCTATGGGAAGGACCCCACATGAGGTCATTTCCCACCCCAAAAATACCCAAAATTAAACCCACCCATCTAAGCTAACCTAATGCTAAACCTAACTAAGGTGAGGTTCATTACCTATAGTTTAATGAGGTTATTTTAGCTTCATTAATTAGTGAGGTTCCTTTTAATGCTCAAATTACAAGTGAGAGATGAAGAATCTACCTTAGGAGCTCTAGCTCCACCACTCATGGAAGCCTCTGGCTGATCCGCCATCATGGTACAAGGAAATCTCAATAGTATCCCGTATCATATTCTCTCTCTCTCCCCTTAGAGCTCTCACTATTCACTCAAGCCAACTAGAAATAATGAAAACCCTTGCAACAGCGACAGTGAGTGTGACCATTGATAGTGATAATGGCTAAGGAAATTGTAAAAACCAGTCATAGCTTTTGACAATGGCTAAGAACCAATAATAAATGCTCCAAATTTCTCACCATGAGGAGCTTCAAAATGGACATTAATGCATATCTACCAGTCCAAAATCTTCAAAAATCATCAAAATAACAAAAAAATAAAATAAATCAAATTTCAAATATGCCTCATACCTAGTTATTTATTCTACACACTTGGTGGTTGCAGCGACTTGCACTCCATGCAATCCGGCAAGATGAGTAAATTACCATAAGGCTATTTGAACCAAATTATTCATCATTGAATTGAAATGTCTTCACTTCAATCCCAAAGAAGGCCATGGAGGTCGAACTGCCCCATAGGAATGAGGTATTCATTTCATTTCTCCTATGAAGTTTTATCAAATCATCGAACATAGTGATTCAGCACAAGCTTAAATGGAATTGCTATCATCTTGATTCCCTAAGAAGGCCATTGTGGCTAGACTGCTCCATGGGATAGAGATGTACAATTACTATTAATGGTTGAAATCATAGCTGTAATAGGACCTGCCTAATAACAAATGCAATCATCTTGAACTATCCAAATCAATCATCTTGGTCAAGCGACTCATCACTTTCATCACTTGTCCTTTCCTCATCGACTCATCGCTTGAGGGGGTAGTCATAATAACAAATTCATAATCAAAATCAACAATTGATCACTCGATCATGTAAATTGCATTCATCTTATGAATCATTGCTAATAGCTATCACAAGCTTACCCTTCTACTAGGGAAAAAGCATACATAATGAACTAAATATTTGGCAATCTATTTTTTGGTCATTGTCATTCAAACAATTCATTCTGATTTCATGCAGATCACATCCAAAGCTTTACTCAAAGCTAAGCCTTTCATTCCATTGGAAGCAATGATTCTGATATGTGCACCCTTTATGTGATTGGGGCATCTAACGTTGACCAGATCAATGAACATCAACAAACCTACAATATGGCTTTAGGTGATCTATTTTTGCTCAACATCATGTTTTTCCACACAATGCATCCCAAAAGGGGTATCTATAGACACCTAAAACACATCATGTTTAGGAGACTACTCATATGGGCACCTTTGTAGACCATATGAATGAGCTTGGACCTTTCCAAGACCAAGCAGTGGTTCTAACCACTCATGTTAGGTAGTTTAGGCCTATACAACCTTAGCCACTGACAACATCAACAACTAAGATCCCAACCACTGACGATCAGAGTGGCTAAGCATTAGCCATCTTGATAGTGGCTAAGGGTAGCCTACCCCTAGCCACGCTGAGTGAGAGCAGCTAGCCCTATAACAAACTTGGGCTACCCAAGTCGAGAAAAATCAGTTGCAATGAACAAACTTGCAATGGTTCTTGAGCGGTTTTGGGTTGCAAAGCTTCCAGAGGGTTCCTCCCAACTACTCAGGCCAACTGATTCTTGATCTTGGCTTCCTTGAGAAGCCAAGATTAGGATTTGGGAAAGTCTATTTATAGACCTCCCAAAGAGGCATAATATGATCCCAAATTGAATATAGCGAAGCCCTACCAAATTGTAGAGCCATTTCACATCACTTGAGAAGTAGTGAGATGTTACCCAATTATAGTTTGACACTTGCATTTGTAGCAATGGAGCTTCCAATAGCTTGAGGAGCAAGCTTGCCATTCCACATCAATCCATCATGAATTCAAGAGATTTCAACCACAAATCTATGTTTAGACACACCGATGACCCTTGACCATCAATTCATCAGAGGAATTGAGCATCCAAAGACCTAATTTAAGAGCATAACACTTCTCTCGTGGTCGTTATCTTCAACAGTGGCCCGTAGGCTTAGCTGTTGATGTCATCAATGGCTAGCAGAGCCAGCTGCTATGAGCGATAGCGACTAGGGTTTGACTTGCAATTTTCCTTGATTTAGTCATAGATTTCCTATTTTCTTCATGCATTCAACTTTGTTTAGCATAGATTAATCATATTTACTGCATTTCTATGGTTCATTAGTAGTTTCATAGGCATATTTGCTTTCATTTATGTATTTCATGCATTCTTTACACATTAGCTTTATTTCTTGCATTTTCTTGGAAATAAGCCTCATCTTGAGAGGCATCATATGCTTTTAATGTTTCTTGTTGTTTCCTTGCATGCAGGTAATAGATATTTCCAAGGATAAGGCATCATTCAAGATCCTACCTCTTGACATTAGAGAAGGAGGCATCTAGTAAGCCCTCAAGCAAAGTGGTGTTGAAGTGAAGACCCTTGAAGTGCATCTCTTCCCATTGAGGGGTCCATAACTTTTGTAATATCTATATCAAATTGAGGGACTCCCTAAGAGGGAGGAGTTGTAATCAAGCTTCATCATTATTAATAAAAGAGCACCCCCATTTCTTGAATATCTTTTATCTTTTGCAATGATTACTTGATTTCATTATTGTCAATTTGTTATATGCTTACAATAGTGTAGATGCATGGTTTTTACCTTCATACAAGTGGCGATCACGGCCAGATTGACCCTATTTTTTTGTTATTTTCTAATATTTTTGTCTTTCTCTCATTGCAGGTATATCTACTCTAAGCGACAGCTGCTAGCAGTCCTAGCCATGGACAACGTCCTAGTCGCTCTGGTTGATAGCGGCTAACAAAAAACACAGTGAAAATAGTAAATGTCCTGTTTCTTCATCAGATGGAATTTTATGGTAAGTGATCCTATCTAAATTCTCTATTCTTGTTTTTTTCTATTTTTTGAAAGGCAGTAGCAGTAATTAAAATACATAGAAAAAGGATTTAAAAGTAAATCAATCGTATTTTTTTATATGCTCTTGTTAGCTACTATTGGGAATAGTGGCTGGTTCAGCTAGCCGTCCTAGAAGACAACAACTAGAAACTCTAGTTGCTACTATCTACAATGGCTAGTATTTTTTATTGCTATTCTGTATAACGGTTGAGTCTGTTGCCTGCTATATAGAACATCAACCACTATTTAATTTGTGTTAGGTATGCTTGCGTGTGGCCTGATCAAAGGCTATTTTCATGATTTAATTTTTATTTTGCATTCTTTAAAATTAAATAGAATTTAATTATTCTTTGAAGATAAAATATACCTTCTAGGCATATAGAGAAAATAATTTAAATGCTTCTTGATGCATACTTTTTACCTTCATACATAGCTAATGGTTTCCCTAGTTTCATTGATGATCAGGGGAATATTCTGGCAAAGGACTTGGATGCGGTATGGGCTATTTTCATAGATGATGCTTCAAAGATTGATGACTTGGAGGAGCCCATCACCGAAGAGCATGTGCTACCATTAATGAGGAAATTCACCCGCATTGAGTTTGGATTGCTGGAACTCAGCTAGAGGGTCAACTATATTGATCTGTATTAGGTTGATACTTTTTGGTATATTGTGGATACACTTAATGCTTGTGAGGTGATTAGTATGGATTCCAAGGCCAAAGCAGTTGCAGTGTATGAAGCCATAGCTTCACATCTCAACAAGCAGGAAGAAGTTGGTACAAGTAGCAGGAAATTAGATACAGCTAATGGTAGAGACTTTGAGCCCAATGAATAAAGGCATGGGATCAATTGCAATCAGGCAAGCTGAATACCCTGTGAGCCATCAAAAATATTGGTATTTTTGCCACATTAAAATTTTGTTAAAATTTTCTCCACATATGTAAACAATTTGCCAGCAAAATCCATTTTGAGAATTTTCGCCACATTAAAAAAAATTGTTTTTTTTTCTAAGTGTTTGATGGGTGTAGTTTCGGTAAAAATCTGAGCGAAATTCATTTTCACCTCCAAGTGTAGAAAAATGTCTTTTCACACCCAAGCGCAACAAAAATATTTTTCGGGCAAGTTCATGGTGAAATCACTTCCTAGCCATTTTGTTGGCGAAATCACTTTGTTGGTAGTTTTGCTCTTGTTTATAGCGAAATTCCTTTTTGCTTCATTTCTCAACGAAAATCGAGCAATAGTCACAATGAAATCACGTTTCCAAGATGAGCTCCACTTTTGGCAGTGCAAGCTCCTCCTAGGTGAAGTCGTAGCAAAGAGGTATTTTGGGATGAAACTCCCATTTTGCCCAAGGTTGGGGCGAAACTCCCATTTCACCCAATTTTCAAGCGAAATTCATTTTTGAGTGCATCCCAGGAAAAAGTGTTGGCAAGAGCATGTTCCAAACGCAAGTCCAGGTGAAAGCCCATTTCGGGCACAACTTGGGCGAAACCATGGTAAAGGTCCATTTCGGGAATAACTTTGAGCGAAAGCTCATTTTAGAAGCAAATGCCATAACCCTAATTTTTTTAGCGAAAATCTTATTTGGGAAAGGATCAAAGCTGGTAAATTCAATTCCTGTGGCGATGCAACTAATATGTTCGTGATGACTATCAAAAAACTGCTAAGTTTAAATATTGCGCCCTTGACTTCGGTGTAATCTTGTTCATTTTTGAAGCACCGTCCAATTTAGTGGATATTCATTTCCAAGGCACCATCATGGAGATTGAAATCAAACCAATGATTTTCACCAAAGTCTCGATACACCATGTGACGAAATCGCTTGACACTTCCCAATGGGTTTACTAATTTGTTTATTGCTAGTACCAAGGAAGAATTGCTTCTATTCGATTTTTTACTAGCCAAAATTTTATTTAATAAGCATTTAATTTTGGAGGTGAAATCCTCTATAAAAACTAAGAAACTTGATGTAAAAAAAAAGAGGATAGACACTCTGCCAAAAAAATCTTTAAGTTTTATTTTTTGCATCAATTGAAAGATGGTTGGCTCTGGTTCCTGGATCAGTAGTGTATGCAATTACTTTTTGCCTATCATTTTTGTTATGTTCATGGTATTTGTTAGATAAGTTTAAATTATGCATCTGAATTTAATTCTTGATAAATAAAGTGAATGTTGAAATATTTATTAGAAGTCATCTTTGCAAGTTGTGAATGGTTCTTGTGTTTTTCTTTCTATTACATGTTGATTAAAACTTAATTTGGATTTTAGCTACTAGTTTATCCCCACTTTATGTTTCTAGCTTACAACCATATTTCCCATATTCCTACCACCAAACTCTCATTAAATCATGCAAAGAAGGCTCATGAAGCTACATTAACTAAAATTTAAAGCAAGGTTTCCTATAAAACCCTTGGTGAATGGCATTTAGCTATATCTGATTTCAAAGCTAGAGCTGAGGTCGAGAGGCTGGCAAGGTGCAAAGCCCGAGGAGATCGACATGCAAAAACAGATCCTGAGGTGGTCTAGGAAGCCCGCATATGAGGCATAAATCTCGAGGAGGTCGAGGAGCCCGTAGATCGAGGTCAAGAGGCCCGCATCATACGAATCGAGGTGAGGTCAAAGAGGGCCCGTAGAAGGTACACAAATTGAGGTGAGGTCGAGAAAGGCCCGTAGAGAGCATACGAATCGAGGAGCTAACCAGAATGTGACACATGGCAAGTGGATGAAGGTGGACACGTAGACTAGAGCAGATAGGTGACGTGGCAGATAGGGTATGTGGCAGGTGACATGGTGGACAAAGGGCAACAACAATGTGGTTTGCAGTGATAGGCTCAAATAGGAGAAAAAAATGCGGTCATTGATATCTCGAAGGCAATCGACTGAGTAGGGGCGTGTTGAGGCTTTTAAAAGCCTCATGCTATTTTGCACAGCGCATGTGGGACTAAAGTCCCTAAATTTTTTTCCCTTGTGCACGGTCACGACGAGATAAAGAAGGCAAGCCTCCCTTGCCTCCTTGTCGGGCCACGTAGCTCGACTGGCTCGAGGAACCAGCCTTAAGATGCACACCCTCTAGGAGGTCGTGGGTTTGAAACTCAGTGGTTTTACAAGTTAAAATTTTTTATTTTTGTATGAAATTTTCCTGATTATCTTGAAATAGCAGTGTATGCTACTTAGGTTCCATCTGCAGTTGTAGCCAAGTTGTCTAGGAGGCTTCAATTTTTTTTTATTAATTTGTTCTTTTTTATATAACGTTTATTATTATATTATATTAAAATATATATATATCTTTATATTTAATAAAAAATTAAATAATAATTGTTTTTTTTTTAATTTTAATTTTTAAAGCAATTATATATTTTTTATTAAATACAAATATAGATTTTTTTTTATAATATATTTAAAAAAAAAAAAAGGACATTGCCTAAGAGGCAATTTATGTAAGCATAATAAAAATTGCAAAATTGTGACTAAGAGTCTTAAAAGGTGATAGAAGATTGTGTAAAATACCTAAAGGGCTTTAGATATTTCTTTCTAAAAGTCTGAGAGAGGTAAAACTTTGAGGACTAGAATTTTGTAAAAGAGACATATTGAAGGGCAAAATTCATGGTTCGCTCCACATGATGTTATCATGCACTTTTAGTAAGAGAGAATGCTGAAAATTTTGATGAAAAAGTGAGAACTTATGGGCTTCATACTGTGTTTAGTCAGCTGCAAAATGCAGTAATCTCACATCCAAGACATCCAGATTCAGGGTACGAGGCAGACTCTGAAGACAATTCGTTTGGGAGTAGATTTGAGCAATCTAAATCCATAGAAATTGCACCTCAAGAATCTGAATATACTCATTATAGTAATTCAGTGGAAATCCTAGAACCAGAATCACCAGAGGTAATATTGATCAGTGACGACAAAGAAGAAGTAGCAAACAATTTCATGACTCAAGAAATAGTAGCACCATAGCAAGAGGAACAAGCCATCAGTGATAGTGAATCAATTCAGATTTGACTTAAATTTGTAATCTTTTCTATCTTCTTCTTTCTTCATTCTTCCTTCTTTCTTCTTTGAAAAATCAAAGTGCTTTATTATAATCAAGAAATAAAAAGAGTGTTTTAGTAATTATGGCCTCACATAACAATCTACCAATTCCAGAGTTCAACGAGTATGACTACGAGTATTGGTCTATCAAAATGAAGACTTTGCTCATAGGAAAAGGATTGTGGGACATAATTGAAGAGGGTTACACCAAACCCGTAGACTAGACAACATTAAGTGCCACAGATAAGAAAACAAAGAAATAAGCACAAAAGAGCAACTATTTTGCTCTTTATCATCTCCAAGCAGCATTGGAGAAAATTATATTCCCTAGAATAGCCGCTTGTATAACTGTACAAGATGCATGGAAAGCTTTGAAAGATGGATTCCAGGAAAGTGATCAAGTGAAGAAAGTAAGGCTTCAAACATTGAAACGATATTTTAAAAATATCAAAATGAAAGAAGACAAAAAAAGTTGGTGACTACTGTGTCAGATTCAAGGCAATAGTTACTAAAATGGTTACTCTTGGCAAAGAAATTAAGCCTGAAACAATTGTAAATAAAGTGTTACGAACACTTATTCAAATATGGAATCACAGAACCATAATCATAGAAGAGTCAAAAGATATTTTCACTTTAACATTTAATGTATTAATAGGGTCATTAATGTCTCATGAAGAGAGGTTACAAGAATATCCTTCAATCAACTATGGAGGTGATGATAAAATCCTTCACATCTAATGAAAATGTTGGCAGAGGATGTGGAAGAGATCAAGGCAGAGGCCAAAGAAGAGGTAGAGGCAAAGGCAACTACAGAGGTGGCAATCAAAACAAAGGAGGAAATTTCAATAAAGGAGGCAATCAGAAGGTGGAAACCAAAGTCGAGGAGGAAATCCAGGACGAAGTGGAAATTAAGGATGAGGAAGTGACAAATCCAAAACAGCTTGTTCTAATTGTGGCAAGCTAGGTCACTTTGCTCATGACTGCTGGTCAAAATATTCTCAAAGAAGCAGCAGTCAATATGGAAATTATGGAGAAGAAGATGATACTTCTAATATTTTTCTATCATATGTACAATCAGAACATGAAACGAGATGAAAATAAAGCAATAGGTACAAAGACAATCCTTACCCATTCTCGAGCCTCGACCTTGCCCCTCGCAGTCGCCACTCGGTGAACTGGAAGCACCATTGTTTTTTCTCCCAGATCTCTATTCTTCTCCTCCTCACAATAAAAATGAATTAGGATTTTACCCCTGTTTTCCTTTGTAACCCTATTTTTGTTTTCTCTCTCCTCTTTTTTCTTTGCTTGATTGTCACCCTTTCTCTCTCTCCTTTCTTCTGTGTCAGTTCTTTCAAGTTATTATGAAATATCAAATTTTCATAACAACTCGAGGGAGCACCCCGACCTATAGAGGCATTAATGTCCGTAATACCTCAATTTATGTGTAAATTTAAAAGTGTCTGAAATGACACTATTTTTGCACCATCCCTTTCTTCTAACCCGACCACCCCATTTTCGTTTGTTTTTCTTTTCCAATGTGTGCCTACATCCTTTCTTTGATGCATTTGATAGGTCATAAATACATCAAAGAGGGGGTAAAATTTAGACACAAAACATTGACCCACTTTGAGTGGGCAATCTTCCTTAGTGCCCCTAAGAGGTCCTCAACCCCTACCAAGAGCAAGGGAAGACCTCTTTGCCTCCTTGTTTTTAATTTTTTTACCTTTTAGCGAAATCGTGCCCCATATTTACGAGATGTAACTTTGCGCCAGCGATATTATGCCCCTTCAGGACAAGGCGCGACTTCGTTTTTTAACCTAATTTTTTAAGTCTATTTTATTTTATTATTTTTGAGCCCGCGTAGACCTAGTTTTAAACCCTCCAACGTATTTTGACGTTGGTTGTGAGTTTATTTTTGCCTGCCTTTTTCCTCTAATTTCGTCTATAAAATGAAGAGTGTTTTTGCCAAATCAAACATAGAGGAATATATGCAAAAAAAAATATTACATGTGTTATGCGAGCTTTTTATGTGTGATCTTAGTGCAAATTTCTTCTTCCTTTGTTTTCTCTATTGCAAGCTAACCCCGAAGTACGAATTTTGGATTGATCTTCTATTGCGTGGATTGGATTGATTTTTTGTGTGACTTGGTGGATCCGTGGTGTAGTTCGGAGAGATAGAGTGTCCACTTGGATACTTCGATCTCCTTTGCCTACTTCTATGATGTCCATTAGGGTTTGATTACTTTATTTTCTGCATTTATTTCATCTTCTGCATTCACTTCTTATTTTTCTTTAGTCTGTAGTGATATCACGCTTGGTACTAGCAAGGCATGAATTCGCCTGCCCTAATTAGGGTAAATTTATCCGTAGAAGCAAAATTGTGTCCCGTTCAGGCAAGATGCGACTTTGCTACTATGTTATCGTGCCCACTCCATGTGAGGCATGATTTTTCCCTAGGGTACACTGGGGGAAATTTCAAGATTCTATTTTCACTGGTGTATTCCATTCTGCTTCTAGATCATATTGCTACATTCTATTTTTTATTCTCTACTATTGTATTTCTTATTTATGATTAATTCTCCAAAGGTCAATTTCCACTTTTGTATTAAAAAATCATCTAAAAGGACCTAGGGGTCTTGACTACTACACCTCCAAGATTTGTTACATAACGACCTAAGCAGCCCCCCTAATGCTAATTCTATTTTTTAGTGTTTCATGAGTGATCTTGCAGAAACAAGTATTCTTGATATCATTGGACAAGAGGTAGAAAAAACAAAGTTAACCACCGGTCTAGATAAGTTCTCTACTCATTCTATTGGTTGAAAATATGATTTCATTACTGATTTCTAGGAATCTAAAAGTGAAAGGCATTTAGCTTACATCTAGGGATAATTTTTGTGCATTTATCTTTGTATATCTCTGCTTTAAAGGTTTTCTAAAATAAACCCTAGGTTAGTGAGCATTCAAATAAATAATCATTCTAGGATAGCTCTTGTATGTCTGCATTATGTTTTCAGCTATCTTATTCTATTTATGCATTGTCCTTTATCTTCTATAACTTAGATCTAGCAAGGCTAAACTTAGGTGCTTGTCTTGAAACTAAATACATCAAACTATCCTAAATATCTTGAGGACTTGGAGCGATTCCTTAAACCGTTCTTGGTGAACCTTTCCCCTAGAACCAAGTATAGATTACAATATACCCCATGGTTAACCCCACAAAAGGTTCCCTCCTTGCAGATCTAGCCTTTTGTTTGGAAATTGTATGCGGTAGGGAAGTTTTCCCCCTCTACATTTTTAATGCGATCCTTACATCAATTTTTGTTGATAGCATTAATCATAATTTGTGGATCCCCTAGGGGTGAATGTTGAGGATATTGTAGAGAATACGAGACAAATATTGCATAGAATACGAGATGGATATTGCAAAGAATATGATACAGAGATTGCAGAGAATACAAGATGGAGATTGTAGAGAATGAGATAGACAAATATACGATGGCCAAGAATTTAAATGATAATAAAATATTGTCCTTCCAAGAGGCCTTCATGGGCTTCGAATCATCTTCTTCAGGGTATACATTTGGAGAAAAATCATCAAGGCCAGTTGGCTCTGTTCTGGTTGGGGTTTTTAGAGCTACAAAAGTGAATGGTTGTCTTGAATGGGATCTGAATAGGCCTATATTGGTGATTCAACCAGATTCATTGCAGAGGATATTGAATACCTGGCTAATCATACCTTAATTTGTAAATTTTTAGGAATTTAGGTCCATCTCATTTTGTTGGAATCTTGGGCTCGAAAATTATGGAACCCGATTGGAGATATGGAGATCATGCCAGGGGTAAATAATTTTTTCATGGTTGTTTTCTCTTGCATGGAGGATCAACATAAATTTTTTGAGGAGAACATTATTTTGATAACCAGGTTGGCTTGTTCATTAAGCCTTGGCATGTGGACTTTAACCCTATGAAGGAAATTCCATCGTGGGTGTTGGTTTGGGTTTAGCTCCCTTGGTTACCTATGGAGTTCTTATGGAATGATATTATTCACATGATTGCGCTATTTTTAGAGAAGCCAGTGGGTCCTTCTCAACAAACGATGGATAAAAATGTAATTTCGTGTGCCCATTTTTGTGTTGAGATAGATTTAAATAAGCCTTTGCCAAATTCTATGGAAATTTGTGTTGGATCTTCTTCTTGGATTCAATAGTTGGACTATGAAACCCTTCCATTTTTATGCCATTTGTGTCATGCATATGGACACCTTCAAAGAAAATACCCAAAATTACCTTGGAATTTTTCATCTAAGCCTCGGCCTCCTAAGATAAATAGTGGGATAGATAAAGGGAAAGTTCCTAAGTAGGTTAATGGGTGTGCTAAGGGGAAAGTTCCAATGTAGGATAGTGGGACTGATAAGGAGTGTTTCATTCCTATTAAGTCCCATAATAAAGGTAAGGGTTTTAAGAGATCCATTAATGAGAGGCAAGTTGATGGATTACATAATAGATTTTATGCTTTGGATGACTTGGACCAGCTTGTTGGGGTTAATCTGCAAAGGGATCTATCTATTACTCATATGGACATTGATCAATCTCTGGGTAATGCAATTGTTCCATTTTTGGTAAATTGTGTAGCATAGACTATTGAGGGGAACCAAATTTCTATTCCTTATGAGGAAAATATGGTTGTTCAGGAGGATGGTGTGGTGGCAAATGATTCATTGTTGGCTGATTTGGTGGGTTTCAATTGTGGAAAAGGTTCTAAGGTGAGTTCTATGTTGGGATTGCATCAAAAAAAAATTTAAAAGGGGGTACCTAAAAAGTATTCTAAGGTGGGCAGGAAGAAATATGTGGAGAAAATTAAACTTGAGGGGGAGTCCTTGGTTGAGTCAGGGTTGTTTAGGCCCCTTGATTCTCACTTTTCCACCCCTCATAAATGATTGTTTTATCTTGGAATGTGATGGGATTGAATAGCATCCCTCAGCAAAAAGCTATTCATGAGTTCATTAAGTTGCATAAGCCTAATATTGTTTTTCTGTAGGAGTCAAAATTATTAGTTGATTGTTTATTTAGTATTGCTTCCAAATTATGGGCTCGTGGGCAATGTCAGTGTATTGGTGCCTAGGGAAGTGTTGGAGTTATTGTTAGCTTTTGGAATCCTCATAAGCTCTATCCTATGTGGTGGGTTTCTGATAAATTTTATCTCTCTATAGTTGCTTCTTGTAAGGAGTCTTATAAAGTGGCCTTATTAAATAATTTTTATGCTCCCTCTGATATTTCTGGAAAAATTTATCTTTGGAATCATATTTGGGTGGTGCGTATAGCAATCACGAATATTAGAAGCACTTAGGTTATTAACCAGAATTGCATTCTTCTTAATTGAAAGATTACAAAGCTTAAATAGGAGAATTACTAACAATAACCTAGAAAGCTTAGGAAGAATAATAGGGAAGAAGGAAAATAGGGAGAAAAGGAAAAATGAAGTTAGGAGTCAAACTCCCTTCCATCCATGTCGTCCAATCCTGCTGACTCACTTGTCGTCCAAGGAGGTAAAAGGGTAAGGTCCAAATCTTACAGTGGTAAAACAAAAAATTTACCTTTTTTACCCTTTTAACATCCAACATTCCCCCCCTTAAAGTTGAGAGGCCTGACTATACAGTCTCTCATATTTATATATTGAGCTTTAGCCATGCTTTTGGTGAAGATATTTGCAATGTTATCCAAAGTGTTGCAATATTTAAGCTCAACTATCTGCTGCTCCACCATCTCTTGAATGAAGTGATACTTCATATCAAAATGCTTTGATCTGCTATGGTGGACTGGATTGTATGCCAACTAAATGGCACTTATGTTATCACAATACAGTCGATTTGGACCACTTTGACTTTCACCAATCTCTTCAAGGATTTTTCTCAACTATAAGGCCTGAGTACTAGCATGTGTGATGGCTATATACTCAGCCTCAGTAGATGACAATGCTACAACAATTTGTTTCTTAGAACTCCAAGTTATTAGTCCTAACCCTAGACTAAAATAGTTCCCTAATGTAGATTTTATATCATCTACATTGCTGCCCCAATAACTATTACTAAAGTCAACTAATTTCATAGAATTACACTTGTGGTAATGGATTCCAAAATCCAATGTACCTTTTACATATCTTAAGATTATTTTAGTTGCTTGTAGATGCATCTCATATGGACTTTCTATAAACCTTGAAACTAGAGAAAAAACATATTGAATATCGGTCCTTGTGTTGGTGAGAAACATTAGACTCCCAACCATGCTCCTGTAAGTGGTCATGTCAACCTTTGGTGCTCCGTCGTCGTTGCTCAATTGGATTCCATGTCCAGTTGGAGTTGCAACTGATTTGCACTGCTCCATGGAAAATTTCTTGATAATGTCTCGAGCATACTTATGTTGACATAAGAAGATCCCCTTATTTGATTGATGCACTTCCATGCCTAGGAAGTATCACATTAAACCGAGATATTTCATCTCAAATTGTTTCATCATGGATTTTTTGAACTCCATATTCATTTTATTGTTACTACCCATAAATATTAGATCATCCACATACAAACAAACTATGATAATGTCTAATCCATGCTTTAGGTAGCATAAATTCGGTTCACTTTTGCTTCTCATGAATCCATACTTGCTGAAATAGCCATCAATGTGTGAGTACCAAGCTCTTGGTGCTTGCTTGAGGCCATAGAGTGCTTTTTTCAATTTATAAACAAGGTTCTCCTTTCCTTGTTCTTGAAAGCCTTGAGGTTGTTGAACATAAACCTCCTCAGTCAGGTATCCATTCAGAAAAAGCACTTTTCACATCCATGTGTTGAATGTTCCATCCTTTATGGGCAGCTAAGGAAAGAACTGATCTAATTGTCTCTTGTCGTGCAACAGGGGCAAAGGTTTCTGTTGTAAATGTGAACAGGGATTCACATAACTAGGCTTAGAAAGATCCCTTTCCTAAGCCTAAGTGTGAACACACTCTACATTTGTCGGCAATTTTCTGTCGGCAAATTCTCGTACCTTCTCTCCTAATATCCCTCCTAATATCTTCCTATTTTCCCTCCTCCTTATCTCTCCGTGAATTCTTCTTTCCCCTTATCCCTCCAACTTCCTTATCCCTCCGCACCTTTCTTTCCCCTATCTTCTCCCTCCTTATCTCCTATTTCCCCTTATCTCTCCTTTGCCGACTTTCTTCCTATTCCTTCTCTATATATTATTGAATATGCATTTTGTATTAAGGTTGGGAATGCTTCAATTTAATAAAGTTGTTAATTTTTTATTTGTCCTGCTGTTAATGTGACTGGTCGGGTTTCCATATCTGGTATCAGAGCCGGAATTCGTCGACTGTCGGGCACGGTTCCCGAGGCGAAGTGAGGTCAGCGCGGGCACGGTTCCCGAGGCACGACCAGGCACGCATCCCGAAGTAGTTCGTAGCAGGGCTCGGATCCCGAGGCGGATCACGAGCAGGCTCGAGCACGCATCCCGAGGCAGTTCGGGCACGGATCCCGAGGTAGACGTGGCAGCGGCGCGGCAGTCGAGGCGACACGTGGCAGCGGCTCAAATTTCGAGGTGACTGGATACGTGGCAGTCGCAGAGCTCGACACGTGGCGAGCGACGATTGGCGGCAGGTGGCGTTGTTGGCAGCAGGCGACGGCGTTCTGATTTGGCAAAATTCTGCCACGTGGCAGACGGTGGCTGGGTCCACGTGGCACGCATCGATTGACGAGGTCGACGGCAAAACTTGGTCACAGATCGACCGCCCGAAGGCAGTCGAATTAAACGCAGTGGGTTTTTGGTTTTAAACCCTGTCGCGTCCGCAGCGGGACGCATGTGGGATAAACCCACATCATTTTTTTTTTTTTTAAATTTGCCCGCCGTGTAATAAAACCTCCTTCATTTATATTGAAACTCGTCCGCGGTGTTTGGCGTGACGGTCACAGTTGTATGCTTGCCCAAAGGAGGTTCGGGGGTCAAAACCCGCCGCGCGAAGGAGGTAAACTTTTTTTATTTTTTTATTGTTGATTGACGTGTCGTCGAAGAAATTAAAGGAAGTTGTGACTTCCTTTCACACGAAGGAGTCGTGTGGTCAAGCGGCAGAGGGACTCGCTCAACAAGCAGCTGGTTACGGGGTCGAATCCCCTGCGTACCGAAAAGGTACAATTTTTTTTTAAAAATAAGTTTTAAAGTTTTTAAAAATTTATTTAATAATTTTTATTATTTTTTTAAAAATTATCTTTTTTAATTTAATTCTTTTTAAAAAAGGTAATTTAAAAATAATAAGAAAGTTATTAAATTTATTTAGAAAAACTTTATAAAACTTTTTTTTGTAATCCTTCTAAAGAGAATTTGTGAACGGAGGAATAATGTGTCTGTGGAAATGGTAGATGTTCCGATCTGAAGGAAGTTATCATGCTCTTATCTCTCTTTTGAAGAGAGAATCGCCGGAATCCTTTGATGAAAGGGTTCGCCGAACTAGTCTGCACACTGTGTTGAGTCAGTTGGAGAATCAGGTAATTTCTCACCTGAGAAAGCCAGATTCAGGATACGAGGCCGATTCCGAAGACAATATCTTCGGACAGAGAATCGAAGAATCCGATACTGTGCAATTTGTTTCGGATGTTCAAACTGGTGCCAGTTGTACACCGGGTGTACCAATAGATGAAGTGAGTGTGGGATATACACCACGCTCTCCTGAGCCTGATCCTGACCCAAAGAAGAAGAAGAAGAAGAGGAAGAAGAAGAAGAAGAAGAAGCAGCAGCAGAAGCAGCAGCAGCAGCAGATCCAGTGGAAGTGAAATCTGAGATTGTCATCATTAGCAGCAGTTCTGAAGGAGAACATAGATGCACTAAGAAGGCGAGATTTGATTTAAATTATTAAATCATATTGTACTGCTTTGTATTTCCAATTTGCCTCAATAAAAGTACTTGTGTGCTTTGAATAAAAGTTTTTTTTTAGCAATGGCTGCAAACACAAGTCTACCTATCCCTGAATTTAATGGTAGTGACTATGAATACTGGTCAATAAAAATGAAGACTTTGTTGATAGGAAAAGGTCTTTGGGATGTAGTTGAGGAAGGTTATACAGAACCAACTGCTGCTGAATGGGCAGCATTTTCGAATGCTGATAAAAAGACAAGAAAAGAAGCACAAAAGAATAATGCTTTTGCTTTATATCACATTCATGCTGCTTTAGACAAAACTATCTTTCCTAGGGTTGCATCATATGTCATTGCACAAGATGCATGGAATGCCTTAAAAGAGAGCTATAGAGGCAGTGACCAGGTAAAGCAGGTAAAACTGCAAACCTTGAAACGAGATTTTGAGAATCTCAAGATGCAGGAGAATGAAAGAGTCGGTGATTACTGTGTGAGAGTAAAAGCAGTAGTCGACAAAATGGTCACACTAGGAGAGGATATCAAACCAGAGATGATGGTGAAGAAAGTGTTGAGAACACTTCTTCCAAAATGGAATTCTGGAGCAATAATTATTGAAGAATCAAAAGACTTATCCACATTGTCTTTTGATGCATTAACTGGATCACTTCTCTCACATGAAGAGAGGTTGCAGGAAACTCCTTCCACCAGTTATGGAGGAGATGACAAAGCTTTTGCCACACATGAAGGCAGAGGTAGAGGCCGAGGCAGAGGTCAACAGAGAGGCAGAGGCAGGAACAATCAAAGAGGGGGAACTCCTAACAGAGGAGGTTCATCCAATAGAGGTGGAAACCAGAATAGAGGAGGACAGCAGCAATACAGAGGGAAACAATCTGGAAAAGGAAAAGGAGGAGACAAATCAAAACAAGTGTGCTACAATTGTGGCAAACCTGGCCATTATGCTCGTGATTGTTGGTCCAAGACTTCACAAGGAAGCAGCAGCAACCAGAGCAGCAGTCAGTTTGGGAATTTTGGAGAAGAGGAAGAGTCCTCAAATCTCTTTCTCTCTTATGGCCAGACAGAGCAAAATTTGAATGATACATGGATTTTGGACACGGGGTGTTCAAATCACATGAGTGGCAAAGAAGAACTCTTTGCTAAGATAGACTCCTCATACAAATCCAAAGATCCGGTTGGGAGATGACAAGTCATTGGCAGTTGAAGGCATTGGAGCTATGGCGGTTCCAACAAAAGAAGGCATAAAACATGTAAGTGATATCTATTACACTCCTCATCTTCAACACAATCTGTTAAGTGTTGGTCAAATGCTTGAAAAGAATTATAAGTTGATTTTTGATGAGGGTAAATGCACCATATTTGACAAAAACAATAGTAATAGAATCATTACACAAGTGCCAATGTCAAAAAATAGATTATTTCCTTTGAAGTTTGGCCAGCCAGGAGGAAATAAATTAGCAAATGTAGCTATTACCAATCCAAGTGTCCTGTGGCACTTGAGATATGGTCACTTGAATTCTCGCAAGTTTGAAATTGCTAACTTCACAAGCAATGGTGACTGGACTTCCCAAAGTTCAAGATAGTAAGGAAGTCTCGTGAAGGGTGTGCCTTGGGCAAGCATGCCAGATCTAAATTTCCTCGTGGACAAGCATGGAGGGCCAACTATCCTCTTCAGTTAGTACATTCAGACATCTGTGGTCCGATGCAGACCAAGAGTCTAGGTAATCACTCTTACTTCCTACTTTTCATTGATGATTGCACAAGAATGTGTTGGATATACTTTTTGAAGCATAAGGATGAAGCATTTGCATGCTTTGTTGATTTTAAAGCAAAAGTTGAAAGTGAGAGTGAATATTCAATAAAATGTCTTAGATCAGATAGAGGAGGAGAATACTCCTCTAATCAGTTTTTGAATTTTTGTAAACATCATGGCATCAAGAGGCAGTTCACAACTGCCTACACTCCACAACAGAATGGTGTAGCAGAAAGAAAGAATCGCACCATTGTGGAGATGGCGAGATCAATGCTTCAGACAAAGCATTTGAGTAATGCATATTGGGGAGATGCAACAAGGACTAGTGTTCACATCTTGAACAGAAGTCCTACTTCGAGTTTGAAAGGGAAGACACCTTATCAAGCCTGGTATGGTAAGAAACCAAATGTGAAGTATTTCAGAGTATTTGGTTCATTGGCATATGCTCACATTCCTGATGAGCTAAGAAAGAAGTTGGATCCAAAGAGTCAGGCTTGTATTTTTGTAGGATACTATGAAAACACAAAGGGTTATAGACTCTATAATCCTACAACTCGAAAGATTGTGGTGTCAAGGGATGTGATTTTTGATGAAGGGGGAGAGTGGGGTAAGCCCCAAATATTCAGTGATGTTGAAGCCACTGATGTAGTAGCTCAGCAGGTGCAGCCACAGCTACCACAGAAAGGAAAGCAGTCTCCGCCCTCACATCCACCAAGTCCATCTTCAGATTCAACTGCTTCTCCAAGTCCTTCTCCGCAGCGATCAGTTAGTTCCTCACCAATGGATATTGATGCTCCATCCAAAGGTAAGAGAACTTTACAATATCATCCATCCTCTCAAATGTTGGATAAGAATTTTTCAAGAAGATATACTAGAAGTCAAGCTAGTGAAATGGAATCTGTTTTACATAGATTAGAAAGTATGCACTTGTATGGTGATGATGAATCACAACAAGAACCCAGAGGAGATCAAGTTAACTATGCATTGTTAACTAGTGCACAAGCTTGAACCTTCTAGTTTTGAGAAGGCATGTACTCAGAAGATTTGGCAAGATGCCATGGAAGAGGAGATAACCTCTATAAAAAACAACGACACTTGGGAGCTCGTGAAGCTTCCTAAAGGAAAGAAATGTGTTGGCTGTAAATGGATCTTTAAGACCAAGTTTAATGCTGATGGAAGCATTGAGAAGCATAAGGCAAGGTTAGTGGCAAAGGGTTTTACTCAGAAGTATGGAATAGATTATGAAGAGACATTTGCTCCCGTAGCCAGACAGGAGACAATCGAACTGTTCTTGCCTTAGCTGCACATAAAGGGTGGAAAGTCCAACACATGGATGTGAAGAGTGCATTTCTCAATGGTTACTTGACAGAAGAAGTGTATGTTGAGCAGCCACAGGGATTTGAAGTGCAAGGTAAGGAACACCTTGTTTACAGATTGAAGAAGGCACTCTATGGCCTCAAACAGGCACCTAGAGCTTGGTACTCACGCATTGATGGGTACTTCAAAGAATATGGGTTCACAAGAAGCAAAAATGAACCCACACTTTACTACCTCAAGCAAGGTAAAGACATTCTCATAGTTTGTTTGTATGTGGATGATCTCATTTTTATGGGTAGTAATGGAAAAATGAATAAGGAGTTCAAACACTCCATGATGACGCAGTTTGAGATGAAGGATCTTGGACTAATGCACTACTATCTGGGAATGGAAGTACATCAGTCAGATACAGGGATCTTCATCTGTCAACATAAGTATGCTCAGGACATGATCAAGAAGTTTGCTATGGAGCATTGCAAACCAGTTGCAACTCCAGTTGGACATGGGATCCAATTAAGCAAAGATGATGGAGCACAGAAAGTTGATGTGACCACTTTTAGAAGCATGGTTGGGAGTTTGATGTTTCTCACCAACACCAGACCTGATATTCAGTATGTTGTATCTCTTGTTTCTAGATTTATGTCTAACCCCTCAGAGCTGCATTTGAAGGCAGCTAAAAGAATTTTGAGATATGTGAAGGGTACATTGGATTTTGGAATCCAAGATCCGTCAATGTAACACTATCAAGCTTGTAGGCTTCAATGATAGTGATTGGGGTAGCAATATTGATGACAGGAAGTCAACATCAGGAAATTGTTTTAGTCTTGGATCAGGACTAATAACTTGGAGTTCAAAAAAGCAGATAGTAGTAGCGCTATCTTCAACCGAAGCAGAGTATATAGCGGTTACTTATGCTAGTACTCAAGCCTTGTGGTTAAGGAAAGTACTGGAAGAGATTGGAGAACAGCAAAGTGGTCCAACCAGAATCTACTGCGACAACATCAGTGCCATCCAGTTGGCATATAATCCGGTCCACCATAGCAGAACCAAGCATTTTGATATGAAGTATCACTTCATCAGAGATATGGTGGAACAAGAAATTGTTGAGCTTCAATACTGTCACACTTTGGAGAACATCGCTGACATCTTCACCAAAGCGATGACAAAAGCTCAATTTGTAAAGCTGAGAGACTGTGTAGTCAGTTCTCTCAACTTTAAGGGGGAGAATGTTGTAAATGTGAACAGGGATTCACATAACTAGGCTTAGAAAGATCCCTTTCCTAAGCCTAAGTGTGAACACACTCTACATTTGTCGGCAATTTTCTGTCGGCAAATTCTCGTACCTTCTCTCCTAATATCCCTCCTAATATCTTCCTATTTTCCCTCCTCCTTATCTCTCCGTGAATTCTTCTTTCCCCTTATCCCTCCAACTTCCTTATCCCTCCGCGCCTTTCTTTCCCCTATCTTCTCCCTCCTTATCTTCTATTTCCCCTTATCTCTCCTTGCCGACTTTCTTCCTATTCCTACTCTATATATTATTGAATATGCATTTTGTATTAAGGTTGGAGAGAGCTTCAATTAAATAAAGTTGTTAACTTATTTTATTTGTCCTGCTGTTAATGTGACTGGTCGGGTTTCCATAATTTCATCATAGTCAATGCCAAATTTTTGAGTAAAAAAATTTGCTACTAGTCTTGTCTTGTGCCTCTTAATGCTTCCATAAGCATTGTATTTGGTCTTATAGACCCATTTACATCCAACATATTTTTTTCCTTCTGAAATCTTTACTAGCTCCCATGTATCATTATTTTTTATAGAGGTTATTTCCTCTTTCATGGATTCTTGCCATATATTTTGAGTACAAGCCTTATCGTAGCTAGATGGTTCTAGATGTGCACTAGTTAATAAAGCATAATTAACTACATCTTCCTTAGGATCTTGGGAGTCATCATCCCCATACATATGCAGATTTTCAATTTTTTGCAAAACTGAATTCATTTTACTAGCTTGGCTTGTAGTGTATATTTTTTGGTAATTTTGATCCAACATTTGAAAAGATGGATGATGTTGTAATTTTATTTTGCCTCTTGATGGAGAGCCAATGTCCATCAGTGAAGAACTTACAGATCTCTGTGGAGAAGGACTTGGAGTGGCATCATACTCTTGCTTGGGATTAGAGGGGGTGTGCCTTTGTTTTTCTTGGGAGACACCTGTTGTACCTACTGTACCTGTGAACAATTTACATCTTGGGATCCATCATCAACACAAATTCTTTGATGACCACATTCTCCCCCTTCATCAAAAATTACATCCCTTGAGATAATAATCTTATGAGATTTGGGATTGTAGAGTCTATATGCTTTCGTAGACTCACAATACCCTACAAAAATGTAAGCTTGAATTTTGGGATCAAGCTTCTTCCTCTTCTCATTGGGAATATGTGCATATGCTAAAGAACAAAAAACTTTGAAATTATTTACATTTGGTTTCTTTTCGTACCACCCCTTATAAGAAGTGACACCATCTAAACTAGAAGTTGGACTTCTATTTAGAATATATACACTGGTTCTTACAACATTAGCCCGATACATATTAGTTAGATGCCTAGTCTGAAGCATTGTTCTTGCCATCTCAACTATGGTGCAGTTCTTTCTCTCGGCCACACCATTCTGTTGTGGGGTATAGGCAGTGGTAAATTACCTTTTGATCCCACTTGATTTACAATATTTTAAGAATGCATTGGAGGAGTACTCGCCTCCTCGATCTATCCTAAGACATTTTACATAATTCCCACTTTGTTTCTCTACATTGTTTCTAAAATATATGAAGCAATAAAAAGCTTCATCTTTATGTTTTAAGAAATAAATCCAACACATGTGAGAAAATAAGAATTGTTTTCGATACTCTTTGTTTGCATTGGACCACATATATCCTAATGCACTAACTGAAGTGGATAGCTGCCTCTCCACACTTGTCCTTTTGGAAACTTTGACCTTGAGTGCTTTCCCAAAGCACATCCTTCACAAATCTCCTTCTATTCATTGATTTTGGGAAGTCCTATCACCATAGCTTGAGAAATTAACGGTTTCAAGCTAGCGGAATTAAGGTGACCATATCACAAGTGATAAAGCACACTTGGATTAGTTATAGCTACATTTGAAAGTTGAGCTCCCCATGGCTTGTCAAATTTGAGAGGGAATAACTGATTCTTGGTCATTGGGACCTATGTGATGACACGATTACAATTGTTTTTATTAAGAATGATACATTTTCCTTCATCAAAAACAAGTTTGTAATTATTCTCCATCATTTTCCCAACGCTTAGCATATTGTGTTGGAGCTTTGGAGTGTAGTAGATGTCATTCACTTTCTTTAGTCCTTTTTTTGGAACCTCCATGGCTCCAATGCCTTCGACTTGCAAAGCTTTATCATCCCCTAACTTGATTTGGGATTTATAAGTGGAATCTAGCGTAGCAAATAGATATTATTTGCCACTCATATAGTTTGAGCAACCAGTATCTAGAATCCATGTGTCATTTAGTCAACTAGGGTTTTAGGGATTTTTTTGGAAAATTATTGTAAAAGCCATTGAAATTCTTGCCACGACCCAGGCACGACTTTGCAACGCGGGCACGATTTCACTTTAGGTGAAACATGGTGAAATTATTCCTGGCCAAAACTAGGCACGATCTTGCAAAGTCGCATCAAGAAAATAGGGGGCGCAACTTCATGAAAGCAAAGTTGCGTGACCTAAAAATGGGGTGCAACTTCATGAAAACCTAGAAAAAAAGAGAAAAGAAAAATAAGAAGAAGAGGAAAAAAAAAGAGAAAGGAAGAAGAGAAAGAAACAAGTAAATCCCAAAGTGCGAATTGCTAATTGAAATTTCTTTATGCTGAATTAGAATTTTGATTAATTAATTTGATTTTATGATGAAACTAATTAAATTTTGTGTTGTTTATTGAATGCAGCTAGGTATTCTCGAGAGTCGAGAGTGGCGGGCATGGGATCTGGTAGAGCTAGATGCTCTGGTACAGGTGGAGGGAGATATACTGGAGGCGGTTGGGCTGGACCATGTGGCGAGGATGCCATGGATCAAGACAAATAGGGCTATACTAACCGCCTTGGTAGAGCAATGGTATCCAGAGACTTCTACATTTCGACTACCAACAAGGGAGATGATCATCACACTGGAGGATTTGTGGCGGATCTTGAGGATATCCATAAAGGGGAGAGAGGTTTACAGGGCCCGCGAGAAGGCAACTATACTATAATAGTTTTCCATAGGTTTCATTCATAAGGTGTGATAGGGTACCATATCATTTGATGATCTAGTCGATCTCTATGGAGCGGACCCTCTGACTACGGTACTTATAGGGGTGGTGGCTGGTCTCTTGACCTACCACACTAGCAGATGATACTTTCCATGGTCATTGGTAGGAGAAGTGGTAGACATGTGGCAACAAGAAGTCCACTTTGTATGGGGCCCTTATGTGTTGGCCCGTTTATATAGGATGTTGTACAATATCGTGTATAAGTGGTGTACAGGACTAGTGTATACAACATTGCTCCATGTGTGGTGTTGGGAGCACATGGCGATGTGCAGACCATTAGTACTACCAGGACCATCACCCGACCCGGAGTGGCCAATAGTGTATATATGGCCTAGATCCCTAGAGAGGACCACTAGGGCCTATGTAGGGAACCTTCCACTAGGGAGGTGGGTGATCGATGAGTTGTGGGATACACATCTCATTTGGTGACCATGGAGGCTTTAGTCTAGCTAGTCATATGACAAGATAGAGCTAGTGAGGGTGATGATGATCTGATGGCTAAGGTCAGAGTGGTGAGAGCTAGAGGTGCTTAGATTTGATCGAGTCCTATAATAATTCAAGATCTTATAGGGAATCCTAGACTTGGGGGACTACTGGTACCAAAGGGTGACCTAAGATCCAGTAGGGGTTGGAGGTGAGCCAGACCTCACCAGGTGGGCCGAGGAGGATCAAGACAATCCTCCTTATGTCAACCCAGGGATAGATGATGTGGGAGTGGCCATCGGGTATAGGTGATGGTACAGAGGATTTGCACCCCAAAAGGATATCACCACCCGTACTAGTATAGAGGTACCAGGTGATGGGCCTAGGTATACAACAGGAATTCTGGGAGGTAGCTCATAGGGCCAAAAATAGGGTACAGTAGCCTCCTACTACACCTAGATAGAGGCTGACACGGTTCTAGGTCCAGGTAGTAGAGGAGACCACCCCAGGAGTAGGGACCATAGAGGGAGGGATGGGAGATACCCCACATAGGTAGAGGGACCACGGGTCAAAGACCCTAGAGAGGCATCTATATCAATAGTGGTGAGAGGCCAGAGCCAGGGGATAGATGAGTTATAGGTACAACTAGCTTCTCTACAAATGTAGGTGGTCTAGCTACAAACTGAGAGGAACACTGCACTGGTAGAGGTTAACTGGTTGCAAGGAGAGGTAGTTTAGCTAGATGGAGAGTGCCAACGAGTCCGATCTGAGAGTATGGTTACTATTGGGAGAAACCAAGTAGGGAACATGATGCAGCTCCTCCAGGAAGATTTACGGTGCACCAATGGTAGGTTGGAGATAGCCATATAGAGGGCCATGTTCTTCGAGATGGCTTACTATGTAGTTGTCCCTCTAGAGCAAAGGATGAAGTTTCCTTCATCCCTTCAGTTAGCGAGTAGGTTGTGATCCTGATCATGGGCACCTTCAACATCTCGGTAGTCGATGGCACAACTGAGACTACCTCTACCCCAGGGAGGGCCAGAGGGAGCTAGCTCTCAGAGCTAGGCTAGGCTAGGCTAGGGATCGGGATGATGCACCAGTTTTTTATTTTGGTGTGTATTGATAGGTTGAGTGTACCGAGCGTGGATTGTGATACACCAACCTCACATGATGTACTCTTTTCCCTACGAGTAATACATAGCTAGGGATTTTATATTTTTATGTTTATGTGTAATGATTGAATGCATGTTTTTATATGTTTATTTAGTTTATTTTAAGTGTTTTTATGTATGTAAACTATCCTAATGCACACTATATGAAGGATGAAATGAATGCAAAATAGAAGAAGAACAAGGAGAAGAAAAAATCAAAATAAAAGAAAGAAAGAAGAAAAGGAGATAAGGAAGAAGAAAGAAAAGAAAGAAAAAAAATAAGAGATGGAAGAGAAGAAGAAGAAGAAAATGAAGAGAAGAGAAGAAGAGGAAGAGAATAAGAAGAGAAAATAGGGAGGTCCAAAGGTCAACCATTAGAAAAGGAGAAAAATGAATGATCCAAAGTATAAGGCTAGCGTAGGTTGTTATGAACCAGTGTAGCCAGACATGGTGGATCGGATGACTGAGGTAGCTAGACCCGCTAGGGGTGTAGTACTTGCATTAATGTGAACAAGTGTGTGGAGGTTTGACCCACTATGGGTGGTTTCTCTCTTATTGACTGTTGTGAGGTGATTACCCGCTAGGATGTATGTTGAGGTCTGTTGAAAATGACCAAGGAGCTTATCCTGTAAAGGGGTGTTGAGCCTGCTGAGTCAAAAGAGAGTATGTCCCGATAGAAGATTTTAAAGAGTGCAATACCTTCTAGGATGTATGAATATCCTGTTAAGGGTGTAATATATGTACAAATATTATGCAAGTGTTATCCCATAGTGGGACTATGAGGAAAATTTTGTACAACATTATGAAGAAACTGAGAAAATGAGGATAAGAAACTAGAAGAATAAAAGGAGGAAAAGAATCCCTAAGGGGGGATCTTGCTAGGCATCAGAGTCCTAGTGAAAAGTGCAATGCATGTGAGCTATGACCTAACTAGGTATCATCACATGCCATTGTCGCAAGATCCCCAAAATCTATATGAGTAAACAGTCATGATCAATCAATCATGCATTTATGATAAGCAAACATGCAAGGTGTTAAGTTAGATGTCAATAAATCATGCAAGGATGATAAGCAATAATGCAATATGAACAAGCAAGCGGATGTAATGGAAAATGAAAATATAGCTATATGAAGGTTTTTTTTTTGTAATTTATTTTTAAGGATTGAAATCAATGCAAAACCTGAATGCACCATTCATCTTATTAAAATGGATTAACGTGCCATGAGGTGTTAGATCGAAGATATCCCCAAGGAGTGCATTTTCTCGATGATGAAAATCATAGGAAAGTTCTTCCAAGGTCCTTCTTTTAACATCCATGGCAAGATAATCACTACATTTTCTAATAGTGCCATTCTTCTTAACATAAAATACATTATACAAAGATTCCCCATTATTTAACATAGGATCAAAGTTATCTTTAGAATAGACAAAACCAATCATATTACAAAATATTATCTGTGAATGAAAAGAAAATTTAATACTTTTATTATCATCTATTGACAACTTTTGATATTCCATATATTCTACATAAGTCATAAGATGGTCATCATCCTCAAAAGGCAAAGGTTCATTTTTATTAGGTATAAAACCTATACCACATCTCCCAGGACAAATATCAACATCCAAGGGTTCTTGAATACATTGTTGTTGCGATCTTGATCCTTTACCTGCATATCCCATACCGAACAAGATCTGCTTAGGAATGGGATAATCATTAGTGATATAGAATTGAGCGAAAGAGTGTTCATTGAGAAATGGGTTTCTACCATAAAGCTTTTCTTCAGAAGCCATGCCCCCAAAGATAAAAGTACACATTCCAAAGTGTACAACATAACCCTTATTATGAGTTAAGCCCATAGTCCGAGGTGAAGGTGGTAGCTTAGCTAGATCCAAAAGAGGCTCTTGAAGAAACTTATTATCATAATCCGAGGAGAAAATATGGGTCCTATGTTCCTCAATCACTTTTAAACTTTGAAAATGCTCAAAAATTTGAGATGAGGAACATGGGGAAGTCGTTGAAGAAATAGAAGGACATGAATAAGAATTTATTTGACCTAAATCTATATTTGAGAAGAATTCAAATGGTCAAGGGTCACCTGGAATGGTGATGACTCGATTCTTGAACTCAAACTTGAGACATTGATGAAAAGTAGAAGGGACATCCTTCATAGCATGGATCCAAGGTCACCCAATAAGAAGATTAAAATATGCAGGACAATGTACCACATAAAACAAAGTATCCAATATTCTCGACCCTACTTTTAAGGGAATAGATATGACATCACATGTCTCTTGGGACTCATTGTTGAAAGCTTTAATGATGATATCAATTTTTGTTAAATCTTCCTCTTTTAATCCAAATTTTTGAAATAATTGATATGTACACAAATTGAGGGATGAACCATTATCAATCAAAACTTGCTTGATAAGGGTATCCCCAATAAGTGTGGTGATGTAAAGTGATGAATATCCATGTAATTTTGAGGAAGGTTTATCATAATCTGAGAATGAAACATGATGTATCCCAAAAGAACCTACAGTGTCAACTATACCGTTAGGAGGGATGTTTGGAAAACAGATTTTTATTGTAAAAATCTCATTAAAGCATTTCTATGATCGAGAGAAGTCTGTAAAAGCTCTAAAACTGATATCTTCGCTGGAGTACTAGCTAACTACTTCTGAAGATTAAATGAAACCTGTGACTATGGTCTTAATACTATAGGTGCAATTCTTGTAGCTTAATATTTTTCTAATTTTCCTTTAAAATTGTACTATGTTGAGATATCGAACTCTGTCCTTACTGATGTTGCTGATTCTGAGCCTATTTTCTTGTAGTTACCCCAACCATACCGACCATATTTCTATGTTGTAGGGAATCATCTTGATGAGCCGCCTAATTAGATGCTTGTTGCTCATGCTTAGGTAAAGGATCCTTAAATATTCCCATATCTTGATTCGTTATAGGAGCTTGTTGAGTAGGAGTTTGACTACTCGTTGATTGGAGATTTCCTAAATCAATGCATCTTGCATCAATTAATTCTTGAACCACATGCTTCAATTTCTTACAAGTGTTCATCCAATGTCCTTATACTTTGTGATAAGTACAATATTGACCTACCTTATACCAATGATTTGTAATATCTAGCTATCTTACTGGAGGTAATTCTATTACCTTAGCATCTAACAGTTGTTTTAAAAATACTTCCATAGGGATATTAAGTCTTGTGAAATTCCTTTGAGGAGGTTTTTGAAGCACAATTTTTTTGTAGGTTGTTAATGACATTGTTAACTAGCCTACTATCACTATTACCTCCTATATGCTTATCTTAGGTTGAGACTTAGTTGGCTTATCTTCTTTAACCTTGAGTTGACCTCTCCTGATGAGAGCTTGTTCCACTTTACTTGCTAATTCAATTTCTTGGTCTAAATATGTGACAGTAGTAGTTCCTAAAGCATACGATAATTGTTCTTGTAAATTTACAATGAATATGTCAAGCATATATTTTTGAGACACAGGTTGTCTTAATCGACCAACTAAAATTCTCCAACGAGCTAAGAATTTTGAAAAAAAAACTTCTTTACTTTACTTTAAATCATATATATCTCTCATGGTTACTTCCTTTTCAATGTAAGCACTAAAATTATGAACAAACATCTCTATGGTCTTCTCAAAATTCTTCAAACAATAATTGGGCAACCGATAATACCATTCTAATGCCACTCCAGCAAGACTCTTTGGAAATGTTTTCAATAAAAGCATATCATCATAAATAAGATCATGACAAGCTATTTTGAATCCTCTCAAATGCTCTATTGGATCTTCAGTCCCTTTATAGATTGGCAATACTAGCATGGAAAAATGCTTAGGATAAGGTGTAGCAACAATAATAGGATCCAATGGCTGACTACACATTTCATTATAGTTGTATGTAAACCCTGATGGTTGAATCATATTCATTCTTGAAACCAATTGATTCACAACACTTGTCAAATTCTGCATTTCTAAATTATTATTATGTATTTTTCCCAGACTTTCCAAAGGAGGAATGTATGTATGTTGAAACCCTGATGTTGGATTCAAACTTAGGATACTTTGGTTGTATGTGGAATTTTGAGGATAACTAACATTTCATGGAATAAAAGAAATAGTATTGATATTAGAGGATACAGGAGAAAATTGAGAATAAATTTTTGGGCCACTACTAGTTAGAGGGACTTGCAGATTCTCTTCAACATTGGTGGTATTAGTATAGGCACAAGTTGCTTGGTTCTTAAAATTGTTTTGATGCAAGGATTGAGATGTAGGAATATCATGATGAAGCAAAGGAGACCTATTAGGAGGGGAAGAAGTAGCATCCTCTTTTTCAAGATGATCTTCTTGCTCCACATATTCCAATAGCTTTTCCTTATGAGCTTTCATGAATTCCCAAATATGATTAAGTGCTGAAAAAACATAACTCCCATTAGGTCCATCAAAAGGACCAGGATTAGTTTTAGTTTCCATGTCTACCTCTTCTTGCTCTTTTGGATATACATTAGGGTTTTCCCTATCAATCTAATCATCTTCCAAAGGAACATAATCAGACTCTAATTGCTTCCTCTGACTTCTAAGGAAAGGAGCCATTAGAAGTAGTGAAAAACAAATAGGGAAAAACACTAACAAATTCTTAATTACTTAAATATTTTCCAAATAAAATTAATGATCTTGCTTAGTGTTTAAAATAAAATGAGGTGTTCATGTTAGGTTCACCAAATATTTAGAGGGGGAAAACTGCCCTACCACATATAATTCCCAAAATCCACAAGGAGGGAACCTTTTGTGGGGTGAACCATGAGGGTATGTTGTACTCTACACTCGATGCTAGGAGGAAGAGTTCACCAGGAACGATTTAAGGACTCATTCCAAGTCCTCAGGATATTCGGGATAGTTTGATGTATTCAGTTTCAATACAAGCACCTAAGTTTGGCCTTTCTAGATCTAAGCTAGAAAAGATAAAGGACAATGCAAAAATAGAATAAGATAGCTAAAAATAGAATGCAGGCATACAAGAGCTATCCTGGAATGATTCTTTATTTGAATGCTCACTAACCTAGGGTTTATTTTAGAAAACATTTAAAGCAGATATATACAAAGATAAATGCACAAAAAATATCCCTAAATGCAAGCTAAATGCCTTTCACTTTCATATGCCTAGAAATCAATAATTAAATCATATTTTTAACCAATAGAATGAGAAGAGCACTTATGTAGACTGGTGGTTAACTCAATTTTTTTTGCCTCTTGTCCAATGATATCAAGAATACATGTTTCTGCAAGATCACTCATGAAACACTAAAAAATAAAATTAGCATTAGGGGGCCTACTTAGGTCGCTATGTAATAGATCTTGGAGGCATAGTAGTCAATCCCTCTAGGTCCTTTTAGATGATATTTTAAAACAAAAGTGGAAATTGACCTTTGGAGAATTAATCATAAATAAAAAATACAATAGCAGAGAACAAAAAACATAATGCAACAATATGATCTAGAAGTAGAATAAAATACACCAGTGAAAACAATATCTTGAAATTACCCCTGGTGTGCCCTAGGGCAAAATCATGCCTTGCTTGGAGTGAGTGCGATAACACGGTAGCAAAGTCGCACCCTGCCTGAACGGGGCATGATTTTGCTTATGTGAATAAATTTACCCTAATTAGGGCAGGCAAAGTCGTGCCTCACTAGTGCCAGACACAATATCACTGTGGACTAAAGAAAAATAAGAAGCAAATGTAGAAGATGAAATAAATGCAGAAAATAAAGTAATCAAACCCTAATGGACGTCACAAAAGTAGGCACAGGAGATTGAAGTATCCAAGTGGGCACTTTATCTCTCCGAACTACACCACGGATCCACCAAGTCATACAACAAACTAGTCCAATCCACGTGATAGAAGATCAATCCAAAATTCATACTTCCGGGTTAGATTGCAATAGAGAAAACAAAAGAAGAAGAAATTTGTACTAAGATTGTACATAAAAAGCTCGCATAACACATGTAATATTTTTTGCATATATTCCTCTATATCTGATTTGGAAAAAACACTCTTCCTTTTATAGACGAAATTGGAGGAAAAATGCGGGCAAAAATAAACTCACAACCGACGCCAAAACACGTTGGAGGGTTTAAACCTGGGTCTAAGCGGGCTCAAAAATAATAAAATAAAATAAACTAAAAAAATTAGGTTAAATAGCGAAGTCGCGCCCCATCCTGACGAGGCATGATATCGATGGCGTGAAGTTGTGCCTCGTAAAGACGGGGTGCGATTTCACTAAAAGGAAAATAAATTAAAAAAGGGAGGCAAAGAGGTCTTCCCTTGCTCTTGGCAATGGTTGAGGGCCTCTTATGGGGCACTAAGGAAGATTGCCCACTCAAAGTGGGTCAATTTTCTGTGTCTCCAAAAAATAATATTATTGTTTATGTGTATAAGCTATTATTGGAGGCAATCTCGTGGAAAGAGCATATCAATAGAGAAGAAAATCATGTAATAGATAATTTAACCAAGTGCAATGTTGATCTTTGTCTTGATATAATTTAAATTTTAGAAGGTAATTGACCAAGTGAGATTTTATTTTTTAATGAAAATGATGTCAAGGAGTTGTGAAAACATAGAACTTTGAGGAAGATGAAGAATATATTTGATATAAAATGAAGAACATCTTTCATAAAAGGGAAAGTTTTATGTAGTTTAAATTGAATTGGCATCAAATGTAATATTTTGGTATTTTGATGAAAGTGGTCCCTAATAAAACCACATATTTTGATGGGAGTAGCCCAATAAACTATTTTGGTCTCATAGACATAATTAAAATCATTTCATTTTACTTGCACACATGTGTGTATGTATGAGTTGTATCTTGTATACAAACCCTGAATACCAACAATAAAAACCTTATAAAATATATATATATATATATATATATATTTTTTTTTTAAATAATAAAAACTTTAGAAATATTTTTTTAAAGAAAAATTAATTTAATTAAACTTTAAATTATTTTTTTTAAACATTGGAGGGAAATTTTATTTTTTCAAACTTGAAGTGGGGGGCATTTTTTTGCAACTTACATTTAAAGAAAAGGGGGGGCAAGCAATTTTTTCAAGGCAATCAGCAAACTGAAAGTCATCACCATCTTACTTTTTTAGGCTTCATAAATAGCAAATTTATTTTTTGAAGTCCTTCATGTTAGGAGGAGAAACTGAAGGGGATTATATTATTGATAAAAATGTGTTACATATATAGGCAGAAGGCCTATATTATAAACTGACAAGTGTCAAAACAGAGGCATAGTGCACTTTAACTCTAACATTCCCCCTTAAAGTGCACTATCCTAACTAAAGAAGAAACAAAACAAGTCAACATTAGGTAACATTCCCCCTTAATGTTGACTTCTCTAAAACTACCTATCATCCTCTTTTATTGTTGATTTGGTCTAGTCTCGTGCTCTTTGCACTTGGCTTTCCAACTGTGAATAATGCTAGATTCACTGTGTATACATCTTGGTCTGTTGCCTCAGGGTCAGCCACTTCCACGGGTCTGTTGCCACTGGGTCAGCCGTCTAAGTGCCTCAGGGTCATTATGGGTGCCTCAGGGTCAGCCACTTCTGGGTTTATTGCCTCTGCAGGTCATCCTCAGAGGATGTTGCCTCTCATAGGTCACTGACTAGATTCACCATAAATATGAAATCCCTCCTTATGGTGAACTCAATCTAGAAGGTGTTGGACTCTTTCGAAAAATGCATCTAATACAAAGGAAAAATGAGCCATATAAGAGTGTCGGTCTTTGCCGAAAATGCCCTCAATACAATAAAGTGAGCCATAGATCAAAATAGGAGAGAAGAAGAAAACAAGAGAATCTTTTGAAGTGTCTTTGTCTGTAGTCTTCAGAAGTAGATCTGGAAAAAAACCTCGGATAGAGTTTAGGGTGTCTTTGTCTATAGTCCCTAGTATAAGTGTCCTTATGGTGACCATGTCATCCCACCGAAATGCATGGGTAACCAACCGCTGCATTCACCAAGTGTATAGAAAATATCACTAGGTACAAGGATCACATATGAAATTACCTTGGGAGTGTCGGGTACAACCAAAAGTGCACTCCAAGGTAGAAAAACTTTGAGGCTAAAAAACTCAATTGAAACAGCCTCAAAGTTATAATATGACACCACCATTGTGTCCGACGGAAAACTGTTTCCAATGACTATAAATACCCCTATATTCCATTATCAAAGGGGCCTTCATCATAATGAAAAACAACATGCCTCTCCAAGACAGCAACTAAAAAACTCGCACTGTGGCAGCATCGCTCTCTGGTGGAATGAAAAACATCATCAATTTTTCCCTCGCAGGGGAATTACATGACAAAGTAGGTCGTCATCTTTACAATAATCACTCATGTGGGCCTTCCACTCCCTCGAAGTCTCCTAAAAAATTCACAAGCAATTTTAAAAAATTCAATGTCCCCCGTGTTTGGAAAATCATACGTGATGGGTTATGAAATCTGCCTTTGCCTTTGACTTACACATAGCTCCTTCATGAGCATCTCCTTAACAGGACATTACAACGCAGCAAGGAACAGAAAAAATGAGCTACATGGTGTCATTGGGTCGACATCATTAAATAACCCCCCATCAATGCATTAAAATAATAATGGGCCATCCTCCATGGCCAAACAGAGGCCGACTATGCAAACAAAGCTTACTTGGAGGTAAAAAAATACCCACGAGTCCTAATTCGGCAGATTACACTTAGAGAAATAATCACATTTTAAATAGCAATCACCACCACCACAAGGCGGTATACCACTCCAGTTTACTGTCGGACGACGATGCGGCATAAGCCTATATTCAACACATGACACTTGTCAAGAGAAACTGACAAGTGTCAAGGTGAAGGCATAGTGCACTTTAACTCTAACACTTCAGGGGAGGTTTTTGTGGTGAAATTATTTGACATTGTTTGACCTTTGCCTTCAAGGCATTTTTTTTGTAAAGTTGCAATTTTCTGCACTAAGGGGGAGATATCATTTTGCAAAAACAAGGGGGGAATACTTATAAGGGTGCATTTTCGGCAATGACCGACACCTTAGTCAAATTATTTTTGCAAAATTTCATTGTAAAAGGTGCATTTTTGGCAGAGATCGACACCTTACAAATGGGCAAATCAAAGAAAAAGCAAGCCCCTAAACCAAATGATGTTGAAAAATTAGTTAAAGGTCTTTACTTTCCACCAGAGATGGAAGGAATGGATTTTTATGAGGATGAAAAATATTCTACACTACACAATGGTGTAAAATCCATTCTCAAATATTTTGAAGACCTTCAGAAGAATGGTGTTCAAATCCCTATAGGTGTCATAAGGGCAGTCTACATATCATTGTTTTCTCTTGATATTGCCCAACGTAAAATCTACAGGGACTTTAGTGAGGAAACATAGGTCAAAATGGTTGATGATTTTAGTGACACAAGTGACCTTCAGCCCATGGTGGTGAATGCTTGTTGTGACACATGTGACCTTGAGCCCATGATGGCCAATGCTTGTTGTGATACAAGCGACCTCATGCCTATGATGGTCAATATCAGTTGTAGCACAGGTGACTCATCATAGTAGCAAAATTTGCTTCTGATACTAATGGATTAAAAACTGAACCTCCTAAAAATGAACTCCATAATCTCATCAATAGTGACAAATGTCATATTATTAAAAACATTGATGAAGATGATGAAATTGGGTGTTTTGAAAAACACACCAAAGGATATGGATCCAAACTGATGAAGAAAATGGGATTCAATGGTGAGAGATTAGGTAAACAGGAACAATGCATTAAAACTCCTATAATGCTAAATGTCAGGGCAAAGCATGAAGGCCTTGGCTATACTGAACATGCAAGTACCAGTAATTCCATGTTTGTAAAACCTAAATCTCCTACATCTCCTAAAAAGCATTGTTGCAGTCACTATGGAAAGGCAGGACATGTTGCAACTAAGTGTTGGATATTACATCCTTGTGATTCATGTGGATGTACAAATCACTCTTCTTCTAGTTGTTGGTACAAAATGAAAATGGCCAACAAGGTTCATATAGATTGTGGATGGACATATCTCACACAATGGACCATGATGAAAGAAATGTTGTATGGCTTCTACCGAAAAGGTAAAACCTATGGTAAACCCCGAGGAAAATCCAGTGACAAACCGAGTGGCAGTCCCAGAGATAATGACCCAGAGACAAACCTAAAGACAGACCCAGAGACAAAGTTCCAGAGGTAGATCTACAGGCAGATCCAGAGGCATTGATCCAGAGGTAGATTCATCGATAAATCCAGAGATAGACCCAGCAGTACAAATCCAGAGGTATGCTTAGTGCCAGAACCAGATCCATGAGCCAGAGCCAGAGTCGAAGACAAAGCACGAGCCACCATTCTTTCATTTCTCTTCTTCTTCTTCTTCATTGTATTGGGGCAGTTATATACTTTACCCAAATATTGTTGTATGGGGTGGGATAGTATAGCTAGTAGTTATTCAATTACCCAGATAATGTAATAAGGGGGGATGTTAGAGTTATCATCCTATGGTAACTATATTATTACCCTATTTGGTTATTATTCCTACCCTAGGTTAGTTACGCTAACAATATAGTGTTAGCGCATATATTGTTAGTAGATTAGTGTTAGTTTGTTACCTATATTCATGGTAACGAGTTAGGCTATTCCTAGCCTAAGCTTTGTATAAATAAATATTTGTTATCAATAATATTAAGCGTTCCACTTCACAATTATGCAAATAATAAAATTTAATTAATTTAATTGAAAACAATTTTTTTAAAATGGGTTGTATAAGATTGAAATAGGCCTCACCCGTATTATGTCATGACCACATCCACATTGTGGTATTGCAACAACTTGACAATTATGCATCTATCTCTTGTCAAGGTTCAAACCTGGGTCTCCTCCTTTAAAATCGAGGAATTTAACCAATTAAACTAATGTCATTTAATAGAAGAAAATAATCAATTAAATATTATATAAAAATAAATTTTCCTACTTCAAATTTAAAATATATATTATATATAATTTACAAATTTGTCCTATAGGGTTAGTGGATTGGTAAGATGTTGAGTACTTACCAAGAGGAGACCTAGGTTCAAACCTCGAGGGCATGCTCAATATGGGCAAAGGTAGTAGTCTAACTTGAGTCTGTTGAGTGTGCGTCAGCTTGATGACGATGGTACCAAATCAGAACCATTGAAGGTCTCCCTCACTTCGAGTCATATTTACCAAGACGAGATAGGGGTTATAATGGTAGCACCATGATTTGATGCTACAATAAGAAGCAATGTGACTTGACTTTGTGACCAATTGTTCAAAAAGAAAAGATAATTATCCTCTATGTATATCAAAAAAATATAATTTACAAATCTTATATTTAACCTTTACTAATTATCTATTAAAATGTCTAATTAAATACAAACTTTCAAACTATAATAAATTTATTTTAAAATATTTATTATACAAATTACAACCAATGTTTTAATATGCATGTTACAACTAGATAAGTTTTCAGTACTGACCCTTCTTTTTATTGGAGGGTGTTCAAAAGTCAGACTTTTAAATTTAAAGTGATTAAGAAATTATAGTGCTTCTTGGAGAAGGTCGGCAATCAGAAATTTACTTTTGAAAAAGACAGAATTGATGACAACACCTAATATAGTGAATGGGTATTTTTTTCATCCATAAATAGCCTTAGCTGACTTGAAAATTGAATATAAATTTTGTGTGAATAATATACCAAAGAAATGGTCGGTAAGAAAGTATAACTTATTAAGAAATTAAAGAAGAATAATAATCAAAAATGGTTAATGGGTTATAGTTTAATGGTTCAAATATATAATTTCATTTTTAAATTATGATTTAATGTCTAAGACATATAATTTAATTCTTGCCAATCAAAATTTTAGGTTATAATTTAATGGTTAAAATATATAATTTAATTCTTCCTAGTAAAATAGGTCAAATCCATGTGAAAGAAAAAAATCTTTTAAAATTCTACTTTTAAAAAATAATAAAAAATTTAGTAAAAAATAAAATTAATAATAATACTTATCAATACAACGGATCATAGTCATAAAATTATTGTACAAAGATATTTGATAAGAAATATGACTTGTGATTTGATCCTGATCCTAAATGGACACATGCTAGCAACCTTGAATGGCAACAAAAGTGGTAGTTATGAACTAAAAAGTGTATGAGGATACGTCATCAAATATGAGAGACAACAATGCATGAGCCTCATACCACTTCCTAGAAAAGAAAAATAGGTCTTAAATAATGAATATTAAAAAATATAATAAAAGTAAATTAACAAGTATGAATAAATTATATTAATTTAAGAGAAAAAGTTGTTATCACACTTGTCACTAAATTAGTAAGAATCAGAAGAGCTTCAGGAGGAGCGATGAAATTAGGGTTTCTTGGGAGGGTGGGGATGACGGTGGGCGGGAAGGCTGTTCTGGGAGAGCACAGGAGCGTCGGCAGGTCGAACCAGGGGCTCGGTAGGGTGGAGGGAAGGCAAATAGAGTCTGGGGACGCCGAGGAGTCCTTGCCAAGTCGCGGCAAGGATCCGCCAGACAAACGGGGAGATGGACCTCGGAAGTCATATGCTTTGGCAGCGGCCTCTGAAACCCTAAGCGGGCTCTTCTCCAAGGAGTTATTTTCATCCGAGGACGAGTTGGACATCCCGGCGGAAATTCTCTCAAGCTTTGTGGATTTCAAAAAATTTACCCTCATCGGTAAGTTTATTGGTGGTCATCCCGAAATGGAGACCATTCGCAAGTGGACGTTTGGCAAATGGCGGACCTCTGGTCACTTAGAGCTGGCTGCCCTAACCCGAGGTTTTTTCGCGATTAGGCTGAGCAAAAAGGAGGACTACTGTAAAATCTTGGCTGGAGGGCCTTGGTTCTTGGGCCGTAGGAGTCTCTTTCTAAGGAAGTGGGGTTTGGACTTTAACCCCGATACCCAGAATATCAACATTGCTCCAATATGGGTTAGGCTCTCGAGTCTTCCCCTTTTCTGCTGGCATGAAAATGTAATCAGAGGTATTGCTCGGTCCATCGGGGAGCTGATCACTTTAGACCCTCCCACCAGAGCTCGAACTAGATTTGTCCAAGCTCGGTTCTGTGTTTTGGCGGACTTGGAGACGGACCTCCCATCCTCCATTACTCTCGGTCCTGGGATACTTTTCTACACAAGCAAGCTATTGTTTATGAGAACAGAGCTAGCTTTCCGCCCTCGGTGTAGTTCTCAAGGGCATCTTCGGTCCAATTGTCCTCTCCAAAAGCCGAGGAAGAAGGAGCGGGATCCCTGCAACCCTCTAGAGCACGGTGAAGGTCAGACAAAGCACCCTTTTGCGAAAGGCCATGAATCTCTAGGTCCATCCAGGGACCATCTCGAATCCTCCTTACCAGAAGAGGAAATCACCACCCATCCGGACTCCGAGCAGTGTGGTGGGCGCCCCCAACTAGGACCACAGGAGGAAAATGAACAGGCCCCCCCCTTATCACCACACAGGCAGATTCACCCAAAATTTATGATCGGAACTCTCCCGAGGCACAAAAGATATTAGAAGACTACCTGCTGGGAAGAAGAGGTTACCAGCCTGGTAATATTAACCCTCGAATTACGAGGAGTCAAAAGCGAGGGGTGGATTTTGGTAGTGAAAGGAAGCAGGGTCGTCCCCCCAACAAGGAAAAGAGAGACAAAGAAACTGCGGTTGATGTTGCAAATGGAACCCAACGATTGTTGTTTCAGGATGACTCCGATTCTATGATGGGTGACACGCTTATCCCAAAACCTCCCTTCCAGCAGGGAAAGGGAAGTAAGAAGAACCTCAAATCGTACGAATGAAATCCTGGATGTGAGAAGACTAAACGGAGTGGCCATTTGGGCCAGGGTAAAATTTTCCAACAGGATTTTCAACGGTTTGTTTCAGTCCGATCATTTTTCTTGGATCCTATCCAACATGTATGCTTCGAATTCTGCCTCCGGAAAGCAGAAATGTGGAAAGTTATTTCCCGGGTATGGGAGAATTTTTTGTAGTTTTCTTGGCTGTCTTCTTCTGCTTTCTGATGGTCCAGCTTCTCCGACTAGTTTTTGTTTTCCCAATTATAATGGCCATGGTTTCCAAGATAATCAGGCAAAAATGCCTTACTTGTAGCCCTCGGGCAATTAGCAGCTTTTTGTTTTTTTTTGCATACAGGTTTATTCTTCCAGGTTTATTCTTCCAGCCAAGAGGCATGAAGCACTATTTAGCAAGGCTGATTTTGTATATAAGGTTTTGGGACCCTCTATAAAAACCCACTGTTAATCTATTATAATAATTACCAAAAAAAATTATATTAATTTAAAAGTTTGTATTTAAAATGGTAAGTTTATTGTAGTAAAAGGGTTTTGTTTTCTCAACGGCAAAAAAAACTTAAATTTAAATTAAAAACAATAATTTATATACAAATAATAAAAAATATAATATAATTATTTTAAAGGTTAGGGTGGACTGGGGTAAATTATTACATTTCAGATAGATTGTGTGTATGGATATAGTCAAATGCAGGTTTTTGGCAAATTTGGGAGGAAAGATAGCCTCTAATCATTGAAGATTTTTTTTTTTAGAATTAAAAATCACCGATTATTTATATTTATATATATAAGAATATGTAATAAATAGAGTGGTTTTTATAGTTTGATAGAAAATATACTATTATAATTAAATTGAATTTTTTTCCATAATTTTAGTTATAAAAAATTATCAATTAAAAAAACATAAATATAGTGAGAATGAAGTTTTTATAACAAAAATAGTGATTTCGAGTTTTTTAGATCTTTTTTATTCGGAGTATATTTAAAGAGGTGGGGCAGGGGTTATTCCTTTATATAAAATAATTAAATAAATAATCATTATCATAAATTAGGTTAAAAATTATTTAAGTTCTAACCATATAGATTCAATCCTTATTAATTATGTTTAATTTTGAATGAGTTAAACAAGTTATAGAATTATTTGATAAAATTGTTTTTATTCAAAAGTAAAGGTAAAGCAGTTTTTAATGTTCATGAGGGCATAGGTTATATGGAATAATCTTTACGGAGGATGTTGTTTACATAATATATATTTAATCAACTATATTTTGGTTAGTGGAACTCTACCTCTTTTGAATTCAAACATCAAACTTTCGTTTTAGAGTTCTAAAGCCTTTATCGTTACACCTATTCAATTTGGTAACATCCTTGCTTGTCCAATAATGGTATTAAAGTGGGATATTGAATTTTAAGGACACCAAGGCATTAGAAATTTTATTTTTTCATTGTATTCTTTTGTTTTGCAGGTGTTGAGTCAACATGTAGTTCTTCTTGTTACATATTAATTGTTTGGAAGAGTTAATTGATCGTGTGTTTTTAGAGAGGCATTAGGAAATCAATCTTCCTTGCCAATCTCACATTACTAACCAAGACAAAGGTGTTGGTCAAAGGAAGTTGTGTATCAATTACCAAAGAGGACAATGCATAGAAGCAAATTTCAACCCAGTGCAATAGGTGAAAAGATTAAAGGGCATTCAATGTTCTATTTGCTTTTTCATGGGCATGAATTAGAATGTTACGTGATAGAATATTGTGCATTATTTATTAATCATCGTCGACTCAATTATAGAGAAAAGGATGTTTGTTGGTCATATTGTGTTTGTTCTGCAATCTTGAACATAGGATTTCATGCAATTATAGAGTTGTTTGAAACACGAGAAAATATTTTCAAGGTTACCTTCCAAAATAAATCGGTTCCACTTATTGCATGTTGTCAAACACTATGTTGATGTGTTGAAAAAGGTATCAATATGAGCATAAAGGAGAGTCAACAAATGGTTACTAATATTATTGTGATGTCTATGGATTATCCAATTGTTGTAGCCATCAAGAATAGCATGTGTTAGGTCATTTGTAATGGAATCATCTAGAAGTATGGACATGTCGTTCACAAAGTTGAGAACAAGTCATCTGAGTGATTGCAACCATTATTTAAAGATTCATTCAAATGAATGAATATTGGTACTTAGGTGGAACTTTGTATATGGACCATTACATGGAGTTTTATAGTACCATAATCTTTAATACCATCCAAAGTGATATTATGTCATCTTGAACATGCATTGGTTGTTGTTGGTTGTTGTCTAATGAAACATAAATATCATCTTGATCATACATAAGGGTCTTCTAAAGGATGATTATTTGAAGGCCATATTTATGTATCATCGTTCTTCATAGGTTATCCATGAAGTCAAGGTCATCTTGTTGAGCAAGATGTTGCAAGAAGTTTGTCATTGTTGTCAACACAGGCAGTTAGATCCAATGATGCAGTGGATAGACAGTTCAGAAGCCATTCAGATGCAGAGAACAAAAATTCAAAGGATAGTCAGATTATGGAAAGTGCAATTCCAGGAAAACAAGAGTGACCCAGTCTCAAAAATTCGAAGAAAAAGACAAGTTAGAAAACTGTCGCGATATCGCGACATGTTTTCTGTCACGATTTCGCGACAGGTCGGAGGAGAGAGAAAGCGCAGCCGAAAATGTCGCGATTTCACGACGAAAGTGAGGAGAGAGAAAACACAGCTGGAAATGTCACGATTTCACGACGAAAGTAAGGAGAGAGAAGGCGCAAGGCAAACTGTCACGATTTCGCGACATGCTGGAGGCCAAGCAGCTAAGTCGAGAAACTGTAGCGATTTCGCTACATGTTGGATTTTCGTTGGTTGAAGCAAAGAAAAAGCATTAAGTGGAAAAGTTGTAGCGATTTCGCTACATGTTGAATTTTCGTTGGCCGAAGCAGGGAGAAAGTGTTAAGTGAAAAAGTTGTAGCGATTTCGCTACAAGTCGAAAGTGCACAAAGCAAAGGTGTAGCGATTTCGCTACGTGTCAAATTGCACAAAACAAAGGTGTAGCGATTTCGCTACAAGTTGAAAAAGCACAACACGAAGGTGTAGCGATTTCGCTACAAGTCCAAAAGTGCACAACGCGAAGGTGTAGCGATTTCGCTACCAGTCAAAAGCGCAGAACTCAAAGATGAAGCAAGTCGAAAGCACAAGGCACAAAGTTGTAGCGATTTCGCTACCGCATGAAGCAAGAAATGTATGGATGCCGAAAGTGTCACGATTTCATGACAAAGATGAGGATGACGTCAGCAAAATTGAAAGTGTCACGATTTCGTGACGGGTTGCAAGAAAAGCCTCTGGAAGCAAAGCGTCGCGATTTCGCGACAAGAATGAGGATGACGTCGAAGTAAAGTGTCACGATTTCGCGATAGGGTGCAAGAAAGGCCTCTGGAAGCCGAAAGCGTCGCGATTTCGCGACAAGGATGAGGATGATGTCAGCAAAAGTTTGAAGTGTCACGATTTCGCGACAAGAACGGTGGCAAAGCTTTCAAAGGCCAAAATGGTCACGATTTCACGATAGCAAGGACATGAAGGCGTACGGCTACAAAAGGCGTCGTGATATCGCGACATGTTTTTGTTTCGCGGTAACAGTTACAGAAAGGTGACAGAGGTGGCAATAGCGGTTGAGGCCGACAAAGTTGAATCGAGGCCGACGATTTTTAGGGTTTTGAAGCCGACATTTTCTAGGGTTTTACAACGGACATTTTTAGGGTTTGCAGTCGACAATCTCCAGGTTTTAGCAGCCAAAAAATTCTAGGGTTTTGCAGCCGACAATCTTAGGGTTTGCAGTCGACGTCCTAGGGTTACAACCGACTATGATTTAAGAATTGTTCTTGAATTTTCTTCTATAAAAGGAGGGTTGTTTCGAAGTTGAAATTGTGTTGAGGAGTGCGAAAGAAGTTCGTGTCGGGCAGAGAGCGAGTCGTTTCGATTCAAAGTGTGTGCGAAGTGATAGTTCTTTGGAGTCGAAGTAAAGAGGGCGTATCGAATCCTTGCGAAGTGTTAGCACGTAGAGAGCTGCAGAAGGTGTGATTTACGACTGCTGTGCGTAGAAAGCGAATCATGTAGCAGACTGGTTGTGCGAAGCTTTGGCGCAGTAGAAGCAGAGTGCTTGTAAACTGCAGACTGGGTAATGAGGTGAAAGTATTGTTGCTGTAAGTTTTTATTATTTCATGTAATGTCCAAGTTGCAGCTTGGCATAAGAAGTTGGTGCTTCTTCCAAGTAGTAGCTGGTGTCTTGGGGGTTGGTGCTCCCTTCTTTGGTGCAAAAAAATTGAAGGGTTGATGCTCTTTCCAGTTGGTGCTGGTAAAAAGTTGTAAAGTTGTTGCTTTGCATAGGCTGGATTTGGATGGTAGTCCAAGCAGCCATTTTTGAGGAGTAGCCACTTTGGTGAACCTCGTTAAAATTGCTGTGTTATGTGTGATGCTTTCTTGATGCATTTAATATTTCTTTTATCTGTTTTAAACTGTTGCTGGATTTAAAACCATATGCTTTAGAAATTTTAAAGATCACACTGATTCACCCCCTCTCAGTGTCATTGTGATTACAACAATTGGTATCAGAGCTAGGTACCTGAACAGGCTCAATCAGCTAGGGTGATCCCAGTAAGTGACATTATGGCAGGTGGTGAAGGTTTCTCCTCAAACAAGGCACCACTGTTTGACGGAACAAATTATGCTTTCTGGAAGATCAGAATGCAAACATATCTCCAAGCTTTGGGATTTGACATCTGGAATGCAGTAGTCAATGGTTACACAGCTCCTCGCTATTGCTCCAACCGACAACACCGATAAAAAGGAGTTTGAAAATGATTCTAAAGCTAGAAATGCCATCATGTGTGGATTAATGGACAGTGAGTTGGTCAAAATCATAAACTGTGTTTCAACAAAAGATGTGTGGGACAAACTGGAGAATATTCATGAGGGAGATGACAAGATCAAGGAAGCTAAGCTGCAAACTCATCGAGCTCAATTCGAATCACTAAAAATGACCAACGATGAGAACATAGAAGCCTTCATGCAAAGGGTAAATGGAATCACTAATTCAATGAGAGGTCTCGGCGAAAAGTTGGATGATGCTACTATTGTGAAAAAGGTTTTGAGGTCGCTTCCTCACAGGTTTGATTCTAAAGTCTCTGCCATAGAAGAGGCTAAAGACTTAAATCATTTCAGCATGGATGAGATGCATGGTTCCTTGACGGCCTACGAAATGAGAATAGGAAAGTCTAATCCTACAGACAGAGAAGCAGCATTTAAAGCCCAAAAGGGTAAAGACTCAAAGCAAGAATCTGAAGAAGAAGAAATTTCAGACGAAATGGAAGCAAATTTTGTCAGAAAGTTGAGAAAGGGCAAAGGAAAGTACAAAGGAAAACTACCTTTTAAATGTTTCAACTGTGGGGGGATTGGACACTTTGCAACCAAATGTCCTCTCAATGAGAAGGACAAAGGTGAGGAAACTTCACATCAAGAAAAAGGTGAATGGAGAAAGAAATCTAACTTCAGAAAAGGCAATTTCAAAAAGAAAAGCTTTATATCCAGGAATGCATATTCCTCAGAAGACAGCTCTAGTGAGGATTCTGATGAAGGAACAGGCGAAGCTCTATTCATGGCATTTGAAGTCAAAAATTCTGAAAAGGCAGAAACCTCAGAGAAGGAAGAAGGTATGAACTCTATACTGACTGTTGAAAAAACTGAGGCTGAAGTAGATTTAGAAGGTGAACTAGTTTCTGCTCTTATAGAATGGAAATATGAGAAGAGAAAAAATAAAAAACTGTCAAGGAAACTTGAGGATGCAAACGACATTATAACAAGTTTGAAATTACAGTCAGAAGAGTACAAGAAAATGTCCGAAGATCTTGAAGTGCAGGTGACCATGAAGATAGATTGCTGCTGTAAACTGGAAGAAGAAAATGTTGGTCTTCGAATACAAATACAAGAGCTGGATCAAAAAATTAGCTGCTATTACAAACGTGAAGAAAGTTCGATGAAGCTGGACAAAATTTTAAGCGATCAAAGACCCGCAGGTGTCAAATTTGGTCTGGGCTTTGTTGAAGGAGAATCATCAGCCAGAAAATGTTGAAAGAAGTGAAGACAAGAAACAGTCGTGGAAAGAACAACCAATCGAGCAAAAGAAAGAAATGATGCCAGGCCAGAAAAGAGGACTGACAATGATGATTTTACCAAGGTCACACATCAAAAGAAAAGAAAATCTATGACTCTTGCAACAAACTGGCAAAGACCATCTTTCAGGTTCAATCATTACTTTTATGGTTTCTATTTTAAGTGTAATGCTTATGGACATAAAATTGCTGACTGCAAGTATAATGTAGGACCAAGAAGTTTCTCTAGTAGAAATGCTTTTGCTCCTTTAATAAGTTATGCAGTAGAATGCTTCAATTGTCACAACTTTGGGCATATTGCTAGAAACTGTCATAGTACCTCTATTTCAAATCAAATTCAGAAAAGAAGAGTTCAACCATATAGGGCAAAACAAAGTAGAAATCATTCTGAAAGATATGTGCAAGAGTCTCGAAAAGGGGAAATCCAAGTCGGAATCCAATACCACGGTCAAAACAGAATGGAAACAGAAAGAACAACTCAGAGAAGAAAAAGAATCTCTAATAGTACAGATAGCTTTCAAGGCTCAAAATAAATGTGTTCCATGGATTCTTGACAGTGGTTGCTCAAGTCATATGACAGGTGATAAACAGAAGTTTGAAAAACTACAAAAATATGAGGGTGGCTCTGTAAAGTTCGGAAACAATGATGGAGCCAAGATAATCGGAAAGGGGTCTGTCAAAATTAGTGATGGGAAAATTAAGTCAGAAGAAGTTCTATTTGTGGATGGTCTGAAACACAATCTGTTAAGTGTGAGTCAAATCTGTGATAAAGGACATGAAGTAGTTTTCAAAAAGCAGGGTTGTGAAGTCAGAAAAATAAACAACGGGAAATTAATAGCAACCGGCTCAAGGACGTCTGGCAACCTGTACACACTCTCAGAATCTTCAGAAGGTATGTGCTTCATTGGACAAGAAGAAGAGAACTGGCTGTGGCACAAGAGGCTTGGACACATAAGTTTCGACAACTTAGTGAAAATCAGCTCAAAACAAGCAATGAGAGATATTCCAACCATTAGAAAACCTTCAAATATTGTCTGTGCCTCATGTCAGAAGGGAAAGCAAACCAGAGTTTCATTCAAAACAAAAGAGTACCACACTAGCAAGCCTCTGGAACTTATACATACAGACTTATGTGGACCCATGAGAACACAAAGCATAAATGGAGACAAATATTTTATGTTATGTATTGATGATTATTCCAGAATGACCTGGATATTTTTCTTAAAAGACAAAACAGAAGCTTTTCAAATGTTCAAATCCTTCAAACATCTAGTTGAGAATGAAACAGGAAAAAGGATTAAATGTTTACGATCAGATAGAGGAGGAGAATTCATTTCAAATGAATTTTTAGAATACTATGAAAATCATGGCATCAGGAGACAATATTCAGCAGCTAGAACTCCCCAGCAGAATGGTGTAGTAGAAAGAAAGAACATAACTGTTCAGAAATGGCACGCACTATGCTTGGCAAAAAATAAAATAGCAGACATATTCTGGAAAGAAGCAGTTCACACAGCAAGTATACCTCCAAAACAAACATATGTTAAGGACTCATGAAAGCAAAACTCCTTATGAGTTGTGGTTTGGTAGAAAAGCAACAGCAAAACATCTCAAAGTATTTGGCTGTAAGTGTTATATCAGAAATACTGATGACAATCTCGGGAAATTTGAAGATAGAGCAGATGAAGGTGTCTTTGTTGGATATTCTCCAAAAAGTAAAGCTTACAAATGCTACAACAAGAGACTCAAGAAAATTGTGGATAGTGCAGATGTTAAATTTGATGAAGGGAGAACACGGTTAACTGACTTTGAGGAAAACTACCCAATCTATGAAGATGTTTTTGAAGGAGATGAGGTAAATGAAGAAGGAAACAAACCTACAATTGATTCAGTTGACTTATTCGATGATTCAGAAGCACAAGAAAACAAGAAATTTAAAATTGGCAGCTGGCAGAAAAATCATCCAACAGATCAAATAATTGGAGATCCCACAACCGGTGTTCAAACAAGAAGGAAAGTAATAAGTAATTACTCTCTTTTATCAAGCATTGAGCCCAAAAACATAGATGAAGCCAGCAAAGATGATAGCTGGATGAAAGCAATAAATGAAGAGTTAGATCAGATTGAAAAGAACAGAACTTGGGAACTGGTACCTAGACCTGCAAATAAGAATGTAATCGGCACCAAATGGATATTTTGAAACAAATTAAATGAAGACGGTCAGGTCATTAGAAACAAAGCAAGACTCGGTCTGCAAAGGCTATGCACAAGTCGAAGGCATTGATTTTGAAGAGACTTTCGCACCAGTGGCCAGACTAGAAGCTATTAGAATGTTTTTGGCACTAGCAGTTCACAAGAACTTCAGAGTTTATCAGATGGATGTAAAATCTGCCTTCCTAAATGGGAAACTTGAAGAAGAGGTCTATATTGAACAACCAGATGGCTTTCAAATCAGTGAAGATCCAAACCTTGTCTCGCAAATTAAAGAAAGCACTGTATGGATTAAAACAAGCACCACGGGCATGGTATGCAAGGCTAGATAATTATCTCTCTCAACAGGGATTCAAGAAAGGTTTAGTGGACGGTAATCTGTATGTAAAAATAGAAGGTGGGCATCTCATTGTTCTAGTTGTCTATGTAGATGATATCATATTTGGCAGCAACAAAGATGAATCTTGTAAAGACTTAGCAAATAAGATGCAGAATGAATTTGAAATGTCTATGATTGGTGAACTGTCTTACTTTCTTGGGCTGCAAGTTAATCAAAATGAGAAAGGCATATTCATTTCCCAAATCAAATATGTGAAAGAAATGCTCAAAAGGTTCACTATGGAGGACTGCAAGCCAGTCAGCACTCCCATGACAACAGGCGCAAATTGAGCAAAGAAGACAAATCTCCACCTGTAGACCAAACCATGTACAGATCTATGATTGGAAGTCTACTATATTTAACAGCCACTAGACCTGATATTCTATAGGCAGTTTGCATGGTAGCTAGATTTCAGGCCAGCCCCAAAGAGACTCATGTGACAACAGTTAAAAGGATTTTTCGGTATCTCAAGGGCACCATGGAGTATGGGTTGTGGTACCCAAAAGGCAAAGACTTCACTCTTATATCATATTCAGATGCAGATTGGGCTGGATGTGTTGATGACAGAAAGAGTACTAGCGGAGGAGCATTCTATTTGGGGGACAGATTGGTTGCATGGCACAGTAAGAAGCAAGAGTCAGTTTCTTTATCTACAGCTGAGGCAGAATATATTGCAGCAGCAACATGTTGCACACAAGTCTTGTGGATGAAACAAACTTTGAAAGATCTAGGTATCAATTTCAGTGAACCAATATCGGTAAAGTGTGATAACACCAGTGCAATTAACATATCTAAGAATCCAATGAATGCACTCACGGACAAAGCACATTGCTATAAGGTATCATTTCCTGAAGGAGAAAGTTGCAGAAGGAGAAGTTAAATTGGACTATGTCCCAACTACAGAACAAGTAGCAGATATTTTTACAAAACCTTTGCCAAAGGAAGTATTTGAGTACCTCCGAAGCAAATTAGGAGTAGTCACACTTCCTAAGAAGTGACTAGCTACAGGGATCACTTTCTCAGGGGGAGCACTTGAGTATTTGACTATTCTTTTGCTCATGATCATAATTTGTGCCAGATGCAACAAATTGTGCCTGAGAAGTGTGAGGATGGACTCGGGGGAGTCTGCAACAACCCTTTGGTATTATTGACAAAGGGGGAGAAGAGTTACAGGAATGTATACAAGTGTTGCCAACAATTCCAAAGGGGGAGATTGTTGAGCAAGATGTTGCAAGAAGTTTGTCATTGTTGTCAACACAGGCAGTTAGATCCAATGATGCAGTGGATAGACAGTTCAGAAGCCATTCAGATGCAGAGAACAAAAATTCAAAGGATAGTCAGATTATGGAAAGTGCAATTCCAGGAAAACAAGAGTGACCCAGTCTCAAAAATTCAAAGAAAAAGACAAGTTAGAAAACTGTCGCGATATCGCGACATGTTTTCTGTCGCGATTTCGCGACAGGTCGGAGGAGAGAGAAAGCGTAGCCGAAAATGTCGTGATTTCACGACGAAAGTGAGGAGAGAGAAAACATAGCCGAAAATGTCACGATTTCATGACGAAAGTAAGGAGAGAGAAGGCGCAAGGCAAACTGTCACGATTTCATGACATGCTGGAGGCCAAGCAGCTAAGTCGAGAAACTGTAGCGATTTCGCTACATGTTGGATTTTCGCTGGTTGAAGCAAAGAAAAAGCATTAAGTGGAAAAGTTGTAGCGATTTCGCTACATGTTGAATTTTCGCTGGCCGAAGCAGGGAGAAAGTGTTAAGTGAAAAAGTTGTAGCGATTTCGCTACAAGTCGAAAGTGCACAAAGCAAAGGTGTAGCGATTTCGCTACGTGTCAAATTGCACAAAACAAAGGTGTAGCGATTTCGCTACAAGTTGAAAAAGCACAACACGAAGGTGTAGCGATTTTGCTACAAGTCCAAAAGTGCACAACGCGAAGGTGTAGCGATTTCGCTACCAGTCAAAAGCGCAGAACTCAAAGATGAAGCAAGTCGAAAGCACAAGGCACAAAGTTGTAGCGATTTCGCTACCGCATGAAGCAAGAAATGTATGGATGCCGAAAGTGTCACGATTTCGTGACAAAGATGAGGATGACGTCAGCAAAATTGAAAGTGTCACGATTTCGCGACAGGTTGCAAGAAAAGCCTCTGGAAGCCGAAAGCGTCGCGATTTCACGACAAGAATGAGGATGACGTCAGCGAAAGCTGAAAGTGTCACGATTTCATGACAGGGTGCAAGAAAGGCCGCTGGAAGCCGAAAGCGTCACGATTTCATGACAAGGATGAGGATGACGTCAGCAAAAGTTTGAAGTGTCACGATTTCGCGACAAGAACGGTGGCAAAGCTTTCAAAGGCCAAAATGGTCACGATTTCACGACAGCAAGGACATGAAGGCGTACGGCTACAAAAGGCGTCGCGATATCGCGACATGTTTTTGTTTCGCGGTAACAGTTACAGAAAGGTGACAGAGGTGGTAGTAGCGGTTGAGGCCGACAAAGTTGAATCGAGGCCGACGATTTTTAGGGTTTTGAAGCCGACATTTTCTAGGGTTTTACAGCGGACATTTTTAGGGTTTGTAGCCGACAATCTCCAGGTTTTAGCAGCCAAAAAATTCTAGGGTTTTGCAGCCGACAATCTTAGGGTTTGCAGCCGACGTCCTAGGGTTACAGTCGACTATGATTTAAGAATTGTTCTTGAATTTTCTTCTATAAAAGGAGGGTTGTTTCGAAGTTGAAATTGAGTTGAGGAGTGCGAAAGAAGTTCGTGTCGGGCAGAGAGCGAGTCGTTTCGATTCAAAGTGTGTGCGAAGTGATAGTTCTTTGGAGTCGAAGTAAAGAGGGCGTATCGAATCCTTGCGAAGTGTTAGCGCGCAGAGAGCTACAGAAGGTGTGATTTACGACTGCTATGCGTAGAAAGCGAATCGTGTAGCAGACTGGTTGTGCGAAGCTTTGGCGTAGCAGAAGCAGAGTGCTTGTAAACTACAGACTGGGTAATGAGGTGAAAGTATTGTTGCTGTAAGTTTTTATTATTTCATGTAATGTCCAAGTTGTAGCTTGGCATAAGAAGTTGGTGCTTCTTCCAGTAGTAGCTGGTGTCTTGGGGGTTGGTGCTCCCTTCTGTTGGTGCAGAAAAATTGAAGGGTTGATGCTCTTTCCAGTTGGTGCTGGTAAAAAGTTGTAAAGTTGTTGCTTTGCATAGGCTGGATTTGGATGGTAGTCCAAGCAGCCATTTTTGAGGAGTAGCCACTTTGGTGAACCTCGTTAAAATTGTTGTGTTATGTGTGATGCTTTCTTGATGCATTTAATATTTCTTTTATCTATTTTAAACTACTGCTGGATTTAAAACCATATGCTTTAGAAATTTTAAAGATCACACTGATTCACCCCCCCTCTCAGTGTCATTGTGATTACAACACATCTTGGAGAGTTGGAGGTCATCTAATATAAATTTTCCAAATGTTAGTTGAGGCATATTTGTCATCTTCATGTCTAAATGTTTGAGAGTGGACCACACGTAAGGTCATTTAGGCATAATGATCTAAACTACCATCTAAAATAATTGTGTGTTGTTGTCTATAGGCAATCATGCTATGAAAGAGCCATGAATTCTCATGTCATCCAACTAATTTTCTTCAGGATCCTATTGAAAGAAGATTTATGTCTATTTAATTGTCTTATAATTTGTTTTTTTACCTGAGCATCATCATTGTGATTATTATCGATGAAGATAAAAGTCACCTCATGATGTGAATCAAATGCCAAGCGAGAAGATGTTGGATGAGAGGTCCTACGAGGCATTAAATTTGATATTTGAGAAGCTTGAAGTGCAAGCACATAAGATGTATTTGATATATTTTGATCTAAGAATGTTTTATAGGAGATTTTGTGACCTACAACACAATTCTTTATGTGAAATTGGGCAAAATATTTTGTATTATAAATACATTTCCATGAATAAATGGGTCATATTGAAAATCAAATGAGGGTTGTCTTGAAGCATTAGTAAGAGGCTCTTTCAAGCAAACCAAAGCATTTGAGCTCTTTAATAAGGAGACGTGATGTTGAAGGTATTAAAGAAATATTTAGAGGTATGAAGAAATGGAAGTTGTTGACAGTGAGACGTTATTGGAAGGCATTGCGACATTGATTATGTTAGAGATGAATGAATTGAAAAATACCTAAGGTAGTGAGCATAATTGAAGGCAAAAATAAGTGTCATAGAACATCTAATATGTTACTATATAGAACCTATGGTGGACATGATGTATGCTACCATTAAAAAAAATCATCACAATATTACCCTAACACATGCGTTATTTTCACTAATGTGACCTTATTTGAGTCATCTAATTATAATTTGGAGGATATTTTGCCATCTAGGTGGTGATAACACTTGAAGGAAAATAAATATTCATTACCCCACAGGAGTTGTATTTGAGGTTTAATGATACTGATATAACTTATTGATTCTTACACTTATTGGTGTCATGTTGTAGACGTCAGTTATGAAGTGCGAAGCTTATGAAGCATATAGTGGAAGGTGGTTGAGTAGGGCAGATAGAATGCCTCATTTTCTAAGCTTAAAGGAACATATCCTTGCTCAAATGAAGAAATAAGTATTTTTTTCCTTTGATAAAGATGTATCCCCCATACATCATTGATTAAATATTCCTTCCTAAATATAACACAATGTAAATGGCTTGAAACTCAAATGAAGAAATAGAAGAAAAATCCTTGTGTTGGACACTTTGAGTAATAAGTTGTCATTGATGCCAAGAGTGAGTGGTCATTGATGTCAAGTTTTTAGCACCAGTCAGTGGCAGTTTTAGTTGGTAGCATCCGTTTCAGATTCTCAAATAAATGCAAAATGATAATTCGGTTTCAGTTTCAAGACCTGGTTCCAAGAAGTCATATTTGGCCCAAAGTGCAAAAAGAAGCCCAAGTGAATAATATTATAATATTCTTTTATAATATTATACAAAGGAAGTTTAAAATTAATTTATTAGTTAATTTACTTAACTTATAAAGTTATTTAAATTAATTATTAATTAATTTAATTATTAATTATTAATTAATTTAAGCTAAGGTTAAATAACCCTAAGGTGGGTTATTAAAAATAAAATTTGAAATTTGATTTCGAATTACAAAGCGCCGATGTGAGGATAAAATTAAAACGTGTATATAAGGGGAGACTACCCACCTTACCAGAGATTTACCATGCCTTCGAATATTATTGCGAGCCTTACGAATTGTGTTGCGTCCAAAGCAGATATAAAGTGTGCAAGTTTTATGGAAAGTCAAATGATGACAGAGGCATAAGAGGAAGGGACTCTTCCTTCCTTCACGTGGGCATTAGTAGCCCATGCGGTGGGCTCCCAAGCGCTAAGGTGCTTAGGCTTGAGGAGACGACGGATCAAATCTCGCTAAAACCCCTTTTTGGGGAAGAAAGAGGTATGCTTTAATATTGGGCACCGAAAATTTTGAGAATATTGTTTAAGCATTTAGAAATTAATTTTTGCATATTATAATTAGTTTCTAAGGTAGAAAGGGGAGTTATAAGGGGTTTGTAAAATTATATTTTTAATATTATTTGCTCAAGTGCTTGAAAGGATAGTGAGGTGTTTGGTTGATGTTTTATGGTGTTGGACATTATTTTGAGATGGATTTTATAAGGTGTATCCAAGTAATTATTTCATGTATGTTATGATTAGTGTTATTTTTTGAAGGAAGCAATAAGGCATAAATTGAGTTGTGAATATTTTGTGTCTAAGGAATATTTTTTAGAAAGTGTTGAAGTGATATTATTGTGTTTAACCATTGTAATTGGAAAGAAGGAATTATGATTGAGACAGGTTTTTCCAAAGGCACTTTTACATCCAACAAAAGGTATGGTCATATTCTTCCTAGTGAGTGATTGTTGAAAGTTGTGTATGAAAAGTTGGAGTGAAAATGATTGTTTGGTTAGCATTGTTGATAGTGTTTTGATTTAATTCTTCAAGGTTTTTTGAAATAAAAATAGTTGTTGATAAAACCTTGTTTTATAAGCGTTGTTGTTGAGATGATTAATTGAGTGAAGAACTTGAACTAGGGTTTGCAAATAACATGAGTATTGTTGTTATGTGAGATTGATTGATAAACATTGTTGGAAATATTTGAGTGATTGTTCATGTGGTTGGACTAGGGTTTATGAGCAAGGATTATTTCATTGAGTGATTGGTTGAGTAGAGTTGGTTGAGCCTAATCAAGTGAATGTGTTGAAGTGATTGTTCAAAATCTGTGAAACAAATTATTCTATATTCTGAATTGATTTGAGAAAGAGGTTGAGTATTTATGAGTGTGAAATATATTGAGTCTCTAACAATTCTCTATATGTTTCTAAGAGAGTGATTGAAAGTTATTGAGTATTGTGGTGAATGTGAAGCATATTGAGTCTCTAAAAATTATCCATATGTTTCTATGAGATTGGACAAGTTTTAGTGTGATCTTGTTGGGCAGATTTGAGGTAAGTCTTAGAGAAGACTTGTGGACAGATTTGTGTGAGTTTTTTTGGAAGCTTACAATATAGATTGAGGACGGATTTGAGGATAGAGTTTGGTACATATTTGAGGACATGTTTGTGCCAGATCAGAGAAAAATATTGAGGATATATTTTGGTACATATTTGAGGACATGTTTGTGCCAAATTAGAGACAGATATTGAGGATAGATTTGTGCTAGACCGAAGGACTGTGTTTAGTGCAGATTTGAGACAGAGCTTTGGAGGTGATGGAGTATACAAGACAATAATCTCCAGTAGATAGAGATCCATTAGCCAGAGTAGTGGGGGCAATAGTTCTTCTAGAATATTATCAACCAGAGCAAAGGGAAAAGGAGTTATTCTATGGATAGAGATATACGAACTTGATTAGGGGATTGATGTCTCACTTGGACAGAGGTCTATAAACATTGTAAGGAAATGATTCCCAAGAGAAATTATTTGAGAAAAAATTATAAGAAATATTTTCTCCGTGGAGTAGCCCACATTGGGTGAACCATGTAAAATCATGTCTCTCATGTGTGTGATTTTTACTGCTTTAATATTATTGATGTTATCATTTGGATTAAAAAGAAATAAAAATTATCTTATATTGTTCACCCCCCTCTCTCAATATAAGCTCATGTTCTTCAATTGGTATCAAAGTGGGTCTCTCCATGAAAAGACTAACATCTTGGAGGAGGATCCATCAGAAAGACACATGACTTTAGAAAATGAAGAAGAGACCATGTTTGATATAAAAGAGGAATTATTTGTTGCTCTCAAAAAATTAAAAATAATTAGAGAAATGAATTCAATCTTGAAGGAACAAATTCAAGAGGATGAAGAAGCAAGGATAGAACTTCTACAAAATCTCATAGAACTCAAGATAAAGGTAGAAGAAGGAAATAAAATTGAGCAAGATATGACAAATTTGTTAAGAGCAAGAGAAACAGAATGTGAAAGATTGGAAGTAGAAATTATTTATCTAAGGAATGAAGTTGAAAGGACCAAGGTACTACAAGATGTAGAGTATGAGAAACCGAAAAGAGAATCAAGTCTTCAAGAAGCAGAAACCTCAAACAAGGATAAGCAAGCAAAGGATGTTAGAAAGGAAGAAAGTAAATAAGAACCTTGGATGAGAGTTAATCACAAGAGGAGGAGCACTCCACCACAATCTCCAGGGAATCCAAACAGGTTACATAATTTCTTCCATGGTCATTGCTTTTCTTATAATAAATATGGTCATAGAGTTGTACATTGTATTGGTCATGCAAGAAACAACGTCAATAGAAATTTCAATTCTTTTGCACCTCTTATGGATAATGATATTATATGTTACAAATGCAATAATTTTGGGCACAAGGCTAGATGGTGTAAAATGATTCTTCCTGAGTCTAGTAAAAGAAAAACAAATTCAACAACTAGAAAAGATGAAAGGGAAAATGTAAAGGCTAAATCAATGTTAGTTCAAACATCCCTTCATGCTCAAGATAAAGAAAAACAATGGTATCTTGATAGTGGTTGCTCTAGTCACATTACATGAGACAAAGACAAATTCATTGTACTAAAAGAAACAAATAGAGGATCAGTAAGTTTTGGTGATAATGGATCAGCGAGGATTGGTCGAAGATGAACTCTGAGTTTAGATAATGGGAAAACAAGAATAGAAAATGTGTTGTATGTAAAGGGGTTAAAACATAATATGTTAAGTGTAATTAAACTTTGTGATCAAGGGTATATGGTTACATTACACCTAGATAGATGTGAGATAAGAAAATCATACATTGGAAAAGCCATTGCCATTGCAAGAAGAACTCCAAACAATCTATACATGCTTAGTGAGATCAAAGGAGAAAAGTGTTTTCTATCACAAGAGGATGAGAGTTGGTTGTGGCATAAAATATTGGGTCACTTGAATTTTGACAACAAAGTCAACATAAGAAATAAGTAGGTTGTCAAAGATTTACCCAAAATAAAAAGGCCACAAAATATAATCTATGCACCTTTTCAACATAGAAAGAAAACTAGAACAATATTTAAGTCAAAAGGATATATGTCATCTGAGTCATTGAGTCTAATACATACTGATCTATGTGGTCCTACCAGAACATAGAGTATTCAGGGTGAGAGTTACTTTATATTGTTTATAGATGATTACTCCATAATGGTTTGGGTAGCTTTCCTGAAAGATAAGTCAGATGCTTTTGAGAAACTCAAAGCATTCAAGGAACTGGTTGAAAATGAAATCGACAAGAGGATTAAGTGTTTGAGATCTGACAGAGGAGGAGAATTTACATCAAATGAATTTGTAGAGTTTTATGAACAATATGGGATCAAGAGATAATACTCAGCAGCAAGAACTCCTCAACAAAATGGAGTAGTTGAAAGGAAAAATATGATTGTTGAGAATATGGATAGAGCGATGTAAAATGAGTCTAAACTTTCATATGGATTTTGGAGAGAAGCAATCAACACAACAATATACATAATCAATAGGACTCAAATGAGGGTAAACCATAACAAGACTCCATATGAGCTATGGAAAGGAATACTGGCTACTATAAAACACTTCAAGGTTTTTGGGAGCAAGTGCTACATAAGATGAGAAGATCAAAACTTAGGCAAGTTTGATCCAAGAGGTGATGAGGGAAATTTTCTTGGTTATTCCACTAAAATTAAAGCTTATAGACACTTCAACAAGAGAACACACACTATTTTGGAAAGTATAAATGTAACAATTGATGAAAATATAGATTCAAGGAAACTAGTTCAACAAATTGTGTATCAGGAAGATGGAAGTTGTCAAGAAGAGTTTCATGAGGAATCAGATGATGGAGAAGAAGAAACATAAAGACTTCTTCCTAAAACTCCACCTAGGTATGTACAGAAGCATCATCTAAAATATTTAATCATTAGGAATCCAGATGAAATACAGACAAGGAGAAGGATAATAACACCATCTCAACAAGCAAATTTTTCTTTGCTATTTAAGATTGATCCAAAAGACTTCACTCAGGCATGTGGGGATAAGTTTTGGAAGGCAATAGATGAGGAATTAGATCAGATAGAAAAAATCAAGACTTGGAAACTTGTTCCACGACCAAAGGACAAAAATGTGATCGACAAAAAATGGGTATTCAAAAACATGTTAAATGAAGATGGACAAGTGGTCAATAATAAAACAAGGTTAGTATGAAAGGTTATGCATAGTGTTGTGGTTGCTCCACAACGTACCCCAAAATTGGGGACCCACCTTTTTGCATATTTTCCAAGAAGACCGAAGTGGCCCATATGCTAAAGATCAAAGAAAAAGAAAAACACCGCAAGGAGAAAAAAGTGTCGCGATATCGCGACATGTTGCATTTTCACGGCCAAAAGAGGAGAAATAACAAGAAAGAAAAAGTGTCGTGATATCGCGACATGTTGCAGTTTTGCAACCAAAAGAGAAGAGAAAGAACAAGAAAGAAAAAGTGTCGTGATATCGTGACATGTTGCATTTTCGCGGCCAAAAGAGAAGAGAAAGAACAAGAAGAAAAAGTTGCACGATATTGCGACATGTTGCACTTTCGCGACCAAAAGAGAAGAGAAAGAACAAGAAAGAAAAAGTGTCACGATATCGCGACATGTTGCATTTTCGCAACCAAAAGAGAAGAGAAAGAACAAGAAAGAAAAAGTATCGCGACATGTTGCATTTTTGCGGTCCAAAGCAAAGAGAAAGAGCAAGGAGGCAAAAGTGTCGTGATATCGCGACATGTTGCATTTTCGCAGCCAAAAGAGAAGAGAAAGAACAAGAAATAAAAAGTGTCACGATATCGTGACATGTTGCATTTTCGCGATCCAAAGCAAAGAGAAAGAGCAAGGAGGAAAAAGTGTCATGATATCGCGACATGTTGCATTTTTGCAGTCCAAAGCAAAGAAAAAGTGTCGCGATATCGCGACATGTTGCATTTTCATGACTCAAAAAGGGCAGGCAGGCAGAGAAACAAAAGTGTCACGATATCGCGACATGTTGCATTTTCGTGGCTCAAAAAGGGTAGGCAAACAGAGAAACAAAAGTATCGCGATATCGCGACACGTTGCATTTTCACGGCTCAAAAAGGGCAAGCAGGAAGAGAAACAAAAGTGTTGCGATATCGCGACATGTTGCATTTTTGCGGCTCAAAAAGGGCAGGCAGGCAGAGAAACAAAAGTGTCACGATATCGTGACATGTTGCATTTTTGCGACTCAAAAGAGGACACATAGACATGCAAAGAAAGAGGTGATTCGTACCCCTTCATTAGTTGCTCACGAAGGTGTCAAGGCTTTATATAAAGCCAAGGAATAAATCGAAGATTGAATAAGGTAGTTTGTCACATAAGGAAAAAATCCAATGAATAAGACAAAATATTACATAAGGAATCTGTAATGATTCGAAATCGTTTAAGATGGTTGTTACACATAGAAGGAAGCGGACGCGTGCTCATGTGGAGAAAAGGAAACGTTTTTTTGAAATCAAACCAAAAGTGAAGAAAACCAAACAGAGGAAGCCAAACCATGGGAATGAAACGAAGGGCCACAAAATAGAAACGAAAAGCTTTTTTGGAAATCAAAACACATGCATGCACAAGGGAAGGTGAAACGAACAGTCATTGAAAAATGAAACGAAAATCTTCCTAAAAATTTTAAATACGTCAGGCAAGGATGTTTTGAGGGGTTGGAAACTGCTGCAAGCAGAGTTGTTGGTTTGAAGGTAAGAGGGCCATTCTGGACTTGTTTGGGCTGTTTTTCTTCCATGGACTGGTTTGGGAAAACCAAAAAATTTTGTTATTGTAAAATGACAAATTTTTAATACAGAAAATTTCAGAAAGTTGCATCTTATGGACAAGAAAGGAGAAGCCATTTTCTGCATGCAAGATTAAATGTTTATCTATTCCTCTTTTCAGTTTTTAGGCTTGTAAATGGAGTTTATGAAAAAAATTTAGTTGCTTCATGCGAATGTTTAAATCTGAAAACCTCATTTAAAACCCTAGGAGCCAGCACTTAGCTTATCCGGATTGTGCTTGTTTTGCAGGTCCAATAGGTTAGGTTGCATGCATGGAAACCTCACATCTTTGGTTTTGTCGAAATAGGATAGCATCATACTGAATGCATTTTATTTTCAGTTTTCTGCATTTCATTTTCATTTTCTGCATTTTATTTTTCCAAAAAATTTAATTTTAATTTTTATTTTTAGGCATTAAAATAAACATTTAAAATTTTTCAAAATCCAAAAATAATTTCACCATTGCGTAGGTTATACTTCAGACTTCCAATATGCACTTTGAAATTTCATTTTCGGAGTTGTTTAGTATTTTTAAAAATTCATCGAAGTTGTTGTTTTGTTACAGATTTTAAAAATCCGAAAATAGAAAATTTCCATTTTAAGGTCAAATTTCATTTTTTCAGTTTTGTTTTGCACTCATGAGCCTATGATGACATTCCCTTCATGAAAATTCCAATTTCATTGAAGGAGTTATGTTTTATGGCATCTTCACAAATTTCCATTTTGAGCCTAAAATTACCCTCTCTTCATAAAAATTCTAATTTTACGAAAGAGGGGTAATTTGATATATTACATTGAAGGTCTTTTCTTCAAAGCACTTAATTGTTCTTCTTGATGAAAATTTGATTTCATCTAAGAGGGATAAGTTAAAGTGACATGTAAAGCCCTTTATCCAAGGCCATAAATTATTACTTCTTTGTGAAAATTCATTTCACCAAAGAGGATAGTTTATCGATCATATTGAAAGCTATCTTCATCTTCACGATAAGAAGCCATATTTTGACTTGATAAAGAAGATAAAATCTACCTTAAAACTCTCAAGATAAAATGAATTAATGCACCACATCGTGGTCATATGAGGGCCAACTCACATTTGTTTTATTTTGGTTCAATGAACAATCACTAAAGTTTCATGGTAAATAAACCAACATTGCCCCTTGTTTACAGTTACTTGCAATCACTAAGGTGTTCCAAGCATTTAAAATGAATATATTTATTTGATATTACTAATACACATGCAAAATGCTAATATAGCGGATACCTTGGAGAAGTTGTTTGTTTAACTTCTTTGCAAGAGGGGATTTGAAACCCAAATCCTAAAGAAAAGTGTACTTTCACAATTGGGTGAAAATACCACTCAACACATAGGTAGAGGGAATTGACTTTGATGAGACATTTGCTCCAGTTGCACGGCTTAAAGCCATAAGAATGTTTTAGCCTTCTCAAGTTTCAAAAACTTCAAGGTATATCAGATGGATGTTAAGTCAACATTTCTAAATGGTGTTCTAGAAGAAGAAGTTTATATTAAATAGCCAGAGAGATTCATATTAGCAAATAAACCAAATCATGCATGCAGATTGAAAAAGACACTATATGGTCTAAAGCAGGCTCTGAGTGCATGGTACTCAATATTCGATAAGTATCTTCAGAAACAGAGATTTAGAAAAGGAATAGCAGACAACAACTTATACATCAAAAATGAAGGGAATGATATACTAATTGTGGTTGTTTATGTTGATGACATCATTTTTTGGGGAAACAATGATAAAATGTGTAAGGAATTTGCTAAGAACATACAAAATGAATTTGAGATGTCTATGCTTGGTGAGTTGTCCATCTTTCTTGGGCTTCAGATTTCATAATCAGGGAAAAGAGTATTTCTCTCACAAACCAAGTATATAAAAGAGATGCTAAATAAATTCATGTTAGAGGATTGCAAACCAGTAAGTACCCCCATGGTCACAGGATGCAAGTTAAGTAAGGATGATGAATCTCCAGAGGTAGATCAGAGATTATACAAATCCATTATTGGCAGCTTGTTGTATGTTACAACTACAATACCAGATATAGTGCAGTTAGTGGGATTAGTGGCAAGGTTTCAACCAGCACCCAAGGAAACACATGTGGCAGCAGTAAAGAGAATTATCAGGTATCTAAAAGGAACTATGGATTTTGGGCTTTGGAATCCCAAAAGTGACAGCATTGGGCTGGCAGCATTGATGGCAAAAAAAGCACAAGTGGAGGAGCATTCTTTCTTGGAGATTGTTTAGTCTCTTGACTAAGTAAGAAGTAGGTTTCAGTATCTTTATCTACATCAAAAGTAGAATATATTGCAACAGTAGCCAGTTGTACATAGGTATTATGGATGAAGCAGACTCTAGAAGACTTCAAGATAAAACATGATCATCTTATTCCCATATTATGAGATAATACAAGTGCTATAAGTATCTCAAATAATCCAGTGATGCATTCCAGGACAAAGCACATTTCGATCAAGTATCATTTTCTGAGAGAATAGGTGACAGATAAACAGGTCAGGTTGGAATATGTTACTAGAAAGGAAAAAATAGCAAATATTTTTACTAAGCCACTTTCAAAAGAGACCTTTGAGTATATTCGAGGAAAACTGGGAGTAATACTCCCACCCCAAAATTAACCACCTCAAGAGGAGGTCGGGGAGGGGCTAAGCTAAGAGATCCATTCTTAGGCCCGAGCCCCAAAGGTGACCCTTTGCCATTGATGTCAAAGGGGGAGAGATTTGAGTAAGGGGGAGAGATTTGGTTTAGGAGAGAGCATTGAGTCAAGGGGATTAGAACAAGAAAAATATCAAGTTTTGGTAAAAATAATTTGGTTGCCATCAATGACAAAGGGGGAGATTTTTGGACATTTTGAGTAATAAGTTGTCATTGATGTCAAGAGTGAGTGGTCATTGATGTCAATTTTTCAGCACCAGTTAGCGGCAGTTTCAGTTGGCAGCATCCGTTTCAAGTTCTCAAATAAATGCAAAAGTATAATTTGGTTTCATTTTCAAGAGCTAGTTCTAGGAAGTCAGATTTGGTTGAAAGTGCAAAAAGAAGCCCAAGTGAATAATATTATAATATTCTTTTATACTATTATACAAAGGAAGTTTAAAATTAATTATAAATTAATTTATTAGTTAATTTACTTAACTTATAAAATTATTTAAATTAATTATTAATTAATTTAATTATTAATTATAAATTAATTTAAGCTAAGGTTAAATAACCCTAAGGTGGGTTATTAAAATTAAATTTGAAATTCGATTTCGAATTACAAAGTGCCGACGTGAGGATAAAATTAAAACGTGTATATAAGGGGGGACTACCCACCTTACCAAATATTTACCATGCCTTTGAATATTATTGTGAGCCTTATGAATTGCGTTGTGTCCAAAGTGGAGATAAAGTGTGCGAGTTTTGTGGAAAGTCAAACGACGGTGGAGGCATAAGAGGAAGGGACTCTTCCTTCACGTGGGTATTAGTAGCCCACGCGGTGGGCTCCCAAGCGTGAAGACACTTAGGCTTGAGGAGACAGCGGATCGAATCTCGCCGAAACCCCTTTTGGGGAAGAAAGAGGTATGCTTTAATCTTGGGCGCTGAAAATTTTGAGAATATTGTTTGAGCATTTAGAAATTAATTTTTGCATATTATAATTGGTTTCTAAGGTAGAAAGGGGAGTTATAAGGGGTTTGCAAAATTAGATTTTTAATATTATTTGCTCAAGTGCTTGAAAGGATAGTGAGGTGTTTGGTTGATGTTTTATGGTGTTAGACATTATTTTGAGTTGGAGTTTATAAGGTGTATCCAAGTAATTATTTCATGTATGTTATGATGAGTGTTATTTTTTAAAGGGAGAAATAAGACATAAATTGAGTTTTGATTATTTTGTGTCTAAGGAATATTTTTTAGAAAGTGTTGAAGTGATATTGTTGTGTTTAACCATTGGAATTAGAAAGAAGTAAATTGTGATTGAGACAAGTTTTTCCAAAGGCACTTTTACATCCAACAAAAGGTATGGGCATATTCTTCCTAGTGAGTGATTGTTGAAAGTTGTGTATGAAAAGTTGGAGTGAAAAGGATTGTTTGGTTAGCATTGTTGAGAGTGTTTTTATTTAATGCTTCAAGGTTTTCTGGAATAAAAAGAGTTGTTGATAAAACCTTATTTTATAAGTATTGTTGTTGAAATGATTAAATTGAGTGAAGAACTTGAACTAGGGTTTGCAAAGAACATGAGTATCATTGTTATGTGAGATTGATTGATAAGCATTGTTGGAAACATTTGAGTGATTGTTCATGTGGTTGGACTAGGGTTTGTGAGCAAGGATTATTTCATTGAGTGATTGGTTGAGTAGAGTTGGTTGAGCCTAGTCAAGTGAATGTGTTGAAGTGATTGTTCAAGTTCTATGAAACAAATTATTCTATATTCTGAATTGATTTGAGAAATAGGTTGAGTATTGATGAGTGTGAAGCATATTGAGTCTCTAACAATTCTTGAGAGTGATTGAAAGTGATTTGAGTATTGTGGTGAATGTGAAGCATATTGAGTCTCTAACAATTCTCCACATGTTTCTATGATATTGGACAAGTTCTAGTATGATCTTGTTGGGCAGATTTGAGGCAAGTCTTAGATAAGACTTGTGGACGGATTTATGTGAGCTTTTGTGGAAGCTTACAATATAGATTGAGGACAGAGTTTGGTACAGATTTGAGGACAGATTTGTGCCAGATCAGAGACAGAGATTGAGGACAAATTTTGGTATAGATTTGAGGACAGGTTTGTGCCAGATCAGAGACAGAGATTGAGGACAGATTTGTGCTAGACCAAAGGATTGTGTTTAGTGAAGATTTGAGACAGCTTTGGAGGTGACAGAGTATAGAAGACGACAATCTCTAGTGGATAGAGATCCATTAGCTAGAGCAGTGGGGGTAATAGTTCTTCTAGAAGATCATCAACGAGAGTAGAGGGGAAAGGAGTTCTCCTCTGGATAAAGATCCACAAACTTGATTAGGGGATTGGTTTTTTCTTTGGACAGAGGTCCATAAACATTGTAGGGAAAATATTCCCAAGATAATTTATTTGAGAAAAATTTATAAGAAATATTTTCTCCGTGGAGTAGCCCACGTTGGGTAAACCATGTAAAATCATGTTTCTCATGGGCGTGATGCTTTGTATGATGTTTATTGCTTTAATATTGTTGATGTTATCATTTTGATTAAAAAGCAAAAAGTTTTATTTTATACTGTTCACCCCCCTCTCTCAGTATAAGGACATGTTCTTCACCTTGATAAAGATGAATCCCTCATACATCATTGATTGGAATATTCCTTGATATAACATGGTTTAAAGCATGAAACATCATTGAGTTATGGATATCTTACAATGACATTAAATATATATTTTTGTCATTTTGAAAAGACAAATTTGAAGGTTAATTAAAGCAATTTTTGGTGACTAAAATAGAGGATTTGGAAAACTTGCAAAATATAAATACATTTGCCTAAATTATTTTGTAGAAGATACGCCTATATACAAGCATTGGAAATATATTTTTGAGCTCGACATATTTATCAAAGTGAAGATGCCAAATGATTAAGAGATTGAGGGGGTACACTAGGTACATGCATGATGATGATTACATCGCCTATTGGAGATGATGTTTAGTAAAGTGGATGTCCAATACGACACTTCAATATGTTTTTGATAATCATGCCATGTAAAGAGATGATGATGTTGTTGCATTTATAGTTCAATGATTATGAAGTTCATAATCTTCAAAATTTGAATTTTGGGATCTAAAGAAGTGAAGTAGAGGCCCAATGTCTTACTTTAGGATGTGATAGATGCATGCAATACTATTAACTTATTAGCTAACCCAATATCTTTTTGTCAACTAATATCTGATTGGTGCACTTCATGTTATTAGGGGTATACTCCATGATTGATTTTGTAATATAGTGAGGACAATCCCAGTGTGAACTCAATAAGATATAATGTATTATCCTAATCTAGTCCTTGTCCATGTATTGAGTATTGATGTAGCACGGAGGAAAATATTAGGATTATTACATCATCACTAAGGGCATTTGGTAAAATGTTAATGGGTTACACCTATACATTATGACAACTGACTCAAACTTGTTTGAATATAACATATTTCTAATTTCTTAATGAGTGTGAACTTAATAAGATATAATGTAATGTCCCAATCCACTCTAGTTGTCAAATTCATGTCCATGTATTGAGTTTTGATGTAGCAAGGAGGAAAATATTAGGATATTAATGTAGCAGGGAGGAAAATATTAGGATTATTACATCATCGCTAAGACCATTTGGTAAAATGTTAATGGGTTACACCCATACATTATGACAACTGACTCAAACTTAATGGGTCCCATCGACCACACCGAAATGAACACAAGGGAAATCGACGTTGTTGCAATAGATAACTAAAAGGGGTGACAAGAGATTCCCTTTTATAAATTTGCCTTACGAGGCTACAAAATAGGGTTTTGTGAGGTGAAAATCCCTTCTTTAGCAAGGAGGTCAACAACACCACATCAATCTTCCAAGGGATCCTCAAATTGAGTGGGCTTACTACTCATGTGCCACTATCGATTAGACCTACCCTCAAGACCCATAAGACCTATAAAAATGGATTAGAGCATTTGGGGGCATGTCTTGATCAAACCCCTCATGTTCACAGACAAAAAGGCACAAAAGAAGATCTAATACATAATTAAAGTTGCTGGAAAAATGACTCTAAATGAGAAAATGCAATGAAATTTACCTGTTTGAAGGGTTTTGTAGCCTGTTGTCGCTTGAAACTAGCTTTTGTAAATGGTCACACCCTAGGGTGCGACTTTTTACTTTGGTCGCAGCTACCATGCAACTTCAATTTTGTTCATCAAAATGGAATAAAATTTGGTGGGGACCTTCCTCTAGTTGTTAGGAAGCTACCCTTAAAATTTTAGGTCAACAGCTACCCTAAAATTTTCAGTTCAACAACTACCCTCAAATTTTCAGGTCTAACGGAGTTCGGATGCAAAAATTATGGGCAAAACAATAAGGGTGACTTTGGTTGAAATAGGCCCTGATTGGGTCGCACCCTAGGGTGCGACTTTCTGCTCTGGTTGCAGGGTACCCTGCAACTCTAAATGTAACACTTTTGGCCAATTTTTGGGTGGAGGAGAATGATGTCCTACAATTGTTGAAGCTCATATCCTCACCGAGTCGCCCTTTGAACCTGCAATAGAGATCAATTTGGTACACAAAAGGGTGCAAAAAGAGGGCTTTTGATAGCAAGAGAGGGTTTATGATGCCTCTATGGTGGTTGATGGCAAGTGAGGGGTTAAGTGGCCTCTAGGTTGATTTTGGCAAAGTTTGGGTATGCAAATGGTTGATGGTTGAGAATAGAAGAAAAGAGCCTCTATTTATAGAATTTGGAGAAATTAGGGAGGGCTGAGGTGTCCCTTGCAAGGTGTCCCATGTGAGGTGTCCCTTGAGGTGGTATGGGTACCATACCTCATAAATGCTTTTGGGTGAGAAAATTCCTCACCCATCCTCATGTCATAAATGAGCATGGGGATATGGAGTGGAGTACGGGTTAAATCCCAACTGTGGTGAGGTTAAACCTTCATTAAAGGTTGACTTGGGATGAGGTGGAAGGTAACTCACCCTTGCCCATGCCTTAAAACCCTAGAAATTATCCAAGGTTATAAATGCACATAGGGAGATCTGTGGAGCAAGGGTTAATGCTAACCTTGATTAGGTTGACCCTAGGTTAGATCAAGGTCAAAAGAAGTGAGGTAGAGACTAGGCTAGTCAAAGAGTAGACTAGGTGAGATGGTAGGATTAGACAAATCATAATTGAATTGATTAATCAAATGCTTAGACATAAAGTGACTTTTGACCATGGTAGAGAATTGCCAAGGTTAAGTCATGATGGTGGTCGCATGAGGATCCAAGGATAAGCGTAGGAAAGGGCTTAAGTGGCCCAAAGGATGTTTATGAATAGTGCGTGAATATTAACTTGAATGAATAGTGTTTTGTAGACTAATTTATGCAAATTTTGCAGGTTTTGCAAATTGATCAACCGTGACTAGTGGCAATATGCAACTTTTGGATGTCTAGAGTATAAATATAACTTATTTCTTGATAATAAAATTTATCTCATACCCTTGTTGCCCATATATTATGTATGATGTAACATAGGAGAAAATATTAGAATTATTACCCCCTTCCTATTGTTCCCACCGGGACAAATATAACATATTTCTTAATAATACAATTTGACTAACATATTTCTTGATGATACAATTTGTCTCTTTACTAATCAAAGTATTGCATATGAAGATTACATATTTTTATTTAAAAGATATTTGATCTAGTAACAACAACACAATGGTTAGGGCTTTGATTTTGTTTTGGAAGGCCTAAAATTCAAACCACACCATGTGTATGATGATATACACTATATATATATATTCAAAGGAAGTTGATTCGTTCAAAAATTAAAACCTTAACTTTTAAGAAAATTGTAAATTGTAATTTATAAAAATTAATAATTTGATGTAGTATTTTTCAAGTATTCGAATGAATTTAATTTTTTAAATAATATTATAAAAACACCAAACCCTAATATTTTTTAACTTATATGTATGATTTATTTAACTCATCGAGATTTTTGACAATAATTTAATTAAATAATTAATTTTTAAAAAATAATAAAATTATCTATAAAAAGATAGGTATTAATGTGGACGGAAATTTCAATCATGCTATTGAAACATAATGTTTAGTGTTTCTCATTTAGAATTTTTTTTTTTTTGGTTCACATGAGTGAAATTTTTAACCTTACAATTGTTTTTTAATTGATAAAGGGGTAAGAAAATTATTAAAATAGTAAAATAAATTTCATCGCCACAGGATATTTGCTACAATCTGAACTTCAACTTGTTAACTATAATTTATATTGTATTTCCCTGTTTTTGGTGGTGGAGAAGAAGGGATGCACTTCTCATCACTGATCAAAATGCCCCCTGTTTGAGATAATTTGCGATGAAATGCCGCCACAGGTTTTGCTCGGATCAAATCCACAAGCATGCAATTCAAATGAGTTGGCTTTGCACTTCAATGAATCCACAAGAGACAGCTGCTACAAATCCAAGACCCTCACAGATGAAAGCATGGAATATGCTTGAAAGCCCCAACAAATCTTAGAACATAGGATAATTTGTACAGTAAGTATATAAATATGTTATAGCAACCATAGTAATCCTGGCATGCCAACCATCTTTCACTATATGCCGTCACCCAGCAAAGCAGAGAACAACAAAACCAAAAAAAATACAAAATCTACTACCCGCATACAAGCCTACAATGGCACCCTGAAGGTTTCTAAGAAGGGCTCAAAACAAAAACAAATTTCAATTGATTTTAACAGGCTCCACGTATTTAATTGATCATGCTGAATTCTTCCTTCTTCCATATTCTGTGAGCTACCTATGCCATACCCACCACTGATTTAATCTCATCTATTCCTCCTCACCTTGCTTGGAGTTGTTCTTGGACTGCAGACCACAGTCAATGAGAGTAAGAGTTTGTCTGCCAGGACCACAATTGATAGAATCCTTTTTCTCTTGATCCATCAGAGGGTGCACATATTTGCAGTGAGGGCACTGTCTAGAAGCCTTTGAAAACATCACAAACATATGACACTGGGCACACACAGTTGCCACCATCTCAACCCTCTCATTCATGTTCTCCTTGTCCAGAAAAGGATTACTGCTGTTTATATCAGAGGTTGGAGGTTCAAAACTCTTGGCCTCATTCTTGACAGGAAAGTTGAGCTCCAGATCCAACCTCAGGTCCTTGGACAATTGGCCTCTTGGGTCCTGGCAAGTCCTCAATTGCGTCCTCCTGTTAACATAGTAAATCCTTCCTGACTGATCAAACACACACACAAATTAAATCTCTCTCATTAGTATTCTCAAACTCTGAAAAAATAAAATACTAGCAACTCAACAATCAAAGAAATAGTAAAACCATCCACAACAAAATAAACAATATAAAACTCAACATATAAGGAGCCAAAACAGTAGAATTTTATGTATAATATATGTATATTATTATTATAAATACATGGCATATCAATTGACAGATAAGAAAAGAATGAAAATAGTAAGAGACTACAAGACATGTGAGCATATAGAGATGGGTATGTAGATTCAATAAGCAAATAGATCACAATATCTAAATGGTATACAGAGCCGCATAAAATAACAGATGAAGAAATGACCAAAAGAACAGTGACCCTACAAAATATCTATCTACAGATAGAATTGAGAGGTCCGTACACAGATAAATCACCTTAAAATCCTTGGTTGTATTGTAATATCTAGTTGTTAAAAGAAAATGGATATATATAAAATACAAGAATAGATATACAAAGAGTCTCTCTCTGACAGACAGAGTAATTGGTTATGATTTTAATTGTGTACAGATTGTGGATGGGTTATGTAGATTCAAGAAATATATTACCTGAAGATCCAAACACTGTTCCCACTCCAGAGGCAGTGGAGTTTTCATCTGAAGCTCCACACCAATACCCGGGTTAGCACCCCCTGATTTCTGTACACTAATATGATCATGACCCCATTCATGAGAATTCATTTTCCTCTTTTTGTAATTCCCCTCTTCTTCAAAGGCCTTCGGCATGTCTCCTAAGGCACCTCTGCTCTTCTTCTGTACACAAATCCCAGCCCCCCTATAGACCCCAGATTTTATGGATGGAGGTGCGAGAGACAGCTGTGCGTCCACCATGAACCTCCCTAACTCCTGCCTGTGCACTAATTCCCTAATTGACATCACATTAAAATCTCTGTGTCAATTCAATACTTGCAGAACCAGCAACCAATTGCTGGAGCCTTCAATACATCCCTATTAATATTATTATTAAACTCTCTTGGGCATTCGAGCCCTTCACCATTACTGGGAGAAAAACGAAGCCTCCGAGAGAATCCAATACAAACACCAGCTCAATTCTTCCACTCTTTCTTTCCCTATATTTGATTTCCATCCGTCCTCTCAGACTTCATTGAAGGCCCTCCTTTAATGCCCTCGACGACATCCACAGCCCAAGTTTGAATAGGTGAAGATAAGCCATCAACCAGCAGTACTAGGGCGATTTATGGACATTTGAAATTAGTTGGAGAGGATAGCGGAAGCCATTAAATAGGAAATGCAGTAAACGCGGGGCTCGCTTACCTCATTGGGAGATTGTTGGAAGCCTTAAAGTGCAAGGCTATAACGTGGCGCCAGTTAAACAGGCAGGCCTAGCCAAGCATTGACTACAGCCACCGGTTTCCTTCAACAAATCTTTGGCACCGAACGCAACGTGCTGCCTCTCCATAAAGAAGTTCAATCAATTCCCCATATCCCCCTTATTTCTCATTTCAATGCGCCCTGCTATTCGTGTCCACTATTCACCCCTGCCTTCCAACTGCCCTAAGATTTCATGGGCTTCATTCTTCTGTTAGGATTTTTCTGTTAGTTGGTAGCTGGGAATTGGCATTGGGTATTCATCGGTCTCCTTAAATTCATATTTAATGTATCCTGCGTCACTGCATTAATCATGGCTTCCCATCATTCCACACACAACGTATATATCACATCGGCTATCTATCTGCCCTGCCCTCTCAATCAATGAAAGAAGTAAATTTTGATCAATTCACCACCTTCCCAGATGCTCACAACAAATACCCAACATTTATTTGAGATGTTTTAAATTAAGGAACCTTCTGCTTTAGTTTTCAGCCCTGATTGCACAGTCTGACCAACCCAATTCATTTCCACCTTGAAATTTGATCATCCATCCCTTTCCCCATTCATTCCTTCCACCCTTTTCGCCGCTTACTAAAATTCTCCATAAAATTCCCACACCCATCTCTATATCTCCATTCCAGTACCAGCAACAGCACTATTCACCGTATCGGATTTCATGCCCATGATCATAAATACCCATTTCCATCAACATAACCTTTTTCAACGATCCATAAACACACCCTAATCAGCATAGCGATCCACAATCGTTTCGGTTTGTGATAAACACAAAGTCCTATTCATAATAATTTCACCATTTTAAATACGTTATCTTGTTTTTATTATATTACTTGTTCAACTGGTTGCATTTAGGGCTTTTAACTAGGTCTCAGGCCGGGGGGATTGATGGGCTTTCATGTGCCGTTGAGGTTGTAATGGTGGTCTGTTATGCATTAATGGACCATATTTAAACGCTGGCGCTCTTGGAAATAAATATAATCACATGATAACATCTTGCCGTCTCCTAATTCTTCCTGCATTGAATATGTCAAAAACAAATTTATTAATCAAAACCAATTTTTTTTTTTTTTTTCCTTTTCATTGGTTACTTGTGTCAAACCATTCAATATGAAATTTAATTATATGGATTCAAAAAGTCTGTGATCAGGGTTTGTTGTAACGAGAGTCTCGCTCTTCGGATTTTATGGATACTGCTGCACTAACTGCACACGGATGGTTACTTCCTCATTTAATTTGAAGGTCTAATTCAAATCTCAGAGGGTGGATAAGATTTGATTATATGTTAATGAGGTGCCGTGACACCGGGTGTGACAGGGTAGAAAAGATATGAAGAGAATTTGGTACTGGAGTAGCATGGTTACTTACGTATGCCCAATCGATAAGTACTACGTCGTTTGATTAAAAAATGGTCTGAGATTTCAGGCTTTATATCTGGGTACCTATTGCTTGGTCGAATTTGTCAATGGTTGAATATTGGCAGAGGTAGGCGAAAGTAAATAAATTATTTATACGGTTACCCGTGCAAAGTACCAGAGTCTGATGGTAGTACCAGAAGTGAAGGAGATCGTTGGAAATATATAAATATGTATACATTTCCGCAGAAAGCTGGAGCGAAGAAACATTAATGATCATGTGAAAAAGTTGTACTTGAGTTTGGAAAAGAAATAAAAAATATATGATAATAAAACATCAAGTGGAAAACTAAAAATTTTAATTATAAATTGTCAACCTATTCATATAAGTTTTTTTTCATATAAAATCTGGGAATAGAACTGAGTAGTTTGTAGGAGTACTAGTTTTGAAAGGGTTTGGTCTTCTTTATCGAGGTTTAAATTTAAATCTCTTGAATGAAAACTCAAAGATACATTACTACAATATCTTTTAAGGAACCAGCCTATCTTATTTAGTGAAATTATAGGATGTAGGAGTAGGAGTTTTGAAAGGGTTTTGGTCCTCTTTATCAAGGTTTAAATTTAAGTCTCTTGAATGAAAATTCAAAGATTACATTACTACAATATCTTTCAAGAAACCAGCCTATTAGGTGAAATTATAGGGTGTAGGAGTACAAGTTTTGAAAAGGTTTGGTCCTCTTTATCAAAGTTTAAATTTAAATCTCTTGAATGAAAACTCAAAAAACAAGCTACAATATTCTTACAAGAATATTATATAATATAAAAATATTGTTATAATTATATTGAAAAGGAAAGAAAGAAACGTGCGCGTTTTGAACTTATACATACATGGTTATAAAAAAAAAAAGTGTGCTTAGAAACTTATATATACATGGTTATAAAAAAAAGGTGTGCTTTTGCATAGCATGTGTGTTTTGGATTATAATTATCTTATAAATATTATATTAGGTATTTCTAGATATAGTTATATTTAGAATAATATGAAAACATATACATATTTTGTTTAAAAAATGTATATAGAGTTATAAGAAGAGTGTTTTTGTAAGGTATGTGTATTTTTTAGATAAATTGTCTAATTATATTATAAATGTGATTTTAGTTGTTTGGAAATAGCAATTCAAGTATATAGTTCAAAATATATTAATAAGGTGAGGTTTAATTTTGAAATATTATTGTTATGATTATTATAATCAAATTTATATTAGTATATTTTACATTATATTTTATTGGGAATAAATTTATTATTTATGTCAACTTAAATATAACGAAAAAAGAAACATATACAACATCTACACTATGTAATGTGAAACACGATAGACATAAAGTAACATGTCATGAATGGAACTTAACATATTGTTTTCTCTTCAAAAGTTATATTCCATTACTTTGGAGAGCAAGTAATACCTTTGATGCAGTAGTGATGCGCTACACATTCTAAACTCTTAGCACTATGCTCTTAGTCTCTACAAATATGTATTCCACATGGGAAACATTGTCCTAAATCTCATCCTACTAGTGCTCCTGCACATATTGCAATGGGCCTAAAAAGCATAGCTCTTATTCTTTGTTTTACCATCATTCCACGACACTAGGTGCATTTTGCCTTGCAACAACACCCTTCTCTCACTCCATCTCTTCATCACGTGCCACTCCCTTTCCTATCCATTATTAGCTTCCTTCGAATAATGACTAAGAGACAAGCTTTAAAAGGATAACCACCCTTCATTGCCCACTAGGGATTATGAAGAGAACATGGTCATCCTACATTTGCATGGATTCATTCCCTTTCAATCTCTTACACATATTCTCCAACACATCTATTATGTCTTGCTCAACCTCTTCATCTTCATCACATGCTACTCCCTTTCTCATCTGTCATTAGCTTCCTTTGAACAATGACTAAGAGACGAGCTTTGATAGGATAACCACCCTTCATTACCCACTAGGGATTTTGAAGAGAACATGGTTATTCTACATTTGTATGGTTCATTCCCTTTCTATCCCTTACCCATATTATCCAACATATCCATTTTGTCGATTGAATTAGTCAATTTATCTACAATCTTCAACTTTTGAACAATCCTCCTCACAACATTCTTAGTAACCAATGTGTGACTATCCATTTTATTCTTGTCATATGATGATTGTTTGAAATCCAAGACTTAAGCTTCCCATTGACCACTATATTTATAGGGTAGGAAACATTATTCTCTATTGTATATATCCATTTCCACAATCACCATTTATTTCCTCATCTCCACTCATGTGTTTCCATTCCTAAATATCAAAAAGTGTTGAGGTATTGCAACTAAAGCTTCTCTCAAAATCCATACCTAGCCTCTTGTAGATGGATTCCTTCTTCTCTTTGGATAAAATTAATTCATAAATTTCCACAAGAACTTTATAAAAGTTTATCCACTTACTTATTTGCCTCTCTATTTATCTACTAACATTCTTGTTAGTTGCATTAGATTTCAAGTCCACTCCTTTCTTATTCTCCGTTATCATTCATTGTTGATACCATCCCCACTACAAAGGTAGCACAAAACTTAGACTAAATAACATAATCCCATCAATTATTATACATATATGTGACATTAATTACTTTTATGGAAGATTAAAAAGCACTAGCACTAGTATTAAGGTAGTCTCAGTAGAGTTACTTATCCTTTTATTGTATTAGTGCTTAATCCATAGGATCCAAATAAGAATAAGCCTCATTTCTTTGACAATATTGAATGTTAACATGATGACTCTGATGGTTTCCAACAATTTGTGATGCATACATGTATTTTCTTCGCCTGGTAAAAGAAATGTTAGATTTTGAAGCTAAATACTTAAGATAAAATAACCACAAGATCTAAAATAAAGTTGCAATATGAAATATAAGATAATGACAATATTCTAAACATATAAAACTCATAAATAACTTCTATAATAACTCATGGAATTACATTAACAAATAATCACAAAATTTTTATCTCCATTGAATAAATATCTCATATACACCATGCTTACACACACTCTCATTTTACAATATTTATATCTCTCACACACACATAGACATATATAAGGAATGTGACTCTTCATATAGAGCACTCTTGACCTTCACTCTTCTTGAGACTCTTCACTATCCGACTCTATGGACTCATGTGCACATAGACTATTATGCACATTTACATTACCAAAATACTTTGCACACTTGTGCATTTATTACATTGCATAAAGTAAATACTCACACTCTAATATAAGACACTCTTCTAATCTAAATATGTACCCAAGGTGGTACATTAGCATGTACCAAATAATGTAATATATTACAACACCCCCCTGTATTACATTATTTGGTTATTAAAGACTTTAGTCTTCAATATGGATCTTCATCTCTTATCTTCAATCTATCTCTTTAAGATCAATTTCTAAATTTGCACAAGATGGTTCCTGTTTAACCTTTTTGATGTGACTCCTCCTTTTCTTCTTTTCTTTTCTTTGCTTTTGTATCTTCATTGATGATTCTCCTTCTAAGCATTGTGTTAGCAAATCATCATAGTAATACAACTTTGATTCTTGTCTTGGACTCTTTAAATAAACATCTTCTCCAAGTTTAGTCTTCATCTTGCTTTTCTTGATCTAATTTCTTTTCTTGTTTCTTTTCCTTCTTTGTTCCTGCATTCTTACTAGTGATTCTTCTTCAATGTGGTGAGTTAGTAGATCATCACAATAATATTGACTTGGATTTGATGATTATTCCTTAATATAATCATGTGAAGCATTTCTTTCAACTTGTATCTTTCCTTGAAAGAGTTCAAAAACAATTAATGAAAGATACATCATTAGACACTCTTTTGAAGTAAGTACAATGATGTTTTGAGATTCCCAACAAGATCTAAAAAGTTTTTCATGAAGATATCCCATAAAGGTAGTAAATTTTCCTTCTTTAGCTTCTTTGAAAAATAAAATCAATTTGTCTTTTAGAACATTAAATATTCGATCTCCATCAATGTTGGGTATTAAGCCATGTGAATAAAATCTGAGTGCATATAATATTTTTTCACTATCTTTATTAAATACTTTCTTCACTATTTCATCCATAGTTTCTTCTGAATAAGATAGCTTTGATAAAATACTTAGCTTTCTAAGTTTTCCTTTAAGTTGAATCCCTTATTTCTCCCTAATTATGAATAGAAAGCTAAAGATAATTTTGATGCAATTTCAAATTCTCTACTCTTTATTTCTCCTTAGTTTTGAATGATAGACTAAATATCAATGCAATTTTCAAATTTTTAAAACCTATGTTGAATTCCTTTTATCTCCAAATTTTAATATTATAATCTCTAGCTTTAATAGTGCTTAAAAAAACAACATGTATATTATGCTTTTAAAAAACTATTTTATTTCCCTTATTACTCCTTATTTAGCTTGGAAACACTCTATCTCAACTTACTTTTCGATAGCTTTGAAACTTGAGTATCTAACTATCAAAAATAGTTTCTATTATGCCTTAAGAAAGCACTTTTATAGCTACCTTTTTGCTTGTCAAGTTTGCTACCCTGAAATGGTGAAATTGCAGCTCCTCTTTTCTTCTTCTAATGCTACGCAAATTCATAGCTCCAATATCTTAAATTACTGCTCACAAAATTTGATTTTTTTTTGTCCAAGAATATTTTTTGCATCTTCTAATTTGCTGTCTTATTTTGTTGTCAAGCCTTTCTTCAATTAGCTGTCCAAGACTCTGTAATTTGCAGCGTTATGTTAGAGTATATTACATTATTAGGGTATATGTCAATGTACCACCTTGGGTACATTATTAGATTAGGGGATTATCTTAGGTTACTTGAGGGAGAAGTAATAAATGCACAAGTGTCAATGTGCAATGATGTAAATGTACAAGGAGTCCACTTGTACATGAGTCATAGGAAAGGTAGTTAGGAAGAGTAAGGGCCAAGCAACTTATCTTCTTATATATAGGACCTATAGTAGAACATAGAGAGAGGAGAGATTACTATGGAGTTGTGAGTAGGTACAATGTAGTTTTTCATTAGAGTTCTAGTGTTCATTTTCCTCCATTACATTGCATTGTACTATTTTCATAACTTTCCATTAATAGCATATTTTAGCATTCTTGCATATTTCCATTATCTTACTTTACTACATTTCTTACATCTTGTGATTGCTTTCTCCCATGTCATACATTATCAAAAGCTAACAATGGTATCAGAGCTACGATAGATTAGATAGGAATAGGGAGAGCCACAAGAGAGATTGAGAGGATAGAAGCAAATCTTAGTTCCAAAATTTTTGAGATTGCATTTGGCTAGAGTCTTTCCACAGAGTTGTAGAAAAACTCGTGAAGACTAGGACTCAACATTCATTCCACTAGATTGACAAATCAACTAGTGAAGATTTTCCATTAAGAATTTCTTCCATTAATACTTTTTTGTAGAAAAAAGGATATTTGAAGAAATCTAGGAAGAATATCATCTTCATAATCAATCCAACACCAAAAGCAACAAACGAAAGAAGAGGAGATTCCAAGAACCTGAGGGAAGTCCTATTGTAGACCTGCATAATGTAGAAGAAGAAAATACCATAGGAGCCTTGTTCTAGATTCGAGGAAGAGACTCTAGAGAAGAGTCCAAGAGAATATTGGAGGTTGGTGATCTCCATTGAAAAAATACAAGTAGCAGATTGAAGAGACTCCAGAGAAGAGTCTAGAAGAAGATAGGAGATTGGTGATCTCCATTAAAGCCTATAGATAGCATATTAAAGACTTCTTGTAGAAGAAGCTGAAGAAGATCATAGAAGGTCTCATTGAAGATTGAAGACTTCACCCTGAAGGAATAGAAGAAATCAACCTAAGAAGCTGAAGAGATCTACAAGAGATCCCATTGAAGAACTTCCAGTTTTGGAAGATTGAAGGACTAGCAAGATCATGTACCTAATTTTAGTAGCAACACATTTTAAAGATCCGAGAAGGAGATCTCATTGCCAACACTTCCATAGTATAAGGTTGAAGGAAATGTCTTATTAGGAAGACCAGAGAAGCTACAAGATTGAAGGCCTTGGAGAGGTCTCAAGGAGAAACAAGGAAAAGGCTTGGAGAGCCTTATTGCAAAGTTCGTTGAAGCCATTAAAGGAGTTCCTAGAAGAACTCATTGGAGAAATTCACTACCAAGGAGAAGCTCCAGATAGTGAAGAAATTGGGACAATTGTCACCATTCAAAAACAAGCCTAAAGGAGAAGGATTTGGTAAGATTACCAAATTTTGAGGAGATTAGAGAAGACCTCAAGACTTTCAGATTCTTGAGAAGAAGGCCCAAATTGAAGCCAAGATTTGACAAGGAAGTTGAAGGAGAACACAGATATAAGAAGCCTACCAAATCCAAGAGATTTGGAGATTGCCTTTTATAGCTAAGAAGGCATATTTTGGAGATTTTGTTGAATCTACAACAAAATACTGAAGGTTTCATAGTTATGATTGACTACCATTACAGATAGAAAATTGGTGAATCTATTCATCAAGATCTACATCATCTTCAAAGATCATTAAAGGTAAGCAACTTAGGTGCAAAGGGTTCATTACTTGAACACTCATATTCAGATTATTACTTAGCTTCATTAAGCACCTCATTAGAATTAAAGTTGCAAGGAGAAGGACTCATTTTAAAGTCTTCAAGGGAAGTGCAGAAGAAAGGTTCTTTTAAGGTAATTACCTGCACATTAAAATAGGAAAAATATCATCTTCCTATTATCTAGTTACAACAAAGAAGACTACATTAGATTGTAGAGATTATAGAAAAAGATTGCAGAGATTATAGAGCATTTGCAAATTCTTTAAGAGTTATCATTAGTGCATATTACAAGTTACTTTTAAGGAGTAATAAGGAGATTGTAGTAGCACTATATTAGTTTCTCTTAAATATTATTAGAAGTGCACTAAGGATTTTTAGTGAAAGTGAAAATTAGTGCAAGATTAAACCACTCTAAGGGCATATTAGTTGCATGATTATTAGCTTGGATTCATTATTAGATTAACCAAGCAAAGGAGAGAGTTGTATAGAAAAGAATACAACATCAAATCATCCCTTGCCTACAAGGAATAGTACAAAGAAGCCACCATCAGATTCAGTAGAAAGAAAGCTTGCAAAAGGAGATTTGGAGATCTCAAACAAAGGTGCAAATTCAAGTATTCTATTTTAACTATTGTAAATTCATTTACATTAGTTCCTTGCACCATAATCTCTTGTCCTACATAGCAAAAGAGGATAGAGTTTGAGTGTCTCAAGGACACATCAACGACCAACAGAAGGGCACTATCTAAGCAAGGTGAAAGAGTCAACAAAAGGGCTCACATTACGATGTCTAAAGACACCCCCATCAACCACAAAATTGAGTGTCTACAGCAAGCAACCTGAAGCACAAGGTATCCACACAAAGGAATCATTATCTACTGCATAGCACAAGTAGGATATCATAGAGAAGCTATGATTCATCTATGTCAACCATCATCTACTACACATTGCAAAGGCAATGCTCAAGACAACATATTAAAAGCATAAAATGGTAAGGAATAAGGTAAAGTTAAAGGTGCAATACCCAAGATCAAGCTTGGAGGAATTAATCACCGAGAAGGAGCACCCAAATCTACCCTTGAAGTCCCATAGAACCACCAGTGCAATACCTAGAATCATCACAACTAGAGATAGAATTTGGATAGCACAGTGTTTGGATAAGCACAATGTTGGATAACACAGCTTGCACTCGTTGGCAAGAAAGAAGAAGCATTGAAAAGAACAACTTGCACTCATTGGCAAGATAAGGATTATAAGGATGTTGGAGACACCTCTACATGTAAAATAAGATGCACCACTTGGTGCCTATTATTCTCTCTAACACCTATCTTGTAAGGTAACATCCAAGACAAAATAATGCTCACCTTGGAAGCGTTAAGAAACATCATTCGAAGGACAAAGAGATTGCAATCATTTCAAAAGAGAAGCATTTCATATTAATGCTCATAAGGAGACTACAATGGTCATCCACCACCTACACATCTAAGTAACGATTGCACCAAGTGTCAAAAGCATCAAGAAGGTTTAATAACATGCCCAACACTCGATGAAGAGATAAAACTATTAATAGGCACATTGGAAGGTGCTCCATAGAGAGATATTTAGAAATAAAATGTGATACATTAAGCACACAACTACAACATCGAAGTATTTGATGCACAACAAGGTCAAAGTCTATTCAATGAGGTTGAAAATGTTGACGAGACATCCATCAAAGGAGCATTGAATGCTCAACGATGTCCAACAAATACAATGTTCAAAAAAGTCGTTGGAGGAGCGATGGTCAAGGAATATTGTATGCAACATTATAGAGGTAATATCAAATTGATTACTTGCTTTTATTAATATTAGAAGGAGTCATAAGGTGAACCATATAAGGATTGAATTTACTATTGCATTGGAGTAATACAAATCAGTCAAGCACAAGTAAGTTATAAAGCAAGAGATATTTGAAGTGCACATACATATTACAATATTTGCAATAAACAAGTAGGAGATATAAGGTTGCCAACCTTGATAAATTAAAATATCAATTTGTAAATATTATTATTATTATTTTCTAAATATTCCAAAGTAGGGAGTTATAAGGCATACTACATCAAACTATAAATACTTGGAATTTAGAAAATTAAATTATTGAATAGAGAAGCAAATCTATTGCTTACATATAGAGTTGGAATCAATTGATCACATTTATCTCATACTCACATTGAAGAGACAAAAGAAATCCACCCATAGAACTTCTTCAAAATTGATAAGTGCACTAGGAGAAATAAGGAAAAGCAGGAGTTGATTATTATCATTTATAAAACATTACAAAATCAACTCATAAGGTGAACTATTTATTGCTAAGCTATAGCACATTCTAATAACTAGGGAGACATAAGGAATTCTACAAAACTTGATAATAATAGGATTTATCAAGTTTGATCATATTATTTTAGTAAAATATAAAGGTTTCTACAAAACCTAAGCTTGAAAAGATTTATCAAATTAGTTCACATACTTTAAAATAGGGAGACATAAGGTAGAATACTACAAAAGGCTCTATTAAAAGTATTTGCAAAATACTAAAAGAGCTCCATACTACAATGGAAATAAGAACATACTATCACAAAAGAATGCAAGAACAAGACACTCACAATACATCATGTCACAAATGTAAAATTAGTTATAGCATAAACAATTCTACAAAGCATAATAATATTTGGTATATTAACTCAGGTGTCAGTCATCACATGATAGGAAATTTACAATGATTTGATTACCTTGAAATTACTAATGGTTACAGGTTGAGAATTGCAAATAGCAAGACTTATCTATACATGGATATGGATGTCTAACACCTAGTAAAGAATTTCTAAACTTTCTGCTACAAACGTGATATATGTTCCTAGACTAACATTCAATATTATTTCAGTAATAAAGTTAGTGGAGAGCAACAGGGTGGTTGATTTCAGATACATAAATGGAATCAATATGTGTCTCATCATGAATCAAAATGAGATAGAAGCTATAGGATCAATCCATGAGAATGCATATACTCTAGACTCAATTAAGAATCCACAAGACATTGTTGCATTTCAAAATAGTACTAATATGTTGCCTGAGGGATAGGTTGTAGAAAATAAAGAACCCGTATATTCCACAAGATATTGTTGCATTTCAAAACAATACTAATATGTTGCCTGAGAAACAGGTTGTATAAAATTGCAGTCTTCTTTTGCTAGCAATTCCTCCTTTATTTTTTTGTTCAAGGGCCCTTTAAAATATTCCCAAATCTTCTTCAATTTATAGCACTATGTCACATTCAACTTGTTGTCTTGTGACTCTTCAACTTCTATTGCAAAAATCAACAATCTTCTTCTATGCAAATTAGCCTTCAAATCTTCGTGGTTGTCCTCAAACTTCTCAAAACTATGGCCTCTTAAATTCTTGTTTCTCCTTCAATATTCTTATCAAATTCTAACTTCAAATATGATCTCTTTCATTGTCCTCTTCCTCAACAATCTGAATGTCTTGAGGTATTCAAAAATATTCTCAAAATTTGGTAAACATCTTTGCCAAATCCTTATTCCTTTTGGGCTTGTTGTCAAATGACAACAATTATCCCAAATTCTTCTTTTCAGGAGCTTCTCCTACTTGCAATCTTTTGATACGAACTTTCTTCAAATTTGCAATGAGGCTTTCTCTGGCCTTCTTCTTCTTCTTCAAATTTCTTTGAGACCTCTTCCTTAGGTCTTCTAATTAAGCAACTTCTCAAATTCTTCTTCTCAAAAAAATCAATGGGACCTTTCCTTTGGTCTCTTCAACTTCCAACTATGGAAATCTTTTTCTTGGATCTCCAAATTCTGTTGCTTCTCAAATATTCAATAGGAAATTTTTCTTGGTCCTCCTCTATCTTCAATCTTCAACTTTGCAATGGGGACCTCTTCTCTTGGGTCACCTCCTTCTTCCAGTATTCAATATTTAATGGGACCTCTTTCTTGGACCTCCTTAATATTCAATGTCTACTCTTTTACTGCAATTCAAAACTAATTCTTGCACGAGGAAAGCACATAGAATTTCATGAAACCGAAGGTGAAATTCTTCTCTATCTATTGTAGGAAGCTTCTCAACTTCTAAGAACTATTTTTTTGCAACAAAAAACTTAGAAAATAGGAACCAAATACATTCAAATTTCTAAAATTCAAAAACCAACAAACTTCATTAGTTATTCTCAAAAATAGTGGAAATAAATCTATGTTGAGTCCTAGTCTTCACGAGTTTTCTTTCAACCTTGTGGAAAGACTCTAGCCAAATATCAATCTAAAATATTCTTCTATCTATCAAAATTTTCAATAAGACCTCCTTCTTGGGTCTCTTAATCTCATCAATTTCAAGGTCTATCTTCAAGGCCTGTAAATTTCCTTCTATTCCAAATTTGCTCTTGAAATAGGTAAATATTCAAACTTCACTAGTTTTCCTTCAACACAGTGGAAAATACTATCTTCCCTGGTTTTCTTTTCCAAAGGTAATTTCTTCAACTTCACTGGTTTCTCCTTAACCAGTGGAAATCTATTTTGCAACTTTAAAACTTGTGCAAGATAAAACCCTACTTTGGCTTTGATACCATTGTTAGCTTTTGAAGCTACATACTTAAGATAAAATAACCACAAGATCTAAAATAAAGTTGTAATATGAAATATAAGATAATAGAAATATTATAAACATATAAAACTCATAAATAACTTCTATAATAACTCATAGAATTGTCATTAACAAATTCTCACAAAAATCGTATCTCCATTGAATAAAGATCTCAAATATACCATGCTCACACACACACACTCATTCTACAATATATCTCTCTCACACACACAAAGACATATATATAAGGAATGTGACTCTTCATATGGAGCACTCTTGGCCTTCACTCTTCTTGAGACTCTTCACTATCCTACTCTATGGACTCATGTGCACATGGACTATTATGCACATTTACATTACTTAAATACTTTGCACACTTGTGTATTTATTACATTGCATAAAGTAAATACTCACACTCTAATATAAGATACTATCCTAATCTAAAGATGTACCCAAGGTGGTACATTAGCATGTACCAAATAATATAATATATTACAACAAAAATTTCCTCTCAATTTTATGGAGATGGGCATAAGATAGGATGACGTTATTTTTTTGCTATCACCAAATTCCATCCAATCATTCTTCAAACTTTCCTTCCACCACAACCACCTTGGATGATAGTCTGACGTGGTAAATAATTTATCTTGTGTTGTGGTAGATCTAAAGGTGGTGAAGTCATCCACCAAGTTTTTGCTATCAATGATAATTGTGTCTTCCATACCTTCATTTTGACTCACTTAAAGAGAGAAACCATGGTGTTAATTTGGTCACGGGTAATATATTGAAGAGCCATGTGCACAGTGTGAGCTTCAACTTTCTTAGAGAGATCAAAAGTGAGAGCAAATTTCCTATTTGCTTCCTCCATGGCCAATATTTTTGCAATGTGAATCAACTCTATAGGGTATGTCAAACAATGGTTTTGTAGCGATTTCTCACCACATCGGCTCTATAGGGCATGTTGAACAATGGTTTTGTAGTGAATTCCCACTACACTCAAGGGTTTTGGCCTCAGATAAAAGATAATATAAAGACAAGTTGGCGAAAAGCACTAAAGTCTCGATCAAAGGTAATCACTAATTTGCAAAAGTCCTGAGCAAAAAAGAAAGGCAAAATTTTGAGCACTTACGCAAACCTTTTCTCAAAAGGGAGAAAAGTGGAAGAGAAGGACGATTGGAACAAATAAAGAAAAGATTCTGATAGTAAAAAGTTTTGAAAAGCTACATAGTAGTAAAAGTGAAAAGGTTCCAAGATATAGACTATGTGAAATAAGAACTCCCAAAAAGTAGAACACTAAAATTTTTGATGAAAGATCAAAAGAAGAAACTTTCACAAAATTCTTCTAATGAGAATTTTAATCTGAATGTAAAAGTCTTGAAAAGTCTCGACACAAGCTAATGGGATAAATTTTGACAAACAATCAGTAACTTGCATGGGGATCTAAAAGGACTGGGAGCATGCCATAGTTTAAAGCATAATTCAAAAATCCACCAACTATGAAGAAGGATAATATTAAGTTGCAAAGCAGCAGTAATGGTGCACAAGCTCTCAGGGAGAGTAGGTAAGATGGATTGATGAGCTATTATTAAGAAAGGTAAGGATCACCTGCTAATGTCATTTCAGCTTAGCAATCCAAGAAAGTGGGTGATCTCTTGAAGATAAAGGTATGGTGGTTTTAGTCTTGTACCTAACAACATTGATTATAGAAGGTGCTCTCATTCAAATCCTCATAATCCCTAGAAAGAGAAATTGGAGTTGTCATAATTTCTTGTAATTTTAGAGGAAAATTCTCCATGTTTTATAATCTATATATATTAGTTTTAGTAGCATTGTAAATCATCAACAAGTTATATAGATTTTCCTTCATTTTATTTTGTATAGCAGTACTCAAATCCCTTGGTGGTAGTCCAAACCCCCACTTCTAGCATAATCTTGTAATATTTTCATACTCATATATATACTGGAGGCCTATGACTATTTGGTTCTCCTTGTCATATTTCCTTTATGTATGTATGTTTATGTTTTAGTCTATGCTTATATATGCTTAGAGGAGGAAGTGTTCAAATTCCTAGTTTTTTATTTTGTGGAAAACATCCCAGAAGGGATGCCACTTTTGGGTAAGACCTAAGGAGGTAGGGGTGTCTCTTCCACAAAAATCGCCCAGGGCTCGCACTTGGCCTACCACCTTTGACATACTCAAGGAGCAAACCTGAAACAACAAAAAACAAGAACACACAAACACAAACACAAACACACAAAAAGATTAAAAAAAAACAAAAAAAAACATGCTCCTTGAGTGTGTCAAAAATATAAAGCACAACCAAACACACACAATAAGATTAAAAAAAAAACACAACACGAAACACAGAAAAACACAAGAACAACATAACAAAACACAAACATAGAAAAAAAAAAAAACAAAACACTATAGAGACAACTAACAAAAAACAAAAACAACCAAAACCTAAAAAATAAATAAATAAAAAAAACAACCAACAACAAACAACAAAGAAAAACAAAAACATAGAAAACACTCACACACCAAAACACAAAAACACCAATTAACACAAACATACAGAAACACAAGCACAAGAACAACAAAAACACAAGAACAACAAAAAATAACACAAAAAACAAAAACACAAGAACAACAAAAAACAACACAAAAACAAAAACAAAAAACAAAAAACAAAATAAAACACACATAAATAGAAAAGAAAAAAGAAAAAAGTAGAACACAATAATGACCTCTCTAGACCAATAGACTTTTAAGGCAAGAATCAATAGAGGAAACAAAAGAAAGATAAATTTGAGCTAGGAACTCAAATACCCTGACCGAACCAAAGATAAGCAAAAATAAAGCAAGAAGAAACTACGTACCTCCAGAACTGGAGCCATCCAAAGAAATGATAGAAAGAAAAGCTTCCCTTATTTGTGAAGCTCACCATCTAGGAGGGTGGTTGTAGCAAGTAAGATCACCTTTATCCAAAGACCAATTAGCTAAGGCATCAACACTCTTGTTTAGATATCTGACCATATGATTGTAATCAACTTTCAAAAATCCCATCTGGATTAACTAAATCTTCTCAATAATTTTTTTTTATTCTCCAATCAACCTTATGATTCTTAGGAGTCTTCAAAATATTAATCATGAGTTGAGAGTCAGACTCAACTAAGACCTTTTCCCATACAACCTTAGTAGCCTCTTGAAGGCCTCTAAGGATACCATACCCCTTAACAAGGTTAATGAATAGAATACCCAAATTCTTAGCAAAAGTAAAAACTAGGGAGCCATCTGAAAGTCTACCAATTCCTCCCGCACTAGCTTTTCCAGGGTTCCCTCTAGAGGCTCCATCAGTATTGACTTTACCAAAATTCTTAGGAGGAGGTTGCCAATTCCTTGTTCTATCCATCTTGCAACTACTCGCATTCCCTTTCAGTTGGTTGCTTTTAGAAGAGTTTATCTTCAATCTTTGCATCACTTAATCCCATCTTTGGTGGGAGTTTTGGGGGTGATTAAGGAGCTGATGGACTGATTCAACTAAGTTGGCAATGGTCTTTTTCTAGATATAGTGAATATCCTTCATTTCTTGATTAAAAATTTGGTTGTTCCTTTCATTCTAGATATTCCAAAGAAGAATGGTAGAACCCATCCAAACTAATTGCCTAATAAAATGATCAACACCCTCTTGATTAGGCCAATCCCTCCAAAGTTGTTCAAAAGTAAAAAAATTGTACCGCTCTAAGCCAAGTAAAGTGGCCATTCTCCTCCATAGCTCAAAGGCTAAAGTACACTCGATAAAAAGATGGTTGAGAGTTTCCACATTCTCTCCACACATTTAACATCTAAAAGGACCATAAAAACCAGGCTTCATAAGATGCTCCCCAGTAAGCACCCTGCGACGCAATAAAAGCCAAGTAAAGAACCTCACCTTAGGGCAGAGCTTTTGAACCCACATCTAAGAAAAAATGTTAGATGATTGGTTGGGATTATTATAGCATAAGGCCAAATAAACTGAATACTCATCCTTAGTAGTGTTGTTCCATCCAAAACAATCTTTATCATGGGACCAAGAGAGAGATCTCATATGAATGATGCATTGGATATCTTGTCTTTGCCTTTCTAAGATTTAAATAAGCCAGTACTCAATAGAGATCCAATATCTACCAAACTTTAAATTACGACTATGATACTGATAGTAATTAACCACCTTTATTTGGTAAAGCTCTCCATCCAAGTCCACGAGGGGAGATAAGATTTGATTATATGTTAATGAGGTGCCGTGACACCTGGTGTGACGAGGTAGAAAAGATACGAAGATAATTTGGTACTTGAGGAGCATGGTTACTTACGTAAGCCCAATCGATAAGTACTACGTCGTTTAATTAAAAAAATTGTCTGAAATTTCAGGCTTTATGTCTGGGTACCTATTGCTTGGTCGAATTTGTCAATGGCTGAATATTGCCAGAGGTAGGCAAAAGTTAATAAATTATTTATACAGTTACCCGGTGCAAAGTACCGGAGTCTGATGGTAGTACCAGAAGTGAAGGAGATCGTTGGAAATATATAAATATGTATACATTTCCGCAGAAAGCTGGACCGAAGAAACATGAATGATCATGTGAAAAAGTTGTACTTGAGTTTGGAAAAGAAATAAAAAATATACTTGAATTTGGAAAAGAAATAAAAAATATATCATAATAAAACATCAATTTGAAAACTAAAAATTTTAATTATAAATTGTCAACCTATCCATATTAACGATGTTTTTTTGGTTGCATATGAAATTCGGGAAGGGAATTGGGGAGTTTGTTGGTAAACATTCAGTCTATCAGGTGAAGTTAGTTGTAGATGATAAAGCACAGTTTTGAAAGGGTTAATCAGTTTATCTTTTTTGGATGAAATTTTAGGGTGTATTTACCAAAATTTAAATTTTGGTTTTTTTAAAGAAATTTATATTTTTGGTTACAATCACTATTTTTAGTAATTATCACGGTTCAAACTTGTAAACATTCAGGTCTATCAACCAGTCTATCAGTTTCAAGGGAAGTTGGTTGTAGGTAAAGCAACCAATCCAACCAGTCTATCCTTTTTGGGTGAAATTATATGGTCTATTTACCAAAATTTAAATTTAGATTTCTTAATAAAAATATAAATAAATAAATAAATATATATATATATATATATATAGAGGAGAGTTGTATAGCCATATTTATCCATTTCTTTCTTGTTACCCTAAGCTTTAAACTAGAGTAGATTATAAAGGGAGCCAGCCCTCTCTGGATATTAGTACAAAGGACATTTCTTTCCTCCGACCTTTAAATGTTGGTCGGTTCTAGGGTGCACAAAACACAAATTTTATAACTAAGCAAATTCATGACCAATAGTTTTTTGGCATGCTTGATGGGACCATCAAAAGGTTCCACTTTCAATAGTATTGAGGTTTTGATGTTTGCCTTTGTACTGCATGATTAGAATATCTAGCAACTCAACTTTACCTAGAAGCCTTCAAACGTGAAGTGAGCGAAAGCTTTCTTCATGATCACAATATTGAAGGCCAAAAATCTAGAAGACCCCATTGAGTTTTATGAACTTGACACCCAATTGCTAGGAGAACACCCTAGGTTAGTTACTCCAGTTGTTCCATCAAGTATAACATCTTCATAGTTAGTTGGTGTGTTTTTTGTTCCTACGAGGCTTGCTAGTACAGCTACTAGTTTTCTACCTCCTCTACCACACACACCAGTCCACATGGCTCAAAATCCACTACCATAGCCACCAAGGTAGTTTCCAACATGGAACTAATCTGGACCTCTAAATCTACCAGCTCATAACCTGACCGCACAAGTGACGATGAAGGCTTTGCCAACATATGACGGTACCAGAAAGACGACCTATGAGCATGTTAAAGATGTAGCTATTTTAGTGACAATTCATAGCATCACAGACAATAATATAATGGTAAGATTCCTTATTCTCTCCCTTTGAGGAAAATTGTTTTACTGGTATCGTTCGTTACAACCTACAACCATAACCACCTGGGACCAGTTGACTAAAATGCTAATTAAAGGATTCAATGAAAAAGTGGATCCTTTTTCCCTGCTGCATCAGTTCACTATTATTCAAAGGCATCCGTAGGAAGAAATCATGGACTTCAATATTAGGTTCACCTAAACTTGGCATAGGGTTCTTGATGGTCTCCGATCGACTCCCGAACAAGCAGCCTTTTACTACCTCTGAGCTTTCAACTCCGACATTAGTATGGTCATCCGATAGTCCAATACCAATACATTTATTAATCTGTATTCTACGATACAAAATATTGAAGCTGATCAGATTGCTATCAATAAGCTTCCACCAAAAATGGCCATGCCTATTTTCCCTGACATTTCATAATATTTGTATGCTAATGTGTCTTCTCAACCTTTGCCAATGTCACCCATGTATCCAATTCCTTAATATAATCCAACCACATCCCAAACCATAGTGATAGTTCTTATCCCTCAACTCCCTGCTCCAGCCATTTCATAGTTACCAGCATCAGTTCCATTCCTGGTTCTACCATTTCCACTTGTTCCATTACCATTACCAGCTCCTCCAGCACCTACAAACCTTGATCGAAAAGACAAGGTGCTAAAGGAATTGCAGTCCATGAATTCAGCCATAAGGGTGATTAGTAACAAAATTATAGTGATCAAAAGAAAGTAGGTTGAAAATGATTTTAGATCAAGGAGATTTCAACCACCGTCGATCACCAAAGAACAGGTAGTTGCTCCCATCAAAGCTTCTAAAAGAGGTACTATCATGCTTGCAAATGAGGAAGTTGGCCCATTAGAAAGAATATTCTGGTGTTCTACCTGTAACGACCCACATGGCTAAGACACCTACATGGTTCATTTGAACTATGTGTAGACACTGGTAGATAACTCTTCTAGTATTCAAGTCAACATGATCATAGAAGTTGATCATAACTTCATGGTCCCATGCTGAATTTGGATAGCACTCCTGTTAGAATGATGGGGGTGATCAAAGATATTCTGATTGTCTTACATAGCATGTCCTAGATAACAGTCACTCAAGAAGTTGTGGTATATTTGGAACCATACATTAGCATGTGTCTATCAAGGGAATTCATAGCCAAGTTAGAAGGTTATCTATCTCTAGACTATTCTCACCTAGAGATTCCATTCAAAGGGAGGATAATATAGATTTACAACGAGAAGCCATCCTCGTATCATATTAAAAATATTGAAGAAGAAAAGGTTGTAGATTCGGTCAATATGGTGACTGAATAACTGGAGGGGATAGAGATGATGGAGGAAGCTCTAGATTAGCTTTTTTTAGAGGAAGATTTTTTAATGCTTGATTTCAATGTAATGATGGAAACCAAAATTGGTTGTTACACCATTACTAAGCCTGAAAAGGTTGAAGCAAAGGTGTCTTATGATCTAGTTTCCACATCTAACCAACTATGGAAAATGTAATTTGATGGTGTTAGATGCAATAATGGTGTCAGAGATGAAGTAGTATTTATCTCTCCTAGAATTTAGAAAACATATTCATACCAATTTACCTAGAGCTATACGAACAATGTTGCCAAGTACGAAGCACTGTGCTTGGGCCTGAAGAAAGTAGAAAAGCTCAGGATTAAACAACTATAGATTTTTAGAGATTCTAAGTTAATTTTCAACCAAGTGACCAGCAAGTGCATTTTGAAGTAGCTCTACCTAAAGGTATACCGCAACAAGGTATGGGATCTATTTGAGTAATTTATTGCATTAAATATTCAAGCGATTTTGCAAGAATGAAATAAACATGTAGATCTTCTAGCATCCCTTGGTGTGAACTTCTCTTCTATTGAGCATGTGGTAAGAAAGCCTAAGACTGTAAGGTTAATGTATAGACCTTCAATATCTGGAAAAAATAGAGGGAAGGACGCTGGACAAAGATGAAATTGAGGGTTTAATCCAACTCAAAAACAATCACATTCTAAAAGGATTTATCACTCTTGAGAGCCTCTTTGATCAGAATGATAGAGCAAAAAATCATAGAATCAAAGTGGATGAGAAAGAGTATACTGAGCTAAAGTATACTGTCATCCAGTCGCATGAAGAGAAGTATAATTTTATTGAGAAGCAAGTCTACGTAGTTATGAAATATTTGAAGTAATTTTGGTACTTTGTTTTGCAGAGCAAGACAATTGTTTATGTCATTCATCCAGATGTCATAAGTTTCATTATTCAAGGCAAGCTTGGTGATAAGATAGCCAGATGGGTTTCTAAAATTTAAGAGTTTGATGTAGATATTTGGCCAACTAAGCTATTTTGTGGTCGAGCACTCTGCCAAAAGCTTACCAAGAGTGTTGCTTCTCAATCAGTTGATTTTAAGTCTGATAATACACTGAGAGTAATCTTGCTAATCAAGATTTGATTGGTCGTGATTAGACAAAGGACCTTATTGAATATTTTAACTCTGGTAAATGTTCATCACACCTTAACTCCTCAGAGATAAGGAGATTCAGACTGCAAGCCCTTAAGTATGTGTTGTTACCAAGTGGCTTGTTCCACAAAAATATTGATGGAGTCCTTATCAGATGCATTAAGGAGATAGAGAAACAGAGGATTCTATAGGAGTTTCACTCTAGTCTATCATACAACCACTATGCATGAAGGCTTGTGGCACTTAAGATCCTTAGAGAAAGATATTTTCTGCCTACTCTCCTTTTAGATGCATTCAAAATCAATCAGAACTATGACAATTGCCAAAGATATGTCGGTAGAAGTAGGAAGGCATCTTTGCCTCGTCATCCTATATAAGTCGAAGATCCATTTCAACAATGGGGCTTAGAATTTATTAGGGTTATTGATCTCAATTCTTCTACCCAACACAAGTATATTCTGACTGCAACAAACTATTTCACCAGAAGGGCAGAGGCCATTTCGACGAAGAAGGCAAATCAAGCCACAGTTATCTCCTTTTGGAGAGGTTAATAACCCACTTTAGCATCTTGGATGCAATTGTGACAGATAATGAGACCCCTTTTATTGGTGCTAAAATCAGCAAATTTGCAAGTAAATATGGCATTTATATGAAAACATCTTCTAATTACTACCTGCATGGGAATGGCTTGGCCGAATCTACCAATAAGAACCTATTGAGAATTTTAAAGAGGGTCCTTGGAGACAACAAGAGGAGTTGGCATCTACTGATGAACCAAGCCTTGTGGGCAGATCACATCTCAGTCAATAAATCAATTAAGATTTCCCTTTATTCTTTGGTTTACGGTAAGGAGGCAGTTTTACCTATACACATTGAGTTGCCTATCCTCTGAACCTTGCAGATGCTCACTAATGAGAATGTCAAATTTGATCCTATGAGAACCAAAATAGCATAGCTCCTGCAATTAGAAGAAAAAATAGAGAAGGCATACAATGCTTTCATGGAACATGCCAGGACGACACATAAATGGTTCAGCAAGAAGACATCTGAAAAGGCATTCAAATTCGGAGATCTACTGTTAAAATGGAATGTGGATAAAGCAAAGTTGGGCAAGCATCATAAGTTTGAAGTTATATGGGAACGTTTGTTTCATATTTTGGGGGTAAACTTAGTTAACGCCTATTATCTTCAGTACATGGATGGTCGAGAAATTCCAATTTTGATAAATGGTCTTCATTTTAAGGCCTATCATTACTAAAATTTTTGAAGAACAAGTATGTATATATGTATAGATGTTTTCTTTTATTTTTCAAGTATTTTATGCTTATATTAAAAAAAAGAGTGATATTATTCTATCTCTAACAAGTGATTTTGCCCCGAAAACACGTCCTTAGTGATAACAATTAATTTCACCCCAAAAAGCATTTTCAAGGCCTCATTTTTAATTTTGGGTAAAAATCATTTAAATAGCTTTTGGTAAAGTGAGTACGGAAAAAATGGTGAAATTATTTTATTAATGGAGAAAAAAGGGTGAATAAGCATATAATAAAAAAATAATATATATATATATATAAAGAATAAAATAAAATAAGATTAAATATAAAAAAAAAGGAAGATTTAATTTCGTCCCAAGTTTAATTTGACCATGCAGTTTTTTTATTTTGGGGGGCGAAATACTATTTCGGAGCGAAACTCCCAGAATGTAAAAAGCAAAATAAATTAAAATCTCATGCTTTTTTAAGTATCCCAGTTTGAAAAATATTTTTCCGACAAAAGAGGGAGGGGTGAAATTAGTTTTAATTGCTTTTCAAAAAAAAAAACAGTGGCAGTTAAAAGCTTGTTTTTTAGCAAGGCACTTTTTGGAGCGAAATTGGGAAAGAAGAATTAGTTTAAAAGGGTAGCCAAGCTTGTGGATTTTCCAAGAAAACATGGAGGATGATTTTTGAGCATGAGATAAACGAAGAACCAGGTTGCAGGATTGTTTTTTCCTAATGAAAAGTTTTAGAAAAGAAAGTACACCTGGGAGACATTTTTGCAAGCATAGAACTATTTCAAGGCATCCAAGTGACGTTTTCAGTCGAACTGGTTTTGAAGAGATTTAACTTTTATTTATTCACCTTGGATTGACGTTGTTAAGTTCTAAGGCAACAAATGATTTATTTTTATCCTGAGGAGTGTCCTTCATTGACACCTAATATTTCTCATTCCCGAAGCTAGTCGTTGACATCCAAATTGCACTTTTTAAGATTGAAGGCGGCCAAAGCACGAGGTTCAAGGAAGATTTTGAGTGAAAAGGATGCTAGTGATAGTTACAAAATTATGAAAAATTGTGCCTGGCAATAGAATCAAGGTGCACGTTCATCCAACTTATCTAAAAATTAGTACATGCATTAAATTTGGTAGTTGAAGGCACAACTTATAAATTTGGTCCATCCTTGGCTTGGAGGTAAAAAATTTTATATGTTTTTTGGAGCATTGCCACGTTTAGTTGCTTGAGTGTAGGAATTATAGTATGTTCAAGTTTTATCGAAGATGGGTAAAAAAGTTGTAAAATCGAAGAGCGTTGATGAACCGAAGAAGGTTCAGAAAAAATTTGGAGGAGGAAAGAAGTCCAAAAAATCTAGCCAAAATGAGAATACTGACCTGGATCCACATTCTGATCCACTAGCTCAAGTTGGAGACTACGTTATTTCAAATTAAGGTATTGATAAATTGCGCCAGGACGTAGATGTTGTAGTCAGACAAGAGTTGATGCCAAAGAGTCCTCTCACCATCGCATATCATGCTCACCTTTTCTGGTATTTGTGTACACCGATACATTTTTACCCAGAGTTGGTGGAGGCAATTTCAATATTTTATAATCTCGACATCAGAGCTATCCCAAATGCACAAGGAAAAGTATTTTTTACTATTTCATCTAATTATGTCTAGGAAGCATTTGCTTATGGGATTAAACCTCCTTCAGATTTTGTTTTTAAGAGATTGCATCTTGGTGAACAAGAGGAGAAATATCAGTCAACAAGAATGTTGCATCATTTTATGGAGACCCAGCTAATAAAGATGCCCCAAAATGGTGAATTGATGACTTTATCGAAGCCATTGATAGATTTCAAGAGCCCAAATTTACTTTCTATGGTGATTTGGGTTGTGGATCTCTCGAATGATTTGATAGTGCACAAGTGGCAAGTGGTATTGGTACAATGCATTTTCAGGTCAAATTTTATGCCCCTACTACAATGATAGTGAGGACAAACACCATTTTCTTTGATTGGGCTAACTATATTTCTAGAAGGATGCATTCGCAGCTAGAGAAAATGCAGAGTGAAGAAACCATGTCATTCGGACACACATCACTATTAATATGGTATTTCTTCTTTCACATGTATCAGAAATTTTTTTTCATAGTAGTTAGGTAGGTTGACAGAGAAAATAGAATATTTTCAGTATATTTATGGACCTCTAGCTTGTCAAGGAAAGAATCATTTTATAATTTTAACCGCTTTTTTGTGGGCCTTTTCATGGAGCTAATTTACAGCAAATGTGAGAGGGTACTAAGGGCAATGAGAGAAGAAATCATCCCAAAGGAGAAGGGCAATATATTTTTGCTAATGTAGTGTATTGTTCTCCATATTTTTGGCTATATTGGCAAGCCATTTCTTCTTCCATACTTTTCTATGAAACACCTTTTTACATTGGAAGTCATTCATCAGCATGATTTTATCAATGATATTCATAGGACGGGATGAGGTAAAATAACCACATGCCCTATTTGGAGGCATTGAGATGAACCAGGTGGGCCAAAATCAGTTAATTACTGAAGCCCTCTATGACATCGATATGGTGGAGTTGTTGCAACAATAGAAGTATGATCCTTTGGATCGCTTCATGGAGCTAATTAAGGCCAAGAGTTTTCATTTTTTCCCTAGGCCAGACATTGATCATGATCGAAATAATTTGGAGGGGCATGATTTGGAATGGTACATGGAAAATATGATGTTACTCCCACCATGGCATGACTTTTATGAAATGGAGGTTGAATATAATCCTACAGTGCATAAGCATCAGATTCCTTCTCTAGGGTTATTTAGTCAGATGAAGGAGTACCTTCCCAACTGGTCTGAAGAAAATATTACTAACTTGTGGATTACGAGGGCCCATTGAGGGAAAATCGCATCGCCATACGACTTGGTGATGGATGAAACATTTTTGGAAATTTATGATGAGTTTTATACCAGTTATCAGTAGATCACTTTCATTGGTATTGTACCTCAAAGTTTTCAAAAATCTAGCAGTGAGAGTGTGGCCGAAGAAGAACAACTCATAATGTAAGAGGTGTCACTTTTAGAATAAAAATAAATACAAGTGCGATATGAGCCACTACAGCATCGAATGAGAAGTAAGCAGGAAAAACTACCCATTATAAATATCTCCAAAAATCCAAGGAGTGGCATAGTTTCATCAAACCCTCCCCATGTAGTTTTGATTGTATAGACAGAGGTTCTAGAGGCTATCCCCTTGGTCCAAATAGAGCCATTGATCCAAAGTGTTGAGATTATCAATCTTGAAGAGGACATTACAGTTGAACCAAAGGACCAAGTGGAAAAGGAACTAGTGTCACAACCACTTTCACCCTCATAGGCTCAAACGATGTCAAATCCCAAAGGTATATTTTCTCTCTCTTCTTCCATTCTTGATCAGTTAGTGACTATCATCTCTCATCCTCTAGTTTCCACTTTTGTTTCACCTCCATTCGGTATGCCTTCCACCTTCATTTTACTCCATATTTCTTAGCCACCAATCACCAATTCTCCCTCTTCTTCTATTCATGTTTCTTCTACTTTCCTTTCTTTCAATTCTTTTGGATTTGCCCCGAAGCCATTTTTGCTTCCTATATCCTCCATTCCAATAACCTTCGTTACAATTGTAAGAACACAAGCTCCTCTCCAAGTGAGTGTGATCATAGTTGAACCTCTTGTTTTTGTTTCCATAACCACCTCCATTTCATCAACTATTCTCACTATGTCAATTTTCACTTCCCTCGAGCCAAATCCACAATAGGCTCATTTCTCTTTTACTACATTTTTGGAGCTACATATGTTGCTCGAACCAGAGATGGAGGTTGTACCAGAATGACCTATTGTAGCAAATATCAGCCAATATTACCTAAGTTCATCATAGTGGTTGAATAGCCATAAAATAAGGGAGGCTCTAGCACCAGCAAAGCCATTAAAGAAAGTTGCTTTTAATCCAAACACTATGGAGGCCCACACAGTGAAAATGTTCCCCCATGTTCAAAAACCGCAAGGAGAGATGGCTTTGAGTGATTACACTTATGAGTTCATCACCAAGGATCATACAAGGATTGACACTATAGAGAATATGGAGAAAATTCAAGTAGATACGAGCTCCCTGTACCTGCATGGTGAACACTATAAGAAGTGATTTTCGAGGTTGAGGCGAAGATCGTCGAATTGGAGGAAACTTTGGCTAAAACTCGAGCTCGGTTGGAATCTGCAAAGTCCAAGGTGACTCTTTGGTAGAAGAAGGTGAAATATTTGGAAGAGATAGTTTAAAAGCACTAGAAGGCCAAGTAAGGAGTAGAATATTAGGTTCAGACCTTGGAAGGTCAAATCTAGAGTTTGTAGGATCAACTAGTCGCAAAAGCGACATAGGTGATTGTTTTGACTAAGGAAAAGGTCAAGGATGCATGCATTCAGTTGCTTGTTGAATATAAAATCATGGTAGAAAAGCTGACATAGGTCCCCATGTACCTTCACAAGATATAGGCAGTCATCTCATATGGTCAACATATAGTGGAGTATGGCGAAGAGCACCTGGAGCCCATCCTAGTGAAGGCAATGCAAATTTAGGTGCTAGCTAAATTAGATATCAAATTCTATCCCATGAGCATCATGGTCTGAGCTTGGGTAAATTTTAAATTCATACTATGCCAGTATTTTTCTAAGTTGGATCAGGTCAAAGAGGCTTGTAAGCTACTTGATGTGTTTGAGCAGGAGAGAAGAGTTTCAACACTCTACTTTAATGCCATAGCTAATAATGGTTTCCCCAGTTTCACTGATGATAAAAGGAACATTCTATCAAAGGAGGACCTGGAAGAAGTATGGGCAATTGTTTTTATGATGCCTCAAAATTTGATGATTGGAACGAGCCTCTTAATGAAGACCATGTGCTACCCCTGATGAGGAAACTTACATGCATTGAATCTGGCTTGCTGGAGCTCAACCAATGAGCAAATTACATTGATATGGAGCAAGTGGAGACTTTTAACTACCTTCTCTTAATGGCCCAAAGTTGATCAGTGGAGATGGTTGGACTAAGGCTATTATGGTGTATGAGGCTACAGTCGCTCATCTTTTGGATCAGGAAGAAGTTGCAGCAAAGGAGGCCGAGGAGCAAAATATCAAATCAAGCAACAAGAAGTCAGATGCACCAAGTGGAGTGGACACCTAAGCCCAATGGATAAAGTTTTGGGTTCAATTACATCCATACGAGTTGGATACCCTGAGAGCCACCATAAATATTGGCAGTTTTGTCACTTTGCCACATTAAATTTTGTTTAAACTTTGATTGTAAATTTTTTTGATAAAATGACTAAGGGAAAATGCTATAGTTTTTGCCATCTATTTTGCTGTAATTTTTATTGCTTTGCTCATTTTTAAATAATATTGTTGTAAAAATGAAATGGAAGCACTGAGCAGAATGCAATGTAAGAATGTGTTGAAGAACACTTTAAGAGATAAAAACGTCGACAAAAAATTAATTTAAAAGGAAAAGCACCCAAAAAATGAAGGAGCAAACTAGTTTCGCCCCTGGTAAAGAGCAAAAGTCTAAAGCATAGCAAAAGAAGATATTTCTCCTCAAATAAGGCAATGGTGGTCGAGTTACATGGAAAAAGAACAAACTTGGGTGCTTTTGCCCCATAAGAGAGCATAGATCGTAAAAGAAAGAAGTTTAAAAGGAAGAAGGGAAGCAAATTAGTTTCGCCTCAATTGAGGGACGAAAATCGCTTTCGTCCCTCTTGGAGGTGAAACATAATAAATTAGTGATTTCTTCCAAAATGAATAAAGGGGCGAAAGTCGTAAGTTTTAAGCAAAGGGGTAAAATAGTCGTAAGTGTAAAATGATGGAGCAGAGTGCTTTTGCCCCGAGGGGCAAAACTCTTTGTCACCTCTCTTTGGGGCAAAAAGGCAATATCAAATATTTTAAAACAAATGAAAGGATTGACGTCATGGGGCCCTCTTTCAATTCATTTGGTATTTTTACCCACAATGGGGTGAAAATAAAAAATAGCGCTTGGTGTGAGTCTAAGAGTGTGGTCAAAGTCAAAAGTGCCCTGTTGAGAGGCACCATGTAGTTTTGCCTCCCTAAGGTGTGAATTGACATTTTCAAGCAAAATTTGTGTGAAAGAAGATTGTAACACATCTATCAATAATAAATTTTGACGTCGCCTCCCAAAGAGGGCGAAAATCCTTGTCGCCTCCCATAAAGGGTAAAATTACTACAATGTTTCTACAATTCAAATTATGATTTCCTTTTGGGGGTAAAATCACCAGGACATTGAACAGACTTCTATTTTCACCCGATAATGCTTTGAAAAGGTTTTTCACCCCATTTTTGGGTGAAATTAATACTTTGCATTTATTCTCAGAAGCATTGATTCCCAAGGTGCCATTTTTGCAGATTCTCTCGAGAGGAGTCAAGGAATGACATAATTTAATTCTAGGAGTAATGCAAATACATTTCCATAATTTTTACTTCAAATTTGTAATATTAGATGCCATTCTGGTTCATTTCCAATGCACCGCCCATCGACCTTGTTGTTCTCAAGATAAATTTAATGCTCAATGGAATTTTTTTGGTGAAGGCAGAGTTCCAAGGTGCAAGGGGGAAGCGAATTCAACGACCAAGATCCTAATTTTCAGGTGACTTTGCCACGTCCCAATGCACCGATGCTCAAGGCTACTTTCCATCATTTAATCCTACTGATTTTCCCATGTGATTCTCCCACCAAAATAGGATTGATATTTCCATAAAATTATTTTGACTAGAACATCATTGATGCTAAGGAGAAAATTATTCTCGTTGGTTTTTTATCTACCGGCATATTGTTTGAATGTGCATTAAATGAAAGAGGCACAACCCTCTATAAATACTAATCATTTTCATGTAAGAAAAAATGATGGACACTCTATAGAAAAACACTTCAAGTTTTTTGCGTCAATAGAAAGACTTTGGCTTATGGTTCTATGAATGGTGTTGCATTTGATGATCTTATGTATGTCATTTTTTATTATGTTCATCTCTGTTATTTTTTGTGTTTAAATTTTACATTTGAACTTAATATCTATGGGTGAGGGAGTGAATTCTAAGATGCTCTTTGGAGTTTATCTTTGCAAAATTGTAAGTAGTTCCTATGCTTTCTCTTCTATTGCATGCTAATCACTACTTGATTTGCATTTCGATTGTTTTTCTATCCTCATACTATACTTTTGGCTTATAGCCATATTTCTCCATTTCTTTCTTATTACCCTAAGCTTTAAAATGGAGTAGATTAGAAAGGAATCCAGCCCTATCTGGAGATTGGTACAGAGGACATTTATTTTTTTCGACCTTTCAATGTTGGTCGGGTCTATGGTGCACAAAATGTAAATTTTATAACTAGGTAGATTCATGACCAACAGATTCTTATCTAGATATAATATAGTTATTATTTATGATGCCTATGGGTGGCTACCATATCTTTCTCTTTTTCATCCTTTTTTATGGATTTTGTATAAGAATTGAGTAAAGGGATTGCTTCTATTAGTTTCTAGAAGTAGATGTGAATTCCAATACATTAATAGTGAACCCATTGGTGTATTGCTTACACAATGGAACATAATTATTTCTTATATGTGAATTTCTAATGAATAAAAGTATTGAATATATATAAATTATAGGCAATGGCGTACCAATGTTGAATTAGGATGGTGTCAATTATATAGTTAAATGCATCAATTTCATTCTCAAAATAATGAATGATGTTTGGCATGGCTAGCACTAGCACTATACAAAATTATTTTTTTAGTTCATTGAATGCATTTTTTGGTAATTAGTCCATCTAAGGGAGGATTTATCATGCCTAATCTAGTTGAGTGATAGAGATACATGTGAGAAGCCTAGGAAAAACAAATGATATCATTTTTTTAAGCCCAAAAAACTTTTTACCATGATTATGATGATAATGATAGAACATTCATGTATGAATTTAAACTTTTTAGGGTCTACATGAATAGCATGGTACTCAATCATTGAGATATTGAATGTACACATAACCATGTTAGCTTGCACATTGTGTTGGCATAAGGTATTCAAAACTAGTTGCATATGTCCAACATGTTCTCCCATGTATTTATATATATAATAATGTAATTCAAGTAGAGAATGGATAAATAATTGATGAACAATCTATACTCATCAAGTGAATAAAGTTGGCTAACATATTTAGTTAGACAAAAAGTCAAAGCAATGTGTCCGTATGTGAGATTGGTTAATTGTAATGTAATTATGCATTATAATGGAAAGCTTCTTAGCATGAGTAAGTGACTCTAGCTAGACCATGAGAAGCATACATTTATGAGCATGATAAATTAGCTTCTTGTATTGCATAGTCATAGCAATCATTACCTTTATCTTGGGTAGTTATTTAGAGGAATTGTATTTTATGTATTCAATATACATACACCATTGCTAAGTATAAGCCTAGTATGTTGCCTTATGATCAAAGAAATAAGGTATATTAAGTAATATTTCAAATATTTCCAGTGACAATATGTTCATGGGTGATGGTAGACCACATGATCTTGGTCCCAAACTCAAAGGTATATTGCAACTTAACCTTGATTGTATTTCTTAGTTATAACCATTTAAGGGAGTAAGAATGAGGGTGCATGTTGGTATAGAAATTCAAGTGCTTGAGATTGTGTTGATAAATATTGTATGGTTTTTAAATTAGACGATGATGTGAAGTGGATTTGCTATTGACCTAGCAAAAGGAATAGAATTATTGCTTATATCCCTCAAAGTCATTTTATCTAAAGGCATTACTTGACTATCGAGAATCGATGCTCAAGTAGGTGGATTATATCTACTTATTGCTATCTAACATATATGTGTAGTCAAGGATGTTGGTATAAATAACTAGTGATTTTTATCATGCTTGATTATCATAATTATTATGCATGTGTATTAAGGGGTTGTATCACTTATCTCCAAATTTCAATCTTCTCTTCTTATGCAATCAAATGCTTTGGCTTCTATCACAAGGGAGAATTGTCGGTTATGATATCTTAGGTTATGGTGGCCTTTGAAGAAGCGATGTCAATTTTGGAACCTGCTAATATTAAATGGGGCTATATAAATCCCTTTAATTTTGACTAGGACTTCTCCTCCAACCTATTTATAAACTAGTAAGCTTGTACCAAAATATCCATAAAAAAAAACTTTGTATAAAAAATGAGAGCTTGTAACAAAAAATCCATAAGAAAAATCTTTGTATAAAAAATGAGAGTGATAGTGAAGGGTATCAATGTACTTGAGAACTTAATTTTCCCTCATCAAAGATATGTAGATGAGCAAGGATGTCATTAAGCTCATCTATGTACTACTAGACATATTTCTCATATTGGTGAAATAACATATATAAATACATTTACTCATATTTATAATGTTCAAAGGGTAGAAACAAACACGTGTAGTATCAAAAAACACCTTTCAAAGATAAAAAGTGGATTTATGATAAGCATTGGTAATCTCCCACCAATACAAGACATATTTGGAAATGTTAAGTGATACAAAGAAAATTTTATCGACATGAGTGAATCAATTGGTAGAATATAATAAAACTCTAATTATTAGAGCTATTCATTCAACTCCTCAATGTTGATATTATTTTAGAAGACTAAAATATTAATATTATTCACATCTTAAAAGGATTGTGTCTCTAAAAAGTAAAAGTGGAGGTGATCGGTAGACACATCTAAAGCATGAGATCACAAAATTGCGTAGATAAAGTTCCTCTAAATTTCTTCCAATGCATCCTTGATGAACTTATGGACATATGGGGCCTTGGAATCTAAATAATTTATATATTTGACCATATTATTATGTGAGTGATGTTCTTATGGATGCTTAAACATGAAACTAGGTGTGACATATTCTTTCTTGTACCATGTTCATGCATGAGGAGACATATGAAGCATAATAAAAGGCTTGTATTCATGCCAAAAAATAATAATTTTAACAAGGACAAGATTATGACAACAAATACAAGAGTGTGAATATGGCTATACTATTAATATTTAATGTTAAGAAGTATTGAAGTAATGACATGGATAAAAACTCCTTAATATAGATAGTGAGGCTAAGTAAGTTATGCTTAGTGCCATGCAACATAATTAAACATAATTAACACATTATCATCCAACATGACATTATATGGAAAATAAAATAACTAAGAAGGAATAAAGACGTAAAAATAAAATACTATGTAGATAAATGGAAAGTTTTAGTTATATATAACGTAGATGGAAATTAATGATGATGAGTTCTGCAGTGTTATTTTAAGCTTCCAGGTTGGCTGGTAGAAGGGAGAAGATCAGGAAACTGGGTCGAAACTGTATTGCAGCAGAAGGGAGAAAATCGACTTGTTTTTTTTGGTATGGTTTGTTACTGTGTTTTGCTAAAACTTGTGTTTCTAAAGTTTTAATCTGACTTTAAAGTTTATTTTTGCCTTATTTTGTGTAATTTAAGGGTTACAATAGAAAACCCTAATAGAAGGCTTAAAAAATAGAGAGTGCTTGAAATTAAAAAATTAGGGTTTACAAGGGGGGAGAATTCAATGGGAGAATCCTCGATAGGAGGGTTCACATAGGGGACTTTTGAGGGAAGTATTTAGAGCCCCAAGGGACCTAATATGCAATCCTTTGTGCAAGCAGTCAGAGGCAGTAATGGAAAGATAAATGACATGGGAGAGCAGGCTCAAAAAATCCTACAAGTCATAGGTAAAAAAAAGAAGATTGAAGCTGAACAAGCTAAAAGAAATGGATGTTTACCTCAGATAGAAACAATTCCAGTGCTAGAAATTATAGAAGAACTCATAGTAGATGATATTGTGTATAAATCCAAGCATGCCTTAATATGCAAGTTTGTGGAACTTCGACCTTATGCAAGGTTCTTGTACTCTTGGGCCAGAAATCATTGGGCACCATAAGGGGAATTGGATAATTTCAAATTATCGAATGGATACTTTGTAGTTGAATTCACAATGATATCTGATAAGGACAGAGATTTTGAGGGTTGTCCATATAACATAGGCCCTATAGGTCTATTCATGCAACCATGGCGACCCACTTTTGATCCTAGAACTGAACCCTCGATAGCCCCAATTTGGCTAAAATTATTTTTACTTCCTTTAGAATACTGGAAAGAGGAAATTTTGGAGTTGATAGGTAATCTCTTGGACAAATACATAGGCAGATCAAGAGAATCAACGGAAGGAGGATCAGCAGTGTATGCCAACATTTGTGTGGACATGGACTTGGGAAAACCATTGCCAACGAAAATTGATCTCAAAGTCGGAAGGAATATATGGAGATAACAAATAGACTATGAATCTATACCTTTCAGATGTAGAGCATGTCATGAATACAGATATTTGGTGAGAGGCTACCCCAAACTAGCCAAAGGAGAGATAAATTCAACGAATCCAAACCCAGGAAACCAACCTCAGTAAAAATAAAATGAACAAGGATTTCATATGGTTATGAGAGAAGGAACAAAAAATAATAACCAGGAAAGAGGAAGAAATTAGCAGAAGGGAGGAAATACAAATCAACGGCAAGAAGGAAGAGCTCCATCCAAAAAATATGAGATCCTCGGGCTAGATGATCCAATGGAAGGATAGGAACTACCACGCTCAAATAAAATAGAAAATATAGAAAAATCGGTAGCAGAAGAGGTTAATCATACACAACATACAGATACAGAAAAACAACAATACCTAAAAGTAATGAGAGGGGCAGAAGAAGGATAATCCATACAGGTACAACTTGCATCAACCAAAGAACAATAGATAGAATATAAAGAGTAGCCACAACCATGGCGACCCACTTTTGATAAGGGGCCCTAGTATTGTTTAATAAATAGCCACATACATCTAAGGAGGTAATTATGGGAATAGCAGATAAAAACAGAGAAAATCCAACCCTTGGGATAAGCCAAATGGAGAAAAGGCTAAAAAATGCAAACTCAGGTAGAAAGACAAACAAAGAAAAAATACAACAACAAGGAGAATAGTTGAGAGAGGCAGGCGTGGTTAAACCCATAGCCAACTTCTACAACACGGGTTTCCAATGATTATACACACATGGAATGTAAGGGGATTAAACAGTCACTCTAAACAATTGGTTGTTAAACGTATGATAGAAGATAACCACCCAGATGTGGTTTTATTACAGGAAACTAGAGCATCACTGGAAGCAATGCAAACAATATCCAAGAGATGTTGGAGGAATTGAGACTATGAGGCCCAAGCTTCCCATGGTTTCTCCAGGAGAATGGCCACTTTATGGGATAGAGACACTTTTCAACAGGTAGGAGTAGAATCAGCTAGAGGGATATTGATGACCAGATTGAGAGATAGAGAATCACACTCAGTCTGGCTAATTATTAACTTTTATGGGATGAAGTGCAGGAATAAGAAACCCAATGGAATTCAATCCAGGCTATTAGAGAAGCTTACCCAGAAGATAGGTTCCTGGTGGGTGGAGACTTCAATGCCAAGATGTCAGTGAATGACCAAGAGGGAGGTCTAAATCATCTCAGTGAGAAGGACAAACTCTTGATTGTCCAAGCTAATAATCTAAATCTTATTGACATTCCACCTCCAAGATTTGGTACTACTTGGACCAATAAAAGGAAATGAGACCAACCAATAAAATCAAGATTAGATAGGATATTGATAGAGGAAGAAATTCACTAGTTATGGAGCTGTCATTCAAAAATCATAAACCTATTATCTTCTGATCATTTCTTGGTACATCTAAATATCACAAATAGAATACCCCAATCCAAAAACCGCCCCTTCATATTTGAGAAATTTTGGCTTCTAAACCTTACCAGAGTTAGTTCAACAATGGTGGAAACAAGGAAAACCAGCATTTGGAAAAGCACAATTTCAGCTACACTCCAGATTGAAATATATCAAATATAAATTGAAAAGCTGGAGCAAATTCTAAAGATCAGATTTTCAGCAACAAAGAGCAAAGCTAGTTGAGATAATGCAAGGATTTGCAAAAAGAATTCGTTTAGAACCCCTTTTAGAGGAATTACTCTCCCATGAAAAGATCTTAATGCAGGAGGAAGAGGAGCTAGATAAGAAATAAGAAACCTATTGGAAGTAGATATTTAGAATTACTTGGCTTCAAGAAGTGTTAGGGTAAAATAGGTAGTATATTGATTATACTACATAGGTTATTACATTTACTTTTCTACCATAGGAGATAGTTACTATGCTATGAATTACTTTCTAGTTACTATGGTTAATAACTAAATATCTTATGATATTTAGTTAGTTTGTTAGAATAATCTATTATTAAATGACGTTAGCGCTTCTAATGCTAAGTCATTAAATAATCTATTTTGTAACATATTTATACTTTGAAGTTAATGGCAAATTCTAATGTTTGATTGATTATTTTCTAATCTAATTCTCGTTCATTTTACATCATTGGTATCCTCACTAGGGTGGATAACACGAGCATCGCTCGTTCCACCTAGTTACTTGGCATCTGTGTTGCCTCCTCCATGCTAACTCTTCTGCACCATCAGGCCTTCTGTCTCCTCGCACAGATTCCCAAGCGGTTTTTGGATCTCCACCACTCTCCATGAGGCTCGCAAGCCCGTAGGTTCAGATCATAGGAGAAACCTTGCTGGCCCCCACGTAGGCGATGCGTAGACCCTCCAGGACCTACACACGACACGCAAGCTCACCAGGCCCGCATGCATTGTGCAGGCCCACTAGACCCCCTACAATAGCCTACTAGCCCTGTAGGCGACCCACAGGCCCTCTAGGTCCGCATGCATCGCGTAGGCCCATAGGCCTGCCCGTAGACCCACGTGGCCTCCACATATTTGGGAGGGCCAAGAGGGTCAAAGCGCCCTCGCCTCCCAGCTAGATGCACACATGGGCCACGACCTTGAGATCTGAGCACAGTAGCGCCCTTTGATCCTCGACCACCTCAGGATCTGCGAGGGTAGGAGGCCCTCTGATACCTAAACCTGACCAATTGCAACATGATAAGTGGTGAGATCTAATGATCTCTGGACTACATGCATCTCGGGGAGCAACCTAGACCATTGACTAGGCGAAACATGGCATCGTGACCACGTGCCATCTGGATACTGACTAGGTGACACATGGCATAACAACCATGCACCACCTATATGCTGACTAGATTGAAGGACTGACTCAAACTCGACATGTGGCAGATAGCCACTGGATGACAAGACTGACTTGGACTCGACTAGGCCCACCCTTGGTGCCATGTGGCGACATCCAAAAAGGGCGGGCGAGACTCGTCGATTGCCCGTAGGCAATCGACATTGGATGGGAGTGTCGCAGCTTATAAAGCCTTATGCATCCCATTTTGGGATGCATGTGGGATAAATACCACAAAGTCTCATCACCATCGCGACCACCTAAAGTTACAGCTGCACCGAAAACATTTCCAACCAGGCGGTGGCTCGGTTGGCTAGCATGGCCACCTAGCATCCGTGGAGGCACCAGTTCGATTCCCAACGCCTCCAAATACAAAGGTTTTTAATCAATTTCATAAAAAAATTCAAATTTTTTTAATTTTCTACAGTTTTTTCAGCATTAAAAATATTATTTTTTGAATTTTTTATAATTTATTTTCAAATTGGCATAAAATATTCAATTTTTAATCAAATTGGACCATTTGTTTCCAATTTTTTCCTAAATTATAGAAATTTCATCTTAAATACATATTTTTTTGCTTTATCAAACTTAGAGAACTTGAAATCCAAACAAAAATTTTGCCTTAAATGTTCCAAAAATCAAATAGTGTTTTCTCTCAATTGGAGACAAAAGAAACATAGGAACCTCTTTTTGGCAAATTTTAAAAACCTCGCTTCAACATTTTTTTGCAATAAACTCCACATAAGTTCTATAGTTTTCTTCATTCATTTTTGGAGATATAAGACATAGAAACTCAACAATTCTATTACAAAACACATAGCATGCCATGACTGAGGAAGCATAAAGGTTATCTCATTTTCCACAAACCTTCAAAATTTTATTTTGTTCTCTCCTTCAAGAAAGGAGACATAAAACATAAAATAGCAATTTTTTGTTGTAAACTTGAGATCTATTCAATCCTTTTTTTTTTTGCTCCTCATGCTTGAGTGTGGAAGACAAAAACCAAAGTCGTGTGTCGACTGGTCTGGAAGCCTTTCAAAAGCGGGTCGTGTGTTGACTTGTCTTGAAAGGAGTGCTCTAATTTTTCAATTTTGTAAAAATTAAGGGGGGATAGAAGTCATATCTTGTGATTCTATTTTTTTTGTAAAGAGAAAGGGGGGATATTTCAAAGCAAGAAAGGTGCATTCTCGATTGTACTCTTGTTTTTTATTATTTCACTAACAATCATGTTTTTTGTGTGCAATTAAACAATCAGATAGAACATTGAAGGAGCATTTCACAAAATCCAAACTTCACTCCAAATCGTGCTAAAATTCAAAAGTCAAAACTCAAAACACCTTGATTAACTCTCTTTTTTTGGCTTAATTTCCTCAAAATTTCCATCCTTCTTGAAGGGTGTTAAGGCAGGTGCCATTAAATATCCTAGAGAGCACAATCATAAGTCTTTCAAAACCTGCCCCTTTAATTTTCTCTATTTTTTTGGCTTAAAATCCTCAAACTTTTCATCCCTTGTTAAGGGTGTTAATGCAGGTGCCATTAAATATCTTATAGACGCAAATTAAACATCTTCCATATACTCTTTTGAGGGTATAGTGCAAAATACAACCATCTTAGTCCTATAAATTTTAAACCTTCACCATGGCCATGATGCACAAGTATCTCACTAAGAGCCAACTGCTCAAAGGTTCAAATTATTCTACATGGAAGACTAAGATGAAATTTATCTTAACTATAGAGGATCTATGGTCTATAGTGGATGGAAGTGAAACTAGACCTCAATCAATAGGAGCAGATCAAACAACATTTGATAAAAAGGATAGAAAACTATCCTTAATGATCTTGCTAGCTATTACTGATGATATCCAACCTCATATCAGTGAAGCTAAGAATGGTAAGGAGGAATGGGATGCCTTAACAACCATCTTTGTGGGGAAGAATCAATCAACGATTCTTCACCTCCAAACACAGCTTCATACTCTTCATATGAAATCAGGAGAAACAGTAGAGTCATTCCTCTGCAGAGTGGCAGAATTGAAAACAAACTGCAATCCTTAGGAGAAAAAGTGGAAGACCAAGTCTTGACCTCTATAATTTTGAGGGCTCTTCTTGACTTCTACATAATGTTGATCACTTCATTACAAGTCCCTAGAAGGACAATGACTTTTATCGAGTTGGTAAATATGCTTAAAATAGAATAATCTAATCAAATCCAAATAGATGAGGCATCCAACAATGCTCTTTTCTCAAACAGACAAGGTGGTAAGAAAAAGTGGAATCAACAGAAAGGTTCTTCTTCTAATAAAGACAAGAGTAAAGGCAAAGAGACTTAGAAGAAGAAGCAGTATTATAATATTTGCGACAAGGACACTCATGAAACCAAAAGATGTTGGTTTAAGAACAAACCGCCCAATGAACAAGGAAACAAAAAGGGCAAATGTAAACCAAATAATAAGAATAAACAGCAACAGGGACACATTACAGCTAAAGATTCTAGTTCGAACTCTGAACGAGCACACAAGGTGCTCATGACACATATAGATTTCCCTCACAAGGACAATGTGTGGTACATAGATTCAGGTGCTAGTAAGCATATGACTGGTGATAAGTCCTGGTTTGAGACATTTGAGGCTCGAGAAGGTAGATCGGTCACCATTGCTGATGATCAAATCTATCGAGTTTAGGGAGAAGGAAGTGTTTCTGTCTCCCTTCCAAATGGAGAATGTAAAATTCAAAAAGTTCTTTATGTACCAGGATTGAAAATAATATCTTGTCAGTTCCACAAATCTTGGACAATCACATGAATGTCAATTTCAAGGTGGAAAAAGAAAATAAACATTGCTTTATCACTAATAAAGGAAAACAGATATCCACCCATGTAGAGGAGTTGGAGAGCAAGTGGGTAGTTAAACCTCTCTAGTTGCTGAGATGCCCAGGTTCAAATCTCTTGCCTCACATGTTGCGGATATGTTATGTAATGGTTCCCTCGTGGTCATAGTCTGTTTACCCCTTGTGGCTACCACCAAAAAAAAAAATAAATAAATAAAGGAAAACAGATAGCAACAAGTTCATAAAAACATGGTTTGTTTGTCTTATATGCAATTACCTCAACACATACTACAATGGCAGTAACCACAAAAGAGGCCATATCTCTATGGCATAAGATATTTGGGCATTTAAGTTTAGGATATTTACTAGAACTCAGTAAATATCAAAAGGTGAAAGTACTGCCTACTCTTTCATCTACTTTACCAGTGTGCTTAGATTGCTTGTCAGGCAAGCAACACAGAGTACCCTTTGAACCTAGCTCCTTTCGAGCTAAGGTACCTTTGGAGTTGGTTCACATAGATTTGTGTGGTCCCATATCTACTAGTTGTGGAGGGAAACGGTATTTTCAATTGTTTTTAGATGATCACTCATGCAATATGTGGGTATTATTCTTATAGTTGAAGTCTGAAGCATTTACCTATTTTCAACAGTTCAAAAATCTAGTTGAGAAAGAATCAGGATGTTTCATCAAGACCCTCCGTTTAGATCGAGGGGGAATACACATCAAAGGAATTTTCCTCATTTTTACAAACACATGGGATAAAAAGACAGTTGACCACAGCCTATTCTCCTCAGTCAAATGGAGTTGTTGAGAGAAGAAATCGGTCCATTATGGAAATGGTTCGATGTATGCTTAAGGGAGTCAATCTTGAGCAAATTTACTGGGCTGAAGCTATTCAAACTGTAGTATATCTTCTAAATAGAGCACCCACAAGGGCTCTTGAAGGTATGATTCCTCAAGAAGCATGGAGTGTAAGGAAACCCTCCATATCTCATCTATGGGTATTTAGGTGTAAGGCTTTTATGCATATACCCAAGGAGAAAAGAAATAAATTAGATGAGAAGTCTCTACCATGTGTTTTTCTTGCATATGATGAATTCTCAAAAGGCTATCTATTGATAGACCCATTTACCAAGAAAATACATGTTAGTAGATATGTAGTGTTTGATGAAGGTTTCACACCCAACACTACATCAATATACCTAGATGATGAGGAGCAACAGCCACTTCCTTCTCCACAACATAAAAATCCTCCCAAATGGTATACGAGCACAATGAAATATTTCAAACTCACTTCCCCACCTGATCTTACTCTCAATCATCCAAAGACGTGAAGCATGACTCAACAAGAAAATATTGAAGCATCCACTTCAGTTGATGATCTTTGTGCAGATTTTCAAGACCTTTTTGTTGATAGAGAGTTAGCAAGGGAAGATGATATGGAAATAGATGAGGATAGGGTTTACTTGTCATCATTTGATGAAAATAAACCTTCTACAGTTGATGAAGCACTTAGACTGCCTCAGTGGAAGGCAATTATGGATGTAGAACATAACTCCCTCATCAAGAATAAACATGGAAGCTGGTATATTTGCCTAAAGGAAAGAAACCCATAGGCTGCAAATGGGTTTACAAAGTCAAATATAAGGCAAATGGTACCATAGAAAAGCATAAGGCCCATCTTGTGGCGAAGGGCTATGCTCAAAATGAATGCCTTGACTATGAGGAAACCTTTGCTCCTACAACAAGGATGACCACCATTCGAGTTCTTTGTGCCATGGCAGCACAATTCGGATGGAAATTACATCAGATGGATGTAAAAAGTGCCTTTCTAAATGGTGACTTAAAAGAAGAAGTGTACATGCCTCAACCTCCTGGATTTGCTGAGGAAGGCCATGAGCAACAAGTTTGCAAGTTGGTAAAATCATTATACGGGCTAAAACAAGCCCCAATAGCATGGTACATAAAAATGGATAGTCACCTACTGCAGCATGGATTTAAGAGAACTCCATCTGACACAAATCTCTATATCAAGAATACAGGTTCTAAAATAGTGATTCTTGTGTTATATGTAGATGATCTGATCATCACTGGCAATTTAGAGAAATTGATTAAAGTCATGAAATATGGCTTGAAATAGTCATTTGATATGACAGATCTAGGACTTCTCCACTACTATCTTGGCCTTGAGATAGAACAGAAGAAGAATCATCTTAGGGTGACTCATAAAAATTATGCCAAGACTTTAGTAGAAAAATATCGTATGAATTATTGTAAGCCCAAAGCAACAACGATGGAATCAGGGCTTAAGTTATCATGATATGATGACTCATCATAGGTAGATGGCACACTATATAGACATATTATTGGAAGCCTCATCTATCTGACTAATACTAGACCAGATATTACTTATGTTGTAAACTATCTTTCATGGTTCATGCAAGAACCAAAGGCCTCTCATTGGAAAGCAGCTAAGAGGGTTCTTCACTACATTCAGGGTAGTGCAAATTATGGTCTAGAGTATAAGAAGAATAATTCATTCTTATTATAGAGTTACACTAACTCTGATTATGCTGGATCCATAGATGACAAAAAATCAACATCAGGGTATGTATTTCATCTTGGATTTGGTGTTGTCTCATGGCATAGAAAAAGCAACAGGTGGTTGCTTTATCTTCAACAGAGGTAGAGTATTGTGTTGCACGTGGAGATGTGTGTGAAGTGATATGGTTAAGTCCCATCTTTGCTACCATGGGCCTACCAAAGAAACTTCCTATTCACATGTTTTGTGACAACTCAAGTGTTTTTAGCTTGGTCAATAATCCAATCCATCATGAATGCACAAAGCATATTGACACAGATTGTCATTTCATTTGTGATGAAGTTCCTAAACACATCATCAAGCTCCAATACATTTCCCATCGATGAACAGGTTGCTGACATCTTCACAAAGGCACTTGGACATGTCAAATTTGAAATGTTTCGAAATAAACTTTGTATATCAAAGTAATGTAATAAAGGGAGGATGTTAGGGTAAAATAGGTAGTATATTGCATTATACTACATAGGTTATTACATTTAATTTTCTACCATAGGAGATAGTTACTATGCTATGAATTACTTTCTAGTTACTATGGTTAATAACTAAATATCTTATGATATTTAGTTATTTTGTTAGAATAATCTATTATTAAACGACGTTAGCGCTTCTAATGCTAAGTCATTAAATAATTTATTTTGTAACCTATTTATACTTTGAAGTTAATGGCAAATCCTAATGTTCGATTGATTATTTCCTAATCTAATTCTAGTTCATTTTACATCAAGAAGGAGATAGGAATACAAATTTCTTTCACCAGTCAACCACATCTAGGAAACACTATAATCCGATTGATACTTTAACAAATGCATGACTCCTTGAAACCACCACTTTAGGTATGTAAAAAGCAGTTAATGAGTATTTCTCCACTTTGTTTATTGCAGATTCACATCTGTAAAAAAAATCCCAGGAGGAAATCTTGGGAAGTATCCCTAGATTAGTCTCTCAAGAGTAGAATGAGGAGCTTATTCATCAAATAAGAAGAGGTGAAAGAAACAATATTCTCCATGCAATCAAGTAAGGCCCCAAGTCTTGATGGATTACCAATAGAATTCTATAAAGCTTTTTGGGATATTATAGGATTAGATATAACTAAAGTAGTAGAAAAAGCCAGATCCAGTGGTAGGATTCTCAAATCCCTCAACCATACTTTTTTAGCTTTTATTCCAAAGGGATGAGATATGGATAATCTAACCAATTACAGACAAATAGCCCTCTGCAATGTGATATATAATATCATCACCAAGGTAATAGCCAATAGACTAAAAGCTATATTACCAAATATCATATCTCGTGAACAAGGGGGATTTGTGCAGGGTAGAAAAATATTAGATGGGATTGTAATAGAAAAAGAAACTATACATCATATGGGTCAAAGAAAGAACAAAGGAATGTTCCTAAAGTTAGATCTATCCAAAGCCTATGACAGAGTGAGTTGGGAATTTTTGGATCAAATGTTTCAAATATTTGGATTCCAAAAAAAATGGATCGACTGGATAGTTGAATGCATCTCCATAGTCTCTTTTTTAGTGCTCATCAATGGAACCCTCTCCCCATTGTTCAAGGCTAGCATAGGAATTAGACAAGGAGATCCTCTCTCTCCATATCTGTTCATTATTTTTGCAGAAGGACTGGGAAGACTCATACAAAAGAAAAAAGCAAATAACAACATTATAGAAATTCAAATAAACAGAGATATAACTATCACTCATCTACAATTTTTAGATGATACAGGATTATGGGGGGAAACAACAATAAAAGAAGCAACCAGTATCAAAAAAATATTAGACTGCTACACTATAGCCACTGGCCAACTTCTAAATGAAGAAAAATCTAAAGTTGTCTTCTTTAATGTTCATAAGAGAATCAGAGAGTGAATAGCAAACATTCTTAGGTTATCAATGGCATCATGTCCATTATATTACTTGGGAATTCCATTAACAAAAAAAAGCCTAAAAAATAAATATTGGAAATCTATAAAAGATAAAATTTTCTCAAATTTGTCACACTGGTCTCATAGATGGTTAAGATTTGGAGGCAAAGACACACTTTTGAAGTCAGTGTTACAAGCAATGTCAGTTTACAAATTTTCCATTTTAGCAGCCCCAAAGAGCATACTCAAATATCTAGATAAAATGATGAGAAAATTCTTATTGTCAGGAGCACAAGAAAATCAAAAAACTACTTTGGTAAGCTGTGAGAAATTTTGTCAACCAAAGGAAGAGGGAGGTCTTGGAATCAGAGCTACATCAACAAACAACCTAGCACTAATAGAGAAGTTATACTGACAGTGGATCACAAATCTAGATCAGTTATAGAGTCAAGTTCTAAAAGCTAAATATTACCCTACACACAAAATGGAGGATGTCCCACAGTTACCAGTTACAGGTTTGGGATTAATTATGGAAAACATTCAAAAGAGGGGACTCACTGATTAAGGAAGACTTACATTGGAAAGTAGGTGATGGGAGAAAAGTCAGATTGTGGGATGATTCTTGGGAATTTTCTCCCTCCATTATCAAACAATACCCTCATCTTAGTGGCATTAGAGAGACTATTCATAATCATGGCCAAACTCTTATATCTCAATATCTCATCCCCCCAAGCCAACAACTAGTAGCTTCAAGAAGATGGCAAAATTTGGACAAGTGGTTAGGTGAAGAATGGGAAGCTAAAAAATGTGAATTGAAAGAAATTCTAGAAAAAAGAACATGGCTATGGAAATATGGACCTGACCAACTAGCATGGGGATATGGGAAACAAGGCACTTACACAGTGAAATCAGGCTATCGAAAGGCTCACCAAAGTAGCAAGAACCAACCCTAACAAAAACATCCCTAGAAAGAAATATGGCAACCAAAGGGTTGGCCGAAGGTTAATTGTTTTATATGGTAGGTTTCTCACAAAAGCATTATGACTCAAGATAATATGAGGAGAAATGGGTTCATTGGACCCAGTAGATGTGTAATGTGCTTCCAAGAGGTAGAAACTATAAACCACCTCCTTTTTTATTGCTCCTATGCTCACACAATCTAGAATTGGTGGTACTCCATATTTAGCCAAATAGAATGGTATCCTCCTAACGGTAGTAATTTTTGGGACTATTGGTCACATAACACCTTCAAATCCAAAACACTAAGCACAGCTTGGAATTTAGGGATTGGCTTCATCTACTGGAAAATATGGTTGGAACAGAACAACAAAATTTTTAAAGAGGGATTTAGCTCAGAAGAAAGGACCTGGGGGATTATGTTAAGGAAGTTATTAGAAACAGTGCAGACCAAAGTACAAAAATAATCTTCGATGACAGAGGAATAACAAGACATTTGGGAACAACTATGGAATCAAATGCAACATGAAAGCTATTAGGAATAGAAAAAATAACAAAGAGGGCTTCAGTAATATTTTTTGGAAGAGGACATATATAGTTAAGGAGGTAAAGTTTAAAGAACAGGGGATTCAAAGATCTTGGGAAGATAAAAAAAAAATAGAAAAACTGCATTTTGAGCCTTGCCAAGAAAGGTAGGATATCAAAATGGATTTGTATAAGCTAATTAGTTTTTTTGAATAAAATTTTTACCTTTTTCTCAAAAAAAAAAAATATGGAAATTAACAATATCATACAAATCCCATAATGGTAGCATAGAATAGATTACAATTTTAAAAATAGTATCTTAGTACAAGGTTTACAAGATGTGATGCTTTCTCCTTGTAATGTTATTAAGACTCTTGAGTCTCCAACATAAATGAGGCAAGGAATATATTGAAGAAATATAGTATAGATATTAGGTCTAGTGAAGCATAACTTAGGTTAGTTTAGAAATAATCAAAATTACTCTAACATTTCCCTTTCAATGTGCATGACCTTTAATATTCCTCCTTTGATTTAGATTCATGCTTTAGGTTAAGATTAGATACATAGGATATCCTTAAAAAATCTTCCCCTTTCAACCTTCTAACTCCCTATGGCCCATAGTCTATTATTTAACACTTTTTATATTTAATATTTTATTTCATCAAAATGAAATAATTTAATGTTTTGAAATGTTTAAAATGGAGGGAAACCATGTAATATGAAAACCTTGTCTTACTGTCAAAATGTTTTTTAGGGGATCTTAAAATATTTTTATTTTATTTATATCTAACAATTAGAGTGGGCCTAATGGTGAAGACTTGGGTACTCAAAACTAAAGGTCAAAGGTTTCAATCTAAATGAGGTAGGGTATATACACCTTGTATATTGACAACATAACATGAGTTCCTCCTCCCACATATAATGGGGTGAGGGGAATATTTGTGGTTTATGGACACAAGTGAATGCTTGTAATAAAGGTTCATTCATTTTTTATAATCTTGGAACTAGATAATATCATGGAGTCAATACATTCATGACTAGGGCAAAATTTTATGTCAAGTATATAATTAGTACTGAGTTAGTCTCCTAAATACTTCACATTGTGGAAACATAATCTAGATTATGAACCCTTCCTTTAATTGACCCAAATAAGGTTGAATAAAATTGGCTTCAGATAATCAATATTATGGCAACACAATCACGATGATGAGCCCTTCCTTTGATTGTCCCAAATAAGGTTGAAGAAAATTGACTTTAACATATCAATTGCAGTGGCTCATCATACATCAAAGTGTAACAAAAGCTACCATATAATTTTTCATTGGTTTCCAATTGTTGGATTCCCACCTCATAAAGATACATATTAGAGATTGATATACCCTTTTATCTCAACATAAAAAAAAATTATTTAATTAAAATTTTTATAAAATAAAATGATAAATAAAACTACAAGAAAACTCATAGGGCATAGAGCAATTGGCTGGAGTGAATTTTTTTACATCTTAAACATGTTAGAAAAATGGACCCAAAATGAGAAGGTCCAAGGTTCAAATCTTGGGCCTCATCGGACTGAACGCTTGTCCCTTTCCTACTGCTTTCAGCAGCGTAAAAGGTTTTAAATGATCATGGCATGGTGGTTATAAGTGTCGATTACATGGAGATTTGTGTGGTAGCTTTCAGGCCATACATCATTGAATATTATGGTGGCTTCTAGGGCATACAGCCTGCTTGGATTCGTGGTGGCTACCAATTCCACCATGTAAAAAAAAATGGACCCATAATCATAGGTGTATATTTTCCAAGATCATATAATCACATGCATAAAATCTCATTTAATCACAATAACACCAATATTGCATAAATTCAAAGCTTTATTGATAATAATCCAAAATCTCTTACATTTGAGTTTGTTACATAACATAGAGCTTTATCTTTAGTATATAACCTTACATGTGACTCTTCTATGTACTTAATTTTACTCTCCTTAAACTCAAAGGAGATGCAACCTTTCATATGCCTTTCTTACATAATGACAAAGCCTCTCATGATTACATAACTTCCTACTTCTAATCTTGACATGTCTTGCATGACTCTTCACTTACACATATGACACCTTATAACTCACACTTGCACACATGACACCTTTCACTCATAACTCACTCTTGCACATATGACACATAAACACACTTCACACCTTGACACAATAACAAACTCACATCTTAATCGAAATATTTATAATGGTACTCAAGGTACCAAATAATGTAATACCTCCAACAAAACCAAGGTTCAAATCTCATGGGTGAACCTTAGCATTAAATCAAATGGTATTAGCTCAACCAATTATATCCCTCAACTTTCAAGGAGGAGACCAAGGTTCAAATATTGCCAAGCGATACATATGCATTGCAGTAATACCACTATGGTGCCATTTGATCTAATGCTAAGGTTCACCCCTGATATTTGAACCTTGGTTTTGTTGGAGGTATTACATTATTTGGTATCTTGAGTACCATTATAAATATTTAGATTAAGATGTGAGTTTGCTATCGTGTCAAGGTGTGAAGTGTGTTTATGTGTCATATGTGCAATAGTGAGTTATGAGTGAAAGGTGTCATGTGTGAAAGTGTGAGTTATAATGTGTCATATGTGTAAGTGAAGAGTCATGTAAGACATGTCAAGATTAGAAGTAGGAATTTATGTAATCATGAGAGGCTAATGCCATTTTATTTAATGCTAAGGTTCACCCATGATATTTGAACCTTGGTTTTGTTGGAGGTATTACATTATTTGGTACCTTGAGTACCATTATAAATATTTAGATTAAGATGTGGGTTTGTAATTGTGTCAAGGTGTGAAGTGTGTTTATGTGCCATATGTGCAAGAGTGAGTTATGAGTGAAAGGTGTCATGTGTGCAAGTGTGAGTTATAAGGTATCATATGTGTAAGTGAAGAGTCATGTAAGACATGTCAATATTAGAAGTAGGAAGTTATGTAATCATGAGAGGCTTTGTCATTATGTAAGAAAGGCATATGAAAGGTTGCATATCCTTTGAGTTTAAGGAGAGTAAAGTTAAGTACATCGAAGAGTCACATGTAAGGTTATATACTAAATATAAAGCTCTATGTTATATAACAAACTCAAATGTAAGAGATTTTGGATTATTATCAATAAAGCTTTTATTTTATGCAATATTGGTGTTATTGTGATTGAATGAGATTTTATGCATGTGATTATATGATCTTGGAAAATATACACCTATGATTTTGGGTTCATTTGTTTTCACATGGTGGAATTGGTAGCCACCATGAATTCGAGCAGGCTATACGCCCTAGAAGCCACCATAATATTCTATGATGTATGCCCTGAAATCTGCCACATAGATCTTCGTGCAATTCACACTTATAACCGCCATGCCATGATCATTTAAAACCTTTTACACTGTTGAAAGCACTAGGAAAGGGACAAGCGTTCAGTCCTATGAGGCCCAATATTTGAACCTTGCACCTTCTCATTTTGGGTCCATTTTGCTAACAGATTTAAGATGTCAAAATATTCACTCCAGCCAATTACTCTATGCCCTATGAGTTTTCTTGTAGTTTTATTTATCATTTTATTTTGTAACACTTTTAATTAAATAATTTTTTTTATGTTGATATAAAAGGGTATATCAATCTCTAACATGGCTATGTTGTTGTGCCTAAAATTCTTAGAGGGAGTTTTTTTTGGGTTTGAATCAAAGTTTTTTTGTTGCACCAATTATACTTGAAGAAGAAAACTGAGGCTTTAGACATATTCATCAACTATGTCACTTCATCAAGTTGATGAAGAGATTCATTTTTTGTACTTGTGGGAAGGGGTTGCAGCTTCAAAACCTATGCCCTTTTCTTTATGAAAAATACAATCTGTTGAGCAAGGTGCAACAAACAGTATTGTCATTGTTGTCAACACAGTCAGATAGATCTGTTGATGCAGTGGACAGGAAGTTCAAAAGCTAGTCAGATGCAGAAAACAAGAGTTCAAAGGTTACTCAGAGTATGTACAGTGATTCTCCAAGAAGACCGAAGTGGACCACTTGCAAAAGGTCAAAGAAAAAGACAAGTAAGAAAAGTGTCGCGATATCGCGACATATACAGAGCAAGAAAAAGCGTTGCATGATTTCGTGACATGTTAGAAGAGAGAGAAGAAGAAAGAAAAACTGTCATGATTTCGTGACATGTTGGAAGAGAGAGAAGAAGAAAGAAAAACTGTCACGATTTCATGACATGTTGGAAGAGAGAAGAAGAAAAAAAATTGTCACAATTTCATGACATGTTGGAAGAGAGAGAAGAAGAAAGAAAAACTGTCATGATATCGCGACAAGTTGGCAAGAAAGAAAAACTATCACGATATCACGACATGTTGAGAAGCAAGCAAAACTGTCACGATTTCATGACATGTTGGAAGAGAGAAAGGCAAGTAGAAAAAGTGTCACGATTTCGTGACATATTGCAAGGAAGGTTGTACGGACGAAAAAGTGTCGCGATTTCATGACATATTGCAAGGAAGGTTGTACGGACGAAAAAGTGTCACGATTTCGTGACATATTGCAAGGAAGGTTGTACGGATGAAAAAGTGTCACGATTTCATGACATATTGCAAGGAAGGTTGTACGGACGAAAAAGTGTCGCGATTTTATGACATATTGCAAGGAAGGTTGTACGGATGAAAAAGTGTCACGATTTTGTGACATGTTGCAGGAGAGAGAGTCCGAGAGAAAAAGTGTCACGATTTCGTGACATGTTGCAGGAGAGAGAGTCCGAGAGAAAAAGTGTCACGATTTCATGACATGTAGGAGAGAGAGTCCGAAAGAAAAAGTGTCACGATTTCGTGACATAATGAGAGAGAGTCTGAAAGAAAAAGTGTCACGATTTCATGACATGTTGCAGGAAAGAGAGTCCAAGAGAAAAAGTGTCACGATATCGTGACATGTCGGGTTTTCATGACCCGAAGGCAAGAAAAAGCGCTAAGGAGAAAAAGTGTCGCGATATCGCGACATGTCGCATTTTCATGACCCAAAGGCAAGATAAAGCGCTAAGGAGAAAAAGTGTCATGATATCGTGACATGTCGCATTTTCATGACCCAAAGGCAAGATAAAGCGCTAAGGAGAAAAAGTGTCACGATATCGCGACATGTCGCATTTTCGTGACCCAAAGGCAAGATAAAGCGCTAAGGAGAAAAAGTGTCGCGATATCATGACATGTCGCATTTTCGTGACTAAAGGAGGAGAGAGAAAAAGAAAAAGTGTCACGATATCGCGACAAAAGTAAAGGAGAGTACGAAAGAAAAAGTGTAGCGATATCGCTACATGTATTCTCACGGGCCAAAGCTAAGAGAAAGTGTACGAAAGAAAAAGTGTAGCGATATCGCTACATGTTGTATTCTCGTGGGCCAAAGTTAAGAGAAAGCGTACGGAGGAAAAAGTGTAGCGATATCGCTACATGTTGTATTCTCGCGGGCCAAAGCTAAGAGAAAGCGTACGGAGGTGAAAGTGTCACGATATCGTGACATGTGTTTTCGTGGCAACAGCAACAGAAGAGTTATAGGGGCAGTTGAAGCCGACGAAGACCGATGTTAGCCGATGAAGATTAGGGTTTGTAGCCGACTATGATTAGGGTTACAACTGACTAAGATTAGAGTTTTTCATCATGAAAATGTTGTTATAAAAGCATGGTTGTTTGGAGAATTGAGTGTAGTTGTTGAGATCATCGATGTCATCGAATGCATGTCGAAGTGTGAAATGTGGCCGTAAGAGCATAGAAAGCGCAGAAGCGGTGAGATGATGGCAAAGTGCGCAAAGTGAGCAAAGAAGTCATGTCAAATTATCCTAAGTGCATCTATGAGTGCATAGAGAGAGCAGAGTGCACAAAAGGGAGAAGATGATCATGAGGTTTGATCGTAGCGAAGCAGAGTGTGCGAAGTTCGATCATAGTGCGCAGAGTGGGAGAAGACGATCATGAAGTTTGACTGTGACGAAGTAGAGTGTGAAAAGTGAGTGTGCAGAGCGAGCAGAGTGCGTAGAGAATGCAAAGGTGAAGTAGACCAATCAGGGTCTTATAAAAGTGAAGATAAATCAGGGGTTGGTGCTCCTTCCAGTTGGTGCTAGTAAATTAATTGTAAAGTTGGTGCTTTGCAAAGGCTGGATTTGGATGGTAGTCCAAGCAGTCATTATTGAGGAGTAGCCACATTGGTGAACCTCATTAAATCTTGTGTTGTGTGATGTTCTCTTGTGATACTTGCTTTATCTATTTTAAGGTTTCATTATTTCAGTTTTAAGAGCTATGAATTTAAGTTTAAAAGTCTACACTGATTCACCCCCCTCTCAGTGCCATTGTAAGACTAACAATTGGTATCAGAGCCAAGTTCCCTTCTAAGGCTAAATCAGTCAGGGTTGATCTTGGATTAGTACGCAATGGGTAAGAAGAATAGATCCTCCTCCAAAAGGGCATCTCAGTCAGTTTCAGTTCCTATGGAAGAGAAAATTGAACCAGAAAATGTTGAAGACTTCTCATCAAACAAAGCACCTTTGTTTGATGGAACAAATTATGCGATCTGGAGAATCAAGATGCAGGCATATCTTTGTGCTTTGGGATATGGCATCTGGGATTCAGTAGTTAGTGGATACACAATACCCATCACTCCTCCAGAAGAGGCTAACGAAATAAATCTATTTGAGAATGACTCAAAAGCAAAGAATGCTATCAGGTGCGGATTAGTAGACAGTGAATTGGTAAAGATCATGAGTTGTAAAATGGCAAAAGAAATATGGGACAAACTGAGGAGTATTCATGAAGGTGACGATGAGAACATAGAGGATGATTCTAAAAAGGAAATAGGTGAAGGTCTTTTCATGACACTCGAAGAAGAAACAGAAAAAGAATAGGAATGTGATGAAGAAGAAATTGATGCAGAAATAAATTTGAAAGAGGAACTAATTGCAGCTCTGGATGAATTGAAGATAGAAAGAAAAAGGAATAAGGAGAATCTCAAGAAATCTTGAGGATGCAAATGAAATAATAACCAGTTTGAAAATATAGGTAGAAGAATTCAAAAGGATTGAAGAAACTCTCAGGTCACAGATAAGTGAGAAAGTGATTGGTTGTTGCAAACAAGAGGAAGAGATTGTTTTATTGAAGAAACAACTAGAAGAGGCCAATACAAATCTCAAATTTGAGAAGAGCACAGAGTTGCTAGATAAAATGATAAGCCAACAAAGAAGCTCCATGGATAAGCGTGGTCTTGGATATGAAGTTGAACAACCTTCATCTTCCAACTCTGCAGAGAAGAAGAAGTTCACTGTTGAAGGATCGAAGCAAGAAAAGTTTGAAGTTGAATCTTCAAAAGGAAGAACATATCAAAGGAGATCTACAACAAAGCAACCACAACAAAAGAGGTTCTATCACTCTCACTCTATTCATAATAATACTTTTTATGGCTATTGTTTCAGATGCAACCAGTATGGTCACAAGGCAATTTATTGTGGATTGAATGATAAATCAAAGAGTTATGTTGGTAGAAATACATCTACGTTTCTGAGTGAACACTATGTACAATGTTTTCAATGTAATGGTCATGGGCACATAGCAAGGTTTTGTCCAAGCACTTATGTATCTAATCTAAGGCAAAACAGTAGATTTCATCAGACGCAAAGAACGCAACACAGACAGGGAATAAATCATGTACATAAAAGAAAGGAAAATAATCATTCAGCAAGGATGCACAAGAGACAACCACACAAGAGAAATGTTCGAGTTCACGAAAAGGTGCAAAACAGGGATGTAGTTGAAAAATCCAAGCCCGAGTTCAAGAAAGTTTGGAGAAGGATAGAAGAAAGGAAATCGTGTCTCCTTGGACTGAAGGAGACTACTCCGCTATTGCACTAAGCAACTCCAGGTAACACATCCTCAGGGGGAGCAATCTTGAAGTTTCATTTTAATGCTCCTATGTATTTGTTTGATTACCTGAGGATGAAAGGCAAGCAGTTAGGGAAGTTGTCGTATAGTTGTCGAAGTGTGTTTTCAGTTCATGTAGTTGTTTGTGGAAGTGTCGTGAAGGGTGGTGATTAAATTGAGAGTTGTCATTATTGGCAGTATTGCTATATGTCATTGTTGTACTGTTAATGGTTCTTACTACCATTGTCCAAAGTTAAGGATTACAATAGGTCAGATAATTTGGTTAGTGAAAGAATGTTGCCTTAGCCGCATATATGTGTTTCGATAAAAGCAGTGTGCATTGGAACTACACATTGACGTAAAGATTGTTAGATCTATTATGACGTTGTGGTGAAAAATATTGAAGTCTGATCTTTGACTCATGTTTAGCTCATCAAGATGAGCAACATTGCTTTGTGAATCATACCTATCCGAGGTCCAGAAGTATGAGTTTGAGTAAGGTGCACTATAGTTGGCCGTGAAGTGTTTGACAAAATGTTGTCTCCTGATTCGAACAGTTGAAAGTAAGGTGTGACCAGCGGTGACTGTAGAAAACATAGACCAAGTTGAAAATGTAAAAAGGGATTTGGTTGTGTTATGGTACAGTGTTTGATGCTTGCACAGAGTTGGCGGTAAAATTGCAGTGTTGATACAGTGTTGGACAAAAGTCGGTACAAGTGTGAGTCACTTGTCAATTTTGTTGACAGATGTGAAATCAGCATTTTTGATTGGAAGCTTACTGTACCTGATAGCTATCAGACCAGATATTTTGTAGGCAGTATGCATGGTAGCACGATTTCAGGCTAATCCCAAGGAGACTCATGTGACAACATTATGGTGGTTGATTTCTAAAATATCATTGAAGGGAAAATGATTGTTTGTGGTTTCCTTTTTCGAAAGTAGTTGGTTGAATGCATCAAGGTTTTCTGAATTGAGAATTGTGTTTAAACCTTGTGTTATAAGCATAGTGGTTTTAAGCCCATTGGTTGTGAAAGAACTTGAGTTAGAAAAGAACATGAGTATCATTGTTATGTGATATTTGTGGTTGAGCATTGTTGGAATTATTTGAGTTGGTTGATACATACTTGGACTAGGGTTGTGTGAGAGAGAGATGTCCCTTGTGATGTTTGGTTGAGTTGATTTGATTGAGCCTAGTCAAGTTATGTGTGAAGTGATTTTTTGAAGTGAATTTGATTTGAGATCGCCATTCATTATTGAGTTCATTTTGAGTACTACTTGAGCATGATTGGTTGAGCCTTTGAGAAGACCCTTGGGAAATATTTAAGGACAATGCTGGGACAGATTTCTAAGCAGATTTGGGCAAGTTCTTGGTGAGATTGCTAGAGAAGATTCGGACAAGTTCTGAGTGAGCTTGGTGGAGCAGACTTGGACAGAGTACAGAGGACAGAGTCTAAATGGATAGAAATCTAGCAGCCAACACAGTTGAAGATAGATCTGAGTGAGGATTCTTCAAGTGAAGAAGAGGTCCACCAGTCAGTGCAGCAGAGAGACAAAGTCTTCTATAATATCACAAGGGTACTATGGAGTATGGGTTATGGTATCCTAAAGATGTAGATTGGGCAGGATGTGTAGATGACAGGAAGATTACCAGTGGAGGTGCATTCTATCTTGGAGATAGTTTGGTCACGTAGAACAGTAAGAAACAAGAGTCAATTTCCTTATCCATAGCAGAGGTAGAATATATTACAGTGACAACATGTTGTACGTAGGAGAAAGTTGCAGAAAGTGAGGTTAAGTTGGATTTTCATTCCAACAATAGATTGTGGAGTAGTCACGTTTCCCAAGAATTGACTAGCTACAGGGATCACATTCTTAGGGGGAGCATTTAAGTATTTGTCTATCTTTTTGCTCATGTTCATGATTTTTGCTAAATATAATAAATTTTGGCTGAGAATGTTGTGCATGGACTTAGGGGGAGTCTGCAGTAGCCCTTTGGTATTATTGTCAAAGGGGGAGAAGAATTACAGGAAAATTGCACATGTGTTGCCAACAATTCCAAAGGGGGAGATTGTTGAGCAAGGTGCAACAAACAATATTGTCATTGTTGTCAACATAGTCAGACAGATCTGTTGATGCAGTGGACAGGAAGTTCAAAAGCTAGTCAGATGCAGAAAACAAGAGTTCAAAGGTTACTCAGAGTATGTACAGTGATTCTCCAAGAAGACCGAAGTGGACCACTTGCAAAAGGTCAAAGAAAAAGACAAGTAAGAAAAGTGTCGCGATATCGCGACATATACAGCAGGCAAGAAAAACTATCATAATTTCATGACATGTTAGAAGAGAGAGAAGAAGAAAGAAAAACTGTCATGATTTCGTGACATGTTGGAAGAGAGAGAAGAAGAAAGAAAAATTGTCATGATTTCACGACATGTTGGAAGAGAGAGAAGAAGAAAGAAAAACTGTCGTGATTTCGTGACATGTTGGAAGAGAGAGAAGAAGAAAGAAAAACTGTCGCGATATCGTGACAAGTTGGCAAGAAAGAAAAACTGTCGCGATATCGTGACATGTTGAGAAGCAAGCAAAACTGTCACGATTTCGTGACATGTTGGAAGAGAAAGGCAAGTAGAAAAAGTGTCGCGATTTCATGACATATTGCAAGGAAGGTTGTACGGATGAAAAAGTGTCGCGATTTCATGACATATTGCAAGGAAGGTTGTACGGACGAAAAAGTGTCGCGATTTCGTGACATATTGCAAGGAAGGTTGTACGGACGAAAAAGTGTCACGATTTCGTGACATTGAAGGAAGGGAGTCTGAGAGAAAAAGTGTCACGATTTCATGACATGTTGCAGGAGAGAGTTGAGAGAAAAGTGTCATGATTTCATCATGTTGAGGAGAGAGAGTCCGAAAGAAAAAGTGTCACGATTTCGTGACATAATGTAGGAGAGAGAATCCAAAAGAAAAAGTGTCACGATTTCGTGACATGTTGCAGGAGAGAGAGTCCGAGAGAAAAAGTGTCACGATATCGTGACATGTCGGGTTTTCATGACCCGAAGGCAAGAAAAAGCGCTAAGGAGAAAAAGTGTCGCGATATCACGACATGTCACGTTTCGTGACCCAAAGGCAAGAAAAAGCGCTAAGGAGAAAAAGTGTCGCGATATCACGACATGTCGCATTTTCGTGACCCAAAGGCAAGATAAAGTGCTAAGGAGAAAAAGTGTCACGATATCGTGACATGTCGCATTTTCATGACCCAAAGGCAAGTTAAAGCGCTAAGGAGAAAAAGTGTCACGATATCGCGACATGTTACATTTTCACGACTAAAGGAGGAGAGAGAAAGTAAGAAGGCAAAAGTGTCGCGATATCGCGACAAAAGTAAAGGAGGAGAGTACGGAAGAAAAAGTGTAGCGATATCGCTACATGTTGTATTCTCACGGGCCAAAGCTAAGAGAAAGCATACGAAAGAAAAAGTGTAGCGATATCGCTACATGTTGTATTCTCATGGGCCAAAGTTAAGAGAAAGCGTATGGAGGAAAAAGTGTAGCGATATCGCTACATGTTGTATTCTCGTGGGCCAAAGCTAAGAGAAAGTGTACGGAGGTGAAAGTGTCGCGATATCACGACATGTTGTTTTCACGGCAACAACAATAGAAGAGTTATAGGGGCAGTTGAAGCCGACGAAGACCGATGTTAGCCGATGAAGATTAGGGTTTGCAACCGACGAAGATTAGGGTTTTTAGCTGACTATGATTAGGGTTACAGCCGACTAAGATTAGAGTTTTTCATCATGAAAATGTTGTTATAAAAGCATGGCTATTTGGAGAATTGAGTGTAGTTGTTGAGATCATCGATATGCATCAAATGCATGTCGAAGTGTGAAATGTGGCCGTAAGAGCGTAGAAAGCGTAGAAGCGATGAGATGATGGCGAAGTGCGCAAAGTGAGCGAAGAAGTCATATCAAATTATCCTAAGTGCGTCTGTGAGTGCATAGAGAGAGCAGAGTGCACAAAAGGGAGAAGATGATCGTGAGGTTTGATCGTGATGAAGCAGAGTGTGTGAAGTTTGGTCATAGTGCGCAGAGAGGGAGAAGATGATCGTGAAGTTTGACTGTGATGAAGCAGAGTGTGTGAAGTGAGTGCACAGAGCGAGTAGAGTGCATAGAGAAAGCAAAGGTGAAGTAGACCAGTCAGGGTCTTGTAAAAGTGAAGGTATCTTACTTAAACCCAAAGAATCAAATTGAAGCAGGGGGAGGGGGGGGCTCCTAAATCGGGGGTTGGTGCTCCTTCCAGGTTGGTCTTGGTAAATTAATTGTAAAGTTGGTGCTTTGCAAAGGCTGGATTTGGATGGTAGTCCAAGCGAGTCATTCTTGAGGAGTAGCCACATTGGTGAACCTCGTTAAATCTTGTGTTGTGTGATGTTCTCTTGTGATACTTGCTTTATCTATTTTTAAGGTTTCATTATTTTAGTTTTAAGAGCTATGAATTTAAGTTTAAAAGTCTACACTGATTCACCCCCCCTCTCAGTGCCATTGTAAGACTAACACAATCTTATTTATTAGGAAGCATACTTATATTCAAGTAGACAAGAGCAATCACAATGTGTTTACTTGGATAGCTATGGCAATAAATTGGAGGATTATAGCAGAGCTAGGTTGGCAGTTAGAGTTTACCTTTTGTTTTGTCGATGGGATAAGGGGACAATTCTCATATTTGAAAGGGCATACATGTTCAACCTCCACACAAAAATTGAAGGGTTGGTTAGTGCATCAATTTTAGTAGCTGACAAACTCAAGTTTAATTCCCCTCAAGATGCACCTCTATTATGAAATGGATGACATGGATGTTTTGCTAACATTGTTCCAATCATGGGACCATCCTGTGCTACATAATACTTTTTTTGGTTCTTGTATCATGTTAGCTAATCAAATAGAAGCATGTATCAAAATTATAGCACACCAGTGGCATACAGGTGGTGTAGAATGAGTGCTGGCCACTGGAAAATGAGCAGATGATACATGGTAGACTACAAGTCAATATCACTTTCTTAAGATTTGGTGGATTTTTATTTTTATTTTTGAGGCTTATTAGGGAAAATATTTTAAAGGTTGTAACTTTTCCATATAGAAGTGTTTTAAGTATTTTTTCTTTCAAATCACATGAGTTTTTGAGCTATATGCATTGTTGAAATTAGTTTATGAACTTATTATAGTGTTAGGGGTTTAATTGTGTGGAATAATCCTCAAATTATGTTGCTCTATTTTGAAAGGAAAAATTCATCATATTCTATGTAATCGAAATCTTTGGCATATTTTTTTGGGAGAAATAGTTGGACTATAGTTGTAACAAATTTTGAGTCTTCTAGAGGCTTACAAGAAAATGATTCAAGATATGCTTTAGTCAATCCCTCCTCTTCCTTTGGACGACTAATTCAGCCTATTCATGAAGATCTAATCATTCATGATCTCTATCTTCTTCTATTTCTTGTGCAAGTACTCTTGAAAGTTTGTTATATCTCTTAGTTTAAGCAGGTTCATGCAAAGCCTCTTTTCGTGATTGAAATCAAGTAGTCCAAGGGGAAGTGGATGTCTTAAAATAGAGCGATGTAATCTAAAAGAGGAAAAATAATGCCTTCAAGTCATACCTTATGCAAATATGGAAGATTGAAGGAACTTGTCTTTAGAGGTGATGATCTTGACTTCTCTTTTTCTTTTGAATCCCTTATAGGTGTTTTTTGGATGCGTACGATAGTATCTAATAGTGGCAACGATGAATTTGGTCTAGCTAGAAACTCATGTGTAAGAAGCATTTTATAGTAGTGGATTTCAAATTATTAGGGGGATTCAAATGAGTCTACCTCAAAATACAGAGGTCCACTAAAGCATCCATTATGGGGGCAGATATTATTGTTACTAATGTCTTCTCTACTTAGCCCCTCAATTGAAATTATGAGGGGGCTTTGAAAGTGTAAATTATTAATGGCCAAGGCCAAAATTGTATGATGTAATATTCGATAGGCCTAAGGACATTCATTTTACAATGCATTGAATTTATTTTTATATTTTATTATGTAAGCCCTATATGTTGTGGTTAACCTTGTTATGGTTAAACCAACATTATACACTTGCACTTAACCTTAAAGCCTTTTTTGTTATGTCGACTTAAGGTTACGATCATTTGTATTTGGGATTTTGGTATTAGTATAACTACCCCCACCACTCCTCATTTAATTATTAGTGTTTTGATTCTTATCTATGGATAATACAATGATTATTTATGGTGCCTATAGTAACCTCCAATCTCTTTGTATATTTTCCTTTCTTTTGTACTTTTACACTTTCTATATAATATTTGAGTAGATGATTTACTTCTATTTATTTTTGAAAAATATTGTGATTTCCAACATACATCAAACAAAGTGCTTCATCATGTGGCAGTCCAATTATATTGGTTCAAAGTAAAATAGAACACAACATAGCTTTAAATAAGATCATTGTGAAGAACTGCTATCCACTCCCTTAGATAGATGACTTGCTCTATTAGCTTCATGGTACAAAGTTCTTCACCAAAATTATTTTCAAATTCAATATCATCAAATACCCATAGAGATCACTAACTCATGAAAGACTACATTCAAACCCAAGAAGAGTTTATTTGAGTGGCTAGTTATGCCTTTTAACTTGACCATTGCACATTCCACATTCATGAGGATGTTGGATGACATCTTGCATCCCTACAAAAACTCATTTTTTTATGGAAAACACCCCAATTGGGATGCCACTTTCAGGTAAGTCCCAAGGAGGTAGGGGTATCTATTCCACCAAAATCACCAAGGGGTCGCAACTGGCCTACCCCCATTGGCACACTCAAAGAGCATGCATAAAACAACAAAAATACAAACAAACAAACACAAAAAACACAACAATAACAAAAAACAACAAAAAAACACAAAACAACAAAAAACATAAAAACAACAAAATTGCAAAAAATAAGAAACAACAAACAACAACAAAACACACAAACACAAAAAAAAATACAAAACACAAAAAATACCAAAACATAAAAAATAACACAAAAAACACAAAAATAATTCAACACACATCGAAAAACTAAAAATAAGGAAAAAATATAATACAAATTTGGCCTTTGTAGGCCAAAAGGCTTTTCAGGCAAGATTCAATAGAGGAAACATAAGAATGATCAGTCTAAGCAAGGAAACTAAAATACCCTGACCGAATCAAAGAGAAGCAAAAATAAATTTAAAATGAACTAGCTACCTCTATTATTGGAGCCATCCAGAGAAAGGATAAAAAGAAGATATTTTCTTATTTGTGAATCCCACCATCTGGTAGGGTGGTCGTAGTAAGTAAGATCACCTTTGTCCAATGCCCAATTAGCTAAAGCATCAGCACTCCTATTTTGTTCTCTTACCACATGATTGTATTCAACTTTCAAAAATCCCATCTGGATTAATTGAATCTTCTCAACAATTCTTTTTATTCTTCAATCAGCCTTATAATTCTTAGGAGTCTTCAACAAATTAATCATGACTTGAGTGTCGGATTCAAACAACACCTTTTTCCATACAACCTTAGCAGCCTCTTGAATGCCTCTAAGGATACCATACTCCTCAATAAGGTTATTAGAAAGGATACCCAAATTATCAGTAAAAGTGAAAACTAGGGAACCATATGAAAGTCTACCAATTCGTCCTACACTAGTTTTTCTAGGGTTCCCCCTAGAGGCTCCATCGGTATTGAATTTTCCAAAATCTCATTTGTGGTAGTCTACTTAGATGAAATTCTCATCTATAATAAGAAATAGGAGGAACATCTGCAATATGGTCAATAGGTACTTTAGACTCTTTGAAGATATAAGCTATATGCTAATTTGAAGAAATATTGTTTGGTATAACAAATATTTAGCATCTTGGCTATATTTTTGATAAAGAGGGAGTCCATACTGATCCTAATAAGATTCAGGTAATTAGATATTGGCCTACCTAAAGACTCTAATAGATCTTTGCATTTTTCTGGATCTTACCCATTTCTATCAAAGGTTTATATTGGACTTCTCACACATTGCTTGGCCACTACACCATGTGATCAAAGTAGGTTCTAAATAAAAGTTCCATTGATAAGATACACAACAAAGAGCATTTGTGAGGTTAAAGGGCTGATTGTGTTTAGCTCCTACACTTTACCTACCTGATCAACACCAACCTTTTGAGGTAATGGTTAATGCATTAGAGTACACATTGGGAGCTAACATCATATAACATGGGTATCCAATTAACCATCATAGTAAAACATTCAATGTAACCAATTTGAAAATACCCCACATACAACAAAGGTCTCTAAGATATTTTCCATGCATATAAATAGAAGAAGCATTATATGTTGGGTAAGGAAACCATCATCCATACAAATCACAAACCTCTAGAGTTAATTTAGATGTAGAGTAAGTTAAGGAATGAAAGACATCAAAAGTGGAACACATATTTGTAGCAATTCCATATAATTGTCAAGCACAAGAAAGGGAGTGACAATTCCATAGCATACTACTTGAGCCAACCTCTAATCATAATACTAATCATTGTTCTTGATTCTTATGGACATGATACTTCCAACTGGTCCACCTTGTGTGAAGTAGATTCTTATTTTACATATGCATACTAAGCTCTTTATGTGGGTAAGCATCCTTTTTATTTTTATTTATAATATAACCTCCTTTTTCATAAAGGGCATATTTGTGTACTAGCTAGTGAGCACTCAAAGATGATTTAGGAAGTGCATTTTAATAAAGTAGCATGTCATTTTGGGGTGAAAAATGTTGTTAGTTATTCTATTTGTCCAAAATGATGAATGATGTTGAGAGATTGTTAGGAGCCTTCTAATTAAAATAAGCACATCTACATAAATATTGTAATAAAAACAATAATTCATGAAAGAACAAAATACTGCAATATGAAATAAAAATGTTAAAATATATATTGATATCACAAAATCAAAATATAGAATCATTGGCCTCTTTGAAGGGCAACCTTCTTAATAGAATTTTGATTCAATATGCAAAAAAGATACATCCATCTATGTCCCTCACATTTTTAAAGACTCTTCATAACCCTAAACCTAACACTCAAGGGTTGACTTACATGCAAAATGCTACCCAAGCTAGAATCTTCTACCAAACAAAGTCGTTATATTCTTTATAACAGTTTCATAAAATAGTGCCACTTGTCTAGGCACTTCTAGTGCCATAAACTATTACAAAACATTACATAATATTATTAGGATAGGATCCCCATGTTATAAATGGGGTTATTATATGATAGTGTTAGGATGGGTTCCTAACATGCCCTTCCCCTTCAAAATACTTTGTCATCAAAGCTAAAGATGAGGAAACTATTATTGGAGCTGATGGAGGGACTCCTATGTGGCATCTTTAGGCTTTAATCCTCACCATTGAACAATAACATCAATGATGGCAATGATTGTATGATATTTTGTCCAAAATTCATTTAGGCTCAAGAATAATGGATCATTCTTCATCCAACACTAATAATGCGGATTGTATTTGTACCTTGTTACCAACAAACTTCTTCAAAGAGGAGACATAAAAGATGGGATGGATCCCAAAAGTGGCTAAAAGAGTCAATTTATAGGCAATGTTGGACATTTTGAGTCCCTAAGCCAAATTTGTCATTGATTTCAAGATGCCAGTGATATTTCTTCTCCATTTCAAGTGCAAAGTTCAATAGAAGTTGTAATGGGTTAAAATATTTTTATTTTACATCCAAAAGAATGGTTTAGAAAATGGTTTCAGTTCTCCTTTGGAAGCAAATATATCCAAAGCAATGGAAGGATATAATATTATAATATTTATTATAATATTTATCCAAGGTGGTGAAAAACCCAAATAAATTATTATAATTTTAATTATAATATTATTTGTTTTACAAAGGACAATTAATTATTTTTTATAAAACCCTAAGGTTGGGTTTTGGAGGGAAAAATATTTCAAAGCGCAAAGTTTAAAGTAAATTAAACCCAAAGTTGGGGTTTAAATAAAAAGGCTTTCGAAGCCTCTATATTTTCGTCGACGTCGTCATGGAGGAGCTAGCACCGACGTGTCCAAATCAAATATAATGCATATAAATACTTTGCCAAAACCATTGGAAAGTTACCCTTGCTCGAATTAATAAATCGGTGGCATGCAAAAAAGAGAGCTTGTAATTTATGAAAACGTGGTAGCGAAAGGCATAGAGGAGGAAGGTTTCATCCTCAAGTTTCATTGGGCAAGCATAGCCTAGTGGTAGTTGGGAAAGCGCAAAGGTGCTGGCAGTAAGGTGGTTGACATTTTGAATCCCTGCGTGCATTGTTTGGTGTGTTTTTTGATGCGCCCAAGGCACACGACCTTTTGCTTGATGAAAGGTGGTGTGATATTAAGAAGCATGTGGTGCTTCTTTAATCTCAAGTGATCATTTGGCTCGTGCGATGACTTTGGTCATGGTTAAGGCGCTTGCGGTGAGACGAGGTTGAGGGTTCGATTCCATCCAAGGACAAGGTATTTAATTTTGATTTAAATTTTGTTAGTTTCCTAATGTTTGAGGAATAAGGGTGCATAAGTGATTATTATTTTTATACATTAAGGCATGAAATTTATAGTGAATGTTTATTGAGGATTATTGTGGAAGGTTTGATATTTGAAATTTATGGTGAATGTTTGTTGAGGTTTATTGTGGAAGGTTTGATAGTTGAGATATATGGTGAATGTTTTTTGAGGAATATTGTGGAGGTATTGATATTTGATATTTATTATTTTAGGAGTAATAAGGAGTTTTAGTAAAGTCTTATTAATTTCTTATTAAGACTTTTGAGCATTATTTTTGTATAAGGGTTTTTCCATTTAAAGAAGACTATGGTGAATGTTATTTTTGAGTTGGAGTAATAAGGTGTATTTTGGGTCATTATTTTGTATTGTGATTTGATTGAAGTCTTCTAACCCTTATTGAGATTGAAAAATAGAAATTTGTGAGTGTGGCAGATTTGTGAGATCAACTCCTTGTCAAATAAAAGGTATGGGCAAATTCTTCCTTGGTTGAGTTGGTTGATTGGCTTACTTGAAAATTAAGTTTGGAGTGAAAAGGATTTGAATAGGGTTTCCTTTTCGAAAGTGTTTGAGTTAATACTTCAAGGTTTTATAAATTGAGAGTTGTGATTAAACCTTGCATTGTTGTTGAGACCATTGGTTGAGTGGGGCATTTTGAGTTAATGCTTCAAGGTTTTCTGAAATTGAGAGTTGTGTTTAAAACCTTTTTTGATAAGCATGGTTGTTGAAGTGAGTTGTTATACAAAAAACTTGAACTAGGGTTTGAAAATATCATGAGTATCATTGTTATGTGAGATTTTTTGTTAAGCGTTGTTGGAAACATTTTGAGTTGGATGATACATGCTTGGACTAGGGTTTGTGAGCAAGAGTTGTTTCTTGAAGTGATTTATTGAGTAGAGTTGATTGAACCTATTCAAGTGGATGTATGAAGTGGTTGATCAAGTTCCATAAAATAAATTATTCTATATTCTGATTTGAGTTGAGATTGAGTTTTTGAGAATAGAACATATTGAGTCTCTAACAATTCTCTTTATGCTTCTATGAGATTGAGTTGAGCAAGTGATTGAGTTTTGAGAATAGAACATATTGAGTCTCTAACAATTCTCTTTATGCTTCTATGAGATTGAGTTGAGAAAGTGATTGAGTTTTGAATATAGAACATATTGAGTCTAACAATTTTCTTTATATTTCTTTGAGATTGATTTGAGTTGATAAAGTGATTGACCATTGAGTAAAGAACATATTGAGATTCTAACAATTCTCTTTATGTTTCTATGAGATTGGACAAGTTCTGTGTGAGCTTTTTGAGCAAATTTGAACAAGTTCTGTGTGAGCTTGTTGAGCAATTTTGGACAAGTTTTGTGTGAGCTTATTGAGCAGATTTGGATAGGTTATGTGTGGACCTATTGAGCAGATTTGAGTAGGTTATGAGTGGAACTATAGAGCATATTTGTGCTAGATCTACTGGACTGTATTTAGTGAAGATTTGAGTGGACTTATGCTAGACCGACTGGATTGTGTTTAGTGCAAGAGTTGAGTAGATTTGTGCTAGACCGAATGGAGTGTGTTTAGTGCATATTTGAGTAAGATTATTGAGCAGACTTGTGCTAGACCGATTGGACTATGTTCAGTGCAAGAGATTGAGTAGAGCTATGCTAGACCGATTGGACTATGTTTAGTACAGAATTGAAACAAAGCTTTGGAGGTGACATAGCAGAGAGGACAAAGTCTCCAGTGGATATATATGCATCAGCCAGGGCAGTGAGGATAGGTCTTCTAAGTGGGGACAAGAGTCTTTAGTGGAGAGAGATCCAAAAGCCAGTGTAGTGGAGGAAGTAGTATTCTAGAGGATCATCAGCCAAAGTAGAGGAGAAGGAGTTCTCTCATGGATAGAGATCCACAAACTAGATTTAGGGGATTAGCATTTCCTTTGGACAGAGGTCCATAAACATTGTAATTGGGAAGGATTCCCAAGAGATTGATTGAGAAAATTTTAGTGAAAGATTTTCTTCATGGAGGTAGCCATATTTGGGTGAACCACGTTAAATCTGTGTCTCTATTGTGTATGGTGTTTTTTGCATTGCTTTGATTACTACTATTGATACTACTATCTATACACTACATAATATTGATTTGGAAAGAAAATTAAAAAGTGCTCTTATATTGTTCACACCCCCTCTCAGTATAAGCTTGTATTATTCAATTGGTATCTGAGTGGGTTTCTTTAGAATAGTTTGACAGCTTGAAGGAAAAGTGGTCAGGAACACAATGGATCAAAAGGATCAAAGGGACGAGTCCATCAATAATACAGTATCAGTCTTTGATGGAAGTGACTTCTTGTATTGGTGTATGCTAATAATATTTCACTTGATGGCACTTGGCAATGAAGTTTGGGATGCAGTGGAACTTGGATATGATTCAAAAGTTGATCCTCCTACAGATAAGGAAGGTAAGCTTTTAATGCATACAAATTCAAGAGCTATGAATGCAATTATAAAAGGTTTGCGTAGATCAGAATCTATGAAGATTATGGATTGTAAAATAGCAAAAGAAATGTGGGAACTACTACATAACATATATGAATGAGATAAAGGTGTCAGGAAAGCTAAGATCATAAATCTCAAAGGAGAATTTGAAAACTCAAGAATTCAGGATGATGAAAACATTCATGACTATCTCAGTAAGATTGATGAACTTGTACATGAGATGAGAGGTCTTGGAATGAATATCGATGAATCTGATGCTTGTGATAAGATTTTGAGAACTCTTCCAAAAAGGTACAGTGAAAAGGTTTCTACTATAGAAACATCAATTGATAGTGATTGTCTGACAAGAAATTATTTACTTGGCATGCTTATAACTTTTGATATAAGAACAAAAGATCCTAGCCCTTTGAAAGAGGTTGCGTTCAAAGCGAAGAAGAAGATAAAGGGTAAGAGGTCAGAATCAAGCAGTGAGTCATCCAGTGATGAAGAGGCTAAATATGGTAGAAGAGATAAAGGTTCTAGAAGATCCATATATCTAAGATCTGTTAAGTGTTTCAATTGTGGAAAGTATGGACATTTTACAACAAATTGTAAAGAGCCAAAGAACAACAATGGTGAAGAAAAATAGGATCACAGGTACAGGGAATCAAAAAGATATAGGCATCAAAAGAAAAGTAAGGATGGACAAAGCAGACAAGGAAAGAAGTTATTCCAAAGATAAAAGAGAAGCTACTATGCGTATAATGCAAGTAAGTACTCAAACGATAGTGATGATAGCTTTTCAAATAATGATAGAGATGTAGTCCTATTTATGATTGAAGAGAAAGAACTAGTTAAGAAAAAGACTCCAGTTATTCTCAAGTGTTTTAGATGCGGTAAATTTGAACATCTTGAAGATGATTGCACAAGGTATGGTTATAGTTTCAGTGATGATGACTATGAAGATGCACTTGAAAGACCAGATGAAAATCTTCTAATGGCATTAGAAGAAGAAGTGAGTGATCCTATAGAAGACAAGCGAAAATAAAGTAATGATATGGACAAAGACAAACAAATAGAGGATTATTCAGTAGAGAATGGTTATGATCTCAAGGGAGAACTCATCTATGCCCTTGACATAGTAAAGAAGGTAAGAAAGCAACACTCTAATCTTGAAATTCAGTTTCAAGAATGTGATGAAGAAAGATTATTGCTCATAGAGAATTTAGAAAAATCAAAGGCTAAGGCAAAGAAGTTCAAAGATAAGTTAGAAGCAAAGATCTTGGAACATGAGATGTTAGCACAAGAAGTTGCTCTACTAAAGGAAGATGTAGAAGACTCCAATAATAATCTATACAAGTATGTAAACAGTGCAAAAAGTATGGATAAAATAGTCAAGATACAAAGAGGATTAACAAACAAAACAGGTCTTGGTTCCAAATAGGTTGAAAATAAATGGGAAGAAAAGTTTACTTCAAGTCTTGAAGAATAAAAAACTTCAGATGAAGATACATCAGAAGAAAATAGTGTAAGAGGGAGTGAGACCTCATAGGATGAGTTGGACAATAAAGATTTCAACAAATATAGTAACAATGCACAAAAAAGATACAGATGGAACAACAATCAAAATAGGAGACCAATGAGGTCAAGATAAGGAAGCTTCAATGGAAGATATTTTTCATGTCACAGGTTTGGGCACATGGCTTCACAGTGAAAGACACATGAAAGACAAGAATATGGGAATGGACAAGTTTTTCATGGGTATTGTTACTCATGTAATGAGTTTGGTCACAAGTCAATGAATCATAGGACTCATGACAGAAAAGGATATTGCTTCACTAGAAGAGATCCTAAGACATTTGCACCTCCAAGGAATAATAACATTAAGTGTTATAAGTGCAATAATGATGGTCACACAATAAAATGGTGTAGAGAAAATATTCCAAAAATAGGTATGAATAGGAACAAGAATATGAACAGGAACAAGAACATGAACAGGAACAGGAATATGGATAAGAATAGGAGCAGGAACATGAATGATGATAGGAATAGGAATAGGAATAGGAACATGGATCAGAAGAGGAAAAGAAACATGAACAAGAATGATGACAGCAACAGGAATGATGACATGGATAAAAAAAATTAGAAGAATAAAAAAAATTAGAAAAATAAGGGAAGAGGATAAAGGCAAAGAACAATGCCTTTTGGGAGTAGAAATACTCCCACCCCAGAATTAACCACCTCAAATGAGGTGGGGTAGGGGCTAAGCTAAGAGGCTCATTCTTAGCCCCGAGCCCCAAAGGTGACACTTTGCCATTGATGTCAAAGGGGGAGATATTTGTGTATTGGGGAGAGATTTGATATCTGAGAGAGCATTGAGCCAGGGGGAGCAATGTCCCAGGGGGAGTAGAAGAAAAAGAAAGGTCAGGTTTCAATAAAAAGAATGTGGGTTGCCATCAATGACAAATGGGGAGATTGTTGGACATTTTGAGTCCCTAAGCCAAAGTTATCATTGATGTCAAGATGTTAGTGATAGTTCTTCTCCATTTCAAGTGTAAAGTTCAATAGAAGTTGTAATGGGTTAAAATATTTTTATTTTACACCCAAAAGAATGGTTCAGAAAATGGTTTCAGTTCTCCTTTGAAAGCAAATATATCCGAAGCAATGGAAGGATATACTATTATAATATTTATCCAAGGTGGTGAAAAACCCAAATAAATTATTATAATTTTAATTATAATATTATTTGGTTTACAAAGGACAATTAATTATTTTTTATAAAACCCTAAGGTTGGGTTTTGGAGGGAAAAATATTTCAAAGCGCAAAGTTTAAAGTAAATTAAACCCAAAGTTGGGGTTTAAATAAAAAGGCTTTCGAAGCCTCTATATTTCCACCGACGTCGTCATGGAGGAGCTAGTGCCGACATGTCCAAAGCAAATATAATGCATATAAATACTTTGCCAAAACCATTGGAAAGTTACCCTTGCTCGAATTAATAAATCGGTGGCATGCAAAAAAGAGAGCTTGTGATTTACGAAAATGTGGCAGCGAAAGGCATAAAGGAGGAAGGTTTCACCCTCAAGTTTCATTGGGAAAGCATGGCCTAGTGGTATTTGGGAAAGCGTAAAGGCACTGGCAGCAAGGTGGTTGACGTTTCAAATCCCCGCATGCATTATTTGGTGTGTTGTTTGAGGCGCCCAAGGTGCATGACCTTTTTCTTGGTGGAAGGTGGTGTGGGATTAAGAAGCACATGGTGCTTCTTTAATCTCAAGCGAGCGCTTGGCTCGTGCGGTGACTTTGGTCATGGTTATGATGCTTATGGTGAGACGAGGTTGAGGGTTCGATTCCCTCCAAGGACAAGGTTTTTTAATTTTGATTTAAATTTTGTTAGTTGCCTAATGTTGGAGGAATAAGGGTGCATAAGTGATTACTATTTTTATACATTAAGGCATGAAATTTATAGTGAATGTTTGTTGAGGATTATTGTGGAAGGTTTGATATTTGAAATTTATGGTGAATGTTTGTTGAGGATTATTGTGGAAGGTTTGATATTTGAGATTTATGGTGAATGTTTGTTGAGGATTATTGTGGAGGTATTGATATTTGATATTTATTATTTTAGGAGTAATAAGGAGTTTTAGTAAAGTATTTTTAATTTCTTATTAAGACTTTTGAGCATTATTTTTGTATAAGGATTTTTCCATTTAAAGAAGACTATGGTGAATGTTATTTTTGAGTTGGAGTAATAAGGTGTATTTTGGGTCATTATTTTGTATTGTGATTTTATTGAAGTCTTCTAACCCTTATTGAGATTGGAAAAGAGAAATTTGTGAGTGTGGCATATTTGTGATATCAACTCCTTGTCAAACAAAAGGTATGGGCAAATTCTTCCTTGGTTGAGTTGGTTGATTGGCTTACTTGAAAATTAAGTTTGGAGTGAAAAGGATTTGATTAGGGTTTCCTTTTCGAAAGTGTTTGAGTTAATGCTTCAAGGTTTTCTGAATTGAGATTTGTGATTAAACCTTGTTTTATAAGCATTGTTGTTGAGACCATTGGTTGAGTGGTGTATTTTGAGTTAATTATTCAAGGTTTTCTAAAATTGAGAGTTGTGTTTAAAACCTTGTTTGATAAGCATGGTTGTTGAAGTGAGTTGTTATACAAATAACTTGAACTAGGGTTTGAAAATATCATGAGTATCATTGTTATGTGAGATTTGTTGTTGAGCATTGTTGGAAACATTTTGATTTGGATGATACATGCTTGGACTAGGGTTTGTGAGTAAGATTTGTTTCTTGAAGTGATTGGTTGAGTAGAGTTGATTGAGCCTAGTCAAGTGGATGTATGAAGTGGTTGATCAAGTTCCACAAAACAAACTAATCTATATTCTGATTTGAGTTGAGATTGAGTTTTTGAGAATAGAACATATGAAGTCTCTAACAATTCTCTTTATGCTTCTATGAGATTGAGTTGAGCAAGTAATTGAGTTTTGAGAATAGAACATATTGAGTCTCTAACAATTCTCTTTATGCTTCTATGAGATTGAGTTGAGAAAGTAATTGAGTTTTGAGTATAGAACATATTGAGTCTCTAACAATTCTCTTTAAATTTCTATGATATTGATTTGAGTTGAGAAAGTGATTGAGCATTGAGTAAAGAACATATTGAGTTTCTAACAATTCTCTTTATGTTTCTATGATATTGGAAAAGTTCTATGTGAGCTTGTTGAGCAGATTTGAACAAGTTATGTGTGAGCTTGTTGAGCAGTTTTGGACAAGTTTTGTGTGAGCTTGTTGAGCAGATTTGGACAGGTTATGTGTGGACCTGTTGAGAATATTTGAGTAGGTTCTAAGTGGACCTATTAAGCATATTTGTGCTAGACTGACTGGACTATGTTTAGTGCATATTTGAATGGACTTGTGCTAGATCGACTGGACTGTGTTTAGTGCAAGAGTTGAGCATATTTGTGCTAGATTGAATGGACTGTGTTTAGTGCATATTTGAATGAGCTTATTGAGCAGATTTATGCTAGACCGATTGGACTATATTTAGTGCAAGAGATTGAGTAGATTTGTGCTATACTGACTAGACTGTGTTTAGTACAAAATTAAGATAGAGCTTTGGATGTGACAGAGCAAAGAGAATAGAGTCTCCAGTGGATAGATATCCATCAGCCAGGGTAGTAAGGACAAGTCTTTTGAGTGGGGACAAGAGTCTTCAGTGGAGAGAGATCCACAAGCCAGTGCAATGGAGAAGGAGTTCTCTTGTGGATAGACATCCACAAACCATATTTAGGGGATCAGCATATCCTTTGGACAGAGGTCCATAAACATTGTAATTGGGAAGAATTCCCAAGATATTGATTGAGAAAATTTTAGTGAAATATTTTTTCGTGGAGGTAGCCATATTTGGGTGAACCACGTTAAATATGTGTCTCTATTGTGTATGGTATTTTATGCATTGCTTTGATTACTGCTATTGATACTACTATCTATACACTACATAATATTGATTTGGAAAGAAAATTAAAAAGTGCTCTTATACTGTTCACCCCCCCTCTCAGTATAAGCTTGTGTTCTTCAGGCAGTTGACCCAATCTACTATAGCACCTAGTAGATATCATAGTATTTGGCTACAATATTTTGGCATCCATGTAGCTGGAGGGATAATTGTTTGTAGGGCTATAGACAAAGAAGAACCATGTCCTCCACTTTGATGCTACACTCAAAATGGTGTTGATCAGCTTTCTGACACATACAATTTTAAGACAATTCGAGATTTTTCTTCAATTATCAAAGGATGGCAACATGTTGGCTGAGAGTGCAATTGATAACTTGAGCCCTAGAGCTTCTTGGAATGTAGGAGGGTGTTGATGGAGGAAGACCATATACTACTTCAAATGAGGTAACCTTAGTAGTGGTATGATATGAAGTATTATACCACCATTTTATTAGAGGGAGCCATTTAGACTATTGTATAGGATGTTCTGATGCAAAGCAATGGAGGTATATTTCCAAGAACTTATCAATTTGGCCATGAGTTTGAGGATGATAGACCAAACCGAGTGCCTTGTAATTTAAATAATTTTTACCAAAAGTAACTAGTAAAAGCAGGTTTCCTAACCAATTTGGGAATTCTATAAAGACAAAATATGGAGTCTAGAAAGACTTGGTAACTACAAAGGTTGTGTAGGGTGAGCTAAAGACTAAAAATAAGCACACTTTGTGAGACAATCCACTACCACTAGATAAATAATTTGCCTCCTGATTTAGGTAACCCTTCAATGAAATCCATAGAAATATTTACCCACACTTGTTCCATAATTGGTAAGGGTTGAAGGATTCCAAGAGAACATGTAGTTTCACCTTTCATGCATTGGCCACTATCACATTCTACCACAAATTTTTGAATACCCCCTTCCATTCCATTCCAAAATAAATTACCCCTGGTCCTTTCATATGTTTTTAGAAACCTAAAATGTTTAGCCATTGGAGATGCATGCATTTCCTATCATATGAGTTATCACATCTAGGAATTTTTAGGAATGAATTCGATCATTATATATAAAATCTTAACCATCCCAAATGCATCTAGGGCATGAATTGGGCTTTGCTTAGATTTTGTTGATCAAAGTTTACAAACTAGAATCCTTGGTTATTTTATCTTTGAGATGATTGATCCATTAAGGAAGTGGTGTAGATATAGCATTTAACATTCCCTAATATTCATACTATCGGGATAGTGCATCGACCATTACATTCTCCTTTCCTTTTTATAGGTGATTTCATAATCATAGCCTAGTAATTTAGATACCCATATTTGTTATTTGGGTGTGGCTACCCTTTGTTCTAAGAAGTACTTAAGACTTTGATGGTTAGTTTTGATTGACAAGTGATTCCCAATAAGATATGGTATCCAATGATTAACAACATGTAAAATGGCTAGAATCTCCTTTTTATAAGTAGATTTTCTCATATTCTAGCCCAAAAGTGCTCTACTAGTGAAGGCCAATGGTTTATCTTCTTGTATCAAAATTGCCCCAATTCCATTTCTAAAAGCATCGATTTCAATTGCAAAAGGTTTAGAAAAATTATTTATTGCTAACATCAAAGTGGTTTTCATAGCTTGCTTTAATTCATTAAAATATTTCTCCACTAGTTTTGACCAAATAAAGGAATTCTTTCTCAGCATGGTTGTTAAGGGAGTTGTTATCTTTCCATAAATCTACACAAATTTATGGTAATAATCAATGAGTCCTAAAATTCCTCAAATTCCCTTTAGGGTTTGAGGCTTTGGCCTTTCTTGAACAACCTGAATCTTTTTAGGATCTACTTTAACTCCTTGTTTGGTGACAATGTGACCCAAATATTCTATTTCTTGTAATACAAAAGCATACTTTGACCTCTTGTTATAAAGTTGATTCTCAGACAAAAGTTGTAAAATTCTAATCCAAACGATGGAGATGCTCCTCCCAAGAACAAATGTAAATCAATATATCATCAAAGAAGATTAAAATAAATTTATGAAGGGCTAAAAAATTGATTTCATCAAACTTTGAAAAGTGGAAGGTGCATTGGTCAAACCCAATGACATAACCAAGAATTCATAGTGCTCCTTGTGAGTCCTAAAAATAATTTTAGGAATGTCCTCATCCTTGATTTGAATCTAATGGTATCCCAATTGCAATCATAATTTTGAGAAATTTTAGGCACCATGCAACTCATCTAACAACTCATCAATTACTAGAATAGGAAATTTATCTTTAATAGTTATTTTATTGAGTTCTTTGAAATCCACACACAAATGCCACAACCCATATTTTTTCCATACCAACGACATTGAAGAAGAATAGGGACTAATGCTAGGAAAATAACCCCCATAGCACTTTCTCAATTTTTTATTTTTGGACATAGGGATACCTATAAGGGTAGACATTTGGAGGAAGACTACGTAGAATAAGTTGAATCACATGGTTATGAGTATGGAAAGGGGGAATTCCCTTGGATTCCTCAAAGATTGTGGTATTTTTTTGTAATAAAAGTTATAATTCCTCCTTATCAAGGTTATGCACAAGGGCGAACTTCACAATTTATTGCGAATTTTAGGATTTTAAGAATTTTTATTTTTCTAATTTTGGGACCCTAGAGGTCGGCCCATTCGCCCAAAAATTACGAAATTAATTTTTTAGGGTAAATTCGCCCTGGTACAATATGTTTTCCTGCCTAATTTTTACCCTAAAATTATTTAAAAAAAAAATTATCCCACCCAATTTACCTCTTGTACCCCACTATATATAGGTAACCTTGACAACGTCACTCACAGTCTCAAGATGACTGACACAAGGCGACCGTAAAAATTGACTGGTAGAAGTGACTGACATAAGGCGATCGATAGAAGCAACTATTACGATGCGACTGTCACAAGGTGACTGACATGAAGTGACTATCACAAAGTGACTATGACAAGGTGACTGTCACAAGGCAACTGAGAGAAGTCGACTGTCACAAGGCGACTGTCATAAGGCGACTGACAGAAGGTGATTGATAGAAGGCAACTGACAGAAGGTGACCAGTAGAAGTTGTTAAGTAATGGATCCAAATTGATAAGAAAGGAATTAATTACCATTAAATATTGTTGGCATGGTTCCAAGGCCATTAAATATTATTGGCGGGGTTCCAAGGCCATTAAATATTATTGATAGGCAACGATCAACAATAGGAACATGAACGGGGTTCCAAGGGGCAGTGCCCCTAGTGTGAAAAATACTTATCAAAATAACATGATAATTGTATGGGTGGTTTCAACCTATGGTTTTGGCCCATTGTATTCTGACACTACTATGTGGTTTCGGGTAGTGGAAAAGTCACAAATCTCTATATGTACTATAAAGGTCGTCTTAGATGTGAATGCTCTTTTCTAGTTTGGAGGAAGAGAGAGAAGGAGATATTGTACAAGTGGAGAATATTGTTGTATTGTTGCTAATACAAAGGATTGATTGTTTCTTAGTGGATGTAGGAAACACTATTCGAACCACATATATCTTGTATCTCTTACATTTGTGTGATTGCTTGTTGTTTATTGCATTGTTTCCTATTTTGCTTATGGGGGCTTAACTAGGGTTTGAACTGTTTCTCCATTTTTGTTGTTATTATTTGTTTTTTTCATAGGTTGTGTATGTTAGTCTTACAATAACACTAAGAGGGGGGGTGAATCAGTGTAGCTCTTTAAACTTGAATTTACAGCTCTTAATACCGCAGTAATTAAAACTTATTACTAGATACAACAATTATAACAAAAGAGCATCACACAACATAAGATTTAACGAGGTTCACCAATGTGGCTACTCCTCAAAAATTGATTCCTTGGACTCCCATCCAAATCTAGCCTTTGCAAAGCACCAAATTTACAATCAAATTACCAGCACCCACTGTAAGGAGCACCAACCCCTTATTTATCTGCACTAACAGAAAGGAACACCAACACCAGATTTACCAGCACCAACTGGAAGGAGCACCAACCCTTGATTTATCTACACCAACAGAAAGGAGCACCAACCCCTGATTTACCAGCACCAACTGGAAGGAGCACCAACCCCTTATTTATCTGCACCAACAAAAAGGAGCACCAACCCCTAATGCCAAGCTGCAACCTAGACTTCAATTTGAATCTATAATTTTGACAGTAAGATACCTTTGCTTTTGTAAGACCTTGACTGGTCTTCTTCATCTTTGCGTTCTCTGCGCATTCTGCTCTCTATACGCAATCACTTTGCACACTCTACTTCATTACAGTCGAACTTCACGATCATCTTCTCCCTTTTGTGCACTCTGCTCTCTTTGCAAATTTCACACTTAGCACGATTTGACACGACTTGCTCTCTGCGCACAACGACCGTATTTCACACACATTCCACCATTTCTTCAATTCTCCAAATAGCCCTCCTTTTATAACAATATTTTTATGGTGAAAACCCTAATCTTAGTGGGCTGTAAATCCTAATCTTAGTCGGCTTTCATAACAACTATAAACCCTAATTTTAGTCGGTTGTCATCGGTCTTCATCGGCTTCAACTCAAGAAGATGTTCGGTTTATCCATCGCTTGATGATTTCATTCTAGATAGACCCTGTAACCGCCATACTAACTTTTGATCACTCTTCGTATTTTAGCAGTATGAAATCACTCTATAACTGCCCCTGTAAATGTCGTAGTGATATCGGTCCACTGTCATACTTCTCATTTCAGTCGGGTTCTCCTTCTTGACTTGCGCATTTATGACCTATCTCGAAATCGTGATATTTCTACCTCTGTAGCTTCTTTTGTTGCTGTTGTCATGAAAATACATGTCACAATATCGTGACACTTTTGCCTCCGTACGCTTTCTCTATTCTTTTGTCGTGATATCACGACATTTTTGCCTCCATAGACTTCGTATTTTCTTTTGTCGTGATATCACGACATTTCTGCCTCCGTATACTTCGTCTTTGCTTTTATCACGATATCGTGACACTTCTACTTCCATAGACTTTGACTTTGCTTTTGTCGTGATATCGTAACACTTCTGCCTCCGTAGTCTTCAACTTAGCTTTTTTCGCGAAATCGTGACACTTCTACTTCCGTACTTAGCTTCTTTTCTTTTGTCACGAAATCATGACACTTCTGCCTTCGAAGTCTTCTTCTCTGCTTTTGTTGCAAAATCATGACAGTTCTGCTTTCGTACGCTTCCTCTCTTTCTTGTCATGAAAATGCGACATGTCGCAATATCATGACACTTTTCAAACTTACTTTCTCTCTCCTATTTTAGTTGTGAAAATGCGACATGTCGTGAAATCGTGACACTTTTCTTACTTGTTCTCTTTCTTCGAACTTGTCGTGAAATCGTGACAGTTCTGCTTTCGTACGCTTCCTCTCTTTCTTTTGTCGCAATATCACGACACTTTTCAAACTTACTTTCTCTCTCCTATTTTAGTCACAAAAATGCGACATGTCACGAAATCGTGACACTTTTCTTACTTGTTCTCTTTCTTCAAACTTGTCGCGAAATCGTGACAGTTCTGCTTCGTACGCTTCCTCTCTTTCTTTTGTCGTGAAAATGCAACATGTCACGATATCGCGACACTTTTCAAACTTACTTTCTCTCTCCTATTTTAGTTACGAAAATGCGACATGTTGCGAAATCGTGACACTTTTCTTACTTGTTCTCTTTCTTTGAACTTGTCATGAAATCGTGACACTTTTTCCTGCTTTCTCTTTCTCTTCCAACATGTCACGAAATCGCGACAGTTTTTCCACTTGCCTTTTTCTCTTCCAACATGTCACGAAATCGTGATAGTTTTTCCTGCTTTTTCTCTCTCTTCCAACATGTCATGAAATCGCGACAGTTTTTCCTGATTTTTCTCTCTTCCAACATGTCGCAAAATCGTGACAGTTTTTCCTACTTTTTCTCTCTCTTCCAACATGTCGCAAAATCGTGACAGTTTTTCTTGTTTTTTCTCTCTCTTCCAACATGTCGCAAAATCACGACAGTTTTTCCTGCCTGCTGTATATGTCGCAATATCGCGACACTTTTCTTACTTGTCTTTTTATTTGATCTTTTGCATATGGCCACTTCGGTCTTCTTGAAAAATCACTGTACATACTCTGAATAACCTTTGAACTCCTGTCTTCTGCATCTGAATAGCTTTTGAACTTCCTATCCACTGCATCAACAGATCTATCTGACTGTGTTAACAACAATGACAATACTGTTGCTGCACCTTGCTCAACAGTGTATTGTTTGTACATGGTAAATTCCCAACAGAAGCAACTGATATAATGTGACTGACACAAGGTGACTGACACAAGGAGACTATCACAAGGTGACTGACATAAGGCGGTCGATAAAAGCGACTGTCGCAAGGTGACTGTCACAAGGCGACCAACAAAAGGTGACTGTCAAAATGTGATTGACATAACATGATTATCATAAGGTGACTGTCATAAGGTGACTGATATAAGGTGACCAGCAAAAACGACTGTTGCAAGGTGACTATCACAAGGTGATTGATAGAAGGTTATTGATACAAGGCAATTGCCATATAGCGCCAACCATTTACCGATAATTTTTGTTACCATTTATGTTTTTTTATATACATTTTTGTTCATTGAAACTCAATAAGGACGTTTTCCTATTATTTGGGCACCAATCTAAAGCTTCCTTTGGTCAGATATTTTGTTGTCTTGAATAGTTGTTCTCTCTTTTACCAGTTATTTCCATTTTTCAAAATGATGTTCTTGTTACTCTTATGTTTCTATAGATAAAATGTCACCTATTGGTAGTGGAAATGTCCATAAACACGAGAAAATTTCAGCCTACTTCATGAATAGAGTGCACTGTCATGTACCAATTCATAAACACGAGAAAATTTGCGTATCTATTTTACAAACTAGGATATGGCTTTGTCCATTGTTACTCTTATCTTGTTATTATCCTGAAATGTCTTTAATGCAAATTATTATGGATCAAATTTGCGGTGTTACATTTTGCACCCTCTTTAGTGCATTTTTGAAAAAAATGCGTTAAAGAAAATAATCACGCGCTTTATGAGAAAGCAAAAATTTATTGCAAAAAAAAGTTTAAAATTTAAAGTTTTATTGTGAACTGCATTAGGTGTGATACCCCCTTCGAGTTTTTACGTCAAATATTTCATTTGAAGAAAAACTCGTAAAAATAAAAAAGGGGATTAAAACTCAATTCATTTGTCATTTGTCTTTTTTTGCTTTGGAGCTCGGGAGAAAACATGGCAGACATTTCTCATCGTGCCAATTTAGTTCGAACAGGAGACGGATCTCTCAGGGTAAGTATTTTTCTTTCTTTTAGCTTATATTTTTCATGTTTTTCTCTTTAATTTGATTTAATTTTGGATTAGGGCATGATTGCCGTTACATAGCCCTAACTACGAAATCATAATGATTTCACAAGATCGTAGCAATTTCGTGATATTATATGATACAATATCGACAAAATCAATCCGATCGAGGTCAATATCGAACTAATTTTAGTGATATTGTAAATTATGATATCACAAAAATTGATATGATATCACTCACTCTGATATGATTTTGCACTTTTTGATTCGATCAGCTATTTTTAGATCCAATCACTTATTAAATTTTTGTTATTTTATTTTTATTGAAAGATAGAACTAAAGAATCAGGAATGGAGATATGGTACTCTCCAGGAAGATTTGGCTGCTCTCTCAGCTGATGAGAGAACATACTTAGAGATGATGGGGCTAAGGAAAGTGGCAGAGATACCACAAATTCTAGTGGATATGAGACTGTTGACAACTCTAGAATAAATATGGTACCCAAAATCATCATGCTTTAGACTACTGACAGGAGAGATGACTCCTACACTAGAGGATGTTTGGAGGATTTTGAGAATACCAGTGAGGGATGCTCACATAGCTACATCTGGAAACCAAGGCCAAAAACTAAGAAGATTGATAGGAGACCTAGACTTATTACTGAAAAATGGTGGGGTTAGCATTGATAGGCTCGGGAAGATAGAGGGAGTCTCTCATTTGACAGTTCTATTGAGTGGCATTGTGGGAGGCCTTATACTATGCAACCTCAGTGGATGCCACCTGCCATGGACGTTGGCAAAGGTGATATGTGATATGCATGATTAAAGCATATGGTTTGCTTGGGGTCCATTCCTTGTCTATAGGTTGTAAAATTTTTTGCACAGAGTGGTCTACAAGAGAGGGAAGGACTAGTTTTGACATATTTTCTATAGGTGTGATGCTGGGAGCTCCTAACTATTAGATAACCTATAGGACTTCCTCAAAATTGAGTGGGAGATGGAAATCCTAGGGTAAAGAAGGACAGACCAAGGATATTCTACTAGACACTATAGAGGGGGCACCAGGGATGGATTAGACTTGATGTAGTGCGGCAGATTATTTATGAGCTATTAGCAGAGGATATTAGGTGGAGGTCCTAGAGAGAGCTACCAAGGTGAGGTGAGGATACTTTTGAGCTGGCTTGCATCAGGTGAACCATTTGGTTATGGATGAACTAGGAAGAGGTGGAGTTACATCATGTGGAATAGGTGCAACGATACTTTGGGCTATGGTAGGATACTCCTTAGTATAGAAATATCACCTTTGCTAGATCTACTAGAGATCCTACCACTATCATTGGGGCTCTCAACATGGCATAGTTTTTGGATCCGCACTCTGACGATGATCCAGTACAACCAATGGTTGTAGATGATGTCAAGGTTACAAATAGGTATCGACAGTGGTATATTGGCATCAGACCTGCTCGATTGACATCACGAAGGAGTGCAGTGCAACGGGTAGCTGAGTAAGTTTTCATGCAACAACGTGTAGCCAACCAACAATAGCAGTCTGAGACATAGGTATATAGGGTCCTCGTACTAGGGATGGACATCAAAGTTGATTGAGGATATAGGGGGATATCCAAGGAGGAGATGAGAGTCTCTTCTCAGCATACGGTGAGTGACAGGGTGGAGGAGGCGCATGTAGCATCTCCTCAGTAGGAGGTTGTACCTGAGTTGCCTGAGAAGAGCAAGCAAATTATGGAGGAGGGGAGAGAAGTGAGATGGCTACTCTATGGGTAGAGGTGACTAGTCTAAGGGAGGAGAACGCCTCCTAGAAGACTAATATTGAGTCTCTAGAGGTATAGGATGTGGGTTTGAGGAGTAGGATTCGGACTCTAGAGGTAGAGCTCGCATAGGCATGGGCTTAGGCGACTCAGGGAGATGCATCTCTTGCTCCTACGTCTTCTCAGACTACTCATTATAGGAGGAGAATTTTAGGGGATGAGCTAGTTTGGGATACTAGGTGAGACACCTTCTATTAGGCGCTATACTTTGTAGCAGTCCCCGTGGGTCAAAGACAACCACTTCCTGTGATGTACGAGACTCCGAATGCTTTGAGTCACTCGAGATATCGCTTGACTACCCAGAAAACTACTACTATGGGAGCAGGAGATTTTCGAGCATCACAACCCCTTGGTGGAGATTATGATGCCCAGATCTCTAAGGATTCTAAAGGATAGGGGTCAATTTATGTGGGGATTCTTTTTGTACTATATTTTTGGTGACTAAGTATACTGATGTTGGAGATTGTGGCATACCAGTCTGACTCTATTTGTTTATAGACTTTTCAAGATATATATATATATATACATATATATTGATCTTCTTGTCTTATGTGACTTTGTATGATTTGATTGCATTTGATTGAAGTTTTATGATGTTTAGATTTATTATAATAATAATTTTGATTTAAATATTTTAATCATGCTTAAAATGGAAAATGATTTAAATTTTTGTAGATGTGTTTTTAAAAAGATGTTTTTTTATAATGATGAAATAAATGGATTAGCAATGTTCCTCGGAGGATGTTGTGTTGTTATATGACCGTTGGTGGAGATCAATGCTCGCTAGGTCACGAAGCAAATCCTGTTGTGAGGAATTTTGTATTTCTAATAATAGAAATATTTTTGTGGTGCTCAAGAATAATCTTGAGGCTTAGAATGATAAAAATGAATAACATGGACTTATACTGAGAGGGAGGGGTGAACAGTATAAGACTTAACCAATTAATAATTTTAACTTTAGATAGCAGTGACATCAACACAACATTAATCAAGACAGAAAGCATCACACATTGAAGACCCATTTTTAACGTGGTTCACCCAAAATGGTTGGGCTACGTCCACAAAAATTTTCTCTAAAAATTTCCTCAAAGTTCTTTGGGAATCCTTCCCAATTACAATGTTTATGAGCCTCTGCTCAAAGGAGATACCTTCCCCTCTACTCTGGAAATGATCCCTCAGAAGATCAACTGCCTCTACCTCTTGCCAGCACGTGGAACTCCTTTCCACCGAAGACCTCCTGTCCTCAATGCTTAGCCTAAGAGACCTCTGCCTTCTATGATCACGTCCACAGCAGCTCAGCAACCTGTACCAAACACAATCAGTCGGTCTAGTACAAGTCTTCCTCTGTCTGTCGGATCTGTCCAACACTTGAACAAATCAATCCTCTGCACACAAGCCTTCTCAAAGACTTGCCAAATCATGTCCTCGGGTTCTTCTCAAAGAACCAATGCTCCTCTGTCCTCAAGTTCTCCGATAGAACTATCAAACTCAGCTCACAAGTCCTCTGTTAGGACCTCGTCCAAATCTGCTCACAAGTCCCCATCGAAACCTGTCCAAAACTGCTCACAAGTCCCCACCGAAACTTGTCCAAAATCTGCTCACAAGTCCCCATCGAAACCTGTCCAAAACCTCAGCAAGCTCACCAAGAAAAACTTTCTTAGTAGGAAATCACAAGGTGAATTGTTAGAGACCCAATGTGATTTTTCAAACTCATAGAAGCATAAAGAGAATTGTTAGAGACTCAATATGTTCTATACTCAACTCCCAATCTCAAAATTCAACTCAAATCAACTCAACTCAAACTCAATCTCAAATCTGAAAACTCAACTCAATATCTGAAATGGATAGGATAGAATGCTTTCTTTCAAGAACATGAAACCCCAACAATTTCCAACTATGCAAAGAATCACATAACAATGATACTCATGTTCTTTTCACCATCAAATAGGGCTTCAACAACAATGCTCATCAAACAAGGTTCAATCAACACCATTCAGCTCAAAACACAACCTTGAAGCATTTCACAATCAACATCAGAAAAGGAAACAAGTAGAACTCCTTTTCTCTCCAATATTGTTTGAACAAAAGCATCCACCAACTCAACTCACAATAGCATAAAACAACTTTTCAATTCATCAACAAAGGAGTAAGCCCAACACTTTAACCAAGTAAAGAATAGCTTGATTATAACCAACTTAATGAAAGCAAATGTCAATCTCAAAGCTGTCCACTTAAGGTTTCATACTTTCACACAAGAAGCAATTAACCTTAACACATCATGCTTTCATTTCCATAATCAACCAAAAGCACTCTCAACATTACAAGAAAAATTTATCCATTATACACCTTATTTCTCCCTTATAGTCTTATCAAAAAATAAACTTTATCTCTCATAAGAATGCAATAGGATATTTCAACAACACTTTCAAAATAATCTTTTATCAAAATAACAACAAGCTTTGAAACTCCTTATAACTCCTAAGCTGTTTTTCTTTTAACAAACTTCCTCCATCCGCAACATACACTTAGCAAAAGATTAATTTCGAAAATACCTTAGCCAACATCAAAAATCGCTTTGGAGAAATTTGTGCCCGAAATCTAACACCACCCACTGCGTCCACGATGAAAAACCCTTCTGCGTGATTCGAACGCGGAACCTCCCGTTCGGGTAGCGCGCCAACAGCCTAGCCGCTACCGGTGCGCCAAAGGCACCCGGTGAGGTTAAAACCTCACGCTGTTACACTTGTCCCTTCTACGTCAAGAAAAATAAAACACAGTCCTCCCTTCCTTCTGACATGAACTCGTAGACGACAAGCTATACGGCGGATTCGATAAACGGTGAGACAAACGAACGAAATAAAGGATTACGAAAAATGACGAAGACACACAAACGATCAGCGAGCAACTCTTCAAAAATCGGATGGGATTTATCTTTGTTTTCACCGAGGGGTATTAATATGAATCCTTGCCATGAGCTCTTTGACGTCGATGGGGAGTTTACCACGTCGGCGGAGGTCTTGGGCTAGCGCCCACCGAGTTTAAAACATAGTGCCCACCTAGACATTTGTGCCATGGATTAGGAGAACCCATTGCAAACCATAAATTAATATTTATTTAAAAATAATTAAAGGGAACCTTAACAAGGTTTTTAATTATTTAAATAAATATTTCCTCCTGGACCCAATTGCATTAAATTAATGCATCCACCTGAAATCTTTAAACCTCCCAACTTGGGGTTAACAAAAGACCTTTGAAACTGTCATGCCGAACCTTCATCAAAACAAGTTATTTGACATCAAACCAAAATCCTTCAAGAGCTTCTTGACATCAATGACAACTTATACACTTGAGCAAGGGCAATGTACCCAAAGTACCCAAAATTGCCAACAATCTCCCCCTTTGTCATTGATGGCAAACCTTTACTGAAAACACATCTCAAGAGCCAAAACTGAAACCAACTGTGCTAACAACTGAGAATCTTCCTTTGAAGTTTTGCTCCCCCTGACTTGAAGCTTTCCTCTTCACTTTGAAGCTCTCCCCCTTACTCATATCTCTCCCCCTTTGTCATCAATGGCAAAGGGCCACCTTTGGGGCTCGGGACTAAGAATGAGCCTCTTAGCTTAGTCCCTCAGGTAATTAATTCTGGGGTGGGAGTACAACTCCCAATTTCTCCCTTAGATACTCAAACGTATCTCTTGGAAGAGGTTTGGTGAAGATATCTGCAATCTGCTCTTTAGTAGACACATACTCTACCTTGACTTGCTTGTCTTGCACTTTCTCCCTTAGAAAGTGATACTTGATGGAAATATGCTTTGTCCTTGAGTGCATTACCGGATTTTTGGAAATACTTATGGCACTTGTATTATCACAAAGTATGGAGATGGGTTGTTCATGCTTGACTTTGAAATCCTCCAAGGTGGTTTTCATCCATAAAACCTGTGTACACCCAGCCACTGTTGCTATGTATTCAGCCTCTGCTGTAGATAAGGAAACTGAAGGTTGTTTCTTACTTAGCCAAGAAACCAAACTCTTTCCCAGAAAGAATGCTCCACCACTAGTGCTTTTCCTATCATCAATATTGCCTGCCTGATCTGCATCTCGTATAAGCTGTGAGAATGAAATCATCACCTTTGGGATACCAAAGCCCAAAGTCCATAGTGCCCTTCGGATATCCGAATATCCTCTTAACTCGCTATAACATGAGAATCTTTTGGAGCTGCCTGAAATCTTGCTACTAACCCAACTGCCTGCATGATATCTGGTCTGGTAGCTGTAACATATAATAAACTGCCAATCATTGATCTGTACAACTTTTGATCTACCGTTGGAGATTCATCATCTTTACTCATCTTGCACCCTGTAATCATTGGAGTACATACTGGTTTGTTGTCCATCATCCCAAATTTCTTCAACATTTCTTTGATATACTTCCCTTGAGAGAGAAATACACCATCTTTTGATTGAGCAATCTAAAGACCTAAAAATAATGACAGATCTCCAATCATAGACATCTCAAATTCCTTCTGCATGGTGTTAGCAAAATCTTTGCACATCCGAGTCTTATTTCCCCCAAAAATAATATCATCAACATAGACAACCATAATCAACATATCATCACCTTCATCCTTAATATACAAATTGCTATCTCGCCACACCTTTCCCGAAACCTTGCTCATGAAGATACCTGTCAAGTCTTGAGTACCAAGCCCTAGGTGCTTGCTTTAACCCATACAAGGCCTTTTTCAGTTTACACACATAGTCCGACTGTTCGAGAGAGACACTCCTTCCGGCTGTTCTATGTAGACTTCTTCTACCAACACCCCATTTAGAAAAGCTGACTTTACATCCATTTGATATACCTTGAATGATTTGAAGCTGGAAAGGGCCAAAAACATTCTGATAGCTTCAAGACGAGCAACAAGAGCAAACGTCTCTTCGAAATCAACACCTTCTACTTGAGCATAACCTTTGCAGACTAACCTAGCTTTGTTTTTGACAATCTTTCCATCCTCATTGAGTTTATTTCTGAATATCCATTTTGTGCCAATGACATTCTTGTCCTTAGGTCTTGGAACCAATTCCCAAGTTTCACTTTTCTCTATTTGATTTAGCTCTTCATCCATTGCTTTTACCCAAAACTTATCTGCACAAGCTTCACTGAAATATTTTGGCTCAATCTGAGATAATAATGAAACATTTGTAGAATCATGTGAAGGAATGACTCTTCTTCTTGTTTGCCTGCTATTTGGATCACCAATGATCAAATATTTGGGATGATGTTTCTGAACATATCGTGAAGGAGTTTTGGGAAGCAGTTGTTGTCTTTCCTCTTCTTCATCTGAAACCTCTCTGAATTCTTCTTGACAAATTTCATCACTGAGTTCCTTGACTGGTTCTCTTATCCCTGTCTTTTCATCAACTGTTACATTTATGCTCTCTACAACCGTATGAGTTCTTTTGTTGAAGCATCTGTAGGCCTTGCTTCTGCTGGAATATCCAAGAAAGATTCCCTCATCACACCTAGGATCAAACTTACCCAAATTCTGATCTTCCCTTCTGATGAAGCACTTACTCCCAAACACTTTGAAGTATTTTACTGTAGCTGGTCTTCCTTTCCACAACTCATAAGGAGTTTTATGATGATTGACTCTAAGTTGGGCCCTGGTGATAATGTAGATTGTTGTACTGACTGCCTCTTTCCAAAAGCCATCTAAAATTTTTGACTCATTTAACATAGCTCTAGCCATATTTTCAATAGTTCTATTTTTCCTTTCAACTACTCCATTTTGTTGAGGAGTTCTTGCTGTTGAATATTCTCTTTTGATTCCTTGTTGCTCACAGTATTCCACAAATTCATTTGAAGTGAACTCTCCTCCTCTATCTGATCTTAAGCATTTGATTCTCTTGTCAGTCTCATTTTCAATCATTTCTTTGAAAGCTTTAAATTTTTCAAAAGCTTCAGATTTTTCTTTGAGAAAAGTAACCCAAGTCATTCTAGAATAATCATCTATAAACAACATGAAGTAGCTTTCTCCCTGAATGCTCCGAGTTCTGGTAGGGCCACATAAATCAGTATGAATAAGATCCAATGGTTTTGAAGAAGTATACCCTTTTGATTTGAAACTGGTTCTGGTCTGTTTTCCATGTTGACAAGGACCGCAAATGATGTTATGGGGCCTTTTTATTTTGGGCAAGTCTCTAACTCCTTCCTTGTTACTAATATTGACAAGATTATCAAAGCTCAAATGCCCCAATATTTTATGCCATAGCCAACTCTCATCTTCTTGAGTTAGAAAACACTTTTCCTTTTTTATCTCACTTAGCATGTAAAGATTGTTTGGAGTCCTTGTAGCACTAGCAATGAGTTTTCCATTTTTTTCTTTACTTATCTCACATCTATCTGAAAAGAAAGATACTATGTGCCCTTGATCACAAAGTTGACTCACACTTAGAAGATTATGTCTTAGGCCTTCTACATAAAGCACATTTTCTGTTTTGGATTTCCCATCCAAACTAAGAGTCCCTTTACCACATATTTTAGTCGACCTGTTATCTCCAAAACTGACTGTTCCTCTGTTTGTTTCTTTTAAGACCAAAAACTTTTCCTTTTCACCAGTCATATGTTTTGAACAACCACTATCAAGATACCATTTCTCTACTTTGTCTTGAGCATGAAGAGCAGTTTGAGCTATCATTGACTTAGATTTGATCTCATTTCTCTTTTTAGTGAACTCAAGGCTAGATCTATCCAAACTGCACATTCTTGCTATATGCCCAAAATTCTTGCACTTGTAACACATGACATTTTTATTCATAAGAGGTGCAAAAGAGTTAACATTTTCCTTACTATGGCTATTCAAAGACTTATTGCAATGCATAGCTTTGTGACCAAATTTCTTGCAAGAAAAACAATAGCCATGGAAAGTATTATGTAACCTGTTTTGATGCCTTGGATGATTGTTCTTCTTGTGACCAACTGGAATCCACCGCTCTTCAAGATGAAGATTGATCTTGCTCGAAGACCCTGTTTCATGAATGGTGATACCATCCTTCTTTTGCTTTTCACACGGAGTATTCTGTCTGAGAGCCAACTGTTCCAACTTCACTCTAAGAGACATAACCTCTTCTTCTAGTTTCTCGCAATCAACTTCCTTTCCTTTGAGAGCCTCTGTCAGAACCTGTTCAACCTTCTTCCCTTCTTCAGCCTAGAATTTTGAAGTCTATAACACTTTGAGACAATTCTGATCTTGCTATCTCTTCTTCCTGACATTGATGCTTGAGAACAGAATTCTCTTCCCTGAATTTCTCAAGCTTTCTTAAAGCCAAGAAGAATTCACCTTTGAGATCGAACTCAACCTCTTCATCTCTTTCTGAATCTGTATGTTCCTCTAATAGATCCTTCTCCAAGCTGTTAGGCTCTTTCTGGAGAGACCGGCTATGATACCAATTGAAGAACATGGACTTATACTGAGAGGGGGGGTGAACAAGTATAAGACTTAACCAATTAATAATTTTAACTTTAGATAGCAGTGACATCAACACAACATTAATCAAGACAGAAAGCATCACACATTGAAGACCCATTTTTAACGTGGTTCACCCAAAATGGTTGGGCTACGTCCACAAAACTTTTCTCTAAAAATTTCCTCAAAGTTCTTTGGGAATCCTTCCCAATTACAATGTTTATGAGCCTCTACTCAAAGGAGATACCTTCCCCTCTACTCTGGAAATGATCCCTCAGAAGATCAACTGCCTCTACCTCTTGCCAGCACGTGGAACTCCTTTCCACCGAAGACCTCCTGTCCTCAATGCTTAGCCTAAGAGACCTCTGCCTTCTATGATCACGTCCATAGTAGCTCAGCAACCTGTACCAAACATAGTCAGTCGGTCTAGTACAAGTCTTCCTCTGTCTGTCAGATCTGTCCAACACTTGAACAAATCAATCCTCTACATACAAGCCTTCTCAAAGACTTGCCAAATCTGTCCTCAGGTTCTTCTCAAAGAACCAATGCTCCTCTGTCCTCAAGTTCTCTGATAGAACTAACAAACTCAGCTCACAAGTCCTCTGCTAGGACCTGTCCAAATCTGCTCACAAGTCCCCACCGAAACCTGTCCAAAACTACTCACAAGTCCCCATCGAAACCTGTCCAAAATCTGCTCACAAGTCCCCACCGAAACCTGTCCAAAACCTCAGCAAGCTCACCAAGAAAAACTTTCTTAGTAGGAAATCACAAGGTGAATTGTTAGAGACCCAATGTGATTTTTCAAACTCATAGAAGCATAAAGAGAATTGTTAGAGACTCAATATGTTCTATACTCAACTCCCAATCTCAAAATTCAACTCAAATCAACTCAGCTCAAACTCAATCTCAAATCTGAAAACTCAACTCAATATCTGAAATGGATAGGATAGAATGCTTTCTTTCAAGAACATGAAACCCCAACAATTGCCAACTATGCAAAGAATCACATAACAATGATACTCATGTTCTTTTCACCATCAAATAGGGCTTCAACAACAATGCTCATCAAACAAGGTTCAATCAACACCATTCAGCTCAAAACACAACCTTGAAGCATTTCACAATCAACATCAGAAAAGGAAACAAGTAGAACTCCTTTTCTCTCCAATATTGTTTGAACAAAAAGCATCCACCAACTCAACTCACAATAGCATAAAACAACTTTTCAATTCATCAACAAAGGAGTAAGCCCAACACTTTAACCAAGTAAAGAATAGCTTGATTATAACCAACTTAATGAAAGCAAATGTCAATCTCAAAGCTGTCCACTTAAGGTTTCATACTTTCACACAAGAAGCAATTAACCTTAACACATCATGCTTTCATTTCCATAATCAACCAAAAGCACTCTCAACATTACAAGAAAAATTTATCCATTATACACCTTATTTCTCCCTTATAGTCTTATCAAAAAATAAACTTTATCTCTCATAAGAATGCAATAGGATATTTCAACAACACTTTCAAAATAATCTTTTATCAAAATAACAACAAGCTTTGAAACTCCTTATAACTCCTAAGCTGTTTTTCTTTTAACAAACTTCCTCCATCCGCAACATACACTTAGCAAAAGATTAATTTCGAAAATACCTTAGCCAACATCAAAAATCGCTTTGGAGAAATTTGTGCCCGAAATCTAACACCACCCACTGCGTCCACGATGAAAAACCCTTCTGCGTGATTCGAACGCGGAACCTCCCGTTCGGGTAGCGCGCCAACAGCCTAGCCGCTATCGGTGCGCCAAAGGCACCCGGTGAGGTTAAAACCTCACGCTGTTACACTTGTCCCTTCTACGTCAGGAAAAATAAAACACAGTCCTCCCTTCCTTCTGACATGAACTCGCAGACGACAAGCTATACGGTGGATTCGATAAACGGCGAGACAAATGAACGAACAACGGATTACGAAAAATGACGAAGACACACAAATGATCAACGAGCAACTCTTCAAAAATCGGATGGGATTTATCTTTGTTTTCATCGAGGGGTATTAATATGAATCCTTGCCATGAGCTCTTTGACGTCGGCGGGGAGTTTACCACGTCGGCGGAGGTCTTGGGCTAGCGCCCACCGAGTTTAAAACATAGTGCCCACCTAGACATTTGTGCCATGGATTAGGAGAACCCATTGCAAACCATAAATTAATATTTATTTAAAAATAATTAAAGGGAACCTTAGCAAGGTTTTTAATTATTTAAATAAATATTTCCTCCTGGACCCAATTGCATTAAATTAATGCATCCACCTGAAATCTTTAAACCTCCCAACTTGGGGTTAACAAAAGACCTTTGAAACTCGTCATGCCGAACCTTCATCAAAACAAGTTATTTGACATCAAACCAAAATCCTTCAAGAGCTTCTTGACATCAATGACAACTTATACACTTGAGCAAGGGCAATGTACCCAAAGTACCCAAAATTGCCAACAAAAAAAATGTTTGATTTTGTTTTTGAGAAAATTTGATTTTTAAGACATATTTTGATAAGGATTATTGTTTATGAAAATAATGTGATTTAAGCATGAAATTTTGAGAAGGATGACTTGTGTTAGGCATAGAATTATTAGTGTGAGAAATTTGAGGATAATAGTTACTAAGAATTATACCATCATGGCAAAGTAAAAAATGCAATGCATGATAATATGAAATTGTTTATTTTTTAAAATATAAATTGATATGAAGTAAATCATTGTATCACATATTTAAGAAGATTAATAAATATGAAATATTTTAGATCTAAAAATTGAGAAACATGACTTGCGCTAGGCATAGAATTCCTAGTGTGAAAATTGAGAAGAATATTTCCTAGGATTTATACCATCATCACAAAGTCAAATAATTTTGGACTACAAGTTATTTTGGGAATAAATTGTTTTTGGAGATTTTGATTTTTTTTTGAAATATAAATGATAAACTAATGTTGTCTAACAAATTTTAAAGGAATATTTTAATTTATTTCTAAGACAAAATCAAATTTATCAAGAACCAGTGTGTGATAAGTGAGTTCATTATCCATATTGATTTGACACAATGATACAAAATCTCTCAAGGATCAAATGTGAGTGCTTGTGAATTTGATTTATTGGTTTTGAGTAAGGTAGTGATACAAGAAAATTTTTATGACCCAATGTGTGTAGTGAAATGTTCATTAACCATGATTTTGTGCATGTCGTTGTATCGAACTACTATGTAAGTCAAGTTACCAAAAGCTAGCTAATCCACAAGCGGACATTGGTCTGTACAAAAGAAGGTCGCTAATGTGACAGACATGTTGCCATGCAAAAGGGATTACCCAAGGTCAAGCGGTTTGGGCACAAACCACCTGTTATGGGGCTTACCTCATGGTTTTTTAATAACTAAGGAATTCTAGGGATTCAAGCTCACTGCCCTCTTATTTTCTTCTGATTTTTGGGATAGGGATTCTTGTCCATTTTTGAACAAGGGGATTTTATTGCTTTGTCTTTTCTTTTTATTTTCTTTTTTCTTTTTTTTCAAGATACTTGCCCGGATTAGATGTAGAGCAAGGGATTTTATTCGGGTGGGGAGGAGCTTGACCTTTTGCCAATTCTCAGTATTCTAGACCATGCGCATAATAGGTTAGCAAGGGAAACTTTTCGCTTAAGGAACTAAAACTACTATGTAGTATCCTTTTCAAATTTTTGCAACAAATCATATTTAAAATGTGAGAATGGTTCTTGGTTCAAGAAGTAGCAAGATCATTTCCCAAAACTCAAAATTTATTTAATGAAGTAATAGTGTTTTTCGATACAAGAGAGATTTATAATCAAAGTGACAAAATAAAAATTATGAAAGATGTAAATTAAGTGCATGGTTCAAGATAAATTTTGAATTTTATCTGAAATACAATAAAATATAACTTGAATTTTGGAAAACAACACACACTGATGCAAAGAATTTTAACAATTTGAAATATTTTTGGAAATTTTTATGTTTTCTTGATTTTATTTGGTGTTTATATAATATAAAAATTGCAAACTAAATGATGAATAAGCTATTTACAAGTATGTACAAAGATGGAATTTTTGTTTTATGCATAATATCTTTTAATATGCATAATATTCATTGGCTCCTTAAGATATTTTCCTTCTAAGGTTGCATATTTGCATATGTCCAAGTAAAAACATTCGCATACTCTGTGAGAAATGCTATATATTCTTTCTATATTTTTTCACTTAATTCTACTTCAATTTTAACCATACGAGGGTTTTCCTCTATCCCAATGTTAACTTGTAAAACATTTTCTACCACAATATTTGATTCTCTTTCAAATTTGGGTGGTGCGGGTGACATCCCCATTTCTTGTAATTCCTCTAAGGTTAATTTTGCTAACTCTTATTGAGGGGTAGTTTCTTATACATGGGCTATAGATGGTATAGACCCATTGAAGAAGAATTTATTCTTAAAAACTTTATTAAGAGAAATATCACGAAATATATCTCCCTCTAAATATTCATCTGGTTCAACAATCATGTATGGGTATGCTATTGATAACATATTACAAGAATATATCCTTCTACTTGGTTTAAAAATTCTTTTTGTGCTAAATATTCTTGATATGTTATAAGGTGATCATCATCCTTAAATGGGAATGGTTGGGTTTTTGTAGGAATGTAGCCAATACCACATTGGGCAAGACATTCTTCAACTTCTAAAGGCTGTTGTATTCCATTTTCAAGAGGTCCTTAACCTTTACCTTTGTAACCCATGTCACACATCATTTGTTTTGATTTTATATATCCATTAGACAATTAACATTTAGCAAAACCATTTTGATCAATTTTGACACTCATAATATTAATTTTGCCATAATCATACCCTACGTATACAAAGGCACAACTCCCAACATGATAGATACTTCTCAAATTTTGTGGCAAGCCCATCGTTCGGGGAGATGGATTTAACTTGGATAAAATTAGGGAATCTTGAGTGGTAAAATTATTATTTTGTTCTGAAGTTGTGAGTATCGAAGATAAATCTGGAAATGCTTCATCCGAAGTAGGATATGAAGTAGAGGGACTATCTTATTTAGTTGTAGATTTAGATGGTATAGTTTTAGATGATGAAGGCATTGATGATGAATGTGGATTAGGATGTGTTGATGATATAGCAGGACAAAACGAAACTCCTATTAGTTCTACCATGGCACACATGTAAAATGGTCTAGGATCACCATGTATAGTAACTATTTGATTTTTAAATTCAAACTTAACACACTGATATAATGTAGAGGGTACTACTCACATTGCATTGATCCAAGGCCGACACAAAAGTATGTTATACGATGCAGGAAAATGTACAAAAAATATGGTCATATCCAAAATCCTTGGACCAAATTGCAATGGAATCGATAACACTCCACATGTTTCTTGAGTTTCATCATTAAATGCTTTAATAATCATTTTAGTCCTTTTTAGATCTTCATTTCTAAATCCAAATATTTGGAAAAGTCATATGTGCATATGTTTAATGATGATCCATTATTAGTTAAAACTCATTTGACACCTACATCCCCAATTAATATTGTGATGTATAGAGGATTATCTCTCTACATGTTTTGAGGAGGAATATCCTTATCTAAAAAATCTATGTAATTTGTTCCTTGAGATATTACAACATTAACCACAACATCAGGTTCTATATTTTGTGGTATCAAAATTTTACTTAAGGTACTCATTAGTTCTTCTCTATGAATAGATGAAGTTCTCCAAATATTCAAAAGAGAGATTCTAGCTATGATATTTGCTAGTTTTTCATTAATATCATAAGGAGGTTTATGTTGTGAACTTGATATATTATTCCCTCTTGTTGGTGCCTCTAATACAAATGGAGTTGTTTTCTCATTTTGAGTTTGAGTTTGTGGTTGAGAATTTTGATTTTGTATTTGTTGTCTAGTAATAGCTCCAATAGTACCCACAACATTATTATTTCGTAAATAACCACAATGTGGTCTAGAATTTTTTGCTTATTCATTTGTAAGCATTTGTTGAGATGAGGGTCAACTGGTCATTATCCTAGGGAATGGTTCTTCTGGAATTGATAAATATATAATGGGAGTGACTCGATTTGATTCATATTGAGAATTATTTGAGGTAATGTCTAGTTCACTTCCTGTTTCACTTTCTGTGTCACTTTTAGTATCTTCTGAAGATGAAGATTGAAAATATTGTATTGGTCTAGTTTTGACTACAAATAAAGTAGGTACATAGGAGGTTTGTAAATATTTTTGTGGCAAAAAGTTACTAATTGTTCCCACATACCGAGTTGTAGGAGGAACATTATGATGTTCTACTTGATTTAATGCCTCTTTACCATGCTTGGGTAAAGGATGTTGAAAAATATCTAAGTTTTGATTTGCATTTTGATTTTTTTATTTTTGGGTATTATTTTGAGTATTATTATTTGTAGGAAATTGTTGTACTTTCATATTACCTTTGTCAATAAAATATTGTATCATATGCTTTAACATTTTACAAGAATTGGTAGAATGTCCATCCACTTGGTGAAAATTACAATGTAAATTAGCGCTATATCCAGCTGCAGTGGTGTATGTTTGTCTTACCTCAGGTAACCATATCAAGCCTTGTTCCAATAATTGAGGTAAAATCATAGTTAAGGGTTGATTTAATCTTGCGAATTCTCTTGGTGTTTTATCAGGGATTTTTAATACAAATTTCTTTGCAATTTTAGCAATGTTAACATTTGAGTTGTTTTTGCTATCAATAACTCCATCACCCACTACTTGCTTATTATTATTTTGATTCTTAAAAGTTTTGTCCTCATATTTCTTCTTAAATTTTCCTATCCTAATGAGGGCATCTTATACCCTCCTAGCTAGATCAATGGCTTGATCAAAGGAGGTTACTGTAGCAATAGAAAGCTCATAAGATAGTTGTTCTTGCAAATTACCAATAAATATGTCCAACATTTCACAATGAGGTAATGCAAAATGTAGTTTGCCTAAGAGTTGTCTCCACTTAGTCAAGAATTTAGCAAAACTCTCATCTTTACCTTGTTTCAAATTGTATAAATCCTTGATGGTCACATGCCTCTCTATATAGGCACTAAATTGGTGGACAAACATCTCTGTTGTCTCTTCAAAGTTCCTTAAAGAATTTGTAGGTAGTTGATAATACCATTCTAGAGCCATGCCTTCGAGACTTTTAGGGAATATTTTTAGCAACAAGTCATCATGAGAAATATCATGACATGCTATTCTAAACATGCAAAGATTCTCAATAGGAACTTTGGTTCCTTTATATATTAGGAGGACATGCATAGGAAAATGTTTTGGGTATGGTTTGGTGACTACAATAGGATCCAAGGGTTGGCTAAACATCTCTCTATAACTATATGAGGGATGGTAGGTATCTATTTGATCTAGTAATGAAACCAATTGTTTAACTATGTCTTCAAGGCCTTGTGGTTTTCCATAAAATTGATTATGTTGCACATGTTGTATATTTGATAAGTTGATGTTGTTGTGTAAGGATTTCCTGTTGAAATACTATTGTGCAAAATGTTATGAATCTTATTTTGTTGAACTTTCTATTGATGATTGGTATTTTGTACTTGTTTAGCTTTTTGTTGGTTTGATATTTTTTGGTTCAGGGCTTGAGAGAAGATGAAAGCAAATGGTTGTTTTTTTTGTTTAGGATTTGTTTTGGTGTTGCTAACAACAATTTTGGATGATTGTGCTATTAGTTTTTGAACATTTTGATTTAAAGGTATCATGTTTTGATTAGATAGTCCTGCTTGATTATTATCTTTGTCTGTTGAATTCATGTATGATAATGAATTTGTATGTATCCAAAAAGTAGATGCCAATGTTGATTCCATATCACCTTCTCCAGAATTATCAATTTTTACTACTTGATTAAACTCTTCTATGTGATTTTTATAAATTGGGTAAATTGGCTAAGAGACTCGAATTTAACATTTCCTTTTTCATCTAATGTAGGTTTATCAGGATCTTCTATTTCATCTTCTCCATTATCACCTTCATATTTTGAAGGTACATAATCTTCAATGAGTACCCTATCATCAATGTTTTCTTGGTCTTGTTCATCAGTCTCTATTTGTTTACCATTTCTCAAAACTTTAGGTATTTTGGTTTTAGGATTTTTATCCTACAGATATATATGCTTAAATTTTTAGGGTATATATGTTATATATACCTAAATAAATATGCAAATATGTAAATATATATTATTTTTTTGGTTTTTTTTTTATGTTTTTGAAATAAAGCTAGAAAACAAAAATTATAGTATCCTAAATATTATAGCTTAGTCTTCCTGAAAGATTCTATAGATATCATTAATGGGTTCAAGTTACCCTAGTGACATATAGTGTTCTTCCTCAAATTGAAAGTTGACTTTCAAAAATTTAACAAAGTGGGCTATGGTAATATTATCAACTTCAAGATTTTGACTATAAAAGGAGATTTCGTAACAATATTCATGATAATGTACTGCACTAGGAGTTCTGTAAAATCTTGTTCTATTTTCCAAGACTATTTCTTGATCTTCTACGTGTGCTAAGAACCTATGTACTATTATAACATTCTCAAGGTAGTCATCAAAGGTGTAAATAGTTGAAGAGATGCTTGCTATTTTATCTGCCAACCACCTCTCACATGCCCTTTGAATATCAAAGTAGCGAGAAGAAATTTCAAGATCCAAGATTCTAGCTAGGTCAAACTTTATAATTTTATTAAATCTTGGTTCGTAGGATTTTATGATGTCTAATATTCTCTAGATTTCAATCCACCACTCTTCAGATGGGAGACTCAAGTTTTCAACTATTCGAGAAATTTATTGTGTGGATAACAATGCCTTAATGTTTATGAGTACAACTCTTCTAATTTTGTGGTCTAACATTTATGGAATTCACTTAAAATGTGCAAATTTGACTAATGACTTTGTTTTATTTTTTGTTTTGTTTTGTTTTTATGTTTTTGTAATTTTTATGCTTTTTTATGTTTTATAACTCAGAAAGATGTCTATATTTTTCACATTGGGTTCACCAAATAATGTAGCTCTAAAATTTTCACACTCCTTTCCTTTAGGCTAATGGACCCATGCCTCGAAGGGAAATGGGAGAATAGAAGATCTACACCTCAAAGAGAGACACTTGAGTTCATGTCTTCTTTGGTGATTTTTCGATGAATTGTTTAGGGTTCACCAAGAAACATTTCTTGGCAGTTTCCATACCTAGGTTTAGGAGTTTGTTTGATGTGTTCCTTTTAAATTCTCACAATCACCTAGTTTTGGCCAATATGCAACTATGCTAACCTATATGTAATTTTGATTCATATGCAAACAACAAACAATAGAAAATAGAGCTTTAATGCATAATGCACTGCTTAAAAAGTGATTTGAAACTCTGACTTGTATCCAAAAATCTGATGAAGATTCTAATTTTTTGTTTTATACAATATCATATGCAACGTGGCAAGATCATACGTACGATCTGTGATCATACTGTTTGATCAGAGATCGAAAGATCCGATCACAACAGAAACCTGTAGTTTCATGAATAGAGTGCAAAAACAAAAAACTAGGATATGCTACAGACTTTACTAGATAGAAATCAAATTAGGAATGATCTATTGAATACCTTAATACAAAGATCTAATGTGTATATGACTTAAGCTATATAAAATATGCAAGTGAATGCAATTTGGTGAACTCCATGGATGAAAATAATTAAATCTAATATATATGCAATGGGAAATGATAAATTAGATGATGAATATGCCAATGAGAGGTTAAGAAATGCAAACAAACACTTGGAATTTCCTCCAAGTGATTTGTAAGTAATATCGTAACCAAAAAATAAGATCATACACAAAATAAAGCTGATTGTATGCTTCGATCGCTGATTGTATCGTTAGATCCTATAGAAAATAGAAAACAACTAGGACTAATGCAAAAATTGCAGTGATTTGAATGCAAAAATTATATCACAGAGTTAGGAGAGATTTGAGGGAAGGTATGCCTGATTAAATAATTTGAACCAGCAGGGAAAATAGAATAAAAATAGAATATGTTGCAACTCCTTCCAAGTTGGGACTGATCAGTGAATCTGATCTCGTAATTATCGTACGGTTACACAGATAAAGACAAAAAAATATTGTAACTGGTTTGTCATTTTTCCAATTTGAGTTTTTCTATTTTGGGCAAGATCGTACGTATGATCTCAGATATTGTACATACGATCTCGTCAGTTTAACCCGATCTCGCCAGGAAAGCACAAAAATCGAGGCAACAAGTTAAAAAGTTGTTTGAATTAATTTTTGAATATTTTTGTATTTAATGCAAATTATTATGGGTCAAATTTAGGGTGTTACATAAGCCATTTGAACTCAATAATATATGGGGATATTGTGGAGTATAAAAAATTGAGCAACACAACATAACCACCCATCCACATCCTTCCCATTAAACTTAGGAAAGTCTAACTTGGGCATATTAAAGGTAGTATCATGATCATAGCAAAGGTGGAAGTCATCTATTGCCCTTCCTTTACCTTTGTTAGAATGTGAGTGTTCAGTACGATACTCAAACTGGCATTGACCACCTTGCAATTTGGACTCAACCTCTATAAGTTGTTCTTCCATGCGAAATTTGGAGGTATCATAATCAATTCTAAAATTTTAAAATTCTACCATCAAGCTTTCATTTGTGCTTTGCAAGCTATTAACAATGCTTATTAGAAATTCTAAAAATTATGTGGTCTGATCTACCTCTTTTTTATGTCCACGAGTGCCACCAGCCATTTTGGATAGCCTTGAACCTCTTCAACTGAATTACTAAAAATAGAAGTACGATTTTAGGACTTACTATTTTTAGTAAGGGATCCAAAAAAGTGCTTGGGTGTTATATATCAAAATGAGTAGCTCGAAAATATAGTCACAATGAGATATATCCCTCAACACAAATTTTGACCCCAAACTTTTTTTATCCTTTATTTTGATGATTCTACTGATGTGGTTGGTTTTTTTATTTGGAGCTATCGTTTAAAAGATGGGTATTCGATCAACTGTCTCTAACCTATGTGTTCTGTCAAATGACCACAATTTATCTACCCCTGTCACCTATTTTATAGTTACTAATGCTATGTACATCACTAACCCTAGGATCCTCTATACTGTGCAGTTACTGACACTAATGGTTATATTTTTTATCTTGACCACCTGTGATTTTTGACAGTTATGGATGACTATTACTGTCACTATCAACTTGATTGGTACTATCATTGACCCAACTATTATTTTCACTATCCCGACTATTACTATCACTAACTAGACTGTCACTAGAATATTTAAAACTATGATAGACACTTACAAACTCTGTCCTGACTATGTGGTGCATGCAAGTTTATTCTTCTATGATAGGAAATTCCTTCTCTCTATGCTCACTTTTGGGTTTGTGAATGCAGCTTTAGTAGAACAGGGAGATATTATTTGTTTGTAGGTTGAAGTGTTTGACAAAATTAGGATGCACTAGATAGAGGTGTATGTAACACCCATAGGTTCTTTGTTATACCGTAGTGACGAACAATAGTGCTCGAACCAATATTTTAGGCCACTACCCAAGGAGGATTCCACACATGCCCTTAAGCACACTATATGCCTCTCTGGCAGTATAAGAAGGTAATCATCTGGGATGTTGTATCCAATGGCATATGGATGATACAAGGCTGAAAAGCTTCCTACTAGATAAAATTTTGTTTAGCTCTAGCATGGTCTCCCAATACATCCAAAGATGCGTGGGAGCTTGATTTTGTGCGCGAGTGCTAAGGCCTGGGTATTGGATCCTGATCACCCATCACTTCACTAGATGCTTTATGGGCTATCTAGCTTATCCAATAATGATAGCTACTTCACAAAAATTGAAAACCCTTGATATATGGTTTCTAGCCTACTCAACTATTGAAAAAATTTGTATTTTTTTTGGATTTTTTGGGATTGCAATTTTTTTTTGTTTTTTATATAAAGAAAAATAGAATGAAAAACACTAAAAATTATACTAAACAAGCAAAAATGGCCGAGCAATAATTGTTGCAGTCGTAGTATAACTTAGCCCTAGAAAGCACTCTGATACCACTTGTTAGGAACCTACTATTAAATTAAAGCTCACACACATCAAATAATAGAATAACACTATGCAAAAAGTAATTGTAGAACTGAAACAATCTCACAAATAACTTAGAATTGCAAGACTCTTTGAGGGGGCAACCTCCTTCAATATTTCATTAACTTGCAAAAGATACATTCATACATGGCTTCATGTCTCTTAAAGAGAAATCTACATGCAACCCTACCTAAAGACTCAAGAGTTGAATTACATGAAAAATGCCACTCGAGCTAGAATCTTCTACCAAACATCGGTTACAAACTTGATAACTATTTATTACATTACAAAGTATTATAAAATAACATTATAATAGAATCCTCCATGTTGGAAGTGGGTCATTACATAATCCAATGAGAATTACAAAATAACATTAGGATGGGATCCTAACATCATGTAAATAAAATATAGGTAACATGGCAAGAAATTCATTTTTGAAAGTCCTTATTGGAAGTAAGGATGTCATAGTTGGAATTATGGATGCTCTAGTAAGCAATAAGAGGAAGATCAAATCTATGGCAAACCCTATACCAATAGCAAATACTACACCAGAAGTGATTATTAAGGATGAGTTGATTGAGCATGATATAATGGTTCTTAAAACCATAGGGTTAATATATAAGTTCCATGGATACTGGCCAAGTTTTTCTAAGATTAAAAACTCAATTAAGTGGAAGTGGGGATTGAATTCAAATTACTTAATGATTTTTTTTGGAAAAGAATTTATCCTCATTAGGGATAAAGAAGCATTATATTTATAACCATGGAGTGAAATTTTTTTGTGGAGACAAAGACTATTAAAAGGATTTTAGTGTGGATTGATGACTATTTAGCCAGATTAAATCATAGGTCCACTTTTATAGGATCTTAGTCAAACTCAATATTTGAGCATTCAACTATCTAGTCAATATCAATGAATCACATTCATGAAATAAGAACAAGATTTCATAAATCTCACAATATTATTCATAAATTAAACATACAATTGGTCTTAATCAAATTCAATCACAATACATGGATCTCTATCTCCATAATATAACTTTAGAAGACAACTCTTCAATACTTGGCTATTGCTCTCCTAACATAGTTGGGAGATGCATCCTTTTATATTCCTCACATATGATAAAAATCTCATGTCTCTTGATTTTACATCATGCCACATATCATGTAACTCTTCATTTGTATATTTGATACCTATATATATGACTCTTTACTTACATGACACTTTACACGCTTTTACACTTAATCCCATGACACTTGAACTCTTCTCATACATTGACACATACATTAGAGGAAATATAAATCACACTCCCTAATCGAATATTTTCAAATATACAAATGTGCCATGGGGGTACATTAACATTTACCAATGCCAAAAAATAATATAATGTCTCCAACACCCTCATGTATTAAATTATTTGGTTTGAAGACTTTTAGTATTTAATCTACTATCTTTAATCCTATGCTCTTTTCTTCTGTTCCTTCTTGGTCTTGGTCTTGATCTTGTTTTCTGATGTAAATTTTGGATATTGAATCAATAAATCATCATAATAGTATATTCTATGAATATTGTAATTTAATGATTCCATATTGAAGTCAACATATGTTGAATGCATCAACATATAATCTTGTTTATTCTTCAAAAATTCTTCATCTGCATCCAAATCATCTATATCATAGTTGGCATCTTTTATTTTAGATATTCCTTCTTGTTTTTTATGTTGATAGATCTCAAAAGTAATATCATGTACATTACTATACCTACTTCAGTAGATAATAAAAAAGCATATTGGGAATTCCACCATGCTCCAAAGATTCTTTCATGAACATAGTTGATGAATGTTGTAAAATTTTCATCTTTGGCATTTTTGAGAATTAAAAATAATTTATTCTTCAAGTTGTCAAATATATCTATTTGCTCATCAAAATTATCCATCAAATTTTGTATAGTTTTTCCAACATTTCTTCATAATCTTATGAAAATGCATTTCTAATAATTTCTTCCATGATGAATTCCTTTGAATTTGAATTCCTTATTTCTCCAGACTTTTCAAATTCTTCAAATTAATTCCTTCAAAGTAGTAATCCTCATTTCTCTAAAAATTTAATTTTTTAAGTAATCAGTTTCAAGATTTCAACATTGAAATTTATATCTCCCAATAATTTCAAATTCTTTTACAATTTTTCAATTCACATTTTTTTCAAATCAAATTTCAAAATTCACTCAATTTTAAAATTTCAATTTCAATTTTTTCTTATATCTCCTAATTTTTAAATTTCACAATCAATTTTTCACACAATCTTCAATAATCACATTTCATTATTCTTCATTCATTTAATTCTATATCTCTAATTTATTTTTCTACCTTATATCTCCCCTTTCAATAATCAATGCTTCAATTATTCTTTTATCAAGCTACAAAACCTTATAACTCCAATTTTGAAAATAGGTACTCATAAAAAATATTTAAATTTGCCCTTTTTAAAACTTTAAAAAATCAAAGCATGACCTTGTTTGCATGCTTCAGTCTAAAATTAGGTCAAATATTATTCATGTTGTCAATGGTATATGGTAGGAGATGTTACAACACTTTGAATTGCATGATGGTTAGGCTTCTTCTCTATGCTATATGCACCTTACTTTAAGACAACACTTTGGGATACCTTTAAGCTCATGTTCTTGAATTTATCAAGCCTCACTCCATTGGTTTCAATATTTTCAAGCTCACGTGGTAGGTATTGAAAAGGCAATCCTCCATGGGAGGTCCCAGTTCGATCCCACCCTACCAAAAGTTGAATTGGGTATACAAAATCCAATTGATAAGTGGTGCGGGAGGGGCGCCCGGTGACTTTGGCGGTGTAGAACCCCCTGTTCGTGGTCTCTCAGACCAAGGCGGCCCCACGAGGGGTTTTTCGCTTAAAAAAAAAAAAAAAAAAATTCAAACTCATAATATGGATGCTCATAATCAAAACTTAGATAGACTATAGACTTTGTGTTTACTTATTCCTTCTAGATGTAGTATGCATTTCATCAATCAACATTATCATATTTTTATCTAGCTTCTTATTATATATTTTTGATTCTTTAGCTATGAGAATTTAGTCTTCTTAGTCACTTATCTTCCTCCATGCATTTACAACTCCTCTATTTCTCAACTTGTCATGGATGCTCTAATTTTTCATTAGGTGTTTTTCTCAATTCAAAATCTTCATTCACCTTTGATAGCTTCTATAAATATTTTCTCCAATTATTTTTAATCTTTGTTGGCCAAAATTGCTCGTCCAATGTCCTTATTACTTCATACAAGGGTGTAATCAATCCGTATCAATAAATATCTCCACCTTGAATTCTTTAATCACAATATTCTCTTTCAATGCAAATTTTTAGCACTATGCTTTTCAACAAACTTAGGGTGTAATATCAATCCATTTCTCTATTGGTGTAATATCAACCAATGACAAATTTCTCTCAAACTTACTCAAGGTGAAATCAACCCTTCTTCTTTCTCCACAATATCAAATGATTAGAGTGCAAATTTGATACCAGTAATGGCTATTTAGCCAGATTACATTATAGATTATTTTTCATAGGATCTTAATCAAACTCGATATTTGAGCATTCAACTATTTGGTCAATTTTATTTTTTAAAAACATTATCTGGTCAATCTTAATTAATCACATTCATGATATAAGAACGATATTTTATAATGATAAAACTCACACTATAATTCATAAATCAAATATACAATTGTTCTTAATCAACTTTAATCACAATATATGGAGCTTTGTCTCCATAAAATAACTTTAGAATATGACTCTTTAATAATTGACTATTGCTCTCCTCACATATCCAATAGATGCATCCTTTCCTATTCCTCACATATGAAAAAACTCTCATATCTCTTGATTTTACATTTGGTCACATATCATGTGAATCTTCATTTATATATTTAAGACCTACACATGATTCTTGATTTACGTGAAACTTTGCACACTCACACTTTACACACTTATTTACATGGCACTTGGACTCTTTTCACACATTGACACATACTTTAAGGAAAATATAAATCATACTCCCTAATCTAATAAGTCACATACTTTAGGGAAATAAATATGTTACAAAAAAAACATTTTTCTTTTCATAACATGAAAAGAATTTTAACTCTAGAAGGAAAAATATTGATGAAAAAAAATTATAAGGAAGCAATCAATTATTTCAAAAATATTTTGTTAGATATCTGGCAAGACAAGGAGGTACAAGATAATATTTTACAAAATATTCCATAAACTATCTCATAGGGAAAAAATCAAAGATTTATGAAGAAGATATATATGGAGGAGCTATATGAAGAAATTTTATCTTTGCATCCTAATAAGGCACTTGGCCCCAATGGATTTTCTATAATTTTCTTAAATAAATTAGAATATTGTGAAGAATGATATGTTAGTTGCAATTGAAGAGGCTTGAAAAAGGAAGGTTATAACAAGTGATATCAATGCCACATTTATTACATTGGTTTTTGTAGCATCCAAAAAGGCTTGCACCTAATATTGAAATTGCTGAAAACGATGCAAATAGGCATACACAAATTGACAAGAATGAAAATAACAAAATACAAAGATCTTTTATTAATTTCCAATCGAGTCAAGTTATAAATCCGTCCCTCTTAGGGATACCCATTTAATACAACAATTACAGTAGTTTGAAATCCCTCTCAAGGGTAGGTGCATTCCAAATGCCTTTCAAAATGACACGAACTGCTCCAAGGTATCGATGACCTTCTTCTCCATGATTAGAGGTATTTATTGCCTTGCATGTCAAAATCGTGTTAGTCCTACGTGCAATAAACAACAAGAAGTATCAATAATAAAGGATGCATCTCTTGATGAGGATTTTTGAGAAAATTATATGAAAAGATGATACTATTAGCATATAATCAAGAAAATGCAAGAAAGCTAGTAAACCTATGCAAAGCATGAAAATATTCTATGAAACATGTAGAGGAAAAGCATATGCATCTATCCAATGATCTAATTATGAATTTGAAAGCATGGAAGCATGAAAAATATTATTTAGTATCCTAGTTACAATATTGAAAGCAAGACAACTAAACAAGCTAATTCTATCGGTCAAAAATCTCTAATAATGCAATTAAACCTAAATTATGCTTAATCTAATGCCATTAACAAATCCTACGATGAAAAATCAAGGAAATTAGGGATGATACCCTAACCATGGCTTTGTGGCACGGTGAGCACTATTAGCCATGGCTGACAGCCGTGACGAAGCTTGAAGTGTGTTTGTCCTCCAATTCAAGGGTTAAATCTATGAATCCTCTTGCCAAATTGATGGTCAAGGGTTGCCTTTGTGTCCTCTGATATATTTGGTGGTTACATTGCTCTGATTATGCATGGAATTGGTGTAATTGCATTCCTTGGATCTCCTAACATCCTAGGATATCCATGGCTTGAATTTAAATTTCAATCTCTCAATTAAGGGCAAGAAAGCAATATCACAATGCAATTAGGTGAGTTTTGAATTCGACAGGGCTTCGTTGCTCAAATTTTCCTACGCATCTCTCTCTTTGCTCTCAAATTTAGTAGGGCTTCGTTGCGTTCAAATGAAAGTTCCTCTAGAATTCTCTCCAATTTTTAAAGGGGTCTTATAGCACCTTAGAGGGCTATATGCTAGCTTCATGAGGAAGCCAAGATCAAGAATAGGCAGTTAGAGTAGTTGGAAGGAAGCTTCTCGATCATTCCACCTCCAAACCACTCAAATCTACAACCAATTGGCTGTTTGGAACCAAATTTGACTTAGTCAAAGGCCAACTAATTTTTGATGCTAGCTACGGCTTTGAGGCATAGTCAACACTGCTAACCGTGGGTGTCAACCACGGTTAATACTGATTAGGCCAAACTACCTAATTGAGTGGTTAAAACCACTATTATACCTTAGTATTTGTCCAAGGTCTTCCATATGGTCTTCTAGCATGTCCCATATGAGTAGTCACATCAACATGATGCATTTTAGGTGTCTACAAATACCCCTTTTGAGATGTGTTGTGAGATCGAACAACGCTGAGCGAAAATAGACCTCCTAAAATGGTGTTGTAGGTTGGATGATGATCATTAGTCTGATCAACATTAGATTCTTAGGGTCCAGTAAAAGGACGCATATTATAGAATCATTGCTTCCAAATGGATGGAAGGCTTAAATTTTCAAAGCTTTGACAAGATCCAACAATGATCAGGCAGCTCAAGGCTACTATAGGCTTCCGTGCCATATAGATCAGAATGGAAGAGAGCTACTAACTTAACTATCATATTTGTGTTGGACATTTTGAGTCCCTAAGTCAAAGTTGTCATTGATGTCACCATTGATGCCACCAGATGGAGTCATCATTAATACCAAGATTTCAACATAAAATAAAGGCAACAAAGACGGTCATTTCATATTCACCAAGAAGGTAGAAGTTCAAGTGAAACAATGCAAAAGACAAAAGTTAGAAAGGAGTGGTAATATTTATTTTATAAATTATTTAAATTCAGGATGAATTTAAATTTTATAAATAAATATTATAATGGTTAGAAGTGCCATAGTGAAAACCCAAATAAAATAATTGTAATTTTTATTACAATATTTTATATTGCCAAAGGTTTAAGACCAAATATTAATTTAATAAATCCAAAGGTTGGATTTAGAGTTTTAAACAAGGCAAAGTTTATTTCCAAAGGGAAGCATCGATGTCATAAAATCCAAAGGGGAAGCACCGACATCATAAGCCAAAGGGAAGCACCGACGTCGTTTGATTTAATTGAAATGCATATTAATACCTTGCCAAAGTTATTTCTGAAATTATCCTTGCTCATTTTGATAAATGCTGATATATGAATTAATGCAGAGCTTGTGAGATAAAGTTGGGGAAATTGTGTTTGATTTGATGGTGAAAGGGAAACAAACAAAAGGTATTAAAGTGATTAGTTGGAAGCCACCAAGGTGCTTTGGCCTAGTGGTAAGAGGTGTTACAAGTGTGAATAGGGTTGCTTTGAAAGTGGCTTAGAAAAATCCTTTTTTCTAAGTCTAAGTGTGAAAACTCCCTAACTTTTGTCGACAAGTGTTGTCGGTAGTTTTTTTAAAAATCCCTATTCTCCCTAACTCCCTCCTAACTCCTCTCCTATATTCCCTCCTTATCCCTCCGTTGTTCCTTCTTCCCCCTTATCCCTCCAACTCCCTTATCCCTCCTTATCCTCCATTTTCCCCTTATCTCTCCTTCGCCGACTTTTTCCCAACTCCCTTTCCTCTACACATATATATATGATAATGTGTAATATTCTATGGTTGACGAGGAGTGCAATAAAATTTAAGTTTTGTCCGCTGTGATTTATTTTTTGTGTATATGCTGCGTTATTGACCCTCGATTTTCACATCTAGTATCAGAGCCTGACAGAATTCGGTAGTCATTTGGGCACGACTCCCGAGGCGAGGCCAGGTGAGCACGCATCCCAAGGTAGGAGTCGCCAGCAGGCTCAGATCCTGAGGCATATCATGACTAGGATTGAGCATGGATCTCGAGGTGGATCATGCACAGGCTCGACATGAATCTCGAGGTGATAAGTGGCAGCAGACAGCAGGCTCGACTCGACGTGGATCCTGAGGTGACATGTGGCGGCTAGCAAGGTGCTGACTGGGCAGCACATAGATCGAGGTGGCTGACATGGCGACGCTAAGGTGGCAGTTGACGACATGCGAATCGAGGCATAGATGCTGACGTGGCAGCAATTGACGTGGCGATGTGTGACTGGTCCAAAATTTTGCCACGTGGCGACGAGTGGTGTGCTGACGTGTCGGTTTGCGATTGGCTCCGGTTTCGTCAAAATTGCAGCAACTGTGACTGCCCGAAGGCAGTTGAATGTTTGTTGGTGCCTTCGGATATAAAAATCCCATCACCGCGTTTGCACAGTGAATGTGGGATAATCGAAGGTCATTTTTTTTTTTTTAAATCTTCCGCCCCCCTATTTTAAATTTCCCCTCGTGTCTTTGAAGACCACGTCCACGGGCGTGGCCCAGCGGACAAGGCAGTTCGCTAGCCCGCAGATGACCCGGGATCGAATCCCGTCGGTCGCACAAATTTAAAAAAAAAAAAAAAATCACAACCGTCGAAGTTAAAAGGGCGGAAGCCCTGGTTGTTTTCAGCCGGCCGCCGTGGTGTAGCGGCAAAGCACGTCCGCCGTGCTCAGGGAGGTCGCGGGGTCGAATCGCCCGCGTGCAGATTAGAAAAGGTAATTTTTTTTTAAAAATTTTTAAAGGTTTTTAATTTTTATTTAAGTTTTTTAAATTATTTAATAATTTTAATTATATATTTTTTAATTATCTTTTTAATAATTTAATTTAAAAGGTAATTTTTAAAATATATAAAAATTTATTAAATTTAAAAAAAAAAACTTTATAAAAATTTGAAAAACCTTATTTGAAGAACTTTTTTTGAAAAAGAGAAATAATGTGCCCGTGAAATGTTAGATGATCCGGTCTGGGGGGTGTTATCATGCACTTCTCTCGATTTTGAGACGAGAGACACCGGAATCCTTTGATGAAAGGGTTCAACGAACTAGTCTGCATACAGTGTTTTGTCAGCTGGAAAATCAGGTGATTGATCATCTAAGGAAGCCGGATTCAGGGTACAAGGCAGATTCAGAAGACAACATTTTCATACAAAGAATTGAAGAGTCCGAGACTGTGGAAGCTGTACCAGAGGAAGTTGTTCCAGAGGATCAAGCAAGTGCCAGTTATACACCTGGTGTACGGGAAGCAGAATCAAGTGAGAGCTATTCACCACACTCTCCTGAACCCGAAGCAGCAGTAGAAGAAGAAGACGAAGAAGCAGAAGACAAAGAAGAAGAAGCTGAAGAAGAAGAAGAAGATCCAGAGGAAGTGGATCCTGAAGAACCTGCGGTCATTGTCATCAGCAGCAGTTCAGAAGAAGAACCTGAATGTACTAAAAAGGCAAGATTTGATTTGAATCATTAATCTCTTTGTACTGCTTTATAGTGCTTGTTTGCTTCAAATAAAGTTTGTTTTTATTCTGCAATGGCATCCAATACTAGTCTTTCGATTCCTGAGTTCAATGGAGGAGACTATGAATATTGGTCTATTAAAATGAAAACCCTTTTGATAGTAAAAGGTTTATGGGATGTAGTTGAAGAGGGCTATACTGAACCAACTGCTGCTGAATGGGCAGCTTTCTCTAATGCTGATAAAAAGGCTAGAAAAGAAGCACAGAAAAATAATGCTTTCGCCCTTTATCACATACATGCTGCCCTAGATAAAAGTATCTTCCCTAGAGTTGCCTCTTATGTAATTGAACAAGATGCCTGGAATGCCCTAAAAGAAATCTATAGAGGTAGTGACCAAGTAAAATAGGTAAAACTGCAAACATTGAAACGAGATTTTGAAAATCTCAGGATGCAAGAAAATGAAAAATTGGGAGATTACTGCGTGCAAGTGAAAGCCATAGTTGATAAAATGGTCGCACTAGGGGAAGATATTAAGCCAGAGGTTATGCTAAAGAAAGTGTTGAGAACACTTCTTCCTAAATGGAATTCTGTTGCAATAATTATTGAAGAATCCAAAGACTTAACCTCGTTGTCATTTGATGCACTAACTGGTCCACTTCTCTCACATGAAGAGAGGTTACAGGAAACTCCTACCACCAGTTATGGAGGAGATGAGAAAGCTTTTGCCACACATGAAGGAAGAGGTAGAGGCTGTGGCAGAGGTCAACAAAGAGGCAAAGGCAGGAATAATCAAAGAGGGGGAACTCCTAACAGAGGAGGATCATCCAACAGAGGTGGAAATCAGAATAGAGGAGGACAATAGCAATATAGAGGGAAACAATCTGGTAAAGGAAAAGGAGGAGATAAATCAAAACAAGTTTGCTATAATTGTGGCAAACTTGGCCATTATGCTTGAGATTGTTGGTCAAAGTCTCGCAAGGAAGCAGCAGCAACCAAAGCAGTCAATTTGGAAATTTTGGAGAAGAGGAAAAGTCCACAAATCTCTTTCTCTCTTATGGCCAGACAAAGCAAAATATGAATGATACATGGATTTTGGACACTGGGTGTTCAAATCACATGAGTGGCAAAGAAGAACTCTTTGCTACTTTAGACTCCTCATACAAATCGAGCATCCGATTGGGAGATGACAAGTCATTGGCAGTTGAAGGCATTGGAGCCATGGAGGTTCCAACGAAAGAAGGCATCAAGCAAGTAAGTGATATCTATTACACACCTCATCTTCAACACAATATTTTAAGTGTTGGTCAAATGCTAGAAAATAATTATAAGTTGATTTTTGATGAGGGTAAATGCACCATTTTTGACGAAAACAATAGTAATAAAATCATTACACAAGTGCCAATGTCAAAAAATAGATTATTCCCTTTGAAGTTTGGCCAGCCATGAGGAAATAAGTTAGCAAATGTTGCTATTACCAATCCAAGTGTCCTATGGCACTTGAGATATGGTCATTTGAATTCAGCAAGTTTGAAAATGCTAACTTCACAAGCAATGGTAACTGGACTTCCCAAAATTCAAGATAATAAGGAAGTCTGTGAAGGGTGTGCCTTGGGCAAGCATGCCAGATCAAAATTTCCTCATGGGCAAGCATGGCGGACCAGCTATCCACTCCAGTTAGTACATTCAGACATCTGTGGTCTGATGCAGACCAAGAGTCTAGGTAATCACTCTTACTTCCTACTTTTCATTGATGATTACACAAGAATGTGTTGGATATATTTTTTGAAGCATAAGGATGAAGCATTTGCATTCTTTGTTGATTTTAAAGCAAAAGTTGAAAGTGAGAGTGGGTATTCAATAAAATGTCTTAGATCAGATAGAGGAGGATAATACTCCTCTAATCAGTTTTTGAATTTTTGTAAACATCATGGCATCAAGAGGCAGTTCACAGCTGCCTACACTCCACAACAAAATGGTGTAGTAGAAAGAAAGAATCGCACCATTGTGGAGATGGCAAGATCAATGCTTCAGACAAAGCATTTGAGTAATGCATATTGGGGAGATGCAACAAGGACTAGTGTTCACATCTTGAACAGAAGTCCTACTTCTAGTTTGAGAGGAAAGACACCTTACCAAGCCTGGTATGGTAAGAAACCAAATGTGAAATATTTCAGAGTATTTGGTTCATTGGCATATGCTCACATTCCTGATGAGCTGAGGAAGAAGCTAGATCCAAAGAGTCAAGCATGCATTTTTGTAGGATACTATGAAAACACAAAGGGTTATAAACTCTACAATCCTACGACTCAAAAAATAGTTGTTTCAAGAGATGTGATTTTTGATGAAGGGGGAGAGTGGGGTAAGCCCCAAATATTCAGTGATGTTGAAGCCACTGATGTAGTTGCTCAACAGGTGCAACCACAGCTCCCACAGAAAGGAAAGCAGTCTCCTCCAACACATCCTCCAATTCCATCTTCTGATTCAACTTCTTCACCAAGTCCTTCTCCACAGAGATCAGTAAGTTCCTCACCAATTGACATTGATGTTCCATCCAAAGGTAAGAGAATTTTACAGTATCATCCATCATCTCAGATGTTGGATAAAATTTTTTCAAGAAGATATCTGTTTTACACAGATTAGAAAGCATGCACTTGTATGGTGATGATGAATCCCAGTAGGAACCAAGGGGAGATCAAGTTAACTATGCTTCGTTAACTAGTGCACAGCTTGAACCTTCTAGTTATGAGAAGGCATGTACTCAGAAGATTTGGCAAGATGCCATGGAAGAGGAGATAACCTCTATAAAAAATGACACTTGGGAGTTGGCTATAAATGGATCTTCAAGACCAAGTTTAATGCTGATGGAAGCATTGAGAAGCACAAGGCAAGATTAGTGGCAAAGGGTTTTACTCAGAAATATGGAATAGATTATGAAGAGACTTTTGCTCCTGTAGCCAAACAGGAGACTATTAGAACAGTTCTTGCCTTAGCTGCACACAAAGGATGGAAAGTCCAACACATGGATGTCAAGAGTGCATTTCTCAATGGTTACTTGATAGAAGTAGTGTATGTTGAGCAACCACAGGGATTTGAAGTACAAGGTATGGAACACCTTGTTTACATATTGAAGAAGGCACTCTATGGTCTTAAACAGGCACCAAGAGCTTGGTACTCACACATTGATGGGTACTTCAAAGATTATAGGTTCACCAGGAGCAAAAATGAACCCACACTCTACTACCTCAAGCAAGGTAAAGACATCCTCATAGTTTGTTTGTATGTGGATGATATCATTTTTATGGGTAGTAATGAAAAAATGAATATGGAGTTCAAACACTCCATGATGACGCAGTTTGAGATGAAGGATCTTGGCTTAATGCACTATTACCTTGGAATGGAGGTTCATCAGTCAGATACAGGGATCTTCATCTGTCAACATAAGTATGCTCAGGATATGATCAAGAAGTTTGCTATGGAGTATTGCAAACTAGTTGCAACTCTAGTTGGACATGGGATCCAATTAAGCAAAGATGATGGAGCACCAAAAGTTGATGTGACCACTTTAAGAAGCATGGTTGGGAGTTTAATGTTTCTCGCCAACACCAGACCAGATATTTAGTATTCTGTATCTCTTGTTTCTAGATTTATGTCTAACCCATCTGAGTTGCATTTGCAGGCAGCAAAAAGAATTTTGAGATATGTGAAAGGCACATTGGATTTTGGAATCCAGTACCATAAATGTAACACTATCAAGCTTGTAGGCTTCAGTGCTAGTGATTGGGGTAGCAATATTGATGACAGGAAGTCAACATTAGGAAACTATTTTAGTCTTGGATCAGGACTAATCACTTGGAGTTCAAAAAAGCAGACAATAGTAGCGCTATCTTCAACAAAAGCAGAGTATATAGCGGTGACTTATGCAAGTACTCAAGCCTTGTGGCTAAGGAAAGTACTAGAAGAGATTGGAGAATAGCAAAGTGGTCCGACCAGAATCTACTGCGACAACATCAGTGCCATTCAGTTGGCATATAATCCTGTCCACCATAGCAAAACGAAGCATTTTGATATGAAGTATCACTTCATAAGAGATATGGTGGAACATGAAATTGTTGAGCTTCAATACTGTCACACTTTAGAGAATGTTGCAGACATCTTCACCAAGGCGATGACTAAAGCTCAATTTGTAAAGCTAAGAGACTGTGTAGTCAGTCCTCTCAACTTTAAGGGGGAGAATGTTACAAGTGTGAATAGGGTTGCTTCGAAAGTGGCTTAGAAAAATCCTTTTTTCTAAGTCTAAGTGTGAAAACTTCCTAACTTTTGTCGGCAAGTGTTGTCGGCAGTTTTTTTAAAAATCCCTATTCTCCCTAACTCCCTCCTAACTCCTCTCCTATATTCCCTCCTTATCCCTCTGTTGTTCCTTATTCCCCCTTATCCCTCCAACTCCCTTATCCCTCCTTATCCTTCATTTTCCCCTTATCTCTCCTTCGCCGAATTTTTCCCAACTCCCTTTCCTCTACACATATATATATGATAATGTGTAATATTCTATGGTTGACGACCAGTGCAATAAAATTTAAGTTTTGTCCGCTGTGATTTATTTTTTGTGTATATGCTGCGTTATTGACCCTCGATTTTCACAAGAGGGCTTACATATTTGGTGTTCGAACTTCAGTGGAAGCGTTTCATGGACATGTTGAAGGTGCCAAAACTTTAGGCGCATCCGTTTTGCAAGGCAAGAAAAGACAAGGGTTTTGAAGCACATGGTGCTTCTTTGTTTCCAACGAGCGTGTAGCTAGTGTGGTGGTTTGCACCATGGGAAAAGATATTTGTGTGGGCTGCATTGAGAGTTCAAAACTCTCCAAAGGAAAAGGTACATTTTGTGTTTTATTTTATTAATGCCTAAGTTGGAGGTATAAGGTATTTGGTGATTAAAATATTTGCATTGTGATAAAGGTTGGTAGTTGAGAAATATTATTAGGAGGTATAAGGAGAATTATGTTTTTATTTTCAAGTATTAAATTTTGTTATTGTGGAATATTGGAAGGCTAAGACTTTGTGGGTGTATTTGAATAAAGGGTTTTTGATTATTGTGAGGATATTTCTTATTGTTAAGTTGGAGTGATAAGGTGTAATTGTGATATTATTTTTGTTATATAAAAATTATCCTCTAACCCTTATTGAGTTTGTCAAAGAAGTAATTGTGAGTGTGGCAGATTTTTAAGGACAAATACTCTTCAAGAAAAGGTATGGGTAAAATTCTTCTTTGTTGAGTTAGATGGTTGGCTTGATTGAAAATTAAGTTTGGAGTAAAAAGGATTTGATTAGGGTTTCCTTTTTGAAAGTGGTTGAGTTAATTCTTCAAGGTTTTCTGGATTGTGAGTTGTGATTAAACCTTGTTTGATAAGCATTGTTGTTTAGACCATTGGTTGAGTGAAGTACTTTGATTTTATGCTTAAAGGTTTTCTGAATTGAGAGTTATGATTAAAAACTTTTCTTATTAGCATTGTTTTTGAATCCAATGGGTGATGCAAATAACTTGAACTTGAGTTAGAAAATAACATGAGTATCATTGTTATGTGATATTTATTGTTGAGAATTGTTGGAAACATTTTGAGTTGGTTGATACATTCTTGGACTAGGGTTTGTGAGAAAGGGTTGTTCCTTGAGGTGATTGGTTGAGTAGATTTGATTAAGCCTAGTCAAGTGGATGCATGAAGTGGTTGTTCAAGTTCCATGAAACAAACTATTCTATATTCTGATTTGAGTTGAGATTGAGCTTTGAGAATATAACATATTGAGTCTCTAACAATTCTCTTTATGCTTCTATGAGATTGATTTGAGTTGAGATTGAGTTTTGAGAATATAACATATTGAGTCTCTAACAATTCTCTTTATGCTTCTATGATATTGATTTGAGTTGATATTGAGCTTTGAGAATAGAACATAATTGAGTCTCTAACAATTCTCTTTATGATTCTATGAGATTGGACAAGTTTTGTGTGGACTTGTTAAGCTGATTTGAGACAAGTCTTTGAGAAGGCTTGTGGACTGATTTTGTGTGAGCTTTTGTGGAAGCTTGCAATGTAGATTTGACCAAGTCCTAGAGAGGACTTATTGAGCATATTTGGAAAAGTTATGAGTGAGCTTGTGGAGCATATTTAGACAAGTTCTGAGTGAGCTTGTTGAGCATATTTGGACAAGTTCTGAGTGAGCTTGTTGAGTAGATTTGGACAAGTTATGAGTGAGCTTGTTGAGTAGATTTGGACAAGTTATGAGTGAGCTTGTTGAGAAGATTTGAGCAGGTTCTGAGTGGACCTGTTGAGTAGATTTGAGCAGGTTCTAAGTGGACCTATTGAGTAGATTTGAGCAAGTTTTGAGTGGACTTGTTGAGCAGATTTGAGTAGGTTCTGAGTGGACCTGTTGAGCAGATTTGAATAGGTTCTATGTGGACCTATTGAGCAGATTTGAATAGGTTCTGAGTGGACCTATTGAGCAGATTTGAGAAGGTTCTGAGTGAACCTATTGAGTAGAGCTTTGGAGGTGACAGAGCAGAGAGGACGGAGTCTCCAGTGGATAGAGATCCATCAGCCAGGACATTGAGGACAAGTCTTCTGAGTGAGGACAAGAGTCTTCAAGTGGAGAGAGATCCACAGTCAATGCAGTGGAGGCATGTTTGCAATTTGAGTTATTTTATGTTGTCATTGATTTCACATGGATCATTGATGTCACATGGATCACATTGAGTTTTTGTGGCAAAAGCACTTCATAAATAATCATTTATGATATTTTGGAGAGCATGGATATATATAGGGTTTTTGTGAAAACAAAGGTAAGAAAAATAAAAGGTTTTATTTAAAACCATGGATGGCATATTTGAAATGGGTTTTTCTTAAAACCCAAGTTGGATTTTTGTTTCATCGAAAAATATGCCCCGATGATGGAGATATTTAATTTTAAATATTTAGTTTATATTTTAAATTATTTAAAATTTTAATTTTAATTTTAAAATTAAAAATAAAAGTAATCCCCCGACGTCATTGAATATGAGGAATACAAATATATAAAAGGATGCCTAAGGTTTATTAATACTTATCTTGTGTTCATGAATTAATGCAATTTTTGGAAAGAGAAAAGAGCTCATGCAAAAGAGGGTTAAGTGATGGAAGCGAAGAATAAATCGGACGACGTGTGGAACCCTAGTCACCTTGGGCAGTGTGGTGCATTGGAAATTGGATTTTGGCTAAGGCAAGTGGCAAAACGAACTTCAAGGTTTCAAATCCCCTTGGTTATGTTAGAAGGCATTGGAAGAAAGAGTGCATGAAGCGTTTTTGGTTTGCATGAGAGGGAGGAGTGTTTTGAAGCACATGATGCCTTTCCCTCCCAAACGAGCCTGTAGCTCGTGCGATAGCTTGGCTGCGGTTAAGGTGCTAAGCAAGGAGGCATCGAGGGATCGAATCCCATCAAGGACAAAGGCAAGTTAATATATTTTTTAATATTTTATTTTTCTAAAGTTGCCCTAGGAGAAATAAGGGTTGTGATGCACTTTAAGAAAAAGAGAGATTTCTGGTGATTTTCCTTTTGGAAGTATATCATATTATATATCGTTGGAAAGCTTATTTCAAGGGATATTTTATTAATTTTCTTAGATGGGGAAATAAGGTGTGTGTAAAGAGATATTTCTAATTTTGTAAAGGGGTTCAAAAGTGAAGGTTACTTTGTTCTTTTTAAAATGGGATTTATTCTTTTATGAGGGGACATGGTGTATTTTATTGAGTGGGAGTAATAAGGTGTTATTTGGATATTATTATTGTGTTATTAATAAAGATCTCTAAACCATATTAAAAGTTGAAAAAGAAAGTTTGTTGAGTGTGGCAGATTTAGTGGACAACTAATAAGGCATCAAAAAGGTATGAGCAATATTCTCCATTGACTTTGTTTATGGTGGTTAATTTTTGAAATATCATTGGAGAGAAAAGGATTGATTATGGTTTCTTTTTCGAAAGTGGTTGGTTGAATGCTTCAAGGTTTTCTGGTTTGAGAGTTGTGATTAAACCTTGTTTATAAGCATTGTTGTTGAAGCCCATTGCTTGTACAAATAACTTGAACTTGAAGTTAGAGGAGAACATGAGTATCATTGCTATGTGAGAGTTATTGTTGAGTATTGTTGGAAATATTTTGAGTTGATTGATTCATGATTGAACTAGGATTTGTGAGAAAAAGTTATTCCTTAAGGTGATTGGTTGAGTTGAGTTGATTGAGCCTAGTCAAGTGATTGTGTGAAGTGGTTGTTCAAGTTCCATGAAACAAACTTCTATATTCTGATTTGAGTTGAGTTTGAGTTGAGAAATAAATTGAGTTTGTGAATAGAACATATTGAGTCTCTAAAAATTCTCTTTATGCTTCTATAAGATTGAGTTGAGTTGATATTGATTTGATTTGAGTTGAGTTGAGATTGATTTGAGTTGAGATCATCATGGATCATTTTTTTCATCCATTGAAGAGTGCATCACCATTCATTGTTGAGTTCATCATTGAGCCTTGCCTTCATAGATTTATGGATGAGATTTGAGTGATACTTGAGCATGATTGATTGAGTATTTGGTAAGGATTTTGGGATAGATTTTTGGACATATTTGAGGTAGATTTTATGCATGATTGAATGAGCCTTTGAGAAGGATTTTGGGATATATTTATGGATAGATTTAAGGTAGCTTTTGTGCATGATTGATTGAGCCTTTGAGAAGGCTTTTGGGACAAATTTGAGGTAGCTTTTGTGCATGATTAATTGAGCCTTTGAGAAGGATTTTGGGACAAATTTGAGGTAGTTTTTATGCATGATTGATTGAGCCTTTGAGAAGGATTTTTGGATAGATTTATGGACATATTTGGGATATATTTGAGCAAGTTATTTGTGAGCTTCCTGGAGCAAATTTGAGAAAGTTCTTGGTGAGCTTGTTGGATCAGATTTAAGCAAGTTATTGGTGAGCTTGTTGGAGCAAATTTTGAGCAAGTTCTTGGTGAGCTTGTTGGAGCAAATTTTGAGCAAGTTCTTGGTGAGCTTGCTAGAGCAGATCAGGATTACCTAGCTAAGCAGATTAGTGGATTGCCTACATGAGTAGATCAGTGGATTTCCCACTTGAGTAGATCAGGATTGCTTAGCCGAGTAGATCAGTGGATTTCCTAACTAAGTAGATTAGTGGATTGCTTTGCTAATTAGATCAGTGGATTTCCTACTTGAGCAGATCAGTGGGTAGCCTAGCTTTGAGCAGATAAAACTAATCATTTGTATTGGGATAAGGATCCCTATTTCTTTGTGAAATATTATAAGGAGATTATCTTGTGGACTACCCCACATTGGGGGAACCACGTTAAATCTTGTGTCTCAACTATGTGTGGTGATTTGTGCTCTTGCTTACTATTGCTATCTATATCATTAATGCACACTTCTATATTTTGTTATTGTAATTAAGGACACTAATTGATATTGGTTTGCAAATAAAGTAAAAAGTGGGCGTTATACTGTTCACCCCCCCTCTTAGTATAAGCTTGTGTTCTTCAATTGGTATCAGAGCAGGTTCCTTCAAAAATACTAACTTGGGGGTAGATTATACAAGAATACAGATGGCTTCATATAATGGATCATCTACAAGTAAGGATCCACTGTTTTATGATAACAATTATGCTTTCTATAGCATGAGAATGAAGAACTACTTGATATAATAAGGATATGAGGTATGGCAGATGGTTGCAAAAGAGTATAAGGTTGAAGGTGATCTCGAGGCAGATAAGACTATCAAGAAATTAGTTGAGATCAATGTAAGGGCAATGAATTATATTTTGAGTGGGCTACATGAGATAGATTTTGCAAAGGTCATGGTATGTAATTTAGCTAATGAAATGTGGATCAAGTTGTGGAATACCTATGAAGGAGATTCCAAGGTAAATTTGGCAAAACTACAAACTCATAGAAAAAGATTTGAAAATTTGAAAATGGAAGACTCTAAAGATATTGTAAAGTTTTTACTTCGATTTGATGATATTACTAACACCATGAGAGGTCTAGGATTTGAGATGAAAGAATCAGATGTTACTCAAAAGGTTTTGAGGTCACTTCCCATGATACAAAGGTTTCAGTAATAGAAGAAACAATGGATATCAACAAGCTAACAATGGAAGAACTATAAGGAACTGTAGCACCCTAAAATTGGTGCAGTTAAACCATCAGTAAAAAGATCAAAATTTTGAATTTTAACCCTCAAAATCGCTCGTTAACCGCTCACCTCATTTTTCATGCCATTTTTAGAATTTGTTTTGACTGTTGGACGATATTATCGTCGATCTGACGATATTATCCTAGATTAGATGAATTCTTCTGGGACAGAACGTCTAGACGATTTCATCCCAAAACCAAAATTTTATAATTAGCTTCTATTTCAACAACCCCTCCAACTTAGGCAGAAGTGTGTATGCATGGTTGGAGATTTCTACATTGGATAGCTCCCATATTGGGATGATCCCCAACCTCCTAACCTCCCCCTAATCCTATATAAACTTGGGATTTTACCAGTTTATCCCCCTGGCTGATCATTTCCTTACAACTCTAGTTTTTTGCTATATTAGAACATCCTCACCTGCATCATTTGCATTTGTATTTTCAAGTTTTATTGTAGGATTTTACTATGTTTCATCCAGAGGAATCTCATATTGTCGCAGACGATCCAACACGATTTTAGACGATCCTAACAAGATCGGCGATGATCTCGTACAATTGCAGATGATTTCAACTACAGTTCAGATTGGGGGCAACCAAAGCCCTAAGTTTGCATTTTCTACCTTTCTCTCTTATTTAATTATGCATTAGATTGATTTATTTTTGTTTTGCATCCTGGAGTTCACCTCATTTAGCATATTTGCATGATAAAATTTAAAATAAGTTATTAAAGTAGTGCCTCCCATTTGATTTTTTATCTAGATTTATTATTTAAGCATCTATACTATTATTTCTATCATTTTGCATCATTCTTACAATTGCATTTTTGGTTTTTGGTGTCTGTTTCCATGATTGCATGTTTTTGATGAATTTTTCTGACGAATTCGTCAGGTCATTGACAATTTTGTTTGATATCAGACGATATCCTATGATTTGAGATGATTCTGTACAATTACTGATGATCTTGTCATATTCGAGATGATCTGGAATCCTACAAGCTTCAGAATATTCATCAGACATCAGGAATCAGTTGTATTCCTTTCTATTTCACATAGTCTATGTATTTAAGATTCATTCATGTTTGTTGTCTGCATATAAACCCAAACTTTCATATAGAATAGCTTAGATTCATTTTGGCCAACCTAAGAATATGAAGGATTGAATATAAAATGAACACATCAAACCCATTCTCAACCTAGGCACGAAAAGTGCCACTCAAATTTTCCTGGTTAACCCCACCATCCATCGAAAATTCACCCTTATACCCCTCCCCCGAGAGGCGTGACATCCAAAGGAACTCTCCGTCCGAGGTATTGTCCCATCCTTCTTGCATCCCCATTCCAGGGCATGGATCCTTTAGCTCGAAGGTAAGGGTGCAAAAAATTTGGGCAATACATTTTGGTGAACCTGATGTGAAACTAAAACACCTTTTGAAAACAATAAAAAAAAAAACACATTATTAAGAACATCTAGAATCATTAGAAACTGTTAAATATGCATATCATATTTAGATGGTAGATTATAATAGAAGACGAGCTATCACCATAAATGTTGAAAATCAATTAACGACCATAAAGATTACTTCTGTGCTTAGAGTACCTCAAACAAATAGAGTCCAACCTTTGTGGGATGAGCTTGATAAGAGATTGGGTATTATTGAATCTAGATCTGCAGAACTTAGGCAAATTAAGAGGTTTGTCCTAGATAGAATCCTGGATCCCGATCATGTGACCTTGTACCATGAACTTCAGAGAGCTTGCCATAGGTGGTTAGCAGATAAAAAGAGCACTTGTGCCTTCAAAATTGTACACCTTTGAGGAATACCTTGAGAACGTATTTGTAGTACATAAGTTTCTATATCGTATAGAGGATCAAGAAGTCGTTCTTACGGATAGAAAAATATGGAATAGAGTTCTTAGAGTTGTGTTGTATCGAGAATATTGCCATGAAATTTATTTTTTCAAGTCAGAGTCTAAAGTAGATCATATTACCATAGCACACTTTGTCAAGTTCTTGAAAAACCACTTCCAATTTGAAGAGGAGCATTTCATGACTCTTGATGAACTTGATCCTATCAACGATATCCATAAACTATTTATAGAAAACTAAGTCATTATTTTTACTATTGTTATTTCTTGCAACTAGCATGTTGTTTGTTATTTTTATACTTGTGAAATAATAATACAAAACAAAAATAAAGATGAAAAAACAAAAAAAAAACAAAACATTTCCTTTTTAAGTATTATAGTAGGTATATAGTTAAAATATATACCTCTCAACCCTATCGCATATATATATATATATATATATATATATATATATATATATATATATATATATATATATATATATATATATATATATATATATAAGTATATATTTGCTAAAACATAATTTTAGCACAATGCCTAGACTTAGGAATGGAAAACAAACCGAAGAAGAAGAAGATTGGTTAGGAAGACCATTAATTGACCAAAATGTCCCTCCTGAGGACCAAGTTTAGGAAGAAGAAATCCTAGACCAGCAAGAAGAAGAGCTTGCTATAGCAAATGAACAAGAAGAAATTAATAAAGAGGAAGGATCCTCATCCCCTAAAATGTCTTCGGGAGGATCTATCACTTTTGAAAACATGGAACAATTTTGGAAGTTCATTAACACAAATAGAGCAGTCCATATGGACAAGGATCGAATAAGTGACACTCAAGAAAATCTAGAAGACGTATTTCATACACGCACTAATCCCTTGTCCTTTATTGAATAAGAGAGTGATCAAGTTGGACCATCCAATTTGGATATAGTAGCTACGATCCGGAACATGCAACAACAGGTTACTCAACCACATAAAGTGCTTGTTAATAAGCCTAGGGCCATTCTCGCACAAAAGAAACCATCATTTACTGCTCTATTTCACCAAGCTATTGAGCAACATACCTCAAATCAACAAAAATCCAAAACAAAACCAAACACCAATTACCAACAATCTGGGATACAACATAATACTATTACAAATTCCCTTCATAATACTCTTCCTACCAACACTTTGCATAATAGCAATATAGCATCTAATCCTTATGCCACACCATCATACACTCATAAATCCCATACCTATGTCCCACCAAACCAATATGGTGGACAAACTAGTAATCTTGAAACCATGGTGAAATAGTTAGTTTCCCGCATGGACCAGATAGATCCCTACCGACCCTCTTACAATTATCGAGAGATGTGTAGTCAGCCTTTAGATCCTATAGTTGTAGCACAGTCGTATCCTAAACATTTTCCTATGCCTGTCCTACCCATATATAAAGGAACGAAAGATCCCATAGAGCATATTTGTATGTTTAGGATAGCATGTCATGATATATCACATGATGATTTGTTATTACTAAAAATGTTCTCAAAAATCTTGGGAGGAATGGCATTAGAGTGGTATTATCAATTACCCACTAATTCTTTTAGGAATTTCGAAGAGACTGCCAAGTCTTTTGTTCATCAATTTAGTGCCTATATCGAAAGACATATGACAATTAAAGATTTGTACAAATTAAAACAAGATAAAGATGAATGCTTTACTAATTTCCTAGCTAGGTGGAGACAATTGATAGGAAAATTGCACTTTGTGTTACCTTATAGGGAGATGTTGGACATCTTTATTAATAATTTTCAAGAGCAACTATCTTACGAATTATCAACTGCTACCTTGACCACCTTCAATCAGGCTATAGACTTAGCCCGAAGAGTGGAAGATGCTCTCATTAGGAGAGGTCAGCTTAAAAATAAATACGATGAGAAAACATCCAAAAATAAATATAATAATAAACAATTTATGGGTGATGGAGTCACTAATAGCAAAAATATTGCTAATGTTAATGCTACAAAGATAGCGGAGAAGTTTGTACTAAAACCTCCTGATAGACCTCCTCGAGAATTTACTAGGTTAAATCAACCTTTATCAACTATTCTATCGCAATTATTAGAACGAGGCTTGATTCAATTACCAAATATCTAGGAACCTGATCCAACTATACCCGGATACAGAGCAGATTTACAGTGTGACTTTCGTAGAGGACCTGGACACACTACCAACTCTTGTAAAATATTAAAACATAAAATATAGGACTTGATTGATAACAATGAGATGGAGGTACAAGCATTTCAACCTAAGCAAAATACTCCTAATAACACTCAACAAAACATCACACAAAACTAGAATCAGAATGCCAATCAGTCATTGGACATATTTCAACATCCTTTACCAAAACATGGTAAGGAGGTGGCTAATCAAATTGAACATCATAATGTTCCTCCTTCTACCTGATATGTAGGAACTATTAGTGGGCATTTATCTGTTCATGATCTGGAAACCTTTGACACAACTTTATGCATGGTTACAACCATGCTTTTATATAATATGCAGATACTTGATCTTAGTGATACAAAATATGATACTAAGAGTGATATGGAAGTCACTTCAAATCATTTGCATAGCTCTGAAGATGAATCAGATACTATTCACACTATCACAAGACATATGGTTCCAAAAGAACCATTTCCAAGAAGAGTCACTACTAGACCATCATCCCACCAATTACTTTCTAATGAGTTAGCTATAAACGCTAGACCAAGACCCACTCATCATTCGCAGAATAATATTGTGGGTACCATTGGAGCTGTTACTAGACAACAGGCTCAAAATTCTCAACAAGATCAAATTCAGAATGGTGGATCAACTCCATTTGTTTTGAAGGTTCCTAATAAAGGGAATCATGCACCTAATGTTCAACCTAAACCTCCTTATAATATTAATGAATAATTATCAAACATTACAGCTAGAATTTCTCTCTTGGACCTTTTAAGATCTCCCACACATAGAGATGAATTAATGCTCACATTAAGCCAGATGATGGTACCACAAGACATTCATCCTCAAGACATGGCCAATACTATAATAACTCATGAAGTTGATTGTATTGACTTTCAGGATAGAGACATACCACAATATAGTTTACATAAAGATAACCCCTTAAATATTACCACCTTAATTGGAGATGTAGCAGTCAAACGAGTTTTTATTGATAATGGTTCATATTTAAATATTTGCACTGTTGACTTCTACCAAATATTTGGGTTTAGAAGTGATGAAATGAAAAGAACTGATATGATTATAAAAGCTTTCAATGACGAAACACAAGAAACATGTGGAGTTATTACCATTCCATTGTAGTTTGGTCCAAGAACCTTGGATACGACTGTGTTTATTGTACATTGCCCTGCATCGTACAATATACTCTTGGGTCACCCTTGGATCAACGCGATGCGAGCTGTTCCCTCAACTTTATATCAATGTGTTAAATTCAAATTTAAGAATCAGTTGGTTACCATTCATGGTGATCCAAGACCCTTTGATATGTGTGCTTTGGCAGAGCCCATTGGAGTTCAATTTTGCCCTACACTGTCATCCACATATCATTATTATCATTATCCATCTAAACATGTGAAACTCACACCCACAATGTCATCTAATTCTCCATCAAATGCACCTTCACATATAGTTGAACCATCTTCTAAACTTACCGCATTAGGACCTAAGAAAGATCCTAATCCCATAACCCATGTCTCTTGTTCTACTCCTATAACTTCCATACCTATAATAGATCCATCTATTGACACCTCTACACCGTCGACATCTACCAAAGTCATATTTTCCATATCAAAAGACGTAAGAAATTTTCCTTCTATCTCTTATGCTCTTACTGACGAGCTCTTACCCGATCTATCTAAAATCCTTATATCAGAAGAAACGAATGCTTCTATGCAAGATTCCCTTGTTTTAAATAATTTGCCACCATCTCCTCATACCTTGGCCCTCCCACAACCTATGGGAAGTATTTACCAAGTCGAGAGATGTGCCTTTATTTATAAGGGACATGACTGGGGTAGAATACCCAGAAACATCAAAACTCATTATGATGGATATGCTCGATGTTATTTTACTAATGAGTATACTAAAGCCAAACCTATAATGCTTAAATTGGGATATAAAGGGAAAGGTTTGGGACCTTTCCAGAATGGTATGAAAGAACCTTTCAAGGTAGAGCCATGGCCCGCCCGATGTGGTGTGGGCCTATTTTCTAGTAAGGGTCAACCATTCGAGGATGATGACCATCTTATATGTTACCAAGATTATTTAGATGAACATGATGTTTTGCATTTAACGAATAAGACATTCACATGTAATATGCTATCTATAGCTTATCCTGAGATGATCGTTGAATCCGACGATGAGTTGGAGGGAGATATCTTCCATGATGTCTCCATTGAGGAATTATTACATAATGGATTTTATTTTGATGGCTCTATACCTACTATAGCCCAGCTTGAGGCCATTACTCCTTAAGACAAATTATCCAATCTAACCTTGGAAGAATTACAGGAATTGGGTGTTTCACCCACCCCACCTAATTTTGAGAGAGATATACACATGGAAGTGGAAAATGTCATAAAAATTAACATTGGAACCGAGGATAACCCTCACATAATCAACATCGAATCAGAATTGAGTCAAGAAAAATAGGATAAATACATTGCATTTCTTAAAGAATATGAAGATGTATTTGCTTGGATATATGAAGATATGCCAGGTTTAGACCCTTCTGTAGTTATGAATCACCTAGTAGTCCATCCGGATGCTAAACCTATTAAACAAAAACTTAGAAAAATGCATCCTAAAGTGGCGTTACTGGTCAAAGGAGAGTTAGAAAAACTCCTGAATGTTATTTTTATACAAGCCATTGATTATGCTGAATGGATCTCGAATGTAGTTCCAGTAACTAAGAAATAATCTACTAAGGTTAGGGTTTGTACAGACTTTAGAGATATTAATGTTGCATGCCCTAAAGACGATTTTCCCCTTCCCAATATGGATCAGATCATTGATTTTACTGCTGGGAGTGGAATGATATCCTTAATGGATAGATTTTCTGGTTATAATTAGATCAGGATAGCTCCTGAAGATCAGGCTAAAACATCCTTTATTACCCCTTGGGGGACCTTTTGTTGGAAAGTGATGCCATTTGATTTAAAGAATGCAGGTGCAACCTATCAACGAGCCATGACTTATATATTTCATGATATGATGCATGATATACTACATGATTACATAGATGACATTATAGCTCATTCTACTGAAGAAGATGACCATTTAGATGACTTGAGAAAAGTATTTAATCGGTTAAGGGAATATCTTATCCGATTGAATCTAGCCAAATGTATATTCGGAGTTAAGTCCGATAAATTATTGGGGGTTATAGTTTCTTTACGTGGCATCAAAATTGAACCTCTCAAGATTGTGGCTATCATTGATATGCTCGCACCCACAAATATATCTGAATTACAAAGTCTACAAGGTAAGCTTCAAGCCATCCGTCGCTTCATCGATAAGCTAGTGGATAAAACTAGAACCTTTCTTAAGCTTCTTAAGAAGGATGTCTCTTTACATTGGGACAATGAATGTCAGGAAGCATTTTAACTCCTCAAACAATATCTTCTTAACCCACCTGTACTTTTGCCACCTAGATCGGATCGCCCATTTATCTTGTATATGTTTGCTTCATATTTTGCTTTAGGAGCTATGTTAGCTCAACTTGATGATGAGAAGAGAGAGCACACTAATTATTACATTAGCAGAACATTAATTAGTTGTGAAACCCTCTACACAACATTAGAGAAGTTATGTCTAGCAGTCATATTTTCTACATAGAAACTATGCCATTATATGCTCGATCAAAAAACATACGTTATTGCTAAATTCGATCCCTTGCGGTATCTCATGAGTCGACCTTATTTATCTGGTCACACAACAAAGTGGGTTCTTGTGCTAAGTGAGTTTGAACTCATGTTTATAGGATAGAAGTTTTTTAAGGGTCAAATCATAGTAGATCAATTAGTTGTTGCACCCTTAGCATCCACCCATCCCCTCGTCATTGAGTTTCCTGACGAATGCCTTAAATTAGAGGTAGATCATTCGAAGCAATGGTCCTTATACTTTGACGGATCCTGATGCATGAGTGGGAATGGTGCAGGTATTATTTTGATATCTCTAGAAACACCTCATACCTCTATTCTTTAAATTAACATTTTCCTGTACTAATAACACTGCTGAATATGAGGCTCTAATTCTTGGATTATGAGCTGCCATGGCACTGAAAATTAAAAATATATTAGTTTTCAATGATTATCAACTTGTTATAAATCAAATTAATGATGTTTATCAGACCAGAGATGATAAATTGTGCCCATATAAAGCATATGTATTGCAATTAATATCTTTATTTGATCAGGTTACCCTAGAAGCTATTCCTCGAACTAGCAATCGTGTGGCTGACGCTATGGCCGTAGTTGCATCTCTTTTACCCTTGGAGTTAGATGATGAATATGCTACCATCATTATTCATCAACTCCAAGAACCCACTTCAATTAAATCATGCTTGGAACCTTTGGACATGTTTCTAATCAATGAAACTACTCCTAAACTTTGGTACACTGATATCCTCAATTTTTTGCAAAATGGGACCTTTCCTGAAGGTTTTAATAGAAACCAGCATCGGTTATTGCGTAGACGAGCAAGTCGCTTCATCATAATTGGCAATACCTTATATAGGAGATCTTTTGAAGGTATCCTACTGAGATGTTTGAATCTAGAAGATTCTAGATCAGCTTTGAGTGAATCCCACGATGGATCTTGTGGGGGACACTTTAGTGGTAGTGCCATTGCTAAGAAGTTCCTTAGGATAGGATATTTTTGGCCTACCATGGAGAATGATGCACATGATTACGTACGCCATTGCGAAAAGTTCCAGAAACATGCTGACCTTGTCCATGCGCCTGCACAAGAACTGCAGACTATTTCATCTCCTTGGCTCTTTTAAAAATGGGGCTTAAATATTATTGGAAAAATCAATCCTGTGTCATCTGATGGACACAAATTCATCATAACCACCACCGAGTATTTTACGAAGTGGGTTGAAGCTATGCCATTAGATTCTTGCACTGGAACTCAAGTTTCCAAATTTATTTTTAATCAAATTATTTGTAGGTTCGAAATTCCTACAAATCTCATCTCAAATAATGGAACTTGTTTAAAAAATAAATATGTAAAGAAACTATGTCAAAAATATAAAATTCAACATCGTTGGTCCACTCCCTATTATCCTCAGGGTAATGGCCAAGCCGAAGCATCTAATAAAACATTAATTAAAATCCTCAAAATACTGGTCAATAAATCTAGCCGAGATTGGCACATTCAATTATATCCTGCTTTGTGGGCTTATCGAACTAGCATTCGTACTCCCACGGAAACTTCACCTTTTGTTTTGGTTTATGGCGCTGAAGTTGTTTTTCCCTTTGAATTAGAAGTTCCTTCTTTGGCTCTACTACTTCAAGATACTGAAGTAAGAGATGAATATTGTGCTGGCAGATTTAGTCAGCTAGAACTCCTATATGAAAAGCACATCAATGCTTTGGAGCATCTTCGAGCCTACCAAAACAAGCTCAAACGAGCATATCTTAAGAAATTTCATCATCGATCCTTTGATATCGGCGACCTCGTCTTAAAATAAAATAAAAAAAATACTAATGCAACTAAAGACCTTAAAGGTAAATTTGAACCTAACTGGCTTGGGCCATAAATCATCACTGCTAAATTTGGATCGGGAGCATACAGATTAGCTACCTTAGATGGTAAAGATCTTAAAGAACATCTGAACATTATGCATCTTAAGCGCTATTATGCATAATTCTGGTAATTTCATCACTGTATATATTGTACATCTTGTCTCATTCTTAGTAAATTCATATAAAAATTTTAAAAATAGTCATATTATGTATTCTCTCAATTCATAAATCAAAATCAAAATCTAAAATCATAAAAATCATAAAAATCTTCAAAAAACATCTTTTATTTTTTGCACCTGTTAATTCTTGAAGTATTGCAGTTATATTTTCAGTTGTTTTGGATAAATTAGCATTTATTTGGAATCCCTCACTTTCATACTTACATGAATAAATATCTTGATCTTATTTGGTATGATTATTAATCTCTATTATATCAAAGTCCACAGTTGAATTAAATAAATTTTTGAGCATAGAGAACTGATCTTGTTATTTACTTGAACCAAGTATACCTTTTCACATTAAAATGATTTCATTGCAAATTCAAAACGATGCTACATAGTAGAAGTGGTCTCTTCAACGAAAAGTTTCCCCTGCTATCCTATCATGCACATGGTCTAGAATCTTTGAGAATTGACAAAAGGACAAGCTCACCACTGCCCAGAATAAAAATCCCTTGCTCTACAGCCAATCCAAGCAAGTATCCCTAGTATAGGAAGAAAAAGAAAAAGAAAATCAAGAAAAAAAATACACAAAAATACAAAAAAAAAAGAGAGAAAATAAAAGAAAAATCAAAAAGCAATAAATCCCTTTCCATACCCTTTGAAAAGAAAAGAAGGGTGAATGAGCTTGAATCCCTGGAATTCTCAATTATTCAAAAACTGTGAGGTAAGCCCCATAACAGGTGGTTTGTGCCCAACCCGCTTGGCCTTGGGTAACTCCTAGTGTGGTTATATGTCTGTTACATTAGCAACCTTATTTTGTATAGACCTATGTCTACTCATGGATCAGCTAGCTCTTGACGACCCGACTTACATAGTAGTTTGGTACGGTTATATGCATATAAATCATGGTCAACGAACACTCATTTGGTTAATTCAAATTACTTGTATCAAATTATCTTGCTCAAAATTGGTAAATGAACAATACAATTGCACACACATTTGTGTTTGAGAGATTTTGTATCATTATGATAAATCAAGATCGACAATGAACTCACATATGCACATGGGGTTCCTTATAAATCTAAATTTTGTCTTTGAGATAATTTAAAATATTTATGCAAATCTTCTGGAATAATTTGATTTTATTACTTGAGAATATTGGCTTAGCATAAAAACAATTAAATACCTTTCTTTTCAAAATCCAAAATTTCTTTCAAAACATGTTCAAAAATCTAGCAATAAAGTCACATTTATATATTTTTGACTTTCGCAACGATGGTATAGTTCCTAAACATAAATTGGAATTTTATGCCTAGTGCAAGTCCTCATCTTATATTTTTTGTTTATCTCAAAATCAAAAATCAACTATACAATAAAACTATTATATCAATTTCTTCCTTGGATTTCGCGATGATGGTATAAGTCTATACCTAAAATTCTATGCCTAGCGCAAGCCATCATTATAATTTTATTTCCCATTTATTTAATCCATAAAAGCATATGGCTTAAATCATTATGTTACACAATTGTGCTTTAAAAAGAACAAAAAATTTCCTATTTCATTTCATTATGTCAACATTCAGTTTTTTGCGACGATGGTATAATTCCTAGGAAATTATTCAAATTTCTATCACACTAAGGAATTTTATGCCTAGCAAAAATCATATTTTTAATATTTCATGCATAATATTTTCATGGACATCTGAAAACAAATCATCACCATCATCATTTTTCATCATCACATCACAAAAGTCTTAAGAAAGTCTCTTAAGCACCCTTTTACTTTTAGCAATATTTCTCTACTGGGATTAGCTTAATGACCTAGCAAGCGACGACTCCATGAAATGGTCATGTAACAACGACAATGTCCTTTGAAATTATTGTTAGAAGTCACTTTATTTTTTCATCAAATCACACCACAACAACCAATTTGTTTACATCAGATTATTTCATTTAAATTTTATGGCACGACATAAAAATTATAATATTTTCAACGACATAATTACATGAATAATCAATCAACAATTAAAATATTAAAGCATCATAAAACATATGCACAAGTCATATCACAAAAAGAATATATATATATATATATATCAAGAAATATATGTACATCATATCAAAATGGATTGTTATGCCATAATATATACCCTGACATACTCAATCCTCTCAAATCTATACAGTTTATAGTCAATATGCAGATAGTCTTGAGAAGCCCTCGAGCTCTCAGCCTCATCTCCTCTCCTGACCTAAGGTGGAGGAGGTGGTCCCATCGCAGTCCGTCCTGTGTTACGAGTCCTCAACATCGATCGTGAGGATGTCCTCGATGACCCCATACTAACTGGATCCACAATGCCGACTGGAAATTGTATCCTCTGGCCCTCTAGAACTAGTTAGAAGTATACTCCCTGATAGAATGTGGTCTGAGCAATAGCCTATACCAGCTCCCGCATGCTCACCCCTCTACTTTGAGCCCTGAGTCGTGTAGCCTCATCCTGCAACGTCTGCACCTAAGCTCATAGGTAGACATTCTCTGCTTGAAGAGCTGCCATCTCACTACTCTCCCCCACCTCGATAACCTTACCCTTATTGAGTGATGGTGGCCTCTCCCTCTGCTAATAATGGAGTCCCTCCTCCCTCCTCTCTGGCTACTGCAGTCTCTCTAAAGCCTATGGCACTCTTTGATGTCTCTCCTGAGGAGGCCGTCATTGATCCCTCCCTTCGTGACTCCTCGTTGCATCGATGGAAGCCTGGTGCCACCTCCTCATTCATTGCACAATAGTGTGCATCAGACCCTGTTCCCTTGTCATCCGAGGAGGGCGGATGCCTGCATACCAGGCATCATATATGTCTACCACTATAGTGTCATCCCCATCCACTGGCTAAATGGGGGCATCATTCGCATCCTAACTCTAGAACCGCTGCATGTCTAGAGCCCTGCTGAGTGTAGTATTATCCTGGATAGTCTGGGAGTACTCATAATCCCTAAGAGAAGGGATCCCCTGTTATCGACCGAACTACCTCAAAACTCGATCGTAGTGTTGGAGCTCCACCTCTCCTCGCTCCATCCTCAACCAGAATACTCGCCTGATGTGATCCAGCTCATGTCCATCCTCTCCCTACCCTGGATGCTCTCTCCATAGCCTCCAGGTGATCTAATCTAGGATGAGGTCATCTAGCAACCTCCAAGACATCGATAGATCTATCCGTCGCTGTGACCCTCTCTAGAGCCACCAATAGAAAACCTAGGGTCTCTCTCGATCAACTCCTATTAGTGGAAGCCCTACCGGCCTTCGTACCATAATGTGCTCCCAGCACTAAACCTATAGTAGCAATGTCAGTACCAGACATTGACCTCCCTTGTATACAACCTCGTAGAGGATCCTATACAAGCGGCATAGTACAAAACTGCCCCAAGAAAACCTATAACCGTGGTCTCTCATGTCATAGACCATATCTGAGAGGAGCCGTGATAACTTGCATCCACTCTAGTGGCATAGAAGTAGGCCACCCACCACCCCTATCAAAACCCAGGTCAATCAAGACGTCCCAGGCATCTGCCTCAATGCCTTGATGTTCACTCCGCCCTTCTCTAGGGCGAAGCTCGGGTCCACGCACAATCGCATCATAGCATGGCCCTGATTGGTCGAAGGAGTCATGAATCACCCATATATGGGGATCCTCAAGATCCTCCATACATCCTCTAGAGTGAGAGCCATCTCCCCTATCGGTAGCCGAAAGCTGGATGATCCCGGATACCATCTCTCTGCTAGGGCCGTCAGTAGCCCCATGTCCATAGGAATTTGTGGCATCTCTGCCACATGCTGTAATCCAACCTCCGCTAGCCTGTCTCGCTTGGCCTGATCGAGCATGAAAACATCATCTCTGAGCCCCCCGTATTTCCATTCCTAACTCTTTAGTAATCCCCTCTACAAAATAAAAAAAAACAAAAATCATTAGTACATAATCATTAAAATTGATTAAAATTAATTTCATCTCATAAAAAAATGATATCGCCCATTATTGGACGATATCGTACCAAATTTAGCAAAATCATCCTAAATAGGATGAAATTGTCTCTGATTCGTCAATTTGGGAATCACCCCTATTTCTCTGATTTTGTCCTCGTCTCTGATTCATCAATTTGGGAATCGCACCTATTTCTTCGATTTCGTCCTCAAACGAAATCGACGATCTAGGGATGATTTCGGTAGAATTGGGACGATTTCATCCCGACATTGTCGACGGCCTAAAAACGGCCATGACGCCCAAAAAAAATTAATATTCAACTAAAAAATTAAACAAATCAAGCTAAAAACACAATAAACTAGGTTTAGATCCTTACTCGCAACCCGCGTTGGACCTTTGTCGATCTGTGTGTTGTTTCCACCATTTCGCCTGCAGAGCTCTGAAACAGTGAAGGTGAACAGTAAAAATGAATTAGGGTTTTACCCTATTTTTATTTAAAAACAACATTTTTTTTTTAATTTTTCTTTTTCGCGCTTTTACCTCAAACGTTCGATTTGGGTAAAAACTCGGAGGGGGCACCATAGCAAGCAGTTGTACGATTTGACCTAGAATTGTCGTCTAAAAAAATGGAATAAATTTTTTGCTTTCTTGTAAAGCATGAAGAACTTGTCTTTAACGCATTTTCTTCAGAAAATTCACTAAAGAGGGGGCAAAATGTAGCACCCTAAAATTGGTGCAGTTAAACCATTAGTAAAAAGATCAAAATTTTGAATTTTAACCCCCGAAACCACCCGTTAACCGCTCACCTCATTTTTTATGCCATTTTTAGAATTTGTTTTGATTGTTGGATGATATCGTCACCGATATGACGATATCATTGCAGATCGAATGAATTCATCTGGGACAGAATGTCCAGACGATTTCATCCCAAAATCAAATTTTTATAATTAGCTTCTGTTTCAACAACCTCTCCAACTCGGGCAGAAGCGTGTCAACGCGGTTGGAGATTCCTATGTTGGAGATCTCCTAGAATGGTATGATCCCCAACCTCTTAACCTCCCCCTAATCCTATATAAACTTGGGATTTTTGTAGTTTATCCCCTGGATGATAATTTCCCTGCAACTCTAGTTTTGTGCTATATTAGAACATCCTCACCCACATCATTTGCATTTGTATTTTCAGGTTTTATTGCAGGATTTTACTGTGTTTCAATCGGAGGAAGCTTGGATCGTCGTAGGTGATCCAACACTATTTTGAATGATCCTAACAAGATCGACAATGATCTCGTACGATTGTAGATGATTTTGACTGTAGTTCAGATTGGGGGCAACCAGAGCCCTGAGTTTGCATTTTCTACCTTTCTCTCTTATTTAATTATGCATTAGATCAATTTATTTTTGTTCTGCATCCTGGAGTTCACCTCATTTAGCATATTTGCATGATAAAATTTAAAATAAGTTATTAAAGTAGTGCATCCCATTTGATTTGTTATCTGGATTTATTATTTAAGCATCTATACTGTTATTTCTATCGTTTTGCATCATTCTTGCAATTGCATTTTTGATTTTTGGTGTCTGTTTCCATGATTGCATGTTTCTGACGAATTCGTTACGTCGCTGATGATTTTGTCTGATATCAGATGATCTCCTATGTTTTGATATGATTATGTATAATTACAGACAATCCTATCATATTCGGGATGATCTGGACTCCTACAAGCTTCAGAATCTTCATCAGACATCAGGAATAAGGTGTATTCCTTTGCATTTCACAGTCTCTGTATTTAAGATTCATTCATGTTTGTTGTCTACATATAAACCTAAAATTTCATATAGAATAGCTTAGATTCATTTTGTCCAACCTAGGAATATGAAGGATTGAATATAAAATGAACACATCAAATACATTATCAACCTAGGCACGAAAACTGCCACTCAAAGTTTCCTGGTGAACCCCACCATCCGTGAAAAATTCACCCTTATACCCATCCCCCGAGAGGCATGACATTCAAAGGGCCTCTCCATCTGAGGTATTGTCCCATACTTATTTCATCCCCCTTCCAGGGCATGGATCCTTTAGCCTGAAGGTAAGGGTACAAATTTTTTTGGCGATACAGGAACTCTCACAACTTATGAGATGAGGATAAGTAAGCACCAGGTTCCAATAAAAGAAATTGCATTCAAGGCTTCCGAGAAAAATAAAGGGAATGTTCCAGAGACAGATATTCAGATAATGATGAGGAAGCTAACTTCTTCAAAAATGAAAAAGACTTAAGAAATTACAAGGATATGAAGAAAGTCAAATGCTACAAGTGTGGTGATTTTGGTCACTATGCAAACAAGTTTCCACATGAAGAAAATAGTGATGATGAAAAACATGGTCACAAAAGAAAAGAATATGGAAAGCATATGCATGACAAAGATGACAGATACAAGCAAACCAGGTATGATAAGAAGAAAAGTTTTTGTAAGACAGAAAAATTTCTACATTGAAGAATCAAGTGATGGTTTAGATCACAACAATGAAGACCAGTCAGATGAAGAAGAATGTACATTCTTTGGAATAAGTGAAGAAAGGCAAGAACATGTATTCCTAGGTATTTAAGTTAAAGAAGATGATATATCTATCGAAGAACATCATGAAGAGCTTGCTATAGCCATTGAGAAAGAAAATAGGTACAAGAAGGGTCTAAGAATACTAAAACGCTTCATATGCGGAGAATTTGGGTATTTAGACGATGATTACATGTACTACAACAATTGCAACAAGAATAGTTCTAGCAATAGTTCTTGTGACAATTCTAGCAGTAGTGATGATGAAGATAAATCCACTAAATAAGAAAATAAAATCAATATATTGGAAAGGAAAATCAAAAGGCTTGAAAATAAGGTTCATGAAAATGAAAAGGTCAAAGTAATGCTTAATCGACACATTCAAGATTTGGAAAAAGAACTTCAAGAAACAAAAGAGCTTGGCATCACTATTTCTGAGCAATTGAAGAAGAAGAAAGAAAGATATAATAAGTTAGAAGAAGAAGATCAAAAATGTTTGGGGACCTACATAAATGAATTAGCATGATTTCAAAGGAATTCAAAAACTTTGGATAACTTTTTGGATTTACAGCGAGATCCATCTATAAATACAGAGCTTGGTTATGAAGAAGAGAAATAAAAAATAAACACACAAGGACCTTTATTTGTATCAGGAGGTTTTGTTTCAAAAATCTATAAGGAATAACTGATTCCCAAAGAAAAGGAAGCAATAGAAATGGATACTTGCATTTCAGAGGCTATAGAGATGTGTGCCAATTTGCTATTTGACACAAATGAATAGAAATAAGAGGAAGGTTTCAAAGCACCAAAGGTCTCATATTTCAGGTTTGGGGAATCACACTCAAAATGAAAGGAAGTTCTAAAATATGAAAGCAAGGAAGCACCTAAGATTCATGAAGAAAGTTCCAAATCTCCTATGCCTCCAAATATCCTGTTTGGATCTTGTTTTGAGATAGGTGAATCAAGTTAAAGAGGCAAATAAATTCTTGAAGAAGAAAGCAAGGAAGAAGATTTGGATACCACAAAGAAGGATCAAGGATACAATGCACAAGTCAAATATTATCACAAGGATAATGGTCAAGAAAGGTATGAGGAACCAAGGCATGAACAAAGGGATTTTCAAGGACATTGTTTTTCTTGTAATGGATTTGGACATAGGGCTATACATTGCAGGGTCTATGGATCAAAGAAGTTTGGTTTTTCTAGAAGGAACTTCAAAGGAAGAAGGTATGGTTTTCAGGGACATTGCTTCTTATGCAACAGGATTGGTCATAGAGCTTCTCAATGCAAAGAAAATGAGAAACATGGTTTTTGTTTTAGAGCTGCACAATTTAGAGGTCATGGTCAAAATGATTATGAAAGCAAAACTTCACAATACAGGGTTTAGGAAAGTAATGGCTATGGAAATGGTTTTAAGAAATAATTCAGGACATGGGAACCATCCAAAGGCTACAATATCAAGTGTTTTAATTGAAATAACTTTGGACATATTGCAAAATGGTGTAGGACTCAATTCCAAATAAGTTCAAGACAAGAAGGTCAAGCAATTTCAAGGCAAGGTCAAACAGGTTCAAGACAAGAAGATCAAGTAACTCATCAAGAAAAGGATATCAAAAAAATATGAAAGGAAGTTGACAGAGGAAAAAAAATAATGTAATATGGGAGTAAAAGTACTCCCACCTCAAAATTAATCACCCCAAGAGAGAAGGTGGTGAGGGGACCAAGCTTAAGATTCATATCTTTTAGCCCCATAGGTGTCCCTTTTGCCATTGATGTCAAAGGGGGAGATATTTGATTAAGAGGGAGAGCATTGAGTTAGGGGGAGCAACCTCCAAAGAGAGTATTGAGTTAGGGGGAGCAGCCTCCATAGAGAGTATTGAGTCAGGGGGAGCAACTTTGATTCTCAGAGATGGTTTTGCAGTGATTTACATTAGAGGTGTTGCCATCAATGATAAAGGGGAAGATTGTTAGTAATTTGAGTTATTTTATGTTATCATTGATATCACATGGATCACATTGAGTTTTGGTGGCAAAAGCAATTCATAAATAATCATTTATGATATTTTGGAGAGCATGGATACATATAGGGTTTTTTGTGAAAACCAAGGCAGGCAAAATAAAAGGTTTTATTTAAAACCATGGATGGCAGATTTGAAATGGGTTTTTCTTAAAACCCAAGCTGGATTTTTGTTTCATCGAAAAATGTGCCCTCGTGATGGAGATATTTAACTTTAAATTTTAAATTATTTAAAATTTAAATTTAAATTTTAAAATTAAAAATAAAAGTAATCTGTTGATGTCATCAAATATGAGGGAGAAAACTATATAAAAGGATGCCTAAGGTTTATTAATCCTTAGCTTGCGCTCATGAATTAATGCGATTGTTGGAAAGCGAAAAGAGCTCATGCAAAAGAGGGTTAAGTGATGGAAGTGAAGAATAAATCGAATGATGTGTGAAACCCTAGTCACCTTGGGTAGTGTGGCGCATTGGAAACAAGCTTTGGCTAAGGCAAGTGGCAGAACAAATGTCAAAGTTTTGAATCCCCTTGGCTGCGTTAGAAGGCGTTGGAAGAAAGAGCGCACGAAGCATTTTTGTTTTGCGTGAGAGGGAGGAGTGTTTTGAAGGACATGGTGCCTTTCCCTCCCAAATGAGTTTGTAGCTCATGTGATATCTTGGCTACGGTTAAGGCATTGAGGGAGGAGGTGTCGAGGGATCGAATCCCATCAAGGACAAAGGCAAGTTAATAAGGGTTGTGATGCACTTTAAGAAAAGAGAGATTTTTGGTGATTTTCCTTTTGGAAGTATATCATATTATATATCGTTGGAAAGCTTATTTTGAGGGCTATTTAATTAACTTGCTTAGAGGGAGAAATAAGGTGTGTGTAAAGAGATATTTCTGATTTTGTAAATGGGTTCAAAAGTGAAGGTTGCTTTGTTATTTTTCAAAGGGGATTAATTCTTTCATGAGGGGACATGGTGTATTTTATTGAGTAGGAGTAATAAGGTGTTATTTGGATATCATTGTTGTGTTATTAATCAAGATATCTAACCCCTATTGAAAGTTGAAAATAATAGTTTGTTGAGTGTGGCAAATTTAGTGGACAACTAATAAGGTGTCAAAAAGGTATGAGCAATATTCTCCATTGACTTTGTTTATGGTGGTTTATTTCTGAAATATCATTGGAGAGAAAATGATTGATTGTGGTTTCCTTTTAAAAAATGGTTGGTTGAATGCTTCAAGGTTTTATGGTTTGAGATTTGTGATTAAACCTTATTTTATAAGCATTATTGTTTAAGCCCATTACTTGTACAAAGAACTTGAACTTGAAGTTAGAGGAGAACATGAGTATCATTGTTATGTGAGAGTTATTGTTGAGTATTGTTGGAAACATTTTGAGTTGATTGATTCATGCTTGAACTAGGGTTTGTGAGAAAAAGTTATTCCTTAAGGTGATTGGTTGAGTTGAGTTGATTGAGCCTAGTCAAGTGATTGTGTGAAGTGGTTGTTCAAGTTCCATGAAACAAACTTCTATATTCTAATTTGAGTTGAGTTTGAGTTGAGAAAGAAATTGAGTTTGTGAATAGAACATATTGAGTCTCTAAAAATTCTCTTTATGCTTCTATAATATTGAGTTGAGTTGAGATTGATTTTATTTGATTTGAGTTGAGATTGATTTGAGTTGATATCATTGTGGATCATTGTTTTCATCCATTGAAGAGTGCATTGTCATTCATTGTTGAGTTCATCATTGAGCCTTGCCTTCATAGATTTCTGTATGAGATTTGAGTGCTACTTGAGCATGATTGATTGAGCCTTTGATAAGGCTTTTGGGACAGATTTGAGGTAGCTTTTGTGCATGATTGATTGAGCCTTTGAGAAAGCATTTGGGACAGATTTTTGGACAAATTTGAGGCAAATTTTATGCATGATTGATTTGAGACAAATTTTTGGATAGATTTTTGGACAAATTTGAGAAGGATTTTGGGATAGATTTGAGGCAACTTTTGTGCATGATTGATTGAGCCTTTGAGAAGGCTTTTGGGACAAATTTGAGGTAGCTTTTGTGCATGATTGATTGAGACTTTGAGAAGGCTTTTGGGATAGATTTGTGGATAGATTTGGGATAGATTTGAGCAAGTTATTTGTGAGCTTGTTGGAGCAGATTCGAGCAAGTTCTTGGTGAAATTTTTGGAGTAGATTTGAGCAAGTTCTTGGTGAGCTTGTTGGAACAAATTTTGAGCAAGTTCTTGGTGAGCTTGTTGGAGTAGATTTTGAGCAGGTTCTTGGTGAGCTTGCTGGAATAGATCAAGATTGCATAGTTGAGTAGATCAGTGGATTACATATCTAAGAATATTAGTGGATTTCCTAGCTGAGTAAATCAGTGGATTGCCTACCTGAGCAGTTCAGGATTGCCTAGTTGAGCAGATTAGTGGATTGCCTAACTAAGCAAATCAATGGATTGCCTTACTAAGTAGATCAGTGGATTGCCTACCTGAGTATATTAGTGGATAGCCTAGCTTTGAGTAGATCAAAGTAATCATTTGTATTGGGATAATGATCCCTATTTATTTGTGAAATATTATAAAGAGATTATCTTGTGGACTACCCCACATTGGGGGAACCACGTTAAATCTTGTGTCTCAATTATGTGTGGTGATTTATGCTATTTATTACTATTGATATATATGTCATTAATGGAAACTTCTATATTTTTTTATTGTAATTAAGGACACTAATTGATATTGGTTTGGAAAGAAAGTAAAAAGTGGGCGCTATACTGTTCACCTCCCCTCTCAGTATAATCTTGTGTTATTCAAGGCAGTCTTCTAGAGGATCACCAACTAGAGCATATGAGAAGGATTTCTCCCATGGATAGAGATCCACAAAACATATTTAGGGGATCAACATCTCATTTGGACAGAGGTCCATAAACATTGTAATTGGGAAGGATTCCCAAAATATTATTTGAGAAATATTTAGAAGAAATATTTTCTCTGTGGAGGTAGCCCACATTGGGTGAACCATGTTAAAAAATGTCTCTATTATGTATGATGTTTTATGCATTTCTTTGATTACTGCTATTGATACTGCTATATATACACTACATAGTATTGAATTGAAAAGAAAAGTAAAATGTGGTCTTATATTGTTCACCCCCCTCTTAGTATAAGCTTGTGTTCCTCAATTGGCATAGGTTCCTTCAGAATTGTTTGATAGCTTGAAGTAAAAGTGGTATAAGAACACAATGGATCAAAAGGATCAAAAGGATGGGTCCTTCAATAATGCAGTACCAGTATTTGATGGAAGTGACTTCTTGTATTGGTGTGTGCTGATGAGATTTCACTTGATGGCACTCGGCAATGAATTTTGGGATACAGTGGAATTTGGAAATGATTCAGTAGCCAATCCTCCTACAGATAAAGAAGGTAATCTTCTAATGCATTCAAATTCAAGAGCTATGAATGTGATTATAAAAGGATTACATAGATCAAAATCTATGAAGGTTATGTATTGTAAAAAAAAAAAAGATATGTGGGAACTATTGCATACCATATATGAAGGAGATAAAGGTGTCATAAAAGCTAAAATCAGAAATATCAAAGGAGATTTTGAAAATTTAAGAATGTGGGATGATGAAAACATGTGTGACTATCTCAGTAAGATTTATAAACTTGTACATGAGATGAGAGGTCTTGGAATGAAGGTTGATGAGTCTGATGCTTATGATAAGATCTTGAGAACTCTTCCAAAAAGGTATAGTGAAAAGGTTTCTGCTATAGAAACATCAATTGATAGTGATTCTTTGAAAATGAATTCTTTGCTTGGCATGCTTACTACTTTTGAGATAAGAACAAAATATCCTATTCATCCGAAAGAAGCTACACTCAAAGTGGACAAAAAGAAAAAGATTAAGAAGACATAATCAAGCAGTGAGTCTTCCAGTGATGAAGAAGCAAATTATGGCAAAAGAGATAAAGGTTCCAAAAGACCCATAGATCTAAGATCTGTTAAGTGTTTTAACTGTGGAAAGTATGGACATTATGCAATATAGTGCAAAGAGCCAAAGAGCAACAATGATGAATAAAAATAGGATCACAAGTACAAGGAATAAAAAAAACATAGGTACAGAAGAATAGCAAGTATGGATAAAATAAACAAGGGAAGAAGTTCTTCCAAAGGCAAAAGAGAAGCTACTATGTGGATAATGCAAGTAAGTACTCAAATGATAGTGATGTTAGTTTTTTAGACAATGATAGAGATGAAGTCCTATTTATGATTGAAGAGAAAGAACCAGTTAAGAGAAAGACTCCAGTTATTCTCAAGTATTTTAGATGTGGTAGATTTGGACATCTTGAAGATGATTGCACAAGGGATGGTTATATTTTCAGTGATGATGATTTTGTAGATGCACTTGATAGACTAGATGAAAATCTTCTAATGGCATTAGAATATGAAGTGAGTGATACTATAGAAGACAAGCCAAAAGAAATAAATTATATGGACAAAGGTAAACAAATAGAGGATTATTCAGCAGAGAATGGTTATGATCTCAAGGGAGAACTAATCTATGCCCTTGACATAGTAAAGAAGGTAAGAAAGCAACAGTCTAAGCTTGAAATTTAGTTTCAAGAATGTGATGAAGAAATATTATTGCTCACAGAAGATTTAGAAAAGTCAAAGGCTAAGGCAAGCAAGTTCAAAGATAAGTTAGAAACAAATATCTTGGAACGTGAAAATTTAACACAAGAAGTGGCCTTACTAAAGGAATATTTAGAGGATTCCAAGAATAAGCTATACAAGTATGTAAATAGTGCAAAGAGTGTGGATAAAATAGTCAAGATACAAATAAGAGCAACAAAAAAGACAGGTCTTGGTTCTAAGCAAGTTCAAAATAAAAGGGAGGAAGATTCTACTTCAAGTCCTGAAGAAGAAGAAACTTCAGAAGAAGATACATCAGAAGAAGACAGTGTAAGTGGGAGTGAGACATCAGAGGATGAGTTGGACAACAAATAGTTCAAAAAATATAGGAACAATACACAAAGAAGATATAAATGGAACAACAATCAGAATAGGAGACCAATGAGGTCGAGACAAGGAAGCTTCAATGGAAGATGTTTTTCATGTCACAGGTTTGGGCACATGGCTTCACAGTGTAGGACACATGAAAGATAGGAATATGGAAAAGGATAGCTTTTACAAGGGTATTGCTACTCATGTAATGAGTTTGGTCATGAGGCAATGAATTACAAAATTCATGACAAAAGAGAATATGGTTTCACTAGGAGAAGTCCTAATACAGTTACACCTCCAAGGAATAATAATATTAAGTGTTATAAGTGCAATAATGATGGTCATATAGCAATATGGTGTAGAGAAAATATTCTAGAATCAGGCATGAACAAGAACAAGAATATGAATAGAAATAGAAATATGAACAGGAATAGGAACATGGGCATGAACAGGAATAGGAACATGGATGAGAACAGGAACATGAACATGGATGAGAACAAGAACAGGAACAGGAACATAAGTTATGACAAAAACAAATATGATGAATTGGGAAAGAGGTTTCAGAAAACTCAGAAAAGAAGAGAAAGATAAAGGTAAAGAACAGTGCTTTTGGGGAGTAGAAATACTCCCACCCCAAAATTAACCACCTCATGTGGAGGTGGGGGAGGGGATAATCTAAAAGGCTCATTCTTAGCCCCGAGCCCCAAAGGTGACCCTTTGCCATTGATGTCAAAGGGGAGATATTTGTGTATTGGGAAGATATTTGATATTTGATAGAGCATTGAGCTAGGGGAAGCAATGTCCCAGTGGGAGCAGAAGAAAAATAAAGGTCAAGTTTCAATAAAAGGATATGGGTTGCCATCAATGACAAAGGGGGATATTGTTGGACATTTTGAGTCCCTAAGTCAAAGTTTTCATTGATGTCACCATTGATGCCACCAGATAGAGTCATCATTAATACCAAGATTTCAACAGAAAATAAAGGCAACAAAGACGGGCATTTGATATTCAACAAGAAGGCAGAAGTTCAAGTGAAACAGTGCAAAAGACAGAAGTTAGAAAGGAATGGTAATATTTATTTTATAAATTATTTAAATTCGGGATGCATTTAAATTTTATAAATAAATATTATAATGGTTAGAAGTGCCATAGTGAAAACCCAAAAAAAATAATTGTAATTTTTATTACAATATTTTATATTGCCAAAGTGGGTTTATAAATTCTGAAAATATCTAAACCCAAAGGTTGGGTTTAAAGGTTTAAGACCAAATATTAATTTAATAAATCCAAAGGTTGGATTTAGAGTTTTAAACAAGGCAAAGTTTATTTCCAAAGGGAAGCGCCGACGTCATAAAATCCAAAGGGGAAGTGTCGACATCATAAGCCAAAGGGAAGCACCGATGTCATTTGATTTAATTGAAATGCATATTAATACCTTGCCAAAGTTGTTTTTGAAATTATCCTTGCTCATTTTGATAAATGCTGATATATGAATTAATGCAAATATCATGAGATAAAGTTGCGGAAATCGTGTTTGATTTGATGGCGAAAGGGAAACAAACAAAAGGCATTAAAGTGATTAGTTGGAAGCCACCAAGGTGCTTTGGCCTAGTGGCAATAGGGCTTACGTTTTTTGTGTGCATGGTGGTTGGTGTTCGAAATTCGGTGGAAGCATTTTGTGGACGTGTTAAAGGCACCAAAACTTTAGGCGCATCTATTTTGCAAGGCAAGAAAGGACAAGGGTGTTGAAGCATGTGGTGCTTATTTGTTTACAACGAGCGTGTAGCTCATGTGGTGGTTTGCACCATGGGCAAAGACATTTGTGTGGGCTACATTGAGAGTTCAAAACTCTCCAAAGGCAAAGGTACATTTTGTGTTTTATTTTATTAATGCCTAAGTTGGAGGTATAAGGTATTTGGTGATTAAAGTCTTTGCATTGTGATAAAGGTTGGTAGTTGAGAAATATTGTTAGGAGGTATAAGGAGAATTTTGTTTTTATTTTCAAGTCTTAAATTTTGCTATTGTGGAATATTGGAAGGTTAAGACTTTGTGGGTGTATTTGAATAAAGGGTTTTTGATTATTGTGAGGATATTGCTTATTGTTAAGTTGGAGTGATAAGGTGTAATTGTGATATTATTTTTGTGATATAAAAATTATCCTCTAACCCTTATTGAGTTTGTCAAAGAAGTAATTGTGAGTGTGGCAGATTTGTAAGGACAACTACTCTTCAAGAAAATGTATGGGTAAAATTATTCTTTGTTGAGTTATATGGTTGGATTGATTTAAAATTAAATTTGGAGTGAAAAGGATTTGATTAGGGTTTCCTTTTCAAAAGTGGTTGAGTTAATGCTTCAAGGTTTTTTGGATTGTGAGTTGTGATTAAACCTTGTTTCATAATCATTGTTGTTTAGACCATTGGTTGAGTGAAGTACTTTGAGTTTATGCTTCAAGGTTTTCTGAATTGAGAGTTCTGATTAAAACCTTGTCTTATTAGCATTGTTGTTGAATCCAATGGGTGATGCAAAGAACTTGAACTTGAGTTAGAAAAGAACATGAGTATCATTGTTATGTGAGATTTGTTGTTGAGCATTGTTGGAAATATTTTGAGTTGGTTGATACATTCTTGGAATAAGGTTTGTGAGAAAGGGTTTTTCCTTGAGATGATTGGTTGAGTAGAGTTGATTAAGCCTAGTCAAGTGGATGCATGAAGTGGTTGTTCAAGTTCCATAAAAAAAACTATTCTATATTCTGATTTGAGTTGAGATTGAGCTTTGAGAATAGAACATATTGAGTCTCTAACAATTCTATTTATGCTTCTATGATATTGATTTGAATTGAGATTGAGCTTTGAGAATAGAATATATTGAGTCTCTAACAATTCTATTTATGCTTCTATGAGATTGATTTGATTTGAGATTGAGCTTTGAGAATAGAACATAATTGAGTCTCTAACAATTCTCTTTATGATTCTATGAGATTGGACAAGTTCTATGTGGACTTGTTAAGCTAATTTGAGACAAGTCTTTGAGAAGGCTTGTGGACTGATTTTGTGTGAGCTTTTGTGGAAGCTTGTAATGCAGATTTGACCAAGTCCTAGAGAGGACTTATTGAGAAAATTTGGACAAGTTCTAAGTGAGCTTGTTGAGCAGATTTGGACAAGTTCTGAGTGAGCTTGTTGAGCAAATTTTGACAAGTTTTGAGCAAGCTTGTTGAGAAAATTTTGACAAGTTATGAGTGAGCTTGTTGATAATATTTGAGCAGGTTTTGAGTGGACCTATTGAGCATATTTGAGCAGGGTCTGAGTGGATCCATTGAGCATATTTGAGTAGGTTCTGAGTGGACCTGTTGAGCAGATTTGAGCAAGTTCTGAGTGGACCTTTTGAGTAGATTTGGACAGGTTCTGTGTGGACCTATTGAGCAGATTAGAACAGGTTATGAGTGGACCTGTTAAGTAGATTTGAGAAGGTTCTGAGTGAACCTATTGAGTAGAGCTTTGGAGGTGATAGAGCACATAGTAAAAAGTCTCCAGTGGATAGAGATCCATTAGCTAGGACATTGAGGATAGGTATTTTGAGCGAGGACAAGAGTCTTCAAGTGGAGAGAGATCCACAGTTAGTGCAGTGGAGGTAGTCTTCTAGAGGATCACCAGCCAGAGCATAGGAGAAGGAGTTCTCCTATGGATAGAGATATACAAACCAGATTTAGGGGATCAACATCTCCTTTGGATAAAGGTCCATAAACATTATAATTGAGAAAGCTTCTCAAAATATTATTTGAGAAATATTTAGAAGAAATATTTTCTGTGGAGGTAGCCCACATTGGGTGAACCATGATAAAAATTTGTGTCTCTATTGTGTATGGTTTTTTATGCATTACTTTGATTAATGCTATCTATACATTGCATAATATTGAAATGAAAAGAAAATTAAAAAGTGGTCTTATACTGTTCACTCCCCCTCTTAGTATAAGCTTGTGTTCTTCAATTTGATTTTTGCCCCAAAAAAGAGTAAGCTTATGATAGTCATTGGCAATGATTCATAAGACAAACACAATTTTGACAAGATCAAGATATCTATGAACAAGGGATCTTCTATTGACTTTAATTATGATTATGATATTATGACTTCCCTCTCAAGTGATGAGTCGATGAGGGTAGGACAATTAATGAAGCGACAAGAAGCTTGACCACTATGAATGAATTTGAATGAAATAAGATTTAGAATTTGATAATTGATTAGGCCTAATCAATTATGATTGCAACTATTAAGAGTAATTATACATATCTATCCCATGGAGTGGTCTAGCCTCAGTGTCCTTCTTAGGGAATCAAGATGATAGTAATTCCAATTAGGCATGTGTTGAATGATATTGTTCGATGATCTACTATAAATCTCATAGAAGAATTGAGATGAATACCTCATTCCTGTGGTGTAGTCCGATCGTATGGGCCTTCTTAGGGTTTGAAATGAAGCATACCAATTCAACAATGATGAATTTTCCCCAAATGTCCTTATGGTAATATACTCATCCTGTCGGATTGCATGGAGTGCAAGTCGCTACAACCGCCAAGTGTATAGGGTAAATTACTAGGTATGAGTTACATTTGGCTTTTAGTTTATCTGATTTTTTTTGTTTATTTTTAATGTTTTTACAATTTTGGTTAAGTGTAATTCATCATTTTTTAGCTCCTCATGGTGGGATTTTTTAGCATGTATTGCAGGTTGCTAGTCATGCTTGGCAACAACAACTAGGTTTTCAAAATTTTCTAGCTACGGTGGGTAAATCCTAGTTCTACACCCATGGGTGTCAGCCACGGTCATACGAGAAATAATAAATATTTAAAAAAATTCTTGTCATTTTGACGTCATTTTTAGTTTGACAGCTTGCAAATCCCGAGTGCATTGAGAGGTGATTCAACAATTCTGACGTGAAGTGCTGTTGAAAAATCGACCTCACTACCACCTGGATCGATGGTAGTCCAACCTGTAGGAGCCGGTGCGACTAAGGTAGAAGCACACAAAACCCTTGACCATTTTATTTTATCGGTTTTAAAATTAACCTCACTAATTAATGGGTTAAATGAACCTCATTAAACTTTCGGTAATGAACCTCACCCTAGTTAGGTTTAGCTTAGGTTAGCTTAAGGGGAGGGGTTTTAATTTTTTGCTTTTATTATTTTTGTTTTATTTTTTTGTTATATATATATATATATTGTTTTCTAAGGACTGTCGGGATGAGAAATGACATGAAAAGGTCATCCCACCTAGCCACAGCTAGCAGGCACAGTCCCCAATTGGTAAATTGGGGGCTGAAGTAGGATTCAAAATCCAACGGTAAAAAATTTGACCACCTCCTTGACCGTGGGTTTGAGCCGCGGTTCGTAAATTTAGCAAATTTTTTTAATTTTATTCAATTTTTATCAAATTTAATTGATTTTTTTTTTTAAGTGCATTTTTCCATTGTTTTTGATGTTTTGATTTTTTTTTTAAATTTGTTTGATATTTTCAAGCTTGTTTTTTTTTTTTTTTTTGTGGAAAAAATCCCAAAAGGGATGCCACTTTCGGGTAAGACCCAAGGAGGCAGGGGTATCTATTTCACCAAAAATGCCCAGGACTCGGACCTAGCCTACCACCTTTGACATACTCAAGGAGCAAACAAACACATAAAACCAATTTAAAAATAAGTAAATAACAACAAAAATAATAAAATAAAATAAAGCATGCTCCGTGAGTGTGTCAAAAATAAAAGCACAACCAAACACGCACAATAATATAAAAGAAACCACAACACAAACCACATAGAAAAACACAAGAACCACATAACAAAACACAAACAAGACAAAAACAACAGAACACTACAAAGACAACCCAAAAAAACATGAAAAATAAACACAACCAAAACCTTAAAAATAAAATAAAAATAAAAATAAAAAACAACCAACAACAGACAATAAACAAAAACAAAAAACATAGAAAACACTCACACATAAAAATATGAAATAACACAAACAAATAGAAACCCAAGAACAAGAACGAAAAAAACACAAGAACAATAACAAAAAACATAAAAAAAAAAAAAAAAAAAAACACAAGAACAACAAAAAACAACACAAAGAACAAAAAAAAAAAACAAAACAAAATAATCCACCCACCTTTAAAAACTAAAAAAAAAAGAAAAACAAAAGAGAAAAAAGAAAAAAAAATTGAACATAACAATGACCTATCTAGACCAGAAGACTATTAAGGCAAGAATCAATAGAGGAAAAAAAATAAAGAATAGAATGATCTAGGGAACTAAAAAAAACTGAATGAACCAAAGAGAAGCAAAAAAAAAAAACAAGAAGAAACTAGGTACCTTCAGAATTAGAGCCATCCAAAGAAATGATAGATAGAAGAGCTTCCCTAATATGAGAAGCCCACCATATAGGAGGGTGGCCATAACAAGTAAGATCACCTTTGTCCAAAGCCCAATTAGCTAAAGCATCAACACTCTTGTTTTGATATTTGACCACATGATTGTAATCAAATTTCAAAAATCCCATCTAGATTAACTGAATCTTCTCAATAATTCTTTTTATTCTCCAATCCACCTTATGATTCTTAGGAGTCTTCAAGAGATTAATCATAAGTTGAGAGTCAGACTCAACTAACACCTTTTCCAATCCAACCTTAGTAGCCTCCTGAAGGCCTTTGAGGATACCATACCCCTTAGCAATGTTATTGGAAAGAATACCCAAATTCTCAAGGAAAAGTAAAAACCAGGGAGCCATCTGAAAGTCTACCAATTCCTCCCACACTAGGTTTTCCAGGGTTCCCTCTAGAGGCTCCATCAGTATTGACTTTTCCAAAATCCTTAGGAGGAGGTTGACAATTTCTAGTCCTATCCATCTTACTAATACTCACATTCTCTTTAAGTTGGTTGCCCTTAGAATATTTAATCTTCAATCTTTGCATCACTTGATCCATTCTTTGGTGGTATTTTTGGGGGTGATTAAGGAGTTGATGGACTGATTCAACTAAGTTGGCTATGGTTTTTTGCCAAATATAGTGAATATCTTTCCTATCTTGATTAAAAATTTGGCTATTCCTTTCATTCAAAATATTCCAAAGAAGAACGGTAGAACCCATCCAAACTAACTGCCTAATAAAATGATCAACACCCTCTTGATTAGGCCAATCCCTCCAAAGTTGTTCAAAAGTAAAAAAATTGGACCACTATAAGCCAAGTAAAGTGGTCATTCTCCTCCATAGATCAGAGGCTAAAGTACACTCAATAAAAATATGGTTGATATTTTCTACATTCTCTTCACACATTTCACATCTAAAAGGGCCATGAAAACCATTTTTCATAAGTTGCTCACCAGTAAGCACCCTACGATGCAATAAAAGCCAATTAAAGAACCTCACCTTAGGCCGAGCTTTTGAGCCCACAATCAAGAAAAGATGTCAGAATAATGGTTGGGATTATTATGGCATAAGGTCAAATAACCTTGAACAACTGAATACTCACCCTTAGTAGTGTTGTTCCATCCAAAACAATCTTTTTCATGGGACCAAGAGAGGGATCTCATATGAAGGATGTCTTGGATATCTTGTCTTTGCCTTTCTAGGATTTGAATAGGCCAATCCTCAATAGGGATCCAATATCTACTAGCCTTTGAATTACCAGTATGGTATTGATAGTAATTAGCCACCTTTATCCAATTAGCTCGGTGAAGCTCCTCCATCCAAGGCCTCCAATCGAGAAACTGAGTTATCAAAGGCTTGTGACCATCCCAAGAATATGTCCAAAAATTTGCATGTTAACCATTATGAATGATCCAAAATAATTTTTTCTTTATAAAATCCTCACCAGTCTTAAGAATTGCTAAAAAGGGAGAACCTTTGGTAGGAAGTTGATAGGGAACAAGGTCTTCAGGACTTTTGTTCTCAGCATATTTAGAACAGAGATTATTGGCCCAAAGAGCATTGGGGTTATGCAACATCCTCCAATATAATTTAGCAGCTAAAGATTTGTTATTATTAATTGAAGACTGGAATCCTAACCCCCCTTCACTCTTAGGAAGACATAAAATATCCCATTTCACCAAGGCCCATTTTCTTTTCTCCTTAGTACCACTCCAAAGGAAACGATGATCGATTTGATCCAATTATCGAATAACAACCTTTGGGATATTCAAAATGGAAGAAACATAAATAGGAGTAGCTTGAAGGACTGATTTTACCAAGGTGATTCGACCCCTAAAAGAAAGCCACTTGTTGGTCCACTTTCCAATTTTCTTCTTGACTTTGTCCAACAACCAATTCCAATCTTTATTTTTTTGCCTTTAAATATTTATGGGAATACCTAAATAAGTGATTAGAAGAGAGGTCTTATTATATCTTAATTTATCCAAGAACATGGATTCCTATCTACAATGGATTCCTATCTAGTAGAGTAGTGAAAAAAATAACTTTAGATTTGTCTTCATTGATCAACTGCTCAATAGCCTTAGAAAATCAGCTAATGATTTGCTTAATATTAGAAGCTTCCTTAACTGTAGCTTTACCTAAAAGAGTAGAGTCATCCAAAAATTGAAGATGAGAGATAGGTCTAGCTCCATGAGCAATGGTAACTCCCTCAAGGGTTTTGTTTTCCCTATTTTTGGTTATAGTCCTACCCAAGCATTCAACAAGAATGATGAATAAATAAGGGGATAGCGGGTCACCTTGCCTAATACCTCGGAATCCGGGAATGACTGAGAAGGCCTGCCATTGATAAGAACTAAGTAGGAAACTGAAGAGATACATCCCATAATCCAATCCATCCAATCCTTAGAGAAACCAAATTGAATTGAATTGAATTTTTTTTACTGGCTGGGAGGTGTAGTGATCTAAGAAAGGATTTCCATAGTGACAATCTCGATTGAATGTACTTTATAATCTCAGCCAGTTATTTTGTTTTGTCTTATGATGACATTTTCTAATGTCATTGTGCTTTGTTTGGCTTATTTAGATTATTTTATATTTTTTTATGCAATTATGGTCTGATGAACAAATTTATTTTGACATTTTAAGGCTCTCCACGGTGGGAATTGGGAGTATTTATTGTAGCTCGACCGCATCTGTCAACTATGGGTAAATGCTTGACCATGGATTGAAACTGCGATTGTAAAACCCTAATTCAGGGACCACAGATTTTAACCGCAGGCCGACCCGAATTTGAAAAATATAAATAAGGATTTTCTTTTGAAAAATTCATTATTTACCTGACAGTAACAGTAAATTTGAGATCTCTGAGAGGTAAATAATAAAATTTGACCTGGTACACTACCAAAAAATCAACCCATTCCACATCAATGGCTGACCAGTCGAAGGATTCTACCAGTGGAGGAGTCGGTACCTACAAGGCACCTCAAAAATTGAGACCTCACTTGCAAATTACCGGATTAAAATTAACCACATTAAGAAAATGGTAAATGAACCTCATTAAACTATCGATAATGAACCTCACCCTAGCTAGGTTTAGCATAGGTTAGTTTAGGGGGTGGGTTTAATTTATTTTTTTTAGGGTTTATTTGGGGAGGACGAGGCCCAAAAAGGGTCTCGCTCCTTAGCCATGGGTGGTAGCCATGATTCCCAATTGGCAAATTGGGGGCCATGACTATCAACCGCAATGGGATTTAAATCCCAACAGTTATATTTTTGACCGTTGCATCGATCGCGGTTAGGACCCGTGGTGCACAAACCTTAGGAAAAAATTTCAATGCTTTTTAATTTTTTTGGATTTTGGGGGAAATTAATGCCATTTAATGTGTTTTTGAAGTATAAATTTGTTTTTTTTTAATTTTTGATCACAATTTTGCATGTTTTTGCGTTTTTATAAAATTTTATGTTTTTTTGGTCATTTTTTAGTTGTTTTTAATTGTTTTTTTGTTTTTACTTGATTGCTTTTATTCAGTCCTTGATGAACAGAGCGAGGGAGACTAATCTCCTTCGCAACCTGTGTCACGCTCTGACTGAAGGGGAGTGGGGTTGGTTTACTACTATAGGATTTGACTTTATCTTAGATCTCTCCACTATTTGAGTGGACCAAGTATACCTTACTACATTGGCCCATCATTGGGATGCGAGGACCAATACATTTCACCTGCCTACAGGTGAAATGACTATCACCTTGGAGGACGTGTACCACATATTTCTACTACCCATTGATGGTGAGCCCATTACCTCATCTCCTACCATGGTGAGGAAGGTCATATTTGATGCTATATTTGGGCAATAGAGCATGGAGGCACAAGGTTGCATTGACCACGGAGGCGTCCACATTCAGGAGTGGTACAAGGCTATATTTTTCTCATAAAGGGATGCAGTATTTATGCATCTTATCATTCAGATAGTCATCCTGAACTCTTCAGGTGTGAGGTTCCCTTGGAACCTCCTAGATTAGACTAGATATGTCATGGTTAGTTCGACCGAACATCCACGTATCTTATCCTGGAGAGCACTCTCTTAGCGTAGCTCTACCGTGAGATATTCCATACTACACGCTGTAGTAGAGTCGACATCAGTTTTAGCCTCCTCCTATAGATTTGGGGCTAGCAACATATCTTGATAGAGCACCTCGTTGACTTACCCCTACAGATCACTACCATTACGGATGATCAATAGTGCTATATCACTTGTTGGCCCTGGGAGCAGGAGGGCTTCAGGAGTAGGTCTTATGAAAGAGACCTAGATCATTACATCGGTTGATTTGTATAGCTGTGCCCTACAGATATCCAGTGGTGTCCTTACATGGACTATCCACCTTAGATAGAGGTAGTCAGATACCTATGCTAGGCATGCAAAGATAGATGGATCATCGGTCGCAAGGCTGATTGGCGTGAGTATCACTACTTATATCATTTCCTATGGTAGTTTGGGATTTGGCAGGATATCCCAGATATGTCGACCATATACAAATGCTTTGTCCTAGAGAGGGACCTGACCTGGCCCCAATTCACTCCATTGGGAGAGGATGATGATGACTTCTAAGAGTCAGGGCTAGTAGATGCGGGTACTACTCTATACTATGATGGTTGGTGGGCTGACTTCTAGTGGCACGACAAGGGTCCTCTAGGTCGGCTAGCTAAGGGGTTTGTAGTCAAGGGTGCAGAGGTGGATCCTCATGGGTGTAGTACCCATTAGCAAACAAAAGGAGCATGGGGTATAGTAGAGGAGGGCCTACAGGTAGAGGTCAAGGAGGAGGTTCCTGAGGAGGGTGAGGCAGCTCTAGATAGTGAGTTAGGCAGTTGAGGGCACAAATCACTGACCTACAAAGCTAGGTGGAGAGACTCTACACCCAACTACTACACAAGGATACCTTTATCACCACTCTAGAGGTGAATCTAGCTCACGGGTAGAGGTAGTGGCATGACTATGAGGAGGAGAGGACAACTCTCCAAGCACAAGTCACAATGGTAGACACGCATATCAGGGAGCTCATTGGAGAGCGAGATATAGCATAGGCACAACTGAGTGTAGTGACTACTAAAATGGAATTAATTAGGGTGGCGATGGGAGATCCCTCATCCTCACAGGTTATCATGGGACCTCTTGTAGTACCATCTACTTTATTTCTAGGAGGTCATGACCCTATGGTAGAGATTAGGTGGCTGCATACCCTCATGGAGGAGGGTAACGACCGACATACAACGCGTGTAGCTCACATCACCCAACTAGAGGGTCATATCAAGCTGCTAGGTGGGGAGGTTCCAGAGGATATCCACACTATAGGGACCCATAGGAGTAGGTCTAGGACCAAAAATATAGGGTAGTCATCCACTAGCTCCAACCACAGTATGCATAGGACTGAGAGGACTCACAGGTCTCTGAGTACTCATGGTGCCAGCTCATAGAGGACCCACAAGGATGGTGGAGGTGCCTCATAGACTGGGTGTGCAAGCCTTATTTAGTACATATCTTTAGACATGCTTATTGTACCATTTTTTAGTGTAAGTTCAAGGACCTACATGTATGTATCCTGCAAGAATTTTGATGTACCCCACTTATTATGTATATTTGACACATATATTTATGATATGAAATTTCATCTCATTATATGTGTACTTTATTTTTGGTATTTTATGTTTTATGTTATGCATATGGATGCAATGCGTTATTGATTAGATGTTATATGATGTGATGTATGGATGACATGTACTAGATAGCTATGCAATAAATGATTAGATATTATGAGTTATGTATGTAGATGTACTACTTATGATGGATGCATTATGAATGCCATATTTTGATGTTACATGCATGTATATATTTACTTTACTTGTATGCATTTAGTTTATGTTGTTATGACATAATCTATGCCATGTATGTATTGCATGTATTTATTTTTTTATTTGATAAAGTGTTTGTAAAATGGACATGTATGCTTTAATCACTTAAAACATAATGTATGCAATATGAGTTTTAAATCAATATAATGGATGACACCATAGAATGTATAACAATCATGGATTGTAGTTGTTTTATATTTATGAATGTTTTGATAAATTGTACACCCGTTTGTGAGATGCAATGATATATATTTTCTGTTCATAAGCTTTTGTAAATTAAAATAATATGGATAACATAGTCAGTGGCCATTTAAACATCATTTTTGACATCCATATGGTATCTAACATATATTACAAATAATTCTAATAAAAAAACTCTCATAAAAGAAATTGATGTTTCGATGATTGCATTGAAAATTGGTTGTTGCTATTTGGGAATTTTTGAGGTTTACCATGAGACTCAAATACCCTAGTTGACTTATCAAAAGTTGTATACTAACCACACTTGAATTCTGAAATATAAGGTTTTCACTAGGATAGGCCCTAACTATTCATTATCCATGTGTGTGCAAATTAGTATATTAAGATAAGGCATAAGCTTAACCCGATGTCAGGCAGGATTATTTCAACCCATTGCTAAGATTGGGGTCCACAAATGTTTATCCAATCCTAGGTTTAGATTTTAGTTGGACTAGACCACTAGGCGATATAGGACACCTGAGACTAGCTCTTCCACATTCAAACATTGGTCTACACAAAATTGAAGTGTTAATGTATCAGACATATCATCATGCGTAAGGTACAATAGTTTTGGTAATTCCATGGATTCAAATTCGCTCCCTTATTTTCTTCAATTTTTTGGGATACTTGTTCATATAAAGTGATAAAAATCACTGTTTATTTTTGTACTTAAGTGACAAGAATCACTGTTTATTTTGTACTTTTATTTTTTTCTTTTGAGCAAGGGATTTGATACTGATTTTTATTTTCTTGGTACAATTTGATCTTCATTTGATCTGACTTTCTAGGATTTACATTTGATAATTTGCTTTAGAAACTTCCTCTAGGGATTTTTCTTTATGGAACTGTTTCTGGGATATTGATTTAGGATATCGATCTTATGATATCAAAATGGGATATCAATCTGGGGTGTCGATCTATGATATTGATCTAGGGTATCAATCTAGAGGATTGATATGGGATATTGCTCATTTTAACATAAGCAAGGGATTCTGGGTAGGGAATAAACTTGTCCTTTTTCCAATTGCCAAAATTTCCCATACCATCTGCACAAAGGGATAAGCAAGAATAAACTTTTTACCTCAGGATACCTGGTCCTACTTCATGGCTTTCATCTTCCCCTAGTCCTTATTAGGATTGTTTAATTTATTGATTAGTTATAGGATTATGATATGCTAAGGGCTATACTAATTAGACCTCAACTACAAAAGCAAAGCAAGCTTTCTATCAACTCTTAAGAAGACCTTTGGGTATGGTTGAATGACCAGAAAACCCTAGTATATTCTTCATAGCAACAATATGGGTTGTGTTGAAAAACACAATTACTCACAAGGGTGATAAATATATGAAAAATATAGTGCATAGATGCATGATTGAGATACAAACGTGGTGTCGTTTCTAAGATTGTAAACACAATTCATTCTAATGCAAGTGTGATGAATGAATATGTCTAATGCAATGCAAGGTGAAATGCATGGTGAAAATGAGATGCATGATGCAAAATGCAATGCAATGATGCAAATAAAATGTAAATGTTTTTTATTTTTGATATTTTCCTAATTTTTTTTTATGGATCTTAACATTTGGTTTGACCAAAGAGCTTACATACACCTTTGGAACATTTTAAGGATTGACCAAGCAATTTTGAGAAATCTTTAGAGCCTTTTTGGGGTTGAACAAGCGGTTTTGAGAAACCCTTGGAGCTCTTTTTTTGGGATTGACCAAGTGGTTTTGATAAAACCTTGGAGCCTTTTCTGAATGACCAAAGGGCTTATAGATGCCTTTAGAGCCTTTTGGAATTGACCAAGTGGTTTTAAGAGCCCTCGAAGCCTTTTATGAATGACCAAAGAGATTACAGATGCCTTTGGATCCTTTTGGGATTGACCAAGCAATTTTGAGAGACCCTTAGAGCCTTTTGGGGTTGACCAAGCGATTTTGATAAACCCTTGGAGCATTTTTAGGGTTGACCAAGCGGTTTTGAGAAACCCTTGGAGCTATTTTTTTTGGGATTGACCAAGCAGTTTTGAGAAACCCTTGGAGCCTTTTCTTAATGACCAAAGGTATTACAAATGACTTTGGAGCCTTTTGGGATTGACCAAGCGGTTTTGAGAGACCCTTGGAGCCTTTTATGAATGACCAAAGGGCTTACAGATGCCTTTATAGAATTTTGGTATTGATCAAGTGGTTTTGAGACACCCTTAGAGGCTTTTGGGGTTGACCAAGTGGTTTTGAGAAACCCTTAGAGCTTTTTGGGGTTGACCAAGCAGTTTTGAGAAATCCTTGGAGCCTTTTCTGGATGACCAAAGGGCTTATAGATGCCTTTTGGGCCTTTTAGGATTTAGGCATAAAATGCTTTAAGATGAAGGATATTGAGAGGTTCAGGCTCCTCAACTCCTCCAAGTGATGTCAAGTGATATGTCCTAGGTCCAATCTTCTTCGAGATCATATAAGGACCCAACTAGTTAGCCGCGAATTTGTCTCACATTTTTGGCGGTAAATTTGAGTTATGTTGGTTCTCTTTTAGCACAAGATCACCAAAATCAAAGTCTCTTAGATGGTATTTGCTATTGCAAGATATTTTTAAGCACTCTTGATAAATGCGAAGGTGCTCAAGGGCATTCACGCGATGTTCATCAAGTAGCATCAATTGATCTAGGCGAGTTTACTGCGTGGTGTCGTCATCAATGAATTCTTTCAATGCAACACACATCATTGGAATTTCCTAGTCTAAGGGCATAATGGCCTTAGTGCCATGTACCAGTGAAAATGGAGTTGCCCCAATGGGTGTTTGAATACTAGTCTTGTAATCCCATAAAGCAAGGGGTAGTTGGATGTGCCAATATTTGTGGTGCTCTTGTATCGTCTTTTTCAAGATGGAGATCATTGTATTATTTGAAGCTTTAGCTTGTATGTTTGCTTGCATATAATATGGAGTTGCAAAACTGTGTTTGATCTTATACTTATATGTCAAAGCCCTCATAGTTTTGTTATTAAATTATGTTCCATTATTCGAAACTATCTTGGATGGTATCCCAAAATGACTTATGATATTGGTGAGTATAAACTCAGCAATACATGCTCTAGTTGTCATTTTTAGGGGAATGGCTTCCACCCACTTAGTAAAATACTTAGTATTCATGATAATAAAAGTATGTCAGCTTGATGACGGAGGAGAGATATTACTAATGTGATCAAGTCCCCACTAAGCAAATGGCCAAGCCGATTGAATGGGTTGTAAGGCTTGTGATGGCAGGTGTGTAAGATTAGCATGATACTGACATTTAACGCATTTCCTGATATACACATTGCAATCCTTCTCCATAGTGGGCCAATAATAACCCATGTGAAGTATGTGCTTGATGATAGCCATGTCGATGAAATGGCCACCACACGTATCATCATGAGCTTGCAAAATTTCCCAAGATGACTCTTGGGGCTCAATACAATGAAGGAGAACTCCATCGTAGCTTCTACGATACATGATGTCTACTACCAAGACATACTTTGTCACTTTCTACTTAAATATGTGTTTTGCAACACACAAAAATCCTTGAGGGATTACACCAAGTCTAAGGAAGTCATGTATTTGTGACGTCCAATTATGATAAGCTTCAACTTCGACTAACAAGACAACATGTTCTCCCTGCGGTTCTACACTAGCAAATGCAGACTGGGAAATAACCTTGTGGTGAATGGTAATGCCACTCCTCGTTGGATCCTGTGAGATCAAAGATCCCCAGGATGCTCTCTTGAAAAAGTATCTAGCTTGGTAGAACCACTCATGGTTTGGTTCTACATGAATCATGTTTATTGACTCTTTGTTATCCAATGCTTCACGCTTCACAACATATATGTGCTCCAGTTGTTGTTGTTAGGGGAATGACTTCCACCCACTTAGTAAAATACTCAGTATCCATGATAATAAAAGTATGTCGGCCTGATGACGGAGGAAAGATATTACCAATGAGATCAAGTCCCCACTAAGCAAATGGCCAAGTTGATTGAATGGGTTGTAAGGACTGTGATGGTAGGTGCGTAAGATTAGCATGATACTGACATTTAACGCATTTCTTGACATACACATTGTAATCCTTCTCCATAGTGGGTCAATAATAACCCATGCAAAGTATGTGCTTGATGATAGCCATGCCTCTAAAATTGCCATCACATGTATCATCATGAGCTTGCAAAATTTCCCAATATGACTCTTGGGGCTCAAGACAACGAAGGAGAACTCCATCATAGCTTCTATGGTACAAGATGTCTGCTAACAAGACATAATTTATCACTTTCTATTTAAATGTGTGTTTTGTGGCACACAATAATCCTTGAGGGTTTACACCAAGTCTAAGGAAGTCATGTATATATGACATCCAGTTATGATAAGCTTCAGCTTCGATTGACAAGAAAACATGTTCTCCTTGTGGTTCTACACTAGCAAATGCAGAATGAGAAAACGAGGGATTGCCTCGATGTCATACCATTCCAATCAAGCTAGATAAATATCAACAAGATCCTTGTAAGCTTTCAATATCGAACATCAACATTGAAATAATCCCTTAACTTGGTTCACGATGAGAAGGGAATCACCAAAGATATTTAACCTTTTTATCTTCATGGCAATAAATATTTGGAGACCTAAAATTAGGATTTCATATTCATCATTTTTATTAGTGCAAGGAAAGTATAACTTGAACGACAAGGGCATTGGAGCTTCTTGTGGCTTGAAAACCACTATTCCTGCACCACCCCTTTGCTCACACTTCAAACCATCAAAGAACAGGGTCACATCGACTTTATTATCCAGTTCTTTAGGTTTGGGTGCTTCTGATAAGGCAAATAATGTATCATCAAGAAGCTCTATGGTGAGGGGCCTACTATTTTTGAGATGTGCCTCAGCTAGTTGATCTGCTATGACTTGTACCTTAATGAAATTTTGGCTTATAAATTCCAGATCAAATTCTATCAGTAGCATGATCCACTTCGCAGTACGTGTATTATGATATGCCTTGCTCATCATGTACTACAAAGTATTTTGTTTGGATATGACATATGTCGTATGAATCAACATTTAGTGTCATAATTTCTTTGTAGCAAACACTACTGCTAAACACAACTTTCCACATATGCATATCCGAGCTCATAGCTCACCAAGGTTCTGCTAATGTAATATATGGCATGCTCTTTGTCTTGCATGTTCTTTTGGGCTAACATGGTTCCCAATGCAAAGTTGGTTGTCGATATATATAGCAAAAATGGCACATCTAGCCTTGGTGGAGCTAGCACTGGTAGCATCGCTAGGTATTGCTTAATTTTAGCAAAGGCTACTTGACAATCCTCATTCGAATTGAATGGGACCCCCTTGTATAGCAATCGATTCATGGGTTGATATTTATTTGATAATTATGTGATAAATTGCTTTATGGATGCTACTTTGCCCTATAGGCTTCTTAGTTCTTTGATGTTTGTGAGGGGATGCATTTCTAAAATAGCCTTGACCTTTGTTGGATCAACTTCAATGCTTCATTTTGAAATAATGAATCCTAATATTTTTCCTAAAGTTACACCAAATACGCACTTCTTATGATTCAACCTGACATTATGCTCTATCAAACAATCGAAGACCTTCTTCAGGACCTCCACATGCTCATAACAAAATAATTACTTTGCCAACAAGTCATCAATGTAATCCTCTAAGATCGTATGCATGTAGTCATGAAAGATATATGTCATAACCCGTTGATATGTGGCACCAACATTTTTAAGGCCGAATGGCATAAATTTATAGAAAAATATCCCCTGTGGCGTTATAAACATGGTTTTGTGTTGATATTCAGGCTTAATACGAATTTTATTGTAACCAGAAGAACCGTCCATTAAGGATAGCATTTCATGACCTATAGTTGCATCTACAAGAGCATCGATATTCAGCAATGGAAATGAATCCTTTGGTGTTGCCTTATTTAGGTCTAAAATCTATACAAATATGGATCCTTCCATTAGGTTTTCCTATAGATACCATATTGGATACCCATTCCAGATAGTCGATGGAAATGACAAACTCTACGTCCAATAGCTTTTGCAACTCATCCTTAACCATTAAGGCTACTATTAGATGTATCTTCTTGAGTTTCTACTTTATTGGATTCTTTGATAGATCTAGTGAAAGGTTATGAGTAACCAATTTTGGATGTAGACCCGACATGTCTTTGTAAGTCCAAGCAAAGAGATCATGTCTCTCTCTTAGTAGAGGGATGAGATCGACACACTCATTAAGAGTCAAAATATCCTCAAATTTAACCTTCCTTGGATTGGTGGGATCATTACTAATATCCACTTCAAAGGTTTCCTCTGCTGACATATGGGATACCTCCTCAAGCTGATGAGGCATAGGGATCAAGTGGATGTCATTTGCTAGGTTTATAGGTTCCTCATTGGAAGCATCCTCAACATGATAGACATCATGTGCATAACTTGGCACAAAGTGAAAAGGTTGTAGTATTTCTTCATTAGGGAAGAAATATTTAGGCTCTAGTGGTGAATCAACATGATCCCAATCAATAGCATCTACATTTAGAGGCAACGGTTTGGATGGATCAACTGTATTGTGGAGTGGAGTGGTCAAATCAATGGAGATCATGTTGATGAAATGGATCATGTCTCTAGGACCACGTGCAAGTGACTCATTATTAACAAAACTTCCATCCTCGAGATGTGGTTATGGGGGTATGGGGATATCTAGATCTAGTCTATGAACAAACTGTTAGAGGAGATCACTGGGCTCAAGGAGCTCCATGTACATCGACAGATCAGGAAACATCATATGATAAATCATATTAAGATTCGGTGGTCTCCCTCTAATAAGAGGATGGAGATTGATCTCTCTGTGCAAATCCTCTACAGTGTAAGGTGTATTATGATAGCATAAATATGGAGGTCCTAAATAGGCTCTCTATGTCTCATCTTATTTATCGCTATCATAATACAGGTCTTCATCGCTACCCATTGGAATTGGGTGGTGCTCTAAGTGAGGCCCCATGTAAGCTATCTCTTGATAGCCATCATCGTTATCGAAGGGCTCTTCACTCGTGTTACTTGATTCTAGAGGTAAAAGATGATGCAAGAGTGTAGGGACCAAGTAGGCCAACTCGGTTTCATCCTCGGATTGCTTGTTGTTTAAGGATAACTTAACATCATCTATTCTAGAATCGTAGTCTGGTCCATCACTTTTGATGATGGATACTGCATGAACATCCTTAGAAGCAACTTTTGATTTGATACTCATAGTTGTGTCTAGATTCTATAAGTGCATATCGATTTTTTCAATAGCTCCACAACTTTGATTATCCAAGTTAGCTTTCTGGGCCAGTATCCACCAAGATATTTGTGTGAAATCTCTTAGATGGATCTATAGTGACATAAGTCACTAGCTGGTTATCCCTCTAAAATGCAAAAGGGTTAGGGTGATATGAAATGAAATCAACTTCACCCCCCAGACTGAGGTGCAGGTGGTCTAAATATACCATGAGAATTTCAACCTGTCCTCTGCTGTAAAATCCCAACCCGAACATATCAGTAGGTAACTAATACTATGGTTCTATAGGCTTATGATGCCCTACTCGAATAGTCCAAGATCATAACCATACCAATGGTAACACTCGAAGTATCACATGGTATAGTCTGGGTTAGAAATATAATGAACATTCACATCGAATGGTTCATCATCATCGTCATCCATGGGTGTGGAAGATGCAATATGGTCTAGCCCTCCATAGATGAAGTTAGTTTTGTTAGGTGGTACCCCCAATGGTTCCACCGTCCCTATGGTAATGCGATGGGCTTACGATCGGTCCATGTCATGTGCATTCTCGATAATCAGTGTGAATATGACATTCTACATAATGTATTCCTCTAATATGGGATTAACCAAATGGACGGTCACCTACGATGCAAATGACCCTACTAAAGATGCAGGTAAAGTAGGTTGAGGTTCCTCTTTGAATCCTATTTGAACTTCTTATACTTCCATGGGAGTAGGGGCTTCAACGATAACTGGCTTGGGCATTTGCTTTATCTTCTTTTTGACCACATTTTATTTCAAATTCTTATCATCCCGTTGTATCATGGATGCAGTTGGTCTAATAGAAGTAGTTGTCATGTGCTCTGATCATTGATATACGAATGTTACGGGTATAGCACACAATTATTTTATTTTACCTCATGGATATTTGATTAGCGACACTGGCCACACATCTAGGTGCATTGAATGAAACACAAATTCCCTCGACAAATTTGTAGATTCACGTATTTAAAGGGTTCTTCATCCAAAGGCACCATGTGAACCTTTCCCTCATGAATGTATTTGATACACTGATGTAAAATAGAAGGTATGCAACACATTTATCTGATCCTAGGCCTCACTAGAAGTATATTATACTGCATAGTACCTTTGATTATGTGACACATCATCGAGATGGTCTTCAGCCCCACCTAGATAGGTAAGACTATTGTACCGACCGTAAAGCATAAGGCATAATTGAAAGATCTCAACGTGAAGGTGGAAGTTATGATATGCATATTGGGTAACTTCAAGTGAGTTAATGCCTTGGTATTTTTGATATTGATTGACGATCCCGTGTCAATTTATGAGGTTGGGAATTGCCTCATATGTAGACTATTTTGGATAACTAATAAACTATTTGACCCACCTTATGTTATTTTTTGATGCTAATTATGGTGATAGAATGCATTATATATTAGTATTTACATGTTTTAAATGTTGAATAACATATATTCTGTTCTGACTATTTTCTATATTTTTGACCTGTTTTAGTTGAATTATCTAGCAAATTAGGATCTATTTGAAGTTGTAATAATAGGTGTTGATATGTATTCGGTTCTAAAATAATTCCATTTGCTTTAATTACATTTTTAACAAATTCAAATGCTAAAAAGGGTGCCAAAACCTGTTCAAATTAAGTTGACTGTGTAGAAACAAATATTGACCATATAAATTCCAGCCAACTATGCATACACAACATGTCTTGGAATTGGTCAGCTCTAGCATGGCTAATGGTGGAATAGGTCTTATTAGTATGAAAGGAAAATTTTCACACATTCAAAACCACTTTCCTGCACATCGGATGCATGAATTAGCACAGGAACTGTTATACTGCCTGATATTTCAGAGTAGCTCCAGAATGAGCGGAGCAGGAACAATTCTAGTCAAAATCAGCCATAGAATGGTCAAGACAATGGCAAATGGTGAGATAAGGATGGTTTCAGCTGTCTAAGGATTTTTTTTACTCCTTCCACCTCCTTTCTCCCAACGGTTGTAGGTCATCCAATAAAATGCATAAACTGTATTAGAACAAATTCTTTCATATTAGGAAAATAGTTCTAAAACATTTGATGGCATCCCTGAAAAACAACTCATATCAGCATTGTAATAGAGTAATATAAATAACCTAGCTCCCATTAAGTTGAGCATATAGAGGACATAGATATAGAATAATTCCATAATAGATAAGTTATTTTATTGTAGCAAAACAATATTTTGTAGGCATTTTCCTGCACTACTGTAATGCTACTGTAGAATCAATACAGGTGCAATTTTTCTATTTTGTTGGCATTATGAGTAAATGTGTGTGAGATTTAGATATTTTAGAACAATTATTTCCACCTTATTTTTGTTCAGGGAGCAAGGGCCACTTCCAGGCCCAGGGGAAGGAACAACTTTAACAGGTTTTTTGCTCATTTCTTGTTGTAGCAAATTAGCAGGAACCTGATAGTTCTTATTTTACATTTTTAGCTGTGCTATTTTTGATTGCATATGATAATTTGTAATTATTATAGAAGTGTGTGCATGTTAGCTGACCACTTAGCATAAATTATTGCATCCTACAACATTTTTTTATATTCCCTGGTTTCAATAGTTGTTTTCAGATTTTGGTATTTCCAATTTGTATCAGTGAACTCCCTACTGTTTTGGTTTTACAATATTTTAATTCCTGTCCTTTGAATTATGTTACTATAACTAGGTTTAATTTATGCAAAGTGTGCATTTCAATTCTACAAATTTTATTTTCTGTTGTTTTTAGTTTTGCAATACTTCATTTTCTATAAATTTAGATAGTTTCATTTTTCCTGCAATTTCATTTTTGTAAGGGTAAATAGGATTCAATTTCAGTTTATAGAATTTAAAAGTGACATAAAATCCCCAAATGCTAACTTTTTCACCAATAAAGCCATCTCCTAAATGAAATGATCCTTAAATTGATTACCTTTCCTATCGTATACAACCATTGGACATCGCCCTAGATTGACAAGCATAATGACTAAATGATAAATAATTAATGACACTCATCATAAATCAAGACCTGCTTGAATGGTTTGTGATTCACACATGCAATATATGCAATTATGGGTCTGATATAATAGTGGAAGCCATCTTGAATTCATGGTCATGAAATTGAATGACCGGTTCCTAACACTATTGCACGTGCCCCACAATGTGTGTAAATGCTTCAGGATATTGAGGCTACACTTCTATGGACCTTAATATTTCCATGAGTTTCTCCTTGTGATTAAGAGACTACTAAATTATCTCATAAATTGACAACTTTGTTGGAGATATCTATAGGTTTTGGACCAACCTACTCATGATGGTCACCACTGGTCTAGTTGGTGGGTCGGGCACATGCTAGACTGGACTTCGAGGAGGTGCATCTTGGAATATAATAGGCACTGGAGGTTAATTCAGTCATTCATACCTCATGTTCCATGTGACAACATTGAATTGGCCAATATTATTCTTTGGTGCCTCATAATTTGGTAGAGGATTTTTGTAAAGCCCCATATTTTTATTGTCAGGTGCTTGTGGGTTGTCAACAAGAAGCCTACCTCTCTCGATCATATTTTGCACAAGATATTTGAAAGATCAAAATACCTTGATGTCATAGCCTTTAGATCGATGAAATATGCAATAGTGATCATCCTTGTAGCCCTTAGTCTTGGGTTGACTTGGGTCCATTAACTTGACCTCGGGTAAGTTTATAGCCTTCGCCTTGCATAACTGATGAAAAATCAAACCCAAGGACTTTGATAACTATGTGAATATGTGAGGTGCATGTTGTTCCTTATTTTTATCCTTGTAATTGTTTTTTCGCTACTCATATTACGTAGGTGGAGGTTGGGCTTGATAATTTTACTTTTGCTGCCATTTTTCTCCTTTTTGAAGGTTCAACACCACCTGATTAACATGGGTAAGCTTGGCCTAATGTCTCTCAGTGCTTTTATTGTGTCCCTCCTTATTATTCCTAAGCTTCAAGTTACCCTCTTATAACTTTATGTCCTTAATCATCTTGGCTTGCACCAAAGCCTCTTCGAATGTTTGGTATTGCTACAATTGTAGCAATAACAAAATGTGTTTGGCACAACTCTTCGTGAACATTTGCGTTAATTCAAAGGATGAGATGGATAATGGTAGCTTTGCCATAACTTTTCTCCATAATTTTCCATAATCCATCACTAGCTCATCGTCATGTTGTGTTAGAGTGGCCAGGTTGGATAAGTTTACCTTCTTCTTGATGTTGAAGGAGAAGCATTCAAGAAATGTGTCAACTAGTTGTTTGAAACTAGTAATGTTGTGCCTATTTAATTGATTTAACCACTATTGAGTTGGGCCTGAGAGGGTTGTGATGAAGGTGTGGAGGAGCAAGGTATTGTTGCTCTCAATATGAAATCACATATCTAGGAAACTAGTAATGTGGTCCTATTCATCTTCCTCTCCTTGAAACTTTTCCAGTATAGGCATCTTGAAATTCTCAGGATAGGCTGTAATAGGCACTGACGTGCATAGAGGTTCATTATGAATTTTTTTCAAGGTAGGCTTATAATAATTTGTTCCTTGCTTCTCTATAGCTTGAACCTTCTCTGCTAAGGTATTGTAATCTTGCAAGGAAAGAAAATCCTCCTTTCGAGATTGCCTCAGAGGTGCCCTCATTGGTAGATTCTTCCTCGGTCGAGGTGGGGGACTAGGTTCACCCTCCTACTCAAATTGAGATATTTCAAGATATTCTTGTTCTAATTCCTCTCCCACTTCATTCTCATATTGCCTATGCTCATGTTGTACTGATGCTGGATGTCGATATTTGTGCTGAGATGTATAAAGAGTATGTGTGTCGATGTTCTCAGGGTGTAACTCGGGTTGTGAAGCCACTCGTCTATCGATACACTCCCTGATCTCACTACAAGGAGGTAAACCAATGCTAGCCAATCGATCCTCTCTCTCTACAAACTCCTAATAAGGGATGCATTATTCACGCATGCACTATTTATATAATTTCTATCTTATGAACCTATGCCTCTGAGTATTCTTGTTTTTGAGGCACTCTTTTTCTACATGAACATCCTCCAATTGATCTTGGAGAATTTTCCATCTCTGCTCTGACATCAGTATATGAGATCTATCAACATGATCGGCCATCTAAGGCCTCTGAGGGGTGTGTTCTATTTGGGTGGCTGTATGGGTATGTCCTCCAATGGACTGATTTGCCACACTCTTGCCTTGGTCTATAAAGACGACATTCATGTCAGGCTATCTCCTATACTCATTGTTTGCATGCAATGCAGGAGCACACATGTCTCTATAATGCTTGGAGAACTCTCCATGTTCTTGGGTGGTCCTAATGGTGCTTGCACTACACTCACTCACCAATCAAGAGGGTGAAAGCATAGGCTTATATCCTAGATGCCCTATGACTCTATCTAGACCATCCAATTATTTGTTATGCCATGGTGCGTGAGGTGGCATACTATTTGTTCCCACTTTGGATATATCGATGGTGAACTTGGTAGGTTCACCCCTATAGGGAGTCTATGCGAGCCTATGCTCGAGAGTAGCCCTCTCGATTCATCCCTGAATGGGCGAATCTTGGACATGTCTAGATTCTAATGGTGGAGGTCGTGAACCTCCCTTAGATATAGGTCAAAGGGGTATCAATTTGGATCCCTCGATGACATATTCTTCAGCTAAACCCATGGATGCCCATGAAATGTGATCACGATAGATGCTACCATGTGCAAAACCCCCATGTTGGGAAGTTCCATGCTCTGATATGTGTCTAGAGGGATGTCTAGTACTTCCTCTAATCGGGGTATTCTCAATGGAATCCCCTCATGTGGAATTATCCCCTCTAATACTTGTTGAACAACATCTAGGAGGATTAAGTGATTGAGGGTATTCCACATCATGTTGTGCACTAGGTGGAGCTTGGGCTTCGATTTTGGGTCTATGCCTGGATCGGCCTCTTCGTGTTTATACCATTATGTATCATATGTCTTGATTTAACTTTTATTAGCACGTAAAGAATACAATTATGATTATCTCCTTTTACAATTTTAAAATGATCCCTACACTGTTTGATGTGTTTTCAATTTGTTGTATCAATAAAGTAACTCTTGTCATGTTTTGCAATATGTTGATGATTTTTTGAATTGTTTAATGGATTTCACCTGTATGCTCATAGCTCGAAAACCTGGCTATGAAATCCAAGTCACATAATCCCCCCAAAGTGCGGTAGTGAAAGTCCAAACCCAGAAAGGGAGCACAGGTCCTCCCAGCTCCTCAACCAATATCAGCCAGTCAACATTATACCATTCAAAGAGAAGTACATGCAAATTTTTAGGGCTATGAATGGTTCTTGGATCTGGTATTGGTCTAGTAACAAGAAGGTATGAGGGAGTTGGGCCAACAAATGGAAATCACCTCCACCGTCGTTGAAACCCTACTAGTGGTTGGATGTGACTCCCAACTCACTAGTTTTTACTTGTAAAACGTGGTGTGTGTGGTTCTTTTTAATTTGTATAAAGAAAATATGCATAATACATCATTAACATGATAATTTATATGCAAGAAAGAATGTTTGATATTCAAAAGTATATGCACACTATGATATATGTCATTTAGAGAATACAACTAGTATGAGTAATTGGCCACTAATTGGGCCTCATGCAAGAAAAATCTAACATTCAGATGTCCTAGACCACTAGGGAATAGGGCAGGCTACACTGAGATACCCGATGTTCCTAGCAGTGACTAGTAGAAGCATCAATTAAAAACCTAAGGACCTAATTCATTTTATTGTTCTTTTTATCCTTGTCCTAGCTAGATTTCATTTTTGATGTTCTGGAAAAATATAGAGATAGAAAATAGACACAGAGGGTGTCATAAGGGCCTACCTCAAGTCCTCATATGATTTAGCTTTTTACTCCTGATCTATGGTTGGTCTATTTCTAACCGTGACTCTGATGTGTGGTTGTGATTGTTGCCGGCACCTATCAACTACAGGTCAAATTTTTTCTCATGGTTGTCAGCCATGGTGAGTACCTACCATAAAAACACAGACCATAGTTAGTAAATCATGGCAAAAAATGTGGAGTTCCACCGTGATCGCCTTCTATAACCACCAAAAAGGCTCTTGCTATCTAGTCTATCTATTGTAATTCATGAAATAAGCACAAATGGGAAAAAATAAGTTGACAGTAAGAAATGAAACATATATAAAGAATCCCTTTATTAATTTCAATGAAGCCAAGTTACGGATTCATCCCTCTTAAGGATACCCATTTGATACATCAATTTAGAGTTTCGAATCCCTCTCAAGGGTATATGCAATCAAAATGACTTCCAGGGTGACACAAACTGCTCTAGGGTGTCAATGACCCTCTTCTCCACATTTAGAGGCATTTGCTACCTTGCATCCCAAAACCTTTTTAGTTCTACATGCAATAAACAAAAAGAAACATTAAAAACCAAGGAGGCCTCTCTTGATGAGGCTTTAAAAGGGTGCTTGTCTAAAAGATAGCATGATAATCAAGAATTCAAGAAAGTGATTTAGTACATATAAATTGATCTAAAACATGATAATATACCATTAGAAATATAAAAGAAACTAAAATGAATCTATCTAAGCTCTTAATTAATAAATTGAGGACATGGAAACATGAAAAATATTCGTTATGCCTACACTACAACAATGAAGGGAAATTGCCATTAACCCCTAATATGTCGGTCAAATATCTCTAGAATACCAAATTAATCCTAAAAAATGATTAATCTAATCTAATCAAACAAAATGCAAAACTGATAACAAGGAGATCATGGATCACCTGCTAACCGTGGGTCATTCATGCAACGGGAACTGTTCACTGTGGTTGATAGCCGTGGAAGAGATTGAAGTAAGTTTACCCTCCAAATCAAGGCCAATTCTCTGATTCTCCTTGCCAAATTGATGGTCAAGGGTCACCTCTATGTCCTTTGATAGATTTGGTGGTTGAATTGCTCAATGGATGCACAACTTGCATGGATTAGAGTTTCTTGGCTCTCCTATCCTCCTAGGACCTCCATGGCAATGTGATCTCCAATTGGGTAGCAAAAGTATTCCTATCAATGCATGTGAGTGGTTATGCAATTCGACAAGGCTTCACTGCTCAATTGATTATGATTCTCTCTCTTTTTCCCAATTCAAAGGGGGATTATATAGCAATTTCCAAGGGGATAAGAGTAGCTTCATGAGGAAGCTAAGATCAATATTGGGCAATTGAGCTTGTTGGATGGAAGGATCTAGAAACTTCCTCACTCAAACCACTCCAATCCGCAGCCAATTGGCCATTGCAACTAATTTTGGATCGGATGAAGGCCAAATGATTCTAAGTGTTGACCATGGATGACAGACACGATGAGCACTGCTAATCGTGGGTGTCAGTAGTGGCTAACAGGTAAAAACCACTACTATACCTTGGAATCTATCCAAAGTCTTCATATGGTCTTCTAGCATGTCCCATATGAGTAGTCATCTCAGCATGACATGTTTTAGGTGTCTATAGGTTGTAACTAGAAAAACCATCCATTAGGGAGAGCATTTTATGACCCGTAGTTGCGTCTACGAGAGCATCTATATTCGCTAACAGAAATGAATCCTTTGGTGTTGCCTTATTGAGGTCTATGAAATCCGTACAAATAAGGATCCTTCCATCAGGTTTTCCTACAGGCACCATGTTTGATACCCATTCTGGATAGTCTATGGAAATGACAAACTCTACATCCAATAACTTATGCAATTCATATTTTACCATTAAGGCTACTATCGAATGCATCTTCCTAAGTTTCTACTTGACTAGCTTCTTTGAAAGATCTAGTAAAAGGTTATGAGTAACCAATTTTGGATCTAGAACCAGCATGTCCTTATAAGTCCAAGCAAAGAGGTCAAGTCTCTCTTTCTATAGAGGGATGATGTTGGCACACTCATCAGAAGATAAAATTTCTCCAAATTTAACCTTCCTTGGATTGGTGGGATCATTACTGATATCCACTTTGAAGGTTTCCTCTATTGACATGTGGGATCCCTCCTCAAGTTGATGAGGCATAGGGATCAAGTGGATGTCATATGCTGGGTTTATGGGTTCCACATGGGAAATATCCTCAACATGATAAACATCGTGTGCATAGCCTAGTGCAAAGTGAAAAGGTTGAAATATTTCTTTATTAGGGAAGAAATACTCAGGCTCTAGTGGTGAGTCAGTGCAATCCCAATCAATAGCATCTACATTCAAACACAATGGCTAGGAAGGATTGGTTGGGCTGTGAAGTGGAGTGGTCAAATCAATGGAGATCATATTTATGAAATGGATCATGTCTCCAAGACCATGTACATGTGACTCTAAATTTGTATAACTTCCATCCCCAAGATGTGGTTCTGAGGGTATGGGGATATTTGGATCCAGTATATGGATAGACTCGAACACAGGATCACTAGGCTCAAGGAGATATTTCAATGTTGGCAGATCAAGAAAAAACATATCATAAATCCTATCTAAATTAGGTGGTCTTCCTCTGAGGTGAGGATGAAGATTGATATCTCTGTATATATCCTCTATAGTGTATGGTGCATCACGATGACACAAGTAAGGAGGTCGTAAATAAGCTCTCTCTATTTCATCTTTATCATCATTGGCATAATGAAAGACTTCACCACTACCTACTAGCACTAGGAAATTAGGGAGAATGAGTCGTATGTAAGATAACTCCTAATAACTACTATCACTCATGGAGGATTGATCATCCTTGATGATTGTGTCTGAAGGCAATAGATGATGTAAACTAAGAGGATCCAAATAAGCCAGCATAGTGTCATCCTCAGATCGCTCATCGTTCAAGGACTCACCATCGTCATCTATGTCATACATGTAGCTAGGTCCCTCTATCTTAGAGACAGACTCTGTTATGTCCTCATCAAAATGATATTCTGAATCAGAGTCTACTGTTGTACCAGAGTTGTGAACTCACAGGCTTGTGTCATTGGCTATTGCACGGATTTATTCACCCATGTTATCTTTTGGGATATGCTCTGGATCGGTCTCCACCAAGATATCTTCATGATATGTCTTAGGATATTCCATAGTGACATAAGATACTATCCGGTTGTCCCAACAAAAGGCAAAAGGATTGGGGTGATAAGGATTAATATCAACTTCCTCCCCCAGACTGAGGTACAGGCAATCTAAATATGCTGTGAGGAGTTCATCCTATCCTCTAACATGATATCCTAACCCAAACCTATCTGTAGATAACTAATATTGTGGTTCATAAGACCTCCTATACCCCTGCTCAGATAATTCGAGATAGTAACCATGCCAATGGTAGCGTTAAAAATATCGTAAGGCATACTCTGGGTTAGAGAGATAATGTACATTTACAATGAATGGCTCATCATCATATTTATCCATGGGGGTGCTAGATGTAAGCTGGTCGAGCCCTTCATAAATGAAACTGGTTTGGTTAGGAGGTACCCCCAATGGTACCACCATCCCTATGAGAAGGTGATGTGATCATGATCGATCTATATCCTGTGTAGTCTCGATGATTAGTGTAAATATCACATTCTACATGATATACTCCCCCAATATAGGGTTAAGCAAATGAACTATCACCTGTGGTGCATATGACCCTACTGAAGATGTAGGTGAAGCCATGATGAGGTGCCTCTTAAAATTCTACTTGAGCATTCTCTACTTCCATGGGAGTAGGAACCTCGATCACAAATGGTTTGGGCACTCACTTTATCTCCTTTTTGCCCATTTTTGCTTTTAGCTTCTCATAATCTTGATGCATTACAGATGCAGATGGTTTGGTAGAAACAGTTGTCGTGTGCTCCGATTGTTGAGATGTGGATGTTGCAGGTTTGGCACATAATTCCTTCATTTTTCCTCTGGGATCTTTGATCGGTGATGCAAGTCGTATGTCCAAGTGCATTGAGGGGAGCACAAGATCCCTTGGTAAATCTACTATATTCACGTATTTAAATGGTTCTTCATTGGAAGACACCACGTGAACCTATCCCTCATGTACGTATTTGACACATTGATAGAGAATAGATGGGACACAACACATTTCTCTTATCCAAGGCCTCCCTAGAAGTATATTATATTGCATAGCACATTCAATCACATGACACATCATGAGGATAGTCTTCAGCCCCACCTGAATAGGTAAGACTATTGTGCTGACAGTTGAGCATGATGCATCGTTAAAAGCTCTCAACGTGAAGGTGGAAGGTATGATATGTATCTTTGGTAACTTCAGGTATGTTAATGCATTGTTCATGATAATATTTATTGATGATCTTGTATCAATTAAAATCCGATTTAAGGGTATGTGATTCACACACACAATGATGTGGAGCGGTGGGTTCACCATGATAGTAGAAACCATCTTGATTTCATGATCATGAAATTGTATGACTGGCTCCTGACACTGTTGCACATGTCCCAAAAAGTGTGTGAACACTTCCAAATCCTAGGACTATACTTCTATGGATCTTAGAATATCGATAAGTGTCTCCCTGTGCTTGGGAGACTGCTGAATCAGCTCATAAATTGACAAATTCACTGGAGTTATCTATAGGTTTTGAACTAACCTACTCCTAATTTTCACCATCGTTCTAGTTGGTGGGCCTAGCACATTTTGGGCTAGCCTTGGAGGAGGTGTATCTTGGACTCTAATGGGAGCTAGAGGTTGATTTGGTCTTTCATACCTTGCATGCCTCATGATAACATTGACCATACCGATGAACCCATGGGTTGGTGGTTCGATGCATACTTGGTTGACCTAGCCAACATTGTTCCTCAATACCTCGTGGTTAGGTAGATAATTCTTGTAAATCCCCATATTATCTAGTGCCTAAGGATTATCCATAGTTAGCTCACCTATTCCTATCATGTTTTGTACTAAATTTTTAAAAATCCAACATACTTTGATGTCGTGTCCCTTTGCTCTATGGAAAATGCATTACAACTCATCCCTATACCCCTTTGGTTTGGGTTGATTAGGGCCCAACAGTTTGATCTCTGGTAAGCATATGGCATTGGCCTCACACATTTGATTGAATATCAGAGTCATTTATTCTGACAAAGGTGTGAACTAGAGAGGTGGTCATTATTCCTTATTCTTACCCTTTTGGTTGTTATACTATTCATATTGTGCAGGGGGAGGTTGGTCTTGATAATTTTGTTGTTGCTACCCTTTATCTCCTTTATGAAGGTTCAAAGCCACCTGATTAATGTGGGCCATCTTGGCCTATTGTTTCTCAGTGCTTATCTTATTCCATTTCTTCATGTTCTTGAGCTTCAAATTACCCTCCTGTAACTTAATATTCTCAATAACTTTGGCCTGCACCAAAGCCTCCTCGAAGGTCTAAAATTGATACAACTATAATAATAACGAAATATGCTTTATGCAACTTCTCATAAACATTCTAGTTAATTCAGTAGAAGGGATGTAAAATAACAACTTTGCCATCATATTTCTTCATTTTTTCTCATAATTCATAATTGGCTTGTCATCATGTTGCATTAAAGCAGCCAAATCGGATAAGTTCACCTTCTTATTGATGCTAAAGGAGAAGCATTCAAGAAATGCATCAGCCAGTTGCTCAAAATGGGTGATACTATACCTCTTGAGTTTATTAAACCACTCCTAGGCTGGGCCTAAGAGGGTTGTGATGAAAGTTCATAGGAGCAATGCATCATTGCTTCCAATATAAAAGCACATGTCTAAAAAGCTCATGACGTGCTCCTGAGCGTCTTCCTCTCCTCTAAAATTTTCTAGCTTAGGCATTTCAAAATTCTCAGGATAATCCAAAATAGGCACTGATGAGCATAAAGGTTCATTATGAATTTTATTCAAGGTTAGCTTTTGATAAGTTGTTCCTTGCTTTTCTATAGCTTTGACCTTTTCTTCCAAGACTTTATAAGCCTGCAAAGATAATAACTCCTCTTCTATGGACTGCCTTGGAGGTATCTTTGGAGGCCTGTTCCTCTTCGATTGAGGTGAAGGAATAGGCTTGTCCTCCTCCTCAACTTGGGAGATTTTGAGATATTCTTGATCTAATTCATCTCCTGCTTCTTCTTCATACTGCCTATACCCATGATGCTCGGGTGGAGGATGCCCATCTCTATGTTGGATCATGTAGCGAGTATGAGTATCTATATACTCAAGGTGTAAATCATGTTGTGAGGCAAATCGTATATCAATGCTCTCCCTATGCTCATTACGAGGATGTAAATTGACATTGGCTAGTCGATCCTCCCTCTCAACATGCTCCTTTTGATCAAGGATGTTTTGCTCACACATGCATTGTTCATCTAAGTGTGTCTTGTAAACCTTTGCCTCTGAGTGTTCTCATTTTTGAGGCATTCTTGATCTACACATATATCCTCCAATTGATATTGGATAATCTAAAATATTTTCTCTGATACCAGCTTGTGAGATCTATCTATATGATTAGCTATTTGAGGCCTCTAGTGTGTGCACTCTGTTTGAGTGGATTTGTGGGTGTGTCCCCCAATGGACTGATTTGCTATGCTCTTGCCATTATCTATGAAGATGGCATTCACATCCATATGTTACCTATGCTCTATGTCTGCATGAGATGCAGGGGTACACATATCTCGAGAATGCTTGGAGCACTCTCTAGGTTCTCTAATAGTCCTAATGGTACTATCGCTATGCACACTCACAAGATGAGAAGGTGTAAGAGTAGGCTTGTAACCTAGCTACCCTAGAACCTTATCCAAACCATCCAACTATCTGATACACCATGGATCATGAGGTGGTGTATTGTTGGCTCCCAATTTGGATACATCTATGGTGATATTAAAAGGATCATCGTTGTTGGGAGTTTGAGCGGGCCTACACTCGAAAGTGGCCCTATTCATTTGCCCCTGGATGGGCATATCCTAAACTTCTCTATACTTAGATGTTGGGGGCTTCAAGCCTCCCTTAGATACAGGATGAAGGGGTACCAATATGGATCCCTCTATGACAAAATCTTCAGCAGATCTCATGGATGCACATGGAATGCGGTCATGGTAAATACTAACATGTTTGGAACCCCCATTATAGGAAGCTCCATGCTTTGATCTATGTCTCAAGGAGTGTCTAGTAGCTCCTTGTACCGAGGTAGTCTCGGAAAGAACCCCATGTGTAGAATTGTCCCATATAATACTCGTCGAATGATATTTGGGAGGATTCTATGATTGAGAGTGCTACACATCTTGTTGTGCATTAGGTGGAGCTTCGACCTCGACCTCATATCTACGCTCGGGTCGGCCTCTCCATGTAACCACCATGATATTGTATTATCTCTTATGTAAGTTTTAAAACAAGAAAAGTAAACAGTGGTGATTATATCTTTTAAAGTTTAAAGTGAACCCTAAACTGTTTGATGTGTTTTGAAATTTGTTGTATCAATAAGTAACTCTCATCGTGTTTTCAAAATGTTGATGATATACTCAATTGTTAAATGGCTTTCACCTATATGCTCTCAGCTTGACAACTTGGCAATGAACTCCAGGTCGCGTAATCCAACCTATAATGTGTGGTAATGAAGTCCACACACGGTCAGGGAGCACAGGTACTGCCAGACCCTCATCCAATCTCACCCAATCAGTGTTATACACTTACAATAGAAGTACATGCAAATTTTCCAGGCTACGGATGGTTCTTAGGTTTGGTATTGGTCTAGTAAAAAAAGGTTCGTGGGAGTTGGGCCAACGAATGGAAATCACTGCCATCATCGTTGAACCCTACTAGTATTTGGATGTGACTTCCAACTCACTAGCATTTAAGCATGTTGTGGTTTGTGTGGTTTCTTTTATTTTGCATGAAAATTAAATGCATAAAATAACACTCAAATTATTCTTCTATATGTTATGCAAAAGGAACATTTAATTTTAGAAAGTATACATATTTAAGCCATATGATTTTCAAAGAAAATGCACACTAACGATGATGATAAGACAACCACTATATTGGGCCTTACACAAGCAAACCAACACACAAGAAGGGCCTAGACCACTAAAGACTAGGGTAGAATGCACTCAGAGGTCCGTTGTTCCTAGCAGTGACTAGTGAAGCCTTACAAAAAAGACCTAGGGACTCAATGCATTTTATCCTTTTTGTCACATTCCCTAATTATGCTAGGCATTTTGACTTTCTAGAAAAACACAAATAGAGAACAAAGAAAATTAGAGCAAAATTGATCCTACCTCAGATCCTCATCCTATTAAGATTTTTCTCCCTATTGTACGACCTATCAGATGCTGGCCGCGGCTCTGTTGTATGGCTGTGATTGTTGCCCGTGGGTCTGTACCATGGTGACAAATTTTGACCATTACTGTCAACCGCGATTAGCACCTACCATCACAAAATATAAAAATTAGTGATATGTGTTATTTAATGTGGAATTCCCACCATGATCACCTTCTGTAGCATCCAAAAAGGCTTGTACCTAATATTGAAATTGCTAAAAATAATGCAAATAGGCATACACAAATTGACAAGAATGAAAAGAACAAAATACAAAGATCTTTTATTAATTTCCAATCGAGTCAAGTTACAAATTTGTCCCTCTTAGGGATACCCATTTGATACAACAATTACAATAGTTTGAAATCCCTCTCAAGGGTAGGTGCATTCCAAATGCCTTTTGAAATGACACGAACTGCTCTAAGATGTCGATGACCTTCTTCTCCATGATTAGAGGCATTTGTTGCCTTGCATGTAAAAACCCTGTTAAACCTGCATGCAATAAAAAACAAGAAGAATCAGTAATAAAGGATACCTCTCTTGATGAGGCTTTTTGAGAAAATTTTATGAAAAGATGATACTATTAGCATAAAATCAATAAAATGCAAGAAAGCTAGTAAACCTATGCAAAACATGAAAATATTCTATGAAACATGTAGAAGAAAAGCATATGCATCTATCCAATGGTCTAATTATGAATTTGAAAGCATGGAAGCATGAAAAATATTCATTAGTATCCTAGTTACAATATTGAAAGCAAGACAACTAAACAAGCTAATTCTATCGATCAAAAATCTCTAATAATGTAATTAAACCTAAATTATGCTTAATGTAATGCCATTAACAAATCCTACGGTGAAAATTAAGGAAATCAGTGATGATACCCTAACCACAGCTCTATGGCATGGTGATCACTGTTAGCCATGGTTGACAGCCACAATGGATCTTGAAGTGTGCTTGTCCTTCAATTCAAGGGCTAAATATTTGAATCCTCTTTCCAAATTGATGGTCAAGGGTCGCCTTTGTATCCTCTGATAGATTTGTCAGTTAAATTACTCTGATTGCATGTGGAATTGGTGTAATTGTAGTTCTTGGCTCTCCTAACCTCCTAGGACCTCCATGGATTGAATTGCCATTTCAATCTCTCAATTAAGGGCAAGAAAGCAATGTCATAATGCAATTAGATGAGTGTTGAATTCGACAAGGCTTCACTACTCAAATTCACCTTTGCATCTCTCTCTTTGCTCTCAGATTAGGTAGGGCTTCACTATGTTCAAATGAAAGTTCCTCTAGACTTCTCCCAAATTTGGAAGGGGGTATTATAGCACCTCAAAGGGCTATGTCCTAGCTTCATGAGGAATCCAAGATCAAGAATAGGCAGTTGGAGCATTTGGAAGGAAGCTTCTCGATCATTTTGCCCCAAAACCATTCATATTTTTAACCAATTGGCCATTTGGAACCAAATTTGACTTGGTCAAAGGCCAACTAATTTTTTATGCTAGCTACAACTTTGAGGTATGGTCATCACTTCTAATCACAGGTGTCAATCGTGGTTAAAAATGATTAGGCCAAACTGCCTAATTAAGTTGTTAAAGCCACTGCTATACCTTGGTATTTTTCCAAGGTCTTCCATATGGTCTTCTAGCATGTCCCATATGAGTAGTCACCTTGACATGACATGTTTTAGGTGTCTACAGCTTCCAAGAAATGTGAGACAAAATATTTTGATAATTTTCATCCAATAAGTCTTTGTAATATTATTTATAAGATCATTCCAAAATATATAGCAAATAAGTTAAAAGGTATTCTAGATTGTGTTATCTCAAAGGAACAAGGTGGTTTTTTTATGGTAAAAAAATTCTTGATGGTATAATCATTACAAATGAGGCCATACATTCTCTTCATTCCATGAAAATACTAGGTATGATTATAAAATTAGATATGAACAAAGCATATGATAACATTTCCTACAGTTTTCTACATGATATTCTAAAACAATTTTGGTTTTTGGTTATAGTTGGTGTGATGGATTAAATGTTATCATAGCATTGCAAAATATTCTATTTTTATCAATGGTTCTATTGTTGGTTACTTCAATTCATCTTGTGAACAACACCAAGGTGATCCTCCATATCCTTATCTATTCATTATTCTTGTAGAGGTATTAGGAAGAGTTTTCTCAAAGGTAAAAATAGAAAGAAAAATCAAAGGTATTTAGGATGAAAAAATGGTCCCTTTGAATCTTATCTCTAGTTTGTTGATGATAATTTTCTCTTAGTCCACCCCTAAATTAGTGAGGCCATGGATTTTAAATAATTATTATCATGCTATAAGGTCCTAGTAAAGAAATTTTTGGGTAGATTAGCGAAAAAATTAAGGCAACAAAATTGAAAGTGAATGGAGGTGATGGAGATGGTGTAGGCTTAAATTACAGTAGCAGCTCTAATGGTGGTGACAAAAATGACAAGGATAAAATTGAATTAGATATATATGATATGAATTAAGAGATTTGGAAAATCTCTTTCCACCTGAAAGGATTGGAAGGAATCTCTATAGTTACTATAAAATAATCATATGATTATGGTCCCACCACTCTTTTCACCATTGGCTTCCTCTTTCGTGGGTCAGTATCTGAGACATTCGCATAAGGAGTTGTCAGTTATGCTAGCTATGATACAGTGGTGGGTTTTGACACTTCGATATATTTGAGATCATCCAAAACAATGGTCAATACCCTAATGGACCCAAGAAGAAAAGCTTCACCACAAAATGGAAGTGTTTCTCCAGAAACGACGACATCGAAAGGTGGATAGAGATAAAGTACTCCTAGATTTAATCGATCCTTTGTAGACATGATCAAAATCAACTCAAACCATAGTCATACTAAGACTAGAATTAATCTGCATCCTTCAGATGATAACCTCAAGATCCCTTGTGAACTTATGCCTTTCATGGTTGTCTGTAACTCCAATTCCTTGGTTGGTAGATTTTTGGGATCACGACCAGGCATGGAATCAATTTGTAAATGATCCCACTCTTCTTGGTGGCTCTTAGAATCTATGGATCTAGTCACACTCCCTAGGGTTTCTTTTTTATATGGTTAAACAAACCCACTGAATATTTTCAAATATTTATAGGTGGATCGTGGTTCTTTGGACGAAGAGGTCTCCTTCTATAGAAATGGGGTGTGGATTCTGACCCATCCACTCAAAACATCAACTATGTACCAATTTGGGTTCATCTCTCAATAGGGTTATGCATAGTGATGAATATTCACAAATTGGGTGAATATTAGGATTTCCAAAATTGGAAATTGGTGAATATAAGGACCCTCAATGTCGGCCCATTTGCCTAAAATTTTTAGGACCAATTTTTTCTTAGGGCCAATTTGCCACAATATATACCCCAAATATGACCTTTACTTTTAGGGGCTCAAATGCCCCAAATTTTGTTGTGAATATGATTGATTTGATTTTCTTAGAATTCGCCTTTATTCACCTTGATTTAGATTAGGATTCACCATTTTTTACAACTACATTTGGAGTCCAATCCCTTATGCATAACCCTATCTTCCAGGACTTTCAGTTCAATTCTAGCACGAAGATATTCTCTGAGGTATTGCAAGGGATATTGGAGAGTTGATCACTTTCGATCCACCTACACGAGTGGGAACCCATATGATTCAAGATTGTATGTGCATAAATGCAAATTTGGATTCAACCCTCCCTTCTTTTTTCAATCTCATTTTCAAGGTTTGTACTTTCTCTCCAATCATAGAATACAAAAATAAACTTGCTTTTTGTGATTTCTATTCCAAGCAAGGTCATCTCTGTTCCCAATGCCCCAAGATCTTAAAACCATATTTTGTTCTTACTAAAAAAGGTTATAATAAATCCAAATTGGGTTATAACCACCCATACTCTAATGCTAAACCAAACCTTTCTCTAATCCCCTCAACTAATCCCCTATTGAGATCCCTCCTTCCTTTGTAGTTGCAAGGTAGTCTTAATCAGAAGAAATAATTGATCCTTCTCTACCAAGTCATGTTTTCTCTCCTCCTTGTTGTCCACCAATTCCTATATCCAACTACTTTTCCTCACTTTCAATGATGATGTCACTATTGATCCCATTAATCCCACATTTACCTATCCCTAGAGCCCTCCTCCTTCTCGTAAGAGTCTTCTCGACTCCCCCAGTAGCATTCCTATTCCATACAACCCTTTCTACCCTAACCCTCCTTCTACCCAAACCAAAAGTAAGCTTTACGCTGATGTGAGTTTTGGGAAAAATGGATCCATCCCTCTGCCCAAGAAATAAAAAATAGATAATCTTGGGATGAGATCACAAATGGCATAGAACTCACCCTCAGGGGCTCATCTAAACCTTCAAAAACCTAAGTTTAAAATAGATTCAAACTTCCCCTTCCTTTTGGGAGAGGGAATAAAACATCATCAAGAAGTACTAAATGAAGATCATCTCATGGAATATGAGAGGCCTCAATGGATGAAACAAGCAATTCTTGGTCAATTCCATGAGGAGAGACTTAAGACCCACCTTTTTTTACTGCAAGAAACTAAACTAGATTCCTAGAGTGCCACTTGAATTTCAAAGTTCATTTGGAAATATTCTAAATCTCATTTTAGTTCAGCCAATGGAGCCTAAGAAAAACTATTATGTATGTGGGATCCTATGAAATTTGAGGGGACCCTTTTGTTTGTAGCAAAAAATTACATGAATATTATGTTTTTCAACAAAGAGGATGGTTACCATTGGGTCCTTTCAAATATCTATGCTCGAAAATCCCCTTCTAGGAGGAGTCTCTTATGGAGTTATCTCAAACAACTAAAGGAAAGTCTTCTCATCAGAGGTATGGATCTTGGTTGGAGATTTCAACTTCCCTTTGTTCCCCACTAACAAGAAAGCGAGATCCCAAACCAGTAGTAATTCATATGAGAAATTTGTAGCTTTTTTTTATGATAATAAAATTATGAATATTAATATTAGAAGGCCAAGATACGCTTGGATCAACTATAGTAAAGGGGACCAACTAATCCAAATTTACCTTGATCGGGTTCTTACATCCACCAATGCTATTTTGAAATTTGGTGATGCTATCATGTACTTGTTGTCTATAATTGGCCAACCACAATTCCCTATTGTTGGATAGCTTCTCCCAAGTTTCTCCATTTAAGTCACCCTTTATATTTAAATATATGTGGCTCCAAGATCTAAACCTCAAGTATCTAATTGCTCTGTGGTGGTCTCGTAATTTTTTTGGATCTCAAGTTTTCCAGGTGAGCAACAAGCTTCGGTATGTGAAAATCAAGCTAAACCAATGGATTAGAGAGGTCTTCGGGAATATATTCCATAAAAAGTAGTCGATACAGTCTTAGCTCTCTAGCATAAAGCTCTAAATGCAGTATGGAAATCCTAACCCACCCTTTAGGATACAAAAAGACTCTCCTGATAGAATTTCATAACATCCTCCCAAATGAAGAAGTCTTTTAGAAACAAAAGTCTTGGGTCACATGGTTGAAAGAAGGATATTCTAATACAAAATTATTTCACACCACCACAATAATACATAGAGGATGCAACATCAAATATCTCATACAAATAAATGGGGAAGTAATTATGGATATTTTTGGAATAAAAAATGAGGTTGTCAATTTGTTTTAATAACTACTCGATCCTAGTCCTGGGTGTGATAATCAAATGGTTGAGACTCTCCTTCAAAATATACTAAGGTTAGTAACATTAGAACACAACCAAATACTGCTTACACTACTTTCTACTGAAGAAATCCATGCTACTATTTCTTCCATGCAATGTGGAAAAGCCCTAGGTCTAGATGGCTTTCCTCCCATTTTATTCCATCAATTCAAGGACATTGTTGGTCTGGATGTCATCTCTGCCATCTAGTAAATACAAAGATGCAAAGATATTCTTGGAGATGTCAAATTCACTTTCTTGTAACTCATTCCCAAATTAAATAAGGCTTACACCCTCTCTTATTTGCATCCCATCAACATATGCGACGTCCTCTATAAAATCCTCACCAAAGCCTTAGCCACAAGACTCAAACCCATCCTCCCTCACATAATTACTCCTAATCAAGGCAATTCTATCTAGGGGAGGCCTATCACAGATAGCATCATCACTATTCATGAAATTATTCATTTTATTTCTAAAAGTGGCAAGGCTATGTTTCTCCTAAAACTTGATATGAACAAGGCTTTTGACAAAGTTTCATGGAGTTTCATGTTCTCTGTCCTCTTCAGGTTTGGGTTCCATCCTGTCTGGATTGCTCTCATAAAGAAATGTATAAATTTTGCTAATTTCTCCATTATGGTCAATGGCTCTCCTGTGGGCTATTTCAAGATCCTCAAAGGCTTAAGACAGGGGAACCACTATCTTATTTTATTTTTATTATTATTGCATAAGACTTAGGTAGAACCTTGAACTCTGCCTATTCCAAAGGAGATATTTTTGGTTTCAAGCCTGCGTCTTCCCTCCAACCTGTCTCCCACCAATAGTTTGTTGATGATACCATATTGGTCACCCTTGAATAATTTTCTCAAGCCCATATTATTGAATCATTCTTGCTTTCCTTTGAGGTTATTGCTAGATAAAAAGTTAATTTCTGTAAAAGCAAGATTTACTTCATCAACACCCTTATCAGATGCTAAGCTTGCAATGTTGCTATTCTTGGATGTACCATTGTTGATCTCCCTACAACCTATTTAGGGTTCCCTCTCTTTGAATTCCCTTACAAAATTTCTTTTGGAATACTATAATTGAACAAATTAAAAAAAATTGACTAGTTGGAAAGGAAGCCTTCTCATCCAGGTAGGCAAGGCCACCTTAGTCAAAGCTACTCTCCAAAGCATCCTAGTGTTTTTCCTCTCTATTTTTTAGATTCCTATCGAATACTACAAAAAAATTGAGCAACTCCAAATATATTTTATTGTTTGGTTTAGATCTAAAGCAATGTATACACCTGGTTACATGAGACCATATCTATTCAAGAAAAGAGCATGGAGGCATTGGGCTTCAAAAGGTCCGTAACATGAATCTAGGACTCATCGCCAAAAAAATATGGTGAATTCTCACCAATGAGAGATATCTATGGGTATCTATTATAAAAGCAAAATATATTTGGTACCACACCAATTTCTTGGATGATCCTTCTCCCATCTATGGATCAATAGCTTGGAATCCCATCTTGAAATTTAAAGATATCATTAGAAAAGATATTTTTTGGAAATTAGGCAATGGTGAAAAGATCAAGTTTTAAGAGGATATCTGGCTAGGAAAGTGACCTCTATAGACTCATGCAAATATCCTCTACCTAAAACCAATCACTAGCTCTCTATTTGGCCTGAAGGTTTGTAACTTCCTTCATCCCAATCGTAACTCTTGGAAGTCATTTTTAGTTTATTGCCTATATAGCAAGTAGAGACAAGATACCTCTATACTATCAAATTTTTTACGTCTCTATGTCATTCCTCATCTATCCTCTAAGAATTCAATCCTTTGGGATCCCACTTCCAATGGTCTCTTCACTTTTAAGTCTGCCTACACCCTCACTGAGAAACCTTCTCCTTATTGGTTTCCTTCCAAGCTCATATGGAAAAATACCTTATCCCAAAAGTAAGTTTCTTCTTATGGCTTACCATCTAGGACAAGATCCTTACCATCCCCAACCTCCATAACCATGGTATTATATTACCCAATTTTTGTGACTTGTATCTTCAAGATTGTGAGTCTACATACCATATTTTCCTATCTTACCCCTTCTCCCATTCCATCATGTCCTCCTTGTTCTCCTCCCTCAACATTGCTTGGGTCTTGCCTACCCTCTTGAGTGATTTGTGTGTTCAGTGTCCTAATTATTTTAAAGGTTTACACCTCAAGACCTTTTGATCCTTCTGTATTCCTCACTTCCTATGGGAGATTTGGTGTAAATGTAATTCCTGCACCTTTAATGATTCAAAATATGAAGTCCGATATGTGCTCTCTAGAATCCTTCATGCAACTGGTGAGAATATTTATGTTACTCATGGATATGATGGCTCTTAACCAAATTCTAAAGTTTTTTTAGCCTCTTCTCTTAATATTCCCAACTACAACCTCCCTTATCCTTCTCCAAAGGTTGATTGGTCACTAATCAAATGGTCTCTTCCTCCTATAGGTATTCTCAAACTCAGTTTTTATGGAGCAGCCAAGGGGAATCTTGGGCCTGATGGTGCTGGAGTAACTATCAAGGATCACATAGGCAACATCATTTTGGCCTTTATTGAGAATCTAGGACACCAATCGACTCATTTTGTGAAAGCTAGGTGATGGGCTGTCGTTAAGCACATCATTAATTCTCAATGAATTTGTCAATCCAGGGTGGTGTCCAAGTCTATTTACGAGAGAAAATTCAAGCAGGGTTGTAGTTCATTTCATTTGGAAGCAGCAGGTCTTATTGGTGGAATTGATTGTGTGGGGGTTTTGTGTCACTTCTACCCCTAAATTGCATAAATTTAAAGTTAATATATTTGCAAGAATGAAAACTAATTGCTAATTGCAGAAATGAAACCCTAGTTACAATTACAAGAATGAAATCTAATTAAATTGCAAAATTGAAACTCTAGTTATAGTTGCAGAATTGAAAGTCTATTTAATATTGCAATAATTGAAATGAAGCATAAAAACTAGATCCTGTCAATGCTCTATAACAGAAGGTCGTCAATCTTCTATGTAGGGTTTTGACAGAAAAAATAAGAATGCATGGAAATTACAGAAAACTTGTAAATTGCTAGAAATGGAAATTTGTAGTGAATTGGAAAGTTGCTGGGAATGAAAATAATAACCAGATATACCTCTAATCATATCACAAAAACATTATGAACAAGAATTAAACAACTCGGAATGTTAGCTGTGCAAATGAATGAAAATGACAAATGCACAACTTATTCTGCTACAGCAAAATCAGAATAAAACCTGTCTGTCACCCTCCTCCTAGGTCCGGAAGTGGCCAACATCCTTTCTTAGAAGAAGGTTTGAATTCTTCTTTAAGTCTTACTCACACTCGGACATAACAAAATAAATGGAATGAAACCGCACTTTTATTGCTTCAGAAATATAATTACAATTCTGCTGAAATCTGTTACAAGTCTAAAATCACTATTCTATTATCTCCCTATTTATTTTCTATCTCCTCTATCTAATATATATTCTAATAGCTCAACCTGGATGGGAGCTATCTTTTATATATGCCTAAAATATAATTACAAATAGAAAATATGTTTTTCTTGATATCCTACAGAATTTCCTGGGTTTATCCTAGAAGAGGATCAATTTGATCTTTTCCATAAATGGTGGCTTTGGATGGAAAGGACAACAAAGTTACATGGGAGATATTTTCCCTTAACTTTATCAATGCCTCAAAATGGAAGGGCACTGCTTCAAAGTGGAGGGGTACTACTTCAAAATGAGCACCTACGTCTTCATCTTCCCTAGATAATCCAAGAAGTAACTGAACCAAATCCTCCTCTTTATCTGATGTAGTTGATTGTTCATCAACTTGTGATAGCCTGCTTTTTAGTTTCTCCACTTTCTGCTATAATTCTCTAATTTTCTTTTCATATTTTTCAATAACATATTTTCTTTCCTCAATCCATCTCATTTGTATTTTTATAACACTCTTGGCTGCTCTCGCTTGTTCCGTGATGTCCACATCCTCTTCTTCATTTGAATCGGAACCTAATACCGACAAATCAACTACGCTTTGTCGCTCAACAATGATCTCATCCTCTCGCTTCAGACCCCTACTCCTGTACGGGAGGTTCCATGAAATTATCTATGATTACATCCAAATTCTCAGTGGCTTGTTGCACTTCTATGACATCAGGGCTATCCTGTATGGTCTTCTCTTCAATCATTTGTTCTTTTATCTATTTTTATTGGAGTCTTGCAGACCTCCTAGTCCTTAATGTATATTTTTTGTTCTTGCCTTATTTTCTTGTGGTAACAGGGGTTGTAGGGATAGCTTTAGGATCTTCACTAGGAAATTCACTCTCCTATTCTGACAGATAAATAACATCTTTATAAAAATGAACCCTCTTCTATTTTATTTTTTTGCTGTCAGTTTTAGTCCTTCTCTTCTTATTCTGTGAGGTTGATGGTTCTAGAGAAAAATGCTTTGTTGCTTTTGCTTGGTGTGTTTCCTTCTCTGCAATAGCTTTTTTTTTTTTTAGCCTTTTATTCTTCCTCAGTAGCATATTTTTTATAGTAACATTTGTATCCTCTTCCCCTTCATCTTCTTCTTCAAAAACTACATTAGTCAGGGTAGAATAAAACCTATTAAAGCTTCTAGGGTTTCCCATAAAATGATGTTGGCACACCAGTTTAATAAGACCATGATGATGAGGGCTCTTTTTTTTCTCTTGATAATGTTTTGCCATGCTCTGTAGTTCTCGGTGTAGGTATGCTAGAAAATTCACTCTAAATTTAGGTTGTTGCCTACCATGCCTGAGGTGGTTTAAAATTTTGAAATGATGCCCTAAAAAAATTACATACTACTATTCACAGGTTGAAAAATCTGGTAACCCATGTGGTTACGTTATTCCAGGGTTCTTGTAGGCTGGCCCTTTTTCCATTTTTCACTTCATTTCTCTGTTTTGATGCTGAGAAGACTACGCTCTTATGCTGCTAGGTCACTGATTTTTGGTTTCTATAGAATTACAAGGTTTGCTCTTGTTGTTCTTTAGAAAGAACTTTTAATTTTTTACTTTTCCTTGTAATCATTAGCAAATATGTCTTCGGAAAGGAAATATGGCACACTTCATTATTATGTGCTCTGAACACATGGCCATCAATCATTGGACATATTTGCCATCAAATTTTCTTTACTATTTTTAGCTCATCCATTCTGCATGCAAATTTTCCCACATGAGTGGTTATTAGCAATGAATGGTGCTGGCATGTTTGTTGGTTATTAGCAATGAATGGTGCTGGCATGTTTGTTGTTTATTTTCCCTGTGATTCTTGTACTTCCTCAATGGGTGCAAAATATGAGATGAATCTAACTGCAAGCCAGCTGACATGTGTCAATGATCACATGGAGTAAAAAAACATTCTGCTGACTATGTATTTTTCTCCCTCCTTGGATGCCATGTGGAAATAGACTGTTAAATCTTCATTCTGAAGATTATGTTTCATTCTGAAGACTAAGCTGGGCATTTAATCATAAGATAACCTCATTCGAAAGATAAACTTTCATTTTGAAGACACACCTTCATTTCGAAGATAAACCTTTATTCTAAAGACAAACTTTCATTCTGAAGACACACCTTCATTCTGAAGACAAACCTTCATTTTGAAGACAAACTTTCATTCTAAAGATACACCTTCATTTCGAAGACAAACCTTCATTCCGAATACAAAGGCTTTATTTCGAAGACAAACCTTCATTCCGAAGACAAAGGCTTCATTCCAAAGATACCACGGTTATTGAAGATACAACAGTCATTCTGAAGACATAGCAGAAACCAATATTTTTCTCTTTCTCCAAGCATGTTTTGTGTATGCCAACTCTTATGAACACTTTTATACTAATGGTTAATTGTCATATACTATATATCAAATATTTACAATGAGAAAAGTGCAAGAAACATATATACCTGGTTAAAACAAGTTAATGCAAGTTTTGAAAGATGACTACTTCTGTTGATATTCTACTGAGGCTTCCTACAAAACTTCAAAAACAAGTGTAGTTGGTGAATTTGTACAATGGTGACTCAGAAATTTCAAGGTTATGCATGCCAGAAAACTGGTTTTCATGCATACCAACTCAGTAGCGCCTTAGAAAAAGGTTTTCACTACTAAGCTATTCATTTTTCTCTTTTTTTTTCTCTCTTTTTTTTTTTTTGTCTTTTTTATTCTGATTGTGCCCGTGAAGGAATTCATGACTTCCCTGAAATCATGCCCATGAAGGAATTCATAGCCAAAATTTATTCATCTTTTTATTTTCTATTTTTTCTAATTTTTTGTCTTTTTCTTTTAAGATTCAAAGATATGATCATTTGGAATATTCATCAGAAGAAGAAGCCTCTTCTGTCAAATGTAACTGTGTGAAATACCGAGAAAATTCCACCTTTGTTAGTGGTTTATGGTACAACTGTAAAATATGTCCATTCACCACTAATATCCTCCTTAAATCATCAACTAAAGAAAGTTGAACAACTTCATTCTCAAACTCCCCTGGTTCATCCTTGTCGCTCTTAATGTGATCATCATGCCACATTTTCCATTTTTGTTGAGTGAACTCTATTTGGTGAAGTGCTTCCAACCAAAGTTCATCAAATGCATTCAACTGAAAATTTTGTTTTTTCTGTACCTGCAACAACTTAATGCCAAATGCTAAAGATGCATAAAATGTTAGTAAAGCATTAGGATGTTGCACCAATATATCAAACAAATTTACTCCCTAGTTTTTAGTCAACCAACTATTGTTGTTCAAAGGTTGTTTTGCTGTATTTCAGTTTTTTTGGTACCAGGCTAATTTGAATTGGTTCTTGGAGAAACATTTTTATTTACAACAATGGAGGCCAAAACTAAAGTATTATTTTCATTTTCCTTATGTGTTCTAAGAAACTGTGGGCTTTCTGTACAATCATACTTAGGTGTAATAAGTTTACCTGAAAGCAAGTTAACTAATTTTTCACCTTTTTTTATGGTTTTAGGATATACTTTTTTATTTTTTCTTGGTTTGCTAAAACACATTTCTTGAACAATCCTATTAATGATTGGTACAACTTGAGGTAAAGGGATTGTAACAGTTAAATGTTCTAATTCCTTTATCAAATCTGATTGTGAAGATGTTATTTTTGATATCTCGGACTGTTCAAAATATGATACTTTATTTGATGAGGTATCTTGTTCTTCTTGATGTTGTTTTAGTGTGGATTTGTTTTCATGTTCATTCTTTTTAACTTCACTTTCTACACTGATAAGTGGAATAGGTTCAAGCAGTGGTTCACTTGAACACAACTAAGTTTTAACGCAGTTACTAACATTTATTAGGGTTGTATTTTTTGATTCAACCATAGAGACAGGGGTTACATGTTTAACATGATTTGGACTGACCACAGGTTGAGTTGAAAACATAGGTTGTTTTACTTTTTTTTGTTGTTGTCCATGATAGAAATTATGGATATAATTAGGCAGCAAATTTGATTTTTGTTTTTGACAATGTTGCTGCCCTTTGTACAGATTTTGATGTACCCATTGATATCCCTATAATTTTGGCTGCAACCATGGTGGATGTTGTTGATTCCATTGTTATTGCATCCAACCATGTTGATACCATGCTTGGGAGTATGCCCATGGTGGTTGATTCCAACATTGTTGAAGTGGACCTGAAGCAAACCATGGCATATACCAAGGATTATTTTCCCAATGTGCAAGAAATTGAGCACTCTGATATGGAAATTTATGAAAATTATTCCCTTGGCCTTGTCCTACAAAATTGGTTTTTTCATAGGTTGAGACTGTTTTTCAAACACACTTCTAAGTTTTGGCAATAAACTACACTGATCTATGGGGTGTCCTAATTGACAAATGCTACATGTAGCAGGTATAAATATTTTGTTCAAAGGACAATCATGAAGAGAGTGTTGCTTTTTCCATTCTGAACAATAGATGGCTGAAGATTCAATAGATTCATTTTTTTCATCTAATGTTCTATCATGTACTAAAATATCAGCCTCTTTCATGCATTCTTTCAAATCATGTTTTTCATTACCAATTTTGTGTTTTCTATGCCTTGAATGAGAGTAATTTTTACAGAGTTTAATAATTTCTTGAAATTTAAGTGCATTTGTATCTCCTTTTCCCAAGATATCCAATGCATCCCTAGATTCATCTTGTAGTCCCCTTAAGAATAGGACTTTGCAAATTTCAGGTTCAACACTTCCACATCTCTTATGAACAAAAGAAAATCTGTCTATATAATCTTCTAAGATTTCATTTTCCTCTTGTTTTATTGTAAGAATTTCATCATTTTGATTCTTGACTTGAAAATATTCTTGGTATCTCTAAAAGAATATGTTGTCCATATCATCCCAAGTTCTAATTGAGTCAGGTGCTAAGGTGATAAACCATCGTAGAGCTAACTCTTTAAGAGTGGAAGGAAACAATTTGATCTTTTGATTGTCATTAGTGTAATCATGAGCTTGACATACAATTTTAAACTAAAAAAAAACATATTAGGATCTTCGAATGTAATTCCCTTGAAATTTGGTAATACTGCAGGTGAAATGACCTTCATGGGAGCATTTTGATTAAGATCTAGTTGGATGGGATTTTGAAAAGTTCTGGGAGGTGCACTAGTTGCACTAGGGTGGAGCACATTGTTGGCTCTACCTTGATTCTCTTGTGAGCCTTCCATTGTAGGTTCCCAAAAAAAATTATAAATCTTATCAAATTTTCATGATTGTATGGATTTGTCAAGAGAAAATGGTGTTGAACTACTTAATTTTCCTCCTTGTAATTATTTCTCAAAGGATCTTGCAGTGCTGGAAGTGGATGATTGGGATTCTTTGAAAATTCTAACATTTTTGGAAATAAAAAATTTAGACATTTTTGACATAATTTCAACCTCTTGTGAAATTTTTCTTCTTGTGGTTTCTTGCTTATTTCCTAAATGGATTGAAATACAATTTACCAATAACAATTATTTATACCAGTCATTACATTTAGATTTTACTCTAAAATTCACAACTTAGCATATTTAATAATTATTGGACTGCTTTTCACCTTCTAACAACATCGTGTTCCCCACCAACAGTGCCAAAATTATGGGGTATCCTTAAGCACATCATTAATTCTCAATGAATTTGTCAATCCAGGGTGGTGTCCAAGGCTATTTACGAGAGAAAGTTCAAGCAAGGTTGTAGTTCAGTTCATTTGGAAGCAATAGGTCTTATTGGTGGAATTGATTGTGTGGGGGTTTTGTGTCACTTCTACCCATAAATTGCATAAATTTAAAGTTAATCTATTTGCAAGAATGAAAACTAATTGCTAATTGTAGAAATGAAACCCTAGTTACAGTTGCAAGAATGAAATCTAATTAAATTATAGAATTGAAACTCTAGTTATAGTTGCAGAATTGAAAGTCTATTTAATATTGCAATAATTGAAATGAAGCATAAAAACTAGATCCTGTCAATGCTCTGTAACAGAAGGTCGTCAATCTTCTATGCAGGGTTTTGACAGCAAAAACAAGAATGCAGGGAAATTACAAAAAACTTGTAAATTACTAGAAATGGAAATTTACAGTGAATTGAAAAGTTACTGGGAATGAAAATAATAACCAGATCTACCACTAATCATATCACAAAAACATTATGAACAAGAATTAAACAACTAGGAATGTTAGTTGTGCAAATGAATGAAAATGACAAGTTCACAACTTATTCTGCTGCAGCAAAATTAGAATAAAACTTGTCTGTCAGTCCTCCTCCTAGGTATGGAAGTGGCCAGGCTCATTTATTAGAAGAAGGTTTGAATTCTTCTTTAAGTCTTACTCACACTCAGACATAACAAAATAAATGGAATGAAACTGCACTTTTATTGCTTTAGAAACATAATTACAATTCTACTGAAATCTGTTACAAGTCTAAAATCACTATTCTATTATCTCCCTATTTATTTTCTATCTCCTCTATCTAATCTATATTCTAATAGCTCAACCTGGACGGGAGCTATCTTTTATAGATGCCTAAAATCTAATTACAAACAAAAAATATGTTGTTCCTGATATCCTGCAGAATTTCCTGGGTTTATCCTAAAAGAGGATCAATTCGATCTTTTCCATAAATGGTGGCTTTGGATGGAAAGGAAAACAAATTTACATGGGAGATATTTTTCCTTAACTTTATCAACCTTCTTATCCCATTTTCCACCGTCAAAAGTCAGTAAAAAAGTCAAAAAGTACATTTTGTTTTCATTTCAAAGATAAGTGGCTCATTCCAAAGATACTGCAATTCTCATTCCGAAGATCTGCTCATTCTGAAGATACTACAATTCTCATTTTGAAGATCCGCTCATTCCGAAGACACTGTGTTAATTCCAGAGACATTGTGTTCATTTCGAAGACACTGTGTTCATTTCGGAGACACTGTGTTCATTCCGAAGACACTGTGTTCATTTCGAAGATCTTTAGAATGACCAACTGTGTTGACTCCAAATGGTTTTGGCTACATTTATCAGGTGGATTAGCACTCAGGATCAGATTGCAATAGTATTCATTTTTCCTTGGATGTGAATTCCATGCCTTGCCATTCATTGGCAGCTGTCTGGAATTTATATGGAAAAACCAGTTTTCTGCTGCACAGTAATAAGTCTTTGTACTATTTGCTGAATTTAGAGAAACTAATGCTTAACGATCATCAAAATAAGACTAGTGAAGTGCTGATGTCAATATAAGCATGACAAGATAACATAAAACTATACAAGAACTGTTAAAAATTAGAATATAATGTCCTTAACACTTCAATCATGCAAACAGTTAATACACAACATATTAAATCAACTTAACTAGCATATAAGATAATTCACAAGAGTTTTAGGCAGTTTTAACTATTTAAAACATGCTATAAATGAGGCTTATCTAGGCCTCATCACCAGGGCTCTTCACCAAGGTATTGTCCTCCTTCACAACATGTAGTGTTACAATTTACTTGTTGAAGGGGATTCCAAAAATATTATCCAAATTTTAATTTTTGAGACTCATTCTATTTTGTGGAATATTTCCAACATGATATTTGAAGCTAAATGTCTAATGAATTCCTTCATGAGTGTCACTTTTAATCATGTTTACTGTGATGAAAATTGTGCTACTGATCTCCTTGTGAACATGGAGATCTATGAATAGAGTCTCACTATCTAGAGAGACCTTTTACCTCCATATCTAATAAACATCAATGCAATTGAAGTTCTTGGGCAGTAAGACTAGGTGGGATTGGTGGTGCGGTCATTCTGAATCCACATGGAAAAATTCTCACATTTTTCATCATGTGACAAGTCACACTACGAGTGGTAGACTAGTCTTGAGATGCACCCATATGGATCACCCTAAAAATTATAATGAGGATGCAAAATTACACCTCAATGATGATGTCACTTTCAAAAGGCTCATTTTTCATTCTTTGGAAAAATATTAAATTTGGGGCTGTAGAATTTTTGATATGGATCATGTGTCAAGACATGTCACCATTTACAACACTTTTGTCATAGGTTTTGGTGGGACTCCTTGGCTTGTTCACATTTGGTAATTTCGGGGTAATTTCTTCATCCATATTGGCACTCTACCAATCTTCATCAGTACCATGAGGATTTTTCATCACCTGGACAATTATAGTTGGCAACCTCAATGAATTTGTGGTCCATGATCACCTTCTTCATTGGTGGTTCTCTCCCCAAAATTTCCATTTTAAATGATAGTCGTGCCAATATTTTTGGTAAACACCATCCTATTGCATTGAAAGACTGCTTGTTAAGTCCTTGTGATCACTAGTGGAGCCCTCTTTCGATGTTGTTCACAATTAATGCATTTGCATCCGATGTCACTTCATCAAAAGTATTTTTCTTCAAACTATGCTTTTTATTTTTTGGTTTAGATCTCCTATTGGGTTCCTCTTGCTTGCTTCCACTCTGAGTACAATCATAGTTTTTGAAGTGTGATGTACGTGTTATGTACCACCACATTTGGAGTTGTATTTGGGTAAGATCCTCTGCCTTCTTAATCACTACTTCTTGACTCCTTGTGTTGTTATATTTCCTTCATAGGCTACCTGCTTTGGTTCATTTCCCTGCTGCTTCCTTTCTCTTGTCTAGCCCTATTTTTATGGCCAAAGTCAAACCCTTTTCCCTTCACCTAACTTCTCTTGTTGAGGACATCTTCCATGACCATGGTCTACTTATTTTCTTGGAACTTTTTAACAACCATAACCTTGACATTTCCCTAGAGTTTATGCATACGTGGGATGGAGGACATGTCTTCATCCGTAGGTTGAGATTTACAGTCATTGCGAATCTTCTTACAAAGATCACAGGGATCCCAAATGAAGGGGAAATTATTAACATAGGGAATCACTTGCTCCAGGGGGAGTTGGCTCTCTTTCAGGACCATGGTGAATGCTTAGGAAGAGACAAAGGTGGAATTTTGTGAGATACTCTCTTGAAGCCATGTAATGTAGTGATGGTGATGGTACTTAAATGTTTCACATTGGATAGTCTCGAAGTGGTGTTGATAAGCTTTCAGTTAGCTTTCCTCAACCACTTACAAGGGAATAAAATAATCAATATACAAGAGTACCTTTTTCAATCTATCAAAATATTGGTCTCAGTGTCAAGAGAGGGATCTCTTCATCCCCCCTACACCAAGGACTTCATTTGCTAATGTACCATTATATTTTGGAGTACCAAACTCGTAGGGCCATGGGAGCAGTGGTCTCTACCATGGGAGCTATGAATGATGCTGGTGGAGTAGGGGGTACTTCTACATCTCTGAGAACCAATCAAACACTTGCTTTTGATGTAAAGTTGTAAGGAACATTGGGCACCCATTGCTCCACTAGGACCAAATCTAGCAGTGGAAAACGTAAGTCTTTGATTCACTTTATTTTTAGGTCAAAAAAGAGACTACTCCTAAGAAAAACCACCCTCTTGAGGGTACCTCCACTAAGCCTCCCCCTTGCTAGCATCCAGAGTATCTTGTTTCCCTAATCTCTTTGAAAGAGGCCACCTCCAGAATCTCCATGACATCATGAAGGCCCTGGGGAGAGCAACCAAGATAACTTCCTCTCTGCTATCTCAGGAAGAGACTCTCCTGGATGAATACAAGGACCAATTTGAGATCTTGGAGGATTTTAAGATTCTGGTGGGTGCTACCAGGGATGGATGTGACACATATGGGCAACCAAACCTTTAACTATCCTTTGTTTCTCTGGTGGATCTCTGAGAATGTTTGTCTCCCTTTCTTACTCCTCAGCTCCTCCTACATGGGTTTCCCTTTTGCTCCTGGGTTTTTGTTTTGATGCTTCATTTTCTATACTTACCATTGCTTGGGTCTTTATGGTCAGTTTTATTTCAGCTCCTATGAGGGCATTTTGGTTATCCTCTTTGGCCCTATGAGGGTTCCTTTTAATGCTGAAGGAAGTTTAAGTTTTCTTTTGTCTCTTCTATTCTAGACTATCATTTCTATGGTTCTGATGTGGAGTGTTCTTCAACTTCACTCTTTTTTTTTGTAAAAGGTTATGGGACCTGTTGTGGCTGATCCACAACACACCCCAAAATTGGGGACCCACCTTTTTTACATGCTTTCAAAGAAGACCACAGTGGCCCAGATGCTAAAAAAATCAAAGGAAGAGCAAAATATAGCAAGAAAAAGAAAGTGTCATGATATCACGACATGTTGCTCCGTCGCGACCAGAAATGAAAAGTTGTCCCGATATCACGACATGTTGCTCTGTCACGACCGAAAATGAAAATTTGTCGCGATATCGTGACATGTTGCTCCGTCGCGACCAAAAATGAAAAGTTGTCGCGATATCGCGACATGTTGCTCCATCGTGGCCGAAAATGAAAATTTGTCATGATTTCATGACATGTTGCTCCGTCACGACCAAAAATGAAAAGTTGTCATGATATCGCGACATGTTGCTCTGTCACGGCCGAAAATGAAAAGTTGTCGCAATTTCATGACATGTTGCTCCGTGGGCGACCAAAAATGAAAAGTTGTCGCGATATCGCAACATGTTGCTCCGTCGTGGCCAAAAATGAAAATTTGTCGTGATTTCACGACATGTTGCGCCGTTGCGACCAGAAATGAAAAGTTGTCACGATATCACGACATGTTGCTCCGTCGCGACCGAAAATGAAAAGTTGTCACGATTTCATGACATGTCGCGTTTTCGCGGCTAAGAGCAGCAGAATGCATCATGAAGAGAAAATGTCGCGATATCGCGACGTGTTGTGAAATCGTGGGTCATAGAAGAGAGAGAAAGGCAGAATGGAAAATTGTCATGAAATCGTGACATGTCACAAAATCGCAGTCAAACCAGTCAAATAGGGCAAGGCACTAAAGTTGTCGCGATTTTGCGACAGGAAGCAACAAAGGGGTACGAAGCAGAAAAACGTCGCGATATCGCGACAGGTCGAGTTTTCGCGGCTCCAAGCAGTGAAGTGGTACGAAAGGAAAATATGTCACGATTTCGTGACATGTCATGTTTTCGCGGCCAAATACAGCAAGAGCAGCCCGAAATAAAAAAGCATTGCGATTTCACGACGAAAAGCTGGCAAAGTGGTACAAAACGGAGAAGCGTCGCGATTTCGCGACAGAAAGCCACGAGATAGCTCAGAATAGAAAAGTGTCACGATTTCATGACAGAAAGTAGCCAAGGTGTACGAAACGAAAAATCATTATGATTTCACGACAGGAAGCAGCCAAGGCGTACGAAGATGAAAAGCATCACAATTTTGCAACAAGTTGCAACCAAGGCGTATGGAGATGAAAAGCGTCACGATTTCGCGACAAGAAGCAGCCAAGGCGTACATAGATGATAAGCGTCATGATTTTGTGACAGGTTGCACCCACATGGCCCGATAGCATAAAATGTCATGATTTCATGACATGTCTCATTTTCATGGCACATGAAGGCAGACAAGGCTGTTGGCAGGAAAATGTCGCGATATCGCGACATGTCACGTTTTCGCGATGAAATTAAAGGAGCAAAGCTGCATGCATAAAAACGTCGTGATATCGTGACATGCTATTTTTTTTTGTGATTTACACGGGGCCATTACAGAACATGTAGAAAAGTGCGAAACACGTGGCGTACATGTGTAAGGGCTACAAAGGCGTTACAATTCACAGATAAGATCAAGCATCTCAATGTCGAGCATAAAGTCAAAAGCAATGGAAAGGCGAGGAAGGTGAAACAAAGCAATCTGGAAGATGAAACGAACCGTCATGGAAGGAGAAGCAATTTACCAGAACTTTAAAAGTGAAAGCACAGATTGGTACGAGGGTCGAAAACCACTGCGAGCAGAGTTGCAGTGTCGAAGGCGAGAAGCCATTCTGGGCCTGCTTAGGAGTGTTTTTCTTCCCCTTTTTTTGGTTTTGAGAAAACTAGAGATTCTGTTATTGTAAAATGACCAATTTTTAATACAAAAAATTTAGAGAGTTGCACCTCATTGGCAAGAAAGGAGTTGTTTTCTGCATGCAGGATTAAATGTTTATCTTTCCCCTTTTCAAATTTCTAGGCTTATAGGTGAAGTTTAATGCAAGTTCTCTTGGTTGCTTCATGGGAATGTCTAAATATGAAATCACAGTTAAAACCCCAGAGACCAGCACTTAACTTATCTGGATTGTGCGTGTTTTGCAGGTTCAATAAGTTAGGTTGCATGCATGGAAACCTCATTAGCTTTGGTTTTGTCAGAATAAGATTGCATCACCCTGAATGCATTTCATTTTACTTTTGCGTTTTATTTTCATTTTTTTCTGCACTTTATTTTATTTACAGGCATTAAAATAAAATAAAAAAATAAAAAACTAAAAATCTCAAAGTCAAAAAAATAGAAAATTTCCATTTCTAGGCTAGAATTTCATTTTATAGTTTTGTTTTTCATTCATGAGCAGATGATGATATTCCCTTCATAAAATTCCAATTTCATTGAAGGGGTTATGTTTCAAGGCATTTCATCAGTTTCCATTTTGAAATTACAACTTGGTCATATAGAGATCAAATCATATTTGCTTTATTAGGGTTCAAAGAACAATCATTAAAGTTTCACAGTAAAATAAACCAACATTGCCCCTTGTTTTCAGTTACTTGCAACCACTAAGGTGTTCCAAGCATTTTTTATTGAATATCTTTATTTGAGATTATTAATACACAGATGTAAAATGCTAACATAGCGAAACCTTGGAGAAATTGTTTCTTTGCAAGAGAGGATTTAGAACCCAAATCCTATCGAAGAGTGTGTTTTCACAATCGGGTGAAAATACCACTCAACATATTGGCGCTAGAAGGAGGGCCTGAACTGGTTTATTTCACGGTGATTTAAGTGCTACAGGGATTTAAATTTTGAATATTTCATGCCCTGTTAATTGTTATCTTTACTCCTCTAACACTCGACAGATTGTTAAAAGGACGGCCTGAATTGGTTTACTTTATTCTATTTCAAGCAATTCAGGTATATTGTATATTTTTCTGATTGTTCATACAGAAACAATGTGATTTGATTTAATTTTGAAAATTTTGGTTTTGACTAACAAAGTGTTGTTTTCATGCAATTACTTTTCATTTTATTTTAATGAATACATCTCTTAGTTGATGCTAACTTGATTTTTTATACATTGTAGGTTGAGTATTCAACATATTTGGTTCTAAAAATACATTTTAAGTTTCACCAATGGCAACACTTGAGGATCAAATGGTATCCCTAAGAGCTCAAATAGCATCTCTAAGAGAAAGAATGGTATCTACAATGGAGGATCATTATAAGGGTTTGTCTATACCTATGGTACCCTATCAAATTCCTACAATGTTATTGGATTTTTTATGGTGTTTTAATCAAGAGGTGCCACTAGAATACTTGCAAAGACTGCATGTCTACAAGGATACATTATTTCAATTCTAGATTTTCTATGAGGAGGTGGCTTGTAAGTTATTTGCATACATTTTGGATGATAAGCCATTCTTTTGGTATAGCCAACTACCCATGGAGGTTAGGACTTCTTGGATACAACTAGAAGCAGCCTATCTTTATCATTTTGGTAATCAAGTTGACTTAGAAATATTGAAAAATCAGTTTACCTCCATATGTAAAAAGCCTAATGAATCCTTGAGTCAATTCAATGGAAGATTTCGTGAGTTGCACTCCCAAATGTGGGAAAATTTTAACACATTAGAAGAGGAAGCCATGGAAGTATACCTAGGAGCCATACACCCCACACTTGCTTCACACATTGAGAAAAAAATGAGTGGTTTGTCTCTAGAGAAAATCCATGAGATCTTGGAAGAGATAGAACGACAAGGTCTTGAAGAAGAAAAGGCACAACATGTTCATATGAGAGTGTGTTCTTTTGATGCCAACCTACACCAACCATCAAACATAGCACCCTCCACTCCAATGATATCTAAGGTAAATGATCAAGGGGATGAATTTGAATATCCAAATCTTACAACCACCTTAGATGTAGTCCACGGGAAGGTGCAAATTGATAATCCAACATCCACTAGTGAGGATTATGTAGAAATGATCTCATTCATAGAGATACATGATTATTTGGATGAAGGGGTTCTAAATTCAACAATGTTTGAAATATGTGATAGGACGGAACCTACCATAGAATTGAATGAAGTGGTTGAAAGTGAAATGGAAAGAAAATCAATAAATAAATTTGAAAATATGATAGAATTTCACCACTTGTTCTTGGAAGATACTATTGATGAGATGTGTAAAATTAACAATAAAGAAATTCTTCACCCTCCAAATTATGATAAAATTGAATCATGGGTTACTAATTTGGATGATGATAGCCTTACAAATTTGAATTCAAGAAACGACCCACTTTTGGAAATAATTGAACCATCTAAGGAAGGTGAAGATGAATTTGATGAGAAACACATTGATGAATTGGAGGATGTTGAAGAAGTAGTTGAACGTCACCACTTGATTTTGGAAGAGGATTATTATGATGCTTGGAAGAAGTGGGAAGACTACACTCAATCCAAAACTACTAATGAAACTTGTGTGCCAATTGATATACAGGACAACATAATCACCTACTTGAAGGAATATATTACAACTCTTGTACAATTTGAGGATGTTTTGGAAGAGGGTTTCAAATCTCATCAAATTTTGGAAGATTATAATGATTCTATTACCAAGGACAAAGAAGAAAATGAATTGATGAATGAATCAAAAGATCATGTCACAAATACCATGGAGTTTCATCTCACGGATCTGGATGACGATTTTCACAATGGTTGGGGGAGATATGATAATGCATTCTTTTCTCACATCCCTATGGATGAAACTCATATTTCACTTGATATGCAGGATGTTGAACCTTCTACATCATACGAAGATCTCATATTCACAAGATTTGAAAAGGTGACAAAATTCGATCATGTTGAATATAAATTCATTGAAGGTGCGGATGCAAGTTTGCATGATGATTTGGAGGATTCAAATGAAGAGATACCATGCATAGTGAACAAAGAATTGGAACCAAACGACAAAGAGATTGATCAATTGGAAGCAACTCAAATGAAGGATCATCAAGATGAGTCATGGGACATACACTTTGACCAAGAATGTTTGAGGATTGAAAAGGATGACCATATTTTGAATTTAAATAATGTTTATGGTGAAGTGTCATTAAAGGTAAATTAAAAACAAGGTATAATTTTTAATCACACCTTTAATAACATTGTTTTAATGAATGGAAAAGAAGTTGATGCACTTGAATTGTTAAATCAAATTCATCAACAATTGCTAATCGAATCTAGGGTAAAAACTGTTAATGATCCTAATTTAGTAAATATCCTAGATGCTTGCAAACTGTTACACAAATTTGATTGGCCTAAAAATTTGGAAAATAATTTGGCTTTAAAATTTGTAGAAATAGGCTCCTACTTACAAAATTGCATATTGGAGGAAGATAGCCTAATTCTAAATCAAATATTGAGTTTTGAAATGGAAGTTTTAGAGAATAGACAAGATAAAATTGAATATCAATCATTGTCTAATCAATTTGAAAAATTGAAGCTCACCTATGGGAATACTAATGGAACTAAATTTAATTGGTGGGGTGAGAGAGGAAAGTTGAAGTGGGTTGCATTGTTTGGTCTTGTCTTGTTTTTGTTGGATTCCCACAACATTTGGCATGCATATCATGTTATATTTTTGTTAAAATGTTCTAATCATGTTTGGGATCCAGGAAAGTGATAGTCCAAGCTTTGCATCATCTTGTATTATAGTGTACATTTGTATATAGATTTTGGTTTTTGGTTTTGGGTTTGTGTTTTCAAGTTTCATTTTGGGATTGCTATTTGGATTTGGATTTAAGTTGTGTGTTGGTCCTTTGGACATTTTTGGTTTGTTTATGAAAAAAAAAAAAAAAATTGGTTTTGAGATGTCAACTTATGCCTAAAATCAGGAGAATATGGAACATTGGAATTATGTGGTAGAAAGCTCCGCAAGAAATACAAATAGTTTAATAGTATCATTTGAAACTTGTGATGCATGAAGTAGTCAGTTTTATATGGCAATATTTCATCTGTAATTCAAAAGACAATGCATTCATATTACATCTCACTTTGCACATACATGCCATCTTAGTTGCAAATGCATTTCAAATACAAATCATTAAAGTGTGTCAAATCCTCTTAAGGTTATGCTATCACATAAATAAGAAGAAAATCCTAAGGTTGGGAACTGATGTCCGAACTATCATGAACCAAGCACATTCCATGCACATTAAAAGAATCTTGAGCAAAATGGTCAAAACCATACTTGGATGAAAAGGTGAGGTGAAAAGAATATTTCATGTTTGTCCTATAATGCAACATAATCCTTGAAAAAGTGGTTTTTACCACCCCCATAAAAGCTTAAAGCCTAAAACCAGAGTAGTAAGGATAGGGTTAAATCCTCATTGAACTTAGGTTAAGGATCCAACTCCCCAAAGCTCTTATTTGACCTACATGGAGTAGTAAGGATAGGACATAATTCTCATCTCGCTTAGGTTGAGAATCCGATTCCCCAAATCTTCCATCATTCACTAAATCATAAAACTTGGATGGGAAGGATCGTACTACATGTCCTCTGCAAAGGATGGGTAGTCATCCCAAAAGTCCTAGAAAACAATTTTTTTTTTTTTAATATTTTTCATCTTTCATCTTGGATTGGAAGGATCGTACTACATGTCCCTAGCAAGGATGGGTAGTCATCCCAAAGGTCCAAGAAATAAAAATATTTTCCATTTTCATCTTAATATTGGATTGGAGGGATCGTACTACATGTCCCTAGCAAGGATGGGTAGTCATCCCAAAGATCCAAGAAGTAAAAAAAAAAAAAAGAGAGAAAGAGAATGAATGAAGTCAAGTCATGGATTATGGGGTTAAGTATGCTCATGCGTGGCAACATGTCTTGTCTAAAAACAAGACCACTGATTGCTCATATGGATAGACTAGCCTGACCATTTCATCCATAACAAGTTAAATCATTTTGTTTAATATGAGGTAATGAACACTAAATCAGAATAGTAAGGATAAGGTTAAATTCCCATCTCGCTTAGGTTGGGAATCCTATTCCCCAAATTTCTGATTTCACTTACACTTGCACATGGGTTCAAGATGGTAGTGACACATAACCAACTTTGGGATCTAGTAAATTAATTTAGTAGACATATATTTGGTCCTAAGAGGATTTGACAACTTTAATATGTTTGTTCATGATATTAGAAGGGTTGAGCCTTTGCAATGCAGGTTGTTATATCTTTAGCATCTTCATTATGCATTAAATCCTGCACAAATTATTCATAGCCTTGCATACAAATCATAAGTGACACTGACAATGGAATGTTGATCAAGTTTAAGTCATAGGGAATGAAAACACATTGCACACATCGAGCTGATACTTAATGATTATGATGTTTCATGTATTTTTGATCTTTCAGTATTAGTTTATCCTTTATGTGCTGACGCTTGTATCTAAGCTTCTATATTTCAGGTTGGGTTCTCACCAAAATGCTCAAGAGCATTTGATAGCAGAGTCGCCATTTGTTGTGGCTGATCCACAACACACCCCAAAATTAGGGACCCACCTTTTTTGCATGCTTTCAAAGAAGACCACAGTGGCCCAGATGCTAAAAAAATCAAAGGAAGAGCAAAATATAGCAAGAAAAAGAAAGTGTCATGATATCGCGACATGTTGCTCCATTGCGACCAGAAATGAAAAGTTGTCGCGATATCACGACATGTTGCTCCGTCACGGCCGAAAATGAAAAGTTGTCACGATTTTGCGACATGTTGCTCCGTCGCGACCGGAAATGAAAATTTGTCACGATATCGCGACACGTTGCTCGTCGTGGCCAAAAATGAAAAGTTGTCATGATTTCGTGACATGTTGCTCCGTTGTGACCAGAAATGAAAAGTTGTCACGATATCGCGACATGTTGCTCCGTCGCGGCCAAAAATGAAAAGTTGTCATGACCAGAAATGAAAAGTTGTCGCGATATCACGACATGTTGCTCCGTCGTGACCGAAAATGAAAAGTTGTCATGATTTCGCGACATGTTGCTCCGTCATGACCAGAAATGAAAAGTTGTCGCGATATCACGACATGTTGCTCCATCGCGGCCGAAAATGAAAAGTTGTCACGATTTCACGACATGTCGCGTTTTCACGGCTAAGAGCAGTAGAATGCATCATGAAGAGAAAATGTCACAATATCATGATGTGTTGTGAAATCACGTGTCATAGAAGAGAGAGAAAGGTAGAATGGAAAATTGTCGAGAAATCGTGACATGTCACAAAATCGCAATCAAACCAGTCAAACAGGGCAAGGCACTAAAGTTGTCATGATTTCGCGACAGGCAGCAGCAAAGGGGTACGAAGTAGAAAAACGTCATGATATCGCGACAGGTCACGTTTTTGTTGCTCCAAGCAGCGAAGTGGTACGGAAGGAAAATATGTCATGATTTCACGTGACCAAATACAGCAAGAGCAGCCCAAAATAAAAAAGCATCACAATTTCGTGACAGAAAGCTGGCAAAGTGGTATGGAACAGAGAAGTGTCACGATTTCATGACAGAAAGCCGCAAGACAGCTCGGAATAGAAAAGTGTCGCGATTTCACGATAGAAAGCAGCCAAGGTGTACGGAACAAAAAATTGTCACGATTTCACGACAGGAAGCAGCAAAGGCGTACGGAGATGAAAAGCATCGTGATTTCATGATAGGTTTCAGCCAAGGCGTACGGATATGAAAAGCATCATGATTTCATGATAGGAAGCAGCCAAGGCATACGAAGATGATAAGCATCACGATTTCGTGACAGGTTGCACCCACATGGGCCAATAGCATAAAATGTCATGATTTCATGACATGTCTCATTTTCACGGTGCATGAAGGTGGACAAGGCTGTTGGTAGGAAAATGTCGCGATATCGCAACATGTCATGTTTTTGTGATGAAAGTAAAGGAGCAAAGTTGCATGCATAAAAACGTCGTGATATCGTGACATGCTATTTTTTGTCGTGATTTACATGGGGCCATTACAGAACATGCAAAAAAGTGCGGAACACGTGGCGTACATGTGTAAGGGTTGCAAAGGCGTTACAGTTCACAGAGAAGATCAAGCATCTCAATGTCGAGCATAAAGTCAAAAGCAATGGAAAGGCGGGGAAGGTGAAATGAAGCAATCTGGAAGACGAAACGAACCGTCGTGGAAGGAGAAGCAATTTACCAGAACTTTAAAAGCGAAATCACAGATTGGTATGAGGGTCGAAAATCGTTGCGAGCAGAGTTGTAGTGCCAAAGGCGAGAAGCCATTCTAGGCCTGCTTAGGAGTGTTTTTCTTCCCCTTTTTCTAGTTTTGAGAAAACTAGAGATTCTGTTATTGTAAAATGACCAAGTTTTAATACAAAAAATTCAGAGAGTTGCACCTCATTGGCAAGAAAGAAGGAGTTGTTTTCTACATGCAGGATTAAATGTTTATCTTTCCCCTTTTCAGATTTCTAGGCTTATAGGTGAAGTTTAATGCAAGTTCTCTTGGTTGCTTCATGCAAATGTCTAAATCTAAAATCATAGTTAAAACCCCAGAGACCAACACTTAACTTATCTGGATTGTGCGTGTTTTGCAGGTTCAATAAGTTAGGTTGCATGCATGGAAACCTCATTAGCTTCGATTCTGTCAGAATAGGATTGCATCAGCTTGAATGCATTTCATTTTACTTTTGCGTTTTATTTTCATTTTTTTCTGCACTTTATTTTATTTACAAGCATTAAAATAAAATAAAAAAATAAAAAACTAAAAATCTCAAAGTCAAAAAAATAGAAAATTTCCATTTCTAGGCCAAAATTTCATTTTACAGTTTTGTTTTTCATTCATGAGCAGATGATGATATTCCCTTCATAAAATTCCAATTTCATTGAAGGGGTTATGTTTCAAGGCATTTCATCAGTTTCCATTTTGAAATTACAACTTGGTCATATAGAGATCAAATCATATTTGCTTTATTAGGGTTCAAAGAACAATCATTAAAGTTTCACAGTAAAATAAACCAGCATTGCCCCTTGTTTTCAGTTACTTGCAACCACTAAGGTGTTCCAAGCATTTTTTATTGAATATATTTATTTGAGATTATTAATACACAGATGTAAAATGCTAACATAGCGGAACCTTGGAGAAATTGTTTCTTTGCAAGAGAGGATTTAGAACCCAAATCCTATCGGAGAGTGTGTTTTCACAATCGGGTGAAAATACCACTCAATAGGACCCTTTCAAAACCCCTTTACCAATAAAAAATATTATTATCATGTTATAAGAAGACTATTGGATAGTTGATTATTACTACAAAATCTAAGAATTTTTTCATTAACATTGCCCTAGATTTACAATAAATTATTATGGATATTTTAGGGTTTAAAATTTAAAAATTTCATCAACCTACTTAGGCATTCCTTTGTCTCATAAAGGAGATAAAAAAGAGCTATGGGTCTCTTGTATGGATATAATGAAAGCTTGTTTGGTAGGTTGGAAAGGTAAGTTCTTCATCATAGTAAGAAGGCTACAAATCATATAGACTACATTGAAATCCATACCTATTTCTCTTATGGCACTTTCAATATTGCCAATAGGTATTGTGATAAAGAAAACATGCCATTTGCATTAATTTTTAAATATATTACAAGATGATCTCTAAAATGCCCTTTGGACTTGCAAATAAGGGTTTCCAAGGTGGAAAATGCCTTTTTTATATAAATATGATGCCAATGGCAAACAAAATATTTTCTAAACCACCTCAAGAGTTTGGGTAGGTTTTTTGATTTGCTCGATGACCATCCATGGAATGTGTGTGTCTCCTTGGACCCTACACACAACAAAACATAAAAGAGTTAGTAGCACCTTCTTGGGTCCACCTAGGTGGGAATTAAATAAAATGGAATATATCGTTAATACTAAAAGAAGAGTTTGATTTAAAGTGAAAATTAACTTAAAATGATACAAAATGCAATAAATATTACCTTGCTTATATTTTCTATCTGTCTACTACTAAGTCTATGTTAGACTTGAGAAGTTGATCATCTAGGGGTAGGCAACCCTTACTATGAACCATATGGGCATAGACGACCTGGTATCTACTACTCATAATATTGTGAATGGTTAGGAGGTAGTATTTGTAAACTATCAAGTCTGAATGTTTGACTATAATTATCCTAAAATGCCATCTTGGGTTAGAACGTGACAACTATGAACTATCTAGGGGTGGATGACCATATGTTTTGCTATCCAAAAATAGATAAAACTTACAAGAGGGATCCAACGAGATGTTTAGAGCATTTGGTAGAAGTCTAAAGCATATTGGAGCCTTCACCTGCAAGCAGTTTTAAAAACAACATATGTGCAAAAGGGAGCATATAATCATTTCAATGGCTAGCTTACACACAAGGGGTGAACACATAAAAGAATTCAATTTTTTTTTGGTAAAGTTTTGGCATGTAGCTTCAAAAATTCATGCATATGAAGGAAATAACAGGGTATTTAAATAATTTTTCAAGGGGAAGGGGTGGTGAGATGGAGGTGAAATGACATGACATGGAAGCCAAATGTCATGGGTGAGAAATGTGGAAAATCGAGAAAATTCCTCTTGCTTTATCAAAGAAAATGTGTGCACCATGCCTCATTAATTTCCTTGGGTGAGGAGAGTCATCATCCCACTCAAGTAGCATGTGCACACCATGCCTCATTAATTCCCTTAGGTAGGGAGAGTCCTTAACCTTCACAAGTGGCATTAAGAGGCATGGGGGAGGTGAGGGTGCATGGGGATGTTGAAGATAGGGTTAGACTAGTCTAGGATGATGTGGACCTGATCTATGATCCAAGGGTAGGTTAAAGGTGTGTGCATATAGGATAGGTAATGTGCACATAGGCTAGGAGAGGTGGGGTAGTCACATTATTACTAAGGTCTTGTTGTAGGAGAGTGCTTAATGGGGGGAAAGGGGGCTAGAAAGCATAAATTTTAAATTTTTAAGGTTGTATGGTGCAATGATAAAATTTTGGGATTATTTGGGGTATTTGCAAAATTATTAGAATGATCTTAGGAAAATACAAAATTAATACTTTTTAGGTAACTACATTTGCCCCTTTTTTTACCATGTTATGCATGGACATAATGCAATGCAAAAAAATATGATACCGACTAACTAGATTAGCAATGGATGACAATGAATGGGTGATGATGATTGTTGATGGATGACCAAGGATTTTGGCATGCCATGATGATAGATTTAAGGAGACCTAAGATTACATCAAATTAGGGATAATGTAAGATGCATCAATTATGGAATGGAAAAATTCCCTTAAAACTTTACCTTTGATAAATTTATGAGATCATTTGATGTGGTAAGTAGACTAGCCATTTGTAGGTATACTCATGATGCTTCGTTGATGTGTGTGAGTAACTATACAATTATAAGAATGGGGGGTACCCTATGGATTGATTTGGAGTTTGAGTTGAGAAGAGAAGTTATAATTTTAACCCAATAGCGAAGGGCTAATGATAGCTTCGGATAAAGATTTTTGGACATGCTCAATTCCAAAATTGGGTGTTTATCTATTGGATCTTTTTGCAATAAAATTTTGTGGGTGAAGAAATAGGATACGACAATGAAGTGCTTGAAAAATATGTCATTGTGTGATGGAGAAATATTAATGGATGAGTGAAAGAATAAAATTGACAAGGCATAAGAAGAAATATTTTGAAGTTTTGGGATTGTTGGAGGGTACACAGTTTGGAACTATCCACCCTCGGGTGGGTGGAAACTACCTAAAATAGTCATCAATCATATGGTATGATTAGAATTCTATAATATAAAATATGCATCACAGGGCATAAATGCTCATTTACATCTTGTGTTGTAGGAGAATAGAGAGAGAGAGATGTGAGGAAGAATTTGATGTGAAGCTCTTATGAGTGGATGGTTTGAGAGGACAAGATGGCTAGTGGTAGTTTAGGGGTAGGCATGATAGGCTGATGGGGTAGGATGGGAGTGGCAATATGGGTGGGAGACAACAATGTAGGTGACTATTTTTGGCTATGGATGAGAGGCCACCATTTTGTATTTTATGTTGATGTATGTTTGAGGGTGATTTTGACATAGCTTATGAGTATATATTATGATGTGTGATGACATGTTTATGATACATAGATTTACACATATTGTTATGATGATGTGATGCATGATTAATATATATTATTTATGATGTTTATGTATTTTATGTGTATTATGAGAATGTGTATGATTGATAATCTGTGATTGGATGTGTAGACACTAAAATCATGTAAATCTGATTATATTACCAAGACAAGATCTAATTGATACCATATGGTCCCCTTGAGTAACCCTCAAAGGTTTAATAATGGTCCTAACAACTCTAGGAAGGATTTACCCAACTTTTTGAGGTTTTGGGCCCCATAGGAATGATCGTCCCACCCTGGGACAATCATAGTTCATGGCTGTCCCACCCAGGGATGGTGGCAAAGCGGTCGTCCTTGGGTGGGATGACCATAAGGTTTTACTCCCAAAAAGTAAATTTGGCCAAATTTCATCCATAAAATACCATTTTCCCCACCTATTCAAGCATTCAAGTCAAAGGGCATAGAATCCTTATGACATGCTGCATGAGGGAGGCCAAAAAGGGAGATTCTCTTTCCCTCCAATGCATGCTCAATTTCAGACAAGTGACACCTCTTGCCCTCCATGTCCTTGCATGTCCATTTTCCCAAAGATATCATTTGGATATAAAATGGATATATTTTCCATGCAAAATATAGAGAGGAGTTTTGATACATAGCAGCGGAGTGCTACCAATATTTCCCCTCACCTTTTTGTGTCTTTTTCTCTCGAAATCTTTAGCTAGCGAAGGAGGTTTGCGAGTGATATATGAGGTACAATTTGTTTACAAAACCAGATCAATTGAGTGAATTTCACCATAAAATTTTATGACAACACTATTATAAGTGTTTTGTACTAATTCATAGAGTAATTGGTGATAAAATAAGTGCAAAATTGGTGGTCGTCCCACCCCAGGATGGTCCCCATTCTATGACAGTCTTGACCGTACCACCCTGGTATGAGGACAAATATGTGCATGATTTATTTACTTTTATTTTTTAGTTAGATTCTATATTATTATTTGAACATTATATCCAAATTTCATGCATTTTGGATCTATATTGAGTGAGATATCACATTTTTAGTGTTTTGTAGGGTCTTATGTAGGTCTACGGAGCTCATCTGGAGATGCATATGAAAATGTTACTTATTTTGAAAATATTACCATATGGGTTGTCTTGAAATATTTTTTTATATATTATTTCCAAGTTTCATTCATTTTTGATATGTTTAGGTGCATAAATTGCTTGCTTTAGGTTTTGTAGGTTGTAAAAGAACACTGTGATTACGCCATGCCATCAGATGCAATTTTGTTTTTTTTCAGTAATATCTTCCCAAAACCATCCATTTTACATACATATGAAATTTCAAGTAATTTGGAGTTTATTTAGATAGGCATATTGCATATTCATGTTTTCTAGTCTTTTAGTGCTTGTGGGGATTGCATGTTTTCACCATACACACTTGATATTTAATGATTATGGTTTCCTTGTGTGCAGGTGCAGGTCATAAAGCATATAAGAAAGTAGCACAATATCACAAAGGGGCATCATCATAGGTTCATCCACCTCAATTGTGGGTATGAGGAAATACATTGGAAGTGCATGCGAGTTACTTTGAGGATTCAATCCTTGGGCACCATTTTGTAATAATTGTATCGATATTGAGACCTAAATGGGACATATATGTAACCATGGTTTTGAACCATCAAATTAATAGAAATAAACTTCCTTTTATTTCATCTCTTGCAATTTGGTGTCTTTTCCACTCTTACTTGCATGCTTCCATTTTGATGCTCATAACACACTAGTGATAGATGCATATTGTTTAACACTTTTAGGTGCACTATTTTTCCCCTAATTAAGTGGAAATAATGGTGTTATTCTATCCCTATTGAATTTTTAAAGGTTTAACCTTAGTATTTACTTGGTTTCTATTGCAAGTATTGGTCATTCTGGCCTGAAACGGCCTTTGGACTGCTCCTCGTGCCACCCTAGGATGGCAACGCAACTGTCCCACCCTGGGATGGCCACACAACTGTCCCACCATGGGATTGAAGAACATGAACTTATACTGAGAGGGGGGGTGAACAGTATAAGTCTTAACCATTTAATAATTTTAATTTCAGATAGCAGTGGCATCAACACAACATTAAACAAGACAAAAAACATCACATATTGAATACTCATTTTTAATGTGGTTCACCCAGAATGGCTGGGCTACATCCACAAAACTTTTCTCTAAAATATTATCTCAAATTATTTGGGAAACCTTCCCAATTACAAAGTTTATGAGCCTCGGCTCAAAGGAGATACCTTCCCCTAACTCTACTCTGACTGGTGATCCTCTAGAAGACCTCTGCCTCAGCTACCCTTAGAAAATGGAAATCTATCCATAGAAGACACCTGTCTTCCCTACTCTGGCTAGAAACCTTTGTCCTCAACTCTATCACCTCAAAGGTAGTCCTTGAATTTTCACTAAACAGAGTCCTTCGGTCTAGTACAAATGTCCTCTTTCTCTTTCTATGATCTACACCAAACACAGTCCTTCGGTCTGGTACAAATGTCCTCTTCCTCTTTCTCTGGTTTGGGTATAAATATGTCCTCAAATTTGCACCAAAATCTATCCTCAATAGGTCTCTCTACTCAGTTATAGTCGCACTTGGTCGAAACCAACTTTTGCACTGTCTGCACAAACACAATAGCACTTAGCTCTCGACGATTGAACTTCTCACTCTGTGCATCAACTCGCCACTTCTGTGCTATCTACGCTGTTATGGCTGCATCTCGCACACTTCGCTTGATTTGACTCGACTCGCTCTCTATGCACCGTGGACTTAACTTGCACAAGTTCGATCCTTATTCAATTCTTTCAATCTCGAAATAGCCCTCCATTTATAGTATACATTTCAAGAACAAAACTTAAACTATAATCGGCTGTTACCCTAAACTCCGTCGGCTACACAACCCTGAACTTCATCGGCTCAAAGTTAACTCTGTCAACTTCAACCACCTCTGGTTCTGTAGCTTTTCCTGCAAAACTACAACATGTTGCGATATCATGACACCTTTGCAGCCGTACACTTTCTTTTGCCTGTTGTCGCGATATCACGACACTTTTGCTTCTTTAGACTTCCTTTTTGCTTTTGTCGCGATATCATGATATTTTTGATGCCATACATTCTCTCTCCTCTTTGATTCACGAAACTGTGACATGTCACGATATCGCGACATCTTCCTCTGCTGGCACCTTCACTTGCCTTCTGGTCGTGAAACTATGACATGTCATGAAATTGTGACATATTCATCTGCTAGCTTCTTCACTTCTGCCTGTCGCGAACTTGTGACACTTTCTGCATTCGTATGCTTTTCTTTCATTCTATCGTGAAATCGTGACGCTTTCAGCTTCCAAAATCTTTCTTTGCAACCTGTCATGAAATCACTACGCTTCTCATTTAAAACTCTTCCCTTTGCTGCATGTCACAAAATTACGATAGTTCTCACTTCGAGCTTTTTAGCATGTCACGAAATCGTGACAGTCCTCACTTCATATTTTGCAGCATGTCATGAAATCACGACTGTTCTCACTTCAAAATCTGTAGCATGTCATGAAATCATGACACTTTTTGAGATACTTTATCTCTCTTTGAACTTGTCGTGAAATCATGACAATTCACACTACGGACTCTCCCTTCTGCATCATGTCACAAAATCGTGACACTTTTTCATCCGTACAACCTTCCTTGCATTATGTCGCGAAATCGCAACACTTTCCCTTCTTTGCCTTCCTACACTTTTCGAGTCGCGAAAATGCGACATGTCACAAAATCACGACACTTTCCACCTTGCTTTCTTTCTCTGCCAACATGTCACAAAATCGTGACAGTTTTTCCTGCTTCTTCTCTCTCTTCCAACATGTTGCGAAATTGTGACATTTTTGCCAACACTTTCTCTCTCCTCTAACATGTCGCAAAATCGTGACAGTTTTTCCAGCCTGCTGCATACTTTTTCTAACTTGTCTTTTTATTTGATCTTTTGCAAATGGGCTACTATGATCTTCTTGGAAACCCACTGTCCATGCTCTGAATAATCTGACATTAAATCAAATTCCTTCAAGAGCTTCTTGACATCAATGACAACTTCTACACTTGAGCAAAGGCAATGTACCCAAGGTACCCAAAATTTCCAACAATCTCCCCCTTTGTCATTGATGGCAAACCTTTACTAAAAACACATCTCAATAGCCAAAACTGAAACTAGTTGTGCTAACAACTGAGAATCTGCCTTTGAAGTTTTTCTCCCCCTGACTTGAAGCTCTTATCTTCACTTGAAGCTCTCCCCCTTACTCATATCTCTCCCCCTTTGTCATCAATGGCAAAGGGTCACCTTTGGGGCTCGGGACTAAGAAAGAGCCTCTTAGCTTGGTCCCTCCCCCACCTCATGATGAGGTGATTAATTTTGGTGTGGGAGAACAACTCCCAATTTCTCCCTTAGATACTCAAACGTATCTCTTGGAAGAGGTTTGGTGAAGATATCGGCAATCTGCTCTTTAGTAGACACATACTCTAGCTTGACCTCGCTTGTCTTGCACTTTCTCCCTTAGAAAATGATATTTTATGGAAATGTGCTTCGTCCTTGAGTGCATTACCAAATTTTTGGAAATACTTATGGCACTTGTATTATCACAAAGAATGGAGATGGGTTGTTCATGCTTGACTTTGAAATCCTCCATGGTGGTTTTCATCCATAAAACCTGTGTGCACCCAGCCACTGCTGCTATGTATGTAGCCTCTGCTATATATAAGGAAACTGAAGGTTGTTTCTTACTTAGCCAAGAGACCAAAATCTTTCCCAGAAAGAATGCTCCACCACTAGTGCTTTTCCTATCATCAATACTGCCTGCCCAATCTACATCTGTATAAGCTGTGAGGGTGAAATCATCACCTTTGGGATACCAAAGCCCAAAGTCCATAGTGCCCTTCAAATATTTGAATATCCTCTTAACTGCTATAACATGAGATTATTTTGGAGCTGCCTAAAATCTTGCTACTAACCCAATGGCCTCCATGATATTGGTCTGGTAGCTGTACTATATAGTAAACTACCAATCATAGATCTGTACAACCTCTGATCTACCGCTAGAGATTCATCATCTTTACTCAGATTGCACCCTGTAATCATTGGAGTACACACGGGTTTGCTATCCATCATCCCAAATTTATTCAACATTTCTTTGATATACTTTCCTTGAGAGAGAAATATACCATTTTTTTATTGTGCAATCTAAAGACCTAAAAATAATGATAGCTCTCCAATCATAGACATCTCGAATTCCTTCTGCATGGTGTTAGCAAAAACTTTGCACATCTGAGTATTATTTCTCCCAAAAATAATATCATCAACATAGACAACTATAATCAACATATCATCATCTTCATTCTTAATATACAAGTTTTTATCTACCACACCTTTCCTGAAGCCTTTCTCATGAAGATACTCATCAAGTCTTGAGTACCAAGCCTAGGGTGCTTGCTTTAACCCATACAAAGCCTTTTTTAGTTTACACACATAGTCTGACTGTTTTGAGAGAGACACTCCTTCTGGCTGTTCTATGTAGACTTCTTCTACCAACACCCCATTTAGAAAAGCCAACTTTACATCCATTTGATATACCTTGAAATATTTGAAGCTTGAAAAGGCCAAAAACATTCTGATAGCTTCAATATGAGCAACAGGCGCAAACGTCTCTTCAAAATCAATACCTTCTACTTGAGCATAACCTTTACAGACTAACCTAGCTTTGTTTCTGACAATCTTTCCATCCTCATTGAGTTTATTTTTGAATATCCATTTTGTGCCAATGACATTCTTGTCCTTAGGTCTTGGAACCAAATCCCAGGTTTCACTTTTCTCTATTTGATTTAACTCTTCATCCATTGCTTTTACCCAAAATTTATCTGTACATGCTTCACTAAAATCTTTTGGCTCAATCTGAGATAACAATGAAACATTCGTAGAATCATGTGAAGGAATGACTCTTCTTCTTGTTTTCTTGCTATTTGGATCACCAATGATCAAGTCTTTGGGATGATGTTTCTGAACATATCGTGAAGGAGTTTTGGGAAGCAGTTGTTGTCTTTCCTCTTCTTCATCTGAAACCTCTCTGAATTCTTCTTGACAGATTTCATCACCGAGTTCCTTGACTGGTTCTCTTATCCCTATATTTTCATTTACTGTTACATTTATGCTTTCTACAACTGTATGAGTTCTTTTGTTGAAGCATCTGTAGGCATTGCTTCTGCTAGAATATCCAAGAAAAATTCCCTCATCACACCTAGGATCAAACTTACCCAAATTTTGATCTTCCCTTCTGATGAAGCACTTACTCTCGAACACTTTGAAGTATTTTACTGTAGCTAGTCTTCCTTTCCACAACTCATAGGGAGTTTTATGATGATTGACTCGGAGTTGAGCCCTGGTGATGATGTAGACTGCTGTACTGACTACTTCTCTCAAAAAGCCATCTAAAAGTTTTGACTCATTTAACATTGCTCTAGCCATATTTTCAACAATTCTGTTTTTCCTTTCAACTACTCCATTTTGTTGAGGAGTTCTTGCTGCTGAATATTATCTTTTGATTTCGTGTTGCTCATAGTATTTCATAAATTCATTTGAAGTGAACTCTCCTCCTATATCTGATCTTAAGCATTTGATTCTCTTGTCAGTCTCATTTTCAATCATTTCTTTAAAAGCTTTAAATTTTTCAAAAGCTTCAAATTTTTCTTTGAGAAAAGTAACCCAAGTCATTCTAGAATAATCATATATAAACAACATGAAGTAGCTTTCTCCCTGAATGCTCTGAGTTCTGTAGGGCCACACAAATCGGTATGAATAAGATCCAATGGTTTTGAAGAAGTATACCCTTTTGATTTAAAACTGGTTCTCGGGTCTGTTTTCCATGTTGACAAGGACCGCAAATGATGTTATGGGGCCTTTTTATTTTGGGCAAGTCTCTAATTGCTTCCTTGTTACTAATATTGACAAGATTATCAAAGCTCAAATGCCCCAATCTTTTATGCCATAACCAACTCTCATCTTCTTGAGTTAGAAAACACTTTTCCCTTTTTATCTCACTTAGCATGTAAAGATTGTTTGGAGTCCTTGTAGCACTAGCAATGAGTTTTCCATTTTTTTCTTTACTTATCTCACATCTATTTGAAAAGAAAGATACTATGTGCCCTTGATCACAAAGTTGACTCACACTAAGAAGATTATGTCTTAGACCTTCTACATAGAGCACATTTTCTGTTTTGGATTTCCCATCCAAACTAAGAGTCCCTTTACCATAGATTTTAGTGGACCTATTATCTCCAAAACTGACTGTTCCTCTATTTGTTTTTTTTAAGACCAAAAAAATTTCCTTTTCACCAGTCATATGTTTTGAACAACCACTATTAAGATACCATTTTTCTACTTTGTCTTGAGCATGAAAAGCAGTTTGAACTATCATTGACTTAGATTTGATCTCATTCCTCTTTTTAGTGAACTCAAGGCTAAATCTATCCAAACTGCACATCCTTGCTATATGCCCAAAATTCTTGCACTTGTAACACATGATATTTTTATTCATAAGAGGTGCAAACGAGTTAACATTTTCCTTACTGTGGCTATTCAGAGACTTATTGCATTGCATAACTATGTGACCAAATTTCTTACAGGAAAAATAATATCCATGGAAGGTATTATGTAACCTGTTTTGATGCCTTGGATGATTGTTCTTCTTGTGATCAACTGGAATCCACTGCTCTTTAGGATGAAGCTTGACCTTGCTCGTAGACCCTGTTTCATGAATGGTGATACCATCCTTCTTTTGCTTTTCACACGAAGTATTTTGTTTGAGAGTCAACTGTTCCAACTTCACTCTAAGAGACATAATCTCTTCTTCTAGTTTCTCACAATCAACTTCCTTTCCTTTTAGAGCCTCTGTCAAAACCTGTTCAACCTTCTTCCCTTATTTAGCTAGAATTTTGAAGTCTATAACACTTTGAGACAATTATGATCTTGCTATCTCTTCTTCTTGACATTGATGCTTGAGAACAGAACTCTCTTCATTGAATTTCTTAAGCTTTCTCAAAGCCAAGAAGAATTCACCTTTGAGATTGAACTCAACCTCTTCATTTCTTTCTGAATCTGTATGTTCCTCTGAAAGATACTTCTCCAAGTTGTTAGGCTCTTTCTAGAGTGACCCGCTCTAATACCAATTGAAGAACATGAACTTATACTAAGATGGGGGGTGAACAGTATAAGTCTTAACCATTTAATAATTTTAATTTTAGATAGCAGTGGCATCAACACAACATTAAACAAGACAAAAAACATCACACATTGAATACTCATTTTTAACGTGGTTCACCCAGAATGGTTGGGCTGCGTCCACAAAACTTTTCTCTAAAATATTATCTCAAATTCTTTGGGAAACCTTCCCAATTACAAATTTTATGAGCCTCGGCTCAAAGGAGATACCTTCCCCTAACTCTACTCTGACTGGTGATCCTCTAGAAGACCTCTGCCTTAGCTGCCCTTAGAAAATGGAACTCTATCCACAGAAGACACCTGTCTTACCTGCTCTGGCTGGAGACCTCTGTCCTCAACTCTATCACCTCAAAGTTGGTCCTCGAATTTGCACTAAACACAGTCCTTCAATCTAGTACAAATGTCCTCTTTCTCTTTCTCTGATTTGCACCAAACACAGTCCTTCGGTCTGGCACAAATGTCTTCCTCTTTCTCTGGTCTGGGTATAAATCTGTCCTCAAATTTGCACCAAATTCTGTCCTTAATAGGTCTCTCTGCTCAGTTACAGTCGCACTTGGTTGAAACCAACTTTTGCACTGTCTGCACAAACACAGCAGCACTCAGCTCTCAATGATCAAACTTCTCACTTTGTGCATCAACTTGCCTCTTCTGCGCTATCTGCGCTGTTATGGCTGCATCTTGCAAACTTCGCTCGATTCAACTCAACTCGCTCTCTACGCATCATGGACTTAACTTGCACAAGTTTGATCCTTATTAAATTATTTCAATCTCGAAACAACCCTCCTTTTATAGTATAAATTTCAAGAACAAAACTTAAACTATAGTCGGTTGTTACCCTAAACTCGTTGGCTGCACAACCCTAAACTTCATCGGCTCAAAGTTAACTCTGTCGGCTTCAACCGCCTCTGGTTCTGTATCTTTTCTCGCGAAACTACAACATGTCATGATATCATGACACCTTTGTAGCCGTACACTTTATTTTGCCTGTTGTCATGATATCGTGACACTTTTGCTTCTTTAGACTTCCTTTTTGCTTTTATCACGATATCGTGACATTTCTAACACCGTACATTCTCTCTCCTCTTTGAGTCATAAAACTGTGACATGTCACGATATCGCAACATCTTCCTTTGTTGGCACCTTCACTTGCCTTCTGGTCGTGAAAATGTGACATGTCACAAAATCGTGACATCTTCATCTGCTGGCTTCTTCACTTCTACCTATCGTGAACTCGCGACACTTTCTACATCTGTACGCTTTTCTTTCATTCTGTCATGAAATCATGACGCTTTCAGCTTTCGAAAGCTTTCTTTGCAACCTGTCACGAAATCGCTACGCTTCTCATTTAAAACTCTTCCCTTTGCTACATGTCATGAAATCATGACAGTTCTCACTTCGAGCTTTTTAGCATGTCACAAAATATCGACAGTCCTCACTTCGTCTTTTGCAGCATGTCACGAAATCGTGATTGTTCTCACTTCGAACTCTGCAGCATGTTGTGAAATTTTGACACTTTTTGAGATACTTTATCTCTCTTCAAACTTGTCACGAAATCATGACAGTTCACACTGCAGACTCTCCCTTCCGCATCATGTCACAAAATCGTGACACTTTTTTGTCCGTACAACCTTCCTTGCATTATGTCGCGAAATCGTGACACTTTCCCTTCTTTGCCTTCCTGCACTTTTCGAGTCGCAAAAATGCGACATGTTGCAAAATCATGACACTTTACACCTTGCTTTCTTTCTCTACCAACATGTCACAAAATCGTGACAGTTTTGCCTGCTTCTTCTCTCTCTTCCAACATGTCATGAAATCGTGACAGTTTTGCCAGCACTTTCTCTTTCCTCTAACATGTCATGAAATCACGACAGTTTTTCTAGCCTGCTGCATACTTTTTCTAACTTGTCTTTTTCTTTGATATTTTGCAAATGGGCTACTATGATCTTCTTGGAAACCCATTGTCCATGCTCTGAATAATCTGACATTAAATCAAATTCCTTCAAGAGCTTCTTGACATCAATGACAACTTCTACACTTGAGCAAAGGCAATGTACCCAAGGTACCCAAAATTGCCAACAGGGATGTCCATAAAACTAGCATCCATCCCACCCTAGGATGGCCACAAAATAGAGCCTTTTCTGCTTATATTCCAGAAATAGTAGGTTCCTCGGGTGATAAGGTAGGTACCTAAACTTCTATTTTTCTGTTGCACAGTCAAAAATTGCTGAATTTTGATTTTTCTTGCATGCTTTGTTTGCTAGAAAGGTAGAAAGATATTTTACTTTTCTTATAAATGCAAAAATATCAAAAAAAATAAGAAAAATCAAAAGGAAGTTAAGTTATGTTGCCCTTGTATGGTTTTGTTGCATGTAGGCTACCTAATGGGGAGACCATCATTAGGGTTTGCATCTTGTAGGTTTCTTTTTATCTAGATTCTTTTAAAAGCAAAATGTACTTTTGCATGCATTTAGTGAATGATCATCAAATGCTTCATTGTTTACTTTCTTTGGATTAAAAATAACCACACACATCACGATTCACTTAAACACTAGTGAGGTAGATTTCATCACCATCCACTAGTAGATTTCAATGAGGTGGCTTTCATCTCCACCCATTGTCTCAAATCCCATGAACCTTGTTCTTTTCTAAGGCTAGTTCCAATATCCATCATATCCCATGGGTTATAGCACGTATCTCTATTCGAAGAGGTATATCATAGACTATGAGTGAACTGTATGAGGAACTGGTAGGACCTGTGCTCCCTGACCGTGTGTGGAATTCATAACCACATATTATAGGTTGGATTACATGACCATGACTTTCATTTTCGGTTGTCGAGTTATGAGCATATAGGTGAAATCCAATTAAACACACTATTATCATCCAACAAGATTTCAAACACGTGACACAAGGTCAAGTTTACAAACAACACATTTGAAACACACAAAACAACTTAGGGATTCAATATAAAAATTAAAAGAGATAATCACTTGTTTTTATTGAGTGTTTCCTTTCTTGTGTGTTGTTTCATTAAGAATTTGTAAAGGAGATAATCATCTAGGGTTGGTAGAGAGTTACAATGGTGTGCACTCGTAGCCAAGCCCAATCACGGGTGGAAGCTACGAAGATCAAACTAGGAGATATGAGTCATATCTACTTTAGCCCCAAGGATTTGGTCATACCTCCTTGGAGATCCTCTACTCACCCTAGTCCCAAAATAGTGGGGAATGAACCACACCTACAAGGGAGCCCTATGTTGGACACCCCTATGGGTGATGGAACTTACCTGGGAGAGTGTTCCCTGGTATGTAGACACATCACATGCCTTCCTTTATGAAAGGCAACAATGCTCTGAGGCACAAGTAGATAGAGTGGTGCCATGCATCCACATGATTGGTAGGTCTAACATGCCCATTTATGGGCTAAAGCATGACTTCACACATTGGATAGAGTAGGTTGATCATACCTTACCTCTAAATTGCCCTAATAGGTTCAAACAACTTGGGCAACCTGATGAGTATGATACTCATCGCTCTGGGTGAGCAAACTCCACCCTTCTCTTCCTCATTAATGAAGTAAGAAATGAGGAAATCCTTGATTATCATCAAGAGTAGTATACTACACACGAACGATGTGCCTCTACGTCCACTGAGTATAATCAGCATATACTCAGGCCCAAACCTCAAGTAAATGTAATGGCCCTCGATTGCTGAAAGCACATGATGGATATGGTAGATTATCTTGAATGAGGTTGGCCTTAGGGTGAGATACCTAGGCCTCCTAGGCCCCACAAAATAGAATAGATCAATCAAGTAGTTGCACTATATGTAGAATGCCAAGCACAGTTCAAGAAACTTTAGTGAGACAAAGAAAAACTAGACCGCTTGCATCAACTTGAGAAATAGAGTCAAATGACAAACCAACGAGCTATTCTAGAAAAATTTATGTGAGAGGATCCCTACCCCTAGAACCTATAGACAAGAAGTCCAATCAAGGCAACCCATGCTCATTTGATATAGGTCTCCTAGGCCTTATCCAATATTGCCTCCATGGCCTCTTAGGCTAGATCAAGACTTGCCTCCTAGGCCAAACATAGGGCACCCACAGTAGGTAGGTATCCCTATTTATAGACCAGCTCGAGAGATGCCCTATGGAGATTACACCAAGCATGATCCAAAAGTAGAATGTTTGAAAATACCTTACCAAGGTGGGGGGTGACATGCAACCAAAATAGGTTTGAGAATCCTCGTCCTCCATCGCAGGTTAAGAGCAAAGAAGAGGAGATCAAATTGTCCTATGCATATAAGGTACTAATAGAGTTCCTAGAGTTGGTATAGAACAAGACCTCTAGATTTGGATCTCAAAAGCCCATGCAGTTAGCCCCTTCATCCTTTAGTTCCTACCCCTCCCTATCAAGAGTAGTTTAATATACCTCAGTTGGCTACCTTTAAGGGAGAGGAAGATGCGCAGGAGCATGTTACAAAGTTCCTGAGTCAATATTTTGGCATCTAGGATAATGATTCTTTGTTTTTGTAGATATTCATGACTACTCTCTCTATCTCAACCATGGAGTGGTTTACCCAACTCCTGAAGCATAGCATCCATAATTTGGATCAACTTGTAGATGCATTCCTAGAATGATTTACCTTTAACACCAAGAGGAAGGCGATGATAGATGATCTCACTGGGTTGAAACAATATGACAATGAGTCAATAGAAAATTATGGCAATAGGTGGTGAGTGTTGCTTGCCAAGCTACCTTATATACTCCCCATGTGAAGGTTGACTTAGATGTTTACCAAGATCTACCTAGATCCGATCTCCTTGTTGTTGCAATTGCAACAATATCTAACTCTTGAATATGTCCTAGCATAGACTAGGACCATTGAAGACATCAAGATTCAAGAGGGAGATATTGCAAAGCCTCTCAAGAAGGAGTGGAACAAGAATGCTAAGAATAGGTCAGTGTAGCCTAAGCCAACAATAGTCAATCAAGTTTCCATAAGCATCCCAGGGCCAGCACAATCCACACTACCTCAAAAGCCTAATTATCAAGCCATACCTAGGAACTATGGCAAGGACAATTAGAATAATCAAGGGTAAAATAAACAATGTCATCCAAAGTGATATTTCATGCCCATTATAGAGTCTATGGACTTGTTGTTTGAGCACCTCATAGCGGTTAACTCGATCAATCTACTTGATAGTCGACTTATCGACCCAAATGCACCAAATTCCAAAGGGTATAAAGAAGACCTATATTGCAAATTTCATAGGTAAAATGGGCATGACGTGCAGATGTGCTATAAGTTCAAGCATTTGGTGCAAGACATGATCGATAGGAACTCCCTTCAGGTAGATAAACCTATCGTGCAAAACAACCAATAGATGGAGGTGTTTAAAGACCCCTTACCTGCCCATGTAGAGCAGGCCAAGCCAGTGCCCCAGGTAAATGAGGTTCATCATGCCCCCCAAGTAAGGGTATGTCAACATGATCATCATTGAAATGAGGAATAGGTGATACCCAAGTTTAGTCGTACCACTAGTAGCTCAGAGCAATGTTCCTTTGACATCGTAGCCCTTACCGCCTCCTGTGATGAGCCTCCCACCTAGGCTATTGGTCAAAATCAAGAGCAAGCTCGCTTAGATCCTGAGAATGAAATTTGCTTGACTCTCCATCTATGATATCATTCAGTAATCACCACCTCATAGAGAAGCTTTAATGGAGATCCTTAAGGTGATAGAGCTTTAGCCCCAGGAGTCTAACTCCAACAATTTTGTGGGGCATGTGCGGCAATGCATGAAACCAATGATTATCTTTTGAGAAGATGAACTTAAACGAGTTCCAAATGATATGGTGGATCCTACCTTGCACATCATCACATGTGTAAATAGAAAATTGTATAAGAGAGTGTTGATCGACACTGGGTCTTTGAGTAACATCATCACTACAACAACTCTCAAGCATATGAAGCTCCCAACATCCCATATTGTCATGTCTACCTACACCCTTCAAGAATTCAATGATGCCATATGCTCAATAGTTGGTACAATAGTATTAACCATTCTGGTAGGGCAAAAGACCATACCGAAATTGTGCCACATCTTGGAGGGTGATATGGCATACAATATGCAGACCTTGGATCAGGGACATGAATTGTGTCCCTTCCATTGCTCATCAATGCCTCAAATACACTTATGAAGGGCAATTTCATGTCATCCCCATGGACCTAGAACCCTTCAAGTACTGCAACATGGTGCAGAAGCTCCTGTTGTGGCTAATCCACAACACACCCCAAAATTGGGGACCCACCTTTTTACATGCTTTCAAAGAAAACTGCAGTAGACCAGATGCTAAAAAAAAATCAAGAAAAAGCAAAAAATTTCACTAAGTTGAAAAAGTGTCATGATATCGTGACATGTCGCTCTGTCGCGGCCAAAATTTGTCACGATATCGCGACATGTCGCTCCATCACTGCCGAAATGAAAAAGTGTCGCGATATCGTAACATGTTGCTTCGTCGCTGGCAAAAATGAAAAAGTGTCGTGATATCGCAACATGTCGTGTTTTCGCGGCCCAGGCAAGCAGGAAGAGGCTTTGATGAAAAATTTTCGTGATTTCGTGACGTGTTGTGAAATTGCGGTCCAAAGAGGAGAGAGAAAGGCAAAATGGAAAATTGTAGTGAAATCATGACATGTCACAAAATTGTGGTCAAGACAGTAAAACGGGGCACGAAGCAGAAAAGCGTAGCAAAATCGTGACGTGTCACAAAATTGCGGTCAACGCAATCAAAGGCAGCAGGTGGGCGGAACCATAGCGAAATTGTGACGTGTCACAAAATCATGGTCAACGCAGTCAAAGGCAGCAGGTGGGCGAAACTGTTGCGAAATCGCGACGTGTTTGATTTTCGTGGCTTCAAACGGGCAGAAGGCATAAAATATAAAATGGTCACGAAATCGCGACAAAATCGAGCCAAAGGCGATAAGGCCTAGCAGTGTAGCAAAATCATGACGAGAACTAACACAAAGCGCATAAGTCGAAAGGCATCGCAAAATCATGATGCGTCACGTTTTCGCGGCGCGGGTGGATTAAAAGGCCTAAGTGGTAAAAGGCATAGCGATATCGTGCAACTTTTGAGGAAACGTTCCAGCCAGACAAAGACGTCGCGAAATCATGACAGAAAGTGAAGACCATGCAGAGGGCAAAAAATGGTAGCAATTTTGTGACACTTTATTGAAAAGAGACTAAGTGCGAAAAACTTGTAGCGAAATCGTGACATGTCAAATTTTCGCTGTGCATGAAGGAAAGAAAGGCTGCTAACAGAAAAACGTCGCGATATCACGACATGTCTCATTTTTGCTGTGCATAAAAGCGGACAAGGCTGTTGGCAGGAAAATGTCACGATATCGCGACATGTCACGTTTTCGCGATGACAGTAAGGGAGCAAAGCTACATGCTATTTTGGTCATGATTTACATGGGGCCATTACAAAACATGCAAAAAAGTGTGAAACACGTGGCATACATGTGTAAAGGCTGCAGAGGCATTACAGTTTGCAGAGAACATCTCGAGCACAAAATCAAAAGCAATGAAAAGGCGGGGAAGGTGAAACGAAGCAATCTGGAAGACAAAACGAACCGTCATGGAAGGAGAAGCAGTTTGCCAGCAAGTATAAAATGCAGAGGCACAGATTGATACAGAGTCGAAAACTGTTGTGAGCGGGTTGCAGATTAGAGAATGATCAGCCATTCTGAGCCTGCTATGGAGTGCTTTTCTTCCACCTTTTGCTGGTTTTGAGAAAAAACCAGATATTCTGCTATTGTAATAGGACACATTATTTTTAATGCAGAATTGTTCAAAAATTTGCATTTTATGGGCAAGAAAGGATGAGAAATTTTTTGCATGCTTCATTTTAACTGTTCTATGTTCCTCCTTTTAGATTTCAGATTTGTATATGAAATTTATGCCATTTTTTTGGATTATTTCATGTGAATGTCTACAATCTGGAAATTACTTTAAACCTTAGAAGCCAACACCTAGTTTACTTTGATTGTGTTTGTTTTGCAGGTCAAATAAGCTAGGTTGCATGTACGAAACTCTCACGTATTCGGTTTTGTCGGAATAGGATAGCATCAGACTGAACGTGTTCTATTTTAATTTTTTGCATTTTATTTTATTTTTCCCGAAGGTTCAACTTAGTTAAAATAAATATTTAAAAAATTACAAAATCTAAAAGAAAAATGAACAATCACTAAGCTGCATGATGGAATAAACCAACATTGCCCCTTGTTTATAGTTACTTGCAATCACTAAGGTGTTCCAAGAATTTAAATTGAATATCTTTATTTGAGATCACTAATACACAGTTGCAAATGCTAATACAGCGGAGACCTTGGAGAAGTTGGTTATTTAACTTTTTTGCAAGAGGGTATTTGAAGTCCAAATCCTAAGGAAGAGTGTAATTTCACAAGTGTGTGAAAAATACCACTCAACATTTTGGTGCTAGGAGGGCCTGAACCGGTTTTGATTTAAATGCTATAGGGATTTAAATTTTTAATATTTCATGCCCTATTGATTATTATCTTTAGCCCTCTTTTAATATTACAACTCTGTACTATTAAAAGGAGGACATGAATTGCTATGCATTGTTCTAACACTTTGATTGTTCATACAGGAATAATGTGATTTAATTTAATTTAAAAAAAAAATTAAAAATAATAATAATAATAATAATAATAAATAAAAAATTGGGTATTAAAGTTATATTATTGAAGATTCACTAATGGCTATGTTTTCACCGTGGATGACAGGTAGCCCATTGAACATACCAGGAGTTCAAAATTATTTTCCCGCTGGTTTTGAGAGATGTCTTCCTCGATTTTTGTCTAACGGGACAAGTACTGCAGGAGAACACATTCAAGCATTCAAATTTGTTGTGAATCACTTAACAATTTGGCATGATGATGTTGTTTGTAAAATGTTCCCTTACACCTTGGACAAAGTGGCATTTGATTGGTTTAAAAGTCTGCCTTTAGGATCTATCACTTCTTGGGCTCAGCTAGATGCAGCACTTATTAATCAATTCAAAAAAGAGCAAGTTGACCCAATCCGCATGTATGAGCAGTTTGTCACTATTAAAAAAGGACCAGGTGAAAATGTGAAGTCATTTTCTGAAAAGTTCTTTGGATTATATGCTCAATTAGTGACATTTTATGCTCTTCAAGAAGAAATGGCTCTCCAAATATATGTAAATGCTCTTGACCCACTCATTTCCACATATTTGCGAGGGATGCCTCAAATCACATCTTTGACACAAGCCTATACTCAAGCAATGGCAATTGAGCAACAATTGAGTTGTCAAAATTATGGTGGGGCTTTTGGATCGTATAATCTTCAATAATTTAATACATCCTTTACCCATCCAATGATTTATCCACCTCAACCAAATTCAAGTGTGAATCAATTTCAGAATCAACAATCATTCCCAAGCTTCAATCAATTTCAAAATCCTCAACCTACTATGCAAGATCAACCATCTTTCTTAAGTATGAATCAACTTCAAAATACTCATCTTGATTCAAAGGATATTTCTAAAATCAATTTTAATGATTTTCATAAGAATATGATTCTAGGCAAGGGAGGAGAACTAGATCCAACTAGTATTGAAACATGTGACAAATTGGAAACCCTTGACTCAACAAAAGATGAATTTTATGAGGATGAATCTGTTTCGGATGACATTGTTGAAAATGATGACCAAGAGGATCCACACCTTCCAAATTGTGATAAAATTGAATCATGGGTTACACATGTCGATTATGATAGCCTTATCAATTTGAATACAAGCAATAACCCAATTTTGGAAGTAATTGAACCATCTAAGGAAGGTGAAGATAAATTTGATGAGAAACATGTTAATGAATCAAAAGATGAAGAAGAAATAGTTGAGCATCACAATTTGATTTTGAAAGATGATCATTATAATTCTTGGGAAGAGTATGCTCACTCCAAAACTGCTAATGAAGTTTGTGTGCCTATTGATATGCATGATGATATAATTGCCCTTTCACATGAGGATATTACAAGTCCTGTGCAATCTGAAAATGTTTTGGAAGAAGGATTGGAATCTCATCAAAAGTTGGATAAGGATAATGATTTTACTACCATGGATGAAGAAGGAGAATCAATTATTTGTGTTCCTCTTGAGGGGCAAGAAATAAAAAATCTTGATCCACCTATTGATTCTACAATGTCTATGCCATCTCAAAATGATGAAATTACAAATCCTAAGTGGTGTGGGTTTGATACTATTGATGATCCTAATGAAAATATGGATTTTGAGGCAACTCAAGCCATTGATCAGGGAAAGGTGTCATGTGACACATATTTTGAAGAATTAGGCTCTTGTTTTGAAAAGGATGGACGCATGTTTGATTGGGTGCCTAACTTTGGTGTTTTTGAACAGGTGTTGGATGATGAAGAAGACAATGAAGAAAAAGAAAAAGCTACTAACAATCATCAAGTTGTGACAAATTATAATCATGATGGGTTGAGTATGGGTGACAAAGTGAAATATCTACCTTTGGTAGTGTTGGTCCGACTTTTATACACACCCTGTGAAGGATGAGCACAAAACTCTGATAACACTTATACGGGATAAATCCCACTCACTTTAGGATCTAGCTGGTTATCCAAGGTGTGAGTTACAGAGTCGGGTCGAATGTCAATTCACTCTTTTTCGCTTCTGGAATAGATTTCAATATGGACTGTCTGTACCTTACAACGGGCTCACTGAACTTGCTCAGTAATGTTCAGAAGTTGTCACTTGTTGACAATCAGATTTAAAATTAATTCTTTGATCTAGCTCTCATGGGTCAATGATTTAAATAAAAGACAAATAAAGAAAATAAAAATGGATCATTTCACGGTAAAACAAAGAGGGTAGGGTAAGGCAGAAAGAGAAGTTTATCAAACTTAACTGTAAAACCTAAACTACCAATTTTATTTATACTATCAGCTTCACAACAGAACAAATCAAAGAAGAAAGTGTCCAGTTTTCTAAGATCACTTTCTACTAAGAGCAGAAGGCAGAGATGGAACAGATCTAACAGAAAATTATAAACCGAAGGGAAGTCGGTTAAAATTGATATCTTTCATCGGTAGCCTAGCTCGCACAGTGAGGACAGAGCAATTAGAACAAACTTGAACCTTAAATCTGTAATTTTCCCTAGTATACAATAGAACAAATGAAGCCTAACAGCATATTTAATCTTGATAACACCGATTTATAGCATATATCTAATAAACTTTAATGAAACGGATAACAAAAGAAGATGAACTTATCACAATCTGCAAAAGATTAGGCTCCTGGCCATGCTATCACAGAAAACAAAAGCACATCAACTCCAAGTCCAGAAATAAAGTATTTAACAATATTTGCAAGAAATTGCTTCAATAGTCTTTTATTTCTAAGTTTTCGCCTCCTGCGATTACATTGAGAAGAAGTATTTATAGACTCAGGACAGACCCTGATCTTTTCAAAAATATCTTCCTCTCAAACCCTAAATCTTATCATCTCAAACCCTAGGACCCGGGTTTTACAATATAAAGCCATTTAAAACAAAGTCCGGATAAAACTTAACCATTCTGCAAATCAGTGCAATCAGTTGCCATAAATGGAGAAGATAGAATTCGAATGCCACTTGCATTCACCCGCAACTGTAAATAAATGCCCTCATTAATTCCCTCGGGTAAGCTGGATGAGTCACCACTTCTCCGACATTTCATCTCCGTAGAGCCATCCGTGAGTTGAAAATATCTGCACGCCATTAATTCTGCCATAAATCTTCATTAAATGCATTCATCGGCAAAATCCGGCAACTGTGTGCATATATTTTCATTTCCCGGCCAATTCTCGACATATTCCACTATGGGCAGCTGCTTAGTCACCGTAAAGTCTCTTTGCAGCCAGATCTAAAAAAATTGGATGAACAGCAATTTCGGCATCTTTCCTTTCAATATGGCCTTCTTTGATTAATTTGCATTCGACTTTGTCTTTATGGCCATTTCTCCGTTATCCTGTAAGTGCCAGATGGCTTCCTGCATGAAAGGACAAAAGATGGATTAGTATTTTAAAAATATTAAATCAAAACTTTAATTATTAAATCAGATTAAAAACCCTAAAGTTTACTTGCATGTCGGCCTTATTTATCTGATACGTGGCCTGCAGTGCTTTGACACGTGTCACAGAATCGTGACACGTGTCCATTTCCAGCTGTCTTGCATTTCTGGCTCTTTGCTGTCAAGGTCGCGAAAATGCGACATGTCGCGATTTCGTGACATGTCACAAAATCGCGACCTGCTTCTCTGTCGCTGCCCTTCTGCTCACATATGCCACGAAAACGCGACATGTCACGATTTCGCGACATGTCACGAAATCGTGACATCCCCCCTTGCTGCGCAACTTTTCTCTGCCAAGACCGCAAAAACGTGACATGTCGCGATTTCGCGACATGTCACGAAATCGCGCACTGCTTCTCCTTTTCGGCACTTTCTTCCCTGCAAGCCGCGAAATCGTGACCCTTCCTGGCCACCATATAACTTTCTCTGCAGTGTCGCAATTTTGCGACGTGCATCTTGCCTTAGCTATTTTTGGGTAACCTTTCTTTGCCTTTACAACAACGAGCAACTTTTTTTTCTTTCTTTCTTCCCTTGCGACCTTGCCTTGCTGGCCTTGGCACTTCTTCGCATTGTGTCACGATTTCACGACACCTTCTTCGTTCTGAGCCTTTCCTCTCCAACACGTCGCGATTTCACGACGTCGCGAAATCGCGACGTCACGATTTCGTGACCTTTTGATGCCTTAGACTTTTTTGAACTTTGATTTCTCTTTTTGCTTCCTTTACTTGGACCTGTCGCGATTTCGCGACATGTCGCGAAATCGCGACGTCCTACCACCCCCTTTAAATCACATCGCGATGTCGCAATTTCGCTATAGTTTTCGCCTTTGCTTCCTTTTCACCTGTCATGAAAATGCGACATGTCGCGATTTCATGACATGTCACGAAATCGTGACCATTTCATGCCTTAGTCGATTTTTCTCTCTCTCAGCCACGAAAATGCGACATGTCGCGATTTCGCGACATGTCGCACGACTTGCCTTTCTCTCTCCTAGCCGGTAGCGATATCGTGACATTTCCAAAAATGGAAAGTGTCACGATTTCGCTACGCTTCTGGGACTTGGCGGATTTTCTGAAAACCTGTCGCGATTTCACGACATTTCCATAAATGGAAGTGTCGCGATTTCGTGACTTTGCCAAAAAAGGAAAGTTTTGATTTTCAATGAATTTATCTATCTGTTTTCTGCATTTTTTTCGTACCGGTGTAAGATTTTCTTTATCCATGAATGATTCTAGCATGTAAAAAGTGAAGTCTGAGATAACAAAGCCAGAATGCAAGAAAACTTGGATAAAGAAACAGGCAAAACTTGAAGAAGAAAGAGGCAAGTAAAAATTGGAATTAAAACATGAAAATCATCAAGAGGGTCCCTACTGCAAAATGAAAGCTCAATGTTTTCAAAGGATGGAAAATTATTTTTCAGTGGGGGTGTGTTGCTTCTCAACAAATGGCGATATCTGCGGGTAAAATAGTAGCATTATTTTAGAACCCAGGACTCTAGTTTCAAAACAACATAGACCATGCATCAAGCCTTGCCACAGATATTCTTCAAAATAAATTGACTACTAACTGATAGTTGTTAAAATTTCCCAAGGACATACTAGGCTGAATTACTTAAGGAAGATTTCTGATGTGCAATTACAAGGGTATAAAACTTTCTTCAAGAATGACTGGATCGAATGTTGAACTCGGGATTGATCAGCTTTTCTAGATTGTAAAAAGGGGAAACCGAGTAGAGCTCTGTTTACTAGTTTAGCCTTTTACAGCCCCGACAGAGTTACCCTTTAGATTTACACGACCCAAATTTACAACTGTAAGGTAGAATCTACAACTTGGTAGAAGAAAAATATCTTTTGAAATCTTGGCTGCCTCTTTCATTATATAACTCTCTTTTTTTTCTTTTTTCTTTTTTTATCTCTTTTTTTTTTTTATATATATATATTGGAAATAACAGAGTGCCAATTCAACTTACATCTCTTTCTTTTGAAATACATCAACATCTGAAAAGCCTTAGAAAGAATAACAATTTTCTTTTAACATTTCATCAATCTGGAACTGCTTCAGCCTAGGCAGTGATAGCCTCTATAGATACTCAAATAATTACATGAATCATAGTCCCCTCTTATAACCAACTTTTCTTGGATTCCCGGGAGTTCCTCCACCCAAACGACATAGCGGTTTCTTTATAATTAAAACAACTGTGGCAAGCAAGACACAAAATCCAATCATCCTTCCACTATTGTTCTGACTAAAAAAATAGTTCCACTGTTCAGTTCAAACGAGACTATCTCACACTTGTGATAATGAACACTGGATTGATCAGCTCAGAATAAAAACAATTTTTGGAAGGTCGACCTCTTTTATGAATGCTCGAGGCAAAGGCTAAAGAACAGAATTTTAAAAGCCAAAGAACTTTGTACGAGACTTCCAAGGATAAACACGAGGCCTCTAAAAACAAAATAAAATAAAACCGCACGAGACTTTAAAATAAAAGCGTACTAGGCAAAGCAAACAAAACTGCGGGGTTATTTACAAAGGAAACAAAATAAAAGCTGTACGAGCAATTAAAGGAAATGAAATAAAACAAGACTGTAGAGCTATTTACAAAGAAAATAAACTGCACAGACCTTAAATAAAATATAAAATACAGAACTTTAAAATAAAACAACTGCTGTACAGACAGCACAGGAAATAGAATACATAAATGTATAGACCTGAAAGGAAATAAAACTGCAAGGTTATTTACAAAGGAAAAAAATACAGAACTTCAAGACAGACTGAAATTGCACAGACAAATTAGGATTAAATAAATAAAAAGAACACTGCACAGACATTTAAAAACAAATTAAAACAAAGCAACTAAAAATGTACAAGCAATTAAAACTAAAGCTAAAAACTGTACAGGCAGATAGAATTAAAATAATTAAACAAACTGCATAGACACCTAAAAGTAAACTAAACTAACAACTGTACAGACATGAAAGGTAAACTAAACTAAACAATTGTACAGGCAGCTGCAAAGTTATTTACAATGTATACACATGTTACAACTTCTTTATGACTCATTCAAATGATACATTGGATGGAACAGCCGAGAAATAATGTTTTAAGTACTGACCATTAACAGGGAGGTCCAAAAAATTACCATCAAGGTCTTGTAATCGAAATGCATTGTTACCCAGAATCTCAGCAATCTGGTAGGGGCCTATCCATAGTGGCTGCAACTTTGTATGCTTACCCTTCTTCTCATGGGCCTTGTCCCATAGAAGCACCAAGTCTGCCAGTCTGAAAGCTTTCACTTTGGCCCTCTTGTCAAACCAGCGCTTGACGGTTTCTTGGTGCCGACTGAAGTGTTCCAGGGCTTGGAGTCTTTCATCCTGCAAGTTAGTTAGATCTAAAACACGAGCCTCTGCATCAGCTTGATCCTCAAAATAGTCTAAGACAAATTGGTAAGTAGGTAACTTCAGAGAGATGGGAACAATTGGCTGGGTACCATACAGCAAAGCAAAAGGAGAAGTTTTAAGAGCCACTTTATATTTTATCCGGTCAGCCCAAAGTGCATATTTCAATAATGTATGCCACTGCCTGGGTTTATCTGCTGCAGATTTCTTGATGGCATTCATTAAATTCTTGTTTGTGGACTCAGCCAGTCCATTGCCTTGGGGATAATAGTTGGATGAGAATCTGATAACTATCCCCATCTGGTATGCCCATTCTGCAAACTCCAATGATTGGAAGGCTGGTCCATTATCACACACCAAATTCAGAGGAACCCCAAACCTAGTTATGATATTTAATTCTAGAAATTCAATGACTTCATGAGTTGTACTTCTTGTGGTGGCTGTTGCTTCAACCCATCTTGTGTAGTAATCAGTAGATGTCAGAACATACTTATGCCCTGCTGAAGAATTTGGATTAATCACTCCCACAAAATCAAGTCCCCACTTCATGAAAGGTTTATTTATTACAACAGGTTGCAATGGGAGAGCCCGGTTGGCCTCTTTGGCTGCAAAAGTTTGGCACTGATGGCAGGTTCTTACATGTTGATGTGCATCTTTAAATAGTGTAGGCCGATAATAGCCTGCTCTCAATATTTTATGCGCAGTAGCAGATCCTGATGAATGCCCTGCCCCTAACTTTTCATGAAAACTGGACATGACTTCATTGACTTCACTCGGAGAAATGCATCTTAGGAAAATGCCAGCATAATTCTCTCTGTACAAATTACCTGCTTTGAGGAGATAATGAGCAGCTTTCAGTTTTAATGCTCTCCTTTGGGTTCTGTTCAAGTGAGACGGGCAAATTCCAAATTACAACAGATGAGTAATATCCCCATACCAGTCATCAGATTCAGAATTTAACTGATTAACTTCTTCCCGTACAGGTACTTCGGCAATGTGTCGGGACAAACCAAGTCCTCTGATCAATTTAGCAGGCCGAATCTCTAAGTCATACTCTTGCAGCCTTGTAACCCAATTACCTCTCAATTCACCCAATTCATTCTGACTTAGAAGGTATTTAACAGCTGGGTCTGGAACTATAGCATGAATTCTGCTTCTTAATATATAGTGCCTGAACTGCTTAACCGCTCTCACCAAGGCATAAGCTTGTTTGTCTAAACGAGAATATTTCAGCTCAGCCCCCTTCAAATTGGTACTCTTGAAAGCAATTGGATGTTCTCCGGTTTCCCTCCGTTGGGTCAGAACTACAGCAAGTGTATGTTCAGAAGAAAAGGTGTACAGATAAAAATCTGCACTGAAATCTGGGCTTACCAGAACTGGTGCTTGTTTGATGGCTGTCTTGATTTCTTGGAAGGCTGTCTTAGCTTCTGTGGTCCAGACAATCTGAGCAGTTTGCTTTAGCATGTCATTCATTGGCTTGACTATCTCTGCAAAACCGGAGATGAACTTCTTGACAAAGTTAATTTTTCCAAAGAAGGACCTCAACTCTTTCTTGGAGTTGGGAAATGGTATGCCGGATATGGCTTCAACTCTGCCCGGATCCATGGAAATGCCATCTTTTGTGACCAAGTGCCCAAGGAGCTTTCCTTCTGTTACACCAAAAATGCACTTCTTCGGATTCAAAGAAATGCCAAACTCCCTGCATTTATTAAACACAGACTCCAAGTGTTTTACATGGTCAAACCGAGATTTGGAGAAGACTGTTAAATCATCCATGTAAACAACAATACATTTACCCATAAGGCCCTTGAAGGCATGATCCATTGCTCGTTGAAATGTAGCTCCGGCATTTATTAATCCAAATGGCATCCTCTTGTAAGCAAAAGTTCCCCACTTAGTTGTGAAAGCAGTCTTCATTATGTCTTCCTTCTCAACCAATATCTGATTGTACCCTGAGAAACCATCCGGGGAAAGACATCATCTCCGAACCATTGACAATCTGCAAGCACCTCATCCATGGAAGGCAGAGGGTAATTATCCTTTTCAGATGCCTTGTTTAAATTTCTAAAATCCACACACGGGCGGATCTCTCCATTTTCTTTCGGATCGGCACCGGATTGGCCACCCAAGTAGAATGCCTGATGGGAAAAATAATGGCTGCACTCAATAGCTTTTCTACTTCTTTCTGGATGAGGGGCTCTAAAAAAGCATTGACATGCCTCTATTTTTGCCCGAAAGGTTTGCAGAATTCTTTTAAAGGTATAATGTGAGTGTAAACTTTAGGATCAAATACCTTTAAGTCTTTGTATGACCAGGCCATAACATCCTTGGACCTGTGAAGAAAATCAATCATACTTCTTTTTATTTCTGGATCACAGTTCTTAGCCAACTTGATGTGCATGGGATCTTCTTCAGTCCCTATGTTCAGGTCTTCAGTCTCACTGTCTGTGGCACCCACATAATCCTCAGAATTCACCTTTTGCTTGATTTTGTCAACATCAAAGAGCCGCTCCAGCTCCACCATCCCTTTTGGAATTCTGTTGTCCTTCAACCTCATTATTCCCCTGTCATCATCTAACTATTCCAGCAGGGTATCCCTTTGGCCCTCATCAATTATAGCATTTTCAAATGTGTTAGTACTCTGCAAAAAGTTTACAATATGTTGATCATCAGAGAAAACTTGAAAATTATCTATATTGTTTGGAACTGAAGGACAAGGGACTAACTCAATTGAAAACTTGTTCCATTTAAATTCTTCCAATGGCTTTAAACTTGCAGCTGAAGAAGCCAAGACATCTGCATGGGAGTTCTGCTCTCTGGGTATATGTGTCAGATTAAAAGCATCAAAGTCTTCTACAAGATCCCAAGCCCGATGTTTGTATCCTTTTAAATAAGATGCTTTACACTGGAATTTACCCTTGACTTGATTTGCCACTAATTCTGAATCAGTAAAAACTTGAATATTTCTTGCTCCTTTGTCCAAAGCAAATTTCAAACCTAATACCAGAGCTTCATACTCTGCTAAATTATTTGTACACGGGAACTGTAGGCGGTAAGACATAAAATATGTCTGACTTTCAGGCCCTTTGAGGACTACCCCTATTCCAAAACCCTGTTTAGATCTAGCCCCATCCACATGAAGTGTCCAGACTTCATTAGTATGTACAGGATGGGCTTTATTAAACTTGTTATTTTGCCCAGTTGTTAAATTGTAGACTCCAATATCTACCTCTGCAATATTTACAGTTTCATTCTCTGCATTGTACTCAGTAATTGTATGCTTGTACCTGGGTTCTCTTTCAACCCGTAATTGATTTGCCACTCCTTTCCACGGCAACCACATGTGTGAAAAATCTGTTGCCAAGTATCCGTTCAGAGATCTCGACCAATCTCTACTCAACAGCATCCCGTACCCCACAGGGATATCCACAACCTGAATTTCAATTTTATGTTGAGCCCTTGGCTCAGATGCTAATTGGATATGAATATTTTGAAGCTCTCCAACAACTTTAACCTCTGATTTGTCCAATTGGACAACTCTCCTTTCAGACTTCATTGGGGTCAGACCCAAGCTATTGACAAATGGCCAAAGGCATAACATTTGCAGATGCACCTGAATCTACCAAACAATTATGTAAGTTCTTCCCAAAAATACGGACGATCAGTAAAAAGGGGGAACTTCAGTTTTTTCTTTGTACATGGCTAGATTGGCATGTGCTATTTTCTTTCCTTTGTCCACGAGTTTAGTAGTGGGCCAGAGTATGTTTTTATCAGATTGTCTCTCTGCTCTGAAATCTGTGCCAGCTCATGCAGAGTAATGTTGGCCTTAATATTTTTCATATCCTCCACTATGTTATATCCTTTGTTAAGTGGAGGGACAAAAGCATCTGGTCCTCTCAAATTCCCTCCTTTTGGTGGAGATGGATTATTGCTTGGAGAGGGGTCGGGAGGAACATTGTGAGAGTTGTCCGGAGGAGTTGATGTAGTATTAGGCTCCGGATTCCTATTTCTCAGGTTGTAATTATCTCTTATGTACTGCTGGAAAGCTCGCACCTCATCCATAGGCATTTCAACTACATTCTCAGATTCATCCGGGAAAGTGAAAGAATCCAGGACCATAGCTGCACTTGTTGCTCGGATGAACTTGGGCCATCAGCAGTTCTTTGATTTTTAGGGGAGATCAAATCTCCAGGACAAAGCTTCAAATGCATTGCAAAATTCCAGACAATCCAACTCCCCATGCTGTGAAGTGGCATGTATTCTGCACCAGTTGGGCAGAGCTAAATCACAAATGTTCACATCATGGCCTTTGCCCTTGTAATCTTTATTAGGTTCATATGGGGGCCTGTTGAATCTGTTTGGTTGATATGAATATCTGTTGGAGTTGTCCCCTGTAGAAACTTGCCTTTTAAAACTCAAGAAATCATTGGCCAGCTTCCGAACAATCTTTGAGACTTCTTCCACTCTTGCATTGTCAACCTCTTTGCCTGGGTGTTGTACATTCTCAACAGGTGCTACAGCCAGTGGATTTGCTGATGGTAGAGTTCGACAAAGCTGGCAACATTACTCGATGTGGAATGGGATTGAACACAGGGGAAGCTTGTGCAACTAAAGGAATTTTTTGAGCATTTAAGGGTTGGGGTCCCAACTGTCTTTCCAGAATCAAAGCCTCTTTATAAGCTTCTGTCAAATTAGTAACAGTGGGATCTCTCTTCAAGAAGACAGAGGTCATGGGATCCAGGGAATTTCTAAAGATCTCTAATGCCAGGTCAGCATTCGGTACATAATAGCCGGTAAGTCTACCATAAGCTTTCTGGAATCTAACATTATAGGATCTGATAGATTCACTTAATTCTCTCTTGATGCCAGAAAATTACTGGTACAATATGCTGGGGTCTATCACTTCTTCGAACTGTGACACAAAATTTTTTTCTAAGTCATTCCAGTTGGTGACAGAATCATTAGTGAGGTTTAGAAACCAATCATAAGCTCCCTCCTGGAGAGTGAACGGGAAGAGTCTGCAGGCAACATCCTCATGCTGTACATTTAATAATTTCAAAGCATTCTTGAATGCAACCAAATGTTCCTCTGCAGTTCTTGTCCCATCATGTTTATATCTGGGGAGATATCTTTTCGGATTTCTGGGCAGGTCATGGGCAATACCCGAAATATTCAAAGCAGTGGAGCCCAACCAATTTGCCATCACTACTTGGTTGTTAGTGATATTCGAGTTGTGGTTGGGGTAACTATCAGCGGTGATAAAACTATTTTTGACGAGAGACTTAGCCCTTCTGAGGCTACTTCTTCTCGGAGTTTCTAATTCAGGGACAAGGAGCTCTCCGGCTCTGGGGTGGGACCTTGTTACCCTGTATGTAGAATCCAGCTTTTCACAAGCACTTACAAACTTACAATCCTTAACAGAGTACTGAACTTGAGGTCTTCTCTGGCAATTTTACAAATTATACTGACAACTTACAATACTGACCGGAGTTCACTATGGCCCTCCTTCTAGCGCCATTTTTAAATGTTGGTCCGACTTTCATACACACCCTGTGAAGGATGAGCACAAAACTCTGATAACACTTATACGGGATAAATCCCACTCACTTTAGGATCTAGCTGGTTATCCAAGGTGTGAGTTACAAAGTCGGGTCGAATGTCAATTCACTCTTTTCCGCTTCTGGAATAGATTTCAATATGGATTGTCTGTACCTTACAACGGGCTCATTGAACTTGCTCAGTAATGTTCAGAAGTTGTCACTTGTTGACAATCAGATTTAAAATTAATTCTTTGATCTAGCTCTCATGGGTCAATAGATTTAAATAAAAGACAAATAAAGAAAATAAAAATGGATCATTTCACGGTAAAACAAAGAGGGTAGGGTAAGGCAGAAAGAGAAGTTTATCAAACTTAACCGTAAAACCTAAACTACCAATTTTATCTATACTATCGACTTCACAACAGAACAAATCCAAGAAGAAAGTGTCTAGTTTTCTAAGATCACTTTCTACTAAGAGCAGAAGGCAGAGATGGAACAGATCTAACAGAAAATTATAAACCGAAGGGAAGTCGGTTAAAATTGATATCTTTCATCGACAGCCTAGCTCGCACAAGTGAGGACAGAGCAATTAGAACAAACTTGAACCTTAAATCTGTAATTTTCCTTAGTATACAATGGAACAAATGAAGCCTAACAACATATTTAATCTTGATAACACCGATTTACAGCATATATCTAATAAACTTTAATGAAACGGATAACAAAAGAAGATGAACTTATCACAATCCGCAAAAGATTAGGCTCCTGGCCATGCTATCACAGAAAACAAAAGCACATCAACTCCAAGTCCAGAAATAAAGTATTTAACAATATTTGCAAGAAATTGCTTCAATAGCCTTTTATTTCTAAGTTTTCGCCTCCTGCGATTACATTGAGAAGAAGTATTTATAGACTCAGGACAGACCCTGATCTTTTCAGAAATATCTTCCTCTCAAACCCTAAATCTTATCATCTCAAACCCTAGGACCCGGGTTTTACAATATAAAGCCATTTAAAACAAAGTCCGGATAAAACTTAACCATTACGCAAATCAGTGCAGTCACTTGCCATAAATGGAGAAGATAGAATTCGAATGCCACTTGCATTCACCCATAACTGTGAATAAATGCCCTCATTAATTCCCTCGGGTAAGCTGGATGAGTCACCACTTCTCCGACATTTCATCTCCGCAGAGCCATCCGTGAGTTGAAAATATCTGCACGCCATTAATTCTGCCATAAATCTTCATTAAATGCATTCATCGGCAAAATTCGGCAACTGTGTGCATATATTTTCATTTCTCGGCCAATTCTCGACATATTCCACTATGGGCAGCTGCTTAGTCACCGTAAAGTCTCTTTGCAGCCAGATCTGAAAAAATTGGATGAAGCAGCAATTTCTAGCATCTTTTCTTTCAATATGGCTGTCTTTGATTAATTTGCATTCGACTTTGTCTTTATGGCCATTTCTCCGTTATCCCGTAAGTGCCAGATGGCTTCCTGCATGAAAGACAAAAGATGGATTAGTATTTTAAAAATATTAAATCAAAACTTTAATTATTAAATCAGATTAAAAACCCTAATGTTTACTTGCATGTCGGCCTTATTAATCTGATACGTGGCCTGCAGTGCTTTGACACGTGTCACAGAATCGTGACACGTGTCCATTTCCAGATTGTCTTGCATTTCTGGCTCTTTGCTGTCAAGGTCGCGAAAATGCGACATGTCACGATTTCGCGACCTGCTTCTCTATCGCTGCTCTTCTGCTCACATATGCTCGCAAAAACGTGACATGTCACGATTTCGTGACATGTCGCGAAATCGTGACATCCCCCCTTGCTGCGCAACTTTTCTCCGCCAAGACCGCAAAAACCTGACATGTCACGAAATCGTGCACTGCTTCTCCTTTTTGGCACTTTCTTCCCTGCAAGCCATAAAAATGCGACATGTTGCGATTTCGTGACATGTCACGAAATCGTGACCCTTCCTGGCCACCGTACAACTTTCTCCGTCGCGTCGCGATTTCGCGACGTCGCGAAATCGCGACGTCGCGATTTCGCGACATGCATCTTGCCTTAGCTATTTTTGGGTAACCTTTCTTTGCCTTTACAACAACGAGCAACTTTTGTTTCTTTCTTTCTTCCCTTGCGACCTTGCCTTGCTGGCCTTGGCACTTCTTCGCATTGTGTCACGATTTCGTGACACCTTCTTCGTTCTGAGCCTTTCCTCTCCAACATGTAGCGATTTCGCGACGTCACGAAATCGTGATGTCACGATTTCGCGACGTCACGAAATCGTGATGTCGCGATTTCATGACCTTTTGATGCCTTAGACTTTTTTGAACTTTGATTTCTCTTTGCTGGCTTTGCTTCCTGACTGCTCTACTTGGACCTGTCGTGATTTCGTGACATGTCGCGAAATCGCGACAGTCCGTACACTCTGGGCCCCCTTTGCAAAAAACGTCGCGATTTCGCTACAGTTTTCTCCTTTGCTTCCTTTTGCCGAAACCTACCGCGAAAATGTGACATGTCGCGATTTCGTGACATGTCACGAAATCGTGACCATTTCATGCCTTAGTCGATTTTTCTCTCTCTTAGCCGTGAAAATGCGACATGTCACGATTTCGCGACATGTCGTATGACTTGCCTTTCTCTCTCCTGGCCGGTAGCGATATCGTGACATTTCCAAAAATGGAAAGTGTCGCGATTTCGCTACGCTTCTGGGACACGACGGATTTTCTAAAAACCTGTCGCGATTTCGCGACATTTCCATAAATGGAAGTGTCGCGATTTCGCGACTTTGCCAAAAAAGGAAAGTTTTGATTTTCAATGAATTTATCTATCCGTTTTCTGCATTTTTTTCGTACCGGTGTAAGATTTTCTTTATCCATGAATGATTCTAGCATGTAAAAAGTGAAGTCTGAGATAACAAAGCCAGAATGCAAGAAAACTTGGATAAAGAAACAGGCAAAACTTGAAGAAGAAAGAGGCAAGTAAAAATTGGAATTAAAACCTGAAAATCATCAAGAGGGTCCCTACTGCAAAATGAAAGCTCAATGTTTTCAAAGGATGGAAAATTATTTTTCAGTGGGGGTGTGTTGCTTCTCAACAGGTAGTAGCTACAAAAATTTCAAATGATAGGTTACATGATGTCCCTTTGGATGCTAACATCATTAGTGAGGAAATGCCAAATTTTGTTGATGCTTGTCAAGTTTTGAATGATTTTGATTGCTTTAAAATCCTGGAAAATGATTTGAATTCAATATTTTTAGAAATAGGCTCTTGTTTGCAATATATCACATTTGAAAAAGAAGGCCTACTTCTAAATCATGAATGGAATGATGAAACTTGCAATTTAAAGAATAGACAAAATAAAATTGAATACCAACCATTGTCTAATCAATTTTATTTGAATCTCACCTATGATGTTGCTAATAGAACTAAATCAAATTGGTATGGTGAGCATGGCAAGTTGAAATTTGTTGCATTGCTTGGTTTGATCTCATTGTTATTGGATTCCTACAACATTTGGCATGTGTATTGTGACATATGTCTTTTGAAATGTTCTAATCATGTTTGGGATCCAGGAAAGTAATAGTCCAAGCTTGGCATCATCTTGTACTATATTGTATATACATGGTTTTGTTTTTTGGTGTGTTTTCAAATTTTCATTTTTGGATTGCAGTTTGGTTTTGGATTGAATAAGTTTTAATTTAAAGTTATGTGTTGGTCCTATGGACATGTTTGGTTTTTATATAAAAAAAGAAAAAAATGAAGAAGAGTTTGAGATGTCAACTTATGCTTAAGATCAGGAGAATATGAAACATTGGAATTGTGTTGTAGAAAGCTCCACAAGTAACACAAACATTTAAATATTATTGTTTGAATCTTGTGATGCATGAAGTTGTCAGTTTTGCACATTATGGTAAATTAGATGATATATTCCAAAAGAAGCAGTACATTCATATCTCATGTCATATTCCACATTGCATATACATGTCATCTCAGTTACATTTTCATTCCATGGGCAATTATTGAGAAGGTGTTGAATCCTCTTAGGATTATTACATAACATATATTAAAAGGATCCTAAGGTTGGGAACTACTGCCCAAGCTATCTTGAGCCAAGCACATTCTATGCACATTAAAGAGAGTCTTGAGCAAAATGGCTAAAACCTTACTTGGATGAAAAGGTGAGGTAAAAAGAATATTTCATGTTTGTCCTATCATGCAACATAATCCTTAAAATAGTGGTTTTTACCATTTCCATCAAGCTTAAAGCCTAAAACCAGAGTAGTAAGGATAGGTTTAAATCCTCATCGAACTTACGTTGAGGATCCAACTCCCCAAAGCTCTGATTTGACCTACATGGAGTAGTAAGGATAGGACTTAATTCTCATCTCGCTTAGGTTGAGAATCCGATTCCCCAAAGCTTCCATTTTTCCCATTTCATCATAAAGCTTGGATTGGAAGGATCGTACTACATGTCCTCTGCCAAGGATGGGTAGTCATCCCAAAGGTCCAAGCAATAAAAGTAAAACTAATTTTTTCCATTTCATCTCCATCTTGGATTGGAAGGATTGTACTATGTGTCCTCTGCAAAGGATGGGTAGTCATCCCAAAGGTCCAAGTAATAAAAATTTAATATTTCCCATTTCATAAATCTTGGATTGGAAGGATCGTACTACATGTCCCTAGCAAGGATGGGTAGTCATCCCAAAGGTCCAAGAAATAAAAGAAAAAGAATGAATGAAGCCAAGTCATGGATTATGGGGTTAAGTATGCTCATGTGTGGCAACATGTCTTGTCTAAAAGCAAGACCACTGATTGCTCATATGGATAGACTAGCCTGACCATTTCATCCATAACAGGTTAAATTATTTTGTTCAAGATGAGGTAATGAACTCCAAATCAAAATAGTAAGGATAGGGTTAAATTCCTATCTCGCTTAGGTTGGGAATCCTATTCCCCAAAGTTCTGATTTCACTCAAACTTGCACATGGGTTCAAGATGGTAGTGACACATAACCAACTTTGGGATCTAAGGAATTAATTTAATAGATACATATATTTGGTCCTAAGAGGGTTTGACATATTTAATATGATTGTTCATGATATAAGAAGGTTTGAGCATTTATAAAGCAGGTTGTTACATCTCTAGCATCTTCATCATGCATCAAATCCTGCACAAATCATTCATAGCCTTACATACAAATCATAAGTGAAACTTACAATGGAATGTTGAACAAGTTCAAATGATAGGGAATGAAGCACATTGCACACACCGAGCTAATACTTAATGATTCTGATGTTTCATGTATTTTTGATCTATCGGTATTTGTTTATCTTCTATGTGCTGATGCCTGTATCTAAGCTTGTATGTTTCAGGTTGGGTTCTCACCAAAATTCTCAAGAGCATTTGATAGCAGAGTTGCCATTTGTTATGGCTGATCCAAAACACATCCCAAAATTGGGGACCCACCTTTTTGCATGCTTTCAAAGAAAACTGTAGTAGCCCAGATGCTAAAAAAAATCAAGAAAAAGCAAAAAATTTCACTAAGTTGAAAAAGTGTCGCGATATTGCGACATGTCGCTCTATTGCGGCCGAAAGTTGTTGCGATATCACGACATGTCGCTCCGTTGCTACCGAAATGAAAAAGTGTCGCGATATCGCGACATGTTGCTCCGTCGCGGCAAAAATGAAAAAGTGTCGCGATATCGCGACATGTCGCGTTTTCGCGGCCTAGGCAAGCAGGAAGAGGCTTTGATGAAAAATTGTCGTGATTTCATGACGTGTTGTGAAATCGCGGTCCAGAGAGGAGAGAGAAAGGCAGAATGGAAAATTGTAGTGAAATCATGACATGTCGCAAAATCGCGGTCAAGACAGTCAAACGGGGCATGAAGCAGAAAAGCGTAGCAAAATCGTGACGTGTCGTAAAATCACGGTCAATGCAGTCAAAGGCAGCAGGTGGGCAAAACTATCGTGAAATCACGTGTTTGATTTTCGTGGCTTCAAACGGGCAAAAGGCATAAAATATAAAATGGTCGCGAAATCATGACAAAACCGAGCCAAAGGCGATAAGGCCCAGCAGTGTAGCGAAATCACGACGAGAACTGACACAAAGCACATAAGTCGAAAGGCATCACGAAATCGCGACGCATCGCATTTTGCGGTGTGGGTGGATTAAAAGGCCTAAGTGGTAAAAGGCGTAGCGATATCGTGCAACTTTTGAGGAAACGTTCTAGCCAGACAAAGACGTCGCGAAATCATGACAGAAAGTGAAGACCATGCAGAGGGCAAAAAATGGTAGCGATTTTGTGACACTTTATTGAAAAGAGACTAAGTGCGAAAAACTTGTAGCGAAATTGTGACATGTCAGATTTTCATTGTGCATGAAGGAAAGAAAGGCTGTTGATAGAAAAATGTCATGATATCGCAACATGTCTCATTTTCGCTATGCATAAAAGCAGACAAGGCTGTTGGCAGGAAAATGTCGCGATATCGCGACATGTCGCATTTTCGCGATGATAGTAAGGGAGCAAAGCTACATGCTATTTTGGTCACGATTTACATGGGGCCATTACAAAACATGCAAAAAAGTGTGGAACACGTGGCATACATGTGTAAAGGCTATAGAGGCGTTACAGTTCACAGAGAACATCTCGAGCACAAAATCAAAAGCAATGAAAATGCGGGGAAGGTGAAATGAAGCAATCTGGAAGACAAAATGAACCGTCATGGAAGGAGAAGGAGTTTGCCAGCAAGTATAAAACACAGAGGCACAAATTGATATAGAGTTGAAAACCACTACGAGCGGGTTGCAGATTAGAGAATGATCAGTCGTTCTGAGCCTGCTATGGAGTGCTTTTCTTCCACCTTTTGCTGGTTTTGAGCAAAAACTAGAGATTCTGCTATTGTAACAGGACACATTATTTTTAATGTAGAATTGTTCAAAAATTTGCATTTTATGGGCAAGAAAGGATGAGAAATTTTTTGCATGCTTCATTTTAACTGTTCTATGTTCCTCCTTTCAGATTTCAGATTTGTATATGAAATTTATGCCATTGTTTTGGATTATTTCATGTGAATGTCTGCAATCTAGAAATTACTTTAAACCTTAGAAGCCAGCACCTAGTTTACTTTGATTGTGTTTGTTTTGCAGGTCAAATAGGCTGGGTTGCATGTACGAAACTCTCACGTATTCGGTTTTGTTGGAATAGGATAGCATCAGACTAAACGTGTTCTATTTTAATTTTTTGCATTTTCTTTTATTTTTTTTCGAAGGTTCGACTTAGTTAAAACAAATATTTAAAAAATTACAAAATCTAAAATAAAAATGAACAATCATTAAGCTGCATGATGGAATAAACCAACATTGCCCCTTGTTTACAGTTACTTGCAATCACTAAGGTGTTCCAAGCATTTAAATTGAATATCTTTATTTGAGATCACTAATACACAGTTGCAAATGCTAATACAACGGAGACCTTGGAGAAGTTGGTTATTTAACTTTTTTGCAAGAGGGGATTTGAAGTTCAAATCCTAAGGAAGAGTGTAATTTCACAAGTGTGTGAAAAATACCACTCAACAGCTCCCTAAGTCTACCTTACTGTCCACCCATCTAGATTTTCAACCGAATAAATCTAGCCAAGGTCTGAATCCTTTACCATCACCTTCATTCAAACCATCGTCATCTCATGCCATACCATCCTCATCTTCAGCACCTCCAAACGTGCCTTCATCATCAATGAATCCTCCACCAAGAGGAACAATTAAGAGGCCTATTTATGATAGCCTTTTGATCATATCCACCATCTCCACCAACAAGACTCCTAGCCCAGTGGACGAGGGGCTACCTCATGAGGTAAACATTGAATCAATTCAAGCCTCGCTCTTGTATCCTCCTTTGCATCCATAGGTCACAGTGCATATAGCTTCTACCAATTTGAGAGAGTCATGGTTAGGAATATCACAACCACTCCACCATCAAGTTAGTGCAATACATGGGTCAACCTCATCTTCCCATAGGTATTATTGTACCTCTTGGTCTTCCCACCAATCAAACAAATTTTATCTATGGGGGTCTCAACTATGGCATTGAGCCTTATCAATAGTAGGAGGAGGATGAAGAGCCCTTTTTTGAGGACATCAACTACTTGTCCAACCTAGAATTTGCCATGAAGTATATCCACCTCTGTACTTGGTACAATTATGGGTTGGACCTGTATGAGCAGGGCACTCATGTTCCTTACCAACCGTAGTATCAAATACCTTATGATAATTCTAGTTTGGGACACAACAAGCTTGTGCCACTCAAAGTCCTCACAGATAGCTTAGAGTGCATGACTCTAGACTTTAGGGATGAGCTTGTGCAAGATCCTTATGCCAACCCCAATCGAGTCTACTCATTGTGATACTACTTCCCTGCACCCTTGAGTGACCAAGAGATATATTGCAAAGTCAATCAATATTATGAGCTAGGTGAAAGTTTGCATACCCTTCCCCATGATAGTGAGGAAGAAGATCATGGGTATCCTTATGAGTGGATATCCGATGATGATTTGTATTATGGTGTAGCACCTATTGACTCTACTAGTTTGTATGGAGAAGGACCATAGATCATCCCTATGGATGATGAGGATGAGTTATATCTATAAATATTTCCATTACACCATCCCATCTGGTGATAACTTCTTCCTTTAGAGGAGCAAGCTCACCCACAACCACATTGACCTCCTTCGATCATTCAACCTCTGTCGCAACCACCTCCTCAAGTCTTGTGACATCCTGATGTCAATAGACACCATCAGACACCTAGGGGAAATCATCCATCCATAAATATTATTTCCATAGACCTATTCGAGCCCTTGCAAGATCTAAATAACCCATCAAAGCCACTGCACCTCGACTTGGGGGTAATTAACTTTTATCGAGGATATTATCTCCCATCACCTTCTGAGTACTGGCCTTGTGACAAGATGTTATAGCCATTCCATTTCTCTCCAAGGCCTACTTATGATGTCTTCCATTCTAAGGAGGAACCTAAGGTTCCCATTGATGATCTAAATCTAGTTGATGACATTCACTTGATCCCTATCCTCCACAAATTGGAGGAGGGGTCACATATGTCAATCGAGCCAACGATTGACAAAGATGTCAGCTCATATCCTAAGAATTTGAATACATCAAGTTGGGGGAAAGCCTATATCTCAAATAGCAAGCCGATTACATAACCCTCCTCATAGAGAATAAAGAGGCTTTTGCATGGTCCTACAAAGACATGCCAAGAATATATCCAAACCTAGTCATGCAAAATCTGATGCTTGACCCCAAGGCCAAGCTAGTTAAGCAAAAGCTAAGAAATATGCAACTGATAGTAGCCTTAATGGTCAAATATGACCTACAAAAGCTATTAGATGTCAATTTTATAATTTATTTAGACTATCTACCATAGTTTTCCAACATGGTTCCTATCAAGAAGCCTTACAGGAGGATTCACATTTGCATAGACTTTCGAGACCTAAACAAAGTGAGTCCTAAGGATTATTTTCCTTTGCCAAACATTGATGCCCTGGTAGATGCCACAATGGGCCATTAAATGTTATCCCTCATGGATGGTTTATCTGGGTACAATCAGATTCATATCAATCTGAAATACCAGCTCAAAATAGTGTTTACAATACCTTGGGGTATATTTTTCTATAAGATCATGTTTTTTGGTCTTAAAAAAGTTGATTCTACCTACCAACATGCCATGACATACATCTTCCATGATTACATGCATAATCTTTTGGAATATTAAATGTATGAATTATTGGCAAAATATTTATTATGCCATGAGCATCTTGATGTCTTGTGCAAATTTCTCGATCGCCTTATTGAGCACAACGTGAGACTGAATCCCAAGAAGTGCATATTTGGCATCACATCTGGAAATCTCTTGGTATTTATAGTCTCTAAGCGAGGCATCAAAGTGGATCCCAATAAGTTCAAGGTAATCCTCGAGATGCCTCCCTCGATTACCATTAAGCAGCTCCAAAGCCTACAGGGTAAGGTCGCATCCATCAAACGCTTCATAGTGCAATTGTCAAACAAGTGTCGACCCATGAACAAGTTATTGCACAAGGGGATCACATTATACTAAGATGACGAGTGTTAGGATGCCTTTGATGTAATTAAACAATATCTAGATTTTCCACCAATATTGGTTCTGCCTAGACCAGGAGTGCTATTCTTCTTATACATATCAACCATTGATGTTGCATTGGGTGCCATGTTAGCCCAGAACAACGAATTGCATAAGGAACAAGCTACTTACTATCTTAGCCACACTTTGGTCAGCTATGAAATCAAGTATGCATACATTGAAAAGTTATTCCTGGTGATGGTTTTCACCACCAAGAAGCTATGCTATTACATGCTTAGTCATACCATATATATTGTATCAAAAGAGAATCCATTGTGATACATGATGAGTTGTACTTATTACAATAGTCTCACGGTGAAATGGATCATGTTGTTGATAGATTTTAACCTAGAATTTATCAAAAAAAAATCAATTAAGGGTTAGGTCATCACTGATAAAACTCACAAAGGCTCCCATTTAGGATGATCAATCTCTTAGCATGGAGCTTCCTAACAATGGAGTATTTCAGATATCAGAATCACCTGATTCTGTCGATCCTGAGTCATAGGCCGATATGACTCTATTTTTTGATGGCTCCAAGTGTGAGTAAGGGGGTGGTGTAGGGATCATGTTTTTCACACATCAAGGGGCTCCCATACCTCTGCATTTTAAACTCAATTTCCTATGTACCAGCAACAATCCCAAGTATGAAGCCTTGCTCATAGGCCTTCAAACGATCATCGCCATAAAAATAACCAAGCTCAACATTTTCAAGAACTCCTTGCTCATTGTAAACTAGATCAAAGGGATTTTTTAGTGCAAGTTTCCAGTTCTACAAGCCTGTAAATCCCTTGTGGATAAACTCCTAGAAATGTTTGAATGGTATGACATCAAGGCATTCCCTCGATCATCTAATCATTTTGCAGATACAATGGCCTCCCTAAGGTCCTTGATCCTGTAGAACCCTACTAATGAGATGACAACCATTCAGGTCAAAATGCTATCATAATTGGTGGTTGAGAATGAGAGCACTCAAGCCATGCCAAAGGTCCACTTGATTTAGATTTAACCTCATTAAGAGAGATTCTCGCACATTCACGAGCACTTGAATCATACCGCTTAGGGGACTTTGTTCCCTCAAACCCCTTTTGATAGCAGTACAATGTTATTCTTACAAGTTATTTTCTAATCAAAATTCACTCAAGAGGAACTTCAAGAGGGACAAGAAATTCATGCAATCGAGGCTTCCTCACAACAGGACTGGTCCACACAAATCAGGGAGTACCTAAAGCTTGGTAATATCCCTCCTGGATTGTCACATACCACTAAAAGGACATTTAAATGAAAGTCAGCAAAATATGTCTTGCTCGGAGATATTTTGTATCATTGGAGCTACAAAGGTATCCTCCTTCACTACTTAGAGCATCAATAGTCAGTTTGGGCAATGGCCCAAGCACACGATGGTACTTGTGGTGGCCATTTTAGTGGCATGGTCATCGTTGAGCATATTCTTCGCATGGGCTATTATTGGCCAATGTTAGAGAAATATTATTGTACGTATGTTAAGAAGTGTGTAAAGTGTCAACACCATGCTAACTTGACACATGTACCTTCTTAAGCCTTACAATTGATTCAATCAGTGTGGCCATTCTTGCAACGGGGGTTGGATTTAATTGATAAAATATCACCTGTCTCCTTGAGCTATCACACATTTATCATTACAACCACTGAGTATTTCACAAAGTGGGTGGAATTAATTCCCCTTACCACTATGATAGGATCCTACATCATGGAGTTTATATTACACAATATCATTTTTCGTTTTGGTATTCCATTCAAGATAATTTTTGATAATGGGACATTTTTCAAGAACAAAAATGTGCATGCTTTGATGGTAAATTATAATATCTAGCACAAATTTTTATGTCCTATTATCCAAAAACAAATGGGTAAGTAGAGGTATTGAACAAAATATCAATTGCCATTCTGAAAAAAATAGTTAAATAAAATCACACCGATTGGCACACGCAAATACCCCTTGCTCTATGGGCCTACCACACTAGCATTCGGATGCCCATTGGGGCCACCTCATTTTTTCTAGTGTATGGTGTTGAGGCAGTCATACCTCTAGAGCTAGAAATCCCATCACTACACATATCCATACAGGAGTTCATCAATGATGACATCGCATGGTAGGCTCACCTAGATCAGATTACATTGCTTGATGAACACCACGTCAATGCTCTTGAGCACCTACGTGTTTATCAAGAGTGACTTAAGAGAGCCTACAATATGAAAGTCCATCCTAAATACTTTCAAGTTGGTGACCTTGTTCTGAAAGAGAACCAACAAAGTTATAATTTGCCACCCCATATATGGGATAAGTTTGTGGTAAACTGGTTAGGTCCTTTTGTCATAACTAGTCAAATCAGACCCAAAACTTATTGCTTAGCCTCCCTTGAAGGAATCAAGGATCCTAAACCCTTGAAAATACTTCATTTGTGGCCTTTCCATACCTAGAGTTTTGTGGCCCACACCAAAAGGCTCCAAGGGTATCTACATACCGCTTTGTCAACCTGAAACACCCCTAGGTGGTTTATAACCATCTAGGTTACCCCAAAATTCTCCAAGGGTATCTACATACTTCTTGGTCAACCCATAATACCCCTAAGTGGTCCATGACCATCTAGGTCACCCCAAAATACTCCAATGGTATCTACATACCACTTGGTCAATCCATAATACCCCTAGGTGATCTATGACCATATAGGTCACCCTAAAATTCTCCAAGGGTATCTACATATTGCTTGGTCAACCCATAATACCCCTAGGTGGTCTATGACCATCTAGGTCACCCCAAAATGCTCCAAGGGCATCTACGTACTGCTTGGTCAACCCATAATACCCCTATATGATCTATGACCATCTAGGTCACCCCAAAATAATCCAAGAGTATCTACATTCAACTTGATCAACCCATAATACCCCTAGGTGGTCTATGACCATCTAGGTCACCTAAAATTGCTCTAAGGGTATCTACATACCGCTTGGTCAACCAATAATACCCCTAGGTGGTCTATGACCATCTAAGTCACCCCAAAATGCTCCAAGGATATATACATACCACTTTATCAATCCATAATACCCCTAGTCGGTCTATGATCGGCTAGGTCACCCCAAAATGCTCCAAGGATATCTACATACCACTTGGTCAACTCATAATACCCCTAAGTGATCTACGACCATCTAGGTCACCCCAAAAATGCTCCAAAGGCATATATAAACTCTTTGGTCACCCAAAAAGCCCCAATGACATGTGGTAAACCCATTGGTCAACTTATATATACATATACATATATATATATATATATATATATATATATATATATATATATATATATCAAAAATTCAAAAAACATCATCAAAACATCAAAAATACAAAAATATTGCATCATATCACATTGCATCACATTACATTGCATATCATTGCATTTTATCATCTCTTGCATTAGGCATACTCATCATTGCACTTTGCATTTTAGAGTTGCTCATACATGTCTAGTACTATGATTGTACACTAGTCATCATTCAAAATCTATGTTACTCAAGTCATCATTCACACCATTTCATACTTCACCTATCATTTCCATATATATTTCCTACTTTTCATATTTGTGTCCATTACCTTCACCTAGCCATTTGTTCTAGAATATCGTTAGGTTTTTCGGTCACTCAACCATCTCTAGTTTTCTTTTCAGATTTGGTACAAAGATATCCTAATTTTTAGGAGGTAGAGTCTTGCTTAGATTGTACCTTTTATACATCAAAATCCCAACACATCTTTCACTAATAAATCCAAGTTTTGCACAAGGAAATATGAAACCTATGAAGTAGTCTATATTACCTTAAGTGAAAAGTCTATCCTACTCATCCCCCTATATAGATGGTTCAAGAATGATGAGAATTGGAAAAATGACAAGCTCCTCCTTACCCAATTCCCCAAAATAAACGGTGGTTTTCACCACTATCAAAATCAAAATCCCATTAAGGCAAAAAATCAAAAGTAAAATAAACAGTGGTTATCACCACTCTCCAAATCCCTTGCTCAAAGAAAATAAAATACAAAAATAAAAAGTGATTTTCATCACTACATATGAGCAAATATCTTTGAAATCAAATATAAGAAAAGAAATCCCTAGAATTCTTAGCATTCAAGAAACCATTAGGTGATCCTCATTACAGGTTTGGTGGCATCAAGCCTTCCTAGCAATGGCAGTATCCTTATGCATGATGATATGTCTATCACATTAGCTTTTTGTGTGTGTGCAGACCAATGTTTGCATGTGGATGAGCTAATTTTGATAGCCTATACTACCTAGTGGTCTAATCCAACTAAGTACAAAACCTAAGATCATGTTATTCATAAAGTGATATTCAGTACAAATTGGTTGCATTAATCCTTTTTGGCACTGGGGTAATCTTATGCTTATCACAAAATAAACTCACTTGCACACACAAGAATATTGAGTATCTTGGTCATCCTAGCAGATTCATACCTCATCAAAAAGTCGTACATGGTTAGTATATAACTTTTAACCAGTTGACTAGAGTGTTTGAGTCTCATAAAAATTCATAGACATCCTATAGCATCCTATTATTCATTCCATTTTTTCACATTTATGTCAATTTCCATTTTCACAAATACATTACATAGTCTCATGACAACATTACACTTGAATTGATGAGTTCGATACAGTCTATGGTGCTAACATATTATGTTATATAATATACATTTCACCATATATGTCAATATATCATCCATATTAATATGCATCCATGCAAATATATAACACAAAATCAAATCAAATCACATTACAACATATTCATACATGATAGACATCCAGCATCATATCATAAATCAAATAAAAACATTGCATACATCTCATAAAGCAATAAACACATGATAAACCATATAAAAGCTCATATATATGTGTATATGTATGGGGAAAAAAGATACATCATACTGTCTGTAGGCTATAATAAAGTAGGTCCTCATACCTCACACTGCTACACATACAAAAATCCAAAAAGAGTCACAAGAGCCTTAATCACCATGGTTTTATAGAACCGATGCTACAGCTCACACTCCCACCCACAGTCAGAGTCTAATGTGAAATACCATACCTGTTACAACCTACCCTATCTACCCTCCATCTAGACCTAGGTGCCTCCATCCTAGCTAAATACTACACTGTCCCGCTCTACCGACTTTGGTGTGATCCACTAATAGCTGAATTATCAAGTAGGTGCCCTCCAAGGTGCACCACCTCATTCTCTAGCTCATCCATGTAGGTCCACCCTCATCGATACCATACCTGATAGGTCTCCACTATGGAATGGAGTTGTGCCACCTCCACCTACAGCCTAGCCACATCCTCATTGTTGGATCCCTCCCACCTAGGACTCTATGATCTCAAATATACCCATAGATCTGCTATCTCTACCTAAGCATATTGTACCTATGTCTGAAAGAGATATCTCTCCTACGTGAGCCTAGTCAGCTCATCCTATAGCTTAGCCTCTATGTCACCCTATGCCACCTGCTATACCTACACATCCTGATCCCTAGTATCATCATCACCAAAGTCACCCTGATATCCCATGTCCAAGAGCTCTATCAGCTCATCAGTCATGTGATTATACCCATGCCACTCACTTGCCTTACCCTGGTCCTCATTAGAGCCTCCTGATGAGCCTCCTCTACTACCCCTACTATACCATCCCCCAATGACCCCTCTCCTCACCACTAGCGCATCACCCACCAGGATTCATACTCTATACTCCCGATATCATCAAAATATAGAATTTCTACTACAAGATCCGCATCCCTCCTAATTATCTCCACCATCATCCACCTCAGTGTCCTCTCATTCCCATAGTATCGATACATCACTAGCTCACTAGGCAACCCCTATCATAGCCTGAACTACCGTATAACCTGAGCATATGGAAAGAACTCCCACTCTATCTCATGTTGGCCAACCAACCATCTCCCTCGCCTCACTCAGCAAATATGAACCTCAGTACCAACCCATGTTGGGCAATCCCTATAGGGTCTCTAGAACACATCTGCTACTCTAAGTCCCACAAAATACTAGGCATAATGACCCATGTTGCCTACCAAGTATCAAATCTACCCTACCTCTTAATACCATTGCCATAGGATCTCATAGTCAATATCCTGGTCCACCAGCTATGCATGCATAGTCCATGATAGTCCTTGCGGTCCATCCACTGCTATATGCTGCCATCCCCAAACTGGTAGTAAAAAGCTACACCCCAAGCCCTTTCACCCATAGAAGTAGATCTCATACAACTCATTATATATTTATGCCAAGAGTTTCATTCCACACACCATAACTAGAGGTTGCTCCATAGTGCACCCTACCAGAGCAAACACTAAATCTAGAAGGTTCTAGGGAAACCTAGCACCCGATGAGTCTGGTAGTAGCATATTTGAGATCAGTTTCATCATTAGAACATGCCTCATGCCCAATAACTTGGCCTCATACCAATGCACCACTAGTATACCTCCACTAAAGTAGTCATCTATCACCTCCTCCACAACCCTACCAAATTACCTCTCCATCACTGCCTCCATTTGGTCTCGAAAATTAGACTTGATCACTTGCCCCTCTATTAAAATGCATAATGTCTAGTAGATGTCCTCTAGCATCACCATCATCTCCCTTGTTGGTAGGTGGAAGGTGTTGGTACATGGATCCCATAGATCAATAAGAGTCATCAAATAAGTGTGGTCACCTAACATAGGCTCTAACCATGTCACCTGCTTGAGGCCAATGGCATCAAGCCACTCCCATTTAGTATCAGTCAATAAGTCTCTCATGGTATCAAAAAGGGTCAGAACTCAACACCGAATATTCACCACCTGGTAGAGACACGTTGATCAATAAAAAGCTCCAAATAGGCTTCACAATGCCTCAAAAACACTCAAAAAACACCAAAAAAAGGGTCATTTTTTAGGCTAGTTTGTGGCCATCCCACCCAGGGATGGCCCCTAAATTGCCCAGGATGGTCGTCCCTATATTTGGGTAAAATTGGACCTTCCAGGCCACGACAAACAGTCAAATAATGGCAAAATAAATCAAGAAAATTACATAAAAATACAAAAACAAGTATAACACCTTGTATGGCATCCCTAATTAGGTTCAATTACTGAGGATTTAGTGTGCTCTACCAAAAAGCAAAAACTAGCAATAATTCCATTTTTAAACTAGCATAGTGTAGTAAAAAATTCATTTCTTACCTGTCTCACATCGGCTCCACCGCTGGACAATTCTGCACACTAGCTCATGGTGACTATAGGATGATTTTAGTAGAATTCCACTACTCATAATCTTCCTTCTCCTCCTCACCTCTCAAGCTACAAAATTCCAAATGCAATAATGAGCCCAAATAACCCATTTTTAGCTTAAATAACCCTCTCAAGGCCATCATCATCCCAGGGTGGGATGAGAAAACATTTGGCCAATCTTCCCACCATGGTATGGCCATAAAACATGCCACCATACCATATTGGGATGACCACAAAAAAATTGCATAAAAACAACTTAAAACACATCAAAAAGGGTCCAAAACCCATCCAAAATAGCTCAAATTTGGTCAAATTCCAACAGGGATCAACAAGAATCTAAATTGCTCATGGAGAAATAAAAAAGTTACTACTTCAATCCCTAAGAATGCCATTGTGGTTGGACTTCCCCACAAGAATGAGGTTTTCAACTTCTTTCTTCTATGAAGCATCAATAAAATCACCAAAATCCTCTAAAAAATGCTCCATTTTTCAATGAGTAAAATCAAAGGAAACCCTATAAAAGTTATATGTGTCAAGCAACTCATCACTTTTATCATTGGTCACTCCCTCATCAACTCATCACTTGAGGGTTAGTCATAAACACAACATTCATAATCAATAATCAACATTCACACACTCAATCATGCAAATTGTGTTCGTTCAACGAATCTTTGACAAAGACAATCACACCCTTGCTTGGGGCAGCAAACAATAAAATATTTCAACTAAGCACATAATAGGATAGATGAACCTACCTATTTGTACACCTCAAAATTTACCATATACTTGGTATTCTCTAATGCCTAGGGTTATAAATCCCCCGAGCATACCTAGAATTTGAAGAGAAACCAAGACCAATGTCTTTACTAAGTGAAAAACAAGGATTCAAGAATGCATGTTATTTCCATTATTGGGGTATGAAAAGTTGGTTAGATTATTTAATAACCCTAATAATTCAACAATTTAGTCATCTATTTTTGCTCAGCGCTATGTTGCACACAACACATCTCAAAAGAGGCATCTATAGACACTAAAATCATGTAAATCTAATTAGATTACCAAGACAAGATCTAATTGACACCATATGGCCCCCTTGGGCAACTTTCAAAGGTTTAATAGTGGTCCTAACCACTCTAGGAAGGCTTTAACCCACTTTTAGAAGGTTTTGGGCACCATAGGCATGACCATCCCACCCTGGGACGGTCACAGTTCATGGTCGCTCGACCTAGGGATGGTGGCAAAGTGACTATCCCTAGGTGGGACAGACATAAGGTTTGACTCCCAAAATGTCAAATTTGGACAAATGGCACCCATAAAATGCCATTTTTCTTGCCTATTCAAGCATGCAAGTCAGAGGGCACAAAATCCTTATGACATGTTGCATCAGGGAGGCCAAAAATGGATATTCTATTCCCCCTCCAATGCATGCTCAATTTTAGACAAGTGGACCTCTTGCCCTGCATGCCCATATTCCCAAAGGCCCCCTTTGGCTATAAAGTGGATCCATTTTCCATGTAAAATATAGAGAGGAGTTTTAAGACACATCAATGGAATGCTACCAAGATTTCCCCTCAACTTTTTGTGCCTTTTTCTCTTGAAATATCTACCTACTAAAGGAGGTTTGTGAGTGATATAGGAGGCACAATTTGTTTACAAAACTGGATCTATTAAGTTAAATTCACCACAAAATTCAATGACCACACCAGTAGGAGGGTTTTGGACCAATTCATAGAGGAATTAGTGATAAAATAAGTGCAAAATTGGTGGCCGTCCCACCCCAAGACGGTCCCCATTATGTGACGATTCTGACTATCCCTCCCTGGGATGAGGATAGATCTGTATATTATTTTTTAGTTAGATTCTATATTGTTATATGAATATTCTATCCAAATTTCATGTATTTTGGAGCTATATTGAGCAATATATCGCTTAATGTTTTGTAGGATCTTATGCAGGTCTATGGAGCTCATTTGGATATGCACATGAAAATATTTATTATTTTGCAAATATGACCACATGGGTTGTCTTTAAATGTCATTTTATATATTATATACAAGTTTCATATATTTTGGACATGTTTAGGGGCAAAAATTGCTTGCTTTGGGTCTTACAGGTTGGAAAAGCGCACTACAATTATGCCATGCCATAAGATTCAATTTCAGTTTTTTTTTTTTCCATAATATCTTCCCAAAACCATCCATTTTACATAAATATACAATTTCAAGTTATTTGGATTTTATTTAGATACATATCTCACATATTCATGTTTTCTAGTCTTTCAGTGCCTGTGGGGATTGCATGTTTGCACCATACACACTTGCCATTTAACGATTCTGGTTTTCTTGTGTGTAGGTGCAGGTTATACAGTGTATAAGGAAGTAACACAATATAATATAACAAAGCAGTGGCATCATATGTTCACCCACCTCAATTTTGGGTATGATAAAAGACATTGGAAGTGCGAGCGAGTTACTTTGAGGATTCGATCCTTGCGCACCATTTTGTAACAATTGTATCGATCTTGAGTCCTCAAGGGGACATATATGTAACTATGGTTTTGAACCATAAAATTAATAGAAATAAACTTCCTTCTATTTCATATCTTACAATTTGATGTCTTTTCCACTCTTGCATGCTTCCATTTTGATGCTCATAACACACTAGCGATAGATGCATATTGTTTAACACTTTTAGGTGCACCATTTTTCCCCTACTTCAGGATGTACATGCTATCTTATGTGATGGATTTGGTTAGGTAGATATAATTTGTGGTGACTCATATATGCTTATTCAATCATATTTTGAATATGTGTATATTTTTTTTTAATCATAATTAGTTAAATGAACCAATGATGGATGCACATTCGCAAAGTCATGTGAATAGGACATGAAATATTATAATCACAATGAATACAAGAGATGATACATGTATAATAAAACACTAACCTAATAATTAACAATAGTTTATGATGATATTAATGGGGATTTTAGGACATATGTACAGTGAATGGTGGTGAGACAAGATGCTTATCACCGTAATACCTTAGGGTTTATAGATCCTAGAGGTCTTTTGGAAATTCAAACACCCTAGTGGCACAAATAAACTCATATAAAAGCCAATAAATATCCTATATATATTTATAACAACTTATAAAAGATCAATCAATCATGGACCATTGTGTGTGCAATGAGATTTCTTGCCTAATCTTGAGTGAGGTTGGACTAGCCAATTGTAATACAAGCCAATATAAGCTAGCTAATCCATGACCATTCAGAGGTCCGTGCAAAATAATGTCACTAATATGATAGACATGTCACCACGTAGAGAGAATAATCCATTTCTAGTTATGTTTCTATAGCCTCAATGGAGGTTAGCCCCATAATCCTTCAACATAGATCCACTCCTAGATAAGCATTTATATCCCCGATGGAGGTATCTAAAATACCTAAGGGACTATGTTGTAGATCATTTTTTTTAACATGTAATTTGGATCCTCATGTTTGGATTATGTGCATTATAGGATGAGTAAGGGAAATAATTCTCTTTATGGAAATAATACTCATGGCATCATCTTCACGAGCTCAAAATTTGATTAATTTTTTGGGACATGTGTATGGTCCAAGAGAGAACTCTAGTTAGCCAAGGGAGACCAAAATATCCTTAGAACATGATGATATTGGATAAATTTTGAGTGGGATACTAGGTATGGTTGAATAACCAAAATAACATCTATGTCCAAGCAACGTAAGAGATTGAGACAATTGGAACAAGTAGGGCGTGTGACTAAAATATACACAATGGGCACACAAGATGATGAACAAGATGATATGACACACAACTAAATAAGATATGATGGACAAAAATGGAATAAACAAAGCATAAAAAACATATATGGACATAATATGCACACTTATTTGATGTCATTTATTGATTAGGCCAATTGATATTAAGGAACTTATATTCATGAATCCAAAAGGTGATTGAATTAACACACTACAAGTCATATGCATTAGAGTAGTGGATGAATATATTAGATGGATGCAAAGAATGGATGTAATGCAACACAATTAAAATCAAAGAAAGAGGGTGAATTCCCTTAGGTGCAAGATTGGTTGGGAATAGGGGAAAATTTCTTAGTTAAAATGAGATAATAATAAATCTAATAGTAGAAATGAAGGAGGAAGGGGAGGTGAAGAGAAAAAGGGGAAAGGAAGAAGAAGAGAAAGGGGAAAGCAAAATAGAATAGTGTTGGAAATATGTTGAATATTTCCATGTTATTTTAGTAGGGCTAACACTAAAAGGTACTGGACAATCTGTACCTGAAATTTTTAGGATTTTTAAATTATTTTTAGACCCATATGGGCTTTTAGAGTTACTATATTTGAACCCATGCTTTTTTGCCCATGATATTGTAAAATTCGTGCATGTGCCTTTGTTATATATATTGCACTTGCATTAAGGTTTGAAGAGAGACATAAGGAAATATTATTGTATTGGAGACGGTCAAGTTAATGTAATAATAAGATAATATTGTGCTGATTTTTTCTTGGTTGAGGATTTCCAGGATAAATATTGTGTAATGTATGAATCTGCGATCTTCTTTTGATTATGTTATTACTACTTTTCTATTTTAGTTTATTAGGGCTCTATATTTCTCTTCAAATAGGATGAGGAAAAGTGAAAAAGAAGAAAGGGGATTAAAGAGGATTATTCATAGGTATGTAGTCGCTCGTAGCATAACCATACAACTATGACACAGAATGGATGAAGAAGAGAAATAAAGAGGATAAAGAGAAAAATAAGAGAGTGTTGTATCAGATGAGTATTAGTTTTTTGGTTGGTGTTTTGGTTTATGTGATTTTTATTTGTTTTTTATTTTTATTTTTTGGTATTAATGATGTACAAGAGGAAATATAATGAGGGGATGGAACTAGGTGTAAAACACATGAAGATGAAGGATTTTAATGGGTTAGGGCTCTTCAATCCCTTCAAGGGTGGCAAGCTTGTAGGCACCAAAACCAAACTTTTATTTGATGATATAGGGACCAAGCCAATTGGGAGTAAATTTATCATGCAAATGACTAGGGATATTTGAGTTCTATTGGTTTTACTTTAGCACAAGGTCACCGACTTAAAATTCACATTCATGGACCTTATTAGCATATGCACACTTAAATAAATTTTGATAAACATGAAGATGTTTGAGAGAATTAATTTGATGTTCATCAAGAAGTGTGAGTTGATCAAGGTAAGATTGGCATGCAATATCATCAACCATGAACTCTTGAAGTGGGGTTCGTAGTGATGGAATTTCAAGTTCTAGGGGTATGATAGCCTCAACACCATAAACCATAGAAAATGGTGTTGCCCTAGTGGGAGTGTGAATGCTGCGATAGGCCCAAAGTGCTAAGGGAAGCTGGATATACCAATATTTATGGTTTTATTTCATTATCTTTTAAAAATCATACAAAAGGTCTTATTTGTAGCTTCAACTTTGAAATTTCCCTAAGGATAAGGAGTTGAAAATTTGTGTTGGATGTGATATTTTTCACATAGTTCTTGAACATCCTTATTCTTGAAAGGTAAACCATTATCTAAAATGATCTTATAAGGGATGCCAAAATGACATATGATGTTATGCAAGATAAATTCTAAAACTTTAGTACCGATCACTTTGACAAGAGGAATAGCCTCAAACCACTTGGTGAAGTACTCTATTGTAGTTATGATGAATGTGTGCTAACTAGATGAGTGACATGAAAGTTTACCCATGAGGTCAAGACCCATTATGAAAAAGGGCCACAAATATTGGATTGGTTGCAAGTCTTGAGAGGGCATGGGAGATAAATTGACATGATGTTGACATTTTGTGCATTTCTTGACATATGCACAACAATCACATTCCATGGTGGGCCAATAATATCCAAAGTGCAAAATACGCTTTGTGATGGCCATCCCACTAAAATGGCCACCACAAGTGCCATCATGAGCTACAAAGATGAGCCCACTAGCTTCATGTGGTTTAAGACATTGAAGGAGAATACTATCATAAATTTGATTATAAAGCACATATCCCAAGAGAGTGTACCTTTTTTCTTTTTGTTTGAAATTTCATTTTCTAATCGAAGGAAAATTTACAAGCAGCACACCAAGTTTGAGATAGTTCTTTATTGAGAGAACTAGACATCATAAGAGTATTTTTGAACAAAGTGGATGTCCTGTTTATCCTTGGATAATTTTATTGAAATAGCTAATTGATAGAGGGTGGTGACATGAACGTGGGTGACTTTTGAAAGCAACAAAAATGACACTATAACTCTTCATTCAAAATTATAGAATACACTGCATTTGTTATTGAAATCATGAAAAGGGGTTACAAATTGATATCCTTTTTTATTTTGCCCTGAAGGCTACAATAGGGTCTTCCCTAAGGAATCCCTCTCAAATATGGGTAGCAGTATCTATCTTCTTTGTGTTCATCAGTGTAGGCGGGCTTCTTGCTCGTGTGACATCGCTGGTTGGATGTGTTCTTTGTACCTGTTGAACCTATAAAATCTTGTTAGTGCATTGGGGGGTCTGCCTCAGTCAAACCTCGTGGTTATGAAGATAAAAAAGAATCTTAAACAAGATTAAAACATTAAATTAACTACTAAAAATAGCATAAGACCCTAAATTAACATATACTTATCTTGTCTGATGATTTTGGTACCTGTAGCATAGGTTTGCATGGGGTCGTGTGAACTTGTTGTGAACCGGGTGGTTCGCACAGGGTCGTGTGAACCTATATTTTCTAGACCAAATCTACAAGATGACTTTCATGGTTGTCCTGGAGTAGTTGCTTCTTTGATTTTTGTGTAGGTCACCTTTAGAAAGTGCACTTTTTGTGGGGTTATTAACCTGTCTCAATCACAAGGAAACATCATAAAATTGATAAATCAATTGTAATGGGTGTACGATGGATGTGTGATAGATGTATGATGGATGCAATGGCTGTAGTGATTTCGGTAGAGTTTTTCTAAGAAAAAGTTGGTTGTTGTAAAAATGTGAAAATGGCATTCTATTTATAGACTTGGCCAAGGTGAGAGGGAAGGGATGAGGTGTCCCCTATGAGGTGCCCACTTAAGAGGTGTCTTGGTTCATAAATGAGGTTGGGTGAGAGAATCCCTCACCCATCCACAAATAATGATGACTTTGCTAAAAATATCCATTAGGCATTAATAAACACATTTTGGAAATATCTTTTAATTAAAAATTGTTTCTTTTGTGCAAAAGTCTCCATCTTTCATTTATGACCCAGGGGAGTGTGAGGTGAAGAAATATCTGGATGAGAGGTGGCAAGGCTAGAATAGGTGAGGTGGAAGTCTAGGCTAGTCAAAGTAGACTAGGTGAGGTGGAAGGCTTAGCTTAAATCAAGATTAGATCTAATTAAGCATGTGATTAGCCATAAAGCATACTTTGACCAAAATTGTTGACTTTTGAGCATAAAGTGCTTTTTGACCATGGTGAGGAATTCAACCTTGGTTGAGTTGGGGATGATGTCGCATGAGGACCTAGGATTAAGCGTATGAAGGGGCTTAGCTAGCCCAAAGGGGCTAAGGATGATGAATATTGATTTTGATGAATGAATAGTGTTTTTAGCCAATTTATGTAATTTTTTGAGAATTTTGTAAATTGATTGACCGTAGAAATGGGGAGAGGGATAATGTGTGACTTTTGGGTGTCTACATTTTTTCCCTTTTTGTACTGGATTGTGTGAAACATGGTTTAGTATAAAAATTTATGATGTAAATTGATGGAATTATTTTGAAGGCAAATAATTTACGATTGATGATTTATGGATGGTTGCGAGAGAGACGCATTGATAAAAAATGGTTTTTGATTAATTACTTTAGGAGGAAGGCGTAAGGTTGCCTTGCACTATGATAAACTTGAGATGTTTCAATTTTAGACAAAACAAATGCCTTTGCTAATTTTTGCTTTTGATTGATTTATGAGCTCATTTGATAATATTTGACAAATCTTTGGAGCCACAGGGTAGAACTTTCATGAGCTTCATTCACAAGTGGTATTACGACTACCACTATGAATATTGGAATCCATGAGGTGTCTACAAGCAGAGGCATTTTGATATTTATCAAACATTGATTTATTTTTGGATTAGGATTATGGTCTTGAGATAATCGTTAGCAAAAATTTTCTTAGGCAGATGTTGAATCTGTGATTGGATTTTTGGTTGTTTGATCATGTGCAAAGTAGCTTTTTGATTTTTTTTGGATGACTAACCCCTCAAGAAATAATTGGCGATGGAGGAGATGAAAATTGGTGATGATGATTAAGAAGAAAAATAGAAAATTTTGCATGAAAATCAGCAAAATTAAAGAATTAGAAGAAATTTTCAGGAAATGAAGTGCAGGTGAAGCAATTTTGGGTAGGAAGGACAGACTCTCATAGGGTCATGTGAACCGATAGGTTCACACGTGTGGGGTGCTAACCTACACAAAAAGGGTTTTTTAAGATGGAAAATGACATTTTTATTTCATTTTTATGCGAAATATGGAGTGGTGGGAGAGGAGAAAACGGAATGGAGTGCTACTAGATTGTGGATCGGGTGATACAGGATGGCCAGCATGTTGGCAAGTACAAGCACAAGGGTGGGAATACTAGAGGTAAGTGATTTATTCTCTATCTATTTGTGTGTGGTTGTCTAGGGTAGTGAAAATGTGAAATTTTGCTTTAAATTCCATATAAGATGTGTATTCATGGAATGGGTGAAAGGGGTGCACTTTGTGTAAAAAGGGGCAAATGGGTATCCCAATTTGTTTTTTGTTTTTGCATGTGATGATTTTGCTTATGGAAAAGCATGCATGTGATGTGATGTGTGGGCTAGGGTATAAAACTGGAATGCATGTGAAAACTGACAAGTGGGGCCTCCTAAAGAGCCAAATGGGTGTCCAGATCTACTGTTGTTTGACTATTTGATATCATTTTGACCACCTCATGTTGCATGCATGTGTGGGGAGGGTTTGAATATTTTTCACATTTTTGGGTATGTTTTTATTGTTTTCCATATGCATGAGTGATATGGATGGAACGTAGGTGTGCTAGCGAACACGCGTGTGCAAAAATTTTGTTTTTCAGGAGGTTTGCATGGGGTCATGCGAACATGTTTATTTTTGCATGCATATGTAGATGTAAAAGTAAAGTAAAAAAATAGATTGATGTGATATGAAGGGTTGCTAATTTTGGACATGTGTTTTATGGTAGGTGAAGAAGTTATTTGTGCGGCATAGATTGCATAAGTGTAGGAAGGCGTTACAGGATGTGTGGCGGACAGAGGATGGAGATTGGCTTAGGAAGGTGGGATTGTATGGGGTGTGGGAGATGCACAAGATTTATGCGAACCATACATATATTTTTGTGCTATGTGAGAGGTGGGATCCAGACAAGAACACCTTTCACTTGCCTACAAGGGAGATGACGGTGACCTTGGAGGATATATATCGCATCTATCGACTGTAGATAGAGGGGATTACTATGATGGTGATGGACAAGAATCTGCGAGATGGGATTTTGGAGAGAATATTTGGACATCGATGGTAGTAGGTGGATTCCAATAGGGGAGTAGATTATGTGAAGTATTGGAAGAAGGAGTTTCTATAAAATCACCATGCAATGGCGATGTTATTGATAGCCATCCATGCATTACCAGATACTTCAGGGGTGATATTCCCTTAGAACATTATGGGCAATGTATGTGATATGGTGGAGAGGGAGATAGTGTATGTGTGGACTCCCACTTTGCTAGCATAGGTGTACCAAGAGTTGCATGGGATGGTGAAGACTGATAGGACTGACATTAGTGTGAGCCCATTGCTATAGATATGGGCTTGGAAGCACATTTTAATTTTGTACCCTATCAATTTATCTCATGAGACACATACGCTCGATGGCCTAGATGTACCCTATGTGATGAGGTGGAGGGTAGATATGGAAAGTAGGTGGAAGAGGGTATGTAAGGGTGATCTTATGTTTCACCGAGAGGAGATAAAGAGGTTGGTCATGGATTAAGTGAGATGGAGGTCATGGCAAGGAGTTCTTGATTGGACAGAGGATGTGGAGAAGCTAGGATGGATCAGGTGGGGTGGTGGGTGATGGGGAAGTATCTCTCACAGGTAGAGTACTTCCTATTCTCTCAGGTGCAGCATCAGTTTGGATTATAATAGTGGTGACTAGATCTGCTTGTAGTGATATCTAGAGTGAAGGGTGATACAAGACCACAACCCATGGTACTACCACTATATTTGACACTGGATGAGCCATTGGTTGTACTCAATGTGGATAATATAGGTACCATGCTAGATTATGATGTACAGTGGGTTAGGTAGCAGTGGGAGCTGGTGCTTGGTGTGGTGGATGGATGGGTGGGGGCCATAAGAGTGTTTCCTGATACGGGGCCATTGAGTGGAACAAGGGTAGCATCGCTAGGGCATGTGATGGATAGTAGTATGTGGGATCACCTAAGTTGGGTGAGGAGGAGGAGGAGGAGGTGGAGTTGGACCGATTTGTGAGACAAGTGAGGTTGCACTATGATTATCAAGATAGATTGGTAAGTGATAGCATTGTAGGACCATCATCTAAGGTAGGAGAGGGGATGGAAGAGGGTGTAGAGGCAATGGCAGATATTCCCTTATGGATATTGATGAGGATGTATCTGATGAGTCACCAATGATTGGCAAGGAGTCAGATGAGTTTGACTTTGGTGGAGGTTTGGAGGAGGCTATGGCCATGGAGGATGAGGTGCAAGAGCTAAGAGGTAAGGTGAAGAGGCTTAGAGATAAGATTCTTGACACCAAGATAGATTGGGATAGTGATCACTCAGCATTGGAGGAGGAGAAGAATGAGGTAGAGGTAGATCTAAGGGCCACCTTAGAGGACCGATATGAGGCAAGGGTGTAGTTACAATAGGTGACATAGGATATGGAGACATTTAGTATTGAGTAGAATACACTGAGGGACAAGCATGACACTACCCTAGGGGAGAGGAATGACATGATCGAGGCTACTGAGTGGCTCCAAGGATTGTTGGATGAGGCTCTGGAAGAGACAAAGGCCATTAAGGCCAGTCATCAAGCAAGGGTTGTTGAGCTAGAGTGCAACATGCATGAGACATTGGTCATTAATGCACAATTAGAGGAGGAGATCACAATGCTAGTAGTGATAATGCCATAGTTGGATGTGATACAAATATAGATTGGGTGTTTGTAGTAGGTAAACAGTGGATTGATAACCTCCAGCATGAAGGAGGCTACAAAGAGGGTGAAGTGCAAGGGAGAGCTAATGATTTGGGGGGTACCTATCCCATACTACTCTGATTTGCTTTCATTATCATAGGGGTAGTCACATCGGAGTTATCGGAGTTCTCCTTATGTTGGTGGGAGGATGCAGCATATGACAGTGCTTATAGCATCTCAAGAAGTAGGGATGGCACCACCCACATGGGTGGAGGTACCCATAGCGATGGAGGTGAGGGATGTGAAATCATTGCAAGCAGTGGTACAAGAGTGAGCTCTGACAAAAAAGGGGAGTGGGGAGATTCTTGCAAGGTAGTAGTTGTGAGGATCAATCTACTTTTTTGTATTTTGGGGATATGTACATGATGAGCTATTTTTTGGGAGTTTGTGTATCAGCATGGATGCACAAATCATTGTAGTCATAGGGTATTTTTGATATATTGATGTATAGATATGATATAGTCATGTGATGTCGTACCTGTAAGAACACCCACATATTTTATTATAGCTTTATGGTATTATTTTGATATATATATAGATATATACATAAGATCATGTGGCATATGTGTTTGGTTTACATTTATGTGTTTGTTTTTTTCTGCTTATGATAATCCATGAATGATGTGGTTGTGGTTAGCTTGATATACAAACATAATGGTTGTATACATTGGTAAATAATATGTGATATTATAAAATGAAGTAAAAGGAGTATGCATAGGATGACAATGCAAATATGTAGACGTATTACTCGGGGATAAAATTTGCATCGTTACAATAATTAGATGATGTAATCCATTCCATTTTTTTGAGGAAGTTGGATATGAGGGTTGTAGTGAGGATATTTGGACATTACAGTGTGTAAGTAATCAAACCCATTGACTAATTGAGCAAAACTTAGTAAACATGTTCTAGGCTATCTTGGTAAACAAGACCTCAATCCTGGATTTGTGTGTGTAAGGTGATGTTTTTTTGACCATTTTGAAAAAGGATGGTTTGTAACTACATAGTAACTTAGTCTGTAATTTAGCTCATCAGTAAGGACCTGAGGAATGTAGGGATTCGATCTTTGGGATAACACTTTTGAGGATTTCCTTTTGTTTTCTACCCTTGTATTATAAGTGTTGTGTTTCATTCTAGCTTTTTTTTTTTTGTGGGCGTTGGCTTTTATTTTCTGCCCTATTTATCTTTTTTTTTTAGCTTGTCCTTTTGTAAATCCTCAGGTTTGAGATAAATCATGTGAATGATATGATGAGCATGGTGATTTTTGCTAGGTATCAGTATGCATACAGTGTATCCAGTCCTATTTTTAAAATGTTATTAGTGTGTAGGACATGCAAGTAAATCCAGGAATGAGAGCAAGGTAACCAAGGGAAGTCTAGAAATATTTTTGAGATGTGCCAACTTTGGATGGTGGTTGATTATATAAATATTTGTGGGTGAAGCACTCAAAACATTTTAATAATCCTATCTCTTGAAAATGGGTTTGGCATCAAACTGGTATGCTAGCATGTGCATGTTTAATTCCCCAAGCGCAGTATTCATAATGATTATGTATAGATGCATGTATGGATGGAATTTTGATGCATGCTGAAATGTATGTATGTAAATCAAAGTATGAAATGAAGGATTGAATATGATAGTGAATGAAAGTAGGACTTTACGTGCAAACTGCAAGGTTACCCCAATATGATAGACAATGGAATGGGGCAATGGTATGAAGGAGGAAATGGTGGGAAGGAAATAGAAAAAAAACAATAATAGAAGGAGAAAAAAAGAAGAATAATAAGAGAAGAAAAGAAACCTATCAAAGGTATGTAGCTTCTTGAAGTGTGACCATACAACATTGATACATAACCATAAGAGAAGAAAAGAAGAAGAAAGGATAGAAGGTGAAGAAAATAAGGGGGGATGAAAGGTACGTAGCCTCTCAAAGTGTGACCATACAAAATTCATGATAGAAGATGTAGATGAAGTAGATTTTGAGTGGAAATGTGATTTGATTTAATGCCACAGAATGCCACAAATGTTGTTGTTTTTATATTTTTGTTGTTGATTTTTTTTTTACTTTTGATTATAAACATATGTACAAGTAGTGGTGAGCAGTAATGCCTATTCTTAGGCATAAAATACTCATAGATGAATAATTTTAATGGGCTCAATTTCAGCAATACCTTCCAACATGGCAAGACGATATGCCCAAGATCCAAACTTCTCAGTAACCATGTAAGAGCCTAGATAATTAGGTGTAAATTTGTCGTAGATATGGCGCAGTTGGCTAGTAATTTATAGGTTTTATTTAAGGACTAAGTATCCAACCTAAAATTTGTGTTGGTGTACCTTAGAATTGTAGCCACATCGAAGACGATCTTGATAAATGTGCATGTGTTCGATATCATGAATGTGACGTTCATCCAATAAATTTAATTGGTCTAGCCTGGCTTGATGGGCTATATCATAATCAATGAATTATTGCATGGAGACTCGCAAGGATGATATTTCAAGCTCCAATGGCATGATGGCTTTAGTGCCATATATAAAGGAAAATGGGGTTGCCCTAGTTGGTATACGAATGCTGATGCAATAGGCCCATAAGGCTAGCAGTATTTGATTATTCCAATCACAGTGTGATTTTGCAATGGTTTTGCAAAGAATGGTGCAAATTTTTTTATTAGTAGCTTTTGCTTAACCCTTACCTTGTGGGTAGTATGGGGTAGAAAAGCTATGCTAGATGTTGAATTTCTCACATAATGCATGAACATTCTTTTTCTTGAATGGTGTGTCATTTTTAGATATGATCTTTGATGGGATGCCAAAATGACAAATGATGTGTTGTGTAATGAAATCAACAATTTTTGGACCAGTCGTTTGAATTAAAGGAATGGCCTCAACCCATTTTGTAAAGTATTCGGTTGTAGTAATGATGAAATTGTGATTGCTAGATGAGGCAGGAGTGATTTTGTCGATGATATCCAAACCCCATTGTGAAAAGGGCCACATTTATTGAATAGGTTGCAAAGCTTGAGAAGGAAAATGCATAAGATTGGCATGATGTTGGCATTTGATACACTTTTTGACATAATCATAGCAGTCATGCTCCATTGTGGGCTAGTAATAGCCCATTCGTAAGATGCATTTGGTAATGGTGATACCACTGAAGTGGCCGCCACAGGTACCATCATGAGCTTCTTGGGTGATGCATTGGGCTTCAAAGGGCTCAAGACAACGTAATAAGATACCATCATAACTACACTTGTAGAGGATATCACCAATCAATTTATAGCATATGACACGTAGCTTGAAATATTATCTGTGAGTGTGATTTAGATCATGTGGTAGAATTTTGAGCTTAATGTAGTCTTTGACTTCAGAAAACTATAGGTCATGCAGTTCAGCTTCGATGATGTTGATACCATCATAATGAGAAGGTGGGTTGTTAGAAATGGCAAAATGGAAGAGGGTGTGAATGGACATGTGAGTTATGTTGGAAAGTGGATTTTGTAGAATGAGTGAGCTTAGAGAAGCCATAGTATCGGTGAAACAATTTATGGATTGAAGAGTAACAGTGATGTCATACCACTCGAACTGGACTAAAAAGTTTTTGGCTACCTATTTATATTGTTGAAGGACTAGGTAACAACATTGCCATTCTCCCCTAATTTGATTTACAATGAGGAAGGAGTCACCATATATGTCCAGGCACTAGATGTGCATTGATATTTCTTGCTTTAGGTCCAAGATAAGAGCTTCATACTCGACATTGTTATTGGTATAGGGAAAGCCTAATTTGAATGAAAATGGAAGTGTCACCCCTTACGGTGTGAAAAAGACTATACCTGCACCCCCAGCATGCTCACAACAAGAGCCATCAAAAGAGGGTTAAATCAATGGCTGATTTTGGTTCCACAAATTTTTCAACTTTGATAGTATGGAATATAGAATCATCAGGAATTTGGATAAGCAATGGGGCATCACTTGGGAGAGGGACTTCAGCCAATGATCAGCTATGACTTGTTCTTTGATGGATTTTTGACTAATGAATTTGAGATCGAATTCTATGAGCAACATGATCCATTTTGTCATTCGACTATTGTGGTAGCTCTTACCCATCATGTACCGAAGTGGGTTATCATGGGAAAATACATAGGTAGTATGGTTAATCATGTAATTTCATAGATTTTGTGTGGTAAAAACAATAGCTAGATAAATTTTCTCCATATAAGCATATCATGTTTCATAATAAATCAGTGTGCGACTGATGTAATATAATTGTTCTTGGTCCATTTCATTCTTTTGGGCGAGGAGCATACACAATACGATGTCGGTAGTGGAAATGTATATATATAAGGGATGATCTGGATGAGGTGGTGTTGGGACAAGTGAAGATGTTAGGTATGATTTGATGGCATAAAATGTGGCTTGACATTTATCGTCCCATTTGAAAAAGACCCCGTTTTGGATAAGATGATTGAATGACTGACACTTATTTGAAATTTGGGCAATAAATCACCATGTGGATTGAATACTTCCTTGCAAGTTGTGTAACTATTTAAGATTCGTAGGGGGAGGTATGTCAATGATAGCTTAGAATTTTTGGGGTTCGACTTCAATGTCTTTTTGTAAAATGATAAAACCCAAGATTTTTCTAGTGGTAACACCAAATATGTATTTCTTTGGATTTAATCAGACATTATGTTCTAAGAGGTGATCAAATATTTGATGCAACTCCTTAAGATGTTGACCACAGGTTTTGGATTTGGTGATAAGATCGTCTACGTAATCCTCGACAGTTTTGTGCATCATGTCATGGAAAATGTAGGTCATGGCACATTGGTAGGTTTCCCCAGTGTTCTTGAGGCAAAAAGGCATGACCTTGTAACAAAATATCCCCTAGGGGGTTTTGAAAGAGGTCTTGTGCTGATCGTCTGGATTAACACAAATTTGATTGTAACCTAAAAACCATCCATGAGTGATAGTATTTTGTGTTCGGCTATAGCATCGACCAATGTATCGATATTAGGGAGTGGAAAATTGTCCTTTGGATAAGCTTTGTTGAGATCCCTAAAATCAGTGCAAATATGGATAACCCCCTTGGGTTTTCTTATAGGAACCATGTTTGAAACCCACTTAGGGTAATTGATAGACTATATGAAATCCACATTGAGGAGTTTTTGTAACTTCTTTTTGACCATAGGAGCAATAGTGGGGTGCATGCGGTGCAAATTTTGTTTGACAGGTTTGGTAGTGTCATCCAAGACAAGGTTGTGCACAAGTAATGATGGAGAAAGACCACAAATATTTGTGTAGGACCATGCAAACACCTTAATGTAGTGCCTGAAAAAATTAGTAAAGAGGACACGTTATTCTTTAGATAGGCTAGCAATGAGGTAGACGATCTAGGGGTGTTTTGGATCATTTCCAATGTCAACTTCAATAGTGTCCTCGATAAGCATGTGAGAACCATCATGGAGTTGGGTAGGTCTGGGAATGAGGTGAAGGTCATCGATGGACTCAGGGAGTTGGAATTCATCATCTACATAAAGATCTGTATTATTAATCCATGGGATATGAGGTGGAATGGAAGGTAAAGGTGCATTTACATATTGTAACATTTGAGGTGTTGAAAGGAATTCGATAGCTGATGGGGTGGAGGAGATATCATTGAAATCAACAAAATCAGTGATAGGAGGTGAACTGTAATTGGGATGGTTTGGGTATCATAGCAGAGTGTATAAGTAAATAGATATCATGTTAATTGAGGTGCTAGATATGGTAGAGATGGGTGATGAAGGTTGATGAGGCCTGGATAAGCCTCATTTATAGCATGTTTTAAATAGTTAAAACTACCTAAAACTCTTGTGAATTATCTTATATGCTAGTTAAGTTGATTTAATACGTTGTGTATTAACTGTTTGCATGATTAAAGTGTTAAGGACATTATATTCTGTTTTTTAATAGTTCTTGTATAGTTTTATGTTATCTTGTCATGCTTAGGTTGATAGAAGAACTTCAGTAGTCTTATTTTTATGATCATTAAGCATTAGTTTCTCTAAATTCAACAAATAGTACAAATACTTATTATTGTGTAGTAGAAAACTGGTTTTTCCATATAAATTCCAGCCAGCTGCCAATGAATGGCAAGGCATGAAATTCACATCCAAGGAAGAATGAAGACTATTGCAATCTGATCCTGAGGGCTAATCCACATGATAAATGCAGCCAAAACCATTTGGAGTCAACACAGTTGGTCATTCTAAAGATCTTCGAAATGAACATTGTGTCTTCGAAATGAACACAATGTCTCTGGAATGAACACAATGTCTTCGAAATGAACACAGTTTCTTTGAAATGAGAATAGAAAGCACTTTTTGACTTGTTGAATGACTTTTGGCGGTGGAAAATTGGATAATAAGGTTGAGAAATTTAAGGAAAAATATCTCCCATCTAACTTTGCCGTCCTTGCCGTCCAAAGCCACCATTTATGGAAAAGATCAAATTGATCATCTTCTAGGATAAACCCAGGAAATTCTGCAGGATATCAGGAACAACATATTTTTTGTTTGTAATTAGATTTTAGGCATCTGTAAAATATAGCTCCCATCCAGGTTGAGCTATTAGAGAAAGGAGATAGAAAATAAATAGGGAGATAATAGAATAGTGATTTCAGACTTGTAACAGATTTCAGTAGAATTGTAATTATGTTTCTGAAGCAATAAAAGTGTAGTTTCATTCCATTTATTTTGTTATGTCCGAGTGTGAGTAAGACTTAAAGAAGAATTCAAACCTTCTTATGAGAAAGGAGGCTGGCCACTTCCAGACCTAGGAGGAGGACTGACAGACAGGTTTTATTTTGATTTTGCTGCAGTAGAATAAGTTGTGAACTTGTCATTTTCATTCTTTTGCACATCTAACATTCCTAGTTGTCTAATTCTTGTTCATAATGTTTTTTTGATATGATTAGTGGTATATCTGGTTATTCTTTTCATTCCCAGCAACTTTTCAATTCACTACAAATTTTTGTTTCCAGTAATTTACAAGTTTTCTGTAATTTCCCTGCATTCTTGTTTTTGTTGTCAAAACCCTACACAGAAGATTGACGACCTTCTGTTACAGAGCATTGACAGGATCTAGTTTTTATGCTTCATTTCAATTATTGCAAGATTAAATAGACTTTCAATTCTACAACTATAACTAGAGTTTCAATTCTGTAATTTAATTAGATTTCATTCTTGCAACTATAACTAGGGTTTCATTTCTGCAATTAGCAATTAGTTTTCATTCTTGCAAATAGATTAAAGTTCAATTTATGCAATTTAGGGGTAGAAGTGACACAAAACCCCCACACAATCAATTCCACCAATAAGACCCGTTGCTTCCAAATGAACTGAACTACAACCCTGCTTGAACTTTCTCTCATAAATAGCCTTGGACACCACCTTGAATTGACAAATTCATTGAGAATTAATGATGTGCTTAACGATAGCCCATCATTTTGGCACTATTTTCGGGAAACACGATGTTTTTAGAAGGTGAAAAATAGTCCAATAATTATTAAATATGCTAAGTTATAAATTTTAGAGTAAAATATGAATGTAATGACCGGTATAAGTAATTGTTATTGGTAAATTGTATTTCAGTCCATTTAGGAAATAAGCAAGAAACCACAAGAAGAAAAATTTCACAAGAGGTTGAAATTATGTCAAAAATCTCTAAATTTTTTATTTTCAAAAATGTTGGAATTTTCAAATAATCCCAATCATCCACTTACATCACTGCAATATCCTTTGAGAAATCATTACAAGGAGGAAAATTAAGTAGTTCAACACCATTTTCTCTTGAAAAATCCATACAATTAGGAAAATTTGATAAGATTTATAATTTTTTTTGGGAACCTACAATGGAAGGCTCACAAGAGAATCAAGGTAGAGCCAATAATGTGCTCCACCCTAGTGCAACTAATGCACCTGCCAAAAATTTTCAAAATCCCATCCAACTAGATCTTAATCAAGATGCTCCCATGACGGTCATTTCACCTGCAGTATTACCAAATTTTAAGGGAATTACATCCAAAGATCCTGATATGTTTTTGTTTGAGTTTAAAATTATATGTCAAGCTCATGATTACACTAATGACAATCAAAAGCTCAAATTATTTCCTTCCACTCTTAAAGAGTTAGGTCTACGATGGTTTATCACCTTAGCACCTAACTCAATTAGAACTTGGGATGATATGGAAAACATATTCTTGGAGAGATACCAAGAATATTTTTAAGTCAAGAATCAAAATGATGAAATTCTTACAATGAAACAAGAGGAAAATGAAATCTTAGAAGATTATCTAGACAAATTTTCCTTTGTTCATAAGATATGTGGAAGTGTTGAACTTGAAATTTGCAAAGTCATATTCTTAAGGGGACTACAAGATGAATCTAGGGATGCATTGGATATCTTGGGAAGAGGAGATACAAATGCACTTAAATTTTAGGAAATTATTAAACTCTATAAAAATTACTCTCATTCAAGGCATAGAAAACACAGAATTGGTAATGAAAAACATGATTTGAAAGAATGCATGAAAGAGGTTGATATTTTAGTACATGATAGAACATTAGATGAAAAAAATGAATCTACTGAATCCTCAGCCATCTATTGTTCAGAATGTAAAAAGCAACACTCTCTTCATTATTGTCCTTTGAAAAAAATATGTATACCTGCTACATGTAGCATTTGTCAATTAGGACACCCCACATATTAGTGTAGTTTATTGCCAGAACTTACAAGTGTCTTTGAAAAACAGTATCAACCTATGAAAAAAATCAATTTTGTAGGACAAGGACAAGGGAATAATTTTCATAAATTTCCATATCAGAATGCTTCTCAATTTTTTGCACATTGGGGAAATAATCCTTGGTATATGCCATGGTCTGCTTCGGGTCCACTTCAACAATTTTGGAGTCAACCACCATGGGCATACTCCCAAGCATGGTCTCAACATGGATGGATGCAACAACAATGGAATCAACAACATCCACCATGGTTGCAGCCAAAATTATAGGGATATCAATGGGTACAACATCAAAATCTGTACAAAGAGCAGCAACATTGTCAAAAACAAAAATCAAATTTGTTGCATAATTATATCCATAATTTCTATCGTAGACAACAACAAAAATTAAAACAACCTCTATTTTCAACTCAACCTGTGGTCAGTCCAAATCATGTTAAACAGGTAACCCCTGTCTCTGTGGTTGAATCAAAAAATACAGCCCTAATAAATGTTTGTGACTGTTAAAACTCAATTGTGTTCAGGTGAACCACTGCTTGAACCTATTCCACTTATCAGTGTAGAAAGTGAAGTTAAAAATAATGAACAAGAAAAAAAATCCACACTAAAACAACATCAAGAAGAATAAGATACCTCATCAAATAAAGTATCATATTTTGAACAGTCTGAGATATCAAAAATAACATCTTCACAATCATATTTGATAAAGGAATTAGAACATTTAACTGTTACAATACCTTCACCTCAAGTTGTACCAATCATTAATAGGATTGTTCAAGAAATGTGTTTTAGCAAACCAAGAAAAAAAAAAGTATATCCTAAAACCATACAAAAAGGTGGAAAATTAGTTAACTTGCTTTTAGGTAAACTTATTACACCTAAGTATGATTGTACAGAAAGCCCACAGTTTCTTAGAACACAAGGAAAATGAAAAGAATACTTTAGTTTTGGCCTCCATTGTTGTAAATAAAAATGTAGAAGAGTTGGATTCCTCCAAAAATTTTGTTTTTGCTAAAAATGTTCAAAACTCATATTTTAAAGATGAACTAATTATTGTTCAGCAATTACCACAGACTGATGAAAAACATAATTCTTAAAATTTATCACCCATTCCAGTACAAAACCATTTTCTTTATTTACCACATGGATGTCATTATTGTTTCTCATCTTTTCAATATCATTTATCAAAGTTAATTCTTTCAAGAATTGTTTTTGGTAAAAATATACACACATTTTTCATTCTTTTCCACCATATCATTACTCTCTTAATTTATTAATGCATCATTCTCCAAGAACCAATTCAAATCATCTTGGTACAAAACAAACTGAAATACAGCCAAAACAACCTTTGAACAACAATAGTTGGTTGACTAAAAACTAGGGAGAAAATTTGTTTGATATATTGGTGCACCATCCTAATGCTTTACTAACATTTTATGTATCTTTAGTAGTTGGCATTGAGTTGTTGTAGGTACAGAAAAAACAAATTTTTTAGTTGAGTGCATTTGATGAACTTTGGTTGGAAGCACTTCACCAAATAGAGTTCACTCAAAAAAAATGGAAAATGTGGCATGATGATCACATTAAGAGCAGCAAGGATGAACCAGGGGAGTTTGAGAATGAAGTTGTTCAACTTTCTTTAGTTGATGATTTAAGGAGGATATTAGTGGTGAATGGACATCTTTTATAGTTGTACCATAAACCACTAACAAAGGTGGAATTTGATCGGTATTTCACACAGTTACATTTGATAGAAGAGGCTTCTTCTTCTGATGAATATTCCAAATGATCATATCTTTGAATCTTAAAATAAAAATAAAAATAAATTTTTTTTAGAAAAAACAGAAAACAAAAAGATGAATAAATTATGGCTGTGAATTTCTTCATGGGCATGATTTCAAGGAAGTCATGAATTCCTTCACGGGCACAATCAAAATCAAAAATACAAAAAGAATAAAAAAAAAAAGAGAAAAATGAATAGCTCAGTAGTGAAAACCTTTTTCTAAGGCACTACTGAGTTGGTATGAATGAAAACCAATTTTTTGGAATGCATAACCTTGAAATTTTTGAGTCACCATTGTACAAATTCACCAACTGCACTTGTTTTTGAAGTGTTGCAAGAAGCCTTAGCAAAATATCAACAGAAGCATTCATCTTTCAAAACTTGCATTAACTTGTTTTAACCAGGTATATATGTTTCTTGCACTTTTATCATTGTAAATATTTGATATATAGTATATGAAAATTAACCATTAGTATAAAAGTGTTCATAAGAGTTGGCATAAACAAAACATGCTTGGAGAAAGAGAAAAATGTTGGTTTCTACTATGTCTTCAGAATGACTATTGTATCTTCAATAAACGTGGTATCTTCAGAATGAAGCCTTTGTATTCAGAATGAAGTTTTGTCTTCAGAATGAAGCCTTTGTCTTTGAAATGAAGGTTTGTCTTTGGAATGAATGTTTGTCTTTGGAATGAAGGTTTGTCTTCAGAATGAATGTGTGTCTTTGGAATGAAGGTTTATCTTCGGAATAAGGTTATCTTCGGATTAAATGCCCAGCTTAGTCTTCGAAATGAAACATAATCTTCGGAATGAAGATTTAATAGTCTGTTTCCATGTGGCATCCAAGGAGGGAGAAAAAGACATAGTCAGCAGAATTGTTTTTACTCCATGTGATCATTGACACATGTTAGTTGGCTTGCGGCTAGATTCATCTCATATTTTGCACCCATAGAGGAAGTACGAGAATCATAGGGAAAATAACCAATAAACATGCCACCACCATTCATTGTTAATAACCACTCATGTGGGAAAATTTGCATGCAAAATGGACGAGCTAAAAATAGTAAAGAAAATTTGATGGCAAGGATGTCCAATGATTGATGGCCAGGTGTTCAGAGCACAGAATAAGGAAGTGTACCATATTTTCTTTTCGAAGACATATTTGCTAATTATTACAAGGAAAAAAGTAAAAAAAAAATTAAAAGTTCTTTCTGAAGAAGAACAAGAGCAAACCTTGTAATTCTGTAGAAACCAAAAATCAGTGACCTAGCGGATGACTATAGTAGCAGAAGAGAACAGTCTTCTCAGCATCAGAATAGAGAAACAAAGTTAAAAATGAAAAAGGGCCAGCCTACAAGAACCCTAGAATAACATAACCACATGGGTTACCAGATTTTTCAACCTGTGAACGGTAGTATGTAATTTTGTCAGGGCATCATTTCAAAATTTTAAACCACCTCAGGCATGGTAGGCAACAACCTAAATTTAGAGTGAATTTTCCAACATACCTGCACCAAGAACTACAGAGCATGGCAAAACATTATCAAGAGAAAAAAAAGGAGCCCTCATCATCATGGTCTTATTAAAATGGTGTGCCAACATCATTTTAGGGGAAACCCTATAAGCTTTAATAGGTTTTATTCTACCTTGACTAATGTAGTTTTTTAAGAAGAAGATGAAGGATAAGAGGATACAGATTTTGCTATAAAAAAATATGCTATTGAGGAAGAAGAAAAGGCTAAAAAAACAAAAATGCTATTGTAGAGAAGGAAACACACCAATCAAAAGCAACAAAGCATTTTTCTCTAGAACCATCAACCTCACAGACTAAGAAGAGAAGGACTGAAACTGACAGCAAAAAAATAAAATAGAAGAGGGTTCATTTTTCTAAAGATGTTATTTATCCGTCGGAATAGGAGAGTGAATTTCCCAGTGAAGAGCCTAAAGCTATCCCTACAGTCCCTGTTACCACAAGAAAATAGGGCAAGAAGAGAAAATATATATTAAGGACTAGGAGGTCTACAAGACTCCAACAAAAAGAGATAAAAGAACAAATGATTGAAGAGAAGACCAGACAGGATAGCCCTGATGTCATAGAAGTGCAAAAAGCCACTGATAATTTGGATGTAATCATAGATAATTTCATGGAACCTCCTATACAGGAGTAGGGGTCCGAAGCAGAGGATGAGATCATTGTTGAGCAACAAACTGTAGTTGATTTGTCAGTATTAGGTTCTGAGTCAAATGAAGAAGAGGAGGTGGACATCACAAAACAACTAAGAGCAGCCAAGAGTGTTATAAAAATACAAATGATATGGATTAAGGAAAGAAAATATTGTGATCAAGTGAGTGAATGGAAAAAAAATGATCAATTAATCAACTAACTATTACAATAGAAATTCTATGATTAAATAAATAGACTAACTAACAGCATTAGGAAATAGTGCTAACTACCCTCTAACAATAGAGTAGGGAGTTGCGTGATGCTAACCACTAACCTAGGATATTTAGAGATTAACCTAGGATAGAAGAATAAATATCTAGATAGTAAAAGATAAATGTAAATACTCTTTTACCTAGTGGAGTAAATGATAAGTATCCCAAGTTAATGGAATATTACTCTAACATCCCCCCTTATTACATTATTTGGGTAATACATATATATCCCTCTAATACAACAATATTTGGGAAAAGTATATAACTGCCCCAATATAGTGAAGAAGATGTTGATCTACTGGTTCTTTGCTCTATCACAGTGCTCTGGCTGCTCCTAAGAAAAAAGTGGGTCATTCCTCACTTTGTCTTCATGCCAAAAAATGTCCTTTTGGTAATCACATCATCCAACTGAATTGCATGGGTAACTAGCCGCTGCAATCACTAGGTGTAGCAGAATAGATCACTTTATACAAGGTTCATTCATTTACAATATGAATTTGCAAAAGATAAGGTAGCTAAGGTGTTGATCGCTGCCAAAAATGCACCCTTATAAGTTCCCCCTTTCTTGTTGCAAAACATAGTGTAATTAATTTCTGAAGGAAGTGTGACTAAGGTGTCGGTCAAAGCCGAAAAATGCACCCTTATAAGTTATCTTCCCTATTTACAAAAATCAGTGAAGAAAAGAAATGGATATCCCCCTTCAATTGCAAAAAGTGTGCAACGCAAGAATGTTGTGAAGGATTTTACAAATATTGCCTCCTCAACAATTTTACATCACAAAAAATCGCTCCTCTTGTTACAAGTACTTCAAACACCTAGAATTTGCTATTTATGAAGCCTAAAAGAGGTACAAGCACCCCTTATTGCAAGGTCTTCAAACAAAAAACTTATGCTATTTATGAAGCCAAAAAGAGGAGAGAGAGAATATGGTGTTTTTGCCCAAGGGACACATGTGTTTTCCCTCTACAAAACTGTTTTAGCAATTTAGCACTCCTTGTGCTATCTTTGAACCAGAAACAGAATCAGGATGAGACACTTCACAAGAAATATGGCTTATGTGTTGTGTCGTTGCTATTTTAGTTTTGCTTGTTTTGAAACCAACACTGAATGGTGTCTTGGTTGTCATTTTTACAGTTTGTGTAAAACTATGCTTTCTAGGCAATTTGATAAAAAAAGTTCACCAATTTGTCCTTTCTTATTGTAAGTACTTCAAGCATGATTGCTATTATGAAGTCTAAAAGAAAAGGTTTAATGTTGATGACTTGGACTTTTTTGATTGCCTTTTACAAGTTTTAGTTTCCTCTTATCAAAAACTATGTTTGAAGGAAGAAAGGAATGATCCCCCCTTAGTGCAAAGGATTGCAACTTTTAAGGTTCCTTTGTGTAAAACTTGTTCTTTCTTTTGATTACCCTAAAAGAGTACCAAAATATTATTCACTCAAACAAATATTTAATGGCACCTGCCTTAACTCCCTTCAAGAAGGATGAAAAGTTTGAGGAAATTAAGCCAAACAAATAAGAGTGAATTAGGGGTTTTGTTGATTTAGGAGAGAATATCAAGTAATTTTGGCATTAAATCTATGCAAGGATTTACACAAATTTGTGAAATTTTGGGGTTTAGTGTGTTCTTGATTCTATGATTTATAATTGCAAAAGAAATAATGCAATAATCAAACAAGAATGCCCATAAAATTCTTATCACCTAGGTGTCGGATGCAACCAAAAATGCACCTATTTTTCCAATAAAGGTGTCGAGTAAAATCGAAAATGCACCTTTTAATTTTTGCAACAAAATGTGTGTTTTGTGTTGTGCAAAAAATGATATTTTTATGTCTCCTACTTTGTTTTCCAATTTTGCAAAAGAAGTACAATGTTGTCTTCTCCCATGAATTTTGCAAAATTAACAATTTTGAGCACTCCTTCCAAGACAAGTCGACACACGACCCACATTTGAAAGGCTTCCAGAACTAGTCGACACACGACTTAGTTTTTATGGACCAAGGTTACAATTTCTTCTCAAATTTGCAAAAAAAATAGATGTGCAATTTTATGTATTATATCTCCTTGGAGAAAACAAATGCACTCTTTGAAGTTTGATTTTGACAAAAAAATTTGGGTCTCCTTGTGTTACAATTTGGCAAAAAATAATTCATGTTTGAACCTTTATTGTATGCTAAATTAACAAGGTTGAGAAGAGTTGAGGGTTTTCTTATTTGCAAAAAAATGAGGCTCTTATATGTCTTATATCTCCTTGTTTGTGAGAAAACAAAAGCACTCCAAAAATTTGTAAATTTACAAAAAAAATACCCCCAAAATTGATTTTTAATATATTAATCTAATTAATTCTAGCTAATTTAAATTAATAATAAAAAAAATTTCATAAAAAAACACTTAATACAAATTTAAAATGATTCTCATATAAAAAAAAAAATTAAATTATTAATAAAATTAACTAAAAAATAATTAAAAAAATAAAAAAAAAATTACCTTAGTTTTTTTTTTATATGGCGCCTTTGTAAAAAAATAAGGCGCTTGGCCTCGACGAGAGTTGAACTCCCGACCTCCCATCGGGCAATGCCTTGCCGCTTTCCCCCTCGTCGGTCGGGCTGGACTGCCGGATGGGATATAGAGGGAGGGGCCTTCTATTTAGAAGGCTTTCCCGCCACCAGGCGGGAAAATGTTGAATGTGGGACTTTTAGTCCCACATTCAAGAGGAGGCATTTGCCTCACCTGGATAAAAGGTGAGGCGTGCCCCTCATTAGTTGACTGCCTTCGGGCAGTCACTGTGAGGCATCTCCTTTTGTTGTGGCCACATGTCACAGCAAGTCTTGGGTGGCACGTGGTCTGTCTCACCACGTGTCATCCACGTGTCAGTCTGCATCTTGTCCAGGTCATCGTCTGTCCTATCTAGGTTGTTGGTCCACGTGAAATGTCCGTTGTCATCCTATCGTCGTCCAGTGGCTGTATGCCACGTGTTCAATCTCATCCAGGTGTCTTGTCCAGGTGGCACTTGCCACATGTCTTGTCCAGTGGCTCTGCCACGTCAGCACCTTGGGATTTGTGCCCAAGGTTGTGTTAGCCTACCATGTGTCGTCACATCAACACCTCAAGATCTGTGCCCAAGGTCGCGTTAGCCTGCCACGTGTCATCGATATGGTCGCCAAATAAGGAGGGCATGCCTGCCCTCACTTTTTTGTCATCGGTGGTGGGTTTTTGATTGGGTCAGAGTGGCTATGCCACGTGTCAGCCCTAGATTGGCTAGGGTCCTGTGTGGTCTATCTTTGTCAGATCGTGTCATCAGATCCAACAGAGGGCACGCCTACCCTCGCTGATCGGTCCAAGTCATCAGGGATCCCCTGACACCCCTGTCAGTGTCTATCAAACTCGAGGGCATTCTTGCCCTCATTTTTGGGTCCTATCCCCACTTGCGAGGGTGTGCCTACCCTCTCGACTATGCGTTGGACCCACAGGGGTAGCACTAGCGATCACTGATGATCGGAGGGTGCTCCTGCCCTCACATATCCTAGTCACTCGGAGGGCTAGCTTTGATGGGCAGTCATCCCATGGCCACCAAAGGTTGCAGGAGGGCCGCTGCCTTCTGTCGGCATGTTAGGCCTGACAGGTCATATAGAAGAATGATGTCAGATCTGTCGAGCCTGCGAGCCTTCTCTTGTGGCCGCTGTTGGCAATTTTGGGTACCTTGGGTGAATTGCCTTTGCTCAAGTGAATAAGTTGTCATTGATGTAAAGAAGCTTTTGAAGGAATTTGATTTGATGTAAAATAATTTGTTTTGATGAAGGTTACGGCTTGACAAGTTCGAAAGAAAGCAAGTTAGAAAAGTGTCGCGATATCGCGACATGTCGCATTTTCACGACTTAAGTAGGAGAGAGAAAGCAAGTTAGAAAAGTGTCACGATATCGCGACATGTCGCAGTTTCGCAACTCAAAGAGGAGAGAGAATGTTTGAGTCAAAAATGTCACGATTTCGTGACATATTGCAAGGAAGGTTGAAAGAACAAAAAAGTGTCATGATTTCACAACATAATGCAGGAGAGAGAGTCCAAGAGAAAAAATGTCGCGATATCACGACATGTCGGGTTTTGCGACCCGAAGAAAAGAAAAGCACTAAGGAGAAAAAGTGTCGCGATTTCGCGACAAGTCAGAAGACAAAATGGAAGCAAGATAAAGTGTCACGATTTTGCGACATGCTGCAGATGAAAATGTTCCAAGTAAGAATTGTCGCAATTTCACGACATACAGCAAAGGGAAGAGTCTGAAATGAGAAGCATCGTGATTTTGTGATAGGTTGTAGAGAAGTCGTACGGAAGCTGAAAGCGTCACGATTTTGTGACAGGCTATAAAGAAAACGTACGGAAGCTAGAAGTGTCACGATTTCATGACAAATTCAAGGAGGAAGAGCTCAAAGGTGAAAGCATCGTGATTTCATGACATGTTCCATTTTTGTGGGCGTAAGGCAGAGAAAAACATAAGGCAATGAAAGTGTCATGATTTCACGACATGTTTCATTTTCGCTAGTGCAAGCAGACAAGAGTGCAAGGAAGATAAAGTGTCACGATTTCATGACAGATTGAGATGGTAGCATTCGGTTGGAGAAAGTGTCACGATTTCACGACAGAAATAGAATGCAGGTCTTCTATAGGAGAAGTGTCATGATTTTGCGACAAAAGCAGAGAGGAAGGCTATGAAGACAGAAGTGTCATGATTTCACGACAAAAGCAGAAAGGAGGTCAACGAAGGGAGAAATGTCGCGATATCACGACAAAAGCAAAGTTGATGTTGACTAAGTCAGAAGTGTCACGATATCGTGACAAGAGCTTAGTTGAAGTCGACAAAGGCTGAAGTGTCATGATATCATGACAAAATCCAAAAGAAAGTATACGGTTGCAAAGGTGTCGCGATATCACAACATGTTGTAATTTTGCGACAGAAGCTACAAAAGAGTTCCAGAGGCAGTGAAGTCGACAAAGTTAAATTTTAGCCGATAAAAATTAGGGCTTGCAGCCGACATAGATTAGGGTTTGTTTTTGGCATAACAGCCGACTAAGATTAAAGTTTCCATCTTGAAAATTCTAATATAAAAGGAGGGTTTTTTGGATGATTGGATGTGTAGTTGATGTGCGACGTTCGAAGATAGTGCACAGTGCAAAAAGTTCAATCGCTGTGAGCAGAGTGCGAATTCGATTGTAGTGTGCAGAGTGCATTTCGTTGAATCATTATGAGTGTGAAAGATTGAAAAGGAATAAGAGTGTGCATAGATAGTGCAAGGGTTGAAGTTCGACCAAGTGCGGGTGTGTTTGTGCAGAGAGAGAAGAGGGCATAGAGAGCAAACAGGCAAAGACAAACGAGGACATTTGTGCTAGACCGAAGGACTATGTTTAGTGCAAATTTGAGGACCATCTTTGGAGGTGATAGAGTTGAGGACAGAGGTCTCCAGCCAGAGTAGGGAGGACAGGTTTCTTCTGTGGATAGATTTCCATTTGCTAAGGGTAGCGGAGGCAGAGGTCTTCTAGAGGATCACCAGCCAGAGCAAACCTAGGGGATTGGTGTCTCCTGTGGGTTGGTACCCATGAACTCGAGATTAGGGGATTGGTGTCTCCTTTGGGTTGATGCCCATAAAAATTGTAATCGAGAAATGTATTCCTAGAATTTGGATTGATAAAATTTAGTGAAATATTTTATCCGTGGATATAGCTCACATTGAGCAAACCACGTAAATTGGTGTCTCACGTGTGTGTGACAATTTGTACATTTCTTTGGTTTTTGCTATTGATATTACCATTGATATATTATATAGTATTGATTGGGATAAGAAAAGTAAAAAATTAGTCTTATACTATTCACCCCTCCCTCTCAGTATAAGCTTGTGTTCTTCAGTCGTGATCGATGACGTGGGCCTGTGGGACCTCTCCCGAGGCCGCCCGATGACATGGGCCTATGAGCCCTCTCCCGTGGCCGCCCGATGATGTGGGCCTGCAGGCCCACCTAGGGATCCATGCAAATATTGAGGACCAACAAGGCCCTCGAAGATCGTGCCAAGTCCAGGTCGGGTGGAACGAGTGGATCTCGTATTAGGCCACCCGACTGCGATGATACCAATGTGATCAAGTGAGTGAGTAGAAAAACAATGATCAATTAATCAACTAACTATTACAATAGAAAGTCTATGATTAAATAAATAGACTAACTAACAGCATTAGGAAATAGTGCTAACTACCCTCTAACAATAGAGTAGGGAGTTGTGTGATGCTAACCACTAACCTAGGTAGAGAAGTCTAACCAAACCACTAACCTAGGATATCTAGATATTAACCTAGGATAGAAGAATAAATATCTAGATAGGAAAAGATAAATGTAAATACTCTTTTACCTAGTGAAGTAAATGGTAAGTATCCCAAGTTAATGGAATATTACTCTAATAAAGATGTTATTGAAAAACATGAAAAGAAATTTAGAGAATTATAGCAAAAAGTGGAGAAACTAAAAAGCAGGTTGTCACAAGGTGACGAACAATCAACTACATCAAATAAAGAGGAGGATTTGGTTCTGTTACTACTTGAATTATCTAGGGAAGATGAAGACACATGTGCTCATTCTAAAGTAGTGCCCCTCCTCTTTGAAGTAGTGCCCTTCCATTCTGAGGCATTGCCTTCTCAATCCAGAGAAATACCTTTATGCAACATCATTGGGTAGGTCTCAGATTTAGGCCTCCAAGCATCATTACTCTAGTTCCCTCCTATTTTGAAGAGGATTCCCAACCGGATGATCAGTTTGAAGAATGACTCGGAAACCTTCATGAGAAATTACACGGGCACTAAATTGTTCTATGAAACATTGAATATGAGTATGGACATTTGTGACTCCATAGCCCACTATTGCAATGCATGAGGGCATGCATTAATATAAGTTGGGGGGAATGATGAGGCCTGGATAAGCCTCATTTATAGCATGTTTTAAATAGTTAAAATTGCCTAAAACTCTTGTGAATTATCTTATATGCTAGTTAAGTTGATTTAATATGTTGTGTATTAACTGTTTGCATGATTGAAGTGTTAAGGACATTATATTCTGATTTTTAACAGTTCTTGTATAGTTTTATGTTATCTTGTCATGCTTAGGTTGACAACAGAACTTCAGTAGTCTTATTTTGATGATCATTAAGCATTATTTTCTCTAAATTTTGCAAATAGTACAAAGACTTATTACTGTGCAGCAGAAAACTGGTTTTTCCATATAAATTCCAGCCAGCTGCCAATGAATGGCAAGGCATGAAATTCACATCCAAGGAAGAATTAAGACTATTGCAATCTGATCCTGAGGGCTAATACACTTGAGAAATGCAGACAAAACCATTTGGAGTCAACACAGTTGGTCATTCTAAAGATCTTCGAAATGAACACAGTGTCTTCGGAATGAACACAGTGTCTCCGAAATGAACACAATGTCTTCGGAATGAACACAGTTTCTTCGAAATGAGAATAGAAAGCACTTTTTGACTTGTTGACTGAATTTGGTAGTGGAAAAGTGGATAAGAAGGTTGAGAAAGTTAAGGGAAAATATCTCCCATCTAACTTTTTCGTCCTTGCCGTCCAAAGCCACCATTTATGGAAAAGATCAAATTTATCCTCTTCTAGGATAAACCCAGGAAATTTTGTAGGATATCAGGAACAACATATTTTATGTTTGTAATTATATTTTAGGCATATATAAAAGATAGCTCCTGTCCAAGTTGAGCTATTAGAGAAATGAGATAAAAAATAAATAGGGAGATAATAGAATAGTGATTTCAAACCTGTAACAGATTTCAACAGAATTGTAATTATGTTTCTGAAGCAATAACAGTGCAGTTTCATTCTATTTATTTTGTTATGTCTAAGTGTGAGTAAGACTTAAAGAAGAATTCAAAACTTCTTCTGATAAAGGATGCTAGCCACTTCTATACCTAGGAGGAGGAATGACAGATAGGTTTTATTCTGATTTTGCTACAGCAGAATAAGTTGTGAACTTGTCATTTTCATTCTTTTGCACAACTAACATTCCTAGTTGTTTAATTCTTGTTCATAATTTTTTTGTGATATGATTAGTGGTATATCTGGTTATTCTTTTCATTCCCAACAAATTTCCAATTCACTGTAAATTTCCATTTACAAAAATTTACAAGTTTTCTATAATTTCCCTGCATTCTTGTTTTTGCTGTCAAAACCCTACACAGAAGATTGACGACCTTCTGTTACAGAGCATTGACAGGATCTAGTTTTTATGCTTCATTTCAATTATTGCAAGATTAAATAGACTTTCAATTCTGCAACTATAACTAGAGTTTCAATTCTACAATTTAATTAGATTTCATTCTTGCAACTGTAACTAGGGTTTCATTTCTACAATTAGCAATTAGTTTTCATTCTTGCAAATAGATTAAAGTTTAATTTATGAAATTTAGGGGTAGAAGTGACACAAAACCCCCACACAATCAATTCCACCAATAAGACCTGTTGCTTCCAAATGAACTGAACTACAACCCTGCTTGAACTTTCTCTCGTAAATAGCCTTGGACACCACCCTAGATTGACAAATTCATTGAGAATTAATGATGTGCTTAACGATAGCCCATCAAAGGTGGTGATGAATTAGATGAGGATAGAAATGAATGTAGAAAAGGTTGGTGATGACCTGGGTTTAACACCACTGGTGGGGAATGGGAACGAGAATGTGTGCCATGAGGTGGTGTTATCTCTCAAATGGAGAAAAATGGAATAGCAGGTGGGGGTGAGAAATATGGATTATCGAGCAAGGGTGGATTGATGGGCAGAGGTGGATCGAGTGATAGGTCAATGAATTGATGGACGAGGGTTTCAACTTTGTGAGGAGAGAGGGGTTCATGTGGTGGGGATGGTGGAAATAATGTGAATGGAATATTGATTATATAATGAGGGAAAGAACTATCTATTGGAATATTAAGCTCAAATTCATCATCGAAAAGGAGGTCGAGGGGATCAAGCTCTAGATTATGCAACTCATGCTTGAGGGTATTGATTTTTGGAGGATGATAACTAATTCCTGATCGATCGGTAGGTTTGCGTGGGGGAGGATTGATATGGGTGCCACACATCTATTCATATCTCCTTAAACCATAACCATATCAGTTATACATACGAAGATAATGCCAAGTAAAATTGGGATTGGACATATGGTTAAGGTTGTTGTAAAATTTGGTTTGTTATGGTGAAGGCATTGGAGCTTTGATAGATGATTCAATTTCCCAATATATAAAATTTGTGTAATTATCGGGCAGACCAAGAGTAACCACTACCCCAATATTCAAGGGCACATCTTGGGGATAATCGAAGTTATAGGTGTACTGGATAGTGGAGGGAATAACCTGGGCATTTCTTATGTTATACTCACCAGGACCTAGTGTAGTAATGAGTATAGAAATATGAGGAGGTTCGTATGCTCAAGTTAAGGGGAGGACCCCCTGGCTGACGGAGAGGATGGTGGGATAAGTGTAGGTGGAATTGTGGATGAAGGGGATGAAGTAGGAGGATCTGATTTCACTAACTATTCATTGAGTCGAGCAGCACAATTTGTCCACTCATAGCACTCATCAGGTGTTCTAGTGATAGGATGATTGGCATGGGTGAATTGAGAAGTGGAGATAGAAGTTGTGGTTGGTGAACTGAAGATTACCCATTTTTGCACTGATTGTGGCACAAAGTGGTGGGAATATGGAGGTGGTGTGGGAATAATGAGAGGGTTGTTGGATTAATATGCTAAGGAGGGTGTACAAAAAGGTGAATGGAGGGAGTGGTGTGAAGGATGAAGAAGGACAATGTGAAAACATGGGAATAGCTAAGGCCTTGGGAGGCTAAGGTGGATTTGAAGAGGTTGATGCAATGTTTCTCATATCAGGTGTGGTTTGTGATTGGGAAGATGACAGATAGGTGTTATCTAGAGAATAGCATGGGATAGGGGTAAACTATGTGGATGATAATGGTGGACCTGGTGGAAGGGTGATAATGTTGCAAAATTTGAATGGGTCACCATCGACGGGAATGTAGTGGACCAAGATATTATGGATATATTTGATATAGTGATGTAGTGTAGAAGGGACACATTGCATATCCTAAATATAGGGGTATCCCAAAAGTATAGTGTACTACATCTCACCTTCGATAACAAGGAAGAGAGTGGAAATGGTTTTGGCACCAGCCTCGATGGGAAGGATGATGGTACCAATGGTAGGGTGCATGGAACCATAAAAATCTTGAAGGTCCATGTATGGAGTGGCAATATTAGGAGGAAGGTGAAGGTGGTCAAGGGCAATAGTATAAATAATACTGATGGATGAGCCTATGTCAATGAGAACACACTTATAGGTAACGACATTGATAGAGGCTTGAATATGTAATGGGGGATCCACTCCCTCGCCTACAACTTCTATGATTTCATGATCATGGAAGCTGATAGAAGGTTGTAGGTATGTTTCAAAATTGCTAACAAAGTTGGCAAATGCATATGTATCATGAGTATCAAGATCAAGAGAGCAAAGGATAGAATCGAAGGTTTCATAGTGAGGTAGGGATTGTTGTAGGATGTCATATATATATAACCTTACAAGGGAGATGCAAATCTGATGGGAGATGCTACCACAAATGGTGATGACATTTTGTGGTATCAAAGAAGGAATGGGGGAGGGGTTGATGGATTTGAAGTAGGAGATGGAGAGGTGGAAGGCTGTGGGGCTACAACAGGGGCTGGATAGTGTTGATTACAGGTTGCGATGTTGATCATACCCACAAACCCTATTGATATGGACCTCGATTGACATGATTGACTTGGTATGGGTTAGCTATAGTGGATTACCCCCATGATCTGGTAATATATGTTGGCAATTTTGGGTACCTTGGGTACATTGCCTTTGCTCAAGTGTATAAGTTGTCATTGATGTCAAGAAGCTTTTGAAGGAATTTGATTTGATGTAAAATAATTTGTTTTGATGAAGGTTCGGCATGACAGGTTCGAAAGAAAGTAAGTTGGAAAAATGTCGCGATATCGCGACATGTCGCATTTTCGCGACTTAAGCAGGAGAGAGAAAGCTTTTTAGAAAAGTGTCGCGATATCGCGACATGTCGCATTTTCGTGACTTAAGCAGGAGAGAGAAAGCTTTTTAGAAAAGTGTCGCGATATCGCGACATGTCGCAGTTTCGTGACTCAAAGAGGAGAGAGAATGTTCGGAGTCAGAAATGTCATGATTTCGTGACATATTGCAAGGAAGGTTGTTCGGACGAAAAAGTGTCACGATTTCATGACATGTTGCAGGAGAGAGAGTCCGAAAGAAAAAGTGTCATGATTTCATGACATAATGCAGAAAAGAGAGTCCGTAGTGTGAATTGTCGTGATTTCGTGACAAGTTCGAAGAGAGAGAAAGTAACACGAAAAGTGTCACGATTTCATGACATGCAGCAAAGGGAAGAGTCTGAAATGAGAAGCGTCATGATTTCGCGATAGGTTGAAGAGAAAGCTTACGGATGTAGAAAGTGTCACGATTTTGTGATAGATTGAGATGGCAACATTCGGTTGGAGAAAGTGTCATGATTTCATGACAGAAATAGAAAGCAGGTCTTCAATAGGAAAAGAGTCATGATTTCATGACAGAAGCAAATCGAAAGAGCATGGAAGAAGAAGCGTCATGATTTCATGACAAATTCAAGAAGGAAGAGCTCAAAGGCGAAAGCGTCGCGATTTCATGACATGTTCCATTTTTGCAGGCGTAAGGCAGAGAAAAGCACAAGGCAGCGAAAGTGTCACGATTTCATGACATGTCATGTTTTCGCTAGTGCAAGCCGAGAAGAGTGCAAGGAAGCGAAAGTGTCGTGATTTCATGATAGAAACTGAAAGCAGGCCTTCTATAGGAGAAGTGTCACGATTTCATGACAAAAGTAGAAAGGAGGTCGATGAAGGGAGAAGTGTCACGATTTCATGACAAAAGCAGAAAGGAGGTCGATGAAGGGAGAAGTGTCGCGATATCGTGACAAAAGCAAAGTTGATGCTGACTAAGTCAGAAGTGTCGCGATATCGTGACAAGAGCTTAGTTGAAGTCGACAAAGGCTGAAGTGTCACGATATCATGACAAAAGCCAAAAGAAAGTATACGGTTGCAAAGGTGTCATGATATCGTGACATGTTGTAGTTTCATGATAGAAGCTACAGAAGTGTTCCAGAGGTAGTGAAGCCGACAAAGTTAAATTTTAGCCGACAAAAATTAGGGCTTGCAATCGACGTAGATTAGGGTTTGTTTTTGGTATAACAGTCGACTAAGATTAAAGTTTTCATCTTGAAAATTTTGATATAAAAGGAGGGTTGTTTGGGTGATTGGATGTGTAGTTGATGTGCGACGTTCGGAGATAGTGTGCAGTGCAAGAAGTTCGATCGCTGTGAGCAGAGTGTGAATTCGATTATAGTGTGCAGAGTGCATTTCATTGAATCATTCTAAGTGTGAAAGATCGTAAAGGAAGAAGAGTGTGCACAGACAGTGCAAGGGTTGAAGTTTGACCAAGTGCGGGTGTGTTTGCATAGAGAGAGAAGAGGGCATAGAGAGCAGACAGGCAAAGACGAACGAGGACATTTGTGCTAGACCGAAGGACTGTGTTTAGTGCAAATTCGAGGACCAGCTTTGGAGGTGATAGAGTTGAGGACAGAGGTCTCCAGCCAGAGCAGGGAGGACAAGTGTCTTCTATGGATAGAGTTCCATTTGCTAAGGGCAGTGGAGGTAGAGGTCTTCTAGAGGATCACCAACCAGAGCAGAGCTAGGGGATTGGTGTCTCCTGTGGGTTGGTGCCCATGAACTCGAGATTAGGGGATTGGTGTCTCCTTTGGGTTGGTGCCCATAAACATTGTAATCGGGAAAGGTATTCCCAGAATTTGGATTGATAAAATTTAGTGAAATATTTTATCCGTGGATGTAGCTCACATTGAGCGAATCACGTAAATTGGTGTCTCATGTGTGTGTGATGATTTGTACATTGCTTTGGTTTCTGCTATTGATATTGCCATTGATATATTGTATAATTTTTATTGGGATAAGAAAAGTAAAAAGTGGTCTTATACTGTTCACCCCCCCTCTCAGTATAAGCTTGTGTTCTTCAATTGGTATCAGAGTCGGTGCCTTCGAAAAGTTTAATAGCTTGAAGGAAAAGCTAGTAAAGAACACAATGGATTATTCAAGTGGCAATGCAACACCTATTCTTGATGGGTCAGATTTTGGTCTTTGGAGTGCAAGGATGAAGGTTCATCTAATGGCACTTGGTAATGAGGTATGGGAAGTAATTGAAGATGAGTACACTATTCCTGTACATGGTCCAAATACTAAAGAAGAAAGGCTCCTACATCACATCACAGCAATTCAAAAGCAATGAATGCAATCTCGAAAGGCTTACAGAAAGCAGATCTCACCAAAGTGATTCACCGCAAGACAACTAGTGAAATGTGGAAACAATTGCAGGTGGTTCATACAGGTGATACAAATGTCGGAAAGGCCAAGTTGAGACACTTCAAAGGTATGTTTGAACAACTCAAGATGAATGATGATGAAAATATTAGTGACTACATGCTTCGTATGGATGAGGTTGTTAACTCCATGAAAGACTTAGGTCTTGAGCTTGCTGAAAATGATGTTTGTGATAAGATTTTAAGATCTCTTCCTAATAGATTTAGTGAAAATATTTCTGCTATTGAGGAAGCTAAAGATTTGGATAAGTTGAAAAAGGATGAGCTTCATAGCATACTTGCAACATTTGAGTTGAGAACTCAGGTGAAGGTTGACGTCAAGAAAGAGGCAGCTTTCAAGGCTACCAAGAAATCCAAGGGTAAACAACTTCAAGAGAGTGATGAGTCTTCTAGTGATGAAGAGGCATATTACAGCAAAAAGGGCAAGTTCTCTAGAAAGCACAAAAGCATGAAAAATATAAGATGTTTCAATTGTGGAAAGTTTGGTCATTATGCTACCGATCGTATCTGTTTCCAAGAATGAAAGTGATGAAGATAAACAGGATTCTAAGAGCAAGGATTCTGAAAAGCACAAGCATCACAGAAAGAACAAAGATGAGCACAACAATCAAGGAAAGAGGTATTCTCACAAGCACAAGAAGAGTTTCTACCTAGACAAAGCAAGTAAGTGTTCTAGTAGTGATAGTGAAAGTTCTTCGAGTGATAATGAAAATGAGATGTTGTTCATATTAGAAAAAGAGGAAGAACCGAAACATAGATTCATTATCATGAAATGTCTTAGATGTGGAAATTTTGGTCACCTTGAGGATGATTGCACAAATAATGATTTGGTTTCTAGTATGTATGAGGATGCTTCAGAAAACTATAAGGAAGATGCGTGTATGGTTTTTGAAAAAGGTAGCACCTCTAGTGATAAGAAATCTGAAAAAGGCTTTGATGATTCAGAAAGCAAACAAATAAAGGATCTTGAAAGTGAACTTACTAACGCTCTTAGTGTTTTGAAAAAGGAAAGAAAGAAGAATGCTAGACTCAAGGATAAGTTAGATGAATGTTGTATGGAGAGAGATGATCTTATAGAAAGTCTTGACTTCTCTATGGCTAAGACACAAGAACTCAAGGATGAGTTAGAGTCTAAGGTTCTTGAGTATAGTGAGTTAGAACAGAAAATGGCTTCTTTGAAAGAGGAAACTAAAGAGTACAAGGATAAGCTTTACAGGTTTCAAGATAGCTCCAAAAAGGTTAAGTCACTCATCAAAGGTCAAAGAAAGACAACGGATAAAACAGGCCTTGGTTTTGTTAAGCCACACAAGGAACAAGTCGGAGAGTCTAGTAAGAGACTCCAAAAGGAAGAGAGTTCTGATGAGGAAAGTATTTCAGATCATGAGTCCTTGAATGATAGATGCGTAGAAATAGAAAACAAAATTCAGAATGAGAAGAAGAAGTTTTCGAAGACCCAAGAGGTTGAATAAAGGAAAATTTCATGGCAGGATGTTTTGCGTGTCACAGGTTTGGTCACATGGCTGCACATTGCATGGCTCAAGTGAAGAAGGTAAATGGCAATTTTAGAAGCGCTAGTTTCTTTCAAGGGTATTGCTACTCTTGTCAACAGTTTGGGCACAAGGCAGTCTATTGCAAGGTTAATTACAGGAACAGGTTTGATCAAAACAGGTTCGGCCAGAACAGGTTTGGTCAGAACAGGGTTAGTCAGAACAGGCGGATTCAAAGAACAGGTATGCCTAAAAGAAATAACATTGTTACTTGTTATAAGTGTAACAATGAAGGTCACACAACTAGACAGTGTAGAGCTGAACTTCCAAGGTATAGGAATAGGAGAAGTGGTATGAACAGGTCCAAGGATCAAGGCATGGATAAGAACAAGAATGATAACAAGAACAAGAACAGTGATAGGAACAGGAACAGGAATATGGACAAAGAGTTCAAGAGAAGGCCCGACAAGGAAGTGATAGACGCTGATGATGATCAGTGCCTAATGGGAGTTTTACTCCCACCCAAGAATTAATCACCTCATCAGGAGGTGGGGGAGGGACTAAGCTAAGAGGCTCATTCTTAGTCCCGAGCCCCAAAGGTGACCCTTTGCCATTGATGACAAAGGGGGAGAGATATGAGTAAGGGGGAGAGCTTCAAAGTGAAGAGGAAAGCTTCAAGTCAGGGGGAGCAAAACTTCAAAGAAAGATTCTCAGTTGTGGGCACAGTTCGTCAGTTGTTAAGCACAGTTGGTTTCAGTTTTGGCTCTTGAGAAGCGTTTTTAGTAAAGGTTTGCCATCAATGACAAAGGGGGAGATTGTTGGCAATTTTGGGTACCTTGGGTACATTGCCTTTGCTCAAGTGTATAAGTTGTCATTGATGTCAAGAAGCTTTTGAAGGAATTTGATTTGATGTAAAATAATTTGTTTTGATGAAGGTTCGGCATGACAGGTTCGAAAGAAAGTAAGTTGGAAAAATGTCGCGATATCGCGACATGTCGCATTTTCGCGACTTAAGCAGGAGAGAGAAAGCTTTTTAGAAAAGTGTCACGATATCGCGACATGTCGCATTTTCGTGACTCAAAGAGGAGAGAGAATGTTCGGAGTCAAAAATGTCACGATTTCGTGACATATTGCAAGGAAGGTTGTTCGGACGAAAAAGTGTCATGATTTCATGACATGTTGTAGGAGAGAGAGTCCAAAAGAAAAAGTGTCATGATTTCATGACATAATGTAGAAGAGAGAGTCCGTAGTGTGAATTGTCGTGATTTCATGACAAGTTCGAAGAGAGAGAAAGTAACACAAAAAGTGTCACGATTTCGTGACATGCAGCAAAGGGAAGAGTCTGAAATGAGAAGCATCGTGATTTCACGACAGGTTGAAGAGAAAGCTTACGGATGCAAAAAGTGTCACGATTTCATGACAGATTGAGATGGCAGCATTCGGTTGGAGAAAGTGTCACGATTTCATGACAAAAATAGAAAGCAGGTCTTCAACAGGAAAAGAGTCATGATTTCATGACAGAAGCAAATCGAAAGAGCATGGAAGAAGAAGCGTCACGATTTCATGACAAATTCAAGAAGGAAGAGCTCAAAGGTGAAAGCGTCATGATTTCATGACATGTTCCATTTTCACGGGCGTAAGGCAGAGAAAAGCATAAGGCAACGAAAGTGTCATGATTTCGTGACATGTCATGTTTTTGCTAGTGCAAGCCGAGAAGAGTGCAAGGAAGCGAAAGTGTCACGATTTCATGACAGAAACTGAAAGCAGGCCTTCTATAGGAGAAGTGTCACGATTTCATGACAAAAGCAGAAAGGAGGTCGACGAAGGGAGAAGTGTCATGATTTCACAACAAAAGTAGAAAGGAGGTCGACGAAGGGAGAAGTGTCACGATATCATGACAAAAGCAAAGTTGATGCTGACTAAGTCAGAAGTGTCGTGATATCGTGACAAGAGCTTAGTTGAAGTCGACAAAGGCTGAAGTGTCATGATATCATGACAAAAGCCAAAAGAAAGTATACGGTTGCAAAGGTGTCATGATATCGTGACATGTTGTAGTTTCATGGTAGAAGCTACAGAAGTGTTCCAGAGGCAGTGAAGCTGACAAAGTTAAATTTTAGCCGAAAAAAATTAGGGCTTGCAGCCGACGTAGATTAGGGTTTGTTTTTGGTATAACAACTGAGTAAGATTAAAGTTTTCATCTTGAAAATTTTGATATAAAAGGAGGGTTGTTTGGGCGATTGGATGTGTAGTTGATGTGCGACGTTTGGAGATAGTGCACAGTGCAAGAAGTTCGATCGTTGTGAGCAGAGTGCAAATTCGATTGTAGTGTGCAGAGTGCATTTCATCGAATCATTCTGAGTGTGAAAGATCACAAAGGAAGAAGAGTGTGCACAGACAGTGCAAGGGTTGAAGTTCGACCAAGTGCGGGTGTGTTTGCGTAGAGAGAGAAGAGGGCGTAGAGAGCAGACAGGCAAAGACGAACGAGGACATTTGTGCTAGACCGAAGGACTGTGTTTAGTGCAAATTCGAGGACCAGCTTTGGAGGTGATAGAGTTGAGGACAGAGGTCTCCAACCAGAGCAGGGAGGACAGGTGTCTTCTATGGATAGAGTTCCATTTGCTAAGGGCAGCGGAGGCGAGAGGTCTTCTAGAGGATCACCGGCCAGAGCAGAGCTAGGGGATTGGTGTCTCCTGTGGGTTGGTGCCCATGAACTCGAGATTAGGGGATTGGTGTCTCCTTTGGGTTGGTGCCCATAAACATTGTAATCGGGAAAGGTATTCCCAGAATTTGGATTGATAAAATTTAGTGAAAGATTTTATCCGTGGATGTAGCTCACATTGAGCGAATCACGTAAATTGGTGTCTCATGTGTGTGTGATGATTTGTACATTGCTTTGGTTTCTGCTATTGATATTGCCATTGATATATTGTATAATTTTGATTGGGATAAGAAAAGTAAAAAGTGGTCTTATACTGTTCACCCCCCCTCTCAGTATAAGCTTGTGTTCTTCAATATATTTTGATATATCCCCAAGTTTTGATTTTGCGATACAAGGGGATTGGAGACTTGAATAGTGCCTCGATCGATATGATCTTGCACGATATGGTGAAAAATGTCATAAAAATCAAGATTGTGGCCATGTTGGAGATAAAAATCATAGAAATATTATGGATTGTGGTCCCACAAGAGGGGATGGTTTGGATCAAGAGGCTAGATATTTGGAAAAGTTATGAGACTTCATTCATGTAATCTACGAAATAGAGTGGGCATGGACTCATACAAAGGGGTCCAATTACGTGGTGGATGAGGCAGGTGTGGATTGTAACCTTGGTATGGATTAGATGATACTGGAGGGTTACCTATGTATAGAATGGTAGGTAGTAGAGGATTGACTTGGTATGCATTTTGAGAAGGTCATAGAGGCACTGATTGTGGGGATTGAGTGGATACCACTTACGATGGTGGATATGGATAATTCAGGAGTACCTGATTGGTTTGAGGTGGTTTGGTAGTGGGTGGTATGTATGGGGGGAAATTATAGAGATAATTGGTGGGGTAGGGTGGTTTCTACTAAAGTTTGATTTTACCCGTGTGGACCTTGATGTCCTCTATAACCTTTAGCTTTGGCAATGGATTCCTCAAATGTTTGATTCTGATGGATCTACAATGTCTGAGATATTTGTTTGTGGCAACTCTTGGAAAAGAGTTTTATGAGCTCTGAAGGTGGGAGAGGGAAGGAAATATCATGAATGACCACTCTCCAGTGAGCGAAAAAATTAGTAATAGGCTTGTCGTCATACTGGTATAAAACATAAACAACAGACAAGGTAAGCTTGGTTTTGATATTGATCAAGAAATGCTCAAGAAATAGATTAGACAATTGTTCAAAAGTGAATAAATTGTGGTGAGGTAGATGATTATACCAATCTAATGCTTGTCCCCCAAGCGAGAGTTCAAATGTGTAGAGCATAAGGGGATCACTACCATACAGTTGGTAACAATAAAAATGGTAATTATTGAGGTGCTCTCTAGGATCTTCTTTACTTTTGAATTTTTTAAATTTAGGGATCTCAAATCTATAAGGATAAGTATGTATAGGTACAAAGGGGTGATTTTTTTTGTTGCACAATTCATCATATGTGGGTTTTTGAGGCCCATAACCGATCATGTGCAAATCCAATGTGCGAATTTGCTCTTGCACAGCTTGAAATTCACTAGAGAGCACCATGGTAGTGTTTGGTGGAGCTATAAATGGGGGTGATGATGTGGATGTAGGCAATGACTATGATGACGTTTGCAAATAATCCAAATGTGGTGGATATTGTAGCTGTTGTTCTTTCCACTGATGATAGTAAGTAGCCTATTGTGGATCAGGCATTGACATGGTTTGATATTGTACGACAAGAACCTGAGATGGATGAGGCAAGATGTAGGAATATTGGAAGGTGAATGGTGGTTGTTGTTGATCATAATACTCCAAAATCTATGGGGTAGGCATGGGCACTTGTTGTTGCTACACATATTGGAAATTTGGTTGCGCCTAGGTAGTAGTGGTAGAGGACCATGTGGGTGGTGATGTGAAGAAAGCAGGTGGTGTAGAATATGGGGGTGGAAGAGATGAAGATGTGGTGAAAGAGGACTGGGTTGAATATGGGGGTGGAACTAATGATTATTGGGGTGGTGTGGATGGTATGGCGAGTAGGGATTCAAGATTAACCAAATAGTGGGATGGATGGACTTGATAAGTGGGATTCAATGGTGGAGTTCAAAAGGAAGGAGGAGGTGGTAATAAAAATGATGAGGAAGGGGACGATGGGGGTCCATATGATGAAAATAGTGGATAACTAGTGGGTGGATGGGAAGAAAACTATGGTGTGAAAGGTGTATGTGGAGATAAGGATGCTTATTGCAAATGAACCTACAATGAGGGATGTGATAAGTGTGGTGAGAAGAGTTATTAGTATTGTGATGGATGTGAAAAGTACTGCGGTGGTATTGAGGATGGTGGTTGGGATGGATACTGAGAGCTAGATGAGGCTTGTTGCAATGGTGGAATTTGGGAGGAGGATGCAGAAGTAGGTGGCATAGAATAAGGAGGTGTAGAAATCATATCGACCATTTGTATAGTAGTAACGACATCAGGCATGATTTGGGAAATGATAGGATCATAGTCATCTCCCAAAAGTGGATGAGAATAATGCTCTAGAAAGGGATGGGTTTCATATGGTGAAGGGGGTGGAGTGAACTCATCGACCACCATAACAAGTATGGGGTGACCAGAAGGGGTATATATGACATGCTGGAAAGAGGTGGATGGGGGATTAGGAGAGGAAATATCATCCAAAGGAGGGGGCTCCTCGAAGGTCTCATCTAGGAGGTGATATGGGGTAGAAGATGCCATATGGGATATAGGACTAGTGTTAGGGACCAAGGGCCTAGTCAAAATATTTTTTGGAACAACGAACATAACCTACTCAGACTCGAAAGGTGGATTAGTGGTCTGAGAAGTAGAGGTACCTACGGTCATGACAGTCTGCTAAGAAGCCTCAGTGGCACCATGAAGGGCTTCACGCATCTAACTGTGTATAACTGGTATGGTGATTTGTGCAAAAAGTGTGGTAATAGCCAAAATATGTGAAATATGAACTCTAGGAATGTCTATGATTGAATGTGACATAATCTATTCTCAAAACATAGGTTTGCATGGGATCGTGCAAACCACTTCTAAGATTGGAGGTTCGCACGGGGTTGTACAAACCACCAAAATAAAAAATAGATGATATATATGTGTTGTGGAAGGTGTTTGTGTGTTGTGTGATAAATTTGGGACCTAAAAAATAGGTTCGCATAGGGTTGTGCGAACCACTTCTGCAACTAGAGGTTCATGCGAGATCATGTGAACCACCAAAAATAGTGATAGAGAATGGATTTCTGCTGTGGAGATCCTCTATGTTGTGTAGACCTGTTTTGTGCAGTTTTATAACCTGGAAGCTAGGTTTCACACAGGATTGTGTGAATATATATGAGTGTAGGAAAGTCACACTAGGGGGTGCAAATCACCTAAAAATAGACTATGCAGTGTTTAGCATGGAAGTGAAACTATGGAACAACTAAGGAGTGAGTTATAGCAAGTTTATATGCTATTGTAACCACTTTTATGAGACTCAACAATAATAAAATGTTCTTTATTTTTTATTTTCATGTGTTTTGATGAAAGTATGTATCCGCCCTAGGAAACAATCATGGGAATGGATGAACTGTACTTTGAATTAGGTATGTCGTAGCATAGAAGCTTTTGCAATACCCAAAAGTGCACAAAATAGAACTATATTTCCAATGGGCAAGTGGCAACCTAGATGGATTTTGGTACAATAAATGGTATCCAAAGGGGGAGACTCAAAATACTTTTATGAGTCAATATAATCTCACAAAGAGAGGTCACGTTGTCAATGTGGTGCTACCAGCATACCCATGCTTTCGCTTAACCCTCACCTTTAAGGCATACACAGTAATGATCAGCTGCACCCACTAATTATTTTGAAAAGCCCTATGGTAAAGGGGTTTTCTAAAACTACCCACTCTAAAGGTACCTTCCAATGATTAAATCTGGATAACCAACACTCGAAGTGGGAAGGACCAACCAGGTATTAATTCCAAAATGATCCACCAGGGGGATACTATGGTGACTAAAATTGGAGGTGAGCCAATGGAGAGTACAACCTAGACCTCACTAAAATCTGGTGTTGAATTGGTGATGAAATCCAATTTGGACTGGAGATGAAAGCTAGTTCCTTACACCGTTAAAAATAGAATGTGAGTGTGTGGTGTTTGTTTGTGTAGAACTATTTTAGAAGCAAATATACCCTAAATGCCTTTTCAAATGAAAGCTATGCTAGGATGCATTTTCAAAACAAATCTAATTACTTGCATCCTCACAAAAATAAATTTAGTCTATTGGTTTTCAGAATGGAAATCTAATTAAATGCTTTTGAAGGGAAATTGTAGGAATTGAATCTAATTAGATGCTTTTGAAGGGAAATGAAAATAACGAAAATGACAAGAATTGAATCTAATTAGATGTTTTTAAGGGAAATGATAAGAATTGAAGCTAAGCTAGAAAGTAGGTGGAAATCTAACAAAAATAAACAAGCAAATGCAATTTTGTGGAATAGAAGCCCAATAGGAAAGGTTAGCCTCAAAATGAAGGAAAAACAAAAAATTTACACAATACCTACATCCAGGTGTGTGTAAAACCTTTTGATTCACATTTTTCTCTGAAGTTTTGTTGATTCTAGAGGTTTGTACATTAGGGTGTGAACCTATCCTCTAGAAGGTGGTTTGCACGTGGTCATGCAAACCAAGGTTTGAAGATTGGGCTGACTGGTTTTAGGGTATTGATGATGATTTTGAAGCTCCTAGAGTGTTCTAGAATAAGTACCTACACAAAAAGGTTCCAAAATTCAATTTTTAGCTTGGCAAGATAGCATAAACCCTAAAATATTTTGCATATACTTGAAGGAAAAAAATTATAGGAAAATAAGATAACTACAACCACACAAAAATACAAGGATTCTTTAACATTTCATACATCATGGCAAGATATGATTGGTGTTCTAGGTATGGGGGCATGCAATACCCAAGAACATGAGGCTCTTAACCTCCCCTGACTTACCTTGTCATTGTTTGTGGGTTTCTGGAACCAATACCTGGGTATCAAGTATCAAGTTTGAGGTAGATTGGGGGAATTCAGATGCCCAAGTGTGTACTATCTACTCTCTTTGGTGGCTCGTCGATGCACCAATGAAGCTTTTGCATTTTGGCCTGAGATGGGTTTCAAGGTATTTTTGGTTTGGGGTTTCTTCAAATATGACAATTACCTACCATATAGAAACATGTTACAATTTTTTTTAGAAGGTGATTAAGCTAGTTCTTGGTGGGGTCCCACCGAGAATGCCAGAATGAAAGCAACAAAAATGAAACTATAACTCTTCATTCAAAATTATATAATCCACTGCATTTGTTATTGAAATCATGAAAAGGGGTTACAAATTGATATCCTTTTATAGATTTTGCCTTGAATTCTACAATAGGGTCTTCCCTAAGGAAGCCCTTTCGAATATGGACAAAGGTAGCAGGATCTGTCTTCTTTGTGTTCCTCAGTGTAGGTGGGCTTCTTTCTTGTGTGCCACCATTGGTTGGATGTGTTCTTTGTACCTGTTGAACCTCCAAAATCTTGTTAGTGCATTGGGGGATCTGCCTCAGTCAAACCCCATGGTTATGAAGACAAAAAGACTCTTAAAAAATATTAAAACATGAAATTAACTACTAAAAATAGCATAAAAACCCTAAATTAATCTATACTTACCTTGTTTGATGATTTTGGTGCCTGTAGCATAGATTCACATGGGGTCGTGCAAACCTGTTGTGAACTAGGTGGTTCACATGGGGTCATGTGAACCTGTCTTTTTTGGACAAAATCTACAAGATGACTTTCTTGGTTGTCTTGGAGTAGCTGCTTCTTTGATTTTTGCATGGGTCACCTTCAAAAAGTGTACTTTTTGTGGGGTTATTGACCTGTCTCAATCACAAGGAAACATCATGAAATTGACAAATCAATTATGATGTGTGTACGCTGGTATGATGGATGCAATGGCTATAGTGATTTTGGCAGAGTTTTGGTAAGAAAAATTTGGTTGCTGTGAAAAGGTGAAAATGGCTTTCTATTTATATACTTGGCCAAGGTAAGAGGGAATGGATGAGGTGTCCCATGTGAGGTGTCAATGGTGATGTGCCCATCTAAGAGTTGTCCTGGTTAATAAATGAGGTTGGGTGAAAGAATCCCTCACCCATCCATAAATAATGATGAATTTTCTAAAAATATCCATTAGTCATTAATGAACACCTTTTGGAAATATCTTTTAATTAAAAATTGCTTCTTTTGTGCAAAAGTCTCCATCTTTCATTTATGACCCAGGGGAGTGTGAGGTGAATAAATATATGGATGAGAGGTGGCAAGGCTAGGATAAGTGATGTGGAAGGCTAGGCTAGTCAAAGTAGAATAGGTGAAGTGGTAGGCTTAGCTTAAATGAAGATTAGATCTAATTAAACATGTGATTAGCCATAAAGCATACTTTGACCAAAATTGTTGACTTTTGAGCATACTGTGCTTTGTGACCATGGTGAGGAATTCAAACTTGGTTGAGTTGGGGATGAGGTCGCATGAGGACCCAAGATTAAGTGTAGGAAGGGGCTTAGCTAACCCAAAGGGGCTAAGGATTATGAGTAGTGATTTTGATGAATGAATAGTGTTTTTAGCCAATTTATGTAATTTTTGAGGGTTTTGTAAATTGATTGACCATGGAAATGGGGAGAGGGAAATGTGAAACTTTTGGGTATCTACAACTTTATCATGAGAATTTTTAGGGATGAGAGAATCAAGCGAAGCTATTGTGTTTGTGAAATGATTGATTGACCTTGGATAAATTTAAACATCATATCATTCAAAGTGCATCAACCCATTTGCAAATTTTTTGTAGGCTTTCAGGATTGGAAACTTACATTGATAGAACCTTTCACTTGATTAACAATTAGGAGGGAATCATCGATGATATTGATGCATTTGATACACATAGAAATTGTAGTTTTGAAGTTGAGGATAAGATATTTATATTTTATATTGTTGTTAGTGTAGGAGAATTTGAGCTTTAATGAGTAGGGATGGGAGCCCCTTGTGGCATGAATAAAACCACTCTAGCACCTGCTCATACTTGGAACCATCATAGAAAAAATTGAGGTCAATTTGGTCTTCAAGTTTGAAGAATTCTTCTTGCTCTATAATGCTAAAGATAGAGTCATCGAGAAGCTCAATGACAAGGGGTTTATCATCAACAAGAGGAGCTTCAGCAAGTTGATCTATGATGACTTGACCTTTTATTTATTTTTGACTAATGAAATCTAGGTCTAAAAATATTATCCATTTGGTAGTTTGACTACTATTGTAAGTTTGACCCATGTTGTAGCATAATGGATTCTCTCTAACAATAACATAAGTGGCATGATTTAACACATAGTGGTGCAACTTCTTGGTAGTTAAAATTACTTCCAATCATAACTTCTTCACATAGGAATACCTTATTTTATAGCTAACCAGGGTTCAACAGATATAGTAGTTGGCTTGCTCTTGGTTAGCCTCATCCTTTTGGGTAAGCATAATCGCTAAGGCAAAACCTATGGTAGATATGTACAAGTGAAATAGAATACCTCGCCTAGACAGAGATAAAACTAGTGGGGATGCAATGTATCACTTAATTGCCTTGAAACAATCCTAACATTCCTTAGTCCAATTGAAGGTGATCCCCTTTTGGAGTATATGGTTGAAGGACTTGCATTTTTCTAAGAGTTGCATGAGGAAGCGATGAATCATTTGAATATTTCTTTGTAAGTTGCACAATTTATTGAGACTCTTGGGGGAGGCATTTCCAAAATGATCATTAATTTTTTGAGGTCCATTTCAATACCCCTCTCAGTGATGATGAATCCAAGAAGTTTGTTGGAGGTAATATCGAAGATAAATTTCTTAGGATTTAGTCTCATGTTGTGCTCCAAAATTCGATCAAAGACTTTTTTTGTAAAAAATTTACATACTCATGGTGCTTTTTGGATTTTGCTAATAAATAATGCATGTAATTTTCAATGATTTTATCCATATAATCATGGAATATGTAGGTCATGACACGCTAATAGGTAGCACCTACGATTTTGAGACCAAATGGTATGACTTTATAACAAAATGTTCTCTATGGCATGGTGAAAGATGTCTTGTGTTGATCATTGGGATTTGAGTGTATTTACTCAAATTTTATTGTATCCTAAGAAACCATCCATGAGGGAGAGTATTTCATGACCCGCTATGGATTCGATGAGGATGTCGATCTTCAAAAGTGGAAAATCATCCTTGGGACACGCTTTGTTGAGGTTATAAAATATGATGCATATGCATATCACTACTTTACGCTTCTTGATGGATACCATGTTTGACACTCATTTTGGATAGTTTATAGGTTGGATGAATCCAAAGTCTAAAAGTTTTTATAATTATTTTTGACCATTAGTATGATTGTGGGATGGAGCTTTCACAAATTTTGCTTAATAAACTTAGAATTAGGGTTAAGGGTAATGTTATGGACCATGAGGTTTGTATCAAGGCCTGGCATATTTTGGAGGACCATGCAAAAACAACTTTGTATTCAATTAGGAGTGATGTAAAATTCTCTCTTTAGATGATAGACTGTTTCCAAGTTTGAGGATGTGAGGATCAACAGGGTTAGAGCTTATGTTGATGTCAATGGTTTCCTCTACAAACATGTGGGAATCATACTCTAGCTAATGGGGATTTAGGATGAGATGTAAATTGTCAGCCACATTCTTAGAAAATATGGGTTCATCACCAATGACTTCAACTTTGTAGAAAGAAGAGGATGGGGAAGGAGAAGGAGGGAAGTGGACATTGGATGCTTGGATTACTTGATCTATTGGAAGGAAATTTGAAGGAGAGAAAAGAGAGGAAATTCCATCAAAGTAGGGGGTGCTTGGATCAATGTTAAGGAGGTAGGGAGGATTGACTACATAGTAGATCAGAGTGAAGAAATCGATGGAGATCATGTTGACAGTTGGTGGATTAAGCGATGAATGAATATGACTGCTAGAGGATAGGTTTTGTATTGGGGGGTTATATTGAAGATGGAGGATTTGATGAAGGATAGGTGGACACAAATTGCATTGAAGTGGAAATTTCTATGATGGAAGGGGAGATATTTATGGGTTGGTTTGAGTATCAGGTTGCTCTAGCAAAATAAATACTGGAAGGATAGGGAGTAGAAGAGGAAAGCAGTGAAGGTAAAAATTACCATCATCTGGTTCCTTGGGTAGGGGCACAATGGGGGATGACATGTCCTCAGAGGTATTCGAAGAAATAGAAATAGTACCAAATCCATCCTTGATTTCATCTTCAAATGTGTCAGATATAGATACATGGATGGTTTAAACTTGGAAAAATTCATAAGGAATTAAGTGGCCATATTCGAGATTGATGTACTCATAAAAATTTTCCTCCACAAGGTTGATTTTAATGTTTTTGAGACTTTCCTCGAGGGGGACAATTGATAAAATTTTATTGTATCCTAATCCAAATTTATCTTTTGGTAATTGATAGGGTGGCTCAATAATGGTTTGTGGGCCTTGTTCATAATGACCTAGGCCATATACATACCAGTGAAATGTTGAAAATATCTCATGGCAAAAGAAGGGTTGGACATGAAGGTTGCCATAAAATGGTGCTTCAAACTCTCTAGGTGTAGGTCTCTTGGAGGAGGTATTAACTCCCCTTTAGACAAAATTGGTGTGGTTAGTAAAGGAACCAATGGGGACTTTAACACCAATGGTTAGGGGAATATCATGAGGGAAACCAAAATCCCTAATGGACTTGATATTATGAAGGGATAATGTTATATTATGTACAAGATATTCCCCTAGACTATGGTTGGAAAGTTGTATAGATATGTGGACCAACTCCTAACTATACATGTATAAGATATTACTCTAGACCTCAAACTAGGTGAAGTTGAAGAAGTGGTTGCAGCAGTTGAAGAGGGTGAAGACATCGATAAATTGGTTGAAGAGGGCATAGGGTAGAAAAATTGACCAAAGAAGTTAAAATTAAAGAGGAATCAGTTGAAGAGGATGAATGAGAAGAGTTGGAAGAGGGAAAAAATATTGGGTAGATGATATAGAAGGTGAGGCTGGAGATGTAGGTGGGGTAGATGCAATAGCCTATCCACTAGGAGATGACAAAGTAGTTGGATGAAAATTGGCTAGAGAACACTTAGGGAAAGTAGGTTTAGGAATGGAATAAGTAGAAGGGGGAAGCGATGTGGGCACAAGAGGTATATGTGGAGTGAGAGGATGAGGATTGAGTATGTGATGGATAGGGATGAAATAAGGGGAATGTATAGATGTGTAGAAAGAAGGGGGGGGCTAGAGGAAGAAGCATGAACATGAGCAACAAAAGAATGGGAAAAGCAAGAGGGAACATGAATAGAATATGGGGAGGATTAAAGGATGAGGGAGGAGGATAGCCATTCAAAGGTGTATATAAGGGAGGTTTTAGAGGTGGGGTGAATGATTGGTAAGGATTAGCTAGTTGAACAAGGGAAGGATGATTGAAAACCAATAATATTGATGAAACTGAAGCTAGGGTATTAGTTGGGTAGGGGGAGTGGGCTACACCCTAGTAGGGGCAAGATGGGCCCTTATGGAAGGGATATCATTCTACAATACTTAAATAGCCCTTGAAAGAAATTTTACAAATAACATATGTGCAAAAGGGGGCATACAATGGTTTCCATGGCTATCTTACACTCAAGGGGCGAACACACAAAAGGATTCAAAAAAAAATTCATAGAGTTTTAGCATTTAGTTTCACACACTTTATGCAAATGAAGTAAATGATGGGGTATTTATAGAATTTTTCAAGGGGAAGGGGGTGTGAGATGGAGGTGAGATGTCATGACATGGAAACCAAATATCATGGGTGAGGGAGGTGGAAATTTAGAAAATTCCACTTGCATGGTCAAAGAGGATGTGTGCACCATGCTTCATTAATTTCATTGGGTGAGAAGAGTCCTCACCTACTCAAGTAGCATGTGCACACCATGCCTCATTAATACCCTTAGGTGGGGAGAGTCCTAACCATTCCTAAGTGGCATTAAGAGGCATAGGGGAGGTGAAGGAGCATGGGGATGTAGAAGGTAGGGATAGACTAGGCTAGGGTGATGTGGAACTAAGCTATGATCCAAGGGTAGGTTAGGGGTGTATGCACATAGGATAGGGGAATGCACACATAGGCTAGGTGGGATGGTAAAGTCACATGGTGACTAAGGTATTGTTGTGAGAGAGTGCTTAGTGGGGGGAAAGGAGGATAGAGAGGGTAGATTTTATTTTTTGTAAGGTTGGATGGTGCAATGATGCAATTTTACGATTATTTTGGGTATTTGTAAACTTATTAGAAGGTGACCTTAGGTAACTACAAAATTGACACTTTTTAGGTGTTTATAGGTATAGCATCAGAAATTGATAAATTCAAAGGGATTTTCTTTGGAAAGGATGAGAGAAAAAATAAAAGTTTCCTCTTTTTAAGTGGGATAGGTTTGCAAATAAAAGAGTATTGGAGGACCATGATTGCAAATTTGTAGGCTTATGAGTTTGGATTTAGGGGAAAATATTGGGTGAAGATTATTTAAATATCAAGTAAAGAATTAGTAAAAAGTGTCATTTTAAACATATATGGGTGCTATTGATGCAATGAAATTATTTAGAAAAATAAATCTATACATAGGATCATCAACATAGAACTTCATATCAAATAATTTACACTTGATAAATAAACATATTATATGGTCAATCAATAAGAGGAATTATACAAATTTTTGGTTTGATGATTGGTTGAAGCCTTATCCTCTTATCTCTAATTTGAAATTGAAACCATTGGCTCGAGCATACCTTTCTTGTAAAGATCCAAAGGTCAAAGACTATATTAATATGAGCAACAAATCCATATAATGGATTTCTATTAGTAACTTGGTTGAAGGAGAGGAACTCAAACACATTGTAGATGAAGATGATTCAACTGTTTTATTTTTTGATTTCTTCATGAAAGAATAATTTGGTTTAGAATCTATCAAAATATGGTGGATTTTCGATCAAGTTAGGATATAAGTGTTTTAAGAAATAAAAATTTCCTACTGTAAATATTTTTCTTGGAAGAATGTTTGATCGTTAGAGGCTTTCTTTAAGGCCTCAACATTCCTTGGTTCGTAGTTCAAAAAAAATATTCTTACAAAAGAGAGTCTACAAAGAAGAGGATATCATGGGCCTTTCAAATGTGCCTTGTGTGAGAAGGATTTAGAAATATATTTACTATTTACTTCTTCATTGTCCCTTTGCTCACACCATTTTGGGTTACTTCTCTAAAAAATACGAAAATATATTGGGTAGCTCCATCAACATTGAAAGAGCTGATGAAATGTTAGATTAATCATTTTACAACTAGAGCATTATGTATTTTATGGAGGATTGGCCTTGTCATTATTTTTTGGAATTTATGGCTTAAAAGTAATGATATAATTTTTAAAAATAAATCTGAAAGTGATGGTAGTATGGAACATTTTTATTGCCTTTCAAAAAATATTTACAAATTTGGTGCCCGTCAAGTGAAGTTTCAAGTGCAAAAAAGAGAGATGGTAACAACTTGGTTATAGTATTTGAACACATATGAAAGATTCATTTGTGATAGCAACCTTAAAACAAAGAATCTACTTCAATGTAGGGTAAAATGAATGTTTAAAAATTGGGTTTATCAAAATTAATTCTGATGGTGCTTCTAAAGAATTTCCAAGAATGACTGGTGGAGGTTGTTATTTTTAAAATAATAAAGTCCAAATTATCGTCACTTACAGTCATATGGAACTTTAAATAAAAACTATACAGAGGCTAGGGTACTTCTTAGAGGGATTAAAATGGCAATACAAAAATGATGAAAATATATTTCAATTGAGGGGGATTCATAAATTATCAATAATGCTATCAACAAAGAGAAGTCTAGGGATTAGATAAAATATAATATATTTTTTTAAAGGAAAGGAGTTATAAATTGATACTAAAATTTACAAGAACAAAGTTTATCCAAGAAGTTACTTGGAGGTCACAAGATTGTTGCCTATAATGAGGGACATGCAACAAAGAAAAATAAAAAACTCCAAAAACAATGTCAAAATACATAGGGAACCAGGAACCCAAATATAAAAGGTGCTAGAAACCCAAAAAAAAGTGTCAAAAATACAAAGGGTGCCAAAATCATTGAGAAAACCTAAATTGCCAAAATCTCTAGAATAACCCAGTGTTCCAAGGTTGTCTAGAAGCACCAGAATATCCAAGGGTGTAAAAATATTTAAAGGCTCTAGAATCTCAAAAGGCCTGGAATCTCCAAAGGTGTCAGAATATTCGAAGGTTCTAGAATATCCAAGAGCTCCAAAATATCCAAAGACACCAAAAACACCAATTCCATATGCTTCATATCATTTGTACCACTCATGTTGTCTATTTTTCCTTTTCCTTATTACTTTGAGATGCAAATAGACTATGTTTATGGACTCATTTACAAGGAAATCAACCACCATATTGTGTTTCCTTCCAATGTGTTAATATGTATATATTTAAACTTCTATTCCAATTCTCTTAGTCTTCTATGAACTATTAAATTTTAGACTGATGAGAACTCATTCCCCTTAAATAGGGTAAATATCATAAATCTTAAATCAATACATGCATGGCTTTGTTTAATGCTTTGTTCTCTAGCTAATTTTTGTCCCATTTTACAACCTATCAATTTTGTAATATATTGGTTAGATTCTCCAAATTGATTTTGAATTAAAGCATTTCACATTATGGTGTCACTAGTATTATTCCACCATCCACTTCATAGTGTGGGTTTGATTTAGAGGCTCCATAAAATAAAAGTGTAGGTAAATTTATCTTTAGAGGTCTAATTGCTCTAACCTATGGCCTAGAATTTAGGATATTTTGGAGTACCATTTGGTATAACAGTTAAATATCCATTTTATTAATCTCATAATGTCTTATTGTTTATGATATAGAGATTTTGTACTCAAGACATTCTATTTATTAACAATAAAAAAGTTGGTTCTTTTGTCATAAATAATTATCTTGTTTCTTCCTTCTCAACATCCTAAATGATGAATAATGGCACTGACTACCAAATATGCCTTATAAGGTGCTTATCCTTCAAACTCCATTTGTGGATAAAACATAATATTATTTTTAATGTTCATCATCTATTGTTGGAGATATTTCCTTGGAAATGTGAGCATATTGGTAGATAAGGAAAGCATGTAGCAAATAATTTAGACAAATGAGGTATTGATATTTATCTTGGTGAAATCCAAATTTTAAAAGACAATTGGTCAACTGAGATTTTACCTCTTAATCAAAATAATGTTAATGAGTTGATTGTGGATACATAACACTTCAAGGATGTTGAAGAATATATTTGATAAAAAAATAAACAAAAATATTTGTGATAAAAAGGAATGTTGGTTATGGTCTATTTGGCCTAACAACAAATATAATACTTTAGCATTTTGATTGAAGTGGCCCACAATAGAATCCACATATAAATTATTAAAAATAATAACAATATAATGATGGGGTTATGTCTCAGCATGACATTATGAAAGAAGTGTCAATGGTGGTGGTTTAAAACCCATTAATTTTTGTTTTTTATGTAGAGGTTGTCTTACAATATTTGTTGACCAATACATAAAAAATTAACTTATAGCATAAAACAAATCCCTACCAACCAAAAATAATATATATTAATTTAATTTTGTAAAATCAATATAGGTCATACAAATGGCTATGTATTTAGAACAATTTATAAGGATTTCAAGTGCTAATAAAATTTATAAATAATCATGAATCCATATTATGTTAGAAAGCACACTAATAACCCTAAAAATAGAATTTATGAGTAAAATTAATTCAATTATTATGTTAATCCTTAAATTAGACATCTTATATCAAATGGCATTGGCCTAAGTGGTTATAAATGTAGAACTTGGAATTAACTAATGATATATGCATAACTGGCAAAGATATTGTTGTAAAATATCATTATATAAGTCACTAAACTACCATGGTAACTTATCCATTATATAATAATGATGGGGCTTGTCTTAATCCTATATAATCAATTAAAATGATAATAAATACCTTATTGTTTTTTCATGGACTAATTTTAAGACTTAAAATACATTATAATTCTTCTAGTAGAAAATTATAGCCTATCTAACAACCTATATTCCTCATACCTCTTTTGATGGATAAATATAATACAATCCTCACTATATCCCTAAACTTCATAAAAATTATCTACTTGAAGAACATAGGCTTATACTGAGAGGGGGGTGAATAGTATAAGATCAACTTTTACTTTTCTTTCCCAAATAATAATATCCAATATTATCAATGCCAATATCAACAAAAGTAATCAAAGCAATACACAAATCATCACACACAATAGAGACACCAATTTAACGTCGTTCACTGAATGTAGGCTACTCCACGGAGAAAATATTTCTACTAAATTTTCTCAAGAAATATTCTTGGAAATCAATTCCCTATTACAATGTTTATGGACTTCTATCCAAAGGAGACACCAATTCCCTAATGCTATGATTTGTGGATCTCTCTCCATAGGAGAAATCTTTCCTCTTTTCTCTAATTCGTGGAACTTGATCTAGGAGAACTCTTTATCCTCAATTGGTTCATGGATCTCTTTCCACAGAAGAACTCTATCTTCCCAATTGGTTCATGAATCACACTCCATAGGAGAACTCTTTCCCCTTGATCTAGTTTGTGGATCTCTCTCCATAGGAGAACTCTTTCCCCTCTACTCTGGCTGATGATCTTCTAGAAGACTTCTACCCCCACTTATCTAGCTTGTGGATCTCTCTCCACAGAATACCTCTATCCTCACTACCCTAGATAATGGATATATATCTAGTAGAGACTATTGTCATCTACTCTATCACCTCCAAAGCTTTCTCTCAACTCTATCTCATATTGATACCAAACTCTATCCCAAGTGTAGTACAAATATTCTCTAACTCTATTTCAGGTCTAGCACAAATATGCTCTCAAATATGTACCAAAATCTATCCTCAAATATATCATCAAGCCTTAACACAAAGCTTGAACAAATCATCAATCAACTCTTCTTATATCTGCCCCAATCCTTAACACAAAGCTTGAACAAATCACCAATCAACTTTGTTCAGATTTACCCCAAGCCTCAACGTAAAGCTTGAACAAATCACCAATAAAATATATTCAGATTTTCCCCAAGCCTTAACACAAAGCTTGAACAAATCAATACTACTCTCAAGTCTTCACAAAGACTTACCTCAAATCTGCCTTCAATTCCTCTCAATAATTTTCTCAATCTACTCTCAAGTATTCACCAAGAATTACCTCAAATCTACCTTCAAGTCCTCTCAAGAACTTGATCAATATGCTCTTAAGTCTTCACCAAGACTTACCTCAAATATGCTCAAACACATGCTCAATACAACTCACAAGATATTCTCGATCAATTTTAAATCTTCCACACAATTCTATCAAATTATTTGTCTAATCTTCAAAGTAATTCCTTTAACTTGAAGTTGTTTAGACATATTCTATTCAGAATTCGTTTAACCTCTAGAACATATAGAGAATGATGTACTCTATCAAAGACTCAATATGTTCTACTCAATCATTAAGTTTGATGCTTTCACAAATCTTATTTCTAATGTTTGTGCATTCACTTTCAATATCACTCAAAATAAATTCTCAAGGAGTTTCACTCAATAATTCAATAAATGAAACACAACTTGCTCACAAACCCTAAACAAGTATTTTCATACTTCTTCAAACAAAGAGCACAATGTGGGTCTCAAAACCTAACTCAAATAATATTCAATATCTATCTCAAATGTTCTCTAAACATTCACCAATCATGCATATAAAAACTTGCTCAAATATTTCCAACAATGCTTATCAAACAATCATTTTCACTCCACCTTATATTTCACAACATTCAATCCAACAACACTTCAATCAAAGGATGATGTGCCCATACCTTTTTTATTTTATGGAGATATGTCTTCAAAATTTGTTTCACAATCAATTCTCCTTGTGCCACTCAAAAGGTTAGATAGGAACAATCTACTCCAAAACATCCACAAAGCATTCCTTCCAAAACGTGCCCAATTAAATTTCAAACCACTCTCTTACTTTCTCAAATAATAAAACCCTTCAAAATGTTTAGCAAAGCATACAAATAATAAAAATTACCATATACACCTTTTAACTCCCTCTTAACACCCTCAAAACACAATCAACAAGGACTCAATAATTATTTTTCAAAATAATCCACTATAACTTCCTTCAGAATATAAATGCATAGAATAATAAAAATATTCCCTTATATCTCCCACTTATCATGAATGCATTTCCAAAATAATTATAACCACCATTCAAAATATTAATCCAATGCACTTACTACACCACAACTCAAATTATTTCAACACCCTTTATATGGCAAAAGATAAAAATTATTTTCAACACCTTATTGTAGCGACCCCGAGAAGCACGCACCTCTACTCTACTTGCAATATTATACCAAAATGAAATGAAAGACCATGAAATGCATATAACGTGGAAATAACAAAGAGATATCCTTTTATTTATATTGAAACCTGATTACATATCGATCCCTCTAAGGGATACCCATTTCGATACGGTGAAGTACAAGTGAATAAAATGCCCTCTTTGCAAAGGGGTGGTGCGCTTTCGCAGGCTTCCTAGTTTCTCACACAAAACTGTACGAGGGCTTATAGATGCCTCCTTATCCTTCTCTCATCCAAGAGGGATATCGTGGTTTGAATGTCTTGATCTAGTCCTATAAACCTGCAGATTGGCATACATGGAAATAACAAAGCACGCTTAGTAGTACGGGAAACCTCTCCAAAAGAGGCTCTTATTAGCAAATATGATAATAAGGATAAATAAGCATAATGTGTATTGAAATATACCAGATCTGGGAAATATGCATATGAAAATAAGAAATATTAATCTAAATGCAATGAAAGATTCATATCTATGCTAAAGACATGTAAATGAAATAATAATAAATGTATATCTATTACTAAGAACAAATGAATGGTCGTATTAAAAATATAGCTATTCTTATGGGCCACTGTCAAAGATAGTGACCTCTAACTAATAGGTTACCTTAGGTATTATGGGCTATAATTAATCACTCCTTGGCTCAAATTGATGTTCAAGGATCACCAGGTTTGTCTCCTACACTGATTTGCGGTTAAGCATGATGGGTCTGAAGATGAATGCGTGGACATGACTCAACTAGATGGTGCTCCAATGCTCCTCAAAGGGGTGTAGATTGGATCTCCATTTTTATAGGGCTCTACTGCACACAATTTTAACTCTCTTTTTCTTTTATTTGGCAGTGCTTCACTTCATAATATTTGAACATTTGTGGATGATTTTGTCTTACTGGAAATCTGCATATATAGAATTCTAGGTTTCAGGTTTAGATCTAGGGCTTGACTTTCTGGGGAAGCCAAGCTCTAGATATGCATGCCAACTGACTGTCCCATAGGGAAGGTTTAGTCTTGACTTAACATGAAAGGGGCAGTTAGGAGGAACTTTGGGATTTCCTCATCGAAATCCCCTCGAAATGAATACAAATTGCTATTACCGCCCATGATTTGGGTAATCCATCATGGCAGTTTGCATTTTAGGGCTAGCCACTGTCATCGGTAGCGGCTAGCTATGGCTGCTCTAGCCTATAGTGGCCAATATTTCTAGCTGCTCTAGTCTACAACAGCTAAACTGGTCACTCAACTGGTCACTCTAGTCTACAGTGACTAAGCTTAAATGGGATGAAACTACCATTTTGAGTGGTTAGGACCACTGCTTACTCTTGGAAAGGTCTAAAATTGGTCATATGGTCTTCATATGTGCTCATATGAGTAGTCTCCTAAACATGACACGTTTTAGGTGTCTACACTTATACCTCCACAACAATGCATACCATACAACTTAGAACCATAGGTGTAAATATATTAATGCAAAATAAATACCTTTGCACGCTACCTCCCATGGCCTAACCGTCGTGTGAGCTAGGTGCTCACTTGAGACTTCTATGGCACCCACACTATTTGTCCCTTTCACTAGCGCTCAATTCGCTTAAAAATAAAAAACTTTCTCCCCTCTACTGTCACCGGGAATTGAATGCGATAATTACCATTCACCAATGACTTGGCACTTCTAAGCTTTGCCACTAAGCCAACCACATGGTTGGTGATAGGTACATGAACCCTTGTCACTTTTATCCTTCCACATGCTCCACTTCACTTTTAAAAATAAAAGCCTTTGTCCTCTTGTGCTCACGAATTTGCATCAACAGATTAATTCAATATTTGCATGTGCATTCAGAGACTTACCTTATGCCTTCAAACCTTATGGTATAAATACCATGTTCCCTCCTTGCTTGAATGTCAATGAGAATAAATATTTAAACTTAATGTTTTACGCCAACCCCTTACTTAGGGTTATAAATTTATTATAATATAAATATTATAATTAATTTATAAGTAACCTTAGGATTTTCTTTTAACACTTAATATTATAATAAAAAATATTATAATATTATTTCCTTTGGGCCTAGGTGTTTCCTTTATTAACCTTAGGCCTTATCTTAACAACTTTAATATTATAATATTATTTCCTTTAGGCCTAGGTATTTCCTTCCTTCACTTTAGGCCTTATTTTAACAACTTTAATATTATAATAATAAATATTATAATATTATTTCCTTTGGGCCTAGGTATATCCTTCCTTCATGGTATTTAGACAATCTTTTGACCAATCATGTGAAGATTTAAACCAAATATTTTGGTCTTAAATTATAAATATTTTAACCCTCCTTTTGTCAATTCCATGCACTGACTTTTGACATTATTGAAACTGAATCTTGACATCAATGACAACATAACTACTCATAATTTCCAACAATCTCCCCCTTTATCATTGATGGCAACCCTTTTTCTTTAACCATTCATTTTTCCTTTTTCCAATTCTGCTCCCCCTAAGAAACTACTCCCCCGACTGAATGCTCTCCCCCTAACTTAAATATCTCCCCCTTTTTCATAAATGGCAAAGGGACACCTTTGGGGCTAAAGATAAGACTCTTATCTCAGCCCCCTCCCCATCTCCTCTCCTTGAGGTGATTAATTTTGGGGTGGGAGTATCTCTAATCCCAACGTATACTACTCTTTTTCTTTGTCCACCTTCTTACTCAATTGATTCTTTTGATTATTTTGAATATCCCTGTTCTTGCTTATCTCTAGAAATTATGTTCTATTCCACTTTGTCATATGCCCAACATTATTGCACTTATAACACTTAATGTTGTGGTTCCTCGAAGGTGCAAATATCTTGATGTTGGCAATTTTGGGTACCTTGGGTACATTGCCTTTGCTCAAGTGTATAAGTTGTCATTGATGTCAAGAAGCTTTTGAAGGAATTTGATTTGATGTAAAATAATTTGTTTTGATGAAGGTTACGGCATGACAGATTCGAAAGAAAGCAAGTTAGAAAAGTGTCGTGATATCGCGACATGTCGCATTTTCGTGACTTAAGCAAGAGAGAGAAAGCAAGTTAGAAAAGTGTCGCGATATCGCGACATGTCGCAGTTTCATGACTCAAAGAGGAGAGAGAATGTTCGGAGTCAGAAATGTCACGATTTCGTGACATATTGCAAGGAAGGTTGAACGGATGAAAAAGTGTCACGATTTCGTGACATGTTGCAGGAGAGAGAGTCCGAAAGAAAAAGTGTCACGATTTCGTGACATAATGCAGGAGAGAGAGTCCGGGAGAAAAAGTGTCGCGATATCGCGACATGTCGGGTTTTTGTGACCCGAAGAAAAGAAAAGCGCTAAGGAGAAAAAGTGTCACGATTTCGTGACAAGTCAGAAGACAAAGTGGAAGCAAGATAAAGTGTCACGATTTTGCGACATGCTACAGAACTCGAAGTGAGAACTGTCATGATTTTGTGACATACAGCAAAGGGAAGAGTCTGAAATGAGAAGCGTCGTGATTTCATGACAGGTTGCAAAGAAGACGTACGAAAGCTGAAAGCGTCACGATTTCACGACAGGTTGAAGAGAAAGCAAATGGATGCAGAAAGTGTCATGATTTCGTGACTGATTGAGATGGCAGCATACGGTTGGAGAAAGTGTCACGATTTCATGACAGAAATAGAAAGCAAGTCTTCTATAGGAGAAGTGTCATGATTTCATGACAAAAGCAGAAAGGAGGTCGACGAAGGGAGAAGTGTCACGATATCGCGACAAAAGCAAAGTTGATGTTGACAAAGACAAAAGTGTCGTGATATCATGACAAGAGCTTAGTTGAAGTCGTCAAAGGCTGAAGTGTCACGATATCATGACAAAAGCCAAAAGAAAGTGTACGATTGCAAAGGTGTCATGATATCGTGACATGTTGTAGTTTTGCGATAGAAGCTACAGAAGAGTTACAGAGGCAGTGAAGCCGACAAAGTTAAATTTTAGTCGACAAAAATTAGGGCTTGCAACCGACGTAGATTAGGGTTTGTTTTTGGTATAACAGCTGACTAAGATTAAAGTTTTCATCATGAAAATTTTATTATAAAAGGAGGGTTGTTTGGAGAGTTGAAGGATGAATGTGTTGTTGAGTTGCGACGTTCGCTGATAGAGCGCAGAGTGAGAAGTTCGATCATCGAGAGCAGAGTGCAAAATTTGATCGAAGTGTGCAGAGTGAGCGAAGAGTCATGGTGAATTTTTCTAAGTACCGTTGTGTTTGTGCAGATAATGCAAAGGTTGAAGTTCGACCAAAATGTGGTTGTGATTGCACAGAGAGAGCAGAGGACTTGTGAGATGAGTTTGATAGTTCTATCAAAGAACTTGAGGACAGAGATGTATTGGTTCTATGAGAAGAACCTGAGGACAGATTTGGTTGCTGAGCTACTATGGACGTGATCATAGAAGGCAGAGGTCTCTTAGGCTAAGCATTGAGGACAGGAGGTCTTCGATGGAAAGGAGTTCCACGTGCTGGCAAGAGGTAGAGGCGATTGATCTTCTGAGGGATCATTTCCAGAGCGAGAGGGGAAGGTATCTCCTTTGAGCAGAGGCTCATAAATTCTGATTGGGAGAAGGTATCTCCTTTGAGCCGAGGCTCATAAACATTGTAATTGGGAAGGATTCCCAAAGAACCTTGAGATAACTTTTAGAGAAAAGTTTTTGTGGATGTAGCCCAACCATTTTGGGTGAACCACGTTAAAAATGGGTCTTCAATGTGTGATGCTTTCTATCTTGATTAATGTTGTGTTGATGCCATTGCTATCTAAAGTTAAAATTATTAATTGGTTAAGTCTTATACTGTTCACCCCCCCTCTCAGTATAAGCTTGTGTTCTTCAATTGGTATCAGAGCGGGTCTCTCCAGAAAGAGCCTAACAGCTTGGAGAAGGATCTATCAGAGGAACATACAGATTCAAAAAGAGATGAAGAGGTTGAGTTCGATCTCAAAGGTGAATTCTTCTTGGCTCTAAGAAAGCTTGAGAAATTTAGGGAAGAGAATTCTGTTCTCAAGTATCAATGTCAGGAAGAAGAGATAGCAAGATCAGAATTGTCTCAAAGTGTTATAGACTTCAAAATTCTAGCTGAAGAAGGGAAGAAGATTGAACAGGTTCTGACAGAGGCTCTAAAAGGAAAGGAAGCTGATTGCGAGAAACTAGAAGAAGAGGTTATGTCTCTTAGAGTGAAGTTGGAACAGTTGACTCTCAGACAGAATACTCCATGTGAAAAGCAAAAGAAGGATGGTATCACCATTTATGAAACAGGGTCTTCAAGCAAGATCAATCTTCATCCTGAAGAGCGGTGGATTCCAGTTGGTCACAAGAAGAACAACCATCCAAGGCATCAAAACAAGGTTACATAATACTTTCCATGGCTATTGTTTTTTCTGCAAGAAATTTGGTCACGAAGCTATGCATTGCAATAAGTCTTTGAATAGCCATAGTAAGGAAAATGTTAACTCTTTTGCACCTCTTATGAATAAAAATGTCATGTGTTACAAGTGCAAGAATTTTGGGCATATAGCAAGGATGTGCTGTTTGGATAGATCTAGCCTTGAGTTCACTAAAAAGAGAAATGAGATCAAATCTAAGTCAATGATAGTTCAAACTACTTTTCATGCTCAAGACAAAGTAGAAAAATGGTATCTTGATAGTGGTTGTTCAAAACATATGACTGGTGAAAAGGAAAAGTTTTTGGTCTTAAAAAAAACAAATAGAGGAACAATCAGTTTTGGAGATAACAGGTCCACTAAAATCTGTGGTAAAGGGACTCTTAGTTTGGATGGGAAATCCAAAATAGAAAATGTGCTTTATGTAGAAGGCCTAAGACATAATCTTCTAAGTGTGAGTCAACTTTGTGATCAAGGGCACATAGTATCTTTCTTTTCAGATAGATGTGAGATAAGTAAAGAAAAAAATGGAAAACTCATTGCGAGTGCTACAAGGACTCCAAACAATCTTTACATGCTAAGTGAGATAAAAAAGGAAAAGTGTTTTCTAACTCAAGAAGATGAGAGTTGGCTATGGCATAAAATATTGGGGCATTTGAGCTTTGATAATCTTGTCAATATTAGTAACAAGGAAGCGATTAGAGACTTGCCCAAAATAAAAAGGCCCCATAACATCATTTGCGGTCCGTGTCAACATGGAAAACAGGACCAGAACCAGCTTTCAAATCAAAAGGGTATACTTCTTCAAAACCATTGGATCTTATTCATACTGATTTATGTGGCCCTACCAGAACTCAGAGCATTCAGGGAGAAAGCTACTTCATGTTGTTTATAGATGATTATTCTAGAATGACTTGGGTTACTTTTCTCAAAGAAAAATCCGAAGCTTTTGAAAAATTTAAAGCTTTCAAAGAAATGATTGAAAATGAGACCGACAAGAGAATCAAATGCTTAAGATCAGATAGAGGAGGAGAGTTCACTTCAAATGAATTTGTGGAATACTGTGAGCAACAAGGAATCAAAAGAGAATATTCAGCAGCAAGAACTCCTCAACAAAATGGAGTAGTTGAAAGGAAAAACAGAACTATTGAAAATATGGCTAGAGCTATGTTAAATGAGTCAAAACTTTCAGATGGCTTTTGGAAAGAGGCAGTCAAGACAGTAGTCTACATTATCACCGGGGCCCAACTTAGAGTCAATCATCATAAAACTCCTTATGAGTTGTGGAAAGGAAGACCAGCTACAGTAAAATACTTCAAAGTGTTTGGGAGTAAGTGCTTCATCGGAAGGGAAGATCAGAATTTGGGTAAGTTTGATCCTAGGTGTGATGAGGGAATCTTTCTTGGATATTCCAGCAGAAGCAAGGCCTACAGATGCTTCAACAAAAGAACTCATACAGTTGTAGAGAGCATAAATGTAACTAGTTGATGAAAAGACGGGGATAAGAGAACCAGTCAAGGAACTCAGTGATGAAATTTGTCAAGAAGAATTCAGAGAGGTTTCAGATGAAGAAGAGGAAAGACAACAACTGCTTCCCAAAACTCCTTCACGATATGTTTAGAAACATCATCCCAAATATTTGATCATTGGTGATCCAAATAGCAAGCAAACAAGAAGAAGAGTCATTCCTTCACATGATTCTACAAATGTTTCATTATTATCTCAGATTGAGCCAAAATATTTCAGGGAAGCATGTGCGAGATAAGTTTTGGGTAAAAGCAATGGATGAAGAGCTAAATCAAATAGAGAAAAGTGAAACTTGGGATTTGGTTCCAAGACCTAAGGACAAGAATGTCATTGGCACAAAATGGATATTCAGAAATAAACTCAATGAGGATGGAAAAATTGTCAGAAACAAAGCTAGGTTAGTCTGCAAAGGTTATGCTCAAGTAGAAGGTGTTGATTTCGAAGAGACGTTTGCTCCTCGTTGCTCGTCTTGAAGCTATCAGAATGTTTTTGGCACTTTCAAGCTTCAAATCATTCAAGGTATATCAAATGGATGTAAAGTCAGCTTTTCTAAATGGCGTGTTGGTAGAAGAAGTCTACATAGAACAGCCAGAAGGAGTGTCTCTCTCGAACAGTCAGACTATGTGTGTAAACTAAAAAAGGCCTTGTATGGGTTAAAGCAAGCACCGAGGGCTTGGTACTCAAGACTTGACAGTTATCTTCATGAGCAAGGCTTTAGGAAAGGCGTGAAAGATAGCAATTTGTATATTAAGAATGAAGATGATGATATGTTGATTATGGTTGTCTATGTTGATGATATTATTTTTGGGGGAAATAAGACTCAGATGTGCAAAGATTTTGCTAACACCATGCAGAAGGAATTTGAGATGTCTATGATTGGAGAGTTGTCATTCTTTTTAGGTCTTCAGATTGCTCAATCAAAAGATGGTGTATTTCTCTCTCAAGGGAAGTATATCAAAGAAATGTTGAAGAAATTTGGGATGATGGACAGCAAACCAATATGTACTCCAATGATTACAGGGTGCAAGATGAGTAAGGATGATGAATCTCCAACGGTAGATCAAAAGTTGTACAGATCAATGATTGGCAGTTTATTATATGTTACAGCTACCAGACTAGATATCATGCAGGCGGTTGGGTTAGTAGCAAGATTTCAGGCAGCTCCAAAATATTCTCATGTTATAGCAGTTAAAAGGATATTCGAGATATCTCGAAGGGCACTATGGACCTTGGGCTTTGGTATCCCAAAGGTGATGATTTCACCCTCATGGCCTATACAAATGCAGATTGGGTAGGAAATACTGATGACAAGAAAAGCACTAGTGGTGGAGCATTCTTTCCGGGAAAGAGTTTGGTTTCTTGGCTAAGTAAGAAACAACCTTCAGTTTCCTTATCTACGATAGAGGCTGAATACATAGCAGACAGTGGCTGGGTGTACACAGGTTTTATGGATGAAAACCACCTTGGAGGATTTCAAAGTCAAGCATGAACAACCCATCTCCATACTTTGTGATAATACAAGTGCCATAAGTATTTCCAAAAATCTAGTAATGCACTCAAGGACAAAGCATATTTCCATCAAGTATCACTTTCTAAGGGAGAAAGTGCAAGACAAGCAAGTCAAGCTAGAGTATGTGTCTACTAAAGAGCAGATTGCAGATATCTTCACCAAACCTCTTCCAAGAGATACGTTTGAGTATCTAAGGGAGAAATTGGGAGTTGTACTCCCACCCCAGAATTAATCACCTCATCGGGAGGTGGGGGAGGGACCAAGCTAAGAGGCTCATTCTTAGTCCCGAGCCCCAAAGGTGACCCTTTGCCATTGATGACAAAGGGGGAGAGATATGAGTAAGGGGGAGAGCTTCAAGTGAAGAGGAAAGCTTCAAGTCAGGGGGAGCAAAACTTCAAAGGAAGATTCTCAGTTGTGGGCACAGTTTCCCAGTTGTTAGCACAGTTGGTTTCAGTTTTGGCTCTTGAGAGGTGTTTTCAGTAAAGGTTTGCCATCAATGACAAAGGGGGAGATTGTTGGCAATTTTGGGTACCTTGGGTACATTGCCTTTGCTCAAGTGTATAAGTTGTCATTGATGTCAAGAAGCTTTTGAAGGAATTTGATTTGATGTAAAATAATTTGTTTTGATGAAGGTTACGGCATGACGAGTTCGAAAGAATGCAAGTTAGAAAAGTGTCGCAATATCGCAACATGTCGCATTAGAGAAAGCAAGTTAGAAAAGTGTCGTGATATCGCGACATGTCGCAGTTTCGCGACTCAAAGAGGAGAGAGAATGTTCGGAGTCAGAAATGTCACGATTTCATGACATATTGCAAGGAAGGTTGAACGGACGAAAAAGTGTCACGATTTCGTGACATGTTGCAGGAGAGAGAGTCCGAAAGAAAAAGTGTCACGATTTCGTGACATAATGTAGGAGAGAGAGTCCGGGAGAAAAAGTGTCACGATATCGTGACATGTCGGGTTTTCATGACCCGAAGAAAAGAAAAGTGCTAAGGAGAAAAAGTGTCACGATTTCATGACAAGTCAGAAGACAAAGTGGAAGCAAGATAAAGTGTCATGATTTCATGACATGCTACAGAAATCGAAGTGAGAACTGTCACGATTTCATGACATGCAACAAAGGGAAGAGTCTAAAATGAGAAGCGTCATGATTTCGTGATAGGTTGCAAAGAAGACGTACGGAAGCTGAAAGCGTCACGATTTCGTGACAGGTTGAAGAGAAAGCAAACGAATGCAGAAAGTGTCATGATTTCGTGATAGATTGAGATGGCAGCATACGGTTGGAGAAAGTGTCATGATTTCATGACAAAAATAAAAGCAGGTCTTCTATAGGAGAAGTGTCATGATTTTGCAACAAAAGCAGAAAGGAGGTCGACGAAGGGAGAAGTGTCGCGATATCGCGACAAAAGCAAAGTTGATGCTGACAAAGACAAAAGTGTCACGATATCACGACAAGAGCTTGGTTGAAGTCGTCAAAGGCTGAAGTGTCATGATATCACGACAAAAGCCAAAAGAAAGTGTACGGTTGCAAAGGTGTCACGATATCGCGACATGTTGTAGTTTCACGGCAGAAGCTACAGAAGAGTTACAGAGGCAGTGAAGCCGACAAAGTTAAATTTTAGCCAACAAAAATTAGGGCTTGCAGTCGACGTAGATTAGGGTTTGTTTTTGGTATAACAGCCGACTAAGATTAAAGTTTTCATCATGAAAATTCTGTTATAAAAGGAGGGCTATTTGGAGAGTTGAAGGATGAATGTGTTGTTGAGTGCGACGTTCGCTAATAGAGCGCAGAGTGAGAAGTTCGATCGTCGAGAGCAGAGTGCAAAATTCGATCGAAGTGTGCAGAGTGAGCGAAGAGTCATGGTGAATTTTTCTAAGTACCGTTGTGTTTGCATAGACAGTGCAAAGGTTGAAGTTCGACCAAAATGCGGCTGTGATTGCGCAGAGAGAGCAGAGGACTTGTGAGCTGAGTTTGATAGTTCTATCAGAGAACTTGAGGACAGAGATGTATTGGTTCTATGAGAAGAACCTGAGGACAGATTTGGTTGCTGAGCTATTGTGGACGTGATCATAGAAGGCAGAGGTCTCTTAGGCTAAGCATTGAGGATAGGAGGTCTTCGGTGGAAAGGAGTTCCACATGCTGGCAAGAGGTAGAGGCAGTTGATCTTCTGAGGGATCATTTCCAGAGCAGAGGGGAAGGTATCTCCTTTGAGCAGAGGCTCATAAATTCTGATTGGGAGAAGGTATCTCCTTTGAGCCGAGGCTCATAAACATTGTAATTGGGAAGGATTCCCAAAGAACCTTGAGATAACTTTTAGAGAAAAGTTTTTGTGGATGTAGCCCAACCATTTTGGGTGAACCACGTTAAAAATGGGTCTTCAATGTGTGATGCTTTCTATCTTGATTAATGTTGTGTTGATGCCACTGCTATCTAAAGTTAAAATTATTAATTGGTTAAGTCTTATACTGTTCACCCCCCCTCTCAGTATAAGCTTGTGTTCTTCACTTGAAGTTCCTCTTGGTGAAGCCATACCCATTCCTATCATGAACCATGCAATCAATTGCTTTATGACCATAATGATTACAAGAGTAACAATACCCTTGAAAGAGATGCCCATTTATGAAATTCCTCTTAGTGAAACCATTTTCCTTCTTTTCATGTGTCCTGCACTGCATAGCCTTGTGATCAAACTTGTTACATGAGAAGCAACATCCTTTGAAGAAATATTGCCTTGAACCCACTGGTTGCTTAGTCCTTTCTTTCCTGTGATGTTTCCTATTCGCATCTATTATTTATTTGTGCATTGTTTCCTTCCTTGGTGAACCTTCTATTTTTCAATTTATCCTCATAAGTCTCACTTTCTCCTTCACTCCTTTTTTTTAACTTCTTCTTCTTTGGAGCTTGACTCCTCTCCTTGTTCTCTTTGTCCTTCTTCAAAACCAAGTCCTATCTTGTTTGATGAAGATATTTGTGCATTAATAATCTTATCCAAAGTCTTTGAGCTCATTCCAAACCTGTGTAGCTTATCTTTAGATTCTTTTACTTCCTTTCTTAGTGAAACTACCTCATGCTCTAATATTTCATATTCTAAGACTTTTACCTCTACGTTTTCATAAAATATCTTTGTCTTAGATATTGAGTTTGTCAGATCTTGTATAATATTTCCTTTCTCTTCATCACCTTATTGAAATTGATCCTTCAATCTTGAATTCTACTTCCTAACCCTTTTTAATTATTTAAGATCAGCAACAAGTTCTTCTACATAAACTATTCCTTCATTCTTTGATTCTTCCTCTAGAACTTCAAGAGCATTTTCATATTCTTCTTCACTTATATTAAAACCATTCTTTGTACAATGATATCTAATATGTCTAAAGTTACCACAAATAAAATAATTGAGTATTCTTAGTTCCTTCTTCTTCCTTCCACTTTCTTAGATTTTAATTATCGAAGTATCTTCTTCTTCTTCTATAGCCATGAAGAGAATTTATTCTTCTTCAATATCTGAGGATTTTCCATCACTATCACTTGAAATCTTACCTGTCTTATCTGCATAGAAACGTTTCTTATGTCTTTGGAAAAAAACTTTCCATGCTTGCTTTGTCCATCCCTGCTTTTCTTTTGATACCTAGATTTTCCTGCTTCCTTTTTCTTATGATCTTGTTTCTCTTCACCACTGCTACTTCCAACTTTTAAATAGTTATATGCATAGTGACCATATTTACCAAAATTAAAAAACTTAACTATATCCGTACCTTTGTGCTTTCTACAGTATTTGTTCCTTCTATCATAGTTTACTTCTTCATCATTGGAAGACTCATCACTTGAATCTGGTTTCTTATCTTTTGTTTTCTTTGCTACTTTGAAAGCTACTTATTTCTTAGGAATAGGATCCATTCCTATTCTCATATCATAAACTATGAGAGTTCCATGTAACTAATCCATAGTTAAAGTTTCAATATCTCTTGTTTCTTCTATGGCTAAAACCTTTTCACTATACCTCATAGGGAGTGACCTTAAAACCTTTTGACAAACATCTGATTCTTCAACTTTAAACCCAATTCCTCACATGGAGTTAACAACCTCATCCACATGAAGTAAGTATGTAGTAATGTCTTCCTCATCCTTCATATTTAAGTTTTCAAATGTTTTCTTGTAATTTTACAATTTTGCCATCTTGACCATTTTGTCTCCCTCATATGTTTACTTCAATTTATCCTAAATTTCCTTTGCTGATTTGCAATGCATAACTTTTACCAATTTTACTTCACGTAAACTACTTAATATTGAATTCATTGCCTTTGCATTATACATATGTAGGATCTTACCATATTTATCTTTAGGAGGACTAGTTGGAGGTGTGTACCCATCCTCAACTGCTTGCCATGTCTCATATCCTTATGCCATCAAGTAATTCTTCATTATTATGTTCCAGAAAGTATAATTGTTCCCATTTAATAATGGTGCCTTATTTTTTGAATATCCACTCTAAGATGCCATCTGTGTTCCTATATACTTTTCCTTTAAGTTGTTAAACTCTTTTGAAGGAACCAGCTCTGATACCAATTTAAGAACACAAGATTATACTTGGGGGGTCAATAGTATAAGATCAAATTTTACTTTTCTTTCCCAAATAATATTATCCAATATTATCAATGGCAATATCAATATATTTAATCAAAGAAATGCACAAATCATCACACACAATGGAGAAACCAATTTAACGTGGTTCACTTAATGTGGGCTACTCCACAAAGAAAATATTTCTACTAAATTTTCTCAATAAATCTTCTTGGGAATCAATTCTCTATTACAATGCTTATGCAACTCTATCCAAAGGAGAAACCAATCCCCTAATGCTCTAATTTTTGGATCTCTCTCCACAAGAGAACTCTTTCCCCTTTTCTCTAATTCGTGGAACTTGGTCCAGGATAACTCTTTCTCCTCAACTGGTTCTTAGATCTCTCTCCATAGAACTCTATCTTTCCAGATGGTTCCTGGATCACACTCCATAGGAGAAATCTTTCCTATTTCTATGGTTCATTGATCTCTCTCCATAGGAGAACTCTTTCCCATCTACTCTGGATGATGATCTTCTAGAATACTTTTACCCCCACTACGATGGCTTGTGGATTTATCTCCATAGAAGACCTCTATTCTCACTACCCTAGATAATGGATCTCTATCCACTGGAGACTACTATCCTCTACTCTATCACATCAGAGCTTTTTCTCAACTCTATCTTAGATCTGCACTAAAATCTATCCCAAGTGTAGTACAAATATTCTCTAACTCTATTTCAAGATTAGCACAAATTTGCTCTCAAATATGCACCAAAATATATCCTCAAATATATCATTAATCCTTAACACAAATCTTGAATAAATCACCAATGAACTCTGCAAAGATCTACCCCAAGCCTTAACACAAAGCTTGAAAAAATCACCAATCAAATATGTTTAGATTTTCTCCAAGTCTTAACACAAATCTTGAACAAATCACCAATCAACTCTGTTCAAATTTTCCCCAAGCCTTGACACAAAGCTTGAAAAAATCAATCCTACTCTCAAGTCTTCACAAATACTTGGATCAAATATGCCTTCAATTTCTCTCAAGAATTTTCTCAATCTGCTCTCAAGTCTTCACCAAAACTTACCTCAAATCTGCCTTCAAGTCCTCTCAAGAACTTCATCAATCTGCTCTTAAGTCTTCACCAAGACTTACCTCAAATATGTCTTCAAGTCCTCTTAAGAACTTGCTCAAACTACTCTTAAGTCTTCACCAAGACTTACCTCAAATCTTCTCAAACACATGCTCAATACAACGCATAATATATGCTCAATCAATCTCAAATCTTGCACACAATGCTATCAAATGCTTTGTCTAATCTTCAAAGTAATTCCTTTAACTTGAAGTTGTTTAGATATATTCTATTCAAAATTTGCTTAACCTCTGGAACATATAGAGAATGATGTACCCTATAAAAGACTCAATATATTCCACTCAATCATTAAGTCTATTGCTTTCACAAATCTGATTTCTAATATTTGCACATTCACTTTCAATATCACTCAAAACCAATGCTCAAGAAGTTTCACTCAATCATTCAATAAATGAAATGCAACTTGCTCACAATCCCTAAACAAGTGTTTTAATTATTCTTCAAACAAAGAGCACAATGTGGGTCTCAAACCCTAACTCATATAATCTTCAATCTCTATCTCAAATGTTCTCTATACATTCACCAATCATGTATATAAAAACTCAAATATTTCCAAAAATACTTATCAAATAATCCTTTTTACTCTACCTTATATTTCAAAACATTCAATCCAAAAACACTTCAATCAAAGGATGATGTGCCCATACCTTTTTGCTTTGATGGATATATGTCTTCAAAATCTATTTTACAATCAATTCTCCTTGTGCCACTCAAAAGGTTAGATAGCAACAATCTACTTCAAAACATCCACAAAGCATTCCTTCCAAAATGTGCCCAATTAAATTTTAAGCCACTATCTTGGTTTCTCTAATAATCAAACCCTTCAAAATGTTTAGAAAAATATACAAATAATTAAAATTACCTTATACACCTTTTAAATCCCTCTTAACACCCTCAAAACACAATCAGCAAGGACTCAGTAATTATTTTTCAAAATAATCCATTATAACTTCCTTCAGAATTTAAATGCATAGAATAATAAAAATTATTCCCTTATATATCCCGCTTATCATGAATGCATTTCCAAAATAATTATAACCACCATTAAAAATAATAATCCAATGCACTTAAATGGGTATTTGATAGGGGACGTAGGGGACTTCCCTAGGAAGTCCTTTCCCACTTCTCTACAGCCCATCCTTGGCCTTGTCCTAGATCCCTAGTCTTGTCTTGGATTCCTAGAACTTTCTTTGCCCTTCCTCCTTGGCTGGTATGCATTGTAGATGATATCCTTGGGGTGGGGGGTCATTGTTCCATTTTTCTACCACTTTCCTTGCTATACGGTAGGGTTTTATCTAGTGCTTGTGATCTGGGATATCCCTAGGTTTTTTTAGGACATCCTTGGATTCTGTCCCAATTCCTTGGCATTCCTTTTGCCCTCCTTCTTGGCTGGATGGTGCTACAAATGATCTCCTTGGGTTAGGAGATATATGTTTCTTTTGTCTACCCCTTTCCATGCCTTTGGTTGGATTTTCCTTTGGGTGCCTATGAACTAGGACATCCCTAGGTTTTTTGGGATGTCCCTGGTTTTTCCTAGGTTCTCCTTGGTTTTTCTTGGGTTTTCTAATTTTCTTTAGGAACCCTTTTTCTTTTTTATTGCAGGGTTCTATTTGGTGCTAAGTATCAGAGGTTCTTCTGGTGCAGTGCATTGTGGTTGGGATTTTTGGCTTCATGAGCAACTTTTCACAGCATCTTTTGTCTTGGATGGGACCTCATGCTTATTCATATGGTGTTGCTCTTTTGATTTCCAATTGTAGGCTTGATGGTGGGTTCTCCACTTTTTATGGCTTGGGGAGGGGCTCTATGCTGATTGATGTTGCGTTCCTATGGGTCATCCTCTTTTGGATTCTTGAAGTTGCATTTTGGTGGCGTTGGTGGTGGTTGTGGAGCTCTTGCTACTTTTTTTCTTGACCTTTGGTAGGGCCCTATGCTTTTTAGTGGTAGCTTATGCTTCATAGATCCTTTATTGAGGTTTTATGGGGCCTCCCCACCTTTTTCCTTGGATCAAATTTCTACGTTGATGTTTCCTATGTCTCCCTTGGCCTCTGAGTAGTTATCACTATTGCAACAAGATTTCAAAGCCTCTGGAGTCCCCTGGTTGCTATTATTTTTGTAGGCCTATTCAGGATGGCATTCCCTACTGTGATATCCTTCTACTGCATCCCTGTGCATCCTCAAGTAGGAATTTTCTATGTTTCCCACTTTAATTTAAAATTTGAATTTTCAAATTTTTGTAATGGGCGGGTCAGCCCTATTTCAAATATTTCTGGGCAGGTTTGCCCTTTTTCAAATTCTCTTTGCACGTACTTTTTGGGTGGTCCTTTTGCACATGTTTTTTGGGTATTCTGGGTGGGGTGGCATTGTCCCAAACTTCAATGTAAAATTAAAAAAAAAATTATCCTTTAAGGCTATCCTTTAGCCTTTCCTGTAAGGCTGTCCTCAAGCCTATCCTTTAAGGCTATCCTTTAGCCTATCCTAAAAGGCATTCCTTATGTATTTTCTCTATATTTTTGTGTCCTTTCCTATGGCCTTCCATGGATTTTTTATAGTCTTATGTCTTGTTGTAATCAGGTTTTGGGATCCTTGATAAAAACCCATTTTTAATTTAATTTAACTAATCAAAAAAAATAATCCAATGCACTTACTACACCACAACTCAAATTATTTCAACACCCTTTATATGGCAAAAAATAAAAATTATTTTCAACACCTTATACCTCTACAACAACGTATACCATACAACTTAGAACCATAGGTGCAAATATATTAATGCAAAATAAATACCTTTACACGCTCCCTCCCACGGGATTCGGTCCCCCGCTATGTTGTTGCCTGCGCCTTAACCACGACCTAACTGTCGTGTGAGCTAAGCACTCCTTGAGAATTCTATGGCACCCATACCTATTTGTCCCTTTCATTGGCACTCAACTTGCTTAAAACCATAAAACTTTCTCCCCTCTGCTGTTATTGGAAATCAAATGTGAGACCTGTCGTTCGCCAATGACTTAGCACTACCAAGCTTTGCCACTAGACCAACCATGTGGTTGGTGATAGGGACATGAACCCTTGCCACTTTATCCTTCCATGTGCTCCACTTCACTTTTAAAAATAAAAGCCTTTGTCCTCTTGTGCTCATGAATTTGCATCGACAAATTAATTCAATATTTGCATGTGCATTCGAAGACTTACTTTATGCCTTCAAACCTTATGGTATAAATACCATGTTCCCTCCTTGCTCGAATGTCGATGGGAATAAACATTTAAAATTAATATTTTGTGCCAACCCCTTACTTAGGGTTATAAATTTATTATAATATAAATATTATAATTAATTTATAAGTAACCTTAGGCTTTTCTTTTAACACTTAATATTATAATAATAAATATTATAATATTATTTCCTTTGGGCCTAGGTGTTTCCTTTCTTAACCTTAGGCCTTATCTTAACAACTTTAATATTATAATAATAAATATTATAATATTATTTCCTTTAGGCCTAGGTATTTCCTTCCTTCACTTTAGGCCTTATCTTAACAACTTTAATATTATAATAATAAATATTATAATATTATTTCCTTTGGGCCTAGGTATCTCCTTCCTTCAGGGTATTTAGACAATCTTTAGACCAATCATGTGAAGCTTTAAACCAAATTTCTTGGGCTTAAAATATAAATATTTTAACCCTTTTGTCAATTCCTTGCACTTACTTTTGGCATCACTGACACTAACTCTTGACATCAATGACAACATAACTACTCAAAATTTTCAACACTACTAATATGTTCATTCATTATATCTACAAACTGCTTAGAAGTTGGATAATAATGAATACACGATTTTTTATTATCCAATAATTATTGATTATAGTGATCATGAACCTTATTGTGTTTTGTTTTGGTATGATATACAAGAATTTTCACAATCTTGAATATTTTTTTATTATCACAATGAAGAAGGGGTAGTGTCAATTAATATATAGATCATAAGATATATGTTATAACTAAACTACCTTACATTGACAACTTTCTTATTTTATGCTTCAATAGATGATAATATAATTGTGTGTTATAACTTCTCCATTAAGAAATGAGTTCTCGTTTAAGTGTAAAAATGAACATAGTAGTAAATTTTTTTATCATCAAATGATTTTCCCTAGTTTACATAAATGTATCCATCATCATAAAGTCAAAAATATTATTGATACAAATTACCAAAGTTGAGGGTTCCTTTGATATATTTGAGGATGTGTATTGTAGATTGACAACATTCTATTTGTGAGTTGATATAAAACACGATAGGTAAATCACTATTGATAATAGATTTGGTTGAGAGGTCATAATATAATTCAAGTTGCCCACCAAATGATGATATATTGATTTATTAATTGGAGATGAATTAGTGTAAACTGGCAACTTGACCTTGGCTTCCATAGGTATTTAGATGGATTAAAATTAAATAATATTTTTTTTTACAAAAGCATTTTGACATACTTGCTTTGATATGCAAAAATGACATTCTCAAGTTCATAAACATCTAACTCCTCTAATAGTGGAGAAGATCGAAATCTATCATGTTAAAAGTTAAATATGCATTATATTTTACCTTTAGAGTTAGGTTGGATTCATTGTTAGTGATGGAAATATCATCAACATATGTAATAAGAATTACTATGTCACCATTTTTGAGTTTAATATAAAATTTAGAAATAGAGAAACTCTCAAATTCTAAATATCTAAGATGATTAATTTTGATGTATCATGATTAGGAGGTGTGCTTATGTTTATTAAAATACTTGATAAACCCTCAAACGAGATGAAATTTACCTACAACTTTAATACCTTATGTCTACACTATATACTTCTAATTTTTTATTCGAAAAATCACTCTTAACATCCATCTGATATACCTTTCAATAAAAATATGATGTAAAGGAAGGAACTAGTTAAAATGTTACCATATATTAATTGGAAAAAATGTCTCTCCATAATCAATATTTTCTTGTTTTATCTAACCTTTGATGACCAAGCAGAGTTTTAAATTGTCAATCAAGCTATCTAATCTACAATTTAGCTTGTAGATCCATTTACACTGGAGTTTATTCCCTTGGGATAATTCAAATAACTTCTATATTTTTTAATACATAATTCATAATCAACTTTAATGGATGTTTCACATTTAGGTTTATATTTAACATATTCATATATAATTGATTCATGTAGTGATTTTTCACTACACCATTTTTTGATAGCAGAAAGTGAGAGTGAAAGCAACAGACAAACACAAAAGAAACCTCCAACCAAAAGGTCCAAAGGTTAGAGGGTAATTCTCATATACAAGGTTGTGTTCAGAGGTTGAACGTTTATGTAGTCCCAATTAGATATAAAAAGCATAAACATTGACGTAAAGGGGGTTCCCATGGTCAAAAAAGGCCCAAGGTGAAAATTCAATGTTTTGATATCAAATGGCAAGGAAATTTTTGAAGAGAACCACCTTTGCCTTGAAACTCAAAATTATTGGGGTGTAAAATATTCCAGTAGTATCATATTTTCCTAAAAAATAATATAGCATATCTTTTTGAAAGGGCAACAATAACATGGGAGCCATAACAGAAGCAACTTGCGGATCTAAAGCATTAAATGAAGAAATCTTTTGCATGTAGATTATGGAAATTTCCCAAAAAATGGTAGATGGTAATAATGGTGATATCTATTCATCCAAGGACTAAGAACCATTTTAAATTCATGACTCTAGATTCAAATATCTTGAGGAGAGAAACAACTTAAATAAAGATATGATCGAATGTCAAAAATTATCAGTTATCTTGAAATATTTGAATGAGTTTTTGGTGGAAAAACTTCCTCTTTATAATCTATAAATAGGAGTAGTCTTAGATTTGTAAAGGATTGAAAATTTTGCATTTGTAATCTCTTGTAATATTTCCTTTCATTTCTTCTTATAGAGTAGTCGGCTCTTGAGCGGCTTATGGGCAAATTGAACCCCCACTCTAGGCACAATCTCTATAAATATTTGTTTGCATATATATATATATATATATATATATATATATATATATATATATATATATATATTATAGAGGTCTATGCATCCATTTTTGGACTAGATATCTATGGTCCTCTCACTGACCTATCTCTGTATGTGTGTGTATGCTCTCAATGTTTGACCTATTTTTTAATTTTTATCATATATTCATGTGTGTATGGGAGGCTTACACATCAATTTTGGACTAGATATTTGTGGTTATCCCACTAACCCATATTTGTGCATGTGCATTCTTGTAAATTTTATTTGGACTCAATTGTGTTAAGGAGAGGAAGTGTTCACTACTGAAACATAACATTTAAGCCTATTGTGTAGGGAGATCTTAGCGGATATTTGGTGCATCACCACCCTGGTAGCTTAGGTTTTCTTTTATTGAGTTATTTTTATTTTTATCTCTCGTATCTCTTTTACCCTAATTTCAAGTGCACCTAAATATCACATCATAATAAGGAAACATCCTTGCAAAAACTCTCAAAGGCCCTCGATTGAGCCAAAATCCACACTCTTGGTTAAGGCCTTGTTGTGTCACTCTGCACAAGGCATGATTATTTTTACCAGGATGATAGTTTAATGGCACACTTGGTTGGAACCTAGTGTTTCATTGGTCTCGTAATTGCAACAATAAGTTAGGCTTAGACTTGGTAAGGGTATTATCCTATCCTTGCTTTTTGAAGTGCCTCTAACTCACCTGGAAACTCCACTATAGAAAAACACCAGAAGAACTCATTGTTTGAAGAGATCAGATTGAGGTTTCATTTAAGGCATCAATTTATTGGCTCTTGAGAGCACATGTGGTATTCACTTGGTGATTTTTCTCAAACCAAAAAACCCAAAAGAATATGAAATCTCCACCATGGATATTGCATGCCAAAAATAATTGTATCCTTCCTTGTAAACTTTTCAACATGGAGCAAAAGAAGCCCCTTGCAACCTCTAGTGCCACTAGATGCTTAGGATGACTATTTGATATTTATACTTTAGAATCTACCATATTATTATGATGAAGGTTTTTCAACCTTATGGGAGCATCTGCAAGATATGGTCTACTTTTACCAATTGCATAACATCACAAAGCATATTGTTGTTAGCTTTTGATTCTATGAGCCAAGGGAGAATGCAATCACAGGATATAGAATCTACAAAAATATAATATGCTAAAATATACTATTAATGGTAAGTGATGAAAATGATACAAATCTATATGGAGGAAATTAACACTCTAGAAAAAATTATAAGAACTGCATTGTATCCATCACCAATCTATATGGTGATCTTGCAGAGTATATTTACTACTACCTACAACTATATGTAAACACTCACTATGAGGCCCTTTATATATATAAAGATGGATTTATTGACCAACACTCTTCCTAACATGCACATAGACACTTATGAATTTATTACAATACTTGAAGTAACTTTCTAACTACTCCCTAAAGTAATATCCTACTCTAGTTATGTACCAAAGGTGGTATATTTACATGACCCAAATAATGTAATATACTTTAAAACCCCCCTGTATTACATTATTTGGGTATTTGAAGACTTTAGTCTTGAATGTGGATCTTCATCTTTTCCTATATCCTATCCAAGAAAATAGTTAGTGTCTTCATGACATGTTACTCTTGTTGTAAGAGCTCAGTTTCATCAATTCTTTGGGCTAGATATCCTTTTTGTTCCATTTTCAGTATTTCAATTGTGGATAATAGTTATAATGTTGTTATTGTTGTTGTCAAGGATTATTTTGATATTAACTTGGTTGGAATACCCTATTTGGTTGGCTTCCATAGTTCATCTAATTTCCTTGGTTCTGATTTCTTGGATTGAACCTGCAGTAACTGGTGTTATGTCCTTTCTCTTGCATATCTAACAATATCTATTATTCCATGGTCTTTGATATGTAGTTTATGAAGCAATGTTTCCCTGTGGATTATCTTTCAAGAACAATGCATTATTAGTCATTTCATCTTTCACTATATTTTCTATCTCATATTCTTGAAGAATGTTTTTTAATTCATCAAACCTTGTATCTTTGCTTAGAACCTGTAAGGATGTAACTAGATGTTTGTAGCTATCTGGAAGTGCTCTCAATATTATTTGAACAAGGAATTTATGTTCAACCTTTTTTCCTAGAGTTAGTAACTTTTCTTTGATATCTGCTATCTTCCTTAATAATAACTCTATGCTTTCATCACTATTCATTTTTAGGGAATGTAATTGAGTTTGGAGACTTAAGAGAGTGGTTTTATTTTTCCCTTCAAATATTTTTATAATATTTTCCATGCATCTATAGATGTCCCTGATGAACTAATGTAGGCTTATATTTCACATGTGATAGCAAAGGTTATTATCATTAATGCTTTGACATCACTTTCTTCAAATTTTTGAATCACTACATCACCCTGAGCTGGTTTAGTTCTTACTCCTTTGACAATATCCCAAAGCTTCTCAAATATTATAATAGCTCTCACTTTGTTTTCCTATGAGAAGTAATTCGGGCCTTTATGTAATTGAGATTATGTAAGTATGAATTTTTTTGTATTCATGATGACTTTATAGGTGTAACACCTTACTTGATTTTAGGGTGTGGTAGAATTCCTTATAGCTCCCTTGTTAAGAAATGTGAACTAATTTGATAAATTTTTATTAGAATTAGGTTTTGTAGGCTTCCTTATATCTCCCTATTAATTAGAATATGCTTAGTTCACTTTCTAAGTTGATTTTGTAATGTTTTAAGAATAATCAACTTATTAATTTTACCTTCTCTTTCCCAATGAAGTATGCTTTAATAGTTGGATTTATTTTGTCTCCTTAGAATGAGTATGAGACAATTTTTATCAATTAATTCCAACTCTATATGTAGGCAATTTGTTTGCTTTTCTTTTTAATAGATTAATTTACTAAATTTCAATTATATGTATATAGTTTGAAGTAGTATGCTTTATATCTCTCTACTTTTTAGAATATTAGAAAAATAATAATATTTAAAATTTAATGGTAATTTAACCAATAGTTGACAACCTTATATCTCCTACTTGGTTAATTACAAATATTTAATATCTTGAAACAAACTTGCTTGATAATTACTAATGCTTGTTAGATTTATTCCAATAAAATATAGCACTTTATAACAAAGCAATAGTTTATATCACCTTATAACTCTGAATTTAATTAAAGCAAGTAGATTTAATTTACCTTTGTAAGGTTTAATGCTCCACATCCTTCGTGAGACTTAATGTTCCATGATCTTTTTGTGACTTGATATTCTACGTATCTCCACATATTTTTATGGTGGCTTGGTGCATATTTTTGTGTTGTATGACTGATGCCTATGTATTCCTCCTATCTCTACGCTATCATAGTGCCTATTTTGACCTAGTCTTCGCCTCAATGGATGCTCATCACTGCAAGAATTGAATGTTGGTTTATGATAGTCCTCTTTGCCTTCTTTGACTCCAATTTCAATGTGCTATTACTCACTAAAACATTGCAACTTTGCTTTAATTTTCCTTCACCTTCTATGCCTTGGATTTGAATGTTTATATAGCTACATGGTATGTGTGTCTTAAGTAACATCTGAGGCATTTATTATTCCTTCTTTGAGAGATTTCTAAGTGGATTCTATGCTCCAATGTACATGGGGTTATTTTTGTAACATTTATAGTTGAATCAACACCTTCTCAAATGAATTATGGGATCCAATTTCAAATGACAATGTTGTAATAAATCTTCCTATCATAGTAATTGTATAACTCCCTTTCACTCTAACATATAAGTGTTTTCTTATGAAATGAGTGCTTCTTGTCAGTGATAAAAAATAGCAGATGCATGTATTCTTCCCTTCAATGCTTCTCTTCTCATATATATTCCTTTTGCCAATGTACATCTAGCTATTTCTTGTCTCTTAACACTTCTTCTAGGCAAGTATGATTTGGCTCTTCGATGGAGGTCTTGGGCGCTTGGTGCTATTTCTATGGTGGTCCGATTTGAGAGCTTCTACGATGGACATATTCTCTAAACAATATCTCTAGATATTACTTCTATATTTCTTTCCTTTTGCTCCCAATGTGCTGGTTTGAATGCTCCCTTTGCAACGATCGATGGATTATAGCCAAAATATATGATTAACAATATTTTGCTATAATTTGTGCTTCATATTGGTTTCTAGGAACACCTACTTTCATGGCTTTAAGGGTGTTTTTGAACACTGTAATGCAAACTCTTTGTTAGCTCTTCTCACTTACTTTGGATTGATCCTTCTATGACTGCTCGTATGATAATCCTCGCTTGTGGAGGACGTGTCTCTAAGACACTTATATTGTATCATATTTCCTACATAGGACAAGATGTTATGGTGCAAAATAATTTAAATAGAATTATAATAGAATACCTTGATTTGCACCTTCTCTTGCAAGATTCTTTTGCTGATTTTAATGGTGACTTCTTTGTATTATCTTTTGTAGGCAAGGGCAATCAATACACAAAATAATTATTTGAGAATAGCTAGTTTAACTAAAAACTAGTATAGTGCAATGAACCAATAATATTTCTAATCTTAATGTAATTTAATAATCTTACCTTACCACTCCTATTAATAATATCTCAAAGAAGTTTCTAATTCACTAATAATCATTGCAAATTCCTTAATGTGGTCATCTTTTCAATAATTAGGTAATGGGAAGAATGTATCTAACTCCTATTAATGTGCAGGTAATGAACCTTAACAAAAACTATCTTTTGCACTTTCTTTGAGGACTTAAAATACAACCTTCTATTTTACAACTTCCTAATTCTAATAAGGTGCTCAATGAAGTTAAGTAGTAATTTGAATAAGTGTTCAAGTAATGAAACCCTTTTGCACCTAAGTTGCTTACCTTTAATGATGAATATCTTGATGAGTTGATTCACCAAGTCTCTTGTCTGGAATGGTGGTTGCCCACAACTATGAATGCTTCTAGTTTGCTACTCTATAGTAGATGATTTCCAACTTCTCCTTCAGGATCTATCTTGGAACTTCTGAAGTCTTCTAGCTCATAATGCTAACTTGATTACTACCCTCTAGCAGTCAATCTATTAACTAAAATATTGTACCTCAAGAACTCTTTCAGTATTTCGTTGTGAATCCAAGAAATCTCTATTTATGCCTTCTTTAGTTATGAAGGTCAATCTCTAAATATTCTTGGATTTAGAAGGTATCTTCTATCTGAGTTCTTCTTCAACCTCCTTGTTGAGTTCTGACTTCAAATAGGATTTTCTTCTCAAGAATTTGAATGTCTTGAGGTCTTCAATATTCTTCTTCAATATTTGGCACTCCTTGCCAAATTATTCTTATTTTGGGTGTATTATCATATGGTGATAATTGTCCCAAATCTTTCACTATCTTCTATAGTGAATTTCTCCAATGAGTTCTCCTAAGAACTTCTTTGATGACTTTTCTAATTTTTGTAAGGAGGCTATCCAAGCCTTCTCCTTGAGACCTCTCCAAGGTATTCAATATTGCAGCTTTTTTGGTCTTCTTGATGAGACCTTTCCTTCAAACTTCAACTATGAAAGTATTGGCAATGAGATCTCTCTAGTGGATCTCTAAATTTTGCTACTTCTAAAATCAATTATAGGACCTTGCTAGTCCTTCAATATTTTAAGAATGCAAGTTCTTTCAATGAGACCTTTGATAGGTCTCTTGAGCTTCTTCTAGATGAAGTCTTCAATCAACAAAGGAGATCATCAATATATTATCTTTCATTAACTCTTATCTAGATTCTTCTTCAAGTTCAAGGCTTCTATGGCATTTTATTCAATAATGTTATTGTGGAATTCTCTTCTGTAATAAGTCTTTTTGTGGCCTTTTCTTCTAATAGGCTTCTATGGCCTTTTCTTCTATAATAAGGCTTTTGTGGTCTTTTCTAGCAATAAGGCTTCTTTGGTATTTTCTTAGCAATAAGGCTTTTGTGGCCTTTTTTAGCAATAAGGCTTCTGTGGCCTTTTTTAGCAATGAGACTTTTGTGACCTTTTTAGCAATGTGTAGGTCTGCAACAAGGCTTCCTTCAATTTCCTTTTTTTGCAATAATATATTAGTAAGTTAATTCTAAATCTTATCAATAATGAATCTTTACTAGTTGATTTATCAATCTAGTGGAACGAAATGTTGAGTCATAGTCTTCACGTGTTTTCCTGCAACTCTATGGAAAGACTCTAGTCAAATGCAATCTCAAAAATTTAGAAACTGATATTAGCTTCTCCTTTCAATATTTCTAGTGACTTTCCTATTTCTAGTAACCTACTATGGATCTTCATATCCAAAAAATCTTTGTAGTTGTGTTTGCATGCAATGATGCACAATGGCTAATCTAGTTTGTAAAAATACAACAAGGTTCAGACCTATAGTAGAAATTGCGCTTCCTTATGGCTCTCCCTATTCCTATTGATCTACTATGGCTCTTATACCACTGTTAGCTTTTGATGCTATGAGCCAAGGGACAATGCAATCACAAGATATAGAATATGCAAAAATGTAAGATGCTAAAATATACTATTAATGGTAAGTGATAAAAATGATACAATGATATATGGAGGAAATGAACACTCTAGAATAGATGGTAAGAACTACATTTTATCCATCACCAATCTATATGGTGATCTTGCAGAGTATCTATACTACTACCTATAGCTATATAAAAACACTCACTATGAGACCCTTTATATAGATAGATGGATTGCTTGGCCAACACTCTTCCTAACATGTGCATTTATTACAATACATGAAGTAACTTTCTAACTACCCCCTAAAGTAATATCCTAATATAGCTTTGTACCAAATGTGGTACATTTACATGACCCAAATAATGTAATATACTCTAACAAATGCGGCTCATAGGCTACTAGTGGCTTCATTCAAATGAAAGACTTGTAAGAGGTTCTACTTCCTCCCCTTGCACTCGATAGTTGAATGGGACCAACTTGTTTTTCTATTCATAAATGGATTTAAGAGTATGGAACAACCAACCCCAAATATCTGACTTGCTATCCAATATTTTCTCACTTAGCAACTTACTACTTCAAACTAGATTTCTCCAATCTAGGAAATAAAGAAAGGTACATGAAGATAGAAGTAGTAGCTCCTAGTAGGCCCCAAAACCAAAATGAAAATTAGATGGGCCAAAGAATTACAAAGGTAGTGGAGTCCACTCCCTTTGAAGTTTTCAAGCCAACTAGCATGAACACTTATCCAAGCCTGAAGGAAGGACCCTCCCCCTCTAAAATCTTGAGAGAGTCAAAAGAGCTACGCTGGAGGTGGAATATGCATGCCAATTGCATCAAATACAAAGGAGGAATCAACACCGATACCAATACTACTTCACCAAGTAGATTTTTCATCTCTAATACTAATCTATCTAATCCAAAGAAATTTCTCCAAAATATAAGCCTCAAGGAGATGGAGGTAATTCACCCATGGAATTGAAAAAAGAGGAAGAAAAAATAAAAGGATTGGGGAATAAGTGGGGGGGATCTTTTAAAACTACTCCTAATGGATAAGACCACCCACTTAAACCTTGTACATGTGTACTATATATAGTAGTCCCAAATTTGAAGGATTATAGAAGATATAATAATTGTAGAGATGTCAAGATGTAGGGTGACTGAATTTTTTGCCTTCATTTTTATTCCAAAAGGTGGGTTCTTGACTTGAATCCATACCCAATTGACTAAGGCACCAAATTATTTGGGTTCCTTATATTTAGTGAGCTAAATATTCCTTGTGAGTTGCCAAAATTGTAGTGATTTCTCAGTACATTTTTTAGTAGTAGAAACCAAGAATGAAAGCAATGAACAAGCACAAAAGAAACTTTTGATCAAAAGGTTTGAAGGTCGAAGGGAAATTATCATATACAAGGTTGTGTTTGTAGGCCAAAATTTAATTCAATAATAATTAGAGTTAAGAAAAAAATTGAGGTAAAAAAGGGTCCCATAGTAAAAAAGACCCAAGGTAAAAATTCTCGATGTTCTAATATCAAATGGAAAGGAAACTTTTTAAAAGAACCACTTGTGCCCCAAAAGTCAAAATTTATGAGGTGTACAATCTTTTGGTAATATCATACTTTCCTAAAAAATAATATTGCATATCCTTTTGAAGTGATAGCAATAGCATGGGAATAATAATGGAAGAAACTTGCGAATCTAAAGCATTAATGAAGAAATATTCTGAACTAAGATTATGGGAATTAGAAAAAATGGGTAGATGTCAACAATGGTTGTAGCAGCTCATCCAAGGATTGGGAAACATTTGATATTCATGAATTTGGATCTAGATACCTTGACGAGGCCAACAACTTAAATGAAGAATATGACCAAATGTCAAAAAGCATCAGTTATCTTAAAATATCTGCATAAGTTTTTGGATAGAAACCCTCCTCTTTGTAATCTATAAATAGAAGTAGTCTTAGCTTTGTAAAGGATCAAAAAGTTTACATTTATAATATCTTGTAAGATTTCCTTTCATTTCTTCCTGTAGATCAGTTGACTCTTGAGTAGATTGTGGGTAAATTAAACCCCCACTCCAGATACAATCTCTATAAAATATTATTTGCATGTATATATATTTGAGGACTACACATCAATTTTTGGACTAGCCATCTATGGTTCTCCGACTAACCCATCTTTGTATGTGTGTGTAAGCTCTCAAAGTTTTACCTTTTTATATATATTTATCATGTAGGTATGTGTGTATGGGATGCCTACACATCAATTTTTGGACTACCTATCTATGGTTCTCCCATTGACTCGTCGGTGTGTGTGTGTGTTGGAAAGTCTCATTTGATATCATCTATGTCAAGGAGAGAAAGTGTTTACTATTGGCACATAACATTCAGGCCTATTGTGCAAAGAGATCTTAGCGGATCTTTGGTGCATCACCACCTTGGTAGCTTAGATTTTCTTTTGTTGAGTTGTTTTTATTTTTATCTCTTTCATCCCTTTTCCCATGAGTTCAAGTGCACCTAAATATAACATCATAAGAAGGATCTGACCTTGTAAAAATTCTTAGAGACCCCTAATTGAGTTGAACCCCATGCTCTCAATTGAGGCCCTACTATGCTGCTCCACATGAGATATGATTGTTCTAAATAGGATAATTAGAGAGGACAATAATTCATAAACCTCTAAAATTGTTTTTTGATATCTTGCATACACTAATAAATGTTCATGTTTTATTATTATTTTTCTTATTGGGCTAGTGTTATGAGATGAATTATTTTCTAATTAGTGGAAAACATAATGTCTGGAAGGTTTTTCCATGCTACATTGATGATGAAATGACACTATCTTGGTGCTACAATAACACTAAATTTATTCCTTTTAGTATTGGGTTAGTACCAACTTATCACCCTTGTAATTAAATATAAAAAATTTAGTGAGTTTATGGCTAATATGCTCGCTCACTAATAAGGTATGTCCAATCAAGTGTATTTTATTTTTAAAAATTTTTATGGAAAAACTATCTATCCAAAATTAAAATAATTACAAGATTCTTCTACATTGGTGATGAAATGATAATGATTATTTTTAAATGCTACATTGATGATGAATTGACACTGTCTTGGTGCTACAACAACAATAACTTTTTCCTTTTAGTATTGGGTTAGTACCAACTTATCACACTTATAATAAAATATAATACTTTAACTGAGTTTATGTCTAAGATGCTTGCTAACTAATAATGTATTTCCCATGAAGTTTATTTTATTTACAAAAAATATATGGAAAGAACTATCTATCGAAGGTTAAAATAAATACAAGAATCTTCTACATTGGTGATGACATGACAATGATAATTTTTCATGCTACATTGATTATTAATTGACACTATCTTTGTGCTACAACACTATTTTTTTTTTTAATATTGGGTTAGTACCAACTTATCAAACTTGTAATAAAATATAATACTTTAAATGAGTTTATGTCTAAGATGCTTGCTCACTAATAATGTATGTCCCATAAAGTTTATTTTATTTAAAACATTATATGGAAAGAACTATCAATCCAAGGTTAAAATATATACAAGAATCTTCTTCTCCAACTTCACTATTGTTTATATTTTTATTAGAAAAAGCTTTTGCAAAGGTCAGGTGGGTTTTTTAGCTATGTTAAATCTGAGTATCAACTTGCATATGCAGCAACTTTGAAAGTGCTTAAGATAAACAAAGGCTTTGATAGAAACTTAGTTTTTTTTGAAGAATAATTTGAAAGACTTATATTAAAACAAATATCATTTACTATCACATCCTCGCTACTTACACTTATTTTATTTGAAATAATATGATTTTGCATCTAGTTTTCTATGTTGCAGGCACAAGTTTCCAAGCAAGAAGTAGAAGAGAATACCCACCCCTTGACTAGGTCGACTGTTGGAAATGTCAGGTAGGGTGGGATATGATGTTGTGCCACCAACACCTTGGTTCGTGGGTACATGGAAGCCCACTATAGAAATTGCATATGCATTGCATTCTGCCTATCATTGCATAATTGCCTAATTGAAAATTGTTTGCTATTATCTTGTTTAACGCATATCGTTGATTTAAATATCAATAGAAGAAGAAAGAAATATAAAAATATAATTATGTAAATAAATATATTGAAATAAAGTATGTATAAGTAAATATAGAATTATAGAAATAATAATAATAATAATACTAATAACAAAAGGATTACTTCTTAATTTATAAAAAAAACTTAACCTTTTAAGACTGGCCTAAGCTATATAAAGGAACCCATTCCTTATAAGATTTTCCAAAGCCATGTAAAAGTTTATTACCAAAGCTATATAGAAGGCTATCACCTTGATTCATTTTTCGAACTATATGAAGATGGCTAAGCTACAGGTTTGATCATAGGGCAAACCTCAAGATTAAGCAATTCAAAAAGAATAATTAAAAATAATAAATAATAAAAATTAAACAGTGCTGGTGAGGCATGGGAAAGACTTGTTGCAAGTGTGAAGAGGGTTACAGTTTCAGTGGCCTAGAAATATCTAGCTTTCTGTCTTTAGTGTGAAAGCAATTGAAAATTATCGGCAACATTGTATGTCAGTAAGATTTTTGTTTTTAACTCCCCTCTCCTATATTCTCTCCTTCTCTTTTGTTCCTCTTATTCCTCCCTTCCTCCCTATTTTCTTGTCCCTTATCCCTCCTCCCTAACTCCCTTATCCCTACACGTAGCCCTTTCTTTCTTCCCTATAAATACATGTATTTATTTCATGTTTAATTAATTGAAATGAGTTGTTTAAAATTTTTTTTATTTGTTGTTCTGGCCCTCTAACTAACACTAGTATCAAAGCTACGCCAGGAGGGCATGGAAATTGAGGTGGTGAGCTAGGAGCTGGGCATGGATGCTGAGTAGTGAAATGAAGTTCGAGACACGGATGTGGGAGCACACGGTGTTGACTAGGCACAAATATCGAGGTGACACATGGACAGCATGTGGATGGTTGACATGGAGGACCTGCAGCTCAAGGAGCTAAGTTGGAACCAGAGCTGGTAGGTTGACGTGGTGAGGGAATGAGCAGCTGACGTGGCGGTGGTGAGGTGGTGTGGATGCCACATGGCAAGTGACGGTTGGACTACAAGTTTCATTGGAAAAAGGCTATGTTGCACGATTGCCTAAAGGTAATCAGTTGTTAAGGGGAGCCTTTGCACTATTATACACCTCCCACACCCATCTCCCACTGCATGTGGGATAAAAGGAGGTATATTTAAAAAAAAAACTTTTCGTGTCGCGCTTTAATTTTTCCTTGTTTGCTCTTAACTCTCGTCTGAGCGCATAGCGTAGTTGGCAAAGGGTGTTGAGTACTTTGGTGAAGGTCTCAGGTTCGAAACCTGCCGAGACGATTATAATTTTTTTTGGGGTTTTAATATTTGTCAATCATAAAGGGAGGCGTCGGGAGTTTTGTTTCAAATCCGCGAGGCAGCATAGTGGTTAAGGTGGTCAGTGGCATATAAGAGGTCATCGGTTCGAGCCTCTCCAAGCTCGAATACAAAGGTTTTCTTATAAAAAAATTAATTTTTTTATTTTTATTAAATTTTTTTAATAAATTTAATAGTTTTTAAAGTTATATACTTTAATTATTTTTTAAATATATTTTTGTTTAAAAAAATAATTAAGGATATAAAAAAATTATTAAATTTTTTATAAAGACTTTATAAAAAAATTATTGAAAACCTTTAAAATTTTTTGGAAAGGGAAATTGGAAAAAAAAAAATTTGAAGATCAAAATTTCTTGAGCACTTGAAAATTGACATATGCAACTCAACTAAATTTTTTTCCATGATAAGTAGATGATCCGGTCAACCGGATGTTACCACACCCTATGCTCTCTACTAAGGAGAGAATCAACTGAGTCTTTTGATGAACGAGTTTGGTGAGACAGAATACATATTGTATTCAGTCAATTGCAAAATTCAATGATAGCCCACTAGAGGAAGTTCGATTTATGTTATGATTCTGACTCAGAGGATAATATTTTTGGACAAGTGGAGGAGTTCTATTCAGTTGCAATTGAGCATGTGGAACAATCCAGTGAGAGCTATACCCCACACTCTCTAGAGCCAGAGCCAGTAGAGCTAAAGCCAGTAGAGGCCAAGCCAGTAGCAGTTCCACTGTCTGCTTTAAGTGTTACCGATAGAAAAGCCAAGAAAGAAGCCCAGAAAATAATTCCTATGCCCTGTACCATTTACAAGTAGCCCTAGATAAAAGTATACTTTCTAGAGTAGCATCATGTGTAATAGCTCAAGATGCTTGGAAGGCTTTGAAAGAAAGCTTAAGGTAGTGATCAAGTGAAGCAGGTTAGGCTTCAAACTCTGAAAATATATTTTGAAAATATCATAATGCAGGAGAATGATAAATTAGGAGACTATTGCGTGCAATTCAAAGTCGTAGTAGATAAAATGATCACTCTAGGTGATGAGATTAAGCCTGAGGTTGTGGTGAAGAAAGTATTGCGAACACTTCTTCCTAAGTGGAATCATGTAGCAATCATTATTGAAGAATCAAAATATTTGACCACTATTTCTTTTGATGCACTGATTGGTTCTCTCCTTTCACATGAAGAGAGATTGCAAGAATCTCCTTCCACCAGCCATGGAGGCGATGACAAAGCCTTCACTTCACAATAAGGAAAAGGCCAAGGTAGAGGTCATGGCAGAGGTCAGCAAAGAGGAAGAGGTAGGAACAATCCACGAGGTGGAACCCCAAGTAGAGGAGGATCTTCAAATAGAGGTGGAGGTCAAAACAAAGGTGGTCAATAGAACATAGGAAAGCATTCAGGCATAGGAAAAGGTAGTGATAATTTAAAGCAAGTTTTCTACAATTATGGCAAACCTTGCCACTTCGCTCATGACTGCTGGTCAAAACCCTCACAAGGGAGCAGTAGAAGCCACAATAGTTAGTATGGCAATTTTAGAGAAGAGGAAGGGACCTCAAATATCTTTCTCTCATATGGCCAGTCAGATCAGAACCTGAATGACACCTAGATTTTGGACACTGGGTGTTCAAATCATATGAGTGGTAAATAAGAACTCTTTGCTACCCTGGATTCTTCCTACAAATCCAGCATCAAGTTAGGAGACAACAAGTCATTTACGATTGAAGGCATTGGAGCCTTGGAGGTTCCAAAAAAATAGGGTGTCAAACAAGTGAATGATATCTATTACACACCTCATCTCCAACACAATCTTCTTAGTGTTGGTCAAATGTTGGATAAAAACTATAAGTTGTTATTTGATGAGGTTAAATGTATCATTTTTGATAAAAATGATAGTAATAGAGTCATTACACAGGTTCCAATGACTAAGAACAAGTTATTCCCTTTGAAATTTGGCCAGTCAAGAGGATATCAATTGGTAAATATTGCTATTACAAATCCAAGTGTGTTGTGGCACTTGAGATATGGTCATCTGAATTCAACCAGTTTGAAGATGTTAACTTCTCAAGCGATGGTGACCAGACTTCCTAAAGTTTAGGATAATAAGGAATTCTATGAAGGGTGTGCCTTGGGTAAGCATGCTAGAACCAAATTTCCTCAAGGACAAGCATGGCAGGGTAGTTATCCACTCCAACTAGTGCATTTGGACATCTGTGGTCCAATGTAGACCAAAAGCATTGATAAAAATTCTTACTTTCTTCTTTTCATTGATGATTTTGCAAGAATGTGCTAGATATATTTTTTGAAACATAAAGATGAAGCATTTGACTACATCATAGATTTTAACAAGAGTTGAAAAAGAAAGTGGATATTTTGTTGTCTCAGGTCAGATAAATGAGGAGAATACTACTCAAATAAATTTTTGAGTTTTTGTAAAGAACATGGAATCAAAAAGCAGTTCATTGTTGCCTATACTCCATATCAGAATGGTGTGGCTAAGAGAAAGAACCTCACCATTGTAGAGATGGCAAGATATATGCTTCAAATGAAGCATTTGAGAAATATGTATTGGGCAGATGCAGCCAGGACCAGTGTGTATATTTTGAATAGGAGCCCTACTTCAAGTTTGAAAGGGAAAACTCCTTACCAAACATGGTATGGTAAGAAACCAAATGTCAAAAATTTTAGAGTGTTTGGTTCACTGGCTTATCCACATATTCTTGATGAGCAGAGGAAGAAGGTCGATCCTAAGAGTCAAGCATACATTTTTGTAGGGTACTGTGAGACCACAAAAGCTTACAAACTCTACAATACCAGGACTCGAAAGATTGTACTTTCTAGGGATGTGATTTTTGACGAAGGGGGAGAGTGGGGTCATCCCCAAATATTTAGTGATGTTGAATCTCATGATGCCGGTTCTTCACAAATTCAACAGGTGCCACAGAAAGGCAAGAAGTCTCCTCCTCCAAGCCCAAGAAAATATTCTACATCTAGTTCATCATCTTCTTCACCAAGTCCTTATCCACAAAGGTCAGTCAGTTCCTCAACAATGGATATTGATTCTCCATCCAGAGGTAAGAGAACTCTCCAGCATCATCCATCTTATCAGATGTTGGATAAAAATTTTTCAAGAATATATACTAGAAGTCAAGCTAGTGAAATGAGTTCTATTTTTCAAAGACTTGAAAATATGCATTTGTATGGTGATGATGACTCCCAATAACCTCAGGGATATGTAGTTAGCTATGTCTTTTTAACTAGTGGACAACTTGAACCTTCTAGTTATGAGAAGGCATGTACTCAGAAAATTTGGCAAGATGCCATGAAAGAGGAGATAACCTCTATAAAAAAAATGAAACTTGGGAGTTGGTAAAGCTTCCTAAAGGCAAGAAATGTGTTGGATGCAAATGGGTCTTCAAGACCAAATTCAATGTTGATGGAAGCATTGAAAGACACAAAGCAATATTGGTAGCAAAAGGATTTACACGAAAGTATGGCATTGACTATGAGGAGACATTTGCTCCTGTAGCCAGACAGGAGACAATCAGAATAGTTCTTGCTTTAGTTGCTCACAAGGGTTGGAAAATCCAACACATGGATGTTAAGAGTACCTTTCTCAATGGGTACTTCATAGAGGAGGTTTATGTTGAGCAACCTCAAGGATTTCAAGAGCAAGGTAAGGAACACCTTGTTTATAAACTGAAAAAGGCACTCTATGGACTCAAGGAAGCATCACGAGCTTGGTACTCACACATTGATGGGTACTTCAAAGATTTTGGGTTCACCAGAAGCAGAAATGAACCCACCCTTTACTACCTAAAGAAAGGTAATGACATCCTCATAGTTTGCTTATATGTGGATGATCTCATATTCATGGGTAGTAATGAAAAAATGAATATGGAGTTCAAACGCTCCATGATGAAGTAGTTTGAGATGAAATATCTCGGCTTAATGCATTACTTCCTTGGAATGGAAGTCCATCAGAAAGATACAAGGATCTTCATATGTCAACATAAGTATGCTCGGGATATGACCAAGAAGTTTGCTATGGATCATTACAAACCAATTGCAACTCTAGTTGGACATGGGATCCAATTAAGCAAAGATGATGGAGCACCAAAAGTTGATGTGACCATTTTCAGGAGCATGGTTGGGACTTTGATGTTTCTCACCAACACCAGACCTGATATTCAGTATGTTGTTTCTCTTATATCTTTATTTATGGCTAGCCCATCTAAGTTGCATTTGCAAGCAGCTAAGAGAATTCTCAGATATGTGAAGGGTACATGGGATTTTGGAATCCAGTACCATAAATTTAACACTATCAAGATTATAGGCTTCAGTGATAGTGATTGGGACAGCAATATTGATGATAGAAAATCAACTTCAAGGAACTTTTTTAGTCTGGGATTAGGACTAATAACATGGAGTTCAAAAAAAACAAATTGTGGTAGCTTTGTCTTCTACATAAGCTGACTATATAGCAGTCACATATGCTAGTACTCAGGCCCTTTGGTTAAGAAAAGTGTTGGAAGAGCTTGGAGAGTAGCAATGTGGTCCGAACAGGATTTACTATGACAACATCAGTGTCATTCAGTTGGCATATAATCCGATCCACCATAGCAGATCAAAACATTTTGATATGAAGTACCACTTCATCCAATACATGGTGGAGCATGAAATTGTTGAGCTAAAATTTTGCCGCACTTTGGAGAACGTTGTAGATATATTCACCAAAGCGATGGCTAAAGCTCAATTTATAAAGCTGAGAGACTGTGTAGTTAGTCCTCTCAAATTTAAGGGGGATAATGTTGCAAGTGTGAAGAGGGTTACATTTTAAGTGACCCAAAAATATCTAGATTTCTGGCTTTAGTGTGAAAGCAATTGAAAATTATCGGCAACATTGTATGTCGGCAAGATTTTTGTTTTTAACTCTCCTCTCCTATATTCTCTCCTTCTCTTCCATTCCTCTTATTACTCCATTCCTCCTTATTTTCTCGTCCCTTATCCCTTCTCCCTAACTCCCTTATCCCTACATGTAGCCCTTTATTTCTTCCCTATAAATACATGTATGTATTTCATGTTCAATTAATTGAAGGGAGCTGTTTAAAATTTGTTTTATTTGTTGTTCTGGCCCTCTAACTGACAAGACTATCTTAAAATTATTAAAATATATAACTGTCAACATCCACTCGGATGAGTGAGGTCTTTTCATCTGGACACGTCTTGAGTGGATGTTAGGGGTTGTTCTATCTGGTTCGAGCGGGATAGAGGGAAAAGCACTACCATTCTTCAACCAACTGTGACATCTTGGGAAAATAGGTCAGGCATCTGAAATTCATATTGTTGATGATGTGTAAAAAGTAATATGACAATACTGTCTGAATGTCTTGCTAATATTATGAACTAAGAGGCTTTTTGTTTAAAAGTATTTTTTTTAAGATGAAATAAATAGATATTTTCTCATATTTTATGTGTGAGGGTATCACATTCATATGGGTATTGAAGACTTTTAACTCTATGCATGAGAGACATATAAATTTCACCTGGAATTTGAAAAGGATTCAATTTATTTTTAATCTGTGAGCAAGTGCTATTCAAAAATGATGAAACCATAATTGAATTTCTTAAAAAAAAATATTTTGCATGTGTGTATTAAGCTTTGGAGATGCCAGATATGTTTTAGAGTATCATCTTGTTTTCTGTTATGCATACGTTGGAATGGAGAAGGTATTCTGCATGTGTGTGTTAAGCTTTGGAGATGCCAGATATATTTAAAGTATCATTTTATATTCTGCTATGCATGCATCGGAATGGAGAGGGTATGGGGTAATTATCTTATTTCCTTTGTGAGTAAGCTTTACTATGGCTTGGGAAAGAAGACGTATAATTTATTTACCCACCTCTATGTGAATGCTTTGCCATAGAAAATAGTACCTTCTATCATTTCATTCTGCATGCATTTCATTTTTGCTTGTCTTCTATGCATGATAGTGTGACATATAGATTAAAAAAGGACCAAGCTGATCCACTCATAGTTTCCATTCTATTGATCGACGTTTGTGAGGGTGGGAAATCCGGTTGGTGTCAAAAATTAAAGACTGCGGCTGTGTGAAAGGGCTTCCAAAATTAGCAATGTCTGAAGTGAAGAGCATTTGATTTATTCTTTGTTTGGCTACGCCAAATATTTTGTTCAATTTGAGAAATCGTAAAATCAATTATATGATATCCAAAAGCTTTTATATTTAAAAAAAAAAAATTATATTGTTGTATAGAAACTGATGGGTACTCATGAGAATGAATGAGTGGTTATTTACTTCTGTAAACAACATGTCTTGATGTCTCTAAAAAAATTGTGTAAAATTGTCCTTCTATCTGTTGTACCTTGATAACGAATGAAGTAAACCTGCATTGATTCTTTATGAAGATATTCTTTCCTTTTAAATGAGAAATTGTGTGAAATCCTTTCTTAATACAATAGCATCTACTGTCATATTTCCAGAAAACAAGCAAAATAAAATATAAAATTTAGTAGATATGTATGACTGCCAGAACTTAGACAAGCAGGGAAAGCTTAGGGTGGAAACGACTGTTAGGTGTATTATACATTTAAAGTTTTTAAATGCATGCAACCATAGATTCGTTTGCCATTGTGTATGTCTTGAATGGATAATGGAGATACGTTGTATTATTCCAAAACCTTCCTAGCTTGTAGCTTGAACTATGGGAACTATAGAACAAATATAGTGGTTAAGGAAATAATACCATGATTCTTTAGAGAAAGAAGGTCAAAAAATTTTCTAAGATGCAAGTGTAGAAAATAAATTTAGTGTTGGATTATGCCTTAAATTGTCGAAGTCTTTACAATGATAATAGGACTATATGATTTATGTTTGATTGTTAGGCCTATTGCTCTTAGATTATTGAAATGAGACTAAATTACTTTAAGTAAACATGTATTTATATTTTTTCATATGGAAGTTGGATATTGCAGCCAAGATTCCTTATTCTTTAAAAATTATCAATATTCTTCTCAAGTTAGTTTTATGAGATATTATTTAAAAATGTTTGATTAAGTTAAGAGATGATTTTCTTAAGTTAGTTTGTTACATTGATATTAAAGAATGTTATATACTCTTAACATGTGAGTTTTTATAGAATAACATCAGGATAGCTTGTGTATGGTTAATAAGCACTTTTGTTAAAGATATGGCTTTATATTATTTGGTTGAGACATAAACTTTTGACCTTTAGACTAGTACTAAACTGGGTCTTGTCGAGAAAGGACTAAACTCACCCAACCACATTAAGCCGTAGAGGTGACTTATGTGATATTGTGTTGTCCATTATCCAGCCAATAAGGATAGTGGTCCAATCTATTGAGAGTAAAGAGCGATGGTATGGGATGTTGCTCCAAGAAGGCAGTCAGTTAGTAAGTGCGGGTGTTCATTATTCCTCTCGGGTTGTGGAGTAGCCAATGAGGAACATGGTTAGAGAGCTAACTATGTTGTTGGAAGATCCAGTGGTAAATTATATAGGCAGCATTACTGTTAATCGAGGACGGATCTTGAACACCTAGTCCATAGGCCATGCAATGGCGAACTCTAGTCAAACCATAGTAGAGGGTCAATGATTAGCACTGGCATAATAACACTGGTTCCAAAGCAAATGGGTCAGAGGACCAATGTAAATAAGGATTGTGAATCCTTGTGCTTTGGATAGGGGATTACAGCATCCACCCTTTCAGGTGATATGGGCCCTGAAAGGACAACCCCACGCTAGGACCCAAACATACTCGAGTAAGGAGTTAGGATCCTATAAGGTGATATCATGCGGGATGTTGGCCAGTCCCGAGCACTTAAGACACCATCTTTAGTGGTGACTAGTCTTGAAGTGTGAAATATTTATACCTAAAACTAACAAAAGTTGGGTGGAGTAGCAATGTTGATGTTCAAAGAAAAAAAAAAACTATAAGTGATTTTTAGGACGTGACAGTTGATATCAGAGCCTAGGTTTGCGAAACACTGGCTAGCATAGCTGTTCAGACAAAAATTATTGATGCCAGATATGGCAGGTACCTCACGGAGGGCTAGTATAAATCTGCAAGAGGGAATTACAGAGGTTCCAAGGAAGGGACCAATATGACTTATGAGGGAGTCTAAAAGGGTGCAAGTTGTTGAAACACCACAATAGGTGGTAAGAAAAGAAAATGAGCCTGTAGTTGCGAGAGCTAACCAAAATAATGAGAACATGGATTGTATGATTCAGCTCATGCAATATCAACTAAACCAACAATGTGCGAATATGGAGATCTAGAGAGCTCAGATGAGTGACCATATGGATCAACAATGAGTATAGATGGCCCAATAGCAAGAATTGATCACCCAAAAATAGAAAATTATTAAAAACCTAACTTAGAAAAAGACAACTAGTAATGTTAGTCAATTTATAGAAGGGTCCTCAAGGAGGAAAGTGGGTGAATAATTGTAGAAAGAGATAAAGAAATTGGACATCTCTAAATTTTATGGAAGTGATGATGGTAAAACCATTGTTAACTGGCTGAGTGAGGTTGAGGGGTATTTTGCCATTCAACCCCTTTGCTTTGAGTCAAGGACCACATGGGCAGTCACGCATTTAGAAGGTCCTGCTAGGGACTGGTGGACTACATATAAGAAAATTACTCAGAAAGAGGCAATAGATATACCTTCAGAAGAGTTTGAAAGAGAATTCAAAATTTGTTTCCTCACAAAGCAATTTTATATTGAGAAACACGAAGAATTTACCAACTTGCAACAAGGTAATTATAAATAAGTCGAACACCTTTGCCATTGATATTGATAATATAAATACTACAATAGTGGCTTAGATTAGCCCGTAACCAATGGAGCTAACTAGCCGACTTAGGTAGGAGTTGCAACAACATTAACAACTCACTAATAATGTAATAACCTAAGTATGTAGTATGCTAACATCCCCCCTTATTACATTATTTGGGTAATGAAATATCTACTAGCTATGCTAACATCCCCCCTTATTACATCATTTGGCAATACAAAGAGAGCTGCGAAACAATTCAAATTTGACACATGCAAGTGCCTTAGTGAAAACGTCTGCAACTTGAGCATCGGTGGGAATGTACTGAAGCTGAATTCAGTGCTTCAGAACTTCGTCATGAATGAAATGACATTGTGTGTCAATGTGCTTTGTTCGTTCATGATGGACTGGATTCTTGACTAGGTTCAGAACACCCTAGTTGTCACAAAACAAGTGTATTGGACATTTGTATGGAAGACCCATACTTGTCAAAATGTGATGCAACCATATCACTTCACACATAGCTTCATGTGTGGCATGATATTTTGTCTCGTTGATGAGATAGCAACCACCTGTTGCTTCTTGTTGTGCCAAGAGACAGGACCGGATCCAAGATGAAAAATATATCCTAAAGTTGACTTGCGATCATCAAATTATCCGGCATAGTCGGAGTCCGTGTATCCTTGCAAGAAGAATTTGTTGTTCTTCTTGTATTCTAGGCCATATTCTATAGTACCACAGACATAGTGAAGAACATGCTTTGTTGCTTTCCAATGAGTGGTCTTAGGCTCCTGCATGAACCTCGAAAGATAGTTGATAGCAAATACGATATCTGGCCTAGTATTGGTCAGATATATGAGACTCCCGATCAAATGTCGATAGAGAGTACCATCTACCTGAGGTGAATCATCATATCATGATAATTGAATTCCTGTCTCCTTCAAAGTTGCCATTGGCTTGCAATCAGTCATGCGATATTTTTCCAACAATGTCTTGGCATATTTTTTTTGAGACACTTTGATGTAGTGCTCCTTCTGGATGACTTCCATACCAAGATAATAATGGAGAATTTTAAGATCTAACATCTCAAAATATTGACACAAGTCTCTTTTGACAGTAGATATCATAGTTTCTGAACTCCCTGTAATGAGCAGATCATCAACATAGAGTACAAGCAACACTATCTCATAACCCTGTTTCTTGAAATAGAAGTTTGCATCTGACGGACATCTCTTAAATCCATGTTGTAGGAGGTGATTATCCATTTTTATATACCAAGCTCGAGGAGCATGTTTCAAGCCATATAAGGATTTGACCAATTTGCACACTTTTTGTTTTTGGCCTTCCTGTACAAATCCTTTAGGTTGAGTCATGTATACTTCTTCTTAGAGATCATCATTTATAAAAGCACTCTTGACATCCATTTGGTGAACTTTCCACCCATATTGTGCTGCCATAGCACAAATGACTCGAATTGTGGTCATCCGAGCAGTAGGTGCAAAAGTTTCCTCATAGTTAATGCCTTCCTTTTGAGCATAGCCCTTTGCAACAAGATGGGCCTTATGCTTATAAATTGTCCCATATGCCTTATAAATTGTCCCATATGCCTTGTAATTGACTTTGTACACCCATTTACAGCCAATGGGCTTCTTTCCTTGTGGCAGGTAAACAAGCTCCCAAGTTTTGTTCTTTTTCATAAACTTGTACTCAGCATCCATAGCATCCTTCTATTGTGGCTTGCTAAGAGAATCTTGTATAGAGGCAGGTTCATGTTCATTCATTGAAGACAAAAACACCCTGTCATCATCTATATCCATATCCTTTGTTTCCTTATATGGAGTTACAGAAAGTTACTCAAAATATTGACAAAGATCATCAACCTCACTAGTCTCTACGGCTGCTTTTTCCCTTTGAGCCATATTGCGATTACGAGGTCTATCCAAAGTCAATTTTGGTGGAGTGGATAACTTGGCGTCCCTGATTGTGCTTGTATACCATATGGATTCTTCATTTTTGGTGTTGAAGAAGATGTAGAAGGACCTCCTGTCTGTGTTGACAAAGTGAACTTCTCTTCCTTAGATTCCACAAGATCTAGGTATACCTTAGATGTGTTTTGTGATGTGAAAGCTTCATCAAAAACAACATCTCTACTGATATGAATTTTCTTGGTCAAAGGATCTATCAAATGATAAACTTTAGAGTGCTCATCATAGCCAAGAAAAATGCATCTCAGTGTTTTCTCATCTAGCTTCTTCCTTTTCTCTTTTGGTATGTGCATGAAATCTTGACATCCAAAAATACGAATATGAGATATGGAGGGTTTTCGACCACTCCATGCTTCCTGTGGAGTCATTCCTTTTAGGGCCTTTGTGGGTGAACTATTCAACAGATATACTGAAGTGGTGACAACTTTTTCCCAATATTTTTGCCCAAGAGTAGCTCCTATGAGCATACAATGAACCATTTCCATAATAGAACGGTACCTTCTCTCAGCAACTCCATTTTGCTGAGGAGTATAGGCAGTTGTTAACTGTCTCATGATTCCATGCTCAGTTAAGAATGCTGAAAATTCTTTAGAGGTAAACTCCCCCCTCGATCTGTCTCATGATTCCATGCTCAGTTAAGAATACTGAAGCCCCTGACTCCTTCTCAACATATTTCTTGAATTGCTAGAAGAAAGCGTAAGCCTCATATTTTAGTTGGAGAAATAAAACCCACATCTTGCGTGAGTAATCATCTACAAATAATTGAAAATACCTCTTCCCTCCATAACTGTTGGGTGTGAAAGGATCGCACAGATTGGTTTGAATTAACTCCAGAGGTTTCTGTGTCATGTTGAGCTCTTCTCAAAAGGTACTCTATGCTACTTTCCTGCCAAGCAGTCAGAGCACACTGGCAATGTGGAAGAAAGGGAAGGAAGACCCTTTACCATCTCATACTTACTAAGCTCAAGTAAGTAGCCAAAACTAAGATGCCCATATCTCTTGTGCCATAGGGAAGTGGCCTCCTTGGTAGAGACTGTCATGGCAACATGGGGAGTAGAGATAGCATCTAGGGAAAATAAGCCATGCTTATATGAAGCTATTGCAATCTGCTTACCCTTCCTGGTAATAGAACAACACTTCTTGCCATTCTCAACATGAAAGTTGACAACCATATATTTATCCAGGATTTGTGTGACTAACAACAAATTGTTATCCAGACTTGGAACATAGAGGACTTTGTCAATCTGACACTTGCCATCAGGAAGAGTGACTGAAACTATACCCTCTCCCTAAACCTTGTAGGTTTTGTCATCAACAATAGTGATAGGTCTGCCCTCTTTGGCCATAAATGATTCAAACCATGATCTATCACCAGTCATATGCTTACTAGCACCAGAATCGACATACCATACAGGATCCTTCTCGTTGGAGGTTGTGGTAGTCATGAGCACCTTGTGTGCCCATTCAAAATCTGAGTCAGATTCTTCAACAACAACATTCACCCTGGGTTGCTTGTTCTTGTTTTATGGTTTTTTCTGGCCTTTTTGCTTATTCTTATGCCAACACCTTGTTGGTGTCATGGTTGTCTTTATCACAAATTTTGCAATACCTATTCTTCTATTGAGGTTGTTTCCCTTTTCCTTTTGAATCCTGTTGAGAATTACCTCCTTTCTGAAAATTACATTTCTTCTTAGAACCCTGTCGGTTGGAGTATAGGGATGTATTAGAAGAATCATCCCTGTGAAGTTGGCGTGCCTCCTGTTGTTGAAGCAAATTGACCAACTCAATAAAGGTAATTTGTCATTGTGACACCTGAATGGAGGTGATCAACGTATCAAAGGAATCGAGCAAAGCTCTCATCACTATTGAAGTGAGAAGTTTGTCATCCATTTGTATCTCCCAAATAATTCAATTTGCCTTTCAATTCGGACACTCTGCAAAGAAAAAGTTCAAGCTGTCTCACCCTGTCTCAAACTTAGATTGTGAAGTTTTTTTTGAAGATGAAGAATGGTGGAGTCATTCTTTCCCTCATAAATGGTTTGAAGGGCATCCCATGCCTCTTTACCACTTGCTTTGTCAGCTATATGAGGTTGAACTTCATCTGAAACAACAAACAAAATGAGCACTTTTGCTCGACTATATTTCTTATCAAAGGCGATCTGATCAGCAGTGAGAGTTGTGGATCCAGCTGTCGGTGAAGGTCTCATTGTTGCTCCAAAAACATCCCATAAATCTTCCATGATGAGGACTGCCTTCATTTTGTTTTTCCATGGTGTATAATTAGGACCTTTCAATAACTGATGGGCATTAGTCATTAACTTTGCAGTAGAAGCCATAGTGAAGGTTCCTTATATCACCAATTGGTCACCCTTTCTATATACCTTAATGCCAGGTCATTATACCATACAAAATACCTGCCCTTACATGAGGGAGACTAGGTATTTTGAAAAATCAAAAAAAATTACCCGCCCTTACGTGAGGGAGACTATAGGTAATTTTTAAAGATTATATGATACATGGTAATTAGGCGGTACTGAAAGGGAATCGACTTGTTGATGGCACCTACCATAGAAAGTCATCAATCCTCATGTGTGGGGTGTAACTTCCCCTAAACACTGTGGATGTTAGAACTCTCATCAGGATTTATGCCTAAACATAAGAACGATTAGGGTAGTGGATGGAGCAAAAAAATAGCAAAATGGTAAACTTATCTCTCCCCGATGATTTATAGAGAACAAGCTCAGACGTCGTTTTTGCAGCTATATTAGGCGGTGGATATAGTAGTGCAATCACGACAACTTTACCTATAAGTGCTGGCCAGAGGTATCACAAATAACAAGGGGCCTTTAATGATTCGAACAAGTACTTTGCAACCATAATCCATCAAATCGACCAAATGTGAAGATAGCTTCTTTTAATGTTCTTGAGATTAAGGTGATCTACCCGAAACCTAGTTAGTAACCTCTTTTATCTTTAGCTTAAAAATATTCCAAATGAGAAAGTGTGTGGTATAAGCCACTTCATTTTAAGCTCCGTGCCTTTAACATGAGGTTCATTTTTTAGAGTTAGCGGGTTCATTTTATCTTCATTTAAAAGTGTTCCACTATCCCTATGTTAGCATTTGGTGTTAGTAAAGTCAGCAATGTTAGCATTAAATGTTAACCAAACAGTTAGGATTCATTCACTTGATCTGACTTAATGTGCATTTGGAATTAGTAGCCCTCCTAAACCCATGTTTTTTTTTTTGAAAATTAGATGAAGGTGCTTGGAGATGCAAGAATGAAAATCTAAATTAAATAAGTGGATCTAGAAGCGGATTTCTCTTCTCCGCTATTAATCCCTGGTTTTCTTTTGGAAACACTAGATCTGTAAACAAACCCTCCAATTTTTGGTGCGAATAGATCGCTTTCTCAAGCGCAAACGTAGATCTTACTCTTGGCAGATTTATTTACCTTCTTTATAACTTAAATTATTCATAACAACAAATGAACTATTTATGAACATAAATTTTGGAATGGACCAGAATCAAGAAATCAACTACATAAAAAAATTCTGGAAAGGACCAGAATCAAGGCACAATTAGCAAAAATTTTGGAATGGACCAGAATATAACGAAAGCAAATGCAAAATTTTTGGAATGGAGCAGAATCAAGGAACAATTTTTTAATATGAGATTAATCTAAATATCAGAAAATAAAACAGAAACATTATTCACAAAAGTTAGCTGGAAAAACCAAAACAGAACATTAATTTGGTTAGCAATCTCCTCCCTGCAAAACCCCAAGTTATGAGATGAAATTCTAAAACAACCTGACCTAACAGACCTGCAACATAAACACAGTCGGATTAGATCAGATGCAAGACTCTATGGAAACAAATAATTGCATCATTATATCAGTCACCTATCGTAACCCATTTCATGGCATAACAAATAGATACAAGAAGCAATAATGCAAAGGAAAGATTTATAGAAATAACAACAGTCTTAGTTTCAATCTCCTTTTGATTTCACACACAAAAGTTGCTCTTGCCAAATAAAAGCTCTTTTATTCCGAAAGATGGTCTTTTTTTCTACAATTTCCAGCCCCTTGCTTTTGAAAATTTCATGGGCTTAAATAGAAAAAGAAATATAACCCTTGGCTTTACTTTTCCTAATTTGTCTCTTCATTTCCCTTGAACATAACAAAAATAAATGGTTTCTTTCCTTATAACACCCTTCATATATATTATAACATATATATGTAGAATTAAAATAATATTTTAATTCTCTTAAAGCAAAAAAAAATACCATGGCTTTATCCCTTATGTCTCCCATCATAAATCCCATGGCACTATATTATAATATATATATAAACATATTAAAAATTCCTTTCCTTATAACTCCCAAATATATAACCAACAAACCTTTTAAAATACCCTATATACTATGATATGAAATAAACCTCCATGTTCTTGCCCTTATACCTCTACGTATTATATACATTGTAAGAAGGCAAAACCCAAAATTAATTAATCCTCATCTTCATCCATTATATCTTCTATACGTTCATAAATTATATTGAGCGAATATAATATTTGGAACAGTGGAGATTTGATAAAATAAAGAACTCCTTACATCGATGATCTTTGGACATTTCAAACACTCTGGTCTGCACCTCTGTTCTTCCATAACTGGGATCTAGTTTACATAACCATCGGCTGTGTATGCCTCACAACGCCTCTCATCTCTTATCCAAAACCCATGGTTGCCATGTCTCTACATCTTTTGACGCTTGATGGACACCTCTGCAGCCTCGGCATAACCTCCCTGTTTCACTTTGACCTCAACCTCGACGTCCTCGGTGGCATTTCAATCTATGCCATCGATTCCTACGACCTACAGTTTCTCGAAGAACACTATTACGTTCATCCCAACGGATCAACCGTACTTCTATTGTGTGCTTAAGACTATATAGGTTATTGAAGGTATTTTAGGGCTCTGATTAGGCTGACCCTTAGCCCTAATGGCTCTGTTGTTTCTCTACGTATGTAGTCAAAACGGTTTCATCCTTACTGGCCGTTGTTGACCACTGTCAGACCTATCAGGTGTGAAACCTTCATTATCATGTAACGCCCAAATTTTGTCAATGATGCTCTGCTTCGAGCCTGCTCTGCATGTTGACCACGTGGGGTCCATCGTTGCATCGCTATCGTGTTGTGTTATGAATCGATGAACCTTAGCAAAAGGCAGGAAACGATGGAACCAAGAAGCTGAGAAATCAAGTAGAACACCCCCCAGAGTATGGTGATGTGGCCACCTAAGGTAAGCCCAAAGGTGACAACCGGGTTGACGTGGCTGTCGGAGATGTTGGCCGCGATGGAGACCACCATGAAGAGTGCAAACCCATGCGCCACCATGACTGCCTATTATTAGAATCCTCCACTATTGTCCATTTTGAAGCCTGACACTCCCCAGCGCCACCACCATGTCGTCATCGAAGTGAATGTCAGAGACGAGGAACTTCACCAAGTTGTCACGTGCAAACTCCATAGCGTGGGATCTGTAGTGCCCGTCGAAGATAGCGTACAGTCCTACGGGGCCTTCTACGGGGAGCTCCTTGCCCACGTAAGATGCCAAGTCATCAATACATAGATGGGTGTCCTCCATCGTATAACGATAGTCCCCCTACTTCCCGCATGCATCTGAGCACAAAAGAGGTTTAAACCCCTCGCGATCGATATCCACCATCTCGTCATGAACATCAAGATGAGCGTCCTCATGAATGTTGTATAAGGGAAGGAAATCCTCCTCGTTCTCTTTTTCAATAGCATCATCATAATATTTCTGCTATGATGATCTTGTCAATATTCTCTATTGTCCAACGTTTCCATGTCGGGCTTCCATATTGTCCAATAATGCTCCAACCACTCCACAAAACCACTGAAGTATGCACTTCTTCCTTCATCGATAAAGCTGACTGCTTCCTGCAAAAGGGAATTTCTAGAAATATGGTAAATTATTCAAGTCTGTCCCAAGTAAACAAAAAAAAATGAAATATATGGTAGCATTGGCATGTAAAGCATGACACGGTGGGTCTGCGTAGGCAAGATAAATAAATCACGTAAATCTTTCATGGAGAAGTGAAATTCACATGTAGGCTTAAACATTTTAATTCTCAATTTAATATTGTAAACAATGGGTTGACATAAGGTATTAAATATTCTTCTTGAATTTAGGCCAACTAATATATATGGTGTTGAAAGAAGAATGAGACAAAATATAAAATGTAAAGTTATTTAATGCTTATTTTTTTTTATTGTTTTCATTAGCTGAAACACCCATGACAAGAAACACCAACACTCGACAATAAACTTGCTAAAAACAAACAAAAATGACGACAAAGCTGTCATAAACAAAAATGACGACAAAGCTGCCTACAACAATCAAACAGCAAAAAAAACGTCGACAAGAAAATATCGTCAACAATTAAAATATCGTCGACAAGAAAATGACGATAAAAGTCGTCAATAAGAAAATGTTGTCAACAATAAAATATCATCGACAAGAAAATATCGTCAACAAGAAAATGATGACAAAAGTCGTCAACAAGAAAATGTTGTCGACAATAAATATCGTCGACAAGAAAAAGTTGTCGACAATAAAATATCATCGACAAGAAAATGATGACAAAAGTCGTCAACAAGAAAATGTTGTCAACAATAAAATATCATCGACAAGAAAAAGTTGTTGACAAGAAAATATCATCGACAAGAAAATGACGACAAAAGTCATCAACAAGAAAATGTTGTCGACAATAAAATATCGTCGACAAGAAAAATTTGTCGATAAGAAAATATTGTCGACAAGAAACGACAACAAATGCAAAACCCACGACAAAACGAAGACATAGAGCCTCCAAAACAAACTGCAAACATCGAAATTTCAAACCAACAAGGTGGGTCCCCAATTTTTTGGGGCTCGTTGTGGAGTAGCCACAACAAATGACGACTCTGCTAGGAAATGCTCCTGAGCATTTCGATGAGAACCCAACCTGAAAACCTACAACTCAACTGCAAGCGTTAAAAAGTACCCAAAGAATGTAAATAGACCAAAAATACATGAAAAATTAGAATCATTCAGCATCATCTCAATGTGTGCATAGTAATTCATTATTTATTGTTTGAAATAGTTCCACATTCTATTGCTAGTTTCACCTGAATGCATATAATGAATCATGGAGGGTCTATGCAAGATTGAATGTATTACTAGAATAATAAACTATGACTGGCCTGCTTTGCAAGGACTCATAAACTTTTAGTAGCATGAGGGGAAACATTAAAACTATCAAACCCTCTTAGGACCAATCATGCATGAATTGAGTTCATATACCCAATCTCAAGGTTGGTTATGTGCCACTACCATATTGAATCAATGTGCATGTGTAAGTGAAATCAGAGCTTTGGGGAATCAGATTCTCAACCTAAGCGTGATGAGAATTTAGCCCTATCCTTACTACTCTTATTTAAGTTTATTACCTCATCTTAAGAAAAATAATTAAACCTGTTATAGATAAAACTGCCAGGCTAGCCTGTCTGTGTGAGCGGTCAGAGGTCCTACTTTTAAATGAGACATGTTGCCATGCATGAGCCTACTCCACTACTAGTCAGGCGTCTATAGCCCCGATGGAGATCAACCCCATAGTCCAGGATTTGGCTTTGGCTGTCTTGAATTAGGGATGACTACCCATCCTTGTGAGGGACACGTAGTATGATCCTTCCAACTCAAATGATGTGATGGAGGTGGAGTAGTAATAGCTTCCTTGAACCTTAGGGATGACTAACCATCCTTACAAGGGATGTGTAGTATGATCCTTCCAACTCAAATGATGTGATAGAGGTGGAGTAGTAATAGCTTCCTTGAACCTTAGGGATGACTACCCATCCTTGCAAGGGACGTGCAGTACGATCCTTCCAACTCAAATGATGTGATGGAGGTGGAGTAATGATGGATTCCTTGAATCTTATGGATGACTACTCGTCCTTATGAGGGACATGTAGTACGATCCTTCCAATCCAAATAGGTTTCAAGTATTGTGGGAGTGGTGAAAACCACTATTTCATGGACTATGTTTTGCATGATGGGACAGACAAGAAAAATTCTTTTCGCCTCACTTTTCTTCCAAGTATGGTTTCAACAATTTTGCCCAAGATGTTCTTTATATGTGCAGAACGTGTCTAGTTCAATACAATGTGGCATCATTTTCCAATCTCAAGACCTTACTTAATGTTTATTGTGCAATGATCCTAAGAGGATCTGACATGTTTTGTTTTTGGAATATGGAATGGAATGAGACCCAAAGGATTTATGCAATGTATCCTGAAAACAAATGAGTAATATGAATTATACAAAATTCTTCACCCTATCTTGCAAAACTGACAACTTTCATGTATCCCAAATTTCAAACGATATTCTTTAATGTGTTCATAGTACTCATGGAGCTTTCTGTAATACAATTCTGTTGTTTCATATATTTCTAGTCTTAAAACATTGATAAGGCTACAAATTAACATCTTTGCTATCCCCTTCTCTCTCTCTTTTTTTTTTTTAAACCCAAAACTGGTCCAATGACCAACACACCAAGCTAAAAATAATAATGCAATCAAAATGCCTCAAAACCTTATTCAGAACAACCTCATCATGCTAAACTAAAGGTTGAAGGCAAAAAAAAAATTAAAACACACCAAAAAAAAAAGAACAAATCTGCACGCACAAAACAAAGCATGACATATTTACATATAATACAAGGCCTTGCCATTTCAGGCCTGGAAATAGTGTTTTAAATGTAGCCCATTGACGGGTAAAGCCAAATATTTTTCATCCAAGGTTTTTAATCTAAAGTTGTTTTCACCTAGGACTTCTGAAATTTGGTAAGGACCCAACCATAATTAATCAAATTTATCATGATCTCCTTTCCTCTCATGTCTCTTATCCCACAACAACACTAAATCTGAAACTTTAAATGTTTTGACTCTAGACCTTTTATCAAACCACATTTTTACTACATATTGGTGTTTACTAAAGTGAAGCATAGCCTCCTCCCTCTTTTCATCCAGATACATCAATTGTGTTAGTCTAGTTTCAAGTTTATTATCAGTTCCTAGGTAATATTTCATGAAATGTAATGTTTGTAACTTAAGATTTGTGGGAAAAATAGGATCTTGTCCATAAACTAAGTGGTACGGAGATGTTCCTAATGACTCCTTGATTCTGATTCTATCAGCCCAAAGAGCCAACTTAAGTTTTTTATGCCAATCCCTAGGATTTCTTTCAAGCAACTTTTTAATGACACATAACAAATTCTTATTAGAAGACTTAGCCAAGCCATTACCTTATGGATAGTAATTAGAAGAAAACTTCAAACTCACCATGTTGTCGAATGCCCAATTTGCAAATTCCAGAGAGGAGAAATCGGAACCGTTATCACTTACAATGGAGTTAGGCATTTCTAATCGAGTGACAATGTTATCCTCTAATAATTTAATAACAACTTTTGAAGTGGCATTTTTAGTGGGGATATCTTCTGTCCACCTTGTGCAATAATCTGTAGCTATGAGAATGTATTTATGGGAATCGAATGAATTGGAACTGATTATCCCCACAAAATCCAAACCCTATTGTGCAAAAGGTCTAGACTCAATTACAGATTGTAATGGCATAAAAGCACCCCTTTCTCTATTTGTCGTAATTTGACAAGTATGACATGACCTCACATGAACATGAGCATATTTGAACAATTGCGGCCAATAGTAACCAGCTCTAAGTATTTGATGGGTTGTGGCATTAGCAGACCCATGTCCTATCCCATACTTATCATGGAATTCCTCGAGTATTTGTGCTGCTTCTTTTCGATCAACGCAACGAAGGTAAATTCCTTCATGGTTTTTCTTGTATAATGCACCGGATCTGATTAGAAAATTAGCAGATTTTAGACGTAAGGATCTTTGATGAGTAGAATTTAAATGTGGTGGACACTTACCATTTAGTAAAAAATACACATCTACGTACCACTCATCTTCAGTTATATCTGCTATTTCATAATGCTAACATGAAACTAAGGGATCATTTTTTGCTATGGACTTAACCAACCCTTGTCCCCGCACTATCTTCATAGGTTAAATTTCAAGATCAAATTCTTGAAGAGTTGAGATCCACTTACCTTGTCTTTCACCCAGTTAATTCTGTATAAACATGGCTTTAACTACAGGATCTAGGACTATAGCAAACACCCTACTATGGACTATATAATGCCTAAATTTTTTAACAGTCTTAAATAGGGCATACATTTGCTTGTCCAAGATGGAATATCTCAATTTTGCATCTTTGAGAGGAATACTAAGGAAGGCAATAGGATTTTCAATGTTGCGTTCACTCTTCTGAGTTAAAACGTGTAAATGTGCGAACAACAATTGTATTGAACAACAATAATTAAATAGGACTACAATAGCCGGGAATAGTCACCGGCGGAATGAATCTGTTACAGGAGTTGTAACAGTCTGCCGTAACCAAAATAAAGACAAATACAAGTATACAAGTACGCTAACATCCCCCTTTATTACATTATTTGGGTAATGTAATAACTAATAACTATAACTACTAACATCCCCTTACATTATTTTGCAATACAAAGTGAGCTGCGAAACAATTCAAATTTGACACGTCCAAGTGCCTTAGTGAAAATGTCCGCAACTTGAGCATCGGTGGGAATGTCTTTGAAGCTGAATTCGGTGCTTTGGAACTTCCTCTCGAATGAAATGACATTGTGTGTCAATGTGCTTTGTTTTTTCATGATGGACTGGATTCTTGACGAGGTTCGAACACCACGATTGTCGCAAAACAAGTGTATTGGAGATTTTGATGGATGGCCCATACTTGTTAGAATGCGACGTAACCATATCACTTCGCACACGGCTTCACGTGCGGCGCGATATTCTGCCTCTCGTTGAAGAAATAGCAACCACCTGTTGCTTCTTGCTGTGCCAAGAGACGAGGACCGGATCCCGGATGAAAAATGTATCCGGAAGTTGACTTGCGATCATCAAATGATCCGGCATAGTCGGAGTCCGTGTATCCTTGCAAGAAGAATTTGTTGTTCCTCTTGTATTCTAGGCCATATTCTATAGTACCACGGACATAGTGAAGAACACGTTTCTTTGCTTTCCAATGAGTAATCTTAGGCTCCTGCATGAACCTCGAAAGATAGTTTACGAGCAAATACGAGATCCGGCCTAGTATTGGTCGGATATATGAGACTCCCAATCAACTGTCGATAGAGAGTGCCATCTACCAGGGTGAGTCATCATGTCGCGATAAGCGAAGTCCATTCTCCATAGGAGTTGCCATTGGCTTGCGATCGATCATGCGATATTTATCGAGCAATGTCTTGGCATACTTTTTCTGAGACACTTTGATGGTGTGCTCCTTATGGCTGAATTCCAGACCAAGACAGTAATGGAGAAGTCCAAGATCTGTCATCTCAAAAGATTTGCACAAGTTTCTTTTGACAGTAGAGATCAAATCTTCTGAAATCCCTGTAATGAGCGAGATCATCCACATAGAGTACAAGCAACACTATCTCGAGAACCACTGTTTCTTGAAATAGAGGTTTGCATCCGACGGACATCTCTTAAATCCATGCTTGCATTAGGTGATTGTCCATTTTTATATACCAAGCTCGAGGAGCTTGTTTCGGACCATACAAGGATTTAACCAATTTGCAAACTTTCTGCTGTTGGCCTTCCACTTCAAATCCTTGAGGTGAGTCATATAGACTTCTTCTTGGAGATCACCATTAAGAAAGGCACTTTTGACATCCATTTGGTGAACTTTCCACCCATATTGTGCTGCCATAGCACACATAACCCGAATTGTGGTCATCCGAGCAGTAGGGTGCAAAAGTTTCTTCATAGTCGATGCCTTCCTTTTGAGCATAGCCCTTTGCAACAAGACGGGCCTTATGCTTATCAATTGTTCCATCTGCCTTGTACTTGACTTTGTATACCCATTTGCAGCCAATAGGTTTCTTTCCATGCGGCGGATCAACAAGCTTCCAAGTTTTATTCTTCATCAGAGACTCATACTCTGTATCCATAGCGGCCTTCCACTGAGGCTCACTAAGAGCATCTTGCACTGATGCAGGTTCAAGACTATCTATGGTAGACATGAATGCCCTGTCATCATCAATATCCATATCCTCAACTTCTCTACTTGGAGTCACAGAAAGTTCCTCAAAAGATTGACAAAGATCATCAACCTCCTGTTGAGCCATACTGCGTGTACGAGGTCTATCCAAATTCAAATTGGGAGGAGTGGATAAATTTGCATCTCCGATTGTATTTGTACACCATTTAGGATTACGCTCGGTGGTGGTGAAGAAGATGTAGAAGGACCTCCTGTCCGTGTTGACGAAGGAATCTCCTCTTCCTTTGGTTCCACAATATCTCGGTGTCTTGTAGATGTGCTCTGTGATGTGAAAGCTTCATCAAAGACAACATCTCTGCTGATATGAATTTTCTTGGTCAAAGGATCTATCAACCGATATCCTTTAGAGTGCTCAGAATATCCAAGAAAAATACATCTCAGTGTTTTCTCATCTAGCTTCTTCCTTTTTTCTTTCGGTATGTGCATGAAAGCTTGACACCCGAAAATACGTAGATGAGATATGGAGGGTTTTCGACCACTCCATGCTTCCTGTGGAGTCATTCCTTTTAGGGCCTTTGTGGGTGCCCTATTCAAAAGATACACTGCAGTGGTGACGACTTCCGCCCAATATTGTTGCCCAAGAGTTGCACCTGTGAGCATACAACGAACCATTTCCATGATAGAACGGTTCCTTCTCTCGGCAACTCCATTCTGTTCGAGGAGTATAGGCGGTTGTTAAGCTGTCTCTTGATCCCATGTTTATCTAGGAATGCAGAAAATTCATTAGAGGTAAACTCTCCCCCTCGATCCGAGCGGAGGGTTTTGATAGAAGCCCCCGACTCCTTCTCAGCGGATTTCTTGAACTGCTGGAAGAATGCAAAAGCTTCGATTTCGGTTTGAGAAAGAAAACCCACATCTTTCGTGAGTAGTCATCTACGAATAACCGAAAGTACCTCTTCCCTCCAACAATGTTGGGTGTGAAAGGACCGCATAGATCGGTGTGAATTAGCTCCGGAGGTTTTCTTGCTCTTGTAGAGCTCTTCTCAAATGGTACTCTATCTTGCTTTCCCGCTAGCGGTCGAGCACACCGGCAATGTGGCGAAAGGGAAGGAAGACCCTTTACCATCTCATACTTGCTGAGCTCAAGTAAGTAGCCGGAACTAAGATGCCCATATCTCTTGTGCCATAGGGAAGTTGCCTCCTTGGTAGAGACAGTCATGGCAACATGTGGAATAGAGATAGCATCTAGTGCAAATAATCCATGCTTATATGAAGTCTGTTGCAATCTGCTTACCCTTCCTGGTAATTGTACAACACTTCTTTCCATTCTCAACACGAAAGTTGACAACCATATTTCGTCCGGGATTTGTGTCACCGACAACAAATTGTTGGCCAATCCCGGAACATAGAGGACCTTGTCAATCGACACTTGCCATCGGGAAGAGTGACCGAAGCTGTACCCTCTCCACTGAACCCTGTAGGTTTTATCATCGGCAATGGTGACGGGTTTGCCCTCCTTGGCCACAAATGATTCAAACCACGATCCGTCGCCGATCATATGTTTACTAGCTCCGGAATCGACATACCAAATAGGATCCCTCCGAGTGGAATCCGTGGTAGTCATGAGCACCTTGTGTGCCCATTCGGAATCCGAGTCGGATTCTTCAACAGACAACATTCGCTCTGGGGTTGCTTGTTTTTATTTTGTGGTTTGTTTTGGCCTTTTTGCTTGTTCTTATGCCAACACTTGTTGGTGTCATGGTTGTCTTTCTCACGGATCTTGCACCACCTCTTCTTCGTTGAGGTTGCTTGCCTTTTCCTTTCGTATCCTGTTGAGAATTTCCTCCTTTACGAAAGTTGCCTCCTTTTTGCCCATTACCTTTCTTCCTAGAACCACCGCTGTTGGTGTATAGGGCTGTATTGGAAGAATCATCCTTGTGAAGTTGGCGTGCCTCCTGTTGTTGAAGCAGATTGACCAACTCGATGTAGGTAATTTGTCGTTGGGACACCTGGATGGAGGTTATCAACATGTCAAATGAAGAAGGTAAAGCTCTCATCACAAGTGAAATGAGAAGCTTTTCATCCACGGTATCTCCTAGAGAACTCAATTTCTCTTTCAACTCGGACACTCTGCACGAGAAAGAGTTCAAGCTGTTTCACCCTGTCTCAAACTCAGGTTATGAAGTTGTTGTTGAAGATGAAGAATGGTGGATTCATTCTTCCCCTCATAGATGGTTCTAAGGGCATCCCATGCCTCTTTACCACTTGCTTTATCAGCTATATGAGGTTGCACTTCATCGGAAACAGCAAACAAAATGAGCACCTTTGCTCTACTGTCTTTCTTGTCAAAAGCAATCTGATCTGCTGAAGGACTCGTGGATCTCGTTGTTGGTGAAGGCCTTGTTGCTACTCCGGTAACAATATCCCACAAATCTTCCATTTGGAGAATAGCCTTCATCTTATGTTTCCATGGTGTATAATTTGGACCTTTCAATAACCGATGCGGATCGGTCATCAATTTTGCAACGACGGCCATAGTGAAGGTTCCTTATATCACCAAATTGGTCCCCCTTTCGATATACCTTTTGCTAGGCCAATATACCGTACAAAATACCCGCCCTTACGTGAGGGAAACTATAGGTATTTAGAAAGATCAACAAAAAATCACCCGCCCTTACGTGAGGGAGACTATAGGTGAAATTTAGAGATCATACGATACGTGGAACATAAGCGGTGCTAAAAGGGAATCGCCTTGTTGATGGCACCTACCATAGAAGATTCTTCTCATGCGTGGGGCGTAACTTCCCCTAAACACTATGAAGAATACTTCGTCGGGATTTACGCCTAAACACAAGTGCGATAAAGGGTAGTGGATGGAGTAAAAAATGCAAAAATGGCGTACTTATTCCTCCCCGACGATTTATAGAGAACAAGCTCAGACGTCGTTATAGCAGCTATATTAGGCGGCGGATACAGTAGCCAAATCACGACGACTTTACACGTAAGTGCTGCGGCAGGTATCGCAGATACCGAGCAGCTGCGAGTGCAAATAAATTGCACGAGATGGGTTTTATATTCCGGGGACTTTAGGGAGTGTTTGATTTTAATTTTTAATGTTATAGTGCAAAAATGAAATATGCAACATACAACAAAAAAAATGCCCACTAGAATAACCCACAAGGTGTCGGTCCACGACTCGAAAATGCACCTTTTACAATGCCAAATTGCTATTTTTCATAAAAAATTACTCTCAATCCCCCTTTGATTTTTTTTGAAAAAAAAATCCCCCCTTAAAAGGCTTTCTTTAACAAAGCATTTTGATAATTATTATCAATTTTAAAATTAAAATAAATAATTTTAATTTCTATAGTTTTAAACTTTAGAAAAAATAAATTAAAATTAAATTTAATTTATTAAAGTTTATAAACTATATTAAAAAAAAAATTAAAATTAAAAATTTTAATTAAAAATAATAATAATAAAAAAATAACTTTAAAAAAAATATACCTTGGGGGAGTCGGCGGGATTCGAACCCCCGACCTGTAGGCTCCCTGAGCCTTACCGCACGGCTCACGACCACGTGAGCCGGCGGGCGATCCGGAGGAAACAATGGAGCACCTCTCCTTTGTCCCTTCTCGGTCTGCCCAAGCCCTCTGCCACCTCCTCTCGCAAGTTCCGGTATCTTTGCTCCATCGAGCTCTTCCGTTGCCTGCTGCCTCTGTTTCCCGTCCTCCGCAGGATTCTGTCTCCCGTTGCCTGCCTCTGTTTCCCGTCCGCGTCCCTCCCTGCGTTCCGAACAGGGGTTTTTTTTTTTTTTTTTTTCAATTGTTTCGAAACAAAAGAAAAATTTCGAAAAAAAATAAAGAAACCGCGGCCGGTTGGGGGGGGGAGGAGCGCGCGCAGCGCGACAGACGCGGGGGGGGGGTTTATAGCGATGGGAGAGGGAGCGGCGGGAATTTTAAAATTTAAATTCCCGCCGGGGAATTTGGGAGGGGGGGGGCTCGGGGAACGCGACGCGCTCTTTGCGCGTCGCACGGGGGGAAGGGGGGGTCCGTCCCTCCTCGGGCGCCGGGGAATTTAATTCCCGGCGCGTCGGCGGTCGCGTCACGGGGAGGAGCGCCGGGGAATTTAATTCCCGGCGCGTCGGCGGTCGCGTCACGGGGAGGAGCGCCGGGGAATTCCCCGCGCGTCGGACTCCCTCCGACTTGGCCGCGCGACACCTCGCACCCTACGCGAGCTCTGTCGCGTTGCGCCCTGCGCGACCGTCTCCTCGAGCGTCGCGTCACGGGGAGGACCGCCGGGGAATTCCCCGCGCGTCGAACTCCCTCCGACTTGGCCGCGCGACACCTCGCACCCTACGCGAGCTCTGTCGTGTGGCGCGGCGGTCTGCACGGAGGGTCGACAGAAAAAAAAAAACGCGGCTGTCTTCTCCCTCCTAAAAAACGCAGTCCTCCGCACTTTCGGCTTCTCCCAGTTCCCTGCAACTTGGCTCTGATGCCATGTAAATGTGCGAACAACAATTGTATTGAACAACAATAATTAAATAGGACTACAATAGCCGGGAATAGTCACCGGCGGAATGAATCTGTTACAGGAGTTGTAACAGTCTGCCGTAACCAAAATAAAGACAAATACAAGTATACAAGTACGCTAACAAAACGCTCACAAAGGAATGGTCTAAATCAAATGTGTAAATGTAGAAAGGCTTCGCATAATCAGGACTCACTAAAATCGGGGCTCTAGAAATCGCATCCTTGATTCTTTTGAAAGCATCCCTATTTTCATTCGTCCATTTGATCTGGGCCTCTTTCTTCAACATATCGTTCAAGGGTTTTGCAATTTCTAAAAAACCTGAAATAAATTTTCTAACAAGATTGATCTTCCCAAAAAATGATCTCAATTCTTTTTTGCTATTGGGAAAAGGAATCTGTTGTATGGCATCTATTCTTTCAAGATCAATGGAAATTCCATCTTTGGATATTACATGTCCCAATAATTTTTCTTTCGTTACTCTGAAAATGTACTTCTTTGGGTTGAGTGAAATGCCATGTTCCCTACACCTTTGGAGAACTTTCCTTAGATCCTTGACATGGTTCTCCCTATTCTTAGAAAATACGAGAATGTCATCTACATAGACAATAATGCACTTACCGATGAGCCCCTTAAATGCAAATTCCATGGCTTGTTGGAATGTGGCACCTGCGTTTAATAATCCAAAAGGCATTCTCTTATATGCAAAAGTGCCCCATTTTGTGGTGAAGGCGGTTTTCATCCTATCATTAGGATGGATGAGGACTTGATTGTATCCTGAATAGCCATCTAGGAATGACATCATTTTCGTCCCCTTTACCTTTTGAAGGATTTCGTCAATGGTAGGTAAAGGGTAATTGTCCTTTTGTGAGGCCTTATTCAGATTTCTAAAATCAATACATAGCCTTATCTCTCCACTCTTTTTCCTCACAAGGACCAAGTTAGCAACCCATGTGGAATGCCTAATAGGAAAGATGATTTTAGTTTCTAATAGTTGCTTTACCTCTTTTTCTATCAAGGGCTCTACTAACGGATTGATTGGCCTCTATCTTTGCCTAAAGGGTTTTGAGTCTGGCTTCAAAGGAATTGTATGCATTATAACATTCTGATCATAAGTTCTCAACTCCTTATAGATCCAAGCTATGCAATCTATGTATTCCTTCAATGCATTGGCAATGGAATTCTTTTCATGTTCGTTACATGCCTTTGCAATGAGTATTTCGCGAGGGTTTTTTGCACTTCCAATATTGACTGAGTCACAAGCCTCTTTGGGAGATGGAAATTTTCTTCCTCCTTTCGGTTGGTATCCAATATCAAACATTTTCTCTAATGAGGCCATCCCATTTGGCATCTCATTCCATTTTCTAGTGGCTTCTATTTTCAAATCTGCCTCTTCTTGCCCCCTCTCGTCTTCATCAATAACTTGATTTTCAAAGACACCAAAATTAGTGACAAAATTGAATATATGTCTGTCACTATAAAAGACTTGGAAATTCATGACGTTATCAGGTATCGAGGGGCAAGGGACTAGTTCTATGAAAAACTGCTTGCACTTCTTGTGATCCACTGGTTTAAGCATGCTAGCAGCTACGGCTAAAGAATCTGCCAAACGATTGCCTTTTCTAGAGATTGGAGATATGTTAAAAGCTTCAAATTTGTTTATTAAATCTCTAACTCTGGTTTGGTAAAAGCTGAGCCACTTGTTCTTACATGCATATTGTCCTTTCACTTGTTTTACCACCAATTCAGAATCACCTAAGACCTTGATACATTTGATTTTCTTTCGAAGGGCCAATTGGAGTCCAAAAATCAAGGCCTCATATTCTGCCACATTGTTGGTGGCTGGGAACTATAATCTATATGCAGCCAACATAGGTTTTCTGTCTAGAAATGAAATTTCAATACTAGCTCCCGCCCCTTGCTTGGACTTGGATCCATCAAATCTTAGAGGCCAAACCTTATGGTGTTCTTCAGAATAATTGCATCCAATACTTCCATTTTGAGAATTCTCAGGAGTTTCTACGTCCAAGCAATAGGCTTCTAATTCAGTTTCAATGTATTGAATCTCATTAGGTTTGTTGTATTCTGTTATCATTTCCTTGAGCCTAGGTTCACTATCAATTCGAATTTGGTTGGCCACTCCTTTCCAAGGCAACCACATATGTGAAGATTCTGTTACAATGTATCCGTTTAAGTTCTTGCTCCAATATCTTCCCAACACCATGCCATATTTGATAGGAATGTTAAGTACCAATATATCTATGTGATGTTGAACCCTAGGTTCTGAGTTGACCTAAATAAGAATATCATTTAATTCTCCCACTTCCTCCTTGGCCGATCTATCCAGTTGCACCACCTTGCTTTTAGAAGGTTTTGGTGTAAGTCCCAATTTTTGACAGATTTCTAGGGGCATAATGCTAGCAGAGGCCCCTAAATCTATTATACAATTGTGTAGATTTCTACCAGTAATTCCAATTGTTTAAAGAAATGGGGGTATGTCTCACTTTTCCCTTTTCAAAACCAATTGGGATTCAACACCCTTAGCTTCATGAACTTGGGTAGGTGGATCCAAACCTTTTGGTGGACTTACTTCTTGGCCTAAAATTTGGGACATATCATACATTGAGACATTGGCCTTAGTTTTCTTCATGTCTTCTATCAAGTCATTAGTGGGTTTTTCCAAATTTGACATGTTTTGCACCAACTTAGACTTCTCCACCATTGATGGAGGAGGTGGATTAACATCTCCTTTGAAATCGGGAGGAAGTAATGGGTTTTTTGGAGGGGTATAGGAATTTTTGGGATCCTTAGAACTCCTTGTGTAATACCTGTGATTTCCTTTCCAAAAATGTTTATTGGCATGAACTTCCAATGTTTCTTCATCTTCTTTTCCAAAAAACTCCACATCCTCCTCTTCTTCACTTTCTTGGGAATGTATAACTTCAGTCAATATAGACTCCTTCTTTCCATGGCAATAGTGCGGGCAATCATTATCACAAGATCCTAACTCTCCAAAATCTTTCGAGACATCTGCATGATTGGCTACAGGATTGGATACTCGTCCATTATTAGGATGTGTGTTGTATGTTCCTTTTCCTCTATGGTTATGAGGTTGGTTATAACCCATGACTTGGTAAACTTTTTTATTAACATTTCCCACAGTAACCAAAACTTTGGCCAATGTTTCCTTCATATCTTCTATCATGGATTCAATCCCATGTGGTTGGGGCACTGTAATTCTGAGCCCAGTTGTATTTGTTGCATTAGCCACATCTGGAACAGGTACAATGGCTTGGGTCTGGGCACTTTGATTCCATCCTGGATTCACACTTTGAATAGGAGTGATTGTTGGATAAGTCGTTGGGCTTGGCGTACTAATCAGAGTGAACCCAGGTATGGTCAACAAATTATTGCCCATACTGAACCCAGGCAAGGTCATCGGGTTATTTGGAATCAATGCCTGTGTTGGAAAAGAGGCATTAGGATAAGTGGGAAATGATGCGAATATGGTTGTTGGAAATTTTTCATTGTTGGAACTTGTGGTGCCATTAATTGATTCATCATGGCGAATTGACTGTATGGATCGTATTGTCCCATCCCAGTCAATTGAGACAACCCTACTCCTGGTAAATTCATTTGTTGTTCAAGGTTCATTGTCTTCGCATAAGCTAACGAAAGCGTCGTAACCTAAGGATTCCTTCTAGTCAACAAGGAAGTTAACGGATCTAAATCTCCAAAGTATAGTTGCGAGGCCACCACAGGATCTACTGCAAAGTGGTGAGTCAAATTTGTATACAGCTTTTGGAACCTCTGATTGAATTTTTTTATGGGCTCATTGGGTAACCTTTTGCATGATACGAATAAATTATAAATTATGGAAGGATCCAAAAACATTCAAAATTTTCTAATAAAGGCAATTTCTAATTGGGCCCATGAAGTAATGGACCCTGCGAGAATATTCTTGTACCATTCATTGGTCGTACTGTCTAGACTAGCAGGGAAAATTTGACAAGCGATATCTTCATGGGTAACTCCTTGTCTAAACATGTAATCCTTGTAAATTTGGACATGTTATTCGACTATTATGGGGCCATCATGCATGAATTTAGGCAATCCCCTTTCAATATTTCTAGGCAAGTCATGGACTACCCCAAGGATATCCAAGGGAGAACTTTGCACACCATACCAAAGAGCAGGTGGTTGTTGTTGTTGTTTTTGTTGGGCCATGTTATTCAAGGGTATCAACCCTATAGGAACAATGGCGACACTTGTAATGATGGGGACAAACACACTTAGTGTAGCTATCACGTTTGAAACTGGGGGCTCAGGCCCACTAGACGTACTTGACTCTAAAGAAGCTCATAACTCAAGTATACTGGATGGTATTTTGATCTCTAATGTTTTGTTTCTCGGCTTCCTAGCAGTGGGGGAAAGGCTTTGGAAAATAGTTTCCCCTGTGGTTTTGGACGTAGTAGCTATGTACTCAGGTTAGGCCAGCTTGAAACTCTAGAATTCTAAAAGACTTATCTCAACTCACTTACAAAAGAAAACAAATAAATGTTGTACCTGCAAGCACAATAGGTGGAAACAAAACTACCTGCGTTAATCGTTAGAACAAATCGTAATCACAAAGCAATAAAGAAGGCCCTCCTTCTAGTGCCAAAATGTTGAGTGAATATTTTGCCCTATTGCAAAATGATCACCACAACTAGAGTATCAAATAAGAAACTCTCTCTTGCAAAGAAATTAAGTAGCATTATTCATTTATCCAAGGTTCTTGTGAACAAACATTCATGTGCATGTAATAAATCAAGGCTAAAGCAAATAAATGAATGTATACCAGAATAACCTAAACCATGCAAGTAATAGTTAACAAGGGGCCTTTAATGATTCGAACAAGTACTTTGCAACCATAATCCATCAAATCGACCAAATGTGAAGATAGCTTCTTTTAATGTTCTTGAGATTAAGGTGATCTACCCGAAACCCAGTTAGTAACCTCTTTTATCTTCGACTTAAAAATATTCCAAATGAGAAAGTGTGTGGTATAAGCCACTTCATTTTAAGCTTCGTGCCTTTAACATGAGGTTCATTTTTTAGAGTTAGCGGGTTCATTTTATCTTCATTTAAAAGTGTTCCACTATCCCTATGTTAGCATTTGGTGTTAGTAAAGTCAACAATATTAGCATTAAACGTTAGCCAAACAGTTAGGATTCATTCACTTGATCTGACTTAATGTGCATTTGGAATTAGTAGCCCTCCTAAACCCATGTTTTTTTTTTTTGAAAATTAGATGAAGGTGCTTGGAGATGCAAGAATGAAAATCTAAATTAAAGAAGTGGATCTAGAAGCGGCTTTCTCTTCTCCGCTATTAATCCCTAGTTTTCTTTGGGAAACACTAGATCTCTAAACAAACCCTCCAATTTTTGGTGTAAGCAGATCGCTTTCTCAAGCGCAGACGCAGAGCATACTCTTGGCAGATTTATTTACCTTCTTTATAACTTAAATTATTCATAACAAAAAATGAACTATTTATGAACATAAATTTTGGAATGGACCAAAATCAAGAAATCAACTACATAAAAAAATTCTGGAAAGGACCAGAATCAAGGCACAATTAGCAAAAATTTTGGAATGGACCAGAATAGAACGAAAGCAAATGCAAAAATTTTGGAATGGAGCAGAATCAAGGAACAATTTTTTAATATGAGATTAATCTAAATATCAGAAAATAAAGCAGAAACATGATTCACAAAAGTTAGCTGGGAAAACCAAAACATAACATTAATTTGGTTAGCAATCTCCTCCCTGCAAAACCCCAAGTTATGAGATGAAAATCTAAAACAACCTGACCTAACAAACCTGCAACATAAACACAGTCAGATTAGATCAGATGCAAGACTCTATGGAAACAAATAATTACATCATTCTATCATTCACCTATCGTAACCCATTTCATGGCATAACAAATAGATACAAGAAGCAATAATGCAAAGGAAAGATTTACATAAATAACAGCAGTCTTAGTTTCAATCTCTTTTTGATTTCACACACAAAAGTTGCTCTTGCCAAATAAAAGCTCTTTTATTCCGAAAGATGGTCTTTTTTTCTACAATTTCCAACCCCTTCCTTTTGGAAATTTCATGGGCTTAAATAGAAAAAGAAATATAACCCTTGGCTTTCCTTTTCCTAATTTATCTCTTCATTTCCCTTGAACATAACAAAAATAAATGGTTTCTTTCCTTATAACACCCTTCATATATATTATAACATATATATGTAGAATTAAAATAATATTTTAATTCTCTTAAAGAAAAACAAAATACCATGGCTTTATCCCTTATGTCTCCCATCATAAATCCCATGGCACTATATTATAATATATATATATAAACAACATATTAAAATTTTCTTTCCTTATAACTCCCAAATATATAACCAACAAACCTTTTAAAATACCCTATATACTATGATATGAAATAAACCTTCATGTTCTTGCCCTTATACCTCTACGTATTATATACATTGCAAGAAGGCAAAACCCAACATCAATTAATCCTCATCTTCATCCATTATATCTTCTATACGTTCATAAATTCTATTGAGTGAATATAATATTTGGAATAATGGAGATTTGATAAAATAAAGACCTCCTTACATCGATGATCTTTGGACATTTTGAACACTCTGGTCTGCACCTCTGTTCTTCCATAACTAGGATACAGTTTATATAACCATCGGTTGTGTATGCCTCACAACGTCTCTCATCTCTGATCCAAAACCCATGGATGCCATGTCTCTACGTCTTTCGATGCTTGATGGACACCTTTGCAGCCTCGGCATAACCTCCCTGTTTTGCTTTGACCTCAACCTCGACGTCCTCGATGGCATTTCAATCTATGCCATCCATTCCTATGACCTGTGGCTTCTCGACGAATGCTATTACGTTCAACCCAGCGGATCAATCGTACTTCTATTGTGTGCTTAAGGATATATAGGTTATTGATGGTATTTTAGGGTTTTGATTAGGCCGACCCTTAGCCCTAATGGCTCTGTTGTTTCTCTATGTATGTAGTCAGAACAGTTTCATCCTTATCGACCATTGCTAACCACTGTCAGACCTATCGGGTGTGAAACCATCGCTGTCGTGTAACACCCAAATTCTATCAATGATGCTCTACTTTGAGCCTGCTCTGCATGTTGACCGTGTGGGGTCCATCATTGCATCATTGTCATGTTGTGTTATGAATCAGCCGGTGGTGAACCTCAGCAAAATGCAGGCAACAGTGGAATCGGGAAGCTAAGAAATCAAGTAGAACACCCCCCAGAGTATGGTGATGTGGCTGCCCAAGGTAAGCCCAAAGGTGACCACCGGGTTGATGTGGCCACCGAAGATGTTGGCCACGATGGAGACCGCCATGAAGAGTGCAAATCCATGCACCACTGCAACCAACTATTATTAGAATCCTCCATTGTTGTCCATTTTGAAGCCTGACACTCCCCAGCACCGCCACCATGTCATCCTCGAAGTGAATGTCGAATACGAGGAACTTTGCCAAGTTGTCGCACGTAAACTTCATAGCACGAGATCCGTAGTGCCCATCGAAGATAGCGTACAGTCCTACAGGACCTTCTACGGGGATCTCCTTGCCCACGTAAGATGCCAAGTCATCAATACAGATATGGGTGTCCTCCATCATATAACGATAGTCCCCCTACTTCCCGCATGCACCCGAGCGCAAAAGAGGTTTAGACCCCTCGCGGCCGATATCCACCATCTCGTCATGAACATCAGGATGAGCGTCCTCATGAATGCTGTATAAGGGAAGGAAATCCTCCTCGTTCTCTTTTTCAATGGCATCATCACAATATTTCCGCTATGATGATCTTGTCAATATTCTCTATTGTCCAACGTTTCCATGTCGGGCTTCCATATTGTCCAATAATACTCCAACAACTCCATGAAACCGCTGAAGTAGGCACTTCTTCCTTCATCGATAAAGCTGACTGCTTCCTACAAAAGGGAATTTCCAAAAATATGGTAAATTATTCAAGTCTGTCCCAAGTAAACAAAAAAAAAATGAAATATATGGTAGCATTGGCATGTAAAGCATGACACGGTGGGTCTGCATAGGCAAGATAAATAAATCACGTAAATATTTCATGGAGAAGTGAAATTCACATGTAGGCTTAAACATTTTAATTCTCAATTTAATATTGTAAACAATGGGTTGACATAAGGTATTAAATATTCTTCTTGAATTTAGGCCAACTAATATATATGGTGCTGAAAGAAGAACGAGACAAAATATAAAATGTAAAGTTATTTAATGCTTATTTTTTTTTATTGTTTTCATTATCTGAAACACCCATGACAAGAAACACCAACACTTGTCAATAAACTTGCTAAAAACAAACAAAATTGACGACAAAGCTGTCATAAACAAAAATGACAACAAAGCTGCCTACAACAATCAAACAGCAAAAAAAACATCGATAATAAAAAATTGTCGACAAGAAAATATCGTCGACAATTAAAATATCGTCGACAAGAAAATGATGACAAAAGTCGTCAACAAGAAAATGTGTCGACAATAAAATATCGTCGACAAGAAAATGACGACAAAAGTCATCAACAAGAAAATGTTGTCGACAATAAAATATCATCGATAAGAAAAAGTTGTCGACAATAAAATATCATCGACAAGAAAATGACGACAAAAGTTGTCAACAAGAAAATGTTGTCGACAATAAAATATCATCGACAAGAAAAAGTTATCGACAAGAAAATATCATGGACAAGAAAATGATGACAAAAGTCGTCAACAAGAAAATGTTGTCGACAATTAAATATCGTCAACAAGAAAAAGTTGTCGACAAGAAACGACAACAAATGCAAAACCCACGACAAAACAAAGACATAGAGCCTCCAAAAAAAACTGCAAACATCGAACTTTCAAACCAACAAGGTGGGTCCCCAATTTTTTGGGGCTCGTTGTGGAGCAGCCACAACACCTTCCTGATCAGATCAGTGGATTACCTACCTAAGTAGATCAAGATTGCCTAGTGTATCAGATTAGTGGATTGCCTTGCTGAGAAGATCAGTGGATTACCTACCTAAGTAGATCAGTGGATAGCCTAGATTTGATTAGATCAAAGTAATCATTTGTATTGGGATAAGGATCCTTATTTCTTTATGAAATATTATAAGGAGATTATCTTGTGGACTACCCCACATTAGGGGAGCCACATTAAATCTTGTGTCTCAATTGTGTGTGTTGATTTGTGCTCTTACTTACTATTACTATCTATGTCATTAATGCACACTGCTATATTTGGTTATTGCAATTAAGGACATTAATTGATATTGGTTTGAAAAGAAAGTAAAAAGTGGGCATTATACTGTTCACCCCGCCTCTCAGTATAAGCTTATGTTCTTCAATTGGTATCAAAGCGGGTTCCTTCGGAAAGGCTAATAGCTTGAGAGTAGATTCTACAAGAACACATGTGGCTTCACAGAATGGATCATCTACAAGTAAGGCTCCACTGTTTGACGGTAACAATTATGCTTTCTGGAGCATGAGAATGAAGAACTACTTGATATCACAAGGATATGAGGTATGGCATATGGTTGCAAGAGTATAAGATTGAAGATGATCCTAAGGCAGATAAGACTATCAAGAACTTGGTTGAGATCAATGCAAGGATAATGAATTGTATTTTGAGTGGGCTACATGAAATAGATTTTGGAAAGGTCATCGTATGTAATTTAGCTAATGAAATGTGGAACAAGTTGTAGAATACCTATGAAGGGGATTCCAAAGTAAAGTTGGCAAAACTACAAACTCATAGATAATATTTGAGGAATTAAAAATGGAAGACTCTGAAGATATTGTAAAGTTTTTACTTCAAGTGGATGAGATTACTAACACCATGAGAGGTCTAGGATTTGATATGAAAGAATCAGATGTTACTCAAAAGGTTTTGAGATCACTTCCCATGAAGTATGATGCAAAGGTTTCATCAATAGAAGAAACAATGGATATCAACAAGCTAACAATGGAAGAACTACAAGGAACTCTCACAACTTATGAGATGAGGATAAGTAAGCATCGGGTTCCAATAAAATAAATTGCATTCAAGGCTTCAGAGAAAAATAAATTGAAAGTTCCAGAGACAGATAGAGATTCAGATAATGATGAGGAAGCTAACTTCATCAAAAGGAAAAAGGACTTAAGAAATTATAGGGATATGAAGAAAGTCAAATGCTACAAGTGTGGTGATTTTGATCACTATGCAAATAAGTGTCCCAATGAAGAAAACAGTGATGATAAAAAATAGGGTCACAAAAGAAAAGAAGATGGAAAGCATAAGCATGACAAATATGATAGATACAAGCAAAGCAAGTATGAGAAGAAGAAACATTTTCATAAGAGAAAGAAAACTTTTTACATTGAAGAAGCAAGTGATAGCTCAGATCATAGTGATAGAGACAAGTCAGATGATGAAAAGGAAGAACATCTATTCCTAGGAATAGAAGGTGAAAGAGAACAGTGCTTTGTGTGTGGTCAAAGAGATCACAGATCTAGATATTGGAATGGCTTCAGTGATAGTGAAGATGAGATGACACATCAAGGAAACAAACATGGTCAAAGAAATCATGAGAGTTTGTTTGCTATAGAAGATTATAATAATCTCAGTGATAGTGAAAATGAAGAAGTCTCACTTTTGGTAAAAGAAAAAAAAGAGGATGAGCCAAGAAAACAAAAACTAGAAGTCAAAAGGCTAAAAGAAGAATACAGGAATCTTGAAAACAAGATTCGAACAGATGTCAAAATTAGAGAAGAACTACTTCAGAAAATCAGTGATCTAAGATATGAGATTCAATATGCAAAAAGGATAGAAGATAGGATGAATGAATAAATAAGGGTAATAACGACAAGACATGACACATTAGATGAAAAGGTTCAAAAAGGAGTGGAAACATATTTTAAGGTTGTATATTATGTCCAAGAAAAATCACACTCAAAAGGAAAGGAAGTTCTAAAATATGAAAACAAGGAAGCACCTAAGATTCATGGAGAAAGTTCCAAAGTTCCTATGGCTCCAAACATCCATTTTGGATCTTGTTTTGAGATAGGTGAATCAAGTTCAAGAGGAAAATAAATTCTTGAATAAGAAAGCAAGGAATAAGTTAAGGAAGAAGATTTGGATACCACAAAGAAGGATCAAGGATACAATGCACAAGTCAAAGATGATCACAAGGATAAATATCAATAAAGGTATGAGGAACCAAGGCATGAACAAAGGGCTTTTCAAGGACATTGTTTTTCTTGTAATGGATTTGGACACAGGGCTATACATTGCAGGGTCTATGGATCAAAGAAGTTTGATTTTGCTAGAAGGAACTTCAAAGGAAGAAGGTATGCTTTTAAGGGATATTGCTTCTTATGTAACAGGATTGGTCATAGAGCTTCTCAATGCAAAGGAAATTAGCAATATGGTTTTTATTATAGAGCTGCACAATTCAAAGGTCATGGTCAAAATGATTATGAAAACAAAACTTCACAATACAGGGTTCAAGAAAGGAATGGATATGGAAATGGTTTCAAGAAAAAATTCAAGACATGGGCACCATCCAAAGGCTACAATATCAAGTTTTTTAATTGCAATAACTTTGGACATATTGCAATATGGTGTAGGACTCAATTCCAAACAGGTTCAAGGCAATAAGGTCAAGAAATTTCAAGGCAAGAAGGTTAAACAAATTCAAGACAAGAAGATCAAGTAACTCATCAAGAAAAAGATATCAGAAAGATGTGGAAGGAAGTTGACAAAGGAAAGGAACAATGTAATATGGGATTAAATGTACTCCCACCCCAAAATTAATCACCTCAAGAGAGAAGGTGGTAGGGGGGCTAAGCTTAAGAGTCATATCTTTTAGCCCCATAGGTGTCCCTTTTGCCATTGATGTCAAAGGGGGAGATATTTGAGTAAGGGGGAGAGCATTGAGTTAGGGGGAGCAGCCTCCAAGGATAGCATTCATATAGAGGAGCAGCCTCCATAGAGAGTATTGAGTCAGGGGGAGCAACTTTGATTCTTAGAGATGGTTTTTGCAGTGATTGTGGTGATTTGCATTAGAGGTGTTGCCATCAATGACAAAGGGGGAGATTGTTGGAAATTTGAGTTATTTTATGTTGTCATTGATGTCACATGGATCACATTTAGTTTTGGTGGCAAAAGAACTTCATAAATAATCATTTATGATATTTCGGAGAGCATGGATATATACAGGATTTTTGTGAAAACCAAGGCAGGAAGAATAAAATGTGTTATTTAAAACCATGGATGATATGTTTGAAATGGGTTTTTCTTAAAACCCAAGTTGGATTTTGTTTCATCGAAAAAGGTGTTCTAGTCATGGAGATATTTAATTTTAAATATTTAGTTTAAATTTTAAATTATTTAAAATTTAAATTTAAATTTTAAAATTAAAAATAAAAGTAATCCACCGACATCACCGAATATGAGGGAGAAAACTATAGAAAAGGATGCCTAAGGTTTATTAATCCTAGGCTTGCGCTCGTGAATTAATGTGATTTTTGGAAAGCAAAAGAGATCATGTAAAAGAGGGTTAAGTGATGGAAGCAAAGAATAAATTAAATGGCGTGTGAAACCCTAGTCACCTTGGATAGTGTGGCACATTGGCAATTGGCTTTTGGCTAAGAAAAGTGGCAGAATGAACATTAAGGTTTTGAATCCCCTTGGTTGTGTTAGAATGCATTGGAAGAAAGAGCGTGCAAAGCATTTTTGGTTTGCATGAGAGGGAGGAGTGTTTTGAAGCATGTGGTGCCTTTCCCTCCCAAATGAGCCTGTAGCTTGTGCGGTAGCTTGGCCACGGTTAAGGCGCTGAGCAAGGAGACGTCAAGGGATCAAATCCCGTCAAGGACAAAGGCAAGTTAATATTTTATTTTTCTAAAGTTGCCCTAGGAGAAATAAGGGTTGTGATGCACTTTAGGAAAAAGAGAGATTTTTGGTGATTTTATTTTTGGAAGTATATCATATTATATCGTTGGAAATCTTATTTCGAGGGCTATTTGATTAACTTACTTAGAGGGAGAAATAAGGTGTGTGTAAAGAGATATTTTTGATTTTGTAAATGGGTTCAAAAGTGAAGGTTGCTTTGTTATTTTTCAAAGGGGATTAATTCTTTCATGAGGGGACATGGTGTATTTTATTGAGTAGGAGTAATAAGGTGTTATTTGGATATTATTATTGTGTTATTAATCAAGATCTCTAACCCCTATTGAAATTTGAAAAAGAAAGTTTGTTGAGTGTGGAAGATTTAGTGGACAACTAATAAGGCATCAAAAAGGTATGAGCAATATTCTCCATTGACTTTGTTTATGGTGGTTGATTTCTGAAATATCATTGGAGAGAAAAGGATTGATTGTGGTTTTCTTTTCGAAAGTGGTTGGTTGAATTCTTCAAGGTTTTATGGTTTGAGAGTTGTGATTAAACCTTGTTTTATAAGCATCGTTGTTGAAGCTCATTGCTTGTACAAAGAACTTGAACTTGAGTTAGAGGAAAACATGAGTATCATTGTTATGTGAAATTTATTTTTGAGTATTATTGGAAACATTTTGAGTTGATTGATTCATGCTTGAACTAGGGTTTGTGATAAAAATTTGTTCCTTAAGGTGATTGGTTGAGTTGATTTGATTGAGCCTAGTCAAGTGATTGTGTGAAGTGGTTGTTCAAGTTCCATGAAAAAAACTTCTATATTCTGATTTGAGTTGATTTTGAGTTGAGAAAGAAATTGAGTTTGTGAATAGAACATATTGAGTTTCTAGACAAATTTGAGGCAGCCTTTGAGCAAGATTTATTGAGCCTTTGAGAAGGCTTTTGGAATAGATTTATGGACAAATTTGAGGTAACTTTTGTGCATGATTGATTGAGCCTTTGAGAAGGATTTTGGGATAGATTTGTGGACATATTTGGGATAGATTTGAGCAAGTTCTTTGTGAGCTTGCTAAGCATATTTGAGCAAGTTCTTGGTGAGCTTTCTGGAGTAGATTTTGAGCAAGTTCTTGGTGAGCTTGCTAAGCTGATTTTGAGCAAGTTCTTAGTGAGCTTACTGGAGCATATTTTGAGCAAGTTCTTGGTGAGCTTGCTAAGTAGATTTGAGCAAGTTCTTGGTGAGCTTGCTAAGCATATTTTGAGCAAGTTCTTGGTGAGCTTGCTAGAGCAGATTTGAGTAGGTTCTTGGTGAGCTTGTTGAAGTAGATCAGGATTGCCTAGTTGAGTAGATTAGTGGATTACGTACCTGAGTAGATTAGTGGATTGCCTACCTAAGCAGATCAGGATTGCCTAGTTGAGGAGATCAGTGGATTGCCTACCTAAGCAAATCAATGGATTGCCTACCTGAGTAGATCATGATTTTCTAGCTAAGCAGATCGGTAGATTACCTTTCTGACCATATCAATGTATTGCCTACCTGATCAGATCAGTGGATAGCCTAGCTTTGAGTAGATCAAAGTAATTATTTGTATTGGGATAAGGATCCCTATTTCTTTGTGAAATATTATAAGGATATTATCTTGTGGACTAACCTACATTGGGGGAACCACGTTAAATATTGTGTCTCAATTGTGTGTGGTGATTTATGCTCTTGCTTACTATTGCTATCTATGTCATTAATGCACACTACTATATTTGGTTATTGCAATTAAGGACACTAATTAATATTGGTTTGGAAAGAAAGTAAAAAGTGGGCGCTATACTATTCACCCCCCTCTTAGTATAAGCTTGTGTCCTTTAGAATAACATCACGATAGCTTGTGTATGGTTAATAAAAACTTTTGTTAAAGATATTGCTTTAAATTTTTTGGTTGAGACATAAAATTTTGACCTTTAGACTAGTATTAAACTGGGTTTTTTTGAGAAAGTACTAAACTCACCCAACCACATTAAGCCATGGAGGAAACTTATGTGAGACTGTGTTGTCTATTCTCCAACACATAAGGATAGTGGTCCAAGTTGTTGAGAGTAAAGAGCAGCGGTATGAGACGTTTCTCCAGGAAGGCAATCAGTTAGTAAGTGTGGGTGTTCATTATTCCTCTTGGGTTGTGGAGTAGCCAACGAGGAACATGGTTAAAGAGATAACTATGTTGTTGTAAGATCCAGTAGTATATGGTATGGGCAGCATTACCATCAACTGAGGACATATCTTGAACACCTAGTCCATAGGCCATGCGATGGTGGACTCTAGTCAAACCTTAGTAGAGGGTCAATAATTAGCACTGGCATAATAACATTGGTTCCAAATAAAATGGGTCAAAGGACCAATGTAAACAAGGATTTTGAATTCTTGTGCTTTAGACAGGGGATTACATCATCCACCCTTTCAGGTGATATGGTCCCTAAAAGGACAACCCCATGCCAAGACCCAGATATTACTCGAGTAAGGAGTTAGGATCCTATAAGGCGATATAATGCAGGATGTTGGCCAGTCCTAAGCACTTAAGACACTAGCTGCAATGGTGACTAGTATTGAAGTGTGAAATATTTATGCCTGAAACTAACAAAAGTTGGGTGGAGTAGCAATGTTGATGTTCAAAGCAAAAAAAATTGATAAGTGATTTTTGGGACATGACATTTACAAGTTGTGATGAGGCTTCTTCCAGCCTTAGCCAAAGAGAACACATGTTTACAATAGTAAAAGGAGATTTGAATTTGAGTCAAATATCCTAAACCATATTTCTACAATATATGTTCACCTATTTACAATTGTAAAAGAAGATCTACATTGGAGCCAAATCTTCTAAACCAAATTTTTACAATGGTTATCCAAATTAGCTAAACATTGGTTTTTTTCACCAACCTACCTAATCATCTTATTCTCAATAGCCATGTCACTATGCCACTAAACCCCTACCTCCTTCTCAGTACCCATCTTAGCTAGAAAGTATACCACTTTATTTAGATGTCTACTCACATTAACTAGAATCACATCATATATTTTCCTCTATAATTCCTTAATTTGAGTGAAAAGAATCCTCAAAATCCATGTCTTCAAAGTAAATTTCCTCATGCAATCCAAATATCCTCTTATTAGTCCAAGTATAGTTGGTTCTAGGGCACCACCAAGTGTAATACCTAGACTTGGTCCATCATATGTCGATCCCTTGGGTCTAAAATTAGGGTTATCCCTTTCTAATATCTAGAGGACAATTTAGAATTAAAATCCCTAGCAATAATCTAGTCTAACTCCTCCCTTAATAATATCATGTTATGCACAACTTTCCATTGATGCATCTGACCATCTAGGTTTTGAGCCCCATAAAAATTTGTGATTAAAACCTACTTAGCTATCATATTGTTCCTAAAATGCGATGTGAGGACACCCCTCCAAGCTATATGTTCTATTTTTGTCCATTAAATAGAGTTACAAAAAGTAACTATCCCCCATAAGGCCCCTTGGGCATCCACTTCCATATGACTAGCACCCCTCCAAAGTCTATTTACTATTTTACACATAAGATCCAATGATATTTTTATCTCTTGGATAAGTAAAAAATCTATTTTACATTTTTTTGAGTCTTTGAATAGTAGATTGATAGGTTCTACTATTTAAACCCCTAACATTCCATGATTGTATAATAATTTATTACCTTGAGAGTAGTAAAAATCTATTGGCCTCATCAATCCTCCAGTAATCAGTTTGTCTCCTTGAACTGCTATAAATTCCTTATTTGATTTTCTACCCACTCCTTAGGAGCTGATATTTTTTTTCTCTTTTCCATCTAAGTTATCCCTAGATTTGGTATTTATTTGTTCTTTTTTGCTATATCCATGATGAAATACTTAGTTATTAGTTTCTCTTGGTTATGCACTATCAATGAACCTTCACTCTCTGATTGCGGTAACTCACTGCACTCAATTACCTGCTCTAGGATGGGAGGAAGTGAAAGAGGAGATTTAACATGGTTGTTATTATTTTCACTATTCCCATCCACTCCTTCCATGAATTGTTCTTCTTCCTAGTTCACTAGTGTCTTGAATATCTCATACCTATTGGAGGTCTTGAGTTGGGTTTGTTATTTACCATATTTTTTATTTTACCTTCTCCTTATTTTGGGCTATTAAAAACCATCACCCTGTGCTTCTTTGTCTTAATAAATGTTGGTTTTTCTTTATTGTTTATTGACTTACCCTTCTTAGGAAGATTTGACATTCCTAAAGGAGCCTCCATTTTTATATTCATATTTTTTGTGCAGGATTGGACCAAATTCCCATATCTATGGTAAACTCTTCACCTAAAGGGCAATGCCTCATAATCCAGTTTTTGAATCCAAGATATTCCTACAAGTTTGAGTTCAACCTATATTGGAAAAGGTTGGCTAAGATCCATTTCCATACATAATATAGTATAAATGGTTGTGTTTCCTTCCATTGTGTCTTTGGAAACACCCAAATGTCTTCCAAAGGAAAAACTAATAATTTCCAATACCTACTCACTCCAAAAATCCATTGGAAGTACATACAAACGAATTCAAACTGGAATAGCAGTGGGTTCAATTCAAGGATCAACCCACTCTCCAAGATTGAAAAAATAATCCTGTTGGACCATGATTCCTTTTTTTTATTTGAAAGCCCTATTTCTATCGACAAGTGAAGAAAAACTAATAATAAAATATCCATTGCTAATAAACCACAAAGAATACTCACCAAGAGGCTCCTAGTTTTTTTGGACCTAGGAATGCAAAAAATTTAGGGTAGGGTGAATACCCATAAATTTATAGATCAAATCATGATTGGCTCTATATAAAATTGTTTCTTCTACCATCCTTTGCTCAATGATAATATTTGGCCTTGATTCTGACTATGGAAAACATCCATTAACTCATTGAGATGTTGATCTATTTCCAGTAGTTGTTAAGAGAAATTTTAATCCATTTTTTTATGCTTCTTCAATCTCTGCTAGAGATTTATCCTTTAATAAATCTGCAAAATAATTGCATCTCTCTAAAATAGGATATGAAGGTATCTCCATTGGGCCCTCCTAGGACAACAATCTTGTCTTCAATTCCATAGCAACTAGAAATATCTCAAACCTGTATGTTTATTGATATAGCTTTTATCAACAAGATATTGTTGTTGCTTTAAGTGATTGTCATATTTTATTGCGTATCTGACATGCATACATTTTTATGCATCCTTCCACCTAACTTCTTTATTAATTTTACCATCACTTCGTGTGACTTTTACATATGCTTTGCCAACATGTTCTTCTATTGTATCTATCTTTTTTTGCAGCCTGTGATCCTTACCAAGTTTCCAACTACAAATTTTACATCTACATACTTTTTGATTAGATTGGTTGTCCTCAGTCAGGACAAGCGCAATCTAGGGAAATTTTCCTACCCATTCATTCTTAAATGCCCTTCCAATAGCCTAGTTAGATGCCTTTCTCTTTTTAGAATTTTTGGTTGAATATTCATAAGAAATTTGTAATATATTTGTTTTATCACTTTAATTTTCAACTAGCATATCATTTTGAGGAATATCTTGAACTGTTTATTAGATATCATTGTTAATATAATTTTCATTAGAAGGCATCTCTTAATGAGAAATATCTTCAAGTTGAGGTATATCAGGGTTGACAGGGTATTTTGCATAGTAGCATACCATAATATTTTTACCATTTTGGATTAAACAAAATAAACTTACAAACAAAAAAATATATTCATATCGTCATGCACATACTGAGAAATAACTTCTTGAGGAAGAAAACAATATTTAAAGTAATTACAGAATATATAGCTAACTGTTTAGAAGTCAAAATTCATTTGTACCTCGAATTTGCATGGATGTTGATAGCTCATTGCATTTCGATATATGGCTAAAATATTTGAGGATACTCTTTTCAGCAGAAGATTTACCCCCTTCTTTCCATCACCAGTAGGTGATATTTTACATGTAAAGAAAATGTATTCCATTTTAGAAAAGTAATAAAATGTTGAAGAGATATTACTTTTGTTAGGCCTCAAGATAATATTGTAACTAGAATAAACAAATTGTTGGTTGGTAGAAAATACATACCTATTTCCTACCATGCTTTATTGTGATTTTGTCAGTTTATGGTACTACTCTATTTTTTGGTGATAGCACTTGTAATTGATAAGAACACAAAACTAATCAATATACAAATTCAAATCAATTTAAGAAAAAAACTTATGTATATGCAAAAAATAATTAGAGATGCATATGTGGAAAATATCATATTATAGTACAAAATGGAGTAGAAACAAAGAATCATAATGTCTTTAGAGAAATAAAGCACCACAATATCTTTAGAACAAGGCCTATATATCAGTCTAGTGTATAATAGGGTCTGATAATTCATTCAGATGCAGAATAAGGTTCGAATATCGATCTGGTGCAGAATAGGGTCTGGTAGTCTGTTCAAATGCAGAATAATGTTTGGTAGTCTGTTCAAATGTAGAATAGGGTCTGGTAGTTCATTTGGATGTAAAACAGGGTTTGAATATCGATCAAGGTTTATAATAGGGTTTGAATATTGATCTAGTGCAGAACAGGATTCAGTATTCTGTATGAATGCAAAACAAGATTCGAATGTTGATGTAGAATAGGATCTGATAGTCCATCTGAATGTATAATAGGGTTTGGTAGTTTGTCTAGATACATGAATAGGGTCTATATATCGATTAGGATGTAGAATAGGGTCTGAATATCTATCTAGTCCAGAACAAGGTCTAAATATCGATCTAGTGTAGAATAGGGTTCGATATTCTATTCGGATGTAGAATAGAATCCATATATTGGTTGGGTGTAGAACAGGGTTCGAATATTGGTCTCTAGGATCTGGTATTCCATTTGGATGTAGAACAAGATCCGGATATCGATCAATGTAAAATAGGGTCTAGATATCGGTCTGGTGTAGAATAGGATTTGATATTTCATATGAATGTAGAATAGGATCCAAATATTGCAGTGCATAGAAGGGATGAGAGTTTGTCTGGTGTAGAATAGAGTTTTATTTTGAATCAACTGGTTTCTACACAGTCAAAGTTCAATGGAATTCTTGATTTTCTAAAAGTTTGAATGTTTTAAATGAAAAAGTATTGTTGGCATGTTAATTATATATAATGGTATACTTGGCGAATTTGGCAAGATAATTTAAATATTTAAAAATTTTATGGCAAAAAGGGTCCTCGATTTAGGCAGGATTGCTAGCGAATTTTTTAAAAACTTTGTAATACTATTATCAATGCATAACGAATCGACACTGAATATTTTTTTGTCCCAAAAATTTTGAGCGAAAGGGCTAATGTTCAAGGTCCCTCAAATTCATCAATTTGCATTTTCAAAAATGCAAATATTTGCCTAACATGAATATTTGCCACTATGCATAACCTTGCACCTCATCACACATTTGGCCTTGGCCTAAACAAGATCAAATTACACAAAAGTTAACACCTCCCCATAATCTAAGCTAAAAGGTTCAAGGGAAAAAAATATTAGGGTTAACACCTCCCTCCAAAAAATGGATGTTGTAGTGGGCATCCATTGTTACTGCTTCGTCCTCATATTCATCATCAAAAATATTGGGTCTATCCCTCAAGAATTCTATCTTAATATTTTTGGCCTTGTAATGTGATTCTTGATGGAGTGTCCTTTTCTTTTATAATAGTTTCAAATTTTTGACTTCTTTGAAACCTTAGATGTATCCTTAGGCACTTGAGCCTTAGATTCCATTAACTTGAAGTATTTTGGATGATATTGTGTATGAGAAAGAGCTCCACAATTCTTCATTGCCACTTCAAAATGGATTAGAATCTTGAAAATACCTTCAAGAGATATGGGTTGTGATTCTTTGATAGTCATAGCATTTACATAAAGAACCAATCCAACTAAATGAAAATGAAAATGAAAAATATTTAAAGTAATAGAATTGACATACTCTTCATTAGTCTTTACCTTACCTCCTGTGATAGCTAGATCAACTTTTAGATCTTTGAAGTGAGATATATAGTCTATGAAATTATTAAAATGATCTTAAATTCTATTCTATTAACTTCACTAGCATTTACTTTTCCATATAGATGTTTCAAAGTAGTTTTTACATCAATAACATCATTTTCTTCTCTAACATAGAAAAGTATATTTGGTTCCACTAGTATAAAGAATAGTCCAAGAGCTTCCTCCTTTCTCTTATTGATTTCATTATCATATAGACCTTCTAACTCTGTTGGGAACCATGGAATAAAATAAAGCACATCTACACAATATTGCAATAATAAATATAATTTAATGCAACTAATTAATAGTACTATAACAAGAAATGTAAATGCAATAGATTATATTACAAAAAAAAAATCAAAATACAAACACACAAGCCACTTTGAGGGGGCAAAATCCTTGGAAGCAAAGTTTCATTACAATATGAAAATATGAGATGATCCATCCTCTTGCCTCGGTAATTTTAAAGACTCTAACTAGCTCTAATCCTAATGTTCAAAGATTCCCAACTACATGCAAGTGGGAGCCTGACTTAGTAACTTCTATATAACAAGTGTTCAATATTTATATAATATCTCTTTATAATAAATAATAATTACATCGTATGGGAAGGTAAGCCTAGGAACCCAATGTACCACATGATTGTGCAATTATTAAAGATGTTAGGATAGGTTCCTAACATGTCCTTCTCCTTCATAGAATCTTTATCCTCAAAATTGAAGATGAGGAAACCGTCGCTAGAGCTATTGAAGAGATTCCCATGTGACATCATCCTACTATAAGCCCCGCCACTAGACTAAGAATTTAGTGATAGTTCAGTTGCAGAGTGTGGGTTATTTAGTCCAAAATATTTCCAGGATCTAATATGACCAAACCTTCATCATCTAACTTAATAATTCATGAATAGGATTGAATGTGGTTTCTAAGGAACTTCTTCAAAAAAAATACATGGAATACTAGATGGATGTTGGAATAAGGTAGTAAAGAAAGCTTATAGGCCACTTATCCAAATAGTTATATTACCTAATAAGGGTCATAGAATCTTGTTGCAATATTCTAGTGAAAAAAAAATTGCACTAAAGTTTCTTATATGGTTGTAGTTGAAGAAAGACCATGTATCCTACTTTGAAACAATGACCTAAATGGTGTTGATCTATTTGCAGTCACATTCAGTTTTAGGCCATAGCCAAAATTTTATTTAGTTGTTATAGTAGTTTGGTAAAATATTGAAGTGTTGAATTCATCACCTAGACATTGGATTTACCTTAAACATATTAAGAAGGTGATGGGGTGGATACCCATAAACTACCTTATAAGGAGTCAGCCTAGTGGTTGTGTGGAACAAAGTATTATATGACCACTCTATCAAGGAAATCCACTTGGCCCACTATGTTGGATGCTCAAAATTAAAATAGCAGAGGTAAGTTTCCAAGCATTTATTAACAACTTTTGTTTGCCCATCCATTTTGGGATGGTAGGTTGAGCTCATTCTTAGTTGGATACCCTTCAATTTAAATAGTCCTACAAAAAATGACTAGTGAAAATAGGGTTGCGGTTGGACATAATGGATTTTGGCATACCATGGAGGTAGAAAATGGAGTCCATAAATATATGGGCAATGGTGGAGGTATGGTAGGGGTGGACTAGGGAATATAAATGAGCATACTTCAAGATGTGGTCCACCATCACAAGAATAACATTTTTTCCTCATGATTTTAGAAGCCCTTCACTAAAATCCATGGAAATGTCATTCCATACATTTTTAAAATTGGTAAAGGTTGAAGGGTGCCTAGAGTACAAACCATTTCCCTTTTCATCTGTTGGCAATCTCACACTCAGCCACAAAAAATTGAATGCACTTTTTTATTCCCTCCCAATATAATTGTTGGAAGTATTACATTATTTGGCCCCATTATAAATATTAGTTTGGTAAAATGATTTATATGTTATATAATATATGTGTCAATATGAGAGAAAGTGTAAGGTTTTAAGAGAGAGAATGAAGTCACATGATATGTGGCAAGATGAGATTTTTGTCTTGCATATCCTTGATGTTTGAGGAGAGAAATTTAAGATTTCCTTGCAACCTGATTGGTTGGTTGTTTTGTGATATATCACTTAACATGTGGTACATTGATATAATCTAGGGTGGCTTAACCATTGTTTTTCTATTCTTTCTAAATTATAGGATATAAATCTCACATTGTTCATGTGCAAGGCTCCATTATGGTTTAAAATATGTGATGCATCAAATATGAAATAACCATCCATTGAGGCTAACTAAGCCTTGTGTGATCATGGACCTATTATCGATCCATTATTGTGTTGACCCACCACAGAGGATGGGATAGTGAACCGATAGGATGAGGTTCTAGGTGAAATGAAGGATTTGTTAGAAAAGTATGCAAAATAATTATCAGAAGAATTATTAGATGGATTACCAACAATAAGGAGTATTAGCCATCACATCAATTTTATTCTTGGATCGAGTTTGTCTAATAAGGTAACATATAGAATGATGTCAATGGATAATAAAGAAATAAATAGTCAAGTTTAGGATTTTTTGGACAAGTGGTTGATCAAAGAGAGCTTGAGCACGTGTCCAGTATTAGTTGTATTTACACCAAAGAAATATGGATAATGAAAAACGTGTACAAATTCAAGGACTATCAATAAAATAATCATAATGTATAAATTTTTATTTCCATGCATGGATAATTTTATGGATTTCTTGAGTGGAGCAAAGTACTTCACAAATATAGATTTGAAGAGTGGTTATCATTAGATCTAGACTAGGGAAGGAGATAAGTGAAAAAATACATTCAAGACAAAGGACAAATTGTATGAGTGGTTGGTTATGTCATTCATATTGACAAATGCATCCAATACCTTTATGTGTTGATGAACAAAGAGTTGAATTCACTTATTGGTAAGTTTATGATTGTCTATTTCGATGACATTTTGATATTCAGTAAGAGCAAGGAAGAGCATTTGAAACTTTTGATATTGATCTTACAGAGACTAAAGGAAGATAAGTTATTGGTCAAATTGAAGAAATGTAGTTTCATGAAAGAGGAATTGGTGTATTGGTTTTTTTATTTCACCAGAAGTATTGCAAATGGATCCTGATTAAGAGCAAAAATACCTTGATAAACTAAATCTAGAAAAGCAAAAAATGCAAAATTAAAGGAAAAATAAGAAGATAATAGAAACACACATAACACAGTATTTCACCTAGGAAAATTCTAATGGGAAGAAAAAACCAGCATATTAATATCTCCTTATTGTATAAAATTAACTATCTCCAATACAATAATGTTCATCTCCTATCACTATGTTCAAATCCTGATGCAAGTACAATTTAAATAACATCACAAGAAATTTTTTTACAATACCATAGAATTAAAACCATGGGTTCAAATATATTAACTCAAAATAGCCCATATGGGTCTAAACATATATTAATCCAAGCCTCATCAAAAAAACATGGAAAATATTCAACACATTTTCAACATTATCCCACTTGTTGAATACTTTCCATAGGGGCTAAAAACTGCCATTTTCAAGGGCAACCATACCCATAGATCTTCTTCACCAAGAAATTTTTGGGTAGGTACAACCTTTTTTAATGAATCAACAACATTATTCTCTGTATCAACTTTCTTCAGTATCACCTGATTCCCTTCAACCATCTCTCTCACAAAATGGTACTTGATATCAATATTTTTTGATCGATCATGAAATCCAGGATTATTGACCAAAAATATTGCACTTTAATTGTAACTATCAATTCTCACAACCTTCTACTTAATACCAAATGTTGAACATAACCTCTATAGCCAAACTAATTCTTTACAAGAATGAGTTGTAATGTACTCTACCTCTGTTGTGGATAAAGCAACCACTTATTACTTTTTACTCATCCAACTTGATACTCCAAATATTTTGAACACATAAGAACTCATGGATCTTCTCTTGTTTATATCTCCAGCCCAATCAGCATCCACAAAACCTAATATATTTACAATATTACTATCTCCATATTTTCCTTTGTAACAGATAGCATAATCTAAAGTTCCATGCAAATTTCTGAAGATCCTCTTCACAGTAGTCCAATGTTCATTTCTTGAATTAGACATATATATGCTAGCTACTCCCACTGAATGTGCAATATTAGGTCTAGTACAAACTATTGCACATATCAAACTACCAACAACACTAACATAAGTATTGTGACCACTTTACAACTTCCCCAAAATTGGGGACCCACTAAATTTTTTGAGAATTTGATATTTTGGTTTCTATTATCTTGATTGTTTGATTAAAAATCAATCCTTTCTGTACTTTATTTCATAATTTTTTGGGCTTCTTTTGAAAATTCTAAGACTTGATAAGAGTGATTTTAAATGTTTTAATTTTTTTTTTTTAAATTAATGTTTAAAATAAATTATTTTAAATCATTAAATAAAATACTTTAGAGTATAATTCTAATATTTTAAATCTTTCATTTTAAAAGTTTAATTAAAATATTTAAAGTTCATTTTGAATGTTTTTATTTCAAAGTGTATTGTAAATGTTTTAATTAAAAATTTTAAATTACATAATTTTAATGTTCTAAATCATTCATTTTAAAGTTTAATTAAAATATTTGAAGTTCATTTTGAATGTTTTTATTTGAAAGTGTATTGTATATGTTTTAATTAAAATATTTAAAGTACATTATTATAAAAAGTTTTGTGTTGGTTTTGCAGGTTTTATAAAATGTAGAATGAAATGAACGAAGAAAGGAGCGGAAAGCAAAGAGAATAATATGGTTATAAAATCCATTTTAAATTGTAGAACGGAATGAACGAACAAAATGTTAAATTATAAATAGGCCATTGGAAACCAAGAAAAGAGGTCGGACATATTGGAAAGACAATATAAGGAGAGAAAGATATATTGGAGAATTGAAGAACAAATTTGTTGCATCGAAGGACGTCATCCATTGTTATAGAGTTCAGGTTTTCTGAAGTCTAATGTTTTAATTGAAATATCAATCACATTTGACCTTATTGTTTTATTTAATAAAAATTGCACATGCAGATGGTGATTTTATTAAATAATTTAATATGTCATTCATTTCATTACCCTAGAAGATTGCATCTATTTTACTATTGATAGTGCGAATGCAGATCACAATAGAGTACGTTAAGATTTTCAGGAAATTATTTTCTGAAATTCAAGGTTGACAAATTTCATTTTGATAATCTATCTGTTTGTTCCAATTTTATTTATGTACATTTTATTTAATTTTCCTAAACTTTAAAACCTTTTTTTCATTTATTTAAATTTCAATTTATGCAATCTTAACCCTAGTTTGATAATCCAAAGTTTTAAAATTTAAATTTAGGGTACGCATTTATTTTGCATTTGAAGTTTTACATAACTTTATATTTGGGAAATAAATATCAATATTTTAATTAAAATTTTTAAAATGATTTTATGCAAATCTTAACCTAAAGTTTTAAACATTGTTAATTAAAATTATTTATCAAAAAGGTTTTTAATTAAGTTTGTATTCCATAAAATCAAAATTCAAGTAAATTTAATTATTAGTCTTATATTAGGAAAGTGAATTTCATTAAATATCACATCTAATGATTTTAAATCAAAATACCTAAAAACTAGGCCCCTTGTTAACAGTTGCTTGCAAATCACTAAGGTATTCTAAGCACTTATTTGACACATTTTCATAACATACAAGCACATTAAGTGAAAGGAACCTTGGAAAAATTTATATTTCTTTACAAGAGAGAGTTTTTCATTTTAAAATCCTAGTTGTGATGGTGATTTTGCAATTGGGCAAAATTTCCACTCAACAGAATTGGCACTAGAAGGAGGGCCTGAAAGGTAATATTTTATATTTTTAGCATTTGAAATTGTTCAAATTTGTTATTAAAACAATTGTGAAATTTTTTTATTTATGCTGCATTAATGTTAATTTGCTATAAATTCAGAAAAATGGTTATGATTCAATTATTGTAAATTTTTTCATACATAGCCTTGCATGTTAAAATTGGTTCAATGGCAAAAAATTATTTACCCCATTATAAGCATGATGGAATTAATATGTTAGAGGAACATATTCACGTATACAAAAACATTATGGTTTATTTTCAAATTTTGAATGAAGATGTTATCTGTAGAATATTTTCATACACATTAGATGAGGTTTCTTATGATTGGTTTATTAATTTACCTGCAGGTTCTACCACTTCTTGGGATCAACTAGAAGCAATGTTTCTTAAATATTTTGGAAAATTAGTTGACATGGATATGATAACAGATCAATTTACCACTATCTATAAAGAACCTAATTAATCCATAAGTCAATTTAATGATAGGTTTCATAGGTTGTATACTAAAATGGAAACACATTACATTATTTCAAAAGAAGAGGTTATACAAATATACTTGGAAGCTTTAGATCCATTTACTTTTGTACTCCTAGAGAAACGTCTTATAAATCCATCCTTGTTTAGAGCCTATAGTTGGAATATTTTCAACATTGCTTCCTTAGTCCTAAGTATTAAGTCCTAGTATTTAGTTTTAGTTTAATGTTTTGATTTACATATTTCTAGTTAATTTGATTAGCATACGTTGAGGTTTTGGCTTGGTTGGTCAATGTTTGACCATAGTCCAAGATTAGCATATTTTTAGGATAAGAGCTATCTTTAAGTTAGTTTTTTGTAATAATTTTAAGAGGATTTCTCTCAACCACCGTGTCTATTTTTAGTTCTTTCAAGAACTATAAAACTATGTAATGCATTGTTGATCAATAGAACAATTTCACCATTGTTTCTCATTTGGTATTAGAGCAGGTTTGCTCATATGGATCAAAACCTGTGGAGAGTGGCGTGAAGAGATCTGAAGCACGCACTTTGTTAGAGAAACTCAAGTGGCTAGCACTCAATAGAGTTGCAAGGAAGAGCTCGAGTAAATCATTAATATCTCATGCATCCTGAGGTATTTGATTATGAAATTTTGAGGGTTGTTAGATAATTGTATCAAGAGGATGTTGTCAAAATTTTAGGTGATTTGGAGCTAATTTACGAATTTTATTAGCATTTTGAGTTTTTCAATAAAATGGTTGTATAAGGTGGAATACAGGGTATTTGCTTCTCAAATTTTGGGAGAAATATTATTTAGATAAAATAATAATTCAAACAAAATTTCAGGTCATTTGGATCTGTATTGATTGATTTGTGTGAATATTTATTTTTTCTTCAAAAATCCTAGATCCGAAATTGTGATAAAAAAGGGAAAAAGTAAATGATCACATCTTTTTCACATTTGTGAATTTTCTTCCGAAATTTAGAGGGTTTTCAGATTATTGTCTCAGGAATACAAATTTTAATTTTCAAAAATTTTGGAGCTGTATGGATTGATATATGTGAAAACATTGAAGTTGTCTCAAAAACACTCTAAGATCTAGAAAGGGCAAAAGTAAATTGATCACATATTTCTCATTTGTGTGAATTTGCTTCTGAAATTTAGTGGATTTTTAGATAATTATATCATAATTCTATAGGAAAGGAGTGGCTGAGAGCTAGGTGGAATATTGATGAGTGGTGGATTGCAGAATGGCCACCATGTATAAAGAATTGGAAGTGACCAAATTCAATGGAGATAATTATGCTATTTGGAGCATAATGATGAAGACCTTCTTGAAGGCTCAAGACTTATGGGATATAGTTCAAGAAGGCTATGAGGAACCCTCTTGGAGCAAGCTACAAGGTGAGGAGAGAAAAGAGAAGAAGGAGCAGCAATATGCAAATTGCTTAGCTCTTATGGATTTGAGGAGAGGAATGGAAAAGAGTGTTTTCCCTCTCATAGCTAATTGTAGAACAACTACAATGGCATGGCAAGTGTTGAAGGATGCTTATGGGTTTTATGAGGACACCCATAAAGCCATGTGTGACAATCATGAATATTGTTTAAGCAAGGAGGAGCCTTGCTTCCTTGAAGAAGTTTCTGAATTAGATCCTTTTGAAGGAGTTTTTGAAGAGTCTTTTCAAGACTCATATGAAGACATACATTCTTATGATGGTGAATTCTTCCTTGAAGAGGAAGACATGTTTGAAGAAAAGAGTGATGATGAACTTATTGAAGAGAAGAGAGACGAAGATGAGGAATCCCTTCATGGAGAAGAGGATGAGAAGGCGAAGGAGCCTTGTATAGCTCTCATTGGAGAGAGTTATTGTGAGACACCCATAGTTGTAGACATGTCTTGTAATGGCATGGAAAATTGTAATAGTCAATTATTTCTTTTAGGAGGAGAAAAATATGAAAAGAAAAATTGTACTAATAAATTTTTTGCAGGAATGGCATGCTTGGAAAGCATTCACATTGATAGCAAAGAGGATGGATGTCTCAATGGAGATACAATTTCTCAAGGACCTTGTAGTGAAGACCACTCAAAAGTGGAAGAAGACTTTGAAGATGAAGGAAGAGAAACACTCACATTGGAGTGTTCCTTGCTTGAAGACCATCAAAGTGAAATGTATGATGAAGAATGTCTCATGGAGGAGATAAATGAAGAGTGTATTATGGAGAATGCATCTACAATTCTCATGAAGGAGAATAAAGAAGATGATGATGGAGAAGCAATATTCATGGATGATCATTGGCTTGAATACCATTCAATTGGAATGGATGTGTGCTCTCTTGAAAGAACAAATAAAGTAATGTGGGATGATGATCCACAAGAAAAATTTTATGAAGAGGAGATGGAAGCGATAGGCTTCTTGTTTGAAGATCACTCATCAAGGGTGAAGGATGTGTTGTGTGAAGAAAAGAACACACAAGACTCTCTCATTTGGTATATGGAAAGTGAGAGGGAAAATGGGATAGAAACAGAAAATGGAAATGAGATTGCTGATTTTCTTGTCGTAATGGCAAAGGAAACATCACTCATGGATGAAGATCACTCACTTGGAGTGACTACATTGCAGAAAGAGAGTTGTCTTGAAAAGGCAACTATGTATGATTGCTTGAATGAATGGTGTTTCAACACACCAACATGGATTGAACAAAGGAGGAGAACTCTTAGTGAAGAGTTGATGGTTGATCTTGAAGCACCATACAATGAAGGAGAATTTCTACAAAATAGCTTTATGGGAAGCACCAAATCTACTCATACTAAAGGTAATGTTTTTATGATTAATGATTTGTTTTTTGTGAGCAGGAATGAAAAGAAAGGCGATTGTCTCATTGAGACAACTTTGATGAAGAGTCTTCTTGGAGAGAATACAGTTATGGAGAACTTGGGTCACATGGATCAAAATGATGTGTTCAAAATTCCTTGGGAGAAGGATTCTTGTAAAGTCATTGTTGTGAGAGAATATTTGTGTGAGGAGCAACTTTATGTTGCATATGTAGTTGGTCATTATATGGCCATATTTGTTGTGATCTTTTGTGTGGAAATATGTGAAAGAGTTGTATGGTATAATCATCTATGTGAGATGATTAATTGTAAATACTCATGTGGAGTATTGTTTAGTGTTGAAGATGTAAAAGAAGATCAAAATGTGAGAGCATGGTTTAAAGACCATAATGATAAATATGTAAGAGAGTGGTTGCTGAAAACCACAAGAGGAGATACTTTTGTTGAAGGGGGATCTAATCAACAAAAGAAGGCACTCAAGCATTTGCAGAAAATTCCACATGAAGAGTGGAAGGAGTGCCACCATAAGTATTTTGTAAATTTTGATTTCTTGATTCAAGATTGGAGGAAACGTAAGAGAAATATTTTCTTCCAACTTTGTGATGCTTAAAGAACTCTTGCATGAGTGTCTTTAGCATCAAGGGGGAGAATGTTGGAATATTTTCAACATTGCCTCCTTAGTCCTAAGTATTAAGTCCTAGTATTTAGTTTTAGTTTAATGTTTTGATTTACATATTTCTAGTTAATTTGATTAGCATACGTTGAGGTTTTGGCTTGGTTGGTCAATGTTTGACCATAGTCCAAGATTAGCATGTTGTTAGGATAAGAGCTATCTTTAAGTTAGTTTTTTGTAATAAGTTTAAGAGGATTTCTCTCAACCACTGTGTCTATTTTTAGTTCTTTCAAGAACTATAAAACTATGTAATGCATTGTTGATCAATAGAACAATTTCACCATTGTTTCTCAACAATAAGGCAATAATTGTAGAAAAATGGTAGATTTCAAAAGGGGTTGATGTGGGTAAATTATCATTACTTAACCCTAAGGTTTAAAATCAAATACCACCTATGAGTCATGATACACATTTTTCTCTCATGTTAGACTATTCATCAGGATTTATGGATTTCAACCAATGCCAACCATCTAATATGGCATTAATATCCACCAATGAGGTTTGTGGTAATCAATTTTATCAAAATATAGAAATGCATGTCTTCAGATATTGGAGGAGTTCTAGATTTAACTAACATTGAAACATGAGATACAATAGAACCTTCCATAGAGTTGAATGAAACGATTAAAGCTCCAGAATTGAAATATTCTAGATGTGAATTCATTGAAGACTACAATGGACTACAAGAAAAAAGTATCTCAATGAAGGTAGTTCAAATGACTGATCATAAAATTTTATTACTTGAGGAATATAATTTTTTTGAAATTGAAGATGAATTTTTTATTGAGGAAGATGAATCTAAAAATGAATTTGAATATGACATGAAAGAAGAGATGGAATTTCACCAAATGCTTCAAAAATATAATGATTTTCTCATTCAAGATAATGAAGAAGAATCATTCACTTCTTTTACAATTGCTAAATAAGATTCTATCTCAATTGATCTATAGAAAACTGAAATCCTAGTTTCACTTAATGATTCTTCAATGCCCATACAACAAGAAATCAATAGGTCTTTACCTCAAGTGATTGATGAAGGTGAATTTGAAAATAAATTTATAGATATGTTAGAATATTACACAGAAAATATGGTTGAACTTCACCCCTTAGCTATAGAAGAAAATTATTATAATGGTTGGGGTATTATGGTGAATCATTATTTTCTCACATTCTTACTGATGAAATTTCTACTTCATTTGATATGTAGGATGTTGAAAATTCTATGACAATTCCCATACAATCAAAATATGGCAAGCCATTTTCAAAAATAGATAAAGTTTCAAAATTTGATCATTTTGAACATGAGTTTGTAGAACACATTGCTGCAATAGAAAGGGAATAAATGGTAAAATTTTCTTACGATTCATCTGTTTTATATGAAGAAGAGGTAAAATATTTTCTTTCATTCTCAAATACTGAAGATTTGAGTGAAAATTTTCATGATTATATTGAATATTCAAATGAAGAAACTCCATGTATGGTTAACAAAGAATTATAATTTTCTATTTATCCTAAATACAATATTGTTTTGTTTGATCAAAACTATCTATGGTTTGAAAAATATGGATATACTCTTGATTGGATGCCTATTTTTGATGTTTTTGAAAAATAGGTCATTGATGAAGGTAAAGGGATACGAAATGATGATGATGATAAAGACCATGAAGAGAAATAAAAGACTATAATGACTCATCAAGTAGTGGTAAATGAAAGTGTACAAAAGGTAGAATCTTATCCTTTATGTCTAAACAAATCAAGTAAAAGTTTGCATAAACATTTATTGGATTCAAATGTTGTTTATGATGAAATACCATTGGAGGTTGATGAAGAACTAGAGTGGATTTCTATTCCCACCATAAATAAGATTGCATTCCTAAATGAAATAGAAGTAGATATGTTTGGGTTGTTGAACCAAGTTCATCAACAACTAACAATTCAATCTAGGATACAAATTTATAATGATTCTCATTTTGTAAATATCCTAGATGCTTGTAAATTGTTGCATGAGTATGATTGGCTTAAAGACAGATGAAAAATTTGCTTTAAAAATTTCAGAAATAGCTTCCTATTTGAATGAAATCCTATATGCTTATGAAAATGAAAACTTAAGTCAAAGTGAAAAATCAGATTTTGAAAGTTTCATCTCATTAAATAAGCAAAAGATAATCGAAAATCATGTTTTCACTTGTAAGTTTAATGAATCAAATCTTAAACATGGAATTGCTTATAAACTTGAATCAAATTGGTGGGATGAGAAAGGCAAAATAAAATTTGTTATATTGTTTGGCCTAATCTTCTTTTGGTTGGAGTTGTATAAGATTTGGCATGCATATAATAATATATGTCTTTTACAGTGTGCCAATCGTGTTTGGGATCTAGGGAAGTGATAGCATAATATGATATCATCTTGTACATAGTGTATATTGTTATAAATAGTTTTTTGGGTTTTTGTGTTCTTGTTTTATTTTTGTACATAACATTTTGTTTCATAAAATTTTGTTATTTGTTGTCTTGTCTGTATTGTCAAATTTTAGAGAGCAAGTTTTTACTTGTTTATTAGTTTTGCTTGTATATAGCTTGTGGTTTTGTGTTTTTGTTAGTCATCATTTGTGTGTTGTTTTCATGGTTTTTATTGTGAAATTTTGATGTGTTTCCATTTTTTATTTTCAATAAAATTGGCTTATGCCAAATTTTGGATTTCAATTCATGTTATCATTTTTTTTGTTTAAAGTTTTGTAGTTTTTGGTGTTGTTTCTTTATTGAGGTAGTTGTGGTAGTTATGGTAAATATTTGGTATTTTATTGGTACTTATTCTTGCGTCATTTATAAAAAAGGTTACCTATTTTGAAAATATCTAAAACTTGAAGAAAAGGAAAGTGAGATGATTAGTATATATCCTTGTGAATTTGGAACAAGATAGTCAAATTTGGAACCCTAAAATCATTTTGCAAAATCTTCACAAATACTGCACATTAAAAGAATATTTTTTGAATGCATGAAGGATGAAATTATTTAGTTTTGGAGATTAGGTGAAAATCCAATGAACTCAATTTTTAGCCTTACTTGATCTCTAACCCAGGTGGCAAATGAGTTTTGCAAAAGCAATATAAAGCTTGAATAAAAAACAAGCAAAGCAAATACAATGGAAAGTAAAGTCAAATCAATCACTACAGTCTAGATAATATTCACTAGGAATATAGATGTGGAGCTATGTCTAGACTGAAATAAAGAAAAGAAGCCAAAATACAAAATTCATCTAATATTTGGGGTGACTCAAATAACCTCTACCGAGGCTATAAACGCCTGGGTAGAAGTAGAGCAATGTCTTGAAGAGAGTAAGGTTACCTTCATCAGATCTATAGACGCTTGACTGGCAGCGAAGAAATGTAGAGGTGCACTTAAAAGAGAAAATTTAATAAGCCTAATTGCAAAACTGATAATGGAAATTTGAATAGTTTTAGGATTACAGAATGAATCATAGAGCACACATCAAGTAAAGGCAAATGATTTAGTGGTTCCAGATTAAAGTTGTCTATTCACATTCTCTAGATATTATTGATGCTCATTTTTCTAATATTTGGGTTTTGTTGATTTCAGAATTGGGTTCTTAAGTCCAAAATATTCAGGAACATTTTCCAGTAGAGTCGCCATTTGTTGTGACCACTTCACAAATTCCCCAAAATTGGGGACCCACTAAATTTTTTGAGATTTTGATATTTTGGTTTCCATGATCTTGATTGTTTGATTAAAAATCAAACCTTTATTTACTTTATTTCATATTTTGTTGGGCCTCTTTTGAAAATTTTAAGACTTGATAAGTGTGATTTTAAATGTTTTAATTTTAAAAAAATTTATTTTTAATGTTTAAAATAAATTATTTAAAATCATTAAATAAAATACTTTAAAGTATAAATTTAATGTTTTAAATCATTCATTTTAAAAGTTTAATTAAAATATTTAAAGTTCATTCTGAATGTATTTTTTCAAATGTATTGTAAATGTTTTAATTAAAAATTTTAAAGTACATAATTTTAATGTTTTAAAACATTCATTTTAAAGTTTAATTAAAATATTAAAAGTTCATTTTGAATGTTTTTATTTGAAATTTTATTGTAAATGTTTTAATTAAAATATTTAAAGTATATAATTTTAATGTTTTAAATTGTTCATTTTAAAGTTTAATTATAATATTTAAAGTTCATTTTGAATGTTTTTATTTCAAAGTGTATTGTAAATGTTTTTATTAAAATATTTAAAGTACATTATAAAACATTTTGTGTTGGTTTTCAGGTTTTATAAAATGTAGAATGGAATGAACGAACAAAGGAGCGAAAAACAAAGAGAATAATATGATTATAAAATTCATTTAAAATTGTAGAACAAAATGAACAAACATAATGTTAAATTATAAATAGGCCATTGGAAACCAAGAAAAGAGGTCGGACAGATTGAAAAGACAAGATCGAGAGATAAAGATATATTAGAGAATTGAAGAACAGATTTGTTGCATCAAGGACATCATCCATTGTTATAGATTTGGGTTTTTTGAAGTCTAATGTTTTAATTGAAATATCAATCACATTTGACCTTATTGTTTTATTTAATAAAAATTACGCATGCGGATGGTGATTTTATTAAATAATTTAATATGTCATTCATTTCATTACCCTAGAAGATTGCATCTATTTTACTATTGATAGTGTGAATGCAGATCACAGTAAAGTAGGATAAGATTTTTAGGAAATTATTTTCTGTAAATGCAAGGTTGACAAATTTCATTTTGGTAATCTATCTGTTTGTTCCAATTTTATTACTGTACAATTTATTTTATTTTCCTAAACTTTAAAACATTTTTTTCATTTATTTAAATTACAATTTACGTAATATTAACCCTAGTTTGATAATCCAAAGTTTTAAAATTTATAATTAGGGTACATATTTATTTCGCATTTGAAGTTTTACGTAACTTTATATTTGGGAAATAAATATCAATATTTTAATTAAAATGTTTAAAATGATTTTATGCAAATCTTAACCTAAAGTTTTAAACATTGTTAATTAAAATTATTTATCAAAAAGGTTTTTAATTAAATTTGTGTTTCATAAAGTCAAAATTCAAGTAAATTTAATTATTAGTCTTATATTAGGAAAGTGAATTTCATTAAATATCACATCTAATGATTTTAAATCAAAATACCTAAAAAACAAGCCCCTTGTTAACAATTTCTTACAAATCACTAAGGTATTCTAAGCACTTATTTGATACATTTTCATAACATACAAGCACATTAAGTGAAAGGAACCTTGGAAAATTTTCTATTTCTTTGCAAGAGAGGGTTTTTCATTTTAAATCCTAGCTATGATGGTGATTTTGCAATTGGGAAAAATTTCCACTCAACAATAAGGAACATGATGCATTTCTTCAATTTTCTCATCTATTTTAGGACATTTTTTAGCAAATAACTTTTGACCAATAGGATATGGAGTACATACTGGTTTAAAATCATGCATCCTAAACCTTTATAGTATCAAATCAACATATTTCCTTTGATTTAACCACAACTTTATATTTGCACAATCCATTATTATTTTCATGCCCAAAATAAATGTTGTAGCACCCAAATCCTTCATGTCAAATTTAGAAGATAACTGAGATTTTAGTAACTTTATCATCTCCTTATTGTTACCAATTAATAACATGTCATCCACATACAAAACAATGATAACAAAATTTCACCTTCTTGTTTAAAATACACACACGAATCTACTTTACTTTTTCCAAGCCCAAGTGTCAAAACAAACCTATCAAATTTTTGGTTCCACATTCTTGGAGATTGCTTCAAGTTGTAAAGGGAATTTTTCAACTTGTGTATCAATTCCTATTTACTTTTGATCCTAAAGTATTCTAGTTGTGACATATATGTCTTCATCAATTTCATCATGTAGAAATGTTATCTTTACATGCATCTATTCTATTTCAAGATCAAAAGCAATAGAAATAGCCAACAAAAATCTAATTGAAGTTAGTTTAACCACAGGATAAAATATCTCACCAAAGTCAATTTCCTCAACTTGAGAAAATTCTTTTGCTACCAGGCGAGCCTTGTACTTCTCCAACTTTCCTTCTACATTGTACTTCTTGAATACCCACTTACAACCAACAAGTTTTCTTCTAGGGGGTAATTTTACCAAATCTCATGTCTTAGTTTTATTCAAGGACTCCATTTCTTCCTCCATAGCTCTTTTCTAAGACTTATTGTCACTTGATTGAAGTGTCTCCTTTATAGTCTTGGGTTCTTCATCAGTAACAAATATATTAAATGCAGAATAAATATTTGAAGGGCTATACCTTTCTAGACGTCTTCTCACTCAATATGATCTCCTCAAACTTGGAGTTTTAGGTTCTACATATTTAGCTTTCTCCTCACCTTCTTCCTCTAAATTTTCCTCTTTAGACTCTCTTTGTAGTTCATCTTCTTCTATAGCACCAAGTTCTACCATAGGTTCTTCCTCCTATTCCAATTTTACTTGAATTATTTCAAGTTCTTTGTTTAGTTGCAAGTCCTATTTTAGAACCCCTTTTGTTTCTCTAAAGATTACATTATAACTGTAAACAATCTTCTGTGTTTCTGGGTTCCACAACTTATATCCTTTAATACCAATACTATAACCCACAAATATGTATTTTTTATATTTATAGTTTGGCTTAGCCATTTTCTCTTTTGGGATATACATATAAGCATCATAGCCAAAAATCCATATATAACTAAGAGAGGGTTTCTTACCAATCTACATTTCTTGTAGAGTCTTATCCACTAAACCTAAGGTAGAAGATCTATTGATGAGGTAACAAGTAATTTTCATGGCTTCTACCCAAAATATCCTTTCTAACCCTACACTACTTAGCATACTTTTGGCCTTATCCATCAATGACTTGTTCATCCATTCTACAACTCCATTTTGTTGTGGAGTGTATAGAGTTTTCTACCTTTCTATTCCACAGTCCTTGTAAAACTGCTCAAATTCATTAGAGTAATACTCACCACCATTGTTATTTCTCAAAACCTTTATCTTTTACTCTATTTGATTTTCTACAAGAGCCTTAAATTCTTTAAATTTATTGAAAACATCATATTTATTCCATAAAAAATATATCGAGGTATTTCTTGAAAATTCATCTATAAATATAACAAAATAGATAGATTTACCTAACAATGGTACTTTTGCAGGTCCAAACACATCACTGTGAACTAGATGCAAAATTCCTTTAAATATTGTAGCACTACTAGGAAACTTAACTTGGGTTTGCTTTCCAAAAATACAATGCTCACAAAAATTAAAATTTAATGGGCAATCAAAAATTCCTTCAGCCATACCTTTCATTTTTAATGTTCAAAGGCCTTTCTCACCAATATTTCCCATGCGTTGATGCCACAATATTATCTTCACTACAAAATTACACAGAGTCACTAATGAGCACAAAAAATGCTCATATTTATGTATATGTTTTTAATATTTTGTGCGGCATTGTTACATCATACATGTACTTTTTATGAATATTTATATGTTTTTAATGATAAATTGTGTATATTGCCTAACTTGTGTGAAAAGTGTACTTTGTGTGTAGATGTGATCATTTTTAGTTGTTTTCTACATAACTACGTCGAGGTCCCACTTGGACCTAGCATCATCTATTTTCAAAGGCATCAATGGATACTAAGGAAGGCGTTTGGCCACGAAAGAGAAGGCGTCTTACTCTCGTCTTTCGACAAGAAGATGCCTTACTCCCATATTTCAACGAAAAGGTGCCTTACTCCCATATTCGGACGAAAGGTGCCTTACTCCTGTATTTTGATGGAAAGGTGCCTTACTCCCATATTCCTATGGAAACGTGCCTTATCTTACTCTAGTCTTCCAACAAAAAGGTGCCTTATTTTTGTCAACAAAGTCAAATACAATTGACTCCACGTAAGCATAGTGAAGCACCTAACTCTCGTAACTAATGAACACATCACCTATCCTATTTTTATTTGAAATAGAGTAACGACTTCTCGAAGGTAAATGTGAGTGACGAAAGACAAAGATAAGTCAATTGATTCAACCAGACTACAGGTAAATAACACAACAACAAAATTTGTTCTAAATGTACCTGCTTGTCTTAATTTGGAGCACTGTTATTTGTCATCACATTTGTAATAGAGATTTTTTATTGTGAACCGCAATCTAATTGTTGTAATAGAGAAACATGTGTGTTATATAAATGCACAAGAGTTCTTTGAGAAAGAAGGAGAAAAAATAGTAGAAACATCAGATTGTATGATAATTCATTTGCAATAAAGTTTATTCAAATTTCTCTCACTTAAATTTTTGCATACTTAGTCAATCGGGTGGAATTTACTGGAGCCTGGATCCACTCTTTGCTAGTATTTCTTCCCTCTCCTTTATTTTTCCTGTAATTTCATTCCATCTTTATTTTTTTTTTCTTGTATTTGTTCATTTCCTACACTTTGATTTATTTACTATTTTCTTTCATTTCTACAAGTTTAGTGTGATTTCAAATTCTATAATTTATTTTCTAAATGTTAAAGAGGTTTGGACTAAATTACTGCTATACAACAACACCCCCAAACCATAGAGTTTAAGTGGACTCATCTCAGAGGTATTGTAGTTAAACTTCTATCCAATACATCGTAAGCTTACAAACATCCCTAGGTTGACAATTAAGTGAAAGGGCTATGACATCAAGTAGAAATTTACCAATTTTTTTGCCCTAAAATTTTGGTGTCGTTGCCAACGATGTACCAATAGTAGAGAATTACAATACCCAATTCTATATAAATCTTACTCCAATCTATAGAACGATTTCCATCTAATATTATATGAGTCCACCGAGAAATAGAGGACAAGATGGTCATTTTCTGAAAGGAAAAGACTCACAAGAAAATCCTAAACTAGCTATAGACTTTGAGCCTAAAATAGTATCTCCATGATCACTTTTACCAATGCATTGGACTGAACACCCAATTTTTGCATAGATCTCTTCCACACCCAATCATCCAAGTGAAGATCAAATAATACAAAATTATTTGTTTAAAATAATCCCATATGAAGAGTATATATTGTGGAAAACTTTGAGTATGGAACCATTTTACCAGGTGACTTGAAGAGTCTTGTGAAGAAAACTTGAAGTGATTGAAAGGTCTTAAAACTTGATCCAAGGGCAATATATTTAGAGACCACATTTCTTGAAATAATGGATGAGGAAGAAGAGACATCCACTAGCTTTAGCTTCCCAATAGAAGAGACTAGAGGAGATATAAAAATGAATAACATATCTCCTAGCCACCTTCCTACCTTCAAAGGATACCCCATAGAATACCTTGACCTATTTTTATTCAAGTTTGATGTCTTGTGTAGGTCTATGGATTACAAGATGGATGCCCAAAAGTTGAAGTTGTTTTCTTGAACATTGGATGAGTCAGCCCTGCCTGGTTCATCAGTTTAGGGAACAAGTAGATCAAAATCTGAGAGGATATAAAAAGGCTCTTCCTAAAGCAATACCAAGATTTTGGTAGAGCATGGGATTCAAAATAGATCTTGAACATGACATAGAAGGAATGATAATAATTGGAGGAGTATTGGGATAGGTTCAACTTCCATTTGTAGAGATCTCCCCATGCGAAGCTAAAATATAAGTCCCTCAGAAGCATATTCTTAAGAGGAATCAAGAATGAGTCTCTTAAAGCACTAAATATGATTTTTAAAGGAGATGTTTACCAGCATAAGATGTCATACATATAATAATTATGTCATAATTGATATCGAAGAAAAGGTAAAACAACCTCTAGGATCACTAAGTCAACAAACTTAGTCACAAATATAGAGATAGACAACATGCTAGAGGACCTACAAAGTGAAATATTGTCTTCCATTGCACTGCAAATTGATACCCTCCTACTAGCGAAGAAGAAGCAAGAGAATGAGGTAACATTAGCCTACTACTATCCAAAATGCAGAGGAAAGAATGTAAAGAATACATGTCCTAAGGACAATATCAAGGTATGCGTTGTTTTTCAGAACAATCACAAGACTAGACTATATCCACAACTACCAACCGCTAAAGAAAATGCTAAATTTTTAGAAACATATTTTGTTGGGAACTGGAGAAATTGGAAATAGCCCCCTATGGGGAATATGCCAACAGGAATGGCACCTTATGGAGGGGAAAATTACATGCCACAAGGGTAGGTCCAAGCACCCAATATAGTATGGTGGGGATAATCGCCCTAGATGAACGCCCCCCAGGGAGTCTCATTCTCCAATCAGTACCCATGGATGTCATACTAGCAACTATGTCAGCAATGGAGGAACTACAATGTGTGGAATACAATTCCACAAAATATATTCTAGGGTCCACTATAGCAAAGCTTACCAGCTCTCCCTGTAGTGAGACCTACACAACTCCCAACATAGCCCATAGTCAACCCCAATAATAAGATAAACCAGTAAGCATACCAATTGGAAGGTGAGATGTTTTCCATGTACAATATTAGGAACTACAATCTTGTAAAGTTAAGGTCAGGTAGAAAAATAGGATTATAAGCTCCTCTGGTAGAATATGAGGAATATGTACATATTACAATAGGAGAATCACCTCTGGTAGAAGAGGTTGATGAGGAACCAGTTGTTGAGAAAACTGGAGAAGAAGCTCCTCCTTTTCCAAAAATGTTACAGGAGAAAAGAAAGCCAATATAGTCAGATTTCAATATCCTTTCAAGTTTGAGGAACTTGATAGGACAACCCCTCTGTTCCAAGTCATAAGATATGTCCCGATCTACATGAAAGCCATTAGGTAACTATGTTTGAAAAGGCTAAGCCGTAAGCCAACACGGACCATAAATGTAGTAGAGAAATTGGTTGATCTAATGCTTGGAAATACATGTCACCCTAAATATGTAGATCCAGGTAGTCTATTCCTAAATGTGAATATTGACAGCCACTCATTGGCCAACACCTTAGTGGACCTAGGAGCATCCATCAACGTGATGCCACAAGAGACTATGTAGAGGCTTAGGCTTGCAGCCTTGAAGTCTACCAAGACCATTTTGCATCTAGCTAACATATCAACTATATCACCAGAAGGCATGTTGGAATACATCATCATAATGATGGATGCATGGGAATACCCAACAAACTTCCTGGTACTACAGTCCAAGTTTGGACTAGGGGGTTATTCGCTCATCTTGGAAAGGCATTGGCTAGCAATAGTAGATGCTTATATCAGCTGTATAAATGGATAGTTAACCATTTCAAATGGTTAGAATATTAGAAATCTGACCATATGTCCCCTTGCATAGTCTGTTGATGCATTGGGAGAACCTACTTGGAAACAAAATGGTGGAGCATTATCAATGGTGCAACCTATAATAGCATTTATGGAGCTAGAAAATGAGGTTTATGAGGAAAAAATAATTACAAATTTCTTCCATGGGGAATCCTCCCACAACTCTCCAGAGTCACCATTGGTAGGCAACCAAGACCACCATGTCACACAAATTTATATTGATCCTGAAAGAATGTTGAACATTAGTAGTGAGTTAACACCAACTCAGCTGACAATATTAGAGAATATACTAATCAGGCATCAATAGGCTTTTTCCTGGTATTACTCATATATGAAAGGAATCACTCCAAATACTTGTACTCGTCGCATTTACTTGGAATAACAAGTAAGTTCGATTAGGCAGCCACAACGAAGAATGAACTTCGCCATGAAGGAGATAGTCAAGGTAGAATTGTAGAAGCTCCTATCAACTGGATTCATATACCCCATATATGATAATGAGTGGGTGTCACCCCTGCTGGTGGTACCCAAAAAGAATGGGAAGTGGAGGATCTATGTTGATTATAGATGTCTAGATAAAGCAACTAAAAAGGATCATTTACCACTATCTTTTGTTGACCAAGTTCTTATACAGTGGTAGGAAGGAAGTACTTCTCCTTTCTAGATGGATTTAGTGGATACAACCAGATCCAAATCAAAGAAGAAGATAAGGACAAGATAAAATTTACTTATCCATGGGGTACATTTACTTATAGATTCATGCCCTTTAAATTGTGCATTGCACCAGCCACTTTTTCGAGGATAATATTGGGTATTTTTTTTATATGATGAGTGAGGCAGTAGAAATCTACATGGATGACTTCACTGTCTATGGAAAAATATTTGAGGAAGCTATGACCAACCTGGAATGTGTGCTCAAGTGGTATGAAGAGACCAACCTATCCCTAAACAACGAGAAGTGCTTCATGATGATGCAAGAGGGAATCGTTCTGAGACACCACATATTTGAAAGTGAGATTAAAATGGAAAAGAAGAAGATTGAAGTTACTAAAAATATACCTAGTCTGACAACACAGAGAGATATCAGGAGCTTTCTTAGCTTTGTTGGGTATTATAGGATGTTCATAGCAAATTTCAACAATATTGTCAGACCGCTGCATAGTCTGCTATCTAAAAATGTAGAGTTTGTCTGGACAAAGAAGTGTGAACAAGCCTTTCAAAATCTGAATAAGAAGTTGATTATTGCTCCAGTATTGCAAGGCCCAAATTGGGTCATTCCCTTTCATATATACTTTTATGCATCCAAAAAATTTATAGGGGCAGTCCTAGGATAGAATGATGGTGAGGAATTATACGCCATCTATTATGTCGGCAAGCATCTCACTAGGGTTGAGTTCAACTACACTATCACTAAGAAGGAATTCCTTGTAGTTGTCCATACCATCAACAAATTCTACCACTACATCACAAGGTACAAGTTCTTTGTGCACACTAACCATGCAACCATTAGATATTTGATGAACAAACCTATAATTAACGGTAGAATAATCAAGTGGCTTCTACTCCTACAAGAATTTGATTTTACCATCATTAACAAATCAGATAAAGATAATGTAGTTGCAGACTTTATGTTAAGGTTGACACCTCCAGACCATTCAACTATAGAAGATCAATTCCCAGATAAACATATTTTTTCTCTGAGTGAACAAACACCATGGTATGCAGACATGGGTAATTACTTAGCCACTGGTAGAGTACCCCTTGCACTCTCACCCCTAAAAAAAATGACACTAATAGATAAGAGTGCAACCTTCTCATGGATTGATGGTTTCCTGTTCAAAATAGGGTTTGATCAGATCATGAGAAGGTGTGTTGTTGAGCATGAGTTTTCAGAGATCCTTAAAGCCTATCATGATGAACCTTGTGGTGGCCATTTTGTAGGAAAAATGACTGTTTTCAAGATATTACAGACCAGATATTACTAGTCCTTGTTATTCAAGGATGTAGTCAAATATGCAAATCAATGTGATTAGTGACAAAGTATGGGTAAACCAACTTTCAGTGATGATATGCCCCTCTAGCCGCACGTTCACATTGAACCATTCAATAAATAGGGTATAGATTTTGTAGGACCAATCAAACCACAGTCAGAAGGAAAAAGGTACATTTTAGTTTTTAATGATTATGTAACTAAGTGGTTTGAAGTACATGCACTAAGGGATTCCAAGGGGAAATTTGTAGCAGAATTCCTATTTTCACACATCTTCACAAGGTTCAAAGTACCTAGGGAGATCACCACTAATCATGGTCCCCAATTCACCTCAAGATTGATTTAGGAAATCATGCATCAGTATAGAATCAGGCATAACAAGACCACCCCTTATCATCCCCAAGCAAATGGGTAGGTTGAGGTTACCAACTGAGAGTTGGAGAATATCCTCATAAAAATTATACAACACAAAAAATGTTGGACCATGAGGTTACCAGAGGTAGTATGGGCCTATAGGACTGCATGGAAAATAATTACTGGTTTCACACCCTTCCAATTGGTGTATGGAAATAATGCAATGATGCCCATTGAGTTTGAAATCAGAACCCTCAGGACTATAGTAGAATTGAACCTCAGTCTGGATGATGCATAAAAAGAGAGAATTCAATAACTGAATTAGTTGGATGAACATCGATTATATGATCTACATAGGACATAGGTCATCCAAAGATATAAGGCACAATGGCACGACCACCACATTAAGCTCAAGTAGTTTAAAGTAGGAGAGTGAGCACTATTGTATGATTCTCGATTTCAGGAGCGAAAGGGCAAGCTCATGCAATGATGGATGGGGCCATACAAAGTGATTAAACTGATCAATAATGGTGTTGTACGCATTAGAACCACTGATGGTAGCAACACCATACTGATATTCAATTATCATAGACTACAGCCTTACCACGTATCAGAAAATCTTGTGATGGAGTCTAAGATAGGTATGGGGGAGACCCCATCTAATAAATTTTTTTTATTTTTCAGCAACTAGTGGATAATAATGTCCATAAAAAAATAATTTATTCTTTTATTTTTCTTTTCTTTGCTTGTTTTTTTATTTTGCATGTACAGTACTCTGATCACAATCTGTAGGCAGCCTGGGAAACCTAGGTCTATCAAGCACAAATTCCACTAACCTACATCTTACTACTTTTTAGTTTTTTTTTATTTTTTGCTTTTGCAGGTATGATGCCCTGAATGCACATTGTAGGTAGCCTAGGAAACCTAGGCCTAATAGGCATAGGATCCATGAACCTACATGATTTTTAGTTTTATAGGATTAAAAGCTTGATTTTACCTACTGTTGGCATTTTGCAACATGTCATATTTTTTTATTGTAATCCAAAGACATTTATGATTGAGTTTTTTTAACTCAGTTATTTTGTTTATATAGTTTTTTCAATTCTCTGTAAACTTTCATTTTGCAAAATAAATTAACCCCAAATTGTGACTTGGAAATCCACTTCAGATTCACTTCGTCAAATTATCCACAATAGCAGTTGAAAAATTAAAAATGATTTCACTTCAGAGGTGAAGCAGCAGTAAGAAATTAAAGGCAGTGAAATCAAAGAAAATATAAAAAAAAGACAAAAGAAAATCGGCTAAGTGGAGAATGCAAACGCATTCGCCTCATTGGAGGGTCGAACGTAACGTTCGTCCATTGGAAAGGCGAACGCACCCCAAAAGAGGAATGCACCAAAAAAAATGAGAATAAAGAGAACGCATCGCGTTCGCCCCTTAAGTGGGACGAACGTAGTGTTCGCACCTCATTTGGGCGAACACGATTTCAATATGCATCATGATCGCTTTAAAGTATTCACGATGGATCCATTAATTATTTTTAAAGGCGAATGGCATGGAGAGATAAAGTTTGGGTGACGGTAATTTTTAAATGGTTTTCACCCTTATACTCAGGTAAAAGGGGTGAACATCATGATAGATGCGGCAAGGATATTTTGAAGACGAATGTTATTTATTTTTTAGCATATGTGATTAAATTTCTCCAGAGGCATGAGTAGAATTAAATGCAGCAAATTTTAATTATTAATTGCCATCATCTTCAGAAATTTTAGAGCTTGATTTTTCTAGTTGAAGATTTACTTCGGGTAACTGCTGAATTTTAATGTTGGTGGTGAAGTGGAAGCATTTTTGTCATTTTCAAGAACATCTTCTCGAATGTTTTACTCCCTCTCCAAAGCAAATTGAATATGGAGTAAATTGTTGAAGCTCGTGTTTGATTTCCAAGAAGATGGAGGTGACTCAAATTTAATGATACGATGTTTGAATGCCATCATCTCAAATCATTTTCAGGATCGTGTCTACCGACAAAATATTTTCAAGAAATGATGACTCATTTGATGTATTCAATGAAAGAGGCGCAAACCTTTATAAATACTAAGAAAAATTTCATTGTAAGTTGTTGGAAAAAATAGATATCCTACGAGAAAACACTTCAAGTTCTATACAGTAATAGTGAATTCAAAATATTTGGATTTGTAAATGACTTGGTGCATTGTGGTCTTCTACATTATGCATTTCTTTTACACAGTTAGCTTTATTATTTGCTGTTAGATTTAAATTTTGCAAGTTGGATTTAAATATTGCAAGTGAGAGAGTGAGTGTTGGAGTGTTGATCTGAAGATTATATGTGTGAAGTTGTACGGAAATTCTGTTGTTTGATCATCTATTTGCATGTTATTTTCAGCTTGGTGTGGATTCTTGCTATTAATCTATTCCCATCCTACACAGTCGGCTTGTGGCCATATTTCCCATTTCTTTCTATATTTTTCAATTTCTTTTCTGCATCCCTAGTCTTCAACCATTTTAGAATTAGTAAGGGAACCAACCCTCTCTAGAGATTGACACGGGTGACATCTCTTTCCTCCGGTCTTTCAATGTTGGTCGTGTCTAGGGCGCACAAACGCAATTTTGTATGATTAGGCAGATATTTGACCAACAGTTTTTTTTTTCTCTTTTTCTTCTTTTGTTTTATATGAAGAGGTTCGCCCCCATGAGGGGTGAACATGACGTTTGTCCCTCCAATAGGGCGAACTTCTTAACTTAAAATTTTTTAATTAATTTCTTTTTTAAATAATTTGTTTTTTGCTTAGAAAAAGGAACGTAAGTTTTCTTTTTTGCTTTTTTTTTTTAGAAGGATGATCATTTGCCTCAAGAGGGGCAAACATTTTTCTAAGGGGGGAGATGAACACAATGTCGTTCCCCTTTTTTTTGTCTTTTCTAAATTTTACAAAGCATTTTTTTTTTACAAACGGATAAATTTAAAAATAAATATGTACAAATTTACAAAGGTACCTCATTACGATTCCGTCACTGGATAAAAACCTTTAAATGAAGGCCATTCACCGAATTGGAACATCCCATCCTTCCATATCTTGCATATGATAAGCATTGGGTGAGTTCACAGTAGAGATTCGAAAAGGGCCCTCCCAGATAGCGTCAAACTTGTGATTCTCTTTAGGCTTGGCCTTCTTTGCATTTCACTTGAGGACCAAATATCCAACTTGAAAACTATGTTCAATTGTCTTCTTTCGAAGCCATTTTTGCATCTCCTTATTATGTATGGCAAACTCCTGGTAGGACATTTCTCTATCCTCTTCCAACTGAATCAACTGTGCCAATCATGCACTCAAGGGATTAAACTCTTCATATTCCTCCTGAAATAGCTACAATGTCTAAAGGATCGGAAGCTCAATGTGAGCAGGTAGGACTGCTTCTTTCCCGTACACCAATGCATATGGAGAATTTTTAATGGACTTTTTGACTAAAATGAGATCTGCCCAAAGTGCTTGATTCAATAGCAAATGCTAGCTCCGTTTGTTGTTTCCCAATGTCCTTTTCAAAATTCTCAACAAATTCTTATTAGTAGATTCATCCAAGCCATTTCCTTACGGGTAATAATTGGACGAAGTCTTGAGATAAATCCCATATTTGCTGGCGAACTCCATGATCTTCGCTCCAATAAATGGAGTTCCATTATCTGTGACAATTGATTTCGGGACACCGAAGCGAGTGATGATTCCCTCCAGGAAAGATATTACAGTTGCTTGATTAACTTTCTTAGTAGGAATGGCCTCCGTCCATCGGGTAAAGTAATCAGTTGTTGTCACAATGTACTTATGCTCTACAGAAGAATGTGGTTCAATAACTCCCACAAAGTCAAGACCCCACTGCTAAAAAGGTGCTTTGACTTGAATCAGGCGAAGAGGCAATGCCCCTTTCCTGATTCGTCCAACATATCATTGACAACTATCGCAGTGTGTACTTATCTTATGGGCAAATGTCCTTCTAAAAACTAAAAACCAAGAAAGAAAAAAAATTAAAAATTAAAAAAAAAAAACCAAAAAAAATAATAATCATTAAAAAGTAAACAAACTTGATGTTCGCCCCATGACGTTCACCCCCTACCATGGGCGAACGCCCATATAATAATACCAAAGAACAAAAAATTAAAAACTTAAAATTTTTAATGTAAAAAAAATTAATAAAAAAAATATTAAAAAAAAAAATAACCTTTAAAAAAAGAAAAAAAAGAAGCGCCCAAGCATGGGCGCTTCCCCATTAATAAAAGGGAGCGCCCATGCTTTGGGCGCTCCATTTTAAAAATAAAAATTTAAATTTTATTAAAATTAACTAAAATTAATAAAAATAATAATAATAATAATAATTAAAAGTAAAAACAAAAAACTTTAAAATAAAAGGAAAAATAAACACTAAAATATTGATTGCCCATTTCCATGGGCAACCAAACTTTAAAATATTTAAATAACAATATAAAAAATATAAAAATAAAAACTATAATAAAATATTAAAAAATAATAAAAAAATATGTTAATAAAACTATAAAAAACATGCTTTAACTTTTTTTAAAGCAGTTTTAAAAAAAAAAAAAAGGCAAGGAATCAAAGTCTTTAAAAGGAGAGCCTCCACCCCTGTTTCATCAAGCAGATTAGAAGTGTTCTGAAGGAGAAGCAGATTTAAGTGAGCAAACATTCTTTTTTATTTCCGAGATTTAGTGCAGACATATTGCCCCTCTCAAGACGTGGCAACTACTGGAAAGCATGTAGACCAGCAAAATTTTTCTTTCTCAGGGAAGCACAAGGAGCATCTAATTGGTTCAAGTGGCCAAATTATTTTTTCAAAACAAGCTTCTATAGCCAGGGCATGGTCTACGACACAGTTATGCAACCAAGGTAGACACTTTTCTCAAAGCCGACTAAGTAACTCAGTATTTATTGCGATGGTTGAAAACACATCTATTTAAACAAGACGAGGTAACCCTTACAGTTATTCTTTTTAATTTTTCCTATGACCGTGTGTTTCAAGGGATTATTGTAAAAGTGCTCAGAAAGTGTGCGGGAAATTTGCTCAAAGTTTTTTAATAAAAATGGGAAGGCATGGCAAGGAGACTCAAGAATTTTCAAAATCTTCAGAACCAAAGAAGTCAAAAATAAGGGAAGTGACTACGAGGTCCAAGAAGGCTCGAAAAAATGATTATGTTGATTTGGACCCGTATGAAGATTCGATGGCTGGAATTAGTGACTGCATCATCACTCACAAAGGAGTAGAAAAATTATGGCAAAATGTCGAATTTGCAGTGCAACAGGGATTGACATCAAAATTTTGGTTAATAGTACCTTATCACTCACTGCTTTTTTGGTATTTATGCCCTCTAGTACATCCTTGTCCCAAGCTTGTGTTGCTTGTTGCCAGATATTATGATCCTTCAACCAGGGCTATCAGGAATGCGAAGAGGAAAGTTCTTTTTACCATTACTCCCTATGAAGTCCGAGAAGCTTTTGCCTATGGGTTACAGCCTCCCGACTATGGAGTCCATAAGAAGATGCATATTGATGAACAAGAAGACAAATATGTCTCCACTATGGCCATGCGTCAGTTTATGGAGACTCAGATGATTAAAGATCCACCAATGGGACAACTTTCGAACCTGCCTAGACCACTGAAAGATTTTAAAATCTTGGATATTTATTCCATGCTAGCATGGGTTGTGGGTTTACCCTCATATGATACAATTCACAAGTGGTAGGCAGTTGTGGCATAATACATTTGTCGTGTAGAATTTTATTCTCCTTCCACCATGAAACAAGGCACCAATCCAATTTTCTTTGATTGGGCTGATTATATTTCACGGAGATTAAATTCGCAACTAGAGAGCTTGCAGACTAGAGCAGATAAATCTTTCAAGCATACTTCATTTTTGGTATGGCTTTTCTTCTTCCAACTGCAACGTCGTTTTCCTTTTATTATTGTTTCGACTACAAATGAAAAGGATGAGCCTTTACCGGTTTACTAGTGGACTTCTATTTTATTGAAAAAGAATCTTGTTATAGCTTTAATAGTTTGTTTTTGGGATCAAAAATTGAGTTGCTTTGTGGTACCTGTGAAAGAGTGCCACGAGAATTGAAAGATATAGTGGTTACTCAAGAAAAGGGTGACATTTTTCTGCTTACCCAAGGTGTGGTCGTGAGAATTTTTGGTTTCATGGGTAAGTCGTTCTTACTGCCATATTTTGCTACAGAGCATGTTTTTGCTATGTAAGTAGTGTGCCAATCAGATTACGTGAATAACATATATGGAGTTGGACACGAGAGCAAGACTACATGTAATATGTCATTTCATTTTGGTGGCATAACAGTGAGTCAAGTTGGACAGAATCGTCTTCTCACCATTGCATTGCAGGATCTAGGGCTGATTGAGTTACCACAGCATTGGAGGTATGATCCTTTAGATAAGTTTAAAGAATTTTTCAAAATGAAATCATTTCATTGTTGTCCTCGACCGGACATTGAGCGTAATCAAAATAATTTTAATGGGTCGTACATGAATTGGCATATTGAGAAAATGGCTACACTTCCCCCTTGGCATGACTGCTATGAGCAGGAAGTAGAGTACAGGTCTCAAACTCCTCTGTCAAGTTTGTTTGACCAAGTAAAATCTAGTAAGCCCGAATGGTCCGAAGAGAAGATAATGAATTGGTGGATAATGAGAGTTCACCGTGGAAAACCTACAACTGCTTACGGGCTCAAGCTTGATGATGCCTTTTTAGCGGTTTATGATAAATATGTGGATTCATACCAGCCAGTTGCTTTCACCAATATTTTACCATACAGTTTTCAAAAGTTAGAAAGTGGTGAAAGCGAGATAGAAGAACACCATCCATTGATCATAGAAGAAACTCCTAAGGAAGAGGAACCACAATACGTGTTTCAATGAAGATCTCAACGGGCAAAGCAAAATATAGAGGAAGCACCAAAGCCAAAAAAAGTGATGTACAATAAGTGCCACTATTTCCCAAGGTGGCTAAGAAATCAAGGACTGGTGCCATCACTATTTCTTCAGGTGATGTTGTAGTTACTATGACTGTTGTAACTTTTGTTGTTTCGATGATAGTTGTTAGTGCTCCCATGGTGACTGAGGTTCCAATAGAGGTGGCACAAATACTTTCGATGATCCAAGGACAAAAGGAAGACCAACCATTGGAACCACCCCAAGAGAAGGTCATGGAGACCCAAACAAATATTGGGGAGGTAGCACTGGAGCAACAAGAAGAGGATTTTGTGTAGCCCCTTCTATCACCACATCACACGGTGCTTGCACCCAAAGGTATGTCTTCTCTCCCTTATTCTTCTTCTATTTTGGAGCAAGTAGTGACTATGTCAGTTTCACTTCCATTAGTTTTTGTGTCCATTTCTCCACCCTTCGGTATGCCCTCCATATCCCTTCCACTTTCTTCATCCACCATTCCCAAAGTCACTACTGCTCCTTCTTATGTCCCCTTTTCTTTACCCTCCCTTTATTTTAGTTCATATGCATCGAGACCAAATCCATTTTTGCGTTCATCCCCATCTATCACATCTACCATTTCTATTGAAGCTGTAAGTACACAAGATCCTTCCAGGGTGAGAGTAACTGTAGTTAAAACCAGTTTACCCATCCATTCCACCACTTCTAACCACCACATTATTTTCACAGCCTAATCGCTCTGAGCCCTCATTACCTTCACCCTATTTTTAGAATTACAATATTTGCATGACATTCAGGTGGCATCCAAGCAGTCAGATGTAGAGAAAATCAACCGAGCACATTTGAGTTCATCCCAATGGTTGAAAATCAAGTGGTGAAAGGAAGCTCTCGAACTAGCACGTCCTCTAAAGAGGGTCACTTTTGATCTTGTTGCAATGGAGGCTCATATCACCAAGATTACTCCATTGGTTCAGAAACCGCAAGGAGAATTGTTGCCAGACGAACTTATTTTTGAGACCATCATAGAAGACCTCACAAAGATTGATCCTATGGAAAATATGGGTAATATTCAAGTGGACATGAGTTCATTTTACCTACATAGTGAGCATTACAAAAAAAAATACTTTTATCATGTTGACAAGATCATTGAACTTGAAACCGCCTTGGCTAAGAGTAAAGCATAGGAGGAAAAAACTACTACAAAAAATGAGCATTTTAAAGCGATAGGTTGGAGTGCACCTGAAAGAGAGAGATGCAGTACGCATTGGGATCCACAATCTTCACCAGACGCTTGAAGCTATCTAGAGTCATTTGGCAGAGAAAGTTGTGCAGGCTACAAGTTTTTCTCGTGATAACATCAAGGAAATGCGTCTTCGCTCCGCACAAAGTTGTGAGAAACTAGCTCCTGAAGTAGTTCAAGTGTTGCACTATCTATGGGTGGCTCATCTACATATACAAATGGGACAACAAATAATTGATAACATGAAGGAGTTACTATCGCCCCATATGGAGATGGCAATAAAAATACAGGCCTTGGCGAATTCCACTATGTATGTGAAACCTTTGAGCGCGATGGATCATTCTTGGTCAGCTGCAAAAGTCACACTGCGCAGTTATTTTTAGTAGATGGATCTAATGTGAGAGAGTCAAAAAATTCTCAATGCCATAGAGTGGGAACATACTATTTCAATGACTCATCTTGATGCTCTACATGACATGGGTTTTCCAGAATTTATTGATGAACAAGGTGAACCTCTTCCACAAGCACAATTGGAAGCAGCATGGAAGCAGTTTGTTGAAGATACTTTGGAGATTGATGCCTGGGAAGAGCCAATCATAGATGTTTAGGTCTTGCCTTTCATGCAGAAGTATACTCGTATGGAGCTTTCACTTTTTGAGTTAGCCCAACGAGCAAGGCACCTGAGTTTGGAAGATATTCAAAATTTGTGCTTTGTATATGAGTCCCTGAGCACTCCTTATTTGTTTACCACATAGGCATGGGATGCCACGGTTGTAGTTTATGAGGTTACTTCTAAGGCCCTCAAAGAACAAGTAGAGCTATAAAAATAATCAGAAGCTGTTGCGAAAGCAAATGAAGAGGAGGAGCGTCATCAAACATCTACATCAAAAGCACCAGCCAAGGAGGTTGGAAAGAAGACTCAAGATCACCCAATGGATTAAGGCCTGGGATCGCTTGCATCCATGCGAGTTGGATACCTCGAGAGCCACCAAAAATATTGGCATTTTGCAACATGTCATATTTTTTTATTGTAATCCAAAGACATTTATGATTGATTTTTTTTAACTCAGTTATTTTGTTTATATAGTTTTTTCAATTCTCTGTAAACTTTCATTTTGCAAAATAAATTAACCCCAAATTGTGACTTGGAAATCCACTTCGGATTCACTTCATCAAATTATCCACAGTAGTAGTTGAAAAATTAAAAATGATTTTGCTTCAGAGGCGAAGTTGCAATAAGAAATTAAAGGCAATGAAATCAAAGAAAATATTTAAAAAAAGGGAAAGACAAAAGAAAATCGGCTAAGTGGAGAATGCAAACGCGTTCACCTCATTGGAGGGGCGAACGTCACGTTCGCCCATTGGAAAGGCGAACGCACCCCAAAAGAGGAATGTGCCAAACAAAAAAGGAGAATAAAGAGAATGCATCGCGTTTGCCCCTTAAGTGGGGCAAACGTAGTGTTCGCCCCTCATTTGGGTGAACACGATTTCAATATGCGTCATGGTCGCTTTAAAGTATTCACGATGGATCCATTCATTATTTTTAAAGGTGAATGGTATGGAGAGATAAAGTTTGGGCGACGATAATTTTTAAATGGTTTTCACCCTTACACTCAGGTAAAAGGGGCGAACGTCATGATAGATGCGATGAAGATATTTTGAAGGCAAATGTTGTTTGTTTTTTAGCACATGTGATTAAATTTCTCCAGAGGCATGAGTAGAATTAAATGGGGTAAATTTTAATTATTAATTGCCATCATCTTCGACAATTTTAGAGCTTGATTTTTCCAGTTGAAGATTTGCTTCGGGTAACTGCTACAATTTAATGTTGGTGACGAAGTGGAAGTATTTTTGTCATTTTCAAGAACATCTTCTCGAAGGTTTTACTCCCTCTCCAAAGCAAATTGAATATGGAGTAAATTGTTGAAGCTCGTGTTTGATTTCCAAGAAGATGGAGGTGACTCAAATTTAATGATATGGTGTCTAAATGCTATCATCTCAAACCATTTTCAGGATCATGTCTACCAATAGAATATTTCCAAGAAATGATGACTCATTTGATGTATTCAATGAAAGAGGTGCAAACCTCTATAAATACTAAGAGAAATTTCCATTGTAAGTTGTCGAAAAAAATAGATATCCTGCGAGAAAACACTTCAAGTTCTCTGCAGTAATAGTGAATTCAAAACATTTGGATTTGCAAATGACTTGGTGCATTGTGGTCTTCTACATTACGCATTTCTTTTATACAGTTAGCTTTATTATTTGTTGTTAGATTTAAATTTTGCAAGTTGGATTTAAATATTGCAAGTGAGAGAGTGAGTGTTGGAGTGTTGATCTGAAGATTACATGTGTGAAGTTGTACGAAAATTCTATTGTTTGATCATCTATTTGCATGCTATTTTTAGCTTGGTGTGGATTCTTGCTATCAATCTATTCCCATCCTATACAATCGACCTGTGGCCATATTTCCCATTTCTTTCCGCATTTTCCAATTTCTTTCCTGCATCCCTAGTCTTCAACCATTTTAGAATTAGTAAGGGAACCAACCCTCTCTGGATATTGACATGGGGGACATCTCTTTCCTCCGGTATTTCAATGTTGGTCATGTCTAGGGTGCACAAATGCAGTTTTGTATGATTAGGCAGATATTTGACCAAAACCTACCTATAGGGGATAATCACAATCTGTATACGCATGCGGGTGTGAAAATGCCCATCTGCATGTTCGAACAAGCAACTGTTGATAGATTTTATGAAGAATGAAGTGTTGAGAAGCTTGATCAACTAAGAAGTGTTGAATGCAAACACACCAGCAGATGCTAACTTTTTAGCTATAGGGAGGTACCTAAATCCCATTGAAAAGTCTCGTATATGAATAATGGTACCTAATTCCCATCAAAGCACCCAGTCCAAAAGTTTATCAAGCATCAAATTGATACATCTCTTCCATCCATTGGAGATAGGTGCATGTCATCGAGTAATCTGATGTCAGTATCCAATATGCATAATGAATTTAGGTGCCTAACTCCCGTTAGAAAGGTGCCTATCTCCCTTGTATCTGGAGGAAGGTTCCTAACTCCCATTATAAAGGTGCCTAATCTCGTGTATCTAGATAAAGGTGCCTAACTCCCATTAGAAAGGTGCTTAACTCCTGTGTATCTGAAGTAAGGTGCCTATCTCCCATTAGGAAGGTGTCTGACTCCCATGTACCTAAAGCAAGGCGCTTATCCACATTCCAATTAAGGTACCTATTTCTTAGAAAAATGTGTCTACATTCCATTTAAGCACCTATATATGATATAAATAATTCGACGACATTGCAAAATGGTCAAGCCACATCAACATCTCACATGATAGAAAGGTAAAAAAAAATTGTGAGAAATCATTGCAAACCCCATGGAAGATTTCAACATGTTCTAAAGCAATCAACATAGGGATTTGTGTCATCCTACGTAGACCACTGATATTTCTTATTTTTATCACAAAACTTCAAATGAATACTTATTGCAGTACCCAAGAAGAACAGTCCAAATAAAATTCTCACATGGGAATACGTAGTTGTTACAGTTATCATGAAATAATGAATCATAACACTCCATGATCATCATCATGCCTGATACGCACAGATCAACAATAAGGTATGTATGCGATGTTTTGGTTAGATACACATAATTTTCATAATTAGAACATTTTTTAAATTAGTGTTGTCACAACATTGGAAAAAAACACCCAACCACCAATCACCTACTCTATCCAAGGTGACATGTCAAACACCAGTTGGGAAAAACTACCCTCATAGTCCTCCATACAAAACTTAACGAGCCTACCTACACAAAGGAAGAGGCATATTCATGCAGTTGCAGATAAAAATTAGAAATGATAAAACAAGTTACAGATAAACCCAAAGAATGGAAGGAAGTTGCAGAAGCAGATACAAGTTGAATTCTCTACAATGGGAGGGAAGTCCACGAACCATAGTTAGAATAACAAACCCTACAATGTGGCAGGGATTAACAAAGAGGTTCGAGTCCAATTCGAAGCTACCAGGTGAATGAACTATTATCGCCTGGCCAGCCAAAACTAGGACTTGCAAGCGACAGGGGAGATCGTTGCATCTGTAGATAAGGAAGTTTCTTGACTGCGCAGACTAGAAATTCTAGTCACAAAGGATTATGTTGCTACTGTAACTGATCTCCCTCAAACAAGGGACCATATTTATAAGGAATATTCCCTGACTGAGTGCATAGAAAAACTCCTTGGGAACTTGCCAACAGAATTGACATGCTCAGGATTGCCAAAGCATGATCTCTTGGAGCTCTGTAAATAGATTTTTTATCAGGTGATTAGGTTCTTTACTTGCACAAGAAAGTATACGCACCTGAACGTCAACCACATGAGGTTCCTGAGCCACCTATTGCATGGAGTGAATATTAACATCTTGTCCTACCTAGCTCATTGATGAGTGTCAAATTGGCACATATTTTATGCAAGGATTATCTATTTTCTATCTACAAATCATGGAAGTAAATGTGTTTTAATGATTATTTTTACCTTATTTATGTGATTTATCAATAAATTTGATGAATGAGGTTTAAATGATAAATGTTCATATTTTACACAAATTGTGCGAAGTTTTGTATGTTTTTGGTATTAGAACAATCACATGTAATATTGCAGCAAAATACAGGTCATACATTGAAGGAAGGATGAACCAATATCGTGCAAATATATTTGAGGAGACACGTGGATGCGCGCTACGAAAGGGTGCTACGAAAACCTGGAAAAATCTACGAAAAAACCTATTTCGCATAATAAAAATGCCACATAAGCTATGGCTTGGTCAAACACCACGTGGGCAGCTAAAAGAATCAAGCACAAAAGGTTTCAAATTCCACATGGGCGGTTAGAAGAATCAAACATGGGTGACTCATCATTTATTTGGGGCATATAAGTTGTTAGGAGATTACGTGAATATTTGTAATAAATGTGTCCTTCCCTAAAAGAAAGGATAAAAGTTGTTAGAAAAAGTCTAAATCAATGGTTATATTGTTACGTAGCTATCCCACTAAGTCAAATATGGCATTATGTTGTTATATTAGTTCTTGTATTGCCACTTGGACCAATTAGGATATTTATTGAGTCCAAGTAGGTTAGGAAATGTGTTAGTATTAGATTATTCTTGTTAGAATATAGTTGTTGCATTATCAAGTCCACACCACATGGAGAAATACGTGGAGTTATATTCAGAATTGTCCAAGCGATAATATATATTCCATAGGAGACATTTGAAAAGGTCTGGAGAGCTAGAGAGCTAATGAAAAAATGTCTAAGTTGTGATTATTTCTAATGTAATCCCCTGTATACAATTTTTGGAAAATTTGGATGCACAACCATGTACATTTGAGGTTTCAGTAATAAAGCAACAATATTTTCTTCAGAATATGGTAACTGTGTCAATTAATTTCTTTTCATTTTGCTTGCTTTGGTAACTTTCATTTATTTTATTTTTGCAATTATGAAATAATTAAGTATTAGATTAATTAAATGAGAGTAGATTACTGAAGTTAAAGTAAAGTAGAAAATAGGGGAAGGGGTTAACACTAACCTTCCGGAGGCAGGGCCCACTCCAAAAGGTTAGTCCCTAAATCTCTTCCCCCCGGTAAATAGAGTTAGAATGTAGAATAAGTTTTAAAGCATAAACTTAATTAAATTGCATAATAAATAATTATGAATTATACTATGCATCATTAAATCATACATGGATCCATACATATTCATATAGATTAAATCATAACTTGCATTTTATTTTCATTCATGCATAATCTAACTTTCATTTGCAAACACTTGAAACTAAAAGAAATTTGAACTAAGCTTAGCATTGATCCTTACGGTATAAGCTATACTGGATTGTTATTATTTAAATCTAACGTTGATTACCCTCGGATTGATAAATTTAAATGTAAGCTACTACAACCGATCATTTTGGCGTCGTTTACAGGGAGAGTAGTGTTGTAGTGATTAATCAGAAAAGTTTTTGGTAGTGCAAAAAGAGAAGCTTACTTGTATGTGAAAAGGGGTACGTATGATACCTTGGTGTGCATATGAGTCAGAGTGGCCCATGATGGTTCCAACAAGCTCCTTCGTTTGACACTGCCAGGTTCATTTTTCTTGAGGAATCAGTTTTACTACTTTCTTAATTAGAATTTTATTTCTGCAAATTTCCTACTTTGGGTAATTATTATTGTTTAGTTGACTTAGGATTTATGAGAAAAAATAGGAAGTAGGAGAACGCTGAAAAAGAAACCTTAATTTTTATAGTAGGAAGTAGTTACGTTGAGTGACACAACTATAATGAAATCCCTCTTGATAATCAAAGAAATAGTAATAGTTTACCTTTTATTTCTGCAAATTTCATTTTCTGCAAAATTTTATGCTTTGGGTAATTATTATTGCTTAATTGACTTAGGACCTATGAGAAAAGACAGGAAGTAGGTGTACGCTGAAAGAGAAACCCTATTTTTTATAGTAGGAATTAGTTACGTTGAGTGACACAACTGTAATGAAATCCCCCTAATAATCAAAGAAGAAGTAATAGTACCTTTTATTTCAGAAAACTTTACTTTTCCTGTAATATTTCATTTTGTTCCTAATATGCTAAAGTTGGTTGTATAAAGATTCATAGGAACGTGAGTCGCATCTAATTTTTAGAAAAATATTAGGATTAGCATGAAATTTTATTTCAATTGTTCTCTATTGTATTAAGGATGGTTATAAACTCAACTATTGTGATTTATATCTAAACTTGATTACAGTAGAATTAAAATAGAAAACCAAAATCAAAACCCGAACAAAACCAAAATAAAAGAGAGAGAGAGAGAGAGAAGAATAAAATGTAGGTTGCTAGATGGTGGAAAACAATCTACTACAATAAACCTCTAGGAATTATTACAAAAAAATATTATTATTATTAGAAATGATAATAATAATAATAAATATATATATATATATATAATAAAAATAAAATAAATATAAAATATATTTATATATATATATAATAAAATAAAAGTAATAATAATAATGAAATAAAATAGAGGTGTTATAGAGGACTGAATCAACAAAACTATAAAGTAGGTAGGACAAACATATTGTATCATGAGAATTTTAATTAGAAAATATTTAGAAGTGATGCAGTAAAACTCAAAGCCTATTGACAATTCAAAAAAAAAATCATACACCACCTTAGTATTTTTGAACAACAAACAACAACCATTGAATAATTTCTCTCTCCTATAAAAAAATAAAAATTAAAAAAAAATATGCTTCCTTTGTTTCATCATGAAGTTTCTATATCTGCAATATTTCCATCTTATTTTCATCAATTTTCAGTCTCAATGTTTCAAAAATAGCCCAAGAGGTATTTCTTTAAAAGAGTTTATAGGAAAATGACTATCATATGTTGCATAATACCTTGTTTGCTAGATAAAATCTGGATGTTTTTCAATTACTCAAACAACATTAGTGTTTTGAGAAATTTTCATTGAAATTCAAGCAATCTTTTGATGTTGTAAGTCATTCCTAGTCAATCAAACTTTTTCTTGGACTAGACACATTTGAACATTTAAAAATATTGTGAGATGTGGAGAGATTGACTCACATATTACTATTGCCATAAGTGAATAATTTCCCTTGCTTATCCATCTATGCGCATGGTCTAGAGTACTACTGAATTGGCAAAAGGACAAGCTCATCCTTCACCCCTAAATAGAAAAAGAAGAAAATGAGAAGAATAGTAAGGATAGGATCAAATTCCCATCAGGACTTTGATAGAGTGGTTGGGAATCCAACTCCCCAAAATTCTTGCTCCAAAAAAAAAAATTCCTTGCTCCTCATCTAATCAAGCAAGTATCCCAAAAAGTATCTTCTTGCTTCTCATAAAAATATGCAAGAACCCCAAAAGCAATAAAAATCCCTTGCTCCCTCTCAAAATGAGCAAGTATCCCAAAGAAAAGTTAAATAAGGGTAAAAGAGCTTGAATCCCTAGAATTCTTAGTATCTTGAACACCATGGGGTACTCTCCATTAAAGTATCCTTACACAGTAGCACTAAGTCTGGACAAGACCTATGGATGCTCATAGATAAGCTAGCTTGTTGGCATAAGTGATCTTTGTTGTTACTCAATCCTCACTCATAATGGTAAATGAATACTCACTGCACACACAGTTGGTCCTTGAGGAAGCTTGAAAACATTAGGATAAATTTAACACCATGATGATTTATGAAATGAATAGATGAAATTGTTTAAAAAATCACTAGGATGTTTGAAGTCTTTGAGAAATAACTCTAGAATATCCTGAGCAAGCAAAAGTCAAAAGCAAATTCCTACAATTCATTTTCTCCTACCAAAATATGGCTTTCATCTCTCAAAATCTTGTATCTTTTAACAGAAGCCATCATGATATCCGAATATCTATTCCATTTTTTAAGATGATTGAAAATACTCCAAGTCTTTGATAGATATCTATTTTTGTATACATTGATGATTGATATCAAGCTTTATAATCATTATTTTTCTCTCACTTGGATACTCCTTAATGAAAATTCAGGAAGCACAATCACAAAAATTATAATAAACCCCCATAGATAAAACTCATTATTATATTATCCACCAATATAAATAAAACACCCTTCATCTTATTTTGGCTATATAGCCAAAATTATAGTTTGGGGGGGAGGTAAATAAAGGTATACGAAGTTCACAATACAATTTGGGGGGAAGAATCAGGTAAAGTATTTTCTCAACTCTAACAATTGTAGTTTCTGTAGATAGCTTCTGTAGTGATCTTCCGTAAACATCTTCTATAAACACCATCCATAGACAGTGTCTGTAGTGCGTTTCTTGGAAATTTCACTAAGTGTTGAGATTTATATTGGCCCTTCGAAAAAAAAATAAAATAAAATAAATAATAATAATAAAATATATATATATATACAATAAATAAATAAATAAACTTTAAAAGTTGATTTAAATTTTATGTCATATATATAATGATGTTCTTATTGTTAGTATGGGTTATAAGTCTTATTTATGCATAGCTTTGATATACATCTAAATAAGTCCAAGGAGCACTATTGACTTTTGCATTGGAAAGCGGGTTTAGATAGATAGAAGTTGGAATATTGTTGTTATAGGAGGTGATTAGACTAAAATAAAACACATACTCATTGTATGATTTATAGTACCTTCTTGTTTCAATTTATTTCATTTGAAAAAAAAAAGGTAATGATGGTAATCCCAATCTAGCCAAATGATAATTTGCATGTATATCGCATTCCAAAGGAAATATTGTTTAAAATGGAATATCAAGGTAAAGGCTTGGATTTACATGAACAAGGCATCAATCATCCACTATAGACCAAATTTTGGATTTATGCAACCGTTATAACTACAGATTTTATCCATTAAGATTGTTGTATTAATCATGTGTGCATGAGGACATGCACTTCCTTCAATTTGGGGGAATGATGAGTGTCAAATTGGCACATATTTTATGCAAGGATTATCTATTTTCTATCTGCAAATCATGGAAGTAAATGTGTTTTAATGATTATTTTTACCTTATTTATGTGATTTATCAGTAAATTTGATGAATGAGGTTTAAATGATAAATGTTCATATTTTACACAAATTGTGCGAAGTTTTGTATGTTTTTGGTAGTAGAACAATCACAGGTAATATTGCAGCAAAATACAGGTCATACATTGAAGGAAGGATGAACCAATATCGTGCAAATATATTTGAGGAGACACGTGGATGCACGCTACAAAAGGGTGCTACAGAAACCTAGAAAAATCTATGGAAAAAACATGTTTCGCATAATAAAAATACCACATAAGCTATGGCTTGGTCAAACACCACGTGGGCAGCTGAAAGAATCAAGCACAAAAGGTTTCAAATTCCACATGGGCGGTTAGAAGAATCAAACATGGGTGACTCATCATTTATTTGGGGCATATAAGTTGTTAGGAGATTACGTGAATATTTGTAATAAATGTGTCCTTATCTTAAAAAAAGGATAAAAGCTATTATAAAAAGTCTAAATCAATAGTTATATTGTTATGTAGTTATCCCACTAAGTCAAATATGGCATTATGTTGTTATATTAGTTCTTGTATTTCCACTTGGACCAATTAGGATATTTATTGAGTCCAAGTAGGTTAGGAAATGTGTTAGTATTAGATTATTCTTGTTAGAATATAGTTGTTGCGTTATCAAGTCCACACCACATGGAGAAATACATGGAGTTATATTCGGAATTGTCCAAGCGATAATATATATTCCATAGGAGACATTTGAAAAGGTCTTGAGAGTTGGAGAGCTAATGAAAAAATGTCTAAGTTGTGATTATTTCTAATGTAATCCCTTGTATACAATTTTTGGAAAAGCTGGATGCGCAACCATGTACGTTTGAGGTTTCAATAATAAAGCAACAATATTTTCTTCAAAATATGGTAACTGTGTCAATTAATTTATTTTCAATTTTTTTGCTTTGGTAACTTTCATTTATTTTACTTTCTGCAATTATGAAATAATTAAGTATTAGATTAATTAAATGAGAGTATATTACTGAAGTTAAAGTAAAGTAGAAAATAGGGGAAGGGGTTAACACTAACCTTTCGAGGTAGGGCCCACTCCAAAAGGTTAGTCCCTAAATATCTTCCCCCTGGTAAATAGAGTTAGAATGTAGAATAATTTTTAAAGCATAAACTTAATTAAATTGCATAATAAATAATTATGAATTATACTATGCATCATTAAATCATACGTGGATCCACACATATTCATATATATTAAATTATAACTTGCATTTTGATTTCATTCATGCACAATCTAACTTTCGTTTGCAAACACCTGAAACTAAAAGAAATCTGAACTAAGCTTAGCATTGATCCCTACGGTATAATCTATACTAGATTGCTATTCTTTAAATCTAACCTTGATTACCCTCGGATTGATAAATTTAAATTTAAGCTACTACAGTCGATCACACGTACTCTGCAAGACAAAGTCAGACATTACCAAGCAGGGACAACATCTGCCCTAGCACACTACGGGCTAATTTCAGCCTTGATTCGGCATGTAGAGACACATGAGGAAGTATCAAAAATAGAGGAGGAGGTGGCCAAGGCACCTAACTCCTAGTAGGAACTAGCTTTAGAGGAGCCAACGGTAGAACAAGCACCTAACTCCCAACAGGAACCAACTATAGAGGAGCCAATGATAGAACAAGCACATAAATCCTAGCAACAATCAACTACAAAGGAGCCTGCAGCAAGGGAAGCACCTGACTTCCATGATGACATAGTCAAAGGAGAGGTAGGGCAAAATTCATCATTTTCTTCTCCTCAATTTCATGAAGAAGTGATACAGAGCACTCCTAGCCCTATTAGGGCAATGAATTATCCAAGAACCAGGAGTTTAATGAAGCTAATAACAACCTCTACCACCCACATTGCATCTAGCAAGTATGAAGAAAGAGATATAATTGTAGTAGAGACCATGTCCCAGGTGCTGCAAAATCTAGCTAAAATCTGCAAGAGCAGCTACAGAAAGCTAAATAGTAGACCTTCATCTGGGAAGAAAAATTTAAGGTAGAGGAGACACTTTTCCAAGTGTCTCGGAAGGTAGCTGCAGAAAAGTAGTTGGAATTAGGGAACACCATACACCAACTACGACAAGTGGTGCAATAGCTTCAACAATAAAATTAATAACTGGAGGTCGACAGGCAACAAAGGTGGATGTTACCACCCAAATGGACTGGGTGATGGAAGTGCCCACAACTTCTCTAGACTCTATGGATAAAGTTGTTTCCTTTGGCCCATTCAAGTTGGATTCTATAAAATAGTAATATGAGGTAGGATAACTCTCATCCACCACTGCTAGAACATCTGATGAAAAGTTAGAAAACCCCATGTCACAAAGTGAGCCTCCTATAATTAAGGTCTCATAAAATGAGGGTGAGCATTCAACTCACAAGCGATGATCTGGGGTAGAGACGGAGCAGGGAGTAGAGACTGAGAAATAAGTCATAACCAAAAACTTGACAAAGGAGATATGGAGTAGGGAGCAGAGGATGAGCAATCAGTCATAACTAGCAACCTGATGAAGGAGATATGGAGTAAGGAGCTGAGATAGAGATAACACATTCTCAATAATTGGTACACTCTATAGAGAAATCAGTAGGTCAGCCACCTACAAAAACACCAATAGCTAAGCAACAAGCTAAAGAGAGGCCTACTAAGAAAAAATTAGAGTATCAAGCACCTAAACCCTTTGGCATCAGGGAAACAACTCCCCCTACACTAGAGAATAAAAGTCCCTCTCACACAACAAATATGGAGCACTTAGTGCAATTAAGGCCAAAAATTAAAGCAACCAGGGCATCTCAACGAAATTCTAAGACCAGGGCCAAAGCTACAGAGAAAAAGAAACCTAAGACTAGGGCCATAGCTACATAAGTCTAAAAGCCTAGAACCAAGGCTCGTACAGCAAAAGCAAATAACCAACCATCCCCTAATTCAAATGAAGAGTGAGTTGAGTCCCTAAAGGATTTTTCTAGGCAACATGAGCAGTTTGATAGGCTGCTAGAATAATTTAAAGAAGGCAAGAAAGACCTTAAAAAAGGTGACAAAATATCTTGGGATTAGAGTTAATCGTGCTCGTAAAAAGTAGTTTTGGAAGATATATATGTCTATTGGATATCAAGCCTCCAAGATGAAATGGTACCTGTAAGATATGGGGATATATGGCCCAGAAACAGCTACATGAGCCCACAAGAAGCCACTTTATGAAGGAAGCACAAAAACACATAAAAATGTCAAGCTTTCTCCTAAAGTGGCCCAATCTCCCAAATTCAAAATAGTGGAGGAATCCCTCATCCATTTCTAGGAAAAATCAAGTATCCTAGACACAGAGCTCCTACCTAAATATCATGAGCTCTGGAAGGAGGCAGAGCCTGCATTCCAGAAAGGGATCACCACTTTCACAAGATATTACATGCAAGAAAGAGCAGGGTAGAAAATGTACATCACAAGATCACCAAGCACACAAGCCAGACCTAGAAAAGCAGTTATGCATAGTCCACATTAGAAATTTCCACAATAAGAGGTTAGTTCCCCATAGGCTACCAGGAAAAGGAAACCTAGGGACAAGAAAAGATATGAAGAACACAAACTTATATTGAGAGGGGGGGTGAACAGTATAGCGCCCACTTTTTAATTTCTTTCCAAACCAATATCAATTAGTGTTCTCAATTGCAATAACCAAATATAGCAATGTGCATTAATAACATAGATAGCAATAGTAAGCAAGTGCACAAATCATCACACACAATTGAGACACAAGATTTAACGTGGTTCCCCCAATGTGGGGTAGTCCACAAGATAATATCCTTATAATATTTCACAAAGAAATAGGGATCCTTATCCCAATACAAATGATTACTTTGATATGCTTTAAGCTAGGTTGTCTTGATCTGCTCAGTTGGGCTCCACTGATCTGCTCAGCTAGGCTCTCCACTGATCTACTCAGCTAGGCTATCCATTGATCTGCTCGACTAGGCTCTCCAATGATATGCTCAACTAGACTATCCACTGATCTGCTCAGCTAGGTTATCCACTGATCTACTGAACTAGGCTATCCACTGATCTGCTCAGCTAGGCTATCCACTAATCTGCTCAACTAGGCAACTGGTGTTGATATGTTTTTCTGTTTCTATCATGTTTTTGTCACTGCTCTCAACTCTACCTCAAAGCCTTCTCATAAGGCTCAAACAATCCTGCTCAAATTTTGTCCCAAATCTATCCTCAAAGCCTTCATAAATGCTCAAACAATCCTGCTCAAATGTTTTCCCAAATCTATCCAAAAAATTTGTCCCAAAAGCCTTCCCAAAGGCTCAACCAATCATGCATAAAAGCTGTCTCAAATATGTCAAGCAATTTTGTCCCAAAAGCCTTCCCAAAGGCTCAACCAATCATGCATAAAAGTTGTCTCAAATCTGTCCAAAAATTCTGTCCCAAAAGCCTTCCCAAAGGCTCAACCAATCATGCATAAAATTTGTCTCAAATCTCAACCACAAATCAACGAAGGCAAGGCTCAATGATGAACTCAACAATGGATAACAAATGAATGATGACAATACTCAACAATGTGCTCAACAATGAATGGCAATATACTCTTCAATGGATGACAACAATGATCCACAATGATCTCAACAATGTATGATAAATTATCTCTCAAATGGATGACAACAATGCTCAATAATGTACTCTCAAATGTATGGCAAATGAGCTCTCTAATGAAAACCTCTCCAATAAATAACAATGAGGACTTCAACTAACCAAGGATAATCTCCACAAATGATAGCAATGGGTTCTCAATAATATCTTTCTCATGTAATGTCAATAAGCTCTCAAGAAACAAGCACAACTCCCTCAAGCAAAGAGCTCTCAAATAGCCAACAATGATCTCCTCAAATGAAATACAAATGTATCCACAAGTGACTAGCAAATGATCTCCTCAATGGTCTCAAATAGTGGCAATGGACTTAACAAGTAACCAACAATAATCTCCTCAAAGCAATAGCAAAAACCTCCTCAATAATGACAATACTCTCAATGAACTCCACTAAAGCAATCATGGAACTCAAGCATCAATTTTATCCATAAAATTGATTTTCTAATCCATCCACTTCGTCTCAATAGCCAAGGCACATAATCAAACAATTTGTCTTCAACTTCAAACTCTAAATCATGTGCATATCTTCTAACTTAAGGTAGAAATTAACTAGGTCTCAAATTCCTAGTTTAATTTCATAATTAAATCATGCACTAGGACATATAACAAGTTCAACACTTTTCAACCTTATGACTCCCTAATTTCATTAACACATACAACAAGCACCTATGCTTTTATTTTTAATTCCACACCTTATAACTCCACATACAACAATCACAAATATTTATTTCCACACCTTATATCTCCCTAATCACACATAGCAATAACAAATATTTAATTCTACACCTTATAACTCCCTAAGCACATTAACACATACAACAAGCATTTATTTCCCTAAACTCCTTATGACTCCCTAGTTATCACAGAAATAATTTTAATGCACCAAAAATTTGGTAATAACAAATATTACCATGCGCTGGAGATAAATACCTTTATTCAAAATTTGATGCCTTCACGACCTTTTAAATCGATAATTCCTTTGCCAAAAATCAATGCGCCTTCACACCTTCGAAATTGTCAATGCCTTGCCAAAAATCAATGCACCTTCACACCTTCGAAATCGTCAATGCCTTGCCAAAAATCAATGCACCTTCACACCTTCACGAAAGTCAAACTCTATTCCTCTCACCTAGCGTTGTGAGGTGCTTACCATGTGGGTGCTAGCCCACGTTGGGATTTTAATCCCAAACACCCAACTTTAACCTGTGCTCAAATCTGAAACTCAATTTTACTTTCTTAGCAAAACACTTTGCCCTTGGTGGGATTCGAACAGCGAACCCACCTTGTGAAAATTTCGTGCGCTAGCAACTGCGCTATCGGCTCCTACGTGACATCACTTTCCTGCACTGTTTACTTGACCTTGCTCTCAAATCGAAAGTTATTTATCCTTCTTTCTTCGTTGCTCCCCTTTTGACGACTCTCTCTCATGCGCTATGTCAAGTCTTAAATAATCAAAGGTTTTTACCTTTTATTTATATGCACCTCCATGCCTTCGAATGACGTCGGTGAATCTTTATTTATCTCCCCAACCTTTGCACGTCGACGGATAATATAATACAACCTTAGACCTTAGAATTATTAAATAAAAATTTAATAATTCACCTTTTAACTTTGAATTGGGATATCTCCTTCATTCTTTTGAATTTCGTCATGAAACTTTTTGCACCTAGGTTTTATTGGAAAACCTTTTCATTCATCATAATTTGGAGAAGTCTTATCATAGTGGTTTTAATGAAAACCCTTTCCAATGGTTTTAATGAAAACCCTTTCGTTTTTATTAAAACCGACATAAATGTTTTTTATTAAAACCAACGAAAAGGGTTTTCATTAAAACCATTGGAAATGTTTTTAATGAAAACCCTTTCCAATGGTTTTAATGAAAACCCTTTTCGTTGGTTTTAATAAAAAACATTTCTATCGATTTTAATAAAAACCCTTGTCGTTGGTTTTAATAAAAACCTTTACCATTGGTTTTAATAAAAACCATTAATATAATATTTAAAAAATTAAATATTATATGCCTCTTGTGCCACAAAATCTTGTATATATCCTTGCTCTCCAAAATATCATAAATGATTATTTATGAAGTGCGTTTACCACCAAAACTCAATGTGATCCAAGTGACATCAATGACAACACAAAATAACTCAAATTGCTAACAAGAGATAAGGCCACCACCAAGAAGAGGAAGCAGATGAGCAGGGCTTATTGGGACGTCATAGAAAGAACTGGAAATTACCAATACAAGGTGCCACGAGGGCATGACAATATTTAGGCATGGGGGGATGATGAGCACCAGAAATGCTCATATTTCTATACACATTTATAATATTTTGTGTAGAATTGTTACATAAAACTTGTACTTTTTATGAATATTTATGTGTTTAATGATAAATCTTGTATATTGCCTAGTTTGAAAAGTGTGCTTTGTGTGTAGATGTGATCATTTTTAGTTGTTTTCTGCATAACTATGTCGAGGCCCCACTTGGACCTGGCATCATTTGTTTTCAAAGGCATCGGTGGATACTAAGGAAGGATTTCGGCCATGAAATAGAAGGTGTCTTACTCTCGTATTTCGATGGAAAGGTGCCTTACTCCCATCTTCGAATGAAAAGGTGTATTACTCCCGTATTTCGATGTAAAGGCACCTTACTCCCATTTTTTGATGGAAGGTGTCTTACTCTCATATTTTGATGGAAAGGCACCTTATTTTCATTAACAAAGTTAAATACGATTGACTCTGTGTAAGCATAGTGAAGCACCTAACTCTGACCTGATGGTGCCTAACTCTTATAACTGATGAACATTTAAGCTACCCTATTTTTGTATGAAATAGAGTAATGACTTCTCGAAGGTAAACACGAATGATGACGGATGAAGATAAGTCAATTGATTCAACCAGTCTACAGATGAATAACACAGCAACAAAATATATTCCAAATGCACATGATTGTCTTAATTTGGAGCATTGTTATTTTTCATCAATGTTTGTAATAGAGATTTGTTATTGTGAACTATAATATGATTGTTGTAACAGAGAAACTTGTGTGTTATATAAATGCACAGGATGTCTCTAAGAAAGGAGGAGAAAAAATAGTCGAAACATCGGACTGTATAATAATTCAATTGTAATAAAGTTCATTCGAAGTTATCTCACTTAAAGTTCTACATACTTAGTCAACCGGGTGAAATTTGTTGGAGCCTAGGCCCACTCTTTACCAGTTTTCCTCCCCTCTCCTTTATTTTTCCTATAATTTCATTCCAGCTTTATTTTTTTTCCTATATTTGTTCATTTCCTGCACTTTGATTTATTTACTGTTTTCTTTCATTTCTACAAGTGTGGTGTGATTTCATTTCTTGTAATTTATTTTCTAAAGGTTAAATAGGTTTGGACTAAATCACTATCATACAAAACCCCCCAAACCATAGATTTTAAGTGGACTCATCTTAGAGGTATTGTAGTTAAACTCTTATCTGGTACATCGCAAGCTTACAAATATCCCTAGGCTGACAATTAAGTGAAAGGGTTATGACATCAAGTAGAAATAACCAAAAACAAATTCCCAATAGTCGCTTCCACCATATTATTCTCCTCTACAACTAAAGAATTATTGTAATTAATACTCATAGTGCTAGCCTCAAGTCTGAATAAAGTTCCTATACGAACTCCCCTTGCCAACACGATGACTCCATAGACCATCTTACAACTATCCTTATTGAATACCATAGTCACACCCATGTCATTCATCTTACTCATGAATATCAAATTCCTTGCCAAATCCAACTATGCAACACACTACGAAGGGTTTTAATTTTTCCATATTTTAACCTCAACTTGATTCTTCCTCGATCTATTATTTTATATGTCGAATTGTCTCCCAATAAGAATTCATCTCCATTTATCTTTTTATATTCACAGAACCCCTCCCTCTGAGAAGTCATATGAAATAAAGCACTTGAGTCAATCAACCATAAGCCATGGCATTCACTTGAGCACACAACAACTATGAATAAGTCCCCTAAATTTAAATTTGTTGTCTTCATTTTTGTAGAAGTTCCTTCATCAGATGATCAACTATTATCAATATTTTTAGATTTGCAGTCTCTTTTATAATGTCTTTTTTACCACACTTCTAGCATTTTCTCTTTTCTAAAGCAATAGATTTACCCCTAGATCTTGATTTTCTTTCTCCTAATTTCTTTTTGTTTTTTTCTTGAGATCGACCTCTCACAACCAAGGCATCATTTTTATGATAATCCTCAGAAGATTTTCATCTCATTTTATCAAATAGCAATATTTTTACTATATCATCTACATTTAGTGTAGAAGTAGTATTGGTGACAACCATAACTAGGTTATCCCACGAATCAAGTAATGAATAAAGTAAAGTAATACACTTTTCCTCTTCATCCATTTTTACTTCAATAGAATTTAATTGACTTACCACAATATTCAAAGCATTTAGATGTTCAACCACAAATTCACCATCATTCATCCGAAGTGAAGACAACTTCTTATGGAGAAAGAGTTTATTTACCATCAACTTTATCTGATACAAAATTTGTAGCTTATCCCATAATATCTTTAATAACTTTTTCATGGTCTCTATCAATACATTCAATAATACTGAATCAAATAAGCACAATCTAATAGAGCTCCTTGTCTTCCTATCAATTTTTAGCCAATCCTCATTATCATCGATTTTGATTTTATTCTTGAGACCACAATCCACTGATCTCTATCAACCAATAGATCCTCTATATTGAGTTTCCATAGCCCAAAATTTTATCCATTAAATTTTTCAATCTCTACCCATGTGCTTCCTGTCATTTCCTTCATCCAGATTCTTTCACGTACGACTCTCAATCAAGAATTAATTTATCACAAGGTTGAAACCTTTACTCCTTGAACAAAGCTAAACCTAGCTTTGATACCAAATGAAGAGAAAAAAGCCTCGATAAACTAAATCTAAAAAAGTTGTAAATGTGAAATCAAAGGAAAAAAAAGATAATAGATACACACATAACATAGTATTTCACCTGGAAAAACCTTATGAAAAAAACCCAGCACAACAATATCTTCTTATTATATAAACTTAATCATCTCCAATACAATAATGTTCATCTCTCATCACTATGTTCAAACCTTGATGAAATTACAGTTTAAATAACAACATAAGAACGAATTTTGCAATACCATGGGAATAAAACCATGGGTTCATATTTATAAACCTAAAATAGACCATATGGATCTAAACCTAAACATATGAGTCTAAACATATAGGTCTAAGCATATGGGTCTAAACATATATTAACCCAAACCCCACTAAAATAACATGAAAAATATTAAACACATTTCCAACACCCAAGAAGGTTAAGGCCATTATGAATTGGTCATAGCCAAGAAGTAAGTTTGAGGCTAGAAGTTTCCATGATCTAGCACGTTTCTATAGGAAGTTTATCAGAAACTTCAGTGGTATTTGTACACTGATTACAAGACCCTAAAAGGGGGAAGGTATGAATTTAAGTGGACAAGTGCAATAGAAAGAAGTTTTCAAGTCCTAAAGGAGAAGATAATGAAGCAACCGGTTCTAGCCTTGTTGGTTTTTAATAATATCTTTTAGGTGGATTATAATGCAAGTGGGACAACAATAGGAGGATTTTTTAACCGAGAAGATAAGCACATTGTCTATCTCAATGGGAAACTAAAAGAGACAAAGAGAAAATACTTAGTCTATGACCAAAAGTGCTATGTTATCTTTCAAGCCCTAAAAAAGTAGAGGTATTATAGTCCTGCTATATTCACATATAATCATGCTTTGTAGTTTATTAATAATTAGAGTAAGTTGAATCAAAAGGTATATAAAGTTGATAGAATTTTTATTTGTCTTGAAGTATAGAATTGGAAGATTGAATCAAGTAGTTAATGCCTTGAGAAGCAAAATTTATTGGTGAATATGATGAGGGTAGAAGTTATTGGTTTTTATGCCATGAAGGGGCTTTATAAGGATGATAAATATTTAAAGGAGACCTTTGTGGCAATAATCCTACTATAGGAGATAGGACCCCATGGTTTGAATATTTCATCCAAGGACATCAATTGTGTATATCACAAAGTTCAATGAGAGAAATTTTAATAAGAAAAAAGTTTAGTGGAGGACTTGCAGGACTTTTTGGTATGGATAAAGTCCTAAAGCAACTTGAATAAGGTTATTATTGGCTTGGGATGAACATAGATGTACAAAAAAAATTTCAAGGTTGTCAAGTATGCCAACATGCAAAATGGAAGAGTCAAAACACTAGACTATATCGGTCATTACCAATTCTAGAGAGAACGTGGGAAGATATAACCATAGATTTTGTTCTTGGATTTTCAAGGATACAAAGAGGGGGTGACTAAATTTTTATCATGGTTGAGAGATTCTTGAAGATGGTGCATTTCATACCTTGTAAGAAAACAAATGATGCAACACATGTTGCTACTTTATTCTTTTCAAAAATAATAAAATTACATGGGTTGCCAAAGAGTATTGTTTTATATAGAGATAGCAAATTTGTGGGCCATTTTTAGAAAATGTTGTGGAAAGAATTTGTGTACTAAGTTAGCCTTCCATTCAACTTATCATCCACAAACTAATGGACAAACTAAGATTGTGAATAGAAGTCTTGGAAATTTGTTGAGATGCTTGGTCGGAAAGAAGATGAAGCTTTAGGATATTGTTTTGGCACAAGCAAAGTTTACATACAACTCAATGAATTGAAGCACAGGTAAAAATTCATTTTAGATTGTATATAGAGTACATCCATAGGGAGTAGATGAGTTGTAGGAGATAGATGATTTGTAAAGGCCAATTGTTATTGTAAAGGATTTTTTTACTATATTCATGATTGACATTAGGATGCGCAAAGTGATTTAGAAAAGAATGCCATGAAGTATAAATATCATGTTGATCGCAAGTAAAGAGTGCTAGAATTTTAGGTTGGAGATTTGGTTTTAGCACATTTGCAGAAGGAATTATTTCCAGAGGGGACTTACAATAAGTTAAATTGGAAGAATATTTGACCCTATAAAGTCTTGAGGAAGTTTACCACCAATGCTTATGAAATAGAACTACCTAAAAGATTGGATATATCACCCATCTTCAATGTACTAGATTTGTACCCTTTCATGAAGTACCAACTTGTGACCAAGATGATGCAATTTTAGAACTTTCGAAGATTGATTGGGTACAACAATTACCAGAGAAGGAATGGAATAAAATTAAAACGATCTAGATTCTTGAGTTCCCAAAAGGATGAGGTAATAAATATTATGAATACTTGGTCAAATGGAAGAATCAAGTAGTTGAGGATGCCACATGGATGACTATACTCAATATTGTCAAATTGAATATTTGTTGAATGTTCATGAACCATTTATTTTACCCAACCAGTATGATGCAAGAGCATCCAGAATCCCAACCGCTAGTTGAGAAGTGATAAGGTCAACCTTTTGGCCATTATGTAACTATTTTCAAGTTGCTTTAACTATTTTCTAATCGAAAAACCTACAAGTTCGCAAAGAGGGATGAGCGAAAGGAGTCTCAAAAAATTTAGCCTTGTATCCCAAAGAAATAAATCAACAATATTTTGCTACTTAATTTTTGTGTCATGGTTATTGTTGAATGTGTCGCATTCCATCTGGTAGATGTTAGTCTCACAATGACACTGTGAGGGGGGGTGAATCAGTGTAGCTCTTTTAAAACTTAAATCTTCAACTATTAAAGCCGAAACAATGAAAACTTGAAACCAAATAAAGCAAGTATAACAAGAGAACATCACACAACACAAGATGTACCGAGGTTCATCGATTTGGCTACATCCTCAAAATGACTGTTTGGACTCCCATCCAAATCCAGCCTTTGCAAAGCACCAACTTTACAATCAATTTACTAGCACCCACTGGAAGGAGCACCAACCCATGATTTATCTGCACCAACAGAAATGAGCACCAACCCTTGATTTATCTGCACCAACAGAAAGGAGCACCAACCCCTCTACCAAGCACCCACTTGATTTTGATATTGATAATAAAATGACATATATGAATCTTCTCTTCTCACAAAAAAATTGATCGTTCTCTTAGATCATTTTATCAATTACTAAACGCTTTTTGGGTATTGTGCATAAATCTGTCTATGACCTCCTCTCAAAATTTTACCCAAAACTGATATCGTATGAGAAAGTTATGCCCAAAATACTAAAGTGACATTTTTCACCTTTTTCCCAAAAACACAGATTTTCACTCTTTATTTTTCTCCACACACTCTTCTCTCCGCACAAAATAAAATCACACTCTTCAATAAAACACTTCTAACTTAAATGCACACACTTGCATTCCTTTTCACTTTTCACTTTCTCCAAAGATCTTTATTTAATGAAACTACTTAAAATAATATAACTCCCTTTTTTTTATATTGAGAAGGCATTTCGTCAAACACGTCACATGCAAAGAATTGACACCTTACTCGTTCTCATACTTCGAGCCACGTGACAACTCAAACCAAAAACAAAATATAATCTATTTGATGCCTTGAAGGTGTAACAACACTGAAACTGAAACTCTGGTGACTCTTCAAGGTCGAAACGGCCAGCTAAAGGATTTTGCCCAAGTGGCACAAATTGACATAAAAAAGACCTGTAATGTTTTGCAAAAATCATAACTCTCACCTTGTAACTCAATTTTCTCTAAAATTTGAAACGTAGAATCTTTACAACACTGACTATATCCAAACCAAAACTCACTACCTAACTCCTTACGGTTCGCCTGTACCACTTCCACAAAACTGCTACTGACACACTTTTTCAAAAAAGAGCGTTTTTGTGACAATCTTGCAACGCTTGTAAAATTCACCTCGTTTCTTCGTTTTCATTTAAATTTGGAATACATGTTCTTGAAGATAATTACCACCTACAGTTCAAATTTTGCTGCATAACTCCTTACGGTTTGTTCGCAGTGCTTCTGACAAAACCTTCACTTTTTTAGCCTATACAACCACTTGCCAAATCATCCGCCAAGATATCGGAAACACCACCAATCACTCCAAACACTATGATGACATCTCCAATGTTGTTCTGGACTATTTTTGGACATGCTGGCATGTTCCAAGCTGATCCATCCTATCCAACTGTGCCCGTGGCAACTTTTGCAACTTTTTCACTATTTTGCTACTTTAACAACTTTTTGACGATTTTTTCAACTTTTGCAAATTTGCACAAACAACCTGTAACAACTTCACCCAAACATAAAAAACATCCTCATAAGCATTTAACATCACTGTACATACTCTTAATAACCTCTGAACTCCTGTCCACTACATCAACCGATCTATCTGACTACGTTGACAACAATGACAATATTGTCGCTGCACCTTGCTCAATAGTAGATTGTATAGGTTGTTGCTTCTTGTGTGTGCAGAGACCATAGGGGATTATAAAGCTTTATAGTCTAGGTAAAAGAGAGGTAAAATGTAGGAACCATTCATGTAAAGGAAGGGTGAAGTATTGTTGAAGGGGAATACTAGATGTAAAAGGAGGATGTAACTAAAAAGATACTCCTATGGATGATAATATCATTTGGAACATAGAGTATGATTGCTCGAACTAAGAATCTACTTATAAGTAGCTGCATAAAAGTGTTGTAGCCACATGAAGTGAAATCGTGGGTTAAGAAATATAAAGGCAAGTTGAGAATGGAGAGAGTTGGAATAGTAGAAATAGTTATGCAACATCATCATTAAAGTTATTGGAAGCATTGTAAAATTACTCTCATCATATGAAGGATTTTAGGTTATATGATTAACCTTGTTATATCAAACAGTTGAAGGGAATGTAAAATCAACCACTGATCGATGCATAAATGCAAACAAAGATAAATTGGAGTGCAGTAAAACCTATCGTATAAAAGTGAAATTGTACAATTGTACGAAAGAGAAATCGTATAATTAGGGTTGGAATGATTGTACAATAAAAATTGCATCAATTAAGAAGTGATTGTAAAAGTGAACGATTGAATCACTAGATTGTGTGGTTGCCAAGATATTGTATGATTGCCAAGAGATTGTATGTTTGTAAGCAAATTGTACAACCAAGAGGGACTATACAATTTACAGAAAATAGAATCAATCATACAATTTGGTCACTTGTCATACATTGGAGAGGTTTAGATTTTGTTACTGCATCATCTCTCTAAGGCCTCAACATTACTTCGATTCACAGTTCAAAGTAATATTCTTATAGAAGAGTCTACAAAGAAGAGGATATCATGGACCTTTCAAATGTGCCTTGTGTGAGAAGGATTTAGAAATGTCAAACTATTTCTTTACTGTCCCTTTGCTCACACCATTTAGGGTTACTTTATTAAAAATATGAGAATATATTGGGTAGCTTAATTAACATATTTACTTCTTCATTGTCCTTTGCTCACACCATTGAGGGTTACCTTTTCAAAAATATGAGAATATATTGGGTAGTTTCATTAACATATTTACTTCTTCATTGTCCTTTGCTCACACCATATAGAGTTGTCATTTCAAAACTATGAGAATATATTGGTAGCTTCATTAACATTGAAAGAGTTGATGAAATATTGGATTAATTGTCTCAAAGCTAATATATATTATGTGGAGGATTGCTCTTGCCATTATGTTTTGGTATTTATGGCTTGAAAAGAATAATAGAATTTTGAAAAATAATCTTCAAATTATGTCCAAGTTTAGAATTGTATTATTGCCTCTTGCAAAATATTTATAGATATGGTGTTCATCACGGGAAGTCTTAAGTGTGAAAAAGAGGTGTTAGCCACTTGGTTATAGGATTTGAATATACATAGAAAAATCATTTGTGACAATGACATTAAAACAAAGGATTTTATTTGATCTATCATAAAATGAATGTGCAAAAATTAAATTTATCAAAATAATTTTGATCATACTTCCAAAGGAAATTTAGGAAAAGCTAATGGAGGTGGTCTTTTTGAAATAATGAAGGCAAGATTCTCCTCACTTACTCAAAATCATATGGAACTTCAACCAACAACTATGTAGAGGGTAGGGCACTTCTTTCTTATAGGGATTAAAATTGCAATTGAAATATGGAAATATATTTCAGTTGAGGGTGATGCTATCAACAAAAATGGATGGAAATTAGATAAAAATTATTGCTTATCTTCATCATCTATTATTGAAGACAATCTCTTGGAAATGTGAGCATATCCATAGAGACAAAAATTGGGTGACATATAATTTATCTAATAATAGTGTTGTTCTTTGTTGTGATAAAATTCAAATTTTAAAAGACAATTGACCAAGTGAGATATTATCAGGCAATAAAAGTGATGTCAAGGAGTTGATTGTAGAAACATAACACTTTTAAAAAGATTAAAAATATATTTAATAGAAAAGAAAATGAAAAATATTTTTAATAAATTAACAAGTTGAATATGGTTTTAAAAAATATATTTGATAAAAAAGAAATAAAAAATATCTTTGATAAAATGATAAGTTAGATATGGTTTTAAAAAATATATTTGATAGAAAAGAAATAAAAAATATCTTTGATAAAATGATAAGTTAGATATGGTTTAACTGACCTAATAGCATATATAATAGTTTTGTATTTTGATGGGATTGGTTCCAACTTACTAAAATTTTATTTTTTTAATATATTTACACAAGTTTTTATTAAGAAAAATCATGATCCCTGATATTGAATAAGGTTTGAACCTCTTATTGGAAAAAAACTAAGCCTTCCATTCTATTGTGTACAATTGTTTTAAACAAAATAAGTCTCTTGCTTCTTTGTCATTGGAAGTGAGTTACATCTACAGTTCTTTATTATTATTAAACAGTTTCAAATTTTCGGTTGCCAGATGGTCCCTTTAACGCGAGCTTTAGCGCTCGCGCTCCCTCTAGCTCTCGCTGTATCTCTATCTCTCGCTTTGGCGCTCGCTCTCGCTCTCGCTCTCGCTCTACTAGCGCTTGCGGTGGCTGTCGCTCTAGTACCGCTCGCGCGTCTACGACTAGGGCTACGGGGGATCGGGCTCGCTTTCACTCTACTTCCGCAGAGTTCGTTATCTGCCAAGGAATAGGCAGTAATGGAGTCCGGCCCTCCCAGATGCAACAGCAACACAGGAACCCACACAGCATAAAATATCCCCATGTCAGTGCTCCGGTCCGAGTGCACCATAAGACCCAAAGCATACATTGCGACGGCATCAGCGGAGATATAGGCTAACCAGCCCACTGACGCCAAGATTCGACTGACGCAGCGGTGTCTGACTGCCCCCACAAAAATGAGGATAATCTGCAAGACCATACTAATTAAGACAAGACTCTTCAGCCACTTATCCTCCGGAATTTGCAGCAACAAATTAGGATCAACAATGGACGTTTTCAACAATGGACGTTGCCCGGAAAGGAATAATAGAATTTTGAAAAATATTCATCAAATCATGTCTTCAAATTTAGAACTGTATTATTGTTTTTTTTTTAAATATTTATAGAAATGGTGTTCATTGCAGGAAGTCTGAAATATGAAAAAGAGATGTTAACCACTTAATTTAGGATTTGAATATACATGGAAGAATCATTTGTGACAATGACATTAAAACAAAAAAATTGCTTTCTCTTCAGTTATTTATTTCAGAGTATAATTTGAAAAATGCTGTAGTTAATAATTCGTTTTGTGCAGATTCGAAGTCCTTTATTGTTTCAGTTATTTGTTTTAGAAGTTTTGACGAGGGTTACTGCTGGTTTTTTGGTTGTAGTTATCAGTATTAGTCTTTGTAATTAATGTTCATACTTTTAATTTGTATTGTTGAGGCTTATTTCCTTGATATATATTGTCAGTTGATGTAATCCTTTTGTGATGTATATAGATGGTTGTTATATTCTTTGTGTTGTATATATTTGGTTTTGATTGCCTTCTGCCAACTGTTTTGTATTTATTTATTTTTATATTAATTTTGTACATTAATAAACTATCTTTCATTTCAAAAAAATTTGTAAAATAAATGTACATAAATTAAATTTATAAAAATAATTTTTACCATACTATAAAAAAAATTTAAGAAAAACTAAAGGTGATCTTTTTGATCATATTCCTGTACTCGCTAAGCCTGCTTTGGATTCTTTCCTTGGGGTGAAAGAGGAAACAGCACCCACAAAGATTAAGGGATTCGTATAATTAAAGTCATTTGAATGACCATCGTGGAGACTGTCCTTGTTTTGTAGGCATTTACTTGACGTTCTTTAATAAAATAAAATCATTAATGTAATTTAATTTGGAGTAGACCTATGTTTGTTTTATAAACATTCGGTTAGTGCTTTTCATCCGAATAAAATAATTATTTTTATTATTTAATTAAATATATTTTTATTTTGTATATTAATAATTTTACTTAAAAATTAGTCCCTCAAACTTTTTGGGCAGCACGTACATTTGTCTAATTATAATTTTTTTTTGGTTATATAGATGAATTGGTTGCAATTGGTTGCAATCATGTGCTCGCAAGTTTAAACTATCAGCGAAGGCTTTCAACACACCCACAGGGTTCAAACTATCAGTGAAGGCTTTCAACACACCCAGAGGGTTTAAACTATCAACAAAGGCTTTCAACACACCCACCATCTCGTCAATGGTAACCCGGCGTGAGATGGGGACCGTCGGATGCACAGGGTTCGCACCGTCTTCGTCAATTTGGTTCAACACGTGGCATGAAAAGGACCGCCAAACAAGCAAAAAACAGATCGTCGTCATTAGTTAAGTGCAACACGCAGAGAAGTCGGATCAAGCTACTGACTATGCATGAGTACGCCCGTGAGATTGGAACCTAGGTCTCCTCTCGGTAAACCCAACATACCAATCCACTGACCCACGGACTTGCCTAATTATAATTTTGATGAACGCATTGTTAACAAATTAATTTTAACATCTTATAAGTTATTTAATTTTTCTTAACCAATATTATTTAATAAGATTGCACACTAAGTAATATTATTTAATACGATTGCACAATGATTTTTATATATCACAAGGAAAACCTAAATAAATTTGAATTGATTTTTTTTTTTTTTTTTATACGTAATTTCTTAAAAGCATTAAGTAAATTATAATATGTTTAATTATCGGGAAATTGTATGTTATGTTTGATTTTTACAAAGAAATATAAAAATAAAATAACAAGTAAATTATAATTAAATTTGTTTAAAAGTATAGAAAAATTGGTTAGAAATGGGAAGTTTTATATTGTAAATTAAAATTTAAATTTCATGAATAAATTTAACAATTATTAAATAGTATAAAATTCAATCAATTAAATATTTTAATTTTTGAAAAAAATATTAATATAACTTTAGTAGCTTAATGGTGGAGGCTTTAAAACTCTAAATGAAAAACTAAGATTTTAATCTTACTAAAGATAAGGTTGTACAACATGCTTTAATTAGCTAAATATGTTAGTAAGTAAAATATGGTTGAATAACCAAATAGTGGATAAAGCAAGGGTTGTTGGATAACCATATACAAGGAACATTTAAAAAAACTAATTTGCATTGGTACAGGCTTTGGGTTGACATTGAAAAAAACTATTTTGCATTGGTAAAGGCTTTGGGCTGACATTGTAAAGACGCAAGTTCCAATTACAAGAAGGATGACTTCCATTGTGCCTCTAATCATAGGTTGTTTAATATCTTCAACACAAATAAAAATAATAATATTATAGTACCAATAAATAAATAAAAACAATTGTTTTATAGTAACTACTTTACCATTTACCTTTTTACAAATTTCAATTAAAATAATGTTAAATATCAATATAAAAAATAAATATATAAAACAAACCATGGTTGTAGACCATGTTATTAAACAAGAACCTAAGTGATTACTCGGTTATGAAGAGTGCACGTCCTATGGTCCAACAATTGTGCTAGCTCGAGCAAGATAATACCCTCTTCATCTAGTTCAGGTAAAGTAGATTGAATTTGTACCTGATTTCCCATGACCTTGAGAGAGGATACATGAAATACAAGGTGGAGCTTGGATGTATATGGTAAGGCCAATACGTAGGTTGTTGCAACAATCTGCTGCAAGACATGGTGGAGATTGAAAATGCAGAATTAAAAAAATCTCACAAATAACACAAAATTACGGGCATCTTCGAGGGGGCAACCTCCTTCAATACTTTCATTAATTTGTAAAAAGATACATTCATTCATGGATCCATGTATTTTAAAGATACACTTCATGTAACCCTAACCTAATGCTCAAGAGTTGGCTTACATGCAAAATGTCACTTGAGCTAGAATCTTCTACCAAACATCGGTTACATTCTTGATAACGGTTACATGAAATGGTCTCACTTGTCTAGGCACCTTACTTACCACATACCATTACAAAGTATTACAAAATAACATTATAAAGGGGTCCCCACATTGGAAGTGGATAATTACATAATCTAATGAGAATTACAAAAAATAATATTAGGATGGGATCCTAATATACCCTTCCCCTTCAAAAAGTTGTCCTTAAAGTTGTAGATGAGGAAACTGGTGTTGTAGCTATTGGAGGGACTCCCACATAGCATCTTATGGTTGTAGACCATGCCATTGAACAAGAACCTCAATGATTAATCGGTTGTGATGAGTGCACATCCTGCGGTCCAACAGTTGTGCTGGCTCGAGCAAGATAGAACCCTCTTCATCCAATTCAGGTAAAGCAAATTGAACCTATACCTGATTTCCCATGACCTTATTGAGAGAGGATACATGAAAGACAAGGTGGAGTTTGGATGTAGATGGTAGGACCAATTTGTAGGTCGTTGCACCAATCCACTGCAAGACCTAGTAGGATCCATAGGATTTGGCGACGAGTTTTTGGTACCTATGAAGCTAGATTAATGATTGTTTACTTGGCTACAAGCGGAGGAAGACCATATCACCAACTTCAAAGTTGCACTCAGAATGATGTTGATGAGCTTGTTGGCACATCCAGTTCTAGACCACTTCCAAATTCATCTTTAGTTGACAAAGGACTTTGGCATGTTGATTGAGTGTAGTGTCAACAACATGGATCTTGGAGTTGCCTGGAATGTAGGAGGGTGTTGATGGAGGTTGTCCATAAACTTCTTCAAAAGGGGTGACCTTGGCCGTAGTGTGATAGGAAATGTTATACCACCACTCGGTCGAGGGAAAACACATTACCCATTGTGTGCCCATTGTGTAGGATGATCAAAGGCAAAGCAATGAAGGTAGGTCTCCAAACATTTGTTGACAATCTCTATTTGACCATTCGTTTGCAAATGATAGGTTGAACTCATTTTGAGTTGAGTTCCCTGCAACTTAAACAATTCTTGCCAAAAATTACTAGTGAAGGTAGGGTCTCGATTGAACACAATGGATGTGAGCATGCCATGAAGGCAAAAAATAGAATCGAAAAAAATTTGGGCAACTATTGAGGCCATGTAAGGATCAGAGAGGGAACAAAAATGAGTGTACTTTGTGAGATGATCCACTACCATAAAAATAACTGATTTGCCTCTAGACTTAGTTAATCCTTCAAGAAAGTCCATTGAAATATTAGTCTAGACCTATTCGGGAATAGGAAAGGGTTGAAGAATTCTCGAAGAATGAATCATTTATCCTTCCATCCATTGGAATATGTCAAACACTGCCACAAAAGTTTGAATATCATTTTTCATTCCCTTCGAAAAAGGGTGTGTTTAATCCTTTCATAGGTCTTGAGGAACCTAGAATGGCCTACAATGGGTGAAGCATACATCTCCTTCAAGATGAGTTCCTAGAGTTAAGAAGTGTGGGGAATAATAAGGCGTTGGAGATATCGTAAATCTTATCCATCCCAAGTGTATCTCGGATATGAGGTAGGTGTTGTTTGAAGTGTGGAAATCAAAGTTTGCAATCCTAAGTCCTTAAGCACATCCTCTCAAAGAGAATTTATCCATTGAGGTATGGGTGAAGAGATGGCACATAACATACTTTGAACCTCAAATTGGTGAGAGAGTGCATCCACCACAATGTTCTCCTTACCTTTTTTATAGGTAATATCATAATCATAGCCCATGAGTTTAGAGACCCACTTTTGTTGTTCGGGTGTAGTGACCCACTGCTCCAAAAAGTACTTAATGTTGGAATATTTTAATGGAAAAATGATGCCCAGTGAGATAAGATCACCAGTGAGTAACCGTATCTAGAATGGTAAGCATCTCCTTTGCATAAGTTGATTTGCTCATATTTTAGCTTGGCAGTGCTTTACTAGTAAAGTCCAAGGGGTGTCCTTCCTACATCAACACAGCTCCAATGCCATTGCCTGAAGCATCGCTTTCAGTTAAAAATGGAGAAATCATGCATTGCTAAGATGGGAGTGGTTGTCATAGCATGCTTTAAATCAATGAAATTCTACTCAGCTAGACCTGTCTAAGTGAAGGAATTCTTTTTTAACATGGTCATTAAGGGAGCAACAATTTTGCATAGTTGTGGATAAATTTACAGTAGTAGCCTATGAGGCTCAAAAATCCACAAAGGCCCTTAAGAGTGTGAGGCTTTGGCCAATCTTGAATAGCTTGAATCTTCTTAGGTTCAACTTTAACTCCATCTTTGGTGACAATATGTCCCAAATATTCTACTTCAATCAACCCAAAGGAACACTTAAACCTATTAGCATAAAGTTGGTGTTGTGCCATAAGCTATAAAGTTTAATCCACATGGATGAGGTGCTCTTCCCAAGAGTGACTATAAACCAAAATATCATCAAAGAAAACTAAAATGAATTTACAAAGGAATGGGTGGAAAATGTTGTTCATGAGGCTCTAAAATGTGGAAGGTGCATTTGTCAAGCTAAATGGCATAACCAAAAATTCATGATAGCCCTCATGAGTGCGGAATGTTGTTTTGGGAATGTTCTCCTCCTTGAGTCGTATCTTATGGTAACTCGAGTGAAGATCTAACTTGGAGATTTACATAGCACCATGCAACTCATCCAATAATTCATCTACCACAAGAATAAGAAATTTATCCTTAATAGTGAGCTTATTGAGATCGCAAAAATTTATACACAACCACCAGAACCCATATTTCTTTTGAACCAATAAGACTAGAGAAGAGTAAGGATTGTTGCTAGGCCAAATGACTCTAGATTATTGAGCTTGCAAAAATATATACACAACCACAAGGGCCCATCTCTATTTTTGACTTAAGGGCAAGGGGATATTGATAAGATCTGATGTTAAGCGGCACACTATCGGGTACCAATGGATTGGCATGATCATGGGAGCGATAGGATGGTAATTCTATTGGTTTCACAAAAACTACATCATGCTTAGTCAAAACGAGTTGCAAATCTTCTAGGATTGCATCCTTTATTGAAGTGGGTGGTTGTATTACAAATATCCAAGCAATTATCCCACAAGAAGATTTTTTAACTTCCTCATACGGTTGGAGCTGAGAATCTGAGGAGATGTTGCTCGTGATCCATGAAGAGTGTAGGACCTACCATTCTGCGAGAATTGCATCCATAACTCTGCAAATTTCCTGGTAATGGTTCCCAAAGTACCTAACCATTGAACGCCTAGCACAATATCACATCCCTCAAGTTGAAGAGTAAAAATATCTATTTTGAGCTCGTAATCCTCTATCTTCAACTTAACATTGTGGCATTTACCTTTACAAGGCAAAGTTCCATCATTTTCCACAAAAACCTCAAAGGAATTGCATGCATGTATGTAACAATTGGCTTGCTTGGTGGCTCGGGGATCAATAAAGTTGTGTGTGCTTCCTGAATCAATGAGAATTGTAAGACGTTGACCTTTTAAAAAGCCTACTACTTTCATTGTCTGTGGGGTAGTAATCCCTACAAGAGCATGGATAGAAATTGTTGTATGTGGCTCTTCTTATGTTTCACCCTCGTCTTGAGGTGGTTCCTCTTAAGGACTTGTGTCATCATCAAGGTGTAAATTGTTGATTGCCTCCTCTACATATAGCAAAAATAGCTTCTTTTGGACACATTTATGTCCTCGTGAATATTTGTCATCACAATTATAACATAAACCTTGTGCGTGTTGGGAATCCATCTCTCGGTAGTCAAACTCTTGTAGGGTGTAGATTTAAGTTCAGTATTGGATGTGAACTTTGAAGGAAAAGAGGGTTTGGCCTATGGAAATTTAGATGTCCTCCTTTGAGCTGAAATTTTTTCTTCGACCAGCCATGCCAATCATATGGCTTGCATCATAGTTTGTGGTTTGAATACCTTGTCCTCATCCTTGAGATCATCTTTCAAGCCACTAATAAAACAACTAAAAAAAAATCCTTCATTCAACCCCTTGGTCCTATTAGCCAGTTTCTCAAATTGGGTTTGGTAGTCATAAATTATAGAGGTTTGTCGTAATTTGTTTAATGCTCCTATGAAGTCCTCATACTCACTAGGACCAAATTGAGTGAGTAATTGGGACTCAAACTTCCCAACAAGGATTGGGAGTTGTGTGTTGTAACCATTGGGACCATTGTAAGGCTTTAGATTCAAAGTTGAAAGATGCCATAATGATTCGCAAATATTTAGAGATATTGTGAAGTATAAAAATCTTTGCACGATATAACCACCCATGTGCATCCTTTTCACTGAACTTAGAAAAGTCCAATTTAGGCATCTTAAAGGCTTTGTTAAAGAAATTATGAGGACCTTCCTTGTCCTTATGGATGCCTTTCCCACAACCAAGAGGTTTAGTATCATGATGCTCAATCACCTTTGGGCCATCCTTAATCATGTCCTCAACTTCTAAAAAGTGTTCTTCAAAGTTGGCTTTGGAGCTGAAGTAGTCACTTCTCAAACGTTGTATGTCATCCTTCACAAATTGAATCGCGTCAAGAAGGGTGTTAAGTGTGTTGCTTATTTGATCCAAAGAGTTGGCTTGTTCTACCTCCTTTTGGTGTCCACGAGTGCCACCAGCCATTTGGGTGTGATTTGCACTACTATTAAGTTACTAAAAATAGTAGGATTTCAAGAGTTACTATTTTTAGTAAGGAACCAAAAAAAGTGCTTTGGTGTGATACGACAAAATGATCAGCTCGACGAGGCGATCACAATGAGCTATATATCACAACACTAGTTTTGGACGCCCTAAAGGTTTATGGTATGGTCAGTTTTCCTTCTGGAGGCTTGGTTCAAAATATAGGTTTTTTGTCGGCCAACCCCTTATAACTTTGTCATTGTCAAATCTCTACCTACTATAAATTCTAACTATCACTGACAACTATTATTGACAACTAACAACTCTAACCTGACTATTAGTGCTCTTAGACTAAAGTGATACCCAATTATTACAGACACTGGTCTGGACTATTTCTGTTATGTTTGTCAATTCTTACATCCGTTTCAAATAGTATTCTTGTGATAAGGAAGTCTCCTTTGTTTGCTCAATGTTTGTGAGATTGCTTTTTTGGTTGCAGGTTAACATTCAACATAATAAGAATTTTTTTGCAAGGTAAACTTTTAACAGAACCAGGGTATGCTAAGCCAAGGTGTATATAATACCCATAGGCCCTCTGTTATATCGCAATGACAAACGATAGTGTTGAGACCAATATTTCAGACCACTACTCAAGGAGGATTCCATGCATACCCTTGAGCACACTACCTGCCTATCTGAAAGTAGGGGAGAGTGATCTTTTCGGATGCTATGTTCGATGTACTATGGATAATACAAGGCCAAAAAATCTTCCTAGGGCTAAAGGTTTCTCCTAATCCTAGGTGGTCTCCCAATATACCCGAATATACTTTACGCCCTCACTTCACTATATGCTTTACAGGTAATCTAGCTTAGCCAATAACGACAACTCCTCCATGATATTTTAAAACCCTCAACACTGGGTTTCTCACCTAATAAACTATTGCAAAAAAAAAAAGATTGTGTTTTTTTTGGTTTTTTTTTCTTTTAAAGGACAAGTAAAAAATGGAAAACACAAAGAAATTATACCTAACAATTGTAATGGAATGGCAAGAACTGTTGCAATCGCAACGAAAATCGACCCTAAAAAGCGCTCAGATACCACTTGTTAGGAACCTACTATTAAAATAAACTCACTCACACAAACACTGTAATTATAACAGAGATTCATGAAATAACAATATATTGCAATATGGAAAGCAAATGCAGAATTAAAGCAATCTCACAAATAACATAGAATGGTGGGTCTCTTTGAGGGGGCAACCTCCTTCAATACTTTCATTAATTTGCAAAAAGAAACATTCGTTTATGGATCCATGCCTTTTAAAGATACACTTCATGCAACCCTAACCTAATGCTCAAGAGTTGGCTTAATGCAAAATGTTACTTGAGCTAGAATCTTCTACCAAACATTAGTTACATTATTGATAACGGTTACATGAAATGGCCCCACTTGTCTAGGCGTCTTACTTGCCACATACCATTACAAAGTATTACAAAATAACATTATAAAGGAGTTCCCATGTTAGATCATATGAGAATTACAAAAATAATGTTATGATGAGACCCTAACATCCAACCTCATAATTTGATGGGATTGAGGTGTTTTTTGGGCCTTGCCAACTTCTATCGTAGGTTTGTTTTGGGAATTTTACATCTCATGTCCTCTTAATTAGGTCATGTGTGGGAAGTTAAAGATTCAATGGACTTCACAACAACATTAGGCACTTGATGAGTTGAAGCATTGTCTTTGTTCATCAACAACACTTGTCATGCCAAATGTCACTTAGTTGTTTGACATGGAGACCAATGAATTTGACTAATGCACTTGGGCCCACATTGATACAAAATGAACATCCAATGGCAAACCATTCTAAAATTCTTTCAGGCATAACTTGACACTAGTTAACATAGGAGTTGCATGCCATTGTTAATATTGCAAAGTAGTGGTGCCACTACATCATCAATAAGGAAACCATCATTCATTCTAATCATAGGCATATACAATTCCTACACTTGTAAGTTAAGCTAGAAAATGCATGCCTTATGGAATGGATAACTTACCTACAACAATTTCATCCTATAATCTAACATTGCATGGGAAAGAACCAAGCAACAAACTAAGTCATCCATAGGTATACTTTGTTGAACTTTCTTGAGAGTAGAGGGCTTGGGACCAATTTCTTTCCAAGGTTAAGTGGTACATGCTTGGCCAAATCAAATAATCTTTTCCAAGTTGAAGGCTGATATAATGGGAACCATTGCTTCCCAAGTGGGGACGCATGATCCAAGTGAAGGGTTGCTCAAGTTCCCAAGGATCAGGACGCTAACACACTTTAAGCTTGTAAGGACTCTTCACCATACATATCAATGCTAGTTATTCTTGCAAAGTCAGACTTCCGCATACTGCAAACTTCACTTCTGACATCATTACCTCTATCATGCCAACCTTCACTTGGCACCAACCTCAATGGTGCCAACGCTCACAGAAAAAGAGACTTGTGATGCCAACTCTACATGTCACCATCAGGCACTAGAATCCGTAGAGAGAATCATGTTAGTGCCAAGTTTTGCCACTTGTCATCTCATAGATTGGCATCAACTTCAAAGGAAGCAGAATGGATAGTTCTATAACTATTTTACGTTGTACAACTTTAAAGTATAATTTTTAGGCATCGCAAGCTAGTTTTGGGAGTTGTTCTTCAATCAGATACATCTTGGGCTCCCCAATACGAATCAACTTGGGTTGTCTAGAACATCATATCATCAATTCAGGGGAAAGAACCAATGCAACGGACACCAAAATTGCTATGGGTTCAAAGGTAGTTTTCGAATGATATGCTTTTAGAAACACACTACATTTTAAGAATCCACTATATTCTAATTCTTCCTACATCCTGTTTAAATATATATGATTTATAACGGTGGTAGCAAAATATATATGATTTATAACGGTGGTAGCAATGAAAATTGAACTCTTCATTAAGAACTAAGCCAAACCATTTCAACAGGTTATATTTGTTAATGTCACCCGTTCAAAAACTAAAATCCGTATTAAACTTGAAAATATTGGTTAAACTTCATAGTGTGCATAAAATAGTATTTTTACCAAAACCTCAAGTCTTTTCAATGAAATGCCTCGTATGGTCTCATTGACTGCAATTGTTATTGGATATAAACTAGTTGGAAATGCTGACAAACTCTTAAAAATTTTAAAGAAAACCTACTTGACAGTTGCAATGGCAAGTTCATTATCATAGTTTGTAGAAGCACGCAAATCATTTTGACAAAATGCCTCACCAAAATTGGCTTTGCTGACAAGAGTTTGGAGATTTAAAGCGAGTGCATTTTAGGTCCCAGCTTCCTCCCTGAGAAGGATAAGCCAAAATGTAATTTTCAGCCAGTTTTGTAGGCCTTTTTAGACTTTCCTCAGCAAATCTACTTGACAGTTGCAATGGCAAGTTCATTATCATAGTTTGCAAAAGCATTTTGACAAAATGCCTCCGTGAAATTGGCCTAGCTGACAAGAGATTCGAGATTTAAAGCAAGTGGATTTTGGGTCCCAGCTTCCTCCCCGAGAAGGATAAAAACCAAAATGTAATTTTCAGCCAGTTTTTTAGGCCTTTTTAGACTTTCCTCCTTGTGATAAAAAGACCATAGGTGGTAGTAAGAAAATCACCGTAACTGTCAGCATGTACCGAACTAGAAGCAAACATAAAATGTAACTTTCTAATTATCTAATATTTTAGGATCCATTGTATCCAAACGGTAGAGTAAATGTTAGGTGGAGGTCCTAGGAACCTCAAAGTTTTAGCAAAGGGGTTGGTCAAAATCATTTTCAGAATTTTTAGTGTTGCCAAATTTAACAATATTTTTTTTAGAAGCTTCTTTGTAATAAAAATAGAAACGTGAGTAATATAATAATAATTAAAAAGTATCAAATGGATTATCCGGTTTAAATATTGCCAAGTGATACATGCATAATTGTCAAACTGTTATAATACCACTATGTGGTCATGATGTAATACAGGTAGAACCCATTTCAATCTCATATAACCAATTACTAATAATAGCTAGAAAGTGGTACTCTAAGAAACAACTTATAAATTATTCAAACTTGGCACTCTCTTGGTGACTGCATAGAGAATTGAAATTTACTCTGGTTCAAAGAACATACGATCCCTGTTTTTGATCCTTATCTTAGACAACTCTCATTGACTATGTACAGCCTGAAATTATTAACCCCTCCCCCTTCCCAAATAACTTTTCCTCTGGCAAATACTCAAATAGCATATAACCTAATTCAAAATCAATGTTTTGTCACCTTCCTCAAAACATCAAAATAATCTGGAAAAGTCTTCCTGGTACAACTGGGATCATTTATCGTAACTGGAACATCTCCACAAGCTGCTAGAGAAAATGCCATGGCCATTCTGTGATCATCATATGTATCAATTGATGTCACTTTCAACTTGTCAGGAGGGGTGATTATACAGTAATCTGGCCCCTCCTCTACAGTTGCTCCCAACTGACAATTATAACAGAAAATCATAATCAGTATTTTGAGGAATATTCAAGCAACGAAGGTCAAGGAAACAAATGTAATGATTTGAGATATTTTTGTAGAAGCATAAACAACCAACCTTCCTTAGCTCTGTACATATAGCCACCATGCGCTCTGTCTCTTTAACTCTCCAGTTTGCAACTGATTAGAAGCATGACAGAAGAATAAATTTAATTGTTCACAGACTACTACTCCTTTCTACTTGTTCTTATAATTGCATCGGAAAGAAATTATATTAATGTCCATTCCTGACCAAAGTAGGTTAATGAGACTGGAAAGTAGAAGAAGCTATAAAAAATAATCGTAAGTGTTAAAAGGAACTACAAAGCAATGAAACACTTAACTAGATATAATTTGAAGCCCTTCCAACCACTTATAACAGTGTTCATAAATATATGGTTTGAAGAACCAAAACTAATTAAGTCTCCACCCTAAGATATCAATGACACATTTCATTAACAAGCCTTTTGTTAGTTTTGTATTGGTCACCCTAACAAACAGATATATGCATTCTTTTTAATGGGTAGGTAAACGACAGGACACATCCCAGAAAGCTTGAACCATGTCTCTTCACAGTGTAAAGTCTCCCAACTTTACCACTCCAACAAAAGCCCTAACATTTAGATAATTTGCATTTTATACAATACCAAAACAAAACATAAAATGTCTGAGAGTCTGAAACACCTGGAAATTTTAATTGGCACCCTCTATTTGATGCTTCATACTTGAATGATTGCACCAAAAACATCTATGAGATTTCATAAATCTCAAAACAGTTCAGGCATGCATTACACATTCCTACTAGTTTGACACACATACATTCTATGTTTCAAATCTCTTATATTTTTCTTTAAGACTCCAGATTTTCAGGATATTTTCTGCTCCAGAATTTTTTATAATTAAGAAAAGTCAAAAAGTTTTGTCAGTCAAAACAGGAAATTTATTTGAATTTTTGCATGAATCTAGAATGAAGTGTCATTCTATTTTAAACAATGCAATAAGGACTTACTTCCTTGTTGGACATGTATTAACTTTTCCTACCAGCCCTGCATCAGACACAAGTCCATGCTGAATCATACACTCATATTGTTTTCTAAATTTAACTTCGTAAGTTAATTTTTCCAGGTTTGTACTACCAAGAACTAGACCATCCCTCAGCTCTGCTGCATGATAGCTCAGACCAGGAACATTAATTCTTGCGATCATTTATATGACCTTTGTAAACAGTAAGATAAAAAGAGTCCCCTGTACCATACAGGATTTGACTAAATTATAACTTCATTATGTTTGCTGAGGTCAGACATAAGTTTCATATCTGTGATTTTAGTCACAAGTTTCATGTTCAGACTTGAGTTCAGCAAGCTTGAAGATAAAAAGAAATTTAAGCAGGAAACTTTTTAATATTTTTTGACATAAAGTCCATGATATTCAAAAATATGTAAATAAATTAATAAATTTTATAGAATTGGACACAAATGATTGCTTATAAACATATCCCACCTAAATGCCTTGTTGGGCATCTCTTCTTTCCAAACATTAAAATTCTAGAGACACCTAAAAGAAGGCACTTGACACATTTTTGAAATCAAAAGATGAAAGACTACAATACTCCAATGCTTGTTATAACTTATTCAAGTCGTCAAAGTCATTTTCTTGACATGCTCTTTTTCTTGCATTTTTCATTGATTAAAGTCATCCAACAACCAATGGATTTTATCAAATTGAAAGTGACTTTTGGTGAACTGCATCGAAACTATTCAATATCACCTAGTATTCAAGTTCAACAACATCTGAACTTCATGGATTAAATTTGCTAAATCTTGTAACATAGCATATAATCATTAATGCATTTTTGTTGGCTTTGCTGCAAAACTTCTTAACATACAAAGAAATTGGAAATAGATGTGATATGATAATGTATATCTGCATTTATGAAAGGAAAACAATGTAACAACTGTTCACTAGTAAATTATTATCTAATTATAGCTGCTTCGTTTTTTGGGTTGACATTAATCCAAGGAGACTCTAAACAGGTGCTCGTGCTCCTATTATCATTTCAGGTTTTGACAACATGTATTATAACAAGATTGAAGTAAATATTAGTGCTCAACCAGAGGTAAACATGTGATTATCCTCTTAGTTCATAACTTGATGCTATTGATATGTCTCAAGTCTAATGCACGTAGTTGATTCTTGTTTTTATTTTCCATGATGTATTCATTGATTAAATGTGCAAACAAAATTAGCTGCAGAAGCCATACATAAGATCTCCTAAACCAAGACACTTGATTTGATATTATTGCAAAACCAGAATGGGCATAGTGAGGAACCTAGCTAAAACTAAATATTATCAATTGTTACAGTGTTACCATCATCGTACAACGTTGGCGATAAAATTAGCTAAAAAAACAGAAAAGCCTCCAGTACAAGTCAAAAGGGGCTTCGTTGTGGGTTAAATACTGCCTGTTATACATTGTGTACCAACCTATTTATATGGAAATTAAAAACATTTCATCACCTGTAAAAACTTGAGACATGCATTTCAATCCTGGGACCAGGATAAAAAGGTGTCTGTTAGCGATGCTAGCAAGTTCTATGGTAAGTTTTCTCCATGACATTATATGCAGAAGGGGTGGAATCTAGAGTTATGTATGAGGTACCAATCCAATTTGGCTTATAGACGATCATATATTAAATTCCTGGCTCCAATCATCAGAAGACAAAGTGGAAGGTCTGGAGATGTAGCTTGTCCTTAAGAGGCATTTCTCTCCAAACAGGGCATATTAAACTTTGACCTGATAATTTACAGTCAGTCTGTTTTTGTAGGCATGGATCCATGCTAGATATTATAACTCTCTTGTTCATCTTCCCATGTTTCAAAGGGGACTCCAGTGTTTAACATCAGCAGCAGACTAACCAAACAAAAATAGAGCATGATATTGTTGCTTGTTGAAATTTTGTTTCAAAATCATTACAGAGGCTGCAGTGCTTTATATTTTGAATATCAAAGGGTTGCCATGAGGTATAAAGGCACTCCTTCAAGTTCCTCTCCTTGGGGCATTAACAACTTATGCTGTTACACTCATTGTTGAGCAGCTAAGAGACCCTTGAATGTTGAACAGTAAATTCAACCTCAGCAAGAAAAACTTACATGTTCCTCAGAAAGAATCAGATGTGAGTATAAATTTCTCTTGCCTTCTCTGTTTTCTGGAGAAGGGATATTTTGGAAGCATTTTCACATTTCAATGACATTCTATGTCTATTGAGATAACACTTCAACACCTTGAGAGTTCTTCCACATCATGTGCCCCAAATAATGTCCAGTGAGGCATAAAATCTGGCGAAAAAAAAAAACAATTGAACAGCACAGCAAACCACTTTCTCTAAGTTGAAATTCAACTTAGTTGAACCTCAAGAAATGATGACATTCATAAACCCTAAACATAAGCAACTCCATGAGCTGTTGACTCGTCTGTTTACAAATGCCATAGCATTTTCTAACTCTCTAATGAACAAAGTCATGGTTGGCCTCACAATATTGGATGGCGATTAGAAACCCTTTGTTTCCATGAACTTTAATTAGTGATTCTTGTTGTTGAAATCATCATATGCTATGTTGTATAAACTTCAGGAAAGACATCAGAAAAAAACCAGAGCAATTCTCTTCAGAAAATATTTACAAGTAAACTCTGATGTTCAACTTCACTTTGACTTCTTTTTACCACACCGCTTATTCTAACTGTCCTTGGATTTATACAATATATTAACTTGCTACTGGAAACTATCAAGATCAAAATAGTACTTGGAACTTACCATCCCTTATAGCAGTAGGTCCATCAGCAAAAAGGGCAACCACAGCCAAAGTCATCGCAACATCAGGCATTTTGTTCATGTTAATATCAATGCCGTGCAGACGCTTTCTCTTCAATGGCTCAGCTGGTGGACCAGTCACAGTCACACTATTTTCAGCCCAAGTGACTTTTGCTCCCATTTTCCCAAGTACTTCAGCAAATTTTACGTCTCCCTGTCATGTGCAAATTAAAATTACATTTTTCAAAGAGTGATCTTTCCAACAAAAATAGCATACCCTGCACAAACTAACTCTACCAGATTGGTCAGGTGCACTAGGATTTACCTGCAGGCTGCTTGTGCCACAGCCTTCCACGGTAATTGTTCCACCAGTGATAGCGGCACCTGCAAGGAAGTAACTAGCGCTTGATGCATCGCCTTCAACATATGATTTTCCTGGTGACCTGTTTTCATATGAAGAATTTGTATAATTGTATTTCAGAAATAGTGTCCTCTCTAACCTACTTAAATGGTTATCCTTCATGACTTATGCACACTGACTGTGAGCATGCAGTACAAAAGTAGTAGATTAGAAATCAAAAATGTATCTTGGAAATTAAGGAGCTCTGATTGCATAAAAAACCAACATCATAACAAGGAAAAGAGCTTCAAATCATTAAATGCACAAGCTATGTTCATGTTAAAGCTTACTTGTAAACTTGGCCACCTTTTATAGAGAAGTGATTCCAACCACCATGGCGATCTACTTTTACACCAAAGCGCTCCATTAATTTTAGTGTCATTTCCACATAGGGGATGGATACTAGTTTGTCAATAATCTCAACTTCCACGTCTCCAAGAGCTAAAGGTGCTGTCATGAGCACTGATGTCAGATACTGACTGCTAATGGAGCCAGAAAGTTTGACCTGAAAGAATAAGCATGGGCTTGGAAAAATTATAACCTGGAACAACAATAATTTTTAACAGGTAAAACAAATTTCTGCTAAAATAACTCTGACTTGGTACAAAGAATGAAAGAAAGAAATTTTATTAATATCCACAGTTGACGAAGGTAGGTCAATGGGACTCCAAATATTACATTTCATTGCACTAGCCTGGGAGGACCCAGAAAGAGTGCTCCAATGAATACAAAAACATACAAACTACAAGAAGAGTACAAGATACAAAACCTGACCCAAAATAGGCAGAACATGTCTGTGTAGATGGCATGATGTGGAATATATACATCTCTTATAGTACATATATAATTGACATGTAGAGATAAAAGTTTGATCATTATCCCTATGTTCAATAGGAATTAAAATTCTAAACAAGGAGTTATAGAAGGCACAGAATTCTGTGCCTTCTGCTTGTTTTTCTTGCAAACCATTTTATGTCAAAATTCAAAATAGATCATTTTTTCCTTGTTAGCTTTTGGTTGTTTTTTAAGTTAAAAAAGATACTCGGGTCAGATCCAGCTACTACCTACAGTTTTTCAGTCAAGAAGCCTTATCAAATAGCCCATCACAAAATCCAAATAGCCCAAGATACATTTTCTATAGCCATTTAATAGCCCAAGATACATTGATAAACCTAGTAAAATAATTTCAATTCTAGGTGGAAGCATCACAAAATCCAAATGTTCTATGCCATGTTATTTCCATTCCAGTTCATCTGAAATAAAGTTTGAAACTTGCAAGTGCATATGGAACAGTTAAAAGCTAGTAAAAGCTAAACATTTCATTAAACTAGACCTTCAGTGTTTTGTCTCACGTCTGTGACAAATTTCGAAGTTGATGTTTTTGGTCCTATGACTTTTTATTTCTGTAGCAGGCTGAAAATAACGAGCTTTATTATTATAGGCTGCATTTACTGTTTAATAAGTACAGATACATGAAATCAAGTTTAACTATTTTTATTTTGTTGAATCAAGCAAACTCGGAAAAATAGAAGATGCGGATATGATGTTTAGCGGGGTAATGTGTTGTAACTTATAGTAATGATACCAATCACCTGAGAAACTGCACCATGAGCTTTTGTCAAGGCAAAAAGAGGGATGTAATACCTGAGTCTTGAACCCTTAGGATACATAATTATACGGCATATATATTGTTAATTTGTTTATAGCAATAGTGAGCCTATTTTCTATGAAAGGAACTCAGTTTTATTAGATCATGCTGCTTGATCTAGAAGAAATTGTGTTATGAAAAGCTTAATGTTGAAGTTGAAAATGAAATGTTACGAAGTTGAATCATTGATATAAATGTTATGCTTAAAGTTCATAAAATAATGTATGATAAATTAAAGAAATCTTAAAGGCCTGAGTCAGAGATTCAAGGGAAAACAATGACATGACAAGTTGGGGAAGAGGATGCCACCACTTGTCCTCCGTGTGGATTAGCCTTTGCATGTACACCATTCTATTGTATGAGTATATAGTATGTAAATGAAACCTTCCTTGCTAGCATTTTTATACCATTTGGAAAAGAATATTGAGACCTAAAAATACCCAAAGGAAACCTGCAAGAAAATAATGCTCCCTTGTGAAGATTTGTTGGAAGCTGCATCCTACCTCCACAAATCACCACTACTGGAGTTAGGCTCCTGGTGAAGTGAGTGGAACCAAAGACTGTTCAAACACCTAAGGTAAAGGCTGTTTCCAACAGCCAATGGTTGGTAGCCTGCTTGAGAGTACATGATAGAAGGTCTTTGATAGCAGGATAAGGGGTTTTCTGTTGGGGCAAGGGGAAGCCAATTACAATTCCATTTCTGAAGTTTTAATAGGTATTTTTATAGCATTGACAAGTATGGACCAGCTGGGACCGAATCCACAACCTCCTAAGAAGTGCTCCAACTACACTGCCACTAAGCTAATGGCCCTCTAGAGGTCGAGTAGTGAATGTAGATTGATGGACTCCAACACCCTATGAGGGAGCAACTTCACTGCGATATCATGTTGAGAAGCATGGATCAGCCAGGACTCCAACCCAGGACCTTCTGGGAAGTGCTCTAACACTAAGCCCTCCACAGGTCAAGGTATGGTAGGGATCAAATAATAAGTATGAATTTTTTACAAGCTCCAACATATAGTTGTCCTCTTCAACCACATGAACATCCTTTCATCTTTGCCATGCTACAGACGTGTTATGGGAGAAGACCGTATTCCAGGGAAAGTCTCGTTGAAAGGTGAATCGGTGGACAGGCAGAGAGTTTCATTTTCCACCTAGTTTGCTATAATGTACATTTAGCAGATATGGTGTTTCTTTAAATGAATGAACGATTCTTTTATATCCTAATCACGTGTTGCTCTTTCACTTCCTGTTATTGTTGTTAATTTTATATGATAAATAGGGTGTTCAAAACATGTTGCATATTTCTGAAAAACAAAATCATGTTTAAGCTGCAAACTTACCATTTTCAGTTGTTTCCTTCTGCATCTGGCTTAAGACAATTTAAGTGCATGACATCAACACCAATCTTTTTTTATTTTTGCTTTTCATCTTGAGTTTTTGCTACAAACCTCAAGATGTTGTGTGTCCAATTCTTTGCCTTGATCACCTAGCGCTATTTCCTCTTTTTGATTAGTTTTGGCATTTTTTTATATGAATTGGTTATAGTAAGGTTCATGCAAATCACATGGACACATAGTCAACAAAATGGGTACATATATTTCCCGCTAGCATTATATTTAATTTAGAATTATGTAGTTACCACATTGACTCCATGTTACAGTCGAGTGGTAAGAGACTTTTAAATATCAGTAGCTGCGCTAGAAACATTTCCCTGTAGTTATGTGGTGATGAATTGGAGTGACATGTGAGATCTAGCTAATCAAGATGGAATACAAAAGGATTATCCCCTTCGAAGATTCAGATGACCACAAAGTTATTCTCTAAAAATGCAATGCACTATCCTCTATAGATGCAATATAAGCTTTAACCCTCAGAATTGATTCAGTGTTAGGCATGCATATGCAGTGCTCTCCAGCTCTGTAAATAGTGAGGAGAACTAGTCCTTAAAATGCATCGATGCCCCCAAGCACTCAGTTGATTGCAAGTAGATTCCTTACACACAGAATCAAACCTCATCAAGCTATTAGATAAAATAAGATAATTACGCAATTTTGTTTGTTGACCGACCAAAGACTATCGCACATGCGTCCAAACCGGCCACCAAACTTCAAAGTCTGCTCGCCAAGTGTCTCCACCAGAAGATAGAGGACAAGGCCATGCCGGCCCGGTTGGATATTTATAAGAAGTATTTAAAAAAAAATAAGATAATTATATTAATGTCCACGGATGGCCAAAGTAGGTCAATGGGACATTGGAAAGAGCTATTGCAATGCACTGCAGTAACCAAAATGTAATACAAAAATGAGCTAAACTAGCGTAAAGAATTTAGATTAAGATATACTGAAGTCAAATAACTGTGAGTCATAAAATTACTGCCTTCAGGGTTACCCAAAATGGATAAACCTTGAAATACTAAAAGTAATGATGAAGAGAGAGCCAGCAGTCAAGGTAAAAGAGCTCCAATCGATCCCAGCAGCTACACTAATCTGTAGCGGGATGTAAATTAGAAGCATAGTAATCATCATCACCACCTATCCCAAACAGGCCAACACAGATCTAATGATGCTCCTAGGAGAATGGCCACAATTAAGAAGGCCTGGTTGGATAATCCTGGGTGGGCATGGAGTTTGAGCCCTCAAGACTCTTCTAGCATCCATGGTCATGGAACCAATAGAACAGATTAGGAAACCGGTAAGCTGCATCTGTCTATTAGAGTGGCAATGAAGGTAGGCTTTCTTACTTTCTTCAGTTCAGATTTAATTATTTTTCCTATTGCACACTTACGAGGTACAGGAGATATTTTCACGTTTCATCCTAGCAAGTGCCATGGATGAGGCACATGTGAGACCTTTGCATGAACAAAGTCACGTCTTCACTTTATTCTTTTAATTTTGTATCTGCTTGGCATTGACCTTGTTACAGGCCTTGTCACTCTGCTATGCACTGCTGAATGATAACGTTTGCCGAAATTCAGTCTTTTCCCTGCCCTTCTAAAATTTAAATCTGCCAACTTCGGAAATTTTTGGATTACATATGGTGATGATTGTTGTGCAGGAATGGATTTCTAATTCAAGCAGGAGTAGAAACTAGCCACAAGTTAAATGCAAGTATGCCTTGAGAAAGCAATGACTTTTTTGCCAGTTTCCAGATCTCAAGAGGAGATCGGTTCTTAGTTTCCACTTATGAGATTATTTCTATATTTTCACAAGATATGAAAATTTAAAATAAATCAATGTATGACACATACCGTAAAAAATACACTGGTACTTGAATTCCTCAAATATAAAAATGAGTGAGACAAAATCATCTGCTAAAATCCATATAGCTAACATTAATGAAATTGCAAAAGCAATGAACATATGTTTTTTTCACTCCTGTTGAAATAACAAAACCGGTCTTATCGTTCCACCAAAATAGCCTCCTTTTGCATTGGTATAAAGAGGTGGACAATTAGCATTAAGTGAATAACCAACTTAATGAAATTGCGTAACCAACTTAATGAAATTGCGTAAGGCAAAGAACATGTTTTTTCACTATAGTTGAAATATTAAAATTTGTCTTACCGTTCCACCAGGAAGGCCTCCTTTTGCATTGATATAAACAGGTGGACAATTAGTGTCAAGTACGCAACCAACTTCAGCACCAAGTTGTTTGAGACCCATGACTAAATCTCCAATAGGTCTCTCTCTCATACGTGGAATCCCATCAAGAATGTATCTGAATTATAAGATATAAAAGAAAAGTGATGTGAACATTTATTTAAACAAGAAATCATGCATGCAACTAGAAAATTACTTGGATCGCAAACCTTGCTGTTCCACCTGCTGCAGTAAGTGCTGCAGTCAAAGGACGCATTGCAGTGCCTGCATTCCCCAAAAAGAGTTCAACCTCCTTCATCATCCCTGTTTTCCCCACTGGAAACCGACCTGCACAGCCTTCAACAATAGCTCGGCGGTTTTCACGCTCATCCTCAACATTCAGATGAAGGGTTTTCAATGCTCCAATCATAAAACGCACATCATCGCTGTCTAAGAGATTATCAACAATAGTTGTTCCCTGAAATATATCACATAAAATACTGATGTTATCATCAAAATTGAAATTGAAATTAGATTAATATGCATAAATGACCAATTTTAATGTGACCACATTGCATTGGTCAGAAATGAGACCCTATGGGAGCCCCTAGAAAGAAGAATTGCTCGAAGAGAATTAAATAAATAAGTAAATACAACAAAAGTATGAAAAATACAATCAGAATACAAGATAAACCCCAGCCAATTTAGATGCAAAAGGATAAATACATATTGTTATGTCCAAATACAAGAAATGGAAGAGCTAGTTCTCCCCGTCTTAAGAAGTAAGAATTGGTAATTTACCATCAAGTGCCTTCCAAAAGAGGGGACGCAAACCAAGTGACTTGCATTAAAAACTACATGAAATTAGTTTACTCAAAATGGAAACAGACCATATTTCTCGTTTCTGATGATGGGACATGAACTGTGTTTTGAGACGTCAACTCTAAATCCCCCATGCACAATGTATCCCAAAGACACACAGAACCAGCTAGATTGTGATTGACAAAAAAAAAAAAACCTTCAGCCAAGTATCTATGTACAGGAGTGGCACAGCTAAAGATATTAATTTCATTTCATGCCTCACCTCAACCATGATGTCTTAGGCTAAGTGGTTTTTAATCAGAAAACCAAAAAGCTTGTGAAATATGATTTGAACAAGCCAATTACAAGCAGTTTTAAGATTTCATTACTTAGATTTGGGATGAAGTTCTGTGTTTAGTTTTTAACTCAATTAGTGTGGACTAACCTTGATGATTAGGCAACGTGTCCTATCATTGTTCATGATTTTGTATTGAACCCAAATCCTGACTCCTGGATCAATTGTGTTTTTGACTTATTGATGGATGATGAATTATATGCTTATACAAGTGGCATGTTATGACTAGATAAATTTGTCTTAATATGTTCCATGGGGACTGACCCTGGGATCTGGGGACCATCTTGGAGACGCATCCCACCATCCCGAAATATATCCCACCATCCCTATCAAGAACACAAAGAAAATTTCAGAAGTCCCTAAAAGGAATGAGAGGAACCACAATTTGAACCCTCTATAGGCGAGGAATCTGTCATCACAAACTTGGAAAGTACGACTCAAAAATGCTGCTGGAAACCAAACAAGCTCACTCAAGAAAGAAAGACTGATACCCAGATGGTTATCATGTTGCCAAAAGGCCACTTTTGCTTTGAAGGAAGTAGGATTTGAAATACAACCACAAGGATCCTCATGTAAATCCTCGTAGAGTAGTGGAGATCAAGCTGCAATTAAACAAAAGAATTTGGAAGGTCTCAGAGATCCCACAAGCACCTTTGGCATTAGAATAAACCTATGCATTCAGATGAAATGCACATATCCTATACCACCTTTGGGGTTAGAATAATCCTATGCATTCGGATGAAATGCACATACCCTATACAGATTAATGTATATGTCAAGGCTTTCGGACACCACGAAACGGCCAGTGATCTATAACATACTGTTTATGGAAGGATTTAGAAATTTAACACAAGCATGTACAATTAAGTACAAACAGATTTTTCTAAAAAAAACTTTTCTTGTTTTCTAGTAGTTGTTGAGAATATCCTTCTAATAATGAAACCACAGGGAAACATCAAAGTAGCAGAGATAAGGTGATATTGAAATTTGTCAAAACCTTCACTAGTAAATTTTTTTTCCTTCCTCAAATACTTATTGGGAATATCCCAGTAACACGGAAGCCACAAGAGTCTGCAAGGTCGCAGAGATCCCAGAGTCATCTTTGGCAATAGGATGTATTTTATGCGTTTAAGCAAAATAAATATACCATCTACGCCTAATCTATGTGTTAAGGCTCTTCGATACCTTGAATAAGACAGTGATCTATAACCACGAGTCTGAGAGATCTTAATAAATCAAATTCAAGCATTAACAATCAAGTAAAATGGGTGATCCTCAAACAGGATTCTTCCATTAAGAAATATTAAATATTACATTTCAAAAAAAGTTGACAGCATTTATAAATTGTAAATTTGAAAATATTCAATCCCATGCTCTTCCCATAAAAGTGGCTGTAATAATGTGGGCCCCGCTCAAGCTAATCTGGGTGCAAGTCACAGCTAAATCACTCTAAAAGCTTATAAGCCAAACTGCAATAGGAGCACAGTGTTTCCAAGAACTGACAAATCATATAAAACAAAGCGGGTAGATTTGATGTAAAACTTGGTTCCGGGAAATGAAAAAGTCATACAGATCTTATATAAACGTTAGCTAATGTTTTTGGGCTTTGGAAAAGAAAAAGCTATAAAATACACTTAAAAGGATAGATGTGGACAAAATTTGGCCCTTCGTTTTGGACTTTTGACAAAAAGGAGGATAAAAAATAAATGTAAATGGATGGATTTTAGATAGGAATTGGATCCTGTTTTTTGGGTTCTTCTTTAAAAAAAAAAAACAAAAAACAAAATTACAACATACAATTAAACGGGTAGAATTCTATAAAAGGGCTACTTTTATAAAATTAAATTAGAGTGCAGTTTCCATTAGAATTAGCTGATGTTTCTGGGTTTTGGCACAGGAAACATTCACTGATTTAGCACATTGCGAGAGATTAGACTATAAAGTTTTATTTTCTTTTTCTTTTCCTTTTTCTTTTTTCCATCGTTTCAATCCAGAGAAATGGATTATGAGACCAACCTCAGATAAAGCTGCCAGAAGAAGAATGCGGTTGGAGAGGGATTTTGACCCTGGAAGCTTCACAGTTCCACTGATCTCCTTGATAGGCTCCAAGACAATCTGCTCCACTTTAGGAGGCTTCTCTGGGGCAGCAGTTGAACATCTACACAGGCCAACTTTCTCATTCCTCGTGCTAACCCTAATGCCATGGTCATATCCCTTTGCAACATACAGCCTTGCAAGATTCGCACCACCTACAGATGAAGCAGCTCCAACGCTCACCCACGTTCGTACCTGTGATCCCCTCGTCTTGTGGCCCGAAATCCCCGCATTTGTGCCAATCTGCTGCTGAGCAAGAGCCCGGGCTGCGGAAGCCATGGCCTTTTCTGCAGGGTGCTCGCCAAGTGTTTGATAAAATGCCTCAACGGCAAAACGTATTTCTCTGTCTGGACGCCAAAGTGATCGATCAAATGCCTCAGCGAGACAACTACAGGATTTTAGGATGCTGTAGACCTATGAGCTCACAATGGCCTTTAATTGGCATCAAATCCACGTGGGACGCAGCCTCCATACACGTGGGAGAGCTTGAGCTTCCGGTCTAAAAAAGAATTGTATTCTTGGCTCTTCGTAGATTTGCGTCCAAATTTGATGTTTGGGTGGAATAGAATTTGGTAGGAATTGACTTCTTGTGGATATTGTAATCCGTTCTTCTTGAGTGGAATAGGATTGGGTGGAAATAGGTTTTTTTAAAGAAATTTTTAATATAAATTATAAATTTTCAAACATTTAAAAAATTAAAAAAAAAACAACTTACAAGTATTTCGATTATAACCAACAAACTTATCTTTTTGGTATCTGCTCTGGATTTGTTACTGTGTCGAAGGAAAGTTGACTGGATAGTGGTTGGGGGAGAAGTGGGTGGAGCGAAAGATTCGCAACAAAGCAAGAAGAGTAGGAGTGGTGAGGGTAGGTCTGAGTTAGGTAGGAAATAGAGAGGAGGATGGAGATGATGAAAGGTGATGACTCACCTGCTGCAACTACAACTGAGTTGATTTGACCGCAAGGAAGTCGTAGGCAGCAAAATGGACTATGAAAATCTGGGGGGTTGGTGGTTTGTACTTTTAATATTTTAAATTAATATGGCAATTGTTTATTGGTTTTAAGGGGGTGGTAGTTTCATTATTGGGGTGTCCATATTTAAGTTTAAAATTGGTATATGTTTTTTTTCTTAATATGAAAGTTGGTTATAACTTAAGTGTAAAGTAAAATTGGTGTATGTTAATTGATTGTATAAATTTAGAGTTTTAGTATTTTTTTGAGGTTTAAGATTTAAACTATGGTAATTTAGCCGAGTTAAGGTTTATAGTAACAATACTCAATGATGATATTGATTTCCTTCTATTAAATAAAAAAACCGAAGGGGAACTTTATGTAAAAAAAAATTATTGTGTAAATTTTGGTTATTGTTAAGAGTGTTTCAAACAATTCAATAAAATCTATTTAGAAAAATTGGATTATCTATAGAAATTTTTTAGTTTTATTGAATCAAGCAACTAGCCAATGTTTTGTTAAAGGTTGTAGAAGTTGTATTTTTTTTTCAATTTAGTTAGTGTGAGAAACTCTTATGACCAAATTTTTTTTGTTTTATTGAATCAAGCAACTAGTCAATGTTTATTAAAGGTTGTAGAAGTCATATTTTTTTTATTATTATTTGGTTATAAGAAACCCTAGCACAAGGTTGGGCAAGCTCCCCCAACCATGACCCTTCCTAAAGCCGAGAGCTATGCTTATCAATAGGAAATTTAACACACACCCACCCCCTCACACACTTGCCCACGCCGCGGTTTGATACTTGAACTTCCTGAAGAAGAGCCAAAGCCCGAACCGGTGCGCTGTCCCTGGGACTAGAAGTTGTATTTTACTATCGTGTTGAGAGTCAATGTTTTTGACATATTTTTAGAACTTAAATATATGTTAAAGAAGGTGTATTTTGTATTTAAATAAGTTAATTAATTACATAATTTTGTGTAAGTGTAAAAAAAACTATTTATGAGTTTTGGGAGGGATATTGTAGTGGTAAGTTCTTGGAAATTTCATCAAGGAGATCCACGTTTAAACCTCGGTATGAGGGGATCGGGACCCCTCATAGAAACTCATGCTTAACCTTAATATTTTAATGTCTGAGGGGATCAAAACTCATGCTTTACCTTAACATTTTAATGTCTGAGGGGATCGGGATCCCTTATAAAACCTTTCATTTATCCTAACATTTTAGTCTCGTGAGGAATACTTGAGTGGTAAGTTTTTAGGTTTTTATCGAAAAGACCCAAGTTCAAACCCCAGTACGAGGTGACCACAACCCTTAATACCATAATATTTTATCCTGGGACGGATTTCATAGTGATAAGTCCTTGGGTTTTAATCATAGAGATCCAAATGCAAAACCTAGTATGAGGGGATCGGGACCCCTCATAAAAGCCCATGCTTTACCCTAATGTTATGTCCATAATGATAGTGTAGTGGTTAAGGCTTTGGCTTCTCTTTGGCAAGGTCCAAGGTTCAAACCACAATGTACCTATAAGGGGATAGCTTAGATGGTAGCAGCTAAGTGTTTGTTGGATGACTACCTCTACTCAATGTCCTAAAGGGTCGAGGGTTGCATTGACTTCATTTACAAAAAGACGAGGGTTGCATTGACTTCATTCATCCAACAAGCCAATGTAATATATATATATATATATATATATATATATATATATATATATAAAAGCTTGAAGATGTAAAAATAATTAATTGTATTAATAGCTTAAAAGAATATATAAATATTTTTAAAAAAGAGAATCTAATACAAAAATTTATTCAAATCATAATTTACAGCTATAACTTAAAACTATGTTAAACTTAGAATATTTTATGTTACTTTAAATTTTCAACTTTTCTTTCAAAAAGAATTATCGAGCATAAATTGGTACACTATCTACATCACACTTTGTGTTCAGATCTTTTGACAAACTCTTTTACAAGTTGCACCAATCCCTTGTTTTTCAAGTTATTTATCTTTTTAACTTTATTTTGCTATTAACATTTTTTTATATTTTTTATTTAAGGTCATCTAAATATTTCATTCTCTTCTTTCAATATCATGTTTACATTTTTGTTACTTGAGCAAGATAATTATCAAAGGATGTGATTCCTTTTATCATCATGTTATTACAAAAAACATTTAATCCACGTGATGTGGTCTACTGGCAAGGACGCCACTTGCATTATCAGCGATGTGACCCGGGTTCAATCCCCACGGCAGATATGTATGTATAAGAAGTATTTACTCAATAATAAAAAAAGAAACATGATGTTGAAAAAATAACATGTATCTAAAGTGTCAAGCTCCATGTCATTTCTTCATTTTTATACCTACTAAAGGCATGTGCCCATTTTATGTTTTTCTTTCAATTTCAAGTGTCCAAAATATATGACTTTAAATGTCAATTGTTCAATCCATTATACCACAATCTTTGATGATTTTTTTCTATTATAAACTTTCTCCAAGATATCACAAAGACAATACTTAACTTGTCCTACTAACTTTAGACACTCACTTTTGAGCTTATTACTAATCTTCAAGTTTGTTAGTCAATTGATCAAATTGAATCAATCATCCTCTTGTCCAAATCTAATATAAAACTTTATTCAAACCATTATTTACAACTATAACTTAAAACTATGTTAAACTTAGAATCTTTTATGTTACTTTAATTTTTCAACTTTTCTTCCAAAAAAAATAATTATCAATCATAAATTGATACATTATCTACATCACACTTTGTGTTCATATCTTTTGATAAACTCCTTTACAAGTTGTGCCAATCTCTTGTTTTTCAAGTCATTTATCTTTTTAATTTTATTTGCTATTAAGATTTCTTTATATATTTTTATATAAGGTCGTCTAAATATTTCATTATCTTCTTTCAATAGCATGTTTACATTTATGTCCATTTTTGTTACTTGAGGAAGACAATTATAAAAGGATGTGACTCCTTTTATCATCATGTTATTACAAGAAACATGATGTTAAACAAAAAACATGTATCTAAAGTGTCAAGTTCCATGTCATTTCTTCATTTTTATACCTACTAAAGGCATGTGCCTTATGTTTTTCTTTTGATTACAAGTGTCCACAATATATGACATTAAATGTCAAATTTTCAGTCCATTATACTACAATCTTCGGTGATTTTTTTCTATTATAAACTTTCTCCAAGATATGACAAAGATAATATTTAACTTGTCCTACTAAGTGTAGACACTCACTTTTGAGCTTATTGCTAATGTTCAAGTTTGTTAATCAATCAATCAATCAAATTGAATCAATCATCCTCTTGTTCAAGTCTAATATACAACTTTATTCAAATCAGTATTTACAACTATAACCTAAAACTATGTTAAACTTAGAATCTTTTATGTTACTTTAATTTTTCAACTTTTTTTCCAAAAAATGTGATTATTGAGGATAAATTGATACGTTATCTACATCACACTTTTTCTTCAAATCTTTTGACAAACTCCTTTACAAGTTACACCAATCCCTTGTTTTTCAAGTTACATATCTTTTTAACTTTATTTTTCTATTAATATTTATTTATATATATTTATTTAAGGTCATCTAAATATTTCATTTTCTTCTTTCAATATCATGTTGACATTTATGTCCACTTTTGTTACTCGAGGAAGACAATTATCAAAGGATGGGACTTCTTTTATCGTCATGTTATTATAAGAAACATGATGTTGAACAAAAAACACGTATCTAAAGTGTCCAGTTCCATGTCATTTCTTCATTTTATACCTACTAAATGCATGTGCCCATTTTATGTCTTTATTTCAATTACAAGTGTCCACAATATATGACTTTAAATGTCAATTGTTTAGCCTTCGATGATTTTTTCTATTATAAAATTTCTCCAAGATATCACAAAGACAAAATTTTACTTGTCCTACTAAGTGCAGACACTCACTTTTGAGCTTATTGCTAATCTTCAAGTTTGTTAATCAATCGGTCAAATTGAATCAATCATCCTCTTGTTTAAACCTAATATAAAACTTTCTTCAAATCATTATTTACAATTATAACCTAAAATTATGTTAAACTTCGAATCTTTTATGTTACTTTAATTTTCCAACTTTCTTCCAAAAAAGGATTATCGGGGATAAATTGATACATTATCTACATCACACTTTGTGTTCAAATCTTCTGACAAACTCCTTTACAATAAGCACCAATCCCTTGTTTTTCAAGTTATTTATCTTTTTAACTTTATTTTGCTACTAAGATTTCTTTATATTTTTTGATTTAAGGTCATTTAAATATTTCATTCTCTTCTTTCAATATCATGTTTACATTTATGTCCATTTTTGTTACTTGAGAAAGACAATTATCAAAGGATGTGACTCCTTTTATGGTCATGTTATTACAAAAAAATATGATGTCGAACAAAAAACATGTATCTAAAGTGTCAAGCTCCATGACATTTCTTCATTTTTATACCAAATAAAGGCATGTGCCCATTTTATGTCTTTCTTTCAATTACAAGTGTTCACAATATATGATTTTAAATGTCAATTGTTTAGTCCATTATACCACAAACTTGGATGATTTTTTTTTATTATAAACTTTCTCCAAGATATCACAAAGACAATTTTTAACTTGTCCTACTAAGTGTAGACACACACTTTTGAGCTTATTGTTAATCTTCAAGTTTGTTAATCAATCGGTCAAATTGAATCAATCGTCCTCTTGTTCAAATCCAATAAAAAAACTTTATTCAAATCATTTTTTACAACTATAACTTAAAACTATGTTAAACTTAGAATCTTTTATGTTACTTTAATTTTTCAGCTTTTCTTCCAAAAAAAATGATTGTCGAGCATAAGTTGATACATTATCTACATCACACGTTGTCTTCAAATATTTTGACAAACTCCTTTACAAGTTACACCAATCCCTTGTTTTTCAAGTTATATATCTTTTTAACTTTATTTTTCTATTAAGATTTCTTTTTATTTTTTATTTAAGGTCATCTAAATATTTCATTCTCTTCTTTCAATATCATGTTTACATTTATGTCCATTTTTTTACTTGAGGAAGACAATTATCAAAGAATGTGACTCCTTTTATCATCATATTATTACAACAAACATGATGTTGAACAAAAAATTAAAAAACAAAAACAAAAAAGAACATGATAAACAAAAAACATATATCTAAAGTGTCAATCTCCATGTCATTTCTTCATTTTATACCTACTAAAGGCATGTGCCCATTTTATGTCTTTCTTTCAATTACAAGTATCCACAATATGACTTTAAATGTCAATTGTTCAGTCCATTATACCACAATCTTTGATGATTTTTTTCTATTATAAACTTTCTCCAAGATATCACAAAGACAATATGTAACTTGTCCTACTAAGTGTAGACACTCACTTTTGAGCTTATTGCTAATCTTCAAGTTTGTTAATCAATCGGTCTGTTGGTCACGAATCTACCTAAGTACAAAAAGCTTGTGCGCCCTAGACCCGATCAACATTGAAAGGCCGAAGGAGAGATGTCCTTTGGGTCAATCTCTAGAGAGGGTTGGTTCCCTTACTAATATAATTCGGTTTAAAGCTTAGGGTAATAAGAAAGAGATGGAAAATGACAAAAAGAAACGAGAAATATGGCGATGATCCAGAAAACGTCGGATGGGGATAAATTAATAGCTAAAAATCAAATCGAGTTTTAATTAGCATGCGACATGAAGTAAAGCATCAGAACCATTCACAGACTATAAATAAAATTTCCAATAAACATTGCAATATTCATCTCTTTATCATAACTTAAATTCATATGCAGAATGATGACGATGGGTGGGAAGTCCTCTGCAAGGGAGCACGAGAGCGGCAACATTTCGAACCATGGGCACAACGGAGCGGGCAGAGGGCACCCCGGTTCTGGTGATGTGGAGGCGTCCTTGCCAAATGAAGAAGAACGGATTGATGATGGTGTCAGTCGGGGTAAGGACCCACCAAAAAAATGGGGGGGTGGGCCACAGAAGTCGTATGCCTAGGCAGCGGCTTCAGAAACCCTAAGCGGTTTTTTTACCAAGGAGTTGTTCCCGGCTAGGGATGAGCTGGACATCCCAGCGGAAGTACTCTCAAGCTTCGTGGAGTATGATAAGTATACCCTCATAGGTAAGTTCATTGGTGGTCGTCCTAACATGGAGACCATTTGCAAGTGGGCGGCAAGCAAATGGAGGACCTCTAGACATATGGAGTTGGCGACCCTATCCCGAGGTTTTTTTGCTATTAGACTGAACAACAAGGAGGACTACTGTAAAATCCTTGCTGGCGGGCCATGGTTTTTGGGCCGTAGAAGTCTGTTCCTTAGGAAGTGGGGCATGGACTTTAATCCTGATACCTAGAACATCAACATTGCCCTAATATGGGTTAGGCTCCCGAGTCTTCCCCATTTGGGCCAAGGTAAAATCTTTGTACAGCCCTGCAGTGGGAACAGCGAGAGGGCTCATGGTTCTGTGGGATCCAGTGAGTGTTGAGGGCAACTTGCTGTCAATTTCTAATAGGATTATCAATGTGCTATTCCATTCCAAAACTACCAATTTTTCCTGGATTCTGTCCAATGTTTATGCTTCGAATTCTGCCACGGAGAAAGCAGAAATGTGGAAGGCTATTTCCTAGATGTGGGAGAATTTTAGTAATTTTCCTTGGGTCTTAGGGGGTGACTTCAACTATCCCCTTCACCCATCGAAAAAAAAAGGAGGGTCTGACCATTCAAGCCGAAGCTTGGAGGACTTTAGAGATTTTGTCTCTACTAACAGCCTGCTTGACATCGAACTCAAAGGAGCGTCCTTCATGTGGAGCAACAAAAGGATTGGGAGCAGCCTGATTCAAGTCAAGCTCGATAGATTTTTCATTTTCCAATAAGCTATTCCCATCCTTGGCGGTGCAACTCTCTCGACCCTACCAAGGATTGGGTCTAACCACAACCCTATTTTTTTGGAGGTGAACGACGAGACCGTTTTTAAGACCCCCTTCAGATTTGAATCCATGTGTATTTCTCACAAATACTTCAAAGGATTGGTTTCAACGTGGTGGCAACAGGAGGTGGGAGGAAACGCCCCTAAGAGAGTGGCTTTAAAACTCAAAATGGTCAAAGAGAGGCTAAAAATATGGAATAAAGAGGTTTTTGGCAACATTTTTGAGTCCAAAAAGTCCATCTCGGACAACCTAAAATTTTTGGAGGAGAGGATGGAGCTCGAAGGTTACACCGAGGGTCTCAGGGAGGAATAACGGAGTCTTTTGGTGGATTACCATTCTACTCTTGCAAGGGAGGAAACCTTATGGCACCAAAAATATAGAGACCTTTGGTTGAAGAATGGAGACTCCAACACGAGGTTTTTCCACGCGTCTACCATGAGGCACAGAGGGGCCAACAAGATCAGAGAAGTGTCTTGCAAGGATGGGCGTGTAACCATGGAAATAGAGGAAATCAGGAGTGAAGCGGTTGATTTTTTTCAGGACCTGCTTGGCACTCCTCTCGACAACAACATTCAGGTCCAAAAATCATTGCTTGCCAACTTTTCGACTAAAGTCCCTCACGAGGTAAGCATCAAGCTTCTAGAACATTTTTCCTCGTCTGAGATTAAAGAAGCTTTGTTCTCCATGCAACCAGACAAGGCCCCTGGCCCCGATGGTTTTCCCCCCCATTTTTTCCAAGTCATGTGGGATGTTGTGGGTTTGGATGTGTGCGAAGCTATTCGGGACATACAAGCTTCCAAATCCATCCACCCGAAACTCAATTCCACATTTTTTGCTCTCATTCCTAAGTCTCCAGCCTACAAGAGTTTCTCTGACTACTGGCCCATCAGCATGTGCAATGTTTTTTACAAGATCCTCACCAAGTCTATAGCCAATAAAATGAAACCCGTTCTCCCTCTCCTGGTTGATCCTTATCAGGTAAGCACTGTTAAAGGCAGAAACATTCTTGATGGTGTCATCATTGTCCATGAAACTCTTCACTCTGCTTACCGCTCAAAGAATGCTGCTCTTTTTCTTAAGCTAGACATGAACAAAGCCTTCGACCGGGTTGATAGAAGGTTCTTGTGTGTTGTCCTCCTCAAGTTCGGCTTTCATCCCCACTGGATTGACCTTGTATGCAGTTGTATATCCACTCCCTCTTTTTCTGTCCTAATCAACGGGTCCCCAGTCGGGTATTTCCAAAGTGTCAGAGACCTCAGACAAGGCAACCCTTTGTCTCCCATCCTATTCATCCTTTTGGCGGAGGTTCTGAGCTGGTCTTTGAAAGAGGCTCTTCGTCAGAACAAGATTTTCGGCATTCTGCCGACTTCTAGAGTTGAACCTGTCACTCATCAACAATTTGTGGATGACACCCTCATCTCCACTGGGGCGTCTATTGCCCAGGCCAAATCCCTTAAGTGAATCCTTTCCCGTTATGAGCAAGCTGTCGGGAAAAAGGTTAATTACATCAAGAGCAAAATTTATTTTATTAACACTCCCCTGCGTAGGCAACTCCGGATTGCCAAAATTTTAGAATGCACCATTGACTCCCTGCCTACGTCTTATCTGGGGTTGCCCTTATCTTGCAATGGTTGTGCCAGTGGAGGTATGTGGAACATGATCCTGGAACGCCTTCACAAGAAACTTGGAACTTGGAAGGGCAAACTCCTGTCGCAAGCCGGGAAAGCCACCCTTACCAAAGCTTGTCTTCAGGGGATCCCAACCTACTTTATGTCGGTGTTCATGCTTCCAATTTTTGTTCACTCCAAGATCGAGAAGATTCAGAGGACCTTTCTGTGGTCTGGCAATGAAGAAAAATCTAGAATTCCTCTTGTTGCCTGGGACAAGGTTTGTTCACGAAAAGACCAAGGCGGCTTGGGGATGAGGAGATCAAGACTTATGAACTCAACTCTGATCGCGAAGCATGCTTGGAGGATCCTAACTAGTGACCGGGTGGAGTGGGTTAAGCTGGTCAAGAGGAAGTATCTTGGCTCCAACTCTTTTTTTGACACTGAGATCCCTCCTGAAGCGTTGACTTTTTGGAAATCTGTGCTCCAAACCCGTCATTTAATCAGCTTGGGAGCTCGCTGGATTTTGGGTGATGGCAACCTCATCCTCTTTTGGAAGGACAGGTGAGCAACTGAAGAAGCCCTTGGCTTGAGGGCGAACCTTGTTGTGCTGAGAGAACAAACCGACCCAAACTCCCAACTCAGGGTGGTGGATTTCATAGACCGGAGCTCCCGTCTCCCTCGGTGGAAACTTCCAGGTGTGGAAGGGTTTAATAATGAGGTTGCCTTTCTGGCAAACATCCTCCAATCGGTTTTAATTCCATTTGTTAGGAGGACTGACATAATCATCTGGAGTGGTACGGAGGATGGTCTTTTCTCTGTTAGATCAACCTATGAGTTTCTTACCAATGAGACTGCCCTAGATTATCGATGGAAAGTTGTCTGGAGGAAAGGGGTCATCCCTAAAGTGAACTTCTTTGCGTGGATTGCTTTTCACAACAAAGCCTTAACCATTGAAAACCTTCACAAGAGGGGTTTTACCTTCCCCAATAGATGTTACATGTGTTTAGCGGAGTGCGAGATGAGAGACCATTTATTGCTGCACTGCCCCTTTTCCCACTCGGTCCTCAGCATTGTCCTATCCTCCTTCCAAATCCTCTGGTGCTCTCCTCGATCCCTCAGAGATGCTTTCCATCAATGGCCTAATCCTTTCAACAATCCTAAACTTCGCTTCCTCCTTGAGGCCTCCTTCCACCATTCCATTTGGAAAATTTGGTTAGAAAGGAATGCCAAAGTCTTTGGCAGAGCCCCAAAAGTGCCTCCTTGTGTCGCTCAAAGGGCCTTATCCTATGCCATTGAGAACTCTAATGTTGTTCCCAGTCCCCGACCCCATATTTTGATCGAAGAAGTGATTTTCAAAAGGATGAATCTCTGCCCGTTTTTGAAAACTGTTACAGGCCCTTGTCGAAGAAGTGTTAGATGGAACAAACCCCCCGTGGGATGGATTAAATTAAATTTTGATGGAGCGACAAAGGGTAATCCTGGGCCCGTTGTTTCAGGAGGTGTTGTTAGAGATCATGATGGGAATCTTGTGGTGGCCTACTATGAAGAGTTGGGCTCTCATACGAATCACTATGTCGAAGCCCGAGGCGCTCTGAAAGGAATCCAGATCCTCTCTGAGGATCCTCGACCTCTAATTATTGAAGGAGATTCGCTCAACATTGTGAATTACCTCCTAGGCACCAAAGACCCGTCCTGGAGGGTCTTCAACATCATTCTTGAGGCAAGGTCGCTACTTTCCCAATGTGGCAGGTGGAAAGCAAGTCATATCCTTAGAGAAGGCAATCGCATGGCTGACCACATGGCCAACAAAGGGCTCATGACTACGTGTCCGATCGTGTGGCGGTCTTGCTTCCCTTCAGAGGTGGAAAGAATTACCAGAGCAGATATCCCTTCATGAGGTGTTCCCCGTGCAGATTTTAGAAGGTCAGGAGGACCAGGATTAGCTATTTCTGGTGTTTGGTTGTTGTGCTTCCGATCTCCATGTTCCAATTTCTTTGGATTTTTCTTGTTGTTTTCCTGATTTTTTTCAGTTTTGTTATATGGTTAATCAGGCTTAAATGCCCTTTTTGTAGCCTCATGGCAATCAGTCTAGGGTCTGCTTTTCTTGCAATTCGGCTTATATTTCCAACCAGGAGGCATGATACATCATTAGAAGTATGGCTAATTTTGTACATAAGGTTTTGGGATCCTCTATAAAAACCCACTGTTAATCTGTTAAAATAATTACCAAAAAAAAAATTCAGATGCAGAATTTAACTTATCTAATAATGGAAATAAGCATAACATAAATGTTAGGCAGAAAGTGATAGTGCACAACACTGATCCAGGAACCAGAAGCCAAGAATCCTTCAATTGATGTAGAAAACTCAAAGTGATTTTTGCAGAATGTCTATCCTCCTCTTTTACATCAAAATGCTTAGTATTTATAGAGGATTTTGCCTCTGAAATTAAATGCAAATAAAAACAAAATGTTAGCTAGTAAAAGACCAGCAGACCAATTATTTCCTTGGTAATGACAATGCTCAAATCAAAAAATTCTTCAGAAAGCGATGATCTGGTTTTCATGGAGTGCGCGTGGAAAATCAGCAAAGATGGACGATAGGAAAAGCATTCTAGACGTCGGTGCATCGAAACTCAGCAATATCGCATGACAATCAGGAGCTTAGATATTTAATTTTGGACACCATTTCATCACTTTACACCTTGAAATCTTCTCTTTGTCGGGAGAGACCCAACGTAAATTAATTTTCTCTTGAAAATGGACGAGATCAATGAAGGACACCTCGAAAATGAACGGGATCGCACCATAATTCAAGACGTATCATTTAATATTGGAATTTCTTCAGTAGGAATCCTAAAAATATCAATTGTATTGCTCCAAGAATTAAATTTCATAAGTCTTCGATCTTTCTCGAAGAATATCTACAATAGTGGAGCCTTCGAAAGAAAATTTTACTGAAAGGAAGGGGTAAGAATTGATTTCACCCAGGCAATTTGGAGTTTTTGCCCATCAACATGCTTTCTCTCTTCACCTGATTAATTTCGCCTAAAAAATAGATAATTTTGCTAGAAAATAGAATGGAAATGACTTTTATGAGAAACTGGGCAAAAATGATTGATTTTGCCCTCAAGAAGGGTGAAAATGATTTTCACCCCCTACCTAGGGTGACTTTGACTTTGATCGGCATATAAAGATGCTTTTTTGGGACTTTCGCTTCGAACTTGGATGAAATCAATATTTTCGCTCAAAATGGGGTGAAATTACCTTGGCAGGTGCTTTCTTTAATTTTGCTTTGACTTTGACCGACGCAACCTTCACCCGAACGTCATCCATTCATCATTTGCATTCTGAAAATGTCTTCAACTTGGAATTCGCCCAAAAGAGAGGTGAAAATGATTTTCATCACTTACTTGGGGCGACATTGACTTTGACTAATGCCCACTCATTATTTTCACCCAAAAAGTGCTTGAAAATGGATTTTTGCCCCAAAAGTGCCCGAAAATGATTTTTGGTGGTATAGCTTCCCGGAGCCATAACTTTTGATTCGTTGACCCGATTGTCTATTGTAATATATCGTTGGAAAGCTTGGGAAGAGATCTACAATAGCAAAATTAATGGGACATCTATTTCATCCAGTTTTCATCCCTCTATGGGGCCTCTAAAGTCTTCAAATTGTATTTTTAAGCTATGTTGGAGAAATTTCTCAGGATGAAAACTTTAATATCTCTCAAACCGTTCAAGGTATTGGGGTGAGTCTAATTTTTCAATTACCCTCATTTGGATAAATTTTCAAGTCCATAGGTGTTTGTTTAGGCCGATTTCCCAAAAATGGTCCCTTCCTGGTTTTTACCTTTTTTGACTTATGACTGCAGTGTGGCAAAATTGCCTACACCTCCTTATTAATTAATTATTAAAACTAAATAATTACAAATTTCCCTTTAAAATTCACTTTGGGACACTCAAGGTCCATAAGAATAACACAAAAAATTATTAAGTTTTTTCTTGCCAATAGGAAATTGGTAGGCCATGATCTTGCTGACAAGTGACTCTATCAACTTCCTTTCCTTTGGCATCCTCTTGATAATATTTTGACTAAATTTTCAACGGTCCATTGAGGAAATTCAAATTTGGCTCATCTATGTTAAGCACCCTTGCATTGACCATATCCTTTTCATATTTGACTTGATCATTACTTGTGTTCATAACATTTATAAGTTTTGGGAGTTTGTTCTTGAGTGAGAAAAGTCCTACAAATTTATCAAGAATTTCTTCATTATACCCATAAAATCCCAAGAAGACATCCTTCCAATATTTATCAAATTCTATGAGTGCAGTCTCTTTAGTCTTAATGCCAAACACCCTTGAAATGACAATCCATTTTGTTGATTTGGTCAAGAAATTTGTCAATCAATTTGATATAATTTTTGACAACCTATTCTAATATTTCACTCCATATCTTTGCTTAAATTTTCCACAACAAAGAATTGGCATACATTCCTAAATACTCAATTCCATTTTTTATCCATTATGATGTTTTTACTATGCACAACACCAACAATGATTCCTAATATGCATTATAATTCTCCATTTTTGCCCGGACTACTTTTTCTTGAGTTTGTAGACTAATCATCAATTGAGTTTGCTTCATATACACAAGCCAAAGCTTTTCTACCAATGATTTTAATTCTTTATGAAACATATCAATTGTATCTACTATAGTATTATACATATTATTTAAGTATATGGTAGCAACATTATCAACTTCTATCACAACTTGTCATATTTTGACCATTGGGCTTTTATTCTTCTTTTGAATGGCTTTTGAAATTTTCTTGGGTAGGTCAAGAATATTCTCACTATCTTATTGTTGAGGTATTTTGGAATCAGATTTTCCAACCTCATCTTTCTTCACTTTTCACAGCCCAAATTTGATGGAGTTTCCTCATGTGCTCTTTTTTACTTTTAGCTTGGAATTATTGCTTACTAGATTGCTAATGTTGTCTTTAGTCAACTCACATGTCGATTTCAGTAGCCTGATATTTCCTTGGATGTCTAACATGAATAAGTCATGTGTGACAACATCAAAGTCTTCTCTAGTTAACTTCTTACTAGCTGATGTGTCTGATTTCAAGACAACTTGCTTCACTGTTAGATTCCTCTTACCTTTCTTATATGCCATATTTTATTTGACCCACTTTTTCTTAGAATCTATGAATACATCATCAAAAATGTTGGCGAGGTCAATTTATTTTCTAATTCTCTCCAAACATTGATCTTCCTCCAAGATTTCTATTAAGAAATCATCCCTTAGGACTTCCCTCTTGTAGCAAGTGTGAACATGGTTTATCTTTAAACAACTTAGAAAAATCTAGTTTTTCTAAGCAAGTGTGAACTCTCTTACCTTTTGTCGGCTACATTTGTTTGATGGTCGGCATGATTTTTATTTATCCCTCGCCTCTATTTTCTCCTTATCCCTCCATTGTCCTTCCTCCTTTCCTGTCGTCCATTTTCCCTTATCACTCCACTTCCTTCCTCTCCCCACGCCTGCTTCCACCTCCCTCTCCACTTCCCACTCCTTCGTTCTCTCTAATCCTCCTGATCTTCCTCCAACCTCCCTTCCCTACTATTTCGCTTGTATTAAGCCTATATAAGGTTTAAATTATTATAATGTTTCAGCTGGTTATTTTAATGAATATTATCGCCTATTATTACTTCTGTGTTAATTTTACTTCGGCCTACTTTAATCTAAGTTCAACTTAGTCCTAGGTTTACACTGGTATCAAGACTCAGGGGGGCAAGGATCCCGAGGGTTGAGGTGAGGCACAAAAGCTGAGAGCAACAGACTGGTCAACAACTAGCACACGGATCTCGAGGAGCGCATGACATGGATCTCGAGGAGCGCACAGATCCTGAGGAGTGCACGGTATGGATCTCGAGGAGCGCACAGATCTCGAGGATCTAATTGATCCCAAGGATCTGATTAGACACAGACAACAAGCTGACGTGGCAGTGTCGAACTAGCGACAAAGCTAGGCGGCAGCTGACGTGGAACAGAGCTGGAAAAATGCTGACTGGGCAGCACGTGGATCAAGGCTGATGTGAGTGCTGATGTGGCATAGGCGAGCAGGGTGCTGACATAGACGAGCAGAGTGCTGATGTGGCAGAAGCGAGCAAGGTGTTGACGTGGATGATATTCACACAATGACACTGAGAGGGGGGGGTGAATCAGTGTAGCTATTAATATTCAAATCTACAGCATTTAAAATTGAAGCAAAGAGAACTTGAAAACCAGAAAAGCAAATTGAACAAAAGAGCACACCACAACACTCAATATACCGAGGTTCACCAATTTGGCTACTCCTCAAAAATGACCGCTTGGACTCCAATCCAAATCCGAGTCTTTGCAAAATACCAATTTTACAAACACTTTACCAGCATCTACTGGAAGGAGCACCAACCCCTTAATTTTTTGCTGCAACAGATAGGAGCACCAACCCCTTAATTTTTTGCTGCAACAGATAGAAGCACCAACCCCTAGTACCAAGCACCAACTTGGACTGCAATTCTGAGCAATTTAAAATGATATAAAAATGTCTTCACTGTTTATACAACCCCGATTGGTCCGCAATAAAACACACTCGCACACACTCACGGCTCTGCTTATTTCTCTCTTGGCTTTCTTCTAACCCTCTTTCCTCTGTAATTTCACTCTTACAGTAGCAACATTATTCTCTCGCACGATTGTCCTTTTATAACCCTTTTTTTACCTTGAGACTTTTCGTCTTCTATCACTTTTCAATCCTGCATGCAGACGAATGACATACTCTAACTGTTCGAATTCTTTTCTCCTCTCCATAAGCGGCTGTTCGAATCCTTTTACGATCCTGCATATACGGCTATTTGAATGCTGCAAATACGTCTGTTTGAATGCTTTTACGATCCTGCATATTTGATTGTTCGTAATCAACAAATATGGCTGTTCGAATACATTTTTGATTCTCCATATGCGACTCTTCGAATGCTTTTCCAATCATGCATATACAGCTGTTCCAGTGCATTTCCAACACCTGTCAATGTGTAACTACAGATCTGACTCTAGTTACTTCTTACGTAACTTGCTGCAGATTTTACTTTATGCTTTTTCGACACGTGTCACCTTGCATGCTTCTTCGGCATTTACCAGCCAAACTGTTTACCTGTCGCGAAATCGCGACATTTCTGCCTATTTGACTTTTTTTGGACTGTTGACCGTGAAAACCTGACCTGTAGCGATATCGCGACGTTTTCTGCCTCCTCGACCTTATCTTGGCAGGCACTCACGAAAATGGAACATGTCACGAAATCACGACACTTTGCGCTTTCGTACACTCTGCTTCGCTTGTAGCCGCGAAAATGAAACATGTCGCGAAATCGCAACACTTTGCGCTTCCGTACACTTTGCTTCGCTTATAGCCGCGAAAATGGAACATGTCGCGAAATCGTGACATCTTTATCTTCCGTACACTCTTCTTCACAAATTCCAGCAAAAATTTGACATGTCGCGAAATCACGACATCTTTCTCTTTCGTACACTCTTCTTCGCAAACTCCAGTGAAAATCTGACATGTTGCGAAATCGCGACATCTTTCTCTTCCGTACACTCTTCTTCACAAACTCCAGCAAAAATCTGACATGTCACGAAATCGCGACATCTTTCTCTTCCGTACACTCTTCTTTGCAAACTCCAACGAAAATCTGACATGTTGCGAAATCGCGACATCTTTCTCTTCTGTACACTCTTCTTCGCAAACTCCAGCGAAAATATGACATTTCGCGAAATCGTGACATCTTTCTCTTCCGTACACTCTTCTTCGCAAACTCCAGCAAAAATATGACATGTCGCGAAATCGTAACATCTTCTTTTCTTGCTTTTTACCATGTCGCGAAATCGCGACATCTTCTTTTCTTGCTTTTTACCATGTCGCGAAATCGCGACATCTTCTTTTCTTGCTTTTTATCGCGACATCTTCTTTTCTTGCTTTTTACCATGTCGCGAAATCGCGACATCTTCTTTTCTTGCTTTTTACCATGTCGCGAAATCGCGACAATTATCCTTGAACTTTCTCTCTTCGGCCATGTCGTGAAATCGTGACAATTTTGCTTGCGCCTTCTCTCTCCTCGGCCATGTCGCGAAATCGTTACATTTTTCTTTCTGCCTTCGGACTTCTCAACCTGTCGCGATATCGTGACGTTTTCTTACTTGTCTTTTTCTGCAAATTTTTGAATCTGGGTCACTTCTGTTTTCCTGGAAATTCACCGTACTTGATCCGATCGACTTCGAATTCTTGTCCATTGCTTCAACCGCATCAATTTCTATCTCGTGTTGACAACAATGACAATACTTTTGTCGTAGCTTGTTCAACAATCTCCCCCTTTGGAATTGTTGGCAACACTCATGCACTCTCCTGTAATTCTTCTCCCCCTTTGACAATAATACCAAAGGGCTGCTGCAGACTCCCCCTGAGTCTATGCACATCACTCTCAGACAAATGTTGTTATAGTTAGCAAAAATCATAAATATAAGCAAAACTATAAGAATAGGCATAAATGCACCCCTTGAGAATGTGATCCCAAATGATAGTCAGTTCTTGGGAATTGTGACCACTCCTAACTTATTTCGAAGGTACTCAAAAACATCCTTGGGCAATGGTTTTGTGAATATATCAGCTACTTGATCCGTAGTTGGAACAAAATCCAATTTGACCTCTCCTTCTCGCAACTTTATCCTTCAAAAAATGATACCGGATTGCAATATGTTTGGTTCTTGAATGCATAACTGGATTCTTGGATATGTTGGTAGCACTAGTGTTATCACATTTAATTGAAATTGGCTCTTTGAAATGTATACCAAGATATTTCAACGTTTGTCTCATCCATAATATCTGTGTACAACATGTTGTTGCTGCAATGTATTCTGCCTCTGTAGTGGATAGAGAGACTGATTCTTGTTTCTTGTTGTGCCATGCTACCGACTGTCTCCAAGATAAAATGCTCCTCCACTTGTACTCTTTCTTTCATCAATACATCATGCCCAATCTGCATCGAATATGCAATCAAAGTGAAGTCTTTACCTTTTGGGTACCACAACCCATAATCCATAGTACCCTTGAGGTACCCGAAGATCCTCTTTACAACTTGTCACATGAGTTTCTTTGGGACTAGCCTCGAAATCTTGCAACCATGCATACTGTCTATAATATATCTCGGTCTAGTGGTCATTAAATACAAGCAGGCATCCAATCATAGACCTGTACATTGTTTGATCTACATCTAGAGATTTATCATCCTTGCTCAACTTGCGACTTGTTGTCATGGGAGTGCTAACGAGTTTACTATCTTCCATTGTGAACTTTTTCAGCATTTCTTTTACATATTTAACTTGAGAAATAGAAATGCCCTTTTCATTTTGATTGACCTGCAGTCCTAGGAAATAAGAAAGTTCACCAATCATAGACATCTCAAATTCTTTCTTCATTTTAGTTGATATGTCTTTGCAATATTCATCTATGCTACTGCCAAATATTATATCATCTACATAAACAACAAGAACAATAAGATGGCCCTTCTCTGTTTTGACATATAAATTGTTGTCCACCAAACCTTTCTTGAACCCTTGTTTAATTAGATAGTTATCCAGCCTTGCATACCATGCTTTGGGTGCCTGTTTCAAACCATATAAAGCTTTCTTTAACCTGCAAACAAAATCTGGATTGTCACCAAGTTGGAAGCCATCTGGCTGTTCAATGTAAACCTCTTCTTCCAGTTTTTCCATTCAGAAATGCTGATTTTACATCCATTTGATATACTTTGAAGTTTTTATGAACCGCTAATGCCGAAACATTCCGATTGCCTCCAGTCCGCTACCGGTGCAAAGGTTTCCTCAAAATCAATGCCTTCAACCTGAGCATAGCCTTTACTGGACCAATCTTGCCTTATTTCTGACAACCTATCCATCTTCATTTAATTTATTTCAAAAAATCCATTTAGTGCCAATTATGTTTTTATTTGTTGGCCGAGGTACTAATTCCCAAGTTTTGTTTTTCTCAATCTGATCTAGTTCTTCATTAATTGCCTTCATCCAACTTTCATCTGTGCTTGCTTCGACAACATTTTTAGGTTCAATGCTAGATAACAGAGAATAGTTCTGCACTACCGCTCTTCTTGTCTGAATACCATCAGTGGGGTCCCCAATAATCTGTTCACTGGGATGATTTTTTTGCTAGTTGCCTGTTTTAAATTTCTTGTTTTCTTCTTCCTTCGAGTCAGTTTTTAACACATCTGGATCAATTTTTTGATTCTCTTCTATTTCCTTTTCATCATCTCCTTCAATGACTTCTTCATAAATAGGGTATTTTTCTTGATAAGAAATTTCTTGCTCTCTACCTTCATCAACTTTAACATTAGCACTCTCAACAATTTTCTTTAGCCTCTTATTGTAACATGTGTAGGCTTTGCTTTTAGTTGAGTAACCAAGAAATATACCTTCATCAGCTCTATCTTCAAATTTATCGAGATTATCTTCAGTCTGTTTGATGTAGCATTTGCTGCCAAATACTTTGAAATATGACGGAGACGGGAAGACGACCACAACTTACAAATTCCAAATTTTCATTAAAAGCTTCGAAAAAAATTACATTTCACCAAAAAGCAAAATGCCCACAGGCTTACAAGACCAGAGCTGCTCTGGTATTTTATTTCTCTACTCCATTCTTTCGTCCACCGTCCTTCCAAGATATCCCCCCCCGAGTTTTTAACGAGGCCTCCATCCTCCAGGCATTCAATGCCTCCACCTAATAAAAATTTCAAATTCAAATTTCCCCCTTCCTGTGTTTTTGAAATTCCAATATTAAATGTCGACCTGCCCAATCTATCAAGATACCGGCATTGATGGCCTCTCTGCATCGGCCGCATCATTCTGACCGTCCTTTGTACTGTTGTCCCTTCCATTAAACCATCACCTGTAAATGCTTCGATGCCAGTAAAGCCAAGACGAAAAGAGCGCGGTCGACACCTTCCTTAACAGCTTAAGAGACCCCCAAATTATCTTGCATACATGTGGTCGGCTACGTGTACATCCATCCAATCTTTCTCCTTGTCGCAACATACTCGACCCACGTGTCCTTCACAACTGCCACGTGTTCGGTTTGGTCTAGCCCGACCGTTCGCTAATCACCCCTGGTCTCGTTCTCTATCTTTCTTTAACTTTCAACACTATCGAAATACCGGCCACGTGTCGGCCTTTAACTGGCCGCGATATCGTGACCAACTGCGTCTTCAACATGTCAAAGTCCCTTGGGGTCGCGAAATCGTGACATGTCGCGATTTCGCGACCCCCTTCCCCCTTTAACTACGCCTCCTCTTATCGAAGTCTTCGCTACGCCTTCTGTTTTGTGTTTGCTTTTGGGCCACCTTAAGACTCTGCCAGGTGGCGGCTTCACACTGGCCGCGATATCGTGACAGGACTCCTTCCTCCGCTTTGCCTTCGAAGACCGTCGCGATATCGCGACGCCCGAAGCTCTCCTCCTTTGCTTTGGACTACGGTCGCGATATCGCGCGATATCACGACGCCCGAAGCTCTCCTCCTCTGCTTTGGACTACGGTCGCGATATCGCGACAAAACTGGCTCAAGCCCCGCCAAGCCTTTTGAGGTCGCGATTTTGCGACCCCAACTCAATTTATGCACAAACTTTACAAACTTCCCCCTTCTGCTTCGCACAACTTCCCCTCCCGGGAATGAATTAATGTAATTCAAAATACAAGTACTTGAAGAAAATTTTGAAGGATGCGAGATTGCCCACACTGTCACCGGATGCTCCTGCATCAGATTCCCGAGGTAACAAGAGAAGTGACCTTCACTTCTAAGTCGTTCGGTCTGCTTCCTTTGCAAAATCTCCGAACACTCATCAACCTTTACAACTTGCTCAAATCTTGTTTCCTAGCAGAATTTTCTGCCCTCTACCAGACAAATTCTGGCATTACTGCACATTTTCTCATCTTCGGTCTGCAATGGCTTCAGCTTGTGCCGCATTCCATCTTTCTCCAAGGAATAAGTATTTGCACGGCCATCATGCACTCGCACTCCGATCAAACCGCCATGGCTCGCCCAACAAGAAATGACATGCATCCATAGGGAATACATCACACAGGACTTCATCCTGGTATCTCCCAATCTGGAACATGACTAAACACTGTTCCCGGACCCAAGCTCGGTGGTCCTTCCGCAACCACGCAATCCGGTATGGGTGCGGGTGTCTCCTTCTCTCCAACTGCAACTTAGAAACCATTTCCTCAGAAACTAAGTTGTCTATACTTCCATTGTCGATGATCACATTGCAAACTTTGCCTGCACTCTTGCACCGGGTGCGGAACAGGCTTCTCCTTTGCTCTGACTTGTCTTCATCCACCAGCATGGTCCTTCTCACAATCATGGCTTCCCCTTTTCAGCTTCTTCAGAATGTTCTGAGTCAGCATCCTCAACTGCCACAACTGCTCTGGCAGGACCCACTGGCCTCTTGTTTGTCCTTTCTCGGTGTTGTGGGCACTCAAATGCCCGATGTCCTTCTTCTCCACAATGGAAACATGTTCCACGAAATATTCCTCTTCCATACCCGCGTCCAGATCTACCTCTTCCTCTCGGGTAGTTATCATTCTGAACTGGCGGTTTTGGGTCTTCATCTTCTTCTTTCTGATCCCGGCTGCTGCTCTCCTCTTCTTTCTTATCTTCCTTTCCTTCTTTCTTTCCACCGTTCTTTCCTCCCGGCCCTTTTACTTTCTGCTTGTTGTCAAACCTCTAGTTCAGCTTTTCTTCCACCTTTAAAGCAAACTGGTAAGCATCTTCAATGGTGCTTACCCGAACCAAACTCAACTCCTCCTGAACACTGGGCCTCAACCCATTAATGAAACGGGCCACTTTTTCTTTGCTTGCCTCCAAATGCCCGGTCCTGATGGAGATTTTATAGAATTCCTCCGTGTATTCTTGAACTGTTCTGTTCATCTGCCTCAAGCTTTGCATTTTACGTAACAGATCTAGCTCATAGTCAACAGGGATGAACTATCTTTTTAATTTCTCCACCATTCTGTCCCACCTGGTAATCCGTTCTTTTTCTCTTCGATTTCTCTCCAACTGTACCCCCTTCCACCAAATGCTAGCATGACCCTTCAGTCGGGTCTTAGAAAATCTGACCCGGTTAGGGTCTTCAACTTCTTCGTATTCGAAGTATTCTTCTAATTCATTCACCCAGTACATCAATTCCTCTGGGTTCAAGTTCTCGGAATACGTGGGAACCTCTAACTTCGACCTCTTCCCGATCTGGGATATGGCCTTGTATAGCCGGGCCTGTGCCGGGTCTTCATCTTCCTCCTCTTCTTCAAACTCATTCTCCTCTTCCACTTCATCCTCACTGTCTGCATCCCTTCTCGGCTCATGTCCTCTGCGTAGCTCTTCTTGCAGGGCCTGGACTTGCCGCTGCAAAGCCCGAAAATCTTCCGCTGCCATGCCTCTGCCACCCACCGGGTTTCTTCTCGGAGGCATCTTCTCTGAACTCAAGCCCTCCCACACGTCCTGGTACAACTGCCTCTCTCTTTCGGCGGTCTGTTGTACGCTCAGGAGCTACGGGCTCTGATACCACTTGACGGAGACGGGAAGAACCCACAACTTACAAATTCCAAATTTTCATTAAAAGCTTCGAAAAAAATTACATTTCACCAAAAAGCAAAATGCCCGCAGGCTTACAAGACCAGAGTTGCTCTGGTATTTTCTTTCTCTACTCCGTTCTTCCGTCCATCGTCCTTCCAAGATATCCCCCCCGAGTTTTTAACGAGGCCTCCATCCTCCAGGCATTCAATGCCTCCACCTAATAAAAATTTCAAATTCAAATTTCCCCCTTCCTATGTTTTTGAAATTCCAATATTAAATGTCGACCTGCCCAATCTATCAAGATACCGGCATTGATGGCCTCTCTGCATCGGCCGCATCATTCTGACCGTCCTTTGTACTGTTGTCCCTTCCATTAAACCATCACCTATAAATGCTTCGATGCCAGTAAAGCCAAGACGGAAAGAGCGCGGTCGACACCTTCCTTAACAGCTTAAGAGACCCCCAAATTATCTTGCATACACGTGGTCGGCTGCGTGTACATCCATCCAATCTTTCTCCTTGTCGCAACATACTCGACCCACGTGTCCTTCACAACTGCCACATGTTCGGTTTGGTCTAGCCCGACTGTTCGCTAATCACCCCTGGTCTCGTTCTCTATCTTTCTTTAACTTTCAACACTATCGAAATACCGGCCACGTGTCGGCCTTTAACTGGCCGCGATATCGCGACCAACTGCGTCTTCAACATGTCAAAGTCCCTTGGGGTCGCGAAATTGTGACATGTCGCAATTTCGCGACCCCCTTCCCCCTTTAACTGCGCCTCCTCTTATCGAAGTCTTCGCTACGCCTTCTGTTTTGTGTTTGCTTTTGGGCCACCTTAAGACTCTGCCACGTGGCGGCTTCACACTGGCCGCGATATCGCGACAGGACTCCTTCCTCCGCTTTGCCTTCGAAGACCGTCGCGATATCGCGACGTCGCGATATCGCGACGTTGCGATATCACGACGTCTAAGGTTCCCCCCTTCAATGCCAAATGATAACGTCGCGATATCGCGACGCCTGAAGCTCTCCTCCTCTGCTTTGGACTACGGTCACGATATCGCGACGTCACGATATCGTGACAAAACTGGCTCAAGCCCCGCCAAGCCTTTTGAGGTCGCGATTTCGCGACCCCAACTCAATTTACGCACAAACTTTACAAACTTCCCCCTTCTGCTTCGCACAACTTCCCCTCCCGGGAATGAATTAATGTAATTCAAAATACAAGTACTTGAAGAAAATTTTGAAGGATGCGAGATTGCCCACACTGTCACCGGATGCTCCTGGCATTAAAATATCTTGTAGTTGCCTTTCTGTCAAACCACAACTCATACGGTGTTTTGCTTTCATGCGGTCTTAGCATGCACCTGTTTTGAATGTAAACTGCAGTGTGGACTACCTCTTTCCAAAATCTGTCAGCTATTTTGTTCTCAGCTAGCATTGTCCATGCCATTTCCTGCACTGTCATGTTCTTCCTTTCTACAACACCATTCTGTTGAGGTGTCCTTGCTGCTGAAAACTGTCTTCTTATCCCATATTTTTGACAGTATTTTGCAAATTCTTCTGAAATAAACTCTCCTCCTTTGTCTGATCTTAGGCATTTAATCCTCTTTCCAGCTTTGATTTTCAACCTCGATTTTTAAAAATCTTAAACATATCAAAGGCATCCGATTTAGTCTTTAAAAATAATACCCATGTCATCCTGGAGTAGTCATCTATGAATAGCATAAAGTATTTGTCACCATTTATGCTTTGAGTTCTCATGGGTCCACACAAATCAGTATGAATTATCTCCAACGGTTTGCTGGTGAAGTATTCCTTTGATTTAAATGTGGATCTGGTTTGCTTTCCTTTTTGACATGAAGCACAGATGCTATTTATCGGTTTGCCAATGGTTGGTATATCTCTTACTGCTCTTTTTGAACTTATTTTTTCCAGATTGTCAAAACTAATATGACCGAGCCTCTTGTGCCATAGCCAATTTTCATCTTCCTATCCAATCAAGCATGTTCCTTCTGCAGTTTCTGAGAGAGTATATAGATTACCAGAAGTCCTTGATCCAATAGCTATCAGTTTCCCACTGTGTGCTTTTCTCACTTCACAGCCCTCATTAAAAGTGACTTCATGACCTCTGTCACAGATTTGAATTACACTCAGCAAGTTGTGCTTCAGTCCAATCACAAACAAGACTTCTTTTGATTTTATCTTTCCATCACTGATATTGACTGATCCTTTTCCAACTATCTTTGCTCCATCATTATTTTCAAATTTCACAGAACCACCTTCATAATTCTGTAACTTCTCAAATTTTTGCTTGTCACCTGTCATGTGACTGGAGCATCCACTGTCAAGTATCCAAGGTGCAGATTTGTTCCGTGCTTTAAAGGCGATCCGAACAATCAAAGATTCCTTTTCTTTCCATTCTGGTTTGATAGCAGATTTGGCTACTTGTTTTGCCTATGTCCTTTCATTAGCATGTGCCTGTTTTTCAAGAAATTTCTTGTTTTGTTTCAACCCATTTGGTTTAGATTTTCTACCTTGATAATTCTTTGATGCAAAAGTGCTTCTGCAATTTCTTGCTATATGTCCAAAATTATGACAATTATAACATTCAACTGCATAATTCATTAAAGGAGAAAAAATATTTCTACTAGTGAAATTCCTTTGAGGTACATTATGACTGCAATCTGAAATCTTATGGCCATAAGCATTGCATTTAAAACAATAACCAGAAAAGGAATGATTAAACCCGGGTGCGTGTCTTTGCCAGTTTGAAGTAGGAGCCATAAATCTTCTCCTTCTTAAATGTGTGACTTTTGTGAATCCATCTTTGTCAATACTCTTCTTGGGTCTGGCATTATTGCTTTCTTTGGCATGATTTGTTTTTTCTTGATTAACCCTGATCTTTTCTTCTTTCTTTATGGGTTCTACATTTAAGGCCTTTGAACCCTTTGATGATTCTCCATCATCGAAGCCTAAACCAAATTTGATGCCGGAAGGCCTTTGGTTATTTAACATTTTATCCAGCTTTACAGTACTTTCTTCAAACTTATGAAAACAACTCAATTTCCTATTCATCTCCTCTAGTTGTATCCTTAACTTAACAATGTCTTCTTCTAGTTTGCTGCATTCAACTGTCTTTACAGTTAATTGTTCATCAAGAACTTCAGACATTTTCTTGAATTCCTCTGCTGTATTTTCAGATTGTTTATTATGTCAGTGGCATCCTCTAGTTTCTTTGAAAAAAATTTATTCTTTTTCCTTTCTGCACTCAACTCTTCAAGTGTAGCAACCAATTCTCCTTCTAGATATACTTCAGCCTCATCCTTGAAGTTTTCATTACCTTCTTGATTTTCCTCTGTTCTCTCTTCTTCAAGTGCCATGAACAGAGCTTCACCTATTTCTTCTTCAGAATCCTCACCCGAGCTTTCTTTAGAAGTGCTGACATTCTTGGATATGAAGCTTTTCTTCTTGAAGTTGTTCTTTCTGAAATTTTGTTTCTTCTTCTAGTCACCTTTTTCTTGGTGTGACCCTTCACCATTTTTGGTTTTCTCCTGCATTGGACATTTGGCTGTAAAATGACCGACTCCTCCATAATTGAAGCACTTAAAAGGTAGCTTTCCTCTATATTTTCCTTTTCCCTTTGTGAGTTTTCGAACAAAATTAGCTTCCATTTCATCCAGTGTCTCTTCATCCTCAGATTCATGTTCAGCTTTTATATTCTTGTGTGCTTTAAAAGTAGCTTCTCTGTTTAAAGACTTGGTTTGTCCTATTTTCATTTCGTATGCAGTCAGGGAACCATGCATCTCATCCATGCTAAAATTGTTTAGATCTTTTGCCTTTTTTATTGCAAAAACTTTGGAGTTAAATCTTTTGTGAAGTGTTCTAAGAACCTTTTTCACAACAACTGAATCATCAATTTTTTCACCGAGTCCTCTGATTGCATTAATTATTTCGTTGACTCTCAGCATATAAGCCTCTATGTTCTCATCTTCATTCATTTGTAGTGCTTCGAACTGTGCTCGATGATTTTGCAGTTTGGCTTCCTTGATCTTGTTGTCTCCTTCATGGATGCTCTTCAGTTTATCCCACATGTCTTTTGCCGATTTACTGACTCATGACTCTTATCGCTTCACTTGTCTACAAGCCCACACATTATGGCATTCTTTGCTTTGGAGTTGTTCTTAATTTTTTTCTTCTCAGCAGTATCTGTTGGAGGAGTAGTGGGTGTTGTGTATCCACTATCTATAGAATCCCAAATGTCATATCTCAATGCACTCAGATATGTTTGCATCCTGAGTTTTCAAAAAGTGTAATTAGTTCCATCGAACAAGGGAGCTTTGTTGGATGAGAATCCTTCACCGCCTGCCATTGTGTTTCTTCCAAGATCACCTTAGCTGATTAAGCTTGTTCAAGAAACTGGCTCTGATACCAATTGATATTCACACAATGACACTGAGAGGGGGGGGTGAATCAGTGTAGCTATTAATATTCAAATCTACAGCATTTAAAATTAAAGCAAAGAGAACTTGAAAACCAAAAAAAGCAAATTGAACAAGAGAGCACACCACAACACTCAATATACCGAGGTTCACCAATTTGGCTGCTCCTCAAAAATGACTACTTGGACTCCAATCCAAATCCAGTCTTTGCAAAATACTAATTTTACAAACACTTTACCAGCATCTACTGGAAGGAGCACCAACCCCTTAATTTTTTGCTACAACAGATAGGAGCACCAACCCCTAGTACCAAGCACCAACTTGGACTGCAATTCTGAGCAATTTAAAATGACATAAAAATGTCTTCATTATTTATACAACCCTGACTGGTCTGCAATAAAACACACTCTGCACACACTCACGGCTCTGCTTATTTCTCTCTTGGCTTTCTTCTAACCCTCTTTCCTCTGTAATTTCACTCTTACAGCAGCAACTTAATTCTCTACACGACTATCCTTTTATAACCCCTTTTTCTCATTGAGACTCTTCGTCTTCTATCACTTTTCAATCCTGCATGTAGTCGAATGACATACTCTAACTGTTCAAATTCTTTTCTCCTCTCCATAAGCGGCTATTCGAATCCTTTTATGATCCTGCATATACGGCTATTTGAATGCTGCAAATACGTCTGTTCGAATGCTTTTACGATCCTGCATATTCGGATGTTCGTATTCTGCAAATACGGCTGTTCGAATACATTTTCGATTCTCCATATGCGACTCTTCGAATGCTTTTCCAATCATGCATATACAGCTGTTCCAGTGCATTTCCAACACTTGTCAATGTGTAACTACAGATTTGACTCTAGTTACTTCTTACGTAACTGGCTGCATGATTTTCATTTATGCTTTTTCGACACGTGTCACCTTGCATGCTTCTTCTGCATTTACCAACCAAACTGTTTACCTATCGCGAAATCGTGACATTTCTGCCCATTTGACTTTTTTTGGACTATTGACAGCAAAAACCTGACCTGTCGCGATATCACGATGTTTTCTGCCTCCTCGACCTTATCTTGGTAGGCACTCACGAAAATGGAACATGTCGCGAAATTGCGACACTTTGCGCTTCCGTACACTCTACTTCACTTGTAGCCGCAAAAATGGAACATGTCGCGAAATCGCGACACTTTGCGCTTTCGTACACTCTGCTTCGCTTGTAGCCGCGAAAAATGGAACATGTCACAAAATCGTGACACTTTGCGCTTCCATACACTCTGCTTCACTTGTAGCTGCGAAAATGGAACACGTCGTGAAATCGCGACATCTTTCTCTTCCATACACTCTTCTTCGCAAACTCCAACGAAAATCTAACATGTCACGAAATCGTGACATCTTTCTCTTCCGTACACTCTTCTTCACAAACTCCAGCGAAAATTTGACATGTCGCGAAATCGCAACATCTTTCTCTTCCGTACACTCTTCTTCGCAAACTCCAGTGAAAATATGACATGTCGCGAAATCGCGACATCTTTCTCTTCTGTACACTCTTCTTCACAAACTCCAGCGAAAATATGACATGTCACGAAATCGCGACATCTTCTTTTCTTGCTTTTTACCATGTCACGAAATCGCGACATCTTTTCTTGCTTTTTACCATGTCGCGAAATCGCGACATCTTCTTTTCTTGCTTTCTACCATGTCGCGAAATCGCGACAATTATCCTTGAACTTTCTCTCTTCGGCCATGTCGCGAAATCGCAACAATTTTTCTTGCGCCTTCTCTCTCCTCAGCCATGTCGCGAAATCGCGACAATTTTCTTTCTGCCTTCGGACTTCTCAACCTATCGCAATATCGCGATAGAAAACATGTCGCGATATCGCGATAGTTTTCTTACTTGCCTTTTTCTGCAAATTTTTGAATCTGGGTCACTTCTGTTTTCTTAGAAATTCACTGTACTTGATCTGACTGACTTCAGAATTCTTGTCCATTGCTTCAACTGCATCAATTTCTGTCTGTGTTGACAACAATGACAATACTTTTGCTGCACCTTGTTCAACAGTGGACAAGCAGGGTGCTGACGTGGTAGAGGCGAGCTGAGTGTGCCACGTGGTGGAGCTTAAGTGGTCGAGGAAAGGGCAAAAGGTTTGACTGATCGATTGCCTGAAGGCAATTGACCTACTGTGTGTTCGTAGGCTTTGATAAAGCCTAGAAACACCCACCTCCCACTGCATGTGGGACTAAAATTTAAAAAAAAAAAATTGTTTTAGCCGCCCAGTTGAAATATATCTTGTTTCCTTCTTCCTCCCATCCGGCTAGGTTGGTCTAGCAGTCAAGACTCCCGCTTGCAGAGAAGAGACCCGGGGTCGAATCCCACCGGAGTCGAATCCCGCCGGGGTCAAAAATACCAAAGGTTTTTTATTTTTTAGTTACTTCGCCGATAAGCAAGGGTTTAAGTTCATTTTTTGACACTGTTCTACCACAGCGGCCACATGGTGCAGCGGCTAAGACTGTTGGGTAAACAGCGGAGGTCAGCGGTTCGAATCTCATTAGGGATTACCAAACAAAAAAAAAGGTTTATTTTTTTATAAATTTTTTATTATTTAGTTTTTTTTAAGGTTTTAAAATTAATTTCATAATTTCTATATATATATTTTTTTATTATGTTTTTTGAATATACATTTATTTCAAAATAATAATTAAAAATATATAAGAAATTGTTAAAAAAAAATTTAAAGGGCCTTTATTAAAAACAAATTTTGATTTTTTTATATAAAAATAAAAGAGTGAAAAGGTTTTAAAAAGTTTTTTTTGGCATCATATTAAGTTGTAACCCAGTTCATACGGTGTGATTTTGGGTAGATGATCCGGTCAGCCGAATGCTATAATGCATTACTCTCTCTGTTGAGAAGAGAGACACCTGATTTCTTTGACGAGAAAGTCCAGTGGTACGGACTTCATACAGTATTTTGCCAATTAGAAAACCAAGTGATTGCTCATCTAAGGAAACCAGCCTCTGGAAACGAGGCAGATTCTGAAGATAATATCTTCGGGCAAAGGATAATTAAATCCGAGACGGTTGAAATAGTACTTGAAGGACAATCAAGTGACAGTTATACACCCGCAGTGCCTGAAGTAGAAACAAGTGAGAGCTATACACCACGCTCTCCTGATTCAGAACCAAAAGAAGCAGAAGAAGAAGAAGAAGAAGAGGAAGAAGAACCAGTGGAGGTGAAACCTGCAACTGAAGAACGAGATGTTCTCAAAAGACGTTATGAGCCAGCAGCAGCACAAGAAGTCATTATAATTAGTAACGGTGAAGCAAACAATTTCACCTTTCCAGTTTTGGGTGATCCTCAAGAAGAAGAACGCCAAATCAGTGAGCATATTAAGAAAGCTAGATTTGATTTAAATCAGTGATCTATTTTGTACTTCTTTGTACTACTTGTTTGAAGTTGAAATAAAGTTTGCTTTCTGAAATGGCATCCAATACTAGTCTACTAATCCCTGAGTTCAATGGTGGTGATTACGAATATTGGTCAATTAAAATGAAAACTCTTTTGATAGACAAAGGTCTTTGGGATGTGATTGAAGAGGGATATACTGAACCTCATCGCTTGATTGGGTAGCTTTGAATGTTGTCGATAAAAGGGCTAAAAAGAAAGCTCAAAAGAATAATTCTTTCGCCCTTTATCACATCCAAGACGCCCTTGATAGAAGTATTTTCCCTAGAATAACTTCTTTTATAACTGCTGAATCTGCTTGGAATGCTTTAAAAGAAAGTTATAGGGGTAGTGACCAAGTCAAACAAGTTAAACTACAAACCTTGAAATGAGAGTTTGAGACTCTTAAAATGCAAGAGTGAAAAGGTTGGTGATTACTGCGTGCGTGTGAAATCCGTAGTAGATAAGATGGTCAATTTAGGAGAAGATGTAAAGCCTGAAGTTATAGTGAAGAAAGTGTTAAGGAAACTTCTTCCTAAGTGGAATTTAGTTGCCATAATTATAGAAGAATCCAAAGACCTAACTTCTCTATTTTTTGAAGCCCTCATTGGCTCACTTCTCTCACATGAAGAGAGGCTACAACAAACTCCTTCAACAAGTTACAGAGGAGATGATAAATCTTTTGCTTCTCATGAAGGCAGAGGTAGAGGTTATGGCAGAGGACAATATAGAGGTAGAGGCAGAAATAATCAGAGAGGTGGAACTCCTAACAGAGGAGGAAATCAGAATAGAGGAGGATTCTCCAACAGAGGGGAACAACAGAATAGAGGAGGATAGCAAAATAGAGGGAAACAATCAGACAGAGGCAAAGGAGGAGATAAATCAAAACAAACTTGCTACAATTGTGGCAAACTTGGCCATTATGCTCGTGACTGTTGGACAAAGCCTTCACAAGGAAGCAGTAGCAGCCAGAGCAATCAGTTTGGCAATTTTGGAGAAGAGGAAGAGGCCACAAATCTATTTCTCTCTTATGGTCAGGCAAATCATAACATGAATGATACATGGATATTGGACACTGGGTGTTCAAACCATATGAGTGGCAAAGAAGAACTCTTTGCTACTCTAAAATCCTCATACAAATCCAGCATCAAATTGGGAGATGATAAATCATTGGCAGTTGAAGGCATTGGAGCCATGGTAGTTCCAACTAAAGAAGGCGTCAAACAAGTAAGTGATATCTATTACACACCCCATATTCAACACAATCTTTTAAGTGTTGGTCAAATGTTAGAAAAGAACTACAAGTTGCTTTTTGATGAGGGTAAATGCACTATTTTTGATAAAAATAATAGTAATAGAATCATTACACAAGTGCCAATGTCAAAGAATAGATTATTTCCTTTAAAGTTTTGCCAGCCAGGGAGAGATAAGTTAGCAAATGTTGTTATTTCCAATCCAAGTGTCCTATGGCACTTGAGATATGGTCATTTGAATTCTGCTAGTTTGAAAATGCTAACTTCACAAGCGATGGTAATCGGACTTCCTAAAGTTCAGGATAGTAAGGAAGTCTCGTGAAGGGTGTGCTGCTGGGAAACATGCCAGATTAAAATTTCCTCATGGACAAGCATGGTGGGTCAGCTATCCACTCCAGCTAGTGCATACAGACATCTGTGGTCTGATGTAGACCAAGAGTCTTGGTAACAACTCTTACTTCCTACTCTTCATTGATGATTTTACTAGAATGTGTTGGATATATTTTTTGAAACATAAGGATGAATCATTTGAATGCTTTGTCGATTTCAAATCAAGAGTTGAAAGTGAGAGTAGATATTTTGTAAAATGTCTTAGATCAGATAGGGGAGGAGAATACTCCTCTAACGAGTTCTTGAATTTTTGTAAAAAACATGGCATTAAGAGGCAGTTCATCGTCGCCTACACTCCATAGCAGAATGGTGTCGCAGAGAGGAAGAATCGCACCATTGTGGATATGGCAAGGTCTATGCTTCAGACGAAGCATTTGACTAATTCATATTGAGCAGATGCAGCCAGGACCAATGTGCATATCTTGAACAGAAGTCCTACTTCAAGTTTGGAAGGGCAAACACCTTACCAAGCTTGGTATGGTAAAAAGCCAAATGTTAAGTATTTCAAAGTGTTTGGCTCATTGGCATATTCTCACATTCCCGATGAGCTGAGAAAGAAGCTCGATCCAAAGAGTCAGGCATGTATCTTTGTAGGATACTGTGAGAATACAAAATCTTACAGACTCTACAATCCCAGGACTAGAAAGTTTGTGCTTTCTAGGGATGTGATTTTTAATGAAGGCGGAGAATGGGGTAAGCCCCAAATATTCAGTGATGATGAATCCAATGATGTAGTTTCTAAGCAGGTGCAATAGCAGACACCACAGAAAGGTAAGCAGTCTCCTCCCACAAACCCAAGTTCATCTTCCGATTCAACTTCTTCACCAAGTCCTTCTCCATAGAGATCGGTAAGTTCCTCACCAATGGACATCGATTCTCCATCCGGAGGTAAGAGAACTCTACAGAATCATCCATCATATCAGATGTTGGATAAATTTTTTCAAAAATATACACTAGGAGTCAAGCTAGTGAAATGAATTATGTTCTACAAAGATTAGAAAATATGCACTTGTATGGTGATGATGTCTCCCAACAGGAACCTAGGGGAGATCTAGTTAACTATGCTTTGTTAACTAATTCACAGCTTGAACCTTCTAGTTATGAGAAGGCTTGTAATCAAAATATTTGGCAAGATGCCATGAAAGAGGAGATCACCTCTATAAAAAACAACGACACTTGGGAGCTGGTGAAGCTTCCTAAAGGAAAGAAACGTGTTGGATGTATGTGGGTCTACAAGACCAAGTTTAATGCTGATGGTAGCATCTAGAGGCACAAGGCAAGATTAGTTGTAAAGGGATTCACTCAGAAATATAGAATTGATTATGAAGAGAATTTTTCTCCTGTAGCCAGACAGGAGACTATCGTACGCTTCTTGCCTTAGTCGCACATAAGGGATGAAAAGTCCAACACATGGATGTAAAGAGTGCATTTCTCAATGGTTACTTGAAAGAAGAAGTTTATGTTGAGCAACCACAAGGATTTGAAGAGAAAGACAAGGAACATCTTGTTTACAAACTGAAGAAGGCACTTTATGGCCTCAAGCAGGCATCGAGAGCTTGGTACTCACGCATTGATGGGTACTTTAAAGATTATGGGTTCATCAGAAGCAAAAATGAACCCACGCTCTACTACTTGAATCAAGGAAATGACATCCTCATAGTTTGTTTGTATGTGGATGATCTCATTTTTATGGGTAGTAATGAAAAAGTCAATATGGAGTTCAAGCACTCCATGATGCAAGAATTTGAGATGAAGGATCTTGGCTTAATGAAATACTTTCTTGGAATGGAAGTCCATCAGACAGTTCGGGGATCTTCATCTCATCAACTTAAGTATGCTCGAGATATGATTAAGAAGTTTGCTATGGAGCAATGCAAATTAGTTGCAACTCCAATTGGACATGGGATCCAATTAAGCAAGGATGATGGAGCACCGAAAGTTGATGTGACCACTTTCAAAAGCATTGTTGGGAGTTTGATGTTTCTCACCAACACCAGACCAGACATTTAGTATGTTGTATCTCTTTTTTCTAGATTTATGTCTAATCCATCTGAGCTGCATTTGCAGGAAACTAAAAGAATTTTGAGATATGTGAAGGGTACATTGGATTTTGGAATCCAGTACTACAAAAGTGATACTATCAATCTTGAAGGCTTTAGTGATAGTGATTGGGGCAACAATGTTGATGATAGAAAATCCACATCGGGTAACTGTTTTAGTCTTGGTTCGGGCCTAATAACTTGGAGTTCCAAGAAGCAGACAGTAGTAGTGCTGTATTCAATAGAAGCTGAGTATATAGCGGTTACCCATGCTAGTACTCAAGCTCTATGGCTACGAAAGGTATTAGATGAGATTGGAGAGCAGCAAAGTGGTCCAACTAGAATATTCTGTGATAACATTAGTGCCATTCAGTTGGCATACAATCCTGTCCACCATAGTAGATCAAAGCATTTTGATATGAAGTACCACTTCATCAGAGATATGGTGGAAATTGATACTGTTGAGCTTCACTATTGCCACACTTTGGAGAACATCGCAGACATCTTCACCAAGGCACTGGCCAAGGCTCAATTTGTAAAGCTGAGAGACTGTATAGTCAGTCCTCTCAACTTTAAGGGGGAGAATGTAGCAAGTGTGAACATGGTTTATCTTTAAACAACTTAGAAAAATCTAGTTTTTCTAAGCAAGTGTGAACTCTCTTACCTTTTGTCGGCTACATTTGTCTGATGGTCGACATGATTTTTATTTATCCCTCGCCTCTATTTTCTCCTTATCCCTCCATTGTCCTTCCTCCTTTCCTGTCGTTCATTTTACCTTATCACTCCACTTCCTTCCTCTCCCCACGCCTGCTTCCACCTCCCTCTCCACTTCCCACTCCTTCATTCTCTCTAATCCTCCCGATCTTCCTCCAACCTCCCTTCCCTACTATTTCGCTTGTATTAAGCCTATATAAGGTTTAAATTATTGTAATGTTTTAGCTGGTTATTTTAATGAATATTATCGCCTATTATTACTTTTGTGTTAATTTTACCTTGGCCTACTTTAATCTAAGTTCGACTTAGTCCTAGGTTTACACCTCTCAATGTCAAAGCCTTGTTTTGTTGATCTTTAGCCTCTTCTTCCATTTTTCACCATCGAATTTATTCACAGTATCATTGGGAGTTTTCTCTTTATCATGATTCTTCTTTTGTTTCTTATTTTTGGATTTCCCTAGCTATGAGGGCTCCTTTTTCTTCTTTGCAAACATCTCCAACTCATTTATGTTTTAAGGAAATGGTCACAACTGTTTCTTAAGGATCCCTTTTTGAAGATAATTACTATGATGATTGTTATGCTTTTGGGGACTCAATAAGAGCTCTAGCTGCTTCAACTTCTTGAATTTTCTATCAGGAGAGAAAAACATCTCTTGGATCTATCATAACTCCTGTCACCTCAAATTCAAAATATGATTTTACCTCATCCTTAGGAGAATATTCCCCTTCAAAGGCTTATTTTGCATGAATTGAAAATTCACCTTCCAAAGCGGTATGCATCATTTGATTAGATTTATTACACAATGATTACTCTACGGTTTCTTCAGTTTCTAGTATCCCACAAGTTCCTTGGGATTCATATGAATCATATTCAATGGTCTCTTAGTCACCCTCCCTCTTAATCCATGAGTGGGCCACATTCACTATTTGCTCAATCATGAGTAGCTTGATCACCATCACAATCATCCCAAGAATCATCATCATTTAGCTCATGTTTTAAACATATTTCCCCTCTTTAGATAATAGGCTTTGATAATGCCTCTTCGATCATAATTTGTTCTTTCTAAGCCTAGAAAAACAAAAATATTTAATTTATGTCTCTTAATTCCTTAAGTCCCTTAAGGACTTGCAACTATAATGATCAATTGAGAAAGGGAACTCCAACATGTCCTTGAGATGCTTTTGGTTACCTTTTTTTGAAAATATTGAATCTATCGATATAACTCCTTAAGGACTAGGTCAATTAATGGGCCTAATAGGAAGCATAGTTGGCTTGCTTATATCTTTGAACCCTTGAATGTAAAAATAATTTGCATCCTACACATACCAATTGTTAGCTTTTGGAGCCTTAAACATAAAGAAAATGCATTCACAAGTATATAAATAAGCATGCAATAATATAACTATAATAATAGCAAAAAACCATGCATAAAAATATGATAGAAAACTTGATACAATGCTCTAGAAATGCTCATATAGAAAGCTCACGAAAATTACAATGATCCTCTCATGGAGTTTGCAACTCCTCCATGATAGCAAAATGGAGCTACATTGTGACTACTACTACTCTCACCTATTCACTACTCAAGATTCTCAACAATCACTCGCAATGAGACCTTTATATAGAAAGATAGATTACTTGCCTCTCACTCAACCCTAAGACTCGTACATGTGGACTACATGCACATTTACATCATTGCACATTCTAAAAATAGTGCATTTATTGTATTGCATTAATAAAGCAATAACTCCTAATCTAATCCTAAATTAAATATGCACCCATAAGGGTACATTAGGAAATAATCAAATGATGTAATAGCCATATTTTCCAACACCCCCCTGTATTACATTATTTGATTTTGAAGACTTTAGTCTTCAATATGGATCTATCTCTTTAGGATATCCTTCATCTTGATGAGGTCCTCTTTCTACTATTTCTAGTTTACCTTGCATTGTATTCCTCCTTGATATGATGCCTCCTCTTCATCTTCTTCTTTCTTGTCGTTAGTTCTAGTTATTGTACTTTCATATGTGGTTGCACTATCACCTGATTCCTGTGATAGTATTTTTCTTTTGCCTTTGTCTTTTTTGCTACTATCCTTGCTGTAAATAGAAACTTTTGAAAAAGCTTCATGATAAACTTTAGTATTAGTAGAACTTGGAGTATTAGTATTACATGATGCTTGAAATACATTCTCTAGGAATGATTCATCTATCTTTGATTTTACTTTGAGTAGCTCAATTAGTTCTCTTTGTTTTGCAACCACTTATTTGTGAATTTGGAGTGAAAGTAATGCCATGTATAGAATGCTCCCAAACTCTAAAGGTACTTCAATATATTTTGTTTCATTCTTAATTACTTCGGTAAGCCTAGCATGAAGATAAAATTCCATAGTAGTGAAATCTTCTTTTAGTACCTCACTATAGATCAATCTTGAACCAAGATCTAAGTTCTTGGTTTTATTCAGTAGATTCTTGATTTCTGATTTAATAACATTAATATTTTCCCTTCTAATGGAGTTGTTCATGTCATTGTTTATTTCACTCTTTGAGGTTGACATATTTATTTTTAGCCTTTTTCTGTTATAGAAATAATTTGATAAATTATTTGTAGTAGACTTCCTTATAACTCCCTAGTAATGAGATATGCTATAAATATGATTCACCTCTATCACTTGCAATCAATTATTTGTAGAATTCTATTAGGAATGCAATCTCCAACAATAATAATTCAATATATTTAGTTGGATATGTCCTTCAAAAATCAATCTTCCAACTAAAATTTTGATGCAATGATAGGTTTCTAAACTTCTAGAATTTCAATTGAAGTAGAATTCCTTATATCTCCCTAATTAGAAGTTTTAGAAATATTAAATGTTTACAAAATAAATTTTGTTTACTACTCCTTATATCTCCCTATGTTAGAGTTTGCAACTATTCTTGAGGTAATGGAAATAAATTTAATGCTTCTACTTTTAACCAAAGCCTTCTATATAACCAATGTTCTTTTCTAGAGATCCTTTCAACTCCTTATTACTCCTACTTATATCTCTAGAATATTAAATAAACTTTGATATCAAACTTGCAATATAATAATGAATATTTCTCACCTTCTTAGTTTTTATTTGCAAGTTGTTTGGATGCGGTTTGCAAGGACTTTTTTTACTTGTTTTCCTTCACCTTGCTTGTCAATGTATCCCTCTTTGTAGGTGAATTGTTCTTCCTTCCTATATTCAACTGAATGATGGTTGGATACGTGCACTATATGAGGCTTGAACTCCTTTTCAAATCTGATATTTCGCGAGTACGTAGCCATCACTTTGCTGCTGGTTTCTACGTACTCCTTAAAATGATAGTCTTTCACTTGCTTTCAACACTGCTTCAGCTCTCTTTTTCATTTACGTAGGCTAGGTGCCTTATTAACTGGATGTAATATGAGATGAATGTGCCAAGTGGCACTTATTTTTTTGAAAAACGTTCCTTTTGTGTCTTCGTGTAGCGCATAGGACATGTGGTGCTTGTATTCTACTCTCATCTTTAAAACATTTGTCGTAGCTCCTTCCTTTAACGCCTATGATAAGTGTTGCCATATTTCTTACATCTTGGTGGTTGATAATTTATTTTACCTTCTTCCTCCATGTTGGGAGCTCGCATATGGAGGGTTCTTCAATGCTATTTGTCTTTTCCACCTATGTTGGGCACTCATCTCATTCTTGAAACGTTACGCTTAAGATGTTGGGTGTTGCTGGATTTTGAATGTGAGACGTTATACTGTATTGTTGGGTGCTTATCCTTCCTCTTCAATGTGGCACTCTTCACTTTGGATGCATGGAATAGCTCTCACCACATGGCAGTAGGTGTTCAACTATTCCTTGACTCTCTTCAGCGCTTTCCAACGCTTAACTCTTGTTGTCTACGTTTCTCCATGGTAGAATGAATCAACTATCTTCCAAGGCTTTGTTGGACTTGCAGACATGTTAGTTTAATGGTGCCTCCTTAGTTATGATAGAAGACTTGCACTATGACTTCAACGTTTACGCTTGTATTTTTCTCTTTTTGCAGTTCTAATTTCATCCTCTATGTATGCAACAACTTTGATAATGGCACTTCATTGGGTGTATTTTAACACCTCAAATACCTGATATTTAGACCTCTTCAAATGGTCCTTGCATTTGCTTTCCAAAGGCTCTCTAAAATCTATCTTTTCTAGTTCTTATGAAGTTTTTTAAATGATTCTCCAATGTAGATTACAACTGCCCTCTATGCTTAAAAATGTTATCTTTGTTTTGCTCAAAATTTGGGCTTGATGAGGAATCAGTTACAACAAACACAAGATATGAATGACAATCCAAAAACTTCATTCTCAATTGACAAAAGAAGCCTATAAATATGCATTACAAACATAAGCTACGAATAAGAACACATTAAATAATGTTTATCCTTAGCTAACAACTTATTACAAACATGTGCTATAATCCATATCATGATGAGGCAAAACATTGCCTCATAAAAAGACTGCTTATGTGCTATAAGAACACATTAAACTATTTGGAACCACTTATGATATGATTTTGTACTAATTTTAGTGATACTATGCATTATATGATGATGTTTGCATATTGGAATGATAAAGTGCATATGACCTGTTTTGACTGTTTATCTATGTTTATAATTTGTTTCAGATGTATTATTTAGTATATTTTGCATTAAGTTAATGTTGTAGTATTAAGGTGTTGTTATCTATTTGGTTTTGTGTTTCTTTGATAATATTTCCCCACCGTTAACCATTTTAAATAACCAAAAATGTGTCAAAACTTTGTCAACAGTTTGACTGTGTAGAAAATAGGAACTTTTCCATACAAATTCCAGCCAGCTGTACATATACAACATGGCTTGGAATTTGTCCACTCCAGCTCATGCAAAAGATGGAATCAGTATTCTGGGCACTTATGGAGACTATTTTTGTCGTCACAACTATTCTCATGCACTTCTAGAGCATGTATTAATATAAACTCTGTTCTGCTACTTGATATTCCGGAGCAGCTCCGAAATAAGCGCAGAAGCAATAGTTTGGATCAAAAGCGCCTTTAATTGCAACAGAGGGTGGTAAATGGTGGTTGCAGCTATTTTAGGGATATCCCTATCTTTTCCAACACCTGTACCTCAATGGATAAAGCCCAACAGATGGAATGGATAAGGTTTAATGGATCAGATCCCTACATTTTTTGGAAACGCAGTCCTGCAACAGTTGTAACAGTCTTGTATTGAAGCACCAAACCTTATCACTCCTGTACTTTGCTATATAAATAAAGTGTGCTCATTTGGTTGAGTAGATGAGATAATAGGATATAGGTGCTAGGAGATAGAGCAATCCAAGTGTTGTAATTATGTACTACAACAGATCAGTAGTCTACAGAACTTCCCCTGCACTATTGATATGCTGATAATGAAATAAAGGTGCAATATTTGTCATTCATGTTTGCTTCTGAGTTCAATGTGAGGATTTGATAGTGTAGAGCAAGTACTCTTCCCCTCTTTTGGTTTAGGAAGCAAGGGCCACTTCCAGGCCCATAAGAGGGATTATTCTTGCTAGAGTTCTGCTAATTTCTTGCTGCAGCAGGTCAGCAGGAATCTGACAGCTTTTTGCATGGTTAATATTGAATTAAACTTCATCTAGCATGTAGCACATGAATGCATTATAGTTAAGTCATCTAGAATAAATTTTATAGCATAACATTTTTTGTTTCAGCTTCAGCATTTTCGATCTGTATTTCCAGTTTGCATCAGAGAATTTCTTGTTAATTCAGTTTGCTACAGATTTGCAATATTTTCTTACCAACCTTTGAATTTCATCATTGTCTTAGGTTTCATTTTTTGTAGGTGTGAAGTTTCAATTCTGAAAAGTTTCATTGTTGTTATAGTTAATTCTGTGATTTCAATTTTGTTATTTTAAATTATGTCAATTAAATTTTGTCATTTTCAATTCGCAATAGTTCGGATTTGCTTTTCCCTGCAATTGTGTGAATTTCAATTATGCAAGTATAAGTAGGCACTCGGTTTTAGTTTCTAGGAGATTAAAAGGGACACCTGACACCCCAAAAACACTAACTATTCAATGAATAAGGCCATGATCTAGATGAACTAAAAATCAGTCTGTTAAACCCTGCTTTCGTATATAGCCTTGGACACCACCCTGGATTGACATATAAAGATTAAATGGTGAAAATTTGATGACACTCATCATATCATTCCTCCCCATAGAGGAAACATTGCTCCCCAATGCATACAAAGGTGGAAGAGAAATATGGAAAGATCCAGAAGTATCGGGTACAACTAAAAATGTACTCATGTTACAAAATAAGAAGACCAAAATGACAAATTTTTACAAGTCTTTAGAAAACCAAAAACTAACAGTGGCACTGAATCAGGCTCGAAATATGCTTTCCAACGATTGTAAACATTGCTATACCTGCGGATAGCTGAAATGGCTCTCTCGATGCGGTAGAAGAAAGCAACAACTGATGGTACAATGAAGATGTCAAAGAATATTCCTTGAAATACGTGCCAAAGATGTCAATTGGAAACTGCAAATGCATTTAATTTTTGGTTTTAATTGGTTGAGCACGCATAATGAAAGCGAACGCATTAATGAAAAACGGGCATGCATTGAATGAAGGTGGGGTGACATGCATTTAATGGGTGGAGAAAAATTAAATTATATTAAAAATAATATAATTTAATTGATGGTTTGAAAATTGAATGTGGGTTGTTAATGGAGTGGTGCATGCTTTTAATGAAAATGGGCATTTAATGGGTGGAGAAAAATTAAATTATATTAAAAATAATATAATTTAATTTATGGTTGAAAATTGAATGTGGGTTTTAATGGAGTGGTGCACGCTTTTAATGAAAATGGCCAAAATGAATATGTATTTGGTGGTCGTTGGAGGATGGAAGCGGGCAAAATTAAAAATGGGTATGTAAAAATTAAATTAAATTAAAAATTAATTTAATTTAATTTATGGAATGGTGGAGGCCATGGCAGATCTCGGGTATGCGGAATCGAGCAGTGAGAATGAAAATGACACGAGAGGCGATGGCCATGGAGGCACACGAGGGAGATCAACCAAATGATCGAAGCGACGACGATGGCATTTATAATTCAAAAAATGAAGGACAATGTCAGATAGCTCCAGAAATGCACATAAATGGGTAGTATTCGTGCAAATTGCCAAGCAAAGACGATGAAAATACCAGGTTGGTGGCGGCTTCGGTAGAGGATGCACATTGGCAAGATAGATATTGTTGAAAACACATGATCTGCAGTGGCAACGCACAGGAGGAGCCGATAAATCGACTGTGAAGAAAATGTCGTCGATGATAGTGACTTTGGATGGCGAACATGAAGCAACAATGCGATGGATGGAAATCATGGCCAAAATACTGCATGATATGGCCAATAAAAGCTGCAAATCAATGCTGTAAACGTCAAAAAATGGTAGAAAACACAAGTGGTCAGTGCGAGCTACAGAAAATGATGACAATGATGGTGGAGGCCACAAATCAACGTCATAGAGCTCGTAAAGCATCAAGCAACAGAAGGGTGTGTGCGTCAGTGGCAACAACAGTGGAGTGCATTGGTGAGGATGCAAAATAGGTGATGCTGAGCTGGTCAAAATATCATGGAAGACATAGAGCAGGGCTACAGGGCCGATACGTTCACGAGCAAGAGCAACAAGATTTGGTGTGAGTGCTAAATGTGCATTTTGGTCATCGTAGAATGCAGATAATCACTATAAAATGGTGAAGCGATGAGGGCTGTGATTGGCAAAGGCTGGTGGCAATGAGGTTCAGGCAGTGAACATGGAAAGTTGCAGGGACCGGATGGAATCAGATCAAGCAACGACGACAACAAATCAGCGACTGAAAATAGGATATTAAAACTCCAAAGTTGTAAAGATGTCAGATCAAGGCATGAAAGATGCAAAAGCACTGAAAAGGGATGTAATGGTGGCCAAAAACTCGTAACCAATATCCGAGAGAGGAATGGTCGATCGAGAAATGGACAGCGAAGAGGCTGAGGATGAACTAGTAGACCACGACATGCAGCAAGCACCATGATAGTGGTAGAGAAAGCAGTTGGGTCTTCAACTACAACAGATTCGTGTGAGCTGTGATCTGCAATGTCGGGAGGGACTTTATCTATAACAGGAGCTTCAATGAGCTCAAATTTGCAAGAGAAGCAACATTATCTAGTGGTAATACGATGGACATGTCACTCAGAGACCCTGGTTTGAATCCAGGTGTTGCTACAGATTTTTCTTTTTTTTATTCTTTGACGGTAGTAGTGATGATTTTAGCTTGCATATGCTAAAAATTGGCAATCATTTTTGCATAGATTTGTTGAAGTTGTGTGGTGAGGTCGAAAAGTTGTGCAGAGACCTTATCAAGCGAAATGATCAAACTCAACATCATACTATCATATTTGAAAATAGATGATGGCCATGAACAAAGAAAGGTGTAAGTGCACCAGAACGTGATTTGAATGAGTATGAAACGAATGGAGTTTGGAAACGGTCAAGACTGCAAGGTGGAAGCGAGACGAAACCGCGTACGAATTCAAGAATTATTTCGTAAAGCCTGCAAACAAAGTGTATGTAACAAAAGTAAACGACTCCTCATAAAAACCTACGAAGGCATTATCATTACTTGTTTGAACCAATATTGGCCTAGAGGAAGAGGATACTAATCCTTTTCATAACCTACTCTGATACCAATTACGAGGAATTAGTTACAACAGACACGAGATATGAATGACAATCCAAAAAAATTCATTATCAATTGATAAAATAAGCCAATAAATAAGCATTACAAACATAAGCTACAGATAAGAACACATTAAATAATACTTATCCTTAGCTAAAAATTTATTACAAACATGTGCTATAATCCATATCAGGGCTTCAAATTGCTGATATGGCTGGTTGTTTGTATGTTCCAAGCTTGCTCTAAAATCCTATTTTTAATGTTCTCCAAGAATGTTCGTAAATTTCGTTTGGAGATGTGCACTTAACCTCTGAATTAATTCTTTGCTATATTTTGATGGCTTCTCTTCTCCATATTTTGGAGGTATTGCTATCATTTTTTGTGACTATTCCTTGCCACAAAATTCTTCCATTTACTTCTTCAAAAGAGCTCTCAATAAACCTACCTTTGATCATTGGTTTGGCTGAAATAACATATTGCCTTTAACTCTTGACAATATATTCCTTTCTTGGCTATTCTTCACTTACAAATCCAAGGTATTTAATGTAATACTTTGCACTCTATATTATCCAAGTATAGTCTTCTTTTATTTAGAATGAGTAATGGAATGTTGATACGTTTCTCTTGAAATATACCTAACTTCTATTTTCTTCTATGTGCAGGTATGAACCTTGTAAACTATAACTTCTGCAATGTTTTGAAGACTTGAAATGAAACTATTTTATGCAACTCTTTGAACCTTAAAACTGATTCTTGATAAACCTTAATAAGAAATCAAATATGAAAGATAACTAATGAACTTTTGCATCTTATTGTTGCATACATTTTCTTCTTGTAGATGATAGAGATAGTGGTGATTCAAGTCACCTCAATGGTTTCCTTATGTGGACGATTTTGCAACTCTCCTATGCTATCCAAAAATAACTCTTTGCTCACCTTTTTACAGCTTCAATACCTTATCAATTTGCTACTCTACACTCTAATTTGGTGGCTTCAAAAACTTCTTTAGAATGTGCTTTTGGAATCTGTTTTTTAGTAGTCACTAACGTTGCCCAAATTTTTTGAAATTTTTAACACTAAGCAATCTAATCTGTTGCTTCCAATTTATTTGATTTGCTACTCTTTTCGCTGTCCACAAACTCTGTATTTTGCAGTTCTAATTGATGTTAATGTGTTGCCTTTCCTTTGTCTTCAAATCTAAAAATTTTCCATATTGTAATGCAGTCAATACAATCACTGAAATGTTGTCGTTGAATCCCAAAAATTTGATAGGATTCTCCCCAAATCGCAGTTGAGATGTTTGCTCAAGAACTTCTTCGATGATGGCCCCCAAATATGAATATTTTGTGGTTCTTCTATCTCTTTTCTCTTGCCAAATTTTGACTTCAAAGTAGATCTCATCCTCAAACAATCTATCAATATTGAGATCTATTCAATACTACCTTTTTGGTTTGACAATATTCTTGCCAAACTTTATCCTTTGGGCTTGTTTTCGGATGGCAACAATTGTCCCAATTCCTTAGCTTCTTCTTTGGTAGTAATTTCTCCAATGAGTCCTTCTAGGGGCCCCTTCAATGAGGCTCACCAAGCCTTCTTCTTGTTTCTCCATGAGATCTCTCCAAGATTCTCAATCTTGCGACCTTCCTTGGCCTCTTCAATATTCAACTATGGAAATGAGATCTCCTTCTAGGATCTCCTGAATCTGCTGCTACTTAAATCTGCAATAGAACATTTTGTTAGTTCTTATCAATGCTCAATCTTTCGCTATGGAAGTTCTTCAATAGGGCCTCCAATGGACCTCTTCTTCAATAGAGTATTCAATGGAATTTTTGTTCAATGGGGCCTTCAATGGACCTCTCCTTCAATATGAAGTTTTCAGTCTTCAATGGAGATCACCAATCTCCAATATTTGCTAGGACTGTTCTCCTTGAGTCTCTTTGATCTTCAATGGAGTCTTCTTTCTAGGACCTCCTTCCTAGATTTACAATCTTCAATGTGGCTTAGTTAGCCACTAGCCCTCTCCTTGATATTTCAAATAGGAGTCTTCAATCTGCAAATATTTCAATGGGACCTTTCTCCTTAGGCCTCCAAATCGTCAATCCTTATTTTTTTGCAACAAAGAATCAATCCCTGTACAAGGAAAGTAACTTCGACTTTCAGACAACAAAGATGAAGTTCTTCTTTATCTATTGTAGGAAGCTTCTCACCTTCTGAGAGTTAATTTTTTGCAACAAGAAAAACTTAGATGATAGTAACCCAATGGTTCTCCTAAAAACTTCTTTTTCTCTTTTGCAATGAAATATTAGAGATAATAAAAATTCCTATGACTATGAAAAATAATCTTCACTAGTTGGAGTGCCAATCTAGTGGATACACTGCTGAGTTCTAGTATTTACAAGTGTTACAACTCTTATGGAAAAACTCTAGCTAAATCTATGTTGTGGCTTTCTCTATTTTCTATTATTCTACCTAGAGCTACTTCTGTCAAAAACAAATCTATTGTAATGGTATTTGCATACTACGACACACTATGGTTGATCCGATTTGCAAATACTCAACAATAGTAATGGTGATCACTTGTGGCTTTCCTTTGATCCACCATGGCTCTGATACCACTGTTAGCTTTTGGAGACTTAAACATAAAGGAAATGCATTCACAAGTATATAAATAAGCATGCAATAATATAACTATGATAATAGCAAAAAATCATGCATGAAAATATGATAGAAAACTTGATACAATGCTCTAGAAATGCTCATATAGAAAGCTCACGAAAATTGCAATGCTCCTCTCATGGAGTTTGCAACTCCTCCATGATAGCAAAATGAAGCTACATTGTGACTACTACTACTCTCACCTATTCACTACTCAAGACTCTCAACAATCACTCACAATGAGGCCTTTATATAGAAAGATATATTACTTGCCTCTCACTCAACCCTCAGACTAATGTACATGTGAACTACATGCACATTTACATCATTGCACATTCTAACACTTGTGCATTTATTCTATTACATTAACAAAGCAATAACTCCTAATCTAATCCTAAATTAAATATGCACCCATGAGGGTACATTAGGAAATAATGAGGGTTACATTAGGAAATAACCAAATGATGTAATAGCCATATTTTCCAACACCAATCAACATATAGATTACCATATTCAATAATTTGCTATTGCTATCCCCTAAAAGGTTCTTAAGTATACGCCTTAAGAAATTATTCTGGATGAAAGCTACTTTTTTTTGTCAATTATTTGCATAAAAATATGGGTAGAATTGTGCTACTAGAAGTCCTTATCTTCAAGGATTATTTTTAGGAAAGAAAACATCCAAGATTTAAAGTGATGAGACTCCTGCTCACCACCAGTTCTACTAAGCAAAGTAATAGCATCACAATTTCTTTTCTTGAAATCTACTTTGGGTGCTTTAATAATTGTATGAATTTTTTTAATTTCTAGAATTCACATCTAATTCTTCTCTATAAACTTCAAAAGGTGTTCTTTATTATATTTCCATACCAAAGATGCTTTTGTCTTGGTGGTAAGCAATATACCCTTTGTTGGTTCATCAATTTTGAACATTGCTTTGACCATAAATGGTTGAGTAGAAGCAAATACTATTCCTATTTTTGTGACCAAGTTCCTCGTTAATAAATCCAAGTGTAGTGAAAAATACCACCAACTCTAGACATGTGAAAGTATCTTCAAATATGGGCAACTTGGCAATTTCTAAATTTCTTAGCTAACTGTTGATAGGTGTCGTTAAACCACACTTTACTAAGGTCACTTTTCATTTTTCAAACTAGGGGTGGTATCCTATGGGCTATATGTGCTAGCAAATGTCTAAGGTAAGGTCAAGTATAGGCTTTCTATTCTAAAGCAATTCAAAAAATAAAAATCAAACTCATTACAGTAGAAATGAAAGAACTAAACTAAGAAATTCACTTGCTTGGAAATAGAAATAACTGCAACAAAATATAAAGTAAAGAATAGAAAAGAAAAACTAAGTATAAAGCAATTATTCTTTCATACTAAGCTACAAAAATAGAAATCTGAAACTAATTCAACTAATTAGTCCTCCCAGGAGATAAAATAAAGCAGCTAGATGATGGTCATAAAGTGCAAGAAAAAGAATAGCAAACTAATATTACTTACAACAAATGAAAACATAAGAAAAGGGTACCTTCCACCTAGCTAGGAGTGGGTCCTTGCTCCGCAACAACATGGAAGGGAATAAAATCAACTCAACTCAAACAAAATAGAATGTAACAATAGTTTTAAAGCATAATATTATTGCAGGTTTTGAGATGGCAAAATACCCTTACAACTACACCAAAACATCTATCACAATTGCAACAACATAACAGTGTGATTCTTATCTCTTTATTACTAGTTCCTAAGGTTGTTGCTCTTATTTAAAATTGAAAGGACAAGACCCTCTCTTACCTTTGTAGTTATGCTTGTTACAATAGCAAAGATGCAACAAATAAGTGGGTAATCTAATCAGTATACAAAGACAAAAAAGGTTGTGATAGTAGTCAAACAGGATAGATCTACTTGCTTGGAATCCTAGCTACCATGTTGGAAAAGATGAAAATGGAAAAGTGCAAGTGAAATGATTTCCAAAATAAATGTGCAAAATTACCCTTTTTTTTCTTATTGAAAAATTTTGCGAGTTGTAACAAATATTTGTTGTTTGTAATAGCAAAATATAAATTAGAAATTAATTTAATGTTATTCAACCACATGCCATACGGTCCTCTTCTTCCACATCAGCTAATTGATTGTTTTTACTATGATACTTGATGGTTATAACTACCATGTCCTTGGTTCCTAGTATAGCCACATTGGAAGCTCGAGCATACTCAGCATCCAATGCTAGGTTGTAATCCACGTCTGGTGTTGACTTGTAGTTCTATTCTGGCTAGCAAAGTGTTACTCCTTCCGGCACCAAGTAGGTGTTATCGAATCTACCATTGGTTGTGTGACTCTGTCCAATACCTATTATAGTCATGATTTCCAACACCAAGTGAACCCAATGCCATCTGCCAATTTGTTCAAGAACTCTAGCTATGTGAAAAATCTAATAACCCTTTTTTATTCCAAAATCTTATCATTAATAAATAAAAAATATTCTTTATCTAGTTTTCTTTGCATATAATGTCACTCTATCTATCTAATCCTTTATTTACTCCTAATTACTCTATTTAATCACATAATAAATCAAAACATAACCTAACAATGCAAAATGGTGGCAAAAATATCACAAAAATGAGGTATTTTTGGACCTCATCAACTGAATCTTTGACATGTCCTTATTTAATATCTTGTAGTCAACCATGCCCATTTTGTTACTTGAGAGTTTTGAAAATTTTGAGACCAACTGTTTTTTATTAGTTGGTGGAAAGGGTTTTGAAAGGGTCCCTGAATGCACCCAAGTGTTGTAGGTGAGTTGGAGAGGAGAGGGCAATCCTCCAAGGGAGGTCCTAGGTTCGAATCTCCACCCTACCAAAAATTTGAATTGGGTACCCAAAATCCAATTGATAATGTTGGTGTGGGCAGGGCCGGGCGTGACTCCCTGGTGACTTTGACGATGTAGAACCCCCTAGTCGTGGTCTCTCAAACTAAGGCGGCCCTGCAAGGGGTTTTTCGCTTATAAAAAAAAAATGTCCCCGAACCTTTTTACATTATCAAGAACAAAAAGAGAGTCCATATAGGACAAACCAAACACCAACATAAACAGGGTAGAGAGTCTCTAGGATAAAACACCAAGAAGACCCACCCAAGAGCTAAGAAAACCTACCAAATTAAAACCCAAGTACATCACTAAGCACCAAAAACCAACAATGGTTTTGCAAACAAAATTGCAATGAGAACTTGGACCATTTTGTAACAGATTAGAGGAAGATAGGTGTCCCACAAAAATACCAATCCTATCCAACCAAATAGCATCCCACACAATGACATTAAAGCAAAGTATTACCATCCAACATGCTCAAATCATACATTTCATTGGGAAAATTATCGCGCCACACGTGGAGGGACTCTTGAGAATGGCCCAGGTTGGCAAGAGTGTCCGCTGCTTTATTGTCTTCCCTGTATACATGTTGAATGACCTTGCTACTGAGATTTTTTAATGCTTTCCTTGACTCCACAATGAGGTTTTGAACATTCCATGAAGGATTTTGGGATCCCTTAAGGTAGTTGATAATGTTAAGTGAATCCCCCTCTATAATGAGTTTAGTACAAGGAATGTAGGCGAGCAGGGACAAACCTTGATAGAGTGCTCTTGCTTTAGCAACATGATTGGTTTGAATTCCCATATTTTTTGCATAGGCAAGGATAATATTTCCACGATCATCTCTAAATATACCACTAGCTCCTACAATCCCTGGGTTCCCCTTAGCAACACCGTAAAAATTTAGCTTAACCCAACCACTTAGTGGAGGAGTCCAACGAATTGAAGATCTATCAACAAGGGTCGTGTTAGTTTATTTTTATATTTTACACCTGCAAGTAGAAACACAATGACAGAGAATAAAAATAGCAACACAAGTGACACAAAGATTTACGTGGAAACCTGCAAGGTGCAAGAAAAACCAAGGGGCAATGGCAACTTCTCATTTTATTAATTTTCAACAAACTTTCCATTCACGTTTTTCAACATTTCAACAACCTAACATATGTAAGGGATCACATCCCTTTTATAGAGCATAAGGAAGACTCCAAACTATTTGTTTCCTCTCCCAACATAAGCCTCCAAAAAACTATTTGTTTTTGCTCCCAAGGAAGGCACCTGAACATGATCGTCTTTCATGGTTAGACGTCTATCCAGACATCTACTTGCTTAGGCGTCTAGGCAGCAGACCAGACGTCTAGTAGCCCAGATGTCTATTCCATTGCCTAGACGTCTGGCCAAGACGTCTAGCAGCCCAGACGTCTAGCCTACTACCTAGACATCTGACCTAGACGTCTAGCAACCTTGCTGCCTAGACGTCTGGTCTAGATGTCTAGCAGGTTAGACGTTTGGCATTCTTCCTAAATGTTTGACCCAGATGTCTAGCAGGTCAGACATCTGGCCTGCTGCCTGGATGTCTGATCCAGATATCTAGCATGTCAAACATCTAGATTGTTGCAGTTCAGAAGATTCTACTAGTTGGATACTATCTTCACTCCTAACATTCTCCCACTTGAGGTCATTATTCAGGAATGCTTATGCCAAATATTTTTCATCCAGTGCCAATTGTCCAATGCTTCCATTGTTACTTTTTTCAGCAAGCCCAAAGAAGTTCTACACCACTCAAACTTATCTACTTTGATCGGCTTTGTAAGAATAAAAATAAGATTCACTTCAGTGTCGATTTTCTACAACATGATCCTACCTTCTTCCACCACATTTCTTATAAAGTGGTACTTGACATCAATGTGTTTCATGCGATCATGTAATATTGGATTCTTCACTAGCTAAATAACACTTTGACTATCACAATGCAATGTAATTTTCTCCTGCATTAACTTGAAGTCACTCAACAATTTCTCTAACAAAATTGCCTCTTTGTTGGCATGAGTCACTGCAATATATTTTGCTTCAGTGGTTGATAAAGCCACAACAGACTACAACTTAAAAGCCGAACTCACCGCTCCTCCAACAAGAGTGAAGGTATATCTTGTAGTGAATTTTCTCTCGTCTTTATCTCCACCATAATCAGAATCCACAAAACCTTTAACTTGCAAATCTGTCGATCCAAAGTAAATGACAACATCTGAAGTGGCTCTTATCTGAATATCCACTTCACCACATTCCAATGCTCCTTACCAGGATTTGCCATGTACCGATCGACTACTCCCACTGCTTGGGCAATATCCAATATGGTGCTCACCATGGCATACATGAGGCTTCCTACTGCTGATGAATATGGTACATGAGACATGCTTGTCTTTTCTGCTTCCCTTCTAGGATATTGATTGGAAGACAAATTTAAGTGTGAAAGAAGTGGGGTACTAACTGGTGCATTCTGCATATTGAAGTGCTGCAAAATATTCTCTATATATGACTTTTGACTTAACCAGATATTTATTCCTTTTTTGTCCTTGTGTATCTTCATCCCTAAAATTTGGTTTGCTGCTCCTAAATCCTTCATTTCAAACGTCCTAGCCAATTGCGCCTTAAGATCAATAATTTTCTTCATGTTGGGGCCTACAGCCAACATATCATCAACATAGAACAACAAAATAATAAATTTGCCATCATCAAACCTCTTATAGTATCCACAATGGTCAGCTTCACTCCTATTGAAACCTTGGCTCTTCATGAAGGTGTAAAATTTCATGTACCACATCCTTGGTGCTTGTTTGAACCCGTACAATGATTTATTCAGTCTGCAAACCAAATACTCTTTGCCTCTTTCCTCATAGCCCTTAGGTTGATCCATATATATCTCTTCCTCCATATCACCATGCAAGAAAGCAAAATTTACATCAAGCTGCTCCAGTTCCAAATCTTGTGCAAGTACAAGTGCAAGTAGAACTCTAATAGTAGTCATCTTCACAACTGGAGATAAAATTTTATTAAATTCAATACTTGAATTTTGCATATAGCCTTTTGCCACCAAGCAAGCTTTATAGCATTCCAACAGCTCATCGTTATTCTTCTTCACTTTGTACACCCACTTGTTTCCAACAGTCTTTCTTCCATGTGGGAGATCCACAAGTTCCAATGTTTTATTCTTGTGAAGTGCCTCAATTTCCTCCACTTTTTTGCATTCTCAGACTCTAGCTTCCTGAAATGAACTAGGTTCACCATCATCAGTTAACAAAGCAAAAGAGGACTGATAAACATGAGAATACCTTTTTGGATACTTTTGTGGATGTGTAGATCTTCTAACCCAATGATCTTTCGATTATGGCTCTTGGTCTTGTGACCGTTGTGGTTGCTCTACTTGTTGTTCTACTTGTTCTTTTGCATGCTGATTTTCAAATTCATCTTCATTCATTTCTACTTCAACTGGTACAACATTATGAGTTTATTGTACCCCCTTCCTTTGCATGGATTTTTCATCAATAATTACATCTTGACTAATAATTACCTTGTGGGTAGTAGGATCCCACAGTCTATACCCCTTCACTGTATCTCCAGAGACGAAAAAAACACACTTGCTTGACTTTGGGTCAAGCTTGGACCTTTTTTCTTTGGGTACATGGGCAAACGCGTCACAGCCAAAGGTATGCAAATGAGAGTAATCAACTTACTTACAACACCAAACCTCCTTCGTAATTTGTCCATCCAACGCAGCTATAGGTGACATGTTAATAAGATAAACAACTGTATTAACAACCTCTGCCCATAACTTTCTCTCCATCATGGTTGTGCTAAGCATGCTTCTTGCACGTTCCATGATTGTGTGATTCATCTGCTTAGCCGCACCATTTTGCTGAGGAGTGTATGGTATAGTCTTCTAGTGCTCAATACCTTCCTGCATACAAAATTTATCAAATTCCTTAGAGCAATATTCACCCCCATTATCTGACCTGAGACATAAAATTGACTTTCCCAAACTCTTCTCTACCCGTGTTTTGTACTCTTTAAATTTTTGCAAAGCTTTCGACTTCTTCTTCAGAAATACACCCACACTCCTAGAATAATCATCTATAAAAGTCAAAAAATAGATGGCACCATTCAAGGACTGAGTGGGGACTGGTCCAAATATATCCAAATGTATAAGTTGCAAAAAATCAGAACTCTTACCAGGACTTGTAGTAAACCGAACCCTTTTTTGTTTACCAAAAATATAGTGCTCACATAAGTCTAAGTTACAAGACTTAATCCCATAAAGCATGCCTCTTTCATGTAGAATTTTCAAGCCTTATTCACTCATATGGCCTAGGCGTTGATGCCATAGCATTATTGCATCCTGAACAGAAATTGTTGATGTTGCATGATTTGTCACTGTATCACTGCATAAACGATATAGGGTTCCTGTTGAGTGGTATTTCACCCGATTGTGAAAACACACTCTCCAATAGGATTTGGGTTCCAAATCCCCTCTTGCAAAGAAATTAAACAAGTAACTTCTCCAAGGTCTCCGCTATGTTAGCATTTTGCACAAATAATATTGTTCAATTTGAATGCTTGGAATACCTTAGTGATTGCAAGTAACTGTAAACAAGGGGCACAACTGGTTTATTTTATTTGACACTTCAATGATTGTTCGTTTGATCCGAATGAATTCGATGTGAATCAATATTAATGATAAAACTATTTTGTTTTCAGATTTTGGTAGATTTTCAATTGTTTATTTGAATGACTGTAATAAAAATAAAATTAAATTTCTTGTGAAATAAAAATGCAGAAAAATAAAGAAGTGAAAATAAAATGCAAAGAGAATGGAGCTAAAATACATTCAGAATGTTGCCATCCTATTCGACAAAATCGAAGATATGAGGTTTTCTGCATACAACCTAACCTATTGAACCTGCAAACATGCACAATCCAGATAAGCTAAGTGTCTGGTTTCTAGGGTTTTAACTACGATTTCCAGATTTAGACATTCGCATGAAGCAACCAAGACAAACTTGCATTAAACTCCATCTATAAGCCTAAAATCGAAAAGGGGAAAGATAAACATTCAATCTTGCATGCAGAGAATAACTCCTTCTTTCTTGCCAATGAGATGCAACTCTCTGTAATTTTTGTATTAAAAATATGTCAGTTTACAACAACAGAAGCTTCCAGTTTATCAAAACCAGAACAAATGAAGGAAAACGCTCCTAAGCAGGCCCAGAATGGCCTATCACCTTCAGCTCTGCAACTCTGCCCATAGCAGTTTCTGACCCCTATGCCTGTCTTCACTTCTGCTTTTAAACTTTCTATTATGGCCCTCTGCTTCGCTCTGTGACGCTTCGTTTCATCTCCTAGGTCGCTTCGTTTCATCTTCCCACCTCTTTGCTATTTTGGCTTTTTGCTCGGGTTTGAAACGTTTGGTCTCCCCAGTGTAACTGACGATCCTAAAATATTATCATAGCCCCTCTGTCTCTATGACACGTGTTCAACACTTCCCTGCACATTCTGTAACGGCCCGCCATGAATCATGAAAAAAATAGCATGTCACGATATCGTGACGTTTTTATATCTGCAACTTTGCTCCTCTACCTGTATCGCGAAAACAAGACATGTCACGATATCATGACATTTTTATGTCAACAACCTTGTTCGCCTTCATGCATCGTAAAAATGAGACATGTCGTGATATCACGACTTTTTTCTTTCGATCATCAGCAAAATCCAACATGTCGCGATATCGCGACACTTTTCCTCTATGTTCACTTTGGCTGCTCCAGGTCGCGAAACTCCGACATGTCACGATATCGCGACATTTTTTTGTTTGCCCTTCATCTCGTCTTCAGATCGTGAAAACATGACATGTCGCGATATCGTGACAACTTTAGTGCCTTGCCCTATTTGACTGTTTGACCATGATTTTGTGACATGTCGCGATATCGTGACAATTCTAGCCCTTATCTTCTCTCTCCTCTATGAACCACGATTTCATGACATGTTGCGATATTGCGATGTTTTCACTTTGTCTTTCTCTCTCCTCTATGAACCGCGATTTCATGACATGTCGCGATATCGTGACACTTTTTTACTTGTTTTTTACCCTCAACATCGCAAACGACATGTCGCGATATCGTCGACAACTTTGAGTCTTCAACTTAGTTCTTTTCTCCATCACAAATGAGACGTGTCGCGATATCACGACATTTCTAGCATCTTGTTCTATTTGATCGCTTTGACCACGATTTCACAACATGTCGCGATATCGTGACATTTTCTCATCATACTGCATTCTGTTGCTCTTAGCCGCAAAAACGCGACATGTCGTGACAACTTTTCATTCTTCGCTAGCAACATGTCGCGATATCGCACAACATTTTCATTTTTCACGACAACATGTCGCGATATCGCGACAACTTTTCATTTCTGGCCGCGACGGAGCAACATGTCGCGATATCGCGACAACTTTTCATTTCTGGTCGCGACGGAGCAACATGTCGCGATATCGCGACAACTTTTCATTTCTGCTTTTCTTTGCTCTTTTAACATCTAGGCCACTGCAATCTTCTTGGAAAGTGTGCAAAAAAGGGGGTCCCCAATTTTGGGGTGTGTTGTGGAGCAGCCACAACAAATGGCGACTTCTGCTGGGAAATGCTCCTGAGCATTTCGGTGAGAACCTAACCTAAAATACACAAGCTTAGATACAGGCGTCAGCACATAAAAGATAGAACAAATGCCGATAGATCAGAAATACATGAACCATTAAAATCACTAAGTATCACTTCGGTGTGTGCAATGTGTTCCATTCTCTATCGTTTGAAATTGATCCACATTCCATTGTCGGTTTTACATGAATGCATATGTGAGGTTGTGAATGATTTGCATAGCCTAATTAATAGGCTAGAGATATAACTATCTACTTTATAAAAGCTTTTAAACCTTCTAATATCATATACAAATATTTAAAATTATCAAACCCTCTTAGGATCAACTATATGTATAATGAATTGATTTATTAGATCCCAAAGTTGGTTATGAGTCACTACTATCTTGAACCCATGTGCAAGTGAAAGTGAAATCAGAGCTTTGGGGAATCGGACTCCCAACCTAAGCGAGATGGGAGTTTAACCCTATCCTTACTACTCTGATCTGGAATTCATTACCTCACTTTGAACAAAATAATTTAACCAGTTATGGATGAAATGGTCGGGCTAGTCTATCCGTTTGAACAATCAGTGGTCTTGTTTTAGACAAGACATGCTGCCACGCATGGGCATACTTAACCCCATAATCCATGATTTGGCTTCATTTCATTCTCTTTTTTTTTCTTGGACCTTGGGGATGACTACCCATCCTTGCGAGAGGACATGTAGTACGATCCTTCCAATCCAATATTAAGATGAAATGGGAAATATTAATTTTTTACTTCTTGGACCTTGGGGATGACTACCCATCCTTTGCAGAGGACATGTAGTACGATCCTTCCAATCCAATATAAAGATGAAATGGGAAATATTTAGTTTTTATTTCTTGGACCTTGGGGATGACTACCCATCCTTTGCAGAGGACATGTAGTACGATCCTTCCAATCCAAGATTTATGATGAAATGAGACATAGGAGCTTTGGGGAATCGGATTCTCAACCTAGGCGAGATGAGAATTATGCCCTATCCTTACTACTCCATGTAGGTCAAATCAGAGCTTTGGGGAGTTGGATCCTCAACCTAAGTTCGATGAGGATTTAACCCTATCCTTACTACTCCGATTTTAGGCTTTAAGCTTTATGGAAGTGGTAAAAACCATTGTTTTAAGGATCATGTTGCATAATAGGATAGACATGAAATACTTCTTTCGCCTGACCTTTTCTTCCAAGCAAGGTTTTGATCATTTTGCTCAAGATCCTTTTTAATGTGTATAAAATGTGCTTGGTTCTAGATATCTCGGGCCTCAGTTCCCAACCTTAGGATTTTTTTCTTATTTATGTTATAGCATAACCCTAAGAGGATTTGACACACTTTAATGATTTGTATCTGAAATGCATATGCAACTAAGATGGCATGTATATGCAAAGTGAGATGTAATATGAATGCATTGTCCTTTGAATTGCAGATGGAGTATTGCCATAAAAAATATAAAACTGACTACTTCATGCATCACAAGTTTCAAACGATATTATTAAACTGTTTGTGTTTCTTGCGGAGCTTTCTACAACATAATTCCAATGTTCCATATTTCCCTGATCTAAAGCATAAGTTAGCATCTCAAGACAACTTTTTCATCATTTTTTTTTTTTTGTATATAGACAAACAAAACATGTCAAATAAACACACAACTTAAATAATAAAAAGAAACAAAAACTTGAAAATTCATACCAAAACAGAAAGATATAATTCCAATCTCCTACGACTTAAGGGCTAAAATAGTGCTTTAAAACATGCCCATTAACTGGTAACGTCAGATCCTTCCCGTCTAAAGTTCTTAATCTGAAGGTATTTTTCCCTAGGATTTTCGAAATCTGATAAGGGCCTAACCAAAGACAATCAAATTTTTGGTGATTTCCCTTCTCTTCATGTCTTTTATCCCATAGTAAGACCAAGTCTGCTATCCTGAAAGATTTAATTTTGGCTCTTTTGTCAAACCATATTTTAACAACCTCTTGGTGTTTACTCATGTGAATCATGGCTTCCTCCCTTTTTTCGTCAAGGTGCAGTAAATGACTTAATCTGGCTTCAATTTGGTTATCTGTCCCCAAGTATTCTTGCATGAAATGCAGGGTTTGCAGCTTCAAGTTTGCAGGAAATATTGGGTCTTGTCCATAGACCAAATGATAGGGTGTATTCCCTATTGATTCTTTTACTCTAGTCCTATCTGCCCAAAGAGCAAACTTTAACTGGTTGTGCCAATCTCGAGGGTTCTTTTCCAGTAATTTCTTAATGATATTCAACAAATTTTTGTTTGAGGATTCGGCCAAACCATTTCCTTGAGGGTAATAATTAGATGCAAATTTTAAACTCACTTTATTGTCGTATGCCCAATCTGCAAATTGCGTGGAAACAAAAGCTTTACCATTATCACTAACGATAGAATCGGGCATTCCGAATCTTGTTATGATGTGATCCTCAAGGAATTTTATTACAACGTCTGTAGTGGCATGTTTTGTAGGAACGAATTCCATCCACATTGTACAATAATCTGTAGCTATTAGTATGAATTTATGGGAATCTAAAGAATTTGGGTTAATAACCCCAATGAATCTAATCCCCATTGTGCGAATGGTCTCATCTCAACTACCGGTTGTAATGGCATGGCTGCGTTTCTTTCTCTGTTGGCAGCTACTTGACAAATGTGGCAAGATCTCACATGGGCATGTGCATCTTTAAAAATGTGAGGCCAATAGTATCCTGCTCTCAAGATTTGATGCGCTGTGGCATTTGCCGCACCGTGGCCAGTTCCATATTTCCCATGAAATTCTTGCAGAACCTTGGCAGCTTCTACTTTATTCAGGCATCTCAAGTAGATCCCCTCATGATTTTTCCTGTACAGAACACCAGATCTAATCAGATAATTAACAGATTTAAGTCTTAAAGCCCTTCTTTGAGTGGAATTCAAATTGGAAGGACACTTACCATTTAATAGAAAATGCACAATGTCAACATACCCGTCATCCTTAGAAATGTATTCTGCATTTGAATATTGGCATGTCATTTGCGGATTATTCTCGGCGATCGCCTTCACAAGTCCCTGTCCTCGAACTAGTTTCATGGGTTGGATTTCAAGATCAAATTCTTGGATAGTAGAAATCCATTTACCTCTTTTCTCACCTAGCTCGTTCTGTAAAAACATAGTTTTGATAGCAGGGTCAGGCACAATGGCAAAAACTTTGCTGTGCACAATGTAATGTCAAAATTTTTTTACCGTTTTAAAGAGTGCGTACATCCGCTTATCGAGGATAGAATACCTCAATTGAGCATCTTTTAAAGGAGCACTTAAAAATGCTATGGGATTTTCTGCGCTATCCTCACCTTTCTGGGTCAAGACACTCGCAAAAGAGTGTTCCGATGCGAAAGCATAAATATAGAAAGGTTTAGAATAGTCTGGACTTATGAGGGCGGGGGCTCTGGAAATGGCATCCTTAATGTTTTGAAAGGCCACCCTACTTTCCTCGTTCCATCTGACATCTACATCCTTCTTGAGCATCTTGTTCAACGGTTTGGCTATCTCAGCGAAGCTTGAAATAAACTTCCTCACAAAATTAATTTGTCCGAAGAAAGATCTCAACTCCTTTTTACTACCCGGGAGAGGCAAGTTTTGGATAGCTTCTATCCTTTCTGGGTCAATGGATATACCTTCTTTTGAAATGATGTGACCAAGTAGTCTTCCTTCTGTTACTCCAAAGATGCATTTTTTGGGATTTAAAGAAATTCCATGCTCTCTGCATCTTTGAAGAACCTTTTTCAAATCCTTGACATGGTCTTCTCTTTTCTTTGAAAATACTGGAATATCATCCACATACACAATGATACACTTGCCTATAAGTCCCTTGAATGCATAGTCCATGGCGCGTTGAAATGTTGCACCAGCATTTAATAGTCCAAACGACATTCTTCTGTAGGCAAATGTCCCCCATTTGGTTGTGAAGGCTATTTTCATCCTGTCATTGGGATGAATAAGAATTTGGTTATATCCAGAATATCCATCAAGAAAAGACATCATTTCAGATCCATTCACTTTTTGTAAAATTTCATCAATGGATGGCAATGGATAGTTATCCTTTTGAGAGGCCTTGTTAAGATTTCAAAAATCTATACATAGCCTAATCTCTCCACTCTTCTTTCTTCTTTGGAACGAGGTTAGCAACCCGGGTTGAGTGCCTAACGGGAAAAATAATCTTTGCTTCCAATAATCTCTTGACCTCCTTTTCTATTAAGGGCTCCAATAGCGGGTTAACAACTCGTTGTCTTTGTCTGAAAGGCTTGGAGTCCGGCTTTAGAGGGATGGTATGTGTAATGACGTTTTGGTTGTATGTTTTCAATTCGTTATAATTCCAAGCAATGCAATCCACGTAGTGTTTTAGTGCATGTATTATATTTTCTCTTTCTTCGATTTGTACATGCCTTTGCGATGTACACTTCCCGTGGATTGTCTGCACTCCCTAGATTAATTAGATCACATGCATCTTTGGGGAGTGGAACCTTTTTTCCTTTTCCGGCCTTGTATCCCATATCGAACATTTTCTCCAATGAAACTATGTCTTTAGGTATTTTGTTGGATTGACATGTAGTTTCACTTTCGTTTTCTCGCTTCTTCTTGCCATCTTTGCTCCTCATCAATCACCTGGTTTTCAAAAATACCTGAGTTCGTGACAAATTTGAATATGTGTCTGTCGTTTTCAAAAACTTGGAAATTCTTGACATTATCAGGTATCGATGGACAAGGAACTAATTCGATGGAGAAATTTTTACACCTTTTTATATCAACTGGATTTAACATGCCTGCGATGATCGCAAGAGAATCTGCTATGCGATTTCCTTTTCTAGAAATAAGGGCTATATTGAAAGCGTCGAATTCCTCAATGAGGTCCATTACCCTAGTTCTATAAAGGCTCAGTCTCTTATCGTGGCATGTATATTGTCCTTTAATCTGTTTGACTACCAGTTCAGAATCTCCCAATACTTTCAAGCATTTAACCTTTTTGCTCAACGCCAGTTGTAAACCAAAAATTAGTGCTTCATACTCTGCCACGTTATTCGTGCAAGGAAACTGTAACCTATAGGCAGCAAGTAAAGGTTTACCTCCTGGACAAGTGAGCTCGACTCCGGCTCCTGCTCCCTGTTTGGATTTGGATCCATCAAACCTAAGCAACCATATGAAATCATTTTCCTCAAGAGAGCTACCATGAAATGTTTCCCCTTTAGGCTCTTCAGTAGCCTCTTCAACATCAAATGCATAAACCCCCAATTCTGGGCTCAGAAAACTGAACTTCATTTGGCTTATTAAATTTGGTTATGATTTCCTTAAGCCTCGGTTCATTTTCTACTCCGATTTGATTTGCTATTCCTTTCCGGGGTAGCCACATATGTGAGCAATCGGTTGAAAAATATCCATTCAAGGTTTTCATCTAATCCCTTGCAAGTAGCATTCCATATCTACTTGGGATATTAACAACCAGAATGTCGACCACCAGAATGTCGACCACTTGTTGGACCCTGGGTTCAGAATTTAGTTGAATTTTGACATCATATAGGGTCCCTACCACATTTACCTCAGATCGGTCCAATTGCAAAACCTTGCATTTGGATGAAACAGTTGTAGACCTAGCATTTGACATATCTCTGAAGGCATGAGATTGCTCGTGGCACCCGTGTCCACCAAACAATTATGCAAATTCTTACCAGCAATCCTCAGAGTCAATAAGAATGGCGGGACATCCCGTCTCTCCTTTCATAAAATCAAATGAGACTCAACTTCCTTTCCCTTCCATACTTGATTAGGTGAGTTCAGAGCCTTTATCAATGCTTCTTTTTGGCCAGGCAACCTGGCCGCTTCTAAGAACGAAAGGCTTGATTTGGACTTCTTTAGATCCTCCACTATGTCATAGTTTGATTTTTCAAGTTTGACTGTCTTCTGCGTGTCATTAGACGTTTCTCTTCTAAGTGGAGGAGGAGGATTATTATCTGCCTTAGTATCCGGAGGAAGGATAGAGTTATTTGGTGGTGTTGATGATGTTTTAGGGGCTTTAGATTTACTTCTCAAATGATATCCGTGATTCCCCTTTCTAAACTCTCGAAAAGCTTGCACCTCCTGTTCCAAAATTTCATCTTCTTCTTCCTCACTCTCACCTTCTTGACGGTATAAAGTTTCCACCACCATAATGTTATCATCTTGATGTTGGGGTGGACCCTCATTTGGCACAAGTTCCAGGTCATCTACTTGGGCTTGGAGACAATGAGTGTATCTAGCGATTTCAGGACAATTCCTCTCATTGTGCTCCTTTGTATTGTGCAATCTGCACCCCTTTTCCCATGCAAAATCGAAAAGATTCAAAAGGGAACTGGATTGACTGGGTCCTGCAGAAGTATCTAGTTGATTGGCAATAGGGGCAGGTACTCCTCCATTGTTTGGCTTTGTGTTCCAATGTCTCCCTCTATTGTTAAAATTTTGATTTGAGTGAGGGGCATGGGACTCATACTTCTATTTTTGAACCATGTCATTACTCAGTTTATGAACTATCTTCTTGAGCTCTTCAACATCCGAATAAATCTCTTTTGGTGGAGCTACATTATTGTTAGTTCCCGTTGGGTTTGCATAATTCGTGGGATCTTGATTTAACATTTGAGTCAGATTTTGAGGAATTTGATTCATATATGGATTTACACTTTGGATCGGAGTTGGATTTGGGAAAGGAACTATAGCCTGAGAATTAACCTGGCTGGTTCCTTGCATAGTCGATTGACTATTTTGCAAAAATGCGGGAACGGGTGGAATGGATGTGATCGGTTGGATTGGAATGGGTGCATAGGCGGGTGTTGGTGGATATGGTTGTTGATATGGGAAAGCATTCATGTTTGGCATTTGCGGTGCCATGATCTGATTTACCATGGGAGCTTGACCATATGGAGCATATTGTCCCATCATAGGCATCTGGGGAAACCCATAGCCCTGTGGTGTCATTTGTTGCTCGATGGTCATAGCTTCGTTGTAAGCTAAGGCGAGCGTGGTGACTTGAGGATTTCGCTTGGCAAACATCGCTGTCATCGGATCCAATGCCCCAAAATAGATTTGTAAAGCTACTGCGGGGTCTATGGCAAAATGTCGAACTGCTCTATTATAATATTTTTGGAATCTCTGATTAAAGGTTCTGATTGGTTCACCCTGGCCCCTTTTGCATGTAATAAATTGATTGTAGATGGTTGCGGGATCCAACGGTGACCTAAACTGATTGACAAAGGCGTTCTCCATTTGCGTCCATGAAGTGATTGAACCAGTAGGCAAGCATATATACCATTCATAGGCTACTTGGTCTAGGCTCATGGGAAAAAGTCTGCAAGCCACATCTTCATGTTGGACTTGCAACCTTATCAAAACATCCCTATAGGCCTGGATATGCTCCTCTGCGGTCCTTGGGCCATCTGGTTTATATTTGGGCAAGAATATTTCTATGTTCTTAGGGATTTCATGGATATCCCCTGCAATATTCAAAGGAATATTATTAGCTCCGTACCAAGGAGCTGCTGGAGGTTGGGCCATCTGATTTAAGATTGATGAGGATAACCCTACAAGCGCGGTGGAAATGGTACTGACAATAGGTACACTGGTGGCAATTGATACCACCGGTGTAGGTCCGCTCGGTGCTTCTGAAACAAAGAGGTCTTCTGTGACAAGGCTGTCTGATGGGTTCACAGCTTGCTTGGTTTTATTTCTTGGAGTCTTACAAGTGAGTGTAAGGTCATGAAATATGGTTTCCCTAGTTGTTTTGGACCTAGTTGCGATCCGACGCGGTGGGTCCAGCTTGCCTGACGAAACTCTCGGTATCTCCAAGAGAATCTACAACACAACAAAAATGTTGCAGTTATAACCGTTACTGAGATTGAGAAAGAATTTCAACATCAAATCCAAAACACATTATTTATGTATGAACAATCAAATTTTATGAATTCAAAATAAAGTAAACCAATTCGGCCCTCCTTCTAGCGCCAATCTGTTGAGTGGTATTTTCACCCGATTGTGAAAACACACTCTCCAATAGGATTTGGGTTCCAAATCCCCTCTTGCAAAGAAATTAAACAAGTAACTTCTCCAAGGTCTCCGCTATGTTAGCATTTTGCACAAATAATATTGTTCAATTTGAATGCTTGGAATACCTTAGTGATTGCAAGTAATTGTAAACAAGGGGCACAGCTGGTTTATTTTATTTGACACTTCAATGATTGTTCGTTTGATCCGAATGAATTCGATGTGAATCAATATTAATGATAAAACTATTTTGTTTTCAGATTTTGGTAGATTTTCAATTGTTTATTTGAATGACTGTAATAAAAATAAAATTAAATTTCCTATGAAATAAAAATGCAGAAAAATAAAGAAGTGAAAATAAAATGCAAAGAGAATGGAGCTAAAATACATTCAGAATGCTGCCATCCTATTCGACAAAACCGAAGATATGAGGTTTTCTGCATACAACCTAACCTATTGAACCTGCAAACATGCACAATCCAGATAAGCTAAGTGCTGGTTTCTAGGGTTTTAACTACGATTTCCAGATTTAGACATTCGCATGAAGCAACCAAGACAAACTTGCATTAAACTCCATCTATAAGCCTAAAACCGAAAGGGGAAAGATAAACATTCAATCTTGCATGCAGAGAATAACTCCTTCTTTCTTGCCAATGAGATGCAACTCTCTGTAATTTTTGTATTAAAAATATGTCAGTTTACAACAGAAGCTTCCAGTTTATCAAAACCAGAACAAATGAAGGAAAACGCTCCTAAGTAGGCCCAGAATGGCCTATCACCTTCAACTCTACAACTCTGCCCGCAACGATTTTCGACCCCTATGCCTGTCTTTGCTTCTACTTTTAAACTTTCTATTACGGCCCTCTGCTTCGCTCTGTGACGCTTCGTTTCATCTCCCAGGTCGCTTCATTTCATCTTCCCGCCTCTTTGCTATTTTGGCTTTTTGCTCGGGTTTGAAACGTTTGGTCTCCCCAGCGAACTATAACTGACGATCCTGAAATATTATCATAGCCCCTCTGTCTCTATGACACGTGTTCAACACTTCCCTGCACATTCTGTAATGGCCCGCCATGAATCGTGACAAAAAATAGCATGTCGCGATATCACGACATTTTTATATCTGCAGCTTTGCTCCTCTACCTATATCGCGAAAACAAGACATGTCGCGATATCACGACATTTTTATGTCCACAGCCTTGTTCGCCTTCATGCACCACGAAAATGAGACATGTCACGATATCATGACATTTTTCTCCTCTAAAACACATGTCAAATCTGACACTTTTCAAATCCAAAACAAAATATCCTTCACTTAGTGAAAATCCAACATGTCGCGATATCGTGACACTTTTCCTCTATGTTCACTTTGGTTGCTCCAGGTCGCGAAACTCCGACATGTCGCGATATCGCGACGTTTTTTCTATTTGCCCTTCATCTCGTCTTCAGATCACGAAAACATGACATGTCGCGATATCGTGACAACTTTAGTGCCTTGCCTTGTTTGACTGGTTTGACCATGATTTTGTGACATGTCGTGATATCGTGACAATTCTAGTGCCTTATCTTCTCTCTCCTCTATGAACCGTGATTTCATGACATGTCGCGATATCGTGACATTTTTCACTTTGTCTTTCTCTCTCCTCTATGAACCGTGATTTCATGACATGTCGCGATATCGCGACACTTTCTGTACTTGGCTGTTTTACCCATCAAACATCGTGAAAGCACAACATGTCGCGATATCGTGACAACTTTGAGTCTTCAACTTAGTTCTTTGTCCTGCATCGCAAAAATGAGACATGTCGTGATATCGCGACATTTCTAGCATCTTGTTCTGTTTGACTGCTTTGACCGCGATTTCACAACATGTCGTGATATCATGACATTTTCTCATCATGCTGCATTCTGTTGCTCTTAGCCGTGAAAACGTGACATGTCGCGATATCGTGACAACTTTTCATTTTTGGCCGCGACGGAGCAACATGTCGCGATATCACGACAACTTTTCATTTCTGGTCGCGACGGAGCAACATGTCGCGATATCGCGACAACTTTTCATTTCTTGCCGCGACGGAGCAACATGTCGCGATATCGCGACAACTTTTCATTTCTTGCCGCGACGGAGCAACATGTCGCGATATTACGACAACTTTTCATTTCTGCTTTTCTTTGCTCTTTTAACATCTGGGCCACTGCAATATTCTTGGAAAGTGTGCAAAAAAGGGGGGTCCCCAATTTTGGGGTGTGTTGTGGAGCAGCCACAACACTTCCATAAGATTGTCCCTTAGCTACTACAAGAGCCCCTCTAGTAATTTTGTAGTAGTTGTTGTCGAAAGTGATAGAATACCCTAGCTTATCCATAATTTTGATTGAGAGCAAATTCTTCCGCAAATCGAGCACATGTTGCACATCACATAACATCCTTTTTCTACCATCGTCTAGCCTGATCCTTATATCCCCTCTTTCCATAATTTCTAAAGGGTGATCATCACCCAAATAGACCTTTCCAGCATAGTATGGCTTATATTTGTCAAACCAGTCTCTGTGGGGAGACATGTAGAAAGATGCACTTGAGTCCAAAACCCAGGTATATAAATAGATCTGTTGTTACTAATACAAAAGGCTTCACATGTTGTTGTCTCTCCTGAATCTGATGCATTGGACTCAGCTGATGGCTGATTTTGCTTTTCACCATTCTTTAATTTCCAATAGTCCTTCGAGTGTCCTGGCTTCCCAGAATGCCAACACTTCCCTTTCTGCTTATGTCCTTTAGAGTTAGATCTAGATTGTTTTCTACCTTCTTTACTCCCCTCAAAATATTGACCTCTCACAGATAAGGCTTCATTAGTTGAGGGTTCCAAAGACGTTTTTCGCCTCAACTCTTTTACCAACAAAGCGTCTACCATATCATCAAATTTGAGAGTTCCTGATGATGAATTACTAATGGTCATCACCATATGATCCCAAGTGTCCGGGAGGGAACAAAGTAGGGTGATAGCTTTATCTTCATCCTCCATCTTCACATTAACTGAAACCAGTTTACTTATAAGAGTATTAAACTCGTTTAAATGATCTACAAATGATGAACTTTCCTTCATCCTCAAGCTATAAAGCTATCTTTTCAGAAAAACCTTATTTGTTGTTGATTTTATTTCATACAACTTTTCAAGCTTTTGCCAAAGGGCTTCCGTAGTCTTCTCTTCATCTACATTGAACAAGATAGAGTCCGCTAGGCAGAGACGGATTGTAGAGACCGCCTTCTTGTCAAGCGTTGCCCACTCCTCATATTTCATGTTGCTCGGTTTATTCGCGACCCCTTTCAAGGCTTGATCTTGGTCATTCTGAACCAACAAATCCTCCACATTCATCTTCCATAGAGCGAAGTTCCCGCCATCAAATTTCTCAATCTCAAACTTGGTTACACCTCTTGTCATTGTTGCAGCTCCCACTCACACAAAACCTTGAGCTCTGATACCAGATGTTAGTTTATTTTCAGATTTTATACATGCAAGTAGAAATACAATGATAGATAATAAAAACAACAACACAAGTGATAGAGATTTATGTGGAAACCTGCAAGGTGCTGGAAAAACCACGGGGCAATGGCAACTTCTCCTTTTATTATTTTCAGCAAACTTTACATTCACGTTTTTCAACGTTTCAACAACCTAACATATGCAAGGGATCACATCCTTTTTATAGAGCATAAGGAAGACTCCAAAATGTTCGTTTCCTCTCCCAACATAAGCCTCCAAAAATTTGTTTGTTTCCACTTCCCAAGGAAGGTGCTTGAACATGTTCATATTTTGCAGTTAGACGTTTATCCAAACATCTACTTGCTTAGATGTCTGGCAGCCTAGACGTCTGGTCTGTTTCCTAGACATCTAGCAACCCTGCTGCCTAGACGTCTAGCAGGTCAGACGTCTAGCCTGCTGTCTAGACGTCTGACCCAAATGTCTGGCCTGTTGCCTAAATGTCTAACCCAGACATCTGGCCTATTGCCTAGACGTCTAGCAGGTCAGACGTTTAGTCTACTGTAGTTCAGAAGATTTTGTTGGTTGGATATTGTCTTCACTCCTAGCATATCGGGGAAGGAAAGGAGGGAGACAAAGAAAGGTTCAATGAAGCAGCAATCCTAACCTCAATAGGCAAGTCAACAAACTCTTGAGAAGGGACCAATTTGGAATTTTCAACAACAGCAAGCACTTGATTACTGATAGAGAGAGGGTCCTTGGAAGCATTGGAAAAGGCTCGAGAATTTCTCTCAATCCAAATTTACCAAAGATAGTGAGGAAGGTAGAAGGCCCAAAGAGACTTGATACGGGACCCACGAAAAGGATTGGGCCATTGGACACAAAGGTCTAAAATGGATTTGGGATGGGTCCAGGCAATACTAAAAACTTTGAAAATAGAATGGAGGACCTTTAAGGAAAAGGGGCATTCAAGAAAGAGGTGGTGGGATGATTCCAAGTTGGAAAGACAGAGATATCAATAGTTGGGAATGCTCATACCTCTAGTCAACAGGTTGTCGATGGTCAAAATTTTATCTTGGACAACAAGCCAGAGAAAAAAAACCAATCTTAAGGATAATATGTTTGAGCTAGATTTTATTGGCAAAAAACCATTTCTCTTTAAATCCCTCAGCTAAGAAATAGGTAGAGTTGACTATGAATTGCTCGTCGTCAATGGCTTTACAGATGAAATAGTCACCATTTGAACTAGGAATAACATAAGTTCTAAGAATATTGGAGAGAGTTCTTACTACTTGAACCTATTCCTCATTCATATTTTTGGAAGGAATGTTTTTCCACACATTTCTCTGGCTAGAAGAATCAATGAAGTTGCACACCTTATCACCAAAAATATGGTCTATAGTGGGTTTGATGGTGATTAAGGTGGGGTCTTCCATTAGCAGATGATATTTTAGCTAGGGATCCCTCCAAAAGTCTATACTTCTTCCATTATCTAACTATCATCTAAGCCCTTTCTTAATGATGGATCTAGATTTAAGAATGAAGTTCCATAATGTAGACCCCGTTGAAAGAGGATCTTCACTTAAGAAATCCTTATGCTAAAGGTATTTGCTTTTGACTATTTCAACCCACATGGATTTTTCATCTTTTAGGAGCCTCCAACCTTGTTTTTCTATAAGAGCCAAGTTCATCTTGTCAACCTTTCTGAAGCCCAAACCACCCTGCTCTTTTTTGGAGCAAATTTTATCCCAAGAAACCAAGTGGAAGCATTTACGATCTTCAGAACCTAACCACAAGAATATTTTATGTATTTGTTCAATTTTCTAACAAATGGAGATAGGAGATTTGAAAATGGATAGAAAAAAACTAGAATGCTTTGGAGACAAGCTTGAACCAAAGTTGCTTTCCCTGCTTGGCTTAGAAGAGCTCCTTTCCACCCAACGAGCTTCTTGTGCATTCTTTCAATAACATTGTTCCACATATTATCAAACAGTTTTCCAAAGAAGAGAGGAAGGCCGAGATAGATGGCTAGAAAGCTAGAGATGGTGCAACCAAGGATCTTAGCAATTTTGATTTGGCTACGAAAATGGGTGTTGAGGAAGTATAATTTACTTTTAATAAAATTAACCTTTTGACCCGCAACTTCCTCATAAGTGTTGAGAATGTCTTTGATGGTTTTGGCTTAGGGAATGGAAGACACAGTGGCGAGGATGGTGTCATCAACAAATTGTTTATGAGTGATGGGGTGAAGGATGGAAGAGGCCTTTATACCAAAAATGGATCCTTGGGAACAGGTAGCTTTAAGGGTTCTTCCTAAAGATTCAGCAAGAATAATGAAAAGGAAAGAGGAAAGGGGATCCCCCTATTTGAGCCCTCTAAAACTCTTAAAATATCCAGCAATTGATCCATTGACGATAACAGAGAACCAAGCAATAGATAAGCATTCTTTAATAAGTCCAATCCAATTCTAAGACCATCTTGTCTTTCAGAGGGTGGTATTTGAACTTCATATTTTTTGGTGGTGATGGCATGCCAGTAGTGAATAAAATTAAATTATCTTAAATCACCTCCAAAATAATCAAACACAATACAACTTAGCTACTAGGTCCTTGGAAGGTTTACTTGCATTTTATAAGTTTAAGGAATGTGGGAGACATTGAGTGTGAAGTGCTTGAGATGGAGTGTAAGTCCACAAGGACATGTCCACAAAGGAAGTCCACATGATACAAGGATAAGTCATGAGAGGTACCATCAAGGGATAATTTAACGATAATTTAAATGCAATGTTTCATCTTGTTAGTCTACAACCATTTCTCCACAAAATGCTTGTGCAAATGTGAGGAAAAGTGTTGTGGAGAAGATTGGTTGGGAGACACACCATGAAGAACATCTTGCAAACTTAGGCAAACATCACAAAAATTATCTGCAAAATCCTTAAACAAGTTTTAGTGTGTGGAGAAAACTATGCAGAGGGAATTATCAAAGAAGATGCAACCAAAAACAATTTACCAATTTGAATGATCGTTCCCACAATGCAATATTTGCAGAAGATTCTTGCAAAACACTAAGACAATTCTAAGCTTGTAGAATCAAAGGATGTGGAGCACAGATTTTAAAAAGACAATTGACTTATATTTGACCTTAGAAAGATGACAAACTTAAAAGTGTTTTCTACATATATACTCTAGGCAAATGGAACACAAGCAAGGTGAAACATGAGTTTTATTGATCAAAACAAATGGGCACTTTTCACACAATTCTTTTGCAAAACACATAAACGAATGACATAAGTGACAAATATATGAGTAAAATTGACATGGAAACATAGAAAACACCACATCTCTCTATTCTAAAAAAGAGACTTTTGCAAAGGAGCAACCAAACTAACCTTTCAAATGACATCAAGAGTAAAAACGCATGCAAACAATTTCTCCAAGAAGAGACATGACCACAACCCAATTACGATAAACATAGTAACCATCAAATTGTCATGTAAAAAAAAAAAAAACAAAATATACAAGGAAAAGGAATACTAGTAGGTAAGGGGATGGTTACCCTCACTAGAGGAGACTGTTGTAATTTAGAATTTGTCATGGATGGCTTGACTAGACTAGAAGAACTACTCTGTGCACATGACCTGAAAGAAAAGGTAAAAGAGAAAATGACTAACATGAATGGTATTTAAAGGGAGATAATATCTAGAAGAATTTATTTCACACATGCGAGGAAAATCTAGGTGGTTGAATGCATTTAATACGAAATAACGGTGATAACAACAGCCTTAGGAGATGTTCCATCATCCATGGAGTGACTTTTGCAAAGGTGCACAAATTCAAAGGATGACTAAGTGAATGGCACTCGAGAGACATGCACGCTTAGTGTGACAACCCTGCAAAAGGGTGCTCGCATGAAAGGTTGTTTGGGGGAAGCAAGAAAAAGGACTAACTTTGAAATTAAATTTGTATGATACACTCTCCACAAGGGATAAACACATGCATTGCAAGATGTGGGCCTATAGATACACTGGCACATTGATGCTTGAAACTATTAAGTGTCAGTTACAATCCTATATATGCAAACTAATGAAAGACTTAATATTTCCTTTCTAAAAATTTACCTTTAAGAATATGAGAAAATTACTACAATCATGTCTTTGGATTTTGACGGATTCTCAAAAGAAAATATCCCTCTTTAGAGAAAGTGGTCTTCATCCTTGGTCATTTTCCAAGTTTCAAAAACATAGTCAATTTGAGCACCATCGTCTAGCTTTGACTAGGGAATATGATCATTTCAATGATCAAGAGATCCAACATTTCCAATTCCTTGATTAGTGCCTTATCCATTGGGTCCTTTTGATAAACCTTTTTCATCATTGTACATATATATAATTTTGAATATTTCCATAATGATAGAGAAGAACAATTCTTCAAATTAGTTTTTTTCATGAAAGTTTTTTAAATATTGTCATTTATAACCTAATTCGAGTATCATCAAAATATGAGAGGTAGAAAGAGTTTTTCTCACTATATTGTGAACCTTAAAAGGTCCAAGCATTAAAGAATCAAATTTCCCATGAGTTTCAAGCTTCTTACTATCTCAAAGTAGGACCAAATCTCATTTGATCTTTTTCTCTTTCATGCCTTTATCAAAAAACTTCTTCACCATGATTGATGATTGATGAACCTATGATGGACATATTTCCTAGTTTCTTCTAGTTTAATCAGCTCCAATCATTTTGCTTTGAAGGGATTCTCTTTCTCTAGCATGCAAATATTTGATAAGAGTTAGGTAGAAAGGCAAATTCAATATTAATAGGGATCACTTCTTTCACACAAACCAAAGAATATGAAGAAGTTTGTATCGCAAATTTGATTGAGATCTTATTCGCCCATAAAACGAATAAGAGCTTCTTATGTCAATTTCATTGATTGCCATCAATGATATTTTTCAAATTTCATAAAATAGTCTTGTTTGAGGACTCAACCAATATATTGCCTTGCGAATAATATTATGATGAAGTCCTTGCCATGTATTATAAGACCTGCCAAAAGCTAAAAAATCTATAGAAAGGATGTAGACAACATTATTAGACACCACATTAACTAGGATCCCAAATCTTGGCATTAATTGTTTCTCAAAGAAATCAACAGTTGCAGAAGCCTCACAATATTTGGTAGGATAGCCTTGATCCATCATGTAAAATAATCAGTTATAGTAAGAATGGAAGCATGATTTCAACTAGAATGAAGGTTTATTAGCCCTATAAAATACATAGCACATTGTCCAAATGGGGCATTAATCATGATTGGATTTAGGAGCAAAGTTGGGCATTGTTCTCTTCCTGGATGTTTCTCCAATGGGACACATTTTCTGACATCTTGGTAGATGTCTTTAAAAGTGGTTGGTCAATAATGCCTTCCCTTGAGGACACATTATGCCACATTTTTAGGAGCAAAATGTCCACCGCATACCCTATGATGGTACTTTGTGACGACTGGATAAATTTGCTAAAAAATTCAAGCATTTCATTAAATATTCCATAAAAATCTTTTTTTTGCAACATTCCATTCAATAGGGTAAAGTTATCAACATTCCTCCTCAGTTTTCTTGTTTCCTAAAAATCAAAATCAACTAGAAAAATGTCATAGGTCAAATAATGGATCATATTTAAATTCCAATTATCAACACTCTAAGCCCATAAAATCAACTAAGTATTCTCCATTTCGCTCGAAATGTGTTCATAGTCCATGAACATTAATTGACATAGTCCCTTGACATGAACTAGTTGAGTAGGCTTTATCTCCAAGTCAAACTGCTATACTTTGGCTACTCATGTGCGTCTCTTATTTCTAGGTTTAGTTTGAGTCAATATGCTTTTGCCACAACATTGGAACAAACACCACATTGGAATTTAATACATAATCTGTAAAGCTTTCAAAGCTTTTACCACTGCAAAGGCATGTTTTTCTAGTTGGCTATAGTTCGACTAATGATTCTTCAGGCCATGACTAACAAAAGCCATAGGTTGATCTATATTGTCATCATTTTTTAATCAATATTCCAATAATGGTATGTTCAAAGGCATTCTAAAACAATACGAAATCCTTGCCATGTTTTGTGTAGGCCAAAACAAGAGACACAATTGCCTCTTTATTTTGAGGATTGCTTGCTTAGCTTTTTCAACTTGCTTAAAAGAATTATTCTTTTTCATCATACAACTAAGGGGGTGAACAATTTCAGCAAAGTCAAAGACAAACCTTCTAAAAAATTAACTTTATAAAGAAAGATTGCATACCTCTTTTGTTAGCAAGCAATAGAAACTTTCTAATTACTCTAGCATGCTCAAGATCAAATTTGGTTACTTGTTCAAAAATAATATGGCCTAACCATTTCCCCTTGAGCACTATGAAAATTGACTTTTGGGGATTAAGAAATTTTTTATATTTCCTACATGTTTCTAACATTTTTTTCACATGTCTGATGTGATCTTGCCTCAAATTGTTAGATCATCCAAGTATATGACAGTAAATACATTTTTCACGTCTTTGAATCTCCTCCATCATCTTATCTTTCAAAAACCTACCGCAATATTTTTTATTCTCACCAAAAAATTATTTGTAGGATGTCCTTCCCTATTACATTAATTGAGATGGAGTATGGAGTTGCAGAAGAAATCTTAGACGAGCAACCAAAAAAAAATATTAAAAATTAATTCTTATACACTTTCAAAAACCTTACAACATATATATATAGGAGGAAGTCGGTGAGGATAAGGGAAATGGAGGGATAAGGGAAGAATAATAGGCGGGAAAATAGGAGGAATAAGTGGAGGAAGAGTAGGAGGAATAAGGGGAGATAGAAGGGGACAAGAAATATTCGAGGGGGAGAAATAAAAAATCTTGCCGACAAAAAATTTGTTGCCGACATTTTACAAATTCATTCACACCTGCAAGGTTTTTCTAAGCCACTTAGAACGTAGACATGTTCACACTTGCAACACTCTCCCCCTTAAAGTTGAGAGGACTGACTATACAGTCTCTCAGCTTTATAAATTGAGCTTTAGCCATCGCTTTGGTGAAGATATCTGCAACGTTCTCCAAAGTGCGACAAAATTTAAGCTCAACAATCTCTTGCTCCACCATGTCTCGGATGAAGTGATACTTCATATCAAAATATTTTGTTCTGCTATGGTGGATTGGATTATATGCCAACTGAATGGCACTGATGTTATCACAGTAGATTCTGGTTGGACCACTTTGCTGCTCTCCAATCTCTTCCAACACTTTTCTTAGCCACAAGGCTTGAGTACTAGCATAGGTGACTGCTATATATTCAACTTCTATAGAAGACAAAGCTACCACAATTTGCTTTTTAGAACTCCATGTTATTAGTCCTGATCCCAGACTAAAACAGTTCCCTGAAGTTGATTTTCTGTCATCAATGTTGCTGCCCCAATCACTATCACTAAAGCCTACAAGCTTGATAGTGTTACATTTATGGTATTGGATTCCAAAATCCAATGTACCCTTCACATATCTGAGAATTCTCTTAGCTGCCTGCAAATGCAGCTCAGATGGGCTAGCCATAAATCGAGAGACAAGAGAAACAACATACTGAATATCAGGTCTGGTGTTGGCGAGAAACATCAAACTCCCAACCATGCTTCTGAAAGTGGTCACGTCAACTTTTGGTGCTCCATCATCTTTGCTTAATTGGATCCCATGTCCAACTGGAGTTGCAACTGGTTTGCAATGCTCCATAGCAAACTTCTTGATCATGTCCCGAGCATACTTATGTTGACAGATGAAGATCCTTGTATCTGACTGATGGACTTCCATTCCAAGGAAGTAATGCATTAAGCCAAGATCCTTCATCTCAAACTGCTTCATCATGGAGCGTTTGAACTCCATATTCACTTTTTCATTACTACCCATGAAAATGAGATCATCCACATACAAGCAAACTATGAGGATGTCATTACCTTGCTTCAGGTAGTAAAGTGTGGGTTCATTTCTGCTTCTGGTGAACCCAAAATCTTTGAAGTACCCATCAATGCGTGAGTACCAAGCTCGTGGTGCCTGCTTGAGGCCATAGAGTGCCTTTTTTAGTCTGTAAACAAGGTGCTCCTTACCTTGCTCTTGAAATCCTTGCGGTTGCTCAACATACACTTCCTCTGTTAAGTACCCATTGAGAAAGGCACTCTTCACATCCATGTGTTGGACTTTCCATCCCTTGTGTGCAGCTAAAGCAAGAACTGTTCCGATGGTCTCCTGTCTGGCTACAGGAGCAAATGTCTCCTCATAATCAATACCATACTTTTGTGTAAATCCTTTTGCAACCAATCTTGCTTTATGCCTTTCAATGCTTCCATCAGCATTGTATTTGGTCTTGAAGACCCATTTACATCCAACACACTTCTTTCCTTTAGGAAGCTCTACCAGCTCCCAAGTATCATTGTTTTTTATAGAGGTTATCTCCTCTTTCATGGCATCTTGCCATATTTTTTGAGTACAAGCCTTCTCATAACTAGAAGGTTCAAGTTGTGCACTAGTTAACAAGGCATAGTTAACTACATCTCCCCGAGGTTCTTGGGAGTCATCATCTCCATACAAATGCATATTTTCAAGTCTTTGCAAAACTGAACCCATTTCACTTGCTTGACTTCTAGTATACCGTCTTTGAAAATTTGTATCCAACATCTGATAAGATGGATGATGTTGGAGAGTTCTCTTACCTCTAGATGGAGAATCAATATCCATTGGTGAGGAACTAACTGACCTTTGTGGAGAAGGACTTGGTGATGATGATGATGAACTGGAAGTCGAATGTCTACTTGGGCTTGGAGGAGGAGGAGGAGTATTCTTGCCTTTCTTTGGTGCTATCTGTTGAATTTGTGAAGAACCTGCATCATGAGATTCAACATCACTATAAATTTGGGGATTTCCCCATTCTCCCCCTTCATCAAAAATCACATCCCTGGAAAGTATTATCTTTCGAGTCCTAGGATTGTAGAGTCTGTAAGCTTTTGTGTTCTCACAATACCCTACAAAAATGCATGCTTGACTCTTAGGATCGAGCTTCTTCCTCTGTTCATCAGGAATGTGTGAGTAAGCCAATGAACCAAACACTCTGAAATGCTTGACATTCGGTTTCTTACCATACCATGCTTGGTAAGGAGTTTTCCCTTTCAAACTTGAAGTAGGACTCCTATTCAAAATATACACATTGGTCCTGGCTGCATCTGCCCAATACATATTGCTTAAATGCTTCATTTGAAGCATAGATCTTGCCATCTCTACAATGGTGTGGTTCTTTCTCTCAGCCACACCATTCTGTTGTGGAGTATAGGCAGCAGTGAACTGCCTCTTTATTCCATGTTTTTTACAAAAATTCAAAAATTCATTAGAGGAGTATTCTCCTCCTTTATCTGATCTGAGACACTTAACAAAATATCCACTCTCATTTTCAACTCTTGCTTTAAAATCTACGAAGCAATCAAATGCTTCATCTTTATGCTTCAAGAAATATATCCAGCACATTCTTGAAAAATCATCAATGAAAAGAAGAAAGTAAGAGTTATTACCAATGCTCTTGGTCTGCATCGGACCACAGATGTCTGAATGCACTAGTTGGAGTGGATAACTGGCCCGCCATGCTTGTCCATGAGGAAATTTTGTTCTAGCATGCTTGCCCAAGGCACAACCTTCACAGACTTCCTTATTGTCCTAAACTTTAGGAAGTCCGGTCACCATCGCTTGAGAAGTTAACAACTTCAAACTGGCTGAATTCAAATGACCGTATCTCAAGTGCCACAACACACTTGGGTTTGCAATAGCAACATTTACTAACTGATCTCCTCCTGGTTGGCCAAACTTTAGAGGAAATAACCTGTTTCTTGTCATTGGCACTTGAGTAATGACTCTATCACTATTACTCTTATCAAAAATGGTACATTTACCCTCATCAAATAGCAACTTATAGTTTTTCTCTAACATTTGACCAACACTTAAAATATTGTGTTGGAGATGAGGGGTGTAATAGATATCACTTGTTTCATGCCCTCTTTTGTTGGAACCTCCATGGCTCCAATGCCTTCAACCGCCAATGACTTGTCGTCTCCCAACTTGATGCTGGATTTGTAGGAAGAATCCAGGGTAGCAAAGAGTTCTTCTTTGCCACTCATATGATTTGAACACCCAGTGTCCAAGATCCAGGTATCATTCAGGTTCTGATCTGACTTGCCATATGAGAGAAAGAGATTTGAGGTCCCTTCCTCTTCTCCAAAATTGCCATACTGACTGCTCTGACTGCTGCTCCCTTGAGAAGATTTTGACCAACAGTCACGAGCAAAGTGGCCAAGTTTGCCACAATTGTAGCAAGCTTGTTTGGACTTGTCACTTCCTTTTCCTCGTCCTGGATGCTTCCCTCTGTTCTGTTGTCCACCTCTATTCTGACCTCCACCTCTGTTTGAAGATCCTCCTCTATTAGGAGTTCCACCTCGTGGACTATTCCTGCCTCTTCCTCTGTGTTGACCTCTGCCACGAACTCTACCTCTTCCTTCTTGTGAAGCGAAGGCTTTGTCATCGCCTCCGTGGCTAGTGGAAGGAGATTCCTGCAATCTCTCTTCATGTGAAAGAAGAGAACCAATTAGTGCATCAAAGGAAAGTGCAGTCAAATATTTTGACTCTTCAATAATGATTGCTACATGATTCCACTTAGGAAGAAGTGTTCGCAACACTTTCTTCACCACAACTTCTGGTTTAATATCTTCACCTAGAGTGACCATTTTATCTACTACGGCTTTGACTCGCACGCAGTAGTCTCCTACTTTCTCATTCTCTTGCATTCTGAGATTTTCAAAATCTCTTTTCAGAGTTTGAAGCCTGACCTGCTTCACTTGATCACTCCCTTGAAAACTTTCCTTTAAAGCATTCCAAGCATCTTGAGCTGTTACACAGGATGCTATTCTAGGAAAGATGCTTTTATCTAGGGCTGCTTGCAAATGATACAGGGCAGAGGAATTATTTTTCTGTGCTTCTTTCCTAGCTTTTCTATCAGCAACACTTAAAGCAGTCCAGTCAGTAGGAGAGGGTTCTGTGTAACCCTCTTCAACTACATCCCATAAACCTTTACCTATCAACAAGGTTTTCATCTTTATTGACCAGTATTCATAATCACTACCATTGAATTCTGGAATTGGAAGATTTGAATTTGAAGCCATTTCTACTACTTGAAAGCAAACTTTGATTTGACTAAAAATAGGAAGTACAAAGCAATTACAAGTTCAAATCAAATCTATATTTCTTAACTCTCTCACTGATTTCTTCTTCTTCTTGTGGATTGTCCAAGATTGGAGGTCCAAAATTATCTGCAATGGAATCCTCGTCGTCACTGATGACAACTATTTTAGGAGCTGCCGCTGGCTCGGCTTGTGCTGGCTCAGCCTCTACTGGCTCAGGCTCTAGAGAGCGTGGGGTATAACTTTCACTGGATTGTTGCTCCGGCTCAGCTGGAGAGTAGCTATCACTGGCTTGATCTACAGGTGTGACTTCAATTGTATCGGACTCCTCCACTCGTTGTCCGAAAATATTGTCTTCTGAGTCAGCCTCGTAACCAGAATCCGGATTCCTTTGGTGGGCTATAACAACATTTTGTAACTGACTGAACACAATGTGCAATCCATTTCTCCGAACTCGTTCATCAAATGATTTAGCTGTCTCTCTTTGCAGTAGAGAGCATAAAGCATGGTAGCACCCGGTAGACCTGATCATCTACTCATCAATGCAAAATAAAACTTCATTAGAGCTTCTGAGGTTAAAATTTTCACCCTTTTACAGCCGTTGAGGCTATTACAAAATATTTTAGCCTTGAACGGGGTTTCCAAAATTTTTGGAAGCGCTAAACGGGCTTTCCGAAAAGCTTCCCGTCACTTTTATGCTCCCCCTTTTTACAAAGATTGCCCTTTTAAAGTTTTTAAAAAATCAAGATTTTCAAGCCCCTTGGGCGATTTACAATTTGTCACAATTTCTCTAAAGTTTACAATTAAATCTTTATAAAGCCTTTTAAAAAGGTTTTAATTTAATAATCAAATATGCTTTTAAAAATAAAAAAAAAAACTTTTTTTTTAAATAATTAAAAGCACTTATTAAATTATTAAATTAATATTTAAAAAGCTTTAAAAAAATTTAATGAAACTTTAAAAGAAATAATTTAATAAAAACCTTTATAATTTTTGGCGTAGAGAGGATCGAACTCGTGATCCCTTGCTTCCAAGCGGGACTAACTGCCGCTACACCACGCGGTACCTTTCGAAACAAACATCGCCCAATGCTTTCTTTAATCTGCACGACTGGAGATATTAAAAAAAAATACAAAAGTTTTCCATCGTGTCCCTGACGAGTTTCGAACCTGGGACCTCTTGTTTGCGATGAAGAGATTTTGTCGACCGCGCTACACCGTCTGATGGGTAGCAAAGGGAGCACAAACTGGTTTACTATCAATACGTTTGCAATTTTTTTTTTTAAAACAAAGTCCTTTTATCCCACATGCACAGGGATAAAGGTGCAAGCGAGATTTTAATATGTGAGCGAGCACCTTTGTTATTGATTGCCCTCGGGCAATCGTGCTGCTCACCTTTTACCGCCTGTCGAAGATGAAATTGCCACATCACAACTCAGCCACTCAGCGCCACACCAGATGCCAACTCAGCGCCACTCTACCACGTGCCACGTTTGCACTACCACCTCAGCTCTTCGAAGTGCATGCCGCCACCTCAGCCTGACACCTCAAAATTCGTACCATCGGCTCCAACTCCGCGCTCACCACGTGTCAGTAGGTCCTCGGGATCCGTGCCCTCAAATCTACTTTGAAGATCGCTCCTAGCTCGATGACGCTCCTTGCCACCTCAAAATCCATGCTCGTGGCCCCACCTCGAATTTCGTGCTCTCCTGGCGCTCCTTGACCCCTACGCACACTGGCTCTGATACCAGTATGAGACGAAGTATGGAGTTGCAGAAGAAATCTTAGACGAGCAACCACAAAAAAAATATATTAAAAATTAATTCTTATACACTTTCAAAAACCTTACAACATATATATATAGGAGGAAGTCGATGAGGATAAGGGAAATGGAGGGATAAGGGAAGAATAATAGGCGGGAAAATAGGAGGAATAAGTGGAGGAAGAGTAGGAGGAATAAGGGGAGATAGAAGGGGACAGGAAATATTCGAGGGGGAGAAATAAAAAATCTTGCCGACAAAAAATTTGTTGCCGACATTTTACAAATTCATTCACACCTGCAAGGTTTTTCTAAGCCACTTAGAACGTAGACATGTTCACACTTGCAACATTAATCGATGAATGGCTTTCAAATTATTTAAAGACATTAGACTTGTGCTTGACCTCTAAACCTTAGCCTTCATTCATTTTAAATCCTTTGCATGAGCCTATACCTAAGAAGGAACACCATAATTCTCCTCCTTTATGCCTTCAAAAAAATCCTATATCTCTTTCCAATATCTCAAATCAACTTGTCCTTTCTTTGAGAACTCCCTTTAAAATGGGTGTTATAGGTATTGAAGACCAACACATAATGAGACATCCTTTCACCTAAAACAAGTATATAAACAAATACTACTAATACAAATAACTAGTAAATTCATGTGATTTGAAAAAAGGGGCTAAAAATGCTTCTATATTTGAAATTTATGGCCTTTAATAGATTTGCACTATTAGCACTCAATAATTAAAAAACTTGAACCCAAACCCTGGTAATTGGCAAACCAAAAAATGCCACCTATCGCATAATCACGGAGGATTACAACTACTATACATCCATTTGTTTGTCATTGTGTATTAAGGACAAACCAATGTCTACCACATTAAATGAATTGATAGGGCAATTACCCTCATATATACAACATTTTGGATTAGGACTCCACGTCTTGCTTGGGAGAAAAAATATTCCCTACTAGATGAATGAGGAGGTCTCCCAAGACCCAAACAAATCACCACAAAGCAAAAGAGAACCCCATGGCTTAAACCCTTGACCTTCTGGAAAAAAGGCTTACTTACCTCTACATTGTCCAACATGTTACCCTATGTCTTGGAGGGCAAACAAGATGGGCTTCATTGTAGAACACACACCCTTTTATGCACAAGCAAAAAGAGGTGCAAATCCCTCTCATATGTTGTCATCGGACTATAACCAACAAACACGGTCACTAAAATCTTCAAATGCCCTTTGTCTAACCAACACACTACTATGATGAGTGGACAAGAGAATACTCCTTGAAGTGAAGTCCATGGGTTTATCCATGTAAAAAGAACATTTTTCAACGAAGAGGTGAGGGACAAGTTTGAACTCATAACCCTTATCAACCAAAAAAATGTACTTGTGGCATGTAGTTCATGAACCACCCATCTAAAATGCAAGGAAACCAAGAGCCTTCCTTAGAGAGACCCTTGCTCGAGTCAAGGAGAGAACAACCACTTACCCTTATATCATGGTGCAAAGTAGGTGCTCTTATTAATTGAATTTGAGATGTTAACAAAAGCAATTTTCTTTTCAACCAAATTGCCACTAAACCAAAAATGAGTGATCGATGTAGGGTTCTTGGAATTCTTCGCAAATGCCCCCATTTTAATGTAATGAACAAATTGATAAATAATCAAATGCAACCATAAATAATTGTGCCCTTAGTGCATTTATATCCTAAGTGAAGACATTTTGATTCAACCTTTGATTGAATCTAGTGAGTCCATTTATATATCCAAACATAGAAAAATAATTTTATAATTCATGTTCTTTTGTAGAAATTGACCTTGAATATTGGAGTACTAAATTATTTATTTTCTCTTATACAGGAAGTGCTTATAAAGCTTCAAATTGATTCACCCTTGTGATCGAATGAAGGAAGGGAGACTCTGAGTAAAATTCTTCGTGTGATCAATCAATGGCATTTCATACTAACTTTGATACCATATTGGATTTTACAATACTTTACCAAAACGAATGTAAGCAACACATCAACTCAAATTATATAGCAAGAGATTACAAAGCAAGAAATAAAGATTGATTTGACACAATATGGAAGAATTTCCTAGGCATCCATATAAATAATCAAGATAAGATCACATTGATGCAAGGGATCGAGTGGTTTAGAGGCATTTATACCAAATCATCAATAATAATTACAAAGTTACTAAACCCTTGCCTATAACACATTACGAATAAAGGATTAGTTAAGATTAACCATGACAAGGTTAAACCATAAGCCCGTCACTTAATTACAATAAATAATAATTTTTACATTGTATAATTGCCCTTAGGCTTAAACACTATTAATCATACAATATAGCCTTAGCCACTAAAATTAGATAACATAACTTTTTGGTGTAGCAACAAATGTGATGACAACCAAGACAAGAAGTGTGGGAATGGCTCGTCCTCCCTACATTTCGACACCCCCCCCCCCTGCCCAAAAAAAAAAAAAAAAGCTCTTCAATTTGAAATGAAACCTTGAACAAGGATGATTAGATCGTTCAAAGGTGATAGTCGTTCATGTAAATCGTCCATGATGGTAATCTACAATCATTTTAAAATTTCTTTTTGATGATTCCAACTATGTAATGACTTCCACAAAAACTATCCCACTCTTGGGTTTAATGTTTCATAAGAGGAATACAAGTATGGATGCTCAACTATCAACAAGGGAGACAATTGTTGGAATAAATGGTGATTAAGTTTCCTTTGAGGCCATGGCCGACTTTGGTGTTACATCGTTCATATAAGCCCCTTGGGCCCTTGTAACCTTGAAAAATGTATTTTTGCAAATTTTTTATTATTTTGATCCTTAGGTTATTCACTTCAATCTTGATATAAAGCTAAGTTTTATTTAGGTATAAATACCCCATCCTACCAACCTTTTGTTGTGTTGGAATGTAATTTTATTCTTCAATAGTGAGATTATTAAGTGTCCACAGGTACCCCCATATACTTTGTGCATTGCTTTGTGTATTTCTTTTTTGGCAATACAGGTAATGTGTCGATTCCATTCATTTCTCAAAACTGCCATGACTACATCTCACAAGGGCAACTATATTTGGAGTAGCCAAGAACATTTTTTGTAAATCTAACGATGAGATTGGAAGAAGGAATTTCTTCTTGATAAAATCTCTAGGTGGACTTGGATTACAAAGATCTCTCTAGATTCAACATATTTGCTCTAGAACAAATATTCATTGATAGGTTATTTTATCTCTCATTAATACTCGGTCCTTTGTTGAATTTTCTATTTTTGGCCAAAAGGATGCCCTAGTTTTAAGATTGAGTTTTTCAAGATTGTTCAAAAACCTCATTTTCCTTTTACGGATTTTTTTTAATAAATTCCATTTCCTTCTCTTTTAGCATTTTCGGTCCACTAACAACAAAAAAGAGAGGACAAAATGCTTGGTTTTCGAAAAAGATGAGAAGAAGAGGATGAACATTTCTTGACAGACCCCTAGTGCCAAAGAAGTTATTGACAAGATTTTGTTCATGGCAAATACCTCTGAGTTGTTTGACAAAGTTGCTAAAATAGTCTGGCAACTTTTTTGTTGAATAGGCATGAGAGGATGTCCTAATTGGTTATGTTCGAACAAAAGGTTGTATAGGGGAAACCATAATATATACAAATGAATCGTTCACATTATTGGATTCTTTGTGAAATTTTAGGGGAGGCCCCAGTTTAATACGTATTCCCGATTTGCCTCAAAAGTCATATTTTTGGTGTTTTCAAAATTTGGGTAATTTCCCTTCAAAAAGAAAAATTTTGAATTTGAATTTTGGATTATTCCAAGGAAAACTATGTTGGAGGCAGCAAAAAAGGAGTGCATGAACGTGCATATGTCATGCACAATCAAAGGTAGGCACTTTGCAAAAGGGAAAGGTTTAAGAAGGGCCATTACCCTTCTATGCATTGAAGGCACCTCTGTGATGTTGGTTGACAGAGGTTGTTCTAAGGCACTTGGCCTAATAGGAGTTCACAAGTTTGAACCACCCACACTATCAAACATTTTATAAAATGATGACATCAACACAACATAGACCAATGATGTGGTAATATATGATGACATGGCAGCTAATGATGTTACCCCTTTTCAAGTCAAACATGCTGACATGACACCTGATGATGTGATAGTCCATACGGTCAATACAACAAACATGGCATAACATGTGGCAGGTAACGTGTACGTCCAGACAACTAGCATGGAAAATGGTCCAATGCGACATGTGGCAAGTGGAGCAAAGGTTGACATGGCAGGCCACATGCCACTTGGCACATAAAAATATAGGACAAGCCAATCAAAATTTGTTATCTCATCAAGTTTGACCGTCCATTCGTAAAGTCAGCAACAAACTTGGCAAAGCACAAAATTTGAAGCGAATCAAGATGTGATAAGTGGCACAGTTTGGCTCATCGATGCCCCACCCAAAAACCTACACAATTAGGACATAGGTGGCAGTCCCCAATAGTGACAAGTGGTGTCACATGATTTTCTAGTACCGCCCAATGAGCTATAACTTTTGCATATGGAAATATTTTGAGCCCCTTTTTTTCTAATCGCACATTTTTTCGAGACCTTTGCATTGATGATGTTTTCTTGTCACTACATGCAAGAATTTGTATTTTGGTAGGATAGTTATGGATCACCATGTGCCCTTACTATATGATCCAAACTATGCTACTTGAAAAATTAAGATTGAAGCTTTGCTCCAAAGGGGTTACTCAGGTATGTGAATGAGCAACATTGTGCCATTGATTCCGAAGAAATAAACCAAGTCCTCTTGAATAAAAAGGATGAGGCTCATGGTATTATAGCTCTTCATGTTGACAATATCTATGACACCCATATGAGCATCACCACGAACCCTAAGAAGTTGTGTGACAAGTTTTAGGGATTGTGTGGTCACATTGACTCTACACAAATCAATAGGTCAAAGGTTGAGCTTGCTACTCTGACTATGGACTATTTTTATACTATTGATGGGTACATTAGTTGTTTCAAGAAATTGCAAGAAGATATGTGGACTACACAAGGATTACCTAAGGTGACAAGTGAAGGATAGAAGTTGTGAAGGAAAAGTACATTGAACTAGTCAAGATTGTCTTCAACAATGTTTCAAAGACATGAGAGTTGTTATATTTGATATGCTTCAAATGTACTTTCCTAATTATCCTACACCACCAGTAGATGAGGTATTTAAGCACTTTTGCATCATCAGGCTAGAAGACAAAGGTGTATAGGAAATTATGTCATCAATCAGGCTCATCCAAAGGAAGTTATTGCTAAAGCTCAAAGTGACAAGAAGCTAGAATGGAATGAGAAGACCAAGAAGTTGTTCACAAAGCCAACATGCAAATATTGCAAGAAGGAAGGACATAAAGCAAAATTTTGTCAAATTTGCATCAAGAAGCTTGAGGAAGCAACGAAAAAGGGGGTGTTATTGTTTCTCTCTTCTATGAACAAGTTGAGGACAACTTTGATAGAGAAACCTCATAGGCACATGTAGTTGTTCATTCAACATATTAAACATACGTTTTAATGAGTGGATTGCAAATTCAAGGGTAACTAGGCACATAAGAAACCACTAAATGCACTGTCATGCACTTGCACCTATATTAGAATTTCTTGCAAAACCGAGGTCTCGTGACTTTATCAAACAATTTCTTGTCATGCACTGCCTCGTCACAAACATTATCGTCGCCTATTGTGTTGTCGTGGACACCTTCATCATGCACTATGTAATCATGCTCTAGGTCAACATCTTGTTCTTTGCAATCAACAATAAGGTCTCCAACCAAACCTGGTTCATATGGAAAGCACTTTTTTGCGTCAAAAAATATCTTCTCAAAGAGAACTTCACCTCAAAAAGGTCACATATGCTCATCTCTAGTGACAAGAATCCTTCTCCCAACTGGATAGTTAGGATGTTGTCATCATTTGTCATGACATATCTTCATCCAAGTAGAAAGGGCATAGGCTCTATAGGTGGTTTGCTTTCTTCACTTCTTTTTGAATGAGGAAGGGGTCATTGTGGTTCACTTAGGATTCGTTTTATTTGCATGTGCACGTCCTCTTCAATACCATGTTTGTTGCTCATCAATCACTCAAATCCACTTGTACCTACAAACGGGCTATCCCCACTATTGTCGATGTCCTCATCCTTAAAGACTCTAGATTGCCACTCATTCATCCCAACTATTGAACCAATTCATAACAAACACCATAATGTGATACAACTTTGAAGTTTCTAATCACGCATCAAAGAAGAATAAATTCAGAATAAAGTGTTGATAGTAAAGTAAATAGATCAACGACAACGATATAACTTAGCATCAAAGATTGTCATTATCCATGAAAAGCAAAAAAAATCCACAATCCAATCTCATAAAATATGACTACTGTGGCACATAATAATATGCTACGTACATACACTGATCTCTCGAAACACACATGAACATAACACTTGACAGACGTGAATGGGTTGAATATATAGGACTAGGGGTTATAAGTAGGTGAATTGAAACTACCCAATTAGCTGGTATCTATCTACATGCGTAAACAATTAAAAGTGCCCCATATAATATATTTGTTGTATTACAAACATGTCATCACAGACATGCAACAACAACTATATACCAATATATACATTTAACAAAAACACGTAAGGCAGCTACATACATGACATAAACTTGGTATGACTCAGGTGTGGTGGCACCATAGATAGCACCGCATCACAAGCCTACCTTCAAGCCATATTTAAAGGTAGAATAGGCTGCAATTTTATCAATATTGAAAAAACCTCTCATCCATTTTTGGCATGCTGTCCATCTTGAAACAATATACCACTAATCCATTATAAATTTCTTGTTTAATATCTAATCATAGAACAAACCTTCGTCCAAACATTTTTATTTTGACATTCCGTATTATTGCCTAAACATTGCTTTTCACATTATCAATATAACAGACTAATATTTGAAACAAATCATTCAATTAGAAAAGTCAGATTATAAATTTAATCCTTACAACATAAATTTCATTTAACCAACCTCCTCGAGAAGATGCCATCTAGCTTGCACTCTTCTATTTGTTACAGATTTTATCCAATCCAACTGAATAAAATAATTATTCAGAGACAAGCTGCAGAAGCTATTGCACGATGTTTGAAAATTCCCAAGCACAAAGTGGCATCCATTCAATTTTTTGCTGATACAATGTTTTATCTTTAATTACTGCGAGAACTTGAAAGAACAGCACCTGCCATGGTGTCCAAGTCATGTGGAAAAAACACCCTAGAAATCACATCAACAATGATTTAGAAACTGATACAAAACTGTTGTATGAAGATGTTATATTGTAACAAATTCTCATCTCATCTGTGATTGAACAGAAAAGAGATTATTGAGATTTCAACATTTCATGAATAAAGAAACTAAATTGGCAATTCAGTTGAATATAGTTCCTATAGGTTTTCTACATTTTCTTTATTTTTATTTTTCGTTGAAACAGGAAAGGAAAAAAAATCCTTAATTAGTTGGTTTTCTTCATCTGGGAAAGAACTGGATAAATTCCATTTATATATATGCACCAATTTAATCAAGTGGCATGAGCTCTTTTAAGGTAAGGTGTGTTGCAGGAGCCAGTTCAGACTTGGCGCCACCTCAAGATTGATGGAGTGCGTATGGAGTCACGTACACACATGATTATTTTGTTTGTGTAAATGATTTTGTAATTTTGAGTTGTTTTGTAACATGTGCGCAAAGTGATTGACAAAATGCCATACATGTAATTAACGTAATTCAAATGCCCAGCAAACAAACGTACATGTAATTCAAGAAGTCATGATGTGTGGTATACACATGATTATTTTGTTTATGTAAATGATTTTGTAATTTTGAGCTGTATTGTATCATGTGCGCAAAGTGATTGATGAAATTTCATATGTGAAACTAATGTAATTCACATGTTGAGCAAATGAACATACATGTAATTCAAGAAGTCATGATGTGTTGGGGTAGTTAGTTGGAGGGAGTTGAGGATGGAACTACCTCCCTGTTTGTAGAGACTTGTATAAATATACCCCCTCACAAATTCAAATAGACATCTACACATGCATGTATGTTGTGTGTAGACATTCAGGAGATACATGTGCGGGCCGGAAGATAATGAGAATACATCCATTCAGCCATTGTTGTGTGCAGACTTATGGTGATGTTGTGCATGTGCCTGTGAATTAATGCTTGCTGTTATATATTGATGTGCATGGCCATCTGAGCCTATTTCCATACAATATCGTTGCTGGAGTTAGTTGTGCAGGGCCGTCTGGGCATGTTCCCAGTTTATATTGCTAACTGTGCAGGGCCATCTGAGGGTATTTTTCCAGAGATTTGCTGCTGTTCTTTCATTTCCAGATCTGAATGTTGTGTGTTGCTGATTTTTCCTGTCATCTGCCATTCTTTGTTCCTTCAATTGCAGAACACCACTGCTGTGCTACAAGGATTTAGTTTCAAATCTTATCAGGTGATATATACATGATTGCCAAATTACAATACCAACTATGTGGTTTGTTCAAACACCGTGGTAAGACGGTCATGATGTAATATGGATGGGGCTTTTTTCAATCCCATATAACCAATTTAAAGAAAAAATGTACTAATTAAAATTTCCTTTGGGATCTTAATGAAAATCTAAAATGTATTTGAAATATAACATAAGTTTAATTGGGTATATGTGATTTTGCAATCACTGTTATATTATTTGTTCATAGGACAATGACAATGACATAAAGAGGTTAGCACACAATATGGGATTGGGGTCTGAGCAACTTCCCAAATAACACAAATTAACTAATCAAATTTAAATTAGCAGTGGGAACCCACTACAAAATCCAGGAGAGATTGTCAAAGTGAAGCATTGAAAGCAAGGCACATAGTCATGATTGATTTTAACGGTGATTTCAGGGATTAATATAACGATGGGAAGTGGAGATATAAAGTACGTCTAAGTGAGCACTGTTGAAAAAGGAAGATCCAGATAAAAACATGAAAATCATGGATTTGCAGTAAAACAAACTAGTCAAGTACAATCAACAATGCTAGGCCTAGTTTTACGAGGATACTTCAAAATTAGAAATCTTACAATGTACACAACTCGAGATGATTTTTACCATACCCTACATGATCTGCAAGAAAATTTTACATCCAACTTGGAAAACTGGAACTTACCAATGATACAGTATTATAAAATGGATCCTGCTTAAACACGGTCTTGGTAATCTTGTCTCCCTAAAGAACTTCCAAGGGATAGAAAACAGATGTCCAAATAAGGATTGATACAAACATTATTGCAATGTTGAAAAAATCAGGAGAAAACTAATAAACAATAAAGTACATATCTAAGTAGGATGATCCTCTCATGATTCAGATCACCAGTATATGAAATGTTTTGCAGAGACCACAAAATGGAGTTGACCCCAAATGAGGCATGCAACTCTTGTAAAACAACAGACCCTACTACATCTCTAACTCTTTCTGCAAAAGATCCACAAATCCAATGATATACAAAATAGGAAGTAAAGCCCTTTTAGGGCTCTTCTGAGCCTTGGTCAAAATAAATCATGAAAAGTACCCGAAACACATGACACCATACAAATATGGTTCCAAGTTACAGACTCCACTAAATCTTTAACTCTTTATGCAAAAGATGTGCAAATTCAATGATATACAAAATAGGAAGTCACGCCCTCTAAGGGCTCTTCTGAGTATTGGTCAACATACAACACCCTGAAAAGTACCTGAAATAGACAACACCATACAAATATAGTTCCAAGTTCCAACAATGTACCCTATCAATATATATTACTTATTATTAGTTATATAAGGTTAAAAAGGACCCCTCCTGATTACATCATGTCATATTATCACAATATTTCAACGAATCACATTATCGTGGTATTACAATGAACAATATTATCAGAGTCCGCATTATTGTGGGAATGTCCATTACAATGTAGGGAGTTGAACATAGGTCACGCTCATATGATTGGTTACCATTTTCGTTGCTCCACAATGCCTTGGACCCCTTAATAATTATTAAAACTTGCTTGTCGTCTCATTTGTTAGGCCACAAAGGGGTCAAGAGAAGGGTAATCTTGGATCCAAGCTCTACAATTGTTGACAAAATATCAAGGGTAAATGTCAAGTGGGCCTCCAAGAAGTTTAAATAATCTTCAAGGACTATTGTATCCATTAGCTTATCTTTCTAATCTGAATGATAAAATAATCCAACTTGTGATGGAATGCATTCTACAATTAGAGCACAATCAATGGCTTAATTCAATATTCATAAACCATGTTTCTAGATGACAGTAGTCCCATGAGAGAAAAGTAAATTTATTGAATCTCAATACAAGCAAGATGATGATAAAAAACACTTATACCAGGCTAAAATTTGGTGAACTTTTCTCTATGAGTCAATTATGCATTGTCAAAATGCAAATTGATGGAAGAAAAATTAATAAGGCTTTCGATCAAATCTGGATCCGAATTGAAAACTGAGTCCATAGACAGGCAATTTTCAGATAGGAAGAAAGAATGATAAATGAAAGGTTATTGGAGGAGTTCATGAGCAAAGGACATGATTTTTGACCTTTCATGCCCCTTCCTCTTTCCCCATTGCTGAAAATGCATAAATAGATGTTATTGCTGCCTTTTCCCCCATTGGCAAGGCAGAATTTTGAGAGGTTTGGATTATGTGAGCTGTTTCATGCTATCATCGTGTTGGAAAGAATTTCTTTCCAGTTTATGCATGTTGCATTCTCAGTGTGTTCAAAAAATTTAAGCCGTGACCAGAATTTTCCCATGTGTTGTTCCCCATGTAAGTCTGTGTTCCTGCTGTTATGCGATGCTTATTCTCACCATCAACTGTATGTTTATTTTGTTGCTGAATTTCCTGAGCAAATTTTTAATGTGTTTTCCATCATTGGGAGCCATCACACCCCACATATCTTCTTGTTTTCTTTTTTTGGGGAAAAGATCTGTATGAATAAACCATTTGATGGCTGTCACAGATCATTCTAGTAGCCAAGCAAGTTTTCCTAAGCTTTTGTGTTTGTATACCTCTAATCTGAAAAAAAGGAAATACAAGGGTTTGGTGTCTTTAAATCTAGAAACTGTAACAAGATCTTGATAGCAACAATTGAAGAATATGGCGGACGATGAAGATTCTTCCTTGGGCCTTGAAGAGAGATTAGCTAAAGTCAAAGAAATGATGGAGAATGTATTTGCTGCATTGGAGAAAAAGAACAATTGCAGGGAAGAAGAATAAGAACATGTTGAGGAGGAAAGTCTACAATCATCTTTGACTCCTTTTATCCTGCCAACATTCAAGATAGAAGCCAATTAAGGACAGCAGAATGTAAAAGACTGGGAGCATTGGTTTGACCAATCTGAAGTGTCCTTTAATGTCCATTGCTAAAATAAGGCATTGAGAATTCCTTGTGGAAGATCAATAATATCCAAAAATGCATTAATTTCTTGGAGAAGTTGAACTAAAGCTCTAGCAAATAATGGAGAACCACCCATAAAGAAGTAGTCCAAAATGAAGGAAGAAATACAGATGGCAATTCTTGCAGCAAAGGCAAGCACAAAGTATTGAAGAATATACGAATGAATTTCGAGAACAAGCCATGTTGATGATGAAGTCATTGAATGATGAAGAGGTGATTGTGAAATACCATGGGGCACTTCAACCTCATAAAGAGTGGATTTTGTTACTCTTTTCCATCAAGACCTTGGAAGTGGAAGGCAGCAGAGCATCTGCCACTGATGAAAATTAAAAGGAGCTTATTTTAGAATGTCAGTCAAGCAAGCCCTGCAAGCACAAGGACCAAGTAGGCCATCCAAAGGATACCTGCTAACCAAACAAGAGAAGCATTGGACTCATCATGACCACCATAAAGAGGTTAATTGTTGGGAAGTGCACCAAAAATACATAAAGAGTTCGAGCAAGAAGACTGGCCACCACTACCAAAGCAAAGGAGGTAAAATACGATGTTAACTTGGATGAGGACATTGTTTGAACTAGTGCTCTTCCCAAATCAGTTGATTCAAGAGAAGAAATCAGCAAGAAGAAAGAAGAAAAGATGCTGCCAATGAAGACTGTAAATACATTGATTGATTTTGACTTGCAAAAACAATGATTTGTGAATGAATGAAATGAAAGATTTTAATTACGTCCGCGAGACCCAAATATGGTCTATGGGACCTCAAATATGGAAGTACAATTACTCAAATCATATCATATGATCTTTAATATCTTTGAGAAGGTTGTTCCTTCTCCTGCTGATTTGGGTTAGCAATTCTCCAACTTTTTTTATTTTACTGTCTTCAAATAAATCTGCCATAAACCCGTTCCCAAGTGTTTCTTTGTATTTGTCACGGATATCTGAAAAACTCGGGCATTTATAGATGAAGTGTTCCTCTGTCTCTACTGCCCCTGTGCTGCATAGAGTACATATCCTTTCTTCCCATTGTTCTTTGGGCGTTGTCCATCTCCTTGTTTCACATCTAAGCCTATGAGAGCTAGTCCTTATCTGAGCAATGAGGATTTTTTCCTTCCACTTGATTTCAGCGCCTATATACGCTTTTTCCTTGTGGTCATACGTTGGGTTAAAATTTGCAATATAATATTGTCTTTTCCTGCTTGCATTTTTCCACATTCCACTTCTGAACTTTTCATTCACATAATTTTTTATGTCTTTGTTGACATTTGGGCATTCATTTATGTTGATTTCCCAGCGTTTCATCCATTTCTGATTTTGTTTCATCCATGTATTCTTTCGCCTATGCAACTCTTCGTCCCTAGCTGCCCTAGGCCATCTATCATCTTTCATGTTTTCTGTTTTTTTCAAGTAACATAACAGCTTGGTCATAGCAATTGCTTCTAAAGGGAACATTCCAGTTTCAGCTAGAATAATTTCATAAGGGGTTGTGGCCTTAATTTTGAGAAAATTTGTGATTAGATATTTTTGAATCCTTTCTATTTGCCTCCATTTTGCATTTGTTGTGCCACTAGCCCACACCTCGCAACCATACAACAAAACCGGTGTAACAAGTAGGCCAAATAAGACCTTGGTGGTCTTCCAGGCCCACAACTCGGCATTCCTACACCTGTTTTGAAGTGCATATAGTGCTCTCCAACCACTTTGAGTTCTTTTCATCCTACATGTATTCCAATTAAGTTTGTCATGAAAGTCTATGCCCAGGTATTTGTATTCTACTACTACCTCAAGCGGTTCTCCTGCAAACTGAAATTCAAGTTGTTGCTTCTTCTTTTTTGCTGAAAAAATCATAATTTTTGTTTTGCTCGTGTTCACCTGCATCCCAACTTCTTTACAAAAGAGTTCTAGAGCTTGAAGGTGATCTTCTAGATCTTTGGCTGTTTTGGCCACAAGAATTACATCATCTGCATACATGAGGAGTTTTACCACATATTTGGCTAAGTGCACACCCTCTCCCCCAAATTTGTTTATCCATTCTTCTAACTTGTCAATGTACAACCCAAATAAGGTCGGAGATAGAGGGCAACCTTGTTTGACACCTATGTCACTACCAAAACATTCAGATAACCCTTCCTGTGTTCTGATTCTAGCCTTTACATGCTCATATAGTCTGTGAACTGCTGCCCTGTAGTGAATTGGAACCTCTATCTCTTCCATTCTGCTCCATAATTTTTTCCTTGGCACTGTGTCAAATGCCTTTTTGAAGTCTACAAAACAACAAAAAGCCTCCTCTTTTTTGTCCCATATTTTTTCCACTATGTGTCTGAGCGTGATACAATGATCAATAGTTGAGTGCTTGGGCCTAAAACCTGCTTGCCCCTTTGCTCTCTTTCCCTTTTCTTTTGCCCATATGCTGATCCTACGCTCTATCATACTCCCAAACAACTTTGCAAAGAGAGGGTTGATCATGATAGTTCGATAGTTTGAGGGATTATTTACATCTCCACTTTTAAACAAAGGAATGGTCAAGCTAGTTGTCCACTCGGTAGGGAAGCCATTTTGTATGACCTCATTGAAAATTTCTTTGATCTGCGGTGCCAGGATATCTACCCCCCATTTTATATGCTCTGCTTGAAGATTGTCTATGTCACGGGCTTTACCAGTTGCTAACTTTTTTATCCCTTGAATAATGTCTTCAATTGTGAAAAGTTCTTTCTTGACAATGATATTAGGGGTGTCTCCTCATCGGTTACTACGCTGATACAGTTGTTTTGAATACTCCAACCATTGATTAACTGTTATGTTATTTTCAGTTTGCGTCCTTTTCACGCTTAGTTCCTTCCAAAATTTCTTTGGTTCATGCTTCCCTAAGTAAATCAATTATTTCCTCCTTGTTCTAGTGTATTCTTCTTTTTTTGCCCTTACCAGTTTCTCATATGTTTTTTTGTTTGCTCTTGTTTTACCCGTTGGTTCCTTTAGTAATCTTTGCATTTTTTTGCAATCTTCATCGAACCATGGGTTGGTTGGGAAGCTATTCCTTTCTTTCTTTTTAGGTTTAGCTCTCTTGCATTTGTTTAGAGCTTCTTGAATAACGTGCATTAACCCTTCACTCTTACTGTAATATTTGCTACTGTGAGATAGTTCTTCCCTTTCCTGTAACTTGTTATTGAATACTGCTCTAAAATTCTGCCGATTTTCAAAAAACATGGTAAAGAAACATGTTTTAAGCTATTTTTCTCATCCTAAGTTTTCTCCTCTTGGTTGAGTACATAATAATTTGAGGTGAAAATTGAGTTGCAATGTATAGTGAAGTCTGCAATTTCTGTTGACTTTGTTGATGAGGTATCATGCAATATTGTACCATTAAATATTTGTGACCTTGTGCTAGATAGTCCTTATTTGTGGATAAGAGATGCAAATTTCAGGAGAAGAATGCAGAAGTATCCCTTGACCAGAGGAGAACAGTGTTATATCATGAAGGATTACAAAGGAAGCCACCCATCACACTTGTATTAGCCAATAAAGCAAAGAGACACACTGACCTCTCACCTGTTTGTGCATCACCAATGTTGTATTCTCCAAATTCAGGGGAAATCATGGCCTCTCACCTTCCTTCATTGTTGCACTTGCATCAAATGCTTGTGTATTGATGGCTGCAACATTACTTGACTTGCCCACCTTGAAGGTTTGGAAAACATATACCTTCCCCATTGTATCTTCACCCTTCTACCTCAACATCCAAACGCAAGCATCCAAGTTGAAAGATTTTGTAGTCCTTCCATCTTCCAATGGAGGAGACGATAGTGTCCCCCATCTTTCGTGCACTCCTCAAGTTTGAGAATACCATTATTGTATGGCTTGATATTGACTTTTCCTCCTCCTTTGTTGTAAAATGTAGAGATCTCAAGACTCATCTAAGGACGATATATTTATGGTGCACCTTCTTAAATGTTAAATGGTTATGTTCTCAATTATGATCAACCTTTGGCATCCTCATCTAGCCTCAACCCAACAAAGCATCGTAAGCAACATTCTAAGGTTATCACTACAAAGTCCAAGATGAAGTTCTGTTCAGCATTATTTACCTTCTATCCCATTAGTATGCCCTTCATTTTGATGTCATACTAGCCAACTCCCAATAGTGGAAACTTTGATGGCCACAAAGTTGGCACACCCAATTCTTGCCATGTCTTCTTGAGGATTACATTCATAATCGACCTGCCATCCATTATGACATGCATCAACATATGGCCGAGTATGTCAATATGCACCAATGTTGGCCACTTCCTGGCACTAATCATCAACAATGTCAGGTTGATTAATGGGTTCTTTGTTGCAATCTTTGGTGATGGTGCCATGCAACTCTTCATTTCTTTTCTCGACCCTCACCATTTCTCCAAAAGTGGCATGCAAGTTAGGAACTACCTTTAGTAAGTTCACCACCATGACCAGTGTGCTTGACTACAAAAGTTGAGTTGCCAAGCTTTGTGTTGTTGAAGGTTCGTCAATTTTAGGTGTGGTGTCACACTTTCATAGTAGTTTCTCTCATCACATTCTTTTGTCTTCTCCTTGATATTTGTTAGGGCCTTCTTCCATGTCTTCTACTCCATGGACAAATCACGATATTCCACATTCTTCTTTTGTTGTGTTTGAGTGATTGCCTAAGTTACACAAGGACTCATACCCCCAGGTGCTTCCCTAGGCTTGGATACTTGGGGATATGCATCCCCTAGTGACAAGGACAGGGGGGCTTGATGAGTATGTCCCCCATTTGTCCCCTCTATGAAGGGATAGTTGGGGGACATCCCTGCCACATCCTTAATATTCCATCGAGCCCAGGGATGCCAAGGGGACACCTCTACATCCCCTGTGGTGGGTCCCACAACCCTCAATTAAAAAATAAAATTTGAAAAACTAAAAACCCTAATCTAATCCTCCCCTCCCTGATGCTATTGAAGCGAATAGCAAACATTGTAGAGTGTATATAGACGGACCTCCCCGGATGTGTGAACAAAAATTGTAGTGTAGACAAAAAAACGCATTCAAAATGGACAACGGACACCTCCATAGTGTAGGCAGCAAATCAGCAACTCAACGAAAGAAGAAATAATAATAAAAAGTGCAAAATATGCATTATAGTTTTGTATTGAAATTTTATAGCGACATGCAAATGAAATGTAAACCAAATGCAGGTAAATGCAAAGAAATGTAAATCAAATGCAGGTAAACGCAAAGAAATGTAATTGGTCAAAAATTTGAAATAGTATAATGTTTTAGAAAGAAAGTAAATCTACGCCCATGAGGAAATTAGTTAGAAGGGTTAAGGGCGACGGTTGTCGTTAACCGTTTGACCAAATCTTTAAATAGACCCCATTTCAAATGTAAGGGATCACCACACCATAGCAAAGCATATCGATCTAGTTGTCTGTGTATTCTCATTGTATGTGCGTGCAGACCAAGAGAGGCATTGGTAGCAATGCAGGTCTGGTTCTAAGTAGTTGCAGGTTATGGCAAAGAGCCATTGTGGCTAAGTGCATCTATGTTTATGACTGTGTAAGCCTATATGCAGCAATTGCAATACAAATGAGATTTTGTTCCATTGTTCTGTGTATACTTGAATGGTGAATGCAATTACTGTTGTATGTTGTAGATTGGATAGATTATTGTGTACATGTTGCAGGGTTTCATAACCCTTTGTTGTGGATCGTATTGTCGTTCAAGTATGCAGACCGTTCAAGTGAATATTGCCATTCACTAACAGTATTGTCATTCAACTAAAGGATGATCATCGTTCAAGTCAAGATAATGTCGTACATGTACATTGTCTGTAGTCTTGCTTGGCCCTGATGTCTATCACACTTGTCTCTATTTGTTGGGTGACTCACCACCACGCTACAACATTGTCATTGTCAAAGCGAAGTGGGTCGAGTTAGCGAAAGATAAGCGCGTGTAAGAGGAGCGAGGGTGAATGACAAATTCATTACCGCGAGGACATGGAAGACGAGGTCGCAAAGAAAGTCAAGTGCCCGTGAGAAGAAACACGAGGATTGCTTAAAGAAGAGAGCAAACTATTGCCAACCAAGTACTGCAATCTCATGAAACCAAAGAACCAGTAGTTGAAAGAGTTTGGAATCCTCAAGAGGAGGATAGCATAAGTGAAGAAAGCGAAAGGTGGCAAATATTGTTGTTAACGATGAAGGACAAGGTGCAAGGTGAACTGCATCAAGTAGTCAACGAAGACATTCACGTAAGTCAAGACACCAACGTGGAGCGTGCGCAAGGAGATGAAGGTAGATTGTGATGCCTACGCAAGCGGGGATTTTGCTAAGGAATGCAGAGGATAGGAGTCAAGCACTAGAGCAACCGCATATAAGTGTTTGGGCAAGTCGGCCAAATCCACCACTTGTATATTTGTGAAAATGATCGCGAGGTGAAAGCGCATCGGAGTTCAAAAGGAGACTATTTTAAGGCAACACGAAAGGTCAAGAGGCACCAAAAGTTGACGAAGTGCCTAGAACTGAAGCACCCAGAGAGGAACAGCCAGAAGAACCACCTAGGATAGAAGCACATTGGGCTAAAGTGTTGTTTGAACAGTCATTGAGTGAAGAAGAGTTGGGAGAAGAAAACCGTTCACCAATGGCTAACATCGCAAATCAAGCAGGCAAACAAAAATGCCCACCCTTCACAGGAGAAGGGAAGGAGGATCCTGCAAGGCATATAGGAACCTGCACGACAATATGGAAGGCAAATGGGGTAAGAGATCCTAATGCATGGCTACAGTTATTTCCAGCAACATTGCGAGGAATCGCAATTGATTGGATTTGAAGCGAGAAGCTATGCAACCCTTCACCATGTGGGAAAGTTTAGTAGATAAGTTTAAGAAAGAATTATGACCGTTAAGAGATGACACTGAGATCATAACGAAAATATATTCTACTAAACAAACACTTCTCTATGGTTGCACTCATGTTAAATTCTCATCCCATGCACCATCGATCGAACTCTCCAACAGCAGTCTATGTCAAAATCTTCGTCGTAGTCACTCGTCAACCATGCTTTACATTTCTTTCATCTTTGTCAAGTTCAATCTCATTGCATGTTGTCTCATCACAGACACCTCTATCAACACAACCTTCATTGACATGCATACTTTCATCATGCTATTCATTGCACCCTTTCATTGTGCCCTTTGCTACAGACAATTGCATCACGTCTTTGGTTGACACCTTCGCCGACATGACCTTCTTCAGTATGCATACCTTCATCACAAATGGTTGCATCACACCTTTCATCAACACCCTCCAAGCCAACACTCTACTCCATCAACAACGTGTCTAACCAAGCTTGATTCTCCTGTATCAAGTTTCATTCCTCGTCAAAAAAACAAGTCTTATGTCTGAGGCCTTCCCTCCTCTCAAGGGGAACACATGCATATGATTTCTGGTCAGAAGACTCCCTTTCTCACCTAGATAGTCAAGATGGTGTTGTCATGAGTATCTACACATCTTCGTCCAAAAAAGAGGGGCAAAGGTGTTTACATGCCCTCTCTTCACTCGTCACAAGAGAGATTTGTAGAATATCAACCTACTACACTTCGTTTCATATGCAAAAGGGACTTTATCAAACTTCATCGTACATGCATGCACACGTTGTTGTCACCACATTCCTTTGTTGTATGTTGTATAATCTACTCGAACTTGTGCATTGGTTCCTTCCACTATCAACATTGTCTATGTCTGCGTGCATGTGGATCGTCAATCATCCACTCTTGTCATGACTACTCTCATCGCATTCCCTTGATCCAAACTTGTTGCAGCAATGGCACCAAATGTAGTACAAATTTTATGTATTCTAATAAAAGAGCAAAAAGTAACTAGAAAGTAATGTTTGACAAAATAAACATATAATAATCACAACAGTTCGTAACAACAAATATATTATATTAATTCTAAAAATAGTATATCATGAACCAGTCTTATACCAAAGCAATCTGTGTACAAAGCTATCATTAAACAGCATAATGCACTCCATGCACAACACGAACATGAAGTTCAACACATCTATGCATATCTTGAGACAGGCCTAGGGGTGAATTTGTACACAAGGGAATAGCAAAGAAGCACATCTAAGCGCCATGCACCCCAACAAGTACCTATATACAGAATTTTTTAAATTACCTCCAAATGATTTATATTGTTAGAATGCAAGTGTGTGAAGCACATAATTGCGATAACACTGTGATGTGTGACAAGATGACAAACTACAAATATTTACAAAAAATGAACAAAGGAAAACTCATTGTGTTGGCACTTGAGCAAGTGCCATATCAGTTTTGTCATCTACATGCTTCTTACAGCACATCTAACAAATGCATTACCTCATAGAAATTTTTGCATTAGAAGCAAAAGTGAGTGCCATTATTAGCATCATGACCCCCACAACTTTCAAGTTGGTAATCATGTTTGGCTTCATTTGCAACAAAAGCATTTTGAAAGGCCTGCAAAGGCAGATCAAACCAGTGCCCTATAGAACTCACCCCATTTTTCACATACAGGGGGTCAATCTACCACATTACACTAGGATGCATCTCAGTTTTCAATGCCAAGCTTCTCAAGCCTTAAACTCCACCTCTGCTCAAGTCAATGTGCAGCATCCATCAAGCTTGAATCATAAGCATTTGTGACTAGTGCAGAAGGATCAGGTGATTGATGCCATCAATGAGCACACCACCAAGGCACTCACATGTTGAGTCGTCAACAATGGCCAGTTCGTAAGTCAAGCTAAGGGGTACACTTGCAGATTGAGCATCGCTTTCCTCGGTTGAAATTGGGCACGAAAGGGGCAGTCACTTCTTAAGGAGAGGCAAATGTTCCCAGTGCACCTAGGTAGACAATGCACATGCAACTTTGAGTACCTGCAACAAGCTGTGTACAAACAACTTTGTAACCATACACCCATGGATGGATCTGTGCAAAATACAACGATTGCATTCATGACATTGAACCAGTCTGTAGGGAAGACCAAGCAATATGCCAAGTGGCATCAACCACATCATCACAAAATTCCGATAAGGTCAACAGATCAATCCAAAAGGCCAATCAAGAGTTGCATTGCCTGCATAACTAACATTTACTGGCATTCTGTCTATTCACATTAGCCATGAAGTTCTGAGAGTTGGTAGATGATTTTAGTCTGCATAGGTGTCTTCCATTTTGTCAAAAAAACATTGTTTTCATTCTATGTTCTATGAATTTTTTGGTACAGCGATGGTGCAAGACGACGGGACACGTTTAGTATTAAGTTTTAAATTTTTCTTATTTTAAGAATTTGAATCAGCGATCTAAGGCCCTATACTTTTTTAGGTTTATTATTCCACAATTATAGACAAAGTATTATATTTTCATCATAATTAAAAGAATATTTGCATTTTTATTTAAATTTATTTGCAAATAAAATTGTATTTTCTATATAGTTCGAACTTTATGTCGAATTTTATTGCAAATTTTTACTTTACAACGTTTAATATTGTCAAAATCTAACTCGAATCTGAACCTCATGATACTGTCAATGACTACTATAGCACTCAGCAGAACTTGAAGGTTGAATAACAGGCTTCTCTGTTCCTCAAGGAGTATATCAAGCTTGGCTGATAACAAAAGTCTTCCCAGGATAGTCCAAATTCAACTATAGTTATAAATTGTTTGGTGTTTAGGCAACACCAAGATTGATACTTGTTGGCTTTCAAAGTGATTGATAAAGAAATATCATCGAGTCTATACATTGTTGCATTCATGAAAACATTTATTCTAATTTAAATTTAACCTATAATTAGCTTGAAGATGACTATGACACTCAGATTCAAAGGCAATATATAATATATTTTTTTTAAATTAAATTACTAGGTTTTGCCATATTTTAAATACCAAATTGTTTCATTCATTATATGTTATTCCAAATATGCTTGAATATAGGATTTAAGGTTTTAGATGATGCTGGACCTGATATTTGAGGGATTTCAAGTAATTCAATTAGATTTTTTCCTTTTCCTTCCTCCTTTTAATTGCTTATATTGGATTGAAACAGGCCCCACCCATATTACATCATGAACATATTACAAAGGTATTTTAACAAAACACAGTGGTATTATACCTCATGGCAACATTTGAAATTGGGTCTTTGCATTGGGAGCTAACATTTTTAACTACTTGAGATCATGCCATTTGAGAACCTACACTAGACTGATAGACATTAAATAGTATATATTTTCATTCACTGACCACATTTTGTCATTTTTCCAAGTACAAAATCTTTCATTCATTATATAAATAAAAATCGTAAGGGTAAAAGCAAGTTGGTGAAGTCCGATTGAACATTGTGCTTGGTCACTTATTCGAATTCTGCAGGTTAGGTTGTTGCATTCCTTGGAGGGTCTTACTCCAAACCAGTAGTGCTACGCTAAGCCTATGACCTAAAAAATAACTTGCCCTTTAAAAAGAGGAGTATGAGAAGAAAATATGGCTATGTTGTTATATAATGGAAACTCTAGGGTATAGTCAAATGAAATGGCAAGACATGGGGAATCAAAACAATTGCATAAGAAACAGCAGAAATTCCCATAAACTCTTGGAACAGTCTCCTGAAAATACAATTGGAAACTTACAAAAAACTTTGTAAAAGCTCAATCCACGTCCTGAAAAATGCCAGAAACTCCTGTAGAAAGGATGTGTTGGGGCTACTCCACAACGTACCCCAAAATTGGGGACCCACCTTTTTTGCATGTGTTCCAAGAAGACCGAAGTGGCCCATAGGCTAAAGATCAAGGAAAAAGCAAAATACCACAAGGAGGAAAAGTGTCGCGATATCGCGACATGTTGCGTTTTCGCGATTCAAAGCAAAGAGAGAGAGAAGAAAGAAAAAGTGTCGCGATATCGCGACATGTTGCACCGTCGCGGCCAAAAGAGAAAAAGTGTCGCGATATCGCGACATGTTGCGTTGTCGCGGCCAAACAGGAAAAAGTGTCGCGATATCGCGACATGTTGCATCGTCGCGGCCAAAGGAGAAAAAGTGTCACGATATCGCGACATGTTGCACCGTCGCGGCCAGAGGAGGAAAAAGTGTCGCGATATCGCGACATGTTGCATCGTCGCGGTCAGAGGAGGAAAAAGTGTCGCGATATCGCGACATGTTGCTTGGTCGCGGTCAGAGGAGAAAAAGTGTCGCGATATCGCGACATGTTGCGTTTTCGCGATTCAAAGCAAAGAGAGAGAGAAGAAAGAAAAAGTGTCGCGATATCGCAACATGTTGCATTTTCGCGACCAAACAAGACAAGAAAGAACAAGAAAGAAAAGTGTCAAGATATCGCGACATGTTGCAGTTTCGCGGCCAAAGGAGAAAAGTGTCGCGATATCGCGACATGTTGCGTTTTCGCAATTCAAAGAAAAGAGAGAGGGAAGAAAGAAAAAGTGTCGTGATATCGCGACATGTTGCGTTTTCGCAATTCAAAGCAAAGAGAGAGGGAAGAAAGAAAAAGTGTCGCGATATCGCGACATGTTCCATTTTCGCGGCTAAAAGCAACAAAAGTGAGCAAGGAGGCAAAAGTGTCGCGATATCGCGACATGTTCCATTTTTGCCAAGGTAACGGACCTGCATAGTGACGTGGACATAAGGACAAAATCCAATGAACAAGACAAAGCGTTGCATAAGGAATCTTTAATGATTCGAAATCATTTAAGATGGTCGTTACACATGGAGGGAAACGGACGCAAGCCCATGTGGAGAAAACGTAGCGAAGGGCCACAAAATGGAAACCAAAGCACACGCAGTCAGGGAAGGTGAAACGAGCAGCCATCGGAAAACGAAATGAACCGTCATGGAAGGAGAAGCAATTTTTTCAGAAGTTTAAATACGCCATTCAAAGAGGCCAGAGGGGTCAGAAATTGCTGCGAACAGAGTTGCAGATTTGAAGGCGAGAAGGCCATTCTAGACCTGTTTAAGTTGTTTTTCTTCCACAGACTGGTTTGGGAAAACCAGAAATTCTGCTATTGTAAAATGACATTTTTAATGCAAAAGTTTTCAGAAATTTGCATCTTGTGGGCAAGAAAGAAGGAGATTTTCTTTGCATGCTATGGATTTAATATTTATTCTTTCATTTTTTTTACATTTCGAATAAATAGATAATGTTAATGCCATTTTTTTGGGTTACATTAGGCGAATATTTGAAATCTGAATTTTATTTCGTACCCTAGGAACCAGCACTTAGTCTATGGGGATTGTGCTTGTTTTGCAAGTCCAATAGGTTAGGTTGCATGCATGGAGACCTCACATCTTCGGTTTTGTCGGAACAGGATAGCATCATACTGAGTGCATTTCATTTTCAGTTTTCTGCATTTCATTTTCATTTTCTGCATTTTATTTTTTCCAGAAATTTTAACTTATTTTCAGGCATTAAACAAACATTTAAAAAATTCAAAATCCAAAAAAAAACAATGAACAATCACTAAAGTTTCATGATGAAATAAACCAACATTGCCCCTTGTTTACAGTTACTTGCAATCACTAAGGTGTTCCAAGCATTTAAATTGAATATCTTTATTTGAGATTACTAATACACATATGCAAATGCTAGTACAGCGAAGACCTTGGAGAAGTTGTTAGTTTAACTTCTTTGCAAGAGGGGATTTGGAACCCAAATCCTAAAGGAGAGTGTACTTTCACAACTGGGTGAAAATACCACTCAACAGATTGGCGCTAGAAGAAGGGCATGAATTGTTTTATTTCAGAGTGATTTAAATGCTATAGGGATTTAAATTTTGAATATTTCATGCCCTATTGATTATTATCTTTAGCCCTCTTTTAACAACACAACCTTGTAGTGTTAAAAGGAGGACATGAATTGCTATGCATTGTTCTAACGCTTTTTGATTGTTCATACAAGAATAATGTGTTTTGATTCTGAAATTTTTTGGTCTTGACTAACGAGGTTGTCTCCATGCAATTACTTTCATTTGATTTTAATGGATACATCTCTTGGTTGATGCTGACAGGGTTATTAACACGTTACATGTTTGATATTTGCTAGTCAATTTCATGCTTATTTGTAAGGAATTATTTCTTGTCTAAAATGTATTTGTTGTCGGTATTATGCTCTTCACTTGCGTGTAATGCGATCTTGTGAATCAGAAAGCCTACAACACGAGGAGTATGCTCTTCACTTGCGCATATGCGATCTGGTGAATCAGAAACTGACATTTTAGAATACTGCTTTGTCATGGTTCCTTCTTTCATTCACGACTAACAAATTGATTATTCTTTGAATTTCATTAATTGCAGGATTATTTTGTGTCGCAGGTTTTCTTTGAGGTATTGAGAGTTTTGTCAGGTTTTGTAGGGTAGCGTCATTTACAAGCTGGACCCACGGCATCGCATCGCAACTAGGTCCAAAACAACCGAGGAAACCATATTCCAAAGCCTCTCACTCACTCATAGGAATCCAAGGAATAAAACCGAACAAATTGTGGTCCCACCAGATATTCTTGTTACAAAAGATCCTTCTATTTCAGGTGCATCTAGCGGACTTGCACCGGTGGTGTCATTTGCCACTAGTGTACCAATTATCAGTACCATTTCCACGGTTCTTGTAGTTTAACTTCTTTGCAAGAGGGGATTTGGAACCCAAATCCTAAAGGAGAGTGTACTTTCACAACTAGGTGAAAATACCACTCAACAGATTGGCGCTAGAAGGAGGGCCTGAATTGTTTTATTTTAGAGTGATTTAAATGCTATAGGGATTTAAATTTTGAATATTTCATGCCCTATTGATTATTATCTTTAGCCCTCTTTTAACAACACAACCTTGTAGTGTTAAAAGGAGGACATGAATTGCTATGCATTGTTCTAACGCTTTTTGATTGTTCATACAAGAATAATGTGTTTTGATTCTGAAATTTTTTGGTCTTGACTAACGAGGTTGTCTCCATGCAATTACTTTCATTTGATTTTAATGGATACATCTCTTGGTTGATCTTGAAGTTATTAACACGTTACATGTTTGATATTTGCTAGTCAATTTCATGCTTATTTGTAAGGAATTATTTTTTGTCTAAAATGTATTTGTTGTCGGTATTATGCTCTTCACTTGCGTGTAATGCGATCTTGTGAATCAAAAAGCCTACAACACGAGGAGTATGCTCTTCACTTGCGCATATGCGATCTGGTGAATCAGAAACTGACATTTTAGAATACTGCTTTGTCATGGTTCCTTCTTTCATTCACGACTAACAAATTGATTTTTCTTTGAATTTCATTAATTGCAGGATTTTTTTGTGTGTCACAGGTTTTCTTTGAGGTATTGAGAGTTTTGTCAGGTTTTGTAGGGTAGTTTCATTTACAAGATGGACCCACCGCATCGCATCACAACTAGGTCCAAAACAACCGAGGAAACCATATTCCAAAGCCTCTCACTCACTCATAGGAATCCAAGGAATAAAACCGAACAAATTGTGGTCCCACCAGATATTCTTGTTACAGAAGATCCTTCTATTTCAGGTGCATCTAGCGGACTTGCACCGGTGGTGTCATTTGCCACTAGTGTACCAATTATCAGTACCATTTCCACGGTTCTTGTAGGGTTATCATCATCGATTTTGAATCAAATGGCCCAACCTCCACCACCTCCTTGGTACGGAGCCAATAACATTCCTTTGAATATTGCGGGGGATATTCACGAGATCCCTAAGAATATAGAGAGATTTTTGCCCAAATACAAACCGGATGGCCCAAGGACCGCGAGAAAAAAATATTCAGGCCTATAGGGATGTTTTGATAAGATTGCAAGTTCAACATGAAGATGTGGCTTGTAGACTCTTCCCCATGAGCCTAGACCAAGTGGCTTACGAATGGTATATTTGCTTACCTACTGGTTCCATTACGTCATGGATGCAAATGGAGGATGCTTTTGTTAACCAATTCAGGTCACCATTAGATCCCACAATCATCTATAATCAGTTCATTACATGCAAAAGAGGCCAGGGTGAGCCAATCCGAACTTTTAATCAGAGATTTCAGAAGTGCTATAATAGAGCAATTCGGCATTTTGCCATTGATCCCATAGTAGCTTTGCAAATATATTTTGGGGCATTGGATCCTATGACGGCAATGTTTGCAAGGCAAAATCCTCAAGTTACCACGCTTGCTCTAGCCTACAATGAAGCTATGACCATTGAACAACAAATGACACCACAGAGTTATGGGTTTTCCCAGATGCCTATGGTAGGACAATATGGTCCATATGGTCAAGCTCCTATGATGAATCAGATCATGGCACCGCAAATATCAGGCATAAATGCTTTGCCTTATCAACAACCATATTCATCAACACCCGCTTACGCACCCATTCCAATTCAACCAATCACATCCATTCCCCCCATTCCTTCATTTTTGCAAACTAGTCAGCAGACTATGCAAGGAGCCGATCCGGTTAATTCTCAGGCTATAGTTCCTTTCCCCAATCCAATTCCGATTCAAAGTGTGAATCCCTACGCAAATCAAGGGGCTCAAAATCCAACTCAAATGTTAAGTCAAGATCTCACCAATTACGCAAATCCTATTGGAACTAGCAATAACATAGCTCAACCAAAAGAGATTTATTTGAAGGTTGAAGAACTCAAAAAGATAGTTCACAAATTGAGTAATGATTTGGTTCAAAAACAGAAGTATGAATCCCATGCCCCTCACCCAAATCGAAATTTCAACAATAGAGGGAGACAGTGGAATACGAAGCCAAACAATGGGGGTGTGCCTTCCCCTATTGCTAATCAGATAGATACTTCTGCAGGACCAAGTCACTCTAGTTCCATTCTTAATATTTCTGATTTCGCATGGGAAAAGGGGTGTAGATTGCATAATACAAAGGAGCATAATGAAAGGAATTGTCCCGAAACTGCTAGGTATACCCATTGTCTCCAAGCTCAAGTGGATGATTTGGAACTTGTGCCAAATGAGGGTCCACCCCAACATCAACAAGGAGAGGACAACATTTTGGTGGTGGAAACTCTATATCGTCAAGAGAGTGAGAATGAGGAAGAAGTGGATGAGATCTTGGAACAGGAAGTGCAGGCTTTTAGAGAATTTAGAAAGGGGAACCATGGATACCATTTGAGGAGTAAGTCCAAAACCCCTAAAACATCCTCAACTCCACCAAACAATTCTATTCTTCCTCCCGATGCTAAGGCTGATAATAATCCCCCTCCTCCATCGAGAAGAGAAACGTCTAAGGACACGCAAAAAACATTGAAGCTTGAGAAGTCAACTTATGACATAGTGGAGGATTTAAAGAAGTCCAAGTCTAGCCTTTCATTTTTAGAGGCGGCTAGGTTGCCTGGCCAAAAGGAAGCATTGATAAAGGCTTTGGGCTCACCTAATCAAATACAGGAAGGAAAGGGAGTTGAATCTCACATGGTTTTACGAAAGGAAAGACGAGATGTCCCTCCTTTTTTATTGACTGTGAGGATTGCTTGGCAAAAATTTGCACAATTGTTTGGTGGACACGGGTGCCACAAGTAACCTCATGCCTTTAGAAATTTGTCAAATGCTGGGCCTAGAGCACTGTTTATGCTAAATGCAAGGTTTTGCAATTGGATCGGTCTGAGGTAAATGTAGTAGGGACCCTCTACGATGTTAAGATCCAACTCAATTCTGAACCTAGGGTCCAACAGGTAGTTGATATTTTGGTTGTCAATATCCCAAGTCGATATGGAATGCTACTTGCTAGGGATTGGATGAAAAGTTTGAATGGTTATTTCTCCACTGATTGCTCGCACATGTGGCTACCCTGGAGAGGGATTGCTAATCAAATTAGAGTGGAAAATGAGCCAAGGCTTAAGGAAATCATCACAGAATTCAACAAGCCAAATGAAGTTCAATTTTCTGAACCTGAGTTAGGAGTCTATGCTTTTGATGTTGAAAGAGCTACCGAAGAACCTCAAAAAGAAACAGTTTCTTGTAGCTCTTCTGAAGAAGATAATCTCGTGTGGTTTCTCAAGTTTGATGGATCTAAGTCAAAACAAGGGGCAGGAGCTGGAGTTGAACTCACTTGTCCGGGAAGTAAACCATTGTTTGCTGCCTATAGATTGCAATTTCCTTGCACTAACAACGTGGCAGAATATGAAGCTCTTATCTTTGGATTACAATTGGCTTTGAGCAAGAAGGTTAAGTGTTTGAAAGTATTGGGAGATTCGGAGTTGGTTGTCAAACAAGTTAAAGGACAATATACCTATCACGATAAGAGATTGAGCCTTTATAGAACTAGGGTGAGGGACCTCATTGAGGAATTTGATGCTTTTAATATATCCCTTATTTCTAGGAAAGGAAATCGTATAGCTGATTCTCTGGCGGTTTTTGTAGGCATGCTAAATCCGGTTGACATAAAAAAATGCAAGAAGTTTTCCATTGAGTTGGTCCCTTGCCCATCGATACTTGATAACGTCAGAAACTTGCAAGTTTTTGAGAATGATAGACACATTTTCAAATTTGTCACCAATTCAGGTATTTTTGAGAACCAAGTGATTGATGAAGATCAAAGGTGGCAAGAAGAAACAGAAGGAGAAAGCGAAGCTACATTTCAATCCAACAAGATACCTAAGAACATCGTTTCATTGGAGAAGATGTTTGATATGGGATATAAAGCTAGAAAAGGAGAAAGGGTTCCACTTCCTAAAGATGCATGTGACTTGATCAATATAGGGAGTGTGGATAATCCGCGTGAAGTGTACATTGCAAAGGCATGTACAACTGATGAGAGGGAAAATATAATACGTGCACTAAAGTATTACATGGATTGCATTGCTTGGGATTACAATGAGTTGAAAACGTATGATCAAAATGTTATTATGCACACCATCCCTCTAAAACCGGATTCCAAACCCTTCAGACAAAGACAACGACATGTTAACCCATTACTTGAGCCCTTGATAGAGAAAGAGGTCAAGCGATTGTTGGACGCAAAGATAATATTTCCCGTTAGGCACTCAACTTGGGTCGCTAATCTTGTTTCGGTGAGAAAGAAGAATGGGGAGATAAGGCTATGCATAGATTTTAGAAATCTCAACAAAGCCTCACAAAAGGATAATTACCCACTACCATCAATTGATGAAATCTTGCAAACGGTGAATGGGTCTGAAATGATGTCTTTTCTCGATGGGTATTCTGGATACAATCAGATTCTTATTCATCCCAATGACAGGATGAAGACGGCCTTCACAACCAAATGGGGAACATTTGCCTATAGAAGAATGCCTTTCGGATTATTAAATGCAGGCGCAACATTTCAACGTGCCATGGATTATGCGTTCAAAGGGCTCATAGGTAAATGTATCATTGTGTATGTGGATGACATTCCTGTGTTTTCAAAGGAAAGAAAAGACCATGTGAAAGATTTGAGGAAAGTTCTCCAAAGGTGTAAAGAGCACGAAATTTCTTTAAATCCAAAAAAATGCATCTTTGGAGTGACAGAAGGAAGATTGCTTGGCCATATCATTTCAAAAGAAGGTATCTCCATTGATCCGGAAAGGATAGAAGCTATCCAAAACTTGCCTCTCCCAGGTAGCAAAAAGGAATTGAGATCTTTCTTTGGGAAAATCAATTTCGTGAGGAAGTTTATTTCTGGCTTCACTGAGATAGCTAAACCACTGAATGAGATGCTCAAAAAGGATGTGAATGTCAAATGGAACGAAGAAAGTAGGGTTGCCTTTCAAAGCATCAAGGATGCTATTTCTAGAGCCCCTGTCCTTATAAGTCCAAATTATTCTAAGCCTTTCTTTATTTATGCTTTCGCATCCGAACACTCTTTTGCGAGTGTCTTGACTCAGAAAGGTGAAGATAACACAGAAAATCCCATAGCTTTTCTAAGCGCTCCTTTGAAGGATGCTCAATTGAGGTATTCCATCCTCGATAAGCAAATGTATGCACTTTTCAAAACAGTAAAAAAATTCAGACATTACATTGTGCATAGTAGGGTCTTTGCCATTGTGCTCGACCCTCTTTGTCAAAACCATGTTTGTGCAAAACGAGCTAGGTGAGAGAAGAGGTAAATGGATTTCTACCATCCAAGAATTTGACCTTGAAATTCAACCCATGAAATTAGTTCGTGGACAAGGACTTGTGAAAACAATTGCTGAGAACAATCCCCAAGTCACATGCCAATATTCAAGTGGAGAGCACATTTCCAAAGATGATTGGTATGTTGATATTGTGTATTTTCTGTTAAATGGTAAGTGTCCATCACATCTTAATTCTACTCAAAGAAGAGCCTTGAGACTTAAATCTGCCAATTATCATATTAGGTCTGGTGCTCTTTACAGGAAAAATCACGAGGGAATTTACCTACGATGCTTAAATCAAGAAGAAGCTACCAATGTTTTGCAAGAGTTTCATGGTAAACACGGAACTGGCCATGGTTCGGCAAATTCAACAGCACATCAAATCCTAAGAGCGGGATATTATTGGCCCCACATTTTTAAAGATGCACATGCACACGTGCGATCTTGCCATATTTGTCAAGTGGCTGCCAATAGAGAAAGGAATGCAGCTATGCCATTGCAACCTGTAGTTGAGATGAGACCATTTGCACAATGGGGATTAGACTTCATTGGGGTTATTAACCCAAATTCTTCAGATTCCCATAAATTCATACTCACAGCTACAGATTATTGCACTAGGTGGGCAGAAGCAATTCCTACGAAGCATGCTACTACGGATGTGGTAATAAAATTCCTCGAAGATCATATCGTAACAAGGTTTGGAATGCCCGATTCTATTGTAAGTGATAATGGTAAGGCTTTTGTTTCCACTCAATTTGCAAATTGGGCATATGATAATAAGGTGAGTTTAAAGTTTTCGTCTAACTATTACCCTCAAGGCAATGGTTTGGCAGAATCTTCAAATAAAAATTTGTTAGCCATCATTAAGAAGTTATTGGAAAAGAATTCTCGGGATTGGCACAACCAATTAAAATTTGCTCTTTGGGCAGATAGGACTAGAGAAAAAGAATCAATAGGGAATACACCTTATCATCTAGTTTATGGGCAAGATCCAATTTTTCCTGCAAATTTGAAGCTTCAAACCCTTCGTTTCACACAAGAATACCTTGGAACCGATAATCACATTGAGGCTAGATTAAGTCATCTAATGCACCTTGATGAAAAAAGAGAAGAAGCCATGCTCCACATGAGCAAACATCAAGATGTGGTCAAAATATGGTTTGATAAAAGAGCCAAAATTAAGTGTTTTAGGATCTCGGACTTGGTTTTATTGTGGGATAAAAAACATGATGAGAAAGGGGATCACAAAAAGTTTGATTGTCTTTGGTTAGGTCCTTATCAAATTTCTGAAATCCTAGGGGAGAGTACTTTCAGACTAAGAACTTTGGATGGGAAAGATTTGACGTTACCGGTTAACGGGCAAGTTCTAAAGCATTATTTTAGCCCTTAAATCATGTGAGATTTGTATTATATTGTACATTTGTATATACTTTTGGTTTTCGTGTTTTGGTTTTGGATTGGATTTCATTTTGGTTTTAAGTTTTGTGTGTTGGTCCTTATGAATGTTGACTAAGACTAGGAGAATATGAAACATCGGAATTGTATTGCAGAAAGCTCCACGAGTATCGCAAACACATTAAAGAATATCGTTTGGAACTTGTGATGCATGAAGTTGTCAGTTTTACACATTATGGTAAAGTAGGTGATATATTCCATCCGCATTTCAAAAGGAGCAATGCATTCATATCTCATGTTACATTCCGCATTGCATATACATTTCATCTCAGTTGCATCTTCATTTCATGTACAATCATTGAAAAGGTGTCGAATCCTCTTAGGGTTATTACATAACATATATTAAAAGGATCCTAAGGTTGGGAACTGATGCCCGAACTATCTTGAACCAAGCACGTTCTACGCATATTAAAGAGGATCTTGAGCAAAATGGTCAAAACCATACTTGGAAGAAAAGGTGAGGCGAAAGGAGTATTTCGTGTCTGTCCTATCATGCAACATAATCCTTAAAACAGTGGTTTTTACCACTCCCATAATGCTTAAAGCCTAAAATCAGAGTAGTAAGGATAGGGTTAAATCCCCATCGAACTTAGGTTGAGGATCCAATTCCCCAAAGCTCTGATTTGACCTTCATGGAGTAGTAAGGATAGGGTCTAATTCTCATCTCGCTTAGGTTGAGAATCCGATTCCCCAAAGCTTCTATTTTGCCCACTCAAGAACTTGAAATTCCAAAGCAAATATTTTTTCATTTCTTTATTAATATTGGATTGGAAGGATCGTACTACATGTCCCTTGCAAGGATGGGTAGTCATCCCCAAGGTCCAAGAAATCAAAAGTAGAGCCAAATCCTGGATTATGGGGTTGATCTCCACCGGGGCTATAGACGCCTGGCTGGCAGTGGAGTATGCTCATGCGTGGCAACATGTCTTGTCTAAAAGCAAGACCATTGATTGCTCAAACGGACAGGCTAGCCTGACAGTTTCATCCATAACAGGTTAAATCATTTTGTTCAAGATGAGGTAATGAACTCCAGATCAGAGTAGTAAGGATAGGGTTAAATTCCCATCTCGCTTAGGTTGGGAATCCTATTCCCCAAAGCTCCGATTTCACTTACACTTGCACATGGGTTCAAGATGGTAGTGACACATAACCAACTTTGGGATCTAGTAAATTAATTCAGTATACATATATTTGGTCCTAAGAGGGTTTGACAGTTTTAATATGTTTGTTCATGATACTAGAAGGTCTGAGCCTTTGCAAAGCAGGTTGTTATATCTCTAGCATCTTCATCATACATCAAATCCTGCACAAATCATTCATAGCCTTGCATACGAATCATAAGTGAAGCTGACAATGGAATGTTGATCAATTTCAAACGATAGGGAATGAAGCACATTGCACACACCGAGCTGATGCTTAATAATTCTAATGTTTCATGTATTTCTCATCTAGTTTCATTCTTGGGATATTTGCTAACGCTTGTATTTGAGTCTGTGTGTTTTCGGGTTGAGTTCTCACCGAAATGCTCGGGAGCATTTCCCAGCAGAGTCGCCATTTGTTGTGGCTGCTCCACAACGTACCCCAAAATTGGGGACCCACCTTTTTTGCATGTGTTCCAAGAAGACCGAAGTGGCCCATAGGCTAAAGATCAAGGAAAAAAGCAAAATACCACAAGGAGGAAAAGTGTCGCGATATCGCGACATGTTGCCGTTCGCGATCCAAAGCAAAAAGAGAAGAAAGAAAAAGTGTCGCGATATCGCGACATGTTGCACCATCGTGGCCAAAAGAGAAAAAGTGTCGCGATATCGCGACATGTTGCACCATCACGGCCAAAAGAAAAAGTGTCGCGATATCGCGACATGTTGCATCATCGCGGCCAAAGAGAAAAAGTGTCGCGATATCGCGACATGTTGCATTATCGCGGCAAAGAGGAAAAAGTGTCACGATATCGCGACATGTTGCATTTTCGCGATTCAAAGCAAAGAGAAGAAAGAAAAGTGTCGCGATATCGTGACATGTTGCATTTTCGCGACCAAACAAGACAAGAAAGAACAAGAAAGAAAAGTGTCGCGATATCGTGACATGTTGCATTTTCACGGCCAAAGGAGAAAAAGTGTCGCGATATCGTGACATGTTGCATTTTCACGATTCAAAGCAAAAGAGAGAGATAAGAAAGAAAAAAATGTCACGATATCGTGACATGTTGCATTTTCTGACCAAAGAAAAAGAAAGTAGAAAAAAGTGTCGCGATATCGCGACATGTTCCATTTTCGTGGCTAAAAGCAACAAAAGTGAGCAAGGAGGCAAAAGTGTCGCGATATCGCGACATGTTCCATTTTCGCCAAGGTAACGGACCGACATAGTGACGTGGACATAAGGACAAAATCCAATGAATAAGACAAAGCGTTACATAAGGAATATTTAATGATTTGAAATCATTTAAGATGGTCGTTACACACGGAGGGAAACGGACGCAAGCCCATGTGGAGAAAACGCAGCGAAGGGCCACAAAATGGAAACCAAAGCACACGCAGTTAGGGAAGGTGAAACGAGCAGCCATCGGAAAATGAAACGAACCGTCATGGAAGGAGAAGCAATTTTTTCAGAAGTTTAAATACGCCATTCAAAGAGGCCAGAGGGGTCGGAAATTGCTGTGAGCAGAGTTGCAGATTTGAAGGCGAGAAGGCCATTCTGGACCTGTTTGAGTTGTTTTTCTTCCACAGACTGGTTTGGGAAAACCAGAAATTCTGCTATTGTAAAATGACATATTTTTAATGCAGAAGTTTTCAGAAATTTGCATCTTGTGGGCAAGAAAGAAGGAGATTTTCTTTGCATGCTATGGATTTAATGTTTATTCTTTCATTTTTTAGATTTCGAATAAATAGATAATGTTAATGCCATTTTTTTTGGGTTACATTAGGCGAATATTTGAAATCTGAATTTTATTTCGTACCCTAGGAACCAACACTTAGTCTATGGGGATTGTGCTTGTTTTGCAAGTCCAATAGGTTAGGTTGCATGCATGGAGACCTCACATCTTCGGTTTTGTCGGAATAGGATAGCATCATACTGAGTGCATTTTATTTTCAGTTTTCTGCATTTCATTTTCATTTTCTGCATTTTATTTTTTCCAGAAATTTTAACTTATTTTCAGGCATTAAAATAAACATTTAAAAAATTCAAAATCCAAAAAAAACAATGAACAATCACTAAAGTTTCATGATGAAATAAACCAACATTGCCCCTTGTTTACAGTTACTTGCAATCACTAAGGTGTTCCAAGCATTTAAATTGAATATCTTTATTTGAGATTACTAATACACATATGCAAATGCTAATACAACGGAGACCTTGGAGAAGTTGTTTGTTTAACTTCTTTGCAAGAGGGGATTTGGAACCCAAATCCTAAAGGAGAGTGTACTTTCACAACTGGGTGAAAATACCACTCAACAGGATGGAAACTGCTGGAAACATTTTTGGAAGATTTCACAATGGGGAAATGTTTTCTAATCATGGAAAAAAGTTCCCAACCTGCCAGAAATGGTTTCTAGGATTCAAGGGTTTAGACAAGTCAACAAACCTGTTCACATAAATGCAAAGCTAATATCCAATAGTCATAACATGTGTTGAGTAGCTTCAGAAGCATGACAATGTGACCATAATTTTGAAGAACCCCTTCATATCTTCAGCTTAGTACAATAGCAGTCTGATACTGATGTAATTCTTAAAAGCCTTAATTGATTAGTCTTTCATCGATTTGCAGTAATAAATTTCACTTAAAATTTCATAACTCATTTCTCTTGACATCAGAAACCAAAATTACAAAACTAGAAAAGCTTAATAATATTCAAGCATGCTTATTCTTTGTTTGCTAGTGTGTCACATGTCATAGACTGTTTTGTAAACAAAACAAAAAAAAAAAGTATTATCATGAATGATCAAGACAGTTACCTGCAAGTATTCTCATACAATGTTTTGGCTAAGCAACCGATGTCTTCAATGCCCCTTTGTCCAGCAACCACCTCCAACACTTGCCTGGATAGACCAGATCAATAATTACAGTTACAAATAATTTTTTACTCAGTCACAGATCTTTCAAGTCTCTGTTTTCAGAGCATGGATATCTAGAATCTCCTATGAAGAAGACTATCAAAATCACATAACACAGCTAAACAAACATCCACAGAACATAAGAGTGGCACACAAAAAAAGTTAAGAGAATTCTAGTAAATACCATGGATAAATGCTAAATTATGGTTCAAGTTGGAGCATTTGACAATGAAGTCTAAAAATTGAATAATCCATGATGATATACAGACATTTTTAAGAATGGTGGAAAATAGCTCTCTTTTATAAGCCAATATAACAGGGCTGTCCAATATGCATTGCTGAATAAATGGATATATTCTTTTTATTCATCTGAATGAAGCAAATGCATTAAATCCAGATTTAAAAAAATTAGATGCCTCCTACTATGCAATTACCTTATGACACTTAATTTGTCATCTGCTCAACAGTAAATCACTGGACATTTATGATCCATGATACCACCTTCTAATGCAGATTTTCATCTAATCTTATCAAAATATCAGATTGCCATGGTTATGGATTTCTCTCCATCTGAATGCGTCTCTAGAGATAGACTCTGCAAGTCTTTAAGGTTTGCTTGCCTGTTACAAAGATAAATAGACTGATTCTAAAGGGGCGCCTCTCAGATATGAAGAATTGAAATAAATATGCAATCAAATGCCATAACAAAACAAGCAACTTAGAAATGGTTCCTATTACCTTTCTGATTGATTCAGAATTCCACATGTATTTCATATTTCTGCAGATTGCGACAGCATTTTCTCATTTTTCAACGTTTTTCATATCTGTTTCTCATGCTTTTTGTTGAAAATCTGTCATTTAAATCCTATGTTGCAGTAAACTCCTATGGTACCCTTGTTTCCCCATTTTGAGAAAATCGAAAACTTGGAAACTCGTTATCTTGACGTCTGACGTTTCATAGCATCTCTACGAGTCATTTCCATGGACGCTGCCAAAACTTTTTGTCATTTTGAATTATAGGAAAAGTCTTAAGTAAGGTTTTTAGAGGTTTCATGGGTAACCACACATGGACAAACATGACCCACTTTAATAAAAATCAAGTTACTACAGAAAAAGCTCTAAGGTAGGTAAGAGACGTTTCCAATGTTTTTGTCATTTTGAATCAAAGCAAATGTCCTAAGTTAAGGTTTTTAGAGGTTTTGTGGGTATCGCATGAGACCCACATGGAACAAAGATGACCCACTTTAACAAAATCACGTTACTCTAAAAAAAGCTCAACGATGGGAGAAAAGGGAAGAAAATTGATGATGACTTGAAAATGACTTTAGGCTGGGTTCAATGAAAGCGAAAAATTAAGAACAAGTGGCAAGATCTTCTGCAAGAAAGAGGAATTGAAGCACATATGGGTTCCCTCGTTTGGTGGAGTGAAAAAAAAAAAAGGTAGAGGATCATGTTTTCTTGCATTCTAATATTTGCCTTGTATCTTGGAAAAAAATAACAGCACACAAGAGGCCAAACAAAAAAATGGGATCTATATTCTAAAAATCCCGACTTTAATATTTCCATGGCTGCACCAGATCTCATGGATAATGAGAGTCCTCCTCATACAGTTGCTATTGAAGCTACAAGAGTTGGATATTCTTTCAGTTTTCATACTCCTTTTGATCACTTTAGTTATTAAAAACTAAATTTATAGCATATCCCATGCATTTCAGTTTTGCACAAAAAGTATAGCCTAAATATAAAGGTTGATCTTTGACATTAACCATTGTCCTCTATATGAAATTTAATAATTAAATGTGCTTTTATCAATTTGTGATATATTTAATTCAGTTTAGTCTATAAAATTTTAAAAATTATCCATATTACTTTTAATTAGTCATTTTTTTTTGTCATTTCTGAGTATTCAAAGGGCTTGAGGACTCACGTTTCTTAAGGCATTTCGTTTTGGAAACTTTATCCATTTCCAAGTTTCACACAAACTAGTTCAAATCTTATTCCATCTCTCTATATAAAAAGATACCATTTATCAAAACTACTGAAAATTTTTAACAGTTCAACTAAGTCATCAGAGCTAACTTCATATTTAATCATGGATGGTAAATTAGGATATTTGCTTGGAAAATATCATCACCAGTTATGATTTTCTGTTTCATTTGGCACAGACAAGAAAAATAATTGTAAATCAATCTTTAGTCTGTGAGAATATTTTCCTACTCGATACAGCTATTGTAGACACACAGTTTGCTCAATAATTATTCACGGCATAAATAAATGACAATTACAACAAAACAAGGGTGACTATTACATTACAAGCAGCACGGCAATAGTATATTACTTCAGAAACATTAATAGAGGTTGCTCTATTTCACCTGACATAGCATGGCTCATTGCCATGCTCAAGAATTATTCACGGCATAACAAATAACAATTACAGCAAAACAGGGGTGACTACTATATTATAAGCAGCATGGCAATAGTATATTACTTCAGAAACAATGATAGATGTTTGGTCTATTTTACCTGGCATAGCACGGCTCGTTCCGATTTTTAACGGCACAACTAGGATCAAACCTTTCTTTCTTCTTGGAAGGCCATGTTGATTTCACGTAACGGGCTCCCGCATGAGTACTTCTTATTTCACAGTATGGAGCATCCGTCTCTATCATCATCCTCTCTAGAGGAATACCAGCTAGAACTTGAAGATTCTCAGTTGTCTTCAGAGAACATCCATTTATACCTGCAAAAGCCTGAAGAAATGTAGAATGGCCCCTAAAAAGCTGAAAGCAAAACCCATGACTCTACCAAATCCCACCACACTAACAATGACTCTACCAATTCCTACCACACTAACAGTCATAATCACAAGATATGGAAAATTTGATCTGAACACGAGGAGGAAAAGTTCCAAAGGTTTTAATTTTGGAAAAGGTTCGGTTTGGTTTAGAAAAGTGCAAATAATTAAAATGTTATACATATTTATTAAATTAAAAGAAAAACATTGGGAAGAATGTAAAAACATGAAAAGATTAAAAATACACATGAAAAACAAGGAACGTGTATTTGACTTGCATAGCAGCCTCCTTGAACAGGTACTTTTTTTCTTTTCAATTTCACCTTAAAAAATGCAAAGATTGTTTAGTAAACCAGCAAAAAAGGTGAAAAATAAAAAACACTCTCAAACTACCCATGAGATTTGCGGCAAGCAGGGGAAGCCATGAGTTTCACATTGGAAACCAAGGCTCCAATCCTACGAGTGAACCTTAACATTAAATCAAATAGGCTCCCAAAACAGAGATAAAGTTTCAAATATTTCCAAGTGATCTATGCACAATTGTCAATATGGTTTAATGTAATACCACTATGTGGTTGGTTAAAATACCATGATAATGCGGTTGGTGATGTAATACAGGTGGGGCCTATTTTAAACCCATACAACCAAGTTAAGAATTTTGAGTGAAAAAAAAAAACAATCCAAACCAAAGGAGATCGAAGTTTGGACTGGATATTGTAATGTGGTAACAATATATAAATGGACAGCAACCAAGGTTAAAGCTCCCAGTGACAGAAGACACCAAGGCCCAAGTTGCTAAACGCCTTGCATACAACTTGGAAGAACATGTTTTATTCCTTAATAGAAACAAAAACTGAATGACTCCATGTAGAAGCTAAACTAGCGATACTTGAATACAGGAATATGTATGTGGCCTCTAATGGTGGAAATTACCAATAAAAAAATTTAAAAAATTAGAAATCTTACAAAAATTATTCTTTCAAAGGGAATCAACAAATATAGCTTGCCTAAAAATTTATATTTGAATAAAACAAAATTGTTTTTAACATCATAAGAAACTCATACACTACCTTCAGGCAAAGGTCAAAAACCCGTGAACTTACCTATAAACAAGTTGTCAAACTTAAGAAGTTGCTCCCGATCTTCTGCAGATCCAGTGAAAGAGTGAGCTACACCTGAAATAAATCTGTCATATAAAAGAGAATAAGTTTATCCTACTTCATTGCCATAGAATACTTAAATATCCTCCATTTTCTTCATTTATACTCCTGTATTTCAAACAGCTAATACATGCAATCACTGCTACAATATAAAATCTATATTATATGTCAATTTGCATCTTAATTCTAATTTTATCATCTCCCTTTGCGTATATGTCTTATGTTCACGCTACTCCAACTTTACTATCATAATTACCACTTCCACTTCCAACACATAATTCTTCAGCATCCTAGCTAATAGACGACTATAGAAAAATACCAGTCTTCTATAAAAATAATTTATAATAACCACAAAATTCCTTTAAAACATAACAACAGCATGAGTATGCTTAAAAGGTCATGAAAGATACCACAAGGTCCATTAGTCAATAACCATGCACAAAGATCAGGTTTTGGAAGGCTGTTCAGTTGGTCAATTTCAGAGCTGGCCGAGAAGAAAGGTAATTAACAGTTTATTTTCAACATAGCATACTTCCTACTGACTCAAAAACTTACCGGTGCCTATTTTGCTCTAAGATATCACAAAAATCCTTGCAAGCTGCACGCATATGAAGAAACATAGGAAGTCTCAAGGCATCAGCCAATTCAAATTGCTTTTCAAAATACCTAAAATTCAAAAAGAGAAACATCTTATTTAGCACTTAAATCAGTTTATAGAAGCAATTTTTATAGAAAATGAATTAAGGTATAAAATTCATCTGAAAATATATGCAATATGCCTTTGAAACAACTTACTGTCTTTGAACATTTGCAGGGCAAAATTGAAGACGATCATAGTCCAAGCCACATTCCCCAATGGCTACCACCTGGTGTTATAGACATGTTATACAGCTGAGAAAAAAAGACAATTTCTAAGAATCAAAATAAATATTTCCATTTAAAACCAAAACATCCACCAAACCAAGAGAGAGTTGGTTTATACTAAAATTGGCTTAAAGTGAGCTATTTGCAGTCACTATATCAATGCATCACTTGGTATTTCAGTAAGCCGATTCTTCTTAAATTCTGGTAAAGACAGACCTATAGATCAATCTTGGCACTTGGATCCACTGGTGCTTCTTTCTATCCCTGTTGTACCTCAACTTCTAGCTCTCTTAATCATTATATTTGGCATGTTAGGGTTTATCCATTTTGGGTAACTCTCGAGGCTGTAATTTTTTTTTAAATTCTGGTAAAGACAGACCTATAGATCAATCTTGGCACTTGGATCCACTGGTGCTTCTTTCTATCCCTGTTGCACCTCAACTTCTAGCTCTCTTACTCATTATTTTTGGCATGTTAGGGTTTATCCATTTTGGGTAACTCTCGAGGCTGTAATTTTATGTCATACAGTTGTTGTTAGGACCCCATCCTAACACTATGATGTAATGTTCCTTGTTGAACGTGGGGGACACCCATAGTAATATTTTGTAATGTTTTGTAAACGTGGGGGACACCCATGATAATATTTTGTAATAGTTGTGGCTCTAGAAGCGCCTAGACAAGTGGCGCCATTATATGTAACTGTTATCAAGAATGTAACTGTTTTGTAGGTAGGAGATTCTAGCTTGGGTGGCATTTTGCATGTAAGCCAACCTTGAGAGTTAGGTGGTAGATGAAGTCTTTAAAACTGCGAGGAGTAGGAATGTATGTATCTTTTTGCATAATTGAATGAAAGTATTGAAGGAGGTTGCCCCCTCGAAGTGGCCTGCGATTCTGTGTTACTTTGTGAGATTGTTCTTTTCTGCATTTATATTCCGTATTGCAATAGTTTGTGTTTTGAGCATTTATGTTTATTTGCAATATTTGTGTGAGTGAGTTTATTTTTAATAGTAGGTTCCTAACAAGTGGTATCAGAGCGCTTTCCAAGGCCGTGTTTTGCTACGACTGACAATTCCTGCCATTCCGACTGTTAGGTATAAGATTTTGTGTTTCTATTTTTCGCTAGTTTCCTTTAAAAAAAATCCAGCCTTTGTTTTTTTTTTCTGCATTAGTTATTTAGGTTAGAAACCCTGTGTCGGGGGTTTTAAAATATCATGGAGGAGTTGTCGTTATTGGCTAAGCTAGATTGCCCGTAAAGCGTCTAGTGAAGTGAGGGGCGATCAAGCTCCAATACCTAGGCCTCAGACAACACCCATCTACGGAATTGAGCTCCCACGTATCTTCGGGTATATCGGGAGACCCCCTAGGATTAGGAGAGACCTTTAGCCCTTAGGAAGATTTTCGGCCTTGTATTCTCCATAGTACACCGGACACAACATCCGAGAAGATTACCCTCCCGTACTGACAGAGAGGCAGGTAGTGTGCTCAAGGGTATGTGTGGAATCCTCCTTGAGTAGTGGCCTAAAATATTGGTCCGAGCACTATCGTTCATCACTGCAGTATAACAGAGGGCCTATGGGCAATACATACACCCTGGCTTAGCATACCCTGTTATGTTGAATATCAAACCTGCAACAAAAAATCTTCTCTGCAACAATCTCGAACCTGTTACCATAACCTTATCACAGAAATTGAGCATACGAAGAAGACATCCCTATTCCAGAATTCCTGCATGAAAAACAGTCTAAAAATTTACAAAAGAATATAACAGGCGGACAGAAACCATCAGAGTCAGAGACGATGGGAAACAGGGAGATCAGTGACAGTAACCGTTGGAAATTATAGTCAGTACAGTCAATACAGGTTATCAATTCTCAATTTCTTAATATATAGGTCATCGGTGTCAATCCGAACAGTTACCTATGACAATCAAATTTTAAAAATAGACAAGGAATATTTGTGACAAAGTCAGACCAGGCAGGTGACAACACAGTGTCAGGAGTGGTCAGTAGTCAGAACAGACAGGACAGAGTGTCATAAGGGGTTGGTCGACACAAAACCTAACTTTTGAACCAAGCCTCCAAAGGGAAAACCGACCACACCAGCAACCTCGACAACAAAGCAATATAAAAAAAATGTTTGGGGTGTCCAAAACCAATGTTGTGGTATATAGCTCATTGTGATCGTCTTCTCGAGCTGATCATTTTGATATATAGCACCCAAACCACTTTTCAGGATCTTTACTAAAAATAGTAACCCTTGAAATCGCATTTCTATTTTTAGTAAGTATCACCAACAGGTCATAACTCTTAGAACATGGCTACTAGTACTCGGAAATAAGAATTAGATAACCAAATTTCTCAAAAAGTGGATAATATGGGCAAACAAATATGGTCCTCAATCACCAACAACTTAGACGAGATAAAGACACAAATCAAAAACTTCCAAGAATCTATGAGTGTGGTCACCGAGGCACAAAAAGAAATGAAGGCAAAATTGGATAGTCATATCTCGTCCGATTCCTTAGGTCATCAGGATCAACAAGATACTGGTACAAGTCATCACCAACGGAATGTACCAGATAACAATGGATTTAAATTGCCAAAATTAGACTTCCCAAAATTTGATGGAAAAGATCCTGAGGGGTGGATTTGTAAGGCAGAACAATATTTCAGTCTTCATAATGTCCCAAGATACATGTGTTTGACAATTGCCTCTTTCAATTTTGAATCAGATGCACTACATTGGTTTCAGTGGCTTAGGAAGGCCGAACCTGACCTTTCTTGGCAAGAATTTGAACAACGTCTACTCACTCACTTTGGTCCTAGTGAGTTTGAAGATTTTACAGGAGCTCTTTTTAAACTTAGACAAACCTCAACCGTTCGAGAGTATCAAACTCAATTTGAAAAACTTGCCAATCATACCACTAGTCTAACTACCGACTCCTTCCAAAGTTGTTTTGTGAGTGGTTTGAAGGATGACATTAGGGCTGAGGTTAAACTGTTGAGACCCCAAACATTACAACAGGCAATACAATTGGCTAAATTGGCAAAAGAAAAATTCAAGGCTCTAGGACGCACCTCTAAATTTCCTCAATCTCGGCCATCTTTTCCGTCCAAGCCTATGACAAGTCCTACCACTAAATCTCCAACTATAAAAAAATTGACTCGTGAAGAGATGGAGAGTAGAAGGGCACAAGGGCTATGTTATAATTGTGATGAAAAGTATTCCCAGGGGCACAAGTGTGTGCAACAAAAATTGTATCTACTAGATATGGATGAAGCACCACAAATCTTCGAGGGGGGGGGCCGGGGGGAACCACAGATTAGACAATAGATCCAGAGGACTCCCAATCGGAAATCTCCGTGCATGCTTTAGCAAGAGTATCCACTCCCCAAACAATGAAAGTGATCGGCTACTTCAAAGGACAACGGGTCATCATTCTCATTGACTCTGGCAGTACACATAACTTCATTGATCCACGTGTGGCCAAACAAGGAAATTGTTACATTACTACATGCAATTCCTTTGAAGTCATGATTGCTAATGGAGGCACCCTACCATGCAAAGGAAAATGTCGTAATGTCAAACTTCAAATTGGGGACTATAATCTCAAGACAAACATGTTTGCCCTACCATTAGGTGGGTGTGATATAGTTTTGGGAGCACAATGGTTGCGAATGTTAGGACCAGTTTTATGGGATTTTGCCGAGTTGTGGATGAAGTTTAATCAAGATGAGCAGGAATATACTTTACGTGGCATGAAGGTTGGTGCGGTTCAATTTATTTCTACCCATAAGATGGAAAAGTTGTTAAAAAAGTCTTCTCATGGAGTGGTGGCACAAATTTTTGCTATCAATGGCCCTACGGAAGGGGAACAAGACCATCCAATGCAATTACAAGGCTTATTAAACAAATATGCTCAAGTTTTTGAGGAACCCAAGGGACTACCTCCTCATCGCTCACATGACCATGCAATACAACTTTTTCCTAGTAGTCTTCCTCCTAATGTCCGTCCGTACAAGTATCCTTATGCTCAAAAATCAGAGATTGAGAAAATAGTGCAAGAGCTTCGTGTTGTCAGGGTTATCCGTTCCAATGTTAGCCCCTATTCTTCACCGGTGTTACTAGTACGAAAAAAGGATGGCACTTGGCGCTTGTGTGTGGATTATCGAGACCTCAATAAGATCACTATTAAAGATAAATTCCCAATTCCAATGATTGATGAATTACTTGATGAGTTGCATGGGGCTCAATATTTTTCCAAGTTGGATTTGCGGTCAAGGTATCATCAAATTAGAATCAAGGATGAGGACATTCCAAAAACAGCTTTCAGAACTCATGAAGGGCATTATGAATTCTTGGTTATGCCATTTGGATTAACCAATGCACCTTCTACCTTCCAGAGTCTGATGAATTCCATTTTTCACCCTTTCCTTCGCAAATTCATTCTAGTCTTTTTTGATGATATATTGATTTACAGCCATTCATGGGAAGAGCATCTTCAACACTTAGATCAAACACTCAAACTTTTGTTTGACCATCAACTTTATGCAAAGATGTCCAAATGTTCTTTTGGCCAGCAAGAGGTTGAATACTTGGGTCACATCGTCACTAAGGATGGAGTTCAAGTTGATCCCAAGAAAATTCAGGTTGTTCAAGATTGGCCTAAGCCTCGTACCCTAAAGGGACTTCGTGGCTTCTTGGGACTCACGGGATATTACAAGAAATTTGTGAAGAATTATGGCAAGATAGCAGCTCCCTTGACAGCCATGCTGAGGAAGAATTCTTTTCTGTGGACAAAACCTACCGAAAAGGCTTTTGTCGATTTGAAGTATGCCATGACCACTACCCCCATGTTAGCAATGCCAGATTTCTCTAAACCTTTTGTCATTGAAAGTGATGCATCGGGAACTGGCATTGGGGCAGTTTTAATGCAAGAAGGTAGACCTTTGGCCTTCACTAGCAAGGCACTCTCAGGCCGGAATTTGGGTAAGTCTACTTATGAGAAGGAAATGCTTGCCATTTTACATGCGGTCAATCATTGGCAACCATATCTCATTGGGAGACATTTTTCCATCAAGACTGATCATCAGAGTCTCAAATATTTCTTAGAACAAAGGGTGGCCACACCAGAACAACAAAAATGGGTTTCAAAATTGTTGGGTTATGACTACGACATCACCTATAAGAAGGGTAAGGAGAACATGGTGGCGGATGCTTTGTCCCGACTACATGAAGAACAAGCTATGCTACATGCTATATCCACACCACATCCTCAATGGATTCATCAACTACGCGAGGAACTGATCAAGGACTCCTCTTTGCAAACTCTCATCCACAAACTTCAAGCAGATCCTCATTCATGCCCTAGCTATACTTGGGATGGTCACGATTTATGGTACCATGACCGTATTGTTGTACCCAATCAATCACAAATAAAGGACCTCATTCTTCAGGAAATGCATGCTTCCCCAATAACTGGCCATTCGAGGTTTCTCAAAACTTATACAAGGACCAAGCGTACCTTTTTTGGCGAGGAATGAAAAAGATATTCATACTTTTGTGGCTGAATGTGATCGTTGCCAACATATGAAAGGTGAAACTGTGAGTTCCCTTGGTACCCTTCAACCCTTGCCGATTCCTGAGCAAGTTTGGACAGATATCTCTATGGATTTCATTGAAGGGTTGCCTAAATCTAGAGGCAAATCGGTTATTCTGGTGATAGTGGATCGTCTTACGAAGTATGCTCATTTCTGTTCCCTATCCCACCCATACACCGCATCCATTGTCGCTCAAACTTTCCTAGACTCTATCTTTCATCTCCATGGAATGCCTAAATCCATTGTCTCTGATAGGGATCCTACCTTCACCAATCGTTTTTGGCAGGAATTGTTCAAGTTGCAGGGAACACAACTCAAGATGAGTTCAGCCTATCACCCTCAAACTGATGGCCAAACTGAAATTGTGAATAAATGCTTGGAAACATATCTTCGTTGCTTCACCTCTGAACATCCTACACATTGGGCCAAGTGGCTTCCTTTGGCCGAATGGTGGTATAACACAACATATCACACTGCCACTAAGATGAGTCCCTTTGAAGCAGTCTATGGTCAGCCTCCACCAACACCATCTTCTTACATTCCAAGCAGTTCCAAAGTTCAAGTTGTGGATTCCACTCTTCGCCAGCATGATTCCATTCTTCGCCAACTCAAGGTCAATTTGGACGTGGCTCAAAACCGTATGAAACAACAAGCTGATCAACACCGCACTGAACGTAGCTTTGATGTTGGAGACATGGTTTTTCTTCGCTTGCAGCCATACAAACAATCCTCTCTCCAACTTCGTGGTTGTCAGAAACTTGCCGCAAAATATTATGGTCCTTATCAGGTGTTGCAAAGGTCGATAGCATACAAACTAGCCCTTTCGGCTAGTTCCAAAATTCATCCAATCTTCCATGTATCTTCTCTCAAGCAAGTTGTTGGCAACAGGGTCCAGGTGCAATCTACACTTCCAGAGTTGGATGAGGAAGGTTCCATCATTCTTGAACCTGAATGCATTCTAGACCGCAGATCGCGTACCCTTCACCGACGTGTCATCACCGATGTTCTTGTCCAATGGCGTGGCTTACAACCTGAAGATGCTACGTGGGAACCTCTTCAACAACTCCAACAACAGTTTCCTCATCTTCAGCTTTGAGGACAAAGCTTTCCGAAGGGGAAGGGCATGTTAGGACCCCATCCTAACACTATGATGTAATGTTCCTTGTTGAACGTGGGGGACACCCATAGTAATATTTTGTAATGTTTTGTAAACATGGGGGACACCCATGATAATATTTTGTAATAGTTGTGGCTCTAGAAGCGCCTAGACAAGTGGTGCCATTATATGTAACTGTTATCAAGAATGTAACTGTTTTGTAGGTAGGAGATTCTAGCTCGGGTGGCATTTTGCATGTAAGCCAACCTTGAGAGTTAGGTGGTAGATGAAGTCTTTAAAACTGCGAGGAGTAGGAATGTATGTATCTTTTTGCATAATTGAATGAAAGTATTGAAGGAGGTTGCCCCCTCGAAGTGGCCTGCGATTCTGTGTTACTTTGTGAGATTGTTCCTTTCTGCATTTATATTCCGTATTGCAATAGTTGTGTTTTGAGCATTTATGTTTATTTGCAATATTTGTGTGAGTGTGTTTATTTTTAATAGTAGGTTCCTAACAGTTGTTCTATTTCAGAGTAGTTTACCCTAGATTTGTTACTCTAGTTTAGCTTAATTTCGTAGTACTTTTTGGTTACTACAGTGCAATTTAATTTGTAACAGCTCTTTTCAATAAGTCCCATTGGCATACATTGGTCATATGTGGACACTAATAATATTATCTTATCTTAAGCCTATCAAAACTGATTGGCAAAACAGGAACCTAATCAAATGTAATGTCTTTAATAAAGTGGAGATGTCCCAACATAAGGAAAATTTAGTTTAACGTTAGCTGATTGTGTGTGGTGGTAAATTGATAATCACAATGACATTATTTTCAGTAAAAAAATGATTTACCTATAAAACCAATAACATACCAATTAGTTAGCCAGTGTGCCCAAGCCAACCAGCAAGTATGGAGTACTTGTTAGGATGAGAAACTAGGCTCGAGCCCTGTCTATTAGGCTTTTTGTGCGTGTGGAGTGCTCAACCCCAAGTAGATTAGAAACTATTTGCCAAACAAAAAAAACAGCATACCAATGAGTTTGCTTAAATGTGTAAATATAACAATCTGGCTAGTATTGGAACTCTTAGGAGTCGAAAAAGATGTGCTAGCTGCTTTGTTACAAGATTTGAGGATACATGAAAGGATATTCTGCAACAATGGAGTTAAATGCAAAGGATCTACATTACCTCATGGTAAAATGCAAATGTCCAAAATTTGGTTTCATCAAACTTATTTGATGGTGCTTCCAAAGGAAATCCTGGAAAAGCTAGCTGAGGTGGTATTTTTGGAAATAATCAATGCAAAATTCTCCTCGCCTACTCAGAATCATATGGAACTTCAACAAACAACTATGCAAAGGCTAGGGCACTTCCAACGAGGAACAGGATGGCCATTGAAAAAGGATGGAGACATATTTCAATTGAATTCACAAATTATTATTAATGCTGTCAAGAAAAAAAAAAGACGTTGGGATTGGATCAACAATATGATCATTCTGGATGACCATCAATTATTGATGTAGGCAGTACCTTGGAAATGCCAACATATCTACAAAGAATTCAAAATCAAAAAGAGGGAGTATTAGTGGAAACAACTATTAAAGTTCAATATATGCTTTAGTCAATCTTGTCCACACGGTTTTGATATGATAAAATTCTGCATTAATTCTACAAACCAAAAGGTCAAGTTCTAAACTTTATAGTTCTGTCATGTGAGCATCAATTACTATAGTGTGCATTGCAATAATGAACCAAGAATATGAGTGTAATTATGAACAACTAGTGAAACTTTGCTCCCAAATGTTAAGATTGTACAGGAACCTCCGAAGACTATAAGGAGGCCCCTAATTGAAAAATGAAATGATTATAACAGAGCATTACAGAGCATGCAATTACATCTCTTGGGTAATTACCCAACATTCTTGTATTCCCATTGCTTATATCAATAACAAGCCAGTGCAATTACTTATTTCTCTTGTTTATCATGATTATCTGTGCTCTTCATCACAGTCACCAGGTTTGGCCAAACCTAGACCAGGTTCAGTCCAATCCCAAACTTTTCAGGCAGCCAAAACCTGTTGGGTTTCATCTGGACCATTTTTATTTTATTTAAAGCACATGCAATTTTTTATCATATAAATCAGAAAATGTAAAAATTATATTTTAAAACGAAAAAGTATATGTTCTCCCAATGGCAAATATCATCCTCTTCTCATAGGGGATGAGCACAATCTCATTGACATCTTCATCCAGTCAACAAGCCAAAAATAATAACAATAATGATACTATAATATTTGAATTCTTGCACTCAAAGCTGATGGATTCCATTGCAAGCTTGTGAGGGACATCAGCAGTCTGGCCATGAGGCCGGTTTTGTCTTACTCAATATCTATGACCCTCAGTTATTGAACCCTCATTGATTCAGGGTGCTCCCCACAATAGCGGCCCTCTTTTAAGGTATCAACCTCATTATATGAAACATATTTCATAAAAAACATTAGTTTCTATTTAATATTGATAAAGAACTTCAAAATAGATTAGATTGGCTTTAGTAACCACTATGAACATTAAGTTGGATTAAATATAAGTTAATTGAGATAATGAATATTAATACATATAATATAATTTAATTTAATTAACATAAAGTTTAAATTGAAATCTAACTAAACATAATTGGAATTAAATTAAAAAACAAAGCTAAATGAAATTGAAAACTTAAATATAATATATATAATATAGTTGGAAAACTTGCAACTCGCCATAAACTTGGCATCCTAAATTTGGAAATTTTATCAGCAACTCGGGAAAAACTTGGCCAAAGAAAAATAGAAGAAACTTTTACAATAAAAAAATATATATTTTAAGCAACAATTAGAGAGTTAAAAAGCTAATTTTATATTGGATATTCATAAAAAATAGCACACTTATAATTCATGATCATCAAATCCAACCAAATACATCATAATATCATACAAATGCAAAATTTCAAAAATATAAAGCAGTTTTTAAACTTTTTTTGTTTTCCCCTCCTCCCCCTTGAATTAGATGGTTGGCCTTAGCTTTGAACGGGTGGTCAAATTGGAAAATCCTCAAGTACAGGATCATCATGGTATATCTCCTCCAATCCTCTCAAATGTTCTGCTTCCTCCTCAAGTGCCTCAAAAAATGAACAAGCTTTCAATGAAACTTACTACCACTCTTAGCTTTGTATTCCCTTTCTTCGTTATTGTTCATTTTCTTTCAATTTCCCAAATTTAAATTCTAGCAGTATTATATTAGGAAGAGGTGACAAGTAGAATCTATTTGGTATAATAATAAAAGAATGGCGATCAACATTGAACATACTAGATCTAGATTTTTAATCAAATGCAGTTACAAATATTTTGCCAATTTCATCAATTAGTCTCTTTCCCCAAAGGTACAAGGAACTACTAAGAGATCTCTATATTTCTATTACATTTAAGAACCTAAGCTTACCATAAATACCATGGTCACTTTCTTAGATATTTATGTAGATGTAGTTGAATGTTTGAAACTCCTCTAAATATAAAAAACACGTTATTTTCAAAATTATTAATAGTGAAACTCTATAAAAAAATTGCCTGCAGTCACAAAGAAGAAAAATGCAAAAATAAGGCCAAATGGCCTTTTAAAAAATTATTTTTCCCACCATTTTTTGCTAACTGCCCAAGGCTTGCCGAGTTTTTCGTAAGAAAAAGGCAAAAAATCGTGAGGAATATCGTGCAAGTTTATGATTTTCTCAGCACATAGATGAAAAATACAAAAATAAGGCCAAACGGCCTTTTAAAATTTTATTTTTCCCGACATTTTTTGCTAACTGCCCAAGTGTTAAGAACCTACTATTAAAAATAAACACACACACAAATACGGAAAATAAACATATATGCTCACAACACACTATGGAAATAAAATGCACACTAAGGAAATAAATTGCAGAAATGGAACAATCTCACAATAGCATTGAATCACAAGCCTCTTTGAGGGGGCAACCTCTTTCAATACTTCATTCAATTATGCAAAAATATACATAAAATATTGTCCCTTGCAGTTTTAAGGAATTCTTCTAGCATATAACTCCCAAGGTTGGCTCACATGCAAAATGCCACCAGGGCTAGAATCTCCTACCTACAATCAGTTACATTCTTGAAAAACGGTTACATAGAAGAACATCATTTGGCTAGGCGCTTCTTAATCCAAAACTATAAGAAAACATTACAAAATATTAACATGGGTGTTACCCATATTCCACGAGGACTATTAAATCAAGGTATTAGGATGGGATCCTAACATGCCCTTCCCCTTCAAAAAGCTTTGTCATCAAAGCTGAAGGTGAGGAAACTGTTGTTGAAATTGTTGAAGAGGTTCCCATGTCGCATCGTCTAGTTGTAAGCCACGCCACTAGACCAGGACATCTGTGAGAACACACAGACGAAGGCTACGTGATCTTTGGTCAAGAATGCATTCAGGTTCAAGAATGATGGACCCTTCCTTGTCCAACTCTGGAAGTGTAGACTGCACCTGCACCTTGTTGCAAGTAACCTTCTTGAGAGATGATACATGGAAGACTCGATGAAGTTTGGAACTAGCCAGAAGGGCTAGTTTGTATGCTATCGCCCCAAGCATTAGTAATACCTAATAAGGACCATAGTATTTGGCAGCAAGTTTCTAACCACCACGCAACTGGAGGGATGATTGTTTATATGGTTGTAAGTGAAGAAAGACCATGTCGCCGACGACAAAGCTACATTCGATACGGTGTTGATCTACTTGTTGTTTCATACGGTTCTGAGCCATATCCAAGTTGAGCTTGAGTTGGCGAAGAATGGATTCACGCTGACGGAGAGTGGAATCCACAACCTGAACCTTGGAGCTACCTAGAATGTAAGAAGTTGGAGTAGGTGGAAGTTGACCATAGACTGCTTCAAATGGAGTCACCTTAGTGGCAGAGTGATAGGTGGTGTTATACCACCATTCAGCCAAAGGAAGCCACTTAGCCCAATGAGCAGATGTTCAGAAGTGAAGTAGAGAAGGTAGGTTTCCAAGCATTTATTGATAAAACCAGTTTGGCCATCGGTTTGAGGATGGTAGGCCAAACTCATCTTGAGTTGTGTCCATTGCAACTTGAACAATTCCTGCCAAAAGCGACTGGTGAAGGTAGGCTCCCGATCAGAGACAATGGATTTAGGCATCCCATGGAGGCGAAAGATGGAGTCAAGGAAGAGTTGGGCGACAATGGATGCAGTCTAAGGATGGGATAGGGAACATAAGTGAGCATACTTCGAAACTCTGTTACGAAAATCGTCAAAAATCATCGGAATCGTAAGTCATTCGTGAAACGAATCACTCGGCAAACTATCGCGAGTCCGGCGACTCATTGGCGATTTTTGCCAAAATTTTTGAAAAAATCGGAATCGACGATTTTTTGCCGATTTTTTAAAAAAAAAAAATTCCTTTTTTTTTTCAGCTGTGGCCAATTTAGGGTTTTTTTATGCAAGCCCATTTTCAGCTGTTAATGTTTGAACTTCGAAATTTAAAGTTTAAACCCTAAATCTGAAACCCTAGTTTAGGGATTTGTTTTTTTTTTTCTTTTTTTAAGTAAATATTGCTGCCTAATAACTATGTATGCAAGCCTATTTTTCAACCGTTAATGTTTGAGACTTTGAAGTTTAAACCCTAAACCCTGGGCTAGGCCCTAGGGTTTGGGTTTAGGGTTTGTTTTTTTTGTCCTCCTCTTTTTAAGTAAATAAGTAAATATTGCTGCCTGATAACTATGTATGCAAGCCCATTTTTCAGCTGTTAGTGTTTGAATTTGAAACTTTTAACTTTGAACTGTTTAAACCCTAAACCCTAGTCTAGGCCCTAGGGTTTTCGGTTTAGGGTTTTTTTCCTCCTCTTTTTAAGTAAATATTGCTGCCTGATAACTATGTATGCAAGCCCATTTTTCGGCTGTCAATGTTTCAATTTTAAATCCTAAACCCTAGCCTTCTGGTTTAGGGTTTAGGTTTTTTTTCTTTTTTTTTCAAATAATTGTAACTTTGTTTACTTGTTTCCATGTGCAGGCATATAAAAAATGAAACCCTTTTTCCTTATTGTTACTTGTAACTTTGTACCTTTTCATATTATAAGCAATAGATGATGTGTTTTGTCACTTTCATGTGTACTTGAAGCTTGAGCCTTGTATGATGTCTTTACTTGAATTGTTGTTTTTGTTGCAATATTTGATTTGCATAATGTTAATTGATTGTAATATGCATGAATAAATAAATCCTTTTCTTTGGTTTTTTTTGCCGATTTTTAAACCAGCCGATTTACTACCCGATTCCGATTTTCTCTACTATGCTTTGAAAGACGATCCACTATCACCAAAATAACTGATTTGCCTCCGGATTTCGGCAGCCCTTCAATGAAGTCCATAGATATGTCTATCTAAACCTACTCAAGAATGGGCAAAGGTTGAAGTGTCCCTAGAGAACTCACAGTTTCACCTTTCATGCACTGGCAGCGATCACATTTGGCTACAAACATTTGGATGTCCTTTTTCATTCCCCTCCAAAAAAAGTACGCTTGGTTCGGGTATATGTTTTAAGAAAACCCAAATGACCAGTTGTGGGAGAAGCATGCATTTCTTGAAGGAGGAGGTCCTTGATTTGAGACTGAAACGGTATAACCAAACGGTCATGAAACCATATATCCTGACCATCCCAAGCATAGCCAAGGTGGGAATGAGGGTCCTCTTGAAGAATGCAGATGACAGTTTGTAATGAGGAATCCTTGGCCAAATCCTCACGAAGTTGATGAATCCATTGTGAAAGGGGAGTGGAGATAGCATGCAACATGGCCTTATCTTCATGGAGACGAGACAAGGCATCTGCCACCACATTCTCTTTACCTTTCTTATAAGAGATGTCATAGTCATACCCCAACAATTTGAAGACCCATTTTTGTTGTTTTGGAGTAGCCACCCTTTGTTCTAAAAAATATTTTAGACTCTGATGATCGATTTTAATGGAAAAATGTCGGCCAATGAGATATGGACACCAATGGGTGACCGCATGTAAAATGGTAAGCATCTCCTTTTCATAAGTGGACTTGCCCAAATTTCGAGGGGAGAGTGCCTTTCCATTGAAAGCCAATGGTCGACTCTCTTGCGTTAAAACTGGCCCAATGCCCGTGCCCAATGCATCACTCTCAATGGCAAAGGGTTTAAAAAAATCTGGCATAGCCAAAACAGGGGTGGTGGTCATAGCATACTTCAAATCAACAAAAGCCTTCTCGGCCAAATCAGTCCACACAAAAGAATTTTTCCTCAACATGGTTGTCAAGGGAGATGCTATCTTGCCATAATTTTCCACGAATTTCCTGTAATATCCTATATGACCCAAGAATCCACGAATTCCCTTCAATGTATGAGGTTTAGGCCAATCTTGAACCGCATGGATTTTCTTAGGATCAACTTGAACTCCCTCCTTAGTGACTGTGTCCCAAATATTCAACCTCCTGTTGCCCAAAGGAACATTTTGATTGCTTTGCATAAAGTTGATGGTCAGACAAAAGTTTAAGGGTTTCATCTAAGTGGTGAAGATGATCCTCCCATGTGCGACTATAGATCAATATGTCATCAAAAAAGACTAAAATGGATTTGCGAAGATGAGGACGAAAAACAGAATTCATCAAACTCTGAAAGGTAGAAGGGGCATTGGTCAACCCAAAAGGCATAACCAAAAACTCATAATGCCCTTCATGAGTTCGAAAAGTTGTTTTGGGAATATCTTAATTCTTAATGCGGATTTGGTGATAGCCCGACCGCAAATCCAACTTGGAAAAATATTGAGCCCAATGCAACTCATCAAGTAGTTCATCAATGACAAGAATAGGGAACTTATCCTTAATAGTGATTTTGTTAAGATCCCGATAATCCACACACAAGCGCCAAAGTGCTATCCTTTTTTCTTACGAGCAACACTCGTGAGGAATAGGGTCTAGGCTAACACTAGAACGGATAATTCCAAAAGCTCGAAGTTCCTACACAATTTTCTTAATTTCTATTTTCTAAGCATAAGCATAATGGTATTGGACGAATATTAGGAGGTAGACTGCCAGGAAAAAGTTGTATTGCATGATCATGTGAGCGTTGAGGAGGAAGTCCCTTGGGTTCCTCAAAGACATGAACATACCTATTTAATATACCCTGTAATTGTTGTGGGTGATTAGACTCCCCTTGTTCAAGGGCAGTGATAGCAAAAATCCGAGCTAACGCCATGGGAAGATTTCTTTAACAATTTTTCCATCTTATGAGAAGAAATAAACTGAACTGCTCCCGCCTTTGTGCCACAAAAAGTATATTCCTGCCTGTCTTGACTAAATTTCATCCATAATTCTGCAAAATCCCATAAGACTGGTCCTAACATTCTCAACCATTGCGCTCCCAAAACTATATCACACCCTCCTAAGGGTAAGGCAAACATGTCGGACTTGAGATTATAATCCCCAATTTTGAGTTTAACATTACGAAATTTGCCTTTGTATGGTAGGGTGCCACCATTAGCAATCATGACTTCGAAGGAATTGCATGTGGTGATGTAACAATTTCCCTGTTTGGCTACATGTGGATCAATAAAATTATGTGTACTGTCGGAGTCAATCAAAATGATGACCCTTTGTCTCTTGAAACAGCCAATCACCTTCATGGTTTGGGGGGTGGATACTCCAGCTGAAGCATGTATAGAAATTTCTACTTGGGTTTCCTCTTGCTAGGTCGTCTGGTCTGTGGTTTCTGTTTCTTGAGGATCCTCCTCATCTTCAGAAGATACTGTAGTGGGAACTTTGTCCATATCAAGCAAGTACAATTTTTGTTGCACACACCTGTGCCCTTTGGAATATTTTTCATCACAATTGTAACATAACCCTTGTGCCTTTCTATTCTCCATCTCATGACTCAATCTTTTTATAGGTGGATTTAGTTGTAGGACTTGGCATTGGCTTGGCCGAAAAAGATGGCTTAAATTGAGGAAATTTAGAAGTTCAACCAAGAGCCTTGAATTTATCTTCTGCCAATTTGGCCAATTGTATGGCCTGTGGTAGTGATTGAGCTCGCAACAACTTAACCTCAGCCCTGATGTCATCCTTCAATCCACTCACAAAACAACTTTGGAAAGAGTCAGCACTTAGACCAGTGGTTCGATTGGCAAGTTTTTCAAATTGTGCTTGGTATTCTCGAATGGTTGAGGTTTGTTTGAGATTGAAAAGGGCTCCTGTAAAATCTTCAAACTCGCTAGGACCAAAGCGAGTGAGTAGGCGTTGCCCAAATTCGGACCAAGAAAGCTCAGGTTCGGCCTTTCTAAGCCATAAACACCAATGGAGTGCATCTGATTCAAAATTAAAAGAAGCAATGGTCAACCATAGGAAACGATCAACATTATGAAGAGTGAAATATTGTTTAGCCTTAAAAATCCACCCCTCAGGATCTTTTCCATCAAACTTGGGAAAGTCTAATTTTGGTAATCTCATTCCATTATGAGTTGGTATAATTCATTGGCGGTTGCTTGTACCAATTTCTTCTTGGTCATGTTGATTTGCGGAACCAGCAAAGACACGACTATCCAACTCAACCTTCATTTCTTTTTGTGCAAGGGAGATGTCACTCATAGTTTCCTAGAAAGATTGGAGTTGTGATTGTATCGCCTGTAGGCTTTTGTTAATTGTATCCCATAGTTTGTTGCCCATAGCATCCACTTTGGATTGAATTTCCCTGTCTAATTCTTGTTGTCAAGTACCCCCAACCATATTTAAAGGTTTGTATCCCTTTTTGTGGAACTTACTAAAAACAAAAAGGTGGTTTTAGTGGTTTGGGTGTGGTATATCAAAATGATTAGCTCGAAAAAACAATCACAATGAGCTATTTACCACAACACTATTTTTGGGCACTCCAAACTCTACTGGTGTGGTCGATTTTTTCTCTAGAGGTTTGGTTCAAAAATTGAGTTCTGTGTCGAACACCCGTTTTTGATGATTTGATCTGACTAATCCGACTACTGATTCTTAACACTATTTTGTACCTTGTCCGATTCTGACTCTTTCACAAATATTCCTATATGTTTTCGTTCTGACTGTCACAGGTAACTATTCTGACCGTTCAGGTAACTGTTCTGACTGTCACAGGTAACTGTTCTAACACTGATATCCTTACCACCCTGTAATGACTGTTACTGACAGAATTTCCTGACTATAACTAACTCTGACCCCTGTTTCCCTTGTTTTAGACTATGAAGTTTTCTGTCCGGCTATTATACTCTTCTGTGATTTTGCATTGTTTTTTTTGCATGCAGAAACTTTGGAATAGGGATGTCTTCTTCGTATGCTCAACTTCTGTGAAGGATACAATAATAGGTTCGAATTTTTGGTTGCAAGTTAAGCAAAATAGAAAGACTTGGAGGAACAGACTTTGTTTGTAGGTTTAAACAGAACCAAGGTACACTAGGCAAAGGTGTATGTAATACCCATAGGCCCTCTGTTATACCGCAGTGACGGACAATAGTACTCGGACCAATATTTCAGGCCACTACCCAAGGAAGATTTCATGAATACCCTTGAACACACTATCTGCCTCTTTGACAGTACGGGAGGGTAATCTTTCCAGATGATGTGTCCAGTGTACTATGGATAATACAAGGTTGATAAGCTTCCTAGGGATTAAATTTTGTTTAATCCTAGATGGTCTCCCACTATACCCAAAGATACGCGGGAGCTCAAAACCGTGCACAAGTGTTGTCTGAGGCCTAGGTATTGGAGCTTGATCGCCTCTCACTTCACTAGACGCTTTATGGGCTATCTAGCTTAGACACTAACGACAGCTCCATCGCGATATTTTAAAATCCCCGACACAGGATTTCTAACCTACTCTACTGTTTATAAAAGGATTGTACACACACACACACATAGACACACACACATATATATATATATATATATTTTAATAAGGAAAAAATGGGGAAAAAGATAACACAAATATTATACCTAATAGTCAATATGGCAGAAACCGTCATAGTTGCAAAAAAAACACAACCCTAAAAAACGCTCTAATACCACTTTTTAAGAACATACTTTTAAAAATAAACACACTCAAACAAATACGGAAAATAAACACGTACGCTCACAACACACTATGGAAATAAAATGCACAAAAAGGAAATAAATTGCAGAAATGGAACAATCTCACAATGGCATTAAATCGTAAGCCTCTCCGAGTGGGCAACCTCCTTCAATACTTCATTCAATTATGCAAAAAGATACATACAATATTGTCCTTTGCAGTTTTAAGGAATTCCTCTAGCACCTAACTCCCATGGTTGGCTTACATGCAAAATGCCACCCAGGCTAGAATCTCCTACCTACAATCAATTACATTCTTGAAAACGGTTACATAGAAGGGCGCCATTTGGCTAGGCGCTTTTTAATCCAAAACTATAATAAAACATTACAAAATATTAACATAGGTGTTACCCACATTCCACGAAGACTATTACATCAAGATGTTAGGATGGGGTCCTAACACCGAGGCTTGCCGAGTTTTTTTGCAAGAAAATGGGCAAGAAATCGTGAGAATATCATGCAAGTTGGCGATTTTTTCAACGCCGAGAAAAAAAAAACTTGTCGACCACAAATTCTCGCGAGTTTCCTGAGAAACTGTGGGAAACAAGCGATTTTTCTAACTATGATATATTTTGTATATTTGATATTAAATATAATATATTAATTTTAGTATTTTACCTAACCAAACCAAGCAATTTTTTATTTCTGGACCTGTCAAACCTACCTGAAAATCATAGCTATGGTCTTCATACTTTATTATCTCAATGTATAACAAAACTTGAACAAAAAGAAATTGTTAACCCACTTAGTGATTTGTGTTCTTAACAGCAAAGAGACTCACATTTAATTTGAAAACATACATATTATTCCATATTTGAATGCCACGAGACAATCCGAATCTAAAATGTCTGAATTGTGGTGCCTCTAAACCCAGACCACTAAAGGTACATTATATTTACATGAATGAAAAAGTATATGGAAAGGGACTGTGGCTCTTTCTTGCAACCCATGCAAGAAACTTGTGGCCTCATTGAAGCCCAACAAAACAGTGAATATATATACAAAACTATTTAACTACTATTAAGCGTTAAGAAGTATATCAGCCCTTCTGGCTATGCAAAAATCCATTTTAACAATTTTGGCATTGTTATCAAGTTTAGAGAACACTAAAGTAAATGCAATTAGTAACAATAATTGTCTCCATCTTATGAATCTTTTGTTGTCTTTGCATTTGTTTGCCTCTTGAGTTTGAGATGTTTACTTTACTTCTACAAAAGGAGAGGAAACAGACATGGATGAGAGAATCCACCTCAAGCAATACAAAGAGTGCATTCACTACTAAAGTCAAAAGCAAAGGCAATCAGAATGCCAAGCCATAATCTGACCACAAACAAAGTTGAGCATCTAATGTAAAGCAGTTAAAAGTCATTTGTTTTTACTATAGGAATCCTGGTCATGTCATAAGCGAATGCAGAAAATTAAGGAATAAAGAAAGCAAGTAAGAAACAAAACAAGTCAATGTTGCTGAGATAGAAAATCAGGAAGAGGAATTTGCATTTGTAACAACACAGAGTTCATCAGATCAATCCGCTGAGTGGTATTTTGACTTGAGAGCATCCAGACATTATACATGTCGAAAAGAATGTAATATTCATTTTCTTGAAGATCAAGGTGAAAATGAGTCTGTTTCTCTAGGGGATAGTAGATCATACTTTATTGGAGGATGGGATGATGTTTGTGTGACATAGAACAATACTATGACATACACCTTCAAGAATGTTCAGTATGTTCCTGATATGAACAAGAATCTTTTGTCAATTAGTGCAATCACCAAGGATTCTTGATTTTCATAAATATAGATGTGAAGTAATATTGTTGGTAGTAACGAACCCATTGCTCTTGGTACAAGAGAAAAGGGCTTGTACAGGTTAGTTGATGTCGAATCTGTCAATTCATTTGCCTTGGCAATAGAAGACAATAGTTTTATTCTTTGGCATGAAACATTTGGACTCCTCAATTATAAATATTTATCAGTTCTCAACAAGATTAACATGGTTCATACAGAAGCAACAGACTCCATGTGCAGGATGCCAATTTGGCACGTAGAGTCGAAAACCATTTGAGACAGGTAAGTAATGGCATGCACAAGGTGTTTTGGATTTAGTACATATTGATTTCTGTGGTCCCATGAATACACCTACAGTTTGCGGTGCCAAATACTTGTTGTCAATGGTAGATGATTATTCAAGGAAGATGTGAATATACTTCCTAAAGTACAAGTCTGAATGCTTTTCATATTTTAAAGCATTCAAGGCTCCGTTAGAGAAACAATCTGGAAAGCATATCAAGGTCATGAGGTCAAACACCGGAGGTGAGTCGACCTCAAAAGAATTCCAGGATACAGGCAATATACAACTCCATACACTCCACAACAAAACAAGGCAGAAGAAAGGAGAAATTGGGCAATCATGGAGATGGCAAGATGCCTGGTGCATACCTGTAATGTACCATATTGTTACTTGGCAGAAGCAACAAATACGACAATCTTCATTCTCAACAAATGTCCATGCAAAGCTTTGCAGGTTTTCACTCCTAAAGAAGCTTGGTCTGGAAGGAAACCATTGGTTAGTTATTTTCATATTTTTTATTATGATGCTTTCACATTAAATTTCAAGAACAAGTTAGAATGCAAAAACCAATAAGCACATGCTTGTTAGCTATATTGAACAATCTAAAGCATATAGATTACTTGATGTCTCTACTAACAAGATTTTTATTAGTAGAGATATTACAGAACATGAGAAGACACCTTTATTTTTATATGATAGTAAACCCCTTGACATTTCTATATGTTTTAGAAATACTGATAGTGTTGAAACTGGTTCAAGTAGTCAAGTTCACTTGATTTCAAGAACATCAGAGACAATGATGAAAAGAATGATGTAAAGACTCAACCATATTGGTGTGTTGCAAATCCACTTTGAGATGCCCTTGAAGAAAAAAGCTTGACAGAGGTTAACCCAAGAAAAGTTCGCTAACAACAAGAGCTACATCGATGACCGAAATGGTATGACAAAACTGCGAGAGATGTCAAAGACAATGAAAAAGCAATAGCTAGACCATCCAAGCAAGCTGCAAAAGAGCCTAGACAAGTGATTGAGCGAGCAAATTTTATTTTATGAACCTAGCAGATATGAAGAGGCCAAAGGAAAAGTACAATGGGAAGCTGTCATGAAGGCAGAATTTGATTCTTTGATGAAGAATAAAACATGGAAATTGTATGAATTACCCTAGGAAAGAAACCCATTGGTTGTAAATGTGTTTATAATGTAAAATACAAATCAGATAGCTCAATTGACAAGTTCAAAGCCCATCTTGAAGCGAAAAGTTATGCACAACAAGAAGGAATAGATTATGGCAAAACATTTGTGCCAACTGCAACAATGGTTATTTTTCGATTAGTTCTCTCCATTGCAGCACAGTTCGCATGGAAGGTATATCAAATGCATGTACAGAGTGCCTTCTTGAATGCAGAATTGGAAGAAGAAATCTATATGGTGCAACCACAAGAATTTTAGGTGCTCAAAAAAGAAGATTTGGTTTGCAGATTGAATAAGTCCATATATGGACTTAAGCAAGCTCCTCAAGCCTAGTATTTCAATATTGATCATCATCTTTCAGATTCAAGATTCAATCGAGACCTCTCTAATTCTAATCTCAATATTAAAACTATAAGTGATGACATTGTAATTCTCATCATGTATGTTGATGATCTTGTCATCACTGGTAGTAGAGCCCACCTTTCAAAAGGTAAAATCTGACTTGTGTTCAATTTTTTGATATGATGGATATAGGGTTCCTACATTAATGCTTAGGTGTAGAATTTGGAAACTTGATAATGCTATTTTTGTATCACAAAGCAAGTATGCCAAAACACTTTTGGAGAGATTTTGGGCAACAAAATGTAATCTGATATCTACACCGACGGAATTTGGGTTGAAATTGTTAGCTCAGTCTCATTCACCTTTGGTTAATGAGTTAGTATGTCACCTGTTGGTGGGTCACTTGATTTATCTTATGACCACTCAACCAGATCTATGTTTTGTAGCGAGTTATTTGTCTTGTTTCATGTCAAATCCATGAAGATAATATTGACAAGCTGCAAAACGCATTCTCAAATATATCAAAATTATCGCTGACTTTGGTATTTTGTATAAGCAAACTAATGATTTTCAGTTTGTTAGATAGAATGATGTAGACTGTGCTAGACCAATTGATGATCAGAAATCCTCTACTGGCTATATGTTTGCTATTTGGATTAGAGGCTATTGCTTAGCAAACTTTAGCATATAGTTGTTTTCTCATCAACTGAAGCAAAATATAAGGCACCATGTTGTACAATTTGTTAAGTTGATTGGTTACAACGTATATTGTACGATCTTCAAATAGATCAAATAGTATCAACACCTCTTCATTATGATAATCAAAGTGTGCTCAAGTTAGTGAAGAATCTAGTATATCATGCCAAAACAAAACATACTGAAGTTCATCATCATTATATTTGATAGGTTGTGGAGCACAAAGAAATTTGTCCAGACTCTAAATTATTGTCCAACTTCTAAACAGATTGCAAATGTAATGACTAGACCCATAGGTAGATAAGATAAGATAATTCTATTAGTGTCCACAAATGGCCAAAGTAGGCCAATAGGACTCATTGAAAAGACGTTAAAATTACAGAGCATTGTAGTAACCACAAAGTTATACAAAAATAAGCTAGAGTAAAGAATCTAGAGTAAACTACTGTAAAGTGGAACAACCATATGGCATAAAATTACAGCCTTGAGGGTTATCCAAAATGGATAAACCAAAACATGCTAAAAGGAGTTATTAAGAGAGATCTAGAAGTTGAGGTACAACAGAGATAGAAAGGAGCTCCAATGGATCCAAGTGCCAATACTAATTTGTAGTGGGATGTAAAGTAGAAGCACAATCGTTGTTGTCACCAACTATCCTAAAAGGACCAACATAGGATCTAATGATGCTCTCAAAAGAATGGCTCGGACTAAGAGGGTCTGGTTGGATAATCTTGGGAGGACATGGAGTTCGATCCCAAAACTCTTCTGGCATCCATGGCTGTGGAACCAATAGAAGAGGGCAAGAAACTAGTAAGTTACACCTGTCTACAACTCCTCAATATGTGAGGGGTGGCCAAAACCCAATACCGAAGAACTGCAATCTTGTCCTATCATAAACAAGAAGAAATAACTGAAACCCTAGTAGCCACTCTTGTATGTAGACATGGGCGCACAAGTTTGTCATTGATGTTTTGGATAGTTGTAGCTTCCAATGAGCGCTTATTACTTTCGACTGCAGAGATAGGGTGAAAGAATGAGGTGATTAGTCAAGTAATAGCCTGTGTCCCCTGTAATAACCAATGCCGAAGAGTCTTAGCTTACCTGAGGTAGAGAAATTTTGTAAAATTTAGGGATAAACTTGGGATTGGGGGCTATTAAGATAAAAAAACATATGGTTAGAAGCTAAGATATTTGTATCTATTCTTGACCTATCTATTAACTGTCGGTAAGATTGATCGATTAGTTGGGATTTGAACTCATAGCAAAAGTCCTTACTATAGTACGTACTCTCTCTATATAATATTAAATATGCAATAGGAATCCAGATACAATCCCAAATTTATCCCTAAATTTTACAATTTTTTCTCTACCTAGGGGTTTCCTCATTACATATGAAATCAATTCAGAAGTTGGACAATAATTTAGACAAAATTCTTCATGCTCCACAAGCTATCGAATATGGTCATGACGAACTTCAATATGTTTGTTTTGGCATGATATTCTATATTCTTCACCAACTTGTGACAACTTTGATTACCACAATGAAAAGGTGTTGATGTCATTTGATCTAATTGAAGATCATACAATATGCGTCATAACCAAATAACTTCACAACCTATAGTGCATGCTACCTTATATTCTGCTTTAATTAATAACAAAGCAATTGTATGTTGAAGTTTACACTACCAAGAAATAGCCCCATATCCAAAAGCAAGCATATAGCCAATAGTAGACTTTCGATCATCAATGTTGGAATTTACAATACTTTCCAGAAACATCCCAAAACATACATTCACCACAATTGTATGCAGAAAAATGAAGAAGAGTAACATAAAGGAGCATATAAACGAAAATAGAGAATGAGATAAATGACATGAATAGATAGAAGGAATAAGAGGTGGGTGCTTGTAGGCACCCCCACGATCTCACATATCACAAAACTAAGACAATGGATCGATCATTGGAGGGTATTTATAGTGATATCAAATCCCCAATTGGATATTAACCTCAAGTTGACATAGGTTGACTTGAAGGTTAAATTACAAGATAATAAATGTATTAAACCCTTTCGTCAAGGTTAACCATAGAGGTGGATCAACCAATATCACTAAACATGCGATCTCACATATCACAAAACCGATATAATGGATCAGTCATTAGGGGGCATTTATAATGATACTAAATCCCCAATTAGATATTAATCTCAAGCCAACATAACTTGATTTTAAGGTTTTTTCCAATGAGTTTACACAAGTTTTTATGAGGGGTCCTAGTCCCCTCATACTAAGTGGGGTTTGAACCTTGGACCTCCCAAAGAGAGGCCAAAGCCCTTACCACTGCAATAAGCTTGCAGCTTAAACTTGACTTGAAGGTTAAATTACAATATAATAAAAGTATTAAACCCCTTAGTCAAGGTTAACCATAGAGGCAGATCAACCAATATCACTAAGGGTGAATACATCAAAAGTGTCTATAGGCTTACATCAAGATGCCCATAGGCTTACATATAGATGCTCGTAGGCTTACATATGGATGCTCGTAAGCTTACACATAAAGATGCCCATAGGCTTACATATAGAATGCCCATAGGCTTACATAGAGAATGCCCAAAGGCTTATATAGCACTTGCTCATAGGCTACATCAAGAACACCCGTAGGTACTTCATCATTGTCGCCCTTGGCCTAATAAGCTCAAATTACAAATATTTCAACATCCCCCAATAATCTAAACTGAGGGACCAAGAAGAGGACATTAGAGATGATACAACCCCCCCTCCATAATGAATGCTCGTATGAGCCAATAGATCCTGTTATCTTCTCTTGCCAAAGGTACATGAACTGGATTAACCCCTCCCTGAACATGAAGTCGTAACTCTATCTTCTGGATGAAGATGTTGAGCTTCCTATGAGATCTTCAACATGCATTATGGTAACTACAATCTGGCCTCCAATCTCAAGAGATAGCAATTGAATCATGAAGCAATAGGCAAGACTTCAAATAATCGACCCAAATGGCTAGAAAGAGCCTATAGAAACAAGGCATACCTTGTGCTAATCATCCAAAATCTACTCTTGTAGCCCAAAAGATTACCAATCACCACACCACTGGGTAGTTGGAGTTAGAGCGAACATCCACTATGAGAAAAGGGAAGGATAAACACAGGAAATTTGAAATCTCTCAGATATAGTTCAGCTAACCAACTATTACACCAACAAGCTCAACTAGAGATAAATTTTGGGTGCTCCGTGAAGACATCAAACCTTGAGTGTTGTGATAGATTTTTGAACTTGTGACCTTCCTGCTGAAGAAGGTTTTTAAATCATACATAAGTTGGATGTGCGCAAATTTATCAACCGTCATGCCAAAGGACTATAGAAGTTAAAAAAGCACCAAAGAAGAGAATGCCAACTAGGTCCGTTTTGCATAGAAAAAATCGCATAAAAAATAGTAACAGGTCTTTGAAGTGATGTCCCCAATTTGTAGAGCTCAAAAAACTGTGCAATCTGAAAAGAAACGAGCCCAAAAGGCTTTCGTATGCAAAAGTTTGGGCATATTAGAGCCTAAAAGAGAGTGAAAAATTAAATGACAGCTTAAAGAAAATTCTGACCAATTAAAACTTGCCACTTGTCGCATCCCAAAGATGCCACCTTTGCGCTGATGTCATTGCACTAATGGAACTATCAACCAGATTGGCAAATAGTGAAATATTAATCTACATTTAACATAAGGTGATTGGTTGGTTTCATAGCTATAGATATAAAAAATTTGATATGACCACCCAAGATGAGCTATGTCAGTTCACATTCTCTTTTCCGCCAAAGAGGAAGAGTTTTGAACCTGGGTCGCGGTGGGGGCGAAAGCCTTATGCCCCCTTTCGCTAGCCAAAGTGTCAAAGGTGCAGATAAGAAGACAGACCACATACCTTGCTTTTAAGAAACATTTTATACACGTACTCCATAAAGCCACACGCCAAAAAATTTAACCAAAAACAAAATTCGATAGGAATCGACCATAGTACCTCCTGCATACAAGGATGCGCCCCAACCACTACCCCAAACAGAAGGGCTCTGAACGAAAAACGTCAATCTACAACGATATTGTTTCAACACGTGCGGCAAAAAAAAAGTCAATGCTGCAAGTCGAACCTAGGACCTGTAGCTAAATGAGAAGTTACCTCACCACTGTGTCCTAGCACCTCAATAAGTAGATTACTCCTGTCTTTTAAAAACATGGTTTGTCCAAAAATGCCCAACAAAAGCATCACCCTTACCCAGAAGAAAAAACTGGGCCATGATTTGAACATGAGACCTCGTAAATATTACCCTTCAACTTTACTGTTAAGCCACAACCAACAAGGAACAATTGCTGCCCCTCAGGAAATGGGTGGAAGAGGCCCAAATCGTGACCCCCCACTCTTGTCGCTAAACAAGGGAATATTTGACGAAATATTCCCTTTCTAAAATTATATTTTTTCCCTTTTCCCACTTGAAATGCCTATCTGCCTTTACCCTTTATAAAATATCTGCCAACAGATGAAAGGAGAAACAGTTCGTATTCCAAGCACTCTATAACCCTTACCAATTCCAAAAAATATATGGGGCTAATATTTCCATGGATTTCATTAAAGGACTTCCTAAATCCGGGGGAAAGACTGTCATTCTTGTGGTGGTGGACCATCTCTCGAAGTCTGCTCATTTTTGTTCCCTGGCCCATCCTTACCATGGTTCCACCATTACTCAAATATTCATGGACTCCATTTTTAAACTCCATGGTATGCCAAAATCTATTGTGTCTAATTGTGACCCCACTTTCACCAGTCGTTTTTGGCGAGAACTATTTAAACTGCAGGGAATGCAACTATGAATAAGCTCATCCTACCATCCACAAACTGATGGGTAAACCGAAATTGTCAATAAATGCTTGAAAACCTACCTTCGTTGTTTCACCTCCGAGCACCCAACATAGTGGGCTAAGTGGCTTCCCTTGGCTGAATGGTGGTACAACACTTCATTCCACACAGCCACCAAAATGACTCCTTTTGAGACAGTTTATGGATGCCCGCCTCCATCACCCTCTTCATATGTTCCGGGAAAATCCAAAGTCCAGGCGGTGGAGTCAACACTTCAAGAATGTACCCAACTCTTACAGCAGTTGAAGGAGAATTTGGTTACAGCTCAAAACCAGATGCCACAGCAAATTGATCAACATTGTTCAAAGCGTAGCTTCAATGTAGGAGATATGGTCTTCCTTCGACTCCAGCCATACAAGTAATCATCGGTACAACTTCATGCTCATAAAAAGCTTGTCGCAAGGTTTTATGGACCCTATCAAGTATTGGAACGGATTGGACAAGTGGCCTATAAGCTTGCATTACCACCTTCCAAAATACATCCAATTTTCTCTGTCTCTTGTTTAAAGAAGGTACTGAACAATCGTATTCAGGTCCAATCGACACTTCCTGAGTTGGATGATAAAGGTTCGGTCATCGTGGAGCCTAACAGCATTCTGGACTACAGAACCCGCAATTTCCATAACTGCACCATCACTGAAGTCTTGGTCCAATGGCGACGTCTATAGTAGGAAAAAGCTTTTCTGAAGGGGAAGGGTATGTTAAGACCCCATTCTAATATTATTAATTATTGTTTAGTCTTTAGTCATGTGGTATTTTGGGTGCCTACGCTTACAGGCTCATATGAAGTAACCGTTATGTATTATAAAAAAGACGTTATTTAAATATGTAATGGTTATTATTTAGGAGTTACTAGCTCAGGCCCCCACTTGCATGTGGATGGCAACCCTTGAGAGTTAGGCTTAGGGTTAGCCAAAGTCTTTAAAAGAAACAAGGGGACGAGGCAAGGCATCTCATATTTTGTTGTAATGAAACTCCTGCTTCTAAGGGGGTTGCCCCCTTGAAGAGGCATGCGATTCTGTAATGTGTTCTTGTTTTCTGCAATATAATTTGTTGCATTTCTATTTCGTATTGCAACATTGATAACTTCAAATATATTTTCTGTTATTCTTGCAATATCGTGGGGATGTGCTTTTATTTTACTGCAAGGTTCTTAACATGCTCTAAAATAATTGAAGCTTCTACAATGAAACACGGCCCTGGAAAATGCTCTGAAACCACTTGTTATAAACCTCTTTTCTCATCCACAAATTATTACAATTTGTAGAAATATTAAATAAACAGCCACAATGAATAATCCACATAAATTAAAACAAGACAAATATGTAAATTACTCCAATGTTTTCAATTTATAATTCAAACCCTTAAGGTAGGGCAACACCGTACAATGCTCCTTATTGGAAGGAAGCCACTCCTTAATATCTTAGTATGAGATCCCAACAATACAATATTCTTCTCTTCATCTCTATATGAGTCTTTTGCACACATTATATAATACTCAACTACCTACCACTACCACTTATCCATACATGTGGGATAAATACATTTATGATAATATTATAATATTAAGTACCTATCTTGGGTACCTAAGAATTATGCATTACTCCACAGCAAAGATCAATCCTGCATCACTATTATTAATTATTAGGTCATTCACATATCAAATTATCATTATTTGTCGGTCAATTTCAATACCATGGTAAGTTCATTACAATGATTTGGAGCTACACAACTCATTCCATTCTCTTTATCGTATATACGAAGTACTCTGCCTATTACTGATTCCAATATTGTAGTGGAAGGTGGTATGGCGCTATCTATGATTTTTTTACAGGGTGTCATTGTTATAGAGAATTGTACTGTACTCTTCAATTCCAACATCAATCTCAATGCCCTGTGTGAGTGTGCTTGAGTGTCTCTCAACCTTTTCAACAGGGTACCAAAGCTCTGCCTCTATAGCTTGACAGGAAGCAAATTTTCATGGTACTCAATGTTGGGACTTGGATTTCCAAGTAGTTTACTCCTTCAAGCACAAAAAGCAAAGTTTGGATTTTCTTTCGAGTAGATTAGAAGCATGGAGGCAGATTTCATGCCAATAAGCGAAAAAATAAAATGAAATAAGATTTTTGGAGGCATCTGAACAGAAAACAAGATTTCCATCTGTGTAACCCCTTCTTACACAACAATATTTACGCTGCACCTTTGGATCTAGATTTATTAAGCACATGCAAATCATGGTGACGTTGCATCTCATGCATCTTAAGCTGTTCTGAAAGTAAGCCTCAATGGTACATTCAACAAGCAAGATTTCAGAACTGTTTATCAAACTCCTAAAATCATGTGTCTTCAAAAAATTAGGCTAGACCTGGAACATTTAAATGATGGATAATCAAATACAAAACTAACAGAGCCCTCCAGATTTTTGACATCTAAACTCATAACACCCTCCTGAATTTTTACATCTAAACTAACAACACCCCTTCAGAATTTTCGACATCTAAACTCTTAGACTAAAGCAACGAATAAAACTGAAATTTTAAAGGGCAAACTTCTTAAAAGCCTAATAACACTTTAGCACTGAAAACAATTCATATCTTCCCCATCAAAATGCAAGTGTAAATTGATATAACATCAAAGGAAGGTACATTTTATGAAATAATTCAAACCTTTCCTCTTTGCACACCTTCCTTGGCCAAGGAAACGAGATCCTCGAAGTGTTGCTCTGGGTTTCCACTTTCTTCAAATTCCTGCAGAAAAGAATAATACAACATTGGCCATTCTTTTCGTTCCCTGAGAAAGTATTAAAATAGGCATCCGTTGCAACCTAAGCTTTGCAGGTACAGCTACGTATACTTGTTAGTCATGTTCAATGCTGCCTGAATGACAGTGAAGTGGTCAACTTGTCCTTCAGTATGCCAACTCCTAAGAATTAGAGCGCTCACCAAACCTACTTGTGAGATGCGTAACGTTCAAGAATGGGTTCCTCGTTAGGGAAAATTTTAGTGGCTAATATTGACTGATTGGTATTTAAGGGGGGAGAAAGTTGTTTGACAAATGAAAATGATGATTCAAAGCAGCTCATGCGAGACAATTTATTTTCATCTGAGAATTCTCAGTATTTTCATAAACTTGTACAATGTCTTCAAGAGAGTTGTTAATATTTCTAAACATTTGCCAACTATATAAAATAGAGGATTGAATCCAGAATTTCTAAACTTCAAAAAATGTATGGCTCCTCAAAATGTCTTCTACTCCTCGTTAAGAAAACTGAAAAAAAAAAAAAAGATACCACTTAAAAAAATGGAAAGTAAACAGTCGAGATCTACTTACATTGCATCTTGTAGGATGTACACCTACTGTACAAAAAAGTCTTCCTGTAAAATAAATTGATCAGTATGTAAGGCAAACGCCTACAGCTGTGTTCATACTGATAATTGTCTACATTTAGATGTTGCTGCACCATATCAAGTCTATCAGAATAATATTTGAGCGTGTGAGTGAATAATTTGGTAAATGGGTACCTTACCAAAGCCCGCGTTATGAGCTTCTGGTTAAGGACCTTTTCCATGTGTCAAAGGGTACGAATTTAATGTATTTCATGTCAGAGAAGACAATTTAGCAAAACAGAGAGATGTGAAGTAAAAACCCAGAACAAATACCATCAGTTTCAGCAATGGCAAGTGCCTCCTTTGATTCCTTCAAGGATCCACCGGTGACCTATTTCGCAAAAACCCACAACCCTCAGAGAAAATTTGTATAAACCACAAATCAATCACCCACTTAGCTAATTTTTCTCAAACTAAATTAAATCAGCCACTCAGCAACATTAAATGAACCCAATTCTTATCCAATATCTTAGTCAAATTGCACAAGAGTTCATGGTAAAACCTATGGTTGTTAGATTTTGAAATAGAATAATTTCCCGAGGGGAAAAAAAATATATCCCTTACAATTTCCCTGATGACCCAATTACTTACAGAACAATGAATTTAAATTCATTTTACTCACAATAATTCTATCAACCCCAGCATCCCATGCCCTCTTCAAAACCTCAGCAATATCCCCAACGTGGTATTGCTTCCCATTGTAAATCCCTTTAAACATGCCATCTGTGCCATAAAACACAGACAAATCATCCCTTAACCAGTAATGGAAATTCTTTACGCCATTTTAGCGTATCAATGCTGCTGATAGGTATGTATCAATGCTGCTAATAGGGCTGATTGCTTACCTGTCAGATTGGCAGCAATATCTGCACAGAAGCCAAAACGGAAGTAAATTCACAAGTAAAACCAAGACGAGTATGTGTGTGTGGAGGGAGAGAAATAAAGAGGTGCATATGTAATGTATATATAACTGGACTGTCAATTCTGAACAGCTATTCTTCCCCAAAAACAAATTTGCTTTGTTTTTTTTTTTTTTCTTCCTTACTCCTGAGTAGACAAGGAATAATTTAACAGAGGTTACAAGAAGAAATCCTTGCCTATCATTCTTAGATTACTCATACTCGATAATCCAAGCACGACTGATCTGATACGATGGCAAAAGAGGTTGGTCCGGAGAAAATGTTTGCAATCGAGAGATAATTGACGATTCCTTCGTATTAGAATCTGTTCCTCGAAATATTAATCTGATCTTTTAACTTTGTAATTAAAACATCGTGCATTTTATAGAGGGCTTATGAATCCCTGAATTTCTGGAAAAAAACGATGTATCACATTAAGAAGTACCAATCCTTCCTCAATCAGCAGGGAAAGGGGTAGTTCTTTTCAAATATATTGTGAGTATATCTTCTCTATTTTAGTTTTATGTAAACAGATCAATTATTGTCTATTTGATATTTTTTTGATAGGTAACTGATTATTTACAGCGGTTTTTTGAAAAGGGTCCCAAAACCTTAATTACAGTAATAGCCGAAGCATTAAAATGATAACAAAAATTGGGCCATTTCCGGGGGCCCTGATGACTACAGAAAACGTTATGGCACAAAATAACCTTACAGATTCGTAAGCCTTCAAAAAACAGTAGCGTCAGACAGGGGCGACAACCTCCAGGAACAACAAAAACCAAAAACCTTTAGGCCGCCAAAGGCCAGATGGGCCCTGCTAACTGGGCCCTGAGACATCCTCAAACCGCTCGGACTAGCGTTGGTCCTTGGCAGAGCTGTCCTCCAGCTTACAACAGAGCTCAGTCAGAGCCTTGGTGGCAGAAGAGGCAGCTTGGGCAGCAGTGTTGAGGGATCCGATCGCTGTTTCCAGGAGGCCTCTTAGCGCCAGGTTCTGCAATTTGTCGTCGGACTCGGAGCTGATCTCGATGGGTTCCTGGACCTCTGATTTAGCTTTCTTGGAGCTCCCCGCAGCCCAGCTGGACCCGGGGGATGCCCTTTTGCGGGCAGATCCAGGAGGCGGGGCCCCGCCTGGGCCCTTGCTCGATGTCCTGCATTTGCGGGTTGGCCTGCGCCGCTTCAGAGAAGAGGAATTGTCGGGAGAGGGGGAATCCTTGGCGGCAGGGGAGGCAACGGGAGAATTGGCTTCTTCAGGGGGTGGGACAGATGAGAGGGGGGGAATGCTGTGCAACTGGGGTTGGTTGGCTAGGGCGTGCCTGTAGAGGACAGCCATGAGCCCTTGGTGCATGGGCCGGGAATGATTTCTGCGAGCACGATCAATGGTCAAACCCAGGGAGTAGAAGAGGAAACGCGGAGTGCTGATTAAGGTTGCTCCTCGAAGATGATTAAAGTAGCTTAACAGGCGTTGTTCTGGATCGTCGCAGGTAATGTATTGCATTACCGGGACGATGGCTTCGTCAAAAGGCGTCGGGAGGTGAGAGCGAAGCAGGTTTGCTTTGTCCCACTGATGCTCTGGGAAGCGGGAGAGCTCCTCCTCCCAATTGTGTTTGTCACGCCTGACTACGCGTCCTTTCTCTTCATGGTGGAGGCCAGTGACCTCCGTGAGGAACTCCTTGGAGACCTTGAAATGGAGGCCCTTGACCGTAACTTCGCCTTCATTCCACGTATCCAGGAAACCCTGGGTGATTTCATCCTCAGGGCCTGCGAATTTGCTAAAAAAAGGGGTGAATTTTTTAGCATTGGAAAACAAGCGGGCGGGTTCACTCAACTCAAGGGTAGAAAGCTCCACGAAGACGGTTTTAGATGCCATGGGGGCCGAGCTGACAGGTCGGGGACAGAGGGGTAGAGAGGGCCAGACCAGGGGAGAAGGAGCAGGGGAGGGTGAGCACAGGCAGGACTGAGGGATGGTTCAGCGAAGGGGGGATAAAAGTCGTGCGAGGGGCCTTGGAGGGGGAGCGCCGCCGGCTTTGGAAAGGGGCACACGCGGCTAGAGGCGACACGAAGGTGAAAGGGCTGAGGGGGCGCGCCAGACTGCTGCCACGCGGGGAAGGGAAGGGGCCACTGCCAGAGCGCCAGGTGGCTTACTATGAGCGGGGGAACGTCGGGAGAGAACCGCGTTGGACTGGACCGCGATCGAGCTGGCAGGGCACGGGAATCCGTAGTCACAGCGATCGAAGCGGGAAGGACGGGAGGGTCCGACATGCATAGAGAATTGGGACTGCCAGAGCTGCCAACTAGCCAACGCGGGCATCTATTTGATATAACCACTGGGGTTTTCCACGGAATATTTATTTGAGATTTGAGTTGTTTTGTTTTCTTTTAAGTAATGTTAAATACAATTTTCAAGGGTTAGTGGATTGGTAAGTGAGGTACAAGATTCAAACCCCAGCTTGAGTGGTGTGAGAGGGGGTGGGTGTATGGTGGTTGTGTGTTAAATTTTTTATTGATAAATATAGTTCTCGGCTTTACGAGGGGTCATGAGGGGTCATGGTTGGGAGAAGACTACTCAACCAGCAGGGAAAGGGGTTTCTCACACTAACCAACAAAAAAAAATGGATTGGTAAGTGCTTGTTTGGCCAGGCACTTATTAAGAAGACACCTAAGTTCAAACTTCAGGATAGCATGTTTGCAAAGGTAGTAGTTTGAGCTAAATTCTCTGAGTGTGTACCAAACTAATAACCAAACTGATAACGACGGTACGAATCCCGAGCATCTAGTGGTCCTCTTCACTTTGGGTCAACAATAACAAGGTGGAATAGGTTTGGTGGGAGCAGTCCTTGTGGTTTGAACCTTTAGCTTGCCAGTTACTAAAAATAGTATAGTTGTGACCAACTCTCCTATGTAATAAAAAAAAAGTAATTACAATTTGGGGCACAATCCGGGACCATTCTCTTGGCTATCCTTTCCATGATTCAAATTTGGGTACCTTAGATGCTACCCTTCTCATGATTCAAATTTGTGTGTTTGGATGGGTCCCAATGACATATCATTTTTTTTCCTTTTTAGATTTTGTTAATGTGAAAAACCCTATAAACGACAAGGCACCCCATCCCACCATGACCTTTCAAAAGGGGAGACTAATCTTGTTAATAGGGAATTTAACATACAGTTTCACACACACCACGGTTTGAACCTTGGACCTCCCAAAGAAAAACCTAAGTCCAAATCGTTGATCTAAATGACAGATAATTATTCCTTATTAAAAGGACAATTAAGATTTTATTTGAGTAATAAGAAAATTTTAATATTATGTTGGTTTTAAATTTAGAAGTATGAGTTATAAAAGATTATAAAAGAATGCAAATTATCAATAAACAAGTCTAAAAAAATTGAACATATAAACAAAATTTATAGAATAGTTTTATTGCTTTGAAAAAATAATAAAATGCAATTAATCTGAGAAGAGATGTGAATTTATAACATTGCATTTATTACATATGCTTTTATAATCATTGATGCATTTTTTTATACAATATTTTTGATTTGTTGGAAATCTACTGTATTAAATATAGAAGGTCACTTATATGAAAATGTAGTGGTTACCTTTTATGAGTTAGAAGGTTACCCATAGGTGATTCACCTTTAATGAGTTACGAAGTGTAATTTCATTAAAAATTACATACACGTGACTTGTTCTTTTATATTTTGTCTTTTATCAATGTGTTAGCACGGTTGAGATGTATTTTGGCTATGAAAAAAATTAGTAAATATTTTGTTTTGCATTTGTTAGGGTCTTTGAAGCATTATTTTCTATGGTAACTTGTCTATGATAGAGTTGTCTATTAAACTTGTTGTTCTCCCTCTAGTATTTCCAACACTTCTTAAATGAATCAAAATAAAGTCTCGAACATAAAGTTATACCCTTAATAGTATGATTAGGTTCAAAAAAATAGGTTTCAATAAAAAAAACCATGCCCTAAAATGGTCGCATACATGGATTAGTCATCCCTTTGAAAAGCAATGGTTCTCATGGCATCAACTTTTTGCATAAGGTGCAAAATTTGTTTCTTTATCTTCTTTTTTAAAGTGTTTCCTTTTGTGACCAAATTGTCCTATCTTGATCACTCTATACATCTAAAATGACTATCTTCTAGTGGTCTAAGTCCATGTATCAACAATATAATCATCCTCCATTGGTGCTAAGTTGTTTGGATTGAGTTCTTCAATGTCCAACTATTTAGCTATTATGAAAGTGTCTAACAAAGGTGGATGATAGGGATGGAGAAGTTCAACGGTGAAGAGTGGATGGAAACCAAGATATATGGAAGATTCAAATCAAAGGCATTCTCTCCTACCCTCTTGGTGATATTGTATGATACAAAGTGAATAGGTTTGATCTTCATATGGTATCTTGTAAGTCTCTTTTTGAAGACATAACCATACCTTTCTCCAACCTTGAATTGATATAAGACTCAATGTTGGGCATGGCATTGCTTATATTTTGTCTTTTCCAAGAGGTCATGGACTTGTTCTTGGATATGTTGAGCCTATTCCATAAACTGTGATACCTTTTTGCTTATATATTTTCATTAGGTGAGTACTCCATGGGTTACACGAGGAGAGCTACATTAGTGTGTGCCAATGGTTAGAACTCAAAACAAACATGAAATAGGTTGTGTATAATAGAGCTAGGTAGATATTGATTATACATATGTTGAATGTAGGAGAGACTTTCATCCAATGTGTTTGGATGCTTGGAATTATATATTCAAAGATGTGTAGTCAATTGATTCATAACTTTTATCTAGTAATCAGACTGAGGATGGAAGGTTGTGGGAATGATCAACTTGGTGTCCATCATGCTCCATAGAGTGGACCAAGAAATTCTAAAACATCTACGCTTTATCACATACAATGGATTTTCGTAAGCTAAAGATGAACCACGTACAAACAAAACAGAGCTTGGCAATCTCCTCAGCCATAATAGATTTATTACAAGGAATTATGATAGCTATTTTTGAAAAGCAATCGACTACTACAAAAACACAATCATTAGCATGCTTGTGTTGGAAATTTGAGTTATTTCATGTTGTCATTGATGTCACATGGATCATTGATGTCATATGGATCACATTGGGTATAATTTGGAGAGCATGGATATGTACAGGGATTTTGTGAAAATCAAGACAGACAAAATAAAAGGTTTTATTTAAAAACATGGATGGCAGATTTGAAATGGGTTTTTCTTAAAACCCAGGTTGGGCTTTCGTTTCGTTGAAAAAGGTGCCCTAGTGATGAAGATATTAAAGTTTAAAGTTCAAGTTTAAATTAATGGAGGGCCGACCTATGTGCAATTAATGGAGGGTGGCATATATATACATGTAAAGGTTTCAATTTATTTTGGAAAGGTGGCATATTATATATCATCGGAAAGCTTATTTCGAGGGCTATTTGACTAACTTATTTAGAAGGAGAAATAAGGTGTGTGTGTATAGAGATATTTCTGATTTTGCAAAGGGGTTCCAAAAGTGAAGTTTACCTTGTTCTTTTTCAAGAGGATTAATTCTTTCATGAGGTAACAAGGTATGCAATATTGTGATTTATTTTATTTTATGGTATAAGTGGTTTTGGAAGTGAAAAGGTTATGCAATGTTTTGATTTATTTTATTTTATGGTACAAGTGGTTTTAGGAGAGATAAGGAAGTTGTGCAATTAAAGGCCTTGGTGATGATTATTGAAAAGTGGAGTAATGTTGATTATTTTGTGATCTACTAACCCTTGTGAAGATTGGCAAAATAATTTTGTGATTGTGGCAGATTTACAAAGAGGTTTTTTCATCTTCATAAAAGGTATGGGCACATTCTCCTATTGATTGTTTATGGTGGTTGATTTTTGAAATATCATTGGAGGGAAAAGGATTGTTTGTGGTTTCCTTTTCGAAAGTGGTTGGTTGAATGCTTTAAGGTTTTCTGAATTGAGAGTTGTGTATAAACCTTGTTTGATAAGCATCGTTGTTGAAGCCCATTGGTTGTGAAAGAACTTGAGTTAGAAAAGAACATGAGTATCATTGTCATGTGAGATTTGTGGTTGAGCATTGTTGGAAATATTTGAGTTGGTTGATACATACTTGGACTAGGATTGTGTGAGAAAGAGTTATCCCTTGTGATGATTGGTTGAGTTGAGTTTATTGGGCCTAGTCAAGTGATGTGTGATGTGATTGTTCAAGTTCTATAAAACAAACTATTCCATCATTATATGTTGAGTTGAGAGTGAGTTTAGAACATATTGAGTCTTTAACAATTCTCTTTATGCTTCTATGAGTTGAGTTGAGATTGATTTGGGTTGAGAGTGAGATTAGAACATATTGAGTCTCTAACAATTCTCTTTATGCTTCTATGAAGTTAATTTGAGTTGAGATTGTCATTCATTGTTGAGTTCATTTTGAGTACTACTTGAGCATGATTGATTGAGCCTTTGAGAAGACCTTTGGGATAGATTTGAGGATAGTGTTGGGATAGATTTGAGGACAGTGTTAGGACAAATTTGTAGACAGTTTTGGGCAAGTTTTTGGTGAGCTTGCTAGAGCATAATTGGGCAAGTTCTTGGTGAGCTTGCTAGAGCAAATTTGGGCAAGTTCTTGGTGAGCTTGCTTGAGTAGATTTGGACAAGTTTTGTGTGAGATTGTTAAGCAAATTTGACAAGTTCTGTATGATCTTGTTAAGCAGGTTCTGTGTGAGCCTATTGAGCAGGTTCTTAATGAGCCTATTGACAGAGCTTTGGAGGTGACAGAGTACAGAGGACAAAGTCTTAGTGGATAGAGATCCAACAACCAGACACGGTTGAAGACAGATCTAAGTGAGGAGTCTTCAAGTGGAGAGAGGTTCACCAATTAGTGCGACGAGAGAGACAAAGTCTTCTAGAAGATCACATAGCCAGATCAGAAGGGGAAAGAGTTCTCCTATGGAAGATATCCATGAACTTGAGATTAGGGGATAAACATCTCCTTTGGACAGAGATCCATAAATTTTGTAAGTGGGAGTGATTCCCAAAGAGATTGATTGAGAAAGTTTTAGTAAAATATTTTCTTCGTGGAGTACCTCACATTGGGGGAACCACGTTAAATCTTGTGTCTCAATTGTGTGTGGTGACTTGTGCTCTTGCTTATTACTGCTATCTGAGTTATTAATGCACACTGCTATATTTGGTTATTGCAATTAAGGACATTAATTAATATTGGTTTGGAAAGAAGTAAAAAGTGGTCTTATATTGTTCACCCCCCTGCTCTCAGTATAAGCTTGTGTTCTTCAGCTTGGATGTGGGTAAACCTGAGAGGAAATCCATGGAAAAAGATTCTTATTGAGTGATATTTTTGCCCGATTATGAAAACATGCTCACAGTTAGGATCCTGTCAAAGCTATCCTCTCTTGCAAATAAATAGTTAGTTTCTCCAAGGTTTTGTTTGCTTAATTTCTTAAAATGTGTTTGTATGCTTGTAAAATGTGAAAATGTTGTTGAATACCTTAGAGGTGCAAGTAACTGTTAACAAGGGGCCTATGGTTTGATATTTGATTTAAATTGTGAAAATATTGTTGTTCATGAGATTAATTGCCAAAATGTACAATTAATAATCAAATATTGCAAATAATAAAACTTGTGGAATGCAAATATTTGAATTTTAACCTTAGAAAATGATTTTAATTAAATTTATCTAAATAGTTAATGTTTCCTTACGGGTTCCTATTTGGGTTGAATTCCTTGGTCTTCCTCTGTCACTCTGGCCTTACTATCAGAACCTTGTGGCCCCCATTGGTGAATTTGTCTATTGTGAAACAAATAAATTTTATGCCTCGCCCTCAAAAGCGTTTTTGTGTCAAAGTCGATCTTTCTAAAGACCTTAGGGAGACTTTTGATGTCCAAGTTGGTGACTATAGGTTCAAGCAAGGTGTTGTCTACATAAACCTACCTAACACATCTTATTGTTGCCAATCAACTGCCCATAAGATAAAATATTATCCTTTAATGGCAGACAATATTAAAGTTAAGGAGACAACTATGGCTCCTATTACTACTAGCTATGTCCCTGCTTCCAAAGGGGGGCAAGATGAATGTAAGGTAGTCCAAAAGAAGGGTAATAATGGAAAAAATGTAAACCCTACGACTGCTCCCAGCAGCTTGCCTCAACCCCTTGTGTCTTATGTGCTAGTTGGGCATGGTGTGGTGACGGAGCAACATACCACGCAAACGATGGCACCCAATGCTAGGGCTTCATAGATGGTTGCTAATGTACCACCGACTAGTGCTTCCTTTGCCAAAATTGTTACTTCTTCTGCTCCTACTCAATCTTCAAATTATCTTGTTCTACATATCAATGGGTAGTCTTCATCAAGCTTCACGGAACCTCAACATGATTCTATCAATGGTCAAATATCCCATAGCCCACCACGTGGAGAATTCCTGATTCACTAGGACAAAAGGCATCAAACAGAGTTTTGGAAAGCAGGTCAGGAGCATTTTCTCAATAATATTTATGATTCTCTTTCAAACCTTGAAGATGTTGAAGATGTAGCCAAACATATGAGTCTTGATCGATCTCCATGATTTTTTTATCATGGAATGTCAGAGGGCTGACGGACCCAATCCACAAATACTTGGTTCGAGATGAGATTGCTTTATGCTCCAGGTATTATGGTAATCCTAACTTTTTTTGTCTTCAAAAGATTAAGATTTTTGACTTTATTATACAATGTACTTGCCCTTTTCTATGGTCAGGTTGCTTTTTTATGCCACTAGTCATTCCCCTGGCAGAGGGAGAGTTGTCATTCTTTTGGCAACTAGGTGGAAAGATTATTTTGTCTTGTGGGGTTTGGACCCCTCCAATCACGTAGTTTGGGTTTTACTTGAGGGTTGTGGGCTGTCTTTTGGCATTATCAATGTCTATGCCTCCAATGACGCTCAAGAGCGTTGTAACCTCTAGTGGTAGTGTGATTTTTCTTTACCACCTGTTATTTGGGTTATGTGCGAAGATTTTAATATGACTAAAAATCCTACAGACAAGATAGGACAACTTCCCATGCGATGGGTTATTGGGAAAAGAGAGGCCTGGTACTTCATGAAAAACAAATTGGGTTTGTCAGACCCCAATTCTTTCTTTTCTCCTCAAGATTTTCCTAAAAACTTATGGCATACGTGGTCCAATTTCTAGGCTGACCATGCAAGAATTCTGAGAAGGCTAGATAGAGCCATGCTTTCATATCATGTACAATTTTTCTTTTATAGGATAAATGCTTCAACTCCGCTTGTGGAAACCATTCCTTGTACCACTACTTATGATCATTCATCCATCATGTTTAATGTGCTGATGAAATCCTTGCCTTAGAGGCACTACAAGTCACAATGTTTTTCAATACTTCCTTTATTCAACACCCTTCCATGGTCTGTCATATACGTAGAGTCTGGAATCTAGTTCTTAGACCTACTAGAGAGTTGGGTTGGATAGAATGGTGGAATGATGTCATTTTTTTTGTACAACTATCTTGCTTCGTACTTTGGGGAAAAAGGTGGCATAGTTCAGAAGACATTCCAATGTTGTCCTTCATGATGAGCTTGTTAAAGCTTCTCTTAAGCTTGAGGTTTGTTCATTTAATCCTAAACTTCAGTCTCATGTTGCCCAGCTAAGGCATGAACTTAAACTTGGTAAACTTTATGAGGCTCGGGGAGCTCGAATTAAAGCCCGTCTTCATTGGCTTAAACTTGGTGATAGGGTCACCAAAGAATTTTTTCAAAGGCTTCGCCCTCCCAGGCAAGCTACTCAATTCAAGGCCATTCAAGACAATGGAATAAGGCTTACCTCTCTTCCTGAGATGATTGATGCTTTTGTCAAGCACTATATTAATGTTTTTGTTGTTCAAGCTTTTTCCCCTAAGCAGGAGCAAGCATTGGTAGCTTGTATGGAAATTATACCAGTTAAGGTTTCAAAGTATTAAATATTAGGGTGTGATAAAATACTCTCCCTTATAGATCTGGAGGATGCATTATCTCAAATGGAAAATAATAAAGTGCTAGGTCGGGATGGCTTTCCCTATGAGTTCTACAAGGGTCTTTGGAACTTAGTTGGTCTTGATCTACATAAAGTTTATCTGGAGGCTCTTCCAGTAGGCTCTTTGGGATTAATTATTAACAGGGGCAATATCAAATTCATACCGAAGCAATGGGAACTAGAGTTGATCACTAATTAGAGGCTTATTACTTTGTTGAATGTTAGTTACAAGATCATTGCCAAAGCTTTGGCTCCTCACCTTAGGCCTCTTCTTCCTTTGATAGTCAGATCAGAGCAAACTGGTTTTATTCAAGGAAGGTACATCCTCGACAATGTTCTAGCTATCTAGGAGGGCATGGAATGGGCTCAGATGTCAAACCAAAACATGCTTTTTATTAAGATTGATTTTGAGAAACCTTATGATTGCATTGAATGGAGATTCATTCTTGCTATGCTCAAAGCTTTAGGATTTGGACCAATTTTCATTCAAACTATTGCTATGCTATTCAGAGATGTTTTGATTATTCTCAATCTAAATAATTCACAATATGAAGTAGTGGGCCTTTTTAGGTCTATTCGACAAGGGTGTCCTAGTGCTCCCTCTTTATATGTGCTTGTTGCTAAAGCCTTTGGCTATCTTTTAGCTGATCAAGAATCAGCAGGTCTTATTAAATAAATTGCTCTTTCGAATAATCACGAATAACTTATTAATGGTCACTTTGTCGATGACTCCTTTCTTACTATAAGGGAAGAGGAGCAATCTATTTCTAATGCTCTCTTTTTTTCTTGAACACCTTTTGCACAACCTTCGGTTCTAGCATACAATGGAGGAAGATCTCCTGCTTCAAACAATATTCCTTACCTATGCCACCTTGGCTTCAAGGGTATCATTGGAATTGGATCCCTCTTGGATAAGTTTTTAATTTTCTTGGTATTCCTTTTGCTTTTCAAGGCTCCCCTACTCAGCTTTGGAATTATGTGCTTCAAAGAGTTGAAAAACTTGATTTTGGTTTACTAAGAAGCTATCATTAGCAGGTAAATTTTAGATTTGCTCTAAAGTTTTAGCTGCCACTCATGTATACTATTCCTCTTGTTGGGTTCCTTCACAATCTTGCTATAAGAAGCTTGAGAAACTCCTTTGTGATTTTCTTTGGAATAATTCTTCTGAAACAAAGGGATTTCATAGAGTTGCTTGGGATATTTATTGTCTTCCTAGAGAATCTGGTGGAATGGTCCCACTGGACTGTAGACGATAAGGTATAACTCTATGTGTGAAGTGGGTGGTTAGGGATTTGAGGGGAGCTGAAGCTTGGAAAGTTTTGGTTCGATATTTCCTTTGGTCTTCCCTTAAACCGTAGAGCATGGAGAGGTTGGATTTTCCCTCTCTCATTGTTGCTATGATTTTTGTTAAGATTTCTAGTTTCTTTGTTATTAAAAGTATATGGAAAGCCTGGCAGTAGCTCACTCCTTGGATCTATTAGAGAGGAGATGGCTTTCTTAAAGGCTTATCCATCAATTCTATGAATATTTGGTGGTCCCCCATGTTTCTTCATCAAGGTTATCCCTTAGCTCGGGTGTAATGGATTCATGCTCAATGGTTTTTTAAAAAGGGTATTGTTACAATAGTTGATTTCTTTTCTCACAAAACCAGGGATTGGATCCCATGGAATGAGTTCAAATGCACCTTCACGTTGAATGGTGCTTATGATGTTGTTATTGCTCTCACCCCTTTTTCTATGTTGCACAAGATTGGTGTGCGCTCGCAACATCCTTGGTGGTCAAACTAGAGATGGCATGTTGACACTCCTTTGCTTAATTATAAAGCTCGTTTGTTGTATAAATGGTTATATCCTCATATTCCTTTGGTGCCTAAGCTCAATCAACATTGAGACTTATTTTCTATAAGGACTAGATGGAATTATAGATTTCAAAATGTTTAGGCTACTTATGTTGAGCCCAAGCAATCTTTTTTGCATGGAGCTTGTTGTGTTAAGGCTTTCCCTTGGGGGAATTTTTGAAGCACCTTGGAATTCTTGATCCTAAATGTCCTTTTTGTGGTGTTCCCGAGTCTTGTATTCACCTTTTTTGGAATTGCAAAAGATCTAGGCAAGCTTGGGAATGGGTTCTTTGTTTTTTTTTCCCCATTTACAGCTGCAAGAGTTTCTTGGCCCCAAGCTCTTCTTGGGAACTCTTTTACTTTGTCTCTCTCTCTTTTTAAAGTTTGGTAGGTTTTTAGGATTAGCCTACTCTTTCATATTTGGAAGGCCCATAACAAAATTGTTTTTAAACAGTATACACCTTTTGTCACATTTACTCATGCTAAAAAATTAGAAGTTTTTAATGACATGTGGCTACAAATATGTACTCAAGCCAGCAAAGTTGCTATGAAGTTGGATCATCTGTAAGTTCTTCTAACGCATGGGGCCAATGCTCCATGTACAGTCAATCAGATCCCCCCAAAGCACTCTTCTCATGAACGTTTTTGATCCCGCTCTCATCGCCAACCTTTGTCATATGCAAGAAGTAGACAAGCACTGGTCCCAACCCTCACTAGTCACGAAGTAGCCTAATGTTGACATTGCTTGTCTATCCCACTAGGATTGAGGTGGGATGATGTTCAACCAGTTTCACCTAGACCAGTTGTTGGTTGGAGCGATGTGGGTACTAAAGGCCTTAATCACGATGCAGAGGGGTGGATTCCCATCCCATAATCACTAGTAGTTTATGCAAGACAACACGCCAAGGCACATTACTCCATATGATATGCTTTCTTTAATGTAATGATCATCAATGATCATGATTGGTAAACTTGTGTTTTGTTGGCGGCTTTGTTTACTAACCCTTTTCAATGAGGGTTAGTTTGATTCCCCATGGGGTGTGTTAACCCATCCACTTTTTTTATTGTAAAGGCTTTTATCTTAATTTAATATAAATTTGCTTTTTTCATCAAAAAAAAATATTTGAACTTTAATTATTATTATTTGGAAAATTTAATTAATTAAAACCCTAATGTCTATTTCAAATTGTGTAATGTCAGGAATTTATTAAAATGAAATAAACATTTACCCTAATATGAAAAATTAAAACTTTGCATAAACTTTAGGGTTTTGATTTTTTTCTTGTTAAATAAAATAAAAGGGCTTAGGGTTAGAAAAATAAAATAAAATGAAATGAAAAATAAAACATAGGTTACAAAATTTTAGATTTCCATCTAGAATCTGCAAAAAAAGATAATGTGAAACATAACCTGATTTAATCCAACCAGAATTAACACAATTCAAATTAAATCGGGTGCAATCTTCAAGGAAATTGATTAATATATTCAATCATTTAAAATGAAAATACCATCTGCATGCATATTTTTCACCACAATAAAATGAATATATTATGAATGAAATCTTCTATTAATGCTTTTCTTTAGAATACCTTTGTCAATCAATTACATAGATGAAATATTCTCTGACAAGCAACCTGGGAGGAAACCTTTGGTGATGGCAAACTTCTATTTTCTCTTTCGCTCGTTCAAAATTCTTCTGACCCCTTTCATTGCTTTTCAATGACTAATTTATAACTTATAATTTTTTGTTGCTTTCGTTTCGCAATAGTTGTTGCAACAATTTTATAACCATTCACCACTGAACTTCGTTTTCATTCGTTTATATTTCTTTTGCCTTTATCATGAAAATATAACAACTCTCTTTATGCATAAATATTTCTTCCTCTACTTTAGAAAAAAGTATTTAAATTTTATGAATACAACAATTATATTTATTCTTCAACAAGCTTTTTCTAGAAACTACGTCTATCCTTGGGTAAAGCTATGTGTTATATCTCATATAGTAGCAATGGTAGTGTGATACGTGTTGAGAAAAGTGCAGCAAATAGTATTGTCATTGTTGTCAACATAGTCAAACAAATTTATTGATGCAATGGACAAGAGTTTATTGAACAGCAAGGTGCAGCCAAAGTACAATGGATAGGAGTTCAGTGTTGAGCAAGGTGTTGCAGGAGGATTGTCATTGTTGTCAATACAGTCAGTTAGATCTAATGATGCAATGGACGAGCAGTTCAGAAGTCACTCAGATGCAAAGGATAAAGTTCAGAAGTTAGTCAGATCATGAGTCCTTAAATGATAGATGCACAGAAACAGAAAACATAATTCATAATGAGAAGAAGTCTTCAGATCCTGAGATGTCAAGAAGCGAAAAGGTTTTTTTGTGAAAACCAAGGCAGTCAGAATAAAAAGTTTTATTTAAAACCATGGATAACAGATTTGAAATGGGTTTTTCTTAAAACCCAAGTTGGCTCTTTGTTTCGTTGAAAAAGATGCCCCGGTGATAAAGATATTTAATTTTAAATATTTAGTTTAAATTTTAAAGGTTTTTTGTGAAAACCAAGGCAGTCAAAATAAATTTTTTTATTTAAAACCATGGATAACAGATTTGAAATGGGTTTTTCTTAAAACCCAAGTTGGCTCTTCGTTTCGTTGAAAAAGATGCCCCGGTGATGAAGATATTTAATTTTAAATATTTAGTTTAAATTTTATTTTATTTAAAATTTAAATTAAAATATTAAATTAAATTAAAAGGGCCGACATGTTACTATTTCGCGGCAATAAGCTACGGGAAAGTGACGAAGGTGGAAGAAGTGTTTGAGATCGACAAAGTTAAATGCGGGCCGACGGATTTTAGGGTTTGGCAGCTGACAAATTCTAGGGTTTCTCAACCGACGTTCTTTTAGGGTTTGTTCCTAAAACTTCTTCTATAAAAGCAAGGGTACTTCGAGTTTGAAATGTGGGGTATAAAGATAAAGTGCGAATGCGAGCATAGTGTTTGTAAAAGTGAAGTTCGTGTTGAGCAGAGAGCAGAATGTGAAACGACACAGAGTGTGCGAAGCGTGTGCAGAGAAAGCAGAGTGTGCGAGAGAAGCGCGAAGGGCAAAGTTGATTGCAAAGTCTGACTGTAGCAGTGCAGAAAACTGTGTGAAGTGATTGTGCAAGAGAGAGTAGAGTGCACAGAGATTGCAAAGGTGATGTAGACCAGTTAGAGTCTTGCAATAACAAAGGTATATGTCAAAAAAAAATTTATTCAATATTGAAGTCCAGTTGGTGCTGGCAAATTAAGGGGTTGGTGCCTCTTTCCAGTTGGTGCTGGTAAACAATTTGTCCAGTTGGTGCTGGCAAATTAAGGGGTTGGTGCCTCTTTCCAATAGGTTCTGGTAAAATAGGAGTTGGTGCTCCATTCCGTTGAAGCAGATAAAGTTAAGGGGTTGGTGCTCCTTCCAGTTGGTGTTGGTAAAGGATTATGTAAAGTTGTAGCTTTGCATTGACTGGATTTGGATGGTAGTCCAAGCAGTATTTTTGAGGAGTAGCCACATTGGTGAACCTTGTTAAAATGATGTGTTATGTGTGATGCTTTCTTGATGCATTTAGTATCTCTTTTATCTGCTTTAAACTGCTGCTAGTTTTATAATCTAATTATTTTAGAAGTTTTTAAAGAACACACTGATTCACCCCCCCTCTCAGTGTCATTGTGATTACAACAATACGTCTATAATCCAGTAGCTTCGAGCTTCACCTCTATCCAACTTTTCAAGGTCCCTCTATTTTTTTCATTATATCACGTAGTATACACCCAAAGCTTCTTTAACCAGATTGGCATCTATGCAGTTTATTTCTTTTTAGATTTTTACCTCCTGTGTTTACTTCTCTCCATTGTTGGAATTTGGATGAATTACAATCCCTACCATATCCACCTTGCACCCCATTGTGTGTAGCTTGCATGCGTTTTAAAATTTTAGACGTTTAGGATTGCCCACAAAGATCTCCTTAGGTAGATTTTAGATCTACTATCCCCAACAAAAGTTCTTTCTAATGTTGTCGAGCTCCACAAGAAATTATAGATCAAAGCACGAATAGAGGCACTTTGCATCCACCATTGAACAACGATGACCAATGTGAAATTGTTGGCTCCTCTTTTCTAAATAAAGGGAAAATTACTTTAACTTATGAAACAGTGTCCTGAGTATTACATGTTCAAACCACTTCCACCTCATAAAAGATAGCTTTGCATGATTCCTTCATCCATGAATTTTGCTGTGAGGGGATGAAACATATATTTTCTATTTGAATACAGTCCATTGCCAAACCTGAATTCATTCTCTTGTTCTCTACCACCAAATGTTTAGACTGCATTTTGAACATGGCTATCACAGATTATCTAAGTAGTGAAAATGGTAGAATCAAAGGTTTTTATAATTTCTTTACAGGGAGCATGCCCAAGTACCTTCGATTTCGCTTTATTTTGCATCCATATTATATCGTCTTCGAAAACACTGAATAAGGTGTATGAGGAATTGATTGCTCTGATGGTAAAAGATATTTGACTTGTGCAAAACTACTAGTTTGGTTTGCTATTTTCGTCATCTTTTACAATGAGCACACATTGAAGTATTTTGAAGACATGACAAGTTTCGAACACGTCTTGCACAATTGTGAAATGCATTGCTTATGTTGCACCTTGTTTATCATATTTGTTCTCATCTACTATCCACACATGTATCCATATTGCATAGTACGTATGCACATTGGTTCTAATATTGTAATAATACCAAAGTATACATCAGTTCATCCATTGGTCATGTCTATTCATTGATTATTTCATTTATTTATATTTAGTTAGGTTTATTGAATTAATATCATCTATCATCGTATATTTCATTTGTGTACTCTGTAAGAGACTTCATCCTCTCTAAGTGGCTATAGGACTCTGCCCTCCTTAAGTGGATATAGGACTTCGCCCTCCTCAAGTGGCTGGATTTATTCGAATTTCTAATTGAGCAATATGTATCCTTGCAAGTGGTATCAGAGCGAGCGCTCCTAAAATTTGTGCAAATTTTTTTCAGTTCAAAAGAAAGCATTATTAAAACCCATATGTGTTTGAAACCAGTGAATTATGAACCAGGTAGTGTCTTGCTTTTCTTCAACATAGAACAAACATATCGTACCCGAGGAATTACCAACAAGGTGTTCATCCAATTCTTTCATGTGTCATTCGAAGGAATTAAGCAACATCTCAAATGCCAAAAACATCGCATAAGGACGTCTTCAATTTATTCACTGTAAAGCATGTCAGATTTTTGCAAATCATTTGTTATATCCTATAAACGTTCACACCAGACACAATACAATTTAAAATCATGGTAAAGCACATCAGATTTTCGCAATAAAATTTATTCACTGTAAAGCATGTCAGATTTTTACCAATCATTTATTGTGTCGTTCAAAGGAATTAAGCAGCAGTTATAAAATTTGAAATCATGACAACAAGACGAGTGTTTTATAATTGATATATAATATTTTTATGACCACGATTATTTAATTCAGTGTCGTTGGTAAAAGTTTAATAGGCTTAATCCAACAACGATGAAAGGTCCCAAGTTACGTATAAACAACACACAATATTTTAATTTTGAAGGTTAAATCAGGCCATAAAACCCTAATTCAACGCTCGAACAAGATCATACCACATGACCATAAGATTCACATAGTCTGACAAGGCATTGTATATGTGACACATAACTTTCAACAAGAACAGAATTCAGGCGTTCGCGTTGGTTGATGACAGTCACAACAGTCGCCGAACAATCGCGACATAAATAATAACATCAAAACTATTTTTTATTTATTTGTGGAAAACATCCCAAAAGGGATGCCACTTTCGGGTAAGACCCAAGGAGGCAGGGGTATCCATTCCGCAAAAAACATCCAGGACTCGGACTTGGCCTACCACCTTTGACATACTCAAGGAGCAAACAAACACACAAAACCAATTTAAAAATAAGTAAATAACAACAAAAATAATAAAATAAAATAAAAAACATGCTCCTTGAGTGTGTCAAAAACAAAAGCACAACCAAACACGCACAATGAGATAAAAGAAACCACAACACAAACCACATAAAAAAACACAAGAACCACATAACAAAACACAAACAAGACAAAAACAATAGAACACTACAAAGAAATAACCCAAAAAAAACATGAAAAATAAACACAACCAAAACCTAAAAAATTAAAAAATAAAATAAAAATAAAAATAAAAAACAACCAACAATAGACAAAAAACAAAAACAAAAAACGTAGAAAACACTCACACATAAAAACACGAAATAACACAAACAAAGAGAAACCCAAGAACAAGAACGAAAAAAACACAAGAACAATAACAAAAAACATAAAAAAAAAAAAACAACAAAAACACAAGAACAACAAAAAACAACACAAAGAACACAAAAACAAAACAAAATAAAAAAACCCACCCACCTTAAAAAACTAAACAAAAAAAAACAAAAAACAAAAAAGAAATAAAAAATGAACAAAACAATGACCTATCTAGACCAGAAGACTATTAAGGCAAGAATCAACAGAGGAAACAAAATAAAGAATAGAATGAGCTAGGGAACTAAAAAAAACTTAATGAACCAAAGAGAAGCAAAAAAAAAAGAGGAAGAAGAAACTAGGTACCTTCAAAACTGGAGCCATCCAAAGAAATGATAAAAAGAAGAGCTTCCCTAATTTGAGAAGCCCACCATATAGGAGGGTGGCCATAACAAGTAAGATCACCTTTGTCCAAAGCCCAATTAGCTAAAGCATCAACACTCTTGTTTTGATCTCTGACCACATGATTGTAATCAACTTTCAAAAATCTCATCTGGATTAACTGAATCTTCTCAATAATTCTTTTTATTCTCCAATCCACCTTATGATTCTTAGAAGGATTCTTCAAGAGATTAATCATAAGTTGAGAGTCAAACTCAACTAACACCTTTTCCCATCCAACCTTAGTAGCCTCCTAAAGGCCTCTGAGGATACCATACCCCTTAGCAAGGTTATTGAAAAGAATACCCAAATTCTCAGCAAAAGTAAAAACCAGGGAGCCATCTGAAAGTCTACCAATTCCTCCCACACTCGATTTTCCAGGGTTCCCTCTAGAGGCTCCATCAGTATTGAATTTTCCAAAATCCTTAGGAGGAGGTTGCCAATTTCTATTCCTATCCATCTTACTAATACTCACATTCCCTTTAAGTTGGTTGCCCTTAGAAGGTTTAATCTTCAATATTTGCATCACTTGCTCCCATATTTGGTGGGAGTTTTGGGGGTGATTAAGGAGATGATGGACTGATTCAACTAAGTTGGCTATGGTATTTTGCCAAATATAGTGAATATCCTTCCTATCTTGATTAAAAATTTGGTTGTTCCTTTCATTCCAAATATTTCAAAGAAGAATGGTAGAACCCATCCAAACTAACTGCCTAATAAAATTATCAACATCCTCTTGATTAGGCCAATCCCTCCAAAGTTGTTCAAAAGTAAAAAAAATTGGACCATTGTAAGCCAAGTAAAGTGGCCATTCTCCTCCACAGCTCAGAGGCTAAAGTACACTCAATAAAAAGATGGTTGATATTTTCTACATTCTCTTCACACATTTCACATCTAAAAGGGCCATGAAAACCACGCTTCATAAGTTGCTCACCAGTAAGCACCCTACGATGCAATAAAAGCCAATTAAAGAACCTCACCTTAGGCCAGAGCTTTTGAGCCCACAATCGAGAAAAGATGTCAGAAGAATGGTTGGCATTATTATGGCATAAGGTCAAATAACCTTGAGCAATTGAATACTCACCCTTAGTAGTGTTGTTCCATCTAAAACAATCTTTTTCATGGGACCAAGAGAGGGATCTCATATGAAGGATGCCTTGGATATTTTGTCTTTGTCTTTCTAGGATTTGAATAGGCCAGTCCTCAATAGGGATCCAATATCTACCAACCTTTGAATTACCAGTATGGTACCGACGGTAATTAGCCACCTTTATCCAATTAGCTCGGTGAAGCTCCTCCATCCAAGGCCTCCAATCGGGAAACTGAGTTATCAAAGGCTTGTGACCATCCCAAGAATTTGTCCAAAAATTTGCATGTTGACCATTATGAATGATCCAAAATAATTTTTTCTTTATCAAATCCTCACCAGTCTTAAGAACTGCTAAAATGGGAGAACCTTTGGTAGGAAGTTGATAGCGAACAAGGTCTTAAGAACTTTTGTTCTCAACATATTTAGCATAGATATTATTGGCCCAAAGAGCATTGGGGTTATGAAACATCCTCCAATATAATTTAGCAGCTAAAGCTTTGTTGTTAGTAATTGAAGACCGTAATCCTAACCCCTCTTCACTCTTAGGAAGACATAAAGTATCTCATTTCACCAAGGCCTATTTTCTTTTCTCCTTAGTACCACTCCAAAGGAAACGATGACTGATTTGATCCAATTCTCGAAGAACAACCTTTGGGATATTCAAAACGGAAGAAACATAAATAGGAATAGCTTGAAGGACTGATTTTACCAAGGTGATTCTACCCCCGGAAGAAAGCCACTTGTTGGTCCACTTTCCAATTTTCTTCTTGACTTTGTCCAACAACCAATTCCAATCTTTATTTTTCTGCCTTTGAATATTTATGGGAATACCTAAATAAGTGATTGGAAGAGAGGTCTTCTTATATCTTAGTTTATCCAAGACCATGGATTCCTCGTCTAGCAGAGCGAGTGAAAGAAAATAACTTTAGATTTGTCTTCATTGATCAACTGCCCAATAGCCTTAGAAAAACAACTAATGATTTGCTTAATATTAGAAGCTTCCTTAATTGTAGCTTTACCTAAAATAGTAGAGTCATCCACAAATTGAAGATGAGAGATCAGGTCTAGCTCCATGAGCAATGGTAACTCCCTTAAGGGTTTTGTTTTCCCTCTTTTTGGTTATAGTCCTACCCAAGCATTCAGCAAGAATGATGAATAAATAAGGGGATAGCGGGTCACCTTGCCTAATACCTATGGAAGCTGGGAAAGACTGAGAAGGCCTGCCATTGATAAGAACTAAGTAGGAAATTGAAGAGATACATCCCATAATCCAATCCATCCAATCCTTAGAGAAACAAAATTGCCTCAAAAATTTGATAAGGAAGTGCCAATCCACTCTGTCATAAGCTTTGGATAAGTCTAACCGAATGAACATGGAAGGAGAATTTTGCATATCCATGGAATGGATGGCTTCTTGAGCAACAACTATCTCATCTACTATTTGATGTCCTTCCACATAACCCCTTTGCTCTGGGGAAATAATCTTATGCAAAAGAGGCTTCAACCTTTCTGCCATGACATAAAGCAATAGGTCTAAAAGCTGAGATATGATCAACCTCTTGAGCTTTTGGAACAAGAGTAATCTAAGTTTTATTGATAACCTTCAAAATTTCATTGGCTTTCCTGGCTTCTTCCACCACCTCTAATAAATCAACATGAAGAATATCCCAGAAATCTTGGTAGAACTCAATAGGAAAACCATCATGACCTGGGGTTTTCCATTTTTGCATTTTAAAAACTACTTATTGAAGCTCATTGATAGTAACAAGAGCAGTCAAAATAGAGTTCTCCTCAGAAGTGATAAGAGAAGGGATTGCTTGAAGAACATTATATTGTGAAGCTGAGTCAAGGGGAGTAGCAACAAAAAGATTGGAAAAGTAATCAACAATAGAGTTCATGCCATCCCAAGTATAAACAACATCTCCAGAATCTAATTTTAAGGAAGAAATAAAGTTGTGAGATCTTCGATCTAGAAGAGATTTGTGGAAGAAATTTGTGTTTCGATCTCCTTCTTTGAGCCATTGAATTCTAGATTTTTGCTTCCATAAGATTTCATCTCTTTTTTCCCATTCCTCTAATTGAGTTGTGAGTTTAATTTCATCTGCACTTCTCTTCTCTGTGAGGCCATCTAAACGGATTTTCGTATTCAAATTTTCAAGATGAGCAATAACTTCATGCTTTTTTTATGAACATCCCCAAACTCTTTCCATTTCTAAGTCTTGATTTTGGATTTAATGTATTGCAATCTTTTGGCAAAACAGAACATCTTAGTCCCATGCCTAGGTTTACCTTCCTTCCACCATTGTTGCACATGAGGTATGAAGGAAATGTCTCTAAGCCACATTAATTGAAAATGAAAAGGAGAGAATTGTTAGTCTTACAATGACACTGAGTGGGGGGGGGGGTGAATCGATGCAGCTCTTTAAACTTGAATTTATAGCTCTTAATACCGCAACAATTAAAACTTATTACTAGATACAACAAGTATAACAAAAGAGCATCACACAACACAAGATTTAACGAGGTTCACCAATGTGGCTACTCTTCAAAAATTGACTGCTTGGACTACCATCCAAATCCAGCCTTTGTAAAGCACCAACTTTACAATCAATTTACTAGCACCCACTATAAGGAGCACCAACCCCTTATTTATCTGCACCAATAGAAAGGAGCACCAACCCCTTATTTATCTTTGTTTTTGCAAGACCCTGACTGGTATTCTTCACCTTTGCATTCTCTGCGCACTCTGCTTTCTCTTCACAATCACAACAGCACCTGGTCGAACTTCAACCTTTTCGCTCTCTGCGCAATCACTTCGCACACTCTGCTTCGTTACAGTCAAAATTCACGATCGTCTTCTCCCTTTTGCGCACTCTGCTCTCTTTGCGAATTTCACACTTAGCACGATTTGACACGACTTGCTCTCTATGCACAACGACCGTATTTCACACACATTCGACTCCATCTTCAATTCTCCAAACAACCCTCCTTTTATAACAATATTTTTATGATGAAAACCCTAATCTTAGTCGACTATAAATCCTAATCTTAGTCGACTTTCATAACAACTGTAAACCCTAATTTTAGTTGGTTGTCATCGGTCTTCGTTGGCTTCAAATCAAGATGTTCGGTTTATCTATCGCTTGATGATTTCATTCTGGACAGACCCTGTAACCGCCATACTAACTTTTGATCACTCTTTGTATTTTAGCAGTATGAAATCACTCTGTGACTACCCCTGTAAATGCCGTAGTGATGTCGGTCCACTGTCATACTTCTCATTTCAGTCGGGTTCTCCTTCTTGACTTGCGCATTTACAACCTGTCGCGAAATCGTGACATTTTTGCCTCTGTAGCTTCTTTTGTTGCTGTTGACACGAAAATACATGTCGCGATATCGTGACACTTTCACCTCCGTACGCTTTCTCTATTCTTTTGTCGCGATATCGTGACATTTTTGCCTTCGTAGACTTCGTCTTTTCTTTTGTCGCGATATCGTGACATTTTTGCCTCCGTATACTTCGTCTTTGCTTTTGTCACGATATCACGACACTTCTGCTTCCATAGACTTCGACTTTGCTTTTGTCATGATATCGTGACACTTCTGCCTCCGAAGTCTTCTTTGTTGGAAGTTACATTAGGTAAAAAATGTTTTTACCACAGTGAAAGGGTGGACTTACCTTTTACCTCATGGACGGCGGAGTTTGGACGGCATGGGCGGCAGAGAGAGAACTCAAATTCAATTTCCTTTTCTTCTTTCCTCCCTATTTTCCTTCTCCCTATTCTCTTTCCCCTAAGTTAGGCGTATGGTTAATTAGCTCCTATTTAAACTTTGTAACCCGATTATTATTGTTAATGGTTAATGCTCATTTGATTTTTATTGTTTCGACTCTTTGGTTTCTAACCCTAAGCTCCTGATCTCAATATCTGGTATCAGAGCAGGTTGGAAGCGAAGCTGGTGGGCGTTGCCGAGGCAGGCACGGATCTCGAGGAGGAGGTCAGCCCGTAGCACGTGAACCGAGGTAGGCATGAATCTCGAGGAGGTCAGCCTAGCCTGTAGCATGCGAACCGAGGTGACCCTGGAGGCACGTGGATCGAGGAGTCAACCCTGGAGGCACAAAGATCGAGGAGCGGACAGAACCAGAGACGTGGACACGTGGCACGACCAGACCAGACCAGACACTGACACGTGGCGTGACCAGACAAGAGCAGACCAGACTGACACGTGGCGCGAGGAGGCACGACTTGCGCGGGGAGGCAAAAGGCAGTCCCGATTGCCCGTAGGCAATCGAGAATCTACCGACGACGTTAGGCTTTTAAAGCCTACAAAAACATCCGCACAACGGATGTGGGACTAAAGTCCCAGTTTTTTAATCCTGTAGCTAGCGCCGACAGGAAATAAAAGGAAGGACTCTTCCTTCCTTTCCCGTCGGATACGCTAGCCCGACTGGCTATTCGGGCCAGCGTTAAGTTGAGGCGCGGGAGGTCGCGGGGTCGAACCCCACGCGCGCCTAACAAAGTTTTTTTTTGCTTATAAAATATAATATATATTTTTTATTTTCTTTTAATCATTTTTAATTTTATAAATTTATATTATATAGATAAATCTTTTAAATTTTTTTTAAATTTTTATCTATAAAAATATATAGTTTATAAAATTTTTGATTAAAACTAAAAAAATTTTTATATATATTAAAATTTTTTAAAAGAAAATCTCTAGCATTCTCTTTCAAATTTGATTCTTAGAACTAGAGAAAAATTATTTCCTAAGAGGAAATAGATGTAAAAGTTTTTACGCTTTGACAGGTAAAAACTTAGAAAAATTTCCTAAGAGGAAATTGTTGTAAAAAAGAAATTTCGGGGAAATTTTCTTTAAAATATCTAGATGATCAGATCTGGTGGGTGTTATCATGCTCTATGTAGTTTGTTACTAAGAACAAACGCAGAAAATTTTGACGAGCATGTAAGAACGCTTGGACTTAACACTGTATTTTCACAATTACAAAATGCAGTAATTGCAAATCAGCGAAATCCTGAACTAGGCTACGAAGCAGATTCAGAAGATAATTCTTTTGGAAGCAGATTTGAACAATCCGAGTCAATACCAATTGCTCCAGTAGAATCGGAATATACTCATTATAGTAATTCCATTGAAATTATTGAACCAGATTCACCGTAAATCATCTTAATCGATGACGACGAGGAAGAAGTTGCAGACAATTTTGTGCACCAGGATATAGCAGAGTCTCATCAAGCAGAATAAAGCCCTTTGTGAAAAGTTAAAATCAAGCAAGGCTTGATCTTTGTAATTTTCTTTATTTTCTTGTAATTGCACAATAATAGTAGTTTTTTGTTATTGTTTGTAATGGCATCAAACTACAATCTACCCATCCCTGAATTTGATGGGGATGATTATGAGTACTGGTCCATCAAGATGAGGACACTACTCATTGGAAAAGGCTTATGGGATATTGTCGAAGATGGCTACACAACTCCAACGGATTGGACTACTTTGAATGCAGCAGACAAGAAAACCCTAAAGGAAGCCCAGAAAAATAATTCTTCCGCCCTATCCCTACTTCAAGCGGCATTAGTTAAAAGTATCTTTCCTAGGATTGCATCAAGCACAACTGCTAAAGATGCATGGAAGGCCTTACAAGAAGGTTTTCAAGGAAATGATAAAGTGAAGCAAGTCAGGCTTCAAACACTGAAAAGAGATTTTGAAAATCTTAGAATGAGAGACAATGAAAGAGTCGGAGATTACTGTGTAAGAGTTAAAGCAGTAATCGATATGATGCAAACCTTGGGTGATGACACAAAACCTGAAATAGTGGTGAAGAAAGTGTTGAGAACACTTCTTCCTAAGTGGAATCACATAGCAATCATAATCGAAGAATCAAGAGACCTTTCTACTCTCACGTTTGATAACTTAATAGGTTCATTAACTTCTCATGAGGAGAGGTTACAGGGGGCACCTTCCACAAGCTATGGAGGTGAAGACAATGCCTTCACTTCAAACGAAGCCGCAGGGCGAGGACAAGGAAGAGGAAGAGGCAGAGGACGACAACAGAGAGACAGAGGCCGAGACAACTCAAGAGGAGCAAACTCCTACAAAGGAGGAAATCAAAACAGAGGACAAAATCAGAACAGAGGAGGTAACCAAAATCAAAGCGGCAATCCAGGCCGGAATGGAAATCAAGGACGAGGAAGCAACAAGTCCAAAACAGCATGTTTCAATTGCGGTAAACCAGGACACTTCGCTCGTGACTGCTGGTCGAAAACTTCACAAGGACAAAGCGATCAATACGGTTCCTTCTATGGAGAAGAAGAAGACCCCTCAAATATTTTTCTTTCATATGGACAATCAGATCACAATCTAGATGATACATGGATTCTAGATACTCGGTTGTTCCAATCATATGAGTGGCAAAGAAGAACTCTTTGCTACCTTAGATTCAAATTATAAATCCCATATTAAGTTAGGGGATAATAAGACATTGCAAGTAGAAGGCATTGGAGCCATGGAGGTTCCAACAAAAGAAGGCCTTAAAAAAGTGAATGACATTTATTTTACTCCCAAGCTCCAACACAATCTCCTCAGTGTTGGGCAAATGATGGAGAGGAATTACAAACTTGTTTTTGATGAAGGTAGATGTACCATACTTGATAAAAACAATTGTAATAGAGTCATTACACAAGTACCTATGACAAAAAATAGGTTATTCCCTCTAAAATTTGGTGAGCCAGGGGGAGCACAACTTGCGAATGTAGCTATTTCAAATCCAAGTGTACTATGGCACTTGAGATATGGTCACCTTAATTCCGCTAGCTTGAAAATGTTAACTTCACAAGCTATGGTGACAGGACTACCAAAGATTTCAGATCACAAGAAAGTATGAGAAGGTTGTGCTTTGGGAAAGCACTCCAGATCAAAGTTTCCTAAAAGACAAGCCTGGAGAGCCAGTTATCCTCTTCAGCTAGTGCACTCGGACATCTGTGGTCCTATGCAAACAAAAAGTCTAGGAAACAATTCATATTTTCTAACTTTTATTGATGATTATTCCAGAATGTGCTGGATTTATTTTCTGAAACATAAAGATGAAGCATTTGATTGCTTCATAGATTTCAAAAATAATGTAGAAAAGCAGAGTGAATATCATGTAAAATGTCTAAGGACAGATAGAGGAGGTGAGTACTCCTCAAATGAATTCTTGCAATACTGTAGAGAGAATGGGATTAAAAGGCAGTTCACTACTGCCTATACTCCTCAACAGAACGGTGTGGCAGAGCGAAAGAACCGCACCCTTGTAGAGATGGCAAGAACTATGCTACAAACAAAGCATCTAACACACACATATTGGGCAGATGCTGTTAGAACCAGTGCATACATAATAAATAGAAGTCCAACTTCTAGTTTAGATGGTATCACTCCTTATGAAGGATGGTACGACAAGAAGCCAAATGTAAAGCATTTCAAGATATTTGGTTGTTTAGCCTATGCACATATTCCAGAAGAGAAAAGAAAGAAGCTTGATCCCAAGAGTCAAGCATGTATATTTGTAGGGTACTGTGAATCCACAAAAGGATACAGACTCTACAATCCAAAGACCCATAAAGTAATTATTTCAAGAGATGTAATTTTTGATGAAGGGGGAGAATGGGGTCATCAAAAATTTGCTAATGTAGAATCTGATTCAGCCAGTTCTTCACAGGTACAAATTAAGAATAGCAGTGGTACCCCACCACAGAGTCCTCAAAATGAATCTTCTTCGAGTACATCGAGTGGTACACCAAGTCCTAGAAGAAGTCCTTTGAAGGCACCACCAAACTCTCCAAGAAGATTTCAGAGATCTGTAAGTGCTCCAAGTCCTATGGATATTGATCCATCTTCTCAAAGGAAAGAGACTAATAAAGGAAAAAGAACACTACAGAATCATCCATCTTCTCAAATGTTGGATAGGAATTTCCAACGAAGATACACTAGAAGTCAAGCTAGTGAGATGGATGACATATTATCCAGACTTGAAAATCTTCACATGTCCTGGAGATGATGAATCTCACGAACCAAGAGGAGATGTAGTCAATTATGCTTTATTGGCTACTGCACAGCCTAGAACCATCTAGCTATGAAAAAGCATGTACAGAAAGTATATGGCAAGATGCCATGAAAGAGGAAATATCCTCTATTAACAAAAATGATACTTGGGAGCTTGTGAAGCTACCCAAAGGTAAAAAATGTGTTGGTTGTAAATGGGTCTATAAGACCAAATTCAATGCTGATGGAAGCATTGAAAGACATAAGGCAAGACTAGTTGCAAAAGGTTTTACTCATAAATATGGAATAGACTATGAGGAAACCTTTGCTCCTGTAGCAAGACAGAGACAATTAGAACAGCTTCTTTCCTTAGCTGCTCACAAAGGTTGGGCAATACAACACATGGATGTGAAAAGTGCATTCTTAAATGGATACTTAACAGAAGAGGTGTATGTTCAACAACCTCAAGGTTTCCAAGAACAAGGAAAAGAAAACCTTGTTTATAAATTGAAAAAGGCACTTTATGGCCTCAAGCAAGCACCAAGAGCTTGGTACTCACGCATTGATGGCTATTTTAATGAGCTTGGATTCACTAAAAGCAAAAGTGAACCAACTCTGTACTACCTCAAGAATGGAACAGACATCCTCATAGTTTGTTTATATGTGGATGATCTTATATTTATGGGTAGTAATAATAAAATGAACATGGAGTTCAAAAACTCCATGATGAATCAGTTTGAGATGAAAGATCTCGGATTAATGAGATACTTCCTAGGCATGGAAGTACATCAATCAGAGAAAGGGATCTTCATATGTCAACATAAGTATGCAAGTGACATGATCAATAAGTTTGCTATGCAGCAGTGCAAATCAGTTACAACACCAACAGGACATGGAATCCAACTGAGCAAAGATGATGGATCACCAAAGGTTGACATGACCACTTTCAGGAGTATGGTTGGGAGTCTGATGTTTCTTACCAACACAAGACCTGATATTCAGTACGCTGTTTCTCTTGTTTCAAGGTTTATGGCTAGCCCATCTGAGTTGCATCTTCAAGCAACCAAAAGAATTCTACGTTATGTAAAAGGTACATTGGATTTTGGAATCCATTACCACAAGAGTAACTCTGTGAAGTTACTTGGTTTTAGTGACAATGATTGGGGCAGCAATATAGATGACAGGAAATCTACATCAGGGAACTGTTTTAGTCTAGGTTCAGGACTAATAACTTGGAGTTCCAAGAAACAATCTGTTGTAGCATTATCATCTACTGAAGCTGAGTATATAGCCATTACACATGCTAGTACTCAAGTCCTCTGGTTGAGGAAAATCCTTGAAGAGATTGGCGAAAAACAAAGTGGTCCAACAACTCTGAATTGTGATAATATTAGTGCCATTCAGTTGGCATATAATCCAATCCATCACAAAAGATCAAAACATTTTGATATGAAGTATCACTTCATTCGAGATATGGTGGATCAGAAGATAGTTGAGCTTAAATACTGCAGCACTTTGGACAATATAGCAGATATCTTCACCAAAGGCATAGCTACAGCTCAATTTATAAAGCTGAGAGACTGTATAGTCAGTCCTCTCAACTTTAAGGGGGAGAATGTTGGAAGTTACATTAGGTAAAAAATGTTTTTACCACAGTGAAAGGGTGGACTTACCTTTTACCTCATGGACGGCGGAGTTTGGACGGCATGGGCGGCAGAGAGAGAACTCAAATTCAATTTCCTTTTCTTCTTTCCTCCCTATTTTCCTTCTCCCTATTCTCTTTCCCCTAAGTTAGGCGTATGGTTAATTAGCTCCTATTTAAACTTTGTAACCTGATTATTATTGTTAATGGTTAATGCTCATTTGATTTTTATTGTTTCGACTCTTTGGTTTCTAACCCTAAGCTCCTGATCTCAATATTCTTCTCTGCTTTTGTCGTGAAATCGTGACACTTCTGCTTTCGTACTTTACTTCTTTGCTTTTGTCACGAAATTGTGACAATTCTGCTTTCGTACGCTTTCTCTCTTTCTTTTGTCACAAAAATGCGACATGTCGCGATATCGTGACACTTTTCAAACTTACTTTCTCTCTCCTGTTTTAGTCACGAAAATGCGACATGTCGCGAAATCGCAACACTTTTCCAACTTACTTTCTCTCTCCTGTTTTAGTCACGAAAATGCGACATGTCGCGAAATCGAGACACTTTTCTTACTTGTTCTCTTTCTTCGAACTTGTCGCGAAATCGCGACACTTTTTCCTGCTTTCTCTTTCTCTTCCAACATGTCACGAAATCGCGACAGTTTTTCCACTTGCCTTTTTCTCTTCCAACATGTCGCGAAATCGCGATAGTTTTTCCACTTGCCTTTTTCTCTCTCTTCCAACATGTCGCGAAATCACGACAGTTTTTCCCGCTTTTTCTCTCTTCCAACATGTCGCGAAATCGCGACAGTTTTTCTTGCTTGCTGTATATGTCACGATATTGCGACACTTTTCTTACTTGTCTTTTTTTTGATCTTTTGCATATGGGCCACTTCGGTCTTCTTGGAAAATCACTATACATACTCTGAATAACCTTTGAACTCCTGTCTTCTGCATCTGAATAGCTTTTGAACTTCCTGTCCACTCCATCAATAGATCTATCTGACTGTGTTGACAACAATGACAATATTGTTGTTGCACCTTGCTCAAAAATCTCCCCCTTTGGAATTTTTGGCAACACGTGCAATTTTCTGTAACTCTTCTCGCCCTTTGACAATAATACCAAAGGGCTACTGCAGACTCCCCCTGAGTCCATGCACAACATTCTCAGGCAAAATTTATTACACTTAGAAAAAATCATGAACATGATCAAAAAGATAATCAAATACTTAAATGCTCCCCCCGAGAATGTGATCCCTGTAGCTAGTCAATTCTTGGGAAGTGTGACCACTCCCAATTTATTGTGAAGGTACTCAAAAACTTCTTTGGGCAATGGTTTTGTGAAGATATCTGCTACTTGCTCTGTAGTTGGAACAAAATCCAATTTAACCTCACCTTCCACAACTTTCTCCTTCAAAAAGTGATACCTGATAGCAATGTGTTTTGTGCGTGAATGCATAACCGGATTCTTGGAGATGTTAATGGCACTGGTGTTATCACACTTAACTAATATTGGCTCACTAAAGCTAATACTAAGATCTTTTAGGGTTTGTTTCATCCACAATACCTGTGTACAACATGTTGTCGCTGCAATATATTCTGCCTCTACTGTCAATAAAGAAACTGACTCTTGTTTCTTACTATGCCATGCGACCAATCTGTCTCCAAGATAGAATGCACCTCCACTGGTACTCTTGTTGTCATTGACACCTCCTACCCAATATGCATATGAATACGAAATAAAGGTGAAGTATTTACCTTTAGGATACCATAACCCATACTCCATAGTACCCTTGAGGTACCGAAGAATCCTCTTCACTACTGTCACATGAGTCTCCTTGGGATTAGCCTGAAATCGTGCTACCATGCATACTGCCCGCAAAATATCTCGGTTTGGTAGCCATCGTGTACAGTAAGCTCCTAATCATAGATATGTACATGGTTTGATCAACAGATGGAGATTTGTCATCCTTGCTCAACTTGCAACCTGTCATCATGGGAGTGCTAACTAGCTTACAATCCTCCATTGTGAACTTTTTAAACATCTCTTTCACATATTTAACTTGAGAAATAAATATGCCCTTCTTATTTTGATTAACTTGCAACCCGAGGAAATACAAAAGTTCACCAATCATTGACATTTCAAATTCTTTCTGCATCTTATTTGCTAAATCTTTACACGACTCATCTTTGTTGCTGCAAAATATGATATCATCTACGTATACAACAAGAACAATAAGATGCCCATTTTCTGTTTTGACATACAAATTACTATCCACCATACCTTTCTTAAACCCTTGTTGAGTGAAATAGTTGTCTAGCCTTGCATACCATGCTCGGGGTGCCTGTTTTAAGCCATATAATGCTTTCTTCAACTTGCAAACCAAGTTGGGATCATCACCAAGTTGGAAACCATCTGGTTGCTCAATATAAACCTCTTCTTCAAGTTTCCCATTCAAAAACATTGATTTCACATCCATTTGATAAACTTTGAAATTCTTGTAGACTGCTAAAGCCAGAAACATTCTAATTGCCTCTAGTCTAGCTACTGGTGCAAAAGTTTCCTCAAAGTCAATGCCTTCAACTTGTGCATAACCCTTACATACCAATCTTGCTTTATTTTTGACTACCTGTCCGTCTTCATTCAATTTGTTTCGAAAAATCCATTTAGTCCCGATTATATTTTTATTTGCAGGTCTAGGTACTAACTCCCAAGTTTCATTTTTCTTGATCTGATCTAATTCTTCATTTATTGCCTTCATCCAACTTTCATATTTGCTTGCGTCAACAAAATTTTTGGGCTCAATGCTAGATAATAGAGAGTAGTTACTTACTACTCTTCTTCTTGTCTGAACACCAACTTTGGGGTCTCCAATTATTTGCTCTCTAGGATGATTTTTCTACCAGCTGTCTGTTTTGAATTTCTTATTTTCTTCCACTTCTGAATCACAACTTAAATCATCTAAGTCAATTTTCTGTATCTTTTCCATTTCGTTTTCTTCATCTCCTTCAATAACCTCTTCATAAATTGGGTAGTTCTTTTCATAGCTAATTACTCGTTCTCTACCTTCATCAAATTTAACATCGACATTGTCCACAATTTTCTTTAGCCTCTTGTTGTAGCATTTGTAAGCTTTGCTTTTTGATGAATAACCAACAAAAATACCTTCATCCGCTCTATCTTCAAACTTACCAAGATTATCTTTAGTTCTTTTGATGTAGCACTTGTTGCCAAAAACTTTGAGGTATTTTGTTGTTGCCCTTTTACCGAACCACAACTCATAAGGAGTTTTGCTTTCATGTGTTCTCAACATGTATCTATTTTGGATATACACCGCAGTATGGACTGCTTCTTTCCAAAATCTGTTTGCTACTCTGCTTTCAGCCAACATAGTCCGTGCCATTTCCTGCACCGTCTCTGTTTCTTTCTTTCTACCACTCCATTCTGCTGTAGTGTCTTGGCTGCTGAAAACTCTCCTAATACCGTATTTTTCACAGTACTCTGTAAAATCCTCTGAAATGAATTCTCCTCCTCTATCTAATCTTAAACATTTGATCCTCTTTCCTGTTTCATTCTCAACTTGGTTTTTGAAAGTCTTGAACATTTCAAAAGCTTCTAATTTATGCTTCAAGAAAAATATCCATGTCATTATGGAATAGTCATCAATGCACAACATAAAATATTTGTCACCATTTATGCTTTGTGTTCTCATGGGTCCACATAAATCAGTGTGTATTAGTTCCAAAGGTTTGCTTGTGTAGTACTCTTTTGTTTTGAATGTGACTCTAGTTTGCTTCCCCTTTTGGCATGAAGCACAAATGTTGTTTGCAGTTTTGCTGATGGTGGGAATATCTCTCACTGCCCTTTTTGAGTTGATTTTTACTAGATTATCAAAACCGATATGACCGAGTCTCTTGTGCCACAACCAATTTTCTTCTTCCTGTCCAATAAAACAAGCTCCTTCTAAAGTCTCTGAGAGCGTGTACAGGGTTTCCAGATGTCCTTGATCCAGTTGCTATCAATTTTCCACTGTTTGTTTTTCTGACTTCACAACCCTGCTTCTTAAAAACTACTTCATGACCTTTATCACAAATTTGACTTACGCTCAACAAGTTATGTTTCAAACCATCCACAAACAAGACTTCTTTTGACTTAATTTTTTCGTCACTAACTTTAACTAAACCTTTGCCAACTATCTTAGCTCCATCATTATTTCCAAACTTTACTGAACCACCTTCATATTTCTATAACTTCTCAAATTTTTGTTTGTCACCTGTCATATGACTGGAGCATCCACTATCAAGTATCCATGGTACATATTTATTCTGTGCTTTAAATGTTGTTTGTACGATTAAGGATTCCTTTTCTTTCTTAAGTCGCTCTTTTTCTTTCCACTCCGTTTTGATAGTAGTTTTGGCTCTTGTTTTGCCTTTCCCTTATCAATAGCTTGTGCATGTTTTTTGGGAAGTTTTCTATTTTGTCTCATCCTATTTGGTTGAAATTTTCTTCCCTGAAACTCGATTTGATGCAAATGTACTTCTACAGTTTCTTGCAATGTGCCCAAAATTATGACAGTTATAACATTCTACTGTATAATTCATCGGAGGAGAAAAAAAATTTCTACTCGGTGAAATTCCTTGGTCTTACATTATATTTGCGATCTGAGATTTTATGTCCATAGCCATTGCATTTAAAACAGAAACCAGAAAAGGGATAATTGAACCTAGATGATGGTCTTTGCCATGTTGCCGTAGGAGCCATAGGTCTTCTTCTTCTTTGATGTGTGACATTGGTGAATCCATCATTGTCAATTCTCCTTTCATGCCTGGCATTATTGCTTTCTTTTGCATGAGACATTTTTACTTGATCAACCTGTTTCTTATATTCATTCTTTATGGATTCTACATTTCTAGCCTTTGATCCATTTGATGATTCTCCTTCGACGAAACCCAGACCAAATTTGATGCCTGCAGGCCTTTGGTCATTTATAACCTTATCCAGCTTCATAGAACTTTCTTCGAGTTTGTGATAGCAACTAATTTTGTGATTCATCTCTTCTATCTGCGTCCGTAAACCAACATTCTCTTCTTCTAGTTTACAACAATAATCTATTTTCATAGTAATTTGTACTTCGAGATCTTTAGATATTTTCTTGTATTCTTCTGTCTGTACTTTCAGACTGTTTATGATTTCGTTTGCATCCTCAAGATTTTTTAAAATTTTCTTATTCTTTTTCCTCTCTATTTTCCACTCTTCAAGTGTAGAGATCAACTCACCTTCTAGATCTACTTCAGCCTCAGGGTTTTCACCACATACTTCAGAGTTCACTCCTTCTTCCTTTTCTGAGTTTACTTCTTCAAATGCCATGAAAAGAGCTTCACCTGTTTCCTCTTCGAATCCTCATCGGAGCTGTCTTCCGTTGAACCGGCATTCCCTGGAGATGAAACTTTTCTTCTTGAAGTTGCCTTTTCTGAAATTCGTTTTCTTCTTCCAGTCACTTCTTTCTTGGTGCGATCCTTCATCATTTTTGTTCTTCTCTTTAAGTGGACATTTAGTCGCAAAATACCCAACGCCTCCATAGTTGAAACATTTAAACGGTAGCTTTCCTCTATATTTTTCTTTTCCCCTTTTTAGTTTTCTAACAAAGTTTGCTTCCATTTCATCTGATGTCTCTTCTTCCTCGGACTCTTGTTTTGCGTTTTTATTTTTAAGGGCTTTAAAAGCCTCTTCTCTGTCTATGGGTTTAGATATTTCTATCCTCATCTCATATGTAGTCAAAAAACCATACATCTCATCTATACTAAAATAATTTAGATTTTTAGCTTCTTCTATCATTGAGACTTTAGAATCAAACCTTTGAGAAAGAGATATTAATACCTTTTTCACGATGACAGAGTCTTCGATATCCTCGTCGAGTCCTCTGATCGCATTAATGATTCCATTAACTCTCAGCATATATGCCTCAATGTTTTCATCGTCATTCATCTTTAATGCTTCGAACTAAGCTTGATGTGTCTGTAACTTGGCATCCTTGATCTTATCGTCTCCTTCATGAATACTCCTCAATTTGTCTCATATTTATTTTGCCGTTTTACAGCTCATGATCTTTACTAGTTCATTGTCTGCTAATCCGCACATGATAGCATTCTTTGCTTTTGAGTTATTTTCAAACAGTTTCTTTTCGTTAGCCTCTTTTGGAGGAGTGATGGATATTATGTATCCACTAACTACTGAATCCCATATGTCGTATCCCAAAGCACAGAGATATGTTTGCATATTGATTCTCTAGAACGCGTAATTAGATCCATCAAACAATGGTGCTTTGTTTGATGAGAAGCCTTCACCACCTGCCATTGTGTTACTTCCAAGATCACCCTAGCCGGTTAAGCTTGTACATGAACTTAGCTCTGATACCAATTGTTAGTCTTACAATGACACTGAGTGGGGGGGGGTGAATCAGTGTAGCTCTTTAAACTTGAATTTACAGCTCTTAATACAACAATAATTAAAACTTATTACTAGATACAACAAGTATAACAAAAGAGCATCACACAACACAAGATTTAATGAGGTTCACCAATGTGGCGACTCCTCAAAAATTGACTACTTGGACTACCATCAAAATCCAGCCTTTGCAAAGCACCAACTTTACAATCAATTTACCAGCACTCACTGTAAGGAGCACCAACCCCTTATTTATCTGCACCAACAAAAAGGAGCACCAACCCCTTATTTATCTTTGCTTTTGCAAGACCCTGACTGGTCTTCTTCACCTTTGTGTTCTCTGCACACTCTGCTTTCTTTGTGCAATCACAACAACACCTGGTCGAACTTCAACCTTTTCGCTCTCTACGCACTCTGCTCTCTCTGCGCAATCACTTCGCACACTCTACTTCGTTACAGTCAAACTTCATGATCGTCTTCTCCCTTTTGTGCACTCTGCTCTCTTTATGAATTTTGCACTTAGCACGATTCGACACGACTTGCTCTTTGCGCACAACGATCGTATTTCACACACATTTGACTCCATCTTCAATTCTCCAAACAACCCTCCTTTTATAACAATATTTTTATGATGAAAACCCTAATCTTAGTCGGTTGTAAATCCTAATCTTAGTCGACTTTCATAAAACTGTAAACCCTAATTTTAGTCGGCTATCATCGATCTTCGTCGGCTTTAACTCAAGAAGATGTTTGGTTTATCCATCGCTTGATGATTTCATTCTGGACAGACCTCGTAACACGCCATATTGACTTTTGATCACTCTTTGTATTTTAGCAGTATGAAATCACTCTGTAACTGCCCCTGTAAATGTCGTAGTGATGTCGGTCCATTGTCATACTTCTCATTTTAGTCGGGTTCTCCTTCTTGACTTGTGCATTTATGACCTATCGCGAAATCATGACATTTTTGCCTCTATAGCTTCTTTTGTTGCTGTTGCCATGAAAATACATGTCGCGATATCGCGACACTTTCGCCTCCATACGCTTTCTCTATTATTTTGTCATGATATCGTGACATTTTTGCCTTTGTAGACTTCGTATTTTCTTTTGTCGTGATATCGCAACATTTTTGCCTTCGTATACTTCGTCTTTGCTTTTGTCATGATATCGCGACACTTTTGCTTCCATAGACTTCAACTTTGCTTTTGTCGCGATATCGCGACACTTCGTCTCCGAAGTCTTCTTCTCTGCTTTTGTCACGAAATCGTGACACTTCTGCTTTCGTACTTTACTTCTTTGCTTTTGTCACGAAATCGCGACAGTTCTGCTTCCGTACGCTTCCTCTCTTTCTTTTGTCACGAAAATGTGACATGTCGTGATATCGCGACACTTTTCAAACTTACTTTCTCTCTCCTATTTTAGTTGCGAAAATGCGACATGTCACGAAATCGCGACACTTTTCCAACTTACTTTCTCTCTCCTATTTTAGTCACGAAAATACGACATGTCGTGAAATCGTGACACTTTTCTTACTTGTTCTCTTTCTTCGAACTTGTCGCGAAATCGTGATACTTTTTCCTGCTTTCTCTTTCTCTTCCAACATGTCGTGAAATCGTGACAGTTTTTCCACTTGCCTTTTTCTCTTCCAACATGTCGTGAAATCGCGACAGTTTTTCCTATTTTTTCTCTCTCTTCCAACATGTCGCGAAATCGCGACAATTTTTCCTGCTTTTTCTCTTCCAACATGTCGTGAAATCGCAACAATTTTTCTTGCCTGCTGTATATGTCGTGATATCGCGACACTTTTTTTACTTGTCTTTTTTTTGATCTTTTGCATATGGGCCACTTCGGTCTTCTTGGAAAATCACTGTACATACTCTGAATAACCTTTGAACTCCTGTATTCTACATCTGAATAGCTTTTGAACTTCCTGTCCACTGCATCAACAGATCTATATGACTGTGTTGACAACAATGACAATATTGTTGCTGCACCTTGCTCAACAAAACTCACATTGGTTTTCCACATTTCCACCATGACTGGCCAATGATCCGAACCAACATTATTAAGAGTCTTCACTTTAGGAATGTGACCATGGATTAAGAAATTTTTAGAGAGCAAAAACCTATCCAATCTCTCCATTATACAAGCTAAGCCTTGCCTTCTGTTAGACCAAGTCATAAGGCCATTATTTGGTTGGATATCCACAAGATGGGGGTTTGCAATATATTCGCTCATGAGGTCAGTACTTTTGTCCAAATTTTTATTTCCCCCTCTTTTCTCATCCAGAGAGAGGATGGTATTGAAATCTCCTCCGATCAAGATCCAAGCTTTAGGAAAATGAGAGATAATATGAGTAATATCCTTCCACTGTCTTCTTTTTTCCTCCAAAGAAGTCGAAGAATAAACAGTAATGCAGAGCATAATCTGGTTGGAATGTCTACTTTGAATAGCTATAGCCAACAAATCCCAACTGCCAACCATATGGTGAATAACTACCTCTTTTGGATCCCAAAGATAAGCAATGCCACCCGAAGTCCCTTAGGAACTGAGGGAAACCACTTTTCCAACTGGCCAAATTTTACTGGCAATTAAGTCCATATCCTCCATTGACATCTTTGTTTCTTGAAGGAAAACAAGATGTGGATGATTTACTCGAATCATTCTTCTAATTTCATTTTGTTTTGAAAGACTCCCTTTGAGTCCTCTAATATTCCAAGTGATGATCTTCATTAATACCAGGGCTAAAAAATTTGGGAAGGGCATTAATCTTACCTTCCTCTACAAGCTTTTCACCTTTTACCATATGATATTGATTGGTCTTGTGACCTACTTTTTGATTAGAATCCATCTTCAATTTTTTTTTCCCTGTTTCTTGACTTATTCCAATTGAATCTGAGATGACTTCTAACCTTGAAGAATGCTCGTACACAACCAAAATTTTACTAGATGGTTCAACGGAGTCTATATCGGGACTTACATTATTTGAAGTTTTGACATTTGAAATATTGTTTTTCTTGTGTAAAATTTCTCCTTTTTTTTCTGTTGAAAACCTTTGATTTGTTGGTTTGTCTCTGAGTTCTTCCCTTCATATTTAAATTGTGTTTCTAAGATTTTAGTTTCCATTATTTCCTCTTCCTCCCTTGGGACATCATTTGTGGAAAGGATTTCAAACATATTAGCAGATGACTTTGATTGATCCTTCATAACTGGTTTTTTCTAAGTGTTCTTCTTCTTAGGTATTTGGAAACATGTTGAGTTTATATCTTATTTATTTTGATTAGGAATTTTATTTGGGCAAGCACTGTCCAAATGACCATATTCATGGCAAATTCTACAACGAAAAGGAATGTTCTCATAGTCCACTACTTGCTCCCAAGTGTCTTCCCCAAATTGTAATGTGATATTTTTAGGTAGGGGTTTGTCAAAATCCATTAAAACACAAATCCGAGCATAAATAATATGTTCAAAATTTTGAGTACAATCAACAGTCATCATAAAAGTTCCTAAAGAGTTTCCAATTGAAGAAAAAATAGTAGGATTCCAAAATTCAACAGGGAGGCCAAAGAGTCTAACCCACACGGGAGCTATAGAAGACATCTCTTCTTCGGCTTTAAATTTAGTATACCATGTCTTCATGAAAAGCCCCGCCCTTCCAAAAAACCAAGGACCCCCTTGAAAATTTTTCTCTCTATCTTCATTATTAGCAAATAAAACAAGAAAATAACCATTTTGATAAATAGAGATTTGTAACTCACCTTTAGTTTTCCAGATTTTTGCAGCCCAGACTTTTAAAGTAGATAGACTCGGACGAAAACCCACAAACCGACAAATTAGTCCTCTTTTTTCCAAATCTTCAATGCCAGTCTGAATGTTACCAATGTCAAGCTTAACAATAGGAGTTCCATCGACTACTTTAAGACATCCTGACTTCGTTTTCCTGGGATCAATCTTAGGCATTCTTAGAGGTTTATGGGAATCCCTAATATTGATATTAGCATTGGGTCGAGGTCTGTCCACCATGAAGGGCATCCCTAAAATTCATTTTTGGGATTGAGTCTTCGAAATTCTTACCCTTGATAGGGGTTTTCACAGTAGAATTATTTTGTGGGTGCACCTTAGCACCAGATTCACTTGAGATATGAGCCATTTTTTGATCAACTACTTGAAACTTGTTTTGTGATCTCTTTAATCCTTGCCCTATACGTCGTGGAAAGGTATGGTTTTCACTTTTCTTTTATGCAACAAATTTGAAGCCGTTGTCACTCAAGTTCATAGTATGATCTGTTGAAAGACAAATTTCTAACCCATCTTATATCCCTTGCAACATTTCCTACTTAAATATTGAGCATAAACCACAAAAATATTGGCCGCTAGGGCCCGAAGGCCCTAAAAACCAACCTCTGGAGCTGCTTGCACTCAACCCAGATGAAACCCTCGCATAGTCGCTTGCCAAATATATCGTTCACACATAGGGATGTGCTAGGATATTTGTTGCTCCAAATGATATGAAAATTGGTGGAGACGTTTTAGGGTTTTTCAGGCATTTACCCTCAAAATTTCAGCTCAATCCGAGTCTGGATGAGTAAGATATATTCGGAATTTTGGGCAGTCTTATACTTATTCGGCAAAATTTCACATCAAAACTATTTTTAAGGTTAAATTAACTAGCCATATTCCATGTATAATCTCCAACATCATTCATTAATGATACAAATATTTCGTGTGAATTATTGACGACAAATACCGGTGAAAAACATCGCTCCATATTTTCACGTTCACAAGATTCGCTCGTCAATACGTAGATGTTTTTGCAAGGCTTTCTGGTGAGCGACAAAAATCTTAAATAAATCTTTGTCAACTATTAATTTTATAGTTATATTGGAGAAGACAAAAGCTATCTCAAAAATTACATAAATTACTAAAGTTATATTGTGTGTAGTTCCAACCCTAAATATCTATCCATTTAAGTCGGACACATGGCGTTGGAGGAGTTACAAATGATCACAAGTTCTAACATCTTATATTTTTCAGTGGCATTAGGGTTACGACCACGTTTAGTTCTCTCTCAGTATAGGTAGACATATTTGTAACGTTATATATCAGTAGGATATATATATCTCAATTTTCCCTCATCAATGTAAACATGTTATTCACTTATGAAATAGAACACAAAGGTTATTTGCCCAGTTTTAGAATTGATGAATTAAAAATATGAGGTGATAGTTTATCGGCTAGGACCTACAACATTTCACAGGATACGTGGGATAAATGTTTTGCAAAACATCAAATTTCGCAATAAATTTCATGAGATACGTGGATAGACATTATTGAGACTTCCATTTTCTATGAAAAATCAAGCGTTGCCCTAAAACTCCAGCAAAGTTCGTCAGACTTAATCGTCGAAATCGCAGCGCTGAAGAAGACGAATTAAATTTTTAAAAGCATTGCTAAGGTTTAACAAAAAAAATCAGAAAAATTGAGCATTGCCCTAAAACTTCTTCAATCCGCAAACGACATATGGCATAAGTACAGGTTCAAGAATCCGGTGTTGTTTGATCACAAAACTGGTCATATTCTGGCTTTTGCTTAAGCAACGCAACAAAAATTCTCAGGCAGACGAAGAAGAAATTTGCAAGGAAAGATAAATATAAATTCTCTCAGGTTAAATAATCCAACCACTAGGAGACAATTTTTAGAGCTCCAATTCCTGGAAGTCACACCAACAAAAATAATTTCTATTGTCTCAAAGCAAGGGTTCAACATAGCTTACATCCCCAGAATTTTGTTGTAACGCCAGACAATACTAATTCTGACTTAGGACATACACTGGCGACACTTGTCGTTGTTTCAAGCATAATGTGACACCGCTCATATATTCCCACACATGCAGGCATATAATACATAAGCTAATTAGGCGTCCAACGATCGGATAATGCATAAATTCTATTTTCTATGAAAAAAATCATGGGTGATCGAATAGTGCATAATATAATCAGGCATCCAACGATAGCATTCAAATCAATTCCTTGATGTGAAAAATTAAATTTTGACTAGTTTTCTGGTGATATTCAGTGTTTCTCAACGTGATTTCAGTAGTTTTGGTGAGCAATAAATAGACTGATTTAGAAAATTGACATTGATCAAACAATTGACTGTTGGACCTTGACACGAATTTGACCATTGACCATTGGCAAACCGGGTTCTAAGATTTCGATCATTGACCCAATTTTTTGCAGTAATTTTGACGATGATTTTCTAATGATTTTTTACAACAATTTTGACGATGATTTTTGCGATAATTTTTTGGACGTCAATTTTTACGATATTTTTTTGCATCAATTTTTGTAATAATTGGAGAAGTCTATTCAAATTTTTGTAAATGACACCAGCAATACTGCCATCCAGAGTACACTACCTTTGCTCTTGCTAAATTCAAGAGTTCCTAATTCAGTGGCAGGGCCTTCCAAAAGATGATGCTACATGGTAGATAGAGAGTATTTTCCAATCCTTCCAATTTTGAGAACAAATATTTTGAGGGAGGGAGCCATGTAATGATACCAAAGTATACATCGGTTCATCCATTGGTCATGTCTATTCATTGATTATTTCATCTATTTATATGTAGATAGGTTTATTGAATTAATATCATCTATCATCGTATATTCTATTTGCGTACTCCGTAAGAGACTCCACCTCTCTAAGTGGCTATATGAATCCGCCCTCCTTAAGTGGCTATAGGACTTCACCCTCGTCAAGTGGATGGATTTATTCAAATTTCTAATTGAGCAAGTTGTATCCTTGCACATATGTACAGGCTAGCCCAACTATGTTGTTCAAAGCTTCTTCCTCAATCTTGTCCCTACTGTTTACGTACTGATCCAAACAAAATTTAGAAGTTTAGGCAGCATGTCCTTGTCATGATGCTATCACCACCTGTTGCTAGGAAATCAACTTTTCCAATGCTTATACTTGTGGCTGTCCATTTGATAATTAAACCCTGCGTACATTTGATACCCAAAGCATAATAAGAATTCCTCATTATAACAAAATACAAATGTTAGAATAGATAATATATAAGAAAATCTCATCTTTTCATCCCATCCATTGTGTGTAAGAATACGTGAATTATGTCTTGTTTTATTCACTAACAAAACCAACTAACAATTATACCAGATTGAAAAACCAGTCGTATTATATCAAATAACAATACTTGGATATTATGCCCACATGACTTTGACAAGATTTGAATTTGATTTAAATTCTTGAAGTGTCGATAAATTTAACTTGATTAAGCTTTTTATAAAAGGATTTCCTACAAGACTTGGAACTTGAACATATTTAGCACCATATTGCATAATTTTTTGATATAAACAAAACAAAATATCACTCGAAAAATTTACAATAATCACAAAATTTCAAGTGGGTCCCCAAATTCAGGTATGTTGTGCAACAACAAAAACAAATTACGACTCTGCTAGAAAACCAAAAATCAGCAAAACATATATCATCTAGCAAAATCCAAGAAGTATGGGGTGAAATAACTTCAACTGAAAATAAGTATTCCATTTGCCTCTACTTGGTGTGTGTTTTGTGCATTCATTTTATTCTTGAATCATTTAGGACTTCATTAATCTGTTTTGTGATTTGGCTTATTAAATATATCACTCGTTAAAAATTTGTTGTTGCATTGTTTCACTGCCAGTCGAGCTTCAATAACTTCGATGGAGATGCACTTGATCTCATCTAGATTTTTCTCTACTGCCAGTCGGGCGTCTATAGCCCCGGTAGAGATCATCTGAAACACCTAGGCATTTGTTTGCTTTGTATATATATATATATATATATATATATTGTAAGCATTTGATTTCTTTGCAAACCTCACACATGCCATTTGGGTTAGATATCATTTAAAGGTTAAAGATAGAGTGTATAAAATATTTTTACCATAATCAACAAATAAGAATAACTTCATCTTTTAATATTCAAATTATCCTTTTAAATGTGCTGTTATTGTGAAGCTTTAGCAAAATGTTGTTCTTTATTTCAATATCTACCACTCTTTATCCACATTTCAAAGATAACTACTAGATAATAAAATTGCTCTATCTTCTGTTTTACCTAATTTCAAACAAGTTATTCATATTTCAAAACTAAGGAACAATCCCTTCACAGAAACCAAAAAATCATTGCAGCTACATAACAATATCATAGTAAGGGGAACCACACTTAAACAATCTGCAAAAATAAAAACAAAAATCAAAATACGAAGCATATTATGAACCTGGATTAGCGAAAAATACAAAACAAATGAAGTGAACCAAAATTTCAAAATCAAGGGCGACAACACAACAAAAATTGTGCCCAAGTATCGACTTCAAAATCAAGGATAACAAATTCGTGAAATTAGGAACAAAATATAAAATTCGTGAAATGAACAATAAGCAAAATCCATAAGAACTAGGTATAAAGTTGCAAAGCAATAATATATATACAAGAATTATACAAAAAGGTACAAGTGATGAATGAATTCGTTGTTTCATGGGTGAAAATAGTGCTTGAGAAAATTACCCATTAACAGGTAAAGGGATGTCTTCTCCACTCAAAATTTTCAAACGAAATGTGTTTTCACCAGGAATTTCAGCAATTTGGTAAGGTCCTAACCAAAGATTGTCGAATTTATTGTGTTCACCTTTTTTTCGTGTGCCTTATCCCATAACAAAACCAAGTCAAAATTCTTAAATGCCTTGATTTTAACCCTTTTGTCAAACCATATTTTAACAATGTCTTGATGTTTACTAAACTGAAGTAAAGCATCTTGTCTTTTTTCATCTAATATCATGAGGTGAGTAAGACGAGTCTCAATCTTATCATCAATTTCTAGGTAATCCTTCATAAATTGAAGAATTTGTAATTTTAAATTTGAAGAAAAAATGGGATATTGACCATAAGTTAAATGATAAGGGGATGTTCCTATGGATTCTTTGGTCCTTGTTCTATCTGCCTCTAATAAAATTTTAACTTATTATGCCAATCTCGAGGGTTTGTTTCTAGTAATTTCTTTATTATAGACAACAAGTTCTTATTAGTAGATTTTGCTAATACATTACCTTGTGGGTAATAATTAGAAGAAAATTTCATGCTCACCTTGTTGTCGTAAGCCCATTCTGCAAAACGAAGTGAAGTAAAAGCAGGACCATTATCACAAACAATAGAGTTTGGCATTCCAAACCTAGTAACAATGTGCTCTTCTAAAAATTGAATCACAACTTCAGTAGTGTAGTTTTTAGTGGGTAATGCCTCGGTCCATCTAGTACAATAATCAATAGCAGTAAGAATGAACCTGTGACAAGCAGAAGAATTCAAGTTTATCAACCCTAAAAAATCTAACCCCCATTGAGCAAATGGTATTGATTCAATTACGGGCTGTAATGGCATGGAAGCATTTCTCTCCCTATTAGTTGCAATTTGACAAATATGACAAGCACATACATGGGCATGGGTATTTGTGAAAACTTGAGGCCAATAATAACCAGATCTTAGGATCTGATGAGCAGTGGCATTTATAGAACCATACCATGTTCCATACTTACCATGAAAATCATTTAATATTTGAGTAGACTCATCCTTATTTTAACATTTAAAGAAAATTTCTTCATGATTTCTTCTATACAATACACCTATTTTTATCATAAAATTTGCATATTTTAGTCGTAAAACTCTTTTTTGTGTGGAATTAAAATGAGCATGACACTTACCATTCAAAATAAAATATACAATATCAGAATATCATTCATATTTTGTGATATTCTCGACAAAATATTGTTCACAATGAATCTGAGGATCTATTTCAGCGAGGGCTTTCGTCAAGCCTTGACCTCAAACAAGTTTCATCGGTTGAACCTCAAGATCAAATTATTGTAACATGGAGATCCATTTTCCTCTTTTCTTCCCTGGTTCATTTTGCAACATAATGTTTTAATGGCAAGATCAGGTACAATAGCAAACACTCTACTATGAAAAATGTAATGCCTAAATTTTTTAACAGTTTTAAACAAGGCATACATTTGTTTATCCAAAATTGAATACTTCAATTGTGCATATTTTAAAGGTGAACTCATGAAAGCAATAGGATTATAAGAATTACCTTCATTCTTCTGAGTCAAGATGCTGGAAAAAGAGTGCTCAGAAGCAAAAGAATAAATGAAAAATGATTTTTTGTAATCAAGACTTACCAAAACAAGAGCATTTGAAATGGTATCTTTAACACTTTGAAAAGTAACTTTAGCATCACAAGTGTAGTTAATGTTAGTGTCCTTTTTAAGCATATAATTTAAAAGATTAATAATTTCAGCAAATCCAAAAATGAACTTTCTAATAAAATTAAATTTTCCAAAGAATGATCTAAGTTCCTTTTTACTTCCTAGAAAAGGGATTTTCTGGATTGCCTCTATTCTTTCAGGATCAATGGAAATACCATATTTTGATATAACATGCCCTAATAATTTCCCCTCAGTTAATCCAAAAATGCATTTCTTGGGATTTAGTGAAATTCCATGCTCTCTACATTTTTGAAGCACCTTTCTCAAATCATTAACATGATCAAATCTCTTTTTTGAGAAAACAGGTATATCATCAACATAAACAATGATGCACTTACCAATCAAATCTCTGAATGCATAATCCATGGCATGTTGAAATGTGGCACCTACATTGAGTAAACTAAATGGCATTCTCTTGTATGTGAAAGTTCCCCACTTTGTTGTGAAAGTAGTCTTCATCCTATCCTTTGGGTCAATAAGAATATGATTTTATCCTCAATAGCCATCAAATAAATACATCATTTTAGATCCTTTAACCATATAAAAAATATGATCAATGGAAGGTATAGGATAGTTATCTTTATATGAAGCTTTATTAAGATTTATAAAATTAATACACAATCGAATTTCTCCAGTTTTCTTCCTAACTGGAACAATGTTTGCTACTCATGTTGAATGTCTAATAGGAAATATAATTTTTGCATCCAAGATATTTTTGACTTCCTTTTCTATGAGAGGCTCCAACAATGGGTTAACTGGTCTCTGTTTCTATTTGAATGGTTTCACATCAAGTTTTAATGGAATTGTATGAGTTATGATGTTTTGATTGTAAGTTTTAAGGTCTTCATAACTCCATGCAATAACATCTATATAGTCTTTTAATGCATGCATAATTTCTTCTTTTCAAGATGTGTACAAGCTTTGCCTATGAGTACATTATCTGGATCTTCATTATTCCTAATATTGAAAGCATCATAAGCATATTTTGGAAGTGAAATTTTATCACACCTTTTACTACATAACCAATATCAAAAAGCTTTTCAAGTGAGATCGTACCTTTAGGAATTAAATTTATTTTTGTTGTTACCTCATTATCTTCATCCTCATCTTCTTGTAACCTTTTATTTTCATCTATTACTTGGTTTTCAATAATACCTAAGTTAGTTACAAAATTGAAGATGTGTCTATCACTTTCAAATACCTATAAATTATTCACATTGTTAGCTATAGAAGGACAAGGAATCAACTCAATTTAAAACTTTTCAATATTCTATTATTAATGGGCTTTAGCATACCTACCACAACCGCTAAAGAGTATGCTATGCAATTCTTCTTTTTAGAAACTAATGAAATGTTAAAGGCTTGAAATTCATAGATTAAATCCCTAACTCTATTCCTGTAATGAGTTAATATTTTATTGTGACATGAATATTGGCCTTTAACTTGTCTAACAACTAGTTGAGAATCACCTAAAACTTTCAAGCATTTAATACCTTTGTTCAAAGCTAATTGTAATAAAAAAACTAAAGCCTCATACTCTGTTGTGCTACATGTACAAGGAAATTATAATATATAAGCAAAGAGAGAGGACTTAACTTTAGGGTTGATGAGTTCAATCCCTACACCGCTGCCCTGTTTAGACTTAAATCCATAAAATTTTAACATCCAAACAAGATTATCCTTAGTAGGTGGTTTACAATATGGAATTTCAACTTTATATTTGAAGAACACAAGCTTATAATGAGAGGGGGTGAACAATATAAGACCACTTTTTACTTTTCTTTCCCAAGCAATATTATGTAATATATAAATGGCAATATCAACTATAGTAATCAAAGCAATGCACAAATCATCACACACAATAGAGACATCAATTTTACGTGGTTCACCCAATGTGGGCTACTCCACAAAGAAAATATTTCACTAAAATTTTCTCAACAAATATCTTGGGAATCCTTCCCTATTACAATATTTATGGACCTCTGTCCAAAGGAGACACCAATCCTCTAATCAAGTTCGTGGATCTCTATCCATAGGAGAACTCCTTCTCCTTTGCTCTGGTCGGTGATCCTCTAGAAGAATACTGCCTTCACGACACTAGCTTGTGGATCTCTCTCCATTGAAGACCTCTATCCTCAGTAAGAAGACATGTCCTCACTACCTTGGCTAATGGAACTCTATCTACTGGAGATTACTGTACTCTGCTCTATCACTTCCAAATATTGCTCTTAGATTTGTCTCAAATTAGCACTAAATATAGTCCTTCGGTCTAGCATAAATCTTCTCAATATCTATCTCAAATCTACACTAAACACTATCCTTCGGTCTAGCACAAATCTACTCAATATTTGTCTCAAATATGCACTAAACACAATCCTTCGGTCTAGCACAAATTTGCTCAATCTCTGTCTCAAATCTGCACTAAACACTGTCCTTTGGTCTAGCACAAATCTGCTCAATATCTATCTCAAATCTGCACTAAACACTGTCCTTCGATTTAGCATAAATCTACTCAATCTCTATCTCAAACTTGCACTAAAAATTGTCCTTAGGTCTAGCACAAATCTATCTCAAATATATATTTAAGCCTTAACACAAAGCTTGATTCAATCATAAATTAACTATTCTAGATCTACTCCAAGCCTTAACTCAAAGCTTGAACAAATAAATCAATCAACTCTGCTCTCAAGTCTTCATAAAGACTTACCTCAAATCTATCCACAAGTTCTTTCAAGAACTTGTCCAATCTGCTCAACAAGTCTTCACCAAGACTTACCTCAAATCTGCTCAATAAGTCCTCTCTAAAACTTGTCCAATCTACTCAACAAGTCTTCACCAAGACTTACTTCAAATCTACTCAACAAGTCCTCTCTAGAACTTTTTCAATCTGCTCAACAAGTCTTCATGAAGACTTACCTCAAATCTGCTTGTAAGATTCCACAAAAGCTCACACTAATCTATCCACAATTCTTCACCAAGACTTACCTCAAACCTACTTGTAAGCTTCCACAAAAGCTTACACAAATCTATCCTTAGGCTCTCACAAAAGCTTACTCAATTCTATCCTTAAGTCCCTTCTAGGACTTACTCAAATCTATCCACTAGCTTCCACAAGAGTTTATTCAAATCAATTGCAAAACTTGCATACAAAACTCAACTTAATCTCTTTTAGAAAACCTCTTCAATATCATAAACAAGTTTCACTCAAAATATTGTTTAACCATAGAAACATATAGATAATGGTAAGAGACTCAATATGTTTCACACTCACAAATAATTCTATCACTTTCAAACTCACATTCAAATCAATTTAGAAATAAAGAATAATTTGTTTCACAAATCTTGAACTATCACTCCAATGCATTCAATCAATAATGCTCATCCGAAATCACTCTACCTTTCACTAAATGAAACACAACTTGCTTACAAACCCTAACCAAGTGTTTCAATTTACTTCCAACAACTTACACTTTGAATCTCAACCCTTGACTCAAGATGATTCCAAATTCACATAACAATGATACTTATGATCTTTTCAAAAAACCTAGTTCAAGATAGTTCTCAACTTCACATAACAATGATACTCATGATCTTTCACAAACCCTAATCATGCACATGAAAGCTTACTCCAATATTTCCAACAATGCTTATCAAACAATCTCACATAACAATGATACTCATGTTCTTTCACAAACTCTAATCATGCACATGAAGGCTCACTCAAACATTTCCAACAATGCTTATCAAACAATCATTTTCACTCCAACTTTGCATTTCACAACATCCAACCCAACAATATTTCACTCACAAGGAAGATGTGCCCATACCTTTTGTTTTGATGAATATTTGACCTTAAAACCTGTCTCAATCACAATCAACCTATTTGACAATCTTAATGATTAGATATCAAAAATCTTCGCTCAATTATTTCCCTCAAAATTATTTCACCATACAAAAATAAGCAAGACTCAAGTACACCTTATTATCTCCAAACTTATCAAAAATATTTCTCAAAATATAGAAACCATTTTCTCTTTATCAACTCCAAATTAATCAATTTATAGATGACCAAGTTCTTTCACAATTACTTTATAAACTTCCAATGATAATTTTCAACCTTCCCTTGATTAACCCTTATTACTCCAACCTCTATTTAATTTTCAAATCACAAAATAATATAACATATCAAATACCTTTATAGCTCCAACCCTTATTTAATTTTTCAAAGCACAAAATAATTTAAACTATCAAATACCTTATGAATCCCTACTTTCCAAGGCATTTCCTAAACTCACGTGGCCTTAAAATTCTCCACAACCTTGGCACTATAAAAAATTAAACAAAAAATTTAATTGCATACCTTGTTCCTTGGCCCACGTGCAAAATGTGAGAAAATAGACTCATTAGATTAATAATAATAAGAACTTACAATGCTTTTATAGCACTCCAATCGGTTTGAAATCTCTACTATTATGGAGATCTCACTTGCTCCTACTATGTTTAGAAACACTCTAAACAATTCCTTATATGCTCTCACAACAAAATTGATTTCCTCTCAAATAGTAAAGTTGGTGCAACTATATTTAAATGAATGTTAAATATTTAGAACCTATATACTTTAAGGAAGATACTCTAAAGTATGCTCTAGAGTCCAAAATTCTTCCCATTAAAGTTGAGAGGACTCACTAGACAGTCTCTTAGCTTTATATACTAAGCTTTCGCAACTCCTTTGGTGAAGATGTCCGTTATGTTGTCCAAAGTGCTGCAATGTCGTAGCTCAATCACCTGTTTCTCCACCATGTCTCGAATGAAGTGATACTTCATGTCAAATTACTTTGACCTACTGTGGTGGATAGGATTATGTGCCAATTGTATGACACTCATATTGTCACAATACAATATAGTAGGACCACATTGTATTTCTCCTATTTCTTCAAGTACTTTTCTCAACCATAAATCTTGGGTACTAGCATTTGTGATTTCTATGTACTTAGCTTCAATAGATGATAATGCTACAATAGTCTGCTTTTGGAACTCCAAGTAATTAGTCTTGATCCAAGACTAAAACAATTCCCTGAAGTAGATTTTCTATCATCTATATTGCTACCCCAATCACTATCACTAAAGCCAACTAATTTTATAGAATTACATTTGTGGTAATGGATCCCAAAATCCAATGTACCCTTTACATATCTCAAAATTCTTTTAGTTTCTTGTAGATGAATTTTAGATGGATCAACCATATATCTTGAAACAAGAGAAACTGTATATTGAATATCCGACCTTGTGTTGGTGACGAACATTAGACTTCCAACCATGCTCCTGTAAGTGGTCATGTCAACTTTTGGTGCTCCATATTCTTTGCTTAATTGGATCTTATGACCCGTTGGAGTTGCAACAGACTTGCATTGCTCTATAGCAATTTTCTTTATCATATATTGAGCATATTTGTGTTGACATATGAATATCCCTTTATTTGTTTGATGTAATTCCATGCCTAGGAAGTAATGCATCAAGCCTAGATCTTTCATTTCAAATTATTTCATCATGGAGTGTTTGAACTCCTTATTCATCTTAGCACTACTACCCACGAATATTAGATCATCCACATATAAGCATAGAATGAGAATGTCTTTACCTTGTTTCATGTAGTAGAGAGTAGGCTCACTTTTGCTCTTGGTGAACCCATACCTTTGAAAGTAGCCATCAATGCGTGAGTACCATGCCCTTGGTGCTTGCTTGAGGCCATGCAATGCTTTCTTTAATTTGTAGACAAGATGCTCCTTATCTTGTTCTTCAAATATTTGAGGTTGTTGCACAAAAACCTCTTCATTCAAGTACCCATTAAGAAAGGCACTCTTAACATCCATGTGCTGAATTTTCCACCCTTTGTGAGCAGCCAAGGAAAGTACTAGTTTGATTATCTCCTGTCTAGAAACAAAAGCAAATGTCTCCTCATAGTCAATCCCACACTTCTAAGTAAACCATTTTGGTACTAGCCTTGACTTGTGTCTTTCAATGCTCCCATTAGCATTAAACTTGGTCTTGTAGACCCATTTACATCCAACACATTTCTTGCCTTTAGGAAGCTCCACTAGCTCCCAAGTATCATTGTTTTTTATAGAGGTCATTTCCGCTTTCATGGCCTATTGCCATACATCATGAGTGCATGTTTTTTCATAACTAGATGGCTCTACCTCTATACTAGTCATTAAAGCATAGTTTACAACATCACCCTTAGGCTCTTGAGAGTCATCATCACCATACATTTGCAAATTTTCAAGTCTTTTCAAAACTGCATTCATCTCACTAGCTTGGCTTCTAGTGTACCTTTTTTGGAAATTCTTATCCAAAATTTGAAAAGGATGGTGTTGAAGTGTTATCTTACCTCTTGATGGAGAATCAATATCCATTGGTGAAGAACTTACTAATATTTATGGAGAAGGACTTGGAGTAGCATTAGTTGTACTTGAAGTAGTACTCATACTTGGGATTGGAGGAGGACTTCCTTTGCTATTTTTGGGCTGCACTTGAGAGGAACTTGCATCTTAAGATCCATCATCAACAAAAAGTTTTTGATGACCCCATTCTGCCCCTTCATCAAAAATTACATCTTTGGAGATTATAATTTTGTGTGTTTTTGGATTGTAGAGCCTATATGCCTTTGAATTTTTACAATACCCAATGAAAATACATGCTTGAATTTTGGGATCAAGTTTCTTTCTTATCTCATCAAGAATGTGAGCATAAGCAAGACAACCAAAAACTTTGAAGTGTTTTACATTTGGCTTTTTCCATACCATACTTCATATGGAGTTATTCCATCTAAACTAGATGTAGGACTCCTATTCAAAATATAAACACTTGTTCTAATAGCATCAACCCAATACATGTTACTGAGTTGCTTTGTTTGAAGCATTGATATTGCCATTTCTACAATAGTGCGGTACTTTCTTTTAGCCACACCATTTTGTTGTGGGGTGTAAGCAGTAGTTAATTGCCTTTTGATCCCACAATCTTTACAAAATTTGAGAAATGCATTTGAACAAAAATCCCCTCCTCTATTAGTCCTTAATCTCTTTACAACATAATCACTTTGATTCTCTACATTATTTTTGAAATATTTGAAACATTCAAAAGCTTCATCTTTAGTTTTCAAAAAATAAATCCAACACATCCTAGAGAAATCATCAATGAAAGTGAGAAAGTAAGAATTGTTACCCAATATTTTGGTATTCATTGGACCACAAATGTCCAAATGTACCAATTATAGTGGATGGCTTGCTCTCCATGCTTGACCTCTTGGAAACTTTATTCTTGAGTGCTTTCCCAAAACACATCCTTCACACACCTCCTTGTTCTCTTCAAATTTTGGCAATCCACATACCATAGCTTGTGAAGTCAACAACTTCAAGCTTGCAAAGTTAAGATGACCATATCTCAAGTGCCAAAGCACACTTGGATTTTCTATGGCCACATTAGCAAGTTGGGCACCTCCTTGTTCCCTAAAATTAAGAGGAAACAACATATTCTTTGTCATAGGTACTTGTGTAACAACTCTATTACAATTGTTTTTGTCAAAAATTACACATTTTCCATATTAAAAAACAAGCCTATAGTTCTTTTCCATGATTTGTCCAACACTAAGAAAATTATGTTGGAGTTTGGGGGTGTAATAGATGTTGTTTACCTTCTTTGTGCATTATTTGGTTAGAACATCCATGGCTCCCATTCCTTCAACTTGTAGTGCCTTGTCATCTCCTAATTTGATCTTTGATTTGTAGGTGGAATCCATTGTAGCAAATATCTCTTCTTTACCACTCATATGATTTGAGCAACCAATATCCAAAATATAAGTTTCATTGAGATTTTGATCTAATTTGCCATAGGTGAGAAACAAATTTGAAGAAGTTCCTTCCTCTTCTCCATAGTTTCCATAGTTATTACCTTACCCTTCTTGAGAAGGTTTGGACCAACAATATCTAGCAAAGTGACCAACCTTACCACAATTGTAACAAGATTTCTTTGATTTGTCACCTCCTCTTCCTCTTCCTTGGTTGCCACCTCTTGATCTACCTCTTCCTTTGCCTCTCATTTGTCCTCTTCCTTGGCCTCTTCCTTGTCCTCTTCCTTTTCCTCTTCCTTCACCCTCCTTCGATGAGAATGCTTTGTCATCACCTCCATACCTTGTTGAAGTAGAACCCCGTAATCTCTCTTCACGAGACATCAAAGAATCAATTAGAGCATCGAAATTTAGAGTAGACAAATCTTTAGACTCTTCAATAATGATAACAATATGGTTCCATTTATGAAGAAGTGTTCTCAACACTTTCTTCACCACTACTTCAGTTTTGATGTCTTCTCCAAGGGTTTGTATTTTTTTTACAATGGCTTTCACTCTAACACAATAATCACCTACATTTTCATCATTTTGCATTTTTAGATTCTCAAAATCCCTCTTCAAGGTTTGAAGCCTCACTTACTTCACTTGATTGCTGCCTTGATAGCTATCTCTCAAGGCTGTCCATGCTTCTAGGGCTGTTGAACAAGAAGCAATCCTTGGAAAGATGTTTTTCTCCAAAGTTGCTTGGAGATGGTAGAGAGCAAATGAGTTTTTCTTTTGGGCATCCTTTTTATTGGTTCTATCAGCTACACTCAATGTGGTCCAATATGCAGGTTCATTGTAGCCTTCTTCTATAATATCCCATAACCCCTTGCATATGAGTAAGGTCTTCATCTTGATAGACCAATACTCATAATCTAACCCATTAAATTCAGGAATGGGAAGATTGTTATTGGCAGCCATTGATGCTAATCAACAAAACTTTGGAATAATGTAGATAGCTTCTAATACAATATTTTTGCAATAAAGAGTAGCAACATATCTTCTTTTACTCAATTGACTCAACCTAAAATTTTGACTGCGTCCTCTTGATGCAATTATCTAAAAACCCTCAAAATTTCATCATAAAATACCTCAGGATGCATGATATATGAATGATTTAATCGAGCTCTTCCTTGCAACTCTACTGAGTGTTGGCCACTTGAGTTTCTTTGACAAAGTGCGGGCTTCAGATCTCTTCACGCCACTCTCCACAGGTTTGATCCGTATGAGCAAACCTGGCTCTGATGCCAAAATGAGAAAATAAACTCATTAGATTAATAATCATAAGAACTTACAATGCTTTTATAGCACTCCAATCAGTTTGAAATCTCTACTATTATGGAGATCTTACTTGCTCCTACTATGTTTAGAAACACTCTAAACAATTCCCTATATGCTCTCACAAAAAAACTGATTTCCTCTCAAATAGTAAAGTTGGTGCAACTATATTTAAATGAATGATAAATATTTAGAACCTATATACTTTAGGGAAGATACTCTAAAGTATGCTCTAGAGTCCAACAAAATGGATAGCTCTAGCCTTGGTTATGCTTTGAACCTACGACCTCGCTCCGCCGCTGCGCTCTAGCCAAAGCTAGGCAGCCGTTGGGCCACACACCCACACATGCCTAAAAACTTAGGTGCTCTTCCTTGTTGCCTTCAAATTTTTGGTGAACAAAAAAACTCAACACTCTGCCTGACCAAAACGAACGCGCGGGGATTTGAAACCTCAACTAGTGCCTTTTAAACGTCTTAACTCTGCCTTGGTCACCACCTGGGCTAACCAAAACTTTGGGTATACACTAAATGTGCCACATGCATTTAAACCTGTGCCTACCTGTCAAAGATTTTAATCACACAAAATCCTTTCTTCCTCACCACAAACAGAGCACAATTTTATTTTGCTTTGGGTTATCGAATTATGCATAGATGACTTAATTAAAATATTAAGTCCCCTTTATATACACCTTGGCTTATGTGCTTCGACGTCGACCTTTTAATTAAAAATTTAAATTTAAAAATTCGAATTAATAAATTACTTTATAATCTTTAACTTTGGCACCCAAATTTATTTTAAATTTAAATTTTAACCTTTAGGTTAAAATATTTAAATTTAAATAAATTAAATTAAATATTTTGCAAATTGCTCAAGGGTCTTGCGAGGAATAAATTATTTTTAATTACTCCTTGGACCTATTCTCTTCATCTCAACCTGTAACCTAGAATATTATAATATTAAATATTATAATATTATTATTACCTTTTAATCCTGCTTCTCCTTCCTTGGGTCTTCAACCTTTTAGGCCTCCTTAGGCATATAATATTAAAAATAAATATTATATCCTATTCCTTTAAACCTCTTCCTTGCCTTTTGGAAAAACCACCTGGTGACATTAATGATGACGAAACTTAACCAAAAAACTCTTGACAACTCTTGACATCAATGAAAACAAATCTTGCTCATATTTCCAACAATATTCACTTGTAATCAACTTAGCATCTAATGTGTATACACCTAACTTAGTATCATTATAAAGAATTTTATTAGCTTTATTGTATTATGTAATCAATTCCCTAAGTTTAGGCTCTCTTTCGACTCTTATCTGATTGGCTACACCCTTCCAAGGCAACCACATGTGCGAAGAATTTGTAGCCATATATCCATTCAAATTTTTGCTCCAATCCTTGCTCAACAACATACCATATTTATTAGGATTATCAACAACATGAATATCAATGTATTGTTGAATTCTAGGTTCTAATACAAGTGAATATGAACATTTTTAAGCATACCTACCACATTCACTTCTAATTTATCCAATTGAACAACAATCCTATTAGAAGGCATGGGTTTAAAACCCAATCTCTGACAAACAGCATAAGGTATAACATAACTCGATGCTCCCGAATCCACAAGGCAATTGTGTAGATTTCTACTTGCATTTATGATGGTCAAAATAACATGAGGAGCTTCTCATTTATCCTTTCATGAAACAAATTGTGCCTCTATAGTTTTTTTAGCATTGTTTTTACCTTGTTTACCAAAAGCCTTGATTAATGAATCTTGCTGATTTGTCAACTGTGCAACTTCAAACAAAGTGATATTAGCTTTTGTTTTATTTAAATATTCAATGATATTATATTCAACCTTTTTAGTATTTTTCACTTTTTATGGTAGTTTAGATAAATCAACAGGATATGGAGGAATAAGATTATTGTTTGCATGAGTGTTTGGAGGAATAATGGAATTATTTGGAGGAGTAGAAGTATAAGGAACCTTACTCTTACTCATCAACTGATAGTTATGATTTCATTTTTTAAATTGCCTGAAGGCTTAAACTTCTTCTATAATTCCATCATCTTCCTCTTCCTCATCATCGCTTGAACCAAAGGTTTCGATAACAAAAGTATTTCCTTTACCTTTTCTACAACTATCTTTATGGGAAGAGTCCTCATTAGGTATCAATTCCAAATCATTCGTTTCCTTTTGAAGAATGTCTAAAGTAGTTTTGAATTATGGGCATTCCATTTCAGTATATTCTTTAGTATTATGCACCCTACACCAATTGTTCAAAACCAAATAAAAAAGGTTAACAATAGTGCTCTTTTGATTTGAACTAGTTAAAGCATTGTTTTGATTAACAAATGGGGTTAGGTACTCCCCCATTTTTCAGTCTTGTGTTCCACTGTTTCCTCTAAAAACTAATTTTTTTATTATTTTGATTTGAACTTTGTGAACCTTGTTTCTGTAATTGAACAACATCACTACTCAATTTATGAACTAATATTTGAATATCATCTAGTTGAGTTTTAGGTTCAATTGATTGTCCTGGAGTAGTGGTAGGATTATTTAGATTTGACAAGTTTGGTGTATTTTGATTTTGCATAGTATTTGAATATACTGAGTTGTTTTGATTTTGAAAAGTTTGTAGGAACATTGGATTATTCTGATAGGTATTAGAATTTTGAAAGGATGATGAATTATTTGTAGGTGTTACATTCCTGAAAACAAGCATGGCATGAGCATTGTTTTCAATTGTTTTATGTGTAGTGAATTGGTTTTCCAAAAACAATGGATTAGTTGGATATGTGAGAGTCGTGGGATATGTAGGCGTTGTAGGATATGTAGGCATGATAGGTGGATTAAGATTTTATGGCATTATGTTCAACATAGGCATTTTTTGTGACAAGGCCTGGTTGATCATAGGAACTTGATTATACATACTAAGATGTCCAATCGATGACAATTGACTTATCCCGTAACTTTGAGGCATTAACTAATTTTCAACAGTTAGAGCTTTAGTATAGGCCAAAGTAAGAGTTGTAACTTGAGGAGCTCTTCTAAAAAACATGGTAGTTAAGGGGTCTAATACCCCAAAGTACATTTGAATAGCAACATTTTCAGCAAGTGCATAATGGGTAGTTAATAAAGAATACATTTTGTGAAATCTGGTGTTAAACATTCTCAATGGTTCATTTGGTTCTCTTCTTGTTGAAGCAAATTGATGATAAAAAATGGCATGATCTATGGCAATTTTAAATTGATTAACAAAGGTAGTTTCCAACTGTGCCCAAGATGTTATACAACAGACTGGTAAACTAATATACCAATCATACACAATATCATCCAGAGTCAAAGGAAACATCATGCAAGCAACATCTTAATGTTCTACTTACATTCTGATTAGAGTATCTTTGTAGGCTTGGATATGTTATTCTGTCTGTCTTGTACCATCATGTTTGTATCTAGGCAAATACTTCTCTACATTTTTAGGCATGTCATGTATGTCTCCTGCAATGTTTAAGGGGCTACTCTGAGTTCCCATCTATACTGCATTTCTAGCCATGAAAACTAGTGGAGGTGTGATCAATGGAACATTAAGGCTTTGAGGTGAAGTGTTAATTGGTGGTGGAATAACCACTGTTTGAAGGTTATTTCATCTAAATTTTTGTGTAGGGGAAAGACTGTGAAATATGGTATCACCAGTAGATTTGGATTTCATAATAACTTCTTTAGGTTCTAGTTATAAAATATAATAATAAAAAAAGTGTTTTGAATCTCACAAATCTCCAATATTAGCAAAAATGCATCATTCAGATCATAATATTCAACAATATTTTTATGCATCAATTTTTTGGAATTAATAAATGTGAATAATATTAAATGCGTAAATCAAATCAATACTTTATTACAGGCCCTCCTTCTAATGCCAATTCTACTGAGTGATATTTTTTCCCAATTACGAAAACACGCTCACAGTTAGGATCCTATCAAAGCTATCCTCTCTTGCAAAGAAATAGTTAGTTTCTCCAAGGTTCTGTTTGCTTAATTTCTTAAAATGTGCTTGTATGCTTGTAAAATGTAAAAATGTTGTTGAATACCTTAGAGGTGCAAGTAACTGTTAACAAGGGGCATATGATTTGATATTTGATTTAAACTGTGAAAAATATTGTTGTTCATAAGATTAATTACCAAAATGTATGAGTAATAATCAAATATTGTAAATAATAAAACTTGGAATGCAAATATTTGAATTTTAACCTTAAAAAATGATTTAAATTAAATTTATTAAAACCCTAATGTCTATTTCAAATGAAATGTGAGGAATTTATTAAAATGAAATAAACATTTATCCTAATATGAAAAATTAAAACTTTGCATAAACTTTAGGGTTTTGATTTTTTTCTTGTGCAATGAAATAAAATAAAATAAAAAGTGCTTAGGGTTAGAAGAATAAAATAAAATAAAATGAAAAATAAAACACAGGTTACAAAATTTCAGATTTCCATCCAGAATCTGCAAACAAAGATAATCTAAAACATAACTTTATTTAATCCAACCAGAATTAACACAGTTCAAATTAAACCGGGTGCAATCTTAAAGGAATTTGATTAATATATTCAATCATTTAAAATGAAAATACCATCCGCATGCATATTTTTCACCACAATAAAATGAATATATTATGAATGAAATCTTCTATTAATGCTTTTCTTCAGAATACCTCTGGCAATCAAATACAAAGATGAAATCTTCTGTGACAAGCAACCTGGAAGGAAACCTTTGGATATGAAAAACTTCTATCTTCTCTTTCACTTGCTCCAAATTCTTCTGACTCCTTTCATTGCATTTCAATGACTAATTTATAATTTACAAATTTTCGTTGCTTTCGTTTCGCAACAGTTGCTGCAACGATTTTATAACCATTCGCCACCGAACTTCATTTTCATTCGTTTATATTTCTTTTGCCTTTATCATAAAAATTTAACAACTCTCTTTAACTTATGAAACAATATCCTGAGTATTACATGTTCAACCACTTCCATCTCACAAAATATAGCCTCACACGATTCCTCCATCAATGAATTTTACTGTGATGGTATGAAACAAATGTTTTCCATTTGAATACAGTCCATTGCCAAACTTGAATCAATTCTCTTGTTCTCTATCACCAAATGTTTGGACTACATTTTGTACGTAGCTATCACTGATCATCTAAGTAGTGAAAATGGTATACTCGAAGGTTTTTATAATTTTTTTATAGGGAGCGTGCCCAAGTACCTTCAATTTCGCTTCATTTGCACCAATATATTTGCAATAACATCTCTAGAAATGCTGAATAAGGTGTATGAGGAATTGATTGCTCTGATGGTAAAAGATATTTGACTTGTGCGAAACTACTGATTTGGTTTGCTATTTTTTTCATCTTTCGTAGTGAGCACACCTTGATGTATTTTGAAGACACGACAAGTTTCGAACATGTCTTGCACGATTATGAAATACATTGCTTATGTTGCACCTTGTTTATCACGTTTGTTCTCATCTACTATCCACACATGTATCCATATTGCACAGTACATATGCACACTGGTTCTCATATGTATAGGCTAGCCCAACTGCATCGTTCAAAGCTTCTTCCCTAATCTTGTCTCTATTGTCTATGTACTGATGCAAATAAAATTTAGAAGTTTGGGTGGCATGTCCTTGTCATGATGCTATCACCACCTGTTGCTGGGAAATCAACTTTTCCAACGCTTATACTTGCGATTTTCCATTTGATAACTAAACCCTGCGTATATTTGATACCCAAAGCATAATAAGAATTCCTCATTATAACAAAATACAAATTTTCGAATAGATTATATATAAGAAAATCTCATCTTTTCATCCCATCCAATGCACGTGTAAAAATACATGAATTATGTCTTGCTTTATTCACTAAAAAAACCAACTAACAATTATACCAGATTGAAAAACTAGTATTATTATATCAAATAAAAAAATCTGGATATTATGACCGCATGACTTGACAAGATTTGAATTTGATTTAAATTCTTTAAATGTCAACAAATTTAACTTGATTAAGCTTTTTATAAAAGGCTTTCCTACAATAATTTGAACTTGAACATATTTAACACCATATTGCAAAAAATTTCTATAAAAACAAAACAATATATCACCCAAAAACTTTACAATAACCACAAAATTTGAAGTGGGTCTCCAAATTGGGGTACATTATGCAACAACAACAATAATTCCCAAGACTTGGATGGCACTAGCAATGGTGTATATGGTCCCTATTTCTTGTTGGTTAGTTTAGCAATAATGTAGGGGGTACATGATGTATCTTTATTATGATCCCATCCTAACACTATCATGTAATAACCCCCTTTCTAATATGGGGATCCCATCCTAATGATATTATGTGATGTTTTGTAATAGTTTGTGGTATTAGAAGTGCCTAGACAAGTGACATTATTTTATGTAATTGTTATAAATAATGTAATTGATTTGTTTGGTAGAATATTCTAGTTCGTGTGGCATTCTACATGTAAGCCAACCCTTGAGTGTAAGGTTTAGGGTTATGAAGAGTCTTTTAAAATATTAGGGGCATAAATGGATGTATATTTTTTGCATATTGAATCAAAGTTATATTAAGAAGGTTGTCCCCTCAAAGAGACAAAAAATTCTATATTGTGATTTTGTGATATTAATATATATTTTTGCATTTCCATTTTGTATTGCAATATTTTGTTCTTTCATAAATTACTACTTTTATTGCAATATTTATGTGGATGTGCTTATTTTAATTAGAAGGTTCCTAACAAGTGGTATCAAAGCACTTTCCAAGGATGTGTTCCACTACGATTGTGATAGTTCTTGCCTCACCATTTCAACGGTTAGGTATAATTTTTTTGTGTTTTCATTTATTTTCTTATTATCCTATTATAAATAAATAGTCATTTTTTTCCTTTGTTTTAGTTTAATAGGTTAGAAACCCTGCGTTGAGGGTTTTAAAATATAATGGAGGAGTTGTTATTGGCTAATCTAGATTTATAGTAAAGCATTTAGTAAAGTAAGGTGCAATCAAGATACCCATACCTCAGATAACTCTTGTATATGGACTTGAGCTCCCAAGTATCTTCGGGTATATCAGTAGACCCCCTAGAATTAGGAGAAACCTTTAGCCCTAAGAAACTTTTCAATCATGTATCTATCCATAGTGTATCAAGCATAAGATCACCCTCTTCTATTGTCAAAGAGGTGGGTAGTGCTCTCAAGGGTATGTGTGGAATCCTCCTTGATAAATGACCTAAAATATTGGTTCAAGCATTATCGTTCATCGCTACAGTATAACAAAGGGGTATGAACAATGCATACACCTTGGCCTAAAGTACCCTGTTTATGTTGAATGTTTAACTTGAAAGCCAAAAATCCTACCACATAAAATAAGCATACTAAAGAGACTACACTATCACAAAACTAACTAAACTAAAACATATGAAATAATTGGTGGTGAAAGTAACAATCAAGACAAGGTCTATTAGTAATAGTCAGGTATAATTTCAGCTAGGGCTATAGTTAGTAATAGTCAAGATAGAGTCTAACCATGCCATTGTTAGTAACATTGTCGATAATAGTCAAGACAAAGTCTAACTATGTAGTTGTTAGTTATAGTCGAAAATAATAACAGTCAGGGCAGTTGTCAGTAATAGAATCTACCAAGAAAATCATTAAAAATAGTGAGTTACAGAGTTAGACATAATATTTGTCAATAACAGATATTGTAGAGCCTAGTAAGGGGATTGTCAAACAATAGTTTTTTTGAGTGAACTAAGACTCTAGGAGAAAATTAGACAACACTTCCCTATTATAAAAAAATTATAGGGTGCCAAAAACATCATCTAGAGACAGCCCATTCTGTTCATTTTTTCAAGGTGATCATTTTTTTTGTAAGTTGCAGATTTATATACAAAAATGGGTATTTTTAGAGGATCCCAAAACCCTCTATATAAAAAGGGCCATAGCACCTTGTAGAAAACCAGAAAGGTTGGAGGAACCTAGAAGAGAGAAATGAAGAAAGAACAAAAAATAGAGTAAAGAAGCCATAGCATAAGAAGACCTAAATCTAAAAAAAATACTAGAGAAGCCCCAACTACCAAAACCGCTGCCCTATTATGATAGCCAGGACTCAAAATCCCAAGAAACAGGATCCTCCATGCACTAATTCTTGGCGACTTCCTTTGAATCATCAAAAATCTCATCGCTTCTGAGTAAAAAGGTTGATTGGAACATTAGAAACTAGAGCGATGACAAAAGGGAATCCCTGTGGGTTTTTCTTCAGCTATGGTTACATAATCAAGGGGAGTACTAACACGTTCTGATGTCTACCAGTTCCTAATGATGGGATCATCAGTCGAGATCATGCTATGAATATGGGTCATGAGCCAAAGATTGAGATGCCTCCTCATGTCTTTGCTGACGTGGATGTCCCTGACCAACATGGTGGTGATGCTATTAGGTTGGCTTTCCATTTCCCTATGGATATGTGCCCAACGATGGATAACTAGGAATCTTGGACAAGGGCCCAAGACTGAAGCAGCCTTAGCCTCACCCATATCTGATGTGGAACTGGGAGACACGTCACTCTTGAAAAATACACCTTGGCTTCTCGTAGTTGGCTGCATCCAAAATGTCATGGGGAAAATTTTGATGCCACATAGTCAACTGCCTGGGGGAGGCTCCCATGTTGGCCATGCGATATGCAAGGGTGTTGGCCTCCCTGAACCTATGTTGGACCATCGAAGGGCCTCTGGATTGTAGGAGCTTTTTGGCCTCTATTATTGTGTTGCTAACCCTCCAAGATGGATTTTTAGAGTTGTTCAAGTAATTGATGACGTTCATGGAATCTCCTTCAATAAAGAGCCTTCTGGGATCCTCTACAAGGAGGCAGAGGCCTCTCTATAGAGCTCTAGCTTTAGCTACATGATTGGTTTGGATGCCCAAAAATTATGAGTAGGTAAGAATCAACTCATCATGATGGTCTCGGATGACACCCCCAACACCAGCAAGACCTGGGTTTCCTTTTGATGCCCCATCAAAATTGAGTTTGATCCATCCTTTCGGGGGGCTCCCAATGGATGTTGGCTCTAGGGTGAACAGGGATATGGGAGCAAGTTCCTTCACCTTCGTAGGGGATGCTGAGGGTTTTAAATATGGAGGATTCCATGGTAGACTGAGGAGCGGAGGGGCATGAAACAAGCTTAGCATTTTTGATGGTGAAAGCAATGGCTCTGGAGGTGACTGATAGAGGATCCCTGGAGGAGTCAACGAAAGCTCTGCTATTGTGTTCGAGCCAAATTTTCCAGAGGAAATGGTGAAGGCACACATCCCAGAGGAACCGAAACCTAGAGTTGCGAAAGGGATTGGTCCACTGGGAAAAAAGGTCACTGATGAACTTGGGGTGGACCCATTGAATGTGAAAGGAATTCAGGATGTACCCAAGGACGGTGAAAGAAAAATCACAACTTAGGAACAAGTGATCAATAGACTCCCAATCAGCCATACAAAGGTAGCACCTGTTGGGGACCGAGAAACCTCTTTTGTGCAAGTTTTCAATAGTAAGAGATTTGTTTTGAATAGCAAGCCAAGAAAAGAAACTAACCTTAGGAATCAAGTTTTTCCTCCATACCAGATTGAATAGAGTGAGCAAAATTTGAGAGGAGGTTTGGATGCTATAAGCTGATTTGACTGTGAAGATGCCATTGTCGGATCCTTTCCAAATAGGCTTGTCAAGACCTTCTCTAGTGGGGATGGTAGCTGAGTTGAGGATTATGGATAGGGAGTTAGCAGCCTCATCTAGATTATTTCCATTGATCAATTTCCACCAAGGGTTTCTATTGGAGTGGGTGATAAAGTCAGCCACCCTACTCCCAATATTAGAATCCGTAAAAGGCTTGAGGCCCGCTATATCTATATTGTCAATCAGGGGATCATCCTGAACCCACCTGTCGTGCCAAAAATTGATGTTATCACCATCACCTAGAATCCATCGTAAGCCTTTTTGGATCAAATGCCTAGTTTGAGTGATGGATTTCCAGAAGACCGATCCACTCAGAGGGATCCCCTCATCTAGGATTAGGTGATTAGCAAGATATTTATTTTTGATAATCTAAATCCACTTGTCATTGGTGAGGATCCTCCATGTATGTTTTGCCATCAACGCAATATTCATTTTGGAAGTTTTTCTGAAACCCAGGCCTCCTTGCTTCTTGCTTTTGCACACAATATCCCAAGCAACGAGCGGGATTCTAGTCTTCTCGTCACTTCTTGACCATAGGAACATTTTTTGTAGTTGTTCGATATTATGGTACACTGCAATGGGGACTTTAAAAATAGACATGAAATAAATAGGGATGCCTTGGAGGTAAGCCATAGTGAGAGTGGCCTTGGCAGCCTGAGATAGGAGATTTCCTTTCCAAGTAGCTAACTTCTTCTGGATTCTCTCAATGACATTGTTCCACATGAACTCCTTGGGATTGCCAAAGAACAAGGGGAGGCCAAGGTAGGAAGATGGGAACATGTCAATGGTGCAACCAAGGATCCGGGCTATCTTGGTTTGGCGGGCTATGTGAGTATTGATGAAGAAAAATTACTTTTAATGAAATTGACCTTTTTCCCAACAAAATTTTTGTAGAGGAGGAGGATGTGCTTGATGGATTTGACCTAGAGGATAGAAGCTTGAGTGGATAAAATAGTGTCATCAACAAATTGTTGATGGGTGATAGGGCTGATGCCTGATGCAACTTGGATCCCAGAGATCCTCCGACTTCGGCAGGCAACTTTGAGAGCTCTACCCAAGGAGTCAGCCAGGATGATGAAGAGGATGGGAGAAAGCGGATCTCCCTGACGGAGGCCTCTGGCACTCGGAAAAAAACTAGTAGGGGACCCGTTAACAAGGATAGAAAACCAAGAGGATGAAAAACAACTTTTGATGAGGTCGACCCAGGTCGGGTGGAAGCCAAACTTGAGGAGGATATCAAGGAGGAAATCCCAATTGACCCTATCGAAAGCTTTGTTCATATTGAGCTTGAGGAAAAAGGTAGGCTTCTTTGCAAGGGAGGTAGAGTGTAAGGTTTCATGAACAGTAATGATGCCATCTAGAATGTTCCTACCTTTGACTGAGCTACCTTGATTGGGGTCGATGATAAGAGGGAGGATCATCTTCATTCTATTTTCCATAACTTTAGTGAGGACCTTGTAAAGGACGTTACATAGGTTGATGGGCCGGTAATCGAACATAGACCTGCAAGAGGGAGACTTGGGGATGAGGGCTATGAAGGTGGTATTAATCCTATCGGGGATGGACTGAGAGGTTTGGAATTCTATTATTGTGGCACACACATCCAAACTGACAATATCCTAGAAAGTTTGAAAGAAGCAAGGGGGGAACCCATCCGAGCTAGGGGCATTTCTAGTTGCATGGAGAAAAGGGCTTCCTTGATCTCATCTTGGGTGAAAGGGCTGAGGAGCATGGAGTTAGACGATGAGGGAACGAAGAGGGGAATATTGGCCAAAATATCAGTCTTAGCTTGGTCATCACACTCGGAAGGGCTGCCAAGAAGAGATTGAAAAAAGGAGATAGATTCAGACCTGATCTCGAAGATGTCCTTGGTGGTGGACCCATCACTGCGAGAGATCTCATAGATTTTGTTTGTGCCTCTGTGTCTCAAGGTGGATGCGTGAAAAAAATTGGTATTGGAGTCACCATATTTGATCCAGAGGGCTCTGGACTTTTGTCTCCAGAAAGTTTCCTCCCTAGCTAGTATGTTGTGGTACTCAGCAAGGAGGTTTCGTTCTTCATCCCTGATGGTTCTTCTTTGGTTTCTAGCTTCGATTTGCCTTTTGATCACTTGGAGTTTCCCTGCGATAGCCTTCTTGCTTTTGAAGATGTTGCCAAAGACCTCCCTATTCCAAACTTTGAGTTTCTCCTTGACTAGTTTGAGCTTTTGGGAAATTTGGAAGGAAGGGGACCCAGTGAAAGGCTACTGCCACCAGAGGGTGACTTGGTTTCTGAGGTCGGGGTGATGGAACCACATTGATTCAAAGCGGAAAGGGATCTTGAAAGAGGGAGGTTTGCCTGCTTCAAGGAGAAGAGGGTTGTGATCAGAGCCAATATTGGGGAGGGCAAGGAGGGACGCATCCCCAAAGAATGGGATGGCCTCTTTAGAGATGAGGAACCTATCGAGCTTCACCTGAATAAGACCACTTCCTATTCTTCTGTTGCTCCAAGTGAAATTGGACCCTTTGAGCTGAACGTCAATGAGTTCATTGATATTTAGGAACTCACTAAAGTCCTCCATGCTTTTTTTTATGATGTTGAGCCCTCCCCTCTTGTCTGAAGGGTACAAGGGGGTGTTGAAATATCTGGCAATAACCCATGGGATAGTGCTAAAAGTGCTTCTCATTTGGCTGATCGTGTTCCATAGAGCTGTTATTTCAAGGAGGAATTTAGGGTGTAAATATTGGAAAGGATCCGAGAGGAGTTGCTAGTCTTACAATGAAAAAGGATGTTGATGATTCTATTGGAAGACGACAAGAGTCTCCCTTCGACCTTCGATGGATCCCACAGGCACATGAGTCCTCCCGAGGATCCCTGAGCAGGGTTGTAGAGGACTTCTCCCCTACTCCAAATTGTTTTGGTAGACTTGAGAGAGGAGGCGTCATCATTTTTAGTTTCTTGGAGAATGAAAATGGTAGGATTACACTCTTTCCTTAGGTTAGAAGTGAGGCATTGTTTGGTTGCTCCATTTAGGCCTCTCACATTCCATGAGAGGATCTTCATTTTAAAATTTTTTTGGGATTTTTTGCCTCCCTTCACCTGTTGAAGGGGAGGTTTGTTTCCTTTTGGTTCATCTTTTTGTAGATCTAGATTTTCAGAGAAAAGATTTGATTGGGTCCCATTAGCTATGTCTTCCTCTATCTCTTTTTTCCTTTGCTCGATAGTGGAAGGTCTTCCTCTTTTTTTATCGCAACCAAAGTCAATGGAGGATTTTTTGCTTTGGGTGTTTTTTGGGCTGAATATTTCAGACTGAAAGTGGTTAGCCGAAGGGCTTCCCACATCTTTGATTAGGAGGTGGTTTGCCTCAAGAGGGGTATGGGATGGCCCAGATCTGGTTGGGGAGGGGATGGGGGAGAAAGAGGTCGGATTCCCATAATCAACAATAGGAAATTCGTCTTGAATAAGATTAGTAGTAACAATGGAAGAGAGAGGAGGTACCTGGACCTGATTGGGCTCCTCTGTAGGAGTGGCCATTTCTTTACCTTTGACTTCAGAGGGGGCTTCCTTTCCTTGCATTGAGACATATCGTTCCTCACTCCCTTGAGGTGTCATGGTTGAAGATGCCTGACCAGGGTCTCTAGGGACATTCCTTGGGGGGAGGGTTTCGATTCTGCTCTTTCGGAGGACCCGTATTGTGCTTTGCACCCTTTTTGGGATATTTAGAAGCTTGAGACTATGCTTTTAGGGTGGGGCATTGGTTCCTTAGGTGTCCTTGGGAATGACAATGCACATAAAATGCAGGTTTGTTCTTGTATTCCAAGGGTTGGCACCTTCTGTAGGAGGATCCATATAGGAGGTTGACAAAGGTGGGAAGCTCAGAGTCTAGGTTGGCATTGATACATATGCGAGCATGGACCATCCGGGATCGGACTTTGGTGGACGAATCAACCACTACCAACTCATCGATGGTTCTGGAGATTCCTTTGAGAACATCCTCATGCCAGAACTGAAAGGGGAGGTTTGGCAGCCTAACCCAGATCAGGGTAACATTGATATTTTGGGTTTTAAGGTTGAAATATTTAGCCCATCTATGGAGGAAGAGGCTCCTTCTACCTAGGAACCAAGGTCCTCCGGTGAGGATTCTACATGCATCCTCTTGATTGTTCAACCTGATGGCAAAAAAACCCCTAGATAGGGCTACGATCTCCATATTCCCACTTGTTCTCCATTTGGAATATGCCCACTTCTTGATGGTCTCCATGTTTGGGTGGCCTCCGATAAACTTGCCTACCAGAGAAAATTGTTCCATTTCTAGGTAGCTTGACATCAAACTTTTCGGTATCACCAGATCCGTGTCGTTGGGCACTAGATCCTGGGATGGGGGTTTGGTGTGGGGGCCTTGGTTGAACGCCTGGGCATAAGAGACAACCATGGGTTTGTCTGGATTGAAACCCTTCCCAAGGGTTTGACCAGCAAGTGGGTCCCCTTTGTCAAGAGGCTCCTTTCCATGTGATGGGAAGGAGAAAACACCATCGGACGGTTCCTTACCTGCAGTGCTTGCAATAGATCCTACCTTGGATCCTCCACCCTCTAAACTACCATGACCGCCTTCACCTACTCCCTTCGCCATCGCTCTCCCAAAATCCTAAGGTTTCAAGGTGATCATTTTGATATATAGCATCCCATCACTTTTTTGGGATCACTACTAATAAACAGTAATTGTTAAAATAGTATTCTTATTTTTAGTAAGTATCCTTAGAAGGTAAAAAATCATAGAGTATGGCTACAAGCACTAGGGAACAAAAAAAGGCACAAGAAATAGATCAAAAAATTGCCACTCAAGTAACTTCATGGAGGGAGCATTTGGGGGATCAATTAAGGGATGGTTAAAATTAGTTAAGGGATGAACTCAAATCTTTACATGAGTTCTTGGCCTATGTGATAAGGGAAAAAAAGTACATGAAGGAGGAATTAAATGGAAAAATTACAAATTTGGAAGGTCATTTAACTAGTAACACCCACACATATGGTCGATTTGGTTCTCATGACCGTGAAGGTGAAGGACCCAACAAGCAATATTAGATAGCCCATAATAATAGTGGATTTAAACTACCCAAATTAAACTTTCTAAGTTTGATGGAAAGGATCTGGAGGGATGGTTGTGTTGAGAAAAAGTGTATTTTAGTCTTCATAATGTTCCTTAGAATATGTCTCATAATTACCTCTTTCAATTCTGAATCAAATGCCCTACAATGGTTTTAACGATTGAGGAAAGCAAACACTAATCTTACTTGGCTTGAATTTGAGCAACAACTACTCACTTGATTTGGTCCTAGTGTTTGAATATTTTACAAGAGACTTTTATAAACTCAAACAAACTTCAATTATTTGAGACTATTAAAAAATTGCCCAATCATACCACTAGCTTAAGTCCCAAATTCTTCTAAAGTTGTTTTGTGAGTGGTTTGAAGGATGACATTAAAGTTGAAGTTAAAATGTTAAGGCCATAAACATTACAATAGGCAATATCATTGGCTAGATTAGCAGAAGACAAAATTAAGGCTTAAAAACACACCTCCAAATTCTCTCCATCTCGACCACAATTTTTATCCAAGCCAACATTCAATCCTCCCAACAAATCTCCTACCATCAAAAAGTTGACACGAGAAGAGATGGATGCCACAAAAGCCCAAGAGTTGTGTTATAGTTGTGATGAGAAATACTCCTTAGAACATATATGTGTGCACCAAAAATTGTATTTGCTTGATGTGGATGAGACAAAAACCATAGAATATTTAGAGGTGGAAGAGGATAACCAGGAAGAGAAGCACCCAAAACAACTAGAATTCATATAAGAATCCTAACCAATTATTATGGTGCATGCCTTAGTAGACATATTAACTCCACAGACCATGAAGTGATAGGACACTTCAAAGGACAACGGGTAATAATTCTTATTGACTTTGAGAGCACACAACTTTATTGACCCAAGGATGGTAAAATAGAGAAATTATTATATTAATACTTGTAACTCCTTTGAAGTCATGATTGCCAATGGAGGAACTTTTCCTTGTAAAGGAAAGTGTCAAAATGTCAATATACAAATAGGGGAATATAATCTTAAGGCTTATATGTTTGCCTTACTCCTAGGTGGATGTGATGTTGTTTTGAGAGCACAATGGTTGAGGATGTTGGATCATATATTATGGGAATTTTCTAAGTTGTGGATGAAATTCAACCAACATGGAGTCAAATACACCTTAAAGGGCATGAGGGTCGGGGCTACTCAACTTGTTTCATCTCATAAGATAGAGAAATTGTTGAAAATATCATCCTACAGATTTATGGCCCGATTATTTTCTATATATGCTTGAGATGATTGGGACAAGGACCATCAGGAGTAGGGTTATGCATAATGGGTTGGACCCAAAGTGTATTTATAAAATCGGGGTGAATCTAGTCCTAAGGTGTATAAACATCGGGGCAAATTTTTCAAAATTTTACAAAAAACTATCAAATGATGGCGATTTTTTAAAAATTGTGCACCAAATTTGTCAACTCCAAAAATGGTGATTGACAGAAGCGACTGCCATAAGGCGACTGACAAAAGCGACTGTCACAAGGCGACTGATAGAAGCAAATTTCATGAGGCGACTGCCAAAGGGGATTGTCACAAGGCGACCGCCAAAGGTGACTGTCATAAGACGACTGATAAAAATGACTGTCACAAGGCAATTATCACAAGGCGACTATCACAAGGTGACTATCACAAGATGACTAACAAAGCACAACTGTCACATGGCAATTGTCACAAGGCGACTGTCATGAGGTGAATATCACAAGAAAACTGTCACGAGGTGTCTGCCACGAGGTGACTGTCACAAGGCGACTGCCACATGGTGATAGGAAAAAGCAACCGTCAAAGATCATCAATAAGATGCTGCCACGTGTCCTCTCCTCTACCATGTGTCACGCATCTATCAACTTCAACTATGCAGAATTCTATAAATAGAATAACAGGGTCATTTTTCACCTTTTGCATGATGATTTCCAGAGCATTTTCCAGCATTTTTAGAGCATTTTCCAGCATTTTTAGAGCATTTTCTACAACATTTTTTGATCATTTTCAGGGCATTTTCTAAGTGTTTTCAAGGCGTTTTCTGATTGTTTTCAGGGTATTTTCAAAGCTTTTTTTGTGAGTTTTTAGAGTATTTTCTGAGCTTTTTCAGAGGGTTTTTAGAGTGTTTTCCCAACATTTTTAGAGTGTTTTAAGAGCGTTTTTAGAGCTATATAGAGGGTTATTAGAAATGGCTAGTGGTTCCTCTCCTCTCCCTTCCAAGGTATCTTTCAAAAGCTACTATTTTCTAAACATGAAGAACTTTTTAGCACTCCTAGGAGATATTCCAACTGGATTTAAACCTCTAGAGTTGCTAGAGTTATGAAGATGCCACAGTTGGATGTCAACGTCTTCCTGATGCAACATATTTTTAGTTCCTACGACCATGATGTGTCCACTATATAGATCAAAGTTGATAACAAGGATATTATTTTTATCGTGAACCCCTCGAATGTGCAGCGATTAAAAGGGCTACCATTTTCAAATGGTCTCCTTATTAACAACCAATACACATTGACTAAATCTGATAAATCAATGCTGGCATCCATATATGGCCTGAATCCAGACCATTTGAATGGTAAGTTTTTGAAAATTTCATTTTTGTTTATCCTTAATTTGTATGTAGTATTGTTTCCAATGTCCATTCTCTAATAATGTTCTCTTTGTTTTGTAGTTAATTCTTCTAAATCGAAAAGGGGTTTGAATATTTCCAATGTTACCGATAAATTTCTTTATGCTTGTATTGAATTTTTCTTGGGAAGGCTTATTATACAAGGTCGACCCAAAGAAATGCTGTTTTGAGATTTATCATTGTTGGTTCATTGTATTGATTGAGGTAGATATGATTGGTCCACTCACATTTCAAACCGCCTAAAACATGACCTTCTTTTTGCGTAGAAAGTTCAGTCCTCCAAAAAATTTATTCTTTATATTTTTCAAGAAGAATATTATAATATTCAAAAAAATAATCCTCCAACTGCATTGCACCCAAATTTGTTGGCTATTGGGATCACTAAGAATGAAATACAGGTAAAATTATATATTGGAATAGTCTATCTTTTCTATTTTTTCAATCAATCTTATTATTTTCTAATTTAATTTTGAAAACAAAGAAGAGCAGTTCACTCCTCTAGTAAAAGGGATGCCGCCATCAGGATTCAAGAAGCGTCTGGCAATTCTAACACGCAGTTGCAATCATCACTGGTAACTTCTACCCATATATGCAGGAGGTCTCCTAATGGACAAAACACATGTATGACTCCTCTTCCTTCTGGACATGCATTTGCTGCAGTTGACATTGAAGACAAAGCATCCAGCTCACAACTTAAACATATTTTTCGAAAGTTCTAATTTCAATAATGTATTTTAACAATATAAAATTATATTTAGTTTGAAAAAATATTTTTACTATTTTCAGGGCAAAGGCCAACACTTGCACCATCAACGACAACGACTGCAGCGCCTGAGTCGGGTATGTTTAGTTAATATTGATATATTTTAATTGCATTGTTTTTAAAACTAGTTTTAATTTATAATTTTCATCTGAAATTTTGTAGATGGACCGACTAGATTTAAAAGACTCAAAAAATAGATGCCTCCATCGGGTGCACAACAGGAAAAGCAGCCAGTCCTCCCACAACAAGTCCATCAACAACAAGTACATCTACAACAAGTCCAACAATCTCCACAACACGCACCACTAGTCAGGAACCAATCTCGAATGCGTGGGAAACAGTTCCTCACACCGTCGTAACAACCACTTCAGGGAACCAACAGTCAATTTCAGACACAGATTCAAACTGTGCGTCAGTATATTGTTTTAGGGATGACGTTTCCAATTTTAACACTTGATAATTTATCAAATGTAGAAAGCGCATCTCAAATGCCCCCTCTAGATGCAAATCTGGAAGATGATTTTATGTATAAGGATATGAATAATTTTAATTTGCCACTTAAGACAAGTTATTTGCTTCATGGTATAGGGATCTATGATGAATCATAGGAGAATATTGAAGGAGATGCCATCGATGTTTCCTCTTCCCCTACCAGCAAGTCGACACCCATTATCATCCGACTGATGATGATAAAATAAACTTTCCAAAAAATGTTTTATTGATAAACAGATGTAGGGCTACTGTTAAGAATAATATTATTTTAGATATTGATACATTAAGATAATGGGAATATTGGGCCAAGGTTATGACCAAAGTAATAAATGGCCGATACAAGAACTTCACACATAGAAAGGAGCTATTTTCAAAGGTGGAGAATGAGACACAAAAGCTTGATGCTTTGTTACGTAAAGCCGAATATGGCATCGTCAAGGTCGATTCTACAAGTAGTGATGAAGTTCTAGCCATTATACTTGATCGATTAGAGAACCTGAATACTGAATCCCAAGCATATTTCAATGAATGGAAACTAGATAAGAAGAAAGTAGTAGTAGCAGAAACAGTAAGGCTTACAACAGATGTAAGTTTTACATTTAACTAAAAATCATTTTTTCTTTAATATATTTTTTAAATTAATATTAATATTTTTCTCTTGTATTTTGTAGTCTAATTATCAACATTTAAAGCAGTAGGTATCAACCATGAAAACGTGGATCAAGACTACAAAAATAAGTGTGACTAATGCTATTGAATTGAAGAAGAGACTACAACACACTGTTCGAGAAAATAATTGGTTGAAGAAGCTTATCAAAGAAAAGGACCTGGATGTGGATGCTGCAGTAAAATAAAATGAGAAAGAGCTAAATACACCATTTAAAGAAGATCCCACGAAGGAAGAATATTTATTACTATCAAGGATAAACACTACAACTAAAATTTTGGTACAGGCTGGTGCATTGGAAGCAAAGGATATTGAGGTAGATGCAACTAACACTTCAGGCACTTTAAAGGAATAAAACGTAGAAAAGTAGAATTGTTGTGTCATTATTTCATGATTTGAGAATTTTGTTGACAGAATCATGGTTTCAAAGACTCGTATTTTAACATCTTTTCAAACATATTATTTTATATTACATAAATTTTATAAGTTTTATATTACTTTTTCATAGTTTGTTTTCATTATTGTGATGTTTTGATCAGTAGTGTGGATGGAATAAATAATTTTGAATTATGTGGATGCAATAATGGAGCACCAATATTTAGTTTCCCATAAATAGTTTACTCAATACATAGTTTTATTCTATACATGGTTTATTCTATACATAGTTTACTCAATACATGGTTTATTCTATACATTGTTTTCAATACATGGTTTATTCAATACATGGTTTGCCATACATTGTTTTCAATACATGGTTTTCAAAACATGGATTGCCATACATTGTTTATTTCAATACATGATTTATTCAATACATGGTTTGAACTTTGCTATACATGGTTTTCAAAATATATGAAATCATAATATGCATGGTTTATTCAATACATGGTTTGCCATACATTGTTTTCAATACATGGTTTATTCAATACATGGTTTGCCATACATTTTTTTCAATACATGGTTTTCAAAACATGGATTGCCATACATTGTTTATTTCAATACATGATTTATTCAATACATGGTTTGAACTTTGCTATACATGGTTTATTCAATACATGGTTTGCCATACATTGCTTTCAATACTTGGTTTATTCAATACATATTTTGCCATACATTGTTTTCAATACATGGTTTATACTTTATTCAATACATGGTTTGCTATACATGGTTTTCAAAACATGGATTGCCATACATTGTTTATTTCAATACATGATTTATTGAATACATGGCTTATACTTTATTCAATACATGGTTTGAACTTTGCTATAAATGGTTTTCAAAATATATGAAATCATAATATACATATTCTGTTGACAACTGATAGCATTATATATGAAATCAAAATACATGTGAAAAACAATAATATATGTGATTTTGTAATCAATATTCTGTTCCAAAATCAATGAAAACATGTCTCAAAATATAATCAAATCTCAATATTAATATGTGAAATCAAATCAAATAAATGAATCAATCTTAATATGTGAAATAAAATAAAATAAATGAATCAAATCCCAATATTCTTTATTGAAAAATGATAGTTTAATACGTGAAATCAATCAAATGAAAGCATCTTTGCATCATAATGGTGAAATATGGAACAAAATCTTTTTAGATTGTGCAAAATCTTCTAAACTCATACCAAAATTTTTTGTCATCACTATGTCATCATTGTTACAATTATCTTCATCATCTTGAGTTTTCATGACACCTCTTTTGTCTGCCAGAGATTTCCAATATGACAAAGCTCTTTCATAACGAAACTGTCAACCTCATATGTCGACACATATAATCTCAAACAATTTTCCAAATTTTTGTCCAATCTATTTCAAACTTTAGATTTCACATATGATAATGCACTAAATACTCTTTCATCCTCAACATATCATAAAATCATCGTTTGACATAATTCATATAAACTAAAATATTCACTCATAGTATGTTGCAGGATACTGTTGGGATATAAATGTTTCCACAAATGTGAAATAGAACCCCTTTTATGGTGATTAGTGAATTGCAAAACTTGAGCAGACATTGTTGTTCCAAAATAGTTTGATTGTTTTGTCAAAATATCTTTGTTGAGAATTCCATTGATTTCAATACCATTGAATACCACAGGTTTAATGAAATGGCTAGCAAGCTTACCCATGTATTTGTGAAATGAACCATTTATATTATGGTATTCATTACAAGGATTCCAAAATATCGGGTTAACCACACCCATAGCCTCAAGCAATTCATATCTTTGAAAACGGTCTCTGATCTTTTTTGTCAATAATTCTACTATTTGTTTTAGTTTAATTTTTGTATCTGTTACAACTACATGAAATATGTTGTATGTTATGGGCATTTGTTCAACTTCATTTGTAGCTATATCCATTCACTGACCAAAATAATATAAAGAAATTTCCTTTTCGTGGACATTAATACAAAGATGATCATTTATATTAAACTTCAAAAAGTTTTGAGGACCATTAATGTTTGTCAATGCTCTCCAACTCTCTGAAAACATGAGATTTCGGAAACAAAAAGGAAATACTAAACAAAATTGTATTAAAAGGAAAGAACACAAATGAATGAACACAAGATATAAAAGCAATATAAACTATGGCCCTTTTTTTATTGATATTCTTTTCAATTCGTGTTACAATGCGTCTCCTTCCTTTTTAGGGGATAGGAGCGTTAGATATTGATCTCTACAACTTGTTTCAGAATTCCTTCTTCCGCGTGCCCACATATAAGATGGGCGAACCAAAACGTTGTCGCCGCTTGCGTTGGTACAGGTCGATTCCTCGCTGCTCCTCCAATGCTCGCAAATCTGCGTTCAAAGAAACAAACAAAGAATCAGTAGCACCTGTGTATGAAAAATAAAAGATAAATCTAACTATGGCTAAAATGAATCTAAATGAACTGAAAACTTGATAAAAGCATAAACATGAAACTAGCTAAAAAACTACAAAAGCAATAAAGCGGGAGGGGTGCCCGAAGGCAAACCACCCGCGGGTGAAACTTTGCTCCGACACCAATCCGCTTAGAATTGGTCCGAAACCTGATGTGATGTGTTGTCGGCAAATTGGTAGGATATTGTGGTCAAAAGAATGGGGTGTTGGTTCTTGATTCGTGCCTTCAAAAGTCACCCAATAACCTCTCTTTCGATTAAGAGATTATGGATGTTGAAAACACAAATCGCAAGTAAATGAATTAGCGGCACTTCGTCGCTCAAAATGCTCCAGCTCGGTATATCTTTTGGGTGAGGAAACTCACCATTTTATAGACCCGAGGGGTCTCTTTGAATTAACATGCAAAAGTGTTTCTTTGCATGAATGCTTTTTGCCTCAAAGAAAGACTTCTTCTTGATCAAGGGATTCTTAACTGTCTCTGTGCATGTCTTTGTGTGTTTTAGAAAAGCTCACTTGCACTCCCATGCAATGAAGGGATAGCTAAGTGGCAAATCCGAGTTGTCTTAAAAAGCTTACTCTTATTCCCATGCGGTGAAGGGAGAGTTAATTGGTAGATATGAGTTGTCAAAAGAACTCACTCGCACTCCTATGTCATGCAGGGAAAGCTAAGTGGCAGTTCTGAGTTGTTACATGCCGAGATTTGACTTTTTGCCGGTCAAACCTGACATTCGTCCCACCCCGAAGCGAGCGCTGGTAATCGTCCCTGGGTGAGACGAGTATAAGTCAGCACTCGTCTCTAGGTAGGACGAGTAAAACTTTCACTCGTCCCTGGGTAGGACGAGTAAAACAACACTCGTCCCTTGGTGGGACGAATAAGCAATAAAGTGTCTAAAAAGTGCCAAATTGGTTTCTGACTTGCAAAACTATCGTGTGAGTGGTTAGAACCACTGTTTAACCTCTCGAGGGCTGCCCTGGGGGCTGTGTGTGTTAGTGCGATCAGTGCTTGTCGTCACATAATCGGATTGGTGCTGTTTTGGTGTCTACAGATGCCCCTTTTTGGGAAGCGTTGCACATGGTGCAGTGCTTGAGCAAAAATATATAACCAAAGCACTAATGATTAGGGTTTCTCAGTAACCTAACCAACTCTTGATGCCCCAAGTATGGAAAGGGCACGCATTCTTGAATCCTTGCTTCTGACGAGCTAAGGAACTAAAATCAAGCATTAACCTGGTTCGGTGAGGTATTACTTGAACTTAGACATTGATCAGTCATGAATAGGCAAAGGGCGCAACCTTTTGTCTGTGGGAACCTTGAGTTCATGATTCACGAATGCCAAGTATATGATCAGTTTGTGATGATTGCTTGTTTGCTGCCCCAAGCAGGGGCGTGATTGTCTTTTGCAATGATCCTTTGAATGCGTGTCATTTCCCGGACTGGGTATAATGGTGTTGATTGGCAACTAAGTGTGACTACCCCCTCAAGCGACGAATCGATGAGGGAATGACCGACATGAGAAAAGCGACGAGTCGCTTGACCCAAGATGACTTGTGCAAGGGTGCCTTTAGATGGTTTACCGCTAAGCATGCTCGAGCAGTTCCCCGACTGTTTTGACCTTTTTTTTTTTTTTTTTTTAATCGTCCCGGGGGGGGACGAGTGCCTGGATGGTACTCGTCCCGGGGTGAGACGAGTGTGTCTCCGACGGTACTCGTCCCGGGGTGGGACGAGCGCGCCGAAAAGTGCTCGTCCCGGTGAAGGACGAGTACCAGCTGACAAAAAGTATAAATATGCGAAAATGACGGTTTTGGCTCATTTGCACTTGTTCAGCGATTGCGATTTGGAGCTCTGGGAGGAGGAGGTAGATTTCTGACGCGAAGCGCTGTCGGATCATCCAGCCACCATGAGTGCACAGACCGGGTTGTCGAGTGGCGGAGCCGAGGCGAGACCGGTAAGTGCACTATCTCCTCGATTGTGAATTTGAAAAATGCAAATTTGTTTTTATGGTGTTTTTCTTGTGTTTAAACATGAAACCCTAATTAATTAAATTAAAAGGTAAATGAATGACACCGAATGAAACATGGATGCAAACCGATGGAAACTTAGATGGAAAACCATAGGATAAACCCAAAATGAAACTTAGAGTAACACTTTAGGGTAACCATGGTTAAAAAAATGTTTTTCTATGTGAATGGTAAAACTTAGGTCGAAACCGTAGGTAAACCATGCCCATATTTTTGTGTTATGTTTATGGAATTTTAAAAATGGAAAATGAATTTTTTTTTTTTGGTTGAAATGGTAAACTTAGGTCGAAACCGTAGGTAAACCATGTCGATTTTTTTATTGGTTTTGATGAATTTAAAGATGAATTTTTTTGGTTGAAATGGTAAACTTAGATAAAACCGTAGGTAAACCATGTCAAATTTTTGTCATTTTTGATGAAATGAAAGGTGAATTTTTTTGTTTAAATTGATAGTAAAACTAGTAAACCATAGGTAAACCATGTCAAATTTTTGTCGTTTGTTTTTATGAATTAAAGATGCAAAATTGATGAATTTTTTTTTGAAATGTAAACTTAGGTAAACCGAGGTAAACCATGTCAATTTTTTTTTTGTTGTTTTTATTTGATAAATGAAAGATGATTTTTTTGTTTTGAAATGGTAAACTTAGGTAAAACCGTAGGTAAACCATGTCAAATTTTTATCATTTTTGATGAAATGAAAGATGCAAAATTGATGAATTTTTTTGTTTTGAAATGGTAAACTTAGGTAAAACCGTAGGTAAACCATGTCAAATTTTTATCATTTTTGATGAAATGAAAGATGCAAAATTGATGAATTTTTTTTTTTGAAATGGTAAACTTAGGTAAAACCGTAGGTAAACCATGTCAAATTTTTATCATTTTTTTTTTTTTTTTTGATGAAATTAAAGATGCAAAATTGATGAATTTTTTTGTTTTGAAATGGTAAACTTAGGTAAAACCGTAGGTAAACCATGTCAAACTTTTGTCATTTTTGATGAAATTAAAGATGCACAATTGAAAAATGGATGAATTTTTTTTTTTTTGGATGTACATGTGAATGAAAGATGTTACTATACAGTTATGCATTTTTGTACATGTGATGGTAATTTGATGCATGTTTTTGATGTTTGTTGTTTTTTGTGATGTGCAGGTGGTGAAGAGTCGACATCGAGTACCGACCATTTTTTCTAATGCCCGCGAGGCATTGAGTGATGATGATTGGGAGTGGCTTGATGCCCTAGGGCTCAAGCACGTGGCTCGGTTGGATGCAGTTGTGGCGGACCGGGCGTACCTTACAACACTGATTGGCCTATGGGATGTTCGGACGAACACCTTCCATCTTTCGACGGGGAGATGACTGTCACCTTGGAGGACGTGTATCGGATTCTTCGGATTTCGATAGACGGAGTTCCCATTCGGACGACACCACGGGGCCAGAGGACGGCAGTACTGACGCGGTACTTTGGATATGGAGAGGATGATGATGGGATGACTTCATTGGAGAGGGCAGAGCTGGATTGCCACATTGGGGGGATCTTGGTACGGTATTGGTATGCGAGGGGAATGTTGGGAGTGAGGCATGCGGTACTCATGAGCCTCATTTCCAACATGCTCCTGCCAGACTCGTCAGGAGCGAGGTTCCCATGGAACCTATTGGAGGTGGTATGGCAGTTAGTGGATTGCCCGGTGACAGAGCCGGTTATTATGAGATGGGGTCAGACGCTGTTGGCGCAGTTGTATGATGAGCTATACGAGGTCCGCTGTCGGAGGCGGAAGGGGATGGGGTGCAGTTTCTTATTGCAGTGCTGGGCATGGCAACACATAGCCATAGAGCGACCACGAGGGTTGCCCTGGACTACCCGAGCTGAGATGGTGGACAGGGATATTGGGTATGGTGCTTTATGGTATCGATCAGAGGAGCGGGGGCATAGTCGACGGTTTGCGGGAGACGTAGACCATTACAGAGATGCATTGGCACGACTGACTCCCGGAGATGTGATATGGCGGCCATATCGGGATTGTCCCGCATGGCCAGAGGCTGATGAGTGGCTTCGACGGGTTCGGAGGGGGAGATGGGTGATTGGTCGGCATGGGACAGAGCAGGAGTACTTCCATTACCTCCGAGTGACGCGACAGTTTGGGGTACGCCAGGGGTTTCCTGGGGAGCCCGTAGCCTACCGACGTCGGAGTGATGAGAGGACCCTAGCTGCGTCGATCCTCGAGCCACTGGGGGAGGAATCAGATGCCGTACTAGACATTCCAGACGTAGATGACGTCGGAGTGACTACTGAGTACCAGGAGTGGTGGACGCTGCGGCAGTGGCGAGGTGAGGGGCCATTGGGCGGAGAGGAGGCAGCGGGAGGCGGAGAGGGTGCGGAGGCACCAGGAGAGGGTTGGGGAGCTCCTGCGGATGTGGAGATGGTGGAGGTGGCAGAGGCAGGAGATGACTTTGGGGAGGAGGAGCAGCCGGAGATGCAGGATGCTCCAGAGCAGGCTGGCTTGGGGGAGACAGAGGCGGGGTTGCACGCGGAGGTAGCACGTCTGACGGGGTTACTGCAGAGGCGGGATGGAGAGCTTGCCGAGATGACGCAGGAGAGAGATCTCCTACGGACACAGTTGGCAGGGCGAGGGAGCGCAGGGGCTGCGTCTCACCAGCAGGCGGGGGATACGGATGCTGCACGGGAGAGGGATCTCCTACGGGTGCAGCTAGCACAGCGTGATGATGCCATCTCATACTACCGTAGGCGGGAGGCAGAGTGGAGGCTACGGGAGGAAGATTGGAGGCGACGGGAGGCAGATTGGGGGCGACGAGAGGCCGCTTGGGGGCGGCATCGATCGAAGATGGAGGGTGAGATTATCCGCCTGGGTGGGCGAATACCAGAGCCTCCGACCAGTGGCTCGTCATTCAGGACGAGAGACAGCGGGACAGAGCAGTCAGCATCATCCCGTCGTCGACGGCGAGAGGAGGGAGGAGCGAGCGGTCGGGATGCAGGGGCGAGCAGTCACCCTGAGAGGTCTCAGAGGATGGATACCGTGGGGGGTAGCTCTCGTCGCACCGATCCTGCGTGATCATGGTGGCCGATGCCCTAGGCTAGGGGTTTTTGAGATTTTGGATGGTGGGAGTGAGGTCTGAGGACCGGTGCACTGTAGCCTGCGGGCAATTTTTGTTATATATACAGATGATTCTTTTTGGTGTTTATACTTTTTCCATGATTTATGTTGATGTGCATGTTTTTACATTGATGTATGCATATGCGATTATGAATGCGATGATTCTAATTTGTATGATGTATGCTTATGGAATGAATGAAATGAATTGTTGATGGTTTGTCGATGCACCATAGACTGTACAAGATTTGGATTGGACTTGCTAGAGTAATGAGATTGATTTATGGAATGCGTGTGCATGTGAAAACTTTGTTTTTGGATTTTGTCGAGTTGTTTATGGTGATGTATGGAATGAAATGGATCGGTTGTTCGAAAATGTAGTTAAGCTTTTCTGAGATGCAGATATTGTTAACTAACTAGCCAAGACCATACATTTATCTCGCAAGACTTCTAAACAAGGTCTAAATCCGACTTGAATTGAACCAAGTTATTTCACATCCCTGTGTGTGCAATTGAGTTCATTTATGTGGTATTTGTTAGGATACCGCCAGTGCCAGATGGGCTTTCAACCGAACCTGTACTGAGGATCACCTAAGTAGCTCCACTAACTCCTTTATTGTATTTAGTTAGATTAATCTGCGATGCTATCTAGGATACCATAAGCTAGCTCATCCACATGCAAACATTGATCTGCACACAAGTTAATGTGACAGATATATCGTCATGCGGGAGGTTTACCACCAGTGACCAATAGGCTATCAACCAAACCGGTACTGAAGCTTGCCTCATGACTTGTCGAAATATCGAGAGTTCCAGGGATTCAAGTTCGACTCCCTTCTTTTCTTCAAGGGTATTGGGATACTTGCTCTTTATAGTGATAAGATCACTGTTTATTTTTATGATAATACTCGTCTTTGTTTTTTTTTTTTTTTTTTTGAGCAAGGGATTTGAATATGGAGTGACGAGAATCACTATTGTTTGTGCCTTTTGATGTGTGCACTGTAGGATGTCAAATTTTAGTGTTTTGACGTTTTGCAAATTTTTGATGTTTTTGCAACTTTTGAGAAACTTGGGATTCATGGGGAATTGGGTAGGGAGGATGCTTGTCCTTTTGCCAACTCTCAGCATTCCTAGGGTCAATTGCACAGGGGGATAAGCAAGATAGTCGTTTCGCTTATGGTAACCGGGATTACGGTGCAGGTTTCATCTTTCGTCCACACGACTTAGGAATTATTTTATGTGTGTTAATTTGTGTTGGGATGCTACGTACCAAGGTGGGGTCCAAGTAAAACTTTCCCATGTAAAATCTGCTTAACTGTGTACAGTTTTTGGCTAGAAATTTAAAGACATCTGAATGACGAAAACCCTATATACATTAGGCGACACTGACGATGCTAAAATAAAAGGGTGATATGCTGGATGTATGTGTTTATGAAAATGGACTTGAGGTGAAAATGATGGAATTGCCAAGTAATGACAGCCTATGGTGCTTTTGACTTGTATGACCTAGCGAAGTATGCAATGTATGGATGCAATGCTTAATGCAACCTATATTTTTGTATTTTGATTTTTATGAGAATGCATGGAAATGCAAATGTTTTTGTGATTTTGTTTATTTGTTTTTTTTTTTTTTTTGAGAATGCATTGAAATGCAATTGTTTTTGTGATTTTGATTTTTATGTTGTTGTTTTTGTTGATTTTTGAATTTTTATGTTGACCAAGCAGTGATGGTAATGCTTGGAGCTTTTGGGTTGACCAAGCGATTGTGGTAATCCTTGGAGCGTTTGGGTTGACCAAGCGATTGTGGTAATCCTTGGAGCTTTTGGGTTGACCAAAGGGTTTATAGATACCTTTGGGGCATTTAGGGTTGACCAAGCGATTGTGATAATCCTTGGAGCTTTTTGTTGGGCTATGGCTCTCTAGGTGTGGAATGGCCTCAAATGAATGATGTTCAAGGGTTCAGTTTCCTTGATTCCTTCAAGAGAGGCAAGCCGGTATGTTTCGGGTCCTATTTTACTGTCAATGATGTAAGGACCTAACCAGTTTGCTGCAAACTTATCCCGTAGATGGGACGGCAAATTAGAATTCTCTTTGGTTCTCTTTTAAGACTAAGTCACCAACCTGAAATTCCCTAAGATGGACTTTCATGTTGTATGCTTTCTTAAGTCGCTCTTGATAGATACGCAAATGCTCGAGAGCATGAACGCGTCGTTCGTCGAGCAACGTCAGTTGATCTAACCGGGCTTGCCGCGCAGTGTCATCATCGATGAACTCTTGCATTGAAATGCGCAGGGAAGGAATTTCCAACTCAAAAGGCATGACTGCCTCGAAGCCATACACCAGTGAAAATGGAGTTGCCCCGGTGGACGTCCGAATTCTGGTGCGATAAGCCCATAGGGCAAGTGGTATCTGAATGTGCCAGTATTTATGATTGTCTGCAATTGTCTTTTTAAGAATGGCGACTAGCATTTTGTTTGACGCCTCTGCTTGCCCATTTGCCTACGGATAATAGGGTGTCGAAAAGCTATGTTGAATCTTGTACTTTGTGGTCAAAGCACGCACATCTTTATTCTTGAATGGTGTCCCATTATCCGAGACAATTTTGGATGGAATACCAAAACGACATATGATGTTATGCAAAATGAACTCCGCAATGCGGGCTCCAGTCGTAGTGGTCAGCGGAATTGCTTCCACCCATTTGGTAAAGTACTCTGTGGCCGTTAAAATGAACGTGTGACGACCAGACGACATAGGGGAGATCTTTCCAATTAGATCAAAACCCCACTGCAAAAAAGGCCAAACCGATTGAATCGGCTGCAAGGCCTGAGAAGGTACGTGTGTCAAATTAGCATGGTGTTGACACTTCACGCACTTCTTCACATATGCGCAACAATCTCGCTCTAAAGATGGCCAATAATAACCCATGCGAAGAATGCGCTTTGCAATGGCCATACCGCTGAAGTGGCCACCACATGTACCATCGTGAGCTTGGGTGATCGCCCAAGCGGACTCCTGTTGGTCCAAACAACGAAGAAGAATTCCTTCATAATTTTGACGATACAAAATGTCTCCTAACAAGACATGCTTTGCCGCTTTCTGTTTGAATGATCTTTTCGCGGCTTGTGTCAATCCAAGTGGGAGATTACCTAGCTTGAGGTAATCCCGAATGGGTGTATACCAGTCTTGCTGATCAGAAACCTCGATAGTATGAACGGCCAATCCCTCTTGAAGCCTATCCCGAACAAAAGTTGAGCAGGAAAGAACTTGCAAAAACAACGTGGTGTTGCTAGTAAGAGGAGTCGGGGAGAACAAGGACCCCCAGTTGGCTTTAGTCAAACAATCTCGAATTCGAGAGAACTTATCCGGAGATGGTTCAATCTGAATCATGTGGATTCTTGGCGTCGGATCGGAGCTTGCACGCTCCATCGCAAATTGTGATAATGTTTTAACTCTGAATGGTTGTCATTTCACCAGAAGAGTCTTGCGGGATGAGTGACCCCAAGGAGGCCATAGTATCCGCAAAATGATTTGATGATCGAGGGAGTGCCTCGATGTCATACCATTCAAGTTGTGCCAAGAATTTATCCACAAGGGCTTTATAAGACTTCAAAAGTGGACATTTACATTGGTATATCCCTTTTACTTGATTGACAATTAACAACGAATCACCAAAGATATTCAATCGTTTAATGTTCATGGTGATTGCTGTCTGAAGACCTATGAGCAAGGCTTCGTATTCTGCATTGTTGTTGGTGCACGGGAAGTCTAATTTAAATGACAAGGGCATTGGAGCACCTTGTGGAGTGAAGAATACAATTCCCGCACCACCCCCTTGCTCACATTTAGAACCATCGAAGAATAGGGTTATGTCAGCCTGTGACTCAGGCTCATCAGAATCTGGCGACTCTGAGACATGGAAGACCCCATCATCAGGTAGTTCAAAAGTCAGAGGCTGATTGTCTTCAAGAGGAGCCTCAGCTAGTTGATCGGCGATGACTTGACCTTTTATAGATTTCTGTCCAATGAACTCTATGTCAAACTCCGTCAACAACATGATCCATTTCGCCGTGCGACTACTATGATAAGTACGACTCATCATGTATCGCAATGGATTCTCCTTAGACACAACATACGTCTTATTACTAAGCATGTAGTGGCGTAACTTTTTGGTAGCAAACACCACTGCCAAGCAGAGTTTTTCAACATATGCATAGTTAAGTTCATAACTGACCAAGGTGCGGCTAAGATAGTATGTAGCCTGTTCTCTGTGAAGTTCATTTTTCTGGGACAACATGGCGCCCAGTGCCACCTCGATGGCTGAGATGTATAAATAGAATGGCACTCCTGGTCTGGGTGGTGCCAATACTGGCAGCGAAGCCAAGTACTGTTTAATGTCGTCAAAGGCTGACTGGCACTCGTCATCCCAATGAAATGTGACCCCCTTATGCAATAATTTATTCATGGGTCGGCATTTGTCAGATAACTGCGCTATGAAGCGCTTGATCGACGCAACCTTTCCCTGCAGACTCCTGAGCTGCTTGATGGTGGTTGGGGGACGCATTTCAAGGATTGCCTTGACTTTGTTTGGATCTACCTCAATTCCTCGTTTGGAGACTATGAAACCCAAGAGCTTTCCAGAGGTGACGCCAAAGACGCACTTCTTGGGGTTTAGTTGGACTTTATGCTCAATGAGGCGATCAAGGACCTTACTCAAGTCACCGATATGATCTGGGCGCAAAAGAGATTTGGCCAACAAATCATCCATGTAATCTTCCAAAGTTTTGTGCATGTAATCGTGAAAGATGTACGTCATGGCACGTTGGTAGGTAGCTCCGGCATTTTTAAGGCCAAAAGGCATGACCTTATAGCAAAATGTCCCCCAAGGCGTTGTGAATGCCGTTTTTAGTTGGTCCTCAGGATTAATACGAATTTGATTGTATCTTGAGAAACCATCCATAAGGGAAAGCATTTCGTGGCCCGTTGTAGCGTCTACCAACGCGTCGATGCTCGGCAAGGGAAAATCATCCTTAGGACTCGCTTTGTTAAGATCTCAAAAATCGGTGCATATGCGAATCCTCCCATCGGGCTTCTTGACAGGAACCATGTTAGACAACCATGGCGGATAATCCACACAGATGACAAACTGGGCATCCAACAACTTTTGTAACTCATATTTTACCATTAAGGCCACTTGTTGGATGCATCTTGCGTAGTTTTTGCTTTACTGGCTTGATTGTCGGATCAAGCGTTAAATTGTGCGTGACTAGTTGTGGGTCTAGTCCCGGCATATCCTTGTATGACCATGCAAAAACCTCCTTCTTTTCTTTAAGAAGGGCAACATAATCGGCTCGCTCTTCGGGGGAAAGACTTACCCCCAACTTGAGAATCCGTGGATTCATTGGATCTGTGCCGATGTCTACATCAGTCGTTGCTTCAATCGACATATGGGATCCGTCTTCCAACTGGTGTGGAATTGGGATCAGATGGATATCGTTTGCTGAATTAAGATCATCATTAGGAACATCAAGTTCCTCTTCAGCATGGAAGACATCCTGAGTCTGTCCTGGAGTGAAATGGAACATCCCACCGCAAGGCCAATACTCTGATGGAGATGGTGGTGTGTCAGCGCGATCCCAATCGATAGCTTCTATGTCTAGATGCAATAATCGTGTTGGATTGGCTGGATCATGGATGGGGGCGGTCAAGTCAATGGAGACCATGTTGATGAAATGATTGTAATCTCCATTACCGCAAATGTGACAACTTTGACATTCTGGATGTTCTTGGTGCTTTGGATCTGGCTCTGTAGGCACTGGCACAAAGGGATCAGCCCTATGCGTGGACCTACAAACAGGGTCTACCCTAGGTACTGATGGTTTGATAGGGTCTCCAGGCGAAAGATGCTCGTTGTATGCCTGGAGTGGCGGATGCAGTAATTGCTATAACTACGCCAGGTTGAAATGCCTCCTAGGTCTTGGATCTATGTGTAAGTTTTCAAACATGTCGTCTATGTCCAAAGGATTTTGTTGTTGTTGAGGTAACCTATGCTCACTAGGATCATTCAATGGGAACATCCTCAAGAAGCTTCCCTGATCGTCATTCAGTTGATATTCATGCGAATGATCGTACTCCGACTCATCTTCAGAAGACCCTTCGTGGTCTTGTCCATCTTCCCCTTGTGGGTGAGTCCATGAGGTTTCTCCTTGTTCAGCCATAGGGAAAGGGTTGTTGAGGTCAACAAGGTTATTTGTTTGCAATGGGAAATAATCCCCCAATGTATAAGTTGTATTTGGATTGGCATATGGATCTGATGCCAACCCATCCTTGTTGCCTATCCCTAGGCCTTGCATGTTTTCGACCAAGATGTCGAGGGGCAAAGGGTGATTAAACCCTACTCCTGACTTGTCATAAGGCATTTGGTATCTTGGTTGACACAAAACACGCATTCCTTGTTCATACCGGCCTAACCCGTATCCATGCCAATTGCATTGGCTAAGATATCGTAATGCGAAGTCTGGGTTGGCTAGATAGTTAACATCTTCCACAAAAGGATCTTCATCTTCTTCTTCATGTCGAGAAGGTTCAACGCCATGATCTAGGCCCCCAAAAATAAAGTTTGTCTGATTAGGTGGGTAACCTAAAGGAACCACCGAGCCTATGGGGAGTCGAGGTCTTCCCATGTCTTGCATAGACTGAAGTGTGGGCGTTGCAACAACATTGCGCACTATATACTCCCCCATGCCTGTGTTAGACATCTCAACAGTAATTGTTGGCGATCGAGGGGAAGCGAATGGGAGTTCTCCTTGAGTCCACTCCATGTGGGGTGAACTAGGCGTCTCAACTTCCATTCTATTAGGCGTCTCTTCTGTAGAGATATTGGAGACTAAAGGTGGTTCCGTTTCCAGGGGCTTCTTTCCTTTGTCCGTTGGAGTGGCCACCGTAGGTGGCGTCGTTGTGAGAGGACTGGATGAAGAAGATGATCCCGCCTGAGAATTTGATTGATTTGGTGATGAAGATTCTTGCTTAGTCGGACCCCGTTTAGATGGATTTAACTGGAAATCCACGTGCGTTGAAGGAAGGGTCGACTGCGGCATGATTTGCACTGAGTTGCAATATTTAAAAGGTTCCAAATCTACGGGGACCACATGTACTTGTCCTTCAAATGTATATTTCAAACATTGATGAGCAATTGAAGGGACACACTTCATATCCCGGATCCAAGGCCGCCCAAGCAAGATATTGTAAGCCATCTCACCTTCTAAAATGTGGCACAACGTATGAATGGTCTTTTGTCCCACTTGGATGGGCAGGACAATTGTGCCAACTGTCGAGCATATCGTATCATTAAATGCTCGAAGGGTATAAGTGGAAGGTGCAATGTGAGAGGCTGGTAGTTTCAAATGTTTCAGTGCAGCGGTTGTAATAAGGTTACTGGACGAACCAGTGTCTATCAACACCCGTTTGTATGGAGTCCCGTTGACCCGCGCAATAACGTGCAGGGGTGGATCCGTTACATCTCCAGTCACCATTTTTAGCTCATCTTCCCTGAAGGTAATAACTGGTTCATTACACTGTTTGACATGCCCCACAAAATTGTTGAACGAATCCGCTTCGTGGGGTTGCAATTCAATTGCCTTTAATATCTCCATAAGAGCTTCCCGATGGGGCGCTGATTGTTGAATAAGCTCATAAATGGAGAGCCTAGCCGATGTGGTCCGTAGACTTTGGGTAAGTCTAGTTCGAATCGTGGCCACTGGTCTAGGTGGGGGCAACTGTGTAGGATTTGGTTGATGTTGGGACATGGATGAAGCTTCCCTAGGGGCTGTTGCGGGGACAACTCCTGGGTGTCTCTTGTTTCTTGTCACAATGCTAATCATTCCAACATATCCCTCCATAGGATAACTCTGTTGCACTTCGTTGACATGCAGAGGTTTTGTTTGTGCATCATGTGTGGGTAAAGGATCTTTGAAAACACCCATTTGTTGGTTGTTGGGTGCGATGGGGTTATCCACTACCAATGTGTGATTATCAATGAGATCTTGCACTAAACCTTTAAACGACCAACAGACATTAAGGTCATGCCCTTTCCTTCTGTGGAATCTATAGAAAATATCCTCTCTATACCCTTTAGGCTTTGGCGCATTGGGATCAATTGTTGGAATATCTGGCAGATTAATCAAGTTTGCCGCTGACAAACGGTCAAACAAGGAATCCCTAGACTCAGTGTATGGTGTAAATTGTCGCTTGGGGCGACGCTGCTGATTTTGATCCTGCTTCTTGTTATCTTTCTCATAATTATTGTGAGGCACCGCCTGATAGTTAGCCTTTGAAGGTTGTGTTGCTTGGGCAGGCGTAGGGGCATTAATAGCAACTTGATTGACCGCGGCGGGTTTCTGTTGCGTATTCCCTATTTTGGTGCTCTTGTTCCACTCTTTTTTCTTAGGCTTGGCAATTTTGCCATCCTGTATCTTGATCTCTTCGATACGTCTAGCTTGCGCTAGAGCTTCTTCCAAAGTGGCGTATTGCTGCAGCTGCAATAGCACAGAGATCGATCGCAAACAACTCTTTGCAAACATTTGAGTTAAGTCGGACATAGGAGGGAGGTAGGACAACTTTGAAAGCATCGTCCTCCACCGATTCCCATATGCTACCATAGACTCTTCCTCATACTGTTTGAGGCTAGCTAGATCACTGAGTGATGCCTTTTTCTTTGTATTGAAAGCAAAACGTTCTAGGAACGCGTCCACTAGTTGATCTAAGTTGTAGATGCTATGCTTTGGTAGATGGGTAAACCAATCCGAGGCGGATCCTGCGAATGTGGTTATGAATGTTCTCAATAATAATGCATCATTGTCTTGTATACCAAAGCATTGGCTCAAAAATCTCGTCACATGCTCTTGAGCATCCTCATCCCCTTTAAAGAGTGCCAACTGGGGCAGCTTGAAATGTTCGGGGTATGGAGGTGCTGGCACTGACGGATGTATCGGATGACTACGGAGTTGGCGTAAGGTAGGCTTTTGAGGCCCACCAGTCTTAAGTTCCATATTCTCCAAGCGTTCTAACAACACTTTGTAGGCATCGGAGGATATAATTTCCTCCTCCTTAGTTTGTTCCCGTTGTGGGTTGCGGGGAACTTGAGGCCTTTGAATGACTAAATGGGTAGCATCCCTTCTCGCCTTGATAAGGCATTTCAGCCCGCTCTTCTTCTTGGTCATAATCCTCATAATCTTCTTGAGGAGTATTTGGCCTAGGCCTGTAAACATGGACGGGTGCCCACGGAGGATGCCCATCATGGTCGCGGGGAATGACCTCCCACTCAGGTCTAAGAGGTCTAGGAGGCGATGTTTGCTGACGTCGTGGAGACCTGTCTCGCGCTAAGGGATTGTGCCTCATATACATCTTAGATTATTGTGCGCGAGGAACTGGGGCCCTCTCAGGCGCATGGTTGTGAAGCAATTCAGCTGTCTGACGTTGAATGCGCTCTTGATCAAGGTGACACAAATGTTCTAATTCCTGTTGTTCTTGCTTAAGCCGCGTGATGTGCGCTTGGCGGGCGGCTAGTTGTGCAAATGCCAAGTTACTTTGTTCTGTTGTCTCTTGTTTAATAGGCCTAGATGTCTCTCCTACATATCTGTTTCGATCATAATGCTCTGAGACTCCTATATGTTGCTTCCCTCTGTCGAGGTTGGCCGCATTGACTTGAAACTCTGGTCTCAATAAGCGATCTGGATATAATGCAGGTGCAGACGTGCATCGTTTTGGCACTGGATACTGGCCTGGAGGAATGTAGTGATCCTCTTCTCTCTCTCTGTGATATGCATAAAAAGTGCGAGCAGAATTGTTTTGCCCTGTCGGGAGAACTTGTTGTTCTGGATATGGTCTACTATGTCCGACATTGATCGGGGGTAAATTAGGAACCACAAAATCATATGGTTCTTCCTTTTGGACCCTTTGTTGTTCCATAGCAGTACACAATGCTTCATCACTAGGCCACCCATATTGAACTTCAAAGGGAGGCCTCGTACTTAGACCAGGTGGTATATATAAGTTATTTTCTTGAAAAGATTCTTGTTGCTTAGGTGTTTCCCTTAGAGAGGGAGTTCTAAAGTCTCGTCTATTGATGGTCTGACTTGGAGAACCATTCCTTGAGGAACCTCTAGAACCATGTTCTATGATTGTATGGGTTGGAGTACCCCTCACGGAGGGGCCTATAGAGCCATGTTCCGCATGGTGTGAACTAACTGGTGTACCTCGCCGTTGAGGCAGGATGAACAAGTCTTCAGAGCTATATCGGAGACGATTTGTCTCTCTTGGTGCATGTTCTGCAGCTTCTGCCCGTGATTGGGCTTGGCTACGAGTATTCACCATGGTAATGCTAACCTAAAAAATGCAAAAGTTCTTTTTGTGATTTTCTTTTTATGATTTTTTTTGTCTAAACAGAAAATAGCATACACACTCACAAGCAATGATTATCTCTTTTAAAGATTAATAGTGTGCCCTAAATCTGGTTTAGTGTGTTTTTGTTGTTTGTTTTGTTTTTGAAAATTTTTGTGAAACGTTTAAATGCAAGTATGAAGGCTCTTATGACTCCCAAAATGGTCGCCCCTTCAATATACCATTGTCGGACCGATATACCAACCTCTCTATATACCCGCCCTTACGTGAGGGAGACTATAGGTACGTGAGAGCAGATGATACGTGGAACATAGGCGGTACGGAAGGGGAATCGCTCTGTTTATGACACCTACCATAGAAGACTTATCCTCGCGTGTCGGGAATCACCCCAAGCTACACTCGGTCAGCTTTCGTCAGGATTTACGTCTAGCAACAGTCGCGATCGAGGTAATGGATGCAATATCTCAAGCCAAAGTGATAATGGAATCCACCTTTGGTCTTGCTCAAGGGTTGGGGTTTTACGACCAACGCCTTGGTTTAAAATGTCACGTGATGTGTGGGGTTCGTTTTAATTTTGCAAAATTGAAACAGGCAAACGAAAAGAAATCTTTCCCTAAGCCATACAAACTGAAAACCAGAAAATAGAAAAACAGAAATTTGACAGAAGCTGTAAAAACCCCTACCTCTTCTCTGCCTAATCGGAAGTTTCTGATTTGCTCTAAAAATTTGCACAGATCTATAATCGTCCCTGGGTGAGGCGAATAACAGAACCGTAATCGTCACAGGGTGGAACGAATAATTTATTCGTCCCGGGGTGAGACGAGTACCAATTCTGCAATCGTCACTTACAGAGACGAATAACAGTCCGATGTTGAAAAATAGGTACCTGTAAAAAAACAAGCAATTTTAGATCAGTAATTTAACCTAAACAAAAATAGAGGACAGAGGTCCCACCGTGATCGCCATTGAAAACACGAGATTCCGGAAACAAAAAGGAAATACTAAACAAAATTGTATTAAAAGGAAAGAACACAAATGAATGAACACAAGATATAAAAGCAATATAAACTATGGCCCTTTTTTTATTGATATTCTTTTCAATTCGTGTTACAATGCGTCTCCTTCCTTTTTAGGGGATAGGAGCGTTAGATATTGATCTCTACAACTTGTTTCAGAATTCCTTCTTCCGCGTGCCCACATATAAGATGGGCGAACCAAAACGTTGTCGCCGCTTGCGTTGGTACAGGTCGATTCCTCGCTGCTCCTCCAATGCTGCAAATCTGCGTTCAAAGAAACAAACAAAGAATCAGTAGCACCTGTGTATGAAAAATAAAAGATAAATCTAACTATGGCTAAAATGAATCTAAATGAACTGAAAACTTGATAAAAGCATAAACATGAAACTAGCTAAAAAACTACAAAAGCAATAAAGCGGGAGGGGTGCCCGAAGGCAAACCACCCGCGGGTGAAACTTTGCTCCGACACCAATCCGCTTAGAATTGGTCCGAAACCTGATGTGATGTGTTGTCGACAAATTGGTAGGATATTGTGGTCAAAAGAATGGGGTGTTGGTTCTTGATTCGTGCCTTCAAAAGTCACCCAATAACCTCTCTTTCGATTAAGAGATTATGGATGTTGAAAACACAAATCGCAAGTAAATGAATTAGCAGCACTTCGTCGCTCAAAATGCTCCAGCTCGGTATATCTTTTGGGTGAGGAAACTCACCATTTTATAGACCCGAGGGGTCTCTTTGAATTAACATGCAAAAGTGTTTCTTTGCATGAATGCTTTTTGCCTCAAAGAAAGACTTCTTCTTGATCAAGGGATTCTTAACTGTCTCTGTGCATGTCTTTGTGTGTTTTAGAAAAGCTCACTTGCACTCCCATGCAATGAAGGGATAGCTAAGTGGCAAATCTGAGTTGTCTTAAAAAGCTTACTCTTATTCCCATGCAGTGAAGGGAGAGTTAATTGGTAGATATGAGTTGTCAAAAGAACTCACTCGCACTCCTATGTCATGCGAGGAAAGCTAAGTGGCAGTTCTGAGTTGTTACATGCCGAGATTTGACTTTTTGTCGGTCAAACCTGACATTCGTCCCACCCCGAAGCGAGCGCTGGTAATCGTCCCTGGGTGAGACGAGTATAAGTCAGCACTCGTCTCTGGGTAGGACGAGTAAAACTTTCACTCGTCCCTGGGTAGGACGAGTAAAACAGCACTCGTCCCTTGGTGGGACGAATAAGCAATAAAGTGTCTAAAAAGTGCCAAATTGGTTTCTGACTTGCAAAACTGTTGTGTGAGTGGTTAGAACCACTGTTTAACCTCTGAGGGCTGCCCTGGGGGCTGTGTGTGTTAGTGCGATCAGTGCTTGTCGTCACATAATCGGATTGGTGCTGTTTTGGTGTCTACACTCTCAAACATGGGATCCATAAAACTTTCACCAGATGCGTACATTGTATCAATATGTAAGAAAATTCGTTTTCTCACCCTGATGAAATCCATAATATAAATCGATCTTTCTTGTGCAATTTTGATCAAAGTATTCATTTCTTCCAACATTGGAAGAATATCACACAATGTGAGAAGTGTTTCAAAGTCACTCATTCAAAATAGCAAATCTTTAGCCTTATCAACTACCCTACGATTTGCATACATAAACCCTGTCAAGGATTGATATTCTTTGAAAACTCTATATGCCGGTTGATACATCGAAATCCACCTAGTATCTACATATTTTAAGATTTTTTTACCATCAGTAACTCCTAGTGCAAATTGATGAAACTCTGCAAATATTTTTGGACTGCACGAAAAATAATCATGAATTTCAAGGACAAGATCTTCCACTCTCGCTACATTTGTAAATGTATCCACAATTTTGTATGCAATATTAATTCTATGAGCCATGCAATGAATAATGATCAAATATGGGGTAACAAATATTTGTAGTCTAACACAAAGACCATTCCCATATCCTTGCATTGCAGCAATGCCATCGGCTCTGACACATATTAACTTAGTGGCTATTTTCATTTCATTCATTCCTGTTATTTCATTTAAACTAGAAACAACAACATTGTAAATGTTTTCTGCATTGTAATTTTCCACCATCTTGCGTAGTCCAAGTAAATGAGGTTGCCTTAAATGATTTTCCAATGTGTAAACATGCATGCAAATCCAATATGTGTTGTCAACAACAGTCACCTCATCAACTGAAAGTGAAATGAATTTGGCCTTTTTTATTTTCTCTTTGAGGTCATCCTGCTCAATCAATGACAAACATTTTGCCATTTTCCAACAACTTTGATATAACCAATGGGCACTAGGTAAGTTATGCACATCATCTAGTCGAAATAGAGATTTATAATCAATGAAATCTGACATAGGTCTACCCCTTTTAAGAATAGTGAGTACAACAACAAAATGTAAAATTTTTGAAGATAAAGTGAACTTTTCCATTTTTCAAAATTGGGCTTGAATTGTTGCACCTTTCTCAACCAAATTTTGCTTTTGTTTTATTGCTTTATCATATTCTTGTGCATATTTTATATGGGCACACTTTGATGGATCCTTCCACCTATAATTTTTCTATATTGGTCCATCACTTTCTTTTGTTTTTATATAAACCTTTCAACAATGTTTTTCTACTGTATCTTTCTTGACTTGCAATCTGTGATCCTTTCCGTGTTTCTAGCTACAAATTATGCATCTCAATTCTATTATTACCTCATTACTATTATCTGGAAGTACTGACTCAACAAATGAAAAATATAAAACCTAATTAGGCTGAAATGATCTGTTAATTGTCCATCTAGATGACCTTGCGTGTTTATGTTTTTTAGAAGAAGATTATCCTGAAGTAGGTACTGCATAAGAACTAGATGGATAAAAAATGGACAAAGCCATCCTTTTCTCGTGTTTATGGACAAAATAAGAGTAAATGATAATGACTATCACACCTATTGTAGTATATCCTAGTTTTCTATTTTTGCACTCTATTCATGAAACTACAAGTTTTTGCTGTGATCGGATCTTTCGATTTTTGATCGTACGGTACTATCACAGATCATATGTACGATCTTAACCAAAAGTGTATGATCTTGCCCTACTGCATACGATCTTATCTGCAACAAAAAATCAAAATCTTCATCAGAATTTTGGATATAGGTCAGAGTTTCAAATCACTTTTTAAGTAGTGCATTGTGCATTAAAGCTTTGTTTTCTATTGTTTGTTGTTTGCATATGAATCAAAATTGCATATAGGTTAGCATAGTTGCATATTGGCCAAAACTAGGTGATTGTGAGAATTTAAAAGGAACACATCAAACAAACTCCTAAACCTAGGCATGAAAACTACCAAGAAATGTTTCTTGGTGAACCCTAAACAATTCGTCAAAAAATCACCAAAGAAGACACGAACTCAAGTGTCTCTCTTAAAGGTGTATATTTTCTATTCTCCCATTCCCCTTCGAGACACGGGTTCATTAGCTTGAATTAAAGGAGTGTGAGAATTTTAGAGCTATAGCTTGCTTCAACTTGGAATCTGAAACTTTACAATGGTACCAATGGTACAATATTTTCACCCATTCCTTCATAAATTCATCCTATTTTTCTTTGATGATATTATGGTATATAGCCGCTCATGGGAAGAGCTTCTTGTTCATGTGGATCAGACTCTACAGTTGTTGGCACATCATCAACTCTATGCGAAGCGGTCCAAGTATTCTTTTGGGTTGACAGAAGTGGAGTATTTGGGACACATTATCACCAAGGATGGTATCAAATTTGACCCCAAGAAGATCCAATTAATTCAAGAATGGTTGAAACCTCACACTCTCAAGGGTCTTCAGGGATTTTTAGGGCTTACAGGTTATTACCATAAATTTATTTGTAACTATGGTAAAATTATAGCTCCCCTCACTTCCATGTTAAATAAGGACTCTTTCACTTGGTCAAGACCCGTTGAACAAGCTTTCCTAGAGTTGAAGCATGCTATGACCACCACTCCAGTCTTAGCCATGCCAAATTTTTCTAAATATTTTATCATTGAAAGCGATGCTTCTGGTCATGGTATTGGTGTCGAGTTGATGCAAGAAGGGTGGCCCTTGGCCCATGATTTTTTGTGATTTGTAAAAATCCATTTATACCAAGGATATGATGGCAATTCTGCTTGTAGTAACCCATTGATGACCATATCTCATTGGGCATTATTTCTCCATTAAAACAAACCATCAAAGTCTCAAATATTTTTTGGAGCAATGGGTTTCCATCCCTAAACAACCAAAATGGGTCTCTAAACTCATGGACTATGATTATGATATCACCTACAAGAAATTTGAGGAGAATATTATGGTCAATGCTCTCTCTCACAAATTTGAGGCCCTTAGTATGTTGTGTGCAATTTCATCGCATGTTCCATAATGGATCGATTCCTTACACTCGAAGGTACTTTAGGATTCTAATTTGCATACTTTGGTTTCCTCCGTCCACACTAAGCCTACTTCATGTCCAAGCTACACTTGGGATGGCCATGATTTGTGTTACAACCAATGCATTATTGTTCCCCCAAGTTTCCACTTTGGGAACTTCTCATGAAATAACCGAATGCCACCCCATCTACAAGTCATTTAAGATTTCTCAAAAACCTATGAATGACTTAATCACACGTTTTTATGGAAGGGTATGAAAAATGAAATTCAATATTTTTATGGTGGCTTGTGATACCTGTCAATGGATGAAAGTTGAAACAATGCATTCTCTAGGCACTCTTTAACCCTTGCCCATTCTTGACCAGGTTTGGACGAATATTTCCATGGATTTTATTGAAGGATTACCTAAGTCCATATGCAAATTTGTTATCTTCATGGTAGTTTATCATCTTTCAAATTATGCTCACTTTTGTTCCCTCTCCCATCCTTACACCACCTTCACCATTACCCAAATTTTTCTTGATTCTATTTTTTGCCTTCATGGTATGCCTACCTCCATCGTGTTTGACCATGACCCAACCTTTACTAGTCATTTTTGACAAGAATTGTTTAAGTTACAGGGAACTCAACTCAAAATGAGCGTCATCTATAAATAGATTTTCATATAGATATTATCAATAAATATTTAGATACCTACCTTCATTAATTTACCTCTGATAATCCTACGCAGTGGGTGAAGTGGCTTCCTTTGGCTGAGTGGTGGTACAACACTTCCTATCACATAGAAACCAAGGTTACCCCTTTTGAGGTAGTTTATGGGCACCCTCCACCCATGCCTTCCTCCTACATTCTAGGTAGCTCCAACATCCATGTCATTGACACTACTCTTAGTCAACATACCGATGTCCTCCATCAACTGAATATGAATTTGGATGTGGCCTAGAATCGGATGTGCCAATAGGCTACCCACCACTGTTTCAAATGCAATTTTGATGTGGGCGATATGGTTTTCCTTTGCTTGCAGTCATACAAATAGTTATCTCTACAGCTTCATAGGTTCCAAAATCTTACTACAAAATACTATGGGCCCTACTAGGTCTTACAAAAATTTGTTGATATAGCCTAAAAATTGGTCCTTCCACCTACCTCCAAGATCCATCCTATTTTTCATGTTTCCTCTCTCAAAAATGTGGTGGGCAATAAGGTACAATTTCAATATACACTTCTAGATTTAGATGAAGAAGGATCTATGTTGCTTGAGCCAAAATAGTTATTGGATCGTTAGACTCATGCTCTCTACAATCGTACCATTATTAAGGTCCTTGTTCAGTGGTGTGGGATTCAATTAGAAGATACTACATGGAAGTCTCTCCACCAACTCCAACACTAGTTTCCTCATTTATAGCTTTGAGAACAAATATTTTTGAAGTGGAAGGACATGTTAAGATCCCATCCTAACGTTATTTTGTAATTCTCATTGGCTTATGCAATGACCCACTTCCAACATGGAGGATTCTATTATAATGTTATTTTATAATACTTTGTAATGTATGTGGTAAGCAAGGCAGCTAGCCAAGTGGTGCCATCTCATGTAACCGTTATCAAGTTTGTAACCGATGTTTGGTAGAAGATTCTAGCTCGAGTGGCATTTTGCATGTAAGCCAACTCTTGAGCCTTTAGGTAGGGTTGCATGTAGCTTTCTCTTTAAAATACATGAAGCCATGTACGAATGTATCTTTTTGCAAGTTAATGAAATATCAGAGGTTTCCCCCTCGAAGAGGCCTATGATTATGAGTTATTTGTAAGATTGTTTCAATTTTGTAAGTAATTTCTACATAGTTTTATTTTGTTATTTGATGTATTTTAGTTATTTTACAGTATTTTGTGAGTGAGCTTTAATTTAATAGTAGGTTCCTAACACATGACCCCTTTATTTTTTATTTTATCCTAAGATCTGTAACAAGAAGAAGTGGTGCTTGCTCCTTGATTTCACTTTCCTTCCTACTCCCTACACATGCTTCCTACTTTTTGCTTATGCTTCCTACTTGCTCCTAGGTCACATTCACTCTTGGCTTGCATTCGCTCTCATCATTATATTATCATTACATTATAGATAGAGAATAATTAATCTTCAATTATTAATATTTACCACTTCTCACTATTGCATGGTTGGGCTACTAGGAGGAGATATACCTACACTTTTACCATCTAATGTTATGTTGGTGTGTGCACATCACATGGATTCATGTTCTAGTCTAAATTTTTTTATTATTTACCCTTATATTGGAAAGTCTCATCTTATATTTTATAATGTAAATATTTTACATGTAATGAGTTCCCAATTTCATTACTTTATATTTATATGAAATTATTTGTTATATCAACTACTTGCTAGGATATTGCATTCTAATATAAATTTTAGTGCATGGAATTAAAGGGAAAAGTTTTAACTCATATTCGTCATGCAACATTAGGGTTTATTGTCAAAATGATTTATAAATAAGTGATTATTAGAGAGCTACAATGCATGGGATGCCATTGTTCTTAATATCCATTATGTGTAACAAATTATTATTACCCTTATTATGGACCCATTGTTCTCAATCTCCATTGTGTATGTGATGTTAATAATTTAATTTTAAATTTATTATATAATATATAAGCTTAAGGAAATACCCAAATATGTTTATATTTGTTATTTTATCATAGTGAAAGCAAACAATTATCTTGATTTAAATGTTCAAAATAATTAAAGGTCATAGAAACTTAATTGATAATTAAGTTTATTTTGGTATCCATAGGTTAGACATATTTTGGCACATATTCATAGATAGTTGATAGTAATACATTGATTCTAATTTTATTTTTTTAATAATTAACCTCATATTGGCCTCAATACCTCTTTCACAAGATTCATATTTTATTGGATAAATGCTTTGTTGGAAGTATTACATTATTTGGTAACTTGCAAAGAATATTGCATGTACCATGTAAATAGTTTAGTTTAGAATGTTGTAAATATATGAGTATATAGTAGGTGTCATGTAAGTAAGGGTGGAGTTATGTAAGAGTTTGTTATTTATTGTGTGTAATCGTTACTCTTTGTCATTATGTGGATATATGGAGTCAATAATAGATTTATTATTATGTGGTATTTCTCCCATGAGAAATATGAAGTGTTAGATCTCCCGTATGTGTGAGGAGATAAAAGTATCTATAAGTATAAAGGTCAAGGGTTTTGAATGTGAAGAGTCTCATACCAATGTGTGTATATATTGAATACAAAGCATTGTAATGTATATTAAATAATATTTGTAAAACAATGTATTTGCATTGCTAAAAAATATATATTTCATCAATAATATTTTTAGTGAGTTATTATTCAATGTTATTATCATGGATTGAATATATTATGTGAATATTTTGTCTTGATATATTGTGTTATTCTTTGAGAAAAGTATTGAGTTGCTAACAATAGTATTAGATCCACCATTTTCAGAAACCAATTCATAAGAAAGTGTCCATAGGTTGTAAGATGTTAAGAACCTCATAATTAAAATAAGCACATCCACATAAATGTTGTAATAAAAGCAATAATTCATGAAATATCAAAATATTGCAACACAAAATAGAGATGTAGAAATCTATATTAATCTCACAAAATTACAATTCATAGTTATTGGCCTCTTCAAGGAGGCAACCTCATTAATAGAACTTTCATTCAATTTACAAAGAGATACATCCGTATACCCCTCATATTTTTAAAGACTCTTCATAACCCTAAATCTAATGCTCAAGGATTGGATTACATGCATAATGTCACCCAAGCTAGAATCTTCTACCAAACAAAACAATTACATTTTTTATAATAGTTACATTAAATGGCACTTGTCTAGGTGCTTCTAGTGCCATAAACTATTACATAATATCATTAGGATGCCGTCCCCATGTTAGAAATGGGGTTATTATATAATAGTGTTAGTATGGAGTCCTAACATACCCTTCCTCTTCAAAAAGCTTTCTCCTCAAAGTTGAATATGAGAAAACTACTATTGGAGCTATTGGAGGGACTCCCATATGGCATCTTTAGGTTGTAATACTTGTCATTGAACAAGCAAATCATTGATAACAAGGTGGTAAAGGGTGCACAATCTCCTATCCAATTTTTACTTAGTCTTGAGAATGATGAATGCTTCTTCAAATAGCTCTAGTAATGTGGATTGTACCTATACCTTGTTGCCAACAAACTTCTTCAGGGAGGAGACATAAAATACTAGATGGATCCTAAAAGTGGATAGAAGGGCCATGTTAGAATCCTAATATTAAATAAACTCAAATAAACACACTCTCACATAATTGCTTGGAAATAAACTCACATAAACATCATATTAATATTCAGAACAAAATACACATTATAACATAAATTTGTATAAAGGAACAATCTCACAATAAGATAGAATCGCAGGCCTCTTCGAGGGGCAACCTCCTTCAACACTTCATTAATTTGCAAAAATATGAATACATTGGTGCCTTCTCGGGTATTTAAAGAGTTCCCTTCCATGGTTGGCTTACATGCAAAATGCCACCTGGATTACATGCATAATGTCACCCGAATTACATGCATAGTGCCACTCGAATTACATGCACAATGCCACTCGAATTACATGCACAAGGCCACCTTACATACCTATCTACCATGTGTTACATAAAAAGGGTGCCATTTGTCATAGGCACTATATAAGCTAAAACTTAGAACATTACAAAATATTAATCATGGGTACTACCCACGTTATTTAGGAATTATTACATCATGGAAGTTATTACATTAAGGGTTAGGATGGGATCCTAACATGTCCTTCCCCTTGAAGAAGCTTTGTCCTCAAAGCTAAAATGATGAAATTGTTGCTGGAGTTGGTGGAGAGATTTCCATGTAGCATCTTCAGGTTGAATACCATGCCACTAAACCAGGATCTCCGTAATTGTACGATTGCAAAGAGTGTGAGTCTAACGATCCAACTTCTCAAGTTCAAGTAATATGGAGCCTTCTTCATCCAATTCAGGAAGTGTGGATTGAACCTGTACCTGTGTGCCCATAACTTTCTTGAGAGCAAAAACATGAAAAATAGGATGAAGCTTGGAAGTAGGTGGGAGTGCCAATTTGTAAGCTGTGGGGCCAATCCTTTGTAGAACCTGGTAAGGACCATAAAATTTTGCAGCAAGCTTCTGACACCTGTGAAGTTGTAGGGATGATTTTTTGTACGACTGCAAGCAAAGGAAGACCATATAACCTACATCAAAACTACACTCAGAACAATGTTGATTAGCTTGTTGGTGCATCCAATTTTGGGCCATGTTCAAATTCTGCTTAAGTTGGTGAAGGACCTTGGTGTGTTGACTTAGAGTTTTGTGGACGGCCTAGACCTTGGAGCTACAAGGAATGTGAGTTTGATTGTGGTATGATAGGAAGTGTTGTACCACCATTTGGCCAAGGATAGCCATTTGCCCCATTGAGTGGGATGATCTGAGACAAAGCAGTGAAGGTAGGTTTCCAAGCATTTATTAACAACTTCTGTTTGACCATCCATTTGAGGATGGTAGGTTGAACTCATTTTGAGCTGAGTCCCCTACAACTTAAACAACTCTTGCTAAAAATGACTAGTGAATGTGGGATCACGATCAGATACAATGGAGGTGGGCATGCCATGAAGGTGAAATATGGAGTCAAAAAAATTTTGTGCAACAATGGATGCGATATAAGGATGGACAAGGGCACAAAAATGAGCATAGTTTGAAAGGCGGTCCACTACCATGAAAATAACTGACTTGCCTCCAGATTTAGGGAGCCCTTCTATAAATTCCATGGAAATGTCAGTCCAAACCTGATTCGGGATAGGCAATGGCTGAAGAGTGCCTAGAGAGCACACTATTTCACCTTTCATCCTTTGACATGTGTCACAAGTAGCAACAAAAGAGCGGATGTCCCATTTCATACCTTTCCAAAAGAAGGTGCACTTGAGTCACTCATATGTTTTAAGGAACCCTAAATGGCCTGTAGAGGGAGTGGCATGCAATTCCTTCATGAGGAGCTCTCGAAGTGGGGACTTATGAGGTAGAACCAGGCGTTGATGGTAGCATAGATCATGGCCATTCCAATTATACCCTGGTGTAGAATCTGGATCATCCATTAGTGAGGCTATCAAAGCTTGTAAATCTGCATCTTGACGTGCTTCTTGATGCAAGGAATCAATCCATTGGGGAAGTGGTGCTGAGATGGCACACAACATACTTACGGTATCCATTTGGCAAGAAATAGCATCAACCACAATATTCTCCTTTCCATTTTTGTAGGTGATATCATAATCATAGCCCATGAGTTTAGACACCCACTTTTGTTGGTCAGGCATGGCAAATATTTGCTCCAAAAATTATTTGAGACTTTGATGGTCATTTTTGATGGAGAAGTGATGCCCAATGAGGTAAGGTCACCAATGTGTGACTGCATGCAATATGGCTAACATTTCCTTAGCATATGTGGATTTCCCTAGATTACGATCAGAGAGTGCCTTGCTAGTAAAAGCCACAGGTCATCCTTCTTGCATCAATACTACCCCAATACCATGACCCGAAGCATCACTTTAAATGAAAAATGGTTTAGAGAAATATGGCATGGCTAAGACGGGAGTGGTGGTCATAGCATGCTTGAGTTCAATGAAGGCTTGGTCAACAGGCCCTGTCCAAGTGAAGGAATATTTTTTCAACATGGAGGTGAGGGGGGAAGCTATCTTTCCATAATTGCTGATAAATTTGTGATAATAGCCTAGAAGCCCTAAATATCCTCAAAGTCCCTTGAGGGTGCGAGGTTTCCGCCACTCTTGAACTGATTGAATCTTCTTAGGGTAAACCTTGACGCCATACTGTGAGACAATGTGTCCCAGATACTCTACTTCAATCATACCAAAGGAACACTTGGACCTTTTGGAAAAAAGGTGATGGGTGACCAACAACTATAAATTTTGATCCACATGATTGAGGTGCTCTTCCCATGTGCAACTGTAAATCAAGATGTCATCGAAGAACACAAGGATGAACTTTCACAGAAAGGGTCGGAAGATGTTCATAAGACTTTGGAATATGGAAGGAGCATTTGTGAGACCAAATGGCATTACCAAGAATTCATAATGACCTTCATGAGTGCGAAAGGTAGTTTTGGGGATTTCCTTATCCTTGAGCCGGATCTGATGGTACCCAGAGCAGAGATCAATCTTGGTGAAATACATGATCCCGTGTAGTTCATCGAGTAATTCATCAACCACTAGAATAGGAAATTTATCCTTAACCGTAGTCTTGTTGAGTTCTCGATAGTCAATACATAGGCGACATGAGCCATCTATCTTGGGAACAAGTAGGACAGGTGAGGAGTAGGGGCTAGTACTAGACCGGATGACACCAGATTTGAGTAATTCATGTACCAATTTTTCCAATTTTGATTTCATGGCATGAGGGTACCTATATGGCCTAATATTTGGTGGTGCACTACCCGGGAGCAATGGGATAGCATGGTCATGAGAGTGACATGGTGGTAGTGTAGTTGGTTCTGCAAAGACAACATCATGTTTGTGTAGAACTAGTTGTAGGTCTGATGGAATTTCAGCCATTAGTGAAGTGGTTGGTTGGATGGAGAAGAGTTATGCAATGACCCCACGTTTTGAATTCTTTAGCACTTTCTCCATACGATTGGAACTAATGAGCTGAGGTGTTCCTTTAGGAGAGCCCTTGAGTAAGTGTGTTTGTCCATTTTGGGAGAATTGCATCCAGAGTTCTACAAAGTTCCAAATGATAGTTCCCAACATACTCAACCATTTTGGGAGAATTGCATCCAGGGTTTCTACCTACTCAACTAAAAAATACTATATATATATTTTTATTATTATTGGTATTTGTCTCTCTTTTTGTTATATAATAGTAAAAAAAAAATTACACGAAAATAATAGAGGATTATACCTAACAGGCAAGAATCGTTACTGTTGTAGCAAAACTTGGCCCTGGAAAGTGCTCTGATACCACTTGTTAGGATCCTACTATAAAATAAACACACTCTCACACAATTTCTTGGAAATAAACTCACATAAACATCATATTAATATTCAGAAAAAAATACACATTATAACATAAATTTGCATAAAGGAACAATCTCACAATAAGATAGAATCACAGGCCTCTTCGAGGGGGCAACCTCCTTCAACACTTCATTAATTTGCAAAAATATGAATACATTGGTGCCTTCTTGGGTATTTAAAGAGTTCCCTTCCATGGTTGGCTTACATGCAAAATGCCACCTAGATTACATGCATAATGCCACCCGAATTATATGCATAGTGCCACTCGAATTACATGCACAATGCCACTCGAATTACATGCACAAGGCCACTTTACATACCTATATACCATGTGTTACATAAAAAGGGTGTCATTTGTCATAGGCACTATATAAGCTAAAACTTAGAACATTACAAAATATTAATCATGGGTACTACCCACGTTATTTAGGAATTATTACATCATGGAAGTTATTGCATTAAGGGTTAGGATGGGATCCTAACAGGTCAATTTGTAGGTAATCGATCCAATCCATTGTAACACCTAGTAGGGACCATAATATTTGGCTGTAAGTTTTTGGCTACTAGTTTTGTTAGGTATAAGGAGGTAGAATCCAATTGTTGGTGTATCGAGGGTAAGCCAACATACTTAGAATAGAAATTTGCTCCCTCTTGAAAGGAAAATATTTTTCCCCAAGGTTTGGGTATGCTAGTTCTTGGCCAATGTGGATAAAATCAAAGATCATTAACAACTGCTCCTTCAACGGGCCTTTGTTGGTTATGAATCAAAAGGATAGATTTTCCAGGATATAATGCTTTAAATTCAAACACTTAGCTATCTAAAATTAATTCCATTACACTGATATTTAAACATACATGACGTAAGTGGAATTTAAAACTAGGCAACTGAAAGTTATATTTTAAATTCTATAAACCATGATATGCCCAATCAATATCATTCATTGCATTTTAATATTATCATCACATATATAACAACAATGACTATTTGGAAGTTGTATGAAATTTTTAAAATGCACTACAAAAAATCCAACCTTAATGCTTCAAATGAAAATAAATTTACTCTTAATCTAAATAGGATTCAAAGAAAAGTCAAATTTTTAAGGGTAAGAGAAAAAAAAATCAATATTACCTTGAACATCAGTTTCGATCTAGTAGAAAAGATAAATCTAATTTAAACCAATCCTAGCCCAACTAGTATTCACACAGCTTGAGGTCCAAGATGGTGTGATCTTCAAAGGAGCAACAAACTTGTTGAGCAAGGTGTTGCAAGAAGTTTGTCATTGTTGTCAACACAGGCAGTTAGATCTAATGATGCAGTGGATAGACAGTTCAGGAGTCATTCAGATGTAGAGGATAGAAGTTCAAAGGATAGTCAGATTATGTAAAGTGTAATTCCTGGAAAACAAAAGTGACCTAGTTTCAAAAATTTGAAGAAAAAGACAAGTTAGAAAACTGTCTCGATATCGCGACATGTTTTCTGTCACGATTTCACGACAGGTCGGAGGAGAGAGAAGGCATAGCCGAAAATGTCACGATTTCACGACAAAAATGAGGAGAGAGAAGGCACAGCCAAAAATGTTGACAAAAATGAGGAGAGAGAAGGCACAACCAAAAATGTCACGATTTCATGACAAAAATGAGGAGAGAGAAGGCGCAAGGCAAACTGTCGCGATTTCGCGACATGTTGGAGGCCAAGAAGCTAAGTCGAGAAACTGTAGTGATTTCGCTACATTTTGGATTTTCGCTGGCCGAAGCAAGGAGAAAGCGTTAAGTGGAAAAGTTGTAGCGATTTCGCTACATGTTGAAATTTCACTGGCCGAAGCAAGGAGAAAGTGTTAAGTGGAAAAGTTGTAGTGATTTCACTACAAGTCGAAACTGCAAGACACAAAGGTGTAGCGATTTCGCTACAAGTCAAAAGTTAAGAACACAAAAGTGTAGCGATTTCGCTACAAGTCAAAAGTGCAGAACACAAAGGTGTAGCGATTATGCTACAAGTCGAAAGTGCAAGGCACAAAGGTGTAGCGATTTCGCTACAAGTCAAAGTTTCACGGGTCGAAGCAAAGTTGGAAGCATAAGGCACAAAGTTGTAGCGATTTCGCTACATGTCTTGATTTCGCTAGTGCATGAAGCAAGAAATGTACGGAAGCCAAAAGCGTCATGATTTCATGACAAGAATGAGGATGACGTCAGCGAAAGCTGAAAGTGTCACGATTTCACGACAGGTTGCAAGAAAAGCCTCTGGAAGCCGAAAGCATCGTGATTTCGTGACAAGAATGAGGATGACGTCAGCAAAAGTTTGAAGTGTCACAATTTCGTGACAAGAACGGTGGCAAAGCTATCAAAGGCCAAAAGGGTCACGATTTCGTGATAGCAAGGACAAGAAGGCGTATGGCTACAAAAAGTGTCGCGATATCGCGACATGTTTCTATTTCACGGTAATAGTTACAGGAAGGTGACAGAGGTGGCAGTAGCAGTTGAGGCCGACAAAGTTGAATCTGGGTCGACATATTTTAGGGTTTGCAGTCAACAATTTTAGGGTTTGCAACCGACAATTTCTAGGGTTTGTAGCCGACAATTTCTAGGGTTTGCAGCTGACAATTTCTAGGGTTTTGCAGCTGACATTCTTAGGGTTACAGTCGACTGTTGTTTAAGATTTGTTCCTAAAATTTCTTCTATAAAAAGGAGGGGTACTTCGAGTTTGAGAGTATGCGGTGTGAAGATAATGTGCGAATGCAAGTAGAGTGTTTGCACAAGTGAAGTTCGTGTCGAGCAGAGAGCGAGTCGTATCGAACTTGTGCGAATGAGGTGTGCGAGGTGCAGATGTTGAGTCATATCATTTCAAGCTGAGTGCGAAGTCGTAGTTCAAGTTGAAGCGAAGTGTGCATATCGTGATTACATGAATTAAGAGCACGATGTGTAGAGGTTGAGTTCTAAGTGCAAAGTGATAGCACGTAGGCAGCAAAAGTGATCGATCATCTGATTGCAGTAGAGAGTGCGAAGAAGTTCACAGAAGCGGTCGGATAGTGCAAAGCATTTTGCGTAGAAGCAGCAGAATGCAGAGAAATAGTAGACTGTGAGAAATAACGTGAAAGTTTTATTCTGTAATTTTCATTATCATTATTGACTTCCAAGTTGCAACTTGGCATAAGGGGTTGGTGCCTCTTTCCAGTAGGTGCTGGTAAATTAGGAGTTGGTGCTCCATTCTGTTTGAAACAGATAAAGCTAAGGGGTTGGTGCTCCTTCCAGTTGGTGTTGGTAAAAGATATTGTAAAGTTGTAGCTTTGCATTGGCTGGATTTGGATGGTAGTCCAAGCAGTCGTTTTGAGGAGTAGCCACATTGGTGAACATCGTTAAATTACTGTGTTGTGTGTGTCATGCTTTCTTGCTACATTTGATATTTCTTTTATCAGTTTTAAATAGCTGCTGGATTTAAAACTATATATATTAGAAAGTTTAAAGATCACACTGATTCACCCCCCTCTCAGTGTCATTGTGATTACAAAAATTGGTATCAGAGCTAGGTTCCGAAAAGGCTCAAACAGACTAGGGTGATCTTGGAAGTGACGCAATGGCAAGTGGTGAAGGGTTCTCCTCGAACAAAGCACCATTGTTTGATGGAACTAATTATGCATTCTAGAAAATTAGAATGCAGACATATCTCCATGCTTTGGGTTTTGACATCTGGGGTGCAGTAGTTAATGGTTACAAAGCTCCCGCCACCACTCCAACAAACACTGCTGGTAAAAAGGCATTTGAAAATGATTCAAAAGCAAAAAATGCCATCATGTGTGGACTAGTGGACAGTGAGCTAGTCAAGATCATAAATTGTGAATCAGCAAAAGATGTATGGGATAAACTAGAGAACATTCATGAAGGAGATGATAGGATCAAGGAGGCCAAGCTTCAAACTCATCGAGCTCAATTCGAATCTTTAAAGATGGACAATGATGAGAACATAGAGACTTTCATGCAAAGAGTCAATGGGATCACCAATTCAATCAGAGGTCTCGACGAAGATATAAATGATGCTACTATCGTGAAAAAGGTATTAAGATCGCTCCCTCCTAGATTTGATTCTAAAGTCTCTGCCATAGAAGAAGCCAAAGATCTAAATCATTTTAGTATGGATGAGATGCATGGTTCTTTGACTCGCTTTTGAAATGAGAATAGGAAGGTCTAATCCCACAGATAGAGAAGCTGCTTTCAAAGCCCTAAAAGGCAAAGTCACAAAACCAGAGTCTAAAGAAGAGGATGTATCAGATGAAATGGAAGCAAATTTTGTCAAAAAATTGAGAAAGGGAAAAGGAAAGTATAGAGGAAAGCTACCATTTAAATGCTTTAACTACGGAGGCATTGGGCACTTTGTGACAAAATGTCCTCTCAATGAAAAGAACCAGGGTGAGGAAACTTCGCACCAAGAAAGAAGTGACTGGAAGAAGAAATCAAACTTCAGGAAAGGCAATTTCAAAAAGAAAAGTTTTATCTCCCGAAATGCAGATTCTTCAGAGGACGACTCTAGTGAAGACTCTCAAGAAGGAACAGGTGAGGCTCTCTTTATGGCATTTGAAGTAGAAAAATTAGAAGATGCAGAAAACACAAAAAAGAGAGAAGGAATGAACTCTAAAGTGTCTATTGAAAAAGGTGAGGCTGAAGTTGATTTAGAAGGTGAGCTGGTTCTACGCTCTTATGGAATGGAAATCCGAGAAAAGAAAGAATAAAAAACTGTCAAGGAAGCTTGAGGATGCAAATGACATTATAACCGAGTCTAAAAACATAGACAGAAGAGTACAAGAAAATGTCTGAAGATCTTGAAGTACAAGTAACCATGAAGATAGATTATCATTGCAAATTGGAAGAAGAAAATGTTGGTCTTCGAATACAGATACAAGAGCTGGATCGAAAAATTAGCTACCATTTCAAACGTGAAGAAAGTTCAATGAAGCTGGACAAAATCCTAAGCGATCAAAGACCCGCAGGTATCAAATTCGGTCTGGGCTTTATTGAAGGAGAATCATCAAACGGACCAAAGGCAAGCAATGTTGAATGTGAAAAGAGTAAAGACAAGAAACAAAGTCGTTGAAAGAAAAACAAATCGAGCAAAAGAAAGCGATGAATGCCACTCTGAAATAGGAACCGACAATGATGGTTTTACCAAGGTCACACATCAAAAGAAAAGAAGATCTAAGGCTCCTGCAACATCTTGGCAAAAACCATCTTTCGGGTTCAATCATTACTTTTATGGTTTCTGCTTTCAAATGTAATGGTTATAGGCATAAAATTGCTAACCGCAAGTATAATGTAGGTCCAAGAAGTTTCACTAGTAGAAATACCTTTGCTCCTCTAATGAGTTATGCGAGAGAATGCTTTAATTGTCACAACTTTGGGCACATTGCTAGAAACTGTCATAGTACTTCTATTTCAAATCAATCTCAAAAAAGAAGAATTCAACCATATAGGGCAAAACAGAATAGAAATATTTCTAAAAGATATGTGCAAGATCCTAAAAAGGGTAAATCCAAGTTAGAACCCAATACCATAGTCAAAACAGAATGGAAACAGAAATAACAGCTCAGGGAAGAAAAGGAATCTTTAATAGTGCAAGACAGATTTCAGGGTTCAGAATAAATGTGTACCGTGGATTCTTGACGGTGGTTGCTCAAGTCATATGACAGGTGATAAACAAAAATTTGAAAAACTACAGAAATATGAGGGTGGCTCTGTGAAGTTTGGAAATAATGATGGAGCCAAAATAATAGGAAAAGGATCGGTCAAAATTAGTGAAGGGAAAATCAAGTCAGAAGAAGTTTTATTTGTGGATGGTTTGAAACACAACCTATTAAGTGTCATTCAAATCTGTGATAAAGGACATGAAGTAGTCTTCAAAAAGCAGGGTTGTGAAGTCAAAAAAATAAACAGTGGGAAATTGATAGCAACTGGTTCAAGGACGTCTAGAAATTTGTACACACTCTTAGAAACTTTAGAAGGTACGTGTTTCATTGGACAAGAAGAAGAGAACTGGTTGTGGCACAAGAGGCTTGGACACATAAGTTTTGATAATTTGGTGAAAATCAGCTCGAAACAAGCAGTGAGAGATATTCCAACCATTAAAAAACCTTCAAACAATGTTTGTGCTTCATGTCAGAAGGGAAAGCAAACCAGAGTCTCATTTAAAACAAAAGAATACCACACTAGCAAGCCCTTGGAACTTATTCATACAGACTTATGTGGACCCATGAGAACTCAAAGCATAAACGACGACAAATACTTTATGCTGTGTATCGATGATTATTCTAGAATGACATGGATATTTTTCCTAAAAGATAAAACAGAAGATTTTGAAATGTTCAGATCCTTCAAATAGCTAGTTGAGAATGAAACAAAAAAAGGGTCAAATGTTTACGATCAGACAGAGGAGGAGAATTCATTTCGAATGAATTTACAGAATACTGTGAAAAACATGGTATCAGGAGACAATATTCAGCGACTAGAACTCCACAACAGAATGGCGTAGTAGAAAGAAAGAACATAACTATACAGGAAATGGCATGCACCATGCTGGCAAAAAACAAAATAGCAGATAGATTCTAGAAAGAAGCAGTTCACACTGCAGTATACATCCAAAATAGATATATGTTAAGAACTCATGAATGCAAAACACCTTATGAGTTGTGGTTTGGTAGAAAAGCAACATCAAAACATTTTAAAGTATTTGGATGTAGGTGCTACATCAGAAAAACCAATGACAACCTTGGGAAGTTTGAAGATAGAGCAGATGAAGGTGTTTTTGTTGGGTATTCATCAAAAAGCAAAGCTTACAAATGCTACAACAAGAGACTCAAGAAAATTGTGGATAGTGCAGATGTTAAATTCGATGAAGGTGGGAAACGATTAGTTGACTTTGAGGAAAACTACCCAATCTATGAAGAAGTCGTTGAAGGAGATGAGGTGAATGAAACAGAAAATAAATCTACATTTGATTCAGATGAATTAGTCAATGACTCAGAGGTGCAAGAAAACAAGAAATTCAAAATAGGCAGCTGGCAAAAAAATCATCCAAGAGACCAAATAATTGGAGATCCCACAGCTAGTATTCAGACAAGAAGGAAAGTAATAAGTAATTACTCTCTTTTATCTAGCATTGAGCCCAAAAACATAGATGAAGCAAGCAAAGATGATAGTTGGATGAAGGCAATAAATGAAGAGTTAGATCAGATTGAAAAGAATAGAACTTGGGAATTAGTACCTAGACCTGCGAATAAGAATGTAATCGACACCAAATGGATATTTTGAAACAAATTAAATGAAGACGGACAAGTCATTAGGAACAAAGTAAGACTGGTTTGTAAAGGATATGCACAGGTCGAAGGCATTGATTTTGAAGAGACTTTTGCACCAGTGGCCAGATTAGAAGCAATTAGAATGTTTCTAGCCTTAGAAGTTCACAAAAACTTCAAAGTTTATCAGATGGATGTAAAATATACCTTTTTAAATGGGAAACTTGAAGAAGAGGTCTATATTGAACAACCGGATGGCTTTCAAATTAGTGAGGATCCTAACCTTGTCTGCAAATTAAAGAAAGCATTATATGGATTAAAACAAGCACCATGGGCATGGTATGCAAGGCTAGACAACTATCTCTCTCAACAGGGATTCAAGAAAGGTTTAGTGGACAGTAATATGTATGTGAAAACAGAAGGTGGGCATCTCATTTTTCTTGTTGTCTATATAGATGATATCATATTTGGCAGCAACAAAGATGAATTTTGTAAAGACTTAGCAAATAAGATGCAGAATGAATTTGAGATGTCTATGATTGGTGAACTGTCTTACTTTCTTGGGCTACAAGTTAATCAAAATGAGAAAGGCATATTCATTTCCCAAATAAAATATGTGAAAGAAATGCTAAAGAGGTTCACTATGGAGGACTGTAAGCCGCTTAGCACTCCCATGACAACAGGCTGCAAATTGAATAAAGAAGACAAATCTCCACTCGTAGACCAAACCATGTACAGATCTATGATTGGAAGTTTACTATATTTAATAGCTACTAGACCCGATATTCTGCAGGCAGTTTGCATGGTAGCTAGATTTCAGGCCAGTCCCAAAGAGACTCATGTGACCGTAGTTAAAAGGATTTTTCGGTATCTCAAGGGCACCATGGAGTATGGGTTGTGGTATCCAAAAGGAAAATACTTCACTCTTATATCATATTCAGATGCAGATTGGGCTGGATGTGTTGATGACAGAAAGAGTACAAGTGGAGGTGCTTTTTATCTCGGTGACAGGTTGGTTGCTTGGCACAGCAAGAAACAAGAGTCAGTTTCTTTATCAACAATGAGGCAGAATATATTGTAGCAACAACTTGCTGTACTCAAGTTTTATGGATGAAACAAACTTTGAAAGATCTTGGAATTAATTTCAATGAACCAATATCAGTTAAGTGTGATAACACTAGTGCAATTAACATCTCCAAGAATCCAGTTATGCACTCACGGACAAAACACATTGCTATAAGGTATCATTTCTTGAAGGAGAAAGTTGTAGAAGGAGAAGTTAAATTGGATTTTGTCCCAACTACAGAACAAGTAGTAGATATTTTTACAAAACCATTGCCCAAGGAAGTGTTTGAGTATCTTCGAAGCAAATTAGGAGTAGTCACACTTCCTAAGAAGTGACTAGCTACAGGGATCACTTTCTCAGGGGGAGCATTTGAGTATTTGACTATTCTTTTGCTCATGATCATAATTTGTGCTAGATGCAACAAATTGTGCCTGAGAATTGTGAGGATGGACTCAAGGGGAGTCTGTAGCAGCCCTTTGGTATTATTGACAAAGGGGGAGAAGAGTTACAAGAATGTACACAGGTGTTGCCAACAATTCCAAAGGGGGAGATTGTTGAGCAAGGTGTTGCAAGAAGTTTGTCATTGTTGTCAACACGAGCAATTAGATCTAATGATGCAATGGACGAGATAGTTCAGGAGTCATTTAGATGCGAAGACGGAAGTTCAAAGGATAGTCGGATTATGTAAAGTGCAATTCCTAAAAAATAGAAGTGACCCAGTTTCAAAAATTCGAAGAAAAAGACAAGTTAGAAAACTGTCACGATATCGCGACATGTTTTCTATCACGATTTCGCGACAGGTCGGAGGAGAGAGAAGGCATAGCCGAAAATGTCATGATTTTGCGACAAAAATGAGGAGAGAGAAGGCACAGCAAAAAATGTCACGATTTCACGACAAAAATGAGGAGAGAGAAGGCACAGCCGAAAATGTCATGATTTCACGACAAAAATGAGGAGAGAGAAGGCACAAGGCAAACTGTCGCGATTTCACGACATGTTGGAGGCCAAGAAGCTAAGTCGAGAAACTATAGTGATTTTGCTACATGTTGGATTTTTGCTGGCCGAAGCAAGGAGAAAGCGTTAAGTGGAAAAGTTGTAGCGATTTCGCTACATGTTGAAATTTCGCTGGCCGAAGCAAGGAGAAAGTGTTTTTTTGAAAAAAATTGAAAATCTTGTATTAAAACAAAGAGCAAGTACAAGAGGGAGCAAGAACATCCCAACCAAGAACCCAGAGACACAAGACCTCAGCAGAGAGAGAGAGGGCAGCACAAACCAACACTAAGCACAAGAGACAAACAAGGCGCGAAATCGCGACATGTCGCGAAATCGCGACATGTCGCGATGTCGCGACAGACAAGCCGGCCGAGGTCACAACCGCACAACTGGCCGCGAAAACGCGACATGTCGCGAATTCGCGACACTAAAGCCACAGCCCCCAACCGCAAAAAAATGTCGCGATATCGCGACCGAACCAACACAAAGCGTCAGTCCACGTAATTGTCGCGATATCACGACGAATCAACCAAATACCACCAATGCTCCTATGTCACGATTTGGCGACATGTCACGAAATCGCGACATGTCGCAAAATCGCGACAGCCAAAGCCAAGCCCCGACCACGAAAGATGTCGCGAAATCGTGACGTAAACATCACCAAGTCGTCATCCTCGAATTGTCGCGATATCGCGACGAATTTTCCAGTTGCCACTTTTGCACCAAAAGTGTCGCGATTTCGGACATGTCAAAATCGCGACATGTCGCAAAATCGCGACATGCCGCAAAATCGCGACCACCAAGTCCAACTGCTCCCGACCACAAAAGATGTCGCGATATCGCGACGGGAACATCACAAAGCAAACAGTCCTCAGAATTGTCGCGATATCGCTACGCAAATTCCAAATGCCACCAATGCGCTAAAAGTGTCGCGATATCGCGACAGGAAGTCTCCAAAGGCCGTGGCGACAAAACCTGTCGCGATATCGCGACAGGTTGCCACCGAGGGTCGCGATAACACAACAGGTCGCGAAAACACGACGAAAAACTCCCAAGACAGAATTAATCATTTGCTCAGAAATTTTGCAAGACCTTGTCTAATCACAACATTTTCCACAGGCATGTTACTGTGCAACTGAACTCCAACCTCCTTTTCCGCACCCAACTTGGCAAGGAAATCGGCCGCCGAATTTGAATCCCGATTCACATGGATAGGGATCACATCCTCAAGTTCCCTCCAAAGGACCTTGATTTGAGAGACTAAGATCTGAATCCTCCACGCTTTCAAAGCAAAATTTCTCATACAATCAAGAGCGCCAACCAAAATTTGAGAATCAGTCTCAAGGATTATCTTTCTGTATCCCTGAGAGACAGCCCAGAAAGAAGCAACTTTGATGGCAAAAGCTTCGGCTTCGTTATTGGTGGCTCTTCCCATACCTTGGAGTTCCCAATAAAGAACAGATCCAGTATGATCACGGCACACAACACCGATTCCAGCGTTGCCCGGATTGCCCTTAGCAGCTCCGTCCGTGTTAATTTTGATCCAACCAACCGGGGGGGGTTTCCAACTAACCATGTTTTCTCTAACGTGAGCAGCAAATCTCTCTTCCTGTGGGCCCACTCAACTCGTAATATCTTCTTCAAAGATGTAAGGCAACCGTCTCGTTGACTTTGCTCCGTATAACCTCGCCAAATTCCATCAAGAGAGGAGAAGGTTTCTCTGAAACTTCGAGCGTTCCTTTCCACCCACACTTGCCACCAGATGAAGAAGAGACCAAGCTCCCACCCCAATCGAAGGGCTTTTGATTTAAATCTAACTTTCTTCCATTTTTGCCAGATATTATTCCGAGTCAGAGCACCATTACCCTGGAGATTAAAAAGAGAGAACCATCGATTCCAGATCTGCCCTATGAAGGAACATTCGAACATCAAATGGTCAGCAGTCTCTTCATGCTTACGACACAAAATACACTGAGAAGGACCAATAATTCCTCTCGCTTCCGAGATTATCGTAGGTGAGGATGCCATTATGCATAAACCGCCGACAAAGAAGTTCACTTTCGGCCAAGGACTTGGAATGCCGTATTTTCTTCCAGTCATGAACCGGAAATAAATGCGGGGGAGGCTCTGGGAGAAGCTGATCATAACCAGCCTTCACAGTGTAAATTCCAAGATTCCCATGACCCCAAGCTAACTCGTCTTCTTCATCTCTGCCCGTGAGAAATCTTGCAGACAAAATGTTGGTCAGAGTGGTTGCCAGCTCCGGAGGGATAGTGACAAGCCACTCCTCAAGTCGCTTAAATTTCTTGAATTTATACTCACCCAATTGACTAGTGAAGAAATAGTTCTCAATAGTGACCCACCCTTGGATTCTATGGCAGCTTTAATTGGAAGCAGCTCAGAAACTCCGCAATGATGGATGGAAACCGGTCCCATGAATCACCCGTAAACGTGCTTTCTCCCCCTTCCCACTTTCCGAACAATTGATTTTTAATTACTTGAGAGCCCAACTTGAGAGCTTGCCAAACTAGGGAACCATTACCATCCGAGAGGGAAACGACAAATTTCATGGGGGTGGATGTTACCCAAATATTTGCCGGTCAAGATTCTCACCGAATAAAGATGATGGCCGGGAGATCCATCTCCAATACAATTTACTCCGCCGTGGCTTTATTGTTGAGAATAGAGCTTCTCAAACCCAGACTCCTCCTTTTTCTTTGGGCCGAGTAACTTTGTCCCAGCCAACCAAGGCCCATTTCTTCCCACCTTTTGCTCCTTCCCATAAGAATCGCCTAGCCGCTTTGTCCAACTCTTTCCAAATAGAAAGAGGAGCAGCCAAGATAGAAAATTTATAGATAGGCATGGCCTGAATAATCGACCGTAAGAAAGTTAAACGGCCACCGTAGCTTAACCATTTGTGAGACCAAGTGGTTCATTCTATCTTTGATGCCATCCGAAGATCTTTCCAAATGTCATTTTTCAATTTCTTGAAGTGCAAAGGAACCCCCATATAGAGTAAAGGAAGAGATGATCTAGAGAAGCCCAAAATCTCTAAGATTTTGTCCTGCATCCGTTGGGCAAGATTGAAAAAGATAACTTTAGATTTGTTGTCATTGATAACTTGATTGGAGGCCCTAAGGTAAACAGAAGAGAGTCTCTGATTCCCCTAGCTTCCCTGAGACTAGCCACTCCAACCAAGCCAGTGTCATCCACAAATTGTAAATGAGTCAAGACTTCATCCCCGACCTTAATACTCGTTATCGTGCCTTGAAGTCTTCTTCTCAAGAAGAGTCGGCCTAATCCTTCACCTAAGATAAGGAATAGATAGGGCGAGCAAGGGTCCCCTTGTCTGGAGGCCACGAGAGGCTCCAAAGGGAGGCGAGGGAATCCCCTTGATGAGAACCGAATATGAAGGCGTCGAAACACAACTCATAACCCACCAATCCATTCCCGGGAAAAGCCAAAGGCAGCCAACATCCTTGACAGAAACCCCACTCAACCCGATCGTAAGCCTTAGACATATCCAGCTTGATGAACATTCCTTTGTTACCGAAGTTTTGCATTGAATGAATAGCCTCCCGAGCAAGAATCACTCCATCCAAGATCCGTCTACCCTCAACAAATCCCCCTGTTCGAAGAAATGATGTAATGAAGGAGAGGTTTAAGACGTTCACCTATAATTTTTGTGATAATTTTATAAATCACATTACATAAAGCAATAGGTCCGAAGTCGTAGATATGAACTCCTTCCTCCCCCTTTGGAATTAACGTGATAAAGGTATGATTTAGAGCCTTGAGCATTCTCTTATTAGATCCGGACTCCTCAATTACAGCCAAAACATCTTCCTCCAAGGTGTCCCAAAAGGCCTCGAAAAACTCAATAGGAAAACCATCTCGGACCGGGAGATTTGCCCTGTGCTCATTCCAAAGACCACAGATTTTAGTTCATCACGATCAATAGGTCTGAGGAGAGCCTGATTTTCTGCTGGAGTGATAATAGGGGGAATAACATCAAGAACTTCATTTTGAGCCCCCACATCTTGGTCCCTGTTTTCAGCAAAAAGCTTGGAGAAGTAATCCACAGAGTGGGAGTGCATACCTGGAAGAGTATCAAAGGAGTGACCATTCTCATCTTTTAAAACTGCCATATTATTCATCTGTCTTCTAGCACATGCTGAACGATGAAAAAATTTTGTATTTCTATCTCCTTCCAAAAGCCAAGAATTTCTAGCCCGCTGCTTCCAGTAAATTTCCTCTTGGTTATCAATGTCCTCAACAGCTTTGCGCAAGGCATCATCTTCAGTTTTAAGTTGTTCAGAAATTAAACCTTCCCTAAATTGTTTCTGCACCTCATCCCAGCGGGCCAACAAGGGGGCTCTTTGCAGCTTGAAATCCGAATTATTGGCGTGCCTCCACTGTTTCAATTTAAATTTGACAAAAAGAAGTTGTTTGTGAAATTTAAACATTGCTGTCCCAAAAGGTGGGCGACCTTCTTCCCACCATTGCGGAATTACCTCATGAAGGTCCTCCTTCTGAAGCCAGAAATTCTCAAATCTAAACGGTTTATGGAACTGCCCTGTCATAGTCCCACCCTTCAGCATGATGGGAGAGTGATCGAAACAGGACCGTCCAAAATCAGTAATTGCACATTCCACTTAACAAAAGCCTCCTCTGAGACCAGAAAGCGATCCAACTTTACCTTACAACAATGTGGATCCCTCCGTTTGTTAGTCCAAGTGAAAAAAGTTCCAGGACCTTGGACATCAACTAAGTGAAAAGCTTGAACCTGGGCAATCAGAAGCCGATCCCCAGTATCCAAAACAGGGGAACCACCTTCCCGATCCCGAACGGATAATTTGGCATTAAAATCTCCAAAGAATGATCCAACCAAAAGCTTGTCTTGAGGACCTCATGTTGTGAATCGCTTTCCATTGAAGCCTCGGCCATCATGGCTTTGAGCCCCATAAAAATTTGTAATTAAAACTTGCTCCGCTGTGATATTATTCCTAAAAAGAGATGTGAGAACACCCCTCCAAGCTATATGTTCTAAAGCGCACTCATCCCGTGGGGTTCCAAAAAGTAACAATTCCTCCTGAGGCCCCTTGAGCTGCCACATCCATATATCCAGCTCCCCTCCATATTTTACCAACTGTTCTACACATAAGATCTAAAGACATTTTTGTCTCCCGGAGGAGCAAAAATCTGTTTTACCCTTCTTTATGAGTCTTTGAACAGCAGATTGATGGGTTCTGATGTTTAAACCCCTAACATTCCAAGATTGAATAATCATTGGAAACCTTGAGAGCAGTAAGAGTCAATTGTTCTCACTGATCCATCAGTGACCAGCTTGTCTCCTTGCGATGCTATTAGGTCCTTATTAGACTTCCTGCCTGCACCTTGAGAAATGTTATTCTTGGACCGTTTTTCCACCTGGGTAATCCCTAGGGCTGGCCTTTCTCTATTCTTTTCGGCACTTCCCATGATGACATCCTGAATAACTGGCTGTGCTGAGGGATGGATAACCAATGCCCCTGGGTTCTCTGGCTGTAAAAAATCAGTGGGTTTAAGCACCTGCTCGCGGGCAGGAGTTGAAGAGGGAGAAACATGAGAGTGGATGTTAAAATCCTCAATGTTCCCATCCACTCCATCCATAGCTTGGTCTTCCTGATCCACCAGGGATTTAAAGATTTCATACCGGTTGGTTGGCTTGAGTGAAGCTTGGTCCTTGCCATTTCTCTTTTTGTTTCTTCTTCGTTTCTGCTGTTCAAAGCCATCTTTCTGGGCTTCATAACCTTGGGGGGTGTTTTGTGATTCTTTGACTGGGGTGAACTTACCCTCTCTGGGTCGATTTGAGATTCCTAGCGGGGCCTCCGCTTTTGTGCTCAAGGTATTCGGACAGAACCTAGCCAAATGGCCATGCTTATGGCAGACCCCGCATCTAAAAGGTAGGGCTTCGTAATCTAACCGCCGTATCCAGGATTGTCCCGCTAACTCCGGCTCCACCTCACCGGTAGTGGTCGATCGATATCCATTTCAACGCAGATTCTAGCAAAGACAACAAGTGTTTCCCTCTATGGTATCTTTGGAAACTCCCATAAATCTACCTAGAGAGTTACCAATCATCTCAAGAATCTGCTCGCCCCAAAACTCCATCGGGAGAGCGTACAACCGGATCCACACTGGAACAGCCGTGGGCTCAATGCGAGGATCGAAACCCACTCTCCATGGTTGGACAAATAACCCTGCCGGGCCATGGGTCCTCTTCTCGGATTCAAATGCTCTGTTTCTATCTACCGAAGAAGAGAAACTAATAATGAAATACCCGTTGCTTATAGGCCATAAGGAGTACTCACCGATAGGTTCCCGCCTCGTCTAACCTGTGTGCAGAAAGTGCAAAGTGGGCCGGATTCCCATGAATTTGCAGATCAAGTCATGGTTAGCACGGTAGGTGATCGTATCCTCAACCATCTTTGGTTCTATGACTATCTTAGGTCTGGAAGCTGATTGCGGGAGGCATCCATTAATTCTGTTTGCAAAAGAACCCTTGCCAACATTCTTGAGAAGCGCTTGGTAAGCACCCCGCTGGGCTTCATAAGAAGAAGACGCAAAATTTTCTTTTAGAATCTCGGCATAAGAGCTCTTCTTCCCGTCAAGAGAACCTGGAGGAGACCCCATGGGGCCCTCCCTGGGAAACGAACGAGCCTGCAGAGGGGAACGAGGTCAAACCAACAGAGATCCAGGAAGAAGCCGCGAGCCAGAATCCAAGAGCTTCGGCCTCCGACAGATCAGAAGAATTCCCGCCAAATCGCCAGAGCTGATTTAGGACAACATATTTTAGTGTCACCAAAGCAAGGAGAAAGTGTTAAGTGGAAAAGTTGTAGCGATTTCGCTACAAGTCAAAACTGCAAGACACAAAGGTGTAGCAATTTCTCTACAAGTCAAAAGTGTAGAACACAAAAGTGTAGCGATTTCGCTACAAGTCAAAAGTGCAGAACACAAAGGTGTAGCGATTATGCTACAAGTCGAAAGTGCAAGGCACAAAGGTGTAGAAATTTCTCTACAAGTCAAAGTTTCACAGGTCAAAGCAAAGTTGGAAGCATAAGGCACAAAGTTGTAGCAATTTCGCTACATGTCTTGATTTCGCTAGTGCATGAAGCGAGAAATGTACGAAAGCCGAAAGCGTCGCGATTTCGTGACAAGAATGAGGATGACATCAGCGAAAGCTGAAAGTGTCACGATTTCACGACAGGTTGCAAGAAAAGCCTCTGGAAGCCGAAAGCATCGTGATTTTGTGACAAGAATGAGGATGATGTCAGCAAAAGTTTGAAGTGTCGTGATTTCACAACAAAAATGGTGGCAAAGCTATCAAAGGCCAAAAGGGTCATGATTTTGTGACAGCAAGGACAAGAAGGCGTACGACTACAAAAAGTGTCACGATATCGTGACATGTTTCTATTTCATGGTAATAGTTATAGGAAGGTGACAGAGGTGGCAATAGCAGTTGAGGCCGACAAAGTTGAATTTGGGTCGACAGATTTTAGGGTTTGCAGCTGACAATTTTAGGGTTTATAGTCGATAATTTCTAGGGTTTGCAATCGATAATTTCTAGGGTTTGCAACTGAAAATTTCTAGGGTTTTGTAGTCGACATTCTTAGGGTTACGTACCGACTGTTGTTTAAGATTTGTTCCTAAAATTTCCTCTATAAAAAGGAGGGGTACTTCGAGTTGGAGAGAATGTGGTGTGAAGATAAGGTGCGAATGCGAGTAGAGTGTTTGCGCAAGTGAAGTTCATGTCGAGCAGAGAGCAAGTCGTATCGAACTTGTGCGAATGAGGTGCGCGGGGTGCAGATGTTGAGTCATATCATTTCAAGCTGAGTGTGAAGTCATAGTTTGAGTTGAAGCGAAGTGTGCATATCATGATTGCATGAATTAAGAGCGCGATGTGCAGAGGTTGAGTTCTCAGTGCGAAGTGATAGCATGTAGGCAGCAGAAGTGATCGATCATCTGATTGCAGCAGAGAGTGCGAAGAAGTTCATAGAAGCGATCGGATAGTGCGAAGCATTTTGCATAGAAGCAACAGAATGCAGAGAAACAATAGACTGTGAGAAATAACGTGAAAGTTTTATTCTGTAATTTTCATTATCATTATTGACTTCCAAGTTGCAGCTTGGCATAAGGGGTTGGTGCCTCTTTCCAATAGGTGCTGGTAAATTAGGAGTTGGTGCTCCATTCTATTTAAAACAAATAAAGCTAAGGGGTTGGTGCTCCTTCCAGTTGGTGCTGGTAAAATATATTGTAAAGTTGTAGCTTTTCATTGGCTAGATTTGGATGGTAGTCCAAGCAGTCGTTTTGAGGAGTAGCCACATTGGTGAACCTCATTAAATTACTATGTTGTGTGTATCATGCTTTCTTGCTACATTTGATATTTCTTTTATCAGTTTTAAATAGCTGTTGGATTTAAAACTATATATATTAGAAAGTTTAAAGATCACACTGATTCACCCCCCTCTCAGTGTCACTGTGATTACAACAAAATTGTGAAATGGACTGAATGCTACCACCATCAACATGCACATATTGAATACAACAAATATCAAAAGCCTTATATTATAAAGATAGGCATTGATTACATTTATTCATATTTTTCTATTTCGATGGACTACAAGAACATAGCTCAAAACAAAAATAGTTTGGTTCAAAAATGTCATCTCACTACAAAAAAAAAAAAACTAAGAAAGAAGAAAAGCTAAAGGCTAGCTAATAGATGGTTTTTGACCTTTGTAACTAACTAGTGAGCCAATATTTATACAACTTGGTGGCTCTTCACCTAGTGTTACTTTTACAATAAATTATCATTATATTCATTTTCATGGGGCATATAAAATCTAAAATTTTATTCTCCTACCCATGATGTGTGCTCCTTGGGATTACTTCTACAACACCTCAACCATACCTCATTAATTTACTAACTCTTTGCAAAGTTTGGGTTGATCATTAATATCACCACATCCACCATCTTATACGTCTACACTTTCTTGGGTAGCTTTAAATATCACATGTTTGATCTCTTTGAAAATAGAGCTCCTATGATAAATATCCTGCAAAAGTAAAAAATGGTAGGCGTTAGAATTTATTACCACTACTATATTTATTTATTTATTATTATTATTATTATTATTATTATTATTATTATTATTATTATTATTATTTTATTTATTATTATTATTTTTATTTTTATTTTCTATAAATATGCATGTTTCTCTCCTTTTTTTCATTTTAAAAAATCTAGTGCCTTCCAGTAATTTTCTCTTCTCGAAGAAAATTCCACAATTTTAGATTTTGTGTGCATTTTTCAATTTTTTTTACAGTTTTTAACCATTTTTTGTCTTTCTCTATGTTTTTTGGTTATCTCTAAGTTTTTTGGTGATAATCTACACTTTTCAATATCTTTCATTATTTTCCAACAATTTTCTATGGCTTAATTTTTATTGGTTACTCTTAAACCTTAGTTCACTCTTGAGTCATTGATCTGCCTAGATTTGATGGTTAGGAAAGCTCATCAGGACTTTAATGTTTTCCTTTTTCAATATTTCTTTAAAATCCCTGATAGGAGGTTTTAAAGGGGAACTTTATTTCAAAAACCCCGATCAAAACTTTTTGAAGTGGAACTTCCTAAATCTCATATAAACTTTCAACATTCCTTTTGGTGGAACTTTTAAAATGGAACTTCTAAAGCTTCCTTAAAACTTCCAACATTCTGCTTGGTGAAACTTTTATAAAAATTCCAATTTAGATTTTTCTCAAAAATCCTAATCGAAACTTTTTAAACTTTTGATTTTATATTTTCTCAAAACTTTCAAAAAAAAACTTCTAATTTTTACCTCTAAGGTCACAACAACTTTGACAGCCTATGGAAAACAAGCACTTTCGGGTCTCAAACCTTCTCCAAACATAGGAAAATTTATACTCATTGGAAATATCTTTTTGAGACACATCCAATGGAAGTAATTTCATGAATTGTTGTTGATTATTGAAGCAGATATATTGGCCAAAACTAAATCCATCTAAGCTACCAGGGGGAAATCCAAGTCTGTAGTGCTTGAATTTAAACAAGTTTGGGGTACTAAGGCTATGGAAACATAGGCATGTAGGTAATCATTGGATATTTTATTCGAATATTTATCTTATAGGAGAAGTTGTTTGTCATTTTAAAGAATTTACCACATTTAACAATAGCAAAAAATATCAAAGCAAGTTCAAAGCATTTGAGAATTTGGGCATCCATGACCATGAAATTTTAATTTAGGACCTGGGTTTTTTAGATGGTTGAGTATTATGCACAAGCCAAAGCAAACAAGAGATATAATCACAAAAATTATAAAAAAGTAGGTCCCTAATCCATCTATACTAGGGCATATTGTACAAGTGCAATGACAAATGGTGACTCTACTAGAAAATGCTCCTAAGCATTTTAGAAATAGAAAGAACCCTCTCTAAAACAATGACTATCCAAAACCAATAAGACCAAAAATTTAGCACTCATATAAGGCTGGGGTTAAGAAAAATCACCTAAAAGCAATACTCTATTTTGTTTTAGCAAAAGTGTGTGTGTGTGAATTAATTCTCATTCCATAATCACTTAAAATTTACCACCATAGTTTGGGAATCAGGCTAGTTCACCTGTAAGCGAACATTGGTCCACTAATTATAAGCTTTGCTTCATAGGTAGACATGTCACTAATGCCAAAAATTTCTCCATTGCCAACTAAGTTTTTATAGCCCTAATGGAGTTATATTTGATCCCACTCTAGACCTTGATATACCTAGTAGATTTTGTTTGAACAACCCAAGCGCTTAAGCCTTATTATTTTTTAACATAGAAAAATTTAAAAGCACTGGGGCATGCTTTTGGGTTGGGGATCACTATGGTAAACATGAGGGTGAATACCCAACTATTTTTTATTTGATAATTGAACTACAATGGTTTTATTCCTCTTGATCTAAAATCCTTTTAAAGTATTTTTATTGTGAAGTTATGTTAGGATCCTATCCTAATGCCATTTTTAATTCTCATTTACTTATATAATGACCCACTCCCAACGTGGGGGATACCATTATAATATTATTTCATAATACTTTGTAATGTATGTGGTAAGTAAGGTGCCTAGAAAAGTGGCGCCATCTTATGTAACCATTTTTATCAAGATTGTAACCGATGTAAGGTAGGAGATTCTAGCTCAAGTGGCATTTTGCTTGTAAGCCAACTCTTGAGGCTTTAGGTAGGGTTGCATGAAGTTTTTTTTTTAAGATATGAAACCATGTATGAATTCATATTTTTTTGCAAGTTAATGAAATATTGAAGGAGGTTGTCCCCTCGAAGAGGCCTGCAATTTTGTGTTATTGTGAGATTGTTCCATTTCTGCATTTAATTTATGCATAGTATTATTGAGTTATTTGATGTGTTTGAGTTATTTTTCAGTATTTTGTGTGTCCTTTATTTTAATAGTGAAATCCTAACAAGTGGTATCAGAGCACTTTCCAGGGCCAATTTTTGCTGCAACTAAGATGATTTTTGTCATCCATTCTGCCTGTTAGGTATAATTTTCCATGTGTTTTTCATTTTTGTTTTTTCTTTATTAAAAATCCAAAAAAAATACAATCTATTTTTTTTTGCCAAAAACCAAAAAACACAAAAAAATACACTCTTTTTAGTAGTTGTGTAGGTTAGAAACCCTGTTTCGGGGGTTTTAAAATATCACGAAGGAGTTGTCATTATTGGTTAAGCTAGATAGCCCATAAAGTGTCTAGTGAAGTGAGGGGTGATCAGGCTCCAATACCCAGGCCTTAGACAACACTCACGCATGGTGTTAGGATTCTACTCCTAACATCCATACTAATCACATTATTAGTTAATTATTTAATCACTCTCTCTTTCACAAAGGTTGTGACCTTTGATCACACCTTCACACTCGTAGAAATAGGCATTTCATTTGGTGTAGTTGAGGCATCGAAGAATATAATTATTAATTAATTTTTGGGTTCCCCATACAATACAACAATGATTCCTTAATAAAAGCGATTCCTTTTTATTATTCTAGCATTATAATCAATCTTTCTCTATTGGTTTCACTACAACTGGTATCAGAGCCAGCTTCAAAACATAAATTTTTTTCACCCCGTTCGTCATCACCAGTCGTCTGCCATTCAGATCCTGCGCCTACGTTTATCTTATCATCCACCACATCATTCCTAAGACGTCCATATATCATCAAACACCACAGATTCATTCTCAAGAGTCATTGGGAGACCAAGTGGTAGATCGTATAAGTTCACAGATCAAGCATCAAAGAATCTAATTAGCTCATAGAATGAAATACACTCACCAACCGTCGGTGAACTCAGAGCATTGGGAAGGTATAATCTGAAGGGAAAAAATCCAAAAATACCCTCAAACTATCCTAGAAATCCTCCAATCTCTTGTAGTCAATGCCCAGATCGAAAACAGAAACAATCCACGCAAAAAAAAATTACGTTCTGCAGCGACGTCTGCAACTTCCGATGACGTCTTGGAGAAAACTGGCCATATTTTATAAAATAAAACTTATAACATAAAGTTTTAAATCATTTTTCGTCACCGAAAAACTAAAATTCTGATACGTCTTCGTATTTCGACGCCGGCAAGAGAAACTTTAAAAAAGTGGATATAACACATATCCCACATTCAATAGGAAGAGGGACAAAGCAGGGTTTAAAAAATATTCAGGGTGAGTAGTTAGTTGTGACTTCGGTCACGCTCTAGCCTTCCCTCGTGTGACCGAAGCCACTCATTTGACCGGGTCCCATAAAATTCTCGCTAATTCTGCCACTTACGAAGGTTATAAAATCTCCAAAACCTAACCGCAATGGTCGAAGGATGACTTTTATGCAATTTTTAACGATAATTTTCAAGAAATTTTTGTGATGACTTTCAACACTTTTTGCGACACCTTTTCGCCAAACGACTATGCAAATGGTCGATGGAAGAATATATCACGACCCCAACCTACTTTTGCTACTTAATCTTGCCCACCTACGTCAAATCACATCAGTGAGTGTATATAAAATTCAGTTCCAGGATATCGCCAATCGCATCACAGGGTTGGACGAATCAGTCCTCATAAGTGGGTTCATCAATGGATTGAAAGAAGAAATTAGAGTAAATATCATGATGTACACTCCTCGCACCCTACAGGAAGCCATTGGATTAGCCTTGTTAGCCGAAGATACATTCAATGTTCAACGTCAACATGGGGAGCAACCTATTGATAAATCAACATTCACGCACACTATTCCAAAACACAAACCCTTGCCAGTTAAGTACCTTAGCCTACAAGAAATGGAGGAGCGACGAGCGAACGACCTCTGCTATACTTGTGATGAGAAATTTGGGCCCCTTCATTGTTGTGCTACACAAACATTGTATTTATTGAATATAGTTGATCCATGTCACTCCATAGAGGAAGAAGGTGAGGAAGATGTGCACGACATGACCAAAGCACCTGATCATAACAATGAAGGAAATGAGGTCGATGTGCAAGAAGTGCTCGATGCACCACGAAAAGATGAGGTAGACATCCATGCAGTAAACAATGAAGGCAAGACATACACTCTCAAAGAACTACACACAAGTTCATCGCCAATAGTGAGTTCTCATCGTATAGGCAGCCTCATTCAGAAAGGAGGCAAAAGAGTGAGTGCACCTTTATTTTCCCTTCATTCTACACAGGAAGAATCGGCTAAAGCGAAAGCCTACCATCATCACAATTCTCCTAAGGAAGATTCTACTATTCTTTCTAGCAACCCCCCACTAATGCTTTGACCTTCAATATATCCTTGCCTTTGAAAAAGTGACATTAAAATAGTACAAGAACTTGCACAAATTCAACTGGGAAAACAAGCAACGAAGCTCCTTACTTTGAGCTTTGAGGACAAAGCTCTTTTTAAGGAAGGTGGCATGTTAGGATTCTACTCCTAACCTCCATACTAATCACATTATTAGTTAATTATTTAATCACTCTCTCTTTCACAAAGGTTGTGACCTTTGATCACACCTTCACACTCGTAGAAATAGGCATTTCATTTGGTGTAGTTGAGGCATCGAAGAATATAATTATTAATTAATTTTTGGGTTCCCCATACAATACAACAACGATTCCTTAATAAAAGTGATTCCTTTTTATTATTCTAGCATTATAATCAATCTTTCTCTATTGGGTTCACTACACATGGACATGAGCTCCCATGCATCTTCGGGTGTATCAGGAGACAATATAGGATTAAATAAAATTTATCTATTATGAATATTTTTGACCTTGTATTATCCATTGTTCATGGGATATAGCATCCCAGATGATCACCCTCCCATACTATCAGAGAGGCAGATAGTGTGCTCAAGGATATGTGTGGAATCCTCCTTGGATAGTGACCTAAAATATTGGTCCGAGCACTATTTTTCATCACTACAGTATAAGAAAGGGCCTATAGGTATTACATACTCCCTTACTTAGCATACCCTGGTTCTACAAAACACAACTTCCACCTGCAAATTGACACCAACCTTATTCTACTAACCTACATTTACAACCCCAAAAGTGAGCATATGGAGAAAGTATTCCTTATCATAAAAAACAAACTTGCATGCACCAACATTTAGGATAGATTTTGCAAGTTTTTGCAATAGCCTATGGTTAGAAATAGAATAGTCAGGATAGTGATAGAAATAGTCTAATCAATAACAATGATTGTCAGGTCGATAGTAATAGCCCTCTATAATAGTCCAAAATTGCAGACTTCCAATGTCAGAAATAGTATTATCAGTGTTAGAGAATCCCTAGGGTCAGTGACAAGAACTATGTTAGTAATCATAGTACACATGATAGAGAAAGAGATATGATAGTGATAGGGTGGTCAGGGGGTAGACTACAGGTTAGATATAGTTGATCCCAGACCCCAACTTTTAAACCATAACTCCAAATCATAAATCGACAACACTAGTAGACTCATCAACACAACAATATTGTGGGGTACCCAAAATAAATGTTGTGGGATATAGCTCATTGTGCCTATTTTTTTGAGCTAATCATTTTGATATACCACACCTAAGCACTTTTATGGATGCCTTACTAAAAATAGTAACTCCTAAAACCCCACATCTATTTTTAGTAACTTAGTAAAAGAGGTCCCACAATGGTGACCAACACTCATGGACAACACAAGGCGCTAGAAATTACCACAATCTTGGCCGACATGCAAAAATCCCTTTGATTACTTGACCATTACAAACCTCACCATAAGAGAAGAAATTCAAGAGCTTCGAACGAATCATGATGCCACTAGAATCTACTTAGCATAACAACTTACAGAGGTGGAGACAAAATTGCAAGGTACCCTCACATCTGAACACCAAGCTAAAAACTCTAAATGAGGTTGCATAAGGGAAATAGAATACTGAGGAAGGAAAATAGAAACCACTCACTATTATCATGATTTGATCTTCAAAATGTCTAAATTGGACTTCCCTAAGTTTAGTGGAAAGGATATCAATGGGTGGTTATGTTGGGTTGATCAATTATTTAGACTCCATAATGTCCCTATATATCATCAGGTTCAGATGTCTTTCTTCAACTTAGAATCTGAGGCCTTACACTGGTTCCAATGGCTACGAACCACTACTCCTGATCTATCTTGGGAGGACTTTGAGTCCCAACTACTCACACGATTTGGCCCTAGTGACTATGAAGACTTTACAGGAGCTTTGACAAAGTTGAAACAAACATACACAGTTCACAATTACCAAACATAATTTGAGAAGCTGGCAAATAAAACTAAGGGCTTGAATGAGGGATTTTTTATGAGTTGTTTCATGAGTCAGTTGAAATATGATCTTCGGGCTGAATTCAAGATGTTTAAACCCAAAATCATGATGCAGGCTATCAGTTTAGCCTGATTGGTCGAGTATAAACTCTTAGCTCAAAGGCAGACACCATAATTTTATCAATAACGATCTCCCTTTCCTCCTCAGTTCCAAAATAATACTGATATTAAACCTCTTGCTCCTAAGCGACTTACTATAGATGAAATGGGTACGCGTCGCACCCAAGGGCTATGTTATAATTATGATGAAAATTTGTGAAGGTGCATAGATGTGCCAATAATATATTATTCTTAATAGATGTAGAGGAACCCGATAGCAGTGACCATAGTTATGAGGAGAGTGACACAGCTACAACACCAACTCAACAAGAAGAGTAAACCCAAGAACCTCGGGTAGAAATTTCAGTCCATGCTCTTGTCGATATTACCACTCCATAAACCATGAAATTTGTGGGTTTTCTAAAGGCCAATGCCTTACTATTCTTATTGATTCAGGGAGTACACACAACTTTATTGATCCTCAAGTTGCTAAGCAAGAAAATTTCCATATACACACATGCAATTCATTTAAATTCATGGTGGCAAATGGAGGCACTTTACCTTGTAAAGGTAAGTATCAAAATGTTAAAATTAAAAAGGGATATTATGAACTCAAGCAAGACATGTTTGCCCTCCAATTGGGAGGATGTAACATTGTGTTAGGAGCTCAATGGTTGGGTACCTTGGGCACTATCTCCTGGAACTTTGCAGAACTATAGATGCTATTTTCACAACATGGACAAACACACACTCTCCATGGTACCAAAATAGGACCTTCCCAAATTATCAATTCCAATCCTATGGAGAAGTTGTTGAAAAATTTATCCTGTAGGGTCATTGTACAAATATTTTCAATTCAACCAAGCACTTCCATAGTGGATCCAATTCCAGCAGATATTTAACTTGTTCTGACCAAGCACAATGGTATTTTTTTAGAACCAACTACCCTACCGCCTCATCGCTCATATGACCATGCTATTCCACTACTACAAGGTAATACACCACCCAAAATCATATCATATCGATATCCTCATGTCCTCAAGTATAAAATTGAGAATATGGTATACGAATTTCTCAAAGCTAGTGTCATTCGCCCCACTACCAGTCCTTAATCTTCTCCAATTTTACTAGTTCTCAAGAAATATGGCTCGTGGCAATTTTGTATAGACTACCTTGAGCTCAATAAAATTAACATAAAATAAATTCCCCATTCCTCTAGTGGATGAACTGCTAGATGAATTACATGGATCTATGTACTTCTCTAAGTTAGACCTTCATTTTGGATACCATCAAATTAGCCTCAAGGATGAGGATATTCCCAAAACTGCATTTCATACTCATGAAGGTCACTATAAGTTCTTGGTAATGCCATTTGATCTAAAAAATGCTCCTTCCATATTTTAGAGCCTAATGAACAACATATTTTGCCCTATCTTATGGAACTTCATCCTAGTTTTTTTTGATGATATATTAATTTATAGTCACTCGTGGGAAGAACACCTTATCCATGTGGATCAGACATTACAACTGTTGGCACAACATCAAATTTTTGCTAAGTGGTCCAAGTGTTTATTTGGTCTAATTGAAGTGGAGTATCTAGGACACATTGTCTCCAAATATGTCATCAAGGTTGACCCCAATAAGATTCAAGAAGTTCAGGACTGAATAAAACCTCGCACTCTCAAAGAACTTTAGGGATTCTTAGGGCTTACAGGTTACTACCACAAACTCATTTGTAATAATGGTAAAATCATAGCCCCCCTCACATACATATTAAAGAAGGACTCTTTTACTTGGGCGGGGCCCACTAACCAAGCCTTTCTCAAATTGAAGCATGTTATGACCATCACACTAGTTTTAGCCATGCCAGATTTTTCCAAGACTTTCATAATTGAAAGTGATACTTTGGATCGTGGCATCGGGGTGGTGTTGATGCAGGAAGGGAGACCCTTGGCTTTCACTAGTAAGGCACTCTCTGATCGTAACTTGGAAAAATCTACATATGCCAAGGAGATGTTGGTAATCTTACATACCATAATCATTGGTGACCATATCTCATTGGGCATCATTTATCCATTAAAATAGATTATCAGAGTCTCAAATACTTCTTGGAACAATGGTTTGCTACCCTAAAACAACAAAAATGGGTTTCTAAACTCATGGGATATGATTACAATATCACCTATAAGAAGGGCAAAGAAAATCTTGTGGTTGATGCTCTCTCTCACCAATTTGAGGCCCTCAGTATTTTATGTGCCATTTCCTCACATGTTCTTCAATGGATAGATTCCTTACGATAGGAGGTACTTCAGGATGCAAACTTGCAAGCTTTGATGACCTCACTCTATGATGATCCTCTACAATTGGTATGGCCATGACTTGCGTTATCACCAATGCCTTGTTCTTCCTTGCACATCCCCACTTTGTGAGCTTTTCGTGAAGGAACTACATACTACTCCCTCTACATGTCATTTAGGATTTCTTAAAATATATGAATACCTCAAGCACACATTCTTCTAGAAAGGTATGAAATAGGACATCCATGATTTTGTAGTAGCTTGTGATACCTGTCAATTGATGAAAGGTGAATTGGTCTATTCTCTGGGTACTCTTCAACCCTTACCCATTCCAGATCAAGTTTTGACTGATATTTCCATGGATTTTATAGAAGGGTTACCTAAATTTTGTGGTAAGTCTATTATTCTCGTGGTAGTGGATCACATTTTGAAGTATGCTTATTTTTATTCCCTTGGCCATCCTTTTACCGCCTCCATCGTTGCCCAAATATTTCTCGATTATATTTTTTTCCTTCATGGTGTGCCCACCTCCATTGTGTCTGATCGAGACCCAACCTTCACTAGCCATTTTTTGCAAGAATTATTTAAGTTGCAGGAAACTCGACTCAAAATTATTTCAGCCTATCATCTGTAAATGGATGGTCAAACGGATATTGTCAACAAATGTTTGGAGACCTATCTTTGTTGCTTTGCATCAGATCATCCTACTCAATGGGTGAAGTGGCTTCCTTTGTCTGAATGGTGGTACAAAACTTCCTATCATATAGCAACTAAACTCATCCTTTTGAGGTTATTTATGGGTGCCCTCCACTCATATTTTCTTCATACATCCCAGGAAGCTCCAAGGTCCAAGAAATCAACACTAATCTCAGTCAACATACCGATGTTCTTTGCCAGCTAAAGCAAAATTTGGACATGGCCCAAAATTGGATGCGACAACAAGTTGACCAAAATTGTTCTAAATATAGCTTTGATGTGGGTGATATGGTATTCCTTTGCTTGTAGTCGTACAAACAAACATCTCTACAACTCCTTAGGTGCCAAAAACTTACTGTAAAATACTATGGACCCTACCAAGTTCTACAACGAATTGGTTCCACTACTTACAAATTGACTCTTGTGCCCACCTCCAAGCTCCATCCTATTTTCCATGTTTCCTCTCTCAAAATATTTGTGGGCACACAGGTATAGGTTCAATCAGCATTATCATAATTGGATGAAGAATGGTTCATTTACTCAAACCTTAATAATTATTGGATCATCACATCCACACCCTCTGTAATCAGACCATTATAGAAGTTATTGTTCAGTGGTATGGGCTCTCACTAGAAGATGCTAAATGGGAGTCTCTCCATAAGCTCCAGCACCAGTTCCCTCATTTTCAACTTTGAGGACAAAGCTTTTCAAAGGGGAAGTACATGTTAGGATCTTATCCTAATGCCATTTTGTAATTCTCATTTACTTATGTAATGACCCACTCCCAACGTGGGGATCCCATTATAATATTATTTTGTAATAATTTGTAATGTATGTGGCAATTAAGGTGCCTAGCCAAGTGGCGCCATCTCATGTAATCATTTTTATCAAGATTGTAATTGATGTTAGGTAGGAGATTCTATCTCGAGTGGCATTTTGCATGTAAGCCAACTCTTGAGCCTTTAGGTAGGGTTGCATGAATTTTTCTTTAAAATATATGAAGCCATGTATGAATTCATCCTTTTTTTTCAAGCTAATAAAATATTGAAGGAGATTGCCCCCTCGAAGAGGCCTATTATTTTATGTTATTATGAGATTGTTCCATTTATGCATTTAATTTCTGCAGTGTTATTAAGTTATTTGATGTATTTGAGTTATTTGATGTATTTGAGTTATTTTTCAGTATTTTGTGTGAGTGTGCTTTATTTTAATAGTGATATCCTAACAATTTATAATTTCCTTTTGCATTACTTTCAATATTACTTTATTTTTATCCAAAACAATGGATAAACATCAAATAGTTGATTAATCCAACCTTGGATTCATTTATTTCATAGCAATATATTTTCATCCTTAAATTAAACAAAAAAAAAATTAGCTTAGAGTAACCAAAATTTGGTTGCACTTCTGACCCAAAAATATAAAATTCCAAGAGCAAAGCTAAAGATAAAAATCTAAGCAAAACAAAAATGAAATAAAATAAGACCAACACACCAAAAACAAAAAATACAAAACTATGTACAAAGCTTATTTATAAGGTAGGACTAGAATTTATGATATCTAGAGGGGTCCTAGCCAAAGGGTTCAAATTTTCCATGATCAAAATTCCCAAGATCCCAAACACAATTTTGGTATTTTGAAAGATGTCTATCATGATGGGCATACCAATTTTTATGGGGGTCATCCCATAGTAACACCAGATCTAAAATCCTAAATACCTTTATTTTATCTCTCACCCCATCATCTCAATTCAATTCTGATACCACTACCATGCTTGGAATCTCATGCATTAAACTTGGGGGTCCACAAATGTTTTCAATTATTTCTTGATTACTTTATGGAGCATCCACTATCGATAGTTATCTTTAGATATGGTTTCCACTGCCACAATGCACACTTTCATTTTTAGTTTAGTGTATAGAATCTCATTGATATTCTTATGCTCAATGATGAGCTCCTTCAACCTTAGTTTTCTTTCTAAAAAACTAATTTCCATATATCCATTCAATATTTTTGACCAATCTTGGTTGAACATCATCCCAAATACATCTAGGATATCCATAACCTGAATATCAATACATTGTTGTATCTTGGATTTAGCAACCAATTTTAGGTGAGTTTGATGTAGCATCCCAACCACATTCACCTCTATCTTATCCAACTGAACAACCTTCTTGTTTATAAAAGCATGGGTCAACCCTAATATTTTATTGGCAATATTTGGCATCACATTGCCAAAAGCACATGAATCCATAAGGCAATTATATAAATTCTTACAAATAATTCCAATTGTCAACAAAAAAGGTGGAGATATTATTTTTTCTTTGTAAATAGCCACCTGATTGTCAGTAAGCTTTTGGCCAAAAATATTTTTAAGCAATAAATTCTTCTATTCAGGTAACTAAGCGTCCTCAAATAGAGAAATGGGTATCTTGGTTTGTTCAAGGTCTTCAGTAACATCATATCCAAACTTATCTAATTTCAAGATTTTCTTTTTTTATGGTAATGGTGTATTGAATTTTGGTTATATAAATACTATGAGACCCTTAGGTGGGATTGGGTTTTCATTGTCCTGCACATCATTTATACTTCCACAAAATATCATATGTTATATCACACAGGTACCAATATAAAATAGCCACAGTATAATAAGGTCAAGATAATAATAATATAAGCAGAATAATATGATAAAATTAATATGTATATCAAGGCTTATAATAAATCAAATAAAATTCATTTATATATTGAAATATGAATGTAAATAGCATAATCATTCATGTACTATGCATGAAGAACAACTCGCAATATCAATTGCTCAAAATGTATACAAGCTTTATTGCTCCTCTTATGTTACTCACAATCCTTCACTAACTTTATATATCTTTCTATAGATAATTGTCTCCATAACATAGCAATAGTAATGTGACTCTTTGGATACTTGACTATTGCTCTCCATATGCCAAGTATCATGATTCTTGGTTTATGTACTTACCACTTGCATACTTGATGAACACCTGACTCTATAATACTTGTACACCTATACATGGATCTTACACTTCTACTTGCACTCTCTAATATAGGACACTCGTGCACATATTTACATTACATACAAGACACTTCTATACATTTACTCAACCTACACTTGCATTCTAAATCACATGATAATTGTGCATTTCTTGCACATTCACACTCACATAAAAGAGAAAATAGAAATCACACTCTAAACTATGACTCAACCTTAATCTATTATTTACAAATGTACCATGAAGGTGCCATGGAAGTACATTAGCATGTACCAAATAATTTAATATTCTCCAACACCCCTGGTATTACATTATTTGTTATTGAATACTTTAGTATTCGATCTTCGTCTTTGTCTTTGTCTTCAATATTCAAGTGACCTTACATTATAAATAATATCCTATTTGAGATCCAATAGATTCATCTTCTTTCTTGACTTTTATTTGAGTTCATCTTCAACTTTGTCTTTAGACTTTAGATCTTCAATCTATGTATATTCAAGATCATGAGCTTCTTGAACTCTTACATAGTTATTAGATTCGTGCATAAGAATATTTCCTTTGTCTCTGACCTTATAATCATTTGAATCTTTCCTTTCCTATGTAATAACTTTCAAATATTCACTTAGAGCATCATAATAATTTCCTGAATTAGATGAACTTGGAATGTCAATACTGCATGAAGAATGAAATATCATTTCTAGAAATGATTCACTTGATTCATATGTATCCACTTTCATCTTAAGAGTTTCAATCAACTCTTTTTGTTTTAAATTATCATTTTTTAAATCTTAAGTGAAACTAATGGCATATACATTATGCTACCTATATTTAGATATATCATAATATCATCTTTTGCATTGTCAATTGCTTCAACAAGTCTTGAATGTAAATAGTATTCAAATATCTCAAAATTTTCATCCATGGCTTCTTTATAGATGAATTGTAATACCATATCTATTTTACTTTCAGATTTTTCAATCAAATTCTTAATGCCAAACTTTATAACTTCTAATCTTTCCTTTCTAATTATGGACTCCATATTCCCATCCATATTAATCAAAAATTTACAATTTTTATTCCTTTGAAGTGGTAAACTTATGACTCTCTAATAATAATAAATTTGTAAATTATTCTATATTTTGTTATTGTAAACCTTTTATCTCCCTAGTTTGATTTGCAAATTTTCTAAAACTTCAAATATTCCAAAAATTTAAAGTTTAAAGTTTTTCAAATTTTCTAAAAAATTTAAATAACCATTGATCTATCTTACTATTACTTTTCAAAATAAAAAATAAATAAAACTTTAACTACATCCTTATCTCTCCTTTTAACCTTAGGAAATATTTAAACCATTTAATCCTTATTTCTCCTATCAAAAAACTTAAGTGCCAAAATAATTCAAAAGACTTTAAATATTTTCCAAAAACTTAGTGTGTAACATAATGCAAATTTTGTTACCTCTCAATGTGATTAGCATTGCATATTCTTTCCAAAATTAATGTTGATTGTGTAACACTTGTGGCATTACTCCTTTTTTGTGCTTCCAATTGTATTACCCTAGCTCAAGATGTTACTCCTGTTGTGCTTCCAATTGTTTTACCCTAGCTTGTTTTTTTATCTTCTCTAGAAACCATGAACTTTTTGCCCTAATTTTTTCATTGATCTTCACACTACTTGACCTTCTACTACTATGTTTATTTGATTCACTTCACCTTATTGTTCTCTTGTTTAGTTCAGGTGGATACAATGGATGGTAAGGTTATTGGCTTCATGTGACATGATAACCTTATTGTTGTGTATTGCTTACTGAGTTTTGTGTTCTCCTTAACTTTGTACTACAACAATGTTATCCTTTCCATCACCATGCACTCTGGTTTACTTTCATTTGCATTAGTTAATTGGTTTACCTTATTTTTCATTGTTGTCATAGGTGATTGATTTGCCTCCTTTTCATTATTATCACAAGTGACTAATTTGTCTCCTTTTCACTATTGTCACAGGCAATTGATTTACCTCATTTTCATTGTTGTCATAGGCAACTAATTTTCTTGGTCCTTATAATATCATAGGTGACTAGTTTTCCTAGTCCTTGTAATGGCATAGGTGATAGGTTTTTTTTATCCTTGTATTGTCATAGGTGACTAGTTCACTGGTTCCCTTGTATTATCATAGGCAACTAGTTCATCTAGTTCTCTTGTATTATCATAGGTGACCAGTTCAACTGGTTTCCTTGGACCTATTCTTTATTTTCCTCAAACCTGGCCCACTTGTTTTACTTTGTGCTTAATAATCTCTAGCTTGGTCTACTTGCTTTGCTTTAATCTTTGGTCTGGTTCACTTCTAGTAACTCTTCAAATACAATGATGATTGGTAATATTTCTCAGGCTTATATTTCTTCCTTAAAGCTCTTTGTAAAAATATTCAATAAATACCTAACAGATGATAGTAGATTGTCTGAGAATAAATAATATAAGAGCTTATTCTATTGTGCTTTTCTCTAGCATGTTAATATTATGTAATCCTTCTTGACTTCTCTATTCTTCAATACTTTATATCTATGGCCTCTTCTAATTTATGAAATTCTTCAATGTCAGGGTAGCTTTAGCCCTGAATGAGCAAATTTATTTGAGCTAGTTATGCCTTAGTCTTCAATGTAAAGGGTTGACTTTATCCTTCATTAATCAAATTTCTCATAGTTGATTTGTCTTTCAATATTTAATCTGCAAAAACTTCAAAATTTTCAAATCAATTCCAGGGTTGGATTTATACCTAAATGACTAACTAATATTGAGTTGGTACGCCTATCAATCAATATAGTTGGTTCCTAGTATTTATTGGTTGCTCTACAATAGTGAAAAGACTCTAGCTTCTCTACTCAATATGACATTTAAAATAAAGTATGAGTCTCACTTCCTTCAAAGTGGATACTCTTAATCGACTTTATCAAATATGGATATGTAGACACCTAAATCGCATAAATCGGATAAGACTACCAGTGCATCACATATGCCACTCTTATCGACATCATATGGCCCCATTGGGCACCCCTCCAGGCTTGCATAAGGCTCCAAAACACATTTTGGAGGTTTCCTAGCAGTTTAGGGCAATTTTGGGGCACCTCCTAGTGACCGTCCCACCAAGGGACAACCATCCATAACCATCCCTGGGTGGGACGGCCCCTAAATAGACCCTTGAAAAAGTCAAAGGACATGGGAAATGGCAATCAAATACTGCCATTACCATGTCCAATCACCCCAAATTGATTGGGGACCTACCATTAGGGTCAGGGACAGAATATTGGGAGCCCCAAATGGGCAACCTTCCCTCACCTATGCATGCCATCAAATTGGACAAGTGGCGGCACTTGCCTCGCATGGAAAGACTTGCCCCTTTGCCCTAGATGCCCTTTTGGGCTATAAAAAGAGGTGTAGGCACCCAATTTCAAAGAGGAGAATAGAAGCATTTGAGCAACGAAGTGCTGCCCAATTTCATCCTCACCTTTTGCAAACCAAATATCATCCCCATTTGACCTTGAAACCCTCTTCATTCAAAGGTGCTTTCAGGGGCAATAGAAACCCATCCTAGCAATTCCAAACTAGCCAAATTGAAGGTAGACTTGGCCCCATCTGTCGAAAACACCCCTAAACCAATTTTGGACCAATTTCCTTGAGCATTGGTGGCAAAAATAAGCCAGATTTGTAACCATCCCACCTGGGGATGGTCAGCAGTCAGTAGGTGTCACACCTAGGGATGGTCACAAAATAGAAGGGAATTTGGGATAAATTCCTCCATAGACCCCTTAGGAATGCTTAGGTGAACCTCTGGTCCAAATTTGGTGAAGTTTGGAGTAGATTTGATGGCATATTTGAGGTCTCCAATGTTGCAGGTCTAGGTGTCCCTGTCAGGGATGGTCACTGTTTCTGCACACTTTTACCTTGAAATCTATGTTTGAATCACTCCAAAAGCATTTATATTAGATTATACTTCATTTATACAGCATCTAGAATAATTTCCATGTGTTATAGATTAGTTTTGATGTTGTTAGAATAACTCCTTTTCTATGCTTTCAATGCTTTATTTCTATAACACAGGTGCTATTAACCCCCTTTCAATCCCTTGTGTGTAGGTGCAGGTATTCTATGCAGGAGGGAGGAGCTAAGAAGACAAGAAGAATAGGTTGAAGGATAGCTCTCAATTATGGGATGCGAGATTCACACAATAGAACATCGCTTTAAGACCTTGCAAGGGATTAGATCCCTTGCACATTGTAATGTTGAAAGTATCAATTTGTAAAGCCCTCAAGGGGATATCTTGTAATCCTATTTTGAAGCTATGAATGAATGAATAGAAGGATAAATCCACCCTCTTTATTACATACTTTGCTTCATTTGATAGATTACATGTTTATGCTTCTTTCCCTTTGAATGCTTTCAAAACTACTTTACATTGCAATATAAGTGCCCTTAAGGCGATGTTGTAAATTTTGCTTCTTCAGTGGTGATCATGGTATCTGAGATTTTTATGTCTCCCCTTTGAATGTGTCAATTTTGACCTCCATTTTTTGTTTTGCAGGTTGCAGGTTTTGACCGTTTGGAGCAGAAACGACCCCTTTGCTGCTAGGTGTCACTGGGTGGGATGGCCAGCTAGGTGTCACTGGGTGGGACGGCCCCCAAAATGCTAACCATCCCTGTTAGGGATGGTCACAAAACCAGAGGTTTTCTACAAAAATTTGTAGAAACAACAAGTTTCAGGTCAGAATTTACACCCCTTTTCACTTTCAATTTGCATATTTGTTGTTCAAAATGGTCAAATTTCACATTTTCTTGTCTTCTCTATGCATAGAAAGGTTAGATATCCTCTTTCCAAAATTTTGCATTAATTAGATCAGATAAAATAGGGAAAATAATAGTATATTTGTTGCTTTTTTTCTGGTTTGCTTGCTTGAAACTTACCCAAGAAGGTTAAGTTCATATAGACTTTGCATTCTAGTGCTTTCCTTTTATGTTACTAACGAGTCTGAAAGAAAAATGCAATTTCATGCATTTAGTGAATCATCATTGAGTGCTATTTTGTTTTCTTTCAAATTTGTAAAAGGAACCCCACACACCACGAGGTATTTTAACATCAGAGTAGTGGATGTAATTACCACTTGATTGGCTCATGTGAAAGAGTATCATCGAGACCCATCCATGGCTAATACCGAATCCAAGATCTATCCTAACCATGCAAAATAGCATGCATTCCTCTTTGGAGGAGTGTATCATTGCACACGGGGTGTTGGGTGAGGATCGGTAGGACCTATGCTACCTGATTGAGTATGGAATTCATCACCATATTTAGCTTGTGAGAGTATATAGGTGAAATCCTTTAAACTTTGAGTATATCATCCAATGAAATATCAAACACACCAAGTATTTTCTTTACAAAGCAACACATCTTGAAACACAACAAATAGTTTAGGGATTCACATTTAAAATATTTAAATGAGATAATCACTTCTATACTTGTTTGTTTCTATTGTTTGTTTGTTTCAAATTCATAAAAATTGTAAAGGAGATAATCATATAGTAGTCTAGAGTACATAGCTATGGTACATACCCATAGCCAAGCCCATTTAAGGGTGGAAGTTGTGGGGAGTAGGGAAGAGGACATACAACGTCTTCGCCTAGATCCCAAGGACATGGTAATACCTCCTTGGAGACCACCTACTCTTCCTGGTCCTAAAAGGGCTGAAAGGAGACCTAGCCAACAAGGGACCCCTACATGGGGCACCCCCATAGGTGATGGTCCCAATTTAGGAAATCATACCCCTAATCATCGAGTGACAGATGAATGGATGGTTACTCCTAGATCAGCAAGAAAGGGACCTAGCCAACGAGGGACTCCTACATGGGGTACCCCAATAGGAAATAGTCCCCTTTTAGGGAATTATTTCCCTAATATAGATGTTTCTAATGCCTTCTTTCGAGAAGAGTCACCACGCAATGGAGTGCTTCCCAATAGAGCAATCCCACGCATTCGTGTGCCTGCTCGGTCTACTCCTCACACTACTACGTAGGAGTATGACTTGTCACCTAAGGTAGGGTTGAATGATCATCTTATGATTTCAAACTACCCTTCCCCATGGTGCCATGATCATGATGAGGGTAATACTCATCACCATAGGCGACCTCATTCTGCCTTACCTTTCCTTGTTTACGAGGGAAGACCTGAGGAACATCCAGATTATCCTCATACAAATGTGTCAATGCAAGCACGTTGTGCCTCTACACCAGTATATTATCAAGAAGATCTATTTAGGGGTGAGCCTCAAGTCAATGCAACCTACCTCAATCGAGGGAAAGTGGCAATAGACCTCACAAACCCCCCTGAACAAGATAGATATCAGAGTAATAGTGCTAAGGCACTTAGACCCAATACAGCTGATCAGATCAATCAGTTGGTAAAGAAGTATGCTGACCTCCAGGCCAAGTTTAATCAACTTAGGTCTGATAAACATCACCTAGATCTTTTAGAGCAGTGGTAGCAACTAGAGAAAGAAAGACTTGAATGCCAAATTCAAGAAACTTTGCGTAATGGAGCTTCTACTCCAAATACGCATAGACAGGAGGCTCACCCGAGGCAACCAAATGTCCAACAAGATAGGTCTCCTAGACCTAATCCAATGTTACCTCCTAGACCTCCTAGGCCTAAACAAAATATATATGATAGGCCAAACATAGATCACCTTCAAGAGGCATTCGTTCCTCCTTGTAGGCCCATACCAGAAACACCTTATGGGGCCTACGATGATTTGGAACAAAATGAGGATTATATAGAAGCACCTTATGGAGGCATGGCTGATGTCAATCAACCACCCCAACCTATGCTTAATATCCCTCGTCCACCTCTACGAGTTCAAAACAAGGAAGAGGAAATCAAATCCTCAGATGCGTATCAAGATTTGCTTGCACGCTTAGAAACTATAGAAGGTAGGACAACTGGCAATGGGCTTCAAAAGCCTACTTTGCATCAGCTAAAGAATCAACCATTACACCCATCCATTCCTTCCTCGATTTATCCTGAGCATTTCAAAATGCCCAAATTTGATAGATTCAAGGGGGAAGAAGATGCTCAAGAGCACGTTACTAGATTTCTAAATCTGTGCTTTAACATACAGGACAATGATGCATTGCTCCTCAAAAATTTCCTAAGTACCCTCTCTGGTCCTACCATTGAGTGGTTCAACCAACTTCCAAAACATAGCGTCTACACATTTGAACAATTTGCTGACGCATTTTTGGAATATTTCACCTTTAACACCAAAAGGAAGGTGACATTAATAGACCTCACGGGGTTGAAACAAACTGAGGATGAGTCAATTACTGATTATGAAAATAGGTGGCGAACACTTTTGGCTAAGCTACCTTATCTATTACTAGTGACTGAGTTAACTCGGTTGTTTTCAAAGAGTTGCTTAAAACCCATCTCTTTGACATTACAATTACAACAATACCCTACCTTGGAAGAAGCTCTAGCATAGGCTAGAAACATAGAGGAAATAAAAATCCAAGAGGGAGAAATAACCAAACCTCGTAAGAAGGAGTGGACAAAGAATCCTAAAAATAGCTTGGCACCTACAAAGCCAACAATGGTCAATCAAGTGGCCATAAATATCCCTGGGTCTACACAAGCAATGCCTCCTCAAAAGGTAAACTATCAGGCCCAACCTCCTCCTACGAACTATAATAGTAATGGTCAAGCGAATCAGGGACAAAACCAATAGCATTGCCCTAAGCGACAATTTACTCCCTTCGTTGAATCCATGGATTCTCTATTCGATCGATTGTGGGTTGCAAAAATGATTAATCTACCAGATATCAAACCCATCGATCCAGAAATAGGCAAACCCAAGCCTATGGGATGCCGAGAGGATCAATATTGCAAATTTCATCGGCAAGGTGGCCATGATTTACAAACGTGCTATGGTTTTAAACACCTAGTACAAGATATGATTGAGAGGAATGAGCTTCAAGTCGATGCTCCACTAGCCCCTACCAATCAGCAGATGGGTATATACAAAGACCCATTACCAACTCATGAGGTACAGTGCAGCGCCTGCTAAACCGATGAATGAGGTGAAGACAACACCCCCTATCCAAGGGTATGTTGGGATGGTGAGTATTGTGACCAGGAACAAAAGATATCCAAGCCAAGCTGCACCAGCTGCAGCTTCAAGTGATGTTCCCACTACGTCATAAACTACACCACCTGTAGTATAGGGCCTTCCATCTAGGCCAACGTTAACAATAAAGAACAAGCTTGCACAAATTTTGAGGACAACATCAGCAAGATTATCCATCTATGAGCTAATCCAACAATCACCTCCACATCGGGATGCTCTGATGGACATTTTAAAATCAATAGAGTTGCAACCATAGGAGTCTAACTCCATTGATTTTGTGGGTCATGTGCAATAGTGCAAGGAACCAGTAATAACATTCCATGAGCATGAGCTTAAGGGAATAGCCAATGACGTGGTAGATCCTCCTTTGCACATCATCGCATGTGTAAATGAGGTACCATACAAAAGAGTGCTCATAGACACCGGTTCCTCGAGCAATATCATTACCACCACAACATTGAAACATTTAAAATTGCCAGCATCTCATGTTGTTGCATCAACTTACACTCTTCGTGCATTCAATGACACAATATGTTCTACTATTGGTACCATAGTCTTACCCATCCAGGTGGGGTGCAAGACTATACCAACATTGTGTCATGTGCTGGAAGGTGAGATGGCGTACAACATTTTTCTAGGAAGACCTTGGATACGGGATATGAAGTGTGTCCCATCCATTGCGCATCAATGTCTTAAATACACTCATGAAGGGCAAGTCCATGTAGTCTCTACCGATCTAGAGCCCTTCAAATACTACAATATGGTGTAGCAGATGCCAGAGTCGACATTACCTTTGACTCATGTAGACTTCCGACTGAATACACCTATTCAGGGTCTACCCATTCCATCATCACCTTCCATTCCACCATCTACATCTTCATCCATCCCATCCTCATCATCGACAGCCATAGAAATACCTTCGACATCATCAGATCCTCCATCGAGGAACATGTCAAAAAGGCCCATTGATGAGAGCCCACCTTTAGTATCTACCATATCCATGGAAGAGGTCCCTTGTGTAGTAAATGAGGAATCACTTCCAGAGGTTAACACTGAGTCATCTCAAACCTCACTCCCATCTCATCCACCTTCGCCATCCCAGGTCACAGTGCAGATGTCTAGCATAGGGATAGGAGAATATCTAGTGAGAAATGTCACAACGGTTCCATCCATAGAGACAATGCAAGATATGGGGTGACCTCATCTTCCCATAGGTAGCATTGTGCCTCTTGGTCTACCTCCCAATCAAACTAATTTTGTATATGGAGGTTTAGAGTATGGAGCTCTACCAATTCCTCCGAAAGAAGAAGATGATGAACCTTTTTTGGAGGATGTAAACTATTTGTTGAATCCATATTATGCATTGTGGTACTTAGATCACTGTAATTGGCATGGTTTTGGCTTAGGCTTATATGAGTAGGGTACTCGTGTCCCATGTCAACCCCAATATCAATTACCTTATGATAAATCTGGGTTGGGGCACAATAAGCCAGTACCGTTGGATGTCCTCATAGATAGTCTAGAACACCTATGTCTAGGGTATCAGGATAAGCTTGCACGTGATCCATACACCAATCCAAATCACATCCATTCCTTGGGGGATCATTTCCCCAAAGAGATGATAGATCAAGGACTATCAAGTGATGTTTCCCAACCCCATGAAGTGGGGGAAAGCTCACATACCTTGAAATCTGATAGTGAGGAAGAGGATCAAGGTCCTCCTCATGAATGGATGAGTGATGATGATGATGACTATGGCATCGCACCAATAAACTGCCCTAGCTTAGATGATGAACACGAGAGAGTGTTCCCCTTGGATGATGAGGATGAATATTATCTTCACATGTTATTCCCTATCCAAGGTCCCATCTGATGCCAACTCTTATTGCATGAAGAGCAAGCTCGTCCTCTTCCGCATAGGCCACCACCATTTATTCCATTTCCACCAGAGCCACCCCTACGAGTCATGATACAACATCAGGTCTCTAGACCCACTCGCCCCAGAATGGGAAATCATGTATCCATCAACATGATTTCCATAGATTTAACCACACCATTGCTAGATCCGAATAACCCATCAAAGCCATTGCATCTCGACATTGAGGCAATTGACTTTGGTCGGGGAGATTCTACTCCATCACCATCAGAGTATTGGCCTTACGAGGAAATGTTACAGCCATTTCAATTTTCTCCAAGAACTACTCAGAATGTTTTTCAAGCCGAGGTTGATCCTGAATTTCCTATGGATGAAGCAAACCCAGCTGATGACATTCATTTTATTCCCACTCCACATCAGTTGGAATATGGGTCTCATATGTCAATTGAGCCAACAATTGACAAGGATATCGGTACAGATCCCAATAATCCTTGCATTATCAAACTAGGGGAAGGTCTATCCCCAGTTGAGCAAGATGATTTCACAAGAGCATTGAAATAAAGGATGAATGCTTTTGCTTGGTCCTATAAAGACATGTCAAGACTGGACCCAAATCTAGTCATGCATAATCTTACATTGGACCCAAAGATAAAACCAGTCAAGCAAAAGTTGCGTAAGATGCACCCAACAGTAGCCTTAATGGTGAAATATGAATTGCAAAATCTGTTGGACGTTGATTTCATCATCTCAGTAGACTATCCGCCATGGGTTTCAAACATGGTTCCCATCAAGAAGCCTGATGGGAGGATTCACATTTACACTGACTTTAGAGATCTCAACAAAGCGAGTCCTAAGGATGAATTTCCCTTACCTAACATTGATGCATTGGTAGATGCTACAATAGGACATGAAATGCTTTCCCTCATGGATGGTTTCTCTGGATATAATCAAATCCATATTAATCTAGAAGACCAGATCAAAATGGTGTTTACAATGCCTTGGGGGACATTCTGTTATAAGGTCATGCCTTTTGGCCTTAAGAATGCTGGAACCACTTATCAATGAGCCATGACGTATATCTTCCATGACTACATGCATAAGATTTTGGAAGATTACATGGATGACTTATTGGCAAAATATTTATTACATCATGAGCATATCGGTGTATTGTGTAAGGTTCTAGATCACCTCATTGAGCACAATGTCAGGCTTAATCCCAAAAAGTGTGTCTTCGATGTCACATCTGGTAAACTTTTGGGATTCATAGTCTCCAAGTGAGGCATAGAGGTAGATCCAAACAAGGTCAAGGTAATATTAGAAATGCCTCCCCCCACAACCATTAAGCAACTATGCATCTTGCAAGGAAAGGTCACATCCATAAAATGCTTCATAGCGCAATTATCGGATAAGTGTCGACCCATGAATAGGTTGCTACACAAGGGGGTCTCATTTCATTGGGATGAAGAATGTCAAAATGCCTTTGATGATATTAAGAAATACTTGGCTTCACTGCCCATATTGGCTCCTTCATGACCAGGAGTGTCATTCTATTTATACATCTTAGCTACTGAGTTGGCATTGGGCACCATGTTGTCCCAAAAGAATGAATTTCACAAAGAACAGGCTACATATTACATTAGCCGCACACTGGTCAGCTATGAAATCAAGTATGCATACATTGAGAAGCTATGCTTAGCAGTGGTCTTTGCCACTAAAAAGCTATGCCATTACATGCTCAATCATACCACGTATATCATATCTAAGGAAAATCCATTGTGATATATGATGAGTATAACATATCACAACAGTTGCACGACGAAATGGATAATATTGATTGATGAGGCCTAGAAATGCCTCAATCATAACATGTTTTGAACACTAAAATTGCCTATAAACTCTTATGTTTTATCTGATATGTTAGTTAAGTTGATTCAATATGTTGTATATTAACCATTTTGCATGATCAATGTATTTGGAATATTATATGCTGATTTTTATAGCTTTTTGCATAGTTTTGTGTTCTTTTTGCTATGACTTGCTAAAATGGGATATGCTTAGAATAATAGCAGCATTTCACTAATCATGTTTTGATTTGTCTCAAGCATTTATTTCACCTAAATTTGGCAACAAGGTAAGCAAACTATTGTCGTGCAAAGAAAACTAGTCTTTCCCATGTAAATTCTAGCCAGTTGTCCATAAATAGCAAGGCATGGAATTCACATGTGGAAAGAGATGAAGACCATTGGAATTTGATCTTAGGAGATAACCCACCTGAGAGATGCAAAAGAAATCACTGGAAAAGCACACATTTGTTCATTCTGAAGTATCTTCGGAATGAATAGATATCTTCGAAATGAGAGAACACAACGTCTTCGAAATGAGCGGATCTTCATAATGAAGAATGCATTATCTTCAGAATGAGTGATCTTCAGAATGAGAATTGCAGTATCTTCAAAATGAGAATTGCAGTATCTTCGGAATGAGCGATCTTTAGAATGAGAATTGCATTGTCTTCAAAATGAAGCCACTTATCTTCGAAATGAAAATAGAATGTGTTTTGACTTGTTGACCGATTTCTAAAGCTAGAAAAAGGGAAATAAAAGTCAAAAAAGGTAAAGGAAAAGATCTTCCATCTATCTTTTCCATCATTGCCAACCAAAGCCATCATTAATGGAAAGATCAAAGAATAAACCCAAGATTTGTTACAGCATAGTAGGATTAGATCTTTTGAAATATCCATAGTTTGTAATTAGATCATAGGACAGCTATAAATATTGCTCCCATTCAAGTTGAGCCTAGTAGGTAGTAAGTAGTGAGAAAAGAGTAAGGAAGCTAGGAGAAAGCAAAAAGTAGAGAAAATAAGTAGAATTTGACTGTTATAGTCCTGTAACAGTTTTTTAGCAGAATTATTGTAATCATGTTCTTTAATCAATAAAGTGCACCAGTTCTATTTCATATTTCTTGTAAATGAGTGTGATTAAGATCTAGAGAGAGAGAGACTCATACCTTCTTCTGGAAAAGGAGGCTGGCCACTTCCAGACCTAGGAGGAGGACTAACAACAAGTTTTTATTCTGATTTTGCTACAATAGAATGAGTTGTAGAACTTGTTATTTCAATTGCTTGTAAACAACTGACAATATCTACAGTCTTAGTTTATTTATGCTTAGATTAATCTTGTGCTTAATGTTTTAGCTATAATATTTACTTTCAGCAAAGCTTCCATTTTATTTCAGACTGTTATTTCCAAAATTTGTTGTTTTCTGTAATTTCTTGCATTCTGTGTTTTGCTGTCAACCCCTGCACAGAAGATTGACAACCTTTTGTTACAGAGTCTTGACAGGGTTTTATTTTCAATGCTATAATTAGATTTCCATTGCTGCAAAAGTAAATAGATTTCCTTTCTGTAATTAGAATCGTACTTTCAATTCTGCAACCGTTATTTCTGCAACATAATTAGGTCTCATTCTGCAATTGTAAATCAGGATTTCATTTCTGCAGTTAATGATTAGTTTCCATTTTTGCAATTAGATTAAGGTTTAATTTATGCAATTAGAGATAGGAATGTCCTAAAACCCCCCACACAACCAGTTCCACCAATAAGACCTGTTGCTCTAGATTGACCTAAGTTATAGTTGTTTCACTTCTTCTTTCATAGATAGCCTTGTACATAGCCCTGGATTGACAAATTCATTGAGAATTAATGATGGTATAATGACTACGCATCATTTTGGTGCCATTTCTGAGGAATAGTGTTGCCAAAAAAAACAAATAGTCCAATAGCTGTAATCAGACTAAACTATGAAAATTTAGGATAAAATCTAGATACAATAGCTGAGTAAGGTAACAACTATTGATTTAATTTATGTCACTCAAGAGTAAACATGAATGAATAAGTCTAGGGATGAAAAAGGTAGAACTACCCCAAAGGATCCCTGGCTTGTTCCATTAAGGAGATCTTCACACCTAAGGGGTGAATCACCTGTGTTTGAACTACCAGAAAGATTGATAGAAAAATCACCAGTCTCACCATCATTAGAACATTTTGAGAAAGGAAAATCACCAATTTTATCATCATCAGAATATCCTAAGGAAGAAAATTCATCAGACTCATCATCAACAGAGAGGCTTGGACCTCTTGAGAGAACAATTTGGAAAGCTTTAACTTCTCCCAACAAACAGGAAACTATGGCAGAGGGAGGCAATATAGATGGCCAACATGGCTATGTCCATAATGAAGGAGATGATCAGGATATGCCCCAACCTTCCAAAACATTTGAATATCCTATCCGTCTGAATCCAACACAAAACTCTCCCATGAAAACCATTTCACCTTCAGTATTTCCAACCTTTCGAGGTGTTGTATCTGAAGATCCTGATAAGTTTTTGTTTGAGTTCAAGGTAGTGTGTCAGACCTATGATTATATAAATGACAATAAAAAACTTAAGGTTTTTCCCTCAACACTCAAGGATGCAAGATTACGCCGGTTCATGAGCTTAGAGCCAAATTCCATAAGAACCTGGGATCAAATGGAAACCGTGTTTTTAGATAAATATCAGGAGTATTGTCATGTAAGGAATAGAAAAGATGAGTTATTCAGAATTAAGCAAGAAGATGATGAAACATTGGAAGATTATCTTGATAGGTTCTCCTTTGTTCAAAGGAGATGTGGACTTGTAGAACCATAATTATGTAAAACCATATTTTTGAGAGGATTGCAAGATGAATCTAGAGAAGTTCTGGATTTGATGGGAAAAGGGGATGTAACCACTCTCAGTAATGATGAAATTGTGGATCTCTATAGGAATTACTCTCGCACTAAGCAGAGAAGAAGAAAAAGTCATACAAATGGCACTGATGTGAAGGACCTGATAGAGGAACTTGCAAATTTCAAAACTGATATTCTAGTGCACCTAAACACTACTTTGGGGGAAATGTCTACAAAAGCAAAAAACATAGAACCTTTGGCAATTTATTGCCCAAGATGTAGAAATAAACATGCTTTGCAGGAATGTCCTTTGAATAAAACATCTATCTCAACCATTTGTAGTATCTGTTCAAAAAGGCATTCAACCGATCAATGCCACCTGCTACCACAACTCAAAACCGTGTTAGAAAATCAGACTGAGGAACTCAACTATATTGGACCAAAACAAGGGGGAAATTTCTCTCAATACCAAAATCCCCCTCATTTTCCTACAAATTGGGGGCATAATCCCGGTACTATGCCTTGGGGACAACCAGAACCACCCCAACGTCCTTGGAATAATCCTCAATGGACAAATTCCCAAGAATGGCCACAAGCAAATTGGAGTAACCCGACTCGGAATCGAATCAAAACAACCCCTCATGGAATCAAAACAACCCATCTTGGAATCAAAACAATCCACCTAGAATCAAAATCAGACTAATCCACATTGGATGCAAAACCAACCACAGTGGAGTCAACAATACCAAATCCTATCCAAGGCAACAAAGGAATCAAGGTCAAACTCAAGATTTGTTGCCTGCACCTAATCAAAATTTTCAAGAAAAATAGCAACAAACACAAGCAAGTGAAACAACCTCAACTCGCCAACTCAACCAATCACTAATCCAAACAAGCATGAGATAGACACCTCCTGTCTATGTGGTCAAGTTGAAGAAAATGTTGAAATTAATGTTCTTGATTGTAGTAACATCCAACTTCGTTCAGGAAAAGTTGTACCTGAACCAGTTTCAAATGAAATCAAAGAAAATGAAGAGCAAGAATCGTCAGAACCAGAAGAAAAATTGGAACCAGTTAAAATCCAACCAACAATAGAGAAAGAGAAAAAAATAGAACCACAGGCAGAACAATTACCAAGGATAGTTCCATATCCTGAAAGATTCAATGCAATACCAAAAAATTCTGAGTCAAAACTGGTCAAAGAACTCAAAAAGTTAACTATATCATTGCCCTTATTGCAAGCCATTAAGGAAATACCAGAGATTAATAGTACTATCTAAAATTTGTGCATTAAAAGAGCAGGAAGAAAAAAGAAAGCATTTCCCAAGACTGTTCAGGTTGAAGGGAAGATAGCTGATCTCTTATCTGGAAAACTAGTACCTCCAAAGTATAGTGACCTAGGAAGTCCAGTTATCATAGTTACCATAGGTTCAATACCAATATCAAATGTTTTAGTAGATCTAGGAGCCGCAATAAACGTCATGACCAAGGATACAATGAAACAATTACAGCTCAAACATCTCAGCCCCACATTTACAGCTTTAGAAATGGTCGATAGGTCAGCTTGCAAAACCTGAAGGTATCATTGAAGATGTCCCTATAGAAGTTTCTTCTTGGGAATTCCCTACAGATTTTTTGGTTTTATAGCCAAGAAATTCAGCACATGGATATCCCATTATTTTGGGAAGACCTTGGCTTGCAACTACATCAACCTTCATAGACTGCAAATCTAGAAATATGACTATTTCAAATGGTATTGATCTGAAATAGATTTCTTTATATCCTCCTGCAAAACCATCTAGCAAATTTTTAGGTCAGTTATGGTTTTCTGACTTAGATGAAGAACCGAAAGAGGTCATTTCTACACTAGCTACCTTAGTAGTAAGAGAACACACAGAAGACCTCAATGACACAGAAAATTTAGAAAATGAAACAATCCTGATGAATGTTCTGCATGAACAAGGTTTAGAAGGGGAAGCAACAAATATCCAACAGATGTTAAGTAATGAGGAGAATCAAAAATCTAAAGATGAACCATCTGTACTATCACAGGGAAACTCTGTTTCACTACCACATGGATGGCACCATCATCTGATTTTTCCTTCTCACTATTCCATACAAGATATGCTTCCCTCAAGCAAGCAATAAAATAGAAATCGCTTCTCTTCTCCCATCTCAGTAATGTCCTCTTAATCCCCTAATCACCAGGTATGAAGGAGTGAATTCAGTCCTTCTAAATACAAAACAAATAGAAGTCCAACCAGGCAAATTTTTGAACATTTACAACTAGCTTACTAGGGAAGAGGAAGAAAAATTGATAGTTGTCTTGCAGAAGCATGTTCATGCTTTTGCTTGGAACTATAAAGATATGTCAGGAGTTCATCCTGATATATGTACCCACAAAATCTATACTGAAGAATTCAAGCTAGTTAGACAACCCCAAAGAAGATTGAATCCTACCTTAAGAGATATTGTGAAAGAAGAAATTGAAAAACTTCTAGAAGTAGGATTCATTTACCCAATTTCTGATAGCCAATGGGTTTCTCCATTGGTAATAGTTCCTAAGAAAAATGGAAAAATGAGAGTATGTGTAGACTATAGAGAGTTGAATAAGGTGACATACAAAGACCATTTTCCATTACCTTTCATAGATCAGGTGTTAGATACTCTTGTTGGAAAAAGATACTTTTGTTTTCTTGATGGATTTAGTGGATATAATCAAATTCAGATTGCACTTGAAGATCAAGAGAAAACAACTTTTACATGTCCATGGGGAACATTTGCCTATAGGGTTTTACCTTTTGGTTTGTGTAATGCCCCAAAAACTTTTCAACGAGCAGTCCTAGCAATTTTTGCTGATCTGACCACCAAAAGTGTTGAAATATACATGGATGATTTCACAAGATGTGGACAGACTTTTGATTTTACATTAGAAAATCTTGACAAAGTATTAACTCGTTGTGAAACATACTAGTTATCCTTGAATCCATAAAAATGCTTCATGATGATGAAGGAAGGGATAGTTCTTGGTCATCACATCTCTCCCGAAGGGATCCAAGTTGATCCAAAGAAGGTGGAAATTATCAAGAATCTCCTTCCTCCTAAAACTCAGACTAATGTCGAAAGCTTCCTAGGACACATTGGTTTTTACCGCAGGTTTATTCCCAACTTTAGTACAATAGCCAGTCCTATGTTTGCCCTATTGACTAAAGATTCTGAATTCTCCTAGACTGCAAAGTGTCAAGAAGCATTTGAAGCTCGAAAGAGAAATTAGTAACTCCACCTGTGCTCAGAGGACCTAATTGGATATTACCATTTCACATACAGACTGATGCCTCCAATACAACAATTGGAGCAGCATTAGGACAAATTGACAATGGTGAACACTATACCATCTACAACATTAGCAAGAACTTAACAGGAGCCGAGAAAAATTATACAACAACTGAGAAGGAATTCCTAGCAGTAATTTATGCCATCAACAAATTTAGGCATTATATCATAGGTTATCAAATATTTATTCACACAGATCATACAACCATTAAGTATTTGATGAATAAACCTATGGTAAGTGCAAGAATTATTCGTTGGTTGCTGTTGCTGCAAGAATTTGATATCACTATAATCAACAAACCAGGGAAAGCTAATGTTGTGGCAGATTTCTTGTCCAAAGTTGCAGAACACAGATGAAGGGGAATTAGTTGATGACACTTTTCCTGATGAAAAACTATTTGCTATATCAATCCAATCACCTTGGTTTGTAGATATAGCCAATTATTTGGTCACAGGGAAAGTTCCTCCACATTTCACTTCAAAATAGAAAAAACAATTGATCAAACAGAGTTCTTCTTTTGAATGGATTAAGGGTATGCTTTTTAAGTGTAGTCCTGACCATGTGTTACGTAGGTGCATCCGAAAGGATGAAGTGTATGATATCCTTAGAGCTTGTCATGATGAACCCTCAGGTGGACACTATTCTGTAAAAAGCACAATTAGGAAAATCTTGGGGACAGGATATTATTGGCCATCTCTTCACAAGGATGTGAAAAAGTACATCAAGCATTGTGATGCATGTCAAAGAATGGGGAAACCCACTCATACAAATGAGATGCCACTATAGCCTCAAATGGTTTTAGAACCATTTGAGAGGTGGGGGCTTGATTTTGTAGGACCTATTGATCCACCTTCTCAAGGAAAGGTGCATATTCTAGTATGCACTGATTACCTGACAAAGTGGGTAGAGGTGCGTGCTTTCAAACATGCTCGTGAAGAGAAGGTCATTCATTTCTTGTATACTTAGATTTTTTAGAGATTTGGAGCTCCACGGTCTATCACCATAGACCAAGGACCCCAATTTGCATCCAAAGTCATAAAGGCATTTATAGAATTGTATGAAATCAAACATAGGAAATCATCACCTTACCACCCACAAGCAAATGGCCAGGTTGAGGTAACAAACAGGGAACTAGAACGCATCTTGACAAAAATAGTAGCTTTTCATAGGAGAAATTGGCTAGATAAATTACCTGAAGTAGTTTGGGCCTACAATACTACTTGGAAGTCCACTACTGGATTCACACCTTATGAACTAGTCTTTGGTAAAAAGCCTCTCTTACCTATTGAATTTGAGCTACTAACATTGCGCACAACACTGGAAATTGGAATTGAATTGTCGCAGGCACAGACAGACAGGATTCTACAACTGAATGCATTGGATGAACTTAGATTGGATGCTCTTCACCAAACTGAGGTAATTCAAGAGCAGAGGAAGCTATGGCATGACAGTCACATTCAGCAGAGGAAACTTCAACAAGGAGATTGGGCTTTACTGTTTGATTCTCGCTATGAAGACTTCCCTGGAAAACTGAGAACTAGATGGTTGGGACCTTACTGGATTGAAGAGGTATTTGACAATGGAGCAGCTCGTCTATCTCCTATTGATGGATCACAAAGAAAGTTGGTAGTAAATGGACATCGCCTGAGGGTGTACCATACACCTCTGACTAAAGAAGAATTCTTGCAGCAACTTGATAGTTTGGATACACAACAGGTGGAAGAGATTCCCTCTTCCACTTCAAAACAATCAGCATGATCATGGATTTCAAGAAAAAGCAAAAAATACAAAAAAAATAAAAAAAAATAGAAAACAAAAAGATGAATAAATTCTGAGTATGAATTCCTTCATGGGCATGGTTTCATGGGAAATCATGAAATTCCTTCATGGGCATAGTCAAGATCAAGAAAAAAAAAAAAAGAGAAAAGGAGAGGTAAAAATAAAAATAAAAAAAAGGAAAATCAAGAAAGAAAAAAAAAAGAGAGAAAAATGAATAACTCAGTAGTGAAAACCTTTTTAAGGCACTACTGGGTTGGTATGCATGAAAACCAGTTTTCTGGCATGCATAACCTTGAGAAATTTTCGAACCATCATTGTACAAATTCACCAAGTGCACTTGTTTTGAAATGTTGCAGAAAATCTCAGCAGAACATCAACAAAGGCAATCATTCTTCAAAACTAGCATTAACTATTTTTATCAGGTATATATTTCTTACATTTCTTCATTGTAAAATGATTGGTGTATAGTATATGACAATTAACCATTAGCATAAAAGGTATTCATAAGAGTTGGCATACTTAAAACATGTTTTGAAAATAAAAATATTGATTTCTGCCTAATCTTCAGAACAAGAATGCCAAACACAGTGCCTACTGTATTATCTTTGGATTGAAATTGTCTTTGGAATGACAGCAGAATGAATGTTGCAATTTGTCTTCAAAATGAAACTTTGTCTTTAGAATGACGACTTGTTGCATCATCTTCGAAATGAAGATCTGTCTTCGAAATGAAGTTTTGTCTTCGGAATGAAGATCTGTCTTCGAAATGAAGTTCTGTCTTCGAAATGAAGATCTATCTTCGAAATGAAGATCTGTCTTCGGAATGAAGGCCTATCTTCGGAATGAAATTATAATCTTCGAAATGAAGTTTTTTTGTAATTAAATTATAATCTTCGAAAAAAGCATTTCCACATGGCATCCAAGAAAGACAAGGTACGATAAAATCAAATTCTTTTAGCTGCATACGATAAAAAGGAACATGTGTCAGCAAGGATATGGTTTATTTTGCATGGTACTAGAATCAAGGAAGACATGGTTTATTTTGCACGTGAGAATCTATGGACTAAACAAAAAAATTAAAACCGAATGAGGTGGATCTGACGGCAAGGATGTCCACGCAATCATTGACATACAGGTGTTCGATGCAATAGTAGAAATGTGTGCCACCTTTCTTTTCAAAGACGTGTTTGCAAAGTATAGTGCTTAGGTTACAGTTCATTCTGAAGAAGAAGACGAGAAACAGGGCAAGCAAAGATTTTGAACTAATCTGCAACATAAAAAAACTAGAGATCCAACAGAGGAATAGCAGCAGCAGTGAACAATTTTTAAACAGAAAAGATGGGGCGAAAGATCAGAACGGAACCAACAGATACCACCTACCTCCGAGAAAATCTGGCAGTCCTATAGATTTTTGAATATGGAGGGCTTATGCCATTTCTGGATAAGTTTAATGGGTCCTCTGAAGATTTGGCTGGCATGTTCACCCATACATTCAAAAACAACCCAGCACATGTTAACAGCATGACTATTGAGGTAACCCCTAAAATTTTAAGTCAAATTACTGAGCTGCCATTAGAAGGGATTTCAATTTCTAGATCTAGCAAGAATACATTGGCAAATGTAGTTAATCAATTTGTAGAAAAAAATGATAAAGAGCCAGAATATTTAACCCATAACAACACATGCAAATGGTTAAAAAGGGCCAGCCTACAGGAACCCTGGGATGAAGTAGCCACCTGGGTTCCTACAGGCTGGCCCTTCAGGAGGGTAAAGGAAGCCTTTGCCATCATGGCCTCATCAAACTAGTTTGCCAACACCATTTTAGAGGAAACCCTAGGATTTTTGATAGGTTTTACTCTACCCTAAATGATGTCATTTTTAGGGATGAAGATGAGGAAGAAGAAGAACTAGATGTCACGACATTGCCTGTAGAAGAAGAAATAGCTATCGTGAAGTCGTCGCGTAAGGTGAAACAAAAATTCCCACAAAAGCTGTTATAGAACCACACCCAGCAGTAGCAACAGAAAACCTTGCTCTTGAACCCTCAACCTCATGAACCAAGAAATAAAGAAAAATAGGATCTAGAACTGGTAGCAGAATAGAAAAACAAAAGAAGGTTTGTTTTTTTGGAGTGACTACTGATTTGACAGAACAAGAAATAACAAAGGAAACTGAGGCATCTCAAACTGTCCCCACAACCCCTGCTGACACCAGGAAACAGAGCAAAAAGAAGAAGTTTGCATCTGGAACTAGGAGGTCCACTAGAATCCATTTGAAAGAAATAGCAGAACAGGTTATGGAGGAAGAAGAAGAACAAAGCAGCCCAGATGTCATAGAAATACAACCAGCCTTTGAAAATTTTCTAGAATTCCCTGAACATATAGCTGAGGCAGAAATTGGGCAGGATAATGTGGATGAGGCTACAATTCAACATGCTATAGATATGGTGGATACAATTATAAGCAGTTTCAGAGAACCTATTGAACAAGAGCAAATTGTTGCAGACAAAGAGATAATGGTTGAACAGCCAACTGCAGCTGATCTGTTTGCATCAGATTTTGAGGCAGAAACAGAAGTGGAAGACATCATAGATTAGCTAAGGGCAGCAAGAAGTGTTGTCAGAACACAAACCAAGTGGATTGAGGAGAAAGAAAGCATCATTGAGATACAAGAAAGAAAAATTGTAGAGTTACAACAGGAAGTGGCAACATTAAGAAGAATGTTGTCACAGTCTAAAAAACAACCAACTGTATCCATTGATGAAGACAATTTGGCTCAATTGCTTCTGGGTCTATCAAGGGTAGATGACTCTGTTGAGACAAACATGGGTGTTCATTCTGAAGCATTGCCTTCTCATTTTGAAGATGCTTTAGAAATGGCAAAGAGCATAACAAAAAATACTGGAGATGAGCCACCAACACAAGAACAGTCCCAGCAGTAAGAAAATGTTCAAGTACTCCTATTGAGGTCCCTATATTTCAAACTGTTATACTTTTAGCATATAAGGGGGTACAAGTAGAATTACTATCTGATGACAACCCAATAGAAATAGCAAATAAGGGGGTATAGGTAGAATTATTGGTAGATAATCAACCGATAGAAGTGGTAGAAAAAGGAGTTCAGGTAGATCTGCTACCTAGGATTCCCCCTGTAGTTAGACCACCTAATACTATGTCTCTAGAGCAATATAATGCAGACATAGCCAATTGGATGATTAGATATGAGCAGCTTGCCACTAAGACTAAGAAATTCAAATTGGAAAGGAAACAACTAGAGGCAAAAGAAACAGAAAACCAAGCATTAAAAGAAAATGTGTCTGACTTATGCCAAATTGCTGAATTTTTAGTTCAATTTAGACGACCAGCCAGATTTTACAGCCTTATTTTGAAGGAGAAATACCTCAGATGGCAGGTCATGAGGATTAGTTCAAACCTCCCATATAAATTGGACACAACTGTAGATTTCTTAGAGGCATATTTTGACAGCCCCATAGAACAAAAAAATATCCTGTGAACTATTTTTGCACAACTTCTTCATTCCAGAGGAAGTAGAGTTTTATTCTCAAATCTACATTGGAGATGTTTAGCTGAGAGCATTTATGTCTACTTTGCATAATCAGCTTTACTAGGATCAAGAGAAAAAGTAGAATAAAGAGATTGAAACAAGGGTTGAATTGTTAGTCAAAGCAATCCAGCCAAACCACCCAGTTATCACTAGACAGCACTTCTCAATGATGAACAGGGATGATGTAAAGAGGATGTACCTGAACAACTTAAGGGACTATGTGGCTAGATTCAAAAATTTATGTGATCATAATTTTTTCTCAGCATTATCAGTGTGCAGAAACAGATGGGCTAAACTTTCCATGTCTTTGCAAAAAAGAGAACCCATCTCCCCCATCAACATAGAATGGTCTAGAAGAAGAGTAGAAGGTGTAATCCAACTGATTGAAATCATGCAACATAACTAGATAGGTCTTAGGTTTAGGCCTCCAACCATCATTACTCCAATTTCATTATACTTTGAGGAAGATGCCCAACCTGATGAACAGTTTGAAGACTGGCTCAGAAACATTTAGGAAAACAGGGGGTATTATATAGGCAAGAAATTATTCTACAGTTCATGGAATCTAAACATGGACATATGTGATTCCATAGCTCAATGTAATGCATGAGGGCATGCATTAATATAAGTTGGGGGAAAAATGATGAGGCCTGGAAATGCCTCAATCATAACATGTTTTGAACACTAAAATTGCCTATAAACTCTTATGTTTTATCTGATATGTTAGATAAGTTGATTCAATATGTTGTATATCAACCATTTTGCATGATCAATGTATTTGGAATATTATATGCTGATTTTTATAGCTTTTTGCATAGTTTTGTGTTCTTTTTGCTATGACTTGCTAAAATGGGATATGCTTAGAATAATAGTAGCATTTCACTAATCATGTTTTTATTTGTCTCAAGCATTTATTTCACCTAAATTTAGCAACAGTGCAAGCAAATTGTTGCTGTGCAAAAAAATCGGTCTTTCCCATGTAAATTCTAGCCAGCTGTCCATAAATAGCAAGGCATGGAATTCACATGTGGAAAGAGATGAAGACCATTGGAATTTGATCTTAGGAGATAACCCACCTGAGAGATGTAGAAGAAATCACTGGAAAAGCACACATTTGTTCATTCCAAAGTATCTTCAAAATGAACAGATATCTTTGAAATGAGAGAACACAGCGTCTTTAGAATGAGCGGATCTTCGTAATGAAGAATGCAGTATCTTCATAATGATAATTGCAGTATCTTCAAAATGAGAATTGCAATATCTTTAGAATGAGCGATCTTCGAAATGAGAATTGCATTGTCTTCGGAATGAAGCCACTTATCTCCGAAATGAAAACAGAATGTGCTTTGACTTGTTGACCGATTCCTGAAGCTGAAAAAAGGGAAATAAAAGTCGAAAAAGGTAAAGGAAAAGGTCTTCCATCTATCTTTTCTGTCATTGCCGACCAAAGCCATCATTAATGGAAATATCAAAGAATAAACCCAGGATTTGTTGCAGCATAGTAGGATTAGATCTTTTGAAATATCCATAGTTTGTAATTAGATCATAGGATAGCTATAAATATTGCTCCCATTCAGGTTGAGCCTAGTAGGTAGTAAGTAGTGAGAAAAGAGTAAGGAAGCTAGGAGAAAGCAGAAAGTAGAGAAAATAAGTAGAATTTGACTGTTACAGTCCTGTAACAGGTTTTCAGCAGAATTATTGTAATCATGTTCTTTAATCAATAAAGTGCACCAGTTCTATTTCATATTGCTTGTAAATGAGTGTGATTAAGATCTAGAGAGAGAGAGACTCATACCTTCTTCTGGACAAGGAGGCTGGCCACTTCCAGACCTAGGAGGAGGACTAACAACAGGTTTTTATTCTGATTTTGCTATAGCAGAATGAGTTGTAGAACTTGTTATTTCAATTGCTTGTAAACAACTGACAATATCTACAGTCTTAGTTTATTTATGCTTATATTAATCTTGTGCTTAATGTTTTAGCTATAATATTTACTTTCAGCAAAGCTTCCATTTTATTTCAGACTATTATTTCCATAATTTGTTGTTTTCTGTAATTTCTTGCATTTTGTGTTTTGCTGTCAACCCCTGCACAGAAGATTGACAACCTTCTATTACAGAGTCTTGACAGGGTTTTATTTTCAATGCTATAATTAGATTTCTATTGCTACAAAAGTAAATAGATTTCCTTTCTGCAATTAGAATCAAACTTTCAATTTTGCAACTGTTATTTTTGCAACATAATTAGGTCTCATTCTGCAATTGTAAATCAGGATTTCATTTTTGTAGTTAATGATTAGTTTCCATTTCTGCAATTAGATTAAGGTTTAATTTATGCAATTAGAGATAGGAATGTCCTAAAACCCCCCACACAACCAGTTCCACCAATAAGACCTATTGCTCTAGATTGACCTAAGTTATAGTTGTTTCACTTCTTCCATAGATAGCCTTGTACACAGCCCTGGATTGACAAATTCATTGAGAATTAATGATGGTATAATGACTACGCATCATTGATGATATAATTTGACCTAGAGTTCATTGGACAAAAATCAATCAAAGGATAGGTCATAACCGATCAACTAGCAGAGGCTCCACTCTAAGATAATCAACCTTTGAATGTAGATCTTCCTGATGATGGAGTGTTTCATATTTTAGAATCACCTAATTTTGTAGATCCTAAGTTACAGGTGGACATATCTCTATTCTTCGATAGTTCTAAATGTGAGCAAGGGGTTGGCATAGGTATCATGATTTTCACACTGCAAGGGGCTCCCATACCTCTTTTTTTTAAACTTGATTTCTTGTGTACCAACAACAATGTTGAGTATGAAGCCCTCATCATTGGTCTTCAGATGGCTATCACCATGAAAATCACAAAGTTAAAAAATTTTGGTGATTCCTTGCTCATAGTTAATCATGTTAAAGGGATATTCCAGTGTAGGTGTCTCGTCTTGTAAGCCTATAAAGCCCTAGTAGAAAAAATTATAGAAACATTTGAATGGCATGATATAGAGGCACTACCTCGCTCATCTAATAATTTTTTGGATACAATGTCTTCCTTAGGGTCACTAATCCCACAAAATCTACGACTGAGCATGAGGAGCATAATGCCACACCAGATGTTCACATGATTCAGATTGAGCCTTCACACGAAAGGTTCTCTCAACTACATAATTATTTGAATAATGCCCAATGGGGGACTCTGTTACCTCATAATTCTTTTGATACTAGCATAATGCTATATCTTCAAGTTCATTCTCAATCAACATTCGCACGAGACAAACGTCAAAAGGATTGCATGATTCATAATATTGAGGCTTCTTCAAGGTAATATTGGGTTGTATGGATTAAATATTATCTTAAACTGGGAAATATTCTGCTTGGATTGTCGCATGCTGCAAAGCAAGCATTTAAAAAAAAGGTAGAAAAATATGTCTTATTAGGAGACATAATGTATCATCAAAGTTATGAAGGTATCCTCCTTCATTGCTTAGACTCACAGGAGTCGGCTTGGACCATTTCCCAAGCACACGATGGTACATGTGGTGGTCACTTTAGTGGCATGGCCATCACCAAGTGCATTCTTTGCATGGGCTATTATTGGAAAATTTTAGAGTAATATTGTTGTACTTATGTAAATAAGTGCATGAAGTGTCAATGTCATGTAAATTTGACACACGTACCTTCACAGGCCTTACAACCGATTCAATCGATCTGGACATTTTCACAATGGGGGTTTATTTAATTGGGAAAATCTCACCTACCTCTTCGGGCCATCACACATTTATCATAACAACAATCGAGTACTTCACAAAATGGGTGGAAGTAATTCCCCTTACCACTACGACTGGACCTCGCATTGTAGAGTTCATGCTACATAATATCATGTCATTTTGGTATTCCATCCAAAATAATATTGGATAATGGAACACCCTTAAAAATAAGGATGTGCGTGTGTTAAGAACAAAGTATAACATAAAGCATAGCTTTTCTATGCCCTATTATCCATAGGCCAATGGGCAAGCAAAGGCATCAAATAAAACAATAGTAGCCATATTGAAGAAAACCATCAAGGAAAATCATAAAGATTGGCATAATCAATTACCTCTTGCCCTTTGGGCCTATCACACTAGCATTCGGATGCCCACTATGGAAACTCCATTTTCCCTAGTGTATGGTTCTAAATCCATCATGCCTCTGGAGTTAGATATTTCGTCACTGTGCATTTCCATGTAGGAATTCATTGACGATGATACAACTAGACAAGCTCATTTAGATTAGTTAACGTTACTTTATGAACGACGTGTAAATACCCTCGAGCATCTACATGTTTATTAGGAACATCTTAAGAGAGCTTACAACCTAAAAGTACACCAGTGAGATTTTCAAGTTGGTGATTTAGTTCTAAAAGAGAACCAACAAAACTCAAATTTGCCCTCCAATTTACAAGACAAATTTGCAGCAAACTGGTTAGGTCCATTCATCATTACAAGCCATATTGGACCTGGAACTTATTGCCTAGCATCCATCAAAGTAAGTGAAGATCTTGAACTGATGAATCTTAGTCATTTGTGACCGTTTCATGCTTAGAGAACCAATAAAATACCCCTAAGTAGTCTATGGTATTTCTATAGTGTCAATGACCTTCCAGGTCACCCAAAATCCTCCTAGCCGTCAACGACCATCTAGGTCAAATAAAAAATCTCCTAGAATATCTATGATCATCTAGGTCAACCTTAAAGTATCCAAAGGCATCTATAAGCTCTTTGGTCATAACAAAATTCCCCTAGGCAGTCTATGGAATTTCCTTAGTGCTGATGACCGTCTAGGTCACCCAAAATGCTCCTAGCAGTCAACGACCATCTAGGTCAAATAAAAAGGGCTCCTAGACTATCTAAGATCATATAGGTCAACCTTAAAAGCTCCAAAGGCATATATAAGCTCTTTGGTCACAACCAAATACCCCTAGGTAGTCTATGGCATTTCCTTAGTGTCGATGACCGTTTAGGTCACCCAAAATACTCCTAGCAATCAATGACCATCTAGGTCAAATAAAAAATCTCCTAGACTATCTACGATTGTCTAGGTCAACCTTAAAATCTCCAAAGGCATCTATAATCCCTTTGGTCACAACCAAATGCCCCTAGGTAGTCTATGGCATTTCCTTAGTGTCGATGACCGTCTAGGTCACCCAAAATGCTCCTAACAGTCAACGATCATCTAGGTCAAATAAAAATGCTCCTAGGCTATCTATGATCATCTAGGTCAACCTTAAATTCTCCAAAGGCATCTATAATCCCTTTTGTCACAACCAAATTCCCCTAGGTATCCTATGGTATTTCCTTAGTGCCTATGACTGTCTAGGTCACCTTAAATGCTCCTAGGCGGTCAATAATCATCTAGGTAAAAAGAAAATGCTCCTAGATAATCTATGACCATCTAGGTCAATCCAAAAAGTCCCAAAGGCATCTTTAAGCCCTTTGGTCCTCATCAAATGTCCCTAGGTAGTCTATAACCATCTAGGTCAAACTATAATGTTCCTAGGCAGTCTATGATTAACTAGGTCATCCCAAAATGCTCCAAAGGCATTTATAAGCCCTTTGGTCACCCAAAAATCCCCAATGGCATTCATTAAGACCATTGGTCAACATGTATATACATATATATCAAAAAATTTAAAAACATCATTAAAATCATCAAAATACAAAAATATTGCTTCATTACACTTCATCTAAACTGCATTAGGCATACTCATCATTGCATTATGCATCATTCCAAATTGATCATACATGTCTAGCACTAGGTCTGTACACTAGGAATTTGTTAAAATTATTGTTATTATATGTCACATATTACCACCTATTTATATTACATATACCATTCATATTTACACTTTACATTATATGTCTATTTCTCGTCACTTAGCCATTGTTAGTAAAACATAGTTAAAGTTTTTGGTCACTCAACCATATCTAGTTGTCTTCTCAGATTTTATAGAAATCTATCATGATATTTAGAAGGTAGAATCCTGCTTAGATAATTCTTGATATACATCAAAATCCCAACACATTTTCACATTAATAAATCCAAGTCTAGCACAAGGAAATATGAAAACTATAAAAGTGGTCTAGGTTACTTTCAAGCAAAAAGGTTATCTTGCTCATCCCCCTATGCCAATGGTTCAAAGATGTTGAGAATTGATAAAAGGACAAGTTCCTCCTTACCCAAAAATCCCTTGCCCTACACTGGGGCAAGTATCCCAAAGAGAAAAATTAAAACAATGATTATTATCATTTCAAAAATATGCAAAAAGAAACAGTGATTATTATCACTCTAGAAAAAGCAAAAACAAATAGTGGTTCTCACCACTACTAAAATCCCTTGCTCACCAAATAAAAACAAGCAACTCCCTTGAGAAATTCAAATTTAAAATAAATTAAGGGAGTCTTGAACTTGAATCCCTGGAATTCTCAGCATTAGAGAACCATAAGGTGATCCTCATTATAGGTTTTGTGGATAGCCTACTTATCAATGGTGGTATCCTCTCACATGATTATATGTATGTCACTTAATCAACTTGCTTAGGTATAGACTAGTGTTTGAATGTGGATGAGCTAGATTTTTGTAACCTAGATTACCTAAGTAGTCTAATCCAACTAAGTACAAAACTCAGGATAATGAGACTCGTAGGGCAACTTCTAGTGTCGATGGGCTGAGTGAATCCCATTTGCACTAGGATAACCTTATGCGTTATCATGGTAATGAACTCACATGCACACACAAGGATGTTGATTATCTTGGTTATCTTAGTAGGTGCATACTTTGTCAAAAGATATTGTATAGTTATTATATGACTTTTGATTAGGTAACTAGAGTGTTTGAGTCTCTTCAAAACTATCAAATAATATCATATTATATTACATTATCCATTTCATTTTACATCATGTTGTCACATGTTTGTCAAAGTTCCAAAATCCATTACATAAATGTTAAAATAACATGAAAATAACAAAGATACATTTTGTACAGTCTATGGTTCTAGCATATAATGCATCAAATAGTCATCATAAATCCATCATACAAAATTAAATCACATCCATAATTACATCAAATCATACACATTTTTTCCTTATACACTTTTGTTTCTTAAGTGATGTTCATGAAATAGGATAGATACCGGGTAAATATTAGCAATAATATTTAGACGGCCACTGACTATTTTTTGCATATCTTTTAAATTACAAAAGCATATAGAGAAAACTTACACATATACATATCATCAAAAGCATCATAAAGAATAGAATAAGCATACATATCATAAAGCAGTAAAATATGACATAATGATCAAAGCAAAGTCATACATATATGTCTATATGTAAAAGCCAAAAGCTACATCATAGTCCATAAACTGCACGTAGGCTACAATAAAAGTGAGTCCTTAGACTTCACAAAACCAAAAAGACCAAAAATAGCCATCAGAGTCTGCTAGCCATGGTCACACAGGACCGGTACCTTGACTCTTTCCTCTGCCCTCAGTGTGAGTCCATTGTGAGCTCCCAGACCTGCTCCCCCTGACCTGTTACCTCCAGACACCTCCATCCTCCATGCAGAGCTCGAAGCCCTCACCCGTGGTGTCGCTCTCTGGATATGTTGTGATCCAATAGCTAATGCTCGATCTGGTATGCACCCCTTAAGGCACACTATCTCATCCTCCATCATATCCATGTAGGTGCACTCCTCTCGATATTAAGTTTGATAGGTCACCACCAAACCCTGGATATGTACCATCTCCTCCTACATCATGTATAACTCGCCACTGCTAGACTCTCCATGGTTGTGATCCTATCTATGAACATATGCCTGAAGTGTAGCTATCAACGCTACATGCCTCTCCATCTCAAGCTATGCACTCTACACATGTGCTTGTAGTAAAGACTGCTCACTCCATAGCTCTGCAATCATGGCATCTCATGCTATAAATTGTACCTGCATATCCTAATCCCCAAGGTCATCCTCATCAAAGCCTACTATATCTTGTACATCAATCAACTCCACCATATTCGCTAACATGTGTTTATGTACAACTCGCTCACCTATGTTTTCCTCATCATAATTTGGAGACTCACCAAAACCCTCCTCATATAGAGCACCCCTAGCTGCATCCCCACCTATTGGTCCCTCCCTTTGCCACTTTCATATGACCCACCATGCGTCATACTCCTCTGTAGTGCTTGAATCATCCAAATCATAAACTACCACCTTAGGATTTGATTCCTCTCACAGTGCCTCTACAATCGGCCAAGCTAGAGTCCTCTCATACCCATAATGACGATAGACCCTTGGCTCCCTAGGCAACCCCTGGTATAGCCTAAACTTTCAAAGTACACAATTATAAGAGAAGTATTCTCACTCTATTCTATATCAACCTATCATCCATCTATCTCACCAAACTCAGTGTAGCTGTGTCTCAGTCTCCCTCCAATTAGGATAATCCCTATGGGCTCTCCACTCGATGTCTACCACCCTAAGCCATGCAAAAGCCTCTACGTATTTCTCAACCTCCTAAGCATGTCATTGGCTTCAGCCTACCTCATGTGACCTCTTCCATAGCTTGCCATAGCCAATATCCCTATCTAGTAGCTCTGCTCGAGTGGTCCATGGTAGTCCTCGTGGTCTCTCCACAATAATATGCTGCCAAGCCCAAACCTGTAGTATAAATTTGTAGCCAAAAACCTTCAACCCATGATAGATTATCTCATATAGCTCACCATACAGCTATGCTAATAAAGTAGGACCCCAAGCCATCACTATGGGTTCATCCTCTATATAGTCTACAAGAGCAAACACCAGCTCTAGTAGGTTCCATGGGAACCTAGCACCTGAATATTTGGTTAGCAGCATATTGATGATCAAGGTCATCAATAGGGCATGCCTAATACCAAGCACACTAGCATGATACCATGAAGCCACTAATATCCCTCCACTGAGAAGATCAATCATTTTATCCTCTTAGTGCACCCCAAAGTACCTCCGCACTACCTCTCATTGCTCTATAGGAGAAGACATTATCAGGTGCCCCTCTATTAAAATATGAAGTATCTGATATACATCCTCTAATATAATTTTCATCTCCCCTATAGCTAAAGGTAAAGTATTAGTACGAGGGTCCCATAGATCTATTAGTGCATTCAGATAGGTGTGGTCGCCTACCACAGGATCTAACTGTGTAACTTTCTTCAGGCTAATGGCATCGACCCATCACCAGTCTGTAGTAGTCAAATGGTCTCTAGTGACCTAAAATATATTTGGAACTCTATACCGACTCCTAACTATCTGCTCATGTAAAATAGGGTGTCAAAAATACCCTAAAAATACAAAATTTTACTATAAAAATACCAAAAAAATACATAAAAATGGGCCCTTTTTGGCCTAGTTTTTGGCCATCCCACCCAGGGACGGCCCCTAATTTGGTAGTCATCCCACCTAGGGATGGCCACCAGTGACCGTCCCTTACAAGGACGGTCCCCAAAAATGGGTAAAACAGGGTCAATTTGACCCCTAAAATTACCCTAAAAAACCATAAAAATCACTAAAATTTTGTAATTTAACCCTAATTTTTAGCATCTAAAACATAAATAACAGCTCAATTTCATAAATTTCACTACTCCTAGGGTTTTTTAACCATTAGCATAGGTGTAGTATAAAAATTATAGTAGAAATCATAAAAATCCAATAAAATAGGGTAGAGAAAGACATGTGGTTCATACCCGTTTCGCACCGGCTCCACCACCTGTTGCATCCACTGGCTGGCTCATGTTGTAGGTTGATGTTTTTATAGTGCTCCACTTAATAATATCACTCTCCTACCTCTCTCCTCTCCAACTTCTCCAAGCAGAATGAAAAAATGAGCTCATATGCCCCATTTTGGGCTTATATAGCTCCAAAAGAAGCCGACCGCCTCTAGGTGGGATGAGCACACATTTGGCTAGACATCCCACCCTGGGACAGTCATAAATACTATACTCATCCCACCCTAGGATGGTCACCAAAAACATTGTACTAAAAAATATTTAAAATATCAAAAGCATGGTAAAAAACCCACCAAAAACAAGGCAGAATGGTCACCAAATTAGGAGGGATCAATACTGAACCTATAATATTTTTGGAACCATCAAAGTTCTCTATTTTACCCCCCAAGAAGGCCTCCATGTCTGGACCACTCCATGGGAATGAAAATTTTAGCCTTTTACCCCCAAAAATATTCATCAAAAAAGTCAAAAATCCCCTTCAAACAGGTCTATAGTACCATGGGTAAAATAGAGAGTTGTCCCAATTCAGTCATATGAGTCAAGTGAATCATTGCTTTATCATTTCTCATGCCCTCATTGACTCATCACTTGAGGGGGTAGTCATAATAATTAATTCAAAAATCAAATCAACATTAAAACACTCATAAGTGTAAATCCCATGCATTCAAAAGAATCTTAGCTAAAAGATAAATTTTCAAGCCCATGTTGGGGCAAAAAATTAGTATTAGAAACAAATATATAGGCTTGACCTCCTTGAAACCTCAGGAATCCACTCATATAAATATTTACAAGAATACAAGGCACCAAGACCTAGTATACCCTAAACCCCATAAGACTGTTACTACAACACGGTTGAAAGGTATACCCAAAATTGATCCTTCGACTATGTCAATAGTAAGGATTCTAAGAATGTATGCTCTTTCCAAAATAGAGGCATCCATATTTGATTAGGTTAATGAATAATCTTAATCATTTGACTATTTAGTGATATATTTTGCTCAACGCTTTGTTGCACATAGCGCATCTCAAAATGGGGCATATGTAGACACCTAAATCATGTAAATCGGATAAGACTACTAGTGCATCACATATGCCACTCTTATCGACATCATATGGCCCCATTGGGCACCCATCTAGGCTTGCACAAGGCTCCAAAACACATTTTGGAGGTTTCTTAGTAGTTTAGGGTAGTTTTGGGTCACCTCCTAGTGACCGTCCCACCAAGGGACGACCATCCATAATCATCCCTGGGTGGGATGGTCCCTAAATAGACCTTTGAAAAATTCAAAGGACATGGGAAATGGCAATCAAATACTACCATTACCACGTCCAATCACCCCAAATTGATTGGGGACCTACCATTAGGGTCAGGGATAGAATATTGGAAGCCTCAAATGGGCAACCTTCCCTCAATTATGCACACCATCAAATTGGACAAGTGGTGGCACTTGCCTCACATGGCAATACTTTCCCCTTTGCCCTAGATGCCCTTTTGGGCTATAAAAAGAGGTGTAGGCACCCAATTTCAAAGAGGAGAATAGAAGCAATTGAGCAACGAAGTGCTGCCCAATTTCATCCTCACCTTTTGCAAACCATTATTCACCCCCATTTGACCTTGAAACCCTCTTCAACTGAAGGCACTTTTAAGGGCAATAGAAACCCATCCTAGTAATTCCAAACCAGCAAAATTGGAGGTAGACTTGGCCCCATCTATCGACAACACCCCTAAACCAATTTTGGACCAATTTCCTTGAGTATTGGTGGCAAAAAGAAGCTAGATCTATAATCATCCCACCTAGGGATGGTCAGTAGTTAGTAGGTGTCACACCTAGGGATGGTCACAAAATAGAAGGGAATTTGGGATAAATTCCTCCATAGACCCCTTAGGCATGCTTAGGTGAACCTCTAGTCCAAATTTGGTGAAATTTGGAGTAGATTTGATGGTAGATTTGAGGTATTTAATGTTGCAGGTCTAGGTGTCCCTATCAGGGACGATCACTATTTTTGCACACTTTTACGTTGAAATCAGTGTTTGAATCACTCCAAAAGCATTTATATTAGATTATACTTCATTCATACAGCATCTAGAATAATTTCCATGTGTTATATATTAGTTTTGGTGTTGTTAGAATAGCTTCTTTTCCATGCTTTCAATGCTTTATTTATATAACACAGGTGCTATTAACCCCATTTCAATCCCTTGTGTGTAGGTGCAGGTATTCTATGTAGGAGGGAGGAGCTAAGAAGACAAGAAGAATAGGTTGAAGGATAGCTCTCAATTGTGGGATGTGATATTCACACCAATAGAACATCGCTTTAAGACCTTGCAAGGGATTAGATCCCTTGCACATTGTAATGTTGAAAGTATCAATTTGTAAAGCCCTCAAGGGGATATATTGTAATCAAGTTTTGAAGCTATGAATGAATGAATAGAAGGAGAAATCCACCCTCTTTATTGCATACTTTGTTTCATTTGATAGATTACATGTTTTTGTTTTTTTTTTTAAGCGAAAAACCTCTTACGGGGCCGCCTTGGTCTGAGAGACCACGAACAAGGGGTTCTACACCGTCAAATTCACCCGCAAGTCGCACCCCACCCTGTTCACACCAACATTATCAATTGGATTTTTGGATACCCAATTCAGCTTTTTGGTAGGGTGGAGATTTGAACCTGGGACCTCCCTTGGAGGATTGCCCTCTCCTCTTCAACTCACCTACAACACCTGGGTAATAGATTACATGTTTATGCTTCTTTCCCTTTGAATGTTTTCAAAACTACTTTACATTGCAATATAAGTGCCCTTAAGGTGATGTAAATTTTACTTCTTCAGGGTAAAATAAATTAATAATGGTGGCTTTAATAAACTCTATAAATCTAGATAGAGTCTGGTGGTAGCTTTGATATCACTGATGGCTTTATAAACCTTATACTTCCACAAAATGTCATAGGCTATATCATACAGGTTCCAATATAAAATAACCACAATATAATAAGGTCAAGATAATAATAATATGAGTAGAATAATATGAGAAAATTAATATGTATATCAAGGTTTATAATAAATCAAATAACATTCATTTATATGTTGAAATATAAATGTAAATATACTAAATCATTCGTGTACTATGCATGAAGAAAAACTCACAATATTAATTGCTCAAAATGTATACAAGTTTTATTGCTCCTCTTTTGTTACAACTTGAACTCACAATCCTTCACTAACTTTCTATATATTTCTATGGAGCAGTGTCTCTATAATATAGCAATAGTAATGTGACTCTTTAGATACTTGACTATTTCTCTCCATATGCCAATTCTAGTGACTCTTGGCTTATGTACTTGCCATTTGCATACTTGATGAACACTTGACTCTATAATACTTGCACATCTATATATTACTCTTACACTTCTACTTGCACTCTATAATCTAGGACACTTGTGCATTTCCTGTGTAGTACAACTTTACATGACACTTGTGCATTTATTGCACATTTACAATTACATAAAAGAGGAAATATAAATCACACTCTAAACTATGACTCAACCCTAATATATTATTTATAAATATACCTTGAAGGTATCATGGGGATCCATTAGCATGTACCAAATAATGTAATATTTTCCAACACATCAAGTGGGATGGAAATTTCTTTGGGAGGTGAGGAGGAATAAAGTTGTGTCTTTCATTTACTCTAAAGAATAAAATTGTTATCCCTTTGACACTATTGGTGAGGTTGCACCTCTTCTTCCAAGCATTCTTTAGGTTCCTCTTCATCCACTTCTAAGAGCTCATATGTTTCTAAAACTAAGGTTATCCCTACATTTTGATTAACTTGATTCCTAAAATCCTCATTGGTGGGCACTAACTCTAAATTTTCCATCTCTTTCTAGACAATATCCAAAGTAGTTTTAAACTTTGGATAGTTAGTTTCACCATGTTGAGTAGTGGAATGGACCTTGCACCACTTGGGTAGAGCAAGGTCAACCAAATTTATGGAAGTTCTTGGGTTATTATTAGATTCATTACTAACAATATTTGGGACTTCATTGTTTAAGTGTATATCCCATTGATGGTAAGTTATTTGGGAGTTGAAGTTCCTATTTTAAATATTGTTTGCATGTGGTTTTTGAGTAACTTACCTCTATAGTTGAAGCATATAATTGCTCAATTTTTTAACCATATTTTATAAGTTATCTAACTCAATATTTGGATTATAAAGTTGACTTGATCCCAATTGAGATATTACACTATTAGTGGATTTAGATGTGCTCAAAAGTGTAGGTAAGGTCTATTGATGGTTTATTGGAGGTATATGATTGATAACATTTTATGTGGTTGCTTTATTATCCTAGTATGTTGGAATGGACTATCGATTTCTCGCATTATGCATCATTTGATTTAGGGGTGCCATATTGAAAGGTTGGTTTTGGTTGGGATACATAACTCCTAGAAATAGGTTCATCATGGAAAGGTGTTGTGTAAGGGCTTGATTTATTAGTGGAATATGATTATAAGCTCCTGGTTGTTCAACTGAAGGTAAATAACTTTTACCAAAACCTTGAGGTATTAATTATTGTTCAACTGTCATAGCCTCATTATATGCAAAGGGTAAAAATATGATATGAGGAGCTATCCTCATGAACATGGAATTCAATGTGTCTAAAGCTCTAAGATACATCTAGATGGTTGTTTTCTCTATGAAACAATCTAATACATAAGTTACATAATCTCGTGTTAAAAAGTCTCAGGGATTCATTAGGTTCTCTATGATCAGAAGCAAATTGATGATATACCATCGTAGGATCAATAGGTAGCCTAAAGTGGTTGACAAATTCTACTTCTAGATGGGACTAAGAAGTGATAAAGCCTGAAGGTAAGTTGATATACCAGTCATATGTAAACTCATCTAATGTGTGTGGAAACATTCTACATGCAAAATCCTCGTGCATAATTTTTAAATAAATTAAAACATCTTTATATTCCTAAATATCCTCCTCAAATGACCTTATTCCATCATGTCTATACCTAGGGAGATATCTTTCAACATTCTTAAGCATATCATGTGTAGGTCTTAATATGTTTAAAGGACTGCTTCCTACCAATCATGGAGCAAGAGTTGTCATTGATGGACTTTGGAGGAATGGAAAAAGAATCAGCAAATGATGGTAGTGATGATGAATTTTAGTTCTAGCTCTAATAGTCAATATGTGTAATATAAATATTGTACCAAGAAAAAAATGAATCTATGGTCCTCCTTCTAGTGCCAGTTCTATTGAGCATGTAAATGACGCACTCTAGATCTTCCATCCCTAGTGTTAGTTCTATTGGGCACAAAGAGGCATAAGTCGGTTGTTGGTGTACCAAGGGTAAACCAACATACTTGGAACAAATATTTATTCCATATTGAAAGGAAAATATCTTTTTCCCAAGGTTTGGGTATGTCAAGTCTTGGCCAATGTGGATAAACTCAAATGTCATTGATAACTATTCCTCCAAGGGGCCTTTGTTGGTTATGACTCAGAAGGATAGATTTTCTTAGACACAATGCTTTAAAGCCAAGCACTTAACTACCTAAAATTAAATCCACTACATGGATATTTAAATATACGTGAGGTAAGTGGAATTTAAAACTAGGCATTTGAAAGATAAATTTTAAGCTCTATAAATTGTGATTGCCCAATTGATATCATTCATTGCATTTAAGATTATCATCACATATATAACAACAATGACTATTTTGAAGTTGTATGAAATTTTAAAATGCATTACAAAAATAATAGCCTTAATGCTTCAAATGAATATTAATTTACTCCTAATCTAAATAGGATCCAAAAAAATCAAAGGTTTAAGTGTAAGATAAAAGAAATAAAAACAAGTCAATATTACCCTAAATATCAATTTCAATCCAACAAAGCAAAAAATTCAATTTAAATCAATCTTGACCCAACCAGTATTCACACAACTTGAGGTTCGATATTGTGTGATCTTCAAAGGAGCAACAGATTGTGAAATGGACTGAGTGCAACCACCATCAGCATTTATAAAATGAACACAAAAAAATTTAAAAGCCTTATATTATAAAGATATACAAAGAACATAGCTCAGAATAATAGTATCTTGGTTCAGAAATGCCATCCCACTACAAACAAAAAAAATAACAAAGAAGAAAAGTTGATGCTAGCTAATAGATAGTTTTTGACCTTCTTAACTGATTAGTGAGCTAATATTTATTCAACTTGGTGGCTCTTCACTAGTGTTACTTTTATAATAAATTATCATTATATTAATTTTCATGGTGCATATTAAATATAAAATCTTATTCTCTCACCCATGACATACGCTCCTTGGGATTGATTCTACAACACCTCAACCATGCCTCATTAATTCTCCATTACTTTGGCCATGCCTCATTAATTTTTCAACTCTACAAAGTTTGGGTTGATCATTATTATTATTGGGATCTGAATTGACATCGAGCAAAACTTGATACTGCGACTATCTATCTTCCAATGTTTTTGATTAGGCTTGCACCTACTAGTCATAGCTCAGAACACAATATTGGATGGGCTAAAGATTGCTCTAACCCAACCTCCAGAGTAGGTTGGTTCCTTGTCAATTGACATGGTGTTGACTCAATTAAGTTTAGTAATTATTTAAGATATAGGGTTAGAAAGGGGTTTAGGGTTAAGAAATTATGATTAAAATAGTGGTTGGATAGAGCTAACAACATAGGCATCCATAGGGAAGACCTTTCAACAAATTATTTCCAATGTCCCACACTTAAGATTAACAACACCTAGAAAATAGAGGTATCTTCATCAAGAAAACATAAAATAGAGACATACTCCAAGAAGCTATTTCAATATCCACAATACTAATAATCCAATCTAGCAGAATAAGATTAGTATCTAGATTTTACAGAAAATAACTTCTTGCGAGCATAGATTCAATTATGAAGAGATTTCAATTGCTCTAAAGCTAGTAATTCAATATTAGTAGAGTAAACTAACCATAGCAACATTGATAGAAAAGTAATTCACAGCTTGAATCTCTCAAAATAAATATCGAAGACACCAATTTTCAAGTCAAAAATCCAAGTAATGCTCCTTCTATTAATTTGTAAAAGATGTTACATAGTAGGGAAAGCAAACACTCTAGAGACGAACCTGAAAATCGAGGGCTTGACATCTATTAATACTTTTTACAGTGAAAGAAGAAGATTAAATATTACAAGGATAGGACCATAACATATTAGTAGAATATTATGGTGGCATTATTTCATTTGCTTTTGAATCCTGGGAAATTTGTGCGTTGTCGCTCACCACAATAGTTTGGCTCTACAACTTGCTCGCTCTACAATGGCAGTTAGGCTCCCAGTTGTTATATTCCATATCTAAGCCATCTATCTTTCTTGGGGACTTCATCTAACCATCAATCTACAACTTCCTGAGTTCTTGGTTCTTGGCTCCATGGATGCTTTGTTTGCTTGTTCGAATAAACTAGTTCTCATATACAAAGACCTCACTTTTGTACCTTTGATAAAACATTAGTATGAGATTAATCATTTATTTTCCCATGAATAGCTATGATTAAATCTTGGCAATGCTTGGAGATGAGCGACGTGGAACATGTATCTAGGTCGCTCTTCGAAGAAGCTTGTGGATTGAATTGATCGTGTTGACCAACGATGTGGAGCACATCAAGAAATACACTATAATCTGAGTGAAATAGAGCATGTCACCAGGCCACTCCCTTTTATTCTTAAATCTATTTAATCCACTTTTGCATTCATGGTGTAGAACACTTTATTCGTAGCCTACTCCTTGAAATTTTTTCCTTTGAGTTTTGACATAATATGACTATGGAATAGAGCATGTCGTCAAGTCGCTCGATAAATAGTGTAAAATGATGTTTCATGAGAGTATACATTATGTCGCTCTCTTATGTTCCATTTCAGGCATCTTGACCTCTTTGACCAGTGGTATGGAGCATGTGTTTTGTTTCACTCTAAAATGAACGTGGACCTCAGTGGCAAGGAACACATCAAAACTTAGCCACTTATTTGTGTGGGTTGGGATAATGTGTGTTAAGCCGCTCTTTGAAGAATGTGAATATTAGCTTTGACCTAAATTAATAGCGATGTGGAACATCTATGTTGTGCTACTGGAAAATGCACTAAGTGTTGAGCAGCTAGGAACATCTGTGCTATGCCACTATAAAATACACTAAGTGTTGAGTGGTTGGGAACATCTTCACTACCTTAGCAAAATATGTCTTATTATGCTCTATCAAAGTGGTTGCAATGCAAATTGGTTGCTCTACCAGTGGCGTGGAACATCCTGCGCTAGGCTTCTTGAAAATACATTATATTTTGAGCGACTGGGAGCATCTTCATGCCTTAGAAAATATTTTCAAAAATTTTCTAAGGATGTTGCCATTTTTTTCCTACATTTTGGTGCCTCCTAGGTGGATTTTTTTGCAAAGCCAAAAAACTCAGAGTCTTATCCATTGGGCATCAGGCATCAAAAAATCTAGTTCACGAGCAATGCTTCATAGAATAATTTCTATATGATCATTACCCTCTTTAACATTATGTGAAGATATTGAGAGGGTAAAGGATCATATGGAGATCATACTGGAAACAATGATATTCACCACTTATTTTGACTAAAAACTATTGTATGTCAAGCAAAAATAGATCTATGCTCTCCATTATAAGCCCAACCAAAATGATAAAAATATCTTCATGAAATATTTATTTTATGCTCCGTTTCTTCATGCTTTTATTATTATCCTCTAATAGTGTCAGGATCAAAAACAATATACAACACTTTTTACATGAATACAAAAATGATTAAAATAGGAAACTCTACACTCGTGCCCCTTGAGGGTTTTTAGAAACCCTATCTTATTCTTCCTCCTAATGATATTCTTTCTCATCATTGTCTTCCTGATCTTGGTGAGCTTCCTTCTCTTATGGTGAGTCTTGTTATTTATCCTTTTGCTCAGTGTCGATCCCAAGTAGTTGAATCATCAATTTTAGAGTCTACAAAGCTTAACTCCAAACTGCCTTAGAAGGGTTGGAAGTCTCCTTAAGTTGTTTATAAATAAACTCCAACTCAGAGGTATCCTCATAGGTTGTGAAGCTTCCCTTGTTCACTAGGTCCTCCATCAAATCCCTAATCCTGGTTAAATATATTATCATCTGAGAGACCTATTCTTGATCAATTGGCTCCTCCCAAGCATCTACCTCAGATTCATCTTGGATGATTGAAGCCACATTCTTCTTGATCTCCTCCTATGATAATAGAGTATTATTCTCCATCCAGAGTCCTCCAAAACCATATTGAATCATTTCTTGGTTGATATCTACCACATCTTGAATTGTATTTTCAATCTTATCTGATAACAACCAAGCTTTCTGGAGTAATCTATTCTTCTTTACCACAACTCTAGCATCCAGTCTAGACACATTCCATGCCTTGTTGGGGATAGGCTTAGCAGTTTTATTAAACCTGCTATTAGATAACTTGTATATTTGTTCAACCAATATCACCATAGGCTGCAGCTCTTGAGTGAACCTATCCAAATATTCTTTGGTATTTTGGAGAAAATGGCTAGCATCATCCATATAATAAATTATAGGTTGTAGTTCAGAGCATTTCTCTAAGACTTCGAACCAAATATCTTTTCTTACCTTCTTCACTCCTACTTTTGAGAAGCCTGAGGACTTGGCCTTCTCAATCTGAAGCTGATGCTTCAAATCTTGAATTTCCTTGGCCTGTTCTTCATTCTTCTTTTTATGTTGTTCAACTTGGTCCTTAAGCTTGATGGCCTCTTGATATTTACTTTACCAGTTCTTAACTTCATTCCTAATAGCCTTTTCTATTTGCTTTTGATTGCTGATTATTTTCTCCAGCTTCTCTATTTTTTGCTCTAACTTTGTAAATTTCTCCTTATAGATATCAATTTTGACATAGAAAGTCTCCAGGTGATCTTTTGCTATGACCAATTCATCTTCTTTAGGAAACTGCTCAATGTCTTCTATATACTCCTTGAGCTGGTAATATTGAACAATCATCTCTTCTTCAAGTTTGTTTACCAGAGAAGTGATAGACCTGGATGTCCTTTGCCTTGTGACTAGATCAACATACATTGTTCTCCTCTTCGTGGCCATTCTCTTTGAAGGCTTGGACATCTTCTCTACCCAAAAATATTAAATCTTCTGAGAAATATATTTTTTCTTTCACAAGGAAGCCAATGTGGGATGACTTGTAAGAGGAGGAAAAGATATGAGATATAGAAGGACAAACTCAAAATTTTATGGTAGTGAAGTAGTAGTGATCACAGTTGATTCTGTGTTTATTACTAAGTTTGCAATAAGGAAAGACATAGGAACTAAAATGAAATTCATGGAATAATGAGCTGGTGGAGATTAAACAACTTGTATTTTAGATGATACTGGGAGTTGTGATGGTGAAGACGAAATGACAGGAAAATATGTGATTGAGATTTTGGATGAATGTGGAGGAGATGAAATGACTTGACCCTCTGTACCAACTGATGAAATGGGTGGTAAATTATGGAGGGGAGAGGGTATCCTTTGATCCAACTTTTTTTGAGAATGGGAAGGTGATTTCTTAGGGGAAGGAGAAGGAGAAGAAGGGATAGAAATCATACCTTCACCTACCAAAGTAGGGTGTTCGTGAGTCTCCTCTACACTCTGGTGTTGCACCTATTGTAGAGACTGCTTTGTAACTAAAATAGAAATTTGTTCAACAATTTGTCCTTTGTCCATTTTTAGTTTCTTGCAAATCTCTCTTTAGTTTTCTTTTAGCTTGTCTTCAGCTTTTCTCTTAACAACTCAAAATACTATAGGCCTATCACTTTATGTATCATCTTTATATTGCTCCTCCTATAACACATCCTTAGTGATAGGGATTGACTTATTTGCAACTACAATAGTGAAACTCATAGGCATGAATACAAAGTATTTATCCTTTTTATTCCAATCTATCTCAGCCTTAGGAGGCTCTCCACCCAGGGCTAGATTTTTGGGCCTACTTGTTGTCCGAATGACTTATGTATTTACTACCCTATCATCAAAGTAATGCATTTTACTTATAAGTTGGACCCCTACAATATACTTCTTCAGTTACTCTAGTGAGGGCTCAAATATTTTAGGAGCTTCTACAGTAACTATTTGAGTGTTAGTCCTTGCCTCCTGCGTTTCCTATTGTGAAGGTGGAAAAGGAGAATTTTTCCATTCTTGAGTCTTCTTATAAATCAATACCATATTCTTAGGATCTTTAGCTTTCCAGGTTTTAATATGCTTGTCATATCACTCAAAAAACTCATCATCTATTTTTCGACCAAACTTGAACTTATTTATGCCATTTTCTACTCTCATTCTCCACCAATATACGATTTTACCTTCATCCCACTTCTTTTTCTTTTCAATGTCCTTAATTTTAGACTCCTTTAAACAATGGCCTTCATTGTTAGCTGAATCAAAATCCACTATCTGCTCATAGAAGTCTAACCATGGGGGTAGTTGATGAGCACCAAAAATGTACATTTTTATACACTATTAAGGGGCATTATTGCTGGTTTAATTAGCATTTGAGATGTATTATATATAACTTATGCATATAATTGATAGAAAATCTAGTATTATTCTTGATTGGCATTTTTAGTGGGAATTATGTATAAATGTAGGTTTGGCTACTAATATAGTGTTTTTCAGTCTACATCCACTTGGAATTGGCATACTTCTACTTTCAGAGACTAAGGAATGAGAGCAGGTGCCTTCCTCTTCAAGGAAGGTGCCCAACATAATTAGGCGCCTTTTGCCTCAAGGAAGGCACCCAGTAGAAGTAGGCACCTTGCTCCTCAAGGAAGGTACCCACCAGAAGTAAGCCTCCTTATAAGTAAGGTGCCCAACAAAAAAAGGTGCATCCACGCCTCCATAATTTGCAAAATTGACCAAGCCAACTTTAACCGGTTGACCAATGGGCTAAGGAGGAGGTTGCACGTGAAGACAAAAAGGAGATATTTTATTTTATTTATTATTATTAAAATAGAATGAACACTTATATTATTTTTTTGGCTTTATACCTTTGTAACGTGAGCATTATTCTTTCATGCTCATGGATGAACCAAGAGCAACAATTTTTCCAACGATCGATGTAGGAGATATTCTATTTTATGCAATATTATTATAATAGAATAATGCACCCATTATTTTTTCCAGACATATTATGTTATGATAAAATAGAACACGCCTAATTTATCCTGCAAGAGGGTAAAATTAGTGTGTGACTATTTTAATTAATATATGGTTGTTATAATTGAACGACTACAATATTCATTGCATATCTATTATAACTGCAAGTCTGAAATATACTTGCCTAAATTTGTAACAGAGGAAGGTTGTGCATTGTATAAATGCACAGGTCTTCCCTGAGAGAAAGAGGAAAATTTATGGAGAAATTATTCTATTTTATTTCTTATCAAATTTATTGAGAGTGTAATTCCTCTTATCTGAGCAAGCTCTATGCAGCTAGCTGGGCGGACTATCTACGGGAGCTTGGGCCCACTCCCTACAGTAGTCCTCCCCTATTTATTTTTGTATTTGTTTTTTGTAGATTAGTTTATTGCTTTCTTTCCTACTTTAATTAATTTAGTTGTGTGTTTAGTTTATTGCATTTTATTTTCGCACATTTACTTTCAGCACTTTAGTTTTATTTTATTAATTTTTTTGCACTTAGTTTATTTAGTTTGGCTGAAATAAAAATGCATACACATCCCCCACAAAAATAAATAAGGTACATAAGGAATTCATTCCCCAACACTGTAGGCATATACTATGCATGACACTCAAAATTTTACGAACTTACCGGATTGATAATTTATGGAAGAGAAATGAATGTTTTTCGGGACATAAATTTCTGCTCACCAGTAGTTCTATTTTAGAAGCATTCCATTCTAATGGAGCATTTTCTTTGTTATTCCTCCCCTTCTCGAAATGATGCCTTGAAGTCTTCTCAAAATTGAGGGCTTTCTCTCCATTAAGGGTAATATTCCTCTTTAGGAATTTATCATCAGGGTCATACCTACACCTCTATGGGATGTAAAATAGGCCCAGTCTATCCAAATATTGTGTGATTTTTTCACCTTAAACCCTTTTGAAAACTATTATATCATCGATGTTATGGGCATAAGTCAACAGATATTTCCACTTTTTACCAAATTCATAATTCATGTTGATAAAATCTGATTACCTCAAGTATTCTAGGGCCAACAATCTATTAGTCACAAAAATGAGGTAGCTGAAAAGGCTTACTAGTGAAATTGTTAAGTCTGATAATAGTGCTTTATGTGAGTACATATAAGTCTCCTTCTTTGATGCCTGGTACTCTTAACAATTCTCTGGTCATAGTTGGTAACCTAGGGTATTTCCCATACATAATTTTCAAAGTAGATCATAGAAATTCTAAATTGAATCTGTAAAATAACTTTGTGCTCCTTAGATGAGCAGTCCAATAATACATAGGGATAGGGTCTCCCTTGTCATTCTTTTGTTTAACTAGAATCCAAGGCATTATGTGCCTAACGGAAGCATATAACATCCAAACCAAATTTGAGCAATACCAAAAAGAAGGAGCTTCTGAATCCTTTTTCATCCTTACCAACTGCTCATGCATGCACTTAGAGAGGAATGTTGGCCAATCAAAATAAATTGCATTGATACCTTCCTTCTTCACTCTAGGTTTATACATTCTCTCATTTGAAATGTAGTATACAATAGCTATTTGCCAATCCCTTACAAACTGGTCAAAATCCAAACCCTCTAAACAAGCTAACATGGAGAAAAGTTTTGGGTTAGCAAACTACTCAATTGGAATTGGGGTATTGGGCAATCCTTTCCTGGGCTTGATGGTTTTGAATTGGCTATAAACCCATTTTCTAAAGGGTTCTCCCTCATGAGCATGCTTTTATAGGGAATAATATTCAGCCTTGTAGGTTACATTAAAAATTTTAGGTCTTACAAGAGGTTCTATTCCTAAAGTGAAAAGGTCATGACAAGCTTTGGTTGTTATGCTAAATAGGGTTTTACAATTAGTTATTTTTACTACTTTTGCCCTAGGGTCATAGAACTTAACAGTGGCTGATATCAAATTGAGAAAGAGATGAATCGAATCACAAATATAAAAGGACAAAAAGGATTGTATAGCACAATTACCTTGGACTATCATAGGATTCGATATATGTTGTTGATTTTCTTCTAAGTCTAGTTATTTCTATGAGAACCAACTTGGTGTCGATAACTCTTTTGCTTTATCGATATAGCTACCCATATCCTCATTTGCTAATAGTTCTTGATTCTTGGGTATCTTCTAAGGCCATTTTTGTGAAAATTCTCAAAGCGTTCTTCTTCTCTAGTATCTGTGAACACTGCTTCATTATTCCCTCGACTCTTTCTACTTGGAGAATTTTGCTCATGAAATGAATGGTCTTTACACTTTGAGATTTTTAAATTTCCTCGCATGTATACCTTTCACCATTACTTTTTAATTCAAAGGTATGCATCTTGGTGACTAGAATCATCATGTTGATCATTGATTGGTTGTGGTATGAAGCACTAATGTGCTTATGACACTTTTTATCGCTTTTTATTTTATTAGAGTGGCATAGAGCACATGTCATAGCCTTTTGAGCATTTTATTCATTGGAGAGCAACGTAGAGCACATGTCATAGGCCGCTGCCATACTTAGCTTATTTTTCAATTTTGAACTTGTTTTCTGAAGCAAAATTTTCTCTTTTTTTTACACTTTACAAAATGAAAACCTTCAGTAAAGTGAAAAATGATATAATACAAAAATATGTACATATGTTACAATGAACATATATCTCAATCAAAGTAGAGTTTTAGATGAAAACCATTGATCATGATTGACTGTATGTTTCCTTTTAGATCTTCAAGCTGGAAAACATTGCTCTCTTTAACCTTTGCTACTTTGAAAGGACCATCCAAGAAAGAATCAAACTTCAGATGGTGTCTTGGCTTGGATCTTTCAACATTCCACCTTAGGATAGAATCTCCAACTTTAAACTATCTAAACCTAGCTTTCTTGTCAAACCATCCCTTGATATCAAATTAGTGCTTCTAGAAGTCCTCATATGCTTGAGTCTTTTTCTCTTCTAGTTGTAGTACATGTGTTAAGCTAGTGTCAATTGGATTCTGCTCGAACTCATCCTCTATGTCTACCAACTTGAGGGCTGGACTTTCCAAGTGGATATGTAATACTACTTCTTTACGCACCATAGAATAAGGAGAGGTATTAATGGATTTTTTTATGGTGATCCTATCTACCCACAGAGCTTGTTCTAATAGTAGATGCCAACTCCTTTTGTTACCTTCTAATGATCTCCTCAAAATTCTTAGCAGATTTTTGTTAGTTTATTCTACTAATCTATTTCTTCGAGGTATTTTTATGGTGATGCCATACTTTCTAGCAAACTAAATGTATTTAGCTCCTATTAAAGTTGGTCCATTGTCACTTACTATAGCTTTTAGGACACAAAACCTTGTGATTAATATTTCCATGAAGTCTATTGCCACCTCTTGATCTAATTTCTTTGTGGGAATAGCCTCTACCCATCTGGTAAGATAATCTATGGTAGTAAAAATATATTTATGTCCTGCTGAAGAATTTGGATTAATAACCCCTATGAAGTCTAACTCCCATTTTTGGAAAGGCTCTTCAACCTGAATTGGCTTGAGGGGAAATGATGCATTCTTGGTTCTCCCCACATACCATTGGAATTCATCATAGGCTCTTGTAATCTTGAAGGTATCAGTGAAGATAGTAGGCCAATAATAACCTACCCTGATGATCTTCAAAGCTATAACCCTTCCTAAGAAGTGTCCACCAGATAATCCTCCATGGAATTCTTCAATGACCTTTTGTTTTTTATCATCCCTTAAGCATCTTAAGAGGACTCCATCAAGGTTTCTCTTGTATAGACCTTCTAGTAATAGAACATATTTCAAATATTTAAGCCTATATCTTCTCCTATATGATGGATTAATATTAGAATAACAAACTACAGTATAAAATTATTTGGTCATCTAATCAACCCAGTATGATTCTCCTAACTACAGTTCTTCAGTCTGATCTTATGCTACTAACTGATAGGTTGTCACTTTTACTATAACTATTGCTTCTGTCAAACTTTGGCATAAGGCTCTTTCTCTGACCAGCTTGGTAGGATGAATTTCTACATCATATTCTTGTATCTTAGTAATCCATCCAGCTCTCTTGTCTCCTACTTCACCTTGTAAAATGAAACTTCTGATATATGGATGAACTATGTATACCATTTTTTTACTTTGAACCAAGTATTGCCTAAATTTTTTCAATGACTTCATCATCACAAATACTTATTTCTCAATAAAATTGTACTTGACCTGGTACTCATGGAGAGTTTGACTCCAAAATAATATGGGGTGTTCTTCTCCTTCATCATTCTTCTAGGTGAGCACAGATGCATAGCTCTCTTCAGCTCCATAAGCACACAAAATGAAATCTTTGTTGAAGTCATAGTTCACTAGAACTAGAGCAGTGGCAATGGACTATTTGATGATCTCAAAGGATTATTTTCTCACTTCAATCCATTTGAAATTTGCATTCTTCTTCAGTAGTTTTGAGATAGGTTTCACCTTTTGAGAAAAATCTGAGATGAATTTTATGATAGATTTGGCCAAAGAAGGACTGCAAAGCTTTCTTGTTCATGGGTAATGGAAGAGCCAAGATTGATATAACTCTATCTGGATTAATCAACATTCATTATTTAAAGACAACATGGCCTAGAAAATTTCCCTCATGGACTAAAAATAATTACTTCTTTGGGTTGAGAGACCAAATTCTCGGTAATTTTTATACACTTGCTCTAAATATGCTAGGTGATCATGCTTATTATGTTAGAATACAATTATATCATCCAAGTAGATTAGAATGAATTTGTTGATCAGCTCTCCAAAATCATAATCCATTGCTCTCTAGAATGTGACCCCTACATTTGATAGACCAAAAGGCATCCTCTGATAGGCAAAAGTAACCCATTTGGTAGTGAATGTCATTTTAAATTGATATTCATCTTTGACTAGATCTGGTTGTAACCAGATAAATCATCTAAAAGTGAGAACCTCTTTGATCCTGTAATAATTTGCAATATCTTATCAATATGGGGGAGGGGATAGTGATATTTTAGTGATGTTTGATTGAGATTCCTAAAATCCACACACAAGAAAATTTCACCATTCATTTTCCTTACTGGGACCAAGTTAGCTACCCAGGTTGAATGCTTGATTGGATATATGATTTTAGACTTCAGTAGCTTTAACAGTTCTTCCCTCATTATGGATTCAATTATGGGCTTCACAGGTCTTTGTTTCTACCTGAAGGGTTTTGTATTTGGTTCTAGCTCAATTGTGTGTTGGATCACCTTCTTGTCATATACTTTAAGATCTTCATATGACCAAGCCACAATATCTTGGTATTTTAGGCATAGTATCTTGATATCCTCCTCTTCTTCTAAAGAACATTGGACTCCAACTTTGAGCTTCTTTTCTTTTTCAATATCAATTTCCTTGTAAATATTATCATTGATATCCATGGATTTGATATTTTTCCTATCTTCGTTGTCAAATAAACTATCTAGAGTGACCAACCCTCTAGGGATATGATTGTTCTTTAGCTGTATGACATATTTTTGGTCTATATTTTCTAGAATTTCCTCTTGAACAATAGATAGACATGCTTCCCTTACTAGGAAATCAATGATTTGTTCATCACTTTCAAAAACTTGCTAGAGGATCTTCTCATCTGGTCCTGTAGGCCTGAAAATCATTTTTATTCTTGTATTTTGTCTCCTATATTTGCATATGGATTGAAATTTGCTCCCCTTACTACCAAGGAGTCATCCAAAGTGTTTTATTGTAGCACCCTAAAATTGGCGCAATAAACCTTAGCAAATAATTAAAATTACTTTAGTAATAATTCAAATTCAAATTTTAACCCCAAACGCCCGTTAACCGCCTGTTAAACCGCTTCCCTTGTTTTCCATGCCATTTTTAGGATTTGTTGTGACCGTTGGACGATATCATCGTCGATCAGACGATATCACCTCAGATCGAATGAATTCGTCTAGAGAAGAACGTCCAGACGATTTCATCCCAAAACTAATTTTTCATAATTAGCTTATGTTTCAACGGCGTCTCTAACTTGGGCAAAAGCGTGTCTGCACCGTTAGAGACCTCCCCCATTGGAGATCTCCCAAATTGGGATGATCTCCAACCTCCCAACCTCCTTCCTATGCCTATTTAATCTTAGGCCCTCCCCTTGACATTCCCCTGGCTGAATTTTACTGTACTTCGAGTTTTACATGCATTAGAATGTCTTAGACTACTATTTGCCTTTGTCCCTTTTCAAATTTTCTTGCAGGAACTTTGTCATTTTTTAGTCGAAGCAAGCTCAGATCGTCGTAGATGATCCTGTACAATCTCGGACGATCACGCCCCAATTCGAGACGATTTCGTACTCTACAGACGATTTCGACTGTAGTCAACATTGGGGGCAATTAGTGCCCAAAGTTTGCACTTTTCTCTTTTTGTCTGCTATTTCATTCTGCATTTAGATCAGTTTATTGTTATTTTATTACTATTCTGCATTTTGGAGTTCACCCATATAGCTTAAGTGCATGATAAGATCATAATTTGTCATTAGAATACTATAATTTACTTGAATTTCTATTCGTAATTATCATTTTAGTATCTATATTGTCATTTTACATCATTTTCCTCTATTAGTATAGCTGCATTTTCTGTATTCTGTGTCTATTTCTCTGATTGTAGGTCTCTGACGAATTCGTCTGACGAATTCGTCAGATCTCAGATGATCTTGTCTGATTTCAGACGATCCTGTCAGATCAGAGGCGATCTTGACTGCTTCAAAAATTAGAACCTCCATCAGACATCCGGATCAGGTATGGATTTTTTCTAATCTAGTATATTTTCTGTATTCTCTATTTAAATCTATTTTCTGTATTCATTTAAATTTGCATTTCATATAGAATAGTTTAGATTCATTTGGCCAAACCTAGGATTTGAATGATTAAAGGTAAAATTGAACACATCAAACACATTCCCAACCTAGGCGTGGAGACTGCCACTAAACGTTTCCTGGTGAACCCCACCATCCATCAAAAAATCACCTTAATACCCCTCCCCGAGAGGCGGGACATCAGTCCGAGGTATTGTCCCATCCTTTTCGCATCCCCCTTCCGGGCACGGATCCTATAGCCTGAAGGTAAGGGTGCGAAAAATTTGGAGCGATACATTTTGGTGAACCCGACGTGAATAACATAGGCATCTTTCTGATTCAAAAATATAAAAAAAAAATAAAAATATATATATATGTATACAAAAAAAAAAAGTAGCAAAATCATCATTTCAAGTTTGTATGTTTTAGATTCAATTCTAAATAATAGATACTAAATATTACTTTTAGAAGTACTAAAGAAACCATGAGTTTTTACTCAAATCAATATGAGCCCATCAGTAATGTTGGAAGAATTCAGCTAAATACATTTGTTGATTATGACCAACCTCATCCCTATTCAACACCACCTCCATCACACTTTTCTCATTTTTCATCCTTACCCCAACAGGACAATCCCTTTGCCAATCCTCTTCATAATGATATTATCTATTCTCCCATATATCCATATTATGTCTATCGATCCACATACAATCCTCCTCCACCATTTCAATATTCTTCTTTCAATACAACACATCCATTTCAACAAGAAAATACTTATTCTTCCAATTCTACCATGCACTCACCTCATACTTCGCAATCTTCCTGTCATCATTCTACCCATAATAAAGAAAGTAGAGGTGAGAAACCATTAGGCCCTTTTATGACTGAATTCCTAAGGCACTTATCAAAAACCTCTCGAAAACCTTCATCACGTAAATTTACTAAGCTCAATCAACCAATGGATATAATTCTCAAGTATTTACTTGACACAAATAGGATTGAACTCCCTTCCATAAGACAACCTGATACCACAACAGATTGGTTTAAACCTGAGCTACATTGTGAATATCATAGAGTGGATGGACATATGACACAAAAATGTAAAGATTTAAGATGTGCAATTCAAGATTTGATTGATGAGGGTCTTTTTAATATAAAGGAATTACAATCTACAACTCGATTATAAATCTCCAAGTAAACAATCAAACTCCTACACAACAAATACCAATAATCAATCAAGACATGGGGATCTCCCAAGAACCCCTATTCAATTATCAACAACAAGAAACCAATCAAATATTGCATGTTAATGTGTCCCATCATGATGATATTATTAATATTGTAACAAAAACTACAAATGAGCAACCTCAAGTTCAATCAACTCAATCTGATATTCAAGATATGGATTCCTCATTTGACCAACCTTCAAAACTATCTTTGGCTCTAGAGAATGATCCAAAATGGAATGTAAGCATAGAAAGCTTATCTTTAAAATCAAAATCTCAATTTGAAGTCCACTTTGATAGCCAACAACAAGTGATTAACCCTCAAGCAAAGATATCCCTTTTAGAAGTATCACAAAGTTCTCATAAGGAAACATTGTTCAAAACATCTAGCCAACAATTTGTTCCTCATGATATTTTCCCTAAGGACATAATTAATGGTGTAAACCCTCTTGAGGTTAATCATATTTCATTCTATGATGAGGATATTCCTTCCTCTACTCCACAAGAAGACTCATCTCTTTACATTACAGGATCTAGTAAAGAAATACTTGTTAAAACTATCATGGTAGATAATGGCTCCTCTCTTAATTTATGCACTTATCAATTATTCCAAAAACTCAAAATAAAGGAAGAAGATCTTAATGAATCAAATGTTATTATAAAATCTTTTAACAATGAAATTCAAGAAACATCAAGTTCTATACATTCTCCATTGTCACAATTACCTTCTATTTCTCACTTTTCTTCATCCATATATGATCATCCTTGTTTACCAAATAACACTCATGCATATCTTTCACATATACTTTCTCCATCTTATCAAGACTTGGATTATAGTAATAAGAATGAAGAACTTTCTTATCCTTCTGATATTTTATTTTGTAATATGATCAATTTTACACATATAAAAGTCAAATATTTTGCTACATTATTCTACATTATAACAAAGCTTTTGTTATCGCTACCTTTTATTCATCACCTTTTGTTCTTACCTTCACCACAACCAAATTATCCTTCAAAACCTCCTTTGATTTTGAAGCAACCTTAGACATGCTATACTCAAATAACCTTGTATAATGTATATAGATCATCTTGTATATACCACCAATTCCTCATCTAAAAATTAATATAAAAATAAAAAAATTTCAAAAAAAAAACAATCACATTGTTTATTCTCTCAATTCATCAATTAAAATCAAAATATAAAAACATCAAAATCATCAAAATCTTCAAAAACATTTCTTTTATTTTTGTACCTCTCAAATTGTGAAGTATTGCAGTTATATTTTCATATTATTTTGGATAAATTAGCATTTATTTGGAATCCCTCACATTTCATAATACATGAATAAATATCTTGATTTTATTTGTTATGATTATTAATCTCTCTTATATCAAAGTCCACATTTGAATTAAATAAAGTTTTGAGCATAGAGAACTGATCTTGTTATTTACTTGAACCAAGTATATCTTTTCACATTAAAATGATTTCATTGCACATTCGATACTATGCTACATAGTAGAAATGGTTTCTTGAGCGAAAAGTTTCCCCTGCTATCCTATCATGCACATGGTCTAGAATCTTTGAGAGTTGACAAAAGGACAAGCTCACCCCTACCCTGAATAAAAATCCCTTGCTCTACAGCTAATCCGAGCAAGTATCCCTAACATAGGAAGAAAAGAAAATTCAAAAAAAAGAGAAAAGAGAAAAAGAAGGTTATTTTGAATCATAACAGCAATATTTCAGCATTATCTCAAATATCAAAGCAAAAATACAAAAAAAAAAATACAAAAAAAAAAAGAGAAGAAAAAAAACAAAGAAAGGAAAAGCAAAAGCAAAAGCAAATAAAATCCCTTTCCCTACCCATTGAAAAGAAAAGAAGGGTTGATGAGCTTGAATCCCCGGAATTCTCAATTATTCGAAAACCGTGAGGTAAGCCCCATAACAAGTGGTTTGTGCCCAACCCGCTTGGCCTTGGGTAACTCCTAGCATGGTGATATGTCTATCACATTAGCGACCTTCTTTTGTATAGACCTATGTCTGCTTATGGATTAGCTAGCTCTTGATAACCCAACTTACATAGTAGTCTGGTACGGTTATATGCATCTAAATCATGGTTAATGAACACTTATTTGGTTAATTCAAATCACTTGTATCAAATTATCTTGCTCAAAACTGGTAAATGAACAATACAATCGCACACACATTTGTATTTGAGAGATTTTGTATCATTATGATAAATCAAGATTGGTAATGAACTCACATTTGCACATGAGGATTCCTTATAAATCTACATTTCTCTTTGAGATAATTTAAAATATTTCTGTAACTCTTTTCGGAATAATTTTATCCTTTTATTTCAGAATTCTTGTTTTCTATAAGAGCAATTACATACATCTTCTCACAAAATCTCAAAAATAATTTCAAACAAAATTTTCATATTATTATTTTTCTGTTTATCAAAGGTCAAAAATGCATCTTGCAATAAAACCAACAATCTATTTTCTTCTTTGGATTTCGCGATGATGGTATAAGTCTATACCTATAATTCTATGCCTAGCGCAAACCATCGTTCTAATTTTCTTTTCCATTTATTTTAAAACAAAATTCATCAAAACATGTGACTTGCATCATTATGTTACACAATTATGCTTTACAAACAAACAAACACTTATTCTATTTCATGACATTATGTTCAAATTCAGTTTTTGCAACCATGGTATAAATTCTAAGGAATTGTTCAAAATTTTATCACACTTAGGAATTTATGCCTAGCAAAATCATATTTCTTTTCGTATTTCATGCATACTATTTTTATGAAAATCTGAAAACAAATCATCAAACCATCATTATCTCCATCATTACAACACCAAGTCTTAAGACAGTCTCTTAAGCACTCTTTTACTTTTAACAATATTTCTATACTGGGATTAGCTTGACGACCGAGTGAGCGGTGACTCCATGAAATGGTCTATAATAGCGACAATGTCCTTTGAAATTATTGTTAGAAGTCCCTTTTATTTTTTATCAAATCACACCACAACCACCAATTGTTTACATCAGATTATTTCATTTAAAATCTTACAAAGCATGACATCAAAATTATAATATTTCAAAACGACATAATTACATGAATCCTCAATCCAATAAGCAAACAATTCAAACATTAAAGCATCATAAAAACATATGAACAAGTCATATCATCAAAAATATCATCAGAGAAAATGAATAGTAAAAATGAATTAGGGTTTTACCCTATTTTCTTAATTTTATTCAAAACAATTAACAACATTTTAAATTTTGCTTTTTCGCGTTTTTACCTCAAACGTTCGATTTGGGTAAAAACACGGAGGGGGCACCATAGTAAGCATTCGTACGATTCGACCTAGAATCGTCGCCTAAAAATGGGAATAATTTTTGCTTTCTCGTAGATCGAGAAGAACTCATCTTTAACGCATTTTCTTCAAAAAATTCGCTAAAGAGGGGGCAAAATGTAGCACCCTAAAATTGGCACAGTAAACCTTAGCAAATAATTAAAATTACTTTAGTAATAATTCAAATTCAAATTTTAACCCCAAACCCGTTAACCGCCTGTTAAACCACTTTCCTTGTTTTTCATGCCATTTTTAGGATTTGTTGTGACCGTTGGACGATATCGTCGCCGATCAGACGATATCGCCTCAGATCGGACGAATTCGTCTGGAGAAGAACGTCCAGACGATTTCGTCCCAAAACTAATTTTTCATAATTAGCTTCTGTTCCAACAACTTCTCTAACTCGGGCAAAGACGCGTCTGCACCGTTAGAGTCTCCTCCATTGGAGATCTCCCAAATTGGGATGATCCCCAACCTCCCAACCTCCTTCCTATGCCTATTTAATCTTAGGCCCTCCCCTTGACATTCCCCTGGCTGAATTTTTCTACACTTCGAGTTTTACATGCATTAGAATATCTTAGACTATTATTTGCCTTTGTCCCTTTTCAAATTTTCTTGCAGGAACTTTGTCATTTTTCAGCCGGAGCAAGCTCAGATCGTCGCAGACGATCCTGTACAATCTCGGACGATCACGCCCCAATTCGAGATGATTTCGCACTCTACAGACGATTTCGACTGCAGTCAACATTGGGGGCAATTGGTGCCCGAGTTTGCACTTTTCTCTTTTGTCGCTTGTTTCATTCTGCATTTAGATCAGTTTATTGTTATTTTTTGCTATTCTGCATTTTGGAGTTCACCCATATAGCTTAAGTGCATGATAAGATCATAATTTGTCATTAGAATACTATAATTTACTTGAATTTCTATTCGTAATTATCGTTTTAGTATCTATATTGTCATTTTACATCATTTCCCTCTGTTAGTATAGCTGCATTTTCTGTATTCTGTGTCTATTTCTCTGATTGTAGGTCTCTGACGAATTCGTCAGATCTCAGATGATCCTGTCTGATTTCAGATGATCCTGTCAGATCAGAGGCGATCTTGACTGCTTCAAAAATCAGAACCTCCATCAGACATCCGGATCAGGTATGGCTTTTTTCTAATCTAGTATATTTCTTGTATTCTCTGTTTAAATCTATTTTTGTATTCATTTAAATCTGCATTTCATATAGAACAGTTTAGATTCATTTGGCCAAACCTAGGATTTGAATGATTAAAGGTAAAATTGAACACATCAAACACATTCCCAACCTAGGCGTGGAGACTGCCACTAAACGTTTCCTGGTGAACCCCACCATCCATCAAAAAATCACCTTAATACCCCTCCCCCGAGAGGTGGGACCTTCAAAGGGCCTCTCAGTCCGAGGTATTGTCCCATCCTTCTCGCATCCCCCTTTCGGGCACGGATCCTTTAGCCTGAAGGTAAGGGTGCAAAAAATTTGGAACGATACATTTATATTCAGGGAACATAATTAATATTTAGGGCATCAAAGGATTCCATCAAATATCATACCCTATTTCTATATACCTTCAGGTAATGGTGCTTACTACTGCATCTCTCTCTTACCTGGTTAAAAATTAGTTTAGAGTCACCATATATATTCAGTATTTTGATGCCCATACTCTTGGCCTGTATTAGTCCGAGGCACAAAGCCTCATACTCTATAGCATTGTTGGTACAAGACCAAGTCAATCTGTATGTGAAACTCTTTGCACCTTTTAACTGAGATTGCAACAATACACCAACATCAACTCCATTTTTGCATCTTGCACCATCAAAGTGCATGGTCCAAGTCTTTGTCTCTCTTAATGACTGATTGGATATGGCAAGGACTCTTTTATCTATTTCTAAGGAAATGCTATATGTACCCATGCATGTTCCAAACTGACTGTAATATTCTTTGAATGGCAATTTATATTCAATCTCTAGTTTTTCAAAACATTCCACCTGTTGGAACTCATCCAGAGGAGTTAGATTACACATGTTGTCTTCAAATTTTTCAATATGGTAAGACACGGGTTTCTTTGGTGTAATCCTTATTCTCTTTTCCTTAAATGGAATCACCATGCTGGAGTAATCCATGTACATACATCCTCCCAATTTTGCATTGAATTCTCTCAAAAGACACAAGCTGAAATAAGGCTCTAGATCTACCACAACTATTTCTTACACAATGGTTACCTCTGGAGCTCTATGCAACCTCATCAAAACATCCTTTATCATCCCTATTGTTTTCACTTGGGTTCCATCCAATTGTAAAACTCTAGGACAAGACTTGGTATACTCCATTCCCATCTCTTCACAGACTAATTTTGGCATAACTGTAGTGGAAGCCCCTGAGTCAATCATGCAATTATGGATAATCCACACCTCTATCCTCAAATAAATATAAAAGGAGGGGTTTGTTCTTAAAAACAATAGGAGACATCTTATCTTTTCCAAAGGGTATGTTGAGGATTGTAGTAGCCTGCTTTTCTTGAGGATATTTGCTTAATGAAGCCTTTAGTAGGTCTATTTGGCTAGGGATAAAGAGAGTATCATAAAGGCTAGCCTTTGAGGGTATTATTTTCATCTCCTCTACAATATTATACTTTGATTTTATTGAAGAGGAACTTTCAAAATTTCTCTCTGGCTCACCATACTTCCTTTTGTACTTTTGGGTGGCCTCAATCCTTTACCTCTTGGTTATGGAGGGAAATCTAAGCTTTTCTTAAGCTTCACTCTTGGATATCATCCCTTATTTGTCATTTTATTTGTCATATATTTTAGGGAAACTAACTTCTTTTTCTTGGCCCTTGGGCACCATATCCCTCTTTTATTTTGCTTGAGGAATAGGGAAAATATTGTTACCTTGAGGGGGAGTATCTTTCTTCTTTTGGGAAGGGACTTGAAACTGACCCATCTTTTGTGGATCAACCTGTAAGGTTTTCTTTTCCGATCTTGTCATAACTACAATGGGTCCTTCATCTGGATCTTGTCTAACTATGATCTGGTTTGGTTGCCATAGCATATTGATCCTACCCTTCTGATTCCTCTCAGCCTTTTCCATAGCCTGCTGCACATGGTGTTGGTACATGACACATGATTCTGAATCATGGGGATCATTGCATACAAGACACCACACATTTACCAAACTTATCTCAGAGGAACACCCTGGGTCTTCCTGCATTGAATTTACTTTGATTCTTGTGCTATTATCGGTACCAGGTTTCTGGTCCCTATTAACATAAGAAAATATTCTTTGTTGAGATCTCTCTATCTCTCTTTTTTTCATTGAGCTCATCTTGTTACTAAACGTTTTAAGAGCATTCAGTATATCAAGAAGCGTAGCGGATTCCTAGGATGTTTGAACAGGAAGTGGTGGAAAAGGAACTACATAGATGATACTTTGAGGTGAGGAATGGGGGTCATCTAAGGAAGTCAGGATGATAATAAAGAAGGATCCATATAAGAAGATGTGGTTGTCTGGTTCTAAACATTGGGAATTTTTGAACAATAAGGCATGACAGTTTTAGGGGTAATCTTCCCATATTGATAAGAGTATTTTCAGCTTGGACAACTACATTGTAGACTTGGGGGAAAGTACATATTCTTGACTATTGGGTTTATAAATCCAATTCAAATCCAAGGGCTCTAATGTAGTACATGAAAGCAAGGGTTGCAACTAGCCTAGCTTCAAGTGGAATTCTTTTCCAGGATCTACTAAATCTTAGGTTAAAATCTAAAACAGACTCTTTTTTATGCTTTTGCATGGATGTAATTTGGTTGAGGAGGGAAAAGGGATCAACAAACTCATTGAACTCTTCTACAAAGGGCTCTACTAATGCTTCCCATGATGTAATGGTATTATCTTCTAAAGTCCTAAACTAGTGTAGAATCTTCCCTCTAAAGGATAGGGTTAGGATTATGATGATAACATCCTCATTTTTTATGTTATGGATGGCTGCTAGATTCAAAATATCTTGACAATGTTCATATGCAGTATTTCCTAATCCATCATATGTGGGAATGGCTTTAGTTATAGCCTAAGAAATATCATGCATATGATCTAATATTAGGGGACCAGTTGTATTCTAGCTAGGATATTTTTGTAGGGGCAGATTAGGGGGTACATTTTGAGACATATTTACTTGGGTACTTGTTGCTGGAGGTGGCCTTAGGGGCCCTGTAACAGGTTGCTCAGGAGGATTTTCGCCTGAGTGAAAATCTTGATTCAAATATCTTATGACAGTATATCCTCTAAAATGGAGCTTGTAGTAGATGAAATAACTAGGGTTATTCCTTGTAGATGACCTAGTATTCATGAAAAACTACAAGCTATAGGGATGGCTTTTTTGTTTTCTTGCATTCAGGGATTTTCTAGGTAAATTTACTGCTCACCGCTTAACAAGGTCAAGACAATTCACCAAATATTGATTCCTTCGGGGGGATACAAAAAATAAAGAAATGAGTGGGTTAACTAGTGTTTCTCATAAAAAGGTCCCACCAGGCATGCCAAATTATTGGGATTCAAATTGACATCAAGTAAAACTTGATACTACGACTGTCTATCTTCCAATTTTATGATTAGGCTTGCACCCACTAGTCATAGCTCAGAACACAACATTGGATGGGCTAAATATCACTCCAACCCAACCTCCAGAGTAGGTTGGTTCCTTTTCAACTAATAGGGTGTTGACTCAATTAAGTTCAGTAATTGTTTAAGAGATAGGGTTAGAAAGGGGTTTAGGATTAAGAAATTATGACTGAAACAGTGGCCAAATAGAGCTAACAGCATAGGTACCCATAGGGAAGATCTTTCAATAAATCATTTCAAGTGTCCCACACTTGAGATTAACAACACCTAGAAAAAAGGTATCTTCATCAAGAAAACATAAAACAAAGACATACTCCAAGAAGCTATTTCAATATCCACAATACTAATAATCCAATATAGTAGAATAAGATTAGTATCTAGACTTAAGATAAAATAACTTGCAAGTATTAGATTCAATTATGAAGAAAATTCAATTGCTCTAAAGATAGTAATTCGATATTAGTAAACTAACCATAGAAGCATTGACAAAAAAGTAATTAAAACTTGAATCTCTCAAAATAAATATTGAAGACACCAGTTTTCGAGTCAAAAATCCAAGTAATGTTCCTTCTATTAATTTGTAAAATATGTTACATAGTAGGGCAATAAAACACTCTAGATTCGACCCTAAAAATCGAGGGTTCGACCTCTATTAATAGTTTTTATAGTGAAAGAAGAAGATGGAACATTACAAGGATAGAATCATGATAGATCAGTAGAATGATGTGGTGGCATTATTTCATTCACCTTTGAAGTCCAGGAAATTCGTGTGTTGTCGCTCACCACAGTATTTTGACTCTACAACTTGCTCACTGTGCAATGTTAGTTAGGCTCCTAGTTGTTAGATTCTAGATCTAAGCCATCTATATTTCTTGGGAACTTCATCTGGTCATCGATCTGCAACTACCTGAGTTCTTAGTTCTTGGCTTCATGGATGCTTTGCTTGCCTATTTGAATCAACTGGTTCTCATCTACAAAGACCTCATTTTTTTATCCCTGATAAAATATCAGTATGATATTAATCGTTGATTCACCCATGAACGGCTATGATTAAATCTTGGCAATGCTTTGAGATGAGCATTATGGAACATGTCGCTAGGCAGCTCTTTAAAGAAGCTTGCGGATTGAATTGATCGCGTTGACCAGTAGCATGGAGCACATCAAGAAATATATTATAACTTGAGCAGAATAGAGCATGTCTCCAGGCCGCTCCCTTTTATTCTTAAATTAATTTAATCCACTTTCGTATTTGCAACATAGAACATTTTATTTATAGCCCGCTCCTCGAAATCTGCTCCTAAGTTTTGACCAAATCTGACCGTGAAATATATTATGTTGCCAGGTCACTCGATAAAGAGTGCAAAATGATGTTTCATGAGAGTATGCCCTATGTCACTTCCTTATGTTCCATTTTGGGCATCTTGACCTCTTTGACCAATGATGTGGAGCATGTGTTTTGTTTCGCTCTAAAATGAACGTGGACCTCAATGACATGGAATACATCAAAATTTAGCCACTTATTTGCATGGGTTGGTACAATGTGTGCTAGGTTGTTATTTGGAGAATGTTGATGTTAGCTTTGACCTGAATTGATAGCGGTATGGAACATATGTGCTATATTGCTGGAAAATGCACTAAGTGTTGAGCGGTTGGGAACATCTATGTTGCACAGCTACAAAATGTACTAAGTTTTGAGCGGCTAGGAACATCTTCACTGCCTTAGCAAAATATATCTTATTCTTTTCTACTAAAATGGTCACAATACAATTTTTTTGCTCTGCCAGCGACGTGGAACATCCTGCACTGGGCCACTTGAAAACACAGCGGTTAGGAGCATCTTCATACCTTAGAAAATATTTTCAAAATTTTTCTAAGGATGTGGCTATTTTTGACCTACAATTATCACCATGTCCACCATCCTTTACATCTACACTTGCTCGAATAGCTTTAAATATCCCACATCTTACCTCTTTGAATTTTGAGCTCCTACGATAAATATATTGAAAATTTAAAAAATGGTAGGCATTAGAATTTATTTTTTCAATTGGTTATATGGGATTGAAATGGGCCTCACCCATATTAGATCATCACCATATAGTGGTATTATAACAAAGCTTGGATATTATCCATGTATCGCTTGTCAAGATTTGAACCTTGGTTTCCTCCTTGAATGTTGAGAAATTTTACTAGTTGAGTTAATGCCACTTGATAGGCATTATAATTTATTATAACTGCTATATTTATTTATTATTATTATTTTATTTTTTATTTTCTATATATATATGTGTGTGTGTGTGTGTGTATTATGCATGTTTCTCTCCTTTCCTATGTTTTAAATAGTCTAGTGTCTTTTGGTAATTTTCTCTTCTCAAACAAAATTTTATAATTTTTGGTTTTTGTGTGTATTTTTCGATAATTTTCTACGTTTTTAAACCATTTTTTGGCCTTCCTCTATGTTTTTTGGTCATCTATATTTTTTGACAATAATCTACACTTTCCAACAACTTTCATTATTTTCCAGTAATTTTTTATGGCTTATTTTTTATTGGTTACTCTTAAACATAAAAATAAACTCGAATGCTTAAAGAAAATAAAATGAATCTTGTATTAATCTATATTTTTAGTGATAGAAAGAGTCCTCTTGAGAGGATATTTATAGATGATACAAAGATTACAAATTGGGGGTATGATTCCCCTCTTTTCAACAAATAATGTTTCTGGGTGCAATGTGAAGATTTTCATACCAACACATTGTTGGGGGAGCAGGTTTTTCTACGACCACTACATGAGAGTTTGATCTTGAACCTTTTTTTGTCCTCGCATCCTGTGACCTACATATAAAAAAATAAAAGTGAATCAATAGCATATGAGGGTTCCACCAAGGTTGGACCCATATTCAATCTGAAAATGCAAAACTAAATCGAAAATAGATGCTTGCATGTAGTGTTTGAGATCTAAACTAACAAATGCAATATAAATGTATAGATCTAATCTAAAATACACAAAAACTACGAAAGCAATCACCTGACCGAGGTCATCTCGGGTCAAGATGATTTATGTCTACGAACCATATTGGGGTGATACGATCGCACAAGTCTATGCCTCGATGTAACCAGGTTCACACAGTATTTTGGGTGATGCAGGATTTTTTTGATAGATTTTCATGAGCATGAAGGTAAGCGAGGAGGTGTATATGATAAATGGAGTAGCATGAGTGATCGTGTGAGGGAGAGGAATATGGCTTCAAATCATAGATGGTAATCCACTGGTATCTATTTGGAAGTAAAAGAACCTGGAAAATTTGTTTAATAGCACTTCGTGGCTTTGGAATAAGAAATCATGGATCTTAAACAAATGGGAGGTGGAACCATTTTATGGGCCTCTTATCCAGAGGTAAATGTGGCAAGTTTCAATCAGGGAGAGTCTGATTAGCTGCCACTAAATAACTATAGGTGGTAGGTGAAATTGTTGCCTGTAGGTCGATTAGCACCAATGCGAAATCAAGCACGACATTGACAGGCAGTTCTGACTGCCCATTATTTTTTTATTTTTTATTTTGTGTGACCCTCTTGGGTCAATATTATTATGACCCTAAGACTATCTCGGATCAAGAAAATTAAGCTTCCCATGGGTAAATTTGCCTGTTTTTGAAGAAAATCATTGAATTAGCCCTAAGGCTACCCAAGGTGGGTTGCGTGAGTTAAAAATGAGGCTTTTTAGGAATCTTCTTGAGATGATGTATTTTAGGTGTCAACACACTCCTAAGTCAATCTACCTAGATCTTATGGTTAAGAAAGCTCGTCAAGAATTTAATGTTTTACTTTTTCAATATTTCTTCCTTGATAGAAAGTTTAAAAGGGAAACTTTATTTCAAAAATCTCGATCGATACTTTTTGAAGTGGAACTTTTTAAATATCATACAAAATTTCGACATTTCTTTTAGTGGAACTTCTAAATCTTCCTTAAAACTTTCAACATTCTACTTGGTGGAACTTTTAGAAAACTTCCAATTTAGATATTCTCAAAACTCCTAATCAAAACTTTTTAAACTTTCAATTTTAGATTTTCTCAAAACTTTCAATTTTCTACCTCTAAATTTTTTTGGTCCAGACAGCTTGGACAACTTATGGAAAACAAGCACTTTTGGATCTCAAACCTTCTCTAAACATAGGCAAAGTTATACTCTTTAAAAATATATTTTTGAGCCGCATCGAATGGAAGTAATTTCATAAATTTTTTCTAAGTATTGAAGGAGATATAGGGGTCAAAAATGAAGCCATTTGTGTTGCCAAGGGGAAATCCAAGTCTATAGTGCCTAAATTTAAACATGTTTGGGGTACTAAGGCTATGGGAACATAGGCATGTGGGTACTCATTGGAAAGCTTATTCTGAGTCTGATCTTATAGGAGAAGTTGTTTTCCATTTTAAAGAGTTTACCATATAGAACAATAGCAACAAATATCAGAACAAGTTCAAAGCATTGCATAAATTGGGCATCCATGACCATGAAATTTTAACTTAGGACCAGGATTTTTTGGATGGTTAAGTATTATGCACAAGCCAAAGAAAACAAGAGAGATAATCACCAAAATTTAAAAAAAGTGGATCCCTAGTCCATGTAGACTGGGGCGTGTTGTGCGAGCATAGCAACAATATCATGATAGTGCATTGGCCATTGTATTCTCCTTTTCTTTTTTATATGTGGCCACATAATCATAGCCCAATAATTTAGATACCCATATTTGTTGGTTAGGGATGGCTACCCTTTGTTCCAAGAAGTACTTAAGACTTTGATGGTTGGTTTTGATTGAAAAGTGATGCCCAATGAGATAGAGCTGTCAATGATTGACCGTATGTGTAATAGCTTTTCATAAGTATATTTGTCCATATATTATCCTAAAAGTGCTATGTTAGTGAGGCCCAATGCTCTTCCTTCTTTCATCAAATTTACCTTAATTCCATTGCCAGAAGCATCACTTTCAATTACAAAAGGTTTATAAAAATCATGCATTACTAACATTGAGGTGGTTGTCATAGCTTGCTTTAATTCCTTGAAAGATTTATCCATTGATTTTGACCAAATAAAGTAATTCTTTCTCAACATGGTCATAAAATAAGTCACTATCTTTCCATAATTCTACATAAATTTATGATAATATCTAGAGTCCTAAAATTCCTCAAAGTCCATTTAGGGTTTGAGGCTTTGGCCATTCTTGAAAAACCTAAATATTTTTAGGATATACTTAACTCCATCGTTGCTGACAATGTGACCCAAATATTCTACTTCTTGCAACCCAAAATAACACTTTGACCTCTTGGCATTAATCTAATTTTTAGACAAAAGTTGTCAGGTTTGATTCAAATGTTGGACATGCTCCTCCCAAGAATGATTTTAAATCAAAATACCATCAAAGACTACTATAATGATTTTGTGAAAGGTCAACCAAAATGGATTTCATTAAACCCTAAAAAGTGGAAGGTGCACTGGTCAAACCAAATGGCATAACCAAGAATTCATAGTTCCTTTGTGAGTCCTAAATGCAATTTTAGGAATATCTTCATCCTTGATTTGAATTTTATGGTGTCCTAATATTAAATCCAATTTTGAAAATATTGAGCACCATATAACTCATCTAGCTCATAAATTACTAGAATGATAAATTTATCTTTAATAGTTATTTTATTGTTTCTATGAAATTGACACATAAACACCAAGACCCATCAGTTTTTTGTACCAAAAATGGAGAAGAATAGGAACTAATAGTTTTTTGGATATATGGATACTAATAAGGATAGACATTTGGAGGATGACTATCTGGAATAAGTTGAATAACATGGTTTTGAGGACAATGAGGGAGTACTCTTTTGAATTTCTCAAAGACTACATGTTTTTGCACTAAAAGTTGCAATTCATTCTGATTGTCCTTATCCCCATCATCTGGAGCTTGTATAGCAAATAGTCTTGCCATAACTCCAAGGGATGACTTTTTCAATAGTTTCTCCATATTATGAGATGAAATTTTTGATAAGCCTTGGCCTTCATGCCCCACAAGGTGTACTCGATTCCCTATTGGTTGAATTTGTTGGACATTTTGAGTAGATAAGTTGTCATTGATGTCAAGAGTGAGTGGTCATTGATGTCAAGAGTGAGTGGTCATTGATGTCAAGATTTTAGCACCAGTCAGTGGTAGTTTTAGTGGGCAGCATCAGTTTTAGGTTCTCCAGTTTCAGTTGATCAAGACCCGGTTTTAGGAAGTTAGATGAGGTCTAAAGTGCAAAAAGCCCAAGTGAATAATATTATAATATTTTTTTATAATATTATAAAGGGAAGTTTTAAATTAATTATAAATTAATTAATATAATTTTTATTATAAATTAATTTCTAATTTAATTTACTTAAGTTATTTAAATTAATTATTAATTAATTTTGATGTTAGTTATAAGATTAATTTATATTAATTTTTAACTAGCCCTAAGGAGGTTTATTAAAATTAATTTGAAATTCGAATTCAAATTTCTAGCACCGATGTGGGAAGAACATTTATCATGTGTATAAAAGGGGGATTACCCACCTTACCAAAACCCCCCAATGCTTTCGAATAATATCATATGCTATGCGAATTTCATGTGAATTGTGTGTGCAACAAAGAGTTTTTAATTTTTAAAAAGTGCTAAGAGGAGGTGAGATCATATCATTCACCAAGGAGGAAGCCTTGGTCACCAACCGCTGGTAGCGCAGTTGGCAACAACGGCAGTGGAAAGGCATTAGGGTAGCGACAAGCGCATGTTCGAATCCCCGTGGGAGATCATTTTGTTTTTGTTGGAAAACATGGTGAAGTAAGGTTGAAAGGGAAGGAAGGTTGACTTCCTTCACATGGGTGTCTCTAGCTGACATGGTGGGCTACAAAGCACTAAGGCTCTTAGCGCTTGGGGAGACGGCGGATCGAATCATGTTGAAACCCTTTTTGGGGAATAATAAGGTATGCATTAAAGTTTTAGTGCCGAAATTGTCGAAGAAGGTTGTTGAGGTTTTGAAAATTAATTTTTGCGTATTTTATTTGGTATATGAGGTTTTTGGGGAGGTATAAGGTTATTGCAAAATAAATTTTTGGTATTATTTGCTTTAGAGTTTGAAAATGAAATAAAGGTGTTTTAGAAATATTAGTTGTGGTTTTTGTGTTGTTGGATAGTATTTTAAGTTGGAGATTATAAGATGTATTCAAGTAATCATTTTTGTGCATGACTTGATGAATGTTAATTACGAGTAGGAGAAACAAGGTGTATTTGAGCTTTGAGTATTATTGTGTCTAAGGAATATTTTGAGAAAGTGTTGGAGTGGTATTTTGTCATCTAACCATTGAAATTGGAAAGAAGGAAATTGTGATTTAGACAAGTTTTCCAAGGGCACTTCTACATCAAACAAAATGTATGGGCATATTCTTTCTAGTGAGTGATTGTTGAATGTTGTGAATGCTAAGTTGGAGTGAAAAGGATTTGGTTAAGGTTTTCCTTGTTGAGTGTGTTGAATTAATGCTTTAAGGTTTTCTAGAATAAAGAGTTGTTGATAAAACCTTGTTTTATAAGCATTGTTATTGAAGTGAGTGAAGAACTTGAACTAGGGTTTGAAAAGATCATGAGTATCATTTTTATGTGAAGATTGTTTTATAAGCATTATTGTTAAAGTGAATGGTTGAGTGAAGAACTTGAACTAGGATTTGAAAAAAACATTATTATCATTGTTATGTGAGATTGGTTGATAAGCATTGTTGAAAATATTTGAGTGAGTGTTCATATGCTTGGACTAGGTTTTGTGAACAAGGATTATTTTATTGAGTGATTGGTTGAGTAGAGTTGGTTGAGCCTAGTCAAGTGAATGTGTTAAAGTGTTTGTTCAAATTCTATAAAATAAATTGTTCTATTTTCTAAATTGAGTTGAGAAAGTAATTGAGAGTTAGTGAATGTGAAGCATATTGAGTCTCTAACAATTCTCTATATGTTTCTATGGTAAAAGAAGTGATTAAAAGTGATTGAGCATTATGATGAATGTGAAGCATATTGAGTCTAACAATTCTCTATATTTTTCCAAAATATTGATTGAAAGTAATTGAGAATTGAAATAAGTGTCAAGCATATTGAGTCTCTAACAATTCTCTTTATTTTTCTATGAGTTTGGATAAGTCCTAGTGAGGAATTATTGAGAAGATTTGGACAAGTTCTAGTGTGGAATTTTTGAGCATATTTGAACAAGTTCTAGTGTGGACTTGTTGAGCAGATTTAGACAAGTTCTAGTGAGGACTTGTTGAGCAGATTTGGATAAGTTCTAGTGAGGACTTGTGAGCAGATTTAGATAGGTTCTAGTGAGGACTTGTTGAGCATATTTGGATAGGTTCTAGTGTGGACTTGTTGAGCAGATTTGGACAACTTCTAGTGAGAACTTGTTGAGCAGATTTGGACAAGTTCTAGTGAGAACTTGTGAACAGATTTGGACAAGTTCTAGTGAGGACTTATTAAGCATATTTTGATAGGTTCTAGTGAGGACTTGTTGAGCATATTTGAGATAGGTTCTATAGAGGAATTATGGATAGGTTAGTGTGAGATTTTGTGGAATATTACAAGGTATATTTGAGGTAAGTCTTTGAGAAGACTTGAGAGCAGAGTTGATTGATTGATTTGTTCAAACCTTGAGTTAAGGTTTAGGGTAGATCTAGCAGAGTTGATTTGAGATTGAGTCAAGATTTGTGTTAAGGCTTGAGGACAGAGATTGAGGATAGATTTGTGCTAGACCAAAGGACTATGTTTAGTACAAATTTAAGGACATATTTTGGTGCAGATTTGAGGATAGTTTTGTGCCAGACTAGAGACAGAGATTGAGCATATTTGTGCTAGATTGAAGTACTGTGTTTAGTGCGGATTTGATATAGAGATTTGAAGGTGATAGAGTATAGAATATGACAGTCTCTAGTGGATAGAGATCCATTAGTCAGGGCAGTGAGGACAAGTGTCTTCAATGGATAGAGATCCATTAGCCAGAGCAATGGGGGTAACAGTTCTTCTAGAAGATCACCAATCAGAGCTAAGGAGAAAGGAGTTCTCCTATCGATAGATATCCATGAAATTCATTAGGGTATTGGTGTCTCCTTTGGATAGAGGTCCATAAATATTGTAATAGGGAAAGGATTCCTACGAGATTTATTGAGAAAATTTTAGTGAAATATTTTCTCCGTGGAGTAGCCCACATTGGATGAACCACGTAAAATTGGTGTATCTATTGTGTGTGGTAATTTGTACATTGCTTTGATTACTGGTGTTGATATTGCTATCTATACATTGCATAATATTGATTGGAAATAAAATTAAAAAGTGGTCTTATATTGTTCACCCCCCCTCTTAGTATAAGCTTGTGTTCTTCAATTTGTATCAGAGCGGGTTCCTTAGGAAGAGTTTAACAGCTTGAAGTAAAAGCTTACAAGAACACAATGGAATCTAAGAATGGGTCCTCAGATAATTCTACTCCAATATTTTATGGAAGTGATTATATATTTTGGAGTATGAGAATGAAGATTCACTTAAAGGCACTTGGCAATGAAATATGGGAAGTAGTTTAAAATGGATACATACCACCAGTTGATCCACCTACAGATAAGGAAGGTAAGCTTCTATAACATTACAATTCAAAATCAATTAATGCAATCTTGAGAGGTTTGCATAGAAAAAAATTCATAAAAGTTATGCATTGTGAATATGCAAAAGGAATTTGAGATAGGTTGCAAACCACATATGAATGAGATAAAAGTATCAAAAAGGTAAAGATTTGAAATATCAAAGCGCAATTTGAAGAATTAAGAATGAAGGATGAGGAAAACATTAGTACTTATCTACTTCGAGTTGATGAGGTTGTTAATTCTATGCAAGGGATTGGACTTAATGTTGAAGAATCATATGTTTGTGATAAAGTCCTAAGATCTCTTCCAAAGATATTTAGTGAAAATATTTCTGCTATAGAAGAATCAAAATATGGTGATACTTTGACAAGAGACATGTTGCTTGGTACTCTTATAGCTTTTGAGATAATAACAAAAGAGGAACCTAATATCAAAAAGGAAGCAGCCTTCAAAGCTACTAAGAAGACAAATGGAAAGAAGTCATATTCAAGCAATGAGTCATCCAGTCATGAAGAAGCTAATTATGGCATAAATAATAAGGATTCAAGAAGGTTAAAAGATGCAAAATTCATTAGATGCTTCAATTGTGGAAAGTATGGTCACTATGCAACTAATTGTCAAGAAGCTAGAAATGGTATTGGTGAAGAAAAATAAGATCATAAGAATAGGGAATCAGAAAGATACAGGTACCAAAAGAAAGGTAATGATGGACAAGGTAAACAAGGAAATAAGTTCTTTCAAAGATAAAAGATGAGTTACTATGCAAATAAGGCAAGTAAGTACTCAAGTGATAGTGATGCTAGTTATTCAAGTAATGATAAATATGAAGTCCTATTTCTGATTGAAGAAAATAAGAAGTTAATAAAATATCACCAATAATTATCAAGTGTTTTAGATGTGGTAATGTTAGACATCTTGAAGATAGTTGTACAAGGAATGGTTTCAATTTCAGTGATGATGAATCTGAGGATGCACTTTAAGTACAAGAAGAGAATATTCTAATGGCACTCAATGATGATGAATATGAGGATGCACTTGAAGGACTAGAAGAGAATATTCTAATGGCACTAAAAGAAGAAGAAGAAGAAGGTGATCCTATAGAAGATAAGTTAAAATAAAATTAATATGTTGACAAAGGTAAACAAATAGAGGAAGAATCAGAGAAAGGAGGAGTTGATCTTAAGGGAGAGATTATTTATGCTCTTAAAACTTTAAATAAGGGAGAGATTATTTATGCTCTTAAAACTTTAAATAAGGTAAGAAAGCAAAACTCCCAACTTGAGATTTAGTTTCAATAATGTGATGAAGAAAGAGGAAATTTTATAGAGGATCTAAACAAGTCAATAGCTAAGACAAATAAGTTCAAGGATAAACTAGAAGCAAAGGTCTTAGAATGTGAAAATTTAGAACAAGAAGTAGCTCTACTAAGGGAAGAGTTAGAAAAATCCAAGGATAAGCTACACAAGTTTGGAAAGAGTTCAAAGAATTTGGATAAGATGATCAAGGTAAAAAGAAGGTCAACAAACAAAACAGGTCTTGGTTTTGAACAAGCTCAAAAGAAACAAGAAGGGTCAACCTCAAGTTTTGAAGAAGAAGAAACTTCAGAAGAATACAATGTAAGAGAAAGTGAGACTTCTAAGGATGAGTTGGACATATTTTTTTTATTGGTGGAAGGGGTTTTGAAAGGGCCCTAAACCTTTTACAATGAGAGACTCAAATGAGACAAGATCCACAAGAGATTCAAATTTGAAGATTTTTTCTTGAGCCAGGTTTCCACTCAAACAATGAATTCAAAAGAACTCCCATCGAAGTAGGGGATTCTCACCAAAACAAGTGAAAGTAAAATTTTGAAAAATAATCTTCCTCGAGGGGTCTCTCTAGGACGAGTACATAGGGCAAGGACCCTCTACACAATAAGGGCCCACGTAGATTATAACCAAAATTTAGAATGGATAAAGTCTCCACATAGGAAAGGCCCATGCAGGGGGAGGAAAACCAATGGGATTCAAATAGGAGAAACACTTTCATGGAGATAAAGTTTCCTACTAACAGAGAAAATTCACAACAAAAATCTTACTCAAGAAAAAGAAATAAAATTTTCTACTCAAGATAAACTACACAAGCAAGGAAAGCCCACATAGGAGGGTCTTTCGAAGACCTAAAAATTAGAATAACAATACTAGGAGGTCTCCACATGCCACAATATATCCCTATAAAAAATAATGAACAACCTAAAAATGGAAGAACCTAGTAAACACCATGGCACCCCCAAAACACAAAATATATCTAACCTAGAGATAATCCTCAAGAACCCATCCTCTGTAGCTAACTATCATGCGCATGGCCTTCTCTCAAAGACCAAAAACAACTGTAGACAGGGCCCCTCAAACAATCATCTGCAACATATCAACAAGAAATCCCAGCCCCTCTAATAGTCTAACCAAGATATAGTCACTAAAAACCTTCTACTACGGTTGAGTGATAAAGCATAGGGTCCCCATCCCAAATACCAAAAAATGAAGAGAAAGGTTTCATCAGAAAATCCCTGAAACAAACAAGCACGAGATCTTCTAAAAGCTAGAGCAGAAGACCTAGAACCTGCCACTAAAATCTTGACCTGAAAGTAGTCACAAGATTCTCTCTTCTGCAGACATTAAAAATGTGGTCCCCCATCTAAAGACTATAAAAGACAAAAAAAAAACCGTAATTCATTTCATATATCGGGTAAACATAAATCCAAACCCACAACCAAATTTCAGGATCAGTATAAGGAAAGATAAATCCACCACTGTGGACAATGATAAAGCCTAAGGTCCCCTCTCCAAAGGTCATAAAACTTGTAGGGTAGAGCTCCACAAAACCATCTCCCAAATAAAAAAAAATCAAAATCCCCCCAACACCAACTCGCGTTGAAGAAAGAAACACCATGCCCATCTGACCAAGCTGTAACACCCATGAAGAAAATAGAAATAACACTTCCTAGGAGGTCCTAGGAAGACACAAAGAAGGCCTTAGAAACTCACCAAGCACAAGGAAGAAAGAGAAAGGCCTAACAGACCTAGAAATATAATAAATCCTTAGATATAGAGTTAGAGAGGGAGCAAGAAATTTGAAACATTGACCTCCCATACAGAGTGGGAGGTCTACCCACTCCCTCCCCCCCTCCAAAATTCTCTAAACTTTGGTTTAAGGTGGGAATCAAAGAAACTCTTACACCCCCGACCATAACCAACAAAGAATAGATTTTTTGTATATCTGCAAGAGGGAGTGAGCATCATACCTAGGTTGGCCACAACCAACACCCATTGTTAAGTTCCCCACGGTGATATCAATGATGAGTTATATTATTGTGATGACTCACTTATAAGTGTGACAAGTACAAGTGACAAATACTATCAATATTGTGATAGAAACAAGTACCTCTTTAATAAAGATAAAGAAGAACTTCAATGCCCAAACCTAAAAGACCAAGACTAGAATAAAGGATTGAGAACACATGAAGGCAAAGGACCTTCATACCAAATAATGTAATAAAGGGGGTGTTGGAAGTATTACATTATTTGGTAACTTGCAAGAATATTGCAAGTACCATGTAAATAGTTTAGTTTAGAGTGTTGTAAATATTTGAGTATATAGTAGGTGTCATGTAAGTAAGGATGGGGATATATGCGAGGTATCATGTAAGTATGGAGTTATGTAAGAATTTTTTATCTAGTGTGTGAAATCATTAGAGCCTTTGCCTTTATGTGCATATGTGGAGTCAATAATAGATTTATTATTATGTGTCATTTCTCCCATGAGAAATATGGTGTTAAATCTCCCATGTTTGTGAAGAGATGAAAATATTATGTAAGTAAAAACATCAAGGGTTGTGAATGTTAAGAGTCTCATATCCATGTGTATATTGAAGGTAAAGTATTGTAATGTGTATCAAAGAAGCTTTGCAGTACAATGTATTTGCATTGCTTAAGTAGTATATTTCATCAATAATATTTACAGTGAGTTATTGTTCACTGTTATTATACATTGTGTGATCATGTGAGGAAACTATTGAGTTGAGAACATGCTTACCACCTTTGACATAGTTTGGGAACTTGAGAAAAGGGTTACAATACATTGAAAGAAAAAGCATTTCACATTACTACCAAATTTTAATGTACAGTGTAACTAAATTTTGTAGACATTGCATTTGAAAGCAAAAAGATAAATGACTTTAATAAATTAAAAATAGTCTTTATATACTTTTAAAATGAATATTTCAATTAAAAATAAAATATTATACATTAGATTAAATGGTATTAATTCAAGTGGTTAAATTCTTCAACTTTTAAGAAACCCACATTCGAATTAAGTCTTATCAAGCAATATATACATAATACTCAACCTAATAAAATAACTATATAATCATAATATAATAAAATAGAAACTTACTTAAAACATGCTTTAGTCATTTCAATGTCAAATAAGGGCATTTTTTAAAAATAGTGTCTCATATTTTAGGCATTATATCTTCACAAAGGGTTATCTAATTCAGCTGATTTTTGGACCAACTTGTGTAGAATTTGAATAGCTTTAAAATGAGTGGTCATATCAAGGAATCCAAGCAATATTGATGGAGATATAACTTTATGAATTCATCCATCCAGATCAAGGTTAGTGACGATTTTTCAAGTTGCAAAAAATAAATTACAAATATTTGTTAGCTAGGGTCCAGATGATAAGAGAAGCAATGAAGGGCTAGGACTTCATTGAGGCAAGACATTCTATCTGGGCATAAAAAAATTCAACTAAGTATCTTTTTCCCTTATTTATTTTAGAAATTTTGCATGTAAATATATATAATTTTTAATCAAATATTATATTTGCTATAGGATATTCTAGTAAATTTCAATAGATTTTGAGTTTTAGTTTCCTTTCCATGGACCAATTTATAGCTAAATCTTTAAAATCATCTCTAGTGGTAGAGGTTAGTGAGCGCACCACAAAGGATCGATCCTCGTTGCTCCAATATAGGGTGATTTTTGGTAAATTTAATGGGTATTGGCTAAGGGCTTCAACCTTGAGAAAATGGATTGATAGGAGTTGGAAGTATCCAAGAGTGATTCTATCCTTTATTCCCAAAGGTTTCTTCCTAGCCATTTTTTTTCTAGGGAATAAAGAGATAGAATCCTAAAAGGGGGTCCTTGGTTTATGGGAAGAGTAGGACTCTTCCTTACCCATTGGTATGAAGGTTTTTCACCTAAAAATATAAATATATCCCTAGTACTAGTCTAGATTAGGATGTATGGGTTTCCCATTGAATTTTGGGAAATAAATACCTTCAAGGAAATAAAAAACACTCTAGGAGAATTCCTTGAGATTTTAGATACTACAAAAGATGGATTCTTGACTATTTATGGTCAGATAGTGGTCATGATTGATATAAGTAAAGCTTTACCAGAAACAATCATTCTTAAGTATGGGGATAATATGTGGACCCAAACCATAGATTTTGAAAACATATCTTTTAGATGTAGAATATTTCATGAGGTGGAGCATATTAGGAGATTATGCCCTAAGAAGAGCCCAACATAATCATATGTAAAAAATGGTAAGAAAAACTTACAAATGGATATGGATGAAGATGGTTTTCAAATTCTAAAAAATAAATCTAGAAAATTGAAAGCAAATAAACAATGGAGATTAATAAGGAAGGATATTAGAAGAAAAACCAACTCTTTTGAGGCTTTAGCCTATGAAGAAAAAATAGATCAAAACTGAGAGGACATAGTACAACAAGTTTAACGTATTAACAAGGAATCATCTGTTCAATTGATCCTCATTTAGGGATGAGCATTCTCAATGAACCTAAGAAATGTGTCTCATCAAATTTTAAAGACTCTTAAAGTACCATGCACCATTTAGGAGAAAATTTGGTAAATAAAATGTAGTTTTAGAAGTTAATACCTCTACCATTAATAAGGAAATACCAAAAAAAAGTAGGGCAAGTTAAAAGCTTCTATAGTTGTGCCACGAGAGGATAAATATAATGAAAATAAAGTTGTGAAAAAATATTGAGGAATAGAATAGTATGATCTACTCCTGATACAGGCAAGGAAAAAAGAGGAAAACCCTCAAATTATCAAGCAAGAATAAACTTATAGAAATGAACACAACCTAAGTTGGTTGAACTTCTCTTTAGCAAACAACAAAATGATATTGGTAATTTGCAAGTGGGGCCAATAGCCCCTAATGAGACATGATTATCATCTCATGGAATATAAGGGATGCTAATGCCCCCTCAAAGTATAGATGTATTAGGGACATTTTTTAAGTAATAAGCATGATATTATTTGTATCTAGGAAACTAAAATGACAAAAGAATAAGTTTCAAAAACTATGAAAGCAGTATGGACGAGATGTGAATGGGATGTTATATATTATAAAGGAGTGGTAGGGGAAATTCTAACTTGTTGGAATCCTACTAGAACCTCTTGTGTAACCATTCATAAAACTAGGCATTGGATAGCCTCTTTAGTCACATGCTACTTTGCAGATATTCATTTCATCCTTATCAATGTCTATGGACCTACAACTCAGTCAGGTAGATTAGAAGTTTGAAGTGGGATTGAAGCCTTTATGAGAAGTAAAGACCAAGAAACCCAATTCATGATCATAGGAGATTTTAATGCCATAACCAAGTTGGATGAAAATTTTGGAGGAATTAGGAAATTAACCCAAAGTATGAGAGATTTCTCAGCTTTTATTCAAAACAATAATCTATGGGAGGTTGAGTTTGAAGAAGAAAATATACATGGACCAACAACAGGAGAGGCCAGAACCTAATAGCAAAAAAATTAGACAAATGCATACTCTTAGATCATTGGCTAGATGAAGGAACTTGTGCTAAAATTAATACCTTAACAAGGATTGGTTCATATCACTGGCCAATAAGAGTTAAAATGGTGGTAAGTGAATTCAAAAAATATCATATTTTAAATATGAGCAAATGTGGGAAGACCATCCTCAATTTGTTGATATGATAGCACAAACGTGGAATTCTTTAGGAAATGGTGGGTTGTATGCACATCCAAAACAAATTAAATCAATGACATCTAAATTAAAAGAATGGAACAAGAACACTTTTGAAAATATTTTTTAAGAAGAAATAAAAACTAAAAGATAAACTTTCACCCAGGTGTTGTAGGTGAGTTGGAGAGGAGAGGGCAATCCTCCAAGGGAGGTCCCAGGTTCGAATCTCCACCCTACCAAAAAGTTGAATTGGGTACCCAAAATCCAATTGATAATGTTGGTGCGAGGTAGGGTCGGGTGTGACTCTTGGGTGACTTTGACGGTGTAGAACCCCCTTCGTGGTCTCTCAGACTAAGGCGGCCCCACAAGGGGTTTTTCGCTTTAAAAAAAAAAAGATAAACTTTCAAAATTCTAAAAAAGTGATCATAATAATCCAAGCTTAGAGGAAAGGGAGTTGCTTAGTGAATATCATAATATTTTGAGCAAGGAAGAGAATTTTTGGAGATTAAAATCAAGATAGACTTAGTTAAAAGGAGATAAAAATACAAAGTTTTTTCATAGGATGGCTATAGTATAGAGATCAACATCCATAATTAGTAGAATTAAATCAATAGAAGGGGTTTGGATTGAAGACCAGAGTGAAATTAGAAAAGAGGCAAGGTCTTTTTATCAGAATATTCTAGGATCAGAGGAGTCTGAAGTTCTTAATGATAAACTTCTTCAAGAAGTACCTTTAGTTATAATGAATGAAGACAATAGGAAACTGATGGAGCCTATTACTCTAGAAAATTTTCATTTAGCTCTTTTCTCTTTTAATAAGGATAAATCCCCAAGTCTAGATGGGCTCTCTACAACATTTTACCAACATAATTGGGATATAGTGAAGGATTCTTTATTGGTGGTAGTGGAACGGTCTAGGGTAAAATAATACATACCTTATAAAATAAATGCAACATATCTTACCCTGATTCCAAAAAAAAAGGATGTTGAATTGTTTGATTCATTTAGACCCATAAGCCTATGTAATATGGCATATAATATTATCTCCAAAGTGATGGTGAATTGATTAAGGCCATTGTTAGACAAAATTATTTTAGAAGAGCAAGGAGGATTTGTGAAAGGGAGACAAATTTTGGATGGAATCATAGTAGCTCATGAAGTTATACATTCAACAACTTCAAGAAAAGAGAAAGCAATGATCTTAAAACTTGATATGAGTAAAGCCTATGATAGGGTTAAATGGGATTTTTTTTTTGCAGTATTAGAAAAGTTTGGATTTGGGAAGAAATGGGTTAGATGGATTAAAGCTTGTGTCTCTATAGTTTCATATTCAGTGTTGGTCAATGGGTTAGTAACAAAATCATTTAAAGCCAAGAGAGGTCTTAGATAGGGAGATCCTCTATCACCATATATGTTCATTATTATGGCAGAGGTTTTGGGTAGGAACTTGAAGAAGGCTAACAAATATGGGCTTATAAGTGGACTTAAGGCTAGTAATAACATCGACAACATCACCCATCAATAGTTTGTAGATGATACAACCCTTTTTGGAAGGGCAAGGATAAACGAGGCCAGAGCTTTGAATAACTTATTAAAGGAATACGAAAGAGCATCAGGGCAAAAATTTAATAGGACAAAATCCAAAATTTACTTCCTAAACACTCTAGCTAAAATCAAAGCAAGGATTTGTAAGTTACTTCAAATGGAGGAGGCAAATTTGCCAGCAACTTATCTAGGGATGCCCTTATTTGAGGGGAGAATGAGGATAGAATTATGGAATCTAGTTATAAGTAAAGTTTAGAATAAACTATCGATATGGAAAGGTAGATGGTTATCATTAGCAGGAAGAGTGCAACTAATTAAGTCAGTCTTACAAGTCATTCCAACATATTATATGTCATTGTATACTATGCCAAAATCAATAGAAAATATTTAATCTATATTATGCAATCCTTTTTGTGGTCAAGATTACATGATAAAAGAAAATTTCCTTTGGTGAAATGGAGCAAGGTGTGTGATGATAAAACTAGGGGAGGTCTTGGTTTAAGAGTTCTTACAGATGCAAACTTAGCTCTTAGGGGAAAAGTAATTTGGAGATTGTACAAAGAGAGTCAAATACAATGGGCAAGAATTCTTCTAAGTATGTTGAGCCCAATGACCCAAGCTTAATATTTACTACATTCTCTCTACCAAATGGTTTTGCACTTTGGAATGGTTTAAAAAAAATCTATTGATCTAGTGATTAAAGGTTTAAGATGGGTGGTGGGAACTAGAGAAAAAATTTATATTTGGATGGATACTTGGTGTGATAAAAAACCACTCAATCTAGATCCAATTTTGAAACCTTGGATGAGATTACTTCAAGATAAATATGGTGATAGGGTTTCAAACATTTTGTACAAGGATCAGGAAGGAAGATACAAATGGAAAGAAGATTTTTTTACAAGTATACAAGACATTGATGCTAGGAGGTAGTTGAGTAGAAAGATAACAACAATGATTATTCCGAGGGGAGCCAAGGATAAATTGATTTGGGAGTTGAATAGCTCAAGAGAATACACAACAAGAAGTGGATATAATGTAAAGCACCAACAAAATAGGAATATCGCAAGAATATGGAGAGATATTTGGGATAGCCCAAGCATTCCTAAAGTCAAAATGTTTGTTTGGCTAGTAGGTCATAGAAGAATTTTATCCTAGGATAACCTTATGAAAAGGGATTTTCATGGCCCCTCACAATGTGTTCTTTGTAAAAAGGAGGAGAGTATAGACCATCTCTTGGGACATTGCTCAATAGTCTGGAAACTATGGCAATGGATTCTTAATATGTTTGGTAAATGCATGGTGATGAATGGCAGAATTGAAGAATGGTTAAAGCAATGGCAAAGCACTTTTAAAAGTGAGGCTTTACAGACAATCTAGGATATATCAAAAGATACAATACTTTGGATTGTATGGCTAGAAAGGAATAGAAGAATATTTAAAGGAAAGGAAAGCAGTTTAGAGGTAATGAAAAGGAAGATATGTTTAGCCATAGAGGAGTCTAATCCAACCCTATCAACTCACCTAATTCCTAATCTGGAAGCAGAGAGCCTTGATAGATGGAGTCAAGTCATCAAATGGAATTATGATGTTGGGTACAAGAGAAACAAAAAGAAGGAAAATAATATAAAGTGGAAACCACCAGATGTGGAGTTGGTCAAATTGAATTTTGATGGAGCATCTAAAGGAAATCCAGGACCAACAGGAGGAGAAGGAATAATTAGAAATAATAGAGAGATTTTGTCTCATTACGCTTTCAATAGTGGATTTAAGACAAATAATGAAGTTGAAGCTTGGGTGGCTTTAGAAGGGTTAAAAATATGCAAAAAAATGAAATGGAATAGAGTATGGATGGAAGGTGATTCACTCATAGTAATAAATGCAATTTTGAGGAAAGCAAAGGCTCCATGGAACATACAAGAGATAATTGTGGAAATTCAAGATCTTGCTAAAGAGTTTGAAGAAATTTGGTTTACACATACATTAAGGGAAGGAAACAAATGTGCAGATAGGCTAGCCAATAGAGGGGTTTTAATTGAGGATCATGAAGTTAAATTCTCTTTTCCATGGTTAGAGGAAGTAGTAAGTTTAGCTAAAGCTGACAAGAAAATGTTGACTACCTGAATCAAATAATGATTAAGATTTACTTTAATGTTTTCCATTGGTAATATCTGCTTTATTTTATAACATTAATGTGTTTTCATATAAACTATTTATTATAATTTTTGTGGTTGCACTTGTGTTTCAGGAAGGAAACTAGCAATCCAAATTTGGTAAAGCGGACTATGATAGTGAGATGTTTTGGAAATATTACTCTACTAAGATGCAATGCATAGATAGTAGAGGTGAAGTTTTGGTATTGTGAAGGTTGCTATAGAAAAATATCAAGAAGGATGTTGAATTCTAGAATATTTGTATTCACATAGAAAATTGAAAAAGATCCAAAAAATGAAAATCAAAAATTCATAAATTTTATGTAAAATGATGTAGGTTTCTAGCTATAGCATCTCAATTGAGATGAGAAGTGAATCTATTTGTAAACTCTCAAGCTCTAAAGAAGAGAGTTGTGATTTTTCAAGGGTGGGGGACCCGAGTACAACCCCTTGTTATCTAGCAAAAAAAAAACTTACTTCAAAGTCACAAAAAATACATATTATATATTTAAACTAATTTTATTATTTATAAAAATAATATGTCGGTTAGACTAAGTTGCTATAGTTTTTATAACTTTCGAACTCTAAATATACTTCTTTCGAACCATATGCAAAGACTCAACTTAGCATGGCTTTACTTTTATTTTTATTTTTATTTTTCTAATTGAATGTTACATGGCTTTATTTTTAAATCAAATTATAGTGTAATTAAGAATAAATTAAATTATAGTGTAATTAAGACAACATTGTACTTTGAACTTATAAGAATTATTTTTAAATCAAATTATAGTGTAATTAAGACACCATTGCACATTGGACATAATTTTAAACTTATAATAATCGGAGAAATCTTTCCATTCAAGTTCAATTCAAAGTGATTTTTTTAGGTCATTTTTTGAATGGTATTCTTGCTTTTATTTTTACAAAAAAAACCCTAAGTATTTTATCCAATAATCTAGAAGAAATATGTCATAAGGGAATTATAGAAGATTTTGAAGATAAGGTGCAAAAAAATTCAAGTAGAATCAATGTTCCAAATTATGATTAATCATTTAAAAGGAGGAGGCAAGCAAAAGAATACATATTAAAGAATACATGAACAAATACAAATAATTGGACAACCCTTTGAGACAATCAAGTTTATACACATCTTTAGAAATAAAAATAGGATGGTAGATGTGATGGCTAATTAGGTTCTTAATTGAAGAGACTTTTCCTATAAAAAAGACTTTTTTTTCCATTTTTATCATTGATAGTAATACTACTTCTTATATCTAAATTTATATATCTTGTTTTACATGGTTACTAATTGTAATAAATTAAATGTGTGAAAAAATAGTCTCTGTTTTATTAAAACTTACCTTAAAAACATTTAATCTTGAATAAATTTCAGTGAAAGAAATAAAATTTGGGCCACAATGCAACTAGGATAGCTGTCAAGATAGAATGAATGATTAGGGCCACAATGCAACTATGATAGCTGTCAAGATAGGAATGAATGATATGTTCATTAATTTATTTATTTATTTACTAGAATACCTTTTTACCAAAAACATGACATCATAGATGGAAGGAGTCTAATGTTTAGCCGTGCGGTCCGTGCCTAAATTCCGATTGTTAAACACATTTGAATCTTATAATTGTAACTAAGGTCTTAAATTATAGATTATTGATTTTAAAATGTATTTTAATGTTATAATTAAAATATTAAAGATTAATTAAAGTTATAAATGTTAAACATAGTAAGTGAGAAACTTTTGTGATCCATAGGTTAGGTAATTTATCCCACCATGATTTCTTATAAGGAGAGCTGAGTTTACCAGTAAGAAATTTAACATGCAACCCCACACACCAGTCGCAATGTGTACCTTTAACCTCCCCAAGAAAAACCAAAGCCCAAATCATTAGGCTATTACTACTAGACTTAAAGATTAGGTTATTATTAACTTATATTAAACATTATGAGTTATACATATTAATTTAGGTTTCCTTAATATAAAGGAATGTGTAACTATAAACCCTAGCCTTATTAATTTATAATTAAACATTATAAATTATAAACCCTAGCCTTATTAATCTATAATTAAATATTATGAATTATACATATTAGTTTATGTTTTTTTAATACATAAGGAAATCCATAACTATAAACCCTAACCCTTCCGTTAGAGAAGATCATCACAACTCCAACCCTCTCTAAGGTATTGACTAAGGCAACCCATCCGTGAAACACTCGGCCACAACCACTGCTATCGCACCCTCTAAGATATTGAATTGGAACAACCACACGCAAACACTACTAAACAACTGTCACTACCATCCAACCTATAAAGAATTTGATCTTTCCAAAGAAAAGCAAAAACCTTATTTTATTTTTATTTTATTTTATTTGTTTTTGTTGTTGGGAGATATGGGGTTATTATTTACATGGATGGAATATTGATCATTCACACTTTCAACATTATATTATTTTTGGCTTTATCCCTCAGTTTCATCATTGCTATAATAAATTTTGGATGCTCTTTTCTAAAGAGAATTTATGGTGAACCATTGTCACTACCATCCAACAGAATTTGATCCAACAGAATTTGATCTTTCTAAAGAAAAGCAAAAACCTTATTTTATTTTTATTTTACTTGATTTTATTTGTTTTTGTTGTTGGGAGATATGGGGTTATTTCTTTCTGATTTACATGGATGGAATATTTTGGATGCTCTTTTCTAAAGAGAATTTATGGTTTATATGGTTATCCATAAATGAAGAATTATTTAATGGTGTTACGATGGTTCTTACCGAGTCTCACCAGCTTCAAGTGCAATTGTTACAGTTTTATTTACAGCTGTTTATTCATATATATAATTTACACTTCGCGGATGGCTGACACTTGATTTTTGACCCTCCAGCTCTGCTAATTATCTTCTACAATCTGTATTTAATTTTGGACATGTATATATATTGTAAATACTTTTACAGTCATTTAGTTATTTTTATTCGGGTTTTATGCCGCTCTCTTTAGTTTGTGGCTGATGTTTATATGTTAATATTGTTGCCTTTGGGCTAATTTTGTTTGTATATTCCTGATTTTGATTAATATTAATATACGATTTTTATATAAAAAATATATACATGTTATTATTATAAAATGAACCACATATATAACATGGCTACATTTCGTGTCGGTTGCAATTTGATATATTTGGCTATATTTCTAGTTGCATTTTGATATGCGAAACTAGCACCTGCCCGTATAGAGTTATATGTATGGGTTTAAACATAAAACGCAAAAAAATTAATAATTGTATGCAAAACTCTTGACGATGTACATCTCAAATTATCCTTTAAATTTAGTTTAAAATATTTTATATAACGATGAAAAAATAGTAAAACTATTTCATTTCAGTTTTAATTACTTTATCCATCAAGTCTTCACTTCTTCAACCTTCAACTAAGAGAATTGGGTTAATTAACTTCACCATCCAACTCAGCATTCCTAGGAATGGGCCTCACATGCTTTAAGTATTCTCAACTTAAAATTTGGCTGTTTATTCTTAAGTACCTTAATTTAATACGTCCTTTCATCACTTTTTACATAATTAATTCACAAGTAAATACTCATAGAACCCATTAATCGATGGGATTGTCGTATTACAAAGTAATTATCTAGAATTGATGGAATGTACTGTTACAATTTAATTAGTTATTTCATTTCATTAGAATTCGTATGATAAGGACCTCTCTCTCCCGCTGAAAAAAGGCATTTTCAATCCAATTGCATTTCTGTCTGAACTACTATTTTTCATTATTATATATCCACTCGAGTGTGCTTACGCCTTTTAACGAATTTAAAAATGTTTTGTTGCTTTTCAGAGAAAGGACCAATTATAAAACACTTTGCCCTTCTAACCCGTCTCCCATTAAAAACCTGCAAAAGAGATATTAATAAAAAATTACTAATCACTAATTGTAATATTAAAAAAAAATGCTCCAATGAGGAAGACATAAGGACCGTGTATCCATATTAAAATACATTCCATCCATCATCATCGATGATTGCACTTTGGGAATTGTACTCAGATGTGATCGTTAAGATACCACATAAATGTTTCGAATTTCGGACTAAACGAGTATAAAAAGACGACTAATGATGGCCAGCCAGGCAGGCTCGTCACGGAAATCGACAGGTTTTGGTGCGATTATAAGTGCTTTTACTGTTTAAAACAACGACCTACACATGTAAACATCACCGACGTAAAATAGTCTTCGCTTACCCCGACCGTAAAAGGAAGGATCCTTTGTCCATTAGCGTTACGGATTTAATATTTTAAATTGAACGTTGCCTTGCAAAGAAGGCAAAAAATATGCGACATTTTAGCTTGAACGGAGAAAAATAACAAGAATATTATCCTTTCTCCGTTATCCCACCTATGACAATCTTTCCGATATCCATGCGTACCTCTTTTCACATGATGTTTTTTCACCTGCCATTGCTCGGTTTTTCAAGGAAAAAACATAACACAGTACTAAATATTTTATACTGTTAACACCCAATCCACAAATTGAGAAAAAAATGTGCGAGTGTAAATAAAACTTTGGTACGATTTATCTGAAACAGTGCAGGGAAACGGTAGGACATCCTACTATTTTATTTTCAAAAGGCTAGGCAATCAGATAGGATGTCTTACCGTTCCCTGCACTCTTTCAGATAAACCGTACCAAAGTTTTATTTACACTCACAGATTTGATAATACTACATAGATTTGTTGACAAATGCACTTACAATAAAAAAATAAATAAATGTTACCTTGGATGCCAGTTTGGTTATTTATTTCACCCACGTTAAACCTCTAAAATCCTCCAGTCCTAACAGCTTCATACAGGAGGTCCTCTAAAATCCTCCAGTCCTAACAGCTTGATATAAGGTCCAGCTTCTATATTAATTATAGACCATATTTTAATATATAAAGGTTACACATCATATTTTTATATTTTTTTAGAAGTCTTAAGAGTAGAATTTTTTAAAGGTTGAATTCAATTCAACATATATAACAAGTTGAAACGTTCAAGTTTTGAATTAGATAAATGTTATAAATCGAATTTTTTAGGAGTCCTATTCCTAAAATCTTAACAGGAAGAACTTTAAAAATTTAATTAAAAGGTCAAGGTTGAATTCAATTCAACATATAGATTAGGATTATACTTTATCCAAATTTGATTAAATAAGACAAAATTTAGTTAAATAAACTTACATAAACACATAGCTTAAATTACCCTGATAAGAATTCAAAATACGAATCAAATCTCTCCTGAATATTTCAAATTCTAAAACGGCTATCTGCCTGCAGGTCGGAGAACATTAATTAGATCAATAGAAATACTAAGTCAAAAATAAAAAAGAAATACTGCAATGCTTTCTGACATATCTCCTTTTCAGACCTAACATTGGACAGGCACCCATTGACATCCATGGCGGTCATGAACTAACTTGTGAAGCGGAAGATGGAAAGACACAGGATATAACACTGAAACCATTGACATTCATGGCGGTCAGGAACTAACTTGTGAAGCAGAATATGGAAAGACAGAGGATATAACACTGAAATACATAGGCGCACATAAATTACCATTCTCTTCTGGTATAAATCATGAGTCAGATGTAGAGAAAATATCAAAATGTATGAACAAAAGCAGAGTCGTTCTGTCAAACAAGGCCATGAATCTGCAAATATCATTCTGCACAAGCCGTGCATTTTACTCCTCTGCACGGGAAGTGTACTCAAAAGACGAAAAACTACATGAAACAGAACTTTCACTACAAGAATGAAAGCCCGTCTATACAAAAGAGAAACCAACACAGCAACAAAAGTAACTTTAATGCAATTAACTTTCAGGCAAAATTCAGGGCAAATTCGTTTGCCCTCTGAAAAATACATTCCACACAAAATGACTTACTTTCTACCGAAGAGAAGCCCCCGAAATTTGCTCCTCTCAAGCCGCTCCAGCAACTTCTTGGCCCCCAGGACTTCCAGTTCAGCAAGCTTCTTCAGATACGCGCGAGCGCCGCAGGCGATCATCAATTTTTTGCACTTTTTGCTGGTGGCGAGCGACGAAAGCGCTTGGATTGCGTACTTCTTGGCCGTGGTTTGGTTCAAGGGGTCCAGCAGGTGTACCAAATTAGGTATGCTCTGCTCCTCCTTGCGAATTTCGCGGCAATTCTGAGCCACCTGCAGCAGACTCGCCAGGGCCTGCGCCGCCATTTCCTGTGCCGCGTTAGCCTTCGCCTCCAGCATTTTCACCAGCAGAGGGATGCATCCAGACTCTCCCACGAGCTTCCTTACTTCTGCTGACGTGGAAATCCGGCAGATTGTCGACGCCGCCGCTTGCTGTGAGACGAGAGAACCAGACTTGAGAACGTTAACAAGGCGAGGAAGGATCCCCAAGGCGATCAGAGCTTCGCCGTTGACGGAAGCCGTCAGGTTCCTTAGGGCCCCGACGGCGGGTTCGTAAGGCAGGGCGGAGTCGAGATATTTTAGGAGATGCTGGATTCCACCCTCGGAAACCACCGTCCGGCGGAGGCCCTCGTTGCCGGCGGTCAGGTGCTGCAGGCAGTCTGCTGCGAATTCTTTCGACGCGTCGCTGCTGCCGGTGTCCAGGAGGTTTATCATGACGGAAATTATGCCCTCCTCCGCCAGGCTGTGCCGCACTTCCGGCACGGCGGCCAAGTTTCGCAGGGCGCCCGCCGCCGCCGTCTGCGTGACGGACGTCGGCGGTGCCGTTTGGCAGATCTCGACGAGCGCCGGCACCCCGCCGTGGCCGGCGACGGAGCGCGCCGTTTCCGTGGACGCCATTAGTCGCTGCAGCGACAGCGTGGCCCTTTCCTTGGCAAGGGGGCTCCCGGACTCGAGAAGGCGCACGAGGGGAGGCAGCACGCCTTCGGAGACAAGGAGTTGCTCGCAGCTCTCGGCCTCCGCCAGACAGCATATGACCGTGGCGGACTTCTCGCGGATCCGTGGCGAGCTAGCGCTCAATAGTTGAACCAGTGCTGACACGTTGCTGCGACCCGCGACCGCCAGGATGTTCTTCTCGTCCTCAGCGATCAGCTCCACAAGAGCATCCAACGCCCTGTGTTTCGACTCCATATGACCGATCTGGAGCCGCGCCAGCAGCTCCCTGACGTTCCATCTCATCGCCTCACGCCGCGCCCCGGAGGCAGACCGCGTGAAAGTTAACGGCAGCGTCGCCTCGCCCAGGACCCCGGTTTTCACCAGCAGACCGCAATCGTGGAGATTCAGGTCCAGCTTCGCGGCCAGAGCGTCCAAATTGCTCTGCATTTGCAATTTCCCGGCGTAGTTCTGGCTCGTGCACTCCGCCTCCAGTTTAACCGTTTCCTGCAAACTACCTACCACCGCCTGCAGCTGTTCGCTACAGAGGGAATTCTTCGTGAAGCAGGGGTGGCTGGCAAGGTCGGAAAGCCGAGAAGGGAGCTGCTCCAGCTTGGCCGAGATGTTTTTCCATCTTCCTCGGAAAGATTTTACCGATTCGACTTTCGCGATGGCGAAAGGAACGAGTTCCTCTGCTTGCTTGAGCCACTCCTCCGTAGATTTTGCGCCCTCGGCCTTTTCTTCCACCATGGCGGTTTCTTTCCTTCGCTAATATCAAGCTCTCAGAAATCTCCAAAGCAAAGCTCGCTGCGCATTTTTGAAAATCCCTCAGCCTGCGATAGGAAAAAGGCGTAACATCAGAAACATTAATGAAGTTCCAAACTTTAAACCGTTTGATGCGAAGATTCACGTTACTGAAGCCAGAAATAATGGCGAGTAATTTTCTCCGATTCTGCCTGTAAGAACCGTCCGCATCAACCACATCTCCGACGCATTAGAACGGAAAGAAAACAAATCTCGTACTTTTTTGGTTCAACTGCAACCGTGCAGGCGGTTTACATACGAAATCCCGTGAGAAAAGAAAAAGGAAATCACGATCTTCTTTTATTATGATGCTTGAAAGCTCCGCACGCTCGACCCTTGGGACCGTCGGATATGGTCGGTATCTCTCTTCAATAAAACCCTTCTAGAACACTCCATCGAAATCATTTACCAAAGGTCCCTACAAATCAACTAAAATTCACATTTTCTCCGTGTATGGAAACCTTTCCAACTGTGAGCTTCACAATTTCACAAAGACGCATGTGAAATTTTCGTAATCTACTGCCGAAAAAGAGGAAAAAAAAAAAAAAAAAGACTCACCGAAATAATGCTCGATTTCTCTCAAAACCAGAACAAAGGACCTTGACTGGATGGATTTCTGCAAGCAAAACCTCTGAGAGGGGCAAGAACTTCCACGGACCTTTACAGAAAGCCGCCTCCGCGGTGGGCTTTACCGATTATTCCACGACTGTAGAGAAACAATGCTGCCAAAAAAGTAAATTACCATTGCAAGAATCCATTAAAAAACTTTAAAGACTTCAAAAAAAGTGGAGCATTAACGGCTACGAACCCCTGAACGGTCATTTTGAAACAGTCAAATCAGACAAAAACCCGTATTTTACCTCTTTATTGCGCTTGCAGACAATCCCTGTATTCTTCTTTTTCTTCTCCCCCGAGCAAAAATTCCCCAATACAAACCCCTGCTTCATGTTTGAATATACATAACAACCCCACAGTTCTTTGGTCCGATAGTAACGGATACAAACATCGACATTTTCCTAGGGACACGAACAAATACGATTGTGCGTCCTTAAAATATTTTATACGCTCGTAGCGCGTGCGTACGTAAATGCTGCCATACTTTGCCACATACGTAACACGCGGCTCGTTGATTCGTTGGTGTAGGAAGCAGACAACGAGAAGTGCCACGTAGACGCCGCGGCCAAATAGCTGACCTTATAAGACTTTCCGGCCTGTTCTGTGCAAATTCAAAAATCTGGACCGCATCATATATATAAATCAACGGCAGGTTTTGTCCGATTTCCCGGCGTCTACCTAAATTCGGCAGCAGAGAATAGAAGCTGGCGCGGATGTCCATAAATTAAATAAATACAAATGGGGAAACGGGATTTAAAATATTAAGTACGACAAATAAGGTCATTGTCAAATATGTGGGAATCCCAGGAAGCTCGACTGCACATTCACACCATGGTTGTATGACTTACCTGCCATTATGGGGTCTACGTGTCTGACGTGTCAGTGACAAGTAAGATTTAGCGTCAGCAAGTTGCGGGTCTGGATCAAATGTCTGATTGGTTTATCTATTTATTAAATTTGACGTGGCAACCACAGCAAGGCTTTTGGACATGACATGGGATGGGCTGACATAACATTGAGTGTGAGCCCTGACATGTTTGAGTGAGCAGGGGAGATTTTGAAATGTCATGGAATCCCGCGAGGGCAGGGAAACTGTGATTTGAAACTTCACCACAGACTTCCATGACTTTATCCTGTTTTAGGTTGCTTGGATATATATCTTGTTTAACGAATCTTTCAAGTGGAGATTCATTGTCAGTCTCAGTCCATGGACGACAGTAGCAGTGGAGAGGAGTGGCAATGCTTAGCTGGCATGTTTAAGTGATCAAAGGGCTAACCACACTTTTGTCTTACCTCACCACACTTTTGTCTTACCTCGTTGAGTGTTTGACTGGAACTCTGTTTTTTTGTTACGCAACTTCATTCACACACAACCACCATAGCCCGTCACCATTTGAACCATAAATTATTGAAAGAAAATTATTTTAATATTTTTGTTTTATCATATTGAGTGTTAATCTAAAACTCCACTAAAACAATGTTGTGTGTAACAGGTTTTAAATTTTTTTTTTAAATAAACATGTTTAAAAATAATAATAAAACACGTCTGATGAAGACGAAATTATATTATCAAAACCAATATATTATTTATTTGAATCAATTAATTTTAAACTCAATGCAACTCTTGGTTTTGGTTTTTGTATAGTAGTTAGTTGTGTCTTAATTTTGAGATAAGGTTTTACCTATAATTCTTGATAGACGGGGGATGACTAGTAGTTCATGTTAGATATTACTGAAATTATTACCTAATTCTTTGGTAGTTATCATTTTTTTAATTATTATATTATGAAATTAGTAATATTATTTCATTTTTAATAATTAGATGTTTGGGATAGACATTTTTTTTTTTTTTTTGTTATATAGAGAGTTGGTCACAACTACACTATTAATCCACCTATCCTAAGGATAGACATTATTTCGAATGTTTCTACTCTCTAGTGGTTCAAGGTTAATACCGTGTCGTCAAGCTGGCATGTTCTAGATTGGACATGCTCCCAAAGTTTGAACTTAGATCTCCTCTTAGCAAGTGTTCAAAGTCTTACCAATCCACCGGACGCTATCATTAAATTATTTTAATTTATTTAGTTGTATGTTTTGAATATAATTTATTTATATTTTGTATTACTTAAAAAATATTTTTAAATATAAATTATTTATTATATTTAAATGTTAAAATTTATTAATAAAATTAAAACCGTGTAAAACTTTTATTTTTATTAAATATTTTAAAATTAATAAATTTAAATTTTATTTTTATTAAAATTCTTATAAATATAAGATAAACGTTAATATAATATAATATATATTTATTTTTTACTAGTACAGAATTAGTTACTTATTATATAAGTTTAATTGTAAAAAAATTAATATTATTTAAAAATTTTGTATTTATAAATTATAGTATTTTAATGTTTGATTAAACCAAATTAATTTATATAACCTATTTAAACGTGTTTTGGTTTAGATCAATTGAATTTATACAACTTATTTATATATATATGTTTGTCTATTAATTTTATAAATAATTTAAATATTATTTTCTTTCGTTTATAATTAAGTTTTAGGACGTTATAGTAAATATTATATATTTTAAATTGTGTTAAATTTTAATATGGATTTTTTTATAAATAAATAATATTGTTTGAAATGAAATTAAAATAATTAATTTTTTTATTTATTTATTTATGTTTTTTTTGTTTTTTTATTTAGTTAATGTGAGAAATCTTTATGACTAACGCATAGGGTTGAGCAGTTTTATCTCCTTTATGATCCCCGTAAACCATGACCCTTGTAGCTATGTTTAACAATAAAAAATTTAACACACAACCACCACACATCCACTCCCTCTCACACTCGCCCATGCCATGGTTTGAACCTTGAACCTCCAGAAGAGGAGTCAAAGCCCCAAATGTTGTGTTGTCCCCTAGGACATATAATTATGTATGTTGTCTTGGAGACAGTCTAACGGTTTTGGCTTGGCTTTTTTTTTAGAGAGATTTAAGATTTAAACTACACTGGGGTGGGTGTGTGATCGCTTTGTGTTTGGCTCCTACTAATAACAGCTCTGGCCCTTATAATAATAACAACTCTCGCTCTTATAAGAGGTCTTGGTAGAATTTGAGTTTGAATTTGTATTAATGTCCATCGGTGACCAAAAGAGGTCAATAGGACTGTAAAGCAGGACATATACAAAGCAATGGGAGTGTCTAATGCAGCTCCAGAGAAAATAAATTAAGAAAAACAGTAAACATGATGATATATGATATACAAGATCTGTGGATCAAGGATTACTCCCAACATTCAAGGCTGAAGAAAAGCGAGTGATGTAAGAGTTGGATGTTGTCGTAGATGTTCTTTGTTGGAGGCGACGACGAATTGATTTTTTTGTATCTCTGTGATCACCCTGGCGCTTCATGTTCGTGGCCTTTGGAGGCTGGAATAATGAAGTAATAAGTCGGGATCCTGTTATCTTCTGCAAATTGTTACTAAGTAGTTCTTTCTTGAGATTGAATAATTCTCGGATGAAAAGGGCAATGCATCTCTGATCTTCATAATTAATCCAAAATTTTAGTGTATGGGTGTCTCTGAATAAGCAATAATATTTACTCTCGTATCTCACAGTAGACAAGACAAGTGAAAATGAAATGCTCCTCGGATTCCACATCAAGACTGCACAATCTGCAAATACACTGATCTCTGACGAGGTGATGATTTATCTTAATACGCAGCTGGTGGAAGCAAACTCGTAGAGATGCCTTATAAACCTTAATTATAAAAGTTTTTCACACTAACCAAAATCTATTTATATAGATAATATTAATTAAAAAGACAATTGATGATTTTATTTTATTTATTTGTTTCTTTTATTAAAAATAATATATTTAATTAACATATCAAATTTTACATGTGAAAGGTCCATTCAACTATTTATTATAATTTTATTTTTTTGTAATAAATTAATTTCAATCCCATACAATTAATTGTATTGGTTACTATCACAAAATTACATTCCATATACATTGAACTATTTAATTAATTAATTTGTATATTAAATATTATATGTATTTAATAAAATGGTTTTGAATTGGGTGACATCATAGTGTTGTACCTTGTATTAACAATATGGGTTGTTTATCATCCATAGATTGTAAAACAAATTATCTTCTATGTGTTATCCGTGTGATGTGGTGGTTTATCGGTAAGGACACCACTTGCATTATCGGTAATGTGATGTGGGTTCAATCCCTACAGCTGATGTGTATAAAAAATATTATTAAAAATTAAAAATTAAAAAAAAAATTAATGTGATGATAAGTCTAGTGGCATATTTCATGATTGGAATTTTGTTCCACGTTAATATTTATCTATCTATTATCTTAGGTTAATAAACACATTTTTTTATATGACTAAGTTAATAGAATTAGAGATATCTGGGATCCGAGTAGCTACTCAATTTTTACCTGGAACCAGATCTACAATAATTGCTTCCTTCCCTCTAGGTTCAAAGAGTCTTATGGTTTAATTGTAGTTTCCATCCCTTGTGAGGTTCTTATGAAGTTGGGAACAACTGCCCATAATATTTGGAATGACTGGAGATGGCTTATGTAATCAAGAGAGTGAACGGAAAATAATAATCAATTAATCAACTAAACATTAGCATGAATACCAATGTTTAAATAAAACAAATAATAGACAAACTAACTAATTCCCCACTAACCACGCTAACAAACGCGTTAGGTTAGGTAGAGAGTTAGATTTAGGATTGACTACCCTAGGATATTTAGGCTAGTTACCATTAGATATTTAGGACAGTAAATATCTATATGGTAGAAAGTAAAACAGTAAATGTAGTAATAAATCCTAAGTAGTGTAATGCAATACACTAGCTTATTTTATCTAGTGGAGTAATTGGTAAGTATCCCAAATAATGGAATATTACTCTAACATTCCCCCTTATTACATTATTTGGGTAATACATACATATCCCTCTATACAACAATATTTGGGTAAAGTATATAATTGCCCCAATACAGTGAAGAAGATGTTGATCTGCTGGTTCTTTGCTCTGTCATAGTGCTCTGGCTGCTCCTAAGCAAAAAGTGGGTCATTCCTCACTTTGTCTTCACGCCAACGAATGTCCTTATGGTAATCACATCATCCAACCGAATTGCATGGGTAACCAGCCGCTGCAATCGCTCGGTGTAGTAGAATAGATCACTTCATACAAGGTTCATTCATTTATAATATGAATTTGCAAAAGATAAGGTAGTTAAGGTGTCGGTCGCTACCGAAAATGCACCCTTATAAGTCCCCCCCTTCTCGTTGCAAAACATAGTGGAATTAATTTCTGAAGGAAGTGTGACTAAGGTGTTGGTCAAAGCTGAAAATGCACCCTTATAAGCCATCTTCCCTTTTTAAAAAATTGTGAAGAAAAGAAATTTATATCCCCCCTTCACACAATTTTACAAATATTGTCTCCTAGACAATTTTACATCACAAAAAGTCGCTCCTCTTGTTACAAGTACTTCAAACACCTAGAATTTGCTATTTATGAAGCCTAAAAGAGGTACAAGCACCCCTTATTGCAAAGTCTTCAAACAAAATACTTATGCTATTTATGAAGCCAAAAAGAGGAGAAAGAGAATATGGTGTTTTTGCCCAAGGGACACGTGTTTTCCCTCTACAAAATTGTTTTAGCAATTTAGCACTCCTTGTGCTATCTTTGAACCAGAAACAGAATCAGTATGAGACACTTCACTAGAAAGATGGCTTCTGTGATGTGCCTTTGCCATTTTAGTTTTGCTTGTTTTGAAACCAACACTGAATGGTGTCATGGTTTTCATTTTTACAAGTTGTGCAAAACTATGTTTTCTAGGCAATTTGATCAAAAAAGTTCACCAATTTGTCCTTCCTTATTGCAAGTACTTCAAGCATGGTTGTTGTTATGAAGTCTAAAAGAAAAGATATAGTTTGTATGATGACTTCTACTTTTTTGATTGCCTTTACAAGTTTTATTTCCCTCTTGTCAAAAATCTATGTTTTGAAGGAAGAAAGGAATTATCCCCCCTTAGTGCAAAGGATTGCTACTTTGTAAGGTTCCTTATTTTTCAAAAAACTTGTTCTTTCTTTTGATTGAGTACCAAAAGATAATTCACTCAAACAGATATTTAATGGCACATGCCTTAACACCCTTCAAGAAGGATGAAAAGTTTGAGGAAATTAAGCCAAACAAATAAGAGTGAATTAGGGGTTTTGTTGATTTAGGAGAGAATATCTTGTGTTATTGGCGGTAAATTTGTGCATGGATGTACACAAATTTGTGAAATAGTGAGGTATGGATGGTCTTGATTATATGACTTATAGTTGCAAAAATAATAATGCAACAATCAAACAAGAAATGGCCTCAAAATTATTATCACCTAGTTTGCCAATTAAGGTGTCGAGTAAAATCGAAAATGCACCTTTTAATTTTTGCAACAAAATGTGTATTTGTGTTGTGCAAAAAAAATGTTATTTTTATGTCTCCTACTTTTTTTTCCAATTTTGCAAAAAGTACAATGTTGTATTCTCCCCTAAATTTTGCAAAATTAACAATTTTGAGCACTCCTTCCAAGACAAGTCGACACACGACCCTCATTTGGAAGGCTTCCAGAACTAGTCGACACATGACTTAGTTTTTGTGGGCCTAAGGCTTTAAATTCTTCTCAATTTTGCAAAAGGAAAGTGCAATTTTATGTCTTATATCCCCCTCTTGGAGAAAAACAAATGCACTCTTTGTCTATGAAATTCACAAAATTTTCAGATTCCTTGTTTTCCAAATTTGCAAGAAAGAATCAAAGTTTTGATTGTTGTCTCCCTTTCATGGTGCAAAATGGACAAGGTGTGAGAAGAATGGGAGGTTCTCTAATTTGCAAAAAAAATATGCTCTTCTATGTCTTATATCTCCTTTTTGGTGAGAAAACAAAATCACTATTTTTGTTGTGTTGCAAAAGAAATACCCTCCAAATTTTCTATTTTTAATGCAATGTTTTCATAGTTTTAATCAAATTTTTATAATGGAATATAGTTAAGAAAAATAATAATTAAAAAAAAAATTAAAACTAAATTTTTATCATAAAATATTAAATTATAAAGTAAAATGATTAAAATAAAAAAAATACAAAAAAAAATTTACCTTTTACCACTTTGTAGTAATGCACCTTGGAGCAAAAAGTATTCTTGCCCCGACAGGAGTCGAACTCCTGACCTCTCGTGGGGCAGCGCCTTAGTGTTGGCCCCTCCGTCGGTCGGGCTAGCTGGTCCGACGAGAAGAGAGGTGGCGCGCCTTCTATTTGAAGGCTTTCCCTCCTCCTGGCAGGGAAATTTTTTTTTGAATGTGGCCACGTAAAAGTGTCCACGCGGGGATTCAAACACATAACCTCCCACTGTCAAGGCTTCAGCCTTGACCACTACTCTGCTAGGGCGGCTTTGAAAACCAGCCCGTAGCGGCAGTATTAAAACTACCTGCGGCTTTGTGGGATTAATCCCACATTCATCCCATGAGGGATGAATAAGGTATTTAAAGGCCTTAACACGTTGATAAACACGTGATTGCCTCTGGGAAATCAGGGTCCAGTCGAACCCCTTTTGTTGTCGCCCACATGGCGTGGCTGGAGGGGTCCACGTGTCCAGTGGCCCACGTGGCTCTCTGCCACGTGGCCACCACGTGTCCAGTACACGTTAAGTGCCACATGGCTAGTTCGACACGTGTTGCCTTGTGTGTGGTCTATCCAATGTCTATAGTCCACGTCAGTAGTAGGGTAGCAGGGTCTGTCCACGTGGCTAGTCTGCCACGTCAGCGTCAGGATTTAGGTGGCACTGCCATGTGTCGTTTGTTGATAGATCCACGTGTCTCCATGTCCCAACTATATCTTTGCTAGATTTTGTCACCTGTAGTTGTCCTCGAGATTTGTGCCCAGGAGTTTGCCTGCAGGTTTAGGGTCTCTGATCCGATCATCGATGATCGAAGGGCACTCATGCCCTCATAGGTCCCGATCGTTGAATCTGTGTCATCGGTCACCAGAGATCGGAGGGCGCTCCTGCCCTCGCAAATCTCGATCATCGAAGATCGGAGGGCACTCCTGCCCTCGTAGATCCTGGTCGTCGATGGGTTAGCTCTGGTGGTCGGCAGTCCCAAGGCCATCGGAGATCGCTCTCCGATCGAGGGAGGGCTGCCTACCCTTTGTCGGCTTGTCAGGCCTAACAGGTCGGACAATAGAATACTATCGGGCCTGCGGGCCTTCTCTCGTGGCCGCCCGATGACGTGGGCCAGCAGGCCCTCTCCCGAGGTCGCCTTATGGCGAGAGCCTTACAAGGCTCCTTCCTTCGACGAGAGCAGTCGACAGGCTGTCAATCTTGGGTAGGCAGAACCAGAGTATTAGTCCGCCTACCTTCAAGGCTCTGATGCCAATGTAATCAAGAGAGTGAGCAAAAAATAATAATCAATTAATCAACTAAACATTAGCATGAATACCAATGTTTAAATAAAACAAATAATAGACAAACTAACTAATTCCCCACTAACCATGCTAACAAACGCGTTAGGTTAGGTAGAGAGTTAGATTTAGGATTGACTACCCTAGGATATTTAGGCTAGTTACCATTAGATATTTAGGACAGTAAATATCTATATGGTAGAAAGTAAAACAGTAAATGTAGTAATAAATCCTAAGTAGTGTAATGCAATACACTAGCTTATTTTATCTAGTGGAGTAATTGGTAAGTATCCCAAGTAATGGAATATTACTCTAACAGCTTAATGGTCATAGAATCTCTTCTATTACTTCTACTTGGTTATACAAAAATCTTCTGTGTACACCTTCTTTAGACTCTAAGCTCAATGTTAAGTGGCAAGTAAATTTTACCAATGTCCAATGGCAATTTCTTGCTACTCAAATTTGGAAAGCTCCTATTGAATCAAAAACACAACTTCTTGGTTGACGGATTTTGCATCAAAAATTGCCAACAACTAAAATTTTGGCTATGATTTTACACATTCCCCCTCAATGCAATTTTTGTAATGCTTTAGAAACTCTTATTCACTTGTTTTGGTTTTGTGGCATGGCTAAACAGTTTTGGGATATCTTCTACTCTTTTCTTTTTCCCTCTTTTGCTAGATCTTGGAAGCTTTCTCTGCTTGGTTTTTCTCAATCTGGATCAATGCCCCAAACTCTGGGATGTTTGTAGACTCATCCTTCTCAAGCACATTTGGAAGTACAAATGCAAAAAGGTGTTTACTAGATCTGCTCTTCCATGGAATATAGTTTTGGCAGACTTGACCTTTGATCTTTTGCTTTGATCTTTTGCTACATGTGGGACACATTCATTCCCAAGTCTATGGTCCTCCCAACACGCCTCGAGATGTTATTGACAGACTTCATCAACTTTCTCATATGATTCAAGATCTTTAGAAAGTACAACAAGAAGCTCAGAAGAAGACAGTTAACAATGATAAGCAAGGTTCAGGGTTTGATTACTTCTTTTTCTTCTCTAAAGACTGCAGAAGATAGCACGGAAGACATGCCTAGAATTTTTTCATATAATAGACTCTCCCACAAATGAATGCTGATATATGGTGTATTGCAGCAAGATATAGCTATAGGTTTTTTGTTGATATTAGCTTCTATTCTTATGTATATTCAGTTATGGATGCTTTACTCCTAATCCACCTCATTTTGTTTTTTAGCTAGTGGACAGTATTAACACCAAAATATTGTAATGTTCCGGTTAATAATATAATATAATCTAGTTTTTTTTTTTCAAAAATAAAAAATAAATAAACACATTGTCTTATATCACCTATTAAACATTAAAAACTACTTTAATAAACTTGAAGCTTTGAAGAATGATTATACACATCATTTTTTAAACAAAACAACTTTAACAAAGGTTATACAACCACCAAAACTTGTGCTTATTAATTCTATTAATTTTAATTATTATAAACCCAACAAAACAAGGGTTTTCAATATAAAAATATAGTTTTTTTTATTTGATTTGGTTACTGCGAGAAACCCCTATGACCTTCACAATTACCTTTATAGTTATTTATCTTAACTAAAGATATATTTTTGTCTTTATGGGATTATAGGTATATATATACAGTCCATGTTGTTGGCAATTTTGGGTTTGAGATCCTAGCTTCTTGTCTATGAGTTGTCATTGATGTCAAAAGGAAATGGCATTAATGTTAAGAGGATGTGTTGGCTTCAAAGGTGGAAGATTCCAAGAGAATATTTTTAAGAGAATCCGGAGAGATTCCATTGGCAAGGGTTTTTATTAAAACCAATGGAGGTTCTCTTTATTATTTATTTAATTATTATTTAAAACCCTTCAAGGTTTTAATTAATTAATTATTTAATTAATTAAGGGAGAAATTATTTTTAATTTATTAAAAATACTTAAAGGTTTTTAAACCTTTTTTTATTCTTAATTTATTAAAATTATTTAAGGGTTTTTAAACCCTTTTTGAAAAGACTTTTGATTAATTTCGAAATGGTCTTTATTTTCGTCGACGTCAAGGTGTCTTCGAAGAGACTATTTATTCTCCAACTCCTAAGGTTGGAAGGCTAATTAATTCGAAATTCCTCGAATGCAATTTGCGGTGTTTGTGCTCTGTATTCGCTGCGATCGAAGGAAGACTTAGAAGCACGTGCGGTTGAAAAGTCTTCGGGAGTTTTTTTCGAGGGTGAAGTGGAGGGAAGTTCACTTGTGAACTTCGTAGCCCGCGTGGGCTAGTGGCGGCGAAGGCTGCTTGTTGGGCGCTGCATTGGCGGAGGTCACCGTTTCGAGTCTCGCGGGGGTGCTTTGCTAGAGTAACACACGTTTTTATTAAAACGTCTTTATGCCATGAAATTCGGAGTTTCTTGGACAACGATTTATAAGGTGTGATTAAATTTTATGAGTTTTGGCTTTTGTGATTAGCATTGAATAAAAGCTTAGGAGAAATAAGGGCATATTTCTTTGGATGTATTTTTAAGATTATTCTTTGCTATGCTAAAATTAAAAATGGAGGTATAAGGTGTGAGTCTGTGATTGTTGATTTATTGGCATGTTATGGTGGTTGTGTTTAAAGAAGTGGAGCTAAAAGGTGTAATAAAGGAAGTTTATATTATTGCTCATTTCTTTTTATTCTAACCCTAACTTGGTTGGAAGTTTGAGAGTTGTGTGTGGTGAGAGCTTGAAGGTTCAATTATCTTCTACTCCAATAAGGTATGGGCACATTCTTCTTATGAGTATGATTGGTGTATGTTTTCTGAAATAAGGTTGGAGTGAAAAGGTATTCTACTAGGTATCCTTTGGCTAGGTGTAAATCCTATTTTCTGGTTTGTTGAAGACTACTTATGCATTGTTATCCTTAAGGAGAGTTTTTGGTGAATGCATAATTTTTGGTTTGAGATAGTGGAAGCTTTGTGCACTAGGGTTTATATTTGTGAGTCTAGCTACTTGCATTGAGTTGGTGGAACCCTTGGTTGGCTGTTTTGAGTTTGATGGTTGAGTTGCTTCCATAGAGGTTGTTTGATCAAGTTATTGCTTTACTTGATTCATGATATTGGGCTTACTCCATTGAGTTGATTTGAGCAAGTTATTCTTTGCATTTGGTGATATTGTGTTGGTGGCTATTTTGTTCAAATATCTTTGGAGGGAAAAGGATTTCTACTTGTTTCCTTTTCTTGTGATGATTGGTTGAATGCTTCAAGGTTGATGTTGAGTTGAATGGTGTTGGTTGACTAAACCTTGTTTGATGAGCATTGTTGTTGAAACCCTAATTGATGGTGAAAAGAACATGAGTATCATTGTTATGTGATTCTTTGCATAGTTGGCAATTGTTGGGGTTTCATGTTCTTGAAAGAAAACATTCTATCCTATCCATTTCAGATATTGAGTTGAGTTTTCAGATTTGAGATTGAGATTGAGCTGAGTTGATTTGAGTTGAGTTTTGAGATTGGGATTTGAGTATAGAACATATTGAGTCTCTAACAATTCTCTTTATGCTTCTATGAGTTTGACAAATCACATTGGGTCTCTAACAATTCACTTTGTGATTTCCTACTAAGAAAGTTTTTCTTGGTGAGCTTGCTGAGTTTTTGGACAGGTTCCGGTGGGGACTTGTGAGCAGTTTTGGACAGTTCCAGTGGGAACTTGTGAGCAGTTTTGGACAAGTTTCGATGGGGACTTGTGAGCAGATTTGGACAGGTCCTAGCAGAGGACTTGTGAGCTGAGTTTGATAGTTCTATCAGAGAACTTGAGGATAGAGGTGCATTGGTTCTATGAGAAGAACCTGAGGACAGTTGGCAAGTCTTTGAGAAGGCTTGTATGCAGAGGATTGATTTGTTCAAGAGTTGGACAGATCTGACAGACAGAGGAAGACTTGTACTAGACCGATTGACTGTGTTTGGTATAGGTTGTTGAGCTGTTGTGGACGTGATCATAGAAGGCAGAGGTCTCTTAGGCTAAGCATTGAGGACAGGAGGTCTTCGGTGGAAAGGAGTTCCACGTGCTGGCAAGAGGTAGAGGCAGTTGATCTTCTGAGGGATCATTTCCAGAGCAGAGGGGAAGGTATCTCCTTTGAGCAGAGGCTCATAAATTTTGATTGGGGGAAGGTATCTCCTTTGAGCAGAGGCTCATAAATTTTGATTGGGGAAGGTATCTCCTTTGAGTAGAGGCTCATAAATTTTGATTGGGGGAAGGTATCTCCTTTGGGCCGAGGCTCATAAACATTGTAATTGGGAAGGATTCCCAAAGAACTTTGAGATAACTTTTAGAGAAAAGTTTTGTGGATGTAGCCCAACCATTCTAGGTGAACCACGTTAAAATTGGTGTCACTTTGTGGATGATATTGTGCATTGCTTTGATATTGCTTTGGGTATATTGCTTTACTATTTTGAAGTATAAAGGAAAAAGTAAAAAGAGGTCTTATACTTGTTCACCCCCCTCTCAGTATAAGCTTGTGTTCTTCAATTGGTATCGGAGCAGGTGCCTTCGAAAAGTTTAACAACTTGAAGGAAAAGCTAGTAAAGAACACAATGGATCATTCAAGTGGCAATGCAACACCTATTCTTGATGGGTCAGATTTTGGTCTTTGGAGTGCAAGGATGAAGGTTCATCTAATGGCACTTGGGAATGAGGTTTGGGAAGTGATTGAAGATGAGTACACTATTCCTGAACATGGTCCTAATACTAAAGAAGAAAGGCTCCTACATCACAACAATTCAAAAGCAATGAATGCAATCTCGAAAGGTTTACAGAAGCGAGATCTCACCAAAGTGATTCACTGCAAGACAACTAGTGAAATGTGGAAACAGTTGAAGGTGGTTCATACAGGTGATACAAATGTCAGAAAGGCCAAGTTGAGACACTTCAAAGGTATGTTTGAACAACTCAAGATGAATGATGATGAAAATATTAGTGACTACATGCTTCGTATGGATGAGGTTGTTAACTCCATGAAAGACTTAGGTCTTGAGCTTGCTGAAAATGATGTTTGTGATAAGATTTTAAGATCTCTTCCTAATAGATTTAGTGAAAATATTTCTGCTATTGAGGAAGCTAAAGATTTGGATAAGTTGAAAAAGGATGAGCTCCATAGTATACTTGCAGCATTTGAGTTGAGAACTCAAGTGAAGGTTGATGTCAAGAAAGAGGCGACTTTCAAGGCTACCAAGAATTCCAAGGGTAAACAACTTCAAGATAGTGATGAGTCTTCTAGTGATGAAGAGGCATATTACAGCAAGAAAGGCAAGTTCTCTAGAAAGCACAAAAGTATGAAAAATATAAGATGTTTCAATTGTGGAAAGTTTGGTCATTATGCTACTGATCGTATCTTGTTCCCAAGAATGAAAGTGATGAAGATAAACAGGATTCTAAGAGCAAGGATTCCGAAAAGCACAAGCATCACAGGAAAAACAAAGATGAGCACAACAATCAAGGAAAGAGGTATTCTCACAAGCACAAGAAGAGTTTCTACCTAGACAAAGCAAGTAAGTGTTCTAGTAGTGATAGTGAAAGTTCTTCAAGTGATAATGAAAATGAGATGTTGTTCATATCAAAAAAAGAGGAAGAACCAGAACATAGATTCATTATCATGAAATGTCTTAGATGTGGAAATTTTGGTCACCTTGAGGATGATTGCACAAATAATGATTTGGTTTCTAGTATGTATGAGGATGCTTCAGAAAACTATAAGGAAGATGCATGTATGGTTTTTGAAAAGGGTAGCACCTCTAGTGATAAGAAATCTGAAAAAGGCTTTGATGATTCAAAAAGCAAACAAATAGAGGAAGATATAGAGGAAGGTGAAGTAGATCTTGAAGGTGAACTTATTAGTGCTCTTAGTGCTTTGAAAAAGGAAAGAAAGAAGAATGCTAGACTCAAGGATAAGTTAGATGAATGTTGTATGGAGAGAGATGATCTTATAGAAAGTCTTGACTTCTCTATGGCTAAGACACAAGAACTCAAGGATGAGTTAGAGTCTAAGGTTCTTGAGTATAGTGAGTTAGAACAGAAAATGGCTTCTTTGAAAGAGGAAACTAAAGAGTACAAGGATAAGCTTTAGAGGTTTCAAGATAGCTCCAAAAAGGTTAAGTCACTCATCAAAGGTCAAAGAAAGACAACAGATAAAACAGGCCTTGGTTTTGTTAAGCCACACAAGGAACAAGTTGGAGAGTCTAGTAAGAGACTCCAAAAGGAAGAGAGTTCTGATGAGGAAAGTATTTCAGAAAAGGAGTCCTTGAATGATAGATGCACAGAAACAGAAAACAGAATTCAGAATGAGAAGAAGAAGTTTTCAGAACCTAAGAGGTCAATTAAAGGAAAGTTTCAAGGCGATGTTTTGCTTATCACAGGTTTGGTCACATGGCTTCACATTGCATGGCTCAAGTGAAGGAGGTAAATGACAGTTTCAGAAGTGCTAGTTACTTTCAAGGGTATTGCTACTCTTGTCAATAGTTTGGGCACAAGGCGATTTATTGCAAGGCAAATAACAGGAACAGGTTTGGTCAGAACAGGTTTGGTCGAAACAGGTTTGGTCAGAACAGGTTTGGTCAGAACAGTTTGGTCAGAACAGGTTTGGTTAGAACAGGTTTGGTCAAAACTGGTGGATTCAAAGATCAGGTTTACCTCAGAGAAACAACATCGTCAAGTGTTTCAAGTGCAACAATGAAGGTCACATAATCAGACAGTGTAGAGCTGAAATTCTAGAATACAAGAACAGGAACAGTGGCATGATCAGGTCCAAGGATCAAGGCATGGACAAGAACAAGGATGAGAACAAGAACAAGAACAATGACATGAACAGGAATATGGACAAAGAGTTCAAGAGAAGGCCCGACAAGGAAGTTATAGACGTTGATGATGATCAGTGTCTAATGGGAGTTTTACTCCCACCCAAGAATTAATCACCTCATCGGGAGGTGGGGGAGGGACTAAGCTAAGAGGCTCATTCTTAGTCCCGAGCCCCAAAGGTGACCCTTTGCCATTGATGACAAAGGGGGAGAGATTTGAGTAAGGGGAGAGCCTCAAGACAGGGGGAGCTGTTTATGTTGAGTTTCTGTGTTGTTGAGAAGCATGGTTTGCCATCAATGACAAAGGGGGAGATTGTTGGCAATTTTGGGTTTGAGATCCTAGCTTCTTGTCTATGAGTTGTCATTGATGTCAAAAGGAAATGGCATTAATGTTAAGAGGATGTGTTGGCTTCAAAGGTGGAAGATTCCAAGAGAATATTTTTAAGAGAATCCGGAGAGATTCCATTGGAAAGGGTTTTTATTAAAACCAAGTTAAATGGTTTTTATTAAAACCAATGGAGGTTCTCTTTATTATTTATTTAATTATTATTTAAAACCCTTCAAGGTTTTAATTAATTAATTATTTAATTAATTAAGGGAGAAATTATTTTTAATTTATTAAAAATACTTAAAGGTTTTTAAACCTTTTTTTATTCTTAATTTATTAAAATTATTTAAGGGTTTTTAAACCCTTTTTGAAAAGACTTTTGATTAATTTCGAAATGGTCTTTATTTTCGTCGACGTCAAGGTGTCTTCGAAGAGACTATTTATTCTCCAACTCCTAAGGTTGGAAGGCTAATTAATTCGAAATTCCTTGAATGCAATTTGCGGTGTTTGTGCTCTGTATTCGCTGTGATCGAAGGAAGACTTAGAAGCACGTGCGGTTGAAAAGTCTTCGGGAGTTTTTTTCGAGGGTGAAGTGGAGGGAAGTTCACTTGTGAACTTCGTAGCCCGCGTGGGCTAGTGGCAGCGAAGGCTGCTTGTTGGGCGCTGCATTGGCGGAGGTCACCGTTTCGAGTCTCGCGGGGGTGCTTTGCTAGAGTAACACACGTTTTTATTAAAACGTCTTTATGCCACGAAATTCGGAGTTTCTTGGACAACGATTTATAAGGTGTGATTAAATTTTATGAGTTTTGGCTTTTGTGATTAGCATTGAATAAAAGCTTAGGAGAAATAAGGGCATATTTCTTTGGATGTATTTTTAAGATTATTCTTTGCTATGCTAAAATTAAAAATGGAGGTATAAGGTGTGAGTCTGTGATTGTTGATTTATTGGCATGTTATGGTGGTTGTGTTTAAAGAAGTGGAGCTAAAAGGTGTAATAAAGGAAGTTTATATTATTGCTCATTTCTTTTTATTCTAACCCTAACTTGGTTGGAAGTTTGAGAGTTGTGTGTGGTGACGGCTTGAAGGTTCAATTATCTTCTACTCCAATAAGGTATGGGCACATTCTTCTTATGAGTATGATTGGTGTATGTTTTCTGAAATAAGGTTGGAGTGAAAAGGTATTCTACTAGGTATCCTTTGGCTAGGTGTAAATCCTATTTTCTGGTTTGTTGAAGACTACTTATGCATTGTTATCCTTAAGGAGAGTTTTTGGTGAATGCATAATTTTTGGTTTGAGATAGTGGAAGCTTTGTGCACTAGGGTTTATATTTGTGAGTCTAGCTACTTGCATTGAGTTGGTGGAACCCTTGGTTGGCTGTTTTGAGTTTGATGGTTGAGTTGCTTCCATAGAGGTTGTTTGATCAAGTTATTGCTTTACTTGATTCATGATATTGGGCTTACTCCATTGAGTTGATTTGAGCAAGTTATTCTTTGCATTTGGTGATATTGTGTTGGTGGCTATTTTGTTCAAATATCTTTGGAGGGAAAAGGATTTCTACTTGTTTCCTTTTCTTGTGATGATTGGTTGAATGCTTCAAGGTTGATGTTGAGTTGAATGGTGTTGGTTGACTAAACCTTGTTTGATGAGCATTGTTGTTGAAACCCTAATTGATGGTGAAAAGAACATGAGTATCATTGTTATGTGATTCTTTGCATAGTTGGCAATTGTTGGGGTTTCATGTTCTTGAAAGAAAACATTCTATCCTATCCATTTCAGATATTGAGTTGAGTTTTCAGATTTGAGATTGAGATTGAGCTGAGTTGATTTGAGTTGAGTTTTGAGATTGGGATTTGAGTATAGAACATATTGAGTCTCTAACAATTCTCTTTATGCTTCTATGAGTTTGACAAATCACATTGGGTCTCTAACAATTCACTTTGTGATTTCCTACTAAGAAAGTTTTTCTTGGTGAGCTTGCTGAGTTTTTGGAAAGGTTCAGTGGGGACTTGTGGGTTTTGGAAGTTCCAGTGGGGACTTGTGAGCAGTTTTGGACAGGTTCCAGTGGGGACTTGTGAGCAGTTTTGGATAGGTTTCGGTGGGGACTTGTGAGCAGTTTTGGACAGGTTTTGTGGGGACTTGTGAGCAGATTTGGACAGGTCCTAGCAGAGGACTTGTGAGCTGAGTTTGATAGTTCTATCGGAGAACTTGAGGACAGAGGTGCATTGGTTCTATGAGAAGAACCTGAGGACGATTTGGCAAGTCTTTGAGAAGGCTTGTATGCGAGAGGATTGATTTGTTCAAGAGTTGGACAGATCCGACGGATAGAGGAAGACTTGTACTAGATCGAGTGACTATGTTTGGTACAGGTTGCTTGAGCTACTGTGGACGTGATCATAGAAGGCAGAGGTCTCTTAGGCTAAGCATTGAGGACAGGAGGTCTTCGATGGAAAGGAGTTCCACATGCTAGCAAGAGGTAGAGGTAGTTGATCTTACTGAGGGATCATTTCTAGAGTAGAGGGGAAGGTATCTCCTTTGAGCAGAGGCTCATAAATTTTGATTGGGGGAAGGTATCTCCTTTGAGCAGAGGCTCATAAATTTTGATTGGGGGAAGGTATCTCCTTTGGGCCGAGGCTCATAAACATTGTAATTGGGAAGGATTCCCAAAGAACTTTGAGATAACTTTTAGAGAAAAGTTTTGTGGATGTAGCCCAGCCATTATGGGTGAACCACGTTAAAATTGGTGTCACTTTGTGGATGATATTGTGCATTGCTTTGATATTGCTTTGGGTATATTGCTTTACTATTTTGAAGTATAAAGGAAAAAGTAAAAAGAGGTCTTATACTGTTCACCCCCCCTCGAGTATAAGCTTGTGTTCTTCAATTGGTATCAGAGCGAGGTGCCTTCGAAAAGTTTAACGACTTGAAGGAAAAGCTAGTAAAGAACACAATGGATCATTCAAGTGGCAATGCAACACCTATTCTTGATGGGTCAGATTTTGGTCTTTGGAGTGCAAGGATGAAGGTTCATCTAATGGCACTTGGGAATGAGGTTTGGGAAGTGATTGAAGATGAGTACACTATTCCTGAACATGGTCCTAATACTAAAGAAGAAAGGCTCCTACATCACAGCAATTCAAAAGCAATGAATGCAATCCTGAAAGGCTTACAGAAAGCGAATCTCACCAAAGTGATTCACTGCAAGACAGCTAGTGAAATGTGGAAACAGTTGAAGGTGGTTCATACAGGTGATACAAATGTGAGAAAGGCCAAGTTGAGACACTTCAAAGGTATGTTTGAACAACTCAAGATGAATGATGATGAAAATATTAGTGACTACATGCTTCGTATGGATGAGGTTGTTAACTCCATGAAAGACTTAGGTCTTGAGCTTGCTGAAAATGATGTTTGTGATAAGATTTTAAGATCTCTTCCTAATAGATTTAGTGAAAATATTTTTGCTATTGAGGAAGCTAAAGATTTGGATAAGTTGAAAAAGGATGAGCTCCATAGTATACTTGCAGCATTTGAGTTGAGAACTCAAGTGAAGGTTGATGTCAAGAAAGAGGCGACTTTCAAGGCTACCAAGAATTCCAAGGGTAAACAGACTTCAAGATAGTGATGAGTCTTCTAGTGATGAAGAGGCATATTACAACAAGAAAGGCAAGTTCTCTAGAAAGCACAAAAGTATGAAAAATATAAGATGTTTCAATTGTGGAAAGTTTGGTCATTATGCTACTGACTGTATTATTCCCAAGAATGAAAGTGATGAAGATAAACAGGATTCTAAGAGCAAGGATTCTGAAAAGCACAAGCATCACAGGAAAAACAAAGATGAGCACAACAATCAAGGAAAGAGGTATTCTCACAAGCACAAGAAGAGTTTCTACCTAGACAAAGCAAGTAAGTGTTCTAGTAGTGATAGTGAAAGTTCTTCAAGTGATAATGAAAATGAGATGTTGTTCATATCAGAAAAAGAGGAAGAACCGAAACATAGATTCATTATCATGAAATGTCTTAGATGTGGAAATTTTGGTCACCTTGAGGATGATTGCACAAATAATGATTTGGTTTCTAGTATGTATGAGGATGCTTCAGAAAACTATAAGGAAGATGCATGTATGGTTTTTGAAAAGGGTAGCACCTCTAGTGATAAGAAATCTGAAAAAGGCTTTGATGATTCAAAAAGCAAACAAATAGAGGAAGATATAGAGGAAGGTGAAGTAGATCTTGAAGGTGAACTTATTAGTGCTCTTAGTGCTTTGAAAAAGGAAAGAAAGAAGAATGCTAGACTCAAGGATAAGTTAGATGAATGTTGTATGGAGAGAGATGATCTTATAGAAAGTCTTGACTTCTCTATGGCTAAGACACAAGAACTCAAGGATGAGTTAGAGTCTAAGGTTCTTGAGTATAGTGAGTTAGAACAGAAAATGGCTTCTTTGAAAGAGGAAACTAAAGAGTACAAGGATAAGCTTTAGAGGTTTCAAGATAGCTCCAAAAAGGTTAAGTCACTCATCAAAGGTCAAAGAAAGACAACAGATAAAACAGGCCTTGGTTTTGTTAAGCCACACAAGGAACAAGTTGGAGAGTCTAGTAAGAGACTCCAAAAGGAAGAGAGTTCTGATGAGGAAAGTATTTCAGAAAAGGAGTCCTTGAATGATAGATGCACAGAAACAGAAAACAGAATTCAGAATGAGAAGAAGAAGTTTTCAGAACCTAAGAGGTCAATTAAAGGAAAGTTTCAAGGCGGATGTTTTGCTTGTCACAGGTTTGGTCACATGGCTTCACATTGCATGGCTCAAGTGAAGGAGGTAAATGACAGTTTCAGAAGTGCTAGTTACTTTCAAGGGTATTGCTACTCTTGTCAATAGTTTGGGCACAAGGCGATTTATTGCAAGGCAAATAACAGGAACAGGTTTGGTCAGAACAGGTTTGGTCAGAACAGGTTTGGTCAGAACAGGTTTGGCCAAAACAGGTTTGGTCAGAACAGGTTTGGTCAGAACTGGTGGATTCAAAGATCAGGTTTACCTCAGAGAAACAACATCGTCAAGTGTTTCAAGTGCAACAATGAAGGTCACACAATCAGACAGTGTAGAGCTGAAATTCCAGAATACAGGAACGAGAACAGTGGCATGATCGGGTCCAAGGATCAAGGCATGGACAAGAACGAGGGATGAGAACAAGAACAAGAACAGTGACAGGAATAGGAATATGGACAAAGAGTTCAAGAGAAGGCCCGACAAGGAAGTTATAGACGTCTGATGATGATCGGTTGCCTAATGGGAGTTTTACTCCCACCCAAGAATTAATCACCTCATCAGGAGGTGGGGGAGGGACTAAGCTAAGAGGCTCATTCTTAGTCCCGAGCCCCAAAGGTGACCCTTTGCCATTGATGACAAAGGGGGAGAGCCTCAAGACAAGGGGAGCTATTTATGTTGAGTTTTTGTGTTGTTGAGAAGCATGGTTTGCCATCAATGACAAAGGGGGAGATTGTTGGCAATTTTGGGTTTGAGATCCTAGCTTCTTGTCTATGAGTTGTCATTGATGTCAAAAGGAAATGGCATTAATGTTAAGAGGATGTGTTGGCTTCAAAGGTGGAAGATTCCAAGAGAATATTTTTAAGAGAATCCGGAGAGATTCCATTGGATAGGGTTTTTATTAAAACCAAGTTAAATGGTTTTTATTAAAACCAATGGAGGTTCTCTTTATTATTTATTTAATTATTATTTAAAACCCTTCAAGGTTTTAATTAATTAATTATTTAATTAATTAAGGGAGAAATTATTTTTAATTTATTAAAAATACTTAAAGGTTTTTAAACCTTTTTTTATTCTTAATTTATTAAAATTATTTAAGGGTTTTTAAACCCTTTTTGAAAAGACTTTTGATTAATTTCGAAATGGTCTTTATTTTCGTCGACGTCAAGGTGTCTTCGAAGAGACTATTTATTCTCCAACTCCTAAGGTTGGAAGGCTAATTAATTCAAAATTCCTCGAATGCAATTTGCGGTGTTTGTGCTCTGTATTCGCTGTGATCGAAGGAAGACTTAGAAGCACGTGCGGTTGAAAAGTCTTCGGGAGTTTTTTTCGAGGGTGAAGTGGAGGGAAGTTCACTTGTGAACTTCGTAGCCCGCGTGGGCTAGTGGCAGTGAAGGCTGCTGTTGGGCGTTGCATTGGCGGAGGTCACCGTTTCGAGTCTCGCGGGGGTGCTTTGCTAGAGTAACACACGTTTTTATTAAAACGTCTTTATGCCACGAAATTCGGAGTTTCTTGGACAACGATTTATAAGGTGTGATTAAATTTTATGAGTTTTGGCTTTTGTGATTAGCATTGAATAAAAGCTTAGGAGAAATAAGGGCATATTTCTTTGGATGTATTTTTAAGATTATTCTTTGCTATGCTAAAATTAAAAATGGAGGTATAAGGTGTGAGTCTGTGATTGTTGATTTATTGGCATGTTATGGTGGTTGTGTTTAAAGAAGTGGAGCTAAAAGGTGTAATAAAGGAAGTTTATATTATTGCTCATTTCTTTTTATTCTAACCCTAACTTGGTTGGAAGTTTGAGAGTTGTGTGTGGTGACAGCTTGAAGGTTCAATTATCTTCTACTCCAATAAGGTATGGGCACATTCTTCTTATGAGTATGATTGGTGTATGTTTTCTGAAATAAGGTTGGAGTGAAAAGGTATTCTACTAGGTATCCTTTGGCTAGGTGTAAATCCTATTTTCTGGTTTGTTGAAGACTACTTATGCATTGTTATCCTTAAGGAGAGTTTTTGGTGAATGCATAATTTTTGGTTTGAGATAGTGGAAGCTTTGTGCACTAGGGTTTATATTTGTGAGTCTAGCTACTTGCATTGAGTTGGTGGAACCCTTGGTTGGCTGTTTTGAGTTTGATGGTTGAGTTGCTTCCATAGAGGTTGTTTGATCAAGTTATTGCTTTACTTGATTCATGATATTGGGCTTACTCCATTGAGTTGATTTGAGCAAGTTATTCTTTGCATTTGGTGATATTGTGTTGGTGGCTGTTTTGTTCAAATATCTTTGGAGGGAAAAGGATTTCTACTTGTTTCCTTTTCTTGTGATGATTGGTTGAATGCTTCAAGGTTGATGTTGAGTTGAATGGTGTTGGTTGACTAAACCTTGTTTGATGAGCATTGTTGTTGAAACCCTAATTGATGGTGAAAAGAACATGAGTATCATTGTTATGTGATTCTTTGCATAGTTGGCAATTGTTGGGGTTTCATGTTCTTGAAAGAAAACATTCTATCCTATCCATTTCAGATATTGAGTTGAGTTTTCAGATTTGAGATTGAGATTGAGCTGAGTTGATTTGAGTTGAGTTTTGAGATTGGGATTTGAGTATAGAACATATTGAGTCTCTAACAATTCTCTTTATGCTTCTATGAGTTTGACAAATCACATTGGGTCTCTAACAATTCACTTTGTGATTTCCTACTAAGAAAGTTTTTCTTGGTGAGCTTGCTGAGTTTTTGGACAAGTTCCAGTGGGGACTTGTGGCAGTTTTGGACAGGTTCTGGTGGGGACTTGTGAGCAGTTTTGGACAGTTCGTGGGACTTTAATTTTGGACAGGTTCGATGGGGACTTGTGAGCAATTTTGGAAGGTGACGGTTAATTGTGGGGACTTGTGAGCAGATTTGGACAGGTCCTAGCAGAGGACTTGTGAGCTGAGTTTGATAGTTCTATCGAGAGAACTTGAGGACAGAGGTGCATTGGTTCTATGAGAAGAACCTGAGGACAATTGGCAAGTCTTTGAGAAGGCTTGTATGTAGAGGATTGATTTGTTCAAGAGTTGGACAGATCGACGAGACAGAGGAAGACTTGTACTAGACTGATAGATTATGTTTGGTACAGGTTGCTGAGATATTGTGGACGTGATCATAGAAGGTAGAGGTCTCTTAGGCTAAGCATTGAGGACAGGAGGTCTTCGATGGAAAGGCGTTCCACGTCCTTGGCAAGAGGTAGAGGCGATTGATCTTACGAGGGATCATTTCCAGAGTAGAGGGGAAGGTATCTCCTTTGAGTAGAGGCTCATAAATTTTGATTGGGGAAGGTATCTCCTTTGAGCAGAGGCTCATAAATTCTGATTGGGGGAAGGTATCTCCTTTGGGCCGAGGCTCATAAACATTGTAATTGGGAAGGATTCCCAAAGAACTTTGAGATAACTTTTAGAGAAAAGTTTTGTGGACGTAGCCCGACCATTCTAGGTGAACCACGTTAAAATTGGTGTCACTTTGTGGATGATATTGTGCATTGCTTTGATATTGCTTTGGGTATATTGCTTTACTATTTTGAAGTATAAAGGAAAAAGTAAAAAGAGGTCTTATACTTGTTCACCCCCCTCTCAGTATAAGCTTGTGTTCTTCAATTGGTATCAGAGCAGGTGCCTTCGAAAAGTTTAACGACTTGAAGGAAAAGCTAGTAAAGAACACAATGGATCATTCAAGTGGCAATGCAGCACCTATTCTTGATGGGTCAGATTTTGGTCTTTGGAGTGCAAGGATGAAGGTTCATCTAATGGCACTTGGGAATGAGGTTTGGGAAGTGATTGAAGATGAGTACACTATTCCTGAACATGGTCCTAATACTAAAGAAGAAAGGCTCCTACATCACAGCAATTCAAAAGCAATGAATGCAATCCTGAAAGGCTTACGGAAAGCGAGATCTCACCAAAGTGATTCACTGCAAGACAACTAGTGAAATGTGGAAACAGTTGAAGGTGGTTCATACAGGTGATACAAATGTCTGAAAGGCCAAGTTGAGACACTTCAAAGGTATGTTTGAACAACTCAAGATGAATGATGATGAAAATATTAGTGACTACATGCTTCGTATGGATGAGGTTGTTAACTCCATGAAAGACTTAGGTCTTGAGCTTGCTGAAAATGATGTTTGTGATAAGATTTTAAGATCTCTTCCTAATAGATTTAGTGAAAATATTTCTGCTATTGAGGAAGCTAAAGATTTGGATAAGTTGAAAAAGGATGAGCTCCATAGTATACTTGCAGCATTTGAGTTGAGAACTCAAGTGAAGGTTGATGTCAAGAAAGATACCAAGAATTCCAAGGGTAAACAACTTCAAGATAGTGATGAGTCTTCTAGTGATGAAGAGGCATATTACAACAAGAAAGGCAAGTTCTCTAGAAAGCACAAAAGTATGAAAAATATAAGATGTTTCAATTGTGGAAAGTTTGGTCATTATGCTACTGACTATACTTTTCCCAAGAATGAAAGTGATGAAGATAAACAGGATTCTAAGAGCAAGGATTCTGAAAAGCACAAGCATCACAGGAAAAACAAAGATGAGCACAACAATCAAGGAAAGAGGTATTCTCACAAGCACAAGAAGAGTTTCTACCTAGACAAAGCAAGTAAGTGTTCTAGTAGTGATAGTGAAAGTTCTTCAAGTGATAATGAAAATGAGATGTTGTTCATATCAGAAAAAGAGGAAGAACCGAAACATAGATTCATTATCATGAAATGTCTTAGATGTGGAAATTTTGGTCACCTTGAGGATGATTGCACAAATAATGATTTGGTTTCTAGTATGTATGAGGATGCTTCAGAAAACTATAAGGAAGATGCATGTATGGTTTTTGAAAAGGGTAGCACCTCTAGTGATAAGAAATCTGAAAAAGGCTTTGATGATTCAAAAAGCAAACAAATAGAGGAAGATATAGAGGAAGGTGAAGTAGATCTTGAAGGTGAACTTATTAGTGCTCTTAGTGCTTTGAAAAAGGAAAGAAAGAAGAATGCTAGACTCAAGGATAAGTTAGATGAATGTTGTATGGAGAGAGATGATCTTATAGAAAGTCTTGACTTCTCTATGGCTAAGACACAAGAACTCAAGGATGAGTTAGAGTCTAAGGTTCTTGAGTATAGTGAGTTAGAACAGAAAATGGCTTCTTTGAAAGAGGAAACTAAAGAGTACAAGGATAAGCTTTACGAGGTTTCAAGATAGCTCCAAAAAGGTTAAGTCACTCATCAAAGGTCAAAGAAAGACAACGAGATAAAACAGGCCTTGGTTTTGTTAAGCCACACAAGGAACAAGTTGGAGAGTCTAGTAAGAGACTCCAAAAGGAAGAGAGTTCTGATGAGGAAAGTATTTCAGAAAAGGAGTCCTTGAATGATAGATGCACAGAAATAGAAAATAGAATTCAGAATGAGAAGAAGAAGTTTTCAGAACCTAAGAGGTCAATTAAAGGAAAGTTTCAAGGCAGATGTTTTGCTTGTCACAGGTTTGGTCACATGGCTTCACATTGCATGGCTCAAGTGAAGGAGGTAAATGACAGTTTTAGAAGTGCTAGTTACTTTCAAGGGTATTGCTACTCTTGTCAACAGTTTGGGCACAAGGCAGTTTATTGCAAGGCAAATAACAGGAACAGGTTTGGCCAGAACAGGTTTGGTCAGAACAGGTTTGGTCAGAACAGGTTTGGCCAGAACAGGTTTGGTCAGAACAGGTTTGGTTAGAACTGGTGGATTCAAAGATCAGGTTTACCTCAGAGAAACAACATCGTCAAGTGTTTCAAGTGCAACAATGAAGGTCACATAATCAGACAGTGTAGAGCTGAAATTCCAGAATACAGGAACAGGAACAGTGGCATGATCAGGTCCAAGGATCAAGGCATGGACAAGAACAGGGATGAGAACAAGAACAAGAACAGTGACAGGAACAGGAATATGGACAAAGAGTTCAAGAGAAGGCCCGACAAGGAAGTTATAGACGCTGATGATGATCAGTGCCTAATGGGAGTTTTACTCCCACCCAAGAATTAATCACCTCATCGGGGAGGTGGGGGAGGGACTAAGCTAAGAGGCTCATTCTTAGTCCTGAGCCCCAAAGGTGACCCTTTGCCATTGATGACAAAGGGGAGAGAGGGGAGAGCCTCAAGACAGGGGAGCTGTTTATGTTGAGTTTCTGTGTTGTTGAGAAGCATGGTTTGCCATCAATGACAAAGGGGGAGATTGTTGGCAATTTTGGGTTTGAGATCCTAGCTTCTTGTCTATGAGTTGTCATTGATGTCAAAAGGAAATGGCATTAATGTTAAGAGGATGTGTTGGCTTCAAAGGTGGAAGATTCCAAGAGAATATTTTTAAGAGAATCCGGAGAGATTCCATTGGATAGGGTTTTTATTAAAACCAAGTTAAATGGTTTTTATTAAAACCAATGGAGGTTCTCTTTATTATTTATTTAATTATTATTTAAAACCCTTCAAGGTTTTAATTAATTAATTATTTAATTAATTAAGGGAGAAATTATTTTTAATTTATTAAAAATACTTAAAGGTTTTTAAACCTTTTTTTATTCTTAATTTATTAAAATTATTTAAGGGTTTTTAAACCCTTTTTGAAAAGACTTTTGATTAATTTCGAAATGGTCTTTATTTCCGTCGACGTCAAGGTGTCTTCGAAGAGACTATTTATTCTCCAACTCCTAAGGTTGGAAGGCTAATTAATTCGAAATTCCTCGAATGCAATTTGCGGTGTTTGTGCTCTGTATTCGCTGCGATCGAAGGAAGACTTAGAAGCACGTGCGGTTGAAAAGTCTTCGGGAGTTTTTTTCGAGGGTGAAGTGGAGGGAAGTTCACTTGTGAACTTCGTAGCCCGCGTGGGCTAGTGGCAGCGAAGGCTGCTGTTGGGCGCTGCATTGGCGGAGGTCACCGTTTCGAGTCTCGCGGGGGTGCTTTGCTAGAGTAACACACGTTTTTATTAAAACGTCTTTATGCCACGAAATTCGGAGTTTCTTGGACAGCGATTTATAAGGTGTGATTAAATTTTATGAGTTTTGGCTTTTGTGATTAGCATTGAATAAAAGCTTAGGAGAAATAAGGGCATATTTCTTTGGATGTATTTTTAAGATTATTCTTTGCTATGCTAAAATTAAAAATGGAGGTATAAGGTGTGAGTCTATGATTGTTGATTTATTGGCATGTTATGGTGGTTGTGTTTAAAGAAGTGGAGCTAAAAGGTGTAATAAAGGAAGTTTATATTATTGCTCATTTCTTTTTATTCTAACCCTAACTTGGTTGGAAGTTTGAGAGTTGTGTGTGGTGACAGCTTGAAGGTTCAATTATCTTCTACTCCAATAAGGTATGGGCACATTCTTCTTATGAGTATGATTGGTGTATGTTTTCTGAAATAAGGTTGGAGTGAAAAGGTATTCTACTAGGTATCCTTTGGCTAGGTGTAAATCCTATTTTCTGGTTTGTTGAAGACTACTTATGCATTGTTATCCTTAAGGAGAGTTTTTGGTGAATGCATAATTTTTGGTTTGAGATAGTGGAAGCTTTGTGCACTAGGGTTTATATTTGTGAGTCTAGCTACTTGCATTGAGTTGGTGGAACCCTTGGTTGGCTGTTTTGAGTTTGATGGTTGAGTTGCTTCCATAGAGGTTGTTTGATCAAGTTATTGCTTTACTTGATTCATGATATTGGGCTTACTCCATTGAGTTGATTTGAGCAAGTTATTCTTTGCATTTGGTGATATTGTGTTGGTGGCTGTTTTGTTCAAATATCTTTGGAGGGAAAAGGATTTCTACTTGTTTCCTTTTCTTGTGATGATTGGTTGAATGCTTCAAGGTTGATGTTGAGTTGAATGGTGTTGGTTGACTAAACCTTGTTTGATGAGCATTGTTGTTGAAACCCTAATTGATGGTGAAAAGAACATGAGTATCATTGTTATGTGATTCTTTGCATAGTTGGCAATTGTTGGGGTTTCATGTTCTTGAAAGAAAACATTCTATCCTATCCATTTCAGATATTGAGTTGAGTTTTCAGATTTGAGATTGAGATTGAGCTGAGTTGATTTGAGTTGAGTTTTGAGATTGGGATTTGAGTATAGAACATATTGAGTCTCTAACAATTCTCTTTATGCTTCTATGAGTTTGACAAATCACATTGGGTCTCTAACAATTCACTTTGTGATTTCCTACTAAGAAAGTTTTTCTTGGTGAGCTTGCTGAGTTTTTGGACGAGGTTCCGGTGGGGACTTGTGAGCGGTTCTTGGATCGGGTTCCGGTGGGGACTTGTGAGCTTTTTGGACAGGTTCAGGGGGACTTGTGAGCAGTTTTGGACAGTTCCGGGGACTTGTGAGATTTTGGACAGGTTCTCGGTGGGGACTTGTGAGCAGTTTTTGGACGAGGTTTCGGTGGGGACTTGTGAGCAGATTTGGACAGGTCCTAGCGAGAGGACTTGTGAGCTGAGTTTGATAGTTCTATCGAGAGAACTTGAGGACAGAGGTGCATTGGTTCTATGAGAAGAACCCGAGGACAGTTGGCAAGTCTTTGAGAAGGCTTGTATGTAGAGGATTGATTTGTTCAAGAGTTGGACAGATCTGAAAGACAGAGGAAGACTTGTACTAGACCGGCTGACGGTGTTTGGTACAGGTTGTTGAGCTGTTGTGGACATGATCATAGAAGGCAGAGGTCTCTTAGGCTAAGCATTGAGGACAGGAGGTCTTCGGTGGAAAGGAGTTCCACGTGTTGGCAAGAGGTAGAGGCGGTTGATCTTCGAGGGATCATTTCCAGAGCAGAGGGGAAGGTATCTCCTTTGAGCGAGAGGCTCATAAATTCTGATTGGGGGAAGGTATCTCCTTTGAGCGAGAGGCTCATAAATTCTGATTGGGGGAAGGTATCTCCTTTGGGCCGAGGCTCATAAACATTGTAATTGGGAAGGATTCCCAAAGAACTTTGAGATAACTTTTAGAGAAAAGTTTTGTGGACGTAGCCCAACCATTCCGGGTGAACCACGTTAAAATTGGTGTCACTTTGTGGATGATATTGTGCATTGCTTTGATATTGCTTTGGGTATATTGCTTTACTATTTTGAAGTATAAAGGAAAAAGTAAAAAGAGGTCTTATACTGTTCACCCCCCTCTCGGTATAAGCTTGTGTTCTTCAATTGGTATCAGAGCGGGTGCCTTCGAAAAGTTTAACAACTTGAAGGAAAAGCTAGTAAAGAACACAATGGATCATTCAAGTGGCAATGCAAGACCTATTCTTGATGGGTCAGATTTTGGTCTTTGGAGTGCAAGGATGAAGGTTCATCTAATGGCACTTGGGAATGAGGTTTGGGAAGTGATTGAAGATGAGTACACTATTCCTGAACATGGTCCTAATACTAAAGAAGAAAGGCTCCTACATCACAACAATTCAAAAGCAATGAATGCAATCTTGAAAGGCTTACAGAAAGCAGATCTCACCAAAGTGATTCACTGCAAGACAACTAGTGAAATGTGGAAATAGTTGAAGGTGGTTCATACGGGTGATACAAATGTCAGAAAGGCCAAGTTGAGACACTTCAAAGGTATGTTTGAACAACTCAAGATGAATGATGATGAAAATATTAGTGACTACATGCTTCGTATGGATGAGGTTGTTAACTCCATGAAAGACTTAGGTCTTGAGCTTGCTGAAAATGATGTTTGTGATAAGATTTTAAGATCTCTTCCTAATAGATTTAGTGAAAATATTTCTGCTATTGAGGAAGCTAAAGATTTGGATAAGTTGAAAAAGGATGAGCTCCATAGTATACTTGCAGCATTTGAGTTGAGAACTCAAGTGAAGGTTGATGTCAAGAAAGAGGCGACTTTCAAGGCTACCAAGAATTCCAAGGGTAAACAGACTTCAAGATAGTGATGAGTCTTCTAGTGATGAAGAGGCATATTACAACAAGAAAGGCAAGTTCTCTAGAAAGCACAAAAGTATGAAAAATATAAGATGTTTCAATTGTGGAAAGTTTGGTCATTATGCTACTGATCGTATTGTTCCCAAGAATGAAAGTGATGAAGATAAACAGGATTCTAAGAGCAAGGATTCTGAAAAGCACAAGCATCACAGGAAAAACAAAGATGAGCACAACAATCAAGGAAAGAGGTATTCTCACAAGCACAAGAAGAGTTTCTACCTAGACAAAGCAAGTAAGTGTTCTAGTAGTGATAGTGAAAGTTCTTCAAGTGATAATGAAAATGAGATGTTGTTCATATCAGAAAAAGAGGAAGAACCGAAACATAGATTCATTATCATGAAATGTCTTAGATGTGGAAATTTTGGTCACCTTGAGGATGATTGCACAAATAATGATTTGGTTTCTAGTATGTATGAGGATGCTTCAGAAAACTATAAGGAAGATGCATGTATGGTTTTTGAAAAGGGTAGCACCTCTAGTGATAAGAAATCTGAAAAAGGCTTTGATGATTCAAAAAGCAAACAAATAGAGGAAGATATAGAGGAAGGTGAAGTAGATCTTGAAGGTGAACTTATTAGTGCTCTTAGTGCTTTGAAAAAGGAAAGAAAGAAGAATGCTAGACTCAAGGATAAGTTAGATGAATGTTGTATGGAGAGAGATGATCTTATAGAAAGTCTTGACTTCTCTATGGCTAAGACACAAGAACTCAAGGATGAGTTAGAGTCTAAGGTTCTTGAGTATAGTGAGTTAGAACAGAAAATGGCTTCTTTGAAAGAGGAAACTAAAGAGTACAAGGATAAGCTTTACGAGGTTTCAAGATAGCTCCAAAAAGGTTAAGTCACTCATCAAAGGTCAAAGAAAGACAACAGATAAAACAGGCCTTGGTTTTGTTAAGCCACACAAGGAACAAGTTGGAGAGTCTAGTAAGAGACTCCAAAAGGAAGAGAGTTATGATGAGGAAAGTATTTCAGAAAAGGAGTCCTTGAATGATAGATGCACAGAAATAGAAAACAGAATTCAGAATGAGAAGAAGAAGTTTTCAGAACCTAAGAGGTCAATTAAAGGAAAGTTTCAAGGCAGATGTTTTGCTTGTCACGAGTTTGGTCACATGGCTTCACATTGCATGGCTCAAGTGAAGGAGGTAAATGACAGTTTCAGAAGTGCTAGTTACTTTCAAGGGTATTGCTACTCTTGTCAACAGTTTGGGCACAAGGCGATTTATTGCAAGGCAAATAACAGGAACGAGGTTTGGCCGAAACAGGTTTGGTCGAACAAGTTTGGTCGGAATAGGTTTGGCCGAAACGGGTTTGGTCGAGAATAGGTTTGGTCGAAGCTGGTGGATTCAAAGATCAGGTTTACCTCAGAGAAACAACATCGTCAAGTGTTTCAAGTGCAACAATGAAGGTCACATAATCGGACAGTGTAGAGCTGAAATTCCAGAATACGAGGACAGAACGAGAACGAGTGGCATGATCGGGTCCAAGGATCAAGGCATGGACAAGAACAGGGGATGAGAACAAGAACAAGAACAGATGACAGGAATAGGAATATGGACAAAGAGTTCAAGAGAAGGCCCGACAAGGAAGTTATAGACGCTGATGATGATCAGTGCCTAATGGGAGTTTTACTCCCACCCAAGAATTAATCACCTCATTAGGAGGTGGGGGAGGGACTAAGCTAAGAGGCTCATTCTTAGTCCCGAGCCCCAAAGGTGACCCTTTGCCATTGATGACAAAGGGGGAGAGCCTCAAGACAGGGGGATCTTGTCTCACACTACTTTGTCTGATCACCTTCCTATCTTATCGTCTATCCAAACTTCCTCAATATCTCTTAATTCCATGTCGCTTCCTTTCAAATTAAATGTGTCCCACCTTGACAAGCATGCTTGTTGTCGCCTTGTAGAGCATGTTTGAAGTAGATTTCCTAGACCAACTAGTAATACTGGCTGGATCAAATGGTTTGAAACAACGATTTCCAATACAATTTCATCCCTTATATGGTATGGGTGCTCTATTTCCAAGAGGAAGAAGATTCAAGAGAGTCACCTTCATAAGGAGATCTCTCACCTTTGCTCCATGTTTATGAAAGACCCTACTAATACTGTTATTCAAAGCCATATAGCTAATGTTGAAAATCAGGCTAGGGTTTACGAGTCTTATCGTGTTAGAGGGGCACATGTTAGGTCTCGCCTCAATGGGATATTCCAGGGAGACAAGGGAACTAATTTTTTTTTTAACTACCTCAGGCATAAGAATATTTCAGAAAGGATCACTAAGTTGGAGGACCCTTCAGGTCATTTTATTTATGACTCTAAAGAGATCATGAATCATTTTGTAGTTCATTTCTCTCAACTTTTTACAACAAGGCAAAGGGATGAAATCCAATGTATCTTAATGGAATACGTGCAATAACATATTCCCACCTTAGTTGATCCTATTATTCGAGATCAACTTGAATATCCTTTTTCTGTGAATGATCTGCAAACTGCTCTTTTTTTATGAAGAATGACAAAGCTCCTGGCTTGGATGGGCTTCCAGTGGAGTTTTATAAAAAAAATTGGCATATTCTTTCCTATGATCTTCATCACGTTTACCTGGAGGCTCTTCATAATGGTTCCCTTGGAGCTTATATCAATGCAAGGCTTATCAAACTTATTCCTAAAGGTATGACTCGTAACAAAATATTCAATTGGAGACCTATTGCCCTCCTCAACGTTTCTTACAAGATCATAGCTAAAGTTATAGCTTTAAAAATTGAAACTGTTGTTCAAGCGATTATTCGCCCTGAACAATCTACTTTTCTTAAAGGTTGTTATATTTTAGATAATCTTATGATGGCATGAGAAACTTTACAATGGGCTATCGACTCTAATCAAGATGCCCTCTTAGTTAAGTTAGATTTTGACAAAGCTTATGATAGAATCAGATGGGATTTTATTTTGAGTATGCTTTCTTGGCTTGGTTTTGGTCCAAAATTATGTAATCAAATTGGTATGCTCTTTGGTGATGCTTCAACTTGTGTTCAGGTTAATGGAGCTCTTTCCCTCTCCTTCCCTCTTCAACGGTCTATCAGACAAGGTTTCCCCCTTGCTCCTTTTTTGTAAGTTTTGGTTGCCGACGTTTTTGGTTATCTTCTTCATAAGTCTCATTCTGATGGCCTCCTCCGGGGTATTAAGCTTCCTAGGGACAAGCATGCTCTTAACTCTCTTTTTATTGATGATTCCCTACTTTTTCTTCAAAATACCCAATAAGAGGTGGAAACGACTAAATATATTGTTCAACTGTTTTGTGATGTCTCTGGTTCTCGTATTAACGATTTTAAAACTGAAGTCTTCTATACCTCTTCCTCTCCTCGTGGATGCAACTCCTTAATTGAGTGGAAGATCATCCCTCATCGTAGGATTATGCGTTATTTGGCAATTCCCTTTGAGATTAATATCTCTCCTAAGGATATGTGGAACCAGGTTATGGAAAGACTTCAAAATAAATTTAATGCTTGGCTAGCTCGATTTCTTTCCTTAGCAGGAAGAATTCAAGTTGTGAATAAAATAATGGCAGCTTATTAATCCTCTTGTTGGATGGCCCCCAAGGTAACCTATAATAAATTAACTCAGGCCATTCATAAATTTTTATGGACTAAATGGGATGGAGAGGTTGGTATGACACCCATCTATTGGAAACTTTGTACTCAACCTAAGGCTTTAGGAGGTCTAGGCATCATTGATCCTCTTATCTAGAGCAAAAGTTTGGCTGCAAAATGGGTTGCTAGAGCTATTATTGGTGATGAAAATTGGAAACACCTATTTCGGTACATAATCTCTCTAGCTACTCACAAAGGTAAATGGAAAGAAACCCCTTGGGAGGATAAGGTCCTTAATGCACCTTATTTTATAGTTAAAGGTTCTATTCCAGTTACCCAAAATTGGAAAGCTTGGCAATCAGTTTCTCATTTATTGGCTTGGAAGTCTGACTCCTTGAGACATGGTCTGAGCATCGGTCTTAACAATCTTTGGTAGAATAAACTTATACTCAATAATGATAAACCTTTAGCTTTATGCAATGTTATTCATGGGCTAGCTTTTTTGAAGAAAGGAATTAATAGAATTAGAGATATCTAGAATCCGAGTAGCTGCTCAATTCTTACCTGGAATTAAATCTACAATAATTGCTTCCTTCCCTCTAGGTTCAAAGAGTCTTATGGTTTAATTATGGCTTCCATCCCTTGTGAGTTCCTTATAAAGTTGGGAACAATTGCCCATAATATTTGGAATGACTGGAGATGGCTTAATGGTCATATAATCTCTTCCATAACTTCTAGTTGGTTATACAAAAATCTTCTGTGTCCACCTTCTTTAGACTCTAAGCTCAATGTCAAGTGAAAAGTAAATTTTACCAATACCCAATGGCAGTTTCTTGCTACTCAAATTTGGAAAGCTCCTGTTGAATAAAAAATTCAACTTCTTGGTTGGCGGATTTTGCATCAAAAATTTCCAACGGCTGAAAGTTTGGCTGTGATTTTACACATTCCCCCTCAATGCAATTTTTGTAATACTTTAGAAACTCTTATTCACTTGTTTTGGTTTTGTGGCATGGCTAAATAGTTTTGGGATATCTTCTACTATTTTCTTTTTCCCTCTTTTGCCAAATCTTGGAAGCTTTCTCTACTTGGTTTTTCTCAACTGGATCAATACCCCAAACTCTGGGATGTTGGTAGACTCATCATTATTAAGCACATTTGGAAGTACAAATGCAAAAAGGTGTTTACTGGATTTGCTCCTCCATGAGATATAGTTTTGAAAGATTTGACCTTTGATCTTTTGCTATATGTGGGACACATTCATTCCCAAGTCTATGGACCTTCCAACACGCCTCGAGATGTTATTGATAGACTTCATCAACTTTCTCATATGATTCAAGATCTTTAGAAATTCCAACAGGAAACTAAGAAGAAGATAGATAACAATGAAAAGCAGGTTCAGGGTTTGATTATTTATTTTTCTTCTTTGGAGACTGCAGAAGACAACACATAAGACATGCCTCGGATTTTTCATATAACAGACTCTCCCACAGATGAATGTTGATTTTTGGTGTATTGCAGCAAGATAGCTATAGGCTTTTTGTTGATATTAGCTTCTATTCTTATATATATTCAGTTATGAATTTTTTACTCCTGATCCACCTAGTTATGGATGTTTTACTCCTGATCCACCTCATTTTGTTTTTTAGCTGATGGACAATGCTAACACCAAAATATTGTAATGTTCTAGTTAATGATATAATATAATCTAGATTTAAAAAAAAAGTTAAAAAATTATGTATTTTGTAGATAATTGGTTCTATCATTATTTATTAGAATTGATGGCTTAAAAAAATAATCAAAATTAAAAAATAAATATCAAAATCATTTTCAAGTTTAAAACTATCTTATTGTCCTTTTTCATAATGTTATAGGCATGGTTTCTAGGAAAAAAATGTTTATAGACTTGATGCTTATAATAAGAAATCTCGTAAACATGGTTTTCATCATAAGAAGTCTTGAATGTGAAAAATGATTACAAGATTTAAATATACATAGAAGAGTCATTTACAACAATAACACAAAGGAATTGCATTTATTTATTTATGATAAAATGAAAATGTCCATAAATTAGGTTTATCAAAATTAGTTTTAATGACACTTCCAAAGCAAATTTAGGAATAATGGAAGTGGTGCTTTTCAAAATAACGAAGGCAAAATTCTTTTTGGCTACTAAGAATTATATGAATCTTAACTAACAACTATGTTGAGGTTAGGATAAATCTTATAATGATCAAAATTGCAATTGAAAAAAAAAAAAAACATATTGCAATTAAGGGGATATATATATATATATATATAGAGTCACAACCACACTATTTTTAGTAACTAACAAGCGTAGGGTTCAAACCACATGGGTTGCTTCCACCAAACCTATTCCGTTTTGTTATTGTTGACCCGATGTGAAGGGGACCACCAATCGCTTGAGATTCATAAATTATCATTAATGTTATAAAAAATGGATGTGTGTTTTGGATAACAAATAAAATTATTGTTTTTTTTTTGTTAGTGTGAGAAACCCTTACGACCAATGCACAAGGCTGAACAGTCTCCTTCCAACCATGATCCCTATAAAGTTGAGAGCTATGCTTATCAATAGGAAATTTAACACACACCCACCTCCTCACACACTCACACTCGCCCATGCTACGATTTGAACCTTGGACCTACCAAAGAAGAGCCAAGGCCAGAACCGTTGCGTTGTCCCCTGAGACAAAAATAATATTATTGTTGATGCTCATGAATTATTTTTATTTATTTGTTTTAGATTTGGTTAGTGTGAGAAACCCCTATAACTGATGCTCAAGGTTTTGCATCTCTATCCTACCATGACCTCTCATAAAGGTGAGAGCTGAGCTTATCAACAGGGACCATACACACACCCACCCCCTCACAAACTCGTTTTGCATCCCCATCCTACCATGATCTCTCATAAGGGTGAGAGCTGAGCTTATCAATAAGGACCATACACACACCCACCCCCTCACACACTCGCCCAAGTCATGGTTTGAACCTTGGACATTCCGAGCCCTTGAACCTTTGCATTGTTCCTTTGGGACTATGCTCAAATAAATAAATAAATATTTTATTTATTTATATTTATATTTATATTGGAAGCTTGGTCATATAGAAGGGAAATTAATTGTAATGTTGATCTTTGTCTTGTCTTGGAGGAGCACAATGTTTCGGGCTTCAAAAGGTCCTAGGTTCAAACAACAGCGTGGGCAAGTGTGTGAGGGGGTGGGTGTGGTGTGGGCAAGTGTGTGAGGGGGTGGGTGTGTGAGTGCTGGGTGTTTGGTGGTTTTGTGTTAAATTCCCTATTGATAAGCATAGCTCTCGGCTTTACAAGGTGTCATGGTTGGGAGGATACTGTGCAGTCGTTGGTCGTAAGGGTTTATCACGCTAACCAAATCTTAAAAGAAAATGTTGATCTTTGTCTAGGTTAAATTTGAATTCTAAAAAATAAATTGCAACGTGGGCAAGTGTGTGAGGGGGTGGGTGTGTGGTGGTTGTGTGTTAAATTCCCTATTGATAAGCATAGCTCTCAGCTTTACGAGGGGTCATGGTTGGGAGGAGACCAATCAATTGTTGGTTGTAAGGGTTTATCACCCTAACCAAATCTTTTAAAAAAATGTTGATCTTTGTCTAGGTTAAATTTGAATTATAAAATGTTGGTCGTAAGGGTTTCTCACGCTAACCAAATCTTTAAAAAAATGTTGATCTTTGTCTAGGTTAAATTTGAATTCTAAGAAACAATTAAACGAGTGATATTTTATCTTTTATATATATATATATATATATATATATATATATATATTTTGCTTGACAGGGAGAGTTGGTTACAACCACACTATTTTTAGTAGATGGCAAGCACAAGGTTCAAACCACAAGGGCTGCATCCACCAAACCTATTTCATCTCGTTGTTTTATAGCTTGGCATGAAATGGACCACCAAGTGTTCGAGGTTACATACTGTCATCGTCAATCTAACACGAATTCAGAAGATTTGGATCAGATTGCTACCTTTGCAATATGCTTCTCCCAAGGTTTGAACCTAGATCTCTTCTTGGTAAGTATCTAGACAGACTAGCACTTACCAATCCACCTAGCCCTTGGGAGTTATCTTTTAATAAAAATAACGACAAAGAGTTTGTTGTGAATATATATATATATATATATATATATATATAATAAAAAAATAAATTAATATAATTTAATTAACTTAAGAATGTATGTAACATTTTGATATATTAATGATAGTAGGCTTGAGGTCAGCCTTTGTAGCACAGTTGGAAAAGGCGAGCTTGACCACATGAACGAAAGGTCCACTGTTCGAATCTTTACTATGTCAAAGGGGACATACTAAAAAACCCATTCCTTGGTTCACGGTTCGAACCTCTATGATGCCAAGGGGGACATAATAAAAAACCCATTCCTTGTTTGTTGTGGTCGAGATCTAAGGGTTTTTTTGGTGTCGATTTCACCACAAACCAATTTTTTTTTTGTGTGCGAGGGCTGGGTGGATTGGTAAGAAGTTGGGCACTTACCAAGAGGAGACCTAGGTTCAAACCTAGCGAGCATGCTCAATCTGGGCAAAGGTAGTAGTCTGACCTGAATTTGTTGAGTGTGCGCGAGCTTGATAACGACGGTACCAACCCTGAGCCATCGAGGGTCTCCCTCACTCCCGAACGTGTTTACCAAAGCGAGATAAGGGTTATTATAGTAGCACCATGATTTGAGGCTACGATCAGAAGTAATGCGACTTGACCTTGTGACGAGTTGTTCAGAAAAGAAAGATGATTAACGATTCTTCTATGTATACAAAAATAAAAAATAAATAAAAATAATAATAAACTTGAAAAACCAAAAAAACAATTTAAAAAAATATATATTTTTAATAAAAAACAATTACATATATTTTAAATCAAGGGGCTCCCTCCACATGAGCCAAATTAGGGTAACTTAGATATAGAATGTCCAAAAAAATAATAATTAATTAATTAATTAAAAAATGGAAAAGGTTGAAAAGCCATAACCAAATCCCAAGGGGAAACGCGGTGCGCCCTGTCATATATGACAAACTAGCCGTCCATAAAATTGAAAGAGGCCTGTTTCTATCTGGTTCACCTTCTGTCTATATCGATTACCTTAGCTTTTAATTAAGAGTCGTGGGTTACAGTAATAGTAGCAGAGACTATTTTTAATAGAAAATAATAAAATTACATATTAATTATTAATTAAAATATATACTAAATTTTAAATTTTTAAAAAATTATACCCAAATTTATCTGTGAAGCTCCATTTTCAAACCGAGCGTGCCACTTATAACTTATAATTTATCTAAGGTCGCATATCAAACAAACACAAAGTACGTGAAAAGATTCCTTTACCGTCTTCAAGTGAATTCTTCGCAGAGCACTCGTGTTGACTTTTACTCTTGGAATAAGCTGTTAGTACAAGCATAGATTTAGGAAACCGGATATCAGTTTAAATTTAATCTTTAAAATATTTTGGTGGTTGATTTTTTTTATATAAAGAAATCCGTAACATTATAAACACTTATTATAGGTGAAGAGGGTAGGGCAATCCTTCGAGGGAGGTTTCTGATTCAAATTTTCATCCTACAAACACACATTGAATATCCAAAATCTAGTTGATTATACTAGTGCGGTTAAGGTCGGGCGTGACTCCTCCATGGTTTTAACAGTATAAAAACTCTTGGTCTTGGTTTTTCAACCATGGTGATTTTTCATTAAATTAAAAAAAACACCATAAATCTTAAATCTTAGTTTACTAGGTAAAGCCAAATCAACCAACTAGCAAATAGTTAGCCGCTACCATCCACCTTACCCCTTTTGAGTATAATGTGGTTTGAAACTTAAACCTTCTAAAAAAAAATTCATTAAATTAAAAAAAAAACACCATAAATCTTAGTTTATTGAGTAAAACCAAATTAACCAACCAACAAACACTACCATCCAACTTACCTTGTTTGAGGTTGAAACCTAAACTTCTGATTTATTAGCCAAGCAAAGGATGCTGGTAGAATTTTTGTAATTAGAGAGGGAGACCCCAACCTAACAAGATAGAGGTGGGTCTTCACTTTATTAAAAAGGAGTTGGAAAGTTGAAAGGCTTTGTTTCATAATAATGTTGTTGAATGCTATGCATCATACTTTGTGAATGTAGCAATACAATGCATATTTGAAATTTACACATTCATCATCATGATTAGGAAGGTTGCCCACGCTTCAATATGAAGCCAACAACAATAAATATCTAAGGAAGGACGGACCACATAAAATTTTAGATTAATGTGGGACCATAATAGTGTGGGTAAGATTTTTATGCTTTTGAATGACATGACTAACCTCTACGTTTGACCTTATTTTAAATATTGCTTTCAGTCACCACCTATCCTTAGGAAAACAATATAAAAATACTTGTGGTAAGTTTATCAACCTATGTGTTAATAACCTTTCTAATCTATAGAGAGAAAATAATACAGAACATAAAACATGTAACCATTAAATCTTAAACCTCCGAAGAATCAAACCCCTAAAAGATATATTTAAATCTTATATCATACGCTTTGCTGTCCGACAAAGGTTTTAAATAATTGTTGTGAACAAACTTGATCCGGAGACATTGTGGACCCAAGAGTCAATTGAATGACTCATTTGTTTCATATTCTCATGGAACTATAACATGTTGGTTGATCATATTGATTCTCCAAAGGGAATGTAGTGCACATGCAACTACTATAGACATGGGGTTCTATTTAATACTAATTTATTGTGACGAGGACGAAGATATTGAATCTAGCTTTAATGGTTTAAAATTAATTTTGATCCTCCTTGTCTCCCAAAAGAAAATTGCATGTGTATATACGTAGATCCTTTATAATCTATCTATATATATTTTACAATAAAAAAATATATAATAATATTATAATTATTATTATTTTTTATTGTGAGAAATCTTTGACCTAACATAAGGTTGAGCAGTCTCCTCCTAACCATGATCCCTCGATCGAGAGTTATACTTATCAATAAAGAATTTAACACAAAAGCCACCACACACCCACCCCTTCACGCACCCATCCACGTCACGGTTTGAACCTTGGACCTCCTAAAGAAGAGCCAAAGCCCGAACCGTTGCGATGCACCACCAGGTGTTAATATTATAATTATTTCACTTACACGTGTTGTAGGTGAGTTGGAAAGGGTAGGGCAATCCTCCAAGGAAGGTTTTTGGTTCGAATATCCATCCTATCAAACACACATTGGATACCCAAAATCCAATTGATAATGCTGGTGCGATCAGGGTCAGGCGTTAATGTTGGTGCGATCAGGGCCAAGCGCTACTCTCGGGTAATTTTGACGGTGTAGAATCCCCTGGTCTTGGTTTCTCATACCAAGACGGCCCCAAGAGATTTTTCACTAAATTCAAACAAAAATTATAATTTTTTTTTAAAATAATGAAGTTATGGAAGCTTTATTTAATATTAAAGATATATGGTTTTCTTTAGATTTAAGACTTAGTGTTCATATTATAAATATTAATAATTTGTAAACCTAGGCACCTGGGTGCAACACAACTGTTCGGGCTTTGGCTTTTCTTTGGTAGGTCCAAGGTTCAAACTGTGACGTGGGCGAGTGTGTGAGGGGGTGAGTGTGTGATGGTTTTGTGTTAAATTCCCTATTGATAAGTATAGCTCACCCTGTACGTCGGTCATAGAGGTTTCTCACAATAACCAAACCAAAAAAAAATTGTAAACCTAGCATTTTTTTTTAATCTTTAGTATTATTAACCTTTTCTTCCTATATTACCATAAAAAATTCCTTCTATTTGATTGAACATGCATGAGATAAACGAGGAAATTTTTTAACTCAATTTCACTATATATATTTTTAGCGACATTTCAATTAAAGAACATTTGTGAGATATTAAGATCCATAATAAATTTACAAACTTTTCAATTAATAGAATTATGCCTCAAATCCATAATTTTTTAGCTTTAGAAGGATATTCTATCAATAGATTGAGAGAGTTATTAACAACATTGCTCATATTGTTTTCTACCAAGAAAGGATGATTAAGAGTGACCTTCAAAATCCCTGCTTGGTTGAGGCTATCATGATATCATTTTTAAAAAGGTTGATCACCCTATCTATGGTTAGAGACATGCCATGTTATGTACTTAATAGTTCTTCTCTCTTTCCTCTAAATGTTAACTTATCTCCTAGATAAGTTTGAATAAGGAGGTGTTAAGTCATTCATATTTCAACCACGATGTTGGGAGAGACGAAGGAAGAATTTGAAAGATTTTCTTAATAATCTTAGTGTCACGTCTACATGCATCAAATATAGAAGGGAATTGAAAAAGGACTATTGTTTACAATTTTTAAATATCCCAAACATTAGAAAAATAGATGGTTCCTAAAAGGGAGAAGGCTTAAAAGGAGCAAACTAGCATTATAAGTTACATGAATGTTGATTTACATCACCATCCTTTTTAAAGACTATTGTAACAAAAATAAGTACTTGGATCACTAACCAAGAACATCTAGAAAAAGAGATAATTTATTTGAAAAAATCTTCAAAATGAATGAGTACAAATATAGATAGGTTGTCTTAACCATTAAGAAAAATAAAAGTAGACTTAATAATGGTTAGTAAGATGGAGAAAATAATAGAGCTCAAACTTATATTCCTTGTCAAAAGGAGCTTCCATTAGGATTGAGAGAATCTTGAAAAGACATATATGGATTCTTTTTTAAGTTTCCAAGACTATTATTTTTTTTTACAAGTCATCTAAAAACAAGGTAGATGTGTCACTAAGAAGCAAGTTTTATATGATTTCTTTTGGAGATTGCAACAAGGTGTATATTGACAAATATATAGGCGAGTTGGTTGCTATTGAATCGGTGACCAGAGCACGCACTCGCATGGTACATGCTAGAATTTGTGTTAAAGCCAATATGGATTCCCAGCTTCCCACTCGAATAAATTTGGTTTACGACTCCTATTGCAAATGTCAGGCCATAGAATATGAGAATAAGCCTGCATTCTGCATTGACTGCAAGGCTCAGGACCATCTCAAAATCCAATACCCGTTGCTAAGAAACTCAAAGGAGAAAAAATTCCCCAATACCTATCGAAGTGGGTTGCAGTCTGGGCGGTAACAAGGTAGACCCCTGCAGGGCAAGCAACAAAACAACTACCAGAAGAAGGAATAAATTAAAAAAAAATCCAAAGGAAAACAGATTGAAATCCATGATTCAAAGAACGATCATCCAAATATGAGTTCCATTTTTACCTTTCAAAATTGTTTTGATGTTTTAAAAGGAACTACTTTTCATGGGCCTAAACCTGGTGAGGGAAAAACTACCTCAAATCCAACTAAAACCCTAGTTTCTGACCAAGAGGAGCCTCAATCCCCATCCAAATCTGGGCCCTCCAATACTGTCTCAAAACCTCCATCCACCCTTGAGGGGCATATAGAAATTGGCAGTCCCATCTCAGACAAAGTGGAGAAAGAAGATAAATATGATTTTAACCCCATTAACACTAGAAGTCTCAAGAAAGCTTCTGTTGATATCGATAGTAAAAAGAAAAAAGGGAAGACCCTCTATAAACGATCAAAATAAAGAGGAAACATAAGATGATATTGCAAATGGTACCAAGAAAACCCTATTCCAATATCTTCTCGGATAGGAGAAGGATGAAAAAAAAAGACCCAAACCTCCCTTGCAACAATCTAAGGGAGGTCAAAAACTTTCCAAAAATTCTAAATGAGGATCCTCTCATGGAATGTGAGAGGCCTCAACAGTGTTGTAAAGCAAAGGCTTGTTTGCACTTTGAGGAAATAACATAGACCCACTATCATAAGTCTGCAAGAAAAAAAAAATTGACCAAAATAAAATCCAAAAAATCACAAATTCTATATGGAAAAATGGTGAGTTTGATTATTGTCCCGCTCAAGGTACGTTTAGGGGACTTATCTGTATTTGGGACTCAAACAAGTTAGAAGGAAAAATCATTTCCTCTTTTGACAGGGTCCTTAATATGATGTTTTTTTGTAAAAGCAGTAATTTATCTTGGATCCTGTCCAATATCTACGCCCCTAACAATCCTCTCAACCGTATGGGCCTATGGGATACTTTGAATCAAATGAGAAGTGATTTCTTAAACCTTCCATGGATTATTGTTGGAGATTTCAACTCTACCATTTTTCCTTCTGACAAGTAGGGAGGGAACCTGATGCCCTCCCAGAGCATTGAGGATTTTTATTACTTTGTCACTGATTGTGAGCTAATGGATGTTCAGACTAAAGGGGCAAAATACACTTAGAGCAACAGGAGAATTGAGAATCAGTACGTTCAGGTAAAAATTGATAGGGTTTTTGTCTCAAGAAGCTATATCGATGATGGGTGGTGGTACACTTATCTGTCTTTCTAGAGTTGAATCTGATCATTGTCATTTACTATTTGAAGTTGATAAAGGTCCTTGTTTCAAAATCCCCTTCAAATTTGAAGCTATGTGGACTCAACACCTAGATTTGCGGATGCAAATTACTGACTGGTGGTAATTTGACTATCATGGGTCCTTTAATTTCAGGATTTCTCAAAAACTTAAGTGTGTCAAAGAAAATCTCTAAGTCTGGAACTAAGACGTTTTCGATGACATCTTTGAAAATAAGGAAAATATTTTGCAAAAGCTTAAAAGTATTGAACTCCAAATTCAAAATGGGTAGCTCAATGAAAAACTTAGAAATGAAGAGAGATAGGTTCTTGCAGACTATCACAATGTACTGGCTAAAGATAAGACTTTATGGAGGTAAAAATCAAGGGCCCTTTGGCTCAAAGAGGGGGACTCTAACATAATTTTTTCATGCCACTACTCTGAGGCACCGAAGTTCGAATAAAATTAAGGAATTAAATAGAAGTGATGGCACCATCACCAAGGATATTTTTGAGATCCAAAATGAAGCTTCATCTTTCTTTGAGGGTCTCTTGGGATAAAACCCCCAAAATACTGCCCAGACTGGTAGACAATTACTCCACCATATTTCCAACCTGGTAACTTCAGATATGAATTTGACTCTTATCAAACCCCTCATCCCTGATGAAATTAAAGAGACCATTTTTCTATGACCCCAGGCCCTGATGGGTTTTCCCCCTGGTTCTACCAAAATTTTTGGGACATCATTGGGCTTGACACATGTAATGCCATAATTGAACTTCAGCAAACTAAATATATACCCAAAAGTATCAACTCCACTTTCGTTGCCTTGGTTCCACTTTCAGACCCATTAGTCTATGCAATGTTCTTTACAAAAATCTCACTAAAGCCATGGCTACAAGCCTCAAGGATATCCTTCCTCAGATCATATATCCTTATCAAGGTAGCTCTATCAAAGGAAGAAATATTACTGATGGTATTATCACGTTACATGAAGTCGTTCATTCTTCCAGTCTTAACAAAAAAGCTGCCATATTTTTCAAAATTGATATGAATAAGGTATTTGATAGAGTTAACAGAGATTTTTTGATTGTTGTCCTTCTCAAATTTGGATTTCATAGGGAATGGGTTGATCTTGTTCACAATTGCATCTCTAATCCTTGGTTTTCAATCTTGGTAAATGGTTATGCAACAGGGGTTTTCCCTAGTAACATGGACCTCAGACAGGGAGATCCTCTTCCCCATACTTTTTATTATTCTTGTTGAATCCTTGGGTAGAGCGCTCAAAAATTATTGCTCCAACAGTATAATTTCAGGCATTAAGGTTGCATTCAATTTAAGAGTCCTGTCTCACTAGCATTTAGTTGATGATACCATCATTGCTACTTATGCTTCTGTGTGGGAAGCAAAAACCATTAAGAGTTTTCTTGATACATATGAGGAGGTTGCAGGTTAGAAAATAAATTATATTAAAAATAAAATATATTTCATTAACACTCCCCAAGAGAGACAAGCAAATATTGCACGCATTTTTCAATATATTTTTTAATTTAGATTGTGGAATTGGTCGTTGCCACGAATCTGGGTAGGTTGTTCGGTTTTTATGGCCACCATAATATTCTGTGTTATCCACCTTGGAATCTGCCACACAGTTCTTCTTGTAGTCTGCCCCTATAACCACCATGCCATAATCATTTTAAACCTTTTATGTCATTGAAAGCACCAGGAAAGGGACAAGCATTCAATCGGATGAGGCCCGAGATTTGAACCTTGGACATCCACCTCCCTTACGGGGTTTGGTCGAACCAATTGATCTACACCTTGGACCTATTTTTTAATGTGTTATATCTCAGTTACCTACTAAATATTTGGGTCTTCTTCTTTTCACCAGTGCTCTGAAGGAATCCATGTGGAGTAATGTTATTGATAAGATTAACAAAAAAATTACAGGTTGTAAAGGGACCCTCCTCTCTCAAGCAGCCAAAGCCACCCTGATAATGGCTTGTCTCCAAAGTGTTCCTATTTATTTTATGTCCGTATTCAAAGTTCCTGCTACTGTTTGCATGAAAATTGAGCAAATCCAAAAAATATTTTTGTGGGCAGGTGTCGAGGACAGGAAAAGATTTCATCTGGTCAGTTGGGACAAGGTGTGCTCCCTAAAATGTTAGGGGGGATTGGGGCTTCGAAGAGATTTTAATATGAACACAACCTTGTTAGACAATAAAGCATCGAAGGTTTTCACCAATAACAACCTTGAATGGGTCTCAATTGTCAACAAAAAATATCTTCAAAATCATTGTTTCCTGAATGATGATATTCCTAGAGATGGATCCACTTTCTGGAAATTAATTACCCAAACCAGATCTCTAATTCAGAAGGGGATAAGGTGGCAACTAGGCACAGGGAGTAAAATTAATTTTTGGACTGATAGGTGGATTTCTAATCAACCGCTTTTAGAGAACAATGAAATTATTGTCTTACAGCCTTTCCTAGACACATTAATTGGCAACAAGGTTGAAGATTTCATTGACATTTCATTGGATTCCAAGTGTTAAAAATATTTCCATATTCCATATGATAATGGTCAAATCTCTGCTCCCTCAGAAGTTCTCAAAACCATCCTAAATGCAATAGTCATCCCCACTGGTAATTCCCATGACTCTTCATTTTGGAAAGAAACTGATTTTGGATTGTTCACTATTAAATCTGCTCATGATTTGACTATTGATTATCAAGTGGTCCATATCCTTTATGATCGAGTGTGGATTAAATACCTCATACTGAAATTTGCTTATTTCAATTAGTTGGCCATTCAAAATAAGATTCTAACGATTAATAACATTATGAAAAGGGGTATGTCTATCCCCAACAGATGTTATTTGTGCATGAATGCCTAGGAATCTACCAATCACCTCCTTTTGGAGTGCCCTTTCTCCAATACAACTTTAGATCACATTATGTCCACTTTTCATATCTCTTGGGTTCCTCCTAATTCATTGAGTCACCTTTTCACCCAATGGCCTACTCCATTCAAAAATCTCAGATTATCTTCTTTATGGAAAGTGAGCCTCATCATATCTTATGGTTTATGGCTTGAAATAAAAAACAAGATTTTTTTTTCCTCCTCTAAAAATCCCATCTCTGTTACCAATCAAGCTATTACCTTTGCTGTTGAGAATTCCTAGCTCTTCTCTTGTCACAAACCACCTAATTCTAGATTGGAGTCTATTATGTTCTCTTTTTAAAATATTCCCTGCAACTCTAGCTCTAATATGTAGCATAGGGGTGTAGTATTCTTGATGGGGAGGTGATTTTCTAAGGCTTGGAATGATCAATATACAAGTCCCAACTCGATTTCCAAATCGTACAACCGTACGGTCCTTCAAACTACCCTTTTACGCCTAATGAACAACTTGTACGGAAGTCAAATTCACACACTGTACGATCCCAAATCATACAGTGGCAAGGTTTGTACGCTTTTACACTCAGCCAAACTATCAGACTCAGTTTTGGAGGCTTTCGTACACAGTTTTGTAATCGTTCAAGTCGATTCCCCTAAACTGCCAAATCGGGTAAGTTTCTCTCAATCGCTTGGTTTGCCAAATCGGGTAAGTTTTCCTTGTACGATTTGTACGAACTCTGGTGTACGATTTGTATGAACTGAAGGTACAACCAGGTGCCAAATCAGATACTCTACTGGGCCAATCTCTCTCAGGTATGTTTTGTAAAGGTTTAATATGCCAATTAATCCATTCTCAGCAACATGCAAAACATCTTAACGGGGCTTGTGAGAGATTCAATTCCACTGGCTACGTTCAAAAATCATACAATAGGGTTCATGACGTCCTCCTAAGTGTTTTCATGCTCACAGATCATTCCTCAAGCTTCACCAGTGATAGATTCTTACAATATGTTGCAACAATGCATAAAACTAATCCAAACATTCACCAGAAAACACATGCATCAAGATTAAACCATAAATCCTCATCCATCAGTGCCAGAATCATACACAACCTATAACAAATGTATTCATACTCATTTGTGTCTTATTCTATCATAAATGCAATTACAACATGGTTGTTCTATCAATCTACTGCAATAACTCAGAACTTAACAATCTATCTCATTGGATTCTAACCAGTAAATACTCAATACATCTCTAACAACAACCAGACCTACGAATTTGAAAATGGGGCCTTATATAACATTGCCCAGGCCATTCCAAAGTGGTTCCTGAGGCAATTAGTTATTTACAACTGCCCATCCATAACAGAATGCATAAATTTAGACTTTTACTAAGTCTAAAACCTTAATTAGCAAACTTATGCGCCATTTCATCCCAAAATTACATTTCCCATGCATTTCATTGCATTTTAGTGTGCCTTGTATGGTTTGCCCTTGCATTGTATGGTTTGCCTTCCTACTTGTATGGTTTACAAAACTTGGGCAAACTATCAAAACTATCAAAATTGAGCAAATCCTTTTGATCACTTTCTCTTCTTCTAGGAGGAGGATTTGTTGCCTACATCTACCCTCCCCTTTACTTTGGTCGGTGTCCTCATTGACTGACCTTTCTACTTCAGTTGTGCTTCATAGTCCACAATTATCTCCTACAAGTCAGTCACTTTGGATTGAAGAATTGCACATTCATTCTTCAACTTGGTTGCATAGCTTCCCATTTCAACTACTTTCACCCCATGGAAATTAGCCTTCTCTTCAGTAGTCTTCAGGAATTCTATCATTTGCTTTTCTCGATCAGTGGCACTCCTCTTCAACCTTTCCTACAAGTGGGCTTTTATTCGAGTCACCACCTGAAGTTCTTCATTCTTCTCAGCAATGGTCTCTAGGTGGTGATGAATATCTACCTCCAAGGCATGAACAATCTCTTCCCTAGCCTTCAACTATGCTTGCTTCTCTAGGACCAATTCATTGTATCTTTTGTTATCCTTTTGAAGTTCTTCTATCTGCTTGGCCTATGTCACCACTTGCTCATTTTTCTTGGCTAACTGTGTTGCCATCTGTTCATCCTTTGCCTTGAGTTGTACCTCCAACTCCTTAATCCTATCTTCTACTATCTAGGAGATCTATCACTTCTCTTCTTCAAGCAAATTAAATCTGGTTTCAGACTCAGTATTTATGCTTGTCAGATCTTCCTCCAATTTCTTTATTTTCTCTTCTACTATAGCCTTACACTTTTGCAATTCTTCCTCCATTGCAATCATTTCTGTTCGAGTGGCTTCCATCTCCTCCTTCTGAGCTTCCTTGAGCTGATAAATCTACTCCAATACGATGCTCAACCACTCTATCCAATGTGTGAGAAAGTTCAACTTCCTCAGAGTGATAGCCAAATTTGTAGTGACCCTCTTGTACTCCAATTCTCCTATGTTCATCGGACAAGTCGGGTGATTTATTCTATCCAAGTACAATCTTGGATGCTACCTATAGTTGGTTATCACTCCTTCTAGCAAGTCATCTCTTCCCAACATTATGGTTACCTCTTCCCTAGGTAACTTCCATGGGTGTTGTACATGAATATCTATGATTCTCCTTGTACGCTCCTTATTACTCACCCATTCTATTATTTTCTCCAACTCGAGAGACACTTGTTCCTCCCACAACTTTAATTCTCCCATGCATCCAATACAAAACTATAATTTGGCACTGGCTATGGCATCACCTATCTATGAGAAGAAATGTTCCACATCATCTTCTACTCCTCTTGCCTCCTCTTCCATTTCAATCTTGCTGAACTACGGTACCTTCAAAAGGTAACTTGTTCTCATTCTCCATCATTCCTCTTCTGTAGGAGTTCATTCTTCCTCTTCCTCCATGTGGTGGCTAGAGCTTCCCCCAAGCTCTCGAAGTGCTCTCTCTATGTCTATATTTTCTCGAGATGGAGTCCATTCTACAATATTCTCCTCCTCATCATCTTCTATCTTCACAATCTCCTATTGAGATTGTTGTTGCTCCATCTATTCTTGGGCTTCTTCTTATTCAGTAGAGCCCACATGTTGCTCTTCCATTACTATTTGGGCTACTTCTTGTTCCACACTACCCACCTATTGTTCTTCCATCACCTATTCTTCCTCCTGATTATGCTGGATTTCCATCACTATGATTTGTTCAACAATATGTTCCTTTTGTTCTTGTGATGCTTTTGTCTCTTCTTGTGCATCACTTGGGTTATTTTGCTTTGAACTTCCTCCCATCACGAATTTGTAATGGGGCTTCTTCTTTTTCCTAGACTCTTCCTCTGAGGCTTCCACTCTCACTTCAGTGTCCTCTTTTTCCTCCTGAGTGGTGGCTGCCACTTCCTATGCTATTTGCCCCACCTCTATATCCTTCAAAAATTTTGAAGCATCCAAGATTTCAAATTCATCCCATTGGAAAATTTGTGGAGATACCACCATTTTCTCTACTTCTACCCAACTCCAGTCATCCAGATCTATATTTTTTGAATCTGACTATTCTTCCTCCTATTGATCCTTTTGTGCAGGCTCATATTGTTTCTCTAAAATGGGGTTCTTTGCCATTCTTTCCCATTGTCATCTTATTCTTATTTGAATTGGGCTTACTTGTCTCTCCATATTTTCCTCCCTTTCCTGAACTGACGGTTGCTCCTGCTACCATTGCTGCATTGCTTGTTGTTCCAGTTTAGGTTCCAATCTCCTTGTTCTTTTCCTCTGATGATGTACATCCTCATCATCCGAAGGAGTGTCTTCTGGTACCTCCATGGCCTAATGTTCCCTCTTTGTTCGAGGCTTCTCCGGAGTCACCTTCTTAATGGGTACTGACTTTGCCCACCTCAAAATGGTTGGTTGTCCTTCCTCCACATTCCTAGGTTCTATCAAACCTAGAAAATGGATTCCCAACTCCGTGATAGCATTCAATAATAGTCCGATGGCATGGAAGGTCATTCCAAAATTCTTTGATCTCTTCATCAGTACTTCATGCATTTTCCTTTCTAGATAGGTACCCCAATCATACTGGATTCCTTGGGTGATACCTTCTACATACTGAGCCATCCATATTGGCATCTCTATGGATCTTGTATCACCTGACAGTCGAGCCATTACTATATTCATCGCACATGGCCAATCATCTCCTTTCAGTTGGCTCTATTTGATCCCTCGAGTTCCCGCACCCGAGATCTTTGCACGTCGATGACTTCACATTAGTCAATGAAGTGATGATATGATATGACTCAATCGGATCAACCAACTTCTTAACTATATCTATGTTGTATTTTAGCAATCCGAATGTCTTCCTGAATGCATCTACTATCACTTCTATTTTCACTGACCTCTTGTCCACATTGACAAAAGTAGTTTTGGTCACAGGATTATACGCCTGGACCATATGCAATAGGTAGTTGTAGAAGAAGATTTTTTGGTGTGGTGGTACTTGTGCTATGACAGCTACACCAGCCTCCTCAAACCATTTCCTCCATGGATGGTTCTTATTTCATTTATCACTCCACCATCCCTTGCATGTATCCGCTCCATGTTGTACAAATGCAATATTTGTTATCTCCACCTAACCTTCCTCAGGTCCACTACTCAGATCCTCATCCTAATCTAGAATGTGGACTTCACTTCTTAACTCCCTCCTTGAGGTCCTTTCCTATGCCATTCTCTCCTCTCGATACCTTGGTGGTGTTCTTCTTTGATCAGCCCGCCAATAGTTTTGCCTTCTCCATGACCTATATCCTCCTCTCCTCCAAGGACGAGTACCATGCCAATCATGGGACTAAAACTATCACCCTTGGTATTATCATGGATATGCTTCTCTCTCATGTAGGGGTCCTAGTGACCTTTCCACTCTATTGGCTGCAATCCACCTTAACCGACATCCAAACTCTTCTATTGAGATCATTCTTTCACCATTCTCCCGGTTAACTTACTATCCGAACATCACCATTTTTGCAATCAAAAGTACTCCTAAAATCATATAGTTTACTATAAATCATACAATATGCTCTTCCTTGTATGCCTGTATGGTTTCACCTTCAACAACCACTTCCAGATCGTACACTACTCCTTTTTCATAATTCAATTTTTAGCTTGTTCAATCTTCAAACTGCCATAACTTCCTCAAATCGTACATCTACAACATGAAATCATACAGGGTGGTACTACTCCATACAATGTCACTTTTTAGCTACCTCCCTCCATGGAATCTATACAATTCTATATGATTTCATATGATTTGTTGAAAACTACCTAAAATGACCTAAAAATTACCAAGAACTGTACTATCTTCTTCCTAAAATCGTACACCTTGCCCCCAAAATCATATAGTACATATTTTCAAACCCTAGGTTGTAAAAAAATTTACAATTTTGTCCTCCTTTATCAAATCTTTCACCAACCCATTTTTTGGATTGCCTCGATCTTCCTTTTCAATGCTTTTTGGGAGCAATTTTTCAACTTTTCCACCCTTGGCACAATTTTATCTTCAAAAATGAATTCTCTAGATATACTTTATAGTTGTATGAACTTCTCCTTCCTTCCACTACCTTTTCCAGCTTGATTTTTCCTGATTTGTTCGATTTTAGGGTTTAAATTTCACTTTCCTTGCAAATCTCCCACTTCGGCTCCAAGTTATCACTGCTTCAAACCCTAATGTGCAATTTTTCACCACCTAGTTCATACTTGGCTACCTTCTGCTACTATTCCTCCTTACTTCCTGGCTGCACTTCAAATTTTTCCTTCCATGGAGTCAAACCCTAATTTTTCTCTTCCTTTCCTTCTCCGGTTCGATTTCTTCGAATGTGAAAAGTTCTCCTTGGTGCTAATTAAAATGGGTCATCATTATTTTAGGTTACTGATGAATTTTTCTGCCCATGTAGTCTTCTCCATTCAATTGCATGCTTTCCACCTTCATCCTCCTAAAAAATTCAAATTCTCTTTGTACGGTTTAAGGAAATTGTAAATTTACCTTCTATTTAAATCATTTCTCAAACCCTAACTAAACCCTAACCAATTTAATTCATAAATTGTGCCACTTTGCATGTTTTCCATCCTCCTTGCATGGATGATTGACAACTCAACATGCTTTTTGAAAAAATTTATCCTTTTTCCGCTTTTTCCTCCAATCGCTGCTTTTTCCCATGCATGCCGCATTAAATGGGGTAGTTGAAAATCGTACAACATGCCCAAAATCATACAATGTACGATCTAAATCATACAACCTATCTCTTCGTATGATTTCCCATGTTCTTTTGCCAATTTGACTTGTACGATCTCATAATTATACCTTTTTCCTCTTCCATTTTGCTTTGTACGATCTTATACTTAGAGAAATTTTCAATTTTCTTTCTCTCTGAAGAGGCCACCATTTCTGGTTTTCAACCTACTTCCTTCTTAATTGCATCCCGAGGGATTTTCACAATTAAGGCACTTTCTTTTTTTTTCAATCCTAGTCTATTTACACTTACCATCTTGGCAATCGTACAATGACATTCACTTGTACGATCCCATCAAATTCTTCTCTTGGAGGTTCAACTGTAACATTTTGAGTGGTTGTGTCCTGTCGATACTTGTTCCCTAGGTCGATTCATCTCCACTTGTGATGTTACTAAATTTCTTAGGCCTTCCCTTCCATGTGTACAATTTGGAATTGTACAATTGCAAGCTGGAGTATCTTCACCTAGTGTCCTTTCTCCTTGTCGTACAAGTGATTGGTCCCTTGGTAGTGGTGTCCTTACTACTCTACTATCATTTGAGTGACTTATCTACCTATCCCCTCAAATCAATTTTGGCTCCAGACTTGGTGATCAGATTCTTAGTTATCCCTAGTTTCTTTCATCTACAAAGTGCACTCTTCCTCTACCAGCAAGGCCTCTTCCACGTGAGTGTCTCCCCCATCCTATTCCTCTTGACATTGGGTTTCTTTATGCTAATGGTGATTCCTCCATTTCTTAGAGTAATCCTCTACCACCCATCACTCATTGAGGTCCTTGTCATATTAAGGATGGTTGTCCCCATGTACATCGCCTTGTAGGATTTGGTAAGATTCCCCTAATTCTTGGTAACCCTCATAGATTCCTTATCCAATTCATACAGGCTAAAGGTGTATCTCCTAGCCATCTAGGAGTAGGGGGTCAGAACCTTCCTCATCCTCTTCCTCCTCTGATTGTAACATCACCTTGTCCTTATTCATTTCGTAGTCGAATACCTCCTCCCCTTCCTGGCTGAAGCCTTAGGGGTCTTTCCCTATTCCTTCCTCCCATTGTTTGGGTATCAGGAGTTATCTCTACCAACTCAATGTTGGCTAGTGGACTTCTGCTTCTTCTTGTACTTGGTGATAATTGTCATAGTGCTCTAATTCTATGATCCGCACATGCTAGGTGACATCTCCATATTCTTTCCTCAAAGTTTCTTTGTGGAGATGATGTTGCCAAAACCTCTCTATATGCATCAGAAAAGTCTATCTCAGAACTTGAGTGATTCTGATTCTCTTCTCTCTGTTCCACCCAATCTGTTGGTAAATTCATCATTCTCTCCAATATCCATACTTCTCTCCTTTGTCTTCTCAACTATCGATAGGCTATTATATATGCTTGTAGGTCAAGGTTGGTTTGATGTCCCCGTGGTCTCCCTATTTGTCGTTGTGTTGTTGTACATGTTGGGGGATCATGATTACCTCGAGGATTCTGAGGGTTTTCTGGACAATCATCCTCATCACTACTTTCTATACTAGGTTCCATTACTAGCCAAGGCATTCCTTCATTACTGGAGTCACTCAAATCTAGTCGTATATTACCTTGTGATTCAGGTGATGTAGTTGCCTCTTCAATGTCTCACCAAAGCATCTCTACATCTTCGTTTATCATTGGTGGATCACTCGATGGTACCTATGAGCTTGTGCTTACACCATCATTCCCTCCACCACTTCTTGGAGTTAGTCCCTCAACCTCCTCAAGTTCCCTTTCGAGCTCTTGTAGCCTAGCTACCCTTTGTTCCTCCAACCTTCATATTGTGCCATCCAATTCTTGGATGATTTGCTCTCTCAACATTGCATTATGACCTCACAATGTTTGATATTCTTCTTGCAGTTGTTGAGTCTGTAACCACATTCTCTACTGTAATAGCCCTATCTAAGCCAATGGAGTAAGTCCAACTAATTCTTGATCAATGGTCTCATTCCTATATTCCTCTAAAACTTCCATTTCAAATGTGTCCACTCTATCTTCGTATCGTACTATTAGTCATATCCTTCTTCGTCCTTCCACTTGTTGGGGTAGTTCCCTCCATTCTACCTGAGGATACATCCTATTTCTACTTACTAGGGTTGCTTCTTCCTACCTTCCCCTATTCTTGGGTAATAGTACTATCTCCTGATGTCCTCTTTCATTTGGAGGAATCCATTCTTCATCTTCTTCTTCAACTCGCTCGATCCCATCAACAAATCTGACATGTACTCGTAATCTTCTTCTTTCTCCAGGTCGAGGTGCCAACTCTTGTTATTCTATGGTTGGTCATGGTTCCTCCCCTTCTAAAAATAAGTGTGTGAGTCCTATGTTAGGCTCCTCCTGTGATGGACCTGGCTCACTCTGAGCTTCTGTTTGAGCTTTCGCTCATCTTCATCATTCAATTTCTTCTGAAGAAATGAATAAGCATTGTACCTTGTAAGGCTTCAACTTTGAGCCATTTACAGTATCGAGCACCTCTATCCCATTCAAGTTCTATAACTTGACTACTCCATTATTCATTACTTCAACTACTTTATAGGGACCAAGCCATAACATCTTCAGCTTACTAGGCTTGATTTCCCGCTTCCCATTAAACTTTAGAACCAAGTCACCCGGACTAAGTTCTAACTTCCTCAAATGTTTGTCATGCCATGCCTTCCATATTTTTTGAGCTACCTCAATCACCCATTGTGCCATGAATCTTCTTTCATCCAACTTGATCAGTGTTGTCAATCACTCTTCCAAACTTTCTTGATCACCCAAGCGATGCTCTACCGTGACTCTCAAACTTGGTATCAAGAATTCAACTAGCACCACTACTTCCTATCCATACATTAATTGGAAAGGTGTATGCTCTATTGTAGGTTTAAAATTTGTTCTATATACCCACAAAATAGATGGTAGCCTTTCCTCCCAATCTGCTCCCTCTATTCCATAGGTTTTATACAGAGTAGATACCAGGACTTTATTTGTTGCTTTCGCCTACCCATTCGCTCTGGGATAGTACGGACTAGATAATGAGTGTAAAATCTTAAACTCTATGGTCAGCATCTTGATGATCTCATTAACAAAGTGTCCTCCTCGATCACTTATTATTTGTAGTGGAATACCAAACCTTGTGATTACCTATTCATACAAGAATCTCATTGTACTTTTTGCTGAGTTATCAAGTAATGCTCTTGCTTCAACCCATTTTGTCAGGTATTCTATCGCTACTACGATGTATCTACACTTCCTTCTCCAAGATGTCTTCAATGGTCCTACAAAGTCCAATCCCCACCATTCAAATAACTCTTGTGGTTGTGATGGATGCAAGGGCATAAAGTCCCTCTTTACCGGCTTTCCTACCCTTTGGCAAGTATCGCATGCTTTCACATACTCCTTTGCATCATTATACAATGTGGGCCACCATAGTCCTGCTAGAAATATCTTTCTAGCAGTCGCATCTGGTCCCATATGCCCTCTTGCTAAGCCTGCGTGAGCCTCTTTCAATGCTGCTTTGACTTCTTCCTCCATCACACATCTTCGTAGGATACCATCACTTCCCATTTTATACAACAATCCTGCTATTATCTGGAAAGGTGTTGACTTCATTATTACTTTATTTTTCTCGGTTGCCATCATTTCTTGTGGCAACTCTCCTATGGATAGATATTGGCCAACCAAATTGTACCATGATGGAACAACGTTGATGGCAAATAATTGTGCATCTAGAAATTCATTAGGAACTCCTATTCCTATAGGTTCCCCTGATCATATCCGAGACAACTGGTATGCAATCACATGCTTCTTACCAAGCCTCACCACTACTCAAAATACGAACTCCTGAAGGGTGATGAGCCACCTACTGACTCATCCTTGTATCACTAGTTTATTTATCAAGTACAACAGGGCTTGATGATCGACATAGAAGGCAAAGGGATTTGCCAATAGGTAATGCCTAAACTTTTGAACTGCATATACCATTCCCAAAGCTTCTCTTTCTATTGTACTATAATTTCTCTCTAGCCTTGACAAAATGTGACTAGAAAAGAAAATAGGTTGGTCTAGCCTAAACTACCCTTCTTGTGCTAAAGCACATCCAATTGCAAAATTTGAAGCATCAATATGGACATGGAATTCCTTATCCTAGTTTGGGAACACCAAAATTAGACTACTCACAAGCTTAGCCTTCAACTCCTCGAAGGCTCCTTGGTGCTCCTCTATCCATATGAAAGGAACATTCTTCTTTGTCAAGGAATCTAATGGGTAGGATACATGTGCATAATTCCTGATAAACCTTCGATAGTAACCCATCGATCCAAGGAAGGTTTTAAGTGAACTCACATCAAATGGTTCTTCCATGTGCAATATCACATGGATCTTATCAAGATCTATCTTCAATCCTTCACTGCACACAATGTGTCCCAACAATTTCCCATATGGTACCATCAGATAGCATTTCCCAAGATTTAATGATATCTATGCATTTTTGCACCTACTCATACATTCACTGAGGGTAGGAAGATGTTCCTTGATCTTCCCATAAATGGACCAATCATCCAAAAATGCTTTAAAGTTCCCTATTGCCAACTGATCAAATATATACAGTATGATACGCTGAAATGTAGTTGGGGTGTTACAGAGCCCGAATGGCATTCGGTTGTATGCATAGATGCCATTCTCCATAATAAATGTGGTCTTCAGCTTATCCTCCTTGGCTATACTGATTTGATTGTATCCCGAGAACCCATCCAAGAATGAATAGATCTCATGTCCTGTGACTTCTTCCAAGATAGAATCTATGAAGGGAATAGGGAAGGGATCCTTAATAGTTACTGCATTTAGACTCCTAAAGTCCATGCATATTCTGATCTTATCTACTTCCTTCTTCAAGGTGATCACTATAGGTGAGACCCATTCACTAGTTGTCACCCTGAAGATGATTCCTGCTTCCAACATCTTTTCTATCTCTGCATTCACTAATGCAACATACTTTGGGTTCATTCTATATGGTCTCCTTCTTACGGGTTGAGCTCCAGGCATTAGCGTAATCTTGTGGACACATAATTCTGGTGGTACTCCTTTCAGGTCCTTATATGTCCATGCAAAGACATCCTTATATTCTAAGAATATCTTAAAAGTCATCGCTTTCAGTACAGGGTTCCAATCATCACCATAGTGAATCATCCTAGGTTCCTCCTCCATTCCTAGATTGATGTCCACTATCCGAGGTCCTTCATATTTGATATTTTCTGGTTCACTTGTTGCTTTCTCTACATTCTTTGGGTGTGCCAGCCTTGTATCAATCTCCGCATCTCCTACTGTATACTCTGCAAAACTTTTTAGAAATATCCATTTCTCTTCTACTTCCTTCTTAGGTTCTTGGCTAACTTTTGGTTTGTCTTGTTTTTCCTTGATCTCCTCTAACTCAATACAGAGGTAGTTGGGCTGAAAAATTTTGTACTCCTCCATTTTCCAATGAAGAAGTCCACTATCATATCTGGCTTCATCTTCGCTACATTCATCTAGGTACAACATTCCTTCTCCATCAAGTTCATACCCTTCATCTCCTAAGGAATTTTTTGATTCATCTATCATAGCTACATCCTCACTAACTTTTTGATTAGCTAGATTAATCATATATTTATGTTATCCTTTCTTAAAAGTGATCTGATTCTTTCCCTAATTGTGATTAACTTTGGCTACTCGTAGCCATCCTCTCCCCAAGAGAGCATCGTATGCAAGCTTCTGCATTGTAATCACAATGAAATCCAAGACAAACTCTTGGTCAGCTATCACCACTTGTTGTGCTATCAAGACTCCCTTTGTCTCGATACCATTCTAGTCAGCACCATATAATCGGAAGCTCGATGCCCATAGAGATGGAGCACCTAGTTCTAGCCATGTTCTTTTAGGTAGCACATTGACACTGGATCCTCCATCCATAATTACTTGTGTCAATTTGTGCCCTAGGATCTCCATATGAACTAATATGGGTTTCTTTCCCACATCAATCATTAATATAGTTGGATCCATGAACTGATCCTTTCGCTCCTTCTCCTGAATCGGTTGGCTCTGCACTTCCATCACCTTATGCGGTTGTATTTCTTCCACCATTGCTTTCTACAATGCTGGAATAGCTTCCAATAGGTTCGATACTTTAATCTCTACTATGGTATCCAAAACCTGTGCTACTAGATTTTGCACAACTATCTCCTGGTCTGATGGTTTTCTCAGTTCCTTATCGACTATTGACTCTACTCGTTTAGTCTTCTCAACTTCTTCTTGCAATATTTTCTTTGCTACTTGCCAGCACTTGCTTTTCCTTTGTTGGCTCTGGATACTTATCCTTCTTAGCCTGATTCCTCATCATGGCTAAAACTTCTTGGGTTTCCTCCTTAACTTGAGGAACCTCAATGTCTAGATAACTGACATTCTATGGGTTACTTGAACTCACCTATTTTGGGCAATTCGCTTCTTTGTGGTTCCTTGGACCACACCATCTACACATATGTGTAGTGCTTACTTGCGATGTTTCCTACCTTTGAGGTGAAGGATAATTTTTTGCAAAATGCCCCCATTCCTAGAAATTGTGACACTGTATGATCGACCTCCCTTTCGAGTCATACTACAAATGACTTTGCCCTCCTTGTCGATTGCCTTGGTTTGGTCTTCCACCTCGTCTGCTATTTCTATAACCACCACTTGTTGCTTGTTGCCCACTTCCTTGGGCCTTCGATTTCTCTTCCTACTCTTGGATTGACAATACCTATGGATGTACTCTTGCATTATATGGACATAGCATTACCTCATGTCCCATCACATTACAAATGTGGCAATAGTCATTCCTTGGACACTTCACATTTGTATGACCTTATATCTTACATTATGTGCACCAAATGTCATTCCTATCAGGTTTGATATTTTGTTATTTTATCATCTTATCAAACTCCTAATGAAATGATGCTACTATCCTTTGTATAGTGTCATCTTCTCCACTATCTAAATCATTAGACTTGGGGTGAGACAAAATTCCTATATACATCTATTTTGATTCACTCTCAAAATTCTTTGCATGCTTCACTACTTCTTCATATGTTTTTGATGGTACTACCTTCATATTTTTCTTATAATTTGGAAGCAATCCATCTACAAACCACCACTTTACTAGAACATCTACCAAAGGCATCTGCATCTTATCGACTAATTACTTTAGTCTATGGTTATAGGATTTCACATCTTCATCAAATTTTTGCTTTGTCATGCAAAGTTCCATAATGATGTCTCCATCATCCTTCAAAGGTCAAAATTCTTCAATGAACTTCTCCTTTATCTAGTTCCAAGTCTAAAAATCTATGGTATTTTCTCTCTTCAAATACCAATCAATTGCCAATCCTCTCAAGGTAGCAGGAAATAAAGTTACCCAATCATCTGGTCTATCCACACCATTTTCTCTCCAAATGGTTATGCAAGTTCCAATGTGCCTTGTGGGGTCTTCCTTACCCTCACCTAAAAATGGTGGACATCTCTGTTTGGCTGCCTTGTTAGCCATCTTCAGAGAGTCATCACTATCACTTGAGGTATCTCATGGAATCTCTGACTGATTCCTCCTTGGGGGTGTCTTACTCCCATTATCATCAGAAGTGTCAATTCAAGGTATCTTGTTCTATCCCACCACTCGGTGACCAAACTCTCATGCATCTTCACTTCATGACCTCCTTCACTGATGTGAGGGAGATGGTCTTGGTCTTTCCTCCTGAGACCTCGCGCCTTGTTGCTCTAGTGCCTGACTCCCATCCTCTGCACTCCCTTGCAACCCTTCTATCACTTTCTCAGGTGTCACCATCCACTCTCCATCCTCTTGCACTTTTTTCTATCAACCCTTGCCTCTACGCTAGGTGGTTCTAATTCCTCATCTTCTATCTCTATCAACAATACCTCAAAGTCTCCTTCTTCGGATGTCCAAACTTGCTCTATTTCTGGTTCTTGAGTACTACGATCTGAGTTACTTGTGTTTTCTCTTTGAGAAATCCTCATGCTCCTTCTTACTAGAATTTTCTCTCATACTTCCCATCTCCTACGACTTCATGCACTAGTGTCCATCATTCACCTCCAGTTTTGTAGTATTCACACTTCATCAATTTGACCCATTTTAACAAAAATGCCAGATTCGATAAGGCAATGATGCCAAATGTAGCATAGGGGTGTAGTATTCCTAGTGGGGAGGTGATTTTCTAAGGCTTGGAATGATCAATATACAAGTCCCAACTCGATTTCCAAATCGTACAACCGTACGATCCTTCAAACTACCCTTTTACGCCTAATGAACAACTTGTACGGAAGTCAAATTCACACACTGTATGATTCCAAATCATACAGTGGCAAGGTTTGTATGCTTTTACACTCATCCAAACTATCAAACTCAGTTTTGGAGGCTGTCGTACACAGTTTTGTAATCGTTCAAGTCGATTCCCTTAAACTGCCAAATCGGGTAAGTTTCTCTCAATCACTTAGTTTACCAAATCGGGTAAGTTTTCCTTGTACGATTTGTATGAACTCTGGTGTACGATTTGTATGAAATGAAGGTACATCCAGGTGCCAAATCAGATACTCTACTAGGCCAATCTCTCTCAGGTATATTTTGTAAAGGTTTAATATGTCAATTAATCCATTCTCAACAACATGCAAAACATCTTAATGGGGCTTGTGAGAGATTCAATTCCACTGACTACATTCAAAAATCATACAATAGGGTTCATGACATCCTCATAAGTGCTTTCATACTCACATATCATTCCTCAAGCTTCACCAATGATATATTCTTACAATATGTTGCAACAATGCATAAAACTAACCCAAACATTCACCAGAAAACACATGCATCAAGATTCAACCATAAATCCTCATCCATCATTGCCAGAATCGTACACAACCTATAAAAAATGTATTCATACTCATTTGTGTCTTATTATGTCATAAATGCAATTACAACATGGTTGTTCTATCAATCTACTGCAATAACTCAGAGGTTAACAATCTATCTCATTGGATTCTAACCAGTAAATACTCAATACATCTCCAACAACAACCAGACCTATGAATTTGAAAATGGGGCCTTATATAACATTTCCCAGGCCATTCCAAAGTGGTTCCTGAGGCAATTAGTTATTTACAACTGCCCATCCATAATAGAATGCATAAATTTAGACTTTTACTAAGTCTAAAACCTTAATTAGCAAACTTATGCGCCATTTCATCCCGAAATTACATTTCTCGTGCATTTCATTGCATTTCAGTGCACCTTGTATGGTTTTCCCTTGCATTGTATGGTTTGCCTTCCTGGTTGTATGGTTTGCCCCTACCTGTACGGTTTACAAAACTTGGGCAAACTATCAAAACTATCAAAATTGAGCAAATCCCTTGATCACTTTCTCTTCTTCTGGGAGGTGGATTTGTTGCCTACATAATCTACCCATCCCAGAGTAGGCACCCATTGGATTCCTCCCTTAAGTAAGTGGCTGAAACTTAAATTTGATGGTACCTCCAAAGAAAACCCAGGGGATTTTGGTGCAGGTGGCCTAGTCAGAGATAGTAGTGGACAAGTTATTATGGCTTATGCTGAGTATTTGGGGTGCCAAACTAATCATTTTACTGAAGATAGTGCACTGTGGAGAGAGCTATATCTTCTCAAGGATTATAAAGGAAATATTTTTATTGAGAGATTTTTATTGAACATTATAAATTCTCTTAACAACAACAGGGTGTCCTCTTGGAATTTTAGAACTATTATTCAGGAAGCTAAGAAGATATCCCAAAATTTTAGTGATATCTCTATCAACAATGTGTACCACAAAGCTAATAGACCTACATATATGTGTACCACAAAGCTAACATACCTGCATATATTCTTGCCATTTGGGGAGTTATCCATAAATATTTGTCCCTTTGGAAAGAAAGCTTTCCCCAAGAATTTTTAAATGCTAATAATAATGATTTGGTTTGAAAAATTTGGTCACAAGTTTTGGTGAGTCAGCTTCTCTAATGTTGACTCTACCATTTTTAACATGATGTGTTTCACTGGTTCCAGTTCTTAATGCAAATATTTTTTGATTAGCGTGACTCTCTATCTTGTTATTAGTGCTGGCTTTTGGTTCTCCCGTTTCCCTTATGTGAAGTATGCAATGTCCCAAGATAGGTCCTGTCAGTGGGTTTACCTCATGGTTGTCTTTTCCAAGCATGTTAAGTCCCTGAGTAGGTCTAGGCTATGCAATTGGACATTATCTCACAATGTGAATATATGTCAAGTCTCGAGATGCTTAATTTTATGTCTTGTGAATTTTAAGATTCATTTTTTCAGTCATTTGGTACTCCCAATCCTTTCCCAACCCTATCATGTGTGAAGTCTATCCGATGCTCTGTCTGCTTTTCGATGTCATTTCCCTAAGAAGAATTATTATGTGGTCTGCTAATCACACCAACTCAATTTTTGGAAAGGGTGTCTATGGTGCCAAAAATATCTATATTTACATCCCTGGCCTATGCCAGTCCATCATCGTCTAGTTTTGTTTGTCGTTGTGTGTCTTAAGTAGTAATAAGCTTCTATGGTCTTCCTTTATCCTCAATCTTGCCAACATGGCCTTTCTTGAGCCATCTACCCTTCAACTTGATCTCCTGACTCACACCTATTAGAGTTACTATGGTAATTATGTTATTACCTCATTTGGTTGTTAGGGTAGTTAGTTATCTACCTAAGTTAATATATTCGTTAATATCTATATATTAACGAATATCATTGTGTTAGCAATATTTAGTTAGTTGTTACCTATTTCTATGGGCTAACTATAGTCTAAGCTTTGTATTTAAATAGTCCCTTTGATTAATATATTACTATCGCACATTTGGTCAATATGGTATCAAAGCCATATGTGCTCTCGGCTCATTCATAGCCAGAGAGCGAGCACACTTGCATAGCGAGCACACTTGCATGGGCTGAGCGGGTTGTGGAGGATCTGGCGACCTAAGTTGACCTAGGGTGAACAGTCGGATCGAAATCCTATTATTTTGTAGCTGTTTCATGTCTTCGTGATAGCACAATTTTATTTTGCAGGAGGATCGAGTTGTAAAAGAAATTTTTTTCTTTGTAGGCATTCCGACGTCCATTTCAAGAGTACACTGTGTTTTTTTTTTTTGGGGTTACGATGCGCATATTTTTTCCCCGCGAGCAATCGATGAGGAGGTTATGCTCTCGGATCTGATTTGGTTTCATGGACTTTACTGACAAATCATGTCGGATCGAGGGTGAACACAATGACAAACATCCTGGTGGATTGAATTCCAAACATAAATGCAGTCGAAGACGTGAAGTCCCTGGATCACATGGAGATCTGGTTTACAAGCGCGTGCATGCGGTTTTTAGTTTGCAGCATAGCAGGTGTGACGATCGTCAAAATCTTCATGATTTCGTAGATCGGTCTAGCGCTCTCCATTGCGTAAATCAGATGGTTTATTCATGGGAGGAGGCAATTTGCAACGGATCAACGTAACGGGCCCAACGGAGAGATCGTTATCAGTTTTTTCACTGATTTCTGCACAACCATAGCGTGGACGAATTATGGATTTTGTGTTTTTGAAAGTTCTGCTCGCCATCATAGCAGAACACAATAGGCACCATCCGGCTTGGTACGTAGTGCCGTCACCCAGCGGAGGAGAGGTCGTCGGAGAAGATGCCACGCTACCCAGTGGAAGCACTGCGTGGTGACAGACAATTGGGCCTGCCCAACATTTAATAAGGAGATCTTCTCCTTTAATACTCGTCGAAGCCGGTGGCTCGGTTGGTCGGCCGCTGTCGGTAAGGCACAGAAGGTCGAGGGATCGACTCCCTCCGACACCCCCGCACCTTGTTCAAGGTAATTTTTTTTTTGTTAAGTTTGTTTGTTAATTTTTTTCTTTTAATATGTTTTTATTTTTTCCTTAGTTTAATTATTTTTTTTTAGAAAAAGTTATTTTAAATAAAAATAAATATTTGAAATAATATTTTTTTGAAAAAATGATTTAATTAAACTTTAGAAGTTTTAAAAACATTAAGGAGGAAATTTTTTTCAAAACTTAACAAGGGGGGATTTTTTTTTCTCTCCACCATCAAAGCAGTTAAAGAGGCAAAAATTATCCTACCTCCAAACCTGTTTTTTAGACTTCATAAAAAGCAATTTTTTTGTTTGAAGTACTTCACACAGGGGGGATTTTTTTTTGGGTGATATTTTGTGCTAATTTGCCTAAGAGGCAAGCTTTGTAAGAGGGGATAAATTTTGCAAACCCAAGGGGGGAAAAGCCTTCTGGAGCGCCCATTTTGCGCTTCCAAAAAATTTTGGACTCCCCGTCTCGTGACGGGGGAGGCACGCCAGGGGCGCTGCCCCTTGGAACCCCGTATAGGGGAGATATAATTTTTGCAAAAACAACGGGGGAAGACTTATAAGGGTGCACTTTCGGCAGTGACCGACACCTTAGTCAAATTATTTTTGCAAAATTTTATTGTAAAAGGTGCATTTTCGATAGAGACCGACACCTTAAAAATGGGAAGATCAAAGAAAAAGATAGCCCTAAAAACTGATGTTGCTAAATCAGTTAAAGACCCATACTTTCCACTAGAGATGGATGGGTTGGACTTTTATGAGGAGGGCACATTCCTCACACTAAACAATGGTTTAGTAGCTCTCCTCGATGATTCTGAGTCTTGCATAGACCTTCAAAAAAATGGTGCTCAAGTTCCTATTGGCGTTCTAAGGGGCATATACCTGGTCTTTGTTGCACTTGACCGTGCCCAACGTAAATTGGAAATAAATGAGGAAAATGAGGTCCTAAAGGCAAACGCTTGTTGTGACACAAGTGACCTTCAGCCCATTGTGGCACATGCTTGTTGTGATACAAGCGACCTCATACCTTCTATGGTAGATATCAGTTGTAGCACAGGTGATCTCATTTTAGTAGCAGATTTTGCTTGTGACACTAGTGACTTAAAAACTGAACCTCCTCAAAAAGAGCTCCATAATCTCATCAATAGCGACAAATGCAATATTGTTAAAAACATTGATGAAGATGTTGAAATTGGGTGTTTTGAAAAACACACCAAAGGATTTGGTTCCAAAATGATGAAGAAAATGGGATTCAATGGTGAGAGATTAGGTAAACAGGAACAAGGCATTAAAACTCCTATAATGCCAAATGTCAGGACAAAGAATGAAGGCCTTGGCTATACTGGACAAGCAAGTACCAGTAATTCCATGTTTGTTAAACCTAAATCTCCTACATCTCCTAAAAAACATTGTTGCAATCACTGTGGAAATACAGGACATGTTGTAGCTAAGTGTTGGAGATTACATCCATGTGATTCATGTGGATGTATGAATCATTCTTCTTCAAAATGTTGGTACAAAGTGAAAATGGCCAACAAGGTTCATATTGATTGTGGATGGACAGATCTCACACAATGGACCATGATGAAAGAAATGTTGTATGGCTTCTATCGAAAAGGTAAAACCTATGGTAGACCCCGAGGCAAATCCAGTGATAGACCTAGTAGCAGTTCCAGAGATAATGACCCAGAGACAGACCTACAGACAGACCCAGTGACAAAGTTTCAGAGGCAGATCCAAAGGCAGTTTCATAGGTAGATCTCGAGATAGACCCAGTGGTACAGATCCAGAGGTATGCTTAGAGCCAGAGCTAGAGCCATGAGCCAGAGCCAAAGACAAAGCACGAGCCATCATTCTTTCATTTCTCTTCTTCTTCTTCTTCTTCTTCATTGTATTGGGGTAGTTATATACTTTACCCAAATATTGTTGTATGGGGGGATGTTAGCATAGCTAGTAGTTATTCAATTACACAAATAATGTAATAAGGGGGGATGTTAGAGTTACTATGGTAATTATGTTATTACCTCATTTGGTTGTTAGGGTAGTTAGTTATCTACCTAAGTTAATATATTCGTTAATATCTATATATTAACGAATATCATTGTGTTAGCAATATTTAGTTAGTTGTTACCTATTTCTATGGGCTAACTATAGTCTAAGCTTTGTATTTAAATAGTCCCTTTGATTAATATATTACTATCACACATTTGGTCAATAGTTGTGTCCATTGCACAACTTACCCTAGAATTGGAGACCCACTTTAAAATTTTGGTTTTTGAGGATTCTTGGTGTCCTTGGAGCAATAATGGTTCCTCCCCTTGAGTTTGCTTTGTAGTTTTCATGGTTGCATTGTAGGCTTGTGTGGTGTCGAGTGTCCTCATTGTATTTATTTCATAGTGTTTATGCTTTGGTTTAAGATTGGATTTCGGATTTTAAATGTGGGTTTTAATGTGGCTTTGTTATTTCTTTTGAAATTTCAATAATTCAAATTTTTGAAATGGATTCATCCAATTCATAAATCATAAAATAAGGTTATATATATATTTTATATATACATATTAAATATATTTAAAATAAAAATAAAAATAAAAACAAAATTAAAAAAATGAAAATAAAATATTAACATATATATAGGTATGTTAATGAAAAAAAAAATATAATAATGAGAATAATATATATATATAATGATAATAAAGCGTTCATTTAAGTATATAGCGAGTTAAAAGTCTTCATTTTTAGCTTCGATTTACACCTCTAGTTTGCAAAGTGGTCTTGATTGAATGTTGGTAATGTTTTGATTATTTATTTTTTGGTTTATTAATAATTGATTTGGTTTAGTGGTAGGTCCATCAAGATGATGACCCCTATTTTCGAGGCTATGGCGGCTCAAGGATTGGGCAAATTGCTAGAAGTCAAATTATGTGGATATCTAGAGACCCGTGAAGTGAAGATCGTGGACTCTCATATGGACCTACTCGGATGATTATCACAATGGATACCAGATGACATAGAGATTGAATCACATGAAGGCAAGGTGGAGATTGTTATTGGAGCTATACTGGACAAAGCAAACCACTACCATTGTAGTGGGAATCGCATGCTGAATAAGTTGGGGAGACCGAACACTGGGTATTTGAACCTGGGACCTCCCTTGGAGGATTGCCCTCTCCTCTCCAACTCACCTACAACACCTGGGTGCATTTTAATGGTTGCATCATTGAATGTTTAAAGCATGAAATTTATTTTTGTTTTCCTTAGAAGCTCACACCTAGATTATTGCAGGGTTGTGCAAATGCAGGTCCGAATAAACTAGGTTACATGCAAAAATTTCTCACATCTTCGATTTTGCAGGAATAGGGTAGCATCATACTAGTGGTAGTTTATTTTTGGTATTTTCAGTGTTCTGGTCCATTTCTAGACTTTTTATTTTATTTTTTCTAACCCTCCCCTTTTGTAGTTTTTTTAAAACTTCGACGATTAAAATAAAAATAAAAAAAAATTAAAACTCCAAAAATAGATGCACGGGTGTGAAGAATAAGCTTTAAAGCTTCATTTAGAGCAATTTCGATTTCATTTTGAAGCCATTTTAAAATTATAAAAATTATTCAAAGTTATTTTTACAGGTATTTTATAATTTCAAATTTTACATAATTTTGCATTTTGAAGGTAAATCAAATTTCAAGCTTTGCATTCTTTTGCAAGCAATAAATTAACTTTCCTTTATGAAAATCACAATTTCATTAAAGGGGAGTGATTTATATGGCATTTCAAAAGGCCATTGTTTTTAGAGCAATAAATTGACGTCTCTTTATGAAAATCAATTTCATTAAAGAGGGGTAATTTATTTATCATATCAAAGGCTTCTATTTGTTTTGAAGCTAGTCATTTCATTATTTTATTTTCATGCTCAAAGCAACATTAAATGAATCCAATCATCATTTAAGATTCGCACTTAGAGATAGATTTTAATCTTCTATTTCATGCTCAAAGTAGGGTTTAATGCAAGATAAAACTTGTTTAAAATTTGCTTAACCAAAAGAAGATAAAATCTACCTAAAATACTTCAAGATAAAATGAACTAAGGTTTTTACATCGTGGTCATATGAGGGCCAATCACATTTTTTATTTTCCTTTAAGTTTCATGAACAATCACTAGCATAGCATAATAAAATAAACCAACACAGGCCCCTTGTTAACAATTACTTGCAAATCACTAAGGTATTCCTAGCACTTATTTGATATATCTTCACAAGATTACAAGCACACATTAAGTAAAAGGAACCTTGGAGAAATTTCTATTTCTTTGCAAGAGAGGGTTTTCTAATCAAAATCCTGACTATGATGGGGATTTTGCAATTGGGCAAAATTTCCACTCAACAAAATTGGTGCTAGAAGGGCATGAAGTGGTTCATTTTGTGATTTTAAATGTTATATTGTTCATTGGTACTGAGAGCTTTGAATGGTTAAATGTTTCATGTCCCTTTTTTACTATTATATTTGGCCTCCTTCATGCTCAACAGAATTGGCGCTAGAAGGAGGGCTTGAATTGGTTTACTTTATTGCTATTTAGATGCTAAATTGTTCATGTTACTTGAAAGGTTATTTGAAAGTATTGGTCTTGACTAACGAAGTTTTATTTTCTTGTGATCACTTTCATTGATTCAAATATTTTCTAATTGATGATGCATTAATGCTAACCTTTTGCAAATTGGAGAATGTTCTCTAATGTCATGGTTTAATTGATGCATATCTTTTGGTTGATATACATGATGATTTATATGTTAAACATTTGAGATTTGTTAGTCATTTCATGCTTCTTTGCAAGATATATTTATTTGACTAACAAAATTGGTATTAAAGTTGTATTCTTTAAGGTCCACTAATGGCATTCCTTACTTCTTGGAGGGCAGGTTGTCCTTTAAACATACCTGGGCCTTCACATCATATGCCTATAGATATTTTGGATCATCTACCTCATTTTAGGCATGATGGAATAGAATCGACTGAGGAACATATTCAAGCATACAAGAACACTTTAATTCAATTGCAAATTATGCATGAAGATGTTGCTTGTAACATGTTTCCATTCACATTAGATGAATTTTCTTATGATTGGTATCTCAATTTACCTATAGGTTCTATCACTTCTTGGGCTCAACTAGAAGCAACATTTCTTAGCCAATTTGGAAAGCTAGTTGACCTGGATATCATATCAAATTAGTTTACCTCTATCTATAAAGAACCTAATGAATCCATGAGTCAATTTAATGATAGGTTCCATAGGTTGTATACCAAAATAGAGATGCATTATACCATTTCAGAAGAAGAGGTCATCCAAATATACTTGGAAGCCTTAGACCCCTTTACTTCCACATTTCTAAGGAGAATTCTTAAAGATCCATCCTTGCCTAGAATCTATAGTGAGGCCATAATAGTAGAACAATGGTGGATTTTGAAAGGTATGGATGTGGGTCGATTAGCATTGCTCAACCCTAAGGCTCACAATAAAATGCCACCAATGAGTCAAGCTGAGGTACCACCTTCTCCCATGATGAACTTTTCTTCAGGAGTTATGGATTCCAACCAATACCAACCATCTAATCTAGCACCCTCAAATCAAATGATGTCTAATGTGAACAATCAATGGGATGAAGTTGAATGTCCAAATGTTACAACCACCTTAGATATTGTTCAAGAGGAGGTGCAAGTTTCAAAGCCAATATCCACCAATGAGGATTGTGTAGAGATGGGTTCATCTCTAGAAATGCATGAGTATTCGGATAATGGAGGAGTCCTAGATCTAACTAGCATTGAAATATGTGATAGGTTGGGACCTTCCATAGAATGGAGTGAAATGGTTGAAACAGATGATCAAGAAGGCCAATGTGTTCCAAATGATGACCTAGGTTTAGAGTCATTATTCACAAAGGAGGATTGGGATAATCATAGAAAGTAGAATACAAGAATTGATTCCATTGAAGAGACCCTTGACCCACCACAAATGGTTGAAAGTGAATTGAAGGAGGAATTAATAGAAGAATCTAAATATTATGAGGAAGATGCAATAGAGTTTCACCTCATGGGTTTAGAAGATAATTATTATAATGGTTGGGGTATGTATGGTGATTCATTATTTTCTCACACCCCTATTGATGAAACTTCTATTCCACTTGATATGCAGGATGCTGAAAACTCTATCTCACATGAAGATCTTGTAATTCCTGTACAAGCAAAAAATGGCATGCCCATTTCAAAAATAGAGAAGGTTCCAAAATTCGATCATTTTGAATATGAGTTTATTGAAGACCTTGTTGAAATAGAAAAGGAAGAAATGGTAAATGTTTCTTATGATTCAGTTGTTTGGGATTAGGAAGAAGTAAAACCTCCTCTTTCATTTTGGAATACTAAAAACTTGGGTACAAATTCACATGATTGTCTTGAAGATTCTAAGGAAGAAATACCATGGATGGTTAACAAGGAATGGGAACCAAATGATAAAAATATTACTTTATTTGAAGCAACTCAAGTAATTTATCATGGAGATGTGTTATTTGACACATCCCTTGATCAACAAAAGTTATGTTTTGAAAAGGATGGACATGTTTTTGATTGGGTGCCTAATTTTGGTGTTTTTGATGAACAGGTAATTGATGAAGAAGAAGTGCTACAAGAAGATGATGATGATGAAGACCATGAAGAAGAAGAAAATATTATAATGACTCACCAAGTTTTGGTAAATGAAAATGTACAAAAGGTAGAATCTAACATTTTGTGTCCAAACATCCAAGCTTCAGGTGAAAATTTGTATAATCATTTATTGGATTCAAATGCTATTTATGATAAAATGCCATTGGAGGTGAATGAAGAACTAGAATTGATTTCTACTCACACCTCTAATAATATTGCTTTGTTGAATGAAAGAGAAGTTGATGTGCTTGAATTGTTGAATCAAGTTCATCAACAATTAATAATGGAATCTAGGATAAAAACCTATAATGATCCTCATTTAGTAGATATCCTAGATGCTTGTAAATTGTTGCATAAGCATGATTGGCCTAAATATGTGAAAATGAATTGGCTTTGAAATTTTTAGAAATAGGCTCCTACTTGCAAGATCTCATATTTGAAAAGGAAAGCCTAATTCTAAATCATGAATCGAATTGTGAAATTTGCATTTTAAGGAATAGACAAGAAAGAATTGAAGATCAATTATTGTCTTATCAATTTGATGATTTGAAACTCCACTATGGGATTACTAATGGAACTAGATTAAAATGGTGGGGTGAAAGAGGTAAAATAATGGTTGTTGCACTTTATGGCTTAGTCTTGTTTTGGCTAGATTCCTATAAAGTTTGGCATGCATATTATGATATATATCTTTTAAAGTGTGCTAATCATGTTTGGGATCCAGGGAAATGATAGCTCAAATTTTACACCATATTGTACATTATTGTATATTGTTGTATATAGTTTTGGTTTTCTTGCTTTTGTTTTAGTTTTGTTGTTTTTGTGCTTCATATCTAGTTTTGGTTTGGCCAGTTTGGGTTTTTGCTTTCTTATCAAGTGTTGATTTATTTTCAAGTTTGAGTTTTGAGTTTTGTGTTTTGGGTTGGTCCCTCTATTTGAGGTGATGTTTCATGGTCGCTACTAATGGCCTCTTGACCATTTTTTGTGCTCCTTTGTCATGAAGGGTGAATTGCCTATCATGTGGATCAAAGAAAAGGGGATGAAGTTATTTAGTAACCGCTCCTAGATTTTGGGACTAAGATAGTGAATTTTGGAATATTGAATCATTTTGCTAAAGCTACACATGAACACATCATATTAAAGGGTATGCTTTGAAATATTTAAGGATGAAGTCATTTTGGTTTGCAAATTAAGGCAAAAATATAATACGCTCCACTTCAAATACTCTCTAACCCATGTGGTGCATAAATTTTTGCAAGGCCTTAGAAAAAAAACAAAGGAAAACATGCTAAAATCAGTCACCAGGTCTAGATAAACTCTATCGAGGCTATGGATGCCTGACTGGCAGTAGGGCTCTATCTAGACAAAGCTTGTTAAAAAAAAGGGGTATTGCAAAATATCAATTAAACCATGGGTAATGTAGATAAACTCTATCGGGGCTATGGACGCCTGACTGGCAGTAGGGCTCTGTCTATAAATTTATTTTTGGGAGCAATATTTCTATAGCCTAAATGCAGGTCAGGTGATGGAATTCGGATGGTTTTCAAGCATGCAAAATGAAATCATTCACACACACATAAAGCTAAAGCAAAGGTTCAGGTATTTTCATTGAAGTGATCTAACCCCATTTTCTTTGGATGTTTCTAGATGATATATATTTTCTTGATATTTGGTTTGTTTGTTTTGCAAAATTGGGTTCTTCACTCGAAATGCTCAGGAGAATTTCCTAGTAGAGTCGCCATTTGTTGTGGCCATTGCACAACTTACCCCAAAATTGGGGACCCATTTTAAAATTTTGGTTTTTGGGGAGTCTTGGTGTCCTTGGAGCAATAATGGTTCCTCCCCTTGAGTTTGCTTTGTAGTCTCCATGGTTGCATTGTAGGCTTGTGTGGTGTTGAGTGTCCTCATTGTATTTATTTCATAGTGTTTATGTTTTGGTTTATGATTGGATTTTGAATTTCAAATGTGGGTTTTAATGTGGCTTTGTTATTTCTTTTGAAATTTCAATAATTCAAATTTTTGAAATGGATTGATCCAATTCATAAAACATAAAATAAGTTTATATATATATATATTATATACATATTGTACATATATATATTTAAAATAAAAAAAATGAAAATAAAATATTAACATATATATATATATATATATATATATAAAGTGGAAACAAATAAGGATTCAGGTATTTCAAGCGAAATCAAATGATCTTTGTAACATTCTCGGGCAACAGTTTATCCCCATGAGACCCAAGGAAGATCAAGTGACCTGGGTTCCTACAAAAAATGGGCAATTCACTGTTAAATCAGCTTACAAGCTTCTGCTTGATGATGAGGATTTTGTCCTCCAAAAGGACTTAGTTTGGATAAAAATTTAATTCCAAAAATTGCAGTCTTTTCATGGCTGGTTATCCAAGAAGGAATTCTAACCATTGATAATATGATGCGTAAAGGTATTTGTATCACTAATCATCATTATACGTGCAGGGCTAATTGGGAGACCATTTATCACATTTTCCTTGAGTGCTCTTTTTCCTTGACTATCCTAAGTGGGGTTTTTCAGGCCTTCAATATTTCCTAGGTTAAACCAACCATCATACTTGATTTGTTTGTCCAGTGGCCTTGACCCTTTTCAAGCCAAATACTTAGATACATGTGAAAAATTTGTCTCAATCACTATCTTTGGCAGGTGTGGTTAGAAAGGAACCATAGAGTCTTTAATGAGTATATCAATGATCATCAAACTATCATTGCCATGACCCTATCATTTTCCAATGAGAATGTGAACCTGTTGGTCCAAAATCTGCCACAGGAAAGGATTTTACAAGTGCACCCTAGACCTGGCCAACATTGAAAGGCTGGAAGCAAGAAATGGCTTCCAGACCAATCTCCAGAGTGGGTTGGTTCCCTTCACTATTCTAAACTTGGTTAAGATAAGGGTTCTTGGAAAGAAATTGAAAAGGTTACGAGAAAGAAATGGGAAATATGGCCACAGGCCGAAGTGATGGGATCGGAAGATAACAACAGGAAACTTAAAAATGCGACAACAACAAGTAACATAAGAAGTCAGCTCAATTCTCACACAACTGTATGTAGCAAATCTCTCCAATATTACACTCCAGAAATCATACTCTCACGGCAACACTTAAATCCAAGATGCAGAATTTAAATACAACAACCATTAAGAAATACGAATACTATAAGAAATGCAACCTGACAGAAAAGAAAATCACTCATACAACCGTTGCTGAAAATCTGAAGCCAATACTTTTATTCCTGCAGATACAATTCCAGTTTCTAGCGAGAGAACTCTCCAACCACCCTTTCAAATGAAGCTTACATTGGTTTTTATAGAGGGCCGTCCTCTTTGCGGCATTAAATATTTGAAACCGACTTCCTTGTGATCTACAATTATGCATTGGAAATTATGCACACGATCCCCTTAATTGCAGCCTTGGAGACCCACAAAATTGAATGCAATGTACATGTCAGCTTCGAAGAACCACCTTCATTAAATTTGTTTTTTAAACATGTGCATGAAAAACCGTTAAAATGATCCACGACCAGCGAGTTTCGAACCAAGAAAATCTTTAATTTTGGTGGCTCGGGTGCTCTTCGACCTTGACCGCATTGAAAATCCGCAAAGCATTTAATTCGGGGCAGCATTTAATCTTCGAAAATCGGAAAAACCTCCTCGGAACTCACAAAAGCTGCTTTGGGCCAACAATTTAAGCATTAATAATTAATAATAACAATAAATGTGGCAAAAATGCCAACATTCTTGGCGGCTCGCGGGGTATACAGCTCGCTGTATGCAAGAATCCGAGCACTGAATCCATTGGGCACAGAGTCATATTGGAACTTAAACTAGCTGCGGTGGTACATGTCAGGGGACTGCTACAATCATCTTCTATTGAAAAAGCTGAAACTGAAAGAACCTGCATATGACTGGTTATGAAATGCGACAAATGGAATGCGATAGTGGAGTGAGCTCCTGCGATTGCGCAAGCGGTGAATGCAATGGAGTGATGACTATAATGGAATGATAGATTGACAAAGCAATGTGGTAGACACAATAACGAGAATCTTCTCTGTACTACCATCTACAATGGATGGAATGAAAGTGAATGAACGGATGGAATGGAAATGGAAGTATGAAAAGTGTGGAATGAAAATGAACTAGACTGTAAAATAAATGCATAAAATGACAGAACTTAGAGGAAAGGGATAAGAAGGAACGGGAATAATAGGAATGGGGAAAAGAAACAACGATCGTGGCTTTGTTTCTTAGCTACGAGAAGAAAAAGAAGAAGAAGGAGGAAGATGAAGAAGGGAAAGGAAAGAAAAGGGAGAGGAGAAAGAAGAAATTGCTAGAAAGCCACCAAACTGTTGGGAGGAGAAAAACAAAGGAAAAACAAGCATCTACGGCTCGCAGGCAACAAGAGCCGAGATGAATAAATAAAAACAATACCTCTTTTTTTTTTTTTCTACTCTTTCTATTTTTTTTTTTTTAAATATTATATACAATAGTTCACGACATGATTGGCATGTCACCACCAGACACCTAGTCTCAGAGGGTTATCCGGTAAATCTGCAATGTCCTGACCAGATCTGATCATACTTAAGTCGGTCCTTGAAATTGGGCTGGCTTCTTCCTGAAGTTCTCCATGTTTCAGACACTGGCAAGTTATCATGTTGTATACCAGTACCGACACAATTTACAAATAATGCAGAAAAGAAACCCCACCATCTTGAAGAGTTCTTTGAGTGTGGACTGAGAACAGGTTCCTCCAACTCTTGGATCCGATCACAGAAATTGTCCAAGAACGAGTCCTTTCTTCGGGATCTCTGCAGACTCTACTGTTGATCGACATATTTAACGAGGTTCGACTAAATGCTTGTATGTCGTGCCCTGGATACAAACGGGTGCAAAGATGTGACCTCCTTGGTGCTCAGGTTCTGCCACTTGAATCTCTTCTTCTTCTTCGCTTATATCCTCTGGATCCATCTCCTTATGAAAACTGCAAGCAACCATATTGTTCATTGCCAGGAAATTTCTTGCATAGTCCAATCCTTGGATTTGGATGAGATCTGTCCCTTGAGCTCCACACAACTGCATCTTAGGTTTCTGCTCAGTATAAGGGATCTGGCATGAAAAAGACTGCACGGGATAGACAGGAGCAGCAACTACTGGAGAAAGTGATGGAGTTTCTCCCCACGGTAATTTTCTTGATAAGAGCAAAAGTTGTTCTGCTCGCACTGCTTCCTCAAAGATTTGTGGGAACCTTCGTTCACCTGATTGCAGCAAGAGGAGGCCTATGTCAGAATGGAAAGCTCGAACATAGAAGAGGTGGGCTTGGGTGGGTGATGGTCGGATCTTTTCTGGAATTCTCTTCCAGCTTCTCAAGAATCGGACATTGAAGTCCGTGATGCTCTCTAGAGGTGCTCTCTTGATGTACATTAAAAACTGATAGAGATCCAAAGAACTGTAAAAGGGATCTTCGTCAAATCTTCGATTAGTGCTCCCGCTAGATCATCCCATGAGCTGATGCTTTGACGCTTGAGCAGTCTGTACCACTGCAATGCCCTTCCTTCCAAAGACTGAACCAGAAGTCTGATCATGATATCCTCATGATTTATGACATGGATCATTGACAAAGTAGCAATATCTTCAACATGCGCCAGAGCCATGCCTTCGGTACCATCATATTTTGCCAGGGCCTTCAAGGCACCTTTGGGAATTTCATGCCGGATTTGGAGATTCAGAGGGCCAGGATCATCCCATCTAGGAAAAACCCTCGCCTTTGTGGCGGTGGTCAGCGGGATCACGGCTATCGCCATTAAGTCGAGTCGCCGGATGAACATTCTTTGAACTTTAAAAAAAATAGGCGTCCACGATCAAGAAATTCGGATCTTCAACTCAGCAAAGTCGCCAGATGAACTTACAAATCTCCGCTGTGAGGCCAAGACAGCTCATCAAAAATCTTGAGACCTCCGGGTGTTAAAAAAAAAATGTGGATCTTTTGAGACAGAAGAAGTCTGTCCCACCGGGCGTGCCAAAAACTGTTGGTCCAAAATCTGCCACAGGAAAGGATTTTACAAGTGCACCCTAGACCTGGCCAACATTGAAAGGCTGGAAGCAAGAAATGGCTTCCAGACCAATCTCAAGTGGGATGGTTCCCTTCACTATTCTAAACTTGGTTAAGATAAGGGTTAATGGAAAGAAATTGAAAAGGTTACGAGAAAGAAATGGGAAATATGGCCACGAGCCGAAGTGATGGGATCGGAAGATAACAGCGGGAAACTTAAAAATGCGACAACAACAAGTAACATAAGAAGTCGACTCAATTCTCACACAACTGTATGTAGCAAATCTCTCCAATATTACACTCCAGAAATCATACTCTCACGGCAGCACTTAAATCCAAGATGCAGAATTTAAATACAACAACCATTAAGAAATACGAATACTATAAGAAATGCAACTTGACGAGAAAAGAAAATCACTCATACAACCGTTGCTGAAAATCCGAAGCCAATACTTTTATTCCTGTAGATACAATTCCAGTTTCTAGCGAGAGAACTCTCCAACCACCCTTTCAAATGAAGCTTACATTGGTTTTTATAGAGGGCCGTCCTCTTTGCGGCATTAAATATTTGAAACCGACTTCCTTGTGATCTACAATTATGCATTGGAAATTATGCACACGATCCCCTTAATTGCAGCCTTGGAGACCCACAAAATTGAATGCAATGTACATGTCAACTTCGAAGAACCACCTTCATTAAATTTGTTTTTTAAACATGTGCATGAAAAACCGTTAAAATGATCCACGACCAGCGGTTTCGAACCAAGAAAATCTTTAATTTTGGTGGCACGGGTGCTCTTCGACCTTGACCGCATTGAAAATCCGCAAAGCATTTAATTCGGGGCAGCATTTAATCTTCGAAAATCGGAAAAACCTCCTCGGAACTCACAAACCTGCTTTGGGCCAACAATTTAAGCATTAATAATTAATAATAACAATAAATGTGGCAAAAATGCCAACATTCTTGGTGGCTCGCGGGGTATACGACTCAGCTGTATGCAAGAATCCGAGCTCGAATCCATTGGGCACGAGTCATATTGGAACTGTAAACTAGCTGCGGTGGTACATGTCAGGGGACTGCTGCAATCATCTTCTGCTGAAAAAGCTGAAACTGAAAGAACCTGCATATGACTGGTTATGAAATGCGACAAATGGAATGCGATAGTGGAGTGAGCTCCTGCGATTGCGCAAGCGGTGAATGCAAATGGAATAGTGATGACAATAATGAAATGATAGATTGACAAAGCAATGTGGTAGACACAATAACGAGAATGCTGCTGTACTACCATCTACAATGGATGGAATGAAAGTGAATGAACGGATGGAATGGAAATGGAAGTATGAAAAGTGTGGAATGAAAATGAACTAGACTGTAAAATAAATGCATAAAATGACAGAACTTAGAGGAAAGGGATAAGAAGGAACGGGAATAATAGGAATGGGGAAAAGAAACAACAGTCGTGGCTTTGTTTTTTTATCTGCAGAAGAAAAAGAAGAAGAAGGAGGAAGATGAAGAAAGGAAGGAAAGAAAAAGGAGAGGAGAAGGAAGAAATTTCTAGAAAGCCACCAACTGCTTGGGAGGAGAAAAACAAAGGAAAAACAAGCATCTACGGCTCGCATGCAACAAGAGCCGAGATGAATAAATAAAAACAATACCTCTGTTTTTTTTTTTCTACTCTTTCTATTTTTTTTTTTTTTTAAATATTATATACAATAGTTCACGACATGATTGGCATGTCGCCACCAGACACCTAGTCTCAGAGGGTTATCCGGTAAATCTGCAATGTCCTGACCAGATCTGATCATACTTAAGTCGGTCCTTGAAATTGGGCTGGCTTCTTCCTGAAGTTCTCCATGTTTCAGACACTGGCAAGTTATCATGCTGTATACCAGTACCGACACAATTTACAAATAATGCAGAAAAGAAACCCCACCATCTTGAAGAGTTCTTTGAGTGTGGACTGAGAACAGGTTCCTCCAACTCTTGGATCTGATCACAGAAATTGTCCAGCAACAGTCCTTTCTTCAGGATCTCTGCAGACTCTACCTGTTGATCTGACATATTTAATAGGTTCTGACTAAATGCTTGTATGTCGTGCCCACTATGCCTTCTTGGTGCTCAGGTTCTGCCACTTGAATCTCTTCTTCTTCTTCGCTTATATCCTCTGGATCCATCTCCTTATGAAAACTGCAAGCAACCATATTGTTCATTGCCAGGAAATTTCTTGCATAGTCCAATCCTTGGCTTTGGATGAGATCTGTCCCTTGAGCTCCACACAACTGCATCTTAGGTTTTTGCTCAGTATAAGGGATCTGGCATGAAAAAGACTGCACGGGATAGACAGGAGCAGCAACTACTGGAGAAAGTGATGGAGTTTCTCCCCACGGTAATTTTCTTGATAAGAGCAAAAGCTGTTCTGCTCGCACTGCTTCCTCAAAGATTTGCGGGAACCTTCGTTCACCTGATTGCAGCAAGAGGAGGCCTATGTCAGAATGGAAAGCTCGAACATAGAAGAGGTGGGCTTGGGTGGGTGATGGTCGGATCTTTTCTGGAATTCTCTTCCGACTTCTCAAGAATCGGACATTGAAGTCCGTGATGCTCTCTTGAGGTGCTCTCTTGATGTACATTAAAAACTGATAGAGATCCAAAGAACTGTAAAAGGGATCTTCGTCAAATCTTCTGATTAGTGCTCCCGCTAGATCATCCCATGAGCTGATGCTTTGATGCCTGAGCAGTCTGTACCACTGCAATGCCCTTCCTTCCAAAGACTGAACCAGAAGTCTGATCATGATATCCTCGTGATTTATGACATGGATCATTGACAAAGTAGCAATATCTTCAACATGCGCCAGAGCCATGCCTTCGGTACCATCATATTTTGCCAGGGCCTTCAAGGCACCTTTGGGAATTTCATGCCGGATTTGGAGATTCAGAGGGCCAGGATCATCCCATCTAGGAAAAACCCTCGCCTTTGTGGCAGTGGTCTGCGGGATCACGGCTATCGCCATTAAGTCAGAGTCGCCAGATGAACATTCTTTGAACTTTAAAAAAAATAGGCGTCCACGATCAAGAAATTCGGATCTTCAACTCAGCAAAGTCGCCAGATGAACTTACAAATCTCCGCTGTGAGGCCAAGACAGCTCATCAAAAATCTTGAGACCTCCGGGTGTTAAAAAAAAAATGTGGATCTTTTGAGACAGAAGAAGTCTGTCCCACCGGGCGTGCCAAAAACTGTTGGTCCAAAATCTGCCACAGGAAAGGATTTTACAAGTGCACCCTAGACCTGGCCAACATTGAAAGGCTGGAAGCAAGAAATGGCTTCCAGACCAATCTCCAGAGTGGGCTGGTTCCCTTCACTATTCTAAACTTGGTTAAGATAAGGGTTACTGGAAAGAAATTGAAAAGGTTACAGAAAGAAATGGGAAATATGGCCACAGGCCGAAGTGATGGGATCGAAAGATAACGACGGGAAACTTAAAAATGCGACAACGACAAGTAACATAAGAAGTCGACTCAATTCTCACACAACTGTATGTAGCAAATCTCTCCAATATTACACTCCAGAAATCATACTCTCACGGCAGCACTTAAATCCAAGATGCAGAATTTAAATACAACAACCATTAAGAAATACGAATACTATAAGAAATGCAACCTGACAGAAAAGAAAATCACTCATACAACCGTTGCTGAAAATCTGAAGCCAATACTTTTATTCCTGCAGATACAATTCCGGTTTCTAGCGAGAGAACTCTCCAACCACCCTTTCAAATGAAGCTTACATTGGTTTTTATAGAGGGCCGTCCTCTTTGCAGCATTAAATATTTGAAACCGACTTCCTTGTGATCTACAATTATGCATTGGAAATTATGCACACGATCCCCTTAATTGCAGCCTTGGAGACCCACAAAATTGAATGCAATGTACATGTCAACTTCGAAGAACCACCTTCATTAAATTTGTTTTTTAAACATGTGCATGAAAAACCGTTAAAATGATCCACGACCAGCAGTTTCGAACCAAGAAAATCTTTAATTTTGGTGGCATGGGTGCTCTTCGACCTTGACCGCATTGAAAATCCGCAAAGCATTTAATTCGGGGCAGCATTTAATCTTCAAAAATCGGAAAAACCTCCTTGGAACTCACAAAACTGCTTTGGGCCAACAATTTAAGCATTAATAATTAATAATAACAATAAATGTGGCAAAAATGCCAATAGAACCTTATCCCTTTTGATAGTCGTAAACCTCATATGCAGGAGACCACGATTGCTCAATATTTAAGCTTAACCTTGTTAGATGAGTCTGTGCCTAGGGTAGTCAACCCTAGAGCCAATGTTAAGTGGTCCCCACCTCCTAGGGGTTGGTTTAAGCTTAATTTTGATGGAGCGGCTAAGGAAAATCCTGGAAGAGCAGGCACTGGCAGCATTGTGTGAGATCATAATGGGAATATGATGTTTGTGTTTTCCAAATATTTGGGAATAAGGATGAACAACGAAGCTAAAGCTAGAGCTATGTGGAGAGGCCTTCAAATGACTCAAGACTTAGAAGGAAATTTGATCGTAGAAGGAGACTCTATGCATGTTATAAATCTCCTCAATAATTAGAAAACACCTCATTGGAGGATTAAGACAATTATTGAAGAGGCTCGAATCCTTTTCCAGGGAAGATAGGACATAAAAGCCCAACATGTCTTTCGGGAAGCTAACAAAGTTGTTGATAAGCTGGCCAATTTGGGTGTCGATGGTGTCAAACTTTTCAAATGGGAACACGGTATCCCGAGCGAAGTAGAGGAGCTTATTCAACAAGAATGCCAAGAATAATAGTAAAATTTACCAACAGGGAAGACTCTGTAAGTTCGAAGGCTATGAGTATTCCCGTCTCTTTTTTGAAATGGACTCACAATAAAAATTATACGAGCTGTCAGTCTTGGTGGATGTTGCTTGGAAATACCTCAAAGACTAATGGGGACAGTCACATGTCAGATAACATGGCTTCTATTCATATTAGTAATTTGAGATTTGTTGATAATCACAGGACAGGAAAGAAATGACAAAATAAAACTTCGAACCAAAGCCACGTGGACCACCAGATAGCCACCACCATAAATCTAGCCAGTAGGTTCACTTCTCCAAGGCTGATTGGCCAAGATGGGATGTGGTCCCAAAGCATGTCATATATAGAAGAAAGCAATTACCAAAGAATTATTAAGAGTAATTGTCAATACAAAGCTTGTGGGAGTTTTTTTTAGTACTCTGCTATGTGTGTCTGCAGCTTTTTGTTTCTCCATTGTTTCAAGGAAGGGATCCGTGTCTGTTTCTTTTTTTGTAATTATGATGCAGGTGTGTTTTCTCGGGGTATACCCAAAATGTTGTATGGGAAGTTTCTTTTTGATAACAGGCTATGTGCCTTACCGGATGTAATGGCTTTGGCGACATGTAGATTTTACATATATAGGATCCTTAGTAAGGACATGTTCATCAACAGCCCTGGGCTGATTTTTGTAAAAGGTTTTGGGTCAACCTGTAAAAATTGGTATTAATGCTATAGTATCTTATCTACCAATATATACATAATGATAATAAAGCGTTCATTTAGGTATATAGTGAGTTAAAAGTCTTCATTTTTAGCTTCAATTTGCACCTCTAGTTTGCAAAGTGGTCTTGATTAAATGTTGGTAATGTTTTGATTGTTTATCTTTTGGTTTATTAATATTTGATTTGGTTTTAGTGGTAGGTCCATCAAGGTGATGACCCCCATTTTTGAGGTTATGGTGGCTCAAGGATTGGCCGGATTGCTAGTAACTAGATTATGTGTCTAGAGACCTATGAAGTGAAGATCATGGACTCTCGGATGGACCTACTTGGATGCTTATCATGATGGATACCAGATGATATGGAGCTTAAATCATAGTAAGGCGAGTTAGAGATCATTTTTAGGACCATACCAGATAGAGTGAACCACTACCACGATAGTGAGCATTGCATGTTGAATAAGTTGGGGAGACCGTACACCGAGCACAAGAAGATGGACGATGATATGGCTAACAAATGATGTGGGTCTCTTGATGATATGACAAAACCATAATTGAAGGAAATGAGAGGATATAATGTATAATGTGGTGGGACCAGTGAACAAAGGTGAGGAAGCTACGCATGACAACCACGAAGGATGACTCAGTCTCCAGCATGACTTCAACGACGATGGAGCTGTTGAAACGTAGTGGCAGAGAAGCTTCTCCAATAAAGAGTGGTGAAAGTGGACAATTAACATCAGATTATCTAGGGTGACATGACATCTGAGTGTTTGATGAATGACAAAAACAAACAAGGATAATTATAGAGAATGATTTGAGTTGCAGGAAGGTTGAATCGACAACAGAACCACGATGGTAAGGAGAGTCAAGCATCAATCATGTCAAGGTGTTTTGAGTAAAGCTATTTGATGGAGATTTGGATAGTATTGAGATCAACAAGGAGGTTGCTATCAATCTATGGGTGATTTTGAAAGTATACCGTGAACATTGTTGCGTAACTGACACCGACTCAATAGCTATAAGCGAAGGAATTTTCTACATATTATATGTAAAATTTTCTAGGTGCTGAAGGGAAAGTTTCATTTGTATTGTTATAGTAGCCATAGGATTTTACTAATTTTGGAATGTATCATACGAGGCGGGCAATGTTTTCTTCTTGTTTCACATTTGTTTCTTTGGTCAATAACAATAGATGTTTCCACCAATGATATAACCTCTTTTGCATGTAGAATCTGGATGGTGGGGAGTTCATAAAAGAATGTCTGCATGGATTTTGTAACAAACCACATGGATGATTAGATGGGCCTACAGGGAGCATAGATTACATGCGGTAGGGAGGATGCAACCTACACAGTAGGCATGAAAGCTATCGATAGAGGGAGGAATATCCTTTGGTGGAAAATTAGATAAGGAACAAGACACAGTCATCATGTAGTTAGACACGTTGAATATGGGGACACTATAAGTGCAACGCTTTGGTGCAGGAAGATGGCCAGCTCAGACCACATGATGGCATGGTACTTACATGGTAGATAGCACATTGTTGGTATAGCGAGTGAGGATGAAAGTAACCATCATGGGTATTGCCGTAATTGACTTCGGTCAAGGACGCATTGGATATATATTTGGTTTTTTTTAATAATGCAGGAGGACAAGTAATGCATAAGTTTTGAGTGTTTCATGCTTATTGATTACATGTAAAAGGATCATTGGATTAAGGTGGACATAGAAGGGTCCATGATCAACTAAATAAAACAAAAGTTAATGCAAATGTAATGTGGACCAATTTTATTAACTGGTGAATGGAATAGATTCAAAGCAGACACAAGGGAAACATAAACGAAGAGTCTCTTCCAAAATGTTAAATACACCATTGAAGCACATGCCAAGGGTTGGATTTTTTTTGTAGACCAAATGTTGGACCTTTTTAGATGCCAAGGCTGGAAATATGCTGCAAAGACTATATTTTCTACTTTTAATACAAATGATTATAGAAATTAGTTTCCTGTCAGCAAGATAGGAGGATATTATTTCTGCATGTTTAATTTAACTATCTATTTTTACCTTTCATGCTATAGGCTTATAGATGATGTTAAATGCATTTTAATGGTTGCATCATTGAATGTTTAAAACATGAAATTTATTTTCGTTTTCCTTAGAAGCTCGCACCTAGATTATTGCGGGTTGTGCAAATGCAGGTTCGGATAAACTAGATTACATGCAAGAATTTCTCACATCTTCGGTTTTGTAAGAATAGGGTAGCATCATACTGGTGGTATTTTGTTTTTGGTATTTTTAATATTTGGGTCCATTTCCAAACATTTTATTTTATTTTTTTCTAACCCTTCCCTTTTTTTTTTAAAACTTCGATGATTAAAAAAAAAAAAAAAAAAAAATTAGAACTCCAAAAATAAATGTACGGGTGTGAAGAATAAACTTTAAAGTATTATTTAAAACAATTTTGATTTCATTTTGAATCCATTTCAAAATTATAAAAATTATTCAAAGTTGTTTTTACAGACAGTTTATAATTTCAAATTTTACATAATTTTGCATTTTGAAGGTAAATTAGATTTCAAGCTTTGCATGTTTATTTTGCAAGTAATAAATTAACTTTTCTTTATGAAAATCACAATTTCATTAAAGGGGGGCAATTTATATGGTATTTCGAAAGTCATTGTTTTTAAAGCAATAAATTGATGTCTCTTTATGAAAATCAATTTCATTAAAGAGGGGTAATTTATTTTTCATATCAAAGGCTTCCATTTGTTTTGAAGCTAGTTATTTCATTGTTTTATTTCATGCACAAAGCAATTTAAATGAATCCAATCATCAATACTCACATTTGGGGATAGATTTTAGTCTTTGTTTCATGCTGAAAGCAGGATTTAAGGAAGATGAAACTTGTTTAAAAACTATTAACCAAAAGAAGATAAAATCTATCTAAAATACTTCAAGATAAAATGAACTAAGGCATTTACATCATGGTCATATGAGGGCCAATCACATTTTTGTTTTTCATTTAAGTTTCATGAACAATCAATAACATAGCATAATAAAATAAACCAACATAGGCCCCTTGTTAACAATTACTTGCAAACCACTAAGGTATTCCTAGCACTTATTTGATACATCTTCACAAGATTACAAGCACACATTAAGTAAAAGGAACCTTGGAGAAATTTCTATTTCTTTGCAAGAGAGGGTTTTGTTAATCAAAATCCTGACTGTGATGAGGATTTTGTAATTGGATAAAATTTCCACCCAACAACACTTTTCTGGAAGCTCATGGTCTCATTCCATTTCTAAGTAAGTTTAAAGGAGCTGAGCAAGATATCATTGAAGACTTCATCCACCTCATTTAGGAGGTCATCCTAGCTTAATAAATCAACGGTTGATACCATTCAAAGATCCCATTATCGTAGTTTAGATGAAGATAATGACGATCCTTGCATTACTACTCACAACACAATCCATGTTACCATAGTTAGCAACATTATCAATGCCATGGATAAGATCAACGAGACTCTTAAGGTCCTACTCCCAAACCATCCTAGGGATGCTCCTACAAATGAAGATGTTATAGAGGTCTAGGCTTGGGCCTATTAAGTACTTTGTTTGTTCTCATGTTGGGTATCTCTATTTTTGGTATTTTGATCCCCTGTGTGGGATTTTAATTAGTCTTTAGTGCCCCTGTATGGGTCTTTTTGAGCACTATTTTTATTTCTGTACAGGTGTCTGTTATAGTTTTTATAAATATTTTGTGAGCTTCCCCTGTGCGGGTTTTTGTCATAGCTCTTTTACAGATTTTTCAAGTAGTTACTTCTCTTAAGAAACCCCTACGTGGGTATTGCTTGGACTGTATTTTTGTTTATTTGACGTTAACGCTCCATTCAAACTTCTCTGCTATTATTTGGATCTTTTTGTTCAGGTTTTTGCTGGCCAATATACAGGCCTGTGTTATCTTATACTATTTGTTTAGCTACTAGTTTATGTACTTGGATTTGGGGCCCATTTAAACCCTACACTTAATCATTTTTACCTACAAAAAAAAACAAGGTGTGTAATGGAACATAGGCAAAAATATTTGAGCAAAGGATTGAGAAGCACTATGTAAAATTAAGACATGTATCTCACAAAATCATTATGGTATACTGGGTTCCCATTTTATTTTATAAAATGTAAAATCATTGTAAATGTGGATCACACAACAAAAATAAAAACAATCAAGATTGAAGGACATGTTGACAACCTCAATAAGTAAACTGGAACTAATTTTTAGTTGTAATAATTAAGTATTTTTTAATGAGTAATATGGGATTGAAACAAGCCCCATCTAAATTATATCATGACCACATAATGGTATTACAACAATTTAGAAATTATGCATGTTTTGTTTTGAAAGATTCAAATCTTGGTCTCCTCCTTGAAAGTTGAGGAATCTAATTGATTGAGCTAATATTATTTGATATGATGGTTAAGTAATTAACCAACTATATTTAATATATTTAAATGATACTAAATTTAATTTGTTATCATTTATAAATATTGAATCTTTATGATTTCCCATGTATTTAATAAACTATTTTCTATGGATATGCTTAAAATTCTTACACTTAGAAGATCTTTCATCATGTTTTTCTAACAATGGGCCTAGAAGAGGGACTAGAAATATGTAACCTCAAACATTATTAAATAGGTTTATCCAAAGTGGTGTTCGAGTTTATTTATAAATTAGTAAAAAAAATCCAACTAAGCTATGGAAGACATAACCCAATATCAACCTCATCCTTGCATTTAAAATTAATGTTTTCAAAAATTAAATGGAATTAGTTCAATTAGTTAAATTCCTTAATTTTCAAAGAGACTTAGGTACAAATATTGCCAAGTGATACGTGTATAATTGTCAAGCTATTGTAATACCCCTATGTGGTCATGATGTAATATGAGAGGGGTTAGTTTCAATCTCGTGTAGCTAATTAAATCAAATGATATTAGCTCAAGTAATTGAATTCCTAAACTTTAAAGGAGGAGACCCAAGTTTGAATATTTCCAAGAAATACATAAATAATTTTCAAGGTATCATAATATTGTTATATAGTCACAATGTAACACATATGAGGATCATTTCAAGCCCATATAACCAATTAAAAACTTTATTGATTCAAATTGTCATTTGTAACAAACGAAATCACTCACAAGGAGTATCCATATCATGGGATCCCTAATATGATCACATAGAAGACAAATTCTAAAATAATTTTATGCTTAAGTGTTGTGCAATATGAAATATGATATAATAAAATTCCTTCTCACATAAGGATGCAAACTTTATTTTCAGATAAGTGTATTAAATAAACTACAAAATACAAGACTCATACAATCAAGTTAGTGATATTATAAATGCTTAGTACATGAGGTGTATGGTGCTATAGGATGTAGGACACTCTATTTCAATGCATTAAAAAATAGAATAAACTATTAATTATGTATAAAAAACCTTGATTTGTAGGGTGATACAGAGAAAAGAGAAGACAAGAAACAAAACTAAAGAGTCAAAAGAAGCCAAAAATATGTCTCTATTCAAAGTTGTGTACAAAATGTACTATAGTAATAAGTAGTTATAAGGTGAAATAATTCAACTTAAATTGATCAAGTAACAGTTTCATAAATATTTTTAAATGATCAAGTAATAGTTTCTTAAGTATTTTCAAAAGTGTTTATTTTCTATAACTAGTGCTAACCCATGAGATGCCAAATGGAAATATTAGAGACATACATATGTGTCCTCAACACATAAAATTAAGAATATTCCCTTTGTTTTTCTAGCACTTAGTGGTGACATATGGAGTTGGAGCCACAACTGTGTTTTTCTGTGAATGTTAGAACCATAGAGATCATGATGCACAAGTCAAGTTGTAGCCATACATAAGTATCATATTGTAAAAAGAATTGATGATAGCCTATCTAATGAAGATTCCAAAGAGGCTTCATGGCCTACAAGAAAAACATTTCCTTAGTGTCATCTTATTTAGAATTTTAAGCAACCCTTGCTTACTTAGATTATTTATCCCCCTTGAAAAGCAATGGTCCTTAGTACAATAGAATCCAACTATAGATTAAAAAATTCAGTTTATCAATGTGTGCAACTTAGTATAGGATGGAAAATAACCTTGTTTATCAACCCCAAATAGGTTGTGTGTCCCCTAATAAGTACACTTATCTATGACATCGATTAATTGGTCTGCTATTACATGTTTTATTTGAGTTGGGTCCACATCTATTGTATGTTGTATTACCACTGACCCTAGTAGAGGAGGATGGTATGCATTAAGGAGTTCTACATGAAAATACTATATGAACCCCCTATTAAGGTGATAAATCAATAACAAAATTATTCTCATCTATCATGCACTCGATAACGTATGGACCATAGCATAGTGGTTTGATATTTTAATGTAGGCTAGAGAAGCATTCCTTCTTTAAATGAAGTTAAATCTGATATTTAACCCAAAATTGATATGATATCCTATGTTTATCATGGAGATATTTATATTGTTATTATCAACATTATAAGATCTCCAAGATCAGAGTCTATATATTCTACATTTGTTACAAAAATAATTCAACATTGTTTTTTCTGACATATGTTAGAATCATGGAACTAATAAAAATGTAGAAGGCAATGACAATGGAGATGGTAAACTAAAATCCAAAGTTTGCATAGGATAGATTATGACCTTTCTTGAAATCATAATATTTTCTAAAAATACTCTAAAACAAGCATTAACCACAACCATATGTGAAAAATAAGTAGAAGAAATTAAAATATAGTAATAGTAAACAAAGTAAATAGGAGGGAGATAACAAGAAGTAGAAGGTGGGTGCCTATGGGCACCTCGATATATCACATTTTACTCATATTTTTATACAAATGGATCCTCATCAAAGGGTATTTAAGGTGATACCAAAACCCTAATGTGAGTTAAAACTCAAGATAAAATTGACTTGACCTTGAGGTTAAATTTATAATAAAATGATAATAAATTAATTTTTAAGCAAGGTTATCCATAAAGATAGATAAACCAATATCACTAAGGGTGAAATATGAAAGGATTATTAGGCTTACATGAACATGCATATAGGCTTACATAAATGATGAATGCTTGTAAGCTTACATAATCACATGTCCATAGGTTTACATAAATGATGAATGCTATTAAGATTATATAATCATATGATCATATGTTGCATTAATAACACTCATAAGCACTTCTTCACACTTTTGGCCATGGCCTAATCAAGAATAGATTACACATATTTTAATAGCCCCCATAATTAAAGCTAAGAGGGACAAGAAGAGAAGGCATTAGAGGTAACACATCCACTCATAATGGATGCTCTAGTGGACCTCCACTTTACCATCATCACCTTCATATTCATCATCAAAAATATTGTGTCCAACCCTCAATAATTCTATCTCAATATTCTTTAACCTTGTAATGCAATTTTTTATGGAGTGTCCTTCCTTTTTACAATACTCATATGTATTTGACTTCTTTGAAAACTTAAACTTCCCCTTAAGAAACTAAGCCTTAGATTCCATTGATTTAAAGTCTTTTGGATAAGCTTGTATATGAGATAGAGCTTCATAATTACAACATCATAATGGATTAGAAGCTTGAAAAATCCTTCAAAAGATATAGGTTATGGATCTTTGATAGTCATAAAATTCATATAAAAAACCAATACACTATATGAAAGAGAGGAGAAAGATTAAAAGTAATATATTTGGCATACCCTTCATCACTCTTTACCTTGTATCCTATCACAAGCAGCTCAAATTTTAGAGCTTTGAAGTGAGATATGTAGTCTTCAACATTACTAAAATATAAAATTTTGAGATTGGAAAGCTCTATCTCTATTCTATTAACTTCACTAGCACTTACTTTTTCATAGAGATCTTTCAAAGTAGACCATATCTCAATAGGACAAGTTTTCTCTTTGATGTAAAAAAGTCCATTTGGTCCCACTAACATGAAAAAGAGTCCAAGACCTTCCCTTCTTATTAAGTTCATTATCACTAAGACCTTCTAATTCATTATTAAATATGAACTATAAATTCTTTCTTTTGAGTAATCCTACCATTTGAATTGACCAAATGTTATACTTGTGTCTATTGAGGTGAGTAATATACCCTAAGAAATCCATTTTGCTCTCAAAAACCTAATTAAAACTACAACATATCTATAAAGTGATGTCACTAGTATGCAAAGCTTTAAAAATTAAGTAATTTGGAAAAAAAGGGTTCCAAACACTTTTGTATGCAAAAGTTATGGCCTATAAAATATTTGGTGTATTAGCGCTTAAATCAAAGAAAAATCAATCTGCCTATTGGAAGTATAATATTATTTGGTACCTTTCAAGAATATTGCAAGTACCATGTAAGAAAGAAAAAGATCCATTCAATATGCTCTAGCCAAGATTTCTCAGCTTAATATCTCTCAATTCTTACAAAATTTTCACTCAAGGGACTCAAGGAAAAATGGTAAGAAATGTTTAAAAAATTTAAGAATCAACAAAGTCCATGACCATTGAATTTGGATTTTGAAAATTAAAATTGGGGATAAAACAAAGACTTTTTTCCTTGGTAACAAAGCTAAAGACTATTGGCATATGCTGCCGCTAAAAGATTTTTAACTTCTAGCCAATATCATCAAAAAGTATTTTGTTCCCCAACAATGGTGCCAAAAATAGTTGGGAAAATTTTAGCATCCCTTATAGACTATCACATTGCTAAATTTTCCTCATCCAATCAATACTGTGGACTCTGGTAGATCCACCTCTTCAACTCAAAAAATAAACTTCTAAATACTGAGTTAGGTAAGGAAACCCTAAACAATGCTATGATTTGATCATTTATGCTCAAATAGATATTTAAATAAAATACAATACATTCAAGATTCACAATACCTATTAATGATACTCTTATTAGTAGTTTGGTGTCTTATCCATTATCAATTGTAGAAGGATTTTAAATAATTAAATGAGACAAAAATAAATAATAAGAAGAAATTGGGTCAATTATATTTATTCATATAATATAATAAACATAATTGAAATTCACCAGTGAGATAACATGTCATTCACACATTCAAATGATGTAATATGCAAATGTGAAACATACATATAATTGACAAGTGCTCAAAGAAGGAAGAAAGATTTGTATTAATGATAAAATATTTTTATGAGCAGTCTAGCTCAAAATGGTTCAGATCTCTCTTATTGAATATTATAAGAATTCTCATTCAAATAATGTAACAAGAATCCTTAAATTATCCATTCTAGTATGGTAACAAAGAGACTCTTGACTTTTGATTTAGCTACTAGAAATGATCTCAACAGACCGAATGCTTCCTTAACAAGAACTACATAATTACAAGGAAGAATAAGAGATGGTTGTGGGAGACAAGACATAAATGAAATACAACCGATAGGACAAGGGCACTCAAGAATACCTTTGGAAAAATTGGTTGTACAAAACTTGATGCTCCTTTAGTTGATGCAACTCCTATTTATAACCTGAGGATGCCAAATTTAGTTGTAACTACCTTTATTGTATCCCTGCATTTGGCTGCATTTGTATCATTGCCTTTATGGATTAGAGTTGTATTGAATTGTTTTATCCTAAATTTGACATCTCGTTGTTTTCCAACCTCAAGAGTTTTTTGTGGGTAATAACTATGATGAATTTGGGCCCCTCATTTGGCTCCATTTTAGTCGTTGGGATTTATTTCATATTTTCATGATCCTTCTCCTTTTTTGGATGTTTCCTTCTTTGCGATAGGCTCCAAATCATCCTTTGACACTTGAATAATGCTTTTCTCAATATGTTTCCCTTTTTTTTATCTACTTGACTCACCCTAAGTCATTTTTATTAGGTTGCCAATAAAAGCCCAAGTTTCATCATAAAAGGACAATGAATATTATTACATGAAGGGCCTATAGGACCTTATTCTTCTGAATTTCTATCAAAGATTTATTTTCTAGACAAAATGCAAACAAATAATCCACCATATAAGTCACACTATTAATTTGCTTTGCTAATTCTAGCTCATTATCCTCATCGCAATCAAAATTTTAGATTTTATGAAAATGAAGTCTTCAAATTTCACATGCCTCTACATTATTCCAATGATAGTCCTACTTAGCCCAAATTTTCATTGAATTCTTCCTCCCAAGATTTCATCTATTTGATGAATTTATCCCATTCTTGCCTTTCCTTTAGGTACATCAAAAATATCATAAAATCTTGATTATAGTCAAAAGTTGTATCATCCTAAGTTGTAACTTATTGATGATGCACCTCTTCATAGTTTTCTTCAAACTACTGAAATATATGGTGTATCAGTGCTACCCTATTATCTGTTTGTTCAAGGAGAATCTTCATGCATTCCATTGAGACTGTAATGGTGCTGATATTATTAAATATTCTACCTAATGCTTTCAGTTCACTTAGTAATCCATCATACACTTGCTTCTTATATTTCATAATAAAAACAAAGCAATCAATACTTTAGATCTCAACTTGGGGGGATGGGACTGATTTTTTCTCGTCAACCTCTTTTGTTTTTTCTAACAACTGCTCTATTTCTATTAATAGATCTTGATTGTTTTTGCAGAGAGTCTCTATTTATTGTACTTGAGTCTAAGCAGTCATTTTGAGTAGGGCAAGAGAATCTTCTTTAATCTGTACATGTGTGTCTCATGTTTGTTTATCTACTTGAATTGGACCCAACTTTCCAGTTGGTCTAATAAAGTCCAAAATTATAGGAGGGACTTTTGAGACCTGAGTATCTAGATCTATCACTTTTTATTGGATATTCTTCCCTTTGGCAACTGCTTCTAGTTGTTGATCATCAATTGGATCATAAGTCCTTACTTTATCTACCCTTACTAAAATAAGACTTATTAGGGATTTTGATGAGGATTCACTAAGATTTATTTTTTTGTGCTCAAGGTATTTGGTGGGACTTGGTAGTTTTATTTGATGATCCTTGAGAAAATTGGCCAGGCTCCCAACTGACTGAATTCTCTTCTGCACATATGGCAAAAGCTTGATCTCTTTATTTTTGATGACCAGGGATTTGGCTATAAATGTGGGTCTATGTAATACCAATTGTAGCTTAATATCATAGGGAAATTATATTTGAGTAGAGGTTGGGATAATTTTTTGAGTCTATGCAAAAGGAGTTATGATAATTTATTTTCCTATGCTATAATCATAAGCCTTCCTAGAAACATGTTTAGCAAACTCAGATACTTCCAATACTACTCTCTCTAGACTAATAGATTCTACCCTAATTTCCTCCTAGGTAGGTCCCTGATAAACTATTACCAAAATGGGATCTTCAACCTCTTTAAGTGACAATACTAAAATATTTGGGGTAACTTTTTCAACTATAGCACTCCTCAACAGTACTAGCTATGATGGATAATCTCCAACATGTTCAATTTGTGTGTTTGCTCTGATCGTAGTTGGGTACTTACTCCATATTGGATATATGGATAATCTATTTTTCAAAGCATGTTTGAGTTCATCCTCAAAAGGTTTTAGTCCTTATATGACCGGTACATGTATCTTCACCTTCCACGTTACTAGTTGATAATGACCTTTGGGGTCATATGACCTCCAAGTGATTTCTAAGAAGCCAAATTCATTCATCTTCCACATGACCTGTAACATACTTTGATATCCTTTGTAGATATAATGGCCTACTTTGCAAGGTACTTCAAGCCAAGGGATTTTTCCTTACCTCTTCATAATTATCACTTTTGCCTCTCCCACTATCTACTTGATTATCTTCAAAGTAGCAATAGATGCTAGACAAAATTTTTGCAAGGTCTTAGAGGGTAATTTTGAGCTATAAATTTTGATGTAAGTGAATTCCTTAGTCAAAAAATAATCATCTGCATGGATTTCATGATTTTTTTTTTCTATTCCAAGGCCTATCCTAACAAGAAGATATCCACAAAGAATTTGATGAATTGGTGGAAAAAATTACCCAAATAATTGGGCTTAACTAGATTTGCCTTCATGAATCCAAGGTAATTTGTCTTGTTTGTTAAGGGCCTACTCCTCCCTAGGAATCAATCCTCTATGGAGATAGGTATCCTATCACCATATGGATGAATATGGATAAATATGAAAATGGGGGTATTTGATCTATATCTTCCTTAACTACTATTTTCAATGTTGTAAATTCTTCATGCATCTTGTTGCAAATGAACTCCTTCCATTTGTACATTAGGATGTGACCCTTCATATTACATTGTAAGAGAATATATATAACCTCCCTACTAACTGGTGTCAAGTATTTAACCTCTAATGCTATATTTATCATGTTTATGTAGTCTATTTCCTATGCTTACAACATATATTTATTCAAAGAAAACTCATAAGAAGTTCATTGGTCATACCTGAAACATTTTGAGTAAGCTGGCATATACATTATATGGTGTGATTGCTTGGCTATCAATTTCAAGTCGATGGTCAGTGTTACAGAGTGGAGGTAGAAGATATTCCTGAAAGCATCGACTATGATTTAGAAATTCGATCTACTATTATTGTCCTTGAAAGCTTTGATGTTTAAGTCATATGATACCATAAACCAGGATAAGAGGTTGATTGAATAGTATGATTTTGGATCCATTATCTTACTAAGTTAGAATACAACCAATTACCAAATAAAAATTCCTCCTTTGAGTGCTCTGAGCCTTCTTAAACAATCTTCTTAGTAAAGTCAGGTGATGTTGGTAATTCTCTTTAGTCTTCGTAAATCTACAGATAATTATGTGCTCTAGATACCAATGTTGCTCAAGAGTGAGCTTCTTGTATGCATTGAATTTTTGTGCAATTTTGATATCTCTAGTAATCAAATTCTTGAGCACTATCTTATAAGGCCTACCTTTTGTTAACTTCTTGATGTTTATTACATTGTCTAAAGAAGCCATAATAGTTGTTAGTGAATTTAAACTCTGCAACTTACGCAATAGCACTCATATAGTAAACTTAACACTAATATCTCTAGAAAACCTTCTATAAATTATCAATATAGGAGGTAAACAATATACAATGTGTAGATTTATAGAAATGGGCTAGTATTTTTGCATGCTTGGTTGCCACCTTGTTGTCTATAACTATTTAAAATATTGTGCTAAAGTAGTTTCTTTATTGGTTATTAACTCTAGACCATCTATGTTAGTAGCCATTATGATATAATTTGTTGATTTGATCTGAGGGATATTGAATCATGTTTCGATTTTATTAATGCAATATTGTCCAAGGATTTCAAAATTTTCTTGCATTTTTCAACCTCTATACCAATTTTTTATGAATTAATATTGACTATCAAGGCTTCATGAATGCCAAATTTGTACCATCAATGCTTCTTGAAATTATTTGTATCATGCACTAACTTCTAGGTTAATCATGTCCACTAATTATCTAGCCATAGATTGATTCTGATCAATTCTACATTATCAAGATCATTGGTTGGTGTACCTTATTTTTTATCAATTGCATCCTAAGGAGAAAATCTTCTCAAGTTGATCCTAACCATTGGCATATTTCAAGAATTAAATCCTATGCATTGACGTGTAATGTGGCAGTGATTAGAACTCGGGGATTTTATCTTCTTCTATAATTAAATCTGCACCATCCATGATTTCTTGGATTCTAATCTTGGCTAGTGAAACACTTGTAAAATCACCTGGTCATCCATATTTCGGTCCTAGCTGTCAAAGATGCTTGATGATAAAATTGTGGTTATTGATGCATTTGGAAAATTATTCGTTGAATAATTTATCTTTATGTTGATTAATCTCATTTGTCTACATTTCTTTGACTTTGAATCCTAGTCGTTGAGAGATTTTTATACTGATCAATCATTCTTGATATTGACACATAAAAAATTTGTTAGCCATTCTCCTTTCATATTTATTTTCTAAAATTGAGTCTCTACCATCCATTATGCTTTAGTATCAAATGTGGTTCATTGATGATTCAACTTAAAAATTAGATTAAAACTTGATGCTCTACTTGACTAATGTTTGTCATCCACATCATCGAACAAATCACCTGTATTGACTTTATAACTTAATCTTCACCATTCGTGTTATCCATGGCTGAATATTAACCATTAAAATAATTGTTTAAGGTTGGTCTAATAGATCAGGTCTACCTATTTTGACACATGTAAATTCTAACTGAGGTTTAGCTTAATTTAACAATATTAGATCTTGACCATCCGAATTATCTCAAGATTAAATCAAAACCGTCTATGTGCAATGATTCATGTCATAGACTCTAGTTCGATTGACTTTGATGAAATCTAGGTTGATTTTATCCTATGATAGATCAAAGATAACACATGGAAAATTTAGGTTATGACTATTTCTTTGTTTCCCAACAATGGATCTCAATCATCTATTTTATTTTAGGATTGAATCTATAGACCATTAGAGTATTCTGACAATTTATTATGTATCATTTGATTTTCTACAAGTGGCTTCTCTTGATATATCATATATTTTTGGAATAGACCTTTTGCATTAGAGTAGATACTTATGATCAAAATTTTCAATTTGTTGGGAAAATCTTCATCATTGAAATATTTTCTCTAGTTTATTCAATCATTTGATGTAGCTTGGTAGGGTAGCAATTATCCACTGATTATCTGCCACTTAGCTCTTTCTAGAGAAATAGATTTTGTTATGTTGATATCTTCTATCAAATATTGCTGGAATTAATCCCAACGGTTCATGGTATCCTAAAAATAAATCTAGACCATTGATGTCAATCAAGTAAATCAAGGCAATCTGTTGTGGTAGTGTTGGTCACGAATAATCTGCCACAGGAAAGGATTTTCTAAAACTAAGCACCCTAGACCCTGCCAAAATTGAAAGGCAGGGGAAAGAAATGTCTCCCAGACCAATCTCCAGAGTGGGTTGGTTCCCTTACTATTTCTAAGTTTGATTTCAGATTAGAGTTGCTAGAAAGGAATTACAAATATGCAAAAAAAAAAGGAAATACATGGAAAGAGATGGGAAATATAGCCGTAGGCCGAATTTGTTAGATCGAGAAAGGATAACAACAGATCACTTCAAGTACAGCAACAACATATAACATAAGATATCAACTTAATTCTCTTACAACCTTGCGTAGAAAATCCCTCCAAGATCACATTCCAGAACTCACTTCCTCACAAGCAATATTCAAATTCAACATGCAAAATTCAAATGAAGCAGCAAATAAGGAATATGAGTGTTATATTAAGAATGTAAAGAATAGAAAGAAAAATCACATAGACAGCTGCTTGCAAAATCAAAGGCCAATTATCTTTCATTCATGCAATGAACTTCAAGCTTTCAGCAAAAGTTTCTCTTGAACTCCCGATACCTTTTCTTGAGATTCTACCTTGCTTTATATAGAAGTCTTGCTTCTTTACAATCATTAAAAACTTGTGACGGACCTTCTCGAGATCTACAAAGTATGCAACGAAAACAAGGAAATGATATCCTTAAATAGCCTCGAAGAAACCAAAAATTAAATGCCACAAGGAGGATTCGGTCATCTTCATTAAATTGTTGTTCTTGAAAATATGCTTGAAACCATTAGAAAAATCATGAACAACAGCTTCAGATAATGGAAATATTCAATTCTGGTAGCTTGGGCGCGTTCTTCTACCTTGATCGCATTGAAAAGCAGCAACACATTTAATTCTGGAGTGCTTTTAATTCTCAAAAATTGCAAAACTGCATCAGGCCGTTTGAACTGCATTCTGGCGCAAAACTGTAACAGGTTGCGAAAATGCGACATGTCAAGAAATCGCGACGTCTTTCTGCTCCGTACGCTTTTCTTACTTTTGACCACAAAAATCAATCATGTCACGAAATCACGATGTATTCGGCTTCCATATCTCCTTCGCAACCTTGAACCGCAAAAACGCGATGCTGCGCGATTTCGCGATGTTCGTACAATTATTCTCTTTCTCTGCCCTGTTTTCGCAAAAATGTGACAATGCGTGATTTTGCGATATTCTTCATCTTTTGTTCTCTTCAACTTCCACCATGTCACGATTTTGCTACAGGTTCTGTTTCCTTGGACCTTGCTGTTCATCAACCACGAAAATGTGACACTGCGCGATTTTGCTACAATTCTTTGCACTTAGTCTTTCTTCAACAATGTGTCGCGAAATCGCTACATCAACTTCTTTCTTGCCCTTAGCCTCAACAATGTCGTGAAATCATGACAAGTTCTATCTTGTTCAGCTCCATCCTACATGTGTCGCGAAATCGCTATGACTTTCTGCCTTAAGCCTTTCTTGCTCACTGTGTCACGAAATCGTGACGTTTACTTGCATTCTCCACTGTTCCCACTTCATGTCATGATTTCACGACGTCTTCGTCTTGCTTGGACTCATTTTCAAAAGTGTCACGATATCGCTATGCCATTCGTGCCTTAGAATCTTTTATCCACCTGAATCGCGATCACAAAACACGTAGCGATTTTGCTACATCCTTAGCTTTGCTTGGCTTCATCTCATAAATGTCACGAAATCGCTACCATTTTTTGCCTTAAGCCTTTCTGTCCACCCACGTCGCGAAAACGCGACACGTCATGATTTCGTGACATCTTTTGCTCTATGTGCCTTGCTTACTATTATGTCACGAAATCATGACGAATTTGATTATCATTGTCCTTGGCTTGGTTTTGTCGCAATTTCGTGACAGTTTCTAAAATTATGCTCTCTGGCCATCGCAAGTCGCGAAAACACGACGTGTCGCGATTTCGCTACAACTTTGTCGCTCTGCCCTCCGTTGACTGGTTTGATCGCGAAAATCTAACACGTCGCGATATCATGACAGTTTTGCTCCCCTACTGCCGTTGACTGTGCTGATCATGATTTTTTGACACACCACGAAATCGCTACGACTTTGCGTTTGTTTTCTCTCTCCTCATTCGACCCGCGATAACGTGACATGTCGCGATATCGTGACGGTTTTCAACTTTGGCTCTCCATGCTATTTTTTTGTCGCGATTTCATGACAGTCTTCGGACTTAGGCATTTTTTGCATCAAAACCTATAGAGGAGTTAGAATTTCAATAGCTTATGCATGAATAAACAACAATCAAATAAATGTGGCAAAAATGCCAACATTCTTGGTGGCTTGCGGGGTATACAGTTCTGCTGTATGCACAAATCCTAGGCCTGAATCCATTGGGCAACAGAGTCATGAAAACGTAGAACAAAAAGCTGGCTGATAGGGTACATCTCAACAGACTGCTGCAACAACTCTTGCTGAATGACTGAAACTTCAAAGAATTATGTATTTGGCTGAACTGACCATGGAATGGAAATGATGAATGGAATAATCAGAATGATGATAATATGATAAACGAGGTGTGAACCATGGATAAACTGTGATAAATACTAAAATGACAGAGAACTTAGAAGAAAAAGATAAGAAGAAGCGAGAATAATAGGAAGGGAAAAAGAAACAACAGCAGTGGCTTTTTTTATTGCAGAAGAAAAGGAGTAGAAGAAGAAGGGAATAAAGAGGGGAGGGGAAGAAAGAGTAAGGAATGGGAAGGAAGACAGGAAGAGGAAGCCACTAACTGCTAGGATAGAAGAAGAAAAAAGAAAGAAACACGTACCTACAGGCTCGCATGCAAAAAGAGCCAAAGTGAAAAACAATACTCTTTTTTTTTTTGTTTTTTTACAAGGTAACTCTCGAATTAGATGTGAATTTTTGGGAAAGACACGAACCCAAACATGGCTCTATCTATTGGATCCCAGATCCTTGAAAAATGCTCAGTAGACTTCTGGTTCTTGATTAGCTCAGAATCACCAAGGGTCTGTAACTGCTGCACTCCAAGTGTCCCAGCCATCTTGAGACCCAGGCATGATTGTTTAGTCCCAGTGTTAGCACCATTTTTGTATTGTGTCCTAGCAAAATAGAGCTGATCTGGCAGAGAATCTTGTTCAACTTGATCAGGTGGCATAATGGAATAATAGCCAATTTTGGTCTGGATCAAAGCATTGAAATTGAGCATTGAAAACTCATCCTCCAAATCTTCAGTTATCATATGAACAACATGTTCTTCTTCTATCTTCTCAATATGAAAAGTGGAAGGTTTCTAATTGTAGACCCAGACTCGTCTTCCTTTGAATGGAATCTCCAAGTGAGAATAATCTAGTGCAAGGTAACTACCCAACTTTGCAGTAAACTCTCTAGATAAGCACATACTGAAATACGATTCTAGATCTACCACAACTATCTCCTGGATGACTGTAATCTAGGGCATATTATGCAAAATAATCAGGACATCCTTAATTACACCCACTATTTTCATTGGAGTACCATCTAACTACAAAACTCCAGGGCTACGTCATGTGAATTCCATTCCCATTGCTTCACAGACTGCCTTAGACATGACAGTTGTAGCGACACCAGAATCGATCAGGCAATTATGTATGATCCAAACCTCTATTTGCAATGACAGATAAAACGAGGGTGGTCTATTCCTTTTAGTGGCTACAAAAGTTAACATTTGAGCCATAACTACCTGGGCTGCAGCTTTCCCCTTACTTTGTATGGTCTTCAGGGATTTCTGTAAGAGATCTTCCTGTCCAGGCAACTGTAAGGTGTCATACAGACTAACCTTAGCTGGTATCCATTTAAGTTCTTCAACAATGTTGTACTCCATGGAAGTCTATTCCTTCCCGCCACTAGCAGATTCAAATGTGCTCTTATATTGCTAGGTGGCCTCCACTCGTTGTCGTTTGGTCAATGATGGATACCACAACGTTTCTTTGGCTTACTCCTTTGTTTTTTCTTGTGGCTGGGGAGTAGAAGCTTGTTCCTTGTATTTTACTGGTGATGGAAGTGGATCTTTCGACAAAACAGGTGATTGTCATTGTGTTGGGGAATCATGAGCCTTTGTTGGCATTTGCTGCTTCATTGCTTGTACAGGAGGCACTTTCAATGGCTGCATCTTAGCCGGATCTACCAACATCAGTTTCTTGCCGCTGTGTGTCAGTATTGCTATATGTTCCTCCAGTGACTCCACGGAAGTAAGATCCACCTCTCGAATCATATTTACACATCTCCCTGTAAGAACTTGCAAATAATTTTGGTGGACCATGCAAGTGGACTCATCATGTGGGTCATTACAGGAAGAACACCAGTAAGATGGCTCATGTGAAACTTCAAAAGGGCCAGCCTCTTCACCTACCAGAACTATTGAGTTCCTTTTAGGTGCTTTCTCCATAGCCTTGCTTGGAGCAGGTTGTTCTCTAGTTACTATCGGCATAAATCTTCGTGGCTGATAGCTTCTTTTTGCCTCTCTCCATTCCATAGATGTCACCTTGTCAGTGAGAGATCTCATAGCCGACTGAATTTCTTGTAACATAACCAATTGAGGATCAAGGCTTGAGGACACAGGCAGTGTCGATAAAGGTAATGGAAACTATGGGGAAGATACTACAGGAGTTGGAAGTGGAGGAACTAACCATGGAATACTCGGTGCAGGCAACTGGGAAACAGTTGGAGCAAGAAGCTGGGGAACTGGAATAGGTGCGATTTGAGGTGCGTTGGAGCTCCATGATGGGGTAGGATACATAGATGGCATGGGCTGTGGAAGTGAACCAGAATATAAATACTTAGGTAGATCAGGTATAATAGGCATAGTTACCTTCGGAGGAAGTCTACCTATAGCAATCAGATCAGCTTTCGCCTTCAACGCTTGTTCAAACAACTCTGGAAATGTCGTCACGTTGGACTGTCGGACAACCCAATCGATATCTATATTGAATGCTCTGAGGTAATAAAATGCAGCCAGGTCATCAGCAGGCCGAAGACCATCAGGAATTCTCTGCCAGGTTCTTGTGAATCAAACATTAAAATTAGCTATCTCTTCTTGCGGGTGCCTCTGGATCACGTTAAACTGATGCAACAATGAAAATGGATCATCCTGTTCATGAAAATTCTTAACTAGTGTTGCAAGTGTGAACAGGGGTTCACCCAAAGTGGCTTAGAAAAAAAAACATTTTTCTAGCCCTAGTGTGAAAACATCCCTATGTTTGTCGGCAAGTTTTTTGTCGGCACCCTTTGTCGGCAATTTTTTCTATTCTATTTTCCTTCCCTATTTTTCCTCCTATATTCCCCCCTTATCCCTCCATTTCCTCCTTATCCCTCTGTTATTCCTTCCTTTTCCTTATCTCTCCAACTCCCTTTCCCTTATCCCTCCAACTACCCCTCGCTGACTTTCTCCTCATATCCTACATTATATATTTCCCATATTTTACAATGTATGGTGGTTGGAGAAAATTTAATAAAGTTTGATTTTTTAATATTTAATTTTTCCGCTGCATTTGTCTGTAATTTACCTGCTCTCGGGTTTACACTGGTATCAGAGCCAGTCAACCCGGACATGGTTTTCGAGGTAGAATCCGACAGTCATTAGAGCACGGTTCTCGAGGCACGACCAGCGAGCACGCTTCCCGAGGCAGGAGTCAACCGACTTAGATCTCAAGGCGGATCGCGAGCAGACTTGGACGTAGTCCTCGAGGTAGTTCAGGCATGGATCCTGAGGCGGATCGTGCACAGGCGAGGCGACATGTGGCAGTGGCACGAATCTCGAGGTGACAGGTGGCAGCAACACAGATTTCAAGGTGCTGACGAGACGGCATGCGGATCGAGGCGACAGCTGACATGGCGACGTCCGATTGGTTGATGAGGCGTGTGATGTGGCAGTGTGTAATTGGTCCAAAATTTTGGCACGTGTCGTGCTGACATGTCGGTTGGCAATTGGAGGAATTGGCGGCAAAATTCGGCACCCGTGACTGCCCGAAGGCAGTCATTCTTCTTTGCGCGGCGTCGGGTTAATAAACCCTTCTGCGGCCTTTTCCCAGCGAATGTGGGATAAAGGCACGCATTTTTTAAAAAAATTTAAGCCTGCAAGTTTATTTTATCCGCCGGCATCGTAGTTTTTTCACGTCCGGGGGACGTGGAGCAACGGACGGTCTGTCCGCTAGCAGGCGGCCGGACGCGGGGTCGAGTCCCGCGACCTACGCGCAAGAAAAAATATTTTTTTTTAAATTTTTGTTGCCGCCGAGGTAGTTAAAAGGGCGGAAGCCCTGTCCTTTCTCAGCCAGCCGCCGTGGTGTAGCGGCTGAGTTGGTCCGCTAGCCAGCAGGCGGACGCGGGGTCGAATCCCGCCAGCCTCACGCGGAAAAAAAAATATTTTTAAAAAAAAATATTTTTTTTAAAAAAAATATTTTCGCCGAAGAAATTAAAAGGGCAGCAGCCCTGTTTAGTTGCCAGCCGCACCGTGTGGTCGAGTGGCTAAGGCGCCTGCCTAGCCCAAAGGAGGTCGCGAGGTCAAATCGCGACAAAGGTAAAAAAAATTTATTTGTTTTTTTTTTTAAAGGTTTTAAAATTTATTTAATAATTTTTTATATTATTATTAAAATTATCTTTTTTAATAGTTTTTTACAACTAGCAGTTCTCCTAGATGATCCCATGACGTAATGGTGCCTAGTTGCAACGTTCGATACCAATACAACAATTTTCCTCTCAGGGATAACACCAATAACTTCACCATCACATCCTCGTCAGTTATATCATGAATGATTGCCAGAGAAGCTACATCATTAATATGTTCATATGCCATCTTACCCGTACCATCATAGGTCGGAAAAACCTTCAAAGTGGCCTGAGGAACTGGATTCTGAGCCTACAAATTCAAGGCTCTCGAACTGTTCCATGCCAAGAACTTCTTGGGTGGAGGATACTGAGCCATTGGGACTAATAAATGTGATTGATAAGATGGAAAACTAGTAACAATACCAGGGATTTGTGTGGATATGGTAGGGGAAACCAACCTAGAGTGTTCACCTTTCTTTGTGCTGTCAAGTTCAAAAAACTCAACAAGATCTTCAACTTTTTTAGACTGTGATATTGTGATCATGAAGTACAGCTTTCACTGCATCCACGTTCAGAAATCTCTGAGTACTGCAAAGTCACCAAATGTTCTAACTTTACGACATGAAGGTGAACATTAAACCTTCAACGCTATGGGATCTTTCTGAGACAGAAGAAGTATGTCCCATCGGGCATGCCAAAAACTGTTGGTCACGAATCTGCCACAGGAAAGGATTTTCTAAAACTAAGCACCCTAGACCCAACCAACATTGAAAGGCTGGGGGAAAGAAATGTCTCCCAGACCAATCTCCAGAGTGGGTTGGTTCCCTTACTATTTCTAAGTTTGATTTCAGATTAGAGTTGCTGGAAAGGAATTACAAATATGCAAAAAAAATAAGAAATACATGGAAAGAGATGGGAACTATAGCCATAGGCTGAATTTGTTAGATCAGGAAAGAATAATAGTATATCACTTCAAGTACAGCAACAACATATAACATAAGATATCAACTTAATTCTCTTACAACCTTGCATAGAAAATCTCTCCAAGATCACATTCTAGAACTCACTCCCTCACAAGCAATATTCAAATTCAACATGCAGAATTCAAATGAAGCAGCAAATAAGGAATATGAGTGTTATATTAAGAATGTAAAGAATAGAAAGAAAAATCACACAGATAGCTGCTTGCAAAATCAGAGGCCAATTATCTTTCATTCATGCAATGAACTTCAAGCTTTTAGCAAAATTTTCTCTCGAACTCCCGATACCTTTTCCTGAGATCTACCTTCCTTTATATAGAAGTCTTGCTTCTTTACAATCATTAAAAACTTGCGACGGACCTCCTCGAGATCTACAAAGTATGCAACGAAAACAAGGAAATGATATCCTTAAACAGCCTCGAAGAAACCAGAAATTAAATGCCATAAGGAGGATTCGGTTGTCTTCATTAAATTGTTGTTCTTGAAAATATGCTTGAAACCATTAGAAAAATCATGAACAGCAGCTTCAGATAATGGAAATCTTCAATTCTGGTAGCTTGGGCGCGTTATTCTACCTTGACTACATCGAAAAGTAGCAACAAATTTAATTTTGGAGTGCTTTTAATTCTCACAAATCGCAAAATTGCATCAGGCCATTTGAACTGCATTCTGGCGCGAAATTGTAATAGGTCACGAAAACGCGACATGTCACGAAATCGCGACGTCTTTCTGCTCCATACACTTTTCTTACTTTCGACCGTGAAAATCAATCATGTCATGAAATCACAACGTATTTGGCTTCCATATCTCCTTCGCAACATTGAACCGCGAAAATGCGACGTTGCGCGATTTGGCGACATCCATACAATTATGCTCTTTCTCTACCTTGTTGTCGCGAAAATGTGACAATGTGCAATTTCGTGACGTTCTTCATCTTTTGTTCTCTTCAACTTCCACCATGTCACGATTTCACTACAGGTTCTGTTTCCTTGGACCTTGCTGTTCGTCAACCGTGAAAATGTGACACTGCACGATTTCGTTACAATTCTCTACACTTAGTCTTTCTTCAACAATGTGTCACGAAATTGCTACGTCAACTTCTTTCTTGCCCTTAGCCTCAACAATGTCATGAAATTGTGACAAGTTCTGTCTTGTTCAGCTCCATCCTACATATGTCGCGAAATCGCTACGAATTTCTGCCTTAAGCCTTTCTTGCTCACTGTGTCGCAAAATCATGATGTTTACTTGCATTCTCCACTGTTCCCACTTCATGTCACAATTTCGCGATGTCTTCGTCTTGCTTGGACTCATTCTCAAAAGTGTCATGATATCGCTATGCCATTCATGCCTTAGACTCTTTTATCCACCTGAACCGCGATCACAAAACACGTAGCAATTTTGCTACATCCTTAGTTTTGCTTGGCTTCATCCCACAAATGTCACGAAATCGCTACCATTTTTTGCCTTAAGCCTTTCTGTCCACCCATGCTGTGAAAACGCGACGCGTCACGATTTCGTGACGTCTTTTGCTCTATGTGCCTTGCTTACTATTATGTCACAAAATCACGATGAATTTGATTATCATCGTCCTTGGCTTGGTTTTGTCGCAATTTCACGACAGTTTCTAACATTATGCTCTTTGGCCATCGCAAGTCACGAAAACGTGACATGTCACGATTTCGCTACAACTTTGTCGCTCTGCCCTCCGTTGATTGGTTTGACCACAAAAATCTAACACGTCACGATATCATGACGGTTTTGCTCCCCTGCTGCCGTTGACTGCGCTGACCGCGATTTTTTGACATGTCACAAAATCGCTACGACTTTGCGTTTGTTTTCTCTATCCTCGTCCGACCCCTGATAACGCGACATGTCGCAATATCGTGACGGTTTTCAACTTTGGCTCTCCATGCTATTTTTTTGTCGCAATTTCGCGACAGTCTTCGAACTTAGGCGTTTTTTGCATCAAAACCGGTAGAGGAGTTAGAATTTCAACAGCTTATGCATGAATAAACAACAATCAAATAAATGTGGCAAAAATGCCAATAGGTAGATACGTGAATAGCCTAGTTTAATCATGATCAATAGAGATTTTTGAGATGATGCATCCAAACCGTTGATAGTTTTGACTTTTTCTTGTATTTTCTTATGTTTAATATTGTTCATCTAAGCTATTACCAGATTTGATCTTGGTCATTAAAGTGCTTTTCCCTAATGACCAACATGTACCTCTAAATTCATTTGTTAGCTCATGTGATCTCTTGTCTTATTTACTACATGATCTCATTTGTTGGTGTTAATATAAAATTTAATCTTGACCCTTAAGGTTCCTTTGTAGTTATTTGACCATGTGTCACTAAATATTGACCTTTTATTACGAACTCTAAGCTCAATCCTAGCCATTGAACCCATCAAGGTTAATCTATGTCACTAACCCGTGGAAGCAAATGATTCCTAGTGGTCCATGATATTAATCTAAGCCATCCACATTGTCTCAAAATCTAACTTTGTTGACTTTGTTACAAATTAGTTATTTTGTCATTTATAGCTTGATCCATGGTTCAACTGTGGCCATTGCTATTTTCCTATGATCAAATATCAATCATAAATATTTTGTTTATGATATTTATCCTATTTAATCCTGGTCATCTATGTATTAGGTGGGATTAATCTTGGTCATGAAGACTAATTTTGATTTTCTACATCTAATATCAATTGTTTGTGCTCTTTCTAGATTAGATTTAAATATTTGGAGTTGTCTCTATTGATTTTTTAGGGAGTTCAATCAATCATAGCCATTCAAGCGGTCTAAACATATCAATCTCTATTTTTAATTTGGACCATAGAAATTGTAAGCAACACATTGTGATTTTTCCTTTCTCGACATTACATTTTTTAGGTCATTGGATTTTAATGAAAGCAATCATGTGCATCAGATATATTTGTAAAACAAATAATTAATTCACAATGAATTACTGATAAATATCCATCATTGGAGGTGCTTTCCTTAGAATGTTCTAGTTCGTTGATGTAGTGATGGAAAAATCTATTAGCGAATTGATGACGTGGCATCAACTAAGACCATAGATATTTTCTCATTAGATCATCATGAATAGTTGATTCTATATGTCTTATTATGAATCGTTGGTGGCTACTTGAGTAATGACATGTGGGTTGTTGCAAACCCTAGATGTGGCTATGACCAATTTTCAACAATTGTAGTCTAACTTTGAATTAATCTGAGTCGTTCATGCATATAGTTGGGTTAATGTGGATTTTTGATTCTTCCACGTAGGAATTTTGATTGAATTCATCATAGATCCTTTACATTAGAAAATTTTAGCGATTAATAACTCAAGCGAGGTTACTTTTATAGAAATACTATCAATGACCAAGATTAACTAGTGATAAAAGAATGAATGGGGGTCATGGATGATCGAGGAACATGAATTATGTTTAAATATGGGTATTCTAGATGAGATAAAGAGATGGATTCTAAATTACACATAAGGAATCTAGTGGACCAATCGAGTTTAGAAAATCTTAACGTTCTTATTGGATGGGAAAATTAAAGGGGGGATATGAATAGACCAAATAAGACTAGGTAAGAAATCTTGAAGATAAAATATCACATAGATTGGATTAAATTTATTAATGACCAATGGACCAATGGGTTATTTATGATGTTTAAAATTAGGGTGTTGGATTTTACAAGATCCAACACTATTCAATGCCTAGTTTTATAAATGGTCACATAAGATATTCTAATAAGATTCCAACATGTTAGAATTCCCCCTATTGTTACTTAGAAATCCACAACATCCCATTCACATATCGCCCATACTTTCATAGTTTTAGATATTTTTTCCTTTGTAGTTTTAGTTTCTTGGATGCAAAGAATATCAAGCTTGTTACTTAAATAGAAGTCCCTGATACACCTCTACTTTGAGGGGGTATTAGCACCCCTTATATTCCATGATATGGTAATCACATCTCATTAGGGGCTACTAGTCCTACCTATGAATTATCAATATCATCTTGTTGTTTGGTAAAGAGAAGTTAAACCAACTTAGTTTGTGTTCCTTTATTTATGTTTGCTCTTTCTTCCCTACATCTCGCTTGATAATTTGAGGGTTTTCTTCTTTTTTTCTTACCTATATCAGAAGTAGGTCTTATTTTTCTATTCCTCAATATTCTTTCACAATTTTATTTTTCATTAGACTTATCATCTCCTAGATCTACTATGGAATATTTTCACTTATACTACACATTTTATAGTATTTCCTTATTAATGGTAGAGGTATTAGCACCTAACACTGTATTTTCTCTCCCAATTTTCTTCTCCTAAATGGTGTATGGTACTTCAAGAGAGTATTCAAAATATGATGAGATAGATTCCATAGGTTCTTTGAGAATTTTTGTCCTTAAATCAAGATCATATTGAATAGATGATTCCTTGTTAATATTTTGAACCTATTGTACTATATTCTCTAAGCTCAGATCTATTTTTCTTCATAGGCTAAAGCCTCAAAAGAATTCGTATTTCTTCCAATATTCTTCCTTACTAGTCCCCACTATTTATTTAGTTTCATCTTTCTAGACCTATTTTTGGAATTTAAAAACCATCCTCATTCATATCCATTTGTTAGTTTATCTTGCAGTTATCTACATATGAAACTTTTGGACTCTTATTAGGGCATGATATTTCAATGTGCTCTACCTTATGATATCTTCTACATATAAAAGATATGTTTTCATAATATATGGTTTGGGTCCATAACTTACCCCCATACTTAACAATGATTGGTTCTAGTAAAGGTTTAATTATATCAATCATGACCAATATCCAAGCATAAATAGCCAAGAATCCATATTTTGTAGTTCTAAAATCTCAAGGAATTATCCTAGAGTGTTTTCTATTGCCTTAAAGGTATCTGTTTCCTAAAATTCAATGGGCAATCCATACATCTTAACCCAGACTCACACTAGGGATAAATTTACCTTTTTAGGTTCAAAGCCTTCATACCAGTGGGTAAAGAAGAGTCCCACTCTTCCTATAAACCAAGGATCCCATTTTAGGATTCTATCTCTTTCCTCCCTAGAAAATTTTTTTTGGAAGAAACCTTTGGGAGGAAAGGATATAATTAATTTTAAAGACTTCCAACTCCTATCAATCCATTTTCTCAAGGTTGAATCCCCTGGCCAAGACCTATTAAATTTACCAAAAACTCCTATCTTTGAGAAATAAGGATCAATCCTCTATGAGGCCCTCACTAACCTCTACTACTAGAGATGATTCCAATAATTTATCTATAAATTGGTCCATGGAAAGGAAACTCAAATTCAAAATATACTAAAAATTACCAAAATATCCTATAGTGGTTATAGTATATGAAAAACCTATAATAATTTGCATGCAAATTTTCTAATATAAAGAAGAGGAAAAAGAAACTTAGCTAAAAATTAATATTCCAAAACAAAATTTCTTGTCTCACTAATCATCCTAACCTTGGTTGAAAAATATCTATAGTTTTGTTTTTTACGATTTGAAAAATTGTTACTACCCTTGTTCTAGATGGCTGACTTCATAGGTTCGTATCGCCCTCAATACTGCTTAAACTCCTTCATATAGCCAATCATTTTAAATATCTTCAAATTCTACACAAATTGGTCTAAGAATAAACTGAATCGGATAATCCTTCGTGAAGATACGGTTCCTAAAAGATGAAACGTTTTTTAAAAAAATTGCCCTAACTTTGCCCTAGTTTCAAACAATTATCTTCTCATATGGTCATATCTACCTTGATACTACTTGGATTCTTTTGAATAACCACTCATTTAAAAAAAATCAAAATCTACACAACATGGCACAAGAATCATCTAAAGTGGACAACTCTATGCAAAGGCATGGCTCTTGAAATATTTTTTTTCGAAAACAATTCCTAGCTTTGTCGATTCATAATTTTACCCTTTGAAAAGTGTTTTTAAATGGAATTCACACACACACACACCCATATATATTTGGATGAGGACCATTTCAATCTCATATAACCAATTGAACACACACACACACATATATTAATATGAATTTTAACAAAAATATCAATTAGATATGTATGTCAGAAATTATAAAGTTATATAAATGATTGTATTAAAAAAATAGTACATAACATTATAATTTAGTTACAACAAATTGGTGGAAGGATTTACATTGAAATAATAAATTAAAGCTTGAACGGGTATGTATTCATGATTTTGTACTTGTTTTTGATGTGTTGTATCCTTTGCGGAGGAAAAATATTGTACACCTCAACACAATGTGTAGGGTCCTTATTTTTGGGGTGGTCTCCTTAATTATCGGGTATGGGTGGTTTTAGCCCATGGTTTTATACCCATTGTATTCTAATACCACTTGGTGGTTTAGGGTTGTTTGGTGCTATGAGATACCTATATATATTGTAACTACTTTGTTAAAAGTGCATAATAATAATAAAGAAAGAGGTGCAACTCTGAGTTTTTGCTAGTTTTCCCAATCAAGGGTTTCTAAGATAAATATTCATGTTTATTGTGAATGCATGTTATTTTTCCTTCTATTTTATAATTATGTTTGCATTAATATCTCTAGAATAGATTTATCAATCTCTTCATTTGGTAGTAGAGTGTGGTTATTAGCTTTAGGGGGACACATTTGTTGCTAGGGTTTAGCTCGGTCTAAGAAGAGAAAGGGTATCTTAGGTCTACGATAAACCTATTTTTGAGTGGGAGTTTTGTGCAGGTGAATCCAATGTGAAGGAAAATGGCTAGCAATACAAGGATCAAGATCAAATTTTTTATTTTTATTTTTATTGAGTAATACTGCTTATACACATCCACCATGGAGATTGAACTCGAGTCACATCATCGATAATGCAAGTGGTGTCCTTGCCGGTAGACCATACTCACGGGGATAAGATCAAAAAATTTAACAACAAGAGCTTTGATTTATGGAAGCTAAATATGGAAGATGTGTTTATGGATAGAGATCAATGGGTTGTTGTGTTAGGAAAAAACATGTGGATATGTTGCAAGAATATTGGGAAAATTGGATAAGAAGGAAAATAGTACTATCTGGTTGTGCCTTATAGATTTAGTATTGATAAATGTCTTTGGAGAAAATAGTACTAAGGAGATATTTGAGAAGTTAGGGGTTTTATATTAGTCCAAGTCCCTATTAAACAAATTATTTCTTTGAAAGAAGTATCTCCTTCAAATGAATGATAGGGATTCTATGGTAGAACATATCAATGCATTTAACATTATGGTAAGTCAATTAGCCTTTGTTGACAATAAAATGACTAAAGAAGATAAACGTATTACTTTGTTATGTTCTTTTCCAGATTCATGAGATAATTTGGTGTGGCCATTAAGAGTAATACTACAACTAATTTAAGATTTGAAGATGTGGTTGTATCCTTGTTATTAGAAGAAATGAGGTGAAAATCTATGGAGGAATCATCCAAGGATGCCTTATTTGTCATGGGTCATTCCCAATATAAAAATAAGCATAAATCTAGGGATAGATCAAAGTCAAGAGGGATCTCTAAATCTCTTGGAAAATTTATACAAATTTTTTGGATTTGTGGTAAAGGTGGGCATTTAAAGAAAGGCTATAGATCCAAAAACATTGATAAAAGTAAGGGATTTGATGATTCTTCTCCCATAGAAGCAAATATCTCCATAGAAGGGGGGTATGTATACTTGTAATTTTTGAGTACACATTCAAATTATGATGCATGGTTGATTGAATTAAGATTTTCTTTTCATAGGACTCACAAAAAATAGTTTTGTGAATATGAAAAGTATAACGAAGGTGATTTATTCCTAGGAGATGACTCAACAACCAAAATAATAGGACATAGAATGGTCAAAATGCTACTAAAATATGGAAGGATTAAAACCCTCCCTAGTGTTCTACATATTCTAGGGTTGGCCAAAAACTTGATATCTATGAGTAGAATGAGTGATGCAAGTGTGTAGATAGTATTTGAAAAGGATACCTATAGGATGGTTCAAGGAGCAATGGTGTTGGCAAGAGGAGTTTGGATTGGAATATTGTATAAGCCTTTGGAAAGCATTGTGACTGATAGGTGTAATAGTTATATTCCTAAAAAAAAAAAAAAAAAACCCCAACTCTTCTTATAGAGAAGATAATACTTTGGCATCCAATAACAGGAAATGTTAGAGAAAAAAAACCTTTGAGATTTGCACGCTAAAGGTATGGTTGAAATTATTTATGATTTTTCTTTAGATTTTGATTGCTATGAATATTGTATATATGGTAAATAGAATCATTTGAAGTTTCCATCTGGTGCTACAAGAGCAAAAGGTATTAAGGAGCTAATGCACAATAATTTATTTGGGCTTGTGCTTCTATCACTTGTAAAATAATTGTACTATGTTTCATTTATAGACGATATCTCAAGGTACGCATGGATATATTTCCTTAAAAATTGATTTCTTTGCAAAATTCAAAGAGTTTAAGGCTCTTATACAAAACCACACTAAGAATGAGATAAATATGTTGTGAAAAAATAATGAAGAGAGTTATGTAGCAATGAATTTGAGTTTTGTAAGTAGTGTGAAATAGCAAGGCAAAATATGACTCCATACACTCAACAAAATGGAGTTGTAAAGAGAATGAATATGACATTGATGAAAAAGACAAGAAGTATGCTCAATGGTGTAGGGTTAGCACAAGAATCCTAGGCAGAGGTTGTGCACACTACATGTTATCTATTAAATTGATCACCTGCATTAGTATTGGATGATAAAATTCCGTATGAGGTATAGACTAATAAGAAACTCTTTCTTGAACATCTTAGAGTTTTTGGTTGTGATGCTTATGTGCATGTTCTAAAGGAAAAAAGAGTAATATAATAAAGTAGAGAAGCGTATATTTATTAGTTATAAATTTGGTGTAAAAGGCTATCAAATTTGGAACCCAAAAATTAGGACAATTATTTATATCCTAGATACAATCTTCAAAGAGTTTAAAAGTGCTCCCAAGCAAAAAGAATAGATAGGAGAGGAAGAACAAAAAAGGTGTAGTTTGATTTTATGGATGAACAATATGACTCAATAGAAGTCGACAATGAACCAAATCCTCAAACTTCAATATTATGGAGATCTACTTAGAAAAGAAGAGAATCAAAACGGTACAACTCACTGACTTTTATTCTTATTTTATTTTATCTATTACTGATGATGATACTAGAACTGTTAGGGAGGCAATTAATATAAAGGATGGTAAATTTTAGAAGAAGGCCATGGTTGATGAGATAAAATATTTAGATAAAAATAAGACATGGGATTTGGTGAAGTTGCTTGTTGGAAGAAAACCAATTGGTAGCAAATGGGTATTCAAAAATAAGTTTAATGTAGAAGGTAAAGTTGAGAAGTACAAAGCTTTCCTGGTAGCAAAGGGATATTCCTAGGTACAAGGAATTGATTTTGGTGAGGTTTTCTCCCCTGTTGCTAAACTAACTTCTATTAGATTTATTTTGTCTATTGTTGTTGCATTTGACCTAGAAGTAGAGAAAATGGATATGAAAAAAAAAATTCTACATGGGTATCTAGAAGAAGAAATATATATGTCTCTACCAAAAGGTTTTACAGTAAAAGGAAATGAGGACTTAGCATGCAGGTTGAAGAATTGTACGTATGGTCTAAAACAATCGCCAAGGATGTGGTATCAAAACTTTGATACTTATGTATTGGGACTTGGTTTTTCATAAAGAAAAGTTGATCATTGTATGTGCATCAAATAAGATGGTGATCATTTTATTATTGAAGCATTTTGTTGATGATATGTTGTTAATTGGAAATGACAAGGAAAACATATAGAAATTTAAGTCTCAATTGTCAACTTAATTTTATATGAAGGACCTTGATCCTAAAAAATCATCTTGGACATGCATATTAAGAGGGATCAATAAAATAAGAGACTTTGGTTAAACTAGAGAGTTTAAATTGAGACAATATTAAAGATATTTAATGTACATGACTGTAAACCTATCAAGACTCCCATTCCTTTGGATGTAAAAATATATATAGAATAGTGTCCAAAGACACAAGAAGAAGAAGAAGAAATATCTCTTGTTTCTTATGCAAGTGTTGATAAGAGTTTGATGTATGTCATGGTATGTATTATACCAGATATTGCCCATGCAGTAGAAATTTTGAGAATATATATGTCAAGACTAGGGAAAGAACATTGGACTATTGTAAAGTGAGTTTTTAGATACATGCATGGCATAGAATATTATGAAATTTTCTATCAAGAAAGACTTGAACCAAATAATGTATTGAATATACAAGGTTTTGTTGATTCAGATTGGGTTGAAGATCTTGATCACCAAAGATCCAAAAGTGGTTATGTATTTTTTTGTTTGGTAGAGCAATTAGCTAGATGAGCAAGAGGTAAGTTGTGGTGGCACTTTCAACTACAAAATTTAAGTACATGGAATCCACTCATGCAAGTAAGGAAGTAGTATGGTTACAAAGATTATGTGTTGACATTAGGTTTTTATAGGGAGTAGTAAGGATAAATTGTGATAGTTAAAGTGTAAGTTATCTGGAAAAGAACCTTACTTATCATTCTAAGACAAAGCATATTGTATACAATACCATTTTATTAAAGACATGGTTGAAGACAAGAAGGTTCCACTAGAAAAATTGATACTCTAAAAAATGTTGCAAATTCATTAATTAAGTCTGTGACTACTAAGACATTTTCTTAGTGTTCGGAGACAATGGGCTTAGTTGTCTCAAGCAGCTAAATTTGTGATTTGTATAGGTCCCATTGCAAAGTATTCAACAACTAGAAGATTTTTGGATGTGTTATATCCTTTGCAAATAGAAAAAAATTATACACCTCAGCAAAATGTGCGGGATCCTTATTTTTGGGCGGTTTACTTAATTATCGTGTATGGGCGATTTGAGCCCATGGTTTTATACCCATTGTATTCTTAGTATTGGGAGACAATGGGCTTAGTTGTCTTAAGAAGCTAAATTTATGATTTGTATAGGTCCCACTGCAAAGTATTCAAAAAGTGGAAGATTTTTAGATGTGTTATATCCTTTGCAAATAGAAAAAAAATTATACACCTCAGCACAATGCGCGGGGTCCTTATTTTTGGGCGGTTTCCTTAATTATCGTGTATGGGTTATTTGAGCCCATGGTTTTATACCCATTGTATTCTAATACCATTTGATGGTTTAGGGTTGTTTGGTGCTACAAGATACCTATATATATTATAACTACTATGTTAAAAGTATATAATAGTAATAAAGAACGAGGGGTGACTCTAAGTTTATGTTGATTTTCCAAAAAATTTCCAAGATAAATATTCACATATATTATGAATGCATGTTATTTTTATTTCTATTTTATAATTATGTTTGCATTATCTCTAAAATAGATTTATCAATCTCTTCAACATACCATAATGTATACTAATACTCAATAGTTGGATACAAACATTACACCCCTAATAATACACTCATAACAAATTAGATACACCAATAAGACATATATTTTAATAATAATAGCATGCACTTCAATATATGAATATCCTCACATCCTTGCACCTTACTTATCTTTATACTTCAAATGTATATACCCCACTATCTTCATACCTGTATACCCCAAATTTAAAAGTATATAATAAATACTCCATACCTACACCTGCACTACCTACACCTGCACTTGTAAAACTAGTACACCTATATAACTTCAATAAAAACCTCTTTAAATAAATAAATAAATAAATAAATAAATAAATAAATAAATAAATAAATATATATATATATATATATATATATATATATATATATATATATATATATATATATATATATATATATATATATAAACATTAAACTTCTTTAGTAATTAAACTAAATTAAATTTAATATGTATGCTCTTCTCTTTCCCTTTGAAATTGAATATTTCATACATTATGAAATATGAAATGGCAACATAGAAGCTAAGCATACTCAATTTACTCTATATTTATTTTGTCCGAGATTTCTTATAGAAGATAAACTTAGGCAATTTGAAAACTCCAATTTTAAATAAATATCATCTTATATTACATTATAATTATATATTAAAATTATAATAACATTTTTAATATAAAAAAATTAATAAATGATGCATGGTTTTTATTGGGGTCACTTTTATTCCATTACGAAAATAAAACATTATAGTGTTCTCATTACATTTCTAGCAAGTTAGTTAAAGCAAATTCAACTTTCTCTTTCTAATATTCTTTCGTTTACTCTTCTATCAAAGATATTCTTCATCTTATTCAAATTGCTAAGTTTTCACAATCAACTTCTTTTATATCAAATGCCTTCAAAAATTTAAATTCTATCAAGATGAAATTCAACACCGCAAATGGCTAAAATATTTGTTGCCCAACTTCTATATCCAAAAATATCTTGTCTATAACAACCTCACAATTTCATAATACTTTTTTTAGTGTTCTTATTCATTCCCTTAATATTTCAAGATATTACTTTCATTGTTTTTTTTTTATTATTATTTGTGGGTTTAGGTCCACTTCTTGTTAACACATGATATTTGCTTTGATTTTTCCATATCAATATTCCTTTGTGTTTTTTTTCTCTTTATTTTTTCTTATTGGGTCTTCCTCTCTTTTTTTATTCTCAGCAATACTTTCGTCTTTATCAATTTCTTCAATCTTCTCACACTGCTCATAGTAAGTCTTATCATATTTAGGTACACTGCTCATAGTAAGTCTTATCATATTTAGGTACACTTCTCATAGTAAGTCTTATCATCTTTAGGTTTACCTTGTTCAGAAGGATCTAAAGTGCAATGAATAACCTCAAAAGCACAATCTTCTTTATGTTGCCCTAGAAACCCTAAAGTGCAAGGATGCTCTTTTGTAGCAATTACCTTCTTATTATGCTCTAAAAACCCTAAATTGTTATGGGTTTCCTCCAACCTCATTTCTATATTATTTTGCTCTTGAAACCTTAAAGTGCAAGGGATAACATCTTCACCACTTTCACTTTTATTGAAGAATTTTGCGAAGTGATTGTACATTCTCATTGATTTGATTATAAACATTACAAAGCAGTTTGAAGCAGTTGGTTAACCGATGAGTTGGTTAACCAACCTAATTGGAGATTGCCTACGAGCAATATTTTACAATAATGTAATACAACCCCATGCATGATATGCTAACATCCCCCCTTATTACATTATTGGCAAATTTCGATAGTGTCTCGAAATTTTTCATATTTGATACGGCCAAGGGCTTTGGTAAAGATATCTGCAACCTGCTCATCAGTAGGAATGTATTGAAGTTGTATATGGTGCTTTGGAACTTCATCCCGAATAAAATGACATCTGGTATCAACATGTTTGGTACGTTCATGATAAATAGGATTTTTGACAAGATTCAAAACACCTTGATTGTCGCAAAACAAATGAAGTGGAAGATTCTTTGGAAGGCCCATGTTTGTAAGAATGCGACTTAACCACATTATCTCGTAGACTGCTTCACTGGCTGCACGATATTCTGCTTCGTTGAAGATAGAGCAACCACATGTTGTTTCTTACTGTGCCATGAGATTGGTCCAGACCCGAGATGGAAAACATATCCAGAAGTGGATTTACGATCATCAAGAGATCCAGCATAATCTGAGTCTGTGTATCCAAGTAAGAAAAACTTATTATTCTTTTTGTATTCCAGGCCATAATTTGTACTACCATGAACATAGTGAAGAACTCTTTTTGCTGCTTTCCAGTGACTCATCTTAGGTTCTTGCATGAATCTTGAAAGATATCCCACAGCAAAACTGAGATCTGGCCTGGTATTTGTCAGATATAGGAGACTCCCAATCAACTGACGATAGAGAGTTCCATCTACCTGAGGTGACTCATCGTATCGAGATAACTTAAGTCCTTGCTCCATTGGAGTTGCTTTGGACTTACAATTAGTCATCCGATATTTTTCCACTAAAGTCTTGGCATATTTTTTTTGGGTTACTCGAATATGAAATTTTTCTTGAGTAAATTCTAAACCAAGACAATAGTGCAGAAGTCCTAGATCTGTCATTTCAAATGATTGCTTCAAGTCTTTTTTCACTAAGCCAATCATACTTTCTGAGCTTCTTGTAATGATCAGATCATCTACGTAAAGTACAAGAATCACTATATCAGATCCATTTTTCTTGATATAGAGATTTGCATCTGAAGGACTTCTTTCGAATCCATGCTGCACAAGGTGACTATCTATTTTGATGTACCAAGCTCGAGGAGCTTGTTTTAGCCCATACAAGGATTTAATCAATTTGCATACTTTTTGTTCTTTCCCCTTGACCACAAATCCTTCTGGTTGAGTCATGTATACTTCTTCTTGTAAGTCACCATTCAAGAAGGCACTTTTAACATCCATCTGATGTAATTTCCACCCAAACTGAGATGCCATGGCACAAAGTACACGAATGGTAGTCATTTTTGCGGTAGGGGCAAAAGTCTCTTCATAATCTATGCCTTCTTTCTGAGCATATCCCTTTGCAACAAGCCGGGCTTTATGCTTATCAATAGACCCATCTGCCTTATACTTTACTTTGAACACCCATTTGCAGCCTATGGGTTTCTTCCCTTTTGGCAGATCGACTAACTTCCAAGTATTATTTTTAAGGAGAGATTGATGTTCTACATCCATGGCTTCTTTCCACTGTGGTTCATCAAGTGCAGATTGAACCGTTGTGGGTTCGTTTGTATTCAATGTAGACATATAGATTTTTTCTCCATCCTTATCGTCCTCTTTATCATTTTCTGTACCCACTGACAGATCATCAAAGTGTTGGCAAAGTTCATCAACCTCTGATGTAGATTCTTCTGCTCTCATTTCTTTTGTCATACTGCGAGTACATGGTCTATCAAGAGATAGATCTGGAAAGGATTTCAACTTAGCATCTCTCAAAGTGCTAGTATACCATTTTGGAACTTTCTGTTTTTGTTGTGGAAGATGAACCTCCTTCTTAGGCTCTTCTTCATCTAGGTATACAGTTGTGGATGTGTATTTTGATGTGAGAGCTTCATCAAATATAACATCCCTACTTACATGTGTCTTCTTGGTCTTAGGATCAATCAATCGATAACCTTTTGAGTACTCATCATAGCCAAGAAAGATACACTGCAGGGTTTTCTCATCCAGCTTCCTCCTTTTCTGTTTTGGAATGTGCATGAATGCTTTACATCCAAACACTTTCAGATGAGCAATGGAAGGTTTCTTATCACTCCATGCTTCTTGTGGAGTCTTCCCTTGTAGAGCTCTAGTGGGTGCTCTATTTAGAAGGTATGATGTTGTGTTTACTGCTTCTGCCCAATATTGATCCTCAAGATGTGCTCCTTTTAGCATACATCGAACCATTTCCATAATGGAACGATTTCTTCTCTCTGCAACTCCATTCTGCTGAGGTGTATAGGCTGTAGTCAGTTGCCTTTTGATTCCATGTTTCTTAAGAAATGTTGAAAACTCTTCAGAGGTGTATTCCCCCCCTCGATCTGAGCGAAGGGTCTTGATAAAGCATCCCGACTCCTTCTCAACTAGTTTCTTGAACTGTTGAAAGTAGAGAAGTGCTTCTGATTTCAACTGAAGAAAGAAAACCCACATCTTCCATGAGTAATCATCAACGAATAGTTGAAAATATCTTTTTCCACCATAGCTAGTTGACATAGGACCACACAGATCGGTATGTACCAGCTCTAAAGGTTTTGCAGCTCGAGAGGAGCTTGTTTCAAAAGGCACTCGATGTTGCTTCCCTGCTAAGCAATCCGAGCACACTGGTAGGGTAGATGAGAGTGGTGGAAGACCTTTAACCATCTCATATTTGTGTAATTCAAGCAAATATCCAGAACTGAGATGCCCATACCGCCGATGCCAGAGAGAGGTGGCCTCCTTCGTAGTTGCAGCCAAAGCAACATGGGGAGTGGAAATAGCATCGAGAATAAACAAGCCATGTTTGTAAGATCCGGTGGCAACATGTTTACCACAATGTGTGATAAAGCATCTCTTCTTGCCATTGACAACTCGAAACACGACTTCCATGTTTCTATCCAACATTTGAGTGACGAAAAGTAGATTATTGGCTAAGCCTGGAACATAGAGAACCTTTTCAATCTGACAATTACCATCAGGAAGAGACACAGAAATATCCCCTTCTCCTTTTACTTGATATACCTGATTATCAGCAATTGTGACTGGCTTACCCTCTTTCTCCACAAAAGTATCAAACCATGATTTATCCCCAGTCATGTGTTTGCTAGCTCCTGAGTCAATATACCATACATCATCTATCTGAGAAGATGACGTATGAGTCATGAGCACCTTGTGTGCTCTTTCAGAGTCAGAATCAGAATCAGAATCAGGAGAAGGTGATTCTGAGTTGGATTCAGCATAAGCTACATGGCCTTTAGATTGTTTATGCTTATTGTATTTTTTCTTATGCTTGCCCTTCTTGTGTGAACCTCTCTCATTTGGTTGCTTGTTTTTGAACCAACACCTGTTGGTGTCATGGTTATTCATGTCACAAATTTTGCAATATTTTGTATCTTTTTGCTGAGATTGCTTCCCTTTTCCTTTGGAAGAAGCACCTCCTTTTTGAAACTGGCCTTGCTGTTTACTACTTTGCTGAGTGGAGAGAGCATTATCTGGCATGTCATCTTTCCGGACCCGAGTTGCCTCCTCGGTCCGAAGCAAGTTTACCGGTTCCACAAATGAGACTTGTCTGCTAGAAACATTGAGAGAGGTGATCAACATCTTGTAGGAACTTGGTAATGCTCTCAAGATAACAGAATTCAAGACATCATCATCCACAGGTTTTCCCATAGCATTCAATTTTGCTTTCAAATCTGCCACTCTGCATAGGAATATGTCAACTGTTTCTCCAGAACTCATACTGAGATTATGTAGTTGAGTTTGAAGATGAAGAATAGTGGATTGATTCTTCCCTTCATATACTGTGAGCAAAGCATCCCAGGCTATCTTACTAGTTTTTGCATCACAAATATGAGGCTGCACCTCATCTGCGGTAGCAAGTAAGATAAATACAAGACTCTTCTTGTCTTTCTTATCCCAATCATCTTGATCTGTTCCTGTTGTTTGAGGACGTTTTTCAGTGCCAGAAACTACATCCCATAAATCTTCCAACTGAAGTATGGCTTTCATCTTTGTCTTCCATGGAACAAAGTTAGGACCCTTCAGCAATTGAGAGTCTGAGAGATACTTATGAATTGTGGCCATTATGAAAGTTCCTTATATCACCAATTGGTCTCCCTTTCTTTATACCTGCCAGATCGTTATATTGTAACCATTCAATATACACCCGCCCTTACGTGAGGGAAACTATAGGTATATAGGAACAATATACCACTCAATATGTACTCGCCCTTACGAGAGGGAGACTATAAGTACATATGAGAAGCACAATATATTGAACATAGGCGATACTGAAAGAGCATCGTGTTGTTAATGACACCTACCATAGAAATTTTTATTCCGCATGCGTGGGGCGTAACTTCCCCTAAACACTTTGGAAGAAAGAGCTTTCGTCAGGATTTACGTCTAACAACAATCACGATGTGGGTATGAAATGGGAAAAAAACAAAAAAACTGGTTTGCCTTATTTCTCCCCGACGATTTATAGAGAACAAGCTCAGACGTCATTGTTGCAGCTATATTAGGCGGCGAATACAGTAGTCCAAAGCACGACAGCATTACCTGTAAGTGTGGACCAGAGGTATCTCAAATACCGAACACTGTTGTGCAATAAATTGCACAAATAGGGTATAAATTTGGGGTCTTATATATTTTTTTAATTTATGATTGATAATGCAAGAAAAAAAAGTATTTAAATGCAAATAAAAAATCATAAATGCCCGCAAATTATAGCTCCTATTACAATTTCCCCCCTTTGTCTGACAATTTTGCAAGTGAAATTGGTGAACTCCCCCCTTCAAATTGCAAAAAAATAGAATTTGGGAAAAAAATACCTAGAGAAACTCTCAAAAATGGGTCTGGCAAGGCGTCACAGGCGTCAATGGTGATTTTCGGGCATCAAACAGCCGCTCAGGGCATCAAAAAACTGTGCTGGGCGTCAATGGTGCTGTTCGGGCATCAAACAGCCGCTCAGGGCGTCAAACAACTACGCTGGGCGTCAATGGTGTTGTTCGGGCGTCAAACAGCCGCTCAGGGCATCAAAAAAACTGTGTTGGGCGTCAATGGTGCTGTTCGGGCGTCAAAAAACTGTCCCCGAAGGGAGTCGAAACCGAAACCTACTGTCCACCATGCAGCGCCCTGACCACGGGAGCCAGAAGACCCGACGAAACTACGTCGAAGATAGGATCGATTTAGATCCTCGGGGCCGGAGATAGGCAAATTTTTTTTTTTTATCCCACATGGCCTATGCGGCCACTGTGGGAGGCTTGAAAAAAATGGAAGGCTCCATAGCCTTTCGGTTGCCTTCGGGCAACCACCCCCAGTCCAGTCCGCCCTTTTGCCTCAGTCGTCTCCCCGAACCGCCTCAGAGTCTCCCCGTATTTGGTTTGCGTCGTCCCGTCTCGGTTTGCGTTCTGTCAGCTTTCGTCCGGTCGTGTCGTCTCCCTTGCCAGGCCCTCGGCCCTGCGTCCTGTCAGCTTTCGTTCGGTCCGCCAGGCTTCGTGTCGTCTCCCTTGCCAGGCCCCCTCGGCCCTGCGTCCTGTCAGCTTCCGTTCGGTCCGCCAGGCTTCGTGTCGTCCGCTTCTTTTCGGTCCGTTGCTCTGTGTCAGGTCCGTCCGCCAAGCTGGTCTGTCCGTAGCTCTGATGCCATGAAGAATTTTGTGAAGTGATTGTACATTCTCATTGATTTGATTATAAACATTACAAAGCAGTTTGAAGCAGTTGGTTAACCGATGAGTTGGTTAACCAACCTAATTGGAGATTGCCTACGAGCAATATTTTACAATAATGTAATACAACCCCATGCATGATATGCTAACATTTATTACCTGAAGAGGATTCTATACTACTTGAGGAAAATAAATATGATTTACCTAGAATAAACTCCACATCTTTATTTGCATCTTTAAATTTTTTTGAACTTACCAAATGATATTGTAGATAGGTTTTATTTACCTTTTCTTTTGAAATGGAATATCCTTGATCTGATCTAGCTTCTGTTATTGTATGATTTCCTTGCTTCCTATTGAAGTTTATCTCATGGCTAGAATTTTTTATCTCTTTCTTCATAGTTTTTACTTTGCAAACTCTTGCCATATGTCCAATCTTAAAATAATTATGGTAACAAAAAATAATATTTTCATAATCTACTTGTTGATCCCATTCTCTTGATTTAGATTTAATCTTATTGGATTGTGGTAAAGCATTTGAAATATTCATAACAACACATATTCAAGTATATATCATGCTTTCGCTCCTTATTTTTTGGTCTGTCCTTGATGAATTCCCCTAGGGTATTTCTAATATTCTTCAAAACATCCTTATTTATAAGCTGATATGGAAGTCCAAAAATCCTAACCCACACTTGCAAGCTTCTTAAAAGTTTATCTCAATAGAATTTTTTTCATTCCATGGTCTCAAATAAATTGCATCTTTTTCCCTAAACCATGGACCACCAACCATTATTTTATCCCTAAGTTTGAACTAAAAATGATGATGAGGAAAAAAAATTAGGAAGAAATGTCATAGAATAATTTGAATTAAATCCCCACTTCCACTTGATCCAATTTTGAATCTCCAAAAACCTTGACCATGATCTATGGAACTTACATATTAACCCTCTACTTTTAAGAACCATTATATCATGCTTAATCATCTCATCCTTGATAATTACTTCTGGTGTAACATCTACTACTTAGATCGAACTTGTCATGTATCGCTCTTCTGTTTATCTCTAACTTGAGCCTCCATACTTCCAACTAGGGTATCATGACTTCCCATTAGGAATTTCAAATATGATTGTCCTTCCATAATAGCTAATGGGAATTGCTCTTGTCTTGCACTCCCTCTTGGCTTGCACTCCCTCTCTACTCGTACTCGTTGTTGCTCTTGGCTTGCACTCCCTCTCTACTCACACTCATTATTGCTCTTGGCTTGCACTCTCTTACCTCACACTTGCTCCCATTTTGCACTCCTCATGGATCACAATTGTGACGAGGCCTAGAAATACCTCCATCATAGCATGTTTTGAACAACTAAAACTTGCCTAAAACTCTATGATTTACTTTATATACTAGTTAAGTTGATCTAATATGTTGTGTATTAATTGTTTGTATGATTGATGTGTTTGGAATATTATATGCTGATTTTTATAGTTTTTATGTAGTTTTATGTCACTTTGCCATGACCTGTTACATAAGGGATATGCTTAGGCTGATAGCAACACTTTACTATTCTTATTTTGATGTTTCTCAAGCATTAATTTCTTTGAATTTAGCAAATAGTGCAAAGAACTGGTTTTCTTGTGTAAATTCCAGCCAACTACCAATGAATGGTAAGGCATGGAATTCACACATGAAGAGGAATGAAGGCTATTGCAATATGATCCTGAGGACTAATCCACCTAAGAAATGCAGCTGAAATAAATTGAAGAGTACATAGTTGGTCATTCCGAAGATCTTCGGATTGAGAAATACAGTCTCTTCGGATTGAGCGAATATCTTCGGATTGAGCCACTTAGCTTCGAATTGAGAATAGAAAGCACTTTTTGACCTATTGACTGATTTTTGACAGTGGAAAAAGGGAAAGAAGGATGAGGAGGTTAAAGAAAAATATCTCCTATCTAAATTTGCTATCCTTGCCATCCAAAGCCACAATTTATGGAAAATATCCTCTTCTAAGATAAACCCAAGGAATACTACAAAATGACAGGAATTGATTTGCAGAGTATGTTTTCTGTTGTAATTAGATTTTAGGCATCTATCAAAGATAGCTCCCATCCAGGTTGAGGAGAATAAGAATAATAATAACAGTAGAAATAGTAGTAGAGAAAATATAGATAGAGAATAAGTGAGAAAATTGAGACTGTTATAGTTCTGTAATAGGTTTTAGCAGCAGATTTGTAATCATGTTCTGAATCAATAAAGTACAAGTTTTTCTATTCATTCTATTATGTTTGAGTGTGAGTAATATTTAGAGAGAGAGGAACTCATACATTCTTTTGGAAAAGGAGGCTGGCAACTTCCAAACCTAGGAGGAGGACTAACAGACATGTTTTGTTCTGATTTTGTTGCAGTAGAATAAGCTATGAAACTTGTCAATTTCATTATTTTGTAGTAGTTAACATCCATTTCAGTCCTAATAATTTATTTTATGTTCAATATACTTTTGTGATGTGATTAGCAGTAGATATGATTAGTATTTTTGCTTTCCAACAACTTTCCAATTTACTGCAATTTCCATTTCCAACAATTTACAATTTTATGTAATTTTCCTGCATTATTGTTTTTGCTATCAACCCCTGCATAGAAGATTGACAAACTTCTGTTATAGAGTATTGATAGGACTTAATTTTAGTTTTTATTATTGCAAGAGTAAATAGACTTTCATTTTACAATTGTAATTAGGTTTCCAATTCTACAACTGTAACTAGGGTTTTAATTTTGTAATTTAATCAGATTTCATTCTTGCAACTGTAACTAAGGTTTCATTTATGTAATCCACAATTAGTTTTCATTCTTGCAATTATATTAAAGTTCAATTTATGCAATTTAGAAGTAGAAGATACTTAAAAAACCTCCACATAATCAATTCCACCAATAAGACTTGCTACTCCCAATTGACCTTAAATTATAGCCCTGTTCACTCCTTTCATAGATAGCCTTGTACACTACCCTAGATTGACAAATTCATTGAGAATTAATGATGTGCTTAATGACAACCCATAATTTTGGCATTGTTGCTGGGGAGAGTGTTGTTAGAAGGTGTCAACAGTTCAATAGCTATTAATTAGACTGAGTTGTGAAAATTCAAGGTAAAATCTAAATATAACAGCTGGTTAAGTAACAATTATTGACTTATAATTTATGTCATTAAGGAGTATGCATGAATGAGTAGGCCTAGGGATGAAGAAGGAAAAATTATCCAAAGAGATCCCTAGATTATTCGATTAAGAAGATCTTCACGCCTAAGGGGTGAATCACCTGTGTTTGAACTACCAGAAAAACTAAAACAAAAACCACCAGCTTCATCATCATTAGAATCTCCCGAGCAAGAAAAATTACCAGACTCATTATCAACAGAAGGTTTTAGACCTCTTGAGAAAGAAATTTGGATAGGTTTAACTGCTTCTAAAGAATAGAAAATTATGGCAGAAAGAGGCAATCCAGACGGGGATGACCAGCATGATCATGTCCATAATGAAAATGATCAATATGTGCTCCAACCTCCTAGAAAATTTGAATATCCTATTCTTCTGAATCCCACACAGAACTCTCCCATGAAAACAATATCACCTTCAGTGCTTCCAAACTTCCTAGGTGTTGCATATGAAGATCCTAATAAGTTCCTGTTTGAGTTCAAAGTAGTGTGTCAAACCTATGAATATATAAATGATTATCAGAAACTTAAGGTTTTTCCTTCAAAACTCAAGGACTCAGCATTACGCTGGTTCATGAGCTTACAACCATATTCCATCCAAACCTGAGATCAAATGGAGATTGTGTTTTTATACAAGTATCAAGAGTATTGTTGAGTAAGGAATAGGAAAGATGAGTTGTTCAAAATTAAACAAGAAGATGATGAAACATTAGAAGATTACCTTGATAGATTTGTGTTTATTCAAAGAAGGTGTGGACTAGGAGAACCAGAATTGTGCAAAACCATTTTTCTAAGAGGATTACAAGATGAATCTAGAGAGGTATTAGATTTTATGGGAAATGGGGATGTAAGTACTCGTAATATGGATGAGATTGTGGATATTTGCAGAAATTACTCTCACACTAGGCATAAAAGAAAGAAAAAGAGTATAAATGGCATTGATGTGAAGGACCTAATAGAGGAACTTGCAAATTTTAAGACTGATATTCTGGTATAATTAAACACAACTTTGGGAGAAATGTTTGCTAAAGCAAAAATCACAAAACCTTTAGCAATTTATTGCCCAAGATGCAGAAATAAACATGCCTTATAGGAATGTCCTCTAAACAAAACATCCATTTCAGCCATTTTTAGTATTTGCTCAAAAGGATATTTGACTGACAAATGTCATCTACTACAACAACTAAAAACTGTCCTAGAAACTCAAATAGAAGAACTCAATTATGTGGGACCAAGACAAGGGGGAAAATTTCAACAGTATCAAAATACCCCTCGTTTTCCTACAAATTGGGGAAACAACCATGGAAACATGTCTTGGGGACAGTCAGAACCACCCCAACGTCCTTGGAATTATTCTCAATGGACAAATTCTCAAGAATGACCATAGATAGGTTGGAATAATCCATCCTGGAATCAAAACCAAAATAACCCATCTTGGAATCAAAATAACCCACCATGGACTCAAAATCAAAGTAATCCATCTTGGATGCAAAATCAATAGCAGTGGGGTCAGCAATACTAGTCCTATCCAAGGCAACAAAGAAATCAAGGTCAAAATCAAAATTTGCTGCCTGCACCAAATCAAAATCAAAATTTGTTGCCTACACCAAATCAAAATTTTCAAGGAAAACCATATCAACAAATGCAACAGGTGAAACAACCTCAATTACCAGCTCAACCTATAATAAATCCAAGTAACATAAGGTAGACAACTCCTGCCTATATGGTTGATTCTGAAAGAAATTCAGATATGCAAATTCTGGATTGTAGTAACATACAACTACGTTCAGGGAAATTTTTACCTGAACCTGTTATAATTGAAGTGAAAGAAGATGAAATTCAAGAACCTATTATCAAACCAACAACGCAAAAAGAAGAAGAACCACAGGCAGAACAATTACCTTCATCAGGGATAATTCCATACCCTGAGAGACTTAACACTACAACAATTTTTTTTGAATCAGAGTTAGTGAAAGAACTCAGAAAATTAACCATATCACTGCCCTTATTGCAAGCCATTAAGGATATACCTATGATTAAAAGAACTATCCGAGATTTGTGCAACATAATAGCAGGAAGAAAAAAGAAAGCATTTCCTAAAACTGTTCATGTTGAAGGAAAGATAGTTGATCTCTTGTTAGGAAAACTAGTACCTCCAAAGTATAGTGATCCAGGAAGTCCAGTTATCATAGTGATCATAAGCTCAGTACCAATATCAAATGTCGTAGTTGATCTAAGAGCTACAATAAATACCACAGACCAAGGACCCAATGGAACAATTACAACTAAAACAACCAACCCCACAACAAAAAAAGGAGAAAAAAAACAAAACAAAAAAAAAAAACCCCACCCAAAAAAAAAAAAAAAAAAAAAAAAAAAAAACCACAACAACCCAAAAAACCCCCAAAAAAAAAAAAAAAAAAAAAAAAAAGAGGAAAGTCAATTTACATCTAAAGTTATTGAGGCTTTTACAGAGTTGTATGAAATCAAACATAGGAAATCATCACCTTACCACCTACAAGCAAATGGCCAAGTTGAGGTAACAAACAGAGAATTGGAATGGATCTTGACGAAAACAGTAGCTATTCATAGGAGAAACTAGCTAGATAAATTACCTGAAGCAATTTGGGATTACAATACTACTTGGAAATCCACTCATCGGATTCACACCTTATGAATTGGTTTTTGGTAAAAATCCCCTCCTACCTATTGAATTTGAGCTACTAACATTGTGCACAACATTGGAAATTGGAATTGAATTGTCACAGACACAGGCGGATATGATTCTGCAGCTGAATGCATTGGATGAAATTCGGTTGGATGCTCTGCACCAAACTGAAGTAATTTAGGAGCAGAGGAAGTTGTGGCATGATGGCCACCTGCAACAGAGAAAATTTTAGCAAGGATATTGGGCTTTGTTGTTTGATTCTCACTATGTGGACTTCCCTGGAAAACTAAGGACTAGATGGCTTGGACTGTACTAGATTGAAGAAGTATTTGACAATAAAACAGCTCGCGTCTCTCCCATTGATGATTCACGAAGAAAGTTGGTAGTGAATGGACATTGTCTTCGAGTGTACCATACACCTCTAACTAAGGAGGAGTTCTTGCAACAATTTGATAGCTTGGATGCACAACAGGTAGAAGAGATTCCCTCTTTCACCACAATTGCCACAAATTAAGCATAATCATGGATTTCAAGAAAACAGAAAAATAAAAAAAATTAGAAAACAAAAAGATGAATAAACTCTGGTTGTGAATTCCTTCGTGGGCATAATCAGAATAAAAAAAAGAAAAAAGAAAAAAAAAAGAGATAAAAATGAATAACTCAGTAGTGAAAACCTTTTTCTAAGGCACTACTAAGTTGGTATGAATGAAAACCAGTTTTTTGGCATGCATAATCTTGAAAAATTTTGAGTCACCACTGTACAAATTCACCAACTACATTTGTTTTTAAAGTTTTGCAGTAAGCCTCAGCAGAGCATCAACAAAAGCAGTCATCTTTCAAAAACTTGCATTAACTTGTTTTAACCAGGTATATGTTTCTTGCACTTTTTTTATTGTAAATATTTGATATATAGTATATGACAATTAACCATTAGCATAAAAGTGTTCATAAGAGTTGGCATAAGCAAAACATATTTTAAAAGAAGACTATTGGTTTCTGCTGTATCTTTGAAATGACTGCTGCATTGTATCTACGGAATGACTGCTGCATTGTATCTTCGGAATGAAGCTTTGTCTTCGGATTAAAAATTGTCTTCGAAATGAGAAGTCCAGCCTTATCTTTGGATTGAAAATTGTCTTCGAAATGACAAGTCTAGCCTTGTATTCGAATTGAAAATTGTCTTCGAAATGACAAGCCCAGCGTTGTCTTCAGATTGAAAACTGTCTTCAGAATGACAACTCCTGCTTTGTATTTTGAGTGAACCTTTATCTTTAGAATGAAATTTAATCTTCGGAATGAGCACTTAATGTTATGTTTCCATGTGGCATCAAAGGAGGGAGAAAATACACGATAAGCAAAATTTTTGACTCCATGTGATCATTGAAACATGTCAAATGGTTCACGGTGAGATTTGTATCATCTCGAGGAAGTACGAAATCATGGGGAAAATAACTAATAATGTGCCACCACCGTTCGTTTTTGATAACCATGCATGTGGGAAAATCACATGTAGATCAGATGAGCTAAGGATATTTGACGACAAGGACGTTTGTCCAATGATTGATGGACATGTGTCCAAGTTAGAAACAAGGAAGCATGCCACTCTTCATTCTGAAGAAGTAATCACTGATGCAACATGATTACAAGAATTTATTTTTGAAGAAAAATAGAACATTGCAAATCCAAAGAGAAAACCCTATAATTCTGTAGAAACTAGAAACCAGTGACCTAGCGGACAACTGTAGCAGTAGAGGTGAGCAATATTTTAAGCACAACAAGAACAAAAAAATGGGACGAAAGATAAAAATGGAAACAACAGATACTACCATCCTTCGATATATTCTAGAAGTGTTGTAAATTTTTGAAGATGGAGGGTTTATGCCAATTTTAGACAAATTCGATGAAAGCTCTAAATATTTGGCTGCCGAATTTTTCCGCACATTTAGAAACAACAGGGTGCACATCAACGACATGAGAATTAAGGTAACCCCTAAATTTCTTAGTCAAATTACTGAACTTCCATTAGAGGATCTTCAAATTTCTAGAACTGGCAAGAATACACTAGCAAACATAGTCAATTTCTGGAAGAAGATGATAAAGAGCTAGAATACTTGATAAATAACATGTGTAAGGGTGTAAAGAGGACCAGCTTGCAAAAACCCTGGGATGAAGTAGCCACATGGGTAATCAAGTTTTTAACATGTGAAGGGCAGTATTTAGTTTTATCAGGGCATCATTTTAAAATTTTGAACCACCTTAGACATGGTAGGCAACAACTTGAGGTTAGGGTAAAATCGTCCCCTATATCTACACTAAGAGCTACAAATGATGGTAAAACACTATCAGGAGGGAAAAGGGAGCCCTCACCACCATGGTCTTATTAAATTGGTTTGCAAGCATCATTTCAAAGGAAACCTAAGAAGCTTTGATAGGTTTTACTCTGCTCTAACTGATGTAGTCTTCGAAAAAGAGGATGAGGAGGAAGAAGACACGAGATGCTGCTACAGAGGAGGAAAAAAATGCTGCTACAGAGGAGGAAATAGATGTTGTTGTAGATATTACTACAAAAGCAACATAGTACCTTTCCCAAAAACCTTCAACCTCATAAACTAAGAGAAGGTCTGGAACTAGCAACAGAAAAGGAAAACAAAAGAGGGTCCATTTTTTTAAAAATATTGTTGATCTGACAGAATAGGGGAGTGAAGTTCCCAACAAAATTGGAGAAGAGACAGAAGTGGAAGCAGAGGAAATTCCACTAGACCCTAATACAATTCCTACATCCCTTGTTGAAACAAGAAAACTGAGTAAGAAGAGAAAGCATACACCAAGAACTAGGAGGTCTACAAGACTCCATCTGAAAGAAACAAAAAAATAGACGATTGAAGAGGAAAAAAACCAAGGTAGTCCTGATGTCACATAAATACAACAAGCCACTGTAAATACCACCTTGGAGGATTTTTCAAAATTTTCTAAACAGTTGGTTGAGGAAAATTCTAGACAAGACAATTTTGAAATTGATGTAAACTTGGATGCAATCATAGATAACCTTATGGAACCTTCTGAATAGGACCGAACAGTTGAAAAATAAAGTGAGATAATGGTTGAGCAACAAACTACAGATAATTTGTCTGCAGCAGATTTTGAATCAGAAGAAGAGGAGGTGGACATTGCAGAACAATTGAGAGTAGCCAAGAGTGTTATTAAAACACAAACTAGATGGGTTGAGGAGAAGGAAAATATCATTGAAAAACATGAAAAAAGAATTTTAGAGTTGCAGCAGGAAGTGTAGGAACTAAAGAGCAGACTGTTACAATTTGAAAAATAGTCAACTACAATAGATAATGAGGAAGAGTTGGCTCAATTACTGCTTGGATTATCTAGGGTAGATAATTCTTCCCCCTTGATAGAGGCATATTTGGATGAAAACACAAGAGCTCATTCCGAAGCAGTGCCCTTCCATTCCGAAGCAACACCTTCTCAATCCGGAGATGCTCCAAAATCGATTAGGAGCCCAAAAAAGAATATCTATGGAGAGTCACAATAATTATGTCTGCAAGAAACACCAACACTGGATCATTTTGAACAACAAAATGTAAATAATCAAGTAAGTGCTCCTCTGAATAATATTTCTATAGAAGTAGGGATACAAGTAGAATTTTTGTCAGATGTCCAACCAGTGGAAGTAGCAGAAAAAGAGATACAAGTAGAATTGCTATCAGATGCCCAACCAGTAGAAGTGATAGAAAAAGGGGTACAGGTGGAATTGTTGCCTAAGTTTCAACCTGTAATTAGACCACCTAATACTGTATCTCTGGAGCAGTATAATACATAAATTGCTAACTGGATGATCAAATATGAAAAGCTTGCCACACATGTTGAGAAATTAAAACTGGTAGAAAAACATCTAGAGACAAAGGACACATAAATCAATGCATTGAATGAAAAAGTAACTGACCTGTGTCAAATTGCTGAATTTTTGGTTCAATTCAGAAGACTTGCCAGGTTTTACAGTCTCATTATGAAGGAGAAATACCTGAGATGGAAGGTTATGAGAATTAGCTCAGGTCTCCCCTATAAACTAGAAAAAGTTGAAGATTTTTTGGAAGCTTACTTCAACAGTCCTACAAAGCATAAAAACTTGCTATGTGAGTTATTTCTGCACAAATTTTTCATTCCAGAGGATGTAGATTTTCGCCCTCAGATTTGCATAGGAGATGTGCAATTGAGAGCTTTTATGTCTACCTTACAAAATCAGTTTTACTGAGACCAAGAAAAAAGATAAATTAAGGAAATTGAATTAAGAGCTGAATTTTTAGTCTGAGCAATTTAGCCAAATCATCCAATTATCACCAGACAACATTTTCTCATGATGAATAGGGATAATATCAAAAGGATGTATTTGAGAAATTTGAGAGACTGTGTAACTAAATTCTAAAATTTTTGTAATGATAATTTTGTTCCAGCATTATCACATTGCAGAAATAGATGGGCAGAACTTTTCATGTCTTTACATAAAAGGGAGCCTATCTCCCCCATTAATCTGGAATGGTCTAGAAGAAGAGCATAAGGGGTGATACGACTTATTTAAATTATGCAACATAACTGGGTAGGTCTCAAATTTAGACCTCCAACCACCATTACTCTAGTTCCCTACTATTTTTAAGAGGATCCTCAACCAGATGAGCAGTTTGAATATTGGCTTAGAAACCTTCAGGAGAACAAAGGATACTATATAGGCAAAAAGTTGTTCTACAGATCATGAAACTTGAATATGGATCACAATTAATATAAGTTGGGGAAAAATGATTCTATAGCCCAACATAATGCATGAGGACATGCATTAATATAAGTTGGGGAAAAATGATGAGGTCTAGAAATGCCTCCATCATAGCATGTTGTGAACAACTAAAACTTGCCTAAAACTCTGTGATTTACTTTATATACTAGTTAAGTTGATCTAATATGTTGTATATTAATTGTTTGTATGATTGATGTGTTTGGAATATAATATGCTGATTTTTATAGTTTTTGTGTAGTTTTATGTCACTTTGCCATGACCTGTTACATAAGGGATATGCTTAGGATAATAGCAACAATTTACTATTCTTATTTTGATGTTTCTCAAGCATTAATTTCTTTGAATTTAGCAAATAGTGCAAAGAACTGTTACTGTGCAACATTGGTTTTCTTATGTAAATTCCAGCCAACTACCAATGAATTGCAAGGCATGGAATTCACACATGAAGAGGAATGAAGGCTATTGCAATCTGATCCTGAGGACTAATCCACCTGAGAAATGCAGCTACAATTAATAGAAGAGTACATAGTTGGTCATTCTAAAGATCTTCGGATTGAGAAATACAGTCTCTTTGAATTGAGTGAATATCTTCGGATTGAGCCACTTAGCTCCGGATTGAGAACAAAAAGCACTTTTTGACCTGTTGACTAATTTTTGATGGTGGAAAAAGGGAAAGAAGGCTGAGGAGGTTAAAGGAAAATATCTCCCATCTAACTTTACCGTCCTTGCCATCCAAAGCTACAATTTATGAAAAAAATCCTCTTCTAGGATAAACCCAAGGAATACTATAGAATAACAGGAATTGATTTGCAAAGTATATTTTTTGTTGTAATTAGATTTTAGGCATCTATAAAAGATAGCTCTCGTCTAAGTTGAAGAGAAAAAGAATAATAATAACAGTAGAAATGGTAGTAGAGAAAATATATAGAGAGAATAAGTGAGAAAACTAAGACTGTTACAGTTCTGTAACATATTTTAGCAGTAGATTTGTAATCATGTTCTGAATCGGTAAAGTACAAGTTTTTCTATTCATTCTATTATGTTTGAGTGTGAGTAAAATTGAGAGAGAGAGGAACTCATACCTTCTTCTAGAAAAGGAGGCTGGCCAGTTCCAGACCTAGGAGGAGGACTAACACATAGGTTTTGTTCTGATTTTGCTGTAGCAGAATAAGCTGTGAAACTTGTCAATTTCATTCTTTTGTAGTAGTTAACATCCATTTCAGTATTAATAATTTATTTTCTATTCAAGATACTTTTGTGATGTGATTAGCAGTAGATCTGATTAGTCTTTTTGCTTTCCAAAAACTTTTCAATTTACTGCAATTTCCATTTCCAACAATTTACAGTTTTTTGCAATTTTTCTACATTATTGTTTTTGTTGTCAACCCCTGCATAGAAGATTGACAACCTTCTGTTACAAAGTATTGACATGACTTAATTTTAGTTTTCATTATTGCAAGAGTAAATAGACTTTCATTTTGCAACTGTAATTAGGTTTCCAATTCTACAACTGTAACTAGGGTTTTAATTCTGTAATTTAATCAAATTTTATTCTTGCAACTGTAACTAAGGTTTCATTTATGTAATCAGCAATTAGTTTTCATTATTACAATTAGATTAAATTTCAATTTATACAATTTAGAAGTAGAAGATACCTAAAAAACCCCCACACAATTAGTTCCAACAATAAGACTTGCTGCTCCCAATTGACCTTAAATTATAGCCCTGTTCACTTCTTTCACAGATAGCCTTGTACACTGCCTTGGATTGACAAATTCATTGAGAATTAATGATGTGCTTAACGATAGCCCATCAAATTGCCTGTGTATCTTATTTTTCTTGATGTTCATTTACTTCATAAATTTTTTTGAAATAATGTTCCATGCATTCATATTAAGGGTTTGAAGAATTGATGCACTTTGGATGAACCTGTTGCTCTTTTCCCATGATTGAATCCCAGCTTGAACTCCCTCTTGGTTGACAATTACCCTTGTATCTTCTTTTTTCCGATGTTCCTTGGCTTCAATAATATTTTGGAAATAATGTTCCACACATTCATGGTAAGGGTTTGAAGCATTGATGCACTCTGGATAAAACCACCACTCTTTTACCATGGCTAAATATCAGCTCGCACTCCCTCTTGGTTCACACTCCCTCTTTGATATTATTAGCTTCCAACTTGCACACTCACTCTTAGTGCACACTTTCACTCGCTACTACACTTTGGATTACGTTCACACTCACTTTTGGCTGTACTCACTCACACTCACTTTCAACTGCACTTACTCACACTTGCTTTTGGTTGCACTCACTCTTGACTCATGCTTGTACTCATTGTTGCACTTACTCCTACATTGCACTACACTTTTTGTTGCACTTACTCCTAGCTCGTGATCACACTCACTACTACACTTACTTGTGGCTCGCGCTCACGCTCATTGTTGTACTTACTCCTCGCTCATGCTCGCACTCGCTATTGCACTTACTCTTGGCTCATGCTTGCACTTGTTGTTGCACTTATTCCCCTACTATCATCATTCAATAACATTTTTAATAATTATATATATATATATATATATATATATATATATATATATATATATATATATATATATATATATATATATATATATATATATATATATATATCATAATTCATGATATTTGATTTAAATGTTAAGATTTATCATAGTGTTGAAATTTTGTTTATAGAGTAAAACTCTTTGTTCCTCATAATTTATTTTAAAACTTGCCTCTAAAGGCCATTTTTCAATAGATTATATAGAATTGAAATGGATCCTAGTATTACATTAAGACCATGTAGTGGTATTACAACATAACTACATAGTTTGATTATAACATTTTGACAATATTATTTTCTAAGATTAAAACTTATAGGTGTATTAAGTCATGACTGCATATATATAGTGGTATTACAATATATATACTAATATTATAATATATAGTAGGACCATAATAATTTGTAATATATAAATACATCGTTTGATAGAATTTAAAATTAAGACTCTCCTTACAAGTTAAAAAATTTAAATAACAAAATTTAAATCTTAATATTATCTTAAAAGTTAAAATATATAACCAATTACCCGGTGTTGTAGGTGAGTTGGAGAGGAGAGGGCAATCCTCCAAGGGAGGTCCCGAGTTCAAATCTCCACCCTACCAAAAAGCTGAATTGGATATCCAAAATCCAATTGATAATGTTGGTGCCAGCAGGGTCGGGTGCAACTCCCGGGTGACTTTGACGGTGTAGAACCCCCTGTTCGTGGTCTCTCAGACCAAGGTGGCCCCGCAAGGAGTTTTTTGCTTAATATATATATATATATACATATATATATATATAACCAATTAAATTCTTAATATTTTATGTTTTTTATTGAACTTCATGAATGGGTTACCTCTATAAACCCTAAGCCCACTAGGTAAAGCGCAGTCAACACGACCCCCGATCCTCTAGGGCATCGAACTAGGGTAGCCAACCGACAGTCACTCGACCGCTACCATCCAACCTATCCCCTTCTGGGTATGCAGTGGTTTGAACCTTGGACCTTCCCAAAGAGAGGCTAAAGCTCTAACCATTACACCATCCTTGCGGGTACATTGTTTAGGGTAAACACATGATTTTTAGAGGGGCTTGGACCCCTATCAACAAGGTGGACATAGGAGGAATGGGGCCCTGTCGACCTCTACCAGTACATAGGACATTCCCAGCTAAGCTATATATCTGCAAGGTGGAGGCAGGGGGAATGGAACCTGGGTCGACCTCTACCAACACCCAAGACCTTTACCACTACACCATAACAAGCAGATAAATTGTTTAGGGTAAACACAAGATTTTTAGAGGGGCATAGACCCCTATCAGCAGGGTGGGCATAGGAGGAATGAAGCCCTGTCAACCTTTACCAACACATAGGACATTCCTAGCTATGCCATATATCTGCAAGATGGAGGCCAGGGGAATGGAACCTGGGTCGGCCTCTACTAGCACCCAATACATTTACTATTGCACCACAATAAGTAGATAAAATTGTTTAGGGTAAACACAGGATTTTTAGAGGGGTTTGGACCCCTATCAACAAGGTGGGTGTAGGAGGAATGAAAGCCTGTCAACCTCTACCAACACATAGGATATTCTCAGCTACGTCGCATATTTGCAGTGTGGAGGTAGGAAGAATGGAACCTGGGTCAGCCTCTACTAGCACCTACGAATTTCACCAATTGTGCTACACAAGCAGATAAAATTGTTTAGGGTAAACACAAGATTTTTAGAGGGGCCTGACCCCTATCAACAAGGTGGGTGTAGGAGGAATGGAGCCATGTCGACCTCTACCAACACATAGGACATTTCCAGCTATGCCATATATCTGTAGTATGAAGGCAGGGAGAATGGAACCTAGGTCGGCCTCTACCAACACCCAAGACTTTCACTAACTACACTACACAAGATATAGAATATTTAGTGTAAACACAAAATTTTTAGAGGAGTCTGGATCCCTATCAACAATGTGGGTGTAGGAGGAATGGAGCCTTGTCGGCCTCTACTAGCACATAGGACATTCCTAGCTATGCCATATATCTACAATATGGAGGCAAGGAGAATGGAACCTGGGTCGGTCTTTACCACCACCCAAGACTTTCATCGACTACTCTACACAAACAAATAAAAAAGTAAGACAAATTTATACTAAATTTATTTTATTAAACAAATTTTTAAAGTAAAACAAATCTAAAACAAAAGTGTGGAAAACATTATTTCTCCAAATTTAAAATTTCATCTAATTTTTTATTAAAATAAAATTTATTTTTATTATTAAAAAAAATATGAAATGAGAGGTTAATTATGAAAAACTCTCAAAGGGGTTCACGTCTCTATAATGCGTCTTATAATCTGTTTGCCTGCATATCATCATCCAAAAAGCATTGTAGTACTCGAGACCTACTTCGACAAGGCGTCGGAGAAACCCACGTTAAAAAGTAGAAAGATTGAACTCCAGCAAAGATGGACGACATTTCCAATGTTAACAAACCTTGTACAAATCTCCCTTCACTGAAACTCTCGGCATTTGACACGGAAGTTCATGTGAGAAGAGCAATCAGCAAACAAAAACAATAAGAAAAATGATGTCAGAAGAGTCGAAGGCTAGGGCACCCATTGACGAATTCATTTCAAATATAGGAAGCCATGACATCTCTGTGAGAATACATGGATTGGAAGGCCTGAGGAAGCTCACACGACTGTGTGAGGAAAACAGAAACTTGGTAGCCAACAACCAGACTGTAATTCCCTCTCTGTTAGAATTGTTATCATCGACTTCTTCGAGTGAAGATGATTTGAAGACCAAGGAACTCGCCATGGCCGTACTGCTGAATCTCTCCCTTAACGACAATCTCAAGGAGACTATAGCATCTCTGGAAGCCATTGAATGCATTTCAAACTTGGTATGCCATGTGATCAGTGACATATTTTTATTGAATTTTGTTTCATGTTAATAACTTGTTTGATAGTAAAGCATTACAATAATTTATCCTTGATTGTATGGTTTACACTGCATGGATGGTAGACCATATTAATTAGGATGCCTTTTCTAAAAATAAATTCAATAGATTTTTTTTCTCATTTGGACTGATCTCTAGTGCTTCTAATTTCATTGTCTCCTTAGTTTTCTTTCCACGATAGACTTGAAAAAGAGTGAGTGTTTCTATTTCCCAAGAATTTTGTTTCATAGCAATACCATGTCTCAATGCAAACTTACTCGCTTTCAACCTGTGAAAGTAAAACATTATAACGATTTTAAATCTAGATTTCTCCTTGATTGCATGGCTTACAGTGCATTGGATGGTAGCCCATATGAACTTGGATGCCTTCTCTACAAAGAAGTAATTTAGGTTTCGTTTCTCTTTTTGGCTATTGATCTCTAGATTATCTGATTTCATTGTCTCATTAGGTTCTTTCCACAATAGAGTTCAGAGAGAGCGGAGCTTCTGTTCTGTGTAGTCTTGCAGCGGTGGACAAGAACAAAGGAAAGATGGGTGTTGGAGGATCCATAGAGGCTTTGGTCACCATGTTACAGGTAAGAAATTTTTTAACAAATGGTCATAGGTTTTAGAAGGTTAACTACCCACTAATGTTATTTTATCATGTGGGCTAATCGCAGGCACATCCACAGTTTAATGATGTGGTACTTGCTTTAAGTGCACTCAGAGAGCTTCTTATATACAATGGTAACAAGGCTTTAGCAGTGAGGGCAGGAGCAGTTCCTACCCTTTTCTTTTTTTTGCAACAAGATGAGTTCGCTGAACCTTCAGTTGCTGTACTTGCGCTTGTGGCTCGTCATATTGAAGGGAAGGAAGCCATAGCCAAAATAGATGGGTGGATGGGTGGAATTGTAACGTGTATTAAAAGGAGATGCATGCAGAGTAAAGAGAATGCCACTATTCTTCTTTCAGAGATGTTTGAGTATGATTATGAGCAGGTAAAGGAAGCTGATCAGGAGCATGATGTCTGTTGCTTGCTCACTCGCCTGTGCATACATGGATCCTCCAAAGTCAGGGAAAATGCCCGGTTGTTGGTGAAGAGGATGATGGAGGTAGAAACTATAGGCTATGATACTGCTGATGAAGAGGCTTTTGAAACACCTATAGTGTTTGAAACACCTATGACAGCTGAAGATGCATCCGTCATAGACGAAACACCTATAGTGCTTGAAACACAACTAGTGGCCGAAACACCTATGATAGTTGAAACACCAATAGAGGTTGATGTTTGAATTTCCATGTTTTTTTAGATATTTGTGAAATCCAGGCCTATTTTAGATTTTATTCATCAGATCATTATGTAACATAGGACTCTTGCTTGCCTTGGATTCTATGATGAATAGTTGAAATTGGAAGATGAAAATAAGAGCTGCTAGAATGTCAACACAACTGATTTCTTTTACATGATTCTCATACTTTTTAATTTGGAAATCTCCAATAAGAAATGACATGTTGTTTGTTCAGTGCAATTATAACTGGAAGAGATGTGAAAAAAAATTGTTTTCTTATTGGCTGCAAGTTGGATACAACTAGCAATGACACATCTATAGTTAAGAGAGTATACTAAATTTGTTATATATTGTCGCAATTTTTATAGGTTTTGTAAAGTGGTTGCCTTTGTGTTGCAGTGAGATAATATGTAAATAAATCTACCTATGTAAGCCAATTAGCCTTTAATTAAGGAAAGATTGAGAACTTCCATCAATGTTTTTTTTTTTTTTTTTTGTTGGTTTAAGTGCAAGAATCTAATTTATGAAAACAGCTACCAATCAAAATTTCTATTGCATGCCATAAATAGTAAGATTTGGCTTTGTGTTACCATGTCACTCACATAAAAAGTGGGGGCCTTGAACTTTCGGCTGTCCTTCCCCAGCCCTCACATTTTCGAGCAGGGGGTGGATAGGGCTGGGAAGTAAACTGTTAGCAAATAATCATATAAGTTCTTAACTAACAGGCGCAACAGGGTTCTAGAGAACATGCTTTATTCTCACACACTCAACAACAGATTGCCCAAAATCCTTGGAAAGGTACCCACCTTTGAAGTTATTTGAAATGAACAAAGACAAACTATAAGTAATACATCCTCTCAACAAAGCTAATACAAATCAACAATATATTGAAGGATTCTGTCTCAAGCGAAAGAGAAAGTCTCTATATGTGCTATCTAAGATTTTTATTGACCATAGATAATGGTTCCTAACGCAATCTCCAAGCTTGAAATGAATGTAAGAAGAAAATGTACTAAATTTTTAATTTTCCTGCACTAAAACCGGCTTATTATAATTCGACATTCAATTCCAACCAAAAGACCGGCTCATACATAATTCGACATTCAATTCCAACCAAAATAATCACCACTTTTATGACACAGGATCCATCCAACTAGTGTAACTTCACAGAAATCCAAAAGATCAATTTCAAAATATTTGTTGTGGGTTTGATGAGGAAAGTTGCTCTACTAGGGTTTGACTCTGTTGTCATTCGTAAATTCGTCTGCTTTGGTTTTGGATACTAATATTACTGCCAATTCGGCGGTTGCTTTCTTTTTTTTATGGCTTCACCATCCGCAGATGTAACGGGTGTTACAGATAGTGGAACTCATGGTACCGAAGCGAGCTCAAAAGTTTGTCATGAAAGTGGTGGACGAGGTAATGATTCTTCTCCAGATGTTGTGCTCTCTCTTGATGTTGTTTCTCCAGTTTTAAAATGGTATGAGAATTATTATCTTATAGCTTATTTTGTTGGTGAATCACAAGAATATTTTCAAAATTGGCTGAAACTTCATTAGGAAGCTTATGGTGTTGTGGTTGCAGGTATCCGCAATCTTATTAAGGGTTTTTTGCTTTCCTTTAAAGAACCCTCACAAGTGCAAATTGTGGTTGCTAAGTCTAGTTGTTGGTTTCTTTGCAATACTTTTATGGTCGTATCTCCTTGGACTCGTTTTCGAGTTTCAGATCAAGTTGCCTTGAATGTGTTGGTTTGGCTTGAAATCCTTGGTATTTCATTGCCCTTATGGGATTTTATTGACGATATTGTTAAACCCATTGGTCGGGTGGTCTGTCGAGAACACGAGCGATCCTTTTTAGCACGACCTAATAAGAGATTCTGTGTTGAGGTTGAGCTCACACAAGATCTCAGAGAATTTATGGATATTCAAGTTGGAAGAGAGCGTTTTATGCAAAAAATTGTTTACTATAATTTAACTAATACTTGTTTTCGGTGCCAATCCACCACGCATCATATCAAGGATTATTCGTTGGTGGCTTGAAAATCTTCGGTAGTTGCTTCTGCTCCTCAGATTGTGCCTGCACCTTCCAAACCCTCTATTGAGGGTGATTGGATTACAATTTCTAATAAGAAGGGGATGACCAACCCTAAGTTGATGCTTTTTAATGAAGATAAGGTTATGAAGCCACCATCTCAGCATCCTATTATTCTTGTTCGTCCTATTTTGGCTCCTCAGGCTCCACCTACTGAGAAATCTCTCGAGCATAAATTAACCTCAGAAGAAGGGAATTCACTGGAAATACCTCCACCCTCCAGGCAATTGTGTAGTCCATCTCAGGATGGTTCACCATCATCGAGGGAAAGCCAGGAGGCTAAGCATCGACTTTCGACTGTTGGTGACATATTTCACTCTTCTCAGACCTCTTTATTTAATAGGTTTTCAGTTTTGGCTGACAGTGTGGAAAATTCCTCGTTTGTTGGTGATTTACTTCAACCTTCTCAAACTTCTGCATTTAATAATTCTTCGATGCTGGCTGATAATGGGGGAAACCCTATGTGAGACAACTCCATGGATATTCCTCCTCCATGAATTTCCTTTTGTGGAATGTTCGAGGACTTACAGAGTCCTCAAGATTTTTTTTTCCAATCTGCTTTGCAAAGTATTGGCCATGTGGATGTTATTTGTTTACAAGAAGTTAAGATCTCTGGTTTTTGTTAGATGTTTCTCTCAACTGTATTGCAGGTTATTTTATACACTTCACTACTCACCATGAAGATGGTCAAGGTGGTGCTTCTATTTCTATCTCCTCCAAAATTGAGGATTGTCTACTTGGATCTGGCAAGGATTCTTCTCATCATGTGGTCTGTATTTTGTTGAATATTAATAGGAACATCCTAGGCATTGCCAATCTTTATGAACCTAATAATGAGCCTAGTCGCTTTGCCCTTTGGTGTTACCTCGTTGATCACCTACCGATGGCATATTGGATTTTTTGTGGTGATTTTAATATGGTTGAGCATACTGAAGATAAATTTGGTCACCTTCCAATACATTGATGTGCTGGAGAGCGTGAGGCTTGGATTTTTCTTAAATGCAAATGGGGTCTTTTTTATCCCCTTTTTTTTTAGTGTAATTGCATGCCTCCACCCTGGTTCACATGGTCCAATTTTTGTGTGGGTAATGACAGAGTCTGCAAGCACCTTGATCGAGTTATGATGTCAGAGCAATAATTTTTTTATTCTCCTCCATCACTAACAATATTATGACAATCTAGGATCAATTATTGTTATCCGACCATTTTTCAATTTCCTTTCAGATTGAGTGGAGTGGTTATAAATTTAATTTTTCTTGCAAGCAATTTTATTTAAATACTTCTTTATTGCAACACCCTGGCACCATTGTTACGATTGAGTGAATCTAGAATTTATTACCTCAATATCCTCACTCTATTAGTTGGATTTATTGGTTGAATGAAGCAATTACCCATACTACCTCTTTCATATGTAATTTTAGAAAATAGGTGGCACATGTCAGAAAGCATACTCATTTGGTTGTTATGAAGGAGTATCAACAAAATTTACGATTGTTGGAAAATGATCTGTATGATTAACAGTTGCAAACCATGGTTGTTGGTCTTTGCCACCAGCTTATAGTACATGAATTTCATGAAGCCAAGGGGGCTTAGATTCAGGCTCGTCTGCACTGGTTGAGGTTTGGTGATCGTCCATCCAAAACCTTTTTTAATTCTCTTCATTCCAGATAGGTCAGGATTCAGATCAAGGCTATTCAAGTCTCTCATGGTAGTCTAACTTCTCTTCTTGATATTGCCTCAGTATTTGTGGATCATTATAAGCTTATTTTTCAAGATCAACAAGATTCTATAGAACCTCATATGGTGCACCAACAATGTCTTGATGTTGTTCCTGAAGAACATGTGCTTATACTGAGATGGGGATGAACAGTATAAGATATAAATTTTTGCTTTTCAATCCATATGATAACATCAACAATATTAAAGCAGTAAACATTACACAAAGCATCACACACATGAGAGACATGATTTAACGTGGTTCACCCAATGTGGGCTACTCCACGGAGAAAATATTCCTTATAAAATTTTCTCAATAAATTCTCTTGGGAATCCTTTCCCTATTACAATGTTTATGGACCTCTATCCAAAGGAGACACCAATCCCCTAATCAAGTTTGTGGATCTCTATCCATAGGAGAACTTCTTCTCCTCTGCTCTGGTTGGTGATCCTCTTAGAAGACTACTGCCTCCACTGCACTGGCTTGTGGATCTCTCTCCACTGAATACCCCTATCCTCACTCAAAAGACCTCTATCCTCACTGCCCTGGCTAATGGATCTCTATCCACTAGAGACTACTGTCCTCTACTTTGTCACCTCCAAAGTCTGCTCTTACTCTATTTTGTCTCTATCTCAGATTTGTACTGAACACTATCCTCTACCCTACACAAATCTGCTTAATCTTTATCTCAAATCTACACTAAACACATTTTCCATCGGTCTAGCACAAATATGCTCAACCTCTATCTCAAATATACACAACAAGTCTTCACTAAGACTTACCTCAAATCTGCTCAACAAGTCCTCTCTAGAACTTGTCCAATCTGCTTGTAAGATTTCACAAAAGCTTACACAAATATGTCCTTAAGTCCACTCTAGGACTTACTCAAATATGCTCACTAGCTTTCACAAAATCTTGTTCAAATCAATTACAAAACTTGCATACAAAAGCTTAACTCAATCTCTCACAGAAAACCTCTTCTATCACACTAACAAGTTTCACTCAGAATCTTGTTCATCCACAAAAATATATAGAGAATTGTTAGAGACTCAATATGTTTCACTCACAAACACTCAATCACTTTCAAACTCTTCTTCAACTCAATCCAGAAATAAAGAACAATTTGTTTCATAGAACTTGAACTATCACTCCAACACTTTCAATCAAGAATGCTCATCAACTTCAATCAACCAAACACTCAATGAAACACAACTTGCTTACAAACCCTAAACAAGTGTTTCACAATACTTCCAACAATTCACACTACAAACCTTGACTCAAGATAATTCCAATTTTCACATAACAATGATACTCAAGTTCTTTCACAAACCCTAGTTCAAGATTGTACTCAACTTCACATAACAATGATACTCATGATCTTTCACAAACCCTAATCATGCATATGAACACTCACTCAAATATTTCCAACAATGCTTATCAAACAATCCTTTTCACTCCAACCTTGCATTTCACAACATTCAATCCAACAATATTTCACTCATAGGAAGATGTGCCCATACCTTTTGTTTTGATGGAGATATGTCTTCAAAACATGTCTTAACCACAATCAAATTTTCTTTGCCAATACTAAGGTTAGGTAGCCACAACCTATCTCAAGATCTCCACAAAATAATTTTCCCAATAATTATTTTACCATACAAAAATATCAAATCTCTTAGTACACCTTATAATCTCCAAACTTACACAATATAAGTCAACATTTTCATTATAAAAAAATACACAACAATTTCCTTTATACACCTTATAATCTCCAAACTCACAAAACGTAAGTATCACAATGTAGCTTTTATTTCAAGATGCAAAATATTATTTTATTTGCATATCTTATCACTCCAACTTTATAAAATAAATTTCAATCACCAGAAAATCAAAATAAAATATTTTAATTTACTTTACCTTATACCTCCCTCAAAAACTCATAGCTACCTTTTAGAACTCACGAAACCCTCTAAGCAATTTCTGAATTTCAAAACCTTTGGAGAAATAAAAATGTGCATAGCATACCTTTAATTTATTCTGCCCACCAAAAATATCTTCGGCGAAATTCAAACACACGACGTAGCCTTTCCAACACCCTAGCCCAAAGCTAGGCCACCAAGTGGGCTACGTGCCCACATGAAACCATAGGCGCACGATCCCCTCTATATGTCACCTCACGAAAACGTCAAACGAAATGAAGGCCTCTTTCCTCTAGCAAAACGTCAATCGCGTGGATCGAACCCGTGATCTCTTCCTTGCAAAGCCCTAGCTCTTTCTCAACTATCGCATGTGCTACCGCTATCGGTGAAACTTTCTATCCACGTCATTTCCCTTACACACTTGTCTGCCTCCAATACTTTGAAATGCAAATTTCTCTTCTTCCTAGGTAATGCAGCGCATGATTATTGCATTCAAAGTTATATCTTACAGAGCATAGGAAATGAGAATTATTTCCTTTATAAATACACATGCTTCTTGTCTTTTACATGTCGACCAATTTCGAATTTTAAAATTTGAATTATATTTTAAATATTAAATTTAAAAACCTTTGGCACTCCTTATTAATTTAAATTAAAATTTTAATAAAGGATTAAAATATTTTAATTTAAATTTAAATCTTTTGTAAACTGCTCATTAGTATTTTCAACTTGAACCTTGTTTTTCTTCACCTTGTTATTTGGCCCAAAATATTATAATAATATAATATTATTATTTAATTTAAACTTGCTTCTCCTTCCTTGGGTCTTCATCCTTTTGGGCCTTTTTAGGCATATAATATTAAAAATAAATATTATATCCTATTCCTTTTCAAGACTTTCTTGTCTTTTGGAAAAACCACTTGATGTCCTTAATGATGACGAAATTGAAACAATACTCTCTTGACATCAATGACAACAAAACTACTCAAAATTTCCAACAATATCCCCCTTTGTCATTGATGGCAACCCTTTTTTTTAACCATTCCTTTTTCTTTTTTCCAAAAGTTGCTCCCCCTAAGAAACTGCTCCCCCTGATTGAATGCTCTCCCCCTAACTCAAATATCTCCCCCTTTGTCATCAATGGCAAAGGGCAGACTTTGGGGATTGGGGCTAAGAATGAGACTCTTAGCTCAGCCTTCTCCCCACCTCCTCTCTTGAGGTGGTTAATTTTGGGGTGGGAGTAAAACTACTCCTAATTTTCTTTGAAGATACTCAAAAGTATCTCTCGAAAGTGGCTTAGTGAAGATATCCGTATTATGCTCCTTTGTAGTAACATATTCCAACCTGACCTACTTATCTGTCACCTGCTCTCTCAAAAAATGATATTTTATCATAATGTGCTTGGTCCTGGAATGCATCACCGGATTCTTTGAGATACTTATAGCACTTGTATTATCACACAATATGGGAATAGGGTGATCATGTTTTATCTTGAAGTCCTCTAAAGTTTGCTTCATCCATAATATCTGTGTACAACAAGCAACTATTGCTATATACTCTACCTCTGCTATGGATAAGGATATTGATGCCTATTTTTTGCTTAACCAAGAGACTAAACAGTCTCCAAGAAAGAATGCTCCTCCACTTGTGCTTTTTCTATCATCAATGCTGCTAGACCAATCTGCATCTGTATAAGTTGTGAGAGTGAAACTATCACTTTTGGGATACCAGAGCCCAAAATCCATAGTCCCTTTTAGATACCTGAGAATCCTCTTTATTGCTACTACATGTGTCTCCTTGGGTGCTGCTTGAAACCTTGCCACTAATCCCATTGTTTGCATGATATCTGGTCTTGTAGATGTGACATACAATAAGATGCCAATCATAGATCTGTATAATTTCTGATTTACCTCTAGAGATTCATCATATTTACTTAACTTGCATCCTATAACCATGGGGGTACTTACTGGTTTACAATCTTCTAGCTTGAATTTCTTTAGCATCTCTTTTATATACTTGGTTTGTGAAATAAATACTCCTTTCTTTGATTGTGAGATCTAAAGTCCAAGAAAGAAGGACACCTCACCAAGCATTGACATCTCAAATTCATTCTGCATGCTCTTTGAAAATTTCTGACACATCTTATCATTGTTGCCTCCAAAAATAATATCATCCACATAAACAACCATAATTAGTAAGTCATTCCCTTAATTTTTGATGTATAAGTTACTGTCCACTATTCCTTTCCTAAAATCATGTTTCTGTAGATACTTATCCAATCTTGAGTACCAAGCTCTAGGAGCTTGCTTTAGTCCATAAAGTGCTTTCTTCAATCTGCATACATAGTCTAGTTTATCACCCCCATCAATTAATCCTTCCACCCCCCCTCCATCTGATATACTTTGAAGTTTTTGAAACTTGAGAAAGCTAAGAATATTCTTATAGCTTCAAGTCATGCAACTGGAGAAAATGTCTCATCAAAATCAATTCCATCTACCTGTGCATAACCTTTGCATACTAATATTACTTTATTTTTGACTACCTGACCATCTTCATTTAACTTTTTTCTGAATACCCATTTAGTACCAATTACATTCTTATCTTTTGGTCATGGGACAAGTTCCCAAGTCTTACTTTTCTCTATCTGATCTAGTTCCTCATTCATTACCTTAATCCAAAAGTCATCTTCACTTGCCTCATTGAAATATTTTGGCTCAATTTTGGATAACAAAGAAAAATTTGCTTGATGATTTGATGTTATTACCCTTATCCTTGTCTATCTCTCATATGGATTCCAAATGATTAGATCTCTTGGATGATGTTTCTGTACATACCTGGATGGAGTCTTAGGAATAAGTCTTTGTGTTTCTTCCTCTTCTCCTTCTGATTCCTCATATAACTCTTCTTGACAACTTCCATCTTCCTGATACACTATCTTCTCATCAACAGTTACATTTATACTTTCTACAATAGTACATATCCTTTTGTTGTAGCATCTATAGGCTTTTCTCTTAGTGGAATAACCAATAAAAATACCCTCATCACATCTTGGGTCAAACTTGCCCAAGTATTTCTCTTCCCGTCTTATGTAACACTTGCTTCCAAAATTTTTGAAGTATTTCATAGTGGTTGGTCTTCCCTTCCAAAGCTCATATGGAGTCTTGTGATGGTTCACTCTTATTTGAGCCCTATCAATGATATAAATTGTTGTGTTAACTGCCTCTCTCCAAAAACCATCTGAAAGCTTGGATTCATTTAACATAGCTCTAGCCATATTTTCAATAGTCTTATTCTTCCTTTCAACAACTCCATTTTGTTGAGGAGTTCTTGTAGATGAGTATTCTATTTTGATCCCATGTTGTTCACAATAGTTTACAAATTTATTTGAGGTAAATTATCCTCCTCTATCTGATCTCAAACACTTAATCCTTTTACCTATTTCATTTTCAACCAACTCTTTAAATGCCTTGAATTTATCAAGTGCTTTTGACTTATCTTTCAAGAAGGCTACCCAAATCATTCTGGAATAATCATCTATAAAAAATATGAAGTAACTTTCACCTTGAATACTCTGTGTTCTGGTAGGACCACATAGATCAGTATGTATTAGTTTCAATGGCTCAGATGACATAAATCCTTTTGATTTGAAACTTGTTCTAGTTTGCTTTCCATGCTGACAAGGTGCACAAATTGTGTTTTGTGGCCTTTTTAGCTTGGGTAAATCTCTAATAGCATGTTTATTTCTTATGTTCACTATGTTGTCAAAGTTCAAATGACCCATTCTTCTATGCCATAACCAAATCTCATCTTCTTGTGATAGAAAACACTTTTCTCCTTTAATATCACTCAACATGTAGAGGTTGTTTGTAGTTCTATTTGCATTTGCAATAAGTTTTCCAGTTTTAGACTTTCTAATATCACACCTACTTGGATGAAAAGTAACCATGTGCCCTTGGTCACAAAGTTGGCTCACACTTATTAGATTGTGCCTCAACCCCTTGACATACAATACATTATCTATTTTTATTTTCCCATTATCTAAACTCAGAGTTCCTTTTCCACAAATTTTTGTTGATCCATTATCACCAAATATTACTGATCCTCCATCAGTTTCTTTGAGTACTAGAAATTTACTTTTGTCTCCTATCATGTGACTAGAACATCCACTATCAAGATACCATTGTTTTCCCTTATCCTGAACATGAAGAGTTGTTTGTACTAACATTGATCTAACTTTCTCATGTCCTTTTCTCTCTTTCCTAACTGTTGAAGTTGTATTATTTTTACTTGACTCATGCAATACCATTTTACACCATCTAGCCTTGTGCCCAAGATTATTGCACTTATAACATATGACATCACTATTCATAAGAGGTGCAAAAGAATTGAAATTTCTATTGACATCCTTTTTAACATAACCAGTGCAATGTACAACTCTATGACCATATTTGTTACATGAAAAGCAATAGCCATGGAAGATATTATGTAACCTATTTGAATGCCTTGGAAAATATGGTCGAGTGCTCCTCCTTTTGTTGTGATTAACTTTTGTCCATGGTTCTTCTTTGCTTTCTTCTTTCTTGATGTCTTTTCCTTCTAGAGTATGAGTCACTTGCTTATCTTTGTTTGAAGTCTCTGCTTCTTGAAGGCTTGACTCCTCTCTCTATTTCCCCAACTTTATATCTTGTAGTAACTTGGTCTTTTCAACTTCATTCCTTAGATAAACAATTTTTGCTTCCAATATTTCACATTCTGTTTCTCTTTCTCTTAATAGATCTGTCATATCTTGTTCAATTTTCTTTCCTTCTTCTACCTTTATCTTGAGTTATGTGAGACTCTATAGAAGTTCCACCTTTGCTTCTTCACCCTCTTGAATTTGATCCTTCAAACTTGAGTTCTTCTTTCTAATATTTTCCAAGTTCTTGAGAGCAACAAAGAATTCCTATTTTATGTCAAACATGGTCTCTTTTTCATTCTTTGAAGTCATGAGTGTTTCTATGGATATTCCTCCAAGCTATTAGTCTTTTCATGGAGAGACCCACTTTGATACCAATTGAAGAACATGTGCTTATACTGAGATGGGGGGTGAACAGTATAAGATAAAACTTTTTACTTTTCAATCCATATGATAACATCAGCAATATTAAAGCAGTAAACATTACACAAAGCATCACACACATGAGAGACATGATTTAACATGGTTCACCCAATGTGGGCTACTCCATGGAGAAAATATTTCTTATAAAATTTTCTCAATAAATTCTCTTGGGAATCCTTTCCCTATTACAATGTTTATGGACCTCTATCCAAAGGAGACACCAATACCCTAATCAAGTTTATGGATCTCTATCTATAGGAGAACTTCTTCTCCTCTACTATGGTTGGTGATCCTCTTAGAAGACTACTACCTCCACTGCACTGGCTTGTGGATCTCTCTCCATTGAAGACCCCTATCCTCACTCAGAAGACCTCTATCCTCACTACCCTAGCTAATGGATATCTATCCACTAGAGACTAATGTCCTGTACTCTATCACCTCCAAAGTCTGCTCTTACTCTATTCTATCTCTATCTCAGATCTGTACTGAACACTATCCTCTACCCTACACAAATTTTCTTAATATCTATCTCAAATCTGCACTAAACATTGTCCATCGGTCTAGCACAAATCTGCTCAACCTCTGTCTCAAATATGCACATCAAGTCTTCACCAAGACTTACCTCAAATCTTCTCAATAAGTCCTCTCTAGAACTTATCCAATCTTCTTGTAAGCTTCCACAAAATCTTACACAAATTTGTCCTTAAGTCCACTCTAGGACTTACTCAAATATGCTCACTAGCTTTCACAAAAGCTTGTTCAAATCAATTACAATACTTGCATACAAAATCTTAACTCAATCTCTCATAGAAAACCTCTTCTATCACACTAACAAGTTTCACTCAGAATCTTGTTCATCCACAAAAATATAAAGAGAATTGTTAGAGACTCAATATGTTACTCACAAACACTCAATCACTTTCAAACTCTTCTTCAACTCAATCTAGAAATAAAGAACAATTTATTTCACAGAACTTGAACTATCACTCCAACACTTTCAATCAAGAATTCTCATAAAATTCAATCAACCAAACACTCAATGAAACACAACTTGCTTACAAACCCTAAACAAGTGTTTCACAATACTTCCAACAATTCACACTACAAACCTTGACTCAAGATAATTCCAAATTTTCACATAACAATGATACTCAAGTTATTTCACAAACCCTAGTTTAATATTGTAATCAACTTCACATAACAATGATACTCATGATCTTTCACAAACCCTAATCATGCATATGAACACTCACTCAAATATTTCCAACAATGCTTATCAAACAATCCTTTTCACTCCAACCTTGCACTTCACAACATTCAATCCAACAATATTTCATTCATAGGAAGATGTGCCCATACCTTTTTTGATGGAGATATATCTTCAAAACATATCTTTACCACAATCAAATTTTCTTTGCCAATACTAAGGTTAGGTAGCCACAACCTATCTCAAGATCTCCATAAAATAATTTTCCCAATAATTATTTTACCATACAAAAATATCAAATCTCTTAGTACACCTTATAATCTCCAAACTTACACAATATAAGTCAACATTTTCATTATAATAAAATACAATTTCCTTTATACACCTTATAATATCCAAACTCACAAAAGTAAGTATCACAATGTAGCTTTTATTTCAAAATGCAAAAATATTATTTTCTTTGCATAGCTTATCACTCCAACTTTATAAAATAAATTTCAATCACCAAAAAATCAAAATAAAATATTTTAATTTACTTTACCTTATACCTCCCTCAAAAAATCATAGCTACCTTTTAGAACTCACGAAACCCTCTAAGCAATTTTTCAAATTTCAAAACCTTTGGAGAAATAAAAATGTGCATAGCATACCTTTAATTTATTCTACCCACCAAAAATATCTTCGGTAAAATTCGAACACACGACGTAGCCTCTCCAACACCCTAGCCCAAAGCTAGGCCACCAAGTGGGCTACATGCCCACATGAAACCATAGGTGCACGATCCCCTCTATATGCCGCCTCACAAAAACATCAAACGAAATGAAGACCTCTTTCCTCTAGCAAAATGTCAATCGTGTGGATCGAACCCATGATCTCTTCCTTGCAAAGGCCTAGCTCTTTATCAACTGCCGCCTGCACTACTGCTTTCGGTGAGACTCTCTATCCACGTCACTACCCTTACACACTTGTCTGCCTCTAATACTTTGAAATGCAAAATTCTCTTATTTATAGGTAATGCAACACACGATTATTGCATTCAAAGTTATATCTTAGAGAGCATAGGAAATGAGAATTATTTCCTTTATAAATACACACGTTTCTTGTCTTTTACACATCAGCCAATTTTGAATTTTAAAATTTGAATTAGATTTTAAATATTAAATTTAAAAACCTTTGGCACTCCTTATTAATTTAAATTAAAATTTTAATCAAGGATTAAAATATTTTAATTTAAACTAAATCTTTTGTAAATTGCTCATGGGTCTTTTCAACTTGAACCTTGTTTTTCTTCACCTTGTTATTTGGCCCAAAATATTATAATAATATAATATTATTATTTAATTTAAACTTGCTTCTCCTTCCTTGGGTCTTCATGCTTTGGGCCTTTTTAGGCATATAATATTAAAAATAAATATTGTATCCTATTCCTTTTCAAGACCTTTCCTTGTCTTTTGGAAAAACCACTTGATGTCCTTAATGATGATGAAATTTAAACAATACTCTCTTGACATCAATGACAACAAAACTACTCAAAATTTCCAACAGTATTTGCGAAGTTGTCTTCTTATGACAAACTTCTTTATGAGGCTTATTTTTCACTTGATGAGCTTCATAATGATCTTATGACCATGTCAGTGACAAGTCCCCTGCTCTTGATGGCTTTCCATGTGAATTTTATAAAGCCACTTGGAAGTTTACTAGGCCTGATCTGCTCAATGTCTATAATAAAGTATTAGCCAATAATTCTTTGGGCAATATTATTAATCATGGAAACATTAAATTTATTCCTAAAGTGAGTAATATTGTGCTTATCACCAGTTTGTGATATATTACTTTGCTTAATGTCTCTTACAATATTTTGGCTAAATCTTTAGCTCTCCGTATTCACAACATTATCCCTGTGATTATCAGACCAGAGCAAATGGGATTCATTAAAGAGCATTACATCTTAGATAATGTTATTGTTGTCTAGGAAGGTTTTGAATGGGCTCGTATCTCTGGACAAAAGCCCCTTTTACTTAAACTAGACTTTGAGAAAGTTTATGATCGTATTGAGTGGCCTTTCATTCTTTCCATTCTCCAAGCTCTCGACTTTGGCCCTTTTTTAATCAGGGTTGTTAGTATGTTGTTTGCTGATGCTTCAACTTATCTTACTATTAATGGACTTAGCTCAGAGAATTTTGGTTTATTTTGTTCTATTCACCAAGGTTGTCCTTTGGCCCCTTCACTTTACATCCTTGTTACTGAAGATTTTGGTTATATTCTTGCCAATCAAGAGTCTAACGGGTTGATCAAAGGTATTCTTTTTCCTGATATGTCCACCAAAATTATTAATGGGCACTTTGTAGATGATTATTTTCTCACTATCAATGAGGATGAGATTTCAGTTTCAACTACTTTGGTTTATTTGGACACATTTTGTAAGGCCTCGGGATCCAATATCAAATGGTCTAAGTCCCTTTGTTTTCTTCTTGCTTCTTCTTCTATGCCTGTTTGGATTAGATATTTTTCATGGCATTGGCTTCAAAGGGGTGAGTGTTTTAAGTTCTTAAGAATACCCTTTGCTTTTGATAGCTCACCCTTCAAACTCTAGTAGTATGTCATTGACATAATTGAAAAGAATATTTCTTTTTGGGTCTCGCGTCCCCTCTCTCTTGCTGGCAAGTTTTAGGTTTCCACAAAATTTCTTGCTGCCACCCATGTTTATTACTCTTCCTTTTGGGCCCCCTCTAAGAATTCTTATAATAAGTTGGCGAGACTTCTTAGGGATTTTATTTGGGCCAAGGGAAATAATTCACGTGGTTTTCATCGAGTTGTTTGGAATATTTTTTGTACGCCTACTTATAAGAATGGAATGGGCATCATTGACATTTATAGGTAAAGCATTTCTTTGTGTGCTAAGTGGGTGGTTAAAGCTATTGAAGGCCCTAAAGCTTGGAATATTTTGATTTGTCATTGTATTTCTTCAGGGCTACCTTATGGGTCCAAAGCTAGGGTTAAAGCTATTGAAGGTCCTTTTTTCAGAGCGATTTGCAGAGCGGAGCAACTTTCGGGATTCCCACAGCTGGTGGGTGGTTGGTGGGTGTGGGTGGTTTAGCCCACGGTGTTATGCCCATTGTATTCTAATACCACATAGTGGTTTAGGTTTGGAAGAGTTTCCTTTATATTTATTGTAATGTCCCATTTTCGGGGAAGGAAGAGAATAATAATATCAAGGAGGTGTGGCTCTTATTTTGCTGGAGTAGCCCATATAGGGTGAACCAGGGTAAATATCGTGTGTTATATGTGCATTGTGTGGTGTTATTTCTTCTAAGTTGTTTATTTCTGCATTATTTCTAGAATAAGTTTTTGTAAATCTCTTCATGTTTTAACTCCTCAAAGTGTTTTGGTTTGGAAAGAATACTTGTGTTGTTATATGAGGCGGAGATAAAAGGATTGGTTTCATGAGCATTGTTGGAAATATATGTGCTAGAGTTTGAGAATAAAGTATGCATTATTGTTGAATGGTTGTGGAAATATGTGTGCTTGGGTTTGAGAACAAGTTGTGCTTCATTATTGAAATTTTTGGAAACACATGAGCTATGGTTTGTGAACAAGTTGTGCATCATTGTTAAATGGATTTTTGAAGCATTTGGGTATTGGTTTGAGTGACATTGGAAGTGAATGTAAAAGTGTTAGAAATCATATTTGTGAAGCAAATGTGTGTATCAGTTTTGATTGTGGGAAATACATAAGAAGGTCAGTTAACAAAGTGCTAGACTAGAGCTATCGTTAAAATGAAATAAATATGAGATATGTGAATGTAAAGAACATATTGGGTATTTAATAGTACATATCATTCTCTATATGTTTAAGAGGTTAAACGAATTCTAGGTAGAATATGTCTAAACTACTTTAGTCAAGGAAAACACTTTTGGGAATGATATATGAAATTGTTTGTATGTAAAAATTGGGAATGTTTGAGCAATTTCTACGAGGAGGATCGAAGCAAATTTTAGTATGTGTTATGATTATATTTGAGTAAGTGTTATGAGAAAATTTGGGTATGTGTTATGAGAAGATTTGAGCATGTGTTATGAGCAAGTGTTAGAGCAAATTTGGGTAGATTTGAGCAAGTCTTGTGAGAATACTTGAAGCAGGTTTGAGGTATATTTGAGCAAGTCTTATGATAAGACTTAAAGAAGGTTTGGACAAGAGTTGAAAGTAGATTTGAGCAAGCCTTATGAGTAGGCTTGGTGTAGATTTGGGTAGATTTATGAGCAGGTTTTGTTGCTAATTTGAGAAATCCTTGTGAGTAGGCTTGGTGAAGATGAATTATTGAGTTGAGAAAATTTTGTTGCAGATTTGAGCAAGCCTTATGTGAAGGCTTGGAGCAGTTTTTGAGTAGAGTATTGAGCTGGTTTTAGAGCATACCAGAGCTGAGAGAAGAGGTGTCTCCTGTGGATAAAGTTCCACAAACCAAAGTTGAGGGGATAGAGTTCTCTTATGGATAGAGGTCTATGAACCAGAGTTGAGGGGATAGAGTTCTCTTGTGGATAGAGGTCCACGAACTAGAGTTGATGGGATAGATTTCTCCTATGGATAAAGGTCCATGAACCAGATTTGAGGGGATAGAGTTCTCTTGTGGATAGAGGTCCATAAACCAAAGTTGAGGGTATAGAGTTCTCTTGTGGATACAGGTCCACAAACCAATGTTGAGGGGATATAGTTCTCTTGTGGATAGATATCCACAAACTTGAGCATAGGGGATTGGTATCTCCTTTGGACAAAGGTCCATAAACATTGTAATAGGGATTTGGTTCTCAAGAGATTTGTTAAGAAAATTTAGAAGGATTTTCTTCGTGGATGTAACGCATGTTGGGTGATCCATGTTAAATCTATGCCTCTCTTGTGTGTGATGATATATGCATTGATTGGCTACTGCTATTGATGGTATTGGTTAAAACTACTTTGGAAAGATATTACATTTGATAAATTGAATAATATTATTTTGTAAAGAAAATAAAAAGTTTATTTTATACTATTCACCCCTCTCAGTATAATCTTGTGTTCTTCATTTTAAACTAATAAATTACTTGATAAATACTACCAATATTATATTTATTTTAATAAGCTATATGTGGATTCTATTAGGGGCTATTGCCATCGAAATACCAAAGTTATATTTTTGTTAAGTCAATTAATGTTAGAGAATATTACATTATTTGGTACATGTCAATGTACCACCTTGGTACATCATTGTAAATATTAGATTATGAGTGTATCCTAGATTAATGAGCGAGTTAATATTTTATGTAATATAATAATGTGCAAGAAATGCACAAGTGTCATGTAAATATGTGTGCAAGTGTTATGAGTGTAAATGTGCACAAGTATCCAATATGTAAGTGTGCACATGTGTCCTTAGAATAGGAAAGTGAAGAGTTGCAAAGAAGAGTGAAGGTCAAGAGTGCAGCATATGAGGAGTCACATACAATTATATATTCATGACAAAGCATTGTAATTGTTAGAAATTTGAGTTCTTTGTTTATTATTGATGTCAAAAGTACATAGTCATTGATGGCAAAGGTTAATGTGCTATGAAAGCAAGGCAAGGTTCTCTCCAAAGCATTTGGAACCATGAGTTCTAAGTAAATGTATAAAAGGTTTGAAGGCCCAAGTTTAAGTCTATGTGCAAAGAAAACAAGTGTCTAAGGCTAAAAGGGGACTATATTATAATATCTTGGCCAAAAAGGGCCTTTTAAAAAGGAGTTTTGAAAGTGTCGTGGACAAAGGTTTCAAAAAGGAGTTAAGTGGGAAAGGACTAAGTTAATATATTATTTAACACCAAGGTTAAATAATATAAATAATTAATATTTAACACTAATGTTAAATAGTAAATTAAAAAAAAAAAGTAAAATTCAAATTATTATAAGATGCCAAAATTTAAATGTGCATGGAGGCATGTTTCAAAGTTGAGCCGACGTCATAAGTCAAAGGGAAAAACGTATATAAAATGACAAATATTTTGCAATGCCAAAGTTAATTTTCATCACCGAAAAATATCTCCTTGTTCGCTTCGTTCGGTATGCGATGGAGGCAGATAAAGCATTTGCAGATTTTAAGGCAGCACAAAGTTAAGACAGAGGGTGCTCGATTTCATCCAACATGGGTGGATAGGTTAGTTGGTAAGCTTGGTTTGCATAGCACATGGCAGGCGGTAGGTTCAACATTCGAATCATGCAGAGTCCTTTTTGCTTGGTCGAGGGTTTTGCACAAGTTTTAATGGAGAAGGAGGAGCACGTGCTCTTTTGGACTTGTGTGGGTGGCTAGCCCAAATGGTGTTCACCCTTGTGGTAGGGCGCAGTGCTAGCAAGGTTGCGGATTCAAGTAGCGATGGTAGCACTTGGGAAATTTTTTTTTATAAGGTATGCATATGATGCTTAACTTTGGGAGTCATAAGGGTTAAGGTTATAAAGTTTGAATTTATACTTAGGGAGTTATAAAGGTGTAATTCAATAAATTTTGAGTGTTTTATATAGTTTAATTTTTGCAAAGTGAATAAATGAAAATATGTTTTGCATGAAATAATAGGAGTAATAAGGTGTTACAATGGTTTGATATTTTATTGTAATGCTTGCATGGTGAAAGTGAGTTTGAAGGTTTTTGATAATTATTAATGCCCTATAATTTGAGAAGGAAATTCATGTGGATGGATTTGAGAAAGTATTTGGCTATCTAACCCTTGAAGTGGCACTAGAAAAATCAGTTGTCTGTGAGACAAGTTTTGAAGACATATCTCCATCAGAGAAAAATAAGAGGTATGGGCACATCATTATTTTATTAATATGTTTGTTTGAGTAAATGTTTCTGGAACATAAGGTGGAGATAAAAGGGTTGTTTGATAAGCATTGTTGAAAATATTTGAGTTAGGGTTGAAGACAAGTTAGTACATCTTTGTGAAACTTTTTGAACATTGGTTTAAGAGATACTGATAGCAACTGTAAAAGTGTTTGAGATAAATTTTGTGAGAGAAAATTGTGCATTAGTGTGAATGGTCTTAGAGAGAAAATTTGCAATAAAGATAGACTAGTTTTGTGGAACAAGTTATACATTGTTTTGAGTTGATTTGAAAGGTATTTTGTAAGAGATAGAGATTGGATTAGTGGAATATAATATTTATGAGTGTGAATAACATATTGAGGTTGTGATAGAGGATATCATTCTCTATATGTTCAAGAGGTTAAACGAATTCTATGTAGAATTTGTTTGTGTGAAGAAAGCTTTTTGAAGGAGATTTAAGTTGAGTTTTGTATGCAAGATTTGGAGTTATTTGAGCAGGTTTTGTGAGTAGCATTGAAGGTAGTTTTGAGAAAGTCTTTTGAGAAGGCTTGAAGGTAGATTTGAGCAAGTCTTTTGAGAAGGCTTGAAGGCATATTTGAGCAAGTCTTTTGAGAAGGCTTGAAGGCAGATTTGAGCAAGTATTTTGAGAAGGCTTGAAGGTAGATTTGAGCAAGTCTTTTGAGAAGGCTTGAAGGTAGATTTGAGCAAGTCCTTTGAGAAGGATTGAAGGAAGATTTGAGGAAGTATTTTGAGAAGTCTTGAAGGTAGATTTGAGGAAGTCTTGTGAAGAATTGAAACAACATTGAGAGTAGGTATGATTGTTGATTTGTTTCAAGATTTGTGTTAAGTCTTGGGGAATATTTGAGATAAAATTGAGAGCAGATTTATGAGCAAAGTTAGAGTAAATTTATACTAGACTTGGGACAGAGTTTGGTGTATATTTATGAGTAGAGTTAGAGCAGATTTGTGCTAGACTTGGTACAAATTTTGGTGCAGATTTGTAAGCACAGTCAAAGCAGATTTTTTCCAGACTTGGGATAGAGTTTGGTGCAGAATTGAGATAAAGTTGAGAGTAGGATTTGGAGGTGACAAAGTTGAGAGGACAAATGTCTCTAGTGGATAGAGGTCTCCTATGGAGAGATATCCACAAGCCAGAACAGTGGGGGCATAAGTATTATAGAAGATCACCAGCCAAAATAGAGGGGAAAGAGTTATCCTATGGATAGAGACCCATGAACCAGAGCAAGGGAAAAGAGTTCTCCTATGGAGTAAAATACATGAACCAGATGGGGAGATAGAGTTATTTTATGGAGAGAGATACACGAACAGATTTAGGAGATAAAGTTCTCTTGGATCAAGTTCCACAAACTAGAGCAAAGAGGAAAGAGTTCTCCTATGGAGAGAGATCCACAAACCAGATAAAGGGGAAAAATTTCTCCTGTGGAGAGAGATCCATGAATCAGAGCAAGGGGATAGAGTTCTCCTTTGGATAGAGATCCACAAATTAGAGCATAGGGGATTGGTTTCTCCTTTGGACATAGGTCCATAAACATTGTAATAGGGAATTTATTCCCAAGAGATTTGGGTGAACCAAATTAAATTTGTCTCTCTTGTGTGTGATGATTTGTTCATTGATTTGATTACTGCTATTGATATTGCCATTGATAATATTGGATAATATTATTTTGGAAAGAAAATTAAAAATTGATCTTATACTGTTCACCCCCTCTCAGTATAAGCTTGTGTTCTTTAGTAATTATCATCGAACATGCATAGCTTCTTGCATGCATTAGTAGACCTTTATTCAATAGAATTTTTAGTATTTCATGAGAAATATTATGAGCATGTTTATGTGATCATTATATGAGTATTTTTGAGTTATACTATTTGATATTATATTCTAAGTTATATTTGATTTTATTATATTGAAATTTCATTATATTTTGAAACACCTATGACAGTTGAAGATGCATCCGTCATAGACGAAACACCTATAGTGCTTGAAACACAACTAGTGGCTGAAACACCTATGATAGTTGAAACACCAATAGAGGTTGATGTTTGAATTTCCATGTTGTTTTTTTAGATATTTGTGAAATCCAGGCCTATTTTAGATTTTATTCATCAGATCATTATGTAACATAGGACTCTTGCTTGCCTTGGATTCTATGATGAATAGTTGAAATTGGAAGATGAAAATAAGAGCTGCTAGAATGTCAACACAACTGATTTCTTTTACATGATTCTCATACTTTTTAATTTGGAAATCTCCAATAAGAAATGACATGTTGTTTGTTCAGTGCAATTATAACTGGAAGAGATGTGAAAAAAATTTGTTTCTTCTTGGCTGCAAGTTGGATACAACTAGCAATGACACATCTATAATTAAGAGTGTATACTAAATTTTTTATATATTGTCGCAATTTTTATAGGTTTTGTAAAGTGGTAGCCTTTGTGTTGCAGTGAGATAATATGTAAATAAATCTACCTATGTAAGCCAATTAGCCTTTAATTAAGGAAATATTGAGAACTTCCATCAATGTTTTTTTTTTGTTGGTTTAAGTGCAAGAATCTGCTACTGATCAAAATTTCTATTGCATGCCATAAATAGTAAGATTTGGCATTGTGTTACCATGTCACTCGCACATAAAAAGTGGGGGCCTTGAACTTTCGGTTGTCCTTCCCCAGCCCTCACATTTTTGAGCAGGGGGTGGATAGGGCTGGGAAGTAAACTGTTAGCAAATAATCATATAAGTTCTTAACTAACAGGCGCAACAGGGTTCTAGAGAACATGCTTTATTCTCACACACTCAACAACAGATTGCCCAAAATCCTTGGAAAGGTACCCACCTTTGAAGTTATTTGAAATGAAAAAAGACAAACTATAAGTAATACATCCTCTCAACAAAGCTAATACAAATCAACAATATATTGAAGGATTCTGTCTCAAGCGAAAGAGAAAGTCTCTATATGTGCTATCTAAGATTTTTATTAACCATAGATAATGGTTCCTAATGCAATCTCCAAGCTTGAAATGAATGTAAGAAGAAAATGTACTAAATTCTTAATTTTCCTGCACTAAAACCGACTCATTATAATTCAACATTCAATTCCAACCAAAATACCGACTCATACATAATTTGACATTCAATTCCAACCAAAATAATCACCACTTTTATGACACAGGATCCATCCAACGAGTGTAATTTCACAAAAATCTAAAAGATCAATTTCAAAATATTTGTTGTGGGTTTGATGAGGAAAGTTACTCTAATAGGGTTTGACTCTGTTGTCATTCGTAAATTCGACTGCTTTGGTTTTGGATACTAATATTACCGCCAATTCAATGGTCGCTTTCTTTTTTTATGGCTTCACCATCCGCAGATGTAACGGGTGTTACAGATAGTGGAATTCATGGCACCGAAGTGAGCTCAAAAGTTTGTTATGAAAGTGGTGGACGAGGTAATGATTCTTCTGCAGATGTTGTGCTCTCTGTTGATGTTGTTTCTCTAGTTTTAAAATGGTATGAGAATTATTGTCTTATAGCTTATTTTGTCGGTGAATCCCAAGAATATTTTCAAAATTGGCTGAAACTTCACTAGGAAGCTTATGGCATTGTGGTTGCGGGTATCCAAAATCTTATTAAGGGTTTTTTGGCTTTCCTTTAAAGAACCCTCACAAGTGCAAATTGTGGTTGCTAAGTCCAGTTGTTGGTTTCTTCGCAATACTTTTATGGTTGTATCTCCTTGGACTCCTTTTCGAGTTTCAGATCAAGTTGCCTTGAATGTGTTGGTTTGGCTTGAACTCCTTGGTATTTCATTGCCCTTATGGGATTTTATTGACGATATTGTTAAACCCATTGGTCCGATGGTCTGTCAAGAACAAGAGTGATTCTTCTTAGCATGACCTAATAAGAGAGTGTGTTGAGGTTGAGCTCACACAATATCTCAGAGAATTTGTGGATATTCAGGTTGAAACAGAGCATTTTATGCAAAAAATTATTTTCTATAATTTACCTAATACTTGTTTTTGGTGCCAATCCACCACACATCATATTAAGGATTATTCGTTGGTTGCTTGAAAATCTTCGATAGTTGCTCCTACTCCTCATACTGTGCCTGCACCTTCCAAACCCTCTATTGAGGGTGTATCGTTCCAAATTTTTTGCACCCTTACCTTCAGGCTAAAGGATCCGTGCCCAGAAGGGGGATGCGAGAAGGATGGGACAATACCTCGGACTGAGAGGCCCTTTTAAGGTCCCGCCTCTCGGGGGAGGGGTGTTAAGGTGATTTTTCGATGGATGGTGGGGTTCACAAGGAAACGTTTAGTGGCAGTCTCCACGCCTAGGTTGGGAATGTGTTTGATGTGTTCAATTTTATCTTTAATCATTCAAATCCTAGGTTTGGCCAAATGAATCTAAACTGTTCTATATGAAATGTAGATTTAAATGAATACAGAAAGCAACAATGAATATCAAGTACAAAGAATATACTAAATAAAGACAAGTTAAACTTGATTTCGGATGTTTGATGGAGGTTCTAATTTTTGAAGCAGTCATGATCGCCTCTGATATGATAGGATCGTCTGCGATCAGAAAAGATCATCTACGATCAGACAAGATCGTCAGACGAATTCGTCAGAGACCTACAATCAAAGAAATAGATACAAAATACCAAAAATGCAACTATTCCAACAAAGGGCAATGATGTAGAATGACAACAATAATATTAAAATGATAATTATAAACAAAAATAAAAGTGCATTACGATGATTTAATGACAAATTATTATTTTATTATGTATTAAAACTATATGGATGAACTCCAAGATGCAAAATAGTAATAATTATAACTAATGCAAAGCAAAACAGTAGGTAGTGGAGAAAGAATGCAAACTCAGGGCACTGATTGCCTCCAATGTTGACTGCAGTCAAAATAGTCTGTAGAATATGAAATCGTATCTAATTGCAACGTGATCGTCTGAGATTATACAGGATCATCTGCGATGATCTGAGCTTGCTCCGACTGAAGAATGACAAAGTTCCTGCAAGAAAATTTGAAAAGGGACAAAGGCAAATAATGGTCTAAGACATTCTAATGCATGTAAAACTTGAAGTGCAATAAAATTCAGCCAAGGGAATGTCAAGGGGAGGGCCTAAGATTAAATAGGCATATGAAGGAGGTTGGGAGGTTGGAGATCATCCCAATTTGGGAGATCTCCAACGGGGGAAGTCTCTAACCACACAGACACGCTTTTGCCCAGGTTAGAGACACCGTTGAAACAGAAGCTGATTTTGAAAAATTAGTTTTGGGATGAAATCATCTGGACGTTCTGCTCTAGATGAATTCATCCAATCTGAGGCATGAAGAACACAAGCTTATACTGTGAGGGGGGGTGAACAGTATAAGACTACTTTTTACTTTTACTTTAAATCAACTTTCAAATCAGTATTATGCAATGTATAGATAGCAGTATCAATAGCAGCAATTAAAGCAATGCACAACACACCATCCACAAAGAGACACAACAATTTACGTGGTTCACCCAATGCGGGCTACTCCATGGATAAAATTTCTCACTAAATTTTATCACCTCAAAATCTGGGAAACCTTTCCTGATTACAAAGTTTATGGGCACCAACCCAAAGGAGATACCTTCCCCTAGCTTTGCTCTAACTGGTGATCCTCTAGAAGACCTCTACCTCCTCTGCCCTTAGCAAGTGGAACTCTATCCACAGAAGACACCTGTCTTCCCTGCTCTGGTTGGAGATCTCTATTCTCAACTCATTCACCTCGAAGCTTGTCCTTGATTATGCACCAAACACAATCCTTCAGTCTGGTACAAGTCTGTCCTCTTAACTCTATCTTTTTTGTTATAGCCGCACTTGGTCGAAACCAAATCTTGCACTGATCATGTAAACACAGCAGCACTCGATCAAATATCAACTTATGTACCTCTACGTAAACACAACACAGTCTTCGCACACTCTGCTTCTCAATGATCGAACTTCTCCCTAGCACTCTATCTATGAATATCGCACTTCAAAATGCACACTTCGATCGATTCGACATGACTGCTATTTGCGCACCATTTACTTAACATGCACAATTTCGATACACACACTCAATACCTTCAATATTGAAACAACCCTCCTTTTATAGAGTAAATTTCATGATCAAAACTCTCAAACTTAGTCGGCTGTAATCCTCAAACTACGTTGGTTGCAAAACCCTAACTCCGTTGGTTGCATGCCCTAATTTACGTCGGCCCAGATTTAACTTTGTCGGCTCAAAGTTAACTTTGTCCTTCAACCGCCTCTAGAACTCACCTGTAGCTTCTATTGTGAAACTACAACATGTCACGATATCGCAACACCTTTGCTTGTTGAACACCTTATTTTGCCTGCTGTCGTGAAATCGTGACACTTTTTGCGTTTGTCTGCCTTGGCTACGTCCTTGTTGCAAAATCGTGACACTTTCGACTTTTGCTGACGTCATCTTCACTCTTATCGTGAAATCATGACACTTTAGACTTCATGGCCTTCTTCTCTGCTTTTGTCATGAAATCATGACACATCTGCTTCTGTTGACATCATCTTCACTTATGTCATGAAATCATGACCCTTCTGTCTTCATGGCCTTCTTCTAGGCTTGCACTAGCGAAAATGAAACATGTCACAAAATAGCGACACTTTCATTGCCTTAAGATTTTCTCTGCATTACGCCCCCGAAACTGGAACAGTCAACACCGCCCCACCCCACACAGGAAACTGGAACATGTCACAAAATCACGATGCCTTTCGCTTTCGTACACTCTTCTCTGTAGACACTAGCAAAATTGGAACATGTCGCAAAATCGTGACGCTTTCACCTTCGAGCTCTTCCTTCTTCAATTCGTCACGAAATCATGATGCTTCTTCTGTTGAAGACTTGCTAATTGTTTCTGTCGCAAAATCGTGACACTTTCTCCAACTCAATGCTGCCATCTCAACCTGTCGTGAAAACGTGACACTTTCTGCATTCGTACAAGCTTCTTAGTAGCCTATCACGAAATCATGATGCTTCTCATTTTAGACTCTTCCCTTTGTTGCATGTCGTGAAATCGTGACAGTTGTCACTTCGAGCTTTTCAGCATGTCGCGAAATCACGACAGTCCTCACCTCGACCTCTGTAGCATGTCACAAAAATGCGACAGTCCTCACTTGGAACTTTGCATCATGTCATGAAATCATGACAGTTCCTGAATAACTTTCTCTCTCTTCGATCTTGTCATGAAATCATGACAGTTCACACTGCGGACTCTCTTTTTTGCATTATGTCGTGAAATCGCGACACCTTTTTGTCCATACAACTTTCCTGGCAATGTGTCACGAAATCGTGACACTTTTCCTTTTCTGCCTTCCTGCACTTTTCGAGTCGCAAAAATGCGACATGTCATGAAATCGTGACACTTTCCATCTTGCTCTGCTTCTCTGCCAACATGTCGTGAAATCACGACAGTTTTTCCAGCTACGTCTCTGTCTTCCAACATGTCACGAAATCATGACAGTTTTGCCAAAACTTTCTCTCTCCTCAAACATGTCGTGAAATCACGATAGTTTTGCCAGCACTCTTTCTTTCCTCAAACATGTCGCGAAATCGTGACAATTTTTCTAGCCGCCTGCATACTTTTTCTTACTTGTCTTTTTCTTGATCTTTTGCAACTGGGCTACTCTGATCTTCTTGGAAACTTACTGACCATGCTCTGGATAGTCTTCAACAAAACAAATTCCTTGATACCAAGTCAAATTGCTTCAAGAACTTCTTGACATCAATGACAACATTTACATTTGAGCAAAGGCAATGTACCCAAGGTACCCCAAAATTGCCAACAATCTCCCCCTTTGTCATTGATGGCAAACCTTTACTGAAACACATCTTAAGAGCCAAAACTGAACCCAACTGAGCTATCAACTGAGAATCTGCCTTTGAAGTTTTTGCTCCCCCTGACTTGAAGCTCTTCTCTTCACTTGAAGCTCTCCCCCTTACTCATATCTCTCCCCCTTTGTCATCAATGGCAAAGGGTCACCTTTGGGGCTTGGGACTAAGAATGAGCTTCTTAGCTTAGTCCCTCCCCCACTTCCTGATGAGGTGATTAAAACAAGGGTGGGAGTAAAACTCCCATTAGGCACTCATCATCATCAGTGTCTACAATTTCCTTGCCAGGCCTTCTCTTGAATTCTTTGTCCGTATTTCTGTTCTTGTCACTATTTTTGTTCTTGTTCTTATTCTTGTTCTTATCCATGCCTTGATCCATGGACCTGTTTATACCACTGTTCCTGTTCCTGTTCCTATACTTTGAAATATCAGCTCTGCACTGTCTAGCTGTGTGACCATCATTGTTGCACTTATAACAAGTAACACTATTATTTCTATTTGGCATACCTGTTCTTTGAATTCGCATTTTATGACTAACCGTGTTCGTGTAATTAGTCATGCAAAAAATTGCCTTATGCCTGAACTGTTTACAAGAGTAGCAATACCCTTGAAAGAAATTACGACCCCTGAAACTGTCATTTACCTTCCTTACTTGAGTCATGCAATGCGAAGCCATGTGGCCAAACCTGTGACATGCAAAACATCTGCCATTAAACTTTCTTGTAAATGACCTTCTAGGTCCGGTAAACTTCTTCTTCGCATTTAGAATTCTGTTTTCTATTTCTATGCATCTATCACTCACGGACTCAGGATCTGAAAAACTTTCCTCATCAGAACTCTCTTTCTTTTGAAATCTTTTGCTAGATTCCCCAACCTGTTTCTTGTGCGGCTCAACAAAATCGAGACCTGTTTTATCTGTTGGTTTTCTTTGACCTTTGATGAGAGACTTAACCCTTTTTGAGCTATCTTGAAACCTGTACAGATTATCCTTGTATTCTTTAGTTTCCACTTCCAAAAAAGCCATTTTCTGTTTTAATTCACTATACTCAAGCACTTTAGATTCTAACTCATTCTTCAGTTCTTGTGTCTTAGCCATAGAGACTTCAAGACTTTCTATAAGATCATCTCTCTCCATACAACATTCATCTAACTTATCCTTGAGTCTAGCATTCTTCTTTCTTTCCTTTTTCAAAACACTAAGAGCATTAGTAAGTTCACTTTCAAGATCCTCTATTTGATTGCATTTTGAATTATCAAGGCCTTTTTCAGATTTCTTATCACTAGAGGTGCTACCATTTTCAAAAACCATACATGCATCTTCTTTATCATTTTCTGAAACATCCTCATACATACTAGCAACCAATTCATTATTTGTGCAATCATCCTCAAGGTGCCCAAAATTTCCACATCTAAAACATTTCATGATAATGAATTTATGTTTCGGTTCTTCCTCCTTTTCTGAAATGAACAACATCTCATTTTCATTATCACTAGAAGAACTTTCACTATCACTGCTAGAACACTTACTTGCTTTGTCTAGGTAGAAGCTCTTCTTGTTCTTGTGTGAATACCTCTTTCCTTGATTGTTGTGCTCATATTTGTTCTTTCTGTAATACCTGTGCTTTTCAGAATCCTTGCTTTTAACATCCTGTATATCTTCATCACTTTCATTCTTGGAAACAGTATAGTCAGTAGCATAATGACCAAACTTTCCACAGTTGAAACATCTTATATTTTTCTTGCTTTTGTGCTTTCTAGAGAACTTGCCTTTCTTGCTGTAATATGCCTCTTCATCACTAGAAGACTCATCACTCTCTTGAATCTGTTTGCCCTTTGATTTCTTGGTAGCTTTGAAAGCTGCCTCTTTCTTGACATCAACTTTCACTTGAGTTCTCAGCTCAAATGCTGCAAGAATACTATGGAGCTCATCCTTTTTCAACTTATCTAAATCTTTGGCTTCCTCAATAGCAGAAATATTTTCACTAAATCTATTAGGAAGAGATCTTAAAATCTTATCACACACATCATTTTCAGCAAGCTCAAGACCTAAGTCTTTCATGGAGTTAACAACCTCATCCATACGAAGCATGTAGTCACTAATTTTTTCATCATCATTCATCTTGAGTTGTTCAAACATACCTTTAAAGTGTCTCAATTTGGCCTTTCGAACATTTACATCACCTATGTGAACCACCTGCATCTGTTTCCACATTTCACTAGCTGTCTTGCAGTGAATCACCTTGGTAAGATCTGCCTTCTGTAAACCCTTCAAGATTGCATTCATTGCTTTTGAATTGTTGTGATGTAGGAGCCTGTCTTCTTTAGTATAAGGACCATTTTTAGGAATAGTGTACCCGTCTTCAATCACTTCCCAAACCTCATTACCAAGTGCCATTAGATAAACCTTCATTCTTGCACTCCACAGACCGAAATCAGATCCATCAAGAATAGGTGCTGCATTGCCACTTGAATAATCCATTGTGTTCTTAACCAGTTCTTCCTTCAAGCTGTTAGACCTTTCTGAAGGAACCTGATCTGATACCAATTGAAGAACACAAGATTATACTGAGAGGGGGGGTGAACAATATAAGACTACTTTTTACTTTTGCTTTAAATCAACTTTCAAATAAGTATTATGCAATGTATAGATAGCAGTATCAATAGTAGCAATTAAAGCAATGCACAACACACCATCCACAAAGAGACACAACAATTTACGTGGTTCACCCAATGCGGGCTACTCCATGGATAAAATTTCTCACTAAATTTTATCACCTCAAAATCTGGGAAACCTTTCCCGATTACAAAGTTTATGGGCACCAACCCAAAGGAGATACCTTCCCCTAGCTTTGCTCTAACTGGTGATCCTCTAGAAGACCTCTACCTCCTCTGCCCTTAGCAAGTGGAACTCTATCCACAGAAGACACCTGTCTTCCCTGCTCTGGCTGGAGATCTTTGTCCTCAACTCATTCACCTCAAAGCTTGTCCTTGATTATGCACCAAACACAATCCTTCGGTCTGGTACAAGTCTGTCCTCTTAACTTTGTCTTTTCTGTTACAGTCACACTTGGTCGAAACCAACTCTTGCACTGATCGCGTAAACATAGTAGCACTCGATCAAATATCAACTTATGCACCTCTATGCAAACACAGCAGCACAATCTTCGCACACTTTGCTTCTCAACGATCGAACTTCTCCCTAGCACTCTATCTACGAATATCGCACTTCAAAATGCACACTTCGATCGATTCGACACGACTACTATTTGTGCACCGTGGACTTAACATGCGTAATTTTGATACACACACTCAATGCCTTCAATCTCAAAACAACCCTCCTTTTATAGAGTAAATTTCATGATCAAAACTCTCAAACTTAGTCGACTGTAATCCTCAAACTACGTCGGCTGCAAAACCCTAACTCCGTCAGTTGCATGCCCTAATTTACGTCGGCCCAAATTTAACTTTGTTGGCTCAAAGTTAACTTTGTCCTTCAACTGCCTCTGGAACTCACCTGTAGCTTCTACCATGAAACTACATGTCACGATATCACGACACCTTTGCCTGCCGAACACCTTCTTTTTCCTGTTGTCGTGAAATCGTGACACTTTTTGCCTTTGTCTACCTTGGCTACGTCCTTGTCGTGAAATCGTGACACTTTCAACTTTTGCTGATGTCATCTTCACTCCTATCGCGAAATCATGACACTTTAGACTTCATGGCCTTCTTCTCTACTTTTGTCATGAAATCATGACACATCTGCTTCTGCTGACGTCATCTTCACTTATGTCACGAAATCGTGACCCTTCTATCTTCATGGCCTTCTTCTAGGCTTGCACTAGCGAAAACGAAACATGTCACGAAATCATGACACTTTCGTTGCCTTAAGCTTTTCTCTGCCTTACACCCTCAAAACTGGAACATGTCACAAAATCGTGATGCCTTTCGCTTTCGTACACTCTTCTCTGCAGACACTAGCAACTGGAACATGTCACAAAATTGCGACGCATTTCGCTTCGTACACTCTTCTTTGCAGACACTAGCGAAACTAGAACATGTCACGAAATTGCGACGCTTTCGCCTTCGAGCTCTTCCTTCTTCAATTCGTCATGAAATCGCGACGCTTCTTCTATTGAAGACTTGCTAACTATTTCTGTCGTGAAATCGTGACACTTTCTCCAACTCAATGTTGCCATCTCAACCTGTCATGAAAATGTGACACTTTCTACATTTGCAAGCTTTCTCTTCAAGCTGTCATGAAATCGCGATGCTTCTCATTTCAGACTCTTCCCTTTGTTGCATGTCGTGAAATCATGACAGTTGTCACTTCGAGCTTTTCAGCATGTCACAAAATCATGACAGTCCTCACCTCGACCTCTGCAGCATGTCACGAAAATGTGATAGTCCTCACTTGGAACTTTGCATCATGTCACGAAATCATGACAGTTCCTGAATAACTTTCTCTCTCTTCGATCTTGTCACGAAATCGTGAAAGTTCACACTGCGGACTCTCTTTTCTGCATTATGTCATGAAATCGCGACACCTTTTCGTCCATACAACTTTCCTGGCAATGTGTCGTGAAATCGTGACACTTTTCCTTTTCTGCCTTCCTGCACTTTTCGAGTCGCGAAAATGCGACATGTCACGAAATCGTGACACTTTCCATCTTGCTCTGCTTCTCTGCCAACATGTCGCAAAATCATGACAGATTTGCTAGCTACGTCTCTGTCTTCCAACATGTCACGAAATTGCGACAGTTTTGCTAGAACTTTCTCTCTCCTCAAACATGTCGCGAAATCGCGACAGTTTTTCCAGCACTCTTTATTTCCTCAAACATGTCACAAAATCGCGATAGTTTTTCCAGTTGCCTGCATACTTTTTCTTACTTGTCTTTTTCTTGATCTTTTGCAACTGGGCTACTTTGATCTTCTTGGAAACTTACTGACCATGCTCTAGATAGTCTTCAACAAAACAAATTCCTTGATACCAAGTCAAATTGCTTCAAGAACTTCTTGACATCAATGACAACATTTACATTTGAGCAAAGGCAATGTACCCAAGGTACCCCAAAATTGCCAACAAGGCGATATCGTCTGATCGGAGACGATATCATCCAACGATCACAACAAATCCTAAAAATTGCACAAAAAATGAGGAAAGCGATTTAATAGGCGGTTCAGGGTTAAAATTTGAATTTTGAATTATTACTAAGGTAATTTTAATTATTTGCTAAGGTTTACTGCGCCAATTTTAGGGTGCTACATTTTGCCCCCTCTTTAGCGAATTTTTCGAAGAAAATGCGTTAAAGATGAGTTCTTATCGATCTACGAGAAAGCAAAAATTATTCCCATTTTTAGGCGACGATTCTAGGTCAAATCGTACGACAGTTTACTATGGTGCCCCCTCCGTTTTTTTACCCAAATCGAACGTTTGAGGTAAAAACACGAAAAAGCAAAATGTTAAAATGTTGTTAAGTGTTTTTGAATAAAATTAAGAAAAATAGGGTAAAACCCTAATTCATTGTTACTGTTCATTTTTATGGGACCACCTCCTCCACGTCAGGGCGGGGGAGGAGATGAGGCTGAGAGCTCGAGGGCTTCTCGAGGCTAGCTGCTACAGACTGCACTACACAGATTGATACATAGTGTTTATTATTTTTGATAGAGGATTGAGTATGCCGAGGTACAGATTGTGGCATACCGATCCAGTTTGGAGATGATGTATATATTGTTGATATATATATAGATGAGATATTTTTGATCATAAGACTTGTCTTATGTGTTTGTATGATGCTTTAATATTTTGGTGTGATTGATTTGATGATTCAAGTAATTATGTCGTTTGGAAATATTATGGTTTGAATGTCATGCTTTTAAAATTTAAATGAAATAATCTGATGTAAACAAATTGATTATTTGTGGGATAATTTGATAAAAATAAAAGGGACTTCTAACAATAATTTCAAAGGACATTGTCGCTATTATAGACCATTTCATGGAGTCGCCGCTCACTAGGTTGTCAAGCTAATCCTAGTATAGAAATATTGTTAAAAGTAAAAGAGTGCTTAAGAGATTGTCTTAAGACTTTGTGTTGTAATGATGGAGATAATGATGGTTTGATGATTTGTTTTTAGATTTTCATAAAAATAGTATGCATGAAATATTTTAAAATGATTTTTGCTAGGCATAAATTCCTAAGTGTGATAAAATTTTGAACAATTCCTTAGAATTTATACCATGGTTGCAATATTGAATTTGAACATAATGTCATGAAATAGTAACAATGTGTGTTCTTTTAAAGCATAATTGTGTAACATAATGATGCAAGTCACATGTTTTGATGAATTTTGTTTTTAAAATAAATGGAAAAGAAAATTAGAACGATGGTTTGCGCTAGGCATAGAATTATAGATATAAAATTATACCATCATCGCGAAATCTAAAGAAGAAAATAGATTGTTGGTTTTATTGTAAGATGCATTTTTGATCTTTGATAAACATAAAAAATAATAATATGAAAATTTTGTTTGAAATTATTTTTGAGATTTTGATTTTGTAAAAAGGTGTATGTAATTACGTTGATACAAACAACAAACTCTGAAATAAAAGGATAAAATCATTCCAAAAAGAGTTACAGAAATATTTTAAATTATCTCAAAGAAAAATGTAGATTTATAAGGAATCCTCATGTGCAAATGTGAATTCATTACCGATCTTGATTTATCATAATGATACACAAAATCTCTCAAATACAAATGTGTGTGCAATTGCTTTGTGCATTTACCAGTTTTGAGCAAGATAATTTGATACAAGTGATTTGAATTAACCAAATAAGTGTTCATTAACCATGATTTAGATGCATATAATCATACCAAACTACTATGTAAGTCGGGTTATCAAGAGCTAGCTAATCCATAAGCAAACATAGGTCTATACAAAAGAAGATCGCTAATGTGACAGACATATCACCATGCTAGGAGTTACCCAAGGCCAAGCAGGTTGGGCACAAACCACCTGTTATGGGGCTTACTTCATAGTTTTCGAATAATTAAGAATTCTAGGGATTCAAGCTCATCAACCCTATTTTCTTTTCAATGGGTAGGGAAAAGGATTTTATTGTTTTTGCTTTTGCTTGTTTTGCTTTCTTTGCTTTTTTCTTTCTTTTCTCTTTTTTTTTTTTTTCGTATTTTTCTTTTTTCGTATCTTTTGCTTTGATATTTGAGATAAGGCTGAAATAGTGCTAAGAGAGTACAAAATGATTCTGAAATAATTCTTCTTTTTCTCATGATTTTGCTTGATTTTTCTTTTTCTTTTGCTTCCTATTCTAGGGATACTTGCTCGGATTAGCTGTAGAGCAAGGGATTTTTATTCTGGGTAGGGGTGAGCTTGTCATTTTGTCAATTCTCAAAGATTCTAGACCATGTGCATGATAGGATAGCAGGGGAAACTTTTCGCTCAAGAAACCACTTCTACTATGTAGCATAGCATGGACATTACAAATATAATCATTTTATTGTGAAAGGATATGCTTGGTTTAAGTAAATAACAAGATCAATTCTCTGTGCTCAAACTTTATTTAATTGAATTTTGTGTACTTTGATATAAGAGAGATTAGTAATCATGCCAGATAAAATCAAGATATTTATTTTTGTGTTTGCAAAAGTGAGAGATTCCAAATAAATGCTAATTTATCCAAAATAATTTGAAAATATAACTGCAATACTTTAAGAATAAATATATACAACAAATATTTTTGAGGAGTTTGATAATTTTGACTCTCTTTCTTTTTTATTTTTTATTTTTTTGGTTTTGAAAGAGTAAAAAATATTGTTGTTTGTTTTTGTTTAAACAATTTTATACATTTTTAATATGAGACAACATGCAAAATATATACAAATGATGAAATGACCAAATTTTATGCGTAATATCGCTTAAGATGCATAATATTCATAGGTTCTTTTAAATCTTTACCATCTAAGGTAGCTAATTTGTATGCTCCCGATTCAAATTTAGCAGTGATAATATATGGTCCAAGCCCATTGGGTTCAAATTTACCTTTAAGGTCTTTAGTTGCATTAGTATTTTTTTGATTTTCTTTTAAAACAAGGTCGTCGACCTCAAAGGATCGATGACGAACTTTCTTAGCATATGATCTTTTAAGCTTGTTTTGGTAGGCACGAAGATGCTCCAAAGCATTGATGTGCTTTTCATCTAGGAGTTCCAGCTGACTAAGTCTTCCAGCTCGATATTCATCTCCTACTTTGATATATTGAAGTAGTAGAGCCAAAGAAGGAACTTCTAATTCAAAGAGAAAAACAGCTTCAGCACCATAAACCAAAACAAAAGGTGAAGTACCCGTGGGAGTACGAACGCTAGTGCGATATGCCCACAAAGCTGGATATAATTGAATGTGCCAGTCGCGGCCAGGTTTATTGACCAATTTTTTGAGAATTTTGACTAAGGTTTTGTTAGAAGCTTCTGCTTGGCCATTACCCTGTGGATAATAGGGAGTGGACCAACGATGTTGAATCTTGAATTTTTGGCATAATTTCTTAACATATTTATTTTTGAAACAAGTTCCATTGTCTGAGATGAGATTTGCAGGAATTCCAAACCTACAAATGATTTGATTAAAAATAAATTTAGAGACTTGTGTTCTAGTGCAGGAAGCTAAAGGCATAGCTTCAACCCACTTCGTAAAATACTCAGTGGCGGTTATGATGAATTTGTGTCCATCAGATGACATAGGATTAATTTTGCCAATAATTTCTAAGCCCCATTTTGAAAAGGGCCAAGGAGATGAAATAGCCTATAGTTTTTATGCAGGGGCATTGACAAGGCCAGCATGTTTCTGGAACTTGTCGCAATGGTGCACATAATCATGTGCATCATTCTCCATGGTAGACCAAAAGTATCCTATCCTAAGGAGCTTTTTAGCAATGACACTACCATTGAAGTGTCCTCCACAAGATCCATCGTGGGCTTCACTCAAAGCTGATCTGGATTCTTTTAAATTCAAACATCTCAATAGGATACCTTCAAAAGATCTCCTATATAAAGTATTGCCAATTATTACAAATCGACATGCTCGTCTACGTAATAACCGACGCTGGTTTCTATTAGAACTAGCAGGAAAAGTCCCATTGTGAAGAAAATCAAATATACCCGTATACCAAGGTTCAGGAGTAGTTTCATTGATTAGAAACACATCCAAAGGTTCTAAGCATGACTTATTTGAAGTGGGTTCCTGGAGTCGATGAATAATGATGGTGGCATACTCGTCATCTAACTCCAAGGGCATAAGAGATGCAGCTGTGGCCATACAATCAGCTGCACAGTTACTAGTTTGAGGAATAGCTTCCAAGGTAACTTGATCAAATAGATATATTAATTGTAAAACATATGCTTTATATGGGCACAATTTATCATCTCTGGTCTGATAAACTTCATTAATTTGGTTTATAACAAGTTGAGAATCACCAAAAACTAGCAGATGTTTAATTTGTAGTGCTAAGGCAGCTCGTAATCCAAGGATTAGAGCTTCATATTCAGCAGTATTATTGGTGCAAGCAAATGTTAATTGAAAGGACAAAGGTATAATGTGTTTTTGTGGAGATATTAAAATAATACCTGCACCAGCCCCACTCATGCATCGGGCTCCATCAAAGTATAAGGACCATTGTTCAACATGATCTGCCTCTAATTGAAGGCATTCATCAGGAAACTCAATGATGAGGGGATGGGTAGACTCTAAGGGTGCAGCAGCTAATTGATCTGCTATGATTTGACCCTTAACAAACTTGTATCCTATAAACGTGAGTTCAAACTCGCTTAGTGAAAGAACCCACTTTGTTGTGCGACCCGATAAATAAGGTTGACTCATGAGATACCGCAAAGGATCATATTTAGCAATGACATATGTTTTTTGACTGAGCATATAATGGCATAATTTTTGTGTAGAAAATACGACTGCTAGACATAGTTTTTCTAATGCTGTGTAGCGGGTTTCATAACTAATTAAAGTTTGGCTAATATAATAATTAGCACGTTCTATTTTCTCATCATCAAGTTGAGCTAACATAGCTCCTAAAGCAAAATCTGAAGCTAAAATATATAGGATAAATGGGCGATAGGTCTAGGCGGTGAAAGCACAGGTGGGTTAAGGAGGTATTTTTTGAGAAGTTCAAAAGCTTCCTTACATTCGTCGTCCCAATTAAAAGGGACATCCTTCTTAAGAAGCTTAAGAACGGGACCGGTTTTGTTTGCCAGCTTATCAATGAAGTGACAGATAGCTTGAAGCTTACCTTGTAAACTTCGTAACTCAGATATATTTGTAGGTGCGAGCATATCAGTGATAGCCGCAATCTTGAGAGGGTCGATTTCGATGCCACGTAAAGAAACTATAACCCCTAATAGTTTATCGGACTTAACTTTGAATATGCATTTAGCAGGATTTAGTCGGATAAGATATTCCCTTAACCAATCAAACACTATCCTTAAGTCATTTAAATGATCATCTTCTTTGATGGAACGAGCTATGATATCATCTACGTAATCATGTAGGATATCATGCATCATGTCATGAAAAATATAAGTCATAGCTCGTTGATAGGTTGCACCTGCGTTCTTTAAGCCAAATGGCATCACTTTCCAACAAAAGGTACCCTAGGGGGTAATAAAGGCTGTTTTAGCCTGATATTCAGGAGCTATCCTGATCTGATTATAACCAAAAAATCCATCCATTAGGGATATCATTCCACTCCTAGCAGTAAAATCAATGATTTGATCCATGTTTGGAAGAGGAAAATCATCTTTAGGGCATGCAACGTTAATATCTCTAAAGTCTCGTGCAAACCCTAACTTTGGTAGCTTCTTTCTTGGTGACTGGAACTACATTCGATATCCATTCAACATAATCAATAGCTTGTATATTAACAACATTCAGGAGTTTTTCTAACTCCCCTTTGACTAGCAAGGCCACTTTGGGATGCATTTTTCTAAGTTTTTTTTAACGAGGTTTAGCATCCGGATGGACTACTAGGTGATGCATGACTACAGAAGGGCCTAAACTGGGCATATCTTCATATGTCCAAGTGAAGACATCTTCATATTATTTAAGGAATGCAATGTATTGCTCTTGTTTTTCTTGACTTAATTCTGATCCAATATTTATTATGTGGGGATTATCCTCAGTTCCAATGTTAACTTTAATGTCGTTTTCTACTTCCATGTGTAGATCTCTTTCAAAATTAGGTGGTGCAGATGAAACACCTAATTATTGTAATTCTTTTAAGGTTAACTTGGATAATTCATCTTGAGGAGTCGTGGCCTCAAGCTGGGCTATAGTAGGTATAGAACCATCAAAATAAAAACCATTGTGTAACAACTCTTCAACGGAGACATCATGGAAAATATCTCCTTCCAACTCATCATCGGATTCAACAATCATTTCAGGATAAGCTATGGATAGCATATTCCATATAAATGGCTGATTTTTTAGAGGCAAAGCATCACGCCCATCCAAATAATCTAGATAACATATGAGTTGATCATCATCTTCAAAAGGGAAGAGTTGACCCTTACTAGGAAATAGGCCCACACCACATCGGGTGGGCCATGGTTCTACCTCAAAGGGTTCTTTCATACTATCTTGGAGAGGTCCCAAGCCTTTCCCTTTATATCCCATTTTAAGCATTATAGGTTTAGCTTTAATATACTCATTAGTAAAATAACATCGAGCATATCCCTCATGATGAGTTTTGATGTTCCTGGGTATTATTCTCCAGTCATATCCCTTATAAATGAAGGTACAACTCCCGACTTGGTAAGTACTTCCCATAGGTTGTGGGAGGCCCAAAGTACGAGGAGATGGTGGCAAATTACTTAAGATAGTGGAATTTTGCATAGAAGCATTTGTTTTTTTTGATATAAGAATTTTAGATAAATCAGGTAAGAGTTCATCAGAAAGAGCATAAGATGTAGAAGGATCATTCCCTATATCTTTAGATGTGGAAGGTATGATAGATGTAGATAATGTGGAGGTGTTAATAAATGGGTCTATAGGTTTTGAAGTTATAGGGATGGAACATGAAGGATTGGTTGTGGATTTAAGATCTTTTTGAAGTTCTAGTGTGGTTTATTTAGAAGATTGTTGAGATATATATGAGGGTGAAATTAATGGAGGAGAAATAGATGAAGTTATGGGTGTGTGTTTCATAGGTTTAGATGAAAAATAAGAATTAGGATGTGTGGATGACAGAGCAGGGCAAAATTGAACTCCAATAGGTTTTGCCAAAGCACACATATCAAAGGGTCTAGGATCACCATGGATAGTGACCAACTGATTTTTAAATTTGAATTTAACACATTGGTGTAAAGTTGATGGGACAACCCGCATTGCATTGATCCAAGGACGCCCCAAGAGTATATTGTATGATGCGAGGCAATGTATAATAAACACGGTCGTATCTAAGGTTCTCGGACCAACTTGCAATGGGATGGTGATAACTCCACATGTTTCTTGTGTTTCGTCATTGTAAGCTTTTATGATCATGTCGATTTTCTTCATTTCATCACTTCTAAACCCAAATATTTGGTAGAAGTCAAAAGTGCAAATATTTAGAGATGAACCATTATCAATCAAGAACCTTTTGACTGCTACATCTCCTATTAGGGCAGTAATATATAAGGGGTTATCCTTATGTAAACTATGTTGTGGTATATCTTTATCCCGAAAGTCAATACAATCAACTTCTCGAGTTATTATAGTATTGGTCATGGCTTCGGGTTGAATATCTTGTGGTACCATCATTTGGCTTAATGTGAGCATCAATTCATCTCTATGGGTAGGAGAAGATCTTAACAAATCCAAAAGGGAAATTCTGGCTGTAGTATTGGATAATTGCTCATTAATATTGTAAGGAGGTTTAGATTGAACATTAGGAGCATGATTCCCTTTATTGGGATTTTTCAAAACAAATGCAGTTGATCCATCGTTCTGATTTGGTTCTTGTTGAGAATTTTGAGCTTGTTGTCTGGTAACGACTTCGATGGTACCTACAATGTTATATTGAGGACGTTGAATTGGTCTCGGTCTAGTGTTTATGGCTTGTTCATTAGGAAGGAATTGATTAAAAGAGGGTCGAGTAGTAACTCTTCTAGGAAATGGTTCTTCTAGAACCATAGAACTGGTGATAGGTTGAATAGGATATGATTCATCTTCAGAACTATTCGATTTATTTGAGGTGATGTCTATTTCACTTTCAGTATCCGATTCTACATCACTGAGATCCGGTGTTTGAATATTATGTAGGGGCTTGGTCGTGACCATGGATAAAGTTGTGTCAAATTTTTGTAAATCATGATTAGGTAAATGTCCGCTAATAGTTCCTACATATCGGGTAGGAGGAGGGACATTATGATGCTCAATTTTATTGGCCACCTCTTTACCATGTTTTGGTAAAGAATGTTGAAATATATCTAATGATTGATTAGCATTTTGATTTTCATTTTGGGGAATGTTCTTTTGAGCATTATTAGGAGCATTTTGTTTAGGTTGGAAGGCTTGCACCTCCATATCATTATTATCAATCAAATCTTGTATTTCATGTTTTAACCTTTTACAAGAGTTGGTAGAGTGTCCAGGCCCTCTATGGAAATCACAGTGTAAATCGGCTCTGTATCCGGGTATGGTTGGATTAGGTTCCCGGATATTAGGTAATTGAATCAAACCTCTTTCGAGTAATTGGGGTAGAATAGTTGATAATGGTTGATTCAATCTAGTAAACTCTCAAGGAGGTTTATCAGGAGGTTTCAATATAAATTTTTTTGTTGTCTTCATTGTATTGATATTAGCAACATTTTTGCTATCAGTGACTCCATCACCTACAACTTGTTTGTTTTTATATTGATTTCTGGATGTTTTCTCGTCATCTTTCTTCCTAAGCTGGCCTCTCCTAATGAGAGCGTCTTCTACTCTTCAAGCTAAGTCTATAGCCTGATTGAAGGTGGTTAAGGTAGCAGTTGATAACTCATAAGATATTTGTTCTTGCAAATTATTAATAAAAATGTCCAACATTTCCCTATAAGGTAGCACAAAGTGCAGTTTTCCTGTCAACTACCTCCATCTAGCTAAGAAATCAGCAAAACATTCATCTTTGTCTTGTTTTAAGTTGTACAAATATTTAATGGTTACATGCCTTTCGATATAGGCACTAAATTGATGCACAAAAGATTCAGCGGTATCTTCAAAATTTCTCAAAGAATGAGTGGGCAATTGATAGTACCACTCTAATGCCATTCCTCCTAAACTTTTCAGGAACATTTTTAGTAATAACAAGTCATCATGTGATATATCATGACATGCTATCCTAAACATGCGAAGATGCTCTATGGGATCTTCAGTTCCTTTATATATAGGCAGGACGGGCATGGGAAAGTGTTTAGGGTATGGTTGTGCTACAACTATGGGATCCAAAGGCTGACTACACATCTCTCGATAATTGTACGAGGGATGGTAGGGATCTATCTAGTCCATGCGGGAAGCTAACTATTTCACCATGGCTTCCAGATTACTGGTTTGCCCACCATATTGGTTTGGTAGGGTATTAATATGGGATTTGTGAGCATATGATGGAGGGACATGAAGATTAGATGCTATATTGCTATTGTGTAAATTGTTGGTAGGAAGGGTGTTATGAAGAAGTTTTGAAGTTGTATTATGTTGTATCCCAGATTGTTGAAAATTGGTGTTTGGCTTCATTTTAGGTTTTTGTCGGTTTGAAGCATATTGATCAATATTTTGGCAAAATAAAGTAGTGAATGAAGGTCTCTTTTGTGTGGGAATTATTTTAGGCTCAATAACAGGTTCCTTAGGAGGTTGGGTAACCTGTTTTTTTTGCATGTTCTGAATTATAGTGGCCATATCCATATTGGATGGTCCAGCTTTATCACTTTCTTGATCAACGAAGGACAAAGGATTAGTGTGCATGTTAAATCCTTCTTCTAGGATTGCTTGAGTTTCACTAATTTTTCCCCTATCAAGACGAACTACCATATTAAGAGCACCAATATTATTATTGAAGAATTTCCAGAAATTATCTATGTTATCAAAAGTAACAGTTTAGATCTGGAGCCATTCTAGGGGATGAGGATCCTTCCTCTAACATTTTCTTGTTGCTCATTTTCTTCAACCAGCTCATCTTCTGGCTGTTCTAGAGTTTCTCCTTCTGGAATTGGATCCTCAAGAAGGGCATTTGATTTTTTTGTTTTCTTTCCTAACCAATCTTCTTCTTCTTCTTCTTCAGTTTGTTTACCATTCCTAAGTCTAGTCATTGTGCTTAAACTTAGATTTCAGCAAATTATATATATATATATATATATATATATATATATATATATATATATATATATATATATATATATATATATATATATATATATATATATATATATATATATATATATATATATATATATATATATATATATATATATATATATATATATGCAACAAGCTTAAGAGGTATATATTTTAATTATATACCTACTATAATATTTAAAATAAAATATTTTGATTTTTGTTATGTTTTTGGTTTTTCTTGTTTTTTTTATAACAATATTATAAAGATAACAAACAGCACACAAAACATAAGAAATAATAATAATGAAAGCAATGATCTAGTTTTCTATAAACAATTTATAAATATCATTAACGGGCTCAAGTTCTTCAGGAGTCATGAAATTTTCTTCTTCAAATTGGAAATTTTATTTCAAGAATTTAACAAAGTGTGCTATGGTGATATTATCTATTTTAGATTTTGTTTTGTAGAAGTAAAGCTCGTGGCAATACTCTCGATATAACACAGCTCTAGGAACTCTCCTCCACATTTTTCTATCTGCAAGATCAACCTCTTGATCTTCTACACGACCTAGGAATTGGTGTATAACAGTTGCGTTCTCAAGGTATTCCTCGAAGGTGAACAATTCTGAAGACACAAGAGCTCTCCTATAAGCTAACCACCTATGGCAAACTCTCTGAAGTTCATGATAAAAAATGAGTTGATGAGGATCCAGGATTCTATCGAGGACAAACCTCTTGATTTGTTTAAGCTCGTTGACCTAGATGAAATGATACCTAGTCTCCTATCAAGTTTGTCCCACAAAAGTTGGTTTCTATCTGCTTCGAGCACACTAAGCACAAAATTAATTTCTATGGCTGCTAATTGGTTTTCAACATTTATAGTGACAGCTAGTCTTTTCTTAGGAACTACCATCTAAACATGATATGCAACTTAGTAGTTTTCTAATGATTTTAAATGAATCTATGTTTTTTGTTTTTTGTTTTCAAAAGGTTTTAGTTTCACGTCGGGTTCACCAAAATGTATCATTCCAAATTTTCCGCACCCTTACCTTCAGGCTAAAGGATCCGCGCCTGGAAGGGGGATGTGAGAAGGATGGGACAATACCTTGGACTGAGAGGCCCTTTGAAAGTCTTGCCTCTCGGGGGAGGGGTGTTAAAGTGATTTTTCAACGGATGGTGGGGTTCACCAGGAAACGTTTAGTGGTAGTCTCCACGCCTAGGTTGGGAATGTGTTTGATGTGTTCAATTTTATCTTTAATCATTCAAATCCTAGGTTTGGCCAAATGAATCTAAACTGTTCTATATGAAATGCAGATTTAAATGAATACAAAAAGCAGCAATGAATATCAAGTACAGAGAATATACTAAATAAAGACAAGTTAAACCTGATTTTGGATGTTTGATGGAGGTTCTAATTTTTGAAGCAGTCAAGATCGCCTCTGATATGACAGGATCGTCTGCGATCAGACAAGATCGTCTGAGATCTGACGAATTTGTCAGAGACCTACAATCAGAGAAATAGATACAAAATACCAGAAATGCAACTATTCCACTAGAGGGGAATGATGTAGAATGACAACAATAATATTAAACTGATAATTATAAACAAAAATAAGAGTGCATTACGATGATTTAATGACAAATTATGATTTTATTATGTATTAAAACTATATGGGTGAACTCCAAGATGCAAAATAGTAATAAGTCTAACTAATGCAAAGCAAAATAGTAGATAGTGGAGAAAGAATGCAAACTCAGGGCACTGATTGCCCCCAATGTTGACTGCAGTCGAAATAGTCTACAAAATACGAAATCATCTCTAATTGCAATGTGATCGTCCGAGATTGTACAGGATCATCTGCGACGATCTGAGCTTGCTCCGGCTGAAGAATGACAAAGTTCCTGCAAGAAAATTCGAAAAGGGACAAAGGCAAACAATGGTCTAAGACATTCTAATGCATGTAAAACTCGAAGTGCAGTAGAATTTAGCTAGGGGAATGTCAAGGGGAGGGCCTAAGATTAAATAGGCATATGAAGGAGGTTGGGAGGTTGGAGATCATCCCAATTTGGGAGATCTCCAATGGGGGAAGTCTCTAACCGCATAGACACGCTTTTGCCTAGGTTAGAGACACCGTTGAAACAGAAGCTAATTTTGAAAAATTAGTTTTGGGACGAAATCGTCTGGACGTTCTGCTCCAGATGAATTCGTTCGATCTGAGGCGATATCGTCTGATCGATGAGGATATCATCCAACGGTTACAACAAATCCTAAAAATGGTGCAAAAAATAAGGAAATCAGTTTAACAGGAGGCTAACGGGCGGTTCGGGGTTAAAATTTGAATTTTGAATTATTACTAAGATAATTTTAATTATTTGCTAAGGTTTACTACGCCAATTTTAGGGTGCTACAGAGGCTGATTGTATTACAGTTTCTAATTAGAATGGGATGACCAACCCTAAGTTGATGTTTTCTAATGAAGATAAGGTTGTGAAGCCACCATCTCAGCATCCTATTATTCTTGTTCGTCCTGTTTTGGCTCCTCAGGCTCCACTTACCGAGAAATATCTCAAGCATAAATCAACCTTAGAAGAAGGGAATTCATTGGCAATACCTCCACCCTCCAGGCATTTGTGTAGTCCATCTCAGGATGGTTCACCATCGTCGAGGGGAATCCAGGAGGCTAAGTTTCGTCTTTCAAATATTGGGGACATATTTCAATCTTCTCAAACCTCTTTATTTAATAGGTTTTCAGTTTTAGCTGACAATGTGGACAATCCCTCGTTTGTTGGTGATTTACTTCAACCTTATCAAACTTTTGCATTTAATAATTCTTCGATGTTGGCTGATAATGGGGGAAACCCTATGTGAGACAACTCCATTGATATTCCTCCTCCATGAATTTCCTTTCATGGAATGTTCGAGGACTTACAGAGTCCTCAAGAAATTTTTTTGTTCAATCTACTTTGCAAAGTATTGGCCATGTGGATGTTATTTGTTTACAAGAAGTTAAGATCTCTGGTTTTTGTTAGATGTTTCTCTCAACTGTATTGCAGGTTCTTTTATGCACTTCACTACTCACCATGAAAATGGTCGGGGTGGTGCTTCTATTTCTATCCCTCCCAAAATTTAGGATTGTCTACTTGGATCTGGTGAGGATCCTTCTCATCATGTGGCCTATATTTTGTTGAATATTAATAGGAACACCCTAGGCATTGCCAATATTTATGCACCTAATAATGAGCCTAGTCACTCTACCCTTTGGTTTTACCTGGTTGATCACTTACTGGTGGCATATTGGATTTTTTGTGGTGATTTTAATATGGTTGAGCATACTAAAGATAAAGTTGGTTGCCTTCCAATACACTGGTGTGCTAGAGAGCGTGAGGCTTGGATTTTTATTAAATGCAAATGGGGTCTTTTTTATCCCCTTTTTTGTCAGTGTAATTGCATGCCTCCACCCTAGTTCACATGGTCCAATTTTTGTGCGGGTAATGACAGAGTTTGCAAGCACCTTGTTTGAGTTATTATGTCAAAGCAACAATTTTTTTATTCTCCTCCATCACTAACAATATTATGACAGTCTAGGATCAATTCCTGTTATCAGATCATTTTTCAATTTCCTTTCATATTGAGTGGAGTGGTCATCAATTTGATTTTCCTTGCAAGCAATTTTATTTAAATACATCTTTATTGCAACACCCTGGCACCATTGTTGCGATTGAGTCAATCTAGAATTTATTACCTCAATATCCTCACTCTATCAGTTGGATTTATTGGTGGAATGAAGCAATTGCCCATACAACCTCTTTCATACAAAATTTTGGAAAATAGGTAGCACATGTCAGAAAGCGTGCTCATTTGGCTATTACAAAGGAGTATCAACAAATTTTACGATTGCTAGAAAATGATTCGTATGATTAATAATTGCAAACCAGGGTTGGTCTTTGCCACCAGCTTATAGTCCATGAATGTCAAGAAGCCAAGGGGGCTTATATTTAGGCTCATCTGCACTGGCTAAGGGTTGGTGATCGTCTGTCCAAAGCCTTTTTTAAGTATCTTCATTCCAGGTAGGTCAGGATTTAGATCAAGACTATTCAAGTCTCTCATGGTAGTTTGACTTCTCTTCTTGATATTGCCTCAGTCTTTGTGGATCATTATAAGCTTATTTTTCAAGATCAACAGGATTCTCTAGAACCTCAACAATGTCTTGAGGTTGTTCCTGAAGAACATGTGCTTATACCGAGGGGGGTGAACAGTATAAGATAAAAAAAATTACTTTTCAATCCATATGATAACATCAGCAATATTAAATCATTAAATATTACACAAAGCATCACACACATGAGAGACATGATTTAACGTGGTTCACCCAATGTGGGCTACTCCACGGAGAAAATATTTTATAAAATTTTCTCAATAAATTCTCTTGGGAATATTTTCCCTATTACAATGTTTATGGACCTCTATCCAAAGGAGACACCAATCCCCTAATCAATTTTATGTATCTTTATCCATAAGAGAACTTCTTCTCCTCTGCTCTAGCTAGTGATCCTCTTAGAAGACTACTACCTCCACTGCACTGGCTTGTGGATCTATCTCCACTGAAGACCCCTCTCCTCACTCAAAAGACCTCTATCCTCATTGCCCTGGCTAATGGATCTCTATCCACTAGACACTATTGTCCTCTACTCTATCACCTTCAAATTCTATTCTTACTATATTTTGTCTCTGTCTCAAATTTGTACTAAACGCTATCCTCTACCTTACACAAATCTGCTTAATCTTTGTCTCAAATCTGCACTAAACACTGTCCATCGGTCTCTGTCTCAAATCTGCACAAGTCTTCACCAAGACTTACCTCAAATCTGCTCAACAAGTCCTCTCTAGAACTTTTCCAATATTCTTGTAAGATTTTACAAAAGCTTACACAAATATGTTCTTAAGTCCACTCTAGGACTTACTCAAATCTGCTTACTAGCTTTCACAAAAGCTTGTTCAAATCATTTACAAAATTTGTATACAAAATCTTAACTCAATCTCTCACAGAAAACCTCTTCTATCACACTATCAAGTTTCACTCAGAATCTTGTTCATCCACAAAAATATATAGAGAATTGTTAGAGACTCAATATGTTACTCACAAACACTCAATCACTTTCAAACTCTTCTTCAACTCAATCCAAAAATAAAGAACAATTTGTTTCACTGAACTTGAACTATCACTCCAACACTTTCAATCAAGAATGCTCATCAACTTAAATCAACCAAACACTCAATGAAACACAACTTTCTTACAAACCCTAAACAAGTGTTTCACTACTTCCAACAATTCACACTACAAACCTTGACTCAAGATAATTCTAATTTTCACATAACAATGATACTCAAGTTCTTTCACAAACCCTAGTTCAAGATTGTACTCAACTTCACATAACAATGATACTTATGATCTTTCATAAACCCTAATCAAGCATATGAACATTCACTCAAATATTTCTAACAATGCTTATCAAACAATCCTTTTCACTCCAACCTTGCATTTCACAACATTCAATCCAACAATATTTCACTCATAGGAAGATGTGCCCATACCTTTTGTTTTTATGGAGATATGTCTTCAAAACTTGTCTTAACCACAATAAATTTTTCTTTGCCAATACGAAGGTTAGGTAGCCACAACCTATCTCAAGATCTCCACAAAATAATTTTCCCAATAATTATTTTACCATACAAAAAAATCAAATCTCTTAGTATACCTTATAATATCCAAATTTACACAATATAAGTTAACAATTTCATTATAACAAAATACACAACAATTTCCTTTATACACCTTATAATCTCCAAACTCACAAAACGTAAGTATCACAATGTAGCTTTTATTTCAAGATGCAAAATATTATTTTCTTTGCATACCTTATCACTCCAACTTTATAAAATAAATTTCAATCACCAAAAAATCAAAATAAAATATTTTAATTTACTTTACCTTATAACTCCATCAAAAACTAATAGCTACCTTTTAGAACTCACGAAACCCTCTAAGCAATTTCTAAATTTCAAAACCTTTGAAGAAATAAAAATGTGCATAGCATATCTTTAACTTATTCTGCCCACCAAAAATATCTTTGGTGAAATTCCAACACATGACTTAGCCTTTCCAACACCCTAGCCCAAAGCTAGGTCACCAAGTGGGCTACGTGCCCACATGAAACCATAGGCGCATGATCCCCTCTATTTTTTGCCTCATGAAAACGCCAAACGAAACGAAGGCCTCTTTCCTCTAGCAAAATGTCAATTGCATGGATCGAACCTACGATCTCTTCCTTTCAAATCCTTAGCTCTTTCTCAACTATCATCTGCGCTACCGCTATTGGTGAAAATTTCTATCCACATCGCTGCCCTTACACACTTTTTTGCCTGCAATACTTCAAAATACGATTTTCTCTTCTTCCTAGGTAATGCAGCGCACGATTTATCTCCTTAGAATTGCATTCGAAGTTATATTTTTTAAGATCTTAGAAAATGAGAATTATTTCCTCCATAAATATACATGCTTCTTGTCTTTTACACGTCAACCAATTTCGAATTTTAAAATATGAATTAGATTTTAAATATTAAATTTAAAAACCTTTGGCACTCCTTATTAATTTAAATTAAAATTTTAATCAAGGATTAAAATATTTTAATTTAAATTAAATCTTTTGCAAACTGCTCATGGGTTCTTTCAACTTGAACCTTGTTATTTGATCTGAAATATTATAATATAAAATATTATTATATTATTATCCTTCCTTGGATCTTCAAGCTATTAGGCCACCTTAGGCATATAATATTCAAAATAAATATTATATCCTATTTCTTTTAGCCATTTCCTTGTCTTTTGGAAAAACCACTTGATGTCCTTAATGATGACGAAATTGAAACAATACTCTCTTGACATCAATGACAACAAAACTACTCAAAATTTCCAACAATCTCCCCCTTTGTCATTGATGGAAACCTTTTTTTTAACCATTCCTTTTTATTTTTTTCAAAAGTTGTTCCCCCTAAGAAATTGCTCCCCCTGACTGAATGCTCTCCCCCTAAATCAAATCTCTCCCCCTTTGTCATCAATGGTAAAGGGACTCTTTGAGGGCTAAATATAAGACTCTTAGCTCAACCTCCTCCCCACTTCCTCTCCTTGAGGTGATTAATTTTGGGATGGGAGTAAAACTACTCCTAATTTTCTTCGAAGATACTCAACAGACTCTCTCAAAAGTGGCTTAGTGAAGATATCCGCAATATGCTCTTTTGTAGTAACATATTCCAACTTGACCTACATATCTGTCACCTGCTCTCTCAGAAAATGATATTTGATCAGAATGTGCTTGGTCATGTAATGCATCACCGTATTCTTTGAGATACTTATAGCACTTTTATTATCACACAATATGGGAATAGGGTGATCATGCTTTATCTTGAAGTCCTCTAAAGTTTACTTCATCCATAATATCTATGTACAACAAGCAACTGCTACTATATACTCTACTTATGTTGTGGATAAGGATATTGATGCCTATTTTTTTCTTAACCAAGAGACTAAACAGTCTCCAAGAAAGAATGCTCCTCCACTTTTTCTTTTTTTTTTCATCAATGCTACCAGTCCAATCTACATATGTATAAGTTATGAGAGTGAAACTAGTACTTTTGGGATACCATAGCCCAAAATCCATAGTCCATTTTATATACCTGAGAATCATCTTTACTGATACTGCATGTGTATCCTTGGGTGCTACTTGAAACCTTACCACTAATCCCACTGCTTGCATGATATCTGGTCTTGTAGTTGTGACATACAGTAAGTTGCCAATCATAGATCTGTACAATTTCTAATTTACCTCTGGAGAATCATCATCTTTACTTAACTTGCATCCTGTAACCATGGGGGTACTTACTGGTTTACAATATTATAGCTTGAATTTCTTTAGCATCTCTTTTATATACTTGGTTTGTGAAAGAAATACTCCTTTCTCTAATTGTAAGATCTGAAGTCCAAGAAAGAAGGACAACTCACCAAAAATTGACATCTCAAATTCATTCTTCATGCTCTTTGAAATTTTTTGACAAATCTTATCATTGTTGCCTCAAAAAATAATATCATCCACATAAACAACCACAATTAGTAAGTCATTCCCTTACTTTTTGATGTATAAGTTAGTATCCACTATTCCTTTCCTAAAATCCTGTTTCTATAGATACTTATCCAATCTTGAGTACCAAGCTCTAAGAGCTTGCTTTAGTCCATAAAGTGATTTCTTCAATCTACATACATAGTATGGTTTATCGATCAAGTTGAATCCTTCTGGATTCTCAATATAAACCTCTTCTTCCAAAAAACCTTTTAGAAATGCTAATTTAACATTCATCTGATATACTTTGAAGTTTTTTGAAACTTGAGAAAGCTAAGAACATTCTTATATCTTCAAGTCATGCAACTAAAGCAAATGTCTTATCAAAATTAATTCCCTCTACCTATGCATAACCTTTGTATACTAATCTTGTTTTATTTCTGACTACCTGACCCTCTTCATTTAACTTTTTTCTGAATACTCATTTAGTACCAATCACATTCTTATCTTTTGTTCGTGGTACAAGTTGATGCACCTTACCGGAGCCATAACTTGTGAACCGTACACCCGTTTGCCTTGAAATTTAACAGGTGGTTCTACGTGTGTGTTATATATCATGCTCATGTTTGATGTGCCTATCCCTTGAAAAATCATACTTTTGGGACCTAACTCCTCCATCTAGTGTCCCAAAATTAGCTTTTGATTTATGTTCTCAGGTTTTTTGGGTTTTTTTTTAATGTTAGAATTTTATTATATTTTGTTATACATTAATTTGAGACCAGATATTTTAAATGTTCATTATTATAATAGGGATGTGTGCACCGAATTTGGGCACAATTCGACTCATTTCTATTTTTAGCAGTTTTTAGAAAAAATATATTTTTAGGGGTTTCTTTGGTTTTCGGTTGCTATATGATGGATTGTATTCTTTTGGAGTAGTGTGAATTCATGAATGAGAAGAATATCGATTTGCAAGTTTATTCCATTATATTGCATCTGTTTTATGTGATTGGAGTCCATTTTGTTGGTCTCTTGTAGCTTATTTTACACCATAAGTTCCCAAGTCTTACTTTTCTCTATCTGATCTAGTTCCTCATTCATTGCCTTAATCAAAAAGTCATCTTCACTTGCCTCATTGAAATATTTTGGCTCAATTTTGGATAACAAAGAAAAATTTGCTTGTTTATTTGATGTTATTACTCTTCTCCTTGTCTATCTCTCATTTGGATTCCCAATGATTAGATCTCTTGGATGATGTTTCTGTACATACTTGGATGGAATATTAGGAAGAAGTCTTTGTGTTTCTTCCTCTTCTCCTTATGATTCCTCACATAACTCTTTTTAACAACTTCCATCTTCCTGATACATAATGTCTTGAACTGGTTCTCTTAACCCTATCTTCTCATCAACTGTTACATTTATACTTTCTATAATAGTACGTGTCCTTTTGTTGTAGCATCTATAGGCTTTGCTCCTAGTGGAATAACCAAGAAAAATACCCTCATCACATCTTGGGTCAAATTTGCCCAAGTTTTTCTCTTCCCATCTTATGTAACACTTGCTTCCAAAAATTTTAAAGTATTTCACAGTGGTTGGTCTTCCCTTCCAAAGCTCATATGGAGTCTTGTGATGGTTCACTCTTATTTGAGCCCTTTCGATGATATAAACTATTGTGTTAACTACCTCTCTCCAAAACCATCTAAAATCTTGGATTCATTTAACATAACGCTAGCCATATTTTCAATGGTCCTATTATTCCTTTCAACAACTCCATTTTATTGAGGAGTTCTTGCAGCTAAGTATTCACTTTTGATCCCATGTTCACAATAATTTACAAATTCATTTGAGGCAAATTCTCCTCCTCTATCTGATCTCAAACACTTAATCCTTTTAATTGTTTCATTTTCAACCAACTCTTTAAATACCTTGAAATTATCAAGTGCTTCTGACTTATCTTTCAGAAAGGCTACCCAAATCATTTTGGAATAATCATCTATAAATAATATGAAGTAAATTTCACCTTGAATACTCTGTGTTCTGGAAGGACCACATAGATCAGTATGTATTATTTTCAATATCTCAAATGACATAAATCCTTTTGATTTGAAACTTGTTCTTGTTTTCTTTCCATGCTGACAAGGTGCACAAATTGTGTTTTGTGGTCTTTTTAGCTTGGGTAAATATATGATAGCCTATTTATTGCTTATGTTCACTATGTTGTCAAAGTTCAAATGACCCATTATTCTATGCCACAACAAAATCTCATCTTTTTGTGATAGAAAACACTTTTCTCCTTTAATATCACTCAACATGTAGAGGTTGTTTATAGTTCTATTTGCATTTGTAACAAGTTTTCCAGGTTTAGACTTTCTAATCTCACACCTACTTGGATGAAAATTAACCATGTGCCCTTGGTCACAAAGTTGGCTCACACTTAGTAGATTGTGCCTCAATCCCTTGACATACAATACATTCTCTATTTTTTTTCCCATTATCTAAACTCAGAGTTCCTTTTCCAAAAAATTTTGTTGATCCATTATCACCAATTCTTACTGATCCTCCATAAGTTTCTTTTAGTACTAGAAATTTACTTTTGTCTCTTGTCATTTGACTAGAACATCCACTATCAAGATATTGTTTTCCCTTATCCTGAATATGAAGAGTTGTTTGCACTAATATTGATCTAACTTTCTCATACCCTTTTCTCTCTTTTCTAACTGTTGAAGTTGTATTATTTTTACTTGACTCAGGCAATACCATTTTACACCATATAGCCGTGTGCCCAAGATTATTGCACTTATAATACATGACATCACTATTCTTAAGAGGTACAAAAAATTTGAAATTTCTATTGACATCCTTTTACATAACCAGTGGAATGTACAACTCTATGACCATATTTGTTGCATGAAAAACAATAGCCATGGAAGAGATTATGTAACCTATTTGAATGCCTTGGAAAATATGGTCGAGTGATCCTCATTTTGTTGTGATTAAATTTTTTCCATGGTTCTTCTTTGGTTTTTTCTTTCCCGATGTCTTTTTCTTCTAGAGTATGAGTCACTTACATATCTTTGTTTGAAGTATCTACTTCTTGAAGGCTTGACTCCTCTCTCTATTTCCCCAACTTTATATCTTGTAGTAACTTCGTCTTTTCAACTTCATTCCTTATATAAATAATTTCTTCTTCCAATATTTCACGTTTTATTTCTCTTTATCTTAATAGATCTATCATATCCTGTTCAATTTGTTTTCCTTATTCTACCTTTATTTTGAGTTCTGTGAGATTCTGTAGAAGTTCCACCTTTGCTTCTCACCCTCTTGAATTTGATCTTTCAAACTTGAGTTCTTCTTTCTAATATTTTCCAAGTTATTGAGAGTAGCAAATAATTTCTGTTTTATATCAAACATAGTCTCATCTTCATTCTCTGAAGTCACGAGTGTTTCTGATGGATCTTCCTCTAAGTTGTTAGTCTTTTCATGAAGAGATCTGCTCTGATACCAATTAAAGAGCATGTGCTTATACTGAGAGGGGGTCAATAGTATAAGATACAAGTTTTTATTTTTCAATCCATAAGATAACATCAACAATATTAAAGCAGTAAACATTATACAAAGCATCGCACACATGAGAGACATGATTTAACATGGTTCACCCAATGTGGGCTACTCCACGAAGAAAATATTCCTTATAAAATTTTCTTAATAAATCCTCTTGGGAGTCCTTTCCCTATTACAATATTCATGGACCTCTATCCAAAGGAGACACCAATCCCCTAATCAATTTTGTGGACCTTTATCCATAGGAGAAATTCTTCTCCTCTACTCTGGCTGGTGATCCTCTTAGAAGACTACTACCTCCACTACACTAGCTTGTGGATCTTTCTCCACTGAAGACCCCTCTCCTCACTCAAAAGACCTCTATCCTCACTATCCTGGCTAATGTATCTCTATCCACTGGAGACTATTTTCCTATGCTCTATCACCTCAAAAGTCTGCTCTTAATCTATTTTGTCTATCTCAAATCTGTACTAAACATTGTCTCTATCCTACACAAATCTGCTTAATATTTGTCTTAAATCTACACTAAACACTGTCCATCGGTCTAACACAAATCTGCTCAATATCTATCTCAAATATGCACAACAAGTCTTCATCAATACTTACCTCAAATATTCTCAATAAGTCCTCTCTAGAACTTGTTCAATATGCTTGTAACCTTACATAAATTTGTTCTTAAGTCCACTCTAGGACTTACTCAAATCTGCTCACTAGCTTTCACAAAATATTGTTCAAATCAATTATAAAATTTGCATACAAAAGCTTAACTCAATCTCTCATAGAAAACCTCTTCTATCACACTAACAAGTTTCACTCATAATCTTGTTCATCCACAAAAACATATAGAGAATTGTTAGAGACTCAATATGTTACACACAAACACTCAATCACTTTCAAACTCTTCAACTCAATCCAAAAATAAAGAACAATTTGTTTCACAGAACTTGAACTATCACTCCAACACTTTCAATCAAGAATGCTCATCAACTTAAATCAACCAAACACTCAATGAAACACAACTTGTTTACAAACCCTAAACAAGTGTTTCACTACTTCCAACAATTCACACTACACACCTCTACTCAAGATAATTCTAATTTTCACATAACAATGATACTCAAGTTCTTTCACAAACCCTAGTTCAATATTGTACTCAACTTCACATAATAATGATACTTATGATCTTTCACAAACCATAATCAAGCATATGAAAACTCACTCAAATATTTCTAACAATGTTTATCAAACAATCCTTTTCACTCCAACCTTACATTTCACAACATTCAATCCAACAATATTTCACTCATAGGAAGATGTGCCCATACCTTTTGTTTTTATGGAGATATGTCTTCAAAACTTGTCTTAACCACAATTAAATTTTCTTTGCCAATACTAAGGTTAGGTATCCACAACCTATCTCAAGATCTCCACAAAATAATTTTCCCAATAATTATTTTACCATACAAAAAAATCAAATCTCTTAGTACACCTTATAATCTCCAAATTTACACAATATAAGTCAACAATTTCATTATAACAAAATACACAACAATTTCCTTTATACACCTTATAATATCCAAACTCACAAAATGTAAGTATCACAATGTAGCTTTTATTTCAAGATGCAAAATATTATTTTCTTTGCATACCTTATCACTCCAACTTTATAAAATAAATTTCAATCACCAAAAAATCAAAATAAAATATTTTAATTTACTTTACCTTATAACTCCCTCAAAAACTCATAGCTACCTTTTAGAACTCATGAAACCCTCTAAGAAATTTCTAAATTTCAAAACCTTTGAAGAAATAAAAATGTGCATAGCATACCTTTAACTTATTCTACCATCCAAAAATATCTTCGGTGAAATTCCAACAAATGACGTAGCCTTTCCAATACTCTAGCCCAAATCTAGGTCACCAAGTGGGCTATGTGCCCACATGAAACCATAGGCACATGATCCCCTCTATATGTCACCTCATGAAAACGTCAAACGAAACAAAGGCCTATTTCCTCTAGAAAAATTTCAATCGTGTGGATTGAACTTGCGATCTCTTCCTTGCAAAGCCCTAGCTCTTTCTCAACTGTCGCCTGCGCTACCGCTATTGGTAAAAATTTCTATCCACATCACTGCCCTTACACACTTGTCTGCCTCCAATACTTTGAAATACGAATTTCTCTTCTTCCTAGGTAATGCAGCGCATGATTTATCTCCTTAGCATTGCATTCGAAGTTATATTTTTTAAGATCTTAGGAAATGAGAATTATTTCCTTTATAAATACACATGCTTCTTGTCTTTTACACGTCAACCAATTTCGAATTTTAAAATTTGAATTAGATTTTAAATATTAAATTTAAAAACCTTTGGCACTCCTTATTATTTTAAATTAAAATTTTAATCAAGGATTAAAATATTTTAATTTAAATTAAATCTTTTGCAAACTGCTCATGGGTTCTTTCAACTTGAACCTTGTTTTTCTTCACCTTGTTATTTGATATGAAATATTATAATATAAAATATTATTATATTATTATCCTTCCTTAGATCTTCAAGCTATTAGGCCACCTTAGGCATATAATATTCAAAATAAATATTATATCCTATTTCTTTTAGCCGATTCATTGTCTTTTGGAAAAACCACTTGATGTCCTTAATGATGACGAAATTGAAACAATACTCTCTTGACATCAATGACAACAAAACTACTCAAAATTTCCAACAATCTCCCCCTTTGTCATTGATGAAAACCTTTTTTTTTACCATTCCTTTTTATTTTTTTCAAAAGTTGTTCCCCCTAAGAAATTGCTCCCCTTGATTGAATGCTCTCCCTCTAAATCAAATATCTCCCCCTTTGTCATCAATGGTAAAGGGACTCTTTTGGGGCTAAAGATAAGACTCTTAGCTCAACCTTCTCCCCACCTCCTCTCCTTGAGGTGATTAATTTCGGGATGGGATTAAAACTACTCCTAATTTTATTTGAAGATACTCAACAGTCTCTCTCGAAAGTGGCTTAGTGAAGATATATGCAATCTGCTCTTTTGTAGTAACATATTCCAACCTGACCTACTTATCTATCACCTGCTCTCTCAAAAAATGATATTTGATCAAAATGTGCTTGGTATTGTAATACATCACCGTATTCTTTGAGATACTTATAGCACTTGTATTATCACACAATATGGGAATAAGGTGATCATGCTTTATCTTGAAGTCCTCTAAAGTTTACTTCATCCATAATATCTATGTACAACAAGAAACTGTTGCTATATACTCTACCTATGTTGTGGATAAGGATACTGATACCTATTTTTTGCTTAACCAGGAGACTAAACAGTCTCCAAGAAAGAATGCTCCTCCACTTGTGCATTTTCTATCATTAATGCTACCAGCCCAATCTGCATCTGTATAATTTGTGAGAGTGAAACTATTATTTTTGGGATATCAGAGCCCAAAATCCAGTCCCTTTTATATACCTGAGAATCATCTTTATTGATACTACATGTGTCTCCTTGGGTGTTGCTTGAAACCTTACCACTAATCCCACTACCTGCATGATATCTGGTCTTGTAGTTGTGACATACAATAAGTTGCCAATCATAGATTTGTACAATTTCTAATTTACGTCTGGAGATTCATCATCTTTACTTAACTTGCATCCTGTAACCATGGGGGTACTTACTGGTTTACAATCTTATATCTTGAATTTATTTAGCATATATTTTATATACTTGGTTTGTGAAAGAAATACCCCTTTCTCTAATTGTAAGATTTGATTTCCAAGAAAGAAGGACAACTCACCAAGCATTGACATCTCAAATTCATTTTGCATGCTCTTTGCAAATTTTTGACACATCTTATCATTGTTGCCTCCAAAAATAATATCATCCACATAAACAACCACAATTAGTAAGTCATTCCCTTAATTTTTGATGTATAAGTTACTATCCACTATTCCTTTCCTAAAATCCTATTTTTGTAGATACTTATCCAATCTTGAGTACAAAGCTCTAGGAGCTTGCTTTAGTCCATAAAGTGCTTTATTCAATCTACATACATAATATGGTTTATCAATCAAGTTAAATCCTTATGCATTCTCAATATAAACCTCTTCTTCCAAAAAACCATTTAGAAATGTTGGTTTAACATCCATCTGATATACTTTGAAGTTTTTGAAACTTGAGAAGGCTAAGAACATTCTTATAGCTTCAAGTCATGCAACTGAAGCAAATGTCTCATAAAAATTAATTCCCTCTACCTGTGCATAAGCTTTGTATACTAATATTGTTTTATTTCTGACTACCTAACCCTCTTCATTTAACTTTTTTCTGAATACTCATTTAGTACCAATCACATTCTTATCTTTTGGTCGTGGTACAAGTTGATGCACCTTACTGGAGCTATAACTTGTGAACCGTACGCCCGTTTGTCTTGAAATTTAACAGGTGGTTCCACATGTGTATTATATATCAAGATCATCTTTGATGCACTTGTCCCTCCAAAAATCATACTTTTGGGACCTAACTCCTCCATCTAGTGTCCCAAAATTAGCTTTTGATTTATGTTCTCAGGTTTTTTGGGTTTTTTTGAATGTTAGAATTTTATTATCTTTTGTTATACATTAATTTGAGACCAGATATTTTAAAGTAAGGTTAATTATTATAAGAGGGATGTGTGCACCAAATTTGGGTGCAATCCGACTCATTTCTATTTTTAGCAATTTTTAGAAAAAAGATATTTTTTGGGTTTCTTTGGTTTTAGATTACTATATGATGGATTGTATTATTTTGGAGAAGTGGTGTGAATTCATGAATGAGAAGAATATCAATTTGCAGGTTTCTTCCATTATATTGCATCTATGTTATGTGATTGGAGTCCATTTTGTTGGTCTCTTGTAGCTGAGTTTACACCATAAGTTCCCAAGTCTTACTTTTCTCTATCTGATCTAGTTCCTCATTCATTGCCTTAATCCAAAAGTCATATTCACTTGCCTCATTGAAATATTTTGGCTCAATTTTGGATAACAAAGAAAAATTTACTTGTTGATTTGATGTTATTACTCTTCTCCTTGTTTATTTCTCATCTGGATTCCCAATGATTAGATCTCTTGGATGATGTTTCTATACATACTTGGATGGAATATTAGGAATAAGTCTTTGTGTTTCTTCCTCTTCTTCTTATGATTCCTCACATAACTCTTTTTAACAACTTCCATCTTCCTGATACATAATTTCTTGAACTGGTTCTCTTAACCCTATCTTCTCATCAATTGTTACATTTATACTTTCTACAATAGTACGTGTCCTTTTGTTGTAGCATCTATAGGCTTTGTTCTTAGTGGAATAACCAAGAAAAATACCCTCATTACATCTTGGGTCAAACTTGCCCAAGTTTTTCTCTTCCTGTCTTTTGTAACACTTGCTTCCAAAATTTTTAAAGTATTTCACAGTGGCTGGTCTTCCCTTCCAAAGCTCATATGGAGTCTTGTGATGGTTCAATATTATTTGAGCCCTTTCAATGATATAAATTGTTGTTTTTACTACCTCTCTCCAAAACCATTTGAAAGCTTGGATTCATTTAACATAGCTCTATCCATATTTTCAATGGTCCTATTCTTCCTTTCAACAACTCCATTTTATTGAGGAGTTCTTGTAGCTAAGTATTCTCTTTTGATCCCATGTTGTTCACAATAATTTACAAATTTATTTGAGGTAAATTCTCCTCCTCTATCTAATATCAAACACTTAATCCTTTTACTTGTTTCATTTTCAACCAACTCTTTAAATACCTTGAACTTATCAAGTGCTTCTGACTTATCTTTCAGGAAGGCTACCCAAATCATTTTGGAATAATCATATGTAAATAATATGAAGTAAATTTCACCTTAAATACTCTGTGTTTTGGTAGGAACACATAGATCAGTATGTATTATTTTCAATATCTCAGAAGACATAAATCCTTTTAATTTGAAACTTGTTCTAGTTTGCTTTCCATGCTAACAAGGTACACAAATTGTGTTTTATGGTCTTTTTAGCTTGGGAAAATCTATGATAGCCTGTTTATTTCTTATGTTCACTATGTTTTCAAAGTTCAAATGACCCATTCTTCTATGCCACAACCAAATATCATCTTCTTGTGATAGAAAATACTTTTCTCCTTTAATCTCACTCAACATGTAGAGGTTGTTTGTAGTTCTATTTGCATTTTCAACAAGTTTTCTAGTTTTAGACTTTCTAATCTCACACCTACTTGGATGAAAAGTAACCATGTGCCCTTGGTCACAAAGTTGGCTCACACTTAGTAGATTGTGCCTCAACCCCTTGACATACAATACATTCTCTAATTTTTTTCCCATTATCTAAACTTAGAGCTCCTTTTTCGTAAATTTTTGCTAATCCATTATTACCAAATCTTACTGATCCTCCATAAGTTTCTTTGAGTTCTAGAAATTTACTTTTGTCTCTTGTGATTTGACTAGAACATCCACTATCAAGATACCATTGTTTTCCCTTATCCTGAACATGAAGAGTTGTTTGCACTAATATTGATCTAACTTTCTCATACCCTTTTCTCTCTTTTCTAACTATTGAAGTTGTATTATTTTTACTTGACTCAGGCAATACCATTTTACACCATATAGCCTTGTGTCCAATATTATTGCACTTATAATATATGACATCACTATTCTTAAGAGGTGCAAAAAAATTGAAATTTCTATTGACATCCTTTTTAACATAACCAATGCAATGTACAACTCTATGACCATATTTGTTACATGAAAAGCAATAGCCATGGAAGAGATTATGTAACCTGTTTGAATGCCTTGGAAAATATGGTCGAGTGCTCCTCCTTTTGTTGTGATTAACTTTTCTCCATGGTTATTATTTGATTTCTTCTTTCATGATGTCTTTTTCTTCCAGAGTATGAGTCACTTACTTATCTGTGTTTGAAGTCTTTGCTTCTTGAAGGCTTGACTCCTCTCTCTGTTTTCCCAACTTTATATCTTGTAGTAACTTCATCTTTTCAACTTCATTCCTTAGATAAATAATTTCTTCTTCTAATATTTCACATTCTATTTCTTTTTCTCTTAATAGATTTGTCATATCCTGTTCAATTTTTTTCCTTCTTCTACCTTTATTTTGAGTTCTATGAGATTTTGTAGAAGTTCCACCTTTGCTTCTTCACCCTATTGAATTTGATCCTTCAAACTTGAGTTCTTCTTTATAATATTTTCCAAGTTCTTGAGAGCAGCAAATAATTCCTATTTTATGTCAAACTTAGTCTCTTTTTCATTCTATGAAGTCATGAGTGTTTCTGATGGATCTTTCTCCAAGTTTTTAGTCTTTTCACGGAGAGATCCGCTCTGATACCAATTAAAGAACATGTGCTTATACTGAGATGGGGGTGAATAGTATAAGATAAAAGTTTTTATTTTTCAATCCATATGATAACATCAACAATATTAAAGAAGTAAATATTACACAAAGCATCCCACACCTGAGAGACATGATTTAATGTGGTTCACCCAATGTGGGCTACTCCACGAAGAAAATATTCCTTATAAAATTTTCTCAATAAATTCTCTTGGGAGTTCTTTCCCTATTACAATATTTATGGACCTCTATCCAAAGGAGACACCAATACCCTAATCAATTTTGTGTACCTCTATCCATAGGAAAACTTCTTATCCTCTAATCTGGCTGGTGATCCTCTTAGAAGACTAATGCCTCCACTACACTAGCTTGTGGATCTCTCTCCACTTAAGACCCCTCTCCTCACTCAAAAGACCTCTATTCTCACTGCCCTGTCTAATGTATCTCTATCCACTGGAGACTACTGTCCTCTACTCTATCACCTCCAAAGTCTGCTCTTACTTTGTTCTTTCTATCTCAAATATGTATTGAACATTGTCTCTATCCTACAAAAATCTACTTAATCTCTATCTCAAATCTGCACTAAACATTGTTCATCGGTCTAACACAAATCTGCTCAATCTCTATCTCAAATATGTACAACAAGTCTTCATCAGTACTTACCTTAAATATTCTCAATAAGTCCTCTCTAGAACTTGTTCAATATTCTTGTAACCTTACACAAATATGTTCTTAAGTCCACTCTAGGACTTACTCAAATCTGCTTACTAGCTTTCACAAAAGCTTGTTCAAATCAATTACAAAATTTGTATACAAAATATTAACTCAATCTCTCACAAAAAACCTCTTCTATCACACTATCAAGTTTCACTTAGAATCTTGTTCATCCACAAAAATATATAGAGAATTGTTAGAGACTCAATATGTTACTCACAAACACTCAATCACTTTCAAACTCTTCTTCAACTCAATTCAGAAATAAAGAACAATTTGTTTCACAGAACTTGAACTATCACTCCAACACTTTCAATAAAGAATGCTCATCAACTTCTATCAACCAAACACTCAATGAAACACAACTTGCTTACAAACCCTAAACAAGTGTTTCACTACTTCCAACAATTCACACTACAAACCTTGACTCAAGATAATTCCAATTTTCACATAACAATGATACTCAAGTTCTTTCACAAACCCTAGTTCAAGATTGTACTCAACTTCACATAACAATGATACTTATGATCTTTCACAAACCCTAATCAAGCATATGAACACTCACTCAAATATTTCCAGCATTGCTTATCAAGCAATCCTTTTCACTCCAACCTTGCATTTCACAACATTCAATCCAACAATATTTCACTCATAGGAAGATGTGCCCATACCTTTTGTTTTGATGCAGATATGTCTTCAAAACCTATCTGAACCACAATTAAATTTTCTTTGCCAATACTAAGTTTAGGTAGCCACAATCTATCTCAAGGTCTCCATAAAATAATTTTCCCAATAATTATTTTACCATACAAAAATATCAAATCTCTTAATACACCTTATAATCTCCAAATTTACACAAAATAAGTCAATAATTTTATTATAACAAAATACACAACAATTTCTTTTATACACCTTATAATATCCAAACTCACAAAACGTAAGTATCACAATGTAGCTTTTATTTCAAGATGCAAAATATTATTTTCTTTGCATACCTTATCTGATGTAGGAACTATAGTATGGAGCTATATTATTCATCATAATGCAAGTATATATAGAATTACAATGGATGTTACATAGGTTAAGTGGTTGCAACAATCTGCCCAACAAGGCCAACCACTTAACTACTAGTTAACCAAATGCTAACTATGGATGTCCACTAACTGGTAGAAGACAAACAAGATATCTAACAGTTAACTAACATCTATTAACATGCTAACAACCTATTTCTAACAAGGGCATATTATGCCTCATGTGAATACAAAGTGCAATGAAATAGGAATAGTAAGTAATAATAATAATAATTAACTTATGCTTAAGTGGGTAAGCCTAAGTTATCCTCAACACTCCTCCCAACCATATAAGCATTGGACCCCAATGCTCTCAAAAAATGTGGAAAGTCATGGGCCATCTCATGGTGAGGAATCCAGTGAGCCATGTGTGTAAAGTGACCGCGACGAGCGACAAGGTAAGTAGTGGAAGAACCCTATCCCGTGTGATGAGTCTTCATCTCGAAAACTCTATCTGAAATGAGCAGAAGCTGACGATCAGGTGCCACTACTGCTATAGGACTGAAAACAGGATCAGGTACCAAAAGAGGGTCCTAAAATGGTGTCTCTGGAAAGCAGTGCTCATCCAAAGGAACCCAAACTCTGCCTCCAACCCATTGTGAGTGATGATTGTGATGCTCTCCCTGCGGAGTCTCCTACAAGTCATGTGGTATCTTGCCTAGAAGCCTCTGCCGATGCTCAATAAGGGAAGTAACCTTAGCTTTCTCCTCCATGAGTGCAATGGTGGGAGTGGGCAAAGCCAAAGGTAACTTTTGTGGAACAAGTGGTTCAATAGTTGTAGGTGTACCCAAAATTATACCAATGGAATTAATGGTATCTTTCTCATGAGTGAGAATGGTGGATTCCTTAACCACTTGCTCTTGTGATTGTTCATTATGTGGGAGTGAAACTTCTTCCTTTGCATGTTCCTTAGGTGGTTCTTTTTCTTCATTTTGTGTGGGACAAATGCTAGTAGGAGCTAAAATAAGTGCTTGACTCAATGGATTCCTTACTTGCCTACAACTTAACATCAAATTGGAAGTAGGTGTAGTGCTTTGTATCAAGTAGTTTTTACCATGCAACTCCAATGTGTAGGTATTCTTTTTAGCATGATAAATAGCATTCCTATCAAATTGATAGGGTTTACCTAGCAAGAGTCCACAACAATCCATATATATGACATCACACCTAACTTTGTCCATAAACTTGTCACCAAAAGCAAAAGTCAAGGTGCAAGTATGGGTGATGTTGGATGTGGAGTCTACATCTTTCCACCCAAGTGCATAAGGTTGGTGATGTGGTTTGATGGGAAGTTTCAACTTCTCCACAATGGACTTCGCAATGAGGTTATTTTGCGATCTGTTATCAATGATACAATCAACATAGAAATCATGCATCAAGTGGGCTCTAGTGACAAACAAATGATCACGCCCCCCTTGAGCAAACACATTGGATATTAGGGTAACTTTGTTCGGTTTACCCTTTAAAGCAGGATATTCTTCTTCTATCCCTGTAGCCAAAATGGGACCATCTTGTGGTTCCTCATGTGTAGGTTGTACAATTAGGGATTTCTTCTTCTTAAACTTCTCAAAAGTATAACATTTGGATTTTACATGTCCATGCTTTTTACAAAAGTCACAATACAATGAAGAAGAAGAATATTTAGCATGAAAGGAAGAAGAATGTGCTTTAGGAGAAGTGGGAGGAGAAGAAGAATGAGGGGAAGATTGAGAATTGTTCTTCACATTCTGTTGATGTTGATTCCCACCTTTGGAAGAGCCCTCCTGTGATGAACGAGACTTTTGATATGCACCAACTTTCTCCTCTGCAAGAATGGCATGATCTCCCTGAAAATATGATCTTGCAAGCCACGAGTGAATTTGTTAATCAAATCATCTTCTAAATATTTCACACCAAGCAATACCCTTAACCTATTAAATTGGAAAATGAAATCAGAAACTGACATTCCATAGGTTTGCCTCAATCTATACCACTTGGTAGTGAGGTCGCTTTGGTAGTTTGGTGGAAAGAAGGTGTTTTTCAGAATTTGAGTTAATTCTTTCCAAGTCATGGTGGCATTATGGCTATGTCTTTCTACAATGAGAACTTTTGCTAAACCTGTGAGTTTTAGTGTAGCAAATATGGATTTTTCATCCTTCGGAATTTTAACATAAGCAAACCAAGTTTGCATATCCAAAATCCATGCAAATAAGACATCGGGATCCCTAGATCTATCATACATTTTAACCTCACATTTGGCTTTGTTTGCATGATTATGGTGGATTTTGAGTTCACCAGGATTAAACTGCACAACAATATCTCTCACTTTTTCTGCCAAAATGTCTACTGCTTTAGTGAGGTTTTCCATGTTTGTTCTGAGATCATGAGCCATATTTTTCCTAGTATATGCCAGACTAAGAGGATGAAAAAATGGTCTTTCCAAGAACTAATCTAGGCTTTAGGAATTTGAAAATGTTCCTAATGCAGCAAATGCCTAGATTTTACAATTTTGCTCTCAAAAATAGGGCTATTTTAGTGCTTTTACAAAATGGATTTCAATTTTGTAATTACAAAGTGCACTAAGAAAATGCTGAAATTTTGCCCTTTTACAATGCCAAAATTTGGTCAGGAGAAAAAATTATCAATATTCGAAAAATTTTCAAGAGAACACAAAATTTTTTGTCAAAAACGGACCAGAAATGAAAAAGTTATCACCTTTTGAAGTTTGCTTCTTGTTTTGCTGGTTTTGGCGCCAGATATTTGAATTTCAAAAATTTCAAATTTTAAAATTTTCCTGCCAAGTCGTCTTTCCCGCCAAAAAATTCCTTCAGGTGGCAAAATTAGGTTTCCCACCAAAAAAATATTCTGCCTTGCCCCGGTCAACTGGGTAGCGAGCAGGTCAACGGTCAACTGGGTAGCGAGCAGGTCAACGGTCAACTGGGTAGCGAGCAGGTCAACGGGTAGGACTGATAGGTCAACAGAAATTCGTCGATCGAAACTCGCCACGTGGCCAAATGTGGCCATGGCCCCGTTTGATCGAAACTCGCCACGTGGCCATGGCCCCGTTCGATCGCCATGTGGCCAAGTGTGGCCGTGGCCCCCAACTAGCCCTCTTGGTAGTTGCGCCAAGCAACCGACGCACACACAAGGTGTGCTCAAGAGCGACTACCGCAAGGTAGTCGATCTCTTTAGTGAGCGCGAGCTCACTTAAGGCACGCAGGTGCCTTACCACAGTCAATGTGGGATAAAAGGTTTTGAGAACCTTTAAATTTTTTTTTTCCTTCCACCTGTTGCGGTCGTCGGTGGTGACCGAAAAAATGTTGTGGTGACCGGAAGATTTTTTTTTTTGCAGCAACCCCAAACCTTAGGAAATTTTTTAATTTTTCTCATCGGGAAATGCTTCACTCGTTGGAAACGTAGCTTTCACCAGAAATCGCAAAATTAATCGAATTTTTTTTTTTATTTGCACCTGAAAAGGTTAGAATCTCACCGGGAATCAACCTCGTTCATGCTGAAATCTATAGGGTTTTTTGTTGTTGCCTGGTGTTTAGAATTCAAGAATTTCACGTCGAATACATTGGGAAATTGTTTCTCCTTGTCAAAAAACATAATCGGTAGCTATCTACTGGGACCTGGCGCTGGCATGCGATGTCGATCGTGACATTCGACTGGCCGGTGATGTCGAGTGTCTGGTCTACAGCGACTGCACTGGTGATCAGGGTACGGTGCGATGTCATGTCATTCTCCTTACATGTCGGGGGCTGGTGGATTGCTAGCCTAGTGGTGGTCCGTCGGCTAGTGTGGCAGACAGGTGGTCGAAGCACACCGAGTGCTGGTGATGCCTGCCTATGCTGAGAGGGGTAGGTTTTGCACACCTTGCTCCTCCTCGATCACTGTCAGATGTCGGTGGCACCGTCGAGACCAGCCGTTGGTGCTGGTGGGCAATTAGCAAGTCTGGGCTGGCATGACTGGCAGGTGCTGCCATCACGACTTTGGTGGCCGAATCGTTGGTCGATTGAAGCCGCTGCTATCGAAAAGTGTCGATGCCTCCCAACTAGTAGTGGTCACCGATCGCCTGGCTGGGGCTGCTGGTCAGTGCCGGTTGGTGTGGCCTCTACCACAAGAAATTCACCGCCGCGAGCTTTTTTTTTTAAATAAAATATTAATAATGAATTAATATTTTATATAAAAAAAAAATCTTCTTTATGCATGAAATTAATGCAATCTTTGAGTTGAGTAAGAGTGAACTCAATTCCTTTTTTTTTTTTAATGCAAATTTGAAGCTCCAATTTGAACTCCACTTGAACTGATGAGATTAACTCAACTTCTCCTTCAAGGAAAACTTCAACCTCTCTTCAAGGTAGATAAGTGGTGCAGGGATAATTGCTACCCTCTGCTACCTCAGCTTCACCTAGTGTCAACTCTCAGTCAACACCTTCCTAGGATCTGATGCACAAGCACTCTCACTAGGCACCTAGCAGTGAAGTGGCAGTTTGCCTTCCCTCCTGCAAAAAAAATTATCCTTCGGCTCTGAATACCAATGATGTAGGTACAATAGTATGAAGCTATATTATTCATCATAATGCAAGTATATATAGAATTACAATGGATGTTACGTAGGTTAAGTGGTTGCAACAATCTGCCAAACATGGCCAACCACTTAACTACTAGTTAACCAAATGCTAACTATGGATGTCCACTATCTGCTAGAAGACAAACAAGATATCTAACAGTTAACTAACATCTAACAACATGCTAACAACCTATTTCTAACATGGGCATACTATGCCTCACGTGAATACAAAGTGCAATGAAATAGGAATAGTAAATAATAATAATAATTAACTTAGGCTTAAGTGGATAAGCCTAAGTTATCCTCAACATTATCACTCCAACTTTATAAAATAAAGTTCAATCACAAAAAAATCAAAATAAAATATTTTAATTTACTTTACCTTATAACTCCCTCAAAAAATCATAGCTACCTTTTAGAACTCACGAAACCCTCTAAGCAATTTCTAAATTTCAAAACCTTTGGTGAAATAAAAATGTGCATAGCATACCTTTAATTTATTCTACCCACCAAAAATGTCTTCGATAAAATTTGAACACACGACGTAGCCTTTCCAACACCCTAGACCAAAGTTAGGTCTCCAAGACATGCCCACATGAAACCATAGGCGTACGATCCCCTCTATATGCCACCTCATGAAAACGTCAAACAAAATGAAGGTCTCTTTCCTCTAGCACAATTTCAATCACGTGGATCGAACCTACAATCTCTTCCTTGAAAATCCCTAGCTCTTTCTTAACTATTGCCTACACTACCGTTATCGGTGAAACTTTCTATCCACTTCGCTACCCTTACACACTTGTCTACCTCCAATACTTCGAAATACAAATTTCTCTTCTTCCTAGGTAATGCAGCACATGATTTCTCCTTAGCATTGCATTTGAAGTTATAATTTTTAAGATCTTAGGAAATGAGAAGTATTTCTTTTATAAATACACATGCTTCTTGTATTTTACACGTCGTCCAATTTCTAATTTTAAAATTTGAATTAGATTTTAAATATTAAGTTTAAAAACCTTTGGCACTCCTTATTAATTTAAATTAAAATTTTAATCAAGAATTAAAATATTTCAATTTAAATTAAATCTTTTGCAAACTATTCATGGGTCTTTTCAACTTGAACCTTATTTTTCTTCACCTTGTTATTTGTCCTGAAATATTATAATATAAAACATTATAATATTATTATCCTTCCTTGGATCTTCAAGCTATTAGGCCACCTTAGGGATATAATATTCAAAATATATAATATACCCTATTTCTTTTAACCATTTCATTGTATTTTGTAAAAACCACTTGATGTCCTTAATGATGACAAAATTGAAACAATACTCTCTTGACATCAATGATAACAAAACTACTCAAATTTTCCAACAGTTTTTACGAAGTTGTCTGCTTATGACAAACTTCTTTATGAGGCTTATTTTTCACTTGATGAGCTTCATAATGATCTTATGACCATGTCAGATGAAAATTCCCCTGGTCTTGATGGCTTCCCATGTGAATTTTATAAAGCCACTTGGAAGTTTACTGGGCCTGATCTGCTCAATGTCTATAATGAAGCATTAGCCAATAATTCTTTGGGCAGTATTATTAATCATCGAAACATTAAATTTATTTCTAAAGTGAGTAATCTTGAGCTTATCACCAGTTGGTGATATATTACTCTGCTTAATGTCTTACAATATTTTGGCTAAATCTTTAGCTCTCCATATTCACAATATTCTCCCTGTGATTATCAGACCAGAGCAAATGGGCTTCATTAAAGAGCGTTACATCTTAGATAATTTTATTGTTGTCTAGGAAGGTTTTGAATGGGCTCGTATCTCTGGCAAAAAGCCCATTTTACTTAAACTAGACTTTGAGAAATCTTATGATCGTATTGAGTGGCCTTTCATTCTTTCCATGCTCCAAGCTCTCGAATTTGGCCCTTTTTTAATCAGGATTTTTAGTATGTTGTTTGCTGATGCTTCAACTTATCTTACTATTAATGGACTTAGGTCAAAGAATTTTGGTTTATTTTGTTCTATTCACCAAGGTTGTCCTTTGGCCCCTTCACTTTACATCTTTGTTACTAAATATTTTGGTTATCTTCTTGCCAATCAAGAGTCTAAGGGGTTGATCAAAGATATTCTTTTTCCTGATATGTCCACCCAACTTATTAATGGGCACTTTGTAGATGATTATTTTCTCACTATCAATGAGGATGAGATTTCAGTTTCAACTACTTTGGTTTATTTGGACACATTTTGTAAGGCCTCAGGATCCAAATATCAAATGGTATAAGTCCCTTTGTTTTTGTCTTGCTTCTTCTTCTATGCTTGTTTGGCTTAGATATTTTTCATGGCATTGGATTCAAAGGGGTGAGTGTTTTAAGTTCTTAAGAATACCCTTTGCTTTTGATAGCTCACCCTTCGAACTCTAGCAGTATGTCATTGACATAATTGAAAAGAAGATTTCTTTTTGGATCTCGCATCCCCTCTCTCTTACTAGCAAGTTTTAGGTTTGCACAAAATTTCTTGTTGTCGCCCATGTTTATTACTCTTCCTTTTGGGCCCCCTCTAAGAATTCTTATAATAAGTTGGCGAGACTTCTTAGGGATTTTATTTGGGCCAAGGGAAATAATTCACGTGGTTTTCATCAATTTGTTTGGGATATTTGTTGTACACCTACTTATAAGAATGGAATGGGTATCATTGACATTTACAGGTAAAGCATTTATCTGTGTGGTAAGTGGGTGGTTAAAGCTATTGAAGGCCCTAAAGCTTGGAATCTTTTGATTTGTCATTGTATTTCTTCAGGACTACCTTATGGGTCCAAAGCTAGGGTTAAAGCTATTGAAGATCCTTTTTTCAGAGTGATTTGCGGAGCGGAGCGACTTTCAGGATTCCCACGGTTAGTGGGTGGTTGGTGGGTGTGGGTGGTTTAGCCCACGGTGTTGTGCCCATTGTATTCTAATACCACATAGTGGTTTAGGGTTGGAAGAGTTTCCTTTATATTTATTGTAATGTCCCATTTTCTAGCAAGGAAGAGAATAATAATATCAAGGAGGTGTGGCTCTTGTTTTGCTGGAGTAGCCCATATCGGGTGAACCAGGGTAAATCTCGTGTGTTATATGTGCATTGTGTGGTGTCATTTCTTCTAAGTTGTTTATTTCTGCATTATTTTTGGAATAAGTTTTTGTAAATATCTTCATGTTTTAACTCCTTCTCAAAGTGTTTTGGTTTGGAAAGAATACTTGTGTTGTTATATGAGGTGGAGATAAAAGGATTGATTTCATGAGCATTGTTGGAAATATATGTGCTAGAGTTTGAGAATAAAGTATGCATTATTGTTGAATGGTTGTGGAAATATATGTGCTTGGGTTTGAGAACAAGTTGTGCTTCATTATTGAAAGTTTTGGAAACACATGAGCTATGGTTTGTGAACAAGTTGTGCATCATTGTTAAATGGATTTTTGAAGAATTTCGGCATTGGTTTGAGTGACATTGGAAGTGAATGTGCAAGTGTTAGAAATAATATTCGTGAAGCAAATGTGTGTATCAGTTTTGATTGTGGGAAATACATAAGAAGGTCAGTTAACAAAGTACTAGACTAGAGCTACCATTAAAATGAAATAAATACGAGATATGTGAATGTAAAGAACATATTGGGTATTTAATAGTACATATCATTCTCTATATGTTTAAGAGGTTAAACAAATTTTAGGTAGAATATGTCTAAACTACTTTAGTCAAGGAAAGCACTTTTGGGAATGATATATGAAATTGTTTGTATGTAAAAATTGGGAATGTTTGAGTAGTTTCTATGAGGAGGATCGAAGTAGATTTGAGTATGTGTTATGATTAGATTTGAGTGTGTTATGAGCAAATTTGGGTATGTGTTATGAGCATATTTGAGCATGTGTTATGAGCAATTTTTGAGCATGTGTTAGAGAAAATTTGGGTAGATTTGAGCAAGTCTTGTGAGAATACTTGAAGCAGGTTTGAGGTATATTTGAGCAAGTCTTATGATAAGACTTAAAGCAGGTTTGGGCAAGAGTTGAGAGCAGATTTGAGCAAGCCTTATGAGTAGTCTTGGTGTAGATTTGGGTAGATTTATGAGCAGGTTTTGTTGCTGATTTGAGAAAGCCTTGTGAGTAGGCTTGGTGAAGATTGAAATGTTGAGTTGAGCAAATTTTATTGCAGATTTGAGCAAGCCTTATGTGAAGGCTTGGAGAAATTATTGAGTAGATTATTGAGCTGGTTTTAGAGCATACCAGAGCTGAGAGGAGAGGTTTCTCCTATGGATAAATTTCCACAAACCAAAGTTGAGGGGATAGAGTTCTCTTATGGATAGAGGTCTATGAACCAGAGTTTAGGGGATAGATTTCTCCTGTGGATAGAGGTCCACGAACCAGAGTTGATGGGATATATTTCTCCTATGGATAAAGGTCCATGAACAATAGTTGAGGGGATAGAGTTCTCTTGTGGATAGAGGTCCACAAACCAGAGTTGAGGGGATAGAGTTCTCCTATGGATATAGGTCCACGAACTAGTGTTGAGGGGATATAGTTCTCTTGTGGATAGAGATCCACAAACTTGAGCATAGGGGATTGATATCTCCTTTGGACAAAGGTCCATAAACATTGTAATAGGGATTTGGTTCTCAAGAGATTTGTTAAGAAAATTTAGAAGGATTTTCTTCGTGGATGTAACCCATGTTGGGTGATCCATGTTAAATCTATGTCTCTCTTATGTGTGATGATATGTGCATGATTTTCTACTGCTATTGATGGTATTGGTTAACACTGCTTTGGAAAGATATTACATTTGATAAATTGGATAATATTATTTTGGAAAGAAAAGCAAAATTTTATCTTATACTGTTCACCCCCCTCTCAGTATAATCTTGTGTTCTTCATTTTAAACTAATAAATTACTTGATAAATACTACCAATATTATATTTATTTTAATAAGCTATATGTGGATTCTATTAGGGGATATTGCCATCGAAATACCAAAGTTATATTTTTGTTAAATCAATTAATGTTAGAGAATATTACATTATTTGGTACATGCCAATGTACCACCTTGGTACATCATTGTAAATATTAGATTAGGAGTGTATCCTAGATTAATGAGTGAGTTAATATTTTATGTAATATAATAATGTGCAAGAAATGCACAAGTGTCATGTAAATATGTGTTCAAGTGTTATGAGTGTAAATGTGCACAAGTATCCAATATTGAAGTGTGCACATGTGTCCTTAGAATAGGAAAGTGAAGAGTTTCAAAGAAGAGTGGATAGCAAGAGTGCAGCATATGAGGAGTCACATACAATTATATATTCATGACAAAGCATTGTAATTGTTTTTTTTTTTTAATTTACATGGTGGAATCGGTAGCCGCCACGAATCCGGGTAGGCTGTCCAACTTTTTATGGCCGCCACAGTATTCTACGTTGTCCGCCCTAGAAGCCACCACACAGATCTTCATGCAGTATGCCCCTATAACCACCATGCCACAATCATTTTAAACCTTTTACGCCACTGAAAGCACCAGGAAAGGGACAAGCGTTCATTCCGATGAGGCCCAAGATTTGAACCTTGGACCTCCGCCCCCATTATAGGGTTTGGATGAACCAATTGGTCTACACCTCGGACCCCAAAGCATTGTAATTGTTAGAAAGTTGAGTTCTTTGTTTGTCATTGATGTCAAAAGTACATAGTCATTGATGGCAAAGTTTAATGTGCTATGAAAGCAAGGCAAGGTTCTCTCCAAAGCATTTGGAACCATGAGTTCTAAGTAAATGTATAAAAGGTTTGAAGGCCCAAGTTTAAGTCTATGTGCAAATAAAACAAGTGTCTAAGGCTAAAAGGGGACAATATTATAATATTTTAATATTATAATATCTTGGCCAAAAAGGGCCTTTTAAAAAGGAGTTTTGAAAGTGTCGTGGACAAAGGTTTCAAAAAGGAGTTAAGTGGGAAAGGACTAAGTTAATATATTATTTAACACCAAGGTTAAATAATATAAATAATTAATATTTAACACTAAGGTTAAATGGTCCGAGGTGTAGACCAATTGGTTCATCCAAACCCCATAAGGAGTGCGGAGGTCCAAGGTTCAAATCTCGGGCCTCGTCGGACTGAACCTTGTCCCTTTCCCGGTGCTTTCAGTGGCGTAAAAGGTTTAAAATGATTGTGGCATGGTGGTTATAGGGGCGGATTGTGTGAATATCTATGTGATGGCTTCTGGGGCGGACAGCGCAGAATACTATGGTGGCCATAAAAGCTGGACAGCCTGCCCGAATTCATGGCGGCTACCGATTCCACCATGTAAATTCAAAAAAAAAAAAAAAACACTAAGGTTAAATAGTAAATTAAAAAAAAAAGTAAAATTCAAATTATTATAAGATGCCAAAATTTAAATGTGCATGGAGGCATGTTTCAAAGTTGAGCCAATGTCATAATTCAAAGGGCAAAACGTATATAAAATGAAAAACATTTTGCAATGCCAAAGTTAATTTTCATCACCGAAAAATATTGCCTTGTTCGCTTCATTTGGCATGTGATGGAGGCAGATAAAGCATTTGCAGATTTTAAGGGCAACATAGAGTTAAGACAGAGGGTGCTCGATTCCATCCAACATGGGTGGATAGGTTAGTTGGTAAGCTTGGCTTGCGTAGCACATGGCAGGTGGTAGGTTCAACATTCGAATAATGCAGAGTCCTTTTTGCTTGGTCGAGGGTTTTGCACCAGTTTTAATGGAGAAGTAGGAGCACATGCTCTTTTGGACTTGTGTGAGCGGCTAGCCCAAATGGTGTTCGCCCTTGTGGTAGGGCGCAGGGCCAGCGAGGTTGCGAGTTCGAGTAGCGACGGTAGTGCTTGGGAATTTTTTTTTTATAAGGTATGCATATGATGATTAACTTTGGGAGTCATAAGGGTTAAGGTTATAAAGTTTGAATTTACACTTAGGGAGTTATAAAGGTGTAATTCAATAAATTTTGAGAGTGTTTTATATAGTTTAATTTTTGCAAAGTGAATAAATGAAAATATGTTTTGCATGAAATAATAGGAGTAATAAGGTGTTACAATGGTTTGATATTTTATTGTAATGCTTGCATGGTGAAAGTGAGTTTGAAGGTTTTTGATAATTATTAATTCCCTATAATTTGAGAAGGAAATTCATGTGGATGGATTTTAGAAAGTATTTGGCTATCTAACCCTTGAAGTGGTACTAGAAAAATTAGTTGTCTGTGAGACAAGTTTTGAAGACATATCTCCATCAGAGCAAAATAATAGATATGGGCACATCATTATTTTATTAATATGTTTGTTTGATTAAATTTTTCTGGAACATAAGGTGGAGATAAAAGGGTTGTTTGATAAGCATTGTTGAAAATATTTGAGTTAGGGTTGAAGACAAGTTAGTACATCTTTGTGAAACTTTTTGAACATTGGTTTAAGAGATATTGATAGCAATTGTAAAAGTGTTTGAGATAAATTTTGTGAGAGAAAATTGTGCATTAGTGTGAATGATATTAGAGAGAAAATTTGCAAGAAAGATAGACCAATTTTGTGGAACAAGTTATACATTGTTTTGAGTTTATTTGAAAGGGATTTTGCAAGAGATAGAGATTGGATTAGTGGAATATAATATTTGTGAGTGTGAAGAATATATTGATGTTGTGATAGAGGATATCATTCTCTATATGTTCCAGAGGTTAAACGAATTCTAAGTAGAATTTTTTTGTGTGAAGAAAGCTTTTTGAAAGAGATTTAAGTTGTGTTTTGTATGCAATATTTGGAGTTATTTGAGCAGGTTTTGTGAGTATCATTGAAGGAAGTTTTGAGAAAGTCTTTTGAGAAGGCTTGAAGGTAGATTTGAGCAAGTCTTTTGAGAAGGCTTGAAGGCAGATTTGAGCAAGTCTTTTAAGAAGGCTTGAAGGCAGATTTGAGCAAGTCTTTTGAGAAGACTTGGAGGTAGATTTGAGCAAGTCTTTTGAGAAGGCTTGAAGGTAGATTTGAGCAAGTCCTTTAAGAAGGATTGAAGGCAAATTTGAGCAAGTCTTTTGAGAAGTCTTGAAGGCAGATTTGAGGAAGTCTTATGAAGACTTGAAACAACATTGAGAGTAGGTATGATTGTTGATTGAAGAACACAAGCTTATACTGAGAGGGGGGGTGAACAGTATAAGACCACTTTTTCAATTTGCTTTAAAATCAACTTTCAAAATAGTATAATGTAGTGTATAGATAGCAGTAATAACAACAGTAATCAAAGCAATGCACAACACACCATCCACAAAGCGACACAACAATTTACGTGGTTCACCCAATGTGGGCTACTCCACGGATAAAACTTTTATCTAAAAGTTATATCACAGTTCTTTGGGAAACCTTCCCAATTACAAATTTTATGGGCACCAACCCAAAGGAGACACCTTACCCTAGCTCTGCTCTTAGTGGTGATCCTCTAGAGGACCTCTACCTCCTCTGCCCTTAGCAAGTGGAACTCTATCCACAGAAGACACCTATCTTCCCTGCTCTGGCTGGAGATCTTTGTCCTCAACTCTATCACTGGAAAGTTGTTCCTCAAATTTGTACCAAACACAGTCCTTCGATCTAGCACAAATTTGTCCTCTTCCTCTGTTATTTTTTGTTACAGTCGCACTTGGTCGAAACCAACTTTTCACTGTCTATGCAAACACAGCAGCACTCGATCAACTTATGCACTTCTACCAAAACACATTAGTGCAGTCTTTGCACATTCAATGCAAACACAGCAGCACAGTCTTCGCACTCTTTGCTCAAACACTGTAGCATAGTTGTCACACACTCTGCACAAAAATAGTAGCATAGTCATTGCACACTCTACGCAAACACAGCAGTCGATCAGAATTCCACTTATGCACCTCTATGATCGAACTTCTCCCTACACTCTATCTGTGCAAATCGCACTTCGAACACACACTTGATCGATTGCAAAACTCTTCAAGCAGCCCTCCTTTTATACACACAATCTCAAGATTAAAACCTTGGTCTTAGTCAGCTGTTTACCCTTCAACCATGTCGGCTGCAAAACCCTATGCTGTGTCGGCCTAGATATAACTTTGTCGGCTTCAATGCCTCCCTGTAGCTTTTGGCACGAAACTTCAACATGTCGTGATATCGCGACACCTTTGCTTGTCGTACACCTTCGATTGCTTGCTATTGCGAAATCGTGACACTTTTTGCCTTTGTCAGCCTTGACTTCATCCTTATCACGAAATCGTGACACATCTAACTTTTGCTGACGTCATCTACAACTCTGTCACAAAATCGTGACCCTTCTTGCTTCTTCAACCTTTTCTCGGTTTGCACCAGCGAAAATGGAACATGTCGTGAAATCATGACGCTTTCGCTGCCTTAAGCTCTTTTCTGCCATATGCCCACGAAACTGGAACATGTCACGAAATCATGATGCTTTTTTCTACAAAGCCTTCCTCTTTGCTTTTGTCACAAAATCGTGACACTTCTCCTATAGAAGACCTGCTTCCAGTTTCTGTCACAAAATCGTGACACTTTCTCCAACTAAACGTTGCCAACTCAACCTGTCACAAAATCGTGATACTTTTTGCAACTTACTACTGCCATCTCAACCTGTCATGAAATCGCGACACTTTCTGCATCCGTACAACTTCTTTGTAGCCTGTCGCAAAATCGTGACACTTTTTGTTTCAGACTCTTCCTTTTGCTGCATGTCGTGAAATCGCGACAGTTCTTTCTTCAAGCTTTTCAGCATGTCACAAAATCATGACAGTCCTTACTTTGATTTTTGTAGCTTGTCACGAAGTCGCAACAGTCCTCACTTTGTCTTCTGCAGCATGTCATGAAATCGTGACACTTTTCCTTTTGGACTCTCTCTCCTGCAACATGTCACGAAATCGCGACACTTTCTCGTCCGAACAACTTTCCTAGCAATGTGTCACCAAATCGCAACACTTTTCTTTCTTTGCCTTCCTGCACTTTTCGAGACGCGAAAATGCGACATGTCACGAAATCGTGACACTTTCCATTTTTCTCTGCTTCTCTGCCAACATGTCACGAAATCGCGACAATTTTTCTAGCTACATCTCTGTCTTCCAACATGTCACGAAATCGTGACAATTTTGCCAGAACTTTCTCTCTCCTCAAACATGTCACGAAATTGTGACAGTTTTTCCAGCACTCTCTCTTTTCTCAAACATGTCACGAAATCGTGACAATTTTTCCAGCCGCCTGCATACTTTTTCTTGTCTTTTTCTTGATCTTTTGCAACTGGGCTACTAAGGACTTCTTGGAAACTTACTGATCATGCTCTGGATAATATTCAACAGAACAAATTCCTTGACAACAAATCAAATTACTTCAAGAACTTCTTTGACATCAATGACAACTACTATACTTGAGCAAAGGCAATGTACCCAAGGTACCCAAAATTGCCAACAATCTCCCCCTTTGTCATTGATGGCAAACCTTTTCTAAAAGCACATATTCAAGAGCCAAAATTGAAAGCAATATGAGCTGACTACTGATAATATTTCTTTGAAGTTTTTCTCCCCCTGACTTGAAGCTCTCCCCCTTACTCATATTTCTCCCCCTGACTTGAAGCTCTCCCCCTTACTCATATTTCTCCCCCATACTCAAATCTCTCCCCTTTTGTTATCAATGGCAAAGGGTCACCTTTGGGGCTCGGTACTAAGAATGAGATTCTTAGCTTAGTCCCTCCCCCACCTCTTGATGAGGTGATTAAAACAGGGGTGGTAATAAAACTCCCATTAGGCACTCATCATCATCAGTGTCTACAATTTCTTTGTCGGGCCTTCTCTTGATATCTTTGTCCATATTTTTGTTTTTGTCACTTTTCTTGTTCTTGTTCTCATCCCTATTTTTGTCCACGCCTTGATCCACGGACCTGTTCATATTACTTTTCCTGTTATTGTACTTTGGCAGTTCAGTTTTGCACTGTCTAGCTGTGTGACCTGCATTGTTGCATTTATAACAAGTAACACTGTAATTTCTTTTAGACATATCTGTTCTTTGAATCCGCCTGTTATAACTAACCGTGAACTTGTTATTAGCCTTGTAGACAAATGCATTATGCTCAAACTGATTACAAGAGCAGCAGTACCCTTGGAATAAATTAGCACTTCTAAAATTGTTGTTAACCTTCTTCATTTGAGACATGCAATGTACAGTCGTGTGACCAAATCTGTGACAAGAAAAACATCTGCCATAAAATATTCTTTTAATCAACCTTTTGGGTCCCGAAAACTTCTTCTTCGCATTCAGAATTTTGTTTTCTGTTTCTATGCATCTATCACTTACGGACTCTTTTTTTGAAAAACTCTCTTCATCAGAACTCTCCTCATTTTGAAATTTCTTACTGGATTCCCCAATCTGTTCCTTGTGTGGCTTGAAAAAACCAAGACCCATTTTATCTATTGTTTTTCTTTGACCTTTGATAAGAGATTTAACCTTTTTGGAGCTTTCTTGAAACCTGTACAGCTTATCTTTGTAATCTTTATTTTCCTCTTTCAAGGCAGCCATTTTCTGTTCTAATTCACTATACTCAAACATCTTAGATTCTAACTCATTCTTGAGTTCTTGTGTCTTAGCCATAGATATGTCAAGACTTTCTATGAGTTCATCTCTCTCCATACAACATTCATCTAACTTATCCTTGAGTCTAGCATTCTTCTTTATTTCCTTTTTCAAAACACTAAAAGCATTAGTAAGTTCACATTCAAGATCCTCTATTTGATTGCATTTTGAATTATCAAGGCCTTTTTCAGATTTCTTATCACTAGAGGTGCTACCCTTTTCAAAAACCATACATGCATCTTCCTTATCATTTTTTGAAGCATCCTCATACATACTAGCAACCAATTCATTATTTGTCCAATTATCCTCAAGGTGCCCAAAATTTCCACATCTAAAACATTTCATGACAATGAATTTATGTTTCGGTTCTTCCTCCTTTTCTGAAATGAACAGCATCTCATTTTCATTATCACTATAAGAACTTTCACTATCACTGCTAGAACACTTACTTGCTTTGTCTAGGTAGAGGCTCTTCTTGTTCTTGTGTGAATGCCTCTTTCCTTGATTGTTGTGCTCATATTTGTTCTTTCTATAATACATGTGCTTTTCAGAATCCTTGCTCTTAACATCCTGTATATCTTCATCACTTTCATTCTTTGAAACAGTACAGTCAGTAGCATAATGACCAAACTTTCCACAGTTGAAACACCTTATGTTTTTCTTGATTTTGTGTTTTCTATAGAACTTGCCTTTCTTGCTGTAATATGCCTCTTCATCACTAGAAGACTCATCACTCTCTTGAATCTGTTTTCCCATTTCTTGGTAACTTTGAAAGCTACATCTTTCTTGACATCAAATTTCACTTGAGTTCTTAGCTCAAATGCTACAAGAATACTATGGAGCTCATCCTTTTTCAATTTATCTAAATCTTTAGCTTCCTCAATAGCAAAAATATTTTCACTAAATCTATTAGGAAGGGATCTTAAAATCTTATCACACACATCATTTTCAGCAAGCTCAAGACCTAGGTCTTTCATGGATTTAACAACCTCATCCATACGAAGCATGTAGTCACTAATATTTTCATCATCATTCATTTTGAGTTGTTCAAACATACCTTTAAAATGTCTCAATTTGGCCTTTTGGACATTTGCATCACCTGTATGAACCACCTGCAATTGTTTCCACATTTCACTAGCTATCTTGCAGTGAATAACTTTTGTGAGATCTGCTTTCTGTAAGCCTCTCAGGATTGCATTCATGGCTTTTGAATTGTTGTGAAGCATGAGACTGTATTCTTTGGTATAAGGACCATGTTCAGGAATAGTGTATTCATCTTCAATCACTTCCCATACCTCATTACCAAGTGCCATTAGATAAACTCTCATTCTTGCACTCCACAGACCGAAATCTGATCCATAAAGAATAGGTGTTGCATTGCCACTCGAAAAATCCATTATGTTCTTAACCAGTTCTTCCTTTCGACTGTTAAATCTTTCCGAAGGAACCCACTCTGATACCAATTGAAGAACACAAGCTTATACTGAGAGGGGGGGGTGAACAGTATAAGACCACTTTTTCAATTTGCTTTAAAATCAACTTTCAAAACAGTATAATGCAGTGTATAGATAGCAGTAATAATAGCAATAATCAAAGCAATGCACAACACACCATCCACAAAGCGACACAACAATTTACGTGGTTCACCCAATGTGGGCTACTCCACGGATAAAACTTTTATCTAAAAGTTATATCACAGTTCTTTGGGAAACCTTCTCAATTACAAATTTTATGGGCACCAACCCAAAGGAGACACCTTCCCCTAGCTCTGCTCTTAGTGGTGATCCTCTAGAGGACCTCTACCTCCTCTGCCCTTAGCAAGTGGAACTCTATCCATAGAAGACACCTGTCTTCCCTACTCTGGCTGGAGATCTCTATCCTCAACTCTATCACTGCAAAGCCGTTCCTCAAATTCGCACCAAACACAGTCCTTCGGTCTAGAACAAATTTTTCCTCTTCCTCTGTTCTTTTCTGTTACAGCCGCACTTGGTTGAAACCAACTTTTCACTGTCTACACAAACACAGCAGCACTCGATCAACTTATGCACTTTTACCAAAACACAATTGCGCAGTCTTCGCACATTCAGCGCAAACACAGTAGCACAGTCTTCGCACTCTTTGCTCAAACACTGTAGCACAGTTGTCACACACTTTGCACAAACATAGTAGCATAGTCATTGCACACTCTACGCAAACACAACAGTCGATCAGATTTCCACTTATGCACCTCTGCGATTGAACTTCTCCCTGCACTTTATCTATGCAAATCACACTTCGAACGCACACTTGATCGATTGCAAAACTCTTCAAGCATTCCTCCTTTTATACACACAATCTCAAGATTAAAACCTTGGTCTTAGTCAGCTATTTACCCTTCAACCACGTCGGCTGCAAAACCCTACGCTGTGTTGGCCTAGATATAACTTTGTCGGCTTCACTGCCTCCCTGTAGCTTCTGGCACGAAACTTCAACATGTCGCGATATCGTGACACCTTTGCCTACCGTACACCTTATATTGCTTGCTATCGTGAAATCATAACACTTTTTGCCTTTGTCAGCCTTGACTTCATCCTTGTCATGAAATCATGACACATCTAACTTTTGCTGATGTCATCTGCAACTCTGTCACGAAATCGCGACCCTTCTTGCTTCTTCAACCTTTTCTCGGCTTGCACCAGTGAAAACAAAACATGTCACGAAATCGTGATGCTTTCGTTGCCTTAAGCTCTTTTCTGCCATATGCCCACGAAACTGGAACATGTCATGAAATCATGACACTTTTGTCTACAAAGCCTTCCTCTCTGCTTCTATCGTGAAATCATGACACTTCTCCTATAGAAGACCTGCTTCCAGTTTCTGTCACAAAATCATGACACTTTCTCCAACCGAACGCTGCCAACTCAACCTGTCTCAAAATCATGACACTTTCTGCAACTTACTACTGCCATCTCAACCTGTCATGAAATCATGACACTTTCTATATCCGTACAACTTCTTTGTAGCCTATCGCGAAATCATGACACTTTTTGTTTCAGACTCTTCCTTTTGTTGCATGTTGCGAAATCACGACAGTTCTTTCTTCAAGCTGTTTATCATGTCATGAAATCGTGATAGTCCTTACTTTGATTTTTGTAGCTTGTCACAAAGTTGCAATAGTCCTCACTTTGTCTTCTACAGCATGTCGCAAAATCATGACACTTTTCCTTTCGAACTCTCTCTCCTGCAACATGTCACGAAATCGTGACACTTTCTCGTCTGAACAACTTTCCTAACAATGTGTCACGAAATCGTGACACTTTTCTTTCTCTGCCTTCCTGCACTTTTCGAGACACGAAAATGCGACATGTCACGAAATCGTGACACTTTCCATTTTGCTCTGCTTCTCTGCCAACATGTCACGAAATTGCAATAGTTTTTCCAACTACGTCTCTGTCTTCCAACATGTCACGAAATCGTGATAGTTTTGCCAAAACTTTATCTCTCCTCGAACATGTCACGAAATCGTGACAGTTTTTCCAGCACTCTCTCTTTCCTCAAACATGTCGTGAAATCGTGACAGTTTTTCCAGCCGCCTGCATACTTTTTCTTACTTGTCTTTTTCTTGATCTTTTGCAACTGGGCTACTAAGGACTTCTTGGAAACTTACTGATCATGCTCTGGATAATCTTCAACAGAACAAATTCCTTGACAACAAATCAAATTACTTCAAGAACTTCTTTGACATCAATGACAACTACTATACTTGAGCAAAGGCAATGTACCCAAGGTACCCAAAATTGCCAACATTGATTTGTTCAAGATTTGTGTTAAGTCTTGGGTAAGATTTGAGATAAAATTGAGAGCAGATTTATGAGCAAAGTTAGAGTAAATTTATACTAGACTTGGGACAGATTTTGGTGTATATTTATGAGTAAAGTTAGAGCAGATTTGTGCTATACTTGGTACAAATTTTGGTGCATATTTGTAAGCAAATTCAAAGCAGATTTTTGCTAGACTTGGGATAGAGTTTGGTGCAGAATTGAGATAAAGTTGAGAGTAGGCTTTGGAGGTGACAAAGTAGAGAGGAAAAATATCTCTAGTGGATAGAGGTCCATCAACCATTGTAGTGGGAATAGAGGTCTCCTATGGAGAGAGATCTACAAGCCAGAACAGTGGAGGCATAAGTCTTATAGAAGATCACCAGCCAAAACAGAGGGGAAAGAGTTCTATGGATAGAGACCCATGAACCAGAGTAAGGGAAAAAAGTTCTCCTATGGAGTAAAATCCATGAAACAAATGGGGAGATAGAGTTCTTTTATGGAGAGAGATACATGAAATGATTTAGGAGATAGATTTCTCTTGGATCAATTTCCACAAACTAGAGCAAAGAGGAAAGAGTTCTCCTGTGGAGAGAGATCCACAAACCAGATAAAGGGGAAAAATTTCTCTCATGGAGAGAGATCCATGAATCAGAGCAAGGGGATAGAGTTATCCTATGGAGAGAGATCCACAAATTAGAGCATAGGGGATTGGTGTCTCCTTTGGACAGGGGTCCATAAACATTGTAATAGGGAATTTATTCCCAAGAGATTTGTTGAGAAAATTTAGAAGAAATATTTTCTTTGTGGAGTAGCCCACATTGGGTGAACTAAATTAAATTTGTGTCTCTCTTATGTGTGATGATTTATTCATTGATTTGATTACTGCTATTGATATTGGCATTGATAATATTGGATAATATTATTTGGGAAAGAAAATTAAAAGCTGATATTATATTCTTCACCCCCTCTCAGTATAAGCGTGTGTTCTTCAGTAATTATCATCGAACATGCATAGCTTCTTGCATGCATTAGTAGACCTTTATTCAATAGAATTTTTAGTATTTCATGAGAAATATTATGAGCATGTTTATGTGATCATTATATGAGTATTTTTGAGTTATACTATTTGATATTATATTCTAAGTTATATTTGATTTTATTATAATGCAATTTCAGTATATTTTGATCCTGTGAATAATTATCTAGTGATATTTATATTAGTATTAAGGCTTCAAAAGCTAACATTGTTATTAGAGCTATAGTAAGGTTTCTTGCACAAGATTTGTTAAGTTGTAGAAATTAAAAAAGCTAGAGTCATTCCACAGTTGCAGGAACAACTAGTGAAGATTTGGACTCAACAATAGAATGTGAAGATTAAAATATAGTAAGGATTATTTCCAATGGGTTGAAGAAAAATCAGGGAAGCTAAGGAAAGTTCCATTAGGGTGAAGAATAACAAGTGAATATTAAGGATATTTCCACTAGGTTGAAGAATAACCAGTGAAGAATAGGATTCATATTTTGAAAAATAACTCAGAAGAAATTTGGTCATTCAAGGAATAGATAACCATGTTATAATATTGGGAGAGAACCAACTCAAGAGAAAACGTTGATCATTGCCATTTTGCTTCAGATATTGGAAGAAGTTTCATATTGGATTCTTAGGTAATGCTAAAGAAAGTTATCTAAGATATTGCTACAGTGAAAAATTTATCTTCAAAAGTTGAGAAGCTTCCTACAATAGATAGATAAGACTTTCATCTTCAATTGCTTGAAGAGCAAGAGCTTTCCTCATCCAGGTATTGATTCGAGTTGAAGAAAATTATATTTTAGATAATTAGAAATAGATCTTGATAAGATATATTGAGTTTACCTATTCCAATAAATCTATTCAAAATAGAAGGTAGTCTATAATATTGATTCAGGTCTTGAAGATAAACCTTGATATTAAAATTGAAATGAGATAAAGGAGACTCATTAGAAGAAGTCTCGTTGAAGGTAGATTAAGGAGAACCTTTAGGGAAGGTCCTTGATAAAATTATTAGTGGTCCTTAGCAAGAGAAGAGATCATTAATCTAAGCTTATCATATAGAGATAGAAAACAAGCAAGAAGACTTGAAGGTAGTAGAATACCTCAAACACATAAGAAGACTTGAAGGTATTCGAAGACCTTAATTGAGCAAGAAGACTTAAAGGTAGTAAAAAGACCTCAAGGTAGTTAAAAGACTTAAGATAACAAGAAGACTTGAAGCTAACATAAAAAATAAGGTAGCATATACAATCAAAGAAAATACTAAAGAAAAACATCATAAAAGTCTATACGAACAATAAGAAAGATTGTTTTGGAAGGCAAGTATCTTGCCAAAAATTTGAAGAAAGTAAGACTGCAAGTTTGAAGAAATAAAGATTGCAAGTTTGAATAAAGTAGGATAATAAGTCTAAAGAGTTGCAAGGAATATTATAGTGAAATAGTAGACATCAAAATATTGGTAAATTTAAAGGAAAATTTGCCAACATTAATATCATATATTATATGCAATAATTACTCAGTCAAACATGTAGCAGTGCCAAGAGATGAACGTAGAAGTGTTTTACCTCAAGTAAAACATCTTTGGAATTCAAAGATGTGTAGAAACCAACAAATAACCACAAAGGTTTAGAAGTAATATAGGGGTTGAGTGCCAACCATAGGTGAGCATTAAACCATGGGACACAGGAAATCGAAGGTCAAACTTTGAAACGAAAAGACACAGAAGTCTAAGAGAGGTAACATCAAGCTAGGATGCATGGATAAGAAAAGTAATATAAGAGTAAGGTCTAGTTACTTAGGGAAAATCTAAGTCATGCAACAAAATATCAATATCCATGAATATTAAAAGCCAAGTATCCAAGCTAGGCTACGTAGGACCAAGCAAGCTCTAATTACAACATAGAGAAACTCAAAAAAACAAAGCCAGGTTGGTTGATAATAATATTATAAAATATTTGAAGTTTTTTAGAAGAAGCTAGAGGAAGAAGCTACATGCATTAGGGTTTTGAGTTCTTGGTGCCATACTGCCTCTCCACTCTAGAGCGTAAGGGATGCCTCTTAGAGTATTTTTTTGTTGCTTTCACCAACTTTACTCCATCGTTTGACAAATTGAACCTCTTTTTTATGGATGAAGCTCAATCAGTAGCTCCAACTTCTGTTGATGCTACAGAAGGGAGCAATGGTGCTATAGGTGAACAAGCAACCATGGAAGTTCATTCCCAAAGTTTATCACAAGGTAATATTTCTCCTATATATTTTGTTATCCCATTGAGTGAGTTTAATACTACTTGTTCTTGGCATATGCTGGTAGGGTATTTTCAAGGTCATATCCCTGACAAGACCCTTCTTAAAAATTGGATCCAAAAATATTGGCATGGTGTCAAGGTTGATGGTATCTAGAACCTCACAAAAGGGTTTTTTTGTTTTGTTTTACTAACCTTGCGTAGGCCAAAGTTGTCCTTAGTCATTGGCTTTAGTCTATTTGTATCTCCTTGTTGATTTTTAGCCCTAGACCAAGGATTCTTTGGTCACTAATGATGTTTCCTTGTGGTTTTTGATTTGGGTTGAATTCCTTGATCTTCCTCTATCGCTCTAGATTTATTATCAGAACCTTGTGGCCCCCATTGGTGAATTTATCTATTGTGAAACAGATAAATTTTATGCCTTATGCCCTAAAAAGTATTTTTGTATCAAAGTCAATCTTTCTAAAGACCTCAGGGAGACTGTTGATGTCCAAGTTGGTGACTATAGGTTCAAGCAACATGTTGTCTACATAAACCTACCTAACACATATTACCATTGCCAATCAGCTTCCATAAGATAAAATATTATCCATTAATGGTAGACAATATTAAAGCTAAGGAGATGATTGTGGCCCTTGTTATTACTAGATCTATTCCTGCTTCCAAAGGGAGGCAAGATGAATGAAAGGTAGTCTAGAAGAAGGGTAAGAATGGAAAAAATATAAAGCCTATAATTACTCCCAGCAACTCACCTCACCTCCTTGTGTCTTTTGTGCCAATCGGGCATGGTGTGGTGATGGAGTAGCATACTACACAACCAATGGCACCTAATGTTAGGGATTCACATATGGTTGCTAATGTATCATCGAATAGTGCTTCCTTTGCCAAAATTCTTACTTCTTCTGCTCCTACTCAGTATTTAGATTCTCTATTTTTGCATATCAATGGATAGTCTTCCTCAAGCTTCATGGAACCTAAATGATATTCTGTCAATGGTAAAATATCCTATAGCCCACCACAAGGAGAATACCTAGTTCACCAGGACAAAGGTGTCAAAATATTTTTTGGAAAGTAGGCCAGGAGAATTTTCTCAGTTATATTTATGATTCTCTTTCAAACCTCAGATATGCTAAAGATATAGCCAAGCATATGAGTCTTGATCGATCTCCATGATTTTTATATCATGGAATGTCAGAGGGTTGATGGACCTAGTCCACAAATACTTGGTCCAAGATGACATTGATTTATGCTCTAGGTTTTATGATAATATTGACTTCTTTGTCTTCAAGAGATTAAGATCTCTAACTTTATTCTACAATCTAGCTTTATTCAAGGAAGGTACATCCTCTACAATATTTTGGTTGTCTAGGAGGGCATGGAATGGGCTCGGATGTCAAACCAAAATATAAATTTTATTAAGATTTATTTTGAGAAAGCTTATGATCACATTGAATGGAGATTCATTATTGTTATGCTCAAAGCTTTAGGATTCAAGCCAATTTTCATTCAGACTATTGTTATGCTATTCAAATATGCTTCAACTATTCTCAATCTAAACAATTCACAATCTAAAGTAGTGGGTATTTTTAGGTCTATTCGATAAGGGTGTCATATTTCTCCCTCTTTATATGTACTTTATGTTGAAGCCTTCAGCTATAGTTTAGCTGATCAAGCTTCTACAGGTCTTATTAAAGGAATTGCTCTTTTGAATGATCATAGACAACTTATTAATGCCCCTTTGTTTATGACTCATTTATTACTATAAGGGAAGAGGATCAATCTATTTCTAATACTATATTTTTTTTGAACACCTTTTGCACAGCCTCTGGTTCTAGCATACAATGGAGAAAGACCTCCTACTTCAGACAATCTCCATTGCCTATGCCACCTTGGATTCATGGGTATCATTGGAATTGGATCCCTTCTAGAGAAGATTTTAAGTTTCTTGGTATTCCTTTTTCTTTTCAAGGCTCTCCTACTCAGGTTTGGAATTATGTGCTTCAAAGAGTTAAAAAGAAACTTGATTTTTGGATTACTAAGAAGCTATCATTAGCAGGTAAATTTCATATTTGCTCTAAAGTTTTAGCTGCCACTCATGTATATTATTCCTCTTTCCAGGATCCTTCATAGGCTTGTTGCAAGAAGCTTGAGAAACTCCTTCAATATTTTCTTTGGAATAATTATTTTGAAACAAAGGTATTTCATAGAGTTTCCTAGGATATTTGCTATCTTTCCATAATCTGGCGAAATGGATATGTTGGACTATAGACGATAAGGTATTGCTATTTATGCTAAGTGAGTGGTCAGGTCTCTAAGGGGAGCTAAATCTTGGAAAGTTATGATTCGATATTTCATTTCTTTTGGTCTTCCCTTAAATCATAGAGCATGGAGAGGGTTGGATTTTCCCTCTCTCATTGTTGCTCTAGTTTTTATTAATATTTTTGGCTCCTTTGTTATTAAAAGTATATGAAAATATTGGTAGTAGCTCACTATTTGGATCTTTTGGAGAGGATATGGCTTTCTTAAAGGCTTATCCATCAATTCTATGAATATTTGGTGGTCCCCCGTGCTTCTTCATAAAGGTTCTCCCTTAGCTTGGGTGCAATGGATTTATGCTCAATGGTTTTTCAAAAAGGGTACTATTATAATAGCTGATTTATTTTCTCACCAGACTAGGGATTGGATCCCATGGAATGAGTTCAAATGTACCTTCAAGTTGAATGGTACGGATAAATATACGTATGATGTTTTTATTGCCCTCACCCCTTTTTCTATGTTGCACAAGATTGGTGTGCGTTCGCAACGTCCTTGGTGGTTAGACTGGAGATGGCATGTTGACACTCCTTTGCTTAATTATAAGGTACATTTGGGGTATAAATGGTTATATCCTCATATTCCTTTAGTTCCTAAGCTCAATTAGCATTGGAACTTATTTTCTACAAGGACTAGATGATTCTCTAGATTTTAGAATGTTTGGGCTACTTATGTTGAGCCCAAGCAATCTTTTTTGTGTGGAGCTTGTTGTGTCAAGGCCTTCCCTTGGGGGAATGTTTGAAGTGCCTTGGAATTCCTAATCCTAAATATCCTTTTTGTGCTTTACCTGATTCTTGTACTAACCTCTTTTGGAATTGTAGAAAGTCTAGGTAAGATTGGGAATGGGTTATTTCCTTTTTTTCCCCATTTACAACTGCAATATTTCTTGGTCCCAAGATCTTCCTGGGGACTCTTTTACTTTATCTCTCCCACTTTTTGAAGTGTGGGAGGTTTTCAAGATTATCTTGCTCTTTAATATTTGGAAGGCCCTTAACATAATTGTTTTTAAATAGTATACACCTTCTATCATATTTATTCATGCTGATAAATTAAAATTTTTCAATGACATGTGGCTACAGATATGTACTCAAGCCAAAAATGTTGATATGTATTTGGATCATATGCAAGTTCTTCTGGTGCACTGGGCCAATGCTTTGTCTGTAGCCAACCGAATCCCCCAAAAGTGCTCTTCTTAGAAGTATTTTTGATCTCGCTCTCACTACTGGCCTCTGTAATATGCAATAATTTCTCTCATAGGATAGGCACTGGTCCCAGCCCTCACCAATCAGGAAGTAGCCTAATATTGACATTGCTTTTTAATCCTGCCAGGTTGATGGATAGGATGATGTTCAACCAATTTCACTTGGGCCAGTTGTTGGTTGGATCGACATGGGTTCTGAAGGCCTTAAACGCGATCCAGAGGGGTGGATTCCCATCCCATAATCACTAGCATTTTATGCAGAACACATTACCGCATATGATATACTTTCTTTGATGATCATCAATGATCATGATTGGTAAACTTATATATTTTTGATGGCTTTGTTTACTAACCCTTTTAAATGAGGGTTAGTTTGATTCCCCAGGGGGTGTGTTAACCCACCCACTTTTTTATTGTAAAACAATTTATCTTAATTAATATAAATATGTTTTTCATCAAAAAAACAAATCCAAGCACTATATAGAAGTCGAGTATAGGGACATGAGCCAAGGAGCTAGAGACAAAGGTCTAGTAGTGAGTCAAATATCAAGGATACCAAGGGTCAAGTGATGTAATATAGAAGGTTACGATTCGAGGGTTATGCAATATAGAGTAAAGTCAAGCTACAAAGCATAGGAGATCAGAGTCAACATTATTTGAGTGTAGTCCAAAAGGAAGTGAAAGTGCCAAATCCACCAAAGAAAAAATTAATCAAAGTGACATCATAGGCATCGTTCGAGTGTAATCTAAGAGGAAGTGGAAGCATACAAGTATAGAAGAAGGTAAGCATAATAGAAGACACCAACTGAAGAATCCAAGCATCATAGGATAATATAGCACCATCTACAGGTAGTTGTAGAAGCAAACAAGCATCATTCAAAGGGAATCATAGAATTTAAGCATTGTACCACAGGAAGTTTGAAAAGTGAAGCACTTTGGAGCACCTTCTACAAGTCAAGCTAAATATATCAAGGAAACTTTATGCTACACCAAATATTGCAAGTGAATGCAATCACCATGTAAAATGTGGTAGTTGAAATTCTCTTTAATCATTTTTGTCTAAGAATAACATCACCGTTGAATTCCACATTAGGAAAAGCGAAACGGTAGATAAGGTGAACATTTTTCCATAACACCCCAGGTTAGAGAAACCTAAACATTGAAGTGCCACATTGAGGACATTGGAAAATTCATGAGCAAGGGAATAATTTCAAACTAGAACACTATTTTAAGGTCATAATAGCATCAGAAGCATCATCTTTCAAGCATCAATGAAATACCCTCAATCAGTCAACAAGAGCACCAAGTGCAAGATGTCAGAGTGCACAGGTATATTCTAAGGTTTCAAAGCTTATTAATTTTGAAATCTAATTTTTGACCTAAGGATAAATGGAGAGATAAGGAATAATTGATTTCATAAGGTTTTATTAAAGTTATTTGAGAAGTTTTACTAAAGTTTTTGAGGATATTATTTTTAATATTTTTTTTTATATACAAAAGCTCATAGAATTTTTGCAAATTATTTAATTTTGGAGAGATAAGGAAGTCTACTTCAAATTTAGGAATATTATATTTGCAAAATTCTTATTTTCTAGTTTCTAATTAATTAGGGAGACATAAGGAATTCAACATCATAGGTTTTTGAAAATTTAGAAACTTAGAAATCTATCATTCAAAACCTAGGGAGACATAAGGTAGACTACATCAAAGGATATTCATGGATGAAATTGTTAAGAATGCATCTTATGAGGATAGTGAAGACATGTTGCATGCACTTAAGTCTTATTCTCAAAAACTAAATGAAGAGAAGAAAGCACCAAAATGGCTTAGAAATACAATTGAGGATGCAATAATATTTTATAATAATCAAGTAGACATACCATTGAATCTTGTTACTATAGATCCAACTTCAAAAATAGAGTTCTCTAGAAATGTCAAAAACCTTCATCATCTACAACATATATACAAAGAAAATAAATATAGAATAGCTTCAGAAGTACACAAGTGGTTATATTGTTTTATCAAGGAAGTGAAGATAGCTTCCAGATGTGCTTATTGCAATAGGACTAGTCATGAAAAAGCAAACTATTGGAATCTTCATCCATGTAAATATTATGGAGGAAAATATCACTCATCTATTTTTTGCTACCATAAAGACAAGTACTACAAAATATTTGAAAAGTCATTAATATTCAGATTAGATTATCTTTTTCAAGTTCTCATTTCTGAAGCATTTACTAACAATGAATTTAAGGATGGAATTTCTAAATAACAGGAAGGAAAATCATACAAAGAACTAGGGAAAAAATTAATTTAATTAATGATTCAATTTGACTTGTAATATAATGAGATATCTTGTTCAACAAGGCTACTTAGAGAAGGCTCAAGGACTATGACCATATCAAATATGTTGGGTAAATCCAAAATTCAAGATGATGAAAATGAGAGGACAACAACATGTTGCACTACAAAGCTATATGCAAATTAAAGAAGAAAATGATGAATAAAATCAAGAAGAAACTAAATCACGTCAAGATCAAATCTATTACAAAGTCACATTAAGGATGAAGATTGTATTGAAGACAAATTCTTCAATAATTAATAATGTAATACAGGAGGTGTTAGAGAATATTACATTATTTTGTACAAGCCAATGTACCACTTTGGTACATCATTGTAAATATTAGATTAGGAGTGTGTCCTAGAGTATTAAGTGAGTTAATATTTTATGTAATGTAATAATATGTAGGAAATGCACAAGTGTCGTATAAATATATGTGCAAGTGTTATGAGTGTAAATATGCACAAGTGTTCAATATATAAGTGTGCACATGTGTCCTTAGAATAGGAAAGTGAAGAGTTGCAAAGGAGTTAAGATCAAGAGTGCAGCATATGAGGAGTCAAATATAATTATATATTCATGAAAAAACATTGTAATTATCATTAAACATTCATAGCTTCTTGCACGCATTAGTAGACCTTTGTTCAATAACATTTTTAGTATTTCATGAGCAATATTGTGAGCATGTTTGTGTGATCATTTTGTGAGTATTTCTAAGTTATTCTATTTGATATTATATTCCGAGTTAATATATTTGATTCTATTATATTGCAACTTCATTATATTTGATCCTATGAATAATTATCCTATGAGATTTATATTAGTATTAAGGCTTCAAAAGCTAACAATTAAACCATATCTAGCTTGTCTTTTTATCAAATATAGTTTTCATTTCCTTTTCTATAAAATATATTCTTAATGTTCCTACAAGTGCTATGTTTCTCCAATCAACTCCTTGACATCATTTTGATTAAGATAAAATATCACACGACCAATTGCCTTATAAAATTTGTATTCACCAAGACAAAGATCAGTGCCATGATTGGCTAAATTGTCTACTATGTGATCTCTAGATATGCTCACATTTTTAAGATATTACCTCCAATATTAGAGAAGAACATCAACAATGATATTTTTTTCCTATTCCCAAATTCATTTTTTCTGATAACATTAATGATAATATGTGAATCTCCCTTAATTTAAATATGTTTTCATCCTTTTTCAATTGTGATTTCAATCCCTTGAAGTGTCCTAGCCTCTAAATAGTTGTTAATTGAATGTTCATATGATTCTAAGTAAGTGAGTACAATTTTGCCTTTATTATTTCAAAAAATACCACCTCCATTGGATTTTCTTGAATTTCCTTTGGAAACGACAACAAAATTAATTTTGATAAACCCAGTTTCTAGACATTTCCATTTTACCATAGATTGAAGCATATTCTTTGTTTTATTATCATTATCAGAGATGACTTTTCCATGTATATTCAAATCCTATAACCAGGTGTTTAGCATATTTTTTCTACACTTGAGACTTCCCATGATGAGCACCATATCTATAAATATTTTGTAAGAGAGACAATAATACAATTTTATACTTGAACATAATTTTGAGTTTTATTTTTAAAATTATATTTTTCATTCAAGCCATAAATTCCAATAAATAATGGCATGACTAGTTCTCCATAGAATGGATAATGCTTTAGCTTTGAAATAATTTATCAATTATTTTATCAACTCTTTCAATGTTGATGGTGTTAGAGATATTAGGGACAAATTCACAAAATCCATAATATTGGTATAATTCCCCAAAAAAACATTAAATACCCCACATAAGCCCCCTTGGTCATCATATGACCACCCATTATAAACCCTAGTCAACCCTAGGTCAATCTAAACCATTAATCACCCTAAACCCTAGTTCAATCTAACCCTAGGTCTACCACACCCTTCTTCCTATGTGTTGGTCACGAATATACCACAGGAAAGGATTTTCTATGTCTATGCACCCTAGACCCGACCAACATTGAAAGGCTAAGAGAAAGAAATGTCTCCCAGACCAATCTCTAGAGAGGTCTGGTTCCCTTACTATTTCTAAGCTTGATTAAGACTAAAGTTACTGGAAAGGAATTATAAATGTGCAGAAAGAAACGGGAAATACATGAAAGAGACGAGAAATATGGCCACAAGACGAACTTATATGATCAGGGAAAGAAACTCAGCAATAATCTAACCTCAAGCGCATAAACAGCATATAATAATAGAATACAGCATAATCCACTTACGACCTTACGCAGACAACCTTCAGGATTGCATTCTAGAACTCACTTTCTCATTTGCAATATTCAAATTCAGATACAGAATTGAAATCTAACAGCAGATTAGAAAGACAAGCATAACTGAGAAATACATGAAATAGAAGGAAATCACACAGAAAGACAAGCATAACTCCCGATCCCTCTTTCTGAGATCTACATTGATTTATATAGAAGTCTTGCTTCTTTACAACATTTAAAACTTGCAATGAACTTCTTCGAGATCTACAACATGTGCAACGAAAACAAGGAAATCATCCCCTTAAACCAGCCTCGGAGAAACCAAAAATTCAATGAAACAAGGAGTCGGTCGTCTTCATTTAATGGTCGTTCTTGAAACATGCTTGAACCATTAGAAAAATCATGAACAACAGCTTTGGATAATGGAAATCTTTAATTTTGGTGGCTTGGACACGTTCTTCTACCTTGCTCGCATTGGAAAGCAACAAAACATTTAATTTTGGAGCGCTTTTAATCATTGGAAATCGCAAAACTTCATTAGGCCGTTTGAACTGCTTTCTGGCGCGAAACTATAACAGGTCACGAAAACGTGACATGTCACGAAATCGTGACGTATTTTTGCTCCATATACTTTGTCACTTTGGAACCGCAAAAATCAACCATGTCGCAAAATCGTGACGTATTCGGCTCCTTTGGCTCCTTTGCTACCTTAGCTTGCAAAAACGCGACGCGTCGCGAAATCGCGATGTTTTGTACCATTATACTCTTTGTTTTATCTCTGGGTCGCAAAAACTAGACAAGTCACAAAATCGCTACACTATCTCCTCGCTGCTCAATCTTCTCTTCTAAGTCACGAAAATTCGACATGTCACGATTTCGCGACAATTTTCATCCACCCTGTACGGTCCTGCTTCTAACCCGCGAAAATTCGTCATGTCACGAAATCGCGACATTCTGCATAATATGGCTACCTCTTTGCTTCCTCTTCACGAAAACATGACATGTCGTGAAATCACTACAATTTTTTGCACTTGGTCCTTCCGCCCCAATATGTCGCAAAATCGCGATGACTTTCATGCCTTAAGCTTTTCTTTCCAAATCTTCCGCGATCATGCAACATGTCGCAATTTCACGACGTCTTTTGCCTTTTGCGTCTTTCTCACTATTCTATCGCGATATCGCTACGGTTTTGCTTACTATACTCTATGGCCATTATAAGTCGTGAAAATGCGACCTATCGCGATTTCGTGACAGTTTACTACGCTTCCCCCCATTGACCATTTTGACCACAAAAATCCAACACGTCGCGATATCGCGACAACCTTGCTACTTTTCTACTGTTGACTGCGTTGACCGCGATTTTGGAACACGTCGCGAAATTGCGACATTTTTTGACTTTGCTTCTCTCTCCTCAACAGACCTGCGATAACGTGACATGTCGTGATATCGCGACGGTTTTCAAACTGTGCTCTCCATGCTGCTTTTTGTCGTGATTTCACGACAGTCTTCGGACTTAGCCTTTTTTGCATCAAAACCTGTAAAGGAGTGAGAACTTCAACATCTCATGCATGAATAATCAACAATCAAAATAATGTGGCAAAAATGCCAACACTATGTAAACACACCTCCCTAGTTACCTACCCTCCATTTTAATAATATCTACACCCCTCCTTCATGAATTTAAGGATTTTAATATATATATATATATATATATATATATATATTTTTTTTTTTTTTTTTTTTCCCTTCCCTAAGTATTAAATAGGTATGGTGCATCCATACCCATTTAATACGCATGGGTGGAAAGAAGGCCTACTCACCTAACACCCATTAAAGGAGGCCTTATCCTTCTTACCACCTAGTGACCACTTCACCTCCATTTTACCTTAATTAAAAGTCTATAAAAGGAGGTCCTTTTCTACCATATCCAAAGGAGGAATTTACATACTATTACATTGCTAAAATTACTATAGACTATATTTGCAAGCATCTTAGGTATTCATATATAGGCATATCTTATGCTTCTTTTTTGCATTTTTCTCTTATGCATGTGTTGTGTTTATAGGTGTAGATTCAAGATCTACAACATTCGATTAGAGTCCAACATAAACCAACAAGGTCTTCGAATAGAAAACCATCCAATCAGGGTTTAACAGTGTCGAACGTATGGATAGGTACGTTCACTTTTGAATGTACCCCTTAGATACATTTACCCCCAAAACCCTACAACAAATCATCTACCAGGTAAGTATTATCGTTTAGATCATTTTTGACCATTTTCAGATGCATTACATTCAACTTTTGAGTCTTTGTGTTTGTTATCATAAGGGATCTAATTGAGATAGACCCTTAAATATTTATAATGATTATTGTAGGGTTGTGCAATTTTAAAGGACTGACACAACCAATAGTGGCCTACAAGTAGTAAGTCCACTCCCTCAAGGATCTCTCAAAAATCCTATTTATAGCTCTTGGGATAGATTTGTAAAAAGACACATCTCTTGTAACTCATTTTGATATCAAAGACAATGACATGTTTTCTATGAGTTCATTTTGGTGATCACGATAGGACATCCACTTGTTTAATACTTTAGCTAACTTTCTAGCAATATAAATGATATTTTTGTCATCTTTCTATGTTACAAGTTTCACAAAACCAGCATAGAACCCTCCCAAATTCTAAAATGCATCTTAGGTCCAAAAATTGCTCAAAAAAGGCCCCACACAAGGTAGGTATCAGTTTCTACACAACACTCAGCAACTCCATAGTTGCAGGTAAGTTGGGGGATGAATTTTCCCCATAGATATTTCTATCTCACTTGACCTCTTGCCTTCTTAAGCTAAACCACCTTACAAAATGATGTTTCCAAGGTGAAATTACTCACTTTCTAAATATCCTTTGTCTTGCAAAACTTAGTTTTGTACCATCTTGTAGTTTTAATTCAATAGCATAAGTTCTATTTTCCTTGGAATATATGTTATTTAAGGAAATATGAATTTTTATTTTCCATAGTTGTAGGTACCATAGAAAAGACACTTTTTGTGATACACAAACCCTTGGCAACTACAAACCTGTTGAAAAAAATCAATTATATTTTCGCGCATACAGATAGGTACGTTCAAAATCAAATATGAAGACCCATACATTCAAAAATTGGGCACACAAATCAAATTTTTTTAGACTTCCAAATAGTTTTCCAAAACTTGGAGACCACAAGTAAGCACCCAAAACCCTGTATTCCAACCATTTCATATTTTGTCCTTCAAAATCGATAAGCAAGTACTGAATTCAATTTGAAAAGCACCAAATTGCTTGGTCCATTCCCAAAATCATTCAATAACTTTACAAAATGCACCAAAAACCTCTTTGGTAACATTTCTTACTACTTTTTTAGCATAGATTTCTTTTCAAATAGCATTTTGAAATATTTCTTCATACTACTATTGTAGTGTAGTTTCCTTTTTGCATTTCAATTTCTAAAAGGAAAACCAACCACACACACTCACACATGTTGTACACATTGGTAGAGTTGGATTTCATCACCAACCACCAATTGAGATCAATGATGTTGGCTTCCACTAGAAACCATTGACTCACCCCCCTAAACACGATAGTATCCCCCTCGAGTGGTTTTCTAGACTTCATCATCGAAAATGTAGAGGGAAAAAGTTGCCCTATCACGTGTAAATTATCAAGGCTGGATCTACAAGAGAGAGCCTTGGGGTGAACCATGGGGTATTTTTTTCTCTACACTCAGTGCTAGGGGAAAAGGGTTCACCAATAATGATTCTAAGGACTCACTCCAAGTTGATGGGAATTTCAGGAATATATGATGTATTTGATTCAAGACAATCACCTAGGTTTTGGCCTTTCTAGATCTATGCTATAAAAGATAAAGGGCAATAACAAAATAAAAAATGCAAGAATACAAGAGCTAACCCTGCTATGATTCTTTATTTGAATACTTCATGAAATTAAGGTTTCAATATAAAAAATCTTTAAGCAAGGGCTCAAGAGAATATTCACAAATAGTATTAACCCTAAGTGTACACTATATGTTGTTTATCCTTCAATGCCTATAAATTAAATAAATATATTTCTATTAAATTAGATCTAAGGTTTTAAATAGAAATAGAAGGCACTTAATAAATAGCGTAAAGACTAACTGGAACACGTATCTCATCCAGTGATTTATCCTTGATTTTATCCCTTATCCAATGATATCAACAATTCCTATTTCCCTGCAAGATAATTTGACAAACACTTTAAAAATATTATTAGCATTAGGGGGGCTACTTAAGTCATTATACAACAATGCTTGGAGGCACAAAATTCAAGCCCCCTAGGTCCTTTTAGCTGACCTTTGAAAATAGAAGCAAAAATTGATCTTTGGAAGAAATCAAACATATGAAAGTACAACAGAATAATATGATAAAAACATAGAACATAATATGATACTATGCTCTAGATGTAGTTTAAAATGCAAGTATGAAGTCTGGAACAACAATTTTCCCCCAATTATAGCTCAGGAAAAATCACACCCCGCAACAAGAGATCGCGATATTGCACTGTTGGGTGCCAAACACTGGTTAATTTTTTCCTATATTTGTCACAACACTCGCATTTAATTTATCAACCTAGGAGATCATAGACTTTAGAAGTGCCACAATTGAAAATACTCACATTACCATTTCAAAGATGAATCTGATTATCTATAATTGGGGGATTTTTGTGAAATAGCGGTTGATTCGTCCACACCAAGAAAACTTAAATATAAATGAAATGCATGAAAGTAAACACACCACTCTAAAAGCAATAATACGCCTACTGTAAAAATAACACAACTTCTAAAATTATTAACTTTAATCTAGGAAACAAATGTACTACTATGCGTAATTAAATATATGAAAAACAACTAAGAAAATAGGGGAGGAATACTGGCTTGGAGTGGGCCCGAGCTCCAGCAGATCCAGCCTAGCAATTCACAAAAACCACATGCATATGAGAGAATGCTCAAGATTTATTAACAATGCAGAAAGGATTACATCATTAATGTTCTAAAATAATGCTTCTCCTACTATAGAGAATTCTATGTGGTTATATACCACACACAGGACTTCCTTTTACAGTTCTATTACAACATGCGTCATGATTACAATCTATACTGGGATAGTTTAGTTATTGTAGCTGGTGCGCAATGATCAACATATTTGTCATTTACTTGCAATCGAGCAATTTCCATTTCATATGGTTTTGCTTCATGAATGGTTATGTTTTCACCCACGCTGGCTGGGAAAACTCGTGCATCAGTGGTTTCCCACAGATGACGTGGAACGGTGGTTAACAAGGTCCTTCTCCAACTGTTTGGTCAACATGCGTAATCGTGGTGCTTGCATGAGTAAGGTGCCTAACTTAGTAAGGTGCCTTCCTTAGTGAGTGTTAGAATTAAAGTGCACTATGTCTCTGTTTTGACACTTGTTAGTTTATATTGACACTTGTCAGTTTATCATATAGGCCTTCTGCCTATATATGTAACTCATTTGTATCAATAATATTATCTCATCAATTTTAGTCCCAACATTTGGTATCAGAGAGGGCTTTCCCTGCCCTGTGAAACCTCTTGAGGGGGATTTTTGTCATGGAAATCCTCCCTCCCCCATGATTTTTTTCTTCATGCGAGGGAGTATGCTCTCCATATTTGATGGATCAGAAACCAGAAGCTTGAGGAAATATTAATGGTGGTAAAATATGTTATTTTTTAAGTTTTTTTTAGCAGATCTGGTTTTGTCCCAGATTGGACTGCGTCTGCAATTGATCACAAGGGCTTCCAGTCAAAGATTCAGGTGTTTGTCTAGCAGGGATTCCTATATTATAGGTCTACCAATGTGTCTAAATGGAACCTTCACAAGTCACGCTTAGAATCCCATGCAGATTCGACAACAACGTTGATAAGTCGTGCTTAAAAATTTACTACGAGTAAAGGTTGCATGTAAAAGTGAAGGAATGATAGACTTTCGCTGGTGAATAATAAGTTCTTGGTGGTGACCATTTTTTATACCTTTGTATGTTGTGCACCGGTTGATGGATTGTAGCTTGCAGAGCATGGCATAGGAGCGCGAAAGAGAGCAGGAAGGTATTACGAGGCAATGATTTGGATTTGCCATCATGGAGTAGAAAAAATTGATGGAATAGGCCTGCATCGCAGAGAAATAAGACGACGACGTAGCTGTTGTCCATGGAGGTGTATTTGCTATCATTTTTTGTCATGGTTTTCCAGTAATTTCCCAGTGCAGTGCAGCCACCGTATTTACAGACAATGGAGACAAGTTTATTTTTTTTAGACTATGTTGGCAACAAAGCGATGGATTTGGTGTTGCATGCCCCCTTTCTTCGTCATATCTATAAGCGCTTGTCACAATTTTTGTAGCTTTATATGCACACTGTGTGGAGAAGGATATATACAGCGAGTATATAAAATCTAGTAAATTTTTTGGGTTCGATGGCGATGGATGCTGGTTTGAATGTGGCGACGGTGGTGGCACGAGCGCGACAGACGATGAAGGTTGGGCTTCTGAAGAACTAACTGGAGCTTGTGAAGAAGAATGACTGCGATAGATATAAAATTGCACGGCTTTCAGAGCCCCTCTCATTTGAGAAGGGTTTCTACATGTTCATCCAGGTGATGCAGAAGCTAGCGCAGGTGAATGAGGGAATCAACTTGGTGGGGATCGTCGAACGCCCATGGGATTCAAATCGATTCATTATACCAGGCAGAGGCAAGACATCCAACAATAAAATTAACACATCGAAGATATTTGGTGATGGCACCGAGAGTGGCATGGTATGTAAAAATATATCATTCTTAAAATTTGTAGATTTTGTTTGTTCAAAAAATGAAGTTTTGTTTTACTGTCGAAGGGCGCTCAGCTCTGCAATAATTTCCAGTGCCAACGGGAAGCACGGTCTGCCGCATTGCTATCATTTCATCATTGTGAATTGTGAAGCCCCAGTTGATCTAACATTTCAACACCAACTCTACATATTTTTTTGGTGATAATTGGTTTTTAACAGTTTAGTTAATCTTACAGTTCATGGTTTTTTTGGCACTATCAATACTGTGCTAGCATGACGAGCTGTTGAAACACCAAATGTGATTGGTGGAGTTAACTCTGAGAGATGGAAAAGCATCGGTGCCTCTGAGATCATTGAAGAAACACATAGGACAAGTGGAGTGATCTGTTCAAAGAGATCGTGACTTGTACGATGACTGTGCGACATTTCTGCCACATGGGAGGACCTCCGCTACTCCATCTGCACCATCCTCAACTTCGGCATGTTTGAGATGCCTATGGTGGGCCCATGGATTGGTTTTGGGTAGTTGATTATTTATTTCACAGTGCAAAAAAAATTCTATCCAACGGCTCTGAATTAGCAGCATCTAAGATTTTTTAAAAAATGTTTTGTTCCACATGGCAAGTGGAAGTGGAAGACCTACTTGGCCTATTTATTATATTCTTGGGCATTGTTTAATGTTTTTTTCCCAATAGGAAATGAAGAGTGGAAGGCCTAGATGGCCCATGTAATTCCCCTGCGAGGGAAATTTTAAGACTATTTTTATTTTGCCTGAGAGCGATGCCGCCATTCAACGATGTTGTCTATTTAATGCCTAGATAAGCATGGTATTGTTTTCCAAATGTTGAAGGCCCCATTCACATACAAGTATAGGGGTATTTATAGTCGTTGGAAACAGTTTTTCCACGGCGAACACAATGGTGGTGTCATATTGTAGTTTTGAGGTAGTTTCAATTGTTTTTTTTTAGACTCAAAGTTTTTCTACCTTGGAGTGCACTTTCGGTTATACCCAACACTCCCAAGGTACTTGTAAGTGAACCTAGTATCTAGTATTCACATCTATCTACTTGGTGGGTACAGCGGCTGGTTACCCATGCATTCCGGTAAGATGAGGTGACTACTATAAGGACACTTATTCTAGGGACTATAGATATAGACACCCTAGACTCTATCCGAGGTCTTTTTTTGGATCTACTTCTGAAGACTACAGATGAAAACACTTCATAATATTATCTTTTATTTTTCTTTCTTCTCCTCCATATTTGGCTTCTATGGCTCACTTTATTGTATTGAGTGCATTTTCGATAGAGACCGACACTCTTAAATGGCTCATTTTTCCTTTGTATTAAGGTGCATTTTTGGCAGAGACCAACACCTTCTAGATTGAGTTCACCATGATGAGGGACTTGATATTCATGGTGGATCTAGTCAGTGACCTATGAGAGGCAACATCCTCTGAGGATGACCTGTAGAGGCAACAGACCCAGAAGTGGCTGACCCTGAGGCACTTAGACGGTTGACCCAGTGGCAACAGACCCATGGAAGTGGCTGACCCTGAGGCAACAGACTAAGATGTATACACAGTGAATCTAGCATTATTCATAGTTGGAGATCCAAGCACAAAGAGCACGAGCCTAGACCAAATCAACAATAAGAGAGGATGATAGGTTGTTTTAGAGAAGTCAACATTAAGGGGGAATGTTACCTAATGTTGACTTGTTTTGTTTCTTCTTTAGTTAGGATAGTGCACATTAAGGGGGAATGTTAGAATTAATGTAATGTGCAGTAATGTGCACTATGCCTTCCTTGACACTTGTCAGTTTCACTTGACAAGTGTCATGTGTTTCATATAGTCTTATGCCTATATATTGTAACCATTTGTATCAATAAAATAATCCCATAAGTTTTCCTCCCAATAGTGAGGCACCTACCTCGGTAAGGTGCCTACTTGAGTAAGGTGCCTACATTCTACGTCGGCTTCTTGTTATGCTGGTTGTGCCTTCCAATCATGCTTAGTCCAGCACCTGTACTAGGTGCTATCACAGTCGTTGCTCCCTTTTGGAAGGTTGCCTCTGCTTCTTGCCATAGGTCATCATGTTGAGGACGTAGCTCTCCGAATGGGATGTCGAAGTTGTCCCTCTTTCGTACAACCACATTGGCCTTATACAAAAAAATTTCTTCGAGGGTGAGGTCGGTGTTTTCTTTTGTGGTCAATGTTGCCTCTGACTTCTACCCATATACTCCCTATATTTCTAGCTATTTCTTCATCTTAGAGGGTCGACCCCATGATGAACCATAGATGTCCCAAAATTGATCATCGTTTACAGGGTTCACATAGATGCTTGGCCCTCTTTTTTCCTTTTTGGTAGCTTTCCTAGTTGTCTTTGCCTCCTCAAACTCCTTACAGAGTTGTTCAAAATTTTCTTTTTGCACAGTGAAGTCCTGTAGGTCTTCTTCCCATTCCTCATCCGAATGGAGGTTTAGTTCGGCAAACATCACCCTAGACTTTCTTTTGACCCTCTTCTATGTTGTTTGAGGCACCTTCTATTTCCTTCTCTCTAGTATTGCGGTGGCCTACGTGGGGAGGTTTTCCTTTCCCATGAAGGTTGCCTCCCTATTAGAGGGTTTAGGGATCTTTCCTTCTGGTTTTAGGTCCCCCGTGGTTGTTTCTTCGATCCCCTGGTCACTAGGTGCCTGCTCTTCTGGTTCTTCAGGTAGCATCCCCTCAATTTTGGTTGCCTATCACTCTAGAGAATCCTTCTTGGCCTTAGGTTCAGAGTTTTTTCCTTGGCTTTGCCCTAAGCTATTGGATCAGTTACTGAAATTGGGCGATGGTGGCCTCCTACCTCTAACTTTTTCTTGCAAAAATTTCTTTATACTCTTCGAACAGTGCCTACATCATGGATTTGTTGCTCTGCTCAGCGTGGTCCTCTTCCATCGGTACTTCAGACTGTTGTGGCAGGCTTGCTGAGGTTTGCGGGTCTTGTGGGCTACGAGCAGTCAAATTCTATAGGGTTTGGGCCATGAAGCCAAGTTTTGTATCATCCTCCTCCTCCTCACTCGATAGGATTAGGCATCGCAGTCATCTCCAATTGTGTATACGCTCTGTCCATCGTACGGAGGGTTTAGGTCTGGAAGATTTTGACCTTTCCTTCATGTAATTAGGTAGAGAGCTTTATCCCTCCTCCATAATATCTGGTGAGAATCGGGGGTGTTCCTCTTTAGACATTCCCCCAATTTGACATCATCCTCAGCATCTATTTTCATTGGCTCTTATGTATTATAAGTCTTGGCCTTAACTTCTTAGATTATCCCTCTTAATTTAGCCTCTTACTTTGGTTCGGCTGCCACCTGCTCTCGCACACCAAAGTGTTTAGCTCTAGCTGTTGATGAACTCCCCCTGTGCTCCTTCACATGGTGTATCAAGGCTATAATTATCCCATGGTGGGGTAGTGCGTAGAGCGCCCCTCTCTAATATCATGATGTCTCATCTTGCAAGGCATTTTCTAGGTAGAACGAGACGTTAATTTTTTGCCCATGCACCAGATGGCTTAAAAATTGCATATGGTTCTTGTTCAGGTGTGAATACTTCCTGATGCATGTGAAGTATCTTTCCATCTACTCAAAGAGCTTCCTCAGGTTCATAGGGAGTCTCTGCTTCAAGATCCTATGTGGGTCACAGGAGACGTTTTTTTGTCCCAGCAACACCTCCATGCACTTCTTGGCCATGCCATATATATATGTACATTCCCTTGTAATGTGGAGGCCGATGACATGAGTGATCTACTCTAGAGTGACTAGAATTTCTAGTCCATGTAGTCAGGAAACTCCCATGTTCACAACGACAATGAACTCCTTTCCTACCTCTATTTCATGGTCTTGGTTGACCAAGCGACAGTAATTTATCCACCCAGCTGCTTCGAGTTGACACGCAATGTCTCCCCTGATCCCCTCAGTGTCATTGGGCTCATACTTTTTGAATGCATGATTCTTTTATCATCCACCCATGGTGAATTCCCTACTGGTTTTGATTGGTTTGATACCCTACCCTCAGTAAGGCACCTTTTTATAAACTCGGGCACCTAACTATGGAAGTTTTTTCCACATTGGGGTTGGTAGGGTACGCCACCCAAATTAATCGTCCGACACGACGTATTAGGCATGAGGGGTGAATTCAATTCTTGTGCCGACATTATTTTTAGAGAAGCATATTATATGAAAAATTACGTATATATCTAAAGACAATCATGCACATACCTGATTGGTCATTTCGTGCTATGTGGAGTATGCTAAATTGGTACTCGATGATATTTTTCCCATTTGTTGATTACATCACCTTGGGTACTTCATTCTTGGTTCACCTAAGGTCTTGCACTGAAAATGCGGTGGCTCCTATTGGTTTAGGTTGGTACGCATATCTCCTTGATGGTTGGCCTTGGGATGTGAAAATATCCTATCCAATGATTTCAAAATATTTTTGGGTACTTTCATATTTCCATCATGTGAGATGATGGAGTTGGCTTCGACTGCTCCACATACTACCAAGTTTACACATGTGTTTTTGAGTCTATCAAGGTTCATTCTTGAGTAAGGTGCCAAAGTAAGGCACCTTCCTCAGTAAGGCATCTACTTCAATAAGGCACCTACTTGAGTAAGACACCTACTTTAGTAAGGCGTGTGAATTTAAGTTGAAGGTAGGCTTAGATTAACATTAGCCAAAGGTAAAACAATTGACACGAACAATAATTAAAGCCAAAATATATATTAAACTAACCAGTTGATAAATACATTAAAATAAACCTTATATAGGTTTAGAACATGCGCAATAGTAGGGAAGGGAAGGTGGAGAAATATGTGGAGTTTAGAGAGAACGAAGGAGTAGGAAGTGGAGTGGGAGGTGGCAGCGAGCGTGGGGAGAGGAAGGGAGTGGAGTGATAAGGTAAAATGGATGATAGGAAAGGAGGAAGGAGAATGGAGGGATAAGGAGAAAATAAATGAAAGGGAGAAAGAAAAATTATGCTGACCATTCGACAAAATTAGCCGACAAAAGGTAAGTGTGTTCAAACTGTGCTTAGAAAAACTAGATTTTTCTAAGCCATTTCAAGCTAAGTCCTATTCACACTTGCTACATTCTCCCCCCTAAAGTTGAGAGAACTAACTATACATTCTCTCAGCTTTACAAATTGAGCTTTAGCCAGCGCCTTGGTGAAGATGTCAGCGATGTTCTCCAAAGTGTGGCAATAGTGAAGCTCAACAATATCAGTTTCCACCATATCTCGGATGAAGTGGTACTTCATATCAAAATGCTTTGATCTACTATGGTGGATAGGATTGTATGCCAACTGAATGGCACTGATGTTGTCACAGAATATTTGAGTTGGACCACTTTTCTACTCTCCAATCTCTTCTAATACCTTTTGAATCCAAAGAGCTTGAGTACTAGCATGAGTAACCGCTATATACTCAGCTTTTGTTGAATATAGTGCTACTACTGTCTGCTTCTTGGAACTCCAAGTTATTAGGCTCGAACCAATACTAAAATAGTTACCCGATGTGGATTTTCTATCATCAATATTTCTGCCCCAATCACTATCACTAAAGCCTTCAAGCTTGATAGTATCACTTTTGTAGTATTGGATTCCAAAATCCAATGTACCCTTCACATATCTCAAAATCCTTTTAGCTACCTACAAATGCAGCTCAGATGGATTAGACATAAATCTAGAAACAAGAGATACAACATACTGAATTTTTGGTCTGGTGTTGGCGAGAAACATCAAACTCCCAACAATGCTTTAGAAAGTGGTCACATAAACTTTCGGTGCTCCATCATCCTTGCTTAATTGGATCCCATGTCCAATTGGAGTTGCAACTGATTTGCATTGCTCCATAGCAAACTTTTGAATCATATCTCGAGCATACTTAAGTTGATAGATGAAGATCCTTGAATTTTTTTGATGTACTTCCATTCCAAGAAAGTATTTCATCAAGCCAAGATCCTTCATCTCAAATTCCTGCATCATGGAGTGCTTGAACTCCATGTTAACTTTTTCATTACTACCCATAAAAATGAGATCATCCACATACAAACAAACTATGAGGATGTCATTTCCTTGATTTAGGTAGTAGAGCGTGGGTTCATTTTTGCTTCTGATGAACCCATAATCTTTAAATTAACCATCAATGCGTGAGTACGAAGCTCTCGATGCCTGCTTGAGGCCATAAAGAGCCTTCTTTAGTTTGTAAACAAGATGTTACTTGTCTTTCTCTTCAAATCCCTATGGTTGCTCAACATACACTTCTTCTATCAAGTAACCATTTAGAAATGCACTATTTACATCCATGTGTTGGACTGTCCATCCCTTGTGTGCAGCTAAGGCAAGAATTGTTCTGATAGTTTCCTGTCTGGCTACAAGAGCAAAAGTCTCTTCATAATCAATTCCATATTTTTGAGTAAATCCCTTTGCAACTAATCTCACCTTGTGCCTCTCAATGCTACCATCAGCATTAAACTTGGTCTTGTAGATCCACTTGCATCCAACATGTTTCTTTCCTTTAGGAAGCTTCACCAGCTCCCAAGTGTCATTGTTTTTTATAGAGGTGATCTCCTCTTTCATGGCATCTTGCCAAATATTTTGAGTACAATCCTTCTCATAACTAGAAGGTTCAAGCTGTGTATTAGTTAACAAAGCATAGTTAACTAAATCTCCCCTAGGTTCCTGCTGGGAAACATCATCACCATACAAGTGCATATTTTCTAATCTTTGTAGAACAGAATTCATTTCACTAGCTTGACTCCTAGTGTATCTTTTTGAAAAATTCTTATCCAACATCTGATATGATGGATGATTCCGTAGAGTTCTCTTACCTCTGGATGGAGAATCGATGTCCATTGGTGAGGAACTTACTGATCTCTGTGGAGAAGGACTTGGTGAAGAAGTTGAATCATAATATGAACCTGGATCTCTGAGAGGAGACTGCTTACTTTTTTGTGGTGTCTGTTTTTGCACTTGCTTAGAACCTACATCACTAGATTCATCATCACTAAAAATTTTGGGCTTACCCCATTCTCCCCCTTCATCAAAAATTACATCCCTAGAAAGCACAAACTTTCTAGTCTTGGGATTGTAGAGTCTGTAAGCTTTTGTATTCTCACAATATCCTACAAAGATGCATGCCTGACTCTTTGGATCGAGCTTCTTTCTTAGCTCATTAGGAATGTGAGAATATGCCAGCAAGCCAAACACTCTAAAATACTTAACATTTGGCTTTTTACCATACCAAGCTTGGTAAGGTGTCTGTCCTTCCAAACTTGCAGTATGACTTCTATTCAAGATATGTACATTGGTTCTGGCTGCATCTGCCAAATATGAATTAGTCAAATGCTTCATCTGAAGCATAGACCTTGCAATCTCCACAATGGTGTGATTCTTCCTCTCTGCGACACCATTCTGCTGTGGAGTGTAGGCAGCTGTGAACTGCCTCTTAATGCCATGTTGCTTACAGAAATTCAAGAACTCATTAGAGGAGTATTCTTCTCCCCTATCTGATCTAAGACATTTTACAAAATATCTACTCTCACTTTCAACTCTTGTTTTGAAATCGACAAAGCATTCAAATGCTTCATCCTTATATTTCAAAAAATATATCCAGCACATTCTAGTAAAATAATCAATGAAGAGTAGGAAGTAAGAGTTGTTACCAAGACTCTTGGTCTGCATCGGACCACAGATCTCTGTATGCACTAGCTGAAGTGGATAGTTGGCCCACCATGCTTGTCCATGAGGAAATTTTGATCTGGCATGCTTCCCAAGAGCACACCCTTCACACAACTTCCTTACTATCCTGAACCTTAGGAAGTCCGGTTACCATCGCTTGTGAAGTTAGCATTTTCAAACTAGCTGAATTTAAATGACCATATATCAAGTTCCATAGGACACTTGGATTGGAAATAGCAACATTTTCTAACTTATCTCCCCCTTGCTAGCCAAACTTTAAAGGAAACAATTTATTCTTTGACATTGGCACTTGTGTAATGATTCTATTACTGTTGTTTTTATCAAAAATAGTGCATTTACCCTCATCAAAAAGCAACTTATAGTTCTTTTCTAATATTTGACCAACACTTAAAAGATTGTGTTGAATATGTGTAATAGATATCACTTACATGTTTGACACCACCTTTAGTTGGAACTGCCATGGCTCCAATGCCTTCAACTGCCAATGATTTATCATCTCCCAATTTGATGCTGGATTTGTATGAGGATTTTAGAGTAGCAAAGAGCCCTTCTTTGCCACTCATATGGTTTGAACACCCAGTGTCCAAGTGTTGCAAGTGTGAATAGGACTTAGCTTGAATCAGGCTTAGAAAAATTTAGTTTTCTAAGCACAGTGTGAACACACTTACCTTTTGTCGGCTAATTTTGTCGGATGGTCGGCATGATTTTTCCTTCTCCCTTTCCTTCATTTTCTCCTTATCCCTCCATTCACCTCCCTCCTTTCTTACCGTCCATTTTACCTTATCACTCCACTCCCTTCCTCTCTCCACGCTCGCTGCCACTTCCTACTCTTTTTTCTCTCTAAACTCCTCGATCTTCCTCCACCTTCCCTTCCCTACTTTAGCACATGTTCTAAGCCTATATAAGGTTTAAGTTAATGTATGTTTAATCTGGTTATTTTAATGAATGTTTACGGCTTTAATTATTCGTGTCATTTTATTACCTTTGGCCTAATGTTAATCTAAGGTTAATTGAAGCTTAGACTCACACTGGTATCAGAGCTCAGGGGGCATGGATCTCGAGGGTCGAGGTAAGGCACGAAAGTCGAAGTGCATGGATCCTAATGAGCGATGGAGAAGTTGTCACATGTATCCCAAGGAGCGATGGAGTGGCTATCGCATGGATCCCGAGGAGCGGCAAATCCTGAGGATCTGACTAGACGTTGATAGTAGGATGACATGGCAGTGGAGCTGGCAGCACATGGATCGAGGCTAACATGACGGTGGAGCTGGTAGTACGTGGATCAAGGTTGATGTGGTAGCGAAGCTGGAAGCATGTGGATCAAGGCTGATGTGGCAGTACTGACTGGACGCTGAAGTGGCTAGCTGACGTGGACAAGTGACGTGGCAGTGCTGACTGGACGCTCACATGGCTGGCTAACATGAACGACTACTAATGTGGCTGGATAATGTGGATGACTGTGGATGTGGTAGGCTGACATGGATGAGAGCTTTGGTGTGTGCCATGTGGTGATGTTTGATTGGTCGTCTAACGGGCAAAAGGTTGGTGGATCGATTGCCCAAAGGCAATCGAACTAACAACGTTCGTAGGCTTTGATAAAGCCTTGAAACGCTTGTTGCCCACTGAATGTGGGACTATTTTTTTTTTTTTTTTTAATGTTTTAGCAAATTTTTTTAAGAACAACCTCCTTCCTCCTTTGTACCGTCCAACTAGCGTGGCCTAGCGGCGAAGTTCCCTGCCTTGCAGAGCAGAGACCCGGGGTCGAATCCCGTCGGGGTAAATTTTTTTAATTTTTTTATGACTTCACATTTTTTGGAGGTTTAGATATTGTTTTTGTTTCCTTGCTACCATCCGAAGCTGCGTGGTGCAGCGGCTAAGATCATCGGGTAGATAGCGGAGGTTACCAGTTCGAATCCCAGTGGGGTTTCCAAAAAAAAAAGGTTAAATTTTTTAATTAAATTTTTATTATTTGTTTTTTAAAAGTTTTTTTTTACAAAATTATAATTTCTATATATATTTTTTTATTATTGTTTTTTAAATATCCATTTCATTTAAAAATAATAATTAAAAATCTATATAGGAAATTGTTAAATTTTTTTTTTAAAAGTCTTTATTAAAACAAATTTTAAGATAGGTTTTAATCTTCTAATTCATACTTAAAGTAGGATTTAATGCAAGATAAAACTTGTTTAAAATATACTTAATAAAATAAGATAAAATCTACATAAAATCCTCCAAGATAAAAATAATTAAGGCACTACATCGTGGTCATATGAGGGCCAATTCATATTTATATTTCTTTAAGTTTTATGAATAATCATTAATATAGCATGGCAAAATAAACCAACACATGCCCCTTGTTAATAGTTACTTGCAATCACTAAGGTGTTCATAGCATTTATTTAATATATCTTCATTGAGATTACTAATACACATGTGCAATGTTTATATAGCGAAACCTTGGAGAAGTTGTTTTGATTTCTAAATTCTTTGCAAGAGAGGGTTTTGTGATCAAAATCCTAAGGTGAGTGTGGTTTTTGCAATTGGAAAAAATTACCACTCAACAAGACCTAAGCAGAGTTTTGGATCAGATTAGTGAGCAAGGGGATTGGTGTCTCCTGTGGATTGGCATCCATGAACTTGAGTAAGGGGATTGGTGTCTCTTGTGGATTGGTGTCCATGAACTTGAGAAAGGGGATTGGTGTCTCCTATGGATTGGTTTCCATGAGCTTGATCAAAGGGATTGGTGTCTCCCGTGGATTGGTATCCATGAAATTGAGCAATGAGATTGGTGTCTCCTATGGATTTGTGTCCATGAACTTGTAAATGGGATTGGTATCTCCTATGGATTGGTGTCCATGAACTTGTAAAGGGTATTGGTGTCTCTTGTGGATTGGTATCCACAAACTTGTATATGGTATTGGTTTCTCCTGTGGATTAGTATCCATGAACTTGTATAGGGGATTGGTTCTCCTATGGGTTGGTGCCCATAAAATTTATTGAAGAAAAATATAAGCAATATTTTATCGTGGTTTTCTCTTGAGAGGGTGTTTCCACGTAAAAGCATTGTCTCTTATGTGTATGGAAATTATGCATTGATTTATTTATTTATTTATTTATTTGAATTTACATGGTAGAATCAGTAGCCACCACGAATTCGGGCAGGCTGTCCAGCTTTTTATGGCCAACACAGTATTCTATGTTGTTCGCCCTAAAAGCCGCCACACAGATCTTCATGTAGTTCGTCCCTATAACCACCATGCCACAATCATTTTAAACCTTTTTTGCCACTGAAAGCACCAGGAAAGGGACAAGTGTTCAGTCCAATAAGGCCCGAGATTTGAACCTTGGACCTCTGCCCCCTTATGGGGTTTGGATGAACCAATTGGTCTACACCTCGAACCTTTTATGCATTGATTTATTATTGCATTCATATTATTGTTGTTATCATTTGTATTGAAAATTATATTATACTATTCACCCCCCCTCTCAATATAAGCTTGTGTTCTTCACTCTTAGCGAAGGAGAGGAGATGAGTTCTCAGAGCTAAGGCTAGGTATCATGTTTACATACCAATTCTGATTGTGGTATGCATCCCTATGGATTGGTTGTGTGTACCAAAATTGGACTATGGTACACTAACCAGACACTTATGTATCTTTCTCTTTCATCGATTAATACATAGCTTCTTTTTATATTTTGTGTGAATGTGTGTGCATGTGATATGATTTAATTAAGTGTTATTTATGTTTTATATTTTTATGTATGAAAACTATCTTAATGTAAAACTATATGAAATGCATTGATGAAATGTATGGACGGAAGAAAGAAAGAAACACAAGATAAAATAAAACAAGAAATAAGACAAAAGGAAGAAAAGAAGAAGATCCAAAGGTAAATCAACCGAAACAAAGAAGGATAGGCAAAATATAGTATTTAAATCAGTGTAGGTTGCAACAGCCCAATGTGATTAAATACTATGAATTGTACCAAAAATAGGGAGCTAAACCCGTTATGGGTGTAGTACCTACTGTAGAGGATGAAATTTTTTTAGTCTGACTCGCTATGGGTGGTTGCTCACTAATTTACTGTTGTGGGATGATTACCTACTAGGATGTATTTTAAGGTCTACTAAAAATGGCCAAGGAGCTTATCCTATAATGCGATGTTGAGCTCGCTGAGTCAAAATGGAATATAACCCAATAGGAGATCATATCCAATAGAATACCTGCTAGGATGTATATTTATCCTATGTGGGTTGCAATATAAGGATAATAAATATATTAGGTGAGTACTACCCTTGATAGAGGGTTTAAATGATGAAACATTTGGTGAGCGTGTGCAAAATTGTAGAAGAAGACAACTTTTGAAAAATACAAAGGAAGAAATATATACACATATTTCCTTATCAAAGCAAAGAAAGACAAAAGAAAATCCAGAGGTAACAGAAAAGTGACAAGAAAATATTAACAAACTAACATCCTTGACCTAAGAAATATGATAAATCAATACTTCTAAGACCAAGTAAAAATAGAACTTGAGCAACAAAGAGAAGCAAGAAAAAATACTGAAGAAGAATCCTTAGGTGGGGATATTAGTAGGCTTCAGAATCCTAGTGAAAGTGCAATGCATGTGAGCTATAACCTAACTAGAAATTATCACATGCCATTATCACAAGATCCCCAAAAATCTATATGATCAAATAGTCATGAATAAGAAAACATGCAAAATATGACATTCAAGCATGCAAGTTGTGTTAAATGTCAGGCATGCAATGCAAAATATGGCAAGCAACAATGCAATGAACAAGCAAATGGATGAAACGAATATACAAATTCATAGCTAGATGATAATTAATTGATGTGATTTTTATTTTGTTTTTATTATTATTTTTTTATTTTAGGCAAACAAGATGATAGTTGACACAAAATCTAAGTGTGTCATCTTTCTTGGCATAAGAAACAAGTGTACCATGAACTGTTTCAACAAAGAAATTTCTAGAAATCAAGTCATATCATCAATTCATATATATGATGAAAATCATATTTAAGTTCCTTCCTAGATATTTCCCTAACATCCATGGCATGATAATCATTGCATTTTTTAACAAGACCATTCTTTTTAACATAAATATTGTTATAAGACAGCAAAGTAGGATCTTCTTTTATAACAGAAAGCTTATTTTCAGAACATATTGAACCAACACTATTACAAAACAAAGCCTCAGAATAATAAGGGGGACCATCATCCTCATCACCCATTCCTAACTTTTGATTATCCATGTATTGAGCATAAGTCATAATATGATCATCATTGTCAAATGGTAAAGGTTGGTCTTTATTGGGTATAAAACCTATGCCACATCTTCCAGGCCAGATATCGAAATCTAAAGGCTCTTGAATGCCCTTCTGTTGTAGCCCCAAACCTTTACCTACATATCCCATGCTCGATTGGATCTATTAAAGAAATGGGTAATCATTGAAAAGGTAATAATGAGTAAAATAATGCTCAACGGGAGAGGGGTTGCTACCACGTATATTTTCTTTAAAGGCAATTCCTGCAAAGATAAAGGTACACATGCCAATGTGTACAACATAACCTTTCTTATGGGGCAAACCCATGGTTTTTGGTGATGGTGGTAGCTTGGCTAGATTCAAAAGAGGTTCTCGAAGAAACTAATTATCGTGATCCTGAGATGAGAAATTTGAGATGTGTTCCTCACTCATTTTTAAGTTTTGAAATTGTTTTGATATTTGAGATGAGGAACATGGAGAAACCATTGAAGAAATAGGACACAGGTCAGATCGAGCTCACTCTACATTTGAGAAAAACTTAAATGTTCGAGGGTCGCCTGAAATGATGATAACTTTAGGCATTGATGAAGAGTAGAAGGGACATCTTTCATTGCATGGATCCAAGGACGTCCAATAAGAAGATTAAAAAATGTAGGACAATGTACCACATAAAAAAATTTATCTAATATTTTAGGCCCAACCTTGAGGGGAAGAGATATGACACCATAGGCCTCTTGGGACTCATTGTTGAAAGCTTTTATAATGATATCAGACTTTGTTAAATCTTCCTCTTTTAATCCAAATTTTTGAAAAAATTGATTTGTACACAAATTAAGAGAATAACCATTATCTATCAAATTTATCTTAATAAAGGTATCCTCAATAAGTGCAGTTATGTAAAGTGAAGAATCTTCATGTAAGTTTAAGTAAGGTTTATCATCATCCGAGAATGATATGTGATGTATCCCAAGAGAACCTACAACATCAACTATGGCATTAGGAGAAATATATGAGTGAACTGATTGTTCCTTTAAAAATTCCATTAGAGTGTTTCTATGGTTGGGAGAGGTTTGTAAGATCTCTAAAACTGATATCTTTGTTGGAGTATTAGTCAATTTCTTCTAAATATCAAATGAAACCTTAGGTTATGGTTTCAATACCAAAGGTGGAGTCCCTATGTCTAAAACCTTTCTTTGACTATTCTTCAAAATTGAACTAGGTTGTAATACCGAATTCTATCCTTGTTGAAGATGTTGAGTTTGATCTTGCCTTCTTGTAGTTATCCCAACCATGCCAACCATATTACCATAGGGAGGATGCTCATTCTGATAAGCCACTTGATTTTCTAATTGTTGATTATGTTTTGGTAATGGATCTTTGAATATTCCCATATTTTGATTTGTAGTTGAAGTTTTTTGAATAGGAACTTGATTATTTACCACTTGAGAATTTCCTAAATCAATACCTCCTGCGTCAATAAAATTCTAAACTACGTGTTTCAAATTCTTACAAGAATTTTTCCAATGTTGTTTTACTCTATGATATGCACAATGCTGACCTACCTATACCAATGCACTGTAGTATCTAGTTGTCTTATGGGAGGTAATTTCAATTGCATTGCCTACTAAAATTTGTTTAAAAATTACTTCCATAGACATGTTAAGTCTTGTAATTCCTTTGTGGAGGTTTCTAAAGCACTATCTTTTATAGGTTGTTAGTAACATTGTTAACATACCTACTATCCATTTCACTATAACCTCCTATGTGTTTATTCTTATGTTGAGACTTAACATGTTTATCTTCTTTGACTTTGATTTGGCCTCTTCTGATAAGGGCATGTTCCATTTTTCTTGCTAAATAAATTGCTTGATCAAAAGATGTAATAGTAGTAGTCTCTAATGCATAAGATAACTGCTCTTATATATTACCAATAAATATCTCAAGCATATATTTTGGAGGTAAAGTATATCTTAAACGCCTAACTAAACTTCTCCAACAAGCCAAGAAATCTGAAAATTTTTCCTCTTTACTTTATTTTAAATTATAAACATCTTTCTTTGTTACTTCCTTTTCAATATAAGCACCAAATTGTTGAACAAATAATTATGTTGTTTCCTCAAAATTCTTCAAGGAATAATTAGGCAACTGATAGTACCATTATAATGCCATGCCACTAAGACTTTTAGGGAATGTTTTCAGTAACAACATATCATCATAAATGAGATCATGATAAGTTATTCTAAATCTTCTTAAATTCTATATTGGATCTTCTATCCCCTTGTAAATAGGTTAAATTGGCATAGTAAAATGCTTAGGATAAGGCCTAGCAACAACAATAGGATCCAATGGTTGATTACACATTTCCTTATAATCATAAGTAAAACTTGAAGGCTGAATCATCTCAACTTTTGAAACCAACTGATTTACCATATTTGTCAAATTTTGTACTTTTGGATACTATTATGGATCATCCCTAAATTTTCTAAAGGAGGAATATGTGTATTTAGGAACCAATGCTTGACTCAAGTTGGATGAATGGATACTATTTTTATATGTGGTGCCTTGTGAAAATGGACAACTAACATTTGGTGGAACAGAAGCAAAAATGTTGAGATTAAAAAATTGAGGAGGAAATTGAAAATAATTTTGAGTGACACTACTAATTGGAGGGACTTGTAGATTCCTTCTAATGTTGGTGGTGGTTGTAGTAGTAGTATCAATTTCCTGGTTTCTTAAATTATCAAGATGCATTGATTTAGGCAAAGGGTTACTTTGATCAAACACATAGGATCTTATTGTAGGAGGAGGTGGATGTGTTTCACCTCTTTTGAGATGAGCTTCTCGCTCCATACCCTCCAATATCTTATCCTTATTGGATTTCATAAAACCCCAAATGTGTTCAAATGATGAAAAGACAAACCCACCATTAGGCCCTTCATAAGGATCAAAACTCATTTTAGTTTCCATGTTATCTCGTTCTTATGGATCTATGTTAGGATCCTCTCTATCAATCTGATCATCTTTTGGAGGAATGTAATTATATTCAAGGCTCTTTCACTGACTTCTAATAAGGGTATCCATTAGAATAGGTGAAAGGATAGAAGAGGAATACTAACAGGAAACACACAAAAAATGATTTTTAAATATGTTATTAAGGTTTTTCCAGCCACACAAATAGAATTAGTGATCTTGCTTAATATGTTTTTAAAAAGAAAGGAGGTGTTCACATTGGGTTCACCAAAGATGTAGAGGGGGAAAACCGCCCTACCACGTACAATTCTCAAGGTTGGATCCGCAAGAGAGAGCCTTGGGGTGAACCGTGGGGTATGTTGTTCTCTACTCTTGGTGCTAGTGGGGGTAGGGTTCACTAGGAATGGCTTTAAGGACTCGCTCCAAGTCCATGAGAATTTTAGGAATTTTATGTATTTGATTCAAGACAATCACCTAGGTTTTGGCCTTTCTAGATCTATGCTATAAAATATAAATGGCAATGCATAAATATAGAATTCAATAATACAAGAGCTAACCCTATTATGATTATTTCTTTGAATTTTTCCTAAACCTAGGGTTTCAAGATAGAAAATATTTAAGCAAGGGCTCAAGAGAATATGCACAAACAGTATAAAACCCTAAGCACACACTATATGTTGTTTATCCTTCAATGCCTAGAAATTAATTAAATGTATTTCTATTAAATTAGATCTAGGATTTTAAATATAAATAGAAGGCACTCAAAAAATAGCCTAGAGACTAAATGGAAAACTTATCTCATCCAATGATTTATCCTTGCTTTTATCCCTTATCCAATGATATCAACAATTCTTGTTCTTGCAAGATAATTTGAAAAATACTTGAAAATATGATTAGTGTTAGGGGGGCTGCTTAGACCACTATATATCAATGCTTGGAGGGACATCATTCAAGCCCCCTAGGACCGTTTAGTTGACCTTCAAAAATAGAAGCGAAAATTGACCTTTGAAAAAAATCAAACATATGAAAGCACAGCTAAATAATATGGCAAAAACACATAATAGAATATGACACTATACTCTAGATGCAATTTAAAATGTAAGTATGAAGTTTGAAATTGAAATTTACCCCCAAGTACAGTTTAAGCAAATTCATGCCCCGCAACAGGCGACCGCGATATCACACCAGCAAAATCGTACCCCATAGAGACCTGGGTGCGATTTCATAAAAGTAAGATGAAATGTCTCAGATCAATGCAAAATAATAAATGTTAAATGAAGTGAACCAAAACATGTGTGTAACAGAATGAATTCACCTGGAAGAGAGTGAGGAAGCAAGCATAAGGGTTGATACCTCCCAAATAGTTGATCTCTCCTTAGGGCTTCAACATAAATCCACCAAGAGCGAGCAACAACAATCAACAATCCAATGCAGTAGAAAACCAATCAAACTTCACACTCCAAAGTTAACTTTCTTGTGAAAGAAGAAGGATGCAAATCAATAAGCAAACACTAAAACACTTTGCAATAAATCATTGTTAACATTAATTGTCAATTGTTATAGTGCTCTAGAAATGAATTCAAACCCTTCTTATATAGCAGATTTGAAGGCAAGATGGGAAATAAAATCAATGAGGGTTGACGCAAAACATGCCCAACCTAAAGAATTAGGATTTTCTTAGAAAAATTCCTAAAAAGGAAAAATCACATCCCGTCAAGGCCGATCGCAACTTTGCCTATGCGAAATCATACCCCATCAAGTGCGAGCATGATTTCACATAGAGAGACAAAAAAGGCAAAAGAGGGGGGATAAGCCTTACCCTTGCCCTAGTAAAGTCTAAGGGGTCTCCTAGAGGGCTCAGGGAAGATTGCCTACTAAAGTGGGTCAATTTTTTGTGTCTATAGAAAAATCCTCTACTCTTGAGAATACCTCAGGGTAGGTTAGGATAAAAACCCCTACTCATAGGGATACACATAATTAGTGAATGCACAACTATCATTATTGACTAAGCCTAATTGAGGGTGAAGCAAAAGTTGATTGGCCTATGTAGTTCTTTAGACAATGTCGCCTCTTGCATAAGAGGTATCTATTCTTCCTTTTAGTCACCTAGAGCCTTCCCCATATCAGGAATACATTAGCCCATTTGTGCATAGCCACTCCAAGTATCTTTGGATATATTGGGAAGGGGGTGCAATAACATACCTTCCTTAGATTTCTTTTGTCCACCTTTTTTATCTAGTTTTTAGTAATTATTACACTTGAAAACACATAAAAACATCACAAAAAAGCAAGCAAAATTCAATAAAAATATCAACATCACACTTCAAATGGTTAATCAAACTAAAATTTAAACACACCAGTGCATACAAGATCATAAATACCACCTACACACTTATTTATTGTTTGCAACCATAATTTTTGAGTTAATTAAGTGCTTTTCCTACAAAACTACCACAAAAATAAAAAACCAAACCTACAACCACTCCCCAAAACTCCTGGGTGTTATTTTTCCTCATTTTATATTTGAAAAACTTGGTTTTGGATCAAATGTACGAACAGGTTTATTTAAAAACAAATATAGGGATAGGTACATTTAAAATAAAAACCTTACAAACAAATAGAGTTTCACTCAATATTATCCAATCACCTGTAATCTTGAGTTTATCCCCTCACAAAATCCACCTATCTTCCATTTTTCTCCATCATGGTTCTCACTTGAAACCAAGCACATGAACAAGAGTGCATCACCATGGAGAACACCATAGTAAACCCCTTATTTGAACTCTAGGAAGAAACATCCCTTCTACCACCCAACACCTACTTACCTCATCTTATGGCCAACATCAGAACACTTCCCCTCTTCATTGTCGCTTCTTCACCATCCATGACCAGGTTTACCTTGAACTTCATTGTCCCCTCTCCACATCCCTGATGGATTTTTATCTCTTATTTTACAACTCCAAATAGAGTCCCCTATCATCTCTCAAATTGAGGTGTTAGCTTTAAACACCATCACACAACCCCAATCATATGGTATTGCTCTTTTCTCAAATCAACTATTTTTCTCACAAAAGCCACCTTCTCAACCACCTTCCTCTTTTGTGTATGTGGATTACATTATTTCAAGCGCAACTCCTAAATTCTCCAACTTTCTTTCTTCCAATAATTTTCTAAGTGGGACATATGAAACCTCCTCTTCTAGTTACTTGACTTCTACTCCTCCTTCCGCTAACACCCCCCCATTACATCCCCTCTTATCCAACCTATAATCTTCATACAATCCTCCACCCACTTCTTATCATTAGCATCAATCTCTCCCTTCTTCCTAGTAGCCCACATAGGTTAACTCCCTCACTTTTTATACCCAACCACAACCTTAGCTTATTTCTATCACCTATTTTCCTTCTAGCCAAGCCTTTTAATTCAACCAAATACCTCCTCTACTTTACCCTAATCAAATCATGTTCTTCATCTCCATTCCTTCTTGGACATCAACCCTGTCTACTATGCCACCTCTTGAACCACCTCTATCATATCCATATGAATGGCCTTCATGGAATGTCCAAATGTTATACCAAGCACACACCCAAGTGCCACAACAAGTGCATACCCAAGTGTCATAACAAGTGCATGCCCAAGTGCCACAATGAGCACACACCCAAGTACCACAACAAGTGCACGAACAAGTGCCACAACAAGCATATGATCAAGTGCCCCAACAAGTACATGACCAAGTTCCGGAACAAGTGCATGCCCAAGTTCCACAACAAATGCACACCCAAATGTCACAAAAAGTGCACATCCAAGTGCCACAACAAGTGCACATCCATGAAGTGCCACAAAAAGCACACATTCAAGTAACCTAGAAAGTGCATGACAAAGTTCCACAACAAGAAAAATTCCAAGTACCATAATAAGTGCACAACCAAGTGCCCCAACAAGTGCATGTCCAAATGCCCCAACAAGTGTACGTCCAAGCTCCATAAAAAGTGCATGCCCAAGTGCCATATCAAGCACATGATAAAGTTCCCTATCATGCATACACTCTTGTATCCAATCAAATGCAATATCAAATACCTCATGCAAAACTTGATCGCATTCCATCGCAAGCTCCCTTGTATCCAAATCAGCCTCCCATATTTCACCCAAATCAATGGGTCCTGCAACAACAATATTGATCTCATCCTTACCAAGCAAATCTAGAAGTTTATTACCAACACACCTAATACCCTTCTTATCCACCACCATAACCCAATTACCATAACCCCTACGTGCACTATCCCAAGCAATCCCTGCAAGATGCCTCTCTCTATCCTAATCAAACAACATAGGCAATACCCAATGATTTGCAACTAATGCAAGAACAAATTAGAAAGTTAGAGTTATGGACAACTAGTTATGGGTACTAAAATCTTTCTTATAGCCAACTGTGTAATGATCCTATCCATCCTTCTTTACTTATGCCACTATATTTACCCTAGTTTGAGTGTCCCAAGTTTGACAAGTTCAAATGCAAGGAGGACCCCTAGGAGCACTTGTGCAACTACAGATTTGATTGCTACCAAATTAATGGTAGTTACACTTGAATGCTTAATAAATTCCTTCAATCCTATAGGGGACAAGCCTTAAATTGGTACAATTTGCCTTGACATAGCCTCTATACATTTGAGAAGTTGGCCAACACTTTCCTAGAGCATTTTTCTATCAACATCAAAAGTAGAATATCTGGAACTCTACAAATGCAACAACTTTCCTTCGAGGATGCCACTACTCATGTAAATATAATCGAGGATGTCAAAATACAAGAATGGAATATTAAACCTCACAAACAGGTTCACCAAGGGTACTACCAACCCAAACCATCCTGAAGGTCCCATAAATAAATCATGTCATGTTGAATACAGTAGTCACTCCAACTCACCCAAATGCCCAACCACAATTCTAGGGTTATCAGCACCCCAAGAAGGTAATTCTCTTACCTCTACCTAACCAATTGAATGCCTACCAATAATAACCCCTTCATTTACAATATGAATGAACTCCTATTTTTGAACCATTGGACAATATCTTCCAAAAACTATACAATGGAGGCCACATTACCTTGCTTGATATCAGGCCAAAGAATACCAACTAGCTCAAACCAAAGGGGCTTAATGAATATATATATTGTAAATACCATCGCCAAAGAAGGCACTACATTAGTGGTTTTCATCAATTTCAAAACCTAGTTCAAGACCTAATTGATCATGGAGCCATTCAGGTGAATAACCCCTTGGATACTCCTAACCAAAACTTAGACATTTTTGGAACCCCTTACCTCAACATGAGATGCAACATACATAGGTTATCATCTCAACCTCACAACCAACTCACTAGCAAGTTAGTCAATCGTGACCCTTTTTACCAAGCTTTTATTGGGATGATCAACATTGAAACAAGAAACCAATGGTACCCAAATCATACCACCCAGCAAACAATACCTATTCAAATACCATCATCCTTCATTGCTCCTCTAACACAATTCCCTCCACCTTCATAGCCAATTATAACTATCCAAAGCAGCCTCATGCACCAATTAATAATAACACCTATCAAGCTATTTATCTATGACCTACTTCAATAGTCTCAACCTCATCGTGAGGTCTTAAAATACATCCTATGATCCATATATCTAGAAACAAATGACAATAATACCTTCATCAATTTTGTAGGTAATATGTGTACATGCATGCAAACCTCCATTATATTTTACGATCATGAAATTACAACCCTTGAGGGAGTAGGGGCTAATTCCCCCATGCATATAGTAGTGTGTGTTGACGGTATCAAACTCAAATGCATTTTGATTGATATTGGCTCATCTATCAATATCATCACTACCCACACCTTCAAACACCTAAACATCCCACCCAACCACCTTACCACTCCCCCCATGGACCTACAATATTTTAATGGCACTTTGTGCTCTACACTAGGTATGATAGTCCTACCTATTTAGGCAAGCATAAAAACCATATCTACCTTATACCATGTCATTGAAGGGAATATGCAATACAACCTTCTCCTCAATAGACCTTGGATTAGAGACATGCAATGTGTCCCCTCTACATTACACCATTGCCTAATACCTCCACAAGGGTTAAGTACACCATATCATAGCCCATGATGATCCATTTAAATATTATAATATGATCAACCTACCACCATATTCTACACTTCCTTCCACACACATTGCAACTACAAATAGCATACCCACTATGCCTACTCAACCGACACCCTCGCCTACATCTCGATCGATATTATTAGTCACACACCCTTATTCTTACAAACATTGTTGTGCCCAGTCACACTAATATTTTCTACTACCTTCTTCATATTCAACTCGGATCCCTCCTTAGTTGTCCTCTTATTACACCTGCATGACTAATTCTCCTTCCATTTTGACTACACCTAGTTTGATAGCCAATCCACCACCATTCATTTATCCTTCTCCTATCAACCTTCTACCTGAAGTGCAACCATCCACCTCTTCTCCTTTGATATCAAAAACTTGAGGGTCCTCACTACCACCAACCCATCCAAAGATACCACATGCCTCAATCCTCATGACTAATGTAGGTTTGAGGGAGTATGTTGTACATAATGCTCGCATATTCCCTCTCAACATCCAAACAATGCATGATTTTTGTCATTCTCCAAATATACCACTAAACATCGATGTCATTATCTTGATGGGAATCCCCATGAACCAAACAAACTTTGTATACAAAGGTATTGATACTTCCTTAGAACTGCCTGAACCTAAGGAGCCTAAGGACTAATTTTTTAAAATTTTGGATTACTTTTCCAACCTTTTGTATGCCTTACGTTACTTTCATTATTTCAACTGGTATGGTTTTAGCCTTGGTTGTCATGAGTAGGAACTATGAAACATTTTTAATCCTCCTCATCAGTAGCCAAAAGATAAATCTGGTTTAGGTTACCATTGTGAACATGAAGATGTAATTGAAAATAAACTTCAACATCTTACCCGTATTTCTATAGAGGACGAGGGGGACAATCATATTGATACTGAATATAATTCTCCTCATGGGAACTCTCCTAATATACTATAAACATACCTCATCACTTATTTGAGGTTTCTATGATCCAACTAGCTCCTTTTGATACTTCTAAAAATGAGCTCAATCAACAAGTGGATAAAATTTTGGTCACCTCAAACAACTCTGAAGATGTATCATCATCCACTGTCCCCATCACTGAATATCCTGACAAAGATACTAACTACCTTCACCTATTCCTATTTTTTCTTCCTATATTTCCCTTACTCCTCTCATATGAACGTACCCACCATCCACCATCCCTTCCTCCAACCTCATCGATCCCCACCTTGGCCTAATTATCCTCCTCAAATTCCTCACTAACTCCTACCCTAACCACACAACCTGATGGTAGATCCTACACCTCATAGTGTCTCTTCACACTCATCAGACCCACATCCTATGATCAATATGATTTTCATAGATATTTTCATCCCTCTTCGCTATGCAACCTATCCTATATAAATCCTTAGCATTTACCCCAACTACATTGATTTCAATCAACTTCCTCATGCTCCTTCCCTCCATAATTTCATCCCTTCAACATATAATATACAACATTCCAATATGTATCTCCCTACATATCCTCTTTTTTCTTCTATGTATTAGGTTTAAGTTGTCCACAAGGATGAAATTCATGTTGAGAATGTAGTAGACAATTTGCATCTCATTCCCATTCCAACTGAACTTGAAGATTTCTCCCACATAATTATGGAAGACACCATCGATATTGATATCAGTGATAACCCCTAGAACATCATATCCTTAAACTAGGAAAAGGCTTGTCCCTATAAGAATGAGAATAGTTTACAACACTCCTAATTCAATACAAGAAAGTGTTTTCTTGGTCTTACATTGATATGCCTAGGCTAGATCCAAATTTGGTGGTCCACAACTTAACACTAGACAACAATGCAAAACCAATCAAGCAAAAACTATGCAAAATGCACCCCACCATTGATCTGATGGTGAAGGAAGAGTTATAAAACTCTTAGATGTCGACTTTATTCAACTGATTGATTACCCAGAATGGGCATCAAATATGGTACCTGTTGGTAAACCAAAAGGGGGGATACGCATATGTATTGACTTTTATGACATCAACAAGGTGTGTCCTAAAGACAACTTCCCTCTGCCAAATATTGACACATTGGTTGACTCTTATGTGGATCATGAAATGTTATCCCTCATGGATGGGTTCTCAAGTTACAACTAAATTTAGGTTAACCCTGATAGTCAATATAAAATATCCTTCACCACTTTTGGGGGGAATTTTTGTTATAAGTTCATGTCATTTTACCTCAAGAATGCAGGCACTACATATCAACGCACCATGACCTACATAGTCTAATATTACATGCATAAAATTATGGACTATGTGGACGACCTCTTAGCTAAATCTAAAATATGGGACTGAAAACACGAGATTCCCTAAACAAAAAGGATAAACTAAAAATGCAATGTAAACGAAACTAAAATAACGCTTAAACCCTATGTTATTGAAAAATGCATAAAAAGGAAGAACATGAACACAATATATCAAAGCAATATAAAAAGAACGGCCCTTTTATTGATATGCTTTACAAATTCATGTTACAATGCGTCTCCTTCCTTTTTAGGGGATAGGAGCGTTAAATGTTGGTCTTTTACAACTTGTTTCATAATTCCTTCTCCCGCGTGCCCATATATAAGATGGGCGAACCAAAACGTTGTCGCCGCTTGCGTTGGTAAAGGTTGATTCCTTGCTGCTCCTTCAATGTTGCAAATCTACGTTCAAAGAAACAAACAAAGAATCAGTAGCACCTGTGTATGAAAAATAAAATATGAATCTAACGATGGTTAAAATGAATCTAAATGAACTGAAAACTTGACAAAAGCATAAACATGAAACTATCTAAATACTGCAAAAGAAATAAAGTGGGGGGTGCCCGAAGGCAAACCACCCGCGGGTGAAACTTTGCTTCGACACCAATCCGCTTAGGATGGGTCCAAAACCTGATGTGATGTGTTGTCGGCAAATTGGTAGGATATTGTGGTCAAAAAAATCGGTGTTGGTCCTTGATCCGTGCCTTCAAAAGTCACCCAATAACCTCTCTTTCGATTAAGAGATTATGGATGTTGAAAGCACAAATCGCAAGTGAATTAGCAGCACTTCGTCGCTCAAAATGTTTCTTCTCTGTATATCTTTTGGGTGAAGAAACTCACCATTTTATAGACCCAAGGGGTCTCTTTGAATTAACATGCAAAAGTGTTTCTTTGCATGAATGTTTTTTGTGTGAAGGGAAGACTTCTTCTTGATCAAGGGCTTCTTAACTGCCTCTGTGCATGTCTTTTTATGTTTTAGAAAAGCTCACTCGCACTCCAATGCAATGAAGGGATAGCTAAGTGGCAAATCTGAGTTGTCTTAAAAAGCTCACTCTCATTCCCATGCAGTGAAGGGAGAGTCAATTGGCAGATATGAGTTGTCAAAAGAACTCACTCGCACTCCTATGCCATGCAGGAAAAGCTAAGTGGCAGTTCTGAGTTGTCACATGCCGAGATCTGACTTTTTGCCGATCAAACCTGGCATTCGTCCCACCCCAAAGCAAGTGCTGATAATCATCTCTGGGTGAGACGAGTATAAATCTGCACTCGTCCCTGGGTAGAATGAGTGCAAACCGCACTCGTCCCTGGGTGGGACGAATAAGCAATAAAGTGTCTAAAAGGTGCCAAATTGATTTCTGACTTGCAAAACTGCTGTGTAAGTGGTTAGAACCATTGTTTAACCTCTGGGGGCTGCCCTGGGGTTGTGTGTGTTAGTGTGATCAGTGCTTGTTGTCACATAATCAGATTGGTGCTATTTTGGTGTCTACGAGATGCCCCTTTTTGGAAAGCGCTGCACATGGTGCAGTCTTGAGCAAAAATATATAACCAAAGCACTAATGATTAGGGTTTCTCAGTAACCTAACCAACTCTTGATGCCCCAAGTATGGAAAGGGCACGCATTCTTGAATCCTTACTTCTGATGAGCTAAGGAACTTAAATCAAGCATTAACCTGGTTCGGTGAGGTATTACTTGAACTTAGACATTGATCAGTCATGAATAAGCAAAGGGTGCAACCTTTTGTCTGTGGGAACCTTGACTTCATGATTCACGAATGCCAAGTATATGATCATTTGGTGATAATTGCTTGTTTGCTGCCCCAAGCAGGGGCGCGATTGTCTTTTGCAATGATCCTTTGAATGCGTGTCATTTCCAAGACTGGGTATATTGGTGTTGATTGGCAACTAAGTGTGACTACCCCCTCAAGCGACGAATCGATGAGGGAATGACCGACATGAGAAAAGCGACGAGTCGCTTGACCCAAGATGACTTTAGTGAGGGTGCCGTCAGATGTTATCCGATGCATGCTCGAGCAATTTCCCGATTGTTTTGACCTATTTTTGGTGGGTGTGAACCCATTTTGGGATGCCATTTGGGGTTAACATTGGCAAAAATTCGTCTTCCCGTGGAGCGGTCCGGCTATGGTAGCATTCTTAAGGAGGAAGATAACGACAAGGTAGACCCTGACATCAGTTTGCTTAAGCCAAGAGGTTAAGTGTAAGAGCACTTTTGTCTGGCAATTTTTAGTGGTTTTGTTGGCATTTGGCATTTTTATTTTTTATTTTTGTGGGGTATTTTTGATTTTTTTTTTTTTTTATTATTCGTCCCGGGGGGGGACGAACTCCAGGATGGTACTCGTCCTGGGGTGGGACGAGCGCTCCTCCGAGGGTACTCTTCCTGGGGTGGGACGAGCACGCCGAAAAGCGCTCGTCCCGGTCAGGGACGATTACTAGCTGGAAAAAAGTATAAATATGCAAAAATGACAGTTTTGGCTCATTTGCACTATTCAGCGATTGCGAATTGGAGCTCTGGGGAGGAGGAGGTAAATTTTCTGACGCGAAGTGCTGCAAGATTTTCCAGCCATCATGAGTGACGGGGCACCGGAACAACCAGCCACTTACAAATTCCAAATTTTCATTAAAAGCTTTGGGAAAATAATTACATTTCACAAAAGCAAAATGCCCGCAGGCTTACAAGACTAGAGATGCTCTGGTATTTTCTTTCTCTACCCTGTTCTTCCGTCCACCTTCCTCTCCCTGAAAACAAAAAATTCCGTCTCTTTAACGAGGTCCCCCGGTCCTCCCAGCAATCAATGCCCCACCAAACAAGATTTCCCCAGTTCAAATTTTCCCTCCTTCCTGGTTTTCAAAATTCTGTCATAAATGCCATCTGCCCGATCTCCTACAGAGCTTGCATTGATGGCCTCCCTGCATCGGCCGCTTCGTTCTCCCTGTCCTCCGTACTGCTATCCCCCTTCATAAAGCCAACACCTGTAAATGTTATTAAACTCGAATAATAACAAACAAGAATTCACGGCCGACACCTCCCTTCACAATTTACGTGACCTTCCACTTGATTTGCATACGCGTAACCGTCCGCGTGCACATCTCTCCAAGCCTCTCCCCCTGTTGCCATAAATTTGACCCACGTGCCCTTCACGACCGCCACGTGTCCCCTTCACGACCGCCACGTGTCGCCCCTTTACTGGCCGCGATATCGCGACCGAACTCCAACTCCACTGCTTCATACTTCTCCCCCTCCTTTCTTTTATGCGCCTTCACTTTAATGATACCTTGCCATGCCTTTCGCTTGCCACGTGTCGGCTTCACACTGGCCGCGATATCGCGACAGGACTCCTTCCTCCGCTTTGCCTTCGAAGACCGTCGCGATATCGCGACGTCTAAGGTTCCCCCTTCAATGCCAAATGATACGCCACGTCGCGATATCGCGACGCCTGAAGCTCTCCTCCTCTGCTTTGGACTACGGTCGCGATATCGCGACGTCGCGATATCGCGACGTCGCGATATCGCGACAAAACTGGCTCAAGCCCCGCCAAGCCTTTTGAGGTCGCGATTTCGTGACCCCAACTCAATTTACGCACAAACTTTACAAACTTCCCCCTTCTGCTTCGCACAACTTCCCCTCCCGGGAATGAATTAATGTAATTCAAAATACAAGTACTTGAAGAAAATTTTGAAGGATGCGAGATTGCCCACACTGTCACCGGATGCTCCTGCATCAGATTCCCGGGGTAACAAGAGAAGTGACCTTCACTTCTAAGCCGTTCGGTCTGCATCCCTTGTAATATCTCCGAACACTCAACAACCTTTACAATTCGCTCAAATCCCGCTTCTGGGCAAGATTTTCTGCCCTCTACCAGACAAATTCTGGCATTGCTACACACCTTTTCATCTTCCATCTGCAATGGCTTCAACTTGTGCCGCACTCCATCTTTCACCAAGGAGTAAGTATTAGCACGACCATCATGCACTGCACTCCGATCAAACTGCCATGGCCTACCCAACAGCAAATGACAAGCATCCATGGGGAATACATCACACAGGACTTCATCCTGGTACCTCCCAATATTGAACGTGACTAAGCACTGTTCCCGGACCCAAGCTCTGTGGTCCTTCCGCAACCACGCAATTCGGTATGGGTGCGGGTGTCTCCTTCTCTCCAACTGCAACTTAGAAACCATTTCCTCAGAAACTAAGTTGTCTGTACTTCCATTGTCGATGATCACATTACAAACTTTGCCTGCACTCTTGCATCGGGTGCGGAACAAGCTTCTCCTCTGCTCAGATTTGTCTTCATCCACCTGCATGGTCCTTCTCACAATCATGGCTTCTCCCTTTTCAGCTTCTTCAGAATGCTCTGAGTCAGCATCCTCAACTGCCACAACTGCTCTGGCAGGACCCACTGGCCTCTTGTTTGTCCTTTCTCGGTGTTGTGGGCACTCAAATGCACGATGCCCTTCTTCACCACAGTGGAAACATGTTCCACGGAATACTCCCCTTTCATTCCCGTGTCCAGATCTACCCCTTCCTCTCGGGTAGTTATCATTCTGAACTTGCGATTTTGGGTCTTCATCTTCTTCTTTCTGATCCCGGATGCTGCTCTCTTCTTCCTTCTTCTCTTCCTTTCCTTCTTTCTTTCCACCGTTCTTTCCTCCCGGTTCTTTCACTTTCTGCTTGTTGTCAAACCTCCGGTTCAGCTTTTCTTCCACCTTTAAAGCAAACTGGTAAGCATCTTCAATGGTGCTTACCCGAACCAAACTCAACTCCTCCTGCACACTCGGTCTCAACCCATTAATGTAACGGGCCACTTTTTCTTTGCTTGCCTCCAAATGCCCGGTTCTGATGGAGATTTTATAGAATTCCTCCATGTATTCTTGAACTGTCCTGTTCATCTGCCTCAAGCTTTGCATTTTTCGTAGTAGATCCAGTTCATAGTCAACGGGGATAAACTGTCTTTTTAACTTCTCCACCATTCTGTCCCACCTCGTTATTCTCTCCTTTCCTCTTCGGTTTCTCTCCAGCTGCACCCCCTTCCACCAGATGCTAGCATGACCCTTCAGTCGGGTCTTAGCAAATCTGACCCGGTTAGGGTCTTCAACTTCTTCGTATTCAAAGTATTCTTCTAATTCATTCACCCAGTCTATCAATTCCTCTGGGTTCAAGTTCTCGGAATACGTGGGAACCTCTAACTTCGGCCTCTTCCCGATCTGGGATATGGCCTTGTACAATCTGGCCTGGGCCGGATCTACATCTTCCTCCTCTTCTTCAAACTCATTCCCCTCTTCCACCTCATCCTCACTGTCTGCATCCCTTCTCGGCTCACGTCCTCTGCGTAGCTCTTCTTGCAGGGCCTGGACTTGCCGCTGCAAAGCCCAAAAATCTTCCGCTGCCATGCCTCTGCCACCCACCGGGTTTCTTCTCGGAGGCATCTTCTCTGAACTCAAGCCCTCCCACACGTCCTGGTACAACTGCCTCTCTCTTTCGGCGTTCTGTTGTACGCTCAGGAGCTACGGGCTCTGATACCATTGACGGAGCACGGGAACAACCAACCACTTACAAATTCCAAATTTTCATTAAAAGCTTCGGAAAAATAATTACATTTCACAAAAGCAAAATGCCCGCAGGCTTACAAGACCAGAGATGCTCTGGTATTTTCTTTCTCTACTCTGTTCTTCCGTCCACCGTCCTCCCTCTGAAAACAAAAATTTCGTCTCTTTAACGAGGTCCCCCGGTCCTCCCAGCAATCAATGCCCCACCAAACAAGATTTCCCCAGTTCAAATTTTCCCTCCTTCCCGATTTTCAAAATTCTGTCATAAATGCCATCTGCCCGATCTCCTACAGAGCTTGCATTGATGGCCTCCCTGCATCGGCCGCTTCGTTCTCCCTATCCTCCGTACTGCTATCCCCCTTCATAAAGCCAACACCTGTAAATGTTATTAAACTCGAATAATAACAAACAAGAATTCGCGGCCGACACCTCCCTTCACAATTTACGTGACCTTCCACTTGATTTGCATACGCGTAACCGTCCGCGTGCACATCTCTCCAAGCCTCTCCCCCTGTTGCCATAAATTTGACCCATGTGCCCTTCACGACCGCCACGTGTCCCCTTCACGACCGCCACGTGTCGCCCCTTTACTGGCCGCGATATCGCGACCGAACTCCAACTCCACTGCTTCATACTTCTCCCCCTCCTTTCTTTTCTGCGCCTTCACTTTAATGATACCTTGCCATGCCTTTCGCTTGCCACGTGTCGGCTTCACACTGGCCGCGATATCGCGACAGGACTCCTTCCTCCGCTTTGCCTTTGAAGACCGTCGCGATATCGCGACGTCGCGATATCGTGACGTTGCGATATCGCGACGTCTAAGGTTCCCCCCTTCAATGCCAAATGATAACGTCGCGATATCGCGACGCCTGAAGCTCTCCTCCTCTGCTTTGGACTACGGTCGCGATATCACGACGTCGCGATATCGCGACAAAACTGGCTCAAGCCCCGCCAAGCCTTTTGAGGTCACGATTTCGCGACCCCAACTCAATTTACGCACAAACTTTACAAACTTCCCCTTTCTGCTTCGCACAACTTCCCCTCCCGGGAATGAATTAATGTAATTCAAAATACAAGTACTTGAAGAAAATTTTGAAGGATGCGAGATTGCCCACACTGTCACCGGATGCTCCTGCATCAATGAGTGCATAGATCGGGTCATCAAGCGGCGGAGCCGAGGCGAGACCAGTAAGTGCACTATCTCCTCGAGTTTGAATTTAAAAAAATGCAAATGTGTTTTTATTGTTTGTCGTTTGTTTGAAACATGAAACCCTAATTAATTAAATTAAAAGGTGAATGAATGAAACCAAATGAAACGTGGATGCAAACCGATGGAAACTTAGATGGAAAACCATAGGATAAACCCAAAATGAAACTTAGAGTAACACCTTAGGGTAACCATGGTTAAAAATGTTTTATTGTTGATGTGAATGGTAAAACTTAGGTCAAAACCATAAGTAAACCATGCCCAATTTTTGTGTTATTTTTATGGAATTAAAAATAGAAAATGGATGAATTTTTTTGTTTGAAATGGTAAACCTAGGTCGAAACCGTAGGTAAACCATGTCGATTTTTTGTGCTTTTTGGATGAAATTTAAAAATGAAAAAAAATGGATGAATTTTTTTTTGTTGAAATGGTAAACTTAGGTCGAAACCGTAGGTAAACCATGTCGAATTTTTTTTTTTTTTTTTTGATGAAATGTAAGATGAAATTTTTTTGTTTTGAAATGGTAAACTTAGGTAAAACCGTAGGTAAACCATGTCAAATTTTTATTGTTTTTGATGAAATGTAAGATGAAAACTGAATGAATTTTTTTGTTTTGAAATGGTAAACTTAGGGAAAACCGTAGGTAAACCATGTCAAATTTTTATTGTTTTTGATGAAATGTAAGATGAAAACTGAATGAATTTTTTTGTTTTGAAATGGTAAACTTAGGGAAAATCGTGGGTAAACAATGTCAAATTTTTATTGTTTTTTTTTTTGTTTTGTTTTTTTTTTTTTTTTTGAATGTACATGTGAATGAAAGATGTTACTGTACAGTTATGCATTTGTGTACATGTGATGGTAATTTGATGCATGTTTTTGATGTTTGTTGTTTTCTGTGATGTGCAGGTGGTGAAGAGTCGACATCGGGTGCCGACGATTTTTTCTAATGCCCACGAGGCGTTGACAACTGAGGACTGGGATTGGCTTGACGCCCTAGGGCTCAAGCATGTGCTCGGTTGGATGCAGTTGTGGTGGACCAGGCATACATCACAGCATTGATTAGCCTATGGGATGTTCGGATGAACACCTTCCATCTTTCGACAGGGGAGATGACAGTCACTTTAGAGGACGTGTATCAGATTCTATGGATTCCGATAGACGGGGTTCCCATTCGAACGACTCCATGAGGCCAGAGGATGACTGTACTGACCCGATATTTTGGACATGGAGAGGAGGAGGATGGGATGACCTCGTTGGAGAGGGCGGAGTTGGATTGTCAGATTGGGGGGATTTTGGTGCGATGGTGGTACGCTAGGGGAATGTTGGGAGTGAGGCATGCACTACTCATGAGCCTCATTTCCAACATGCTCCTGCCAGACTCGTCAGGAGAGAGGTTCCCATGGAACCTATTGGAGGTGGTGTGGCAGCTAGTGGATTGCCTGGTGACAGAGTCGATAATTATGAGATGGGGCCAGATGCTTCTGGCACAGTTATATGATGAGTTGTATGAGGTCCGCTGCCAAAGGCGAAAGGGGATCGACTGCAATTTCTTGTTGCAGTGTTGGGCATGGCAGCATATAGCCATAGAGTGACCACAAGGGCTACCCTGGACTACACGGGCGGACATGGTTGATAGAGATATTGGGTATGGTGCTCTATGGTATCGATCGAAGGAGCGGGGGCAGAGTCGGCGGTTTGCGGGAGACGTAGACCATTATAGAGATGCATTGGCATGACTGACTCCCGTAGATGTGGTATGGAGGCCATATCGGGATTGTCCCGCATGGCCAGAGGTGGATGATTGGATTTGGCGGGTCTGGAGGGGGAGATGGGTGATTGGCCGACATGGGACGTAGCAGGAGTACTTTCACTACCTCCGAGTGACACGACAGTTTGGGGTACACCAGGGGTTTCCTGGGGAACCCGTAGTCTATCGGCATCGGAGTGATGAGAGGACCCTAGCTGCGCCGATCCTCGAGCCATTGGGGGAGGAGTCTGATACAGTTTTAGACATTTCAGACGTAGATGACGTCGGAGTGATGGCCGAGTACCAGGAGTGGTGGACGCTGCGGCAGTGGCGAGGTGAGGGGCCATTGGGAGGAGATGAGGCAACGGGGGGCGGAGAGGGTGCAGAGGCACCAAGAGAGGGTTGGGGAGCTCCTACGGATGTGGATATGGTGGAGGTGGCAGATGTAGGAGAGGAGTTTGGGGATGAGGAGCAGTCGGAGATGCAGGATGCTCTAGAGCCGGTTGGGTCGAAGGAGATAGAGGCGGGGTTGCACGCTGAGGTAGCACGACTGACGGGGTTATTGCAGAGGCGGGATGGAGAGCTTGGGGAGATGACGCAGGAGAGGGATCGCTTGCGGACACAGTTAGCAGAGCGAGAGAGCGTAGGGGCTGCGTCTTGCCAGCAGGGTGGTGATATGGATGCTACACGGGAGAGGGATCTCCTACGGGTACAGCTAGCATAGCGCGATGAGGCAATCATGTACTATCATAGGCGAGAGGCAGAGTGGAGGCGACGGGAGGTAGATTGGGGGCAGCATCGATCGAAGATGGAGGGTGAGATTATCCACCTGGGTGGGCGAATACCAGAGCCTCCGGCCAGTGGCTCGTCGTATAGGACGAGAGACAGCGGGACGGAGTAGTCGGCATCATCCCGACGTAGGCGACGAGATGAGGGAGGTGCGAGTGGGCATGATGCAGGGGCGAGCAGTCGCCTTGAGAGGTCTCAGAGGACGAATATCGTAGGGGGTAGTTCTCGTCGCACCGATCCTACGTGATCATGGTGGCCGATGCCCTAGGCTGGGGGTTTTTGAGATTTTGGATGATGGGAGCGAGGTCCGAGGACCAGTGCACTATAGCCTACGGGCAATTTTTTGTTATGATATATATACAGATGATTCTTTTTGGTGTTTATACATTTTTCATGCTTTATTTTGATGTACATGTGTTTACATTGATGTATGCATATGCGATTATGAATGCGATGGTTCTAATTTGTATGATGTATGCATATGGAATGAATGCAATGAATTGTTGATGATTTGTCAAGGCACCATAGACTGTACAAGATTTGGATTGGACTTGCTAGAATAATGGGATAACTTTGTGGAATGCTTGTGCATGTGGAAACTTTGTTTTTGTATTTTGTCTATTTTTTGATGGTGATGTAGGGAATGAAATGTATCGGTTGTTTGAAAATGTAGTTAAGATTTTCTGAGATGCAGATATTTTAATGAACTAGCCAAGACTGTATATTTATCTCGCAAGACTTCTGAACAAGGTCTAAATCTGACTTGAATTTAGCCAAGTTATTTCACATCCCTATGTGTGCAATTGAGTTCGTTTATGTGTTATTCATCAGGATACCGCTAATGACAGATGGGCTTTCAACCGAACCTATACTGAGGATCACCTAATTAGCTCCACTAACTCCTTTATTGTAATTAGTCAGATTTGTCTGCGATGTTATCTAGGATACCATAAGCTAGCTCATCCACATGCAAACATTGATCTATACACAAGTTAATGTGACAGATATATCGTCATGCAGGAGGTTTACTACCAGTGACCGATAAGCTATCAACCAAACCGGTACTGAAGCTTGCCTCATGACCTATCAAAATGCTGAGAGTTCCAGGGATTCAAGTTCGACTCCCTTCTTTTCTTCAATTGTATTGGGATACTTGCTCTTTGGTAGTGATAAAATCACTTTTTATTTTTTGTTTTATTATTTTTTTTTTTTTTTTTTTTTGAGCAAGGGATGAGTGACGAGAATCACTATTGTTTGTGCCTTTTGATGTGTGCACTGTAGGATGTCAAATTTTAGTGTTTTGACGGTTTGCAAATTTTTGATGTTTTGCAACTTTTGAGAACTTGGGATTCATGGGGAATTGGGTAGGGAGGATGCTTGTCCTTTTGCCAACTCTCAACATTCCTAGGGTCATTCGCATAGGGGGATAAGCAAGATAGCCGTTTCGCTTATGGTAACCAGGATTACGATGCAGGTTTCATCTTTCGTTCACACAACTTAGGAATTTTTATATGTGTTAATTTGTGTTGGGATGCTACGTAACAAGGCGTGATCCAAGTAAACTTTCCCGTGTAAAATCTGTTTAACTATGTACAGTTTTGGCTAGAAATTTAAAGACATCTGAATGACGAAAACCCTATATACATTAGGCGACAATTGATGATGCTAAAATAAAAGGGTGATATGCTGGATGTATGCGTTTATGAAAATGGATTTGATGTGGAAATGATGGAATTGCCAAATAATGACTGTCTATGGTGCTTTTGACTTATATGACCTATCGAAGTATGCAATGTATGGATGCAATGCTTAATGTAACCTATATTTTTGTATTTTGATGTTTATGAGAATGCATGGAATTGGAATGCAATTGTTTTTGTAATTTTTATTTTTTATGAGAATGCATGAAATTGAACTGCAAATGTTTTTGTAATTTTGATTTTTTTTTTTTTTTTTGAGTATGCATGGAATTGAAATGCAATTGTTTTTGTGATTTTTGATTTTTGTGTTGTTTTTGTTGATTTTTAAATATTTATGTTGACCAAGCAGTTATGGTAATGCTTGGAGCTTTTGGTTTGACCAAAGGGTTTATAGATACCTTTGGGGCTTTTAGGGATGACCAAGCGATTATGAAAATCCTTGGAGCTTTTGTCTTGACCAAAGGGTTTATAGATACCTTTGGGGCTTTTGGGGTTGACCAAGCGATTATGATAATCCTTGGAGCTTTTGGGTTGACCAAGCGATTGTGATAATCCTTGGAGCTTTTGGGTTGACCACGATTGAAACCAGCTCCAACAAAATAGCTGCAAAGGATGTGGTAATCCTTGGAGCTTTTTGTTGGACTATGGCTCTCTAGATGTGGAATGGCCTCAAATGAATGATGTTCAAGGGTTCTATTTCCTTGATTCCTTCAAGAGAGGCAAGCCGGTATGTTCCAGGTCCTATTTTACTGTCAATGATGTAAGGACCTAACCAGTTTGCCACGAACTTGTCCCGTAGATGGGACGGCAAATTAGAATTCTGTTGGTTCTCTTTTAAGACCAAGTCACCAACCTAAAATTCCCTAAGATGGACTTTCATGTTGTATGCTTTCTTGAGTCGCTCTTGATAGATACGTAAATGCTCGAGAGCATTAACGCGTCGTTCGTCGAGCAACATCAGTTGATCTAACCGGGCCTGCGCGGTGTCATCATCGATGAACTCTTGCATTGAAATGCGTAGGGAAGGAATTTCCAACTCAAAAGGCATGACTGCCTTGGAACCATACACCAACGAAAATGGAGTTGCCCCAGTGGGCATTCGAATGCTGGTGCGATAATCCCATAGGGAAAGCGGGATCTGAATATGCCAGTCCTTATGATTATCTGCAACTATATTTTTGAGGATGGTGACTAGCATTTTGTTGGATGCCTCTGCTTGCCCATTTGCCTGCGGATAATAGGGTGTTGAAAAGCTATGCTGAATCTTGTACTTTGTGGTCAAAGCATGCACATATTTATTCTTGAATGGTGTCCCATTATCTGATAGGATCTTGGATGGAATACCAAAATGACATATGATGTTATGCAAAATAAACTTCGCAATGCGGGCTCCAGTCGTAGTGGTCAGCGAAATTGCTTCCACCCATTTGGTAAAGTACTCTGTGGCCATTAAAATAAACGTGTGATGACCAGATGATGCAGGGGAGATCTTTCCAATTAGATCAAAGCCCCACTGTAAAAAAGGCCAAACCGATTGGATTGGCTGCAAGGCCTGAGAAGGTACGTGTGTCAAATTAGCATGGTGCTGACACTTCACGCACTTCTTCACATATGCGCAACAATCTCGCTCTAAAGATGGCCAATAATAACCCATGCGAAGAATGCGCTTTGTGATGGCCATACCGCTGAAGTGGCCACCACATGTACCATCATGAGCTTGGGTGATCGCCCAAGCGGACTCTTGCTGGTCCAAACAATGAAGGAGGATTCCTTCATAATTTTGATGATACAAAATGTCTCCTAACAAGACATGCTTTGTTGCTTTCTGTTTGAATGATCTTTTCGTGGCTTGTGTCAATCCAAGGGGGAGATTACCTAGCTTGAGGTAATCCCGAATGGGTGTGTACCAATCTTGCTGATCAGAAACCTCGATAGTATGAATGGCCAATCCCTCTTGAAGTCCATCCCGAACAAAAGCTGAGCAAGAAAGAACTTGTAAAAACAACGTGGTGTTGCTAGTAAGAGGGGTCGGGGAGAACAAGGACCCCTAGTTGGCTTGAGTCAAACAATCTCGAATTCAAGAGAACTTATCCGAAGATGGTTCAATCTGGATCATGTGGATTCCTGGCGTCGGATCAGAGCTTGTGCGCTCTATCGTAGATTGCGATAATGTGGTAACCTGAATGGTTGTCATTTCACTAGAAGGGTCTTGCGGGATGAGTGACCCCAAGGAGGCCATAGTATCCGCAAAATGATTTGATGATCGAGGGAGTGCCTCGATGTCATACCATTCAAGTTGTGCCAAGAATTTGTCCACAAGGGCTTTATAGGCCCGCAAAACTGGACATTTACATTGGAATATCCCCTTTACTTGATTGACAATTAACAATGAATCACCAAAGATGTTCAATCATTTAATGTTCATGGTGATTTTTGTTTGAAGACCTATGAGCAAGGCTTCATATTCTGCATTGTTGTTGGTGCACGAGAAGTCTAATTTAAATGACAAGGGCATTGGAGTGCCTTGTGGAGTGAAGAATACAATTCCTGCACCACCCCCTTGCTCACATTTAGAACCATCGAAGAATAGGGTTATGTCAGCCTGTGACTCAGGCTCATCAAAATCTGGCGACTCTGAAACATGGAAGACCCCATCATCAGGTAGTTCAAAAGTCAGAGGCTGATCGTCTTCAAGAGGAGCCTCAGCTAGTTGATCGGTGATGACTTGACCTTTTATAGATTTTTGTCCAATAAACTCTATGTCAAACTTTGTCAACAACATGATCCATTTTGCCATGCGGCTACTATGATAAGTACGACTCATCATGTATCGCAATGGATTCTCCTTAGACACAACATACGTCTTATTACTAAGCATGTAGTGGCATAGCTTTTTGGTAGCAAACACCACTGCCAAGTAGAGCTTTTCAACATATGCATAGTTAAGTTCATAACTGACCAGGGTGCGGCTAAGATAGTATGTAGCCTGTTCTTTGTGAAGTTCATTTTTTTGGGACAGCATGGCACCTAGTGCCACCTAAGTGGTTGAGATGTATAAATAGAATGGCACTCCTAGTCTAGGTGGTGCCAATACGCGATGAAGCCAAGTACTATTTAATGTCATCAAAGGCGGATCGGCACTCATCATCCCAATGAAATGTGACCCCTTTATGCAATAATTTATTCATGGGTCAGCATTTGTCAGATAACTACGCTATGAAGCGCTTGATGGTGGTTGGGGGACGCATTTCAAGGATTGCCTTGACTTTGTTTGGATCGACCTCAATTCCTCTTTTGGAGACTATGAAACCCAAGAGCTTTCTAGAGGTGACGCCAAAGATGCACTTCTTGGGGTTTAGTCTGACTTTATGCTCAATGAGGCAATCAAGGACCTTACTCAAGTCACCGATGTGATCTGGGCGCAAAAGAGATTTGGCCAACAAATCATCCATGTAATCTTCCAAAGTTTTGTGCATGTAATCGTGAAAGATGTACGTCATGGCACGTTGGTAGGTGGCTCCGGCATTTTTAAGGCCAAAAGGCATGACCTTATAGCAAAATGTCCCCCAAGGCGTTGTGAATGCCATTTTTAGTTGGTCCTCAGGATTAATACGAATCTGATTGTATCCTGAGAAACCATCCATAAGGGAAAGCATTTCGTGGCCTGCGGTAGCATCTACCAACGCGTCGATTCTTGGCAAGGGAAAATCATCCTTAGGACTCGCTTTGTTAAGATCTCGAAAGTCAGTGCATATGCGAATCCTCCCGTCGGGCTTCTTGACAGGAACCATGTTAGACAACCATGGTGGATAATCCACATAGATGACAAACTGGGCATCCAACAACTTTTGTAACTCATCTTTTACCATTAAGGCCACTTTTGGATGCATCTTGCGTAGTTTTTGCTTGACTGGCTTGATTGTCGGATCAAGCGTTAAATTGTGCGTGACTAGCTGTGGGTCTAGTCCCGGCATATCTTTGTATGACCATGCAAAAACCTCATTCTTTTCCTTAAGAAGGGTAACATAATCGGCTCGCTCTTCAGGGGAAAGACTTACCCCTAGCTTGAGAATCCGTGGATTCATTGGATCCGTGCCGATGTCTACATCGAGTCGTTGCTTCAAGCGACATATGGGATCCGTCTTCCAACTGGTGTGGAATTGGGATCGGATGGATATCGTTTGCTGAATTAAGATCATCATTAGGAACGTCAAGTTCCTCTTCAGCATGGAAGACATCCTGAGTCTGTCTTGGAGTGAAATGAAACATCCCACCGCAAGGCCAATACTCTGATGGAGATGGTGGTGTGCCAGCGTGATCCCAATCAATAGCCTCTATGTCTAGATGCAATAATCATGTTGGATTGGTTGGATCATGGATGGGGGCGATCAAGTCAATGGAGACCATGTTGATGAAATGATTGTAATCTCCATTACCGCAAATGTGACAACTCTGACATTTTGGATGCTCTTGGTGTGTTGGATCTAGATCTGTAGGCACTGGTACAAAGGGATCAGCCCTATGCATGGACCTGCAAACAGGGTCTACCCTAGGCACTGATGGTTTTATAGGGTCTCCAAGTGGAAAATGCTCTCTATATGCCTAGAGTGGTGGGTGCAGTAATTGCTATAACTCGTGCCTAGGTTGAAATGCCTCCTATGTCTTGGACCTATGTGTAAGTGTTCAAACATGTCATCTATGTCCAAAGGATTTTGTTGTTGTTGAGGTAGCCTATGCTCACTAGGATCATTCAATGGGAACATCGTCAAGAAGCTTTCCTGATCGTCATTCATTGGATATTCATGCGAATGATCGTACTCCGACTCATCTTCAGAAGACCCTTCGTGGTCTTGTCCATCTTCCCCTTGTGGGTGAGTCCATGAGGTTTCTCTTTGTTCAGCCGTAGGGAAAGGGTTGTTGAGGTCAACAAGGTTATTTGTTTGTAATGGGAAATAATCCCCCAATGTATAAGTTGTATTTGGATTGGCATATGGATCTGATGCCAACCCATCCTTGTTGCCTATCCCTAGGCCTTGCATGTTTTTGACCAAGATGTCGAGGGGCAAAGGGTGATTAAACCCTACTCCTAATTTATCATAAGGCATTTGGTATCTTGGTTGGCACAAAACATGCATTCCTTGCTCATACCTGCCTAACCCGTATCCATGCCAATTGCATTGGCTAAGATATCGTAATGCGAAGTCTGGGTTAGCCAGATAGTTGACATCTTCCACAAAGGGATCTTCATCTTCCTCTTCTTGTTGGGAAGGTTCAACGCCATGATCCAGGCCCCCAAAAATAAAATTTTTCTGATTAGGTGGGTAGCCTAAAGGAACCACGGAGCCTATGGGGAGTCGAGGTCTTCCCATGTCTTGCATAGACTGAAGTGTGGGCGTTGCAACAAAATTACGCACTATATACTCCCCCATGCATGTGTTAGACATCTCAACAGCAATCGTTTGTGATTGAGGGGAAGCGAATGGGAGTTCTCCTTGAGTCCACTCCATGTGGGGTGAACTAGGTGTCTCAACTTCCATTCTATTAGGCGTCTCTTCTATAGAGATGTTGGAGACTAGAGGTGGTTTCGCTTCCAGGGGCTTCTTTCCTTTGTTCGTTGGTGTGGCCACCATCGGTGGCATTGTTGTGGGAGGACTGGATGAAGAAGATGATCCCACCTAAGAATTTCATTGATTTGGAAATGGAGATTCTTGCTTAATCGGACCTCTTTTAGATGGATTTAATTGGAAATCCACATGCATTGAAGGGAGGGTCGATTGCGGCATGATTTGCATTGAGTTGCAATACTTAAAAGGTTCCAAATCTACGGGGACCACGTGCACTTGTCCTTCAAATGTATACTTTAGACATTGATGAGAAATTGAAGGGACACACTTCATATCCCGGATCCAAGGCCACCCAAGCAAGATATTGTAAGCCATCTCACCTTCCAAAATGTGGCACAACGTATGAATGGTCTTTTGTCCCACTTGTATGGGCAGGACAATTGTGCCAACTGTTGAGCATATCGCATCATTGAATGCTCGAAGGGTATAAGTGGAAGGTGCAATGTGAGAGGCTGGCAGTTTCAAATGTTTCAGTGCAGCGGTTGTAATAATGTTACTGGATGAACCAGTGTCTACCAACACCCGCTTGTATGGAGTCCCATTGACCCATGCAATAACGTGCAGGGGTGGATCCGCTACATCTCTAGTCACCATTTTTAGCTCATCTTCCTTGAAGGTAATGACTAGTTTAGTACACTGTTTGACATGCCCCACAAAATTGTTGAATGAATCCGCTTCGTGGGGTTGCAATTCAATTGCCTTTAATATCTCCATAAGAGCTTCCCGATGGGGCGTCGATTGTTGAATAAGCTCATATATGGAGAGCCTAGCCGATGTGGTCCGTAGACTTTGAGTAAGTCTAGTTTGAATCATGGCCACTAGTCTAGGCGGGGAGTAACTCGTGTAGGATTCGGTTGATGTTGTGACGTGGATGGAACTTCCCTAGTGGTTGTCGCGGGGACAACTCTTGGGTGTCTCTTGTTTCTTGTCACAATGCTAATCATCCCAACATACCCCTCCATGGGGCAACTTTGTTGCACTTCATTGACATGCAGAGGTTTTGTTTGTGCATCATGTGTGGGTAAAGGATCTTTGAAAACACCCATTTGTTGGTTGTTGGGTGCGATGGGGTTATCCACTACCAATGTGTGATTGTCAATAAGATCTTGCACTAAACCTTTGAACGTCCAACAGACATTAAGGTCATGCCCTTTCCTTCTATGGAATCTACAAAAAATATCCTCTCTATAACCCTTAGGCTTTGGCGCATTAGGATCAATTGTTGGAATATCTGGCAAATTAATCAAGTTTGTCGCTGACAAACGATCAAACAAGGAGTCCCTAGACTCAGTGTATGGTGTAAATTGTCGCTTGGGGTGATGCTGCTGATTTTGATCCTGATTTTTGTTATCTTTCTCATAATTATTGTGAGGCACCGCCTGATAATTAGCCTTTGGAGGCTATGTTTCTTGGGCAGGCGTAGGGGCATTAATAGCAACTTGATTGACCACGACGGGTTTCTGTTGCGTATTCCCTGTTTTGGTGCTCTTGTTCCACTCTTTTTTCTTAGGCTTGGCAATTTTTCCATCCTGTATCTTGATCTCTTCGATACGTCTAGCTTGCACCAGAGCTTCTTCTAAAGTGGCATATTGCTCTGCAGTTTGCAATAGCACTAGAGATCGATCGCAAACAGCTCTTTGCAAACATTTGAGTTAGGTCGAACATAGGAGGGAGGTAGGATAGCTTTGAAAGCACCGTCCTCCATTGATTCCCATATGCTACCATAGACTCCTCCTCATACTATTTGAGGCTAGCTAGATCACTGAGTGACGCCTTTTTCTTTGTATTGAAAGCAAAACATTCTAGGAACGCGTCCACTAGTTGATCCAAGTTGTAGATGCTATGCTTCGGTAGATGGGTAAACCAATTCGAGGCAGATCCTACGAATGTGGTTATGAATGTTCTCAATAGCAATGCATCATTATCTTGTATACCAAAGCATTGGCTCAAAAATCGCGTCACATGCTCTTGAGCATCCTCATCCCCTTTAAAGAGTGCCAACTGGGGCAGCTTGAAATGTTCGGGGTATGGAGGTGTTGGGGTATGGAGGTGTTGGCACTGATGGATGCATCAAATGACTATGGAGTTGGCGTAAGGTAGGCTTTTGGGGCCTAGCAGTATTGAGTTCCATAGTCTCTAAGCATTCTAACAACACTTTGTATGCATCAGAGGATGTAATCTCCTCCTCCTTGGTTGGTTCCCGCTGTGGGTTGCGGGGAACTTGAGGCCTTTGAATGGATAAATGGGTTGCATCCCTTCTGCTTTGATAGGGCATTTCAGCCCGCTCTTCTTCTTGGTAATAATCCTCATAATCTTCTTGAGGAGTGTTTGGCCTAGGCCTGTAAACATGGACGGGTGCCCGCGGAGGATGCCCATCACGGTTGCGGGGAATGGCCTCCCGCTCAGGTCTAAGAGGTCTTGGAGGCAGTGCTTGCTGAAGTCGCAGAGACCTATCTCGCACTAAGGGGTTGTGCCTCACATACATCTTAGATTGTTGTGCACGAGGGACTGGGGCCTTCTTAGGCGCATAGTTGTGAAGCAATTCAGCTGTCTGACGTTGAATGCGCTCTTGATCAAGGTGACACAAATGTTCTAATTCCTGTTGTTCTTGTCTAAGCCGCATGATTTGTGCTTGGCGGGCGGCTAGTTGTGTAAATGCCAAGTCATTTTGTTCTATTGTCTCTTGTTTAATAGGCCTAGATGTCTCTCCTACATATCTGTTTCGATCATGGTGCTCTGAGACCCCTATATGTTGCTTCCCTCTATCGAGGTTGGCCGCATTAACTTGAAACTCTGGTCTCAATGAGCGATCTGGATATAAAGCAGGTGCAGACGTGCATCATTTCTACACTGGATACTGTTCTTGAGGAATGTAGTGATCCTCCTCACTCTCTCTATGATATGCATAAAAAGTGCGGGCAGAATTGTCTTGCCCTGTCGGGAGAACTCGATGGTCCTGATATGGTCTCATCGTGTTCGACATTAATCGGGGGTAAATTAGGAACCACAAAATCATATGGTTCTTCCTTTTGGACCCTTTGTTGTTCTAGAGCAGTACACAGCGCTTCATCACTAGGCCACCCATAATGAACTTCCAAAGGAGGCCTCGTGCTTAGACCAGGTGGTACATATAGGTTATTTTCTTGAAAAGATTCTTGTTGCTCATGAGTTCCCCTTAGGGAGGGGGTTCTAAAGTCTCATCTATTGAAGGCCTGACTTGGAGAGCCCCTCAAGGAGGGGCCTCTAGAACCATGTTTTATGACTGTATGGGTTGGAGTACCCCTCAAGGAGGGGCCTCTAGAGCCATGTTCTGCATGGTGTGAACTAACTGGTGTACCCCGCCATCGAGGCGGGATGGCTAAGTCTTCAAGGCTATATCGGAGACGATTTGTCTCTCTTGGTGCATTTTCTGCAGCTTCTGCCCGTGATTGGGCTTGGCTACGAGTATTCACCATGGTAATGCTAACCTAAAAATGCAAAAATTCTTTTTATGATTTTCTTTTTATGATTTTTTTTGTCTAAACAAAAAATAGCATACACACACAAGCAATGATTATCTCTTTTAAAGATTAATAGTGTGCCCTAAATCTGGTTTAGTGTGTTTTTGTTGTTTGTTTTGTTTTTGAAAATTTTTGTGAAATGTTTAAATGCAATTATGAAGGCTCTTATGACTCCCAAAATGGTCGCCCCTATCAAAAATTCCATTTTCGGACCGATGTACCAACCTCTCTATATACCCGCCCTTACGTGAGGGAGACTATAGGTACGTGAGAGCAGATGATATTTGGAACATAGGCGTTACCTCCTCTTTTTATGACACCTTCCATAGAAGACTTATCCTCATGCGCTGGGAATCCCCTAGCTACATCTCGGTGACTCGTCGGGATTTATGTCTAGCAGCAATCGATCGAGGTAATGGATGCAATACCTCAAGCCAAAGTGATAATGGAATCCACCTTTGGTCTTGCTCAAGGGTTGGGGTTTTACGACCAACGCCTTGGTTTAAAATACCATGTGATGTTTGGGGTTCATTTTAACCAGAAAACAAAAAAATAGAAATTTGACAGAAGCTATAAAAACCCCTACCTCTTCTCTACCTAACTGGATGTTTCTAATTTTCTCTGAAAATTGCATAAAATTATACTCGTCCCTGGGTGAGGCGAATATCAGAACAGTAATTGTCTCAGGGTGAGACGAATAATTTATTCGTCCCGAGGTGAAATGAATACCAATTCTGTAATCATCACTTGCAGAGACGAATAACAGTCTGATGTTGAAAAATAGGTACCTATAAAAAAATAAGCAATTTTAGATCAGTAATTTAACCTAAAAAAATAGAGGACAAAGGTCCCACCGTGATCGCCATTGAAAACACGAGATTCTGGAAACAAAAAGGATAAACTAAAAATGCAATGTAAACGAAACTAAAATAACGCTTAAACCCTATGTTATTGAAAAATGCATAAAAAGGAAGAACATGAACACAAGATATCAAAGCAATATAAAAAGAACGGCCCTTTTATTGATATGCTTTACAAATTCGTGTTACAATGCGTCTCCTTCCTTTTTAGGGGATAGGAGCGTTAAATGTTGGTCTTTTACAACTTGTTTCAGAATTCCTTCTTCCGCGTGCCCACATATAAGATGGGTGAACCAAAATGTTGTCGCCGCTTGCGTTGGTAAAGGTCGATTCCTTGCTGCTCCTTCAATGTTGCAAATCTGCGTTCAAAGAAACAAACAAAGAATCAGTAGCACCTGTGTATGAAAAATAAAAGATGAATCTAACGATGGTTAAAATGAATCTAAATGAACTGAAAACTTGACAAAAGCATAAACATGAAACTATCTAAATACTGCAAAAGAAATAAAGCGGGGGGTGCCCGAAGGCAAACCACCCGCGGGTGAAACTTTGCTTCGACACCAATCCGCTTAGGATGGGTCCGAAACCTGATGTGATGTGTTGTCGGCAAATTGGTAGGATATTGTGGTCAGAAAAATTGGTGTTGGTCCTTGATCCGTGCCTTCAAAAGTCACCCAATAACCTCTCTTTCGATTAAGATATTATGGATGTTGAAAGCACAAATCGCAAGTAAGTGAATTAGTAGCACTTCGTCGCTCAAAATGCTCCTTCTCTGTATATCTTTTGGGTGAGGAAACTCACCATTTTATAGACCCAAGGGGTCTCTTTGAATTAACATGCAAAAGTGTTTCTTTGCATGAATGCTTTTTGTGTGAAGGGAAGACTTCTTCTTGATCAAGGGCTTCTTAACTGCCTCTCGTGCATGTCTTTGTATGTTTTAGAAAAGCTCACTTGCACTCCCATGCAATGAAGGGATAGCTAAGTGGAAAATCTGAGTTGTCTTAAAAAGCTCACTCTCATTCCCATGTAGTGAAGGGAGAGTCAATTGGCAGATATGAGTTGTCAAAAGAACTCACTCGCACTCCTATGCCATGCAGGAAAAGCTAAGTGGCAGTTCTGAGTTGTCACATGCCGAGATCTGACTTTTTGTCGATCAAACCTGGCGTTCGTCCCACCCCAAAGCGAGCGCTGATAATCGTCTCTGGGTGAGACAAGTATAAATCTGCACTCGTCCCTGGGTAGAACGAGTGCAAACCGCACTCGTCCCTAGGTGGGACGAATAAGCAATAAAGTGTCTAAAAGGTGCCAAATTGATTTTTGACTTGCAAAACTACTGTGTAAGTGGTTAGAACCACTATTTAACCTCTGGGGGCTGCCCTGGGGGCTGTGTGTGTTAGTGCGATCAGTGCTTGTTGTCACATAATCGGATTGGTGCTGTTTTGGTGTCTATAGGGACCAACATTTCGATATCTTGTGAAACGTATTTGATCACCTTTTAGAAAGTAATGTTAGGTTGAATCAAAAAAATATTGTCTTTGGTGTCACCTCGGGAAAACTTCTAGAATTCATAATTTCTCAATGAGGCATTGAAGTGGACCTCAACAAGATCAAGGCTATCATAGAAATGCTACCCCCTACAGACTTAAAGCAATTTTGCAACTTACAAGGCAAGATTCAAGCTATCCATCACTTTATTGTGTAATTATTAAACAAATGCAAACCATTCAACCACTTATTATAAAAAAGGATGACATTCAAATGGAACCAAGCATACCACTATGCCTTCATAGATATCAAACATTACCTCACAACCCCACTAGTTTTTTTTATAAGTTAACAAAATTTATATTAATAAGGGCATTTGAAAGGTGCCCTAATGCCTTGATACATCACTAGGAATAAAGGATGCACCATCCACAAAAAACCTTGTGGCATCCATATAAAACCTAAAACATAAAGAAAAACTGGAACAAGCCAAAAGACAAGGACGAGACTAGAAACAAAAGTCTTGACAAGACAGGAACCAGAGACAACAAAAAAACAATAGCCAATTAAGAAATTACAGAATCCTTGATGTCATCCTTCTTTACATACTTAAGAACATCCTTAAACATATCCTTGGTAATTTCCACGATGTCATCCTCTTTGATCTCATGTTTGGCTTCGATGGTGATCTTTGCTAGAGTATCCTCGATAAAGTTGTCATAGAAGAATAGGAGATTCAGAGCATTCCTGTGCTCTTTCATTTGAGTAATGGCCACCATGATTGTGGTCATAGCACTCTCCATTTGGATAATAGTAGTAGTGGTGGTCTTAATGACGTATTCTTGAAGAATCTTCTCTATAGGATCCTCTAGCTCATCCTCGGTAGCACCCTACATCTTTCCCTGATTGTGAATGCCCTTGTTCTTTAGACGTTGAGAACTTCTGGTTGGTGTAGCCTCTACTTTATCCTTCTTCTTCACTGACTTTTCAGCATCCTAGTGGCCTCCTTTCATCTTCCTCCTCTTAGAACCATGGACCCTTGAGGAAGGAGTGAAGGACGTATCCTCCTCCATTGTCTACTTGGACTCTGCCTGTTGTTCCTATGGATGCACATTTACTTTAGGGAATTTCTCCAGAAGATGAACATAAATTACTTTGAATAGCCCCTGGTGTGAGGGCCAAGCTTCCTCTTTCTTTGAGTGGGTCGCATTAATGGAGTAATCCATGGACAAATACAAAAATTCTAGAATATTCAATGGTTTCACCTCCCTAAAATGGTTCACAAATGCAATGTGGAAGCTTCTAAGTTGGGAACCTGGGTCATCGACTGTGATGTACTCCATAACTGGTTTCATCACCTCCTTCCAAGGGGTGGGTAAGTCCTCACGGTTCATACCTGGTCTAACAATCTTTTGTAAGCTCAACTTCAACTCAATTTCCTTGAGTTCGATATCCCAACTATGCTTGTCCCTTTGAATCGTTTTGCCAACCAATGATTATGTTTTGATATCAATGAGGATGTGTACGTCCACCTGGAACTCCACTCCATGGATGATGACAATGCCCTTCTCCCAGGTAGATGCAAAGGCCATGTTGATATCCCAATTTGACCCGAAGAAACATTTCAAGAATGACATGAAACCTCTCGCACTCATAATTGCTTTAGCCACCGATTCGATCTCAAGTGTTTCTAGCTCCACAAAGCTCATGATGACCGAGAAATAGGACTACTTGAAAATAGGGAAAATAGAGTGCTTATTGGGCCTCGGGACATAGACAATGTAGATGAAGAAACCATCCGCAAGGTGGGCTTTAAAAACATAGGATGAGTTTGAGATTTTTTGGAAGCTTCTATGCCTCCACCTCATGATGATACACGTCCTTGAGAAAGTAAAATCCACTATGTCTCTAATAACGAAGCAGCATGCCTTAGAAAATTGAGAGTTCCAACAGCTGCTATCCCCAACGAAATTAGAAAGGTGTGCCACACCTTGGAACTCTTGACCAATCAGGCAACAAAAATTTCCAACAATGCAAATATCACAAAAAATAACGGACACTAAAGGTTTAGGGAAACGATGAAAGGTAAAAATGGACATAAGTGTGGGATGGAAGAAGCGAGAGGAAATACCTGGGAGGAGGAAATGCGGTGGGAGAGGATGAAGAGGCAACACATGGATGGAGGACACATTGAAGGGAAGAATCAGGAAGGAGCAATCTAGAAGGATTATGAGAAAAACGGTAATCTTAGGATCATTGAAAAGGGTTGCGAAGGTGTTGTTAGAAGTAATGAACATGGGGTCTAGGGAAAACACAAAGGAGATGTGCCAAAAATTCACACACATGCTAGAGGCCCCAAGCATTGAATACCTTGAAAAGTTGAATATCATCATGGGAATGATAGGGTTTCTGAGAAATATCTTTACAAGACAAAAGGCATTTGAAGAAATAAGATCTAGGGAAAACAAAATTTTCATGCCAATGAAATTGAAAAGTGGATTGCTATGCATTTTGAATTTTTTCTGACCTTGCAATTTCTTCAACCTCACGAGGAAGGGTGTCAGTCCATGTCATCATTCTCGGGGTAGAAACTCCGATGTTTGCCAACTTGTCTACCACACCATTTGCTTCCCTGAAGACATGTTGGATAATGACCTCGTGTTGGTAAAGGATTAAGCTTCAAGCTTCTTCAATCAGGTTCTTCACCTTCCATGCCGGAGTTTTGGAAATTTTTAGGTAATTAACCATATTTAAGGAGTCCCCTTCAATAATTACTTTTCCTAGAAATTGCTTAATTAAAAGCAGACCCCTCCACAAGGCTCTAGCTTCAGCTATGTGGTTAGATTGTTCTCCCAGACCTTTAGCAAAGGCAAAAATAGAATTTCCTTTGCAGTCCCTAAGAACTCCCCCTACCCCAACTCTACCTGGATTTCCTTTAGCCACCCCATAAAAATTTAGTTTGACCCATCCTTGGGGAGGAGGCATCCATTTGATATTGCTTCTAGAGATTTGGGAATGATTGGAATTGAGATTCTCTAGAGAGATATGTAAAGACTAAAGTAAGGATGCTTCAAACCTAGGGATGGGATGAGGATCATTTGGGGATAAGAGTGCATTTTCCTTAGCAAAAAAGATAATTCTATTGGTAATGGAATCCAAGTCCTTAGCCAAGCTAGAAAAAATTCTTTTGTTCCTTTCTAGCCAAATTTTCCAGAGAAAGTGATGTAGATAAAATTTCCATATTCCTCCGAATAAGGATTGTTGAAAGGATTAGGCCATTGAGAGAACAAATCAACAATAGACGGAGGCTTGGCCCAACTGATCTGGAACTTTTGAAAAATATTTTTAAGAATGGAGCAGGAAAAAGGACAGGTTAGGAAGATGTGTCTCGTGGACTCCCAATTAGAAAGACATAAAAAACACCTATTAGGCAAAGGGATTCCATGCTTAATGAGATTTTCTACAGTAAGGATCCTATTTTGAATTGCCAGCCAAGAAAAAATGACACTTTTGGAGTTAGGTGTTTGATCCAAACCAAATTGAAAGGAATAAGAGTTTCCTCAAGAGCCAGGAGGAGTTGATAAGCTAATTTGACAGTGAATTCCCCAATGTCAGTAGGTTCCCAAATAGGTTGATCATTGGCATTCCTTGAGGGTAAAACGAATGCAGAGAGTAAAGCTTCCAAGGAAGTGATTTCTGCTGATAAATTGGGACATTGTATCCTTTTCCATGTGCGTGAGTTGTTGGATACTATCAGGAAATCAGTGACTCTTTGGCCAAACAATGGATCAGTAAAATCCTTTAAAGCTCTGAAACCAGGAACTGCTATAAATGGCTAGTTTCCTATCCACTTGTCTTTCTAGAAATTGATCATTTTTCCATCTCCAACCTGCCATCTTAGGCCCTTTCTTAGGAGTTGTTTCATTAGGCTGATGGATTTCCAAAAGGCTGACCCAATAGAAGGTGCCAAATCACATAAGAAGTTGGATCTCTACAAGTATTTCCTCTTTACAAGAGTGACCCATTCAACCTGGTCCCTTGACACTAATCTCCAAGCTTGCTTTGCCAAGAGGACCATGTTTAGAAGGTTGATTATTTTGAGGCCTATTCCTCCCTGATATTTCAGTCTACAAAATTTGTCCCACACTACCAAGTGAAATCTATTTTTGTTCTCAGCATCAGTCCATAGAAAGAGTTTTTGAATTTGCTCAATTTGGTGGTAGACCTTAATTAGAGCCTTGAAAACAAATAGGAAATAGACATGAATGCTCTACAAATAAGCCATGGTTAGGACTTCTTTTCCTACATCAGATAGGATATTACCTTTCCATATTGTGAGTTTTATTTGGATTCTTTCGATGACATTGTTCCACATTTCTTCATAAATATTTCCAATGAACAAAGGCAGCCCCAAATAGGTAGTTGGTAAGGTGGAAATTGTACACACCAAGATATTTGCAATTTTGATTTATCTCCTATGATGAGTGTTAAGGAAGTATAACTTGCTCTTATAGAAATTCACTTTCTATCCAGCAACTTCTTCATAGAGGAGGATATGCTTGATGACCTTGGCTTCAATAATAGAAGCAAATGTGGACAAGAGAGTGTCATCAACAAATTATTGATGAGTGATAGGATTAGTTTGAGAAGTGACTTTAATTCCAAAAATTAGTCTTAAGCTTCTAGATACATGGATAGATCTTTCCAGTGCCTCAATAGCAATGATGAAGAGAAGGGGGGATAAAGGATCCCCTTGTCTTAGGCCTCTTCTACTAGGAAAATATCCAGCAGGTGATCCATCGATTAGGATAGAGAACCATGCTGAGGAAATGCATACTTTAATCATCCTAACCCAATCCTGATGGAATCCAAATTTTATTAAGATAGCAAATAAAAATTCTCAGTTCAACCTGTCGTATGCTTTATTTATGTCAAGCTTTAAAAGAAAAGCAACATTTTTTGTTTGATATGTTGAGCAAGGTGCAACGACAGTATTGTCATTGTTGTCAACACACTCAGATGGACAGGTTGATGCAGTGGACAGTTGTTCGGAGGTTTTTCAGAGTATGTACAATGATGTTCAATGCTTATGAGGATGTTTTTGATGTTCGGGTGAAGTTGTTACAGGTTGTTCGTGCAAATTTGCAAAAGTTGAAAAAATCATCAAGAAGTTGTCAAAAAATTGCAAAAGTCATCACGGGCACAGTTGGACAGGATGGATCAGTTTGGAACATGCCAACATGTCAAGAAATAGTCCAGAATAGCGTTGGAGGTGTCAGCACAGTGTTTGGATTGATCGGTGACGTTTTCGGTATCTTGGCGGATGATTTGGCAAGTGGTTGTACAGGCGAAAAAGGGCAGTTTTGTCAGAAGCACTGCGAGCAAACCGAGAAGAATTTGATAGCAAAATTTGAACTGGAGGTGGTCGTTATCTTCAAGAACATGTGTTCCAAATTTCCACCAAAATGGAGAAACGAGGCGAATGTTACAAGCGTTGCAAGACTGTCACAAAAATGCTCTTTTTGGAAAAAGTGTGTCAATAGCAGTTTTCGTGGAGGTGGTACAGGTGAACCGTAAGGAGTTATGTAGCGATATTCAGACTGGATGTAGTCAGCATTGCAGATATTCTACGTTTCAAATTTTAGAGAAAACAGAGTTACGAGGTGAGAGTTATGATTGTTGCAAAAATGGTACAGGTCACTTTTATGTCAATTTGTTCCACTTGTGCAAAATCCTTTAGTTGGTCATTTCGACCTTGCAGAGTCGCCAGAGTTTCGGTTTCAATGTTGTTACACCTTCAAGGCATCAAATAGAGCATATTTCATTTTTTTTTGAGGTGTCACGTGGCTCCGAAGTAAGAGAACGAGTAAGGTGTCAATTCTTTGCATGTGACGTGTTTGACGAAATGCCTTCTCAAAATAAAAAAAGGAAGTTATATTGTTTTAAGAAGCTTCATTAAAGAAAATATTTTTAAAATTGAAAAGGGAAAAAGAATGCAAGTGTGTGCTTTTTAAGTGACAAGGGATTTTATTGAAAAGTGGGGACTTTATTTTGTGAAGAGAGAAGTGTGTGTGGAGAAAAATAAAGAGTGAAAATCCATGATTTTTGGAGAGTGGTGAAAAATGTCACTTCAGTATTTTGGGCATAACTTTCTCATATGATATCCATTTTGGCTGAAATTTTGAGAGGAGTTCGTAGACAAAGTGCTGCACAATACCTAGAAAGTGTTTAGCAATTGGTAGAACGAGCTAAGAGAACAATCAATTTTTTTTGTGAGAAGAGAAGATTCAAATTTGAGTAATGCAGAGAGAGGGATGTTATACTGGGTGAAATAGAAAGTTTTAGATTTTGAGCTTACAGACCATAGAGGGTTCTGGTTTCAGTGAAGACATTCATATATGTCATTTTATTATCAATATCAAAATCAAGTGGGTGCTTGGTAGAGGGGTTGGTGCTCCTTTCTTTGGTGTAGATAAATCGGGTTGGTGCTCCTTTCTTTGGTGTAGATAAATCAGGGTTGGTGCTCCTTCCAGTGGGTGCTAGTAAATTGATTGTAAAGTTGGTGCTTTGCAAAGGCTAGATTTGGATGGGAGTCCAAATAATCATTTTTGGGGATGTAGCCAAATCGGTGAACCTCGGTACATCTTGTGTTGTGTGATGTTCTCTTGTTATACTTGCTTTATTTGGTTTTATGTTTTCATTGTTTTGGCTTTGAGTGTTGAAGATTTAAGTTTTAAAGAGCTACACTGATTCACCCCCCTCTCAGTGTCATTGTGAGACTAACAATTGGTATCAGAGCGAGGTTCCTGAACAGGCTTAACCGACTAGGGTGATCTTGGAAGTGACACAATGGCAGGTGGTGAAGGCTTCTCATCAAACAAAGCACCATTGTTTGATGGAACTAATTACGCATTTTGGAGACTCAGGATGCAGACATATCTTTGTGCTTTGGGATACGACATTTGGGATTCAGTAGATAGTGGATACACAATACCCACCACTTCTCCAACCGATGTTGCCGATAAGAAACTATTTGAGAATGACTCAAAAGCAAAGAATGCTATCATGTGTGGATTAGTGGACAACGAACTGGTAAAGATTATGGGTTGTAAAATGGCAAAGGAAATATGGGACAAACTGAAGAGCATTCATGAAGGAGACGTTAAGATCAAGGAGGCCAAGTTACAAACACATCGAGCTCAGTTCGAAGTATTAAATATGAATGACGATGAGAATATAGAGGCATATATGCTGAGAGTTAATGAAGTCATTAATGCGATTAGAGGACTCGATGAGGAAATCAAAGATTCTATCATCGTGAAAAAGGTATTAAGATCCCTTCCCCAAAGATTTGATTCTAAAGTTTCAGCTATAGAAGAAGCTAAAGATCTAAATTCTTTTAGTATGGATGAGATGCATGGTTCTTTGACTGCATATGAGATGAGAATAGGAAAATCTAAACCCACAGACAGAGAAGCTGCTTTTAAAGCCCATAAAAATATGAAAGCAAAACAAGAATCCGAGGAAGAAGAGACATCAGATGAAATGGAAGCAAACTTTGTTCGAAAACTAAAAAGGGGAAAAGGAAAATACAGAGGAAAGTTACCATTTAAATGTTTCAACTATGGAGGCATTGGGCATTTTGCAGCTAAATGTCCACTTAATGAGAAGAACAGAAGTGATGAAGGATCGCACGAAGAAAGAAGTGACTGGAAGAAAAAACAAATTTTAGAAAAGGCAACTTCAAGAAGAAAAGTTTCATCTCCAAGAATGTCAGTTCATCAGAAGATAGCTCCAGTGAGGATTCTGAAAAGGAAACAGGTGAAGCTCTTTTCATGGCACTCAAAGAAGAAAAACTAGAAAAATAACAGGAATGTGATGAAGAAGAAATTGATGTAGAAGTGAATTTGGAAGAGGAACTAATTGCAGCTCTAGATGAATTGAAGATAGAAAGAAAAAAGAATAAGAAAATTTCAAGAAAGCTTGAGGATGCAAATGAAATCATAACAAATTTGAAAGTACAGATAGAAGAATCCAAGAAAATCTTCGAAGATCTCGAAGTGCAAATAACCATGAAAATAGATTATTGCAGCAAGCTAGAAGAAGAGATTGTTGGTTTAAGAATGCAACTAGAAGAGATGAATCAGAAAATTAGTTGTTATCACAAACGTGAAGAAAGTTCTATGAAGCTGGATAAGATCATAAATAACCAAAAGACTATAGGCATCAAATTTGGTTTGGGTTTTGATGAAGGAGAATCGTCAAATGGATCAAAGGCCATAAATGAAGAATCCACAAAGAATGAAGAGAAGAAACAGGTTGATCAAGCAAAAATGAATCATGCAAAGGAAAGCAATAATGCAAGGCACGAAAGGAGAATTGACAATGATGGCTTCACCAATGTCACACATCAAAGAAGAAGAAGATTTATGGCTCCTACGACAACATGGCAAAGACCACCACCCAGGTTCAATCATCTCTTTTCTGGTTACTATTTTAAATGCAATGGTTATGGACATAAGATCTCAGATTGCAAGTATAATGTAGGACCAAGGAATTTTACCAATAGAAATGCTTTTTCACCTTTGATGGATTATGCAAGTAGAATGTTATAACTGTCATAATTTTGGGCATATTGCAAGAAATTGTCGAAGTACATTTGCATCAAATCAATTTCAGGGAAGAAAATTTCAGCCAAATGGAATAAGACAAAATAGAAAATTTCCCGAAAAACATGCACAAGCTACTAAAAAAGAAAAGCCAAAACAAGAGCCCAAAATTGTAATCAAACCTGAGTGGAAAGAAAAAGAGTGACCTAAGGAAGAAAAGGAATCCTTGATCGTACAGATGACATTTAAAGCACAGAATAAATCCGCACCATGGATACTTGATAGTGGATGCTCCAATCATATGACAGGTGACAAACAAAAATTTGAGAAGTTGCAGCAATATGAAGGTGGTTCAGTAAAGTTTGGAAACAATGATGGAGCTAAGATAGTTGGCAGAGGTTCAGTTAAGATTAGTGATGAAAAAATTAGGTCAAAAGAAGTCTTGTTTGTGGTTGGTCTGAAGCATAACTTGTTGAGCGTAAGTCAGATTTGTGATAGAGGTCATGAAGTGATCTTTAAGAAGCAAGGTTGTGAAGTCAGAAAGGCAAACAATGGGAAGTTGATAGCAACTGGATCAAGGACATATGGCAACCTGTACACTCTCTCAGAGACTTCAGAAGGAGCTTGCTTGATTGGACAGGAAGAAGAGAATTGGTTGTGGCACAAGAGGCTCGGTCATATCAGTTTTGACAATCTAGTAAAAATCAGCTCAAAGAAAGCAAGTGAGAGATATTCCCACCATTGGCAAACCATCAAATAGCATTTGTGCTTCATGTCAAAAGGGGAAGCAAACTAGAGTCTCATTTAAAACAAAAGAGTACTACACAAGCAAACCTTTGGAACTAGTACATACTGATTTATGTGGACCCATGAGAATGCAAAGCATAAACGGTGACAAATATTTCATGTTGTGTATAGATGACTATTCCAGGATGACATGGGTACTATTTTTGAAGCATAAATCAGAAGCTTTTGAGATGTTCAAGGTTTTCAAAAACCAAGTTGAGAATCAAACAGGAAAAAGGATTAAATTTTTAAGGTCAGACAGAGGAGGAGAGTTCATTTCAGAGGATTTCATAGAGTATTGTGAAAAATATGGCATTAGGAGACAATTTTCAGCAGCCAGGACACCTCAGTAGAATGGTGTGGTAGAAAGAAAGAACAGGATAGTGCAGGAAATGGCATGGACTATGTTGACTGAGAGCAAAGTAGCAGATATATTTTGGAAAGAGGCAGTCCATACTATGGTATACATCCAAAATAGGTGCATGTTGAGGATGCATGAAAGCAAAACTCCTTATGAGTTGTGGTTCGGTAAAAAGGCAACAACAAGATACTTTAAAGTTTTTGGCAGCAAGTGTTACATCAAAAGAACTAAAGAAAACCTTGGTAAGTTTGAAGATAGAGTGGATGAAGGTATTTTTCTTGGCTATTCATCAAAAAGCAAAGCTTACAAATGCTACAACAAGAGGCTAAGGAAAATTGTGGATAGTGTCGATGTTAAAGTTGATGAAGGAAGGGAACGAGTAATTAGCTATGAAGAGAACTACCCAATTTATGAAGAGGTCATTGAAGGAGATGAGGAAAAGGAAATGGAAAAGAAACCAAAAATTGACTCAGAGGATTCAAACAATGATTCAGAAGTGGAAGAAAACAAGAAATTCAAAACAAGCAGCTGGCAGAAAGATCATCCTAGAGAGCAAATAATTGGAGACCCCATAATTGGTGTTCAGACAAGAAGAAGATTAGTAAGTAACTACTCTTTATTATCCAACATTGAGCCCAAAAATGTTGCTGACGCAAGCAAAGATGAAAGTTGGGTAAAGGCAATAAATGAAGAATTAGATCAGATCGAGAAAAACAAGACTTGGGAGTTAGTACCAAGACCCACAAATAAAAATGTAATCGATACTAAATGGGTCTTTCAAAACAAATTGAATGAAGACGGACAGGTAGTCAAGAACAAAGCAATATTGGTATGCAAAGGCTATGCACAAGTTGAAGGTATTGAATTTGAGGAAACCTTTGCACCTGTGGCTAGACTAGAGGCAATTAGAATGTTTCTGGCTTTAGAAGTTTACAAGAATTTCAAAGTTTATCAAATGGATGTGAAATCAGCATTTTTGAATGGGAAACTTGAAGAAGAGGTTTATATTGAGCAGCCAGATGGTTTCCAGCTTGGTGATGATCCCAACTTGGTTTGCAAGTTGAAGAAAGTGTTATATGGCTTAAAACAGGCACCCCGAGCATGGTATGCAAGGCTAGACAATTATCTTACTCAACAAGGGTTCAAGAAAGGTATGGTGGATAGTAATTTGTATGTCAAAATAGAAAATGGTCATCATATTGTTCTTGTTGTATACGTAGATGATATCATATTTGGTAGTAGCAAAGATGAGTTGTGTAAAGATTTAGCAAATAAGATGCAGAAAGAATTTGAAATGTCAATGATTGGTGAACTTTCGTATTTCCTCGGATTGCAAGTTAATCAAAAGGAGAAGGGCATATTTATTTCTCAAATTAAATATGTGAAAGAGATGCTAAAAAAGTTCACAATGGAGGATTGTAAGCCAGTTAGCACTCCCATGACGACAAGTTGCAAGTTGAGCAAGGATGACAAATCTCCACATGTTGATCAAACTATGTATAGATCTATGATTGGGAGCTTACTATACTTGACAGCTACCAGACTAGATATTTTATAGGCAGTATGCATGGTAGCATGATTTTAGGCTAGTCCCAAGGAGACTCATGTGACAGCAATGAAGAGGATTCTTCGGTACCTCAAGGGTACTATGGAGTATGGGTTATGGTATCCGAAAGGTAAGGACTTCACCCTTATTGCATATTCAGATGCAGATTGGGTAGGATGTGTAGATGATAGGAAGAGTACCAATGGAGGTGCATTCTATCTTGGAGACAGGTTGGTCATGTGGCATAGTAAGAAACAGGAGTCAGTCTCCTTATCCATAGCAGAGGCAGAATACATTGTAGCGACAACATGTTGTACATAGGTGTTATGGATGAAACAAACTTTGAAGGATCTTGGCATTAATTTTAGTGAGCCAATTTTAGTTAAGTGTGATAACACCAGTGCCATTAACATCTCAAAGAATCTAGTTATGCATTCTCGCACAAAACATATTGCTATCCGATATCATTTTTTGAAGGAGAAAGTTGCGAAAGGTGAGGTTAAGTTGGATTTTGTTCCAACAATAGAGCAAGTAGCAGATATCTTCACCAAACCATTGCCCAAGGAAGTCTTTGAGTACCTTCACAAGAAATTGGGAGTGGTCACACTTCCCAAGAATTGACTAGCTATTGGGGCCACATTCTCAGGGGGAGCATTTGTGTATTTGTTTATCTTTTTGCTCATGTTTGTGATTTTTGCTAAGTGTAATAATTTTTGCCTGAGAATGTTGTGCATGGACTCAGGGGGAGTTTGCAGCAGCCCTTTGGTCTTGTTGTCAAAGGGGGAGAAGAGTTACAGGAAATTGTGCGTGTGTTGCCAACAATTCCAAAGGGGGAGATTGTTGAGCAAGGTGCAATGACAATATTGTCATTGTTGTCAACACACTCAGATGGATAGGTTGATGTAGTGGAAAGTTGTTCAGAGGTTTTTTAGAGTATGTACAGTGATTTTCAATGCTTATGAGGATGTTTTTGATGTTCGGGTGAAGTTGTTACAGGTTGTTCATGCAAATTTGCAAAAGTTGAAAAAATCGTCAAGAAGTTGTCAAAAAATTGCAAAAGTCATCACGGCGCAGTTGGATAGGATGGATCAGTTTGGAACATGCCAGCATGTCAAGAAATAGTCCAGAATAATATTGGAGGTGTCAGCACAGTGTTTGGATTGATCGGTGATGTTTTGGTATCTTGGCGGATGATTTGGCAAGTGGTTGTATAGGCAAAAAGGGCAGTTTTGTCAGAAGCACTATGAGCAAACCGAGAAGAATTTGATAGTAAAATTTGAACTGGAGGTGGTCATTATCTTCAAGAACATGTGTTCCAAATTTCCACCAAAATGGAGAAACGAGGCGAATGTTACAAGCGTTGCAAGACTGTCACAAAAATGCTCTTTTTGGAAAAAGTGTGTCAACAGTAGTTTTCATGGAGGTGGTACAGGTGAACCGTAAGGATTTATATAGTGATATTCATACTAGATGTATTCAGCATTGTAGATATTCTACATTTCAAATTTTAGAGAAAATAGAGTTACGAGGTGAGAGTTATGATTGTTGCAAAAATGGTACAGGTCACTTTTATGTCAATTTGTTCCACTTGTGCAAAATCCTTTAGTTGGTCGTTTCGACCTTGCAGAGTCGCCAGAGTTTTGGTTTCAGTGTTGTTACACCTTCAAGGCATCAAATAGAGCATCTTTCATTTTTTTTTGAGGTGTCACGTGGCTCCGAAGTAAGAGAACGAGTAAGGTGTCAATTCTTTGCATGTGACGTGTTTGACGAAATGCCTTCTCAAAATAAAAAAAGGAAGTTATATTGTTTTAAGAAGCTTCATTAAAGAAAATATTTTTAAAATTGAAAAGGGAAAAAGAATGCAAGTGTGTGCTTTTTAAGTGACAAGGGATTTTATTGAAAAGTGGGGACTTTATTTTGTGAAGAGAGAAGTGTGTGTGGAGAAAAATAAAGAGTGAAAATCCGTGATTTTTGGAGAGTGGTGAAAAATGTCACTTCAGTATTTTGGGCATAACTTTCTCATATGATATCCATTTTGGCTGAAATTTTGAGAGGAGTTCGCAGACAAAGTGTTGCACAATACCCAGAAAGCGTTTAGCAATTGGTAGAACGAGCTAAGAGAACAATCAATTTTTTTGTGAGAAGAGAAGATTCAAATTCTGAGTAATGCAGAGAGAGGGATGTTATACTTGGGTGAAATAGAAAGTTTTAGATTTTGAGCTTACAGACCATAGAGGGTTCTGGTTTCAGTGAAGACATTCATATATGTCATTTTATTATCAATATCAAAATCAAGTGGGTGCTTGGTAGAGGGGTTGGTGCTCCTTTCTGTTGGTGCAGATAAATCAGGGGTTGGTGCTCCTTTCTGTTGGTGCAGATAAATCAGGGGTTGGTGCTCCTTCCAGTGGGTGCTGGTAAATTGATTGTAAAGTTGGTGCTTTGCAAAGGCTGGATTTGGATGGGAGTCCAAACAGTCATTTTTGAGGATGTAGCCAAATCGGTGAACCTCGGTACATCTTGTGTTGTGTGATGTTCTCTTGTTATACTTGCTTTATTTGGTTTTATGTTTTCATTGTTTTGGCTTTGAGTGTTGAAGATTTAAGTTTTAAAGAGCTACACTGATTCACCCCCCTCTCAGTGTCATTGTGAGACTAACAAAGTAGAATGTAGGGCTTCATGATTACTAATGATTCCATCCAGAATAGACCTTTCGTATATTGAGCTCCCTTGGCAGTGATCAATTATGAGACAAAGAACATCTCACATCTTATTGGCTAAATCTATGGTAAATATTTTGTATAGATGTTACAGAGGCTAACAGGTCTAAAATCATTAAAGGATCTAGAATTTGGGCTTTTAGGGATTAGAGCAATAAATGTGGAATTAAAATTGTGAGGTATGACCTTGGAGGACTAGAATTCCCTTAAAGCTTCACATACATTAGGATCAATGAAATCCTAGAAATTTTATAAGAACCTAGGAGGAAATCCATCAAGGCCAGAAGCCTTGTTAGGTTTCATGGAAAAAATGACTTGCTTAATTTCATCGTTTGAGAGAATAGCAATTAACTTGAAGTTGATGTCCTATGAAATGGAAAGGGGGATATGTTGTAGAAAATAATATTTAGTATAATCAGAGGTAGAATCTCAATTTGGGATTTTGAGCAACTACATGAAATGAGAAACACCTTCAAACCTGATTTCCTTGATGTATGTTGTTACACTCCCATCCTGCCTATTTAATTCTTTAATTCTATTGTTACTCCTATTCCTTAGAGTAGAAATGTGAAAAAAAATTGAGTTGGAATCTCCTTCCTTGAGCCATATTGCTCGATATTTCTACCTCCAGAAGGTTTCCTCATAGGCTAGCACATTATGATATTCTGATAAAAGAATATTTTCTTCAATCCTCAATGCAGCATCATCCTTTTAACCAGTCATAATATCATTCTCAACTATTGCTAGACGGTTCTTGATCACCTGTTTATTCTCAAAAAGGTTCCCAAAGATATCTCTATTCTAAATCTTGAGATTTTCCTTGACCACTTTCAGTTTTTGCCCCAATCTGAATGAGATGGAACCATGGATATTTGATTGCCACCATTGAATAATTTTGTCCCTAAAATTTGGATGGTGCATCCACATGGATTCAAACCTGAATGGGGTTCTAAAGGTCTGAGGGTTTTTTATTTCCAACATAAGTGGGCTATGATCTGAACCAATTTTGAGTAAATATTGAAGGGTGGCATCCCCCAACTTTGTTGTAGCTTCCTAAGAAAATAGGACTCTGTCCCGTTTAACTTGAATTAATTGGCTACCGCTCCTTCTATTGGACCAGGTAAATTAATTACCTTTAGGTTTAACATCCATCATATTATTAGATTTGATGAAATCATGAAATTCTTCCATGTTTTTTGATATTGACCTAGAACCGCCTCTCTTGTCCAAAGGGTAGAGGGGAGTGTTAAAATCCCCAGCTAAAATCCAAGGAAAATTTGTGATAGCTCTTCTAAGATTTGTTAAGGTTTCCCATAGCCTGGATCTACTAGGGATTGAATTAGGTGCATATACATTGGTGAGTATCCATGGAAAATTTTTGTCTTTATCAAAAAATAAAATGCTAGCTGACACATCATTAGAGTGTATTAATATGCCTTCCAGCTTCTCCGGATTCCAAATGCACATGAGACCTCCTGAAGCACCCCTTGCACTACAAGAAATGGTTTCCCCATTTTTCCACAGTATTTTTCTTAAGGCAGGAGTTGAATTATCTCCTATTTTAGTTTCTTGCATCACAAAAATTGTGGGATTATCTTCTTTTCTTAATCATCTAGCTAGTATTTGCTTTGCTATACCATTAAGTCCTCTCACATTCCAAGAGAGGATTTTAATTTGGATGATTTTATGTTTATTTTGCCTCCCTTTCCTTGAGGTTGAGGAGGTTTGAAACATTTGGGGTCATCTTTGTTCTGACTTAACCCTGTGCAGAACAAGATTTTTTGTATTTCGCTCGCTATTTCTTTAGCTAATCCCTATTTCCCTTGATCATTGGTTGAGGATCTACCCTTCTTATTATCACATCCAAAATCAATAGGGGATTTCTTGGAACTTCTAGTTTATTTTGGGATAAATTTTTGCAATAGAATTTTTTGAACCATCAGGTTGGATGATCCAGGGATGGTTTCTGGGATTACAAGTTCATCAATTAGGAATTATTTGCAAGTCTCACCTGAGCACTCAAGAATAGATTCAATTGGAGTACTTTGGGGTCCTAAAAATTTAGGGCTTCTTGGGGGTTGAGGTGAAGAGAGGGGAAGCCCAAAATTGTTAGCTTCAAGCCTCATATTATCATTGGAGATAGAATAATTAATGTGAGTTTATTTTAAACTATGAGGAACTTTATCAATTTCATTATCAAGTGATGGCAATTCAGAGAGAACTTGGTACTTGTTTAGGAAAGCAAAGAAATAACTTACCTCTCTCTTATGCATTTCTAGATTTACAATAGATATATGTTAACCCTTATCAATATTTTTAGGAGGAGCTTGAGGCTCTTTTGTAGTAACACCCTGTTGACGACCATTTCTATTGTTTACTGGGTTTTGATTTTTGATTTATCTAAAGACTACTCCCTTTGAACAAGTATTCTTCCTTCTTTCATTCCTTATGAAATGGGAACTATCTTTTGGGATCTCAAGTTTGGCTTGCACTTTTAGGGAAGGACATTGAAATCTTAGGTGACCTTGAGTACGACATTCCACACAAAAGGTGGGCTTGTTTTCATACTCTAATGCTTGCTTTCGATAGTAAGACTCATATTTCAATTCCATAAAAGTAGGAAGCTCTAAATCTAAGTTTGCATTGACACAAATTTGGGCAGGTGTCATCCTTGTCTTGGCTAGGGTGGCATGGTCAATGGGCACCAACTCGCTAATGATTTTAGTAATTCCTTTGAGGATGTCCTCATGCTAGAATTACTAAGGAAGGTTTGACAAGTGATCCCAGATAGGAGCATGATTAATGCTCTGAGTTTTAGGGTCAAAATATTTAGCCCATCTTCTCAGGAAAAAACTTCATCTTCCCAGGAACCAAGGTCCCTCTATATGTGGTTGGCATCATCATGATTGCTAATATAAAAATGCCAAAAAAACCTCTATATAGGCCAAAAATTTCCATGCTTCCCGTGACCTTCCATTTAGTGTGCGTCCAAATCCTGATGGTTTAAAGATTTGATCTATCTCGGATGAGCTTTCCAACTAACGAGAAGGTTTCCATTGAGAGGTAGTTAGAAATAATGCTTGCAAGGACTTTAATTTTAGTCTCGATATGTTTGATATGAGATGAAGACTCTCTAGGGCTGCTCCTTCCTCTACTAAATATTTTTGCAAAGGAGGGCTTTTCAGCAGTGGGCCCCTCGACCTAGGAGTTCCTAGGCTTGGTTCCTTTGTTGGGTGGTTCATCTCCCCAAAAATGAGAAACCTTTTCAATGGCCTTTTTTGGACCGTCCTAACCATCCTCATGCTCCTTGGAAGGGACTCCAACCTGATCAACCCCATGATCATCCTCCTAACCATTGGAAATTTGAATTTGATCCTTACCACCTTTCAAAATTTGAATTCTTGTGCTTCCACCTGAACAGTGCCTACATCCACCTACCATACGCTCCTCACCCCATTAGTTTTAGCCCCACCACTACAAGATGTTTTCTTTCATCTATACATATCTTCTATCGAATTTGCTTTAGGCATAATGCTAGCCCAAAAGAATGAAGCCAATCAAGAACAAGTCATATATTATATCAGTCATACCTTAGTGAGCTATGATGTGTGATATGCATACATGGAGAAGGTATGCATGGTGATAGTTTTTGCGACCAAGAAGCTCAAATATTATATGCTCATTCATACCACATACGTTGTAACCAGAGATAACCCAATACAATACATGATGGGTAGATCATACAATAATAGAAGAATCGCCAAATGGATCATGGTACTAATAGAATTTGATCTATAATTCATCAACAAAAAAATATATTAAGGGTCAGGTCATTGTAGATCGAATTGCAGAAGCTCCAATCCAAGATAACAAACTGTATCTTATCAAGCTTCCTAATGACTCCATCTTCAATATCACTAAAATTGAAAATTAAGTTGAACCTAAGACATGACTAGACTTGATGATTTTTTTGATAGTTCACGATGTGAACAGGGGGGAGGTTTTGGAGTAGTTTTCTTCACGCCATAAGATTCTTTGTTCCCATTCTCCTCCAAACTTGATTTCCCCTATACCAACAACAACATCGAATATGAAACCCTTATCCTTGGCCTAAAAATTACCATTGCAATGCATATTAAACACCTAAAAATTATTGGTGATTCCCTCTTAGTGGTAAATCACGTAAAAGGCATCTATAACTATCATTGTGACATACTCAAACAGTACCTGCATGTTGCAAAAGAATTGTTATCACATTTAGAGTAGTATGACATTGAAGCCTCACCAAGGTCCACTAATCAATTTGTTGATATTGTGGCCTCCCTCGATTCCCTCATTCCCTAGAACCCATATGATAACATAACCCACATCTCTATACAAACCTTTCACAAGTCTTTTATTTCATAAAAGACCTCTTCCAATGACATGGATGCCAATTTTGTCAACACCAAACCTGCTAGCCCTTGGTTTTCTCAAATTAATGACTACCTTAAATTAAGTGTGCTCCCTTGATTTATCCAAAGCAAAAAATAAAATCTTCAAGCAAAAGGTTGTTAGGTACACCCTCCTAGGGGACATCGTATACAAGCGTAACTATGATGGTATTCTCCTTTGTTACCTAGAGTCACATGAATCCATGCATATCATCTCTATGGCTCATGACGATACTTGTGGTGGACACTTTAGTAGAATGGACACCACTAAGCAAATTTTGTGCATGGGTTACTATTAACCCACAATATAACATGATTTATGTGTATATGTCAAGAAATGCACCAAATATCACCAACATCCATACTTATCCCATTTACGCTCCCAAGCCCTGTAGCCCATCCAAACTAAATGGCCATTTTACCAATGGGGCCTCGAGCTGGTAAGTAAAATCAATCCTGTATCATCCCAAAAATACAAGTTCATCATAACTACAATGGAATACTTCACCAAGTGGGTCAAATTTGTTCCTCTTATCCAAATGATATGACTCAAAATCATTGAGTTCATCACATAGCACATCATATGTTATTTTTGTATTCCCTCAAAAATTATCTCTGATAATGGTACATTCTTTAGACATAAGGAATTTCAAGAAATGTGTGAAAAATACAACATATAGTACAAATTTTCAATGCCCTACTACCCTCAAGGCAATGGCCAAACCTAAGCCACAAATAAAACCATTTGTGTTATCCTTCGTAAAACATTTGCAGACTCACATTGAGACTGGCACACACAAATCCACCTAGCACTATGGGCATGCACAACTAGCATTCGCACACCCATTGGGGCAACACCATTTTTTTATCTACGATGTTGAGGCCATGATGCCCCTAGAGTTGGAAATCTCTTCAGTATGAATCTAACTAAAAGAATTCATTGATGATAATACTACATGCCAAGATCGTATGGACTAGCTTACACTTCTTGATGAACGATGAATAAATGCCATAAAAAAACTTCATGTTTATCAATATTGTGTTTGGCATGCCTACAATGACAAGGTTCACACACGTGAATTCCAAATTGGGGACCTTTTCCTAAAATAAAATCAATAATATCCAAATCAAGCACACCTTTCATGCGATAAATTTTCTCCAAATTGGATCGAACCTTACATCATAAAACAAAAATTTGGATCTGGGGAATACAGGCTTGCAAATCTCGAGGGAATCAAGGAATAGGAACCCATTAATATCATCCATCTTCATGCATTCTATGCCTAATATCATCAAGTAGAGTTCACACATTCTTGTATATTCTATCTCAAAACAACAACAAAAAAACAAAACAAAAAAAAAACCGCATTCAACATAAATGCTACACAAATAGCAACTATTTATTCTTCATCTAGCCACTTACTACAAGTCTATTCAATCCTCTCACATTCTTGTATATTCTATCTCAAAAGCAACAACATCATCGTCCCATCCCTTCCACATTTTTTCACATGTGTGTCCTTACTTCTTTTCTTGTCACACCTTTTGTTCCATCTTCATTTCTCATAACTTTCTCCATTCCCCATTTTATCCTCCTCTTCCTCCCTTCCTATTCATGGTTGTACAGTCATGCTTCGAGCGGCTATGTACCCTTGACTATTTCTTCTCCTTTCTTCTATTTATTTTTCTTCTCTCCCCACCATTTTCTTCTCTCCTTTCTCCCTTCTTCTCCTCTTCTCACTCTCACATTCTTGTACTTCTATCTCAAAAACAACCATAAGAATACAAAAAAAACCAAGACAACAAAAATTTGTTCAACAACAATGCTCAAAACCACTCTTTCATTCTTTCAATTCTTCATTCAGCCACTTAATGCAAGTGCATTCAACTTCCTCACATCCAATTGCATTCACTTCACTCATCACATCCATGCATATATCACCTCATGACACTTCTACGGTGTTATTTGATCACTTTTTGGATACGTGAATACACACTAACCAATCAAACTTGGTTCACTTAATCAATGATAAATTTGTTGCGCATGTTCTTGTACATAGAAATTACATTGTCATGCATTTCATTAGCATATTTCTTGTCACATGATTGTGTCCATTAGCTTGCACATAGGCCTCACTCATTTCATACAACACCATACACTAGTTATTGCAACTATCATGATGTCGTGTTCAACCCCTTAGTTTGCTTGGTAATAGAAGTATTTTTTGCTAGTCAACAATTTTAGTTGATCCTATCAACCTTTATAAAATGTCGTTAGGTTCTAATGCAATTTTAGACTTCCCTTGACTGACTAGAGTTCTCTCATGAATCAAATTAATGAAAAACACTAAATAAATTTTCAGTCTATGAAAGACAACTCCTTAATTACACTAGCCACCTAGCGAACGGTTTCCCCTAGTTATCCTATTATTTGCAAGATCTAACCCTGAGGATCCAAATAGGACAATCTTTAAAAAAAAAAGAGAACACAATAGAAAATTAAAATATAAAAGAGTACTACCAAAAAACTTGACTCCTTGGTATCCTCAGGAATGTTAGATGACTTTATCGAAGCTATAGATGCCTGGATGGTAATGGAGCAACATTCATATATTATAGGGATAACCTCCACCAGGGCTATAGACACTTGTTTGGTAGTGGAGTATACCTTATGAGTGGTGACATGTCTATCACATTAGCAACCTTCTTTTGTATAGACCATTGTGTGCTCATGGATGAGCTAGCTTACATTGGCTAAGTCTACAATTGGTTAGTCCAACCTCACTAAAAATGGATAAATGAATATCATTGCACACACACTAGTTCATGATAGGCTTAAGCTCACTCAAGATGGTCTATATTTTAACAAAATATCACTCACCTAATAGATGAGTTTGATTATTACACTCAAATATTTGACCCCCTATAAATCCTTCTAGCATCTAAAAATCCTTAGCAAAAGTAACAAACACACATCATCCCTAGTTGCACAACTAGCAAACCATCAGGATCCACATGCATTATCCTTAGGTCAATCATCCACACATCACTATAAGCACCTACATATAGTCATCCTTAGATTTGCATTCATCATACACATTGTATGTTTTCTTGTCTCGTTACCTGTTCATGTGTCAGTGTTACTGTTAACTTGTTATTGATTACTTCTACCATACATAATTATAAAACTGAAATACACACATCCAAAAATATTTGATTACACGTACATTAGAAGTTTCAAAATGCATTTACACAATCATACAATTTCATTCATAGCATCAACAATATCAAATGAATGGCAAATATCACATCACATCCATATCAAATAACATACATCTAATCACTACCACAATCAAAAGTGCACAACACAACCAATCAACATGCATATATATCAATGACTATAAATACATACATCATCAAAATAGACCACAAACTACATCATACATACATCCATGTATAGGATAGTGTACATATGCATAATTTACAAAGATGATATACAAAAACCGTGGCATATTTACCACACCAAAAACAATATCAACCTTGCTACCCACAAAAAATCTCACCACTCCTCTCCTATCCTCTAGAATTCTTATCACCAGTTCTCCATATACCCTCACCTTCCTACACCAAAATTGGTCCCCTTACCTACGAAACCCCTAGCTTTATAAACCACAATACTAATAGAGTCACTGATATTGTACTCTTATAACTACATCATGATATAGAACTTGACAATGATGGAAGTGCTAATCTATGCACAATTAAAACTATCTCATAGGCCATCATATTATCCTTCTCCCATAGATAAGATCTCCCATACTCATCCATGGTCTATTATAACTATGTTATCTTTACCTAAAGAGCTGACTCGGCTCCTTGTACCCTAAGTCACTCTGTCTCCTCTCATAGTCTATCTATATTCATTGTGATAGCATCTCACACTCATTGTAACTCCTCCATCTATGCTCTAAGTTGTTCCATATCCCCCCTTCACAACCTCTCTCCCTACCATAGATACATTTCTTTTCAATGTGGCCACATATCACTCTCACTACAGCTCTTCCACCTAGTCTCTCCATCTACCCCTCCATAACCCCTCTACCTACCATAGTTGCATCTCTCTCCACTATGATCTCATCTCACTCTCGTTGCAGCTCCTCCATCTACCCTCTAAGTCATTCCATGACCTCTCTAAATCCATCTCTCAACCATTAATCCCATTTTCTCTAGTTACCATGTAGCCTCTCGATCTATCATCTTTGTCTCTACCTATTGCACCCTATCACACAACATATCGATCTCATCCATCCAATACATCATATCTTGTAAAAGTATATCTAACTCTACATCTGGGCCCCCATAATTTGATGGCATCTCCTCCTCTACTGAAGCCTTAGGACCCTCATTCTTGTTTACTCTTGAAAAACCAACTCTAATAGCCAACCAACATCATACATGTCATCTAAGTAGTGATCCCTCATATGACTCACCCTCATCATCACCTCTAGTTGCTGCCTCTATCTCTGACCCACCATTCACTACCCCAATCCTAGTCGTAAACCCTCCCACTCCATAATATGTTGTCCCATATCTCCCAACTACTATTGTTACCCCTGAGCTCTGAGCTATTACTATTCATGAGCTCCTAGTTGTTGCCTTTATCCCTATACCACCATCTTCATCTATCATTCCTACCCTGATATCCCATCTCTAAGTCATCCACCAAGCATCATACTTTGGAGTAGTCCCCACATCATCAATATTAGGAAACACCAATTGCTCATCCAATTATACATCTAAGGGATCCACATGTGGTTGCACTCCATGATCTTCCTCGGCCCTTTGAATCACTACTAGTGAATTGGGCACACCCTATCATAAACCAAACTGCCTCTACATGCAACTAAACATGAAAAACTTAGTCTATAACTAATAGTTATTAATAACCCACCTTCCATAATTGACTTAGGCTAACTCTACTACATCCTCCCTTCACATTAGTGCCCCTCTATATGGACACCAAATGATATCCTAGGGCCTCCAGCTCTCAAACTGCCTACGGTAATAAAGAGAATTACTCTCATGATCCCTCCTAGTATGCTTCTCCATATCAATAAATCATATCAAAGCATAAGGTACCTCTCCATCCATAAAAATATGTGCCTCAAATGGCAACCCCCTTGGCCTCATCATAACTATATGCTTTCATGCTCAGTTGTACCAATAAACTACCACATAAGGATGTTCGTCGAGGCATCCACACACCATGCAACTCACAGTAAGTATGCACCAACAATGTGGGTGCTCATGCAAAACATATATTTTTCTCCACCATATCACACATAATGTCGATCATATTCTAAGGGAAGCTCACCTCTAAATAATCGGGTAGCACACAATTGGATATCAAAACCATCGTTAAATTATGTCACAATGATAATAAATTATTGCTGTAATAATATTCATACATGACCCCCTACCATAGTACTCTACTACGTTCCAAGCATCAACAAAAGCCCTCTCCAATATAGCCTTTCTTTTGCCTCCCCCTCACATCCATAATAATCATCCCATCCATAGGAAGCCTATAAATCCAGTATATATCCTTTAGTATAATGGTCATTTCCCTTGTCAAAAATAAAAGTATTCATGTTCGCATCCCAACACTCACATATAGCTGACAAGTATGTGTGGTATTATAAAATGGTCTCCATGATCACCACTCCATAAAAGCGTACATCTTGTAGCCAATCCTGGTCCTCTTCCTACCACACCCCTTCAACTCATCCAATAGTGGTCAAAATGATGTATCGTTCGGGCCGCAAGTCCTTGACCTGCACCATAAAAGTATGGTCACATAAATACTAAACTTCAAAAAAATCATATGGATCTGTACAATCCATACAAAATGTATGGATTTGTACGTTCAAACCAAAAAGGGTAGATTTGGATACACATTTGCCCCAAATGCATGCAACAACAAAACTTTTTGACAAAAACACAAAAAAAATGTAAAACATGCATACATGCATAAACACAAACACATTGGAAAATGTTTCCCCACATACACACACATGCATGTAAAACTCCATACACACACATATAAACCCCTCTTTATTCCACATACATTTTCTTATTATTGCTCTATAGTTTTCGTTTCACTAAAAATCAGGTCCTAGTGTTCATTTTACCTCAAAAACATAAAATAGGGTAAAAAGTAAACTTACCCTCACTTCACACCCTCTAACACCAGTTGCACGCCACCACAAATCATCTCATCCTTTTGTATCACCACTCTAGCAGCACTATGCATCACAAACTCACTCTCCCTCACTCCTCTCCTTGTGTTTTTACATAATTGCATAGCGAAAATGAGGTGTGTGCCCCTTCGATTACACCTTTATAGGTGCATTTCAAGTAAATGTACAGACATGTACATTTATTAATGAACGTACTGATCCATACATTTTAAAATTTTCTTCTTAAAAAGCTCTCAAAATTACAAATTTTCATCATGCTATTGTACATTGACATTTTTTCCAAGCGTTTCACTATTGTTTTTTGTTTTCTCACCCAACTCATTGCTTAAGGGGGTAGACATCACACACTAAAAAATCATATTACACATGATCAATATTTAAAACTCCTAAATTTGGAATCGTGTTCATTCGAGAACCATTTGCCTGAGACTATCATAAGCCCTCATCTATTGGGATAAACAAAATCAAAAAACTAATATCAAAATTTGGTAAACTTGATATAAATAGTTTTATGGTTACTCACACAATTACTTCATTGAGGCAGCATCTAATCCCATTTATAAACTGAAATATTATGAGGATAACTACCCTTGGCTCATCCATCACCAAACCAAACCAATCTCAATAATCTGTAAAAGGTAAAATTTCAAATATATTTATCCCTTCCATAATCAAGGCATCTAGCATTGTTCATGACTCAAGATAATCTTGTGTATCCTCCCTCAACAATTGTCATGGTGCAATAAAATTTACAACCAATCATAGACAATCATGCATCAACCGTGACCAGTCATTTTCAATCCATGCTTTCCATAAATCAACCACCAATCTGGTTTTACCATTTTTTACACTGCGTCATGTTCTCACACAACACAGTACAAAAAGAGGTAAATGTAGACACCTAAAAATGTCACATTCATCCTCATGAAGTTTCAATTAGGGACCAATTCACAAAATCCATAAAATTATCATAATTCCTCAAAATCATTAAATACCCTATATAAGCCCCCTTGGCCACTTAAGCCCTCTCTTACACCTAGCCCTTGGTCATCATATGACCACCCCTCCTAAACCCTAGTTAACCCTAGGTCAATATAAACCATTAATCACCCTAAAACCTAGGTCAATTTAATCCTAGGTCTACCACACCCCTCTTCCCATGCAAATACGCCTCCCTAGGCACCTACCCCCTCCTTTCCATAATATATACACCCCTCCTTAAATGCATTTAAGGCTTTTAATTAAATAAAAACCTTTTTCCCTTCCCTAGGTAGTAAATGGGCATGGTGCATCCATGCCAATATGCATGGCTGAGAAGGCCTACTCACCCACCACCCATTAAAGGAGGCCTTATCCCTCTTACCACCTAGCAACCACATCACCTCCATTTTACCTTAATTTAAAGCCTATAAAAGGAGGCCATTTTCTACCATCTCCAGAGGAATAATTTACATATTGATACATTGCTAAAATTACTATAGACCATATTTGCAAGCATATTGGGTATTCAGACACAAGCATATCTTGTACTTCTTTGTTGCAGTTTCCTCTTATGCATGTATTATGATTATAGGTGTAGATTCAAGATTGTAGCAAGGAAAATTTGACCCATATCAAATTCTCCCCCTTAGAAAACAATGTTGCTAACCTCTAGCAATGTCCCCCTAACCCTTCTTCCCCTTTCCTCATTTTACATATGCCCATTTTTTGGTCGTTTTCTCCTCTCCGGAAATTTCGGGATGTTTGCGGTAATTTTGGGTTGTTACAAAATCATCCAGACATGAAATTTGCCTAATTATGATAATCAGTTAGGAAATCATTGTGTTTGTCCTTATTTGGGCCAAAGCGCATCCCTGATAAATTTGGGACCTCTCGAATCTATATAAATTAGGGTGAAGCCTTAATTTCTTGTTATTACACCCAATTTAGCGATCAACCTTGATGGATTTAATCCGAGACTTCTCCCTGGATTCCCCTTGGCTCCCTAGTGTTCTAATTCCCTTTCGCTTGTTTCAATCCTCAAGAATTGTTAGAGAATTTATGTCAATTTTGTAGGTTGTAGGTCATGAAATTGTAGGTTACAGACCTAAAATTGTGAAAGGGGTAGAAATTTGATCATTGCTTTTCAAAAGATGAATTCGTGAGCTTACAAATTCATGAAATTACTCATGAAATTGTGAGATTACTCCCGAAATCATCTGCATCACACTTGGGGGCACATTCAGATCAGATTTTGCATATTCTCAATTTCATTTCATGTTTTCAATACTATAGATCATATTTCCTTATTGAATTGAGGTATTATTTATCATTCTATTGTGTTAAAATTGCATGATTTCAAGATAAATCTTACTTCATCTAGCATACAATTCAAATTTGAGATTTGTAATCTGATTACTTTCTAGAAATTTGTAGAGATCTAATTATATTAAATCCTAATCTATTGATGATCGGATCTAATCTCTGATTTTCAATCAGGTTTTAGTGTTGTTTTATGAAATTGCAGGTTTCAGACAATTTTGTGGATCCCCAAAATCAAATTCGTAAAGTTACGAATTTGCTCAAAAGGCCACGAATTCATTTGTAGGACCCGAATTTGCACAAACAAGTCAGAAAGTTTCCAGATTCAGCCAACCAGATCAGATAAGGCTTAGAATTTCTTTTGATCTGAAATTGCACAAAAATTTACTTCTTAGAACATTTGTGTGTATTTGTTTTCATTGAATCTCAATCGCATATAGGTTAGTTTAGTTGCATTGGCCAAACCTAGGTGTATGCGAGTAAGCTTAAAACAACACATCAAAAAAATCCCCACCTAGGCATGGAAACCACCATAGAAAGTGTTTCCTGGTGAACCCTCACCCCATTCATCGACAATCACCAAGGAGAGCGCAACTCAAGCGCTTCTCGTCTGAGATGCAGATTCATCATTTTCCCTCCCCTTTCAGGCGTGGATCCATTAGCCTAGGAGAAAGGGGTGCAAAAATTTTGGGTCTACATTCTTTGGTGAACCCGACGTGAACCACACCATCATTGTAAACTTTATTGTTTTTCCTTTTTCATAAAACAAAACAAAAATCTCACTAGATGGTAGAAAATAGTATTAAAGAGTCTTCACTTATAGACCTTAGAAGAACACTCATAGAGCAAGAGGTTGATCTCTTCTACAAACATGATCATTCAGAACGTCAAGTAGACTTATGGAAAAACTTTGGTATCATTGAGAATAGGTCTGAAGAAATAAGGGAGATTAAAGGAATTGATATTGCTAGAGCCTTAGGGCCAAGTTATTACTCTCCTTATTTTGAAATCAAAAGAAGTTGTGAACGTTGGCTCACAAAAAAATGAGCTAGTGTTCATTCAAACATCTATCCTTGGGATAACTATTTAGAAGAAGCATTAAAAGTTCATCAATTCTTAGCATACTTAGAGGACAACGAGGTAACCCTAGAACAAAGAAGAAGATATCACAAAGCACCTAGGGCAGTCCTCTTTCGAGACTATTGTTATGAATTGCAAGCTCAACCTTCTACCTCAGATACCAAGGAACTTACCCTTGTCCACTTCATCAACCTTCTAGTACGTGATTTTTCTTTTGAGGAAGAACACTACATGAGTCCTGAAGATCTAGAGCCCATTAATGACATTCACAAGATTTTCAAGGAAGATTAAATTATTTAGCATTGTTATCAAAATTTTGTAAATATTTGAGTTAAAGCATAGTAGATTGTTTTCTTTTTCAAGATTAAAAAAACAAACAAAAAAACAAAAAAAAAATCAAGATAAAAACAAAAAAATTTTTAATTAGCATCGATAGGAAAGATGCCTAAAAATTTAAGGAGTGGTAAACAAGTGGCTACTGGCTCCGAAGATGAGTCAGAAACTACAAACCCTAATGCTGAAATGGAAATAGAAGAAATTCTAGAAGAACAACAATTACAAATAGAACAAGATGAAGAAAATGAAACAATCAACGATATTGACCCAAAGTTGGGACCTCAAGGGGACATTCATTTTCAATCTATGCAACACTTTTGTGATTTTTTAAACCGTAATCGAGATTCCCTTACTAATGTGTTGGAAATAGAAGATCAACTTGCAAAGGGTGACTTCTCGATGGAAGTAGCTCTAGAAGCAACTTTCAAACTTCACCCAAAACCTGAGACATACATAAATGCATCATTACAACATGACACTTATAATGATCATTCCTTAGATAATACCCAAAATATACCTCCTCAAGAAGATGATGCTCAAATAACATTACAACAACAACCTATTTTTGCAACTACCACAACCACTTCCACTCAAAAGCAACCTTCTCCATCTAATAATAATATTGTTCTTTCTCAATATTTCCAACATCTATTTGCTCAAAATGCTACTTCTCAAAAAAATAAAAATATGCAAATTCCCAATTCTCCTCGACAAAATGCTCAACAAAATGTTGCTCCTTATAAACTCAAAAACCCTAATACTTCAAACACTAGGTACAATCGTGTCTCTATTTCCACTCCTTATATGGTAGCACAACAAACATATTATCCTCCACATAGCAACATAGTAGCGCAAAATAGACATGATGAGCAACCACATCATCTTGAAACTATAGTAAAACAATTAGCTTCAAGATTGGATCAAATAGACCCTTATCGCCCTACATATAGCTATAAGGAAATGTGCAACCAACCATTAGATCCTATTGTTGCTGCTAGACCATACCCTAAACGTTTCCCCATGCCGGTTTTACCAATTTATAAGGGGGTCGAAGATCCAATCGAGCATATTCGTATGTTTAGGACAGCTTGTCATGACATTGCATATGATGATATGTTATTATTAAATATGTTCCCAAAAATTTTAGGAGGTATGGCATTGGAATGGTACTATCAATTGCCAACACATTCTTTAATAAATTTTGAAGAAACTGCAGAATTATTTGTACACCAATTTGGTGCTTACATAGAGAGACATGTCACAATAAAATATTTGTACAACCTTAAACAAGGAAAAGAAGAGAGCTTTACATAATTTTTAGCTCGATGGAGAAAACTTTTAGGAAAACTACACTTCACTTTACCTCCAAGGGAAATGTTAGATATTTTCATTGGGAATTTACAAGAGCAATTATCCTATGAGTTAGCTACTACAACCGTAACATCCTTTGACCAAGCTATAGACTTGGCTAGAAGGGTAGAAGAAGCCCTAATCAGAAGGGGATAGTTTAAAAATAAGGATGAAAATCATCTAAAAATCAATACAAAAACAAACATGTGGTAGGAGATGGGGTTACAGATAGTAGACCTACTCCAAATGTTAATACCACAGAAACTACAAAGAAGTTTGTGTTAAAAGCACCTCAAAGACCTCCACTACGAAACTTCACAAGATTAAACCAACCTTTGACAATGGTCTTACCACAATTGGTAGAAAGAGGTTTGATAAAATTGCCAGAAATACGGCAACCTGATCCCTCTCAACCTTGGTATAGACCAGACCAACATTGTGATTTTCATCAAGTTGATGGACATCCAACAAACACTTGTAAAAGATTAAAACATTTGGTGCAAGACTTAATTGATGATGGAAAGTTGGAAGTGGAAAGCCCTCCACCAAATAAAAACCCTCCAGTAGCAAATGCACAACAACAACAGGCACAAAATGTTAATCAAGACTTAGATATATTTCAAAACCCTTTACCAAACCATGGTAAGGAAGTTGTAAATCAACTAGACTATAAAATTTTTCCTCATCCAACATGTTATGTGGGAATGATTAGTGGTCACTTACCATCACAACCTTTGTAAACTCCCTTTGTGCCTACTCAATATGTTGTCACAATTGAGCCAATTCATGGAAGGAAAATACAATTCTCATCCTTGAACCATATAGAAAGTGAAACTGAATCTGAGGTAGAAATTAGTTCATTACATTCTAATAGTTCAGAAGATGAATCAGAACCAATTTTACCTATCACAGATTCATTAATTCTAGAGGAACCATTTCCAAGAATGATAACAACCCATCCTTCTTCACAACAACTTCTTCCCATAGAACAAACATCAAATGCTAGACCTCAACCTAGTCAAAATGATCATCCCATTCCCCATCAATCAAACAACATTGTGGCTACAGTTGGAGCCATTACTAGACAACAAGCTCAAAACCAAAATTCTCAATCGCAATTACCTACAACTCAACCAAATAATGAGAGCCAACAACCTTTTGTTCTGAAACCACCTAATAAGGGAAATAATGTAATTCGACCTCAACAAAAGGTTCCCTTTGATATTAATGAACAACTAGCTAATACAACAACTAGGATTTCCCTCTTAGATCTTCTTAGAACTTCATCAATTCATAGAGAAGAGTTAATGAACACCTTGAGTCAAATGATGGTACCTCAAGACATAGAACCAACTGTTGTTGTGAATGTTGTAGCTTCTAATGGAGTTGATTACATTGACTTTCATGATAAAGATATACCTTCACACAGTATGCATAGGGATAATCCCTTATACATAACAACATTAATTGGAGATGTAGGTATTAAGAGAGTATTAATTGACAATGGCTCATCCTTAAATATATGTACCTATGACTTTTTCAAAAGGTTTGGGTTCAAAAATGAAGATTTACGAAGAACTGAAATGATTATAAAAGCTTTTAATGATGAAACCCAAGAAGCTTGTGGTGTGATATCTATCCCATTACAAGTTGGCCCTAGAATATTGGACACATCCATCTTTGTTGTATCTTGTCCTACATCATACAACATCCTTCTAGGATGCCCTTGGATTAATGCAATGAGGGCAGTTCCCTCTACACTACATCAATGTGTCAAATTCAAATTTAAAAACCAATTGGTCACCATCCATGGAGATCCTAGACCCTTTGACATGTGTGCAATGGTGGAGCCTATTGATGTTCCATTTTTTCTAGCCTTATCATCATCAATACCTATTCCTTCTAAATCTTCTTCCCCAAAAATTGAACCTTTACCTTCTTCTGACACAACTACACCATCTAAAATTGATAATCCTTCTACCTCATATCCCCTCATAGATGAAACTTTAACAGACCTATCTACCATACTAGCACCTACAGAACAGGTAAATTTTGTTGTACAAGACTCCATTGTTTTGTCCCAATTACCACCATCCCCACGTATGATAGGTTTACCTCACAAACGAGGAAACATATATCATGTTGGAAGTTGTACCTTTATTTCTGTAGGGTGTTCTCCTGATAGAATTAACATCAAGCAAATGAGCTTTACGTTCGATGAGAATAGTTTTGCTCAATGTTACTTTTCCAACAAATATATAAAATCAAAACAAATGATGTGTGATATGGGTTATAGAGGTAAAGGCTTGGGTCCTTTTGAAAATGGTATACGAGAGCCATTTGAAGTTGAGGAATGGCCTACCCGATGTGGTATAGGCTATATCCCTACAAAATCTCAACCTTTCCCTTTTGATGATGATGATCATCTAATCACCTATGATGAATATTTAGAAAATCAAAAATATTTAATAAGTAATAAGAAGAGAAGACAAACTCAATTTTCTTGCAATATGATTTCAATAGTCCATCCAAAAATGATTGCCACCTCGGAAGAATGTATAGAAGGAGATGTCTTTTTTGACACCTCCCTTGAAGAAGTCATGAGGAATGGTTTCTTCTTTGATGGGTCTATCCCATGTATAGCCCATGTTCACATAGTAACCCCACAAGAAGAATTAGCCAAATTATCCCTAGAAGAGCTTCAAGAAATGGGTGTTTCACCCGCCCCTCCTAACTTCGAAAGGGATTTAAATATTTTGGTAGAAGATATTTTGAAAATTAATATTGGAACAGAAATTAATCCTCACATGGTCAAAATTGGAGCTACCTTAAGTAAAGAAGAACAAATAAAATACATAGAACTTCTTGTGGAATACCCTGATATCTTTGCATGGACATATGCAGATATGCCTGGCTTAGATCCTTCTATTGTCATGCACCACTTAGTGGTGCACCCTGATGCTAAACCAATGAAACAAAAACTTAGGAAAATGCATCCTAAAGTAGCCTTGCTAGTAAAATATGAGTTGCAAAAGTTATTAGACGTTGATTTCATTCAGGCCATAGATTACTCTGATTGGATATCCAATGTCATCCCAGTAACCAAAAAAGAGGCTACTAAAATCAGAGTATGTACTGATTTTAGGGACATCAATGTTGCATGTCCCAAAGATGATTTTCCCCTTTCGAATATGGATCAAATCATTGATTTCATAGCAGGAAGTGGGATGTTATCCCTTATGGATGGATTTTTTGGATATAACCAAATCCGTATAGCACAAGAAGATCAACCAAAAACTGCTTTCATTACACCTTGGGGGACTTTCTATTGGAAAGTAATGCCCTTTGGTCTAAAGAATGCAGGAGCAACTTATCAACGGGCTATGACCTACGTGTTCCATGATATGATGTATGACATCTTACATGATTATGTAGATGATATCATAGCTCGATCCATTAAGGAAGAGGATCATATTCTCGACTTGCGATGAGTCTTTAATAGACTCTATGAATATAAAGTCTACTTAAATCTAGACAAATATGTTTTTGGAGTAAAATCAAGAAAATTATTGGGATTTATTGTGTCTATGTGAGGAATAGAGATATATCCTATTAAAATCAAGGCAATCATTGATATGCCACCACAAAAAACTTTAACAGAACTCAGAAGCTTACAAGGTAAGCTCCAATCCATCCATCATTTCATTGACAAATTAGCAGATAAATGTCAACCCTTTCTTAAGCTACTTAAGAAAGATACTTTTTTAAGTGGGATGAGGAATTTCAAGAATCCTTTGAAGCTCTTAAGACATATTTGCTTACACCACCAGTACTCGTTCCTCCTAGGCCCGAGCATCCTTTTATCCTATACATTTCTACCTCAGAACTTGCGTTAGGAGCAATGCTAGCGCAACATGATGAGGATAAGAAAGAAAGAGCCATTTACTACATAAGTAGAACTTTAATAAGCTATGAAACTCATTACACACCTTTAGAAAATATTTGTTTAGTTTTGTGTTTTCTACATAAAAACTGTGCCACTATATGCTTAGCCAAAAAACTTATGTCATCGCAAAATTTGATCCATTGTGATACTTGATGAGTAGACCCTATTTATCAGGATGAGCAGAAAAATGGGTTCTTGCTTTAAGTGAGTTTGACCTAACCTTTATTGGGTAGAAATCCATTAAAGGGTAAGTCATAGCAGATCAACTCATCGCTGCACCCCTTGAATCTACTCATCCATTGACAATAGAATTTCTTGATGAATGCCTTAATCTAGAAGGTGATTCTTCAGAATCATGGTCTTTATTTTTTGATGGAGCCCATTGTATGAGTGGTGTAGGTGCAGGTATCATATTGGTATCTCCACAAAAGCAACTTATCCCATTATCTTTTAAACTCCAATTCACCTGCACAAATAACATAATAGAGTATGAAGCTTTAATCCTTGGGTTACGAGCAACTTTAGCCTTAGATATTAAAGTCTTATCAATTTTTGGAGACTCACAACTCATGGTGAATCAAATTAATGATATTTATCAAACTCGAGATGAGAAACTCCATCCTTATAAAGAGTATGTTTTAAAACTTATCTCTTTATTTGAGAAAGTTACTATCGAAGCTATCCCTCATACTAGTAATCGTTCTGCAGATGCTATGGTAGCAGTTGCTTCCCTTATCCCTTTGGAGTTGAATGATGATCATGCTACTATCATTATTCACCAACTTCAAGAACCTGCATCATTAGAGTCATGTCTAGCACCCTTAGACATCTTCACAATTGAAGAAGCATCTTCAAAACCATGGTATGGGGATATTTTAAATTTTCTCCAAAATGGGTCATACCTTGATGGCCTAGATAGGAATCAACGATGATCATTGCGTAAGTGGGTTGTTCACTTCGTAATCATTAGAAGTACTTTGTACAAAATATCCTTTGAAGGTATTCTCTTAAGATGCCTCAATGTCAATGAGTCTAAAAAACATTAAGTGAGGTCCATGATGGATCTTGCAGAGGTCATTTTAGTGGAGGATCCATAGCCAAAAAGCTCCTACGAATGGGATACTTTTGGCCCTCCATGGAAAAATATGCCAATGAGTATGTGCGTAGATGTGACAAATGTTAGAAGCACGTGAATCTCATCCATGCTCCTACCCAAGAGCTTCAAGATATCTCTTCCCCTTGGCCTTTTTCAAAATGGGGCCTTGACATTATAGGGAAGATCAACCCAATATCATCATATGGTCATAAATTTATCATTATAACAACTAAATATTTTACAAAATGGGTAGAAGCTATGCCATTGGCTTCTTGCATAAGAACCCAAGTCTCTAAATTTATTTTTAATCAAATCATCTGTAGATTTGGGATTCCATCTACACTTGTTTCAGATAATGGAACTTGTTTTAAAAACAAAGACATTCAAAAACTTTGTGCAAAATATAAAATCCAACATAGATGGTCTACTCCTTATTATCCACAAGGAAATGGCCAAGCTGAAGCATCTAATAAAACTTTAATTAAAATACTAAAAATATTGGTTAATAAATCAGGACGAGATTGGCATACTCAATTATATCCTACTTTATGGGCTTATCGAACTAGTGTTCGAACCCCTACTGGCGCTTCACCTTTTGTCTTGGTATATGGTGCTGAAGTCGTATTTCCTTTTGAGCTTGAAGTTCCTTCTTTAGGTCTTTTACTTCAAGATGCCGAAGTAGGAGATGAATATCATGTTGGATGACTAAGCCAATTGGAATTACTAGATGAAAAGTGTATAAACGCCTTAGAGCACCTTCGCTCATATCAAGATAAACTCAAAATATCATATTCTAAGAAATTTCATACTCGATATTTTGAGATTGGAGATCTAGTTCTTAAAGAAAATCAAAAAAATACAAATGCTCGAACTGATTTAAAAGGAAAATTTCAACCAAATTGGCTAGGACCATTCATCATCACTACAAAATTTGGATCAGGTGCATATCGTTTGGCTACCTTATATGGAAAAGACCTTAAGGAACCAATGAACATCATGCATCTTAAAAGATACTATGCATAAAATCAAGAAATCTCACCATTGTACATAGTTGTAAATACCTTGTATATAAATTTCTTGCATCTAATTCAATCATTTTATTTAAATCATCTTCAACTTAGTTGCATTTATCTATGAATTTATTCCAATTAAATTGAGATCCAATTGCACAACATCATATGGTTACATCCAATTATTATTCTACTTAAAAATTAGACCAATGTTGTCAAAATTCATAGTTAATTTTGGTTTACTTTGGAAGAATCCAAAAATTATCTTGAACCACTCACCAAAATACACATTTTAATAAAATCTTGATTCTTAATATTGATTATAAATCTCTCTTGAACCAAAAGCACTATTGTTTCACTAAATAAATTTTGAAGTTTTGGGAACTGATCTTGCCACTTTTTGGAACCAAGAATCACTTACACATATTAAAAATGATTTTGCACAAGGGAAGATGATGCTACATAGTAGTCCTAGCTCCTTAAAAATTTTCCCTTGCTATCCTATTATGTGCATGGTCTAGAATACTGAGAATTGGAAAAAGGACAAGCTCCCCCCTACCCAAATAAAATCCCTTGCTCTTTGTCTAATATGAGCAAGTATCCCTAAAAAAAAGAGAAAAAAAAGAAAAGCAAAAGAAAAATGCCTTTTACTACAAAGAAATAAAATCCCCTTGTTCAAAAAAAGTGAACAAGAATCCCTACTCAAAGAAATCAAAATAAAATAAGGGGGTAATGAGCTTGAATCCCTAGAATTCCTTAGTTATTTGAACACCATGGGGTGATCCTCATTACAGGTTGGGTGGCATCAAGCCTGCTTGGAAATGGTAGTATCCTTATGCATGGTGACATGTCTATCACATTAGCGACCTTATTTTGTACAGACCAATGTCAACTTGTGGATTAGCTAGATTTTGGTAGCTTGTATTACATAGTAGTTAAGTCTAACTGAATGCATACAATCATGGTAAATGAACTCCTCATTTTGCACACACATTGGTTCTTAAAATTGGCTTGCATCATTACCTTACTCAAAATTGGTAAATGAATTTCATAAGCACACACATTTGATCCTTGAGAGATTTTGTATCATAATTAAGGTCAATATGGAAAATGAATACACAAATCACACACTGGTTCTTGATAAATTTGAGTTCATCCTAGAAATGACCAAAATTCTCCTTGAAGGTTGATTAGCAAACGTCATTATTTCATCATGGATTTGTATGACTATTAGCATATGCAATTGGTCCTAAAAAACAGTTAATCTTGCATTTTCATACCTATCACTTAGCATAAATGCTTCCATTCTACTATATTGCATGATTGCTTATCATTTATAAAAAAACTTGCATTTGATCATACATAATCACTTTTTCATATAACTACATACGGACTTCGCGATGATGGCATGAGACAATCCTGATAAAATATGTCTATTTTATGCCTAGCACAAGTCCTCTACCCAATTTTTCATGCTTAGTCACCTTCATCTTACTACCTTTTAAGATTAACTTAGAATTAATCTTAAAAATCATAAAAAACTTTTCATCAAACTTATCACTTTTAAACAAACAACAAAATTTCAAAATTATTTTGTTGACCACAACCCTTTGATGTTAACAATATGGTAAAATCTCATACAAGATCTTCTTAACGATCAACACGAGGGGCAACCTCCATAGATGGTCATATACAAGCATACATCCTCAAGATATATTGTTAACTAATCAAAATCAATAGGGTTCATTTTCAAAATACTTTTCTTCTACAAAACAATCCAATCACAAAACATTACAAAATTTCAATTTCATCAAATCACACCTTACTTTTTCCATATCTTGATTAAGCATGATAAAAAACACATTAAAAATTAGAACATGATTAAAAGTATGATTATGAAGATCATCAAAAACCCAAATCACATACATATCAAAATACCAAAAGAGAATAGTAATACTCATATATATCATCAATAGTACAAAATGAGTCGACTCGTATGCCACAACTCTCACAATCGGTATACTTAGTCACTAGGGGGTATACCACAAAATCCAACCTCGATATCTCATCCTCTAAATCCCCTAGAGCCCCTGGAGCTCTAGGCATCATCATCATGTCCTGGTGATCGAGGCACCCAAAACTATAGCACCTCGAATGCTGCCCTAGAATATGATCTACTCATAGATCCAGAGTGGCTTGGAGTCACAAACTTTGGAGGCAATTCAACCCTCTAACCCTCGAGCACTAGATGGAAGTAGAGACCCTGATAGAATGTCATCCATTGTGCTACATGGGTAGCCTCTGCCTATGCACTCCTCAATACGCTCTCTAATCCTTTGCTCCTAGAGGACTATCTTGAGGCCTTACTCCTTGAATAGACTAACTAGGATGGTGTTGGTTGAGATGCCTCTGATCTCTCTCTCTAGGCCAACTAGGCCCATGCCTATGTAATCTCACCCTCTAAATACCAAATCATGCTATCCTAAATATTGATCTAAGTCTTTAGGTTTGCAATATCACTCTCTAGAGTAGCTATCCTCTCTACACCACTGCTCTCTCCCTCCTCTATGATGATGCCCTTCTTGGGTGAATCCCATATAATATCCTACTAGAAGACAATCTACCTTTTCTTGGTGGTAAATCTCTCCTCTACTCCTATTATCTACTCTTCTCCCTTATCGTCAAAGGTCTCTTTTCTCATGAAGACCTCTGAACCTGACTCCCTCCTCTCATCCGAGGACCCTCTCTCCTAGAGGGTGCTTGTGTCCCACTCTACTATTGCTTAGCAGATCATCATCGAACAATTTCCTAATAGGCCCACTGCACCTATTAGGCTCTATCTCTTGTTAAATTAATCCTCATAGGATGAATCCTCATGTACCAGTATGTATAGCCATCAGCAACACCTACATCATCTCTCGTAGCCAATGGCACTATAGGGTCATCCTCCTATGCATCCAAAAATTTGGTCAAGTTAGGTGCCCCATCAACTATAGTCATGTCATGATTCACCCTCAAATAATGAAAATCCCTAACCTCAAGAATACCCTTTTGAATCCCAAACTAACGAAGCACTCTGTCCACTCGATGAATTTCAACCTCACCATGCTCCATTCGAAGCCACATCACTTATTGAATGTGAGCCAACTCCACTCTATCCTCATCTCAACTTGGATACCCTAGCCAGGATATCCAGTAAATGGTTGTTGTTTTCAACTCATCAATCCCTCTCCTAGCCTACTCTAGGCCTCCCCTCCTCTCCCCTCATCCTCTCGTGGGACCCCAATAGAATACAATAGGTCTATCAGCCTCTATCCCCTATCGAGGAAGCCCCCTAGGTCTCCTCACCGCTATGTGCTCCCAACACCATACCTATAGAAAGGATGTCAAAACCAGTCTTATGGCCTTCTTGTACATGACTCTGAATAGAGTCCTATACAAGCGGCATAAGATGTAGGGTCCCCATGCAAATATGTGACCTGAATCCCTCATATCTGCTATGACCTCTACCAAGCCCCATGGTAGATGTCGACCACTCTGGTGACACACTAGAAAACCTACAACTACACCTGATAGCACTACTATAAGTGCAGAAACTCCCTCTATCACTATCAGTCTCTCCAGGTTGACACCGCTCTGATCAATCGAAAAGGTAGGATGTCCTGTCAATCTCCTCATCGCCTGTCTCTCATTCCTCGATAGGTATACAAACTGGCCCCTGATGGGCACTCTCAAAATCCTCCAAAGTAGGAGCCATCTCCCCATAGGTAACCAAAATGTGGAAGACCCCAGATACCATCTCTCAACCAAAGCCATTAGAAGGCTATAATCTGTAGCAATTCATGGTATCTCTACCACATGTTTCAGCCCTATCGCCTCCAGGACTGATCTCTCATCTACATTCAGGGATTCTACATATCCCTAAAATCCTATACATATCCATTCCCTATTTATCAATGCTCATCTCTATCAAAAAACAAAATAAAATAATTATTAGGCATCATATTACTCAAACAAAAAAAAATGTTTCAAAATTCTATAAAATAATTCTCCAAATTTTGACCCAAATTTTCAAATTCGAAAGTCAAATTTAGGTTTGAATTTGAATATTCAGGCCGTTTTTAGCAAATTCATGATGTTATGAAATCGTCGCAATACCTTGAATTTGTTGTTGCAATCGTAAAATGATGAGCTGCATCTAAAAAATTCAAAAACATGACTTAAAAAAAAATTGCAACAAACAAAAAATTTCTACACTAAGATGGCTAGAATCCTTACCCAGATCCGGATGCCCTCCCTATTTTCCGCATGAACCTCATCTGCCCGATGTCGCGATTCCGCCATTTTTATTTCTCTAGAGCAATGTAAAAATGAAATTAGGTTTTACCCTAATTTTTCATTTTATTCACTTTTTACCCTCTTTTCAAAATTTCGAGTTTTGCACTAAAATTTCGAATTTTATACAAAACTCGAAGGGGGTATCTCAGATAATAAAAAATTGAATAAATTTTTGAAAAAAAATTGGTTTTCTCGTAAAACGTATTTTTCCTTCTTTTTGCTACATCTTTTCTTTAACGCATTTTTTCAAAAATGTGCTAAAGAGGGGGTAAAATGTAGCAGGGGAAATTTGACCCATATCAAATTCTCCCCCTTAGCAAACAATGTTGCTAACCTCTAGCAACATCCCCCTAACCCTTCTTCCCCTTTCCTCATTTTGCATGCCCATTTTTTGGTCGTTTTCTCCTCTCTAGATAATTTTGGGACGTTTGTGGTAATTTTGGGTTGTTACGAAATCAGCCAAACATGAAATTTACCTAATTATGATGATTAGTTAGGAAATCATTGTGTTTGTCCTTATTTGGGCCAAAGCGCATCCTCGATAGATTTGAGACCTCTCGAATCTATCTAAATTAGGGTGAAGCCTTAATTTCTTGTTATTACACCCAATTTAGCGATCAACCTTGATAGATTTAATCTGGGACTTCTCCCTGGATTCCCCCTAGCTCCCTAATGTCCTAATTTCCCTCTGCTTATTTCAATCCTCAAGAATTGTTAGAGAATTTATGTCAATTTTGCAGGTTGTAGGTCAAACCCAAAATTGCAAAAGGAGCAAAAATTTGATCGTTGCTTTTTAGAAGATGAATTTGTGAGCTTACGAATTCATGAAATTGCTCACAAAATTACGATATTACTCCAAAATCATCTGCATCACACTTGGAGGCACATTCATATTAGAGTTTGCATATTCTCGATTTCATTTCATGTTTTCAATACTATAGATCATATTTCCTTATTGAATTGAGGCATTATTTATACCATTCTATTGTGTTAAAATTACATGATTTCAAGATAAATCTTGCTTCATCTAGAATACAATTATTTGGATTTTGTGATCTGATTATTTTCTGGAAATTTGTAGAGATCTAATTATATTAAATCCTAATCTATTGATGATCGGATCTAATATCTAATTTTCAATCAGGTTTTAGTGTCGTTTAATGAAATTGCAGGTTTCAAACAATTTTGTGGATCACCGAAATCAAATTCGTAAAGTTACGAATTTGCTCAAAAAGCCTCGAATTCATCTGCAGGACCTGAATTTACACAAACAAGTCAGAAATTTTCAAGATTCAGCCAATCAGATTAGATAAGGCTTAGAATTCCTTTTAATATGAAATTGCATAGAAATTTATTTCTTAGAACATTTGTGTGTATTTGTTTTCATTGAATCTAAATCGCATATAGGTTATTTTAGTTGCATTGGCCAAACCTAGGTGTATGTGAGTAAGCTTAAAATAACACATCAAACAAATCCCCACCTAGGCGTGGAAACCACCATAGAAAGTGTTTCTTGGTGAACCCTCACCCCATTCGTCGACAATCACCAAGGAGAGTGCAACCCAAGCGCTTCTCGTATGAGATGCAGATTCATCATTTTCCCCCTCCCCTTTCAGGCGCGGATCCATTAGCCTGGGAGAAAGGGGTGCAAAAAATTTGGGTCTACAAATATCTACAACATCCAATGAGAGTCCAACATGAACCAGAAAGGTCTTCAGATATAAAACCATCCACTTAGGATTTAATAATGTCAAGCATACAAACAAGTATTTTCACTTTTGAATGTATCCCTGGATATGTTTACCTCTAAAATCCTACAACAAATCATCTGATAGATAAGTATTGTCATTTATATAATTTTTGGTCATTTTCATATGCATTACATTTATATTTTGAGTCTTTTTGTATGTTATCATGAGGGGTTTGATTGATACATGCCCCCAAAAATTTCTAACGATTGTTGTAGGGTTGTGTAGGTTTAGAGGACCAACACAACTAACAGTGGCCCATGAGAAATAAGTCCAATCCCTTGAGGATCTCTCAAAATATGTTTTATGGTGCCATGATAATATTTTTTGAAGGGTTTTTCCTCTAAGAAATACTATTTGTAGCCCTTGGGGAAGATTTTTAAAGGAAACATCTCTTATAACTTCTTTTAATGTCAATGACAATGGCATATTTTCTAAGTTTAACATTATTTGGTAATATGTGGTACATTTGTAGATATTAGATTAGGGAGTGTGATTTATATTTCTCTAATGTATGTGTCAATGTGTGAGAAGAGTTTAAGTGTTATGTAATAAAGTGTGCAAAGTGTGAGAATGTGCAAAGTGTCATGTAAGTAAGTCAAGAGTCATAGGTGTAGGTATCAAATATACAAGTGAAGAGTCACATGATATGTGACAAGATGTAAAGTGAAGAGTCATGAGAGTTTTGTCATATGTGAGGAATAGGAAAGGATGCATCTCTTGGATGTTTGAGGAGAGAAATAGTTAAGTATTGAAGATCCATTTTCTAAATTTATATATTGGAGACAAAGCTCCATGCAATATAATGTGAGTATTTTATGTAACTCAAAAACTTTTTGATTTATGAATAAAATTATAAGTTCCATTATTGAGAAATATTATTGTTATTCTATGAATATGATTCATTAATTTTGGCCAAATAGTTTAATGCTTTAATATTGTGATTAATATTTTATCTTGGAAAAGAAACTTGTGAGATAATCTAGGTAAATTCTCAACAGTGGTATCAGATTCAAAGGATGAACATCAAATTCCGAGATTGAACATCAAAAGTCTACAAATACTACCTTTGGTACTATTGTAGATACTAATTTTCTTATGAATCTATTGTTGAAGAAGTTCATGCCTTACCTATGCCCATATATGAATTTTAAAAAATATTTTTGAGGAAATCCATTTAGTGCTTTTCTTGTTATTGTGTTTATCCATCCAAAAATATTATTTCCTTTGTATCAACAATATTTTTAAGAGTGATTGTTACCTCCATAAATTTTACAACAATGAAAATTCCAACATCTTTCTATTTTGTGTCCATGCTTACCACAATGTCCACATTTGTTATATGTCATCTTAGTTTTATCTCATTTTTATCTCATCATCTGAAATATTTAGTGTCTTTAGGATTTTTTGAATTATTTTCATTTTCATTCTTTTCATAATCATTTTCAATTTGGGCTTCATTACTTTTATTTACGATATTCTCTTGCCATTTTTTTCAAAATTACATCTTGTCAAAATTTCTATTCCAATATCTTTGTCATTGTTATCATTACATTAATTATTGTTACATATAATTTGTATCAACTCTTTGTCTGCACAAACCACATACAAATGATTTTTATTACATGCAATATTTGCTCTTGGAACAAGTTTTTTATCTTTGTCATGGATCTAAAATTATAACTTGCATCATAGTTTTATTTTTCTTGAATATAATTAGTGTAACAACATACATTTATCATTATGGGTCTTAAATCATTTGTGTCATAGTTGACATCTTTCATCATAGGCTTGTTCTTTAATTCTTAATTTTTTCTTTCTTTTTTTCTTGGAAAAATTTAGAGTGATTATTCCCTTGTATATTTTTTTCATAAAGTAGTAGCTACAGTAAAAAACAATTTATAACAATTATTAGCATCATTAAGAAAACTTTATATGTATTATTAAAGTATTAAAAATTCTCCATTTTTTGCTTCTTCAAGAATAGATTTTAGATAATAAGTCATACATATTGCGATGAAAAACTTTGGTTGGTGTTTTTTTGGAAGCGGGTGATTGTGTCATGGTTTCATTTGTGTTGAGCACAAGCGGTTCTAGAGGTTGTTTTTTGGGGTCTTCAAGCCTTAGTGGCCAACATTTTTGTGGTTTCTGCTCAAGATTTGATCAAGATATGTTGCAGGGGACCCAAGAAGGGTTAGAAATCTATCTTTCAATAGATCTCCATGAAATAAAATTGATTGACAATGGATTCCAATTTGTTGCACAAAACAAAATTGAAAATCATACCTTTCTTTGACATCCAAGGCATGGATTAAAAAGATCTCAAAATAAGTTTCAAACAACTGATCGAAAAATGGTTTAGATCTCAAGTGAATTTGGCACTAAGGAGTATCCTCAAAACAAATCCACTAAAATAACCCCTTTCAAGGGCAAGGATTTAAAATACTCAGCCTCAAAAATAAATTGTAGGGATGCCCTCTATGGTGGACAGCCTTAGTCTAATGCTAACATTAATCTTAGGGCTTCCTATAAACCTCTAATAATACCTAATATTGGTCCTAGAAAAATTGAGTCAAGATGTATTTGGTAAGACCCCAAGGTCTTACTGCAAAATTAATAAATAATTTAATATAAATGTAATCGCAGGCCACTCAAAGGGGGCTCCCTTGTAATCGCTTTGCCACTATAGGGGGCTCCCTCCTTAGAATCTATGATTATTATTCTTATTATTCATAAATGATTTGATATGTATGGCCAACCTAATATATATATCTACCCTAAAGCTACGTTGGTGAAGAGACATGATGGTTCACGTATGAAGAGACGTGATGGTTCACGTTATGAAGGGTTGTGATGGTTCACTTTATAAGTTAATAATATAATAATTAAATGACTAATAATACTAACTAATAATTTTAGGATTGAGGATCCTAACATGCCACCCTCCTTAAAAAGAGCTTTGTCCTCAAAGCTCAAAGTGAGAAGCTTTGTCCTCTTTTTCCAAGAAGGATTTGTGTAAGTTCTTGGACTCTTTTAATGGCATCTTTTCGTATGTAGGGATATAGAGAAGGATGAAGCATTAGCGGGGGGTTGCTAAGAAAAATAGTAGAATATTCCTTAGGAAAATCATGATGAGTATGGAATGGCAACCCTTGGGGTTCCTCAAATACTTTAGAATGATGCATCAAAAGTGATGGTAATGATTTCATATCCTTTTTTGGTTCCTTGGTAGAGCCAATGGAGAAGGAGTGTGTAGTCACTCCGCGTTGGTTTCGAATAGGTTTGGTCATATGGCAAGAACTCACTGTTGGTGAGGAAGGTACGTGTAGGTCTTGTAGAGTGCATGTTTTGCTAGCATTGATCACTTTGGGTATGTCTACCTCATCCTTGCTTGGTACATCAATCACTTCTTGCACATCGACCTTATTGTCTTCATTGCGGTGAGTAGGTGCACTGGTTGCTTTGGACACAACTACCTCATTTGCTTTCTCTATGGAGAGACAGGGATCAACTTCCTTCAATAAATACAATGTTAGTGTAGCACATTTATGTTGGGGTCCAAATTGTTCATCACAATTATCATAGAGTCCTTTTGCTCGTCGTTCCTTCATCTCTTCAAAGCTAAGATGTTTAATTCATAAAGTTCGATTAGATTTGGGGGTTGTGTAAGTGCTTTGTGCCCTTCCATTATGCATAGGTTCAAGAGCGATGTAAATGGTCGACAATTTTTCCATAAGTGGTTTCCCTAATCGTTGTGCATTGATTTTATCTTTAGCTAATTTTGCCAATCCATAGGTCTGCATCATGGTATAGGGATTGAACCTTGTCACCTCCATTCTAATTTCCTCTTTTAATCCCCTAATGAAGCCATTGATGAGAATTGATTCATCCAATCTTGTGTTGTGTTTGATGATATCCTCAAACCGAGTTTGATACTCATGCATATAAGTGATTTTATGAAGATATTTGAGAAAATACCACATGTTTGGGTCCCACATGGCTCTGATACCAAATGGTAGGACCCCAATGTCTTACTACAAAATTAATAAATAATTTAATATAAATTTAATCGCAGACCACTCAAAGGGGGCTCCCTTGTAATCGCTTTGCCACTGTATGGGGCTCCCTCCTTGGAATCTATGATTCTTATGCTTATTATTCATGGATGATTTTATATGGATGGCCAACATAATATATATATCTACCCTAAAGCTACGTTGGTGAAGAGACATGATAGTTCACATATGAAGAGACGTGATGGTTCACGTTATGAAGGGTTGTGATGGTTCACTTTATAAGTTAATAATATAATAATTAAATGATTAATAATACTAACTAATAATGTTAGGATTGAGGATCCTAACAGATATTAGGGTAGCTGATGGAACTTTTATTGTTAAGCTAGATATGGGTGATATTTAGACTAGCATAGAATATTTGGAAAAAAAAAGGACTACTTTATCATTTTTTGGGTTTTTTTTCAAGCCTGTCTGCTTTCAAAGTTTGGGATACAAAAAAATAGAAAAAAAAGGTGAATTACAAATCTCCATTTATCCAAATGGTTATTTTGTTGTTTTATTTGCTAATAATGAATATAGAGAGAATTTTTCAAGGGGGTCCCTAGTTCTTTGGAAGGTTAGGGTATTTCATGAATCCTTGGCATACTAAATTTAAAGTTGAAGAAGAGATGCCTTCTACATATCATGTGTGGGTTAGACTCTTTGGTCTCCCAATTGAATTTTAGAATTTGGATGTTTTTCTTCAATTGGAAACTCTTTGGGAACTTTTATGATGATTGTTGATTGTACTAAAAAAATTGAACATATTATTTATGCTCGAATTTGTGTTTTAATGGATTTTGACAAACCCCTACCTGAAAAATATCTCATTACAATTTGGGGAGGACACTTGGGAGCAAGTGGTGGACTATGAGAACATTCATTTTCATTGCAAAATTTACCATGAATATGATCATTTGGCTAGTGTCTGCCCAAATAAAATTATAGATTAAAAGAAAGAGAATACAAAATTAGTAGATTTCCAAATACCTAAGAAGAAGAAGACTTAGAAAAAACCAGTTATGAAGGATCAATCAAAGTTATCAGCTAATATGTTTGAAATTCTTTCCACAAATAATGTCCCAGGTGAGGAAGAGGAAATAATGGAGATATAAATCTTAGAAACGCAATTTAAATATGCAGGGAAGGACTCAGAGATAAACCAACAAATTAAAGGTTTTCAACAGGAAAAAAAAGGAGGAAATATACACAAGAAAAATAATATTTTAAATGTTGAGACTTTAAATAATACAGGTCCCAAGATAGACTTTGTTGAACCTTCCAGTAATACTTTGGCTTTGTACACGTATTCTTCAAGGTTAGAAGCCATCCTATATTCAATTAGGTAAAGTCAAAAAATAGGGAGAAAAAAACTAAATATGGATTCCAACCAAAAAGCAGGTTGTAAGATCAATTAGTATCATATGGTAAAAGAAGGTGAAAAGCTTGTAGAGGAAGGTAAGATTAATGCCCTTACCAATTTTTTTAGCCCTGGTATTAATGAAGATCATCACTTGGAATATTATAGGACTCAAAGGGAGTCTTTCAAAATAAAATGAAATTAGAAGAATGATTCAGACAAACCATCCACATCTTGTTTTCCTTAAAAAACAAAGATGTCAATAGAGTAAATGGATTCAATTGCTAGTAAAATCTAGCCAACTAAAAAAATTGCTTTCCTAAGTTCCCAAGGGACTTCTAGTGGCATTGCTTGCCTTTGGGACCCAAAAGAGGTAGTTATTCACCATATGGTTGGAATTTTGGATACTTTAGCTATAGCTATTCAAAGTAAACATTCTAACCAAATTATGCTTTGAATAATTGTTTATGCTCCAATTACTTTGGACGGAAAGAGAAGATAGTGGAAGGATATAATTTAAATTATCTCTCATTTTATTGAAGCTTGGATTTTTATCAAAGGAGATTTCAATATCATACTCTCTCTGGATGATAAAATATGGAGAAATAAAAATTTGGATAGAAGTTCTAACCTCATGAGTGAATATATTGTAAACCTTCATCTTGTAGATATCCAACCAGATAATGGCCTAATGACTTGGTCTAACAGAAAGTAAGGACTAGTTTATATCATGGAGATATTGTATAGTTTCTTGTTCTCTGACAATTTCTTAATCTATGGTCACACTCTTAAGGTGAACACTCTTAACAATGTTGGTTCAGATCACTGGCCAGTCATGGTGGAAATTTGGAAAACCAATATGATTTTCTTACCTTTTCAATTTCATTTAGTATGGCTTAGAGATAGTTCCTTCAAACCTCGAGTCAAAAATGGTGCAAGGAAGGTAAAATAAGGTATGGGACTAAGATGTTCTATTTTACCAAAATGTTGCAATACATTAAATCTAAAATTAAGATTTAAAACTGGAAGAATTTTGGAGATGTCCATAAAAAAAACATGAAGTGATTGCTCAGCTTGAAATTTTAAATAAGAAGAATTATCTAGATGGCCTCACAAAGAGTAGAAGTATAGATGAAATTAGACTCACAACTCAGTTATATGAATGGGAAAAAAGAGAACTCTTATGGAAGCAAAAATCTAAAATCCAATGGCTTAAAGAAGGAGATCGAAACACAGATTTCTTCCACAAATTTCTTCTATATTGAAGATCTCACAACTTTATTTCTTCCCTAAAATCTAAATCTAGATACATTGTCTACACTTGGGATGGCATGAACTCTATTTTTGTCAATTTCTTTTCCAATCTATTTGTTGATGCACCTCTTGACTCAGTTTCTCAATAGAATATTCTTCAAGTGATCCCTACTCTTATCACTTCTGAAAACTCTATTTTGACTACTCTAGTTATTATCAATGAGCTTCAATAGGTGGTATTTAAAATACAAAAAGGAAAACCCTTAGGTCCTGATGGTTTTCCCATTGAGTTCTATCAAGATTTTTGGGATAGCCTTCATGTCGATTTATTAGAGGTGGTGGAAGAATCCAAGAAAGTCAAATAAATCTTGAAGGTTATCAATAAACTTATATTTCTCTTATCCCAAAATCTCAAGAGGTATATCATATCTTAGCTTTTAGACCTATAAATTTATGTAATGTTCTCAAAATCATTACAAATATCATGAAAAAAAGGTTGAAGCCTCTTTTGCATAATATTATTTTCCTTGAACAAGAGGGTTATGTGGAAGGGCATCAAATAGTGGATGAGATTGTTATTGCTCAGGAAGCCATCCATTCCATGGAAATGCAAAAATATCCATCTATGTTCATTAATTTAGACTTATCCAAAGCTTATGACAGAGTGGATTGGCACTTCCTTGTCAATTTTTTGAGGCAATTTGGATTCTCTCATGATTGGATGGATTAGATTATGGGATGTATCTCTTCGGTTTCCTAATTTGTTCTTATAAATAGGCCTTCTTAGTTGTTTCTAGCTTCCAAAGGTATTATGCAAGGTGACCCCCTTTCCCCTTATTTATTCATCATTCTTGATGAATGCTTGGGCAAGACTATAACCAAAATAGAGAAAACAAAACCCTTGAGGGAGTTACAATTACTCAAGGAGCTAGGCCTATTTCTCATCTTCAATTTGTTTATGATTCTACTCTTTTAGGTAAAGCTACAGTTAATTAAGCTTCTAAAATTAAGCAAATCATTAGCTATTTTTCTAATGTTACCAGGCAATTGATCAATAAAGACAAATATAAAATCATTTTCTTTCACTGTTCTCCTAGACATGAATCCATGGTCTTGAATAAATTAATATATAAGAATACCTCCCTTCCAATCACTTATTTAGGAATTCCTATCAATATTCAAAGACCAAAAAATACTAGAGTTGGTTGTTGGATAGAGTTAAGAAGAAAATTGGAAAGTGGACCAATAGGTGGCTTTCATTTGGGGGTAAATTTACCTTGGTAAAATCACTCCTTTAAGCTATACCTATTTATGTTTTTGTTGTGTTGAATATCCTAAAATTGGTTCTTCAATAATTGGATCAAATCAATCATCAGTTCCTCTAGAGTGGTACTAAGGTGAAGAACACAAGCTTATACTGAGAGGGGGGGTGAACAGTATAAGACCACTTTTAACTTTTTCTTTTAAAGCAACTTTCAAATTAGCAATAACATGCAGAGAATAAGATAGCAAGAATCAAGAGCAGTAATCAAAACAATGCACAAAACATCATTCCACAAAGTGACACAAGCAATTTACGTGGTTCACCCAAGGTGGGCTACTCCACGGATAAAACTTTTCTCTCTAAAAGTTATATCAAAGTCCTCTCGGGAATCCTTCCCGATTACAATGTTTATGAGCCTCCGCCCAAAGGAGACACCTTCCCCTAATTCTCGCTTTGGCTGGTGATCCTCTAGAAGACCTCTACCTCCTCTCGCCCTTAGCAAGTGGAACTCTATCCATAGAAGACACCTGTCTTCCCTGCTCTGGCTGGAGATCTCTGTCCTCAACTCTATCACCGCAAAGCTGGTCCTCGAATTTGCACTAAAACACAGTCCTTCGGTCTAGCACAAATGTCCTCTTCTGCCTCAAACTCTGTCCTCAATCTGGTCCTCAAAAATTGGTTAGAAAAATGGTTCACAAGCTTTCAAATGCTTGCTCAATGCTATCCCCAAGTCTTCACTGTTCTGTCATAGCTGTATTAGACGAAACCAACTTTCGCACAGACTGTGCAACACAGCAACATACAACACTTCGGCTATCAAACTTCTCACTTCGCACGTTGTCTCCGAATGTCGCAACACCAACAACTTCTGCTCCTTTGCGCATCCACCACAGCATAGTCTTCACACACTCTGCGCAACCACAAGACAGACTTTGCACACTCTGTCTCGACGATCGAACTTCTCCCCCGCACTCTATCTATGCAATCGCACTTCGAACGCACACTTCGATCGATGCCAAACTGATCAAGCAGCCCTCCTTTTATACACATAATCTCAAGATTAGAACCTTGATCTTAGTCGGTTGTTTACCCTTTAATCACGTCGATTGTAAAACCCTGACGTCGCGTCGGCCTGATTTAACTCTGTCGGCTTCACTACCTCCCTGTAGCTTCGGTGTGAAACTACAACATGTCACGATATCGTGACACATTTGCCTGTCGTACACCTTCTATAGCTTGCTGTAGCGATATCGTGACACTTTGGCCTTTGTCGACTTCCTTTGTGCTTCTGTCATGAAATCGTGACACCTTTGCCTCTTGCTGATGTCATCTCACTTTGTCATGAAATCATGATGCTTTAGACTTCAAAGCCTTCTTCTCCGCTTCTATCATGAAATCGTGACACCTTTGCCTCTTGCTGACGTCATTTGCAACTCTGTCATGAAATCGTGACGCTTTAGACTTCAAAGCCTTCTTCTCCGCTTCTATCATGAAATCATGACACCTTTGCCTCTTGCTGACGTCATCTGCAACTTTGTCACGAAATCATGACACTTCTTGCTTCTTCAACCTTTTCTCGGTTTGCACCAATGAAAATGGAACATGTCACGAAATCATGACGCTTTCGCTGCCTTAAGCTCTTTTCTCCAAAGCCCGCGAAACTGGAACATGTCACGAAATCGTGACGCTTTCACCAACTGCAAGCTGCCAACTCAACCTATCATGAAATCGTGACACTTTTTGCATCCGTACAACTTCTTTGAAACCTATCATGAAATCATGACGCTTTCATCAACTGCAACCTGCCAACTCAACTTGTCATGAAATCGTGACACTTTTTGCATCCGTACAACTTCTTTGAAACCTATCATGAAATCGTGACACTTCCTGCAACTCAACACTGCCAACTTAACATGTCGCGAAATCATGACAGTTTTGCCTAAACTTTCTCTCTCCTCAAACATGTCACGAAATCATGACAGTTTTGCCTGCTTCGTCTCTGCCTTCCAACATGTCACGAAATCGTGACAGTTTTGCTAGAACTTTCTCTCTCCTCAAACATGTCATGAAATCGTGATAGTTTTTCCAGCCGCCTGCAAACTTATTCTAACTTATCTTTTTCTTGATCTTTTGCAACTGGGCTACTCTGATTTTCTTGGAGACTTACTGACCAACTGAAACCTTCATCAAAACACATTCTTTGACATAAAAACAAATTGCTTCAAGAACTCCTTGATATCAAAGACAACAACTACCAAGAGCTCCTTGACATCAATGACAACAACTACTCTTGAGCAAAGGCAATGTACTCAAGGTACCCAAAATTGCCAACAATCTCCCCCTTTGTCATTGATGGCAAACCTTTACTAAAAACACATCTTCAAGAGCCAAAACTGAAATCAATCTCTTTGAAGTTTTGCTCCCCCTGACTTGAAGCTTTCCTCTTCACTTGAAGCTCTCCCCCTTACTCATATCTCTCCCCCTTACTCAAATCTCTCCCCCTTTGTCATCAATGGCAAAGGGTCACCTTTGGGGCTTGGGACTAAGAATGAGCCTCTTAGCTTAGTCCCTCCCCCACCTCCTGATGAGGTGATTAATTCTGGGGTGGGAGTACAACTCCCAATTTCTCCCTTAGATACTCAAACGTATCTCTTGGAAGAGGTTTAGTGAAGATATCTGCAATCTGCTCTTTAGTAGACACATATTCTACCTTGACTTGCTTATCTTGCACTTTCTCCCTTAGAAAGTGATACTTGATGGAAATATGCTTTGTCCTTGAGTGCATTACCGGATTTTTGGAAATACTTATGGCACTAGTATTATCACAAAATATGGAGATGGGTTGTTCATGCTTGACTTTGAAATCCTCCAAGGTGGTTTTCATCCATAGAACTTGAGTACACCCAGCCACTGCTGCTATGTATTCAGCTTCTATCGTAGATAAAGAAACTGAAGGTTGTTTCTTACTTAGCCAAGAAACCAAACTCTTTCCCAGAAAGAATGCTCCACCACTGGTGCTTTTCCTGTCATCATTACTACTTGCCCAATCTGCATCTGTATAGGCTGTGAGAGTGAAATCATCACCTTTGGGATACCAAAGCCCAAAGTCCATAGTGCCCTTCAGATATCTGAATATCCTTTTAACTACTATGACATGAGAATCTTTCGGAGCAGCCTAAAATCTGGCTACTAACCCAACAGCCTGCATGATGTCTGGTCTGGTAGCTGTAACATATAATAAACTGCCAATCATCGATCTGTACAATTTCTGATCTGCCATTGGAGATTCATCATCTTTACTCATCTTGCACCCCGTAGTCATTGGAGTACATACAGGTTTGTTGTCCATCATCCCAAATTTTTTTAACATTTCTTTGATATACTTTCCTTGAGAGAGAAATATACCGTCTTTTGATTGAGCAATCTAAGACCCAAAAAGAACGACAACTCTCTAATCATAGACATCTCAAATTCCTTCCGCATAGTGTTAGCAAAATCTTTGCACATCTAGGTATTATTTCCCCCAAAAATGATATCATCAACATAGACAACTACAATCAGCATATCATTACCTTTATCCTTTATATACAAATTGCTATCTGCCACACCTTTCCTGAAACCTTGCTCATGAAGGTACCTGTCAAGTCTTGAATACCAAGCCCTAGGTGCTTGCTTTAACCCATACAAGGCCTTTTTCAGTTTACACACATAGTCCGATTGATCTGATAGAGACACGCCTTCTGGCTGTTCTACGTAGACTTCTTCATCCAAAACTCCATTTAAAAAGGCTGATTTCACATCCATTTGATACACCTTGAATGCTTTGAAACTTGAAAGAGCCAAAAACATTTTGATGGCTTCGAGACGAGCAACAGGAGCGAACGTCTCTTCGAAATCAACACCTTCTACTTGAGCATAACCTTTGCAAACCAACCTGGCTTTGTTTCTGACAATCTTCCCATCCTCATTGAGTTTATTTCTGAAAATCCATTTTGTGCCAATGACATTCTTGTTCTTAGGTCTTGGAACTAAATCCCAAGTTTCACTTTTCTCTATTTGATTTAGCTCTTCATCCATTGCTTTTACCCAAAATTTATCTGCACATGCTTCACCGAAATCTCTTGGCTCAATCTGAGATAATAAAGAAATATTTGTAGAATCGTGTGCCGGAATGACTCTTCTTCTAGTTTGTCTGTTGTTTGGATCACCAATGATCAAATCTTTGGGATGATGTTTCTGAACATATCGTGACGGAGTTTTGGGAAGCAACTGCTGTTTTTCTTCTTCTTCATCTGAAACCTCTCTGAATTCTTCTTGACAGATTTCATCACTGATTTCCTTGATAGGTTCTCTTATCCCTGTCTTTTCATCAACTGTTACATTTATGCTCTCTATGACTGTATGCGTTCTTTTGTTGAAGCATCTGTAAGCCTTACTTCTGCTGGAATAACCAAGAAAAATTCCCTCATCACACCTAGGATCAAACTTACCCAGATTCTGATCTTCCCTTCTGATGAAGCACTTACTCCCAAACACTTTGAAATGTTTTACTATAGCTGGTCTTCCTTTCCACAACTCATAAGGAGTTTTATGATGATTTACTCTAAGTTGGGCCCTGGTGATGATGTAAACTGCTGTACTGACTGCCTCTTTCCAGAAACCATCTGAAAGTTTCGACTCATTTAACATAGCTCTAGCCATATTTTCAATAGTTCTATTTTTTCTTTCAACTACTCCATTTTGTTGAGGAGTTCTTGCTGCTGAATATTCTCTTTTAATTCCCTGTTGCTCACAGTATTCCACAAATTCATTTGAGGTGAACTCTCCTCCTCTGTCCGATCTCAAGCATTTGATTCTCTTTTCAGTCTCATTCTCAATCATTTCTTTGAAAGCTTTGAATTTTTCAAAAGCTTCTGATTTTTCTTTGAGAAAGGTCACCCAAGTCATTCTAGAATAATCATCTATAAACAACATGAAGTAGCTTTCTCCCTGAATGCTCTGAGTTCTGGTGGGGCCACATAAATCAGTATGAATGAGATCTAATGGTTTTGAAGAAGTATACCCTTTTGATTTAAAACTGATTTTCCATGTTGACAAGGACTGCAAATGGTGTTATGGGGCCTTTTTATTTTGGGCAAGTCTCTAACCGCTTCCTTGTTACTAATGTTGACAAGATTATCAAAGCTCAAATGCCCCAATATTTTATGCCATAACCAACTCTCATCTTCTTGAGTTAGAAAACACTTTTCCTTTTTTATCTCACTTAGCATGTAAAGATTGTTTGGAGTCCTTGTAGCACTAGCAATGAGTTTTCCATTTTTTTCTTTACGAATCTCACATCTATCTGAAAAGAAAGATACTATGTGTCCTTGATCACAAAGTTGACTCACACTTAGAAGATTATGTCTTAAACCTTCTACATAAAGCACATTTTTAGTTTTAGATTTCCCATCCAAGCTAAGAGTCCCTTTACCACAGATTTTAGCAGACCTGTTATCTCCAAAACTAACTGTTCCTCTGTTTGTGTTTTTTAAGACCAGAAACTTATCTTTTTCACCAGTCATATGTTTTGAACAACCACTATCAAGATACCATTTCTCTGCTTTGTCTTGAGCATGAAAAGCAGTTTGAACTATCATTGACTTAGACTTGATCTCATTTCTCTTTTTAGCAGACTTTAGGCTAGGTCTATCCAAACTGCACATCCTTGCTATATGCCCAACATTCTTGCAATTGTAACATATGACATTTTTATCCAAAAGAGGTGCAAAAGAGTTAACATTTTCCTTACTATGGCTATTCACGGATTTAATGCAATGTATAGCTTTGTGACCAAATTTCTTGCAAGAAAAACAGTAGCCATGGAAAGTATTCTGTAACCTGCTTTGATGCCTTGGATGATTGTTCTTTTTGTGACCAACTGGAATCCATCGTTCTTCAAGCTGAAGATTGATCTTGTTGTCTCTTCTTCCTGTCATGATTCTTGAGAACAGAACTCTCTTCCCTGAAATTCTTAAAGCCCAGAAGAATTTACTTTAGAGATCGAACTTAACCTCTTCATCCTTTTCTGAAACTGTGTGTTCTTCTGAAAGATCCTTCTCCAAGTTGTTATGCTTTTTCTGGAGAGACTTGGCTCTGATACCAATTGAAGAACACAAGCTTATACTGAGAGGGGGGGTGAACAGTATAAGACCACTTTTAACTTTTTCTTTTAAAGCAACTTTCAATTCAATAACATGCAGAATAAAGATAGCAGTAATAATAGCAACAATCAAAACAATGCACAAAATACAATCCACAAAGTGACACAACAATTTACGTGGTTCACCCAAGGTGGGCTACTCCACGGATAAAACTTTCTTCTAAAAGTTATACCTCAAAGTCCTCTCGGGAATCCTTCCCGATTACAATGTTTATGAGCCTCAGCCCAAAGGAGACACCTTCCCCTAATTCTGCTTTGGTCGGTGATCCTCTAGAAGACCTCTACCTCCTCTCGCCCTTAGCAAGTGGAACTCTATCCACAGAAGACACCTGTCTTCCCCGCTCCGTCGGAGATCTCTGTCCTCAACTCTGTCACCGCAAAGTTGGTCCTCGAATTTGCACTAAACGTAGTCCTTCGGTCTAGCACAAATGTCCTCTTCTGCCTCAATCTCTGTCCTCAATCTGGTCCTCAAAACTGGTTAAAGAAAAATGGTTCACAAGCTTTCAAATGCTTGCTCAATGCTATCCCCAAGTCTTCACTGTTTTGTCACAGCTGTATTAGACGAAACCAACTTTCGCACAGACTGTGCAACACAGCAGCACACAACACTTCAGCTATCAAACTTCTCACTTCTGCATGCTGTCTTTGAATGTCGCAACACCAATAACTTTTGCTCCTATGCGCATCCACCACAGTATAGTCTTCGCACACTCTGCACAACCACACAGACTTTGCACACTCTACGTCTCGACGATCGAACTTCTCCCCCGCACTCTATCTACGCAATTCACACTTCGAACGCACACTTCGATCGATGCCAAACTGTTCAAGCAACCCTCCTTTTATACACATAATCTCAAGATTAGAACCTTGATCTTAGTCGGCTGTTTACCCTTCAATCACGTCGGTTGTAAAACCCTGTGCTGTGTCGGCCTAGATTTAACTCTGTCGGCTTCACTACCTCCTTGTAGCTTCTGGCATGAAACTTCAACATGTCACGATATCATGACACATTTGCCTGTCGTACACCTTCTATAGCTTGCTGTAGCGATATCATGACACTTTGGCCTTTGTCGACTTCCTTTGTGCTTCTGTCATGAAATCGTGACACCTTTGCCTCTTGCTGACGTCATCTCACCTCTATCATGAAATCATGACGCTTTAGACTTCAAAGCCTTCTTCTCCACTTCTATCATGAAATCGTGACACCTTTGCCTCTTCTGACATCATCTACAACTCATCGTGAAATCACGACGCTTTAGACTTCAAAGCCTTCTTCTCCGCTTCTGTCATGAAATCGTGACACCTTTGCCTCTTGCTGACGTCATCTACAACTTTGTCACGAAATCGTGACACTTCTTGCTTCTTCAACCTTTTCTCGGTTTGCACCAACGAAAATGGAACATGTCACAAAATCGTGACGCTTTCACTGCCTTAAGCTCTTTTCTGCCAAAAGCTCGCAAAACTGGAACATGTCATGAAATCATGACGCTTTCACCAACTGCAAGCTGCCAACTCAACCTGTCATGAAATCATGACACTTTCTGCATCCATACAACTTCTTTGAAACCTGTCACGAAATCGTGACGCTTTCATCAACTGCAACCTGCCAACTCAACCTGTCGTGAAATCGTGACACTTTCTGCATCCGTACAACTTCTTTGAAACCTGTCATGAAATCGTGACACTTCTTGCAACTCAACACTGCCAACTCAACATGTCACGAAATCGTGACACTTTCTGCAACTTTCTCTCCTCAAACATGTCACGAAATCGCGACAGTTTCCACTCCCTCCTCAAACATGTCGCGAAATCATGACAGTTTTGCCAAACTTTCTCTCTCCTCAAACATGTCACGAAATCGTGACAGTTTTGCAACAAAACTTTCTCTCTCCTCAAACATGTCACGAAATCGCGACAGCTTTTTCAACCGCCTGCAAACTTATTCTAACTTATCTTTTTTCTTGATCTTTTGCAACTGGGCTACTCTGATTTTCTTGGAGACTTATCGACCAGCTGAAACCTTCATCAAAACACATTCTTTGACATAAAAACAAATTGCTTCAAGAACTCCTTGATATCAAAGACAACAACTACCAAGAACTCCTTGACATCAATGACAACAACTACTCTTGAGCAAAGGCAATGTACTCAAGGTACCCAAAATTGCCAACATAAGGAGAAAAGAAATGGGCCTTGGTGAAATGGGATACTTTATGCCTTTCCAAGAATGAAGAGGGGTTAGTTTTATGGTCTGCTATTAATAAAAATAAGGATTTATCTACTAAACTATATTAGATGATTTTGCATAATCCCAATTGTCTTTGGCCAATAATCTTTGTGCTAAATATGTTGAGAACAAATTCCTGAAGACTTTGTTCGTTATCAATTGCCTACCAAAGGTTTTCCCATTTTAGAAATTCTTAGGACTAGTGAGGATTTTATTAAGCAAAAGTTATTTTGGATCATTCATAATGGTCAGTAGGCAATGTTTTGGATAGATTCTTGGGACGGTCATTAGCCTTTGCTAACTCAATTTCCTAATTAGAGGCCTTGGATGGAGGAGCTTCATCGAGCTAACTAGATAAAGGTAGTTAATTATTGTCGGTACCATAGTGGTAACTCAAAGGTTGGTAGATACTGGATTCTTTTTGAGGACTGACCTATTCAAATGCTAGAAAGACAAATAAAAGATATCCAAAGCATCCTTCATATGATATCTCTCTCTTGGTGCCATGATAAAGATTGTTTTAGATGGAACAACACTACTAAGGGTGAGTATTCAGTTGCCCAAGATTATTTTTCCTTATGCCATAATAATCCCAACCAATCATATGATATATTTACTCATTTGTGGACTCAAAATCTTTGGCCTAAGGTAAGATTATTTACATGGCTTTTATTGCATCACAGGGTGCTTACTAGTGAACAACTTATGAAACATGGTTTTCATGGCCCATTTAGATGCAAAATGTGTGGAGGAATGTGGAAAGTTTCAGCTATCTTTTTATTGAGTGTACCTTAGCCTCTAATCTATGGAGGAGAATGGTCATCTTACTTGGCTTACAGTGGTCCAATTTTTTTTACTTTTGAATAGCTTTGGAGGGATTGGCCTAATTAGGAGGGTGTTGATCATTTTATTAGGAAGCTAGTTTGGATGGATTCTACCATTCTACCTTGGAATATTTGGAAGGAAAGAAACAATCATATTTTTAATCAATAAATAAAGGAAATTCACTATATCTGGAAAAATACCATTGTCAATTTAGTTGAATCGGTCCAACAGCTCCTTAATCACCCCCAGAACTCCCACAAAAGATGGGATCAAGTGATGCGAAGTAAAGATTCAAAGAATATTAACTCTTTCAAGGGCAACCAACTTAAATGGAATGTGAGTAATCTAAATATGGATAGAACAATGATTTGGTAGCCTCCTCCCAAGGATTTTGGAAAATTCAATACCTATGAAGCCTCTAGGGAGAACCCTAGAAAAGCTAGTGCAGGAGGAATTGGTAGACTTTCATATGGTTTCCTGGTTTTCAGTTTTGCTAAAATATGGTTATACCTTCCAATATCCTTGTTGATGGATGTGGTATCCTTAGAGGCCTTTAAAATTCTGCTAAGGTTGGATGGAAAAATGTGTTGGTTGAATCCAACTCTCAAGTCATGATTAATCTATTGAAGACTCCATATGAGAATTATAAGGCTGATTGGAAAATAAAAATAATTGTTGATAAGATTCAATTAATCCATATGGGATTTTTAAAATTTGAATACAATCATTGGGTGATAGAAAAAAATATGAGTGTTGATACTTTAGCTAATTGGGCATTGTAAAAAGGTGATCTTACTTACTACAACCACCCTCCCAAATGGTGGGATTCACAAATAAGGGAAGCTATTTTTTCTATACTTTCTCTGGATGGCTTTTTTTTTTTTTGTGGAAAACATCCCAAAAGGGATGCCACTTTCGGGTAAGACCCAAGGAGGTAGGGGTATCCCTCTCTGGATGGCTATTTTTAAAATTAGTACTAGAAGTACCTAGTTTATTTTTACTTTTGCTTCTCTTTGGTTCGGTAAAGCTATTTTATTTTCCTTGCTCAGACTGATCATTCTTATGTTTCCTCTATTGAATCTTGCCTAAAAATCTTATTGGCCTAGAAATTTCAAAGTTGTATTCTATCATTTCCTTATTTTTAGTTTTTTGGTGTGTGTTATTTTGTATTGTTTTTGTTTTGTTTTATTTTTGTGTTGTTTTTGGTGTTTTTTATGATTTGGTATTTTTTGTGTTTTGTTTTCTTGTTTTTTTTTTGTGTTTTTTTTATTTTGTGTTTGTGTGTTGTTTTGTTATTTTTGTGATTTTTTTGTGTGTTTTGTTGTTGTTTGTTGTTGTTTGTTGTTGTTTGTTGTTTTTGTTGTTTTTATGTTTTTGTGTTTATTTTGTGTTTTTTTGTCTTTTGTTGTTTTTATGTTTTTTTGTTGTGTTTGTTTGTGTTATTGTGTTTGTTTGTTTTTTTGTGTTATTTTGTTTGTTTGTTTGTTTGTTTGTTTGTGATTTTGTTGTTTTAGGCATGCTCTTTGAGTGTGCCAAAGGGGGTAAGCCAAGTGCGAGTCTTGGGTGATTTTAGCATAATGAATACCCCTGCCTCCTTGGGACTTACCCAAAAATGGTATCCCAATTGTGGTGTTTTCCATAAACAAACAAAAAAATAGATTATAAATATCTCATCACTTTATTTGACACATTTTTTTCCTCAATAGCTTCTTGAGAGAAGAATTAGCAAGAAAGATTATTTGAGGATTTATTGAAGGAGAAGGAAGATGTTGAATGATATTATTGTAAGAAGAAGGAAAGCGTTGATATTGGAGGTGTAAGAAGAGTGTTGTGATATTTTGAAGATGTTGATGGATTGCATATTGTAAGAGGATATGATTTAGAGACAAGTGAATACAAATAAAAAAATCTTGAGGCTTAATGCAACAGATGAGATTGGAAGTGCTTATGATGAGACAATTTTTAAATATGGAGGAATCTATGAAGAGAATTGAGAGTTCACATCTGAGAATGAGGTTGGAGACATCTATGAGAGTGAAGCACCTAAAAATTGTTGAAGTGGAGAGCCTATGATGAATTCAAAGTTGTGAGGTCCTATGAAGAATGCATTGAACCTATGACAAACATGTAGTGAGCAAATGATAAATCAATAACCAAAGATTTGAAGGAATATGCCAAATATGAAATATTCAATGCAATTAATGGTATAACATATATTGCACAATATTAGAGAAGGTAATGTATTCCTGGAGCTCTATTTCTTAAAGCATCACATGTTATGGAAGTCAAGAAGGGCAAAAAGCTTAATTTGTCTAGTTTTTTCAAAGGAAGTGCATTTGATTATTTTTAGCACATGATTTAATTGCTTTGATGTGGAGTTATAAGGTTTGGAGAATTTAGAATATGACTTTTAAAAATTTGGAAATATAAGGGGATATAAATTAGGTTTTTTATAAAAGGATTAAATTGAAGGGAATGAATTGAATGCATTGGAGTTATTATGGAACAAATTTAAATTTTGAATTCAAATTGGAATTTATTGGAGTGAATCAATCAAGCATCCACTTCTAAACATTCATTATTCCCATCACCAATTCCAACCAAGCATCCACTTCTACACCTTCATTATCATCATCATTGACTACATGTACATGTGGTCAAACCCAATCCATGCCATCCACATCATCATCCCCTTCATTGATCACAATAATTCCTTCACAACCAAATCCATCTCCATCAGCCAATGTTTCACAAGTCAAATTGTCAAACTATGAGATGCCCACATCTTCCCCATCGTCCGAGCCATTAGCCAACAATGAGCCTCCCATGTCCACTTCATCCTCATCATCCCAAGTTGAGGTCCACCTCACCAACCCTGGTATTGGTGAATATGTGGTCCAAGACATCACAATCACACCACTCAATATCTCAACTACCAAGGATTTTGATCACCCACGTGACCCACCTTTATCTATAGGAGTGGTATACAATATGGGTTCGGTGCCTAATAGCATAAATTTTGTGTATGGGGGACAAAATATTTGTCTAATCCTACTCCCCTAGAAGAACCCAAACAACCACCACCTGCCAATATCCAACAAATGACGGGTTTTCCATCCCACTATTTTCATAGACATAATTGGCAAAGACATGGCTTAGGCCGATATGAATAGGGAGTGCCTCAACTTATTGATGTCCCATATCAAGAAGTGCACGACCATTCAAGTCTAGGTTATCACCCACTTCCCACCATATCTTCTTTTGAACAAGCCTTCCAAAGGCTTAATCTAAATTCAGAAGAAGAAGCCCTCCACCCCGATGACTCTGACGAGGAAATGTACGAAGAATTTGACCTCATGTCGATAGCTTCTGATGAATCTGATGAGGAATCGGAGCCCATCATTCCCCACACCGAACAAGATGAGTTTTATCTCAGAATGTTCCCCATCCATGAGCCCATATTTCACTTGCTTCTTCCACAAGAGCGAGCCGAACCTACCGGTGAACCACCACCTCCATCTCATTAATCCATCTCATCAGCCAAAATTGTAACATATGTATATAATGCAAAAAAAAGAAAAACATAAAACAAACAAAAATATTTTCTTTTTTTGCATTTCATGTATATAGCATTTAGTTAAGTGCATTTATTTGTGTTTCTTGTTGCTTTCCAGGTTTACCAAGGTCCTAGCATCGGTTCTTAGGCTCTATCCATCCCATCCATTTCACCTCCTCCATTTTTCCTTAAGTCAACATGAATCCTGCTGACTTATTCACCCCCTCCATAATCCATACGATTTGGCAAAGCCAATTCCTATTGACATGAGCCTTATTGATATGGATCAGATTTCCTCACCACCATCCTTTTTTGAATTTGTCCTATCTGAGGAATTGTTAAGGGCTTCAGCCAACTACATTCCTCCATCCCCTCCACCTTCACCTTCACCTTCACCTTTGAATCCCGAGGTTTTCTAGGTAGACGTAGATGAGGATAAGTCAGAAGAGTTTGATGACATCTTAGATGACATTCATCTGATCCCAACTCCCCATCAACTTGAGGAAGGTTCTCACATGTCAATTGAAGATACCATCGATGTGAACCTTAGTTCAGATGTCGACAATCCCCAAATTGTCAAGCTTGGAAAAAGCTTATCCAAAGATGAACAAGAGCAATTAATTGCTCTCCTCAAGAGGAAGAAGGAAATTTTTGCATGGTCCTACAAAGACATGCCTGATCTTGACCCTAAGTTGGTTGTCCATAATCTCACCTTACATCCTGATGCTAAGTCGATCAAACAAAAACTTAGAAGGATGCATCCTACCATTGCCCTCTTGGTCAAAGAAGAGCTTCAAAAGCTATTAGATGTGGGTTTCATTGTACCCATTGATTATCCTGAGTGGCTCTCAAACATGGTACCCATTCGTAAGCCTAACGGGGTGATACGCGTTTGCACTAATTTTCGAGATCTTAACAAAGCGTGTCCTAAGGATGACTTTCCTCTCCCAAACATTGATACTCTTGTCGACACTTGCGTTGGCCATGAAATGCTTTCTCTCATGGATGAGTTTTTAGGATACAACCAAATTTGAATAAATCCTGATGACCAACACAAAACAACATTCACTACACCTTGGGGGAACTTTTTGTTACAAGGTGATGCCCTTTGGCCTTAAAAATGTAGGTGCCACTTATCAACGTGCCATGACATACATCTTCCATGATTATATGCATAATATTATCGAAGACTATGTGGATGATCTCTTGGCAAAATCCAAAACTCGACAAGAGCACATTGGTGTATTGGAGAAAGTTTTTGATCGACTTCTAGAGCATAATGTAAGGTTGAACCCCAAGAAATGTGTCTTTGGTGTTACCTCTGGCAAACTACTAGGGTTCATTATCTCCAAAAGAGGCATTGAGGTGGACCCAAACAAGGTCAAGGCTATCATGGAGATGCCTCCCCCAACAAATTTAAAGGAATTGCATAGTTTACAAGGAAATATCCAATCGATCCATCATTTCATTGTGTAAATTTTTGACAAATGTAGGCCATTCAATCACCTTGCTACAAAAGGGGGTGCCATTTTCTTGGATAGATGAGTGCCAAAAAGCCTTTGATGACATTAAGCAATATCTAGCTTCTCCACCAGTCTTAGCTCCTCCTCATCCGAGGGTCCCCTTTTATCTTTATGTTTTAGCAATGAACTTTGCATTAGGGACAATGCTTGCACAAAAGAATGAAGAAAATCGAGAGCAAGTTATCTATTACATTAGTCAAACATTGGTAAGCTATGAAACCAGATACGCTTATGTAGAAAAATTGTGCTTAGCAGTGGTTTTTACCACTAAGAAACTCAGACATTACATGCTTAGTCACACAACATATGTCATAGCTAGAGAAAATCCTCTACGTTATATGATATCTCGCACTTACAATAACACCCACACCGCTAAATGGATAATGCTTCTTACTGAATTCGACCTTGAGTTCATTAGCCAAAAATCCATTAAAGGTCAGGTCATAGCCGATCAACTTGTGGAAGCTCCACTACCTAGTGATCATCCCTTGATTATTGAGCTCCCAGATGATTCGGTATTCATTGTCATCGAACAAGAAGAAGATGTCATTCCGAAGGAAGACATCGATATCACACTATTCTTTGATGGCTCTAAGTGTGAGAAAGGTCAAGGTGTTGGAGTCATGTTTCATACACCCTAGGGGGTACCTATCCCCTTATCATTCAAACTTGACTTCCAATGCACAAACAACACTGCAGAGTACGAAGCCTTAATCTTAGGCCTTCAATCAGCTATAGCTATGGGCATAAAGCGTATCAGGATATTTGGTGATTCTCAACTTGTTGTCAAGCAAATCAATGGAGAATACCAATGTAAAGAACCTACCATTAAACTTTATCATGAAGTAGCAATGAAATTGCTCTCTACATTCGAATGGTATGAAATCGATAATTTGCCACGTTCGACTAATAGATTTGTAGATGTGATGGCCTCTCTTGGATCATTGATTCCAAAAGACTCCTTAGGAGAGGTACAACCTCTAATTATCACAACAATCTCTAAATCTGCAATTGTTCATGTTGAATCTAAGGATGAAAAGGATGTTTGCTTTATCCAGTCGGATCCATATGAGCCTTGGTCAAGCCAAATAGTAGCCTTTCTCAAGTTTGGAACACTCCCATATGACATGTCTCGAACTGCTAAATGCACTTTCAAGCAAAAAGTAGCTCGTTTTGTTCTCTTGGGGGACGTGTTGTATAAACGTGGTTATGATGGAATCCTCCTTCGATGTCTCGAGGTTGTTGAGGCACAAAGAGCCATAGCTGAAGCTCATGATGGTACTTGTGGTGGTCATTTTAGTGGGATGGCCATCGCAAAGCGTATTCTATGCATGGGTTATTATTGGCCCACCATGGAATGAGATTGTTGCACTTATGTCAAACATTGTAAGCAATGTCAAGAGCATGCTAATTTAACTCATGTACCATCACAAGCATTATAGCCTATTCAAAGCCTTTGGCCCTTTTCACAATGGGGTCTTGATTTAATTGGAAAAATCTCACCTCCTTCCTTGAGACAACATACATTCATCATCACAACCACTGAATACTTCACAAAGTGGGTTGAGGTAATTCCTTTAACCAATATGACAAGACCTAGAATTGTGGAGTTTATACTTCATCATATCATTTGTCATTTTGGTATTCCCTCAAAAATCATCTTTGACAATGGTAAGTCTTTCAAGAACAAGGATGTTCGAGCACTTTGTGAGAAATATAACATCCAACATAGTTTCTCGACTCCTTATTACCCATAAGAAAATGGACAAGTTGAGGCTACCAACAAGACCTTAATTGCTATTCTCAAGAAACTGGTTAACGAAAATCATAGAGATTGGCATACTAAAATTCCCTTGGCATTATGGGCTTATCGAACAAGCATCCACATGCCTACTAGGGCAACACCATTTTCATTGGTCTATGGAGCCGAAGCAATCATACCTCTTGAGCTTGAGATCCCCTCCTTGCGAATTTCTTTGTAGGAATTCATAGATGATGACACTGCTAGACAAGCACATCTTGACCAACTCACACTTCTTGATGAGAGGTGAGTCAATGCTTTAGAGCATTTACGAGTTTATCAAGACCACCTAAAGCATGCTTACAATGCCAAAGTTCATCTACATGAATTCCAAGTAGGAGATCTTGTCCTTAAAGAGAATCAACAAAACACCAATGCATTATCGCATCTTCATGATAAATTCATGGCTAATTGGTTGGGTCCATACATTATCACTCAAAAAGTGGGTAAAGGTACTTATAGGCTTGCCAGTCTAGAGGGAGAGGAAGAACCCGAACCACTTAATGTTATACACTTGAGAGCATTCTATGCTTAATGAGATTTATATATATGTATATATACATGGCTAATACACAAAAACATTGCACTTCATTTGCACACATTTCATTTCATTTAACAACAATTGCATTCATACATTCCATTTCACAAATTGCATTTCATACATTCCATCCACATTTCACATTTCATATTAGGGATCATTTATTCAGTTCAAGGTTTTAATTGGTCCAATAAAGTCATGTTGCCTTAATCAAGGGCACCTTCACAACATCATCCACACCATTCCATAAAGTCAAATTATCATTTGCAACCTCCATATATCCATAATTCCTAGGTGTTTTTAGTCACTCAACCACTCCTAGTGTTTTAAGCAAACCACAAATACATGTCGAGTTCTTTTTAGGACCATTACACATCTTCACTAAGAAAATCTTGAGTTCTAGGAATTGACTCCAAAACATTCTTGAACCAAACACAATTTCACATCTTAAAAACATCTTGTGTCAAAGAGGGATAACACCATACTTGGTTTGAACCTCGAAGTGAAAAGGGTAATCCTCGCCTATCCCATCATGCAACATAGTCCACAAAAATAGTGGTTTTCACCACTATCACAATTGCTTCCAAATTCAAAAGATAAAGTAGTAAGGATAGGGTAAAATTCTCATCACACTTAGGTTGAGAATCTAATTCCCCAAAGCTCTAAATCTTTTACATCACACACCACTGATCATTGGGTTGTAAGGATCGTACTACATTTCTAGTCAGACGGTTAAGTAGTCATCCCCAAAACTTGAGAGATCAAAATTCTTGGACTATGGAGCTAGTCTCCACCGAAGCTATAGATGCTTGACTGGTAGTGGAGTACGCTCATGCATGGTGACACATCTCTTTTAAAGAGACCTCTGACCGCACATACAGACAAGCTAGCTTCTTGGTCTCATCCATAATAGGTCACACCCAATTTACTCAAGATGAGTTAATGAACTCACTTGCACACACATTGGTTCTTGATTACCTCGAGTCATTACCATGCTCATGATTCGGTAAATGAATTCATTGCACACACATTTGGTCCTAGAGGGATTAGGCAATTTTAGTGAGTTTGTTTGATGCCACTAGTATGTCTGAGTCTCTACAAAATAGTTATTTTTCCATATCAACATCCATATCTTCTTCCATATCAACATCCATATCTTCTGCCATGTCAACATCCATGTCAGTTCATGAGTCTTTCACCCCACATATCACCAAGTTTGGTGCCCCTGATTAAACAACAATGTTAAAACATTGGCCAAGAAAACTCTAAACTATGAATGATCATTAGAACATTTGCATTACCACTTGCATTAATCATCCATAACACATTACCACTTGCATTAATCATCCATATACATATGCATTCACACAAAAGCATTCACACAAAAACATTCACACAAAAACATAACACAAAAGTAAAAGCCATGTATATATATATATATCGCATGTACAATGAGTGCCAAAAAGGCTACATACAATGGAGCACCAAGGCTCATATACAAAAAGTGCATCTAAGCACTAGCTAACACCTATGAGAGGACCCCTATGACCCTGAAGGAGCCCTAGACCTAGAACTATACCTAGAATCACTAGGCCTAGCTGACCCGGATATGGATGAGGAGGGTGGTTCTGGAAGCCCAATATCATGCTCCATCAACTGATCCTCCAAAGCCTGAATATATCCCTCCTAAGCTCGAAGGTGATGTACATCATACCTCTACCTACGATGCCCCTCTAGAAGCTCTACCTAGAGCCTCATGATCCTATCCTCATCTCCACCTACTATCGGTTGTACCTCTAGATCCATCTACAATCGAGCTATCTTCACCTCTAGAATCACCTCTCTACCTCATAGCCAAGCTATCTCCACATCCTGAGCCGCTATCATAGCATCTCGCTCCACCACCTACTGCTCCAACCTCACCCGATCATCCTCACTCTGACTAGGGGGTCCATCCATAATATCCTCTATATCCTCCATATTCCCTCCATCTCCCCCAAACTTAGGACCTGCTCTACCATATCCCCTCCATCTCCTCCATCCTTCAAAACCTACTTCACCACCCTCCTAGTCTACCTCCTCTGACTGCTAGCCCGAAGATGCCTTCGATGCTTAGGAGCCTCCTCTCGACCTCATCCCCATCTCCTGCTCCACCATCTATCACTAACTAATGGTACCTAAGTCATGAACCATGCATCATACTCCTCCATAGTCCTCACATCATCCACATCGAGGAGATCGATCTCCTCATCATCCTCAAATGTGACCCTCCATGCCTCGATGCACGGTAATCCTATCTCATCCCGATGCCTCCTATAGAGCATTAGCTCATCAGGAACCCCCTACCTCAAGTCAAACTACCATAGCACCCATGGGAACTAGATCAGCTCCACCTCCTTCATGCACCTCGCAACCACCCATCTAGCCTACCGCACCCATCATAGATGCTCTCCATCACCTATCCACATGGCACCCCACCATGGCCTCCATATCACCTGAGCTACCATCAATCCAACCCATAGATCCCTATACCACTACCTCATCTGAGTAGGACAACTTGGTTGCACCTCCTCTACCACTAGCCACCTCATAGCATAGGGTTACTCCCTATCCCATCCCCTCATCGACAAGCCCATAGGTCGAGCCACACTGAAGTGCTCCCAACCCTAACATTGTAGTAGCACACTACAACCTAGTCCCTAGAGCTTCTACCTCTTCACCTCATATAGCTCCTGGTATAACTACACCAATAAAGTAGGAGCCCATGCATACACCCATGGTGTAGCGAGCATGTCACACACCAACCCGATAAGGTTCTAAGGGAACCGACATCCGATGCTGTTTAGGGCCACTATGTTGGCCAACACGAACATCACCAAAGTGGGAAGGGCATCCAACTTCTTGTCCACATACATGGACAAGTAAGTAATCCCTCCACCCATCACCTCCATAACATCCCATCCATCCCCAAACATGTGGCTCAGCTCAACCTTCTTATCATGTCCAACCTCGACATGCAAGCCCTCCACCAATAACTTGAGGATGTGGTAAACATCCTCAAGTGTCATAGTCATCTCTCCGATAGGGAGCTGAAAGGTCCCCCTATCCAGATCCCACCTCTCTACCAAGGCTAAAAGGTACCCCTCATCAACCCTCACCACATCTATCTGGGCTGCCCCCACCAGCCCCACTACCTCCAACCAATCCCAATCCTCACTCCACAATGCCTTTCTCATCCTAGGGATGAGAGGTGAGAACCGATGTCGAGCCTCCAAAATCTTTAGCTGCAACACAACACAAAAACATTAATGTTAATACATGTACATTACTAAAAAAAAAAATTTTTGCACAAAAATAAAAGAAGGTCAAAAGAACTTACCTTGGCAAATCGCACACACTTGCTCCCTAGCATCCACTCCCTCCATCGCCATAGCTTCCGTAGCTCACTTCACTCCACTCACTTCACTCCACTCCCTCAGACGTAACTTTCAAAATTCGTGGATGCACAAATGAGCTTGGTTTCCCCTTTGTAAGCCTTATATAGCTATTTTAGGTGCACTAAAAGCCCATGGGCATTTCCTAGTGTACTGAAGTGCCCACCTATATTTGGAAATATGCCAAATTCTGGTGGGCATTTGCGCATGCAATAAGCGCCCATCGATGTTTGGCATCAAAATTGAAAAAAGACCAAAATCAATCCCAAAAGGTAGCTTACCTCCACCAAATCACTCCAAATTGCATCCATGCATCAATTTCATCATAATAACATGTTTTGTGAAGGTTCCAACTGATTTGGATGCATAATTTTAGTTTACACCAAAAAGGCGCAAAATCACTTATCAAATTCCAAAATGGTCCAAATTTTCACAAAATGACCATAATCATCATTCTCATCCTCAATTCTTCATTCTCACACCATTTCCATTCATCAATCATAACATTTGCACATTTTCCAAGTTCACCTACAATTTCAAGTGAACCTCATATCTAGTGGTCTATTCTATCCCCTTGGCGATTGCAATGATTTGCATCCATGCAATTCGGTAAGATGAATAAACTACCATAAGGACACTTGGCCATTTTTCATCATCCAATATCTCATTGCTCAAAAACAAAATCACTTTTGGTACTTCACATTTTGAGTGAGACTATGCCAAGACCAATTTGCTCAAAAGTTATCATTGATGGCCTAGTTCATGGGGCTTGAAACATGGACAAAATCACATTTCATCACTCCTATTTCCTTGATAGTCATCATGGAGATAGGCACTAGCTAGGGTGATTGGTTCCAACCATAGGAATTATCTGACAGTCACTAGTTGGCCCTCCAAAGTTGACTCTTTTTCTTGCATCTTCATACTTTGCATATCAATGATGCCGGAAGGCACATTCTTCAACAACATGGAATCACCCCAAAATTGGGGCAACCACATTTGGTTTTGAATTTCCCACAATGGGATACATCTTACATGATCATGGCATCTACACTTGGCAAACCCAACCCCTTCCACCGTTAGGGCAAAACAATATCACATTTACATCATTCATATCATCCACAATCACATCATTCATCCATACAATCATTTGCACTCATTTATCAATTGGCTCATGAGATTCATCCGCAAACTCATTCACCAATTGAGGGGGTAAGCTACGCAATCAAAATTCTTTTATCTCCAAGCTCATGTCCACATCTCAACAAAGTTACTTCACCATCAAGCCAAAATAGGTGTCTCATATTTTTGCACCGCATTGTGTTTCATGCAATATGGTACAAAAAGGGGCATCTGTAGACACCAAATCCTAGCCACTTGTCATCCATCCAGGTCTTCCCACCATTTTTACCCATTATTTACATATATATATATATATATATTTAAATATTAATATTTTATATTATATTTTATATATATTTAATAAATATATATATATGTGTAAATTAATCTCAGCCATCCATCTTGTTCTAATCCTAGCCATTCATCCACCTTAATCCATGCCACCTGCCTAGATTTAATCTCCACCCTCCATCACATTTTAATCTTGACCACACAAATTGTGTCGTTGAAACCCTAACGTGCCCTAGGGAAGATTATAAATAGGAGTCATTTTTATGGCTCAACCCCTAAGTTTTTTAAGTAATTCACCTCCTGAGTTTAATTTTCCCTAAGTTTTTAAAGTCCTCAAGCATCCAAGCATTTTCACCATCCTCCCTCACTCATCGTAGCCTTCGCATCCATCGCCACCTACTTCGCTCGGCTAGATCTGCTTTTGTATAATTTTATCTCAGTTCTCGAGCACCTCTAGGGGTTCTCCTATCACCATCGAGCACCTTTGGGTGCTTCCCTCCATCATCGAGCACCTTTGGGTGCCTTCCCTCCATCATCGAGCACCTCTGGGCACTTCCTACTATTGTTGAGCGCCCATGGGCATCTCAAACCCTAGTTCTACTGACTAGCGAACCCTCGGGTGTCGCTAGGGCATCTGTGCACCTGTTTCCTACAATGACAACAATGAAAAATCAAAAAGTGACAAGTTCACAAGGTAAATCTTCCATTATTGTATTCATTTTTATTATTTCCATATTTGCATGTAGTTTATCATTTGGTATTTAGGGTTTTTATTGATTTTTGAGGGTCTCACACAGTGGAGCCCTCACAGTTACTACTAATCCTCTTTGTTATCTTTTGTGTGCAGATCTGGAGATATATAGGTATTTGAGCAGCTGTTTTAAGCTGGAGTGTCCGCCAAGAAAAAGCCCACTCACCTCTATTGGGAGCAAGAACGAGCTTTGAAGACACCACCAGCATTGTTGGCTAGGGTTTCGGAGAACCCTAGCATATTGTATTCATTGTATCAAAAGAATAAATAGTGTAAACCCCTATTTGGGGTACATTTTATTGTATTGAGATCCACCCAACATTAATAATATAAGATCCATTCTTTGTGCAATCTCTTGTATCATTGTTTATTCATTTTCTATGTTATCTATATTTGGTGTTTCATTTTTGTCTCTTCAGTAGTACCCTTATGGCTCCCAAATTTGAAAAATTAGAAAATTAATAATATTTGCAAAATATTAAAGAATTTAATCCAAGTATAATTCCTTATTTCTCCTAGGTTAAATTACAAATATTATTTCAATTTGATAAGTTATTATAGCTTTTGCTTTCAAATTTTAAGATTTTAACCTTAGCTTATAACCCTTATATCTCCAAAAATAAAATCAATAATTAAAAGGGATTAAACGTTACCTTTGGATGCTAAATATCCTCATTGTTCGATGCTTTTTTTGGTTGGATATAACAACAATATTAAGGTTTCCTTTGGTGCGATAATCAATGGAGATGGTTTGGAATTCCTTATCTTCAATGCTAGAACGTAGGTGCTACAAAAATAGGAAGGTTTGACCTTCAAGACCAGGAGCATTTAATGCTCCTTATTCCTTCCTTCCACATTGCACTTGGATGGCTTTGACTGTGCTTTGTTGTGCCTTTGAACTTTGGACTTTGGGTACCTTTATGGAGGAATAATCTTGAGCTTTGTGACAAGTGTCAAAACCATTACATATGAGTGCTCCTCCCATTCTTTAATGTACCAATTCCTTATTCAACACTTATTGGTCATTCCTTAATGTTTGGGCACTCGTGTGGGTACTTGTGTGAAGCTTGTGGAGGATAACAAGTATCACCACTTCTTTGATATTCCTTGTAACTCCTATGTGAGGTTTCTTGAGCGTTGAGAGATGAAATGGTGCCGTAGAAAGTTTATGTCGAGTGGCAATAAAGCTCTCTGCATGAATTTCTTTCCTATAACATCTTCCAAGGAGAATATTATAACTTCTTAAGTCATTTCATATGTCATTCCTTTTCTTTGCTACATTTATTGAGCAGTAAGTAATATTTTCTTTTGTAGGTGGATTTATGAGGCGCTATGGAGCTTTGAATGGTTATTTTGGTGCTTCCTTTGGTGGATGATCTTCTCCAAGTTTAGGACCTTGAATGTAGCACCTTTGCTCCTTGTCTTATATACCTCCAACACCCTAATTCCTATGTAGATTTTGATGTCTTATCTTTATATATGTGCACTCTTTTTATCTTCGTAAATTCAATTTGATGATAGCCTTATGTGGGCTTTGAGTTTGCATGTTCTTCCTTCCAAGATGAGCCCTTTGACTGGCTCCTTTGCTTGATAATAAGAGTTTTGATGTTCGGCCTTCCTTTTCTAATTTACCCTATATTTATTATACCTTTTGAGGTACTTTCAAATTTTCTCTTTTGCTGTAAAAATGAGATTAGAGTAGTGCAATAAAATGTACCATAAATTGTATATAAAACTCCCTTAATGCACCTTCTTTTGAACTCTTTTTTTAGATATGAAATTCTGGTTTTGTGGTAGATTTGTTTTTGCAATATAATGATTTTAATGTTGTCTTTTATGAGTAGATACCTTCCCATTTTTGCTTGGACACTTTGATAAGAAATCTAAGCTTAGATAATAGTAGATAAAAGCTCTTTAATTTGATGCAATTTTCTACACTTTCTTTTCTTGCATCTAACCTTGCAATGCTTTGGATTTGAGACTCACCAAGTCTCAATATTTGAAGCTTCTATTTTTGTTTTTGGTTAGTTGTGTTCTTCTCCAAGTTTTGGAGGATTCTAACCTTTTTTGGTGGCTTCACTTGGCCACTATGTGTTACAGATTTTGTGCACTAATAGTGTCTTTAGACACTGATAATTTCTAATTTTGTGCCCTTCTCGAGAACACAAACAATAATCCTTCTAAGAGCAATAGAACAGTAAAAATAAATCTAATAGACTTTATTTTAGTGCACTAAAAATTTTACTTTATCACTTCAATCAACTCTCAAATTAATGCACTTCATCAAATTTACTACAACTAATCAAGAATAATCTGAAATAAATCTTCAAGATTTATTTTGTAATTTCACTACAATTAATATTGTAGGACTTAGTCTTATTTTTCTTTTTCCAAAGTAGATGATAGGTAGTTGATAGAAGCAATTCTAAAATCTAATAAACTCCTAATTAATGTACAAATGAACCTTAAAAAGAACATTTCTATTTGCACTTTTGAAAATTGTAATCCAATTTTCTTCTTGCAACTTTAATCCAAATTCAAGTGCTTTAACAAATCTGATAAGTAATCCAATTAATGAATCTACTTGCACAAAAAATTGTTTATCTTTTTGAAAGTTTCTTTAGCTTTTTTTCCACTTCTGTAGAGGATGTAGATCTTGGTGTCTAGGATCACCAAGTTATTGCTTTGAGTAGGATCTTTTAGCTCTTTGTAGACTGTCCTAAACAACTCCTTCTTCACTAAATGATGGTCTCGAACTTTCTTTCACGATACTAGGATTTGGTGGCTTGTTCTTCTCTTGTGTTATTCTCCTTCTACTATATATTTGTAGAAGTATTTATCTCTAAAGTGATGTCTTCTTTCTATGAGAGGTAATCCAAGATTTAGTGAGCTTCTTCTATCTTCAAGCAGGATCTTCCTCTGAGATTTAGCACTCCTTGCTACATTCTTCTTCATGGGTTTGGCACTCCTTTCCAAATTCTTCTTCTCTTGGGCTTGTTGTTAGATAGTGACAATTGTCTCAAGTCATTCACTATTAGGGGCTTCTCTGGATTTCTCTAACAAGCTCTCCTTTGAAAATTTCTTCAATAAGGGTCTCCTACCATTTTTCTAGGTGCTCGATGAGACCTTTCCAAGGTCTTTGATCTTGCAACTTCTTTGCTTGTAGCGTTTGCATGCAACGATACATAATGGTAGATCTGGTTTGCAAGGATGCAGGCAAACAAAAACAATGATAGCTTTCCCTATTTCTCTCTTGATTCACCATGTGCTATGATACCACTGATGACTTTAACACCATTCCATTATGAGGAAAGAGAGAGAGAGAAAGAAACATATATTATTGAGGATAAAAAATTGATACATTCGAGTAAGGGTATGAGATCCTTTATGTAGTAATATAGGTTCCTTGGCTAACACTCTACCTAACTATGCAAAGGACAACTTGCACATATACAACTTGTGCATTGATGCTTGCGCATTTACTATGTTGCATGAAGTAACTAGATAACTTCCCCCTAAAGTAATCTAACCTAACCAAATGATGTAATATATTCTAATATTGCAAAACATAGATCTAAGGTTTTAGATCTACACAACACACTAAAACAAGAAGAATACCAACTACAAAATGAAACCTCATGCATGGACACCTTTGCAACTTGCATAATAAAACCACTAGAATAGGCATTTTTAGCCTTAAACTCCAACACCTATTCAAAAAATAAACATCTAAATATAGATAAAATATGGTGTTTTTGGTGAAGTCCACTACGTATGTCATTGTCGAAGCTCGCCAGATCTATCATTGTCGAAGCTCACAAGATCTATCACTATTGAAGCTTACCAAAGTTGCCACTACCAAAGCTTACACTCATTAAAAATAAACTTATGAATATAGATAAAACACAATGTTGCTATTAAAGCTTACCAATTCTACTACTGTCAAAGGTCACTAGATCTATCACTACCAAAGCTCACCAGATCTATCGTTATCAAAGATCACCAGATCTACCACTATCAAAGCTCACTATATCTTCCACTATCGAAGCTCACACTAACAAAATATAAACATTTGAATATAGATAAAACATAGTTTCATTACCGAAGCTCTCCAAGTCTACTGTTGTTGAAGTTCACTAGATCTATCACTATCGAAGCTCATAAGATATACCATTTTCAAAGCTCACCAGATCTACCACTATCAAATCTCACTAGATATGTTACTATCTAAGATCACCATATCTATCATACGCCATAAACCCTTACATCTCTTCATACAATGCTATAATATTTCCAAGTTCAAGACCATAGGCTCTGATACCAAAATGTTAAAATTGAATATGACATTGATACTAAATGAAGAGAGCTAAACATAACAAGGAGCAACAAAATAAAGATGCAAACACAAAACAAGAGAATAACAAGGGAAAACCCCCCTTGGGGGATGTCTAGACATTCCACTTTTTTCATTAGCAATCTCAAATAAATACTACATTGCATCTTCTACAAGGCAAACCCTAGCATCTGTCGCTACCAACTCATATGTGCATGCAAGGTGATACCTCATCCTTACATACACATTAACACCTCATCCTTGGACTTTGACCCATATTATGAATGTGTGATTACATAGGCATTTAATGCCAATATTTTGATTTAAAAACTCTTGGCCTTGTGTCAGTGTTGAGTTTGGGATATTTTTTTTTATCTTTGCTTTTATTCTACTTCCCTCAACTTCTTTGATGGTTTGGTTTGTGGAATCCTTAGTCCTTTTGTTCGAAAGTTCTATAAGTTCCTCTTGGGAACACAAGATTTATTTTTTTGAATGTTCATTTGGTCCCTTTTTATAATCCACTACTTCTACTTCTTCATTCCATATTGTTCCATACAACTTGCCTTGATCTAATAATCCCTCTACTCTACCCTTGTTTAGGTGTTCTACTCTAGATTTTTTGAAAAATATAACTTTTATGTAAGTTTTTTACCTTTGGCCCTCATCATGTCTCCATTTTTCTTCTTGTTACCATCTTCATTACATGTCCTTTCTTGATATTATGGCTCGTTGTAGCAATTGTTCATTGTATTATTAACTTTTAACTATTATTCTTTTTTCCTCTTCCCAATTGTTGCTCTATTCTTTGATTCCTTTATTCGTTCAATATCTATGTCATCATTCCCTTCAAAAATCCTCTTCACCTTTGGTTTTTTTCCATCTCTCTTTTGTCTATCGCTCCCTTATGGAACCCTCGCCCCCTCTATCCTTATCCCAACACATTATATTTCCTATATTATGTTGTCATTTTTGTGGTTAGGATTAAATGATAAAATAAAATTTCCTTTGGTGAAATGGAGCAAGGTGTGTGATAACAAAACTAGGGGAGGTTTTAGTTTAAGAGTGTTATGGATGCAAACTTATCTCTAAGGGAAAAAATAATCTGGAGATTGCACAAAGAGAGTCAAAGATAATGGGCATGAATTCTTCTAAGTACGTTGAGCCTAATGACACAAGTTTAATCTTTATTGCATTTCACTACCAGATGGTTTTGCACTATGGAATAGTTTAAACAAATCAATTACTCTTGTGATTAAAGGTTTAATATGGGTGGTGGAAACTTGAGAAAAAATTCTATTTGCATGAATACTTGGTGTGATAAGAAACCACTCAATCTAGATACAAATTCAAAACCATAAATGATATTACTTCAAGACAAATACGGTGATAGAGTTTCAAATATTATGTATAAGGATCATGAAGGAATATACAAATGGAAAGGATATTTTAGTATACTAGACATTATTTTTAGGAGGTAGTTGAGTAGGAAGATAACAACAATGATTATTCCAAGGGGAGCCAAGGAAAATATGATTTGGGAGTTGAATAACTCAAAATAATACACAACAAGAAGCAAATATAATGTAAAGCACCAACAAAATAGGAATACCACAAGAATATGGAGAGATATTTGGGATAGTCGAAGCATTTTAAAAGTCAAAATGTTTGTATAGCTAGTAGGTCATAGGAATTTTTTATCCTAGGATAACCTAATGAAAAGGGATGGTCCCTCAGTGTGTGTTTTGTGTATAAAAAATGGGAGAGTATAAACCATCTCTTGTGACAGTGTTCAATAGTATGGAAACTATGGCAATAGATTCTTAATATGCTTGGTAAATGCATGGTGATGAATGGAAGAATTAAAGAATGGTTAAAACAAAGACAAAATAATTTTAAAAGTGAGGCATTAAAGACAATTTGGGATATATCGAAAGATACAATACTTTGGACTATATGGCTAGAAAGGAACAAAATAATATTTAAAGGAAATATTGTATGGCTAGAAAGGAATAAAATAATATTTGAAGAAAATATTGTATGGCTTTCAAAGGGTTAAAATATGTAGACAAATGAAATAAAACAAAGTATGGATGGAAGGCAATTCACTAATAGTAATAATTACAATTTTGAAGAAAATAAAAACTTCATAGAACATACAAGAGATCATTGTGGAAATGCAAGTCCTTGCTATAGAGTTTGAAGAAATCAGGTTTACTCATAAATTAAGGGAAGGGAACAAATGTGCAAATAGGCTAGCCAATAAAAGGGGTTTTAATAGAGGATCGTGAAGTTAAGTTATCTTTTCCATGGTTAGAGGAATTAGTAAGTTTAGTTGAAACTGGCAAGAGCATGTTGATTGTCTAAATAAAATGATTAAGATTTACTTTAATGTTTTACATTGATAATATTTTTTGTATTATTAACATGATTTTTTATATTCTATTTATTATTTTATTTTTTATACATAGGGGAGTTGGTTACATCCACACTATTTTTAGTAACTGCCAAGTGTAGGGTTCAAACCATAGGGGCTGCCCCCAACAAGCCTATACCACCTCATTATTTTATAACCCGATGTGAAGAGGACCACCGGTCACTTGGGATTTGTACCATCATCATAGATCTGGCATGTACTCATAGGATTCAGAGCAGACTCTTACCTTTGTAAACAAGCATTCCCCCAAGGTTTGAACCTAGATATCTTTTGGGTAAGTGCCTGGCCAAACAAATAATTACCAATCCACCTAGCCCTTGGGGGCATATAAACTATTTATTATAATTCTTGTGGTTGCACTTATTCTTTAACAAGGAAACTAGCATTATAGATCTGGTAAAATAAATATTACTCTACTAAAATGCAATGCGTAGACAGTAGAGGTGGAATTTTTGTATTGTGAAGGTTGTTACAAGAAAATATCAAGAAGGATGCTAAATTTTGGAATATTTGCATTTACAAAGTAAATTGAAAGATCTAGAAAATGAAAATAAAAATTTAAACTTTTTTACGAAAATAAGATGTAAGTATCTAGCTAGAAAAACTTAATTGAGATGAGAAATAAATTTTTTTATAAACTTTCAAGCTCTAAAGGAAATAGTTATAATTTATATATTTTTAATACATAGGTAATCGATAACGCCATTGGATGCTACTACTATAAAACCTAGTTCGTTGTATTAGATGAAATAAATAGGACCCTAAACATTGAGGACATCGAACTAGGACAAATAACGGATAAATACTCGGTCGCCATCATCCAACCTATCCCTTTTTTGTTACATTGTGGTTTAAACCTTGGACCTCCCCAAAGAGAAACCAAAGCTCTAACCATTGCTCCTTATCAAACAAAAGAATTATAATTTATCAAGAATGAAAAACCTAAATACAATTATTTTTAACAAAAAAAAGTTATACATGAAAACTATATATAAAATATGATCAAATAATATATTTACACCCATTAGTCTCGAGGGGACAACACAATGGTTCGGGGTTTGGCTCTTCTTTAGGAGGTCCAAGGTTCAAACCACTGTGTGTGTGGGGCTGTGTGTTAATCCTCTATTGATAATTTTAGATCTCAACCTTACAAAAAATCATGCGCGAAAGAAAATTGCTTAACCTTAAACTTCAATGTTAAAAGTTTCTACACTAACCTTTGAAAAAAAAACAAAGAATAAGCATGTACCTGCAAGCATACTATTTTTTTATGTAAAAAGGCTTTATATTAAATAATTAACAAAATACATTTTTACAAACAAAAAAAAGAGGTGGATAAACACGCCACATGGACAACGCCATTAGCCAAAAAACCATTCCTGTCAAAAAAGAGCAGGAACCCAAGCAAATAATTTACAGTCATTTAGCACCACCTTACAGAATTGATGGACAACTGAATAAACTGATTACAAAATGATGAGGCTCCGATATATGGGTTTAGCCTCCCCTAAGATTGATTCCCACCAGAAGCATCAAGAAAATTTGGCATCGAGTCCCTCCCCTATCCAGAAGTGATGGGAACATCCACCCAACCATAAACAAATAGCTCGTGGTTTGCAGCAATCAACGAAGCTCCTAAATTGACCGAGGCATCAAGTCGATGATTTAAGGAAGAGAGGAGTAATCACGTGGCCACAACCATGTCTAAAAGGACCTTGAGATGGGATATGAGTGCATTTTGGGAGTGAGAAACACTACTATCTAGACCTAGACCGGCTTCAAGGAGTATCCTTCTCAAGAGAAACTTGGTTGACTAAGCACGATGTGTTCCCCCATTGATAGATAAGCTCCCAAAGATGAGTGAGCTTCATGGCCACATTTTTGGCCTAAACTGTAATCTAAAAATACACATATGAAATAATATTAGACTTCTCAAAAGCAGAGATGTGCTAAGAGGAAGAACACTTACCAAAGATATAGTCATTTCTATCTCTCCATATACTAAACATGGTCGCCATATGAAACAAGTACCACACTTCAAAAAAAATAACCGATAATGGTGGGAGGTCTCCCAAAATAATATGCTTCCACTCAAACATGACGAAGGAATAGGGTCTAAAAAGGAAAAACGCCACTCCACAAGGGAATGAGCACGAGCACAAACCCCAAAAATATGGATAAAGTCTTTAGATTGAAGATAGAAAGGGTAAGAATGGTTAAGGATGCCTAAATGTTGCAGACGCTCCCCAATAGGAAGCCTTTGGTGTTGGACATTTTGAGTGATAAGTTGTCATTGATATCAAGAGTGAGTGGTCATTGATGTCAAACTTTCAGCACCAGTCAGTGGCAGTTTCAATTGGCAACATCCGTTTCAGGTTCGCAAATAAATACAAAAGGATAATTCAGTTTCAGTTTCAAGACCCGGTTCCAAGAAGTCAGATGAGGTCCAAAGTGCAAGAAAAAGCCCAAGTAAATAATATTATAATATTATTTTATAATATTATGCAAAGGAAGTTTAAAATTAATTATAAATTAATTTTAAATTAATTTATTAGTTAATTTACTTAACTTATAAAGTTATTTAAATTAATTATTAATTAATTTAATTATTAATTATAAATTAATTTAAGCTAAGGTTAAATAACCCTAAGGTGGGTTATTAAAATTAAAATTTGAAATTCTATTTCGAATTAGAAAGCACCGATGTGAGGAGAAAATTAAAACGTGTATATAAGGGGGAACTCCCACCTTACCAAACCTTACCATGCCTTCGAATATTATTGCGAGCTTTAAGAATTGTGTTGCGTCCAAAGCGGAGTTAGAGTGTGCGAGTTTCATGGAAAGTCAAATGGTGACGAAGGCATAAGAGGAAGGGACTCTTCCTTCCTTCATGTGGGCATTAGTAGCCCACGTTGTGGGCTCCCAAGCACTAAGGCGCTTAGGCTTGACGAGACAGCGGATCGAATCTCGTCAAAACCCCTTTTTGGGGAAGAAAGTGTTGAGCAAGGTGCAGCAAAAGCATTGAGAAAGTATTGTCATTGTTGTCAACACAGACAGATTGATGCATTTGATGCAGTTCAGAAGTCAGTCAGATCAAGTGCAGAAAGTTTCAAGCAAAACAGAGGTGACCCAGATTCAGAAATTGGCAGAAAGAGACAAGGAAGAAAACTGTCGCGATATCGCGACATGTTTTTTGTCGCGATTTCACGACAAAAAGTAGGAGAGAGAAAATCCATGCCAAAATGTCGTGATGTCGCGACATGTCGAGTTTTCGCTGAGGAGAGATAAAATGTGTCACGATTTCGCGACAAAAAGCGAGGAGAGAGAAAATGCACGCCAAAATGTCGCGATGTCGCGACATGTCGAGTTTTCGCTGAGGAGAGAGAAAATGTGTCACGATTTCGCGACATAAATGGAGGAAAGGAGCTTGCAATGAAGAGAGTAGCGATTTCCATGCATGTTAAAGTTTTGCATTTCAAAGCACAGCTGGAAATGTATGGAAACAAAGGTGTAGCGATTTCGCTACAAATCGGAAGTTAAGAAAACTGAGATGCAGCGATTTCGACACAAGTAAAAATTCACAAGAAGGTGTAGCGATTTCGCTACATGTTGAAACAAAGAGAAACTAAGGTGTAGCGATGGCGCTACATGTTGAAACAAAGAGAAACTAAGGTGTAGCGATGGCGCTACATGTTGAAACAAAGGGAAACTAAGGAGTAGCAATTTCGCTACTAGTCAAAAGTGTAGAATTGAAAGATGCAGCAATGATATTACAAGTCAAAATTTCATGAAAAGAGGCAAGGTGAAAACACAAGGCACAAAATTTTGCCATTGCATGAAGCATAGTGTCGCGATTTCGCGACATGTTCCATTTTCGCTGGAGTTGGCAAGGAGAGTTGTACGGAAGAACAAAGTGTCACGATTTCGCGACATGTTCCTTTTTCGCTGCTGCTGGCAAAGAAGAGTGTACGAAAGCCGAAAGTGTCACGATTTCACGACAAGCAGGATGATGACGTCAGCAAGAGTCGAAAACATCGTGATTTTGCGACAAGAAGGATGATGACGTCAGCAAAGTTGAAAAGTGTCGCAATTTCGTGACAGGATGAAATAAAAGCCACTGGAAGCCGAAAACGTCACGATTTCGCGACAACCTTCAGGGTGGCGTCAGCATAAGTTAAAAATGTCGCGATATCGCGATAGGCGACAGGTTGGCAGGTAAAAGCCAAAAAAGTAGGCATGGTGACACGTGTCATAAAATACATCATGCAGCCAGTTACATAAAATGTAACTGATGTCAGATCTGCAGTTACAGATTGACAAGTGTTAGTCATGCATTCAAACAGCCGTTTGCATGTATTCGAAGAATTAAATATAAATTATCGAAAGGTTTTCAAAAAGTTTTTTTTAGCTTTCGAACGGTCGCACTCATGGAATCGAACAGACATTTTTCTTGTATTCAAAGAGCCGAATATGAAGGATCGAGATATGCTTTTCGAGAAGATATGTTTGCAGCATTCAAAACAACCATACCACAAGAAATCGAAACGCCGTATTGCAGGGTTTCGAACAATCATTTTCGAACAGCCACTTATTTGCAGGAGAAAATAATTCGAACAGTTGGGTATATGATTCGACTGCGTGCTAGATTGGATGTATATAAATGAATAGCTGTAAAGAGAAATTGTTGAAGAAAGATAGAAGTTGTTGCAGTAAGAAGGGAATTGCTGTGAAAAGAGGGTCTGTATAGAGAAATAAGTAGAGACATGAGATTGTGCAGAGGTTGTTAAAATTACGGGACTCAGTCGGGGTCGAGTTAGTAGTGAAGACATTTTTATGTCATTTTGATTTGATTAGAATTGCAGTCCAAGTTGGTGCTTGGTACTAGGGGTTGGTGCTCCATCTGTTGCAACAGAAAAATTACAGGGGTTGGTGCTCCTTTCGGTGGATGCTTGGTAAAGAAGTTGTAAAATTGAAATTTTGCAAAGACCGGATTTGGATTGAAGTCCAAACAGCTTAATTTTTGAGGAGTAGCCAAATTGGTGAACCTCGTTATATTGTGTGTTGTGGTGTGCTCTCATTTTGTTCTTCTGGTTTTATAAGTTTTTTGTGCTTCAGTCTTTGAATGCTGTTGTTTTGAAGTTAAATAACTACTCTGATTCACCCCCCCCTCTCAGTGTCATTGTGTGAACATCAGAAAGAGGTATGCTTTAATCTTGGGCGTCAAAAATTTTGGGAATATAGTTTGGGCATTTAAAAATTAATTTTTTGCATATTTTAATTGGTTCTAAGGTTGCAAAGGGAGTTATAAGGGTTTTGCAAAATTAAATTTTTAATGTTATTTGCTCAAATGTTTTGAAAGGATTGTAAGGTGTTTGGTTGATGTTTTATGGTGTTGGATATTATTTTAAGTTGGAGTTTATAAGGTGTATCAAGAAATTATTTTTATGTATGGTATGATGAGTGTTATTTTAAAAGGGAGAAATAAGGCATAAATTGAGTTGTGATTGTTTTGTGTCTAAGGAATACTTTTGGGAAAGTGTTGAAGTAATATTGTTGTGTCTAACCATTGGAATTGGAAAGAAGAAAATTGTGATTGAGACAAGTTTTCTAAAGGCACTTTTACATCCAACAAAAGGTATGGGCATATTCTTCCTAGTGAGTGATTGTTGAAAATTGTGAATGAAAAGTTGGAGTGAAAAGGATTGTTTGGTTAAGCATTGTTGAGTGTGTTTTTAATTAATGCTTCAAGGTTTTCTGGAATTAAGAGTTGTTGATAAAACCTTGTCTTATAAGCATTGTTGTTGAAGTGAGTTGTTGAGTAAAGAACTTGAACTAGGGTTTGGAAAGAACATGAGTATCATTGTTATGTGAAGATTGTTTTATAAGCATTGTTGTTGAAGTGAGTTGTTGAGTGAAGAACTTGAACTAGGGTTTGGAAAGAACATGAGTATCATTGTTATGTGAGATTGGTTGATAAGCATTGTTGGAAATATTTGAGTGAGTTCTCATATGTTTGGACTAGGGTTTGTGAGCAAGGATTATTTCATTGAGTGATTGGTTGAGTAGAGTTGGTTGAGCCTAGTCAAGTGAATATGTTAAAGTGATTGTTCAAGTTCTATGAAACAAATTATTCTATATTTTGAATTGATTTGAGAAAGAGGTTGAGAGTTGATGAGTGTGAAACATATTGAGTCTCTAACAATTCTCTATATGTTTTTGTGATAAGAGAGTGATTGAAAGTGATTGAGAGTTTGTGAGTGTGAAGCATATTGAGTCTCTAACAATTCTTTGTATGTTTCTAAAAGAGTGATTGAAAGTGATTGAGCATTGTGATGAATGTGAAGCATATTGAGTCTCTAACAATTCTCTTTATGTTTCTATGAGATTGGATAAGTTCTAGTGTGGACTTATTGAGCATATTTAAGGTAAGTCTTAGAGAAGACTTGTGGACAGATTTGTGTGAGCTTTTGTGGAAGCTTACAATACATATTGAGAGCAGATTTGGACAAGTTCTAGTGAGGACTTGTTGAGCAGATTTGGACAAGTTCTAGTGAGGACTTGTTGAGCATATTTGGACAAGTTCTAGAGAGGACTTGTGGATAGATTAGTGTGAGCTTTTGTGGAAGCTTACAAGGTAGATTTGAGATAAGTCTTTGAGAAGACTTGTGAGCATAGTTGATTGATTTATTCAAACCTTAGGTTAAGGTTTGGGGTAGATCTGGAAGAGTTGATTTGAGATTAAATCAAGCTTTGTGTTAAGGCTTGAGGACAGATATTGAGGATAGATTTGTGCTAGATCGAAGGACTATGTTTAGTGTAGATTAGAGGACAGATATTGAGGATAGATTTGTGCTAGATCAAAGGACTGATTTTAGTATAGATTTGAGGATAGAGTTTGGTGCATATTTGAGGATAGGTTTGTGCCAGACCAGAGACAGAGATTGAGCAAATTTGTGCTAGACCAAAGGATTGTGTTTAGTGTAAATTTGAGATAGAGCTTTGAAGGTGATAGAGTATAGAGGATGATAGTCTCTAGTGGATAGATATCCATTAGCCATGGCAGTGAGGACAAGTGTCTTCAATGGATAGATATCCATTAGCCAAAGCAGTGGGGGCAACAGTTCTTCTAGAAGATCACCAGTTAGAGCTAAGGAGAAAGGAGTTCTCCTATGGATAGAGATCCACAAACTTTATTAGGGGATTGGTGTCTCCTTTGGATAGAGATCCATAAATATTGTAATAGGGAAAGGATTCCTAAGATATTGATTGAGAAAATTTTAGTGAAATATTTTCTCCATGGAGTAGCCCACATTGGGTGAACCACATTAAATTGGTGTCTCTATTGTGTGTGGTGATTTATGCATTGCTTTAATTACTATTGTTGATATTGCTATCTATACATTGCATAATATTGATTGGGAAAGAAAAGTAAAAAGTGGTCTTATACTATTCACCCCCCTCTCAGTATAAGCTTGTGTTCTTTAATTAGTATCAGAGCGGGTTCCTTCAGAAGAGTTTAACAACTTGAAGGAAAAGCTTTCAAGAACACAATGGATTCTAAGAATGTGTCCTCAAATAATTCAACACCAATATTTGATGGAAGTGATTATATATATTGGAGTATGAGAATGAAGGTTCACCTAATGGCACTTGGCAATGAAATTTGGGAAATAGTTGAAAATGGATACATACCACCAGTTGATCCACCTACATATAAGGAAGGTAAGCTTCTACAACATTACAATTCAAAAGCAATGAATGCACTTTTGAGAGGCTTGCATAGAACATAATCAATAAAATTTATGCATTATAAAGATGCAAAAGGAATTTGGGATAAGTTGCAAAGCATATATGAAGGAGATAAAGGTGTCAAGAAAGCAAAGATACAAAATCTCAAAGGACAATTTGAAGAGTTAAGAATGAAGGATGAGGAAAACATTAGTGCTTATCTACTTCATGTGGATGAGGTTGTTAATGCCTTGGAAGGACTTGGATATCAGACTGAAGAATCTGATATTTGTGATAAGATCTTAAGATCTCTTCCAAAGAGATTTAGTGAAAATATTTTTGCTATAGAAGAATCAAAGGATGGTGATTCTTTGACAAGAGATATGTTACTTGGTATTCTTACAACTTTTGAGTTAAGAATAAAAGAGGAACCTAATCTTTGGAAGGAAGCAACCTTCAAAGCAATTAAGAAGACAAAGGGTAAGAAGTCAGAATCGAGCAATGAGTCATCCAGTGATGAAGAAGCAAATTATGGTAGAAGGAATAAATATTCAAGAAGATCTAAAGATGCAAAATTTATTAGATGTTTCAATTGTGGAAAGTATGGTCACTATGCAATTGATTTTCAAGAAGCTAAAAATAACAATGATGAAGAAAATCAGGATCACATGAATAAGGAATCAAAAAAATACAGGTACCAAAGGAAAGGCAAGGATGGACAAAGTAGACAAGGAAAGAAGTTATTTCAAAGACAAAAGAGGAGCTACTATGCAGACAAGGCAAGTAAGTACTCAAGTGATAGTGATAATAGTTTTTCAGATAATGATAAATATGAAGTCCTATTTCTGATTGAAGAAAAAGAAGAAGTCAAGAAAAGGTCACCAATAATTCTCAAGTGTTTTAGATGTGGTAATTTTGGACATCTTGAAGATAGTTGTACAAGGAATGGTTTCAATTTCAGTGATGATGAATATGAGGATGCACTTGAAGGACCAGAAGAGAATATTCTAATGGCACTAGAAGAAGAAGAAGGTGAGCCTATAGAAGACAAGTCAAAAGAAAATGAAGATGTGGACAAAGGTAAAAAAATAGAGGAAGAATCAGAAAAAGAAGGATTTGATCTGAAGGCAGAACTTATTTATGCTCTTGACATAGTAAAGAAGGTAAGAAAGAAAAACTCTAAGCTTGAGTTTTAGTTTCAAGAATGTGATGAAGAAAGAGAAAGGCTTATAGAGGATCTAAACAAGTCAATGGCTAAGACAAAGAAGTTCAAGGATAAGTTAGAAGCAAATGTCTTAGAATGTGAAAGGTTAGAACAATAAGTAGCTCTACTAAGGGAAGATTTAGAAAAATCCAAGGATAAGCTACACAAGTTTGAAAAGAGTTCAAATATTGTGGATAAGATGATCAAGGTACAAAGAAGGTCAACAAACAAAACATGTCTTGGTTTTGAACATGCTCAAAAGAAATAAGAAGAAGAGTCAACCTCAAGTTCTTGAAGAAGAAGAAACTTTAGAAGAAATAAACGAATAAGATAGTCTAAGAAAAACTAAGACTTTCGAGGATGAGTTGGACAATAGAAAGTTCAACAAGGAAAGGAACAATGCACAAAGAAGAAATAGATGGAAAAACAATTAGAATAGGTTAAGAGAGACTAAGAGACCAATGAGGTCAAGACAAGGAAGTTTTAATGGATGATGTTTCTCATGTCATAGATTTGGGCACATGGCTTCACAATGTAGGACAGATGAAATACAGGAATATGAGAACTTTAGAAACATGTAACTTTTCCATGGGTATTGCTACTCATGTAATCAATTTGATCACAAGGCAATGAATTGCAGGTTTAATGACAGAAAAGGCTATGGCTTCACTAGGAGAAATCCCAAGACATTTGCACCATCAAGGAATAATAACATTAAGTGTTATAAGTGCAATAATGATGGACATACAACAAAGTGGTGTAGAGCAGACATTCCAGAACCAAGCATGAACATGAACAGGAACAAGAACAAGAATATGGATATGAACATGAACAGGAACATGAACAGAACAGGAATAGGAACAAGAATATGGATATGAACATGAACAGGAACATGAACAGGAACAGGAACAAGAATAGGAATAGGAACAGAAATATGGATATGAACAGGAATACGAATAGGAATGTGGACGTGAATAGGAACATGAACAGAAATAAGGATCTGGACATGAACAGGAACAAGAGTATGGACATGGATAGGAATATTCAAAGGAATTAGAAGGATTAGATAAGAAGAAAAGAGGACAAAGGTAAAGACTAGTGCTTGTTGGGAGTAGAAATACTCCCACCCCAGAATTAACCACCTCAAGAGGAGGTGGGGGAGGGGCTAAGCTAAGAGACTCATTCTTAGCCCCGAGCCCCAAAGGTGATCCTTTACCATTGATGTCAAAGGGGGAGATATTTGAGTAAGGGGGAGAAATTTTTTTTAAGGAGATAGCATTAAGTCAGGGGGAGCAATTTCCTAAGGTGAGCAGAACAGAAAAAAGGTCAAGTATTTGGTAAAAATAATTTGGGTTGCCATAAATGACAAAGGGGATATTGTTGGACATTTTGAGTGATAAGTTATCATTGATGTTAAGAGTGAGTGGTCATTGATGTCGAACTTTTAGCACCAGTCAGTGGCAGTTTCAGTTGGCAGCATCCATTTCAGGTTCTCAAATAAATACAAAAGGATAATTCGGTTTCAGTTTCAAGACCCGGTTCTAAGAAGTCGGATGAGGTCCAAAGTGCAAGAAAAAGCCCAAGTAAATAATATTATAATATTTTTTAAAATATTGTAGACACCTAAAACACATCATGTCGAGGGTGACTACTCATATGGACATGCTACAATACCATGTGGAAGATCTTGGACATACTTCAAGATAGAGTAGTGGTTCTAACCACTCAATTTGGTCTCCTTGGCCTAATCAGTCTAAACCATAGCCCATACCTATGGTTTATAGCTGAATCGCAACTAATACCTATGGTCTGTAGTCTAGATCGTAGTTGTGACCTACGGTCTTAACTAAAGTTCAGTTGGCCTTCCATCCAAGCCAAATCAATTGGAACGACCATTGGATCTAGAAGAAGGTGGTTAATGGACAGAAGATTCCATAGGCTTCCATTCCAACTATCCTCACCACCTCTTCTTGATCTTGGCTTCTCCAGGAAGCCACCCCTAGCCCTAGGGCATCCTATAAATACCCCCTCCAAATGGGGAGAAGATATAGATGATTTGTATAGAAAATCGTTGACAAATTATCGAGAGATTGTGAATTGATCAAGCAAGCACCAAAGCCCTGTTGAATTGCATACTGAATTCATTTATTTGAAGGTCACTTTGCTATTTACCCAACGATCAATTTGCCATGGAATTTCTAGGAGCCTAGACGAACCAAGAAATGTAAATCTAGGCAAACAAAGGCCCATCATAGTGATTTAACTGCCAAACTTGTTGTAAGGACACCAAAGGTGACCCTTGAACATTAATTGGACAAGGAGGTCAAGCCCACTATCCTTGGAATTGAGGGTAAGCCTATCAGAGTGCTAACCATGGTTGTCAGCCATGGTTTACAGTGTAGACCGCACACCAGAGCTATGGTTTGCAATAGAGATATAACCATCTTCCTATTTTTATTTATGTCCAGCTAATTAGGTTAGATTAGTTATTTTCATGTTTTTATGGCATTTTAACATACCTCTGATTGTAGAATTAGGTTAGTTTAGCTTCTTATGTTTATGCTTAAATTAGGACCTAAATGGTCTCTTTATGCATGTTTATGCTTTATTCTCTATATCTTATCCATGCATAGTGTAGCTGTTACTTTCCTTTACGCTATTATATAAATCTTGATTCGATTTGCATAGCTTAGAAGCACTTTATACGTTTTCTTGATTATGCATGTTTAATGGTGTCATTTATGCAATTTACCTAAAAGGGTCTCATTATGAGAGGTTGTCTATATTTTTGACATTCTTGTGTTGTTTCTTGATCAGAAGGAACAGTTTCAAAGGAGAACCAACCATCAAGTTCCTTCCCCATCGCGAAGAAGAGGGAACCTCCACCCTAGATCAGTTCATGCCATTCTGAAAGGCATTCAAAAATCATTCCTACCCTTAAGAGGGAAACAATTGTGCACTCATATTGTAATATTGTATCAAAATGAATATTCCTAAGAGGGACATACTTGTAATTGGATTTTGACTTTGAATACAATGGAATAAAGCATTTTCCTTCTTGTTTCATTTGTTGTCAATTTCGTTTTCTTGTATGCGTGCTATATTTTTATCATTTAGTGCAATAGGAACGCCATCGGGTGTGACCCTTTATAGTGGTTACAAAAGCGATCACGATGACACCCCACATTTTTAGTATCTGACTATGCTTTGTTGATTTTTGCACTTGCATGTACAGACCGTAGCTATCAGTTGCGGCCCAACAACTAAATCGTAGGTACAAGATGCAGTTTACAGTCAGAACCATAGGTCAGACCTATGGTTTCCTGCTAATAACACAGATAGCCAAATTCATAATATCAAACAGTGTAGGACTTGAGGTAGGTTCTATTTTCAGACCTCTCTCACTTTTTTGTTCTCTATGTTTTTACAGTAGGTCTAATTCGAACGCAAATTAGGAAAAGAATTAAGAAAATGGTAAATCAATTATCCTAGTTTGTATTCGTACTTTACTTTCAATAAAATGCGCTGCTGGGAACAACGAACCTCTGATTGTAGTCTACCCTAGGCTACAACGTGCATGATAGAGATGTGTTGATGGTTTGCATGTGTGAGGCCCGATTAGTGGCCATTTAGCATCATAATGTGCATAGTCTTAAAGAGCATCTAGAGTAGCTTGCATTTTCTAATTTGAAACGTCTTTCACTTGCATAGCATTTAGAAAATGAGCATGTGTGTTATATGATGCATTTCTTTTATGTACATTACAAGGAACCACACACACCATGTTTCAGTTAAACATCAGTGGCATTGGGCTCTCACATCCAACCCATTTGATTGAGACCAACAGTGGATGTCATTACCACTTGGTTGGCTCACTTGAAATTGTATTATCGGGACCCGCTCGTGGCCAAGGCCAACCTAAGAACTGTCCTATCCATGCAAAATGGCATGCACTCATCTTCGAAAGAGTGTATCACTATGCACGATGTGTTGGGTGAGGGTTGGTAGTACCTATGCTACCTCGTTGAGTATGGACTTCACTCCCATATTCGGCTTGTGCGAGTATATAGGTGAAAACCTTTGAACAATTTTATTATAATATCAACTTTTGCAAAACACGATAAGAGTTTCTACAACTGATACAACAAATATTGAAAACACATCAAACATTTTAGGACCCACTTTTAAAACTTAAAACGAGATATTCATTATTGTATACCTTGTTTGCTTAATAATAATACATTTAGACTCTAGGTACACAATGGTGGATACACGGGGTGGTCGACAAAGGTCTAAAGCCAATGCCAATGACCAACCCCTAACCAATTCACAACAATACGTGTCAATTCCTCAACCACATGAGTGAACCGAATGTCGTTCGGCTAGCATTCGAGGAGATAACTCGACACGAGGGGAGCCTGTAGAGCAAACCCCAAATAGAGGAGCTTCAGTACACTTCTCTAGGCACATAGTAGAATAAGAAACCTTCCAGCATTAGGGTGTTCCACTTGAGATCCATTACCAATACCGTAATGCACGCGTGTCCATGGGATCAGTCGAAGATTTTATTATGCAAGGGACCATATTGGTGCCCCTACGTACTAAGTCCATTGGAGGATCTATGGCTCCACCTTCTGAGTATAGAATGACTAGAGACCCGCCCATTCAAGGGCAGGCAGACAGGATCATTATCAAGCATAGAACTAACCATACTCCCATGTGTGATCCACCATGTAAGATCACCATTGATATATCAAAGGTTGGAGATAATGGCACACCGTCACATGAGTGATGGCAGTCTAGGCAACTAGAGGGTTTAGGTAGTGTTCTAGAGCAGCTAGGCTGTAAGCCTTCCACTCCACCCACTCGAGCCCTGAGTGAGCATAGCATGAGTATTTTCTGCACTACTAGAGAACATGGGGAGGCTTCTAAGAGCTCTCATGTCACACACCCACCATCGATGCATGGTGGTTCATAATATAGGACACAGTAGGAGGCCAATGCCATCTTCATAGATAGAGGTAAAAGCACATCAGTCTGATGGGTACAGAACCCACAAGGTCACTCGTACAGAGCAGGGATACTAAAGGCCTCCCATGGCTGACCAAATCGATAGATCACATCGACTGGCATCAGAGCAAAAATGCCAACTCCTCCAAGACCAATTGAAGGATACTTTCCTAGAGAGGCAGTGTATTGAAGATGAAAATATTCAAGCGCAGAGGCTCATAAGACAGAGGTTATATGAGCAGCGCATGCGCAAAGAGCGTATCCTTGCCCAAAAGGAATGCGCGGAGCAGGAGGATCAGTTAGCTAGGGCTAGCCTATTTCCTCAAGATGAGCATCGAGAGCATACGTATAGGAAGATTTTTTTGCAAGCCAATATGCATCAAGAGCATAGAGATGTTCGTACTCATGCTAGTGTCGAACAGAGAGAGAGACCACCACCGCTCAATAATCAAAGGCAGAGACAACATGAAGCAACATCGGGAGATGGATACGAGCAAGAATATCCTGAGAGATCTTGAGCTAAGGAGGAGGAAGAGCAACACCCTCCATCTTGCACAAGGAAGACAGTACCTCCTAAGCCACCTACACATCAACTTAGGGAGGAGGACTTTTTTTCTTCAGAGACCTATAAGGCCTTAGCCGAGAAGATTAAAGCCATTGAGAGGTAAGGCACAGCTATTCAAAAGCTGACATTGAGGAAAATCCATAACAAGCCTTTGGATCCTTTTGTGCCTACTTCGGCTTACCTTGAGCATTTTGATATGCCTAGGTTAGACAATTTCAAGGGTGATGAAGAAGTACAGGAACATGTAACGAGCTTTTTGGACGCTTATTTTTAGATAGCAAGCAACGATGCATTATTGTTGTGCACGTTCATCACGACACTTTCAAGGCTGAATCAAGAGTGGTTAAATCAGCTAAATAAATATAGCATAACAAGTTTTGAGTAATTAGATGATGCCTTTCTTGAATGCTATTCCTTTGGCATCAAGAAATAGGCTAATCTTTTTGATCTGGCTATGCTAGCTCAGCGCGATGATGAGCCAATAGAGCAATACGAAAAGAGGTGGAGGAGATTAATGACAAAATTGCCATTCCCTATTCTTGCCACAGATTTAACTTGGATGTTTATGAAGAGTTATGCCAAGCACATCTCCTTACTACTGTAGCTGCAATAGTATCCTACATTCGAAGAGGCTTTGGCAGAAGCCAAGGTGATTGAGGACATCAAGTTGTAGGAAGGCAAATTGAAGCTCAAAAATAAGAGAGAGGGACAAAAGAAGAGTACCATTAAAAAATAGGGCAAGCAGGCCCACGTAAATCAAGTGGTACTGAATCTCAAACGAGAATACGAGGGGTAATAGAAACGAAATTATCAAGCCCAACCTCCCCCTATGCAATATGACAAGTGCAACAGCAATTACAAGGGCAAGAACAAAGATCAATGCTCACCTCGCCAGTTCACACCATTGACAGAATCACTGACATCAATTTTTCATCAGTTATGCGAGGCCAAGGCAATCAGATTACCCAAAGTCAAGATGATAGACCCCAATCAACCCAAACCAAAGGGGTTCCAAGATGATCTATTTTGCATATTTCATAGAACAAAAAGCCATGACATCGAGGTGTGTTGGTATTTCAAACATCTAGTGCAAAATATGATCGACAAGGGTGAACTTGTAGTGCCTCACAACCCATAGGCACTAGACAATCAGAATATGGGGATTTACAATAACCCCTTACCGAATCATGAGGCGCATTGGAACAACGTTGGTCAAATTAACCAGGTACGAGTCGAACCACCTACCCAGGGGTTCGTAGGCATGGTCAATGTTGTCACTAGGCATGAGAGATACAAACAACAAAATAAAACTCATTCTCTCATTCAAATACAAGCCACGCCGAATCAGCATCTGACACAAAATATTCCAGGCCCACCAACAAGACCGGTGGTGACCCTAAGGAGCAGGTTGGTCCAAAACCTACAGATAACTCTTGTGAAGTTGTCAATATATGAATTAATTCAATAGTCCCCGAGGCACAGGGAGACTCTTATGAATATTTTGAGGTCCATTGAAGTATAGGCCTAGGATGTGCGGACATTTACAATTTTGTGGGACATGTACAACAATGACAGGAATCGATGATCCAATTTTACGATCATGAGATAAGGATGATTTCTACGACTATGACCGACTCGTCGTTGCACATAATCACGTGTGTGAATCACATGCTATTTAAAAGGGTCTTGATAGATACTAGCTCATCAATCAACATAATAACGACCAAGGCGTTGAGTCATTTGAAGCTACCTAAATCACACATTGTGTCAACTACATTTACATTAAGAGCATTTAACGATGCACTATGTTTGATTGTCGGCAAAATTATCCTAACCATATAGGTAGGTCTGAAGACCATTTTAGTAATGTGTAATGTGATAGAAGGGGCCATGCAGTACAACAATTTACTCGCTAGGCCTTGGATTCATAAAATGCATTGCGTCCCTTCGATACTGCATCAGTGCATGAAATATATTCACTAGGGACTGGTTCACGTAGTGGCTGTTAGCGTATATTTTATTAGCTATTATTACATTATTTAATATTGTGAGCATCTTTTATTTGGGCTTGTTATTGTTAACGAGATCTGCTTTATTAGGGCTAATTAGAGCCTAAGTTGTGTATTTAATTAGCATTCCTATCAATACTATTTGTTGGCTTACCTTGGCATGGTATCAGAGCTCATATTGCTCTCGGCTCGGTTGTAGCCTGAGAGCTGGGCACACTTGACTAAAAGCTTGATTGGCCTTTGACTACTATGCTGCTGATGCAGATCTCGCTTGATTGGCCTTTGACTGACTACCTGTGGCATGGATCTCCAATTTGAAGACATTTGAAGACTCCTACGCAACCTAGACCGACCGCACAATGAAAGGTGGATTGTCACATGGCGGACCCTAACATCGACCTGAATTTTGCAATCCCCTTCTAAATTTTTAGGAGGGCTTGACTACCTAGGACATCGGTGGACAATCTAGCAATAGGTGGCTTGGCTAACTCGAATGAATAGTTTGGTGACATCTAGTGGCTCCGATTGAGCGGGTGGACAAAAGGTGGTCATTCTCTTAATTGAGAATTGAGGTTTTTAAACCTCTATAAGACTGCAGTCCCACACATGTGGGATTTGCTCGACATAAAAATATATATACTGGAACTGATCTGGCGTTCCAAATTCAGTGAAGCTTTGGCGATGATCGATGATAATCACAGACCCAACATTTGGTTGATGAGCCCATCGAATCTGCTTATTCAGCGTTGAGTTGTTCTCAGACAACGACATCGGCTAACATATCTCTGGCCGCCTGCAACACTCCAATGTCAAGTCGCTCAGCTTCGTAGAGATCGCAGGTGAACCCTTTCGATCTAGGATCGTTGTCCAAAACCCATTGGTAGGTGAGCCATTCTTGGGAGATCAAGCGACCCTCCATGATCTATCCCAGACAACATCCAAACAATCAGAGAGTTGCAGCATTTGCAGGTTCTGGAGGCACATTTTGCTACATCCGGTAGTGCATTGAGAAATCTATAGGTCATGAAGGTCGATCTGAAGGTTGCAGCAGTCAAAAGGTGCCATCGTCTATTGATGCAAGTGTGGTGACGATGAGCCCCCACTGTTGACATCACCGTCGTCCCGGAGTGGTGGATTGCTACACGTTCAAACGTAGCAAGGATTGCGGTTGGGAGTTCCATTCCCACCATCGCAAGAGGGTGGATCGCACATGAAGAAAAAAAAAAAATTATCGTCGCCAGTGCAGGAGGTGGTGCCGTCGGAGGCAGTGCCTCCCCGAGGGGCGCCACCAGAGAAGGGAGGCACCGCTTCGAGGTATATAAAGGGCCCTGCCCTTTATATCCCAGTTGAGGAGCTAGCTCGGCTGGTTAGCGGCCAAGCTTTGGAAGCTTGAGGTCGGGGGTTCAAACCCTGTCGACCCCCCCCAAAGGTTTTTTTTTTTTTGCATTTTATTTAAGTTTTTTTCAATTTTTTTTTTAATTTAATTTTTTTGATTAAAAATCATTTATTTTAAATTTATGATTTCTTTTTAATCAAAATTATTTAATTATTAATTTAAAGGTTGATCAAACTTAATTTTTTTGCAAATTAAAATTAAAAGAAAGGGCACTTATTTCTTTTGCAAAGGGGATCAAATTTATTTTGAAAAGGGGATTAATTTTTTTCTCCATCATCAAATAAATCAACAAAGCATTAAACTCATCACACCTCCGAACCGGTTTTTTTTTTTAGGCTTCATAAATAGCAAACTTTGTTTTTTTGAAGTACTTCACACAGGGGGGATTTTTTTTTGTGACATTTTGTGCTAATTTGCCTAGGAGGCAAGCTTTGTAAGAGGGGATAAATTTTGCAACACCAAGGGGGGACAAGCCTTCTGGAGCGCCCATTTTGCGCTTCTAGAAAATTTTGGACTCCTCGTCTCGTGACGGGGGAGGCACGCCAGGGGCATTGCCCCTTGGAACCCCATACAGGGGAGATATAATTTTGCAAAACCAAGGGGGGAAGACTTATAAGGGTGCATTTTCGGCAGTGACCGACACCTTAGTCAATTTACTTTTGCAAAATTCATTGTAAAAGGTGCATTTTTGGTCGTGGATCGACACCTTAAAGAATGGGTAGATCAAAGAAGAAAACTATCCCAAAACCAACCGATGATGTTGTTAAATCGGCTTAAAGGCCCATATTTTTCCCCACACCTGGAAGGGATAGATTATTATGAAGATGGCACATTTCGTACACTAAGGAGTGGTGTAAATGCCATAATCAATGATTCTGCGTCTTGTGGAGACATGCAGAAAAATGGTGTTCTAATCCCTATTGGTGCTATAATGGGCATATTCATGTCATTTTATGCTTGAAAGCATGAGATTCCGGAAATAAAACACCGAGATGCAATAAAAACAGAACTAGTTTAATGCATGTAATAACACGGATGTAATCATATCAAAAGGTAAGAGCACCGCCTTTTTATATTAATTCCAACTCGGTTACAATAGTCTGATTTTTTTATTACAACAGATGAACAGTAATTTCTTTCCGCATGCCCACATGTAAAATGGGCGGGCTGTAGTGTTGCCGCCGCTTGATGTTTAATGAGTCTTGTTAGCCGTTGCCTATCTTGCGTTCAGCCGCTTACCCTGCATTCAGAAACACGAGAAGAACGGTTAGTAGCACCTGTAACAAGAGGGCAGAACCTTCTGACTTTGGCATACATATGAAGATAAATCAGATGCATGAATAAAACAACTCTTCGTGAAACCGCAACTTTTGCCGAGAACAGAGAACAGTATACATTCGAAATGGCATATATCCGAGGATGTAAAACGTAAACTCGTTATTTTTATTCTACTTGAAGACAACACAATACATGAGACATGGACAATCATTAAAATAATCAACCGATTCTAATGTTGTTGCCTGCAAGTTAGCACTTCATTGTGTTGCATGACAATATTCGATAAAACGTATTGCAAGACGCATTCGAGCATATAACGTATGACACGATATATTCTAACGTAAAGTTTACTTGAACAGCGTAAAGAATAATCTATTTCGATACTGTTAGTTTTCGCAATATATTTCAAAAGAGAACAGCATATATTGCATTAATTAGAAACGTTCATGGGCTGCCCAAGCGGGCCACCCCTGGTTTACACTTAGTCTCGACGCCAATCCACTAGGAATGGGCTCGAGATCTAAGGTTGTGTGTTGTCGTCGAATTAGTGGAATGCAATGATCCACTGTCGGGTGTGAAAGTCCGGTTCACTCTTCTAAGAATCACCCACCAACCTCTATTTGTGAGAGATTCCAGATGTAAAGAAGGTGAACTTAGATTGATACAGTCGGATATCCAAATGAGCAGCACTTCGTTGTGTTAACAAAAATGCTTCGCAGTCCCTTTATTACGTATCGAGCCGGTTTTTTATAGAGGGTTCGGCCTCTGAGAACATTAATGTTCGAAACCCTAAATCCGTAAGGGCCGCTCAGATTTGATCCTTATCGGGCCATTATGGGACATGGCTCGCACTGACAGATCGCAGTTATGAGGCGTGGCCTCGGATCGGATATTCTGCTAACACCGCTTGTCTCATTAATGTCCGCTGTAAAATCCGCCGTTTTACAGAGCCATGGGGTCTCTTCGAGAAGGGACACGTAGAGGTGCCACGTGGCGGTCGTTCCTTGGATGGTCGAATGCATGCTTTTGACTTTTGTTGGCCCAAAGTGTCGCGATATCGCGACGCTTTGGGCCGGTTTTGGCTTGGGGCCCAAAGTGTCGCGATATCGCGACGCTTTGGGCCGGCTTTGTCTCGGGGCCCAAAGTGTCGCGATATCGCGACGCTTTGGGCCCGCTTTGGGTCGGGGCCCAAAGTGTCGCGATATCGCGACGCTTTGGGCAGGGCTTGGTTTTTGACAAAAGGCTTGGCTTGAAGAAGGCTTTGAAGAAGGCTAAGAAGTTTGTTAAAGGCTCTAGAACGACCGACTTTGCTCTGCTCATTTTTCGATCTTTCAAACTACTGTGCGAGTGGTTAAGACCACTATTTGACCTCTAAGGGCTGCCCTAAAAGCTGTGATATCAATGTGATCAATGTTTGTAATCACTTAATCGAAATGGTGCTGTTTTGGTGTCTACAGATGCCCCTTTTTGGGAAGCGCTCGCGGTGACGCAGTGCTGAGCAAAAATATACGACCAAAGCACTAATGATTAGGGTTTCTTGGTAACCTAACCAACTTTTAATGCCCCAAGTATGGAAAGGGCATGCATTCTTGAATCCTTGCTTCGACGAGCTAAGGAATTTGATTTCAAGTGTTAACCTATTTTGGTGAGGTGTGACTTGAGCTTGGACATTGATCAGTCATGATTAGGCAAAGGGCGTAACCTTTTATCCACAGGGGAACCTTGTGTTCATGCTTCGGGAATGCCAAGTATTTGATCAATTTAATGATTGCTTGTTTGCTGCCCCAAGCAGGAGCGTGATTGTCTTTGTCAATGATTCTTTGAATGCATGTCATTGCCTTGATTGGGTGTGTGCTTGTTGATTGGTGACTAAGTGTGACTACCCCCTCAAGCGACGAATCGATGAGGGAATGACCTTCGTGAGAAAAGCGACGAGTCGCTTGACCCAAGATGACTTAGGTTAGGGTGGCTTTAGATGTTTTTCCATTTGAGCACGTGCAATTTCCCGACATTTGGACCTATTTTTGGTGGGTGTTAACCCTTTTGGTGATGCCATAATGGGGTGAAATCATCAAAAACCCGTCTTCCCGTGGAGCGGTCCAGCTATGATAGCCTTCTTAGGGAAGTAGGAGAATGAGAATTTGAGCCCCGACATCGATTTTCTATGCCAAGAGGTTGAGTGCAAGAGCACTCGTGTCCGGCAATGCTTATTGCTTCTTTTTGTGTTGCATTTTTGTGATGTTTTTGTTGTTTTGATTTTCTTTCTTTACGTATATGTCATGATTTTATGCACAATGATTGATGTTGGTGGATGCATGCTACTTGATATGGATGGATGCATATGGTATGATAATTACCAATGTTGTATGTTGATTTAGTTTGATGGATGCATGATGAATGCAAATGCATGTGATATGCAGAAATGAAATGGATGTATGGACTTGGTGAGATTTGGTTACGGCACCTTAGACTATTTAGAACTCCATTACTTTGCTATGTACAAATGTGGTGTTTCTTCTTTTTGTATTTTCTGATGGTATTGCAAGGATGAAAAGTAGCGCAGTTGGTTTAGAAATGTAGCAAAGGTTTTCCGAGACTCGACATGCTTTTAACTCACTAGCCATGACTCGTACTTTATCTTACAAGACTTTTGAACAAGGTATGAATCGGACTTGTTTTTAACCAAGTTATTTCACATCCCTGTGTGTGCAATTGAGTTCATTTATGTGGTATTTGTCGGGATACCGCCAGCAGCGATGGGCTTTCAATCGAACCTGTACCGAGGATCACCTAATTAGCTCCACTAACTCCTTTGTTGTATGTAGTTAGATTAATCTACGGTGTCATCCAAGATACCATAAGCTAGCTCATCCACATGCAAACATTGATCTATACACAAGTTAATGTGATAGATATATCGTCATGCGAGAAGTTTACCGCCGATGACCGATAGGCTATCAACCAAACCGGTACTGAGGCTTGCCTCATGACCTGTCAGAATGCTGAGAGTTCCAGGGATTCAAGGTCAACTCCCTTCTTTTCTTCAATTGTATTGGGATACTTGCTCGTTATAGTGATAATAATCACTATTTATTTTGATTTATTTTTCTTTTCTCTTGAGCAAGGGATATGGAGTGACGATAATCACTATTCTTTGTGCTTTTTGAGATGTGCACTCGTAGGGTGTCAAATTTTGAAGTTTTGACATTTTGCAAATTTTTGACGTTTTGCAACTTTGGGATTCTTAGGGAATTGGGTAGGGAGGATGCTTGTCCTTTTGCCAACTCTCAGCATTCTTGGGGTCATTCGCACAGGGGGATGAGCAAGATAACCGTTTCGCTTATGGTAACCTGGATTATCGTGCAGGTTTCATCCTTCGTTCACACAACTCGGGAATTTTTGATGTGTTTTAATTTGTGTTGGGATGTTACGTAACAAGGTGTATTGCAAGTGTAACTCTACCTTCGTAAAATCTGTTTGACTTGATACATTTCATTGCTAAAGAGCAAAATGATGACCGAATCACGAAAAACTCTTGATACATTAAGAGACCACTGACTCTAGTGTGGTAAAGTGCATGGTGTTTTTGCTGTTTTTGTAAAATGGAACAGTGTGGAACAAGATGGACTAGTAGAACCATGATAGCCTATGGTGCCGTTGACCTGTACGACCATGAATATGCAATGTATGGATGCAATGCTTGGATGCAGCTATGTATTTTTGTATTTTTGATGGATTGATTTTGGTGAATATGAAGATGAATTGCGAGAAGAACTCTCTATTTGATGAATTTGAATATGCCTAGAAATGAGATGCAAATTTTTGTTGTTTTTGATGATTTTTGTTGTTTTTGAATTTTCATGATTTTTGACCAAGTGATTGTGGAAATCCTTGGAGCGTTTTTGGGATTGACCAAGCGATTGCAAGAATCCTTGGAGCCTTTGGGATTGACCAAGCGATTGTGATAATCCTTGGAGCATTTTGGTTTGACCAAGCGATTGCAAGAATCCTTGGAGCTTTTGGGGTGACCAAGCGATTGCGATAATCCTTGGAGCATTTTGGGGGATTGACCAAGCGATTGCAAGAATCCTTGGAGCCTTTTGGGATATGGCTCTCTTTAGATATGAAATGGTCGCAAATGACTGATATTCAAGGGTTCTGTTTCCTTGATACCATCAAGAGAAGCTAGCCGGTATGTCCCGGGTCCGATTTTGCTATCAATGACATACGGACCTAACCAATTTGCCGCAAACTTGTCCCTTAGGTGGGATGGCAAACTGGAATTTTGTTGATTTTCCTTCAAAACCAAATCACCAACGCGAAAGTCCCGGAGGTGAACTTTCATGTTGTAAGCTTTCTTAAGTCGCTCTTGATAAATGCGTAAATGCTCGAGAGCATTAACGCGTCGTTCGTCAAGCAACGTAAGTCGGTCTAACCGGGCTTGCCGCGTAGAATCATCATCTATGAACTCATGCATTGATATGCGCAGGGAAGGAATCTCCAACTCTAGAGGCATGACTACCTCGGAGCCATACACGAGCGAAAACGGAGTGGCCCCAGTGGGCGTCCGAATGCTAGTGCGATAGGCCCATAGGGCAAGTGGTATTTGAATGTGCCAATCCTTATGACCGTCTCGCGACGGTCTTTTTAAGGATGGCAACTAGCGTTTTGTTTGACGCCTCGCTTGTCCATTCGCCTGTGGATAATAAGGTGTTGAAAAGTCGTGTTGAATCTTGTACTTTGTGGTCAAAGCACGCACGTCTTTGTTCTTGAAAGGTGTCCCATTATCCGAGACTATTTTGGATGGAATACCAAAACGACATATGATGTTATGCAAAATGAACTCCACAATGCGGGGTCCTGTCGTAGAGGTAAGCGGAATTGCTTCCACCCACTTGGTGAAGTACTCTGTGGCCGTTATGATAAACGTGTGACGGCCTGACGACGCAGGGGAGATCTTTCCAATGAGATCAAAGCCCCATTGCAAAAACGGCCAAGCAGACTGGACTGTCTGCAAGGCCTGAGAAGGTACGTGCATTAGATTGGCATGATGTTGACACTTCACGCACTTCTTGACATAGGTGCAACAATCTCGCTCTAAAGATGGCCAATAATAGCCCATGCGAAGAATGCGCTTTGCGATGGCCATTCCACCGAAGTGGCCACCACATGTACCATCGTGCGCTTGGGCGATCGCCCAAGTGGACTCTTGTCGGTCCAAGCAACGAAGGAGGATTCCTTCATAGCTGCGACGATACAAGATGTCTCCTATCAAGACATACTTAGCCGCTTTTTGCTTGAGTGCTCGTTTTGCGGCATGAGTCAAATCAAGTGGGAGACTACCTAACTTGAGGTAGTCTCGAATGGGTAAATACCAGTCCTGTTGATCAGAAACCTCGATAGTATGAACAACCAATCCCTCCTGAAGTTCATCCCTAGCAAATGCTGAATGGGATAGAACCTGCAAGAATAGTATTGTGTTGCTATTAATGGGAGTAGGGGAGAACAAGGACCCCCGCTTGGCGTGTTTCAGACGATCTCGGATTCGAGAGAACCTATCCGAGGATGGTTCAATTTGTATCATGTGGATTCCTGGCGTCGAGTCTAAGCTTGCACGCTCCATCGCGGATTGCGATAAGGTTTTGACTTGAATGGTTGTCATATCACCAGAAAGGTCCTCATGGAATTAATGACCCCAAGGAGGCCATTGTATCCGCAAAACGGTTTGATGATCGAGGGAGTGCCTCGATGTCATACCACTCAAGTTTTACCAGGAATTTGTCCACAAGGGCTTTATAAGCCTTCAGAACTGGGCATTTGCATTGATATACCCCTTTGACTTGATTGACTATTAACAACGAATCACCAAAGATGTTCAGTCTTTTGATGTTCATGGCGATTGTTGTCTGAAGACCTAGGAGCAAGGCTTCATACTCGCGTTGTTGTTGGTGCACGGGAAGTTTAATTTAAATGACAGGGGCATTGGAGCACCCCGCGGTGTGAAGAATACAATTCTCGCACCACCACCTTGCTCACACTTAGAACCATCGAAGAATAGGGTTATGTCAGCCTAGGACTCAGGCTCATTGGAATATTGCGATTCTGAGACATGAAAGACCCCATCATCGGGTAGTTCTATGACCAGAGGCTGATTGTCTTCAAGAGGAGCCTCTGCTAGTTGATCGGCTATGACTTGTCCTTTGATAGATTTTTGTCCAATAAACTCTATGTCAAATTCCGTCAACAACATGATCCATTTCGCCGTGCGACTACTATGATAAGTACGACTCATCATGTATCGCAATGGATTCTCCTTAGACACAACATACGTAGTGTTGCTCAAGCATGTAGTGGCGTAGCTTTTTGGTAGCAAACACCACTGCCAAGCAAAGTTTCTCAACGTATGCATAGTTAAGTTCGTAATTGACCAGAGTGCGGCTAAGATAGTATGTAGCTTGTTCCTTATGAAGTTCATTCTTCCGGGCTAGCATGGCGCCCGATGCCACCTCGCAGCCGAGATGTATAAGTAGAACGGCACTCCCGGCCTAGGTGGTGCCAATACCGGCGGCGAAGCCAAGTATTGTTTGATCTCGTCAAAGGTTGACTGGCACTCGTCATCCCAATGAAATGTAACCCCCTTGTGCAATAATTTGTTCATGGGTCGGCACTTGTCAGATAATTGCGCTATGAAGCGTTTAATCGACGCGACCTTTCCCTGCAGACTCCGAGCCGCTTGATTGTGGTTGGGGGAACCATTTCAAGGATTGCCTTGACTTTCTTTGGGTCCACCTCGATTCCTCGTTTTGAGACTATGAAACCCAAGAGTTTTCCGGATGTGACGCCAAAGACGCACTTCTTGGGGTTTAGTCCGACTTTATGCTCCATGAGGCGATCGAGGATCTTGCTTAAGTCAGCGATATGATTTGAGCGCAAGAGAGACTTGGCTAATAAATCATCCATGTAATCTTCCAAAGTTTTGTGCATGTAATCGTGGAAGATATACGTCATGGCACGTTGGTAGGTGGCACCAAAGCATTTTTAAGGCCAAAAGGCATGACCTTATAACAAAATGTCCCCCAAGGCGTTGTGAATGCCGTTTTGAGTTGATCCTCAGGATTGATACGAATTTGATTGTATCCTGAGAAACCATCCATTAGGGAGAGCATTTCGTGACCTGCTGTAGCGTCTACCAACGCGTCGATGCTGGGCAAGGGGAAATCATCCTTAGGACTCGCTTTGTTTAAGTCTCGAAAATCGGTGCATATGCGAATCCTCCCGTCGGGCTTCTTGACGGGAACCATGTTGGACAACCATGGCGGATAATCCACGCAGATGACAAATTGTGCATCCAACAACTTTTGTAATTCATCTTTGACCATCAAGGCCACTATTGGGTGCATCTTACGTAGTTTTTGCTTTACAGGCTTGATTGTCGGATCAAGCGTTAAATTATGCGTGACTAGCTGCGGGTCTAGTCCTGGCATATCCTTGTACGACCATGCAAAAACCTCCTTCTTCTCTTTGAGAAGGGCAATGTAGTCGGCTTGCTCTTCGGGGGAAAGACTTACCCCTAGCTTGAGAATCTGTGGATTCATTGGATCTGTGCCGATGTCTACGTCAGTCGTCTCCTCGATCGACATGTGGGATCCGTCCTCCAACTGATGTGGAGTCGGGATCAAATGGATATCATTAGCTGAATTTAGATCTATGCTTGGAACCTCGGGTTCCTCTTCAGCTTGAAAAATATCCCGAGTTGTCCTTGGGGTAAAATGAGGCATTTCATCGAAAGGCCAATACTCTGTTGGTGATAGGGGTGAATTGACGCGATCCCAGTCGATGGCATCTATGTCTAGATGCAATGACCGTGCTGGATCGGCCGGATTGCGGATGGGTGCGGTCAAATCAATGGAGATCATGTGGATGGAATGAATTTGGTCTCCATTACCGCGGGTATGATAACTTGATTTTTCTAGATATTCCCTATACTCTGGATCTGGCTCTATGGGAACGGGCACGAACGGATCGGCCCTATGTGCCAAATGGAGGACAGGGTCTTCCCTCGGCACTGTTGTTATGATAGGGTCTCGAGGTGGACGGTGCTCATCGTGAATGTGGAGCCATGGATCCAAGATCAGGTCCCACCCTCGCCGGGTCGACCCACCATTCATGCCCTAATCGTATGCCCATCTGTCCCATTAGATCTTCATGAGTTAAAGCACGATAATGTCATCGCGCATGTCTGAGATAGTCCATCTCAGTCTCATCTTCTGAGTCACTTTCGGAGATCCAAAAATGTTCATTCTCTTCAACGACTATTGCTGGCGATGTTGAGGACTCTCCTTGCTCCAATAAGTTAATCTGGTCCCATTGCGGTTGTTCCACTTTTGGTGGAGGGACCTGACTCTCTTGACATTGTGCTGACTCAACTGGAATCTCTAAGGGGAACAGCTTCGAAAAGATGTCCGGACACCATTGATATTCTCTTTGGGGATGGGTATCCGAACTTTCGCCTCTCTCTAGCAAAGGAGAGGGATTACTGCTGTTACCAAGGGTGTTTGGTGACCATGGGAGGTAATCTCCCAATGTAAATTCTATTTTTGGGTTGGCATAGAGATCTAGTGCCAATCCCCCCTTGTTGCCTATTTCTAGGTCTTGCATATTTTCAACCAAGATGTCCAAGGGCAGGGGGTGGTTGAACCCTACTCCTGACTTGTCATATGGCATCTGATATCTTGGTTGGCAAGGGAGACGCATCCCTTGCTCATATCTCGCCTAGCCCGTATCCATGCCAATGGCATTGGCCGAGATATTTGAGGGCAAATTGTGGGTTTGACATATAATTGATGTTTTCAACAAAAGGTTCTTCATCTGTTTCCTTTTGCTTACATGGTTCAATACCATGATCAAGGCCCCCATACACAAAATTTGTTTTGTTGGGTGGGTGACCTAGGGGAACAATTGTTCCTATAGGAATGCGAGGTCTTCCCATATCCCGGACCGACTCTAATGCGGGCGTTGCCACAACATTCTCGCACTATGTACTCCCCAGTGCCTGTACTAGCCATTTTAACAATGATTGTTGATGCTTCGGAGGGAGGGAACGGGAGTCCTTCCTGAGTCCATTCCATGTTTGGTAGGTTTGGGGTCTCAGCCTTCCGTTGTGCTGGATATTTCCTCTCGTTGATACCGTTGATATTGTGGGCAACCCCTCTTCTAAGGGCTGAGCCTCTTCCATGATTTGTTTTCCCTTGTCCTTCTGTGTAGCCATGACGGGTGGCGTTGATGATGAAGGAGCAGATGATGAAGTCTCACCTGGTCGGGGTTTTGGTGATTCGGTCATCAGTGGTGCTTGCGGTATTGGACCTTGTTTAGATGGATTTAATTGGAAATCCAAATGCGTTGAAGGGAGGGTCGACTGAGGCATTAGTTGTACCGCATTGCAATACTTGAAGGGTTCCAAGTCCATTGGGACTACGTGTATTTCACCTTCAAAAGCATACTTTAAGCACTGGTGAGCGATGGAAGGGACACATTTCATGTCCCGAATCCAAGGCCGCCCTAGCAAGATATTGTAGGCCATCTCGCCTTCCAACACATGGCACAATGTTGGTGTTGTCTTTTGTCCTACCCGGACAGTAGAACAACCGTGCCGACTGTCGAGCATATTGCATCATTGAAAGCTCGCAAAGGTGTACGTGGAGGCTGTGATATGAGAGGCTGGCAGCTTCAAATGTTTCAGGGCTGCAGTGGTAATAATATTACTGGACGAGCCAGTATCTACCAACACTCTCTTATACGGGATCCCGTTGATCCGCGCAACAACATGCAGGGGTGGATCTGCCGCGTCATTCGATATTGCTTTGACTTCATCCTCTTTGAAGGTGATGACCGGCTCAATACATCGTTTTACGTGTCCCACGAAGTTGTTGAAAGAATTTGCTTCTTGGGGCTGTAATTCGATGGTTTTTAAAATGTCCATAAGAGCTTCTCTATGAGGTGTTGATTGTTGAATAAGCTCGTAAATGGACAGCCTAGCCGATGTGGTCCGCAAACTCTGCGTGAGTTTGGACCGTATCGTGATTTCTGGTCTAGGCGGAGGTGACTGTATAGGGTGTTGTTGAGGCTGTGACGTTGTCGGAACTTCCTTTGTGGCTGTCCCAGGGGCAACTACTGAGTATTTTTTATTCCTCGTCACTATGCTGATCATTCCCACAAATCCTTGCATGGGAAGATTCTGGCGCACCTCATTAACTTGGAGAGGTTTTGCCTGTGCCTCGTGGGCAGGCAAGGGGTCCTTGAATACCCCCATTTGTTGGTTGTTTGGCGCTATGGGGTTGTCCACGACCAATGTTTTATTTTTGATTAAATCTTGGATTAGTCCTTTGAACTTCCAGGATCCATTCAAATCGTGTCCCCTTCGCCTATGAAATCTACAAGTATAGTTCCTCTCTATATCCCTTAGGTTTAGGAGCGTTAGGGTCTATAGTCGGGATCTCTGGAAGGGTTACTAAATTTGCCGCTGACAAGCGGTCAAATAAGGAGTCCCTAGACTCCGTGTAGGGGGTGAATTGTCGCTTAGGGCGACGCCGCCGATTCTCGCTCCCGTTTCTTGTTATCTTTCTCATAACTAGGAGGCACTCGCCCGGTAATTGGCCTTTTGAGGCCGCGTGTCTTGCACTGGCTTGGGAACATTGATTGCAACTTGATTAACCGCTGCGGGTTGTGATTGCGTATTCCCAGTCTTAGTGGTTTTATTCCACTCTTTCTTCTTAGGCTTGGCAATTGTGCCTTCGCCTATTTTAATCTCTTCTATGACTCTGGCTTGCGCCAAGGCTTCTTCTAAGCTGTCGTATTGTCGTAGCAGCAATAGCCCAGAGATTGATTTTAAGCAACTCCGTGCGAACATCTGAGTGAGATCAGACATAGGGGGACGGTAGGGTAGCCTGGAAAGCAAAGCCCTCCATCGGTTCCCGTATGCTGCTATTGTTTCCTCCTCATACTGCCTGAGGCTGGCCAAATCACTTAGTGATGCCTTCTTCCTTGTGTTGAAAGCAAAGCGTTCAAGAAATGCATCCACTAGTTGATCTAAGTTGTTGATACTGTGTTTGGGCAATTGTGTAAACCAATCCGAGGCAGGGCCCGCGAATGTGGTTATGAAAGTTCTAAGCAATAATGCATCATTGTCTTGGATGCCGAAGCATTGACTCAGGAACCTCGTGACATGTTCTTGTGCGTCCTCCTCCCCTTTAAAGACTGCCAATTGTGGCAACTTGAAATGTTCAGGGTAAAGAGGTATGGGTACTGAGGGATGCACCGGATGACTGTGGAGTTGACGTAGTGTGGGCTTTTGATGCCCGTAAGCTTTTATCTCCACAGCACTCCAAACGCTCTAATAGCGCTTTGTATGCATCGAAAGATTTTATTTCTTCTTCTTTGGTTTGCTCCCGTTGTGGGTCAAGGGAGACTGGAGGCCTATGGGGAGGTGGCCGATTGGCAGCCCTCCCGCCTTGATGGGGCGTGTCGACCCATTCTATTTCTCGGTTCATACTCCTCATAAAACTCTTGAGGAGTCTCTGGGCGAGCCCTATGACCTTGATCGAGTCCCCGCTGAGGGTACCCATCATTGTTCCGGGGAGTGGCCTCCCTTTCGGGTCTATAAGGTCTCGGAGGCAAAGCTTGACGAGGTCGCGGAGACTCGTCCCGCCCCAACGGGTTGTGCCTCTCATACTGTTGTGCTCTTTGGATGCGAGGGGTTGGCCCCCTCTCAGGTATTTCATAGCGTAACTCATCCGCTTCGCGTTGCATGCGCTCTCTATCCAAGCGGTGTCGATACTCTATTTCCTGATGACTTTGTTTAAGCCGCGTGATTTGGGCTTGACGAGCGGCATGTCTGGCGACTACCGGGTCAACTGGGTCTGCCCTCTTTTGTTGAGGAGGCTTGAATGTTTTGCCCATGTGTTTGCCTCGATCTTGATGGTCAAGAATTTCAATGGGTTGCTTCCCTTTGTCGGGGTAAGCGACATTTGTTTGAGGTTCTGGCCTCGATGTGTGATTATGATATCTGGCAGGTGCAAAAACACAAGGTTCCCGCACTGTTTGTTGTTCTCGAGGAATGTGATGATCTTCCTCGTACTCCATTTTATGGGTGTGAGAGGGGCGGGCGGAGTTAGCTAGCCCTGTGTAAAGAGCCCTGCGCTCTGGATGTTGTTTTTCTGTTCTGATGGGAGGTAAATAAGGGACGCCATATCCACGTTGCCCCTCCAAATGGACAGTATGCCTCTCTAGCGCTTCATCGCGTTGTGGCCATTCAAACCTAGCCTCAAGAGGCAGTTGTCTACTTATATTGAGATCTGCATGTGAACCATCTTCCCGAAAGGGGGTGTGTTGAATGGGTGTATTCCAATGAGAAGGTTCCCAATAGTTCCTTCTTGAAGTGGCCTCGATGTGGACTTTGTTGTAGGCCAGACTGCCAAGATGGTATGGCTAGGTCCTCATGGCTAAAGCGAAGGCGACTAGCGCCCTCTCTTTGTGTACCTTCCATAGCGTCTCGCCCTTGATTGGGCTTGGCTACGAGTGTACACCATTGTGATGTTTCGCTACTATCTAAGCAGATTTTATCTCGTTTATGATGATTTGTCTTTTTGTGCACACCAAGCAGAAATGAACACACACATACACAAAACCGTGATTATCTCTTTTAAGGATTGATAGTGTGTCCTAAACTGGTTTAGTGCATTTTGATGTTTTGTTTTGTTTTTGCAATTTTGGAAGAACGTTTAAATGCATAATGTTGGCTCATATGACTCCCATAAATGGTCGCCCCTTCAATATACCATTGCCGGACCGATATACCAACCTCTCTATATACCCGCCCTTACGTGAGGGAGACTATAGGTACGTGAGAGCAGATGGTACGTGGAACATAGGCGGTACGGAAGGGGAATCGCTCTGTTTATGACACCTACCATAGAAGACTTATCCTCGCGTGCATGGGAATCACCCCAAGCAACACTCGGTCAGCTTTCGTCAGATTTACGTCGAGCAACAGTGCGATCGAGGTAATGGATGCAATATCTCAAGCCAAAGTGATAATGGAATCCACCTTTGGTCTTGCTCAAGGGTTGGGGTTTTACGACCAACGCCTTGGTTTAAAGTACCACGTGGTGTGTGGGATTCATTTTACTTTGCAAATTTGAAACAAGCAACCGAAAAAGAAATCTTTCCCTATGCCAAACAGATAATACTAACTGAAAACAGCAAGTAAAAATTGCAAAGAAATTTTCTACCTTTCTTTAAATTTTTTTTTATTAGATGAATAATTACGCAGATAACTACATAATTAAATAAAGCAAGAAAAATCTTTAAGAAAAATTTCTCTACCTTATTTTAATAATTAAAAATATTTAATTATTAAATGAATAATTACGCAGATAGCTACATAATTAAATAAAGCAAGAAAAATTTTTAAGAAAAACTTTTCTACCTTACTGTAATAATTAAAAGAAATTAAAATGTCAGTAAACGAAATAACCCGAAACTTCGCAACAGAAAATGATATGGACGGCTAGAATCGTTACCTCCTTTCTGCCCGAAATTGTTGTTTCTGACCTCCGGCTAAAAAGAAGTACCTGTTAAGCACAAGACACAACAAGTTTAATTAACTTCTGTGATTTTTAAAAATATGGGAACCGGTCCCACCGTGATCGCCACTGAAAGCATGAGATTTCGGAAATAAAACACCGAGATGCAATAAAAACAGAACTAGTTTAATGCATGTAATAACACGGATGTAATCATATCAAAAGGTAAGAGCACCGCCTTTTTATATTAATTCCAACTCGGTTACAATAGTCTGATTTTTTTATTACAACAGATGAACAGTAATTTCTTTCCGCATGCCCACATGTAAAATGGGCGGGCTGTAGTGTTGCCGCCGCTTGATGTTTAATGAGTCTTGTTAGCCGTTGCCTATCTTGCGTTCAACCGCTTACCCTGCATTCAGAAACACGAGAAGAACGTTAGTAGCACCTGTAATAAGAGGGCAGAACCTTCTGACTTTAGCATACATATGAAGATAGATCAGATGCATGAATAAAACAACTCTTCGTGAAACCGCAACTTTTGCCGAGAACAGAGAACAATATACATTCGAAATGGCATATATCCGAGGATGTAAAACGTAAACTCGTTATTTTTATTCTACTTGAAGACAACACAATACATGAGACATGGACAATCATTAAAATAATCAACCGATTCTAATGCTGTTGCCTGCAAGTTAGCACTTCATTGTGTTGCATGACAATATTCGATAAAACGTATTGCAAGACGCATTCGAGCATATAACGTATGACACGATATATTCTAACGTAAAGTTTACTTGAACAGCGTAAAGAATAAGCTATTTCGATACTGTTAGTTTTTGCAATGTATTTCAAAAGAGAACAACATATATTGCATTAACTAGAAACGTTCATGGGCTGCCCAAGCGGGCCACCCTTGGTTTACACTTAGTCTCGACGCCAATCCACTAGGAATGGGCTCGAGATCTAAGGTTGTGTGTTGTCGTCGAATTAGTGGAATGCAGTGATCCACTGTCGGGTGTGAAAGTCCGGTTCACTCTTCTAAGAATCACCCACCAACCTCTATTTGTGAGAGATTCCAGATGTAAAGAAGGTGAACTTAGATTGATACAGTCGGATATCCAAATGAGCAGCACTTCGTTGTGTTAACAAAATGCTTCGCAGTCCCTTTTATTACGTATCGAGCCGGTTTTTTATAGAGGGTTCGGCCTCTGAGAACATTAATGTTCAAAACCCTAAATCCGTAGGCGCCGCTCAGATTTGATCCTTATCGGGCCATTATGGGACCTGGCTCGCACTGACAGATCGTAGTTATGAGGCGTGGCCTCGGATCGGATATTTTGCTAACACCGCTTGTCTCATTAATGTCCGCTGTAAAATCCGCCGTTTTACAGAGCCATGGGGTCTCTTCGAGAAGGGACACGTAGAGGTGCCACGTGGCGGTCGTTCCTTGGATGGTCGAATGCATGCTTTTGACTTTGGCCAGGTGTTGGCTTGAGGCCCAAAGTGTCGCGATATCGCGACGCTTTGGGCCGGCTTTGGCTCGGGGCCCAAAGTGTCGCGATATCGCGACGCTTTGGGCCGGCTTTGGCTCGGGGCCCAAAGTGTCGCGATATCGCGACGCTTTGGGCCGGCTTGGTCGGGGCCCAAAGTGTCGCGATATCGCGACGCTTTGGGCCCGCTTTGGGTCGGGGCCCAAAGTGTCGCGATATCGCGACACTTTGGGCCCCACCCAAAGCGGGCCCAAAGTGTCGCGATAAACACCGAGATGCAATAAAAATAGAACTAGTTTAATGCATGTAATAACACGGATGTAATCATATCAAAAGGTAAGAGCACCGCCTTTTTATATTAATTCCAACTCGGTTACAATAGTCTGATTTTTTTATTACAACAGATGAACAGTAATTTCTTTCCGCATGCCCACATGTAAAATGGGCGGGCTGTAGTGTTGCTGTCGCTTGATGTTTAATGAGTCTTGTTAGCCGTTGCCTATCTTGCGTTCGACCGCTTACCCCGCATTCGAAACACGAGAAGAACTTTAGTAGCACCTGTAATAAGAGGGCAGAACCTCTCGACTTTAGCATACATATGAAGATAAATCAGATGCATGAATAAACAACTCTTCGTGAAACTGTAACTTTTGTCGAGAACAGAGAACAGTATACATTCGAAATGGCATATATCCGAGGATGTAAAACGTAAACTGTTATTTTATTCTACTTGAAGACAGCACAATACATGAGGCATGGACAGTCATTAAAATAATCAACCGATTCTAATGTTGTTGCCTGCAAGTTAGCACTTCATTGTGTTGCATGACAATATTCGATAAAACGTATTGCAAGACACATTCGAGCATATAACATATGACACGATATATTCTAACGTAAAGTTTACTTGAACAGCATAAAGAATAAGCTATTTCGATACTGTTAGTTTTTGCAATGTATTTCAAAAAAGAACAGCATATATTGCATTAACTAGAAACGTTCATGGGCTGCCCAAGCGGGCCACCCCTGGTTTACACTTAGTCTCGACGCCAATCCACTAGGAATGGGCTCGAGATCTAAGGCTGTGTGTTGTCATCGAATTAGTGGAATGCAGTGATCCACTATTGGGTGTGAAAGTCCGGTTCACTCTTCTAAGAATCACCCACCAACCTCTATTTGTGAGAGATTCTAGATGTAAAGAAGGTGAACTTAGATTGATACAGTCGGATATCCAAATGAGCAGCACTTCGTTGTGTTAACAAAATGCTTCGCAGTCCCTTTTATTACGTATCGAGCCGGTTTTTTATAGAGGGTTCGGCCTCTGAGAACATTAATGTTCAAAACCCTAAATTCGCAGGCGCCACCCAGATTTGATCCTTATCGGGCCATTATGGGACCTGGCTCGCACTAACAGATCGTAGTTATGAGGCGTGGCCTCGGATCGGATATTCTGCTAACATCGCTTGTCTCATTAATGTCCGCTGTAAAATCCACCGTTTTACAGAGCCATGGGGTCTCTTCGAGAAGGGACACGTAGAGGTGCCACGTGGCGGTCGTTCCTTGGATGGTCGAATGTACGCTTTTGATTGTGGCCAGGTGTCTGCTTTTGACTTTGGCCAGGTGTTGACTTGAGGCCCAAAGTGTCACGATATCACGACGCTTTGGGCCGGCTTTGGCTCGGGGCCCAAAGTGTCGCGATATCGCGACGCTTTGGGCCGGCTTTGGCTCGGGGCCCAAAGTGTCGTGATATCGCGACGCTTTGGGCCGGCTTTGGCTCGGGGCCCAAAGTGTCGCGATATCGCGACGCTTTGGGCCGCCTTTGGTCGGGGCCCAAAGTGTCACGATATCGCAACGCTTTGGGTCGGGGCCCAAAGTGTCGCGATATCGCGACGCTTCGTCTAGGGCTTGGTTTTTGACAAAAAGGCTTGGCTTAAAGAAGGCTTTGAAGAAGGCTAAGAAGTTTGTTAAAGGCTCTAGAACGATCGACTTTGCTCTGCTCATTTTTCGATCTTTTAAACTGCTGTGCGAGTGGTTAAGACCACTATTTGACCTCTAAGGGCTGCCCTAAAAGCTGTGATATCAATGTGATCAATGTTTGTAATCACTTAATCAAAATGGTGCTGTTTTGGTGTCTGCAATGCTCTTGACAAAGCACAACAAAAAAGGGACATTAGTGAGGAATCAAAGGTCAAACCCCTAATGGTCGATGTTTGTAGTGACACAAGTGATCTTCAGCCCATGGTGGCGAATACTTGTTGCGACACATGTGACCTTGAGCCCATGGTGGCGAATGCTTGTTGTGATACAAGCAACCTCATACCTTCTATGGTAGATATCAGTTGTAGCATAAGTGATCTCATTTCAATAGTAGATTCTTCTTGTGACATTAGTGACTTAACAACTGAACCTCCTCAAAAAGAGCTCCATAATCTCATCAATAGCGACAAATGCAATATTGTTAAAAGCATTGATGAAGATGTTGAAATTGGGTGTTTTGAAAAACATACCAAAGGATTTGGTTCCAAAATGATGAAGAAAATGGGATTCAATGGAGAGAGATTAGGTAAACAAGAACAAGGCATTAAATCTCCAATAATGCTAAGTGTCAGGGAAAAGAATGAAGGCCTTGGCTATCATCGGACATGCAAGTACCAATAATTCTATGTTTGTAAAACCTAAATCTCCTACAACTCCTAAAAAGAATTGTTGCAGTCACTGTGGAAAGACAGGACATGTTGCAGCTAAGTGTTGGAGATTACATCCTTGTGATTCTTGTGGATGTACGAATCACTCTTCTTCAAGTTGTTGGTACAAACTAAAAATGGCCAACAAGGTTCATATTGATTGTGGATGGACAGATCTCACACAATGGACCATGATGAAATAAATGTTGTATGGCTTCTACCGAAAAGGTAAAACCTATGGTAGACCCCGAGGCAAATCCAATGACAGACCAAGTGGCAGTCCTAGAGATAATAACCCAGAGACAGACCTAAATATAGACTCAGAGACACAGTTCCAGAGGTAGATCTACAGGCAGATCCAGAGGCAATGATCTAGAGGCAGATTCACAGGCAGATCCCGAGATAGACCCAGAGGTACAATTCTAGAGGTATGCTTAGATCCAGAGCCAGAGCCATGAGCTAGAGCTAGAGCCGAAGACAAAGCACGAGCCACCATTCTTTCATTTCTCTTATTCTTCTTCACTGTATTGGGGCAGTTATATACTTTACCCAAATATTGTTGTATGGGGGGATATTAGCATAGCTAGTAGTTATATTATTACCCAAATAATGTAATAAGGGGGGATGTTAGCATATATTTTATTAGCTATTATTACATTATTTAATATTGTTAGCATCTTTTATTTGGGCTCGTTATTGTTAACGAGATCCGCTTTATTAGGGCTAATTAGAGCCTAAGTTGTGTATTTAATTAGCATTCCTATCAATATTATTTGTTGGCTTACCTTGACAGTGGCATCGGATGAGGAGCCATTTAAGTTTGTGAACCTAGCAGATTTTCCTGGGGGTTTCATACTCCCATCAATGCACCTAGATGTTCGGTCGTCATCGCCAATAAAGAAACCAAGAGGTAAACCGGCAGTGCATGCTCAACCAATGCCATCTGTGTCACACAGATCGGAGCATACCACTGCCACTTCCTTGAAACCGTCGGCATCAGTCATGCATCGGGATGACAGGAAATTGAAGGCGAAGATGGGCGAGAAAGAGAAAGAGCGTGAGCCCGAGCCAATCATCGAGGATGTTCCCATTCCCATGGAAGTTGAGGAACCCCAAGACAAAGCCGAGGAGGCACCTCAGCCTGCCTCACTTGCATCTTCAGTAGGGTCATCCGCACCGCGGGTGATGGTACATCTCGCTAATACCAGATTAGGCGAGTACCTTGTGCAAAATGTGACCTTCGGACCAATTTTGAAGACTACGCAAGAGATGGGCAGACCATCCGCTCATCGTTATCCGGTTGGATCGGTGGTTCCATTGGGAGAGCCGCCTAACCAAACTAACTTCATCTATGCGGGGCTAGATCAACTTCCAACGTGAGAGCCCATGGATGAAGATGACGAGGAACCTTTCATGGTAAACGTTCGTTATTTGTCTAATCCGAAGTATGCCATGCATATTTTTGAGCTATATCATTGGCATGGATACGACCTTGGTCTCTTTGAACAAGGATGGAGGACTCCGCTGGAACCTCATTATCAGTTAGTCACTGATAGATTCGGTCTAGGGTTACAGATACGTGGGCAGGATGATTTGCTCGTAGCATCCCTAGATCGTCTGTACCTCAGTATGGCGGACGATGTGGATTTTAATCCATATCATCCGGATCCTTCCAAATTCTGGAGGAATCACCCTATGATATCTGTCATCACCATTGAGCCACTCGAAGATCATCGTGAAGGGCTCCTTGAGTAGACTGAGGTAGAAATGAACCCCAGAGATCAACTGGGACACCAAACCCATGATGCAATCGATGACACAGACATGCAGGGGTGCAACCCCATTACTGCAAGCGATCTCGAGCTAGGAGATCTTTGTAATGAATATGGAGCGGAGTCCACCTCCGATATGAGTGGACCAGGCTATGATGCAGATGAGGATTCCTCAAACGATGATGGATCTGGGGATGAAGTCGAAGGCGCTTATGTAAGGCCTTTGTATGCGCATCATCTATTGCCTATGGAATCGGTACAGGATACCGAAGAGATCCTTCCCAACGTTGATCATTCAGGGGAAGAGATCGAGCCAGTTTTCTTGGTAGCATCGTACATGAGGTATAATTATCCGATTTTTCTGGATAGCGATGACAACATGCAAGAAGTAAGATTCATGGGGCCTCATTTAGAGGAGCGCCCTCCAGGAGTGGGGGTGAATGAAGGATTCTATTATGATAGTGATGAAGAAGATGAGCTAGAGAGGGCCTACCTTGGTCCTCCTTATTTGCGTTACCATCATCAACCCATCGACATCGATGAGGTCTATAGGCAGCTACATGTTGGTCCACATCTGAGAGCAAGACGGTTAAACCTGGATCAAATCCATCGGTTGGTTAATCCCCTTCCACCGACCTACATGCAGCTCCATGAGCCAAATGATCCTATTTTGCATTCAGTGCATAGGGAGGATCCAGTTATTCATAGTCCTCACAGGGAAGACCCTTTTGTGCCTGTGCCATTAGAGCCAGATCGTGGGTATGAGGACTACGCAGATTTTGTAGAGGTCAGTCCATGTGGTCCTAGAGATCAATTCCATTCCATAAACATGGTCTCCATTGATTTGACCACTCCACTCCACAATCCAGAAGATCCATCTAAACCATTGTATCTTAACAAAGATGCTATCGACTAGGATCACATTGATTCACCCGTTGAGCCTGAGGATTTCTTCCCCAATGAAGAAATGTTGCAACCTTTCCATTTTGCACCAGGCTATGCATATGATGTTTATCATGCCAAAAATGCTTCCAACGTGGAACCAATCAACCCAGTTGATGACATCCATCTGATTCCTACGCCTCACCAGCTTGAGGAGGGATCGCATATGTCGATAGAGGAAACCTTTGAGGTGGATATCAGTGATGATCCCACCAATGCAAAGAAGGTTAAATTTGGAGAGAGTCTCACTCCAGATGAGTGGGCCACCCTCATCCCTCTACTGAAAGAGAGACCAAATTTGTTTGCTTGGTCGTATAAGGATATGCTAGGTCTAGACCCAAAATTGGTTACTCATAACCTTTCGCTAGATTTGATGAAGAAGTCGGTCAAGCAAAAGCTTAGGAAAATGCACCCAACAGTAGCCTTAATGGTGAAATATGAGCTACAAAAGTTGTTGGATGTGGAATTTGTGATTTCCATCGATTATCCAGAATGGGTGTCCAATATGGTACCCATGGGAAAACCCGATGGAAGAATCCATATTTGCATGGATTTTAGAGACCTAAATAAGGCAACACCCAAAGATTCATTTTCATTGCCCAATATTGATGCTCTCGTAGATGCAACTACAGGTCACGAAATGCTCTCCTTAATGGATGGTTTTTTTGGTTACAATCAAATTTGGATTAAACCCGAAGACCAACACAAAACCATGTTTATAACGCCATGGGGAACATTTTGCTATAAAGTTATGCCATTCAGCCTCAAAAATATTGGTGCCACATATCAACGGGCCATGACATACATTTTTCATGACTATATGCACAAAATTCTTGAAGATTATATCGATGACTTGTTAGCCAAGTCATTGCTATGAGAAGAGCATGCAGAGGTCTTAAGGAAAGTCTTCGATCGCCTGATAGAGCACAATGTCAGGTTGAATCCTAAGAAGTGCGTATTTGGCGTAACTTCTAGAAAATTACTAGGGTTCATCATCTCCAAGAGAGGCATCGAAGTAGACCCAATGAAGGTCAAGGCCATTTTGGAAATGCGTCCTCCCACCAATATTAAGGAATTAAGGAGCCTTCAGGGCAAGGTAGCCTCGATAAAGTGATTTATCACCCAACTATCGGATAAATGTCGACCCATGAATCGACTGCTACATAAGGGGGTCCCATTCAACTGGGATGAGGACTGCAAGGCAGCCTTCACTGAGATAAAGCAATACCTGGTGATGCCACCAGTGCTAGCTCCACCAAGGCCAGAGGTGCCTTTTCTACTATATATATCGGCAACTGACTTTGCACTAGGAACCATGTTGGCCCAAAAGAACGTGCAAGGCAAAGAACAGGCCATATATTACATTAGTCGAACTTTGGTGAGCTATGAGCTCGGGTATGCATACGTGGAAAAATTGTGTTTAGCAGTAGTGTTCGCTACAAAGAAATTGTGACACTATATGTTAAGTCATACGACGTATGTTATATCCAAACAAAATCCTTTGTAGTACATGATGAGTAAGACTTATCACAATACGCGTACTACGAAGTGGATCATGCTTTTGATAGAATTCGATCTAGAATTCATAAGCCAGAAGTCCATTAAGGGATAGGTCATAGCAGATCAATTAGCTGAGGTACCACTATCAAATAGTAGGCCTCTAACAATTGAGCTTTCGAACGATGCAGTCTTCATCATATCTGAAGCTCCCGAACCCGAAGAACCAGAGAACAATGTTGATATGACTCTGTTCTTTGATGGTTCAAAGTGCGAACAAGGGGGTGGTGCTAGAATAGTGTTCTTCATACCGCAAGGAGCTCCAATGCCCTTGTCATTCAAGTTGGATTTTTCGTGCACCAACAACAATGCTGAGTACGAAGCCCTACTATTAGGCCTCCACATAGCTTTCACCATGAATATTAAGAGATTGAACATCTTTGGTGACTCCTTGCTCATAGTAAATCAAGTCAAGGGGCTTTTTCAGTGTCGATGTCCCATACTGAAAGCCTATAAAGATCTAGTTGACACATATTTGGCCAAACTTGAATGGTATGACATTGAGGCAATCCCTCGATCATCAAATAGGTTTGTAGATACCATGGCTTCTTTGGGATCTTTAATCCCTCAGAATCCATCTACTGATTTCACTACCATCCATGTCAAGATGCTCTCTCATCCAGTAGCAGAGCGTGCAGCCTATGATAACAGAGAATCGGTCAACATGATCAGTGTAGAACCACAAGTTGAATGGTTCTGTAGAGCTGAAGACTTTCTTAAGAAGGCACCCTAGGGGTCATTAACCTCTTAGAGTCCCATGGGGAGTGGTACTACCATTCACCATAGGGTTGTTTCGTAGTCTGCATTTGCAAAAGTAAATACGTAGGGGGAGCAAGTCATCTTAGCAATCGAAGCTGAGATTTATCAAAATTGGATGTCATAAATTAAAGACTTCCTAAAGCTTAGTATAATCCCAGAGGGATTGTCGCATGCCATGAAGTGCACATTTAAATAGAAAGTGGCCAAATATGTCTTAATAGGAGACATCTTGTACCGAAGAAGCTACGATGGAGTTCTCCTTCATTGCTTAGAGCCCCAAGAGGCATCATGGGCAATTTTGCAAGCCCATGATGGTACGTGTGGTGGCCATTTCAATGGCATGGCCATCATCAAGTGCATCCTTTGAATGGGTTACTATTGGCCCACTATGGAGAAGGAGTGCAATGTGTATGTCAAGAAATGCATTAAATGCCAGCATCATGCTAATCTTACGCACTTGCCATCATAGGCCTTACAGCCCATTCAAGCGGCTTGGCCATTTGCTCAGTGGGGATTAGATCTTATAGGCAAGATCTCTCCTCCATCATCGGGCCGACATACATTCATAATCATGGCTACTGAGTATTTTACAAAGTGGGTGGAAGCAATACCCTTAACAATGACAACTAGAGCTCGTATAGCAGAGTTTATACTGGAGCATATCATAAGTCATTTTGGGATTCCATCCAAAATAATATCGGATAATGGAACATCTTTCAAGAACAAAACTGTGAGAGCTTTGACATCTAAATATAGAATCAAACATAGTTTTGTGACTCCATACTATCCACAAGCAAACGGGCAGGCTGAAGCTTCAAATAAGATAGTGGTGGCCATCTTGAAAAATATGGTACAAGAAAACCACAAAGACTGGCACATCCAACTACCCCTTGCGCTATGGGCTTATAGGACTAGTATTCGGATGCCCATTAGGGCAACACCATTCTCACTAGTATATGGCACTGAGGCCATTATGCCCTTGGAATTAGAAATTCCAATGTTGCGCGTCGCATTGAAAGAGTTCATCGATGATGACACTACGCGACAAGCTCGACTGGATCAACTGATGCTACTTGATGAACATCACGTGAATGCCCTAGAGCATCTCCATGTTTATCAAGAGTGACTAAAATGAGCTTACAATGTCAAAGTCCACCAGAGAGACTTTGAAGTTGGGGATCTTGTCTTGAAAGAAAACCAACAGAACTCTAATTTACCACTAGATATGTGAGACAAATTCATGGCTAATTGGCTAGGACCCTACATCATATCTAAAAATATTGGTTCAGGTACCTATCGCCTAACATCGCTAGGGGGTGTTGAAGAGCCTGAACCTCTCAACATCATCCATATTAAGGCATTTTATGCTTGAAGAGCATAGTAAAAGGCTTCGAGAGTTGCTTGTAACTGCTCGGTCATCCTAAAAAGCTCCAAACACTCTCATTAGTGGTTTGGTCAAGTCAAAAATCTCCAAAGGCATCTATAAGCCCTTTGGTCAACCTTAAAGAGGGTTTGGTCAAAACCGCTCGGTCATCCCAAAAGGCTCCAAGGGTCCCTAAATTGTCTTGGTCATGTCTTAAAAGCCTTGAGGATTTGCTTATAATCGCTCGATCATCCTAAAAAGCTCCAAAGGCATCTATAGCCCTTTGGTCAAATGCAAAAGGCACCAAGAGTTTCTAAAAACTACTTGGTCAACCCCAAAGGCTCCAAGGATTCTCAAAATCACTTGGTCATCCCAAAATGCCCCAAAGGTACACATAATCCCTTTGGTCAATCCTAAAAGCTCCAAGGATTCCTAAAAATTGCTTGGTCAATCTAAAGGCTCCAAAGGCATGTACTCATCGTTTGGTCAATTATGAGGCTCAAAACCCATAAAAATTATAAAATCAATAAAATCCAAAAAAAATGGTAAAGCATAAAATCCAAAAACATTTGCATTTGCATTTGAATTTTCATTTTATTTTGCATTTACACATGCATTCACTACATTACTGCATTGCATATAGGCATTCATCATCCATTGCATTCCATAATAGAAGGCATTGTGTTTGTCAGTCTTACAAATGATGCCACATTTGTGTTTAAATCATGCATCTCTGCATTTATCATAATCCATCATTCATGTGAGTAATTGTGTTTTTCAACACAACCTATAATGTTGCTATGGAGATATACTAGGGTTTTCTGGTCACTCAACCATACCTAGTGGTCTTATCAAGAGTTGGTAGAAAGCTTGCTTTGCTTTTGTAGCTAAGGTTCAGTTAGTATAGCCCTTAGCATATCAGAAGCCTATCACTAATCAACAAATTTAAACAATCCTAACAAGGACTAGGGGAAGATGAAAGCCATGAAGCAGGACCGGGTATCCTGAAGTGAAAAGAGTTATTCTTGCTTATCCCTCTATGCGAACGGTATGGGAAATGTTGGTAGTTGGAAAAAGGATAGGTTAGTTCCCTATTCAGAATCCCTTGCTTACGATAAAATGAGCAATATCCCAAAGAGATATCCCACATCAATCCTCATGATTGATACCCTAGATCGATATCATAGATCGAATCCCTAGAGTGATATCCCATATTGATATCATAAGATCGATATTCTCAATCGATATACCCAAAATAATTTTTCCAAGTAAATCCCCCAAAGGAAAGTTTCTGAAGAAAATTATCAAATGTAAATGCCAAAAAGTGAAGATCAAAAAATAGGCTTAAATCAAAGTTCAAAGTGAAGTTCAAAAGTGAAGATCAAATGAAGATCATAAATCAAAAGTTCGAGTGGAGATCAAATGAAGATCCAAAATCCAGTTCGAAGAGAGATCAAATGAAGATCCAAAGATAGTTCAAAAAGAAGATGGAATCGACTCCCTTGCTTCACTACATATGAGCAAGTATCCCAAAAATTGAAGGATAGAAAGGAATGAGCCTGAATCCCTGGAATTGTCAGCACTACTGTACCTTACGCATGATGATATGTCTGATGCATTAGCATCTCGCTTATGAACAAGACCAATGTTTGAATGTGGAAGAGCTAGCTTCAGGTGTCCTGCATTGCCTAGTGGCTTAGTCCAACTAAAATCTAAACTTGAGATTGGATAAGACATTTGTGGAACCCCTATCTTAGCAATGGGCTGAAAGAATCCCGCCTGACATCGGGGAACGCTCGTGTCTTATCTTAAAATAATCATTTGCACACACAGGGATAATGAACAGTTAGGGTCTATCCTAGCAAAAGCCTTTTATCTCAGAAGTCTAGTGTGGTTAGTATGCAACTTTTGATAAGTCTATTAGGGTGTTTGAGTCTCATGGAAAACCTCAAAAATTTCTCCCATAGCAACAAAATGTCAAAAATTGCAACCATATAAATCATCAAATTGCAAAGTATCGAATCCATGATACATCATTATATAAAGCACAATCAACATATAGGATAGATACCGGATGGATATTAGCAATAATATTTAGATGACCACTGACTATATCATGCATATCATCCAAAGTGCAAAAGAAAGAAAATCGAATGACACATTATATCATTCGCATCATAAACATTGCATACCATTGCATTTCATATATGGGTGATTAATTGATTAAATTCTTATCTTAAGGATTTTCAATTACATTCATGATTTTTATACATTATGTGGTGTCATCCATTAGATTGATAAACATATTTGCATTCATTCCTTATGTTTTAAGTGATTAAAGCATACAGGTTCATTTACATTAGATTAGCATCATGTAAATAAATCATTACATACATTAATGCATGAAAAGAAAGCAATATCAAATATGTGTTAAGAAAAGAACATCGCATCCATATGCATCTATCATCAAAAAGCACATCTAAGCATCTAGATCACTGCATATCATCATCATAAATCAAATAGCTATCTAGTGCATGTCATCCATACATCACATCATATAGCATCAACATAACATAAGCATTGCATCCATGTGCATCACATAAACATAAAATCAAAAATAAATGAGTACACAATAATGAGCCATAATAATGATCATATCATATATAAATATGTGTCTCAGAGTACATCGGGAGTACAAAAATACCCGTAGGCTACAAATGTGTAGGTCCTCGACCTTACACCAAAAATGATATATATCAAAAATGTATCCTGCAATAGTAGAGCTCTAGCTCTGATCTGCTCCCCCTATACCGGAGCTCTCACCGCCTCCCTCAGTATTATGCTCAGGAGCCTGCTCTACCTGCTACCCTGCTATCTACTATGGATCCTACTGAGAGCCCTGAGTACCACCTAGCCCGAAGAGGCCTAGCACTCATCCAACTACAACCTATGCAATGGGCACCTCTATGCATCGGGACCTATGGCTGGATGCTGCAGTAGACTACCCTACCTCCCTAGTCCTGGTATGACTACTGCCACCATGTGTACTAGAGGACCTATGTGTCCTCTCACTCCGATGGGTGCGATGGCTAGAGCTAGCAGTAGACTATCCTATAGTCCGAGATCTAGTCCACTAGGACTCTAGAGCATATGGATCCTCAAGAACCTCTACACCTAGCATCTGAATGTAGCCAACTAGCTGGTCTACCCGAGCAACCCTGGATGCATGCCTATCATTGGCACTCATCAACAAACCCTACAAGCATTGAATCTCTACCATAGGATCCCGACCACCTAGTAGTACTATTATTAGTGCCATCGAAGGCCCCATAATCACCTAAGAGGATGGAGGATCCCCCTCTATGCCCTGAGTAGATCTCGCTCTACTATTACTACATCCCTCTATGCTAGTGCCAAGTCATGAGCATGGGTGAGCTCACCAACCTAGGTCTCTACTATGGTAGCCCATGCTATCAAGCTAGCAATCTACTACTCTACCTATATCAATCGATGATCTCTATCAATCAACTATGCCTATAGAGTAGCGATAGTAGTGTCCCACTCCCTCTACTACATCTAGAATCACCCAAGCTGACTCTGCAAGTCAGCCACCTATGCTAAGAGTAGTCCCTCTACACTATCAAGAGGGACCTCACCCTCCTTAGAGCATCCTCATCAGGATCAACCTCAGGAGCCTCCCTAGTAGTAGCCTCTACACCCCAGTCACCCTCTATCCATTAGTGCACATTGCACCCATCAGGATCCACCTCTACTCCTGCTGATCTACCACTCGACCCAGAGGCCCTATCCCATACCAACGAAACATAGACCACCATCCATCATACTCTAGAGTGGTCATAGCTCTATCAACTCCAGTCTCCTAGAAGTCATCGAGAGCATCCCCTAGAGTCGAAGGTTGAATCCATGATAGATCCCTCTCCAAATCCAGGCGCCTATAAGCAAATGGGATCTCCGGGATGTCCTACACCATGCCAAACTATCATAGGATGTGAGAGAAAAATTGGTACTCTCAGATCTCGACCTTTCAATCGAGTAACCATCTATCCCGATGAGCCTATCGAAGTCGCTCATCGACCTCAGGCCAGTCAGGACACTCCATGTAGGGCCACCACTCGATATCATCTAGCTCGAGTCCTACAAACCAGGTAATATAATGTTGGACATCACCAACATGGGTCCTACTATGGAAGCCCTCCTCCTCCCAAGGCCAGTAGGCAGCATAGCACTGATGATCATCATCAATATCTATAATATGTAGGGGTAGCTCCCTAGGATGCTCTATCCTGATATGCTACCAGCCCCAAATCTATAAAAGTAGACTACAGTTGATCCCTCGATGGCTCTGATTAATGATATGATATAGCTCTCGATACAGCTAAGCCAATAGAGTGCTCCCCCAGGCTAGGAGTAGTGGCTGTCGGATAGAGCTCTGGACAACTCTACGCATAGTAGCTAAGAGGTTCTAGGGAATCCTCATGCCCGAGGAGTCTGGAAGCACATATTGCACCACCAAGTGCATAAAAATGGCCTCATGCATGGAGAAGACATTCTTCCCCTACCAATAGCCAATGTGGACCCCTCCATGGTCAATAGCTCGCTGAGCCTCCTCACTCCGAGCACCAAAGATAGCATCGAAGATGGACTCCTTAGCACCAGAAGTCGAGGAGACGATGGCCTCACCATCAATAGGGATCCTAAAGATCCTATAAACATCCTCTAATGTCACTATCATTTCACCTATAGGTAGGTGAAACGTGTTGGTCCGCACATTCCAACATCGGGCCAACGTAGTCAAATAGGATTGATCTACCCGGATAGTGGGTAGATCCAATACGTAGTCGAAGTCGACAGCTTCGAACCACTCTCGCTCACCATCAGTGAGCTCTCCATAGAGAGTCTTCAGAATGTCAGGCTCTCAAGCTCTAGAGGTCAATCTCTAAAATAAATAGCATAATATAAGGAAAAATCTAACTAAAACAAGCAAAAACATTTAAAAATGATCTAAAAATCATCAAAAATAGTAAAAACTGATAAAATTGCAAAAACATGTCATCATGCAGGCCTACAAATCAAATTTGTCAATCAGACAGGTCAAAAATGCATTAAATGATATTAATTACCTCTAAAAACTTAGAAAAATTAAAAATTTACAATTTTTCCTAAAGTTGGCGAACCACGGGTCAACCCTACGGTCCGCATGCGGTCAAAAATTGACCATTGGGATTTTGAATGCTGACCACAGCTAGTAGCTACGGTCCCCAATTGACCAATTGGGAACCGTAGCTAGTACCTACGGTCTCCGATTGAGATCCGATCGGGTGCGATACCACGGCCAAAAATGAAAAAAAATTAAATCTAAGCTACCCTAGCCTAAGATGAGGTTCATTACCAGTAATTTAGTGAAATTGATTTACCAATTACTTAATTGGGTTCATTTTTAAGTGGTAATGGATGTGAGGTCTTGGTTTTTGAGTTACCTTGCCCTCGCCTCATCCTCTGCGGCTAGAAGACGCTTGCCCGCGCTCGACCATCATGTTGTGAGTAGGTGTGTGGGTAAAGTGTGGTAGGTTGCAGGTCAGTTTTATCAGTTGTCACTATCAGAGCTCTAGTTTGCAAGTCGCTATCAAGGAATAATGAGAGACATTTGAAAATTGGACATTTTATAGGCTTCTCATATTTTGTGCGGACCGTAGGCCCTAGTCGCGGTTCCCAAATTTGCAAATGGGAACCGTAGACCCTAGCCATGGTTTGCAACTGGTAAGCAATTTAGAAAAATCCCACCATGGGAAGGGCCAAAAAGATAAATTAATGCCTCCCATTGGGTCAGAACTCAATAAAAGCAAATTAATTTGGAAATTTGGTGATAATCAAGCATCGAGATCCAATTAAAAATTAAAAATCTGGCTGAGATTATAAAGTACATTCAACCGAGGTCATCGCTATGACAATCCTTTCATGGAGTGATGCACCTCCTAGCCAAATAAATAAGCTCAATGCATAATTCAAAATATTCAAAAAAATCAAATAATTAAAACACCAAATGCGCCTCGTATTCAGTAATTTACCCTATACACTTGGCGGTTGCAGCGACTTGCGCTCCATGCAATCCGACAAGATGAGTAAATTACCATAAGGACATTTGGGGAAAAATTGTCATCATTGATATGATATGCTTCTTTTCAATCCCTAAGAAGGCCTTCGCGATTAGACTGCTCCATGGGAACGAGGCGTTGCATGTCATTTCTTCTATGACCTCTTTTTCAGCAAATCATCGATAATTTGATTCAACACAAATCTGATTGGATTTGTATCAATTTGATTCCCTAAGATGGCTATTGTAGCCCGACTGCTCCATGGGATAGAAGTGTGCAAATACTATTAACAGTTGGAATCAAAAGTTGAACTAGGCCTAGCCAATGCATTAATTTGCTCAAATCTAAATTTGTTCAGATCATCCATGGTGGTCAAGCGACATCGTCACTTTATTCATTGTCATTACCCTCATCGACTCATCGCTTGAGGGGGTAGTCATAATATCAAATCATAATCAAAATCAATAGAAGATCCCGGAGATCGTAGATCCCTTGATCTTGTCAAAATTGTGTTCGTCCTTGCGAATCATTGTCAACAACTATCATAAGCTTACCCCTTTGCTTGGGGAAAATAGCAAATATGATAATTTGTTTGTATCTCATCTCCTTTTAGTTATATAGGCCTAACTCCTATTATAGCATCAAAGCTACTCGAATGACTGATGGCAAGTGCAAGCTTTTCAAGTTTAAGCCTCCAAAGAGTTGGAAGCAATGATTCCAGGATGCGCATCCTTTTGTTGGACCTGGGGCATCTAATGTTGATCTGACTAATGATCATCATAGAACCTTTGACATCATTTTAGGAGGTCTATTTTTGCTCAGCATTGTTCGATCTCACAATGCATCTCAAAAGGGGCATCTGTAGACACCTAAAATATGTCATGTCGAGGGCGACTACTCATATGGACATGCTACAAGACCATATGGAAGATCTTGGATAGACTCCAAGATAGAGCAGTGGTTCTAACCACTCAATTTGGGCTCCTTGGCCTAATCAGTCTGAACCGTAGCCTAGACCTATGGTTTATAGCTGAACCATGGTTGAGACCTATGGTTTGTAGTCTAGACCATAGTTGTGACCTACGGTCTTAACTGAAGTTCAATTGGCCTTCAATCCGAGCCAAATCGGTTGGAATGACCATTGGATCTAGAAGAAGGTGGTTAGAGGGATGAAATATTCCATAGGATTCCATTCCAACTATCCTAACCACCTCTTCTTGATCTTGGCTTCTCCAGGAAGCCACCCCAGTCCTAGGGCATCCTATAAATACCCCCTCCAAATGGGGAGAAATATAGATGATTTGTATAGCGAAGCGCTGATGAATTATCGAGTGAGTGTGAATTGATCAAGTGAGCAACGAAGCCCTATCGGATTGCATACTAAATTTATGCATTCGAAGGCCACTTTGCTATTCATCCAATGATCAATTTGCCATGGAAGTTCTAGGAGCCTAGGAGGATCAAGAAACGCAAATCCAAGCAAACGAAGGCCCATCACAATGATTCAACCACCAAACCTATCAGAAGGACACCGAAGGTGACCCTTGAACATCAATTGGACAAGGAGGTCAAGCCCACTACCCTTGGAATTGAGGGTAAGCCTATCAGAGTGCTAACCATGGCTGTCAGCCATGGTTTACAGTGCAGACCGCGCACTAGAGCTACGGTTTGTAGTAGAGGTATAACCACCTTCCTATTTTCATTTATGTCTGGTTAATTAGGTTAGATTAGTTGTTTTCATGGTTTAATAGCATTTTAGAAGACTTCTGACCGTAGAATTAGGTTAGATTTACTTCTTATGTTTATGCTTCAATTAGGACTTAAATGCTTTCTTTATGCATGTTTATGCTTCATTTTCTATATCTGATCCATGCATAGTGTAGTTGCTACTTTCCTTTACGCTATTACATGAATCTTGATTCAATTTGCATAGCTTAGAAGCACTTTATACGTTTTCTTGATTATGCATGTTTAATGGTGTCATTATGCAATTTACCTAAAAGGGCCTCATCATGAGAGGTTGCCTATATTTTTGACATTCTTGTGTTGTTTCTTGACCGCAGGGAATAGTTTCAAAGGAGAACCAACCATCAAGTTCCTTCCCCATCGCGAAGAAGAGGGCACCTCCACCCTAGAGCAGTTCGTGCCATTCTGAAAGGCATTTGGAAATCACACCTACCCTTAAGAGGGAAAACAATTGTGCACTCCTATTGTAATATTGTATCAAAATGAATATCCCTAAGAGGGATGTACTTGTAATTGGATTTTGACTTTGAATACAATGGAATAAAGTGTTTTCCTTCTTGTTTCATTTGTTGTCAATTTCATTTTCTTGTATGCATGCTATATTTTATCATTTATTGCAATAGGATACGCCATCGGGTGTGACCCTTTCTGGTGGTTACAAATATATGCAAAGGAAGTTTAAAAATTAATTATAAATTAATTTATTAGTTAATTTACTTAACTTATAAAGTTATTTAAATTAATTATTAATTATTAATTAATTTAAGCTAAGGTTAAATAACCCTAAGGTGGGTTATTAAAATTAAAATTTGAAATTCGATTTTGAATTACAAAGCGCCGACGTGAGGAGAAAATTAAAATGTGTATATAAGGGGGGAACTCCCACCTTACCAAACCTTACCATGCCTTCGAATATTATTGCGAGCTTTAAGAATTCCGTTGCGTCCAAAGAGGAGTTATAGTGTGCGAGTTTCGTGAAAATTCAAACAGCGATGAAGGCATAAGAGGAAGAGAATCTTCCTTCCTTCACGTGGGCATTAGTAGCTCACGCGATGGGCTCCTAAGAAATAAGGCACTTAGGCTTGAGGAGACGGCGGATCGAATCTCGTCGAAACCCCTTTTTGGGGAAGAAAGAGGTATGCTTTAATCTTGGGTGCCAAAAATTTTGAGAATATAGTTTGGGCATTTAAAAATTAATTTTTGCATATTTTAATTGGTTCTAAGGTTGCAAAGGGAGTTATAAGGGTTTTGCAAAATTAAATTTTAATGTTATTTGCTCAAATGTTTTGAAAGGATTGTAAGGTGTTTGGTTGATGTTTTATGGTGTTGGATATTATTTTAAGTTGGAGTTTATAAGGTGTATCAAGAAATTATTTTTATGTATGGTATGATGAGTGTTATTTTAAAAGGGAGCAATAAGGCATAAATTGAGTTGTGATTGTTTTGTGTCTAAGGAATACTTTTGGGAAAGTGTTGAAGTAATATTGTTGTGTCTAACCATTGGAATTGGAAAGAAGAAAATTGTGATTGAGACAGGTTTTCTAAAGGCACTTTTACATCCAACAAAAGGTATGGGCATATTCTTCCTAGTGAGTGATTGTTGAAAATTTTGAATGAAAAGTTGGAGTGAAAAGGATTATTTGGTTAAGCATTGTTGAGTGTGTTTTTAATTAATGCTTCAAGGTTTTTTGGAATTAAGAGTTGTTGATAAAACCTTGTCTTATAAGCATTGTTGTTGAAGTGAGTTGTTGAGTAAATAACTTGAACTAGGGTTTGGAAAGAACATGAGTATCATTGTTATGTGAAGATTGTTTTATAAGCATTATTGTTGAAGTGAGTTGTTGAGTGAAGAACTTGAACTAGGGTTTGGAAAGAACATGAGTATCATTGTTATGTGAGATTGGTTGATAAGCATTGTTGGAAATATTTGAGTGAGTGTTCATATGTTTGGACTAGGGTTTGTGAGCAAGGATTATTTCATTAAGTGATTGGTTGAGTAGAGTTGGTTGAGCCTAGTCAAGTAAATATGTTAAAGTGATTGTTCAAATTCTGTGAAACAAATTATTCTATATTCTAAATTGATTTGAGAAAGAGGTTGAGAGTTGATGAGTGTGAAACATATTGAGTCTCTAACAATTCTCTATATGTTTCTATGATAAGAGAGTGATTGAAAGTGATTGAGAGTTTATGAGTGTGAAGCATATTGAGTCTCTAACAATTCTCTGTATGTTTCTAAAAGAGTGATTGAAAGTGATTGAGCATTATGATGAATGTGAAGCATATTGAGTCTCTAATAATTCTCTTTATGTTTCTATGAGCAGATTTAAGGTAAGTCTTAGAGAAGACTTGTTGAAAAATTTGTGTGAGATTTTGTGGAAGCTTACAATACAGATTGAGAGCAGATTTGGACAAGTTATGGTGAGGACTTGTTGAGCATATTTGGACAAGTTCTAGTGAAGACTTGTTGAGCATATTTGGACAAGTTCTAGAGAGGACTTGTGGACATATTAGTGTGAGATTTTATGGAAGGTTACAAGGCTGATTTGAGACAAGTCTTTGAGAAGACTTGTGAGTAGAGTTGATTGATTTGTTCAAACCTTAGGTTAATGTTTGGGACAGATCTGGTAGAGTTGATTTGAGATTAAATCAAGCTTTGAGCTAAGGCTTGAGGATAGAGATTGAGGATAGATTTGTGCTAGATTGAAGGACTGTGTTTAGTGCAGATCAAAGGATATAGATTGAGGATAGATTTGTGCTAGATCGAAGGAATGTGTTTAGTATAGATTTGAGGACAAATTTTGGTGCATATTTGAGGACAAGTTTGTGCCAGACCAAAGACAAAGATTGAGCAAATTTATGCTAGACCGAAGGACTATGTTTAGTGCATATTTGAGACAGAGCTTTGAAGGTGATAGATTATAGAGGATGATAGTCTCCAGTGGATAGAGATCCATTATCCAGGGTAGTGAGGACATGTGTCTTCAGTGGATAAAGATCCATTAGCCATAGCAGTGGGGGCAATAGGTCTTCTAGAAGATCACCAGTCAGAGTTAAGGAGAAAGGAGTTCTCCTATGGATGGATACCCATGAACTTGATTAGGGGATTGGTGTCTCCTTTGGATAGAGATCCATAAATATTGTAATAGGGAAAGGATTCCCAAGAGATTGATTTAAGAAAATTTTAGTGAAATATTTTCTCCGTGGAGTAGCCCACATTGGGTAAACCACGTTAAATTGGTGTCTCTATTGTGTGTGGTGATTTATGCATTGATTTGATTATTGTTGTTGATATTGCTATCTATACATTGCATAATATTGATTGGGAAAGAAAAGTAAAAAGTGATCTTATATTGTTCACCCCCCCTCTCATTATAAGCTTGTGTTCTTCACTTGGTGCAAAAGACTCCAAGTAAAACAAGAAAGTTTGGGCTCCAAGAAAGGAGCCCAAGCATTTTAGAATTTGCGCATCCAAATAGGTTGAGGGGAGGAGACCTTCCACCGTTGATTGAGCTTATCAATAATGGGGAGGCAAGGAGAGAGTCATCCTTACCCCAATCGGGCCTTATAATTTTGTAGCAGAGTGTTCAGATACCACTTCCAGTCCTTCCAACAAGGTCACTATGAAAGCACAAAAATCTTGTGTAACATGGAGTTAGGGAGAGCAGCCTTGACAACCTCAAAAGTATCCTTGTTAGAGTGACTAAGCTCAATTTTAGATCTAAAATCATCCCAAGGAAACCAATCCTTGGTAGTACGAGAAAAGAAATCAGTGATGCATCGCACACCTTTGTGAAAGAATCTCAATGCATGAATCCAAGGAACCTGCACAAGCAGGGAACCCTAGTAGGTGATAACAGGTGATCATCGAACATTCATTTGGTTGATGGAGAAACCATGCCAAAATCTCAATTTATTTTATCTAATCCAAGGCTTAACACTCTCCCAAGATTTCGAAATGCTCCTAATGACGAAGGATCTTGACACTTTGATAGACACAGGGCCAACAAGGAGGGAAGGAAACCCCATTTCCTTCCAACTCTTACGCCCAAAAGGGGAAACTTCACTAATATAGCATCGGATGAGAATCTTCTAGGCCTCATTGCCCATGAGGGCTTTGATGACCCACTTAACACAGAGGACCCAACCTTGATGTTGGATATTGAGAATGCCAAGCCCACCATGGCTTCTAGGAAGATAATAATACTTCCAAGTAATACGGTGGAATCCCGAAGCATCATTGGAAGAGGACCATAAAGTCTTGCAAAAGCTTATCAAGCTTCTTATAGCAATTTTTTTGATGGGACCCAACAAGAAGAATAATAAACATGGGTGGCTACAAGTACTTTAGTACAAATTTGAAATTTACCAGCAAGGGAGAGCTTCTTGGTGGACTATGTAAGTAAGTTTTTGTTCCACCCTGTTAACAACATACTTCCACAACTCTGACATCAAATTGTTAAAGGCAAAAGGGATACCTAAAAAATAAAATATTTCCTCCTCTTGGATGATCTTCCATTGATATTGATTAAGCTAGTACGACATTGGGTCGAGAGATTGCCTATAACATTGGGTCTTTCTCCATTGAATGGAGGATCCAGAAGCCAAACAAAAAGTGTCCAAGCAAGAAAGCATTTATTGAATGACATTTTATTCCTCAATAAGAGTGATAAAATATTCATTAGCAAAATAACCATTGATCAACTAAGTCTCACCTCCAGGGAGATAAATTCCTCGAATAGATCCATACATGGTGAGCTAGTAAATAGCCAAACCCTTCAAAATCAAGGACATAAAGGGATGGTGCTAATGGGTAGCCTTGTCTAATGGAACGAAAGAGACTAATGACTGAGGACTTATTTCTTTTAATGAACAAAACAACCAAAGCCTTAGCAAACAATATTTCCATAATACTAATGAAGTAGGGCCCAAAACCAAGAGCTTTAAGCACGGCTAGAATGAATGACCAATCAATCTTATCATAGGTTTTCTCAAAGTCAATTTTAATGAACACAAATTGTTGGTTAGAATTATGAGCCTGCTCCATGCCTTCCCAGATAACAATAATATTATCAAGGATGAACCTGCCTCGAAAGAAGCTAGTTTGCTCTAAGTGCACGATAATAGGAAGGATATGATGGATGTGTAAAGCCAAGGCTTTGGCAATGATCTTATAAAAAACATTAAGGAGAGTAATAGGTCTCCAATTGGTGATGATTTTAGGATCACCAACCTTGGGGATAAATTTAATAATCCCTTGATTAATACTAGGGCCCAAAGAACCCTTAGAGAAGGCCTCTGATAGACTTTTAGAAGATCAAACACAATAGTGTCCCAAAGGGATTTGTAGAATTTACAAGGGAAGCCATCGAGACCAGGGGATTTATCATTAGCCATATGAGAAAGAGCTTCCTCCAAATACTTCAAAGAGAGGGTATTTTCATAGGCAACTCTTTAAGACTTAGAAAGTTGCTATAGGACAACAGAAAGGTAGGATTTAAGGGCATGGTCATGTTGTGGAGAGCGGCCTTGAGTTGTAAACACAGTTTAGTAATGTTCTTCAAAAACCAAAAGAATATTAGGAAGATTAGAAACACACTTTCCATTAATGTTAAGGGTTTTAATTCCTAAAAATTGATTGCGAGGATGCAAGCACTAAAAGAACTCCTTGGTAACCTTGTCTCCAAATTTGAGCCTGTTAGGACCCTGAAGGTTCTAACTTAGTTTTCAATAAATAATAAATAAAATAACATAAAAAAGAATCGCCTTTAGGGTTGAATCGCTTTTGCACTGATAGGGGGGTCCCTCCAATGGTTTGAATATATGTTTTAAATTTCATCGATGATTTCAAATGATAAATTTGTACAATGCTTTATACCTATTCTAGGGTTGTGAGTGAAAGGATACAATGCTAAGCCTAAAACCCTAATGTTATAATATAATAATTAATTTATAATTAATTATTATATTACTTACTATATAACCTTAGTATATGGATTTTATATTATTATTAATAAATAATTAGAGTTAAGATCTAGGATCCTAACAAACCACCCCTCGTAAAAACAACTTTATCCTCAAAGCTGAAAAATTTGAAAAAATAGTCTTTTAAAGCATCGTCTCTTGGATGGCTCACTTTGTAAGGTAGATGGCAGCTTGACGGACTTGTTCTTCCATATCGTCGAAAGTATTTAGAATAGTTTCTGGAAGTTCACAATCTTTTATAGGCTTAAGAATACCACTTATATCCTTTTCCTTTAATTTTATAGTTCGAGGAGAGTCATCAGTTGTTGATTAGACATACGGCTCACTTTTGTTTTGATAAAATGATAATGGAGAAGAAAAATGTGGCTTATAGCTTATTGTATTTATTTTGAATCAAAGACAATCATAAAATAGGTCAATAATGGTTATTTTGTATGGTCCAATTGGTGTCTTCTACTATGCTAGATGGGTGAAATTGATGCTTCTGTCTGAATATTGGTAATTTACTAAAAGTTTTGTTCTAATGTCAAAGTCAGTTCAACCTGCGGTGAAGAGTAAATACGTTGAACTGTAACGTGTGTTGGGAGTATGTGCGTTACTCTCGAGTGATGATGGTGTGTTTCATTATCTTTTAACCTTGTCGGTCAGATCAGTGCCTTAACCTTACGAAGTAGACGTGCAGTAGTGTTTAGGTTTAATATCAAATAATCTAAATATGCGTTATTGTACTTTACGAATGGTCATCCGCAATAGTCTACTAACGGATAGGTAACCTTTACCATTGAACACAATAAATGCATGAACGTACTTCTTGTATTGAAGGAGTATGAATAGACGCCATAATAGACATTTGGATCTTATCTCCTTATAAAGGATTAAGGGGCTATTTGGAAGTTTATGCGGTCGTTATGTTTACCATAGGTAAGATGTAACAATTATTATAAAATTATGTGAACGTTGTCTACGAATATCAACGTCTAGAAACCATCATAGAATACGGAGGTACATTCATTATTAAAGACTCCTAAATACACCTCGATTAGATAGCGTTCGCGTGCCATGATATGTTGTGATTATTATATTATGATATATCTCACTTAGATTATGAATGGGATATCCTTTCATTAGACTATTGTTGAACGTATTTTTTTTAATTCTAAATTCCTTGTTGATTAAATGCCATGAACAACAAGTAGATCTCTCTTCTTCTTACTCCGCCCAGTCTCTAGCCATGCATTTGGGAGGTGCGTTGATTAGACTGAACAAGTGATTTAAAATCGTAGATTACGTGATTGATATTGGGTTGTTCAACTATGCTTGGAATTTTTGCCATACATATCTACATTATACTTGTCATACTCTTTGTCAATGTTGTCAATGGGATAGCAGGTTTAAAAGTGCAAGTCCTTGGTCCCATTTTGTGGATTCCTCACCCCCTATTAACATCGAGTTTGGGCATGTGTGTGGGGCTGGCCCTCTTGCTTTCTAACCGGTTAATGTGATGATGCAAGTCTAATAACATATTCCATGATTGAAATTTCGTTTCCACGTTAATACCTATCTATCTACCTGAAAGCATATCTAAGCATATCTCACTTCTTCTCGAAGGATATCTAACACGACTGCGACGGCCCTGGGATTATATGCATAGTTGTTTATAATGAGATATTTTAGTATGTCGAACCTGTGATAGAATGAGGGCTCGGCTACAATATTTTTTAAAGCAAACAATGTCTTTCTCGCTTGCTCTGCATCAGGCACACATAACATGAATTCCTACACACTTTTAGTGTAGGAATAGTCGCTTTTAAACAAAAAAGTTTTAGGAATAGTGGTCTCTGTTTGAAACTTCAGCATTTTTCATGGTGACGGAGATCTCGCAACCAAAAATAGTGCAGGTTAGCCTTGTTCACATCGTTTAGGCGGTAAACACTACTCTCCTCTGTGCTGTAGGACTTTCGTTGGAAATTTTTTTTTTTTTTTTTTTTATGTTAGCAATCTTGATCTCAAGATTTAAACTTGTCATTTTAAGTCAAATATTTAAAAATCTAAAAATTGTGCAGGTTTTGGTAGCAGCAGTGGGGCTATTTTTTGACAGTTCATATAAGAAATGGATGAGCTGAGGAAATCGGCAAGCTGTCATGGCGCCTCTTTTGAAATTAGTTGTAAACATGTAGGTGACGGTCATTTAATCGATGAGTGGCTTCTTCAGTTTGATTGTCGCTACCACAGTTTACGTAGCCAAATTTTCTTTGAATTTAAATAATTCTCTTCAGTATTTGATTTTGACCTAATGGATGTGGCTTCCCCACGGTGTAAGTATGTGTGTTCCAGTGCAAAGTTGGTGGTGGGCATATTCAACGATAAAGAGACTTTGAGGAGGAATTTGGTTCATTGTAATACTGAAGAACAAATTGCAGAAGATATCTGATTTTATCTCTTAATTGATTAAACTATCTTCTCTTGAAAATTTCACAACATTTTCTGCATTGTAATCACATATAATATTCTTTGCTCTCTAATATTGTTCGCAGTAGTGTATGATACCTTCCTGGTCAATTGGAGGCTCCAAAATTCATGGAATGTAATGTTCATCATCTATTTTGTAAGGCATGTTATCGAACATTTGACGCATTATGTCTGTGAGCACACATTTGAGTATACGGCAACAAGATCATTTTTCTCCGCACATTTTTTGTAACTCACCCAAGCATATCTAAATGCTTCTGTAATTTTTGATGTCTCACAACTCACTCTAAGATCAATTTTTCTCCAACCTTATTACTAATGTGTTTCAAAAATTGAATAGTGGAAGAAATATAAGAATTCGCACATAATAAGCAAGTTTTGAGTGCATATCGTATAACGAATGCGCATAAGAGACTTAGGAGCCATAGGTCTATGTTGATTTGACAGTCCATTTAGGATAGTAAAAGATAGACGTTTAGTTATCTGCAAAGGACCGCCATAAATGAGCATCATTGAATTAGATTAAATACCCTGCACGAACCAAAGGAGATTGTTGAAACAATAACATTGGGCTCTAGAGTGCTTTCAAGCACAGTGGAACATATAATTCTTCCACTAGATTTTGCAATTTTACGAAAAACACATACAGCAGCTTCCACATCTTTTTCATACAAGATGTGTGTACTGGAAACAGTACAATTAACCGTATTCTTCATTCCTTGAACTAAACCACTACAAAAAAAGACAGTATAAAACAACTCGTTCAGCTGATGCTTTGACACTAAACCAACTCTAAATCCAACTACACCTTTTCCAGATCTTTGCAATATGTTCAACACATCTGAAGTTTCCATGACTTTGCTTTGATCTGGTATAACATGAAGAAATTTTATGTAACTACCAGATAAAAGAGTAGACACAGACTTAATGGCCAACAAGACCACATTATTGGCAATCTTAAACGATTCTGTCAGGTAACTGTCTCCCTTTTGAGCAAAGCATCATTGTTCACCATAATGCTTAAGTTTGAAATTTGTGAAAGCCTGGCAATCAATTTGTCAACTCCTTGTTGACACCTTTGCCATACAAAGCTGAATGGCTTCCTGATGATGCTCACAGCCAATCCATCATTTGACTTTACTGTCTTCAGAATTTTAACAACTGCTTTATCATCTGAACCAACTGTTGTTCCAGCCACAAGAATAATAATACTATCAAAAGACAAGGAGTGTCCTGCTAGTAGATCACTCAGAACTTCACCAATTGCACCCAGACCACAAAGGTAAGAAAGCTATGGTGTATTCAGTGCCCTACAGTAAGCAATTTTAATCCATGATTGGAGAGGAGACCACCACTACATTTTTATGCCAGGAGAGAGAAAAGGAGGTTGCCATGGCGGAGGCCGCTGGTGCACAGTCATGGATATAAACATGGTCTTGAGTGTTTTTGGCATGCTTTCTACCTCTATTAGGTCATCTTTCCAATCACGAGATAGATATTCATAATACCAGTTTGCAATTTTTATTGGCTGCATTCTTGTAAACCCCAAAATCTGTGCATTGTTGTCAAAAAAATCCTTTTCGTCATTCACTTCTCTTAAAATTGAAGAACACAAGCTTATACTAAGAGGGGGGTGAACAATATAGCGCCCACTTTTTACTTTATTTCCAAACCAATATCAATTAGTGTCCTTAATTGCAATAACCAAATATAGCAGTGTGCATTAATGACATAGATAACAATAGTAAGCAAGTGCACAAATCACCACACACAATTGAGACACAAGATTTAACGTGGTTCCCCCAATGTGGGGTAGTCCACAAGATAATCTCCTTATAATATTTTATAAATAAATAGGGATCCTTATCCCAATACAAATGATTACTTTGATATACTCAAAGCTAGGTTGTGGGCTCCACTGATCTGCTCAACTAGGCTATCCACTGATCTGCTCAGCTAGGCTATCCATTGATCTATTCAGCTAAGAAATCCTGATCTGTTCAGCTAGGCAATCCTAATCTGCTCAACTAGGCAATCTTGATCTCTCTTGGGCCCTTCAGCGATTTGTCTAAGCAATCCTATGCTCAGGTGGGCTCTTCACTGATCTGCTCAGCTAGGTAACTGGTGTTGGTATGTTTTTCTGTTTATGTTCTATCTCTTTCACTGCTCACAAATCTGCCTCAATGCCTTCTCACAAGGCTCAAACAATCCTGCTCAAATGCTATCCCAAATCTGTACTCAAGGCCTTCACAAAAAGGCTTAGACAATCCTGCTCAACTGTTGTCCCAAATCTGTACTCAAGTCTGTCCCAAAATGCCTTCTCAAAGGCTCACTCAATCATGCACAAAAGCTACCTCAAATCTTTCCAGAAATTCTATCCCAAAAGCCTTCTCAAACGCTCAATCAATCATGCTCAAGTAGCACTCAAATCTCATCCACAAATCAACGAAGGCAAGGCTCAATGATGAACTCAACAATGAATGGCAATGTATGCTTCAAAGGATGACAACAATGATCCACAATGATCTCAACAATATATGAAAACTACTCTCTCAAATGGATGATAACAATGCTCAACAATGAACTCAACCATGTATGACAAATACTCTCTCAAATGGATAATAACAATGCTCAACAATGAACTCTCAAATATATGGCAAATGAGCTCTCTCAAATGGATGATAACAATGCTCAACAATGAACTCTCAAATATATGGCAAATGAGCTCTCTCAAATGGATGATAACAATGCTCAACAATGAATGACAAATATATGGCAAATGAGCTCTCTAATGAAAACCTCTCCAAGCAATAACAATGAGGACTTTAACCAACCAAGTACAATCTCCACAAGTGATAGCAATAGGTTCTCAATAATATCTTCCTCATGCAATGTCAATAAGCTCTCAAGAAACAAGCACAACTCCCTCAAATAAAGAGCTCTCAAATAGCCAACAATGATCTCCTCAAATGAAAGACAGATGTATCCACAAGTGACTAACAAATGATATCCTCAATGGTCTCAAATAGTGGCAATGTACTCAACAAGTAACCAACAATGGCAAAAACCTCCTCAATAATGGCAACACTCTCAATGAACTCCACTAAAGCAATAATGAACTCAAGCATCAATTTTATCCACAAAATTGATTTTCTAATCCATCCACTTCTTCTTAATAGCCAAGGCACATAATCAAGCAATTTGTCTTCAAATTTCAAAACCTAACTCATGTGCATGTCTTCTAACTCAAGGTGGCAATTAACTAGGTCTCAAGTTCCTAGTTTAATTTCATAATTAAATCATGCACTAGAACATATAACAAGTTCAACACTTTTTCAACCTTATGACTCCCTAATTTTATTAATACATACAACACCTATGCTTTTATTTTTAATTCCACACCTTATAACTCCACATACAACAATCACAAATATTTAACTTCACACCTTATAACTCCCTAAGCACATACATCAATCATTTATTTTTACTAAATACCTTATAACTCTTTAGTTATAATAGAAATGATTTTCAATGCACCAAAACTTTGGCAATATCAAATATTACCATGCGCTAGAGATAAATACCTTTTTACGAAATTCGTAGCCCTTGCAACCTTTGAAATCAATAATGCCTTTGCAAAATTAATGTGCCTTCACCATATTCGAAATCGTTAATGCCTTACAAAAAATAATGTGCCTTCACACCTTTGCGGGAGTCGAACTCTGTTCCTCTCACTTAGCGCTGTGAAGCACTTACCACGTGGGCATTAGCCCACATTGGGATTTAATCCCAAACACCTAACTTTGCTTGCGCTCAAATATGAAAACTCAAATTGCCTTCCTTAGCAAAACACTTTGCCCTTGGCGGGATTCGAACAACGAACCTGCCTTGTGCAAAGTTCATGCGCTACCAACTACGCTATAGGCTCCTACGTGACGTCACTTTCCCGTGTTGTCTCCTTGACCTTGCTCTCAAACAAAATTTATTTTTCTTTATTTCTTCGCTGCTCCCCTTTCGACTCTTCTAAATCATGCACAATTATTCCCGATCTCTTATAAACAAAAGTTTTACCTTTTATTTATATGCACCTCCATGCCTTCGAATGACGTCGATGAATTTTATTAATCTCCCCAACCATTGCACGTCGACGAATAATAAAATTCAACTTTAGACCTTAGAATTATTAAATAAGAATTTAATAATTCACCTCTTAACTTTGAATTGGGATATCTCCTTCATTCTTTTGAATTTGGCCATGAAACTTTTTGCACCTAGGTTTTATTTGAAAAACCTTTTCATCCATCATTATTTTGAGAAGTCTTAGCATAGTGGTTTTAATGAAAAACCCTTTCCAATGGTTTTAATAAAAACCCTTTCCATTGGTTTAAATAAAAAACTTTACCATTGGTTTTAATAAAAACCATTAATATAATATTTAAAAATTAAATATTATATGCCTCTTGTGCCACAAAACCCTGTATACATCCATGCTCTCCAAAATATCATAAATGATTATTTATGAAGTGCTTTTTCCACCAAAACTCAATGTGATCCATGTGACATCAATGATCCATGTGACATCAATGACAACACAAAATAACTCAAATTGCAAACAAAAAATATATTTTTAGGGTTTTGATAAAAAAATTCTTCTTTCTTAGGAAGTATAATTGGTATTTTTTCAAGTTCTATGATTACGGGCTCCTTAAGTTGAAAAAACATTTCACTTGCAATTTCCTTCCTATTTTTTTTCTCTTCTTCTTCACATGCAATTTCTCTTGCTTCCACTTCCATTAGATCATCACTAAACTTATTAATAATGTTTTATATAATGTTTTCGAAATGTTGCACACTAAAAATGTTTTTGAAACGTTGCACACTAAAAATATTTTCTTCTTCCTTAAATTTTTGGTCCCATATGGCTGGATCCATAATGCTCTGATACCAAATGTTAGGACCATAAAGGTTCTAACTTAGTTTTCAATAAATAATAAATAAAATAACATAAAAAAGAATCGTATTTAGGGTTGAATCGCTTTTGCACTGATAGGAGGGTCCCTCCAATGGTTTGAATATATGTTTTTAATTTCATCGATGATTTCAAATGATAACTTTGTACAATGCTTTATAACTATTCTAGGGTTGTGAGTGAAACGATGGAGGTTATGTGGGTAATGGTATCAACCGCTAGGGTAGCCCAGTCGGTCGTCTAGCCTATGATAGAGCATTGTCATGCAGGAGGTTAGAGGTTTAATTTCCTTTGGCAACAATTTTGTTGTGCATTGGTTGATTGGAGATAAGCACAACAAAGGAGATAAATATTTTTGTTGAGCCCTTTGGTTTCGTCGGCTGGGCTAGCTTAGTTGGTCAAAGAGCCGGCGTTAGGGCGCTACGCTTCTAGAGGTTTGGAGATCGAATCTCCTCCGCGGTTTGTTGGGTGTTGCCTTGCAAGGTAAGGGTAAAAATATTTTTTATTTTTTATTAAAGTGGGAAATATAAGGTGTAACGTTATTTTAAAATTGTATTTTGCATGCTATAAAAGGGAGTTATAAGGTATAAGGTTGTTATTTCAAAATTGTATTTTGCATGCTATAAAAGGGAGTTATAAGGTATAAGGTTGTTATTTCAAAGTTGTATTTTGCATGTTATAAAAGGAAAATATAAGAAGTCATTTTGTTGTTATTAAAGCTTTATTTTGTAAGTTTTAAAAGGGATAAATAAGGAGTTATTGTTAAGCTTTATTGTATATGTTTTTTTAAAGAAGTGATAAGGGTTTAAAGTGGTTGATTTGATATTTAAGCAAGAAAAGAAAAAGAGAATTGTTGACCAGATTTGAAAGGCACATACAAAAGGAAAAATCATTTTTGTCAAGGCAGGTTTGGAAAGCTCATGCAAAAAGAAGATCATCATCATTGAGGCAGATTTAGAGGTATAGTGTTCTTTTCTCAAAGTGGTTTTGTTTGAGGAAAATATTTTTGTTGTCATATAGTGGGAGGTATAAGGATTGATTGGATGAGCATTGTTTTGATTGAGATTGAGAGTAAATATGCAAGGGTTATAGATAAGATTTACAAGCAGATTAGTGCATTGTTCATGGTTGATTTTGGGAATAGATGAGCATTGTTTGTATGCAATATTTAGGAATAGATGAGCATTGTTTGTATGCAAAATTTGGGAATCAATGAGCATTATTTGTATGCAATATTTGGGAATAGATAAGCATTGTTTATGTGCAAGACAAGAAAATAATTGAGTAGGTTTGAAGTAGATTTGAATAGGTTTTATGAGCAGGTTTGGAGAAAATTTGAGTAGGTTTTGGAATAGATTTGAGTAGGTTTTGTGAGTAGGTTTTGGAATAGATTTGAGTAGGTTTTGGAGCAGATTTTGTGAGCAGATTTGAGCAGTGTTGTGAGCAGGTTTTGAAGTAGATTAGAACATATTTAAGAGCAAGTTTTGGAGCAAATTTAAGAGCAGGTTTTGGAGCATATTTGAGAGCAGGCTTTGGAGCAAACGAGCAGAGGGGATTGGTGTCTCCTGTGGGTTGGTGCCCACGAACCAACAAAGGGGATTATTGTCTCTTGTGGATTGGTGTCCACGAACCTGAGCAAAGGGGATTGGTGTCTCCCGTGGGTTGGTGCCCACAAATCAACAAAGGGAATTGGTGTCTCATGTGGGTTGGTGCCCACAAACTAGTAGAGATGATTGGTGTCTCTTGTGGGTTGGTACCCACAAACCAACAGAGGGGATTGATGTCTCTTATGTATTGGTGTCCACGAACCTGAGCAGAGGGGATTGGTGTCTCTTGTGGATTGGTGTCCATGAACATGAGCAAAGGGGATTGGTGTCTCCTATGGGTTGGTGCCCATGAACCAATAGAGGGGATTGGTGTCTCCTATGGATTGGTGTCCATAAACTTGAGTAGAGGGGATTGGTGTCTCCTGTGGATTGGTGTCCATGAACCTGAGCAGAGGGGATTGGTGTCTCTTGTGGGTTGGTGCCCATGAACTAGTAGATGGGATTAGTGTCTCTTATGGATTGGTGTCCATGAACTTGAGCAAGGGGATTGGTGTCTCTTGTGGTTTGGTGTCCACGAACATTGTAATAGGGGATTGGTGTCTCTTGTAGGTTTATGCCCACGAAATTTATCATACAAGAAATCAATCATATTGAAGTCCCCATAGAGCAACCAAACAACATGGAGAAGAGAGAGTATCGCCCACCACCATAGCACATAATGATCATTGGCATTATCAGGCGCATAAATGTTGAGCACACCAAGAAGATGGCCATCAATCTCCATCACAACCCAAACAACATGATTAGAAGGGTCACAACCCCAAGAGATCAATTTCGAATGATAAGGTTTTGAAAGACATATTACTGCCCCTCTTTTGCCTATGTCATGCATAGTATAAAAGGTGTGGCCTCGTGGCCAAAGAAAGGAGCAAGTACTTGATAACATACAGTTAGTGACTTTGACTTCATGAAGGCAAAGAATATCAATATTGCTATTTTTTATCTCGAAGTCATCCAGACAAAGAATATGTACTTGTGCATAGGATCTTTCAAACCCTTAACATTCCAAGACATGCACTTCATGAGACACGATCGAGGAGCATTTTTCTTCGAGGACCTCAGAGTCCTCGAAATATGTAAAAGATTCAAAGGTATTTGTGAGAAACCTATTATGGTTTTCATGAAAAAAAATTGTCTGTCATCGCTTCTCCAAATGGATGCTTGAGGTCTCTCTAACTGGACTGTGAGAGCTACGAGGGTTTCGTGAGGGAACTTTGCTATGCAGATTAGGTGGAGAAATAGAGCATTCGCTTGAGGAAACAAACTCTAGCATAGTTGATGGCTTAACCAACTAGGAGTTTTGAATAATTGGGGATTTGTTTTTGTTATTACCAGAGATGTATCTACAGGAAGAGAAACAAAAGTTCCTTCTGTAGAGGTGGCATGAGAGCCCCTTAATTGAGAGCTCGGTTGAGACTCCTTTTTACTAGCTCCCACATAAGATTGCGATCAGTTTCCTTTGTCGTTATTCCTAGTGAAAAATATCCACTCCTCTCCTTCATTAGTGGGAAGGGCAAATTTAATTGTGTTTGAACGTGTTGATGTCTCTACTGAAGCCCGATTTTTGAGAGGACAGTATTTTATCTTGTGAGCAACAAAATGACACCGATAATAGATATTGGGGAGATTGATATAAACCACCCGTTGTTGGAAATGAGTCTCCCCAACCTGATATCAATAGAATCCTTAAGGTCCACTGAGAGATCAATTTCAACACAAATGTGTTTGTATGGTTGCACAACATAGAATTTATATGGCTCCATGCACACAAACTTGCCAATGGGTGCGACAAGTTGTGGCAAAAATGACCAAAGAGGCAAAGGGAGACTCGGGAATTCCACCAAAACGGGGACACACAAGGAATTATCAATAGAAACAGTAAAATTACAATGCCAAGACCGAAGAATTAAAAGGGCATTTATAACATACCAAGGACCTTTGCTCATAACTACAACGACATGCTGCGGATCAACAAACTAAAAATGAAAAAAAAATTTAGTAAGGTTTTGCATATGATCAACTTTTATACTGTATGGTTGCCAGACTTGCTAAATCCATTAACGGATTAGCGAGTCATTGGGAATCCTCCCCAAAAAGTACTCAATCGGGGTGTGACTCTCAAGCTAGTTGTAAGCTTTATCAAAATCCTACATAGGCAGGACTATGTTCGACACTGATTAACTACCTTCAGGATACACTTCTTGGGTTGTTTTACTAGTGCCATAGCTCTCTGCAACTGCAACTTCACTATCTAGTGAAAAATAGCGGTATGAGAAACAACCATTGAAAGGGAAGGAGCCCCCGCTTGAGGCGAAGTAGTTACACAAAATGATAGTGCATGTAGATCTTGGAAGGGCACTAACGATATGGTGGTCGATGGAAGAGCAAACATGCAACAACAACATGTGAGCGAAAAACCCTAAAGCATACTAATTAAGCATCATGATGATTATGCATTAAGATGAAAGAAGATGTTACTAGGTAAAAGGAGAAAAGTGCAAAGCGAGCAAGGATGGTCCTTTATCCTGCTTGCCATGTTCATGTACAAATTTGAGTCAATCATTTTTTTGGTATCAAAGTTAACACATTTCTCAGCTTTTTGATATAAATCTAGCCTTATCCATTTTTTTTTTGTCAACACACAATGCACATCATCATCATGTCGAACAATGCTTTCTGATATAAATTTAACCTTATCCATTTATTTTTTTCTTAATACACAATGCACATCATCGTATCATCATCATGTTGAGTAGTTTTCCATGATATAAATACGAAATTGTATACACGTTGTATAAGCTTGAACCTTGGACCTCCTAAAAAGAGACCAAAGCCCTGCCGTTAGGTTTCACGGACTCACCTAGACCTTATCCATTTATTTAACTTTAAAATAAAGGTGTTTATTATAAATGATTTGATTTTAACTTTCTAAAAAATCTAAGTTCAAACTACTAAAAAAATTGTTTAAAGCTTAATCATCTTAATATGATCTAATGCGATGTAACTTCATTTAAAAATAAAAATATAACAAAATTTCAGTAAGAGTAATATAAAGATGAACTACCCTCTAACACACAAACTTCAAGCCCCTACGAAATACAAGTATAATGAAAATGACGTAAATGGACGACTCAAACAACGGTCTCAGTGAGATTCTAGGAGACACTCCATTAGAAAATCAAGACACCTAATCATTAGACTCCTTTTATCTTAACAATAGTCATGTCTAGAAGAGAATTAGTGAATGGACGACTCAAACAACGGTCTCACTGAGAAAGACACTCAATACTCTTTTCATCTTAATAAGAGTCATGTCTATGTCTAGAAGATAATTAGTTGGGTTCCAATGGAAAGAACCTCCCAACGCTTAGCACTGTTAATTACAGTCATATTCCTAAGGTCACGCCTGAAACCCATATGAAGTGATACCATCCTCGCTTCTCCCGGAATCCCATGTTGCAAAATTAAAATTTTGGCTGGTAATATATCCAGAGCCTTGGCGGGAAAACCTGGCTCGATCTGACACGGACTTGAACATAGATCTGAAATTCACCTTAATCTTCTCCTCTACCATGCAGACCAAGATTATCCACTTGGTTTTGGCCAACATCTAGCCCACCCTGAAGCCAATGGAGGCCTCCTGCATAGAACGGGACAGCACCACCAATTTTCTTCCACCGCAAGGAGAAAATACAAATGCCCATGACGGTGAAATTCCTGCCCAAGAAGATATATTCTACGAGAACAATGAAACGAGCGATGCAGACACCAGCAAGCCCAAGAGGAAAAAAAGAAGGCATAGGGCTCCGAGGTCGTGGAAGGATAAGTGGCAGGAGGCCTACCCCTGGGCTTCCCTCAGACAAATCAATGGAGACGATCAGATGTTCTGCACCTTCTGTGAGGCCTTTGGCAGTACTTCCACAAGGAATGCCTTCAGATTGGAGGGTAGCTGCAATTTCCAGCCCAGTGCTCTGTCCACCCATGAGAACAGCTCTGCCCACAAGAATGCCTGCCTTTCACAGAGAGCTTGGGCCCAGCCAGATGATGCCATCTCATCCGGCATTGACAGGTATGGTGTCTGTCTGTAGAAAGTAATGTAAAGTAGTTTTTAACTTATACAAGGCGATAGGTCATATAAGAAGATTTTTTTGGAAAATGTTATTTGTTCTTTATGTTATTTGATTTTGAGTTCTGAATCCAAGCCATTTTTAGGAGGCTAGGTTTCTAAAATCTTTTACTGGGTCACAAGTTTCTTGGAGCTTCTAGAAACTGTTCAAACAAATTTGGTGTTTAATTTATTTTTTTCCTTTTTCGTGGGGCAAGTTCCCGATATGCTTGAATTTAGCTTTCCAAAATACTCTCTAAAATTCCTTGTTTCATTTTTTGTCTCCTTGAGAGTTTGTGACTCTACTTCAAAGGGCTTTCATTAATATGTGGTGATTATCCTGGTCCCTACCACTTTTTCAGTTTATTTGGTGGATTCATACATTGCCTCGTTGATTGATAAGAAGACTTACGAAAGGGGTTGGTAAGACTCATGATCTATGATTTATTATGAGGTTGGACAAATGATCAGAATCACAGCAGGTATATAATTGAATTAAAGTGAAATGGTTTCATTGTTGGTTCATAGGGACTTTGTACATTTAAAAGGCATGTTGGCCTACATATGATAAAAGAATCAACTTTACCTTTTATAGCATGGCTCCAGAGAAGAGGTTTTCTAAATTTTCTGAAACCTATGGTCCTCAGCGATATGATTTAAAACGAAGGGAGAAAAATAAATCTTAAAGTGCTGTTTTTATGAGATTAGTCCTCTTGCTCGAACTTTCCATCCTAAGCTGTACCTACTTCAGCTTTGATAGAGAAGATTTCAAAGTTAGCTGTGTTGGTCTTAAAACTTTTAAGTGGGACCACCATAGCCTTAGAAAAAGGTGGAGACCATGCTGTAGGAACTTTACCCCGGAGTTGCTTCCCCTTCCTGGCCTATCTGTACAAGTTTCCAAACATCTATATCCAATATGTATTTGTTTCTGCCACATCGGAATGCAATTTTTAGTGCTTTTGATATTTGTGTTTCCGATGTCTCCTAGTACCCATTTCCAATTTTGGGAGCAACATGGATTGCAACGTATTTGTTTCTATCGGATTGGAATGCAATTTTTACCCCATTTGGCATCTGTCTTTGTATGGCTTTGTCTTTAAAATTTTAGTCTCTCTCTATATATATCTTGAATGCAATGCTACAAGGGATTGACTATGGGATTTCTTATTATTGAATTTTGACACTAATGTCTCACACGTTTGATTGAGCAGGTATATGTATTATTTTTTATTAATAGAAGAGAAACTATATTATATTTACATGTTGATTTTACAGTACTTTCCTGTAACGAACAAAAGCTATCAACTTAAATCATTAAATGCAAGAAAAAGATGAATGATGCTCCTAGGCATCCACACAAACTATCAAGATAAGGTCATGTTGATATAATGGATCGGGTGGTTGAAGAGTATAAATACCAAATCCTCAATAATAATTACAAGTTAATTAACCCTTTAGCATAACACATTAGGCATAAGAGGTTAGTAAAGATTAATTGTAACAAGGTTAAACCATAGGCCCATTGGCTAATTACATAAATGAATATTAAATATATCATAAAATGACTGCCTATAGGCTTATATATGATTATGTCATACAACAGTGGCTTTGGCCAATAAAGTCAGATTACACATTTTCAACACCCCACATAATCTGATATGATTGTGACAAGGTTAAACCATGGGCCCATCGGCTAAATACATAAATAAATATTTAACATATCATATAATGATTTATTGTAGTCTTATATATGATTACATCATACAATGGCGGCCTTGGCCAATAAAGTCAGACTATACATTTTCAACACCATACATGATTTGAACTAAGGGCCCAAAGAGAGGAAACATTAATGCCAATCTAATGGGATGATTCACTTTGATAATGGAAGAAACAATTTGAATCTCCCTAGTCATTTAGAAGATTGTCTTCTGTCTTTTGAAACTTTGGCTCAATCTTTTATAGCCTCATGTAACAATTCTTTGAAGTTACCCTTCCCATTTATAGTATTTGCGATTAGGTTTTGACTTCTTTAAAGACTTAGACTTGCCCTTGGGCTGTTGAGCCATAGCTTTTTCCGGTTTGAAATGCTTTGCATGCGTTTGTACTAAAGAAGAAACACCACAATTCTTTATTGCCACCTGAAAGCAAATAAGAAAGAAGAGAACATTGAGCGTTATAGGAACATGTCTCTTTATGTGCATAGGAACAATAGGAATCACTAGTCCAACACTTTGAAAGGGTGAGAAGAGAGATTTGCAAGGATTGTCTTAACATGTTCTACATCATCATTCCCTTTGCCTCTTGAAGATGCAATATCTGCCCCTAAAGCCTTGAATCTCGAAATATAGTCCTTAACATTATTAAAATATGAAATCTTAAGAGAGGAAAGCTCCATCTCCAACCTATTTACAGGAAATCTTGGTGGGATCACTCTTCTTTGTGATATGGAAAAGTATATTGGGTTCAACCAACAAAACAAATATGTAGGCGCTAGTTTTGACGTGCCACCTCAACAAAGAAATAAACTAGTTGGAAATAAAATATGCGTGGAAGTCAAGTACGCATATACCAAAGTTTTGTAATTTGAATAAAGTTGTATGTTGTAATAATGCATGTAATAATGAGTTAAGTAGAGTTATGTGCGAATGTAGTCATGCAAGGGTAGTTATCACCCAGTTTGTCTTGTAGTTAGGAGGTGAGGTGTTGCGAGTGGTAGTTGCTTGTAACTATCGTCCGCATAGTTTAAATAATAGTAGAGAAAATTGGAATCAGATTGGAATCAGGCTAGAGAAAAAATTGGGAAAAGTCGGGAATCGGATAAAATCGGGGAAAAAAAAGCTCGAAGAAAACGCAATTTTTTATTGAAAAAAGTTTTTTTTCATGCATATCACAATGAATTAACATTATGCAAATCAAATATTAATAATGTAAGTGATACAAGCTTAAACTACACATGAAAGTGGTAAGTGATACAAGTTTAAAGCCTTAAACTACACATGAAAGTGACAAAACATATCTTAAATAAATAAATTTTTGTGTCCAAAATTCAAATATTCTTGTGTTGCTTATAATAGAAAAAGGTGCAAATTACAAAATGTGTCATGAGTCATGACAAATACAGTGTCTCAAGATCTTTGAATGCCTTCGCCCTTTGCCCTAGCAAAAGCTCTAGTCTCTCTTTGTCGTTGTGTCCATGCCTCTTTTTGTGCCTTGGTTGCTAACACCGGTCAGCACTTGTGTCGGGGATCAAGGGGCAGAGCTCTTCGTCCATACCTTGTCATGATACAGGGTGGGGTCGAGGGGAAGCGTCTTCGTAGGGTTCGGGTTGGGGCCCTAAAATCTCAACAACAAAACCATTAATACCTTCACTATCTAAACTGAATTTTTCAATATACAAGCATACAAACATATCATTTGTGGTTTTAAATATTACTCCTATATACAAGTGTATTGAGCAATAAGTTTGGATTGATAGTTCAACATCTTTTTATGGAGAATTTCATCAGTTAATAATGTATAGCATTGTCGTTGGTGGCTGGATTCCTTCAAACCACAATCCACTTGCTATTAGGATGCCCTAGCGTGTTTGGGTTGGTGTTGGCAGACTCCTTTCTTCCCTTGCAATAGGTAAAATGAAAGACAATCGAAAAAAAAACAATTTTTGGTTAAATCGGCCGTAGCCTCTACGCGTGCGACTGTGGTCAATTTTTTGGAAGAAATCAGGTGATTTTTACAAAAAATCGCCAAAAATCACAAAAAGATCGCCAAATTGGCGATTCTAGGCGATTTGACTCGGGCTAGCCAAAAAATTGCAAAAAAATCGCGACTCAACGATTTAAATTATGATTTTTGCTACTATGGTTTAAATAGACCCCATCATTCAATTGAGTAGGTGCACACATACATTGGGTAGACTCTGTACATGCTAGAGAGAGTACATTGAAGACACAAAGAGTAGATACATTTGCACAGGCATTGCATTGTGTATGCCAAAAGGAGGTATTTTGCACAGGATTAGATAATGTATATATAAGAAGATGTCGACGCAGTTAATTGTACCATCTATCATAAATGCAATATCTATTCATACTTGTTCATAATTTGCTATTGTTTATTATGTGAAATTTGCATGCATTACTGTTGATTGATTGTTGCAATAGATTTAGCTTCAAACGTCATTATCTTACATTTTTTTTCAATATTGTTCCTACAGGGCCGTTTGGTTAGTTACCAGGTCGTTTGTTGCAGTTGCTAGGGTTGTCAATACGAAAGGCAAGCCGTTTGGCTAGTGCTAGCCGTTTGAGAAGAGTGCAGGCCGTTTGATTCTCAAACTGGGCCATTTGGAGAAATAAACAAGGCCTTCAAAGGCAAGGAGATGATGTAGGCCATACAATTGCATCTTTGCAAGTTGTGAATAGTTGTTTGTCAATCCAAATTGTTCCTTTGGTGGAATATCACCATCGTGCTACATTTGGTGTCGTTACCATTTGAAGTTTGAAGTAGTATTGCGTAAAGCTTGGAAATGTGGATGATAGATAATTTACTGCAAGGACGTGGGAGATGTGGACGTGGAAGAACAAGAGATCAACTGACATGTAGGAGCATGAGGATTGCACAGCAACAAGAACGAGAAGAAAGCCGACTTGTTGAACATAAGGACAACTTGAATGTTGTTGACGAAGAATTGCATGCAGGAAGAATATTGACAAAATTTGCTGGTGGAGAGATACAAGTGCCAAAAGTTGAATTGGTTTGGAATCGTCAAGAGGAGGAAAGTTTGGATGAAGAACAAAAGAGGTGGCAAACATTGTTTTTAACAACAAAAGACAAAGTGCAAGGGGAGATGTAGAGAACAAATGAGGTTTGGGTTGAGAATGTTTGCACAAGTAGTGAAGAAAACGCCTACATGGAGCATGCACAAGATGAGGCAGAGCAATTAGTGACCCCAGCACAAGTGCGAGGGAGAGGCCCTAGAGGTGTAGAGGATGGGAGTCTAGCACAAAGGCAACCACAGGAGAGTGTGCTCGAGAGACTTGATTCGATGCTTGTGTATTTGTGAAGGAGATCGCGAGTTGTGGGGGTGCAAAGTAGCGGCCAAAGGTTTTTTGCGAAAGAGCGGTCATTGAACAAAGATTCGTCAAGTGAGGATGAACAAACATCAATGGCTAATGTTGTTGTAGTTGTGGGTAAGCATAAGTGCCTAATGTTCATGGGTGATGGGAAGGAAGACTTAGAATGCCATATTAGAACGTGTGAAACGATATGGAGAGCCAATGGCATAGATGTTGAAGGTTCATGTCTTTGATTGTTTTCAATAACATTGCATGGAATAGTGATGGATTGACACATATAATGAGAAGAACCTTCACAACTTGGGATGCGTTGAAGAATGCATTTAGTAAATAATTTCGATTGCTTTGTGACAATTCAAAGATTATTGGAAAAATCTACTCAACAAAGTAAAAGAAGGATGAGAATATCAAGTTATATGTTACAAAACTTTATCTTCATTAACAAAAATCATTCACCAATATGCAGAAATATCAAATCATTCATCCACAAATAATATCCATAATAACAATCCACAAATGAGACAGAGATAGATAATACCCTTAAGGTAGGGCAACACCAATAATACTCCTTAAGGAAGGAATAACTCCACAAGATCTCCCAAGATGAGAGCACCACTTAGAGAGGGCAAAGTCCCATAAGCCACTTCGTGGGCAAAGATGATTACATATGATTGATCTCCATGATGATTACAATGACAAATATCTCTTCTTTATATACCCATTTTCTAATTCTACTTTGGGGAGCCAACTATTAATATAATATAATATTATAATATAATCAACCTTGGGTTGTGTGTGGCCCATGCCAACCCTTATACAATACAATATCATTTCCCCATATATATATTCCTAGGTACCCTAAGTTACGGAACTATATTCTCATCAACAAAAATCATTCACCAATATGCAGAAATATCAAATCATTCATCCACAAATAATATCCACAATAATAATCCACACAATGAGACAAAGATAGATAATACCCTTAAGGCAGGGCAACACCAATAATACTCCTTAAGGAAGGAATAACTCCACAAGATCTCCCAAGATGAGAGCGCCACTTAGAGAGGGCAAAGTCCCATAAGCCACTTCGTGGCAAAGACGATTACATAAGATTTATCTCCATGATGATTCCAATGAGAAATATCCCTTCTTTATATACCCATCTTCTAATTCTACTTTGGGGAGCCAACTATTAATATAATATAATATTATAATATAATCAACCTTAGGTTATGTGTGGCCCATGCCAACCCTTATACAATATAATATCATTTCCCTATATTTCTATTCCTAGGTACCCTAACATCATATAATCGTTGTTTGAAGGAACTTATTGATAAGATGGAAGCAAAACTAGTAGATTGGTAGCAAAAATGAGGGTTCTTGAATGAATTGTTGCCATGATACAAGAAGAAGATGAAGGTAGTTTCGCCATTTACCTATCAAGAAGCCATTTACCTATCAAGAAGCATTTGATAGAGCGTTGAATTTGGAAAGTGGGAGGAAGACAACCGCAACAAGTGGAAGAAGTGCAAGCCACGATCGAGACAATGGTTCGGATAATGATCGAGATGACTTGAGCATAACAATCCAGGCCATGAGGAAGGACCTAAAGCGTATGATTAATGATGTGAAGGTTGAAAAGAAAAAGGAGTAAAAGGACATATGGTGTTTTGATTACAAATCGGAAGGACACACCAATGTCAATTGTCCTAATATAGCATTTTGCAATATTTGTGAAGTCGTGGGACATGTTGTTGTTGATTGTTCGTTTAATCTTAAAAGCGCTAGACACCAGACTTTGGCGGTGCAGAAAGAGAGTAAGGAAGATAAACCAAGCACTTCAAAGAGTGGACAAAAAGCAACAAGTGCTGGATACCAAAATAACTGCCAAGGAAGGAGACAACCACAACAAGGAAATCGATCCATAGGAGGAGAGGGTTGGTTGTAGTATGATTTGGATGGGAGCCAATGATCTAGTGTTGAAGATGTCAAGAGTGGGGGACACTTCGCATGCAACTATCAAATTGCCCTAGCAAGAGGGGGCAGTGGAAACAATATAGCAATGATGTGTTGATTGGGTGGACCAAACATCATAAGGAGGTGAATTGCCCAAAGAAAGTACAAGTAACTCAAAGATTGTCAATTTTATTGACATTGAGAAACCTCCACAGGACCAAAAACAGGAGAAACATGTGCTAGTAGTAAAACGAGCAAATGTGAAGAAGGAAGAGTAGTATTCGAACCTTGCTAAAGAGGAGAAATGGCAAGAAGCACATGTTCAAATTGAAGAAGAGACGAAAAAGACCAATTAGGAAAGATTGCTCCAAGAAAAGAAATTGAAGGAACCCATCAAGATTAAAGAAGAGAACATAATAATGAACCTCGTTGTTGCACAAGTATTGAATACAAGTATTGAAGTGAAAGTATCCAGTTTACTAGGCATAGTACCGAAGCTATATGCAACGGTAGGAGAGATTGTGTAGACAAGAAGAGTGTAGGAGTTGCAACGCCAACTGGAAGCAACACGAATAAGGAAGGATCAATGAGTTATCTCCCTAAGAAACAGTGGGAGACAACGCTGGTCCGGGTATCTGAAGAAGGTAGAAACACATCGAGAGTTGTCACTGAAAAGGCAATGGAACCTACCTCGGATCTCATAATAAATGGGACAACAAAAAATGAAGTGATGCAGGGTCTCAACTTCACCCAAGGAGCAAAACAAGCAAATCCGCTCCTCCATCGGAAGATGGTGATCTGAGTCAATCCGGAGTTGGTGAGAACACACCCTGAGTTGCTCAATAGTGATCCGAAGACTATGCATTGTGTGTCGCTGAAGGTATTGTGGAGGAACTATTCTGCCCTCTTGTATCCGTAAGAAGTGCTCATGGTAGAAAGACAGATTGGGGGAAAGAGGGGCAACAGGAGAGATCCATGTGCATCCGGTGTACTTGGAGACTAACATCCTTCCGAATCTCGTGGAGCATCTTCTCCTTAGTAAGCCGAGAGGGGGGAGAACCCCCAAAGAATAAAGGGGCAACCTGTCTATCTGTATCTGAATGCTGTCCAGGAGAGTAGAAACCTGAAAATACCAGCTCCTCCGGCCTCCTCGAGAACTCGGAGAGAGTTCCATCGAGGAGCGAAGGGCGAGGTAAGGGTACCGCCTGCAACCCTAAGGGGTGTCTCCGAAAGTACGGATCTTGTGAAGATAACCGATAATCAGGAAGATAATCTCAAGCTGGAGAGGAGAAGCACCAAACTTTGCCAGAATAATAGAACGAGGGACTGTTCCCTTGCAACGAATGAATCGTCGAAGAAAGAGTGTCTGCACTCGTTCAACCCGTGACCACTCAGTCGGGCCAAGACTAGGGCCCCAAACCACTGACCCATAAAACTCAATGTGAATACTCAATGTGAATCAATGTTGGCTTCCCACAACACATTGTTCTTTGATTGCTCACTCCACTTTTTGCAATCAGTTTATCATCAACTTGATCAATATGACCAACATAACCAACATGATCAGCAATCCCTGTCTCCACATTTGTTGGGGGTCAAGGGGCAATGTCCTCTCAAGGTTTGGGGCAATGCCTTGAAACCTCAACCACGAAGCCATTGAAACCTTCATTATTTGAACAAAATTTTTCTCATTTGTACTTTGGTAGCCTTTCCTCAACCCACTTAAGTGTTAGTCTCACAATGACATTGAGAGGGGGGGGTGAATCAGTGTAGCTCTTTAAAACTTAAATCTTCAACTCTTAAAGCCGAAACAATGAAAACTTAAAACCAAATAAAGCAAATATAACAAGATAACATCACACAACATAAGATGTACCGAGGTTCACCGATTTGGCTACTCCTCAAAATGATTGTTTGGACTCCCATCCAAATCCAACCTTTGCAAAGCACCAACTTTACAATCAATTTACCAACACCCACTGGAAGGAGCATCAACCCCCGATTTATCCGCACCAACGGAAAGAACCCCCGATTTATCTCGCACCAACGAAAGGAGCACCAACCCCCGATTTATCCGCACCAACGGAAAGGAGCACCAACCCCCGATTTACCAGCACCAACTGGAAGGAGCACCAACCCCTGATGCCAAGCACCAACTTGGACTTCAATTTTGAAGCTAGAAGATTGACATAAAAATGCCTTCACTTTTACAAGACCCTGACTGGTCTATTGCTTACCCAACATCTCCCCCAAATCACAAAACACACACCTTTATCGCACGCACAAAATAAAATCCCCTTTATAAAATTCTCCAAGCAACACTCCTTTTATAACTATCCTTTCTCTTTGTAACTCCTTCTTTCATATTCTCATATGCCACTTGTCAATTGTAACACCTTCTTTTGTATATATTGAGAAGGCATTTTGTCAAACATGTCACATGCAAAGAATTGACACCATATTCTCCTACCATGACTGTTCGTTTTCTCCTTCATGACTGTTCGCTTTCTCATTCAATGACTGTTCGTTTTCTCCTTCATGACTGTTCGTTTTCTTTTCCCTTGTGCATGCATGCGTTTTGGTTTCCGAAAAGGCTTTTCGTTTCTATTTTGAGGCCCTTCATTTCCTTTTCTCCACATGGGCATGCATCCGCTTCTTTCCATGACTGTTCGTTTTCTCCACATGGGCATGCATCCGCTTCTTTCCATGTGTAACGACCATCTTAAATGATTTCAAATCATTAAAGATTCCTTATGGGTCCACGTCACTATGCAGTCTTCAGTTTCACCATCCTGGTGTTCATCACTAATATCAGACGCACTGTCAACTACTCTGTTCCTTTGGCGAAAATGCAACATGTCGCGATATCGCGACACTTTTGTTTCTCTGCCTGCTTGCCCCTTTTGAGTCGCGAAAATGCGACATGTCGCGATATCGCGACACTTTTGTTTCTCTGCCTACTTACCCTTTTGAGTCGCGAAAATGCGACATGTCGCGATATCGCGACACTTTTGTTTCTCTGCCTCGCTGCCCTTTTTGAGTCGCGAAAATGCGACATGTCGCGATATCGCGACACTTTTGTTTCTCTGCCTGCTTGCCCTTTTTGAGTCGTGAAAATGCGACATGTCGCGATATCGCGACACTTTTTCCTTCTTGCTCTTTCTCTTTGCTTTGGACCGTGAAAATACATGTCGCGATATCGTGACACTTTTTTTTCCTTGCTCTTTCTCTTTGCTTTGGCCCGCGAAAATACATGTTGCGATATCGCGACACTTTTTCTCCTTGCTCTTTCTCTTTGCTTTGGCCCGCGAAAATACATCATGTCGCGATATCGCGACACTTTTTTTTTTCTTTGCGGTGTTTTGCTTTTTCTTTGATCTTTAGCATATGGGCCACTTCGGTCTTCTTGGAAAATATGCAAAAAGGTGGGTAAACATCCTCATAAGCATTTAACATCACTGTACATACTCTGAGTAACCTCTGAACTCCTGTCCACTGCATCAACCAATCTAACTGACTGTGTTGACAACAATGACAATACTGTCGCTGCACCTTGCTCAACATTAAGCAACTTCACCTCAACTCCGAATTACTTCTCTTTTGCTTCAGATGACTACTTCTTGGCCTTTGATGGTCTTGCCTTAGCTTTGACGGACATCCCTCTCCTTGTACATCAGGTCCTTGGACGACACCTTCTTGAACAACAAGTCCTTGTGTGACACCTCGTTGAACGATAGGTCCTTGTAGGACACCTCCTTGAACGATAGGTCTTTGTATGACACCACCTTGTACGATGCCTCCTTGAACTACAGGTCCTCGTACAACACCTCCTTGTATGACAAGCATTTGTACGACAAGCGCTTGTACGCCAGGCATTTGTACTGTTAGGAATAACTCCAAGATTCCACACCTGCAAGAGGAAGCACAATAACAAAAATATAGAACACGAAAACAATAACACAAGTGACACAGAGATTTTACGTGGAAACCTGCAATGTGCAGGGAAAAACCACGGGGCAATGGCAACTTCTCTTCTTATTAATTTCAGCAAAGATTACATTCACGTCCTTGGACGTTTTCAACAACTCAACCTAAATGCAAGGGATCTCATCCCTTTTATAGAGTAGAGGAAGACTCCAAAACTGTTCGTTTCATCTTCCAACGCAAGCCTCCAAAAGATTGTTCGTTTTCGCTCCCAAGACTCTTGGTCTTCCGCATTCCAAGACTGTTCGTCTTCCGCGTATGCGACGTCTACCTAGACGTCCACTGCTTTGGCGTCTTCTTGGCATGACGTTTGGCCTAGACGTTTGGTCCAGACGTCTGGCCCAAACGTCTGCCAGGTCAGACGTCTAGTGGTCATACGAACTTCACACCTAACATTCTCCCACTTGAAGTAAGTATTCAGGAACTCTTTTGCCAAAAGATTTTCATCCAGTGCCAATTGCCCAATTCTGCCCTTGTTACTTTTTCAGCAAGCCCAGAGAAGTTCTGCACCATTCAAACTTCTCTACCTTGACCGACTTTGTATGCATATCTGTAGGATTCACTTCAGTGTCGATTTTCTGCAACAGGATCCTACCTTCTTCCACCACATTTATGATAAAGTGCTACTTGACATCAATGTGTTTCGTGCGATCATGGAATGTTGGATTCTTCACTAACTGAATAGCACTATGGCTATCACAATGCAGCGTAATTTTCTCCTGCATTACCTTGAAGTCACCCAACAATCGCTCTAGCCAAATTGCCTCTTTGCTAGCATGAGTTGCTGCAATGTATTTTGCTTCAGTGGTTGATAAAGCCACGATAGATTACAACTTAGAAGCCCAACTCACCGCTCCTCTAGCAAGGGTGAAGGTATATCCTATAGTGGATTTTCTCCCATCTCTATCTCCACCATAATCAGAATCCACAAAACCTGTAACTTGCAAATTTGCCGATCCAAAGTAAATGCCAACATCCGAAGTGGCTCTTAAATATCCGAATATCCACTTCACCGCATTCCAATGCTCCTTACCGGGATTTGCCATGTATTGGCTGACTACTCCCACCGCTTGGGCAATATCCGGTCCGGTGCTCACCATGGCATACATGAGGTTTCCTACTATTGATGAATACGGTACACGAGACATGCTTGTCCTCTCTCGCTTCCGTTCTAGGACATCGGTTGGAAGACAACTTTAAGTGTGGAAGAAGTGGGGTACTAACTGGTTTAGCATTCCGCATATTGAAGCGCTGCAGAATCTTTTCCACATATGACTTTTGACTTAACCAGATCTTTCTTCCTTTTCTGTCCCTATGTATCTTCATCCCTAAAATTTGGTTTGCTGCTCCTAAATCCTTCATTTCAAATGTCCTAGCCAACTGAGACTTAAGATCAATGATTTTCTTCATGTTGGGGCCTGCAACCAACATATCATCAACATACAACAACAAAATAATAAAATTGCCATCGTCAAACCTCTTGTAGTATGAACAATGGTCAGCTTCACTCCTACTGAAGCCTTGGCTCTTCATGAAGGTGTCAAATTTCCTGTACCACATCATTGGCGCCTGTTTAAACCCGTACAGTGATTTCTTCATCCGCAAACCAAATGCTCTTTGTCTCTTTCTTCATAGCCCTCGGGCTGATCCATATATATCTCTTCCTCGAGATCACCATGCAAGAAAGCAGTCTTTACATCAAGCTGCTCCAGCTTCCAAATCCTGTGCATCTACAAGTGCAAGTAGAACTCCGATAGTAGTCATCTTCACAACTGGAGAGAAAATTTCATTAAAGTCAACACCCGACTTCGCACATAGCCCTTTGCCACCAAGCGAGCTTTATAGCGTTCTAATAGCCCGTTGCTGTTCTTCTTCACTTTGTACACCCACTTGTTTCCAACAGTCTTCTTCCAGGTGGGAGATCCACAAGTTCCCAAGTTTTATTCTTTCGAAGTGCCTCGATTTCCTCCTAAATGGATTTCCTCCACTTTGCTGTATTCTCAGACTCTCTAGCTTCCTGAAATGAACTAGGTTCACCATCATCAGTTAACAAAGCAAAAGAGAATTGATACACATGAGAATACCTTTCCGGACACTTTTGTGGACGCGTAGATCTTCTAACCCAATGATCTCGTCGGTTCTGGCTCTTGGTCTTGTGATCGTTGTGGCTGCTCTACTTCCTGTTCTACTTGTTGTTCTGCATGCTGATCAAAAAGTTCAGCATGTTCATCTTCATAGTCATCTTCACTCAATTCTACTTCAACAGGTACAACATTAGGATTTAGCTGTACCTCCTTCCTTTGCATGGATTTTTCATCAACAATTACATCCCGACTAATAATTACCTTGTGGGCAGTAGGATCCCATAGTCTATACCCCTTCACTATATCTCCATAGTCGAGAAAAACACATTTGCTTGACTTCGGGTCAAGCTTGGACCTTTTTTCTTTGGGTACATGGGCAAACACATCACATCCAAAAGTGTGCAAATGAGAGTAATCAACTGGCTTACAACACCAAACCTCCTCCGGAATCTGTCCATCCAATGCAACCGTAGGTGACCTATTAATAAGATAAACAACTGTATTAACAGCCTTTGCCCAGAACTTTTTCTCCAACATGGCTGCGCTAAGCATGCTTCTTGCACGTTCCATGATTGTGCGATTCATCCGCTCAACCACACCATTTTTTTGTGGAGTGTATGGTACAGTATTTTGGTGCTTAATACCTTCATGCATACAAAATTTATCAAATTCCTTGGAGCAATATTCACCCCCATTATCTAACCTGAGACACAAAATTGACTTGCCCAAACTCTTTTCTACCCGTGCTTTGAACTCCTTAAATTTTCGCAAAGCTTCCGACGACTTCTTTAGAAAATAAACCCACACTCTCCTAGAATAATCATCTATAAAAGTCAGAAAATAGATGGCGCCATTCAAGGACTGAGTGGGGACAGGTCCAAATATATCCGAATGTATAAGTTGCAGAAAATCAGAACTCTTACCAGGACTTGCAGTAAATCGAACCCTCTTCTGTTTACCAAAAATACAGTGCTCACATAAGTCTAAATTGCAAGACTTAATCCCAGAAAGCATACCTCTGTCATGCAGAATTTTCAGGCCTTTTTCACTCATATGGCCTAGGCGTTGATGCCATAGCATTATTGCATCCTGAACAGAAGTTGTCGTCGCTGCATGGTTTGTCACCATATCACCGCATAAACGGTATAAGGTCCCATAAGATTCTCCCTTTGCTACTACGAGAGCTCCTCCGGTAATCTTGCAGTAGTTGTTACAGAAGGTGACAGAATATCCTAGCTTATCCATCATTTTGATTGATAGCAAATTCTTCCTCAAATCGGGCACATGTCACACATCACATAACATCCTTTCTCTACCATCGTCCAACCTGATCCTTATATCCCCTCTTCCCACAATTTCTAAAGGATGATCATCACCCAAATAGACCTTTCCACCATAGTATGGCTGATATTTGTCAAACCAGTCTCTGTGGGGAGACATGTGGAAGGATGCACTTGAGTCCAAAACCCAGGTATATAAAACCGATCTCGTCATTATCGATACTGGAATGCTTCACATGTTGCCGTCTCTCCTGAATCTGCTGCAATGGCTTTAGCTGATGGCTGATTTTGCTTTTCACCATTCTTTAATTGCCAACAATCCTTCTTGGAGTGTCCTGGCTTCCCACAATGCCAGCACTTCCCTTTCTGCTTATGTCCTTTAGACTTAGATTTGGACTGCTTTCTAACTTGTTTACTCCCCTCGAACAATCGACCTCTCACAGATAGGGCTTCATTGGTTGAGGGTTCCAGAGACGTTTTTCGCCTCAACTCTTCAACCAACAAAGCCGCTACCACATCATCAAAATTGAGAGTTCCTGATGATGAATTACTAATGGTCATCACCATATGATCCCAAGTGTCCGAGAGGGAACAAAGTAGGGTGATAGCTATATCTTCATCTATTGAGCAAGGTGCAACGACAATATTGTCATTGTTGTCAACACACTCAGATGGACAGGTTGATGCAGTGGACAGTTGTTCGGAGGTTGTTCGGAGTATGTACAATGATGTTCAATGCTTATGAGGATGTTTTTGATGTTCGGGTGAAGTTGTTACAGGTTGTTCGTGCAAATTTGCAAAAGTTGAAAAAATCGTCAAGAAGTTGTCAAAAAATTGCAAAAGTCATCACGGGCACAGTTGGACAGGATGGATCAGTTTGGAACATGCCAACATGTCAGGAAACAGTCCAGAACAGCGTTGGAGGTGTCAACACAGTGTTTGGATTGATCGGTGACGTTTCCGGTATCTTGGCGGATGATTTGGCAAGTGGTTGTACAGGCCGAAAAAGGGCAGTTTTGTCAGAAGCACTGCGAGCAAACCGAGAAGAATTTGATAGCGAAATTCGAACTGGAGGTGGTCGTTATCTTCAAGAACATGTGTTCCAAATTTCCACCAAAACGGAGAAACGAGGCGAATGTTACAAGCGTTGCAAGACTGTCACAAAAACGCTCTTTTTGGAAAAAGTGTGTCAGCAGCAGTTTTTGTGGAGGTGGTACAAGCGAACCGTAAGGAGTTATGCAACGAGATTCGGACTGGATGTAGTCAGCATTGCAGAGATTCTACGTTTCAAATTTCAGAGAAAACAGAGTTACGAGGTGAGAGTTATGATTGTTGCAAAAACGGTACAGGTCACTTTTATGTCAATTTGTTCCACTTGTGCAAAATCCTTCAGTTGGCCGTTTCGACCTTGCAGAGTCGCCATAGTTTCGGTTTCAGTGTTGTTACACCTTCAAGGCATCAAATAGAGCATCTTTCATTTTTGGTTTGAGGTGTCACGTGGCTCCAAGTAAGAGAACGAGTAAGGTGTCAATTCTTTGCATGTGACGTGTTTGACGAAATGCCTTCTCAAAATAAAAAAAGGAAGTTATATTGTTTTAAGAAGCTTCATTAAAGAAAATATTTTTAAAATTGAAAAGGGAAAAAGAATGCAAGTGTGTGCTTTTTAAGTGACAAGGGATTTTATTGAAAAGTGGGGACTTTATTTTGTGAAGAGAGAAGTGTGTGTGGAGAAAAATAAAGAGTGAAAATCCGTGATTTTTGGAGAGTGGTGAAAAACGTCACTTCAGTATTTTGGGCATAACTTTCTCATATGATATCCATTTTGGCTGAAATTTTGAGAGGAGTTCGTAGACAAAGTGTTGCACAATACCCAAAAAGCGTTTAGCAATTGGCAGAACGAGCTAAGAGAACAATCATTTTTTTTGTGAGAAGAGAAGATTCAAATTCTGAGTAATGCAGAGAGAGGGATGTTATACTGGGTGAAATAGAAAGTTTTAGATTTTGAGCTTACAGACCATAGAGGGTTCTGGTTTCAGTGAAGACATTCATATATGTCATTTTATTATCAATATCAAAATCAAGTGGGTGCTTGGTAGAGGGGTTGGTGCTCCTTTCTGTTGGTGCAGATAAATCAGGGGTTGGTGCTCCTTCCAATGGGTGCTGGTAAATTGATTGTAAAGTTGGTGCTTTGCAAAGGCTGGATTTGGATGGGAGTCCAAACAATCATTTTTGGGGATGTAGCCAAATCGGTGAACCTCGGTACATCTTGTGTTGTGTGATGTTCTCTTGTTATACTTGCTTTATTTGGTTTTATGTTTTCATTGTTTTGGCTTTGAGTGTTGAAGATTTAAGTTTTAAAGAGCTACACTGATTCACCCCCCTCTCAGTGTCATTGTGAGACTAACAATTGGTATCGGAGCGAGGTTCCTGAACAGGCTTAACCGGCTAGGGTGATCTTGGAAGTGACACAATGGCAGGTGGTGAAGGCTTCTCATCAAACAAAGCACCATTGTTTGACGGAACTAATTACGCATTTTGGAGACTCAGGATGCAGACATATCTTTGTGCTTTGGGATACGACATTTGGGATTCAGTAGATAGTGGATACACAATACCCACCACTTCTCCAACCGATGTTGCCGGTAAGAAACTGTTTGAGAATGACTCAAAAGCAAAGAATGCTATCATGTGTGGATTAGTGGACAACGAACTGGTAAAGATTATGGGTTGTAAAACGGCAAAGGAAATATGGGACAAACTGAAGAGCATTCATGAAGGAGACGTTAAGATCAAGGAGGCCAAGTTACAAACACATCGAGCTCAGTTTGAAGTATTAAAGATGAATGACGATGAGAATATAGAGGCATATATGCTGAGAGTTAATGAAGTCATTAATGCGATTAGAGGACTCGACGAGGAAATCAAAGATTCTGTCATCGTGAAAAAGGTATTAAGATCCCTTCCCCAAAGATTTGATTCTAAAGTTTCAGCTATAGAAGAAGCTAAAGATCTAAATTCTTTTAGTATGGATGAGATGCATGGTTCTTTGACCGCATATGAGATGAGAATAGGAAAATCTAAACCCACAGACAGAGAAGCTGCTTTTAAAGCCCATAAAAATATGAAAGCAAAACAAGAATCCGAGGAAGAAGAGACATCAGATGAAATGGAAGCAAACTTTGTTCAAAAACTAAAAAGGGGAAAAGGAAAATACAGAGGAAAGTTACCGTTTAAATGTTTCAACTGTGGAGGCGTTGGGCATTTTGCAGCTAAATGTCCACTTAATGAGAAGAACAGAAGTGATGAAGGATCGCACGAAGAAAGAAGTGACTGGAAGAAAAAAACAAATTTCAGAAAAGGCAACTTCAAGAAGAAAAGTTTCATCTCCAAGAATGTCATTTCATCAAAAGATAGCTCCAGTGAGGATTCTGAAAAGGAAACAGGTGAAGCTCTTTTCATGGCACTCAAAGAAGAAAAACCAAAAAAGAACAGGAATGTGATGAAGAAGAAATTGACGCAGAAGTGAATTTGGAAGAGGAACTAATTGCAGCTCTAGATGAATTGAAGATAGAAAGAAAAAAGAATAAGAAAATTTCAAGAAAGCTTGAGGATGCAAATGAAATCATAACAAATTTGAAAGTACAGATAGAAGAATCCAAGAAAATCTCCGAAGATCTCGAAGTGCAAATAACCATGAAAATAGATTATTGCAACAAGCTAGAAGAAGAGATTGTTGGTTTAAGAATGCAACTAGAAGAGATGAATCAGAAAATTAGTTGTTATCACAAACGTGAAGAAAGTTCTATGAAGTTGGATAAGATCATAAATAACCAAAAGACTACAGGCATCAAATTTGGTTTGGGTTTTGATGAAGGAGAATCGTCAAATGGATCAAAGGCCATAAATGAAGAATCCACAAAGAATGAAGAGAAGAAACAAGTTGATCAAGCAAAAATGAATCATGCAAAGGAAAGCAATAATGCAAGGCACGAAAGGAGAATTGACAATGATGGCTTCACCAATGTCACACATCAAAGAAGAAGAAGATTTATGGCTCCTACGACAACATGGCAAAGACCACCACCCAGGTTCAATCATCTCTTTTCTGGTTACTGTTTTAAATGCAATGGTTATGGACATAAGATCTTAGATTGCAAGTATAATGTAGGACCAAGGAATTTTACCAATAGAAATGTTTTTTCACCTTTGATGGATTATGCAATAGAATGTTATAACTGTCATAATTTTGGGCATATTGCAAGAAATTGTCGAAGTACATTTGCATCAAATCAATTTCAGGGAAGAAAATTTCAGCCAAATGGAATAAGACAAAATAGAAAATTTCCGAAAAACATGCACAAGCTACTGAAAAAGAAAAGCCAAAACAAGAGCCCAAAATTGTAATCAAACCTGAGTGGAAAGAAAAAGAGCGACCTAAGGAAGAAAAGGAATCCTTGATCGTACAGACGACATTTAAAGCGCAGAATAAATCCGCACCATGGATACTTGATAGTGGATGCTCCAATCATATGACAGGTGACAAACAAAAATTTGAGAAGTTGCAACAATATGAAGGTGGTTCAATAAAGTTTGGAAACAATGATGGAGCTAAGATAGTTGGCAGAGGTTCAGTTAAGATTAGTGACGGAAAAATCAGGTCAAAAGAAGTCTTGTTTGTGGTTGGTCTCAAGCATAACTTGTTGAGCGTAAGTCAGATTTGTGATAGAGGTCATGAAGTGATCTTTAAGAAGCAAGGTTGTGAAGTCGGAAAGGCAAACAATGGGAAGTTGATAGCAACTGGATCAAGGACATCCGGAAACCCGTACACTCTCTCAGAGACTTCAGAAGGAGCTTGCTTGATTGGACAGGAAGAAGAGAATTGGTTGTGGCACAAGAGGCTCGGTCATATCGGCTTTGACAATCTAGTAAAAATCAGCTCAAAGAAAGCAAGTGAGAGATATTCCCACCATTGGCAAACCATCAAATAGCATTTGTGCTTCATGTCAAAAGGGGAAGCAAACTAGAGTCTCATTTAAAACAAAAGAGTACTACACAAGCAAACCTTTGGAACTAGTACATACCGATTTATGTGGACCCATGAGAACGCAAAGCATAAACGGTGACAAATATTTCATGTTGTGTATAGATGACTATTCCAGGATGACATGGGTACTATTTTTGAAGCATAAATCAGAAGCTTTTGAGATGTTCAAGGTTTTCAAAAACCAAGTTGAGAATCAAACAGGAAAAATGATTAAATGTTTAAGGTCATACAGAGGAGGAGAGTTCATTTCAGAGGATTTCACAGAGTATTGTGAAAAATATGGCATTAGGAGACAGTTTTCAGCAGCCAGGACACCTCAACAGAATGGTGTGGTAGAAAGAAAGAATAGGACAATGCAGGAAATGGCACGGACTATGTTGACTGAGAGCAAAGTAGCAGACAGATTTTGGAAAGAGGCAGTCCATACTGCGGTATACATCCAAAATAGGTGCATGTTGAGGACGCATGAAAGCAAAACTCCTTATGAGTTGTGGTTCGGTAAAAAGGCAACAACAAGATACTTTAAAGTTTTTGGCAAGCAAGTGTTACATCAAAAGAACTGAAGAAAACCTTGGTAAGTTTGAAGATAGAGCGGATGAAGGTATTTTTCTTGGCTATTCGTCAAAAAGCAAAGCTTACAAATGCTACAACAAGAGGCTAAGGAAAATTGTGGATAGTGTCGATGTTAAAGTTGATGAAGGAAGGGAACGAGTAATTAGCTATGAAGAGAACTACCCAATTTATGAAGAGGTCATTGAAGGAGATGAGGAAAAGGAAACGGAAAAGAAACCAAAAATTGACTCAGAGGATTCAAACAGTGATTCAGAAGTGGAAGAAAACAAGAAATTCAAAACAGGTAGTGGCATAAAGATCATCCTAGAGAGCAAATAATTGGAGACCCCACAGTTGGTGTTCAGACAAGAAGAAGATTAGTAAGTAACTACTCTTTATTATCCAACATTGAGCCCAAAAATGTTGCTGACGCAAGCAAAGATGAAAGTTGGGTAAAGGCAATAAATGAAGAATTAGATCAGATCGAGAAAAACAAGACTTGGGAGTTAGTACCAAGACCCGCAAATAAAAATGTAATCGGTACTAAATGGGTCTTTCAGAACAAATTGAATGAAGACGGACAGGTAGTCATGAACAAAGCAAGATTGGTATGCAAAGGCTATGCACAAGTTGAAGGTATTGACTTTGAGGAAACCTTTGCACTTGTGGCCAGACTAGAGGCAATTAGAATGTTTCTGGCTTTAGCAGTTTACAAGAATTTCAAAGTTTATCAAATGGATGTGAAATCAGCATTTTTGAATGGGAAACTTGAAGAAGAGGTTTATATTGAGCAGCCAGATGGTTTCCAACTTGGTGATGATCCCAACTTGGTTTGCAAGTTGAAGAAAGCGTTATATGGCTTAAAACAGGCACCCCGAGCATGGTATGCAAGGCTAGACAATTATCTTACTCAGCAAGGGTTCAAGAAAGGTATGGTGGATAGTAATTTGTATGTCAAAACAAAAAATGGTCATCATATTGTTCTTGTTGTATACGTAGATGATATCATATTTGGCAACAGAAAAGATGAGTTGTGTAAAGATTTAGCAAATAAGATGCAGAAAGAATTTGAAATGTCAATGATTGGTGAACTTTCGTATTTCCTCGGATTGCAAGTTAATCAAAAGGAGAAGGGCATATTTATTTCTCAAATTAAATATGTGAAAGAGATGCTGAAAAAGTTCACAATGGAGGATTGTAAGCCAGCTTAGCACTCCCATGACGACAAAGTGCAAGTTGAGCAAGGATGACAAATCTCCACATGTTGATCAAACTATGTATAGATCTATGATTGGGAGCTTATAGTACTTGATAGCTACCAGACCAGATATTTTGTAGGCAGTATGCATGGTAGCACGATTTCAAGCTAGTCCCAAGGAGACTCATGTGACAATAGTGAAGAGGATTCTTCGGTACCTCAAGGGTACTATGGAGTATGGGTTATGGTATCCGAAAGGTAAGGACTTCACCCTTATTGCGTATTCAGATGCAGATTGGGCAGGATGTGTAGATGACAGGAAGAGTACCAGTGGAGGTGCATTCTATCTTGGAGACATGTTGGTCGCGTGGCACAGTAAGAAACAGGATCGGTCTCCTTATCCACAAAGAGGCAGAATACATTGCAACGACAATGTGTTGTACGCAGTGTTATAGATGAAACAAACTCTGAAGGATCTTGGCATTAATTTTAGTGAGCCGATTTCAGTTAAGTGCGATAACACCAGTGCCATCAACATCTCAAAGAATCCGGTTATGCATTCTCGCACCAAACCATTGCCCAAGGAAGTCTTTGAGTACCTTCGCAAGAAATTGGGAGTGGTCACACTTCCCAAGAATTGACTAGCTATTGGGGCCACATTCTCAGGGGGAGCATTTGTGTATTTGTTTATCTTTTTGCTCATGTTTGTGATTTTTGCCAAGTGTAATAATTTTTGCCTGAGAATGTTGTGCATGGACTCAGGGGGAGTTTGCAACAGCCCTTTGGTCTTGTTGTCAAAGGGGGAGAAGAGTTACAGGAAATTGTGCGTGTGTTGCCAACAATTCCAAAGGGGGAGATTGTTGAGCAAGGTGCAGCGATAGTATTGTCATTGTTGTCAACACACTCAGATGGACACAAGTTGATGCAGTGGATAGTTGTTCGAAGGTTGTTCGAGTATGTCACAGTGATGTTCAATGCTTATGAGGATGTTTTTGATGTTCGGGTGAAGTTGTTACAAGTTGTTCGTGCAAATTTGCAAAAGTTGAAAAAATCGTCAAGAAGTTGTCAAAAAATTGCAAAAGTCGTCACGGCGCAGTTGGACAGATGGATCAGTTTGGAACATGCCAACATGTCAGAAACAGTCTAGAATAGCGTTGGAGGTGTCAAAATAGTGTTTGGATTGATCGGTGACGTTTTCGGTATCTTGGCGGATGATTTGGCAAGTGGTTGTACAGGCCGAAAAAGGGTAGTTTTGTAAGAAGCACTGCGAGCAAACCGAGAAGAATTTGATAGCAAAATTGAACTGGAGGTGGTCGTTATCTTCAAGAACATGTGTTCCAAATTTCCACCAAAAGGGAGAAACGAGGCGAATGTTACAAGCGTTGCAAGACTGTCACAAAAACGCTCTTTTTGGAAAAAGTGTGTCACAGCAGCTTTCGTGGAGGTGGTACAAGTGAACCGTAAGGAGTTATGCAGTGAGATTCGGACTGGATGTAGTCAGCATTGCAGAGATTCTACGTTTCAAATTTCAGAGAAAACAGAGTTACGAGGTGAGAGTTATGATTGTTGCAAAAACGGTACAGTTCACTTTTATGTCAATTTGTTCCACTTGTGCAAAATCCTTCAGTTGGCCGTTTCGACCTTGCAGAGTCGCCATAGTTTCGGTTTCAATGTTGTTACACCTTCAAGGCATCAAATAGAGTATCTTTCATTTTTGGTTTGAGGTGTCACGTGGCTCCGAAGTAAGAGAACGAGTAAGGTGTCAATTCTTTGCATGTGACGTGTTTGACGAAATGCCTTCTAAAAATTAAAAAAAGGAAGTTATATTGTTTTAAGAAGCTTCATTAAAGAAAATCTTTTTAAAATTGAAAAGGGAAAAAGAATGCAAGTGTGTGCTTTTTAAGTGACAAGGGATTTTATTGAAAAGTGGGGACTTTATTTTGTGAAGAGAGAAGTGTGTGTGGAGAAAAATAAAGAGTGAAAATCCGTGATTTTTGGAGTGTGGTGAAAAACGTCACTTCAGCATTTTGGGCATAACTTTCTCATATGATATCCATTTTGGTTGAAATTTTGAGAGGAGTTCGCAGACAAAGTGTTGCACAATACCCAAAAAGCATTTAGCAATTGGCAGAACGAGCTAAGAGAACAATCAGTTTTTTTTGTGAGAAGAGAAGATTCAAATTCTGAGTAATGCAGAGAGAGGGATGTTATACTCGGTGAAATAGAAAGTTTTAGATTTTGAGCTTACAGACCATAGAGGGTTCTGGTTTCAATGAAGACATTCATATATGTCATTTTATTATCAATATCAAAATCAAGTGGGTGCTTGGTAGAGGGGTTGGTGCTCCTTCTAGTGGGTGCTGGTAAATTGATTGTAAAGTTGGTGCTTTGCAAAGGCTGGATTTGGATGGGAGTCCAAACAGTCATTTTTGGGGATGTAGCCAAATCGGTGAACCTCGGTACATTTTGTGTTGTGTGATGTTCTCTTGTTATATTTGCTTTATTTGGTTTTATGTTTTCATTGTTATGGCTTTGATTGTTGAAGATTTAAGTTTTAAAGAGCTACACTGATTCACCCCCCCTCTCAGTGTCATTGTGAGACTAACATCATCGTCCATCTTCACATTAACTGAAACCAGTTTACTGATCAGAGTATTAAACTCATTCAAATGATCTACCACGGATGAACTTTCCTTCATTTTCAAGCTATAAAGCTGCTTTTTCAGAAAAACCTTGTTAGTTGCTGTTTTTGTTTCATACAACTTTTCAAGCTTTTGCCAAAGGGATTCCGCGGTCTTTTCTTCAGCTACACTGAACAAGACGGAGTCTGCTAGGCGGAGACGGATTGTAGAGACCGCCTTCTTGTCAAGCGTTACCCACTCCTCATCTTTCATGCTGCTTGGTTTACTCGCGACCCCTTTCAAGGCTTGCGCTTGGTCATTATGAACCAACAAATCCTCCACCTTCATCTTCCATAGAGTGAAGTTCCTGCCATCAAATTTCTCAATCTCGAACTTGGTTACACAATTTGTCATTGTTGCAGCTCCCACTCGCACAAAACCTTAGCTCTGATACCAGATGTTAGGAAAAACTCCAAGATTCCACACCTGCAAGAGGAAGCACAATAACAAAAATATAGAACACGGAAACAATAACACAAGTGACACAAAGATTTTACGTGGAAACCTGCAATGTGCAGGAAAAACCACGGGGCAATGGCAACTTCTCTTCTTATTAATTTCAGCAAAGATTACATTCACGTCCTTGGACGTTTTCAACAACTCAACCTAACCTAAATGCAAGGGATCTCATCCCTTTTATAGAGCAGAGGAAGACTCCAAAATTGTTCGTTTCATCTTCCAACGCAAGCCTCCAAAAGACTGTTCGTTTCCGCTCCCAAGACTGTTGGTCTTCTGCATTCCAAGACTGTTGGTCTTCCGCGCATCGACGTCTACCTAGACGTCCATCGCTTGGCGTCTTCTTGGCATGACGTCTGGCCTAGACGTCTGCCAACCCAGACATCTGCCAGACCAGACGTTTGGCAGCCTAGACGTCTGGCCCAGACAGCGCAGACGTCTGCCAGTCTAGACGTTTGGCAGCGCAGACGTCTGACTTAGACATCTGCCAGTCCAGACGTTTGGTAGCCCAAACGTATGGCCTAGACGTCTGCCAGGTCAGACGTCTAGTGGCCATACGGACTTCACACCTAACATGTACGAGAAGTGCTTGTACGGTAACTCTCGTCGCCAATGCTTGTATGGTAACTCTCGTCGGCAATGCTTGTACGGCAACTCTCGTCGGCAATGCTTTTATGGTAAGTCTCGTCGGCAATGCTTATACGGTAACTCTCGTCGGCAATGCTTGTACGGTAACTCTCGTTAGCAATGCTTGTAGAACTCTCGTTAGCAATGCTTGTACGATAACTCTCATCAACAATGCTTGTACGGTAACTCTGGTCGGCAATGCTTGTACGACAACTCTGTGACATTCAACTTGTACGACAACTCTGTGACATTCAACTTGTACGACAGTTTTTCAAACGACACTTCCTCAAACAATAGCTCATCATACGACCTTGGAACTTCCAAACGACCTTGCTCTAGACAGCTAGACGTTGAACACTCTCTCACTTCATCGTTTGTAGCATTCACTCCGTCGTCTGCATCACTTACTTCCTCGTTTGCATTAACCACTTTGGTAAATTCTTGTGCAACTTCAACTATTTGTTGGATTTTTGCCTCTTCAATTGCAATCAAGTTCACCTCCTCTACTTCTAGACTAGGGTTGTGACTCTTCTTCGGTGCTTCGAACTCTGTATGCATCATGGGTTAATATTGACTCGCAACACTTTGACATTCATGTACGAAATTCTCCCACAAATGGCATCGCTGACATTGTACCATTGGTTTGTTGTCAATATCATACTCAATTCTGCGTCTTCTAGTTCTCCCACAATTGTCACAAACTGTATCACCAATAGCATCCCCCTTGGTACAATCTCCCTTTTTGTTGCATATATCTGTAGTGATGATCTTGCACTCTCCAAGTCACACTCATCCTCGAAGTCATCATTCTTCTCTTTGGAGTCACTTCCTTCCTTGACTTCTCGACCCCAACACTTGAATGATGAACTACTCTCATGCCCAAAATCATCACTCTCATTGTTAGAGTCACTCTCCACATCAGAGTCACTTTCATCCTCAGGGTCACTCTCGTCTACATTAACATGACCCTAACACTTTAGTGATGTTTTTGCATCACTTTTGAAGTTTGAGGCCTGCTCCAAGGCCTCTTCGTATGACGTCGGAGGGACCACCTTGATATTTTTTTTTGTATGTAGAAAGAAGTCCCTTTATGAACCACCTCCTCTTTAATGCATCTAATGGGTCTTCCTCCAGAAGGATAAAGAATCAACTCAACCTTTGATTGTATGAACGAATAGGCTCTCATGTTGTTTTATTCTATAAATTTCAACAATGATCGCATTGTCATTGTGGAACAACCGGAATTCTTTCACGAATGCATTGCGCAACTCTTCCCATGTTTGGTACTTGCCCTTTGGCAATCTCATGTACCAGTCCATTACGACTCCACGAAATGTTGCAGGAAATAACCTCCTCTAATCTGTCATTATTTTGCCCAATCGCTCTCCACATTGTGAGGCAGATTCTTTAATGCCTGACTGGGTCTTTTGTCGCTTCTCCATGAAACATTAGACACTTACATGATATGCTCAAATTGGCCTTTATTGTGGTAGGTTGACTTAACCTTGGTGGTGGTTGGTGGTGGTTGTTCACGTATTTCTCCTTTATCACGCACGTCATTAGGCGCACCACCTTGCAATTCCTCTTGTGCCGCACTCGTCTTGTGCACCATGAAACGTGCCATCCTGTAGTTGCTCCGATATTAGACTCTTGTCTTGCTGACCATTGAGCATACCAACTTGCAGGTGTTTCAATGACAGGCTCCTGCCTCGCTCACCATCGAGCACACCAACCTGTAGTTGCTCTGATGTTGGACTCTTGTCTTGATCACTATTAAGGACACCAACCTACAGTTGCTCTAGTGTTGGATTCTTGTCTCACACACTATTTGACACATTATCTCGCATTTGCATCGATGTTGGACTCCCGTCGTCCTCATCATTGGACATATTAACTTGCAATTGCTTTAGTGCCAACAATCTTCGTTGGCATGCAATTCCTCATCGACACCTTTTGACAACTCCTACAATACCTTGCTTGTATGACCCTTAAGTGTATTTGTACGACATTTTGCCATCTTGTTGTACACACCCTTTTCTTGTACAATGTGTGTCACACACACCATTGTCTTGTACGACGAATTGTCATTCGATGCTACGCACTTGTATGATGATGGGCTTACGTGCTGTGTTTGTACGATGGTCTGTCGTACAAGGCTCGTCACCTGTACAATGATTTGCACTTGTGCGACATGCCTCATCTGTACAATAGTTTGTCGTACAAATCCCATTTTGTATGGCAGTGCCTTTCATTTGTATGACAATTTGCCATACAATTGCCATTTGTATGATGATTTGTTGTTCGTCCTTCACTTGCATGTCAATCTGCCTTGCCTTCTCTCTTATGTGTGCTTGTCGTATCTGTCTCATTGTGCGACCCTTCATGAGCTTCAACAAACAAGTTTGCTTCTTCATCTACATTGTAATCTGCTTCATCCGGCTTATTCTACGAATAGGACGACCTGCCCTTTTCCAGACTATTACACCTTCCTGGTACTTTGCTCATCACAACTCCATCTTACCAAGATTGACCCAACTTTGTGTAGGTAACGTCTTTAGGATGTAGAAATGAAATTAAACATACTTTCTCACATCTTCGTGGTAATTTATCTGTCATCTACCACTTCAAGTTACACATAGTGCTAGTTTGCTCTTAAACAACAACAACGACACCAAATGTAGAACAACGATTTGTATTCCAACTTTTGGAGGAACAATTTGAATGACAAATTTAATAATCAGCCAAAACTTGTCACTTTTATTGCAATCACAACAGTTGCTTGTGTGGCAATATCACTTGTACGACAACATCACTTGTATGACAACACTTGGTCTCCAACTTTCACCTTGCATCCGAATTTTGAAATGAACAATACAAAACCTATCTACTACAGGAATCAACAATGACAACACATGTAGTATACATACAATAACAATAGCAGATGATAAATGAATATGAGCATATCTTGTATTAACAATAGCCTGTACAGTTAACTACGTACATCATCTTCTTACATATACATTGCAATGTTTGTGTGGAATATCTCCTTCCAACACCTACATGCTTCAGCCAACAACCACCAGCCAGCCTCTCGACAACATCCACACACTTTGGCCTTCAACACAATTCCAACCATATGAATGAATGAGGGAAGGGTCTTATTTATACAACTAAGAGGTAGTTGCATCCTCCAACTACTCGACACCTCATCATTTTCCTAAATTACATCTAACATGCATTTGACTTACATTTACATTTCATTTCGTGAGTCACTTTATGACTTAATCGTACATAACATTACACATTATCATATGAAATATTACATTGACTTTATTAATTATACATACGCACATTTCATCAAACACTTTGCGTACAAACTACAAATAACACAAAATGGCAAAACTTATTTACTAATTATGCAAACATATCAATTTGCCTGCCTTCAACTGGCAAGAGGGCATATGAGGCTAGATGCAATGGTGAGGAAAGTGCTTCTGGCAAGGCTATGGTGGTCCATCGTGTATCGCGATGCGAAGGAGTTCGTAAGGGTATGTGATATGTGCTAAAGAGCTGGGAGATCGTTGTGAAGGGACTTTATGCCATTGCACATATCTTAACTGCAAGGGTTGTTTGAGAGATGGGGTTTTGATTTTGTGGGTGTAGACAACGGTGAGTGCTTTCTTGGGACGAGGGAATGATAGAGCTTAGGGGAAGAAGGAATGTCAATCTTGACTGAAGGACATGATATTATGGCTATGTTGTTTATCACCCAGACGACGTATACTAGATGGCTAACTATCAGGATTGATTGAGTAGGACAGATAACGAGTCACTACTGACTTATGATGGATTATCCCTGACGGACGTACTAGGACAAATGATTGATTTAGGTTGTTGATAGACGGATTAGTCTCAGACGGGTTGTCCAGACGGAATATTGAAGGTCTAGATAACAACTTTGGATAAGCTAGATAGATGGGTTATAACGGATAAGCCAAACGGATGGCTTATGATGGATAAGCCATACAGATGGCTTATAACGGCTCTTGTACGTCAGTTTCCTGCAATCAGTTACTTGCAAGTCCTCGAGCTCTTCCTTGGGCGCTCCTTCCTGCAACTCTACACAATGCATATACACAACACAAGCCTGATACAAGACTACTCCATAACATTCATCACGAAGATAATTGCAACACAAGACAATTCTTCACGCAATGAATCTGCACAACAGTGGATCACCTCTCATTAATATGTGTATATGTATTCATTATTACAAAAATGAAAGGGGGTTTGTATTTATAGGGTGGTTTTGGTGGTTGCTGTAGCCAACCAAGCCCCAACGTCACCAATTGTCCTTTCGTTACAACACTTAACTAATTAGTCTGGAAGTAATTTGCCTATAACTAATCAGTCCTTAACACATCAGTATGGGACTAACTAATCAGTCTGTAACTGTTGGTTACGAATCTGCCATGAGGAAAGGATTTTGGGTTAACGCGCCCAGATTCGCCCACCAGCATGAAAGGCCGGAAGGAAGAGATGCCTTCCGAGCCAATCTCCGGAGAAGGCCGGCTCCTTGGGGGGGGGTTTTCTGATTTAAGCTAAGAGTACAGGAAAGAGATAAATGTACAGAAAGGGACAAATGTACAGAAAGAAATTACAAATATGTCCAGATGTTGGTGGGGGGGAACTAACAGTACGGGAACATACCAATTACCGCTACTTACTGCATTATAAACATAGAGCATGCCAGGAACTGCAAAAACTATGTGTACTTCCGATACTCATGCAGTGTATGCACAGCTCCAATGATCCCCTAGCAAACATTCCCTACAAGGAACTAACAGCATGGCAATGCACCGGTTTACAGAGATACGCACACTAACATGAGTAGAAAGCGAGACTTAGAGATATCGAGAACCGGGTATATGTGTTTATGTAGAGAATTTAACCGCACGGCTCAATGGCTCCCTAACGGACATTCCCTACAAGGAACTAACAGTACGGGATCGCATCAGTCACCAGATACGGACCAGCAACAAAACACATAACTGATGGAACTGCTACCATATCTATTCTATATATGCTTTAAATCAATGAAATACAGAGGGTGCTTTAAACAAGCAATGCTAGAGGGACTTGCTCACCAAATGCTGAAATGAATCAACAAGCCGTGACAGGTTAGCCTAAGGCATATAATGAAAGACAGCATAAAAGAATAAAGACAGCAGAACAGAACCAGGCATACAGATTATATTCATAAGCAGAAGCACGGTTACAATAAGCACAGTAGTTCCCTAACAGACATTCCCCTTTCCACCCTTTACAACGAATTCACGATGGGCTTTTATAGCCCGAGTCCCTCCCGTTACATTAATGGGCACAAGGTCCCAGTCAAACATAAGCTGACAAAAGCGGCGAAGGAGCTGCAAATGCTGACCTTTTGTCGGACCGGACTGTACCCGCAGCATGGTCTTCCTGGAAGCTGGACAGCTACATGGCGGTGCGCTGGGCAGGACTTCAATCTGGCAGTGATGCGGGTAGCTGGAGCAGGTAGAACCTCGGATCAGCTTTGAATGAGGCTACGGCATAGGCGGTGCAGCCCATGCTTGTCCTTACGCTTGGCACGTTTCGGCTCTAATCCCGAAGGCTGGACACTTGTCGGATGATGGATGATCTTTGTTTGACACGTGTACGCCTTGGAGGGCGATCTGTCCATCTTCGCTTGGGATCGGAGCACCTCGGGATGCGCGGGCGGAACGTAGTGCGGTCGGGAAGGCCTTCATGCCTTGGTCAAATTCCGGGTTTGTTCCCCTCTGCGCTTGTCAGGGCGCACTCCGACTTCGGTGTGAAGTCGGAATGCGCATAGGCGAAAACTGATGTCTGCCGCCGTACGGACTTGCTCCAGCACTTGATTTCTCTTTTGTCAGCCTGCCAGTCTGCCAGTTACAAGGTGCGCCCAGAAGAGGGGCGAAGTGCGAACTCGCACCAAAGCGTGCGCGCCAACGGGCGAGTGCGACTTCGCACCAAAACTGGGCGAAGTGCGAACTTCGCACCCAGACTTAGCCATTTTTCAGGTGACTTGCTGGAAGTTGAAAAATTAACCTGGGGACTCCAAGAAAGGGGGGGAAAGAAAGAGAATGCGGGAAAGAAAAGGAAAGGGAGAGAAGAAGGAAGGAAAATGGAGGAAGAGGGAAAAGAAGAGCAACACTGTTACAACACTGAAGACATTGCACCCCGTGCAAAATGTGACAACATTTCTGGCGGCTCGCGGGGTGTCGAGCTCGCCTCGGCGCAAAGAATCCATGCCTTCATCCTTTGGGTGCAGAGGAACTTGCCTCCCCTGCCTTTTGCTGCTCTAGTTGTTCTCCTTGCGGCAACTGTTCTTCAGATTCATCTTTGTCAGTTGCCTCCTCAGAGTCGCCTTCCGAAAACTCTCCATCTCGTGCTTCTGCCTCGCAGATGCGAGTGTATGCCTCCTTGGCTGGGCGCCAAGCTTCTGCTTCAAACGGCCGGCGGTCAGCTGCATCTTCTAATGCTGCGTGGAAAGCAGCGACCGCGTGCAGGTCGATGGTGAGGTATCTTTTCTCTAACTCCTGGAAGTAGGAGCTGATCTTGGAATATTTGACCACCATCTGAGTGACCTGACTGTCTTGAATTGGCTCAGTCCAGCTATCAATGTCAACTGTATCTGCTTCGAAGGACTGCCAATTCTTTTTTACCCGATCTAGGGTAAGAAGCTCGCCATTTTCAACAAAACCTGGGCACCCAAGTTCTGAAAGAGCGTGAAAGGGGGCCAAACAAATGTCTCTTTCATGCGTGAATGCGTCTAGCATTCGTCTGGCCACTCTCACCTCTTCAAATTTTTTGAAATATTTGTGCAAGGTCACCCTTGCACCTGCCCATTCTGCAACGAATGAGGACACGGGAGAAAAATGGAGGCCGTTGCGCTCGCGCTCCGAAGATTTACCGCCGAGTCCAGCCATTGCTTCGCCTGGCGCTCGGCCTCCTCTACCACAGGCTTTCCCTGGGCAGAAACTTCTTGAATTCTGGATGCGAAATCCAGAACTGCCATCGCCTTGAAGGTGTGGGGCTTGCATTCCCGCAGCAAACCAGCCCGCATCTCCTTAACCTTTGTCTTTGAAAAGGCCGTCGCTTGAGATGCTCTCTCTGCAAGTTGCGACTGCGCTTGCTTCAAAGACTCCTGGAGCTGAGAAATCTGCTCAGAGGCTGCTTTCTTTTCGGTTGCGGCTTGTTGTTGAGAAGCGGCCAGCTGGGCTTTGAGTTCATCTGTTTCTTGCCGCGCCGCTTCCAGCTGCTCAGTGGACCTAGACAGGTCCTCTTCAAGCTGCCTTACTTTATCCTGCAACCCGAAAAGCTCTTCCTGCTCCTCCAGACTTTTGACAAAGAGACTGTCAGCTTTGCGCATTATCGACTGAATCTGATACTGCTTGTTAATGTCGTCAAAGCTTTTCTCCTTTGTCTGGAGCTCATAGTCCGCCCTGGTCATTTCCCGGAGAGGTTTCTTTACTTTCGGGATTATTTTCTCTGTTGTAATCACTCTCCTCCCGAAATCATACTTTGCGCGTTTTGCCGGGGCGGCTATCTCTTCATGTCTCCTCCGCTTCAGGTCCTGGAGGAAAGAGACAGAATACTCTACAGCCCTCGTTGCCAGAGGCAAGTCGTCTGTATTCTGGAGGTCGTCCATGAAATCTGGTTCCCCCAGCCTAGGGTTTTCCTGAGACGTCTCTCCTGCGGGGATGGGACCAGGAGGAACCGGACAGACCTTGGAAGAATCGGCCGCTTGTGGGGGCGACCGGGAAATGGAGATGGGAGTGGCTGATACTGCAAGGGTTTGAAGCGGCTGAGAAGGTGGATGTGACGGTGAACGGACGGTCTCAGCACTGACTTCAGGCGAAGGGTTTGGAGTTGTGCTCAGAGAAAGAGAGACGTTAGGGTTCTGAGCAAACTGATCGAAAGAATGGGGGCCGCTAGAAGGACGCGGAGACGGGGAGGGGGATGCGGCCATGACTTGCTCGGATTGAGCGGGAGATGGAGTGGGAGTAGGACTTGGTGAGACTAAAGAGACAGGGGCAGCAAACGTACTGCGGGCTCCGCTTCGAGCCGATGCCGGATGGATGTCTTCGCTTACGGTCTCGGCGGGCGGCTTGGGACTGCCCGGAGGAGCGCCTCTGCGGCGGCGGGACGCGGCTGCGGCTCTGCAGCCGGTTGCTTGCACTATCGAGGCTAGGTCGCTGATTTTCTCAACTCTCCTCCGCTTCTTTTCTTCTGGAATAACGGTTGGATCAGGGGAAGGAGATGAAGCAGGTGCAGCAGGCGTTGAGGCTCCCACGGTGAACTTGTACCGGGGTTTGACTTGCAGAAGGTCTGCCGCAACCGGTCTGCTCTGTGGCGGTGCTGGCGCTTTTCGTGCCTGAGGGACTGCCTCGGGCGCTGCTTCGACTAACTCTTTCGCCTTCTGAGGCGCCGCCTTGGAAGCCACGGGCTGCATTGGATTTGCCTGGAAGTCTGCTGGGCCCACGCTGGTAGTTGCCGAAGTGTACAACTGTTTGGGAGGAGACCCTCCTTTATAATCTTCAAAGGGACCTCGGGGAACGTAACCTTGATATGCGAACGGCCGCCAGCTGTCATGATGCTGGTCATAGAGAACCGAAAAGTCGTCATCTACGGCCAGGTTTCTCCTTGTTGATTTGTCGTCTTTGCGTGCGGCATCTCATCTTCCAGCATTCAGTGATCTTTTCTTTAGACCAGTTAAGGCCTGCTATCTTGGATAGAAATTTTTTGAATCCTGGAGATGAGAAATGGTGGTCCGGGTTTCGCTTGGGGTCATATGTCACCTCCTCGCAGTAAAAATCCTGCCAGGGAGGAGAAGCTTCCATCAATTCTATTTCCCAGTCAAGATCCACATGAACCACATCGCACCTATCTTCGGTTATATCTGCCCGGGGGCAGAGATGCGCAAACTTTCCCCTTATTCCATACGGGTCATACTTCCAGTATTGTGGCAACAAAACCAGGCCAAATCGGGAAAGCTCTTGCTCTAGGTAGACATGCTGTCCTACCTCAAAAATCTCAACATTTGCCCAGGAAAGAGGGTATTGAAAAATCTGTCCTCTCTTTTTTCCTAGGCCGAACTCCTCTTCAACATAGTCCATTTGTCGGGCAACCTCCATCCCGAGCAGGTGCTCAGAGCACCAATAGGGCAGCAAATGGGGTTTGCCCTTGAATCCGTAGATTCTGACCACAATCCCTTGCGTCAGCCTGAAAACGTCCCCGAGCTTCTGATTTATCAAAGCGCTCGTCATTTCTCTCGGGGGACGGGGGATCTCGCTTTCGGTGAAGACTGACATGACGAATCCCAGAAAGTTGATGTTAAACTTGTAGTAGGACCCTTTCCGGTATAAGTCATCCGTCCAGTTATAGACGGGCTGTGGTTCTCCCCTCTCGTTGACCTTCTTCAGGTTCAGGATCGGCATTTGGGGATGCAGATGGTACAAACAAAGCCAGGCTAGAACAGAACTGAAACGAAAGTCGGTGGACTGCTTCTTCTGAATCTTGAACAGGCTGGAATGAATGGCATATGCCAGCCAGTCTGCCCAGTCGAAGGAGATGGGACGCTTCCCACTTCTCTGTGCTGCTGGCTCGTAGGATTCTCCACATAGGAGACATTCTGCCAGCGCTAGCTGGTACGGCTGTACCAGCTCATCAGAATCGCAGCCAAGAATAGATGCCAAAATAGTGTACAAGTACTTGCTCTGAAACTGTGTCAAGGGCATGGGGCCAGTTGGCCACTGTCCAGCCGCAAGCGGGGCGTTCAGCTACGAATTGAGGAAATCCCTCATCCGTTTGGTTGGCATGAAACGTCCCTCCTGCTCGCCCAAATTTATCTTTACGAGAATGGCGTTGGAGTCATACTCCAACCACCGAGGCGAAAGCCAGTTGGACGATCTCCTGCGCAGGTGCGAACAAGGGTTTACCGCTGGAGCTGCAAATTTGCCGGGTAGGCTGGTGCCGTAGTGTCGACAATTAGGTCTACCGACTACGGGCATTGGTGGAGTGGAGGGCACAAGAATTTGAGCAGATTGGATTTGTACGCCGCTCCGAAATGGTGGGAGGGCGAAACTTTGTCTGCCTAGCTCTCCACATTTGCCCGCAGCTTCGCCAGGCTCATCGAAAAGGAGCCGTCCTTGTATCCCGACAAATAATTCACCGGAGGTGGTGGGGCTTGCCCACGCTGTACTTTCTTCGTCCGGGACTTTGACCTTTTTTCTGGCGGGGTTTCACTCCTGAAAACGCCCGGCCGCGGTAACTCCTTTGGTTCGCCACTTTCGCTGGACTGCGCTGACACTGGCATCTTTCCTTTGTCCATCTCTCCGAATCAGCAATAATTGCAAGTTCAAGACGTCTGCAGCAGATTTCGCTGTCACACGAATAATTTGCCTTTGTCAGAGGAATAATCTGCATAGTCCGGAATGTTTAAAAACATCTGACCCCCTTTTCTAGATAAAGACGAGCGCCATAAATGTCGCGCAGGAGGGGGTAGGTCGGCTGAGTTAAGGTTCTTAGATGGTCGCGCGGGAGAATGTTTGGAAAAAGTGCGCTCCGGCAGACGTGCCAAGCTTCTTTTGTTGCACCTTCGTTGAGGAACGTGCAATCATTAATTCTGTCTCGAGTGCTGCACCATGGCTGACGTCGCTGCCACCAACCGGGCACACTGCTCAAGGAAGGACCATTGGTGCGGAAACCTATTTTGGAATGGTTGCAACGCGCCTTGGGCCCAGCTTGGGACCTTTTTGAATATTTTATTCGTTTTTTAAACTTCACGCAAGCTGGCACGGATTACAAGGCGGGGTCGGACTTCGCCCAAAGTTGGGCGCGTCCCGACTTCGCCGGCGAAGTCGGACTTCGCCCGAATTTCGAGCGAAGTTCGAACTTCGCGTGAAGCGCGCGCTGCATTGTTCCTCCTTTTCTTCGTTGTGCTCAAGGGGTGAGCGCGTTCTGGTTTCCTTGCCACCTTTGGACTTTGGCCAGCACTTAAACTCTTTTTTGCTCTTTAGACTGAATTTGGCTGCGCAGCGCGTGCGTCGAGGCGGGTTCGGACTTCGCCCGAATTTGGGGCGAAGTGCGAACTTCGCGCAGTGCGTACTTCGCACGGAAAGAGTGCGGAGTGCGTACTTCGCACGGAAGCCGGCCGAAGTCGGACTTCGCGCGCGAAGTCAGTCTTCGCTCAGGGCTAAGCGGAGCTTGTCTTTTGTGTGCTTTAGCATTCTCCCTTGATCGGACTTCGCTATTTGGCTGGGCCGAAGTCCGACTTCGCTGCGAAGTCGGGCTTCGGCCAACACTTAGTCAATTTTTTTCTTTTCTTTTCCCTGCATTCTTTGCTTATTTTCTTCCTTTGCACAGCCGAACTTCGCCCTTCCTGAGGGGCGATGACAGACTTCGCTGCGAAGTCTGTCTCTCTCCCATGCCACAGTTAAGCTCAAATAAGAATAAAAACAACTTAAAAGCTGAAAACTGGAAACTGTACATGCTGGGAAATAAAAAGCATAAGGAAATTTTTTTACAAGGGCCACTCGGGCGCCTTCAACGACGGTAAAGTTTCAAGTGGAACCCGTTAACGGGGATAGGAGGAGGCGACCCTCCATATCCCGCGGTATGTAGGCATTGAACCGGTTCACCGGGCAATACGATAAGGGCCCTCCCAGAGAGCATCAAACTTCCCATGATTACCCGGCTTTGCTTTGTATGAGTCCCACTTCAGCACCAGGTCCCCGATTTCGAAAACTCGGGCAGTGGTGCCTTTGGCAAACCAGCCTTGAGTGGCTGCAATGTGATCCGCGAAGGCCTGGTATGCACTTTCTCTGTCTTCTTCCAACTGCAGGAGTTGGCACAGTCTGTCGTCCACCGGGTCTCCGCTGCTCCTGTCTTCGTCAATCATCCACAGGGCAGGGATCTCGATGTGTGATGGCATGACAGCCTCTTTGCCATAGACGAGCGCATAGGGGGACGTTCTGAGGGATTTCTTGAACGCAACTCTGTCCGCCCATAGCGCCCGGTTCAGGAGCAAGTGCCAAGTCCGCTTGTTTCTTTCAATGGTCCTCCGGAGGATTTTCAGGAGGTTCTTGTTCGTGGACTCGGCAAGGCCATTCCCCTGCGGGTAGTAATTAGAAGACATCTTGTGATAGATGCCAAGTCTGCCGGTGTACTCCGTGAGTACAGCGCCTACAAATCCCGGACCGTTGTCTGTCACAATTGACTCTGGAACCCCGAAGCGGGTAATCAGGCTCTCAATGAACCTGATGACCGTTTCTTGGTCAGCGTTTTTGGTCGGGATCGCCTCTGTCCACCGCGTGAAATAGTCGGTAGCCGTAAGAATGAACTTGTGGCCGGCAGAGGAATTAGGAGAAATCACCCCAATGAAGTCTAGACCCCATTCTTTGGAACGGAGTCTCGGCCTGAATCGGTTGAAGGGGCAGGGGTGCTTTTCTGTTTCGGCCAACAAACCTTTGGCATTGATCACATTTAGCGCAGACCGCATGCGCGTACGCAAGCGAGTGGGCCAATAGTACCCGGCCCTTATTATTTTTAAGGCCGTTGGCCTTGAAGAATGGTGACCCCCAGGCATCCCGGAATGAAATTCTCCAAGGACCCTAGGCTGGTCGGATTTTTTGACGCACCGCAACAGGATGCCGTCAATGTTTCTGAAGTAAAGCCCCTCGGGGCGAAGAGTGTACTTGAGTGCACCCAGCCGAAATCTCCTTCGTTGTGAGGCGTTCAGGTGATCGGGACATCTTCCGGTGCAGAAGAATTTCACCAGTTCATCTGTCCAATCACTCCCCTCCGATAAGGAGTCGGCTAGGTAGATGCGTGTCGCTGTGTCCTCCCACTTACAGGCGGAGATGCCGGCTACAGCGCTTCGGGCCAATTCCTGACACAAGGCTCGGCCTATGATAAGCTTGGTGGGCCGCACTTCGATGTCGAACTCCTGGATCTTGGCAATCCATCCCGCTCTCTTGTGACCCGGTTCTCCTTGCAAAATAAAACTTCGAACATCCGGGTGAATCACAAAGACGGTTGTCTTGCTCTGGGAGACAAAGTGCCTGAACTTTCGGAGGGACTTCATGACAGCATGAACTTGCCGCTCTATAAAATTGTACTTTTCTTCATGCGGCAAGATGACTTGGCTCAGGAACGCTATGGGGCGCTCCTCACCGTCGTCTCCCTTCTGAGTCAGGACTGCGGCGTAACTTTCGGGTTCTCCCACTGCATACAGGATGAAGTCCTTGGAGTAGTCCGGGTTGGTCAACACCGGAGCTTGTGCAATTCGGGCCTTGATCTCCTCGAAGGCTTGCTCTCTCTCATCAGTCCATTCGTAAGGTGTGTCTTTCTTGAGCAGTTCGGCCATGGGCTTGATCACCTGTGCGAAGTCCGGGATGAACTTCCGCACAAAGTTAATCTGACCGAAGAAGGACTGCAGCCCTTTTTTGTCGATGGGGGCTGGCAAGCGAACGAGGGCTTCCGCTCTGTCAGGGTCAATGGCGAGGCCTTCCTCGGAGATAACATGTCCCAGCAGCTTTCCTTCCTTTACCGCGAAGACAGACTTCTTCGGGTTGATAGAAATGCCGAATTCTCGACAACTCTCAAATATCTGCCGTAGGTGCGAAACATGATCTTCTCGTTGGTGAGAGAAAACAGTCATGTCATCAAGGTAGATGACAATGATTTTATTGAGCAGCTCTCGGAAGGCCAAGTCCATGGCCCTTTGGAACGTGGCACCAGCATTGGATAAGCCAAACGGCATGCGCTGATAGGCGAACGTCCCCCACTTCGTGGTAAACGCCGTCTTATGCTGGTCTTCGTCTTTGACCCAAATCCGGTTGTAGCCGGAAAATCCATCTAAAAGTGAAAATCTGCGGGCTCCGGCAACAATATGTAGGATCCGGTCGATTTGGGGAAGCGGATAGTGGTCCCGGAGGGAAGCTCGGTTAAGGTTTACGAAGTCGACACAGAGACGAATGTCGCCATTCTTTTTCCTCACGGGCACCAAATTCGCGACCCAGGATGAATGTTTGATGGGGTAGATGATCTTGGCCTCCAGCATCTTCAAGAGCTCGGTCTTCATCATGGCCTCAATCTTGGGATTCACGGCCCTTTGCTTCTGTCGGAATGGCTTGGCGCCATCCTCTAGCTCAATAGTATGTTGGATGACAGTTCTGTCATACCCCTTCAAATCCTCGTAGCACCAGGCCACGATGTCGGGGAACTCCTGGCACAGTGATCTGATCTGCTCCAGCTCCGCCGACGTGCAGTCTGTTCCGACCTTGATAGTTTTACCAGGTTCAAGTTCCAGGTCAGCATACTGCCTCGGGTCTACTTTGATCCTGTGGGATATTGCTCTGTCATTCTGATCAAAGAGACTCTCTAATGTAATCGGTCCTTTTGGGACGTGATTATTCCGTAACTGTATCAACCCCTCATATTGCTCGTCATCAGGGTCTCTACCTCCGATTACACACACTTCGTTAACCAGGAATGTGACGATTTCCTCGTCACAGCCGAACACTGCCCGGTGGGTGTCCTTATCGAGCACGAAGGCACAGTAGACGGTACGAACCGGCTCGGTTTCTGGACAACGTCTTCAGCCGGAACGTACCTGGCTCCAACAGACGCCAGAATATCGGCGTGCTTGTTTTTCTCACGCGATATTGCTTTGATAGTCAATGAGTCGAACGACTCCATCAGGTCCCATACCCGATTGCGGTACGCTCTGAGATAGTGTTGTCTGGATGCGCACTTGTCCATCACTTGGTGACACACCAGCTCCGAATCTCCGAAAATTTGGAGATGTTTGATTCCGAGCCTCTCCGCTTTTCGCAAACCCAAGCACAGGGCTTCGTATTCTGCCGAGTTATTAGTGCAGCTCCAGGCCAGCCTGTAGGCATAGTCCTTCTGGATTCCGGTTGGAGAAACCAGGAGTACCCTGCACCGGCGCCATTCTTGCATCGCGCGCCGTCAAAGAAAAGCTTCCACAGCTCTCCGGGTGCAGGTCCTACTTCTTTTGCCACTGACACGTCAAGCTTCTCGGGTTGTTTAATGGAGTAGCAGCCCTGCTCTGTCCCGATTACGGCATTAAAGTCCCGCAATGAGAACTCATCTTCGAGTTGCAGCACTTCGAGGGCTTGCTCGGTCAGTTCCACTGTCACCAGTTCTTCCTCTGACAATTGGACCATGCAGTCCATCTCTCCTCCGGGTATCTTGTCTACTAGGAAGGTGGAAGGCTTCTCATTAAAAATTCTCAGTCTCCTTCCTTTGAAGGGCACTTCCATATGTGAGTAGTCTAGAGACAGTACCCGCCCAACTCGCGGTGAACTCCCGAGAGAGACACATGCCGAAGTAAGGCTCCGAGTCGACAATCACGACCTCTTGGATGACTACGATGTCGAGGGCCTTGTGCGGCCGGATAGGGATGTCCTTTATGACACCAAGCTGTCTTGACGGGGGTGCCGTCTAATTGCGGCACGCCTTGGCTGCTACGTGTGTATTCCATCCCGATCTCATCGCGAGACGGCCTTCGGCATCACGGTCGAGGAAGCACCGAGAATCCACCATGCGGTTGTGAACTATGTGCCCTTGCATCCGTAATGACGAGATAAAAGGGTGGCGGCTTTGTTCTTCCCGGTGGTCGAGGCTGTCAAAGGTTGAACCGGGACAGCGAGTCGCATCCGGTTGCCGTTCTTCATATTCTTCAGTGATTCTTGCACGAGATCTACCTGGCCTGGGAGCAGAAGAGCATCGTACATGCTGATTCTTGCGGGAGTTCTCTTCAACTCGTCTACAATGTTGTAGCCCGAGGTACTAGCTCCTTCTGCTGGTTTTGCCGGCTCATACTTCGTCCGTGCTCGTTGGGTGGCCTCAACTCGCTGTCTCTTAGTCAGAGACGGGTACTTCAACTTCTCCTGGGCTTGTTCTTTGGTTTCAGCTGGAGGCTGAGGTACGGGAGCTTTAGCCGGAGTTGGGGCCTTTGCTGGAGGTTTGGCTGGAACAGGAGCAGCCTTTGCCGGAGAAGGCTTGGCGGGAGCTTTATCTTTGGACGCCTTTTCCTGGGCTGTGAAAGGCCACAGCCGCTTGTACGGTGGCAGCCCGCCGGGCTGCGGTTTTTCTCTTCTTGCGTAAACTTGCAAAGGCTTGGCCGCATCCGCAGCCTTCTTTTCTTCCTTGGCGGGCGGCACTAGATTCTCTTCCGGGAGGGCAAAGTTGGCCTCGCCGTCCAAGATCATGTACAGCTCGTCATCTTCTATAGCGCTGCCGGCCAATGTCTGGATGTAGTGTTGGTGCAAAGTGCAGTCTTCCTCGGAATGCGGGTCATTGCACGTAGTGCACCAGTTAACTTGGTCGGGTGGACCAGGCGGATCTTCTATAGCAGCATTTCTCGGAGGCGGACGCCTCTGCGGGCTGATGTTCCGGGGCTTTGTCTTTCGTCAGTGCGGGCGGCGCATAAGGCCTCCTAGGAGCAAGGTCCATCTGGGCCTGCTTCTTCTTCATAGCGGTCATGTCATTGGACATGGCATGGTATCCGGAGGCCAAAGCCCGCACTTCTTGTAGAATCGTGTTTTGGATGCTGTTGTCAGGTGGCGGCAACTGTGCCGGTGGAGGCAATGCGGCCAATGGAGGGGATTAGAATAGGACGCGTATTGTGGCGGAGCGGGAAGTCCTTGGAAAGTGGGGGAGCGGGAGGTGGCGGATGAGGGTAATGCAACTGAGGCGGGCCGTAAGGAGTCACGACCGGCGCCGGATTCCACTGCTGCTGGGGTTGCTGCCCTGATGTGGACGGCGAACCACCAGAAGCAGAAGGATACTGGGATCTGGGGAAGTCGGGATGGATGGGCTCCTGCACTCTGGACGGAAGCCTGCCGATGGAGATAATGTCAGCTTCAGCTTGCTGGGCCGCTTCGTACAGCGCAGGGAACTCATCAATCCGGGCGATCTTCAGCAGCAGGCATATGTCTGAGTTGAAAGACCTCAGATAGTAGTGAGCGGCCATGCCGGCTGAAGGCCGAAGTTCGCGAGGTACCCGTTTCCAGGATCTCGCAAACCTAATGTTAAAATCAGACACCTCCTCTTGAGGATGTCTCTGGATAGCTTGGAACTGATGCAGTAGAGAAGTAGGGTCAGCAGACTCGTTGCATCCTTTTACGAGTCTCCTGGCAAGCTGGGGCCACCCTGTGATGGATCCCTCTGGCAGCGATCTCCACCAGTAGAGAAGCTTTCCCCTCAGGGAAAGGGCCAGCAGACGGGTCTTCACACTTTCATCGGTAATAGTATGCAGTGCGGCCAGGGCAAGGATGTCCTGGATGTGCTCGTACGCCGTCTTACCGTAGCCGTCGTATGTGGGAATGGACTTTAAAGCAGCAGGGGGAACAACTTGTTGTCCGACCAGGGCTAAGGGCCCCGTAGAGTCCACCGCCGGGAAGAGGTCATCGTCATTCGGCTGTTGGGCAGCCATTTCTTCTTCTTCTTCTTCTTCTTCTCCGCCGTCGGTTGTGTACTCAGTGTCGGTACTTTCCGAGGATGCAGGATCTTCTTCTTCCTCGGCTTCTTCTATTTCGTACTCGGCTCCTCCGACTTCAGCTTCGGCTTCTTCTTGGATCTCAGCCTCGGCTTCGTCGAAACGAGCTCGCGGATCAGCCAGCCTGGGGATCTCGCCTCGGCGTTGATGTCCGGTTCGTAGAACTCGGGCGGGCTTCTCGGATTTCTTGCTTGCCACCTTCTCGTGTGCATGAAGGTGACGGGACCGGTCTTCTAGACTCGAGAGGATTTGTTCGTGCGAGTCGCCGGGTGTTCGGATTTGGAACAGCAATGAAGCGAACACCGGTGCTTCGATTCTGTCGGGGGTGAGAAACTTCCTTGTCTCACCGAGAGCTCAGAAACTGTCAGCGCCAGGTGGAGACTGATCATAAAATCTCTCGTCAAATGTGGGACCCGTGTCCCGCCGAGCGTAACGAGGAAAAGCTGTTGCGCCAGGTGAAGACCAAACGGGTACCCTTTCTTTAAAACGTGGGACAAGTGTCCCACCGGGCGTGCCAGAGAAACTGTTGGTTACGAATCTGCCATGAGGAAAGGATTTTGGGTTAACGCGCCCAGATTCGCCCACCAGCATGAAAGGCCGGAAGGAAGAGATGCCTTCCGAGCCAATCTCCGGAGAAGGCCGGCTCCTTGGGGGGGGGTTTTATGATTTAAGCTAAGAGTACAGGAAAGAGATAAATGTACAGAAAGGGACAAATGTACAGAAAGAAATTACAAATATGTCCAGATGTTGGTGGGGGGAACTAACAGTACGGGAACATACCAATTACCGCTACTTACTGCATTATAAACATAGAGCATGCCAGGAACTGCAAAAACTATGTGTACTTCCGATACTCATGCAGTGTATGCACAGCTCCAATGATCCCCTAGCAAACATTCCCTACAAGGAACTAACAGCATGGCAATGCACCGGTTTACCAGATACGTACACTAACATGAGTAGAAAGCGAGACTTAGAGATATCAGAACCAGGTATATGTGTTTATGTAGAGAATTTAACCGCACAGCTCCAATGGCTCCCTAACAGACATTCCCTACAAGGAACTAACGATGACGGGATCGCATCGGTCACCGAGATACGGACCAACAACAAAACACATAACTGATGGAACTGCTACCATATCTATTCTATATATGCTTTAAATCAATGAAATACAGAGGGTGCTTTAAACAAGCAATGCTAGAGGGACCTGCTCACCAAATGCTGAAATGAATCAACAAGCCGTGACAGGTTAGCCTAAGGCATATAATGAAAGACAGCATAAAAGAATAAAGACAGCAGAACAGAACCAGGCATACAGATTATATTCATAAGCAGAAGCACGGTTACAATAAGCACAGTAGTTCCCTAACAGACATTCCCCTTTCCACCCTTTACAATGAATTCACGATGGGCTTTTATAGCCCGAGTCCCTCCCGTTACATTAATGGGCACAAGGTCCCAGTCAAACATAAGCTGACAAAAGCGGCGAAGGAGCTGCAAATGCTGACCTTTTGTCGGACCGGACTGTACCCGCAGCATGGTCTTCCTGGAAGCTGGACAGCTACATGGCGGTGCGCTGGGCAGAACTTCAATCTGGCAGTGATGCGGGTAGCTGGAGCAGGTAGAACCTCAGATCAGCTTTGAATGAGGCTACTGGCACAGGCAGTGCAGCCCATGCTTGTCCTTTTGCTTGGCACGTTTCGGCTCTAATCCCGAAGCTGGACACTTGTCAGATGATGGATGATGCTGTTTGACACGTGTCTGCCTTGGAGGGCAGTCTGTCCATCTTCGCTTGGGATCGGAGCACCTCGGGATGCGCGGGCAGAACGTAGTGCAGTCGGGAAGGCCTTCATGCCTTGGTCAAATTCCGGGTTTGTTCCCTACTGCGCACCTGTCAAGGGCGCACTCCGACTTCGGTGTGAAGTCGGAATGCGCACAGGCGAAAACTGATGTCTGCCGCCGTACGGACTTGCTCCAGCACTTGATTTCTCTTTTGTCAGCCTGCCAGTCTGCCAGTTACAAGGTGCGCCCAGAAGAGGGGCGAAGTGCGTACTTCGCACCAAAACTGGGCGAAGTGCGTACTTCGCACCAAAACTGGGCGAAGTGCGAACTTCGCACCCAGACTTAGCCATTTTTCAGGTGACTTGCTGGAAGTTGAAAAATTAACTGGGGGACTCCAAGAAAGGGGGAAAGAAAGAGAATGCGGGAAAGAAAAGGAAAGGGAGAGAAGAAGGAAGGAAAATGGAGGAAGAGGGAAAAGAAGAGCAGCACTGTTACAATACTGAAGACATTGCACCCCGTGCAAAATGTGACAACAAGAACAAATCAGTCCGGGACTAACTAGTTGGTCCTTAGCAAATTATATAACAATTGATTACACATGTCAATTTGCATTACAAAACAAAGTTATTTGACTTTTCCAATTTCCTACGTAATTACATTGCATTCAATAGACATTTCGTCAAACATTGTGGCATATCATTTCTTTTTGGAACTGTTGTCTACATCTATCCTCCCCTTTAGAGTAGTCGATGTCCTCAACGACTTCCTACGTTGTCTTGTGGGAGTTTTAGCATCCTTTGGTTCAGCAGTCTGGAGTCCTTCCAATTCTTGCACCCGGAGCTTGAAGGCTTCCCATTCATCGTGAAGTCTCTTGGCATAATTGAAATACTTGGCCCATTCTACTCCCATATTGTTGGCCTTGTCTTCCATTTCTTGGAGTTTTGACAACTCCGATTCACATTGAATAAAAATTTCCTTCATTTGCTGCGTTGTCAGGGTTGAGGAAGATGGTTTCCTCTGTTCTAGCTCCTCCTTGAGAGCTGCTTTGTGCTGTTGTGATTGAATCAATTTGCTATGCAATGTCTCCAGTTCATTCTGCTTGGTATTCTCACTATGGATTTTCTAGGCCACTAATTTTGTATTTTGTTGCAGAAGCAACTCCTTGGCTGATTTTTGGCGCAACATTTCTTCTTCCAGGGTCACAATCACTTGCTCCCTCTCACTTAGTTGGATATGAAGGTTCGAGAGTTCATGTTGTTTCTCGTTAATCTGCCGTAGAATGTCTTCCAACTGCAGTACATCTTCTGCCAACTTCCATTTTGCTTCCTACAGATGTGCCCTTGTTATCTGTAGGTTTTTATCAAGATTTTGCCTAGTCATATTAAACTGCTTGATCCCTTCAGCTAACCAACACAGGAAGTGTGCTACGAAATTAATCTGACTGTACATTGGCAGTAACTCCGATACCAATTCCACTTGCGGCCTTTGTTCTATGGTGCGTTGAGGAGGATTAGTATTGTGTCCGAGAACATACACCTTTGTTGACTCCAAATAAAGTGTAGGTGTCTTGTCCAACAATTTCTCGACTTCCTCCATAGTCTTCAAATACTTAGTAGGCTGAGTCCATGACTGCTCTTTGTAAATGCTGGAAATCTCTGCTCGCTAGCCTCCTTTTCCAGCCTATTTAACCAACTTATCCAACTCTTCTTCTACCATCAATTGCCATTTCTTCCATTGCCCCACACAACCTGCATCAAATTGTAGTCGCAGCCTATCCATCACATGGGTTAACTTTGTGAAACAAGCTACCGCTTGCTGGTCAATACGGGCACCCATATTTGGTGGATCTAAAAAGTTAGGCATTTCCAGCAGTATGTGTTCGGACCATTCGTCCTCGGTTTCCTCTTCCCTGATTTCGAGAGGCTCCTTTCTTTTCTCAAAAAGATCGCTGGGCTTCTTAGTCGCTTTCCCCTTCGTGATCATCGATTGTTTTGCAGGTATCTGTGGTTGGATGCTTTCTCGTGTTACTATGACATCCTGTTGAGGCATATCTATCTGTTGTGGGTCCTTTTCATGCATCGTTCTTGTCTCTTGCTCCTGAGACACTTCCTCTTCCAATGAAATAGGATGCTGCTGTGTTCCTTCGAACAAATTTTTGGTGGCTTTTTGGATGCATGGCGGTTCTTTATTTATCGTACCTATTTCTGCTTCCTTTATGGTATTTGTATCTACAGATTGGCCCATCGCCTTTGCTTTCGTAGCGGCGATCATATCCTTAAATGAGAAGGCCCATAGGGTGTTTGTAAAGGAAGTCCTTGCAAACTGGGATTCCGATGGTACTTTAGGTGACTCCAAACGATCTGAATTGAGCATTTGCCAGGAATTTTGTAGGCCCCACGTATACAACAATACTGGGTCTTGATGGTATGCCTTTGAGAACAACAGGGATTGTAAAATCGACCTCCTCTGTTTCTATCTCCTTGGTCTTTGCATCCATTTGTGCCTGTTGCCATTGTTGCTTGATTTCATGGGCCACTGCTTGACTTCGAGCTATTTTCTTTGTTGTTACTCCTTCCACCAATTTCGGTGATTGATATGGTGACGGTGGCTGAAATTTCCTCCTCTTCCTTCCCAATGACACAATTGCCTTTGCTGGTGGTGCGTCCCATACCTGGTGCTTGGGGTTCATTCTCCTCCCCTTTTGATTCCTCCATGAGTCCATCCTCGAGTGAAGCTTTGCCGAACCGTTGCTTGACTCGTTGCTTCTTGATTGCAGTGGACTTCTTTACTTGGGGTTTAGCATTTATCCATCACAAAATTGATGGGGCTAACAGAGGCAATTCCTTGAGAGGGTCCATTCCTAGAATCTGTACCCCTGCTCTATGCACTGCATCCAGAAACAAACCTATTGCGTGGAAGACCATTGAGAAGTTTTTGGTGGTCCTCATCAAAAAATTTTGGATGCGGATTGCCAAGTAACCTGCCCAATCATAGGCAACTCCCTTCTCAATGCCTTTCAAGTATGGAATTAGCCAGATTGGCAAATCTAATGCCTGTTGTTCTCTTGATAGCCTGGCCATCAACACATTCATGATACACTGCAATTTGGTAGTTGACAACTGAGTTTGCTTGACCCCTCGGTTGCCATCTGCCAATAGGGCGTCAAGCTCCTCCTTCAATGTGGTGATACTTTGAATCAATTGTGGGGTCTTCTTGGGATCTACGCGATAGTTAAGGACAGGTTGCCCACATTTTGGTAATCCAAAGGTTCTCCTAAATGCTTCGGCTAAAAAATCCACTTCTACGGTCCTGTCTTCCACTTGCACCTTACTGACATTCTTCGCCATGTAATACGTGAGCAACATTTGTATCAGGTACTCAAAGAAATCCTTGTGAAAATTGGGGACCTGCAAAATAGAATGGACTCCAACCTCCTTAATATTTTTTTTGATTGGGTCTCTGGCAATGTTTGCTCCCACCATTTCTGGTAAAAGTCCCTCGTGGCATGAGTCCACGTGATTTCCTTAATGGGTATCTACTCTTGCTGTCCTTGAGTTCGCCCTTGCTCAGGTTTTTGCATCCGCGCATCACCACTGTAGTGTGGGAATGTTCTTGGTGATGGCGAAGTCACTTCTTTGCCACTGACTTTGGCAATTCTTCATTTCTCGAGGTTGCCTTTGTTCTCTCCCCTCCTGAACGTTTGGGCTCATTGGTCTTAATCTGCCCTGACCTATTCCGACTCATCCTTCGGTGATGACGACAATTGTCTTTTGCAATACTTGAGACAGTCTTGACTGATCCTCTCCCTAGATGGCTACAGGTAAGATGACTCCTCCTTTTTTGGTTGCAGTCCTGACGACTTCTCCTTCTGACGACTTAGACAGTTGCAGTCTTGACAACTTCTCTCTCCGACGGCTTAGATGGATGCAGTCTTGACGACTTCTTTAGACGGTTGCAGTCCTGACGGCTTCTCCTTCAGACAGTTGCAAATCCAGACGGATTCTCCTTCAGACGACTGTAGATCCAGACGGATTCTCCTTCAGAGGACTCAAATGGCTGCAGTCCTAACGGCTTCTTCAGACGGCTGCAATCCTGTCGGCTTCTCCTTCAGATGGTTGCAGTTCTAGACGGATTCAGTTGGCCGATTGACTGATGGTATCGTTTGTTAGCGCGACTAATGGAGTTGGCGGTTCGAGACATTTCGCAGTCTAGATGGGTTGTCTGGTGTCTTCTTTGCACTTCATTGGCTAGGTCTGATTGCGGATTTCGGATTAGAAATGCCTTGCAAATGCATTGTGTTCCACGAAAGTTTCACAAAGTCTTGTAGATTTGTCGGTTGAACGTGGTTCTTCGACTTTGTCTTGTTTGCAATATGTTGATGCATAGGTTGTTTCTACTCCAGATCTCCAACTGTAGCTTCTTCCTTACGAATGCCCCTCACGTTGCTATGCAAAAATGAGTGCTCTCCTCCTTGGCCATCGAATTTATAGTCTCCTCTTCTAGCCGTTGCCGCCCATGCAATTGCTTTGTAACTACCACTTCGTGCCCTGACTGTTGCATGTGCGCCACCTTGCCACCTTTGCATGCGATTGTCATCCTCTCCTTATTTTGTCTTTTTCCCTATTTTGTCTTTTTTTTTGTATTGATAAAAAAGGGGGTTGAAGGGCCCCAACCCTTTACACAGAGCTCGAAAGATGTACAGGAAAAAAATAAGAGAAGATCATACAAATGCAAGATAGCCCTATCTTAGTAAAACAAACAAACCTGGGCTAAACCTGCTGATGGAGAAGCTGAAATAATATTCCTCCTACTATCCTTTTATTTGACGTGGCTTATGCAGTGCTCAATGCTTTACATAACCGATAAAGAAACTGCTGACAACAATGTAATTTAGTGTGCTCAAATCCTTCATCGCATGATCCTAATAAGTATTCTGCGTTGCTTTGCCCTCTTTATCTGCTAGCTTCATTATCAATTCTTATAATCTCTTCCAACTCCATGGGGGCGTATGACCAGACCTTGAATATCTCATATTAAACTGCAATATTCGCCATTTTATCAACAATTTTGTTTCCCTCTCTATAAATATGTTTAACTTGACTTTCTTCTAGGTTTCCCAAAATAGTTCTCGCATCTGTAGTTATTTGGAAAATGCTAGAATTATCTAACTCCCCTTTTTGAAGGGAAGTTATAGTATTCTTGGAATCCCCCTCAAGAACAATTCTCCTTAAACCCAAATTCACTGCAATTCGGAGGCTTGTAAGCATCGCCCTCGCTTCAGCTTGGTGATTTGTGGTAATTCCTAGATCCTTAGCATATGCAACCACAACTTGACCTCTGTCATTCCTACTAAAGTCCCCAATTCTTGGAATCCCCCTCGAACAATTCTCCTAAAACCCAAATTCATTGCAATTCGGAGGCTTGTAAGCATAACCCTTGCTTCAGCTTGGTGATTTGTGGTAATTCCTAGATCCTCAGCATTATGCAACCACTACCTGATCTCTGTCATTCCTAATAAAGCCCCCACCACCAGCATGACCCGGGTTACCTTTTGCAGCCCCATCAAATTTAATTTTTACCCAGTCTTTGCGAGGACGTTCCCATCTAGTATCTAGTCTCACCTCATTGATTTTTTCCATATTTAAGATATCTTTTTCTCTAGAGAGGATCATTGCAAAATTTTCCTGGCCGACAATATTTTTAATACAATCCTCTAATAGGGCTGTTTTTATCCTGGAATAAACGCCAATTATTCCTCTGGTTTTATTTTTGAACACTTGTCTGTTTCTTTCCAGCCAAATCCCCTAGCAAATATGTGGAATGAATTTTTACCAAAAAATACTGCATCCTAAGTGCCACCGTTGCGAAATCCTGTTTAGAGAATTTGGAATGAACCAAGCAACATTAACTTCTCTCAATAACATATTTAGGATATCACAAAAAAAATCACAAGTTTCAAACAGGTGGTCCACTTACTCATCTAGTTCTTATTTTGTCTTTTTATATTATTTATATTATTATTAATATTTTTTTAACACCTTTGTTGTCACCGACGTCTCGTGAAGCGCATGGCAATGCTAATGTGGACTTCCAGTGTTTTTGGTGACATTTCCTCCTGTTGAAGATTGTGAGTCCCTTTATTAAGGTCATCATCACCATACACTGATTCAATCTGTTGGCGATTCTGAGGGGATTTTCGTTTGTGGCTATTCCACCCTCCTGACGTTCCTAGTCCTTACAATACGCCAATCTAATCTATCTCGAATTTCTAGATGGTTTCTTATTTTTATTGGCGGTTGATGAAAATCCCGCGGATCTGTTCTACTGCCAACGTCCTGATGGGTTCCTTATCTAACGTTATCTGGATTGATCCTATCAATCCATACCTCTTTGTGACTGATTTCATCAGTCCTATCGCCTCCTCTAGATATGTCATCTGCAAGACGAATTTTGTTGTTTGCCTGACTGTTGTCATTAGGACGGATTTTGCTGCCTTCTTGATTGATTCAATCAATCTTGCCGTCCTAAAGACGGATTTTGCCACCTTCATGATTGCTTCTATCAGTCTTGCTGTCCTCATGATGGATTATTATACTGTCATCAACGTAGCTAAATTCAGTCCTGTTCTGCACTTGACGGCTATTTGTCCTCTTGTCCGAATGACGGTTCCCTTGCCTTCCGTCATTCTGACAAATTCTTCGTTCGGCTTGTCCTCTGCCTCGGAGTCCGCCCTCTTGCCTTCTGTCATCTGCTCTTTTTGGGCGTATCAGATTGTGAGTTGTAGTTCTTGGAGGTATTTTATCTCTATTCCCAAATCCATGTCTTCTTCGAACCTGCTCGAATCATCTTCGCCCTCTTTCCGATCGAATATCCTTTATGTTGGGTTGCTGCACTCCCAACGACCCGATATTTGGCCGGTCCCTCGGTCACTTGTGACAACGTATTCAGTTTTTATGAGCTCGTTGAGGTAGACCTGACGGTCTATCCTCATGAATTCGTAGTTGTTGGTTGGTTTGAACTATGTATGCAAATAGCCATTGCGATCCATCCTGTGGACTAGTCGACCTATGGGTAGCAAGAGGAGAATTTCTTTCTCTCGAGCTATCGGGAAGGAGACCAACCAAACTTCCCCCTTGGTTAGGCACACTTGGGTTGCCCAGAAGTCCTGACGAACTTCTTGGGTTACCCAAATTGCCTCTATTTTTGGCCTGATCAACGAGTTCCGCTCCATTGTTTTGTTTTGTGCAATCTTGGGTTTCAGGTGTCAACTGCCTTAGAATCCTCAATCTTCCATTTGCCCTTATCAATCTTCTTCTCCACCTCATTTCTTCAAAGCGTCTTTGAGGTGCACATTAAGTTAAGGCTTCCTTATACTGGTTTGAGAAGGCAATATCCGTGCTTGAATCATTCCCTTCTCCTGCAGTATTCATTGACCTATTTGATGTTTCCTGAATCCTTATTTACAATTGTAACTTCTCTCCTTTGTCTTCGCAATTGATATTTAGCGAGTCGACGCTCTGCTACCTCTCTTCGTTTCGATGGCCTTTGATTGACTCATCTTCACTATTTGAATGAATTCCCATTCTTCCTTCCTCTTTCTCTTGAGGCATTAATGGTTCGTCAATTTCAATCACTTGGACCATTTCGAGGAATCAGACTCTTGCTTGTCGACTTCGGACTTCGTCCCTTTGTCTTCTTCGTTCCAAATTGGGACTTGGGTAGGGCGTGTTAGGGTCCCTAGGAAGATTTTCGTCACTACTTGATTCTCATTGCCACATTTTGCACGGGGTGCAATGTTTTCAATTTTTGTAAGAGAGCTGCTCTTCCCTTTCCCTCTCCCTCTCTTTCCCCTTCCTCTTCTCCCCCCTTCTCTCTCTTCCCTACATTCTCATTCTTCCCTCTTTCTCTTGAGCCCCTCAGTCAAATCTCAAAAATGATAGCAGTTGCCCTGAAAAATGGCTAAGTGTCAGGGCGCAGCCCGACTTCGTAGCGAAGTCGGAGTGTGCCCTCCAGTTGGAGCGCAGCAAGAGTGCAAAGTGCGCAGCGCGATAGAATCAACCAGAAGAACAAGTGTTCTGGGCGCAACCCGACTTCGCAGCGAAGTCGGAGTGCGCCCTGCTTTCTGGGCGCACTTGGTAGCAGGCTGGCAGAAAAATGACTAAGGTCTGGGGCGCAACCCGACTTCGCAGCGAAGTCGGAGTGCGCCCCCTTTCCAGGGCGAAGTCCGTACAGCGGTAGAAATCAGCTTTCACCTGTGCGCAACCCGCGAAGTCGGGTTGCGCCCCCTTTCCAGGGCGAAGTCCGTACAGCGGTAGAAATCAGCTTTCACTTGTGCGCAACCCGACTTCGCAGCGAAGTCGGAGTGCGCCCTTCGACAGGTGTGCAGTAGGGGAATAAACTCAGAAAAGTACCCAAGGCATGAAGGCCTTCCCGACTGCGCTGTTTTTCACTTGCGCAACCCAACGGCGCTCTGATCCTGGGCGAAGTTGGATAAACTGCCTTTCAAGGCAGACACGTGTCAAGTAGCATCATTCGACAAGTGTCCAACTTTGGGATCCGAGCCGAGACGTGCCGAGCACAAGGACAAGCATGGGATGCACTACTTATGCCAGCTACCGCCTTTAAAGCTGATTGGAGGTTCTACCTGCTTCAGCTACCCGCATTCCCGCCGATGAGAAGTTCTACCTAACGCGCTGCCACTGTACAGCCTTTAGGGAGACCATGCTGCGGGTACAGTCCAGCCCGACGAAGTCAAGCATCGCAGCTCCGTGGCCGCTTTTGTCGCCTAATGTTTGACTGGGACTTTGTGCCCATAAATGTAATAGGGGGATTCTCAGGCTATAAATACCCACCACATTTTCATTGTCAGGTGGTGGAAGGGGAATGTCTGTTAGGGAACCATTGTAGCTGTGCTTCGCCTTTTAATATAATACATACACTTGGTGCTGTTATACTGTTTTTATTTTGTATGTCGCCTCTCCTTGACATTTTTGCCTTACGTTTTCCTGTGTCATGGCTTGTTGATTCACTTCAGCATTTGGTGGTCAGGTATTCCTGAGGTGCATAAATCAGAGGATATATAGGGCAAACGTCAGTGGCAGTTTTTTGGTTATGTTTTGTGTTATAGTGTTGTTAGTAGTGGTGATTGATGCGTTGCCGTACTGTTAGTTCCTTGGAGGGAATGTCTGTTAGGGAACCATTGTAGCTGTGCTTCTGGCTCTTAACACAAAACATATACCCGGCTCTGTTCTACTGGCTAGTGACAGCATCCATAGTGGTGTGTTATGGTTATATTGGTGTTAGTAGTGGTGATTGATGTGTTGCCGCATCGTTAGTTCCCCCCACCCAACTCCAATCTAATTTGGAATCCCTTTCTGCATTTTTATCTCTTTCCTCGCACTCTTATCTTGAACCTCAAAACCCCACAGGAAGCCGGCCTTCTCCGAAGATTGGCACGGAAGGCATTCCTTCCTTTCGGCCTTTCAATGTTGGTTTGCGGGTCTAGGGCACAATAACAACAAAATCCTTTCCTCATGGCGGATTCGTAACCAACAGTTTCTGGCACGCCCGGTGGGACAAGGAAGTTTCCCACCCCCAAACAGAATCGAAGCACCGGTGTTCGCTTCATTGCTCGTTCAAAATCGGAACACTCGGCGACTCGCACGAACATATCCTCTTAGTCCGAAAGACCGGTCCTAGCACCTTCATGCAAACGAGAAGGTGGCGAGCAAGGGATCCGAGAAATCCGCCTGCCTTTTACGAACTAGACATCAACGCTCGAGGCGAAATTGTCAGGCTGGCTGATCAACAAGCTCGTGTCGATGAAGCCGAGGCTGAAATCCGAGAAGAAGCCGAAGCCGAGGTCGAAGGAGCTGAGAACGAAATAGAAGAGGCCGAGGAAGAAGAGGAATCTACATCCTCGGAAGGTACCGACACTGAGTATACAACCGACGGAGGAGAAGAAGAAGAAATGGCTGCCCAGCAGCAGAATGATGATGATCTCTTCCCGGCGGTGGACTCTACGGGGCCCTTGGCCCTGGTCGGACAGCAAGCTGTGCCCCCTGCTGCCTTAAAATCCATCCCTACATATGACGGCTACGACAAGACGGCGTATGAGCACATCCAGGACATCCTTGCCCTGGCTGCATTGCACTCCATTACTGACGAAAGTGTGAAGACCCGTCTCGCGGCCCTTTCCCTAAGGGGAAAGCTTCTCTACCGGTGGAGATCGCCGCGGAGGGATCTATCACAAGGTGGCCCCAGCGCGCCAGAAGGCTCGTGAAAGGATGCAACGAGTCTGTTGACCCCACTTCTTTGCTGCATCAGTTCCAAAGTATCCTGAGACACCCCCAAGAGGAGGTGTTTGACTTTAACATCAGGTTTGCGAGATCTTGGAAACGGGTACCTCGTGAACTTCGGCCTTCAACTGGCATGGCTGCTCACTACTATTTGAGATCCTTCAACTCAGACATATGCTCGCTGCTGAAGATTGCCAGAATAGACTCGTTTCCTGCTCTGTACGACGCTGCCCAGCAAGCTGAAGCGGATATCATTTCCATCGGCAGACTCCCGTCCAGGGTGCAGGAACCCATTCATCCCGACTTCCCCAGATCCCAATATCCGTCAGCTTCTGGTGGTGCGTCGTCCACATCAGGGCAGCAACCCCAGCAGCAATGGAATCCAACTGAAACCAAAGAACAAGCCCAGGAGAAGCTGAAGTACCCGTCTCTGACCAAGAGACAAAGAGTTGAGGCCACCCAGCAGTACCGAACGAAGTATGAGCCGGCAAAAGAAGCAGAAGGAGCTAGCACCTCGGGCTACAGCATAGTAGACGAGTTAAAAAGAACACCCGCTAGAATCAACATGTACAATGCTCTTCTGCTCCTAGGCCAGGTGGATCTGCTGCAGGAATCTCTGAAAAACATGAAGAACGACAAGCAGATACAGCTCGTTGTCCTGGTTCAACCTTTGACAGTCTCAGCCACTGGGAAGAACGAACCGCCTCCCTTCTATCTGTCTTTACGGATGTAAGGGCACATAGTACACAACTGCATGGTGGACTCTGGTGCTTCCACGACTGTTATGCCGAAAGCCGTCTGTGACGAGATCGGGATGGAGTACACAAGAAGCAGCCAAGGCATGCTGCAACTAGACGGTGCCCCTGTCAAGACAGTTGGTGTCATAAAAGACATCCCTATTCGGCTGCATAAGGCTCTCGACATCGTGGTCATCTAAGAGGTCTTGGTTGGTGACCTGGCTCCCTACTTCGGCATGTGTCTCTCCCGGGAGTTCACTGCGAAGCTGGGCGGGTACCTGTCTCTAGACTACTCACACATGGAAGTGCCCTTCAAAGGAAGAAGAGTGAGAATATTTAATGAGAAGCCTTCCACCTTCCTAGCAGAGAAGATACCCGGAGAAGAGTTGGACTGCATGGTCCAGCTGACGGAGGAAGAACTGGTGACGGTAGAGCTGACGGAGCAAGCCCTCGAAGTGCTACAGCTCGAAGATGAGTTCTCTTTGCGGGATTTCAATGCCGTAATTGAGACAGAGCAGGGCTGTTACACCGTTGTACAGCTCGAGAGGCTTGACAAGTTAGCTGAAAAGGAAGTGGGACCTGCACCTGAGAAGCTGTGGAAGCTTTTCTTTGACGACGCGTGATGCAAAAATGGCGCCGGTGCAGGGGTGCTTCTGTTTTCTCCGACCGGGATCCAGAAGGACTATACCTACAAGTTGGCCTGGAGTTGCACTAACAACTCGGCAGAGTACGAAGCCCTGTGCTTGGGATTGCAAAAGGCAGAGAGGCTGGGGATTAAACACCTGCAGATCTTTGGAGATTCAGAGCTGGTGTGTCACCAGGTTATGAAAAAATGCGCCTCCAAAAAGCACTGTCACAAGGCATACCGTAACCGGGTGTGGGACCTGATGGAGTTGTTTGACTCATTGAATGTCAAGGCGATATCGCGTGAGAAAAACAAACACGCTGACATTCTGGCGTCTGTTGGAGCCAGGTACGTTCCGGTTGACGACGTTGTCCAGAAATCGAAGCCGGTTCGCACTATTTACAGGCCTTCTGTGCCTGATAAGGACACCCACTGGCAGGTGTTCGATTGTGACGAGGAGATCGTCACATTTTTGGTAAATGAAGCATGTTCAATCGAGAGTAGAGACCCTGATGACGAGCAATATGAGGGGTTGATACAGTTGAAAAATAATCATGTCCCAAAAGGATCGATTACATTGGAGAGTCTATTTGATCAGAATGACAGAGCTATATCTCATAGGATCAAAGTAGACTCGAAGCAGTATGCCGACCTGGAACTCGAACCTGGTAAAATAATCAAGGTCGGGACAGACTGCACTTCGGAGGAACTTGAGCAGATCAGATCATTGTGCCGAGAGTTCCCTGACATCGTGGCCTGGTGCTACGAGGATTTGAAGGGGTATGACAAAGATGTAATCCAGCATACCATTGAGCTAGAGGATGGCGCCAAGCCATTCCGACAGAAGCAGAGGGCCGTAAATCCGAAAATTGAGGCCATGATGAAAGCCGAGCTCCTGAAGATGCTCGAGGCCAAAATCATCTACCCCATCAAACATTCATCCTGGGTTGCGAATTTGGTGCCTGTGAGGAAGAAGAATGGCGACATCCATCTTTGTGTCGATTTCAGAAACTTGAATCAGGCCTCCCTCAAGGACCACTATCCGCTTCCCCAAATTGATCAAATTCTACACATTGTTGCTGGAGCCCAGAGATTCTCACTTCTAGACGGATTTTCCGGCTACAACCAGATTTGGGTCAGGGATGAGGACCAGCATAAAACGACGTTCACCACCAAATGGGGGACGTTCGCCTATCAGCGCATGCCTTTCGGCTTATCCAATGCTGGTGCCACATTCCAAAGGGCCATGGACTTGGCCTTCCGAGAGCTGCTCAATAAGATCATTGTCATCTACCTTGATGACATGACTGTTTTCTCTCACCAAAGAGGGGATCGTGTTTCCCACCTGCGGCAAATATTTGAGGTGTCGAGAATTCGGCATTTCCATAAACCCGAAGAAGTCTGTCTTCGCGGTAAAATAAGGTAAGCTGCTGGGACATGTCATCTCCGAGAGAGGCCTCGCCATTGACCCTGACAGAGCAGAAGCCCTCCTTCGCTTGCCAGCCCCAATTGATAAAAAAGGGCTGCAGTCCTTCTTCGGCCAGATTAACTTCGTGCGGAAGTTCATCCCGGACTTCGCATAGGTGATCAAGCCTATGGCTAAACTGCTGAAAAAAGATACAACTTACGAATGGACTGATGAGAGAGAGCTGGCCTTCGAGGAAATCAAGGCCCGAATTGCACAAGCTCCGGTGTTGATAAACCCGGACTACTCCAAGGACTTCATCCTCTACGCGGTGGGAGAACCGGAAAGTTACGCCGCAGTCCTAACACAGAAGGGAGACGATGGCGAGGAGCGCCCCATAGCGTTCCTGAGCCAAGTGATTCAGCCGCATGAAGAAAAGTACAACTTTATAGAGCGGCAGGTTCACGCTGTCATGAAATCGCTCCGGAAGTTCAGGCATTTTGTCTCCCAGAGCCGAACGACTGTCTTTGTGATTCACCCGGACGTTCGAAGCTTCATCATACAAGGGGAGCCGGGTCACAAGAGAGCAGGATGGATTGCTAAAATCCAGGAGTTCGACATCGAGGTACGGCCTACCAAGCTTATCAGAGGCCGAGCCTTGTGTCAGGAGCTGGCCCGAAGCGCTGTAGCCGGCATCTCCGCCTGTAAGTGGGAGGACACAGCAACAAGCATCAACCTGGCCAACTCCTTATCGGAGGGGAGTGACTGGACAGATGAACTGGTGAGATATTTCTGCATCGGAAGATGTCCAGATCACCTGAACGCCTCACAACGAAGGAGATTTCGGCTAGGTGCACTCAAGTACACTCTTCGCCCCGAGGGGCTTTACTTCAAAAACATTGACGGCATCCTGTTGCGTTGCGTCAGGAAATCAGACCAATCCAGGGTCCTCGGAGATTTTCATTCCGGGATGCCTGGAGGTCATCATTCTGCAAGGCCTACGACCTTGAAAATAATTAGAGCCGGGTACTATTGGCCCACTCTATTTACAGACGCTTATGCGGTCTGTTCCAAGTGTGATCAATGCCAGAGGTTTGTTGGCAGAAACAGAAAAGCACCCCTGCCCCTTCAACCGATTCGAGCCAAGACTCCGTTCCAAAGAATGGGGTCTAGACTTCATTGGGGTGATTTCGCCTAATTCCTCCTCGCCGGAGACAAGTTCATTCGTACGACCACCGATTACTTCACACGGTGGGCAGAGGCGATCCCAACCAAAAACGCGGACCAAGAAACGGTCATCGGGTTCCTTGAAAGCCTGATTACCCGCTTCGGGGTTCCAGAGTCAATTGTAACGGACAATGGTCCGGGGTTCGCAGGCGTTGTACTCACGGAGTACACTGGCAAACTTGGCATTTATCACAAGATGTCTTCTAATTACTACCCGTAGGGGAATGGCCTTGCTGAGTCTACTAACAAGAACCTCCTGAAGATCATCAGAAGGACCATTGAAAGGAACAAGCGGACTTGGCATTCACTTCTGAACCGGGCGCTGTGGGCGGACAGAGTTTCGTTCAAGAAGTCCATTAAAACGTCCCCCTATGCGCTCGTCTATGGTAAAGAGGCTGTCATGCCAGCCCACATCGAAATCCCTGCCCTATGGATGTTGGACGAAGACAAAAGCAGCGGAGATCCGGTGGATGACAGACTGTGCCAACTCCTGCAGTTGGAGGAAGACAGGGAAAAAGCATACCAGGCCTTCACCAAGCATGTTGAAGCCACTCAAGGCTGGTTTGCGAAAGGCACCACTGCCCGAGTTTTTGAAATCGGGGACCTGGTGCTGAAGTGGGACTCATTGAAGGCGAAGCCGGGCAACCACGGGAAGTTCGATGCCCTCTGGGAGGGCCCTTATCAGATTGCCCGGGTGAACCAGCTCAACGCTTACATACTTCGGGATATGGAGGGTCAGCTCCTACCTATCCCCGTTAACGGGTTCCACTTGAAAATCTACCGCTGTTGAAGGTGCCCTGATCGGGCCCTTCATTGTACAAATTTCCCTTCTGTATTTTATTTTTCAAGCATGTACAATTTTCTGCTTTTAGTTTTTTATTTTAAAAGAGCCCAAGTAGGACAAAACTGAAGACACAGACTTCGCAGCGAAGTCGGGTGTCGGCCCTGAGAAAGAGCGCAGTCTGTAAAGAGCCTGCTGACAAGAGGGGCAAAATGGTTAAGTCTGGGTGCGCAACCCGACTTCGCAGCGAAGTCGGGCTGCGCACCATCCGAAGGGCGCAGTTGGAAAGAAGGCAAAAACAAGTAAAAAAGCTAAGTGTCAGTTCAGGCTGCGCAGATTTTAAGGCGAAGTCCGACTGCGCGGGCGAAGTCCGAGTGCGCCCCGTTTTCCGGTCGCGGCTCGAATGGTCCATCGCGGAAAACGCGAAATATTCTAAGTGTGGGCCCAGGGCGCCGTCCGAAAAGTGCGAAGTTGGGTTATGGGCCAGAAAGTTTTATCTTGAGGAGTGTGCCCAGGTAGCGGCGGTGACGTCAGCGAAGGCACGACGTCCAAAGGCAGTTTCAAGCGTCGCACGACTTTCAATGAAAATGCAATTAAGAAAGCAAGGAGCGGCGGCCAGGGTGTGTTTTTCAAAGGACATTCCTCGCATGGCCGCCAAAAAACATAACACTGCCACCGACCGGCCGACCTACTTCCCCTTTCGCACCATTAATGACGCAGTCATTGCCTAGAAAAGGAGGTTTGGCGTGCCCAGACAATTCGAATTGTGCAGACTGACTCTGTAACGACGAAATCCTGTACTGACATCCAAAAGCCGTATTTCTCGCCTTTTCGAAGGAATGGAAAAAGGGAAAATGCCAGTGCAAGCTCAATCCAGCGAAGGGCGCGAAAATGGAGATTTCCCGCAATCAAATGCTTTCAGGAGTAAGACACCGTAGGATCAAAAGTCAAAATCCCGGACAAAGAAAGTACAGCGTGGGCAAGCCCCACCACCACCGGTTAATTACCTGTCTGGGTACAAGGACGGCTTGTTTTCCATGAGCCTTACTAAACTGCCGATAAATGTGGAAAATTGGGCTGATAAAGTTTCGCCCTTTCACCATTTCGGGGCTGCGTACAAGTCGAACCTTCATCGGTTCTTATGCCCTCCTGTCCACCTATGCCCGGAGCTGGTCTACATCATTGTCAGACATTACAGGCCAGCTACTCGGCAAATTTGCAACTGCAGCGGAAAACCCTTGTTCGCACTCCGCAGAGAGACCGTCCAGCCGACCTTCGCCCCGGGGTTGCAATATGACTCCGGCGCGATTGTTAAAAGGATAAATCTTGGCGAGCAAGCGGGGCGCTTTACGCATACAAAAAAGATGAGGGATTTCCTCAACTCAGAGCTGAACGCCCCGCTCGCAGCTGGACAATGGCCAACCGACCCCATACCCCTGGAAAGGTTTCAAAATAAATACATATACACCATCCTGGCGTGGGTCCTCGACTGCGACTTTGACGAGCTGGTACGGCCGTACCAGCTGGCGCTGGTAGAATGTCTCCTATGCGGAGAATCTTATGAACCAGCAGCGCAGAAAAGTGGGAAGCGCTCGATCTTCTTCGATTGGGCGGACTGGCTTGCATACGCCATTCACTTCAGCCTGGTGAAGCTACAGAAAAAGCAGTCAACTGAATTTCGATTCAGTTCCTTCTTGGCTTGGCTATGTTTGTATCACTTGCACTCCCGTATGCCGATCCCTAACCTGAAAAAGGTAAATGAGAAGGGAGAGCCACAGCCCGTCTATAAATGGACGGATGACCTATACCGGAAAGGGTCTTATTACAAGTTCAACTTCAACTTTCTGGGCTTTGGTCATGTCAGTCTTCAACGATGGTGAGATCCCTCGCCCCCCGCAGGAAATGACAAACTATTTGTTGAATCACAAGCTCGGGGACGTTTTTAGACTGACGCAAGGGATCGTGGTTAGAATCTACGGATTCAAGGGCAAGCCTCATCTGCTGCCCTACTGGTGCACGGATCATCAGTTTGGGATGGAGGTTGCGCGGCAGATGGATTACGTTGAAGAAGAGTTCGGCCAGGGAAAGAAAAAGGGCCATATCTTTCAATATCCTCTTTCCTGGGCGAACGTCGAAATATCAGAGATAGGACAGCATGTCTATCTCGAGCGGGAGCTCTATGACATTGGCTTGATTCTGCTGCCGCAGCGCTGGAAGTACGACCCATACGGGATAAGGGGAAAGTTTGCACATATCTGCCCCCGGGCGGATATAATCGAAGACAGATGCGATGTGGTCCATGTTGACCTCGACTAGGAGATTGACTTGATGGAAGCATGGCCTTCGTGGCAGGAGTTTTACTGTGAGGAGGTAGCATATGACCCCGAGCGAAAACCGGACCACAAGTTCACTTCTCCGGGATTTAAGAAACTCATCACCAAGCTAGCAGGCCTTAACTGGCCAAAAGAAAAAGTTGTTGAATGCTGGAAGATGAGGTGCCGCACGCAGCACGATAAATCCATCAGAAGGAATCTGGCCGTTGATGATGATTTTTCAGCTCTATATGACCAGCACATTGGCAGCTGGCGGCCTTTCGCATTCCGAGATTACGTTCGTCGAGGTCCCTTCGAGGGTTATAAAGGGGGGTCTTCGTCCCAGCAGTTGTACACTTTTACAACTGCCAGTGCGGGCCCAGCAGATATCCAAGTGGACCCAATGCAGCCTATTGCTTCCAAGGTGGTGCCCGAAAAGGCGCAAAAATCAGCCAAGTCAACACCCGAGGTGGCTCCTCAGGCACAAAAGATGCCAGCGCCGCCAGCGAGCGGACCGGCCACGACAAGTCTTCTGCAAGTCAAACCCCGGTACAAGTTTACCGTGGGAACATCAGCGCCCGTTGCACCTACTTCATCTCCTTCCGAACCAGCCATTGCTCCAGAAGAGAAAAGGAGGAAGAGAGTTGAGAGGGTCAGGCGACCTAGCCTGACGGTGCAGCGATCGGTCGCAGAGCCGCGGCTCGCGTCCGGCCGCTCCGGAGGTTGTTTCTCCGGATAGTCCCGAGCCGACCGCCGAAACCAGAACCGCAGACATTCATCCAAAGATCGGCTCAGGCGGAGCCCGCAGGTACGTCCGCTGCCCCGCTCCCTCAGATCTCATCTGGCCCTACTCCGACTCCATCTCCCGCTCAATCCGAGCAAGCCGTGGCCGCATCTTCCTCCCCATCTCCACAGCCTTCTAGCGGCCACCATTCTTTCGACCAGTTTGCTCAGGACCCCAACGCCTTCCTATCCGTGAGTCAAACCCCAAACGCTTCACCCGTGGTTAGTGTTGAAGCTGCGCGTTCACCGCTGCATCCATCGCCTCAACCGCTTGAAATCCTTCCAGCATCAACAGCTCCGCTCTTCGCTCCCCGGTCGCCCTCAAAAGTGGCCGTTCCTTCCGAAGTCCTTTCGATTTCTCCTATTTCCTTGATCGCAGGAGAGATGTCACAGCAGAACCCTAGGCTGGGGGAATTGGACTTCATGGACGATCTCCAGAACACGGACGATTTGCCTCTGGCAACAAGAGCCGTAGAATATCCTATCTCTTTTCTCCAAAACTTGAAGCGGAGGAGACCTGAGGAGATTGCCGCCCCGGTAAAGCGCACCAAGTTTGACTTCGAGAGGAGAGTGCTCACGACGTAAAAGATAACTCCTAAATTGAAGAAGCCTCTCCGGGAAATGACCGGGGCGGACTACGAGCTTCGAGAGAAAGGAGAAGAGCTTTGACGATATCCATCAGCAATACGAGATTTATGGAATCCTTCGTAAAGCGGATAATCTCCTTGTCAAAAATCTGGAGGAACAGGAAGAGCTTTTCCGGTTGCAGGACAAAACAAGACAGCTTGAAGAGGACCTGTCTAGGTCCACTGAGCAGCTGGAATCGGCGCAACGAGAAATAGATGAATTAAAAGCCCAGCTGGCCGCTTCTCAGCAAGAAGCCGCAACGGAAAAGCAGGCAGCCCTGGAGCAGATTTCTCAACTCCAGGAGTCTTTGAAGCAGGCGTAGTCGCAAACTGCAGAGAAAGCATCTCAAGCGACGGTCTTTTCAAAGAGCAAAGTTAAGGAGATGCGGGCTGATCTGCTGTGGGGATGCAAGCCCCACATGAATAAAGCCATGTCGGTCCTGGATTTCGCATCCAGGATCCAAGAAGTTTTTGCCTAGGGAAAGCCTGTGGTAGAGGAGGCCGAACGCCAGGCGAAGCAATGGCTGGACCTGGCTATAAAACTTCAAGAACACGAGCGCGATGGCCTCCAATTCTCCCACATGTCCTCATTCGCTGCAGAATGGGCAGATGCAAGGGTAACCTTGCATAAGTATTTTAAGAAAACAGAAGAGGTGAGAGTTGCCAAACGAATGCTGGATGCATTCGAACATGAAAGAGACATTTGTCTGGCTCCCCTTCATGCTCTCTCTGAACTAGGGTGCCGGGGCTATGTTGAGAATGGTGAGTTTCTCACCCATGAGCGGGTGAAAGAGAATTGGCTGTCCTTTGAGGCGGATACAACTGAAATCGATAGCTGGACCGAGCCAATTCAAGAAACTCAGGTCACCCAGATGGTGTCCAAGTGCTGCAAGATCAGCTCCTACTTCCAGGAGCTGGGAAAGAGATACCTCACCATCGACTTGCACACGGTCGCTGCATTCCACACAGCGTTAGAAGAAGTTGCTGACCGCCAACCCTTCGAGGTAGAAGCCTGGGGCCAAGCCCAGGCCGCATACAAGCGCATCTGCGAGGCAGAAGCCGACACTGGAGAGCATTCGGAAGGCGAATCCGAGGAGGCAGCTGCCGGAAGTGGATCTGAAGAACAGTTGCCGCAAGGGGAACGGCCAGAGCAGCAGAAGGCAGGGGAAGTAAGTTCCTCTGCACCCAATGGATGAAGGCATGGATTCTTTGCGCCGAGGCGAGCTCCACACCCCGCGAGCCGCCAGAAATGTTGCCACATTTTGCACGGGGTGCAATGTTTTCAATTTTTGTAAGAGAGCTGCTCTTCCCTTTCCCTCTCCCTCTCTTTCCCCTTCCTCTTCTCCCCCTTTCTCTCTCTTCCCTACATTCTCATTCTTCCCTCTTTCTCTTGAGCCCCTCAGTCAAATCTCAAAAATGACAGCAGTTGCCCTGAAAAATGGCTAAGTGTCAGGGCGCAACCCGACTTCGCAGCGAAGTCGGAGTGCGCCCTCCAGTTGGAGCGCAGCAGGAGTGCAAAGTGCGCAGCGCGACAGAATCAACCAGAAGAACAAGTGTTCTGGGCGCAACCCGACTTCGCAGCGAAGTCGGGTTGCGCCCTGCTTTCTGGGCGCACTTGGTAGCAGGCTGGTAGGAAAAATGACTAAGTGCTGGGGCGCAACCCGACTTCGCAGCGAAGTCGGAGTGCGCCCCCTTTCCAGGGCGAAGTCCGTACAGCGGTAGAAATCAGCTTTCACCTGTGCGCAACCCGACTTCGCAGCGAAGTCGGAGTGCGCCCTTCGACAGGTGCGCAGTAGGGGAATAAACTCAGAAAAGTACCCAAGGCATGAAGGCCTTCCCGACTGCGTTGTTTTTCACCTGCGCAATCCGACGACGCTCTGATCCTGGGCGAAGTTGGATAAACTGCCTTTCAAGGTAGACACGTGTCAAGTAGCATCATCCGACAAGTGTCCAACTTTGGGATCCGAGCCGAGACGTGCCGAGCACAAGGACAAGCATGGGATGCACTACTTATGCCAGCTACCGCCTTTAAAGCTGATTGGAGGTTCTACCGCTCGACTACCCGCATTCCCGCCGATGAGAAGTTCTACCTAACGCGTTGCCACGTATCCGTGCAGCCTTCGGGAGACCATGTCTGCGGGTACAGATCAGCCCGACAAAAGTCAGCATCAGCAGTTCCGCGGCTACTTTTGTCAGCTAATGTTTGACTGGGACTTTGTGCCCATAAATGTAATAGGGGGATTCTCAGGCTATAAATACCCACCACATTTTCATTGTAAGGTGGTGGAAGGGGAATGTCTGTTAGGGAACCATTGTAGCTGTGCTTCTGCATTTTAATATAATACATACACTTGGTGCTGTTATACTGTTTTTATTTTGTATGCTGCCTCTCCTTGACATTTTTGCCTTACGTTTTCCTGTGTCATGGCTTGTTGATTCACTTCAGCTTTTGGTGGTCAGATATTCCTGAGGAGCATAAATCAGAGGATATATAGGGCAAACGTCAGTGGCAGTTTTCTGGTTATGTTTTGTGTTATAGTGTTGTTAGTAGTGGTGATTGATGCGTTGCCGTACTGTTAGTTCCTTGGAGGGAATGTCTGTTAGGGAACCATTGTAGTTGTGCTTCTGGCTCTTAACACAAAACATATACCTGACTCGTTCTACCGATTATTAACAAGATCCATAGTGGTGTGTTATGGTTATATTGGTGTTAGTAGTGGTGATTGATGCGTTATCGTACTGTTAGTTCCCCCCACCCAACTCCAATCTAATTTGGAATCCCTTTCTGCATTTTTATCTCTTTCCCTGCACTCTTATCTTGAACCTCAAAACCCCATAGGAAGCCGGCCTTCTTCGGAGATTGGCACGGAAGGCATTCCTTCCTTCCGGCCTTTCAATGTTGGTTTGCGGGTCTAGGGCGCAATAACAACAAAATCCTTTCCTCATGGCAGATTCGTAACCAACAGATTCTTCCAACCATCCTCCATTCCCAGGTTGTTCAGTTATTTCTCTAACAACCCTCCACAAAATTGCAACTGTTTGTTCCCTGCTTACCTGATTTCCTGTTTTGTCGGTAAGACCTTGTTGCAGTTCCCTTATCCTTTCTTGTTTTGGTGGTCTTATGGTCCGTTGTCTTCTAGAACGGCTTGTCAATGGTGAAGTAGTACTTGAAGAGTCTTCGGTATTCAAAAGGATTCTCAGTGTTGCTAAAGATGAACTATCGGAGCCCCAAGAAAATAGGCTGCTTTCGGAGGGTACTTTCTCATTGGCTTTTGCGCTTCCCCTTTACTCCCCTTGTTGCCTCTAGTTGTTGTTCAAATTCATACAACTTGGCTCTTCGTACTTCTTCCCGTTCTTGCATTCGTTGCATGGTCTCATCCAGCTCCTTAACCACTTCTCTCAATCGTGCATTATACATTCTTAGGGTTTCATATTCTTCCTGCAACCTATGCGTTTTCCTAATCATTTGTTGTAGAACTCTTGATTTCTCATTTCTCTGTTCTTCCACTTATGGTTCTTGCTCTTACAAAGCAACATTCGTGAGGGTTTGAAGTCGTTCTTCTCCTTCATTACTTGGGAATCTAACATGAACTTGTAATCGCCTTTGTTCTCCTTCTCGAGGTTCCAACTCTCTCTGCTCAATTACAGGTTCTCTTTTCGCTCCGAACAACCACTCTAGGTTTGTTTGTTCTTCATCTCTAACAATCCCACTTGGTTCTCCATGTTCGTAGGATTGTATCCCTGGTCGTGATTCTTCTGTTGTTCTTTAAAAAGTTTCTGCCGATGCTTTTAAGTTGATCACATTCACGTGTGCCTATGCTTTGTACACTTTCAATTTAGAACCATTTATAGTTTCAAGGCAAATTGTACCATCCAAATTATTTAACCGGACAACCTCGTTGTCCAGTATTTCTTCTACTTGAAATGGTCCAAGCGATAGGGTCTTCAATTTCCCTAGCTTGATTTCTCGCTTCCCATCATACTTGAGTACTAGGTAGCTAGTCTTCAAGTCCAATTTCTGGAGATGCTTATCATGCTAGTATTTGCGTCTTCGTTGGGCAATCTCTGTCGCCCACTGTGTCGTTACCCTATATTCTCCCAGTTGTACGAGTGTTGCGAGCCTTTCTTCCATTCTCTCTTCATCACCCAGGCAGTTCTCTACTGCTATTCTCAAACTTGGTACTAGAAATTCTATTGGCTCCATCGCCTCTTGCCCATACATCAATTGGAAAGGGGTATGATTTGTTGTAGGTTTGAAGGTTGTCTTGTACGCCCACAGGATTGCTGGTAACTGTTCTTCCCAATCGCCACCTTCTACACCACATGTTTTATACATTATGGAGATTAGGACTTTATTTGTTGCCTCGACCTGCCCGTTCGCTTGAGGGTAGTATGGGCCAGTCAACGAATGGAAAATCCTGAGTTCTTCTATTAGGTTTTGGATGATGTCATTGACGAAATGGCCTCCTCGATCGTTTGTCACCTGAAGAGGAATTCCAAACCTAGTGATAACCTATTCATACAAAAATCAAGCCGTGCTCCTTGCAGAGTTATTTGGTAAGGCCCTTTCTTCTACCCATTTTGTCAGGTATTTCATTGCCACCACAATGTACCGACACTTCCTTTTTCTGCTTGTTCGCAATGGTCCCACAAAATCTAATTCCCACCTTTCAAAAAGTTCTTGAGGTTGGGAAGGGTGCAATTGCATGAAGTCTTGTTTTAACGGCTTTCCTGTTCTTTGACACTTATTACAAGCCTTTACATATTCCTTGGCATTGTGATAAAGGGAAGGCTACCATAGCCCTACCAACAACACTTTCCTAGTTGTTGCATCTGGTCCAACATGGCCTCCTGTCAATCCCTCGTGTATCTTTCAGTATCTACTGTACTTCTTCCATCACGCATCTTCTTAGAATGTGGTCCTCCCCCATATTGTATAACAAGCTTGCAATCAAGGTGAAGGGTGTCGACTTTGTGTTGAATTTCCTTTGATTTGTTGTCATCATCTCCTTTGGCAGCTCTCCTGTTGATAAGTATTCCCCGGTATACTTATACCACACAGGTACCGCACTTATAATGAATAACTGTGCATCAATGAACTCATCATGTATTCCTCCTTTTGCAAGTTCTCTCGAGCGAATCCTTGACAACTAATCCGCTATTACGTGCTTCTTCCTTGGTCTTACTACCAGTCGAAACACAAATTCTTGCATTGTGATGAGTCATCTACTTACTCCTCCATATATCATCGGTTTATTGATCTGGTATAGCAACGCCTGATGATCTAAGTAGAAAGCGAACGGGTTGGCTAGCAGATAATGCTTGTATTTTTGCACTGCATACACCATTCCCAGTGCTTCTCTTTTTGTCGCGCTGTAATTTTTTTTGTACTTTGGACAATAACCAACTCGCAAAGTATATGGGCTGATCTAATCGGAACTGTCCTCCTTGAGCCAAGGCACAATCGATTGCGAAATTTGAGGTGTCTACGTGAACATGGAATTCTTTCTCCCAGTTTGGATAAACTAGGATAGGAGCCTTCACCAAATGCACCTTTAGGCCCTCAAAGACCTCTTGGTGTTCCTTCACCCATTTGAAAGGAATACTCTTAGGTGTAAGAGCATCTAGTGGACGAGATATTTGTGCATAGTTTCTTATAAACCTCTTGTAGTAGCGCATTGTCCCTAAGAAGGTTTTTACAGAACTCACGTCATGTGGTTCTTCCATCAACAATATTACCCATATCTTGTCCAGGTTTGGTTTCAAGCCTTGCTAACATACTATATGTCCTAGCAACTTCTCGTATGGCACCATTAAGACACACATCCTTCGGTTTAATGCAATTTGAGCTTTCCTACACAAGCTTATGCATTCCTTCAACGCCTTGAAGTGATCCTGCATTCGGCCATATAGGGACCAGAAAAAGGCCTTGAAATTTCCTGTGGACATCTTATCAAAAATATATAAGATGATTTGTTGAAAAGTAGCTGGTGCATTGCATAATTAAAATGGAATGATATGCATAAATACCATTTTCCACAATGAAAGTGGTCTTCAACTTATCCTCTTCCGCAATGCTGATTTGATTATATCTTGAAAATCCGTCTAAAAACGAATAAATTTCATGGCCGGCTACTTCCTCCAAAATTGAATCTGTAAAAGGAATTGGAAAGGGATCCTTTATGGTTACGACCATAGTTGAGAAAATCGGAATCGGCAAGAATCGACATTTTTACAAATCGGCAAAAATCAGGAATCGGAAAAAAATTGGGGAATGAATCGGCAAAGATTCGACAAACAAAAACCGAAGAAAACAAAAATACTCATTGGGAAAAAGTTTTTTTCATGCATATTACAATGAATTAACATTATGCAAATCAAATATTGCAATAAAAGCAATAATTCATGTCAAGACATCAAACAAAGCTCAAGCTTTAAGTACACATGAAAGTGACAAAACACATCTTGTATTGCTTATAATATGAAAAGATACAAAGCTACAAGTAACAACAAGGAAAAAAAAGTTTCATTTTTTATATGCATGCACATGGAAACAAGTAACAACAAAGTTACAATCACTTGAAAAAAAACGAAAAAAATCTAAACCTTAAACCAAAAGGCTAGGGTTTAGGGTTTAAAATTGAAATATTGACAGCTGTAAAATGGGCTTGCACACATAGTTATCAGGCAGCAATATTTACTTAAAAAGAGGAGGGAAAAAAAAACTAAACCCAAAACCCAAAATCCTAGGGCCTGGACTAGGGTTTAGGGTTTAAACTTAAAGTTCAAAGTTCAAAGTTTCAAATTCAAACATTAACAGCTGAAAATGGGCTTGCATACATAGTTACCAGGCAGCAATATTTACTTAAAAAGAGGAGGAAAAAAAAACCCAAAACCCTAGGGCCTAGCCTAGGGTTTAAACTTCAAAGTTCTAAGTTCAAAGTTTCAAACATTAACAGCTGAAAAATGGGCTTACATACATAGTTATCAGGCAGCAATATTTACTTAAAAAGAGGGTTTAGGGTTTAGGGTTTAAACTTTAAACTTTGAAGTTCAAACATTAACAGCTGAAAAATGGGCTTGCATAAAAAAACCCTAAATCGGCCGCAGCCTTAAAAAAAATTGCAGATTTTTTGAAAAAATCGGCGATGCTGATTTTTTCAAAAAATCGGCAAAAAATCTTTGCATCGTCGAGAGTTTGCCGATTGCATCAGCATTTTAAAAAATCGGCAAAAAATCGGGATTCTGCAGATTTTTTGCAGATTTTCTCAACTATGGTTACGACATTAAGACACCAAAAATCCACACAAATCCGGATCTTATTAGCTTCTCTTTTCAAGGTAATCACTATTGGCGACACCCACTTGCTTGTCGTAACTTTGAATATAATGCCTGCATCGAGCATTTTCTTTATTTCGTCCTTCACCAAGGTTGCGTACTTTGGATTCATTCTATATGGCTGCCTTCTCACTGGTTGCACACCTTCAATTAGAGGAATTTTGTGCACGCATAACTTTGGTGGTACTCCCTTCAAATCCTTGTATGTCCAAGCAAACACATCCTTATATTCCATGAATATCTTGAATGCTGCTGCGTTAAGTACAAGGTCCCAATCATCTCCGCACTTAATCATATTTTCTTCGCCTTCTTCACCAAGGTTAATCTGAATCATTCGTGGTCCTTCATACTTGATGGACCCAGGTTCTACTGCCGTCAATCACTGCATCTCCCATTGTGTATTTTGCAAAGTTTCTTGGAAATGTCTATTTCGCTTGTTCTTGGTCCTTTCTTATTGCTGACTTCTTGCTGGTTTCTCATTTTTCTTGTTCTTTCTTCCTGTTCTCCTGGTTGTCTTCTGCGTGGATACATAGGCATTGAGGTGTGAACACTTCATAATCTTCCATCTGTTAATGGAGTAGGCCTCTATCATCATCATTCTCATCTTTTGTACATTCTTCTAGTTGCAACACTCCATCTGGTTCATACCTTGTTTCGCTTTCGAATGAACGAACTCTTCGATTCGTTCGAGGTTGCAATATCTTGGCTCACCACTTGGTTCTTCAAGTTGATCATGTATTTATGTTGGCCTTTCTTAAAAGTGAGGCGTTCGTTCTCCCAGTTATGATTTACCTTTGCCATCCTTAGCCATCCACGTCCAAGCCATGCGGGTTTCTGCATTTCAATCACTACGAAATCCAGCATAAAGTCTTGTTTTGCTAACCGCACCTTTTGGTTTATTAGTACTCCTTTCGTTTCTATGCCGTACTAATCTGCTCCATATTACCTGAAATTTGGGGATCTTAATTTGGGCTGGCCAATACTTTGCCATGTCTTCTCTGGCATCATGTTTACGCTTGATCCTCTGTCTATGGTCACTTGAGTCAGTCTATGGTTCAATATCTCCATATGCACCAATGCTAGCTTCTTCTCGGCTTCAATCATTAATATCGTTAGATCAATGAATTGTTCTTGTTTGATGTTAGCTACCTCTCGGACTTCATTTCTTTTCCTTGTCTTTATCATTTCGCCCACTGTAGTGTACAATTCAGGTACTGAATTGAGTAGATTTGATATCTTTACTTCCATAGTCGTGTTGAGTACCTGCGTCACCAAACATTCCATTGATGCCTAGTTTTGTGTTATGATTTCCGTTCTTTTTAGGGCTTTTTCTTGGAGTAGCCTTTCTTGCTTCTCCTCCAATTCTTCTTTTATCATTTCTTGGGCTACCTGCCATCGCTCTTTCTCCTTGGTAGGGTTTGGATATCGCTCCATTTTCTTAGCGTGAGATCTGGTCACCTCTAGAACTTCTTTTTCTTTCTCATCCTTGTTATTAACTTCAGCAATGTCAATTAAATTGACATTTTGCGTGCCATTCATACTTGCTTTATTTGGGCAATTCATCTCTTTATGTTTGCCTGGTCCACACCATCAACACATTTGGGTAACATTGTTACCATTGGTGTTACCTCCATTTTGAGGTTTGGGGCAATTTTTCGCGAAATGTCCCCATTCTTGGCAATTTCGGAATTGGATAATTGGTCTTCCGTCGGAGCCATACTGTAGATGACTTTGTCCTCCTTGTCCTATATCTGTCGCTTTTTGCACTTTGTCCATTCCTCCCGACATTTGGTTGTTCTTCTTGTTGTACTGTCATTGTTTGATGTCTTGCTCCTCTCAGATTGAACAGATAGTCTGCAATAGGATGTCTTGCCACATCGCATATATTGCAATATGCATTCTTTGGACAGTTGATATTTGTGTGTCCTTCCGATTTGCACTCTGAACACCATCGTTCCTTTCTCACTTCGCCTTTAAATTTTTTCATAATTTTCTCAAATTCTTTTTGAAAGGAATGTATAGTGCTCTGGACCTTGTCTTTTGCATCACTAGTGGAATAATCATTCCTTGGATGTCCTACGATTCCAGTTGCTGTTTGTTTGGCTTTGCTCTCAAAATTCTTTGCTTTTTCAAGAGCTTCCCCATAGGTAGAGGATGGCACTGCCTTCATCTTCTTCCTATACTTTGGCAGAAGTCCGTCTATAAACCAACGTTTTACCAGTCCATTTGTTGGTGGCATTTGCATCTTGTCAGCCAGTTGTTTTGGTCTTTTGTTATAATTCTTCACATCTTCCTCTGGCTTTTGTTTTGTGGCATATATTTCAGTTATAATCTTCGTATCATCTCTTAATGGTCGAAATTCTTCTATAAATGCATCTTGCATAGTATCCCATTGTGTGAAAGGTTGGGTACTCTGTTTCTTAAAGTACCAATCTTTAGCCATTTCTCGTAAGGTGGACGTAAATAATTGCAACCATTCTGCCAATTGCGTTACGCCATTTGCTTCCCAAATCGTAATACAAGTACCTATATGGCATGCTGGGTCTTCTTTCCCTTCCCCAGTAAAGGGAGGGCATTTTTGTTTTCCTGCTCTGTTGGCAATATTTGCCATTGGAACTCTTCCAATATCCGCGTCACTTGATGACGACTCTTGTGGAGTTCTATTCCACTCCCTCTCCGTTGTAGGTGGTTCAAAATCTCGTTCAAGTACCTGTTCAAATAGCCTTCTTCCCGATTCACGTACGTCACTACTTCGCGACCCTTCGCAAGTACACGAGATGAGGTTCTAGTCTTTCTCCCCAAGAACCCACACGTGGTTGCTTCGGTGCAAAACTATGATCTTTTGCACCCGTTGGCCAACTCTTCTCCACTGGATCAGTTGTTACCATCCGCTCTTCGCTTACAATGTTAGGTTCAACTATGTCCCTAATATCTTCCTCTGCTATTTGATTTTGTACTTCGTTCTCTAGTCAACAATAATGTTTCCCACCTTTCTCGCTTTGCTCTTGGACTCTCGTCGTCCAAGGGATTCGACACTCGTTCCACCTCTGGTTGTGAAACTTCGTCTTGAACTTGTGTTCTCTGGTTTGCTAGCCTCGCACTTCTTCTAAGTGGTATCCGATTGCTTCCTCGTCGGCCTTGTAGCTTGGAATCTGTCATTCACCTCCTTGCCTTGTTACATTCAGTTCTTCCTTGACCCAAAGATTATCTAGGCAACGATGTCAAATGTAGACAGCGGTGAGTGCTTTCCAAGACGAGGGAAGCTTAGGGGAATAAGGAATGTCAATCTTGATTGAAGGACATGATGTTATGGCTATGTTGTTTATCACCCAAACGACGTATACTAGACGGCTAACTATCAAGCTTGATTGAGTAGGATAGATGATTGATAACGAGTCACTACTAATTGATGATGGATTATCCTGACGGACGTACTAGGATGAATGATTGATTTAGGTTGCTGATAGATGGATCAGTCTCAGATGGGTTGTCCAGACGGAAGATTGAAGGTCTAGATAACAACTCTGGGTAATCTAGACAGATGGCTTATGACGGATAAGCCAGACAAATGGCTTATGACGGCTCCTGGACGTTAGTTTCTTGCAATCAGTTACCTGCAAGTCCTCGGGCTCTTCCTTTGCAACTCTGCACAATGCATATAACACAACACAAACCTTATACAAGACTACTCCTTAACATTCATCACGAAGATAATTGCAACACAAGACAATGTTCTTCACGCAATGAATTTGCACAACAATGAATCACCTCTCATTGATATGTGTATTTGTATTCGTTATTACAAAAATGAAAGGGGGATTGTATTTAGAGTGTGGCTTTGGTGGTTGCTGTAACCAAACAAGCCCCAACGTCCCCAACTGCCCTTTCGTTACAGGACTTAACTAATCAGTTTGGAAGTAATTCACCTATAACTAATCAATCCTTAACACATCAGTCTGGGACTAACTAATCAATCCTTAACAAATTAGTCTGGGACTAACTAATCAGTCCTTAACAAATTATATGACAATTGATTACACACATGTCAATTTGCATTACAAAACAACGTTATTTGACTTTTCCAATTTCCTATGTAATTACATTGCATTCAATAGACATTTCGTCAAACATTGTGGCATATCATTTCTTTTTGGAACTGCTGTCTATAGTGGTATCATTGAAGACAAGCCGAAGAAGGAAATGTCAATATATGGTGGTGGTGACGGAGTAAACAAAGTGGGTTAAGGCAAGAGCGTTGCCTGACAATTTTGCAAGGAGTACAACATGGTACTTGTATGAACAAGAGATCATGAGATTTGACATACCCTTGTAGTTGACAAGTGATTGAGGTGGGCACTTCAACAATGAAATTATTCAAAAGCTGACCATGGAGTTCAAGATTTTGCATTTGTTTTCAAGCCCATATTACCCCAAGGTAAATGGGCAAACAGAGGCAATGAATAAGTTCTTGGCCTCTATTATCTACAAGACGTGGAGTAGAAGGTGTTGATTGGGAGGAGCGATTGCCAGTAGTTTTGTGGGTGTACATAAAGATGTTCAAGCCGAAGACTAACCATACACCTTTCCAGTTAATGTATGGTCGGGAGGCAGTAGTGTCGGTGGAGTTGCTTGCTAGTACCAAGTTTGAGAGTGGTGGTGTAGAACCGTATGGGTGACCAGGAAAGCCGAGAAGAGAGGCTAGCGACACTAGTGAGATTGGATGAGAAAAGGGTGATGGTGTAGTGGGCAACATAGATTGTTTGATGTCGGAGAAAATTATGGCATGACAAGCACCTAAGGAAGATGAAGTTGAAACCAGGTGACTTGGTCTTGAAATTTAATGGCAAAAGAGAGATCAAGCCAGGGAAGTTGAAGACCCTATGGCTTGGACCCTTCTAGGTGGTTGAGATGATGGATAACGATGCAGTCAAATTGCAAAAGCAGTACGAGACATTGTTTCCTCAAATGGTTAATGGCTCAAGATTAAAGCCATATAAGGTGAAGGTTGGGGTGAATTGGATTAATCTTGAACTGGCGGAAGAAGAGCAGAAAAGCGTAGGAAGGTTGATCGTAGCACCAAATCAGTCTTTAGAACCATTTGAATGAATATTGGTCCATGAAGGAGAGTCAAGTTGGACCAAAGTAGATGGTGCAAATCAAGAAGATAGTGATCCAGATCTAGTTTGGTTGTTTGGAAATGCAAATGGAGAGCAACCCATAATAGAGCAGGAGGAATTGGAACCCCTCCCCACAAAATGAAGAAGACTATGGGTACATGTAAGATTTCTAGACACAAAAGAAGGAAGATTGAGATCACTAAATGGGGAAGATGCACATAGAGCCGCGTTATTGGGAGTAGAGCCATTGGATCAAGAGCCTCCATGCGATGGAAGTGAATATGAAGACATGAGTTTGCTTGCAAGAGTTGGTCTTCAACAACAAAGAATGCGTAGAAAAATGCAGTAGTTACAAGAACAAAGAATGCGTAGAAAAATGCAGTAGTTACAAGAACAAAATGAGCAATTGCAATGGAGAAACAAACAATTGAGGGAACAAGTTGACCAAGAGATAGTAAGGCTACAAGATGATTTTCAAGATGGAAGGGAAAGAAGACTGGCAATAAATGAAATCCTCTGGAGAGATATATTTGAAACACCTACATCACTAGAAGGAGAAGCAAGGAATTGGAGAATAGACTCCAATAGTGTGTCCTTTACAAACAGAGACGATTCGAGCATGATGGCTCAAGCAGAGGACTTAGAAGACAAGTGATAAGGAACACATGAAGACCCCAGCAAGTTCCCCAAGTAGAAGACAGGAGCAACGAGACACAACAAACTAACTTTGACGATGTAAGGCGGATAAGGAGAAGTATTGGAGGTCTGCCATCAAACATGAATGATTCCTTGGGAAATTTAAGCAATTCACAAGGATTGATTTCAACCTAGGGCGTGTTTGTGGAGCAGATAATTTAGGCAGTCTAGGAGGATTGCTAGGTTCGTTGGGTCGTTTGAGTTTGCTTGACCAAGGGGGGATGTTGGTTGGCCTCTTTCCCAATAGTTTGAGGGGAAGGTTTTTCCTTTCAACTACCCCTAGGCCATGTAGTTAGCAGGATGGCCCATCAGGATTACCTTTTGATTGTGTAAGAAACAATCAAGTTCCACATAGCCATCAAGTTGGCCCATTAGGACCACGTAGTCTTTGTCGCCCGAATAAGAGAAGTCATATAAATAGGAGGTAGAAAAATAGATCTCGGACGGACCTTGGACAATCTGGAGAAAGGAATAGACAGTCCCAAGTCATGGAAGGTTGCTTGGGAGGAGTGAATGACAAAAGGAACATGTCTGAGTTTAAAAGACTGTCGCGACGAAGAAGGCGATGACGAAGACGCTCAAGAACGAGAGGTAGTGCACAACCAAGCCACCTAGAAAAGACAAGGTGGCAGGAGTGACGACAACGACAGAATGAAGGAAAAGGAGGCAGAACAATTTGTTGTCCAAGTGTAAGAAGCAAATATGGCATTTGTACGACAAATTGTTGTACACATGAAAGGCATTGCTGTACAAGTGAGGCTTGTACGACAAACTGTCGTACAAGCAGGGAAACAGGTCGTACAAATTCATTTTGTCATACAAGAAGGGCATGTTGTACAAATTAGAGCAGTCGTACAAATGATGAGAATTTTTCGACGAATCGGTGCACAGATGAATGCCGTCGTATAGGTGCACAGAGTTGGCCAATAGAGCAGATTGGGACAGAGTAATGTCGGGATGGAGAATATTTTTCGGCAAATTGTGCAATACAAGTAGAAGTTTGTGTGGCTGTACGAATGACTTGGCGGAGATAAACTTAGATGCTTTTAAAAAAAGGGAGGGGAGATGAAAAAGTGCGTCGTTTAGTTATCATGCAAAGGTGCCGAGGTGGAAGTTAACAAGTAGTAATTGCATGTGTGCCAACTCCACTTTCTCTTGCCCACGATCTTATAAATACATGCATCGAGGAGGCTTGGGCATTCCATTGTCCAATGCCTAATGAGAGTAAGGAGAAAAAGACCAACGTGTAAGGAGAGGTGTTCGGAATTGCAAGACAAGGTGTACAAAGTTGTTGATGTAGGTGGAAGGAATTGTTGATGGAAGGAAGCACAGATTGAACAGATGTGCCTCGAGGAGGAAGCTATCGTAGTATCCGAACGAAAGACATTGAAGGAGGATGGTGTTGCAGAAAGGAGTGATTGTAGGAGGAATTTGCAAGTGTACGAATCGTACAGTCGTATAAACATTGCTGAAATGAGGGATTGTAGTTGCAGGCGCGCACGAGGGTTTGCAGAGATGAAGAAAGTGTTGTATGGATGGAGTGTTGGGGATGTTTGACAAAGTGATGCAAGCATTGCGCATAGAAGGGCAATGTGCGAGGAAGTTGCCATACAAGTTGAAGGAGAAAGCAACAACATACTGTTGTACAAGAAGGTTGTATGACAACGTTGTACAAGCAACAACAGTTGTGCCGTACAAGTAGGCACTTGATGACATTATCATATCAATGCGGGCCTAAGGAAGATTGTTGTACAAGCAGAGGCTTGACGATAGTGCCGTACAAGCCAAGTGTGAAGTGTCCATCATACAAGTAGAGGAAGTGTATGGCAAGGGTCGTATAAGCGCAGATACAATTGCAAACAGAGTTGCTGGAAGTTGACAGAATGCAAAAAAGGCCAAATATTATGGAGAGGATACACTGTGTGGAACAACAGTCGAGAACGGTCCCACCTAACCCTATGTTGCAGATGAAACCTTGCTCATGAGGAGAGGGCATCAAAGTAGCTGTAAGGAGAGGTCTTGCAGAATGTGCATAGGGTGGGGAGAGTGAACATGGTTTGGGTGTCGGCGGGATAGTAGTAGGCAACATGGTGGACTCTCCAAGGAAAGGTTGAGAACCAACAATTCCAAGGAGAGAGGAGGGGAGGCTTTGACTTAGGAGGAGAAAGGCAAGGGACGAAAAAGAATGCAAGTACACTTGCAAGAGATGACATGGCAATAGCTAGCATATGGGAGTTTTACAGAAATTGGTGGCAAGAGAATTCACCAGATTGTCCATTAAATATTGCATTCAAAAATGTAGGTGTGCATTATATTTTGCAAATTACGAATTTCGATAAGGAGTTTTTCAAGGAGTATTTGCTATAGGTATAGCAGATGTATGATCAGCAACAACACGAGCAAAATCATGATTGGTGACCAGGATGAAAGTACTATTTTCACTTGGCAATTTTCGAAGAACATTTGGATTGCCAAGTTCAGGAATATCGGTGAGAAAGGAGGCGGTTGACCTACACTAGTGGAAGGAATTGATGGATAGGGTTACTGATCTCAATTTGGAAGAGGTGGAAAATTGTTAAAGCAAAGGAGTTGTGAATTGAAGATGCAACAGCTAAAGACATCGGAACTGCAATGTGCCACGAATAAGGTTATGTCAAAACTCTTAAGAGAGCAAAGAGCCGTGGAGATTCCCACTTGGCTCATATCGTACATGGAAGGAATAATGGCTGGCATGGCATATGATTGGGCATCATAGTTGTCATATTGCATCAAGAATTTTTTGATGCAGTACACCATAAATTTTTCAATGGCTTTCCATGCCATTACGATAATGATGAATACCATGACGCAAGAGGAGTTTCGATTTCTAGAACTGAATTTGCCCAAAGTGATTTTGGAGCATGCATCGACTATATTTAGGTGTATCCATGTGATGCCACTTACAAAGCCAAGTACCCCAACCAAGAAGAAGGGCACCTTGAAGAAGACAAGTGCTTGGGAAGCTTTGGAAGATGAGGTGAGTGAGGATTCAGACGAAGCTGAGGAGCAACCACGAATAACCCTCACAACAGGCCACAACAGGATTGAGTGGTAGTGCACGACAGATGATTGAGGGTTGGAGCAAGGTACATGGGATGCCACAGGAAGTAGTGCAAGAAGTTCTTGCACAACCAAAGAGTTAGGGTGTGTAGGGAGGCACTATAGGTACCATATCGGGTACCAGGTGAATGACTTGAGAAGGCGCTGCAATGGGTGAACAGTAGCCAAAGGGCTTTGTTGCGCATGCAAGATAGGAAGAGGAGAGGAGAGTGCAACAGCCAAAGGAGAGGATTCCGTAGCAGGTGTAGGAACCAATTATTGTTGTAGATGTGGATGAAGAGATCCAGACTGTAGTGGACGCAACATAGGAGGAGGAATGTGCAAGGAATGCACGGGTAGAGAATGTTAACTCACCTGACAGTTTTGATAGTACACCAATGCAGATTGTGCATCAAGTGGATCCATGTGGATCACCCCCATTAAATCACATCTACAACACAATTGGCGACACCAAGTCTAGTTGTGCTGAACGAAAGGAGGGAGAAAGGGAAACAAAATGCATTAGAGTTCAATTGGTGGCAGAAAGGTGAAAGAAGCCAACCGTTGGAAAATGAACCAGAAAGAGAATAGGAAATGACGACACAAGTCACAACTAGTGATGTAGGACAAATGATTCAGGAGGGTAAGGTGGCCAAACGACCTATCAATTTGACAGGTTACGATTGGGAGGATGTGGAGGAAACTACCAATAATGACAACACTAATATGGAAGTAGCAAAAGACACAAGCGAGCATTTCAACATCAAAGTGCCAAATTTGAGCAGACCACAAATTCTAGGAGGAAATATTAACGAGCAAGTTGATACGTTCTTTGAAAATGTGAATGGATTGTTTGATAGAGTTTGCAGTGAGTTCAAAGTGGGATGTATGGGAGATTAGCAATTGTGGCAGCTAAGAACGGAGAACGAATTGGGAAAACTAGTGCATTGGGTATGTCACAAAGAGCGCATGAAGAAGTTTGCAAAAATTCACCAAATGCAGCCATGAGAGATGGAAACTGGCTATCAAATCGATGTTTGGAATGAAGAACCTAGTAGAACGAACTCAAGTACTCTACAGGCATCCACCACATGTATATGCAGATGAAGTTTGGTAGCTTGTCTAGAGGAGGAAGTGGGTGTAAGCAACAAACTGCTTCTTAGAAAAAGAAGAAATAAAAGTTGTACAAAGTTTTGTTCATTTTGTGATAAAGTGAAATTTAGACGAAATGTACATGAAATGATGTTAAATGAAATTAAAGTGAAATTAGGCGAAATTAGAATGAAATGAAATGTTAATAAAGTTGCACTTTAGACCTTAGGAAAATTGATAAATTCATGTAGAAGCTGGATATGGGGTGGCGGTTGTAAATGGTGCGTTGTCCTAAGAATCGCTTGGAACGGCTTAGGCAGGCATTAAAAGGCCCCCCTTCCTTCATTTTGCATCATCTAGCATACATGGAGAGAGAATTGATATTGCTAAGGTTTATGGAGAAGAGTGTCGTGCATGAATGCATACCTTTATTGATATTGCTATGACAAATTGTTGAGGCATTGTATTGCTAGTTACAACAACCCATTGAACCATAATATGATTCAGCCATTGCAATTATTTGTAGTCTTTGTTATTGCCAATGGATGTGATTGTTAGGATGTTGCATGTTGTATTTTATTAGTATTGCAGAGTGCTTAATCCATTGTTTGGCTATAGGAATGCTAGTGTTTGCATTGCCATAGGGTTGTTAGAATTTGCATGTTGTAGAGAAGATTGCGAGGGATTGTGATAGTTACAACAGTTGTAGGTCGTACGACAACTAGATTGTACGAAGGCAAACATAGGAGTATTGCCACTTAGGAAGTTAATTGTTGCATTGTGATTTTGTATGCGTGACTATTGTACAAATCACTATCGTATACCAAGATTGAGGATTGCTAGGACCTTCTCGTATTGTGTTGTGCGAGAGACCGTGCTATACAATAGATTGGATTGTACGACCGTACAAAGGATTGGATTGTACGAAGGATTGTATCGTACAACAATTTGTGTTGTACAATGGATTGGGCTGTACAATAGATTGTGTTGTACAAGTTGAGGCCGTAGAGCCATAAGATATGTTGTACAATTGTTTCAACAACCTCATGATTGCAATACTGTTCGGTTCTTGAATTTGTCGCCATCTCATTACTAGGAATACCACCACTTGTGCTACAACAGGTGTCAAGTATGTCAAACTTGCACCTAAGATGGTGAAGTCATATGCAAGAATGAACTTCTTGGCATACTTGATTTAATGGTTAGCCATGGGATTGGAAACATTTTAGCAGATGAATATGGAGCAGGCTAAGTAGTTGCGGGAGATGGAGGCACGACTTTGGTAGGTGTAGGAGGATGCTGATGCAGAACTGGTAAGGTTGAAGGAGGTTGAGGAGAAGACAAAAGCACAGGAGGAACAAGATTAGTTGATCGGACAACTGAAACTAGAATGTGCGGTGAGAGAGCAGTTGTTGGAGGTGAAGAATAAGAAAGTTACCGCTATCAATTGATAGTCGAGAGGGATGAGCAGCTAGCAATTGCAACCATTCATGAGATTGAAGCGACAAAGAAAGTAGTTGAAGTAGCAAGGAAGGAAGCCAAAGCTGCAAAAAGAGAGGTTGAGTTGTTGGCAAAATTGGCAGAAGTTGAGTAGAGATTGAATCATTATGGTGTGTAGTGGGCTCGATATCAAGACTATGCGAAAAGATTGGAGGGGGATATAGAAGCCCTAAAGTTGCAAATCCAAGAGTTAGGAGGTGTTCTTGTTCCCATGCCTCATCATCAACAGAACCCAAGTCCCCAGGAGTAGAAGCAGTTGTCGATGAGGACATCGACCAATTTAAAGGGGAGGGCATATGTAAGAGATAGTTTTGACCAGCCTTCGAAAAAGTAGTGTACATAATAGAAATAAGTGCAAAATGTGCACACACGTAAATGAAATGTAATTACACATGAAATGTAAATGAAAGAGATGCAATTTGTAATTTGATGTCAAGGGTGATTACATCATCATTTGATAATTTGTAATGTACTACTAATGTATGTAGTTAAGCATTTGCAAGTGGAGGGTAGTTAGTGGTGAGGTGTCCTACGGCAATTGTTTACTACCAACCCTCATGGTTAAATAGGACCTCCCATCCATTTGTGCGATACCAAGGGGAGTACCACGAGAGATCATTATCACCATTATGATCACCAAATATGTTATGTAAAGAAGCATCTAGACTTTGTGTCTATATATCCATTATAGCATTGTATATTGCCAGGGTAGACAGTTTGTAATGTCAAATTCGTACAAGCAAGAGTAATACAATGATGATTCACCCTTCATCTGTGTGTTGTATGTGTTTTGTGTGATGTTATTGTTGCAGTAGGTTGATGCTATTGTTGCAAGTAGGTTTGTAGATTGTTGTTGTTCCAAGTTCTGTGTGCAGGTGTGGAGCAAAGTTGCAACCAAGATCGTTGTACAAGGAGTTGCAATCTAGAATCATCGTATGAGAGTTGTTTTACGAGAGGAGCAGTCATGAGTGTCATTAAAGTGGATTGCGGATTTATTGTACAAATGAGTGAGTTGTTGTACAAGTACTTGCCATATGAGTGATTGTTGTACTAGTCAATATTGTGCGACTTGTTGTACAAGTGGTGATCAAGTTGTACAACTGAAGATGCTGTGCAAGTTTGGATTAGTTTTGGTTGTAGTCTTGTTTGGCCTCTAAATCTATCATATTGTTCCTCCAACTGTTGGAATACTCATCACTGTGCTACAACATCTAATCCCTCCTTTAGAATTGTCAGTGTCCTCGACAACACATGAGCTGAACACTGGGGATAGAAAGCATTGAACACCATATTGGAATCTCTTGTCATGCTCCTATTTTCTTCTATTCCAAACATCTTCTGTAGTTGGCATCACTTCAAACTGCTACCAACAAAACATTATTCTCTAATTGCTTATCCCATTTTTTGCAATTGATTGTATTACCAACATGATGGTCAATGGCCATCACCACCTTTATTGGGGTCAAGGGGGTTAGATAGTCGTTGTAGGGTCAAGGGGCAATGCCCCTTGCAGGGTTAGGGAGCAGTGTCCTTGTAGGGTTTGGGGTAGTGCCCCGAAACTTCAATGGCAAAACCATTCAAACCCTCATTGTCTAAACTGAATTTTTCTTCTTGTCTACATTTTGGTAGCTGTAACTTAACCCTCTTAAATAGGTTCCCCTCAACAAGGAATAACTATTCTCTAGCTTCAGACGACTTCTTGGCTTCAAACAACCAAACCTCTTGGGTCAGATGGCTCACTTTTTGGCCTGGACAACCCACCTCGTAAGTTAGACTGCCATGCGCTAGACAACCCACTTTTTGCGACAGATGGTCTGACTTCGGACGACCTTGCCTTGGACAACCTACCTCTAGATGGGCTGCTTCCAGATGACCCTACTTTGGACAATTTGTCTCCTTTGTAATCAGACAACCTATACGAACTTCCATACAATCTTCACTTGCTAGACAACCCTCTAGACGGTTTGTACCATGTGCTTCCAATCAGAAGAACTTGTTGCCTCGAACTTTGTAATACTTTGTCTTGATGGTCGTCTCCTTGCTTCGGATGGTGCTCGTTATGGTCCGTGTGATGTTATTTTAGCTTTGAATGATCGTCTCCAGCCCTTGGACAACATGGCTCCTCTTGAGCAACTCTCTTCTTCACAAAACACGTCCTTGTAGAAATGGAATACAACATACTTTCCTACATCCTCGCGGTAAGTTATTTGTCATCCACCTCTCTAAGTTTCATGCGGTGTTGGTTTAAACTTGAAACGACAACGATGCCAAATGTAGGATGGTGGGAGTATTCCACTCTCGGAGGAACAATTTGATATGATAGATTTATTGGTCAGCAATGATTGCAATCATCTCAATCTCAACACTCAGTCTGCGAATAGGAAAGTCTATCTTGTTCCAAACTGCTATCCTTTAGCTACAAGCTTATCTCTCCACACATGTACAACGATTCAGTATAGCAATGTACTGCAATCACATGTACGACACTGCACTTGTACCGCGACTTCATGGCACTCTTGGATTGCGACTTCAATCTTGGATACAGAACTTGGAAGGAACAACAAAAAATCTATCTATTGCAATAATAAGCCATATCAACACATACAGGAAACATACAATAGCAATAGATGAAGGATGGAAATGAGTAGATATTGCATTAACAATGGCCTGTATAGTGGAACACATACGACATTCTCCTTACAATACCCAACGTACCCAGTCAACCCTTTCCTTCCATATCAACTACAACTACTATTTGATGCCAATAACAACTCACTTCAACCAATCATAGGAATGAGGGAAGGGTCTTATTTATACAACTAAGGAGGTAGTTGCATCCTCCAACTTACTAACTACTTGACACCTCATCATTTACATTTGACATGCAAGGCAAGCTAACAACTTATGACTCATCCGTACTAATACTTCACTTTACATTACACATTATCACATGAAATATTACATCATCACTTTATAACTTTGTTAATTATATGTACAAACATTTTTTCAGACACTTTACGAACTACAAAATAACATTGTTAGGAACCTTTAGATAAAGCTATGTGGGAAGTGGCACAACCAGAGCCAATTGTGGTAGATGGAGACATAAGTGCTGCTTTGGAGGCAATGGACACGTCACCTCCAATTAAGTTTGATAGGCCATAGGGATTTGATCTAGGTACACCTGGATTGTAAGGAGGAGGAATTCAGGTGGACATGCTAACTTTCCAATAGGAGAGTTTTAACACCACCTTGTTGTGGCAATTTGCAGAAGAAGCAAAACGATGTGGTTCCCCTCCTTTGGATGATAAGGAGCCCATGGAAATTACATCTATCACGATGATGATGGCATAAACTTCTTTGGTGCTGCAAGAGAAAGGAAAGAAGCCTATATCAAAGCATGCGTTTTGATAAAGGGCCAAAGTAGTCAAGTGACAATAGGAGGCAAAGTTGTGGCTGAAGCGGAGAAGTAGAGAGATACATAGCTGCAATCGCAGATGCAGGATAAGGGCAAGGTTGACAAGGGGAAGGATGCCATAGGACTTGGTAGGGGGGAAAAGAAGGAAATCACCACAAAGGATGATGAGGCTGGGGCAGATAGTGACACGAGTGAGCATTTTCTCATTGAAGTTCCAAATTTGAGGCAACCCTTAATAAATGGTACCAAAATCAATCAACATGTTAATAGTTTCGTTGAGAAACAAGGTGGAGTGATTGATAGGGCGTGTAGCGAGTTTTGAGTTAGTGCCCTTGGAGAATGGCAACTATGGCAGCCGAAGGTAGTTGTGGAACTGGGCATATGGATTAGTTGTGTCTAGGATGTGGAATGAATGAAAAAATTTGCTGAAATTGATCAAGTTCAGCCATGGGAGCTTGGTGCAGGCAATAGTGTGCAAACATGTGTGAAGGAGCTACCAAACAGAACAATAGTACTGTACAAGCACCACCCTGAGTGTATGTCGACAAGGATAGTTTTGAGTCAATGCCCTCGGAGAATGGCAACTATGGCAGCCGAAGGTAGATGTGGAACTGGGTAGATGGATTAGTTGTGTCTAGGACGTGGAATGAATGAAAAAATTTGCTGAAATTGATCAAGTTCAGCCATGGGAGCTTGGTGCAGGCAATAGTGTGCAAACATGTGTGAAGGAGCTACCGAACAGAACAATAGTACTGTACAAGCACCACCTCGAGTGTATGTCGACAAGGATAGTTTTGACGCCTATTTTAAATCTGAGGTTGCGAAGAAAATTAAACTGGCACTAGAATTGAAATCTACATAGGCTAGGATGATTTTTTTGGCCAATTTGATGTAGTGGTTAGTAGTTGGATTGGAGACGTTCCATGAGATGACAAAAAGTCTGAATTTGCGATCTAGTTGACTAAAGCAAAAAAGTAGCTTCTATAGGTGAAGTAGGAATCCAAAGCATGACTAGCAAGGTTGCAACAAGAAGTGGATTAGTTGAAGAAGGAATGGGAGAAATAAAATCAACTGATTGGGTTGTTGAAGTTTGAATGTGTAGTGCACGAACAGGCTCTTGAAGCCAAGGTTTAGGAGGTAGCTCATCGTGATCAATTATTTGCAGAATCGAAGAAGCAGGAAGCAGAGTTGCGTGCTAGGCTCACTAAAACTGAGTAGAATTCACAACAATATGGCTTCCAATGGGCACTGTACAAAGCCTATTCAAAGCGTTTGAAGCAAGACATCAATTCTTTGATGATCAAGTACAGTATTTGGGAGTTGCACACGTTTAGATTCAACCTCCTCGTTTGTTGTTGGAGAGCCAAAGTCCTTAGCAGCAACAATAGTCGTTGATGACGATGTTTACCAATCTTGAGGGTATGACAAATGTCATAGCTAGTTCTGCATGGTGCCACCTCGAACATGAATGAAATCTTCCAAAGATGAGTATGCACATACAATTTTGATTGTATATAAAGTTTTGTCATTTTGTGTAGTTTGCATGCTAAGTGTTTGTCAAAATGATTTTCAAATATTATTAGTGTGCAAGTAATAAAAATGTCTTGTAAGATGATATGTCATGTAAGGGTAGTTAGGGATAGGTGCAAGCAAGTTGCAGAAGTTGGCAACTGCCTCCCTTGTTCAGTGGTAGTATAAATAGACCCCTTACATTTTATGAATATCATTTGCATTTGGAAGCGTATCTGTATGTGTGAGAGCATAGGCATTTGCATGTGTCTTTAAGCATCTATTGTGAAGAATATTGCTATTGCACATGATTGTGTACTGTTGTTCATAAATAAATACAAATGACAATGTGTAGTTTTGTTCCATTTTAAGTCTGAATATCTTTTTTGCGTGTTATGATGAATGCTGTTTATTATTGATATTTTCTATCATTTACTCTTGTATGTTCCTTCAAACGTGGAATACCATTGCTGAGCTACAATAGGTGCAACCTAGTACCCTTGCCTGAGTGGGCCACATGTCACATAACGGGATTGTTCTGACTCTGATATGTCATTTGTTTGTTTTGCAAAAACCATGAGGTACCCCTTTTATATTGTTCAAGAGTCCATTAACTCATTTATAGGTTCTCTAGACCCCCTTGTTTGTTGTTGTGGTTAGTGTGTCTATCCATTTTTTTTCCTTCAAATCATGTTTGGAAGTCGGCTTATAAATCAGAATTACGAGGTCAATTTGGAATGTTTATATCTTCAACAGTAATCAAAATTATTACTTTAAAACAATCATTTTTATAGTACTCAAAACAAGCAATCCAGTGGTGTAGAAATTAGTTGGAAATATTAAGTTTCATAATGGTTATGTCCTTTGGAATACAGTGATGTTTTTTTCAGAAATAACCTTCTTTTGCAATCTTCAATTTAGGCTTCAAGGAACTATGTTGAAAATTTTGATCCAAACAAATGCTCCTTGAGACTTAATATTGGGGCATCATTTTCTTCACTATTGCTGCCATTGTAGGCGTGAGTAAACAAGTTCATTTTGTATTGTACATAAGTAGTTTTGTCATATGTGTTGATCAATAGTTGTTACGAATGTTGTTATGTGCATTGATCAAGTAGTGTTAAGAATTGTCATTTTGTACACATTATGGGTTGTCACATGTACACCTGAATGTAAAGACAATGTGTTTTGTTGTAACTAGTTGCAATCAGTTGATAGTTTGGTATGAGAGGGTGATGGATGCATTGTAAATGTCCAACCCCCTTTTTCATTTTTGTATATATTCCAAATGAGAATAATGGAATGATATAGTCAGACACTGTGAGATCCTCATTGTGTTGTTGAAGACGAGAGACATCTCGTAAGTGTTGAGATCATATTGCTATAATTGATGTACATATGAGATTGCACATAGTGAAATGGTTATTTTCCTAAATTTTTATTGTTGTATATTCTTTGTTGCTTGTTCTGTTTGATTTATTTGCTCTATTGTTTGGAATAAAATCCATATTAAATATGGCGTTTTTGCCATAATGTTTGGATCGAGAAGGATGACACATGACAAGAGAGTGAACACACCATAACAAGGCATAGTGAAGCACTATGATGTGGAAGGCGCATGCAACAAAAGAAAGAACCGACATGAAGGTCTAAGCATATTGCATATAATGAAGATGAAAGATGTACAAATGTGAGACGTGAAGATGGTGAACGTGATGAAGCGAGCACAAAGGCACAAATTCGTCAAGAGCCCCTTTGGGAAGATGAAGGAAGGGCAAGAAGTGTAGAAAGTAGAGCTTCTATAGAGCCTCTCCTTGGACGAAGACGCTTAGATACCCATTGGGTGACAAGAGTTGAAACCTTGGTGATGCAATGCATGTGGCCCCCTCTGGAGGAGGAAAGTGGGGATTTGTTCGAGACGTTATTGCTAATGGTTGGAGGAAACAAAAATGACAAAGGGCTTGCAACAGAAGATCGTGCAACCGAGTGAGGTTGTGTAGATGGAGGGAGTGTTGACAACAAGTATTGATGACAAGATTGCTAAAGATGGAGAAGGTCGTGATGTCGAAGGTGGTTCCATCGAAGGTGACAAAGGTGTGTTGACAAAAGAGTTGATGACGAAGATCACATCGACTAGAGAGGTGCTAACGGAGGTTGTGAAGACAACAAAGTAGGAAGATGACAAGAGACACTAGTACAAATACAAAAAGGGCGGAAGGGAGAGTTTCGAGATGAAACGAGAGTTTGACACAAAGACTATTGTTGAGGAGAAGTGGGTTTGCAAGAGGGTGGGCTTGAGGGAATTGACCAAAGCCTAGACAACTCTATTCATGAAGAAGATCGTGAACCAAAAGAACAAGTATTCCAATTGGGAGATGAGTAGATGCTTAATTAAAAAAGAACATTGAAAGTGAAGTAGTTGGTAAACAAAGCCTTCACCATTGTTACAAGGAGTGAGTCAATCAATAACTAGACAAGTAGTAATCATGGATACTATTGTGGGCAAGCAAAAGTGCCCCAATTTTCGTTGAGATAGGAAAGATCTTGCCAGACATGTTGGTACTTGTGAGTTGATATGAAAATTGAATGAGACTAGGGATGAGAATACATGGTTAGAGTTGTTTCCAAGAATGTTGCAAGGGATTGCAATGGATTGGCATTTGAAACTAGAGAACCCATTCTTGACATAGACAGTTATGAAAAAGGAATTTGAGAAAGAGTTTAAATTGCTGCGTGATGACACAATGATCACTAGAGAGATCAATGTCACTAAGCAAAAGAATGGATATGTTAAGTCCTATAACCGCCGTTTGACAGAGCTTGTTAACAATATGGAGAATAAACAAGGAGATGGACTCCAAAAATGATGGTTTTGGATGGACTTCTTCCAAATTATAAGAAGATGAAGTTTGTGTTGTTGACAACATGGTAGGAAGCATTTGATAGATCACTTTATTTGGAAAGTAAGATGAAGACAACGTTGATAGGTGGAAGTGTAAGTCAGCGAAGGGAAGATAGCGATTCTGACAACAATCAGGAAGATGTGGGCACAAGAATCCATGCGCTCAAGAAAAGACTTGGAAAGGGCAATCCCCAAAATGAAGGGAGAACAAAAGAGCAAAGAGAAGATAGACATTTGGTGTTTGGACTATTGGATAGAAGGCCACACGAACACCAATTGTCCAAAAGTGCATACTGCGGTATTTGCTAAGTTAATTGGCATTCTATTGTAGATTGCCCGTTCAACTTGAAAAAGTATAAGACACTAGACATTGGTAGTGCAGAAGGAGGAAGCTAATCAAAAGCCAAGTTCATCGAAAAATGGATAAGGTGCAACAAGAGGGGGATATAAGAATAACCACCAAGGAAGGAGACTTGGTGGGCAAAACCAAGTCGGCAATAGGTTTGGTGGCGGAGAAAGATTGCAATGTGACTTCGAAGGAAGACTCCTCACGTAGTGTAGGAAGTTCCAAGAGTGGGTCGCTTTGCACGAAACTACGCAAATGCAGTAGTGGGCAACAATGCCTTGATGTGTTGTTAGTGTGGATCAGGAAACTATAAGGAAACAACTTGCCCTAAGGCAGCCAACAATAGTGACAGTGAAAATGTCAATCTAATTGACATTGATAAAAAAGCATGAGAACGAGAGATGTTCTCATAATAACTCAACCGTAGGCAAAGAAGATAGAGTACCTTGACCTTCCAACGGAGAGGAAAAGATGGTAGGAAGTGTGAGATGGGATTGAAGATGAAATGATAATGATTGAGGAAGAACGATAATGAAGGGACCATCAACATCGTCCTAGACGTTGTCATAGGGTCTAGCAATGTAGATGAGTGTTCCATAGAATGTGGCAACTTCGTTCAAGGTAGTCTTAGACTTGCATGCAATGGTTGGGCTGCAAGGACCATAGGAGTAGGAAGATAGAAAGTGCCACAGAAGATTGTAACACGAGATTATTTCTTGACCCCACAATCTTGGTGATTGATGAAGGGAAGTAGCCAACACTGTTGCACATGGAGATATTGGGCCACATCTTAACACAGGTCATAGTGAATGGGGGATCAAGTGTTAATGTACTCCCAAAGAAGACGTGGTGGAAGTTGAGAGAACCGACTTTATGACGACCTGATTTTCGGTTGGTGGGAGTTGATCCATACGAAATAAATACCAAGGGTGTATTGACAACACAAAGAGTGAGCATAGCCGTCCAAACATTCATCCTAGATTTCAAACTCATCATGATGTAGAAGCCAACTTATGACGCTTTGTTTGGATGAGGCTAGTTATGGACAACAAAAGTTGACCACGATTGGAAGAAAGACCAGTTGTTGTTCCAGAAGGGAAATTGTTGATAAACTTGCAAGATTGGTTAGTTGGAGAGAGTGGCATCATTGGACAAGTTAGTCTCATCATTTGACGAGAAGGGAGAACATACTGACTGGGAACCAAATGATGACAGTGTCTTGCAGCTAGTGGAGTGCACCAAAGACGAATGACACACCCACAATAGTTTTTACCATTGCAAATGATTGATTACAACATCGTTTAGGCAAATTGTCTATGTATAGATATGGACGAGAGTGAGAATGAGGACAAAGTAGGTTAATATGTAAACTACCTTGGTTACGAGCCAGAGGCAAAGAGTTCGAATGGATTGCACGAGGTGTTGAGGCAACTAGCGGGCTTGTTCGAGGGGTTGACGATTTTTGAAGTTAGGAGAAGCAATCGCTCTAGAGGATGGGACATTGCTAATGAATGATAATGCAAGAGTTGGCATTTTGACAAGGGAAGAAACGAAGGATGTTCAACAGCCAACACTCATTCCATTGGTGGAACAGGAAGAGATAGAACCCACTTACCTTAGGAAATGCACGTTTCAAGTACATGTCCAATTTCTAGGTGTTCAGGAATGTTTCCTATTGATATGCGTTTGCTATGACATGGAGGGTCATGTCTCAACAACACACTAAGCAATTGAAGGAAGGAATGAAGTGGGGAAACGTGACTTTAAGAATGATGATATGATGGAAAGAAGAATTCTGCTCTAAGCACATTGTGGGCAAGGCGAGGTTCGTCATCATCTTCAATCGAAATCCACCCGTTGACAACAGTGTTGTTAGTAGGCTTGACGTCAATAAGTGAGCAACGTTGACACTTGGCACTATCAACATTGCTCCTCTTGTTGTATGATGTTCAATCGACCAATGCATTCTTTTCGTGGGGAAACACATTGTTGACAGATCTGTTGGCAATGCGTCTCTATTCGTTGACACCTCATCCTTAGTCCTCGTCAGCACTCGAAAGTTCATTAGTCCATTGCATTTTGTCATTGTTGACCAACTGGGTTTTGTCGTTGCAAGCCAATTGTCCCTCATCGTCGACATCCAACCTGTCTTTGTTGTTGTCCAATCCTCCCACATTGTTGTCCAACCCTTTGTCATCGTCGTCTGAACCATTGTTGTTGTTTCCCAACTCGTTGTCATCATTAACCACTTAGTCTTTGTTGTTGACATTGAGGATTTCACCAAAGACACAACCATGCCCATTTGCCTCGTTGACAACAATACCCTTCCTGTCTTCTAAGCACTTTGTTGTTGTTGGACACCATATCCCCGTCGTCCAAGTCATGCAACCCAAGTAAATAGCCCTTCAACATGTCAATGTTGTTTGACTTGCTCTAGTTTGAGTATCCACCATTGTCTAGGGTTGTGTCTAGGCTTGCGTTGACTAGTGAATCGTTGTTGTAAAGGTTTAGTAAGTTCATGTCCTTGTCTGAGTTTGAGTTTAATACAAAACCATAAGGAGAGTGATGCAGTGTTGTGTAAGATGAAAGCATAAACGTCCATTGTGAGTCGAACGGATGATTGCAAAATGCCATCTGTAGGAAAAATTTGTCTTACACAAAGAATGTTATCCCATGACTCTACCAAGGGGCTCTTTTTCCCTTGACCCTTGGCTCACGAATACTGATTGCATGAAGTAGAGGAAGAAGCAAAAAGCACATGACTAGAGAATCAAGCACCACATCTAATGCTTCTATCCCCAATGATCAACAAGTCTAGAGGAAGGGATAGATGTAGGTGTAAGTTAACAAGTTCATTTTGTATTATACATAAATAGTTTGTTCATGTGTTGATCAATGGTTGTTATGAATGTTGTTATGTGCATTGATCAAGCAGTGTTAAAAATTGTTATTTTGTACATGTTACAGGTTGTCACATGTATACCTGAACATAATGTGTTTTGTTGTAACTAGTTGCAATCATTGGATAGTTTGATACAATAGGGTGACATTTCCGTTGTAACCGTCCACTTGTTTTTTTCATTTTTGTATATATTCTATAAGAGAGTAATGGAATGGTACCATTAGACCCATGGGATCATCATTATGTCGCTGTTGAAGGCATGAGAGATCTCATAAGTGTTGAGACCATATTGCTATAATTGATTTACATATCAGATTGCACAAAGTGCAATGGTTTTGTTCCTAAATTGTTATTGCTGTCTATTCCTTGTTGCTTGTTTTCTTTGTTTGTTCTATTATTGGGAATAGAATCTATACTACAACCACTTTGACTAAAGAAAAGATGCCACCTTCCTTGATCATGTTCAAACCTAGAACCAGCTTCTCGGTTCTTGAAATATTGGCAGGTGTTAAATATTTCACAAAATTAAATTAATATCACACTCATAAATCAAACATCAACATATTCTTGAAGGATGGTCATTTCATTAATAATGATAACGTTACATATGATATGTCATTTTGGTGCAATAAACACTTCAAGGGATAGAGCACTCCATATGATATTACATTATTTCTTTGTGATATTTTTTACAACGCGTTATTTACATGTATATGCATGCTTTGAGGGAGATGTCCTTGTAACAATTTCAATCGTTCATAACCAACCATTATCAAGTGTTTGACATAATTACATATATTCATGCCATAACTTCCTCTCTCTTATTTTAAAACTTTATGCTAACACGATCTATCTCGATGACTGCATTGTTGTTTAGACACACCATCAGCTTATGTAGGGCAAGCTAGTCATCAATCACTGCCTCAACAAGGGACTTCTCTATCACTTGAGGCATCTTTGCATCGTACTAAACACACCTCACTAACTCTTGATCTAGGAGGCACACCACTTTAAAGTAGTTGGGTACCTTGGTGTTGCAAAGACAATAGTGGCATTGTAGCAACATTTCTACTGGCCTCACATGCTCTAGGAAGCAGAGCTCCAATCAAATAATGTGTTCCATCTAACGTTGCCAAGCAATGAATAGGAAGTTGGGACTCTATAGCTGACTACCAATTCCTTCTAAGCCTCAGGATTCCATCAACATGAATTTTTTCTATAGTTTGCCTTCACACAAGCAATAAGAATGTAGCAGCCAGTTTTGATGTGGTGCCATTGCAAGCATCATCACATGCATAGATGGATGCATACAGATATGAGTACGCATAAACAAGTTTGATTGTGTAGTTTGTTTTATCATTTTGTGAATACTATAGTTTGCACATATATGTAGAAAGTCGCCATGATGTGTCACATGGCAAGTGTTTGTCATTATGTGCACATGTTGAGTAGTAGTTAGAAAATAATCATTTGTCATGTAAAGGGTCCTTAGTTGACAGTTGGCAGACAGGTATGAGGAAGTTGCACAGTTACGCAACTACCTCCCCTGCCGGATTCATTATTTATAGGCCCCTTACATTTCAGTGAAAGACACATGATGTAGTCATGTTAATGATATATGCTATAGAGTTGATATGCAGACATAGCTGAAAACTGTTGTGTTTATGCTGGTCATAATCTGATTATATCAATGACAATGTGCAATTTCTCTTGATATCTTTTCTTTGATCTTCTTTGTGTATGTATGTTGAGTTTTTATTGCTATTATTAATTGCTGTCATTTACTTTCATTGTTTCTTCAAAGTGGAATACATTCACTATGCTACATAGAACGATTGCATATTTGTTTGTTGTCAAAGATGGCCAGCATGCTAGTGTGCAAGAAAGGCATCAACATAGCTGAAATTGCTCAAATGTTTTATTCGTATGTATTGGTTCACTTCAATACCCCAACGATTCCATGTTTGTCAACTTGTTTTGGAAACACTTGTGGGATTTGCTTGATGTGTACCTAGATTGCTTTCCATCCATAGAGAAATGGATAGACAAAGATGCTAAATAGAGCGTTGGTTGCTTTGGTTGTACAATCACCGTCATCTTTGTACTTTGGATGACAATCTGCCCTACAAACAACATTTTTATGGTAGAGCCTTTTATAGCTCAACAGGTTAGAGTCCTTTCCAAGCATGTGTTGGGTTTCAGCTTAGCGCTCTTGTGCACATCATTTTAGCTTAGCGCTCTTGTGCATTGTTAGCATGCCAATGCTTGCTTAGGTCAAGGAAGCAGGCAAAGCTTAGATTTTTCTGCAACACAATCATTAGGTTCATGATCAAGTCCAACAGATTGTGGAACACAAACAACAAAAGGACAAGGAAAACCACAATCAGCACCACATCCCTCGCACTTTACATGTTGATGTTTTACCTAAATTTGGACAAGCCTAGGAGGACACTACATTTAGTAAGTATAGGCTACACTAGCATAAGCTCAAATTGGGTAAAACTCCAATAGCAAGGTAAAAATTGGGAAGGTTAGGTTGGACTCAAGTATATAGGTAAACCTAAAGAAATGGTTTAGTGGGTAGGTAGATGTAAGGATGTATACACACCATAGTTACCAGGTTTGTATGAACTGGGCCAGTTTCGGTCCGGTTCAGACTTTTCCAATTGACCAAAATAGTTTGTTTGTTTTTTTTTTTTTTTTTTGGTTACAAATTTTTTAAATATGTAATAAAAATGAAATGGTGTGTAAATCCTTTGTTTTTGGAAGAAAGAAATTCTAATTATGAATAGAGAGCATGCATGTCCAATTGCACAATGTTTGTAGTTTTGGCGGCACATTTGACATGTAGCGTTTGAGAATGACCTTCCAAATTTCTAGGAAATATGAGGTAAGACTCATGTATCTTTTGGATATTCAGTGTCGATTGCAACCTCATTTTCCACAATGCCAAAATGTTGAAATGGAATACAACACACTACAATACAATTCCATTATCACTTAGATAAACAATATATACAATAGGAATAACTTACAAATACAAATGGATACACTGTGCACACAACATGTATCCTGCACAACAACTATGTACAATACATGTTGCAACAAACAATCTGCCAGCTATATACTTCGGACAACAACATCATGTACACACACCTCTTGCATCTCTCACATAGATGCATACTTATAGACATAACGGGTTTGGTAGGTGGTTGGCAACTACCCAACTACCTTCGAACTACCCGTTTACATAACACATTAAAAATACCCCATTACATTATTACAACACTTTGCCACGTGCACATTATTACAAACACTTTGCACGTGTGCATTATTACAAACACTTGTCACTTAACACAATATGGCAATCCTCTGCCATTTAACACAATATGGTGACATAATGACAAACACTTTGTATGCACACATTCACACATACATTCCTATGTTCAAACATCCATTCATCTATTCATTATGTAGACTAAAATTTGTTTTCCTATAAGCTACTACAAAAACAGTTAGCTTGGTGTGCACGAAAATGAGCAGTTAGAGATTCCTTCCAAAAATGCAGTTTTTTTGACACTTCACATGCTTCAACATGATGCTAGCCTTCTAAGGAAATAACGCTAATTTAAAAGTGATATGGTGGTTATATGAGTTTCCCTTTTGAGTGGGAGGTGGAAATAATCCTTTGGTAAAGCCTATGTCAAATTCACCATGGGTGTGGAGTAAGGCTTTTAAAAATCATTTACCTAAGGATGTCCTTAACGCTTTGGGAAACACCTGATCTTGTTGACAAGTCTGTGTCCTTTGATTCTTTTTTCCCCTTTTTATTTTTAAATGTATTTGCTTGGCTTCTCTCAGAAGGGGGGAAACAAGTAGTTAAATTATTCATTTCCCTAATCTAGAACAATAAAAATTAGTGTAAAAAAATAAAAGCCTAATTAAAATAATATAATTTTTTGTTCTCTTATAATGTAATATAACATGTTGTATTAAATATCATAATAATTCACAAATAAGCTAATGAAATTATAAATAAAATATTATACTAATTAAGTTGCCTAATTTGAATTGTGTATGTATAATTATATTGTTGCAAGTGTGAACATGACCACGTTCTAAGTGGCTTAGAAAAACCTTGCAAGTGTGAACGCCTTGTAAAATGTCGGAAAAATAGTTTTGTCGGCAAGATTTGTTTTTATTTCTCTATCTCCCCTCAAATTTTTTCTTTCCCCTTATTCCCGCTCCTTATCCCTCCTATCCCTTCTCCCCTTATTCCTCCAACTTCCCGTCCTCATCTCTCCACCGTTCCACCGTCTCATCCCCTATATATATATATATGTGTGTGTGTGTGTGTGTGTGTGTGTGTGTGTATTATTTTTAAATAGATGAATAAATTTTGAATTCGCCCACATTCTGGTATCAGAGCCGAAGGGCCAGGGGTGCAGAAATCGGGGCACGGATCCCGAGGTGAGAAGGGAGTAGTCAGCAGGAAGCTGTCCGAGGTGGCAGTTACTGGCGTAGCACGCATCCCGAGGCAGACGTGACAATAGACAGAGAGAGTTGAGGAGCTGTCAGGGACAGCTGGGCGCACGTGGATCGAGAAGGCAGACAACAGACAGTGAGAGCTGATGTGGCAAGAGGACACGTGGCGGCTGGCAGAGTGCTGACTGGGCAGCACGTGGATCGAGGCGAGCAGACGGGTGGCAGACTGACGAGGACAACCGAGTTCTTTTGTGCTCGCGGGAGTATAAAAGCAGCACGAGAGTCTTCTTCCCACTGCATGTGGGATAAAAGACTTAGAGTTTTTTTTTTTTTAAAAAATTGCCGTCGGACGATAATATATCGCGCGGCCCTGTTTATCATTCCAACCAAGCCCCCAGCACGGTTGGTTACGTTGGCGGATTTGCAAAGGAGAGGACCCCGGTTCGAATCCCGTCGGGTTTAAAAAAAAGTTTTTTTTTTTTTTGGTTTTTTCGTCAAGGCGGAGCTTTAAGAGGAAGAGCGGGCGGATTGTTTTTCAGAGGAGCCGCACGGTGTAGCGGCAAAGGTGCTTGTCTGCATACGTGAGGTCACGAGTTCGAATCACCAGAATAATAAAAGGTTTTAAAAAAAGTTTTATTTTTTTATTAAAGTTTCTTTTAAATTGAATTTAATTTTCAAATAAATGCTTTTAATTATTTTATTAATATAGTTATTTTTAATTTATTAAAAGCATTATTGATTATTAAATTTAAAAAAAAAGGGCTTTATAAAAAATTTGAAAACCTTTTTTTTTGGAGAAAAATTGTGAAAAGTGGAAAGTGAAAATTTGCATATTGTGAACCTGGAAAAGTGACGGGAAGTCTTCCGGAACGCCCGTTTAGCACCTCCAAAAATTTGGACTCCCCCTTGGAACCCCGTTCAAGGTTAAATATTTGTTTTGTAATAGCCTCAGTGGCTGTAAAAGGGTGAAAATTTTAACCTTAGAGGCTCTAATGAAGTTGTTTTTTGCATTGATGAGTAGATGATCAGATCAACCGGATGCTATCATGCTCTTTGTTCTCTTTTACAAAGAGAGAACGCCGAATGGTTTGACGAAAAAGTTCGGAGATATGGTTTGCATACAGTTTTCAATCAATTAGAAAATGCGGTCATAGCCCACCAAAGGAAGCCCGATTCTGGATACGAGGCTGACTCAGAGGACAATATCTTCGGGCAAAGAATAGAAGAGTCGGAGACGGTTGAAGAAGCACCTGAAGGACAATCAAGTGATAGTTATACACCTGCAGTGCCTGAAATAGAATCAAGTGAGAGCTATACACCACACTCTCCTAATCCGGAACTGCAGAGCCGTAGCTAGAGCCGGAGCGTGAACCAGCCCTCGAAATCATCGTCATAAATGACGACGAGGATTCCATTGCCTATAATTTTGTGCATCCAATACTGGGTAATCCACAACAAGAGGAGCAAGAAATCGGTGAGAGAATTAAAAAGGCTAGATTTGATTTAAATCAGTGATCTATTTTGTACTTCTTTGTACTACTTGTTTGCAATTGAAATAAAGTCTGCTTTTTGAAATGGCATCCAATACTAGTCTACCAATCCCTGAGTTCAATGGTGGTGATTACGAATACTGGTCGATTAAGATGAAAACTTTGTTAATAGGCAAAGGTTTATGGGATATTGTAACAGAAGGGTATATAGAACCCACAACTGCTGAATGGGCAGCTTTGAGTGTTGCAGATAAAAAAACTAGAAAAGAAGCCCAGAAAAATAATTCCTCTGCCTTGTACTATTTACAAGCAGCCCTAGATAAAAGTATCTTTCCTAGAATAGCATCCTGTGTCACAACTCAAGATGCTTGGAAAGTTTTGAAAGAAAGCTTTCAAGGTAGTGATCAAGTAAAACAGGTTAGACTTCAAACACTGAAGAGAGATTTTGAAAATCTCAGAATGCAGGAAAATGAGAAAGTAGGAGACTACTGCGTGCGGGTTAAAGCCATAGTAGATAAAATGGTCACTCTAGGTGAAGATGTTAAGCCTGAGGTTATGGTGAAGAAAGTGTTGCGAACACTTCTTCCGAAGTGGAATCATGTAGCAATCATTATTGAAGAGTCAAAATATTTGACTACTCTTTCTTTTGAAGCACTGATTGGTTCTCTTCTTTCACATGAAGAAATATTGCAGGACACTCCTTCCACCAGCCATGGAGGAGATGATAAAGCCTTCGCTTCACAAGAAGGAAGAGGTAGAGGTCGTGGCAGAGGTCAGCACAGAGGAAGAGGCAAGAATAGTCCACGAGGTGGAACCCCAAGTAGAGGAGGATCTTCAAACAGAGGTGGAGGTCAGAATAGAGGTGGACAACAGAATAGAGGAAAGCATCCAGGCCGAGGAAAAGGAAATGACAAGTCAAAGCAAGTTTGCTACAATTGTGGCAAACCTGGCCACTATGCTCGTGACTGTTGGTCAAAGCAACCTTCACAAGGGAGCAACAGCAGCTAGAGCAGTCAGTATGGCAATTTTGGAGAAGAGGAAGGGACCACAAATCTCTTTCTCTCATATGGCCAGTCAGATCAGAACATGAATGACACCTGGATTTTGGACACCGGGTGTTCAAATCATATGAGTGGCAAAGAAGAACTCTTTGCTACCCTGGATTCTTCCTACAAATCCAGCATCAAGTTGGGGGACAACAAGTCATTGGCGGTTGAAGGCATTGGAGCCATGGCGGTTCCAACTAAAGAAGGTGTTAAGCAAGTAAGTGATATCTATTACACACCCCATCTCCAACACAATCTTTTAAGTGTTGGTCAAATGTTAGAAAAGAACTACAAGTTGCTTTTTGATGAGGGTAAATGCACCATTTTTGATAAAAATAATAGTAATAGAATTATTACACAAGTGCCAATGACAAAGAATAGGCTATTCCCTTTAAGGTTTGGTCAGCCAGGGGGAGATCAATTAGCAAATGTTGCTATTTCAAATCCAAGTGTGTTGTGGCACTTGAGATACGGTCATCCGAATTCAGCTAGTTTGAAGATGTTAACCTCTCAAGCGATGGTGACCGGACTTCCTAAAGTTCAGGATAATAAAGAAGTCTGTGAAGGTTGTGCTTTGGGCAAGCATGCCAGGACCAAATTTCCATGAGGGCAAGCATGGTGGGCCAGTTATCCACTCCAACTAGTGCATTCGGACATCTGTGGTCCAATGCAGACCAAAAGCATTGGTAACAACTCTTACTTTCTTCTTTTTATTGATGATTTTTCAAGAATGTGTTGGATATATTTTTTGAAGCATAAAGATGAAGCATTTGATTGCTTCATAGATTTTAAAACAAGAGTTGAAAATGAGAGTGGATATTTTGTTAAGTGTCTGAGATCAGATAAAGGAGGAGAATACTCCTCTAATGAATTTTTGAATTTTTGTAAAGAACATGGAATAAAAAGGCAGTTCATTGCTGCCTACACTCCACAACAGAATGGTGTGGCTGAGAGAAAGAACCGCACCATTGTAGAGATGGCAAGATCTATGCTTCAGACGAAGCATTTGAGTAATATGTATTGGGCAGATGCAGCCAGGACCAGTGTGTATATTTTGAATAGGAGCCCTACTTCAAGTTTGAAAGGGAAAACTCCTTACCAAGCATGGTATGGTAAGAAACCAAATGTCAAGCATTTTCGAGTGTTTGGTTCACTGGCATATTCTCATATTCCCGATGAGCTGAGAAAAAACTTGACCCAAAGAGTCAGGCATGCATATTTGTAGGGTACTGTGAGAACACAAAAGCTTATAGACTCTACAATCCTAGGACTCGAAAGATTGTGCTTTCTAGGGATGTGATTTTTGATGAAGGGGGAGAATGGGGTAAGCCCCAAATATTCAGTGATGATGAATCCAATGATGCAGTTTCTAAACAGGTGCAACAACAATCACCGCAGAAAGGTAAGAAGTCTCCTCCAACAAGCCCAAGTTCATCTTCGAGTTCAACTTCTTCACCAAGTCCTTCTCCTCAAAGGTCGGTCAGTTCCTCACCAATGGATATTGATTCTCCATCCAGAGGTAAGAGAACACTCCAGCATCATCCATCTTATCAGATGTTGGATAAAAACTTTCAAAGAAGATATACTAGAAGTCAAGCTAGTGAAATGAGTTCAGTCTTGCAAAGACTTGAAAATATGCATTTGTATGGTGATGATGACTCCCAAGAACCTCGGGGAGATATAGTTAACTATGCCTTGTTAACTAGTGCACAACTTGAACCTTCTAGTTATGAGAAGGCATGTACTCAAAAAATTTGGCAAGATGCTATGAAAGAGGAGATAACCTCTATAAAAAACAACGACACTTGGGAGCTCGTAGAGCTTCCTAAAGGAAAGAAATGTGTTGGATGCAAATGGGTCTTCAAGACCAAATTCAATGCTGATGGAAGCATTGAAAGGCACAAAGCAAGATTGGTTGCAAAAGGATTTACATAGAAGTATGGTATTGATTATGAGGAGACATTTGCTCCTGTAGCCGAGACAAGAAACCATCAGAACAGTTCTTGCTTTAGCTGCTCACAAAGGTTGGAAAGTCCAACACATGGATGTAAAGAGTGCATTTCTCAATGGTTACTTGACAGAAGAAGTGTATGTTGAGCAACCACAAGGATTTGAAGAGAAAGGCAAGGAGCACCTTGTTTACAGACTGAAAAAGGCACTCTATGGCCTCAAGCAGGCACCACGAGCTTGGTACTCACGCATTGATGGGTACTTCAAAGATTTTGGGTTCACCAGAAGCAAAAATGAACCCACCCTTTACTACCTAAAGCAAGGTAATGACATCCTCATAGTTTGCTTGTATGTGGATGATCTCATATTCATGGGTAGTAATGAAAAAGTGAATATGGAGTTCAAGCGCTCCATGATGAAGCAATTTGAGATGAAGGATCTTGGCTTAATGCACTACTTTCTTGGAATGGAGGTTCATCAGTCAGATACAAGGATCTTCATCTGTCAACATAAGTATGCTCGGGACATGATCAAGAAGTTTGCTATGGAGCATTGCAAACCAGTTGCAACTCCAGTTGGACATGGGATCCAATTAAGCAAAGATGATGGAGCACCAAAAGTTGACGTGACCACTTTCAGAAGCATGGTTGGGAGTTTGATGTTTCTCGCCAACACCAGACCTGATATTCAGTATGTTGTTTCTCTTGTCTCTCGATTTATGGCTAGCCCTTCTGAGCTGCATTTGCAGGCAGCTAAGAGAATTCTCAGATATGTAAAGGGTACATGGGATTTTGGAATCCATTACCATAAATGTAACACTATCAAGCTTGTAGGCTTAAGTGATAGTGATTGGGGCAGCAACATTGATGACAGGAAATCAACTTCAGGGAACTGTTTTAGTCTAGGGTCAGGACTAATAACATGGAGTTCCAAAAAGCAGATTGTAGTAGCTTTGTCCTCTACATAAGTTGAGTATATAGCAGTCACATATGCTAGTACTCAAGTGTTATGGCTGAGAAAAGTGCTGGAAGAGATTGGAGAGCAGCAAAGTGGTCCGACCAGAATCTATCGTGACAACATCAGTGCCATTCAATTGGCATACAATCCAATCCACCATAGTAGAACGAAACATTTTGATATGAAGTACCACTTCATCCGAGATATGGTGGAGCAAGAAATTGTTGAGCTTCAATTCTGCCGCACTTTGGAGAATGTTGCAGATATCTTCACCAAAGCGATGGCTAAAGCTCAATTTATAAAGCTGAGAGACTGTCTAGTCAGTCCTCTCAACTTTAAGGGGGAGAGTGTTGCAAGTGTGAACATGACCACGTTCTAAGTGGCTTAGAAAAACCTTGCAAGTGTGAATGCCTTGTAAAATGTCGGCAAAATAGTTTTGTCGGCAAGATTTGTTTTTATTTCTCTATCTCCCCTCGAATTTTTCTTTTCCCTTATTCCCGCTCCTTATCCCTCCTATCCCTTCTCCCCTTATTCCTCCAACTTCCCGTCCTCATCTCTCCACCGTTCCACCGTCTCATCCCCTATATATATATGTGTGTGTATTATTTAAAAAAAAATATATATGAATAAATTTTGAATTCGCCCACATATATATATAGAATTTAAATGCATGTATGCCATACAAAATATTTCTCAAAAATGTGTGTAACTATGATACACACACAATCTAAGTATACATTTGGAATGGTTAGAATACTTGGAATGCAATAAAGTAAATGAAATAGAGAGAGAGAGAGAGAGAGAGAGAGAGAGAGAGAGAGAGAGAGAGTGACTTACCTTATTATTTGCTCTTTGAATGTCTTGGTCTTTTAGGATGCTTGGTGTTGAGCCCCACCTTGACCTTAAGATAAGTGGGAAGTTGGTGGAAGGGATACTAACAAGGGCAAGCTTATGCTAAGGGTGATAGTATGCCATGATCTATCACAACCTTTTAGTATCTTTGTTGAAGTGCAAATTGTGCTTGTAGAAGACTTCGAGTGGTAAGTAGTAGTTGAAGAGGAACTAGCCTATGGGCCAAAGGAGGTTTTGTAGAAGATGCTTCTAAGAGCTATTTGATTGCTTCATAGAAGGATGCGAACTTTGCAATTGATTGCATTTTGTCCAATTGACCAAGAATGACTTATTTATATGGTTTATTTGTTTGAATTCATCTTGACAAGAGCATTGATTGATGATAGATGCTCTAGTCGACCCTAAGTGCAAAACAAATGAAAACGTATAAGATGACTCTACTGGGCCTAATAAACCTAAAGTTCGAGATGAAGCTTGAATCTATCTTCAAGCAGAGTCCTTCTCTGGGCCACATTGGAAGATCAAAGCATTGCATCATGGTCCTTAACTCCATTTTGTGCCCAACAAGTGGGAAAACTTTTGTTCTCAAAATCTTCAAGTAGTTACATCCAATTTCCATGTGGAGCTTCTCAAGCCATATGTTCTACCTCTGCTTGAACTAGTGGTTGCACAACATCCAATAGACTTGGATCTAGAATAGTTGAGCCCAACCGTAGAAGACTGGTTGATAGACTTCACCTCCAAGTGCACCCGTCAAGGAACCTTGATTTTGTTTAGAGTTGTGAATATTGATTAGTTTGCCACCTAGGTAAAGTGGTACACACTTGGTTAGGTCAAGCATCAATTTCTTTAGTTGAAGTTTTTTTTCATTTTTTATTTTTTATTATAATATATTGGAGTTAGATGCAATAGAGACCATCTCTTCTCAAGGATGGATGAATGATCTAAGCGAAGCAAGGGTCACTTGAGTCTTCATGATTATTGGCACGGAGATTTGCAGATGCTAGTGCAAACAAGTCCTTGCACCGATGTACCTCCTTGCAACACAAGTCACGACTTGACACCAAGCAGTGCTAAGCCTTTCAACCAATCCTTGGTGTAGATTCTACTCTTGCTACAACTCAACTTTAAATACCAGCACCAATTGCTAGTGCTACTGCCAATTCTATGCTAATTGCGAACACCTCAACCAATGCTAGCACCTATCTAGGATCTGAGCACCAATGCTAGGGTCTAGCACCACATGCTGGAAGATCAGCACTAGCTATTAGTCACGTTGTTAGCCATCATATGACCTGGTGCCATTGGAGTACATGTAGAAGACCAACCAAAGACTCATGATAACTATCTTTCTGTAATTGTAGGAAGCTGAACCATTTTTGCTTTTGCAGCATTCGTTTAACTCTATTCTACATTTTGTATATAGCTTAGATATTCAAGATAGATATTGGTTCTACTTTCAGTGATCTTTTGCTTTTTTAAGCAAGATTGATGTTTTTAAGGTTAGATTCCTCTCATTCTATGTGCAATAGACTTACGCACCTAGGTGTCAACTGCCTCAGACTTGACTATAGCCTAAGATTTGTGTGAAACCAATTTGGCCACATAAGGGCCTTGTATTTTGCTATTTAAGCAGGCAAATTGATGTCTGCAAAAACAGTGAATAAGTTTTGTCATTTTGTGTTATTTTGTAGTTCGTACACAAAGTGTTTGACGAAATGTGCATACGTATAATTAATAATGTTATAAAGTGGCAATGTAATAATGTATGTGATAATGTGTAATGTTAAGTATGTACAGTTAAGTCATAAAGTGACTCACGAAATGAAATGTAAATGTAAGTCAAATGTAATTTAGGAAAATGATGAGGTGTCGGGTAGTTGAGGTTGCAACTAATTTTAGTTGTATAAATAAGACCCTTCTCTCATCCATTGGTGTTGTGTTGTGTGGTTGTGGAGTTGGCCGATATTTGGTGTGGTTGTGGTTGGCAAGGAAGGAAAGTCAGATTGGGTACATTGGATATTGTGTATGTAAGAAGATGCAGTAACTGTACAGGCTATTGTTGATACAAGATTTTTTCATATTCATTTATCATCTGGTATTGCTATTGTATGTTTTCTTGTATGTATTGTCATTGCTAATTGTTGCAGAAGGTAGATTTGTAGGTTTATTTAAGTAGAAATGGAATTGAGTTTCAGTATGTTAAATTTTATTTCTATGTGCTATTCATTTAAATCTGCACTATCTGTAAATCAAATTTTCCATTTATATACGTAGTTTTTGTTTTCTTGCATTTCTTGAGCAACATCCCTTCTTTACTATTTTTTTTTTTCCATTTGATACCTCGTTGTATGAGGAGGTGGTCATTGTGGCTTATTTTGCTACACAAGTTTGAAACGTTACTTGTCTAGCCTCACTAGTTGAGTTAGGTAGTTGTCTTCCGCACAATGCCTTTTGGCCCTCACGACTTGGATCGATTTCTTCCTTTCTTAGCCGACAAAGTCCAACTGGAGCATGTAGCCATAAAATCAAGGCATCTTACAAAGTTCCATACACTTGACAATGTGATGTGCAATTTTCAGAAGGTATTGCTTGTGTCTCAAATGAAAGGTTGTGCAAATTGGAAGTTATGTTGATACGTGGCAAATTGTTTTTTGTGCTAGTGATAAAGCACCCTTAAGAGCATCCATACAGGTCTTGATACCAATTTTTTTTTTTCTGATGTATTTGGTGGCATTCTTTTTCATTTATATGATGAATTCAGAAGCTAGAGTAATGAATCAATGATGAATTCAGAAATAGTTCATCAATGTCTGTCTTGAGTTAAATTAAAAAGGCAAATTTCGCTTTGAGAGTGTCTTGATGGTTATGCAGTGCAATTTATCTGCAAAAGACTGATTAAGAGATTTATTTGTGATGCATAATATTTGTTCCTTGGTTTGTTGCTGTAGGAGTTAAGTATATTTGCAGGCTGCAGAATATAGACATTTTCATATCATGGTCAAATTCTGAAGACACAAAGGAATTATCCTGATAATAGGGCGTTAATGAGATTGCGATTCATGCATCTGCATATGTTGAGAACCAATATTAGTTGTAATTTGCTCTCTGCTTAACTATCTTGGTGGCTGCTTGGTTTCCATAAGTTAATTTGATAATTCATTCTTTTAATTGTTTTTAATAACATTATACAGGAGGAATTGGACAGAAATGAAGTCTCAAGGCATGGCATCCGCTGTTTTTGAATCCACACTTATTGCAGACCAGTTGGCCTGCATGTCTGGTATGTTAGAAACAGCAGTTACACGGGATGATTTTTTCACCTTGAGGGCAGAACTGCACATTATGTAAGATTTCTGTATGCATTAACCTTTTTTCTTGAAAGCATGGAGTTATCATTTTTCATTCAAGCTCTTTATGCTATCGTAATTACACACACATACATACATGTATATATGTATATATCTGCAGGGTTTCTGAACAGAATTTGACATTATTACAAATTTATTTTAATTTTAGAAAACATATTCCACTTAATGACCCCTGAAACTTGACATGGTCAAGCATTTTAACTTTAGTGTTTCCACTGTTAGATGCTGCTACTAGTCAAGTCTTGCTAGCAAGAAATACTTTGCTTCCATAGAGGCTTCATAACAATATTTGGTCTGTTGCTGCTTTGTAATCCAATGTTCATGTTTGTTCTTATCACCTAAAATATTTAGTGCTTTTTTTGTCATTAAAACCTAGGAATGAAATAATAAATTCATCCATCTTGTAATTGCTATAAGATATTTATTTAATGGCAAAGTGGTAATAAGAAAAGCTGTCAAAACGTATTGACAAGGACAAAATGGACAGCAGTTCAAATCCTGCAACCCTTATGGATACAACACTAGATAAGTTGTCAGTATGCTGAAGTTTGAAATGAAACAGGTGTAATTGAAGACCGGTATTCAGCTAGCAGTTGGTTGCAAATATACATTTGGCACGACAGCTGAAAGATGACGGAAGCGAATGAAAAATGAACTGAATTCTGAGCTTAATAAGCTTCAAATAGATCTACTTAGGGTGTCAACAACAATTTATGATTTGAATTGCAAACTAGTGGCGCATTAGTTGCTTCTTAATCTTGTCATTTCAGCTATAAAAACCGATGTTAATGCATACTGAAACAAACAAACATGAAATCAGAGTAAGAACATCTCACAGATGAGTTTGACACCAATATGTGAGGATAAGTCATTTGGGGCTTAACAACATTTCAGAAAGAGAATTGGGAGGCATTCTTTTCTTGCAAAAAATGGATGAAATGTTTACAGGGTTTTATATCAACAATGGCAGTTTCTGTTGGATTCCGCTACTATGGGAACTTCCAAGATGTTGTCTATCTCTCTGTTGCCTTACCTTCTTTCTTCTTGCTCTGCGAACTTCTTGCTCTATTTTGTTATGTCCAACTTTCAAACATGACTGTTCACTTGCCTAGTTTTGTTCAGACTTATATTATGAGGGATTCCCATCCCAATCCAGATGTAACTGATGGTTTGGAATTCTCGAATTTATGAATGATGTGTCAAATTTCTTCACTTTTCCTTGGGTTTGGTTCACTTTCTCATCTTTCCCAGACCCCATTCCGACTTTCTGAAAGTGGTGTTGACCCCACTTCTACAATAGGCTTTGTGCTGGTTCATTTGGCTTTACTCCGCTGTTGGCGGGACACCCTTTTAATGGCTTGAGCATATTGTTTGTTTACTCCTGAAGCCAATTTTGGGTTTGCCAGGGCCTGGATAAGTGTCAAAGAGCCTTCAACAAGTCCTCAAAGAGTGGCATAACTCCCCAATGAATTGAATAAGCTTGAAGATGACCAAATTCACTAAATTGAAATAGTTTCTAACTACACGTATCTTGCGCCTTCCAACCAGTCCTGAATGCTACATGTTTTGTGGTGGCTGGTGCAGTCTTTAGGGATTTTCAATCCCTTTAGCCTTTCTGTGTCCCATGTAGCTTCTTCTGCAACAAGTACTTAACAAGGCAAAGCACTTTGTTGGATTTCAGGATAGAAACCTTATGTGAATTCTGGTGATGGACTTGCTAAGAGAAAATCTTGCTTCTCCCCGAACAGGAGTCGTTCCCACAACCTCGCATTCAACACTTCAGGGTCTATGACCTTACTTACACTGACATCTCTTTCCATGGCCTTGAGCATCAGTGTTGCATTCCTAATTCTTGCATCTTCCAATTTTTCTCAGAGCTGCATGCACCATTTACCATGGTTGAAGTTCATATCTCTTCAAACATCAGTGTTGCATTCCTAATTTCTGCATCTTCCATTTTTTTCTCCTAGCTGTGTGCACCATTTTCCATAGTGGGAGTTCATGAGCACACTAGGGAACAGAAGCAGTGAATCTGTCCATTACTGCAACCTATGCCTGCCATACATCTGGGCAGGGGCATGGGCTACAGATTGGGACCCACCCCATCTTATGATTTGCTTTGATTTCCGATGATGAGGGGTGACATGGGATTTGAGATATCTGTTGGATTTGGTCCCGTCCTCCCTCGTGCCCAACTCCCAAAATTATACCTTGGTTTGATCTTAAATGATCTAACATTTCGAAAGCAATTCTTTGGAGCATGCTAGCAGTTATACTAAGCATAATTAGTTATGAATGGAAGTCATCCAAGATCAAAGCTTGGATACACTCCCACTTTTCACTCTGGTCAGACACAATGTTCATAATGGTTATTTGAATAGACTACACCACAATTTGCTAAGAGGTTGACATATTTATTGGCGCTTCCTGGAGGTTATGTGATCAGAAATAATTCTTAGAATTTGGCACATTTTGTGAAAATGGACATGTTGTACTTATGCACATGCTGCACATGAAATAAATTAGCACATGGTAATAGAACCTAGGTTTTAGACACCAGATTAGCACATAGGACATCCAATATTAAATACCACCTTATCCTGTACAGACATGCAGATGTACAATATTAAATATCACCTTATCATGTAAAGGCATGGGAGATGCCTATAAAAACCTTGCATGTGGAATAATAAAATAAGCTTTCCAGGAGTCCACATCAGTTTAGTATCCGAAAAGGACGAGGACAAAAGGTTATAAGATGTTTTGGCAAACAAATCTAGCAACCAGAAGGGAGCAAAAGACTCAGGAGGTCAGATTTGGAAGCCAGAAGAGCAGAAGCACAGTTGGATCAGAGATTGCAGCAGCAGAAGTGAATCTCTTAGCATAGATCTAAGAAGCATCTTGCTTCTAGACTGTTGTAAAATCCTTCCATTGTAAATCTGAATGAATAAGGCAGCACACTATTTTCTCTGCTGGAGTTTGACCTCACTTTCTCCAGGAGAGAATTTGTGTATGTTCCTATTTGTTTTAGTATTTACAATTTTCTTCTGCAACAATTTATTCCTTTTTTTAATTTATTTAAACAATAATATAAAAATCTGTATTTGAGGATTGCGAAAAACATCGTTGATGGACGAATCATATTTTGGTATCAGAGCTTCATGTTTTTGATTCCACGGTAGTTTCCTTTCCGTACTATTTGTACTAGGATCTGTTTTCTAGCCACTTTTGTTTTGTTTTTCTTTGCTGTTTTTTTTTCCAAGAGTGAAAACAGTTGCTGTTTTTCCTACTATTATTTTAAGCATGAGGATAACTACTGTTTTTCAATTGCGAGGAGAACTACTATTTTTCAAGGGCGAGGAGAAATTGGTTCTAGAATTTTGGACATGAAGATCCCTGTAGTTGCATGTCACTAACTCAATCTTCGTAAGGAGAATGGAGGAGAGTTAGAAGAATATCAATTGGAGATTGGTACTTGGAGGTGGAAAAAAGAACTCAAATCGAAAATGGTTTCTGAAAGAGACCCAAAAAGCAAAGCTGGTTGAAGACACTAGGGTTTTGCAGAACACCATGAACCAATTAATGGACATGATGGCTGAAAAGTTTGATATGAAACAAATGCAAAAGTGAGGGAAAGCCAAACCAAGAGGGAAGCTCCAATCCTAAGGGTTTGTTTGAACGGGGAGAGTGTTCAATTAGAGTCACAACACCATTTAAGGTGGATGCAAATATCGAGATCCCTTCTTTCGAAGGAGATGTAAGTGTCGAAAAATTGAACCATTGGCTACGACAACTTGAAGTCTACTTTGCTAGATTGAAGATGGGTGGTCATGCACTAGTTTGGTGGGAAGCCCACATCGAATCCTTGAGATTAGGAAATGAACCCCCAATCCGGAGATGGGAAGATTTCAAGAAGCTACTCCGAAAACAGTTCTATCCTCTTGGGCATGAAGTGAAACAACTCATGAGATGACAATTTTACTAGCAAGGAAAAGGCCAAAGTGTCCAAGAATACACCATGGAGTTCTAGAAGCAAGCCATTGTTTTGGGAGTTTCATTGAAAGATCCACAAATTTTGATGAAATATATTGGAGGATTACATAGTCATATCAAAAGACAAGTTCTTATTTTCACTCCAACCAGCATTGACCAAGTTAGTGTACAAGCTCAATACATAGAGGAAGATGGGAGAAAAGGGAAAGGAGATTCCTCCAAGCAAAAGCAACAGGATATTTCACAGGGACAAAAGAAAGTTAAAGACAAGAAGAAAGGCAAGAAGGCTGCCACTTCAATGTAGAAAGAAAAGGAGAAAGACTCCAAGAACCATTGTGACCATTGTGATTTATTTGGGCATACAAAGGAGAAATGCTAGAAACTTCATTCGGAATTACACCTTAGGAACAAGAAGAAGGGGAAAGGAAAGAAGAATGCATCGACTTCTATTGAGGGCAAAGAAGTTGAAGATAGCTTGGATGTTGATGAGAAACTCGCTTGTTCCACAATACAAAAGACTGTAGGTGCAACAAGCTCAAGTAAAACACTTGAGGAAGAAAGAACCAAACTTTTTTGATTGAAAATGCAGACTTAGAAGACGAAGATCGATACCTTATTCAATTCAGGATCTCAAGTAAACTTGATCACAAAAGCCTTAGTGAAGAAACTTGGGCTGGAAACATACAAGCATCCTCATCCATATCCACTTGGTTGGGTGCACAAAGATGCAAAATTAAAGGTTACTAAACAATGTAAAGTCAAGTTTGCTATCAATGCTGACTACATTGATGAGGTGGAGTTAGATGTAGTACCTTTGGACATATGTGGAGTTGTGTTGGGTATTCCATATATGTATAATAGAAAGGCCATTTTCTACAGAGAAATGAAATATTATTAATGTCCATGGTGGGCCAAAGAAAGACCCAAGGGATCATAAAGGACAACGATAACTATCAGAGAAGAGAACAAGTATAGGCTGATCAAAGGAGGAGAATCCTACATCATCCATGCTCACAAGGAGAAAAGTCCAATCTCCGTAGTAACTGCCAACCAAGCAAAGAGGTTGATCAATGCCAACAAGAAGTTTGTGTTGCTACTTCTAAAACCACAAAAGGATGAACTAATAGAAGTTGAATCTGTTTTTGAAGGAAGTATAGGGAAGCAAAAGGAAGAGTTGAGAAAGCTCATCCAATCCTTCAAGGAAGTTTTTCAAGAACCAAAGGGGTTGTTGCCAAAGAGAGGAGTTGAGCACAAAATTCAGCTACAACCTGATGCACCAGTGCCAAATGTTGGGCTATATAGGCAGTCCATCATGGAAAGCAATGAAGTAAAGAAGCAAATTCAGGCTTTGTTAGAACAAGGAGTCATCAGGCCAAGTACTTCTCCATGTGCATCACCAATTGTCATGGTTCGAAAGAAGGATGGGACCTAGAGGATGTGTATTGACTACCAAGCACTCAACAAAATCACTATCAAGAATAGGTACCCATTGCCCAGGATCAATGATCTAATGGATCAACTTCAAAGTGCCAAGTATTTCACAAAGCTGGATTTGAGGAGTGGATATCACCAAGTAATAATGAAGACGTATGGAAGACAACATTCAAAACAAAGCAAGGACTTTATGAGTGGCTAGTACTTCCATTTGGCTTGTGTAATGCACCAACCACATTCATGAGATTAATGAATGATGTACTTTGCCCCTATCTGGATAGTTTTGTCATTGTCTACTTGGATGACATACTCATATTCAGCCAAACATGGGAGGAGCATATGAGGCATCTACAACAAATACTGCAAACTTTGAAGGAGAACAACTTGCTATTGAAAATTCAGAAGTGTGAATTTGCTAGAACTTTCTCTAACCTATTTGGAGGAGAGTTGAAAATTGATCCGGCAAAGGTTGAGGCAATTTGTAAGTGGTTGATACTGTCTGCAGTAATTGAAACGAGGAGTTTCATAGGTGTTGTCCAATATCTGAGGAAGTTCAAGATTCTCATCAATAGCAGCAACTCCATTGCACTCCATCACTGTTGCAAGAAAAAACTTTCATTGGGGAAAAGCACAATAGAAGACATTTGACTCTTTAAAGGAGATCAATAATGCACCGGTGTTGGCATTGCCGAACTTGCAACAACCATTTGAAATTGAAATGGATGCGAATTAATATGCTATGGGGGTAGTCTTGATGCAAGGGAAGAGACCTGTCTGTTATCACGCAAAATTGTTAAATGGGGCAGTCTTGAATGACAAAATTTTATGCATTGGTTCAATTTGTGAAGAAATGGCGACATTATCTCCTCGGGAAAGAGACAATAATTCACATGGATCATCAACCCTTGCAGTACTTACAATCCCAAAGTAAACTGTAGCAAGCAAGACTCTTTAGGTGGATGGGATTTAATAGCAGTTTCATGTCATCATAAAGTACAAGAAAGGTGTCACCAACAAGATTGTCGACATGCTTTTGAGGCCACCTATTCTCATGGTAGTAGCCATTGGAGCAATCATGGAATTCCAACCTTTTATGTGTGAGTCTTGCAGGGAAGAGTACCCATAGGACCCAAGATTCGGAGGAGAGAGTAGATTTTCATGTCCAAGATGGGTTACTACACAGAGCAGATAAGGTTTGCATACCCAAAGGAGGAAGAGTACAACTCATTAGAGAAGCCCACACTTCTAAGGTTGCAGGACATTTTGGTGTAGGGAAAAATCTGGCTTATCTCCAATGGTATGTCTATTGACCAAAGATGGGTGAACAAGTAGCCAGTTACATCAGAGGGTGTGTACTCTATAGCATAAGCAAACCAAGTAATAGGAAGTTGGGACTGTATATGCCTCTACCAATACCCAATAGGCCATGGGAGAGTGTATCCATGGATTTTGTAGGAGGTTTACCACGAACCAAGCAAGGCCATGACTACTTGTTTGTGGTTGTGGACAGGTTTAGCAAGATGTGCATACTTATTCCATGCAAGAAGACTGTCACAGGTCAAGAAGCAACAACATTGTTTTTCTCACATGTATGGGTACATTTTGGATTGCCAACTTCTATGATCAGAGAAGAATTAAGGAGTTGTTCCCTCATCTTCTACCTAATTTGTAGCTTTTGGGGACCAAAAGCCTCTAAACATGGGAGGTGTGATCAGAAATAATTCTTAGAAATTGGCACATGTTGTAAATATGCACATGCTGCACATGAAATAAATTAGCACATGGTAATAGAACCTAGGTTTATGAACCATGGTTTTAGACCACCAGATTAGCACATAGGACATCCAATATTAAATACCACCTTATCTTGTATAGACATTTCGATGGACAATATTAGATATCATGTTATCATGTAAAGGCAGGGGAGATGCCTTTAAAAACCTTGCATATGGAATAATAAAATAAGCTTCCCGAGAGTCAATATCAGTTTCGTATCCAAAAAGGACGAGGATAAAACTTAAAAGGTTATAAGACGTTTTGGCAAACAAACCTAGCAATCAGAGGGGAGCAAAAGAATCAGGAGGCCAAATTTGGAAGCCAAAAGAGCGGAAGCACACTTGGATCAGAGATTGCAGCAGCAAAAGTGAATCTCTTAGCATAGATCTAAGAAGCATCTTGCTTCTAGATTGTTGTAAAATCCTTCCATTGTAAAACTGAATGAACGAGGCAGCACACTATTTTCCCCGTTGGAGTTTTACCTCATTGAGAGTTTCTCCAAGAGAAAATTTGTGTATGTATGTTCCTATTTGTTTAAGTATTTACAATTTTCTTTTGCAACAATTAATTCATTTTTTATATATATATATATATATATATATATAACAAATGCGGAAATTCATTAAAATAAATGAAATTACATGATGCTTAAATAGCTTAGGAAATAAACCGATTAACTACTAAGCGAGAAATAGGGAAGATAGGAGAGAAAATAGGGATAGAAGGAAGGAAAGGAAATTTGGAAATGAATTCTCTCCCGCTTGCCGTCCACCTCGATGACGTCATCAGCTGCCGTCCACCAAGGTAAGTTAAATACTAACATTCTCCCCCTTAAAGTTGAGAGGACTGACAAGACAGTCTCTCAGCTTTATAAATTGAGCTTTAGCCATGCCTTTGGTGAAGATGTCCGCCATGTTTGTCCAAAGTGCTGCAATGTTTAAGCTCAACTACCTGGTTCTCCACCATGTCTCGTATGAAGTGATACTTCATATCAAAGTGTTTTGATCTGCTATGGTGGATAGGATTATATGCCAATTGAATGGCACTCATGTTGTCACAGTACAATCTGGTAGGACCACTTTGTCGTTCTCCAATCTCTTCAAGGACTTTTCTCAACCATAGAGCTTGAGTACTAGCATATGTGATTGATATATACTCAGCCTCAATAGATGACAATGCTACAATAGTCTGCTTTTTGGAACTCCATGTAATTAGTCCTGACCCTAGACTAAAACAGTTCCCTGATGTAGATTTTCTATCATCTATATTGCTGCCGCAATCACTATCACTGAAGCCAACTAACTTTACAGAATTACATTTGTGGTAATGGATTCCAAAATCCAATGTATCCTTTACATATCTCAGAATTCTTTTAGTTTCTTGAAAATAAAGCTCGGATGGATCAGCCATAAACCTTGAAACAAGAGAAACAACATACTGAATATCAGGTCTTGTGTTGGTAAGAAACATCAAACTCCCAACCATGCTCTTGTAATTGGTCATGTCAACCTTCGGTGCTCCATCATCTTTGCTCAATTGGATCCCATGACTCATTGGAGTTGCAACAAATTTGCATTGCTCCATGGCAAATTTCTTAATCATATCTTGAGCATATTTGTGTTGACATATGAAGATCCCTCTATCTGTTTGATGAACTTCCATGCCTAGGAAGTAATGCATTAAGCCTAGATCTTTCATTTCAAATTGTTTCATCATGGAGTGTTTGACCTCCATATTCATCTTATCATTACTACTCATAAATATGAGATCATCCACATATAAACAAACTATGAGAATGTCTTTACCTTGCTTTAGGTAGTAGAGAGTGGGTTCACTTTTGCTCCGAGTGAATCCATATTCCTTGAAATAGCCATCAATGCGAGGGTACCATGCTCTTGGTGCTTGCTTGAGGCCATATAGGGCTTTTTTTAGTTTGTAAACAAGGTTCTCCTCACCTTGTTCTTTAAAGCCTTGAGGTTGTTGAACATAAACCTCCTCAATCAAGTACCCATTGAGAAAGGCACTTTTTACATCCATGTGCTGAATTTTCCACCCTTTGTGGGCAACCAAGGAAAGTACTGATCTGATTGTTTCCTGTCTAGCAATAGGAGCAAAGGTCTCCTCATAATCAATGCCATATTTTTGAGTGAATCCTTTTGCTACAAGTCTTGCCTTGTGTCTTTCAATGCTCCCATCAACATTGAATTTGGTCTTGTAGACCCATTTACATCCAACACATTTTTTTCCCTTTGGAAGCTTCATTAGCTCCCAAGTATCATTCTTTTTTATAGAGGTGATTTCCTCTTCCATGGCTTGCTACCTACATTATGAGTGCATGCTTTCTCATAGCTAGATGGCTCTAGCTGTGCACTCGTCATTAAAGCATAATTAACTACATCTCCTTTAGGATCATTGGAGTCATCATCTCCATACATATGCAAATTTTCAAGTTTTTGTAAAACTGCATTCATTTCACTAGCCTGACTTCTAGTGTATCTTTTCTGGAAATTCTTATCCAACATTTGAAAAGATGGATGATTTTGTAGTGTTCTTTTACCTCTTGATGGAGAATCAATATCCATAGGTGAAGAACTTACTGATCTTTGTGGAGAAGGACTTGGAGTAGTTGCTGATGTACTCGATGTAGTACTCATGCTTGGGCTTGGAGGAGGAGTTCCTTTACTCTTTTTGGGCTGCACCTGCTGTACTTGAGAAGAACTTGCATCATGGGATTCATCATCAACAAAAACTTTTTTATGACCCCATTCTCCCCCTTCATCAAAAATCACATCCCTGGAAAGTATAATTTTATGCGTTTTGGGATTGTAGAGTCTATATGCTTTGGTAGACTCACAATATCCTACAAAAATACATGCTTGAATCTTGGGGTCAAGTTTCTTTCTTTTCTCATCAGGAATGTGGGCATATGCAAGTGAACCAAAAACCTTAAGAGTGTTTTACATTTGGCTTTTTGCCATTCCATCCTTCATAAGGAGTGATCCCATCTAGACTAGAAGTAGGACTCCTATTTAAAATGTAAACACTAGTTCTAGAAACATCGGCCCAATACATGTTACTAAGATGCTTAGTTTGAAGCATCGATCTGGCCATTTCTACTATGGTGCGGTTCTTTCTTTTCGCCACATCATTCTGTTGTGGAGTATAGGCAGTGGTGAATTGCCTTTTTATCCCACATTCTTTACAATATTTTAGAAATGCCTTTGAAGAGTACTCTCCTCCTCAATCTGTCCTTAGACATTTTACACTGAACTCACTTTGTTTCTCTACATTATTCTTGAAATCTATGAAGCAATCAAAAGCTTCATCTTTGGTTTTCAAGAAATAGATCCAGCACATCCTAAAGAAATCATCTATAAAAGTGAGAAAGTAAGAATTATTACCTATGCTTTTTGTCTACATTGGACCACAAATATCCGAATGCACCAATTGAAGTGGATAGCTGGCCCTCCACGCTTGTATTTTTGGAAACTTGGACCTGGAGTGCTTTCCCAAAGCACATCCTTCACAGACCTCCTTGTGTTCATCAATTTTGGGAAGTCCACACACCATAGCTTGAGAAGTTAACAATTTCAAGCTAACAGAATTCAGGTGACCATATCTCAAGTGCCAAAGCACACTTGGATTTGCTATAGCAATACTTGCAAGTTGAGCTCCCCCTGGTTCTCCAAACTTAAGGGGAAATAACCTATTCTTGGTCATAGGTACTTGTGTAATGACTCTATTACAGTTGTTCTTATCAAAAATTATACATTTGCCTTCATAAAAAACAAGTCTATAATTTTTCTCCATCATTTGTCCAACACTAAGCAAATTATGTTGGAGTTTGGGGGTGTAGTAGATGTCATTTACCTTTTTGATGCCTTCTTTCGTTGGAACATCCATGGCTTCAATGCCTTCAACTTGCAAAGTGTTGAGTGGTGTTTTAACCCGATTGTGAAAACACTCTCCTGTAGGATCCGAGTCCTAAATCCTCTGCTTGCAAAGAAAAACGATTTCTCCAAGGTTCTTATTATGCTAATTATTGATTATCAAGGATGCTGTTTAAAATGAAATGCTAAGAACACCTTAGGGTTTGCAAGTGGATGTTAACAAGGGGCACTGTGGTTTATTTAATTCTGAAATTGCAATGGACTCTAAAATGAATAAAATCTGTTTTAATTTTGGTTCTGTTGGATTTTCAGCTCTGTATTTAAATACATTACTTGAACTACTGAAAGCAAAAGACGGGTTTGAAAAGCAAAGCAAAATAAATAAAAACGTAAAATAAATTACAGTCAGAAAGTTGTCATTAATCGGATGAAACCGAAGATATCGAGGCTTTCTACATGCAACCTAACCTAATGAACCTGCACATCCACACAATCCAAATAGGCCAGGTGTGAGTCTCGAGGGTTTTTGTGGTAATTCCAGAAAACAGGCATTCGCATGAAGCAACCAAGAGATCTTGCATTAACTTCACCTAAAAACCTAAGAAATCTGGAAGGAAAGATAGACATTAAATCATGCATGCAGAAGTAACTCCTTCTTTCTCATCCAAAAGATGCCAACTCTCTCGTATTTTGTATTAAAGAATATTTCGATTACATTCAAAAATGTTCCGGTATAAAATTCCGGAACAAAAAGAAGGAAATTGCCCAAGTACGGGCCCGAATAGCACGAAGCTCTTGTCTCGCAACTCCGTATTTGGCAATTTCCAACCCCTTCTTCGATTTGCAATTCTGGTCTTATAATGTTTGACGCGGCTCTTCGATCTTCTCTCGTCGCTTCATTTCACCTTCCCGCACATGACCCCTCAAATTCCTGCTTTTTCCCGCTTTGATTCACGCTCAAATTTGAAAACGCTTCGAAATTCATCTCTGCATGTAACGCCTCTGCAAGTTTGACACCTGTGCGCCACGTGTCCTGCTTTTCCTGCGTCCTGTGTAACGCTTACTGCAAAAAAAAAACGACAAAACTGCAAGTCTGCCTGTTCATCTTCTTAGCCGCGATATGGCGACATGTCGCGAAATCGCGACATGTCGCGATATCGCTACATGCTTCCCGGCCGTACGCCTTCATCAGCTCCCCGTAGCGATGTCGCGACCGACATGTCGCCATATCGCTACATGCTTCCCGGCCGTACGCCTTCATCAGCTCCCCGTAGCGATGTCGCGACCGTTTTTCATTTGTCTACCTACGGCAACTTCTCGTAGCGATATCGCTACCCTTTTAACATTTTGAGCCCTCCTCTTCGAATGGTAGCGATATCGCTACCACTTTCTAACTTTGAGCCCTTTTCAAAATGTGGTAGCGATATCGCTACCACCTTGGCCTTGCCGCGTCCCTTTGAAATGTGGTAGCGATTCGCTACCACTTTCGTTTCAAGCCTTCTCCTTGTGACATGGTAGCGATTCGCTACCATTTTTGTTTCAAGCCCTCTCTCACTAAACTTGTAGCGCTATCGCTACCCTCTGACTTTGAGATTGGCCTTTATGAAATTTGTAGCGATATCGCTACCGTTTTGAACTTTGAGTCTTCTTTCCGCAAGGCGTAGCGAAATCGCTACCGTTTCTCTGTCGGGCCTGATTTTCATTTCCGTCGCGATTTCGCGACATCTTCCTTGTACCGTACAACTTTTCCAAAATGCGTCGCAAAATCGCGACACCTTTCTGTTGCCACCTCGTCGCGATTTCGCGACATCTTTTCTGTTTTGTTGTCGTTGACCGCGTTGACCGCGATTTTCCGACACGTCGCGATTTCGCTACCGTTTTCCGGCTTCGGTCGCGATTTCGCTACATGTCGCGATTTCGCTACCTGTCGCGATTTCGCAACCCCTTTCTACACTTGGGCATTTTTTTTCTCTTTTCTTCAATTTTAGCATCTGGGTCACCGAGATTCTTCTTTGCAAGCCTGCAAAAAGGTGGGTCCCCAATTTTGGGGTGTGTTGTGGATCAACCACAACACAAAGCTTTATCATCTCCCAACTTGATTCGAGATTTATAGGTGGAATCCATTGTAGGAAAGAGCTCTTCTTTGCCACTCATATGGTTGGAACAACCAGTATCCAAAATCCAAGTGTCATTCAGATTTTGATCTGATTTTCCATAAGAAAGAAACAGATTGGATGTTCCTTCTTCTTCACCATAATTGCCATATTGACCGCTGCCTCCCTGAGAAGTCTTGGACCAACAGTCTCGAGCAAAATGACCGGGCTTGCCACAATTGAAACAAGCTTTCTTGGTTTTGTCACCTCCTCTTCCTTGATTGCCATTTCGCCCTTGATTTCCACCTCTGCTTTGATTGTTGCCTCTGCTTTGATTTCCACCTCTGCTTGGATTTCCTCCTCTTGAGCTGCTTCTGCATCTGCCTCTTCTTTGTCCTTTGCCTTGGCCTCTTCCTTGTCCTCTTCCTGCACCCTCATTGGATGAGAAGGCTTTATCATCGCCTCCATAGCTTGTTGAAGGAGATCCCTGTAATCTCTCTTCATGAGACATTAATGAACCGATTAATGCATCAAAAGTTAGAGTGGAAAGGTCTTTGGATTCTTCAATGATGATAGCAATGTGATTCCATTTTTGAAGAAGTGTTCTCAACACTTTCTTCACAACCGCTTCAGGTTTGACTTCTTCGCCAAGAGTTTGCATCTTGTTGACAACTGCTTTGACTCTTACGCAGTAGTCTCCAACTTTCTCATCTTCATTCATTTTGAGATTCTCAAAATCTCGTTTCAGGGTCTGAAGCCTTACTTGCTTCACCTGATCGCTTCCTTGGAAACCTTCTTTCAAGGCTTTCCATGCATCTTGGGCAGTTAAACAAGAGGCAATTCTGGAGAAGATACTTTTCTCCAATGCTGCTTGGAGATGATAGAGAGCAGAGAAATTGCTCTTTTGTGCTTCTTTCTTTGTCTTCTTATCGGTTGCACTCAATGTAGTCCAATCTGTAGGTTCTATGTAACCTTCTTCTACTATGTCCCATAGTCCCTTGCCTATGAGTAAGGTCCTCATCTTGATGGACCAATACTCGTAATCAAACCCATTAAATTATGAAATGGGTAGATTATTATTGGATGCCATAGCTATTGGAAATAAACTAGAAACACACTTTTATTTCTCAATTACAATCAAAGCACTATGCTTTTTCAAAAAAAGTTACAGATTTAAATCAAATCTAACTTGATCTACTCTCTCGCTTATAGCCTGTTCTACTTGTTGAGGTTCTCCCATATTTGGATTGACAAAGTTGTCAGCAACTGAATCACCGTCGTCACTGATGAGAATGATTTCGGGTGAATACGGTTCTGGCTCCAGTATTTCAACTGAGTCACTGTTACTTTGATGAGTATTCTCTGGCTCCTGTGGTGCAACTCCTACAGATTTTGACTCTTCAAATCTGCTACCAAAGGAATTGTCTTCTGAGTCAGCGTCATATCTTGCATCTGGTGCTCTTTGATGGGCTATTACAACATTTTGAAGTTGACTGAATACAGTATTCAATCCATACATTCGAACTTTTTCATCAAAGGATTCGGGGTTTTCTCTTACTAAAAGAGAACAAAGGGCATGATAGCATTCGGTTGACCTTAACATTACAGAATCAGTCGACCTCTTAAGCAGCACTCTAGCAGCACTCGACGACTCTTGTCAAAGATCAAAGTTAAGCCCCTAAACGGGGTTCCAAATTTTTTTTAAGTGTAAAACGGGCATTCCGTAAGGCTTCCGCAGGCAAAAAATCAACACTTGTTACAAAGATTGCCTCTTAGGCAATTACAATAATTTCCTCTTAGGAAATGTCCCTTTTTTTTTGTTGCAAAGATTGTTTCTCAGGTAATGATGCAAAAAACACTTACAAAAATTACCTCTTAGGCAATGGTGAAAATTACCATAAAAATTTATTTTTTATGAAATATTTTGATCTCCAAAAAAAAAGGTTTAAAGTTTTTTTTAAAGCAAGTGTAATAATTTTAATGAAAAATTTAATTTTAATCAAAAACAATTCCTTAATTAAATTTTAAAAAAGAAAATATATTTTTTAATTAAAAATTAAATTAAAACATTAAAAAAAAAATAATGCTTATAAAAAAAAACTTTTTCTCCTCGCACAATTTCCTCACCTCAAAGCCAAACACATCTTTTTTGTAAAAAATAGAGCCCCGACAGGACTCGATCCGCGCTCGATCGCGGATGAGCGCCCTAAGACTGGCTAGCACAGCCAGTTGGGCTATGGTGCCTTTGGGTACCAAAGGGAAGGATCTTCCCTTTAGCCTGCTGTCCGCGACGGGCAAAGAAAAAAAATAATCGGGACTTTTAGTCCCACATTGCCCCTGTGGCAATGTTTGGAGGCTTTAAAACCAAAAGCACTCCACTAATAACGTGATTGCCTTCGAGCAATCATCACGTCCGCACTTTTGCCGCCCGTCGCCCGATCTGCCAATAGAAAACTACCAGCTCACCAACCAATCGTAGTCCGCCAACTCATCACCTAATCACAGTCTGCCACGTGTCTCGGTTCTCGCGCCCAATCAGCACTAGGTGTTTGCCATGTCAGATGCCTCGGGAATTGTGCCGTTTGCTACCAGCTCCGCCATGTCCGCCTCGGGATCCATGTCAGCTTACTGCCAGGTCAGCTCATCATGATTTGTGTTCCTGTCCAGTCCGCTCCTCGGTCCTCGTGCTGTGGGCCACGATCTCCATGTCAGCTCCTCGGGATGCGTGCCTGGGGCTGCTATGCCAGCTGCGTCAGCTCCTCTGCAGGCCTCCTCGGGATGCGTGCCTGCAGGCCCTTCTCGATCCACGAGCCTGTCAGATGCTAAAAAAACCCAACCCTAACGCTTGCTCTGATACCAAATAACAAATGCAGAAATTCATTAAAATAAATGAAATTACATGATGCTTAAATAGCTTAGGAAATAAACCGATTAACTACTAAGCGAGAAATAGGGAAGATAGGAGATAAAATAGGGATAGAAGGAAGGAAAGGAAATTTGGAAATGAATTCTCTCCCGCCTGCCGTCCACTCCCTTGCTGTCCACCTCGATGATGTCATTAGCTGTCGTCCACCAAGGTAAGTTAAATACTATATATATATATATATATCTTGAGGATCCCGAACAACATAGTTGACGGGGGATTACGGATCATTATGAGAGAAACTGATTGGCTCAGAGAACTGGAGATGCTGTGGGGTTTATTCAAGGATGAATTTTCTGACTCATATTGAAGCTTTTTTCTCTCATTGCTTAAGTGATGATTTCAGACCCTTCTTCCACTTCCAAATTTGTTATCTGATTTTGTTGGCAATGTGTAAGCTATATTGCAGGAAACTCCTAGGGTGCCCTTGTTTCCCTGTTTCAAAAACATAGAAACTGGGAAACTCCTTGAAGACTCTGCTGAAACTATCTGAAACTGGTCATCTTGACTTCATATGTTTATGGGCATTCTAAGAGACATTTTCAGTGTTTTGAACCAAAAGAAAATTTGAGATTTGAGGTTTTTAGGGGGTTATATGGGTATTGTGTATGGCACACATGGGACACACATTACCTACTCAAATAAAAGTCAAGTTACTATTAAAACAAAAACTTCAAGATAAGGCAAAAGGGAACAAAAAAATGATAAATTGAAATAATGATATGTTGGGATCAATGAAGCTAGAGAATCTAGAATAAGTGGCAAATGCTTTGGCAACAAAGAACATTTGAAATACTTTTGGGTTCACTCAATTGGTGAAGCAAAACAGGTGGGGCTGAAGAAGGCAGAGGCTCTGGTTTTAGTACATTCTAAGTTAGTACATTCTAAGTTTTGTCTTGTATCTCACAAAAAGGAAGAGTAGATAAGAGGGCAAAGAAAAGATTGGGATTTGGATCCAAAAAAGATCTTGAATTAGATATTTCCATGGCTGCACCTAATCTTGAGGATGATGAAAATCCTTCTCATACACCTTTTGTTGAATCCACAAGGGTTGGGTCTTCTTCCAGGTTTGGTGCTGATTTTGAAGACTTTGATGATTATGAGATAAATTTATAGTGTATTCCCATGTAGTTTAATTTGCATGACATGCGTAGCCCTATCTATAAAGGTTGACCATTGACCTTAAGCATTGCACTCTATATGGGATTTTATTAGTAAATGTGTTTTCACGTATTTGTGATCTTCTTGGTTCAATTCTGTCTATAAATTTAAAAATATCATTTTTTGAAATCAAGTGCTTTTTTGTTCTTTTTGCATTTTCAACGGGTTGAGGACTCACATTTCCTTAGTCATTTCTGTTTCTGAAACCATTATTTTTTCCAATATGTGTGTAATTTTGTTCCTAGCATTTTACTTGCATTTCCTAAGTCATTTCTGTTTCTGAAACTATACTTATTTCCAATTTCTTTGAACTAAGTTCCTAGCATTTTTTTTTTGGTTTGAAAAATTGTGAAATTTCTTGTCAAGTTGCTTTGATGATTTGAGTGGGATTGCAAATTCAAATAACTAAATAATTTCTTGGTTTTGTTGTTGATAGTATAGTACCAATGTGGAGGTGTAGCGTCTTATCTTGTTGTTTCTGAAAATATTACTTCACCATAGATGTAGTTGTTTTAACAACCCTAATCCAATCCATAATACTGGTTTGCAAGACTTAAATACATTGATAACAAAGCAAATGCTACTTTTAAGTTGGACATAATATTTTATCCTTCATTGGACATGACAAAATAAAAAATTGTTCCTTTCTGTAATGTTATTTGAAAACATCTATGTGCCTGTCATGTGTTGAACAAATTGAAGACGATGAGCTGTAACTAATAACATTATAAAAATGTGATAATGCTTTGAGATAACATTCTAGGAACTCGTAGACTAGTAGGTTCACTTGTCCAATAAAGCAAGCTAAGTGTTTGCTGGTGTTTTACAGGCAGCGCTCTGAGGATGCAAGGCGCATCAATGCATTTTGTGCTCCAACAGATCCTCTTGTGCCTGTTCCCAACCTGGATGGTTCCATTCCTGACAATCTGCCGGGTAGTCTTGCTGAAATGATGATGCTTTCTAGTGATCATATTGAAGCACTTCTGATGGAATATAAGCTGCCAATTCATGGCACACAGGAGGCAAAATTAAGGAGATTGAAAGCTCACTTGGGTTTTTGTAATTGAAATTCATGATTTTTGTTACTAAACATGACTGATGTTGACTTACTAATGAACAATGCAGGCTTACATATAATATGTCAAGGATTTTGTTTGAGAAATATAGATCTGTGCTGTTCTGACAACTATGGATGATGGAGGTACTATAAGGTTGAGAGGGTTTTTGTGTGTGTATGTGCTTGTGTTTGGGTGTGCATGTTTATTTCCTCTTTATTAATTCCTAACAACTAAATGGTTGGAGGCCATAGTGGCTCTCATCCAATAGAACTGTAAAATGATCATTGAAAGAAAGAATCCTTGATGTGCCTGTTAGAGGCATGCAAAGTTGCAATGCAATCTTGGTTTATTATTAGTCCCTCCTGTAGGCAGGGTACTAATGTGGTGAAGCAGTTCCAAATTATCCAAGATCTTTTCCCAATGCGGGGAATTGGATTTCAGACTTGTGCAAATTAAAGTGCTATTGCCATAAATTTGCAATGCAGTTTTGGTTTATTATTAGTCCCTCCCATAAGCAGGGTACTAATGTGGTGAAGCTGTTCCAAATTATCCAAGAGCTTTTCCTAATACAGGGAATTGGATTTCAGATTTTTGCAAATTAGAGTGCTATTGTCTAACCTTGCCCAAGGATTAGAAAAAATGGGATTTTTTAAAATTAAACAAGGCCACAATAAGATGGAAAAAAATTGTCCTTTCAATGAGATATTAGTTCCAATGATCAAACTCTACAACGCTACAGGTGGCATATATGAATCTGTCTTATCCGAATTTGACAGAGATGGCAGTCTGCATAACAATTCAAAGATATTAATAACCTTCATGCAATGAAACTGTTCATTGGTTATGTGGCTGCAATGTTACAGCTAATGGTGAATAAACAGGACTGGTTCTTGGTGATGGAAAGCTGTCTGTAAGTTGTTCCGGTCTATGCTGTCTCTCCATTGTTTTTTTTTTTTTACTTTCAATGCATGTGCTAATTGTTGGTTAAGGGTTTTGTTTGTTTCTTTGTACAAAAGAATAAATATAAGTTCCAAAGCACCATTGTAGCAAGGTACCAGAGCTTGGATGTTTCAGCCAGTCGGTGGCTTGCCTGCCCCTCACGGCTTAAACAGTGGGCTCTTATGTTCCTCTCTTTCCAGACTCGCAGGTAATTAGAAGTGCAGTAGAGTCAAGCACATCTTTTATTCGAATTGAATGATAGGTGCCTGATATTTGAGATTTGATGTTTCCATGATGCAGGGGCAGGATGCCAGATTCCGATTCAATATACACACAATTCAGCAAATACAGGTGCTGATTCTGAGCCTATTGCAATAGGTAATGGGTTCTGTTATGCCTTTTTGATTCATGGGTTACTCTGCTTCCACAGCTGTCAAGAGCAGCAACCCTGTGCCAGGGCTTTCTTATGGAGAATTGTCGAGTTCGTTCTTGGCACCATCAAGGGTATATCCCAAATTCATTCCAGTTTGTCTATTCTCTAAGAGAAAGCCCACACTGCAACTAGGTTGCATAGGCATTATCATAGAGTTATCGTATTTTTCCATCATATTATCTATAATATTGACACATTCCAATTCCAGTAAGACAAATTGGATTCTTGTTTCAGACTATGCCTGCTGCATATATATTAAATGTCAATGAGTCACATTGGGAATTTATTAGTACCATCAGGAACGATTATTGCTTTGACCTTCTAACATTGAATAGGATATCTCTGTTCATCTTCCCTTATATTTTCCAACCTCTTGTAGCTGTCAAATTTCCTACTTCCAAATTGTCATTGTTGTGCTATTAGGCTATAAGGTGCTACCGATGGAGTACTTCTTGCTATTATGTTGACTTAGAAGTATCTATCATGAAACAAATGACTTGTTAAGGCACCTGCTGCTTGTACTATGGTTATATATACATAATTTTTTTGGTGCATTACTGTTTAGTTTTACTAATTTTGTATCTGAATTTAAGTATTTTGGATTGTAATAAATTGCATGGAGTAAGAATATTTGCTAACCACTTTTTGTTGCACTTGGCTGATACCAAATTAATTGAATGATGTCAGCTGACAGTTCTGAATATCTCTCATTCCATGTAATTTTTCTTCTGTTTAGGATAAGGTCTGCATCATCTTTGGCCTATCCCTCTTCACAGAGCACCATCTTAGTCTTTTGATTTGAGTGCATCCTTTTCTGCCTTGTGTTGGCTTTCATATCGCTTGATAAATCTACTGTTTGCTGCTTAACTATTTGTATGGATTTGAATATGTGCTCCCCATAAGAAACTGATTCCTTAAATTGTATTCATATTGAGGTTGCAATATTAAAGTCTAGTTGTTATAAATTTTCCCATCTGAAACTTGAGTAAAAACTAGCAAGTTGATTCATTCAGATTGTGTGGGAAGAGCATTTATTTTCATCGGCTCTTCATGGTGGAACACAGGGCTCGAGAAAGCTTTTTCGAATGTATGCTTTACGAAAAGAGAGTTGTCGTGGATTTCTAGTCCCATGAAGGTTCAAACATATTCAATCTCAAAACCGCGGGCTCGGCCAGGCCACTGCAATCTGCAGGAATCAGAGGTGCCGCGTGAACCAAGCTACCTGGGAGTGACCTGCTCTTGCTTGGGGTAAGTGGGAAAGGGAGAATTTGGGGACATTCATTGCGTGTGGAGTAGTATGCCTTTAAAAATAGAGAGGCGCTGGGCACATCTCAAGAAAGCTTTAATGTGAGTCTTGCTGTAACATAAAGTCTCAGGAAGCTGTGACATAGAGAATACAGATCATTCTGAGATCATTCTGGAGTTGGGATAGGGATAGCGGAAACACACCAATCAATGTGGGCTTTGAACCCATCACCGATCAATGAACTACACCGACCTCAGATTACGAGATTGGGAATGGAGGAAGGATAGCGGGAACAAAGGAATGGAAACAAACTTATTGTTTCTTCATCATACGTACTTCAGATTTTTAGAAATGTGGATTTAAGGAAAGGGTCTTTTAAGTTTTACAAATGTTTGTGAAGCTTTTTGAAGCATTGTGAATGTCTCTGAGGGGGACAAATATGTGAGCACATTACAACCCTTGAATGATGGGTAGTTTTTAGGTTTCAACATGTGGCAAGTGCAGTTAATTAGGAACATTTTCCTTAGCTAAACAGATCAGAGAGATGCAAATTTACTGAGCTAATTTTATTTGCCATGAATGGCATCTAATCACGTTCGAGTGGACATAGAAGAGAATATCAAAGTTTTATTGCTGCAAGGGATTCACAGAACTTTGGTATACTTGGATTGTTGTGTTTGCAGTCAAGATCAGATACTATTGGTGTCTCGAGCATTTAATTCATTTTTATTGATCAAGCCTTGCAGGATACATAAGCATTCAGAAATCATAAAATTGATAATTGATTATAGTGCTTAGGCCATACAATATCTCAATGCTCGTCTGTTATTAGTTTTGTTATAAGATGTCATCAACTCTACCATAAGCATTTGTGTAGCTATGACTTATGTCATTATGTAGTGAGTTTCATAGTTCTGTGTAAAACCTTTTACTGATGCTATTGTGTATAATGTATGTGTGTTGAGGGGTAGATTTGTTGAAGTGCAGGCCATTGGCCAGAGCCTCAATGACATGCTATGCGTGGCTTAGGAAGTTGTGCTTCATCAAGCAGCCCTGTACAAGAGGGATCTGTTATCCATCAACAACGTGGACAAATCAAGTCTGATGCAGTGCAAAACATGGGAGCTTCATATTATCTAAATTTGCTGTTTTAGTGGACTGGTGATAAAGCTCTGCAAAGGTATGTGTGAAAATCTGCACCTTTTGCTATCTTTTATGCTTTATTCATTTTTAATGTTGGAGCTAAACGTTGCCGTTTTGGGTTGTGCTCTATGTCTAATATTTGATTCATTTTGCTGCTTGTTGCTTCAATTTAAATTTCTATTTAATGTCAGATTTCTTTAAAAAATAAAAAGAAACAAAATAGTGAAGTTTGCGAATAATATTGTAAATAGAAACATTCAGGGTTTCACAGTGGGAAAGGGCGCTGCTGATGAAACCATAAGAGCCAAACTCACCAAGTTATGTGTTTGAAGTGTCTTTTATGCGTGCATCAAACTAGTAGCCATTGTCATCAGTGGATGAGAAATGGCAGTCAAAACTGATTAGATTAAACTCACATTTGCAAAATGGTCTGAGATCAAACTCAACTTTATTTGTAAATGGCCTGATGAAGCCTGACAGAAAACTGGATGCTTGTAGAGAGAATAATTTGTTTCTAAAATTCTATATTGGATATGTAGGGAACTCTATACTGCTCGAGTTCGATAGGATGGCAAAGATTCCCTTCAATATCATTTCTAGCTGTAAAGACATCATACTAGTTAAATAATTTATTAAAAGACATGAGTGCAAAGGCATAATGAGATAAAATAATGTTGCTGGCAGGAGTAATAAATGAAAAGATGGAAAAAGCATTCCGTTGCTGAATTCAAATTCCAGCTGTTTATTTTTATGTCACTCTGATTGTCCAAATATGCTTCATTAACGTTCCTACTCCTTTTAGGAATAGAAAATCATTCTTATGTGTGGGCACTGTATTTTTTTAACTATGAATTTTACTATAAGAAATGATAGTTTAAATGCATGGTAAATGATATAGTCTTAACTATATTTGCAAGATACCTTATTTTGTGATAAGGTCCTGCGCAAGTAGCTTTCCATATTGATAGGAAAATCTTCATCATGATTTAGCATATGATGTCTCCTTGAGAATCAAGTTAATATTGTCTAAATATTAAGCACTGATTATGCTTACACATATATTCACTGAAGATATCTTGGGCCTACATATAGCATTTTCCACTTCTAATTACAATTATTTTTCTTTTTGAAAACAGCTATCCATGGAGTAACAGGACCTCCGCTTTTGAAGTCCTTCAAACAAATATCTTTCTTTGAAGGCAACATCAAATGTCCTCTTGGAAGTGGTGTGCTTACCAAGAATTACTGTCCATTTCCAAAATCTGAATTATACATTATCTCTACTTCAATTACAATAATCATGTGTTATATATCTTATGATTTTTTCTGTTGGGCTATTGTTGTAGAGGATTTAAACTACTATTAACTGCGAATATAGTACACAACTTGGACCTGTATACAACAATGAGAAGGTGGCAGCTACAGCAGATACTGCCCTTCAGCATAATGTACTATTTTTTTGCACTGAAATTTGCCACACGCTATTGGTTACAAAATATGCTTTGGAGATACTTTTTTAAAATGGTTTGTGGGTTGTTACATTTATTGGTTGAAATGAGAAAGATTTTAATTACGTCCGCAAGACCCAAATATGGTCTATGGGACCTCAAATATGGAAGTACAATTACTCAAATCATATCATATGATCTTTAATATCTTTGAGAAGGTTGTTCCTTCTCCTGCTGATTTGTGTTAGCAATTCCCCAACTTTTTTTATTTTACTGTCTTCAAATAAAACTGCCATAAACTCGTTCCCAAGTGTTTCTTTGTATTTGTCACGGATATCTGAAAAACTCGGGCATTTATAGATGAAGTGTTCCTCTGTCTCTACTGCCCCTGTGCTGCATAGAGTACATATCCTTTCTTCCCATTGTTCTTTGGGCGTTGTCCATCTCTCTATTTCACATCTAAGCCTATGAGAGCTAGTCCTTATTTGAGCAATGAGTATTTTTTCCTTCCACTTGATTTCAGCGCCTATATATGTTTTTTCCTTGTGGTCATACGTTGGGTTAAAATTTGCAATATAATATTGTCTTTTCCTGCTTGCATTTTTCCACATTCCACTTCTGAACTTTTCATTCACATAATTTTTTGTCTTTGTTGACATTTGGGCATTCATTTATGTTTATTTCCCAACGTTTCATCCATTTTTGATTTTGTTTCATCCATGTATTCTTTCACCTATGCAACTCTTCGTCCCTAGCTGCCCTAGGCCATCTATCATTTGTCATGTTTTCTGTTTTTTTCAAGTAACATAACAGCTTGGTCATAGCAATTGCTTCTAAAGGGAACATTCCAGTTTCAGCTAGAATAATTTCATAAGGGATTGTGGCCTTAATTTTGAGAAAGTTTGTGATTAGATATTTTTGAATCATTTCTATTTGCCTCCATTTTGCATTTGTTGTGCCACTAGCCGACACCTCGCAACCATACAACAAAACCGGTGTAACAAGTAGGCCAAATAAGACCTTGGTGGTCTTCCACTCCCACAACTCGGCATTCCTACACCTGTTTTGAAGTGCATATAGTGCTTTCCAACCACTTTGAGTTCTTTTCATCCTACATGTATTCCAATTAAGTTTGTCATGAAAGTCTATGCCCAGGTATTTGTATTCTACTACTACATCAAGCGATTCTCCTGCAAACTGAAATTTGAGTTGTTGCTTCTTTTTTGCTGAAAAATCATAATTTTTGTTTTGCTCGTGTTCACTTGCATCCCAACTTCTTTACAAAAGAGTTCTAGAGCTTGAAGGTGATCTTCTAGATCTTTGGTTGTTTTGGCCACAAGAATTACATCATTTGCATACATGAGGAGTTTTACCACATATTTGGCTAAATGCACACCCTCTCCCCCAAATTTGTTTATCCATTCTTCTAACTTGTCAATGTACATCCCAAATAAGGTCGGAGATAGAGGGCAACTTTGTTTGACAGCTATGTCACTACCAAAACATTCAGATAACCCTTCCTGTGTTCTGATTCTAGCTTTTACATACTCATATAGTCTGTGAACTGCTGCCCTGTAGTGAATTGGAACCTCTAGCTCTTCTATTATGTTCCATAATTTTTTCCTTGGCACTGTGTCAAATGCCTTTTTGAAGTCTACAAAACAACAAAAAGCCTCTTCTTTTTTGTCCCATATTTTTTCCACTATGTGTCTGAGCGTGATATAGTGATCAATAGTTGAGTGCTTGGGCCTAAAACCTGCTTGCCCCTTTGCTCTCTTTCCCTTTTCTTCTGCCCATATGCCGATCCTACACTCTATCATGCTCCCAAACAACTTTGCAAAGAGAGGGTTGATCATGATAGTTCGATAGTTTGAGGGATTATTTACATCTTCACTTTTAAACAAAGGAATGGTCGAGCTAGTTGTCCACTCAGTAGGGAAGCCATTTTGTATGACTTCATTGAAAATTTCTTTGATCTGCGGTGCCAAGATATCTACCCCCCATTTTATATGCTTTGCTTGAAGATTTTCTATGTCACGGGCTTTACCAGTTGCTAACTTTTTTATCCCTTGAATAATGTCTTCAATTGTGAAAAGTTCTTACTTGACAATAATAGTAGCGGGTGTCTTCTATTGGTACAGTTGTTTTGAATACTCCAACCACTGATTAATTGTTATGTTATTTTCAGTTTGCATCTTTTTCACACTTAGTTCCTTCCAAATTTTCTTTGGTTCGTGCTTTCCTAAGTAAATCAATTCTTTCCTCGTTCTAGTGTATTCTTCATTTTTTGCCCTTACCAGTTTCTCATATGCTTTTTTGTTTGCTCTTGTTTTACCCGTTGGTTCCTTTAGTAATCTTCGCATTTTTTTGCAATCTTTATCGAACCATGGGTTGGTTGGGAAGCTATTCCTTTCTTTCTTTTTAGGTTTAGCTCTCTTGCATTTGTTTAGAGCTTCTTGAATAACTTGCATTAACCATTCACTCTTACTGTAATCTCTACTACTGTGATGTAGTTCTTCCCTTTCCTGTAACTTGTTATTTAATACTGCTCTAAAATTCTGTCGATTTTCATTTGTTAAGAGAATGTTTCCCTTGTGAGGATATTTATTTTGATTGCCTTGCAAGTGTTTTTCCCTTGGTTTGTCTCTATGCATTCGAAGTTTCATAACAATTGGGTTGTGATCTGACTTAAGTTCCACTGGAGAATCTTCCACTTCTAGCTCCTCTATTTTTGGTATGTAATTTTGTGAGCATATTACATAGTCTATTACACTTTGTCCCTTATATGTTTTGCATGTATACTTTCCTGAATTTTTCCATTTATTCATCCCATTGCAAATAGTCAAATTGTATAAGCTGCAAAGACCTAACAACTCTTCTCCATATTGCGTGATAGCCCCATGCTCATCTTTTGAAGTCCTGGTCCACTGTTGATTTTCCTCTTCTGGCATCCAAAGAGGATTAATTTCAATATCTTCGTTACCTTCTAGAATGTTAGCTGGCTCATTTGCTGTCATTGCATTGAAATCTCCAATTAATATAATCTCCCCCAACTTACTATATATTGAAATGTCTATTTTTAGGGAGGAGTATGTGTCTTCTCTGTTAAGGTCATGTTTTTTATAGAATTTAGAATTTTTTGGAGCAAAATAACATGCTGCTATGCTAATAACTGACTTATTTTCTAGGATCTTTATCCAGATGTACTGTTTGTTTTCATCTTGTTTTTCAATTTTAATGGCCCTATCCCATTCCCTTTTTATGAATGTATCAGTGACATTGATACATAATGTATCAATGTATTGACTTCACCATTTGACCGAAACTCACTCTATTCTTAGTGTGCCAAATAGATTTTTAAGGCAAACCCCTTTTTGAATTTTCAAGAGGGTACAGGATAACACTTAAATTTCATTGTATTCCATTTCAAGTTATCATCGTGTTTGTTTTATAAAATTAACGAGACTATAATAGTTAAAAATTTTAACCTAAATTTCAAACTATACGATGTGGTGTATAGTTGTCACATCTTAGGTATCATTATTATTATTTTAAAAATAGTTTTTTTTTTCCTTAAATACCAAACATTTATAGGGGGTGATGGTAAGTTCGCAAGCCACTAACACATTTATATTTTAGAAAATATAAGGTCTTAATGTTTTTTTTGTTTTTCATTTAATTATGGGTTTTTTATGAACACATTCAGCCTTTCACACACTCACCCACGCCACTTAATTATGGTTTTTGTAATGCTATTATAATATATTTATTGTTGCAATAATGGTGGGCCTTTTCAATTCTATTTAAAATAATAATAATAATAATTTATGATATATATATATATATATTTTTTGTTAACGAGTTATATTGCATTAAAACAGATCTAATACATATTATCTTATAACCACAAAGATATTACATCATCTTGGTTACTAGGGATGTATTAATGGACAATATTTAAACTAATGGTTTCCTCTTTGAAAATCCATAAATTTAACTAAATTTAACTAATTGGGTTAATGCCATTGAATTGTTTTAATATAATATTTTTATTGATTTTTAAAATAAAATTCATTGCAAGTTATTAAGTTTATCTTTAATTCTGACCATCTTTTACAGAGAAACTGAAATCTAAGGCTTATTTATTATTTTTTGTTGATGTTGTAATAAAATAATGTTTTAAAATATTCAATTTTATGATAATTACCAATATGTATATGAATATAAAAAGAAATCAATTATTTAGTTATTATTATATATAGGGGAGAGAATAATAATATTCTTATATGAATATAAATATGATATAAGGAAATATTTTTCAGTTGTTATCTTATTCGCATTTTATGTTTTGCATATTTCATTTAAAAAAAAATAGTTTTAGATATCTCTTAATTTATTAATTGCGATTTTATTTTTATTTTTATTTTTATATCTATTATAGCAATTTTCTAAATTATAATTTTAATATAAATTTGAATTAATCATGAATTAATGAAGAAATTTGAAACATAATTAAAAATTTAAAAATAAATCATATGTTTTTTTTGTTGAAAAACAAGGGGTTATACTTGGGTCTCCCACCTTTGACAAATCACAACTCTCTCTCTCTCTCTTTTAGAGCTTGAGAGTTACAAATAGATTCAATTTTCATCTCAATTGAGTTGCTATAGCGAGACACCTACATTTTTGACAAAAGGCTTGAATTCTATTGGATATTTTTCAAAATTTTGTGTGAATACAAATAATCTAAAATTCAACATCTATTTTTTTATATTTTTTTGCAACAACCTTCACAATACCAAAACTCCACGTCTATTGTCTTGCATCTTAGTAAAGTAATATTTTCATAACTTTGCAATATCATAGGTTGCTTTACCAGATTTGGATTGCTAGTTTCCTTCTTAAAGCATAAGTGCAACCCTAAGAATTGTAATTAATAGTTTATATAAAAAACACAAATGTTATAAAAAAAAGCAAAAATTGCCAATGGAAGACATTAAAGTAAATCTTAATCATTATTTGATTCAGACAATCAATATTTTCTTGTCAGCTTTAGTTAAACTTATTACTTTCTCTAACCATGGAAAAGAAATTTAACTTCACGATCTTCAATTAAAACCCCTTTATCGGTTTAGCCTATTTGCACATTTGTTTCTTTCTCTTAACCTATGTGTTAACTTGATTTCTTCAAACTCTATAGCAAGGTTTTGTATTTCCATAATTATCTCTTGTATGTTCCATGGAGCCTTTGCTTTCCTCAAAATTGCATTTTTTACTATTAATGAATCACCTTCTATCCACATGTTTTATTTTTTTGTTTGCATATTTTTTACCTTTCCAAAGCCTCTTAAGCCTCCATTTCATTATTTGTCTTAAATCCACTATTGAAAGCATAATAAGGTAAAATTTTTCCCATATTGTTTTTTATTATTCCTCCTCCTATTGGTCTTGGATTTCCTTTAGATGCTCCATCAAAATTCAATTTGACCAACTCTACTTTTGGTGGTTTCTAATTTATATTCTTTGCCTTCATTTTGTTTCTCCTGTACCCAATATAATAATTCCATTTGATGACTTGACTCCATCTATCAAGGTTCTCTACTTCAAGATTAGAGATTGGGTGAGTTAATAGGGTTGGTTTAGACTCCTTTATGGCTAAACAAATCTTTGTTTCATTTCCTTGCCTTTAAATATTATTTTAATGTTTTTCAACCATGAAGTCCAAAGTGTTGTATGTTTTGATATATCCGAGATTGTATGTAAAGCTCACTTTTAAAAGTGTCTTGCCATTGTACTAACCATTCTTTAATTTTGTCATTTAACACCATGCATTTACCTAACACATTAAGAATCCATTGCCATAGTTTCTAGACTATTGAGCAGTGTCCCAAGATGGTCTATACTCTCCTGCTTTTTACATAGAACGCATTGTGAGGGGCATGAAAACCCCTTTTCATAAGGTTATCCCAAGATAAAATTCTTCTATGACCTACTAGCCAAACAAACATTTTGATTTTAGGAATGCTTAGGCTTTCTCAAAGATCTCTTCACATTATTTCAGTATTCCTATATTGTTGGTGTTTTATATTATATCTGATTCTTGTAGTGTATTCTTCTAAGCTATTCAACTCCCATATCAGCTTATCTTCGGCTTCCCTTAGAATAATTATGCTCAATTGCCTCCTAGCATCAATGTCTTGTATATTTGTAAAAAAATATTCTTTTCAATTGTATCTTCCTTCTTGATCCTTGTACAATTTAAAACTCTATCACCATATTTGTCTTGAAGTAATCTCACCCATGGTTTCAAAATTGGATCTAGATTGAGTGGTTTTTTATCGCAACAAGTATCCAAAGTTATATTAAAAACATAAATATATTTTAATTTTACAAATTAAAAAAATATATATATATATATATATATATATATATATATATATATTAAAATATTAAATTAATAAATTAAAAACTTAAAAACTAATATTAATATTATTCAAAACTAGAGAAAAATAATAAAGAAACTTATTAAAAAGGATTGATCTTATTTTCAACCAACTTTAAAATCCTTTTGCTTTTGTTTAGTCCTTACAAAAACATTCTACTTCACTCTTAATCCTAATCTCTATTATATTCTATTATCAATCTCAAGTAGCCTAATGGTAGAGATTTTGAAACTTTGGATAAAGGTCCACGGTTTGAATCCTACAAGGAGTAGGGTTGTAAACCATGCTTCGGTAACTAGAGTATGGTTAGGGATAGCTATATGTTGGGTAAACAATATGCATTTGGAGGTTAAAAACTACTCTACCCTTTTTTTAATCCTAAATGCTACAATGGAAAACACGAGGGATCAAAAGAAGATGGAAAGCATGGGGGAGGAAAAAAATAAAAGCTATAAACCTATGAAAGTTGGCTCCTTGCGACATAGATGGAATGAATAGGATGTGTTGGTTGTTTCAAACATTACACTCGATGTTTAAGCCATAGACATTGTTGAAGTTGGATGTGGTAAGTACTTTATAGGATGTAATAACAACATTAGAGAAGACCTCCATTTAAAATTTGGGGAAAAGTATATGATGGCTTTGTGCTAGTGGCTACTCAGAACACATTATAGATTACTCATAAAAAAGTGGAGAACTCTATGTTATAAATACAACTTTCATTAGTATGCCCTAATGTCATTATCAAATTAATTTGAGGTTCAGTTAAATTTAACAAATTTTGAACTTTAAAAAATGAAATTCATCTAATCTATGACACAAGTAGTGGATAGGATGATTGAGTAGAGGGTACATAGTATGCTTATCACAATAATGCAAGAAAGACCCTACATCGTGTCCTCGTCGTTCCTCGGCTCCGCTCTTGGACGTCTTTGACGAACTCAACAGGCTGAGGCTTGATTTCCATAAGTTTTTTGGTGGCAAGACCTACTTCGAGATCCATAATCGAACTTGGGGCGGTGATTACCTCAGTCGAGTTATGTCGGTACGTTGATGATCTTTAGCTACGTGGCTACTTTTACTCCTAGCATTTTAAGGATTTAGCCAGGCAAAACCAGTGTTGCATACTCTAGATTTGAAGACACGAAATTTGCTCAAAGATAACAAATTTGCAGTTTGCACGTTTTGGAGGATGTAGACAATTTGTTGGAGTTGTAAAGATAAAATGTTGTTAGCCTTTCTTTACAACAATAAAGCGTTGGTACAAAATTTCGATCGAAAATAAGGGCGGTCATGGACGCGAGATTTCCAGTGGTCAAGAAAACATATGAGCGCGAATACCGTGGGGAGTCTTCCTCGACCATGAGGTCTTGTAATCAATAAAATTAATTTCTTCACTCTGCTAACATTTCTTCTGGTGTCTATCGTTTGAGTGTTAAATCCTGACGAATGTGGAATTTAAAACCCTAGCGAAAGCTACAACTCCCTGTCAACTGGCAAAACCCTAAGAGGACTTGACTGTGATTGTGTGCATTTGAAGGGTTTGCTACCGCAAGGGCTGGGAATGGTAAAAGGGATGGAAAGGATTTACAGATATAAGGGCATATAAAGTGAAACCTCTTACATTCTTTATCTTTGTGAACGACTTAGGACCTCAAGCTTGGGGTTTGTAGGGGTTCTTGTGGCATAGGATATGGTGCTTATATATTGTATAATAATAACATTGTAATTTCAATCACAAAGGTTTGGATAGCCATAAAAGAATAAATATTCTATTTGTTAAAACTTCACAGTTCTTGTCGTTTGGGTAGGCGACAGTCTGTGCAAGTTAGAACTTAATAGAAATACAAATGGAAAACAATTGTGGGATTTCATAGTGTTGGAATATATTACATTATTTGGTTCCTTACTAATGTACCTTCATGGGTACATATTTATATTAGGAGTTTATTAGGACTTAAGTACTTTATTAAAGCAATGTAATAAATGCACAAGTGTTAGAATGTGAAATGATGTAAATGTGCATGTAGTCTACATGTACATAAGTCCTTAGAATAGAATAGTGAGGTGTCAGGAATATTGAAGGCAAATAGTTGCATCTCATTATAAATAGGTCTTCATAGAATAGAAAATAGAGAGGATTTTGGAGTGCATAGGTTGAGTAGTAGTAGATACAATGTAGATCCATTTTTGCAAATATGGAGAGGTTGTGACCTCCATTGGAGAGCATTGTATATTTTCGTGAGCTTTTTATATGAGTATTTCTTGAGTGTTGTATCAAGTTTTCTACCATATTTTCATGCATATTAGTTAACCATTATCATAGTTATAACATTGCATGCTTATTTCCATACTTGTGGTTGCATTTCCTTTAAGTTTAAAGCTTTAAAAGCTAACACACAGGTGTCAAAGCATAACCCTGGGCTTGCTCATGAATGGAAAATAGAAGAACAATATGTTCTAGAAGAGGGCCTTCAACAGTTTGAAGGAGAATCCATCATGTTTAAATATCTTAAAATTGTTGCTCTTTTACCGAAAACAGTACGAGATGTTGCACTAAATTGCAAATGGATGTCAAAGATGTCTAAGATCTCAACTTTAGGATTGAAGGAGTCTAGGGGATACAAATAGGACAAGGAGAAAGATGGGCCACTACTACAACTACCATTGCAACTGCCAGATCCATCACACAACCCTTGGTTTCAAGATGTATCACCAACAAGATGTAGCAACTCATTAGAGGGTATGGAGGAGGCATTTGCAGGGGGTTTGTTGGTAATTTTAGTGTAAAATAGAGCATTGGTTGAGGAGGGGAAATATGAGAAGAACACACTAGGGTTATGACCACTAAGGATGAAGTCATCATCACACGACTGTATCTTAACCCTAAGGTTGTAAAGACATGGGCTCATAGGATAAAGTTTTAGAGTTTTTTTCTGACAAGACTGCCACCATGGTGAGTGAAATAGAGGGTGATAAATACAATGGGATATTATCTATCAAGGCTATTTTTGCTAATGCAAACACTAATGGAGAGTTCCCCAACCTTGAGGCTATAAGGAGAATGCAAGATTTTAAAAAGGAAGGAAGATTTAGAGGTTTTCTAGAACAAGGTCATGAAGAAGAAGCAGTGGACTACTTGATAGATCCTTATGAGGATGTCTCCATATTTGATTGTGGAAGGAAGTTTGAAAGAAGGAAGTCTCCTTTAGAAGCGTTCAAGAATGGGCCTAAGCCAAGGATGATTTTACAAGAAGACACACAACTCTTGGACAAGAGTGATGATTTGGATATGTCCTCTTTAGAGCAAGTTCAAAATATGCCACAACTCTCTAATAAAGGATTTGACGGACAAAATAAGAAGTTGAAAGGAGGAAATCCAAAGAAGAATCCCTTGGAAGCATGTAAAAAGGTAACCAAGTGCATTCGAAGGAAGAGTAATAGAACAAAATTAGTTTTAGGAGAAGATGTAAAAATGGGGGACGTCATTAAACTCAGAGAAAATGCTTATTGGGAGGTTCTATGGGCATGCAATTTTTGAAAAATCCTTGGCAGATTGGATGACCAGGTTATAAAGAGAAGTTGTAGGGTATGTGCCCAGATTTTTATTTTTAGTAAGAGGATGGTTGTCATTTCAATTCAGGACTAAGGAATATGTGGCAAAGATCATGTCAGAGAAATGGTTTTGGGGGTCAACTTTGTTAATTCTCAAATTGTGGGACCCTTGTTTTGACCCTAGGTCCACTCGAATACCTTCTCACCTTGTATGGGTAAAGTTACCAGGGTTTCCATTAGAATTTTGGTCTAGAGATGTTTTCTAAGCCATAGGCAACTGCATTGGTTCTTTCTTGGAGGTGGATGAGAGGTATCAGTCCTCATGCATGAGGATAGTGGCCAAGATTCTTGTTGATGTGGACTAGAGATATGGATTGGTGGGGGAAATTGTATTGAAGTATAACAAAGGGATTCATGTTCAAACCTTAGACTATATTGGTGTGCCTTTTAGGTGTGCACGTTGTCATAGTTATGGGTATATTGCAAGGGATTGTTCTCTTAATTTTTTAAGGAGGGTTTGACATTGTAAGGAAGACAAAGAGATATTTAAGGGTGAGAATGAAATGCAATTTTCTCTTCAAGCACATAACTTACAGTCTGACTATATTATTGAATCATTGCATAAGGAACACGAGCTAGAGAATTCAGGGAAAAAATAGAAAATGCAGAGAAGGTGAAGATAAATCTTTTTGTGCCAGATCAAGTGATGGATTCAGAATCATCTCTTATTAAAGTAAGGCTAGGATTCTTAGAGTAAAAGTTGGATGTCATGCTATTGGACCTAGATACAAGCTTTCAAAGCAAATCTACTACCAAATCTCATACAGAGTCTCCACTAGAAGAAGGTAAGGGTGCAATTGAGGGGCAAGGAGGACCCTTAAATTCCTCTTCCTTAAAGGAAGTAGATCCAGACCTTGGATTAGACTTTGGTAAATTTTTTAATAATGCTTCACAAGTAAATATCTTTAAAATTGCTTCTCCTCTTCAATTTTCTTGTGGTCAGGAAGGTTTTGTGTCCCCAAAAACTCAGGTATCCCGTACAATCCCTAAAAGGAATAATAGGACTAAGAGAAGAAGGATTTAGGGGAGGCCTCAGTAAATATGTGGGCGATAGAAGTCTTACTAGTAGGAGGAGTAAATAATTTTTTACTTTATTGGCTAAGAATAAAAGCCTATGTGAAGTTCAAAAAGGCAAGCAACCATCCTTAAAAAGGATCCTTAGAGCAAGGATGATCCTAGACACATTTAGTCAATGAAAGTACTTTTCTTTAATATTTGAGGGATAGGTAGCTGTGAAAAAAATTTGCTCTATGCAGGTTGGTAGAAATTCATAATCCAGATATTTTGCTAATTCAAGAGACAAAAGGGTTAGCTATGAAAGTGATGGAAGATCTCAATAAATTGCTTAAAGGATGGGATTTTTTGGCCCTTGATGCTATAGGAGCCTCAAGAGGAGTGGCTACAGGGTGGAAGGTAAATCAGTTTAGGCTAACCAAATTTGCATTACTTGACTCAGGAGTAGGGACTGAATTATTTTCAACGAAGCTTGGGGAAATAATGACAGTGGTGAACATTTATGGCCCATATAAAGATAGGATGCAGTATTGGGATAAGCTTATGGATAAATTATTTTAAAAGATAATAATTTAATTTTAGGAGGTGATTTAAACTTAACTCTCTTGAGGTGTGAAGTATGGGGTTCTGCTGCTAGAACTAATCCATTGGATAATTACTTCATCCCAAATTTTGAATCCAAGGGGTTGGTAGACTTGGTGCCTATAAAATCCATCTCAACTTGGACAAACATAAGGATAGGAGTTGATAGAGTTTCTAAGAGACTATACATATTCTTAGTAGTAGAGAGTTTGGTAAATGACACTTATAGATTGAAGTTGGAGGTGACACTGACCACTCCCCTATCATGCTTATTTTAATAAAAGAGAGAAAACCACATTGTCCTTTTAAATTTAATTCTGAGTGGCTAAAAGAGGATAACTTTGTATCTCTAGTCAAATCAAAATGGGTGAAGTTTGATTCTAGTCAAAGAGAATCTGCCAGTATACAATTTGAAAAAAATTAAAAAAAGGGTTAAGGTAATAATGGCTCAGTGGGCCCATTAAAAAAATTTATGGATGAGAAAAAATGAGGGAGATTGAGGAGGAGCTTGCAATGTTTCTAGCAGATGAATTTGAAAAAAAATGGATGAGGAAATAAGTTTAAAGTGTAAAAGTTTGGAGTGAGAGAAGAGTAGACTGTTGGAAGAGAGAAGAATGAAAGAGGCTCAAAAGTAGAGCACTATGGATTGCAAATGGGGATGAGAACACTAATTTTTTTTTATAGCTTTGCAAACCACAAAAAAAATCAAAATACAATTTAGGAGTTACAAGGACAAGATGGAAGTAAAGCCTCCTTTAAAGGAATAGAAAACATGGGTGTAAGGCATTTTGGTCAACTATACAAGGATTCTAGTCAAATTAATATAGCTTCTCTCTTTCCCAAATTTATAGATGAGGAAGCCAATGATGAGTTGATTGAGGAAGTCTCAAAGGAGGAGCTCAAAGTTGTTTTAACATCCTTCCAAAAAGATAAGAGTCCAGGACTTGATGGGTGGACTGTGAAATTCTTTCTTGAGCTCTATGATATTTTGGAGTCTGACCTACTCAAGGTTGTGGAGGAATCTAGGATAAAAGGAAGGGTAAATGCAATTTTCAACTCTACCTTCATTACTCTTATTCTAAAAAATGATAATCCTTCTTCCTTTGATGATTTCAAGCCTATTTCTTTGTGTAATTGTGTGTATAAAATCATAGCAAAATAATTGCTTCAAGAATTAAAAGGTTATTCTCTGCTTCTATATCTATTGAGCAATTTGGTTTCCTACATGGTAGACAAATTCATGAAGCAATTGGTGCTACTTAAGAAAGTCTTCATAAAATAGTGATAAAAAGATACTATTTGAAAATGACCTTCCTCTTTACATTTAAGAACACTTCTTATAATCTTAGATTTATGTGTATTAATATCATATAAATCTATTCCAGACGAATTCGTCTGGACGTTCTGTTCCAGACTAATTCGTCCGATTTGGGACGATATCGTCAGATCGGCGACGATATCGTCCAACGGTCAAAACAAATTCTAAAAATGGCACGAAAAACGAGGTGAGCGGTTAACGGGCAGTTTCGGGATTAAAATTCAAATTTTTATCTTTTTACTGATGGTTTAACTACGCCAATTTTAGGGTGCTACACTATATAATAGATATTTATTTTTAAGTTCGACACTTAATATTTTTATATTTATTTTTAATTAAAAAAATCTTTCAACCTATATATATATATATATATATATATATATATATATATATATATATGTTTTGGTTATTGTGAGAAACCCCTATGACCAAAACGTACAGGCTGAGCAAGTCTTCTCCCAACTATGACCCCTCCTAAAGTTGAGAGCTATACTTATCAATAGGGAATTTAACACAAAGCCATAACACACCCATCCCCTCACACACTCGCCACGCCACAGTTTGAACCTTGGAACCTATCATAATATTATAATTATTTCTATATTAAATGATGTACAAAAGTTAAATGTTTTTTTATGATTCTAAAGGATTTTAAGGTCCAAGTTTTGTATAAAAAAATATTTTCAACTAACATCATAGTAATACTAACATAGTAACATTTTAATTTTTTTAACAAAATTTAAATCATAGTTTTTATTATAAAAATTTACTATTTTAATTATTTCATATTATTCTCATGACATTAAAATCTTAGATTGTAATATAAATTATTTTATTCCTTATCACTTGCTTTAAATTTCATACGTTTAAATATTAATATTTGCCCATAGAATCAGATAGGTTTAAATATTAATATTTGCCCATAGAATCAGAACCTTGTTTTATGATATGAAACTACTTGCTCTTCTTTATTTATTTTAAACTCCTTTAACCTCGTGTTAAAATTCACCTATAAAAAAATAAAAAATCTCTTGTTTATTTTAAAATCCTTTGACCTCATGTTAAAATTCACCTGTAGGAAGTCTTAATAAAATAGTGATAAAAAGATACTATTTGAAAATGACCTTCCTCTTTACATTTAAGAACACTTCTTATAATCTTAGATTTATGTGTATTAATATCACATATAAATTACCTATATTAAAATCTAAATTTATGATATAAAACTTTCTAATATTTAAATAAGTTATATCATTTTTAATATTTAAAATATAATAAATATACAATTAAAGAACACATTAATTTACACTATTAACTATTTATAAAAATCATAAAATAAAATTAACTTACCAAACATTAATTTAAAAATAAAAATAATTTTCCCTGAATATGATTCAATGATTGTAAGAATTCAAAGACCGTCAAGGCAACTTAATATAAATAATTTAATGGATACAAGTAAGGGTGGGGACACACAAAGTTAGAGGCGGTGAAAGGAGGTTACAAGATTGTTCTTTTTTATTTATTTATTGTTTTTCAAGATTTTGTCCCTCTTCTTTCCTATCTTTGTCTGGTTTTATGATATTCCAGCCAAATTTTCACTATTATATTAGCCAAGTGTCAGTTCGTTGGAGACCATGACTGCAAGAAAAATATCTTGTCTTTGTTCCACACTTCAACCAAAAAAGATAAGAGGACATTATGCCATTGGTTATTTATCATACCACTGGCAGAGTGAACTCTAACTTGATAAACTAATCAAAAGTTTAGTAGTAGAGCGACCATATTGTTTAGGAATGGAATTTTAAATTTTAAAATTTTGATTTTTTTCAAATTATATAGTCTGGTTTTATGATATTCCAACCAAATCTTCACTACCATATTAGCCAAGTGTCAGTTCGTTGGAGACCATGACTGCAAGAAAAATATCTTGTCGTTGTTCCACACTTCAACCAAAAAAGATAAGAGGACATTATGCCGTTGGTTATTTATCATACCACTGGCAGAGTGAACTCTAACTTGATAAACTAATCAAAAGTTTAGTAGTAGAGCGACCATATTGTTTAGGATTGGAATTTTAAATTTTGATTTTTTTCAAATTATTTAGTTTGAAAATTTTAAAAAATTTCAAATAATTTTTTAGATTAATTAAATCTATTATTTATAAGTGTATAAATTTCCTTACTGAATACAAACTTAATAAACTTAACCTTTCAAAACAACGAAATAACCTTTAAAGAGTCCCACCACCTCTATGACCCTCTTAAAAAAAATGGAACATTAGAGTGAATCAGAGCAACTCTATGATCCTTTAAAAGATGGAACATTAGAGTGTTTGGATTTTATTTGTGTTCTTCCTCGAAGCTGACAAAATCCTCTTTGTCTCTTACCTAATATCTTGGTGGAGGAGAGGCCCAAAAACCAAGTTTTGGTCAAGTGGCTGAATTATTGCATGCATGCATCTTATGGGTTTTGGTATGTGGACCAATGAATAGCAAATCATGACTCGGTCTTGCCATATATAGGTATCAATGATCCTATAATACAGGGCTAAATGTACCATGAAAGGAAAAAAATAAATAAAAAGAGCATTTATCTTATCTCTAGGCAGGGAGGGTGGGGTCACACTCACACTCGTATCCAGGAGTTAGGTCAACGTTTGTTTTGGCAGGATCGATGCTTGAATTGCACGTTATTCAGAGAAATCCAATAAATGTAATTCTCATGCCTTCCCTATATATACATAAACATAGTTTGGATCACAAGATCAGCAGAGCTCTTTTGCATGCCGCCCTAGCTGTTTGATTGTTGGGCAGTTTTGGTAGTTGAAGTGTGAGATGGAAGGTTCAGGTTTGGAGTCACAACAGTCAAGGAAGACTAGTGGAATGGGGGGCACTTCTCCTTCCTCTTATTCTTCTATAGCTGAACTCTTTGATGGGTGGAGATCCCAATCCAGTGGAGGGCTGGTTGGGTATGGACGAGATCCTGCCAGAGCTGGAATTTTTCCTTCAAAGGTAGATTGGGTAAAATTTTCTATCCAAGGTCTATGAGCCATCTAGATGATGCTAGTTACTAGCAGAGGTCAAGGCTTGGGCTTTTTACTCTTTCTGTTTTCCTCTATCTGCATTAGGTCTAAAAGACTGCTTTAAAGTTAGTAACCACTAACCAGTGTCTGAATTAGGTGGTTTGTGGCCTAGGATTTGATATTCTTTTTGTATGTATATCTGACCATTTTCAGGGTGTTTTACTTTGCTGCTAATTGATCCCCCATTCAATTGCAGGTGATGGGTAGGGAATCAAATAAGCACGAATTGATTGGAACAAAGAGAGGTACTAGTGAGGGGCATTCTGTTTGGAGTTCTGCCCAAAATGTGAATGGTATGTAAAAATGCTGCTTCTGTCTCTTATGCAATACATCTTAAGATTTCCCTTTATTTCAGACTTATTTTGGTTTCTTTTCCTTTAGATTGGTAAACAAGTCACACTCATGTACTTATCAGACAAGGAATACAGTACACCTTAGAATACACATCTTCGGTGTGCTATTCCATCAAAATTCACAAAGATTATCCTGGCAATACTTCTAAGCCTCTACCTTAATATTTAAACAGCTTGCTAGGATATTTTGATTTTTCACCTTGAATTTGCTTGTCTCAATGTGTTAAGTTTGTTTCAATTATTTAGAAGTGGACATCCATTGAACAAGTTACGTGCCTTGTATGTCAAATTAAATCTAACATCTTAGCACATAAACAGATATTTATAATGATGAAGCAAAGGATGTCTGCTCCGGGCTATAAAGCTCCAGAGGAGAAAAGGGAATGCTTGGATTTCAATTTAAATTATATATGCTTAATGGTAGTGCAGAAAAGTCGTAGCTGAACTGGAGCTTAGCTATGAATTTGGATGGTCATGACGTGACATGTTGTCTCTGTTCAGTCCTTAAGCCCTTGCTCCATTCATGTCCATACGAGAAGTAGTGGTTATAACAAAAAGATGGAACTTTGGTCAATTATGTAATTATTTTGATCTGATTTATAAGGGCTCTGCTTCTTTACTGTTGATTATATTGTGATGGGCAAAAAAAAAAAGAAAAGAAAAGAAAAAAAAGAGAGAGGGTGGAAATAAATGCTAAGAGAGAATGTTAGTCTTGTGGAACTCCCATATGAGCTGGCATTCTTGGCTTCATTAGGTCGAACCTTAAATATTAGAAGTATTACAATGCTGGCCTATAATCTGACCTCAAGTTCATGTCAGCCTACAAGGCTACTTCATCACCTTACAATACTTACGGAGGTTTTTTTGATGAAATCAGTCCAAATGCTCAAGTGCTTGAGTTTCCACCAACGTCCTTCTTTTCTGGTTGCGTGTGCATTGAAGATCTCCTGTGCACCTTGCAAGTGCTTGCCTTTTCTAGTTTGCGTAGATCAAAAGTTGGGGTTTTGACAATAGCCTTTTGAGGAAGTTGTAGGTTTTGCATTTCATAAACTTTCCTGCTCTGTTTTGTGTACACAGCTAATAACTCGCACAAGGGCCAAGATCCTGATGGTAAGAGCCAGCACTTGAGCGACACTTTCCTTGGTTCTTCTCTGTATTATGGAGGACGTGATCTGTGTTGTGAACTTTCAACAACAAAAACAGAAGGCCTGTATTGGGTCAGTATTGAATCTTTTACTCTGTTTTAAGAAGTTGCCTAGCTATTTTGAAAAAAATTAGTGTTCCCTGGCACATTGGCTTTGAACTTATTTTTTTCTGTACCACTTAAAAATAACAGTTTAAAAAGGATAATCTGGAAGACGATACAAACACATCCAACTTGACAGGCGCTTCCAGAGGGAATTGGTGGCAAGGTAAGGGTTGTAATTTACCTTAACTTGGTCAACATTTATACAACAAAGTCAAGGATTCTATTCTAATTTATGTCTGGCTTTTACTGCTACAGGTTCACTGTATTATTAAACATTCAATTGTGAATACTTTGCTTCATGCAACAATAATTAGAGGTATATATCCTGTTTGATGTGTTTGCAATTCAAGTGATCCATGATCTATTTAACAAATGCCTGTGTCTTTTAATTTTGTTAACTTTCAAAGGTCGAGAAGTAAATATTTGTTAACTTTCATAATTGGAATTGTATACCATTTTTCAAAATGTGATTGAACATGTCTGAGTGTATTTCATAATAAGATTCATTTAGATACAAAAATTAGATCTATGGTCAAGAAACAAATATCAGTTCTATCGGTTTGTCCTTTATTGGTCTGATTGGTTCTGTAACCACTTCTTATCTCTTTGAATTAGAAGCTTTCAAGTAAAAAAAACTTTTTATTTTTTCAGGTACAGATGATACAAATTACAAATTAATAGCTGCAGTCAGTACAATAAACTCAACAAGTAGTCAGACTATCAACTAATGGCTATCCTTTACAGGTATGGCAATCTCTCCTTACTGCTTCCTAAAATCTTACATCACCACAGAGTGAGCTTGTTCAACAGCCCTAACCTAATGCATAATGCTGGTTTGCAAGAATAATAAATATTCACAAAGCAAATGCTTTTTGACAGTTGGACATAATATTTTTATGCATCATAGACACTACATAAAATTGCAACTAGGCAAAATTGCATATTGTTTTATTTTTATTTTTATAACAATGTTGCACAACATTTTTGAGATGACAAACATATAAAAATGTGATAAAGTTTAAGATAACATTCTAGAATTGGTAGAGGGTTAGGCTTACTTGTCCTGGTGTTTTCACAGGCGGCGGACTGAGAATTCAAGATGTATCAATGCTTTCTGTGCTCCACTAGATCCTTCTGTGCCTGTTTCCAACCTAGATAGTACCATCCCAGACAATATTCTGGCTAGTCTTGCTGAAATGATTGATGCTTCCTGCAGATCACATTGAAGCACTTCTGGTGGAATATAAGCAACCAATTCATGGCACATAGGAGGCAAAATTAAGGAGATTGAAAGCTCACTCAGGTTTTCGCTGTTGAAATTTATATTTGCTGTTAATAAACATGGATGCTTGTCACTTCCTAATAAATGATGAAGGATTACATGTAAGATGTGAAACGCTTTGTTTGAGAAATATATCTCTTTCCTGTTCTGAGAACCATAGATGATGGAGGTCCTATAAAGATAAGAGAATTTTTATGTATGTATGTGCTTGTTTTTGTGTCTGTTCATTTTCTCTTCATTTATTCCCAAAATTAAATGCTTGAAGGCCATGTTGGCTGTCATATAATAGAATTGCAAGCAAGACGATCATTGAACTATATGAAGGTATGAAAGAAAGCTTCCTTAAGGTTCCTGGTGTTTCAAGAGGCATACATGCATTGGCTTTAATATTTTCATAAATGGTCCACTGTCATAGTGTTTTTTTTTCCCACTGAATCCACTCTCTTCATCCTATAGTAACAGAGGTGCATAGATTTCTGTTGATTCAGTGGGAGAATGATGAAATCATGACATCGATTGCTTTAATGCTTGTTCTCAAGCTCTGTGGACTCAATTCATGCACAATAATCTCTTAATTGATATTGTTCTTCCGAGGAGTACTCTACCATGTGTTTGAGCATATTATAATTGCCTGTGCATTGAAAATAACCATGATTTATGGTTAAGGATCTTCAGGATGGACTACATAGACATGAAGGTTCAAACTGAGGCCTTATGTCTCAATGATAGGGATCTCCAACCAGTAAAACAAGTTTACATTGAAGAAATACATGATCTTTTAAACTGAATCTTTCTGCACCTGTGATAGTGGGAAATTGGTTATCTGAACTGATAGGTTACATGCAGTGGAATATAACATAAACAATTCAAAGTAAACATGTAGAGAAGTTGAATCAGAAAAATATGGATATATTGCTGTATGTTTAGTCAAACATACTTAAATGCTGAAACATTTGTGATGCTTCATGTGATGCCTTTCTTGCTACGTGAATGATCTATACAGGTTGAACGTTTAATTCTGCAATTTATTGTTTTGGGTTTGAATTTTTTGTTTTTGCATAAGAAACTTTTATAAATCCTAATTTATTGGATAAAAACAAAGTCAACAAAACTTCAACAAAACTTGCTACGTGAATGATCTTAGTAAAAGTTTGATATCATTATACTTCATATGATACCAAGGAATGTGAACTTGAACAATCCAAATTGAAAGCTACGGTTTGGAACAAATGGTTAGAAGTAGTAAGTTTTACACAATACTTTTAGTTTTAATTTTAATAATGCACTTGAACAATTCAAATTGAAAACTAGGGTTGGGGGCAAATGGTTGAAGTTTCACACAATAAATCAAGCATGCTTTAAACTTTAACGTAGAAATCGTATCATTAAATAATATTATGTAGGTTATTAAAATTTCATAATTATACATATATTTTAAAATACATACATTGCAGTAAAGCACCTTGGTTCCTTGATTGATAAAATTTTATAATTATCAAAATATTTTCCTAATTTTTTAAGTTTCAAAATATTATTATAAAATATATTATAATAAAATACTATTTAAACCCACTCGTTGCAGGTAGAGCAATCACAGTAAGTTGGAGAGGGTAGGGTAATCCTCCAAGGAAGGTCCCCGATTTGAATCTCTACTCTATCAAACGCACATCCAGTACCCAAAATCTAGTTGATAATGCTAGTGCGGTTAGGGCCGGACGCGACATCCGAGTAATGGTCATGGTTTCTCATACCAAAACAACTCCACAAAGAATTTTTCCCTAAATTCAAAAAAAAATACCATTCAAATACTATGATAAATATAAAATAGTGTTATATAGTTTATAATCCCGTTAATCTAAAATACATGCCATTATGCCTGATTTGTTAAAATAAACCATTATGTAGTTAGGTGGCTTAGATTTGTTAAAATAAACCATTATGTAGTTAGGTGGCTTAGACTTGTTAAAATAAACCATTATGTAGTTAGGTGGCTTAGATTTTTTAAAATAAACTATTATGTGGTTAATAGGCTTAATTTTTTAAAATAATATAATTTATTATGTAGTTAGGTGGCTTAATTTGTTAAAATAATATAATTTATTATATATTTTACATTATTATTTTTGAAAAAGAATTTGAAAATTTAATATTAAAATAAGATTATTTACACGTTAGGATGAAACTTCTCTCAACTAACTTTAGCTGAGAAGAACACAACACTAAAAGAATATTTACATTGAAACCAAATCTTCTAAACCATATTTCTACAATGGCTGGCCAAATTAGCTAAACATTGGATTTGCTCACCAATCTAGCCTTAGTCGATAAGAACACCTGTTTACAACAGTAAAAGAAGATTTACATTGGAGTCAAATCTCCTAAACTATATTTCTACAATGGCTGGCCAAATTAGCTAAACACTAGATTTGCTCACCAGCCCGTGTAATCCTCTCATCCTCAATAGCCATGTCACTGTGCCACTAAACCCCTAGTTCATCCAAAATAGTCATGTCACTGTGCCACTGAACCCTTGCCTTATCCTCAATAGCCATGTCACCGTGCCACTGAACCTTTCCCTTATCCTCAATAGCCATGTCACTATGCCACTGAACCTTTACCTCCTTCTCAATACCCATCTTAGCTAGGAAGTTTGCCACTTTATTTAGATTTTTACTCACATAAACTGGAATCATATCATCTAATTCCCTCCACAATTCCTTAATTTGGGTGACAAGAATCCTCAATCTCCATGTCTTCAAAGCAAGGTTCCTCATGTAATCCAGAGCTCCTACCAATATTTGAGAATTTGATTATAGGATTATCCTCCTGTTAGCTTGTCTTACTGTTCAAATAGAAACAAATTTGATAGCTAAGGCTTCTGCTTCATTGTTTGTGACCCTTCCTAGGCCTTGCAATTCCCAATAAAGCACAGTTTGAACATGATTTCGAAAGACCACTCCAATTTGAGCTCTACCCATATTGTTTTTGCAACTCCATCAGTATTAATTTTAATCTACCAACCTTTTGGAGGTGGTTTCCAACTGTGAGATTCAACGAACTAAACTTTATTCAGCAGCAGCAGGTATAAATAAGATTACATAACGCCGGGATTAGCACATCGGCGAAACGGAACTGTTACACAGTTGTAACAGTACGCTAAATAATAAATAGCGACAAATAGAACAGTACGCTAACATCCCCCTTTATTACATTATTTGGGTAATGTAATAACTAATAGCTATACTAGACTACTAACATCCCCTTACATTATTTTGCAATACAAAGTGAGCTGCGAAACAATTCAAATTTGACACGTCCAAGTGCCTTAGTGAAAATGTCTGCAACTTGAGCATCTATGGGAATGTTCTGAAGCTGAATTCGGTGCTTTGGAACTTCCTCTCGAATGAAATGACATTGTGTGTCAATGTGGTTTGTTTTTTCATGATGGACTGGATTCTTGACGAGGTTCAGAACACCCTGATTGTCGCAGAACAAGTGTATTGGAGATTTTGATGGATGGCCCATACTTGTCGAATGCGACGTAACCATATCACTTCGCACACGGCTTCACGTGCGGCGCGATATTCTGCCTCTGTTGATGAAATAGCAACCACTGTTGCTTCTTGTTGTGCCAAGAGATAGGACCGGATCCCAGATGAAAAATGTATCCAGAAGTTGACTTGCGATCATCAAATGATCCGGCATAGTCGGAGTCCGTGTATCCTTGCAAGAAGAATTTGTTGTTCCTCTTGTATTCTAGGCCATATTCTATAGTACCACGGACATAGTGAAGAACACGTTTTGCTGCTTTCCAATGAGTAGTCTTAGGCTCCTGCATGAACCTCAAAAGATAGTTTACAACAAATACGAGATCTGGCCTAGTATTGGTCAGATATATGAGATCCCAATCAACTGTCGATAGAGAGTGCCATCTACCTAAGGTGAGTCATCATATTGCGATAACTGAAGTCCATTCTCCATTGGAGTTGCCATTGGCTTGCAGTCAGTCATGCGATATTTATCGAGCAATGTCTTGGCATACTTTTTCTGAGACACTTTGATGGAGTGCTCCTTCTGGCTGAATTCCAGACCAAGACAGTAATGGAGAAGTCCGAGATCTGTCATCTCAAAATATTTGCACAAGTTTCTTTTGACATAGAGATCATATCTTCTGAACTCCCTGTAATGAGCAGATCATCCACATAGAGTACAAGCAACACTATCTTAGAACCCTGTTTCTTGAAATAGAGGTTTGCATCTGACGGACATCTCTTAAATCCATGCTGCATTAGGTGATTGTCCATTTTTATATACCAAGCTCGAGGAGCTTGTTTCAGACCATACAAGGATTTGACCAATTTGCAAACTTTCTGCTGTTGGCCTTCCACTTCAAATCCTTCAAGCTGAGTCATATAGACTTCTTCTTGGAGATCACCATTAAGAAAGGCACTTTTGACATCCATTTGGTGAACTTTCCACCCATATTGTGCTGCCATAGCACACATAACCCGAATTGTGGTCATCCGAGCAGTAGGTGCAAAAGTTTCCTCATAGTCGATGCCTTCCTTTTGAGCATAGCCCTTTGCAACAAGTCGGGCCTTATGCTTATCAATTGTTCCATCTCGCCTTGTACTTGACTTTGTATACCCATTTGCAGCCAATAGGTTTCTTTCCATGCGGCGGATCAACAAGCTTCCAAGTTTTATTTTTCATCGAGACTCATACTCTGTATCCATAGCGGCCTTCCACTGAGGCTCACTAAGAGCATCTTGCACTGATGCAGGTTCAAGACTATCTATGGTAGACATGAATGCCCTGTCATCATCAATATCCATATCCTCAACTTCTCTACTTGGAGTCACATAAAGTTCCTCAAAAGATTGACAAAGATCATCAACCTCACCAGTTTCTCTGGCTTCTCTTTCCTTTTGAGCCATACTGCGTGTACGAGGTCTATCCAAATTCAAATTGGGAGGAGTGGATAAATTTGCATCTCTGATTGTATTTGTACACCATTTAGGATTCTTCTTCGGTGATGGTGAAGAAGATGTAGAAGGACCTCCTGTCTGTGTTGACGAAGGAATCTCCTCTTCCTTAGGTTCCACAATATCCTGGTGTACTGTAGATGTGCTCTGTGATGTGAAAGCTTCATCAAAGACAACATCTCTGCTGATATGAATTTTCTTGGTCAAAGGATCTATCAACCGATATCCTTTATAGTGCTCAGAATATCGAAGAAAAATACATCTCAGCGTTTTCTCATCTAGCTTCTTCCTTTTTTCTTTCGGTATGTGCATGAAAGCTTGACATCCGAACCGAAAATACGTAGATGAGATATGGAGGGTTTTCGACCACTCCATGCTTCCTGTGGAGTCATTCCTTTTAGGGCCTTTGTGGGTGCCCTATTCAAAAGATACACTGCAGTGGTGACGACTCTCGCCCAATATTGTTGCCCAAGAGTTGCACTTGTGAGCATACAACGAACCATTTCCATTATAGAACGGTTCCTTCTCTCAAGCAACTCCATTTCTGTTGAGGAGTATAGGCAGTTGTTAAGCTGTCTCTTGATCCCATGCTTATCTAGGAATGCAGAAAATTCATTAGAGGTAAACTCTCCCCCTCGATCTGAGCGGAGGGTTTTGATAGAAGCCCCTGACTCCTCTCAACGGATTTCTTGAACTCGCTGGAAGAATGCAAAAGCTTCAGATTTCAATTTGAGAAAGAAAACCCACATCTTTCGTGAGTAGTCATCTACGAATAATTGAAAGTACCTCTTCCCTCCAACACTGTTGGGTGTGAAAGGATCGCATAGATCGGTATGAATTAGCTCCAGAGGTTTTCGTGCTCTTGTAGAGCTCTTCTCAAATGGTACTCTATGCTGCTTTCCTGCCAAGTAGTCAGAGCACACTGGCAATGTGGCGAAAAGGGAAGGAAGACCCTTTACCATCTCATACTTGCTCGAGCTCAAGTAAGTAGCCGAACTAAGATGCCCATATCTCTTGTGCCATAGGGAAGTTGCCTCCTTGGTAGAGACAGTCATGGCCACATGTGGAGTAGAGATAACATCTAGTGCAAATAAGCCATGCTTATAAGAAGTTGTTGCAATCTGTTTACCCTTCCTGGTAATGGTACAACACTTCTTTCCATTCTCAACACGAAAGTTGACAACCATATTTCTGTCCAGGATTTGTGTGACTGACAACAAATTGTTAGCCAATCCCGAAACATAGAGGACTTTGTCAATCTGACACTTGCCATCAGGAAGAGTGACTGAAACTGTACCCTCTCCCTGAACCCTGTAGGTTTTATCATCAGCAATGGTGACAGGTTTGCCCTCCTTGGCCACAAATGATTCAAACCACGATCTGTCGCCAGTCATATGTTTACTAGCTCCAGAATCAACATACCAAATAGGATCCCTCTGTGTGGAATCTGTGGTAGTCATGAGCACCTTGTGTGCCCATTCAGAATCTGAGTCAGATTCTTCAACAACAACATTCACCTGAGGTTGCTTGTTCTTATTTTGTGGTTTGTTTTGGCCTTTCTGCTTGTTCTTATGCCAACACTCGTTGGTGTCATGGTTGTCTTTCTCACGGATCTTGCACCACCTCTTCTTCTCTTGAGGTTGTTTGCCTTTTCCTTTCGTATCCTGTTGAGAATTTCCTCCTTTCCGAAAGTTGCCTCCTTTTTGCCCATTACCTTTCTTCCTAGAACCCCTGCTCGTTGGTGTATAGGGCTGTATTGGAAGAATCATCCTTGTGAAGTTGGCGTGCCTCTTGTTGTTGGAGCAGATTGACCAACTCGATGTAGGTAATTTGTCGTTGGGACACCTGGATGGAGGTTATCAACATATCAAATGAAGAAGGTAAAGCTCTCATCACAAGTGAAACGAGAAGCTTTTCGTCCACGATATCTCCTAGAGAACTCAATTTCTCTTTCAACTCAGACACTCTGCACAGAAAGAGTTCAACTGTTTCACCCTGTCTCAAACTCAAGTTATGAAGTTGTTGTTGAAGATGAAGAATGGTGGATTCATTCTTCCCCTCATAGATGGTTCTAAGGGCATCCCATGCCTCTTTACCACTTGCTTTATCAGCTATATGAGGTTGCACTTCATCTGAAACAGACAAACAAAATGAGCACCTTTGCTCTACCTGTCTTTCTTGTCAAAAGCAATCTGATCTCGTCGAAGGACCCGTGGATCCTGCTGTTGGTGAAGGCCTGGTTGCTACTCCAGTAACAATATCCCACAAATCTTCCATTTGGAGAATTGCCTTCATCTTATGTTTCCATGGTGTATAATTTGGACCTTTCAATAACTGATGCGGATCAGTCATCAATTTTGCAACAGCGGCCATAGTGAAGGTTCCTTATATCACCAAATTGGTCCCCCTTTCTATATACCTTTTTCTAGGCCAATATACCGTACAAAATACCCGCCCTTACGTGAGGGAAACTATAGGTATTTAGAAAGATCAACAAAAATCACCCGCCCTTACGTGAGGGAGACTATAGGTGAAATTTAGAGATCATACGATACGTGGAACATAAGCGGTACTGAAAGGGAATCGCCTTGTTGATGGCACCTACCATAGAAGATTCTTCTCATGCGTGGGGCGTAACTTCCCCTAAACACTATGAAGAATACTTCGTCGGGATTTACGCCTAAACACAAGTGCGATAAAGGGTAGTGGATGGAGTAAAAAATGCAAAAATGGCGTACTTATTCCTCCCCGACGATTTATAGAGAACAAGCTCAGACGTCGTTATAGCAGCTATATTAGGCGGCGGATACGATAGCCAAATCACGACAACTTTACTCGTAAGTGCTGGCCAGAGGTATCGCAAATACCGAACGCTGCAGTGCAAATAAATTGCACAGATGGGTTTTATATTCCGGGGACTTAGGGAGTGTTTGTTTTTAAGTTTTTAATGTTATAGTGCAAAAATGAAATATGCAACATACAACATAAAAAAACTGCCCACAAGAATAACCCACAAGGTGTCGGTCACAGCCGAAAATGCACCTTTTACAATGCCAAATTGCTATTTTTCATAAAATTACTCTCAATCCCCCTTTAATTTTTTGAAAAAATATCCCCCCTTAAAAAAATTCTTTTAACAAAGCATTTTTAATAACTATTATATATTTAAAATTAAAATAAATAATTTTAATTTATATAGTTTTAAAACTTTAGGAAAAATAAATTAAAATTAAATTTTAATTTATAAAGTTTAAAACTATTAAAAATAAATTAAAATTAAAAATTAATAATTAAAAAAAAACTTTGAAAAAAAAATATACCTTGGGGGGTCGGCGGGATTTGAACCCCCGACCTGCAGGCTCCCTGAGCCTTAACCGCACGGCTCACGACCACGTGAGCCAGCGGGCTGATCCGAAAAGATCAGTAGACCTCCTCCCTTATCAACCCGAATCCTCCTCCTCCTCGGCCTCTGCGGCTGCCGGCGCTCCTCTCTGCCGAGGCAAAAACACCGCTCCTCTCTGTGGCTGCAAAAAAAAAATTCTTCCACAGACCAACTTTTTTTTTTTTTTTTTTTTTTAACGGGAAGGGGGGGTGGCTCTGTGTTTTTTTTTTTTTTTTTTGCTTTCTTTCCCGGCCGCGCGCGATTCGCGCTGTGCGCCGGGTGGGGGGGCCGTTTTTTTTTTTTAAACGGGAGGGTGGGGGGGCCGCGCCGCTACGCGCAAATGGGCGCCGAGCGCGGGGGGGGGGTTTATACCCCCTCCAATTCCCGCGCGGGCGGGGATTTAAAAATCCCGTGCGGGGGGGGTCCCTCCTCTCGCGCCGGCCTGTCGCCTGGCGCGACCGCGGCCCGTCGCGGGATTTAAAAATCCCGCGCGCGGGGGGGGTTCTCCCCTCCTGTCGCTGTCGCAAGGCGCGACCGCGGCCCGTCGCGGGATTTAAAAATCTCGCGCGGGGGGGGGGTTCTCCCCTCCTGTCGCTGTCGCAAGGCGTGACCGCGGCAGGGCCTGTCGCTCGTGACAGGCCTGCGACAGGGTTGTCGCACGTGCGCGCTGTCGCACGACCCTGCGCGCACTGTCGCGTAATGTGACAGTTGCTGTCGCGCGGGCCTGTCGCGTCCTCGTCGGGCGGGGGGGAGCGATTGCCGCGCCTCCTGCGCGGACGTCCCCTTCCTGCGCTTCTGCGGCCACGAAAAGCTAAGGAGCTTCCAGCGGCCTGCGCGTCCGCGGGTTTTTTTTTTTTTTTTTTTTAAATCACGCAATGGCGTGAAGAAAAAAAATTTAATCCCGTCGCAACACAGCCACCTTTCACCGCTCCCTGCAATCTTCTCGCCCAGAATTTCCGAGTGGCTCTGATGCCATGTGAGATTCAACGAACTAAACTTTATTCAGCAGCAGCAGGTATAAATAAGATTACATAACGCCGGGATTAGCACATCGGCGAAACGGAACTGTTACACAGTTGTAACAGTACGCTAAATAATAAATAGCGACAAATAGAACAGTACGCTAACACCAACTAGCTCTGTCTTGCCCCTCTTGTACTTCAACTTCCTTCTCCATTGTCTCTATATCAACTTGAGTTGGTTGGTGGTTTCCAATTAGCTCTGTCCTTCCCCTCTTGTACTTCAACTTCCTTCTCCATTGTGTCTATATCAACTTGAGTTGGTTGGTGGTTTCCAACTAGCTCTGTCCTCCCCCTCTTGTACTTCAACTTCCTTCTTCATTGTCTCTATATCAACTTGAGTTGGTTGGTGGTTTCCAATTAGCTCTGTCTTGTCCCTCTTGTACTTCAACTTCCTTCTTCATTGTCTTTATATCAACTCGAGTTTTCTCTTTAGCATACACCATCTAAGGATGAAAAGGTTTCTCTAAAAATTCTACTATTTCTCTCGAACTACACTTTGCCACCACCAAGGGTTAGGGTATAGGGTTGTACATCATTATTAGTATGGTTGGATAAACATGTATTAAATTAACATCCTCCATATATAGGGTTAGGGTATAGGGTTGTACACTATTATTAGTATGGTTGTACACTATTAAATTAACATCCTCCATATATAGGGTTAACCTTGAAGAGAGATTTAAGTTTTGAAACCTTTAGGGTATAGGGTTGTACACCATTATTAGTATGGTTGGATAAACATGTATTAAATTAACATCCTCCATATATAGGGTTGTACACTATTATTAGTATGGTTGGATAAACATGTATTAAAATAACATCCTCCATCTATAGGGTTAACCTTGAAGAGAGATTTAAGTTTTGAAGCCTTTAGTTTATAGGTTTTAGGATGTTGTATTAATACATGTTTATCCAACCATACTAATAATGGTGTACATGAGGGTCCTCTCATAAAACCTATGACCCCATGGATATATATAAAACAACTTGGTTATTATACATGTATTGTCTAATAAGATTTGTATAAGATTTTTCTTTGAAAGTTCAAAAAAAATAATCTTTAACCATTTAATAATACTTTCATAAATTATTATCTAAATTATTAAATTTATTAAAATATATAATTCAATCAATATATATATATATATATATATATATATATATATATATATATATATATAGGTCCCAGGGGACATCACAACGGTATGGGGTAGGTTCAAAGTTCAAACAGGTGGGTGTGTGATAAATTTCCTATTGATAAGCAATTCCCTATTGATAAGCATAGCTCTGGGCTTTAGAAGGGGTCATGGTTGGGGGAGCCTGGGCTTTAGGAAGGGTTATAGTTGGGGGAGCATGCCCAGCCCTGTGCGTTGGTCGTAGGAGTTTCTCACATTGACCAAATCAACCAAATCAATATATATAAGACATAGATTTGTGCGTTGGTTGTAGGAGTTTCTCACATTAACCAAATCAACCAAATCAATATATATAAGACATAGATTCAAAACTTAAATATTAATATAAGTATTATTTGATTTGTATTTGGGTTTTCTTTGAAAGTAGAAGAAAATTAAACCTATTAATAATTTAATAATACTTTCATAAATCCCCGTGAGTGTGGTCTACCTACAAGGACACCACTTGCATTATCCGTGATGTGACCCGGATTCAATCCCCACGACGGATGTGTATAAGAAGTATTACTTAAAAAAGAAATAATACTTTCATAAATTATTAAATTTATTAAAATATATAATTAAAAAATTCAAATAAATTATTAAATTTATTAAAATATACAATTAAAAAATTCAAATTAATATATATATATATATATATATATATATATAGATTTGAGAAACTCGGATGACCGAAATACAAGTAACAAGGTTGAGCAGTCTCCTCCCAACCATAATTCCTCGTAAAGCGGAGAGCTATACTTATCAATAAGGAATTTAACACAAAGCCACCACACACCCACCCCCTCACACACTCGCTAACACAAAGTCACCACACACCCACCCCTCACACACTCGCCCACGCCACGGTTTGAACCTTAGACCTTCCGAAAAAAGCCAAAACCCGAAATGTTGCACTTCATCCCGAGTGTTTATATATATATATATATATATATATATATATATATATATATATATATATATATATATAATTTAAACAAATTCAAAATTTAAATATTACTATAAGTATGATTAGATATATTAGTATGATTTAAATTTTAATACTTATGCTAGCATTATAACAAATCTTAAGTTTTATAGTCATAGGAGAACATATCTAATGACTATGATATTTTATTATATCTAATAGCTATGTTAATAATAGCAGAACATATCTAATGACTATGATATTTTATAATATCTAATAACTATGATATTTTATTAACAACTATGGAAAGATATCAATCTTTATGTTTTCATGACTATAAATTTAAAATTATATTAAACATTTTTTTAGCTTTAAGTTAAAATAAATTAATAATATATATAAAATATTTTTTCAATAAATATTATTTTTTTGGTTAGTGTGAGAAACCCTTGCAATCAACGAAGAGTTATGCTTATCAATGGAGAACTTAACATACACCCACCAAGTTACACACTCGCTCACGTCACGGTTTGAACCTTAAACTTTCTTGACCTTCCAAAGTCGAGAGTTATGCTTATCAATGGAGAATTTAACACACAACCACCACACACCCACCATGTTACACACTCGCCCACATCGTAGTTTGAACCTTAAGCTTCCTGGAAAAAAGCCAAAGCTCGTACTATTGCTGTCCTCAATTTTAACAATAAACAATTTAACTATTTATTTTCTTTAATTTTAATAATTTAAAATATTTATTAATTTATTTGGGTTAAGCATCTAACATTCAATAAATAAATTTTTTGTTTGTATCAAGATATTCTATGTGGAAGATGAACTCAGATAAAGGGTAGTTTAACTTTGCTTCCTTCAGATGTATTTATAAAACTATGTTGGGTTCTACGGTGAAGAGTGAAGACTTGTATATATCAAAATTAAATTAAGTATCCATTCATGTAGAGGAGTTGGAGAGCAAGTGGGTAGTTAAAACTCTCCTGTTATCGAGAGGTCCAGGTTCAAATATCTCCCTTCACATGTTGCGGATATGTTGTATATAAAAGGTTCCTCATTAAAAAAAAAATTAAATTAAATTAAGTTCCTGTTGAAATTCAAAGGAAGGTAAAGTATTGTAGAAATTTATGTAATTTAAATTCGGTATAAAATTAAATTTATAAACATGAAGGTTAGATATAGATTGATGAAAAAGTTTTTTTTTTTTTAATTTATATCATTAGATGTATTGTCAAAGTTTTATATGATTTTGTATCATTACTTCCCTGCATATTATATGGAAATAGTTGGATAAGATGGTTATAAAATTTTTATAGGGAAGAGCAAAAGGAGAGAGGAAATGAGCATTAGTAGGCTAGGAGAAAGTAAACCAACCCAAGGTGAAAGGAGGCTTCACAAGAGGAGATCAAAGCTAAATAATAAAGCTTTGGCTAAAAAGATTTAATGGGGTGGATTTTCCAACCAACCTTTTTATTCAACAAAGTTTTAACGAGTAAATATTTGGGAGCCAAAGCTTTACTAGAGGTGGATTTCCAACCAACTTCTTTATTTAGTAGAGTTTTAATGAGTAAATATTTGGGATAGGTGAACCCATGAGTTGAGTCATTTCCTTTTGGATGGTAACGGGTCCCTAGTGTGGTAGTCACTAAAGCTAGGATCTCAAGTAGTGAAAGACGAATTATTTTGGAAAGTGGGGAGAGAGAAGGCAAGATTTTGGACAGATTCATGAGATCAATACCCGCCTATAATTACTAAATTCATGGGATCAATATCCACCTATCATTGCTAAATTCTCATAATTGTAACTAGTAAAGACAACCATATAAAGTAGCGTTTGGATTAAGATTGAAAGTTATTTCAATACCAACCAACTAGGGGATTATACATTTAAACAACTTAAGAAGTTGGATGAGTGGTCAATTCCAATCCTCTAGAATTGGCACTCATTATGACTAAAATCTTGGCAAATCAATTTCTCACATGTAGGGATGAGGAGGATGAATTAGCTTGGAGCTATGGGAGCCTTGGAGTCTACATGGTGAATGATGGATATGAAAAGATCCTTCAAAAACCTTCTTCCCATGTATATTAGGTTGAGGATTGAAGAAAGATTTGGTAGTCCAAGGGTTGACCGAAAGTAAACTTCTTTGCCTAGGAGTTCATGCACAATAAAATTCTTATCTTTGACAATTTAAGATGTAGGGTAATAGTTGGCCCATCCCAATGTGTTTTATGCTACAAAAGTGAGGAAGCATCTGACCATTTGATGTTTGAGTGTCCGTTCACGTGCTAGATCTAGGAGAGATGGTCTCTAGCTTATGTTTGAGTGCTCATTCACGCGCCAAATTTGGGAGAGATGATTTTTAGCTAATAAAATCGAAGTCAACAGTAATATGAACTAGATTAATATTTGGGAAAGATGGAAGATGGGTAGATTTAAATCTGAAGCTCTTCATATTGGGTGGAAGCTTGGATTGAAATTCATTTGGTGGCAATTATGGCTTGAGAGAAATGACATAATTTTTAAAGAAACCTTTTCATCCTTGGATGACATCTGATAGGTCATTTGGAGCAAAGTCATAGAAACTATGACAATGTATGCTAAAGAGGAAACTTAGGTTGATGTGGGGATGATGAAGAAGGAAGCTGAAGTGTAGGAGGGGCAGGATAGAACTAGTTGGAAAACACCCTCAAAAGGCTGCATAAAAAGGCTGCAAGAATCATGTTGGGACAATACTCTATTAGAAATTGCAGGACTTGGGTAAGATCATGAACAATGAAGCATAAGCCTTAGTTATGAAATCTGCTTCTATATGGGCGATATGACATGGTTATAGGAAAACAATCATAGGATCATATTCTTAAATCTTGGTAGAAGTTATGGATTGCATGAGGAAATTTGCTTTGGAGACGTGGAGGTTGAGGATTCTTGTCATCCAAATTAAGGAGTTGTGAAAGGAATTGGATGTTGTGATAATGATTTATGTGAGTAGAACTCTGAATACATTGACATAGTACCTAGTTAAGATTGGGTTTTTTTAAGGAGGTAGGGGTTCAATAGCATAGTGGAATGGCTATTGAAGACGATAGTATTGTGTAGAATGGTGAGCAAATCCAATGTTTGGCTAATTTGAACAACCAACCAATGTACACATATGATTTTAGATATTTGGCTTTAATGTAGATCTCCTTTTAATGTTGTAACAAAATATAATTAGTTTTTAAAATCTTGGACTTTAGAATTATCAAAGTTTTTTTAATATTAAAAAAACAAAGGAGTACCATCCTAAATTGTAAATAATCTTGTTCTAATATATAATTAAAAAAAAATCATATTAAGGCTTAATGTGGATGAGGGAAGAAAGCAGAGAGGGGAGGGCTCTGGTCCCTTCCCTGCTCCCCCTCCCTTGGATCCTGGATCCTGCCTAGTATCTGGCTCAACCCAGGTCATCCCTCCCTGGGAGTGGTTGTTTGCAGATGATCTCCTGGGGGGAGATCCTTCTCCATTTTCTGCGCCCCTCCCAGCGGGCTCGGGCTTCCTTGGTTGTTCTGGTGGCCTGGTGCTTCCTAGGAATCCCTGTTTGTTTGGGGATCCCTTCCCTTTTTTCCCTCAAGCTTCCCCCTGGGGTTTTTTTGCAGGTTATTCGCATGGATCTGGTCCCTTGCGTTTCTCTGAGCGATGGAGGTGATGGTTTAGGGTTTGACAGCTTCCTAGGGTCTCCCTTGAGGTCCTCACAGCTTTGGAGGTGGTCTGGGGGGCCTATTTCCTCCTTTGCTTGTGAATCCTTGGCGGGATCCTGTGGCTGCTGTTCTTCCCGCATGGAGGCTTCTTCGTGCTGGTTCTGCTCCTTGGTGGACACCCTGGGCATCTGGTTTGGCCTTGGGGGGGGCTTTCCTCTGCCTGGGCTGTTCCCATTCCCAGTCCCAGTTCCCTGAAGCTGCTTCTGTGCTTGGACGGGATCCTTGGTCCCTGCTGCTGGGTTCCTATGGTTTCTGCTGCATGTTTCTTTCTTGAGGGGGTCTGATCTATGCACGCAGACCTTAGATCCCACTTGTATGGCTCCTTGGGATCCTTTCCCTGTGACTGTTTTCCTCTTCCCGCTCGGGATTCCCAGCCCCTAGATCCCTGTTTCCTTAACCTGCTTTCCTTGTTGTTTTCCCAGGGCGGGATCCTCGTGGTGAAGTTGTCTGTGTGCTTCCCGCTGGGCCGGATCCTGGCTCTCGGCTTCTTGCTGGGCGGGATCCCCCTGTCGCTGGGCGGAATGGCTTCTCGCTGGGCGGGATCCTCTGGGCGGGATCCGCCTTTTCCGCTGGTTTTCCGTTGGGCGGGATCCTCCAAATCCGCTGGGCGGGATCCGCCAAATCCGCTGGTTTTCCCGCTGGGCGGGATTTTCACCTTTTTGCTGGTTTCTCGGATGGCGGGATTTTCCTGGTGAAGTTTTTTTGATGCTTTCCGCTGGGCGAGATCTTCTCTGAGGTGGGTTTTAGCTGCTTCCCGCTAGGCGGGTTTCTCTCTTTGGTGGTTTCTGACTGCTTCCCGCGAGGCGGGATTTTATTGTAACGGTTTTTCTATGATTCCTGCTGGGCGGGATCTTCTCGTTGGTGGTTTTCGGCTTCTCCCCGCTGGGCGGGTTCTGTTTTATTATTTAATTGTCTTTGGTGGGATCGTCTGCTATGTCAAAATTTTTTGTAATTCGGTCTGAGATGTGGTTTCCTGTCTCAACCTTGCAGCCCTAAAGGTGCTCTCCTTCTATTGTTATAAGGTTTTGGGATCCTCTTAAAAAACCCGCTATGTATATAATGTTACTTACCAAAAAAAAAAAAAAAAAATCATATTAATATACTAAACTAAAAATAAATTATAATTTTTTTTTTTATTTTGACTTGAATGTTACCTAAACTTATTTCTAAATCTTTAATAAATATAATAACTGATAAAAAATATGTAATTTTCTCAATAACCAATAAAAAATAATCCAAAAAATTAAGATTGGCTTAAGAAAAATAGAACTAGAAGATATATGTTTTTTCCTTTTAAATTTAATTAGATGCATAGCTATAACAACTTACAGTTTGGTTTTCAACCTCTTAGTCAAACTGAAAAATGGTTTGATTATGTACAATATATCCTGGGAGTCCTTTGATTTTTGATTGTGTAAAAACTTAGTAGCAAATTAAGTTTGATCAATTAATTTTCACCTTCAAGGATAATCACATTTGATAACTTGTCTAAGTGTTGCATGCATGAGATTCAATTTATTAATAATTTTAAAATTGGTAGTTTTTATTAAGATGAACAATTTTTTAAAGTAATTTTCTCAAAATTTTTATTTTAAAATATATATATATATATATATATATATATATATATATATATATATATATATTTTGATATATAGAAGCAATTGTTTTTTTTTGAAAAAAATGAAAAAACTTGTATTAAAACAAAAGACAGTTACAAGAGGGAGAAAGGGCATCCCAACCAAGCGCAAAGAGACCAGAAGTACAAAGGGCGCGAAAACGCGACATGTCGCGAAAACGCGACATGTCGCGAAATCGCGACACCAAACCAAACAACCGCCGCGCCACAACAACCAGTCGCGATAACGCGACAAGTCGCGAAATCGCGACATGTCGCGATAACGCGACAAGTCGCGAAATCGTGACATGTCGCGATATCGCGACAAAAAGCGCCGGAACCACAACACACGAAAAAAGTCGCGAAATCGCGACAGCACAGCACCAAATCACCCAAACGCCAAAAGCGTCACGAAATCGCGATGAGAAAGCCTTAAGGCACCTGCTCCCCGAAACTGTTGCGAAATCGCGACGAGGACCCCTTTGATCAGCAACTTTGAGAAAGTGTCGCGACATCGCGACGACTTTTCCTTGGAGCCCCACTTGGCCGGAAGTGTAGCGAAATCGCGACAAGAAAACCAATGGGCGCCCCATCCGTAAAAGTGTCGCGAAATCGCGACATGTTCATCCCCGAGGTGCCCATTACCAAAACAAGTCGCGATATCGCGACGTTTTTCCTGCAAGCTGTTTTTTCTCCAGAACTGTAGCGAAATCGCTACAGGTTTGCCCCTGTGCTTCCTTTCCATAAACATGTCGCGAAATCGCGACAGGTTATCCATTGGGAGGCTTTTCTCAAAAAGGTCGCGATAACGCGTCGGTTTTTCCCCCTTAACTAAATTTTGCTCAAAACATCTCAAAATCGCAACAAGGATGCCCCTATGAGTCCTTTCCTCAAAAAAGGCACGAAATCGCGACGAATTTTCCTTAGAGTAGCTTTTCACACTAATTGTCGCGATATCGCGACGGTTTTTCCCTTTCATGCAATTTTTCTCAAAGCGTCGCGATATCGCGACACTTTTCCTCCAAAGACAGAAACCAACCAAAAAGGTCGCGACATCGCGACACCTTCTCATCAACGACCACGACGACGCAACATGTCGCGAAATCGCTACAATATTCCTCCCAAGGCCGCAGCAACCAGAAGGGTAGCGAAATCGCTACAGTTTTCCAGGATAGGTCGCGACAGAGCAACATGTCGCGACAGAGCGACATGTCGCGACAGAGCAACATGTCGCGAAATCGCGACAGAAAACCAAACAGGGTCGCGACGACGCAATATGTCGCGATATCGCGACAGAAACTAACCTTAGTCATTTTTGAGCTCATGGATGTAGGGATCGTTCCAGACCACTCCGAATCTCTTCATCTATCATAGGCATATCACTGTGCGACTAAACACCTACCTCTTTCTCAGCACCCATCTTCGCAAGGAAGTCAGCTACCGTGTTCAGATTTCTACTCACATACACAGGGATGACATCATCTAACTCCCTCCATAACTCCTTGATTTGAGATATCAACATCCGCAGTCTCCAGGCTTTTAAAGAGAAATTCCGCAAGCAATCTAGAGCGTCGATCAGGACTTGAGAATCAGATTCAAGAATTATCCTCCGATGACCCTGCTTAACAGCCCAGATAGACGCGGACTTAATGGCCAAGGCTTCGGCTTCATTGTTCGTGGCTCTGCCCAATCCCTGCAATTCCCAGTAAAGAACCGCACTCGAGTGATCCCGACAAACAACACCAATTCCTGCGTTGCCCGGGTTGCCTTTTGCAGCCCCATCAGTATTGATCTTGATCCAGCCTTCAGGGGGAGGTTTCCAGCATGATCTGTCTTGCCTCTCAAGACCCTCAACCCCCTCTTCAGGATGCCCAAGAGTAGCCTGATTCTTTTCATTGACAAAAGTAGCAACAGTTTCTGTGACTTTGCTCCAGATGACCTGCCAAACGCCGTCAATCGAGGAGAAAGTGTTTCTAAAGATCCGGGCGTTTCTCTCCAACCAAACTTGCCACCAAATGAAGAGAAAGCCTAAGCGCCAGCCAGTTCGGAGAGCTATGGAATTGAACCTGCCCCATTTCCATTTTTCCCAAATATTGGTACGATTGAGAACACCATTAGCCTGGAGTTTAAATTGAGAGAACCAGGCGTTCCCAAATCGATGAGTAAAAGGACACTCAAAAAACAAATGGTCTGCAGTTTCCTCATGTTGGAGGCATAAAGCACATTGAGAGGGGCCATTGAAACCCCTACGTCTGAGATTGTCAAAGGTGAGAAGACCATTATGCATAAGTTGCCAAGCGAAGAAGTTCACTTTCGGCCAACCCTTTGAATGCCAAATCCTTCTCCAATGCTGAACCGGAAAAGAGTGTGGGGGAGGCTCAGGGAGGATCTCTTCATATCCAGCCTTAACTGAGTAGACCCCAAGGCTTCCATAGCCCCAGGCTAATTCATCTTCCTCATCCTTCCCCGTGAGGAACCTTTCTGACAATATTTTTTGCAGGATAGGCGCCAACTCCGGAGAGACAATAATTGGCCACTCCTCCCATCGCTTAAACTTTTTAAAAGTATACCCCCCCAAATGACTGGTAAGAAGATACTTATCAATAAGGATCCAACCCTGGGCTTCTAAGGCGGTCATGATAGGTTGTAGCTCGGGGAACATAACAATAATGGGCGGATGCTTGGTCCCAAGAGTCTGTCCAAAAGCGAGCCTTGTCTCCTTTCCCCACTTTCCAGAATAATTGATCTTTGATAATCTGGGACCCAAGCTTGAGAGTCTGCCACACTAAGGAACCAGGACCTTCCAAGGGAAAGCGACCCACCTCATTGGGATGGACATGCCCCAAATATTTACTGGAAAGAATTCTGCTGAAGAGAGAGGATGGCTGAGAAACCCACCTCCAATACAGTTTTCCAGCCAAAGCCCTGTTATTAAGCATAGAACATCTCAAGCCCGACCCTCCTTTATCCTTAGGCTGGTAACTTTGTCCCACCCAACCAAGGCCCATTTTTTCTTCCCTTTTGCGCCTTCCCATAAAAATCTTCTAGCCATTTTGTCCAACTCTTTCCAGATGGTATGAGGGGCAGCCAGTATTGAGAATTTATAGATCGGCAAAGCCTGAATAACTGATTTCAAGAAGGTTAATCTACCCCCGTAGCTTAGCCATTTATGGGCCCAATGATTCATTCTGTCTTTGATGCCTGCTAACAGGTTCTTCCAAATATCAATATTTAACTTTTTGAAATGAAGGGGAACCCCCAGGTAAACAATTGGAAGAGAGGTCCTTGTGAAGCCCAGGATCTCAATAACGCGCTCCTGAAGCCGTTGGTCGAGAAGCAATTGTTACAATCACGATTTTTAGTAACTACCAGTACAGTTGGTAGGGTTCAAACTATCTACGAAGGCTCCCATGAATTCCACCGTCTCGGTACATGGTAACCCGGCATGAGATGGGGACCGTCGGACGCACAGGGGTTGCACCGTCGTCATCAATCTGGCGCACCACTCAGAGGAATCGGATCTGGGCTACTGTCTGTGCATGGGCAAGCCCGTGGGATTGAAACCTAGGTCTCCTCTTGGTAAGCGCCCCAACTTACCAATCCACCTAGACCCACGGACTTATTTATATATATTTTTGATTATTATATAAAAATTATTTTAAAAAGTTAAATCAAAATTACTATATTTGAGTATGAAATATGTTTTTTTTAATTTAAATTTTGTAATATATAAATGTTTGAAATGATTTTTTTCTTCAATTGAAACTTTTTAAAACTCCTTTATTTACCATAATTAAAATAAAGGTTAAAAAACATAGAAACTAAAACTTTTAAAAACCAAATTTACATTAAAAACTTTGAACTAAAATAATTTAATGTTTTTAAATTCATAATAAATATATAATAATAACTTGATGGAGGATATCTAAAATTTACATTAAAAACTTTAAACTAAAATAATTTAATGTTTATAAATTCATAATAAATATATAATAATAACTTGATGGAGGATATCTAAATTAGGATTTATTTTGGATAGAAGTTTATAGTCCTCCCTTAGCAAACATATGTAACCCGTAAAAATCTCTTAGTCATGTGATTATTGTGTGGTTTTCTTAAATTATTTTTCCCTCTTGTTAAAAGTGACCAATGAGAGGCCTCTCTACTAGTTCTTAGCTATTCCTTATAACCTTAATGTATCTGTGTTCTTAAATAGCTTCAAGTTCTTTAGAGAAGGAGAAGATGAGGGATGAGTAGTATAGTGGAATGATGTCATCACTCATTGTGTGGCCTTCATATGTAACTTTAGAAAATGCTTGTAAGAAAACATATAAAAAGAAAACTGCTTTGGAGTTGGCTTAGAAAAAGATAGACTAGGAGTCTTGCACCTGGCTCTTAATATTGAAAACCTTGGTTGCTAGAGAGCGGGGTTTAACATTGATCGCATTCTCATATTTAAGATTATTTTTATAACAATAAACGTAAAGGTATATTTTTATCTCTTAACTAGCCTATATATATTTCAGATATTTATTGCTTATAATAAGTTTTTAATTTAATTTTATATATTATTATAATTATGATTTTTTAATATATAAAGGAATTGGTAACACTATTGGGTGATATTACTATAATTTTTAGCTTGTTGGGTTAGACAAAGTCATCGGGACTCTCGATCCTTTGGGCATTGAACTGGGGTAGTCAATCAATAAACACTCGACCACTATCATCTAACCTATCCTCGTCTGGTATGCCATGGTTTGAACCTAGGACCTCCTCAAAAAGAGGCCAAAGTCCTAACTACTGTGATATCCATGTTGGACTATAATTTTAAATTTATTAACATAGGAAAACAACAAAGATGTTGGATGAAGAAATTATGAATCGATAGAGCTAGGGTAAGTTTTTTTTTTCAAAATAACTCATCTTTCAAGAGCCATATCTTTGTATATAGTTGTTTGATTTAGATGATTCTTATGCCATTTTGTTTGGAATTTGAAGAGCTTTGAAATGAGTGGTCATACAAGACAATCCAAGCAATATTTAGGGAGATATGACCTTGTGAAGACAATCGTATAAAACAAGGGCATTGTTAGGGCAAATTTTTCTAAAAAATATCTCATCTTTTAGGAGTCATCTTTGCCAAGGGTTATTCGATTTAGCTGGTTCTTAGACCAATTTGTGCAAAATTTGAAGAGCTTTGAGATGAGTAGTCATATGAGGAATCCAAGTAGTATTGGGGGAGATATGACCCTATGAAGTTAATCATCTGAAACAAGGACTATGATGATTTTTCAAGTCATGAGAAAATAAATTGTAGATATCTGTTAGCTAGGGTTTGGATGATGGGAGGAGAAATGGAGGGCTAGGGCATCAACGAGACAAGACATTTTGTTTAGACATAATTTTTCAGCTAAGTTTTATTTATCCCTTCTTTATCTTAGAAGTTATGCATGCAGATTATTGTAGGTTTATTTTCAAATAATATAATCGCTACAGGATATGCTGGTAAATTTTAGTACATATCAAGTTATAATTTTCTTCCCACGGATATATTTACACCCTTTAAAATCATCCCTAGTAGTAGAGGTTAGAGAGGATGCCACAAATCAATGATCCTCGTTGCTTAAAGATAAGGTAGTCATTGGTAAATTTAACGGGTCTTGGCTAGGGGCTTTGGCTTTGAGAAAATGAATTGATAACAGATGGAAGTCTCTAGGAGTGAGTCTATCCTTTCTTTGCAAAGGTTTCTTCTTAGCCATTTTCTGTTCCAGGAAGGAAAGAGATAGAATCCTGAAAGTGGGTCCTTGGTTTATGGGAAGAGCAGAACTCTTCCTTACCCGTTGCTATAAAGGCATTGCACATGAAGATGTAAATATATTCCTAATACCAGTGTGGGTCAAGATGTATGGGTTACCCATTGAATGTTGAGATCCTTTAATGTGGTTGTGGTAATAATATTTATTGTGGAGCCCGTGTCAACCGATACCCGCTTGTAAGGTATCCTGTTGATACACACAATGATGTGCAAAGGAGGGCCTGGTATATTTGCGGACACAGGTTTGATCTCATGGTCCTAAAAAGTGATAACAAGATCTTTGTACATTTGTATATGTCCCATGAATTTCGTGAAAGCATCGAGGTCATAGGGTTGCACCTCAATTGAACCTAACATTTTCATGAGAGTTTCTTGATACTGAGGAAATTGTTGTACTAACTCGCTCATGGACATATTTGCTGATAGGGCATGCAAACTTCGCATAGGCCCACTTTTTATTGTGACCACCGATTGAGTTGGTGGGTTTTGGATGTGAGTTCGGGGTGGCAAAGACCGCGATGTAGAGGGAGTGTGGCCTTCCCTACTAGGCCTCTCGATAGATTAGCTATGACTAGTAGTAGTCTGAGATCGACATTGATTGATAGAATTATCCACTTGATCACATGAATAACCCATTTGTGTTTTGGTGGTGGAAGTATTTTGGTGTTTAGATCCCCTATGTGAGGTGTTAACTTCACAACGACTATCAGGGCGTCATGCGGGAATGATGATATTGTTAGGACTATAGTGGATGCGATGACTATCAAGGTGTCGTGCGAGAATGGTGAGATCCTCAGGACTATAGTGGATGTGACGACTATTAGGGCATCATGCAAGAATGAGGAGATCCTCAAGAGAATTAGCTTTGCGATGACTATGAGGGCATTGTGCAAGAATGATGAGATTATTAGGCCTATAGAGAAGGCATTCAGGGCCTCTCTATAAGTTTTTCACTCTAACGACTTGTGGTTGAGCTCGGCTATGCGTAGTTGTCATGATGTGTTGATTAAGCAAACACTAAAGGAAACCCACATTGAAGAAAATTTTGACTTCCAAAAAAGGTTGTGGATGTTATATATCAAAATGATCAGTGCGATGAGCTGATCACAATGCGCTAATAATAAAAAAGTATTTTTGGAGCCAATTTTGTATTTTTGGAATATTTGGCCAATCAAGGCTCATGGAAAAATGACCAATTTGAGGAATTTCGAGAAAATGCGAAGTTAGACCTCAAAAATTATGTGAGAGGTGCAGAAGGGGCTAACTAAGACAAAAAAATAAATTTGGTGATTTTTGGGGTTGTCTAGGGCTTTTTATGACTATTTTAGTGCTATTTTCCCCTATTTTTGGCTTAAAAAATACTCAAAATAGAGTAATGATAAAACCAACATAACTTCTTCGTTATAGCTATGATTTGCATGATTTTTAATTTATTGGATGCAGCATCAAAAAGTAGGATGATTGCGCCTATGAACCATTCTAGCTCAGAATGGTGGTACCTGCAATTCAAGAAAACAAGAAAACCATAATTTAGTGATAAATAAGGAGATTGTGGGAAAGGTCTCACATGTGATCACTATAAGATGTACAAACGAGCTAACACCTAAAGAATTATGAAATAAAATTGACAATATAACATCATATAACCAATGTAAAGCAAAAGAGATAAAAGAAATGATGCCCTTCTTTATTTATATTTGAAAATAGTCTTTACAAGAGGTTACAAAATATCCCTCTTAGGGATTAACCAATTTGATACGAATTACATCAAAGAACCAAATGATAGGTGTCTTCACAAGATATTTGTAATCTCCTAAAACTGATTATGGAGGGTTTTCTTAGCGACCTTCGCTTGACGTAAATATTGAGGAATCTTTATGATGATTTGCTCCTGTGGAAACCCGAGATTTGCACACATAAGCACTTACAAGCAATTAGTAGAAAATGTGGAACCTCTCAAGATGAGGTCCATTTCCATGATAAACCAATGAAAATAAATTACATAAAACAGTAAACAAATTCATAAAGAACTAAATTAAATTGTGGTAAAATAGGTTAGAAATCACATTAAAAACTATTAAAATTGATCTGACTAAGAAAACAAAGCAAATTAAAAGTCACCACAAGGCCATTGTGGCTTAGAATGGTTGGCTTTATTAGCCGTCATCAGGTTCGATGACTCCACCTATGGGTTGCTTTTGGGCACAGTGATCACTAAACAGTGAACTTATTCTCTATGCTCGATGCATGGCAACATCCAAAATATCTATCAAATGGGTTGACGTTCTTGAGGAACGACTTAAAGTGGAAATCAACTCGAATTCATGGTGAATTGATGGTGAACAATAATGAGATTTATCCTTCAAGCTCCAATGCACTCCATGGATGTGAATGTAAAATTCAGGATGAAATGTGGGCAGCACCTTGACGATTATGAGAGATTGAGCTCTCTAATCACAAAAGGGAAACACTTTGTTGCGTTAATTAATCAGGGTTTGCATGAAGGCAGGGCTCCATTTTATAGAATTCCTAATTGTAATCTTGGCTTCCTTGAGAAGCCAAGAAGCAGTTAGGATCAATAAGAGAAATAGAACATTTGAGAAGCTTCCCACAACTACCTTTTATCTTGGATGGCCATTGAAACTAAATTCGGTTTGGCTCGGAATGCCACGCTTGTTACAGGCGCAACCGTCAAGGGGTCTGGCGGTCAAGACTATGGGCCACCATAGGGTACAACGGTCTCTGTGGGGCCATCTATGGAGACAATGGTTGTTGGGGAGCCATCAAGGGAGACAATGTCCCAGGCTGTAAAGGGATATTCCTTCTTGTTGAAGTGATAAAAATCACTATTAAGCCCTGAAACTATCCCAAGGGAGTCATATGGCCTAAAAAGGCATCCATATAAGCAATCTTCTCAAAGTGATGTGTTTTAGGTGTATACAACATTAAATAATACATTCATTACTATTAGATTTTGATGATTTATATTAAAGGAAATGTAACCACAAGATGTAAAATGAGCAAGCAATGGTAACTATATGATAATGGAACTATAATATGCACGAAAACTATAAAATAAAATTCTACAATAACTAAAAAATATGCCATTAATGGATGCTCATGAAAATAGTACAATGTATTATAATGGAGGACATGAACACTCCATAATTTCAATGAAAGAACTACATTGCACTCTAACTATAAATCACTATAGTAACTTCAATCACTCAGTCACACTCTCACTCTCTATCATACACTACCTCAAGGCATATATATATATATATATATATATATATATAGGAGGATATGTGCCTTGGTCTTTACTCTACCCATGACTCTTCATCTACCTATCCTATGACTCATGTACATGTGGACTACATGCACATTTACATTATTACACATTCTAACACTTGTGCATTTATTATATTGCTTGAAGTAACTACTCAAACCTTAATCTATGATTAACTCCTAATATAATAATGTACCCAAGGTGGTACATTGACATGTACCAAATAACATAATATACTCTAACAATTACCTTAATTCTAAAAGGGGAGGATGGGATGCATATTTCATATTATAGACCTATTTCCTTATGCAATGCCATATATAAAATAATCATGAAGGTAATGGATGACTGGCTAAAACATATCCTACATAGCATTATCTGTTAGGGTAAAAAGTAGTTTGTCACTTTTACCATTAGATTATTACTTTTACTTTGTAACCTAGAAGATATTCACTATGGAATATCTTATGGTTAGTTAGAGTAGTCCATTTGACTACATTAGTAGGTTAGCGCCATTACATGACCGTTAGTGTAATTTACTATATTGTTAGTAGTTAAGCGCTTATCACTCAAGCGCATTTGTTAGCATCAACATAGGAAGATTTTAATTTGTATTATCTATCCTATGCTCCTATGTATTATTTAAGCACTACATTGAATATTATTGAATCTAATGTTCACACTCTAAATAGTGTTGGTATCAAAGCGAATTACCTGGATAAATATCAAAACAATTATAGATAAGGTGGGAGACATATTGTTCTAGCTGGACCACAAGGTTCAAATCTTGAGGTAACGGGACCCCTAGATAGGCACGTTATTCAAGGAATATGCATAGGTGGGTGACATTATTTGACATGCAAAATTATTTTATTGTCTTTCTTTGAAATGTTTTTGTTTCTACTCATTTTTTGGATGGCTCGTAGTTGACCATGATAGACCCACCACCACAGAGCGTAGGCGAAGACCCACCGATTTGTAGGAGATCAATGGTGGTCGATCGTAGATCTCATCAGACTGGTGATCAGACCACCACCTTCGACCATCGGCTTCACTGAATCCTGGTAGTGCTTCTACTGATAGCCCACCTTTGGCAACCCCTGATCTAAAATTCTCAACTAACCACCCAAAATTTTGGTGCATCTCTAATCGCACGAAAATCTGAGTCAGTACACATTCTAATGCATATGGAGACCTGCTGATGGGCACACATTTTAAGGAGGATATAACAAGGTTGACTGGATTTGGCACTTGAATCAGATCCTGAGGAGTATCTGATAAGGTTGATGCCATTTGGCACTTGGATAAGATCCTGAGGAGGATCTGAAAAGGCTAACATAATTTAGCTCAAATTTTGAGGTACATCTCCTGACCTGGATGGCATGACTCTCGAGGGCCACTTGGTAGACATGTGGTACATTTTATGATTGGGTAGGTATACAGATCAAGGCATTTATTATTGATGTGGCATCTGACTCAATTAGCTAACATGGCAATGGGTACGATTCTTGAGGTATACTTGGTAGCAATCGATTCATCCACATGGTGAGCAATTTCCATCTCAAGCGTGTACATGTGATGCATGGGTTTATTCATCTCCATTCAGCAAAAGGTGGTCTTTGATTGCCTGTAGGCAATCAAAAGAAAAAGGATGAGTTCACCCTTTTAAACACCCAAAAATATTGACACACAGTGTCATTTCATTCATGATGAAGTTTCTAAACACAAAATCAAGCTCCAATACATTCCCACTGACGAACAGGTTGTAGACATCTTCACAAAGGCTCTTGGACATGTCAAATTTGAGCTATTCTGCAACACTTTTTGTATATCAAAGTAATGTAATAAAGGGAGGATGTTAGGGTAAAAAGTAGTTTATCACTTTACCATTAGATTATTACATTTACTTTATAACCTAGAAGATATTCACTGTGGAATATCTTATGGTTAGTCGTTGTAGTCAATTTGACTACGTTAGTAGGTTAGCACCATTACATGACTGTTAGCATAATTTACTATATTTTTAGTAGTTAAGTGCTTCTCACTTAAGTGCATTTGTTAGCATCAACATAGAAATATATTATTTCTAATAGCTATCCTATGCTCCTATGTATTATTTAAGCACTACATTGAATATTATTGAATCTAATGTTCACGCTCTAACTAGCGTTGGTATCAGAGCGACTTACCTGGATAATTCTCAAAGTGATTCTGGACAAGGTGGGAGGCATCTCATTCTAGCTGGACCACGAGACTCAAATATTGAGGTAACGAGACCCTTGGATAGGCAGGTTCTTCAAGGAATCTACACAAGCGAGTGACATTATTTGGCGTGCAAAATTCTTTCATTGTCTTCCTTTGAAATATTTTTGTTTCTCCTCATTTGTTGGATGACTCGTAGTTGACCGTGACAGGCTCACCACCATAGAGCGTAGATGAAGACCCATAAATTTGTAGGATATTGATGGTGATCGATCGTAGAGCTCATCGGACCGATGATTAGACCACCACATCTGACCATCGACTTCACTGAATCTTGGCAGCGCTTCTACCGATAGCCCGCCTCTGGCAACCCTTGATTTGAAATGCCCAGCTGACCACCCAATATTATGGTGCATCTCTGATCATACGAAAACCTGAGCCGGTACACATTCTAACACATATAAAGACCTGCTAATGGGCATAAATTTTGAGGAGGATCTAACAAGGTTGACTAGATTTGGCACTTGACTCGGATCTTGAGGTGGATCTAACAAGGCTGATGTCATATGGTGCTTAGCTTAGATCCTGAGGAGGATCTGACAAGGCTGACATAATTTGGCTCGAACCTTGAGGTGCATCTACTGACCTGGATGTCACAACTCCCAAAGGTCACCTAGTAGATACATGACACATTTGTTGACTGGGTAGGCACATAGATCAAGGCATTTATTACTGATGTGGCATCTGAATCAATTAGCTAATGTGGCAATGATCACAATTCTTGAGCTATACTTGGTAGCAATCGATTCATCCATGTGGCGAGCGGTTTCCATCTTGAGCGTGTACATGTGGTGCACGGGTTTCTTCATCTCCATTTGATAAAAGGTGGTATTTGACTGCCTATAGGCAATTAAAAGAAAAAGGACGAGTTCACCCTTTTAAACACCCAAAAATATTGACACATAGTGTTATTTCATTTGTGATGAAGTTTTTAAACACAAAATCAAGCTCCAATACATTCCCACTAACGAACAGGTTGTAGACATCTTCATAAAGGCTCTTGGACGTGTCAAATTTGAGCTATTATGCAACACTCTTTGTATATCAAAGTAATGTAATAAAGGGGGGATGTTAGGGTAAAAAGTAGTTTATCACTTTACCATTAGATTATTACTTTTACTTTGTTACCTAGAAGATATTAACTATGGAATATCTTATGGTTAGTCAGAGTAGTCCATTTGACTATGTTAGTAGGTTAGCACTATTACATGACTGTTAGCATAATTTACTATATTGTTAGTAGTTAAGCGCTTCTCACTCAAGTGCATTTGTTAGAATCAACATAGGAAGATATTATTTATAATATCTATCCCATGCTCCTATGTATTATTTAAGCACTACATTGAATATTATTGAATCTAATGTTCACACTCTAACTAGAATTATCTCCTTGGAGCAATGGAGTTTTGTAGAGGGCAGGTAGATCTTGGATGATGTGGTTCTAGCTCAGGAGGCAATCCACTTAATGTAAAAATCTAGCAATAGATTAATGTTCATAAATTTAGATATATCAAAGGCTTATGATAGGGTGGAGTGGAGCTTCTTGTTAAGGATGATGGTAGCCTTTGGTTTCTCTCGGGATTGGATATAATGGGTCATGAGTTGCATTTCTACTCCGACATGCTCAATGTTAATCAAAGGCCTTCCATCACAACCATTTGGAGCCACTCGAGGCCTTCATCAGGGAGATCCTTGTTCCCCTTATATTTTTATCATATTGGCTGAAGGCTTGGGTAGACTCATCTTGAGGATAATACAATGGGGTTTGCTAATAGGCATCAAGGTGGGTGAGGAGGTTTTGGGTCACCTATAGTTTGTGGATGACACAAGATTGGTGGGAGTGGCCAACTTCAAGTAAACAAGAATTATTAGGGATACTCTTAATGTTTACCTTAGGGACATAAACCAAGTAAAAAATGATAAGAAATCTAAAGTGGTTTTCTTCAATCTTTATTGAAGGATTTAGGATAAAATTTTAGATATCTTAGGATTCACGAGGATATCTCTCCCAGTGGTATATTTTGGGGCCCCTTTGCATTTTAAAAAATTGAAGATAGCTATCTAGAGGAATATTTTGGATCATATCAAAGAAATAATTAACCATTGGTCTCACAAATGGTTAAAATTTAGGGATAGATTAACTTTTTTGTAGTCAGTCATTCAAGACATGCCAATTTATAATTTTTCTATCCTTGCTACCCCACATACCATATGGAAAGAGTTGGACAAGATGGCTAGAAATTTTTTATGGGGAGGAGTAAAAGGAGAGAGAAAATGAACCTTAGTAGGTTGAGAGAAAGATAAGCCAACCTAAGGTAAAGGAAGGTTTGGGATTGAGGAGATTAAAGTTAAATAATAAAGCTTTGGCTGAAAATATTTATTGGAGGTGGATCTCCCACCCAACTTATTTATTCAATAGAGTATTAACTAGTAAATATTTGGGACAAGTGAATCCAAATGACGTGAGTCATTTCCCTTTGGATGGTAATGGGTTCTTAGTGTGGCAGACTCTAAAGTTAGGATCTTAGGTAGTGAAAGATGGATTATTTTGGAAACTGAGAAGAGAGAAGAATGCACACTTTTGGATAGATTAATAGGATCAATAGCCACCTATCATTGTTGAACTCCTAGAACTGTAACTAGTAAAAACAACCATGGAAAGTAGGGGTTGGATTGAGATTGAAAGTTATTTCAACACTAGTTATATAGAGTGGCCAATTCTATTCCCTTTGGAATTGAAACCCATCATGACTAAAATATTGGTAAAAATATTTCTCATAGGTAGATATGAGGATGATGAATTAGCTTGGGGCTACAGGAGCCTTGGAGTCTACATAGTCAAATATGGATATGATAAGATCCTTCTAGAACCTCATCCTCATGCATATCAGGTTAAGGATTGAAGAAATATTTAGTAGTCAAAGGGCTCGCCAAAAGTAAACTTCTTTACCTTGTAGTTCATGCACAATGGACTTCTTACTTTTGATAATCCGAGATGTAGGGGAATCGTTGGTCCATACCAATATGTTTTATGCTACAAACGCAAGGAAATGTCTAACTCTTGGTTTGAAATCTACCTAAGTGGATGAGTTGTGCCTTCAAGACCTCATCCAATATTGGATGGATAAAAAATAATGATCTCTGAGTCAACCTCTAGAGTAGGCTGACTCTTATATTCCTAGCTAAAATAACTAAAATGGGGTTGCAAACTAAAGTAAGGGATGCAAAACAAAATTTAGAACCTAAGTTGAAAGGGGTGTAGATATAGCAACATCAAGAGACATAGTGCATGAGATTATCATAATTTGAATTAAATTGGACTACCTAATAGACCAACTTACTTTCCTTATGAAAAATATATAATCATAACAAATGCTAAGAATTATAAAGCATTCCAAAACTAATGAATAGGAAATCCAAGGAGATATCCAAAAAGCTAGAATAACTATAAAAAAATTAACCATTCATAGATTTAACAAAAATGCTTAATCACTCAGTTGGCATACACACATGTTTTTCAAAGAATTGAATAAGATGCTAGAAAACAACCCAATCTTCATTCATAAGGTATATAACATCATCATACAGTTATGCAATTGTACATGCTAAAGGGTTGACCATTTGAATGGCTTACATTCAAGTATATATAGATTTACAATGCTTTTAGTTATCTAATCAACATTACTTTTAGTTCATAATAAATATGGGTCTTAGTAGTTATGTGTGTATTTCCAAGAACTCTACAAAACTACCATCAAGAAATATTTCTCATTCTTGTCATTGATGAGTTACTAGATGAACTCTATGGTGCTTGTTTGTTCTCAAAGCTTCTTCTAGAAGCTATTGTAGCACTGTGAGTTTTACTTGGATCCCACCTTGGTACATAGCATCCCAACACAAATTAACACATAAAATAATTCCTAAGTTGTGTGGACGAAAGATGAAACCTGCATCGTAATCTCGGTTACCATAAGCGAAACGACTATCTTGCTTATCCCCCTATGCAATTGACCCTAGAAATGCTGAGAGTTTGCAAAAGGACAAGCATCCTCCATACCCAATTCCCCATGAATCCCAAGTTCTCAAAAGTTGCAAAACATCAAAAATTTGCAAAACGTCAAAACACTAAAATTTGACATCCTACAGTGCACACATCAAAAAGGACAAAAAATACTGATTCTCGTCACTCCATATTCAAATCCCTTGCTCAAAAAAAAAAAAAAAAAAAAAAAAATAAAGACGAGTATTATCATAAAAATAAACAGTGATCTCATCACTATAAAGAGCAAGTATCCCAATACAATTGAAGAAAAGAAGGGAGTCGAACTTGAATCCCTAGAATTCTCAGCGTTTCGACAGGTCATGAGGCAAGCTTCAGTACTGGTTTGGTTGATAGCCTATTGGTCACTGGTGGTAAACCTCCCGCATGACGATATATCTGTCACATTAACTTGTGTGTAGATCAATGTTTGCATGTGGATGAGCTAGCTTATGGTATCCTAGATAACATCGCAGATTAATCTGACTAAATACAATAAGGGAGTTAGTGGAGCTAATTAGGTGATCCTCAATACAGGTTCGGTTGAAAGCCCATCTGGCACTGGCGGTATCCTGACAAATACCACATAAACGAACTCAAATTGCACACACAGGGATGTGAAATAACTTGGTTAAATTCAAGTCGGATTTACACCTGGTTTAGAAGTCTGGCGAGATAAATGTACCGTCTTGGCTAGTTAGTTAAAAATATCTGCATCTCAGAAAAGCTTAACTACATTTTCCAACAACCGATACATTTCATTCCATACATCACCATCAAAAAAATTGACAAAATACAAAACAAAGTTTTCACATGCACAAGCATTCCACAAAATTAACCCCAGTAAGTCAATCTAATCGTGTATAGTCTATGGTGCATCGACAACTCATCAATAATTCTTTTCATTCATTCCATATACCTACATCATACAAATTAGAATCATCGCATTCATAATCGCATATGCATACATCAATGAAAAAACATGCACAAAAACATAAATCATGGAAAAAGTATAAACACCAAAAAGAATCATCTGTATATATATCATAGCAAAAAAAAAAAAAAATTGCCCGCAGGCTACAATGCGCTGGTCCTCGGACCTCGCTTCCATCATCTAAAAACTCAAAAACCCCCAGCCTAGGGCGTCGGCCACCATGATCACGCAGGATCGCTGCGACGAGAGCTACCCCCCGCAGTATCCGTCCTCTTAGACCTCTCAGGGTGACTGCTCGCCCCTGCATCCCGACCGCTCGCTCCTCCCTCCTCTCACCGTCGATGATGGGATGATGCTGACTGCTCTGTCCCGCTGTCTCTCATCCTGAATGACGAGCCACTGGCCGGAGGCTCTGGTATTCGCCCACCCAGGCGGATAATCTCACCCTCCATATTTGATCGATGCCGCCCCCAAGCGGCCTCTCATCACCCCCAATCTACCTCCTGTCGCCTCCAATCTTCCTCCCGTAGCCTCAAATATGCCTCCCGCCTATGATAGTACGAGATGGCATCATCACGCTGTGCTAGCTACACCCGTAGGAGATCCCTCTCCCGTGCAGCATCCGTATCCCCCACCTGCTAGTGAGACGTAGCCCCTACGCTCCCCCGCCTTGCTAACTGTGTCCGTAGGAGATCTCTCTCCTGTGTCATCTCGGCAAGCTCTCCATCCCACCTCTATAGTAACCCCGTCAGACGTGCTATCTTCACGCGCAACCCCGCCTCTGTCTCCCCCAAGCCAGCCTGCTCTGGAGCATCTTGCATCTTTGGCTGCTCCTCCTCCCCAAAGTCATCTCATGCCTCTGCCACCTCCACCATCTCCACATCCGTAGGAGCTCCCCAACCCTCTCCTGGTGCCTCCGCACCCTCTCCGCCTCCCGTTGCCTCCTCTCCGCCCAATGGCCCCTCACCTCGCCACTGCCGCAGCGTCCACCACTCCTGGTACTCAGCAGTCACTTCGACGTCATCTACGTCTGGAATGTCTAATACGACATATGATTCCTCCCCCAGTGGCTCGAGGATCGGTGTAGCTAGGGTTATCTCATCACTTCGATGTCGGTAGGCTACGGGCTCCCCAGGAAACCCCTGGCGTACCCCAAACTGTCACGTCACTCGAAGGTAATGGAAGTACTCCTGCTCCGTCCCATGCCGACCAATCACCCATCTCCCCCTCCGAACCCATCGAAGCCACTCATCAGCCTCTGGCCATGCGGGACAATCCCGATATGGCCGCCATATCACATCTCCGGGAGTCAGTCGTGCCAATGCATCTCTGTAATGGTCTACGTCTCCCGCAAACCACCGACTATGCCCCCGCTCCTCTGATCGATACCATAAAGCACCATACCCAATATCCCTGTCCACCATCTCAGCTCGGGTAGTCCAGGGCAACCCTCGTGGCCGCTCTATGGTTATGTGCTGCCATGCCCAGCACTGCAATAAGAAACTGCACCCCATCCCCTTCCGCCTTCGACAACGGACCTCGTATAGCTCATCATACAACTGCGCCAACAACGTCTGACCCCATATCATAATAACCGGCTCTGTCACCGGGCAATCCACTAACTGCCATACCACCTCCAATAGGTTCCATGGGAACCTCGCTCCTGACGAGTCTGGTAGGAGCATGTTGGAAATGAAGCTCATGAGTACCGCATGCCTCACTCCCAACATTCCCCTCGCATACCAATATCGTACCAAAATCCCCCCAATGTGGTAATCCAGCTTTGCCCTCTCCAATGAAGTCATCCCATCATCATCCTCTCCATATCCAAAGTACCGCATCAGTACTGCCATCCTCTGGCCCCGTGGTGTCGTTCGAATGGGAACTCCGTCTATCGAAATTCGAAGAATTCGATACACGTCCTCCAAGGTGACAGTCATCTCCCCTGTCGAAATATGGAAGGTGTTCGTTCGAACATCCCATAGGCCAACCAGTGCTGTAAGGTACCCCCGGTCCGTCACAACTGCATCCAACCGAGCCACGTGCTTGAGCCCTAGGGCATCAAGCCACTCCCAATCATCATCACTCAATGCCTCGCAGGCATTAGAAAAAATGCTCGGTACTTGATGTCGACTCTTCACCACCTGCACATCACAAAAAACAACAAACATAAAAAACATGCATCAAATTACCATCACATGTACAAAAATGCATAGCTGTATAGTAACATCTTTCATTCACATGTACATCCAAAAAAAAAAAAAAAAAAAAATCATCCATTTTTCAATTGTGCATCTTTAATTTCATTAAAAATAATAAAAATTTGACATGGTTTACCTACGGTTTTACCTAAGTTTACCATTTCAAAACAAACAAATTCATCAATTGTGCATCTTTAATTTCATCAAAAACAATACAAATTTGACATGGTTTACCTACGGTTTTACCTAAGTTTACCATTTCAAAACAAAAAAATTCATCAATTTTGCATCTTTAATTTCATCAAAAAACAACAAAAATTTGACATGGTTTACCTACGGTTTTACCTAAGTTTACCATTTCACCCAAAAAATTCACCTTTCATTTCATCAAAAATGACAAAAATTTGACATGGTTTACCTACGGTTTTACCTAAGTTTACCATTTCACCCAAAAAATTCACCTTTCATTTCATCAAAAATGACAAAAAATTGACATGGTTTACCTACGGTTTTACCTAAGTTTACCATTTCAACCAAAAAAATTCACCTTTCATTTCATCAAACAAATGACAAAAATTTGACATGGTTTACCTACGGTTTTACCTAAGTTTACCATTTCAACCAAAAAAATTCATTCATTTTCCATTTTTAATTCCATAAACATAACACAAAAATATGAGCATGGTTTACCTACGGTTTCGACCTAAGTTTTACCATTCACATAGAAAAACATTTTTAAATGGTTACCCTAAAGTGTTACTCTAAGTTTCATTTTGGGTTTATCCTATGATTTTCCATCGGTTTGCATCCATGTTTCATTCGATGTCATTCATTTACCTTTCAATTTAATTAATGCGGGTTTCATGTTTAAACACAAGCGAAACACCATAAAAACAAATTTGCATTTTTCAAAATTCATAATAGAGGAGATAGTGCACTTACTGGTCTCACCTCGGCTCCACCGCTCGATGACCCGGTCTGTGCACTCATGGTGACTGGATAATCCAGCAGCACTTCGCATCAGAAAATCTACTTCCTCCTCCCGCAGCTCCAAATCACAATCGCTGAATAGTGCAAATGAACCAAAACCGTCATTTTCGCATATTTATACTTTTTGTCAGCTGGTACTCGTCCTTCATCGGGACGAGCGCTTTTCGGCGTGCTTGTCCCACCCTGGGACGAGTACCGTCGGAGACACACTCGTCTCACCCCGGGACGAGTACCATCCAGGCACTCGTCCCCCCCAGGACGATTAAAAAAAAAAAAAAAAAAAAAAAGAGAAAAATCAACAACAACCACAACATAAAAATGACAACTGCCAAAAAAAACTAAAAAAAAAAAAAAAAAAAAGAAGGTCAAAACAATCAAGGAACTGCTCGAGCATGCTTAGAGATAAACCATATAAAGGCACCCTTGCACAAGTCATCTTGGGTCAAGCGACTCGTCACTTTTCTCATGTCGGTCATTCCCTCATCGATTCGTCGCTTGAGGGGGTAGTCACACTTAGTTGCCAATCAAAACCATTATACCCAGTCTGGGAAATGAAACGCATTCAAAGGATCATTGCAAAAGACAATCACGCCCCTGCTTGGGGTAGTAAACAAGCAATCATCACAAACTGATCATATACTTGGCATTCGTGAATCATGAACTCAAGGTTCCCACAGACAAAAGGTTGCGCCCTTTGCCTATTCATGACTGATCAATGTCTAAGTTCAAGTAATACCTCACCAAACCAGGTTAATGCTTGATTTTAGTTCCTTAGCTCATCAGAAGCAAGGATTCAAGAATGCGTGCCCTTTCCATACTTGGGGCATCAAGAGTTGGTTAGGTTACTGAGAAACCCTAATCATTAGTGCTTTGGTTATATATTTTTGCTCAGCACTGCACCATGTGCAATGCTTCCCAAAAAAGGGCATCTGTAGACACCAAAACAGCACCAATCCGATTATGTGACGACAAGCATTGATCGCACTAACACACACAGCCCCCAGGGCAGCCCTCAGAGGTTAAACAGTGGTTCTAACCACTCACACAGTAGTTTTGCAAGTCAAAAACCAATTTGGCACTTTTTAGACACTTTATTGCTTATTCATCCCACCAAGGGACGAGTGCTGTTTTACTCGTCCTACCCAGGGACGAGTGAAAGTTTTACTCGTCCTACCCAGAGACGAGTGCTGACTTATACTCGTCTCACCCAGGGACGATTACCAACGCTCGCTTCGGGGTGGGACGAATGTCAGGTTTGATCGACAAAAAGTCAAATCTCGACATGTAACAACTCAGAACTGCCACTTAGCTTTCCCTGCATGACATAGGAGTGCGAGTGAGTTATTTTGACAACTCATATCTACCAATTAACTCTCCCTTCACTGCATGGGAATAAGAGTAATATTTTTAAGACAACTCAGATTTGCCACTTAGCTATCCCTTCATTGCATGGGAGTGCAAGTGAGCTTTTCTAAAACACACAAAGACATGCACAAAGACAGTTAAGAATCCCTTGATCAAGAAGAAGTCTTTCTTTGAGGCAAAAAACATTCATGCAAAGAAACACTTTTGCATGTTAATTCAAAGAGACCCCTTGGGTCTATAAAATGGTGAGTTTACTCACCCAAAAGGGACCGAGCTAGAGCATTTTGAGCGACGAAGTGCTGCTAATTCATTTACTTGCGATTTGTGTTTTCAACATCCATAATCTCTTAATCGAAAGAGAGGTTATTGGGTGACTTTTGAAGGCACGAATCAAGAACCAACATCCCATTATTTTGACCACAATATCCTACCAATTTGTCGACAACACATCACATCAGGTTTCGGACCCATCCTAAGCGGATTGGTGTCGAAGCAAAGTTTCAACCGTGGGTGGTTTGCCTTCGGGCACCCCTCCCGCTTTATTGCTTTTGTAGTTTTTTTAGCTAGTTTCATGTTTATGCTTTTATCAAGTTTTCAGTTCATTTAGATTCATTTTAGCCATAGTTAGATTTATCTTTTATTTTTCATACACAGGTGCTACTGATTCTTTGTTTGTTTCTTTGAACGCAGATTTGCAGCATTGAAGGAGCAGCGAGGAATCGACCTGTACCAACGCAAGCGACGACAATGTTTTGGTTCGCCCATTTTATATGTGGGCACGCGAAAGAAGGAATTCTGAAACGAGTTGTAGAGATCAATATCTAACGCTCCTATCCCCTAAAAAGGAAGGAGACGCATTGTAACACGAATTGAAAAGAATATCAATAAAAAAAAGGGCCATAGTTTATATTGCTTTTATATCTTATGTTCATTCATTTGTGTTCTTTCCTTTTAATACAATTTTGTTTAGTATTTCATTTTTGTTTCTGGAATCTCATGTTTTCAATGGCGATCATGGTGGGAACCAGGTTACTTATGCCAGAGCTTCTTCCAAAGTGGTGTATTGCTGCAGCTGCAATAGCACAAAGATCGATCGCAAACAACTCTTTGCAAAAAATTGAGTTAAGTCGGACATAGGAGGGAGGTAGGACAACTTTGAAAGCACTGTCCTCCACTGATTCCCATATGCTACCATAGACTCTTCCTCATACTGTTTGAGGCTAGCTAAATCACTGAGTGATGCCTTTTTCTTTGTATTGAGAGCAAAACGTTCTAGGAACGCGTCCACTAGTTGATCTAAGTTGTAGATGCTATGCTTCGGTAGATGGGTAAACCAATCCGAGGCAGATCCTACGAATGTGGTTATGAATGTTCTTAATAGCAATGCATCATTGTCTTGTATACCAAAGCATTGGCTCAAAAATCTTGTCACATGCTCTTGAGCATCCTCATCCCATTTAAAGAGTGCCAACTGGGGTAGCTTGAAATGTTCGGGGTATGGAGGTGCTGGCACTGACGGATGTATCGGATGACTACGGAGTTGGCGTAAGGTAGGCTTTTGAGGCCCACCAGTCTTAAGTTCCATATTCTCCAAGCGTTCCAAAAACACTTTATAGGCATCGGAAGATATAATTTCCTCCTCCTTAGTTTGTTCCCGCTGTGTGTTGCGGGGAACTTGAGGCCTTTGAATGACTAAATGGGTAGCATCCCTTCTGCCTTGATAGGGCGTTTTAGCCCGCTCTTCTTCTTGGTAATAATCCTCATAATCTTCTTGAGGAGTGTTTGGCTTAGGCCTGTAAACATGGACGGGTGCCCGCGGAGGATGCCCATCATGGTTGCGGGGAATGGCCTCCCGCTCAGTTCTAGGAGGTCTAAGAGGCAATGTTTTCTGACATCGCGGAGACCTATCTCGCGCTAAGGGATTGTGCCTCATATACATCTCAGATTGTTGTGCGCGAGGAACTGGGGCCCTCTCAGGTGCATGGTTGTGAAGCAATTCAGCTGTCTGACGCTGAATGCGCTCTTGATCAAGGCGACACAAATGTTCTAATTCCTGTTGTTCTTGCTTAAGCAGCATGATGTGCGCTTGGCGGGTGGCTAGTTGTGCAAATTCCAAGTTACTTTGTTCTGTTGTCTCTTGTTTAATAGGCCTAGATGTCTCTCCTACATATCTGTTTCAATCATAATGCTCTGAGACTCCTATATGTTGCTTCCCTCTGTCGAGGTTGGCCGCATTGAATTGAAACTCTGGTCTCAATAAGCGATCTGGATATAATGCAGGTGCAGACGTGCATCATTTTGGCACTGGATACTGACATGGAGGAATATAGTGATCCTCCTCTCTCTCTCTGTGATATGCATAAAAAGTGCGAGCAGAATTGTTTTGCCCTGTCGGGAGAACTTGTTGTTCTGGATATGGTCTACTATGTCCGACATTGATCGGGGGTAAATTAGGAACAACAAAATCATATGGTTCTTCCTTTTGGACCCTTTGTTGTTCCATAGCAATACACAATGCTTCATCACTAGGCCACCCATATTGAACTTCAAAGGGAGGCCTCGTACTTAGACCAGGTGGTATATATAAGTTATTTTCTTGAAAAGATTCTTGTTGCTTAGGTGTTTCCCTTAGAGAGGGAGTTCTAAAGTCTCATCTATTGATGGTCTGACTTGGAGAACCATTCATTGAGGCACCTCTAGAACCATGTTCTACGACTGTGTGGGTTGGAGTACCCCTCACGGAGGGGCCTATAGAGCCATGTTCTGCATGGTGTGAACTAACTGGTGTACCTCGCCGTTGAGGCGGGATGAACAAGTCTTCAGATCTATATCGGAGACGATTTGTCTCTCTTGGTGCATGTTCTGCAACTTCTGCCCGTGATTGGGCTTGGCTACGAGTATTCACCATGGTAATGCTAACCTAAAAATGCAAAAAATATTTTTTATGATTTTCTTTTTATGATTTTTTTGTCTAAACAGAAAATAACATACACACTCACAAGCAATGATTATCTCTTTTAAAGATTAATAGTGTGCCCTAAATCTGGTTTAGTGTGTTTTTGTTGTTTGTTTTGTTTTTGAAAATTTTTGTGAAACGTTTAAATGCAAGTATGAAGGCTCTTATGACTCCCAAAATGGTCGCCCCTTCAATATACCATTGCCGGACCGATATACCAACCTCTCTATATACCCGCCCTTACGTAAGGGAGACTATAGGTACGTGAAAGCAGATGATACGTGGAACATAGGCGGTACGGAAGGGGAATCGCTCTGTTTATGACACCTACCATAGAAGGCTTATCCTCGTGTGCTGGGAATCACCCCAAGCTACACTCGGTCAGCTTTCGTCAGGATTTACGTCTAGCAACAGTCGTGATCGAGGTAATGGATGCAATATCTCAAGCCAAAGTGATAATGGAATCCACATTTGGTCTTGCTCAAGGGTTGGGGTTTTGCGACCAACGCCTTGGTTTAAAATGTCACGTGATGTGTGGGGTTCGTTTTAATTTTGCAAAATTGAAACAGGCAAACGAAAAGAAATCTTTCCCTAATCCATACAAACTAAAAACCAAAAAATAGAAAAACAGAAATTTGACAGAAGTCGTAAAAACCCCTACCTCTTCTCTGCCTAATCGAAAGTTTATGATTTGCTCTAAAAATTTGCACAGATCTATAATCGTCCCTGGGTGAGGCGAATAACAGAACCGTAATCATCACAAGGTGGAACGAATAGTTTATTCGTCCCGGGGTGAGACGAGTATCAATTCTGTAATCGTCACTTGCAGAGACGAATAACAGTCTGATGTTGAAAAACAGGTACCTGTAAAAAAAAAACAAGCAATTTTAGATCAGTAATTTAACCTAAACAAAAACAGAGGACAGAGGTCCCACCGTGATCGCCATTGAAAACACGAGATTCCGGAAACAAAAAGGAAAGACTAAACAAAATTGTATTAAAAGGAAAGAACACAAATGAATGAATACAAGATATAAAAGCAATATAAACTATGGCCCTTTTTTTTATTGATATTATTTTCAATTCGTGTTACAATGCGTCTCCTTCCTTTTTAGGGGATAGGAGCGTTAGATATTGATCTCTACAACTCGTTTCAGAATTCCTTCTTCCGTGTGCCCACATATAAAATGGGCGAACCAAAACGTTGTCGCCGCTTGCGTTGGTACAGGTCGATTCCTCGTTGCTCCTTCAATGTCGCAAATCTGCGTTCAAAGAAACAAACAAAGAATCGGTAGCACCTGTGTATGAAAAATAAAAGATAAATCTAACTATGGCTAAAATGAATCTAAATGAACTAAAAACTTGATAAAAGCATAAACATGAAACTAGCTAAAAAACTACAAAAGCAATAAAGCGGGAGGGGTGCCCGAAGGCAAACCACCCGCGGTTGAAACTTTGCTTCGACACCAATCCGCTTAGGATGGGTCCGAAACCTGATGTGATGTGTTGTCGACAAATTGGTAGGATATTGTGGTCAAAAGAATGGGATGTTGGTTCTTGATTCGTGCCTTCAAAAGTCACCCAATAACCTCTCTTTCGATTAAGAGATTATGGATGTTGAAAACACAAATCGCAAGTAAATGAATTAGCAGCACTTCGTCGCTCAAAATGCTCCAGCTCGGTATCTCTTTTGGGTGAGGAAACTCACCATTTTATAGACCCAAGGGGTCTCTTTGAATTAACATGCAAAAGTTTTTCTTTGCATGAATGCTTTTTGCCTAAAAATAAGACTTCTTCTTGATCAAGGGATTCTTAACTGTCTCTGTGCATGTCTTTGTGTGTTTTAGAAAAGCTCACTTGCATTCCCATGCAATGAAGGGATAGCTAAGTGGCAAATCCGAGTTGTCTTAAAAAGCTCACTCTCATTCCCATGCAGTGAAGGGAAAGTCAATTGGCAGATATGAGTTGTCAAAAGGACTCACTCGCACTCCTATGTCATGCAGAAAAAGCTAAGTAGCAGTTCTGAGTATGTTACATGTCGAGATTTGAATTTTTGCCAATCAAACTTGGCGTTCATCCCACCCTGAAGCGAGCGCTGGTAATCGTCCCTGGGTGAGACGAGTATCAGTTATCACTCGTCCATGGGTAGGACGAGTAAAACCTGCACTCGTCCCTGGGTAGGACGAGTAAAACCTGCACTCGTCCCTGGGTGGGACGAATAAGCAATAAAGTGTCTAAAAGGTGCTAAATTGGTTTTTGACTTGCAAAACTGCTGTGTGAGTGGTTAGAACCACTGTTTAACCTCTGAGGGCTGCCCTGGGGGCTGTGTGTGTTAGTGCGATCAGTGCTTGTCGTCACATAATCAGATTGGTGTTGTTTTGGTGTCTACAATATATAACATCATCATACAGTTATGCAATTGTACATGCTAAAGGGTTGACCATTTGAATGGCTTACATTCAAGTATATATAGATTTACAATGCTTTTAGTTATCTAATCAACATTACTTTTAGTTCATAATAAATATGGGTCCTAGTAGTTATGTGTGTATTTCCAAGAACTCTACAAAACTACCATCAAGAAATATTTCTCATTCTTGTCATTGATGAGTTACTATATGAACTCTATGGTGCTTGTTTGTTCTCAAAGATAGATATTTGTTTAGGTTATCATCAACTTAGATTGTAGGAAGAAGATATTCCAAAGATAACATTTCATACTCATGAAGGTCATTATCTCATCATGACATTTGATCTCACCTACACACCATCCATAATTCAGAGTCTCATCAATGTAATCTTTCACCCATTTTTATGTAAATTTATTTTGGTATTTTTTATGATAGTATGATTTATAGTCACACATGGATGGAATATTTACAACATTTAGACTAGACAATACAACTCATGACTAATAATAAACTATGTGCCAAATGATTCAAATGTTCTTTTGGGATGTTGGAAGTGGAATACCTAGACCATATAGCTTTAGGTGAAGGGGTCAAGATGGATACTAAAAAAATTATTGCCATATAAGAATGACCCATACTACACAATCTCAAAATTATTTAGGGATTTATAAGCCTTAGTGGCTATTATAAAAAATTTGCATATGATTATAGAAGTATTGCATTCCCTTTGACAACTATGTTGCTAAAAATCTTGTTTATATGGTTAAAACTCATCAAACATGCCTTTCTATGACATAAAAAACTATGATCTCTACTCCTATTTTAGCTATGCCTAATTTATCCAAGCCATTTATGGTACAAAGTGATACCTCCAAAAGTGCCTAATTTATCTAAAATATTTGTGGTTGAAAGTGATACCTCCAAAAGTGGAATTGGTGCAGTGCTTATGCAAGAAGGGTGTCCATTGGCCTTCACTAGTAAGGCACTATTAGGTAAAAACCTGGGAAAACTGATTATGAGAAGGAGATGATGGTGATATTACATGTTGTCAACCAATGGAGGCCTTATCTTAGTAGGTAATATTTTCCCATCAAAATAGACCACCACAACCTCTAGTACTTTTGTGAGCAGTGTGTATCTACACCAAAACAACAAAAATGGGTCGCCAAACTATTGGAGTAGAACTATGAAATCATTTATAATAAGAGCAAGGAAAACGTTAGTTGCTAATACACTATCCCACCAATATGAGAATTAAGGTATGCTATGTGCCATCTCTACTCCACTTCCTCAATAGGCCCGCTAGATTAAGGGAGAAGTGACCTAATATTCCACCTTGTAATCATTAATTTAGCAACTTCAAACTAATCTTGAATCTCACCTAATATATACATGGTATGAACAACATCTATGACACTAGGGTCATCTTGTTATCCCTATATATTATCCTCTCTAAGTCTATAGTATAGGAAATTCATGCTTTCTAAAGATATATAAATGAGCTAAATGCACATTTTTTGGGTAAGGATGAAAAATGATATCAAGATATTTATTGTAGAAAGTGACACCAAAATGTGATACTTGTTAACATGTTAAGGGTGAAGCTATTTACACACTGATCATACTCTATTCTCTTCCTATTTTGGAGACCATTTGGATGAATATTTCTATGGATATTATTGAAGGGATTTAAAATTCTAGAGTAAAAATAGTCATTCTCATGGTGGTGGATCCTCTCTCTAAGTATGCTCACTTTTTCCTCTAGCCCACCCTTACAAGGTCTCAATTATTGCACAACTATTCCTTGATTCTATCTTTTGCCTTCATGGAATGTCCTAGTCCATTGTAACTGATCATGACCCCATATTAACTAGTCATTTTTGGTAGAAATTATTCAAACTACATAGTACACAACTCAACATGAACTTAGCATACCATCCCTAGACTTGTAGATAAACTAAAATTATCAACAAGTACTTGGAAACTTATCTTTGTTGCTTTGCATCTAAGCAATTGGCTCATTGGTTCAAATGGATTCCTTTAGCTGAGTGATGGTATAATAGTTTCTACCACTCCTCCACCAAGATGAAATCATATGAAGTAGTTTATGGACACCCTCCACTATCACTTCTATTATACATTCCAAATAGTTCCAAGATTCAAGCAATGGATTTCGCTCAAATGAAGCATGCACAACTAATACAAAATTTTAAAGATAACTTGACCCTGACATAGAACCATATGCAACAACAAGTAGACCAACACTATTTTTATCATAATTTTAATATCAATGATTTGGTTTCCCTACACTTGTAGTCTTACAAGAAATCATCACTAAAAATATCTAAAAGTCAAAATATAACACTAAAATTCTATGGACTATATTAAGTTCTCTAATAGATTGACCTCGGGGTATACTGATGGTGTTGTTAAATATCACTTAAATTTTTATAGATTTGAGGTGGCATCCAAAGGATGTATGCACTAGGAACTTATGTAGTTTTTGATAGTGGGGTTCCTAAATCATTCTTGTAGGAAAAACAACTTACTCTATGGAAAATAGATATTGCCAAAAATACAATCATGCTTGTAAAAACAAAAATCATACTTTTTGAAAAGTAAATCACACTTACAGTAAATTAAATGACACACTTGTAAGAAAGGAAAATCTAATCTAGTAAATTAAATGACACACTTGTAAGAAAAGAAAATCTAATCTAGGAGATGCATGAAATCATCGTGGTAAAATAAACAATCAAAATAATATACAAAGATATTAATTAAGAATTAAAACAATATACAAAAGACAATAAAATAAAAATTTATTAATTAGTTTATGAACATATCTACAAAGATAATACTTTCCATTGGGCTAATGGAGTGGGCCCTTACTCCTTATCCCAATGCAAAGTAAATCTTGATTCAAAGTAATATTAAACAAATATATATACAAAGTAAATCTTAATTCAAAATAATATTAAACATATATACAAGTGAGAAAAGGATGTAAACATATTTTATTAATAAAGAGATGAAATTACTCTTTTACAATAATCTTCAATTCCTACATCCATCCTCTTCCTCTTCTTCATTTTCAGCTCCCATCCTATTCTAACTTCTACAATACATTATGCCTCCTCTTTTATAGAGAGGTATTATGAAATAAAATACTAACAACTTACTAATACAAAATATTCTTAATCTGAATTGGTTGGAAACAAATCCAATCAATTATATCTAGAGAATATAACAACCAAGTTGGTTGGAAACAATTCCAACCAACCATATACAAAGAAGGTGATAACTAAGTTGGTTGGAAACAATTCCAAAAAACCCTATACAAATAATATGACAACTAAGTTGGTTTGAAACAAATCCAACCAACCCTATACAAAGAATATGACAACCAAGTTGGCTAGAAATAAATCCAACCAAATCTATACAAAGAAGATGACAACTAAATTGGTTGGAAACAAATCCAACTAATTATATCTAGAGAGGATAACAACCAAATTAGTTGGAAATAAATCCAACCAATTTTATTTAGAGAATATAACAACAAAACTAGTTGTTAAGGAATCTAACTAATTTAGATTTATCTAAATTAGTTAAAAACTAATTTAGATTTAACCCAACAATTATATTTATTGTTTTCATGTCACCATGTTTGGTGCTAACATCATCATATTTAGTATTGATGTCATCATCACATCTAATATTGACATCATCATGTTTGGAACTGACATCATTCATTGTCTGATACTAATGGTATCCATTATTTGGAGTTGACATCATCCATTGTTTGGCACTATGTGAACCTATGTCTGGTGCTTGTTTTATATTGTTTTAAGATTTGGTTGTTCTCTGTTATTTTAGATTTGTTACCTAGCACTATCTAGTGTTGTTCTATGTTGCTCCAAAACTAAAAAATAAAAAACATTCCTCCATGCTATAATATCCATTAATTAATTATTAAAATATGCATTTTTACCTCCAAAAACACATAAATGCATCTTATTTAATTTAGTACTATAAGAGCACTCCCAAGCCCAAAAAGTGGAAGACTTATAGTTTACCTCCCAAGGTTACCTTTGAGGAGAATCCTAACAAGAAAAATCTGGCTAGGCCCAAAAGTGAAGCTTAGTCGACGAGAGAAGCTTCCATGTTTGCATTGTAGAACTTGATCCTCTACCTGGTAGCATCATAGTAAATTCTATGAATACAACTTGGACATTTAATCTTTAGGCCACTAAGGTTATGGATGAACCCCATACTCAACTCAAAATCTTATTTACTAGTCAAGACATAGTCACTGAAGCCCCTACAACTAACACTAAAATTTAATTATAGTTCTGGTTTACCGGTTTGTTTTGTTTACTTCTTTGGTTGGGATTGTCCCCCGGGACTACAATCTCAATATTGATTTGTAAGTGCTATGTAGAACTGCCTCACAGGATGGGTTTGTTCCCTTTGGTTGGTCTATGGACATGTAAATATTTTTTATCCATATGTAACAAGGTTTTGGGAACCTTTCAAAACCCATTCTGAATATCAATCTACAAAAACAAATAGTACTATATGCCTATTTTTTACTATGCTTAACTATAATATATGCAGACTACAATCTATTCCATAGTTAAGTGGCACAAAAGAAGAGTTAAAGACTACATTAAATAAGGTATTTAAAATCATCATCATCTACAAGATAGAATTGTTGCCTTCTTTCATGATACATCCAATTTTCCATGTTTTATCTTTAAAGAAGGTTCTTGAAAACCTGTTGGCATTTTTGCCACATTGTTTTTATTGTTATTTTTCATGTAAAATAATGCAGAAGTTGTAGAGATACTAACTCCTCTGTTGTCCCTTCAAGAATTTTGAAAGGGAAAATGTAAAAATCTCTGCAAGTTTTTGTGTTGGAGCTAAGGACAGAAAATGGCGCGATATCGCGACATGTCAAGTTTTCGCGACCTGTCACGTTTTTGCGGTCAAAACAGTCAATGGCAGCAAGGGGGTAAAACTATCACGATATCACAACATGTTGGAGTTTCATGGTCAACGCAGTCAAAGGCAGCACTAAATTGAAAATTGTCGCGATGTCGCGACATGTCACATTTTCGCGACTTGCAAAGGCAACAAAGCAACATAATGGAAAGATGCGCGATATCGCGACATAAAGTAGCAAGGACGAGTGCCAGAGAAACTTGCAGTGATATCATGACAAAAATGTGAGCAAGGGGCAAATGGTATAAAATGGCACGATATCGCGACATGTCGCGTTATCGCGACAGGGTTGAAGATAAACACAAGGCGGATAAAAGATGCGTGATTTCCCGATATTTTTGAGGATGAAGCTAAGCAGGAGAAACTTGTTGCGATATCGCGACAGGAAGTGGCAACGAAGGCGAAGGCAATAAAATGTCATGATTTCATGACATATTGGGGAGATAAGGCCGAGTGGCGAAATGTCACGATTTCACGACTTGTTGAAGACCAAAGGGCAAAATGGTACGGACTATCGTGATTTTGTGACATGTTCCATTTTCACGCCTTGTTGCGATGAAGGAGAACTAAACAACGAAAACATCACGATTTTATGACATGTCACATTCTCGTGACCTATCGCGTTTTTGCAGAATGAAAATTGACAAGTACAAGACAAATAACAATTGTCACGATATCGCGACATGTCGCGTTTTCACGATAAAGGAACTTGAAAGACAATGCTAAGTACGAACTGTCATGATTTTGTGACATGTCCCATTTTTGCTCCTTGCAGGAAGATGAAGGCCACGGAAGAGAAAGATGTCGTGTTTTCATGAGGAGGAAGCCAGGAAGCAGCCAGATTGTACGAAACGTCACGATTTCGTGACATGTCATGATTTCGTGGGGAAAAAAGTGCAAAGTGCAAGAAGACTTAAAATGTCACGATTTCACGACATGTTGAAGATGCAAGGGCAAAAAGAGAAAAACATCATGATTTCGTGACATGTTTCATTTTCATGATTTGGAGCAGCGAACAAAGCCAGAAAGAGAAAGATGTCGCGATTTTGTGACATGTCGCATTTTCGTGACTGGTGGCGGAGAGAGAAGGCAGTAAGGTAAAAGTGTCACGATTTCGTGACATGTCACATTTTCATGACCTGTCACATTTTTGCAACCGAAGCAACAACAAAGGCCCGATATAGTTCAGTTTGCATTTTCCTTCAGAATTGCATAGGAGAATGTGCAGAGAAGATAAGGATCAAGCTCTTCAACTGACAAAATCGATGGGACAGTTTTTATTCCAAATTGACAAACCCACCTGTGCCAACAGTTTTTAAGATCGTGGTCAAAGAAGCGGTTCCAAGATTAAATGTTGCTGATTACCGATGTGCGCAAGATGGAAGAACCTGAAGCAGTTTTCGATGCCGCCAGAATTAAAGACGCCTCCAATATTCAAAGCTGTTGTTCGTGGTTTCTTAACAACTTTCGGCTTGCCCCGATAATGGTCATTAAATGAAGAAATATGGTCTCTTGTTTCCATTTATTTGCAGTTGTAATTCATTAACAGGGACTGTCATTTCTCCGAGGCAGATTAAGGGGATCGTTCTTCAAAATTTGTTTCATGTATTAAATGTTGTAATGCAAAAAAAAGAGGCAGGCACCTCTATAAATATCAATGTAAAACCTCAAGCAAAAGGAGGAGAACCTTTTTGCAGAAATATTGAAGCAGAAATCCTAGATGCAATCTCGCTCCATCCTTAGTGTCTTTTGAGTCGGTGATCCAAACTATTGTTCACGTTTTGTTTTCTGAGTGTTTTACTTCTGTCTCATCTAGTGTTAATATAAGTTGAATTCTGTTTTCTTGAATTTAGCTGTATTTTTCATCTGAATGTTTGAAGTATAATTGAAGGCGAATCTACGACTAGTTTTGATCTGATTCCTATCTATGCCTAAGAATCGGTTGTTGCTTAAGCTTCAGGATCTAGTTTTAGAATATTTGCTATCTGAGGTTTTTCCCCATTAACTATTGGCTTCGGCTATATTTCCCATTCCTTTTCGCATTTTCCTATTTCTTTCCTGCATCTTTATCTTGAACCAGTTTAGACTAGTTTGGGAGCCAGCCCTCTCTGGAGATTGGCCCGGGAGACATCTCTTTCTCTCGGCCTTTCAATGTTGGCCGAGTCTAGGGTGCACAAGTGATTAAACCTTGTACTTAGGCAGATTTGTGACCAACAGTTTTTGGCACGCCCGGTGGGACTCACAAGTTCCATTTGTTAACACCCGGAGGAATCAAGATTTTGATGAACTGTCTTGACCTCAAAGCGGCGATTGTAAGTTCATCTGGTGACTCTGCTGAAGGTGACTGTATAGTACCTAGAAATTTCTAATCCTGAAGCTGGTGAGAATCTCTGCTTCATGATCACGAGATCAAGTGCCAAAGAATCGGAAGATCCAGTCGAATTCTTTGAGATTGATGTTCAGAACTGGAGGGAGCACTCAAGATTGGTAAGTCCTATGAACCCATCATTTGTTGTTTCTTCGCAGGCAGTAGGTCAGTTTGTGCCATCTCCGACTCCTCCCAGTACTGCTACGAGTTTGCTACATCCAGATCCAGTAGTCCAAATGGCTGGTCAACAACCTCCTCCACGGCGAATTCTTGCTTGGAATTATTTGGGAGCGTTGGACCTGCCTTTTCAAAATCCAGTTCCTGCTGCAGCAATAAAAGCCTTGCCTACATATGATGGGACTGGAAAGACAATGTATGAGCATGTGTCAAATATGGCAACCTTGGCTTCAATTCACAATATCATAGATGAAGATGTCATGATCAAATTGCTCGTCCTGTCACTCCGAGGTAAGTTGTTGTGCTGGTATAGATCTTTGCCTCCCAACTCCATCAATTCATGGGATCAATTAGCAGATATGTTAATCCAAGGGTTCAATGAGCAAGCAGATCCATTTTCTCTAGTGCATCAATTTAATAATATCAAGAGGCATCCTCAAGAGGAGATAGTGGATTTCAATGTTAGGTTTGCCCGAACTTGGCAGAGAGTTCCTGAAGGTCTTCGCCCTACTCATGAACAAGCAACATTATATTTTCTTAGGGCTTTCCATTCAGATATTGGTATGAATATTAGGATGTCTGGTGTTCAAACTTTTCCTGCACTGTATGCCCAGGCACAGAAGGCTGAGGCTGACCTGATTGTCATTGGGAAATTGCCTTCGAAAATGACTATGCCTATTTTTCTTGAGCTTCCACAATATCAGCATACAGGTGTAGCCCCAACATCTTACATTGCTCCATCCATATATCCTTCATCTTCATGGAATCCTCCCATACCTTTAGTACCTATGATTCCCATTCCATAGATAACCTCTCCACTTCCAACTCCTGCATTACCTTCTCCACCAGTTCCATTACCTCTACCTGCACCGCCTGTGTCCTCAAGCCCAGATCCTCAATTGGCTATTTTGCAAGAAATGCAGTCGGCCATGAGAGCTCTCACCAACAATATGACATCTATGGAGCGGAGAGAAGTGGAAAGGAACTATCAGCCACGAATATTTGTTTCGACAGTGACTAGAGAGCAACTTGCTCCTAGCAAGGCTATGGAGAAAGTACCTGAGAGGAACTCAACGATCCTGGTGAGTGAAGAGGCTGGCCCTTCTAAAGTTTCACATGAGCCTTCTTACTGGTGTTCTTCATGCAACGACCCACATGACGAGTCCACTTGCATGGTTCACCAAAATTATTTGCAAGTTCTTGCGGGAAGCCGTGTAAACATGATTCGTGAGGTGGATCATAGTTCTGCGTTGTCTCCTGAGGAATACATGGCAGTCTTGACACATAGTGGCAAGAAACCAATGTTGGTAGATCCGGCTAAGATGGAGCCATTGAAAGTGCCTTCTGTACAAGCAACAAAGCAGCAAATACCTACAAAGACTCATGATTCTCCAGCTCCGCAACAACAACCACCTGTTTTGCCAAAGGATCCACTTCCACCATAAGCAAAAGAGAAGGAAAAATCTTCTGTCTCTCAGCCACAAGCGGAAACACAGGAACAAGCTAGAGTGACATTGCGGTATCCATCATTGACTAAACGACAACGAGTGGAGGCCACCCAACAATATAAAAGCAAATTTGAAGCTGCTAGCGGAGGGAAAGAGCCGATCTCGCTGGAGTACAACATCGTTGAAGAAATCAAAAGGATACCAGCTAAGGTTAGTCTGTATGACACTTTGCAGTTGCCTGGACAGGTAAATCTCTTACAGGAATCTCTGAAGACTACACAAAGTAAGGGGAAGGCTCCAGCCCAGGTAGTTCTGTCTCAAACTCTGACTTCTTCAGTCACAGGAAAAAATAGACCACCACCTTTTTATCTTTCATTGAGAATGGAGGGACATGTGGTGCATAATTGCCTTATTGATTCAGGTGCAGCTACTACTGTCATGCCAAAGGCAGTATGTGATGTCATAGGCATGGAATATACAAGGACTAGCATGGGAGTTTTGCAGCTAGATGGTACCTCAGTAAAAATAGTGGGTGTAATTAAGGATGTTCCTATCTCCCTGCATGCCATGCCTCAGATTACTGTGATCCAGGAGATCATAGTAGTGGACCTGGAGCCATGCTTTGGTATGTGTCTCTCCCAAGAATTCACATCTAAACTCGGAGGTTTCCTTTCTCTGGATTTTACTCATTTGGAGGTACTTCATAAAGGTAAAAAGGTGAATATTTTCAACGAAAAGCCTTCCACATTTCATGTAGAGAGAATTGATGAAGTGGACAGATTAGCAAATTCAGTGCACATGATGTCTGAAGGATTTGGCGAGCTTGACTTAATGGAAGAAGCTTTGGAAGAGCTCCGCCCAGAAAATGAATTGTCCATGGCCAATTTCAACGCCATGATGGAAACTGACTTGGGATGTTATTCCGTTCTTAAGCCAGAAAAGGCTAAAGAGAAGAATGATGGAAGTCAGGATCAACTTTGGAAGCTCTATTTTGATGGAGCGTGATGCAGAAATGGCGCTGGAGCTGGGATTGTTTTAGTATTACCTTCTGGGATTCAACGATCCTATTCATATCATTTGACTTGGAGCTGTACAAATAATGCAGCAGAATACGAGGCTTTATGTCTAGGTCTCAAGAAGGCTAAAAAACTTGGAGCGAAACAGTTGCAAATTTTTGGTGACTCCGAGTTGATTATCAATCAGGTAACCAATAAGTGTGTGTGCAAGCATCATTATCTCAAGAACTACCGCAACAAGGTCTGGGACCTGTTCGAATCGTTCTCTGCTCTCAACATGCATTCCATTCCATGAGAACAAAATAAATATGCTGACCTGCTGGCTTCCATGGGAGCAAATTTTTCACCAACTGAGCAGGTGGTGAGAAGGCCAAAGACAGTGAAGGTGGTGTATAGGCCCTCTGTCCCCGATAAGGACACCTTTTGGCAAGTCTTCGATAGCGATGAGCAAATTGTTAATTTTTTGGTTCGAGAAGCTACCACCATCAAGGGAAGGACCTTGGAGCCTGAAGATGCTCAAGGACTGATTCAGTTGTGGAATAACCATATTCCTAGAGGCCTCATCACTCTAGAGAGCTTGTTTGATCAGAAATATCGGTCCAAGAAGTATCAGATGGAGGTCGATAGAAAATAATACATGGAGCTTCAGTTGGAGGCTGATAAAGTCATCAAAATTGGAACTGATTCCACTCCTGCTGAATTGCAAGAGATCAGACAATTGTGTCAGGAGTTTTTTGACATTGTAGCTTGGAGCTATGAGGATCTGAGGGGATATGATAAAGAGGTCATTCAGCACACTATCGAGCTGGAAGAAGGGGTCAGGCCCTTCAGGAAAAAGCAAAGACCGGTGAATCCAAATATTGAAGCCCTCATGAAGGCAGAACTTGCAAAGATGTTGCAGGCCCAGATTATATATCCGATCAAGCACTCGACTTGGGTTGCTAATTTGGTTCCAGTTCATAAGAAGAACAAAGATATACGGCTGTGTGTGGATTTTTGAAACTTGAACCGAGCATCCTTGAAAGATCACTACCCATTACCTCACATTGATCAGATCCTTCATGTTGTTGCTGGGGCTCAACGTTTTTCATTGCTAGATGGATTCTCTGGATATAATCAAATTTGGGTCAGGGATGAGGATCAACACAAAACTGCATTCACAACCAAGTGGGGTACCTTTGCCTATCAGTGCATGCCCTTCAGATTGTCCAATTCTGGGGCTACATTTCATAGAGCCATGGACATCGTATTTGGGGAGATCTTAGACAAGATTATTGTCATCTATCTCGACGATATGACTGTATTTTCACACAAACGAGAACACTATGAAGAACACAAGCTTATACTGAGAGGGGGGGGTGAACAGTATAAGACCTCTTTTTACTTTTTCCATTATACTTCAAAATAGTAAAGCAATATCAAAGAAATGCACAATATCATCCACAAAGTGACACCAATTTTAACGTGGTTCACCCAGAATGGTTGGGCTACGTCCACAAAACTTTTCTCTAAAAGTTATCTCAAAGTTCTTTGGGAATCCTTCCCAATTACAATGTTTATGAGCCTCGGACCAAAGGAGATACCTTCCCCCAATCAGAATTTATGAGCCTCTGCTCAAAGGAGATACCTTACCCCAATAAGAATTTATGAGCCTCTGCTCAAATGAGATACCTTCCCCTCTACTCTGGAAATGATCCCTAAAAAGATCAACTGCCTCTACCTCTTGCTAGCACGTGGAACTCCTTTCCACCAAAGACCTCCTGTCCTCAATGCTTAGCCTAAGAGACCTCTGCCTTCTATGATCACGTCCACGGTAGCTCGAGCAACCTGTACCAAACACGATCGGTCGATCTAGTACAAGTCTTCCTCTGTACTGTCGGATCTGTCCAACTCTTGAACAAATCAATCCTCTACATACAAGCCTTCTCAAAGACTTGCCAAATCTGTCCTCGAGGTTTTTCTCATAGAACCAGGTGCATCTCTCGTCCTCAAGTTCTCTGATAGAACTATCAAACTCAGCTCACAAGTCCTCTGCTAGGACCTGTCCAAATCTGCTCACAAGTCCCCATCGAAACCTGTCCAAAACTTCTCACAAGTCCCCACGAAACCTATCCAAAAACTGCTCACAAGTCCCCACCGGAACCTGTCCAAAAACTGCTCACAAGTCCCCACCGAAACCTGTCCAAAAAATCAGCAAGCTCACCAAGAAAACTTTCTTAGTAAGAAATCACAAAGTGAATTGCTAGAGACCCAATGTGATTTGTCAACCTCATAGAAGCATAAAGAGAATTGTTAGAGACTCAATATGTTATATAATCAACTCCCAATATCAAAATTCAACTCATCTCAAACTCAATCTCAAATCTGAAAACTCAACTCAATATCTGAAATGGATAGGATAGAATGCTTTCTTTCAAGAACATGAAAACCCCAACAATTGCCAACCATGCAAAGAATCACATAACAATGATAATCATGTTCTTTTCACCATCAATTAGGGCTTCAACAACAATGCTCATCAACTAAGGTTCAATCAACACCATTTAACTCAAAACACAACCTTGAAGCATTTCACAATCAACATCAGAAAAGGAAACAAGTAGAACTCCTTTTCTCTCCAACATTGTTTGAACAAAAAGCATCCACCAACTCAAATATCAATAGCACAAAACAACTTTTCAAATCATCAACAAAGGAGTAAGCCCAACACTTTAACCAAGTAAAGAATAGCTTGATTATTAACCAATTTAATGAAAGCTAATGTCAATCTCAAAGCTGCCCACTTAAGGTTTCACAACTTCACACAAGAAGCAATTCTAACCTTAAAACATCATGCTTTCATTTCCATAATCAATCAAAAACACTATCAACATTACAAGAAATATTTATCCCTTATACACCTTATTTCTCCCTTATAGTCTTATCAACAATAAATTTTATCTCTCATAAGAATGCAATAAGATAATGCAAACAACACTTTCAAAAGAATCTTTTATCAAAATAAAACAAGCTTCAAACTCCTTATAACTCCTAAGCTAATTTTCTCTCTAATAAACTTCCTCCATCCGCAAAATACACTAGCAAAAATCAATTTCAAATATACCTTTGCCAACACCAAAAATCATGCTATGGAGAAATTGTGCACGAACTCTAACACCACCTGCTGCGTCCACTTCAACGAAGAAAAACCCTTTCGCGTTATTTGAACGTGAAACCTCCCATTCGGGTAGCCCGCCAATAGCCTAGCCGCTATCGGTGCGCCAAAGGCATCTGATGAGGTTTGAACCTCACCTGTTTCCCTTGTACCTTCTGTGCCAGGGCTAAAATAAACAACATGCCTCCCTATCTTTGACACGAACGATGACGACGAAACCTTATGACAGATACAAAAATGAACGACGGATATTCGAACAGCGGATCACGAAATCACAGCGAGGAAGAAATCGAACATCAGATCATGAATGCACAGCGAGCAACACTTTTTGAAAATGCAGATGAGATCATCTTTGATCTTCATCGTGGGAGATTTATATGCATATTTCCCATAAACTCTTGATGTCGGCGAGGATTTTAACACATCGACGGAGGACTTGGCTAGCACCCACAAACTTAGAACATAGCGCCATCAAAGTTAAGACATTTGCGCCATGGGTTAGGAGAACCCAATGCAAACAAATATTTATTTAAAAATAATTAAAATGAACCTTAACAAGGTTTTTAATTATTTAAATAAATACTTCCTCCTGGACCCAAATGCATTAAACTAATGCATCCACCTGTAATATTTAAACCTGCCAACTTGGGGTTTACAAAAGACCTTTGAAACTGTCATGCCGTAACCTTCATCAAAACAAGTTATTTGACATCAAATAAAATTCCTTCAAGAGCTTCTTGACATCAATGACAACTTATACACTTGAGCAAAGGCAATGTACCCAAAGTACCCAAAATTGCCAACAATCTCCCCCTTTGTCATTGATGGCAAACCTTTACCGAAAACACTTCTCAAGAGCCAAAATTGAAACCAACTGTGCTAACAACTGACAAACTATGCCCACAACTAAGAATATTCCTTTGAAGTTTTGCTCTCCCTAACTTGAAGCTCTCCTCTTCACTTTGAAGCTCTCCCCCTTACTCATATCTCTCCCCATTTGTCATCAATGGCAAAGGGTCACCTTTGGGGCTCGGGACTAAGAATGACCCTCTTAGAATCCTTGCTCTTAGAATCCTGTTTATCTTCATCACTTTTATTCTTGGTAACAGTACAGTTAGTAGCATAATGACCAAACTTTCCACAATTGAAACATCTTACATTTTTCATACTTTTGTGCTTTCTAGAGAACTTGCCTTTCTTGTTGTAATATGCCTCTTCATCACTAGAAGACTCATCACTATCTTGAAGCTGTTTACCCTTGGATTTCTTGGTAGCCTTGAAAGCTACCTCTTTCTTGACATCAACCTTCACTTGAGTTCTCAACTCAAATGCTGCAAGTATACTATGGAGCTCATCCTTTTTCAACTTATCCAAATCTTTAGCTTCCTCAATAGCAGAAATCTTTTCACTAAATCTATTAGGAAGAGATCTTAAAATCTTATCACAAATATCATTTTCAGCAAGCTCAAGACCTAAGTCTTTCATGGAGTTAACAACCTGTTGGCATTTTTGCCACATTTATTTTGATTTCTGATTATTCATGCTTAAGCTGTTGAAATTCTAACTCCTCTACAGGTTTTGATGCAAAAAATGACTAAGTCCGAAAGTTGTCATGAAATCGCGACAAAAAAATAGCATGGAGAGCCAAAGTGAAAACCGTCGCGATATCGCGACATGTCACAAAATCGCGGGTCGGATGAGGAGAGAGAAAACAAACGCAAAATTGTCGCGATTTCGCGACGTGTCACAAAATCGTGGTCAACGCAGTCAACGGCAGCAGGTGGGCAAAACCGTCGCGATATCGCGACGTGTTAGATTTTCGTGGTCAAAATGGTCAACGGAGGGCAGAGCGACAAAGTTGTAGCGAAATCGCGCAGCGTCTCATTTTCGCGGCTTGCGATGACCAAAGAGCATAAGGTTAGAAATTGTCATGAAATCATGACATAACTGAGCGATGGGCGATGAGACTCGAGAGTGTAGCAAAATCACGACACAATATGGCACAAGGCACATAAGGCAAAAGACATCGCAAAATCGTGACACGTCGCGTTTTCGCGGCGTGGGTGGACAGAAAGACTCAAGTTGTAAAATGGTAGCGATTTTGCGCCAGTTGAATGATGAAGCCAAGCTAAGCAAGAATTGTAGCGAAATCGCTACGTGTTGCGTTTTCGTGGTTCAGGTGGCAAAAAAAGTCTAAGGCACGAATGAGTCACGATTTCGTGACACTTTGGAGAATGAGTCCAAGCAGCAAGAAAACGTAGCGAAATCATGCCATTTTTGAAGATGTGGACGAGCAAGATGTAGACGTCACGAAATCACGACAAGAAGCAGTAACAGTGGAGAACGCAGAGTTGGCGTAGCGAAATCGTGACATAGCGGAACGAAGGTGCTTAAGGTAGAAAATGGTAGCGATTTCATGACACACTATTGAAGAAAGACTAAGTGCAAAGAAACGTAGCGAAATCGCGACATGGTGGAAGTTGAAGAAACACTAAGGCAAAAACGTCACGTTTTCGTGGCTTAGAAGCAGGACCGTACAACATGCAGAAAAGTGGTAGCGAAATCGCGACATGTCGGATTTTCACGATGCAGAAGGGAAGATAGAGCCAAAGACAAAAATTGTAGCGAAATCGCGCAGCGTTGTGTTTTCGCGGTTCAAGGTAGCGAAGGAGATAAAGAAGCCGAATATGTAGCGATTTCGTGACATGTTTGTTTTTCGTGGGTTCGAAGCGGCAGAAGCGTATGGAGCAGAAAGACGTCGCGATTTCGTGACCTGTCGCGTTTTCGCGACCTGTTGCGTTTTGCACCAGAAAGTGGTTCAAACGGCCCGATGCAGTTTTGTGAGTTTCGATGATTCAAAGCATCCCAAAATTAAATGTGTTGCTGCTTTTCGATGCAGTCAAGGTAGAAGAACGCGCCCAAGCTACCAGAATTGAATATTTCCAGTATTCGAAGCTGCTGTTCATGATTTTTCTAACGGTTTCAAGCATGTTTCCAAGAACAACAATTTAATGAAGGCGACCGACTCTTTCTTATGGCATTTAATTTTTGATTGTTTCGAGGTTGTTTAAGGATATCATCTCCTTGTTTTCGTTGCATAATTTGTAGATCTCGAGGAGGTCCGTTGCAAGTTTTAAATGCTGCAAAGAGGCAAGACCTCTATATAAATCAATGTAAATCTCAAGAACAAGTATCGGGAGTTTGAGAGATACTTTTGCTGAAAGCTTTTCAAGTACTTTGCATGAATATAAGACATTCGGCTCTCTGGTTTTGCAAGCGATTTTTTGTGTATTGTCCCTTCTGTATTCTGCATTCCTAATTTGTGCTCGCATTTCTTATTTGCTGCTTAGTTTTAATTCTGTATTGAGTTTTAACATTTGCTAGTAAGGGAGTGAGTTCTGGAATGTTATTTTGGAGGTCATCTGTGCAAGGTTGCGAGTGGATCACGTCATTGTCTTCTGTTATTTGTTGTTTGCGTACTTAGAGTTATCTGTTGTTGTTCTTTCCCGATCAGATAAATTTGGCCTACGACCATATTTCCCATTTCTTTCTGCATCTTTATAATTCCTTTCCTGTAACTTTGATCTAAAAACAAACTTAGAATAGTAAGGGAACCAACCCACTCTGGAGATTGGTCTGGGAGACATTTCTTTCTCCCAGCCTTTCAATGTTGGCCGGGTCTAGGGTGCATTTTCTATAAAAATCCTTTCCTGTGGCAGATTCGTGACCAACAGTTTTTGGCACGCCCGGTGGGACAGACTTCTTCTGTCTCAAAAGATCCATAATCGGTGAGATTGATTGTTTTATTGTTTCATACCCGGAGGTCTCAAGATTTTGATGAGCTATCTTGACCTCATAGCGGAGATTTGTAAGTTCATCTGGCGACTTTGCTGAGTTGAAGATCCAAATTTCTTAATCGTGGATGCCTGCCTTTTTCAAGCTAAAAGAAGATACATAATGGCGAGGGTAAGTTGTCCTAGATGGGATGATCCTGGCCCTCTGAATCTCCAAATTCGGCACGAGATTCCCAAAAGTGCCTTGAAAGCCCTACCAAAATATAATGGCACCCAAGGAATGGCCCGAGAGCATGTTGAAGATATTGTCGCTTTGTCGACTTTACATGATATAATTCACGAAGATGTTATGCTCAGACTTCTGGTTTTGTCTTTGCAAGGAAGGGCGTTACAGTGGTACAGACTACTCAGGTGTCAAAGCATCAGCTCATGGGATGATCTAGCGGGAGCACTAATCAAAATATTTGATGAAGATCTCTTTTATAGCTCTCAGGATCCATTTCAGTTTTTCATGTACATCACGAGAGCACCCCTGGAGAGTATCACTGACTTCAATGTTCGATTCAGCAGAAGTTGGAGGAGAATTCCAGAGATGATCCGACCCACACCCGCCCAAGCCCACTTCTTCTATGTTCGAGCTTTTCATCCAGACATAAGCCTCCTCTTGTTGCAATCAGGCGAACGAAGATTCCCTCAAATCTTTGAGGAAGCATTGCAAGCGGAACAACTTTTGCTCTTATCCGGGAAATTGCAGTGGAGAGAAGCTCCATTACCTTATCCGATAGTCACCACCCCTGTCTACCCTATGCAGCATTCATCATGCCAGATTCCTTATACTATGCAGAAACCTGAGATGCAGCTGTGTGGAGCTCAACGATGGGAATATGCAAGCATTGTCCCAGCCATGGATGATATGGTTGCTTGTAATTTCTTTCAGAAGAGAGAGCAAGAGGAGATGAGTGAAGAAGAAGAAGAACAACCTGAGGAGGGCATAACTGTGCATAACACGCAAGAATTTAGTCGAAACTTGTTGAGTATGCCTGATCAAGAGGAAGAGTCTGAAGAGATCCTGGAGAAAGTACTGTTGTTGGACAATTTTTGTGATCAGATCCAGGAGTTGGAGGAACCTGTTCTCAGTTCACAACCAGGGAACCCTCCAAGATGGTGGTATTGGCTTCAGTCATTACTACAATGGGTACCTACAGGAGCTTTCCATGTGGCAAATTTCTTTGCTACATTATTTGTCGATTGTGTGGGTACTGGCATGCAGGATAACTTGCCCCTGTCTGCAACATGGAGAACTTTAGGAAGAGGTCATCCTAATTTTAAGGATCGACTCAAGTATGATCGGATCTGGTCAGGACACTGTCGATTTACCGGATAACCCTCTGAGACTGGGTTTGTGGTGGCGACATGCCAATCATGTCGTAAACTTATGTAAATAGTAAAAAAAAAAAAAAAAGAGAAAACAAAAAAAAAAAAAGTATTGTTTTTATTTGTCCACTTCGGCTCTTTTTGCATGCGAGCCGTAGGTGCCTATTTTTTTTTTTTCTTTTGCTTCTTCTTTCCCAGTAGTTAGTGGCTTTCTATCAATTTCTTCCTTCCCCTTCCTTTTTCTTCCCTTCCCTTCTTCATTTTCCTCCTTCTTCTACTTCTTTTTCTTCTGCAGTAAAAAAAAAAAGCCACTGTTGTTGTTTCTTTTTCCCCTTTCCTATTATTCCCGCTTCTTCTTATCCCTTTCTTCTAAGTTTTCTGTCATTTTAGCATTTAACGTAGTTTATCCATGGTTCACACCTTTTCATCATTTATTCCACTTCCATTCCATTAGTTCATTTACTTCCATTCCCCTTCCATCGTAGCTGGTAGCACAGAAGCATTCTGTTACTGTATCTACCGCATCACTCCCCCATTCCATCATATCACTATTCCATTTGCATTTCACCGCCTGCGCATCCGCAGGATCTCATTCCATTCATTTCCATTTTTGTATCCCTGGTGCTTTCATGGAGATTATTTTACAGCACCTGATCAGTTGAGCCAAATGCAGATTCTTTCAGTTTCAGTTATTCAGCAAAAGTTGTTGCAGCAGTCCATTGAGATGAACCCCAGCAGCCAGCTTTCTGTTCTAAGTTTTCATGACTCTGTTGCCCAATGGATTCAGGCCTGGGATTCTTGCATACAGCAGAACTGTATACCCCGTGAGCCACCAAGAATGTTGGCATTTTTGCCACATTTATTTTGATTGCTGATTATTCATGCTTAAGCTATTGAAATTCTAACTCCTCTATAGGTTTTGATGCAAAAAAATGACTAAGTCCGAAAGTTGTCACGAAATCGCGACAAAAAACTAGCATGGAGAGCCAAAGTGAAAACCGTCGCGATATCGCGACATGTCGCAAAATCGCGGGTCGGATGAGGAGAGAGAAAACAAACGCAAAATTGTCACGATTTCGTGACGTGTCGCAAAATCGCGGTCAACGCAGTAGCAGGTGGGCAAAACCGTCGCGATATCGCGACGTGTTAGATTTTCACGGTCAAAATGGTCAACGGAGGGCAGAGCGACAAAGTTGTAGCGAAATCGCGCAGCGTCTCATTTTTGTGACTTGCGACGGCCAAAGAGCATAAGGTTAGAAATTGTCGTGAAATCATGACATAACTGAGCGATGGGCGATGAGACTCGAGAGTGTAGCGAAATCGTGACACAATATGGCACAAGGCGCATAAGGCAAAAGACGTCACGAAATCGCGACGCGTCGCATTTTTGCGACGTGGGTGGACAGAAAGATTCAAGTTGTAAAATGGTAGCGATTTCGCACCAGTTGAATGATGAAGCCAAGCTAAGCAAGAATTGTAGCGAAATCGCTACATGTTGCGTTTTCACGGTTTAGGTGGCGAAAAAAAGTCTAAGGCACGAATGAGTCACGATTTCGCGACACTTTGGAGAATGAGTCCAAGCAGCAAGAAAACGTAGCGAAATCGCGCCATTTTTGAAGATGTGGGCGAGCAAGATGCAGACGTCGTGAAATAGCGACAGGAAGCAGTAACAGTGGAGAACGCAGAGTTGGCATAGCGAAATTGTGACATAGCGGAACGAAGGTGCTTAAGGCAGAAAATGGTAGCGATTTCGTGACACACTATTGAAGAAAGACTAAGTGCAAAGAAATGTAGCGAAATCGCGACATGGTGGAAGTTGAAGAAACACTAAGGCAAAAACGTCGCATTTTCGTGGCTTAGAAGCAGGACCATACAACATGCAAAAAAGTGGTAGCAAAATCACGACATGTCGGATTTTCACGATGCAGAAGGGAAGATAGAGCCAAAGACAGAAATTGTAGCGAAATCGCGCAGCGTTGTGTTTTCGCGGTTCAGGGTAGCGAAGGAGATAAAGAAGTCGAATATGTAGCGATTTCGTGACATGTTTGGTTTTTGCGGGTTCGAAGCGACAGAAGCGTACGGAGCAGAAAGACGTTGCGATTTCATGACCTGTCGCATTTTTCGCGACCTGTTGCAGTTTCGCGCCAGAAAGCGGTTCAAACGGCCCGATGCAGTTTTGTGAGTTTCGATGATTCAAAGCGTTCCAGAATTAAATGTGTTGCTACTTTCCGATGCGGTCAAGGTAGAAGAACGTGCCCAAGCTACCAGAATTGAAGATTTCCAGTATTCGAAGCTGTTGTTCACGATTTTTCTAACGGTTTCAAGCATGTTTCCAAGAACAACAATTTAATGAAGGCGACCGACTCTTTCTTATGGCATTTAATTTTTGATTGTTCCGAGGCTGTTTAAGGATATCATTTCCTTGTTTCCGTTGCATAATTTGTAGATCTCGAGGAGGTCCGTCGTAAGTTTTAAATGCTGCAAAGAGGCAAGACCTCTATATAAATCAATGTAAATCTCAAGAACAAGTATCGGGAGTTTGAGAGATACTTTTGCTGAAAGCTTTTCAAGTACTTTGCATGAATATAAGACATTCGGCTCTCTGGTTTTGCAAGCGATTTTTTGTATATTGTCCCTTTTGTATTCTGCATTCCTAATTTGTGCTCGCATTTCTTATTTGCTGCTTAGTTTTAATTCTGTATTGAGTTTTAACATTTGCTAGTAAGGGAGTGAGTTCTGGAATGTTATTTTGGAGGTCATCTGCGTAAGGTTGCGAGTGGATCACGTCATTGTCTTCTATTATTTGTTGTTTGCGTACTTAGAGTTATCTGCTGTTGTTCTTTCCCGATCAGATAAATTCGGCCTACGGCCATATTTCCCGTTTCTTTTTGCATCTTTACAATTCCTTTCCTATAACTTTGATCTAAAAACAAACTTAGAATAGTAAGGGAACCAGCCCACTCTGGAGATTGGTCTGGGAGACATTTCTTTCTCCCAGCCTTTCAATGTTGGCCGGGTCTAGGGTGCTTAGTTTTAGAAAATCCTTTCTTGTGGCAGATTCATGACCAACAATTTTTATAGCACCTGCTCAGTTGAGCCAAATGCAGATTCTTTTAGTTTTAGTTATTCAGCAAAAGTTGTTGCAGCAGTCCATTGAGATGAACCCCAGCAGCTAGCTTTCTGTTCTACATTTTCATGACTCTGTTGCCCAATGGATTCAGGCCTGGGATTATTGCATACAATAGAACTGTATACCCCACAAACCACCAAGAATGTTGGTATTTTTGCCACATTTATTTTGATTGCTGATTATTCATGCTTAAGCTGTTGAAATTCTAACTCCTCTACAGGTTTTGATGCAAAAAATGACTAAGTCCGAAAGCTGTCATGAAATCGTGACAAAAAACTAACATGAAAGGCTCAAAATGTAAAATCGTAGCGATATCGCGACATGTCGCAAAATCGCGGGTCGGATGAGGAGAGAGAAAACAAACGCAAAATTATCGTGATTTCGTGACGTGTCGCAAAATCGTGATCAACGTAGTCAACGGAAGTAGGTGGGAAAAACTGTTGTGATATCACAACGTGTTAGATTTTCATGGTCAAAATGGTCAATGGAGGGCAGAGCGACAAAGTTGTAGCAAAATCGTGCAGCGTCTCATTTTTACGGCTTGCGACGGCCAGGAGGCATAAGGTTAGAAATTGTCACGAAATCATGACATAACTGAGCGATGGGCGATGAGACTCGAGAGTGTAGCGAAATCGTGACATAATATGGCACAAGGTGTATAAGGCAGAAGACGTCGAGAAATCGCGATGCATCATGTTTTCACGACGTGGGTGGACAGAAAGATTCAAGTTGTAAAATGGTAGCGATTTCGTTCCAGTTGAATGATGAAGCCAAGCTAAGCAAGAATTGTAGTGAAATCGCTACATGTTGCATTTTCGCGGTTCAAGTGGCGAAAAAAAGTCTAAGGCACGAATGAGTCATGATTTCGTGACACTTTGGAGAATGAGTCCAAGCAGCAAGAAAACGTAGCGAAATCGTGCCATTTTTGAAGATGTGGGCGAGCAAGATGCAAACGTCACAAAATCATGACAGGAAACAGTAATAGTGGAGAACACAGAGTTGGCGTAGCGAAATCGTGACATAGCGAAACGAAGGTGCTTAAGGTAGAAAATGGTAGCGTTTTCGCGACACACTATTGAAGAAAGACTAAGTGCAAAGAAACATAGTGAAATCGCGACATGGTGGAAGTTGAAGAAACACTAAGGAAAAAATGTTTTTTGTGGCTTAGAAGTAAGACCATACAACATGCAGAAAAGTGGTAGCAAAATCGCGACATGTCAGATTTTCACGATGTAGAAGGGAAGATAGAGCCAAAGATAGAAATTGTAGCGAAATCGCGTAGCATTGTGTTTTCATGGTTAATGGTAGCGAAGGAAATAAAGAAGCTGAATGTGTAGAAAAATCATGACATGTTTGATTTTTGCAAGTTCGAAGCGAAAAAAGCGTACGGAGCAGAAAGACGTGATTTTGCGACCTATCGCGTTTTCGCGACCTGTTGCAGTTTTGCGCCAGAAAGCGGTTCAAACGGCCCGATGAAGTTTCATGAGTTCTGATGATTCAAAATGTCCCAGAATTAAATGTGTTGCTGCTTTTCAATGCAGTCAAGGTAGAAGAACGTGCCCAAGCTACCAGAATTGAAGATTTCCAGTATTCGAAGCTGTTGTTCATGATTTTTCTAACGATTTCAAGCATGTTTCCAAGAACAACAATTTAATGAAGGCGACCGACTCTTTCTTATGGCATTTAATTTCTGATTGTTCCGAGGCTGTTTAAAGGATATCATTTCCTTGTTTTCATTGCATAATTTGTAGATCTCGAGGAGGTCCGTCGTAAGTTTTAAATGCTGCAAAGAGGCAAGACCTCTATATAAATCAATGTAAATCTCAAGAGCAAGTATCGAGAGTTTGAGAGATACTTCTGCTGAAAGCTTTTCAAGTACTTTGCATGAATATAAGACATTCGGTTCTCTGGTTTCGCAAGCGATTTTCTGTATATTGTCCCTTCTATATTCTGCATTCCTAATTTGTGCTCGCATTTCTTATTTGCTGCTTAGTTTTAATTCTGTATTGAGTTTTAACATTTGCTAGTAAGGGAGTGAGTTCTAGAATGTTATTTTGGAGGTCATCTGCGCAAGGTTGTGAGTGGATCATGTCATTGTATTCTGTTATTTGCTGTTTGCATACTTAGAGTTATCTGCTGTTATTCTTTCCCGATCAGATAAATTCGGCCTACGACCATATTTCCTGTTTCTTTCTGCATCTTTACAATTCCTTTCCTGTAACTTTGATCTAAAAAAAACTTAGAATAGTAAGGGAACCAACCCACTCTGGAGATTGGTCTGGGAGACATTTCTTTCTCCCAGCCTTTCAATGTTGGCCGAGTCTAGGGTGCTTAGTTTTAGAAAATCCTTTCCTGTGGCAGATTCGTGACCAACACAACCTCATCCATACGAATCATGTAGTCACTAATATTTTCATCATCATTCATCTTGAGTTGTTCAAACATACCTTTGAAGTGTCCCAACTTGGCCTTTCTGACATTTGTATCATCTGTATGAACCACCTTCAACTGTTTTCACATTTCACTAGCTGTCTTGTAGTGAATCACTTTGGTGAGATATGCTTTTTGTAAGACTTTCAGGATTGCATTAATTGCTTTTGAATTGCTGTGATGTAGGAGCCTTTCTTATTTATTATTAGGACCATGTTCAGGAATAGTGTACTCATCTTCAATCACTTCCCAAACCTCATTCCCAAGTGCCATTAGATGAACCTTCATCCTTGCACTCCAAAGACCAAAATCCGACCCATCAAGAATAGGTGTTTGCATTGCCACTTGAATGATCCATTGTGTTCTTTACTAGCTTTTCTTTCAAGCTGTTAAAATTTCCAAATGCACCTGCTCTGATACCAATTGAAGAACACAAGCTATACTGAGAGGGGGGGGTGAACAATATAAGACCTCTTTTTACTTTTTCCATTATACTTCAAAACAATAAAGCGATATACCCAAAGAAATATCAAAGAAATGCATAATATCATCCACAAAGTGACACCAATTTTAACGTGGTTCACCCAGAATGGCTGGGCTACGTCCACAAAACTTTTCTCTAAAAGTTATCTCAAAGTTCTTGGGGAATCCTTCCCAATTACAATGTTTATGAGCCTCGGACCAAATGAGATACCTTCCCCTAATCAGAATTTATGAGCCTCTACTCAAAGGAGATACCTTCCCCTAATCAAAATTTATGAGCCTTTGCTCAAAGGAGATACCTTCCCCTCTGCTCTGGAAATGATCCCTCAGAAGATCAACTGCCTCTACATCTTGCCAGCATGTGGAACTCCTTTCCACCGAAGACCTCCTGTCCTCAATGCTTAGCCTAAGAGACCTCTGCATTCTATTATCACGTCCACAACAGCTTAGCAACCTGTACCAAACATAGTCAGTCGGTCTAGTACAAGTCTTCCTCTGTTTGTAAGATCTGTCCAACTCTTGAAAAAATCAATCCTCTGCATACAAGCCTTCTCAAAGACTTACCAAATCTATCCTCAGGTTCTTCTCATAGAACTAGTGCATCTCTATCCTCAAGTTCTCTAATAGAACTATCAAACTTAGCTCACAAGTCCTCTGCTAGGACCTGTCCAAATTTGCTCACAAGTCCCCATCGAAACCTGTCCAAAACTGTTCACAAGTCCCCATGGAACCTGTCCAAAAACTGTTCACAATTCCCCATCGGAACCTGTCCAAAAACTGCTCACAAGTCCCCACCAAAACCTGTCCAAAAACTCAGCAATCTCACCAAGAAAACTTTCTTAGTAGGAAATCACAAAGTGAATTGTTAGAGACCCAATGTGATTTGTCAACCTCATAGAAGCATAAAGAGAATTGTTAGAGACTCAATATGTTCTATACTCAACTCCCAATCTCAAAATTCAACTAAAATCAACTTAGCTCAAACTCAATCTCAAATCTGAAAACTCAACTCAATATCTAAAATGGATAGGATAGAATGCTTTCTTTCAAGAACATGAAAACCCCAAAAATTGCCTGTTGTAATCACAATGACACTGAGAGGGGGGGTGAATCAGTGTGATCTTTAAAAATTCTAAAACATATAGTTTTAGATTCAGTAGCAGTTTAAACTGATAAAAGAAATATCAAAATGCAGCAAAAAAGCATGACACACAACACAATAATTTAACGAGGTTCACCAATGTGGCTACTCCTCAAAATGACTGCTTGGACTACCATCCAAATCCAGCCAATGCAAAGCTACAACTTTACAATATCTTTTACCAGCACCAACTGGAAGGAGCACCAACCCCTTTGCTTTATTTGTTTTAGGCAGAATGGAGCACCGATTCCTAATTTACCAGCACCTACTGGAAAGAGGCACCAACCCCTTATGCCAAGTTACAACTTGGAAGACAATAATAAAAATTATAGAATAAAACTTTCACCTCATTTCTCACAGTCTACTATTTTTTTGCATTCTGCTGCTTCTGTGCAAAACGATTCGCACTATCCGACTGCTTCTCTGTACTTCTTCTCACTCTCTGTTGTAATTAGATGATCGATCACTTCTACAGTCTGCGCACTATCACTTCAGACTTAGAACACAACCTCTGCACATCACGCTCTTAATTCATGAAGATTCGATATGCACACTTCACTTCGTCACAGTAGAAATATCACTTCAGCCTTAGCTCCAATCGAAATGACTCACTCTCTACGCACTGCAAATTTTGCATACACACGTTATCTTCGCACTCCTCACCTCCATCTTGAATTAGCCCTCCTTTTATAGAAGAAATCTTCAAGATCAATATTGAGACTATAGTCGGCTTAAACCCTAAAGAGCGTCGGCTGTCAAACCCTTATGAATATTGACTTCAAACCCTAATGAATGTCGGCTTAAAACCCTAATGATTGTCGGCTTCAAACCCTAATGAATGTTGGCTTTAAACCCTAATGAATGTCGACTTCAAACCCTAAAGAATGTCGACTTCAAACCCTAAAGAATGTCGGCTTCAAAAGTCTATCTGGTTCTACGGCTTTCCTCTTGAAACTCCAACATGTCGTGATATCGTGACACCTTTTACATCCGTACGCCTTCTTGTCATGAAATCACGACACTTTGATCTTTTGCTGACGTCATTCTTAATCTTGTCGCAAAATCGTGACGCTTTCGACTTTCAGAGGCTTTTCTTGCAACATGTCTCAAAATCGTGACACTTTCAGCTTTTGCTGATGTCATCCTCATCTTTGTCATGAAATCGTGATGCTTTCAACTTCCTAAGGCTTTTCTTGCAACTTGTCACAAAATCATGACACTTTTAGCTTTTGCTGATGTCATCCTCATCTTTGTCGCGAAATCGTGACGCTTTTGGCTTCCTAAGGCTTTTCTTGCAACTTGTCATGAAATTGTGACACTTTTAGATTTTACTGACGTCATCCTCATCTTTGTCACGGAATCACGATGCTTTCAGCTTTCGTACAGTCCTAGCTTCATGCAGTAGCGAAATCGCTACAATATTGTGCCTTGTGCTTCCAACTTTGCTTCCACTGAAATTATGACTTGCAAGGAAATCACTACACTTTTGTGCCTTGTACTTTTGACTTGTAGCATAATCACTACATCTTTGAGTTCTACACTTTTGACTTGTAGCAAAATTGCTACACCTTTGTGTTGTGCTTTTTCAACTCGTAGCGAAATCGCTACACCTTTGTTTTGTGCAATTTTGACCCGTAGCGAAATCGCTACAGCTTTTCAACTCAACGCTTTCTCCTTGCTTCGGCTAGCGAAATTTCGACATGTAGTGAAATCGCTACAACTTTTCCACTTAACACTTTCTCCTTGCTTCGGCCAGTGAAATTTTGACATGTAGCGAAATTGCTACAACTTTTCCACTTAACGCTTTCTCCTTGCTTCGGCCAATGAAAAATCAACATGTAGCGAAATCGCTACAGTTTCTTGACTTGGCTTCTTGGCCTCCAACATGTTGTGAAATCACGACAATTTGCCTTGCGTCTTCTCTTTCCTCCGACTTGTCATGAAATCATGACATTTTCGACTGCGCCTTCTCTCTCATTCGACTTGTCGCAAAATCATGACATTTTCGACTGCGCCTTCTCTCTCCTCCTACTTGTCACGAAATCGCGATAGAAAACATGTCGCGATATCGCAAAAAATTTGAGATGTTTTGCTGTTGCTTTTCTACCAAACCACAACTCATAAGGTGTTTTGCATTCATGAGTTCTTAACATATATCTGTTTTGAATGTATACTGTAGTGTGAATCGCTTCTTTCCGTAATCTATCTCGCTATTTTGTTTTCTGCCAGCATGGTGCATGCCATTTCCTATATAGTTCTGTTCTTTCTTTCTACTACACCATTCTGCTGGGGAGTTCTAGCTGCTGCATATTGTCTCCTGATACCATAGTTTTTGTAGTATTCTGTAAATTCATTCGAAATGAATTCTCCTCCTCTGTCTGATCGTATGCATTTGACCCTTTTTCCTGTTTCATTTTCAACTAGCTATTTGAAAGTTTTGAACATTTCAAAAGCTTCTATTTTTTCTTTTAAGAAGAATATCCATGTCATTTTGGAATAATCATCGATACACAACATAAAGTATTTGTCACCATTTATGCTTTGAGTTCTCATGGGTCCACATAAGTCTGTATGAATGAGTTCCAAAGGCCTGCTAGTGTGGTATTCTTTTGTTTTAAATGAAACTCTGGTTTGACAAAAACTGTTTGAAGGTTTCTTAATGGTTGGAATATCTCTCACTACTTGTTTAGAGCTGATTTTCACCAAATTATCAAAACTTATATGTCCAAGCCTCTTATGCCACAACTAGTTCTCTTATTCTTGTCCAATAAAGCATATACCTTCTGAAGATTCTGAGAGTGTGTATAGGTTGCCAAATGTCCTTGAGCCGGTTGCTATTAATTTTCTATTGTTTATTTTTCTGACTTCACAACCCTACTTTTTGAAAACTACTTCATGTCCTTTATCACAGATTTGACTCACACTTAACAGGTTATGTTTCAAACCATCCACAAATAAAACTTCTTCTGACTTGATTTTCCCTTCACTAATTTTGACAGATCCTTTACCTATTATTTTGGCTCCATCATTATTGCCAAACTTCACAGAACCACCCTCATATTTCTATAGTTTTTCAAATTTCTGTTTATCACCTATCATATGACTTGAGCAACCACTGTCAAGGATCCACGATACACATTTATTCTGAGCTCTAAAAGCTGTTTGCACTATTAAAGATTCCTGTTCTTTCCTAAGCTGTTCTTTTTGTTTCCATTCTATTTTAACTGTGGTGTTGGGTTCTAGCTTGGATTTCCCCTTTTTAGAATCTTGCACATATCCTTCAGAAGAAATTCTATTTTGTTTTGCCCTATATGGTTGAATTCTTCTTTTTTGAGATTGATTTGAAACAGAAATACTACGACAGTTTCTAGCAATATGCCCAAAGTTGTGACAATTAAAGCATTCTCCTGCATAACTCATTAGAGGAGCAAAAGCATTTCTACTAGTGAAACTTCTTGGACCTATATTGTACTTGCAATCAACAATTTTATGCCCATAACCATTACATTTAAAACAGAAACCATAGAAATAATGATTGAACCTAAAAGATGGTTTTTGCCAAGTTGTTGCAGGAGCCTTAGATCTTCTTTTCTTTTGATGTGTGACCTTGGTAAAGCCATCATTGTCAATTCCTATTTCAAGACTGGCATTACTACTTTCTTTTGCCTGATTTGTTTTTCTTTCAACAACCTGTTTCTTGTCTTTACCTTTTTCATATTCAACATTGCTTGCCTTTTGCTTGTTTGATGATTCTCCTTCAGTAAATCCCAGACCGAATTTGATACCTGCGGGTCTTTGATCGCTTAGAATTTTGTCCAGTTTCATCGAAATTTCTTCACGCTTGAAATGACAACTAATTTTTTGATCCAACTCTTGTATCTGTATTCGAAGACCAACATTTTCTTCTTCCAATTTGCAACAGTAATCTATCTTCATGGTTACCTGTACTTTAAGATCTTCGGACATTTTCTTGTATTCTTCTGTCTGCATTTTTAGACTGGTTATAATGTCATTTGCATCCTCAAGCTTTCTTGACAGTTTTTGGTTCTTTCTTTTCTCAGATTTCCATTCCATAAGTGCAGAGACCAACTCACCTTCTAAATCAACTTCAACCTCATCTTTTTCAATAGACACTTTAGAGTTCATACCTTCTCTCTTTCTCGTGTTTTTCGCTTCTTCTGATTGTTCTACTTCAAATGCCATAAAGAGAGCCTCACCTATTCCTTCTTCGAAATCTTCACTAGAGCTGTCCTCTGAAGAATCTACATTTTGTGAGATAAAACTTTTCTTTTTGAAATTGCCTTTTTTGAAGTTTGATTTCTTCTTCCAGTTACCTCTTTCTTGGTGCGAAGCTTCCTCACCCTGGTTCTTTTCATTGAGTGGGCATTTTGTCGCAAAGTGCCCAATGCCTCCGCAGTTGAAGCATTTAAATGGTAGTTTTGCTCTGTACTTTCCTTTTCCCTTTCTCAGTTTTTTGACAAAATTTGCTTCCATTTCATCTGATACATCCGTACGCCTTCTTGCCCTCACTGTCGTGAAATCGTGACTCTTTTGCCCTTTGAAAGCTTTGCCATCGTTCTTGTTGCGAAATTGCGACACTTTGATCTTTTGCTGATGTCATTCTTAATCTTGTCGCAAAATCGTGATGCTTTCGGCTTCCAGAGGCTTTTCTTGCAACATGTCATGAAATCGTGACACTTTTAGCTTTTGCTGACGTCATCCTCATCTTTGTCACGAAATCGTGACACTTCCGGCTTCCTGAGGCTTTTCTTGCAACTTGTCGCGAAATCGTGACACTTTCAGCTTTTGCTGACGTCATCCTCATCTTTGTCGCGAAATCGCAATGCTTCCGACTTCCTGAGGCTTTTCTTGCAACTTGTGAAATTGCAACACTTTCAGCTTTTGCTGACGTCATCCTCATCTTTGTCGTGAAATCACGACGCTTTCGGCTTCCGTACAATCCTAGATTCATGCAGTAGCGAAATCGCTACAATATTGTGCCTTGTGCATCCAACTTTGCTTCTGCCCAAAATTATGACTTGTAAGGAAATCACTACACTTTTGTGCCTTGTACTTTTGACTTGTAGCATAATCGCTACATCTTTGAGTTCTACACTTTTGACTTGTAGCGAAATCGCTACACCTTTGTGTTGTGCTTTTTCAACTCGTAGCGAAATCGCTACACCTTTGTTTTGTGCAATTTTGACCCGTAGCAAAATCGCTACAGCTTTTCAACTCAACGCTTTCTCCTTGCTTCGGCCAGCGAAATTTTGACATGTAGCAAAATCGCTACAACTTTTCCACTTAACGCTTTCTCCTTGCTTCGGCCAGTGAAATTTCGACATGTAGCGAAATCGCTACAACTTTTCCACTTAACGCTTTCTCCTTGCTTCGGCCAATGAAAAATCAAAATGTAGCGAAATCACTATAGTTTCTCGACTTAGCTTCTTGGCCTCCAACATGTCGCAAAATCACGACAGTTTTCCTTGCGCCTTCTCTTTCCTCTGACTTGTCGTGAAATCGTGACATTTTCGACTGTGCCTTCTCTCTCCTCCGACTTGTCGCGAAATCGTGACATTTTCGACTGCACCTTCTCTCTCCTCCGACTTGTGAAATCACGACAGAAAACATGTCGCGATATCGTGACAATTTTCTAACTTGTCTTTTTCTTTGAATTTTTGAAACTGGGTCATCTTTGTTTTCCAAGAAACTTCTGTCCTCTGCATCTGAATGACTCCTACACTGTCTGTCCACTGCATCATTGGATCTAACTGCCTGTGTTGACAACAATGACAAACTTCTTGCAACACCTTGCTCAACATTGCCAACTATGCAAAGAATCACATAACAATGATACTCATGTTCTTTTCACCATCAATTAGGGCTTCAACAACAATGCTCATCAACCAAGGTTCAATCAACACCATTTAACTCAAAACACAACCTTGAAGCATTTCACAATCAACATCAGAAAAGGAAACAAGTAGAAATTATTTTCTCTCCAACATTGTTTGAACAAAAAACATCCACCAACTCAAATCTCAATAGCACAAAACAACTTTTCAAATCATCAACAAAGGAGTAAGCCCAACACTTTAACCAAGTAAAGAATAGCTTGATTATTAACCAATTTAATGAAAGCTAATGTCAATCTCAAAGCTGCCCACTTAAGGTTTCACAACTTCACACAAGAAGCAATTCTAACCTTAAAACATCATGCTTTCATTTCCATAATCAATCAAAAACACTCTCAACATTACAAGAAATATTTATCCCTTATACACCTTATTTCTCCCTTATAGTCTTATCAACAATAAATTTTATCTCTCATAAGAATGCAATAAGATAATGCAAACAACACTTTCAAAAGAATATTTTATCAAAATAAAGCAAGCTTCAAACTCCTTATAACTCCTAAGCTATTTTTCTCTCTACTAAACTTCCTCCATCTGCAAAATACACTAGCAAAAATCAATTTCAAAAATACCTTTCCCAACATCAAAAATTGTGCTATGGAGAAATTGCACACGAACTCTAACACCACCTGCTGCGTCCACTTCAATGAAGAAAAACCCTTTCGTGTTATTTGAATGTGGAACCTCCTGTTCGGGTAGCTCGCCAACAACCTAGCCGCTATCGGTGCGCCAAAGGCGTCCGATGAGGTTTGAACCTCACTCTGTTTCCCTTGTACCTTCTGTGCCAGGGCTAAAATAAACAACATGCCTCCCTATCTTCTGACACGAACGACGACGACGAAACCTTACGACGGATACAAAAATGAACGACGGATATCCGAATAGCGGATCACAAAATCACAACGAGGAAGAAATCGAACATCAGATCGCGAATACACAACGAGCAAAATTTTTTGAAAATGCGGATGAGATCATCTTTGATCTTCATCGTGGGAGATTTATATGCATATTTCTCATAAACTCTTGATGTCGGCGAGGAGTTTAACACGTCGGCGGAGGTCTTGGCTAGCACCCACAAACTTAGAACATAGCGCCATCAAAGTTAAGACATTTGCGCCATGGGTTAGGAGAACCCAATGCAAAAAAATATTTATTTAAAAATAATTAAAAGGAACCTTACGAAGGTTTTTAATTATTTAAATAAATACTTCCTCTTGGACCCAAATGCATTAAACTAATGCATCCACTTGTAATATTTAAACCTGCAAACTTGGGGTTTACAAAAGACCTTTGAAACTGTCATGCCGTAACCTTCATCAAAACAAGTTATTTGACATCAAATAAAATTCCTTCAAGAGCTTCTTGACATCAATGACAACTTATACACTTGAGCAAAGGCAATGTACCCAAAGTACCCAAAATTGCCAACAATCTCCCCCTTTGTCATTGATGGCAAACCTTTACTGAAAACACTTCTCAAGAGCCAAAATTGAAACCAATTGTGCTAACAACTGACAAACTGTGCCCACAACTAAGAATCTTCCTTTGAAGTTTTTCTCCCCCTGACTTGAAGCTCTCCTTTTCACTTTGAAGTTTTCCCCCTTACTCATATCTCTCCCCCTTTGTCATCAATGGCAAAGGGTCACCCTTGGGGCTTAGGACTAAGAATGAGCCTCTTAGCTTAGTCCCTCCCACACCTCCTTATGAGGTGATTAATTTTTGGGTGGGAGTAAAACTCCCATTAGGCACTGATCATCATCAACGTCTATAACTTCCTTGCTGGGCCTTCTCTTGAACTCTTTACCCATATTCCTGTTCTTGTTCTTGTTCTCATCCCTATTCTTGTCCATGCCTTGATCCTTGGACCTGATCATGCCACTGCTCCTATTCTTGTATTCTAGAATTTCAACTCTACACTGTCTGATTATGTGACCTTCATTGTTGCACTTGAAACACTTGACGATGTTGTTTCTCTGAGATAAACCTGATCTTTGAATCCACCAGTTTTGACCAAACCAGTTCTGACCAAACCTATTCTGACTAAACCTGTTCCTATTATTTTCCTTGCAATAAACTGCCTTGTGCCCAAACTATTGACAAGAGTAGCAATACCCTTGAAAGTAACTAGCACTTCTAAAATTATCATTTACCTTCTTCACTTGAGCCATGCAATGTGAAGCCATGTGTCTGAACCTGTGACAAGCAAAACATCTGCATTGAAACTTTCCTTTATTTGACCTCTTAAGTTCTGAAAACTTCTTCTTCTCATTCTAAATTCTATTTTCTGTTTTTGTGCATCTATCATTCAAGGACTGCTTTTCTGAAATACTTTCCTCATCATAACTCTCTTCCTTTTGGAGTCTCTTACTAGACTCTCCAACTTGTTCCTTGTGTGGCTTAACAAAACCAAGGCCTGTTTTATCTGTTGTCTTTCTTTGACCTTTGATGAGTGACTTAACCTTTTTGGAGCTATCTTGGAACCTATAAAGCTTATCTTTGTACTCTTTAGTTTTCTCTTTCAAAGAAGCCATTTTCTGTTCTAACTCACTATACTCAAGAACCTTAGTGTAGCACCCTAAAATTGGCGCAGTGAAATTGTAATAATTACATTCACCCTAGTAAATAATTCAAATTCAAATTTTAACCTCCCAAACCGCCCGTTAACCGTCGGGTAATCCGTTTCCCCCTTTTTCGTGCCATTTTTAGAGGTTGTTTTGACCGTTTGACGATATCGTCGCCGATCAGACGATATCGCCCTAGATCTGATGATTTCGTCTGGGCTAGGACGTCCAGACGATCTTGTCCCTAAACTGATTTTGCATAATTAGCTTCTGTTCCAACGGGCCTCTAATCCGGGCAGAAGCGTGTCTGCGTCGTTAGAGACCCTCCCCCGTTGGAGATCTCCCAAATAGGGATGATCTCCAACCTCCTAACCTCCCTCCTAAGCCTATTTAATCCTAAGCCCTTCCCTTAGCACCCCCTGGCTGATAATTCCTGTAACCCGACTTCATACACGTTAAAACATCCTAAGTTTCTATTTTGCATTAGTTCTATACAATTTTGTTGCAGGTACCCTACCGTTTTTCAGCCGGAGCAAGCTTACATCGTCGTCGACGATCCTGTTCAGATCGGAGGCGATCCTGACGAATCAGAGACGATTTCGTACCAATGCGAGACGATTTCGACTGCAGTCAACATTGAGGCAATCAGTGCCTGAAGTTTGCATTTCTTTATCTCTTTTTTTGCTGTTTTATGCTGTAATTAGTTACTGTATTTGTTATTTTATGTTATTCTGCATTTTGGAGTTCACCCATATAGCTTTAAATGCATAATTAAGTCATAATTATTATGAAATCAGCATAATGCATGCATGTTTCTATTTTCAAGTTTCAGTTTGATATTATTGCTGTCATTTTACACTATTTCCCTCTGTTAGAATAGTTGCATTTTCTGTGTTTTGCACCTATTTCTCTGTTTTGCAGGTCTCTGATGAATTCGTCTGACGAATTCGTCAGATCTCAGACGATCTTGTCTGATCTCAGATGATTCTGTCGAATTCCAGGCGATCCTGACTGCTTCAAGAATCAGAATCTTCATCAGACATCCGGATCAGGTATTTTTCTTGTAATATTCTTTAAATTCTCTGTTTTTCTGTCCTATTCTATTTTTTGTATTCATTTAATCTGCATCTTCATATAGAATAGCTTAGACGCATTTTGGCCAAACCTAGGATATGAATGCTTAAAGCTAAAACGAACACATAAAACACATTCCCAACCTAGGCGTGGAAACTGCCATTGAATGTTTCCTGGTGAACCCACCATCCATCGAAAAATCACCAATAATACACCTCCCTTGAGAGGCGGGACCTTCGCAAGTCCTCTCAGTCCGAGGTACCACGCCATCCTTTTCACATCCCCCTTCCGGGCACGGATCCTATAGCCTGAAGGTAAGGGTGTGAAAAATTTGGAGCGATACATTTTGGTGAACCCGACGTGAATGCATTATAAACCTTTTGAAAACAAAACAAAAAAAAATAAAAAAAAAAATAAAACAACAAAAACATAGATGCATTTCAGATCATTTAAATTTTATATCATGTTTAGATGGTAGCTCCTAAGAAAATATTAGCAGTTACTATAAATGTAGAAAACCAATTGGCAGCCATAGAAATCAATTCTGTGCTTAGTGTGCCTGAAACAGATAGAAATCAACTCTTGTGGGACGAACTTGTTAGAAGACTTAGTATCATTTCATCTAGGTCTACACAACTTAAACAAATCAAGAGGCTAGTCCTAGATAGAATCCTGGATCCTCATCAACTTGTCTTTTATCATGAACTTCAGAGAGCCTGCCATAGATGGTTAGCTTATAGGAGAGCTCTTGTATCTTCAAAATTTTTAACTTTCGAGGAATACCTCAAGAACACAGCCATTGTACACCAGTTCCTAGGTCTTGTAGAAGACCAAGAGGTTGTTCTTATGAGATAGGGAAAGATGGAACAGAGTTCCTCGAGCTGTGTTATATCGAGAGTATTGCCACGAGCTTTACTTTTATCAACCAAAATCTGAAATACATGGTATTTCTATAGCTCTTTTCATTAAATTTTTGAAAGAAAACTTTCAATTTGAAGAAGAACACTTCATGACTCCTGAAGAACTTGAGCCCATTAATGACATTTATAAATTGTTTATAGAAAACTAGACTATTACTTTCAGTATTATTTCTTGCATTTATTGTGATTGTTTGTCTTTACAATATTATTTCAAAAACAAAGAAAAACTAAAAACTAAAAAACATAACAAAAACCAAAAAACATTTCATTTTAAAAATTGTAGTAGGTATATAATTGATATATACCTCTTAAACTTGTTGCATATATATATATATATATATATATATATATATATTTGCTGAAATCTAAAATTAAGGCACAATGCCTAAACTTAGGAATGGTAAACAAACTGAAGGAGAAGAAGAAGATTGGTTACAAGATAAAACTAGAGACCCAAATGTACTTCCTGAAGATCCAATTCTGGAAGGAGAAACTCTAGATCAACCAGAAGATGACTTAGGTGAAGATAATGAACAAGAAGGAAGTATTAAAGAGGATGGATCCTCATCCCCTAGAGTAGCTCCAGATGGAACTATTGCTTTTGACAACGTAGATCATTTTCGAAAGTTTCTCAATGATAACATTGATGCCCTTAATGTGGCAGTTCGTATTGATAAAGGGCAAATTAGTGACACTCAAGCAGCCATGGAACATGCGTTTGATGTGCGCACTAACCCCTTGTCTTTCATTGATCAAGAAAGTGATAAGGCTGGACCATCCAATACAGATATGGTCACTATGATGCAAAACATGTCAAAACAACAGGTTACCCAACCTCCTAAGGAACCTGTTATTCAACCTAAAATCATTCCCACACAAAAGAAAACTTCCTTCACTACTTTATTTCGCCAAACTATTGAGCAATATGCTTCAAGTAAACAAAAACCTAAAACGAAGCCAAACACCAATTTTCAACAATCTGGAATACATCATAATACAACTTCAAAATTCCTTCATAACACCTTTCCTACCAACAATTTACACCATAGCAACATAGCATCTAATCTTCATGTCCCTCCATCATATGTTCACAAAACTCATATCAATGCCCTACCGAACCAATATGGTGGGCAAACTAGTAGTCTGGAAGCCATGGTGAAACAGTTAGCTTCGCGTATGGACCAGATAGATCCTTATCGTCCCTCGTACAATTATCGAGAGATCTGTAGTCAACCTTTGGATCCCATAGTTGTAGCTCAACCATACCCTAAGCATTTTCCCATGCCCATCTTGCCTATATATAAAGGAACCGAAGATCCCATAGAGCATCTTCGCATGTTTAGGATAGCATGTCATGATATATCACATGATGACTTGCTATTACTAAAAATGTTCCCGAAAAGTTTAGGTGGAATGGCATTAGAGTGGTACTATCAATTGCCCACTCATTCCTTGAGAAACTTTGAAGAAACAGCTGAATCTTTTGTCCATCAATTTAGTGCCTACATCGAGAGGCATGTAACCATTAAAGATTTATACAACTTAAAACAAGACAAGGATGAATGTTTTGCCGATTTCTTAGCTAGATGGAGGCAATTGACAGGAAAACCGCACTTTGTGCTACCTTACAGGGAAATGTTGGACATTTTTATCAATAATTTACAAGAACAAATATCTTATGAGCTATCAACTGCTACTTTAACTACCTTCGATCAAGCTATAGATTTAGCTCGAAGAGTAGAAGATGCCCTTATTAGGAGAGGCCAACTTAGGAAGAAGGATGATGAGAAAACATCCAAAAATCAGTATAAAAACAAACAAGTTGTTGGTGACGGAGTCACTGACAACAAAAATGTTGCTAATATCAATGCAACGAAGACAACAGAAAAATTCATATTGAAACCTCCTGATAAGCCTCCTCGAGAATTTACTAGATTGAATCAACCCTTATCAACTATTTTACCTCAATTACTCGAAAGAGGTTTGATCCAATTACCAACTATCCGGGAACCTGATCCAACTATACCCGGATACAGAGCTGACTTACACTGTGATTTCCATAGAGGACCTGGACACTCTACCAACGCTTGTAAAAGGTTGAAACATAAAATACAAGATTTGATTGATAATAATGAAATGGAGGTGCAAGCCTTCCAACCTAAACAAAATGCTCCTAATAATACTCAAAAGACCATTCCCCAAAATCAAAATCAAAACGCTAATCAAACATTAGACATATTTCAACACCCTTTACCAAGACATGGTAAAGAGGTAGCCAATCAAATCGAACATCATAATGTTCCTCCTCCTACCCGATATGTAGGAACCATTAGCGGACAATTACCTATTCAGGATCCTCAAATATTTGACACAACCTTATCCCTGGTTACGACCAGGCCCTTACATAATATTCCAACTCCCGATTCTAGTGATATAGAATCAGAAATTGAAAGTGAACTAGACATCACTTCAAACCAATCGAATAGTTCTGAAAATGAATCAGATCCTATTCAACCCATCACAGATGCTATGGTTCCAGAAGAACCATTTCCTAGAAGAGTTACTACTCGACCCTCTTCTAATCAATTCCTCCCGAATGAACAAGCCATAAATGCTAGACCGAGACCAGTTCAACGTCCTCAATATAACATTGTAGGTACCATTGGAGTCGTTACCCGACAACAGGCTCAAAATTCTCAACAAGAACCAAATCAGAATGATGGATCAGTTCCATTTGCTTTGAAAAATCCCAATAAAGGGAATTATGCTCCTAATGTTCAACCTAAACCCCCTTACAATATTAATGAGCAATTATCCAATACTACAACCAAAATTTCCCTTTTGGATTTATTAAGATCTTCTCCCACCCATAGGGATGAGTTGATGCTTACATTAAGCCAAATGATGGTACCTCAAAACATTCAACCTGAAGCTATGGCCAACACTATCATCACTCGAGAGGTTGATTGTATTGACTTTCGGGATAAAGATATCCCACAACATAGTTTACATAAGGACAATCCCTTATACATTACTGCTCTAATTGGAGATGTAGCTATCAAACGAGTCTTGATTGATAATGGCTCATCTCTCAACATTTGCACTTTTGACTTCTACCAAATATTTGGCTTTAGAAGTGATGAAATGAAGAAAACTGATATGATTATCAAAGCTTTTAATGACGAAACACAAGAAACGTGTGGAGTTATTACCATCCCATTGCAAGTTGGTCCTAGAACCCTAGAAACAACCGTGTTTATTGTACATTGCCCAACATCGTACAATATACTTTTGGGTCGCCCTTGGATCAATGCGATGCGAGCGGTCCCATCAACTTTACACCAATGTGTTAAATTCAAATTTAAAAATCAGTTGGTCACTATCCATGGTGACCCTAGACCCTTTGATATGTGTGCTTTGGCAGAACCCGTTGGAGTGCAATTTTGCCCTGCTCTGTCATCCACACATCCTAATTCTTATTTTTCATCTAAAACTGTGAAACACACACCCATAGCTTCACCTATTTCCCCTCCATTAATTTCATCCTCCTACATAGATCAACAATCTTCCAAACAAATCCCTCTAGAACCTCAGAAAGATCTTCAATCTACAACCAATCCTTCATTTTCTATCCCTATAAATTCAAAACCTATAGACCCATCTATCATCCCTTCCACATCTAAAGATATAGGGAATAATCCTTCTACATCTTATGCTCTTTCTGATGAACTTTTACCAGATTTATCCACAACCTTAATATAAAAAAAAATGAATGCTTTCATGCAAGATTCAATTCTTTTAAATAACTTGCCGCCATCTCCTCGTACTTTGGGCCTCCCACAACCTATGGGAAGTACTTACCAAGTTGGGAGTTGTGCCTTCATTTATAAAGGATATGACTGGGGAAGAATCCCTCGGAATATCAAAACTCATCAGGAAGGATACGCTCGGTGTTATTTTACCAATGAATATATTAAAGCTAAACCCATAATGCTTAAAATGGGATATAAAGGGAAAGGTTTGGGACCTTTCCAAAATGGCATGAAAGAACCTTTCGAGGTAGAACCTTGGCCTGCCCGTTGTGGTGTGGGCCTATTTCCTAGTAAGGGTCAACCCTTTCCTTTTGAAGATGATGATCAACTCATATGCTATCAAGATTATTTGGATAGGCATGTTGATTTGCCTCTAAAAAATCAGTCGTTTACATGTAACATGCTATCCATAGCTTACCCTGAAATGATTGTTGACCCCGATGAAGAGTTGGAAGGAGATATCTTCCACGACGTCTCTGTTGAAGAGATGTTACACAATGGATTTTATTTTGATGGTTCTATACCAACTATAGCCCAACTTGAGACCACTAATCCTCAAGATGAATTATCCAAATTAACCTTACAAGAATTACAAGAATTGGGCGTTTCACCCGCCCCACCTAACTTTGAAAGAGATCTACACATGGAGGTAGAAAACGTCATTAAAATTAACATTGGAACTGAGGATAATCCTCACATAATCAATATTGGATCAGAGTTAAGTCAAGAAAAACAAGAACAATACATTGCATTCCTTAAAGAGTATGAAGATGTCTTCGCTTGGACATATGAAGATATGCCAGGTCTAGACCCTTCTGTAGTCATGCATCATCTAGTGGTCCATCCGGATGCTAAACCTGTTAAACAAAAACTTAGAAAAATGCATCCCAAAGTGGCTCTGCTAGTCAAAGGGGAGTTAGAAAAACTCCTGAATGTTGTTTTTATACAAGCTATTGATTATGCTGAATGGATCTCAAATGTAGTTCCAGTTACCAAAAAAGAAGCCACCAAAGTTAGGGTTTGCACAGATTTTAGAGATATTAACGCTGCATGCCCTAAAGATGATTTTCCTCTTCCAAACATGGATCAAATCATTGACTTTACTGCTAGAAGTGGGATGATGTCCTTAATGGATGGATTCTCCGGTTATAATCAGATCAGGATAGCTCCTGAAGATCAGGCTAAAACAGCCTTTATTACCCCCTGGGGTACTTTTTGTTGGAAAGTGATGCCATTTGGCTTAAAGAACGCAGGTGCAACCTATCAACGAGCTATGACTTATATTTTTCATGATATGATGCATGATATCCTACATGATTATGTAGATGATATTATAGCTCGCTCTATTATTGAAGATAATCATTTAGATGATTTGAGAAAAGTTTTTAATCGATTACGAGAATATCTTATTCGATTAAATCCAACAAAATGCATATTCGGAGTTAAGTCCGGTAAACTATTAGGGGTTTTAGTTTCTTTACGTGGTATCGAAATCGACCCTCTCAAGATTGCGGCTATCACTGATATGCCCGCACCTACTAATATATCTGAATTACGAAGTTTACAAGGTAAGCTTCAAGCCATCCGTCGCTTCATCGATAAGCTGGCGGACAAAACCGGTCCCTTTCTTAAACTCCTTAAGAAGGATGTCCCTTTTAATTGGGACGACGAATGTAGAGAAGCTTTTGAACTTCTCAAGCAATACCTCCTTAATCCACCTGTGCTTTCACCACCTAAACCTGATCGCCCATTCCTCCTATATATTTCAGCTTCAGATTCTGCCTTAGGGGCTATGTTAGCTCAGCTTGATGATGACAAGAGAGAACGTGCTAATTATTATATTAGCCGAACCTTCATCAGTTATGAAACCCGATATACAGCATTAGAGAAACTATGTCTAGCAGTCATGTTTGCTACGCAAAAATTATGACATTATATGCTTAGTCAGAAAACTTATGTCATTGCCAAATATGATCCCTTAAGGTATCTCATGAGTCGACCTTATTTATCGGGTCGCACAGCCAAGTGGGTTCTTGCTCTAAGCGAATTTGATCTTACATTCATAGGACAGAAGTCTATTAAGGGTCAAATCATAGCAGATCAATTAGCTGCTGCACCCTTACAGTCTACCCATCCCCTCATCATTGAGTTTCCTGATGAATGCCTTCAATTAGAGGCAGACCATACTGAACAATGGTCCTTATACTTTGATGGAGCCCGATGCATGAGTGGGGCTGGTGCGGGTATTATTTTAATATCCCCGCAAAAACATCTTATTCCTCTGTCCTTCAAATTGACATTTGCTTGCACCAACAATACTGTTGAATATGAAGCTCTAATCCTTGGATTACGAGCTGCCTTAGCGCTAAAAATTAAACATTTGTTAGTTTTTGGTGATTCTCAATTGGTTATAAACCAAATTAATGAAGTTTATCAGACCAGAGATGATAAATTGTGCCCATATAAAGCCTATGTTTTACAACTAATGTCTCTATTTGATCAAGTTACCTTGGAAGCTATTCCTCGAACTTGCAACCGTGCAGCTGATGCTATGGCCGCAGCTGCATCTCTCCTCCCCTTGGAGTTAGATGACGAATATGCCACTATCATTATTCGTCGACTCCAGGAACCCGCTTCAAATAAGTCATGCTTAGAACCTTTGGATGTGTTTCTAATCAATGAAACTACTCCTGAACCTTGGTATACAGATATATTTGATTTTCTCCAAAATGGGACTTTCCTTGCCAATTCTAATAGAAACCAACGTCGGTTATTACGTAGACGAGCAAGTCGATTTGTAATAATTGGCAATACTTTATATAGGAGATCTTTTGAAGGTATCCTATTAAGATGTTTGAATTTAGAAGAATCTAAATTAGCCTTGAGTGAAGCCCACGATGGATCTTGTGGAGGACACTTCAGTGGTAGTGTCATTGCTAAAAAGCTCCTTAGGATAGGATACTTTTGGCCTACCATGGAAAAGGATGCACATGATTATGTGCGCCATTGCGACAAATGTCAAAAACATGCTGACCTTGTCCATGCGCCTGCACAAGAACTACAGGCTATTTCATCTCCTTGGCCCTTTTCAAAATGGGGCTTAGACATTATTGGCAAAATCAATCCTGTGTCATCTGATGGACACAAATTCATCATAACCGCCACTGAGTATTTCACGAAGTGGGTTGAAGCTATGCCTTTAGCTTCCTGCACTGGCACACAAGTCTCTAAATTCATTTTTAATCAAATCATTTGCAGGTTCGAAATTCCTGCAAATCTCATCTCTGACAATGGAACTTGTTTTAAAAATAAAGATGTTAAAAAATTATGCCAAAAATATAAGATTCAACATCGCTGGTCCACTCCCTATTATCCTCAGGGTAATGGTCAAGCAGAAGCATCTAACAAAACCTTAATCAAAATCCTCAAAATATTGGTCAATAAAACTGGCCGTGACTGGCACATTCAGTTATATCCAGCCTTGTGGGCCTATCGAACTAGTGTTCGAACCCCCACGGGAACTTCACCATTTGTTTTGGTTTATGGTGCTCGAAGCCGTTTTTCCATTTGAATTAGAAGTTCCTTCTTTGGCTCTGCTACTTCAAGATACCGAAGTAGGAGATGAATATCGAGTCGGCAGACTCAATCAGCTGGAACTCCTAGATGAAAAATGCATCAATGCTTTGGAGCATCTCCGTGCCTACCAAAACAAGCTTAAGAGATCATATGCTAAAAAAGTTCGTCATCGATCCTTTGAGGTCGGCGACCTTGTTTTAAAAGAAAATCAAAAAAATACTAATGCAACTAAGGACCTTAAAGGTAAATTTGAGCCCAACTGGCTTGGACCATACATTATCACTGCTAAATTTGAATCAGGAGCATACAAATTATCTACCTTAGATGGTAAAGAACTTAAAGAACCCATGAATATTTTGCATCTTAAACGTTACTATGTATAAATCTGGTCATTTCATCCTTGTATATATTTGTTTAAAATAATTCAAAATCACTATTTTGTATTTCTTGCAATTTATAAATTCAAAAACACCAAAAACATTCATAATCATCAAAATCTTCAAAAATATTTGTTGTATTTATTTATGGCACTTGTTAATTTTTTGTTCAAAATCAAAAATGAAAAAATCAAAAACAACAATATTCTTGACTCTTTCGAAACCAAAACAATATAAAGAAGAAAGAGAGAGTCAACATTCTCAAACTTCTCAAAAAGTATTTATATATATTTCTTTTTACAAATGTTGCAGTTATAGTTTCAAATTATTTTGGATAAATTAGCATTTATTTGGAATCTCTCACTTTTGCAAACACAAAAATAAATATCTTGATTTTATCTGGCATGATTACTAATCTCTCTTATATCAAAGTCCACAAAATTCAATTAAATAAAGTTTGAGCACGGAGAATTGATCTTGTTATTTACTTAAACCAAGCACATCTTTTCACAATAAAATGATTATATTTGTAATTTTCATGCTTTGCTACATAGTAGAAGTGGTTTCTTGAGCGAAAAGTTTCCCCTGCTATCCTATCATGCACATGGTCTAGAATCTTTGAGAATTGGCAAAAGGACAAGCTCACCCCTACCCAGAATAAAAATCCCTTGCTCTACAGCTAATCTGAGCAAGTATCCCTAGAACAAAAAGAAAAGGCAAAGTTCAAAAAAAAAAAGAAAAAGAAAAAAAATGTTATTTTATATCATTACAGCAATATTTCAAGCATTATCTCAATTATCAAGCAAAAATACAAAAAGAAAAAGAAAGCAAAAGAAAAGAAAAGAAAAGAAAAGAAAGCAAAAGAAAGCAAAAGCAAAAGCAATAAAATCCCTTTCCCTACCCTTTGAAAAGAAAAGAAGGGTTGATGAGCTTGAATCCCTGGAATTCTCAATTATTCGAAAACTGTGAGGTAAGCCCCATAACAGGTGGTTTGTGCCCAACTCGCTTGGCCTTGGGTAACTCCTAGCGTGGCGATATGTCTGTCACATTAGCGACCTTCTTTTGTACAGACCTATGTCTGCTTATGGATTAGCTAGCTCTTGATAATCCGACTTACATAGTAGTCTAGTATGGTTATATGCATCTACATCATGGTTAATGAACACTTATTTGGTTCATTCAAATCACTTGCATCAAAGTATCTTGCTCAAAACTGGTAAATGAACAATGCAATTGCACACACATTTGTATTTGAGAGATTTTGTGTATCATTATGATAAATCAAGATTGGAAATGAACTCACATATGCACATGGGATTCCTTATAAATCTAACTTTTGTCTTCAAAATACTCTGAAATATTTTGCAAATTGTTTGAAATAATTCATTTTCTGCTTTTGTTTGGTATAAAGACAACTACATGCATAATAGAATAATCAAAATTTCTTTCAAAACCATACAATCAAAACATATATATATTATCGACTTTCGCGACGATGGTATAGTTCTAAAACCAAAATTGGAATTTTATGCCTAGCGCAAGTCCTTATCTTCATATTTTCTGTTTATCAAAAAATCAATCATGCAATAAAACTCTTTTTTTTTGGATTTTCGCGATGATGGTATAAGTCTATACCTACATATTCTATGCCTAGCGCAAACCATTGCAACAATTTTTATTCCCCATTTATTTAAAAATCATGAAAACCATATGACTTAAATCATTATGTTACACAAATTATGCTTTTCAAAAGCATGCACATTTTCATTATTTCATGTCATTATGTCAACCTTCAATTTTGCAATGATGGTATAATTCCTAAGGAATTATCCAAAAATTTTATCACACTTAGGAATTTATGCCTAGCAAAAATCATTTTAACATTGTTTCATGCATACTATTTTCATGGAAATCTGAAAAACAAACCATCATCATCATCATTTGCACCATTGCACCAAAGTCTTAAGACAGTCTCTTAAGCACTCTTTTACTTTTTCACAATATTTCTATACTGGGATTAGCTTGACGACCGAGTGAGCGGCGACTCCATGAAATGGTCTATAATAGCGACAATGTCCTTTGAAATTATTGTTAGAAGTCTCTTTTTATCTTTTATCACATTTCATCACAAACAACCAATTTGTTACATCAGATTATTTCATTTAAAATCTTACAAGCATGACATTTAAACCATAATATTTCCAATGACATAATTACATGAATCATCAAGTCAATCACATCAAAACATTAAAAGCATCATAAAAATCACATAATACAAGTCATATGATCAAAAATATCTCATCTATATATATCAACAATATATGTACATCATATCAAAAACCCGGATTGGTATGCCACAATCTACATCTTGGCATACTCAATCCTCTCAATCAAATGTCCTCTGAGCAGTGTCTCGAGAACCCCTCGAGCTCTCAGCCTCATCTCCTCCCCCGCCCTGAGGTGGACGAGGTGGCCCCATCGCAGTATGAGTAGTGCTGTGAGTCCTAGTCCTCGATCGGGACGAAGTCCTCGAGGACCCAATCCTGATAGGGTTAGCAATGTCGGCTGGTAGCTATACCCTCTGACCCTCTAGCACCATCTGGAAGTAGATGCCCTGGTAGAACGCGGTCTGAGCAATCGACCGTGCCAGCTCCTGAGTGCTCGCCCCTCCGCCCCGTGCTCTGAGGCGTGCAACCTCATCTCTGAGCTGTGTAGACTCAGCTCGGTGGCGTGCAGCCTCATCCTGTAGAGTCTACACTTGTGCCTGGAGATGGATATTCTTCGCCCGAAGAGTAGCCATCTCACTACTCTCTCCTGTGTCAACACCCTTGCCCTTATCGGGCGATGGTGGCCTCTCTCTCTATGGAGAAGGGGGTCTCTCCGCCCTCCTCTCCCGCTGTCGTGGCCTCTCCTGAGCCTGTGGCCTCCTCAGCTCTCTCCCGTCGTGACCCTGGGCCGCCTCCATAGCCGCTTGGCGTCGCCTCCCTATCCGATGCACAACTGCATGTATCGGACCCTGAGCCCTCGTCATCCGAGGAGGGCGGATGCCTGCGTACCAGGCATCATAGCCATCGGCTACCCTTGTGTCATCCCCATCCACTGGTTGAATGGGGGCATCGTCCGAGTCCTGACTCCAGAAGCACTGCATGTCTGGAGCCCCGCTCACTGTCGTGTTATCCCGGATAGTCCGAGAAAACTCATAATCCCTGAGAGATGGGATCCCCTACTGTAGACCGAACTGCCTCAAAACTCGGTCGTAGCGATGGAGCTCCACCTCTCCCCTCTCCATCCGTAACCAGCAAACTCGCCTGATGCGAGCTAACTCCTGTCCATCCTCGGCCCACCCTGGGTGCTCTCGCCATGGCCTCCAGGTGATCTGATCTGGGACAAGGTCATCCAGTAGTCTCCGGGACATCGGTAGGTCAATCCACCGTTGTGACCCTCTCTGGAGCCACCAGTAGAAAACTCGGGGCCTCTCCCCGTCAATCCCTGTCAGAGGAAGCCCTATCGGCCTCCGCACTGCAATGTGCTCCCAGCACCAAACCTGTAGGAGCGATGTCATCACTAGACATCGGTCGCCCTTGTACACGACCCCATGTAGGATCCTGTACAACCGACATAGCACAAAACTGCCCCAAGAAAATCTGTAACCATGGTCTCGCATATCGTAGATCACATCTGCTAGCATCCATGGCACCCTGCACCCGCTCTGGTGGCACAACAGAAGTCCACCAACCACTCCAGCTAAAACCTGTGTGAGTCTCGATGCCCTAGGCATCTGACGTAGTGCCTCGATGTTTACTCCGCCCTTCTCTAGGGCGAAGCTCGGGTCACCACACAACCGTCCCATAGCATGGCCCTGATTGGCCGTAGGAGTGATCAACCGTCCTTGTATGGGGATTCTTAGAATCCTCCATACATCCTCCAAAGTGGGAGTCATCTCCCCTGTAGGTAGCCAAAAATAGGAAGAACCCGGATACCATCTCTCTGCTAGGGTGTCAGTAGCCCCATGTCTGTAGACACTTGTGGCATTTCTGCCACATGCCGTAAGCCGGCTTGTGCCACTGATCCCGCTCTGCCTGTGTTAGAGCGGCCAAGTCATCTCTCAACCCTCCATATTTCCATTCCCTGCTCTTTAGCAATCCTCTCTGCAACATAAACAACAAAACAATAACAATCATTAATGAAAACTCAAGTAATTAAAAATGCAAGTTAAAATAAGTTCAATTTTAATCAAATGATGATATCGTCCACTATTGGACGATATCGTCCCCAATTTGAGCACAATCGTCTCCGATTTCGCGAGCCGAAATCGTCCCTAATTTGATGAAATCGTCCCCCTTTCGTCGATTTCGCCCTTAGACGAAATCGGCGAACTTGAGACGATTTCGTCGAAATCGGGACGATTTCGTCCCGACGACGTCGACGGCCCAAAAATGGCCGCGATGCTCAAAAATTAATCAACATTCATCTAAAAAGCATGTAAATTCAAATTAAAGCATTCTAAACTAAGTTTAGACTCTTACCCGTAGCCCGCGTCGGACCTCTGTCGATCTGTGCGTCGTCTCCACCATTTTTGCTTTCAGAGCTCTAAAACCAGAAAAAATGAACAGTAAAAATGAATTAGGGTTTTACCCTATTTTTCTTAATTTTATTCAAAACATAATTAACAACATTTTAAAATTTTTGCTTTTTCGCGTTTTTACCTCAAACGTTCGATTTGGGTAAAAACACGGAGGGGGCACCATAGTAAGCTGTCGTACGATTCGACCAAGAATCGTCGCCTAAAAATGGGAATAATTTTTGCTTTCTCGTAGATCGAGAAGAACTCATCTTTAACGCATTTTCTTCAAAAAATTCGCTAAAGAGGGGGCAAAATGTAGCACCCTAAAATTGGCGCAATGAAATTTTAATAATTACATTCACCCCAGTAAATAATTCAAATTCAAATTTTAACCTCCCAAACCGCCCGTTAACCGTCGGGTAATCCGTTTCCCCCTTTTTCGTGCCATTTTTAGAGGTTGTTTTGACCGTTTGACGATATCGTCGCCGATCAGACGATATCGCCCCAGATCTGACGATTTCGTCTGGACTAGGACGTCCAGACGATCTTGTCCCTAAACTGATTTTGCACAATTAGCTTTTGTTCCAACGGGCCTCTAATCCGGGCAGAAGCGTGTCTGCGCCGTTAGAGACCCTCCCCCATTGGAGATCTCCCAAATAGGGATGATCTCCAACCTCCTAACCTCCCTCCTAAGCCTATTTAATCCTAAGCCCTTCCCTTAGCACCCCCCTGGCTGATAATTCCTGTAACCCGACTTCATACACGTTAAAACATCCTAAGTTTCTATTTTGCATTAGTTCTATACAATTTTGTTGCAGGTACCCTACCGTTTTTCAGCCGGAGCAAGCTTACATCGTCGTCGACGATCCTGTTCAGATCGGAGGTGATCCTGACGAATCAGAGATGATTTCGTACCAATGCGAGATGATTTCGACTGCAGTCAACATTGAGGCAATCAGTGCCTGAAGTTTGCATTTCTTTATCTCTTTTTTTGTTGTTTTATGCTGTAATTAGTTACTGTATTTGTTATTTTATGTTATTCTGCATTTTGGAGTTCACCCATATAGCTTTAAATGCATAATTAAGTCATAATTATTATGAAATCAGCATAATGCATGCATGTTTCTATTTTCAAGTTTCAGTTTGATATTATTGTTGTCATTTTACACTATTTCCCTCTGTTAGAATAGTTGCATTTTCTGTGTTTTGCACCTATTTCTCTGTTTTGCAGGTCTCTGATGAATTCGTCAGATCTCAGACGATCTTGTCTGATCTCAGACGATTCTGTCGAATTCCAGGCGATCCTGACTGCTTCAAGAATCAGAATCTTCATCAGACATCCGGATCAGGTATTTTTCTTGTAATATTCTTTAAATTCTCTATTTTTCTGTCCTATTCTATTTTCTGTATTCATTTAATCTGCATCTTCATATAGAATAGCTTAGACGCATTTTGGCCAAACCTAGGATATGAATGCTTAAAGCTAAAACGAACACATAAAACACATTCCCAACCTAGGCGTGGAAACTGCCATTGAATGTTTCCTGGTGAACCCACCATCCGTCGAAAAATCACCAATAATACACCTCCCTTGAGAGGCGGGACCTTCGCAAGTCCTCTCAGTCCGAGGTACCGCGCCATCCTTTTCACATCCCCCTTTCGGGCACGGATCCTATAGCCTGAAGGTAAGGGTGTGAAAAATTTGGAGCGATACACTTAGACTCTAACTCATCCTTGAGTTCCTGTGTCTTAGCTATAGAGAAGTCAAGACTTTCTATAAGATCATCTCTCTCCATACAACATTCATATAACTTATCCTTGAGTCTAGCATTCTTATTTATTTCCTTTTTCAAAGCACTAAGAGCACTAATAAGTTCACCTTTAAGATCTACTTCTCCTTTCTCTAGATATTCCTCTATTTGTTTGCTTTTTGAATCATCAAAACCTTTTTCAGATTTTTTATCACTAGAGGTGCTACCCTTTTCAAAAACCATACATGCATCTTCCTTATAGTTTTTTGAAGCATCCTCATACATACTATAAACCAAATCATTATTTGTGCAATCATCCTCAAGGTGACCAAAGTTTCCACATTTAAGACATTTCATGATAATGAATCTATGTTTTGGTTCTTCCTCTTTTTTGATATGAACAACATCTCATTTTCATCATCACTTGAAGAACTTTCACTATCACTACTAGAACACTTACTTGCTTTGTCTAGGTAGAAACTCTTCTTGTGCTTGTGAGAATACCTCTTTCCTTGATTGCTATGCTCATCAGAATCCTTGCTCTTAGAATCCTGTTTATCTTCATCACTTTCATTCTTGGGAACAGTACAGTTAGTAGCATAATGACCAAACTTTCCACAATTGAAACATCTTACATTTTTCATACTTTTGTGCTTTCTAGAGAACTTACATTTCTTGCTGTAATATGCCTCTTCATCACTAGAAGACTCATCACTATCTTGAAGCTATTTACCCTTGGATTTCTTTGTAGCCTTGAAAGCTGCCTCTTTCTTGACATCAACCTTCACTTGAGTTCTCAACTCAAATGTTGCAAGTATACTATGGAGCTCATCCTTTTTCAACTTATCCAAATATTTAGCTTCCTCAATAGCAAAAATATTTTCACTAAATCTATTAGGAAGAGATCTTAAAATCTTATCACAAATATCATTTTTAGCAAGCTCAAGACCTAAGTATTTCATGGAGTTAACAACTTCATCCATACGAAGCATGTAGTCACTAATATTTTCATCATCATTCATCTTGAGTTGTTAAAAAATACCATTGAAGTGTCTCAACTTGGCCTTTCTAACATTTGTATCACCTGTATGAACCACCTTCAACTGTTTCCACATTTCACTAGCTATCTTGCAGTGAATCACTTTGGTGAGATCTGCTTCAGTAAGACTTTCAGGATTGCAGTCATTGCTTTTGAATTGTTGTGATGTAGGAGCCTTTCTTCTTTAGTATTAGGACCATGTTTAGGAATAGTGTACTCATCTTCAATCACTTCCCAAACCTCATTCCCAAGTGCCATTAGATGAACCTTCATCCTTGTACTCCAAAGACCAAAATCTGACCCATCAAGAATAGGTGCTGCATTGCCACTTGAATGATCCATTGTGTTATTTACTAGCTTTTCCTTCAAGTCGTTAAACTTTTCGAAGGCACCCGCTCCGATACCAATTGAAGAACATAAGCTTATACTGAGAGGGGGGGTGAATAGTATAAGACCTCTTTTTACTTTTTCCATTATACTTCAAAACAGTAAAGCAATATACCCAAAGCATTATCAAAGAAATGCACAATATCATCCACAAAGTGACACCAATTTTAACGTGGTTCACCTAGAATGGCTGGGCTTCGTCCAAAAAACTTTTCTCTAAAAGTTATCTCAAAGTTCTTGGGGAATCCTTCCCAATTACAATGTTTATGAGCCTCGGACCAAAGGAGATACCTTCCCCCAATCAAAATTTATGAGCCTCTACTCAAAGGAGATACCTTCCCCCAATCAAAATTTATGAGCCTTTGCTCAAAGGAGATACCTTCCCCTCTACTCTGGAAATGATCCCTCAGAAGATCAACTGCCTCTACCTCTTGCCAGCATGTGGAACTCCTTTCCATCGAAGACATCCTGTCCTCAATGCTTAGCCTAAGAGACCTCTGCCTTCTATGATCACGTCCACAATAACTTAGCAACCTATACCAAACATAGTCAGTCGATCTAGTAAAAGTCTTCCTCTGTCTGTTAGATCTGTCCAACTCTTGAACAAATCAATCCTCTACTTACAAGCCTTCTCAAAGACTTGCCAAATCTGTCCTCAGGTTCTTCTCATAGAACTAGTGCATCTCTATCCTCAAGTTCTCTGATAGAACTATCAAACTCAGCTCACAAGTCCTCTGCTAGGACCTATCCAAATATGCTCATAAGTCCCCACCGAAACCTGTCTAAAACTGCTCACAAGTCCCCACAAAACCTGTCCAAAAACTGCTCACAAGTCCCCACCGGAACCTGTCCAAAAACTGCTCATAAGTCCCCACCGAAACCTATCCAAAAACTCAGCAATCTCACCAAGAAAACTTTCTTAGTAGGAAATCACAAAGTAAATTTTTAGAGACCCAATGTGATTTGTCAACCTCATAGAAGCATAAAGAGAATTGTTAGAGACTCAATATGTTCTATACTCAACTCCCAATCTCAAAATTCAACTCAAATCAACTCAGCTCAAACTCAATCTCAAATCTGAAAACTCAACTCAATATCTGAAATGGATAGGATAGAATGCTTTCTTTCAAGAACATGAAAACCCCAACAATTGCCAACTATGCAAAGAATCACATAACAATGATACTCATGTTCTTTTCACCATCAATTAGGGCTTCAACAACAATGCTCATCAACCAAGGTTCAATCAACACCATTTAACTCAAAACACAACCTTGAAGCATTTCACAATCAACATCAAAAAAGGAAACAAGTAGAACTCCTTTTCTCTCCAACATTGTTTGAACAAAAAGCATCCACCAACTCAAATCTCAATAGCACAAAACAACTTTTCAAATCATCAACAAAGGAGTAAGCCCAACACTTTAACCAAGTAAAGAATAGCTTGATTATTAACCAATTTAATGAAAGCTAATGTCAATCTCAAAGCTGCCCACTTAAGGTTTCACAACTTCACACAAGAAGCAATTCTAACCTTAAAACATCATGCTTTCATTTCCATAATCAATCAAAAACACTCTCAACATTACAAGAAATATTTATCCCTTATACAACTTATTTATCCCTTATAGTCTTATCAACAATAAATTTTATCTCTCATAAGAATGCAATAAGATAATGCAAACAACACTTTCAAAATAATCTTTTATAAAAATAAAGCAAGCTTCAAACTCCTTATAACTCCTAAGCTGTTTTTCTCTCTAATAAACTTCCTCCATCCGCAAAATACACTAGCAAAAATCAATTTCAAAAATACCTTTGCCAACACCAAAAATCATGCTATGGAGAAATTGTGCATGAACTCTAACACCACCCGCTGCGTCCACTTCAACGAAGAAAAACCCTTTCGCATTATTCGAACACGGAACCTCACATTCGGGTAGCGCGCCAACAGCCTAGCCGCTATCGGTGTGCCAAAGGCGTCCGGTGAGGTTTGAACCTCACTCTGTTTCCCTTCTACCTTCTATGCCAGGGCTAAAATAAACAACAGGCCTCCCTGTCTTCTAACGCGAACGACGACGATGAAACCTTACGACGGATACAAAAATGAACGACGGATATCCGAACAACGGATCACAAAATCACAACGAGGAAGAAATCGAACATCAAATCGTGAATTCACAACGAGCAACACTTTTTGAAAATGCGGATGGGATCATCTTTGATCTTCATCGTGGGAGATATTGTTGGCAATTTTGGGTACCTTGAGTACATTGCCTTTGCTCAAGTATAGTTGTTGTCATTGATGTCAAAGGAGCTCTTGGTAGTTGTTGTCTTTGATGTCAAGGAGTTCTTGAAGCAATTTGATTTGTTGTCTAAGTATGTGTTTTGATGAAGGTTTCAGCTGGTCAGTAAGTCTCCAAGAAAATCAGAGTAGCCCAGTTGCAAAAGATCAAGAAAAAGATAAGTTAGAAAAAGTTTGCAGGTGGCTGGAAAAACTGTCGTGATTTCGTGACATGTTTTAGGAGAGAGAAAGTTCTGGCAAAACTGTCGCGATTTCGCGACATGCTGGAAGGCAGAGGCAAAGCTGGCAAAACTGTCATGATTTCGCGACATGTTTTAGGAGAGAGAAAGTTTGGGCAAATCTGTCATGATTTCGCGACATGCTGGAAGGCAGAGGCAAAGTAGGCAAAAGTGTCACGATTTCGTGACAAGTTTCAATGAAGTTGTACGGATGTAGAAAGTGTCACGATTTCATGACAAGTTGAGTTGGCAGTGTTGAGTTGCAGAAAGTGTCACGATTTCGTGATAGGTTTCAAAGAAGTTGTACGGATGCAGAAAGTGTCACGATTTCATGACAGGTTGAGTTGGCAGCTTGCAGGTGGTGAAAGCGTCACGATTTCGTGACATGTTCCAGTTTCATGAGCAGTTGGTAGAAAAGAGCTTAAGGCAGCGAAAGCGTCGTGATTTCGTGACATGTTCCATTTTCGCTAGTGCAAACCGAGAAAAGGTTGAAGAAGCAAGAAGTGTCATGATTTCGTGACAAAGTTGCAGATGACGTCAGCAAGAGGCAAAGGTGTCACGATTTCATGACAGAAGCTGAGAAGAAGGCTTTGGAGTCTAAAGCGTCATGATTTCACAACAGAGTTGCTGATGACGTCAGCAAAAGCAGATGTGTCACGATTTCATGACAAGAGCAGAGAGTAAGGCCTTGCAGACTAAAGCGTCATGATTTCGTGACAAGAATCATGATGACGTCAGCAAAGTCAGAAGGCGTAGCGATTTCATGACAACAAACCAAAGAAGGTGCACAACAGGCAGTAGTGTCACGATTTCATGACAGCAAGTAATACAAGGTGTACGACAGACAAAGGCGTAGCGATATCGTGACATGTTTGAGTTTCATGCTAGAAAAGCTATAGAACAACAGAGGCGGTTGAAGCCGACGGAGTTAACCTTTGTCGACGAAGTGTAAGGTTGTGCAGCCGATGATTGTTTTAAGGATTTACAGTCGACTAAGATCAAGAATTTAATCATGAATTATTGCTATAAAAGGAGGACTATTTTCGAGTTTCAAGTATCGAATGTGAGTGTCGAGTTTGCGCAAGTGAAGTCTATTGTGCGCAAAGAGCAGTCGTATCGAATCGATCGAAGTGTGCGTTCAAAGTGCGACTTTCATAGAAGCAGAGTGTAGGAAGAAGTTCGATCGAGGAGAAGCAGACTGTGCGAAGAGGGTGCTGTTGTGGCTGCACATAGGTGCATAAGTTGTTGTGCGATCGAGTGCTACAGTATTTACATAGACTGTGTAAAGAAAGCAGAGTGTGCGAAGACTGTGCTACGGTGGATGTGCAATAGAGCAGAAGCTAAGTTGAGAAGATAGTGCTACTGCATTTTGCAAAGATTGCACTATGTTTTGTAAAAGTTGAGAAGATAGTGTCTTTGTAATTTGAGAAGACTGTGCTGCTGTAGTTGCGCAGACAGTGAAAAGTTATTTTTCAACCAAGTGCAGAAAAGAACAGAGGAAGAGGACAATTGTGGCAGATTGAAGGACTGTGTTTGGTGCAGATAAGAGGACCAACTTTGCAGTGACAGAGTTGAGGACGGAGATCTCCGACCAGAGCAGGGAAGACAGGTGTTTTCTGTGGATAGAGTTCCACTTGCTAAGGGCAAAGGAGATAGAGGTCTTCTAGAGGATCACCAGCAAAGCAGAATTAGGGGAAGGTATCTCCTTTGAGCCGAGGCTCATAAACATTGTAATCGGGAAGGATTCCCAGAGGACTTTGATATAACTTTTAGAGGAAATTTTTATCCGTGGAGTAGCCCACCTTGGGTGAACCACGTTAAAATGGGTTTTCTATGTGTGATGCTTTCTGTCTTGTTTAATTTTATGTTGATGCCACTGCTATCTGAAATTAAAATTATTAAATGGTTAAGTCTTATACTGTTCACCCCCCCCTCTCAGTATAAGTTCATGTTCTTCAATTGGTATCAGAGCAGGTCTCTCCAGAAAAAGCCTAACAGCTTGGAGAAGGATCTAACAGAGGAACATATAAATTCAGAAAAGGTTGAATTCGATCTCAAGAGTGAATTCTTCTTGGCCTTGAGAAAGCTTGAGAAACTCAGGGAAGAGAATTCTGTCCTCAAGCAGCATTGTCAGGAAAAAGAGATAGCAAGATCAGAATTGGCTCAAAGTGTTATAGATTTCAAAATTCTAGTTGAAGAAGGGAAGAAGATTGAACAAGTTCTAACAGAGGTTCTAAAAGGAAAGGTAGCTGATTGTGAGAAACTAGAAGGAGAGATTATGTCTCTTAGAGTGAAGTTAGAACAATCAACTCTCAGACAGAATATTCCGTGTGAAAAGAAGGATGGCATCACCATTCATGAAACAGGGTCTTCAAGCAAGAACAATCTTCACTCTGAAGAGCAATGGATTCCAGTTGATCGCAAAAAGAACAAACTTCCAAGGTATCAAAACAGGTTACATAATACCTTTCATGGATATTGTTTTTCCTGTAAAAAATTTGGTCACATAGCTATGCATTGCAATAAGTCTCTGAAGAGTCATAGTAAGGAAAATGTTAACTCATTTGCACCTCTTATGAATAAAAATATCATGTGTTACAAGTGCAAGAATTTTGGGCATATAGCAAGGATGTGCAGTTTGGATAGATTTAGTCTTGAGTTCTCAAAAAGGAGGAATGAGATAAAATCTAAGTCAATGATAGTTCAAACTGCTTTTCATGCTCAAGACAAAGTAGAAAAATGGTATCTTGATAGTGGTCTGTTCAAAACATATGACTGGTGAAAAAGAAAAATTTTGTCTTTTAAAGAAACAAACAGAGGAACAGTCAGTTTTGGAGATAACAAGTCCGCAAAGATCTGTGGTAAAGGGACTCTTAGTTTGGATGGGAAATCCAAAACAGAAAACGTGCTTTATGTAGAAGGGCTAAGACATAATCTGCTTAGTGTGAGTCAACTTTGTGATCAAGGGCACATAGTATCTTTCTTTTCAGATAGATGTGAGATAAGTAAAGAATTAAATGGAAAACTTATTGCTAGGGCTACAAGGACTCCAAACAATCTTTACATGCCTGAGTGAGATAAAAAGAGAAAAATGCTTTCTAACTCAAGAAGATGAGAGTTGGTTGTGGCATAAAATATTGGGACATTTGAGTTTTGATAATCTGGTCAATATTAGTAACAAGGAAGCAGTTAGAGACTTGCCCAAAATAAAAAGGCCCCAAAACATCATTTGCGGTCCTTGTCAACATGGTAAACAGACCAGAACCAGTTTCAAATCGAAAGGGTATACTTCTTCCAAACCCTTGGATCTTATTCATACTGATTTGTGTGGTCCCACCAGAACTCAGAGCATTCAGGGAGATAGCTATTTCATGTTGTTTATAGATGATTACTCAAGAATGACTTGGGTTACTTTTCTCAAGGAAAAATCTGAAGCTTTTGAAAAATTTAAAGTTTTTAAAGAAATGATTGAAAATGAGACTGACAAGAGAATCAAATGCTTAAGATCAGATAGAGGAGGAGAGTTCACTTCAAATGAATTTGTGGAATACTGTGAACAACACGGAATCAAAAGAGAATATTCAGCAGCAAGAACTCCTCAACAAAATGGAGTAGTTGAAAGAAAAAATAGAACTGTTGAAAATATGGCTAGAGCAATGTTAGATGAGTCAAAACTTTCAGATGGTTTTTGGAGAGAAGCAGTAAATACAACAGTCCACATCATTACCAGGGCTCAACTCAGAGTCAATCATCATAAAACTCCCTATGAGCTGTGGAAAGGAAGACCAGCTACAGTTAAACACTTCAAAGTGTTCGGGAGTAAGTGCTTCATCAGAAGGGAAGATCAAAATCCGGGTAAGTTTGATCCTAGGTGTGATGAGGGAATTTTTCTTGGATATTCCAGCAAAAGTAAGGCCTACAGATGCTTCAACAAAAGAACTCATACAGTTGTAGAGAGCATAAATGTAACAGTAGATGAAAAGACAGGGATAAGAGAACCGATCAAGGAACTCGGTGATGGAATCTGTCAAGAAGAATTCAGAGAAGTGTCAGATGAAGAAGAGGAAAGACAACAATTGCTTCCCAAAACTCCTTCACGGTATGTTCAGAAACATCATCCCAAAGACTTGATCATTGGTGATCCAAATAGCAGGAAAACAAGAAGAAGAGTCATTCCTTCACATGAATCTACGAATGTTTCATTGTTATCTCGGATTGAGCCAAAAAAAATTTAGTGAAGCATGTACGAGATGATTTTTGGGTAAAAGCAATGGATGAAGAGCTAAATCAAATAGAGAAAAGTGAAACCTGGGATTTGGTTCCAAGACCTAAGAACAAGAATGTCATTGGCACAAAATGGGTATTCAGAAATAAACTTAATGAGGATGGAAAGATTGTCAGGAACAAAGCCAGGTTAGTCCATAAAGGGTATGCTCAAGTCGAAGGTGTTGATTTCGAAGAGACGTTTGCGCTTGTTGCTCGTCTTGAAGCGATCAGAATGTTTTTGGCCCTGTCTAGTTTCAAATCTTTCAAAGTGTTTCAAATGGATGTAAAGTCTGCTTTTCTAAATGGGGTGTTGGATGAAGAAGTCTACATAGAACAGCCAGAAGGTGTGTCTCTCTCAAAACAGCCAGACTATGTGTGTAAACTGAAAAAGGCACTGTACGGGTTAAAGCAAGCACCCAGGGCTTGGTACTCAAGACTTGACGGGTATCTTAATGAACAAGGATTCAGGAAAGGCGTGGCAGATAGCAACTTGTACATTAAGAATAAAGGTGATGATATGATTATCATAGTTGTCTATGTCGATGACATTATTTTCGGGGGAAATAATACTCAGATGTGCAAAGTTTTTGCTAACACCATGCAAAAGGAATTCGAGATGTCTATGATTGGAGAGCTGTCATTCTTTTTAGGACTGCAGATTGCGCAATCAAAAAATGGTATATTTCTCTCTCAAGAAAAGTATATCAAAGAGATGTTAAAAAAATTTGGGATGATGGACAGCAAACCCGTATGTACTCCAATGATTACAGGGTGCAATCTGAGTAAGGATGATGAATCTCCAGCAGCAGATCAAAAATTGTACAGATCTATGATTGGCAGTTTACTATACAGTACAGCTACCAGACCGGATATCATGCAGGCCGTTGGATTAGTAGCAAGATTTCAGGCAGCTCCAAAAGAATCTCATGTTGTAGCAGTCAAGAGGATATTCAGATATTTGAAGGGCACTGTGGATTTTGGGCTTTGGTATCCCAAAGGCGATGATTTCACCCTCACAGCCTATACAGATGCAGATTGGGCAGGCAGTATTGATGATAGAAAAAGCACTAGTGGTGGAGCATTCTTTTTGGGAAAGAGTCTGGTTTCTTGGCTGAGTAAGAAACAACCTTCAGTTTCCTTATCTACAGCAGAAGCTGAATACATAGCAGCAGTGGCTGGGTGCACTCAGGTTTTATGGATGAAAACAACCTTGGAGGATTTCAAAGTCAAGCATGAACAACCTATCCCTATTCTTTGTGATAATTCAAGTGCCATAAGTATTTCTAAAAATCCGGTAATGCACTCAAGGACGAAGCACATTTCTATCAAATATCATTTTCTAAGGGAGAAAGTGCAAGAGAAGCAGGTCAAGCTAGAATATGTACCCACTAAAGAGCAGATTGCAGATATCTTCACCAAACCCCTTCCAAGAGATACGTTTGAGTATCTAAGGGAGAAATTGGGAGTTGTACTCTCACCTCAAGATTAATCACCTCATCGAGAGGTGGGGGAGGGACCAAGCCAAGAGGCTCTTTCTTAGTCCCGAGCCCCAAAGGTGACCCTTTGCCATTGATGACAAAGGGGGAGAGATATGAGTAAGGGGGAGTGCTTCAAGTGAAGAGAAGAGCTTCAAGTCAGGGGGAGCAAAAACTTCAAATGCAGATTCTCAGTTGTTGGATCAGTTGGTTCAGTTTTGGCTCTTGAGATATGTTTTTAGTTAAGGGTTGCCATCAATGACAAAGGGGGAGATTGTTGGCAATTTTGGGTACCTTGAGTACATTGCCTTTGCTCAAGTATAGTTGTTGTCATTGATGTCAAAGGAGCTCTTGGTAGTTGTTGTCTTTGATGTCAAGGAGTTCTTGAAGCAATTTGATTTGTTGTCTAAGTATGTGTTTTGATGAAGGTTTCAGATGGTCAGTAAGTCTCCAAGAAAATCAGAGTAGCCCAGTTGCAAAAAGATCAAGAAAAAGATAAGTTAGAAAAAGTATGCAGGCGGCTGGAAAAACTGTCGCGATTTCGCGACATGTTTTAGGAGAGAGAAAGTTCTGGCAAAACTGTCACGATTTCGCGACATGCTGGAAGGCAGAGGCAAAGCTGGCAAAACTGTCGCGATTTCGTGACATGTTTCAGGAGAGAGAAAGTTTAGGCAAATCTGTCACGATTTCGTGACATGCTGGAAGGCAAAGGCAAAGCAGGCAAAAGTGTCACGATTTCGCGACAAGTTTCAATGAAGTTGTACGGATGCAGAAAGTGTCACGATTTCATGACAAGTTGAGTTGGCAGTGTTGAGTTGCAGAAAGTGTCGCGATTTCGTGACAAGTTTCAAAGAAGTTGTACGGATGCAGAAAGTGTCACGATTTCACGACATGTTGAGTTGGCAGCTTGCAAGTGGTGAAAGCGTCACGATTTCGTGACATGTTCCAGTTTTGCGAGCAGTTGGCAGAAAAGAGCTTAAGGCAGCGAAAGCGTCACGATTTCGTGACATGTTCCATTTTCGCTAGTGCAAACCGAGAAAAGGTTGAAGAAGCAAGAAGTGTCATGATTTCATGACAAAGTTGCAGATGACGTCAGCAAGAGGCAAAGGTGTCGCGATTTCATGACAGAAGCTGAGAAGAAGGCTTTGGAGTCTAAAGCGTCACGATTTCATGATAGAGTTGCTGATGACATCAGCAAAAGTAGATGTGTCACGATTTCATGACAAGAGCAGAGAGTAAGGCCTTGCAGACTAAAGCGTCATGATTTCGTGACAAGAATCATGATGACGTCAGCAAAGTCAGAAGGCGTAGCGATTTTGCGACAACAAACCAAAGAAGGCGCACAACAGGCAGTAGTGTCGCGATTTTGTGACAGCAAGTAATACAAGGTGTACGGCAGACAAAGGCGTAGCGATATCGTGACATGTTTGAGTTTCGCGCTAGAAAAGCTACAGAACAGCAGAGGCGGTTGAAGCCGACAGAGTTAACCTTTGTCGACGAAGTGTAAGGTTGTGCAGTCGACGATTGTTTTAAGGATATACAGCCGACTAAGATCAAGAATTTAATCATGAATTATTGCTATAAAAGGAGGACTGTTTTCGAGTTTCAAGTATCGAATGTGAGTGTCGAGTTTGCGCAAGTGAAGTCTGCTGTGCGCAAAGAGCAGTCGTATCGAATCGATCGAAGTGTGCGTTCGAAGTGCGACTTTCGTAGAAGTAGAGTGTAGGAAGAAGTTCGATCGAGGAGAAGCAGACTGTGCGAAGAGGGTGCTGTTGTGGCTGCACATAGGCGCATAAGTTGCTGTGCGATCGAGTGCTGCAGTATTTACACAGACTGTGTAAAGAAAGCAGAGTGTGCGAAGACTACGCTGCGGTGGATGTGCAACGGAGCAGAAGCTAAGTTGAGAAGATAGTGCTCGCATTTTGGAAGATGCACACTGTTTAGAAGTTGAGAAGATAGTGCTGCTGTAATTTGAGAAGACTGTGCTGCTGTAGTTGCGCAGACAGTGAAAAGTTGTTTTCAACCAAGTGCAAAAAAGAACAGAGGAAGAGGACAATTGTGCCAGACCGAAGGACTGTGTTTGGTGCAGATAAGAGGACCAGCTTTGCAGTGACAGAGTTGAGGACAGAGATCTCCAACCGGAGTAGGGAAGACAGGTGTTTTCTATGGATAGAGTTCCACTTGCTAAGGGCAAAGGAGATAGAGGTCTTCTAGAGGATCACCAGCAAAGCAGAATTAGGGGAAGGTATCTCCTTTGAGCCGAGGCTCATAAACATTGTAATCGGGAAGGATTCCTAGAGGACTTTGATATAACTTTTAGAGGAAAGTTTTATCCGTGGAGTAGCCCACCTTGGGTGAACCACGTTAAAATGGGTTTTCTATGTGTGATGCTTTCTGTCTTGTTTAATTTTATGTTGATGCCACTGCTATCTGAAATTAAAATTATTAAATGGTTAAGTCTTATACTGTTCACCCCCCCTCTCAGTATAAGTTCATGTTCTTCAAATTTATATGCATATTTACCATAAACTCTTGATGTCGACGAGGAGTTTAACACGTCGATGGAGGAGTTTAACACGTCGAAGGAGGTCTTGGCTAGCGCCCACAAACTTAGAACATAGCGCCATAAAAGTTAAGACATTTGCGCCATGGGTTAGGAGAACCCAATGCAAACAAATATTTATTTAAAAATAATTAAAAGGAACGTTAACAAGGTTTTTAATTATTTAAATAAATACTTCCTCCTAGACCCAAATGCATTAAACTAATGCATCCACCTGTAATTTTTAAACCTGCAAACTTAGGGTTTACAAAAGACCTTTGAAACTGTCATGCCATAAATTTCATCAAAACAAGTTATTTGACATCAAATCAAATTCCTTCAAGAGCTTCTTGACATCAATGGCAACTTATACACTTGAGCAAAGGCAATGTACCCAAAGTACCCAAAATTGCCAACACATTGTTTTCATTTGAGACAGATATTTGAGAAATATCGGGAGTTTGGTGTTTCCATCAACCCAAAGAAGTCCATTTTTGTGGTAAAGGAAGGTAAGCTCTTGGGACATGTTATTTCAGAGGAAATTTTGGCAATTGATCCATCGAGAGCCGAAGCTTTGAAGAACTATCAATCCCTGCTAATAAGAAAGAGTTGTAGTCTTTCTTCGGGAAAATCAATTTTGTCAGAAAATTTGTTTTCGACTTTGCTCGAGTAGTTAAGCCCATGACTGAGCTATTAAAGAAAGATGCAGAGTTCAAGTGGACAACTCAGAGGAAGAACGCATTTTAGGATATTAAAGACAGAATTGTAAAAGCCCTATGTTGATCAATCTAGACTATTCTAAGGACTTTATTCTATATGTAGTTGGAGAGGATGAAAGCTATGTTGCAGTACTTACATAGGAAGGAGACGATGGGGATGAAAGACCCATTGCTTTCCTTAGCTAGGTTATCTTGCCCCATGAAGAGAAATACAATTTCATTGAGAAGTAGGTCTATGCTGTCATGAAGTCTCTAAAAAAATTCAAGCATTTTGTATCTCAAAGCAAGACGATCATCTATGTCGTTCACCCCGATGTAAGGAATTTTATCATTCAGGGCGAGATGGGTGATAAGCGTGCTGGTTGGGTCACTAAAATTCAAGAATTTGATTGTGAGATCCATCCAACCAAGCTGGTGCGGGGTAGGGCCTTATGTCAGCAATTAGCAAAAACTGCGGCCTTTGAGATAGTTGATCATCAAGTGAGCGATCCTGCTGAAGAAAGGAATCTAAGGAATACCTTTTCACAAAGCCAAGATTGGGTAGATGACCTTGTGGATTATTTTTCAATGGGTAGATGTCCCCCACAATTAAATGCTTCACAAAGGAGAAGGTTTCACCTACAAGCTCTTAGGTATGTATTGTTGCCCGAGGGATTATTCTTCAAAAATATTGATGGAGTTCTCCTAAGGTGTGTAAAGGAATCTGAGAAGGCTAGACTCCTGGAGGAATTTCATTCTGGCATGTCGAGAGGACATTACGTTGGTAGACCTATGGCCTTAAAGATTATTCGGGATGGTTGCTACTGGTCAACTTTGTTCTGGATGCTTTCAATATTTCTCAAGATTGCGACAAATGCCAAAGGTATACGAGATGGATCAGAAATGCACCATTGCCCCTACAACCAATTCAAGTTGAATCACCTTTCCAATAGTGGGGGCTGGAATTTATTGGGATCATTGATCCAAACTCTTTAGTAGGACACAGGTACATTCTGACGGCTACTGATTACTTTACCAGATGGTCTGAGGCCATTGCAACCAAGGCTGTGAATCAGGATGTGGTAATCACTTTCATTGAAGGACTAATCACGCGTTTTGGCATTCCTGATGCCATTATTACAGACAACAAAACTCCATTCATCGGAGCCAAGTTAGGTGAATTTGCAAATAAGTATGGTATTTTTTTGAAGACATCCTCCAATTATTACCCTCAGGGTAATGGCTTGGCAAAGTCCACAAACAAGAACTTGTTGAAGATTTTAAAGAGGTCCTTGGGGGATAATAAGAAATCCTAGCACCTTCTACTGAATCAGGCATTATGGGCAGATAGAATTTCAATCAAGAAGTCTATCAAGACTTCACCATACACCCTGGTATATGGGAAAGAGGCAAGATTTCCTGTTCATTTAGAACTACCTGCATTACAACAATTGAAGGAATTCTCGGATGATGAAGAAAATATGGATCCCATGAGCATACGATTGGCTCAGTTGTTGCAGCTAGAAGAGCAACGTTCCTTGGCCTATGATGAGTTTGCTAAGCATTCACAGGCGGTATCAAAATGGTTTCACAAAGGTTCTACTGACCGCACATTCAAAATAGGTGACTTAGTCTTAAAGTGGAACGAAAAGAAGGCTAAGCCAGGGATGCACCAGAAATTTGATGCTCTGTGGGAGGGTCCATTCCAGATTGTTCGTGCAAGTTTAGCAAATTCATTTTATCTTGAAGATTTGGATGGTAATCCACTTCCCATTTCAGTGAACGACTTTCATTTGAAAGCCTACATTTCTTGATGGAAGACATTGGCTCTAAAAAAAAAAAAAGGAAAAAAAAAAAAATCTTTTTGCACGCGAGCCCGCAGGTACGTTTATTTCTTTTTCTTTTCCCTCCCAGCAGTTAGTGGCTTTCTTCTACTTCTTTCTTCCTTACTTCATTCCCTTCCTCTCCCTTCCTCTCCTACTCCTTCTTCTACAAATAATCAAGCCACTACTGTTGTTTCTACTCCCCTCTCTGATGTTCCCTTTTCTTCACTCCCCTTTCTTCTAATCCTTTGTCGTTTGAGCATTTTTCCACAGTACCTACCACTTCCTCCATTCCATCCATTCCCATTTCATTCTCTGTTTTCATCAAAACCCAGCAGCTGGTAGCATAGTAGCACCCTGTTGTTGTATCTACCGCTTCCACTTCTCCATTGTCCACCTTTTCATAAATCCCCATTCCCGTTCCATGGCCTGCGCATCCGCTGGTCATCATTCCATTCATTTTTTTTTTTGCAATTCAGGTGCTTTTCACTACTGCCATGGAGATCTTTTCACAACACCTGGTGATTACCCAGCTCAACAGAGCTAGGCAAAATATAGTAGTTCCAAAAAACATAAAGGAAGTTCTGCTCTTCCATAAATTTCTGTTGAAGGTCCTATTTTGAGTGCCGAGTACCAGCAAGAGATTGTTGCAGTAGTCCACAGAGCCGTCCAACATCAACCATCATTCACTTTCTGCTCCTCTAGCTTCTTGAATCTATTTCCCAATGGATTAAGGCCTGAGATTCGTGCATACAATAGAACTGTATACCCCGCGAGCCACCAAGAATGTTGGCATTTTTGCCACATTGTTTTTATTGTTATTTTTCATGTAAAAGAATGCAAAAGTTGTAGAGATACTAACTCCTCTGTTGTCCCTTCAAGCATTTTGAAAGGGAAAATGTAAAAATCTCTGCAAGTTTTTGTGTTGGAGCTAAGGACAGAAAATGTCGCGATATCGCGACATGTCATGTTTTTGCGACCTATCGCATTTTCGTGGTCAAAACAGTCAACGGTAGCAAGGGGGTAAAACTGTCGTGATATCACGACATGTTGGAGTTTCACGGTCAACGCAGTCAAAGGCAGCACTAAATTGAAAATTGTCATGATGTCGCGACATGTCACGTTTTCGTGACTTGCAAAGGCAACAAAGCAACATAATGGAAAGATGCGCGATATCGCGACATAAAGTAGCAAGGACGAGTGCCAGTGAAACTTGTAGCGATATCATGACAAAAAAGTGAGCAAGGGGCAAATGGTACAAAATGGCATGATATCGCGACATGTCACGTTATCGCGGCAGGGTTGAAGATAAACACAAGGCGGATAAAAGATGCGTGATTTCATGATATTTTTGAGGATGAAGCTAAGCAGGAGAAACTTGTTGCGATATCGCGACAGGAAGCGACAACGAAGGAGAAGGCAAGAAAATGTTGTGATTTTGCGACATATTGGGGAGATAAGGCCAAGTGGCGAAACATCATGATTTCGTGACTTGTTGAAGACCAAAGGGCAAAATGGTACGGACTGTCGCAATTTCGTGACATGTTCCATTTTCATGCCTTGTTGCGATGAAGGAGAACTAAACGACAAAACGTCATGATTTCGTGACATGTCGCATTCTCGTGACCTATCACGTTTTCACGGAATAAAAGTTGACAAGTACAATGCAAACAACAATTGTCACGATATCGTGACATGTCGCGTTTTCACGATAAAGGAACTTGAAAGACAATGCTAAGTACAAACTGTCGTGATTTCGTGATATGTCCCATTTTCGCTCATGAAGGCCAAGGAAGAGAAAGATGTCACGTTTTCACGATGAGGAAACCAGGAAGCAGCCATATTGTATGAAACATCACAATTTCGTGACATGTCATGATTTCACGGGGAAAAAAGTGCAAAGTGCAAGAAGACTTAAAATGTCGTGATTTCGCGACATGTTGAAGATGCAAGGGCAAAAAGAGAAAAATGTCACGATTTTGTGACATGTTTCATTTTTACGATTTGGAGTAGTGAACAAAGCCAGAAAGAGAAAGATGTCACGATTTTGCGACATGTCACATTTTCGCGACTGGTGGCGAAGAGAGAAGGCAGTAAGGTAAAAGTGTCACGATTTTGCGACATGTCACATTTTCGTGACCTGTCACATTTTCGTGACCGAAGCAACAACAAAGGCTCAATACAGTTCGGTTTGCATTTTCCTTCAGAATTGCATAGGAGAATGTGCGAAGAAGATAAGGATCAAGTTATTCAACTAACAAAATTTGTGGGACAGTTTTTATTCCAAATTGACAAACCCACCTGTGCCAACAGTTTTTAAGATCGTGGTCAAAGAAGTAGTTCCAAGATTAAATGTTGCTGATTACTGATGTGCACAAGATGGAAGAACCTGAAGCAGTTTTTGATGCCGCCAAAATTAAAGATGCCTCCAATATTCAAAGTTGTTGTTCATGGTTTCTTAAAAACTTTCGGCTTGCCCCGATAATGGTCATTAAATGAAGAAATATGGTCTCTTGTTTCCATTTATTTGCAGTTGTAATTCATTAATAGGGACTGTCATTTCTCCAAAGTAGATTAAGGGGATTGTTCTTCAAAATTTGTTTCATGTATTAAATGCTGTAATGTGACAAAAAGAGGCAGGCACATCTATAAATATCAATGTAAAACCTCAAGCAAAAGGAGGAGAACCTTTTTACAGAAATATTGAAGCAAAAATCCTAGATGCAGTCTTGCTTCATCCTTAGTGTCTTTTGAGTCGGTGATCCAAACTATTGTTCATGTTTTGTTTTTTGAGTGTTTTACTTCTGTCTCGTCTAGTGTTAATATAAGTTGAATTCTGTTTTCCTAAATTTAGCTGTATTTTTCATCTGAATGTTTGAAGTATAATTGAAGGTGAATCTACGACTAGTTTTGATCTGGTTCCTTTCTATGCCTAAGAATCGGTTGCTGCTTAAGCTTCAGGATCTAGTTTTAGAATATTTTCTATATGAGGTTTTTCCCCATTAACTATTGGCTTCGGCTATATTTCCCATTCCTTTTCGCATTTTCCTATTTATTTCCTGCATCTTTATCTTGAACCAGTTTAGACTAGTTTTGGAGCCAGCCCTCTCTGGAGATTGGCCCGGGAGACATCTCTTTCTCTCGGTCTTTCAATGTTGGCCAAGTCTAGGGTGCATAAGTGATTAAACCTTGTACTTAGGAAGATTTGTGACCAACAAAACCATATATAGGTCCAATCCACACTACCCCAATTGGATAAGGAAGGCCTAATCATCTTAGAACCCATGGGTATTCTAGACTGGTGCACATGCACACTTTCACTGATGTTCTAGTACAATTACATGGACTATAGCCAAAAGATGCCACCTAAGATCTTCTCCATCAATTATAGTAGAAATTTCCTCATCTGAAGCTTTGAGGATAAATATTATTTAAGGGTAAGGGTATGTAAATACCTATCTTAACACAACCATTGTTATGTACTTGTCTAGTATTAGTGTATGTTTACACCTTGGGCACCTAGTGTGTATGGGCCCATTATGATGTAATATTTACTTTTATTATAAGTAGGAATTAGTAGCTTAGGTCCCCTATTTCATGTGGTTTGACCCATGAGCATTAGCATTAAGCTAAATAAGAGTCTATATAAGGATATGCATTTGGAGTAGAGTGTATTTGATATTTTTCTCAAATTACATTGAAGCTCTGCTTCCAAGGAGGTCACCCCCACAAAGAGGCATGTGATATATATTTCACTTGATTTATAAAAGTTTGTTTTATTTCTAATTAGTTATTTTCTTATGCACTTTTGTTATTTAATTTTCATATTCATTTAGTTCTAACCATTTCCATAAATTCATGAATTGCTATTGCAATTAGGCTTATTTTTATTTGAAGGTTTCTAACATAGTATCACTTGGAACTATCTAATTCTTGATACCTAACTCCAAGGAACATATACAACTTTGTGGATATCCTAAGGGTTTTAGTAGGCATAAGTTCAATATTTAAGTCATGTCATATTTTTTAGTTGGTGTTTATTTGAAGGGAAGAAACTCATGATTATTAAATAAATTTGGAGTACCTTATGTTTTAAAAGGCACTATGAGGGTGCTTGTATAGGTTCGCAAGCCTAGGGAGGTCCTCATGCGAGGTATATGGTCTAAAATCCCATCAACTATACATGATTCAAATATATATGCACCAAATAAAATTTAACAAATGTCGAAAATCTAATTAATCAATTCAAGTGCAAGTGATAGATGGTGGTACAAAAATTCTAATAAATTTATACCAAGTGGTAGCCTCAAATTTGTTGAATTTCATCTAAAGATTACAATTTTTAATATTTTTTTGATTTTGAGTATTAATTAGCCTAGAACATTTGGGCCATAAAATTTGCATAGAGAAGCATTTTTGGACTATTCAATTTTCAAATCACATGAATGTTCAAGCTCTACATATTGGTGATATTAATTTACGAAATTGTTATAGTGTTGTAGATGCATTTTGGCTACAATAGGAGTAGGTTTTGGATGTTTTGGGTAAGGTACTCCTTGTTCTTATGGATCCTTTTCTAACCATGGGGATGATTATTTGGAGACTTGTATGTTCCTTGATGATTTAGTTGTTTTATTTTGATATTGGAGGATACACTATGATCACCATATTGTATGTTTAATATATTCTCATGAGAATCTCAAGTTATTAGATCTAAAATATGGAGTTACAATTCATGTTCAAGAATCAAGTTCATATACCTTTGGCAAAAGAAGATAGTAGGGTTCATGATGAAGATTCAATTGCCTATTCAAGTATTCATTATGGGGTGAGATGTTACCATATTTAATGTCTTCTCTCATAGTCACCTTAGCTTATATTATTTAAGTGTGTGGGAATATAAATAAGTTAATCTTATTTTCTATGACCAACAATGATGAATTGACTACGAGTGCACCTAATTTTAGCTTATGTAATTATGCCATGTGATCGTATCGGTATTCTACATTTAAGTCGAAAGGTGTCATTATGTAAATTTATAAGTGTTCTGTAAGTAATCCCACAAGAATTTTATATTTAAGCCTATGCGCATCTTATATGTTCACCTATAAGTATCTTCTATGTAATCCTATCGATCATATTTATATAAGCCTACAAGCACATTTAATGTATTCACCCTTTGCCTATATGGTTAACATTAATTAAAGGGTTTAGTACATTTATTATATTATAATTTAACTTCAAGTTAGGTTATATCAACTTGAGGTTAGCATTTTATTGGGAATTAGGTATCACTATAAATCCCCCTCAATGACTAATCCATTGTATCAATTCATGGCATGTTATAATGGGCTCTCTCTCTATGTTTTCTATTGGATATTTTTATTTTACTCGTGTACCCTTTTGCATAAGATTTTGATATGAGTGCTTCAATATATTTTATTGGAAAGTGATATAAAATCCATTTTGGTATTAGAGCCTAATAAGAACAACATCATTCAATTAGTCAAAATAATTTCTTTTTCCAGGGATAAAAGGAGCAATTAGAAGAAATTCCCTCTTTTTGTTGTTTTTGGAGGGATTTTTCAAATTTTTAAGTTTTTGAAATTTGAATTTTGACCCCTATGTTTTACACCATTACTAAAATTAGTTTAGGAACCCTTTAAAATATTAGGTACACCATATTATTGATAGGGAAGAGTTTTTACCTATAATATAGTCATCTTAGATATCAATCAAGCTCTTGGAAGGTGTGGGCAGTAGAATAATATTTATTCTCAGGATGTTGTAGGTTTGAATTAATATTGGATTTTTTAATGACTTATAAGGATGTATGCCACATAAAGGTAGGTGTATACACTCCCTTGAACCTTTAGTAAATAACTAACTCTAATTACAATTTGTAGGTTAGTTGGATGATTCACTTGCTACCTCAAGATCCTAAGGTCAAATCACACTACTTTTGCTATGCATAAATATAAGAACCTATTAGGGAGTGAGATCATGGGATATGAGGGTAAAAATATTTATTCTCCAAACTTGTGTATAGTTCTTTATATTGTAATAGTATTTTTAACTCTAGCCCACCTATTGGCATGATGGTTGGTATGTCATTTTACTTCTAGGAGGTATCATATTCAAAGCTTGTTCAAGAGTTCATAAAAATAACATCTCAATAATGAATTTAGTTTTTTAGGGAAGACATGAAATCATAAGTGTAATGGTAGTGCATTTATAATTCATGAGGCTCACAAGTAGTAGGTCCCACATTCAAATCTCACTGAGGCTAATCTTATTTCCTTATGCAATAATTTTATTAAGTCTCTCACTTTATCTAATAGGGTGGTTCCCTAACTCTGTCATAGAAATTGGCTTGCTCATTGGTATGCTTAGTTGCTTAAATAAGGTCATGGATTGACGTTTGCATAAACAATATAAGAATACAATGTTTTCTTCCCTTGAGTGTCACTCAAAACTATCCTAGTTCCAAGGAATGAATGTAGCTTCATTACTCGCCCAAGGGTTTTAATAGGCATGTCTATAATTCAATTCCCATATTTTATTTTCTATCGTGTTTTTTAAATGGGAAAAACTCATGATTTTTAAATAATTGAGAGCACCTTATATTTCAAAGGGACTATGATGGTGCTTAGCTAGGCTCACATTATAATCTTGTCAACTATGCATGATTTGAAACAAAAAAAAAACAATTATATATAAAGGGATCATCTACCAACTAAAATTCATTAAATGTTAAAAATTAATTTGCCAATTCAACCACAAGTGGAATAATTGTAGAAAGCTATGAATTTGTTTACTCCAAGTGGTAGTCTCAAATCTACCAATTTTTCCCTAAGTTTCAATTTTCTAATATTGATTAGTACAAACTTATAAATGCCATAGCATTTGCATATAGAAGCATTTATCGAGTATCTATTTTTAGATATCATGAATTTTCAAGATTTATGCATTGGTGATATCAATTTAAGGATCTTTTACAATACTGTATATGATTTTATGGCTATAAGTAGGTTTTGGATGGTCATCATAATGTATACCTAATTTCTAAAGGTCCCTTTTAACCATAGAGGCTAATTATTTAGAAACATGTTTATTATTTTATGGTTTAGCTATTTTATTTTGAGGTAAGAAGATATACTATGGTCACCATATTACATGTTGAAGATATTCTCAAGGGAAGATCAACATCTTGTATCTAGAAGGTGCAATTATGACTTCATATTTGAGGAAGAGTTGATCCAATTTGTTAGGACTTTGTATATGGCAGTAAAAATAATTATCTTTTCCCTTTAAGTATAATTTAAATTCAAGTGTGTGTGAGGAATATTCGTTAGAATATTTTCTTCCCCATTTGAGAGTCTCTTTCCAAAGGAGACCCCAAGAATACAAAGATTCTCAACACAACTAGACTCCTACTCAATGCTTTTTCTCAGGTTGTGTGGAAGTTGATGATACACTTATTTGATCAGTGTTTTATGGGTTTATTCAAAGAAAAAACCTAAGGTTTTGGATCACTATCTATCTTGACTCTTTTTTGAGCCTTAACGGTTATTTAAACCTAAATCATCAATGATCATCTAAATGCAATGCTAAAGCTTTTATCACACAAATGCATACAAACAAGAGCTATCCTATATACTTTTCAAGTTTGAATGAGCTAACTAGGAGTCTTTGATGTTTCAAGGTAAAAAAAGGAAAATGCAAGAAGACAAGTTAACCTAATGCAACTAAATGATTTTTGATTCTTTTTCTATGTACTAAAAATGATAAAAAAACTAAGATTTGGCCTAAGGGTCCTTAATTGACTGGTTTTTAAGTGTTTTGTAAGAAAATTAGAACGTTTTGTAAAGCAATTACAAGGATTTGTAAACAATTAGGATTTCTAGTTAAGATTCCTTAATTTGCCAAAATAAGTGTGATTTCTAGTGCAAAACAGTAGAAATCAGGAATAGAATACAGAGAAATGAAATTATAGGGCTAAGAAAGGGTCAAGTGGTCGAATTACCTCTCTCGAAGTTTGTTTGCCAAATTTGCCATTGAAAGTGCTAAATTTACCACTGCTGCCAAATTTACCATTGGAGTGGTGATTTTGGTAAATTTTCACAAAAAAATTAGGGTTTTTGGCTTTGAGAAGTCTATCTGAGGGTTGGATAGGGTAGAAACTTGTCTAAACAACTTATCAAACCATTTTTGATGAAATATTTGTGTATGATTACCTCTTGGAGTGGATTTTGGATTTTTGCCAAATTCACCACTAGTTTTGCCAAATTCACCACTGGTTTTGCCAAATTTACCACTGGAAAATTTGGTCTGAGTGGTGAATTTGGTTTCGAGTGTTTTGGACTACCAAATTCACCACTTACTGTGCAAGGTGGCAAATTTGGTCCTTGGACAAGTTTTTGAAGGTTTTAGAGGTTTATTTGAGAAAATTTTGATAAGGTTTTAGGCTAAATCTAGAGGGGAATGATCCTAATAGTATTTCTAGGTTTGTGATTAATGAAATCAAAGAATTAAGCCACTGAGTCAGAATTTAATGACTAAAATTAAAATGCATGCAAAGGGGATGAAGGTGCTAGATATGACTAAAATTTGAATTAAACAAGGGTGGAAGAGAGTAGAAAATGAATGCTATGATGTTAGGAATGATAAATGATAGCTAATCTAACTTTTCATGAAAGCAAATTAGCATTAAACAGAGTTAGATCAATGAAATTGATAAAAACATGTAAAGTGTTGCCCAAGAATTTATGAAATCTACAACAACAAATAAAAGAAAGGAAGGATTGCAATGGAGGGTGTTTTGTGCTTGGCCAAAGGATGAGATAGCAAGGCAATAACAACCTTGAATCTTCCACACTTGGCCTTGAGAAATGAAAAGGAAATATATATATAAATTGCAATGTAAAACTACAAGTAATGCATGGAAGGAAATTGTAAGAAGAAAGAACAAAAACTAGATTTATGCTTGTGAATGAAAGAAATGCTAAATTAAAGAGGTATGGAATGGAAATAGAGATGTTAGTATGCTACCAATTATAAGCAAGAAGACTATAAATAAAGGACAACAAGGAATGTAATATGAAATATGTTAGAAAATATCACAATACCCTACAAAAACATAGGATTATGACTAAAATATGATGATGAAATGAATGCAAGTCAAAGTAAACCTGCAAAAGAGGTGTTAGAAACCAAATAGAAGTGTTATGATTGAAGAGAAAGCTACAAAAACAATGTTAGAAGGCTGCAAAAGTAATGTAAAAGGTTGCAAAACAAGGATTAGAACCCTGCAAGAGAAGTTAGAGCATAAAATGTAGAAATGCACCAAAGAAGAGCAAATAAGTTAGCAAGGCTACAACCTAGAGGACAAAATGCAATGAAGCAAAGGTGGGAGAAGAGAAAAATAAATCTAGGACAGCTATCTTTCTTGAGTCCAATGGTGGCATCCTTACCCCAAAATCCTCCTTGCCTTGCTTGATTTTACCTCCAATGCTTGCCAAAATGCTCCAAATGCTTGATGACAGCTTAGAGAGCTTGACGAAATATTGAGGAAAGTTTGGGAATGGAGGATGCTATGAAAGAAGATAATGCTTAAACATATTGGTAGAGATTTTCTATAGTGAAAAATCATGTTAAATGCCTATCCCATGATCTCCTTAAATGGGATTTGGGGGAAGAAGAGATAAGAACAAATTGAAATAAATGCATCTAAGACCTTTCTAGAGTATGCGATATCAATGGTAGTGGATGGAGGAATGCAATCCATGTCCTTCTGGCTCATGCCAAATATTCCAAGTCATTTGGCCAAATTTACCACAATTGACCAATTCCTACCATTCCTTAATCTTTTATTTCTCCAAGTAAGGATAAGTTGACAAAGCCCACCACAGATATGCCCATAGAAATATTGAACATGTCAGTAGAGGACCTACTCAATCCTACCAAAAAGGATAAAGCGATGGTGGTTATAGATGAATCAAATAATATCATACCATCTTCATCCACCACATCGCAGGTCATAGTTCATTTGACCAAGATTGAACTTAGAGAGTACATAGTAGAAAATATTACGTTTATGCCTATCATTGAGTCCATCAAGGATTTAGGTTGACCACATGTCAAGTCACCACCCATTGATTCCATTATCGATTATTTACCTAAACATGGGGGACAAGTAGATCACCCTAGATAAGTTAATGAGACATCCATGACTTGTCCAAAGGCCAATACACCTTCCCACAAGTTTGTGGGAGTGGTTAATATTATTAAAGAGAAACGAGCTTCCATAAATCAATCCACACAGTTAGTATCTCCATTAAAAATGGCTTCTACATAAAAAGTGCTACCATCACTGAAACTAGTCACACCTAGTTCATTTCACACAACACCTTAAATAAAACAAGAACATGTGTATCCTTCACAACAAAATGGGGGTACCCAAGATGTCAAAGTTGAGCATTCTAAAGTGGAACAAGAGCATTAATTAAGTAAAAAATAAGAGCATGTAGATGCAATCACTAAGCATGAGCATCAAGAAGCATCCACATCTTCTCAGATGATGAAGATATTTGATTCTCATTTACCTAAGGATTTTTTAGCACCCACAACTAGTGCACATCCATAATTTACCAATGGTCATCCATATTCATCAACAACTATGCAATCATCATCCCAATTAGTCTTAAATTATATTCTAAATCACCTAGCCAAGGTTGAGACATAAATGGGTCAAAAAAATAATGCTTTGAAAAATATCATACATCAGCTCACAAACATGGAGCTCCAAAAAAAATTCAAATGCAAAGCTAAACTGCATCAACTGCAAATGCAAATTGCATCTTTGCAAAATTAGATGCAAAAGCAACAACGTCGCTCACCTCACATTTACACGCCATTATTCAAATCTTTGGCATCAATTTTAAATTGATTATGTGAGACAAAGACCATTATTTTACCTAAGGTTCACCCCTTATATCCAAACAATCTGAAACCCAAGGGATATAAAAAGGAGTTATAATGTTTATATCATAGACAAACCATGATATTTAATCATGCTACGACTTCAAGAAAAAAATACGATACACGATCGATTGGAATCAACTTCAAATAGGAAATACTCTCACTACTGAGGATCAACAAGGAGGTATATTTAATGAGTCATTACCTACGTTAAAAAAGCAAGAGGAGAAACATAACAAGGTAACTAAGATGCATGTAGCCCAACCACCTTATCAAAATGGTTTACCTAGTCCCCCTTGCTTAAAATTCCAATGTCACACTTAGTATCCATTATCAAAGCCCATGTCGATTGTTTTTCAAAAGTTATAAGAAACTAAGGTAATTAATATACCTAACATATGCCCTTCAGATCCAAACAAGACTAAGTCTAGGGGTTATAGGGAGGATCACTTTTATCTTTAACATAGACAAAAGGGTCATGATACTAATGATTGCATCATATTCAAAAATGTGATCTACAATATTATCGACTGGGAGGTCCCTCCCATAGATAGTTTACCTACTTCACCTTAGCCTACCATAGTTCAGGCTAAATCATCCTTTCTGCAACCCCAAGGTCAACCACATCCTCGTAAGCATAGCAAGCCACCTCACCAGTACATAAGATTTATGATGACTACTTTGGTCCTATTTGAAAAATTGTATGAGGCACATGCAATCACATTATAAAAAATTAAACCAAGAACACCTAAACTGGGGTCATAAAATGAAAGCCTTTATTGTACCTATCATCGTACAAATGAGCATGACATATGCAACTTCTACTCATTCAAGAATATGGTCGAAGAGATGATAGAATGAAATGAGCTCTACACAGATGGTTTGCTTGTTTTACCCCATCAGGTTATTGAAATTTCATAGAATTCCATGCTACAATGGGGAGGGTCAGTTTCTACCACTCCTCCTAGTCAATCATAGTGCATCAAACACAATGTACACTGGGGGTCTGCAAGGTGTTACACCTTTTTTTACCATCCACATCATAATCGATGAATCAAATTGGAGATTCTGAAGGTATTGTACCTTCCTAGCTTTCATAAACCATCACACATAGTGGAGGTGCATAAGGTATCACACCTTCCCCCTAAAATCATAAAACACAAAAATAAAAAACAACAAAAAATCATAAAAAATTCCAAACAAATCAGAAAACATAAAAACACAAAAATAGTACAAAGCATAAAAATACAAAAATATTTGCATTATGCTATCATGCATTTCATCATACACACTCATTAGTTGCATTGCATTAGGCATATTCATCCATTGCATCTGTACTAGAATAAGTCATGTTTACATTCTTACGAATGACACCATGTTTGTATGTCAATCATGAGTCCATGGATCATTATCATTCTTGTGAGTAACTATGTTTTTCAACATAACTTATGAGTTGCTATAGGGTGTATACTAGGGTTTTCCAGTAATTCAATCATCCCTAGTTCTATTTTTAGATTTTGTAGAAAGCTGTATTGGATTTTTGGAGGTAAGGTCTAGTTTTGATAATACCTTACATATCTCAAAATCTTAACATAATTAAACACATTAAAAATCCGAGTCTGAACAAGGAAATATGACACTATAAAGTGATCCTTGTCACCTTAACCAAAAGGTTTTCCTTGCTCACCCTATTATGCGCATGGTCTAGGATTATGGGAATTGACAAAAGGACAAGCTCCCCCTACCCAAACAATCCCCTTGCTCTTACAAAAAATGAGTAAATTTCCAATAAAATGCAAAATAAATAGTGATTTTCACCACTAAGCAAATCCCTTACTCAAAAACAAAAAAAAAACACAATAAATAGTGGTTATAACCACCAAGCATGAGCAAGTATCCCAAACAATTAAAATAAAATAAGGGGGTAACAAGCTTGAATCCCTGGAATCTTTAGTATTCAAAAGCCATGGGGTGATCTCCATTATAACAATGGGTTGAATGAAACCCACCTGGAAATGGAGTAGCCTTACATGTGGTGATATATCTGTCACATTAGTGATCTTCTTTTATACAAACCAATGCCAGCTTATGGATGAGCTAGCTTTAGGTGGCTTGTATTACCTAGTAGTCTAGTCTAACTATGTTCAAAATCAAGTTAATGATGACCATAAGGTGATCCTCATTACAAAAAAGAGTTGAAAAAAACCCACCTAACAATGTAGTAGTCTTATGCCTTATCTAATATATATACTTTTCCCACATAGGGATAGTGAATATCTGGGTCTTCTTAACATACTTATATCTTTCAAGAGTCTTGTGTAGTCATTATACAACTTTTGATCAATCAACTAGGGTGTTTGAGTCTCATGGAAAAACTCAAAAATCCCTCATAGCAACAAATCATCTCATCAAACAATCATAATTTTCCTTATGAAATTTTGTTTATTAAGGGGTGTTCATAGGGTAGGATAGATACCGAAAGGATATCAACAATGATATTTAGATGATCATTGACTATTTTATGCATATATTTTAGTTTGTAGAAGCTTATAGGGAAAGCCCCTACATCTCACATCATTTCATCTCACATATGGATGTACAAATGATTAATTCTTATGATAAAGGTTAACATTTTCATTCATGATTCTTATACATTCTGTGGTGTCTTCCATTGATTTATTAAACACAAATATATTAATTCATTATGTTTTAAGTGATCAAAGCATACAAGTACATTTGCATTAGACCATCCACATGAAATTAATGCATTACATACACATTATATCCACCATATCATATAACAAAAATTAAATGCATAAATAATTAAACAAATCTAAACATGCATTTAAAATTAACTACTGCATCCATAAATAGTAATACATCCACACATATAGATCATAGAATCTAATCATAACATCAATCATCTAACTATTGCATGTCATTAGTACATCACATATGTAGAACATCACATCATCATATAAGCATTACACCCATAAATGCACCCATAAACATAAATCAAATCATAAGATACATAATGAGGCAAAAAGAAGATCTCATACATACATACATACATATATATGTGTGTGTGTGTGTGAAAATAAAGTACATCATGGTACAAAATTTCCCATAGGCTACAACTGTGTAGGTCCTCAGACCTTACACTCAAAATGATAAGTACATAGCATAATATCAAGTGGGGCCTACACCCTAGAGTCACCTCCACCCTCAACCCATATCAGTGAGGTTTCCTAGAGCTAACACCTATCGATCTCTCTTATTGAGAATATGACCTGTGACTGGGCTGCACTGATTATTGTCGAGACTCACTCTCCCTACTTCATTGGAAGCCCCCTATTATATACCTCTTTGGATGAGTGCCACCATATATCCTAATCAAAGTCTTCAGAGTGATGATATATGCTACATTTGCTCCGTGTTGAGCCACACTCTCATCTAGGAGACACCACAATATCATGACCTCTGTGTCCCCACCTGATACTGTTGGCCCCTGAGTGGTTGGGGTGGAGGATGTAGCCTGAGTTATAGATACGATCACTAACTAAAATATATAAGCATCTTGCTCTATGGTCCTTGCATCTATATTGACAGTCTTGGAAGCCAGATGTGTATGTAGAGTGTCTATCATCACCGTAGTCGTATCCACATGATCTTGGAGAGTAGCTCTCTTCTTAGCATAAAATTTCCACTACTACTATATAATGTTAAGCTGACTCTAGGCAATCATAATACTAGTACCCCGCTCTACTAGCCGCATCTGTAGGATCTATAACTATGCCTATACACTCTATAATTGTGCTTGTAGCTATGCTAACTCATTTATCAAGGCATTCTTCATGTCCTCCTCCTCCACTTGGGACTCATTGTTTTGGTCTCTAGCCTTCCCACACTCACTGTCTGTCTTGCAATGTACTCATTGCTCATCATCACCATAACCTCCTCCATTGCTACTACTATAGGTCTACCCATAGGACCACCAACATGCCATAGCTGAGATACCCACCAGGTATCATACTCAACACTAGTCCTAGGTCCTTTAAGCCCATATATGCCACTACATAATCCACCTCCTTTGATAATGCCTCTACTTGAGGTGGCTCATACTATGTCTTGTCATTGCAATAATAATAGAGGATTAAATCCTCTAGCACATCCTAAGCTATATCGAACTACCGCATCACCCGAGAGTAATGTAAGTATTCTCTCTCCCTCCCATGGCATCCAATAAGACATATATCGTACCTCACCCTAGTCAGGTACTAGGTAGCCTCAGGCTAATCAATATAATCTAAATAATATCTTTAAATAATTTGCTCACACTGTAAACCCTCTAGTGACTCAGTATAGTGTGCCAGTATACCTCCATGTGGCTGACTTCGGCCAACCTCCACATATCATGGCCACTATGCTAAATAGTCAATGTCATCATCCTCTAAGTCAGATTAGAACATTAATAATCCAATGGGTCAATATACTCAGATGTGCTCCTAGCCCCAGATCTAGAGCAAAATATTACACCCCAATCCCACCCATTGCCAATGCTGTATCTCATACAACTTGTCATAGACATGTGCCAAGAGAGTATTCCCCATGCCATTATAATAGATTCCTCCATGCCACACTCCAACAAGTCCTACACCATGTCTAGGAGGTTCCAAGGGAACCTTGCTCTTAACGAGTCTAGCAATAGCACATTGGAGATAATATGCATCAATACTAACTGGTGATGAGAGAATATATGTTGCTCATACCACCTACTAACAAGGACTCCTTAATGATCTATATTAGCTAATACCTCAGCCACCCTAACACCATAAATCCATTGCAAAACCCTCGATCACTCTAGAATGTGATTCGAGTTGTTGGCCAATCCCTTAATGGGGCTCTTGTAGATCTGGTAGATATCCTCCAATGTCACCATCATCTTGGCAATGGTAATATGGAATGTGTTGGTCCTATTGTCCCAATGATGAGCGAAGGTCGTAAGATAGGATTGATATGACACTATAGTTAGTAGGCACACAACCTATTTGAGGCTAATCACCTCAAACCACTCCCAGTAATCATCGCTAAGAACATCCCATAGCTCTAGGAATAGGTTATTATTCCTAGCCCAAGTTATAAAATTCTAACACCCAGAAACCCGCAAAGCAACACAAAAATCCAAAAACATAAAAAAATAAAAAATCAAACTAAAAAAAAAAAAAAATTATCCTAAAGTTGGAGGCTACTTTGGGCTTCGAAAACTGCTAGGCGCTGCTGTTAGACCTAATTATGGCCACCCCAATGGTAAAATTTTTTACTGTTGGAGTTCAACCACTACTGTTAGAGCCCCCAATGATCCCCTTCTCGCCAAAGGGGAGCCGCTCCTACTAAGGATGACCCTGTAATGACACCTAAATGGGTACATTTATCCTCTAAAAAGGTTGAAAATTAAATTGACCTACCCTTAAGCTAACCTAAGCTGCATGCGTAATAGAAGGTGGGGTTCATTGCCTATAGTTTAATGAGGTACATTTAAATCATTACTTAGTAACGTTCATTTTAAATTTCAAACTTTACAAGCGAAGGATTGAGCATGCTACCTTAGGAGCTCTAGCTTTGTCGCTCATCGAAGCCTCTGCCTGGTTTATCATGGTCCTCTAGTGCAAGCTCAGCAATGTTCCACATAAATACCTCTTTCCTCCACATCACATCTCACTTTTATCTCATTGCTAGCTATAAAAATGATAATAAAAATTACCAAAATTTTTTGTTATATTTTATAAATTTGGTAGTCATCCTCCTAAAGGGTGGTCATATTTTGGCCTAGCCGTCATACTCGATGATGGCCCAAAAATTTTCCCATCACTACCACTATACCCCAATATGGACTCAAGACAAAAATAAATGCGATCATTATGTCAGTTGCATGAGCTTTAAATTGGATATCTAACAACATCTAATGGTCCAAAACCTCAAAATTTCAACTCAAACAAACATTTGTACACATCAACTAGGGTATTATCAGTATCATAATTCCTCCAATCAGTAATTAACCAATCAAGAAGCACATGTTAAATCAAGTTAGCACGCTTATCTAATCAGAGGACTATTTCAATCCAATCAACAAATCAACTGCTAGGTTTCAAAATGTTGTGTCATTTACCTCACATTCAATAAAGCCAAACATTGCAGCTACTAGGTTTCAAAAGGTCATGCCATTTGCCTCGCATTTAATCAATTCATCAATTTATTGCTAGGTTTCCAAAAGGTTGCACCCTTTGCCTTGCATTCATTCGATCATAACAAATCAATGGTCTGGTTTCAAAGGTTACACCTTTTGCCTCGCTATCTCAATTTCAAAAGGCTCCAAAGATGCCTAGTTTCCTTTGGTCAAATTTCAAAAGGCTCCAAAGATGCCTAGTTTCCTTTGGTCAAATCTAAAAATACTCCAAAGATGCCTAGTTTCCTTTGGTCAAATCTTAAAAGGCTCCAAAGATGTCGTTTCCTTTGGTTAAATTTCAAAAGGCTCCAAAGATGGCTAGTTTCCTTTGGTCAATCTCAAAAAGCCCCAAATATGCCTAGCTTTCTTTGGTAATCTGAACATGTAGTTTTACAACACTACCTAATTGTTGTCAGATTCGTTAACGTTTTACATAAATTAAGCCTACTATTTTTTTGGAGGTAATGATTCAAATATGTATGTTCATTCCATGATTGGGGTATCTAAAGTTGATCAGATCAATGCACAATAATCAACCTACAATGTGATGTTAGGTTGTCTATTTTTTCTCAGTGTTGTGCTTTCACACAACGCATCTCAAAAATATGCATCTATAGACACCTAAAACATGTCACTTTGAGAAGACTACTTATATGGACACCTTTTCAGGCCATATGACCCCCTTGGGGTAGCCTCAGGGCTTAACAATGATTTTTATCACTTCAAAAAGAAGGAATATCCCTTTATAGCCTGCACCGCTATCTCCCTTGATGGATCCCTAGTAGCTGTTGTCCCCATAGATGGCCCCATAGTGACCTATGGTGGACTACAGTCCTAACTGCTAGACCCCTTGATGGTCACACCTATAATAAGTGTGGGATCCCAAGCTGAATTGAAATTAGTTTCAATGACCATCCAAGATCAAAAGTAGTTGCGAATAGTTGCAAGAATATTTTCGAATGTTCTATTGCCCTTCTTGATCCTAACCACTTCTTGGATTCTCAAGGAATCCAATATTACCATTTGGAATACTATAAAATAGAGCCCTACCTTCATGCAAACCCTGATTAATTAATGCAATGAAGTGTTGCCCTTTTATTATTAGAGAGCTCAATCTCTCATAAGCATCAGGGTGCTAACTACATTTCATCATGAAGTTTGCATTCACATCCATGGAGTGCATTGGATCTTGAAGGATAAATCTCAATACCGTTCACAATCAATTCACCATGAGTTTGAGCTTATTTCCACCTTAAGTCATTCCTCAAGAATGCACCAATAATGTCAACCCATTTGATAGATATTTTGGATGTTTCTACTCATCGAGCACAAATAACGAGTTCACTATTTAGTGGCCACTGTGCCCGATAGTGGCCCATAGGTAGAGCCATCATTCCTGATGATGGCTACCAGAGCCAGCTGTTCTGAGCCATGACGACCTTGTGGTGACTTTTAATTTGCTTTGTTTGCTTAGTTAGATAAGTTTTAGTAGTTTTTAATGTGATTTTTGATCTAGTTTAGCACAATTTAATTTAGTTATTTATACATTTGTTTACTAGTTTATGTAATTTTATTTCATTGATTTATCATGGAAATGGACCTCATCTTGAGAGGTTCTAAATTTGCTACTAATTTCTTGTAAGTTCTTATGTGTAAAGATCTCAGGTTTCCACAGGAGCAAATCATCATAAATATTCCTCAATCTTTGCATCATCAAGTGGAGGTCACTAAGAAAACCCTCCATAATTAGTTTTGGGAGATTACAAAGATCTTGTGAAGACACCTATCATTTGGTTCCTTGATGTAATTTGTATCAAATTGGTTAATCCCTAAGAGGGATATTTTGTAACCTCTTGTAAAGACAATTTTCAAATATGAATAAATAAGGGCACCATTTATTTTATCTCTTTTGCTTTACATTGGTTATATGATGTTATCTTGTCAATTTGATTTCATAATTATTTAGGTGTTAGATATTTTGTACATATTACAAATGCTTTAAATATTCTTTTACTAACTCTAGAATCCTCTATAACAACCATTACATCCTCCTTCATGTTGTCCTTCAAGGTCTAAAAAAACTCAATTGGGGAGCCATCTAGACTTGGTATTTTTATCATACTCATTCCAAAGACTACCTTCTTTAGTTCCTCTCTATCAATGGGTTTAAGCAAGGCCTAATTTTCTTCTTTAGATATAATAGAGGATATGACAGTAAGAACTTCTTTCTAAGCCTCTTCATCTTGCACCATACTTTCCTTTAGAAAAATAATCCATTGAATGGAAATGCATACCTAGGATTGTATCAAGGAGCTTCCGTTTTGTTTATCTGTCTCCTTGCACAAGCAGCCCAATAGAAAAAATTGGTGTTTCTATCACCTTCTAATAACCAAGTGGTTCTTGATATCTATTTCTATTTGATCTCCTCTTAATTTTTAATATCCTCAACTACTTTACATAATGCATCATCCTCTTCTTTGAGTTGTTCTATAATTATTCCTTCCTTGAAGTGTTTTTGCACCTCATCCCATCTAGCCACCAATGGAGCTCTTTGGACCTGGAAGTCCATCTTGTTACCTTACCTCCATTGTTTTAGTTGATACTTGACATAATGTAGCTACTTATGGAATATAAACATTGATGTTTGATATGTCAGGTGTTACTCTTCCCACCATTGTGGGATTTTATTTTTAAGTTCCTCTTTGTATAACAAAACATTTTCAAATTTGAATGGTTTACGATATTGCCCTATCTTGATCCCTGCTTCCAATAGAATGGGGAAGTGATCCAAAATTGGACCCTCTAAAATTTATAATTTTAGATTCCATTTCACAAACACCTCCTATGAAACAAAAAATGGTCTAAACTTCATCTTCCTACTATGTGGCTCCCTCCTCTTATTAGTCCAAGTATAGTTGGTTTTAGGACATTTAATATCCACCAAAGGTAATGCATGGACCAGGGTAATCATAAGCCAATTCTTTGGATCTAAAATTGGAATTTCCCTTTCCTAATATATGGATGATAATTTAGCATTAAAATCCATGGCAATAATCTAGTCTAACTCATCCCTTGAGAATATCATATTATGCACTACTTTCCATTGATAAATTTGACCATATAGGTTTTGAGCCCCATAAAAAGTTATGATTAAAACCTGCTCAGTTGTTACATTGTTCCTAAAATGTGATGTGAGGAAACCTCTACAAGATATATGTTCTATTGCCATCCGTTCAAGAGAGTTACAAAAGGTAAGAATCCTCCCTATGGCCCTTTGGGTAGCCACTTCCATATGACCATCACCCTTCTAGATTCTATTTATTGTTTTATACATAAGACAAAATAATATTTTTGTCTCTTGGATAAGCAAAAAATATATTTTAAATTTTTCTAAGATCTTTGAATAGCATATTTATGGGTTCTATTTTATAAATCCCTAATATTCCATGATTCTATAATCATTGGTTAACTTGAGATCAGTAAGAGTTTATTGACCTCACCAATCCCCTAGTGATCAATTTATCTCTTGAGTTGCTATCAATTCCTTATTTGATTTTATACCCACTCCTTGAGAACTAATACTATTTGATCTATTCTCCACCTGGCTTATCCCTAGAGTTGGGTTTTCTATATTCTTTTCTACCACACCCATGATGACATCCTTTATTATCAACTACTCTTAGTTATGCACTATCAATACCCCTACAATATTTGATTGTGGTAACTCACTATTCTCCATTACTTGCTCTAGGATAGGAGCTAAAAGAGGGACTTGAACATGGTTTTTATTATTTTCATTATTACAATCCACTTCTTCCATGAATTGTTCTTCCTGATCCACTAGTGTCTTGAAGATATCATACCTATTTAAAGGTTTTATTGGGTTTTCTATTTACCATATTTTTTAATTTGTCTTCTCCTTATTTTAGATTTTGTTCAAAACCACCTCCATATGCTTCTCCACTCTAAGAAATGTTGGCTACATCTTTATTGACTGTTGAATTACCCTTAGGAAGATTTGATATTCCTAGAGGAGCCTCCATTTTTATATTCATATTGTTGGTCAAGACTGGGCTAAATGCCCATATATGTGGTAAAATCTACACTTGAAGGGAAACATCTCATAATATAGTTGCTAAATCCAAGATAATCCTACAAGTTTGAGTTCCACCTCTTCCAACAAAGGCTAGTTGAGATCCATTTCCATGCATAATATAGCATAAAAAATTGTGTTTCTTTCCATTATGTCTCTAGAAACACTCAAATATCTTCCAAGGAAATTATTGATGATTTCCAATACCTGATCACTCCAGAACTCCATGCATACAAAAAAATCCAAATTGGGACAATAGTGGGTTCAATTTAGGCATCAAATCCAACTATCCAGGGTTGAACAAATAATCCTATCAGGTCATGATTCCTCTTTTCTGATTCAAAATCCCTATTTTTATCAGCAAGTGAGGAAAAACTAACAATAAATTATCCATTACTAATAAACCGCAAAGAATACTCACCAAGAGGCTCCTAGTTGTGCTAAACCCATGAATGTAAAAAAATCAAGGTAGGGAAAATACCCATGAATTTATAGATTAGGTTATGATTGGATCTATATAAAACTATTTCTTCTACTATCCTCTACTTAATGATAATCTTTGGCCTTGATTCTAACTTTTGCAAGCATCCATTGACTCTTTGAAATGTTGATCTTTTTCCAACAACTAAAAAGAGAATTTTTAGTGTAGTTTTTAATGCTTCTTTTGTCTCTATTGGATATTTTCTTTCAACAAATTTGTAATTAAACTTTGTCTATCTAAAATAGGATCTAAAGTTGTCCCAATTAGGCCCTCCTGGGACAACAATCTTGTCTTTGATTATGTAGAAACCAAAAATTACTTTGTCTACCTAGTTCAAGTGGCACATATTTTTGAAAATGCAATATTAGATGTAATTATTTCATTTATTTGAAGGGTACAACCTTCAAATCATAGAGGAATTCACTAAGAGTTTTTGTGATGAATTTTCTAAGTTTAGTGGGATTAAAGATTCTATGAACCCTATTTTACTTAACATAACATATGGGTTACCACTTGCTCGTTAGGAATTTTTCTAGACCAAAGAAACCCTCACTATGTTCTTTTTAAAATATAGAAATAAGGGAGACCCAAAAACAATCTATGATATTCATCATAATAATTGTAAAGGACTCAAGTGCACCAATCTAGCTAGACCATGGTACGTCATTTTCCTTTGGGTATTGAAATACCTAACTTGTGATGGATAATTTGCTTTGTTGTTTAGGTCACACTCAGAGATGCTCATACACTAAAAACATAGTGAGGATAATTCCTATATCTGAATTATTTTGCACTATTATTTAAATACCACATTGCATGATGGTATCCAGAGTTAAGGAAGGTAAATACCAGTTGAAACACCATAGTTTGATCCAAATGTTATGTTGTCACCATTTCAAGACTAGCAAGGGTAGTGAAAAATGGTGGTTGAAATTCCTACAAGCTAAGGGGATTAAACATAAGGAAAAATAAAATTAAAGCACCAGAGAGTTTTAGTGTCATTAAGAAATTGGAACAATTTGGTGACTCTTATAAATTTCCAAAGCCCAATATCTCAAGTGCATCGTAGCTCACTAAATCAAACTAGAAAAACCTACCAAGAAAATAAATATACTGGATAGGGATCCAAAGCATTCACATGAATAGAGGAAGATAGCAAAAGCATCAAAATATACACTTAAGAGGTATAAATAGAGGAAGGATGTGAAAGAAAAAATTGTGCCCAAGGAATTTGAAGCACTACAAACTCCTTTAGCACCTTGCAAATTGCCTAAGTTACATGAAGAAGAAATAGAGAAAATAGGGGTAGAGATACCTAAGATGGTTGCAATAGTAGCAAAAGAGAAATCAATAGGAAAGAAATCCCAAGTAGCTTTAGAAAAGAAGGGTTGCAAGAAATTTAAAAGGGTTACTCTCAAGGAGTTGGAAGCCCTCAGGGCATTGGAATTTGTTGATAAAAGGTTTAAGCATAGGACTCATGCAAAAATTTCCAAAAAATAAAAAAGAATACCAATATCCCTCTATTCCCTTATCATAGACTAAGGTTTAAATTATTCATAGCAAGAGAGACCAATCTCCAACTACTTAGTATTAGGAAGGAGACTAGATAAAAGAGGGAGAAATCACCATAAGTAGAGGCCATGGAAGAACTATCATAACCTGCATCTTTTGAGGTTATGCCAAATTCAAATTTAAGAGAAAGCTCATAGGGAGAACCCATTTTACAACCTTCCTTGTTCATTTCAAAAATAAGGTAGCTTAATAGGCCTAATAAGTATGATGAGAATTTAAATAACCTAGACCTAAAAGGGGATAAGATGGTAATTTAGGCTCTATAGACCAAATTAAAAGTAATTGAGAATCTATTATAAAATATTAACAAAGAAATTGATCAGCTCCATAATCAATTAGTTGAGGCAAGAACTAGATGTATGATAGTGCATACTCCTAACCATGAAGATGTATCTATGTTGATTAGAGAACATCCTGAGAAAATCCCCCTATAAACTTTGGCAGATGTGGAAAAGGATGCAAAGTAGAAATCCAAACAAGGGATGAAACTTAGGAGTGAACATTACAAAAGAACTCCTTGAGGCATGAGGACATACCTCCAATTAGGTTGGGGGAGTGATGAGGCACAAAATTGCCTCATTTTGGACAACCTCTTACCACATTTTTATACTATTAGGATATGTTTTGCTTTATTATTGCACTAAGTTATGTGGTTAAATAGGGTTATTAGGAGGAAATATTAGCTTATATAGACAATAAATTCATATGACAAGGAAGGTAAATAAAATACCATTGTTGATTTATTTCAATATTTTTTAATAAAAATAGCGTTATTAAGTTTTGGCATATAACTGGGAAATTTGGGTAAGCTTGGTATCTAGTTTTGGGTTTCATTTCATGTTGGAAATTATGACTAAAATAGGCATTGGACTATGCTCACACAATCAGTGCTAGATCTAGCTATATTTTCCTAGTGCTGAAAGGAGCAATGTTTTTTTGAACAAAATAATTATAGTCTAGCATCAAACATGACTGTGACCTATCACCAAATTTTGAGCATGCTGAATTTCCATGTGGATGAAATAGGCAGTTGAAGACACAATTGTAGCACCCTAAAGATGTCATTTTATAATAGGAAAAAGGATATGATTGATAATATCTCAAAAAGCATCAAGTTATTATTAAAATTTTGTTTTGCTAATCTAGTCAAACCACTTTTGACCAATTGTAACAGTCAAACAAAATTCTATTACAATCAGTAGCAAGTTATGGAAAAAGACAAAATGACCAAATGTTGCATGTAGGAATTGGAAACTATTTTATGCTTATTTTTTTTCATCTCAAAACATTCCAACATGGTAGTTAAGGGTCAAGCAATCCTATTTGACAAGTTAAACTACTGAATGTAATTATTTGGGATTTATTTGTTGATTTGGAATATTTGCTTACTGGATGCATAACTAATATTATAAATTACATTTTTATGAAGGTAGAAGAGGGAATTTTTGTCTCCATTATAAATAATACTAGTAGCTTATGACTTAGCATATTGGAGGATATTTATACTGTTATGCTATGAATTTTTGTTGCAACTTGTAAAGAATATTTTTGTTGTATAAAACTTGCAATAATGGTAAGTTGTAATTTGTTGTTATACTTTATTCTTGTGAGCTAATCTAAGTCATTATTTTTTCCACATTTTTGTGAGCAAGGGCCCACTCATAGTAAGGTGGAAGACACATTTTTTTCTTGTGTTTTATTTGTTGTAAATTAGATTAGTTTGTTGTCATTTTCCTACAATTTATGACAACCATTTAGCTACATTATTTTATCTCCTGGGAGGACTAGCTAGGTATATTATTTTCATATTTATGTTGTTGTAGTTTAGTATGAATGCTTAGTTATTTTATGCTTAGTTTATTTTCTATTATTTTCTTTATTTTTAGCTGCAATCATTTCATTTCTAGCAAGTGTGTTTATTATATTAAGCTCTTTCATTTCAGTTGTAGTTAATTTCATTTATGCTTTCTGAATTGTCGTAGTATAGGGATCCAATACCATCCCCTATATTACATATTTATTAGTGCATATTGTGCATAGGACACCACCCTTGTAATGTCCCATCTTGGCATGACATCCCTTGTTGTTTGATTGATGTATTGATGTGTGGATAATCAATGCATGATTCTATTTTTTCTATCAATATGAGTTGATAACTGTACTTTATTCATACTTGAATTAGATTATGTTATTATTAGAACATGGTACTGCTGATGAATTTTATGGTTGTAGGACCAGGTACTCTCATAGATGGATTGGAATGGGACAACCACTAGAGTTGAGAGAAGTGTGAAATGGAAAATTTTAGATTTTTAGTCTGACAACCCACAAGGGTAAAACAATAATGCAAAAATATTTGCATGTGTGTATACATGATTAAAATATATCATCAGACAATGAGGTTTCTAGAAAGGTAAAGAGCCCTTAACTCTGTGCTTAAGGGTATCTCGTAAGTGGTTGATAACTAGTTTTCATTATACCTCTTGCTTAGGGATTAGTAATGGTTGTGCATTATCTATCTTCTTGCTTATTATTGGATGCATCTTAGTTCGGGCAATCACAATGTTTGGCAAGAGCCCTTGTGTTGTTTAGACTCTTAATTTATCATTAAGATGAATTAATACTTGTGTTTCAAAATATAGAACTTAATTGGTTAATTATTTGATAAGGTATTAATAATAATGTTAGAATTATGAATACTTAAAAATATTAAATACTAATATTAATAGTTAATATTAACATTAGAGAAGAGAAATTAGCAATAGTATTAATTAATTAATACTATGAAAGTTGTAAATTATTTAATTACTAATACCTTTGCTAGAATCATATTAGTAAATTAATATTAACCTTATTGAATTAATAATTTTTAAAAGGACATATTTAATAAATAAATATTATTATAAGGAATAAGGTCACAAACAAGATTATAAGGGATGTGTATTCCAAAGCAGTTGGATACCAGCAAGATTGCGTGTTACTTGAGCATAGAGGATGAAAAGTTGTGTGTAAGGAATATTGGTCAAGGAAGGGGCTTCCTCGATGTGGAAGCATTGTAGGTGAACTGCCAAACTCTAGTTGGGAGGCTTCTTTATTTACTTTAAAATAACTGTTCAAGTGGGGGACGTGATGGTAAGGTACGCAATGGCTTCATCGATGAGTATTTTTGTAAGAATAGACAACTTGGTGAGAAAACCAAGAAAATATTAATGTTAAGAAGGATAATAGGGACCTTAAATTGACATGGGATAAACAGGTACTACGTGCTAATTTTGATTGGTCATACAAAGGAGTAAAAATCCTAGAAATTACATAGGAATAAACTTTTCTAGTGGCCTTAAACTGATATGTATTATTATTAAATCCTTTATTGTATTAATGTTAAGAAGGATAAAATTTTCTAGGGACATTTAAATTGATATGGGATAAGTGAATACTGCATGCTGAATTAACTAGTCAAACCAAGGAGTAAAACTCCTAGAAAGTATAGCTTCTTAATGGGAATAATTACCTTCCATAACCTAACCTAGCTCCTTTTGTGTATAGGAAATGGTACCTATTTTGAGAGGAGGATATTATAATAAATTGGGGCTTGCTACATAGGAAGAAGTTGTAGCTCATCCCCAAAAGGAAAAACAAATTGGAAATTTAAGGGAATCCAACAAAAGGATGGAAAATCTTACATCAATGGTTAAGTTGCTACAAGAGAATATGGAGAAACAACAATAAATGTTGGAAACACTTCTTAATTGAGAATATAATAATAAAAAATTAGAAGGTATTCAAGAATAAAATCCTGCTAGAGAAGTCCAAGAAGGTAAATCTCAAATTGAGGTTGAGATTGCCAAGCACTTGAAGAATGTAAGGGTACCTAAATTTAGTGGAAAAGAAGGGGGTGATGTGGCTGAATCATGGCTGAATGAATTACAGACCTACGTTTCCATGAAGAACTACTTGCATGAAATGCAAATTATCTGGGCCACCCTTCATTTACAAGGTGTTGCTTTGGAATGGTGGAATACATTTAAGGTGGGTAGAGGAATTCAAGTGGTGGATCTAAAATGAAAATAATTTGTAAAGGTATTCAAGAAAAGATTCCTAATTGAACAATTCTATGTAGAAAAATTTGAGGATTTTTCTACACTTCAACAAGGTACCTTGACTGTGGAAGCTTACTATAAAATACTTATCAAACTATTGAAATATATCCTTGAATATGATACTAAGGAACATTTAAAAGTGTAAAATTTTATCTTGGGAGTAGATCCTAAAATCCAAATGATGATCAACTTGCTTAAATCTAAAACACTACATAAGACATATTATTTGGATTGACATGATGGGACACATCAGAATACTAAAAAATACCATAAATTATGGAGATTTGAAAGAAGAATGACAAGAAATTAGGAAGAGGAAAAGCCCCGGGTTTGCAAGATGATCTAATGAACAAAGTAAGAAAAAAGAAAATCCAAAAGAGGAACAAAAGTTCAAGAATAAGAACAATGGAAATAAGGTAATAACAAGAAAAATTTTTGAGAAAGGATAACCAAAATCCCTATCCTAAAAAATAGAATGATTCAACAAAGAAAAATGAAACAAGGAACAAAAAGTAAGAGAAATCTCATGCACTTAAGACAGGTTGTTTCAATTATAGGGGTCCCCACTATATGAACAAATGTTTTCAATAGGAAAATTAGAATAACAACCTAGAAGAGCATCATCATCAAATTTATGCAACAACAAGAAAATAGAACTTGGACAACCAGGAAACTCTTATGATTTTAAATGGTAAATTGTTTAATAGAAATGTAAGTGTATTAATTGATTATGGAGCTACAAATAGTTTTATTTCTACTAGTATTATTGGGGATATGTCAAAAAATCTGTATTTTTGGCACAAGGGTGGAAAGTTGAGTATGGGTATGGGTAAACTTATTCAGTAAGTTAATGCTTGTACAATGACATGATTTCGTTGCCTAATGGATCAACTATTTGGTACTTATATGTAGTATTATTACATACCTTCAATATAATTCTAGGGATGGATTGGTCGAGAGCCCATGGTGCTCTAATCAATTCCCAAGAAAGATGGATGGAATATACTATTAAAGATAACAAAATATTAAGGGTTTAAAGCAAGCTAGAGTCTTTCCAACCCCATTTATTTTTAGCCTTACAACTTAAGAAGCCAATTAAAAGAGGTGGAATGTTGTATGTGGTTAAATTATATGGAAATAAAGGAAGTAATGGAGATTTGAAACTATTTAAGAAAAATCCAATATTGTATAAATTTAGGGATGTGTTTTCAAAATATCTTCTAGGCCTTCCACCTCAATGTGAATTTGATTTCACTATTGAATTAATATCTAGAGCTGAACCTATTACTAGGACACCCTATAAAATAACCACTATTGAGATGCAAGAGTTAAAGGTGCAATTCCAAGACTTGTTGGAAAGATATTTGACTAAACCTAGTGTGTTGCCCTAGGATGCTCCGATTTTGTTTGTAAATAATGATGGGTATTAAAGACTATGCATTGATTACAAGATGTTGAACAAAGTAACCATAAAGAATAGGTATTATCTACTAAGAATTGATGATCTTTTTGATCAATTAAAAAATACCACCATTTTCTCAAAAACTGATCTAAGATTAAAATACCATTAGTTGAGAATTCATGATGAACACACTCATAAAACAACTGTCAAGAGAAGATATGGACACTGTGAATTTATGATTCTACCATTTGGATTGACAAATGCACCAACGACCTTAATGAACCTAGTGAATGGTGTGTTTAGGATATACCTAAAAAAAATTGTTTTGATATTTTTGATGACATCTTGATTTATTTCTGCACCAAATAAGAACATGAGCAACATTTGATATTGGTTTGTTGAGGAAGAATCAACTATATGGGAAGTTATCAAAGTGTGACTTCTATGTTCCATAAGTGTAGTATCTAGGGTATATTATATATGTGGAAGGGATTGTTGTTGACCCAAAGAAGATTGAAGCTATATTAAGTTGTCCTGCACCTACCAACGTGTCTAAAATTCTATTAGCTTTTGAGGATATATGCAGAGGGAGAGATCTATCATAGGTCCTAATAAGATGCAAAAAATATGAAAGTAATTCTACAATATGACTGAAATATGCTATAAATAGAAAGTGATAAAAATACAATGCAGTATGGAGGTGATGGTCACTCCATTAATATAGGCTAAAGAACTACATTGTACTCCATATAGGAGTTCTACCACTATCTACTACACTCTACTATAATGCACTTGATATGCTTGATATGGAATTGATATGAGCTATCACTATGAGGCCCTTTATATAGGAAGATAGATTCCTTGGCCAACACTCTACCTAGTTGTACAAGGGGACACCTTGCACATTACAACTTGCACATTGACACTTGCACATTTATTACATTGTTTGAAGTAAGTAGCTAACTTCTCCCTAAAGTAATCTCATACTCTAACTATATACCAAATGTGGTACATTTACATGATTCAAATGATGTAATATATTCTAACTCTAACACCCCCCTGTATTACATTATTTGGGTATTGAATATTTCAATATTCAATATGGATATTCTTCTTGGTCTTGAAGTTTGTATTCTTCTTCTCTGCTTTCTGTAACCTATTCAAGCAAGTAGTTGGTGTCTTCATAATTTGTTGTTCTTGCTGAAAGAGCTTTGACTTCATAACCATTTGTTGGTTCTTCCAGTTCTTTGATTTCTTTAATCCTTTGAGCTAGACGACCTTTACGATTCCCTTTACCATACTCCAATTGAGGATAATTGGTTGGACACTAAAATTACTACTGATGAGGATTATTTTGATATTGCTATTGTTGAAATCTATTTCTATTGTTTATCTGATTTCCTTGATTTCGATTTCTAGGATTGAATTTGCAATATTTAGTACTATGACCTTTTATTTTGCATATATAACAATACCTATTACTCCATGGTATTCATATTTTTGATGAAAAAGTAAAATTTCCTTGTGGATTGTCTTTTGAAGCCAATGTCGTGTTAGTCATTTCATCTTTAACTGTGTTCTCCACCTCATACTCTTGAATAATATTGATTAGGTCATCAAAAGAAGTATATTTACTTAGGACTTGTAAAGATGTAACCAAATTTTTGTAGTTGTCGGGAAGTTCTCTCATGGTTACTTGAGTAAGAAATTCATCTTTAGTCTCTTCTCCTAAGGTTAATAATTTCATATGGGGGGAATGCAGGGGACATCCCACAAGATGTCCTGATCCGCTTCCTTGGTTCCCCCTCCCCTGGTTCTATCCTAGTCCCTAGGCACTTCCTTGGATCTTCCTTCTTCGCTGGTTATTGTTGCAGACAATCTCCTTGGGGTGGGATGCCACCAACTATCTCGCCCATAATTTTTGACTGGCTCTGATGCCATGTAAAATACGAAACTAGAAAATATTATTCAGGGTGCAGTATAAATAATGTTACAATTGCCAAGAATAGTTGGCTAAACCGAACTTGTTACAGCAGTTGTAACAGAGAGCTAAATGATGCAATACGAACAGAAATATGTTAACTACGCTAACAACAATTGGCTCAAATATTCTTTGGCAACCCTTATGCTCTCTTGGCAAAGAGTGCAAAAAATTCCTCTTGGCCACAAATTCACCTCAAATTGTGGAAATGGTCTTCCAAACCACATCAATCTTTCCTCGTTCTTCAATCTCCAAATAAGATAAATCTCTTTGATCTTCAAAGCAAAAAAAATTTACCCTCTGATATTTTGTTAGGGGTATTTGGTGCAAGGATAATTTTCACCCTTTGCCACCTCAGGAGCTTCACAAACAAATTCTATGGGCTGGCCCAAGATAAATACTTGTAGCAACTACCCTAGGATCTAGTGCACTAGCAGCAAAACAATACTAGTTACCTAGAAATGAAGTTGGCAACTTCCCTCTCTTCTTGCAAAAAAATAAATAAATCCTATGGATATGATACCCCTGATATGTAAAACTCAATGTGAAGATGATTATTCATTATTGAAAATAGAATATATAGAGCTTACAATAAAATCATGTGGTTATAGTGGTTGTAACAATTTGCCATTCAAGGCCAACCAACTGTAACTAACATATAACAATCTGCCAAACATGAATGCTAACAAAAAACTAACTGCTAGAAGATAAAACACATCTCTAACAGTCTAACTAAGCATCCTAACAACAACAAACACAATCCAACGTGGGTATACTATGCCTCATGTATTACAATGCAAGAAATAAGAAATAATAATAATAATAACTTAGGCTTATAATTAAGCCTAAGGTACAATAATATCCTCAACATTTCCAAGTATGCTCATTTATGTGCATTACAACATCCCTATTAAGCAAGTAAGGCAACCAAGGTATTTCTTGATTATATTTTTAAATTACACGACATGCCCAAAAGCATTGTGAGTGACCATGATCCTATCTTCACTAGTAACTTTTGAAAATAATTATTTTGTCTTAATGATACCAAGTTGAGTATGTCCTCTTCTTATCAACTTCATTTGGATGATCAAATAGATATTGTTAATATATGTTTGGGTACTTACCTTTATTTTTTTTCTCAAGACAAATAGTATAATTGGTTTTAGTGGCTCTCATTAGTTAAACAATGGCATAATACTTCTTACCATTCATCCCTTGCGATGTCCCCATTTGAAGCATTGTATAGTTAAAAAACTCCATCAATGGCATACTATGTTTCAAGCTCTTCCAAGGTTGCCCAAGTAGATGATTTTTTATAGCAACAATGGCTTTTACTTTAGCTTATTAAATATAATTTAAACTAGACCCAAAACTAAATAAAGCAACAATAGGATTCACATCATTCTAGATGGCAATTTATCATAGGAGATGTGGTCTTTTTTGTGCTTGTAACCCTACAAATAATTTTCCATGAAGACCAAGTCTAGTCATAAGTTAACTCCTCAATTTTAAGTGACCTACAAAGTGATTCATTGTATTGGTGAAGTGTCATATTAGTTGGAGCTTCCACCACCTTCCTACATCCATTCTTTCTTTCATGTATTTTTTCTCAAATAGGTTATTGGCCAAATGGTGTACTTGTAAATGAATATTCCAATACTCAATGAAGAGGTCGAATCATTCTCCAACTTAAAGTAGTGTTATGGTACAAAGTCCATTATCTTTAGTCTTGAAAAATTCAAGAGTTCCTCATCAAGTGGCAAGACCTTCCACAAGATGGGAGCCTAAGAGCATTTTACAGTCTTTTCTAGCTTTGAGGACAAAATGTCTAAGGGGGGATCCATGTAATGACTCCAATATAACCATGTCAGCTATTTTTATTTCTATTAGAATGGGCCTAGGTTTATATAATTGGTTATTGAGCATTAGGATTAGGATTAATGATTGATTTTAATCAATAAATGGGAAGAGTTGGGTTTTAGTTGAGATCTATTTCATATTCAAATTTAGTTGTGTCTGCTACACATATGAGACTTCACCCTCTCCAAGTGGCTATGAGACCTTACCCTCTGTAAGTGGCTAAGAATTTACATTAATTTAAATATGGAGTTTGATTATTGCATAATTGATTTTCTAGCAATTGGATCTAAATTATTATTATCATTTGGATAATGTCATTTACACATTATTGGATTTCTACTACTACTTATTTAATTATAAAAGTTGTTTTATATCACCAAGTAAATATAATTGATGCCAAAACATGTAAATATGATGATAGGTAGAATTATAATAGAAAATTTGGATTTTAAACAAGGGTGAAGTTAGTAGATAATAATAAAATGATCATAAAAGAATATAATAGAAAAGACAAGCTTGGGGATGGAAGGGCACAATTTTGACATCTACAAGGCTTGTAATCACAAACTCTAGAAGATACCCCATGTCATAGTGAGAGGATGGAGGATTGTTATTGCTTTAGATAAGGTCACTAGTGGAGACCGCAAAGTTCCAAAAAATGGATCTAGAGGAGCTTCTTTGTCATAGGATGGCATGTCAATACTCATTTTGGTAGAGCTTTGTTGTCTAGATGAGAGATGATGCCAACATATTTTTGTTATCACAAAGAAAAAATGTGAGAAATTATTTTTATAGAGATTTACTACCAAAAATATTCATTGTTTTTTGTTTCCTCAAGGGCCAAATTTGTAGGAAGTTGAGGCTCCCTCAAGGGATTCTCTATGGAATTTGTTGAGATCAGTATCTAGGTAGGTGGCATTGTCTGCATGGCTTGGTAAGTTCTAAGACCATGATTTATTCGAGGTGGTAAACATGGTTGATGTGATACAATTTGGGTTTCATGGGTGATAGGGGATAACTTGTGCTTTCGTTTCCTATTACGATATTCAATAGAACTCAGATACTAAGCATTGACAAAATTAAATATTTGGCACTAGTGCTAATTGACCATTGCTATACTTTATTGGGTGGGAAATGATTAATTTTAAAACATTGACAAATATGTTATCAAGAAAGTAGTAGTACCATCAATGCTACCACTTTAATACCAATGCTTTTGCTTTTTGAGCAATAAATTCTCTTAGTTTGATCTTTGAGATGGTTACTCTGCTTTGGATGTTTTATTGGTTAGCAAGATGCTAGGAAGTTTCAAGGACTTGATGATGTGCTTAAAATTAGGTTTCTACATGGGATGACTTAGACATGTGGATGTAATTAACAATAGAGGATAAACAATACACTCTCAAGGAGTTGATAAATAGACCAATAAGAGTCAACAATTCTCACCACTTGGAAAAATTACATAAGAAGGGCACTTGGGGAGTCATAACTCAATGTTTCCCATTGTATTCTATACACATTGATCTTACAACTTGCAAAAAGGGGTAATTTTAGTGCTTTTTACAATGCCAATTTCTCCTTCAATTTGAGATTTTACAACAAAAATAGTATTTAAAACTATCAATTTTACCCCTAATGCAAAAAGAAATGGACCTTTGGGTGGCAAAATTATAAATTTTTATAAAAATAGTGATGGAGAATTTGCAAAAATAATTCACCTTCTCCTTGTTTGATTCCAAAATTCGAATTCAAATTATTGAATCTGGTAGGAGAAAATTGTCCTCTATGAAAAAATGTTGTTTATTTCAACAACAACTGGCACTGGTCAACATAGATCAAACTACGTAGTTCGATCTGACTTAAAGTCAAACAATGGTAAGTATCAAACAACGAAGTTGGAAAGTCAACTCATTGACAACCAATGGTGAAATAACAACCACCATGGTATCGTGGACAACGCCAAATAGGTGCTCTGGCATGCGTGGGAGGCACTGCCAGTGGGTGACTACTGTAAGGTTGTCACTTCACTATGTGCATGAGAGACAATTTAAACAACCCAAGTCTCCCTACGTACTAGATGTGGGATAATTCCTACAACTTTTTAAACCACCAACGTTCTTACCTATCGGATAAACTCTTCCATTGCTGGTAAATTCTCCCATTATCGAGAAAAAAAGAAACCTCCTATTGTCGATGTCTGTCAAATAGCTGTCTAACCTGTCGAAAATCTCCAAATTATTTTCTGTGTCCATATCTAATTAGTTGCAATTGAAACCTTAGGGTTTTTAATTTGTATGATGATTAGATGGTTTAAAAATCTTAGGAAACCGCATTAATGTTTTTGAGAAAAACAATTTCTGCCTGTGTCGTTTAATCTGCATGAGATCATGCATGGTCTGTGTCTGGTTTCGATGAACCAAATGTTGTGATTGTTTCCTGCAAGAGTACTCGATCTTGCTAACCATAAGAAGCTTCCTTCCAAAGATAGAAATTGGTTGCCAGAATTTTGAGACCATGCCAATATTTTTATGTTCGTCGCCTGTCTAGGACTCTTTGTTTGCGATCGTATTTTCTACTGCCTATAAAACAATGTTCCTCCCACTTGCACTTGCATCTTCTACCACCTATAGTTTTCTTGTCTACAAAATTGGGTAGGGATGTTTCAATCACCTATCTGGGGGAAACCAATGCTTAGTCATTGTGGAGGCTACCGATGGAGAGGTCTGACCGTCAAGGAGGCCACCGGTTGGAATGAAGAGCCGTCACTGGTCACTGGTCGACTGATAGAAGGAATATTCAATAAATTCATGAGTTGGTCAGTGGCCAGCGTTGGCAAGGATAGCCGACTGTTGGTTTGTCGTCGATTATGAGTGATAAACTGACAAGGGGTAGTCAGGTAGCATGAAATAAGTGCTCTCGATTTGCTTATTGTAGCCTTTGGGATAAATTTAAACTTAAATTTTAATAAAATATTAATATTATTATTATTTTTTTAATTTTAATGCAAAATAACCCAATTTTCATGCAAGGAGACAATTGGCTCAAATATTCTTTGGCAACCCTTATGCTCTCTTGGCAAGGAGTGCAAAAAATTCCTCTTGGCAAAAAATTCACCTCAAATTGTGGAAATGGTCTTCCAAACCACATCAATATTTCCTCATTCTTCAATCTCCAAATACGATAAATCTCTTTGATCTTCAAAGCAAAAAAAATTTACCCTCTGATATTTTGTTAGGGGTATTTGGTGCAAGGATAATTTTCACCCCTTTCCACCTTAGGATCTTCACAAACTAATGCTACGGGCTAGCCCAAGCTAAATCCTTGTAGCAACTGTCCTAGCATATAGTGCATTAGCAGCAAAACAATACTAGTCACCTAGAAATGAAGTTGGCAACTTGTCTCTCTTATTGCAAAAAAATAAATAAATCCTATGGCTCTGATACCACTGATATGTAAAACTCAATGTGAAGATGATTATTCATTATTGACAATAGAATATATACAGCTTACAATGAAATCATGTGGTTATAGTGGTTGTAACAATTTGCCATTCAAGGCCAACCAACTATAACTAACATATAACAATCTACCAAACATGGATGCTAACAACCAACTAACTGCTAGAAGATAAAACACATCTCTAATAGTCTAACTAAGCATCCTAACAACTAACAAACACAATCCAATGTGGGTATACTATACCTCATGTATTACAATGCAAGAAATAAGAAATAATAATAATAATAACTTAGGCTTATAATTAAGCCTAAGGTACAATAATATCCTCAACATTTCCAAGTATGCTCATTTATGTCCATTACAACATCCCTATTAAGCAATTAAGGTAACCAAGGTATTTATTGATTATATTTTAAATTACACGACATGCCCAAAAGTATTGTGAGTGACCATGATCCTATCTTCACTAGTAACTTTTGAAAAGAATTATTTTATCTTAATGATACCAAGTTGAGTATGTCCTCTTCTTATCACCTTCATTCAGATGATCAAATAGAGATTGTTAATATATGTTTGGGTACTTACCTTTATTTTTTTGCTCAAGACAAATAGTATAATTGGTTTTAGTGGCTCTCATTAGTTAAACAATGGCATAATACTTCTTACCATTCATCCCTCGCGATGTCCCCATTTGAAGCATTGTATAGTAAAAAAACTCCATCAATGGCATACTATGTTTCAAGATATTCCAAGGTTGCCCGAGTAGATGATTTTTTATAGAAACAATGGCTTTTACTTTAGCTTATTAAATATAATTTAACCTAGGTCCAAAACTACATAAAGCAACAATAGGATTCACATCGTTCTAGATGGCAATTTATCATAGGAGATGTGGTCTTATTTGTGCTTGTAACCCTACAAATAATTTTCCATAAAGACTAAGTCTAGTCATAAGTTGGATCCTCAATTTTATGTGTCCTACAAAGTGATTCATTGTATTGGTGAAGTATCATATTAGATGGTGCTTCCACCACCTTCCTACATCCATTCTTTCTTTCATGTATTTTTTCTCAAATAGGTTATTGGCCAAATAGTGTAGTTGTAAATGAATATTCCAATACTCAATGAAGAGGTCGAATCATTCTCCAACTTAAAGTAGTGTTATGGTCAAAATTCCATTATATTTAGTCTTGAAAAATTCAAAAGTTCCTCATAAAGTGGCAAGACCTTCCACAATATGGGAGCCTAAGAGCATTTTCTAGTATTTTCTAGCTTTAAGGATAAAATGTCTAAGGGGGGATCCATGTAACGACTCCAATATAACCATGTCAGCTATTTTTATTTCTATTATAATGGGGCTAGGTTTATATAATTGGTTATTAAGCATTAGGATTAGGATTAATGATTGATTTTAATCAATAAATGGGAAGAGTTAGGTTTTAGTTGAGATCATATTTCATATTCAAATTTAGTTGTGTCTGCTACACATATGAGACTTCACCCTCTCCAAGTGGCTATGAGACCTTACCCTCTGTAAGTGGCTAAGAATTTACATTAATTTAAATATGGAGTTTGATTATTGCATAATTGCTTTTCTAGCAATTGGATCTAAAATATTATTATCATTTGGATAATGTCATTTACACATTATTGGATTTCTACTACTATTTATTTAATTATAAAAGTTTTTTTATATCACCGAGTAAAGATAATTGATGACAAAACATGTAAATATGATGATAGGTAGAATTATAATAGAAAATTTGGATTTTAAACAAGGGTGAAGTTAGTAGATAATAATAAAATGATCATAAAAGAATATAATAGAAAAGACAAGCTTGGGGATGGAAGGGCACAATTTTGACATCTACAAGGCTTGTAATCACAAACTCTAGAAGATACCGCATGTCATAGTGAGAGGATGGATGCTTGTTATTGCTTTAGATAAGGTCACTAGTGGAGACCACAAAGTTCCAAAAATTGTATCTAGTAGAGCTTCTTTGTCATAGGATGGCATGCCAATACTAATTTTGGTAGAGCTTTGTTGTCTAGATGAGAGATGATGCCAACATAGTTTTGTTATCACAAAGAAAAAATGTGAGAAATTATTTTTATAGAGATTTACTACCAAAAATATTCATTGTTTTTGGTTTCCTCAAGGGCCAAATTTGTAGGAAGTTGAGGCTCTCTCAAGGGATTCTCTATGGAATTTGTTGAGATCAGTATCTAGGTAGGTGGCATTGTCTGCATGGCTTGGTAAGTTCTAAGACCATGATTTATTCAAGTTGGTAAACATGGTTGATGTGATACAATTTGGGTTTCATGGGTGATAGGGGATAGCTTGTTGTGCTTTCATTTCCTATTACGATAGTCAATAGAACTCAGATACTAAGCATTGACAACATTAAATATTTGGCACTAGTGCCAATTGACCATTGCTATACTTGATTGGGTGGGAAATGATTAATTTTAAAAAATTGACAAATATGTTATCAAGAAAGTAGTAGCACCATCGATGCTACCACTTTAATCCCAATGCTTTTTCTTTTTGAGCAATAAATTCTCTTAGTTTGAGCTTTGATATGGTTGCTTTGCTTTGGATGTTTGATTGGTTAGCGAGATGCTAGTAAGTTTCAAGGACTTGATGATGTGCTTAAAATTAGGTTTCTACATGGGATTACTTAGACATGTGGATGTAATTCATAATAGAGGATAAAAAATACACTCTCAAGGAGTTGATAAATAGACCAATAAGAGTAAAAAATTCTCACCACATGGAAAAATTACATAAGAAGGGCACTTAAGGAGTCATAACTCAATGTTTCCCATTGTATTCTATAGACATTGATCAAACTAATCCATATACAATACTACAAATATTATTTAATAATTTTACCCTTCCTAATTCCACCTCTCTATTATAAGGAAGTGTTTAAGGACTTTCAAAGAATTGATCATACCATAGTAATAATTCTAAAAAGTCTACCATTCAACATCCATCCTTACCAATATTCTTTCGCACAAAAATCAAAAGTTGCAATCATCCACCACATCATCCACCTGTTCGATTGTCGTTCTTCACAAATAGTGATCGATACCCTGATGTGGCCATGTTCATCCTGCAAATCTCTTTCGACCATACGACTCTTACGATCGCGTTCCAACGACCTCACACCCTGCACACTTCCTGCAAATACAAAAGATTAAATCAATTAAACTTTAAAATAAAAAAATAAACGATCGCGTTCCAACGAACTCACACCGTGCACACTTCTTGCAAATACAAAAGATTAAATCAATTAAACTTTAAAATAAAAAAATAAACAAAATCTAATGGGAATCATTTTAAAATTATTTACCCTACTGACCATATCTTTATATTGGCTTCAATAATGCTAGTGAAAGCTCCCAACACACAGGGCTTTGTCTTATTATTGAATCACTTTTATTTTTTATTTTTATTTAAGCATACCATATATATATATATATATATAGGTATTTTGCTTTTTCGATTTAATTTTTTATAAATATAAATATTTATAATTTATATATATATACCTAGGTGTTGTAGGTGAGTTGGAGAGGAGAGGCAATCCTCTAAGGGAGGTCCCAGGTTCAAATCTCCACCCTACCAAAAAGTTGAATTGGGTATCCAAAATCCAATTGATAATGTTGGTGCGGGTAGGGTCGGGTGTGACTCCGGGCGACTTTGACGATGTAGATCCCCTGTTCATGGTCTCTTAGACCAAGGCGGCCCCGCAAGGGGTTTTTCGCTTTAAAAAAAAAAAAAAAATTATATATTTTTAATGTTTTTATTTTTTATATTTTCATACATATATATTATATAAATATAATTATATATATGAAAATTTTATTATTATTATTATTTTTTATTTTTAACTTTTATGTGTACAAAAGTTTATCTTTTATTTTTTCTTATGTTTTTATTTGAAACACAAAAATGAAAGAAAACACCAAATTTTAACAATAAAATCGCTCACACAGAATTGACGATAAATATCGTCAACAAAAAACTGACGATAAAAATCGTAGACAAGAAATTGATGATAAAAATCATCGACAAGAAATCGACAAGAAAAGTCGACAAGAAAAAAAATCATCGACAAGAAAATATTATCGACAAGAAAAATCATCGACAAGAAAATATCGTCGACAATAAAATATCATTGACAAGAAATTGCAAACCAATTAACAAGAACTTTATCAAGCAACCTACTTGCCAATCAAAATGAAATGAAATATCCAAACACAAAGACAAAAGGTGGGTCCCCAATTTTGGGGTGAGTTGTGCAACAGTCACAACACTACCCAACCAATTATCACTACAATTGCCCCCCATACATGCCACCCACTTAAAAATATCCTCATACCAATCAGGTGCTCCTTGCCTCTTCATTCCCACCATCTCAACTCACCCCATCTCAACCTACACAATCTGCACCACCACGACCACCCCAAAATGCATACCAATTCAACCCTCCACCAACTCCCAATGCCCACCATGTCAACCCTCCTACACCACCTAATCCATATCAAGGTTGCAATCCTCACCCTCATCGTCCACCATGCAATTAGACCCCTTTGTATAAGCCCATTCCTACTTTATTCTGCCAATTATATGATGGAGGTCTCATCACTTTGCCTAATATCCAACCTCTTTATCCAAACTATCCACTCTCATAGGACCACAATCTACAGGCATTTTGTGATTTCCATCGCCAAAATGACCATACCCTTGATTCATGCCACATTTTTTGCCATACCGTGCAAGATATTATCGACTGAGGTACCATCCAAGTTTCTAATCCACTTGCATTACAAAATTAAAACTTAGGGATATATCAAAATCCATTACCCGAGAATGGGGGTAACTCACCACAATTCGATCCACACCAAGTCAATCATGTCAATTGAGGTCCTTCACAGTAGGGATTTGTAGGCATGATCAACATTGCCACCCATAATCAACACTATCCATCCCCTGTTGAAGCATAACATCCATCAGTATATCAACCACCACTTGCTTCCAATCCATCAAATCCTCCACCCGTTCCCCCACCTATACCATAAAATGTCATCACCATTCATGGTAGTATCTCCCATAAGCTCTGAATCACCCCTGCAAGGTTATCCATCTATGAACTCCTGCAATAATTCCAACCTCATCATGAAGCCCTCGATTCTATCCTTCACTCTCTCAATCTTGAGACTCATGATACAGATGCATTTTTCAACTTTATTGGCAAATTTTAGATATTCTTGCAACCTTCCATTAGCTTCCATGACCATGAAATTACTGAAGTTGTAGATGAGGAAGCAGATCCCCCATTGCATATTCAAGCCTTCATCAATGTCATCACTCACAAGTAGGTCCTCATTGACACTGGTTCCTCCATTAGTATCATTTTTATTGCAACCCTTAGCCACCTTCATCTTCCTCCTTCTGATATCACCGCTTCATACATGGACCTTCAATATTTTAATGGCTCTATGCACCCTACTGTTGGTACCATCATCCTTCCTATTAAGGTTGGCACCAAAACCATCTCCACACTCTTCCATGTTATCAAAGGTGAGATGTAGTATAATATCATTTTAATATGCCCCTAGATTTGGGACATGCAATGTATCCCTTACACACTACATCACTATATAAAATATGTCCATAATGGTTTGGTCTACTACATCCCCACCGATGGTGATCCATTTGAATTTTGCAATATTATCACCCTTCCACCAGGTCCACCATTATCATCTATGCAATTTGCTCCCACCCCATGTTGTTCTTTAGATACCACTTATTCGTCATATTCACAATCACATCCCATACCTGATCTGAGAAAAATTGTATCAACCTCTTGAAATCCACCTCATCCTCCTAGTGCCCTTGCTATTCCCACATTTTTCCATTGCCCCTCTTCATCCTTCACACCACTCCCTCCATTCACCTTTTCTACTACACAATCTGTAACATCCTCATCCAACAACCCTCCCATTCTTCCTACACCACCTCCATATTCCCATTGATTTATGCATCGATCTATGTGAACACGGGTAATCCCCAGTTCACCAACCATAACCTCTATCCCCACTTCTCAATTCAACCATGCCAATCATACCATCACTGGAACACTTGCTGAGTGCTATGAGTGGACACAACACACCACTCAACTTGACAACCAATTAGCTCAATCATATCCTCCTAATTCATCTCCTTTACCTACCAATCCACCTACACCCATTCAACCATCCTCTCTGCCACCCAGGGGGTCATCCCTTCAACCTGAGCATACAACCCCTCCTCATGTTTCTATACTCGTGACTACACTAGGTCTTGGTGAGTATACATAAGCAATGCTTGGGTTATTCCTCCCACCATCCAGTCCACTCGTGGCTTTGGTTGACCTCATAATGTGCCCTTGACTATTGGGGTAGTGGTTCCTCTTGGTCCACCTAAAAATTGCATAAATTTTGTATATGGGGGACTTGACTCATTTGTAGAACCTCCAACGCCTCCATCATCACAAACTAGATTTTACGGTAACCTTAACCACATGTCCAATCCCAATTTTACCTAGAATTATCTTCGTATGTATAACTGACATGGTTATGGTTTAGGGATATATGAATAGGGGTGTCGCACCCATATCAATACTCCCTCATGCAAACCCACCGAATGATCCAGAATTGGTTACCATCCCCTAATAATCCATACCCTCAAGATTGATTTCTATAATCTTGATCTTGATCCCCTCGAGCTCCTTTTCAATGAGGAATTTGAGCTTAATATTTTGATAGACAGTTCGTCACCTCATTCCACAATCGATATTCCATCCATGTTATTTCACCCATCCCCACCCCATGAGACCTTATCCTCTTTGAAAGTTGAAGCTCTCACCCATAAATTCATTGACCTATCGCTCGATCCACCCATATTAGTCAATCCACTTTCCTCACCCCACCAATGGTCCCATTTTTTCCCATCCACGAGATAGCGCCTCCTCACGGTACACGTTCTCGTTCTCCTTCCCCACCTATGGTGTTAAACCTAGGTCATCACCAACCCTTTTTGGATTAATTTATATCCTTCTCTAATTCATCACCACCTTCATCACCCACTTCCACCATTTATAGCATCTCTGTCAACATGATCTCGATTTACTTGTACACCCCACTCCGATATCCAAACCATCCCAATTATACACCACCTCCTGTCACCGACTTAGTCGATTTCAATGATATCTCCTCCACACCCTTAGCTACCAGATTCCTTCCAATGTCTCAATTGTTGCAATCCACTAATGCACCTTTACATACCATTCCACCTCATCTTCTATGGATTAATCATACAGATGTTTATCTAGATGATGAATTCCATCTCCCCAAGATCATCGATGATTTTCACCTCATACCCACACCTACCCAACTTCATGATGGTTCTCACATGCTTGTCGAGAACACTATTGAAGTTGATATTGACCATGATCTGGACCACCTGCACATCGTTCATCTCACTGCTAGCCTTTCTGAAGATGAACGTGTCCTTTTCACAAATGTTCTCATGCACTACATTAAGGTGTTTGCTTGGTCCTATTAGCGTATATTTTATTAGCTATTATTACATTATTTAATATTGTTAGCATCTTTTATTTGGGCTCATTATTGTTAACGAGATCCGCTTTATTAGGGCTAATTAGAGCCTAAGTTATGTATTTAATTAGCATTCCTATCAATACAATTTAATGGCTTACCTTGACATGGTATCAGAGCTATACCATCGATCGCTCTGATGTGGCGATCGATATTTTGATTTGGTTGAGGGGTGATCGGCCTTGGATGCCCTCATATTTTAGCTGGAGAGGGATCACATGTACACATTGGTGGAACTATGAATCCACGTGGACCTGACTCCTCGAGGATCCTAGACCTGTTGACTAAGGTCCCCTATCATAGGACTAGCGACAAAAGTTTCACCTAGGGATGGACCACTATGCAGACGCTGATGTGGCACTGAAGTCGAGGACCTGACACACTAAGCTAGGACGTCTAAGGGGAAAACCTAGAACGTGGATGTGTGGATCTAGACTCGAACACAACCCGATGACAAAATTATCCACAAATATCTAGCGACGGGACAAACCGGTAGATCTTGTGCGAGGGTGAGGGTAGTATAGTCTACCCAAAGGTAGATACTAACATAGGGAAGGCTTTTCCATTTTAAAGCCTCCCTAGTGCTGCGACGTGACACATGTGGGATAATTCCCATGAAGCACATTTGATGTGCTCGTAAATCCTACACACTTTCTTGCAACCACGACTGCAGACAACACCAGGAGTAGCTAGAGGTCTATTTAGCGTCGTGTTGTTGAAGCCACCAATGTGACGATGGAGATGAGGCTCAACGAGGCGATTCAAAAGCTGCAGCGCTGAAGACGTAGCCATCGGAGAAGGCCTGATCTGTTGCCCTGAACTGTAGCGCATCATATCTACGTTGTAGGCAGAAGTAGCACAGAGGAGTTTACATCCACCAGTAGACAACCATAACTCTTCGTGGGTGCCAATTTGCTGCAAACGCGATCCACAAAAGGTGAAATCATGACGTCTAGTCCAGAAAAGCATAGATCAAAAAGCTATTTTGGCCCCACATGGCGAATTTCAAAAACCATGAACACAGATCTATAACAAGCATGGCTCTCGTAATACTGTTACAGCGGAATCCCGGGTTCAAAACCCGACGGATGCCCAAATGCATTTTTTTTGCATAAATATACGAGGGTGCTATTATAAGCCATTGTGCCACCATTGCTAGGCAGCCGAACGCCACCCACAGAGAAGATAGCACCACTTGGAGTGGAGGAGGCGCCGCTCGTCGTTCTCCTCGAGTGAAGACATCATCGTCTTCAAATAAGAGTTCTTTTACTCTTATAACCGACCAGCGCAGTAGCATAGTCGGTTGGTGGCCTGTCATTGAGGAGCAGGTGCGGCTAGGTCAGGGGTTCGATTCCCCTTGACCACAAAGGTACAATTTTCTTTTAAAAAAAAAAGTTTAATTTTGTTAAGTTTTAATTTTTTTTTATGATTCATAATTTGTTTTTGAATTAAATAATCAATTTCTTAATTTAAAATTTTATAAATTTTATTATGAAATTGATATCATATTTAATTTAAAATCAAATTGTTTTTCATAAAAACTAAAATTTTACTTTCAAAATTCTTCTTTAAATGTACTTTTGAAAACAGATTTCATCCTCCATTTTTTGAAAATCGGGGGAGAGGCATTTTTATGTACTAAGGGGGAATTTTTGTGGTAAAATTCCTACCATTTGCAAATTGCCTCCAAAGCAAGTTTTTTGTAAAAGCCTAAGAGGCTTAATAGTTGCATTTTTTTGCACTAAGGGGGGATTTTTTTGATGACATTTTTGTGCTAATCTGCCTAAGAGGCAAATATTGTAATTTTTTACAAACCAGTAAAAAAAGCCTTCTGGAGCGCCCATTTTGCGCTTCCAAAAAATTTTGGACTCCCCATCTCGTGATGGGGGAGGCACACCAGGGGCGCTGCCCCTTGGAACCCCGTACAGGGGAGATATAATTTTTTGCAAAACCAAGGGGGGAAGACTTATAAGGGTGCATTTTCGGCAGTGACCGACACCTTAGTCAAATTATTTTGCAAAATTTTATTGTAAAAGGTGCATTTTTGGCAGAGACCGACACCTTAAAAATGGGTAGATCAAAGAAAAAGATAGCCCTAAAAACTGATGTTGCTAAATCAGTTAAAGACCCATACTTTCCACCAGAGATGGATGGGTTGGATTTTTATGAGGAGGGCACATTCCTCACACTAAAAAATGGTTTAGTAGCTTTCCTCGATGATTCTGAGTCTTGTATAGACCTTCAAACAAATGGTGCTCAAGTTCCTATTGGCGTTCTAAGGGGCATATACCTGGTATTTGTTGCACTTGACCGTGCCCAACGTAAATTGGAAATAAATAAGGAAAGTGAGGTCCTAAAGGCGAACGCTTGTTGTGACACAAGTGACCTTCAGCCCATTGTGGCGAATGCTTGTTGTGACACGAGTGACCTTCAACCCATTGTGGCACATGCTTATTGTGATACAGGCGACCTCATACCTTCTATGGTAGATATCAGTTGTAGCACAAGTGATATCATTTCAGTAGAAGATTTTTCTTGTGACACTAGTGACTTAACAACTGAAGCTCCTCAAAAAGAGCTCCATAATATCATCAATAATGACAAATGTAATATTGTTAAAAGCATTGATGAAGATGATAAAATTGGGTGTTTTGAAAAACACACCAAAGGATTTGGTTCCAAAATTATGAAGAAAATGGGATTCAATGGTGAGAGATTAGGTAAACAAGAACAAGGCATTAAAACTCCTATAATGCTAAATGTCAGGGCAAAGAATAAATGCCTTGGCTATATTGGACATACAAGTACCAGTAATTCTATGTTTGTAAAACCTAAATCTCCTACAACTCCTAAAAAGCATTGTTGCAGTCACTGTGGAAAGGCAGGACATGTTGTAGCTAAATGTTGGAGATTACATCCTTGTGATTCATGTGGATGTACGAATCACTCTTCTAGTTGTTGGTACAAAATGAAAATGGCCAACAAGGTCCATATTGATTGTGGATGGACAAATTTCACACAATGGACCATGATGAAAGAAATGTTGTATGGCTCCCTACTCATTGTAAATCAATGCATATCAATCAATATATGGTGACTCCCTACTCATTGTAAATCAAGTTAAAGGAGCATGCCAATGTCGTTGCCCAGTCCTTAAGTGGTATAAATAGGTCACCAAACACTTGTTGGCCCAGTTCGAGTTGTATGACATCACTAATACTCCTCGATCCATGAATCATTTTGTAGATACTATGGCTTATCTAGGCTCAATAATTTCACAAAACTCACTCTCTGATACCACTGGCATGTCCATTCACACCCTCTTACATTTTGCCATTTCTACCAACCCGCCTCCTTGTGACCATGGCATCAATATCGTTGAAGTTGAACTCGATGATCCGTGGTTTTCCCAGGTTAAAGATTATATCAAGCTTGATATACTCACAAAAATACTTTTAAACTATGTGTCATTCGCTTTACATTACTAGGTGATATCCTTTCCAAGAAAAAATATGACAAAATTTTATTGCACTGTTTGGAACCTTTCAAAGCCCAATGCATCACCCATGAGGCTCATGATGGTACTTGTGATAGCCATTTTAATGGTATGACCATCACCAAATGCATCTTAAGAATGGGCTACTATTGGACCACAATGGAGCATGACTGTTGTGACTATGTCAAGAAGTGTATCAAATACTAACATCACGCTAATCTTATGAATTTGCCTTCCTAGGCTCTACAACCTATTCAATCAATGTGGTCCTTTTCACAGTGGGGTTTGGATATTATTGGTAAAATCACTCCCGCCTCATCTGGCAATCACAAGTTCATAATTACTACAATCGAGTACTTTATGAAATAGATTGAAGCCTTTCCTTTAATTCAAACGATCGGTCCCAAAATTATTGATTTCATCACACAACACATCATTTGTCATTTTGGCATCCCATATAAAATCATCTCTGATAATGTTACACCATTTAAAAATAAGAATATCTACGCATTATGTGAGCAATTTAACATCCAAAATAGCTTTTCTACTCCATACTACCCACAGGGTAATGGCCAAGCAAAAGCTACAAATAAATCCATTTGCACCATCCTTCATAAAACTGTTGTAGAGTCACATTGCGATTGGCATAATCAAATGCCACTGGCCTTATGGGCATATCGCACAAGAATTTCTACTCCAATTGGGGAAACTCCATTTTACCTTGTATATGGCACTGAAACCATCATGCAAAATCCCATATTTATGAGTCTATGTAAGAATGTATCGATGATAATACTGCTCGCCAAGCCATATTAGACCAGTTGACCCTATTGGATGAGAATCGTATTAATGCTATTGAGCATACACAAATCTACAAAGATCATCTTCGACGTACCTACGATTCTAAAGTACACCAAAGAGAATTCCAAGTTGGATACTTAGTTCTCAAATAGAACCATCAAATTACTAGTCAACTGCATCATCTGCATGACAAATTTGCACCTAATTAGCTAGGCCCCTACATGGTCACTCAAAAGTTTGGATTTGGGGCATATCACTGTTGGTCACGAATCTACCACAAGAAAGGATTTTATGCGAAATGCGCCCTAGACCCGACCAACATTGAAAGGCTGGGAGAAAGAAATGTCTCCCAGACCAATCTCCAGAGAGGGTTGGTTCCCTTACTAAATCTAAGCTTGATTTCAGACTAAAGTTACAGGAAAGGAATTGGAAATATGCAAAAAGAAATGGGAAATTACGGAAAGAGATGGGAAATGTAGCCACAGGCCGAATTTATCAGATCAGGAAAGATTAGCAGCAAATAACCTCAAGCACACAAACAACATATAACAAAAGATAGCGACGTAATCTACTTACAACCTTGCACAGATAACCTTCAGAATCACATTCCAGAACTCACTTCCTCACTAGCGATATGTAAACTCAGATGCAAAATTCAAACTTAGCAGATAAGAAATACGAGCGTAAAGGAGAAATGCATAAGATAGAAGGAAAAACACACATAAAGTTGCTTGCAAAACTAGAGGCCAAATATCTTTTATTGATGCAAAGAACTTGAAAAGTTTTTTAGCAAAAGTCTCTCTCTCGATGCCTCTTTTTGAGATATACATTGATATTTATAGAGGTCTTGCCTCTTTGTAGCATTTAAAACATGAAACGAACTTCCTCGAGATCTACAAAATGTGCAACAAAAATAAGGAAATGATCCCCTTAAACCAACCTCGGAGAAACCAGAAATTAAATGAAACAAAGAACCGGTCGTCTTCATTAAATGGTCGTTCTTGGTGCATGCTTGGACCGTTAGAAAATAACGAACAGAAGCTTTAAATAATGGAGGCATCTTCAATTCTTGTGGCTTCGAAAGCTACAGGCCTGAGCATGTTCTTCTATCTTGCACACATTGGAAAGCAGCAAAACATTAAATTCTGGGAAGCTTTTAATCCTTGGAAACCACAATACTTCATCGGGCCGTTGAACTGCTTCCTGGCACAAAACTATGATGGGTCGCGAAAACACGACATGTCGCAAAATCGTGACATTTTCCTTCTCTGTACGCTTTTGCCACTTTCGGTCGCGAAAACCAAACATATCGCGAAATCATGACGTATTCGGGTCTTTGTTCTCCTTCGGCACCTTCGGTCGTGAAAATGCGACGCGTCGCGAAATCGTGATAATTTCTTGCTCTCTGCCTTCTTCTTCATGTCCTTTCATGAAAACGCGATAAGACGCGAAACTGTGACATGTCACGAAATCGTGACATTCTTTGCTCATCATCTTCATTATCACCTCTAAGTCGTAAAAACCCAACATGTCACGATTTCACGACGTTTCGTACTATTAAGTTCCTTCCCTGCTTTACTCCCGTGAAACTATGACATGTCACGATTTCGCAACGTTCTTTCCCCATGTTGTCCTTTCATCATTTCTAACCACGAAAATGTGACATGTCATGATTTCGCTACATCTTTCTCTCATTCGGCTTATGCTTTTTCTTCAACTTGACTGCGATAATGCGACATGTCACGATATCGCGACGTTTTTACATTTTGCCCCTTGTTCACTTTTCTGTCGTGATTTCACGACGAGGTTCATTGTCATTGCCATTTGCTCAATTATGTCATGATTTCATGACCTTTTCTATCACTCTGCTCCATGGCCATCGCAAGTCATGAAAATGCGACATGTCGCGATATCATGACAATTTTGTCGCTCTGCCTCTCGTTGACCACTTTGACCGCGATTTTGGAACACATCGCGATATCGTGACATTCTCCGACTTTGGTTTCTCTCTCCTCTAAAACCCGCGATAACGTGACATGTCGCGATATCGTGACAGTTTTGAACCTGTGCTCTTCATGCTGTTTTTGGTCGCGAAATCGCAACAGTCTTTAGACTTAGCTATTTTAGCACAAAACTCATAGAGAAACACAGAAGAGTGAGAACTTCAACAATTTATGCATGAATAATCAACAATCAAAACAATGTGGCAAAATTCCAATATTCTTGATGGCTCACGGGGTATACAGTTCTATTGTATGCACGAATCCCATGCCTGAATCCATTGGGCAACAGAGTCAAGAAACATGAGAAGCAGGAAAGTAAGTGTTGACTGATGGGGAACATCTCTACGGACTGCTGCAACAACTCCTGCTGACTTACAAAAAACTCAAATAAATTTGTATTTGGCCTAGCTCACCAGGTGCTGTAAAAGGATTTCCATAACAGTTATGAAAAGCACCTGAGATACAAAAACAAAAATGAATGGAAGGATGACCCGCAGATGCGCAGGTCGTGGAACAGAGATGGGGAATGATGGAATGGTGAAAGATGGAGGGATGGAAATGGTAGATACAGTAATAGAGTGCTACTGTGCTACCCACTATGGAGATGCTATGAAACAGAGAATGAAATGGAAGTGGATGAAATGGAGACGGTAGTAAAACCCGTAGCTGTGATGAAATACTCACACGACAAAGGACTAGAAGAAATGGAAAGTAGAAATGGGAAGGGGAAGTAGAAACAACAGCAGTGGCTTGATTGTTTTGTTGCAGAAGAAGAAGGAGTTGGAGAATAAGGGAATGAAGAGGGGAAGGAAGAAGTAGAGAAGAAGCCACTAACTACTAGGAAATAAGGAAAAGAAAAAGAAAAAAACATACCTGCGGGCTTGCATGCAAAAAGAGCCAAAGTAATTTTTTTTTTTTGCTAGAAGCAATTAACTCCCGAAATAGCTATGAACTCCTGGATCCCAGACCTTTGATAGACACTCAGTAGACTTTTGATTGATAATCAGCTCAGAGTCACCAAATATTTGCAACTAATGCGCTCCAAGTTTCTCAGCCGTCTTGAGACCTAGGCATGATCGTTCAATCCTAGTGTTAGCGCCATTTCTGTATTATGCTCCATAAAAATAGAGCTGATCTGGCAAAGAGTCTCGACCAACTTGATCAAGAGGCGACTTGACTTCAACCTCTTCAGGCTTCGTAATGGAGTAACAACCAATCTTAGTTTTGATCATGGCATTAAAATTGAGCATTGAAAACTCATCCTCCAAATCAGGATCCTCCAATTCTTTAGTTATCATATTGACAACATGTTTGGACTTTTCTTCCTCTTCCATCTTCTCTATATGAAAAGTAGAAGGCTTTTGATTATATATCTAGACTCTTATTCCTTTGAAAAGAATCTCCAAGTGAGAATAATCCAGAGCAAGGTAGCCTCCTAGTTTAGCAGTGAATTCTCTCGATAAACATATACTGAAATATGGTTCCAAATCAACCACAACTATCTCTTGAATTACTGTAATCTGAGGCATATTATGCAGAGCAATAGGAACATCCTTGATTACACCCACTATTTTCACTAGAGTCCCGTCCAACTGCAAGACACCAGGGCTACTTCTTGTATATTCCATTCTCATCGCTTCACAAATTGCCTTTGGCATGACAGTTGTCACAGCACCATAATCAATCAAGAAGTTGTGTACAATCCAACCCTCCATCCTAAGTGACAGATAAAATGGGGGTGGTCTATTCCTTCTAGTGGCTAAAGTAGTTAATGTTTGAGCCATAACTACCTGGGTTAGAGCTTTCCCTTACTTTGTATGGTCTTCAGGGATTCTTGTAAGAGATTTACCTGTCCAGGCAACTGTAAGGTGTCATACAAACTTACCTTAGCTGGTATCCATTTGAGTTCTTCAACAATGTTGTACTCCATGGAGATCTGTTCTTTTCCACCACTAGAAGATTCAAATTTTCTCTTATATTTCTAGGTAGCCTCCACTCGTTGTCATTTGGTCAATGATGGATACCGCAGCGTCTCTTTGGCTTGTTCCTTTGTTTCTGCTTGCGGCTAGGAAGTAGAAGCTGGTTCCTTCTATTTTACTGGTGGTGGAAGTGGATCCTTCGTCAAAACAGGTGATTGTCATTGCGCTGGGGAATCATGAGCCTTTGTTGGCATTTGTTGCTTTGTTGCTTGTACAGGGGGCACTTTTAATGGCTCCATCTCAGCTGGATCTACCAACATTGGTTTCTTGCCGCTGCGTGTCAGTATTGCTATGTGTTCCTCTAGAGACTCCATAGAAGTAAGATCCACCTCTCGAATCATGTTTACACGGCTCCCTGCAAGAACTTGCAAATAATTTTGGTGGACCATGCAAGTGGACTCATCATGTGGGTCATTGCAGGAAGAACACCAGTAATATGGCTCATGTGAAACCTCAGAAGGGCCAGCCTCTTCGCTTACCAGAATTGCTGAGTTCCTTTCAGGTACTTTCTCCATAGCCTTGCTAGGAGAAAGTTGTTCTCTAGTTACTGCCAGCATAAATCTTCGTGGTTGATAGTTCCTTTCTGCCTCTCTCCATTCCATAGATGTCACCTTGTTAGTAAGAGATCTCATAGCCGACTAAATTTCTTGTAAAATGGCCAATTGAGGATCTAGGCTTGAGGATACAGGTGATGCCGATAAAGGTAATGGAACCTGTGGGGAAGGTAATGTGTTGAGCAAGGTGCAGCAAAAGAATTGCAAAAGTATTGTCATTGTTGTCAACACAGTCAGATTGATGCAGTTGATGCAGTTCAGAGGTCACCGGATCAAGTGCAGAAAGTTTCAAGGAAAACAGAGGTGACCCATATCTCGAAAAAGGCGAGAAAGAGACAAGGAAGAAAACCGTCGCGATATCGCGACATGTTTTCTCGTCGCGATTTCGCGACATGGCCGAGGAGAGAGAAGATGCAAGCAAAACTGTCACGATTTCGCGACATGGTCGAGGAGAGAGAAGTGCGCAAAATGTCGCGATTTCGTGACATGTCGGAGTTTTCGCTGAGGAGAGAGAAAATGTGTCGCGATATCGCGACAAAACCGAGGAGAGAGAAAATGCAAGGAAGATTGTCGCGATTTCATGACATTGCCGAGGAGAGAGAAAGTGCATGCCAATTTGTCGTGATATCGTGACATGGCAGAGGAGAGAGAAAGTGAAAGGTAAACTGTCGTGATTTCGCGACATGCTTAAGGATGACGTCAGCAAATGTTGAAAGTGTCGCGATATCGCGACAAGATGCAGGGAAAGCTTCCAAGAGCCAAAACGGTCATGATTTCGCGACATGCTTAAGGATGACGTCAAATGTTGAAAGTGTCGTGATATCGCGACAAGATGTGGAAAGCTTCCAAGAGCCAAAACGGTCACGATTTCACGACATGCTTAAGGATGACGTCAAAAGTTCTAAGTGTCGCGATATCGCGACATGAATGAAGGAAAGTTGTCAAAGCCAAAATGGTCATGATTTCATGACAAGAAGGGCATGAAGTGTGTGGCTTCAAAAAGTGTCGCGATATCGCGATAGGTAACAGTCTGGTAAAACCCGTAGGAGCATGCAAGGTGACACGTGTCAAAAAAGTAGACGGAAAATCATGCAGCCGACTACGTAAAATGTAATCGATGTCGATCTGCAGCTACTGATTGACAAGTGTCACCATGCATTCGAACAACTGTTTGCATGTATTCGAAGAATCAAATATAAAGTATCGAAAGGTTTTCGAAAAGTCTTTTTTACAGCTTTCGAACGGTCGCACTCATGGAATCGAACAGACATTTTGCTTGTCTTCAAAGAGCCGAATATGAAGGATCAAGATATGCTTTTCGAGAAGATATGTTTGCAGCATTCAAAATAGCCATACTACAAGAAATCGAAACGCCGTATTGCAGGGTTTCGAACAGTCATTTTTGAACAGCCACTTATTTGCAGGAGAAAAGAATTTGAACAGTTGGGTATATGATTCGACTGCATGTAGGATTGAAAGGTTATAAAAGAATAGTCGTACAGAGAAGATGTTGCTGTTGTTAGAGAGAAATTGCTGTAAAAGGAGGGTTAGAAAAGAATCAAGAGAAAAATAAGTAGAGCCGTGAGAGTGTGTAGAGTTGGGTTAATTGCAGACCGTGGGTCGTGCATGAAGTGAAGACATTTTTATGTCATTCTAAATTGATCAGAATTGCAGTCCAAGTTGGTGCTTGGTACTAGGAGTTGGTGCTCCATCCGTTGCAGCAAAAAATTACAGGGGTTGGTGCTCCTTCCAGATGATGTCGGTAAAGTATTTGTAAAATTGATTTTGCAAAGACTGGATTTGGATTGGAGTCCAAGCAAGCATTTTTGAGGAGTAGCCAAATTGGTGAACCTCGGTATATTGAGTGTTGTGGTGTGCTCTCTTGTTCAAGTTGTTTTTCAGCTGTCAAGTTCTCTTTATTTCATATTAAATGTCGTAGATATAAAAATTAATAGCTACACTGATTCACCCCCCCTCTCAGTGTCATTGTGTAATCATCAATTGGTATCAGAGCAAGGTTCCTTGTACAAGCTTAATCAGCTAAGGAGATCTTGGAAGAAACAATGGCAGGTGGTGAAGGATTTTCATCCAACAAAGCTCCCTTATTTGATGGAACAAATTACACCTTTAGAAACTCAGAATGCAAACATATCTGAGTGCATTGGGATACGATATTTGGGATTCTCGTAGATAGTGGATACACAGCACCCACTACCCCTCCAACAGACATACCGCCGAGAAAAAGAAATTTGAAAACAACTCCAAAGCTAAGAATGCCATAATGTGTGGGCTTGTTGACAAGTGAACCGATAAGAGTCATGAGTTGTAAATCAGCAAAAGACATGTGGGATAAATCGAAGAGCATCCATGAAGGAGACAAGAAGATTAAGGAAGCAAAACCGCAAACTCATCGAGCACGGCTCAAGCACTGCAAATGAATGAAGATGAAAACATAGAGACTTATATGCTGAGAGTCAACGGAATTATTAATGCAATCAGAGGACTCGGTGAAGAAATTGATGATGCAGTTGTTGTGAAAAAGGTTCTCAGAACACTTCACAAAAGATTTAACTCCAAAGTCTCTCGCAATAGAAGAGGCAAAAGATCTAAACAACTTCAAAGATGGATGAGTTGCATGGTTCCCCGACAAAGATATGAAATGAGAATAGGACAAACCAAGTCTACAGACAGAGAAGCAACTTTTAAAGCACACAAGAATGTAAAAGCCGAACATGAATCTGAGGATGAAGGAACACTGGATGAAACAGAAGCCAATTTTGTTCGAAACTCACAAAAGGAAAAGGAAAATATAGAGGGAAGCTACCTTTTAAATGCTTCAATTGTGGAGGAGTCGGTCATTTTGCAGCCAAATGTCCAATGCAGGAGAGAACCAAAAATGGTGAAGGTTCACACCAAGAAAAAGGTGACTTGAAGAAGAAACAAAATTTCAGAAAGAACAACTTCAAGAAGAAAAGCTTCATAACCAAGAATGTCAGCAGCTCTGAAGAAAGCACAGATGAGGAGTCCGAAGAAGAAGGAGGTGAAGCTCTGCTCATGGCACTTGAAGAAGAAAGAACAGAGGAAAATCGGGAAGGTGATGAAAATTCCAAGGATGAAGTTGAAGTGTATTTGGAAGGAGAATTGGTTGCTCGCACTTGAAGAGTTGAGTGCGAAAAGGAAGAAGAATAAAAATTTTTCAAAGAAATTAGAGAATGCCACGAGACATAATAAACAATCTAAAAATACGGACAGAGGAATTCAAGAAAATGTCCGAAGTTCTTGATGAACAATTAACTCAGTAAAGACAGCTTGAATGCAACAAGCTAGAGGAAGACATTGTTAAGTTAAGGATGCAAGCTAGAGGAGATGAATAGAAAATTGAACTGTTTTCATAAGTTTGAAGAAAGTACTGTAAAGTCTGGATAAAATGTTAAATAACCAAAGGCCTTCTTGGCATCAAATTTGGTTTAGGCTTTGATGAAGGAGAATCTTCAAAGGATTCAAAGAACTTGAATATAGAACCCATAAAGAAAGAAGAAAAGATCAGGGTTGAACCAGAAAAACAAAATCATGCAAAAGAAAACAATAATGCCAGATTCAAGAAGAATACTGACAAAGATGGATTCACAAAAGTCACACATCCGAGGAGGAGAAGAGTCATGGCTCCTACTTCAAACTGGCAAAGACCGGCACCCAGGTTTAATCATGCATTTTCTGGTTATTGTTTTAAATGCAATGCTTATGGCCATAAGATTTCAGATTGCAGGCATAATGTATCTCAAAGGAATTTTACCAAGGAGAAATGTTTTTTCTCCTTTAATGAATTATGCAGTTGAATGTTATAATTGTCATAATTTTGGACATATTGCTAGAAACTACGAAGCACTTTTGCATCAAATAATTATCAGGGTAGAAAATCTCAGCCAAGTGGGTTGAAACAAAACCAAAAATTTCCTGAAAAACAGGCACATGCTAATGAAAGGACAAAGGCAAAACAAGTAGCAAAATCTCTATCAAACCGTAATGGAAAGAAAAGGAATCTTTGATTGTCCGAGACCGCTTTTAAAGCTCGGAACAAATCAGCACCTTGGATACTTGGATAGTGGTTGTTCCAACTACATGACAGAGACAAGCAAAAGTTTGAGAATTTACAGAATTATGAAGGTGGTTCCGTGAAATTTGGAAATAATGATGGAGCAAAGATTGTTGGAAAGGGATCAATCAAGATAAGTGATGGCAATATAAAATCAAAAGAAGTCTTGTTTGTAATTGGCCTGAAGCATAACTTGCTAAGTGTAAGTCAAATATGTGACAAAGGTCATGATGTAATCTTCAAGAAGGAGGGTCGTGAAGTAAGAAAGACAAAAAATGGAAAGTTAATAGCCACCGGACCGAGAACTTCCTGGAAATCAGTATACACTTTCAGTAAACTGCAGAAGGAACATGCTTGATTGGACAGAAGATGAAAACTGGCTATGGCACAAGAGGCTTGGGCATATTAGTTTTGACAATCCGGCAAAAATCAGCTCAAAAAGAGCAATCAGAGATATACCAAACATTGGCAAACCCCGTAAATAGCATCTCGTGAGTCATGCCAAAAGGGAAAACAAACCAGAGCCACTTTCAAAGCAAAAGAATACTTCACTAGCAAGCCATTAGAACTAATTCACACCGATCTATGTGGACCCATGAGAACCGAAAGCATAAATGGACACAAATATTTTATGCCGTGTATAGATGACTACTCAAGAATGACATGGGTACTATTTTTGAAACTCAAGTCGAAGCCTTTGAGATGTTTAAAACCTTCAAAAATCTTGTTGAGAATCAATCGGAAAAAGAATTAAATGCCTAAGATCGAGACAGGGGAGGAGAGTTTATCTCCGAAGAATTTGCAGAATCACTATCAAAAACATGGGATAAGAAGACAGTTTTCAGCAGCTAGGACACCTCAAAGAGAATGGTGTTGTAGAAAGGAAGAATAGAACAAGTGCAGGAAATGGCAAGGACAATGCGGCAAAAAACAAAATAGCCGACAGATTTTGGAAAGAGGCAATCCATACCGCAGCTTTACATTCAAAACAGGTGCATGCCGAGACCACATGAAAGCAAAACACCTTATGAGCTGTGGTTTGCGTAGAAAGGCAACAAGAAGACATTTCAAAGTATTTGGCAAGGAAGTGCTACATAAAACGGACTCGAAGATAACCTCGATAAATTTGAAGATAGAGCTGATGAAGGTATCTTTCTTGGTTACTCAACAAAAAGCAAGGCCTACACATGTTACAACAAGAGGTTGAAGAAAATTGTTGAAAGTGCTGATGTGAAAGTTGATGAAGGTAGAGAACAAGAAACTACTTATCAAGAAAACTACCCTATGTATGAAGAAGTCATTGAAGGTGATGATGAAAAAGAAACAGAGAAGAATCAGAAAATTGATCCAGATGGTGTAAAAACTGAATCAAGAAGAAGAAAACAGGAAATTTAAAACAGGCAACTGGCATAAAAATCATCCAAGTGAACAGATTATTGGGGATCCCACAGATGGTATTCAGACAAGAAGAACAGTAGTGAGGAACTATTCTCTGTTATCTAGTATTGAACCTAAAAATGTTGTTGAAGCAAGCACTGATGAAAGTTGGATGAAGGCAATCAATGAAGAACTAGATCAGATAGAGAAAAACAATACCGGGGAATTAGTACCTAGACCAACAAATAAAAACATAATTGGAACTAAATGGGTTTTTAGAAATAAATTAAATGAAGATGGGCAAGTTGTCAGAAATAAGGCAATATTGGTATGTAAAGGCTATGCTCAAGTTGAAGGCATTGATTTTGAAGAAACTTTTGCACCAGTAGCCAGACTAGAGGCAATCAGAATGTTTCCGCATTAGCAAGCTCATAAAAACTTCAAAGTATATCAAATGGATGTAAAATCAGCATTTTTGAATGGAAAACTGGAAGAAGAGGTTTACATTGAACAACCAGATGGCTTCCAACTTGGTGACAATCCAGATTTTGTTTGCAGGTTAAAGAAAGCTTTATATGGATTAAAAACAGGCACCCAGAGCATGGTATGCAAGGTCGGATAATTATCTAATTAAACAAGGGTTTAAGAAAGGTTTGGTGGATAGCAACTTATATGTCAAAACAGAGAAGGGTCATCTTATTGTTCTTGTTGTTTATGTAGATGACATAATATTTGGCAAAGAAGATGGATGAATACCGCAAAGACATATCAATTAAAATGAAAAAAGAATTTGAGATGTCAATGATTGGTGAACTTTCTTATTTCTTAGGACTCGCAGGTCAATCAAAATGAAAAAGGCATTTTTATTTCTCAAGTTAAATATGTAAAAGAAATGCTGAAAAAGTTCACAATGGAAGACAAGAAACCGGTCAAAGACTCCTATGACAACAGAGTCGCAAGTTGAGCAAGGATGATAAATCCCCGGATGTAGATCAAACAATGTACGTGTCTATGATTGGAAGCCTCGCTATATTTAATAGCCACTAGACCAGATATATTACAAGCAGGATGTATGGTTGCAAGATTTCAGAGCCAACCCCAAAGAAACTCATGTAACAACTGTAAAGAGGATCTTCGAGATATCTCAAGGGCACTATGGATTATGGGTTGTGGTACCCAAAAGGTAAAGATTTCACTTTGATTGCATATTCGATGCAGATTGGGCAAGATGTATTGATGATAGAAAGAGCACAAGTGGAGGAGCATTTTATCTTGGTGACAGGTCGGTAGCATGGCACAAGAAGAAACAAGAATCGAGATCTCTATCCACCGCAGAGGCATAATACATTGCAAGCAACAACATGTCGTACTCACATATTATGGATGAGACAAACGTTGAAAGATCTTGGTATTCATTTCAAAGAGCCAATTTCAATTAAATGTGATAACACTAGTGCTATCAACATATCCAAGAATCCAAGGAATGCATTCAAGAACCAAACATATTGCAATCCGATATCATTTCTTGAAGGATAAAGTTGCAGAAGGAGAGGTTAAATTGGATTTTGTTCCAACTACAGAGCAAGTAGCCGATATATTCACAAAACCTTTGCCAAAGGAAGTATTTGAATACCTTCGAAAGAAGTTGGGAGTAGTCACACCACCCAAGCACCGACTAGCTATGGGAAACACATTCTCGTGGGGAGCATTCAAACCTTTTAAGTCCCGAGAATGTTGTGCATAGACTCAGGGGGAGTCTACAACAGCCCTTTGGTATTATTGGCAAAGGGGGAGAAGAAATTAAGCAAGGTTGCAAGTGTGTTGCCAACAATTCCAAAGGGGGAGATTGTTGAGCAAGGTGCAGCAAAAGAATTGCAAAAGTATTGTCATTGTTGTCAACACAGCATCGATTGATGCAATTGATGCAGCTCGGAGGTCACCAGATCAAGTGCAGAAAGTTTCAAGACAAACAGAGGTGACCCGCATTCAAAAATGGCGAGAAAGAGACAAGGAAGAAAACCGTCGCGATATCGCGACATGTTTTCTGTCGCGATTTCGCGACATGTTCGAGGAGAGAGAAGAGCGAGCAAATGTCGCGATTTCGCGACATGGTCGAGGAGAGAGAAGGCGCAGCAAAATGTCACGATTTCGCGACATGTCAAGTTTTCGCTGAGGAGAGAGAAAATGTGTCGCGATATCGCGACAAAACTGAAGAGAGAGAAACTGCAAGGAAGATTGTCGCGATTTCGCGACATTGCCGAGGAGAGAGAAAGTGCATGCCAATTTGTCGCGATATCGCGACATGGCAGAGGAGAGAGAAAGTGAAAGGTAAACTGTCACGATTTCGCGACATGCTTAAGGATGACGTCAAAAATGTTGAAAGTGTCGCGATATCGCGACAAGATGGAAAGCTTCCAAGAAAAGGGCGATTTCGCGACATGCTTAAGGATGACGCAAGAATGTTGAAAGTGTCGCGATATCGCGACAAGATGCAGGGAAAGCTTCCAAGAGCCAAAACGGTCATGATTTCGCGACATGCTTAAGGATGACGTCAGAAAATGTTGAAAGTGTCGCGATATCGCGACAAGATGCGCCGGAAAGCTTCCAAGAGCCAAAACGGTCACGATTTCGCGACATGCTTAAGGATGACGTCAGAAAAGTTCTAAGTGTCGCGATATCGCGACATGAACGTAAGGAAAGTCGTCAAAGCCAAAATGGTCACGATTTCGCGACAAAGAAGGGCATGAAGTGTGTGGCTTCAAAAAGTGTCGCGATATCGCGACAGGTAATAGGCCGCGGGTAAAACCCGCAGGAGCATGCAAGGTGACACGTGTCGAAAAAGCAGACAGGAAAATCATGCAGCCAGTTACGTAAAATGTAATTGATGTCAGATCTGTAGTTACAGATTGACAAGTGTCAGTCATGCATTCGAACAGCCGTTTGCATGTATTCGAAGAATCAAATATAAAGTATCGAAAGGTTTTCGAAAAGTCTTTTTACAGATTTCGAACGGTCGCACTCATGGAATCGAATAGACATTTTGCTTGTCTTCAAAGAGCCGAATATGAAGGATCAAGATATGCTTTTCGAGAAGATATGTTTGCAGCATTCAAAACAGCCATACTACAAGAAATCGAAACGCCGTATTGCAGGGTTTCGAACAGTCATTTTCGAACAACCACTTATTTGCAGGAGAAAAGAATTCGAACAGTTGGGTATATGATTCGACTGCATGTAGGATTGAAAGGTTATAAAAGAATAGTCGTACAGAGAAGATGTTGCTGCTGTTAGAGAGAAATTGCTGTAAAAGGAGGGTTAGAAAAGAATCAAGAGAAAAATAAGCAGAGCCGTGAGAGTGTGTAGAGTTGGGTTAATTGCAGACTCGACCAGTGGTCGTGCATGAAGTGAAGACATTTTTATGTCATTCTAAATTGATCAGAATTGCAGTCCAAGTTGGTGCTTGGTACTAGGAGTTGGTGCTCCATCTGTTGCAGCAGAAAATTACGAGGGTTGGTGCTCCTTCCAGCTGATGCTGGTAAAGTATTTGTAAAATTGATTTTGCAAAGACCGGATTTGGATTGGAGTCCAAGCAGTCATTTTTGAGGAGTAGCCAAATTGGTGAACCTCGGTATATTGAGTGTTGTGGTGTGCTATCTTGTTCAAGTTGTTTTTTAGTTGTCAAGTTCTCTTTATTTCATATTAAATGCTGTAGATATAAAAATTAATAGCTACACTGATTCACCCCCCCCTCTCAGTGTCATTGTGTAATCATCATAATGCAGGATTTGGAAGTGGAGGGGTTAACCGTGGAATGTTCTGTGCAGGCAATGGGGAATAGTTGGAGTAGGAAGCTAGGGAACTGGAATGGGTGCGATCTGAGGTGCACTTGAGCTCCATGATGGGGTAGGATACATGGAAGGCATGGGCTGTGAAAGCAAACTAGAGTACAAATGCTTAGGAATATCAAGTAAGAAGGGCATTGTTACCTTTGGAGGAAGCCTACCTATAGCAATCAAATTAGCTTATGCCTTTAACGCTTGCTCGAATAGTTTTGGAAATGTAGTCACGTTGGACTACCGGACAGCCCAATCGATGTCTGTGTTAAATGCTCTAAGGTAATAAAATGCAGCTAGCTCATCAACAGGCCGAAGACCATCAGGAATTCTCTGCCGACTTACGGTAAATCTGACATTGAAATCAGCTATCTCTTCCTGCGGGTGCCTTTGAATTACATTAAATTGATGCAATAAAGAGTATGGATCAACTTGTTCATGAAAATTTTTGACTAACAATTCTCATAATTGATCCCATGATGTAATGGTGCCTGGTTGTAATGTTCGATACCAATATAACAATTTACCTCTCAGTGACAACACCAACAACTTTATCATCACATCTTCGTCGGTTATGTCATGGATGGCCGCCAAAGAGGCTACATCATTAATATGCTCATAAGTAGTCTTACCAATACCATCATAGGTCGGAAAAGCTTTCAAAGCATCTTGAGGAACTAGATTTTGTGCCAGTAAGTTCAAAGCTCCCAAATCATTCCATGCCAAGAACTTACTTGGAGGATGCTGAGCCATTTGAGCTGCTGGATCTGGATATAAGAAGCTTGTAGCAGTACTGGGAGGAGTCGAGGATGGCACAAATTGACCTGTAGCCTGCGATGAAACAACAAATGATGGATTCACAGGGCTTACCAATCTTGGGCGCTCCCACCAGTTCTGAACATCAATCTCGAATAATTTTACTGGATCTTCTGATTCTTTGGCACTTGATCTCATGATCATGAAGCAAATATTTTCACTAGCTTCACAATTAGAACTTTCCAGGTACAATCACCTTCAACAGAGTCACCAGATGAACTTACAATCTCCACTTTGAGGTCAAGACAGTTCATCAATATCTTGATTCCTTCGGGTATAAAGTTGAAATAATACTTGTCCCACTGATTGTGGATCTTTGAGAGACAGAAATAGTCTGTCCCATCGGGCGTGCCAAAACTATCTGTTTGTTACGAATCTGCCATAGGAAAGGATTTTATGCGAAATGCGCCCTAGACCCGGCCAACATTGAAAGGCTGGGAGAAAGAAATGTCTCCCAGACCAATCTCCAGAAAGGGCTGGTTCCCTTACTAAATCTAAGCTTGATTTTAGACTAAAGTTACAAGAAAGGAATTGGAAATATGCAGAAAGAAATGGGAAATTATGAAAAGAGATGGGAAATGTAGCCACAGGCCGAATTTATCAGATCAAGAAAGATTAGCAGCAAATAACCTCAAGCACATGAACAACATATAACAAAAGATAGCGACGTAATCTACTTACAACCTTGCACAGATAACCTTCAAAATCACATTCCAGAACTCACTTCCTCACTAGCAATATGTAAACTCAGATGCAGAATTCAAACTTAGAAGATAAGAAATACGAGCATAAAGGAGAAATGCATAAGATAGAAGGAAAAACACACAGAAAGTTGCTTGCAAAACCAGAGGCCAAATATCTTTTATTCATGCAAAGAACTTGAAAAGTTTTTCAACAAAAGTCTCTCTCTCGATGCCTCTTTTTGAGATATACATTGATATTTATAGAGGTCTTGCCTCTTTGTAGCATTTAAAACATGAAACAAACTTCCTCGAGATCTACAAAATGTGCAACAGAAATAAGGAAATGATCCCCTTAAACTAGCCTTGGAGAAACCAGAAATTAAATGAAACAAGGAACCGGTCGTCTTCATTAAATGGTCGTTCTCGGTGCATGCTTGGACCATTAGAAAATAACGAACAGAAGCTTTAAATAATGGAGGCATCTTCAATTCTGGTGGCTTTGAAAGCTACAGGCCTGAGCACGTTCTTCTATCTTGCACACATTGGAAAGAAGCAAAACATTAAATTATGGGAAGCTTTTAATCCTTGGAAACCACAATACTTCATCGGGCCATTGAACTACTTCCTGGCGCGAAACTGTGACGGGTCGCGAAAATGCGACATGTTGCGAAATCATGACATTTTCCTTCTCCGTATGCTTTTGCCACTTTCGGTCGTGAAAACCAAACATATCGCGAAATCATGATGTATTCGGCTCTTTGTTCTCCTTTAGAACCTTCAGAAATCATGACAATTTCTTGCTCTCTACCTTCTTCTTCATGTCCTTTCGCGAAAATGCGACAAGACGCGAAACTGTGACATGTCACAAAATTGCGATGTTCTTTGCTCATCATCTTCATTATCACCTCTAAGTCATGAAAACCCAACATGTCATGATTTCGTGATGTTTCGTACTATTTAGTTCCTTCCCTGCTTTACTCTCACGAAACTATGACATGTCACGATTTCGCTTTCGCCGTTTCGAACCACAAAAATGCGACATGTCACGATTTCGCTACATCTTTCTCTCATTCATCTTATGCTTTTTCTTCAACTTGACTGCGATAATGTGACATGTCGCGATATCGTGACGTTTTTACATTTTGCCCCTTGTTCACTTTTCTATCGTGATTTCACGACGAGGTTCATTGTCATTGCCCTTTGCTCAATTATGTCGTGATTTCGTGACTTTTTCTATCACTCCGCTCCATGGCCATCGCAAGTCGTGAAAACGTGACATGTCACGATATCGTGACAATTTTGCTGCTTTGCCTTCGTTGACCACTTTGACCGTGATTTTGGAACACGTCGCGATATCGCGACATTCTTCGACTTTGGTTTCTCTCTCCTCTAAAACCCGTGATAACACGACATGTCGCAATATCGCGACAGTTTTGAAACTATGCTCTTCATGCTATTTTTGGTCACGAAATCACGACAGTATTTGGACTTAGCTGTTTTAGCACAAAACTCGTAGAGAAACACAGAAGAGTGAGAACTTCAACAATTTATGCATGAATAATCAACAATCAAAACAATGTGGCAAAATGCCAACAATCACCTTGCCACGTTGGAAGGCATTGCTGAAATTAAGCCCATCAAAATTATTCATCTTCGAGCATTTTACGCCTACGAGTAGGTATTGCAGCTCGTCACCACTTGTACATATGTTTATAATAAAAATAAAAAATACAAAAATAGCTACCTCACAATTTTTGACATTTGGCAGCATTAGATAAAATTGCATTTCACTCCAAATCTACTTTTCTCACATTTATTATTTCCTTCTTTCTTCTTCTCCCCTTATTCTCTAATGAATGTTGTATATTCACGCTTCAAGTGGCTACATACCTTTCCTTCTCCCTTCTTTTCTTCATTTCCTTATTTTTCTCCTTCTTTTCTCCTCTTATTGTTACTTGTCAATGTTGTATGGTCACACTTCGAGAAGCTACATACCTTTGATTAGTTTCTTTTCTTCTCTTCTCCCTCTCCTTCCTTCTCTCTTCTTATTCGCTCTACCTTCTTTTCTTTCTATATCCTTCCCCATTATATTCCATATTCTTAAATTGCCCCACTTTATTTTGCATACCACTGGGGAAACCTCACAACTAAATTCCTACTTTTATTCATCTACCGCATCACATAATTTACGTCATGCCATTGATCCACATCCATACATTACAATATTCTTAGAAGTTGCATCCATACATGCATTTGTACATAATCATTGTGAATATCATACTTGGGGAATTAAACATGCACATGCTAGCATAACAACTTGCTTCCCAAACCCATTTTCAAGAAATAGAATTATTGACATGTTTTGAGTGCTTTATCCATACATAGTTATATAATCAACCACCATTCAAAGTTGGCACATTTCAAAGTATTTCTAGACTTCCCTTGGTTACCTTGCTCTCATTCCTAGATTTAATTGCACGTCCTACACACTATGAACTATGCACGCTGATGCCTAGGAAAAATCCCCATTCTCATCATATAATTCACATGATTTATCTCATACCTAAGGATTGAAAAAAGGACAAGCTATAAATAAAAGAAAAAAAGCAAAAAACAAAAGCCAACAACCACAAAAAAAACAAAAAAAAAGAGAAGAAAGAACGAAACAAAACACTTACAGTACAAGGGTAGAAAAAAAAAAGGAATAACCTCAAGAGTGTTACCCAAAATATTGAATCCCTACATTCCTCAGGTCCCTACCAATGACCTAGCTTATAGGCTAAGTTACTATGCAGTTACAAACCACCTTTTTTCAAAATGGTAAAATGAATAGAACTTTACACACATAAATCTAGGATTGAGGTCTTCTTTACCAAGATAGCCTAGAACCTATTTACGAAGTGTTGCTCAGTTATTCAAAGGGTTTGATTACTTATGAACTGTAATATTCGAATCTCCTCACTACAATATTCATATCTAACTTCCTTGAAAAAAGAAAATGGATTACACCATTTGATTACTGCAAAGATGAAAATGTTGCCCCCAAGCAATATGTATACACATTTACATTTTATCCTATGCATACTCATTATATATCATTTCATAATGTCACATCCAATTTACCTATGCATTTAACCATCCCATTTATATCTCAAGCTAACCACTACCACATCTACGTCATTCATCTATCATCATAAGCAGAAGAAAACAAACACATAAATGCAATCAACCATAAATGTTGTAGAATATCATGTATGTATATATGTATATATCAAAAAGAGTACCATCTGGCTACAATAAAATTTGTGTGTGCCCTTATGGGTACATCATCATATGATTGTATCATATCTTTACATCTATCTCTCAAAAATGCCATACGACTACAATGAGTTGTGTATCCATGTTGATACACAACTATAAAAAACAACTCATCATGTACAACTCTCACAATACAAAATTGTGGGTCGCTCCTCCATCACTGTCCTCATAACATCCTCATTGTTGCTACCCTATGGGAGTGTCCCCAATCCCTTAATCTATCAGAACTTGCCCTGTTGCCACCTAAACTGACTGTACCTTTCCTGTCTCCATGATTGTTGGAACCTCCACCTTTGCTGGTGGTGCTATCCCTACTACCTGTGATACCATAGGCATCACCATCTGTTGCATCCTACCACCCACGGATGGGGAAATTTTCTAAATTTGATGTGACTATCCTTGTGATAATGAAATTGAGATAATGTATGAAGGAATAGGTATCTCTCACATCATCAAATCCCCCTCACACTTCATCCTCTTTGCAACCTTCTTCATATTGGAGGCTATTAAATCTCTGTTTGCTTACTACAAATGGTCCACCTCTACTCATGCCTGCTCTCGCTTCATCACCATCACAAAAAATCTCATGATATCTTGCTCCACCTTCTCCTTCACGACTAGTACCTCATGCATGTTGTACTCTAACTTTGCAATCCTCACTAGGTGACTGGCCTTTACAACCTCTATCTCTACCCTATCTACATATAAAAAGACCTACAAACTTTTCATAGCCTCTATGATCTCATCCCTCTTCCCTCGAGCATCATATCACTCACCCCTTAGGATATCCTGCTCACTCCTGAGCGCATCCCTATCCTTCGCCATCCACTGTAAGATCACTTTGGCCACATCCCTCTCCTCTGTCATCCACTGCAAGCTCACCTTGGTCGCATCCCTATCCTCCACTATCCATTGCAAGCACACCTTGGTCTCATCCCACTCCTCCAAGGTGGCCCTTAGGTCTACCTCTACCTCATTCTCCTCCAAAGCTGAGTGATCACTCGCCCAATCTATATTTGTGTCCAAAAACCTATCCCTAAGTCTCCTCACCTCCCCCCGTAGTTGCTGCACCTCATACTCAACCACCAGGGCACCCTATAGCTCTCTGCAAAAATCAAAATCCTCTAACTCGGCCATACCCCACAAATCCCTCCCTCCTCCATCACTGGTGACTCATCTTATGAGTCATCCATGATGTCCATCATAGGTACATCATTTGTTGCCATTGTACCCTCTATGATTCCCTCACCACCCCTTGTTGATGGCCCTGCACTCCTATCACTCACCAACCGATCTCTATTGTCACAGTGTGGTATCACATTCCTAATCAATCGGTCTAGCTCTGCTTCCTCCTCCTCACCTAGCTCTAGTGATCCCACATGCCCTGGTGATGCTTCCCTTGCCCCACATAGTAGGCCCCTATTGAGCAACACTCTTACTACCTCCACCCATCTATCAACCACATCGAGCACTGGCTCCCATCGTTGCCTCACCCACCATACATCATAATTTGGTGTGGTCCCTGTGTTGTCTATATTAGGGACAACTAATGGCTCATTCAGTGCCAAATATAATGGTGACACTACGAGCTATGACCCTATATCGCTCGCCACTCTATAGATCACTATAGGCAACTTTGGTCACCCTTGTCACAACCCAAACTATCACTGCACTCAAGAGAATGAGAAGTATTCTACCTATGATAGATACTTTGCCCCCACCCATCACCCTCATCTGATATGTACCAACTGCTCTACATCCTTAGTCCAATCAGGTGCTCCTCACCATGGTCTCCACCTCACCTAGTCCATAACCAATCTCCCCAACTCCTCTTGATGATACATTAGATCACCCTACCGTACCCTATTCTGCATGCTCTCCATATCTTCTCACCACCTCATAGCATAGGATACCATATCAGTTATCAATCATATATACCTCATGTGGTAAATCGATGGGCCACAAACTCAAAATGTGCTCCCAATTCCACACCTAAAATAGTGGACTCATAATGATACCTGTCTACTTCATCGTCACCATCACTTGTAGCTCTCTATACACCTATGCTAGTAATATAAGTGCCCATGCATACACTATATTCCACTCTACCATGCCATACACAATCCCCATCATGTTCTAGGGGAATATCACCCTTTAAGTATCCAATAACACATGACTCGATATCGATAACATCACCATTGCATGGTGATTTGACATAAACTTATTCTACCAATACTTCACATAATCCACTCCACCCTTAGCATCCATGCACTACCACCGATTCCCAAATACCCTCTCCAAAATACTATCCTGTAGATCCTTATCCACCATCATCATTGTGATCCCCTCTATTGGCAATCGATAGATGTTGTAGATGTCCTTTAGGGTCACCGTCATCTCCCCTGTAGGCAAGTGAAAGGTGTTCCTATTCGGATCCCACTTCTCACAAAGAGCAAAAATATACACGTGGTTCACATGAACCTTGCACATCTCCCACACACCATATAATCCCATTGCCCGCAACCATTCCCTATATTCCTCCCACCACACATCTTGCAAAGGCTTCCTACACTTCCGTAGTCAATGTTGCGCAAATTTCTTCTTCAATTATCATAAAACATACGTCACAAGTTAGCAACCCTATATATAAAACCAATCCATTTTGCTTTTACATGTACATATGCATGATAAAAAAAAATAACAAAACACACATTTGCACACCTTGTGTGAACCTCTCGATTGTCCAATTTTTTGCACATGCACGTTCGCCATTAAATCCGCATTCCGTCCATACCATTCACACACACGAAAAACGATAAAAACATGCCAAAAATACAAAAAATGTTGAAACCCTCCCCACACATGCACACAAAATGAGGTGGTAAAAAGAGGTCAAAATTGTCAAACGAAGGCACATTTGGATACCCATTTGGCTTATTAGATGCTCACACTTGTCAGTTTTCACATGCATATCATTCTCACACACCATTTCACACATCACATCAAACACACACTTTTCCACAAGTAAAATCACCACATGCAAAAACAAACACCATTTTGGGATACCCATTTGACCATTTTTACACAAAGTGTACAAATTTTACCCATCCCATGCATACACGTTCGATCTATAACATTTTTAAGCAAAATTACACATTATTTTTACCCTAAGCAAGCACACATTAATCGAGAGGGAATAAACTTCTTACCTCTGGCATTCGTGCCCCCGTGCTCATACTTATCGATGCACTCACCATCCTATCTCACATGATCTGCAATCTGGTAGCACTTCGTTCTATTTTTCTTCTCTCCCACCACTCCTCCATCTGACGTGTGAAAATGATTTCAAGACGTCATTTTTCACCATTTAAACCCTACTGGCATAGATTCACACCCAACACGTACAAACTGATAGGTTCATACGAACCCATGTGAACCACCCTATTTCGCATGAACCTATGCAAACCTGTATTTCATGACCAAATTTGTTGCACCTTCATTCCATTCCCCAAGAATTCCCCCCAAATTCTTTTATTTTTTGATTTCCTGCAATTTTTTCCATTTTTCTTCTTAATCACTATCAACCGATTCATCACCAAGTTTTGTCTCCTCCATTGCCAATTCATCGCTTGAGGGGGTAGTCATCATCCAATCAATAAAAAGCTACCTTGCACATGATCAAACAACCAAAAATCCAATCATAGATTCGACATCTGCCTAAGAAAACTTTTGCTAAATGATTATCTCAAGACCAAAATCCCAACCCAAAACAAATTAATGTTTGATAAAATCTTAAACCACCTCTGCATGGAGACACCTCATGGATTCCAATATTCATAGTGGCAGTTGTAAGACCACTTGTGAATGAAGCTCCAATAATTTGTCAAATATTGTCAAAACGAGCTCATCAATCAATCAGAAGCAAAAATTAGCAAAGCTATTTGTTTCGTCCAAATTGAAACATCTCAAGTTGATCACAATGCAAGGTAATATTACACCTCCTCCAAAATCAATCAATCATAAACCAATTTTTTATCAATGCCTCTCTCTTGTGATAATCCACAAATTCATCAAATTGCAAATTCTTTGCCTTCCAAATCACTCCATCAGGTTTTTTACTAAACTGTGTTTTCACACAATCTAGTACAAAAGGGGAAAAATGTAGACACCTAAAAGTCGCACATTTCCCATCTCCTCATCTTCATGGTCAATCAATTTACAAAAACCTCGAAAAATTGCATAAATTGACTAAAAACACTATACATTCATCAAAATCACTAATCATCATCCTTAGCCCCTTTGGGCTAGCTAGGCCCCTTCTTACGCTTAACTCTAGGTCTTCATGCGACCTCATTCCCAACTCAACTAAGGTTGAATTCCTCACCATGGCCAAAAAGCACTTTATGGTCAAAAAGTCAACCCTTTTGGTCAAAACTTGCTTTAAGGCTAATCACATGTTTAATTAAATCTAATCTTGGTTTAATTTAAGCCTTCCACCTCACCTAGTCTACTTTGACTAGCCTAGCCTTCCACCTCTCACCTAGATATTTCTCCACCTCACACTCCCATGGGTCATAAATGAAGGATGGAAACTTTTGCACATAAAAGGTAATTTTTAATTGAGAGATATTTCCAAAAAGGTATTCATTAATGCCAAATGGATACTGCAAAGATATTTCTATCCTTTATTTACACTGCACTAATAATGAACGCCAATGCTTCTAAACAATTAACACAACAAGTCTTATGAACAATGGAACGAATAATGAAAATGATGCAAATCAGTAAATTGCCACTTAAGGAGGGCTAGTCCTTGCCACTTGGAGGGCTCAATCCTCCACGATAATGCAAGTGAAAATTTGAATATAAATATTGGATATCGAATCAAATTGATTGTGAAATATATTAATAGTAATTAAATTAAATTATCTTTGGAAACCTAACATAGTCGACTAGCCATGTTAGGTATGTACCATGGCTCCCCTCCTTGGAAAGCTTTATCCTCAAAGCTGGAAATATCTGGAAAATAATTTCAAGTTCCCATGTAGCATCTTATTCAATTAGGTCCTTCCATTTTATGAGAAATTATTTGATGTGACAAGATCTCAACATACGTGTTCTGCTTTGTAAAATTGCTTTAGGCTGGAGATATATACGTCCTTATTCATTGAGTACTCGTAATTTTGACCAAGATTGTACTTTCCAGCCGATCATATTTTTGAGATAGGAAACATGAAATACTGTATGTATACGAGATGAGGGAGGAAGCTCTAGTTGATATGCCACTTCTCCAATGCGACACACTATTTTGTAAGGGCCATAAAATCATGGAGCCAACTTTTGATTGGTCTTGATCTTCAATGACAATTGTTTGTAGGGTTGCAAACGTAGGAACACCATATCACTTGTATTAAATTATATTTCTGAATGGTGTGTGTCTTGTTGTTGCTTCATATAATTTTTTGTTTGGACCAATTTGTCTGAGAATTTTGAGCATTGACTGTCGGTGTTGGAACCAATCATCTAATTAGGCCACTTTGAAAGAACCAAGTACATAATCTGCTATTGTTGGTTGTTTAATTCCATACAATGCTTCAAATGGGGACATCTTAATGGAATAATGGTACGAAGTGTTGTACCACCATTCTTCCAAGGAAAGTCAATGAATCCATTGATACTACTTATCATGAACAAAAAATCTTAGATAGGTACCCAAACATTTATTAACTATCTCAATTTGGCCATTTATTTGTGGATGGTATTCCGAGGACATATTTAACTTGGTACCACTAAGATGAAATAATTATTTTCAAAAGTTGCTAGTAAATATGGGATCACGATCACTTAAAATATTTTTTGGCATTCCATGCAATTTAAAAATTGATTCCATAAATACCTTAGCCACTTTGCTTGCTGAAAATGGATGTTGTAAAGCCTAGAAGTGAGCATATTTGGAGAGGTGAACCACTACCACAAAAATTATGATTTTGCCTTGTGATTTAGGAATACCTTCAATAAAATCCATTGAATTATGTTCCCATTGACGATCTAGAATAGGTAATGGTTGAAGCAATCCTGGTGATTTGACTATTTCACCCTTATTACGTTGGCATACTTTGCATTCAACCAGCTATTGGAGAAGCATGCGATTCATCTAGAATCCTTGATTTGATTGTAGAATTGTGTGCAATGTAAATATGATTATTTCTTCTTAACACATTATCATCATAGGACAAAAGAGTATGCTTCGATAAACCCGACAATAATTCCTAAATTATTTGAGCAGTTTCTGTATTTGATAACCATTCTTCTTGTAGCTGAGATATTCATTGGGAACATGGACCCAAAATAGCATTAATAACCACTTCATCTTCATATTTTCACGATAATACATTTGCTGCTATGTTTTATTTTCCTTTATTATAATCGATAACGAAATCATATCCCAACAACTTCGTTAGCCACTTTTTTTTCTCTAGATAAGAAAATTGTTGTTCTAGAAAATGCTTGAGACTACTATGATCGATTTTTATAATAAAAAAACTACTGATTAAGTAATGTTTCCATTTCTCCACCACGTGTAGAATAGCCAACATTTCTTTCTTATTTGTGGACCTTCCAATTTTTTTTTCCAAAAGTTGTTTACTTTGGAATGCCAAGGGATGACCATCCTGGATTAATACTACCCCAATACCTATTCCTAAAGCTTCACATTCAATCACGAATGGTTTGTGAAAATTTGGAGTTGCCAAAATTGGAGTAGTACACATTGCTTCTTTGAGAGCCTTGAATGCTTGAGTGGATGCTTTCGATCAATGAAAATCATCATTTTTTGTAATAGTTGTGAGAGGAGCTACAATTTTTCCATAGTTACGTACAAACTTGCGATAGTAGCCGGTAAGACCCAAAAAACTATGAAGTTTCTTGATGGTTTTAGGTAAGGTCCAATCCTGAATTGCCTTTATATTTTAGGATCCACTTTAACACCTTTCTGAGAAACTATATGACCCAGGTACTCAACTTATTGAACACCAAAAGAGAATTTAGAGCATTTGACAAACAATTTTTCCTTGTGTCGTATATGAAGAACCCTTCCCACATTTATCAGATGATCATTCCATGTTTTACTATATATGAGTATGTCATCAAAAAATACTAGGATAAATTTACGAAGGAATGGACGAAACACATGGTTCATGAGACTTTGGAATGTGGATGGGGCATTAGTGAGACCAAAAGGTATGACCAAGAATTCATAGTGACCTTCATGAGTACAAAAAGCTATTTTGGGAATATCATCTTCCCTAAATCTAATTTGGTGAAACCCATAACATAAATCCAATTTTGTAAAATTTTTACACCACGTATTTCATCTAATAAATCATCAACGATAGGTATAGGGAATTTATCCTTGATGGTTATTTTGTTAAGGGGACAAAAATCTAGAAACATACGTCAAGAATTGTCTTTGTGACGGGCCAAAACTGCTGGTGAAGAATAGAAACTAGTGATGTGACAGATGACTCCATGTTCTAATAGTTCTTGAACAATTTTATCAATTTTTGTTTTTGAGGTTGGCAATATCAATAAGGAAGATTATTAGGAGGAAGACTTCCTAGAACTAGGTGTATGGCATGGTCATGGAATATTTTGGGAGGTAGTCCCTTCAGTTCTTGGAAGACCTCATCATAGTTAGCCACAATGTTTTGTAGATCTTTTGATTGGTTTTCTGGAATATCTTGTGCTTGCCTCTCCATACAATTAATTTGAGCAATGAACCCATAACTACCTTTTATTAAAAAAATTTCCATGTTGTGAGAACTTACTACCCTTGATGGAGGTGTTGGAATTCCTTGGAGGTGAATGGTCTTTCCATTTTATTTCCATTCTACAAAGCGTTGCTTGTAATTAAAACTAATCGTGGTGTCCAATTGTTCTAACCATTCAACTCCCAAAATAACTTATGAATTCCCTAAATTCATAACAAAAAGATGCCCATGCCAAGTATAACTTCCAATTTGTAATGAAATTGGAGATGTTCTACCTATACATTGATCATTTCATCCATTTGCAATTATAACTTAAAACTTATCTTGATTGGAGGAGTTAATGTGCAAGTTTAATGCCCTAACAATCTTTGTGTCGATAAAATTATGAGTACTTCATGAATCAATCAACATATTTACCTTCCTTTGTAGAATGAATCTTGATACCTTGATTGTATGGTGAGCTAATAATCCCATAAGAGCATGTACTAAAATTGCCATAGTATCCTCTTCAACTATTGCCTCCCTGGGTTCAATTTGGTCTTCGTTTATGGGGAAGTCAGGTGAGTGGATATCTTGTATTTCCTCTTCATATTTCTTGTTATCATATTCTATGTGAAAGTTTTTTTGTGGTACACATGCCTGATATTTTAGATGGTGGTTGCAACATTTATAGCAAAAATATATTGATGGTTGATCATTTTTATGAAAATATTTGTTGCGGTATTGATGTCGACTATAGGAATCACGTCGGATAGATGTTCCATATTGCACCTTCTTCTCAACCAACTTGGCAATATTTATACATGTATCTAAAGAGGCTGGATCTTGTAGGTCAACTTCAATTTGAATATTCTATTTCAACCCATTTATAAAATTTGATGCCACCACATCAGATGGTAAGTTTCCTGCGTAAGAAAGCAGACTAGTGAATTCTAAAATATACTCCCTTAGTGATCTTGTTTGCTTAAGTGATAACAACTGAACCATGTATGAAGATGCAAATCCTTCATAAAATCTATTAAGGAAAAGTGTGCTGAATTCATCCTAGAAGATGGTATACTTATTACCATGTTTGTGCCATGCAAACCATTGGTAAGCTTCAGTATCGAGTTTGGAAGAAGCAAAAGGAAATTTTTTGGAATCGAGAATCCGATATAAATCTAAAATGCCTTCCATTCTAGCTAACCAACCACATGGATCATGAACCTCAGATGTGGGTATATCAGTGCATGGGAAATTGACACCATTAGAACATCTTGGTTGTTGATAAACTTCCTCTCTATCCTGATCCTCATTAATCCTTTGTTTATGGAAGTAATTTTGGGCACCTCTAGTAGGACCTCTTTGTTGTTCATAAACTTCCTTGTTATCCTGATCCTCATTATTCCTCTATCTATGGAAGCGATTTTGGGAACCTCTAGTAGGACCTCTTTATTATTCATAAACTTCCTCATTATCCTGATTCTTATTATTCCTTTGTCTATGGAAGCGATTTTGGGCACCACCAGTAGGACCTCTTTGTTGTTCATAAACTTCCTCACCATCCCGATCCTCACTGTTCCAATGTCTATGAAAGCGATTTAGAGTAGGTGGGGTTGTTTGGTTTTGGTTTTCCACTAGTTTGGTCAACATTACAATCAAATAATTCATGCCATATATTAATTGGGTGACACAAGTTTGCATTGAGTTTTCTATTTCCTCATGTGTGAGATTCTCATGGGAAGAGGTAGGAGAAGGATTGGGGGCCATGGTGTTAAGAAGTGGATGATCGGGATCAAAAATATTAATGAGTAAAGGAGAATTATAATGTGTACCTATAGACACCTAAAACGTGTCATGTCGAGGGTGATTAATCATATGGACATGCTACAAGACCATATGGAAGATCTTGGATAGAATCCAAGATAGAGTAGTAGTTATAACCACTCAATTTGGGCTCCTTGGCCTAATCAGTCTGAACCACAGCCTAGACGTGTGGTTTATAGTTGAACAATTGCTGAGACCTACGATTTATAGTATAGACCATAGCTGTGACCTATGATATTAACTGAAGTTTAGTTGGCCTTCAATCCGAGCCAAATCAGTTGGAACGACCATTTGATCTAAAAGAAGGTGGTTAATGGATGAAATATTCCAAAGGCTTCCATTCCAATTGTCCTAACCATATCTTCTTGATCTTGTATTCTCCAGGAAGCCACCCCAGTCCTAGGGCATCCTATAAATACCCACTTAAAATAGGGAGAAGATATAGATGATTGGTATAGCAAAATGCTGATGAATTATCGGGAGAGAGTTAATTGATCGAGCGAGCAATGAAGCCCTATCGAATTGCATACTTAATTAATACATTTGAGAAGGCCACTTTGCTATTAAGCTAAATATTAATTTGCCATGGAAGTTCTAGGAGCCTAGAAGAACCAAGAAACGCAAATTCGGGCAAACAAAGGCCCATTACAGTGATTCAACCACCAAACCTATCAAAAGGACATCGAAGGTGACCCTTGAACATCAATTAGACAAGGAGTTCAAGCCCACTACCCTTGGAATTGAGGGTAAGCCTATCAGAGTGCTAACCGTGACTTTCAGCCATGGTTTATAGTGCAAACCACTCACTAGAGCTGCGATTTGTAGCAGACGTATAACCACCTTCCTCTTTTCATTTATGTCTGGTTAACTAGCTTAGATTAGTTGTTTTCATAGTTTAAATACATTTTAGAAAACTTTTGATTGTAGAATTAGGTTATATTAGCTTATTTATGTTTATGCTTCAATTAGGATATTAATGGTTCTTTATGCACCTTTATTCCTTGTTTTACACATTTAATCCATGCATAGTGTAGCTGCTACTTATCTTTATGTTATTATATGAATCTTGATTCAATTTGCATAGCTTAGAAGCACTTTTCATGTTTTCTTGATTATGCATGTTTAATGGTGTCATTATGCAATTTACCTAAAAGGGCCTCATCATGAGAGGCTGCCTATCTTTTTGAAATTCTTGTGTTGTTTCTTGATCGCAGGGAACAGTTTTAAAGGAGAACCAACTATCAAGTTCCTTCTCCATCACGAATAAGAGGGCACCTCCACCCTAGAGCAGTTCGTGTCATCCTGAAAGGCATTTAGAAATCACACCTACCCTTGAGAGGGAAAAATTACACACTCCTATTGTAATATTTTATCAAAATGATTATCCCTAAGAGGGATGTACCTGTAATTTGATTTTGACTTTGAATATAATGGAATAAAACGTATTTCTTATTGATTCATTTGTTGTCAATTTATCGTTCTTATATGCATGTTATGCTTCTATCATTTATTGCAATAGGATGCCTCGAGTGTGAGCCTTTTTTGTGGTTACAGAAAGCGATCACAGTGGTACCCTACATTTTTAGGATATGACTGTGTTTTACTTATTTTTGCACTTGCAGGTATAGATCACAACTATCAGCTATGGGCCAAAAATTGAACCGTAGGTACAAAGCATGGTTTACATTTAGAACCATAGATAAGACCTGCGATATCCCTCTGACAACATAGACAGTCAGATTCAGAATATCAGCCAATGTAGGACTTGAGGTAGGTCCTATTTTCAACCCTCTATTACTTTTCTGCTCTCTATGTTTTTACAGTAAGTTTAATTCGAATGCAAATTAGGGAAAGAATTAAGAAAATGGTCCTAGTTTTCTTTCATGTTTTACTTCCAATAGAAATGCGCTACTGGGAACAACAGATCTCTGATTGCAGTCCACCCTAGGCTACAACGTTCATGATAGAGATGTGTGGATGGTTTGCATGTGTGAGGTCCAATTAGTGGCCATTTAGCATCATAACATGCATAGTCTTAAAGAGCATCTAGAATAGATTGCATTTTATGAATTTAAAACGTCTTTCATTTGCATAGCATTTAGAAAATGAGCATGTATGCTATATGATGCATTTCTTTTATGTACATTAAAAGGAACCACACACACCACTTGGAACTTAAACGCTAGTGAGTTGGTCTTGACATCCAACCACTAGTAGGGTTCAACGACGGTGGGCATAACTTCTATCCATTGGCCCAAATCCTACGAACCCTTGATATATAGACCAATACTGGATCCAAGAACCTTTCGTACCCTAGAAAATTTTCATGTATTCTCTTCGGTGGGTATAACGCTAACTAGGGGAAAATGGGTGAGGATCTAGGAGGACCTGTGCTACTTGTTCGGGTGTGGGCTTCATTACCACACATGACATACAGGTGAAATCCATTAAACTAAGAATAAAATCCAACAAGTTTTCTAAAACATGATAAGAGTTTCTACACTGATACAACAAATCTTGAAAACACATCAAACAGTTTAGGACTCACTTTTAAAATTTAAAACGAGATAATAATTATTGTATACCTTTTTTGCTTAATAATAATACATTTAGACTCTAGGTACACAATGGTGGATACATGGGGTGGTCAAAAAAGTTCCAAAGCCAACGCTGATGACCAACCCCTAACCAATTCACAATATTACGTGTTAATTCCTCAACCACATGAGCAAACCGAACGTCGTTCGAATAGCATTCAAGGAGATAACTCAACACGAGGGAAGCCTATAGAGCAAGCCCTAGATAGAGGAGCTTCAGTACACTCCTCTAGGCATAGGATAGATTATGAAACCATCCAGTATGAGGGTGTTCCACTTGAGAGCCATTACCGAGATCGCAATGCACACGCATCCACGAGATCGACTGAAGAGTTTATTGTGCAGGGGACTAGGTTGGTACCCCTACATACTAAGTCCACTAGAGGATATATGGCTCCACCTTATGAATATATAAGGACTAGATACCTACCCATTCAGGGGTAGGCATACAGGCTCGCTATCGAGCATAGGTCTAACCATACTCTCGTGTGTGGTCCACCATGTAAGATCACCATTTATATATCAAAGGTGGGACATAATGGCACACCGCCGCATGAGCGATGGTAGTCTAGGTAGCTAGAGGGTCTAGGTAGTGTTCTAGAGTAGCTAGGCTACAAGCCTTTTGCTCCACCCACTCGAGCCCTGAATGAGCATAGTGTGAGTGTCATTCGCACTAATAGAGAACATGGGGAGGCATCTAAGTACCCTCATGTCACACACCCACTATCTACATATGGTGGTTCACAGTATAGGATACAATAGGAGGCCAATACCATCTTCATAGAAATAGGCAAAGGCACAACACATCAGTTCGATGGGTATAGAACCCACAAGGTTGCTCGTACAAAGCAGGGATACTAGAGGCCCCCATGGCCGACCAGATCAATAGATCACATCGATTGACATCAGAGCAGAAATGCTAACTCCTCCAAGATTAATTGGAGGAATCTCATCTAGAGAGGTAGCGTATTGAAGATGAAAATATTCAAGTACAAAGGCTCATGCGATAGAGGTTATATGAGCAATGCATGCGCGAAGAGCGTATCCTTGCCCAAAAGGAATGTGTGGAGCAGGAGGATAGGTTGGCTAGGGCTGGACTATATCCTCAAGATGAGCATAGATAGAATGTATATAGGAAGGCTTTATCTCAAGCTGATATGCATCAAGATCATAGAGATGCTCGTACTCATGCTAGTGCCGAATAGATGGAGCAACCACCATCACTCGATAATCAAAGGCAGAGGCAACATGAAGCAGTAACTGGAGATGGATACAAGCAAGAATATCTTGAGAGATCCTGAGCTAAAGAGGAGGAAGAGCAATGACCTCCATATCATATAAGGAAGATAGTACCTCCTAAGCCACCTCTGTGTCAACTTAGGGAGGAGGAATTTCTGTCTTCAGAGGCCTATAAGGCCTTAGCCGAGAAGATTAAAGCAATCGAGAGACAAGGCACGACTATTCAAAAGCCGACATTAAGGAAAATCCATAACGAGCCTTTGGATACTTCGATGCCTACTCCGAATTACCCTGAGCATTTTGATATGCCCAGGATGGACAAGTTTAAGGGTGATGAAGACGCACAAGAACATGTTACGAGATTTTTGGACACTTGTTTTTAGATAGCAAGAAATGATGCATTATTGTTGCGTACGTTCATCATGACACTTTCAAGGCCCACCTAAGAGTGGTTTAATCAGGTAAAGAAACATAGCATAACAAGTTTTGAGCAATTAGCTGATGCCTTTCTTGAACGCTATTCCTTTGATGTCAAGAAATAGGCCAATATGTTTGATTTGGCTACGCTAGCTGAGCGTGATGATGAGCCAATAGAGAAATATGGAAAGATATGGAGGAGACTAATGGCGAAGTTGCCATTCCCTATTCCTGCCATAGAGTTAACCTGAATGTTTATGAAGAGTTGTGCCAAGCACATATCATTACTACTGCAGCTACAATAGTATCCTACATTCAAAGAGGCTTTGGTGCAAGCCAAGGTGATCGAGGACATCAATTTGCAGGAAGGCAACTTGAAGCTCAAAAATAAGAGAGGGATAAAATAAGAGTACCACAAAACAACAGGGCAAGTAGGCCCATGTAAATCAAGTGGTATTGAATCTCCAATAGGAGGACAAGGGGCAACAGAAACATAATTATCAAGCCCAACCTCCCCCAGTGCAATATGGCAAGCACAATAACAATTATAAGAGCAAGAACAAATATAAATGCCCACCTTGCCAGTTTATCAATTTTCCATCAATTATGTGAGGTCAAGGCAATCAGATTACCCAAATTCAAGATGATAGACCCCAATCAACCCAAACCAAAGGGGTTCCAAGAGGATCTATTTTGTATTTTTCATCGACCAAAAGGCCATGACATCGAGGTGTGTTGATATTTCAAACACCTGGTGCAAATAATGATTGAAAAGGGTGAGCTTGTAGTACCACACAACCCGCAAGCACTCGATAATCAGAACATGGGGATTTACAAAAACCCCTTGCCAAATCATGAAGCACATCGAAAAACGTTGGTCAAGTTAATTAGGTGCAAGTCGAACCACCTACCCAAGGGTTTGTAGGTATGGTCAACATTGTCACTAGGCATGGGAGATACAAACAAAATAATCAACCTCATGCTCCCATTTAAATACAAGCCACATTAAATCAACGGTCGACGCAAAATATTCCAGGCCCATCGACAAGACCGATGGTGACCATAAGGAGCAGGTTGGTCCAAAACCTGTAGAAAAATCCTATGAAGTTGTCGATATATGAATTAAAACAATAGTCCCCAAGGTATAGGGAGACTCTTATGGATATTTTGAGGTCCATTGAGGTATAGGCCCAGGATGCATAGGCATTTACTAATTTTGTGGGACATGTACAGCAGTGTCAAGAACTGATTATCCAATTTTATGATCATGATATAAGGACGGTTTCTACAACTACGATTGCCCCATCATTGCATATAATTGCGTGTTAATCACATGCCATTTAAAATGGTCTTGATCGATACTAGCTCATCAATAAACATAATAAAAACCAAGGTGCTGAGTCATTTGAAGCTACCTAAATCACACATTGTGCCAACTACATTTACATTGAGAGTGTTTCACGACGCACTATGTTCGACTGTTGGCATAATTATCCTACCCATGTAGGTGGGTATGAAGACCATTTCAGTAATATGTCATGTGATATAAGGGGCCATGCAATACAACATTTTAATTGGCAAGCCTTGGATTCATGAAATACGTTGTGTCCCCTCGATACTACATCAGTGCGTGAAATATATTCACGAGGGACTGGTTCACGTAGTGGCATCAGATGAAGAGCCATTTAAATTTGTGAACCTAGTAGATTTGCCTAGGGGTTTCATACTTCCATCAATGCACCTAGATATTCGGCCATCGTTACCAATAAAGAAACCAAGAGGCAAACTAGTAGTGCATGCTCAACCAATGTCATCTGTGTCACACAGATCGGAGCACACCACTGCCACTTCCTTAAAAATATCGACATTAGTCATGCATCAGGATGACAAGAAGTTGAATGCAAATATGAGTAAGAAATAGAAAGAGCGTGAGCCCAGGCCAATCATCGAGGAGGTTCCCATTCCCATGGAAGTTGAGGAACTCTAAGAAAAATCTGAGGAGGCACCTCAGCCTGCCTCGCCTGCATCTTCAGTAGGGTCATTCGAACCATGAGTGATAATACATATCACTAATACTAGATTAGACAAGTACCTTGTGCAAAATGTGACCTTTGGATCAATTCTAAAGACTGCACAAGAGATGGGTTGACCATCCGCTCATCGTTATCCGGTTGGATCAGTGGTTCCATTGGGAGAGCCGCCTAACCAAACTAACTTCATCTATGTGGGGCTAGATCAACTTCCAACATGAGAGCCCATGGATGAAGATGATGAGGAACCTTTCATGGTAAACGTTCATTATTTATCTAATCCGGAGTATGCCATGCACATTTTTGAGCTATATCATTGGCATGGATACAACCTTGGTATCTTTGAACAAGGAAGGAGGACTCCGCTGGAACCTCATTATCAGTTTGTCATTAATAGATTCGGTCTAGGGTTACAGATATGGGGACAGGATGATTTGCTCGTAGCATCCCTAGATCTTCTATACCTCAGTATGGTAGATGATGTAGATTTTAATCCATATCATCCGGATCCTTCCAAATTTTTGAGGAATCACCCTATGATATCTGTTGTCACCGCTGAGCCACTCGAAGATCATTGAGAAGGGCTCCTTGAGAACACTAAGACAAAATTGAAACCCAAAGATCAATTGGGACACCAAACCTGTGATGCAGTCGATGACACAAATGTGTAGGGGTGTAACCCCATTATTGCAAGTGATCTCGAGCTAGGAGATCTTTGTAATGAAGATGGAGTGGAGTCCACCTCCGATATGAGTGGACCAGACTATGACGTAGATGAACAATCCTCAAACGATGATGAATCTGAGGATGAAGTTGAAGGCGCTTATGTAAGGAATTTATATGTGCATCATATATTGCCTATTGAGTCAGTATAGGATATTGAAGAGATCATTCCCAATGTTGATCAATCAGGGGATGAGATCGAGCCAATTTTCTCAGTAGCGTCATACATGAGGTATAATTATCCAAATTTTCTAGATAGCGATAACAGCATGCAAGAAGTAATATTCATGGGGCCTCATTTGGAGGACCAACCTCCAAGAGTGGGGGTGAATGAAGTATTCTATTATGGAAGTGACGAAGAAGATGAGTTAGAAAGGGCCTACCTTGATCCTCCTTATTTGCGTTACCATCATCAACCCATCAACATTGATGAGGTCTATCAAAAGCTACATGTTGGTCCGTGTCTGAAAGCAAGACGGTTAAACATAGATCAAATCCATCGGTTGGTTAATCCCCTTCTACCGACCTACATGCAACTTCATGAGCCAAATGATTCTATTTTGCATTTAGTGGATAGGGAGGATCCAGTTATTCATAGTCCTCACAGGGAAGACCCTTTTGTGCTTGTGCCATTAGATCCAGATCGTGGGTATGAGGACTATGCAGATTTCATAGAGGTCAGTCTATGTGGTCTTGGAGATCAATTCCATTTCATAAATGTGGTCTCCATTGATTTAACCACTCCACTTTGCAATCTATCAGATCTGTCCAAACCGTTGCATCTTAACAAAGATGCTATCGACTGGGATCGCGCTGATTCACCCATTGAGCCTGAGGATTTCTTCCCCAATGAAGAAATGTTGCAACCTTTCCATTTTACACCAAGTTGTGCATATGATATTTATCATGCCGAAAATGCTTCCAACATAGAACAAATCAACCCAATTGATGACATCCATATGATTCCTACGCCTCACCAGCTTGAGGAGGGATTGCATATGTCGGTAGAGGAAACCTTTGAGGTGGATATCAGTAATGATCCTACCAGCGCAAAGAAGGTTAAATTTGGAGAGAGTATCACTCCATATGAGCAGGTCATCCTCATCCCTCTATTGAAAGAGAGACCAAATTTGTTTGCTTGGTCGTATAAGGATATGCCAGTTCTAGACTTGAAATTGGTTACGCATAACCTTTCTCTAGATCTGACGAAGAATACGATCAAGCAAAAGCTTAGAAAAATGCATCCAATAGTAGCCTTAATGGTGAAATATGAGCTACAAAAGCTATTGGATGTGGAATTTATAATTTCCATCAATTATCTAGAATGGGAGTCCAATATGGTACCCGTGGGAAAACCTGATGGAAGAATCCGTATTTGCATGAATTTTAGAGACCTAAACAAGGCAACACCCAAAGATTCATTTTTGTTGCCCAATATTAATGCTCTTGTAGATGCAACTGCAGGTCATGAAATGCTCTCCTTAATGGACAGTTTTTCTGGTTACAATCAAATTCAGTTTAAGCCCAAAGACTAGCATAAAACCACATTTATAACGCCATGGGGAACATTTTGCTATAAAGTTATGCCATTTGGCCTCAAAAATGCTGGTGCCACATATCAGCGGGCCATGACATACATTTTTCATGACTATATGCACAAAATTTTTGAAGATTATATCAATGACTTGTGAGCCAAGTCATTTCTACGAGAAGAGCATGCAGAGGTCTTAAGAAAAGCCTTCGATCACTTGATAGAGCACAATGTTAGGATGAATCCTAAGAAGTGTGTATTTGACATAACTTTTGGAAAATTACTAGGGTTCGTCATCTGCAAGAGAGGCATCGAAGTAGACCCAGCAAAGGTCAACGTCATTTTGGAAATGCATCCTCCCACCAATATTAATGAATTAAGGATCCTTCAGGGCAAGGTAGCCTCGATAAAGCGATTTATCACCCAACTATCGGATAAATGTCGACCCATGAATCGAATGCTACATAAGGGGGTCCCATTCAACTAGGACAAGGACTGCATGGTAGCCTTCCCTGAGATAAAGCAATACCTGGTGACATCACCAGTGCTAGCTCCACCAAGGCTAGAGGTGCCTTTTCTACTATATATCACCAACTAACTTTGCACTGGGAACCATGTTAGCCCAAAAGAATGTGCAAGACAAATAACATGCCATATATTATATTAGTCAAACCTTGGTGAGCTATGAGTTCGGGTATGCATATGTGGAAAAATTGTATTTAGCAGTAGTGTTCACTACAAAGAAATTGTGATACTATATGTTAAGTCATACGATGTATGTTATATCCAAACATAATCCTTTGTAGCACATTATGGGTAAGACTTATCACAATATGTGTACTGCGAAGTGGATCATGCTTTTGACAAAATTTGATTTGGATTTCATAAGCCAAAAGTCCATTAAGGTATAGGTCATAGCAGATCAATTAGCTGAGGTGCCACTGTCAAAAAGTAGGCCTCTAACAATTGAGCTTCCTAATGATGTAGTCTTTGTCATATATGAAGCTCTCAAACCCAAAGAGCTAGAGAAAAATACTGATATGACTCGGTTCTTCGATGGTTCGAAGTGCGAACAAGGGGGTGGTGCCGGAATAGTGTTCTTCACACCGCAAGGAGCTCCAATGCCCTTGTCATTCAAGTTGTATTTTACATGCACTAACAATAATGCTGAGTACGAAGCCCTACTACTGGGCCTCCACACAGCTATCACCATGAATATTAAGATATTGAACATCTTTGGCGACTCCTTGCTCATATTTAATCAAGTCAATGGGCTTTTTCAGTGTCGGTGTCCCATAATGAAAGCCTATAAAGATCTAGTTGACACATATTTGGCCAAACTTGAATGGTATGACATTGAGGCAATCCCTCGATCTTCAAATAGGTTTGTAGATACCATGGATTATTTGGGATCTTTAATTCCTTAGAATATGTCTGTTGATTTCACTACCATCCATGTCAAAATGCTCTCGCATCCAGCAGCAGAGCGTACAACCTATGATAACAGAGAATCATTCAACATGATCAGTGTAGAACCACAAGTTGAATGGTTCTGTAGAGCTAAATACTTTCTTAAGAAGGCACCCTTGGGATCATTAACCTCTCAGAGTCCTATGGGGAGTGTTACTACCATTAACCACAGGGTTGTTTCTGAGTCTGCATTTGCAAAGGTAAATATGTAGGAAGAGCAAGCCATCTTAGCAGTCGAAGCTGAGAGTTATCAAAATTGGATGTCACAAATTAAAGACTTCCTAAAGCTTAGTATAATCCCAAGGGGATTTTTGCATGTTGCGAAGTGCACATTTAAATAGAATACAGACAAATGTCTTAATAGGAGACATCTTGTACCAACGCAGCTACGATGGAGTTCTCCTTCGTTGCTTAGAGCCCCAAGAGGCATCATGGGCAATTTTGTAGGCCCATGATGGTACGTGTGGTGGCCATTTTAGTGGCATGGCCATCATCAAGTGCATCATTCGAATGGGTTACTATTGGCCCACTATGGAGAAGGAGTGTAATGTATATGTCAAGAAATGCGTTAAATACCAGCATCATGCTAATCTTATGCACTTGCCATCGCAGGCATTACAACCCATGCAAGTGGCTTGGCCATTTTCTCAGTGGGGAATATATCTTATAGGTAAGATCTCTCCTCCATCATCGGGTTGGCATACATTCATAATAATGGCTACTGAGTATTTTACAAAGTGGGTGGAAGCAATACCCTTAACAATGACAACTGGAGCTCGTATAGCAGAGTTTATACTAGAGCATATCATAAGTCATTTTGGGATTCCATCCAAAATAATATCGGATAATGGAATGTATTTAAGGAACAAAACCGTGAGATCTTTGACATCTAAATATAGAATCAAACATAGTTTTGCGACTCCATACTATTCACAAGAAAATAGGTAGGCTAAGGCTTCAAATAAGATAGTGGTAGCCATATTGAAAAAGATGGTACAAGAAAACCACAAAGACTAGCATATCTAGTTGTCCCTTGCGCTATGGGCTTACAGGACTAGTATTCGGATGCCCACTAGGGCAACACCGTTCTCACTAGTATATGGTTTTGAGGCCATTATGACCTTGGAATTAGAAATTCCAATGTTGCGCGTCGCATTGAAAGAGTTCATCGATGATGACCCTGCATGGCAAGCTCGACTAGATCAACTGAAGCTACCCGATGAACATCACGTGAATGCCCTGGAGCATATTTGTGTTTATCAGGAGTGTAGCACCCTAAAATTGGTGCAATAAACTTTAGTAAATAATTAATCACCTTAGTAAAAATTCAAATTCAAATTTTAACCCCAAAACTGCTCCCAAACCGCTTGCTATCCGTTTCCTCATTTTTCGTGCCATTTTTAGAGTTTGTTTTGTCCATTTGACGATATCGTCACCGATTAGACGATATCATCTCAGATCGAACGATTTCATCTGGCGAAGAACGTCCAGATGATCTTGTCCCAAAATGATTTGTGCATAATTAGCTTCTGTTTCAACGACGTTTCTAATTCGGGCAAAAGCGTGTCTGCGTCGTTAGAGACCTCCCCCATTGGAGATCTTCCAGATTAGGATGATCTCCAACCTCCCAACCTCTTTCCTAAGCCTATTTAATCTTAGGCCCTCCCCTTAGGATCCCCTTGGCTGAATTTCCCTATAATTTGATATTTGCGTGCATTAGAATACCCTGGAGCATCATTTGCAATTTGTTATTTGAAGTTTTCTTGCAGGGACCTCATCGATTTTTAGCCGGAGCAAGCTTAGATCATTGCAGACGATCTCGTTCAATCTCGGATGATCCCATCATAATTTGAGACAATTTCATCGCATCCAGATGATTTCAACTGTAGTCTACATTGGGGGCAATCAGTGCCCAGAGTTTGTGTGTTTTCCTACATTTATCTGCTATTTTATTATGAATTTAGTTAGTTTTATCATTATTTCCTGCTATTCTGCATTTTGGAGTTCACCCATATAGCTTAATTGCATGTTAAGATCATAATTCGTCATTAGAATACCATAATTTACTTGAATTTCTATTCTTAAATATCGTTTTAGTATCTACATTGTCATCTTACGTCGTTCTCCTCTATTAGTATTGCTACATTTTTTGTGTTTTCTATCTATCTCTCTGTTTGCAGGTCTCTGACGAATTCGTTTGAAAAATTTGTCTGACGAATTCGTCAGATCTTAGACGATCTTGTCTGATCTAAGATGATATTGTCAAATTAGAGGTGATCTGGACTGCTTCAAAAATTAGAACCTCCATCAGACATCCGAAACCAGGTATGGTTTTCCTCACTCAGTTTGATATCTGTGTTTTCTGTCAAAATTTGTTTTCTGTCTTCATTTAAATCTGCATTTCATATAGAAAAACTTAGACGCATTTTGGCCAAACCTAGGACTTGGATGTTTAAAGATAAAACTGAACACATCAAACACATTCCCAAACTAGGCGTGGAAAATGCTACTAAACGTTTCCTGGTGAACCCCACCATCCGTCGAAAAATCACCATAATACCCCTCCCCCGAGAGGCGAGACCTTCAAAGGGCCTCTCAGTATGAGGTACCGCGCCATCCTTTTCCCATCCTCCTTCCGGGCATGGATCCTATAGCCTGAAGGTAAGGATGCAAAAAATTTGGAGCGATACATTTTGGTGAACCCGAAGTGAAACTAAAACCTTTTGAAAACAAAAAAAAAACATAGATGCATTTCAAATCATTTAAAAAACTACTAAGTTGCATATCATGTTTAGATGGTAGCTCCTAAGAAAATACTAGCAGTTACTATAAATGTTGAAAACCAATTGGCTGCCATAGAAGTTAATTTTGTGCTTAGTGTGCCTGAAACAGATAGAAACCAACTTTTGTGGAAAGAACTTGATAGGAGATTAGATCTCATTTCATCTAGGTCAGCACAACTTAAACAAATCAAGATTTTTGCCCTAGATAAGATCCAGGATCCTCATCAACTCATCTTTTATCATGAACTTCAGAGAGCCTGCCATAGGTGGTTAGCTTATAGGAGAGCTCTTGTGTCTTCAGAATTGTTCACCTTCGAGGAATACCTCGAGAACGTAGCTGTTATACACCAATTCCTAGGTCGTGTAGAGGATCAAGAGGTCATTCTTATGGATAGGGAAAGATGGAGGAGAGTTCCTCGAGCTGTGTTATATCGAGAGTATTGCCATGAGCTTTACTTCTACCAACTAGAATCTGAGATAGATAATATCACTATAGCACTCTTCATTAAATTCTTGAAAGAAAATTTTCAATTTGAAGAAGAACACTTTATGACTCCTGAAGAACTTGAGCCCATTAATGATATTTATAAATTGTTTATAGAAAACTAGATCATTGCTTTCGTTATTATTTCTTGCATTTAGTGTGTTGTTTGTTATCTTTATTGCTACAATAGAAAAAAAAAAAAACCAAAAACATAACAAAAACCAAAACATTTTATTTTAAATACTTTAGTAGGTATATAATTAAAATATATACCTCTTCATCTTGTTGCACATATATATATATATACAAGTATATATATATATATTTGTTGAAATCTAAGTTAAGCACAATGCCTAAACTTAGGAATGGTAAAGAAACTGCAGAAGAAGAAGAAGATTGGTTAGGAGACAAAACTAGAAACCCAAATGCCCTTCCTGAGGATCCAATTCCAGAAGGAGAAACTTTAGAACAGCCAGAAGATGACCTGGTTGAAGACAATGAACAAGAAGACAATCTTAAAGAGGAAGGATCCTCATCCCCTAGAATAGCTCCAGATGGAACTATTGCTTTTGATAACTTAGATCATTTCTGGAAATTTTTCAATAATAACATGGGTGTTCTTAACATGGTAGTTCGTATTGATAAAGGACAAATTAGTGACACTCAAGTAGCTATGGAAGATGTGTTTAACATACACACTAATCCCTTGTCCTTTGTTGATCAAGAAAGTGATAAGGCTGGACCATCCAATAGAGATATGGTCACTATGATTCAACACATGCCAAAACAACAGGTTACCCAACTCCCTAAGGAACCTGTTATTGAGCCTAAAATCATTCCCACACAAAATAAACTTTCCTTCACTGCTTTACTTCGCCAAACTATTGAGCAATATGCCTCAAATCGACAAAAATCCAAAACTAAGCCAAACACCAATTTTCAACAATCTGGGATACAACATAATACAACTTCAAAACTTCTTCATAACACCCTTCCTACCAACAATTTGTTAGCGTATTTTAGATGTTTTTTGTCTATATTTCATTTTAGGCATACTGTTACAACTCTTGTAACAGAGTTTTGTTTACGCCGGTGACTATTCTCGGCAATGTAATCTCTATTTAAAACACCCTGCAATAATACAATGTTAGTTCACAGTTTTACATGGCATCAGAGCCATTTTTTTTTTGGGCAGAGAATTTGATTTGCAGAGAAATTTTTTTCCGTGCGCAGACGGAGGAAGGAGTTGGTGCTGGAAGCGAAGGAAATTTTTTCCTCGCTGGGCGTGATTACGGCACACCGCAGCAAATTTTTTTTTGAAAAAAAAAAAAATTTAGCGGACGCAGTCCGCAATTCTCTGCAGCCCACCCGAATTATTGAAAAAAAAAAATTGTCGCCGCGCGACAGAGGAGAGGGGCGCAGGCTGCAGATTGCTGTCCAGCACCACCCCCCCCCCCCCCGACGGAGCAGCGCACAGCGCTGTCCCCGCGCACGCGACGTCCAGCGCGGAGTCCGCCACGTGCAGGAGGGAAACCCCCCCCGTTGAGCAGACGTCCGTCTACGTGACGCGCGCAAGAGGGACGCAGGTCCGCTCCCCTGCGCGTAGACGCATTCGCGTCGCGACGCGCGTAGGAGGGACGCAGGTCCGCTCCCTCGTGCGCAGGAGGGACGCCCCCCCTCGTTGAACGCGCTGCGTTCGACGTAGCCTCCCCCCCTCGTCGGCGATTTATTTAAAAAAAAAAAAAAAAAAAAAAAAGGTCTGCAGAGGAGGAAGCCGCGACGCGCAGCAACACGAGCGGAGGTGGCAGAGGCAGCCACAGTGGGCTCGGGTAGCAGAGAGGAGGGATATAGGTGGTGGCCCCACAGTTCCAACCGGATCAGCCCGCTAGCTCATTTGGCAGTGAGCTGTGCGGTAAGGCTCTGGGAGCCTGCAGGTCGGGGATTCAAATCCCGCCGACTCCCCCCTTACAAAGGTATACATTTTTTTTCAAAGTTTTTTTTAATTATTATTTTTTAATTAAAATTTTTAATTTTAATTTATTTTTTATAGTTTTTAAACTTTATAAATTAAAATTTAATTTTAATTTATTTTTTCATAAGTTTTAAAATTATATAAATTAAAATTATTTATTTTAATTTTAAATATATAATAATTATTAAAATGCTTTGTTAAAGAGATTTTTTTTAAGGGGGGATATTTTTTCAAAAAATCAAAGGGGGAATGTGAGTAATTTTCTGAAAAAGCAATTTGGCGAATTGTAAAAGGTGCATTTTCGGCTGTGACCGACACCTTGTGGGTTAATTCTTGTGGGCACTTTTTATGTTGTATGTTGCATATTTCATTTTTTGCACTACTTCATTAAAAGTTAAAAAAAATCAAATACACTCCCTAAGTCCCCGGAATAATTAAAACCCATCCGTGCAATTTATTGCACCTGCAAAGATTCGATATTTGTGATACCTCTAGCCAGCACTTACAGGTAAAGCTATCATGATTGGGCTACTGTATCCACCACCTAATATAGCTGCTACAACGACGTCTGAGCTTGTTCTCTATAAATCGTCGGGGAGAGATAAGTTAGCCATTTTTGCATTTTTTTACTCCATCCACTACCCTTAATCGCTCTTGTGTTTAGGCATAAATCCTGACGAAGTATTCTTCATAGTGTTTAGGGGAAGTTACGCCCCACGCATGAGAATAATCTTCTATGGTAGGTGCCATCAACAAGGCGATTCCCTTTCAGTATCGCTTATGTTCCACGTATCGTATGATCTCTAAAACTCACCTATAGTCTCCCTCACGTAAGGGCGGGTGATTTTTGTTGATCTTTCTAAATACCTATAGTTTCCCTCACGTAAGGGTGGGTATTTTGTATGGTATAACGACCTAGAAAAAGGTATATCGAAAGGGGGACCAATTGGTGATATAAGGAACCTTCACTATGGCCGTTGTTGCAAAGTTGATGACTGATCCTCATCAGTTATTGAAAGGTCCAAATTATACACCATGGAAACATAAGATGAAGGCAATTCTCCAAATGGAATATTTGTGGGATATTGTTACTGGAGTAACAACTAGGCCTTCACCAATAGCAGGATCCACAGGTCCTTCCACAGATCAGATAGCTTTTGACAAGAAAGACAGTCGAGCAAAGGTGCTCATTTTGTTTGCTGTTTCAGATGAAGTGCAACCTCATATAGCTGACAAAGCAAGTGGTAAAGAGGCATGGGATGCCCTTAGAACCATCTATGAGGGAAAGAATGATTCAACCATTCTTCATCTTCAACAACAACTTCATAACCTCAGTTTGAGACAGGGTGAAACAGTTGAACTCTTTCTGTGCAGAGTGTATGAATTGAAAGAGAAATTGAATTCTTTGGGAGATACTATGGATGAAAAGCTTCTCATTTCACTTGTGATGAGAGCTTTACCTTCTTCATTTGATATGTTGATAACCTCCATTCAGGTGTCTCAACGACAAATTACCTACATCGAGTTGGTCAATATGCTTCAACAACAAGAGGCATGCCAACTTCACAAGGATGATTCTTCCAATACAGCCCTATACACCAACAGGCAGGGTTCTAGGAAGAAAGGTAATAGGAAAAAAGGAGGCAACTTTCAGAAATAAGGAAATTCTCAACAAGATACGAAAGGAAAAGGCAAACAACCTCAATAGAAGAAGAGGTGGTGCAAGATCTGTGAGAAAGACAACCATGACACCAACAGTGTTGGCATAAGAACAAGCAGAAAGGCCAAAACAAACCACAAAATAAAAACAAGCAACCCCGAGTGAATGTTGTTGTTGAAGAATCTGACTCAGTATTCGAATGGGCACACAAGGTGCTCATGACTACCACAGATTCCACACAGAGGGATCCTATTTGGTATGTCGATTCTGGAGCTAGCAAACATATGACTGGTGACAGATCGTGGTTTGAATCATTTGTGGCCAAATAGGGCAAACTTGTCACCATTGCTGATGATAAAACCTACAGGGTTCAGGGAGAGGGTAAAGTTTCAGTCACTCTTCTTGATGGAAAGTGTCAGATTGACAAAGTCCTCTATGTTTCAGGATTGGCTAACAATTTGTTGTCAGTCACACAAATCCTGGATATTAATATGGTTGTCAACTTTCATGTTGAGAATGGCAAGAAGTGTTGTACTATTACTAGGAAGGGTAAGCAGATTGCAACAGCTTCATATAAGCACGGCTTATTTGCACTAGATGCTATCTCTACTCCACATGTTGCCATGACTGTCTCTACCAAGGAGGCAACTTCCCTATGGCACAAGAGATATGGGCATCTTAGTTCTGGCTACTTACTTGAGCTCAGTAAGTATGAGATGGTAAAGGGTCTTCCTTCCCTTTCTGCCACATTGCCAGTGTGCTCTGACCGCTAGCGTGAAAGCAAGATAGAGTACCATTTGAGAAGAGCTCAACAAGAGCACGAAAACATTTGGAGTTAATTCACATCGATCTGTGCGGTCCTTTCACACCCAACAGTTGTGGAGGGAAGAGGTACTTTTAGTTATTCGTAGATGACTACTCATGAAAGATGTGGGTTTTCTTTCTCCAACTAAAATTTGAAGCTTTCGCATTCTTCTAGCAGTTCAAGAAATCCGTTGAGAAGGAGTCAGGAGCTTCTATTAAAACCCTCCGCTCAGATCGAGGGGGGGAGTTTACCTCTAATGAATTTTTTGCATTCTTAGATAAGCATAGAATTAAGAGACAGTTAACAACTACCTATACTCCTCAGCAAAATGGAGTTTCTAAGAGAAGGAACCATTCTATCATGGAAATGGTTCGTTGTATGCTCACAGGAGCTACTCTTGGGCAACAATATTGGGCAGAAGCTGTCACCACCGCAATATATCTATTGAATAGGGCACCCACAAAGGCCCTAAAAGGAATGACTCCACAAGAAGCATGGAGTGGTCGAAAACCCTCCATATCTCATCTACGTATTTTTGGATGTCACGCTTTCATGCACATACCGAAAGAGAAAAGGAAGAAGCTAGATGAGAAAACACTGAGATGTATTTTTCTTGGTTATGATGAGCACTCTAAAGGATATCATTTGATAGATCCTTTGACCAAGAAAATTCATGTCAGCAGAGATGTTGTCTTTGATGAAGCTTTCACATCACAGAGCACATCTAAAGTACACCTAGATATTGTGGAATCTAAGGAAGAGAAGATTCCTTCATCAACACAGACAGGAGGTCCTTCTACATCTTCTTCAACACCATCGAAGAAGAATCCAAAATGGTGTACAAATACAATCAAAGACGCAAATTTATCCACTCCTCCCAATTTGAACTTGGATAGACCTCGTACACGCAGTATGGCTCAAAAGGAAAAAGAAGCCAAAGAAACTGGTGAGGTTGATGATCTTTGTCAATATTTTGAGGAACTTTCTGTAACTCCAAGTACAGAAGTAGAGGATATGGATATTGATGATGACAGGGCATTCATGTCTACCATAGATGATCTTGAACCTGCATCAGTGCAAGATGCTCTTAGTGAGCCTCAGTGGAAGGCCGCTATGGATACAAAGTATGAGTCTTTGATGAAAAATAAAACTTGGAAGCTTGTTGATTTGTCACATGGAAAGAAACCCATTGGCTGCAAATGGGTATATAAAGTCAAGTACAAGGCAGATGGAACAATTGATAAGCATAAGGCCTGTCTTGTTGCAAAGGGCTATGCTCAAAAAGAAGGGATTGACTACGAGGAAACTTTTGCACCTACTGCTCGGATGACCACAATTCGAGTTATGTGTGCTATGGCAGCACAATATGGGTGGAAAGTTCACCAGATGGATGTCAAAAGTGCCTTTCTAAATGTGATCTCCAAGAAGAAGTCTACATGACTCAACCGGAAGGATTTGAAGTGGAAGGCCAAGAGCGAGAAGGTTTGCAAATTGGTCAAATCCTTATATGAGTCCGAAACAAGCTCCTCGAGCTTGGTATATCAAAATGGACAATCACCTTATGCAAGCATGGATTTAAGAGATGTTCGTCGGATGCAAACCTCTATTTCAAGAAACAGGGTTCTGAGATAGTGTTGCTTGTACTCTATGTGGATGATCTGCTCATTACAGGGAGTTCGAAAATGATGATCTCTACTGTCAAAAGAAACTTGTGCAAATATTTTGAGATGACAGATCTCGGACTTCTCCATTACTGTCTTGGTCTGGAATTCCACCAGAAGGAGCACTCCATCAAAGTGTCTCAGAAAAAATATGCCAAGACATTGCTGGAAAAATATCGCATGACTGATTGCAAGCCAATGGCAACTTCGATGGAGAATGGACTTCAGTTATCGCGATATGATGATTCACCTCAGGTAGATGGTACTCTCTATTGATAGTTGATTGGGAGTCTCATATATTTGACCAATACTAGGCCAGATCTCGTATTTGCTGTCAACTATCTTTCGAGGTTCATGCAGGAGCCTAAGACCACTCATTGGAAAGCAACAAAACGTGTTCTTCACTATGTCCGTGGTACTATGGAATATGGCCTAGAATACAAGAGGAACAACAAATTCTTCTTGCAAGGATAGACGAACTCCGACTATGCCGGATCATTTGATGATCACAAGTCAAATTTTGGATACATTTTTCATTTGGGATTCGGTCCTGTCTCTTGGCACAGCAAGAAGCAACAGGTGGTTGCTATTTCATCAACAGAGGCAGAGTATCGCGTCGCACGTGAAGCTGTGTGCGAAGTGATATGGTTGTGTCGCATTCTGACAAGTATGGGCCATCCATAAAAATCTCCAATACACTTGTTTTGCGATAATCAGGGTGTTCTAAACCTCGTCAAGAATCCAGTCCATCATGAAAGAACAAAGCACATTGACACACAATGTCATTTCATTCGTGATGAAGTTCCAAAGCACCGAATTCAGCTTCAACACATTCCCATCGATGCTCAAGTTGCAAACATTTTCACTAAGGCACTTGGACGTGTCAAATTTGAATTGTTTCGCATTCTTACATGGTATCAGAGCAAACTTTGTATTGCAAAATGATGTAAGGGGATGTTAGTAGTCTAGTATAGCTATTAGTTATTACATTACCCAAATAATGTAATAAAGGGGGATGTTAGCGTATTTTAGATGTATTTTGTCTATATTTCATTTTAGGCATACTGTTACAACTCCTGTAACAGAGTTTTGTTTACGCCGGTGACTATTCCCGACAATGTAATCTCTATTTAAAACACCCTGCAATAATACAATGTTAGTTCGCAGTTTTACACAATTTACACAATAGCAACATAGCATCTAATCTTCATGTCCCTCCGTCATATGCTCACAAATCTCATATTAATGCCCTACCAAACTAATATGGTGGACAAACCAGTAATCTGGAAGCCATGGTGAAATAGTTAGCTTCGCGCATGGACCAGATAGATCCCTACCGTCCCTCGTACAACTATCGAGAGATATGTAGTCAACCTCTGGATCCCATAGTTGTAGCACAACCATACCCTAAACACTTTCCTATGCCCGTATTGCCTATATATAAAGGGACTGAAGATCCCATAGAACATCTTCACATGTTTAGGATAGCATGTCATGATATATCACATGATGACTTTCTATTACTAAAAATGTTCTCGAAAAGTTTAGGAGGAATGGCATTAGAGTGGTACTATCAATTGGCCACTCATTCTTTGAGAAACTTTGAAGAAACAACTGAATATTTTGTCCATCAATTTAGTGCCTACATCGAAAGGCATGTCACCATTAAAGATTTATACAACTTAAAACAAGACAAATATGAATGTTTTGCTGATTTCTTAGCTAGATGGAGGCAGTTGACAGGAAAACTACACTTTGTGCTACCTTATAGGGAAATGTTGGACATTTTTATCAATAATTTACAAGAACAAATATCCTATGAGTTATCAACTGCTACCTTAACCACCTTCGATCAAGCTATAGACTTAGCTCGAAGGGTAGAAGATGCTCTCATTAGAAGAGGTCAGCTCAAAAATAAAGATGATGAGAAAGCATCCAGAAATCAGTATAAAAACAAACAAGTTGTAGGTGACGGAGTCACTGATAGTAGAAACGTTGCTAATATAAATATAACGAAGACAACAAAAAAATTTATATTGAAACCTCCCGATAAACCTCCTCGAGAATTTACTAGATTGAATCAACCTTTATCAACCATTCTTCCTCAATTACTAGCACGAGGCTTGATTCAATTACCAGCTATCCGGGAGCCTGATCCAACTATATCCGGATACAGAGCTGATCTACACTGTGACTTTCATAGAGGACCTAGACATGCTACAAATTCTTACAAAAGATTGAAACATAAAATACAAGATTTGATTAATAATAATGAAATGGAGGTGCAAGCTTTCCAACCTAAACAAAATGCTCCTAATAACGCTCAAAAGACCATTCCCCAAAATCAAAATCAAAATGCTAATCAATCATTAGATATATTTCAACATCCTTTACCAAACCATGGTAAATAAGTGGCCAATCAAATCGAACATCATAATGTCCCCCCTCCTACCCGATATGTAGGGACTATTAGCGGACAATTACCTATTCAGGATCCCCAAATATTTGACACAACTTTATCCATGGTCATGACCAGGCCCCTATATAATATTCAAATTCCCGATCCTAGTGATGTAGAATCGGATACTGAGAGTGAAATAGACATCACCTCAAACCAATCAAATAGCTCTGAAAATGAATTAGATCTGATTCAACCTATCACAGATGCTATGGTTCCAGAAGAACCATTTTCTAGAAGAGTTACTACTCGACCCTCTTCTAATCAATTCATCCCTAATGAAAAAGCCATAAACGCTCAACCAAGACTAGTTTAGCGTCTTCAATATAACATTGTAGGTACCATCGGAGTCGTTACCAGACAACAAGCTCAAAATTATCAACAGGATCAAACTCGAAATGATGGATCAACTCCATTTATTTTGAAAAATCCCACTAAAGGGAATCATATGTCTAATGTTCAACCTAATCCTCCTTACAATATTAATGAACAATTATCCAATACTATAGCCATAATTTCCCTTTTGGACTTGTTAAGATCTTCTCCCACCCATAGGGATGAGTTAATGCTTACATTAAGCCAAATGATGGTACCTCAAAATATTCAACCTGAAGCCATGTCCAATACTATCATTACTCAAGAAATTGATTGTATTGACTTCCAAGATAAAGACATCCCACAACATAGTTTACATAAGGATAACCCCTTATATATTACTGCTCTAATTGGAGATGTAGCTGTTAAATGAGTCTTGATTGATAATGGTTCATCTCCAAACATTTGCACTTTTGACTTCTACCAATGATTTGGCTTTAGAAGTGATGAAATGAAGAAAAATGACATGATTATCAAACCTTTCAATGACGAAACACAAGAAACATGTGGAGTCATTACTATACCTTTGCAAGTTGGTCCTAGAACCCTAGATACAACTGTGTTTATTGTACATTGCCCAGCATCGTACAATATACTTTTGGGATGCCCTTGGATCAATGCAATGTGGGTTGTCCCATCGAATTTACACCAATGTGTTAAATTCGAATTTAAAAATAAGTTGGTTACCATTCATGGTGACCCTAGACCCTTTGATATGTGTGCATTGGCAGAACCTGTTGGAGTGCAATTTTACCCCACTCTATCATCCACACATCCTAATTCTTATTTTTCATCTAAACGTGTGAAACACACACACATAACATCATCTCCCCCATCAACTACACCTACACATTTAACTCAACCATCTTCTAAACAAACCACACTAGAACCTCAAAAATATCTTAACTCTACAACCAATTCTTCATGTTCCATCCCTATCATTTCAAAACCTATAGACCCATTCATTAACACCTCCACATTATCTACATCTATCATACCTTCCACATCTAAAGATATAGGGAATGATCCTTCTACCTCTTATGCTCTTTCTGATGAGCTCTTACCTGATTTATCCACAATTTTAATATAAAAAAAAACAAATGCTTCTATGCAAAGTTCCATTCTTTTAAAAAATTTGCCGCCATCTCCTCGTACTTTGGGCCTCCCACAACCTATGGGAAGTACTTACCAAATCGGGAGTTGTGCTTTCATTTATAAAGGATATGATTGGGGAAGAATACCCAGGAACATCAAGACGCATTATGATGGATATGCTCGATGCTATTTTGGTAATGAATATATTAAAGCTAAACCCATAATGCTTAAAATGGGATATGAAGGGAAAGGCTTGGGAACTTTCCAAAATGGTATGAAAGAACCTATTGAGGTAGAACCATGGCCCGCCCGATGTGGTGTGGGCCTATTTCCTAGTAAGGGTCAACCCTTCCCTTTTAAAGATGATGATCAACTCATATGTTATCAAGATTATCTAGATAAACAAGATTCTTTGTGTCCAAAGAATCATCCATTTACATGTAATATGCTATCCATAGCTTACCTTGAATTGATTGCTGAATCCGATGATGAGTTGGACGGAGATATTTTTCATGATGTCTCCGTCGAACAGTTGTTACACAATGGTTTTTATTTTGATGGTTCTATACCAACTATAGCCCAACTTGAGGCCACCACTCCTCAAGATGAATTATCTAAGTTAACCTTAAAAGAATTACAAGAATTGGGCATTTCACCCGCCCCACCTAATTTTGAACGAGATCTACACATGGAAGTAGAAAACGTCATTAAAGTTAACATTGGAACTGAGGATAATCCTCACATAATCAATATTGGATCAGAATTAAGTCAAGAAAAACAAGAGCAATACATTGCATTTCTTAAAGAGTATGAAGATGTCTTCGCTTGGACATATGAATATATGCCAGTCTAGACCCTTCTGTAGTCATGCATCATCTAGTAGTCCATCCAGATGCTAAACCTGTTAAACAAAAACTTAGAAAAATGCATCCCAAAGTCGGCCTTGCTAGTCAAAGGGGAGTTAGAAAAATCTTGAATGTTGTTTTTATACAAGCTATTGATTATGCTGAATGGATATCCAATGTAGTTCCAGTCACCAAGAAAGAAGCTACCAAAGTTAGGGTCTACACAAAATTTAGAGATATTAACGATGCATGCCCTAAAGATGATTTTCCCCTTCCAAACATGGATCAAATCATTGACTTTACTGTTGGGAGTGGAATGATGTCCCTAATGGACAGATTTTTTGGCTATAATCAGATCAGGATAGCTCCTGAAGATCAGGCTAAAACGGCATTTATTACCCCGTGGGGTACCTTTTGTTGGAAAGTGATGCCATTTGGTTTAAAGAATGCAGGTGCAACATATCAACGAGCCATGACTTATATCTTTCATGATATGATGCATGATATCCTACATGATTATGTAGATGATATTAAAGCTCGCTCTATTAAAGAAGATGATCATTTAGATGATTTGAGAAAAGTTTTTAATCGGTTAAGAGAATACCTTATTCAATTAAATCCAGCCAAATGCATATTCGGAGTTAAGTCCGGTAAACTATTAGGAGTTTTAGTTTCTTTACGTGGTATCAAAATCGACCCTCTCAAGATTGTGGCTATCACTAATATGCCTGCACCTACTAACATATCTGAGTTACAAAGTTTACAAGGTAAGCTTCAATCCATCTGTCGCTTCATTGATAAGCTGGCAGACAAAACTGGTCCCTTTCTTAGGCTCCTTAAGAAGGATGTCCCTTTCAATTGGGATGACGAATGTAAAGAAGCTTTTGAACTTCTCAAACAATACCTCCTTAACCCACCTGTGCTTTCACCGCCTAGACTTGATCGTTCGTTTATCCTATATATTTTAGCTTCAGATTTTGCTTTAGGAGCTATGTTAGCTCAGCTTGATGATGAGAAGAAAGAACATGCTAATTATTACATTAGCAGAACCCTCATCAGTTATGAAACCCGTTACACCTCATTAGAAAAATTATGTTTAGCAGTCGTGTTTGCTATGCAGAAACTATGACATTATATGCTCAGTCAAAAAACATATGTCATTGCTAAATATGATCCCTTGCGGTATCTTATGACTCGACCTTATTTATCGGGTCGTATAGCCAAGTGGGTTCTTGCTCTAAGCGAGTTTGACCTCACGTTCATAGAACAAAAGTCTGTTAAGGGTCAAATCATAGAAGATCAATTAGCTATTGCACCCTTAGAATCTACCCGTCCCCTCATCATTGAGTTTCTCGATGAATGCCTTTAATTAGAGGTAGACCATATTGAACAATGGTCCTTATACTTTGATGGAGCCCAATGCATGAGTGGGGCTGGTGCGGGTATTATTTTAATATCCTCGCAAAAACACATCATTCCTTTGTCCTTCAAATTAACATTTGCTTGCACCAATAATATTGCCAAGTATGAAGCTCTAATCCTTGGATTACGAGCTGCCTTGGCGTTAAAAATCAAACATCCGTTAGTTTTTGGTGATTCTCAACTTGTCATAAATCAAATTAACAAATTTTATCAAACTAGAGATGATAAATTGTGCCCATATAAAGCATATGTTTTGCAATTGTTATCCTTGTTTGATAAAGTTACTTTGGAAGCTATTCCTCAAACTAACAACCGTGCAGCTGATGCTATGGCCGCAACTGCATCTCTTCTGCCCTTGGAGTTAGATGACGAATATGCCACCATCATTATTCATCGACTCCAGGAACCCACTTCAAATAAGTCATGTTTAGAACCTTTGGATGTGTTTCTAATCAATGAAACTACTCCTGAACCTTGGTATATAGATATATTTGATTTTCTTCAAAATGGGACTTTCCCTGCCAATTCTAATAAAAACCAGCATCAGTTATTACGTAGACAAGCAAGTCGATTTGTAATAATTGGCAATACTTTATATAGGAGATCTTTTGAAGGCATCCTATTGAGATGTTTGAATCTAGAAGAATCCAAATCAGATTTAAGTGAAGTCCACGATGGATCTTGTGGAGGACACTTCAGTGGTAGTGTCATTGCTAAAAAGCTCCTTAGGATAGGCTACTTTTGGCCTACCATGGAAAAGGATGCACATGAGTATGTGCGCCATTGCGACAAGTGCTAGAAACATGCTGACCTTGTCCATGCGCTTGCACAAGAGTTGCAGGCTATTTTGTCTCCTTGGCCCTTTTCAAAATGGGGCTTAGACATTATTGGCAAAATTAATCCTGTGTCATCTGATGGACACAAATTCATCATAACCGCCGTTGAGTATTTCATGAAGTGGGTTGAAGCTATGCCTTTAGCTTCCTGCACTGGAACACAAGTCTCTAAATTCATTTTTAATCAAATCATTTGTAGGTTCGAAATTCCTGCAAATATCATCTCAGACAATGGAACTTGTTTCAAAAACAAAGATGTCAAGAAATTATGCCAAAAATATAAGATTCAACATCGCTGGTCCACTCCCTATTATCCTCGGGGTAATGGCCAAGCAGAAGCATCTAACAAAACCTTAATAAAAATTCTCAAAATATTGGTCAATAAATCTAGCCGCGACTGGCACATTCAATTATATCCAGCTTTGTGGGCCTATCGAACTAGTGTTCGAACTCCCACAGGTACTTCACCTTTTGTCTTGGTTTATGGTGCTAAAGCCGTTTTTCCCTTTGAATTAGAAGTTCCTTCTTTGGCTCTACTACTTCAAGATACCGAAGTAGGAGATGAATATCGAGCTGGCAGACTCAATCAGCTGGAACTCCTAGATGAAAAGTGCATCAATGCTTTAGAGCATCTCCATGCCTACCAAAACAAGCTTAAAAGATCATATGCTAAAAAAGTTCGTCATCGATCCTTTGAGATCGGCGACCTTGTTTTAAAAGAAAATAAAAAAAATACTAATGCAACTAAAGACCTTAAAGGTAAATTTGAGCCCAACTGGCTTGGACCATATATCATCACTGCTAAATTTGAATCGGGAGCATACAAATTAGCTACCTTATATGGTAAAGATTTAAAAGAACCTATGAATATTATGCATCTTAAGCGATATTACGCATAAATTTAATAATTTCATCATTTGTATATATTTTGCATGTTGTCTCATTTTAAAAATATATATAAAACTATTTACACAAAAACAAACAAAAATGAAAAAGTAAAAACAACAATATTATTGACTCTTTCAAAACCAAAAAATAAAGAAGAAAGAGAGAGTCAAAATTATCAAACTCCTCAAAAATATTTGTTGTATATATTTCTTCTTAAAAGTATTGCAGTTATATTTTCAAATTATTTTGGATAAATTAGCATTTATTTGGAATCCCTCACATTTCACAAACACAAAAATAAATATCTTGATTTTATCTGGCATGATTACTAATCTCTCTTATATCAAAGTCCACAAAATTTAATTAAATAAAGTTTGAGCACAAAGAATTGATCTTGTTATTTACTTAAACCAAGCATATCCTTTCACAATAAAATGATTATATTTGTAATTTCCATGCTATGCTACATAGTAGAAGTGGTTTCTTGAGTGAAAAGTTTCCCCTGCTATCCTATCATGCACATGGTCTAGAATCTTTGAGAATTGGCAAAAGGACAAGCTCACCCCTACCCGGAATAAAAATCCCTTGCTCTATAGCTAATCCGAGCAAGTATCCCTAGCATAGGAAGAAAAGCAAAGTTCAAGAAAAAGAGAAAAAAAAAAATGTTATTTTGTATTCTTACAACATTGTTTCAGCATTATCTCAAATATCAAAGCAAAAATACAAAAAAGAAAGCAAAATAAAACAAAAGAAAGCAAAAGAGAGAAAAGAAAGCAAAAGCAAAAGCAATAAAATCCCTTTCCCTACCCATTGAAAAGAAAAGAAGGGTTGATGAGCTTGAATCCTTGGAATTCTCAAATTTTCAAAAACTATGAGGTAAGCCCCATAACAGGTGGTTTGTGCCCAACCCGCTTGGCCTTGGGTAACTCCTAGCATGGTGATATGTCTGTCACATTAGCGACCTTCTTTTGTACAGACCTATGTCCGCTTATGGATTAGCTAGCTCTTGATAACCCGACTTACATAGTAGTCTGGTATGGTTATATGCATCTAAATCATGGTTAATGAACACTTATTTGGTTCATTCAAATCACTTGTATCAAATTATCTTGCTCAAAACTTGGTAAATGAACAATGCAATTGCACACACATTTGTATTTGAGAGATTTTGTGTCTCATTATGATAAATCAAGATTGGTAATGAACTCACATATGCACATGTGATTCCTTATAAATCTAAATTTTGTCTTTAAGATACTTTGAAATATTTTTGCAAATTGTTTGGAATAATTTCATTTTCTTCTTTGAGAACAGTTGTTTAGTATAAAGACAACTACATGCATTATCAAAAAAAAAAAAAAAAAAAAACATCATTTTCAAAAACATGCAATTAAATCACATATATATTGTTGACTTTCGTGACGATGGTATAGTTCCAAAAACCAAAATTGGACTTTTATGCCTAGCGCAAGTCCTCATCTTCATATTTTTTATTTTTTATTTTCAAAAATTAAAAATCAACCATGCAATAAAACTATTATATCATTTTCTTCTTTGGATTTCGCGATGATGGTATAAGTTTATACCTACATATTCTATGCCTAGTGCAAACCATTATACCAATTTTATTCCCCATTTATTTAAAATCATAAAAACATATGACTTAAATCATTATGTTACACAATTATGCTTTAAAACAAACAAACACTTATTCTATTTCATGTCATTATGTCAAAACTTCAATTTTGCAATGATGGTATAATTCCTAGCGAATTATCCATAAATTTTATCACACTTAGGAATTTATGCCTAGCAAAAATCATCTTTAATATATTTCATGCATAATATTTTCATGGAAATCTGAAAACAAATCATCATCAATATCATTTGCATCATCACACCAAAAGTCTTAAGACAGTCTCTTAAGCACTCTTTTACTTTTAACAATATTTCTATACTGAGATTAGCTTGATGACTGAGTGAGCGGCGACTCCATGAAATTGTCTATAATAGCGACAATGTCCTTTGAAATTATTGTTAAAAGTCTCCTTTTATCTTTTATTTTTTATCAAATTATCCCACATCACAAACAACAAATTTGTTTACATCAGATTATTTCATTTAAATTTTAAACACATGACATTCAAACCATAATATTTCCAAATGACATAATCATATGAATCATCAAATCAATCAATCAAAACATTAAAGCATCATACAAATACATAAGACAAGTCATATGATCAAAAATATCTCATCTATATATATATCAACTATATATACATCATCTCAAAACTAGATCGGTATGCCACAATCTATACCTCGGCATACTCAATCCCCTATCAATAATCATAAGCACCAAGTATCAATATGTGCAGTGCAGTAGCCTAGCCTTGACAGCCCCTCGAGATCTTAGCCTCATCTCCTCTCCCACCCTGAGGTGGACGAGGTGGCCCCATTGTAGTCCATGTGGTGCTATGAGTCCTAGACTCTGATCATGATGATATACTCGATGACCTCATCCCGACAGACTCTACAATATGGGCCGATAGCGGTAACCTCTGCCCCTTTGGCACCATATGGTAGTATAGTGTCTGATAGAATGTGACTTGAGCAATAGCCCGTGCTAAGTCCCGAGTGCTTGCCCCTCTGCTTCGTGCTTTGAGGCATGCAACCTCATATCTGAGCTGTGTGGCCTCCTCTCGGTGTTGTGCAACCTCATCCTGCCAGGACTGCACCTGTTCCTGGAGACGGACAGTCTTCACTTGGAGAGTAGCCATATCACTAATCTCTCCTGTGTCCACACCCTTGCCCTTATCGGGCGATGGTGGCATCTCTCTTCGAGGAGAAGGGGGTCTCTCCTCCCTCCTCTCCCGCTATCACGGCCTCTACTGAGCCTGTGGTCTCCTCTGCTCTCTCCTACCGTGACTTTGTGTCACCTCAATGGTCGTCTGGCGCTGCCTTCCCATCTGATGCATGACCACATGAATTAGACCCTGAGCCCTCGTCATCCGAGGAGGGCGGATTCCTGTGTACCAGGCATCGTAGCCGTCGGCTACCCCAATGTCGTCCCCATCCACTGGCTGAATGGGGGCATCATCTGTGTCTGGAATCCATAAGTGCTGCATATCTGGAGCCCCGCTAACTGTAGTGTTATCCCGAACAATCTAGGAAAACTCGTAGTCTCTGAGAGATGGGATCCCCTGCTATAGAGAACTATCACAAAACTCGATCATAGCAATGGAGCTCCACCTCTCCCCTCTCCATCCTCAGCCAGCAGGTTCGCTTAACATGAGCCAAATCTTGTCCATCCTCTGCCCATCCTGGATGATCTCTCCAAGGCCTCCAGGTGATCTGGTCGGAGACGAGGTCATCAAGTAGTCTCCGGGACATTGGCAGATCTATTCGTCGTTGTGACCCTCTCTAGAGCCACCAGTAGAAAGCTCGGGGCCTCTCCCCATCAATCCTTGTCAATGGGAGCCCTACCGGCCTTCACACCGTGATGTGCTCCAAGCACCAAACCTGTAGAAGCGATGTCATAACTAGACATTGGCCGCCCTTGTACATGACCCCATGCAGGATCCTGTACAATCGACATAGTACAAAGCTCCCCCAAGAAAACCTGTACCTGTGGTCTCTCATGTCACAGACCACATCTGTCAGTAGCCATGGTACTCTGCATCCACTCTGATGGCACAGCAGAAGTCCACCTACCACCCCAACCAAAACTTGTGTCAGTCTGGACGCCCCAGGCATCTGGCATAGCGACTCAATGTTCACTCCGCCCTTCTCCAAGGTGAAGCTCGGATCTTTGCATAGTCGCATCATCGTGTGGCATTGATTAGCCGTGGGTGTGATTAGCCGTCCTTGTATGGGGATCCTAAAAATCCTCCATACATCCTCCAGTGTGGGAGTCATATCCCCTATCGGTAATCGAAAATAGGAAGAACCCGGATACCACCTCTCTGCTAGGGCTGTCAATAACCCCATATCTGTAGAAACCTGTGGCATTTCTGCCACATGCTGTAAGCCGACCTAAGCCAGATGATATTGCTCTACCTGAGATAGAGTGGCCAAGTCATCCCTCAACCTGCCATATTTCTATTCTCTGCTCTTTAGTAACCCTCTCTGCAACATAAACAACAAAAATCATTAATAAAACAATCATTAAAAATACAAGTAAAACAAGTTCAATTTTATAAATGATGATATCGTCCATTATTGGACGATATCGTCCAAAATTTGAGCAAATTCGTCTCCAATTTTGCAAGCCGAAATCATCCCTTATTTGACAAAATCATCCCCGTTTCACCGATTTCTTCCCTGGACGAAATTGGTGATATCGAGATGATTTCGACAAAATCGAGATGATTTTGTCCCGATGATGTCGACGGCCCAAAAACGGCCACGATGCTCAAAAATCATTAAAATTTAATCTAAAAAGCATAAAAAAATCTAAATTAAAGCATTCTAGAATAAGTTTAGACCCTTACCCGTAGCCCGCGCTGGACCTCTATCGATCTGTGTGCTATCTCGACCATTTTGTTTGCAGAGCTCCAGAAACCAGAAAAATAAAAATGAACAATAACAATGAATTAGGGTTTTCCCTATATTTTCTTAACTTTTATTCAAAAACAATTAACAACATTTTAATTTTTGCTTTTTCGCGTTTTTACCTCAAACGTTCGATTTGGGTGAAAACACGGAGGGGGCACCATAGTAAGCTATCGTACGATTCGACCAAGAATCGTCGCCTAAAAATGGGAATAATTTTTGCTTTCTCGTAGATCGAGAAGAACTCATATTTAACGCATTTTCCTTGAAAAATTTGCTAAAGAGGGGGCAAAATGTAGCACCCTAAAATTGGCGCAGTAAACTTTAGTAAATAATTAATCACCTTAGTAAAAATTCAAATTCAAATTTTAACCCCAAAATCGCTCCCAAACCGCCTGCTACCCGTTTCCTCGTTTTCTATGCCATTTTTAGAGTTTGTTTTGTTTGTTTGACGATATCGTCCCCGATCAGATGATATCATCTCAGATCAGACAATTTTGTCTGGCGAAGAACGTCCAGACGATCTCGTCCCAAACTGATTTGTGCATAATTAGCTTCTGTTTCAATGGCGTCTCTAATCCGGGCAGAAGCGTGTCTGCGTCGTTAGAGACCTCCCCCGTTGGAGATCTTCCAGATTAGGATGATCTCCAACCTCCCAACCTCTTTCCTAAGCCTATTTAATCTTAGGCCCTCCCCTTAGCATCCCCCTGGCTGAATTTCCCTGTAATTTGATATTTGCGTGCATTAGAATACCCTGGAGCATCATTTGCAATTTGTTATTTAAAGTTTTCTTGCAGGGACCTCATCGATTTTCATCCAGAGCAAGCTTAGATCATTGCAGACGATCTCGTCCAATATCGGACGATCCTGTCATAATTCGAGACGATTTCATCGCATCTAGACGATTTCGACTGTAGTCTGCATTGGGGACAATCAGTGCCCAGAGTTTGCGTGTTTTCCTACATGTATCTGCTATTTTATTCTAAATTTAGTTAGTTTTATCATTATTTCTTGCTATTCTGCATTTTGGAGTTCACCCATATAGCTTAAGTGCATGATAAGATCATAATTCGTCATTAGAATACCATAATTTACTTGAATTTCTATTCTTAACTATCGTTTTAGTATCTACATTGTCATCTTACGTCGTTCTCCTCTGTTAGTATTGCTGCATTTTCTATGTTTTCTATCTATCTCTTTGTTTGCAGGTCTCTGACGAATTTGTCAAATCTCAGACGATCTTGTCTGATCTAAGATGATATTGTCAAATTAGAGGCAATCTGGACTGCTTCAAAAATCAGAACCTCCATTAGACATACGAAACTAGGTATGGTTTTCCTCACTCAGTTTGATCTCTGTGTTTTCTGTCAAAATTTAAATCTTCATTTCATATAGAACAACTTAGACACATTTTGGCCAAACCTAGGACTTGGATGTTTAAAGATAAAACTGAACACATCAAACACATTCCCAACCTAGGCATGGAAACTTCCATTAAACATTTCCTGGTGAACCCCACCATCCGTCAAAAAATCACCATAATACCCCTCCCCTGAGAGGCAGGACCTTCAAAGGGCCTCTCATTTCGAGGTACCGCGCCATCCTTTTCCCATCCTCCTTCCGGGCATGGATCCTATATCCTGAAGGTAAGGACGTGAAAAATTTAGAGCAATACAAGGAGCGACTAAAATGAGCTTACAGTGTCAAAGTCCACTAGAGAGACTTTGAAGTTGGGGATCTTATCTTGAAAGAAAACCAACAAAACTCTAATTTACTGCCAGACATGCGAGACAAATTTGTGGCTAATTGGCTAGGACCCTACATCATATCTAAAAATATTGGTTTGGGTACCTATCGACTAATGTCGCTAGGCGGTGTTGAAGAGCCTGAACCTCTCAACACCATCCATATTAAGGCGTTTTATGCTTGAAGAGCATTGTAAAAGGCGCTGAGAGTTGCTTGTAACTACTCGGTCATCATAAAAAGCTCCAAATACTCTCATCAGTGGTTTGGTCAATCAAAAAGCTCCAAAGGCATCTGTAAGACCTTTGGTCAACCTCAAAAGTTGTGAGGGTTTGGTCAAAACTGCTCGGTCACCCCAAAAGGTTCCAAGGGTTCCTAAATCGCTTGGTCATGTCAGTTAAAAGCCTTTAGGATTCACTTATAATCACTCGGTCATCCTAAAAAGCTCCAAAGGCATCTATAATCCCTTTGGTCAAACCTAAAAGGTACCAAGAGTTTTTGAAAAAATGCTTGGTCAACCCCAAAGGCACCAAGGATTCTCAAAATTGCTTGGTCATCCCAAAATGCCCCAAAGGTATACATAATACCTTTGGTCAATCCTAAAAGCTCCAAGGATTCCTAAAATTCACTTGGTCAATCTAAAGGCTCCAGAGGCATGTACTCACCGTTTGGTCAATTATGAGGCTCAAAACCCATAAAAATTATTAAATCAATAAAATACAAAAAAAATGGTAAAACATAAAATCCAAAAACATTTGTATTTGCATTTGAATTGTGTAGTCATTTTGCATTTACACAATGCATTCGCTGCATAACTGCATTGCATATAGGCATTCGTTATCCGTTGTATTCCGTAATATAAGGCATTGTGTTTGTCAGTCTTACAAATGATGTCACGTTTGTGTTTACATCATGCATCTCTGCATTTATCATAATCCATCATTCATGTGAGTAATTGAGTTTTTCAACACAACCTATAATGTTGCTATGGAGATATACTAGGATTTTCCAGTCACTAAGCCATACCTAGTGGTCTTATCAAGAGTTGGTAGAAAGCTTGCTTTGCTTTTGTAGCTAAGGTTCAGTTAGTATAGCCCTTAGCATATCATAAGCCTATCACTAATCAAAAAATTTAAACAATCCTAACAAGGACTAGGGGAAGATAAAAGCCACAAAGCAGGACCGGTATTCTGAAGTGAAAAGAGTTATTCTTGCTTATCCCTCTGTGCGGATGGTATGGGAAATATTGGCAGTTGGCAAAAGCACAAGTTAGTTCCCTATTCATAATTCCTTATGATAAAATGAGCAATATCCCAAAGAGATATCCCACATAAATCCTCATGATTGATACCCTAGATCGATATCATAGATCAAATCCCCAGAGTGATATCCCATATTGATATCATAAGATCGATATTATCAATCGATATACCAGAAATAGTTTTTCCAAATAAATCCCCCCAAAGGAAAGTTTTTGAAGAAAATTATCAAATGTAAATGTTGAAAAGTGAAGATAAAAAAACAGGGTTAAATCAAAGTTCAAAGTGAAGTTCAAAAGTGAAGATCAAATGAAGATCATAAATCAAAAGTTCGAGCAGAGATCAAATGAAGATCCAAAATCTAGTTCAAAGAGAGATCAAATGAAGATACAAAGATAGTTTAGAATGAAAATGGAATCGACTCCCTTGCTTCACTACATATGAGCAAGTATCCCAAAAATTGAAGGATAAAAAGGAATGAGCTAGAATCCTTGGAATTGTCAGCACTACTGTACCTTACACATGATGATATGTCTGACACATTAGCACCTCACTTATAAACAAGACCAATGTTTGAATGTGGAAGAGCTAGCTTCAGGTGTCCTGCATTGCCTAGTGGCTTAGTCCAACTAAAATATAAAATTGAGATTGGATAAGACATTTGTGGAACCCATATCTTAGCAATGGGCTGAAATAATCCCGCCTGACATCGAGGAACACTTGTGTCTTATCTTAAAATAATCATGTGCACACACAAGGATAATGAATAGTTAGGGCCTATCCTAGTAAAAACCTTTCATCTCAGAAGTCTATTGTGGTTAGTATGCAACTTTTGATAAGTCTATTAGGGTGTTTGAGTCTCATGGAAAACCTCAAAAATTTCTCCTATAGCAACAAAATGTCAAATATTGCAACCATATAAATCATCAAATTGCAAAGTATCGAATCCATGATACATATTTATATAAAGCACAATCAACATATAGGATAGATACCAGATGGATATTAGCAATAATATTTAGACGACCACTAATTATATCATGCATATTTTTCAAATTTTGCAAAATAAAATTGAATGGCACATTATATCATTCGCACCATAAACATCGCATACCATTGCATTTCATAAATGGGTGATTAATTGATTAAATTCTTATCTTAAGGATTTTCAATTACATTCATGATTTTTATACATTATGTGGTGGAATCCATTAGATTGATAAACATATTTGCATTCATTCCTTATGTTTTAAGTGATTAAAACATACAGGTTCATTTACATTAGATTACCATTGTGTAAATAAATCATTACATACATTAATGCATAAAAAAAGCAATATCAAATATGTGTTAAGAAAAGAACATCGCATCCATATGCATCCACCACAAAAAGCACATCTAAGCATCTAGATCACTGCATACCATCATCATAAATCAAATAGTTATCTAGTGCATGTCATCCATACATCACATCATATAGCATCAACATAACATAAGCATTGCATCCATGTGCATCACATAAACATAAAATAAAAAATAAATGAGTACACAATAATGAGCCATAAAATAATGATCAGTCATATCATATATAAATATGTGTCTCACAGTACATCGGGAGTACAAAAATACCTACAAGATACAAATGTGTAGGTCCTCGACCTTACACCAAAAATGATATGTATAAAAAATGTATCCTGTAATAGTAGAGCTCTAGCTCTAATCTGCTCCCCTCTATAGGAGCTCTCACTGCCTCCCTCAATACTATGCTTAGGAGCCTTCTCTGCCTGCTACCCTGCTGAGAGCCCTGAGTACCACCTAGCTCGAAGAGGCCTAGCACTCATCCATACATCACCTGTGTAATGGGCACCTTTGTGCACCAAGACCTATGGCTAGATGTTGTAGTAGACTACCCTGCCTCCCTAGTCCTGGTGTGACTGATGCCACCATGTGTAATAGAGGACCTGTGTATCCTATCACTCTGATGGGTGCGATGGCTCGAGCTAGCAGTATACTATACTGTAGTCCTAGATCTAGTCTGCTAGGACTTTAGAGCATACGGATCCTTGGGAACCTATGCACCTAACATATGTATGTATCCAACTAGCTGGTCCACCCGAGCAACCCTAGATGTGTGCCTATCATTGGTACTCATCAAAAAATCCTACAAGCACTAGATCTCTACCATAGAATATTGACCACCTGGTAGTTCTACTACTGGTGCCACCAGAGGCCCCATAATTGCCTGAGAGAGTGGAGGATCCCCCATCTGTGTTCTAAGCAGATTTTGCTCTGCTACTACCGCATCCCTCTATGCCAGTACTAAATTATGAGCACTGGTGAGTTCACCAACCTAGGTCTTTGTTTTTGTAGCTTGTGCTATCAGGATAGCAATCTACTACTCTACCTACATCAGTTGGCTATCTTTATCAATCAACTATGCCTGTAGAGTAGCGATAGTAGTGTCTTGCTCCCTCTGCTATGTTTGGAATCATCCCAAATGACTCTGTAGGTCAGCCACCTATGCCAAGAGTAGTTCCTCTACACTTTTAGGAGGGACCTCACCATCCTCGAAAGCCTCCTCATCAGGGTCAACCTTAGTAGCCTCTTCAGCTACAGCCTCTGCTCCTCAGTCGCCCTCTATATTCTTGCACACATTGCGCTCTTCAAGATCCACCTCTACCCCTGCATGATCTACAGCTTGACCCAGAGGTCCTATCCCATACCAATAGAACATAGACCACCATCCGTCATACTATGGAGTGGTCGTAGCTCTATCAACTCCAATCTCTTGGAGGTCATTTGGATCATCCCCTAGAGCCAAGGGCTGGATTCATGGAATATCCCTCTCCAAATCCAAGTGCCTATAGACAAATGGGATCTCCAGGATGCCCTGCACCATACCAAACTGATGTAGGATGTGAGAGAAAAACTTGTACTCTCTAATCTTGGCCTTTCAGTCGAGTAACCATCTATCCCAGTGAGCCTGTTGAAGTCGCTCACTGACCTCAGGCCAGTCAGGACACTCTATGTAGGGTTGCCACTCGACATCATCTAGCTTGAGTCCTATAAACTATGTAATATAATGTTGAACGTTGCTAGTATGGGTCCTACTCCAAAATCCCTCCTCCTCCCAAGGCCATAAGACAACATAACACTGATGGGTATCATCGATATCAGTAATGTGCAGTGGCATCTCCCTAGGATGCTCTATCCGGATGTGCTGCCAGCCCTAGATCTAAAAAAGTAGACTGCAACTGATCCCCATGTGGCTTCGATCAGTAATCTGGTATAACTCTCGATACAACTGACACAATAGAGTACTCCCCCAGGCTAGGAGCAGTGGTTGTTGGATGGAGCTCTGAATAACTCTATGCATAGTAGCTAGAAGGTTCCAGGGAATCCTCACACCTGAGGAGTCTGGAAGCACAACTTGCACCACCAAGTGCATGAAAATGACCTCGTGCATGGAGAAGACATTCTTTCCCTACCAATAACCGATGTGAACCCCTCTGTGGTCAATGGCACGTTGAGCCTCCTCATTCTAGGTGTTGAATATGGCATCAAATATGGACTCCTTAGCTCTAGAAGTCAAAGATATGATGGCCTCACCATCAATGGGGATCCTAAAGATCCTATAGACATCCTCTAGGGTAACTATCATTTCACCTATAGTTAGGTGAAATGTGTTGGTCCGCACATTATAGCACTGGGTCAATGCAGTAAAATAGGCTTGATCTACCCTGATAGTGGGTAGATCCAGTACATAGCTGAAGCTGATAGCTCTGAACCACTCTCGCTCCCCAGGAGTGAGCTCTCCATAAAGAGTCTTAAGAAGGTCAGGCTCTCGAGCTCTAGAGGTCAACCTCTGAAATAAACAACATGATATAAGAAAAAAACTAACTAAAACAAGAAAAAACATTTAAAAATGACCTAAAAATCATCAAAAACATCTAAAAAATGATAAAATTGCAAAAACATGTCATCATGTAGGCCTAAAAATCAAATTTGGTATTCAGACAGGTCAAAAACACATTAAATGACATTAATTTCCTTTTAAAACTTAGAAATTAAAAATTTTACAATTTTTTCTAAAGTTGGTGAACCGCGGGTCAACCCTGCGATCCGCATATGGTTAAAAATTGACCATTGGGATTTTTAATGTTGACCATAGATGGAAGCTACGGTCCCCAATTGACCAATTGGGAACCGTAGCTCGTACCTGTGGTCACCGATTGAGATCTCACCGAGTGCGATACCATGGCCAAAAATGAAAAAAAAAAAAATCCTAAGCTACCCTAGCCTAAGGTGAGGTTCATTGCCAACAATTTAGTGAGATTGATTTACTAATTACTTAATTGGGTTCATTTTTAGTGGTAATTGATGCGAGGTCTTGGTTTTTGAATTACCTTACCATCGCCTTGTTTGCCACGGCTCGAAGAATCTTTCCCGCGCTCTGCCATCGTGTTGTGAGTAGGTGTGCAGGTAAAGTTTGGTAGGATGCAGGTGAGTTCTCAGCTGTCACTGTCAGAGCTCCATATTTGCAAGTCATTGTCATGGAATAATGAGAGACATTTGAAAATTGAGCTTTTTATAGGCCTCTCATATTTCGTGCGGACCGTAGGCCCTAGCCGTGGTTCCCAAAATTGCAAATGGGAATCGTAGACCCTAGGCACGGTTTGCAACTGGCAAGCAATTTAGAAAAATCTCACCATGGAAAGGGCAAAAAAGATAAATTAATGCCTCCCATTGGGTCAGAAATCAATAAAAGAAAATAAATTTAGAAATTTGGTGATAATCAAGCATCGGGATCCAATTAAAAATAAAAAATCTGGTTGAGATTATAAAGTACATTCAACCGAGGTCATCGCTATGATAATCCTTTCATGGAGCGACGTGCCTCCCAGAAAAATAAATAAACTCAATTGATAAATCAAAATATTCAAAAAAATCAAATAATTAAAACACCAAATGCGCCTCGTGTTCAGTAATTTATCCTATACACTTGGCGGTTGCAGTGACTTGCGATCCATGCAATCCGACAAGATGAGTAAGTTACCATAAGGACATTTTGGGTAAAATTGTCATCATTGATGTGATATGCTTCTTTTCAATCCCTAAGAAGGCCTTCACGGTCAGACTGCTCCACGGGAACGAGGTGTTGCATGTTATTTCTCCTGTCATTTTTTGTAAATCATCGATAATTTGATTCAACACAAATCTTATTAGATTTGTATAAATTCGCTTCCCTAAGACGGCTATTGTAGCCCGACTACTCCATGGGATAGAAATGTGCAAATACTATTAATAGTTGGAATCAAAAGCTAAACTAGTCCTAGCCCATGCATTAATTTTCTCAAATATAAATTTTTTCAGATCATCCATGGTGATCAAGCGACATTGTCACTTTAATCATTGTCATTACTCTCATCAACTCGTCACTTGAGGGGGTAGTCATAATATTAAATCATAATAAAAATCAACAGAAGATCCCTGAAATCGTAGATCCCTTGATCTTGTCAAAATTGTGTTCGTCCTTGCGAATCATTATCAACAACTATCATAAGCTTACCCCTTTGCTCGGGGAAAACAACAAATATGATAATTAGTTTGTAACTCTCATCCTTTTAGTTATATAGGCCTAAATCCTATTGTACTGCCAAAACTACTTGAATGTTTGATGATGAGCGTAAACTCTTTCAAATTTAAGCCTCCAAAGAGTTGGAAGCAATAATTCCAGGATGCACGTCCTTTTGCAGGACCTAGAGCATCTAATGTTGATCCGACTAATGATCATCATAGAACCTTCAAAATCATTTTAGGAGGTCTATTTTTGCTTAGCGTTGTTTGATATCACAATGCATCTCAAAAGGGGTATATGTAGACACCTAAAATGCATCATGTCAAGGGCGACTACTCATATGGACATGCTATAAGAACATCAAAATACAAGATAGAGCAATGGTTCTAACCACTCAATTTGGGCTCCTTGGCCTAATCAGTCTGAACTACAGCCTAGACCTATGGTTTACAGCTAAACAACGGCTAAGACCTATGGTTTATAGTCTAGACTATAATTGTGACCTGTGGTCTTAACTAAAGTTCAGTTGGCCTTCAATCCGAGCCAAATCAGTTGGAACGACCATTTGATCTAGAAGAAGGCGATTAATGGATGAAAGATTCCAAAGGCTTCCATTCCAACTGTCCTAACCACATCTTGATCTTGGCTTCTCTAGGAAGCCACCCCCAGTTCTAGGAAATCCTATAAATACCCCCTCTAAATGGGGAGAAGATATAGATGATTGGTATAGCGAAGCGCTAATGAATTATCAGGAGAGAGTTAATTGATCGAGCGAGCAGCGAAGCCCTCTCAAATTGCATACTGAATTCATGCATTTGAGAAGGCCACTTTGCTATTCACCCAAATATCAATTTGCCATGGAAGTTCTAGGAGCCTAGAAGAACCAAGAAACACAAATCCGGGTAAACGAAGGCCCATTACAGTGATTCAACCACCAAATCTGTCAGAAAGGTGACCCTTGAACATCAATTGGACAAGGAGGTCAAGCCCACTACCCTTGTAATTGAAGGTAAGCCTATTAGAGGGCTAACCATGGCTTTTAGCCACAATTTACAGTGTAGACTGCTCACCAGAGCTACGGTTTACAGTAGAGGTATAACCACCTTCCTCTTTTCATTTCTATATGGTTAACTAGCTTAGATTAGTTGTTTTCATGGTTTAAATACATTTTAGCAAACTTCTGACCGTATAATTAGGTTAGATTAGCTTATTTATGTTTATGCTTCAATTAGTATATTAATGGTTCTTTATGCACCTTTATTCCTTGTTTTACACATTTAATCTATGCATAGTGTACCTGCTACTTATCTTTACGTTATTATATGAATATTGATTCGATTTACATAGCTTAGAAGCACTTTTTCATGTTTTATTGATTATGCATGTTTAATGGTATCATTATGCAATTTACCTAAAAGGGCCTCATCATGAGAGGCTGCCTATCTTTTTGACATTCTTGTATTGTTTCTTGACCGCAGGTAACAATTTCAAAGGAGAACCAACTATCAAGTTCCTTACCCATTGCGAAGAAGAGGGCACCTCTATCCTAGAGTAGTTCGTGTCATCCTGAAAGGCATTTGGAAATCACACCTACCCTTGAGAGGGAACAATTACACACTCCTATTTTAATATTATATCAAAATCATTATCCCTAAGAGGGATGTACCTGTAATTTGATTTTGATTTTGAATATAATGGAATAAAGCATATTTCTTCTTGATTCATTTGTTGTCAATTTCTCATTCTTGTATGCATATTATGCTTCTATCATTTATTGCAATAGTACACCTCGGGTGTTAGCCTTTTTGGTGGTTACAGTACCTTTGTTCTGTGGAGGTCTTCTTTGTGACTTTAGGAGCCCTTCGTTTGAATTCTCTAAGCTTGATAATAGACGGTTTGCTCCTTTGGTCCACCTTTCGCTCATGCACTTGTTACAAAGTCTTGCTTAACAATTTTTACCTTTGATTTCTACAAATATCTGGTTAAATTAGGCAAAATATTTGTTTGGATTTTTTCTCCAACTGTTGCTCCAACTGTGATGTGGAATTTGAACTACCTATCAATGACTAGGTTTGAATTGAATCAAATATTTCAACGGCTAGTCGCTCCAACTGCTACCTTGAAATTAAACTCCAATGGCTAGGTGATGGTTAATTCTCAATGTCTAACCCCAAATTCAAACTCCAATAACTAGGCGATGGCTAATTCTCAAGGCTAACACCATGGCTAGGTGGCAGTGATGGGGAAGACACAACACTATATAACCAAGATGAGCACATGTGATGAGAAACCATGGTTAGACCCCAATGGTAAGGTTGACGACTGAGGATGATACATGACAGTGGACACCCTAAAATGTTGAACTTACATGACAATGTATAATAGATGATAACACAATAGCTGACGGGATATGACAATATGACCATAGACCTGGATAGAATATGAAAACACAACAATGGATGCCAAATACTGATGCGAGAGGGACACAAGGCTTCGAGGATACGATACAGTGTGGACACATGACGCAAGAGGGACCAAAGAAACTTGAAGACACCAAGACATATGGTGGATGACACAACAAAAGGGACCAGGACATGCAACAACAATTATGAAATGAGACACCACAACTACGCCAAGGAGGATCGTTAAGGGTGACTCGTGTGAAGAGAGAGGGTTATGTAACCGTAGTCACATGAAAATATGAGATCCTAGTTGGTTAAAAATGCTTCCCAGCCCCACACACATCGCGTGTGGGATAATTAACCCCAACAAAAAAAAATGATTTTAATATAATGTTTAAACAATAATGTACCTTAGTTCTTTGCAAAAAATACTGCAATCTGATTGGATTTCTCAGGAAGGCATTTGTGAAAAATTGTATTGCTATATTTTTGTGTGGCAATTCAGTGATCTTTTGGAAGTTGACTCTTGTGCATATAATTCAATATAATCTTGAACATGCAGGACATCAAATTCCTCGAACCGGATTCATTGGAGCTATTAATTTTACAAAAACATCCTAATGTCGTAAAAATTCGTTTGCTCTGCTATAAATATTTTTTTCTCTAATATGCCCTACCCGTAGACTCATTCCTTTGCATGGTTACTTAAATATGGAGTGTAGTAGGCAACATAGAGTAGGATCCTTCTAAACTCACCAAGCATTGGATTAGGGTTAGCAGTTTAATGTTGCCACAGACTATGAATCTTGCTATGCGAGAACCTAGAACAATGGTTTCTGCCACCATATGCCCTAGTTGGATCGGTAAGTTGTAATTTGATACCACTTGAAAGGATATTTCTATCCTTTATTTACACTGCACTAATAATTAACACCAATGCTTCTAAATAATTAACACAAAAAGTCTTACAAACAATGGAACGAATAATGAAAATGATGCAAATAAGTGAATTGCTACTTAAGGAGGGCTGGTCCTCACCACTTGTAAGGCTCAGTCCTATGCGATAATGCAAGTGAAAACATGAATATAAATCTTGGATATCAAATCAAATCAATTTTGAAATATATTAATAGTAATTAAATCAAATTATCTTTGGAAACCTAACATAGGTGACTAGCTATATTAGGTATGTAACATATATTTTTAGCAAAGTCATCATTATTTGTGGATGGGTGAGGGATTCACTCACCCAACCTCATTTATAAACTAGGACACCTCAGGGAACACCTCTTAGGTGGACAAATCACCATTGGAACCTCATAGGGGACACCTCATCCCCTCCCTCTCACCTTGGCCAAGTCTATAAATAGAAGGTCATTTTGACCATTTAAAAACAACCTACCTTTGCTTACCGAAACTCTATCGAAATAACTACAACCATCACATCCATTTTACATCCATCACACAACCATGATACATTATAATAGTAATTAGTTACTTTCGTGATATATCTTGTGATTGAGACAGACAAACAACACCAAAAATTACACTTTCTGAAGGTGACCCACATAAAAATCAAAGAAGAAATTGCTCTAGGAAAACCAAGAAAGTCATCTTGCAGATTCTGTCCAAAAAATATAGGTTTCCATGACCCCGTGTGAACCTCTTGGTTCATATCAGATTCACACAACCCCATGCAAACCTATGCTATAGACACCAGAATCATTGGACAAGGTAAGTATGAGTTAATTTAGTGTTTTTATGCTATATTTAATAGTAATTTTTATGTTTTAATATTATTTAAGAGTACTTTTGTCTTCATAACAATGGGGTTTGAATGAGCCAGACCCCTCAATGCACTAACAATATTTTTTAGGTAAACAGGTACACATAGAACACATCCAACCAGCAACGACACACGAGCAAGAAGCCCACCTGCACTAAGGAACACAAAGAAAATAGATCCTGCTGCCTTTGCACCACATCCGAAAGGGAATACTTAGGGAAGACCCCATTGTAGCCTTCAGGGCAAAATTTGTAAAAGGATATCGCCTTGTAACCCTTTTACCAATTTTAATAGCAAAAGCAATGGATTCTATGATTTTGAATGAGAATTTTAGTGTCATTTTTGTTGCTTTCACTAACTATGTGCTTCTTAGCTCACATAACCATCTTAAATATTGTATGCAACTCTATTTCCTTGCATAAGCTATATAAAAAATACCTCATAAATAATGTAATTAACCAATTATACTTAACATTTAATAATATAACCGTAAACCTCCTTTTAAATTTTCAAATATTTTCGATGTTAACTTTACTAAAATTATACACCAATTATATGGGTAAATACCAGGTGGTAAGCCTAGTACAATTTTCTTACCATACAAGAACAACTTGCCAGTATGAAGTTGAATAACCTTGAGGTAGCTAAGGCACTTAAATATTTGTTTTTTTCCTAGGCACTTAAATGTTGTCCTTCCAATTCCACCCTCATACCCAGTTCTTTGAATAGTCTCAAATTTTGTTATATATATATAAAAGGCTATATTCTACACCTAGAAAAGAAATCAAGTGTAATTATGTGGATTGTGGGTTCAATAATCTATGAGTCCAAAATTTTTGGATTGTGTGTTCAATAATCTGTGAGTCCAAAATTTCTAGTTGCTCGGAACTGCATAATTTTGGGTTGTTTTTCATAACTTGGATAGTGGTAGCTTAAATTTTTACCACTGTGCCTGCATGTATTTATTTTCTGTAATAAAATAAGTTCATTTTATAAGTGAAAGAAAATTTATAAAGTAAACCTACATATAATTATTTTGAGTTTTGAGCAAACAATGTAGTTTATATGTGGGATCCATAAGCTCTATCTTCAAGCCAATGAGTTCATACGGATTGTATATTCCAAACTTTATAACAGATTATGATATATACCCAAGTATGACTTTGAGAAGGCATGCAAAATCAATAAGTGCAAGTATATGGATAAGTTGTGGATTGGAATGGCATATAAATTTTGATATGCTGCATAGATTATGTATTTACACATATGGGTTAAAGTCTAGTTAAAACCAGGAGTGCCTTTTGGGAGGTCTCATACTCTACGATGAAACAACTTCTAAAATATAATAATTACAATGATAAATTTTATAAATATAATTTATAAATATAGTAATAAAAACAATATGTATTAGAATATTTATGATATAATTAGATTTCAAAATAATAAATGTTAAATAAATATAAGAGATTTAGATTTCAAGAACAACAATTCCCAAATGAATATAGCATATCTAAACTTTAGGTCTTAGAACAATCCAAGTTACTCAAAAAAGGACAAAGTCACCTTTTAGAGATAGAAGAAGATAGATAAATTGAATGATGGTCCAACTACATAAAAACTCTTTTAATTATAGTATAACAAAGTAATAAAACCTAACCCTAATGCTTAAGGGTTGTCTATCCTAACCTAAGGGCCCAAGCCAATAATAAACATAGTTGACAAAGCAATATCAGGGCCATTACATGGCTTCATCCTAAAATATATGTGTCCTCAACATTGGAATATTTAGAAAAATTAATTTGTTACCACATTACATCTTCTTTAGGAGATTTTATCACTTTATGAGGAAGTCAAGCACTTAGAAAAACTACAAATTACAAACTTGTGATTGCAACACTACTTTTGCATGTAGGTCAAATCATCCTTCATTCAACTCTAGAAGCATCATCTAGGACTAGAGCTCCTAACCAAGTACTTGCTTAAGATACAAAATATGAAAAGTAGGGTGTATGTTGGAAGTAGGAGGAAGTTTTAGTTGATATGCCACCTATCCAATTCGATTAATAACATGCTAGGGATCAAAAATCTAGTTATCATAATTTGGATGGATTTGGTCTCAAGATAAAGTTTGTTATATGAACAAAGTGTAACCACCAAAAAGGCTCACACCCGATCTAACTATGGCAATTGAATAAAGATACACAAATAGGCATGCATAAATTGATAACAAGAAATAACATGAATACAAGGAATCCTTTATTAATTTCAATGGAGTCACATTACAGATTCGTCCCTCTTAGGGATACCCATTTGATACATCAATTACAATAGTGTCTAATCCATATCAAGGATAGGTGTGATCAAAATACCCCTCAGGGTGATACAAACTGCTCTAGGGTGTCGATGACCCTCTTCTTCGCAATGGGGAAGGAATTTTATGGTTTACTCTCCTTTGGAACTATTCCCTGCGGTCAAGAAACAACAAGAATGTCAAAAATATAGGCAACCTCTCATGATGAGGCCCTTTTAGGTAAAATGCATAATGACACCATTAACATGCATAATCAAGAAAGCATAAAGAAAGTTGCTAAACTATGCAAATTGAATCAAGATTCATACAATAGCATAAAGCAAAATAACAACTATACTATGCATGGATCAAATATATAAAATGAAGCATAAACATGCATAAAGAAAGCATTTTAGTCCTAATTAAAATATAAGCATAAAATATGAATCTAGCCTAGTTCTACGGTCAGAAGTCTTCTAAAATGCTATTTAATCAACAAAATAGCTAATCTAACCTAATTAGACGAACAAAAATATAACTAGGAAGGCGGTTATACCTCTGTTGCAAACCACAACTCTAATGCATAGTCTGCACTGTAATTCATGGCTGAAAGCTATGGTTAGCACTCTGATAGGCTTACCCTCAATTCCAAGGGTAGTGGGCTTAACCTCCTTGTCCAAATTTATGTTCAAGGGTCACCTTCATTGTCCTTAGACTGATTTGGTGGTCAATTCAATGTGAAGGGCCTTCGTTTACCTAGATTTGCATTTCTTGATCCTCCTAAGCACCTAGGGCATCCATAATGCAATTCATCATGAATGGTGGTAAAAGGGTCAAGGATTAAGTGGAATAGCTCTATCTCTTAGTATACTCAGTTTGAGTGTAAAATTCACCAGGGCTTTGCTACTCAAATATCCAATGCTTGCTCCTCTTTTTCTCCCCATTTGGAGGGGGTATTTATAGCATGCCCCTAGGGCTAGGGGTGGCTTCATGGAGAAGCCAAGACCAAGAAGGGTGGTTAGGACAGTTGGGATGGAAGCCTTTGGAATCTTCCATCCTTCAACTACCTTATTCTATATCTTTTGGTCGTTCCAACCAATTTGGCTTGGATGGAACGCCTAACTGAGATCCAGTTAAGATCACAGGTCACAGTTGCAGTCCAAACTGCAGACCGTAGGTGTCAACCATGGTTTAGACTGGAGACTACAGGTCTAGGCTATGGTTCAGACTAATTATGCAAAAGTGCCTAAATTGAGTGGTTAGAACCACTGCTCTATCTTGTATTTTTTCCAAGATCTTCCATATGGTCTTGTAGCATGTCCATATGAGTATTCTACCTTCGACATGATGCATTTTAGGTGTTTATAGATACCTATTTTGAGATGCGTTGTGAGATTGAACAACACTGAACAAAAATATACATCCTAAAATGATGTCTAAGGTTCTATGATGATCATTAGTCAGATCAACATTAGATGCCCCAGGCCCAACAAAAGGACACGCATATTGTAATCATTGCTTCCAACTCGTGAAAGTCTTACATTTTGACAAGTTTGCCATCGTCATTAGATGTTCGGATAACATCAATGCTAACTATGGGTATCTTTTGACCCATAAATCTGAAGTATGAGAGTTACAAACCAATTATCATATTTGTTGTTTGCCCCAAGCAAAGGGGGAAGCTTATGATAGCTATTGACAATGATTCACAAGAACAAACGTAATTTTGACAAGATCAGGGGACCTAATATCTCAGGGATCTTTTGCTGATTTTGATTATGATTATGAAATTATGACTACCCCCTCAAATGACGAGTCGATGAGGGTAATGACAATGTATGAAGTGACGAAATAGCTTGACCATAATGAATGATCCTAAAAAAATTAAGGTTCAAGCCTTTTAATGCCTTGGCTAGGCATAGTTCAGCTTATGATTGCAACTCTTAGTAGTATTGGCACATTTCTATCCCATGGAGCAGTCAGGCTACAATAGTCGTCTTAAGGAATCAAAATGATACAGATGCAAGTAGACTTGTGTTGAATCATATTTGTCGATGATTTGCTGAAATATGTCATAAAAGAAATGACAATTTTGCCCCAAATATCCTTATGGTGATTTAATCATCTTGCCGGATTGCATGGATCACAACTTGCTGCAATCGCCAAGTGTATAGGATACATCATTGAATACAAGGCACATTTGGTTTTTAATTATTTTATTTTATTTTGTTTGAATTTTGCATGTATTTGATTGGTCCTGGTGCTTTTAACATCACCAAATTTGCAATTTTAATCATTGATTTTGAATTTTTATCCGATGGAAGTCATTAATTTTCTCTTTTAGACCTTCCCACGGTGGGTTTTGAGTGCATTTAATGCTAGGCTGCGGACCGTAGGTACGGTCTACGATTTAAATTTCCAAATTTTAGGAACCGCAGGTCAGACCTGCAGGAAAAAAAAAATAGTTTCGTAACCGCAGGTGTCAGCTGCGGTTCATCGAGACTAGGAAAACCTATAAATTGAATTCCCATTTGAAAATTTTCATTATTTTCTAGTAAGCATTAGCAATTTGAGAGCTTTGAGAGTGAGAAAACCTTTCCTGATCCAAAATGCTACCCCACTCTATCGTGATTACACTCCTCTACCTCGATGGCATATCTTCATCAGCCATCTACTAGCCGGGGCCAGGGTGTTGGCAAGGTAACTCGAAACCGAGACCTCGCACTCAATACTAGTAAAATGAACCACATTAAGTAATGTGGATAATGAACCTCACTAAACTATTGGTAATGAACCCCACTAGTCTAGGCTAGCTTTAGTAATTTAATTTGATGACTTAGTGGTCTAGGAGGGTACCCAAAATGGGTGCCACTCCTAAACCATAGCTGGTAGCTGCGGTTCCCAATTGGCAAATTGGGGACCACAGGTTTCAGTTGTGGTTCCCAATTTACAAATTGGGGACCGCAGGTTTCAACTGCGGTTTGTTGTTTTTTTTTTTTTGTCATTTTTAGCATTGTTTTTAGCTCTAGTTAGCTAGATTTTGTCTTAAATTATGCTTTTTATTCCAGATATTGACTTCTAGAGCCCGGGAGCCGGATATTATGAAGACTCTTCGAGAGGGTTTATCTGATGATGATCGGGATTGGTTCCAAGCTGTCGGGTTTGAATACGTCATGGATCTACCCACTATTAGGGTAGACCAATCCTACCTGACTATGTTGGACTAGCGCTGGAATGCATGGACCAACACATTTCACCTACCTATAGGTGAAATGACTATTACTTTAGAGGACATCTATAGGATATTCAGGATCCCCATTGATGGCGAGGCCATTGTCTCCTCTACCTCCAAGGTAAAGGAGGTTGTCTTTGATGCTATCTTCGGGGACCAGATCGAGGATGCTCAGGACACAATTGACCACAGAGGGGTGCACATTGGCGAGTGGTACCACGAGGATGTCTTCTCTACACAGGAAGCCCTATTCATGCGAGGGGTGCACATTGGCGAGTGGTACCACGAGGATGTCTTCTCTACACGGGAAGCCCTATTCATGCACCTCATAGTATAAATTGTCCTTCTAGACTCCTCGGGCACGAGGATTCCCTAGAACCTCCTGTCCACTACCTGGAGGGTGCTATAGAGCTCTATAGAGGAGCCTTTACTTCTAGCTTGGAGGAGCACCCTACTATGTTAGCTCTAGAGGAAGCTATACCAAATTACTGAGCATAGCCATAAGGGCCTCAGCTGTAGTCTTTTGTTGAAGATCTTGGGGTGGCAGCACATCCAGATCGAGCGTCCTATAGATCTTCCACTGTAGATCACTGCTATTTTTGATGATCATCAATGTTATACCACCTACTAGCATCGTGATGAGGAGGGTACCCGTAGTAGTATCCATGCTGGTGATGTCCAACATTATATCACTCAGTTCGCGATACTTGGCCTGAACGATGTTCAGTGGTGGCCCTATATGGATTGCCCAGCATGGCCAAAGGAGGGTCAGTGGTTGAGAAAGGCATGCTGTGACAGATGGTTGATCGACTGTAAGACTGAGATTCAAGAGTACCAGTTCTACTCTTAGGTATTGCAATAGTTTGGGCTTGTGCAGGATATTATAGATATCCCCCTCAGATACTGATGCTTGATCACTGAGCACGATCTACAGTGGATCATTCCTGAGCCTCTGGGAGATGCTGTTGATGACTACCAGGAGCCTAGAGTTGAGACTGCTGGGACCACTCCAGAGTATGATGGGTGGTGGTCCATGTTTTGATGGTACAACACAGGGTCTCTAGAAAAAGAGCCATATTAAGCAGAGGTAGAGGTGGATCCTGACAGGCGTAGGGTGTGCCAGCAGATAGAGGATGGCTAGGGCACAACAGTCATCGCCAAGGAGTCTCTCGAGGTTGACCTAGATGAGGAGGCTCTAGAGGAGGGTGAGGTCCCTACCGATAGTGTAGAGGGTCAGATATTAGCTCAGGTGGTTGACTTACAGAGTTAGCTAGGATGATTCCACACACAATAGCTAGAGCGAGATACTACGATCACCACTTTAGAGGCAAAGGTATCTAACAAAGATAAGTGCCTAATTGAGGTGCAAGATCAGATATAGGATCTAACTATGTGGGCCATAGATGCCAAGGCCCAGATTTAGAGATTATAGACTGCTCTAGAGTTAGCGTAGGCATAGTGGACTATAGTAGAGGCAGAGAGGGATCTCCTCCGGGTATCGAGGGGGGCTATGTCACTTCCTCAAGCTACTATGGGGTCTTCGGTAGCACCAATGGCAGTGCCAATAGCTGTACAGGATCCGATGGATGAGGTAGAGTGACTGCATAGTATGGTCATGAGGACCAATGAGATGCACATAGCATGGCTTGCTCGTGTTGATCAGCTAGTCAGTTATATTGAGATGCATGGGTTACAGGTTCTTGAGGATCCTTTCTCCTCAGAGTCTCAGCGAACCAGGTCTAGGACCTCATGACAGTCTATGGTGAGCTCGGGTCACAGGAATCATAATACTGAGAGGACGCACAGGTCCTCTAGCACACATGGGGTGACATCACGTACCAGGCCTAGAGATGCAGGGCAAATTTTAGGGGTCGTCAGTCAGGAGACTATCCTATTATAGTTACTAGTTTCTCGTGTGTTGGGTGCCTTAGGATTTAGAGGCAGGTAGGACCCATAACATGACCCACAATATGTTCCAGAGTATACATGAGAGCATGATCCAAAGCACGGTGTTGAGGGAGGCAACGAGAGCTCTGGTATAGGGGGAGTAGTCTAGACTTGGGCTCTACTAGATGTAGACTATACTTTTGTTATGCTGTATTCATTTTGAGTGTAAGGTCAAGGATCTACACACTTTATAGCCTGTGGGCATTTTGATACTCCTCATATGTACTATTTTTGCACACACACACACACACACACACACACACACACACACACACACACACACACACACACATATATATATATGACTTGGTATTTTTGGCTCATTATGTGTATCTGATGTTTAATTTTGATTTTATGTTTATTTGATGCACATGGATGCAATTCTTATGTTGATGCTATGTTTATATGATGCAATGTATGGATGACATGCACTAGATAGCTATCTTATTTATGATTATGTTGATGAGATGTAGTGATCTAGATGATTAGATGTGCCATATATAATGTATGCATATGGATGCATTGTTTATTTTGAACGCATATTTATTTTTGCTTTGTGGGCCTACGTTCATTTTTATGAAGTTATGGTATGCTATACAATGTATGGTAATGCATTATGTACATAATAATGATCTAATGGGAATGAACCTGTATGCTTTAATCACTTAAAACATAAATAATGAATGTAAACTATGTATATCAATTTTAAAATACGACACCACAGAATGTATAACAATTATGCAAAATAATTGATAATTCTCATTACAAGAACTTAATCAATTAATCACCCATATATGAAATGCAGTGAAATGAATTGGTATAATGCTAATGAATGGATATGTCATTATGTATATTTCTCTTTGCTGCACTATATAGTTAGTGGTCGTCTAAACATCATTTACGATATTCATGCGATACCTATCCTATATGTTTGATTGTGCTTTGTAAAATGCATTCTGATGAATGAAGGACTCGTATTTTTGATGTATAATGATATTTGGTGTTTTGTTGCTATTAGAGAACTTTTTGAGGTTTTCCATGAGATTCAAACACCCTATTAGACTTCTCCAAAAATCACATACTAACTGTACAAGGCGTTTATTGGACAAGGCTTTTGCCGTGACAGACCCAACTATTCATTATCCCTATGTGTGCATGTGAGTATTTTCAAATAGACCATAAGCATACCCCGTATGTTAGTCGGGACTCTTTCAACCCATATATGATATAGGGTTCCTCATACGATCATACTATCCTTGTTTCAGCTTTGATTAGACTTATACAACTAGACAATCCTAGGTACCTAGAGCTAGCTCATCTTGCAAATTGATCAGGGCTATCCCTCCAAACGTAGGCGGGACTCTTTCAACCCATTGCTACGTTTGGGGATCACCCAATAGAACTACCCCTCCTATTGTAGGCGGGACTCTTCCAACCCATTGCTATGATCGGGGATCACTCTATGGCTTTCAAAAGGTGGACAATCCAGGGATTCAAGTTCTCACCCTTCTTACTTGCTCATATGTAGTGATAAAAATCATTGTTAGTCCACATGTTACCGTTTTATTTGAGCAAGGGATTTTCATAGTGCTTTTGATTCACTATGCCACTTTACATTTTATTTGAACTTTATATTTTGAAATTTGCACTTTGTAACTTGGGATTTAAACTTTGTAACTTTGGGATTTATAGGGGAAATTCTTGTCCTTTTGCCAAAGTTCACCACTCTAGACCAACCTATTTGCAAGATAAGCAGGTCGTGAAACCCATCTCTCTAGATACCTAAGACTACTTTCGCAACTTTCATCATCTCTTATCTTAGCAGGATTTTATATTGTTTTGCTTAGTGATGGTATTCTGATATGTTGAAGCACTATCCCAACTAATGACCTCATCTATAACAACAAAGCAAGCTTTCTACAATATTTGAAGAACCCACTAGGTATGTTTGAATGACTGAAAAACTTAATATACATACATAATTCTCCACAACAGGTATCATGTATGAATGCAATGAATTATGATAAATGCAAGGGTGCATGATTGAAACAAAAATGTGCGACCGTTTGTAATATTTTGATAGACAAATTACACTCTACTATGGAATTCAATGAATGACAAATGCCTAAATGCAATATGATGAGGTGAATGCATGTATGAAAATGCAAACTACAAAAGCAAATATTTTTGGATTTTATGCTTTACCAATTTTTTTTTTTGAATTTTATATGTTTTCAATTTTCTATGAATTTTTGAGCTTTCATATTTGACCAAATGATGAGTATATATGCCTTTGGAGCTTTTTGGGATTGACCAATCGATTTTTATAAATCCTTGGAGCCTTTTGGATTGACCAAAGGTCTTATAGATGCCTTTGGAACCTTTTAGTTGAGCGTGGAGCCTTTTAGGATGACCGAGAAGCTATAGGAACTCTCGGAGCCTTTGGGTTGACCAAGATATTTTTAGAAATCCTTGGTGCCTTTTTGGGATGACCGAGTGGCTTTAAGCAACCCTCGGAGCCTTTGGGTTGACCAAGCAATTTTTAGAAATCCTTGGCACCTTTTTAACTGACCAAAGGGCTTACAAATGCCTTTGGAGATTTTTTTGACATGACCAAATAACTCGAATGAGAGCTTGGAGCCTTTTGGGATGATCGAGTAGTTATAGGAACTCTCAGAGCCTTTGGGTTAACCCAACGACTTTTAGAAATCCTTGGTGCCTTTTGACTGACCAAAGGGCTTACTGATACCTTTGGAGCTTTTTTTTTCTATACTCTCTAAGCATAAAATGCCTTAAGATAGTTGATGTTGAGAGGTTCAGGATCTTCAACACCCCCTAGCGACGTCAAGTGATAGGTACCTGGACCAATATTTTCATATATGATATAGGGTCCTAGCCAATTAGCCACAAATTTGTCTCGCATATCGGGCGACAAATTCGAGTTTTGTTGGTTTTATTTTAGCACAAGATCCCCAACTTCAAAGTCTCTCTGGTGGACTTTGATATTGTAAGCTTATTTCAAATGCTCCTGATAGACACAGAGATGCTCCAGGGCATTCACGTGATGTTCATCCAGTAGCATCAGTTGGTCTATTTGAGCTTTCTGTGCGGTGTCGTAATCGATGAACTCTTTCAATACGATGCGTAGCATTGGAATTTCCAACTCTAAGGGCATAATGGCCTCAACGCCATATACTAGTGAAAACATAGTTGCCCCAGTGGTAGTATGAATGCTAGTCCTATAAGCCCATAATCCAAGGGGCATTTGTATATACCAATCCTTGTGGTGTTCCTACACTATATTTTTCAATATGGCTACCACAGTCTTGTTTGAGGCCTTAGCTTGCCCATTTGCCTACGAATAGTATGGAGTTGCAAAACTGTGTTTGATGCAGTACTTAGATGTTAAATCTCACACAGTTTTGTTCTTAAAAGAAGTTCCATTATCCAAAATAATTTTGGATGGTATCCCGAAATGACTTATGATGTGCTCCATTATGAACTCTGCTATGCGAGCTCCAGTGGTCATTGTTAATGGAATGGCTTCCACCCACTTTGTAAGATACTCAGTAGCCATAATGATGAATGTATGTCAGCCTGATGATAGAGGAGAGATCTTTCCAATTAGATCAAACCCCCACTGAGCAAATGGCCAAGCTGCTTGGATGGGTTGTAAGGCCTATGATGGCAGGTGCGTAAGATTAGCATGATGCTGACATTTGATGCTTTTCGTGACATACACATTGCAATCCTTAACCATAGTGGGCCAATAATAACCCATTCGAAGGATGCGCTTGACGATGGCCATGCTGCTAAAATGGCCACTGTATGTACCGTCATGAGCTTCTAAAATTGCCCAAGATGACTCTTGGGGCTCAAGACAACAGAGGACTTCATCATAACTTTGGTGGTATAAAATGTCTCCTACCAAGACATATTTAGTCACTTTTTGTTTAAATGTGCGTCTTGCGACACACGACAGTCCCTCCTAGACAAAACCAAGTCTTAGGAAGTCTTGGATCTATGACATCCAATTTTGATGAGCCTTAGCTTAGACTGCTAAGACAACTTGTACCCCCTACGTATTTACTTTTATATATACAGACTAGAAAACAACCTTGTGGTGAATGGTGGTGCCACTCCCCATAGGACTCTAGGAGATTAAAGACCCCCAAGGTGCTGTGGGGAGTGGCACCACCATTCACCACAAGTTTGTTTCCATACCATATCATATCATCATCTACAAAAATACCATATCATATCATCTACCTTAAATTATATGATATGCACCACCATTCACCACAAGGTTGTTTCCATACCATATCATATCATCATCTACAAAAATACCATATCATCTACCTTAAATTATCATTTAGAGCATTGTAAATACTATTGCTACTTCATATGATTTTGGTCCTAACAAAAATTATCCTTGAGGGGATGGAGGACAATTTAATGCTATTAGAGGAAATCATTTACTTGAGCCACCTAGGAAGAGCCCAAAGGATATTCTACCAAGGATGGGGGTTTATGACCATACAATGCTTCAAATGGTGACATCTTGGTGGGAAAATAATAAGTATCATCTGCAAATGTAGTAGTCTGATCTGAATCCTTTGAGTGCGTGCCAAACCAACAATGATGGTACGAATCCTGAGCAACCAGTGGTCCCCTTCATGTTGGGTCAACAATAATGAAGTGGAATAGGTTTGGTGGAAGCAACCCCTATGGTTTGAACCCTACACTTGTCAATTACTAAAAATAGTGTGGTTGTGACCAACTCTCCTATGTAACCAAAAAAAGAAAAATAATAAGTATCATACCACCATTCTATTAATGAAATCCATTTAACCTACTAATATTGTTTATCTTGGATAAAACATCTCAAGTATGTACCTAGGCACTTATCCATAATTTTATTTACCCATCCGACTAAAGTTTATACAAAAATTTAAATTAAATAGAGTAACATTACGAGTTAACAACTCCCTCCAAAAGTTGCTAGTGAAAATAGAACTATGATCATAGATAATAGACGTGGATATACCATACAGTTTAAAAATAAAATCAAGAAATAACTTGGCTAACACGTTGGTTGTGAATGGATGCTAAAAGGAAAAGAAAAAATAAAAATATTTGATAGGTGATCCACCACCACAAATTCATTGTATTTTCCATTGATTTGGGAAGACCTTCAATGAAATCCATGAAGATGTGTTCCCTTTGGTGATCTAGAATAAGAAGGAAATAATATAATCCAAGAGATTTAATTGTTAACCCTTATTACTTTAGCACACTTTACATTTAGTCATGAGCTTTTTGGCATCAACTTCCATTCCTTTCCAAGAGATACCATTTAACTCATTGATAGATTTTAAGAAATCTAAAATGTCTTGTCAAGGATGAAGCATGTAATTCCTAATGGATGCTATTCTTGATTATATAAGACTAAATAAAACAAATATGATCATTTTTCCTAAGAATCCCATCGAACCAATAGAATAAGGTATTTATTAGGTCACCATCCTCCACATCATGAATCAATTGAATAGTCTCAAGATCTAAATACCATCTATATCAAAGCTTGGAGAGCCATAGAGGAAGGGGGCTTGAGCTGGCATTGACAACAATAAAATCTTCATACTTGTGAGAAATCATAAAATATTTTCAACATCACATTTTATTACCTTTCATATATTCAATCACAAAATCATAGCCCAAAAGCATGGTCAACCATTTGTTTCATTCTAATGCAACATGGACACCCATTAGTATTTGAAAGTAAGAAACTTTTGGATAAGAATATGGGATGGTCCACTTATGATAAGGAAATGTTAGTTGTTATACATACCATAGAGAAATGGAGGCTTTATTTGTTGAGGCATTGTTTCATCATCAAATTGACCATAGTTCCCTAAGCATTCTTAAAGCAATGTCTCTCATACTCTAAATAAAATAAATGAATGACCAATATCTTGGGTTATAATTTTATCATTCAATACAATAAAGGAAAGGAGAATATGGTGGCTAAATATAAGGATTTTTTTGTTAATACCATCTCTAGTCCTCTTCCAATATTTTCCTGCAAAGGATTACAAGTAGATGTCAAGATATTTTTGGTTGAGTGTGAGGTGTGTCAGTGTAATAAAGTGAAAATAGTTAATCTCCTCTATTATTGTGATCCTTGTCTATCCCTAAGTGCTAATGGGAGCATATATCCATGAATTGCATTGATGGCGTTTCCATATCAGAGGGTAAAATAGTGATCTTTATGGTATTAGATCACCATTCCAAGTATGCTCATTTTTGTCCATAACAATATCCCTATTTAGCAAGTAAGGTAGCCAAGGTATTTCTTTATTATATTTTTAAATTACATGGTATACCCAAAACCATTATGAGTGACCATGACCCAATATTCACTGGTAAATTTTGAAAAAACAATTCTTGTCTTAGTGGTACTATTGAGCATGCAAATGACACATTGTCAAAGGGAAGCCAACATACTTGGAAGACCTATCTCCTCTTGAAAGAAAAATTATTTCCCCCAAGGTTCAAGTATGCCAAGTCTTGGCCAATGAAAGATAGAATCAGAGGTTGTTGTTTATTTTTTCTTCAAGGGGCCTTTATTAATTATGAGTTTAAAGATAAGTTTTATGGGCACAATGCTTTAAAATTATATACTTAACCATCTAAAAAATAATTCTACTACAATGATATTATTATGCATGTAAACTTAACATAATGTAAATGGTTGCAGACTAGAAACTATCATTAATTGCATTCAAAATTATTAACTTGCAACTTAAAAGAAATTTGAAACTAACACAACAGAGATCATATTCAAAGCTTTATTTAATCTACTCCTAATCTAAATGAGTTCCAAAAAAATGTCAAAGGTTTAAGGGTAAGACAAAATAAAATAAAATAAGCTAATACTACCCTGAACTCTAGCTCCAATCTAGTAAAGCCATAATTCTAATTTATAACCAGTCTCGACATGACCAATATTCACATAGCTTGAAATTCAATATGATGCGATCTTTAAAGGAAAAAATACTGAAATATACTAAGCGCAACCACCATCAACATGCATAGATTAAACATAGAAATTTCATATACCTTGTATTAAAATTAGTCATCAAGCACATTTGTTCCAGATTTATCCACTTCAATGGATTACACAATAAAGCTCAAAACAATAATAACTTGGTTCAGATACTCTGTCCAACTACAAATATAAAAAAAAATGGAGAAGAAAGCTAAAAGCTATGCCACTAGATGGATTATGACCCTTAAAAATGAGGAGCATCACACCATACATAGATTTTATTCCACCCTAAATAAAAATAACTTATTACATAAAATATTGGCACAAAATTAAGTAGGCACGATCCTGAGTTAAGCTGGCACAACTCAGCATTTTTATTTTTCTTTGCATGTCCTCTGTTAAGTCATTATGTTGCATGTTTTTCCAGATTAGCATTAAAATATTACATCCATTTTTGCACTTGTTTAATTTCCAACAACCCTGCAAAACAAAGACCAAAGTTAGAAAATATTATTATTATTAATATTTTTATTTTTATTATGTTTTTTTCTTATGTTTCTTTTTTCATTTTTTTTTGCTGGGATAATTTTTCCAATGCCAATGTAATTTTTCCCACTATTGTCGAGTTTGATTTTGTAGTGGTTGGGATGATTTCTATTTAAGATTTCTCACAAACACTCAGGTTTCTTGCATTGCCCTTTTTTCTTTTATTTCCCCATAGTTAGTTAGGTTCTAGTAGAGGCAATTTATTCACTTTTTGCTTTGCTAGACCTTCTTATATGCTTATGCTTATGTCATTTCTTAAAAATTCTGGCTTTTATCATCTATCTATTTCTTCCAATTGCCCGACTTCATGCCTTAGTGAAATTTTGAGTGTTGGGTTATTTTCCATTCTTAGACAAATTCTATTATGCCAAAAAGTTTTTTGTTTCTTGTTTATTATGATGTAAACATCTCAAAATTACGATGTCCTTCTTACACTTGTATTTTTTTTTTGGTTCTCCCATGAGTAGTCGAGATTTCCACTTATACTGGACATAACATTCATAGTTCCCAACAATATTTTGCTCTTAAATTTCCTCTTGATTGACCAAAATTTTGGCCAAGGTAATTTTTTCAATTATTTTTTGGTTTACATCCATTTTCTTTTATGTCCTCAAGATTTATCATCGTAGCTTGGATAGCCCATAGAAAAAAAGTGCTTTCAATCTTCAAATATCTTTGAAACATAAGTACTGAAAATCTCTTTTCAAGGGTCACCTAGTAATAGTGGATTCATGAAATTTTATTGAATATTACAAGAAATGCAGGAACCTGAAAGTGAGGCCATCTATACTGCCTAGAGGAAAATTCAGGCCTATATTACCTAATTTAAAGCAATTTTTGGGTGCTAAGGCTATGGAACATAGGCATGCGTATAATCATTAGAAAGATTATTTCAAGCCTGATTTAATGGAAGAGACTATTTGTTAGAAGAAGTTTACCAAACACATCTATGGCAAAAAACATTATAAAAAATCCAAAGCAAGCAAAATTTGGGCACCTATACTAAAAAATTATAGTTGAAAACTTGAGTTTGGCTAAAAATTACAAACAAAACCCAAGAAAATTAAAATAAAACTTACCAAAATTTTAAATGGTGGGTCTCCAATATATGAAAATTGGGGTAAGTTATGCAAATGCAACAACAAAGGGTGATTTTGCGGGAAAATGCTCTTGAGCAATTTAGAAATAAAACAAACCCTTTCTAAAATAATGAAACTTAAACAAATAAAACCAAGAATTTGGCATCTACCCAAAGTTGGAGATCAACAATTTACCTGAAAGGAATACTCCATTTGTTTTAGCTAAAGTGTGTGTGTGTGTGAATTTATTTTTGTTCTAGAATTAGTTAAAATTTGCCATATAGTTTGGAATCATGCTAATTTACCCCTAAGAAAATATTGGTCTACTATTCATGAGTTTTGCCACACAGGTAGACATGTCACCAATTATCAAATATTTCTTTGTTGCTAGCTACGAATTTATAGCCCTGACAAATGTATCTTTTATCCCACTTTAGACCTTGCTCTATTGCTAGCCAATCATTCATAGCCTTGATAGAGGTTGTCTAAATCACTCAAGAACTTGAGCTTTCTCTTTTATTCATTTTTTTTTTAATCATAGAAATTTTAGCAGCATTAGGGTTTTCTTTTGGATTGGATATCACTATGGTAAACATGAGGGTGAACATTGAAATAATTTTTGCCTAAAAAACAAACTGTAATGGTTTGATTCCTCATGATTTAAAATTTGTTGCAATATCATTTTGTATTACTTTCAAATTCATCTTCTTTTCCCTAAAATAATGGATATACACCAAATAGTTGATTTAGCTAATTTTAGCTTCATTGCACTTAGTGTGAGACGTTTCATCCCAAAATTGTGCGGAAAACCTTTCTAGCTTAGAGCAACCAAAAGTTGGTTGCACTTGAACGATTTGAGCCAAACAAAGGAAAAGCACAAGACAAAGCAAAATTAAAAACAAGAACAAATAAAAAACATAAATGAAATTAAACAAAACCAACACACCAAAAATTTAAAGCAATAATCTATGAATAGGACTTATTTACAATGTAGGACTAAAATTTCTAATATTTAAAAAGGTCCTAGCCAAAGGAGGTCAAATTTCCCATGGTCCTAAACATGATTACTATAATTTGAGAGATACCTATTAAGACAGGCATGCCAATGTTTATGGGCATCACCCGACAACAACACTAGACCTAAAATACTAAAGGTCTTCATTTTGTTGGAAATATGAGCAGAATTTGTTGTCATTGATGTCAAAGGAATACTAAGCAGATGTCAAGAAAATGGTTCATGGCTGATTTTCTAAGAAGCAAGGATATAATATTTAATTCAAATATTATATGGTCAAAGCAACAATAAGAGAAGCAAGAAGGATAGCAATATTATAATATTTGGGAAAAAGAAAAAGGTTGAAAAGATATCTCCATTCCATGGTGGTTGAAAGAAAATAATAAGGTTATTTTGCTAAGGTGAAATTGGCAAAAGGTTTTTCTAAAAACCTAAGGAAGATTATATTTAAAAGGCCCAAAGGACATTTAAATATTTAATTATAATATTTAAATTCATTCTGAATTTAAAATAATTATAATTAAATTATTATTCTCGAAATACCAAGCATTCTCCTTGAAAAGAGCAAGTGAGCAAGTTTTAATAATATTAAAGGAGGCAAAGGTTAAATAATTTTAATTAAAATATTTTAACCTTTTGGTTAAAATTTTAATTAAAATTATTCTTGGCACCAAAGTTCTTTTTGATAGATGGTGGCAAATCGAATAAAGGCCGACGTCATTAATTTTCCCCCATCCGTCGATGTGGGAGAGAGAGGGAGGCATATGGTATAAATACCATAGCCTGTGCCTCATAACGAAGCAAGTCTTGGACATAATTTAGCATGCAAACTCTCTATGGAAGCGAAATAATTTAAGAGCATAAGCTAAGGTTGGTTGCCCCAAAAATTGTGGAAGTCCAAGCGTGAAAGACGAAAAGACAAACTCCTCAATGATTGGCCCAATGACAAATCCAAGGCGTGCACGTGTTTCAAAGGTTTATGTTTGATCTTCATCGGTGACGGTGGAGAAGAGCCTTTTGGCTCTTGGTGCACGAAGGAGAGTCAAAGTGCAGTTGGTGCATTTGACTCCCACGTGAGCTTGTAGCTCACGTGGCTAGGGAGCCGCGGCTAAGGCACCGCACATGATTCGACCAGGGATCGAATCCCATGACAGCGCATGAGGAGGTATTTATTTTGGTCAAATTTAATTTGCCTAAGGTCTTGATATTATTAAAAGGGTATGTTTATTTTGAGGGTTTGACTATTGTGTGAAGAAGGAAGTTACTTGCTGGAATTTGGTCGATGTTGTAAAGTGATTAAGGAGTGATAAGGTAGTAAGGTGAATTATTATATTATTTGAGATTTAGGGTTTTTGAATATTGTTTTAAATTTGGAGATTATAAGGTGTATAAGGACTTGGCTATACACATTGTTAAAGTGTAGTGTTATGAGAAAAATATTATTGAATTGAATATTGTGAGTTTGGAGATTATAAGGTGTACAAAAGGATTTGTTATTTTGTATGAAAAATAATCTTTGAGAAAATTATTTTTGTGGAGATCTTGAGAGAGGTTGTGGTAACCTAACCCTAGCATTGGTAAAGAAAATTTTGATTGTGGTTAAGACAGGTTTTGAAGACATATCTCCATCAAAATAAAAGGTATGGGTAAATATTCCTTGTGAGAAAAATATTGTTGGATTGGATGTTGTGAATGCTAAGTTGGAGTGAAAAGGATTGTTTGGTAAGCATTGTTGAGTTTGATTGTTAAAGGTTTTTCGAGTAAGTGTTGATGATAAAAACCTTGTTTGATAAGCATTGTTGGAAATATTGAGTAAGCTTTCATATGCTTGAACTAGGGTTTGTGAAAGAACATGAGTATCATTGTTATGTGAAGTTGTGAACTATCTTAAACTAGGGTTTGTGAAAGAACATGAGTATCATTATTATGTGAGATTGTTTGATAAGCATTATTGGAAATAAGTGAGTGAGTGTTCATATACTTGGACTAGGGTTTGTAAGAAAGGAGTGATTTATTGAGTGAGTGATTGAGTGGAGTTGATTGAGCCTAGTCAAGTGGAAGTGTTGAAGTGATAGTTCAAGTTATGTGAAACAAATTGTTCTATATTCTAAATTGATTTAAGAAAGAGATTGAAAGTGATTGAGCATTGTTGTGAGTGTGAAGCATATTGAGTCTCTAAAAATTCTCTATATGTTTCTGTGAGATTGGAAAAGTTCTAGTGAGGACTTGTTGAGCATATTTGAGGTAAGTCTTAGTGAAGACTTGTTGAGCAGATTTGAGGTAAGTCTTGGTGAAGACTTGTTGAGAAGATTGGACAAGTTCTAGAGAGGACTTGTGGATAGATTAGTGTGAGCTTTTGTGGAAGCTTACAAGGCATATTTGAGATAAGTCTTTGAGAAGACTTGAGAGCAGAGTTGATTGATTGATTTGTTCAAACCTTGGGTTAAGGTTTGGGGTAGATCTAGCAGAGTTGATTTATGATTGAGTCAAGCCTTGTGTTAAGGCTTGAGGATAGATTTGAGGATAGAGTTTGGTGTAGATTTGAGGACAAGTTTGTGCTAGAAGAGAATTTGTGTTTATAGGATCAGAGGATAGATATTGAGAAGATTTGTGCTAGACCAAAGGACTGTGTTTAGTGCAGATCAGAGGATAGATATTGAGAAGATTTGTGCTAGACCAAAGGACTATGTTTAGTGCAGATCAGAGGATAAATATTGAGTATATTTGTGCTAGATCGAAGGATTGTGTTTAGTGTAGATTTGAGATAGAGCTGAGAGCTAGATTTGGAGGTGACAGAGTATAGAGGATGATAGTCTCCAGTGGATAGAGATCCATTAGCTAGGGTAGTGAGGATAGGTCTTCTGAGTGAGGACAAGAGTCTTTAGTGGATAGAGATCCATAAGCCAATGTAGTGGAGGCAACAGTTCTTCTAGAAGATCACCAGCCAGAGTAGAGGAGAAGGAGTTCTCCTGTGGATAGAGATCCATGAACTTGATTAGGGGATTGGTGTCTCCTTTGGATAGAGGTCCATAAATATTGTAATAGGGAAAGGTTTCCCAAGAGATTTGTTGAGAAAATTTTAGTGAAATATTTTCTCCGTGGAGTAGCCCACATTGGGTGAACCACGTTAAATTGGTGTCTCTATTGTGTGTGGTGATTTGTGCATTACTTTGATTACTATTATTGATATTGCTATTGATACATTGCATAATATTGATTGGGAAAGAAAAGTAAAAAGTGGTCTTATATTGTTCACCCCCCTCTTAGTATAAGCTTGTGTTCTTCAATTGGTATCAGAGCGGGTTCCTTCAGAAGAGTTTAATAGCTTGAAGGAAAATCTTACAAGAACACAAATGGATTCTAAGAGTGGATCCTCAGATAATTCAGCACTAGTGTTTGATGGAAGTGATTATGTATTTTGGAGTATGAGAATGAAGATTCATCTGATGGCACTTGGAAATGAAATATGGGAAGCAGTTGAAAATGGATACATACCACCAACTACTCCACCTACATATAAATATGGTAAGATTCTACATCATTACAATTCAAAAGCAATGAATGCAATTTTGAGAGGTTTGCATAAAATAGAGTTTATAAAGGTTATGCACTGCAAATCAACAAAGGAAATTTGGGATAAATTGAAAGGCATATATGAAGGGGATAAAAAGGTCAAAAAGGTAAAGTTGCAAAATCTCAAGGGAATGTATGAAGACCTAAAAATTAAGGATGAGGAAAACATTAGTGCTTATCTACTTCATGTAGATGAGGTTGTTAACTCCATGCAAGGACTTGGACTTGAAGTTCAAGAATATGATATTTGTGATAAGATTCTAAGGTCACTCCCAAAAAGGTTTAGTGAAAATATTTTAGCTATAGAGGAATCAAAAGATAGTGATATTTTGACAAGGGATGAATTACATGGCATTCTTACAGCTTTTGAGATGAGAACAAAGGAGGAACCTACTCCCTATAAAGAAGCAACATTCAAAGCCACTAAGAGGACTAAAGGTAAGAAGTTAGATTCAAGCAATGAGTCATCCAATGATGAAGAAGAAAACTATGGCAAAAGGAACAAGGATCCAAGAAAATTTAAAGGTACAAAATCAGTTAGATGTTTCAATTGTGGAAAGTATGGTCACTATGCAACTGATTGTCAAGAAGCTGGAAATAACAATGATGAAGAAAAATAGGATCATAAGAATAGGGAAACAGAAAGATACAGGTACCAAAAGAAAGGTAAGGATGGACAAGGCAAGCAAGGAAAGAAGTTCTTCCAAAGACATAAGAAGAGTTTCTATGCAGACAAGGCAAGTAAGTACTCAAGTAATAGTGATGATAGTTCCTCAGATAATGATAAATATGAAGTTCTATTTCTGGAAAAAGAAAAAGAAGTGGTTAAGAAAAGGTCACCAATAATTCTCAAGTGTTTTAGATGTGGTAACTTTGGTCATCTTGAAGATAGTTGTACAAAGAGTGGTTTCAGTTTTAGTGATGATGAATATGAAGATACACTTGAAGGACCAGAAGAGAATATTCTAATGGCATTAGAAGAAGAAGGAGGTGATCCTATAGAAGATGAGTCAGAAAAGAATAAAGATGTTTTCAAAGGTAAACAAATAGAGGAAGAATCAGAGGAAGGAGAAGTTGACCTTGAGGGAGAGCTTATTCATGCCCTTGATGCATTAAATAAGGTAAGAAAGCAAAACTCCCAACTTAAGCTTCAATTTCAAGAATGTGATGAAGAGAAAGGAAATCTTATAGAGGATCTAAACAAGTCAATGGCTAAGACAAGGAAGTTCAAAGATAAGTTAGAAGCAAAGGTCTTAGAATGTGAAAGGTTAGAGCATGAAGTAACTTCACTAAGGAAGGAAGTAAAAGAGTCTAAGGATAGGTTACATAGGTTTGGAAGAAGCTCAAAGAATTTGGATAAAATTATCAAGACACAAAAACCTACATCAAGCAAGATAGGTCTTGGTTTTGAACAGGTACAAAAGAAACAAGGTGAGGAGTCAACCTCAAGTTCTGAAGAAGAAGAAACTTTAGAAGAAGAGAGTGTAAGAGAGAGTGATACTTCTGAGGATGAGTTGGACAATAGAAAGTTCAACAAGGAAAGGAACAATGCACAAATGAGGAACAGATGGAACAGGAACCAACACAGGGTAAAAGAAACTAAAATACCAATGAGGTCAAGGCAAGGTAGTTTCAATGGATGATGCTTCTCATGCCACAGGTTTGGGCACAAAGCTTCACAATGCAGGACACATGGAAAACAGGAATATGGAAGGTTCAGAAATAGGTAACTTTTTCAAGGGTATTGCTACTCTTGTAATTAGTTTGGTCACAAGGCAATGAATTGCAGGGTTCATGATAGGAATAGATATGGCTTCACCAGGAGAAATCCCAAGATATTTGCACCTCCAAGGAATAACAATATTAAGTGTTATAAGTGCAATAATGATGGACATACAACAAAGTGGTGTAGAGCAGAAATTCTAGAGACAAGCAGGAATAGAAATGGTCAGAGGAATCAAAAGGATCAGATAAGGAGGAAAGTGGACAAAGGTAAAGATCAATGCTTTTTGGGAGTAGAAATACTCCCACCCTAGAATTAACCACCTCAAGAGGAGGTGGGGGAGGGGCTAAGCTAAGAGTTTCATTCTTAGCCCCGAGCCCCAAAGGTGACCCTTTGCCATTGATGACAAAGGGGAGAGATTTGAGTAAGGGGAGAGATTTGAGTTAGGAGGAAAGCATTCAGTCAGGGGGAGCAGTTTCTCAAGGGAAGCAGAATAGAAAGAGGTAAAAGAAATGATAAAAGGTAAATGGGTTGCCATCAATGACAAAGGGGGAGATTGTTGGAAATATGAGCAGAATTTGTTTTCATTGATGTCAAAGGAATACTAAGCAGATGTCAGAGGAATGTTAAGCAAATGGTTCATGGCTGATTTTCTAAGAGGCAAGGATATAATATTTAATTCAAATATTATATGGCCGAAGCAGCAATAAGAGAAGCAAGAAGGATAGCAATATTAATATTTGGGAAAAATAAAAAGGTTGAAAAGATATCTTCGTTCCATGGTGGTTGAAAGAAAATAATAAGGTTATTTTGCTAAGGTGAAATTGGCAAAAGGTTTTTCTAAAAACCTAAGGAAGATTATATTTGAAAAGGCCCAAAGGACATTTAAATATTTAATTATAATATTTAAATTCATTCTGAATTTAAAATAATTATAATTAAATTATTATTCTCGAAATACCAAGCATTCTCCTTGAAAAGAGCAAGTGAGCAAGTTTTAATAATATTAAAGGAGGCAAAGGTTAAATAATTTTAATTAAAATATTTTAACCTTTTGGTTAAAATTTTAATTAAAATTATTCTTGGCACCAAAGTTCTTTTTGATAGATGGTGGCAAATCGAATAAGGGTCGACGTCATTAATTTTCCCCCATCCACCGACGTGGGAGAGAGAGGGAGGCATATGGTATAAATACCATAGCCTTTGCCTCATAACAAAGCAAGTCTTGGACATTATTTAGCATGCGAACTCTCTATGGAAGCGAAATAATTTATGAGCATAAGCTAAGGTTGGTTGCCCCAAAAATTGTGGAAGTCCAAGCGTGAAAGATGAAAAGACAAACTCCTCAGTGATTGGCCCAATGATGAATCCAAGGTGTGCACGTGTTTCAAGGTCTACGTTTGATCTTCATCGATGATGGTGGAGAAGAGCCTTTTGGCTCTTGGTGCACGAAGGAGAGTCAAAGCACAGTTGGTGCATTTGACTCCCACGTGAGCTTGTAGCTCACATGGCTAGGGAGCCATGACTAAGGCATCACATATGATTCGACCAGGGATCGAATCCCATGGCAATGCATAAGGAGGTATTTATTTTGGTCAAAATTAATTTGCCTAAGGTCTTGATATTATTAAAAGGGTATGTTTATTTTGAGGGTTTGACTATTGTGTGAAGAAGGAAGTTACTTGCTGGAATTTGGTCGATGTTGTAAAGTGATTAAGGAGTGATAAGGTAGTAAGGTGAATTATTATATTATTTGAGATTTAGGGTTTTTGAATATTGTTTTAAATTTGGAGATTATAAGGTGTATAAGGACTTGACTATACACATTGTTAAAGTGTAGTGTTATGATGAAATTATTGAATTATTGGATATTGGGATTATTGAGTTTAATTATTTTGTGGAGATCTTGAGAGAGGTTGTGGTAACCTAACCCTAGCATTGGTAAAGAAAATTTTGATTGTGGTTAAGACAAGTTTTGAAGACATATCTCCATCAAAATAAAAGGTATGGGTAAATCTTCCTTGTGAGAAAAATATTGTTGGATTGGATGTTGTGAATGCTAAGTTGGAGTGAAAAGGTTTGTTTGGTAAGCATTGTTGAGTTTGATTGTTAAAGGTTTTTCTGAGTAAGTTTTGATGATAAAAACCTTGTTTGATAAGCATTGTTGGAAATATTGAGTAAGCTTTCATATGCTTGAACTAGGGTTTGTGAAAGAACATGAGTATCATTGTTATGTGAAGTTGTGAACTATCTTGAACTAGGGTTTGTGAAAGAACATGAGTATCATTGTTATGTGAGATTGTTTGAAAAGCATTGTTGGAAATAAGTGAGTGAGTGTTCATATACTTGGACTAGGGTTTGTAAGCAAGGAGTGCTTTATTGAGTGAGTGATTGAGTGGAGTTGATTGAGCCTAGTCAAGTGGAAGTGTTGAAGTGATAGTTCAAGTTCTATGAAACAAATTGTTCTATATTCTAAATTTATTTAAGAAAGATATTGAAAGTGATTGAGCATTATTGTGAGTGTGAAGCATATTGAGTCTCTAACAATTCTCTATATGTTTCTATGATATTGGACAAGTTCTAGTGAGGACTTGTTGAGTATATTTGAGGTAAGTCTTGGTGAAGACTTGTTGAGAAGATTGGACAAGTTCTAGAGAGGACTTGTGGATAGATTAGTGTGAGCTTTTGTGGAATCTTACAAGGCATATTTGAGACAAGTCTTTGAGAAGACTTGAGAGCAGAGTTGATTGATTGATTTGTTCAAACCTTGGGTTAAGGTTTGGGGAAGATCTAGCAGAGTTGATTTATGATTGAGTCAAGCCTTGTGTTAAGGCTTGAGGATAGATTTGAGGACAGAGTTTGGTGCAGATTTGAGGATAGGTTTGTGCCAGACAGAGGATAGATATTGAGTAGATTTGTGCTAGACCAAAGGACTATGTTTAGTGTAGATCAGAGGATAAAAATTGAGCATATTTGTGCTAGACCGAAGGACTATGTTTAGTGTATATCAGAGGATAGATATTGAGAAGATTTGTGCTAGACTGAAGGATTGTGTTTAGTGCAGATCAGAGGACAAATATTGAGCAGATTTGTGCTAGACCGAAGGACTGTGTTTAGTGTAGATTTGAGATAGAGCTGAGAGCTAGCTTTGGAGGTGATAGAGTATAGAGGATGACAGTATCTAGTGGATAGAGATCCATTAGCCAGGGTAGTGAGGATAGGTATTTTGAGTGAGGACAGGAGTCTTCAGTGGATAGATATCCATAAGCCAGTGTAGTGGAGGCAATAATTCTTCTAGAAGATCACCAACCAGAGCAGAGGAGAAGGAGTTCTCCTGTGGATAGAGATCCATGAACTTGATTAGGGGATTGGTGTCTCCTTTGGATAGAGGTCCATAAACATTGTAATAGGGAAAGGTTTCCCAAGATATTTGTTGAGAAAATTTTAGTGAAATATTTTCTCCGTGGAGTAGCCCACATTGGGTGAACCATGTTAAATTGGTGTCTCTATTGTGTGTGGTGATTTGTGCATTGCTTTGATTATTGTTGTTGATATTGCTATTGATACATTGCATAATATTGATTGGAAAGAAAAGTAAAAAGTGGTCTTATACTGTTCACCCCCCCTCTCAGTATAAGCTTGTGTTCTTCACATTTTACCTCTCTCACTCCACCAGCTCAATTTAATCCCATTGCTACTGTCGTACTTGGACTTTCATCCATTAAATTTGAGGGTCCATGACTAGTCTTGAATTATATTTTGTTTACTGTGTGGGGTATCTACTTCTATATAATTACATTTAGTTATGGTTTCCACTGCCATAATGTAAACTTCTTATTCTAACTTAGTGCACAGAACCTCATTGACATTGTTGTACTTAGTGATGAGCTTCTTCAACATTGATTCTATTTTTGAAAATAAGTTGTTGTATATCCATTTAATATTTTTGACCAATCATAGCATAGAAGCATCCCATATGCATTTGGGATATCCACAACTTGAATGTTGATGCATTGATGTATCCTAGGTTTAACAACCAACTGGATGTGAGTTTGATATAATATCCCAAACACATTTACTTTTGTCTTATATAGCTAAAAAACCTTCTTATTTGAGTGAGCAAGGGTCAACCCTAATATTTTGTTGACTATATCTGACATCATATTGCTAGAAGCACCTAAATCCACAAGATATGTAAAATTTTACTAGCAATTTTAACAACCATAAGGAAAGGTGGAGATTCTATATTTCCTTCATACATAGTCACCTAAGATTCAATAACCCATTTCAAATCCTCTTCCTTTGGTCTGGGAATACTTTAAACAACAAATCCTTCTGGTTAGTCAAATAAGCTATCTCAAACAGAGAAATATTATTCTTGGGTTTCTTAATATCTCAAATAATATTATATTCAAACTTGGTTTATTATGAGATTTTATCTATTTTTGGTATTGGTATATTAACTTCTAGTTGCATAGGCAATATGGGATCCTTAGGTGGGATAGGGTTTTCATTATCCTACACATTAGATGGATGGAAGTTTCTTTTGGAGGTGTGGAAGAAGTCAATGGTGGCTTTTGCTTGCACTAAAGAGTTAAAATGTTATCTCACTAAAACTGTTGGTGATCTTACACCTCTTCTTCTAGGTATTCTTTAAGTTCCTCATCATCTACTCTTGAGGTTTCATATATTTCTAAAACTAAGGCAATCCCTACATTTTGGTCAACTTAATTTCCACAATCCTCATTGGTGGGCACTAACTCTAGATTTTCCATTTCTTTATGGACAATGTCCAAAGGAGTTTTAAATTTTGGATAGTTAGTCTTAGTATTTTTGGTAGTGGAATGGACCCTGAACCACTTGGAAAGAGCAAGGTTATCCAGATTTATGGAAGTACCTAGGTTATCATGCAATTGTTTGTTGGTAATATTTGAAACTCCTCCATTATCTGGGAAAGTATGCCATTGGTGGTTGGAAGTCAAATTTTCTATTCTAAATGTCATTTGTAGGTGAGGTTTTAGTAACTTGCCTTTGTAATTGAAGCATATAATTACTTATTTTTTAACCATATTTTCTTAGTTATATAACTCAATATTTGGGTTATTAAGTTGACTTGGTCCTGGTTGAGCTATCATACTGTGGATGTATATATGTTCAAAATTATAGGTAAGATTAGTTGATAATTTATTGGAAGTGTATGATTGAGAACATTATTTTTGGTTACTTGATTACCCAATGATGTTGGAATGGTTTGTTGATTGCTCATATTAGGCATCATTTGATTCAAGGATGTCAAATTGAAAGGTTGGATCTAGTTTGGATACATGAATCCTAGTAATGAATTTAGGATGGGGAGGTGTTGCATAAGAGTTTAATTTATTTATGGTATTTGATTGTAAGATCTAGGTTCTCCAAGTGATGGTAATTGAACCATATCAAAACCTTTAAGTATTAATTATTGTTCAACTATTATGATCATACTGTATGATTTGGGAAAGGATGTAATTTGAGGAACTCTTCTAAAAAAAATATAAATTAATGGGTCTAGGGCTCTAAAGTACATTTGAATGATTGCTTCCTCTATTAGGGTGTAATATATCACCAATATGGTATATAATTTATGAAACCTAGTATTTAAAAGTCTTAGGGGTTCATTATGAGCGAAAGTGGGCAATAAAAACAAATTTAATTTATTTATTTCAAATAGTTCACACACTACTAACATCGCTTAGGGAGAATAGGTATTTATAGGAGGAAGGGAAGGAGTGGAGGAAGAAGCGGAGAGATAAGGGAAAAGGAGTGGCATGGAGGGATAAGGGAAGAGGGAGGCGGTGGAGGAATAAGGAGTGAAGGTTACGGAGGAATAAGGTGGTGGAAGAATAGGGAGGAAAAATAAGAGAGAGAGAGAATATAGTGAGGGATTTTTTAAAAATATTGTCGACATGGTGCCGATAGATTTGGGAATGTGTTCACACTGAGCCTATAAAGATATAGATATTTTTGGGAATGTGTTCACACTAAGCCTATAAAGATATAGATATTTTTGGGTCTAAACCCTCTTCATATTTGCAACATTATCCCCCTTAAAGTTGAGAGTACTGACTACACAGTCTCTCATATTTATAAATTGAGATTTAGCCATCGCTTTGGTGAAGATATCTACAACGTTCTCCAAAGTGCGACAAAATTTAAGCTCAACAATTTCATGCTCCACCATGTCTCGGATGAAGTGGTACTTCATATCAAAATGCTTCATTCTACTATGGTGGATTGGATTGTATGCCAACTGAATGACACTGATGTTGTCACAGTAAATCCTATTCGGACCACTTTGTTGCTCTCCAATCTCTTCCAACACTTTTCTTAGCCACAAGGCTTGAGTACTAGCATAGGTGACTTCTATATACTCAACTTCTATAGAAGACAAAGCTACCACTATTTGCTTTTTGGAACTCCATATTATTAGTCCTGATCCCAGACTAAAACAGTTCCTTGAAGTTGATTTTCTGTCATCAATATTGCTGCCCCAATCACTATCACTAAAGCCTACAAGCTTGATAGTGTTACATTTATGGTATTGGATTCAAAAATCTAATGTAACCTTCACATATCTGAGAATTATCTTAGCTACCTGCCAATGCAGCTCAGATGGGCTAGTCATAAATCAAGATCCAAGAGAAATAGCATATTGAATATTGGGTTTGGTGTTGACGAGAAACATCAAACTCCCAACCATGCTCCTGAAAGTGGTCACGTCAACTTTTGATGCTCCATCATATTTTATTAATTGGATCCCATGTCCAACTGGAGTTGCAACTGGTTTACAATGCTCCATAGCAAACTTCTTGATCATGTCCCGAGCATACTTATGTTGATAGATGAAGATCCCTATATCTGTCTGAATGGACTTCCATTCCAAGGAAGTAATGCATTAAGTCAAGATCCTTCATCTTAAACTACTTCATCATGGAGAATTTGTACTCCATATTAATTTTTCATTACTACCCATGAATATAATATCATCCACATACAAATTAACTATGAGGACGTCATTACCTTGCTTCAGGTAGTAAAGGGTGGGTTCATTTCTGCTTCTGGTGAACCCAAAATCTTTAAAATACCCATCAATGCATGAGTACCAAGCTCATGATGCCTGCTTGAGGCCATAGAGTGCATTTTTTAGTCTATAAACAAGGTGCTCCTTACCTTGCTCTTGAAATCCTTGAGGTTGCTCAACATACACTTCCTCTTTCAAGTACCCATTGAGAAAGGTACTCTTCACATCCATGTGTTGAATTTTCCAACCCTTGTGAGCAGCTAAAGCAAGAACTGTTATGATGGTCTCCTGTATAGCTATAGGAGCAAATGTCTCCTCATAGTCAATGCCATACTTTTGTGTAAATCCTTTTGCTACCAATATTACTTTATGTCTTTCAATTCTTCTATCAGCATTGAATTTTATCTTGAAGACCCATTTGCATCCAACACACTTCTTTCCTTTAGGAAGCTCTACCAGCTCCCAAGTATCGTTGTTTTTTATAGAGGTTATCTCCTCTTTCATGGCATCTTGCCAAATTTTTTGAGTACATGCCTTCTCATAACTAGAAGGTTCAAGTTGTGCGCTAGTTAACAAAGCATAGTTAACTACATCTCCTCGAGGTTCTTGGGAGTCATCATCACCATACAAATGCATATTTTCAAGTCTTTGCAAAACATAACTCATTTCACTAGCTTGAATTCTAGTATATCTTCGTGAAATTTTTTTATCCAACATCTGATAAGATGGATGGTGCTGGAGAGTTCTCTTACCTCTGGATGAAGAATAAATATCCATTAGTGAGGAACTGATTGACCTTTGTGGAGAAGGACTTGTTGAAGAAGATGATGAACTAGATGTATAATGTCTGCTTGGGCTTGGAGGAGGAGACTTCTTGCCTTTTTGTGGTGCCTGTTGAATTTGTGAAGAACTTGCATCATGAGATTCAACATCACTATAAATTTGGGGATGTCCCCATTCTCCCCCTTCATCAAAAATCACATCCCTGGAAAGTATTATCTTTCAAGTCCTGGGATTGTAGAGTATCTAAGCTTTTGTGGTCTCACAGTACCCTACAAAAATGCATGCTTGAATCTTAGGATCGAGCTTCTTCCTATGCTCATAAAGAATGTGTGAGTAAGCCAGTGAACCAAATACTCTAAAATGCTTGACATTTGGTTTCTTACCATACCATGCTTGGTAAGGAGTTTTCCCTTTCAAAATTGAAGTAGGGCTCCTATTCAAAATATACACACTGGTCCTAGCTGCATCTGCCCAATACATATTGCTCAAATGCTTCGTTTGAAGCATAGATATTTCCATCTCTACAATGATGTGGTTCTTTATTTTAGCCACACCATTCTACTATGGAGTATAGGCAGTACTGAACTGCCTCTTTATTCCATGTTCTTTACAAAAATTCATTAGAGTATTCTCCTCCTTTATCTGATCCGAGACACTTAACAAAATATCCACTTTCATTTTCAACTCTTGCTTTAAAATCTATGAAGCGAGTCAAATGCTTCATCTTTATGCTTCAAAAAATATATCCAGCACATTCTTGAAAAATCATTAAAGAAAAGAAGAAAGTAAGAGTTGTTACCAATGCTCTTGGTCTGCATTGGACCACAAATATCTGAATGCACTAGCTGGAGTGGATAACTGGCCCGCCATGCTTGCCCTTGTGGAAATTTGGTTCTAGCGTGCTTTCCCAAGGAACAACCTTCACAGACTTCCTTATTGTCCTAAAATTTAGGAAGTCCAATCACCATCGCTTATGAGGTTAACATCTTCAAACTAGCTGAATTCAGATGACCGTATCTCAAGTGCCACAACACACTTGGATTTGAAATAGCAACATTTGCTAATTTCTCTCCCCATGGATGGCCAAAATTTAAAGGAAATAACCTGTTCTTTGTCATTGGCACTTGAGTAATGATTCTATCACTATTACTTTTATCAAAAATGATACATTTACCCTCATCAAATAACAACTTATAGTTTTTCTCCAACATTTGACCAACACTCAAAATATTATGTTGGAGATGAGGGGTGTAATAAATATCATTTACCTGTTTGATGCCCTCTTTTGTTGGAACCTCCAAGGTTCCAATACCTTCAACCGCCAATGACTTGTCGTCTCCTAACTTGATGCTGGATTTGTAGGAATAATCCAGGGTAGCAAAGAGTTCTTCTTTGCCACTCATATGATTTGAACACCCAGTGTCCAAGATCCAGGTATCATTCAAATTTTGATTTGATTGGCCATATGAGAGAAAGGGATTTGAGGTCCCTTCCTCTTCTCCAAAATTGCCATACTGACTACTCTAGTTGTTGCTGCTCCCTTGTGAGGGTTTTGACCAACAGTCATGAGCGAAGTGGCTAGGTTTACCACAATTGTAGCAAAATTGCTTTGACTTGTCACTTCCTTTTCCTCTACCTGGATGCTTTCCTTTATTCTGTTGGCCACCTCTATTTTGACCTCCACCTCTGTTTGAAGATCCTCCTCTGCTTGGAGTTCCACCTCATGGACTATTCCTGCCTCTTCCTCTTTGTTGACCTCTGCCACGACCTCTACCTTGGCCTTTTCCTTCTTGTGAAGTGAAGGCTTTGTCATCGCCTCCATGGCTAGTGGAAGGAGATTCCTGCAATCTCTCTTCATGTGAAAGGAGAGAACCAATTAGTGCATCAAAGGAAAGTGTAGTCAAATATTTTGACTCTTAAATAATGATTGCTACATGATTCCACTTAGGAAGAAGTGTTCGCAACACTTTCTTCACCACACCCTCAGGTTTAACTTCTTCTCCTAGAGTGACCATTTTATCTACCACGACTTTGACTCACACGTAGTAGTCTCCTACTTTCTCATTCTCCTACATTTTGATATTTTCAAAATATATTTTCAAAGTTTGAAGCCTGACCTGCTTCACTTGATCACTCCCTTGAAAAATTTCCTTTAAAGCCTTCCAAGCATCTTGAGTTGTTACACAGGATGCTATTCTAGGAAATATACTTTTATCTAGAGCTGCTTGTAAATGGTATAGGGCAAAGGAATTATTTTTCTGGGCTTCTTTTTTGGCTTTTCTATATGCAACACTTAAAGATGACCAATCAACAGCAGAGGATTTTGTGTAACCCTCTTCAACTATTTCCCATAAACCTTTACCAATCAACATAGTTTTCATATTTATTGACTAGTATTCATAATCACTACCATTAAATTCAGGAATTGGGAGATTTGAATTTGAGGCCATTTCTACTACTTGAAGGTAAACTTTGATTTGATTGAAAACAGGAAGTACAAAGCAATTATAGATTCAAATAAAATCTATATTTATTAACTCTCTCACTGATTTCATGCTCCTCTTGCTATGGGTCACCTAGTACTGGAGGTCCAAAGTTGTCTGCAATGGAATCCTCATCGTCACTATTGACGATGATTTCAGGAACTGCTACTGGATCGACCTTTGCTGCCTCAGGCTTTGGCTCTGGAGAGTGTGGGGTATAGCTCTCACTGGATTGTTCCTCAAGCTCAAATGCGTATGAATCGGACTCCTCCACTCGTTGTCCAAAAATATTATCCTCTGAGTCAGCCTCGTATCTTGAATCGGGCTTTCTCTTGTGAGCTATCACTAAATTTTGCAATTGACTGAATACAGTTTGTATTCCGTCTCACCAGACCCTCTCATCAAAAGACTCAGTATATTCTCTCCTCAGTAGAGAGCATAGGGCATGGTAACATCATGGCAAATTGCACAAAGTCTACTCATCTCCAAGAAAAATAGCCAGTTGCATATGTCAATTTCCTTATTCCACAAAGTTTTAAAGGTTTTCAAAAACAATTTTCCTTTTTCCACAAAGTTAAAAGGTTTTCAAAATTTTCTTTTTATAAAGTCTTTATAAAAAAATTTAATAATTTTTTATATATTTAATTATTTTTTAAACAAAATTTTATTTAAAAATAATTAAAAATATAAATTTAAAACTATTAAATTAATTTTAAAACTTTAATAAAAAAAATAAAAAACTTTAAAACATTTTCAAACCTTTTTTTTTAACAAAAAATTATTTTTGGAGCGGAGGGGAATCGATCCCCCAACCTGCCGCTTTGCAATAGAGAAGCTTAGCCGCTACACCACGCGACGTCATTGAAAAACAAGGCACCTCGTGCCTTATTATTATCTTCCCGATGCGCGCTAAAACAAAAAAAAAAAATTCATTCAACTTTTCCTCGGCGTGAATCGAACCCTGCACCTCAACCAAACAACTCGAAGCCCTTGCCAACTGCGCTATGCGCTCGGGTGAAAACTAAGGGCAAATAATTATAATTTAAAACCTCCAACAAAAACATTTTTTTTTTTAAAATAAATACCTCCCTTTTATCCCACATGCACTGTGAGATGGGTGCGGAGGGATTTATTAATGCGAACATGCACATTAAGAGTCGATTGCCTTTGGGCAATTGACCAAATGAATTTTTGCCATGTCACACACCAACACGCCACCACGTCAACACGTCGCCATGTCAGTACACCGCCACGTCAACACGTCATCATGTCATCACCTTCTTCTCTAGCTCAGCTCACCACGTGCCTGTTAGCTCTCTGCCACGTATCTGCCACATGTGGTCCACGTCAGCATCCTCCTCAGCCACCTACCTCGATTTTCATACCACCATATCAGTGCTCCAATTTAGCACTTGCCATGTTTCTGCCATCTAGCACCTCAGGATTCATGCCCAGGTCTTGTTGGCTACCACCTCAACCCTACGTCAGTCACCCAGTCAACACCACCTCACATGCACCTTGGTCCACATGCTATTTCTACGTGGACCTAAAAAAATATTCCACCAAACTCTTGAGTCAGTCGTCGCCTCAATTTATGTGCCCCTGGCACAACGCTCTGATACCAATGAGTGAAAGTGGGCAATAAAAACAAATTTAATTAATTTATTTCAAATAGTTCACACACTACTAACATCTCTTAGGGAGAATAGGTATTTATAGGAGGAAGGGAAGGAGTGGAGGAAGAAGCAGAGAGATAAGGGAAAAGGAGTGGCATGGAGGGATAAGGGAAGAGGGAGGCGGTGGAGGAATAAGGAGTGGAGGTTATGGAGGAATAAGGTGGTGGAAGAATAGGGAGGAAAAATAAGAGAGAGAGAGAGAGAGAGAGAGAGAGAGAGAGAGAGAGAATAGAGGGAGGTATTTTAAAAAAATCTTACCGACATGGTGCCGACAGATTTGGGAATGTGTTCACATTGAGCCTAGAAAGATCTAGATATTTCTGGGCCTAAACCCTCTTCATATTTGCAACACATTAGGTTCTCTATGGGAAGAGGCAAATTGATGATATACCATAGTAGGATCCACAAACAATCTAAAATGGCTGATAATTGCTACTTCTAGCTAATCCCAAGAAGTGATAGAGCTTGAAGGTAAGCTAATTTACCAATCATATGGACAATCATCTAATGTGTGTGGAAAAATTCTACAGACAACATCCTCATGCATAATTTATAAACAGATGAAGGTGTCTTTGTATGCATGAATATGCTCTCTAGCTAATATTTTTCCATCATGCCAATGCCGAGGGAGATATCTTTCAACATTATTAGGTATATCATGTGCACGCCTTGGTATGTTCAAAGGGTTGCTTCCTACTAATCATGGAGTAAGAGCTACCATTGGTGGACCTTAGGGATAGTGATATTTGTTCCTAACTTTGATAGTTAATATGTGTACCGTAAATACTATGCTAGAAAATCTTAAGGATCAAAGTCTACAACTCTCCTTCTAGCATCAAGTTTGTTAAGCACTAGGACCTATTAGACTCAATAAATCCACAATTTGGCCCTCCTAGCACTAGTTCTATTGAGTGTGCAAATAACACATTGTCAAAGGTAAGCCAACATACTTGGAATAAAGATCTATCCCCTCTTCAAAGGGAATTTATTCCCCCCAAGTTTCCAGTATTATAGGTCTTGGATAGTGTAAGATAGACTCAAAGGTTGTTGTTTATTGTTCCTTCAAGGGACCTTTGCTAATTATGACTCTAAAGATAAGTTTTATGGGCACAATGCTTTAAAATTAAAATACTTAACTGCCTGAAAAATAATTCCACTACACTGATATTATTATTTATGTAAACTTAACATAATGTAAAGGGTTGTAAACTAGAAACTATCATTCATTACATTCAAATTTATTAACTTGCAACTTAAAAGAAATTTAAAATTAACACAATAGAGATTAGCTTCAAAGATTTAATTAATCTACTCATAATCCAAATTAGTTCCAAATAAATATCAAAGGTTTAAGGGTGAGAGAAAATAAAATCAATCAAACTAATACTACCGTCAACTCTAGCTCTAATATGGTAAAGCGACAATTTTTATTTATAACCAGTCTTGGCATGACTAGTATTCACACAACCTAAATTCCAAGATAGTACGATTTTCAAAGGAGGAAATTCTATGAAATATAATAAGTGAAACCACCATCAACATGCGTAGATTGAATATAGAAATTCATATGCCTTATATTAAAAATAGTCATCAAGCACATTTGTTCCAGATTTGCCCACTTAAGTGGATTACACAACAGAGCTCAAAATAACAACTCGGTTTAGATAATCCATCCAACTACAAAAAAAAAATTAAAGGGAGAAGAAATATAAAAGCTATGCCATTTAATGGATTCCAACCCTTACAAATGAGGAGCACCACCCCTTATATAGCTTTTGCTTCACCCTAAATAAAAATAACCTATTATATAAAATATTAGCCTAAAATTGATAGGTCTTCCTAGGGTATCTTGTTTAGATGGGATTTGTCCAAGATGTGCACTTGGAAGACAACATCAAGACCCTTTACAAAAAGGGAAGGCTTTGAGAAATTTGACACCCTTAGAGTTGGTTCATAGTGATTTGATGTCTTTTCCAATCCCATCATTTCTAGGGGTCAAGTATGTGCTTACTTTCATTGATGACGTCTCTAGGCACACTTGGGCGTACTTTATTAATACAAAAGTGAAGTATTTTTCCATTTAAGGGTCTTTAAGGTATTTATTGAGAAGCAATATTCTTGTTCTATCAAGAAGCTATGCACATATAATGGGGGGGAGTTTATGAGTATAGAGTTTTCAAATTTTCTTGAGAAGCATGGTATACTACATCAACATTCCATCCCTTATACCCCTCAACAAAATGGTGTAGCTGAAAGGAAGAACAAGACTTTGAGGGAGATGGCAAACTACATGCTTCACTCTAGGGATATTCCACCCATTTTTGGTCTAAAATAATGAATTGTGCCAACTATATTCAAAACCACACTCCTCACAATGCACTTGAGCATATGAATTTTGAGAAAGCTTGGACCCATGTCAAGCCTGATGTTTCAACATTCATAATTTTTGGTAGTCTTTCTTGGGTACATTTACCAGACAAGAAGAGGAAAGCCTTGGATAGAAATATTAAACCACTTATCTTTATCAGGTGTTGTGAGAATATGAATACTTATCAATTGCTCTATCCAGACACTCACAATGTTCTTTTTCAAAGAGATGTAGATTTTTATGAACACAACATTCCAAAAACCTTCTCACCTTCCACTTCTACTCCATATTCCTCTTCTTCACTTGAGGATTATTTTATTTATCATGAGGATGTTATTTATGATCCTCCTACTATCACCATGCCTCGGTTGGCCCATACTACTCTTGATGAGGCAACTTATTTTATTGATGATCTTACAACTTGATATTCCACATCTCACTCCATAGGTTATGGATTTTTAAGTTATATCATTTTAGATGACCCATAACACTTTTTAGATGCACATGGAATTTTTAAGTGGGATATTGCTATGGCTGAGTATTCTTCCTTGATGAAGAATCACATGTGGGATCTTGTTCCTCTTACTAAGGGAAGAAAGTTGGTTCGATGTAGATGGGTCTATTGAACCAAGTATGTAACTAATGGTTCTATAGCCAAGTATGAGGTTCATCTTGTGGTAAAGAGATTTTCATAGGTTGAGGGTATTGATTACACCAAGACATTCACTCTCATTGCCAAGATGGATTCCATTCACCTTGTACTTTCTCTTGTTGCTTCACAAGGATGGTCAATTTATCAGATGGATGTGAAGAGTGCCTTTCTCCATGGTGACTTGCATGAGGAGATTTACATGGAGCAACCACCAAGATTTTCACAAGAGCCTTCACTTGTTTGTCGTCTTAGAATGTAAATCTATGGTATCAAGCAAGCTCCTCCAACTTGGTATGATAAGATGGATGCATTCTTACTTGATTTTATATTTAAATATTTCCATTCTGACCACATAGTCTACATACATAGGATTTGAGAGGATATTCTCATACTTGTTCTTTATGTTGATGATATCATCCTCACTGGCAGCTCCTCTAGCTTGATTAAGACAACAAAAAACTTCTTTCTTGAGAATTTTGATATGATAGATTTAGGAATTCTATAATTTTTCCTTAATTTTTAGATTACACAATCTTCTTCAAGAATTTATATATGTCAGCATAAGTATACACTTTATTTACTTCCTACATTTGGTATGGTTGATTGCAAGCCAACCCCTTCTCTATTTTAGTTAGGCATCACTTTGAATTCCACTTGCATCACACCTCAATGTGATCCTACGTTATATAGGCAATTTTTTGGTAGTTTTATCTACCTAACCCATACTTATATTGATATTTCCTTTGATGTTGGGCTTGTATCCCAACTCTCACAAGATCCACATGAGATTCATTGGAAGGAAGCCAAGAGTATCTTGAGATACCTTCAGGGCACATCCTACTTTGGTATTTTTTACACACAAAGAACTTCAAATATTATTGGTTATTCAGATTCAGATTAGGTAGGCAATGTTGATGACTAACGGTCTACTTTAGGTTTTGTATATTGTCTTGATACTAGCCCTATTGCTTGGTCGTGTAAAAAGCAATATGCTATTGTACTTTCATTGATAGAGGTTGAGTGTAGAGCAATAGTTATTACTAGCCATGAGGTTCTTTGGCTTTGCCAATTATTAATAGAGTTTGGTTTTCCACCTGATCATCCTACTACTCTTTGGTGTGACAACCAAAGTGCTATTCACATCTCTTGCAATCCAATAGAGCACCAATGCACCAAACATATTGATATCCATATGCACTTCATTTGATAACTTATCCTAGATAAAATTCTTAGTTTGGAGTACATGCCTAGACATGAGTAGATTACAGATATTTTAACTAAACCTTTGGCATCACCTTATTTCCTTGAGTTGCGATCAATGCTTGGGGTGTAGGAAGTTGTCCTTGGAGGGTCTTCTTGAGTCCTCCTTCCTTCACATTGATATTATATTGTACATGGGTACCTCATCAGGCCTAGTTGTTAGGACCCATATCTGAGGATATTATATTGTACATGGGTACCTCATCAAACCTAGTTATCGGGATCCATATCTAAGGATATGCCTCTTTCATTATATTGTAAACTTTCTCCTAAGTTTCACTTAAGGGGGTGTTGGTGTATTAGTCATGCACCTTATTACTTTATTTCACTTAGGATATTACCTAGGAGATTATATTTCCTTTTCCTATATTATTTATTAGTGGGATATTAGATCATCTATCTTTTTGCTCTTGTTAGCTATTTTTATAGGATGGATATTAGTTCCCTCTATTTCTCATCCATGGCTCATGTTGTGCCCCATTATGAATGGTGGATATCCATTCCCTTTTTTTCATGTTTGATCCTACGATCCTCATTGTACACCCTTGCCTATATCAGCAAGGGCTTCCTTCTCTTTGAGAGTAAGATAGTGAGTATTATCATTTTGTTAGTTTCTTGTTAGATTATTGTAGCATTTGCTTATGCTTTCCATTAATCTATAGAGATTTCATTGTGTCATTTGATTCTTTTTGATAGCTTAGATATTGTGGTGATATTGTTTTTCAAACAACTAGATCTTGGGAAATATAAGATTGTTAGATCCTTTCAATTCTAACATGTAAGGCCTGGGAAGTGGCTCAAGACCAAAAAAAGACATCCTTTTTAGTGAGAGTAGTGAGAGGGGTGACAACCTTTCCATAGTTACAAATATTTTTTTTGTAGTAGCTTCTAAGTCCTAGAATTCCATGGAGTTGTTTAAGGTATTTGGGAAAGGGCCAAACTTGCATAGCTTTGATCATGTTAGGATCTACCTTGACTCCTTCCCAAGTTATTTATGTTCCAAGTATTCTACTTATTGGATCCCAATTTTTTTTTTGGATATTTTGGAAAAAAAAAATCCCTTTGTAATAGGTGAAGAACTTTGTCCACATGAACTAGATGATCCTCCTAGGAATTACTATATATTGAGATATCATCAAATAAAACTAGGACAAACTTGTGAAGAAAAGGATGAAAGATAGAGTTCATGAGATTTTGGAAAGTGGAAGGAGCATTAGTGAGACCATATGACTAGGAACTCATAAAGACCCTCATGTTTACAAAAAGTATTCTTAGGGGTATCCTATTACCTAATCCTAATTTTATGAAACCCAAAATAAAATATTAATTTTGTAAAGTATCTAGAACCATGCAATTCATCCAATAAATAATCTATAATAGGGATAGAAAACTTATCTTTGATAGTGATCATGTTGAGAGGACAAAAAACAAGACACATGCACTATGAATTATCATTGTGTTATACCATGATCATGTTTCCTAATCCTCCATTTGGATAGCCATCAACATACACTCTAAGTGGTATCCATATTCATAATCAAGACAAAATTTATTTTGATTTAAAATATTGATATGCAAGCCCAAGAATTTCATTGTCTTATTATCTATAACATTATATGTGCTACCTAAATTAATCAACACATTTACATGCTATCATATAATAAATTATTGTACCTTGATAATATGGTGAGCATGGTTTCCCATAAGATCATGAGCAAAGAGAGCCATACTATCTACCTCATATACTTTTTCTAGTTGCTCTAGCTATAATGAATCATTATATTTATATTGTTGTGTCTTCACCTTCCACTTGATAGTTACAATGTTCTTCATAAACCTGATCTAATGTATGGTGAGAATAATATTTGAAATAAAATAATCCTTGGGAACACTCATTATCATGGTAAGGATGATGATATTTGAATTCATATCTATTTTGGGGACTAAAACCTTGTATCTTCTATTTCATCACCAAAGTTATATGTTGATCATCATTGAGAGTATAGGGATCAAGCATGTTGATTTCTTGCCAAAATTGATCCTTTAGGACATGGTGGAAGGCTATGACCACCACCATTGGATTCATTTGGTGGGTGTAGGTGAGAAGACTTGTGAACTCAAAGTAATGTTCCTCCATTATTATTATTTTCTTTGTTTATATAATATAAAATACATACAATGTGGAAGATCCTTTGTCAAATCCTCAAAAAAATCATTCTTTGAAGTTAGGCCAAAAAAGAGGATCACCATGTTAGAAAAGCTACCATGATAACCATTTATAAGCTTGATTTAACAACTTAAAATTTTCCAATGTGACACGACCTACTTCAATAATAGGGTGCAAGAAAATTAGGCTATACATCTTGGCTAACCACCCTTATGGATAGACACCTTCAAAGTTAGGCTTGTTGATGCAAAAAACAAGAATTTCATGAGGCGAATCAAGTAAATAAAAACCACCTCTTGTGATGGAATCTAGATCAAAAGAAAAACCTAGAAAGTAAGCATCCATAACTAGAGGAGAACCTTGTATGGAATAAGGAGTTGTGTGACTTTCATAAGAATTTAGACTATGACTAGGTGGTAGTTATGGAAGAACACTAGTATTTGGTGCTTGATGAATGATGAAAGGTTGTTTCCTCATGATTTTTTGTGACCCTTGGATAAGGGGAGGTGTGGTAGAAGATATTTGTAGGATTCTTTTGATGTTATCCAAGGAATTGGTAATTGAAGTAATTATCTAGTCTTGATTATCTAAGGACTTAACAATGGAAGTAATGATTTATTCTTGGTTCAAAAGATATGCATGTAGATCAAGGTCAATAGTATTGGAAAGAGGATTACCAATCGGTAGGGTAGTAGGGGAAGTGATTGAAGAGAATTATAGGAGGAGAATAGGAAGAACCCAAAGTGTTGGGAGGAGGCAAATCCATGGTGTTTAAGGAAGAAAGAAGATGTTGGGTAAAACTATTGATTTTAGGAAGTGTGGTGATGCTTACAATAATTTATGGGTTGGCACTTTATTTTTCTCATACACACATCCTATGAATAAATAGTATCACGATCAACCATTGACTCACACCCAACCAGTTGTGGTAGCATGTTCATTCATACACTAGGGGAAATTTCAAAACCCAAAACATTATTGGATTGATACTAAAAAATATTATGAAAAATATCTACCTCTTACTTTGATTAACTTTAAGAGACAATTGCAAAGATATAGGTCTCCCATAAGGGTGCTAGGACACTCACCTTCCAAAAATGTGTTGTTGGATATACCTCTTGTTTTGATTATCTCAAATATATGATTGCAATGGTATAGGTATCTCACAAGGGTTCGACGATATTCAATACTCATTTTTTAATTGGGTTAAGAAAATGAAGCAACAACATTGAATTCACAATTTTGAAGAAGATAATTGCAAAAGAAGATGGACCAAAAATATTCCTAGAAAATAGAAAATAATAATGATGAATAGAGTTTCTAGAATGGTTTGTGTGTCCTTCTGTTAAAATTCATACCCTATTTGGAGCCAATATCGAAGCTTTGACACCATTTGTTATGGAATAAATTCAATAATTAAGCAATAGTAGTAACAATCTAATAATGCATAAATAGCATTACCCAATGATAATAATAATTCATATCAAATTCCTAATAAAATTAAATATGCAATAATTAAATTCTAGATTCAAATCAATGCAAATCCTTAGTCACTTAGAGAGGACGAAGTCTCATAGCCACTTAGAGAGGGCAAAGTCTCATATGCATAGCAAAAATGACTAATATTTAAATATGAAAGATGATCTCAACTTCAAACTAACTCTTCTTATTTATATATTAAATCAATCATTAAACCTAACCCTAATGCTCAAGGGTTGACTATCTAAACCTAGGGTTTGAGCTAATCAAAATAAAGCTATATGATGTGGCCATATTAGAGGCATTACATGGGCTATACACCATCACCAAGAAGGTGAGAGAAAATACCTTTGAATTGAATCTTCCATATTATCTAGGTTATATCCAATCTTCAATGTTGCACTTCTCAGGCCTTATCACCCACCTCTATTGGATACTTTTGTAGTAGCAGAATGGTTGGATATTGGAGAAGTCAATCCATATAGTTTAATACCAATGGAGGAGGATTAGATTGTTGACACATGGACTAAGAGCAATAGAAGGTAGTTCAGGTGTACAAAGTAGTTAAGGATAACTTGGTTACCAAGGGGAATGACTCACAAAAAATTAGTTAAAAAAATAATTTCCATACCTAATGTTAAAATTTGATGCAATGGGAATCATTGCTTTTCAAGAGGGAAAAATGATCTAAGCATGTGATCTTTTTGGGACTTAGCTTTATACCCATATTCCTTTTTTATTCCTAACTACATAGTTAGGGACATAACTTTGTGCTCATGGCATTCTTTTGATCCATTCAAGAAGTGTTAGAAATATTAGAGGGAGAACAACAAATAGTAGAAAGAAGAACAACACAAAATACTTATTAAAATAATTATTTTCTATTTTTAGATTTTTGTAGCCAAAATGCATCTCTAGCCATCTTGACACATTAGTAGAATACAAAACACAAAAGGACAAATAATATGTATGAAATTTTTGTTTAATATACACTTTGTAACTCATGGAAGGTGAATCATCACATTTCCATATGACTGCTCTTTCATATTCAATACGATGGATTTCTAATACACCAATTATTGTATAAAGAGAGATGTACCTCTAATTATAAAAAACATCAATAATGATTGCAATATTATAGCCTCACATCTCTTTTCAAAGATTGCTTACATTGTACTCTATTTCATAAACAATAAAATCATTATGCTAATTTACATATGTATTTTTGTGTTTTGATTTGTTATATTTGAATTACACTCTTTAGTAATATTTTCTAACTCAAAATTTCGATTTTCGAAACCATAAAAAATTTAAGTTTTAAATCAATCATTCTAAATGTTGTACTTAAATTCTGTTTTGTCAATATAAAAGAAAACATAAAGAAAAAGTAAATTTTAATTTTGATAAAAAAAAGAAGATTATATTCTCATTAAGTTGAACCACATGGATCAGATTTCATGTCTAAGCTATGAAATAAATGTAATCAAAGATAGTTAGGAAAGGAAAAGAGCTAGGTAATCTTCAAACATATGTAAAGTCATGAAGTTGTAAGAACATCCCACTCCAATAACTTTATCACCATACAAGAAAGTTAGTCAATAAAATAAACTTATAAGTATATTCAAATAAATCTCATGAAGTTGTAAGAGCATCCCAAAGCATCCCACTTCAATAACTTGGTCACCATACAAGAAAGTTGGTTAATGAAGTAAACTTATAAGTATATCCAAATAAATCTCATGAAGTTGTAAGAGCATCCCACTTCAATAACTTGGTCACCATACAAGAAAGTTGGTCAATGAAGTAGACCTATAAGCATGTCAAACAACTGACCCCATGTCCAATTATCGAAAGAAATATCATGGAGATGTAAGAGCATCCCACTTCAATAACTTGGTCACCATACAAGAAAGTTAGTCAATGAAGTAGACCTGACCCCATGTCCAATTATCCAAAGAAGCATATCAAACACCTTACCCCATGTCCAATTATCCTAAGAAATATCATGCAAGTCTATTAATATCTTTGAAATGTACATTAAAATAATTATATGCCGACAAACGCTTAGATTACTTTCAATCCTCCCTAGCCAACAAATAACTCTAGACACCACCTTCCCCATGTCCCAAAAGGAAGCAATCCCATCCTTATCTTAATACCCATTTTTCTCACTATTGAATTATTATATGTCTGCCTTTGTTTGCTCTTTCACGTGCTGCCTCTGGGCTAATCACTAGCATAAGGAAAATATCAAAGCAAGGGATTCTTCTTAATTTGAACTGCTCCTCCGTATTAGAATTTTGCTTCAAGGAATCCTAAGCTATGAATTTATGGTGTGAAAACCATATCTTGGTGGTAGCAGCATCTCTCAAATTTAAATGTTCTCATAGCATAATCTTGCCATTTCTGAGCTGTAAATTCACGATCCTTTTGTCCCTTCCTGAGTGTTCACATGGCGTATCTGAAATATATGCTAAAGGAGTGCCAACTAGATGAATAAAGACAACTCAAATTTTATTCCAATACACAGCTTATCCATATATTTGTACTTACTGACTCTCCATGCCTATGCCTCTCCATTTTATTCTTACTGACTCTCCATGCCTCTGCAGAGTCAAAATTCAGCATAAATACCATAATCTGTCATACAGTTTGAATATGCAATCTATATGAAGTCAATAGTTATAGAAATGGGTGGCCCAGTTTTTATTCTTATGCAATCTACATGAAGTCAATAGTTATAGAAATGGGTGGCCCAGTTTTTATTCTTTTAGATATATATTGGGTAGAGATATCGAACTTTACAGCAAGGTTGTGTCAGGATTAGAATTACAGGAGCAGAATACCAGAGCAGAGCGTGCCATGTTTGTAGAAACAGAAGCTTAGCATATTTAGGTCTCCATTCATTTTATTGTATACTGAACAGTTAAAGGCGTTGGAATTTAGGGACTTCTGACCTTTCACAGAGGTCATATATTCTGATACTCCAGTAAAAGTCAGTGGCACCTACGATTCTTTTCATTAAAGATATTATCAAAAACACTGTTGAATGTTTAAAAATTTCAATTTCTTTAGTAACAAAGATAAACACCTTTTTAAGGATTTGGGACAGCGACGCATCATAACCGAGCATCGCAATTGGTTCCTTCTTCCGCTGTGTTTTTTTCTTCCTTGTCTTCCACCACTATTTTTATCTATCTACATATATATTTTATTGCCAATAAGCATGATCTTCCTTCCCAACTTAAGGTGGAGGTATATGTGTTAACTATGCCCAAGCTGTCCTGCACTTTAACTTTATCCCTTCGTGTAATTAATTAATCTTTATAGATGTTTTCTTTTCAATTTAGAAGAAAATTTAAGTTTGTGATAATTTTAATGTAGTAATGTGTTATCTTAAATATATAACAATTGAAGTTTATTAAAAGTGTGAGTTATGTGTGAGTGTGTGAATTATGGGTGAGCTTAAGCTGAGTGTAAGTAGGAAGTAAAAAGTAACAAGTAAAGTGTGATCAAGGAGTAAGTGTTACTTTTATTCAAGATCTTAAGAGAAACTTAAAAACTAAAGGATTCACGTGAAGAAAATATTGTAATCACAAATCAATATGCAAAAATTCATTATTCATTTTATCAAAGTCGAGACAAAGTATTATAGTGTCTATATAGTTGCTGAGAGATATTTGGGAGAGAAGAAATAGGGAGGAAAGGAAAAAAGAATTAGGATTCAAACTCTTCCTGCCGTCCATGTCATCCAATCCTGCTAACTTGGTTGTCATCCAATGAGGCAAAAGGGTAAGGTCAAAACTACAGTTGAAATTTTTTTTACCATTTTACCATTTAACTTCCAACATTCACCCCCTTAAAGTTGAGAGGACTGACTATACAATCTCTCAACTTTATATATTGATATTTAGCTATGCCTTTGGTGAAGATATTTGCAATTTTGTCCAAAGTGCTACAATATTTAAGCTCAACTATCTGCTGCTCCACCATGTCTCGGATGAAGTGATACTTCATATCAAAATACTTTGATCTACTATGGTGGATTGGATTGTATGTCAACTGAATGGCACTTATGTTATCACAATACAGTCGAGTTGGACCACTTTGAATTTCTCCAATATCTTCAAGGACTTTTCTCAACCATAGGGCTTGAGTACTAGCATGTGTGAAAGCTATATATTCAGCCTCAGTATATGAATGCTACAACAGTTTACTTCTTGGAACTCCATGTGATTAGTCCTGACCCTAGACTAAAACAATTTCCTAATGTAGATTTCCTATCATCTATATTGCTGCCCCAATCACTGTCACTGGAGCCAACTAATTTCACAGAATTACATTTGTGGTAATGGATTCCAAAATCCAATGTACCTTTTACATATCTTAAGATTATTTTAGTTTCTTGTAGATGCAGCTCAGATGGACTTTCCATAAACCTTGAAACTAGAGAAACAACATATTGAATATCGGGCCTTGTGTTGGTGAGAAACATCAAACTCCCAACCATGCTCCTATAAGTGGTCATGTCAACCTTTGGTGCTCCGTCATCCTTGCTCAATTGGATTCCATTTCCAGTTGGAGTTGCAACTGATTTGCACTGCTCCATGACAAATTTCTTGATCATGTTTCAAGTATACTTGTGTTGACATATGAATATCCCCCTATTTGATTGATGCACTTCCATGCCGAGGAAGTATCGCATTAAACCGAGATATTTCATCTCAAACCGCTTCATCATGAAGTTTTTGAACTCCATATTCATGTTAGTGTTACTACCCATCAATATTAGATCATCCACATACAAAAAAACTATGAGAATTTCTACACCATGCTTTAGGTAGTACAGAGTTGGTTCACTTTTTCTTCTAGTGAATCCATACTCACTGAAATAGCCATCAATGCGTGAGTACCAAGCTCTTTGTGCTTGCTTGAGGCCATAAAGTGCTTTTTTCAATTTGTAAAGAAGGTTCTCCTTTCCTTGTTCTTGAAAGCATTGAGGTTGTTGAACATAAACCTCCTCAGTCAAGTATCCATTCAGAAAAGCACTTTTCACATCCATGTGTTGAATGTTCCATCCTTTATGGGCAGCTAAGAAAAGAACTAATTTGATTGTCTCTTGTCATGCAACAGGAGCAGAAGTTTCCTCATAGTCAATGCCAAATTTTTGAGTAAAACCTTTTGCTACTAATATCGCCTTGTGCCTCTCAATGCTTCCATCAACATTGTACTTGGTCTTGTAGACCCATTTACATCCAACACACTTTTTTCCTTTGGGTAGCTTTACTAGCTCCCATGTATCATTATTTTTTATAGAGGTTATTTCCTCTTCCATGGCCTCTTGCCATATATTTTGAGTACAAGCCTTATCATAGCTAGCTGGTTCTAGCTATGCACTAGCCAATAAAGCATAATTGACTACATCTCCCTTAGGATCTTGGGAGTCATCATCCCCATACAATTGCAAATTTTCAAGTTGCTACAAAATTTTATTCATTTCACTAGCTTGGATTCTAGTGAAAATTCTTTGGAAATTTCGATCCAAAATTTGAAAAGATGGATGATGTTGTAATTTTCTTTTACCTATTTATGGAGAGTCACTATCTATATCCATCGGTGAAGAACTTATTGATCTCTGTGGAGAAGGACTTGGAGTGGCGGTTGAAGTACTTGATGTAGTACTCCTGCTTGGGCTTGGAGGGGGAGGTGTGCCTTTGCTTTTCTTGGGAGACAGTTGTTGTACTTGCTGTACCTATGAAGAATTTTCATCTTGGGACTCATCATCAAAAAAATTCTTTGATGGCCCCATTCTCCCCCTTCATCAAAAATTACATCCCTGGAAAGTAAAATTTTATGAGTCTTGGGATTGTAGAGTCTATATGCTTTTGTAGACTCACAATACCCTACAAATATACAAACTTGACTTTTGGGATCAAGCTTCTTCCTTTTCTCATCAGGAATGTGCGCATATGCTAAAGAACCAAAAATTTTAAAGTGCTTTACATTGGGTTTCTTTCCATACCACCCCTCATAAGGAGTGATACCATCTAAACTAGAAGTTGGACTTCTATTTAGAATGTATACACTGGTTCTTACAACATCAACCCAGTACATATTAGTTATATGCTTAGTCTGAAGTATCGTTCTCACCATCTCAACTATGGTGCGGTTCTTTCTCTCTGCCACACCATTCTATTATGGGGTATAGGCAGTGGTGAATTACATTTTGATCCCACTTGCTTTACAATATTTCAAGAATTCTTTTGAGGAGTACTCACCTCCTCGATCTTTCCTAAGAAATTTTACAAAATAATAACTTTGTTTCTCTACATTGTTTCTTAAATCTATGAAACAATCAAAAGCTTCATCTTTATGTTTCAAGAAATAAATCCAACACATTCTAGAGAAATCATCTATGAAAGTGAGAAAATAGAAATTATTTTCGATACTCTTTGTCTGCATTGGACCATAGATGTCCGAATGCACTAACTGAAGTGGATAGCTAGATCTCCATGCTTGTCCTTTTATAAAATTAGACCTTGAGTGCTTTCCCAAAGCACATCCTTCACATACCTCCTTTTGTTCGTTGATTTTGGGAAGTCCTGTCACCATAGCTTGAGAAGTTAACCGTTTCAAGCTAGCGGAATTAAGGTGACCATATCACAAGTGCCAAAACACACTTGGATTAGCTATAGCTACATTTTCAAGTTGAGCTCCCCCTGGCTCACCAAATTTGAGAGGGAATAATGATTATTGGTCATTGGGACCTGTGTGATGACATGATTACAATTATTTTTATCAAGAATGATACATTTTCCTTCATAAAAAACAAGTTTGTAATTATTCTCCATCATTTTACCAATGCTTAGCAGATTATTTTGGAGCTTTGGAGTGTAATAGATGTCATTCAATTTCTTTAGATCTTCTTTTGTTGGAACCTCCATGGCTCCAATGCCTTTGACTTGCAAATATTTATCATCCCCTAAATTGATGTGGGATTTATAAGTGGAATCTAGAGTAGTAAATAGATTTTCTTTGCCACTCATATAGTTTGAGAAACCAGTATCCAAAATCCATGTGTCATTTAGATTTTGTTTTGATTGTCCATATGAAAGAAAATATTAGAGGTATCATCTTCTTCACCATAATTTCCATATTGAATGCTACTGCCTTGAGAAGATTTTAACTAGCATTCATGAGCAAAGTGACTTAGCTTGCCATAGTTAAAACAAGTTGTTTTGGACTTGTCACTTCCTCGTCCTTGATTTCCACTTCGTCCTGGATTTCCTCCTCGATTTTGGTTTCCACCTCTGTTATGATTGTCTCCTCTGTTGGAGTTGCCTCCTTTGTTCTGATTGCCTCCTTTGTAGTTGCCTCTCGTCTCTACCTCTTCACTGGCCTCTGCCTTGACCTCTTCCATGTCCTCTTCTAGTATTTTCATTGGATGTGAAGGCTTTATCATCACCTCCATAGCTAGTTGAAGGAGATTCTTGTAATCTCTCTTCATGAGACATTAATGACCCAATTAATGCATCAAATGTTAAAGTGGAAAGATATTTTGACTCTTCTATGATTATGGCTATGTGATTCCATATTTGAAGAAGTGTTCACAACACTTTATTTACAATTGTTTCAGGCTTAATTTCTTCGCCAAGAGTAACCATTTTATCAACAATCGCTTTCACTCTGACGCAGTAGTCACCAAATTTTTCGTCTTCTTTTATTTTGAGATTTTCAAAATCTATGTTCCATAGTTTGAAGCCTCACTTGCTTCACTTGATAACTTCCCTAGAATCCATTTTTCAAAGCTTTCCATGCATCTTGTGCAGTTATACAAGTGGATATTCTAGGAAATATACTCTTCTCCAATGCTGCTTGGAGATGATAAAGAGCAGAGGAGTTGCTCTTTTGCACTTCTTTCTTTGTTTTCTTATCTGCGACACTTAATGTTGTCCAGTATGTGGGTTCAGTGTAACCCTATTCCACTATGTCCCACAAACCTTTCCCTATGATTAAGGTCTTCATTTTGATAGACCAATACTCATAATCATATCCATTGAATTCTGGAATAGGTAGATTGTTATGTGAGGCCATAGTTTCTATAAACTAAAACACTCTCTTTATTTCTCGGTTACAATAAAGCACTCTACTTTTTAAAAGAAGGAAGAAAGAAGAGATTACAAATTTAATTCAAATATTATTTGATTCACTCTTTCAATGTGTGCTTGTTCCTCTTACTGTGGCGCTGCTATTTCTTGATTCACAAAATTGTCTGCTACTTGTTCTTAGTCGTCACTGATCAATATTATCTCAAGTGATTATGGTTCTAGAATTTCCAATGAATTACTGTAATGGGTATATTCTGATTCTTGTGGTGTAACTTCTATGGATTCAAATTAATCAAATCGACTCCCAAAGGAGTTATCTTTAGATTCTGCCTCGTACCCTGAGTCTGGATGCCTCTAGTGTACTATTAATGCATTCTGCAACTGACTAAACATAGTATGTAGCCTATAAGCTCTTACTTTTTCATCAAAATTTTTGGTGTTTTCTCTCACCAAAAGTGCACATAGGGCATGATAACAACCACTTGGTCTTATCATCAATGCCTCTTTACAAATTTTAGTTTGATCTTTTGTCTCCTCCTTACAAGGAAAAAATACTAAGCCTCTTAGGCTTGTTATAGAAAAAAGGAAAACATTTCCAGTTTGTATAGCCTTCTAGGCTATCATAGTATGCTTTTCCACTAAGTGCGAAGAAATAAGTAATAAAGTAAAATAAAAAAAATAGATTTTTAAAAAAACAATATTTAATACTACCTAACTTAAAAGATTATCCCCAATCAACCCCAAGCTATAAGCGCTTCAAACAAGGGAGTAGATTTAAACCGACGAGCAAACTAAACAAAAAAATAGTTTTTATCCCACAGCAGGAATGGCTCAAGGGGTAAAACAAGCTCACAAGGGTATTCGATTACCTTCGGGTAATCGAACCTTGTGAAAGGTGAGTGATTTGCAAATAGGATTAATTGAATTAACATTGAATCAAAGGTTACAAAGCTTAAATACAAGGTAAATAACCTATTCGAGAAAGAAAGGGGGGAAAGGAGAAATTGGGGGAAAAGAAAGTTAACTTGAGTTCTCTTGCCGCCCAAATGCTGTCGTCCATCGCCGTCTGTAAGGTAAAGGTAAGTTACCTTTACCCCAAGTAAAATCAAATATTTTTAACTTTTACCGATGGTAATTTCCAACATTCTCCCCCTTAAAGTTGAGAGGACTAACTATATAGTCTCTCGGCTTTATAAATTGAGCTTTAGCCATGCCTTTGGTGAAGATGTCTCGCTAGATTATCCAAAGTGCTACAATATTGAAGCTCAACTGTCTGTTGTTCCACCATATCTCTTATGAAGTGATACTTCATATCAAAGTGTTTTGACCTTTTGTGGTGGATCGGATTATATGCCAACTGTATGGCACTTATATTATCACAATTCAGTTTTGGTTGGACCAATTTGTTTTTCGCCAATCTCTTCAAGGATTTTCCTCAACCAGCAGGATCTCGAGTACTTGCATGAGTAATGGCTATGTACTCAGCTTCGTAGATGATAATGCTACAACAGATTGCTTCTTGGAACTCCAAGTTATTAGTCCCGATCCTAGACTAAAACAGCTTCCTCGATGTAGATTTTCTCGTCATCTATATTATCGCCCCAATCGTCGTCACTATAACCAAATAACTTCACAGAGTTAGACTTGTGGTAATGGATTCCAAAATCCAATGTACCTTTTACATATCGTAAAATTCGTTTGGTTGCTTGAAGATGCAAACTCTGATGGGCATGCCATAAATCGTGATACAAGAGAAACAACATACCGTATATCCGGCCTAGTGTTGGTGAGAAACATTAAACTCCCAACCATGCTTCTGTAATTGGTCAAGTCAACATTAGGTGCTCCATCTTCTTTGCTTAGCTGGATTCCATGTCCAGTTGGTGTTGCAGCTGATTTGCACTGCTGCATAGCAAATTTCTTGATCATGTCATGAGCATATTTCTGTTGACATATGAAGATCCCATTCTTTGATTGATGTACTTCCATTCCTAGAAAGTATCTCATTAATCCGAGATCCTTCATCTCAAATTGATTCATCATGGAGTTTTTGAACTCCATATTCATTTTATCATTACTACCCATGAATATTAGATCATCCACATATAAACAAACTATGAGGATATCTACTCCATTTTTTAGGTAGTATAATGTTGGTTCACTCTTGCTTTTTGTGAAACCATATTTGCTGAAATAGCCATCAATTCTTGAGTACCATGCTCTTGGTGCTTGCTTGAGGCCATATAGTGCTTTTTTCAATTTATAAACAAGGTTCTCTTTTCCCGGTTCTTGGAAACCTTGAGGTTGTTGAACATACACCTCTTCTCATCGGTATCCATTTAAAAATGCACTTTTCACATCCATGTGTTGAATCTTCCATCCTTTATGGGCTGCCAAGGAAAGAACAGCTCTAATTGTTTCTTGTCGAGCAACTGGAGCAAAAGTTTCCTCATAATCTATTCCATATTTCTGAGTAAAACCTTTAGCTACTAATCTCGCCTTGTGCCTTTCAATGCTTCCATCAAGCATTGAATTTGGTCTTATAGACCCATTTACATCCAACACATTTTTTTCCCTTGGGAAGCTTCACAAGCTCCCAAGTATCATTCTTTTCAATAGAGGATATTTCCTCTTCCATGGCATCCTGCCATATATTTTCATGCATGATTTTTCATAGCTAGAAGGTTCTAGCTGTCCAGAAACCAACAAAGCATAATTGACTACATCACCCCTTGGTTCATGAGACTCATCATCCCCTGACATTTGAAGATTTTCAAGTCTTGACAAAATGTCATCCATCTCACTAGCTTGACTCCTAGTGTATCTTTGTTGGAAATTCCTATCCAACATTTGAGAAGATGGATGACTCTGTAGTATGCGCTTTCCTCTATTTGTCTCTTTCCTTTGAGAAACCGAATCAATATCCATCGGACTTGGAGCGCTTACATATCTTTGGAATCGTTTTGGAGAATTTGGGGGTGCCAACAAATTCCTTCTTGGACTTGGTGTACCACTTGATGTACTTGATGAAGTTTCCTGATGTGGAATCTGTGGAGGAGGACTCGCTTTTCTTGGGTTGTACCATTATGGGAGGTACTGGTGTGGTACTGTCCGAATTAGAGTCAAAATCAACAAATTTTTTATGACCCCATTCTCCCCCTTCATCAAAAATTACATCCCCCGGAGATAATGATTTTATGTGTCGTGGGATTGTACAATCTATACCCTTTGGTTGAATCACAATACCCTACAAAAACACATGCTTGACTCTTTGGATCAAGCTTCTTTCGCTTCTCCTCAGGAATGTGTGCATAAGCTAAAGAACCAAATACTCTGAAATGTTTGACATTTGGTTTCTTACCGTACCATCCTTCATAAGGAGTGATACCATCTAAACTAGAAGTCGGACTTCTATTTAGAATATATGCACTTGTTCTCACCGCATCAGCCCAATAGCCGTTTGTGAGATGTTTTGCCCGAAGCATTGTTCGTGCCATTTCAACAAGGGTGCGGTTCTTTTCTCTCAGCCACACCATTCTGTTGTGGGGTGTAGGCAGTGGTGAACCGCCTTTTTATCCCATTTTGCTTACAATAATGAAGAAATTCATTTGAGGAGTACTCTCCTCCTTTATCAGTGTGAAGACATTTGACATAGTAGTCACTTTGCTTTTCTACATTATTTCTGAAGTCTATGAAGCAATCAAATGCTTCATCTTTGTGTTTCAGAAAATACAACCAACACATTCTAGAATAATCATCTATGAATGTTAGAAAATAAGAATTGTTTCCAAGACTCTTTGTTTGCATTGGACCACAGATGTCCGAATGTACTAGCGAAAGAGGATAGCTTGCTCTCCACGCTCCGCCTCTTGGAAACTTCTGTTCCGGAGTGCTTTCCCAAAGCACATGCTTCGCATACCTTTTTATGTTCTCGTATTTTTGGTAGTCCTCGTCACCATAGCTTGTGATGTTAACATTTTCAAGCTAGCGGAATTGAGGTGACCATATCTCAAGTGCCACAATTCACTTGGATTTGTAATAGCAATGTTTGCAAGTTGAGCTCCCCCCTGGCTCACCAAACTTTAGAGGGAACAACCTATTCTTTGTCATAGGGACTTCTGTGATGACCCGGTTACAATTGTTTTTATCAAAGATTGTACATTTTCTTTCATCAAAAACTAATTTGTAATGCTTCTCCATCATTTGGCCAACACTTAACAAATTGTGTTGTAGTCGTGGAGTATAGTATATGTCATTCACATTTTTAATACCTTCTTTTGTGGGAACTTCCATAGCTCCTATGCCTTCAATTTGCAAGGATTTATTATCCCCTAACTTAACTTGAGATTTGTAATTTGAATCTAATGTAGCAAAGAGATTTTCTTTGCCACTCATGTGGTTGGAGCAACCAAGTATCCGTAATCCATGTATCATTTAGATTTTGATCTTGGCTGTCCATAAGAGAGAAAAAGATTTGGTGGACCTTCTTCTTCTCCGTAGAATGAGCCATATTGACTGCTTTGATCTTTTGAAGACTTTGACCAGCAGTCACGAGCGAAGTGGCCTTGTTTCCCACAATTGAAACATGTTGTTTTAGGCTTATTACTTCCTCGTCCTTGATTTCCACGGCCTGCATTGCCGCTTTGGTTCTGATTGGCTCCTCTGTTTTGATTTCCACCTCTGTTTGGATTACCTCCTCTGTAGGAGTTGCTTTGGCCCTTGCCTCTTTGTTGTTGTCCTCTGGCCTCGTCCTCTTCCTTGTCCTCGTCTTACACTTTCATTCGAAGTGAAGGCTTTGTCATCACCTCCATAGCTTGTTGAAGGTGCACCTTGAAGTCGCTCTTCATGTGATGTTAATGATCCAATCAAACTATCAAATGTAAGAGTAGAAAGATCTTTGGATTCTTCAATTATGATTGCAATGTGATTCCACTTAGGAAGAAGTGTTCGCAACACTTTCTTCACAATTGTTTCATTTTTTGTGTCTTCACCTAAAGTTTGCATCATATCAACTACTACTTTAACACGAACACAATAGTCTCCAACTCTTTCATTGTCCTTCATTCTCGAGATTTTCAAAATCTCTTTTCAAAGTCTCGAAGCCCGACTTGCTTTACTTTATCACTTCCTTGGAATCCTTCTTTCAAGGCATTCCATGCATCTCGTAGTGCTTAAGTAAGATGCAATTCTTGGAAAGATACTAGGATCTAATGCTGATTGAAGATGGTATAAGGCAAATGAATTATTTTTCTCGTGCATCTTTGTAGATCTTTTTATCATTTGCACTTAAAGTAGTCCAATCTGTTGGAGCAATGTAACCGTCTTCAATAATATCCCATAGTCCTTTTCCGATGAGTAATGTCCTCATCTTGATGGACCAATACTCATAATTATCCCCTCTGAATTCGGGAATTGGTAGATTATTATGTGATCCCATTTTTTAATCTACTAAAACAAGAAACCTCTCTTTTATAGTCTTATTGCAAAAAGACTTTACAAACTATCAAGCCCTCGCTTGATTTACAATCATGAACAACTCAAACTTGTTCAAAGAATTACAAAATTGTCGACGACTTGTTCATCATCGTCACTGATCAATATTATTTCAGGAGAAGGAGGTTGAAGGATTTCAACTGAATTACTATAATGAGTATATTCGGATCCTTGTGCAACAATTGCAACTGTGTCATATTGTTCAAACTTGCTGCCGAAGGAGTTATCTTCTTGAATCGGCTTCGTATCCTTGATCAGGATTTCTCTGGTGTGCAATAACCGCGTTTTGCAACTCGTGGAAAAACCGTATTAAGACTTAGTGTTTTCACGCTCCTATCAAAGTTTTCAGGAGTTGTTCTCAATAACAACTTGCAGAGGGCATGATAACAACCTTCCGATCTTATCATTTAAGAAAATTTCCCGTAAATTTTCTTTTTACAAGGATTTCCTCTTAGGAAATAGTAAAAAAAAATTTAACTTTCCAAGTTTTTTTTTTTTAAACTTTACATATATTTCCTCTTAGGAAATTTCAATCAATAAAAAACTTCACATTTATTTCCTCTTAGGAAATTTCACTCAACTAAAATTTTTTTTTTTATAAAAGCTAATGAACAGTTTTAAAAAAAACTAAAAAAAATATATATTTTTTAATTTTAAACTTATTCCTTAGTTTTTCTTTTGATTAAAAAAAAATTTGATTTTCTATCGACCCCGCCGAGAGTCGATCCTGCGACCTCGCGGGTCTCAGGGCTGAGGGTAGCCGCTGCGCTACCCGGGCTGATCCGGGAGCAACGCGCGCTCCCCGCCTCTTGACTTTCGCGTCGAGCGCGAAGCAAGTTTTGGCTTCGCGCTTCGACGCGAAGCTTTTATATTCTTTGGGACTATTAGTCCCACATCGCTCACAGAGCGATGTTTTTGTTGTTTAAAAACAACAAAGCACGCAATGTGCTTTGACTGCCTGCGGGCAGTCACCAATGCCGCAGCCTTTTGCCACCGATGATGCACGCACAGATTGACACGTCACCTTCTCGGGCCGCGCACCAGTGCCACGTCAGCACAATTTGTAGATCGCCACGTCACCTTCTCGGGCCGCGCACCAGCGCCACGTCACCTTGCCTCGTCAGCCTCCTCGGGCCGCGTGCCAGTCTCACGTCGCCACGCATCGTGCCACGTCGATCTCGCACCTCGGGCCACGTGCAGCAGATCGCCACCTCAGCTGTGCTTCGGGAATCGCACCGGCGCCACGTCAACAACGCCTCGAGAATCATGCGGATCTGTTGCTCCTACGGGCCGCGTCGTCCAGTTCCACCAACGCCTCAAAAATGTGCCGCCGATCCTACGGGCCGTCTCAGGATCCGTGCCGCCTCGGCTCCTACGGGCCGCCTCGGGATCCGTGTCGCTGCCTCGAACTGCGGGCCCCACCACCTCGGGAATCGCGCCGCTCTGATACCAAATGTGAAAGGTGAGTGATTTGCAAATAGGATTAATTGAATTAACGTTGAATCAAAGGTTACAAAGCTTAAATACAAGGTAAATAACCTATTCGAGAAAGAAAGGGGGGAAAGGAGAAATTGGGGGAAAAGAAAGTTAACTTGAGTTCTCTTGCCGCCCAAATGCTGCCGTCCAGGTAAGGTAAAGGTAAGTTACCTTTACCCCAAGTAAAATCAAATATTTTTAACTTTTACTGATGGTAATTTCCAACAAACCTTGCCCTTTTGCTCTTTGTTGGGTGGATGCCCTTTCGCCACATCACAACCTCACGTTTTCTTGCCACGTGTCTTTCTTACTGTGTTCAACATGTCACTTCCTTACTGTGTTCACCATGTCACTGTGTCTGCCACGTCACATCCTTGCCACGTGTCCACCTATGGTCAGCTCACCACGTGTCCACCTATGGTCAGCTCGCCACGTGTTCACCTCTGGTCTGTGTTTTGCCAAGTCACTTGTCAGTCACCTAGGGAATCATTCTTGGTGTCCTCTGGTCAGCTGGTAAACCTCAAACTACGTGCTCTTTGCGGGCCTCCTTTCGACCTCACCTTGGTGCATGCTTTTTGGGCCCTCTCGACCTCATCGAGAATCATGCATCCTGTGGGCTCACTCCTATGGGTCTCCTCGACCTCCTCGAGGCTCCTCGAGATTTGTGCCTAGCTTGCCTTGAAACCCTATATACCCTTTGCTCTGATACCAGATATTGTAATCACAAATCAATATGCAAAAATTTACTATTCATTTTATCAAAGTCGAAATTACAAAGTATTATATAGTGTCTATATAGTTATTGAGAGATATTTGGGCGAGAAGAAATAGGGAGTAAAGGAAAAAAAATTAGGAGTCAAACTCTTCCTGCCGTCCATGCCATCCAATCTTGCTGACTTGGTTGTCGTCCAATGAGGTAAAAGGGTAAGGTCAAAACTTACAGTTGCAACAATTTTTTTACCATTTTACCATTTTAATTTCCAATAGAAAATGTAAGTAACATGGCAAGAAAGTCATTTTTTTAAGTATGTACTAAAAGTAAGGATGACTTAGTAGGAAGTATGGATACCCTAGTTAGTGATAAGAGGAAAAAAAAATCTATGGCAAGCCCTATCTAGGTAGTAGATACTACAAATGATTATCAAGGATGAGATGATTGAGCATAATATTATGGTTCTTAAAACCAGAGGGTTAATATGTAAGTTCCATGGATACTGGCTAGGTTTTCATGAAATTCAAAATTAGATCAAGTGGAAGTGAGAATGAATTCAAATTACTTCATGACTTTTCTTTCAAAAGGATTTTTCCTTATTATTTTCTTCAATTTAGAAATGAGGGTTAAAATAATGGATGGAGACCCTTAAATAGGGGTAAAGATGCATTATATTTAAGACCATGCAGTGAATTTTTTTTTGTGGAGGTAGAGACTATTCAAAGGTTGTTGGTGATGCGTGTTGTTAATAACATCATTTAAACTTATGATTTGTCAAATCCGGGGTGGTGTCCAAGGTTGTCTATGATAGAAGGTTAGGGCAGATTATAGTTTAGACATTCAAACTACAAGCATTAATTTGGTGAAACAAATATTTGTTTATCCTTTTTGGTGTTACACTAAACCTAATCTACAATTTGAAAATTAAATTACCTTGCAAAAATTAAAAACTAATTCTAATTTCAGAAATTGAAAGTTAACTACAAGTGTAGGAATTGAAATTGTAGGAATTGAAAGTCTAAATTACTCTTTCAGAATTGAAACCTAATTTACTTTTGTAGAATTGAAATGATGCTTTGGAAATAACACTTATGCTAAAAACACATCAGTGTCCTACTACAGAAGGTCATCAACGTTCTGCTGCAGTGACTGATAGCAAAATGAAAACTACTAAAAAACTGATAAAAATTCTGAAACATGAAAGATAGAGGAACATGGAAAATAGAGGAAAAAGGGGAAAACATAAACCTAAATTATTTTTTCAACTAACACACTCAAATTCTAAACACAAGAAGACATCACATTAAATTAAAATAGGAGTTTGTACAATTAACCCACATGAAATGAAAAATGACAAGCAATATGTTAATTTTGCTATAACAAAGTTACAAAAAAACCTGTCATACAAATCCTCCTTCTATACCTGAAAGTGATCCCAAGATTTATAATCCAGAAGAAGGTGAGTAACTACTGCTAACTACCTAACACTCACACTCACTCATCAACAAAAATTGATAAAGAGATTGTACTTTTATTAATTGTTGCACACCATTACAAAGCTGCAGGAAATTCTTGCTTAATTGCTAAAGAAACCAATTACAAACTATCATCTTCCTTCTACTTACTATCTACCAGATCAAACAATAAGGGAGCTTTTATTTATAATAAACTATTACAATTCCTTGCTGCTCATTATCAGTTGTATGTTGTTTCTAGTGATTTTACAACAATTCTGAAACTAAATGAGTCCAATTTAAGACAAAACTGTTGCAACATCATTCATTGGCCCTTGGAATATGTCTCTAGTGGTGGGAGTGAGTTGGAGGTAGTTTAGGAATATCTTGTACACCTATCTCCATCTAAAAATACCTTTTCCCTACCATTTTGGGTGCTCAAATATTTGTTTGACCAAAACTAGTTACTTTTCCCCCTTATTTTGGAGCATCTTCGGAATATCTGGTTGTGAAACAACTTTATGGTTTGTTGTGTGATCGGTTGTAGAGCTTACATTTAATTTTATCAATCCGAGGGAAATCAAGGTCAGATTTAAAGAGTAACAATCCCGTATAGATTATATCGTAGGAGTTAATACTAAGCTTAGCTCAAGTTTCTTTTTCAGGCTTCACGTGTACAAAAAAGTAAATGAACATAATTAAATTTGTGCAGAAATGAATGATGCAAGATATGATAAATAAATGCAATTATGTTTTACTTTTACTATGAATTGATTTACTGATGCATCTAATTACTGATGAATTGATTTACTGATGCACTTAATTACTGTAAACATGATTTAATTTATTTGTGAGGATCCTCGTGCAATCTATCTTATTTTATGTAATTTGAAATGCAGTTTAATTTAAGGCTAACTAATCCTAACCTATTGTAGGGGCGAGAGCTCAGGGACTGTCTATAGGAGTGGGCCCTGCCTCCTAGAGGGCAGTGTAAGTCTTTCTCCCCTAGTTTACCTTATCTCAGTAACTAGATTTTATAACTAATACTAACATTATGTCTATTCTGTGAATGCAGGTAATAGATAAACACAATTTACATAACAGAAATCAAACAACACATGAAATTGATACAAATTACCATATTTGAAGAACAAAATGCTATTTTATTACTAGAGCTTCAACTGTACATGCTGAATGCATTTCTTCATAATTGTAAACTTAGAACAAACTGTAATGTAACAATAGATGCAAAGAATAGAGTGTAGAGAGTAGAGTGTAGACCTCTTTCAAGGTCTTCTATGTAATTTATACTATGACTAATACAATTCTAAATAGTCTTCTCCACGTATTTGACATGCAGATTTTATGGACTGATGACTATACATTAATCAAGAATAATCTAAAACCTAATCATAATACGTACTCCTACTTGGACTTATAAATATTTTGACTGGTCCAAGTGGCATCCTACTAATAATCCTAACAAGACAATGCTATTTTAACTGACTCGCAAGATATACATTAGGACCTCATGTCCTATATTCCAGGAAAGTCTAACAATCTTTGTGTTTATATCTCAAACTTCCCAAAATAAACTGATTACAAGATTTATAAAGCAAATAATAACTTTGTCAACTTGAAATATTCCCGTGGATAGTATGCGAGAAATGAAATATTTTGCTAGGTAGAAAATATCAGTTGTCATCCAACTTAATGTGTCGTCCATCTTAATGTGTCGTCCAAATCTGATGTGGCATGTTGAAGTCAATAATATTTATTATCCTTCAATAATTGCTGGTAAAACATTCTTCAGTAACTATCTTTAGTAGTTACCTTCAGTAGTTACCTTCAGTAATTACCTTTAGTAGTTACCTTCAATAATTACCTTTAGTAACATACTTCAGTAATCAACATCTGTAACAAGATCAATTACTGTTGTCACCGAACTCTGTTGGTTCTTTTTCTCGTCCGAGGTGCACTCCAAAGTTCTGCAATCTCTTCATTGATCATCCATATCTTTTTCTTGCATTTTTCTTAGAACTCGGACAAATTTGATATAAATCAAACACATTTGTTAGATTATGGTAATTAATCAGTTTTCCTAATAAATCACATTTTATTCAATAATAATTTATAGAAAATATATCATAATCATCATATAATTGTAATAATGAAACAATTCTGGTACAAAAATATGTGTCAAATAGCCACTCATCATTCCCCCAAACTGAAGTCCATGCATGTCCTCATGCATGCAGAAAGATAATGATGAACATAATATAACAGCCTTATGCATGTATCAAATATTCAGAATTAAAATTTATAGAAAAACAATAACATAAGTTATCATAATCATTTCTAGAATCTTTCAAAACAGCTTGAATTTTAATAGAACTGTACTAAGTTTCTTCTGGAAAAATAAAACTTAATCACTAATCTAAAGTACATAAAATAATTCATTTATCAAAAATTACAAAGTTCATAAAACTAAGAAATAAACAATTTATATTAGCAATTATAAAGCAAAAATATTTCAAATATTAACTGTACATATTACGTAAACATTGTAAATATTAATTGTACATATTACGTAAACTGACTTATAAAAATATACAGATACAAACATTTCAAATATTTCCTGTACATATTACATATGCCATACAAATAAAATATACTACAGATATAATTAAAAATATAAGTCTGAATAATTAATAAAAGTTTTTTTATTGTTCATTCAATTTTGAGCCTGCTGAGATAAAATTTGAGAAGAAATTTGAGATGATCGTGGTCTCTATCCTAGTAATCTGTATTCCCTTTTAACTCGTTGTACCTACTCCTTAGCCTTCTGATCTGTAGATGTTGTGGTTGTTGCAACTGGTGTTTCCACCATAACCGTCTTGATATGCTCAACCTCCTAGGGGCTTCCTTTTTGCTCTACATCCTTGGTCTGGGAAGGATCAAGTTTCTCATTGTTAATCATCAGATCAGGCTCCAAAGGCATCCCTACATTCAAGACAAGACTTTTTAATGCATTTCCTTCCTTGGTGGGCAGGTCCAATTTTGTAGGTTGATTCTGTTGAGTAATACTATGAATCTGCTGGGAACTATCCTCCTCGAGGATCTTTGAAAAGTCAATTGGTTTATCAGTGTACAACTGTTTGCTAAAGTTTACCAATTTTTTTAGGCTTTTTACCAGAAGTAGAGCTCTTATGTGGGGAGACTTCGACAGGTGGTGGCCGGTTGATAGAGTCCACAGGCTTTGGTGTCTTATCCACATAAAGTTGCTTAATTAATTCAATCTGAACAACAAGGGCTCTCTGGATAATTTTAGATTGTTCTATAAAATCCTCTCTTAGCCTATCAATTTTCATTTGCAGCATTGTATTTTGTGCATGAAGATAGGACAAGGTCTCTACAGTAGACTCGTTTACAGGTAGTTCTTGCCCTTGTTCATCCTCTTGTTCAAAATTTTCTACATTTTTCTTTTGCCTTTTGTTATCTGGTCGGGATTTATATTTCCCAGATTTACGTTTTCATTGTGGGCTTTCAGGCTCTTCATCCTGGCTATCAGAGTCATGCTCTTCCTCTGTTGACTATTCTCCCTCAGACTCAGTGGATTCTGAACACTCAGGTACGTTGGATTCTTCCATGATCCGATTCCAAGACACTTTCATTTCATGAGCCTTTTTCAAAATAATTAATTTAATTAAGCCATGGTGAGCAATCAAGTGCGGCTTAGGTTTTTCTCGAGAACTTTTGGGTTTTACTCTTAAAATAGTTGACTTCAAATATTGGAACAGAAAATAAGGGAGGTTGATAACACAATCAATTTTATCTAGATATTTTAAATTTATTAACATCCGAATGTGATAGGCTGATAAAACAGACATTCATCCCTCAAGAGTGAAGAATTTAATGATAAGGACAATGGCCTCTTGCCATAGAAGGGGGAGTGTAGAGGTTGAAACTCCTTTGATTGACCCTTCCTTATCTCTCAAGATTGTACATTTCTCCTCGAATTTGGTCACCAACTGGGTGACACTTTTCAAATTTTTGTAGAAAGGTAAACCAACCTCAGGTAAACCCAATATTTCAGAAATCAGACTCGGGTTTAATTCTAACTGCAAACCTCCAACATGGGTGAGCATAGTGTCAGGGTTACAGTTTAATATAAATTGTCTTGCCACCCCTAAGTCATGGCCTCTAAATTTGGTCAGTGCCTCCCACCATCGAGCGTTTTCAAACAGTTCAATTATAGAGTCGCTCGGGTTTTGTGTATCGATGGATGATGACTCACTACGCTTTTGGAACACAGGTTTAGGCATGGTGATGGCTGAGGGTTGAGAGGAGTTGATTTTTTTCACCAAGAACCCTGCAAGTTATATATAAACAAAAGTTTTGTTTTAGAGGTCGGAAAAACCCTTAAAAATCTATTGTCTTATTTTTTTTATATTATTATATTTTTTATTATTTAAAATGTTTTCTTTATTTTACAACAAAAAATAAAATATATTCTCAAACAAAAAAAACGTAAAGACTGAGCATATATCTTCAAACAGTAAAATACAATATAAATATATAATTTTTTATTTTATTTTACAATATATTCTTTAAAATCTACTGTTATCATAAAAAAACGTAAATACTAGATTTCCTTTGTTGTTTGTTTTTTTTATTTGCAAAAATCTCTAATTTATACAAATTTTTGGTGTAATTTACCAGACAGTCTCCATAATTCGACAAAATAAGAGATTTCCTAGTAATACAAAGTTATCAAATAATTCCTATAATTTTACCAGATAATTGTGGTAATTTTACCAAATAAAATATTTTCTAAAAAAAATAATTTTGGTAACAAGAATCACCGTAATTTTACCCTAGAATAAAATTGTGTCATTTTCCCCAATTTTACCCTAAAATACAGTCTTAAATTTTTCCTTAATGTTAGCTTAAAACGAAATTTCAGATATTTTCCCACTATTACCCTAAAATAGAATTTCAGAGTTTTCCCAAATTTTAGCTCAAAATGAAATTGCGTATATTTCCATACTGTTACCTTAAACCCAATTTTCATAATTATAATCAAATCTCTGCCAATATTCCAAATGTTAACTCTAATCGTTACCTAATTCCAAAATTAGCCCTAATTTCTACCAAATTTCAAAATTTAAAGTATTTTATTCTATCGTATATACAGAGAATAGGAACTAATAAAAAAAAAGGAAAAAGAAAAATTCTTACCTATCGTAATCAACGAAATTTGGCCACCTTTCGACGTCGTCGACCACCCTTGCTTTCTATCTTCGAAAATCATCCAAATTCAACACGAAAATCACACAAAATCACTTATTGTTGGCCTTTCACTCAAACAATCTGACAATTATACAAACCCTCACAAAAATTATTTACAGTTCATGATGGAATTCGATTTGGGGTTTGGTAATTCCCTCTGCATGGCCGCATGCAGTCGATGGGATAAATCTCTTACCCGACGATGGATGTTCTTTTAGAAACCTATCTACGATGGAGAAATTTCACCCTAATATCATCGACGATAGAGAAAATTTTTATCTCATATTTACCCTAAATATATTTACCCAATGCAAGTAGTCATTGATGAAATTCAATCGACGATGGCATTTTATTATCATTTTAATGCTTGATTGGGCAATACAAAGGACACGTGTTAATCGCAATAGAGGTTTAACTATGTTTTCTCCTGTCATTCTCATCCTTTGATCTTCATGTTAATCAATGGAGAATTGTGATCCACATCATCATGTCTAATTGGCTAGACATGGTCACGTGTCCCGTAACCTTTGCCTACGATTTACCAAGGGTGTCTTAATGATTCACATGGGTGATTTACATCCATTGATCATGTTTGAAATCGATGGCAAAAATTGTGATCCACGCACATGCATGTGATTGGGTCATTATTCTCCATGCATCCTCATGTCCGCCACTTACCATGCCACATGGTGTGTTTTATTTTATTATATTATATTTAATTTTAATTTTTAATTATATAGTAAAGTTATAATATTATTTATTATTATTATTTTAATATATAATATTATTATATATTATATATATTATTATAAGTATTATATATTATTATTATATATTACAAGTATTATTATTTATAATATTATTTCGTATTCTAATTTTAAATATATTTTATTTTAATTATTATTATTAATATATATTTTAATTATTATATATATATATATTAGATTTGAATTTTATGGATGATAACTACAGAGGGGTATTACGGAATAATATTACTGATAATGATATTACGAAAGTTTTTATAAAAAATATTTACGAAAATTATCTACAGAAGATACTTACGAAAAATACTTACAGAAACTACTTACGGAAGATGCTTACGGAAGATACTTATGGAAGATACTTACGGAAGATACTTATGGAAGGTACTTACGGAAGACATCTACCAAAACCACTATTAGGGTTAAGGAAATACTTTACCTGTTTTCTTCCCCCAAACTATATTATGAGCTATATATGCCTTTATTTATCCTCCCCCCAAACTGTAATTTTGGCTATATAGCCAAAACAAAAGGAAGGGTGTTTATTTATTTTATAGATAATATAATAATGATTTTAAATATGGGGGTTTATTTATAAATTTTGATGAGTATGCTTCTTGTATGTCATTAAGAAGTTTCCAAAGATAGAAAAATATGTTATATAAAGTCTGATTTCAGCCTTCTAGGATATCTGAAATTATAGGAAAAAGTGAAATGGATATGAAGATGGCTTTCTTCTAAAGGATAAAATGTGATGGACACAAGCCATGGTTTTGTAGAAAATATTGAAATCATAGTACTTTCATGAGGATTTACTTTGAACTCTTAGTTGCATATGATGTTTCTAGGGTTATTCTTCAAAGACATCAAACATTCTAGCAATTTTGAACAACTTCATTTACTTCTTTCACAAATTAATATAGTGTCAAAGTTGTCCTAGTAGTTTCAAGCCTCTTTCAAGACCAACTGTGTGTGCAGTGAAGATTCATTTCCCATTATGAGTAAGGATTGAAAAACAACAAGTGTTATATATGCCAAAAAGCTAGCTGATCTTATAAGCATCTAGAGGTCTTATCCAGACTTACTGCTAATACGAAAGGATACCTTAAGAAAGAATACCCCATGGTGTTTGAAATACTAAGAATTCCAGGGATTCAAGCTCTTTTTGCCCTTTTTGCTTTGTGCTTTATTTGGGATACTTGCTTAGCAAGGGATTTTTAGTGTTGTTTGAGGTTCTTGCTTATTTTGAGGAGAAGCAAGAAAATTTTCTTGACTTTTTGGGGTTCTTGCTAATTTTGAGGAAAAGCAAGAAGATTTTCATTAGGATACTTGCTCGATTAGAGGAGGAGCAAGGGATTTTTTTTTTTAAGGGTGAAGGGCGAGCTTGTCCTTTTGCCAATTCATTAGTACTCTAGACCATGCATAAAAATAGATAAGCAAGGGAAACTTTTCACTTATGGCAAAAATAACACATGAGTTAATTTTTCCAAGACTTCACAATGTTTTTAAATATGTAATTTTGCATGGTCAATAGAGAAACTTGATCAACTAGGAGTCACTTACAACATTTTAAAATATTTGCTTCAGTTCCAATGAAAATTTTGCCCAAAATACTAGATATAGTTTGAGTATTTGAAAAATACTTAGATTTCATCTAGCAACAAGGTACTATGTGTCATGTGGTAATCATTTTTCTACAAAGTTTGAAAGAAATAATTTTTCCTTGAGCTATTTTTTAAAGCTTTAAGACTGAAAATGGAAACAAATATAGATACTTCATAATGAAATAAAGGAAGCATAATCATTTTATATATATATATATATATATATATATATATATATATATATATATAATTATATTATTATTATTTATTTTTTTTTTCAAAGAGAGAGTTTATTGAATAGTAATTGATTGCAGTTCAGAAATATACTGCAAATCAGTGTGTTGTCTAAACTGATGTATGAATTCTTCCTTAGATAATGGCTTCTTATAAAGTTTAAGCCTATGTCCATTTACTAGTAGTTTTCTTGTTGAATCATCTATAGGCTTAAGCTTGACTGTACCATTTCCAAATATTTCCTCAATTTCATAGGGTCCTAGCCATCTTGTTCTTAATTTACCTTGAAAATCTTGGTAACGAGAATCAAATAATAGGGCCCAATCTCCTGATTGAAATGTACGTGGTACAATGTGTTTATCATGCCATTTATTTCATTGTTGTTGGGTTATTTCAGTTCTATGCAATGCTTCTAATCTTCTTTCATCCAGAATATTTAACTTTTCCAACCTATCTTTTTGTGCATTATCCAAATTCATATCAAGTTGTACTGATGTGCGAAGGGTTTCTATTTCGAATTCAATGGGCATGATGGCTTGTTTTCCATAGACCATTTCATATGGTGATAATCTTGTGGTAGTTTTCCAAGTTGTATTATATGCCCATACAACTTCTTTTAATATCTCTTAGACCAATCACCCCTATTAACAGTTACAGTTTTTGTAATAATCTTTTCAAGTTCCCTATTTGTAACTTCTACTTGTCCATTAGCTTGAGGGTGATATGGTGAGGTTTTCTTATGTTTTATCTGATATATGTTAACAAAATGATCAATCACATTGGAGGTAAATTGAGGTCCATGATCTGAAACTAATTCTCTTGGTGCTCCAAAGCGTTGCATTATGTTCTCATAAAGAAAATCGGCTACTGGTTCAGCTTGAGCTCGAGGAAGAGCTTTAACTTCAGCCCACTTGGTAACATAATCTGTACATACAAGTATGTGTTTATTACCATCACTTGGAGGGTCTATTGGTCCAACAAAGTCAATTCCCCATTTTTCAAATGGTTCAAGAGCTATCTGTGGAACCAAAGGCATTTCCATAGAAGGTGTAGGCTTGCTAGCTCTTTGACAAGCATCACATCTATCAATAAATTGATGAACATATTTAGTCATAGTAGGCCAAAAGTACCCAGTTTGAAGTATTTTCATAACTATTCTTTGGGTGGCATAATGACCTCCACAAGGTTCTTCATGTGCTGCCCTAATAATATCATATACATCATTTTCTTGCACACATCTCCTGATGATTTGATCAGGACATTTTTTAAATAGAATTCCATGAATCCATGTAAAAGGAATACTTTGATGTATTAATTTCCTACGCTCATGCGGTGTAAAATTTTGAGGCATTTTTCTTGTTACTAAATAATTTACAATATCAGCATACCAAGGGGTAAAAATAGAAATAGCAAACAAATGTTCGTCTGGAAAATTGTCAGGAATTAACTCGTTATCATCAAAGATCTGCATGCGAGATAAGTGATCTGCAATAACATTATCTTTTCCTGCCTTATCTATAATTGTGACATTGAATTCTTGTAGTAAAAGAAGCCATCTAATCACTCTACCACCCACTGTTGCTTTGTTTGTTAAGTATCTAATGGCAGAATGATCAGTGTGAACAAATACTTCATACCCTGTTATGTAATGTTTAAATTTATTGAGAGCATGAATTACAACTAAAAATTATTTTTTTGTAATAGTGTAGTTAAGCTCAGCTCCATGCAAGTTTTTGCTTACATAATAGATAGCATAAGGTATTTTGTTTTCTATTTGTTGCAATACTGCTCCTATTGCATAACCTGAAGCATCACAATGAATGTGGAATGGTAATTCCCAATTTGGTCCTCTCAATATTGGAGCAATAGTCAAATTTTCTTTTATTTCTTCAAAGGCTTCTTGACATTCGTTTGTCCAATTGAATTCATTATCTTTAGTTAAGAGCTTAAACATGGGAGTAGCAACTTTACTGAAGTCTTTAATGAACCTACGATAGTATCCTGCGTGTCCTAAAAAACTTCTCACCTCTGTTTGTGTTTTTGGAGGTTGAAGGGTTTGAATAACTTGTATCTTTGCAGGGTCTACTTTAACACCATCTTCTGATATATAATGTCCTAGAACAATACCTCCTTTCATCATCATAAAGCACTTTTCATGACTTAGAGAGAGGTTTTGCTCTTGGCATCTTACCAAAAAATTTTGCAAGCTTGATAATGTTTCTTCAAAGGTAGTACCGTATACTGTGAAGTCATCCATATAAACTTCCACACATTCATTAGTTAAATCAGCAAAGATAGCCAATACAACTCTTTGAAAGGTTGCAGGTGCATTACATAGTCCAAAAGGTAGAACGTTATAAGCATAGGTTCCTATAGGACATGTGAAGGTTGTTTTTTCCTGATCTTCCTCAACTATGGAGATTTGATTATACCCACTAAAACCATCTAAAAAGCAGAAATATTTCTTTCCAGCCAACGTATCTAGGACTTGATCAATAAATGGTAAGGGAAAATAATATTTCTTGGTTACTTTATTTAATTCCCTATAATCAACACAAATTCTCCATTTACCATTCTTTTTAGGGACTATCACCAAAGGTGACACCCATTGGCTATCGAAAATTGGGTATATAAATCCTGCATTTAAGAGTTTAATGATTTCCTCTTTAACTATTTCTTTCATAGCTGGATTTAATCATCTTTGGGGTTGTCTTACTAGATTACAACCTTCTTGAATAAATATGCGATGGGTACAAACATTTGGGTGAATACCCTTCATATCCTCATAGTTCCATGCGAATGTTGATTGATGCTTTCTAAGCACATCTACCAACTGAGATTCTTGCATGCCTATGAATTCATTACTAATGTTAAGAGTTTTTCCTGATATAATATCTATTTGTTTACATTTTTCTGTATTTGCATCTATCCCATTTATCTCATGTTCAAAAATATTGAAATCATAACCATATGGTTCCATTTGAGATTGACTTGTGCTTGCCTCATAAATGGAAGATTGAGATGAACAACTACTGTCTTGACCTTGATTCTCTTGTTGATTTTCTAACAATAATGGTAGGGGTCCCTCAACCTCTTGTTCAAGTTGTTCAATTAGAACATTAACTGATAAGGTTTGGATATCATCATATTCATGAGGGAAATCATACCACAACTGCTTTGGAAATTCTTCCTCTATTGGTGATTCAGGGAATAAACTAAGATCTTTTGTATCCTTGCCATTAGAAATAGTCATATTTCTTGATCTACAACTAATGTAAGCATCAATTGTTGCAAGCCATGGGCGTCCTAGTATTAAGGGATGTCCCCCTAATTTCTTTTTGGGTTGTAAGACTATAAAGTCTATAGGGTATTCCCATGAACTTACTGAGACCATAATGTCTTCTAACTTTCCTTCTGGTTTAATAGTAGATCTATCAATGAGTTGAAGCACAATAGAAGTTAATTGTAGTTTATGGATCCCTAAGGATTCTGTTGTTTCTTTGGTCATGACATTAATAGCGGCTCCTAAATCAATCAAAATATTTTGTAATGTTATGTCTCCAATATGCACAGTGAGTATAGGTATTCCAGGATCTGTATATTTTGGTAATAACCTATCTCCTATCATTATCTCAGATAATTGTCCAATGACTTGAATAGTTTGAAATTCATTCTTCTTTTTCTTCCTTGAACATATATTTTTAATAAGCTTGGAATAGATGGGTATATCCTTGATAGCTTGTAATAAAGGAATTTTAATAGTAACACCTTCTATTTCTTGAAGGAAGTTAAAGGTTGGCTTAGATGGTTCTTTTGGTATTGCCAGTATTTGAGGGAATGGTACTTCTACTTCCTTTCTTATTTGGATTTCTTGCTGCTTTGTTGGAATATTTTTTGGTTGGTTTTATGTTTCCTTTTTGTTACTATCTTCTTTTTCAACCAAATGTGGAATAGGGTCATCAAGTTCTGTGAGAGTGACATTATTTTCCAACACCTTTCCTGATCTTAATTGAATCTGTTGACATGGTGCTACAGATATAGAACATGTTTCATTGGCCTCATAAACTTGTTGAACATTCTTATTGTTGTTAGGGTTAGGAATTGGTTGAGTTGGAAGAGGTGGTTGCTTAGGAGGATTAGTATTATTGTTTGGAGGTGGTAGAAGTCTATTTTGAGGTGGGTTTTGAGTGTTTTGTCCCCTAAATTGATTTTGAAGATTTGGTTGTTGCATTGTATTTGGGGACCAATTGGTGCCACCTTGATTATATTGGCCACTATTATTCCAACTAGGCATATTCTGATTTTGTGTCCCTTGATTCCATGGGGGTTGTCCTCCATAGGAATTAGCCATAAATTGAGCCCATGGGGGTATGCTCCAGTCTTGGTTGTAAGAATTCCAATTTGTCCAATTTGGTGCATTAGACCATTGATTAGGCCTTTGTTGGTTGGGATAATTAGGGTTTGACCAATTTGGTGGGCCATTAAATGGACCATTTCATCTTTGAGCGACAAAATAAACATCTTCTGCCTCTTCCACTTCAGGTTCTTTTATGGCAACTTTAACAATGGAGATATACTTGCATTTTTTAGTTTTATGATTTTTATCACAAATTTGGCAACAAGCAGAAATATTGGAGATATTTGTTATGTTGAGAGGACATTCTCTCATATTGTGCTTTTTCCTACATCTATGGCAGTAAATTTCTTCACTATCCTTTGATTTTTTATCTATTAAGTCCAAATATGAGGTCAAATTACTCAACAAATCAGTTTTTAAACCTTCCAACATATTTCCAATTTCAGCTCTTGTCACTCCTATGGATATTTATGTTGTAATCACAATGACACTGAGAGGGGGGGTGAATCAGTGTGTTCTTTAAAATTTCTAAAACATATGATTTTAAAACCAGCAGTAGTTTAAAGCAGATAAAAGAGATACTAAATGCATCAAGAAAGCATCACACATAACACAACATTTTAACGAGGTTCACCAATGTGGCTACTCCTCAAAAATACTGCTTGGACTACCATCCAAATCCAATCAATGCAAAGCTACAACTTTACATAATCCTTTACCAAGCACCAACCGGAAGGAGCACCAACCCCTTAACTTTATCTGCTTCAACATAATGGAGCACCAACTCCTATTTTACCAGCACCTACTGGAAAGAGGCACCAACCCCTTAATCCAAGCAACAACTTGGAAGACAATAATAAAAATTACAGAATAAAACTTTCACCTCAATTTTCATGGTCTGCTATTTTTTTGCATTCTGCTGCTTCTGCGCAAAATGAGTCGCACTATTCCACCTCTTCTCTGTACTTCTTTGCACTCTCTGCTGCATTCAGATGATCAATCACTTCTGTAAACTGCGCACTGTCACTTCAGACTTAGAACACAACTTCTGCACATCGCGCTCTTATCTTCGCACAAGTCACTCTACTCGCTCTTCGCACATTATCTCATCGCAACGCACACCTTACTGCAACTCCAAAGAACTATCACTTCGCTCTCATTCTGAATCGAAACGACTTGCTCTCTGCTCAACACGAACTTCACTTTCACAAACACTATGCTCGCATTTGCACTTTATCTTAACACCCCTACTTTCAAACTCGAAGAAGCCCTCCTTTTATAGAAGAAATTTTAGGAACAAACCCTAGAAGAACGTCGGCTGAGAAACCCTAGAATTCAACCCTAAGAATGTCGGCCGCAAAACCCTAGAAATTGTCGGTCGCCAAACCCTAAAATTCGTCGGCCCATATTTAACTTTGTCGGCCTCAAAACCTTCTACCACCTTCATCACCTTCCTGTAGCTTATTGCCTCGAAATAGCAACACGTCGGCCCTTTTAATTTAATTTAATATTTTAATTTAAATTTTAAATAAAATAAAATTTAAACTAAATATTTAAAATTAAATATCTTCATCACCGGGCATCTTTTTCAACGAAACGAAGAGCCAACTTGGTTAAAAACTCATCAGGGCATCTTTTTCAAGAAACGAAGAGCCAACTTGGGTTTTAAGAAAAACCCATTTCAAATCTGTTATCCATGGTTTTAAATAAAACTTTTTATTTTGACTGCCTTGGTTTTCACAAAGAACCTTTAAAATTTAAACTAAATATTTAAAATTAAATATCTTCATCACCGGGGCATCTTTTTCAATGAAACGAAGAGCCAACTTGGGTTTTAAGAAAAACCCATTTCAAATCTGTTATCCATGATTTTAAATAAAACTTTTTATTTTGACTGCCTTGGTTTTCACAAAAAACCTTTTCGCTTCTTGACATCTCAGGTTCTGAAGACTTCTTCTTCTCATTCTGAATTATGTTTTTTGTTTCGTGCATCTATCATTTAAGGACTCATGATCTGACTAACTTTTGAACTTTATCCTCTGCATCTGAGTGACTTCTGAACTGCCTGTCCATTGCATCATTAGAACTAACTGACTGTATTGACAACAATGACAATCCTCCTGCAACACCTTGCTCAACACTGAACTCCTATCCATTGTACTTTGGCTGCACCTTGCTGTTCAATAAACTCTTGTCCATTGCATCAATAAATCTGTCTGACTGTGTTGACAACAATATGGACAACAATGACAATCCTCCTGCAACACCTTGCTCAACACTGAACTCCTATCCATTGTACTTTGGCTGCACCTTGCTGTTCAATAAACTCTTGTCCATTGCATCAATAAATCTGTCTGATCGTGTTGACAACAATGACAATATTGTTTGCTGCACTTTGCTCAACAATCTCCCCCTTTGGAATTGTTGGCAACACATGTGCAATTTTCCTGTAAATCTTCTCCCCCTTTGACAATAATACCAAAGGGTCGCTGCAGACTCCCCCTGAGTCTATGCACAACATTCTTAGACACAAATTATTACAATTAGCAAATATTCCAAGCATGAACAAGAAGAAAAACAAATACACAAATGCTCCCCTGAGTCCAAGACCACTTCATTTCACTGATTGACAACATCATGATAAGCATAATAGGCATCAATAAAATCAACAATGTGAATAGCAAGAATAACCAGTGAATGACACCATCACCGTCAACTTCACCAATATAACATGTGTAAGAACATGACTGAACCACTGTCTTCTGTGCAATTACCCTCTGTTGCTTTGCAAACTCAAACTTGTCCACTGTTAGTGAAGGCATACAATAATCTTATATAGCCAGCTTTTTGTTCTGCAATGCCAGCAACATCTGCATACAACTTCACCATGCATCTTGGATATATTCTCAACAAGCTTGAACCTAATGACAACTGTTTGTCTCTCTCTGCGTAGTGAGAATCCAGCAGGCTACCTCAATCCACTTTCAACTCTGTGCAAGTACCAAACATATTCATCACCAGGCTGGAAATCATCTCGTCGCTCATTAAAAAACTTTTTCTTCAATCTTCCCATTCAACATGCCGATTTCACTTTTGTCAACAGAATTGACAAGTGACTCACATCTGTACCAATTTTTGTCCAGCACTGCAATTTTACTGCCAACTCTTACTTTCAACTATGCATGTCGGAAGAAGACATTTTGTCAAACACTTTATGGCCAACCGTAGTGCACCTTACTCAGCCTCAAGCTTCTTATCCTTGGACTGGCATTAAATCAATAGTTAAAACAAAACTGTCTGTGAATTAAATATATTCACCAAGGTGTCATGAAAGATCTGGCAATCTTCACATCAAAGAGTAAAAACAAATACATGCTGCTCAAAACACAAATACACAGCTAGGGCAAGCATTCTTTCATTGAGCAAATCATCTGGACTATTATGATTCGTAATTTTGAACAAGTGGTATTAAGAATCATCAACAATACAACAATGTGACATATCTCAAAACTACCAATGGTGACAGCTCTCAAATTAAACACCACACTTCACGACATTTCCACAAACCACTATATAAACTGAAAAACACACTTTAACAACTATACAACATTAACCCGACTGCTTACCTTTCATCCTCAGATACCTAGACAAATACATAGGAGCATTAAAATAAAACTTTAATATTTCTCCTCCTGAGGATGTGCCACCTGGAGTTGCTTAGAGCAATGGCAGAGTAGCCTCCTTCACTCCAAGGAGACACAATTTCCTTTCTTCTGTCTTTCTCCGGACTTTCCCGAACTTGGGCTTGGGTTTTTCAACAACATCCCTATTTTGCTCCTGTTCGTGAACTTGAACATTTCTCTTGTGGGGTTGTCTCTTGTGCATTCTTGATGGATGATTATTTTCTTTTCTTTTATGCACATGATATGTTCCTTGTCGGTGTTGTCCTCTTTGTGTCCGATGAAATCTAGGGTTTTGCCTTAGATTAGATATAGAAGTGCTTGGACAGAACCTTGCTATGTGCCCTTGACCGTTGCATTTAAAACATTGCACATGTTTTATTCCCTGTCTCGTATTGCATTCTATGTGTATGATGAAATCTATGGTATTGCCTTAGATTGGATACAGTAGTGCTTGAACAAAACCTTGCTATGTGCCCATGGCCATTACATTTAAAACATTGCACAGGGTGTTCACTCAAAAAAATAGAAGTATTTTTATCAAGCATAACTCTTTGATCTATTGTTCAACCCACAATAAATTGCCTTGTGACCAAAGTGGTTGCATTTAGAACAATAGCCATAAAAAGCATTATTATTAAAAGAGTGAGAGTGAGAGAACCTCTTTTGCTGTGGTTGCTTTGTTGTAGATCTTCTTTGATATTTTCTTCCTTTTGAGGATTCAGCTTTCAGACTTTTCTTGTTTCAATCCTTCAACCGAGGACTTCTTCTTCTCTAGCATATTTGGAGGATGAAGGTTGTTCACCTTCATATCCAAGACCAAACTTAGTTGTGGAGCTTCTTTGTTGATTTATCATTGTATCTAGCAACTCGTGCTCTTCTCAAATTTGAGATTTATATTGGCCTCTTTTAGTTGTTTCTTCAATGAAACAATCTCTTCTTCTTGTTGGCAATATACAGTCTCTTTCTCATTGATCTGAGACCTAAGAATATTTTTAATCCTTTTGTTCTGTTCTACTTGTAGCTTTAGATCAACAATAACCTTTTTATATTCCTCTTCACTTGTGCTGTATACATCATTCTTATTATCCAGCTGTGTCTTCAAGGCTTCTTCTGATTTCTTGGCCTTTTGAACTTGTAGGAAGAGATCTTCAATCTCATCCCCATATTCTTCTAACTTCTTGGACAGTCTTTTGTTCTTTTTCTTTTCTATACTCCACTCTTCAAGTGCAGATATCAACTCTCCTTCAAAATCTACTTCAGCCTCAAGATTTTCATCATAAGACTTCAGGATTCACTTCTTCTACCTTTTTCGGTTCAAATTTCTCTTCTACAGGAACTGAAACTGACTGGGATGCCTTTTTGGATGAGGATCTATTCTTCTTAGCCATTGTGTACTAATCCAAGATCAACCCTGACTGATTTAGCCAAAATTGGGAACCCGGCTCTGATACCAATTGTTGTAATCACAATGACACTGAGAGGGGGGGTGAATCAGTGTGTTCTTTAAAATTTCTAAAACATATGATTTTAAAACCAACAGCAGTTTAAAGCAGATAAAAGAGATACTAAATGCATCAAGAAAGCATCACACATAACACAACATTTTAACGAGGTTCACCAATGTGGCTACTCCTCAAAAATACTGCTTGGACTACCATCCAAATCCAGTCAATGCAAAGCTACAACTTTACATAATCCTTTACCAGCACCAACTGGAAGGAGCACCAACCCCTTAACTTTATCTGCTTCAACGGAATGGAGCACCAACTCCTATTTTACCAAGCACCTACCGGAAAGAGGCACCAACCCCTTAATCCAAGCAACAACTTGGAAGACAATAATAAAAATTACGAAATAAAACTTTCACCTCAATTTTCACGGTCTCGCTATTTTTTCGCATTCTCGCTGCTTCGCGCAAAATGAGTCGCACTATTCCACCTCTTCTCTCGTACTTCTTTGCACTCTCTCGCTGCATTCAGATGATCAATCACTTCTGTAAACTACGCACTGTCACTTCAGACTTAGAACACAACTTCTGCACATCGCGCTCTTATCTTCGCACAAGTCACTCTACTCGCTCTTCGCACATTATCTCATCGCAACGCACACCTTACTGCAACTCCAAAGAACTATCACTTCGCTCTCATTCTGAATCGAAACGACTTGCTCTCTGCTCAACACGAACTTCACTTTCACAAACACTATGCTCGCATTTGCACTTTATCTTAACACCCCATTTTTCAAACTCGAAGAAGCCCTCCTTTTATAGAAGAAATTTTAGGAACAAACCCTAGAAGAACGTCGTCTGAGAAACCCTAGAATTTGTCACAAACCCTAAAATGCAACAAGAATGTCGCCAAAACCCTAGAAATTGTCGGTCGCCAAACCCTAAAATCCGTCGGCCCAAATTTAACTTTGTCGGCCTCAAAACCTTCTACCACCTTCATCACCTTCCTGTAGCTTATTGCCTCGAAATAGCAACACGTCGGCCCTTTTAATTTAATTTAATATTTTAATTTAAATTTTAAATAAAATAAAATTTAAACTAAATATTTAAAATTAAATATCTTCATCACCGGGGCATCTTTTTCAACGAAACGAAGAGCCAACTTGGGTTTTAAGAAAAACCCATTTCAAATCTGTTATCCATGGTTTTAAATAAAACTTTTTATTTTGACTAGCCTTGGTTTTCACAAAGAACCTTTAAAATTTAAACTAAATATTTAAAATTAAATATCTTCATCACCGGGGCATCTTTTTCAATGAAACGAAGAGCCAACTTGGGTTTTAAGAAAAACCCATTTCAAATATGTTATCCATGATTTTAAATAAAACTTTTTATTTTGACTGCCTTGGTTTTCACAAAAAACCTTTTCGCTTCTTGACATCTCAGGTTTCGAAGACTTCTTCTTCTCATTCTGAATTATGTTTTTTGTTTCTGTGCATCTATCATTTAAGGACTCATGATCCGACTAACTTTTGAACTTTATCCTCTGCATCTGAGTGACTTCTGAACTGCCTATCCATTGCATCATTAGAACTAACTGATCGTATTGACAACAATGACAATCCTCCTGCAACACCTTGCTCAACACTGAACTCCTATCCATTGTACTTTGGCTGCACCTTGCTGTTCAATAAACTCTTGTCCATTGCATCAATAAATCTGTCTGACTGTGTTGACAACAATATGGACAACAATGACAATCCTCCTGCAACACCTTGCTCAACACTGAACTCCTATCCATTGTACTTTGGTTGCACCTTGTTGTTCAATAAACTCTTGTCCATTGCATCAATAAATCTGTCTGACTGTGTTGACAACAATGACAATACTGTTTGTTGCACTTTGCTCAACAATTTATTTATTACTTCTTAGAGGTTTGTTTCTTGAATAATTTATTCAAAGGTTTATAATCTCCTCAAGTGATATAATATGAATGTCTCCTTTTCTCATAAGATTTAAAATATCAAGAACATCTTCTTTTAATCCTTTCAGAAAAAGTTCTTTTAGGATTTCTTCTTCAAGGTCTATATTTACTCTAGATCCTAAAAATTGAAATCTCTCGAGATAGTCCTCCAAACATTCTTCTTCTTTTTGATTCATACGAAAAAAATCAGCTTTCTTATCCCTAACTCTACAATAATCTTGATATCTTTCAAGGAATAGTTGTTTTAATCCATTTTCTCCATCCCAATGATTACAAAATCCTTCTCCTAGACCCATAAACCATCTTAAAGCTGCATCTTTAAGAGTAGATAGAAACAACCTTAGCTTTTGCTCATTGGTGGTGTAAAAGTAGGCTTGACATACTACTTCAAATTCAAAAATAAAAGCATCAGGATCTTCATAGGGTTTTCCATTAAAGGTAGGCAATATAGAAACAAAACCTGATTTAGGTTCTCTTGTTTTCCCTTCTATATGTAATATTGGGAAAGGGAACATTTTTATTTTTCTAGTTTCTCCTTGATCTCTCTCTTGCCTTTGTATCCCATATCCATGGATTTCTCCTTCCAAACCACTTTGTTCATCAACCATACATGAATATAGAATTTCAAGAATTGAATCAGGTACAAGTTTAGAAAATATAGAGGAAGGATCTATGTAGTCAAATTTTGAATTGGGCAATAAATATGAATTGGGATCTTAATCTAGGATTTCAGCTTGATTGGTTGATGATGTAGCTTCAATTTTTACTAGTTTATAAATCCCAGACTCTCTAAATTCTCTTGGGGATTTTTCTTCTATTTTGTTAGTTTTTATAAATATTCCTTTAGAGTCGTTAGGTCTGCTCATGAATGTTCTAAACTTTCTTATTATTTTTTTTTTTTAGCAATATGTCTAATCTTCTTTAAATAATTTATGAATATCGTTGATTGGATCAAGTTGTTATGGTGTCATAAAATGTTCCTCTTCAAAATTAAAATAGTCTACCAACAATTGAATCAACTGAAAAAGGTAAGCTTTAGTTGCAATAGGATTAGAAATTCCAAATTGTAACTTGTAACACAAATCTTGGCATAATTCTCTAAAATGTACAACTCTAGGAATCCTGCAGTATCTTTTATTGTATTGTAGGGCTAATTATTTCCTTTCTATGTATGCAAGAAAGTTGTGAACAGTGAAGGAATCCTCAAGGTATTGATTCTAATGATAAATTACTGGATTGACTATTGTTCTCCTATCCCACAACTAATTTTCAAAAATTATTCCAAGATCTTGATAAGGTGAAGAATGATTTACCCGTAAAGTTTTTGCTATATTTATCCTCTTTATTTTCTTCAGTTCATATGATATTTTATTGATAGAATCAATGCGTTCACACAATGCTTCCCACTCTGGTTTGGTTGTTCTATAATATTGGTCAAGAAGAAGATTAACCTCTTATTGTATTAGCAATTTTCTAAGGTCTATAAATTCAGTTTTACTGCTTTCAACCATTTGGAAATCTTTTTATTTATTTTCTCTCTTTTATTTTTGTGTTTTTTTTTTTTCTGTTTGGGTTTTGATTTTCTTTTCGGTTTCAATCCTACTATTTTCTAAGCTTAAATGTAAATTTCATAACTTATAAATACTCTTAACGTATTGTCTGTTAAGTTCTAAATATAAATTTCAAAACTTATAAATACTCTTAACACAGTAGAAAAGAAATAAATTTAAAATTACTAAATAGTCCTAATACTACTAAAATTAGATCCATTTATATAGCTAATTTAAGCATAATTAGGAAAAAGTAAAAGTACTTGGCAAGTAAATTTTTACTGAAAGTAAAATTTCTGAAGTAAAGGGTAAATTACTACTGTTCTTTGACTATTAGGAGGGATTTCATTACAGTTGTGTCACTCAACCCAACTACTTCCTATGAAACAAAAATAGGGTTCTAAAACAATATTAGGTTATTTTCAACGTTCACCGACTTCTTATTATTTTTCATAGGTCCTAAATCAAATTAACAATATTAATTACCCAAAGCAAGGAAATTTGAAAAAAATAAAAATTTTTGAAATTAAAATTTGCAAAAAATAAATTTGTAGGAAATAAATTTGCAGGAAATAAAGTTTTAATCTATGAAAGCAGTAAAATGAAACCTTTTATAAAAAATGAACCTATCAACATCGAAATACAGGGCTTGTTGGAACCATCTACGGGTCACTCTGACTCGTATGCACACCAAGGTCTCATACGTACCCCTTTTCACATACAAGTAAGTCCTCTCACTTTGCACTGCCAAACAACTTTTCTAACTAACCACTACGACGCTACTCTCCCCATAAACGGTGCCAAAATGATCGGCTATAGAGCTTACATTTAATTTTATCAATCCAAGGGAAATCAAGGTCAGATTTAAAGAGTAACAATCCCGTATAGATTATATCATAGAAGTTAATACGAATCTTAGCTTAAGTTTCTTTTTTAGGCTTCATGTGTACAAAAAAGTAAATGAACATAATTAAATTTATGCAGAAATGAATGGTGCAGGGTATGATAAAATGATGCAATGATAATTTAATTTTACTGATGAATTGATTTACTGATGCACCTAATTACTGATGAATTGATTTACTGATGCATTTAATTATTTTTAAACTAAATTTTTTATAACATGATTTAATTTATTTATGAGGATCCTCATGCAATCTACCTTATTTTATGTAATTTGAAATGAAATTTAATTTCAAGGCTAACTAATCCTAACTTATTGCAGGGGCGAGAGCTCAAGGATTGTCTATAGGAGTGGGTCCTATCTCTTATAGGGTAGTGTAAGTATTTCTCCCCTAGTTTACCTTATCTCATTAACTAGAATTTATAACTAATACTAACATTATGTCTATTATGTAAATGCAGGTAACAGATAAACACAATTTACATAGAAAAAATAAAACAACACATGAAATTGATACAAGTTACCATATTTGAAGAACAAAATGCTATTTTATTATTGGATCTTCAACTGTACATGCTGAATGCGTTTCTTCAAAATTGTAAACTTAGAACAGACTGTAATGTAACAATAGATGCAACAGAGAATAGAGTGTAGACCTCTTTCAAGGTCTTCTATGTAATTTATACTATGACTCATACAATTCTAAACAGTCTTCTCCACGTATTTGACATGCAAATTTTGTGGACTGATGAATATACATTAATCAAGAATAATCTAAAACCTAATCATAATACGTACTCCTACTTGGACTTATAAATACTTTGACTAGTCCAAGTGGCATCCTACTAATAATCCTAAAAAGATAATACTACTTTAACTAAATTGCAAGATATACATTAGGATCTCATGTCCTATATTCCAGGAAATTCTAACAGTTTTTGCGTTTATATCTCAAAATTTCCCAAAACAAACTGATTACAAGCTTTATAAAGCAAATAAAAACTTTGTCAACTTGAAATATTCCTGCGGATAGTATGCGAGAAATGAAATATTTTTCTAGGTAGAAAATATCAATTGTCATCCATTTTAATGTGCCATCCATCTTAATGTGTCGTCCAAATATAATGTGGCATGTTGAAGTCAACAAACTTTATTATCCTTTAGTAGCTGCTGGTAAAACATTCTTCAGTAACTATCTTTAGTAACTGTCTTCAGTAGTTACCTTTAGTAGTTACCTTCAATAATTACCTTCAGTAATTACCTTCAGTAGTTACCTTCAGTAAATACCTTCAGTAACATACTTTATTAATCAGCATCTGTAACAAGATCAACTACTATTGTCATCGAACTCTGTTGGTTATTTTTCTCATCCGAGGTGCACTCCAAAGCTCTGCAATCTCTTCATCAATAATCCATACCTTTTTCTGCATTTTTCTCAAAAATTGGAAAAATTTGATATAAATCAAACACATTTGTTATATTATGGTAATTAATCATTTTTCCTAATAAATTATATTTTATTCAATAATAATTTATAGAAAACATATCATAATCATCATATAATTGCAATAATGAAACTATTCTGGTACAAAAATATGTGTCAAATAGCCACTCATCACTACGCTACAAACATTCGATAAAACAAGTTTGAACGAATAGGACATCTACAATATCCTTAAGAAGTCAGATCCAATAGGTTTTTCATGCCAATTTTGACAAATTACAGGTCATCCAATAAAGTAGTAGCTTGTTGGTTTTTGTATGGCTATTTTTCCTGCAATTCCAGATTTGTTGCACAATCCTAAAATTTTGGTGCCAGTTTGCTTTTTAAATCAATCCAAGAGTGGGAAAAATATCCAAACACCATTGTGAGGTGATAGACATCATCACACAATATACTATATTTGAATTTACACATTTTATTCACTAAGTATTCAAACAAAAACAGTGTATAAAGTGCAAAAAAAATTGTAAAATAGGGTAATATATTTCTAAACATTTTAACCATGCAAACACTTAATATATAATGCATTTAACCATATAAATTAGCATAAATAACAAAACATAAAGGTCCATAAGGTAGTTTATGATAATCCAAAACATGTCATGAATGAGGTAATTTCTTGCCTCATCATTCTTCCCCAACCTAATCTAATGCATGCCCTCATGCATTCTATAGGGCTATAGAAGTACATAAGTCCATTTCTTGATTCTAGCTCTCCCAAAATAGCATATTCCCTATCTAGTATCCTCTGCTCTTCTGTAGCTACCTAAGCCAATCTTGAAACTAGTCATCTGGTTGAAGATTACTATCAAGGTAATAAGGAACAGGGGTGATGATAATAGACAACCTATACCTCAGACCTATCCATTGATATTTTAATATGAGGATGGTTTGTATCACACCATTTTTCCTTCTTATGTACCATAATAGGTTGATTAGTGAAATAGGTTCCCTCTTCTGCAATACTATTGGCAATTCTGCTCACCTAGCCTTACAGGCTGATAAAGCACCTGTAAACATTTTTTAACAGAACATCTAAAAATCAGTCATGCAATCCCTAAGGTTATTGAGGTAAATAAGCCTAACTTCTATTTTTCTTATCATAGTAAATTTTTGAATGGTGGGGATCTTATAATTTTTCTAGATATGTCTTATCAGTAGTCCAATTTTCTATTCAATATCCCTCTTCTATTTCTCTTCTTGGTCCCAACATATTTGATTTTGCAATGTTGACACAAAAGACCTTAATTGAAAATCTCATGTGAAAATATGACGCAGGAACTCCACATCCTCTCGCATGAAATAAATAAGGGGTTTTTGAAGAATATGGTAATTTATTGCCTCATCAGTTGGTGTGGATTGGTCATTTTGGACTTCCTTATCAACTCATCAATAAGGGGATTTTGAAGAATATTGGTAATACTCTAGGTGAATTCATCTAGGAGGGACCAAATACTAAGGAGGGAAGACATGTTGTATACACTCGAATATGTGTTACCATGGATATTTCAAAACCTTTACCACATTACATTAGGATTAAAACTAAAGCAAGAGAATGGGATCGACAAGTGGATTACGAAAATATTGCATTCTAATGTTGCACATGTCATGAAACTGAACATAAGGGGAAAAAGTGCAAAGTTAAAATAATGGAGAAAGAGATGGAAAATTTTGGGCATGAGGGTAACTTCAATATGCAACAAGGAGCTCATATAATAGGAGAAGCTATGTCAAATCAAGTATTTTTTGCTTCTAAGAAAGTGGTAAGAAAAACCCCTCTACATCATCATATGAGAAAGGCCATTACAGTTTACTCGAATCAACCATTAGAAAAAAAAAATGATGTGAGGGATGAGGAAGTACAATGCACAAGTTTAATTATTAGAGTTAAATGTGCAAAGATATATGGGAAGAAATTTTTTAAAGTAAAGGAATATGGGGAGACAAATTTTAAAGAGAATGAGTTGAAGGAGGTCAAGCTTAATCTAGGTAAATCATTAGTATTTTCCTCAAGTAGCATAAATTCTTCTCCTTATAATAAAAATGAAAGTAGTACAAAGTGTATTTGTTGCACTTTAGGGTTTCAAAAGCAATACAACAAAGAAAAATATATGGATGATATCCAAGTAAATTTAGGGTTTCCAAGCTAACATAATAAAGTAATGACTATGGAGGACTATGTACTTTAGGATTTTCAAGGAAACATAAAGAAGAAAGTGTTAATGAGAACATTCCTTACATTTTAGATTCTTTAGGGCAACATAATTATTTAGAAGATAAGTGTTATTATGAATAATATAGAAAAATAGAAGAGATTGATGAAGACGAGAGTGTTAGTGGGAATGGAAAAAGTAGAGGAAGGTCATCAAAGAATGAACAAATATAAAAAGAAACTCAAAGGGATATTGATATGTGAAGCCAAATAAAAATATCAAAGGTGTTAAGAAGAAGTGGGTCTAAGCCCACTAATAAAAATAAAAAATGATGATGATGAAAATGATATATTGAAATATTAGGGATATGAATAAGATCCCTAAAAAAAATCTATTAAGGAATTAATAGGTTGTTATAGTCTTGAATTTATTTTAATACAAGAATAAAATTATGTAGTGAGGAATATAAGGATGTTTTTAAGAAGATTTAGAAAATGGGTAAGTGTCTACCAGTTAATGGGAAAAATACAAATGATATGGGCAATGATTAGAAGCAAAAATTAATTGGTTTGATGGACTATTTTACTAGAAAAAAGAAAACATCAAAATTGGGGTGATAAATGTATATGCTTGATGAGGATTGATGTTTGATCTTTCATATGACCCCTCTAGTAGTTCCTAGCTAGGTTTGCATAGTTTATTTCTTGCAAATTAATAATTGTAAGTGAGTCTCCTTCTCACATGCACTTGTGGGCACTAGTTATCTTCTAGTTGTCATTTAGAGTGTTAGTTAGTAAGTGTGAACTCAAAGTAGGAAGTGTGTACTTCAAGATAGCTAAAATGGATCTTATAGTTACCATTATTCCTTTTCTCTTAACATAGAAGTTACATGCATTCTCCCTTGCACTTTTGTAGCTTATGGTTAAGCATATTGGATCAAATCCATGATTTGATGGGTTTGGTTATGTATTTTGGGCCATTAGTGCCTATAAATTGAATTGTAAATAATAGAACACTTAGTTGGATTTTCAATCCTTTTCATTTGTATCAGAGCCTAGTTCATGTTTGCACTAGGGCTTGTGAGGTGAGAGGATAGGAGATAATTTTGTTATGAGAAATTCTTTCTCATTGAGGACTCGGTTTAAGCTCAATGGTAGCTTGAAAACCATTCGTAGAAGGAAGTTCCTTCGACGACAAACTCCTCGTTCCAACTTTTTGCTTATGCTCAAGAGGTATAGGAAAAGTTTGCCTCAGAGTTCTTCCTATTGTGATCCTTGGAAGGGATTGGATCGTAGCTACGGTCCAATTAGGATTAGGGAGCCATTTAACCCTATTGCCCCCCCCATTTTCGAGTACTGAAGAGCTCTAGGAGGTCATCAAAACTAGGTCATGTGTCGACTTAGGTCTGGTTGCCTTTCAAACGCTGGTCGTGTGTCGACTGGATCTTGAAAGGAGAGCTACTGAAGGGATCTGGTTGCTCGTATTTTTATAGTTTAAGTTTTTCAATGCTTTTGAATTAACCCTCCTGGTTAATTTTTCAAAATTTTCATTGTGTTAGAAAAACTTAAATTTTAAATTAATATATATTTTCTTAAATATATTAATTTAGATTTCTTTATTGTAAAAAAAAAAAAAAAAAAAATTGAAATTTATTTTTTTAGAAGCCTAAGGCTTCTGGGCCTTTTCGGCTACCGCACCAGCACCGAGGGTGCATGGTCGGTAGCCGCGGGCTAGTCGAGCGCATCAGACAAGCCTGACGCACTCGGCTCACTGCCCGTGACCTGACAACATGACATTCTATCAGGCGTCAGTCCTACGGCAGATGCTGTCAGTCGACAGCACCTGCAACACAGGCTGCGGTAGCACCGCCCGGTGTCGAGCCGATGGCAGACTGCACTGCCCATCGGCCTAACCACCTGACATCTTGTCAGGCATCGGCATCGATGTGGCAACTCAACCGTCACAGCGCCTGACAGTATTGTCAGGCGACTACAGGCTTTGCTACCTGTGACGCAACGTCTCGACAAGATCGTCGAGGCGACCGCAAGGCCTCGCCGCTGCGAGCCACCATAGCAGCGTGCCCGACAGGCTGTCGCGAGCGTCTCGTAGGGCCTGTGACCGACAGCTCCAGGGCCTGCGATAGTCTGGCCAAGGGTGGCTGAGGCTGTCCAACTATGGGCTTGGAACCGTTCAGGCCAAGCTCACGGAAGTTTGTGCATGGAAATTTGTGCATGCAAATTTGTGGCACAAAAATTTGTGCCAACTGCACTTATCCTGCCCTGCAACTGTAATTTACTATTGGTTCATTTGCTCGGGAAGCATGCAACAGGAGTTTTGTGCCAAACTTGAGAGTGAAGTCTGCCTCGGGAAGTGTGCCACAGTAGTAGCAGAATTTCATGCAACTGAAATTAAGTTGGAGTGCAGTGTAAGTCATCTTCAAGGGTAATTTATTGTAATTTTTAATTTTTACTATTCTAAAGGTTGCATGTTAAATTTTGTTTTTATTAATTTAATTTTTAATAACTTGATTAAATTCATTAATCTTTGATTAATTGAAATTTAATTTTTAATTGAGTTATTTTTAAATTAATAAATTCTAAAATGCACCTTAGGTTAGTTTAAAATTTCAAAATTTTGAGCCTTAGGAGTAAATTTTCAAATTCAGAGGCACTCCATTGTAACAAGGAAAATTTTCATTTTATTTCCTTGATTTAGTGCTTTCTCATTTTTTTACTCCTGGCTTATACTCGGTTGCATATGGCTTCTGACTTGGCTGCCCAAGTGGCAGAACTTGCCCATGTTGTAAATGCTTTAGCAGATAAAGCTAATGATACTACCATGGCAGATGTTCTTGTTAACCTTGCAATGAAGGTAAATGACATTTCTGTGCATCATGCTTCCACTTCTGCTCATGATTCTCGTCTAAGAGTTCATTGTGAAGTTCCATTTTATGATGGATCCAAGAACCCTGATGTCTTGAATAGTTGGATTCTTGACATGAGTTCTTGGTTTTCTTACTCTCAACTTTCAGATGAAGATGTGGTTCCTTATGCTAAGCTAAAACTTTTTGGTTTAGCTAAAGTACTTGTTGAACGAAAAAGAGGTCATGATGAACTCACCTCATGGGATGAGCTTGTAGATTGTCTTAAGACCAATTTTTATCCTTCCAATTATTCTAAGGAATTGGTCATTAAATGGTTTCGTTTTCGACAAGGTACTAATATGACTGTACAGGAATATATTTTTTAGTTCAACAGGTTTAGGATACTTGTGAATGTGGAGGATGATGTTCCAGCTTTGATTATCAAATTTCAAAGTGGCTTGTTAGAGCACTTGTACAGAGAAATTATGTTTGTTTCTATGGAAACTTTGGATTCAGTTTTCAACCAGGTGCAACTTGCGGAGGACAAGTTCAAAGCGCACTCATAGGCATTCCGTGCACCTGCTCCTCAAGTGGTTGCAAACTCATCAAAAGGGAATAGTTCTTTCTCACAAAAGAAGAATTTTGCTCAAAAGAAGAATGTTTCTTCTCCATCTCCTTCTTCTCCTTCCCCTTCCGCTTCTACTCCTTCTTATTCTTCTAAACCTTCTTCTTCTTCTTCTTCTAAATTTTTTGGTAACTATTGTAAGAAGAAAGGTCATGAAAAAGATGATTGTTTTAAGCTTAAAAATAAGAGTTTAGTCATTACTACTCAAGAGGAGGATGCTCCCAAAGGTCCCCTTGAGTCTGTAGGAGAGAGTAGAGTATACACAAAATTACGAGGTAAGCTCAATGAAGTTACCTTGGTAAATGTAAGTTCATCAGAGGGCACTCGTGATGCTTTGTTCATCACTCGAGCTCATTTGCTCCATAATTTTGCAACAGATTGTATAGTGGATAATGGCTCGCAGAAAAATCTAATTGCGAGGTCCATTGTCGAGCGTTTGAAGTTACCTATGGAGCCTCATCCTCAACCTTATTATTTGGGTTGGAAGGATAGTGGAAGAGGCTCAGAAATCACTCACACTTGCACATTAAAATTTGCACTTGGCCCACATTTCATAGATCAAGTCACTTGTGATGTGACTCCTATGGATTGTTGTGGAATTTTGCTTGGGCAACCTTTTCAGTATGATAGGAGAGCTATTTATGATGTTTTCAAAAGAACCTACACACTTCAAAAATATGGTAAGGTCTTTCTCATTAAAAGCACCAACACTCCTAACATCATTCTAAGTTCCAAGAAAACAAAAAGAGTAATTAAAAAAGGTGGTGATGTTGCTCTAATTTTCATTCGCTCTCAAAACACTTCTACATCCACATCCATTCCAAAGCAACACTCTTCAATGGATAAAATATGATATTCACACAATGACACTGAGAGGGGGGGTGAATCAGTGTAACTATTAATTTTCAATTCTACAACATTTAATAATGAAGCAAAGAGAACTTGAAAACCAGAAAAGCAAATTGAACAATAGAGCACACCACAACACTCAATATACCGAGGTTCACCAATTTGGCTACTCCTCAAAAATGACTGCTTGGACTCCAATCCAAATCCAGTCTTTGCAAAATACCAATTTTACAAACACTTTACCAACATCTACTGGAAGGAGCACCAACCCCTTAGTTTTCTGCTGCAACAGATAGGAGCACCAACCCCTAGTACCAAGCACCAACTTGGACTGCAATTCTGATCAATTTAAAATGACATAAAAATGTCTTCACTTCATACACGACCCTGACTGGTCTGCAATTAACCAAACTCTGCACACTCTCACGGCTCTGCTAATTTCTCTCTTGGCTCTTTTCTAACCCTCTTTTCACAGCAATTTCCCTCTTACATAGCAAATAATTCTCTGCACGACTGTCCTTTTATACCCTCCTTTTCTCATCGAGACTCTTTGTCTTCTATAGCGTTTCAATCCTGCATGCAGTCGGATGACATTCTCGAGCTGTTCGAATTCTTTTCTCCTCTCCATAAGCGGTTGTTCGAATCCTTGCAAATACATTGTTCGATATTTGCTATCTTCTTTTGATCTCTCATAGTCTTTTCGAATACTTTTTCGATTCTCCATATGTGATTCTTCGAATGCAGCAAATACGTCTGTTTTAATGTTTTTTAAATCCTGCATATTCGGCTGTTCGAATCCTTGCAATGCGGCTGTTCAAATGCTTTTTCGAACTTGCCTATACGACACTTCAAAAGCTTTTCAATCATGCAAATACAACTGATCCAGTGCATGTTCGACACCTGTCAATGTGTAACTGCCGATCTGACTTCAGTTACTTTTTACGTAACTGGCTGCATGATTTTCTGTATGCTTTTTCTGACACGTGTCACCTTGCATGTTCCTTCGACTTTCTATCGCGATATCACGACACTTTTTGTAGCCGTACCCTTCATGCCCTTGCTGTCGCGAAATCGTGACCATTTTGGCTTTTGAAAGCTTTCCCACCGTTCATGTCATGAAATCGTGACACTTCAAACTTTTGCTGACGTCATCATTTATGTTGTCGTGAAATCGTGACGCTTTCGGCTTCCTGAGATCTCTTTTGCAACTTGTCACGAAATCGTGACACTTTCAGCTTTTGCTGACGTCATCCTCAATGTTGTCGCGAAATCACGACGCTTCTGGCTTCCAGCGGCTTTTCTTTCACCCTATCGCGAAATCGTGACATTTTCAATTTTGCTGACGTCATCCTCAGCTTTGTCATGAAATCGTGACGCTTTCGGCCTCTGTACAACTCTTGCTTCATGCGGTAGCGAAATCGCTACACCTTTGTGCCTTGTGCTTTCGATTTGCTTCAACTTTGAGTTCTGATCTTTTGACTGGTAGCGAAATCGCTACACCTTCACGTTGTGTATTTTGGACTTGTAGCAAAATCGCTACACCTTTGTTGCCATTCATTTTAACATGTAGCAAAATCGCTACACCTTTGTTGCCATTCATTTTAACATGCAGCAAAATCGCTACACCTTTGTTGCCGAGCATTCTCTCTCCTCTTCGGGTCGCGAAAACCCGACGTGTCACGATATCGCGACACTTTTCGTTGCAAGCTCCTTTCCTCCATTTATGTCACGAAATCGTGACATCTTTTCACCTTGCTTCCTTCTCTCCAACATGTCGCGAAATCACGACAGTTTGCCTTGTGCCTTCTCTCTCCTCGGCCATGTCGCGAAATCGTGACAATTTTGCTTCACCTTCTCTCTCCTCGCCATGTCGTGAAATCACGACAATTTTCTTCCATTCTCTCTCCTCGGCCATGTCACGAAATCGCGACAATTTTTCTTGCATTTTCTCTCTCCTCGTTATGTCACGAAATCACGACAATTTTTCTTGCATTTTCTCTCTCCTCGGTTATGTCGCGAAATCGCGACAATTTTTCTTGCATTTTCTCTCTCCTCGGTTATGTCGCGAAATCGCGACAATTTTTCTTGCATTTTCTCTCTCCTCGGTTATGTCGCGAAATCGCGACAATTTTTCTTTCTGCCTTCGGACCTCTCAACCTGTCGCGATATCGCGACAGAAAACATGTCGCGATATCGCGACAGTTTTCTTACTTGTCTTTTTCTGCAAATTTCTGAATCTGGGTCACTTCTATTTTTCTGGAAATTCACTGTACTTGATCTGACTGACTTCAGAATTCTTGTCCATTGCTTCAACTGCATCAATTGTTGTCTGTGTTGACAACAATGACAATACTTTTGTTGTACCTTGTTCAACAATCTCCCCCTTTGGAATTGTTGGCAACACTTATGCACTCTCCTGTAATTCTTCTCCCCCTTTGACAATAATACCAAAGGGCTGCTGCAGACTCCCCCTGAGTCTCTGCACACCATTCTCAGACAAATGTTGTTATAGTTAGCAAAAATCATAAGTATAAGCAAAACTATAAGTATAGGCATAAATGCACCCCTTGAGAATGTGATCCCAAATGATAGTCAGTTCTTGGGAATTGTGACCACTCCCAACTTATTTCGAAGGTACTCAAAAACATCCTTGGGCAATGGTTTTGTGAATATATCAGCTACTTGCTCTGTAGTTGGAACAAAATCCAATTTGACTTCTCCTTCTGCAACTTTATCCTTCAAGAAATGATACCGGATTGCAATATGTTTGGTTCTTGAATGCATAACTGGATTCTTGGATATGTTGATAGCACTAGTGTTATCACATTTAATTGAAATTGGCTCTTTGAAATGAATACCAAGATCTTTCAACGTTTGTCTCATCCATAATATCCGAGTACAACATGTTGTTGCTGCAATGTATTCTGCCTCTGCAGTGGATAGAGAGACTGATTCTTGTTTCTTGTTGTGCCATGCTACCAACCTGTCTCCAAGATAAAATGCTCCTCCACTTGTACTCTTTCTGTCATCAATACATCCTGCCCAATCTGCATCAGAATATGCAATCAAAGTGAAGTCTTTACCTTTTGGGTACCACAACCCATAATCCATAGTACCCTTGAGGTATCTGAAGATCCTCTTTACAGCTGTGACATGAGTTTCTTTGGGACTAGCCTGAAATCTTGCAACCATGCATACTGCCTGTAATATATCTGGTCTAGTGGCTGTTAAATACAGCAGGCTTCCAATCATAGACCCAGTACATCGTTTGATCTACATCCGGAGATTTATCATCCTTGCTCAACTTGCGCACTGTTGTCATGGGAGTGCTAACAGGTTTACTATCTTCCATTGTGAACTTTTTCAGCATTTCTTTTACATATTTAACTTGAGAAATAAAAATGCCCTTTTCATTTTGATTTACCTGCAGTCCTAGGAAATAAGAAAGTTCACCAATCATAGACATCTCAAATTCTTTCTTCATTTTAGTTGATATGTCTTTGCAATATTCATCCATCTTCTTGCCAAATATTATATCATCTACATAAACAACAAGAACAATAAGATGCCCCTTCTCTGTTTTGACATATAAATTGTTGTCCACCAAACCTTTCTTGAACCCTTGATTAAGAAGATAGTTATCCAGCCTTGCATACCATGCTCTGGGTGCCTGTTTCAAACCATATAATGCTTTCTTTAACCTGCACACAAAATCTGGATTGTCACCAAGTTGGAAGCCATCTGGCTGTTCAATGTAAACCTCTTCTTCCAGTTTTCCATTCAAAAATGCTGATTTTACATCCATTTGATATACTTTGAAGTTTTTATGAACTGCTAATGCCAGAAATATTCTGATTGCCTCTAGTTTGGCTACCGGTGCAAAAGTTTCCTCAAAATCAATGCCTTCAACCTGAGCATAGCCTTTACAGACCAATCTTGCCTTATTTCTGACAACCTGTCCATCTTCATTTAATTTATTTTGAAAAATCCATTTAGTGCCAATTATGTTTTTATTTGTTGGTCGAGGTACTAATTCCCAGGTATTGTTTTTCTCAATCTGATCTAGTTCTTCATTAATTGCCTTCATCCAACTTTCATCAGTGCTTGCTTCAACAACATTTTTAGGTTCAATGCTAGATAACAGAGAATAGTTCCGCACTGCTGCTCTTCTTGTCTGAATACCATCTGTGGGATCCCCAATAATCTGTTCACTTGGATGATTTTTTTGCCAGTTGCCTGTTTTAAATTTCCTATTTTCTTCTTCTTCTGATTCAGTTTTTACAACATCTGGATCAATTTTCTGATTCTTATCTGTTTCCTTTTCATCATCACCTTCAATGACTTCTTCATAAATGGGGTAGTTTTCTTGATAAGTAATTTCTTGTTCTCTACCTTCATCAACTTTCACATCAGCACTCTCAACAATTTTCTTTAGCCTCTTGTTGTAACATGTGTAGGCTTTGCTTTTTGTTGAGTAACCAAGAAAGATACCTTCATCAACTCTATCTTCAAATTTATCGAGATTATCTTCAGTCCGTTTGATGTAGCACTTGCTGCCAAATACTTTGAAATGTCTTGTTGTTGCCTTTCTGCCGAACCACAGCTCATAAGGTGTTTTGCTTTCATGTGGTCTTAGCATGCACCTGTTTTGAATGTAAACTGCAGTATGTACTGCCTCTTTCCAAAATCTGTCAGCTATTTTGTTCTCAGCCAACATTGTCCTTGCCATTTCCTGCACTGTTCTATTCTTCCTTTCTACAACACCATTCTACTGAGGTGTCCTAGCTGCTAAAAACTGTCTTCTTATCCCATATTTTTGACAGTATTCTGCAAATTCTTCTGAAATAAACTCTCCTCCTCCGTTTGATCTTAGGCATTTAATCCTTTTTCCAGTTTGATTTTCAACCTATTTTTTAAAAATCTTAAACATCTCAAAGGCATCTGATTTAAGCTTTAAGAAAAATATCCATGTCATCCTGGAGTAATCATCTATTAACAACATAAAGTATTTGTCACCATTTATGCTCTGTGTTCTCATGGGTCCACACAAATCAGTATGAATTATCTCCAAAGGTTTGCTGGTGAAGTATTCCTTTGATTTAAAAGTGGATCTGGTTTGCTTCCCTTTTTGACATGAAGCACAGATGCTATTTACTGGTTTGCCAATGGTTGGTATATCTCTTACTGCCCTTTTTGAACTTATTTTTGCTAGATTGTCAAAACTAATATGACCGAGCCTCTTGTGCCACAACCAATTTTGATCTTCCTGTCCAATCAAGCATGTTCCTTCTACAGTTTCTGAGAGAGTATATAGATTACCAGAAGTCCTAGAACCAGTAGCTATCAGCTTCCCACTGTGTGCTTTTCTCACTTCACAGCCCTGCTTCTTAAAAATGACTTCATGACCTCTGTCACAGATTTGGCTTACACTCAGCAAGTTATGCTTCAGACCAATCACAAACAAGACTTCTTTTGATTTTATCTTTCCATCACTGATCTTGACTGATCCCTTTCCAACAATCTTTGCTCCATCATTATTCCCAAATTTCACAGAACCACCTTCATAATTCTGTAAATTCTCAAATTTTTGCTTGTCACCTGTCATGTGACTGGAACATCCACTGTCAAGTATCCATGGTGCAGATTTGTCTTGTGCTTTAAAAGCAGTCTGAACAATCAAAGATTCCTTTTCTTTCCATTCTGGTTTGATGACAGATTTGGCTACTTGTTTTGCCTTTGTCCTCTCATTAGCATGTGCCTATTTTTCAAGAAATTTCTTGTTTTGTTTCAACCCACTTGGTTGAGATTTTCTACCCTGATAATTATTTGCTGCAAAAGTGCTTCTACAGTTTCTAGCAATATGTCCAAAATTATGACAATTATAACATTCAACTGCATAATTCATTAAAGGAGAAAAAACATTTCTGCTTGGTGAAATTCCTTTGAGATACATTATGCCCGCAATCTGAAATCTTATGGCCATAAGCATTGCATTTAAAACAATAGCCAGAAAAGGAATTATTAAACCTAGGTGCCGGTCTTTGCCAGTTTGAAGTAGGAGCCATGAATCTTCTCCTTCTTGGATGTGTGACTTTTGTGAAACCATCTTTGTCAGTACTCTTCTTGAGTCTGGCATTATTGCTTTCTTTGGCATGATTTGGTTTTTCTAGGTCAACCCTGATCTTTTCTTCTTTCTTTATGGGTTCTACATTCAAGGCCTTTGAACCCTTTGATGATTCTCCTTCATCGAAGCCTAAACCAAATTTGATGCCGGAAGGCCTTTGGTTATTTAACATTTTATCCAACTTTACAGTACTTTCTTCAAACTTATGAAAATAGTTCAATTTTCTATTCATCTCCTCTAGCTGCATTCTTAACTTAACAATGTCTTCCTCTAGCTTGCTGCATTCAAGTTGTCTTTACAGTTAATTTTTCATCAAGAACTTCAGACATTTTCTTGAATTCCTCTGTCTGTATTTTTAAACTGTTTATTATGTCAGTGGCATCCTCTAGTTTTCTTGAAAATTTTTTGTTCTTTTTCCTTTCTACACTCAACTCTTCAAGTGCAGCAACTTCAAGTGCAACAACCAATTCTCCTTCCAGATAAACTTCAGCCTCATCTTTAAAGCTTTCATCACCTTCCTGATTTTCTTCTGTTCTTTCCTCTTCAAGTGCCATGAACAGAGCTTCACCTGTTTCTTCTTCAGAATCCTCACCTGAGCTTTCTTCAGAAGAGCTGACATTCTTGGATATGAAGCTTTTCTTCTTGAAGTTATTCTTTCTAAAATTTTGTCTCTTCTTCCAGTCACCTTTTTCTTGGAGTGACCCTTCACCATTTTTAGTTTTCTCATGCATTGGGCATTTGGCTGCAAAATGACCGACTCCTCCACAATTGAAGCACTTGAATGGTAGCTTTCCTCTATATTTTCCTTTTCCCTTTGTGAGTTTCCGAACAAAATTTGCTTCTGTTTCATCCAGTGTCTCTTCATCCTCAGATTCATGTTCAGTTTTTATATTCTTATGTGCTTTAAAAGCAGCTTCTCTGTCTATAGGCTTAGTTTGTCCTATTCTCATTTCATATGCAGTCAAGGAACCATGCAGCTCATCCATGCTAAAATTGTTTAGATCTTTTGCCTCTTCTATTGCAGAAACTTTGGAGTTAAATCGTTTGTGAAGGGTTCTGAGAACCTTTTTCACAACAACTGCATCATCCATTTCTTCACCGAGTCCTCTGATTGCATTGATGATTCCATTGACTCTCAGCAAATAGGCCTCTATGTTCTCATCTTCCTTCATTTGTAATGCTTCGAACTGAGCTCGATGAGTTTGCAGCTTGGCTTCCTTGATCTTGTTGTCTCCTTCATGGATGCTCTTCAATTTATCCCACATATCTTTTGCTGATTTGTAGCTCATGACTCTTATCAATTCACTGTCTACAAGTCCACACATTATGGCATTCTTAGCTTTGGAGTTGTTCTCAAATTTTTTCTTCTCAGTAATATCTGTTGGAGGAGTAGTGGGTGTTGTGTATCCACTATCTACAGAATCCCAAATGTCATATCCCAATGCACTCAGATATGTTTGCATCCTGAGTTTCCAGAAAGTGTAATTAGTTCCATCAAACAAGGGAGCTTTGTTGGATGAGAATCCTTCACCGCCTGCCATTGTTTCTTCCAAGATCACCTTAGCTGATTAAGCTTGTTCAAGGAACCTTGCTCTGATACCAATTGATATTCACACAATGACACTGAGAGGGGGGGGTGAATCAGTGTAACTATTAATATTCAATATCTACAACATTTAAAAATGAAGCAAAGAGAACTTAACAACCAGAAAAGCAAATTGAACAATAGAGCACACCACAACACTCAATATACCGAGGTTCACCAATTTGGCTACTCCTCAAAAATGACTGCTTGGACTCCAATCCAAATCCAGTCTTTGCAAAATACCAATTTTACAAACACTTTACCAGCATCTACTGGAAGGAGCACCAACCCCTTAGTTTTCTACTGCAATAGATAGGAGCACCAACCCCTAGTACCAAGCACCAACTTGGACTGCAATTCTGATCAATTTAAAATGACATAAAAATGTCTTCACTTCATACACGACCCTGACTGGTCTGCAATTAACCAAACTCTGCACACTCTCACGGCTCTGCTAATTTCTCTCTTAGCTCTTTTCTAACCCTCTTTTCACAGCAATTTCCCTCTAACAGCAGCAAAAGAATTCTCTGCACGACTGTCCTTTTATACCCTCCTTTTCTCATCGGGACTCTTTGTCTTCTATAGCGTTTCAATCCTGCATGCAGTCGGATGACATTCTCGAGTTGTTCGAATTCTTTTCTCCTCTCCATAAGCGGCTGTTCGAATCCTTGCAAATACGTATTTTTTATACTTCTTTTAACCTTTTCGAATACTTTTTCGATTCTCCATATGTGATTCTTTGAATGCAGCAAATACGTCTGTTTTAATGTTTTTTAAATCCTGCATATTCGGCTGTTCGAATCCTTGCAATGCGGTTGTTCAAATGCTTTTTCGAACTTGCCTATACGACACTTCAAAAGCTTTTCAATCATGCAAATACAACTGTTCCAGTGCATGTTCGACACCTGTCAATGTGTAACTGCCGATCTGACTTCAGTTACTTTTTACGTAACTGGCTGCATGATTTTCTATATGCTTTTTCTGACACGTGTCACCTTGCATGTTCCTTCGGCTTTTACCCCCAAACTGTTACCTGTCACGATATCGCGACACTTTTTGTAGTCGTACCCTTCATGCCCTTGTTGTCATGAAATCGTGACCATTTTGGCTTTTGAAAGCTTTCCCACCGTTCATGTCATGAAATCGTGACACTTCAAACTTTTGCTGACGTCATCATTAATGTTGTCATGAAATCATGACACTTTCGGCTTCTCGAGGCTTCTCTTGCACCTTGTCACGAAATCGTGACACTTTCAACTTTTGTCGACGTCATCCTCAATGTTGTCGCGAAATCGTGACGCTTCTGGCTTCCAACGGCTTTTCTTTCACCCTGTCATGAAATCGTGACATTTTCAATTTTGCTGACGTCATCCTCAGCTTTGTCATGAAATCACGACGCTTTCGGCCTCCGTACAACTCTTGCTTCATGCAGTAGCGAAATCGCTACACCTTTGTGCCTTGTGCTTTCGATTTGCTTCAACTTTGAGTTCTGATCTTTTGACTGGTAGCGAAATCGCTACACCTTCACGTTGTGTATTTTGGACTTGTAGCAAAATCGCTACACCATTGTTGCCATGCATTTTAACTTGTAGCAAAATCGCTACACCTTTGTTGCCATTCATTTTAACATGCAGCGAAATCGCTACACCTTTGTTGCCGAGCATTCTCTCTCCTCTTCGGGTCGCGAAAACCCGACGTGTCGCGATATCGTGACACTTTTCGTTGCAAGCTCCTTTCCTCCATTTATGTCACGAAATCGTGACATCTTTTCACCTTGCTTCCTTCTCTGCCAACATGTCACGAAATCATGACAGTTTGCCTTGCGCCTTCTCTCTCCTCGGCCATGTCACGAAATCATGACAATTTTGCTTGCACCTTCTCTCTCCTTGGCCATGTCGCGAAATCACGACAATTTTGCTTGCACCTTCTCTCTCCTCGGCCATGTCGCGAAATCGCGACAATTTTTCTTGCATTTTCTCTCTCCTCGGTTATGTCACGAAATCGCGACAATTTTTCTTGCATTTTCTCTCTCCTCGGTTATGTCGCGAAATCGCGACAATTTTTCTTGCATTTTCTCTCTCCTCGGTTATGTCGCGAAATCGCGACAATTTTTCTTGCATTTTCTCTCTCCTCGGTTATGTCGCGAAATCGCGACAATTTTTCTTTCTGCCTTCGGACCTCTCAACCTGTCGCGATATCGCGACAGAAAACATGTCGCGATATCGCGACAGTTTTCTTACTTGTCTTTTTCTGCAAATTTTTGAATCTGGGTCACTTCTATTTTTTTGGAAATTCACTGTACTTGATCTGACTGACTTCAGAATTCTTGTCCATTGCTTCAACTGCATCAATTGTTGTCTGTGTTGACAACAATGACAATACTTTTGTTGTACCTTGTTCAACAAAATATTGCAAAGTTATTCACACATATTTCAAGATCCAAATTCTCTTCCTCCAAATCGCATAATTAATCACAACATTGAAATAATTCCTGGTTCTTCCCTTCCTAATGCTCCCATGTATAGACAATCTATTTTGCAAAATGAAGAAATAAAAAGGCAAATAGAAGATTTGTTGTCTAAGGGTTTCATTAAGGAAAGTACTTCTGCTTGTGCCTCACCTATTTTGTTGGTTCTAAAAAAAGATGGCACTTGGAGATTGTGCATTGATTTTCGTGCTTTGAACAGAATTTCTGTAAAGAATAGATATCCATTACCATGCATTGATGATTTATTAGATCAACTTCAAGGAGCTAAGTTCTTTTCAAAAATAGATCTCAAAAGTGGATATCATCAAGTGCGTATCCAAGCTGAGGATACATGGAAGACAACTTTTAATATGAAGATGGGCCTCTTTGAATGGTTGGTCATGCCTTTTGGTCTTACTAATGCTCCTGCAACCTTCATGAGGTTGATGAATGATGTATTTCGTGATGTACTTGACAAATTTGTAATAATATATCTTGATGATATATTGATTTTCTCAAAAACTTGGGAGGAACACCTTAGGCATATCCAACAAACCCTTGATCTTCTTGCGAAGAATCAATTATATGCCAATTCTTCCAAATGTTCTTTTGGCAATACTTCAGTTTCTTACCTTGGCTATGTGATTAGTGAAAGTGGAATTCAGGTAGATCCCATAAAAGTTGATGTTTTACTTAAGTGGTCCCCTCCTACAACTCTCACTGAGTTAAGGAGTTTTCTAGGACTTGCGAATTTTTATCGCAAGTTCATTCCTCAATATTCCACCCTTGCAGCTCCATTGCATTATCTCACTAAGTCCAAAATTCCATTTCATTGGGAGAAAATCCAAGAAGTTGCCTTTGAGAAACTCAAAAATAAACTTTGTGCAGCACCTGTGTTAACTTTACCCGACCTCTCTCAACCTTTTGAGATTGAAACGGATGCCTCTAAAGTTGCCTTAGGAGCTGTGCTCAAACAGAATGGTCATCCAGTTGCTTATCATTCAAAAACTTTTTATGCTACTAAGTTGAACTATTCTACATATGACAAGGAGTTGTATGCATTAGTTCAAGCTATTAAGTATTGGAGACATTATATTTTGGGAAAAGATACAGTAGTACACACTGATCATATGCCTCTCAAGTTTTTACAATCTCAAAGTAAAATTGAAGAATCAAGACATATGAAGTGGGCCTCTTACCTCCAACAATTTCATTTGGTGATCAAGTACAAAAAGGGGAAGAGTAATAATGTTGTTGATTGTTTGAGTAGGCCTCCAGCCGCTCTTGCCTTAACAATTATGTCCACTTCACACTTGGGATTTCAGACTTGGCCTAATCAGTATTCACAGGATCCTGATTTTGGGAAAATATTTGAGCAAGTGAGTAAGCCTTCTTCTTCCAATTTGCGTCCTTTCCAAGATTTCTACATCAAAGGACTTCTTTACAAATTGGACAAGGTTTGTGTTCCTTGTGAGCCTAGAGTGTCACTTCTTAAGGAAGCTCATTCTACACTTTATGGTGGTCACTTTGGGAAGCATAAAACACTTCATCATTTGCAAAGATTTTTCTATTGGCCTAAAATGCAGAGGGATGTATTGAGATTTCTCAAACAGTGTGCAGTTTGTTGTCACTCAAAACTAGCTAATAGGAAGTTTGGCTTAGGCATGCCTTTGCCCATTCCTTCCCATCCTTGGGAAAGCATTTCCATGGATTTGGTTAGTGGTTTTCCTATGATAGTGCGCCAACATGATTGTGTGTTCATGGTGGTTGACAGATTCAGTAAAATGGCTAAGTTTATTCCATGCCGCAAGACAAGTTCTGCATCAGAATTAGCCCAATTTTTCTTTGACAGCATTTGGCGTTCCTTTGGTCTACCTACCAGCATTATCTCGGATCGTGATTCATGCTTTATGGGTCACTTTTGGCGTTCTTTGTGGAAAATTTTGGGAGTTTCCCTTAAATTTTCCATCGCCTATCATCCGCAGTCAGATGGGCAGATTGAAGTGGTAAACCATACCCTTGTACAAAGTTTACGAATCTATCATCATGCTTCACCAGAAAAGTGGGACTTGAGTCTCACTCATATTGAGCATGCCTACAATAGGGCCCTACATTCTTCTACAGGTCATTCACCCTTTGAGGTTTGTATGGGATTTCAGCCCTTGGCACCTTATGAGTTACCTTTGTCTTTGCCTTCTCTTGTCACTTCACATCTTCAGAAGGAGCAAGACAAGGCGCACTCATTTGTTCAACATTTGCACAATCTGCAATCAAAGGTGGTTGAGATTTTGCAAAAGACACAGTAGCAAAAAAAAGGCCATGGATCAACATCGAATTCCTCATCCATTTCAGGTTGGTGACAAAGTTTTGTTGCATCTTGACAAGTGACATTTTTTTGATAAGACTCATAGTAAAATCAAACCAATTCACTTTGGGCCTTATACTATTCTTCAACAGGTGTCCGAGAATGCTTTCCACCTTGATCTTCCCGCACACTTGGGAATTCATTACGTCATCAATGTAGATCTTTTGAAGTTGTATTTTGACTCTACATTGGAGACAGCACCAGCTATCAGTCATCCTGTGGACGTGGTTCCTGATTCCCAGTTACCATTAGATTCTGATCAGATCTATGACACAAAGATTCGAAAGACTCGCTAGGGGTCTACCACCTCATATCTTGTGGCTTGGCGAGGACAGCTACCGCATCAGGCTCATTGGATTTCTTTTCATCAGATGTCCCGTGACTTTCCTACTCTTCTGAAAGCATTGGAGTCCAATGCTTCTATTGTGGGGAGGCATGATGAAGATTGATGTTAGATCTTTCATATGACCCCTCTAGTAGTTCCTAGCTAGGTTTGCATAGTTTATTTCTTGCAAATTAATAATTGTAAGTGAGTCTTGTTGTGGGTGATCCACAACACACCCCAAAATTGGGGACCCACCTTTTCGTTTGATATCCGGGTGTTGGCATTTCACTTTTCGTCTAATACTTCGTTTTGTCGTAGGTTTTGCAATTGTTGTCGGTTCTTGTAGGCAGTATTTTCTTGTCGACGATATTTTATTGTCGACAACTTTTTGTGTCAATAACATTTTATTGTCGACAACTTTTTGTGTCAACAACATTTTATTGTCGACAGCTTTTATTTGTTCATCTTTTGACAATCTTTTGTTGTTGATTTTTATGATTAATTCTGTGTTAGCATTCATGTGAGAGGTTAAAACAAAAGTAAAAAAATAAATAAAAAAATAATAAAATAATAAAGTCTATATATTATATTCTATAATATAATATATGTTATTTTAATAAAAAGAAAGAAACTTTTAAATGGAATTTCTTGAGGGAAGGCATGCTTCCTTCCTCGTAGCCTTTTGCCACAATATATATAATAATGTTTTATTATATGCATTAACTAATTCGTTTCTTATGCAAATTGGAGACCAACACGACATGTTCGTTGAGGTCTCAATGTGGACCCAGCGGTATATTTTGGACCAGGGTATAGGCACGGCCATAGGATGTCGTCCATGGGGCCAAAGATTGCTCGCGAGGATTTTTAGCCGATGAAATGTGGATGCGGCGTGCTTACAAACAGAGGATGTCAGTCTTCAATGGATAACTTGTCTGACATGCGGCATGTATACGCGGACGGCTCCATTGCAGGCTCACTAGCACTCACGACGAGCAATCATGCCTCGAGTATGACAGGAAGTAATGGTGAATGGCCATGTTAAGATAGTTTTAATTAACACCGCGAGATCACAGCAGGTTACCTAGAAGAAGGTGACATGTAGCATGAAGAATGCAAATGACAGTGAGAAGGCCACAGTAGAGTGGGTTACCGGACATGTGCTCGGGCCAATTGCAAACCCTAGACACGGAGTGACCTGGATAGGATGGACGAAGAGGTGTATGTGTACGAGTGAGGTCTACAGCGGGGTTTGTGAAATGGTCAGAGGTGGATTCTGCGCATTGCTATAGTTGTGCAGTGGATAGCAATGAAGATGCAACGTTCGTCCACTTGCTAACGCGGCGGATATAGGAGATAACATCTCTTCTACCGTGGACTGGTATGGATTCCATAGTGTGTGGACGAACTACAAATGAAAGTGCGTGGTTTATGTTATAAAGTAGTAGATATGGGCAAAATGAGGTGTTACGTGTCCGAAGCCCTATGGAAAGGGATGCATAAGGTGGCCCATAGTATTAAACGAAAATGGAAAAGCCGAATGGAAACAAATAAAACAAAAGAATTCTATTCTATATTAAGGCCCAAAATTTATATTATTTTATGAGGCAAATGGTTGAAACCAAGGTCAGAAAGAGGGATTTGTCGTGTTTTATTGGGTAAAATAAAACGGTTGAAAATATGTGGCCATGAGAAAAGAAACGCATGACATGGAGAATGCCAAGCAAATGGAAACTTAAACGAAACGGAAGGCTGCGAACAACATTGGAAATGAAATGAAGAGTTGGAAAACCAATGAAAGGGCGTATTGAAAATTTTAAATGGGTTTCTTGGAGGAGCACCGAAGGGAGGCAGATGAAGGGAACGGAAATGGTGGCATGGCCAAACGGGAACTTTGGGCATGGCCACATTTGTAAAACAGGGATTTTAATTTGAATGTGAAAGCTTCTCTTCAGAAATTTCAGGCCTTGTTAGCAAGAAAGAATGAGAAATTTTCTGCATGCTTTATTTTAATTGTTCCATTTTTCTCCTTTCAGATTTCAGATTTGTATGTGAAATTGATGCCATTATTTTGGGTTATTTCATGTGAATGTCTGCAATCTGGAAATTATTTAGAACTCTAGGAGCCAGCACCTAGTTTACTTTGATTGTGTTTATTTTGCAGGTCAGATAAGCTAGGTTGCATGTACGAAACTCTCACGTATTCGGTTTTGCAAGACGGGGTGCTATCAAACTGAAGGAGCTTTTGCATTGCTGTGTTTTCAGAAATTATTTTGATGCAAACTTTAATTTTCTGTTTCCAAAAATTTTAATTTCAGATTTTTTTTCCTATTTCAGACATTAAAATAAACATTAAAAAAATTTCAAAATCTAAAAATTATTTCACCATGGCGGAGATTATAATTCATACTTCCAATACACACTTTGAAATTTCATTTTCGGAGTTGTTTAGTATTTTTAAAAATTCATCGAAGTTGTTGTTTTGTTACAGATTTTAAAATCCGAAAATAGAAATTTTCCATTTTAAGGTCAAATTTCATTTTTCCAGTTTTGTTTTGCATTCATGAGCCTATGATGACATTCCATTCATGGAAGTTCCAATTTCATTGAAGGGGTTATGTTTTACGACATTTTCACAAATTTCCATTTTGGGCCTAAAATTACCCTTTTTTCATAAAAATTCCAATTTTACGAAAGAGGGATAATTTGAATACTACATTGAAATTCTTTTCCTTAAAGCACTTAATTGTTCATCTTGATGAAAATTTTATTTCATTTAAGAGGGATAAGTTAAAGTGACATTTTGAAGTTACATTTGGAGATCCTATTCATCATTGAGGATTTAATGCAAGATAAAATCTATCTTAAAACCATCAAGATAAAAGGAATTAAAGAATTACATCGTGGTCATATGAGGGCCAACTCACATTTACTTTATCAGGGTTCAATGAACAATCATTAAATTTTCATAGTAAAAATAAACCAACAGTGCCCCTTGTTTACAGTTACTTGCAATCACTAAGGTGTTCCAAGCATTTAAATTGAATATCTTTATTTGATGCACATAGGCAAATGCTAATATAACAAGAACCTTGGATAAGTTGTTTGTTTAACTTCTTTGCAAGAGGGGATTTGGAACCCGAATCCTACCGGAGAGTGTGCTTTCACAATTGGGTGAAAACACCACTCAACAAGTCTCCTTCTCACATGCACTTGTGGGCACTAGTTATCTTCTAGTTGTCGTTTAGAGTGTTAGTTAGTAAGTGTGAACTCAAAGTAGGAAGTGTGTACTTCAAGATAGCTAAAATGGATCTTATAGTTAGCATTATTCCTTTTCTCTTAACTTAGAAGTTACGTGCATTCTCCCTTGCACTTTTGTAGCTTATGGTTAAGCATATTAGATCAAATCCATGATTTGATGGGTTTGGTTATGTATTTTGGGCCATTAGTGCCTATAAATTGAATTGTAAATAATAGAACACTTAGTTGGATTTTCAATCCTTTTCAATGCTCCAACTATAGTTACTCCTCATGAAATATGTTAAAAGGATCATAACATATTTTTGTCAAAACAATAATGATTCATTGTGATATATGACTTCTTGGGGGTGGTTTTAATACTATTCTATCTCATTTGTAAAAGAAGGGTGTCATTCTAGGATGGTCTAAATCAATACAAGATTTTTCTTCATTTGGCAATTCAAATGGTCTTTGGGATGTTAGTTATTCAAGATTTCAGTATACATGGGGTAATAGATGCCTTGGGTAAACTCATATAGCAAAAATATTGGATAGATTTTTGTTGTCCAATATATGGTTGCAAATAAAGTATACAATCTTTGTAGATATTTTATTGCGATCTAGATTAGATAACAAAATCATTGTTTTGACTTGTGATTTATCCAATAATGGTCATCAAAAGCTATTTTGCTTCTATTCCATGTGGCTCTAAGACCTTTATTTTCTTTAGATGGTTATGTTATGGTGGTGTGAATCAAAATTTGAAGGATTATGTATGTATAGGTTTGTTTGAAAGATGAAATATTTAAAGGAGCAAATGAAGATTTGGAATGCCAAATATTTTGGTAATATTTTTAAAGAAAAGAAATAAATTAAATCCAACCTCAAAATTTTACAAGAATAGGAACTAATGGAATGGACCAAGATTATTATGTGAAAAAAAATAGTTACTTTTTTATTATCATAATGCATTGAAAAGGAGTCATATTGGTAACAAAAATCTAGGGAGAAATGGTTCGAGGAAGATAGAAATACAAAAAATTTCATGCTACGACAAAATCAAATTTTTATTTTTGTCACATAAAAAATGTTTTAATTCCATATGGAAGAAAGATTGACAAAAAAGAAGATATAAGGAAGGAAGCAAATAATTATTTCAAAATATTTTGTCAAATACTAGGCAAGATTAGAAGACACAAGATAAACATTTGTAAAATATTCCATCAATTATCAGATATAGATAGAATGTAAGATTGGTGAAGAAGATATCCATGGAGGAGCTACATGAAGTAGTTTTCACTTTCCATTATAACAAGGCACTTAGCCTCGATTAATTTTATGCAATTTTATTTCAAATTTTTTGAGATTTATTGAAGAGTGATATATTAGTTGTGATTGAACAGACAAAAATCAAAGGTATTAAAGCTGCAAAAAATGGTCCCTTCCTATATCTTCTTCAATTTGTTGATGATATTTTCTTTTGGGTCATCCCTTAGTCAGTGAGGCCATGTATTTTAAATAAATATTATCATGCTATGAGAAGGACACTAGACAATTGGTTAATACTATAAAATCTATAATTTTTCATTAACATTGACCTAGATTTACAAAAAATTATTGTGAATATTTTAGGGTTTAAAATTAAACAAATTTCATCAACCTACTTGGGTATTCCTTTGTATCATAAAGGAAATGAAAAGGATTTTTGAGTATCTTTTTTGGATCAAATGAAAGTGCGTTTAGTAGGTTGGAAAGGTAAGTTTTTAACCATGGTAGAAAGACTACAACTCATAAAGGATATATTGCAATCCATCCCTACTTATATGATGTCACTTTCAATATTTCTAGTAGGTATGACACTAGAAATTGATAAAATTTAAAGATACTTTCTTTGAAAAGGTTATGATAAAAAATTTAGGTTTATAATTTGTAAGTGGGATAGGGTTTGCAAAGGATAAACTATTGGAGGAGCATGCTTGTAGAATTATAGGATTACGAGTTTGGCATTAGAAGCAAATCTTGGGTGGAGATTATTCAAAGATCAAGGAAAGAATTAGGTAAAAATATTACTTCAAAAATATATAGTTTCTCTTGATGTAATCAAATTAATTAGGAAAATAAATCTACCTAGAGGATAATAAACATGGAACTTAATATCATATAGTTTGTAATTGATAAAGAAATATATTAGATGGTTAGTTATTGAGGGAAATTTTAAATTTTTTTAGTATGATGCTTGGTTGAAGCCTTATCCTCTTATATCCGACTCAAAATGGCAATAATTGGCTTAAGCATGCCTAGCTTGTAAAGTTCCAAAGGTCTAAAACAATATTAATATGAGAAACAAATCCAAATCATGGATATATTTTATCAACCTATTTGAAGGAGAGAAACTCAAAAAAATTGCAAATGAACTTTCAAATATGCTTCAAGAGTTTTATTTTCCAATTTTTACAAGAAATGATGATTTGGTTTACAATCTATCAAAATATGATGGATACTCAGTCAAGTTGAGATATGAAGATTTACAACAATCATAATTATCTATTTCCAAATATTTTCCTTGGAAGAATGTTTATTCATTGGAGGATCTCCATAAGGCCTCAACATTCCTTTGATTAGTAATTCAAAGTAAAATGCTTATAAGAGAGAGACTAAAAATAAGGGGATATCATGTATATTTTAGATGTGCCTTGTGTGAGAAGGATTTAGAAATATTAGACCATTTACTTATTCATTATATCTTTGCTCACACCATTTGGGATTAATTTTTTAAAATATAAAAATATATTAGATAGCTCCATCAACATTGAAAGAATTAATGAAATTTTGGATTAATTATTTCAAATCTAAAGCATTATGTATTATGTGGAAGAATGGACTTTCCATTATTTGTTGAAATTTATGGTTTGAAAGGAATAATATAATTTTTAAAAATAAATTTTAAAATCATGCCCAAGTTTGGAATCACATTATTGCCTCTATTGTAGAATGTCTACAAATATGATGCTCATCATAGGTAATCTCAAGTGCAGAAAAAGGGGTGGCAATAACTTGGTTACAGGATTTGAACGTACGTGGAAGAGTCATTTGTAATATTGGAATTCAAACACAAGATCTACTTTGCTCTAGGGTAAGATAGAAATGTCCAAAATTTGGGTTTATAAAACTTAAATTTGATGGTTCTTCTAAAGGAAATTAAGGAAAATGTGGTGGAGGTAATGTTTCTAGAAATAATAAAGGAAAATTTCTTCTCACTCAAGATCATGTAGAACTTCAACTAACAACTATGCACAGGCTAGACACTTCTTACAAGGATTAAAGTTGCAATAGAAAAATGATGGAAATGTATTTCAATTAAGGGAGATTCACAAATTATCATCAATTCCCGTTGGTCTAAAAATCCACCTATGGTTAACATGTGCATGCAAAGACCTTGACCAACATTGAAAGACCTAGTAGCTGCAAGGATTTAAAGGCTAATCTTTGAAGCAAGATGGTTCCTTCAAGTAATAACTATACTAATCCTAAAATCATGGGGAAAAAGGATGCTAAAAGAAGTAAAAGGAGTTGAATCTAGAACTTATAATGGTGCATATGAAGCCACATAAAAATACATGCAATGTGAAGATTTTATGCAAATAAGAAATCTATCGAACTGCCTAACAAACCAACTAGTTTTGACTACAAAGCATTCATTCATACATTTTAAAGCTATCAAATTGCAAATTCTATAATAGGGAACGAACATATTCATAAATATAGACAATAGAATTAATACTATGATCATTCACTTAGCAAATATTAGAAATAAACAACCATTCATATATACATGTTTTGCAATGATGTTAAACCAGAGGCCAAACAACAATCCTTTTTGCATTTATTGAAATGCAATACACTTTCATACATACAAATTATAAAATATTAAGATCCAACCCTTTGAACTTGATACATTCAAGTATATATAGCCTTTTACAATATTTGTTTTATTGAGGCATCATTACTCTAAGTGTGGATTGCATTCTATCAGAAGCCTTGTCAACCTGTACAAGTGCTCAATAAGATGCTTGTTGTAACCAATTGGTTATGGCTTGTTGACATGGTAGGGATCTACTTCATTTGGAGAAGTAGTGGCCTTTATTGTTTGTATTTGGTTCATTGATCCTTCTAATTTTTTTTTTGATCCACCATTAGCATCTATACAAGTGCATCAATAGTGGGGTAGAAGCACCTATTATTTGACTAGTTATCTTATCTATCTAGAGTTGATGATGGTGACTACCCTCATGTAATTTAATTATTTTTGGATACTAACCTTTGCATTATGACTACCTCTGCTCGCATGTCGAATGCTAGTAGAATTTCAATGAAGGAAAAGCTCTTTTATAGGTCTTTTATCTTGATGAAACTTTGATACCCAAACCCTTGAGTCCCAGGTGCAAGATTTTCATTCATCATTAGATTTAGCAGAATATGACCTATTGCCCTTTTCCACTTGATGGATTGTTGGCACTTATTTTATACAAGGGTAGGTACATCATTTTTGATAGGCTCCACACTCGGATTATTTTTTATCTTGCCTTCTACCTATCAACGAGTTTCATGTACCTATTTTGACCTTCACTAGGTACCATTTTTTGGTAGCTCAAGTACTTAGTGAAATGATGACTTTCATCTCTTGAGTATTGTTAGATGATAAACTATTTGGTACTTAATCTTGTTTTTGTGTAGAATTTATTGCACCTCCATGAATTCATCTATTTTTGCTCATTTTGATAGGTGATGGGTTTTTGTACCCTTGCTTCCTCACTATAGGGGAAAAATGTTCGACACTTTTGGGACTCAGCCAAAATTCATCTTCTTTTTCTCACCTTGATACCAAAATTTTGGGGTATGTTTGTTAAGTGATTTGGTACGCAGTCTTTGGCAGCTTGAAAAATTGGTTTATTTTGCTCCCACTTTACCTTATTGTGTTGGGATACTAACGTTTGGTACCCTATTGTTGTGTGGTCTAGTACATAACCTATGACAAGTTTAATACTTGGTGGATTTTACGCTTCATTCTCTGGTGGTCGACGAGTTTTTGGTACCCATCAACTCCTCTCCTTAGTTCAAAATTATCATTAGCATTCAAACTTTATAAAATTTTATCTTTGATTTGGCCAAGATATGGATATCTGGTACCTATCGACTACTTAGTTGGGTACATATTTTTCATAAAGTTCTAAACTTAGCTAGATTTTGCTTATTTTGGTACTACAAGCCATTGGTTTACATATTTTTTGTACCCATATCTTGCTAGGTAGGGTATAGATTTTTTATGGTTCTTAGACTTAGCCAAATTCTCATTCCTTTGGTTCTCACAAATATTGGGTGATAGATATGTTGTACCCATTTGCTACTTGGTTTGGTAAAAATTATCCGATGGCTTCCTGATTTAGCCGATTTTAGCTTTGTTTTTTATCATTTGATGGGTTATTTGCACTTGTCCATTTCTGATAAGGGGTCAATGCTTCCATTATCATATGTACTTAGCCAAAATTTATTTCATATATCTTCCGCCCAATAGTAAGGTATTGGGAATCTGCCCTTAGCATGCCTAGGCATACATACCCAGCCTCCTTCAAATCCAATTATTTGAGCCTCTAATATGATCATTTGTACTTACCACAAAAGTGCATGTGCGTAATTCTCAAAAGCATTCACATTCTTGGTGACTCACATGGGCTTTTTCTTAGTAGAAAATGAGAACCCAGTCTGATTTTGACTGTGTTGCAGAAAGAAAGAAATGGGATGCTCACATTGATATATGTAGACTGACATAAATGAAGTGCCAAAAGAGGTAAAAGGATACTATATAGGACATTATTATTTCATAAAACAAAACACATGTGAAGAAAAGAGGAAATAAAATACTGATAGTGACACATATGGTAGAGTTTGTGGTAACTTTTACATGCGGTAATATTAAGAGAAATGGAAAATAAGAAGCAAAAATGGTGTATGGGGATACTTGGAGAAGTAGAGATTCAAAAAATGGAGTTTGTGGAATAATTTATAGACACAGATATGGATAAAAATAAAAAAAGAGAAAAATAAATGATATATAGGGTACCCAAAAAATGGGACACCCCCACAAAATTGCACTTCACTACAAAAACATGACCACAACTAATTTCTACTTCAAGTCTAGGCTATATTCCTTAAGAAATCACCATTCTTTTGTTGTCTACCCCTTTACCCTTTACTCACTTCTTGATCCAGTTGCATAAGAAATCCTCTATTTTATAGCTCCTCTCTATCTCTTTTGGGCTTATTTTCAGCATTTGAGATTATTATTTTGGATGTAGGTAATTGTTGAGGTTTTATATAGAGGTGATTCCTAAAATGAGCAAGGTGCAGTGACAGTATTTTCATTGTTGTCAACACACTCATATAGACAGGTTGATGCAGTGGATAGTTATTCAGAGGTTTTTCAGAGTATGTAGTATGTACAGTGATGTTCAATGCTTATGAGTATGTTTTTGATGTTCGGGTGAAGTTGTTACAGGTTGTTCGTGCAAATTTGCAAAAAAACATCGTTAGGAAGTTGTCAAAAAATTGCAAAAGTTGTCACGGGTGTAGTTGGATAGGATGGATCAGTTTGGAACATGCCAGCATGTCAGGAAACATTCTAGAACAGCATTGGAGGTGTCAGCACAGTGTTTGGATTGATCGGTGATGTTTTCAGTATCTTGGCGGATGATTTGGCAAGTGGTTGTACAAGCCGAAAAAGGGCAGTTTTATTAGAAGCACTGCGAGCAAACCGAGAAGAATTTGATAGTGAAATTCAAACTAGAGGTGGTAATTATCTTCAAGAATATTTTTTCCAAATTTCCACCAAAACGGAGAAACGAGGCGAATGTTACAAGCATTGAAAGACTCACAAAAACACTCTTTTTGGAAAAAGTGTGTCAACAAAATTTTTTGTGGAGGTTGTACAGGTGAACCATAAGGAGTTATGTAGCAATATTTATACTGGATTTATTCAGCATTTCAACGATTCTACATTTAAAATTTCAAAGAAAAAAGAGTTACGAGGTGAGAGTTATGATTGTTGCAAAAATGGTACAGGTCAGTTTTATGTCAATTTGTTCCACTTGTGCAAAATCCTTCAGTTGGTCGTTTTGACCTTGCAGAGTTGCCAGAGTTTTGGTTTCAGTGTTGTTACACCTTCAAGGAATAAAATAGATCATATTTCATTTTTATTTTGAGGTGTCACATGGCTCCGAAGTAAGAGAACGAGTAAGGTGTCAATTATTTGCATGTGACATGTTTGACGAAATGCCTTCTCAAAATAAAAAAAAGGAAGTTATATTTTTTTAAGAAGCTTCATTAAAGAAAATATTTTTAAAATTAAAAAGGGAAAAAGAATTCAAGTGTGTGCTTTTTAAGTGACAAGGGATTTTATTTAAAAGTGGGGACTTTATTTTGTGAAGAGAGAAGTGTGTGTGGAGAAAAATAAAGAGTGAAAATCCATGATTTTGGAGAGTGGTGAAAAACGTCACTTCAATATTTTGGGGATAACTTTCTCATAGATATCCATTTTGGTTAAAATTTTTAAAGGAGTTCACAGACAAAGTGCCACACAATACCCAGAAAGTGTTTAGCAAATGGCAAAACTAGCTAAGAGAACAATCAGTTTTTTTGTGAGAAGAGAAGATTCAAATTCTGAGTAATGCAGAGAGAGGGATGTTATACTGGGTGAAATAGAAAGTTTTATATTTTGAGCTTACAAACCATAGAGGGTTCTGGTTTTAGTGAATACATTCATATATGTCATTTTATTATCAATATCAAAATCAAGTGGGTTCTTGGTAAAGGGGTTGGTGCTCCTTTTTGTTGGTGCAGATAAATCAGGGGTTGGTGCTCCTTTCTGTTGGTGCAGATAAATCAGGGGTTGCTGTTCCTTCCAGTGGGTCTTTGGTAAATTGATTGTAAAGTTGGTGCTTTGCAAAGGCTGGATTTGGATGGGAGTCCAAAAATTCATTTTCGAGGATGTATCCAAATCGATGAACCTCGGTACATCTTGTGTTGTGTGATGTTCTCTTGTTATACTTTCTTTATTTGGTTTTATGTTTTCATTGTTTTAGCTTTGAGTGTTGAATATTTAAGTTTTAAAGAGCTACACTGATTCACCCCCCTCTCAATGACCCCCCCTCTTAGTGTCATTGTGAGACTAACAAAACTAATTGCTACTTCAAGTCCAGGCTATATTCCTTAAGAAATCACCATTCTTTTGTTGTCTACCCCTTTACACTTTCCTCACTTCTTGATCTAGTTGCATAAGAACTCCTCCATTTTGTAGCTCCTCTCTATCTTTTTTGGTCTTATTCTCAGCATTTGAGAGTATTATTTTAGATGTAGGTAATTTTTGAGGTTTTATATATAGGTAAGTCCTAAAATTTACCTATTCCAACTAACAATTGCATCATGACTACTACTTGGATATCTTGCATGAGTCTAGCACTTTTGTGTCTTGGTAGATCTTGCTCATCAACCTTGATTTCTAACAACTACACTATTCTATACTTTGCTTATATCATTCTTCCTAACAATATATGCTATGGGTACCATATGGTATATTTTTTAGTTTTGCTCGTGTCATCTCCACATATTTTTTATCTTGATGTGATTCATTGGGTTGTTGAGTCATAATTGCTAAAAATACTATAGTACAACTATAAAAGTGTAAAATTATTGTAATATCCAAAACTATTATTTTACCCTCATTATTGTTCATCCTCACCATTTGGAGAATTCTCTAGGTATTCCTGTTGTTGTGACCACTCCTTTGAGTTAGCATCATATGGTTCGGATTGATGAGTAGTGGATTGAGTTCTATGGATATAAAACACTTTGCACATTTCATTCCAAGCTTCCATAGAGGGTACCAAAATCATTTTAATCTTGGCCAAAATATTTTTAAGTCTACAATGGTTCCTATAAGAGGAGTGAGCTATTTCCTCTAATTTGGCTAGGAGGTGAGAGATTTTGAAGAATATTGTGAAATATTGGTCTAGCACCAGTGATTTTGATAGTGTCTCAACCTCTCTTTCATCCTAGATTTGTTGATCCAATAGCTTGACGATCTCTTCATCCATAGAAATGCACCTATTGCTATTCCAAAAACCTAGGGAACCAAGAGCCTTGATTTCTATGCTAATATTACTCATATCTTCATATTATTTTCTAAGAAGACCATAGAGTTCTTCTCCTTCATAGATTAGCTTAACTACATGATATATCTAATGAGCTATGAGTTTGCTTTCCTCTATATATCTTTTAGACTATTGTTCAATATGAGGGTACTTTTCTATATTCCTCATGATTTTTGAATATATATGCTTTTGAGATTTTGGTCATTAGGTCCTTGGCACCACTAAATTATTTTGTAGCCTCTCAAGATAGCTAGGAAATTTCTTGTACCTTTTCCATGAAAGGAGGGAATTTCTGAAGAGTCACCTCTTTAATATTATACCAGTAATGGCTCCTAATTTGTTTGAGTCAATCTATTGAGATTTTTTGGCCATGAGGCTTCTCTTTCTCTTAAAGTAGTTCATATTGAATGGTGATTAGTACATCCTATTGATGTTGCAATTGAGTCTTAAGATCAAGAAGTGATAAAATTTGTTGCTGCATTGTCCCCTATGCTATTTGCAAATTTTCCTCTAAATATTTGATTCCTTGATCTCTCATCTATAATTTCTTTTCAAAGGGGGCTTTATCAAGGATTATTTTGAGTTCTTTAATTTTATTTTTTAGGGCATCTTGCTATATCTTTTCCTTGGCTTCACTTCTTATGCTTCATTTATTTTCTTGATGGTCTTTAGGTCCTTATCTATCTTTCTTGTCTGTAGATATAGTGTTTGCCTTAGTATGGATAGTTGGGAGTATTTATACCTTGGATATCTTTGATATGTCATGGGTTTATGCTTATAACTACTAATATTTTGGTTAAACTTTTGAGACTACCTTCTTGAACTTAGGTTGAACAATCACTTTTATTATTTTCCCTTTGATTGAATTCAATGTATCATAGGTTAGAGTGATTGATTCTTCCTCATTTTCTTGCAACTACTATTGTTGTTCTTCCTCCATCCATTTTTCCTAGTTGTCCTCCATGTTTTGGATCATGGAGAAGACTTCTAGAATTGGTTCTTCAGTGATGGTGGAAGGAAGGGAGTGGCTATAAAAGCAAGCATAGGTGTAAGCGGGTAATATGCCATTACTTTTATCAAAGTAAAGTTACCTTTTACCTCCTAGTGCTTATGACTCATGGATGGAGAGGTGGAGGATGGTGGTTGTGTTAGTGGTAATGGAGGAGTGGATGATGGTGCTTGCATGTGAACTGATGGAGGCTATGATGGTGTTGCTAATGGGTGATAGTACATGGATGAGATAATTTCTAAAGAGGAAGAGAATTAAGGGTATTGCAGAGGGGGATTAGGAAATATACCTTATACTTACACTTCTCGCTTCATCTCCTCCATTTGTGTAGTTACCATTTCATCCTTTTCAATATCTTGTTTCAATTGTTACCTCTTGATTGTGGCTTTTTTTGATTCTTATTGCAGCCACTACATTTTGGCCATAGCTCTTTTTGTATTGGAGCTCCCAAGACTTGAGTGATAATTTCATATTTTTCTCATTTTAGGGCCTTGTTTTGGTGACCCATGTGATGCTAATGATTGTGCTCTAGAAGTTCTAGTACTTGATATTTTGGTGTATACTATTGGCTGCACCTCCTGATATTTTATAATATGTTATTCTATAACTCATTGGGGTGAATTTAGGGATTCTTTTTCAAATTATACATTACTAATAACAAGGTGTGCTTATGATTGCAGCTAATTTTCCATATCTTCATACTCTTCTTCTTCATCTTCATCACATTATGACAATATTTTTACCTTTGGGTAGATTTCCTTTTTATTATCTTTGGTCTAGTTGATATATTTCTTGTTACATTATAAAATTATGTCTTTGTTCAATGTATCAGGGAAGAATTTATTGATTAGATCATGTTTGCATTGTGAGATCCACCATTCTTCTATTTTATGTTCTTTCCAACATTTTTCTTTTCTAATGTTTTCAATTAGGCTTGGGATGATCCATTGGTCCAATTTTCTTTTTAGGTCAAAACCTAGTTAAAAGCATAACAATCTCTCTATGGTGGTTTTACTTGCATCGCTATAAATTTGAACGATGTTTCTTAGTATTTTTCCAAGTTCTTAAACATCTTGATATTTGTATTTGACACATGTTCAAATGGAGGCACCTTGTTATTTATTTCAAATAGTTTTACCTTAAAAATACCATCTGGATTATAGTGCCACATGTGGGGCACTTTTGGTAATTGCAAGGCCACCAAATTTTCTTCTAGGACCTGATATTGATTTGATTCCCACTTTGTCATGGTGATGCATTCAAAATTTATGGGAAGCCTAAGAATCATGGTCTTCTTGACTCATAGGCCGAAGTGCTGGTCCATCACATATATCCATCTACAAAATTATAGTTTGAAAAACTAGTTTGTGTAACCACCAAAAATGACTCACACCTAATGCGATCTATTGTAATTGATAAAAGATAACAAATGAACATGCACCAATTGACAACAAAAAGGAAACAAAATGCAAGAATATTTATTAATTCCAAATTGAGTCAAGTTACATATTCGTCCCTCTTAGGGATACCCATTTTGATACTTCAATTACAATAGTGTCTAATACCTCTCAAGGGTAGATGTGAATCAAATGCCTTCTAGGGTGACATGAATTTCTCTAGGGTGTCGATGACCATCTTATCCATGCTTAGAGGTATTTGCTTCCTTGCATCCCAAAACCTTGTTAGTCCTGTGTGCAATAAACAACAAGAAACATTAAAAATAGCCTCTCTTGATGAGGCTTTAAAAAGATATTTCACAAAAATATGTCATAAAAAGCATGTAATCAAAAATATGGTAAACCTATATTAGTCATGAAATGTTTTCATAAAACATGTGTAAGAAAGCAAATACTATCTATCTATTGGGTTAGTTTATCAAATAGAAATCATGAACACATGAAATAACTCACAATTGCACTAATTACCATATTGACAAAATAAATGTAAATCTACTTTAAATGCTTAATTCCACCGGTCATGTATCTCTAAAATGTTAATAAAACCTATGCTAAGCATAATATGATCTAATAAACTAATCTATAGGAAAGAGCACAAGGGGATATATAGCCATTTTCTCATCGCGGGTCTGATGTGCAGTCAACACTATTCATCACGACTAACAACCACGACAGAGCTCTGAGTAAACTTGCCCTCATAATTAGGGCTTTATCTCTAATCCAACTTACTAAATTGATGGTCAAGGGTTACCTCTATGTACTCTGATAGGTTTGGCAATTGAATTGTTCATATTGTGCACCAATTACATGGATTTGCGTTTCTTGGCTCTCCTAGGCTCTTAGGGCTTCCATGGCAATTTGATATCCAATTGGGTAGTAAAAGTGTCCCTCTCAATGCATGTAGTTGCTTATGCAATTTTACAGGGCTTCACTACTCAATTGACTATGCTTCTCTCTAGACGTATCTGCAATTCGAAGGGGGATATTATAGCAATTGCCCAGGGATAGGGGTGGCTTCCTCATGAAGCCAAGATCAAGATTGGTCAGTTGAGCCAGTTGTATGGAAGGATCCAGAACCTTCCTCACTCAAACCGCTCCAATATGCAACCAATTTACTGTTACAACCAAATTTTGGGTCATATGAAGGCCAACTAATTCTGAGTGCTGATTGCGACTGACATGCGTGGTGAGCACTACTAACTGTGGGTGTCAACAATGACTAGTACTGACTAGGAAAATATACCCAAATGAGTGGTAAAAACCACTACTATACCTTGGATTTTTCCAAAGGTCTTCCATATGGTCTTATAGCATGTCCCATATGAGTAGTCACCTCAGCATGATGTGTTTTAGGTGTCTATAGTTTGTAATGTAGTATGCCAACAAATATGGATATCCTGGGAAACCATAGAGCTTATTAATGGTCCCCTCCTCTAGGAAGAACCAATCTCCTAATTATTGTATGTTTCCCCTTAATATGTCAACAATATCTAGTATAAGGAAAGGGTAATTTCCATATATTACCACAAGGGTTGGTCCCAAAATTACTTGTTAAACTCCAAGTATGAGCAACTATCTCTTTGTACATGAGTCTAGTCCACCACAAGAAGGACCTTACGCCTTTCATCATCCTTTTTCAATTTTATGTTGTGATATTCTGGGGTCATGTGAAATAGCATAATCTAGGCAAGATACGATACATATAATTATGGTATTCTTCATTCTTCATGGAAACAAATTGTTCATGCATACTCCTTGTCAAAAATTTAATTCAGTCAAATATGACTAGTGGATGTACCCCTTGTTTTTCATAGTTGTGGATATCCATATAAAAATTGGCTAATCCCAACTAGTAGGGATATATTAACGAATATATTATCAGTCCTACCACGACCACCAACATGGAAAAAATTGGTTATGCATGAGGTTCAAATTATCCCAACTTTATTGGCTTCAATATATAATTTTCTAGTATTTTTTTAATTAGGCCATCAAACCACTTTTTAGTTGTTGATTTATTCAGATATGTTATTTGCTTGTCTCGTATGATTCTCTTTAGATTGACCCCTAGGACATCATCTACTATGAAATACTTGGTTATAAATTCCTTTGATCTAGTAAATAGTCATTCTGACCTTGAGTTGTAGACTACAATAATATTTGGATCATAACATTTTACCACTACTTGCACCAAATCTAGACATGGGTGGGCTGGTGTAGGCATGACTCTACTTAGCCTTGAATTCCATACTATACCATATAGCTGATTAAAAAAAAAAAAAAATCCCTTTAAATTTTGACTCCCATTGAAAATCCTTTTGCTTTGAATTCACTATAATCACATGGTTGTGTATGTCTTCCATTGTATCTTGGATTTCATTAGATGTCTTTTGTACAAATTCACTCTATTTTTTGTAGGTCATATCCTCAAATTTTCATTCTAGCTTTCTATAATCATTCTCTTTAAATTGCAAGGCTCTCATCTCCCCTTAAAACAAGGATTACAATAGAATTGTGTAGCTTGGGTTCAAGTAGTATTTATAATTTTTAATTGTAAGATCAACAGGCATAAGATCATTATTTTTTTCATGCAAAATATTACACATGCAATTAGAAATATGTTCAAGAATGGATAATTCTACAAAGTATTTTGACACATGCTCTTGAGAGGTGTAGTGTTACCCATGACTTGGTAGGTAGCATCATCTTGGTTCATTAGTGGAGGCACTTTTAGCGTAACTACTTCTGATATCTATAGCAAGGTATTTTGTACATGTTTAACGCCTTACAAGGTACCAAATATATAGCAATAACTGGACTTAGTTGAATTGTGCTTTCTTCTTGGTGAAAGGTTTCTTATACCATCCCACTTTTCTTCGTGGTACCAAATATCTAGTGGGGACTAAACTTGGCTTTTTTTCTTTAGCTAAAATGTTGGTTGATGGATTTTTTGTACCCATACACTACCACATGAAGTACAAGATTTTTGATAGCCTCCTGACTTAAACAAATATTGTTCCTACTCCAACTTGATGATGGATATCTGGTACCTACCAATTGCTCTTGGGGGGGCACAATCTATGATAGTTTTGACACTCAAACATTTTCCTAGATATTTTTGCCACTTTCCACCAGATGATAGGTTTTATATACCCATTCGTTGCTATTCTAGGTACAATATTTTCATCATCAATTTCCATTGTTGCTTGGTCATGGATTCTAGGTACTCGTATACTGCTTAAGGGGGTACAAAAATTCTAGTAGAATTTGGAATTAGCTAGTTTCATATTTCATTCCTCACATCATGTCGGTACTTAGAGGCCCGTTAGTTAGAAACCTAGAGTCAAAAAATCTAGCATTATCCATACTTGCAAGTGGGTGAGTGTCAAAAATTGCCCACCAATATCCTTATGTTAATTAGGCCTTTTAGTACAGATGCATATGTACACAAGGTTTATTTACATATGTACAAGTGTGAGCCTTTTTCTCCTTAGGTATAGTGCTTCAAGTATTAGCCATTTACCAAAATCAACAACACTCGACTACCCATATCTCATTATTCAAATGCATTTATGTCCTCTTATGCTCTATGAGATATGGCCTAGACCACATGGAGTCAAAATTTTCATGAGATATCTACTTGGATCGATCCACATCCCATTTTAGCACTAAATCACCCTTTTTGAATACTTTAGGTGTGACTCTCTTGTCAAACCAATGTTTTATATTTATCTAGTGATGATAGAGGTTGTTGTATGCTTGATCATGCTTTTATTCAAACTGAATCAATTCTACCATCCTATTTTCCATTGGCTAAAACTTTTCTACATCCATTTTATTAATAAAAATGAGTGCTAGAAGCTCCAGATTGATGGGCAACACTTCTTTATTTGCATATACCAAAGTATACAACGATGTATTGAAGGAATTCTCAGTTGTAATTTTGTCTACCCATAGTGCTTTATCAAGCAGTAGGTGCTAGCTTCTAGGGTTGCTCTCAATACTGCACTTGATTATCTTCAATAAATTCTTGTTGGTAGATTTTGCAAGATCATTCTCCTAGTGTAATAATTGGAAGATGCATTCCAATATATGACATACCTTCTTGAAAAATAAATTATCTTAGCACCTATGAATGATCCAACATTATCTAAAACAATAGTAGCTGGGACCCCAAACCTTGTAATAATCCTCTCCAAAAATTGAATGACATTATCCTGGTTAGCATGTTTTGCGGATTTTGTTTCCATCCACTTAGTAAAATAGTTTGTGGTCATTAGGATATATTCATGTTCGATTGATGAATGGGTATTGATAACCCCAATAAATTCTAACCCCCACTAATGGAAAGGGTCTTCTATAGTTATTTGTTTTAGGGGTATTATCGGATGCTTTTTATTATTAATGAACCTTTGGCACTTGTCATATGTTTTGACGAGTTTGAATTCATCCAAGAAAATTGTTGATTAGTAATATTTTGATTTTCAAATATTAGCCATAATGGTTTGTCTAGAAAAATTTCCATCTAAAAAACCTCCATGAAATTCCTTGAGTACTTCCTTTATCTTGTCTGTATGCAAACATCTTAGCAATACCCTATCAAAGTTTTTCAGTATAGGATTCCATAAATTAATGTGTAATTCCTTACCTACAACTTATATCTGTGTCTCTAATATGGGGTTATATCATCTAGACATCTATTAAAATTGAAAAAATTGTGTCAATTATTCAATCCAAGTGTTTGGGGTTGTTTGTGCTTTTGGCTGGACCAACTCTTCTTCCAACAACAAATTGATGTTTTGCATAGTTGATTCTACCAGTTTCTGACATATATATTTACCTCTTATCAAATTGGTTGGATTTATTTCAACATCATACTCTTGAATTTTAGTCACCCAATCGGCTCTCTTATCGCCCAATTCTCCTTAAATTATAAATTTTTGGACTTTCGGGTGTGACTTAGACAAATCATCAATAATGAAGGCAACTTCTGAAGGTAACCTGACAAAGGAGCAACAACATCAGGACTACAAAGAATGCATATTTGGCAAAATTTTCCAAGAAAATTCAGGTTCACACCCCCTGTACGAACTTCCAAATCCAAACAAGTTCGCACCCGCCATACAAAATTTTGCTAGAACAATTCCAATTTCACCAGACAGGTAAGTATGACTTATTTTATGGTTTTGCATAGTTTTATATAGTTTTAGCCATGTTTTAAGCTTGATTTAAAGGTATTTTTATCTTCGTGAAGACGGGGTTTGTTTGAGGCAGACCCCCAAATGCTCTAACAAAATTTTGTAGGTCCAACAGGTACAAAAGGTGAATCAAACCAGTGATGGCCCACCTGCACTAAGGAACATCCAAAAGATAAATCTTACTTCTTATGGTCATATTGAGAAGGGATTCCTTAGGGAAGACCCATTTGTAGCCTTTAGGGCAAAATTTGTAAAAGGATTTTTTTTGTAATCCCTCTTATTCAATAAAAAATTAGTGGTTCTTCATTTAATGAAATTATAGTATTTTGAATGGTTTCACTAACAATGTTGAAAGAAACAAAAACAACAAATCTAATGATATAATAAAATAACTTACCTATATGTTCTCTTCAACCTTAGTATAATGGAAAAATGCCTCAACACATTCATAGGAACATTAATGCGTTCCTTTTGTGAATGAGGGTCAACTTTCCATCGAGATGCACCACGTGTTGGGCAAGCTTACTTATTTTCATGATCTTTCCAATATACAATATAGATATTGATGTATGCATGTATCATTAAATTATGTAATCCCAGTGATCTCATTATTTTTTTCATTGCATATGTGGACTCTAGAATTTTATTATCGATTGGGAGCATATATTTTAGTAGCTCTAGTAAGTCACTAAAGCTTTTTTTCAACCAACCATGTTTTGCTTTGAGATTATACAATTTAGTGATTTTTGATAGCTTTATGTACTTTGTACAACTTGGGTATAATAGTATCAGAGCATAAGATGATAATATATTATTGAATAATGTAGGAAATATATACAAAGTGATAGGCTATAGTTAGCCTAGAGAATCGCTAACTAATAGCTAACCAACATGCTTAGAGAAATAAGTGCTAACCTACTAACAATAATATGCTAAAAATAAGATTTGTTGACAATGCGAATATCTAACCTAGGGTAGAATATCTAACCTAGGTAAAATAAACTAACTAACCTAGGAGAATCAACATATTACCAAATAAGGTAATAGTACTCTAATATCCCCCCTTATTACATTATTTGGGTAATATATATAACTGTCCCAATACAGTGAAGAAGAAGAGAAATGAAAGATGATATCTCTAGCTTTGGATCTAGCTCATGGCTCTAGATCTGGCTCATGGCTCGCTCTGGATATGGCTCTAAGGTTACCATTAGATAAGTACCTATGGATCTATCTCTGGATCTACCTATGAATCTACATCTAGATCATTGCCTGTAGATCTGCCTATAGATCTACCTCTGGAACTTTGTCTCTGGGTTTGTCTTTAGGTCTATCTCTAGGTCATTGCCTCTGGGACTACCACTCGGTCTATCACTGGATCTACCTCTATGTCTACCATAGGTTTTACCTTTTTTGTAGAAGCCATACAACAGTGCTTTCATCTTGGTCCAATATGTGTGATCTGTCCATCCATAATATATATGAACCTTGTTGGCCACTTTCATTTTGTACCAAAAACTTGAAGAAGAGTGATTTGTACATCCAAATGAATTACAAGGATGTAATTTCCAACACCTAGCTACTACATGTCTTGTTATACCACAATGACTGCAATAATGATTTTTAGGAATTGTAGGAGATTTAAGATTTACAAATATGGTTTTACTGGTACTTGCTTGTCCAAAATAGCCAAGGTCTTAATTCTTTGCCCTGAAATTTAGCATTATTGGAGTTTTAATACCTTGTTCATGTTTACCTAATATCTCACCATTGAATCCCATTTTCTTCATCATTTTGAATCCAAATCCTTTGGTGTGTTTTTCAAAACACCCAATTTTATCATCTTCATCAATGCTTTTAAAAATATGGTAGTTGTCACTATTGATGATATTATGGATTTATTTTTAGGAGGGTCAGTTTTTAAGTCATTAGTGTCACAAGAAAAATCTACTATTGTGATGAGATCACCTGTGCTACAATTGATATCTACCATTGAAGGTATGAGGTCACCTGTATCACAACAAGCATTTGCCATAGTGGGCTCAAGGTCACATGTGTCACAACAAGTATTTACCACCATGGGTTGAATATCACTTGTGTCACAACAAGCATTGACCATTAGGACCTCTTTTTCCTCACTGATATCCCTTTTCACTTTACGTTGGGTAATGTCAAGTGAAACCAATGACATGTATACTACCCTTATAACACCAATAGGGATTAGAACACCATTTATCTGAATGTCTTCACAAGACACATAATCATCGAGTATGGCATCTACACCACTACGTAGTGTGAGAAATGTGTCATCCTCATAAAAATATATCCCATCCATCTTTGTGGGAAAGAAAGGACTTTTAACTGAGTTAGAAACAACATCAGTTGACTTTGGAGAATTTTTGTTATTTGATCTGCCCATCCTTTAAGGTGTTGGTCTCTACCAAAAATGCAACTTTTACATTGAAAGTTTGCAAAAATAAAAGGCTAAGGTGTCGGTCGCTGCTGAAAATGCACCTTTACAAGGGTATTCCCCCTTGTTTTTATAAAATTAGATCCCCCTATTTACAAAATATGCTTTTATGGAGGAAATAAATTTATCCCCCCTTGTGCCAAAAATATAAAGCCTCTAAGGCTTTTTACAATGCGGGCCTCAAAGGCAAATTGGCAAAAATGCACTCAAGTGGAGTATGACAAGTTTTCAAAATGTCAAAATAATCCACCAGAAAAAATCCCCCCTTTACGCAATTTTGTGCAAAAACAACAATTGGTTTTAGAAAAAAAATTGCAAAAAATATGTCAACAACTTTGATGTAGCAAAAATTACCAATGTTGTCAACAATATTATATGAGCAAATATTTACAAAAAATGAACAATAATTTTGTGTTGTCAAGAAAAATGTAGGTAGAAAATTATTTTTAGCAAATTTAATTATTTTCACCTCTAGATGGGTGTGGTATCGATCTCTAGATCTCACGCATAGAGGGCCCATGTCTTAGCCATCCCAGCTATGGCTTGTGCTGGAAAATAGGGTGTAGTTCTGCCTTTTTTAAAACCACCTCCACCTTTAGGAAAAAAATTTGTTGCCTACCATCGTTGTCAAAACTGGTTATGGCATCTTTGTAAGCAGGAGCTACAACACTGTGTCAGAACCTTTGTGCCACTTTAATATTTAGGTGACAATGGATGTAGTCAGAACTATGCAAATACCAATAGATGGGTCATTTGCAAAATTCAATTTTTTGCATTCATGCAGTGTCGTAATTTGCGTCATAGAACCTTCAATGCTCACCACTTAGCTTGCATCTGAGAACTGGATGGTATTAGGTTATGAAGAGCATTTTTGATGATCTCACACAAGTATATGTAATTATTTTTACAAATCCACCATCGAGATCATCAAATCAGAGAGGGGTCTACTATTGCTACATCGGATGGCAACTTTGAGGAACACTGTCTACTATGTCTAATTATTTTTATGAGCTCTCACTGTGGTATAAATTCGAATTTCTAATGGCTGACACACGCCCTTGTTATCCTATCACAGGAAGTGCATAAAAACACATAGAAAATAAGATTACCTGTAGTAATCAAGCAACATGTTAGTCTGATTAAATGGCTGCAACACTACAATCTATGTCCTGCTCGCTTGCTAGATATGGTCTGCTATAATGAATTTCTCTATTTGTTTAAGGGGTTTTCTCATCAAGCGATCTCCACACAATCGAGAGGGCTGCTGCAAACTTGCCCAATCATATGCACATCCAGATATACTACAACTCTGTAATGCAACCGATGAACTATGAATGTATTTTAACCTCAGGTCTGACAGAATGTTTCAACAACATCTTATGTCTGCAAAATCTGGCATAATTCTCGCTAGCAAAAGCGAAACACTTCTTTAATTGCCTACTATGCACTATCACTCCTCCCTCCACAAATAATGGCAACCTTAACCAATAATGTCAATATGCAACCGTCTAAATTTTTTTGGCTAGGATGTGAAACCTATACAATCGTGCATCCGCAAATTGAATCTGTGTTGCACATAACAGAGTCTAAAACTGCTATTCAATATGTTGTGTCAACACTGATCACAGTTTCACCAAAACAAACTTGCTTCAATTATACCACATGGGGGAATAGGAAAGAAATATGATGCTTTAAAAACAAATATGCTCACATAACCATTCAATTACCTTCGAGCAATCTCTCCCTTGCTCAATGTTTTTCCATGCTCCTCTAAGGTCCAGTCAACCTATTCTCGATCCATAGTTTGTCATGTATGAGGGTCTAATCAACCATTTTTTATGCCACATCACTTCTCCAGGTCACGTATAGACCAATTTGGTAATGATGTCATCCTTATCCTCTTCTAGATCATCTACCACATATTTGCAACCCTCGTCAGGTCCGCTAGACTTCATGTCATCTGAGTCATAGTCAGCCCTACTGCCAGATGTTACCCATCAACCCTGCATGTCGTCTCGATCTCACAATATAGCTTAGATCCCGGCCAGGTTGGTCACTACATTCAGTTGTTGTGTTTGATGACCTAGATATCCAAACTAGGGTGTACATCTAATTTATGTTGCAGTTGTCACCTTAGGTTACTATTAGGTTGAAATTGTTGCAGTTAGGTCTGAGGTTTGATTTAGGTTGTAGTTTTCATCTTAGGTTACCATTAGGTTGCAATTTTTGTAGTTAGATTTGAGTTCGGTGTTTGTCATGTGCCACATAGATATATCAGATCATCAGGATTGTGTAGCCACCTGGTTGGTCCTAGGTCGAGTCAGGATCTTAACCAGTCAGTGATCGAGGTTGTCCACCTCAGATCTCATGTCGGGAGTGTAGTGGGACTTTGTTAATCAACTTTATGCAGTTCCCTAGGATCTGTTTTATGTTAGCTTGTCCAACTGCAGGGCTATGTCTACTCTGGATGATTTCAATAAGATATGGCAGACCCTTAAAAGGAGTAAAATTATTCTATTGAGACCTTACCAATTTTTAGATTCTAGAGCATCAGGTCTTGTTTATTGACCTTGGGAAATTTGCTTGGTCAGCTCTCAGGCTACGATCAGAACCTAGAGCATATGGCTCTAATACCATATTAGAGCATAATATGATAATATATTATTGAATAATGTAGGAAATATATACAAAGTGATAGGCTATAGTTAGCCTAGAGAATCGCTAACTAATAGCTAACCAACGTGCTTAGAGAAATAAGCACTAACCTACTAACAATAATATGCTAACAAATAAGATTCGTTGACAATGTGAATATCTAACCTAGGGTAGAATATCTAACCTAGGTAAAACAAACTAACTACACAAGAGAATCAACATATTACCAAATAAGGTAATAGTACTCTAACAAATAGTTGTTTGACATCTGTTATTAAGCTATAATATTCACCAACAAGAACCATTCCATAAGATGATTATAACTTGACATCATTATCTCATAGTTCTTATCCACTCTATAATAAATTGACATTGAATAATCTATATGCATATTTGATCATTCCAATAATGTTATCTTGTACATATTCGATAATTGGTCCTCATTAGTTGTGAAGCATGTGTTTGATGCATATTTGTCAAAACAAGAGGGTTGTTTTATGTGAAAAAAAAAATGGTATATGTCTTATCAATCTCGTGCTAAATTAGGTGGTCACAAACCTCTATAAAACCAAGAGTTTCCATATTTGAGCACTTTTGACATGGACATCTAGTTATTTCAGGGTCCATTGAATTCTTTCTTATGAAATTTAGGAATTAGTGAACCCCATGATAATAGTCCTTGCTATTTCTACAAATAGACCCCCCAAAAAAATTAAGTATAGTTATATAGGTATATCTGATCGAAAGCATAACTTTTATTTGTTAATGGAGATAACATAGTTGATATACCTATTTGGTCCTAGCTAAGCTTTATCCATGATGTTTGATAGAAGATATCCTTATACCTAGCCACATCATAGATAAGGTGAAATTTATCTTTGATTCAACATTCGTACAATTGCATATTGCATTTTACTTGTGGCCATAACCATTTTTAATTTTATTTTGCCATCCAACCCCATATGCAAATTGACAATTCATTTGATACACCATCATTATCTTCCATGCCATAGGTCTAACATGTGAGAGAACATTGATTAGAAGATCAGACATATTGAAGCACTTTCAAACATTCACAATGGGATTAAATTACATAGGAATAGATACTTAACCAAGGATTAGTACCTGCATCACATCATATATGTCATACAATCATGAATGATTCAAACTAGATTAAGGGCAAGGCTAATTAATGATAATGATCCATGGTTCAAACAAATGCTAGAATCTAGATTGTAGGAGGAATGTGTAGATCCTTCTGCACAATTTGCAAAAAAAAATATCTTTCTTGATTGATTGTGTTCCTTCCCTCAAGATGGCATATGCCAACATGGTCTAGAGATCTTTGTTGTCATTTTATTATGGCATTGTATATTGTTATGAATTTGTCTTGCAATTTTTTGCATTCTTGTTGAGAGAGTAAGTTGGTATCCTCCTTCCCTCTTTGAGTTTATCCCTTCCATTAATACTAATGTATAGGGAGGGTAATGCAAAAATAGCACAAAATTTAAGTATCCCATTAATTTCTTACCATGGTGTTTGAGAAGATAGATAAGATCTACTATAGTTGAAATGATTGTTATTTTACCATAGTTCATTGTAAAAAAGTTTTTAACCTTTAAGAAATGGATTTTGACTATTTTTCTAAGCCATGTTTAGGTTTTTATTAACATTGATGTAAATTTTGTAATCATTATTGATTGATTGTGCTCCTTCCCTGAATATGACATATGCACCACATGGTCTAGAGATCTGAAGTAGACATACACATAGAGCAAGGTATATCAAGAAATTCACAAATGGTGAAATGAAGTGATCTGGAAAAACCCCTAACCACAAATTTAAAATACCCAATCAACAAAATCTCTTCTTCCACACTATTTTTATTTAATTTTCATAAAAATAAATAGAAATTGGATGTTAAATTATTTATTTCCTAATAATTCAAATGATGGTGAGAATAAAAAGATACACATGCATATTGATTCCCTAAAAGTGGCATGTTAAAAGTCAACTACGTCCAAACCATGTGATTGACCAACTTACAATTTCTAGTGATAACCTTTAAAACCAAGGAACTTGTAACCAATTTTAATTGCAATACCTTCTATAAATGAATGCAAGTGTAAAAACAAGGTTTCCAACAAGGTTTCCTACACAATATTATTCAAATATATACAAGCTAGTCAGGCCCAAGAGCTTCGCTAGAACAATCACATGAATAAAATTACATTACAAGTGGGACATCAATCACAAAAATAAAAAAAAATGAAACATTATATTATCTCAAATATCTGATCCCATTTTCTCAAATACTTGAAATTGGTACTATGATTAAATAATGTCTGAGACAACATCAAAATTAAAACGTATATGGTATTTGCATGCAGTCATTGTATTTAAATCTATGAACTTAACCCTAAATGTACATGAAATCAATGACAAAAACCTACCTTAAAAAAAAGGTCCACCCACAAGTAAGAAATGCTATTAACTACAAAAACTTAAACTATAAAGTACAATATTATAAACAGTGCATTTTACAAAATAAATTAATTCAAGTCACACCGACCAACCATTGGAAATAAAGAATGAGCATTAAATATAGAAAAGCTAAAAAATAAAAGCTAATTTTAGAAGAGTAAACATACTTACCAATTTTAAAGGACATCAAAAGATCAAAAACATTTCACCCACAAATAGATAGGTAAACCGAGGTGGTCAACAATGCATATGTTGTAGGGATACAACCAACATAATCTGAATATTGGGGTGAAAGTCTTGCTTATATCCAATACTGCTACAATATGGTAATGATTTATTTGTAAACAATGTATGATATAGGCTAGACAATGAAGGAGCCCACAAAATTCTTCATTATTGTCATCTCATCATTCCTTCTAAATAATATTTTTTCCTTTGTATGGGTGACATACACATTGACTTTCTAGTAATATTCACCCAAACATTCACCATGTACAAGGTCTTTAAGGCTAGTATTGATCATCATGCCTTCAACCACTATGTTATCCTTATTGATCTAAGTCAAGTAGCATTCCCTTCTCTTAGTTTGCATGATCAATTTGATTTTTAGTCCCTACATGGAAAATTAATAGTCTAGATAAATTCACTGTATAGCATACAATACAAACTAAGTCAACCATTTTAAATTTAAAATAACAGATGTACCATTGATGACTTTAGCCTAAAAGGTATTGAGTTGGTGCTTGTCCCTTGAACATCACCATCGATGTTGTGTCCAATTGTAGGGGTAACATGTAGTGATGTCGTCTATGAAATTATATGTAGGGAATTATTACAACTTTAGGGGTGCAACATGTACGCATTTCAAATATGAAATCATGAAAAAACTAACATACCTCTATTTGTGAAAGTTACATAAAAATCTCTTCAATATTTTTATCTTTCTATGCAAGCTTCTCTTCCAACTTTTTTTATTCTTTGCAAGCTTCTCTTCAAACTTTTTATCATCATCTACCATATGCTCTTGCATCTAGTGTAACTTTTTTATGTAACCCTCACTAGCAAATAAAGCAATTAATAATATTCATTTATTGACACCCCAAACCCTACCTGGTCTTTTGGATCCTAAAACCTTGGTGAGGGCATCATCCTTAATATATTTATTTACGAAGCTTGTATATGGTATTGCATCATTTTGGCAACATCACATGCATAGTTAACTATGAATATGTTAAAACAATTGATATAACAATGGTTTGAAGTTCAACATATTGCTATTTCCAAGGGAATGTCACTTACGATTTTCTCTACAACTTCTAGTGAAATATGAACCCCATCCTTCCTTTTATGAGCTACCATCCACACAGTTGCCCATGGTAGTGGAGTTTTTCCATTTGGTTGGCTCTTCCTCTATAGGATATATAGTGTTGGCAATTTTGGGTACATTGCCTTTGCTCAAATGGATAAGTTGTCATTGATGTCAAAAGGCATTTTTGTGTTGATATCAAAAGAGTGTGATGTCAAGAATATCTTGAGAAGCTTCATTATGTTAAAGGGTTTTTATTAAAACCATGGTGACAAGGTTAAAGGTTTTTCTTAAAACCATTTGGACTCATTAAGGGTTTTTATTAAAACCAAGCTTAACTTAATGCAAAGGTCCATGTTTATTATTAATAATTAAATTAACTCAAACCTTTGTCAAAGGTCCAAGTTTAATTTATTATTAATAAAATAATAATTATTATTATTTTAATTATTATTAAAGGGTCTTTCAACCCTTAAGCGACGGAAGAAAAAAGAATTCTTTCGCCGATATGTTGCCATCGTTGGAGGAGCGCCGACGTCAAACAGTTAAGGAAAAATGGCTATATAAGTGGGGATGATTTTCTAAAGTGAGCACCTCCGATTAATTTTGACATCTACGATTTGTGTTTACTCTGTATCTTTCGATTTGCGCTTGGCGTCTACGATTTGCATTTGCTCTGTATCTTTCGATTTGCGCTTGGCATCTGCAATTTGCATTTGCTCTATATCTTTCGAATAGCGCTTGGTGTCTTTGATTTGAGCTTGCTCTGTGTCTTTGAATCTTCGATTGACGTCTTTGAAATCGTGCTTATTCTGTGTCTTGGAAACCGTGCTTGGCATACTCGGATTTGAGCTTGGGCTGCATCCTTACCTTTTTGCTTGACGGTAGTGGATTGGCAATTGCACCTGAACTGCATTTTTCAGACTGTGCTATGAGATGATTAATGCAAGCATTCAGTGACTTACGTTTTGGACAGCGCTCACCAGTTTGCATGTGGCTTGTGGAAGACGTTTACGTTTTCCAGATTCTTGGCATCAAAGGAAGATAAAAGAGAGGGCAGCACTGTATTACTTCGTTGGGCACTTGTGACCCAACGGTGGTGGCGTTTAAGCGAAAGCGCTAGAAGGCAGAGGTGCCGAGTTCGATTCTCTTCATTGGTAATTTTTCTTTTGGTCACGGTGTGCAAAGGATAGTGGTTGTGAATGCGCGGGAGGTATAAGGTTAAGGTATCATATTTGCTTTGACATTGTTTTATTGATGTTTAATATTTATGTGGAGTAATAAGGTGTAAAGAGGTTTTACTTTGTATGTATATTATACTTTGGTGGTTTTTACTAAGTTGGAGAAATAAGGTGTTATTTTGGATCTTTATTATTGTGTATTATTGTATAGTTGCTAACTCTAATTGGTGGCAAATTGAGAGTTAGTGTTGTGACAGATTTTGAGTTCTCCTTCTTCATCAAAGTAAAGGTATGGGCAACTTCTTCCATGTATGTTGTTTATGGTATATTTTCTGAAATTGAGTTTGGAGTGAAAAGGTTGTCTACTAGGTATTTTTGGTGTAAATCTTATTTTCTGGATATTGAAGATTGTTTATGCATTAAAGTCATTGATGAATTTTTGGGTGAATGCATAATTCTGGTTGAGGAAGAGGAAGCATTTTTGCACTAGGGTTTATGTTAGTAAGTCTTGCTACTTGCATTGAGATGATGAAACCCTAGTTGTTGGTGAAAAGAATATAAGTATCATTGTTATATGAGATATTGCATGGTTGGCAATTGTTGGGTTGTGTTTCATATTCTTGAGAAAAGCATACTACATCTATCTTATTCTTTTGAGATTGAGATTGAGTTGAGATTGAGATTGGGAGTTAAGTATAGAACATATTGGGTCTCTAACAATTCTCTTTATGTTTCTATGAGATTTGAGATTGAGATTGGGAGTTAAGTATAGAACATATTGAGTCTCTAACAATTCTCTTTATGCTTCTATGAGGTTTATGAATCACATTGGGTCTCTAACAATTCTCTTTGTGGGTTCATGCTAAGCAAGTTTTTCTTGGTGAGCTTGCTGAGGTTTTGGACAGGTTCCGGTGGGGACTTGTGAGCAGGTTTTGGACAGGTTTCGATGGGGACTTGTGAGCAGATTTGGACAGGTCCTAGCAGAGGACTTGTGAGCTGAGTTTTTGAGAGTTCTATCAGAGAACTTGAGGACAGAGGTGCATTGGTTCTTTGAGAAGAACCTGAGGATAGATTTGGCAAGTCTTTGAGAAGGCTTGTGTGCAGAGGATTGATTTGTTCAAAGAGTTGGACAGATCTGATAGACAGAGGAAGACTTGTACTAGACCGACTGATTATGTTTGGTACAGGTAAGTTGAGCTACTGTGGACGTGATCATAGAAGGCAGAGGTCTCTTAGGCTAAGCATTGAGGACAAGAGGTCTTCGGATGGAAAGGAGTTCCACGTGTTGGCAAGAGGTAGAGGCGGTTGATCTTCCGAGGGATCATTTCCAGAGCAGAGGGGAAGGTATCTCCTTTGAGCAGAGGCTCATAAATTCAGATTGGGGGAAGGTGTCTCCTTTGGGCCGAGGCTCATAAACATTGTAATTGGGAAGGTTTCCCAAAGAACTTTGAGATAACTTTTAGAGAAAAGTTTTGTGGACGTAGCCTAGGCATTCTGGGTGAACCACGTTAAAATTGGTGTCACTTTGTGGATGATTTTGTGCATTGCTTTGATATTGCTTTGGGTATATTGCTTTACTATTTTGAAGTATAAAGGAAAAAGTAAAAGAGGTCTTATACTTGTTCACCCCCCTCTCAGTATAAGCTTGTGTTCTTCAATTGGTATCGGAGCGGGTGCCTTCGAAAAGTTTAACAGACTTGAAGGAAAAGCTAGTAAAGAACACAATGGATCATTCAAGTGGCAATGCAGCACCTATTCTTGATGGGTCAGATTTTGGTCTTTGGAGTGCAAGGATGAAGGTTCATCTAATGGCACTTGGGAATGAGGTTTGGGAAGTGATTGAAGATGAGTACACTATTCCTGAACATGGTCCTTATACTAAAGAAGAAAGACTCCTACATCACAGCAATTCAAAAGCAATGAATGCAATCCTGAAAGGCTTACAAGAAGCAGATCTCACCAAAGTGATTCACTACAAGACAACTAGTGAAATGTGGAATCAATTGAAGGTGGTTCATACAGGTGATACAAATGTCAGAAAGGCAAAGTTGAGACACTTCAAAGGTATGTTTGAACAACTCAAGATGAATGATGATGAAAATATTAGTGACTACATGCTTCGTATGGATGAGGTTGTTAACTCCATGAAAGACTTAGGTCTTGAGCTTGCTGAAAATGATGTTTGTGATAAGATTTTAAGATCTCTTCCTAATAGATTTAGTGAAAATATTTCTGCTATTGAGGAAGCTAAAGATTTGGATAAGTTGAAAAAGGATGAGCTCCATAGTATACTTGCAGCATTTGAGTTAAGAACTCAAGTGAAGGTTGATGTCAAGAAGGAGGCAGCTTTCAAGGCTACCAAGAAATCCAAAGGTAAACAACTTCAAGAGAGTGATGAGTCTTCTAGTGATGAAGAGGCATATTACAGCAAGAAAGGCAAGTTCTCTAGAAAGCACAAAAATATGAAAAACGTAAGATGTTTCAATTGTGGAAAGTTTGGTCATTATGCTACTGACTGTACTATTGCCAAGGATGAAAGTGATGAAGATAAACAAGACTGTAAGAGCAAGGATTCTGAAAAGCACAAGCATCATAGGAAAAACAAAGATGAGCACAACAATCAAGGAAAGAGGTATTCTCACAAACACAAGAAGAGTTTCTACCTAGACAAAGCAAGTAAGTGTTCTAGTAGTGATAGTGAAAGTTCTTCAAGTGATAATGAAAATGAGATGTTGTTCATATCGAAAAAGAGGAAGAACCAAAACATAGATTCATTATCATGAAATGTCTTAGATGTGGAAATTTTGGTCACCTTGAGGATGATTGCACAAATAATGATTTGGTTTCTAGTATGTATGAGGATGCTTCAGAAAACTATAAGGAAGATGCATGTATGGTTTTTGAAAAGGGTAGCACCTCTAGTGATAAGAAATCTGAAAAAGGCTTTGATGATTCTAAAAGCAAACATATAGAGGAAGGTGAAGTAGATCTTAAAGGTGAACTTATTAGTGCTCTTAGTGCTTTGAAAAAGGAAAGAAAGAAGAATGCTAGACTCAAGGATAAGTTGGATGAATGTTGTATGGAGAGAGATGATCTTATAGAAAGTCTTGACTTCTCTATAGCTAAGACACAAGAACTCAAGGATGAATTAGAGTCTAAGGTTCTTGAGTATAGTGAGTTAGAACAGAAAATGGCTTCTTTGAAAGAGGAAACTAAAGGGTACAAGGATAAGCTTCACAGGTTTCAAGATAGCTCCAAAAAGGTTAAGTCTCTCATCAAAGGTCAAAGAAAGACAACAGATAAAACAGGCCTTGGTTTTGTTAAGCCTCACAAGGAACAAGTTGGAGAGTCTAGTAAGAGACTCCAAAAGGAAGAGAGTTCTGATGGGGAAAGTATTTCAGATCATGAGTCCTTAAATGATAGATGCACAGAAATAGAAAACAGAATTCAGAATGAGAAGAAGAAGTTTTCAGAACCTAAGAGGTCAAATAAAGGAAAGTTTCAAGGCAGATGTTTTGCTTGTCACAAGTTTGGTCACATAGCTTCACATTGCATGGCTCAAGTGAAGAAGGTAAATGACAGTTTTAGAGGTGGTAATTTCTTTCAAGGGTATTGCTACTCTTGTCAATAGTTTGGGCACAAGGCAGTTTATTGCAAGGCAAATATCGAGAACAGGTTTGATCGAATAGGTTTGGTCAGAACAGTTTGGTCGTAATAGGTTTGGTCAAAATAGGTTTGGTCAGAACAAGTTTGGTCAGAACAGGTTTGGTCAGAACTGGTGGATCCAAAGAATAGGTATGCCTAAAAGAAATAACATTGTTACTTGTTATAAGTGCAACAATGAAGGTCACATAGTCAGATAGTGTAGAGCTGAAATTCTAGAATACAAGAATAGGAACAGTGGCATGATCGAGTCCAAGGATCAAGGCATGGATAAAAATAGGGATGAGAACAAGAACAAGAACAGTGATAGGAACAGGAATATGGACAAAGAGTTCAAGAGAAGGCCCGACAAGGAAGTTATAGACGTTGATGATGATCAGTGCCTAATGGGAGTTTTACTCCCACCCCAGAATTAATCACCTCATCAGGAGGTGGGGGAGGGACTAAGCTAAGAGGCTAATTCTTAGTCCCGAGCCCCAAAGGTGGCCCTTTGCCATTGATGACAAAGGGGGAGAGATATGAGTAAGGGGGAGAGCTTCAAAGTGAAGAGGAAAGCTTCAAGTCAGGGGAGCAAAACTTCAAAGGAAGATTCTCAATTGTTAGCATAGTTGGTTTCAGTTGGTTTCAGTTTTGGCTCTTGAGAAGTGTTTTCAGTAAAGGTTTGCCATCAATGACAAAGGGGGAGATTGTTGGCAATTTTGGGTACTTTGGGTACATTGCCTTTGCTCAAATGGATAAGTTGTCATTGATGTCAAAAGGCATTTTTGTGTTGATATCAAAAGAGTGTGATGTCAAGAATATCTTGAGAAGCTTCATTATGTTAAAGGGTTTTTATTAAAACCATGGTGACAAGGTTAAAGGTTTTTCTTAAAACCATTTGGACTCATTAAGGGTTTTTATTAAAACCAAGCTTAACTTAATGCAAAGGTCCATGTTTATTATTAATAATTAAATTAACTCAAACCTTTGTCAAAGGTCCAAGTTTAATTTATTATTAATAAAATAATAATTATTATTATTTTAATTATTATTAAAGGGTCTTTCAACCCTTAAGCGACGGAAGAAAAAAGAATTCTTTCGCCGATATGTTGCCATCGTTGGAGGAGCGCCGACGTCAAACAGTTAAGGAAAAATGGCTATATAAGTGGGGATGATTTTCTAAAGTGAGCACCTCCGATTAATTTTGACATCTACGATTTGTGTTTACTCTGTATCTTTCGATTTGCGCTTGGCGTCTACGATTTGCATTTGCTCTATATCTTTCGATTTGCGCTTGGCATCTACGATTTGCATTTGCTCTATATCTTTCGAATAGCACTTGGTGTCTTCGATTTGAGCTTGCTCTGTGTCTTCGAATCTCCGATTGACGTCTTTGAAATCGTGCTTATTCTGTGTCTTGGAAACCGTGCTTGGCATACTCGGATTTGAGCTTGGGCTGCATCCTTACCTTTTTTCTTGATAGTAGTGGATTGGCAATTGCACCTGAACTACATTTTTCAGACTGTGTTGTGAGATGATTAATGCAAGCATTCAGTGACTTACATTTTGGACAGCGCTCACCAGTTTGCATGTGGCTTGTGGAAGACGTTTACGTTTTCCAGATTCTTGGCATCAAAGGAAGATAAAAGAGAGGGCAGCATTGTATTACTTCGTTGGGCACTTGTGACCCAACGATGGTGGCATTTAAGTGAAAGCGCTAGAAGGCAGAGGTGCCGAGTTCGATTCTCTTCATTGGTAATTTTTCTTTTGGTCGCGGTGTGCAAAGGATAGTGGCTGTGAATGCGTGGGAGGTATAAGGTTAAGGTATCATATTTGCTTTGACATTGTTTTATTGATGTTTAATATTTATGTGGAGTAATAAGGTGTAAAGAGGTTTTACTTTGTATGTATATTATACTTCTAGTGGTTTTTACTAAGTTGGAGAAATAAGGTGTTATTTTGGATCTTTATTATTGTGTATTATTGTATAGTTGCTAACTCTAATTGGTGGCAAATTGAGAGTTAGTGTTGTGACAGATTTTGAGTTCTCCTTCTTCATCAAAGTAAAGGTATGGGCAACTTCTTCCATGTATGTTGTTTATGGTATATTTTCTGAAATTGAGTTTGGAGTGAAAAGGTTGTCTACTAGGTATTTTTGGTGTAAATCTTATTTTCTGGATATTGAAGATTGTTTATGCATTAAAGTCATTGATGAATTTTTGGGTGAATGCATAATTCTGGTTGAGGAAGAGGAAGCATTTTTGCACTAGGGTTTATGTTAGTAAGTCTTGCTACTTGCATTGAGATGATGAAACCCTAGTTGTTGGTGAAAAGAATATAAGTATCATTGTTATATGAGATATTGCATGGTTGGCAATTGTTGGGTTGTGTTTCATATTCTTGAGAAAAGCATACTACATCTATCTTATTCTTTTGAGATTGAGATTGAGTTGAGATTGAGATTGGGAGTTAAGTATAGAACATATTGGGTCTCTAACAATTCTCTTTATGTTTCTATGAGATTTGAGATTGAGATTGGGAGTTAAGTATAGAACATATTGAGTCTCTAACAATTCTCTTTATGCTTCTATGAGGTTTATGAATCACATTGGGTCTCTAACAATTCTCTTTGTGGGTTCATGCTAAGCAAGTTTTTCTTGGTGAGCTTGCTGAGGTTTTGGACAGGTTCGGTGGGGACTTGTGAGCAGGTTTTGGACAGGTTTCGGTGGGGACTTGTGAGCAGATTTGGACAGGTCCTAGCAGAGGACTTGTGAGCTGAGTTTTTGAGAGTTCTATCGGAGAACTTGAGGACAGAGGTGCATTGGTTCTTTGAGAAGAACCTGAGGACAGATTTGGCAAGTCTTTGAGAAGGCTTGTGTGCAGAGGATTGATTTGTTCAAAGAGTTGAACAGATCTGACAGACAGAGGAAGACTTGTACTAGACCGACTGACTGTGTTTGGTACAGAGTAGCTGAGCTCATGTGGACGTGATCATAGAAGGCAGAGGTCTCTTAGGCTAAGCATTGAGGACAGGAGGTCTTCGATGGAAAGGAGTTCCACGTGCTGGCAAGAGGTAGAGGCAGTTGATCTTCCGAGGGATCATTTCCAGAGCAGAGGGGAAGGTATCTCCTTTGAGCGAGAGGCTCATAAATTCAGATTGGGGGAAGGTGTCTCCTTTGGGCCGAGGCTCATAAACATTGTAATTGGGAAGGTTTCCCAAAGAACTTTGAGATAACTTTTAGAGAAAAGTTTTGTGGACGTAGCCCAAGCTTTCTGGGTGAACCACGTTAAAATTGGTGTCACTTTGTGGATGATTTTGTGCATTGCTTTGATATTGCTTTGGGTATATTGCTTTACTATTTTGAAGTATAAAGGAAAAAGTAAAAAGAGGTCTTATACTTTTCACCCCCCCCTCTCAGTATAAGCTTGTGTTCTTCATATGGTTGGATAGACATGGGGATAAGTCATATGAAAAAATAATATAGCTATGTTTGTCACATATAATTGACAACTATGATAGAATACCATCTCATGCTCTAGTTGAGAATATCATGTTCAACTACAAGTGTGTATGATGGATTGGTGAGATCTATTTTATTTGTTTCTTTGCCTCACCTCCTGCAATACAATAAATAAAATAGTATATAAAATTCACATGAACATAACAATGATATGAACTATCATAGTAGATTTGCTAGTACTTGCTTTAAAGTCAATGATGCTCCTACCATTCACGAAGATTTCCCAATATTTTTGTGATACATGAGGTGGGATATTAGCAATTCTATCCATGTCATCATCATACTTATCATAGTGGTTTTTCACAATTCAATGCTTATGATCACACTATTGCTTGTCCATGGTCATGAAGACCAATTTTTTCATTGTGTCTGAAATGATATAGTTTTGCTGCATCAAACCAGTATCTTATTAGACATAATATTTATATAAGTATTAAAAAATAGACAATGTAAATTTTTTTGGCTAGAAATTTATCATAATGAGTGTTCATAACTATATTTTAACTTCCATTGGGACTTCTCTCCCATCTGTATGGGTGATAGGTCAATTTCCCTCACTATCACCTCCAAGTAAGATGTAAACTTAGTAGAATTTTCTCCCATGGGTTGTCCATTTAGATTGCAAATGATCTCCACTTTATATGTGCTACTTGACTCTACTGCACATATTTTTGGACCTCTCTTTCTATGATATTCAATATTTGAAGTATGTGATGACCTAACATCAATACCTATATATTGGGTACCATCCAAACATAATTATTCCATATAGTATGAAAATTGCTTGGGCAACATCACAAGCAAATTCCTTGTGTGGTCTATGTACCTTCTTCATTAGCCAAAGTATCAACAACCTCATTTTGAGTATTCTCACCATAAAATTCATTTATGTTATGGATCACCTCCTTATCTTCCTCATTCATGGAACTTTGTAGCCAGTATATTCTATCAATTTCTACAATACAACATAGTCAATGACAAAACCATGGTCAATTCTAATATGCCCAGGTCAACCACTATTGAATAATACTATTAAATTTCAAGTACACTCTAGTGTGTGAGGCCTCTACCATTGGCTTCTGATTTATTACGACATCCTCAACTACCTAGGGTGTCTTTCTTGGTATTTTTTTGGAGATATTGCCACTCTAAATATTGTATAGACACATCATAAAACAAAAATAGATATAAATAATCCATAATGAAAGACTTTGCATATGAAACTATAAAATACTAATGAAACACCCTATCCTCCTCCATTAAGTGTAGATATTTTACAAAACAACTAGTTCCTATCTAGGAATCCAAAAAAAAAAGTCAAGAATGATGTCCAACTTATGAAACTGATAATTTTCAACTACAAGCACATATTAACATTGAGAAATAAGATAGTATGGAAGTATAACATATATTCAATCTAGCAAGATATTAGATGTTGCAAAGATCCATTTAGATAGGTAATATTTTAGGGGTTTACTATTATTTTATCTCAAGTCAAGTAGATTAATAAGATAAATAGATTTTGGTTTATTTATGAATAATTGAGAGACAAATGCATTAGCCAATTGGTCAAAGGAGTGGATTAAATTTAGAATCATATGATACCACTTCAAAGCCTTACCACATAAATTTTTAGGAAAGATATGTAAAATAAAAGCATCGCTCAAGGCATAAACATGGCATGCATAAAAAAAGAGATCCAAATAGGCCACATGGTTCTTCTTGTTATCTAATAACACAAAATAAAAGAATTAAGTATCAAGTATCAAAACAATGTGTTGTAGTTGATTTGGACAGGGTAGGGTATTCCTCCAATGGAGGTTTGTGGTTCAAATATCCATCCTACCACACACAACTAATATCCAAAATCCGTCTGGACACACTGATGTGATTAGGGTCAGGTGCGACTCCCAGGTGGATTTGACTATGTAGAACCCCATAATCATGGTTTCTTAGACCAAGGTGGCTCCTTAAGGGGTTTGTCACTAAATAATAATAAAAAATATCAAGTAGCAAGTAAGGCACACACATGGATGGATGAATAGGTTTACTAAAGATATAAGATGGATTTTCCTCTAAAAATTATTCCAACCTATTAAGATGACCATATAGGCTCACCAAAAGGAATTATGAGAAGAAGCTAGACCAAATTTTAGGGGACCAACAAAACTAGAATCATGAGCAACCTTGTGGGAGAGAGAACCAAAGGCTTAGTTTTCTTAGGTGATGAAATGGATATAGGCTCATGTGGAATGGGTTTGGATGATGATGATGGAGGGACATGACCAATCATAGGTGGATTGTGTACTAGCCCTAGATATAGGCATAGCCTTTCAACTAGCCTTCAAACCAGTTGTTAGCTAGGCTTATCATTTCCATAGTAATCGATAGACTTTATCAATTTTAGAAACTTCATGTCATCTATGTAAAATAAAACCCCTATATATGGGTACTGTATTCACAGGGGCTAGATAGGATATGTACATAGGGGATCAATCATAATTTGATTCATGCAATCAGGATTGTTACATTACATAATCTAGTTATATATAATGCAGGTAAAATTGTAGTGTATATTGTCGACCGCATCCCAAATATTGTATAGGATGGATCTATATTGCTTTTAATGGTAACATTGAAATTTAATTCCAAATTACTTTACATTGGTGCATTCCATTTTTTATCGGTCTGAATTTTTAGTAGATCCCACACTAGTTGGGTATGCATAAATTATTATACTTACATATATATTAATTTTATTCATTATTATCAACAGACTTAGTCTCTTGGTTCATTGAATTTAAAGTATGGTAGGGTCTTTCTCCAAGATACGAGTGTAAGAATAGATTAATATTACTTAAATAATTAATAATCATTCATATATATATATATATATATATATATATATATATGACATGGGGTTCTAAGAACATATTTGTAAGAACTATATTTGTGGTAAGGAGTTGTTTCAGATCTCTAGACCATGTTGGTGCATATACCTTCTAGGAAAAGAGCACAATGAAATTTTTGCATCAATGGAAATAAAAAAAACAAGTACCTCAAGCATGAACACCCTAAAAAGGACTTAGAAAGAAATCAAATCCTATTTCTTAAAATCTTTCTTTCACAAGCCATGACAATCATGAACATTAAATAAAAATAGTGTGGAAGAAGAGAACTATATTTGTGGTTAGTTGTTTCAGATCTCTAGACCATGTTGGTGCATATGCTAGCTTGAGGGAAAGAGCACAATCAATCAAGAATGATTAAATTTTTTGTATCAATGATAATCAAACAAACAAGTATCTTAGGCATGGACACCCAAAAAATAGTCAAAACCCATTTCTTAAACCCTTTCTTTCACAAGCCATGACAATCATCAACACCTAGAATAGGGCTTAGAAAAATAATTGAAAGTCCTATTTCTTAAAATAGTACTTGACCATGACCATTTATCTAAGCCTTGTTTAGATAAGTTCCACACACCGGCTAGGGTTTTTATAACCCAACAAATCTTCATGTCTTCCCTTATCAAATGGTGTAAAATTTTAGTGTACTAATAAAGAGAGAGATAGAAACTAATATGCTAATTATTTTACATGTAAGTACCATATTTACCTTTTCTATATTTGGAATACCCCTCAACATAGAATACTTAGCTCAGCTCCAACATGACTATGCAGATTCCTTGACATGCATATGCCAACTTGAGGGAAAGAGCACAATCAATCAAGAATGATTAAAACTTTTGCATCAATGACAATCAAACAAACAAGTATCTCAGGCATGAACACCCAAAAATAGTCAAAACCCATTTCTTAAACCCTTTCTTTCACAAGCCATGACAATCATCAACACCCAAAATAGGGCTTAGAAAAATAATTGAAACCTATTTCTTAAAATAGTACTTGGCCATGACCATTTATCTAAGCCTTATTTAGATAAGTTCCACACACTCTAGCTAGGGTTTTTATAACCCAACAAATCTTCATGTCTTCCCTTATCAAATGGTGTAAAATTTTAGTGTACTAATAAAGAGAGATAGAAACTAATATGCTAATTATTTTGCATGGAAGCCCCATATTTACCTTTGCTAGATTTGGAAGACTCCTCAACATAGAATACTCATCTCAACTTCAACATAACTATGTAAACTCCTTGACACAAATGCATACTAATCAACTCCAACATGAATGTAGACTCCTTAGTGCCCTAATAAACCTTAAAGGATATATCTAAAGTCCCACGAATCGTTTCTATATATATATATAAGGTGATTTATAAGGGAAATTTTACACCACCCTCTTAGGGTCTATTAGGGATATTTTTTACCACTGTAAAGAACTATTGTATTTTAGTGACCATTAAAAACTTTTTTTGGTGTAGTGATTTTTGCCTAAATCATAGAGCTTTTCACCTTGAAATTATAAATAATTTTATTTATATTGCTAAATTCATCTCTTATACCACCAGTATATATACCTAATGTGACAATAATACTCCTACATATAAAACATTGATTCTCCTCAAAAAATGACCTACAACAACAAAAAATGACCTATAGAAGCAAAAAAAAATCGACTGACAACAAAGATGATCATAATGATGAGAAGTAGAGATGATCAGATGATAGAAGAGGTGATAAATAACAAGAAAAATAGGGATGACTGACTGACATGAGTGTTGGCCAACAAGAGTGAAAAGCAAATATGATCGACTGATAAACGAGATGACCAAAAATAGGGAAGAGCAAGGACAATCGGTTGAAAATAGATATGGCCAACAACAATGAGAAGCAGAGATAATCAATTAATATAATAGGTAATAGATAAAAATGAAAAAGTAAGGACAATCGACTAAGAACAAAGATAATCGACTAATAGAAGAGGCAATCAACAACAGGTAAGGGAAGGGATGATTGGTTGATAATAAAGAAAACAAATAATATTGAGAAGTAGAGATGATCGACTGATAGAAGAGGTGATTGATTGTAGGGAAGGGTAGGGATGATCGACTAATAGAAGAGGTGATAGATTGTAGGGAAAACAAGGTTGATCGATAGTAAATAAAAGCAATGGATGATGGATAATAGTTAGCAAAGCAACAAATGATGAATGACAGAAAAATATTATGAATGATGAATGATAGGCAACAACAAAACAAATGATGTATGATAGACAACAACATAATAGATATCAAATGATAGGCAACAAAGCAATAGATGATGGACAATAAACAAAAACATAACAAATGATAGATAATAGATAGGAACATAGCAGGTGATAAATGGTAGACAACAAAGCAATAGATGATGGATGATAGACAACAACATAACATACAGTGGATGCTCAATAATAACATAATGGACAATGGACGATAGACAACAATATAATAGATGATGAACGATAGACAATAATACAATGGATGATATATTATAGACAACATAACGAATGTTAGACGATAGATAGTAATATAACGAATGATGAATGATATATAGTAAGGTAATGAATGATGAATGGTAGATAAAAAAATAATGGATGATGAATGATAGATAGTAAAGCAATGAACAATGAATAATAGACAACAACATAACAAACAATGGACGATAGATAACAATACAACAAATGATGGATGATAGACAACAACATAATAGGTGATGGATAATAGACAACAACATAATGAATAATGGATGATAGACTCCATAATAGGTAGCAGATGAAGTTTTCTCTTTACTTTTGAAGCAGGGAACCTTCTAGAAGGCGTAACTTTTGATCCAGAGCTCCATGTTCAATTTTTATTAAACACCCTAGCTTGACAAGATCTATAATTTAAATGATCTATGATTGATTTAGTGCATGGTGAAATCCTCAAATAACCTCAAAAGACTTCCAAAATGAGCTTTGAAGTTGCTAAAGTGCAATACCTGAGAAAAAGCAAGTAAAGATCTAGTAAGGGTAATGTGCAAAAACCCTTACAAGACTCTAGACCTTAGCAACCTAAAATGATATATCTCATAAATATTGTTGTCTTATCACAATAATCTATACAAATAAGTGGCAAAAATATTTTGCAATTGATTTACTCCATTTTTATAATTTTTGGTAGAAAAAAATACAATTAGTCATGTTATCCACATGAGTTTGAACACTATTCGCCTTGATTTCAAAACTGATTCACCCCATTTTTATAAATACATTTTGGGGTTGACCCCTTATGCATAACCCTAAGTGGGAGAAAATGCCTTTAAATTGATTCTTGCATCTTATCTTGATTTGCATCCAATATTTAATGTTACACTTCTCAAGCTCTATCACCCACCTTAATTGGACACTTTTGTATTAGCAAAATAGTTGGATATTGAAGAAATTAATCCAGATAGTTTAACACCAATGGAGGAGGATTAGATTATTGACACATGGACTAAGACCAACAGAGGGTAGTCCATTCATATGTGTAGAGTGGTTAAGGAAGGACAAATTGGTTACCAAAGGGAATGGCTCACAAAAAAATAGTTAAAGAAATAATTTCTAGACCTAATTTTAAAAGTTGACATAATGGGAACCATTGCTTTTCAAGAGAAAAATGACCTAGACATGTGACATTTTTTTAGGGCTTAGATTTATGCCCAAAAAGCATTTTTAATCCTAACTACATTTTTAGGGGCATAACTTTGTTCTCAGTTTTGACCCATTCAAGAAGTGTTTCAAATATTAGAGGGAGAACAAAAAATAGTAGAAAGAAGAACAGAACAAAATACTTATTAAAATACCAATTTCCTATTTTTAGATTTTTTAGCCAAAATACATTTCTAGCCATCTTGACACATTAATAGAAGATAAAACACAAAAACACAAATAATATGTATGTAATTTTTGTTTAATATGCACTTTGTAACTCATGGAAGGTGAATCATCACATTACCATGTGAGTGATCTTCCATATTCAATACGATGGATTTCCAACACACCATTGCATAAAGAGAGATGTATCCCTCACTAAAAATAGCATGATTAATGAATGCAATGTTATAGCCTTACATCTCTTCTCAAAGATTGCTTATATTATACTTTATTTTTTGAAATATTTTGCATATATACTTTCATGTTTTTGATCTGTTATATTTGAATTTAAGTTTTGGTTCAGTAATTCTAACATTATACTTAATTTTTTTTAATATAAAAGAAAAATAAGAGTATATTCTCATCGAGTTGAGCCACATGGGTCGGATTTCATGTCTAAGCCATTAAATAAATGTAACCAAAGATGGTTAGGAAAGTTAAATAGCTAGGCAATCTTCAAACAGATGTAAAGCCATGAAGTTGTAAGAGCATCCCACTTCAAATAACATGCTCACCATACAAGAAACTTAGTCAATGAAGTAGGTTAGTCAATGAAGTAGACCTATAAGCATGTCAAACACCTGGCCCCATGTCCAATTAAAAAAAAAAAAATTGGAAAATTCATATATTAGAAATCACAACATATCAAGGGGGTTAGGGTTTTGCTCTGCAACTCATCCTGAGGAGCCGAGCCGACTTTGCATTCTTCGTTTGCATGTGTGATTTTTGGCCTCGTCACAGTGCTGCATGTGCCAGTGGATGGGATCTGTTACTTTGTCCTTCCATTATTGATCCGCCTTGGGCGGAATTACTATATTTTTTTTAATATGTCACATTTGGTTCCTCCTGGTTCATCGTCTGGTGAAGCCGATGGAGAAAAGGATGGCGGGCAAGCAACCTCGGAAGTTCATTCCCACGGTGTTCCACAAGGTAATGTGCCAGACATTTCTATTCCCATCGATAGTTTCAATAAAGCTTGTACTTGGCTAGAGCAAAATACTATCATAGGCTATTTCTTGGGCCGTATCCCCTCTGATGCAATTCTACGAAACTGGTTTCAAAGCTATTGGAACCCATATGGTATCTTTGTAGAGTCTGTGCAAAACCTGACCAAAGGTTTCTTTCATATTCGGTTCTCTGATCCAGAGTGTGTCAAAAAAGTTCTCAGCAAGGGTCCTTGTTATGTTCATAGCACTTTGCTTATTTGTCAACCATGGCACAAGAATTTCCAGGTTGCCAATGGTGTCTCTCTTGTTGTCCCTGTGTGGGTTGAATTCCCAGGTTTGCCAATGGCATTGGTCCCATTTATTCATGATGTTGCCATGAAAGTTGGGGAATTTGTATGTGAAGAGCCTCAGCACTTCTATAATGCTCGGCCTACCCATCGGCTCTGTGTGAAAATTGATTTGGCCAATTCCCTCAAGGAATTTATTGATATTAAGGTAGGTGATACTAATATCCACCAGAGAGTGGTGTATGTCAATTTGCCAAACACTTGCTACAGGTGCCAGTCTGCCACACACAAGATTAAAGATTGTCCCTTAATGGCAGATAAGTTTAAATCCAAGGGCCCAACCCTTGTTAATCAAGCTTCTAATGAGAAAAACCAGCCAACCAAAGATGGGTCTGACAATGACTGGAAGGTGGTCTCCAAGAAAGGCAAGCATGTCCCTGGTAAAGGCCCTCAGGGAGGCCAGTCCTCTGTCCATAATCCTCAGGGGGGTCAGCCTGCTGGCTCCTATGCTCAAGCCACAACGATAAAACCGCCTTTGCATGTCCCAGTTCCATCCCAGAATGCTTCCCCAAGTACTCAAATCCTTTCCAATTCAGCAGTTGTGGCTAAAGATATGTCGATGGCTCTTAAAGATGATGGTATCCTCTCTGTCTCCATGGTTGCTCACCAACTAGAGCAAAAAGAAGGCATGAATGCCCGAAGACGAAGGTCTCGTAGTCCAGTGCAGGGTCTGCATGCAGACAAAAACCGACAACTGGGAAGCTTTTCTAGCAACTCGTTTGAGTCGCTTGCTATTCTGGGTGACTCTGATGAGGTCAGAGGAAGTTTGATCCTCGACAGGTCAGAATGATTTTTCTATCATGGAATGTTAGAGGACTGACGGACCCAGTTCGAAGATACATGGTTCGTGATGATATTACTTTCTGTGCAACCAAGTATGGGGGCCCAGATATCGTTTGCTTGCAAGAAGTTAAAATCACTGAGTTCCAATTCCAGTGTGCTCGTGCGCTCATTTACCCTAATAGTCAACTTTTTTCCACCAAGCACCCTCCCGGTCGTGGTGGTGTTGTTATTCTCCTAGCCAATAGATGGCATGGGAATTTTGTTGATTGGGGGGTTGACCCTTCTAACCAAGCTGTTTGGATTTTGCTTGAAGTTGACGGAATGTCCTTTGGAATTTTAAATGTATATGCCTCCAATAGTGCTCCGGAGCGTTGTTTGCTTTGGAAATGGTGTGCCTTTTCTTTGCCTCCTGCAGTTTGGATCGTCTGTGGAGATTTTAATATGGTTGAGCATGCTTCTGATAAAATTGGGGGTCTAAACCACAGGTGGGCCCTTGGTGAGCGTGAAGCCTGGTTTTTTATGAAAAAAAAATATGTTTGTCTGACCCTAATTCTTGTCTTTCTCCTGCTTCTTTTGATGAGCACCTTTGGTTTACCTGGAATAACTTTCAAGTTGGGCGGGCAAGGATTCTCAAACGTTTAGATAGAGCTATGTTGTCATACCATACCCAGTTTTATTTTCATCGGAAGCATGGAGATGCTCCAGTTGTGGAGGTTATTGTTGGTACTGTTGGGTCTGATCATTCCCCAATTATGTTCACTGTTTTATCTTCTGTGGTACCTGTTCAGGGTATTAAGTCTCAGTTTTTTCTTAACACATCCTTTCTTCAGCATTCTTCCATGATGTGTCATATTCAGAGAGTCTGGAATTTGGGGGACAGACCTGTTGGTGAAGAAGGATGGATTGAGTGGTGGAATGATGCTATATCCCGAACCACAGCCCTTCTTCGCAGTTTGGGCAAGAAAGTTGCTCAGTTTAGAAAATATTCTTTGCTTGCTTTACGCACTGAACTGACAAAAGCCTCTTGTAGGCTTGAAGCCAACCCTCTCTGTCCTGTTTTGCAGGGGCATGCTGCTCAGGTTCGTCATGAGCTCAAGGTGGCAGAGCTCTATGAAGCTAAAGGTGCTCAGATCAAGGCCCGCTTACATTGGCTTAAGATTGGGGACAAAGTTTCTAAGGAATTCTTCCAAAAGTTACGTCCTCCTCGTAATGCCACTAAATTCAAAGCTATTGTGGACAATGGTATTCGCCATACCTCTCTACCCAATATTGCTGACATTTTTGTTAAGCATTACACTCAAGTTTTTGTTGCTCAGTCTTCTTCTCCAGAGAGGGATGAAGCTTTCAAGCTTTGCATGGATGCTGTCCCTAACAAACTCTCTGTAGCTCAAAGAGAGGAGTGTGAAAAGTATTTGTCTGTTGATGACCTTGCCTTAGCATTAACTCAAATGGCCAATGAGAAGGCCCCAGGCTTGGATGGGTTTCCTTGTGAATTCTACAAGGCATGTTGGGACTTTGTTGGTTCTGATTTACACAAAGTCTACCTTGAAGCCATGCACAATGGCTCTCTTGGAGCAATTTTGAACCGAGGTAATATCAAGTTCATTCCAAAACAAGGGGATCCTGAATGTATAACAAGTTGGAGGCCAATTACCCTGCTCAATGTCAGCTATAAGATTATTGCCAAAGCCTTGGCTCTGAAACTCCGGCCCCTATTGCCTCTTATTGTTAGGCCGAAGCAAACATGATTTATTAAAGGCAGATATATATTGGATAATGTCATTGCAGTTTGGGAAGGTATGGAATGGGCTAGGCAGTCTGGTCAGCAAGCCCTCTTCTTGAAAATTGATTTTGAAAAGGCCTATGATAGAATTGAATGGAACTTCATTCTTTCCATGTTACAGTCTTTAGGGTTTGGGCCTGTGTTTGTTCAATCTATCAATATTCTTTTTTAGGATGCTTCGACTGTTTTATCTTTGAATAATCATCAAACTAGGCCAATCGGTTTGTTCAGATCTGTTCGGCAAGGTTGTCCCTTGGCTCCTTCTCTGTATATCCTTGCTGCTGAAGCCTTTGGATATTTTCTTGCTAGGCATGCTTCTTTGGGCAAAATTAAGGGTATTTCTCTCCCTGATAACCAAGGTCAGCTCATTAATGGTCACTTTGCTGATGACTCTTTTCTCACTCTTTTAGAGGAGGAACACTCAGTGAAGGAAGCACTCAGATGTTTGGAAGTTTTTTGTTAGGCCTCTGGTTCTAGTATTCAGTGGAGAAAAACTTCTTGTTATCGGCAGTCCCCTACCCCGCTCCCTCCTTGGCTAGAACAGTTTCAATGGCATTGGATTTTTCCAGGAGAAGTGTTCAAATTTCTAGGGATCCCTTTTGCCTTTTATGGTTCCCCTGTTCAGTTATGGAACTATGTTCTGCAGAAAGTTGAGAAAAAGCTTGAGTATTGGATTACTAAAAAGATGTCTCTGGCAGGAAAATTCCAGATTTGTTCTAAGGTCCTTGCCTCTACTCATGTGTATTACTCTTCTTGTTGGGTCCCTTCACAAGCATGCTACCTTAAGCTTGAAAGACTATTGAGGAATTTTTTGTGGGCAAACTCAGCTGAGAAGAAAGGTTTTCATCGGGTTGCTTGGGATATGTGTTGTTTACCTAAAGCTTCAGGAGGAATGGGCATGGTTGACTGTAAAAGACAAGGCACGGCTCTCTGTGCCAAATGGATCATACGAGCCCTTAAAGGCTCGGGAGGCCCGGAAAATCCTCATCGGACATTGTATTTCTTCAGGTCTGCCTTTGAACAAACAAGCCTGGAGAGGAATTGACCTCCCTTCCCTAATTGTAATGCTAGTCTTTGTGAAAATCTCTGGTTCTTTTGTGATTAAAAGTATTTGGAAATCATGGCAGCAACTCACTCCTTGGCTTAAGTGGAAAGGGAATAGAGGCCATAAAGGACTGTCCATAAATTATTTAAACATCTGGTGGTCTTCGGTGATTAACATTCAGGGAACTCCTCTTGCTCAGGTCCCATGGATTCATGCCCAAAAGTTTTTTAAAAAAGGTATATCTACAATTTCTAATTTTTATTCTCAAACCTCGAGGGATTGGATCCCTTGGCCGCTTTTTAAACAACAATTTCAGTTGAGCACTGGTGACAAGCTTACTTATGACTCAGTAATTGACATTATCCCCTTTTCCATGTGGCACAAGTGTGGGCAGCACTCTCAGAGGCCATGGTGGAAAGATTGGTCCTGGTTTTCGGATATACCATTGTTGAATTACTCAGCTAAATTGGGTTACAAGTGGCTCTCCCCAATGTTGCCAATGGTCCCTAGACTTAATGATAAATGGGGAGATCCAGTGGCGGTTTCTGGTTGGAAGGCTCGATTTCAGATAGTTTGGTCTTCTTTTCTTGAGCCAAAACAATCTTTTTTTTCTTGGAGCCTTCTCTTTCAAAGTTTACCCTTAGGAGATAGACTCAGGCACTTGGGAGTTGCAAACCCTAAATGTGCATTCTGTAATGAGGATGAATCTTCTCCTCATATTTTCTGGTTTTGCACAAGAGCAAGGAGTGCCTGGGAATGGGGATGGTCTTTTTTTTCCCAATTCCAGGATGAATCCCTTACATGGCAGCAAGCTCTGTTAGGGGATAAGATTAAATTTGTTCTTCCCTTGTCCAAAGTGTGGCACATCTTTCGAATTAGTCTTCTTTTTCACATGTGGAAATCTAGAAACAAGATAGTTTTTCAACATCAAAATCCTTCTGATGAATTTTCTCTAGCTGACAAAATAGAGGTGTTTCAAGATACATGGTTCCAGATTTGCAATCAGCAGGCTAAACTTGACATTGAGCAAGCGCACATGAAGGCACTTTTGGATGACTGGAAAAATGCACCATGCTCAGTTAGCAGGGTTTTTCCAAACAACGCACATCATACGTCCTGTTCCCGCTCGAGGTCTCATCAACTGCCACGTCTAGTGCATGCACAGGGAGGTTGGGGACATGACAATTTTACCTACAATGATGGATGGAATGCACAACCAATTCAATCACCATCATGTTCTCCACCCAGAGGTGCCTGGGATGAGCTGGTGGAAGTTAATGGTGGCACACAGGATCGTGCCTGGAATGCAGGGGATATAAGTGCACATAATCGCCAGCTTGATAGATCTCGAGGACAGGGCTGGGGAGATTCAAATGTTCATGAGGATCAGGGACACACAGATGGATTACCGCATACCTTGGCCATTCCATGGGACTCCAACGTAGACGTGTAGCCACAAACTTTCTGATTGCATGCAAGTTTCACTGCCTGTTTGATTGATGTTGCCTAGTTTGTAGTGAGCTCTGGTTTGTGGTTTCCCAACCCGTGGTTAGGGTTGGTTTGTTTCTTCCAGGGGTGTGATCATTGCCACCCGCCACTTTTTTTCATGTTAAACTTTATTATTAATATAATTTAGCTTTTCATAAAAATAGAAAAAAAAAAAAAATCATGTGAGTCTATTAATATCTTTGAAAAGTACATTAAAATAATTATAAGCTGACAAACGCTTAAGATTACTTTCAATAATCCAACCTATCCAACCAATAACTCTTGACACCACCTTCCCCGTGTCCCAAAAAGCAGCAATCCCATCCCTATCTCAATACCCATTTTTCTCACTATCGAATTATTATATGCCGCCTTTGTTTGCTCTTTCACGTGCTGCCTCTGGCCTAATCACCAGCATAAGGAAAATATCAAAGCAAGGGATTCTTCTGAATTGGAACTGCTCCTCCGTATTAGAATTTTGCTTTAAGGAATCCTAAGCTATGAATTTATGGTGTGAAAACCATATATTAAACCGATGCATTTCAAGGCGAACTTGGTGGCAGCAGCATCTCTCAAATCTAAATGTTCTCATAGCAGAATCTTGCCATTTCTGAGCTGTAAATTCACGATATTTTTCTCCCTTCCTGAGTATTCACGTGGCTTATCTGAAATATATGCTAAAGGAGTGCCAACTAGATGAATAAAGACAGAACTCAAATTTTATTCCAATACACAGCTTATCCATATACTTGTACATACTGACTCTCCATGCCTCCGCAGAGTCAAAATTCAGCATAAGTACCATAATCTGTTATACAGTTTGAATATGCAATCTATATGAAGTCAATAGTTATAGAAATGGGTGGCCCAATTTTTATTCTTTTAGATATATATGTATATATTTTGGGTAGAGATATCGAACTTTACAGCAAGGTTGTGTCAGGATTAGAATTACAGGAGCAGAATACCAGAGCAGAGCGTGCCATGTTTGTAGAAACAGAAGATTAGCATATTTGGGTCTCCATTCATTTCGTTCTGTACTGAACAGTTAAGGGCGTTGGAATTTAGGGACTTCTGACCTTTCACAGAGGTCGTATATTCTGAATACTCCAGTAAAAGTCAGTGGCACCTACGATTCTTTTCATTAAAGATATTATCAAAAACACTGTTGAATGTTTAAAAATTTCAATTTCTTTAGTAACAAAGACAAAACACCTTTTTAAGGATTTGAGATGGCGACCCATCATAACCGAGCATCGCAATTGGTTCCTTATTACTAATAAGCATGAATTTCCTTCCCAACTTGAGGTGGAGGTAGATGTGTTGACTATGCCCATGCTCCCTTATTTCCAATAAGCATGATCTTCCTTCCCAACTTGAGGTGGAGGTAGATGTGTTGACTATGCCCATGCTGTCGTGCACTTTAACTTTATACCTTCGTGTAATTAATTAATATTTATAGGTGTCTTCTTTTCAATTTAGAAGTAAATTTAAGTTGAGATAATTTTAATGTAAAAATGTGATATCTTAAATATATAATAATTAGGTCACAGGTATGTTTGACCAAACTCTGTAATGGGGGCGGAAGTTAAAGGTTCAAATCTGGGTCCTTGCTGGACTGAATGTTTGTCTCTTTCCTAGTGCTTTCAACAACGTAAAAGGTTTAAAATGATTGTGGCATGGTGGTTATAGAGGCGAACTGCGCGAAGATCTGTGTGGCGGATTTTAAAACAGACATCACAGAATACTGTGATGATCATAAAAACCGGACAGCCTGCCCGAATTCGTGATGGCTACTAATTCCACCATGTAAATTATATATATATATATATATATATATATATATATATAATAATTAAAGCTTACTAAAAGTGTGAGTCAAAGTGAGGGTGGGAATCATGAGTGAGCATGAGTTGGGAATAAGTAGAAAGTGTAAGCATAAAGTAAAAAGTAGAAAGTAAAGTGCGATTAAGGAGTAAGCGCTACTTCTTATTCCAGATATTAAAAGAAACTTAAAAACTAAAGGATTTATAAAAAGAAAAACTAGGTAATATGGTAAGAAAGTTATTTTTGAAAGTTTGTATTGAAAGTAAACATGCTCTAGTTGGAATTAAGGATGACTTAGTTGGAAATATGGATACCCTAGTTAGTGATAAGAGGTAAAACAAATATATGAAAAGCCCTATCTAGGTAGAAGATACTACAAGTGATTATCAAGGATGACTAGATGATTGAGCATCATATTATGACTTTTAAAACTAGAGGGTTAATATGTAAGTTCCATAGATACTGGCTAGGTTTTCATGAGATTCAAAATTAGATTAAGTGGAAGTTAGAAATGAATTTAAATTACTCCATGAAACTTCTTTCAATTCCTCATTATCTTCTCTAGTTTAGAAATAAGGGTTAAAATAATGGATGGAGGCCCTTGGTTTAGGGGTAAAGATGCATTATATTTAAGAGCATGTAGTGAGATTTTTTTGTGGAGACAGAGACTATTAAAATGCTGCTGGTGTGGATTGGGTATTTTGGACTTCCTTATCAAGTCATCAATAAGAGGATTTTGAAGAATATTGGTAATACTCTAGGTGAGTGCATCTAGGAGGGACCAACTACTAATGAGAGAAGACATGTTGTATACACTCGAGTATGTGTTATCATGAATATTTCAAAACCTTTACCATAGTACATTAGGATTAAAATTAAAGCAAGAGAATGAGATCAACAAGTGGATTATTTAAACATTGCATTCTAATGTCACAAATGTTGTGAAACCGAACACATGACAAGAGAGTGCAAAATGAAAATGATGGAGAAGGAGATGGAAAATTTTGGATATGAGGGTAACTTCAATATGTAACAAGGATCTCATATAATAGGAGAAGCTAGGTCAAATCAAGGATTTTTTACTCCTTAAAAAGTGGCAATAAAAAGCCCTCTACATCATCAAATGACAAAGACCATTACAGTTCACTCGAATCAACCATTAGAAGAAAAAATGACATGAGGAATGAGGAAGTACAATGTGTAAGTTCAAATATAGGAACTAAAGGTACAAAGAAAGATGGCAAGAAAAATTTTAAATCAAAGGAATATGGGGAGGTGAATTTTAAAGAGAATGAGGTGAAAGAGGTCAAGCTTAATCTAGGTAAATCATTTTGATTTTCCTCAAGTAGAATTTTCCTTAAGTAGCATAAAATATTTAGTGTTTCAAGAGCAACACAATGAAGAAAATTTAGGATTTCTAGGCTAACATAATAAAGTAATGACTATGGGGGACTATGTACTTTAGGGTTTTCTAGGAAACATAAAGTTTTGAAAATTTTGAGTATATTGTTGTCATTGATGTCAAAGGATTGATGTCATAGGTTGATAACATTGGTTTTCATTGATGTCAAAGATAGCTTGGCATGGAAAAAATATAAGGTTTATAAGTTGGTTAAATATGCAAGGCAAATTTCATCCCAATGCAAGAAAAATGTTATAATATTTATTTTAAATATTATAAGCCAAAGAGGTTTGGGACAAAGCTCTATGTGTTTTGTTAAAAGGTTGAAGATCCTAGTTTAAAGACCATGAAGAAAGCAAGTGAGTAAGGCTTAAAAGGAAATAATATTATAATATTAAGGACAAAAGGTTGAAGCCAAAGGTTTAATAATAAAAATTATTATAATACTTTATATTATAATTTTAAACCCAAGATGGGTTTTGGCGCCAATATTTTCAAAGGTTTTAAATAAAACCTAAAGCACCGACGTCAAAGGAAATAAGGAGAAATCCATATTAATATGGATTAAATTATGCAAAAAGGTCAATGTTTTGAATTTTTGTAGTGTGTGTTTGAATTTCTAAGTGTATTCAATTTCTTGCGTGTGCGAATCAGAGAAATGAAAAGACAAAATTTTGATTTAAAAAAAAAAGGTGTTTTCGTGGTTGAATAAAGAGAGGATCATGGGGATTTATCCCCAACCAGGCGTCTGGCCTAGCGGTAGACTAGGCAGCGCTAAGGCACATGGTAGGCAGCAGGTCATGAGTTCAAAACTTGATGATGACATTGAAGAACACAAGCTTATACTGAGAGGGGGGTGAACAATATAAGACTACTTTTTACTTTTCTTTCCCAAACAATATTAATCAATATAATCAATGAAAATATCAATAGCAATAACCAAATCAATGCACAAATAATCACACACAATAGAGACACCAATTTAACATGGTTCACCCAATGTGGGTTACATCCATAGAGAAAATATTTCTTCTAAATATTTCTCAAATAATCTCTTGGGAATCCTTCCCAATTACAATGTTTATGGACCTCTGTCCAAAGGAGATGCTGATATCCTAAATCTGGTTTGTGGATCTCTATCCATAGAAGAACTCCTTCTCCTCTACTCTGGATAGTGATCCTTTAGAAGACTACTACATCCACTGCACTGGCTTGTAGATCTCTCTCCACTGAAGACTCTTATCCCCACTCAGAAGACCTATCCTCAATGCCCTGGCTGATGGATCTCTATCCACTAGAGACTACTATCCTCTCTACTATGTCACCTTCAAAGCTATGTCTCAATTTTGTACTAAACATAGTCCAATCGATCTAGCACAACTCTGCTCAACTCTTGCACTAAACATATTCTAGTCGGTCTAGCACAAGTCTTCTCAACAATATCACTCAAATATGTACTAAACATAGTTCATTTGGTCTAGCACAAATCTGCTCAACTCTTACACTAAACACAGTTTAGTCGATCTAGCACAAGTCCACTCAAATCTGCACTAAACACAGTCCAGTCAGTCTAGCATAAATCTGCTCAATAGGTCCACTCAGAACCTACTCAAATCTGCTCAACAGGTCCACTTAGAACCTACTCAAATCTGCTCAATAGGTCCACTTAGAACCTACTCAAATCTGCTCAACAAGTCCACTCAGAACCTGCTCAAATCTGCTCAACAAGTCCACTCAAAACCTACTCAACATGTCCACTCAAAACCTACTCAAATATGCTCAACAGACCCACTTAGAACCTGCTCAAATCTTCTCAACAAGTTCACATAGAACTTGTCCAAATCTTCTCAATAAGCTCACATAGAACTTGTCCAAATATGCTCAACAAGCTCACACAGAACTTGTCCAAATCTGCTCAACAAGCTCACACAGAACTTGTCCAAATCTTCTCAACAAGCTCACATATAACTTGTCCAATCTCATAGAAATATAAAGAGAATTATTAGAGACTTAATATGTTCTATACTCAATGCTCAATTACTTTATCAACTCAAATCAATCTCATAGAAGCATAAAGAGAATTGTTAGAGACTCAATATGTTCTATACTCAAAACTCAATCACTTTCTCAACTCAATCTCATAGACATATAAAGATAATTTTTAGAGACTCAATATGTTCTATTCAAAACTCAATCACCTTCTCAACTCAATCTCATAGAAGCATAAAGAGAATTGTTAGAGACTCAATGTGTTCTATTCTCAAATCTCAATCTCTTTCTCAACTCAAATCAGAATATATAATAGTTGTTTTTATGGAACTTGATCAATCACTTCATACATCCACTTGACTAGGCTGAATCAACCCTACTCAACCAATCATTTCAAGAAATAATCCTTGCTCAAAAACCCTAGTCCAATCATGTAAATATCAACTCAAAATATTTCCAACAATGCTCAACAACAAATCTTACATAACAATGATACTCATGTTCTTTTCAAACCCTAGTTCAAGTTCTTTGCATAACAACTCACTTCAACAACAATGCTCATAAATCAATCTTCACATAACAATGATACTCATGATATTTTCAAACCCCAATCCAAGTTATTTGCATAAAAATTCACTTTAACAACCATGCTTATCAAACAAAGTTTTAAACACAACTCTCAATCTCCGAAAATATTGAAGCATTAACTCAAACACTTTTGAAAAGGAAAACCTAATAAAATCCTTTTCACTCCAAACTTATTTTTCAAGTAAGCAATCAATCAAATCAACCAAGAAAGAATTTGCCCATACCTTTTTGCTTTACAAGGAGTTGATCTCACAAATTTGCCACACTCACAATTTCTTCTTTGCCAATCTCAACAAGGGTTAGAGAGTAATAATTTCTTCAACAAAATACAATGCAAAATAATATCAACATAACACCTTATCACTCCAACTCAAATAATATTCAAACACCCTCACAATAATTTTCTTTAACACAAACCCTTTATTAAAGATCAAACAACACTAAAAAAGTCTTAATCCTTCTAAATAACACAAGCTTATACTGAGAGGGGGGGGTGAACAGTATAAGACCGCTTTTTACTTTTTCCTTCAAATCAACTTTCAATTCAATATTATGTAGTGTATAGAAAGTAGTATCAATAGCAGTAATCAAAGCAATGCACAAAACACCATCCACAATAGAGACACAACAATTTACGTGGTTCACCCAAAGCGGGCTACTCCACGGATAAAATCTCTCACTAAATTTTATCAACTCAAAATCTGGGAATACCTTTCCCGATTACAATATTTATGGGCATCAACCCAAAGGAGACACCAATCCCCTAGCTCTGTTCTGGCTGGTGATCCTCTAGAAGACCTCTCGCCTCCTCTGCCCTTAGCAAATGGAACTCTATCCACAGAAGACACCTGTCTTCCCTTCTCTGGCTGGAGACCTCTGTCCTCAACTCTATCACCTCCAAAGCTGGTCCTCGAAATTGCACTAAACACAGTCCTTCGGTCTAGCACAAATGTCCTCGATCTCTTTCTCTGATCTGCACCAAACACAGTCCTTCGGTCTGGCACAAATGTCTTTGTCCTCTTTTTTTGGTCTGCACAAAAACATAGTCCTTCGCTCTTTTTGCGCAATCACAGCTGCACTTGATCAAACTTTGACCTTTGCACCTCTGCGCAATTATAGCCGCATAGTCTTCGCGCACTCTGCTTCCTTGCGATCTCTCTCACTTGGAAGATTCGACAGAATGCACTCTGCTCTCGACGATCGAACTTCTTCACTTCGCATAGTCTACGAACGCCGCTCTTCGAACGCACACTTCGATCAATATTTTTTCTCTCCAAGCAGCCCTACTTTTATACTAATATTTTCAAGATCAAAACCTTGATCTTAGTCGGCTGCTACCCTTAACTTCGTCGGCTGCAAAACCCTAAACTGCGTCGGCTCAAATTCAACTCTGTCGGCTTCAACCGCCTCTGTGGTTCAGTAGCTTTTCTCGCGAAACTACAACATGTCGCGATATCGCGACACCTTTGCAGCCGTACACTTTCTTTTGGCTTTTGTCACGAAATCGTGACACTTTCTGCTTCTACTGACGTCATCTTCTCTTTTGTCATGAAATCGTGACCCTTCTGTCTTCATGGCCTTCTTCTCTGCTTTTGTCATGAAATCGTGACACTTCCGTTGCCTTGAGCTTCTTTCTGCCTTACACCCGCGAAACTGGAACATGTCGCGAAATCGTGACACTTACGCTGCCTTAAGCTCTTTTCTGCCTTACGCCCGTGAAACTAGAACATGTCACGAAATCATGACGCTTTTGTCTTCATAGCCTTCCTCTCTCCTTCTGTCATGAAATCGTGACACTTCTCCTATAGAAGACCTGCTTCCAGTTTCTGTCATGAAATCGTGACACTTTCTCCAATCGTACGCTTTTCTTTCATCCTGTCACGAAATCGCTACATCTTCATCTACTGGCTTCTTCACTTCTGCCTGTCATGAAATCGTGACACTTTCTGCATCCGTACGCTTTTCTTTCATCCTATCGTGAAATCGCGACGCTTTCAGCTTCTGAAAGCTTTCTTTGCAACCTATCGCGAAATCGCGACGCTTCTCATTTCAAACTCTTCCCTTTGCTGCATGTCACGAAATCGTGACAGTTCTCTCTTCGAGCTTTTTAGTATGTCACGAAATCGTGACAGTCCTCACTTTGTCTTTTGCAGCATGTCACGAAAATGTGACTGTTCTTACTTCAAACTTTGCAGCATGTCACGAAATCATGACACTTTTCGAGATACTTTATCTCTCTTCGAACTTGTCATGAAATCACGACAGTTCATACTGCGGACTCTCCCTTCTGCATCATGTCGTGAAATCGTGACACTTTTTCGTCCGTACAACCTTCCTTGCATTATGTCGTGAAATCGTGACACTTTTCCTTCTTTGCCTTCCTGCACTTTTCGAGACGCGAAAATGCGATATGTCGCGAAATCGTGACGCTTTCCACCTTGCTTTCTTTCTCTGCCAACATGTCATGAAATCGTGACACTTTCGCCTCCCCCAGCGCGAAATCGTGACAGTTTTCTAGCTTCTTCTCTCTCTTCCAACATGTCACGAAATCGTGACAGTTTTGCCAGCTTCTTCTCTCTCTTCCAACATGTCGCGAAATCGTGACAGTTTTTCCAGCTTCTTCTCTCTCTTCTCGCATGTCACGAAATCGTGACAGTTTTTCCAGCACTTTCTCTCTCCTCTAACATGTCGCGAAATCACGATAGTTTTTCCAGCCTGCTGCATACTTTTTCTAACTTGTCTTTTTCTTTGATCTTTTGCAAAGGTGCTACTATGATCTTCTTGGCAACTCACTGTCCATGCTCTGAATAATCTGACATTAAATCAAATTCCTTCAAGAGCTTCTTGACATCAATGACAACTTCTACACTTGAGCAAAGGCAATGTACCCAAGGTACCCAAAATTGCCAACAATCTCCCCCTTTGTCATTGATGGCAAACCTTTACTGAAAATACATCTCAAGAGCCAAAACTGAAACCAACTGTGCTAACAACTGAGAATCTGCCTTTGAAGTTTTTCTCCCCCGACTTGAAGCTCTTCTCTTTACTTGATGCTCTCCCCCTTACTCATATCTCTCCCCCTTTGTCATCAATGGCAAAGGGTCACCTTTGGGGCTTGGGACTAAGAATGAGCCTCTTAGCTTAGTCCCTCCCCCACCTCCTGATGAGGTGATTAAAATAGGGGTGGGAGTAAAACTCCCATTAGGCACTGATCATCATCAGCGTCTACAATTTCCTTGTCGGGCCTTCTTTTGAATGCTTTGTCAATATTCCTGTTCTTGTCACTGTTTTTGTTTTTGTTCTCATCCCTGTTCTTGTCCACGCCTTGATCCTTGGACCTGTTTATACCACTGTTCCTGTTCCTGTACCTTGGAAGATCAGCTCTACACTGTCTAGTTGTGTGACCGTCATTGTTGCACTTATAACAGGTAATAATGTTATTTCTTTTAGGCATACCTGTTCTTCGAATCCGCCTGTTCTGACTAACCGTGTTCCTGTTATTAGCCTTGCAAAAAAATGCCTTATGCCCAAACTGATTACAAGAGTAGCAATACCCTTGAAAGAAATTGCTACCTCTGAAACTGTCATTTACCTTCCTTACTTGAGTCATGCAATGCGAAGCCATGTGACCGAACCTGTGACACGCAAAACATCTATCGTGAAATTTTCTTTTATTTGACCTCTTGGGTCCCGAAAACTTCTTCTTCGCATTCAGAATTCTGTTTTCTATTTCTGCGCATCCATCACTCATGGACTCTTTCTCTGAAATACTCTCTTCATCAGAACTCTCTTCTTTTTGGAATCTCTTGCTAGATTCCCCAACCTGTTCCTTGTGCGGCTCAACAAAACCAAGGCCTGTTTTATCTGTTGGTTTTCTTTGACCTTTGATGAAAGACTTAACCCTTTTGGAGCTATCTTGAAACCTGTACAGCTTATCCTTGTAATATTTAGTTTCCACTTCCAAAGAAGCCATTTTCTGTTCCAACTCACTATATTTAAGAACCTTAGACTCTAACTCAACCTTGAGTTCTTGAGTCTTAGCTATAGAGAAATCAAGATTTTCTATAAGATCATCTCTTTCCATGCAACATTCATCTAACTTATCCAGGAGTCTGGCATTCTTCTTTCTTTCCTTTTTCAAAGCACTAAGAGCACTACTAAGTTCACTTTCAAGATCCTTTATTTGCTTGCTTTCTGAATCATCGAAGCCTTTTTCAGATTTCTTATCACTAGAGGTGCTACCCTTTTCAAAAACCATACATGCATCTTCCTTATCATTTTTTGAAGCATCCTCATACATACTAGCAACCAATTCATTATTTGTGCAATCATCCTCAAGGTGACCAAAATTTCCACATCTAAAACATTTCATGATAATGAATCTATGTTTCGGTTCTTCCTCTTTTTTGATATGAACAACATCTCATTTTTATCATCACTAGAAGAACTTTCACTATCACTGCTTGAACACTTACTAGCTTTGTCTAGGTAGAAGCTCTTCTTGTGCTTGTGAGAATGCCTCTTTCCGTGATTGTTGTACTCATCTTTGTTCTTCCTGTGATGCTTGTGCTTTTTGAAATCCTTGCTCTTAGAATCCTGTTTATCTTCATCACTTTCATACTTGGAAACAGTACAGTCAGTAGCATAATGACCAAACTTTCCACAATTGAAACATCTTATATTCTTCATGCTTTTGTGTTTTCTAGAGAACTTGCCTTTCTTGCTGTAATATGCCTCTTCATCACTAGAAGACTCATCACTCTCTTGAATCTGTTTGCCCTTTGATTTCTTGGTAGCTTTGAAAGCTGCCTCTTTCTTGACTTCAACTTTCACTTGAGTTCTCAACTCAAATGCTGCAAGTATACTATGGAGCTCATCCTTTTTCAACTTATCTAAATCTTTAGCTTCCTCAATAGCAGAAATATTTTCACTAAATCTATTAGGAAGAGATCTTAAAATCTTATCACAAACATCATTTTCAGCAAGCTCAAGACCTAAGTCTTTCATGGAGTTAACAACCTCATCCATACGAAGCATGTAGTCACTAATATTTTCATCATCATTCATCTTGAGTTGTTCAAACATACCTTTGAAGTGTCTTAACTTGGCCTTTCGGACATTTACATCACCTGTGTGAACCACCTGCAACTGTTTCCACATTTCACTAGCTGTCTTGCAGTGAATCACCTTGGTAAGATCTGCTTTCTGTAAGCCTTTCAAGATTGCATTCATAGCTTTTGAATTGCTGTGATGTAGGAGCCTATCTTCTTTAGTATATGGACCATTTACAGGAATAGTGTACCCATCTTCAATTACTTCCCATACCTCATTACCAAGTGCCATTAGATGAACCTTCATCCTTGCACTCCAAAGACCAAAATCTGACCCATCAAGAATAGGTGCTGCATTGCCACTTGAATAATCCATTGTGTTCTTTACTAGCTTTTCCTTCAAGTTGTTAAACTTTTTGAAGGCACCGCTCTGATACCAATTGAAGAACACAAGCTTATACTGAGAGGGGGGGGTGAACAGTATAAGACCGCTTTTTACTTTTTCCTTTAAATCAACTTTCAATTCAATATTATGCAGTGTATAGAAAGCAGGTATCAATAGCACGTAATCAAAGCAATGCACAAAACACCATCCACAATAGAGACACAACAATTTACGTGGTTCACCCAAAGCGGGCTACTCCACGGATAAAATCTCTCACTAAATTTTATCAACTCAAAATCTGGGAATACCTTTCCCGATTACAATATTTATGGGCATCAACCCAAAGGAGACACCAATCCCCTAGCTCTGTTCTAGCTGGTGATCCTCTAGAAGACCTCTGCCTCCTCTCGCCCTTAGCAAATGGAACTCTATCCACAGAAGACACCTGTCTTCCCTGCTCCGGCTGGAGACCTCTGTCCTCAACTCTATCACCTCCAAAGCTGGTCCTCCAAATTGCACCAAACACAGTCCTTCGGTCTAGCACAAATGTCCTCGATCTCTTTCTCTCGATCCGCACCAAACACAGTCCTTCGGTCTGGCACAAATGTCTTTGTCCTCTTTTTTTGGTCCGCACAAAAACATAGTCCTTCGCTCTTTTTGCGCAATCACAGCTGCACTTGATCAAACTTTGACCTTTGCACCTCTGCGCAATTACAGCCGCATAGTCTTCGCGCACTCTGCTTCCTTGCGATCTCTCTCACTTGGAAGATTCGACAGAATGCACTCTGCTCTCGACGATCGAACTTCTTCACTTCGCACAGTCTGCGAACGCCGCTCTTCGAATGCACACTTCGATCAATATTTTTTCTCTCCAAGCAGCCCTGCTTTTATACTAATATTTTCAAGATCAAAACCTTGATCTTAGTCGACTGCTACCCTTAACTTCGTCGGCTGCAAAACCCTAAACTGCGTCGGCTCAAATTCAACTCTGTCGGCTTCAACCGCCTCTGTGGTTCAGTAGCTTTTCTTGCGAAACTACAACATGTCACGATATCGTGACACCTTTGCAACCGTACACTTTCTTTTGGCTTTTGTCACGAAATCGTGACACTTTTTGCTTCGTCGACGTCATCTTCTCTTCTGTCGTGAAATCGTGACCCTTCTGTCTTCATGGCCTTCTTCTCTGCTTTTGTCATGAAATCATGACACTTCCTCGCCTTGAGCTTCTTTCTGCCTTACACCCGTGAAACTGGAACATGTCGCGAAATCGCGACACTTACGCTGCCTTAAGCTCTTTTCTGCCTTACGCCCGTGAAACTGGAACATGTCACGAAATCGTGACGCTTTTGTCTTCATAGCCTTCCTCTCTGCTTCTATCGTGAAATCGTGACACTTCTCCTATAGAAGACCTGCTTCCAGTTTCTATCGTGAAATCGTGACACTTTCTCCAACCGTACGCTTTTCTTTCATCCTATCGCGAAATCGCTACATCTTCATCCGCTGGCTTCTTCACTTCTGCCTGTCACGAAATCATGACACTTTCTGCATCCGTACGCTTTTCTTTCATCCTGTCACGAAATCGTGACGCTTTCAGCTTCCGAAAGCTTTCTTTGCAACCTGTCGCGAAATCGCGACGCTTCTCATTTCAAACTCTTCCCTTTGCTGCATGTCGCGAAATCGTGATAGTTCTCTCTTCGAGCTTTTTAGTATGTCGCAAAATCGTGACAGTCCTCACTTCGTATTTTGTAGCATGTCACGAAAACGTGACTGTTCTTACTTCGAACTTTGCAGCATGTCGCGAAATCATGACACTTTTCGAGATACTTTATCTCTCTTCGAACTTGTCGTGAAATCGTGACAGTTCATACTGCGGACTCTCCCTTCTGCATCATGTCGCGAAATCGTGACACTTTTTCGTCCGTACAACCTTCCTTGCATTATGTCGCGAAATCGCGACACTTTTCCTTCTTTGCCTTCCTGCACTTTTCGAGACGCGAAAATGCGATATGTCACGAAATCGCGACGCTTTCCACCTTGCTTTCTTTCTCTGCCAACATGTCGCGAAATCGCGACAGTTTTGCCAGCTTCTTCTCTCTCTTCCAACATGTCGCGAAATCGTGACAGTTTTGCCAGCTTCTTCTCTCTCTTCCAACATGTCGCGAAATCATGACAGTTTTGCCAGCTTCTTCTCTCTCTTCTCGCATGTCGCGAAATCGCGATAGTTTTTCCAGCACTTTCTCTCTCCTCTAACATGTCACGAAATCGTGATAGTTTTCCAGCCTGCTGCATACTTTTTCTAACTTGTCTTTTTCTTTGATCTTTTGCAAAGGTGCTACTATGATCTTCTTGGAAACTCACTGTCCATGCTCTGAATAATCTGACATTAAATCAAATTCCTTCAAGAGCTTCTTGACATCAATGACAACTTCTACACTTGAGCAAAGGCAATGTACCCAAGGTACCCAAAATTGCCAACACCTTCAATATTTGCAATATAATAATTTAAGACTTTATCAAAAATATTTAATACCAAAGCTTCCTTATTACTCCAAGTAATACCTTCAACTACCAACGTTATTCACCAAACACTCTTTAAACAATTTCACAAGCAAACCTTATACCTCCAAACACCTTGTATGAAAACCATAGGCAATAAAATTAATTTCAAAAGCTTTACCTTGGCCACCGATGGGTTTCGACCCCGTAATCTCTACCTCCGCAAGCAACCTGCCATGGGCTCCATGACCACGTGCTCTATGAGCACATTTAAGAGCCAAAAGGCTCTTTCTCCACCTTAGCTTTTGCACCCTACGAAAACATACGGAAAAATATTTTCCCTTTGGCGCTCACCACCATGAGTTTCAAACACAAAACTTGGACCACCGTGTCCAATGTGCTTTGAAGACTCCAACCTTTCTACTTTATCCTCGGTACTTAAGATGAAAATATTTTTCATCTTCTTCCTCAACGAATCCTTTCAAAATTGCAAACGAAGCTTTTAACCTTGGCACAAATATTATTCGATCGAGGGATAAATGATTAATGTCTTTGAGGCCACCTTTTATACACAACCATGTGTTTTCTTCAAACGTCGGTGCTCCCTTGTTTTTAATGACGTCGGCGCCTTTAAACACTTTATACTATATGCAAAGTGCTTAAATTAAATTTGATGACATCAACATTATAATTTATAAATATTTTAAATTCAAAAGAATTTAAATTTTATAAATTATAATTATAGGTTTAATTTTTAAAACCTTCCTTTACTTGCATTCCATGGTGTAAATAATATTTATTTATAAAATTTAAATTCTTATTGAATTTAAATAATTTATAAAAAATATTATATCTCCTTTTCAACTTTGCACTGAAACTCTTGACCTTTGGCCTTCTTCCTGGATATCAAATAGCAACTTTGACAACTTCGTTCCTTGACAAAAACCTTGATATTAATGTTAACTGCATTTCTTGACATCAATGATAATTTTGGCTTAGGGACTCAAAATGTCCAACAATCTCCCCCTTTGTCATTGATGGCAACCCACATTCTTTTTACTAAAACTTGACCTTTCTTTTTCTTCTTCTCCCCCTGGGACATTGCTCCCCTTGGCTCAATGCTCTCTCAGATATCAAATATCTCCCCATTACACAAATCTCTCCCCCTTTGACATCAATGGAAAAGGGTCACCTTTGGGGCTCGGGGCTAAGAATGAGCCTCTTAGCTTAGCCCCTCCCCCACCTCCTCATGAGGTGGTTAATTCTGGGGTGGGAGTATTTCTACTCCCCGAAAGCATTGTTCTTTACCTTTATCCTTTTCCCTTATTTTTTGAGTTTTTTGAATCCTCTGATTGTTTCTATCCAAGTCATCATCCCTGTTCTTGTCATCATTCCTATTTCTATTCCTGTTCTTGTTCACATCCATGTTCTTGTTCTTGTTCCTGTTCTTGTTCACGTTCCTATTCATGTTCCTGTTCATGTTCCTGTTCTTGTTCATACCTATTTCTAGAATGTCTACTCTACACCATTTTTTTGTGTGACCATCATTATTGCACTTATAAAACTTAATGTTATTATTCCTTGGAGGTGCAAATATCTTAGGATATCTCCTAGTGAAGCCATATCCTCTTCTGTCATGAATCCTACAATTCATTGCCTTGTGACCAAACTCATTACATGAGTAGCAATACCCATGGAAAAGTTGTCCATTCCCATATTCCTATCTTTCATGTGTCCTACACTGTGAAGCCATGTGCCCAAACCTATGACATGAAAAACATCTTCCATTGAAGAAACCTTGCCTAGACCCCATTGGTCTCTTAGTCTCTTCTACATGTTTCTTGTTCCATCTGTTCCTTACTTGTGCATTGTTCCTTTCCTTGTTGAACTTTCTATTGTCCAACTTATCCTTAGAAGTCTCACTCTTTCTTTTACTTACTTATTTTGACTCTTCTACTTTTCTGGTGTTTGAGCTTGACTCTCCTTTTTCTGCTTTCTGTTTCCCTTGTTCTTCTTTAGAACTAAGTCCTGTTATGGTGACTGATGACCTTTGTGCATTGATAATCCTATCCAAAGTCTTTGAATTTTCCTCAAACTTGTGTAGCTTGTCCTTAGAACCTTTTACTTCCATTCTTAGTGAAACTATCTCATGCTCTAATATTTCACACTCTAGATCTTTTGTCTTTAATTTTTTGGCCATACCTTCTTCAATTTTTCTTGTCTCTTCAACTTTGATTTTGAAGTTGGTGAGTTCCTGTAAAAACCTTGCTTTTGCTTTTTCATCTTCTTGAGCTTGAACCCTTAATCCCGAGTTCTCCCTTTTTAATTCTTCAAGAGTAACCATAAGCCTTTCACATTCTATCTCTTTTACCTTTGTCTGTTCAACCATACCTTTTTCAACTCTTCTTGCCTTTTCAACCTTATCTCTCAAGTTAGAAAGATCTTGTAAAAGCTTTGTCTTATATTTCTCATCTTCTTGTATTTGACCCTTCAATTCTAAATTCTCTCTTTTCAATTCAACGAGTTCCTTAAGAGTGGCTTTCCTTTTTTATTTTCTTCTATTACTAAAAGTAGAGTTTCTTCTTCATACCTATTTTGATTTTCCCTGTTATCCTTTCTTGAACCAATCTCTAGGATTTCATTTTTGATAATATCATCTTCATCTTCACTGCTACTAAATCCATTACAATAACTTGCATCATGGCCAAGTTGACCAAAAACAAAACATTCTTGTGGACAATAAGTTGCATGGTGACCTGTGTTCCCACATCTGGTACAAAACTTTATCAGTATGGATATTTCTCCATTACTTGATTCATCTCTTGAATCTATTTCCATTTGTCCTCCCAACACAACAATATTAAACTCATCTTCCTTTTCTTTCATGACCATGTGTGTTCTTTTCTTCTTGTGTCTCATGGTTTTGCCTTTGCCTTTCTTTTCCATTTGTGTTCTTGCAAGATCTTCCTTCAAGTTGTTAAACCCTTTCTGAAGGAACCAACTCTGATACCAATTGAAGAACACAAGCTTATACTGAGAGGGGGGTGAATAGTATAAGATCACTTTTTACTTTTCTTTCCCAAATAGTATTAATCAATATAATCAATGGCAATATCAATAGCAATAACCAAAGAAATGCACAAATCATCACACACAATAGAGACACCAGATTTAACGTGGTTCACCCAATGTGGGCTACCTCCACAGAGAAAATATTTCTTCTAAATATTTCTCAAATAATCTCTTGGGAATCCTTCCCAATTACAATGTTTATGGACCTCTATCCAAAGGAGATGTTGATCCCCTAAATCAAGTTTGTGGATCTCTATCCATAGGAGAACTCCTTCTCCTCTTCTCTGGATGGTGATCCTCTAGAAGACTACTACCTCCACTGCACTAGCTTGTGGATCTCTCTCCACTGAAGACTCTTGTCCCCACTCAGAAGACCTGTCCTCACTACCCTGGTTGATGGATCTCTATCCACTCGAGACTACTATCCTCTCTGCTCTATCACCTCCAAAGCTCTGTCTCAATTCTATACTAAACACAGTCCAATCGGTCTAGCACAACTCTGCTCAATATCTTGCACTAAACATAGTCCAGTCGGTCTAGCACAAGTCTTCTCAACAATATCACTCAAATCTACACTAAACACAATTCATTCAGTCTAGCACAAATTTTCTCAACTCTTGCACTAAACACAATCCAATCGGTCTAGCACAAGTCCACTCAAATCTACACTAAACACAGTCCAGTCAGTCTAGCACAAATCTGCTCAATAGGTCCACTTAGAACCTACTCAAATATGCTCAATAAGTCCACTCAGAACCTGCTCAAATCTGCTCAAAAGGTCCACTAAGAACCTGCTCAAATCTGCTCAATAGGTCCACTCAGAACCTACTCAAATATGCTCAACAGGTCCACTCAGAACCTGCTCAAATCTGCTCAATAGGTCCACTCAGAACCTGCTCAAATATTCTCAACAAGCTCACATAGAACTTGTCCAAATCTGCTCAACAAGCTCACACATAACTTGTCCAAATATTCTCAACAAGCTCACACAGAACTTGTCCAAATCTGCTCAACAAGCTCACATAGAACTTGTCCAAATCTGCTCAAAAAGCTCACACAGAACTTGTCCAAATCTTCTCAAAAACTCACGTAGACTTGTCCAAATCTGCTTAACAAGTCCACACAAAACTTGTCCAATCTCATAGAAACATAAAGAGAATTGTTAGAGACTCAATATGTTCTATACTCAATGCTCAATCACTTTCTCAACTCAAATCAATCTCATAGAAGCATAAAGAGAATTTTTAGAGACTCAATATGTTCTACACTCAAAACTCAATCACTTTCTCAACTCAATCTCATAGACACATAAAGAGAATTGTTAGAGACTCAATATGTTCTATTCTCAAAACTCAATCACTTTCTCAACTCAATATCATAGAAGCATAAAGAGAATTGTTAGAGACTCAATATGTTCTATTCTCAAAACTCAATCTCTTTCACAACTCAAATCAGAATATAGAATAGTTTGTTTTATGGAACTTGAACAATCACTTCATTCATCCACTTGACTAGGCCCAATCAACTCTACTCAACCAATCACTCAAGAAACAACTCTTGCTCACAAACCCTAGTCCAAGCATGTATCATCCAACTCAAAATATTTCCAACAATGCTCAACAACAAATCTCACATAACAATGATACTCATGATCTTTTCAAACCCTAGTTCAAGTTCTTTGCATAACAACTCACTTCAACAACAATGCTTAAAAAACGCTCTTCACATAACAATGATACTCATGTTATTTTCAAACCCTAGTCCAAGTTCTTTGCATAACAACTCACTTCAACAACAATGCTTATCAAACAAGGTTTTAATCACAACTCTCAATTTTAGAAAACCTTGAAGCATTAACTCAAACACTTTCGAAAAGGAAACCCTAATCAAATCCTTTTCACTCCAAACTTAATTTTCAAGAAAGCCAATCAACCAACACAACCAAAGAAGACTTTGCCCATACCTTTTTGCTTGACAAGGAGTTGATCTCACAAATCTGCCACACTCACAATTTCTTCTTTGCCAATCTCAACAAGGGTTAGAGAGTAATAATTTCTTCAACAAAATACAATGCAAAATAATACCAAAATAACACCTTATCACTCCAACTCAAATAATATTCAAATACCCTCACAATAATTTTCTTTAACACAAACCCTTTATTAAAGATCAAACAACACTCAAAAAGTCTTAACCCTTCAATATTTGCAATATAATAATTTAAGACTTTATCAAAAATATTTAATACCAAAGCTTCCTTATTACTCCAAGTAATACCTTCAACTACCAACGTTATTCACCAAACACTCTTTAAACAATTTCACAAGCAAACCTTATACCTCCAAACACCTTGTATGAAAACCTTAGGCAATAAAATTAATTTCAAAAGCTTTTACCTTGGCCACCGACGGGTTTCGACCCCGTAATATCTACCTCCGTAAGCAACCTATCGTGGGCTCCACGACCACATGCTCTATGAGCACGTTTAAGAGCCAAAAGGCTCTTTCTCCACCTTAGCTTTTGCGCCCTACGAAAATGTACAGAAAAATATTTTCCCTTTGGCGCTCACCACCACGAGTTTCGAACACAACACTTGCTTCCTCCAACGTCTGCGCTTTGCCACTTGGACCACCGTGTCCAATGTGCTTCAAAGACTCCAACCTTTCCACTTTATCCTTGGCACTTAAGATGAAAATGTTTTTCATCTTCTTCCTCAACGAATCCTTTCAAAATCGCAAACGAAGCTTTTAACCTTGGCACAAATATTATTCGATCGAGGGGTAAATGATTAATGTCTTTGAGGCCACCTTTTATACACAACCATGTGTTTTCTTCAAACGTCGGCACTCCCTTGTTTTTAATGACGTCGGCGCCTTTAAACACTTTATACTATATGCAAAGTGCTTAAATTAAATTTGATGATGTCAGCATTATAATTTATAAATATTTTAAATTCAAAAGAATTTAAATTTTATAAATTATAATTATAGGTTTAATTTTTAAAACCTTCCTTTACTTGCATTCCATGGTGTAAATAATATTTATTTATAAAATTTAAATTCTTATTGAATTTAAATAATTTATAAAAAATATTATATCTCCTTTTCAACTTTGCATTGAAACTCTTGACCTTTGGCCTTCTTCCTGGATATCAAATAGCAACTTTGACAACTTTGTTCCTTGACAAAAACCTTGATATTAATGTTAACTGCATTTCTTGACATCAATGACAATTTTGGCTTAGGGACTCAAAATGTCCAACATACGTCTTTTGCATTTTGTTGACTGAATAGATTTGATTGAAAGGTTAAATTGCATATCATGTATTTGAGTTCTCGTGTGGGAAGTTGGCCTAGTGGCAGCCCAAGTAGCGCTAGCACTGGCAGGCAGGAGGTTTTGTGGTTGATTCCCACCCACGGTAGTTGTTGTAAGCAAAAATATATTTTTTATTAGTGCTAAGGTTGAAATATTAAGGGCTTAAGGTTGCTTGATTATTGTGCACTATTGGACTTAGGGAGTCATAAGGGAAATAAATATTTTATTTTTGCCATTGTTGTTAGAAGGAAATAAAAGGGGAGTCATAAGGGAAATAAATATTTTATTTTTGCCATTGTTTTAAAAGAAAATCAAAGGGAAATTGCAATTAATTTTGAAGTGTTATTTTGTGGAGTTATAAGGTAATTAGTGGTAAAATAATTTGTGGGTGTATTGTTGAAATATTTAAGTGTGAGATAAAAGGTGTATTATGTGCATTAATTATTTGTAATGCTTGCTTTAATATTGAAGGGCTTGGTTCACGATTTGATGTTTTATCTTGAGAAACTAAGAGAGTTATAGAGCATTTGTTTGGAATAAAATTGTGAACACATTTTGAAAAGGTTTCCAATATATTAAAAAGTGTTGTGCTAATATTTTTGAAGTTGCAAAAAATATTATTTTTGAGACATGTATTTGAGGGTACATCTTCATCAAACATTTTGAGGTATGGTGGTTCAACCATTTTATCTAGGTGGTTGTATTTTGAGAAAGTTGTTTTGAGGTGGAGTTAAAAGGGTTTATTGGTATGCATTGTTGGAAATATTTGCATTAGGGTTTGAGACCTACATGTGCATTATTTTTGAATGAAATTGGAAGCAATTGCATTAGGTTTTGAGACCTACATGAGTTCTATTGTTGAAAGAAATCTGAAATACTTGTGTTAGGATTGAGACCAAGTTTGTACATCATAGTGAAACATTATGGGCATTAGTTTGAGTACTATTGAATGTGAATGGACAAGTGCTTAAGATTAGTTTTGTGAAGAAGAATTGTGCATTATTATGGTTGATGTTTGAGAGTAAATTTACAAGAAATATAGACCAATTTTGTGAAGCAAGTTATACACTAGTTTGATTTTATTTGAAAGTGATTTTCTAAGAGTTAGAGATTGGATGCATGATTTGTAAATGTGAAGAACATATTGGGTTTTTTATAGTGCATATCATTATCTATATGTTCTAGAGGTTAAACGAATTCTAGGTAGAATATATCTGAATTGCCTAGTTGAAGAAAGTATTTTTGAAAGAGATATAAGTATTTGTTTATATGTAAGAATTGGAAATATTTAAGCAGGTTCAATGAGCAACATTGAGGCAGATTTGAGCAAGTCTTGTGAGAAGACTTGGAGCAGCATTGAGGTAGATTTGAGCAAGTCTTGTGAGAAGAATTGGAGCAGCTTTGAGGTATATTTGATCAAGTCTTATGAGAATATTTGGATCAACTTTGAGGTATATTTGAGCAAGTATTATGAAAACTTCAAATAATATTGAGGCAGATTTGGGCAAGTATTGTGAGAAGACTTGGAGCAGCTTTGAAGCAGATTTGAGCAAGTCTTGTGAGAAGACTTGGATCAACTTTGAGGTAGATTTGAGAAAGTCTTGTGAAGATTTGAAATAACATTGAGATAGATTTATGAGTATAGTTAGAGCACAATTGTGCTAGCCTTGTGACAAGATTTGGTGTAAATTTGAGATAGAGTTGAGAGCAATATTTGGAGCAGATCAGAGCAGAGGGGATAGAGTTATCCTATGGAGAGAGATCCAAAAACCAGAGTATAGGGTATAGAGTTCTCTTGTGGAGAGAGATCGAAAAACTAGAGCAGAAGGGATAAAGTTCTCTTGTGGAGAGAGATCCATAAACTAGAGCAAAGGGGATAGAGTTCTCCTATGGATAGATATCCACAAACTAGAGTAGAGGGGATAGAGTTATCCTATGAAAAGAGATTCACAAGCCAAAGCATAGGGGATAGAGTTCTCCTATAGAGAGATATCCATAAATGAGATCATATGAGATTGGTATCTCCTTTGGACAAAGGTCCATAAACATTGTAATAGGAAATTGATTACCAAGAGATTTGTTGAGAAAATTTAGAAGAAATATTTTCTTCGTCGATGTAACCCACATTGAGTGAACCATGTTAAATTTATGTCTCTCATGTGTGTGATGATTTGTGCACTGATTTTATTATTGTTATCGATATTTTAATTGTTAACATTGAGTAATATTGGTTGGGAAAGAAAAGTAAAAGTTGATCTTATACTATTCACCCCCCTCTCAGTATAATCTTGTGTTCTTTAATTGGTATCAGAGCGGGTTCATTAGAACAAGTCTAACAACTTGAAGGAAGATATTACAGGAACACAAATGGCATATCATAGTGGATCTTCATCAAACAAGGCTCCATTGTTTGATGGAAAAAATTATGCTTTCTAGAGTATAAGGATGAAGACTTACTTGATGATACAAGGATATGAGACATGACAATCCGTTGAGGATGGGTTCACACCTACAACTACTCCTACCATAGATAAATGTGGTATGAAGTTACATGTGAATAAATTCAAGGCTATGAATGGAATCTTAAGTGGATTACGTGAAGCAAAATTTGTGAAATTATGTAATGCAAATCAGCAAAAGAGATGTGGGACAAATTGAAGTAAACATATGAAGGAGATAAAAAGGTCAATTTGGTAAAAATACAAAACCAAGAAAAGGTTTGAATATTTGAATATGGAATATGAGGGAAATATTTCTAAATACTTACTTCATGTGGATGAGGTTGTTAATACCATGTGTAGACTTGGATTCAAAGTGGAAGACTCCAGTGTTGCTCAGAAAGTATTAAGATCACTCACTGTAAGGTATGATGCAAAGGTTTTAGCTATAGAAGAAATGAGAGATATTGATAAGTTGACTATGGATGAGTTACCTGGAATTATCATATATTATGATATGGTAATGGTAAATTATACCAACTCCAAGAAATAGGTAACTTTCAAAGCTTCAAAGAAAACAAAAGATAAGAAACAATAATCAAGTGGTGAGTTAAGTCGTGATGAAGAAGATAACTATGTAAGAAGAAACAAGGACTCAAGAAAGCACAAAGGTATGAAGACTATGAAATTTTTTAACTGTGGTAATTTTGGTCACTATGCATCTAATTATCCACAAGCCGAAATTAGTAGCAGTGAAGAGAAGAAATATCATAAGAAAAGGAAAGAAGGAAAATCTAGGCATGAAAAGAAAAACAAGTATGGTCAAGGCAAGCATGAAAATAAGTTCTTTCAAAGGCACAAGAATAGTTTCTATGTTAACAAGGCAAGCAATGCTTCAAGTGACAACGATGAAACTCTCAGATAGTGAAGAAGAAGAGATTCCATTTTTGGCAATAGAAGAGGAAGAAAATGCTCTTGTTGAAGATAAAGTTAAAAAGTATGAAGATGCTCTTGGAGACCAAGAAGTAGAGAAAGATTCATAAAATGAAGAGGAAGACACACTTAATCTAGAAGAATAACTTATTGTTGCTCTCAAAGAGTTGAAAATAGTTAGAAAGCATAATTCAAGACTAAATGCTCAAGTTAAAGAACATGAGGAAGAAAATGAAAAGCTTCTACAAGATCTAACAAACTCAAAATCTAAGGCAAAGAGATTTAAAGAGGTCATGATTGAAATTTTAGAGGCAAAATAGTTAGAATGTGAAAGATTAGACCATGAGGTAGTTTCTCTAAGGATGGAAGTGAAATATTCTAAGGACAAACTACACAAGTTTGGGAAAAGTTCAAAAAAATTGGATAAAATTATCAATGCACAAAGATCTTCATCTATCAAAACAAGACTTGGTTTTGAAGAAGGACAAGGGAAACAATAATAAGGGTCAAGCTCAAGCTCAAGCTCAAAAGAAGAGAAATTTTTAGAGGAAGAGAGTGAAGAAGAAACTAAGACTTATGAGGATAAGTTGAAGAATGGAAGCTTCACTAAGAAAGGAAAAAATGCACAAACAAGAAACAGGGATCATCACAGATAAGGCAAAGAAATAACTAAGAGAATAGAAGTTTCAAAACAAGATTCTTTCAAAGGGCATTATTTTTCATGTAATCATTTTGGTCACAAGGCTATGCATTTCAGGGTTCATGGAAAAAAGGAGTATGGTTTCACTAAAATAATTTCAATTAATTCAAATATGGACATTTCTTTCAAGGGTATTGCTACTCTTGTAATCGCTTTGGTCATAAAGTGATCCACTGCAGGGTTCATGATATAAATAATTATGGCTTCACCAAGAGGAACTTCAAGATATTTACACCTTCCAAGAATTACAACATTAAGTGTTACAAGTGCAATAATCTTGGGCATAAGTCCAAGTGATGTAGAACAGAGTTTCCAAAACTTCTAAAGACAAGCAAGAACAAGGACACTCAAAAGGATCAAAAGGGTATGGCTACAAAAATATTGAAAAATAAGGTTGAAAAAAAAAAAAGAGTATTGCATGTTGGGAGTAGATATACTCCCACCCCAAAATTAATCACCTCAAGGAGAGGATGTGGGAAGGGGCCTGAACTAAGAGTCTTATCTTTAGTCCCAAAGGAGTTCCTTTGCCATTGATTTTAAAGTGGAAGATATTTGAGTAAGGGGGAGAGTATTTAGTCAGGGGGAGCAGTTTCTCATGGGGAGAAAATTTGGAATCCAGTTGTAGGAAAAGGAATTTTTAGAAAGGGTTGCCATCAATCACAAAGGGGAAAATTATTGGAAATTTTGAGTATGTTGTTGTCATTGATGACAAAGGATTGATGTCAAAGGTTTATAACATTGGTTGTCATTGATGTCAAAGATAGCTTGGCATGGCAAAAAGATAAGGTTTATAAGTTGGTTAAATATGCAAGGCAAAGTTCATCCCAATGCAAGGAAAAGGTTATAATATTTATTTTAAATATTATAAGCCAAAGAGGTTTGGGACAAAGCTCTATGTGTTTGGTTAAAAGGTTGAAGATCCTAGTTTAAAGACCATGCATAAAGCAAGTGACTAAGGCTTAAAAGGAAATAATATTATAATATTTTAATGTTATAATATTAAGGAAAAAATGTTGAAGCCAAAGGTTTAATAATAAAAATTATTATAATACTTTATATTATAATTTTAAACCCAAGATGGGTTTTGGCACCAACATTGTCAAAGGTTTTAAATAAAACCTAAAGCGTCGATGTCAAAGGAAAGAAGGAGAAATCCATATTAATATGGATTAAATTATGCACTAAGATAAATGTTTTAAATTGTTATGGTGTGTGTTTGAATTTCTAAGTGTATTCGATTTCCTGCGTGCACGAACTGGAGAAAAGAAAAGACAAAATTTTGATTTCAAAAAGGGTTTTTTGTGGTCAAATAAAGAGAGGATCGTGGGACTTTATCCCCAACTATACGGCTGGCCTAGCGGTATATTGGTCAGTGCTAATGCATAGGGCAGAAAGAAGATCATGAGTTCAAAACTCGGTGGCGACGTCTTTTGCATTTTGTTGACTGAATGGATTTGATCAAAAGGTTAAATTGCATATTGCGTATTTGAGTTCTTGTGTGGGCGGTTGGCCTAGAAAAATCCCACGTGGTTCTAGTGCACTGGCAAGCAGGAGGTTTCATGGTTTATTCCCACCTGCGGTAGTTGTGGTAAGCAAAAATTATTTTTTTATTAGTGCTAAGGTTGAAAAATTAAAGGTTTAAGGTTGCTTGATTATTGTGTGCTATTTGACTTAGGGAGTCATAAGGGAAGTACATATTTTATTTATGCTATTTTTGTTAGAATAAAATAAAAGGGGAGTCATAAGCTAAACAAAATTTTATTTTTGCCACTGTTTTCAAAAGGATCAAAGGAAAATTACAATTAATTTTGAAATGTTATTTTTGGAGTTATAAGATAATTAGTGGTAAAATAATTTGTGGGTGTATTGTTGAAATATTTAAGTGGGAGATAAAAGGTGTATTATGTGATTTTATTATTTGTAATACTTGCTTTTATTATTTGATTTGAAAGTGATTTTGCAAGAGTTAGAGATTGGATGCATGATTTGTGAATGTGAAGAATATATTGGGTTTTTTATAGTGCATATCATTATATATGTTCCAGAGCTTAAACGAATTCTAGGTAGAATATATTTGAATTGCCTAATTGAAGAAAGTATTTTTGAAAGAGATATAAGCATTTGTTTATATAAAAGAATTGGAAATATTTGAGTAGGTTCAGTGAACAGCATTGAGGCATATTTGAGCAAGTTTTGTGAGAAGAATTGAAGTAGAATTGAGGTAGATTTAAGCAAGTCTTGTGAGAAGACTTGGATCAGCTTTGAGGTAGATTTGAGCAAGTCTTGTGAGAAGACTTGGATCAGCTTTGAGGTAGATTTGAGTAAGTCTTGTGAGAAGACTTGGATCAACTTTGAGGTAGATTTGAGCAAGCCTTGTGAAGACTTGAAACAACATTGAGGTAGACTTGGGTAATTTTTGTGAGAAGACTTGGAGCATATTTGAGGCATATTTGAGTAAGTCTTGTGAGAAGACTTGGATCAGCTTTGAGGTAGATTTGAGCAAGTCTTGTAAAGACTTAAAACAATATTGAGATAGATTTATGAGTAGAGTTAGAGCAGATTTATGCTAACCTTGTGACGAGGTTTGATGCAGATTTGAGATAGAGATGAGAGTAATCTTTGGAGAAGATCATAGCAGAGGAGATAGAGTTCTCCTATGGAGATATATCCATAAACTAGAGTAGATGGGATAGAGTTCTATAGAGAGATACACAAACTAAAGCATATGGGATAGAGTTCTACTATGAAGAGAGATCCACAAACCATAGTAGAGGGGATAGAGTTCTCCTATGGAGAGAGATCCACAAACTAGAGTAGAGAGGATAGAGTTATCCTATGGAGAGAGATCCACAAACTAGAGCATAGGGGATATATATCTACTATAGAGAGATCCACAAATCAGAGCATAGGGGATTGGTGTCTCCTTTGGACAAAGGTCCATAAACATTGTAATAGGGAATTAATTCCTAAGAGATTTATTGAGAAACTTTAGAAGAAATATTTTCTCCGTGGACGTAACCCACATTGGGTGAACCACATTAAATTTGTGTCTCTCATGTGTGTGATGATTTATGCATTGCTTTGATTAATGCTATTGATATTGTTATTGTTAACATTGAGTAATATTGGTTGGGAAAGAAAAGTAAAAGTTGATCTTATATTGTTCACCCCCTATCAATATAAGCTTGTGTTCTTCATAAAGAATAAAGTGTTAATTAGAACATTCCTTGCATTTTAAATTCTTTAGGAAAACATAAATCTTTAGAAGATAAGTGTTTTTATGAACTATATGAAAAAATATAAGAGGTTGTGAATATGAGAGTGTTGGTGGGAATGGAAAAAGGATAGGAAGGCCATAAATGCATGAACAAAGAGAAAAAAAAACTCAAAGGGAAATTGATTTGTGAATACAAATAAAAATATCATAGGTGTTAAGAAGAAGTGGGACTAAACCCACTAATAAAATTAAAAAATTATGATGATGAAAATTATATCATGGAATATTAGGGGTATGAATAAGATCCATAAAAAAATATCTATTAAGAAATTAATAGGTTGTTATAGTCTTGAGTTTATTTTAATACAAAAATTAAAATTATGTAGTGAGTAATATAAGGATGCTTTTAAGAAGATTTAGAAAATGGGTGATTGTCTACCAATTTATGGGACAAATGCAAAGTTGATGGGCAATTGTTAGAAGCAAAAAGTGACTAGTTTGCTTGACTATTTTACTAGAAAGAATAAAACATCAAAACTGGGGTTATAAATGTATATGCTCCAACTATAGTTACTTCTCGTGAAAGATGTTAAAAGGAACTAAGCATATTTTTGTCAAATATAATAATGATTCACTATGATATATGGATTCATGCTACAACAAAAACATATATTTTATTTTATCACATTAAAAATGCTTTAACTCCATATGGAAGAAATATTGAGAACAAAGAAGATAAAAGTGAGGAAGCAATTAACTATTTCAAAATATTTTATCAAATACTAGGCAAGATAAGAAGGCACAAGATAAAAATTTACAAAATATTCCATCAACTATCACACAGGGGTAAAATGAAAGCTTGATGTAGAATATATCCATGGAAGAGCTACATGATGTAGTTTTCACTTTCCATTCTAATAAGGCACCTAGCCTCGATGGATATTGTTTAATATTCTTTCAAAAAATTAGGATTTATTAAAGAGTAATATGGTAGTTCTGGTTGAATAGGCCCATAAAAGGAATGTTATAATAAGTGATATCAATGGAACTTTTATTATGTTGATTCCCAAGAAAGGTGAGAGATGTTTTTGATAGTTTTAATCCAATAAGCCTTTGTAATATGATTTATAATATCATTTTAAAAATTATGGCAAATAGGTTAAAATACATTATAGGTTGTATTATCTCAAAGGAACAAGGTGGTTTTGTTTGTGGTAAACAAATTCTTAATGGTATAATAATTTCAAAAGAGGGCATGAATTCTCTTCATTCCATGAAAATACTAGGTATGCTTATGAAATTAGATATGAACAAAGCATATAATAGGATTTCCTAGAATTTTCTACCCAATATTTTTAGAAAATTTGGTTTTGATTATAGCTAGTGCAAATAGATTAAATGTTGTTATAGCACTATAAAATATTATATTTTGATCAATGGTTCTCTTGTTGGTTACTTCAAGTCATCTTGTGGACTTCGTCAAGGTGATCCATTATCTCCTTATATATTCATTATTCTTGTAAAAGCATTTGGGAGAGTTTTCTCAAAGGTAAAAATAGAATGAAAAATCAAAGGTAAGTTGCAAAAAATGATCCCTTCCAATCTCTTCTCCAATTTGTTGATGATACTTTTATTTTGGACCAACCCTTATTTAGTGAGGCCATGGATTTTAAATAAATATTATCATGCTATGTTAAGGTCACTAGACAATTGGTTAATACTATAAAATCTAGGATTTTTTCATTAACATTGACCTAAATTTACAACAAATTATTGTGAATATTTTAGGGTTTAAAATTGAAAAAATTTCATCAACCTACTTGGGTATTCCTTTGTCTCGTAAAGGAAATAAAAAGGATCATTGGGTCTTTTTTTTGGATCATATGAAATCTTGTTTGGTACGTTGGAAAGGTAAGTTCTTAACCATGGTAGAAAGGCTACAACTCATAAAGACTACATTGCAATCCATCCCTATTTATATGATGTCATTTTAGAGAGTCCTTGTAGGTATGACACTAGAAATAGATAAAATTAAAAGATACTTTCTTTGGAAAGGTTATTACAAAAAATCTAGGTTTACTATTTGTAAGTGGGATAGGGTTTACAAAGGATAAAATATTGGAGGAGTAGGCTTGTAGAATTGTAGGATTATGAGTTTGGCATTAGGGGCAAAGTTTGGATGTAGATTATTTAGAGATTAAGGAAATAATTGGGAAAAAATATTGCTTTAAAAATATATAGGTTCTCTTGATTCAATCAAATTGTCTAGGAAAATAACTCTACCCATAGGATTGTCAACATGGAATTTCATATCAAATAGTTTATAATTGATAAAGAAATATATTAGATGGTTATTCAATGAGGGAAATTATAAAAAAAACTGGTATGATGCTTTGTTGAAGCCTTATCCTCTTATATTTGACTCAAAATGGTAACAATTGGCTTAAGCATGCCTAGCTTGTAAATTTCTAAAGGTTAAAAACCACATTAATATGAAAAACAAATCCGAATCATGGATTCCTTTTAGTAACCTAGTTAGAAAAGAGGAACTCAAAAAAATTGCAAATGAACTTGCAAAGATGCTTCAAGAGTTTTATTGTCAATTTTTATAGTAAAGGATGAGTTGGTTTAGAATCTATGAAAATATGATGGATACTCGGTCAAGTTAGGATATGAGGATTTACAACAATCAAATTTCCTATTCCAAACTATTGTCCTTGGAAGAATGTTTGGTCAGTATAGGATCTCCTTGAGGCCTCAACATTCCTTTGGTTAGTAGTTCAAAGTAAAATTCTTATAATAGAGAGTCTACAAAGAAGGAGATATCATGGAACTTTTAGCTATGCCTTGTATAAGAATGTTTTAGAAACATCAGACCATTTAATTCTTCATTGTCACTTTTCCCACACCAATTGGGATACATTTTTTTAAATATGAAAATATATTAGGTAGCTCCAAATGAGACTATAAAATGTCTCATTTTTCAAAACAATTTCTCTTTTTGTCCATTTTTGACTAAAATACTATAGTGCTTGCCAAGTATCAATCATTATTTATGTTAATATTAATTGTTAATATAGTAAATTAAAAATGATTTTATTTGTTGTTTTGAACTAATTTTTATGTATTTTAGGATTAAATTGCATGATTTCAACTTATTGAAAGGTAGAATAAAGTTAGTAATAATTTTACTAAATTTTGTGAATAAGTTTATGAATCCAAAAAATATGATAAACCATCTTTTTGGAGTACCTTTTCCAAAATTTCCATGCTACAATAGTAATCTAGTGCCAGTTGTAATCTATGTGATAGTTGGGTGCCAGAATATTGTAGGCACTGAAACAGTGCAGAGTGTCAAAATAACAGATCTAAAAAAGTATAGGAATAACATGCCTAAAAAAGAGCAAGAAGAGGCCTAAAAATGTGACATAATGATAGGCCCTAAAAATGCATCAGAATAACAAGATAGAATGCTCCAAAACATCTACATGCAAAGAAAAGGATAAAAGGAGTGGTCAAATTGCCCTGGTAGCATTTGGTAAAAAGTATGAGTCATGTGTTTGATTAAAAAATCAACTAATAAGCATACACTTGAATATGGGTTAATGTGCATGAGAAAGGGAGTTGACCTACCACTTATTCCAAAAATTGTCCCTACTATTTATACACCAGAACATAATAGAATTGCATAAAAAATAAAAAAGTGTGCTAGAAATTTCACATTTGTTTTAGATTTATTTCAAAGTTATTCCAAGCTGGTCAATAACCAATGAGAGTTCAAAAATAGGCTAACTTATCTAGTTTAACTTGTTATCCTAAATCTGATTGTTCAAATTTAACATGCAGGTCTATGTAATTAATTTAGGATAGGTTGTTACCCAAAATAAATCCTGTTCATAGGCTAAATAGTTAGAAATTGACCTATCAATAATACTATGTGCTCATTGGGTAGATTTTAAAAGAAAAAATAAATGGTTGAATAAAGGATGCAGTGATTTGACCGTTCGGATATTGTCTTAAGTCTAAATTTTTCAGCCTTCTTGAATGAAATATTTTGACCCCTTAGACTATTTTCTATTGAATTTTTCTTCCTCCTACTGAACCTCGAAGCTTGGGCCCACTCTTTGGACAAAGAAAGACCATTAGCATTAATTGTAGGTTTTTAATTAATTTATTTCTTGTAATTTATTTTCAGCAATCCAATTAGTATAAGTATAGTTGTTAAATTTGTTATTAATTTCTATTTTTTAGCATAGTGTAATTTAATTTATTTTATTTCAAAAATATATTGTTATGTTCATTTAAATTCTGCAATCTGATTTCTATTAATTCTAGTTTTATTTCAGCTTGTTGTTTCTAGTTAATTCCTATAATTTAATTTTTGTTAAAGCCAATTTTATTTTAGCATTTTGTTAGCTTTTGGTGATATATATTAATGGATATGCAACCAAAAGATGTAAAATATGCAGGAAATAGAAATTATATGATAATAGCACTTAAATATGCAATAAAATAAGAGAATAAACTTCTGCAATAACTCAATAAAATACCATTAATGAAAGTTCACGAAAATAGTACAATGCAATATAATGGAGGACTTGTTGGCAATCGAATTGGCCTAGATGTAGATTTTCTAAGTCTATAGTGCCCTAGACCTGTTGCCAAACATTGAATATTTGATGGAAAGAAATGTCCTCTGTTACAATCTCTAGTAGGGGTGGTTCCGAAAATAAAATAAAATTAGTTTTTGAGATAAGGGTTAGGGAAGATGTTGAAAGAGAAGGAAATTACTGAAAGGAATGGGAAAAGAGATTGAAAGCCTGAAATATGGGGGTGATGGATAGGAAGCACGATACACAACTCTCACTCAAACCAATAACAATCAAAACAATTAAATTTTAACAGAAATCAAAACTAAATCCTCTCACTTGCATAACCTCCAGGGGTACTCCAACATTAATCCTTCACCAACAACTAAATTCAGAAACAAAATTCAAGCTGAATGATAAAGTGACTAACTTAATAGAAATAACATGATAGAAGGCATACACAAAGATAGAAGATTCAATAATGGAACCAAAATTTTGTGTTTTAGAAGTATATTTCAAGATATGCATTTGCTTTTCTAGCAGAGATTGTCCATCTTTAGTTACAGAGAAAAATGTATCTTTTATAGAGGATTTCACCTCTCAAAATATTAATGTCCAACCACTTTTGTGATGGTGATAGAAATATTTGATCTAAAACTGACTTAATAGTATAAATTTTATTTTGCAGATAACTTAGCATTGAATGCAGAAGGTTCCCCTGATATACCATGATCAGACGACTTAGACTGTAGCTTCGGGGTTGGTTGAGTATTTAATGATGATTTTGGGAAACTTTCACTATGCTTGGGGGGCACACCTAGAGTTTCACTCCACAACTAGAATAAAAGTATTTTTACCCCAAAGGTGGAGCGAAAGCATTTTTTCTCCAAAGGTGGAGCAAAAGCATTTATTTTTGGAGAAAAAACACCCTTTGTGGAGCAAAAGCATCCTTTGTGGAGTGAAAACATCCCTTTGTGGAGTGAAAGTATTTCTTTGTGGAGCGAAAGCATCCCTTTGTGGAGAGAAAATGATTTTTGGTGGTACAACTTCTTGAGGCCATAACTTTTGATCCATTGACCCGATCGCCTATTGTAATATATCGTTGGAAAGCTTAAGAAAATATATACAACAATGAAATATCTAAAGATAATTTCATCCACTTTATAATCCTATTATAGGGCCCATAAAAATGCCAACACTTCTGCATGTATTTCATTGATTTAAAGCTCCAAAGGGATTTCGCTGGTGAACTCCAAGAAGATGATTTCACTAACGAAGTGCGTTTCACACTTAGGTAAAATTTTGTCAAAATTCAATGTGGAAAAAATTCCAACATTTATAGCGGCTCAAGGGGCATTGAGCTCACCTCAATGTGAATATCCCAGGCCTTTATAAATTGGGTAATAGAGTCACAACAAAACACATACACAAGAAAATTTAATAAAAAATAGTACCTTCCACTTTGAGTCAACCATATCTAATGATGCCAAATTACACTTTGCACTCTTCCCACCTTATTTATTATTTGGCCTATTTACATTATTTATACAAAATTTTATGACATGATTGGCATGCAGCTATCACAAATTTGGCGTTGGATACCTACCCAATGAATCTGCAGTGTCTGAACCAAATTTGATTGTACTTGAGTTGATCTTTGAAGTCTAGTTGACCTCTTCCAAAAGTGTTCTAGGTTGCAAACAAGGTGTAACATGGCAAGTTATCATGCATTCTAGTACTTATACAGTTAATGAATAATGTGGCAAATAGATTTGCCATATGGGAGCCTTCTTTGAGTACTGGTTGTAGGATATTGAGTACGTGCTCCTCTAACTCCTTGATGTGACAACAATTTTTTTTTGGTGATAGCCCTACTGTCAGGATCTCCCTAAGACCAGATTCTTGAGGAGGTATGCTTATTGATTCTCATTCGAGTAGTTGAATGCTATACTCAGGGATGCAAAAAGGGTGTAAAATTGCACCCTCTTTGCACTCAAAGCTTGTCGTTAGACCCTTCTCTTCGTCTTGATATTTCTCCAAAAAAAGTTGTAAGCTACCATATTATAAATTACTAGGGTAATTCCTGCATGCTCCTTTGGTACTGGGAGATATCCATCTCTTGTGCTCCGGACAATTATATTCCAAAATTCTGCACATTTTGTGATGACCATGATGGTGGATATTGTGTGAGATGGATGAGGGTAGCAACCGCCAGAAGAAGTGATGAGAAAACGGATTATCTCCCCCACAAATTTCCTGCTTGGAGTAGGAGCCGCTCTACTTGTAATACCTCCTAAAATATTTGAGGGGATATATTTTCCTAAGATTTCAGTAGGAGGAGGCTTATATCCAAGTGGAAAGCCTAAATATAGAAGAGGTGGGTCTAGGCAAGTGTCGGTCGGATCTCCTTTGGAATTCTTTTCCAAATCCTACAAAATCAGACATTGAAGTTTGTGATGCTCTCTAGAGGTGCTCTTGTGATGGTGGAGAGGTGCATCAAGATTTGAAAGGGATCCTGAGAGCCATCAAATATGTCGACTAGTGCTCCTACCAAGTCTGCCACTGACTAGAAACTTTTACACCCGAGTATTTTGTACCACTACAGCGCACTTCATTCCAAATACATGACCAAAAGTATGATCATGACATCTTCATGGGTTATGCCATGGAGGATTTCTAGAGCAACAACATCTTCAAGGTGGTCTAGGGCCATTTCCCCAGTACCATTGTATTTAGTTAGGATCTTCAAGGTAATTTTAGGAATCTCATGCCAACTTTGGAGATTCAAAATGCCAGGATCATCCCAGTTGGGATAGCATATCTTTACCATTATAGCAGTGGTCTACGGAGATCATGATCCTTGCCACTAAGTCGGAGTCACTAGGTGAACATTATTTTCTCCACTTGTGAGGTCAAGGCTTCTCACCAAACCTTGATTCCTCTGGGGTGTCTTCTTTCAGCATAAAAGGCATCTACGATCAAGAAATCTAGATCTTCAGCTCAATAGAGCCGCTAGGTGATTTTTGTAGATAAATTCAAGCCAGAGATTCACCAAACTTGGGCTCTCTTAAAACATGGAGACTGTTTGTCCCACCGGGCATACCAAAAATTTTTGGCAATCAAATCGGCCTAGATATAGATTTTCTAAGTCTACAGTGCCCTAGACCCACTGCCAAGCATTGAATATCCAAAGGAAATAAATTTCCTTCATGAAAATCTCCAGTAGGGCTGGTTCTGAAAATAAAATAAAATTGGTTTTTGAGGTAAGGATTAGGGAAGATGTTGAATGAGAAGGAAATTATTGAAAGGAATGGGAAAAGAGGTTGAAAGCCTAAAATACGGGGGTGATGGATGGGAAGCATGATACACAACTCTTACTCAAACCGATAGTAATCAAAACAATAAACTTTTAACAAAAACCGACACTAAATCCTCTCACCTGCATAACCTCTAAGGGTACTCGAGAATTAATCCTTCACCAACAGCTAAATCTAGAAACAAAATTCAAGCCGAATGACAAAGTGACTAACTTAATAGAAATAACATGATAGAAGGCATACACAAAGATAGAAGATTCAAGATCAGAACTAGAAGTCCATTTTTTAGAAGAAAATTTTAAAATATACAACTACATTTCTAGCAAATATTGTCCATCCTTAGTTACAGAGAAAAATCTAGCTTTTATAGAGTATTTCAACTCTCAAAACATTAATGTCCAACCACTTCTACAATGGTGACAGATAGATTTGATATAAAACTAACTTAACAATATAAATTTGATTTTGTAGATAACTTAGAATTGAATGCAAAAGGTTCCCCTAATCTACCATGATCGAACAACTTAGAGCGTAGCTTCGGGGTCGGTTAAGCAGTTAATGATAGTTCTAGGTAGCTTTCGCTACGCTTGGGGGGGCCTGCCTGGAGTTTCACTCCACAACTAGAGCGAAAGAATTTTTGCTCTAGAGGTGGAGCGAAATCACCCTTTGTGGAGTGAAAGCATCCCTTTGTGGAGTGAAAATGATTTTTGATGGTAAAGCTTCTCGGGGCCATAATTTTTGATCCGTTGACTCGATCTCCTATTGTAACATATCGTTGGAAAGCTTAAGAAAATATATACAAAAAAGAAATATCTAAATATAATTTCATCCACTGTATCATCATATTTTAGTACCCATGAAAATACCAACACTTCTGCATGCATTTCGCTAATTTAAAGCTCCAAAGGTATTTCACTAGCGAAATCCAAGAAGATGATTTCACTGGCGAAGTGCACTTCATACTTAGGAAAAATGCTATAAAAACTCAAAATAGAAAAAATACTAATATTTGTAGTGGCTCGTGGGGCATTGAGCTCACCTCAATGTGAAGATACCAGGCCTTTATCCATTGGGTAATATAGTCACAACAAAACACAGATATAAGAAAATATAAACAAAAAAGAGTACCTTCCACTTTGAGTCAGCTAGATCTGATATTTCCAAATTGCAATTTACACTCTCCCCACATTATTTACTAGTTGGTCTATTTACATTATTTACACAAAAGTTTATGATATGATTTACATACCGCTATCAAAAAATTGTCGTTGAATGCCTACCCAGTGAATCTGCAGTGTTCAGACCAGATCTAATTATACTTGAGTTGATAATTGAAGTCTGGTTGGCCTCTTCCCAAAGTTTTCTAGGTTGCAAAAAAAGTGCAACATTGCAAATTATCATGCATACCAATACTTATAGAATTAATGAATAATGTGGCAAAGAGATTTACCACATGGGATCCTTCTTTGAGTACTGGTTGCAGGATCTTAGGTATATGCTCCTCTAACTCCTTGATGTGACAACAAGATTTTTCGGTGATAGACCTACTATCAGGATCTCCCTAGGACCAGATTCCTGAGGAGGTATGCTTATTAAGTCTCGATTGAGTACTTGTGTGCTATGCTCAGGGATGTAAAAAGGGTATAAAACTGTACCCTCTTCGTACTCAAATATTATCTTTAGACCCTTCTCTTTGTCTCGGTGTTTCTCCAAATAAAATTTGCAAGCTACCATATTCTACATTACTAGGGTAATGCCTGCATACTCCTTCTATCGGTGCTAGGAGATATCCACCTCTTGCACTCTGAACAATTGTATTATAAAATTCTACATAGTTTATGATGATCATGATGGTGGATATTTTGTGATATGGACAGGGGTAGAAACCACTGGAAGAAGTGATGGGGAAGCAGGTTCTCTCCACTACAACTTTTTTCTTGGATCAGGAGTTGCTCTACTTGTACTAACTCCTGCAATACTTGAGGGAATCTCTATTCCCCATATTTTAGTAGGAGGAGGCTTATATCTAGATGGAAAGCTCAAACATAGAAGAGGTGGGCTTGGGCGGGTGTCGGTCAAATCTCCTATGGAGTTCTTTTCCAAATCCTAAAAAATTGGACATTGAAGTCTGTGATGCTCTCTAGATGTGTTCTCTTGATGGTGGAGAGGTGCATCAAGAGTTGAAATGGATCCTAAGAGCCATAAAATGTGTCGACTAGTGCTCCTACCATGTCCGTCCATGAGTATATGCTTTTATACTCGAGTATTATGTACCATTGCAGTGCCCTTCCTTCCAAATATAAGACTAGAAGTCTGATCATGAAATATTCATGGGTTATGCCATGGAGGGTCGCTAGAGCAAAAACATCTTCAAGGTGTTCTCGGGCCATTCCCTTAGTGCCATTGTATTTCGTTAGGATTTTTAAGGCACTTTTGGGAATCTCATGCCAACTTTGGATATTCAAAGGGCCAGGATCATCCCAGCTGGGATAGCATACCTTTGCCATTATAGCAGTGGTCTATGGAGATCACGATCCTTGCCACTAAGTCAGATTCACTAGGTGAACATTATTTTCTTTGCTTGTGAGGTCAAGGATGCTCACTAAACCTTGATTCCTCCGAGGTGTCTTATTTTAGCATAAAATGTGTCTATGATCAAGAAATATGGATCTTCAGCTCAACAGATTTGCTAGGTGATTTTTCTAGATAAAGTCAAGCTAGAGATTCACCAAACTTGGGATCTCTTAAAACATGGAGATTTTTCATCCCACCAGGTGTGCTAAAAATTGTTGGCAATCGAATCAACCTAGATATATATTTTCTAAGTCTACAGTGCCCTAGACTTGCTACCAAGCATTGAATGTTTGAAGGAAAGATATGTCCTCCGTGACAATCTCCATTTGGGCTGGTTTCAAAAATAAAATAAAATAAGTTTTTGAGATAAGGGTTAGGGAAGATGTTGAAAGAGAAGGAAATTACTGAAAGGAATTGGAAAAGATGCTAAAAGCCTAAAATATGAGGGTGATGGATAGGAAGCATGATACACAACTCTCACTTGAACCAACAACAATCAAAACAATAAAATTTTAATAGAAACCGACACTAAATCCTCTCACCTGCATAACCTCCAAGGGTACTCCAAAATTAATCCTTCACCAATAGCTAAATCCAGAAATAGAATTCAAGCTAAATGAAAAAGTGACTAACTTAATAGTAATAACATGCTAGAAGGCATACACAAAGACAAAATATTCAAGATCGAAACCAGATTTTTGTGCTTTAGAAGCAAATTTCAAGATATATAGCTACTTTTCTAGCAGAGATTGTCCATCCTTAGTTATAGAGAAAAATATCACTTTTATAGAGGATTTTTCCTCTCAAAACATTAATGTTTAACCACTTCTATGATGGTGGCAGATAGATTTGATCTGAAATCAACTTAACAACATAAATTTGATTTTACAGATAACTTAACATTGAATGCAAAAGGTTCTGATGATCTACCATGATCAGACAACTTAGAGCATAGCTTTGGGGTCAATTGAGTAGTTAATGATAGTTATGGGCATATTTTGATGCACTTTGGAGGGCCCACCTGGAGTTTCACTCCACAAATGGAGTGAAAGAATTTTTTCTCCAGAGGTGGAGCAAAAGCATTTCTTTGTGGAGTGAAAGCACCCTTTGTGGAGAAAAAGCATCTCTTTGTGGAGTGAAAGCATCCCTTTGTGGAGTGAAAGCACCCTTTGTGGAGCAAAAGCATCCCTTTGTGGAGTGAAAGCATCCCTTTGTGGAGTGAAAGCATCCATTTGTGGAGCAAAAATTATTTTTGGTGGTACAAGTTCCCAGGGCCATAAATTTTGATCTATTGACCCGATCGCCTATTGTAATATATAGTTGGAAAGCTTAAGAAAATATCTAAAACAATAAAATATCTAAAGATTATTTTATCCACTTTGTCATCCTATTTTAGGTCCCATGAAAATACCAAAACTTCTACATGCATTTCGCTAATTTAAATCTCCAAAGGGATTTCACTGGAGAATTCCAAGAAGATGATTTCGCTGGCGAAGTGCGCTTCACACTTAGAATTTTTTTTATCAAAATTCAATGTGGCAAAAATGCCAACAAGGCTATGAACACTCCAAAATTTTACAATGAAGATCTATATTGTATCTACTCACTACTCTATAGTAACTTTGTCTCTCACACTCTCACTCTATATATCTATCTATATCACTGCATGTCTGATTATATCTCTATCTATATCTCTATAGCTCAAGGTACATATTTAGGAAGATAATTCCTTGAGATTTACTCTACCTATTCTTATGACTCATGTACATGTGGACTACATGTACATTTACATCATTACACATTCTATGTCACAACCGTCCCTTGGCAGACCTCATTGATGATGTAGAATATCATATTTTTTTGAGATCTATATGATCAGTAGTTAATTATAATTGATTATTCTATGTCACAACTGTCCCTTGTGCGTGTTTGGTTGTGCTTTTGTTTTTGACACACTCAATGAGCATGTTTTTATTTTATTTTATTATTTTTGTTGTTATTTACTTATTTTTAAATTGGTTTTGTGTGTTTGTTTGCTTCTTGAGTATGTCAAAGGTGGTAGGCCAGGTCGAGTCCTAGGTGTTTTTGGCGGAATGGATACCCCTACCTCCTTGGGTCTTGCTCGAAAGTGGCATCCCTTTTGGGATGTTTTCCACAAATAAAAAAAAATTATAATTGATTATTAGAGTATGATTTTGCTAATTATTTGTTAATTTCAGGTATTTCCAAAGGTGGCAAGGAAAACAACCACCAAAGATCGAAATGCTTGATCAATCTAGAAAAAGACACATCAAAGAAGGAGGATGTCAATAATTGACATTGATTATGGTTTTAAATTAACCTAATTGTTTTAATACCTAGATGGTATTTATTTAATCATTTTGTTGTTACAAAAATGATAAAAAGAAATAAAAAGGAAATTAGAAAAGAGGACTTCTAGAAGGGGAAGAAAAATGTAGCCAATTCTAGAAGAAGTAGAAAATTTGGGCTAATTTCTAGAAGAAGGAAAAATAAAACCATGGGTATTTTAGTCTTCCTATGGTTTTGACTGCAATAATTTTGACCCATCAACGGTGTCAAATGTAGCACACTTTGGTGCTATCTAATTAATAAATTGAACTTTGTCATTTTTGTTAAAAATAGGTCAAAATTGTTGCAGTCAAAAGGTAGCACCAAATGTAGCACACTTTGGTGCTACCTAATTTAGTAGTACTTACAATTTATCACTTTGCAGGATCTTTTTGACTGCAATAATTTTAACCCATTTTTAACAAAAATGACAAAGTTCGATAAGGCCACGGTACCAAATGTAGCACACTTTGGTGCTACCTAATTGATCAATGGGTCCTTCCAACTATGATAATGACATCAAATATAGCATAGGGGTGCAGTATTCCCAAAGGGGGATGTGATTTAGAGAGTGTGGGAATGATTCCCAAGGTTTGTAGCAACTTGCACCTAAATTTTATAAGGTGTATGATTTGCCTTGTACGATGTACAAACTTCTCAAAACTGCTTGTACAAAATGCAAACCATATAGTTGTATGACCTAAATCATACAAAACTGTAGCTTGTATGAGTTTCTACTTAGTCAATTCATGAAAATTTATTTTACAACTCAATTAAGTCATTTTTGTAATTGATTTCTCCAAAAGGCTAGTTTTCCATATTTGGCAAGTTTCAATCATGCAATTTCATTCCAAATTGGAAAAACAATTGGTTGTACAATTTGGTACACAAGATGTACAATTTGACCAAACCCTTTCTAAAACTGTTAATCACAAATTTATCAATTTACACCACATATCTCTTTAGGGCAAGTTTTGGAATGTTTTCCTATTGCAATTGCTAACTTTCCTTCCAACATGCAAACCCTAATTCAATGGTATTAAATTACTATCATCACCAACATTTCCAAAAAAATACAACTAACAAATGTCATTTTCATTCCTCACTTTCACATCAGGTTTGTAGGAACATCAAAAGCCATTTCCATTGTAATTCCATCAATCTAACCTAACAATTTAGTCATTCAACACATGATCTGCAACATGCAATAACAATAAAACACAATGGAATTCACAATAGTCTAGAATCAAAGAGATTTGTTGATATATTCATATTATAAGCATTCCTATACAATACATCCATCATTACTAAACAATCACCAACAATGAATACATTCAATAGCATTGAACTCTCCAAGAACTCCCTGAATGAATGAACCACTTGAATAATTGAATGTGAGGCTATATAATGCATGCCCAGACCATTACAAAGTGGTTCTTGAGACATCATATTACTTATAAATACCATCCCGAGTTATCTCAAAATAATTAATTACAAGGTTTTACTAAGTCTAATTTAATTTTATCAAATTCATCCCAAATGCACATTTCACCTAATTTCATTGACATTTCAAATTGTACATTTGCAACCTTGTATGTTTACACCTACTTGTACATTTTGACCACTTGTACATTTTAATAAAAATTGACAAAACTTGAACAAAATTGTGCAAATCCAATAATCATTTCTTCTTCTTATGGGAGGTGGATTTGCTGCCTACATTTCTCAAAATTGATTTTTCCAATACCTATGATAGTATTGAGTGGCATTTCATTCTAGCCATACTGCAAGACCTTGGTTTTGGTGCTTAATTTCTAAGCACTTAAATACTTTTTGCATATTATTTAGCTTGCATTACTATCAACGACCAATAATCCTCTTCTTTTGGTTTATATAGATCTATTCAACATGGGTGTCCTCTTGCCCTAGCTCTGTATGTCCTAGCTATTGAGGGCTTTGGATACCTCCTTGTTGATACTATTACCAAAGTTCATGTGAAAGGGATCATGCTTCCTAACACCTCCCAACTATTGGTCAATGGGTATTTTTTCGATGAATCTTTTTAATCACCCTAATTGAGGAAGAGAACAATATGGCATAGGTCTTCCATTACTTAGATATATTTTGTTAGGCCTTTGGTTCAAGCATTCAATGGAAAACAATGCAATGCCAATGGTATTTGTTTTTACCCACACCCCTCTAGCTCAACATTTATAGGTGGAACTGGATACAACATGGTAAAATATTTCACTTTCTTATAATCCTTTTTTCCTTTCAAGCTTCATCCACTAACTTCTGACAATATGTTCTAGACAGGTAGAAAAGAAACTTTAAAAGTGGCTTCCCAAGTCACTTTCTTTAGCAATAAAATTTCAAGGTTGCTCCAAGATACTTGTTGCCATGCATGTCTATTATTCTTCTTTCTAGGTACTATTGAAAGCTTCCTATCACAAACTAGAGAAGATTTTCCAAAATTTCCTATGGACCTCTTTTCCAAAACAATATGGTTTCCACAAAGTTGCATGGGATAATTATTGTCTTTTATGAGAGTAAGAAGGGTTACAACTCCTTAATAATTTTCACTAGGGTATTGCCTTGTGTGCCAAATGGGTCATTCATGTTGTGCATAGCAATGAAACCTAGAAATATTTGCTTCGATACTACATAGCCTCTATTACCCCCCATGGGAGAAAATCCTAGAGGAGCTTGGTTTGTAATCCATTATTGTAATGAAGGTTTCAGTTAAAATTCAAGATAATTTTATTGCTAAGAGTATTTAGAAGGTTTGGGAATCTCCCCAACACTAGTTCCTATGGAATGACAATGATTTAAGTATTATACTCTCTATTAATTAGTAGTTTCTATGGTGGACTCCCATTCTCACCTATCAAGAGTATCCAGTGGCTAAAATCCCCTAGGTCCATGCCCTTCCATTTTCCATAAGGGTATTTGGGTCATCTTTGACCTATTTTCTAAGTGGACCAACAACTGAATTTCATGGGTAGAAGTTAAAACATAGTTTTAACTCTTTGAGGCTGACAAAGAAATGTAAAATTCAAGCCACAATCCCATATTAAATGCTTCATAAAATTGGGGTTCAAATCTTACATAATTTCATGAAGAACACCAAATATTTCCTAAATACATCATCAAAAAAGGTGATAAAATATTTTAACCCTATCATGGACTACTCCATGGGTCCATATATGTCTGAGTGCGCTAATACAAAATATAATCACTCCTATACTTACTGGAATAGAAGGAAATTATCTTCTGCTTTCCCATGACACAAGATTCAAAAAAATCAAAGGAATCAAACTTCTTATCTTCCAAGCCTCCTACCAGTTGTTTGCTACACATATATTGTAGACTCTTTTCATTTATGTGTGACATCCGCTTGTGCCACAACATAATTTTTGATGGACTATTGCTTGTTGTTGCACTTAGGTATGAACTGGTAATACTGATAGGTTCTACATCCAACTTGTACAAATATCCTTGCCTTACTCCTCTTATCATTACCATGGCTCCCTTTACCAATTTGTAGCCATTTCTATCAAATATAGTCTCCAAACCAACATAAAAAAATTGGCTCACTGAAAGCAAATTTCTTGTCAGTCCAGGAACATGACTCACATCATTGATGTACTTCTCCATTCAAAATATTTTCTCTCATTTTATCTTTTCGTATTACATCATAGTGATAGATATCCTCAAGAAATGCTCTCCCACAATGACCTTCGTGGTACTCCTCAAACCAATCTCTATGGGGTATCATATGAAATGATGCACTAGAATCAATCAACCATGATTACTCCTAGGAATTAGTTACCAAGCATACAACTAGACCTACGACCTCTTCTATAATTCTACCTTCTCTTCCTAAGAATCAACATTACACTCACTTTTTATGTGCTCTTTCTTATTGCACTTCTAGCACACCAAATCTTGCTTCTTACCTTTTGTTTGGAAATCTCTTTCTTGATTTTGATATATGCCCTTTTCCTCCTGCATTCTCATTATTTTTCCTTCTCTATTCCTACATCTCATAGTCAAGGCCTCAAAACTATTTGTGGGTTCTATGAATTTCTCCTCATCTCCTCTTGTAGGAGTTGTCCCATAATGACATCCAAAATTATATCAATCACCTTTGTACTCCCACTAATTATAATTATTAGATTATCCCAGCAATCTGGGAGATTGCACAATAAGTAGATATGCTTCTCTTCATCTTTGAATTTATCCCCAACTAATATCAATTGATTGATCAAGTTATTGAAGGTGTTTAGGTGCTCTACCACACTTCTGCCATCCATCATATGCAACCCATATAATGTTTTCCTTAACATGATCCATTTCATCATAGATTTGGACTCATAAATTTGTCCTAGCTTATCTTACATCTCCTTGGATTTCATGGCTCTAATGATACTTGAGAGAACTAAATCATCCAGATTCAACCTTATCAATGCAATGACTTTTTTTTATTATATCAATCCTCTTGGGAAAATGTACTCAATTTTGTATCATGCATGATTGCTTCCTTCAAGTCTCTCTCCACCAGAAGATACTCCATATTCCATTTCCACATATTGAAGTTCTACCCATTGAACTTCTCAATGGTTGACTTCTCCATTTTTTCTTCTACAATACTCATGTGACTATTGTAGCCGCTTCCTATTTTTATCTAGACTCCACAAGCCAAAACTATGCCTGAGTTTCCTCATCCAAGAACAACCCCTATCCTTCATGTTCTAATACCACTTGTTGGTAGAAAATTAAGTGTAGAAGAAAAATGAATAAATAACTAAGAACAAAACTAATGTATGCACTAAGGAAAATTTAACAAAATAGAACAGAGATCATGAACATGCATGAACAAAGGAATTAATGCTAATATTGTAGGCCTCAAAGAAGAAATGTATTATTTCTCAATACAATTATTACACGCGTAAAACCCCTATCTTGCGTGCCCTACTTTGCATGAATTACATTCATAGCAAAGTTGGATCTGCTAGTTGCTCCATATATTGCAGTCCAAATCATCATTCATCACTTGTGTAGACCCATTCCAATACATTGAACCCATGTACATGTAATCATGGCATGATGGGGGTTTTCAACAACCTAATTTAATAGGAGAAAGCTTTAATTTTTTTAATTTTTCTTTCCTCTCTTCTTATATATAAGCATGAGAATTATGATTGAACTATTACTCTCTAACTATGCATGACAATTTGAATGACCAATTTGCATTAGTTATTCTCATGTAATCTTCCACATGGGAATTTCTAGCTAGCATCACTTATCCTAAATACAACTGATTAACTTGCAATTTCGTAGTAGTTGCTAAAATCAACAATATTCCACTTGGTGATTACTATGACCAAGTGCTTCTCTCATTTTGGTCTTGGCACTAATTGAATTTTTGAGTACTCACTACCTTTTTCAAGGCATCAAATACGTATAAAAATAAAAAATAAAAAAAATTAATTCTCGATAAATACCAATCGAAGCATATGATCATAAATAAGAAAATCCTCAGTGCGTAGAGAAAAAATAAGTTTGTGATATTCAGCCCTATCCACAATGCCATTATCTCACAAACATTAAGAGAAATATTTAATAAAATATTAAAAACAATACAATAACCACTATAGAGCATTAGATATTATTTATAAAACACCCAACTAAAACAACTCTCTCTCTCTCTCTCATTCTTCAATAATTTCTCTCATGAAGTGAAACCTTACCCTGATGTGCTTGGTCTTGTTGTGGAATTTTGGATTGATAACAAGGTCTATAGCACTCTTGTTGTCACACCATAATGGAATTGGGCCCTTTTGCACACCAACATATGCACATATCACTTTTAGCCATACTTATTCCTTGCAAGACTCTATTGTTGCAATATATTTAGCCTCCATTGTTGATTGTGCAAAAACCTCCTACTTCTTGCTTTTCCAGCTAATGGATCTCCTAGATAATTCAAATACATATGCACTTGTAGATTTTCCTCCATCCACATCCCCTGCAAACTCAACATCTATATATACCTTCAATTGACTATCTCCCATAACTTTATAACAAATCGCAACATCTTTTGTATGTTGTAGATACCAAAATATCCCCTTCACCACTATCTAATGTTGCTTGCCTGGATTTGACATAAATCTACTCAAAAATTCTACTGTGTGAGCCAAGTTAGATCTTGTACACACCATTGCGTACATCAAATTTTTTACTGCACTTTCATATGGTACATTTATCATTTTATTCTTTTCTAATTCAGTCTTTGGGCTCTACTCATTGGATAATGTAACACCCATTGACAATGAAGTGCTTACTGGTTTGCATGTCTCCATCCCAAACTATTTCAAGATATTAGCCACATCCTTCCTTTGGTTGATCCACAACTTCTTCATCAAGTGGTTCCTCCTAACCTCGATTCCTAGAAAGTAATGAAGTGTTCCCAAATCCTTCATGTCAAATACCTTTGATAACTTTGCATTTACTTTCTGAACTGCATGCTGTGAACTACTTAGTAGCAATATGTCATCAACATACAATGTAAGTATAAAAAACCTACTTGAATCCTTCAAGTACTAAATGCAGTTATCTACATTATTCCTTACAAATCAATGTTCAATCACATAATGATCAAATAATTTTTACCATTCCCTTAGTGATTGCTTTAGGCCATAAAATATTTTCTTCAATCTACAAACTAGATTACTCCTACTAGTTTTAAACCCCTTAGGTTACTGCATGTATATTTCCTCCTTTAATTATCCATGAAGAAACACTGTCTTCACATGTATTTTCTGAATCTCTAAATCATTTATTGTTTCCATTGTAAATAATAATCAAATTAAAACTATCTTGACTACCGATGAGAATGCCTTAGTGTAATCAATACCTTCAACTTGAGTATAATCCTTCGTAATAAGTATTACCTTATACTAATCCACCGAGCCATTAAAGTTATATTTCTTCTTGAAGATCCATTTACAAACAACCAACTGTCTCCCTTTTAGCATTGGATGCAAATCCCAAGTATGATTATCACTAAGAGAATTCATCTCTTCCTCCATCACCATTTTGCACTACCTAGCTTCAATGCAATTCGGAGCCTCGTCCACATTTTTGGGCCCTTCACAAAGTGCAGTTAGTGCAAAATAACTAAAATCACTAGGATCATAACCATACCTTTTCAACACTATCTTTTAGCATTGAATCCTTCAAAGTGATTGATTGCACTCCTCAAACTCTACAACATTTTTGTCTGCACTTAATTTTATGGTTGGGTATCTTCTCCAATTTTATCATTAGCAGATCTCACCATTATTTTTGCCAATTTGACTATTGATATCTTGTTGTTGATCACTAGGGCCTGTTATGGTAGGCTGATTTTGGTTGTTGTTGCCACATGCGAAAGGTTGTTGATCAACTATAAAACACTGTTGTGAATTGGAAGGCTCTTGCTGACTACTATGACCAACTACGAAAGGTTGATGATGATCTATGAGAGGCTATTGATCATCCTTTTTCACAGGAACTTCATTTTCCTGACCTTCCTTCCTTCCACCAACCATATTTTCCTTAAATATCATGTCACAACTCATAGTATGATACCTCTCTGATGGTATCCATAATATGTAGCCTTTCACACCATCAGGATAACCCATAAAAATAGATTTTATAGACATATTTCTCAACTTGCTCCTTTTATCCTTTGGAACATGCATGTAAGCTTTGCACCCAAACACCCTCAAATGCTCTACAATGGGTTCGTTTCCATTCCACTTCTCCTATGGAGTAATTCCTCTCAATATTGAACTCGAGGACAAATTATTAACATGATTGGCAATATGAATTATCTTAACCCAGAATCTCTTGTCTAGAACTACATCTCTCATGCTTTGTGCCTTCTCCATGAGAGTCCTATTCATCCTCTCTGCTACACCATTCTACTATGGAGTGTAAGGTGTGGATTTATGCCTTGCAATCCCATGCAATTTTTTGAAGGTATCAAGCTCTCTGAAGCAATACCCACCTCCATTATTTATCTTCAATATTTTGACATTCTTGTTGGTCTACCTCTCTCCTTTGATAATAAATTTTTTGAATTTCTCTAGTGCTTCATTCTTCTACTTCATGAAGAACATCCAAGATTTCCTATAGAAATGATCAATTAAGGTGATAAAATATTTGGACCTATCATGGATTGCTCCTCCATGGGTCCATAGATGTCTGAGTGCACTAACTCCAAAATAGCATCACTCCTATGCTCACTAGAACAGAAAGAATTTATTTCTGCCTCCCCATGACACAAGCTTCGTAGAAATTAAAGGAATAAAACTTCTTACCTTCCAATACTTGTACCAGTTTTTTTCTACACATCTCCCGTAGACTCTTTTCATCGATGTGTGACATTTGCTTGTGCCACAACATAAATTTTGATGGATTATTGTTGCACTTAGGTATGAACTGGTAAAATTGACAGGTTCGGCATCCAACTTGTACAAATATCCTTACCTTACCCCTCTTATAATTATCATGGCTCCCTTTACCAATTTGTAGTCATTTCTATCAAATATAGTCTCTAAACAACATCAAAAAATGGGCTCACTGGGAGCAAATTTCTTGTTAGTCTAGGAACATGACTCACATTATTGATGTACTTCTTCCTTCCATATTTAATCTTTGATCTCACTCTACCTTTTCCTATTACATCATAGTGATAACTATCCCCAATAAATACTCTCCCATAATGACCTTTGTGGTACTCCTCAAACCACTCTCTATGGGGTGTCACATGAAATGACGTACTAAAATAAATCAACCATGATTCCTCTTGGGCATAAATTGCCAAGCATACAACAAGATCTACAACCCCTTCTATGGCAAATGCTATTGTAGATTCTACCTTCTCTTCCTAAGAATAAAACTTGCACTCACTTTTGATGTGCCCTTTCATATTGCACTTTCAGAAAACCAAATCTTGCTTCCTACCTTTCCTTGTAAATCGCTTTCTCGATTTTGATCTATGCCCTTTTCCTACTGCCTTCTCATTATTTTTCTTTCTCTATTCCTACCTCTCGCAATCAAGTCATCAACACTCTTTGTGGGTTCTATGGTCTTTCTCCTCATCTCCTCTTACAGGAGCTATCCTACAATGACATCCATATTCAAATCAGTCACCTTTGTGCTCCTAATGATCACAATGACCAGATTATCATAGGAATTTGGGAGATTGCACTACAACCATATACATTGTTCTTTATTTTTTACTTGATCCCCAGATGACCTCAATTGATTGATCGAGGTATTGAAGGTGTTCAAGTGCTCCACCACACTTCTGTCATCCACCATCCATAGCCCATACAACTTCTTCCTCAACAGGATCAAGTTCATCATAGATTTGGACTCATACAACTATCCTAGCTTGTCCCACATCTCCTTGGCTTTCGTAGCTCCGATGACATTTGAGAGAACTGAATCAACCAAATTCAACCCTATCAATGTAACGGATTTTTCATTTTTCTTGTCCAAATCCTCTTGGGACAACGCACCTGGCTTTGTATTATGCATGATCGCTTCCTTCAAGTCTCTCTCCACCAGAAGATACTCCATCTTTCATTCCCACATATTCAAGTTATGGCCATTGAACTTCTCAATAATTGACTTCTCCATTTTATCTTCCATAGTACTCATGTGACTGTTGTAGCTCTCATACCACTTGTTAACAGAAAAATAAGTGTAAAAAAAAAATGAATAAATATCTAAAAAGAAAACTAATACATGTTGCATACTTTAATTTTGTTCCCAATTATTTATTCATTTTTCTTCTACACTTATTTTCTGCCAAGAATATTTTGATATCAATATTCATGCCCACCATCTCCATCTATATTTATTTAAAAATGCATGATTACGCAGGCTCAATCATTTCACGGAGAATAATAATACTTCTAATCAAAGGGAATATTAAAAAAAATTGTATTTGGCACGGTTGGAACTATCTATCTCATTGCTTATATTTCCCTAAAATTTGTGTCACCAATAATTTCGTTTAGAATCTGAGTGTTCGAAGATTAACTTATTCAGCCTGCGTAATAATGCATTTTTAAATAAATATAGATGGAGATGGTGGGCATGAATATAGATATCAAAATATTCTTGGCAGAAAATAAGTGTAGAAGAAAAATGAATAAATAATTGGGAACAAAATTACGCATGAATATTAACTTATTCAGCCTGGTTTACTGTCTCAATTCTATATTCGGGAAGGTCGGGTCCAAAGTTCTATTAACTTTATTTTTGTAAATGCAATATCCAATATTACTGTTTTCTTTATATATTTAAAACAAAAATCACACTGCATTTTATGCCCATCACCTTCATTTTACATATATTTTGATACCACCTTCGTCTACATATATTTTGATATCAGTACTCATGCCCATCATCTCCATCTATATTTATTTAAAAATGCATTATTATGTAGGCTCAATCATTTTCATGGAGAATAATACTTCTAATCAAGGAACAAGTATTAAAAAACAATTGTACTTGGCACGGTTGGAACTACCTATCTAATTGCTTATATTTCCCAAAATTTGTCTATGTCACCAATAATTTCGTTTGTAATCTGAGTGCTGGGAGATTAACTTATTCAACTAACACGGAATGAGCTACTTATTCAACTGACACGGAATGAACTCTGGACACCAGCTTCCCCAGTGTCCCAAAAGGCAGAAAACCCATCCTTATCTCAATTCTCATTTTACTCACAATTGAATTATTATATGCATGCCCTGTTTGCTCTTGCACAAGCTGCCCCTGGGTTCATTAGCACTGTTTGAGATTCGAAGGTGATGGTCCATCTCACAGATGGTTGTTACATTGAGTAGGGATATAGGGACAATAAGATTAGATTATGGAATAAGAAGAATGAGAAATTTGTAATTTTTAAATGAAAATCGAAAGTTCGAACCTAAAAAATAAGATTATATACTAAATAAACACTTTTATATTGAAAACTATGCACGGTAATCTTCAGAACTGAAAAAGTCTCTCTCACATTATAATTTTACTTCAGGAATCTTATGTTAGGAATATATTGTTTGAAAATCATATTTGAAGGCGAACTTGTTGGCATCGGACGTAACAGACATTTGACATTTCTGGCGTTTAAGTGTACGGTTTTTAGATTCTATATCATTTTCTCCCTTCCTGTGTGTTGACGTGCCTTATCTGAAATATATACTAAAGTGCCAACCAGACATTAGCCGACATGTGTAAAGACACACACCATCCATCGTATCCAAACCTAAATGCTATTCCAATCCAAAACTTATCCATATTATTGTACTTACTGCATCCTCAAAGGCAGAAGTAAGCATAAATATGAAAACCTGTTATGAAATTGGAATATGCAATCTTAATGATGATATTATTCAACGGGCAACATGTAACCTTTTGATGATGATATATTCTGAATGCTCCAATAAAAGGTAGTGGTACCTAATGCTACAAAGAATATCCCAAAGAAGACAATGCCTTGTTAGACATTGAGATAGCGATTAAAAAAACAACTTAAAACTTTTAGCTATTTATATAGGTACTTAAAACTTTTTTTCACTGTTTTCTAATGTGTATTTTTTTTTTTAAATTATGATGTTACCTATCTATATAGCCACCTAAAACTTGTAAGCAAATGCCTGGCTTAATTAACAAATCTTAACGCATAATATTCATTCAAGATTTCATGGTAAACTCAACAAGATCGTAGATAATATTTTCAAAAAAAAAAACAGTATAAGAAATTAATATACCAATAATTTTTATATATAATATAAATTAATAATATATATTTTTTATTAAATTAATGATATTTTTTTTTGACATAATTTTATAAATAATAATTTTTTTCATATTTAAAAAAAAAACATCTTATATTATTTTCTCCTTTTAATTTATTCATTTTTTATTTTTTATTTTTTATTTTTTTATTTTTTTTTAGAAAATATATTTATTAAACTCTCATCATCATAAATATAAAATCATTCCATGATATCAATTATTATTCCAAATAATGTAATATTTTCTAACAAAACTACAAAAATCATTGTAAAATATAAAAAAGATTTAAATCTTAAACCTTTATACAATAATTTTTTTGTAGGTTTTATCTTCACCACCTTTTTTTCCTAATTAATATATATATATATATAGCTTACAAGCGGATGAAGATGCTTTAGCTTTCCAACTTAGGTGAAGGGTGTTGTTTTTGCTATGTCAAATTTAATACTGTTTTTCAACTTAAAAATATTAAATGTAACTTTAAATAATTATAAATGAAAAAAAAATATCTTTTATTTAATATTAAAGTTATTCTTTTATAAAAAATTTGTAAAATATTAAAAAAATTTATTAAATGGTTTAAATAAAACCTTAATTTCAATGGTGGTGTGAATGCTGGTGTTTGTTCTCTCTGAAAATGGTCCATTGAATTATTTTTTCAGGATCAAAATTTAAGCTTGAGATTGTATAAGTGATTTATAAGTTTATTGAATGACTCAAACGAAAATATAACCTTAATGGTGATTTTGTTGGTTATCCCTTGAAACAACTCCAAAATCATTTTTATAAATTAAGATTTAAGTTTGGTATTTTTTTCTTTGTGTTTTTTTGTTGCAATGATCAGATTATTCATATAGGAGACTGCACTACAAGCAGATACACTCCTGTTGGTCTTTGACTTGATTGTCACATGACCTCAAATGATTGATCAGGGTATTGAAGGTGTTCAAGTGCTCCAGCACACTGCTCATCCACCATCCATAGCCTATACAACTTCTTCCTCAACAGGATCAAGTTCATCATAGATTTGAACTCACAACTATCCCAGCTTGTGCCACACCTCCTTAATTTTCAAGGCTCCGATGACAATTGAGAGATATTAATCAACCAGATTCAACCCTATCAATGTAATGAATTTTTCATTTTTCTTGTCCAGTATTAAAGTTTGGCCATTAAACTTCTCAAAGGTTGACTTCTCCATTTTTTTTTTGTAAATAAAAGTCTTCATTAATTACCGGGTTTTGCAGGTTAACCCAAAACCTATTACAATATTCAGCCTTCTGCTGAGATTGTAGATCCTAGTCATCCTTGAAACTTTCTTACCATAAATTGTGTTGAATCCCCTACAACACCTTACTAACAAAGCACACCCATACCTAAACATAACTGTAAACATTACTTACATTGACAGGAATTGAAGTTTGGAACTTTGCACTTGTGAAACTTGTTGCTTGCCAAATCTTCCAAGGCTTACACCCTGTTACCTTCATTTCCAATTTGGTATGATTTAGAGGGAAACCCCATAGTTATTACTAGCTCCATGGGGAAATAACACCCATTCATATTTCTCCTTAACGGGTAGGTTTATTTTCATGACTAATAATGTTTTCCACTTCACGTGGCACACCTTGTGTCCATGTCACCAAACTACCAACATCAACACCTATGTTGGCTAATTTGTTAGCTGACCTGTTGGCCTCACAGTACACGTGACGAGCCCTCCTGTTCTGTCTTGCCGCAAAAAGAATCGTCACTTCATTGATGACTCCCTCGATTATCCATGGAGGTTTTTTGCCATTGGTTAACAGGTTGATGATGTTCATAGAATCACCTTCAATCATCAAGTTACCTTGAGTTGCTTGGGCTACTTGCAACCCTCTCCAAAGGGCTCTAGCTTCTGCTTCGTTATTAGTTCTGATTCTCAATGGTTCAGCGAAGGCCTTGACCAGATTTCCTTGATGATCCCTAATTATTCCTCCAGCTCCAGATCTTCCCGGGTTCTCCTTGGCTGCACCATCAAAATTTAGTTTAAACCAACCCTGGGGGATGGCTCCCAAGAAATCTCATTTCTGGAATTGGACAAAAGGAATGGAAGGTTTGTCCTCAATACCTAAGGCCCGAGCTAATTGTTTTTCTTGAGAAAGAATTGAATGGTTCTCATCCACTAAGGTGCTAATCTTCAATAATACGTAGCGACTTACAATTCTACCATAAACTCCACATATCAAATCTAAGCTTAAGTTTTCTCACGGAATAACAAACCTATCGTTCACGCTATGATACCATTAACAGAAAAATAAATGTAGAAAAAATAATAAATATCGAAAAACAAAACTAACGATGCTTTAATTTTATTCCTAATTATTTATTCATTTTTCTTCTACACTTACCAACAATTTTTCGATATCAATATTCATGCCCACCATCTCCATCTATATTTATTTAAAAAATGCATTATTATGCAGGCTCCTCTCCATCTATATTTATTAAAAAAATGCATTATTATGCATGCTCATCTCCATCTATATTTATTTAAAAAATGCATTATTATGCAGGCTCAATCATTTCATGGAGAATAATACTTGTAATCAAGGAAGAAGCATTAAAAAAAATTTGTACTTGGCACGGTTGGAACTGTCTATCTCATTGCTTATATTGCCCTAAAATTTGTGTCACCAATAATTTCGTTTAGAATCTGAGTGTTCGGAGACTAACTTATTCAACTTGGTTTACTGTCTCAATTAAATATTGGGGAAGGTCAGGTCCAAAGTTCTATTGAAACAATATCTAATAATATTATAGTTTTTTTTTAATATTTAAAAAAACCGATATCAGTACTCATGCCCATCATCTCCATCTATCTTAAATGCATTATTATGCAGGCTCAATCATTTCCATGGAGAATAATACTTCTAATCAAGGAACAAGTATTAAAAAAAAATTGCACTTGGCACGGTTGGAACTACCTATCTAATTGCTTATATTTCCCAAAATTTGTCCATGTCACCAATAATTTCGTTTGTAATCTGAGTGCTGGGATATTAACTTATTCAACTAACACGGAATGAGCTACTTATTCAACTGACACGGAATGAACTCTGGACACCAGCTTCCCTAGTGTCCCAAAAGGCAGCAATCCCATCCTTATCTCAATACTCATTTTATTCACTATTGAAGTATTATATGCATGCCTTGTTTGCTCTTTCACAAGCTACCCCTGGGTTCATTAGCACTGTTTGAGATTCGAAGGTGATGGTCCATCTGGTTGTTACAGTAAGTGGGGATATAGGGACAATAAAATTAGATTATGGAATAAGAAAAATGAGAAATTAGTAATTTTTAAATGAAAATCTAAAGTTTGAACCTAAAAAATAAGATTATTTACTATTAATATAAGTGAATAAACACTTTTATATTGCAAACTATGCACGGTAATCTTCAGAACTGAAAAAAGACTCTCTCACATTATAATTTTACTTCAGGAATCCTATGTTAGGAATTCATTGTTTGAAAATCTTATTTTAAACTGATGTATTTGAAGGCGAATTTGCTGGCATCGGACGTAACAGAAATTTGACATTTCTGACGTTTAAGTGTACGGTTTTTAGATTCTATATCATTTTCTCCCTTCCTATGTGTTGACGTGCCTTATCTGAAATATATACTAAAGAAGTGCCAACCGGACATTAGCCCACATGAGTAAAGACACACACCATCCATCATATGCAAACTTAAATGCTATTCCAATCCAAAACTTATCCATATTATTGTACTTGCTGCATCCTCAAAGGCAGAAGTAAGCATAAATATGAAAACTTGTTATGAAATTGGAATATGCAATCTTAACATGTAACCTTTTGATGATGATATATTCTGAATGCTCCAATAAAAGGCAGTGGCACCTAATGCTACAAAGGATATCCCAAAGAAGACAATACCTCGTTAGAAATTGAGATGGCGATTTAAAAAAAATCCCTCACCAGTCCGTTTTTCAACTGTTTTTTTGGATGTGTTTTTTTCCTTAATTATGATGGTACCTAAAACTTATTTTCACTGTTTTTGAATGTGTATTTAAAAAAAAAAAAATATGATGTTACCTATTTATATAGCCACCTAAAACTTGTTAGCAAGTGCCTGGCTTAATTAACAAATCTTAACGTAGGGGTCATAATATTCATTCAAGAATTCATGTTAAACTCATCAAGATCGTAGATAATATTTTCCTACATTAAAAAAACAGAATAAGACATTAATACACCAATAATTAATTTATATATATAATATAAATTAATAATATATATTTTTTATAAAATTAAAGATATTTATTTTTTCTCACATATAGTTTTATAGATAATAAATTTTTTTCATATTCCAAAAAAGAATCATCTTATATTATTTTTCTATCTCCTTTCAATCTATTCATTTTTCTAAAGAAAATATATTTATTAAACTCTCGATCATTATAAATATAAAATCATTCCATAATATTAAATTACTTTATTTATTATTCCAAAATAATGTAATATTTTGTAACAAAACTACAAATATTTTCTAACAAAATTCCAAATATTATTACGAGATTTGAATCAGAAAAATTTATATAATAAATATTTTTTTTTAAGGTTTTATCCTCTCGATCATTATAAATATAAAATCATTCCATAATATTAAATTATTTTAATTATTATTTCAAAATAATGTAATATTCTCTAACAAAACTACAAATATTCTCTAACAAAACTCCAAATATTATTACGAGATTTGAATCAGAGACCTTTATACAATAATTTTTTTTTTTTTAGGTTTTATCTTCACCACCATTTTTTTTCTAAGATATATATATTCTGCTTCCAATCCCATGAAGATGCTTTAGATTTCTAACTTAGGTGAAGATGCTTTAGATTTCTAACTTAGGTGAAGAGAGTTGTTTTTGTTATGTGAAAGTTAATAATGTTTTTCAACTTAAAAATATTAAATTTAATTTTAAATAATTATAAATGAAAAATATCTTTTATATAATATTAAAGTTACTTTTTTATAATCAATTGTAAAATATTATAAAAAATTATTAAATGGTTTTTAAATAATATATATATTTTTTTGTTTTATTATTGTGAGAAACCCTTATGATTGATATACAAGATGAGCTATACTTATCGGAAATTTAACACAAAGCCATCACACACCCACCCCATCACACACTCGCCCACACCACGGTTTGAACCTTGGACCTCTCAATGAAGATCCAGAGCCTGAACCGTTGTGTAATTTCAATGGTGTGTTAATGGTGGTGTTTTTTCTCTCATAAAATGGTCCATTGAATTATTTTTTCAAGATTAAAATTTAAGCTTGAGACTGTATAATTGATTTATAAGTTTACTGAATGACTTAAATGAAATAATAACATTAATTATGGTCTTGTTGGTTATCCCTTGAAACAAATCCAAAATTATTTCCATAAATTAGGATCTAAGTTTGGTATTGTTTTTGCCTCTCTTAGAAAATTTTACTTAAGCATTTGAAATTTTATATGAGTTGAGAGTATAAATATTTTTCTCATTAAAAAATTAACAAAAAATATTTTTAAAATCAAATAAGGTGCATTGCATTGAGTGCTTGCTTTGTTATTTAATATTCTCTTATTCATAACAATTTTAATTGATAAAATATGATTGAAATGGGTATTAGAATAATGTAATTTATATATCTAATGATTGAAATATTTTTCTTGATAAGATTCAAACTTAAATTTTCTCTTTAAAAATTTACATAATTTATCAAATTGAGTTTATGCTATTTTATATATAAAAAACTAAATTAAAATTAATTAATTTTTTTTTTGTTAGGTTAGCTTTGCTTATCTATCTACCTAAATATATTATTATTGACTTATCCTATTAAAAAAATGAATGAAACTACAATGAATTGTGTTGGCTTTTTAACCAGATTCAATCATAGGTCCCTAGATCCAAGAGCTTGTATAGACTCAAATATTAGAGCAATAAATATAGATGAAAAACATCAATGAACATAACAATCATGAAATTAACAATAATATTGAAATAAATGGTCAATATCATTCATGCAATAACATGAAGAAAACTTACAATAATATTGTTGTATACAAGCTTCATCCAATATATAGATATCATTCATGCAATAACATGAAGAAAACTTACAATAATATTGTTGTATACAAGCTTCATCCAATATATAGATGATTTTGTAATAACGTGGCTTCTATCTCTCTCTCTCATACTACATTGAGTTTTATCTTCATAGTATAACCTTAGAAATGTGACTCTTTGACTATTGCTCTCATATATCTAGGAAATGTAACATTTCCTATTCCACACATAAGACAAATATCTCATACCTCTTGGCTTCACAGATTACCACTTGTATACATGACTCGTGACTATATGTTTACTTGCACACTTTACTCTATGAAGCTTTCACACTTGCACACTTTACTCTATGAAAATCTATGTTTTTAGGTCAAATATACAAAATTAAAGGGATTTTACATATTAAACAATCTTGAGCATGGAATTAGGAACAATGTGATATTTGTAGGTGTCTACATTACCATTTTTTGTACTACATTGTAAGAAAACATGATGTAGTGCAAAAACTTATGACACCGGATTGGTAGTTGATTGTAAGAGAAGTGAATTGATGATGGATGATTGTGGTTGATGATGTCTTTTTTATACCATGATGATTGTTTTGGGGGGATATGCAAGATTATATCACTTCATGATCAATGTAATATTCCTCAATTGTGGAAGGGATGAGTATCCTTGAAACTTTATCTTTAACACATTGTTGAGCTTAATTTTATTTGGTAAACCGTATAGCCGTTTAAAGTATTATGATGATGCTTCTATCATAAGTGGTCTTACACCTGCCACCTCAATAAATGGAATTCATGATTAGCCATATAGTCATAGGCATAGGGAATACCAAATGTTTATTTTAAATTTGTGTTTTGATTGAGAAGAGAAATTTTGCTTTTGTTTACCCTATTAAAGGATGGCTTGAGATAGTCTCAATAAAAGGTTCTTGGATAAATGTAGGTTCTAAAATTGAGTGTTTAAATATTGATCATGCAAAATACACCTTTAATGTATAATGTATACCCCTCAAACAATGAGTTGATGGATGAAGAAGTGAGAAACAATGAAAAAACACTTGATAAAGTGGTAATTTAGTGAGTGGTATGAAGAAAAGGTGTGAGAAATCAATTAATAATCAAAATTTTATGCTTGGTGGCAAATTTTTAGGAGATTTTATCTGGTTGTAGAGAGGGGCATGACCATTATGGTCATACCTATCCTTGCGACTATTGATTGATGTGATCCATGTGTAGTTTTTTTTTGTATTTTAAGGGACCAAATGATGCCAAAATATAGGTAAACCTTATATCATCAGAAATATATTTTCAAGCCCGATCTAATGGTGGTGGTTTTGGAAGATTTGGAGAAGTTTTCGTATGGGAAAAATAGAATCAAATATGACCTTATTTTTTTACATGATAAATGCTTGATTTTAGGTTTTAGAAAGGGAAAATTGGCTTGGTTGGTTAGATATTTGATGCCTAAGGGTGAATTAATGAATTTTAATGAAAATGGGTCAATTTTGAGTGTTTCTAGGGACAATGAATAGGAGGGTAGTGGAGAGACTCCAAGGGATTAGAAGTAGTTAGTCAATGTTTGGTGTGGTAAATGTGTCATGATTTTTGTAGCATTTGTTTGATGAGATGAGGATGATATATGTATGTAGGAGTTTCTTATGATATGTTGGATGATATGATGTAGATTTTATAGGATGTATTTACAATTGTTTTAGAGTTTTGTTGATTTTTTTTAAATATTTTTGGATGTTTAATATTTTTGAGTTTCTTGAATTTTTATGTTTTTGATTGTTTTGATTTTGTGTGAATTTTGATATTTATTATTATTATTATATTTTGGATGGATGTATGTATGTGAGTATATAGAGATGATGTGTTGGATGATATGGATGTGTTATGATTATGTAATGAATGATGAGCCATATATTGATTTACATGATTTAGACTCACATGTGTCATGTAATCAAATTTTTGGATGTGTACATTTCTGTGAAACCGTCTCAAATAGTTTTGATTATTCAATAACATGATAAAAATTACAAATATATATTAACATAATATGAGGTAAGCTAACATGCAATATGTATGATGAATGGAATGCTAACAATAGATAGGTAGGTGTTGGTCACAAATCTACCACAGGAAAGGATTTTGTATATATATGCGCCCTAGACTTGGCCAACATTGAAAGGCCGAGAGAAGGAGAAGTCTCTCGGGCCAATCTCCAGAGAGGGCTAGCTCCCAAACTACTCTAAATTGGTTTTGAAGATAAAGATGCAGGAAAGAAATGGGAAAAATACTGAAAGGAATGGAAATAATAGGAAAGAGATGGAAATATGGCCACAGGCCGAAGTGTGTAATTTTGGGCAGACTAACAGCAAGAATTTCACCAAATTTTATGATAGCATCTAATAAAGGGAAAGCAGCAGAATTAAACTCACACCTTTTTTGAGATAACCTCCAGATCGCATTTTAGAATATAATCACTAATTAGCAGCGTTTGAATTCAACATGCAGAATTCAAAATATAACAGCAAGATCATAAGCATGAACAAAAATAACTTGTAAAATAGAGGGACATCACATACATAAGAATGCTTGCAAATTTCAGAAGCTGAGTCTCTTCTATTGATGCAGAGAACTTAGAGAGTTTTTATTACAAAATGTCTAACCCCTTTTGCTTTAGATGTACATGAATATTTATAGAGGTCTTCCCTCTCTCTTTTGCATCACAGCATTAAAAACATACAACAGATTTCGAAGAGGTGATCCACAAAATGTGCACTTGAAAGGAGCAACAATCCCCTTAATTTGCCTCGAATAAATGACATATTAAATAACCATTATCAGGGCAAGCTAGAAATTGTTAGGAGACCACAAACAAAAATTTTAATGTTGGAGGCGTCTTTAATTCTGGTGGCGTCAAAAACTGTCTCAGGTTCTTCCATCTGGCGCACATTGGTAATCAGCAACATTTAATCTTTGAGCTTCTTTGACCATGATCTGAAAATCAGTTGGGGAGCTTTTACTTGATCCTTATCTTCTCTTCACATTCTCCTATGCAATTTTGAAGGAAAATGCAAAAAGAACTATATCGGGCCTTTTGTCATTGCTTCTGTCGCGAAAATGTGACAGGTCGTGAAAATGCAACATGTCATGAAATCGTGACACTTTTACCTTACTGTCTTCTTTTTTGCCTCCAAGTCACGAAAACGCGACATGTCGTGATATCGCGACATCTTAGGGGCTTAACTCTTTTATGGTATGGACATCGCAAAAACGCGATAGGTCGCGATTTCGTGACATGTCACGAAATCGCGACACCTTTGCTTTTTCACTTATAAACAGAGGAATGAGGATTTTTTCTTTACAATCTGAGCATTCTTTTACTTGAACAACAACAACAAAAACAATGTGGCAAAAATGCCAACATTCTTGGCGGCTCGCGGGGTATACAGTTCTGCTGTATGCACGAACATCAGGCCTTTATCCATTGGGCAACAGAGTCAGGAAACAGGAGAAACAGGAGAAGTGAATGCTGAGTGATGCTGGACATCTCTACAGTCTACTGCAACAAACTCTTGCTGGTACTCGACATTTAAAAATAGGACCTACAACAAAAATTATGGAAGAGTAGAACTCCCTTATTTCTTTAGAACTACTACACTTTGCCTAGCTCAGTTGAGCCAAGTAATCACCAGGTGCTGTGAAAGGATCTTCATGGCAGTAGTGAAAAGCACCTTAACTACAAAAATAGAAATGAATGGAGTGATGACCAGTGGAGGCACAGGCCATGGAATGGGGTGGTGAATGATGGAATGATGGAAGATGGCAGAGCAGAAGTGGTAGATACAGAAACAGGGTGCTATTGTGCTACCAGCTGCTGTGAAACAGATAATGAAATGGAAGCGGATGAAATGGAGATGGTAGTAGGAACTGTGGCTGGGAAAGGATCTTCACAAGACAAAGGACTAGAAGAAAGGGAAAGTAGAAATGGGAACATCAGAGAAGGGAAATAGAAACAACAGCAGTGACTTGATTATGTATAGAAGAACAAGGAGTAAGAATTGAGAAGAAGAAGGAACAGGAGAGGAAGGGAATGCATATGAGGAAGTGAAAAAGAAGTAGACGAAAGCCACTAACTACTGGGAAGGAAAAGGAAAAAAGAAAGAAAAGAAACATACCTGCGGGCTCGGAGCCGAAGTTGACAAAAATTTGTCTTTTTTTTACCAATAATAGGCCTTCAAATGAAGACCATTAACTGGAATTGACATTGCATGACCATCCATATCTTACAAGTAAAAATAATTGACCTGATTGGCCCCTATGATTTGAAATGGGCCTTCCCATATTGCCTCAAACTTGTGATGTTTGCCAGGCTTTGATTTCTTTTCATTCCACTTCAATACAAGATTGCCAACCTTAAAAGTTCTTTCAAAGGCCTTTTTACTGAACCACTTCTTTGTCATCCCAACATGTTCTATAAAATTCTGGTAGGATTTCTCCCATTCTTCTTCCAACTGCAAGAGTTGAGCTAATCTCATGTTCATTGAATCAGATTCCTCCTCCTGATCATCAATCAAATGCCAAGCCTGGAGGGCTGGTAATTCAATATGAATAGGCAAAACCGCTTCTTTTCCGTATACCAATGAATAAGGGGATGTCTTGATGGATTTTTTCATAGAGATGCGATCAGCCCACAATGCTTGATTCAAAAGTAAGTGCCAGCTCCGCTTATTGTCACCAAGGGTCCTCTTCAAAATTCGAAGCAAATTCTTGTTTGTGGATTCGGCCAAGCCATTCCCCTGTGGATAATAATTAGATGAAGTTTTCAAATAAATTTTGTGCTTACCCGCAAATTCACTGATTTTGGCCCCTATGAAAGGAGTTCCATTATCTATTAGAATCGCATCTGGGATACCAAAGCGAGTGATCAACCCTTCCAGAAAAGTGATGACCGTGGCTTGATCCACCTGTTTAGTTGGAATTGCTTCAATCCATCTAGTGAAATAGTCAGTTGCAGTCAAGATATACTTGTGACCAGCAGATGAGTTAGGATCAATGACCCCAATAAAGTCTAGATCCCATTGCTGAAATGGTGCTTCTACTTGAATCGGGTGAAGAGGTAATGATGCATTCCTGGTTCTACCGATGTATCTTTGGCACTTGTCACATTTTTGACTAACTTTGAAGGCATCTACAAAAATAGTTGGCCAAAAATAACCTGCTCAAATAATATTTAATGCCATGGGTCTACCTGCATAATGACCTCCTGATAATCCATAATGGAACTCTTCTAAAACTCTCTCCTTTTTTGATTCTTTGACACATCTAAGAAGAACCCCATCAATATTCTTATAAAACAAGCCATTTGGTAGCAAGACATACTTGAGAGCTTGCAGTCTAAATCTTCTTCTTTGTGAGGCATTCAGATATGATGGACATTTTCCAGAATAAAAATATTCCATCAGCTCCTCTGTCCATTCTCGATCCACTGCAAAATGATTGTCAAAATTACAATTATCTACTATATCCTCATATTCATGAATTGAGGATCCAAAGGAAGCATTCTTTGCAAGTTCTTGGCACAATGCTCGACCTCGAACAAGCTTGGTCGGTCGGATCTCAACATCAAATTCTTGAATTTTAGAAACCCAACCAGCTCTCCTATCTCCAAGTTCTCCTTGTATAATAAAATTTTAGACATCTGGATGAACAACATAAACTATTGTTTTACTCTGTGAAACAAAGTGCCGAAACTTCTTCAGAGATTTCATTACCGCATATACTTGTTTCTCAATAAAGTTATACTTCTCTTGATGCGGTTGGATGACTTGGCTTAAGAAAGCGATCGGACGTTCATCTTCATCATGTCCCTTCTATGTAAGCACCGTGGCATAAGCTTCTTGTTCACCAACGACATAAAGGATAAAATCCTTGGAATAATCAGGATTCACTAGGACCGGAGCTTGAGTGATCCTTTCTTTGATCTCCTCAAATGATTGCTTCCTCTGCTTAGTCCATTTGAATTCATCATTTTTCTTTAAAAGCTCTGTCATTGGTTTTATTACTTGAGCGAAATCTGCAACAAACTTTCAAACAAAATTAATTTGCCCAAAAAAAGACTACAAATCCTTCTTATTGGCCAGCAATGGGAGCTTTAAAAGAGCTTGGGCCCTAGCTGGATCAATAGCTAGGCCATTTTCTGAAATTAGATGTCCTAGGAGCTTTCCCTCCTTTACAAAAAAAAATTGACTTTTTTGGATTGATAGATATGCCATATTCTTGACATTTTTCAAATATCTGTCTTAAATGAGATCCGTGGTCCTCCCTATTGTGAGAAAAGATAGTCATATCATCCAAATAAATCACAATAATGCGATTTAACAACTCACCGAAAGCCACATCCATTGCCCTTTGGAAATTTGCGCCAGCATTTGAGAGTCCAAACGGCATTCGTTGGTAAGCGAAGGTTCCCCATTTTGTGGTGAATGTCGTTTTGTGTTGGTCCTCATCCCTGACCCATATCTAGTTATACCCAGAGAATCCATCCAACAAAGAGAATCTCTGAGCTCCCACAACCACATGAAGAATCTAGTCAATCTGAGGTAGAGGATAATGATCTTTTAGCGAGGCTTGATTCAAATTTTGAAAATCAACACATAGGCAAATGTCTCCATTATTTTTTCATACTGGGACTAGATTTGCCACCCAAGTTGAATGCTTGATGGGGTAAATTATTTTAGAATCCAACATTTTAAGAAGCTCCACCTTCATCAGTGCTTCAATCTTGGGATTGACTGGTCTTTGCTTTTGTCTAAAGGGTTTCGCCCCATCATGCAACTCAATAGTATGCTGGATTACATCTTTGTTATATCCCTTCAAATCATGGTAACTCCAAGCAACTGTGTCAAGAAATTCATGACATAAATCTTTGATTTGTTCTAACTCCTTGGGAGTGCAATCTATTCCAACCTTTATCAATTTTTGAGGACCTATCTCTAGTTCAGTATACTCCTTCTCATCTACCTTGATCCTGTGCTTCTCTGCCCTATCATTCTGGTCAAAAAGGCTTTCAAGTGTAATCAATCCTTTGGGGATATGATTATTCCTTAATTGAATAAGCCCTTTGGCTTCTTCCTCATCAAGTGTTCTCTCTTCCACAATGCTTGCTTCTCTTATCAAAAAATCTACAATCTGTTCATCACTTTCGAATACTTGCCAATACATGTTCTTGTTCGGGACTAAAGGTCTGTAAACTAACCTTACAGTCTTGGGTTTCCTCACTACATGGTCAATCGGAGAGAAGTTTGCTCCAAGAGATGCTAAAACATCAACATGCTTATTCATCTCTCGATAAATGGATTGAATATTCAATGTTGTGAAAGCTTCAAACAGGTCCCAAACTTTGTTGCGATACGCCTTTAAATAATGTTGCTTGGAGATGCACTTGTTTGTTACTTGATTCACAATCAATTGAGAGTCACCAAATATCTGCAATTGTTCGATCCCCAATTTTTTTGCCTTCTTCAAGCCTAGGCACAACGCTTCATACTCAGCAGCATTGTTAGTACAACTCTAGGTCAGTCGATATGAGTATGTTTTCTGTAGGCCAAGGGAGAAATAAGAACAATCCCTGCTCCTGCACCATTTTTGCATCGTGCTCCATCAAAATACAACTTCCATAATTGATCGGCATAGAGTCTTGACCAACTTGATCAGGAGGCAATTTGACTTCAACCTCCTCAAGCTTTGTAATAGAGTAACAACCAATTTTAGTTTCCACCATGGCATTAAAATCGAGCATTGAAAATTCATCCTCTAAGTGAGGCTCATCCAGGACTTCATCTATCAAATCAGAATCTTCCAATTCTTCAGTTATCATGTGAACAGAGGGTGTGGACTTTTCTTCTTCCCCCATCTTCTCTATATGAAAAGTAGAAGGCTTCTCATTGGAGATCCGGATTCTTCTTCCCTTGAAAGGAATTTCCAAGTGAGAATAATCCAGAGAAAGGTAGCCTCCCAGCTTGGCAGTAAATTCTCTTGACAAACACATACTAAAATATGGTTCTAGATCGACCACAACTATCTCCTAAATTACTATAATCTGAGGCATACTATGTAGAACCATAGGAACATCCTTGATTACACCCACTATTTTCATGGGAGTCCCGTCCAACCGCAAGACACTAGGGCAACTTCTTGTATATTCCATACCCATGACATCACAAACCGCCTTTGGCATGACAGCTTGTCGCAGAACCAGAATCAATCATGCAGTTGTGCACTATCCAACCCTCCATCCTGAGTGACAAATAAAATGGGGGTGGTCTATTTTTTCTAGTGGCTGAAGTAGTTAATTTTTGAGCAAAAATCGTCTGGGTAGGATTCTTCTCACTATCTTTCACAGACTTCAATGATTCTTGCAATAGATCAACTTGACCAGGTAAGTGCAATGCATCATAGAGACTAACCTTGGCTGGAATCTTCTTCAACTCTTCAACAATATTGTATGCAGATGCACCGGACTCCCTCTTTTCATTAATGTCTTCATATTTGCTCCGATATTGCTGAGTGGCTTCTACCCTCAGCCTCTTAGTCAAATATGGGTACTTGAGATTTTCTCTGGCTCTGTCCTCTGTTTTAGCTCTTGCCTACGAAGTTGAGGCTTTTTCTTGCAATCTTTCCTTTGCTCGTGGTGGAAAAATATCTTTCAACAGAACAGGTGAATCTGGATTTGGTACTAAAATAGGAGCTTTCATTTGTACTTGTTTCTTCTCATTCTACATCTTAGGATCAGCTGGTACCCTCAAAGGTTCCATCTCTACCGGATCTACAGTGACTGGCTTCTTCCCGATTCTGGTGAGAACTGAGACTTGTTCTTTAGATGGAACCATAAAATTATGATCTACCTCAAAAATCATATTAACTTGTCCTCCAGAAGAGCTCGTAGCCAATGTTTGCACATAGTTCAGATGAACCATACAAGTGTCTTCGCCATGTGGATCATTACATGTGGAACACCAATATGTTCTTTCTGCAGGGCCAACTTCCTCATTTGTCAATACATCCGAGCTCTTTTCAGGCACTCTACTTGTTGAAGCTGCTTGTTCTCTAGTGATCGACGGAGGTTGAAATCTCCTGGGTTGGAAATCTCTCTTAGCCTGCTTCCTTTCGAGAACTGTGATTTTGTTTCCCATCGCTCTTATAGCAGAATTAGCCGATTGTACCTCTTGTAATAGGATTGTGAAAGGATCAAGATTTGAGGGCACAGGAGGTGCCAATAGAGGTAGAGGTGTCGGCGGTGCAGGTAATGCAAGGAATGAAGTGGGAGCTGGCAATTGTGGAATGATTGGTGCAGACAACTGTGGAATAGTTGGAGCAAGAAGCTAGGGAACTGGAATGGGTGCAATCTGAGGCGCACTTGAGCTCCATGATGGAATAGGATACATGGAAGGCATAGGCTACGAAAATGAACCAGAATACAAATGCTTAGGAAGATCAGGTATGATAGGCATTGTTACCTTTGGAGGAAGCCTACCTATGGCAATTAAGTCAGCTTTCGCCTTTTGTGCTTGTTCGAACAACTCTGGAAATGTAGTCACATTGGATTTCTGGACAGCCAAGCCGATGTCTGTGTTGAAAGCTCTAAGATAGTAGAATGCAGCTAGTTCATGAGCAGGCCGAAGACCATCAAGAATTCTCTGCCAACTTCTGGTAAATCTGACATTGAAATCAGCTATCTCCTCCTAGGGGTGCCTTTGGATTGCATTAAATTGATGCAACAAGGAGTATGGATCAGCTTGTTCATGGAAATTTTTTACTAGTAGCTCTCCTAATTGATCCCATGATGCAATGGTGCCTGGTTGCAACGTTCGGTACCAATACAACAATTTGCCTCTTAGTGACAACACCAACAACTTTACCATCACATCCTCATCTTTTATGTCATGGATAGCCACCAAAGAGGCTACATCATTGATATGCTCATAGGCAGTTTTACCAATACCATCATAGGTCGGTAAAGCTTTCAAAGCAGCTTGAGGGACTTGATTTTGTGCTGGTAAATTCAAGGCTCCCGAATCGTTCCATGCTGAGAACTTCCTTGGTGGAGGCTGATGGGCCATTTGGAATGGTACGTATGGCTGTAGAGGTGGAAAACTAGTAGTAGTACTAGATGAATTTGAAGGAACAAAAAACACACCAGCTATTTGTGAGGATGTTGCAGAGGATAAAAGTGGTGGGGAGACCAACTTAGGATGTTTGCTTAATTTTTGGTTGTCAAGTTCAAAAAACTCAACGGGATTTTTAGATTTTTTGGCCTTCGATCTTGTGATCATGAAGTACAGCTTTCATCGTATCCACGTTCGGAGGCTTCTGGGTAATGCTGAGTCACCAAATGTTCTAATTATACAACATGAAGGTGAACATTAAACCTTAATACTATTGGAAGTGAAACTTTTAGTGTCCCACCAGGCGTGCCAAAAACTGTTGGTCACAAATCTGCCACAGGAAAGGATTTTGTATATATATGCGCCCTAGACTTGGCCAACATTGAAAGGCCGAGAGAAGGAGAAGTCTCCCGGGCCAATATCCAGAGAGGGTTGGCTCCCAAACTACTCTAAACTGGTTTTGAAGATAAAGATGCAGGAAAGAAATGGAAAAAATACTGAAAGGAATGGAAATAATAGGAAAGAGATGGAAATATGGCCACAGGCCAAAGTGTGTAATTTTGGGCAGACTAACAACAAGAATTTCACCAAATTTTATGACATCTAATAAAGGGAAAGCAACAGAATTAAACTCACACCTTTGTTGAGATAACCTCCAGATCGCATTTCAGAATATACTCACTAATCAGCAGTGCTTGAATTCAACATGCAGAATTCAAAATCTAATAGCAAGATCATAAGCATGAACAGAAATAACTTGTAAAACAGAGGGACATCACATACATAAGAATGCTTGCAAATTTTAGAAGTCGAGTCTCTTCTATTGATGTAGAGAACTTAGAGAGTTTTTCTTACAAAATGTCTAACCCCTTTTGCTTTAGATGTACATGAATATTTATAGAGGTCTTCCCTCTCTCTTTTGCATCACAACATTAAAAACATACAACATATTTCGAAGAGGTGATCCACAAAATGTGCACTTGAAAGGAGCAACAATCCCCTTAATCTGCCTCGGAGAAATGACATATTAAATAACCATTATCAGGGCAAGCCAAAAATTGTTAGGAGACCACGAACAAAACTTTTAATGCTGGAGGCATCTTTAATTTTGGTGGCGTCGAAAACTATCTCAGGTTCTTCCATCTAGCGCACATCGATAATCAGCAACATTTAATCTTTGAGCTTCTTTGACCATGATCTGAAAATCATTTGGGAAGCTTTTACTTGATCCTTATCTTCTCTTAACATTCTCCTATGCAATTTTGAAGAAAAATGCAAAAATAACTATATCGGGCCTTTTGTCGTTGCTTCTATCACGAAAATGTGACATGTCGTGAAAATGTGACATGTCGCAAAATCGTGACACTTTTACCTTACTGTCTTCTTTTTTGCCTCCAAATCGTAAAAATGCGACATGTCGTGATGTCACGACATCTTAGGGGCTTAACTCTTTTATGGTACGGATGTCACGATTTCGTGACATGTCTTGAAATTACAACACCTTTGCTTTTTCACTTATAAACAGAGGAATGAGGATTTTTTCTTTACAATTTGAGCATTCTTTTACTTGAACAACAACAACAAAAACAATGTGGCAAAAATTCCAACAAGTAGGCTATGAGAATGATAATGTAGCATGAGCCTAATGACTATGTTTAATGAGTATGATACCATGGTGAGTGAACAATAGATTCATGATATGAAGATAACATTATTGTTTGGTATAACTAGCCATGATGATATTTGTTCTAGCTTCTCAAGCATTTTGAACAATAGAAGAATTTCTAGAAAGTTAAACACCTTGGTTTGAGAAATCAAATTCATCTATTAGTCAGTCAATATAATATTGTTGGCAATTTTGGGTACATTGGGTACATTGCCTTTGCTCAAGTGTTGATGTTGTCATTGATGTCAAGAAGCGGAAGGGTTTTTGTGAAAACCAAGGCAGACAAAATAAAAGGTTTTATTTAAAACCATGGACAAAATATTTGAAATGGGTTTTTCTTAAAACCCAAGTTGGCTCTTCGTTTCGTTGAAAAAGGTGCCCCGGTGATGAAGATATTTAATTTTAAATATTTAGTTTAAATTTTATTTATTTAAAATTTAAATTAAAATTTTAAATTAAAAGAGCCGACGTGTTTGGTTATGCATCATAGTGCATATAAAATGAGGCAAATAAATTCATTAAAGTGATGTGAAGAATTTGATATTAATCCTCGTGCAATTTCGATTTCGTCGGAGCCCCTGCGCTAGCAAAGGAAGATGTCAAGCATGGAGCGGTCGAAGGTATGATGGGATTGGTTTTCGCGCCAAAGACGAATTACCATATGCTTCGGAGAAAAATAATGGAAGTCGCGACAAAGCAAAACTTAGCAAATATAATATAGAGCATGTGCACGGGAATTAAGAGAATGTTAAATTAATTTATTGGTGGTTGCACGATTGTCGAAACCAAGCACTTACAGGAGGATTTTCGGAGTGTTACGAAGAGGGGGACGAAAATGATTATTTCATTCGGGTTCCTAGCGCAAATGGTGGATTACCTTAGTGCGGAGATCATCGGAGAGGCAAGGTGCTGAGTTTGAATCCCAGCACATGCAGTGATAAAGCTTTTTGACAAAAGGTATGTGGTCTACGTCTTGTCGTATGAGGGAGTCATAAGGTTTTAATTAAAATAATTTTTGATGTGTGGTATGCACTCGTGTAGGGAGTCATAAGGTGTTTCAATTAATTAAATTATGTTATGACGTGCACATTCAATTAGGGAGTCATAAGGTTATTTACGTTGCCTATGCCAAAGTTTCTATAGGCGATAAAAATTAATTTGTGCATGTGGTGGTGTCTTCCGAAAAAGGGATATGTCCTTTAATTTTTGTTGAATATCTTTTTAGAGGAGTTATAAGGTGAAGGGAAATAAAATATATTTTTTATTTGATTGTTTGAAGAGTATAGTGGACATCAAAGGTTTAGGGGAGTCATAACTAGAGTGTGGAATGTTTATGAATGATATAAAATATTTTATTTTACTTTTATGGTATAAGTGGTTTTAGGAGAGATAAGGAAGTTGTGCAATTAAAGGCTTTGGTGATGATTATTGAAAAGTGGAGTAATGTTGATTATTTTGTGATCTACTAACCCTTGTGAAGATTGGCAAAAGAATTTTGTGATTGTGGCAGATTTCCAAAGGGGTTTCTTCACTTCAATAAGGTATGGGCACATTCTTCTTATGAGTATGATTGGTGTATGTTTTCCTGAAATAAGATTGGAGTGAAAAGGTATTCAACTAGGTTTCCTTTGGTTGGGTGTAAATCCTATTTTCTGGTTTGTTGAAGACTACTTATGCATTGTTATCATTGATGAGAGTTTTGGTGAATGCATAATTCTGGTTTGAGGTAGTGGAAGCATTGTGCACTAGGGTTTATGTTTGTGAGTCTTGCTACTTGCTTTGAGTTGGTGAAACCCTTGGTTGGTTGTTTTGAGGTTGATGGTTGAGTTGCTTCCATAGAGGTTGTTTGATCAAGTTATTGCTTCTACTTGATTCATGATATTGGGCTTACTCCATTGAGTTGATTTGAACAAGTTATTCTTTGCATTTGGTGATATTGTGTGGGTGGTTGTTTTGTTCAAATATCTTTGGAGGGGAAAGGATTTCTACTTGTTTCCTTTTCTTGTGATGATTTGTTGAATGCTTCAAGGTTAATGTTGAGTTGAATGATGTTGGTTAAACCTTGTCTTTGAGCATTGTTGTTGAAGCCCTAATTGGTTGAGAAAAGATATTGGTTGTTGGAAAGAACATGAGTATCATTGTTATATGAGATATTGCTTGGTTGGCAATTGTTGGGTTGTGTTTCATGTTCTTGAGAAAAGCATATTACATCTATCTTATTCTTATGAGATTTGAGATTGAGTTGAGATTGAGATTGGGAGTTAAGTATAGAACATATTGAGTCTCTAACAATTCTCTTTATGCTTCTATGAGGTTGATGAATCACATTGGGTCTCTAACCATTCTCTTTGTGGGTTCATGCCAAGCAAGTTTTTCTTGATGAACTTGTGAGCGAGTTTTGGACAGAGTTCCGTTGGGGACTTGTGAGCGGGTTTTGGACAGGTTCCGTTTGGGACTTGTGAGCAGATTTGGACGAGGTCCTAGCAGAGGACTTGTGAAGCTGAGTTTGATAGTTCTATCGGAGAGCTTGAGGACAGAGGTGCATTGGTTCTATGAGGAGAACCCGAGGACATTTGTGCTAGACCAAAGGACTCGTGTTTAGTGCAGATTTGAGGACCAACTTTTGAGGTGATAGAGTTGAGGACAGAGGTCTCCGACCAGAGCAAGGAAGACAGGTGTCTTCTATGGATAGAGTTCCATTTGCTAAGGGCAGCGGAGGCAGAGGTCTTCTAGAGGATCACCAGCCAAAGTAGAGGTAGGGGAAGGTATCTCCTTTGAGTAGAGGCTCATAAATTCAGATTGGGGGAAGGTATCTCCTTTGAGCCGAGGCTCATAAACATTGTAATTGGGAAGGTTTCCCAAAGAACTTTGAGATAACTTTTAGAGGAAATTTTTATCGTGGAGTAGCCCCCTGGATGAACCACGTTGAAATTGTTGTGTCACTTTGTGGATGATCTTGTGCATTGTTTTGATATTGCTTTGGATATGTTGCTTTATTGTTTTGAAGTATAAAGGAAAAGTAAAAAGTGGTCTTATACTGTTCACCCCCCCTCTCAGTATAAGCTTGTGTTCTTCAATTGGTATCAGAGCGGGTGCCTTCGGAAAGGTTTAACAGCTTGAAGGAAAAGCTAGTAAAGAACACAATGGATTATTCCAAAGATAAAAATTTTCAAGAGAGTGATGAGTCTTCTAGTGATGAAGAGGCATTTTTCAGTAAGAAAGGCAAGTTCTCTAGAAAGCACAAAAGTATGAAAAACGTAAGATGTTTCAATTTTGGAAATATTGGTCATTGTGCTACTAACTATACTGTTGCCAAGGATGAAAGTGATGAAGATAAACAGGATTGTAAGAGCAAGGATTCTGAAAGGCATAGGCATCAAAGGAAGAACAAAGATGAGCACAAAAATAAAGGAAAGAGGTATTCTCACAAGCACAAGAAGAGCTTCTACCTAGACAAAGCAAGTAAGTGTTCTAGTAGTGATAGTGAAAGTTCTTCAAGTGATAATGAAAATGAGATGTTGTTCATATCGAGAAAAGAGGAAGAACCAAAACATAGATTCATTATCATGAAATGTCTTAGATGTGGAAATTTTGGTCACCTTGAGGATGATTGCACAAATAATGATTTGGTTGCTAGTATGTATGAGGATGCTTCAGAAAATGATAAGGAAGATGCATGTATGGTTTTTGAAAAGGGTAGCACCTCTAGTGATAAGAAAATTGAAAAAGGCCTTGATAATTCAAAATGCAATCAAATAGAGGAAGATCTTGAAAGTGATCTTACTAATGCTCTTAGTGGTTTGAAAAAGGAAAGAAAGAAGAATGCTAGACTCAAGGATAAGTTAGATGAATGTTGTATGGAGAGAGATGAACTTATAGAAAGTCTTGACGTCTCTATGGCTAAGGCACAAGAACTCAAGAATGAGTTAGAATCTAAGGTGCTTGAGTATAGTGAATTAGAATAGAAAATGGCTTCGTTGAAAGAGGAAAATAAAGAATACAAGGATAAGTTGTACAAGTTTCAAGAAAGCTCCAAAAAGGTTAAATCTCTTATCAAATGTCAAAGAAAGACAACTGATAAAACAGGTCTTGGTTTTGTTAAGCCACACAAGAAACAAGTTGGAGAGTCTAGTAAGAGACTCCAAAAGAAAGAGAGTTCTGATGAGGAAAGTATTTCAGATCATGAGTCCTTGAATGATAGATGCAAGAAACAGAAAACGGAATTCGGAATGAGAAGAAGAAGTTTTCATGACCCAAGAGGTCAAATAAAGGAAAGTTTCAAGGCAGATGTTTTGCTTGTCACAGATTTGGTCACATGGCTGTACATTGCATGGCTCAAGTGAAGAAGGTAAATGACAGTTTCATAAGTGGTAATTTCTTTCATGGGTATTGCTACTCTTGCAATCAATTTGGGCATAAGGCAGTTCATTGCAAGGCAAATAACAGGAACAATTTTGGTCATAACAGGTTTGGCCAAAACAGGGTTAGTCAGAATAGGTGGATTCAAAGAACAGGTATGCCTCAAAGAAATAACATTGTTACTTGTTATAAGTGCAACAATGAAGGTCACATAGCTAGATAGTGTAGAGCTAAAATTCTAGGATACAAGAACAGGAACAGTGGCATGATCAGGTCCAAGGATCAAGGCATGGACAAGAACAGGGATGAGAACAAGATCAAGAACAGTGATCAGAACAGGAATATGGACAAAGAGTTCAAGAGAAGGCCCGACAAGGAAGTTATAGACAGCGATGATGATCAGTGCCTAATGGGAGTTTTACTCCCACCCCAAAATTAATCACCTCATTAGGAGGTGGGGGAGGGACTAAGCTAAGAGGCTCATTCTTAGTCTCGAGCCCCAAAGGTGGCCCTTTTCCATTGATGACAAAGGGGGAGAGATATGAGTAAGGGGGAGAGCTTCAAGTGAAGAGGAAAGCTTCAAGTCAGGGGGAGCAAAACTTCAAAGGTAGACGCGGTTTCAGTTTTGGCTCTTGAAGATGTGTTTTTAGTAAAGTTTTGCCATCAATGACAAAGGGGGAGATTGTTGGCAATTTTGGGTACATTGGGTGCATTGCCTTTGCTCAAGTGTTGATGTTGTCATTGATGTCAAGAAGCGGAAGGGTTTTTGTGAAAACCAAGGCAAACAAAATAAAATGTTTTATTTAAAACCATGGACAACAGATTTGAAATGGATTTTTCTTAAAACCCAAGTTGGCTCTTCATTTCGTTGAAAAAGGTGCCCCGGTGATGAAGATATTTAATTTTAAATATTTAGTTTAAATTTTATTTATTTAAAATTTAAATTAAAAGAGCCAACGTGTTTGGTTATGCATCATAGTGCATATAAAACGAGGCAAATAAATTCATTAAAGTGTAGTGAAGAATTTGATATTAATCCTCGTGCAATTTCGATTTCGTCGGAGCCCCTGCGCTAGCAAAGGAAGATGTCAAGCATGGAGCGGTCGAAGGTATGATGGGATTGGTTTTCGTGCCAAAGACGAATTACCATATGCTTCGGAGAAAAATAATGGAAGTCACGACAAAGCAAAACTTAGCAAATATAATATAGAGCATGTGCACGAGAATTAAGAGAATGTGAAATTAATTTATTTTTGGTTGCGCGATTGTCGAAACCAAGCACTTACAGGGATTTTCGGAGTGTTACGAAGAGGGGGACGAAAATGATTATTTCATTCGGGTTCCTAGCACAAATGGTGGATTACCTTAGTGCGGAGATCATCGGAGAGGCAAGGTGCTGAGTTTGAATCCCAGCACATGCAGTGATAAAGCTTTTTGACAAAAGGTATGTGGTCTACGTCTTGTCGTATGAGGGAGTCATAAGGTTTTAATTAAAATAATTTTTGATGTGTGGTATGCACTCGTGTAGGGAGTCATAAGGTGTTTCAATTAATTAAATTATTTTATGATGTGCACATTCAATTAGGGAGTCATAAGGTTATTTACGTTGCCTATGCCAAAGTTTCTATAGGCGATAAAAATTAATTTGTGCATGTGGTGGTGTCTTTCAAAAAAGGGATATGTCCTTTAATTTTTGTTGAATATCTTTTTAGAGGAGTTATAAGGTGAAGGGAAATAAAATATATTTTTTATTTGATTGTTTGAAGAGTATAGTGGACATCAAATGTTTAAGGGGAGTCATAACTAGAGTGTGGAATGTTTATGAATGATATAAAATATTTTATTTTACTTTTATGGTACAAGTGGTTTTAGGAGAGATAAGGAAGTTGTGCAATTAAAGGCTTTGGTGATGATTATTGAAAAGTGGAGTAATGTTGATTATTTTGTGATCTACTAACCCTTGTGAAGATTGGCAAAAGAATTTTGTGATTGTGGCAGATTTCCAAAGGGGTTTCTTCACTTCAATAAGGTATGGGCACATTCTTCTTATGAGTATGATTGGTGTATGTTTTCCTAAAATAATATTGGAGTGAAAAGGTATTCAACAAGGTTTCCTTTGGTTGGGTGTAAATCCTATTTTCTGGTTTGTTGAAGACTACTTATGCATTATTATCATTGATGAGAGTTTTGGTGAATGCATAATTCTGGTTTGAGGTAGTGGAAGCATTGTGCACTAGGGTTTATGTTTGTGAGTCTTGCTACTTGCTTTGAGTTGGTGAAACCCTTGGTTGGTTGTTTTGAGGTTGATGGTTGAGTTGCTTCCATAGAGGTTGTTTGATCAAGTTATTGCTTTTACTTGATTCATGATATTGGGCTTACTCCATTGAGTTGATTTGAACAAGTTATTCTTTGCATTTGGTGATATTGTGTGGGTGGTTGTTTTGTTCAAATATATTTGGATGGAAAAGGATTTCTACTTGTTTCCTTTTCCTGTGATGATTTGTTGAATGCTTCAAGGTTAATGTTGAGTTGAATGATGTTGGTTAAACCTTGTCTTTGAGCATTGTTGTTGAAGCCCTAATTGGTTGAGAAAAGATATTGGTTGTTGGAAAGAACATGAGTATCATTGTTATATGAGATATTGCTTGGTTGGCAATTGTTGGGTTGTGTTTCATGTTCTTGAGAAAAGCATATTACATCTATCTTATTCTTATGAGATTTGAGATTGATATTGGGAGTTAAGTATAGAACATATTGAGTCTCTAACAATTCTCTTTATGCTTCTATGAGGTTGATGAATCACATTGGGTCTCTAACCATTCTCTTTGTGGGTTCATGCCAAGCAAGTTTTTCTTGATGAACTTGTGAGCGAGGTTATGGACGAGGTTCCGTTGGGGACTTGTGAGCGGGTTTTGGACAGGGTTCCATTGGGGACTTGTGAGCAGATTTGGACAGGTCCTAGCAGAGGACTTGTGAAGCTGAGTTTGATAGTTCTATCAAAGAACTTGAGGATAGAGGTGCATTGGTTCTATGAGAAGAACCCGAGGACATTTGTGCTAGACCGAAGGATTGTGTTTAGTGCAGATTCGAGGACCAACTTTTGAGGTGATAGAGTTGAGGACAGAGGTCTCCAACCAGAGCAGGGAAGACAGGTGTCTTCTATGGATAGAGTTCCATTTTCTAAGGGCAGCGGAGGCAGAGGTCTTCTAGAGGATCACCAGCTAGAGCAGAGGTAGGGGAAGGTATCTCCTTTGAGTAGAGGCTCATAAATTCAAATTGGGGGAAGGTATCTCCTTTGATCCGAGGCTCATAAACATTGTAATTGGGAAGGTTTCCCAAAGAACTTTGAGATAACTTTTAGAGGAAAGTTTTATCCGTGGAGTAGCCCACCTTGGGTGAACCATGTAAATTGTTGTGTCACTTTGTGGATGATCTTGTGCATTGTTTTGATATTGCTTTGGATATGTTGCTTTACTGTTTTGAAGTATAAAGGAAAAGTAAAAAGTGGTCTTATACTGTTCACCCCCCCCTCTTAGTATAAGCTTGTGTTCTTCAAATATTGAAATCATTGACCATCCTAAATGAGGTTAAGTGTATCATAAACCAGTGTGCATGTAATGATGTTAATTTATCCATTTTGAGTGAGATCAAACTAAACTATTGTAAACTTAACCGATTGAAACTAACTCATTTATAAGCGTACATTGGTCTATACAAAAGAAGATCATTAATTTATCAGACATGTTACCACTCAGAAGACATAGTCCATTGCCATACAAGGGTTTATAGCCTCGATGGAGATTAGCCCCATGATCCATCAATGTTTCTCCACTGCCATCCAAGCATCTATAGCCTTAGTGGAGACATCTAAAGTACTTAAGGATACCAAGGATTCAAATTGTTTGGTGGTGCTCTTTTTATTTGGAATTGCTTTTTTATTTTTATTTTTTAGCTTTGGTGCTCTTTTTGCTTTGTTTTATTTTCTCTCTTTTTTGTTTTGTAGCTTGTCCTTTTTTGGATCATCAAGGTTAGATCATGTGAATGATAGGATGAATGAGGTGAATTTAGCTTTGGTGGCCAGTGTACTCAAGGTGGCATATTCTATAAGCTTAAAATTTATTTTAATGTATGAGCTATGATTTGTTCAAGAAATAACTCAATTTAGTCAAGGGAAGTTTAAAATTACTTTTAGGACTTGATGACATTTAACAAAGGTTGATTGGAGCAACTTGGAATGGTTGAATAAAAAAAGAGGCATCCATTACTAAGCAATATAAGAACTAGATTAAACAAAAAAATATGATAGTTTTGCTAACTAGTGTGTATAGTTTTACTTTTTTGTAATTTTTTGGATGAGTATGTGTACAAGGTGAGGGTTCCATATATGCAAACTAGTTGTAACATGATGTGATACATGCCAAAATAATGACATTCATAAAAAAAGTAATACTATAGAATACATCTAATAGTGCATGAAAATATGTGACTAATATGTCATTGATTAAGGAAAATCAAGTAAGGTTGTCTAATGGACATGCATACATCCAAATGTTTGAAAAGAAGCGTTAGGACCTTTATTGAAAATATATATGAATGTAAATCATTATTATAAATACCAATGTTTAGTGGTATCAATATGAATAATGAATAAGAAACACAAAAAATGAGAAGTACTCATATTTGTACAAAAATAATAAAAAGGCAAAAATAATTAGAGAAGAAAATGAAGAAAATATGGGAAGAAGGAAGGAAGAGAAAATGAATGGGGTCAATCAAAGGTATGTAGTTGCTCATGCATGACCATACAACATTAACAAGTAACTAAAGAAAGAAAAAAAAAAAAACAAAAAGGATAAGAATGTAAAGAGGAGAAAGAACATGATTACATCAAAGGTATGTATCTACTTGTCCATGACCATACAACATTGATAGAATACTTGAGGAATAAAAGAGAAGAGAAGAGGAGAAGAATGTAAATGGTAAATAACAGAAGAAATAGGATCAAATAAAAGGTATGTAGCCACTCATGTGTGACCATACAACATTGACATAGATCCAAGTGAGGTAGATTTGGAGGGAAAGGAAGTCAATGATAGAAATACAATAATAGAAAATGAGGAAAATGAAATGCAAGATACTTCATCGATGGATGGTTTTGGTTGTTTTTGTTTTTATTATTGTTGTTATTTTTTTATTTCTTTTGTGTGTGTTTTGTATTTTTGCTATTTATGATATTGAATCTACAACGATATGATAGCCTTGGTTGATTTTATCAGGCATATAATGCACATAGATGGATGATGTTGAGAGGTTCAAGTTCCTCTATCCCTTTGAGATTATCTTAGAGAATACAAAATCCTCTAGATACAAAAATATGTTGATTATAATGAGGATTAACTCCCCCTAGTCATGAAAGAGATTTAGACCACCTATTCTACTAAGAAAAATTGACCAAAGAGTTTTGGTGCCTTTGCTAAGAGATTTTAAAAGAATTTTAGTTTTTTGGAAACCTAACCAAATGAATGGTGTCTTTTCTAAGATATTATACGTTGATTATTTGCTTGAAAAGGAACTTGATTGTGCACTTGAAAGGGTAAATGATTGTTGATTTTATGAAGGGGATATTGATCATGCAATTGAAGAGGCACATGATTGTTGATTTTATGAAGGGAAGCTTGATCATGTACTTGAAGGGGCACATGATTATTTGCTTGATCTAATTGACCCAACTATTTTAGTATCATTAGAGAATTTTTTTAATTTTTAAAGCATAGAAAAGGGTGCAACATTTAAACCTTGTGATTTATTTCATAAGTCAGGTAAAGGGCACAACCTTTGAGCCTGGAAATTGAGTGTTTTAAAGCAAGGCAAAGAGCACAACCTTTGATAAAAGATACAACCTTTAAACCTTATAATCGATTGGTGAAAATGAGGTAAAGGGTACAACCTTTGAACCTGTCAATGGATTTGTTGTGTTTGGTGGAATTAATATGAGTACATGAGAAATGAAAAGACATGACAAAAATGCCAACTCCCCTAGTCATAAAATTGGTTGTAAGGAGTTGTAACTCCCTCAAACAAAAGGATGGTTTTATAGAGGGTGGGACTCCCTTAAGTACTAAGTTGGTTTGAAAGAGGTTGGACTACCCCAGTCACAAAATGATTTAAAAGGGGGACAAATACTTCTCTAGTCATGAAACATCAGTTAAAATGGGATGAACTCCTCCAATTGTGAAATGTGAATTGAAAAAGCTAAAGAAATGATGATAAAAAGAAGGTGAATAGAGAAAAAAAGGAGAAGAATAGGAAACAAGGGTTATATTGTTGGGGGTTATCATCTTGAAGGTCGTTGATTACCATTAGGTAGATTGGTGTGACTAACATCTTGGTAAGAAGTGTGACCATTGACATAAAAAGTTTGTTAGGGCATAGATGGAGATGTTAGGGTGCCAACTTATGGTTGTGATAGCTCCACTTAGAGGAATGGATTTTGAGATGTGCCCAAATTCTTATTGGAAGATGAAATGATACTATTCAATTGTATTTCCTCTTCATCAATCAAATAATGAACCAATTGCTTGAAGGAGCAACAATTTATAATATCACGTCCTTATTGGCGATCATAGGAATAAAAGTGATGTTCATTATACCCTCTTTTTTTTTATCAATTTGGATTTTTGGGTCTAGTGTTAGGCATGCCAATATGCCTTGTAGTGTGCAACTTCTGGAAAAGATTGACCAATGGTTCAAAATTAGGATTCGTGGTATGAAGTGCACCAGGAGGTGGTTGAGGATTCATGTGATATTGGATATGAGGTGGTGGGGTGACTGCTTGCCTAGGTTGTGGATAACCTTATTGTTAAGGGTGAGGTATTTTCTAAGGTGGAGTTACTGCAGGATCTCTCATGGCTAGATTATTAGTGGGTGTGTAACACCTATAGTTGCTCAACCATAGTTCATGATGGTTGAGGTATTATAGGATATGTTATATGTCCAATGAAGGAGATGTTGTCGAGATAAGGTTGAGATAAATGATAGCAAGAATATGTGTTGATTGATATGGGTGTATAGTTGAGTATAGAGGAGGTGATAGAGGTGGAAAAGAGGGCTATGAAATGTCAACTGATTGGACCCTTTTAAATGGAAAATTAGGTGATAAAAGAAGAGTTTGAGGAGGTGGTACTTGAAGAGGGCATGGATTATAAGGTGTGGATTGACACAAGAACGAGGGCATGATCACCTTATGATAGATCAATGATGGAACCAATTGGATGGTGTGATACTATAGGGCTTGATCATAAGATGAAATCCCATGCTATGATATGATATTCAAAGAATGGGTGGAGGTTCTTTCCTTAGAGCATCCTGGTGATTTGGTTAAATAAGAGGAAGGTTCCTTAGAAGCGTCCATAGCGAGGGGCTTGCACATACAAACTTGGCTTGAAGAAAGGGCTAGTCTATAAATATTGAGGGTTGTAAAACCAAGTTGTAGCCTAGTCTAGCAAAGAAAGGTTGTTGTCTAATTTTTTCTGTGTTGTTTGGGATTGTTTGTATAACAAGGGTTTTAGTCGCACCTATCCCTATGACCAAAATGATCGCACCTATCTCCGTTATTATACAAAGAGTAGGTTACATGGAAAGAAATATTTATCAGACTATTTTGGGTTGTTTAGAAGCCTTTGTCTTGGGTTATGTTATAGTTTTTCCAATAAAAATAGAACTAATCAAACAATTGTGACAAGAAACAAATGAATAGGTAAAACTAGTATAGAAAAATGCTTAGGATAAGGTCTAGTAGTAAAAATAGGATCCAATGGCTGATTACACATTCCCTTATAACTATAAGTAAAAATTGAAGGTTGAATCATTTCAACTTTTGAAAGCAATTACTTTACCATATTTACCAAATTTTACACTTATGGATTACTATTCTGCACTATCCCTAGATTTCCTAAAGGAAGAGTGTTGGACATATTAATATTGTTGAAATATGCGGTATCATGTTGAAGAGGATAACTAACATTTGGTGGAATAGAGGCAACAATGTTGAGATAAGAAAATTGAGGAGGGAATTGAAAATTTTGATTGACACTACTAGTTGAAGGGATTTGTATATTCCTTCCAACATTGGTGGTTATAGTAGTGGCATAAGTTGGATGGTGAGCAGGATTACCATGATTCAAAGATTCACTCAAGGAGTTATCATGAGATGGTCTAACTTCCTCAAGTAGGGTTTCTTCCTCTAAATTTGCATCCAATGCATGCTTATGATATTTATAAAAGGTCCACACTAGCTCAATGGATTTAAAAATAAGGTTCTCATTAAGTCCCTTAGTAGGATCAAGACTATTATCAATCTCTTCTTCCTCAAGGTTAGGCTTTTCTCTATGAACTTGATCATTCTATTGAAAAATATCACCAAACCCTAAAAGCCTTCTTCCATTCCCAAGGTTGGAAGCCATTGGAAAAGAGAGAAAGACTAAATGAAAAAGGAGAGAACCAAAAACCCACAAAAACAAGCACTAAAAATTATATTTTTAATGTTTTATGATCTAACACACAAAATTAATGATCTTGATTATTTTTTTAAAAGAAAATGAGGTGTTCACATCGATTTAACCAAAGATGTAGAGGGAAAAAACTACCCTACCGCATACAATTTCCAAAAGCTAGATCTGCAAGAGAGAGAGCCTTTGGGGTGAACCATGGAGGTATGTTGTTCTCTACACTTGGTGCCAGGGGGAAGGGTTCACCATGAATTGTTTAAGGACTCGCTCCAAGTCCTATGATTTTCAATAATGTTTGATGTATTTGATTCAAGACAAACACCTAGATTTGGCCTTTCTATATCTATGCTATAAAAATATAAAGGACAATACAAAAATACATAATGTAAGAATACAAGAACTAACCATAGTATGATTCTTTCTTTGAATGCTTTTCTAACCCTAGGGTTATAAACAGACAATATTTAATTAAGGGCTTAAGAAGAGACCCTAAGTACGCACTGTATAGTGTTTATCTTTCAAATACCTAGAAATTAATTAAATATATTTCTATGAAATCATATCTAGGATTTATAACAGATGTATAAATTATACAAAAAACAACCTAAAGACTAATCATAACACTTAGCTTGTCATGTAACTTATCCTTGCTTTTATCCTTTATCCAATGCTATCAACATTTCCTGTTCCTAAAAGATAACTTGATAAACACTTGAAAATATGATTAGCATTAGGGGGCATTCTTTGGCCACTGTACAATAGTGCTTGGAGGCACAACAATCAAGCTCCCTAGGTCCTTTTAGTTGAACTTGATATATAAAAGCTAAAATTGACCTTTGGAAGAAAATAAACATAATACAATATAGCAGAATAGAATGATGGAATCATAGAACAAAATGTAGTATCAAGTATTAAATGCAGTTCTAGAATGCAATGGGGAAGTCTAGGACAACAGATTGTCCCCATATTTGACTCAAGTGAGATCACACCCCATAATAGGCGAGCACAATAACGCACAGGCATAATCACACCCCATAGATATTTGAGCATGATTTTGCATAGACTATACGAAAAATAAAATATAAGTGCAATGCCTTGATTACATCACACATAAAATCTAAATATGCATGCAAAAGAGTGAATTCACCTGGTAGAGAGCACATAAGTAAAACAAAAGGGTTTAGACCTCCCGAATGGTTGATATCTCCTTAGGGCTTCAACACCAATCCACCAAGAGCGAGCAACAACAATCAACAATCCAATGCAGCAGAAAACAATCAAACTTCACACTCCAAAGTTAAGTTACTTACGAATGAAGAAGAAGGATGCAGACCGAATAAGAACAATTTGTGATAAATCAAATGTTAGCAATAAACCATCAAGAAGTTGTTGCATAATAATGTTGTGTATAACCGTGTGATCGTGTGTGAAAAGTGAATTCAAACCCTCCTTATATAGTGGATTTGAAGGTGGAAAAGGCAAGGAAACCAAGGAGGGCTGACGTAAAACATACCAAACCTGAATAATTAGGGTTTTCTTAGACCAAACCCTAAAAAGGCAAAATCACACCCCATCAAGGTCAACCACGATTTCACCTATGTGAAGTTGCACCCTGTTAAGGGCAAGCATGATTTCACATATAGAGAGAAGAAAGGTAAAACATGATGGGAGAAGCCTTACCCTTGCCCTAGGCAAGTCAAGGGGTCTTCCAAAGCACTCAGGGAAGATTGCCCACTAAAGTGGGTCGATTTTTTGTGTCTACACTCCTAACCTCGATTCCTAGAAAGTAATGAAGGGCTCCCAAATCCTTCATGTCAAATCCCTTTGACAACTTTACATTTACTTTTGAACGGTATGTTGTGAACTACTTAGCAGTAGTATATCATCAACATATAATGTAAGTATAACAAACCTACTTGAATACTTCTAGTAGTAAATGCAGTGATCTATATTATTCTTTAAAAATCAATGTTCAATCACATAATGATCAAATCATATTCCTTTAGTGATTGCTTTAGCCCATACAATGATATATTCAATCTATAAACTAGATTGCTTCCACTAGTTTCAAACCCCTTAGTCTACTGCATGTAAATTTCCTCCTTCCATTATCCATGAATAAATATTGTCTTCACATCTATTTTCTCAATCTACCAGTCATTTGTTGTTGCCATTGAAAATAAAAATCAAATTATAACTATCTTGTCTACCGGTGAGAATGTCTCAGTGTAATCAATACCTTCAACTTGACTATAACCCTTCACAATAAGCCTTACCTTATACTACTCCACCGAGTCATCTAAGTTATATTTCTTCTTGAAGATCCATTTGCAACCAACCAATTGTATCCCTTTTGGCATTGAATGCAAATCCTGAGTCTGATTATCACTAAGAGACTTCATATCTTCCTCCATCACCATTTTGCACTACCTAGCTTCAATGCAATTCAAAGTCTCCTTCACATTCTTGGGCTCTTCACAAAGTGTAGTTAGTACAAAATAACTAAAATCACTAGGATCATAACCATACCTTTTTGGCACTCTCTTTTAGCATTAAATCCTTCAAAGTGATTGGCTGCACTCCTCAACCTCTACAAAATTTTTATCTGCACTTAATTTTATTATTAGGTCTCCTCTCCAATTTCATAATTAGTAGATGTCTCACCATTATTGTTGCTAATTTGACTATTGATAGCTTGTTGTTGATCATTAGGGCCTGTTATAGTAGGCTAACTTTGGTTGTTTTTTCCACATACAAAAGGCTTTTGACCAACTATAGAATATTGTTGTGAATTGGAAGGCTCTTGCTTACAACTACGACCAACTACGAAATGTTGATGATGATCTACGAGATGTTATTGATCATCCATTTTCACATGAACTTAATTTTCTTGACCTTCATTCCTTCCATATCACATCCCTTCCTTAAACCCCTTTTTTAAACAGATAGGAGAGCTCTAACTCTCGAGGAGAGGATCTTATAAGAGTGGGGTTTAGACTGTACTTCTGTCATTAAAGAGCATTCCACCGGATGGAGATACGTAAAATAGGCTCCTGCATCTTCTCCAAGACAAAATTAGTAGCACACATTTTTTTCTTGAGGTTGCAACTCACAGTATAATGCCTCTCTGATGGTATCCATAATTTGTAATTGTTCACACCATTAGGATAACCCATAAAAATACATTTTATAGACTTATTGTTTAACTTTCTCCTTTTTTCCTTTGGAACATGCATGTAAGCTTTGCATCCAAAAACCCTCAGATGCTCTACAATGGGTTTCTTTCCACTCCACTTCTCGTATGAAGTGATTCCTCCCAAGATTGAACTCGAGCACAAATTTTTAACATGATTAGCAATATGAATTATCTCAACCCAAATTCTCTTGTCTAGACCTACATATCTCATGCTCTATGCCTTCTCAATGATATTCCTATTCATCCTCTCTACAAAACTATTCTATTGTGGAGTGTAAGTTGTGGATTTATGCCTCGCAATCCCATGCAATTTGTTTAAGGTATCAAGCTATCTAAAGCAAGACTCACCTCCATTATTTATCCTCAATATTTTGACATTCTCATTGGTTTACCCCTTTGCTTTGATAACAAAGTTTTTGAATTTCTCTAGTGCTTCACTCTTCTACTTCATGAAGAACATCCAATATTTCCTAGAGAAATCATCAATGAAGATGATAAAATATTTGGACCCTATCATGGATTGCTCCTCCATGGGTTCATAGATGTTTGAGTGCACTAAATCTAAAACATCATCACTCTTATGCTCACTAGAACAAAAGGAATTTGTTTTACCTCCCCATGACACAAGCTTCATAGAAATCAAAGGAATCAAACTTATTACCTTCCAATCCTTGTACGAGTTGTTTGCTACACATCTCCCATAGACTCTTTTCATTGATGTGTGATATCTTCTTGTACCACAACATAATTTTAGATGGACTATATCTTGTTGTTGCACTTAGGTATGAACTGGTAAAACCTATAGGTTCTGCATCAAACTTGTACAAATATCCTTGCCTTACTCATCTTATCATTACCATGGCTCTCTTTACCAAGTTGTAGTCATTTTTATCAAAGACAATCTCCAAACCAACATCAATACATTGGCTCATTGAGAGCAAATTTATTGTCAGTATAGGAATATGGCTCACATTATTGATGTACTTCTTCCTTCCATCTCTAAGATTTGTTCTCACTCTACATTTTCCTATTACATCATAGTGATAGCTATCCCCAAGAAATACTCTTCCACAATGACCTTCATGGTAATCCTCAAACCACTCTTTGTGGCTGTCATATGAAATGATGCACTAGAATCCATGATTACTCTTGGGCATTAATTGCCAAGCATACAACAAGATCTACAACCCCTTCATTGGCATATGGTATTGTATATTCTATATTCTATTCCTAAGAATCAACCTTACTCTCACTTTTGATGTGTCCTTTCATATTGTACTTCTAGCACACCAAATCTTGCTTCCTGCCTTTGCTTGAAAATCGCTTTCTCAATTTTGATCTATGCCCTTTTCCTCTTGCCTTTTCTTTATTTTATTTCTCTATTCATGCCTCTCACAATCAAGGCCTCAACACTCTTTGTGGGTTCTATGGTCTTTCTCCTCATATCCCCTTGTAGGAGCTATCCCACAATGGCATCCATATTCAAATAAATCACCTTTGTGCTCCCAATGATCGCAATGATCAGATTATCCCAGGAATCTAGGAGACTGCACTACAAGATGATACACCACTCTTCATCTTTGAATTGATCCCTAGATGACCTCAAATGATTGATCAGGCTATTTAAGGTGTTCAAGTGCTCCACCACACTTATGCCATCCATCATCCATAGCCCATACAATGTCTTCCTTAATATGATCAAGTTCATCATAGATTTGGACTCATACAACTATCCGATTTTGTCCCACATCTCCTTAGCTTTCGTGGCTCCGATGAAATTTGAGAGAATTGAATCAACCAGATTCAACCCTATCAATGTAATGGATTCTTCATTTTTCTTGTCCCAATCCTCCTGGGACAACGCAATAGGATTTGTATTGTGCATTAGCGCTTCCTTTAAGTCTCTCTCCACTAGAAGATACTCTGTCTTCCATTTTCACATATTGAAATTATGGTCATTGAACTTCTCAATGGTTGATTTCTCCATTTTGTCTTCCATGGTACTCATGTGACTATTGTAGCCACTTCCATTTCTACCCTAAACTCCATAGGTCAAAACTAGACTTATTTTTTCTCACGGAATAACAACCCCTATCCTTCAGGCTTTGATACCACTTGTTAGCAGAAAAATAAATAAATATCTAGAAACAAATCTAATGCATGTTGGAACTATCTCATTGCTTATATTTTCCCTAAAATTTGTGTGTTACCAATAATTTCTTTTAGAATCTGAGTGTTCGGAGACTAACTTATTCAACTTGGTTTACTGTATCAATTCTATATTATGGTCTAAAGTTATATTAATTTTATCTTTATAAAAACAATATTATTTACATTAAAAAAAATCGCCCATCACCTTCATGTACATATATTTTGATACCACCTTCGTCTATATATTTTGATATCAGTACTCATGCTCATCATCTCCATGTATCTTTATTTAAAAATGCAGCCTCAATCATTTTCATGGAGAATAATACTTCTAATCAAGGAACAAGTATTGAAAAAAAATTGCACTTGGCACGGTTGGAATTACCTATCTAATTGCTTATATTTCCCAAAATTTGTCCATGACACCAATAATTTCGTTTGTAATCTGAGTGCTGGGAGATTAACGTATTCAACTGACACGGAATGAGCTACTTATTCAACTGACACGAAATGAACTCGGGACAACAGCTTCCCCAGTGTCCCAAAAGGCAGCAATCACATCCTTATCTCAATACTCATTTTACTCACTATTGAATTATTATATGCATGCCTTGTTTGCTCTTGCACAAGCTGCCCCTGTGTTCATTAGCACTGTTTGAGATTCGAAGGTGATGGTCCATCTCACAGATGGGGTGTTACATTGAGTAGGGATATAGGGTCAATAAGATTAGATTATGGAATAAGAAGAATGAGAAATTAGTAATTTTTAAATGAAAATCTAAAGTTCGAACCTAAAAAATAAGATTATATACATTGAAGGAAATTAATTGCAATTAAATCGCGTCACGACAAATGCTTCGGCGATTTTCAGCGAGGGAGAGAGGTTCGGAGAAAATAAAATTTAAATCGCGATTTAAATCGCGTCAATAAAATACTTCGGAAGGGTTTTCATGCGAGGAAGGGAGCTTCGGGGAATGTTCTCCCGAAGTATGTACTTCGGGGAAATTATTCCCGAAGTAAATCTACTTCGGGGAACAAGCTTCCGAAGTAAACACTTCGGGGAGACAGCTCCCGAAGTAAACACTTCGGGGGAAATTTCGTCGAAGTAAATTTACTTCGGGAAAAATACACCCGAAGTAACTACTTCGGGGGACAAAGTGCCGAAGTAAAATTACTTCGGGAAATAATGCTCCCGAAGTAAGTACTTCGGGAAGAAGTTGCCGAAGTGAAACTACTTCGGGGAAAACTGCGGAGTTCGGCAGCCCGCGGCAACTTCGGCGAAATGAAGTGCCGTAATGTGGTTCGGCACAAATAAACCCGACTCCTTTCTGGATCGAACGGGTATTTTGCCACTTCGGGGCAAACCCTAGTTGAGAGATGTCTGCGGACAAGACAATACTTCGAGGGCGAGAACAAATATGCAGAGACCCGAATTTGCAGAATAATATTATATATTAAATATAATGCCGGATTACAAAGAGCTTCCTTCTAAAGCAAATACAAACTTAAACTTCTGCAGGATAAAAACACGGATTTTAATCTGAAGGCTGCTGTTCCACTCTCCGGCTGTTGGCAGCTGTTGGCTTCACCCTTCTGCTAATCTGTTGGTTGAAACCCTAGCTCTGCGGCTGTTCTGGGGACTCTGCTGCTCTGCTCCTTCCGCTCTTAACACTCCTCTCTCTGCTTCTTCCTCTTTTTTAAATGACAAAATGACCCCAGTATTTATAGGCGGGGAATGAGGACAGAAGGCGGGATAAATCCACCAACCAACTGACAAGAAATAAATGTCGAAATGGCTTTCTGACAAATCGTTGAACACTCCAGCTACTCGCACGCTTGAACAATAAATGCGTCGATTCCCGTGCTTAATTTTTGCTTCGGCTGAGTTCTGCTTCGGGGGGCAATTTGTTTTTGCTTCACGACGAAGCATTTTCCGAAGCTCTTTCGAAAGTGCTTCGCGTCGAAGCATTTTCGGAAGTGCTTCGCGTCGAAGCATTTTTTGAAGGCGTTTCGGAGATGCTTCGCGGTGAAGCTCTTACGAGCGCAAAGTTGGATTTAACATTTCCAACACCCTCCTTTAAATCGAACTTCACGAGTTCTCTAACGCCCAACATTTCTCTCAATTTGGCGAAGTCCTCCTCCTTCAAGGGTTTTGTGAAGATGTCAGCTAGCTGCTCCTTCGACCTGCAAAACTACAACTGTACTTTGCCGAATTTCACAGTTCTCTGATGAAATGATATCGGATATCAATGTGCTTCGTCTGGCCGTGGAAGACTGGGTCCTTCCAGAGCGCGATGGCAGAGTTATTGTCGCAAAATATTGTTGTTGCTGCTTCAGGCGGATGATGCAGTTCACACAGAACTCTTCTCAGCCAGACTGCCTGGCAGGCGGCTGAGGTGGCAGCAACGTACTCTGCTTTGTTGTAGATAAAGCAACAATTGGCTGCTTCTTTGAGGACCAAGAGACAACTCCGGATCCAAAATGGAAGGCATATCCCAAAGTGCTCTTCCGATCATCTACGCTACCGGCCCAATCACTATCAGTGTAGCCAATCAACTCCAGCTGGTCTTGTCTGGCATAGTGAATTCCGTGGTTCCTCGTGCCATTGACATATCGCAGGATTCTCTTGCCTACTTGCCAGTGAGTGTCTTTCGGAGTCTCCATAAAATGGCTGATCAGACTGACTTCAAATATCAGATCTGGCCGAGTTGCAGTCAAGTACATCAAGCTTCCAACTAACCTTTTATAGAGAGTTGGGTCAACACTTCTGCTATTGTCTGTCTTGCTCAACTTCAAACCAATGGCTACCAGGGTGATGGCAGGGTTGCTATCCTCCATCTTAAAACGCTTCAGGACATCCTTTGCATACTTGCCCTGAGAAATGAAGATTCCATCTGCTGATTGGTCAACTTCAATACCAAGAAAATATTTCATCAGCCCCATGTTTGTCATCTCGAACTCCTTCATGGCTGTTCGGAACTGTGCAAATAGGCTACTGCTATTTCCAATATATATCAAATCGTCTACATACAGGTAGACGATTATAATCTCCCCTGCTTCATTTGTTTTCAGGTACAGGGAGTGCTCATATGGGCATTTTTGAAACCCATTTTCTTGAAAATAGCCGTCAATCTGACTGTACCATGCCCGAGGTGCTTGCTTCAACCCATATAGGGTCTTCTTCAGCTTCAGGACCTTGCCTTCTTGTCCTTGTATTTCATATCCGGGTGGCTGGTCTATGTAGACCTCTTCTTCCAACACTCCGTTCAGGAAGGCAGACTTGACATCCATCCGGTACACACTCCAGCCTTTTTGAGCTGCTAGTGCCGTAATCATTCTGACTGTGTCAAGTCGGGCTACAGGTGCGTACACCTCATGATAGTCAACTCCTGACTTCTGCTTGTAGCCTTTCGCCACCAATCTGACTTTATGCCTGTCAACTTCTCCTTGGGCGTTAAACTTTGTTTTATACACCCACTTGACCCCGATGGTCTTCTTTCCTGTTGGAAGATTAGCCAGCTGCCATGTCTCATTCTTCTTGATGGCTGATATCTCCTCATCCATCGCTTTTACTCATGTGCGATTCTGACTTGCCTCTTCAAACTCCATTGGATCACATTCAGTAAATAAAGCAAAGTCAAAATATTCTTCATCTAACTGATCACGGGTTACCTCATAAATGTCTTGCAAGCTTCGAGTCTTCGCAGGTGTCCTCAAATTTTGAATTCTACTTGCAAGTGGAGGTGACCGGGATGATGAGGGTGTGCTTTTGCTGGCACCACTGTTGCTTCTTGAAGGTACAGGTGGCTGTACACTGTCTTCCTCCAAGTTTACAAGTTCAACAGTTGCTGGTTCAGGCTCACCAGTCTTTGACTTCCAGTTCTAGGCTTCGTTCTCCAAGAACTTCACATCTCGGCTGATGACAAGTTTCTTCGTCACTGGGTTGTACAACCTGTATGCCTTTGCTTTTTCGTTGTACCCCGTGAAGATGCATTTTTCAGATTTATCATCCAGCTTCCGTCTTTTCTCATCTGGAACATGTGCATATGTTATGCACTCGAAAACTCGCAAATGAGCCACACTTGGCTTCAGATTGTTCCAAGCTTCCTCTAGAATTTTGTCCCTCACACTCTTGGTGGGACATCGGTTCAGCAGATAAACTGCACAACTTACAGCTTCTGCCCAGAACTCATGTGGCAAAGTTTTCACCTTCAGCATGCTCCGTGCCATCTCCATGATCGTTATGTTCTTCCTCTCAGCTACACCATTCTCGTCGGTGTGTATCCGGCGATGAATCGCCTTCGAATTCCATGTTGCTTGCAGAAGTTGTGGAATTCGTTGGAGATGTATTCTCCACCTCCGTCTGTCCTAAGATTCTTCACATAATATCCGCTCTGTTTCTCAACCAGAGCCTTGAACTCCTTAAACTTCGCAAACGCTTCTGACTTCAACTTGATGGGATAAATCCAGGTCTTCCGACTGAAGTCGTCAATGAAGGTCAGGAAGTATTTGTTGTCGGCAAACGTGGTGGTCTGCATCGGACCGCAAATGTCTGAGTGCACCAGCTCCAATGGTCGTGATGCTCTCCAAGACTGTCCAACAGGGAATGCATCCCTGTGCTACTTGCCGACCAGGCAACCTTCACAAACTTGGTTCGGTTGATCAATAAGGGGTAAACCCTTCACCATCTCCTTCTTGTGCAGCAAATTCAGGCCACTGAAACTCAAGTGACCGAATCTGAGATGCCACAACCAGGTAGCATCCTTCACAACTGCACTCAGAGACATTAAAGATTCATTTTGAATCTACAGCGGAAACATTTTGTTTTTCGTCATGGACACCGTTGTGATTTGTCCATGCACTTTGTCTCTGATGGAACAAACACCGTCTTTGAACTGCACAGTGTGTCCCTTCTGCACAAGCTGTCCTACGCTTAGCAGGTTGTGTTTCAACCCAGGCACATAATAAACATCACAAATTTATTTTCTTTCGCCGTGCCGGGTTCGGATGAGGATCTTTCCTTTCCCCATCACAGGAACTTTGCTGTTGTTCCCCATCTTGACTTCGGACTGGACTGATTCTTCCAATTGTGAGAACATCTCTCTGTTCCCAGTCATGTGGTTGCTGCACCCACTGTCAAGATACCAAATGTTTTTCTTGCTCTCCTCCTCGATACTGCAAGTCAGCAGCACATTTCCTCCTGCCGCATTTCCAGCTTCTTCTGTATAATGGGCCTGCTGCTGATTCTCGTTCGCCATCCTCGTTCTGCACTGAGAGATGTAATGACCGAACTTCTTGCAGTAGTAGCATTGGACCTTTGACATGTCCTTCTTCTACTGAGAGCTACCTTGCTAGTTTTTGCCAATGCCTCTTCCTCCTTGCTGATGAAAGTTGTAGCTGGTCTCACTGACATGAGGGTTTAATCTCCCTCCTTGCTTTTTTACTTCTCCCACGCCTGCTCCTGCCTCTTCCACCTTGAGAACTAGAGGCGCCTTGGTGGGAGTCTTGTCTGCTGCTGTCTCGGACTGAGACATGTGCCTTAAACGCTTGCTCCAGAGAGGTAAATATCAATAGGTTAAGATCTTGTATGGCTTTATTCACCCTTTCTCTAGACCACTCCACAGTATTCTTTGTGAAGACACATAAGCGATCTACCATTTGTAGAAAAGCTGAGAATTTCTTTGATAACTTTACATCTAGACCAAAGTCAAAGTTTTGTATCTTGTTGAGCACGAACTCCTTGATGTCAAGAGTTTGGATGAACTCATCTAGTTTGAACCCACAATCATTTAGTTCATATTCAACCTCCTGTTTGGAGTTGACAGCTTCTCGATCCTAAAGGAGCCAATTTTATCTGTTCTGTAGGTAGATAAAAACCTTGGAATACTCTTCTACAAAGAAATAAATAGAACCATTTGCCAATGTAGTTGTCATTTCGCTAACTTCTATGTAGTTCTCCCTGAACCTCTGATATACAAGAAATATTACATTTACTCTCTGATCTGCTTGTTGTAATTGTTCATGCAAGAGGATGACAGTGTGCTTGGTGGCGTAAATGTTATAAAATATGGATGTAAGATCCTCCATTTTTCTATTATCTTCTCTTTCATTTCCTATTTAAATTCTTCAACAGACCCAAAGTGGTCACTAGCCTATGCTACAATGGTCTGAGAGGGAGCTGGAATCTGATTCAATTAATCAAACTTGACCTAAAGCTATTGTACTTTAAGTTGTAGTTGTCATGTTTATGTAGACTTGGTCTTTAAAGCTACCACCTCTTTTTCTACTATTGTTACCACCTGCACTTGGGAGGCCACTTGGAGCTTCATCATGTCCACTGGGATGACTTTTACCCTTATGACACCTTTGCTAACATTAATAGTGGCTTCTTTCAGGTTCAATGGTAAAGGGATGTCAGACGTAGTGGTGGATACATCATACATTTCTTGTACAACTATCCCTTAGGGCCTGCTTACTCCTTTACTAGGGTACCTTTGTTCTTCTATATCATGTATTTGATCTTCTTCATATACAGTGAACTGGAGTGTGTCCCTTACCCTTTCCTGTGTGATATTTTAGTGTTCATAGCAGAATACTTAATCATAGTCTTCTTCTTAGCGGGGGACTACGAGAGAATTTTTTCTTGGACTTCATATTCCTTGAGTATGCTAGATAATCCCCCTGCTTCTTGTATTTTGTTTAGAGCCTTGGGGGAAATGGGATGTTTCTCTTGGTTGATCACTAGGGTGGTGGAGAACAATGAAGGCTAGCCCACTATTACATCTATTTGTTCATATGGATACATTAACGTCTAAGCTAATGATGTGAGACTTTGCATTTATTGTGAGGAGTAAGTGACCAACTCCTTCCCTTTTGAAGTGGCAACAAGAGAACTAGAGAAAGAGGAAAGTTTTGCTTGATCTTGTTGTGCTTCTTTTATTATCCTCATCATGACCTCAAATAGATCAGTATATTGATGGACAACCTAAAAAGTGAGGTCTTGGAACTCATCTAGGGGAGCATCTAGGAGCAGCGACACCACCTTGTCCACCAACAATTTCCTGTGCAGTCTCAACTCGGAGCCATAATATCCAATTAATTCTAATTTTATATAATGCCTCCTATCCATTCTCCATATAAATTCTAATGATCGGTCTTCCCTGATGACCTTCTTCATATCATCTTCAAAGTCATCCCCCCTATGAGTGACTTACAAGAGAGTAAGCTTGTTAGCAATAGCTCACCTATGATGGCCATCAATGTCATAGGATCTCCACATAACCTCAAGTAAGCAGTATGTATCCATGTTTCATATGGCCTGTAGCATTAACAAATAACCTATATATGTATAGGGGCCCATTTAAAAAGGAATGGACAACCACAACACACTCCCCTTCTTACTGAGGAATCTAATTTTTACCTCCTCGATAATCTATCGGGTTATCTCTAGGATAGCCATGGAGGTCGAGCAGTGCTTTGGTAATGCCTTTGGAGGTAGTTTATAACTATATATTTGGATATAAGATAATTCCTCTATATAGAAGAAATCTCTTGCTCCAGTATCATGCAAAAGGTCCTCATCCCGAATCCAAATCTATTAGGTTATTTGTCTCACAAACGGGTGTGTACCACTGGGAGGATATTTTTGAAGAAGGCTTTATAGCTCGAGCATCCTTCTTGTATACACAGCAGCCCATCCTGAATCGTGGTGGTAGTTACTCCTCCCAATTGACTCATCAAATATTTATCAAACTGTGCTATAACCAAATGAATAAAAAATGAATAGTAGGAGAATGGGGGAAGCTCTTCTTTATTAGCCAGTATGGTTGCCTATAATTTTACTAATTCTCTATCCATGTTGTCACTAATGACATATTCCCATCGGTAGAGAGGCATTTTATCTATCATGTTACATTGGATAATCAGGAATATGAATTCCTTTATAATATATTCTAGGTCCTTAGTGCCCAATGCCAGGTTGATCATATCCGCATTCTTGAGCCTATGTCCAGAGATGAAACTTACAAACTGGGAAACCAGAAGGCCTATGCCTACCTCTCTTCAAGAGCATCTATGGAAATGTAGTATTCAACATGAAATTGGATTGGAGGGTTAGCATGTGGAAATACAGAACCCGTAAGGCTGTAGCAAGCCCAAAAACTTACTAATTCTATTGATCATCAACCTGGACATAAATTGATTTGTGTGGTTACGAATGGTTCTATTTCTGGAGTCGTAGGCCACTACCAACCACACTAGGAGGTTTGAGGAGTGGTAAACCTTGGGGTAAGTTAACTGGCCTAGGTTGATGTTCCATTTGTTAGAAATTAGGCTCGGTTCACTGCTATCCCATTGTGCTCTCATAAATAGACTCCTTAACAACATAGGGTAGCATTGGTTATCCTCCTCAGTGGGGTCAAAGCTGTAAATTATAATACCCTTATTTCCCTCTACTAGTCGAGCGTGATGTCCCTACCTGTATCCAATGGATTGACAAATAATTTTAGGTCTTTTGCTCTACTTTCCCTCTTGGTAATTGGTCATGCCCTTGTAATTTTCCTAATCTATGTTTTAACATGAGGTACTTGATGAGCACCAAAAATGCTCATTTTATATACACGGTTAAGGAGAATTATCACTGGTTCAATTAGCATATGAAATGTATTTTATATAACTTATGCATATAATTGATAGAAAATCCGGTATTATGCTTGATTGGTGTTTTTAGTGGGAAATGTGTATAAATGCAGGTATTGGTACTAATATGGTGTTTTCCAGTCTACATCCACTTGGACCCGGCATACTTCTGCTTACAGAGACTAAGGCAAGAGAGTAGGCGCCTTCCTCTTCAAGGAAGGCACCCAATAGAAGTAGGCACCTTCCTACAACCGGAAGGCGCCAACGGAAGAAGAGCGCCTCCCTACAACCGGAAGGCACCAATAGAAGAAGAGCGCCTCCCTACAACCGAAAGGTGCCAATGGAAGACGAGCACCTCCCTACAACCGGAAGGCGCCAACGGAAGAAGAGCGCCTCCCTACAACCGGAAGGCGCCTCCATGCCTTCATACTTTGCAAGATTTACCAAGTCAACTTTGACTGGTTGACCAAGGACTATGGAGGAGGTTGCACGTGAAGACAAAGGAGATCTATTTTAATCATGCATTTATTAAATAGAATAAAGTGTTTGTTATTATTATCAACCGATTGGCCGGTTGACCTTGTAAAGCTCTTAAAGCATATTATTATTTTTAGGATGCATTAGTTTAGGATTTGTTGTTACGTACACCTAAGGATGTTTATATTTATCCTTCTGGTGAACGAACATACTTTCAAATAGAAGAATAAAATATGTGTAGAATAAATTGTAACTAAATCACATCACGTGATTAAAATAGACCGATTTGTTATTGTAATGAGATCTGGCTGCGCTTTATATAAAGACGCAGGCCAGATGAACAAAGGAGATCGGAGATCAATGATTAATTTTACACAACTTATTTTATTTTATTGTTTAATTAATTAAGAGTGCAACTCCTCTTATTCGAGCAAGCTCTACGTAGCTAGCTCGGGCGGACTATCTGTGGGAGCTTGGGCCCACTCCCTGCAGTAGTCCTCCCCTATTTATTTATGTTCTTTATCTTCTCGTAGATTATTTTATTGCTTTAGTTCTTGCTTTATTTAATTTAGGTGTGTGCTTTTATTTTCAGCATTTTATTTCCAGCATTGTATTTTATTTATTTAAATTCTCTACACTCAGTTTATTTGGTTTGGCTGGAATCCAATTACACAAACCTCCCCACCAAACTAAATAAGGTACAACCAGATTTGTTCCCCAACACCGCAGGCATATACTGTGCGTGACACTCATAAGTTTACGAACTTACCGGATTGATAATTTATGGAAGAGAAATGAATGTTTTTCGGGACATGAATTTCTGCTCACCATTTTGGCACCGTTGTCGGGGAGTGTCTAAACTGTAGTGTTCTAATTTACAGGTCAGATAAAAAGCTTATTTGAAATTACCCGTAAATATTTTATCTGAGAAGCATGAGTCCACCAAGGGCCTTTTTATAAAGGCCAAAAATAGTTGTCGGCACAGTCAGAGCCAAATCCCATAGGCAATTATTTATATTTTTTAGCTTCTCAGGTAAACGCGGGAATGAACCTGATGTACCATAATTAAGTGTAGAAGTAGAAATAAAATGTGTTGTTGAAAAAAATTAGAAAAAAAATCTGGCATTGAAGGATTTCCATCATGTTCTAAATGGTTTCAAGAAATCAAAAGAAAAAGCACAACCCAAGTCTGATTGAAAATTTTTAGGGACATGTTTTTATACGGAAACCATTGAAAAATTGTGCCTCTAGAAGCTTGGTTTTAAATTAAAAATTTTTACAGGCTTGAAATTTTTGCAACGTATTGGTAAATGTTTTTTTTATGATGAAATTAATAATGCAGGGAAAATGACAGAGCATAATTTAAAGAGAACATCTTGTTATGGAGTATGCTCTTCACTTGCGCTTAAGGCGACCTGGTGAATCAAAAACTAGCATGTGTTTTTAACAGTATGCTATGCCATGTTTTCTTCAGGTTGCTAGCTCACGGATAGTCATTTGCTGGCCTGCACACTTTGCCATTACGTTGAAAGAAGTTTGGTTGCGAGGCCATGAAGGAAAATACTCTTCTCATGCTACAACATATCAGACTAGTTGAAAAAAAAAGGATTTCGAGAAGACTAGTTCAGATGTAGGCATGGGGGAGACCCCACCTTCATCAATGCCACCAACAACACAATGAACGCTATTTATAGTGTTCATGAAAAAAAAAAAAAAAAAGAGAAAAAAATAAATCATCTGCTGAAAAGGCTCCAAGTTAATGAAGCAAATAAAAAAAATAGAGTTTTATTTTGCTGCTTGTTGAAAGAGAGTATCCTCTTTCCCGAGGACCAGCTTGGTCTAGAAGGGAAATGAGAAATCTCCAACCGGTAGCTAAATAAAATAGGGAAAGAGCTTGGAGGAGATCAGATTTCAAATGTCTGCACAAAGGCCACATGGTGCTTGAGCACAAAAAAAAAAAAAATGTGTGAATGGAGCTCAAGGTGGCTAGAAAAATAATAGCACATAATCCCTGCAATGCATACGGAGAGTCCAATACTTTGGATATGCATTAGAGCAGGATTAACATTTTTTTTTATGTGCTAATTGAGGAGGAGCTTGGTGTTTCAAAAATGTGAGTTGTTGGTTGTCATAAAATCCTTTCATAATGGTACATGGAATGTAACTTTCACACAGTAGGCTGCATAGTTACCTGACTCACACAGCCTCCACTTTTGAATGCACAGTGCCAACATTACAGTTTTTATGGTAGCATTCTCATTTTGTTAAAATATGTGAAAAAAATATACAAAAGAGAGGCAGAGTCTCACTATGGTGGAAGATAACATCAACTTTGAGAGGATCTGAAACCATGGAGAAATCTGCTTTTCACAAAAAGTGTGAGGGCAAAGATGTTTCAGTACATGGCACATTTTGCCAAATTCTTAGGATGGATCATTGACAAACCTCCAGATGTGAAAATCACCAGCTCAAATGGTTGAAGTAGACATTCTGTTCTTTGATGCAGATGATGAAAAAAAAAATATGATAATCCAAGATCTATTCTGGTCAAGGCAGAATAGACCAAAAAAAAAAAAATAGAGAAAAAAAAATTAGTTAGAATTTTATTTTAACGTCTTTAGTTTAGATTTTTCTTTTATGTTTTGCAGGACAACGTGAAGTGCGAAGTAGAAAAATAAGGAGGTGTCTATGAAGATCTCATGAATTGAGATTCATACGTGGAGTTCGTAATAGCACTATACGAACTGTCTCGTGTACCTGATCGTGTAGCATCCAATATAACAGGTGAAAGCTAGCAGAGTTTTGCCTTGGAAACATTGGCACTTGAAGGCAGGCTAAGTAACCCTGATCAAGCGAAAGGCTTCTAGCCCAAGGTGCTTGTGGAATTTGGGGGAAAATTTTGCTGCAAGGTGCATGACTGTTACAGCCTGGATGATAAACAAAGTCAGATATGCTACACCAAGTGCAAGAGAAGAGTGTCGAGACAACGTTCGAGTAACGGTCAACGAGCTCCATTAACCACCGCCTCACATTTGCGAGAGTGGATCAGACATCGGCATGGGGGAGACCCCATACCATACCAGTAGCTTGGACGAATGTTCAAACATTCGTTCTAAAAAAAAAAAAAAAAAAAAAAAAAAAAAAAAAGAGAAAGAAAAAAAAAAAAGGAGGATACGTAAAAAAAAAAAAAGCATAGAACATGTCCTGCTTAGCATAAAAATTGCTTTCTTATTGCTTTGCAGGAAATCATGAACCGAATGCAAGCTGCAGGCATCCTGAGAGCCAGGGCCTAACAGGCACGGAGTCATGACTCTTGTTTTACTGCTTTCGTGTGTAGTTTTTGTAGGTGTAGTTTTGCAGTACACAACCATGAGCATGATCTGTAGGCGGAGCCGGCTTAAACTAGGCCTAACAGATGTGACATTTTGTGCCCTGTAATTAGGAGTGCGGCGAAGCGGAAAAGGCACTTACTTCCCACTAGGAAGAGAGTGCCTACAATCAGCCCAATACAGTAGTGCCTTTTTCCACCTGGAGGAAGGCACCAATAAACAATTTTCTTCTCCCTTGGATGGGGGTACCTGTTGTTCAGTGTGGGACCTGACGTTTGGAGGGCTGCAGACCTGTTGTGTAGAGGGACCTATTGTTGGTGATAAGGGCATCACCAATTTAAGTGGGGGAAGATGCGGGTGAATCAGAACCTCCCGTAAAAAAAAAAAAAAAAAAAAAAAGGGGAGTTCGGAAGGCTGTTGTCACGAGGACGTGACAATTTTTAGACATGGGGGAAAGACGCCTTATTGTCGGTGCCTAACTTACTCCTATGAAAAAAAAAAACCACCTTGTGTTGAAATAGCTCCACGATGAAATGCAAATCAGAAGCAAAGTTTTATTTTCGCTGCCCATTGGAAGAGAGTATCCTCTTTCCCGAGGACTAGCCTGGTCCCGAAGGGAAATGAGAAATCTCCAACTGGTAGCTAAATAAAATGGGGGAGGAGTTTGAAAAAAAAATAGATGTCAAATATCTGTTTCCTTCGAAATCAACGCATGGTAAGTAGGCACCTTCCTCTTCCAGGAAGGCGCCAATAGAAGGCCAACGCCTTCCTCTTCCAGGAAGGCACCAAGAAAAGATAAGTGCCTTCCTTTTCCAAGAAGGTGCCAATAGGAGGCCAGCGCCTTCCTCTTCCAGGAAGGCACCAAAAGAATGCAAGCACCTTCCTCTCACCGAAAGGCATCGATAGGAAGGTGCCACAGGAAGGTGCCGATAGGAAGGTGCCACAGGAAGGCACCAATAGGAAGGTGCCATCTAGAAGGCACAGGCAAAAGGAACCTTCCTCTCGAAGCAATAAGGCCCGCAAGGGCCAAGAAGGCACCAACAGGAAGGTGCCACAGGAAGGCACCAACAGGAAGGTGCCACTAGAAGGCAAGCGCCTTCCTCAGAGGGAAGGCGCCCCTGTTCTTCGCCCGTTGACTAGACAAGCATGATGTGGGCAACAAAAATTGGTGCAGTTCCAACTCTACGACATGTAGGTTAATTTGGGGATCGCACCAACGGATGAGAACATCCTACCAACGCCAACACATACAACACATACATCTCAGCAATGCACCTGACAGATGCCATGAATAATGAAAGAAATACTATTTTTCCTCACTCCAAAAAACAAAGGAATGCAGTGTTGTTCCAATTATGCATGCAAAAGAAATAATTCAGAGGGGAGATCATTTTGGACGCACACGTGTCAGGTATAAATTTTAATATTCATCCTATAAATGCATTCGGAGAGAGATACGTCAATGCAGGATTAAAATATTTTGTGTGCTATTGAGAAAAAGTTGGGTATTTCAAAGTTTAGAGTCACCAGCTCAGTTGTTGCGGATTGACTCTGTTCTTTGATGCAGAGGATGAAAAAAAAAAAAAGAAAAAAAAATCGAAAAAAAAGAAAGAGAAAAAAGAGAAGAAGAAGAAGAGAGTCAAGATCTGTTCTGTTCATGGCAGAACAGATAAAGATAAATATAAATAAATAAATAAAATCTCCAGGAGCACCAACGTGAAGACGTCTCACACCACCGGCATCATATATATCAGATTCTACGAAATTCAACCGGGTATGTACTGATTTTCTTATTAATTATGTGTATAGTTATTTTAAAATCATTTCTATGCTAATACTAGTCGACGCCTCCATAGTTTTTCAAAATCTCCCATTAGAATTCAAACACATGATGTGCCTTAAAAAAAATATATAATTGAAAAAAAAAAGAGAGAGAGAGGCTATGGCATCTACATGAATAAATTTGGCATCATTTTCATTGCCGCCTCCTTACAATGGTAGTCATCTTGAGCGAACACATATAAATGATGCTACTCTCTACCACAAAGGAGGTTCCGGAGATGTCAAATATGTTTCAGATGTGGGTAAAAGTAGTAGCTGGTGATTGCACTTGTTTTAAACAAATTTGGTCTCACCAAATCCGACTAATGTGCAACACCGGAAAATGCCAGCATTAGTGCAGTGGTAATTTGCCCTAAACAGTGTGGTCACGATTTAACTATTTATCCGCAATGATTAGTCAGGATGTGTTTCTGACTTCTGCTGGTGCCGCATCGCTCTATGGATGAAGAATAGCAGCACTCAATGAAAAAAAACACAGTGCTGAATAAAAAAAATAGTACTGAGAAAAAAAATAGTAGTGCTGAATGGAAAAAATAGCAGCACTCAGCGGCAGAGAAACAGAGATGTTGAAGGCCATTAAAATAAAATAAAAAAGAGAAGAAAATATATATATCCCAGGGGTTGTTGTCATGAAGACATGACAAAATTTTTGGCATGGTCATCCTGCGAGAGGGATAACTTCACCTTTTGGTGCCACGAGGGCGTGGCACATGTTAGGCATGGGGGGATGATGAGCACCAAAAATGCTCATTTTATATACATGGTTAAGAAGAATTATCACTGGTTCAATTAGCATATGAAATGTATTTTATATAACTTATGCATATAATTGATAGAAAATCCGGTATTATGCTTGATTGGTGTTTTTAGTGGGAAATGTGTATAAATGCAGGTATTGGTACTAATATGGTGTTTTCCAGTCTACATCCACTTGGACCCGGCATACTTCTACTTACAGAGACTAAGGCAAGAGAGTAGGCGCCTTCCTCTTCAAGGAAGGCACCCAACAGAAGTAGGCACCTTCCTACAACCGAAAGGCACCAACGAAAGAAGAGCGCCTCCCTACAACCGGAAGGCGCCAACGAAAGACGAGCGCCTCCCTACAACCGGAAGGCGCCAACAGAAGACGAGCGCCTCCTTACAATCGGAAGGCACCAACGGAAGAAGAGCGCCTCCCTACAACCGAAATGCGCTAATAGAAAAAGAGCGCCTCCCTACAATCGGAAGGCGCCTCCATGCCTTCATACTTTGCAAGATTTACCAAGTCAACTTTGACTCGGTTGACCAAGGACTATGGAGGAGGTTGCACGTGAAGACAAAGGAGATCTATTTTAATCATGCATTTATTAAATAGAATAAAGTGTTTGTTATTATCAACCGATTGGCCGGTTGACCTTGTAAAGCTCTTAAAGCATATTATTATTTTTAGGATGCATTAGTTTAGGATTTGTTGTTACGTACACCTAAGGATGTTTATATTTATCCTTCTAGTGAACGAACATACTTTCAAATAGAAGAATAAAATATGTGTAGAATAAATTGTAACTAAATCACATCACGTGATTAAAATAGACCGATTTGTTATTGTAATGAGATCTGGCTGCGCTTTATATAAAGACGCAGGCCAGATGAACAGAGGGAGATCGGAGATCAATGATTAATTTTACACAACTTATTTTATTTTATTGTTTAATTAATTAAGAGTGCAACTCCTCTTATTCGAGCAAGCTCTACGTAGCTAGCCGGGCGGACTATCTATGGGAGCTTGGGCCCACTCCCTGCAGTAGTCCTCCCCTATTTATTTATGTTCTTTATCTTCTGTAGATTATTTTATTGCTTTAGTTCTTGCTTTATTTAATTTAGGTGTGTGCTTTTATTTTCAGCATTTTATTTCCAGCATTGTATTTTATTTATTTAAATTCTCTGCACTCAGTTTATTTGGTTTGGCTGGAATCCAATTACACAAACCTCCCCACCAAACTAAATAAGGTACAACCAGATTTGTTCCCCAACACTGTAGGCATATACTGTGTGTGACACTCATAAGTTTACGAACTTACCGGATTGATAATTTATGGAAGAGAAATGAATGTTTTTCGGGACATGAATTTCTGCTCACGAGTACTCCTACTGCAACCATATTGGTGGAAGCCATGGGAGTGTGTCTTCAAAAAGAGAATGGGGATTTTTAGATGGCTATGATCAACCTGATTGAAAATGCACTCTGCATGCACCTTTATGTCAATGTCATAGGGGAGATCTACCACCTTATTTTTAAAGAGCCTGCATTAATTTGATTAGGTGGGGTGCATTCTTTCTCATTCACTAAAAAAATTTGATTGGTATGCCACAGAGATGAGTGCACCATGTCACTCTCCTCGTCAACTATATATTTGTTTCTTTTCTAGTCCACCTGGTTGAGTTATGGTGAGATGGGATCCCCATCCACGTGGTAGCTTTTAATTGGCTTGGGCGGGGTGCACTTGAGTGAGGTGTGTGGCTTCTTGGAAGGGGCACACAAAATATGTGTATCATTAATTCCTTTATGCACCTCGAATAGGACTGGGTGCATGGATTCATGCACCCACAAAAATTTCATGTGCTCTATTGGGGAGTGGAGCGCACGAACACTAATTCAGACACATGACCTTGTGCATCCACAAAATTTTCATGCGCTCCAAGGGAGTGGAGTGCACGGATGAAAATGGTGTGCATAGACTCGTGCACCCTTAAAACCCTTGTGTGCTCCACTCTCTAGTGGAGCACACAGACCCAAATATGTTTGCACAACCTTGTGCACTCTTAGGAACTTCACACGCTCCACTTGAGAGTGGAGTGCGTAGACCGGGAGCTTGGTGCACGAACTTGTGTGCTCGAAAAACTCTCATGCACTCCATTAGAGTGGAGCGCATCGACAGGAATAGGGCATGTGAATCCATGCTCCCTTAAGACCTTCGTATGATCCACCCTCTAGTGGAGCATATGAACTCTAAAATGGGTGCATAGCCTTGTGCACCCAAAAGGACCTTCGTGTGCTCCATTGGAGTGAAACTTGCAGACTCAATTTAGGATGCATGGAGTCATGCACCCTTAAAACTTCATGTGCTCCACCCTCTAGTGGAGCACACAGACCTAAAGCAAGGTGCATGAAGTTGTGCACCCTTTAAAAATTCTAGCGTGCTCCATTCTCCAATGGAGCACATGAACCTAAAGTCAGGTGCATGACTTCATGAGCTCGAGGAAACCTTCACACACTCCACTCATGGAGCGTGCGGGCCTAACTTGGGGTGCACAAGCTTGTGCACCCTTAGAATTTTTGTACGCTCCACTAGAGAGTGGAGCGCATGGGCTTGGGTTTGGGCACACCACCTTGTGTGCCCTAAAAAAATGAAAGGGAGGTTGTCTTTTGAGGTTAACATGTTCGAAGGCCTTTCTCACCATTATACCTTATGCATTGATACCACAATATTTTCATCACTATAGGAATACTTGAAGCCACTTCTACCGTATTATTCTCATGTATAGCTGAAGAGTTATTGTAGTCAATACTTACAGTGCTAACCTTAATTTTGAATAAATTTCCTATATGAACTCCCCTTGCCAATATCAAGACTAAACAAACCATCTTGCAACTATCCTTATTGAATACCATAGTCACACCCATGTGATTCATCTTACTCATAAATATCAAGTTCTTTGCCAATCTCAGAATATGCATCACACAAGAAAAGGCTTAAATTCTTTCATTTTTTAACCTTGATATGAATCTTCCTCAACCAATTATTTTATATATTGAATTGTCTCCCAATAAGACTTCACCTCCATTTATCTTTTCATATTCACATAAACCCTCCCTATGAGGATTCATGAAAGTGTAGAGGGGGAAAACTTCCCTACCACGTACAATTCTTGGTTGGATACACAAGATAAGGCTAAGGTGACTCTGGGGTATGTTTATCTCTACACTCAATGCTAAATAAGGGGGTAGATTTCAATAAGAATAGTTTAAGAACTCGCTCCAAGTCCTCTAGATTTCAAGAATATTTGATGTATTTGATTCAATACAATGACCTAGATTTGGCCTTTCTATATCTATGATATGAAAGATAAATTACAATGCATAAATACATAATGCAAGAATACAAGAGCTAACCCTAGTATGATTGTTTCTTTGAATTGTTTTCTAACCATAGGGTTTCAACATAGAAAACCTTTAAGCAAGGGTTCAAGAGATGATGCACAAACAAAATTAACCCTAAGTGCACACTATATGTTTTTTATCTTTCAAATGCCTATAAAGCAATTAAATATATTTCTAAAAAATTAGATATAGGGTGTATAACAAAATATAAGATACTCAACAAACAACCTAAAGACTAATTAGAACACTTAGCTTATCTAGTGATTTATCCTTGCTTTTATCCTTTGTCCAATGATATCAACAATTCTTGTTCCTACAAGATAACTTGGAAAACACTTGGAAAATATAATCAAAATTAGGGGGCTTGCTTAGGCTACTATACAATAGTTCTTGGAGGTATAGTAGTCAATCCCCCTATGTCCTTTTAGTTGACCTTTTAAAATTAGAAGCAAAAATTGACCTTTGAAAGAAATCAAGCTTATCAAGATACAACATAATAGAATGATAGAAACACAAAATAGAATGAAAAAAATACAAAATAGAATGCCACACTATGTTCTATATGCATTCTATGATGTAAATCTAAGATCAGTGACATCTATTTACCCCCAAAAATAGTTTGGGTGAAATTGTGCCCCATAACAGGCGAACACGATATCGCACTAGTGAAATCGTGCTCTGTAGAGACCTATGCACGATTTTGTAGAAGTGAGGTGAAATACCTCAGTTCAGGGTGAAACAACAAATGTTAGATGCAAAAACTTAAAACACACATGAAATAGAATGAATTCACCTGGAATAGAGTGAGGAAGAAATCAAAAGGGTTGAGACTTTCCAAACAGTTGATCTCTCCTTAGGGCTCCAATACAAATCCATCAAAGTGAGCAACAACAATCAATTATCCAATGCAGTAGAGAATAAATCAAGGTTCACACTTTAGATTTAGCTTACTTGTGGGAGAAGAATAAATATACAGATCAATTAACGAGTACTAAAACACTTTACAATAATAATTATGATATGTCATTATCATTAATTGTCATCGTGCTCTAGAAATTAATTCAAACCCTCCTTATATAATGGATTTGAAGGCAATATGGATGGTCAAACCGAGGAGGGCCAACATAAAATATGCCAACACTAAAGAATTAGGGTTTCCTTAGAGAAAATTCCTAAAAGGATAAATTGTGTCCCATCAAGGCCAACCATGATTTTACCCTATGCAAAATTGTGCCCCATCAAGGGCGAGCACGATTTCTTATAGAGGGAAAAAATAAGAAATAGGGGGGAGAAACCTAACCCTTGCCCTAGGCAACTCTAGGGGTATCCCAAGAGGACTTAGGGAATATTTCCCACTAAAGTGGGTCAATTTTTTGTGTCTTCATTTTACCCCATCTTTGATGCATATATGGCCAGGGTGCCAGCTTGAGTTTTATGAGGGACACAACCCTCATGAAAACTCAAAAAGGTAGACACAAAATAAGAAGAGAGGTAAAAAGAGACGAAAAAGAAAATAAGCAAGCAAAAAAAAAAAGCATAAAAGTGCAAAAAGGGTAAAACCCTAATTCATTTTTACTGTGCAAAATAGGAGAAAGGAGCTCTAGGGAAAAACTAGATATGGTGCTACCGGTGAACCATTCAACAATCACAAGGGGTAAGGCCAGCATAGAGGTAGAGTGGGCAGAGGTAGAATTGAAAACCTTCCTAGAATTTTAAAAACAATTAAATTTTCCATGCTTGTTGGGTGGTTTTCCACCAAAACTAGGTAGTAGCAGTGAAATCATGGCCCAGCCATGATTTTACCTTCGGTAGTAGCGATGAAATAATGCCAAGTGAACAAGACCAGACACGATTTCATGAAATCATGCCTTGTAGGGGATGGGGTACAATTTTTCTTGGGTGAAATTGTGGTCTTGGAAAACCATGCATGATTTCGTCGAAGGGAAAGAAAAGAAACAAGAAGAAGAAAAAAAAACAAGAAAAGAGGGAAAGAAGCAAGCAAGCTACATCATAGAAATGCAAAATTTGATTTTTAGAAATAAACTTAAAGTTTTTTTTTAATTTAATTTTAATTAATTAATTAATGAAATTGATGGAAATTTTGTTATTTTTGTGAATGCAGCATAGAGTACTCGAGAGTCGTGAGTGGCAAGCAGGCTCCTTAGAGGTGGAGCTAGAGGCACTCGAGAAGGTAGAGAGAGATACATTAAGGGTGATGGGGCTATACCACCTGGTTCGGATACCTCAAGTAGAGGTGGACATGGTGCTATTAATAGCTCTAGTGGAGATATGGTACCTAGAGTCGTCTACCTTTTGATTATCCATGGGAGAGATGACCATCACACTGGAGGATGTGTGGTGCAAATTGGTCATCCCCAACAAATACTGGATATTTATAGAGTACGAGGGTGACCAACAACCTTGTAGTAATTATTAGGAGGCTAGACCAACTAGGTGCAAGAGAGAACCATAGTCATAGATGACCTGGTGGGATGATATGGGTTGGATCCATTGATGGTCGTGCTCTACGGGGTGGTGGCAGGATTGTTGATGTGCCACATGAGTAGGTGATATCTATTATAGACGATGGTGGGTGTAGTAGCAGACATGCAACACTAGGGATTTTAGTTCCCATGGGATCCATATATGTTGGCCCACTTGTATAGGATGTTGTACAAAATTTTTTACAAGCGGCATAGAGGTATAGTGTGCACTACTTTGCTCCAGGTATGGAGATAGGAGCACATAGTGGTATAGATACCAGATGCACTTCCAGGGCCATTTTCCATCTTGGAGTAGCCAACAACATATAGATGGTCTAGATGTCTAGAGTAGGTATCAAGGACATACGCCAAGGACCTGCCATTAGTGATGCGGGTAATAGATGAGCTAAGGGAGGCCAATATTATGTGGCAACCCTGGTATCTACACCCAAAATGGGCTAAGGATAGGACAAAGTTATCTAGTATCAGGAGGATTATATGGTTGACTACAAAGAGAGGGGAGCCAGAGGTCTTCTGATTTGATAAATTCCTAAGGTAGTTTGGGATCTCACAAGGAATCCTAAACATGGAGGATTACTAGTACCGAAGAATCAACTAAGACCAAGTAGAGATCAGGGATGAGCCAGACTTGTCTAGGTGGGTAGAGTAGTACTTGGATGATCCTCCTTACATGGATTCTAGGGTTGACAATGCAGGAGTGGACTTCGACTACATGTGGTGGTATAGAGGAGTCATGCCCTAAAGGGTCTCCCCACTAGTTTTGATATAGAGGAACCAGGTGATGGACCTAGGCATACAATGAGAATTTTGAGAGGTAATTTTTAGGGCCATGGAGAGGGAGTAGCAGGGCTAGGAAACTTTGAGATAGAGATAGGAAAGGGTTCAAATTGATTTTGTGATAGAGGACACCAACACTATAGGGACCATGGAGGTAGAGGCATCAAGAGTTTGCCCTAGAAATACTAGGGTACGACAATGTAGAGGATTGAAATATGCCTCTACATCAGTGGTAGTTGGTTGAGGTTAGGCCTCAGGACAATGAGACCTAAGGGAGGAGGTAGAGGTGCTATGAGCACATGTAATGACTCTATAGAGACAAGTGGACCTTCTTTAGGAGGATAGGTCCAAGAGGATCAAGAGATTGTGGGGCTCTTTTAGTACCATAGATACAGATAGGGATGCATCTCAGGAAAATTTTGATCATATCTGATGGGAGGTAAGCCATCTAGAGACAGATTGCCATAGGGCTCGGGCAGAGGGGATGGCTGTCATTAGGAGAAGCCAAGCTAAAAATGAGATCCACCTTCTATAGGTGGAGCTATGGAGGATAGGGAAGAGGCTAGAGGTGACCATTTAGTGGGCTACCTTATATGAGGCCATGTACTTCTAGGTGGTATCGAAGGGGTATAGGGTGGTACTCTCTCCATCCCTACAATCAGCTATCAGGTCATAATATATATCACAGATAGTCTCAGCTATGTCATCCATGGGTGTGTGACTGCCTGAATGACCTCCCCTCTGGGTAGAGTAGAGGAGACATGCTCTAATATCTAGGGCTAGGGAATAAGATGACATACCAATTTTTATTGCGGTATGCATCTATAGGGGTTGGTTGTGTACCGAGACTAGATTGTGGTACACCAACTAGACACTTATGTATCTTTCTATTTCATCGAGTAATACATAACTACTTTTATATTTTGTGTTAATGTTTTTGCATATGATATGATTTATTTAAGTGTTATTTAGATTTATGTTTTATGTTTTATGCATGAAAACTATCTTAATGTAAAAACTATATGAAATGCATGGATGAAATGGACAAAAGGAAGAAAGAAGAAACATAAGACAAAATAAAATAAGAAAGAAAATAAAAGGAAGAAGAAGAAGAAGATCCAAAGGTCAACCATATGAAATAGATAAGGATAGGTGAAACATATTATTTAAACCAACGTAGGTTGCAATGAACCAATGTAATTAAATACTATAAATTGTACCAAAAATAAGGAGCTAAACCTGCTATGGGCATAGTACTCACCATGATATATGAAGTGTTTGAGTTTAACCCGCTATGGGTGGTTTATCACTAATTGAATGCTATGGGGTGATTACCTACTAGGATGTATGTGGAGGTCTACTAAAATGGCCAAGGAGCTTATCCTGTAATGGGGTGTTGAACCCACTGAGTCAAAAGGGAGTATAACCTGATAGGAGATTATATCTGAAAGATACCCGCTAGGATGTATATTTATCCCATGTGGAGTGCAATATAAGAATAATAATTATTAGGTGGGTGCTATCCCTGATAGGGATTTTTAAGGATGAAAAATACTTGGTGAGAGTGTGCAAATGTGCAGAAGAAGATAACTTTGAAAAAGATAATGGAAGAAATAAATACACATAATTCCTTGTCAAAGCAAAAATATAGAAGCAAAGAAATTTTTGGAAGCAATGGAGAAGTGAAAAGGAAATGTTAACAAACTATCATTCTTGACCAAAGAGATATGATAAATCAATATTTCTAAGATCAAGGAAAAATAGAAATAAAGAAACAAAGAGAAGCAAGAAAGAAGATTTGAAGAGGAATCCTCAGGTGGGAATCTTGTTAGGCATCAACATTCTAGTGAAAGTGCAATGCATGTGAGCTGCAACCTAACTAGGTATCTCACATAAAATTATTGCAATATCCCCAAAAGTATAAATGATCAAGCAGTCATGAATAAGCAATCATGCAAAATATGACACTCAAAGAATGCAAGTTGTGTTAAATGTCAGACAAGCAGTGCAAAAGATGACAAACAACAATGCAGTATGAACAAGCATATGGATGCAACGAAAATGTAAATGCATAGCTAAATGATGATTGATTGATTTTATGTGATCATTATTATATTTATTTATGTATTTATTATATATATTATTATTTTTAGTTCAAGAAAATAGGATGATAGTTGCCATAAAATCTAAGTGTGTCACCTTTCTTGGCATAAGAAACAAGTGTACCATGAACTATTTTATCAAAGGTAAAAATCAAATCATCTCAATAATTAAAATCACAAATAAGTTCCTTTATAGCTCTTTCTTTGGTAGCCATGGCACGATAATCATTGCATTTTCAAACAAGACCATTCTTTTTAACATAAAGATCATTATAAGATAGAAAAACAAGATCCTCTTTTTAAATAGAAAGCTTATTTTTGGAACATTCAAAACCAACCATATTACAAAACAAGATCTCAAAATAAAAATAGGGACCATCATCCTCATCACCCATTCCTAACTTTTGATAATTCATATATTCATCATAAGTAATAAGATGACCATCATTATCAAATGGTAAAGGTTGGTCTTCACTAGGTATAAAACCTATGCCACATATCCCAGGTCAGATCTCGACATCCAAAGGCTCTTGAATACCCTTTTGTTATGGCCCCAAACCTTTGCTTACATATCCCATACTCGATAGGATCTACTTAGGAAGTGGGTCGTCTAACAATGAGCAAAAGAATGCTCAACAGGGGAGGGGTTGCTACCATGTATCTTTTCTTCAAAGGCATTTCCTGAGAAGATAAAGGTACACATGCCAATATATACAAAATCACCTTATTTATGGGGTAAACCCATGGTTCTTGGTGATGGTGGTATCTTGGCTAGATCCAAAAGAGGTTTTTGGAGAAACTGATTATCATGATCTGGAGATGAGAAATTTGAGATGTGTTCCTCACTCATTTTTAAATTTTGAAACTGATCTATTATCTGATATGAGGAACATGGATAAACCATTAAAGAAATATAAAGACAAAGGTTGAAATCAAATCAATCTCACTCTTCACTTGAGCAAAACTCAAATGGTCGAGGATCGCTCGAAATGGTGATAACTTTATTTTTAAATTTAAAATTGAGGTATTGATGAAGATTAGAAAGTATGGACTTCATTGCATGGATCTAAGGACATTCAAGAATAAGATTAAAATATGCAAGACAATGTACCACATAAAATAAAGTATCCAATTTTTTAGGCCCAACCTTGAGGGGAAGAGATATGCCACCATAGGCCTCTTGGGACTCATTATCGAAAGCTTTTATAATGATATTAAATTTTTTTAAATATTCCTCTTTTAATCCAAATTTTTGAAATAAAGGTATCCCCAATAAGCATAGTGATATAAAGTGAAGAATCTTCTTGTAACCATTATCAATCAAAATTTGCTTAATAACCATTATCAATCAAAATTTGCTTAATAAAGGTATCCCCAATAAGCATAGTGATATAAAGTGAAGAATATTCTTGTAAATTTGAGTAAGGTTTATCATCATATAAGAATGAGATGTGATGTATCCCATAAGAACCTATGATATCAACTATGGCATTAAGACAAATATCTGAGGGAAAAAATTGCTCCTTTAGAAATTCCATCAAAGAATTTCTATGGTTGGGAGAAATTTGTAAGAGTTATAAAACTGATATCTTTGCTAGAGTATTATCTAACCGCTTTTGGAGATCAAATGAAACCTTGAGCTATGGTTTCAACACTAAATGTGGAGTCCCTATAGCTAAAACCTTTCTCTGATTATTATTTAAAACTGAACCAGGCTTTAATACAAAATCTTTTCCTTGTTGAGGATGGTGTGTCTAATTTTGCCTTCTCATAGTTATCCCAACCATGCCAACCATATTACCATATGCAGGAGGCTCACTATGATGAGCCACATGATTTACCATTTTTTTTATTGTGTTTTGGTAATGGATATTTAAATATTTCAATATCTTGATTGGTAGTTGGGGCTTGTTGAGTAGGAATTTGATTATTTACTACCTAAGAATTTTCTAAATCAATACGTCCTACATCAATAAAATCCTGAACCACATATTTCAACTTCTTACAAGAATTTATTTGATGTCTTTCCACTCTATGATAGGCATAATATTAATCTATATTACACCAATGATATGTAGTATCTGGTTATATTATGGGAGGTAATTCAATTGCATTAGCTTCTAAAATTTATTTTTAAACTGATTCCATAGATATATTAAGCCTTGTAAAATTATTTTGTGGAGGTTTCTGAAGTATTATATTTTGTAGGTTGTAACATTATTAATAAGTCTAATATCCATTCCACTATCACCTCCTATGTGCTTATTCTTATGTTGAGACTTAGTAGGTTTCTTTTCTTTAACTTTGAGTTGGCCTCTTCTGATAAGAGTTTGTTCTACTTTTCTTGCTAAATCAATCGCTTGATCAAAATATGTAATAGTAGTAGTCTCTAAAGCATAAGATGGATGTTCTTGTAAATTTATAATAAATATCTCAAGCATATATTTTGGAGGTAAAGTGTATCTTAAATGTCCAACTAGACTTCTTCAATGAGCCAAGAATTCTGAAAAAAATTCCTGTTTACTTTTCTTTAAATTATAAACATCTTTCATTGTCACTTTATTTTCAATATAAGCACCAAATAGTTGAACAAATAATTCTCTTGTTTCTGCAAAACTCTTCAAGGAATAATTGGGTAACCAATAATACCACTCTAATTCCATGCCACCAAGACTCTTAGGAAATATTTTAAGTAACAACATGTCATCATAAATGATATCATGAAAAGTTGTTCTAAATCTTCTTAAACCATCTACTAGATATTCTATCCCCTTATATATAGGTAAAACCAGCATAGGAAAATTCTTAGGATAAGATCTAGCAACAACAACAGGATCCAATGGCTGATTACACATTTCCTTCTAACTATAAGTGAAACTTGAAGGCTAAATAATCTCAACTTTTGAAACCAATTGCTTTACCATATTTGTTAAATTTTTGCACTTCTAGATTATTGTTATGCATTTTCCCCAAATTCCCTAAAGGAGGAATATATGTGTGTTGAGGAACCAAAGCTTGGATCAATTTGGATGCATGGATACCATTGTTATATTTGGTGCCTTGTGAAAATGGACAACTAACATTTGGTGGAACAAAAGCAAAAATATTGAGGTTAGAAGATTGAGGAAATTGAAAATAGTTTTGAGTGACACTACTAACTGGAGGGACTTGTAGATTCCTTCCAATGTTGGTGGTTGTAGTAGTAGTATCAATTTTTTGGTTTCTTAAATTATCAAGATGCATTAATTTAGGCAAGGGGTTATTTTGATCAAGCACAGGAGAGATTATTGGAGGAGGAGGTGGAGGAGTCTCACCTCTTTCAAGATGAGCTTCTTGTTCCATACCCTCCAATATCTTATCTCTATTAGCTTTCATATAGCCCCAAATATGCTCAAATTATGTAAAGACGAACCCACCATTAGGTCATTCATAAGCATCAAAAATCATTTGAGTTTCCATATTATATTGTTCTTCTAAATCTATGTTAGGATCCTCTCTATCAATCTGATCATATTTTAAAGGAACATAATAAGATTCTATATGCTTTCGCTAACTTCTAAGGAAAGGATCCATTAGAAGGGGTGAAATGATAGAAGATAATACTAACAACACACACACAAAAAAAATATTTTTTATCAGAAATTTGAGCATATTAGGTTGTCATTGATGTCAAAATGGCATGGTCTATGAAAGCATGACAAGGGAAGGTTTGAAGGCCATTTTAAAAAAGAGAACAAGTGAAAAGACTAATATTTTAATATTATAATATCTGGCCAACAAGGCATTTCAAAAGGAAAAGAAAGCAAGTATAATATTATAATGATTTTCATTATAATATATGGGACAAAGGTTAAAATAATCATTAAATGGTGGTAAAATATTAAGCTTACTAAAATGCCCAAAAATGATGTTGATATTTAAATTCATTGAATTTAAATAATTATAATTAAAATAAAATATAAATCAAAAGCCAAAGTTTGATTTTAAAATATATAGACATTGGAGATGAATGACTTCAAAGGCATATAAATAATGCAAAGAATAGGGTGGAAAGCATGTTTATAATCAAAAAATCATACGCCTTGTTCATAGATCGAATAATGACTGAGAGGAAGAAGTCAATCAAATTCTTCTAGGAAGAGGATTTCGTTGAAAATTGTGGAGAGTGCAAAAATAATTCCAAAGAACTGGCTAGCATAGATGGTAGTTGAGGCTTGGCTAAGGCATTCGTGGAGGTTGGTCTCAGTTTTGAATCTCATGCAGTTGGTTTTTATGAAGGAGGAAAGAGTTTTTCATTTTTGACGAACTTTGTGAGAGGCAGACATTGTAAAGGCAAGAGTGTACCTTGGTTCCCGTGTGAGCACATAGCACATGTGGTAGCCTAGATTTTTCTAGGGTATTGTGGTGGCTAAGGTCATAGTTTTTATTTTGGTGGTGGTTGTTGACGTTCGTGCAAACATTTTTATGATGTGGGCCAATTATTAAGGTATGTAATTTTTGAATTAAATATGCCAAAGGTTTTGGAAAATAGAAATTGTTTTGAGGCTATGTTATAGTGAAAGGGCCATGTGTGGAATTTTTTAGGGAGTCATAAGGTGTGTTAATTAAATATTTTATTTTGGGTGTTTAGAAAATAAATAAAGTATTGGATATTATAAGGTGTAAACAAGGAACTTTATTTTTGATGTGTGTTGAATATTATTTTGAAAGTGAAGGATATTATAAGGTGTAAACAAGGAACTTTATTTTTGATATGTGTTGAATATGTTTTTAAAGGAGTAATAAGGTGTATTTGTGACTTGAAATTTTATTGTATTTCTTGTATGGTGAAATATTTTTTGAGGTGAATATTTTTGTGGAGATTTTGAGATAGATTATTGCTATCTAACATAGAATTGGTAAAAGGATTTGGTTGTAAGTAAAACAGGTTTTGAAGACATATCTCCATGAAATAAAAGAGGTATGGGCACATCATCATTTGTTTGAAATATTAGAATTAATGTTGTGAAATATAAGGTGGAGTGAAAAGGATTGTTTGATAAGCATTGTTGGAAATAATTGAGTGAATTTCTATATGCTTCATTGGTGAATGTTTAGAGAACATTTGAGATAGATATTGAGGATTATTTGAGTTAGGGTTTGAGACCCACATTGTGCACTTTTTTTGAAGAAGTATGAAAACACTTGTTTAGGGTTTATGAGCAAGTTGTGTTTCATTGGTTGAATGATTGAGTAAAACTTCTTGAGCATTGGTTTTGAGTGATATTAAAAGTGAGTGTGTAAAAATTAGAAATTATATTTGTGAAAGTGATAAACTTGATGATTGAGTAGAACATATTGAGTTTTTGATAGAGTACATCATCCTCTATATATTATAGAGGTTAAAAAAATTATGGATAGAATATGTCTAAACTACTTCAAGTTAAAGGAATTACCTTAAATATTAGACAAAGCATTTGATAGCATTGTGTGCAATATTTGAGATTGATTGAGCATATTTTGTGAGCTATTTTGAGCATGTGTTAGAGTAGGTTTGAGCATATGCTAGAGCATATTTGAGCAAGTTATTGAGAGGACTTGAAGGTAGATTTGAGAAAGTCTTGGTGAAGACTTGAGAGCAGGATTGAACAAGTTCTTGAGAGGACTTGAAGGTAGATTTGAGCAAGTCTTGGTGAAGACTTGAGAGTAGGATTGAGCAATTTCTTGAGAGGACTTGAAGGTAGATTTGAGAATGTCTTGTGAGGACTTGAGAGCATATTTTATTGATTGATTTGTTCAAGCTTTGTGTTAAGGCTTGGGGCATATCTAAGCAGAGTTGATTGATTTATTTTTTCAAGTTTTGTGTTAAGGCTTGAGGATAGAAGTGAGTGCAGATTTGTGAGCAAAGATAGGGAAAATTTATAATAGAATTGGGATAGAGTTTGGTGTAGTGATACAGAGTTGAAAGCAAGCTTTGGAGGTGATAGAGTAAAGAGGACAACAATATCCAATGGACATAGATCCATTAGCCAAGGCAGTGAGGACAAAGGTCTTTAGTAGATAGAGATACACAAGCTAGAACAGTAGGGGTAGAAGTCTTCTAGAATATCACCACGTAGATAAAATGAGAAAGAATTCTCCTGTGGATAGAGATATACAAACTAGAGCAAGGAGAAATATTTCTCCTATGGAGTGTGATCCATGAACCAACTGGGAAGATAGAGTTCTTCTGTGGAGAGAGATCCACAAACCAATTGAGGAGATAGAGGTCTCCTGGATCAATTTCCATGAACCAGATAAAAGGGAAAAGAGTTATCCTATGGAGAGAGATCCACAAATTAGAACATAGAGGATTGGTGTCCCCTTTGGACAGAGGTCCATAAACATTGTAATAGGGAATTGATTCCCAAGAGATTTGTTGAGAAAATTTTAGTGGAAATATATTCTCCGTGGAGTAGCCCACATTGGGTGAACCATGTTAAATTGGTGTCTCTATTGTTTGTGATGATTTGTGCATTTCTTTGATTACTGCTATTGATATTGCCATTGATAATATTGGATAATATTTTTTGGGAAAGAAAAGTGAAATTTGGTCTTATACTGTTCACCCCCCCCTCAATATAAGCTTGTGTTCTTCATTTTTAAAGTTTTTTATTAAGTATTTTCAACCACACAAATAGAATTAGTGATCTTGCTTAAGATGTTAAAAGAAAGGAGGTGTTCAAATTGGGTTCACCAAAGATGTAGAGGGGGAAAACTTCCCTGTTGCATACAATTCTTGGTTGGATCTGCAAGAGAAGGTTGAGGTGACCATGGGGTTATGTTGTTATCTACACTTGGTTATAAAGAAGAGGAGGTAGGGTTCACCAGGAATGGTTTAAGGACTCTCTCCAAGTCCTCTGGTTTTAAATAATGTTTGATGTATTCGATTCAAGACAATATTCTATATTTGGCCTTTCTAGATCTATGTTATGAAAGATAAAGGACAATGCATAAATACATAATGAAAAAAATACAAGAGCTAACCCTAGTATGATTATTTATTTGAATGATTTTATAACCCTAGGGTTTCAAGATAGAAAACCTTTAAGCAAGGGTTCAAGAGATGATGCACAAATAGAATTAACCCTAAGTTCACACTATATGTTGTTTATCTTTCAAATACCTATAAAGCAAATAAATATATTTTGATAAAATCAGATCTAGGATTTACAAAAAAAATATAAGGCACTCAAAAAATAGCTTGAAGAATAATTGGAACACTTAACTTATCCAATGATTTATCCTTTGTCCAATGATACCAACAATTCCTGTTCCTGCAAGATAACTTGGCAAACACTTGGAAAATATAATTAGAATTAGGGGTCCTACTTAGGCCACTATACAGTAGTTCTTGGAGGCACAATAGTCAAGCCCCCTAGGTGCTTTTAGCTAACATTTGAAAAATAGAAGCAGAAATTGACCTTTGAAAGAAATCAAGCATATCAAGATACAACATAATAGAATGACTAAAAAAATATATAATGTAGCACTATGCTTTATATGTAGTCTATGATGCATATCTGAGATTCGTGATAGATATTTTCCCCCAAAAATATTCTAGGCAAAATCATGCCCCATAACAGGCAACCACGATATCGCACCAACGAAATCGCGCTCTATAGAGACCCAGGCACGATTTCGTAGAAGTGAGGTGAAACACCTCAAATTAGTACAAAACAACAAATTTTAGATGCAACAAATTAAAACATGAATGAAATATAATGAATTCACCTGATAGAGAGCGAGGAAGCAAGAAGAAGGGTTGAGACCTCCTAAATAGTTGATCTCTCCTTAAGGATCCAACACAAATCCATCAAAGTGAGCAACAAAAATCAACAATCCAATGCAGTAGAGAACAAATCAAACTTCACACTTCAGAGTTAGCTTGCTTGCAAGAGAATAAGAAATATGTAGATTAATTAGCGAGCACTAAAACACTTTTCAATAATAATCATGATATGTCGTTATCATAATTATTGTTGTGTTCTAAAAATGAATTCAAACCCTCCTTATATAGTGGATTTTAAGGTGATATGTGAAGGAAAATTGAGGAGGGCCAACGTAAAACATTCCAAAATCAAAGAATTAGAGTTTCCTCAAAGAAAAACCCTAAAATGTGAAATTATACCTCATCAAGGTCGACTGTGATTTTACGCTATGCAAAATCGCACCCTGTTAAGGGTGAGTGTGATTTCGTATAGAGATAAAAATGAATAAAGAGAAGGGAGAAGCCTAAACCTTGCCCTAGGAAAGTCTAGGGGGGTCTCCCAGGAGGATTTAGGGAATATTTCCCACTGAAGTGGGTCAATTTTCTATTTTTAAAGAAAGGATGTACCTGATTCAATCAACCATGAGTTATGACATTCACTTGAGAATACTGTAGTTAACAATAAATCCCTTAAATTTGCATTTGTGGTATTTGTTTCTACAGAAGTTCCTTCATCAAATGATCAACTATTATCAACATTTTTAGATATACAATCTCTTTTATAATTCTTTGTTTTACCGTACTTCTAGCATTTCCTTTTTTTTTTAGCAACAGATTTACCCCTAGAGATTGTTTTATTTTCTCCTGATCTATTTTTGCTTATTTCTTGAGAACAACCTCTCACAACCAAGGCATCCTTCTAATGATAATCCTTAGAATATTTTCATCTCATTTCCTCAAAAAAAAAAATTCCTACTATATTCCTCTACTTTCAATGTAGAATTCGTATTGGTGATAGCCATAACTAAGTTATCCCATGAATTAGATAATAAACAAAGTAAAGTAATACACTTTTTATCTTCATTCATTTTTACTTCAACAGAGTTTAATTGACTTACCACAGTGTTAAAAAAATTCAAACGTTTAGTTATAGAGTCACCATCATTGATCCAAATTGAATACAACTTTTTTTTATTTTTTTTTAAGCGAAAAACCCCTTGCAAAGCCGCCTTGGTCTGAGAGACCACGAACATGGGGTTCTACACCGTCAAAGTCACCCGGGAGTCGCACTCGACCCTACCCGCACCAACATTATCAATTGGATTTTGGATACCCAATTCAGCTTTTTGGTAGGGTGGAGATTTGAACCTGGGACCTCCCTTGGAGGATTGCCCTCTCCTCTCCAACTCACCTACAACACCTGGGTAAAAAACTAATTTATAGTGGAAAACACCCCTTTTGAGGTGCCACTTTCAACATATTGTACATAGGAGGAATGGAGCCTTTTCGGCCTCTACCAACACATAGGACATTCCTAACTATACCATATATCTGCAGGATGGAGACAAGGGGAATGGAACCTGGGTCGACCTCTACCAGCACCCAGGGTATTTACCACTGCACCACAACAAGCATATGAATACAACTTCTTCTAGAGAAAGAGTTTATTTACCAATTACTTTATCTAATACAAATTTTCCATCTTATCCCATAATAACTTTGTCATGGTATCTATCAATACATTCAATAATACCAAAATAGATAAGTACAATCTGATAGAACTCCTTGACTTCCTATCAATCTTCAACCAATCCTCATTTATCATTGATGTTGATTTTATTTTTAAGACTACAATCCACTAATATCTATCAACCAATAGATCTTCCATCTTGAGTTTCCATAACTCAAAATTCTATCTTAAATTTTTCAATCTCTGCCCATGTGTTTCCCATCATTTTCCTTTGGCCAGATTCTTTTGCATATGGATACCACTCAAGAATTAATTTATCATAGGGTTAGAACCCTTACTCTTCGAAAAAAACTAAAAAACCTAGCTCTAGTACCAAATGAAGATCAAAAGGCTTCAATAAACTAAATCTAGAAAAACAATAAATACAAAATCAAAGGAAAAAATGAAGAAGATAACATATACACACAATACAATATTTCACCTAGGAAACCCTTACAAAAAAATCCAATAGAGTAATATCTCCTTATTGTATAGAATTAACCATCTCCAATACAATAATGTTCATATCTCATCTCTCTTCAAACCTTGATGCAAGTGCAATTATATAACAACACAAGAACGAATTTTATAATACCATGGGCGAAAAACCATGGATTCAAATAATTAACCCTCTACAATCCGCATTGGTATAAAATAGCTTAAGAAACCCTAAAATTTTGCATGGGGAGTATTCAGTACCTTTTAGAGTTAAGCACACCATAATAATATGGAAAATATTCAACATATTTCCAACATACAACACTCTATATCACTCATTTTTCTTTGTCTTGTTTTGAAGTATTTATTGTGCTCTTATTGTTAGAATAAATGATGGATTATTGTTAGTTAGGTCTAAGCAAATAATTTTTTTTTTTAAATATTTTTTTAGACCCCTATAGAGTTAGGATAAGCTTCGTTAGGTCTTTTTATTAAGGAATTGATTCCCAACTCTTAATAAATCAAGAACCACAATACCTATAAAATGATTACCTTTGTTTTTGGTAAGTTAACAACCTTCATTAAGATATCATTAATTAATTATTTGGTTTTGATATTATTTTTATATATGTAAAAGGTTTAATAAAGTGATAATATAATCATCAATGTTGTCTATTTATTCCAAATTTACAATCACCATGAATTCTTTGTCATGGTTGAGATGTTACACAATTATTTGATGCTAGGAAATTATATGCTTGATTTCAACATGGTAAGATTTAAAACCTACAAACCATATTAACCATGGTAAGCTATCCTTAAAATTTTAGGGTAATCAAAGTATGGATGTTCAGTTATGGGTAAAACAATCGATGTAACTTTGGCTAAAAAAGTTGCATCCCTAGGAGCGACCCTAACGGTTGTACCTATCCTCACGACTATCTTTGTTGGCTATAATGGCATGAAATTTAATGGGCACCTACTAAAGGTTATCAAGAAGATACAAGCTATGGGAAAAATTGCTAGGGTGACTCCAGTTGACCTTAAATGGATTCATACCCTTGGGTGTGACCCTAATTATTGTACCTATCCTTGTGACTACCTCTGTGTGATCCAAATAGAGTTTTGTCTTATTATGAGGTTTCCTTTGGTGTTTTTGGAGCTCCTATCCATATTGGATCACCTTCTAAGCCTACAATGGAAAGTAGTGTATAAAAAAAAATGGAATTTCAACAAAAACATGATGGATTCCATGGTAATTGATGGTAAAATTGAGGGCTTGAGTGGAAAGTCCTCTAGAGTGATTTCTATAGAGTCAGGGTATGTGACTGAGTGATTCCTAAAGATGGAATAAATGACAACCTATTTATAAAATTTTCCAAGGTTAGGGGGGCTAAGGTGTCCTATGAGGCATCCCCTAAGGTGGCATGATGTGCCATACCTCATAAATGAGTTTGTGTGAGATAAGTCCTCACCCATCCACATGCAATAAATGGGAATGGATGAGTCATTCCTCATAAATGCATGTGACATAAAATTCTTCTCCTCAGTAAGGTATAGTATAGGATGACTCATCCATGTCATCAATGCCTTGAATGCCTTCATGTAAAATATCTTCCAAAGTAATTTATGAAATTGAATGTGTATAGAAATATGTTGGGATCAGGGGTCAATGTTGATCATGGTTAGGTTGATCATGGATTTAGTTGAGGTCAAGAGGGTGATGTGGAGGCTAGTCTATTCAAAGACTATATTAGGTGAGGTGGTCATGGGTTAGTTTGACCATGGGTTTAGGTTTGACTATGATGTGGAGTTTGACCAAGGTTAGGCTAGGGTGAGCTAGGCTTAGGTGGTAGGTAGACTAGTCAAAGTATATACTAGATGAGGTGTCCCTAATTTAAGCTAGAGGAGTGATCATATGGTGACCAGGGGATAAGCATAGGAGAGGGTTTAAGTTAATGAATAATATATTTAGGCCAATTATGTAAAATTAAAGGTATTGTGCAAATTAATCAACCTTGAGCATGGAATTATGAACAATGTGAGATTTTTAGGTGTCTACATTTACCTCTTATTGTATTGCATTGTGTGAAAATACAATGCAATGTAAAAACTTATGACACCAAATTGGTGGTTGATTGCAAGAGAGGTGAAATAATTATGGATGATTGTGGTTAATGATGGCTTTTATTGTGCCATGATGACTGTTTGAGGTAGAATATGTAATATTATCTCACTTCATGATCAATGTAATATACCCCAATTGTGGAAGTGATGAGTACCTTGAAACTTTACATTTAATAGATTGTTGAGCTTAATTTGATTTGGTAAACTATCTAGTGATTTGTAGGTATTCTCATGATGCTTCTATCAAAAGTGGTCTTACTCCTTCAGCCTCAATGAATGAAATTCATGATTAGCCATACAGTCACAGGTATATGGCATACCAAATGTTTGTTTTAAATTGGAAATTTAATTGAGAGTTTGGTTTTTGCAAATTTTCAGAGTTTTGTTGATTCTTTTTATTTTTGGGGGATGTTTGATGTTTTTAGTTTCTTGAATTTTGATGTTTTTGATTATTTTTATTTTTTGCAATTTTTGATGTTTTTAATTATTATTTTTTTGTTATTTTGGATGGATGGATGTATGTGAGTATATAGATATTATGTGTTGGATGATATGGATGTGTTATGCTTATGTAATGAATGATGAGTTGTCTATTGATTTACATGATTTAGACTCACATGTGTCATGTAATCAAATTTTTGGATGTGCACATTTGAGTGAAACCATCTCAAATAATTTTGATTAATCAATGACATGTTAACAATCACATAGATATATTAACAAATATGATGTAAGCTAACATGCAATATGTATGATGAATGTAAAACTAACAATAGATAGGTAGGCTATGCGAATGATAATGTAGCATGAACCTAATGACTATGCATAATGAGGATGACACCATGGTAAGTAAACAATGGACTAATGCTATGAATATAACACTATTTTTTGATAGAACTAGACATTATGATATTTATTTTGGCTTCTCAAGCATTTTGGACATTAGAAGAATTTATAGAAAGTTAAACACCTTAGTTTGAGAAATCAAACTCATCTATTATCCAGTCAATATCCTATTGAAATCATTGACCATCCTAGATGAGGTTATGTGTATCATAAACCAGTGTGTGCACAATGATGTTCATTTATCCATTTTGAGTGAGGTTGGACTAAACTATTGTAAACTTAGCCAATTAAAGCTAGCTCATCTATAAGTGTACATTGGTCTGTACAAAAGAAGGTCACTAATGTGATGAACATGTTGTCACTCAGAAGGCATACTCCACTACAAGACATGGGTTTATAGCCCCATGATCTATCAATGTTGCTCCACTGCTAGCTAGGCATCTATAACCCCGATGGAGATATCTGAAGTACTTAAGGATATCAAGGATTAAAGTTTTTTGGTAGTGCTTTTTATTTGGACTTGCTTTTTTATTTTTCTTTTGTACCTTTGGTGCTCTTTTTTCTTTACTTTCTTTTCTCTCTCTTTTTTGTAGCTTATCATTTTGTATATATTCAAGGTTGGATCATGTGAATGATAGGATGAGCCAGGTGAATTTAGCTTTGGTAGCCAGTGTACTCAAGGTGTCATCTTCTCTAAGCTCAAAATTTGTTTTAATGTGTGAGCTATGATTGGTTCAATATATAATTCAAGTCAATCAAGGGAATTCTAAAATTGCTTTTAGGACTTGATGACTTTCAAAAAAGGTTGATTGGAGCAACTTGGAATGGTTTAATAATAGAAGAGTCATCCATTACCAAGTAATCAAAGAATTGGATTAAACAAGACACCATAATAGTTGCGCTAACTAGTGTGTGTATTTTTTTTCTTTTGTGTTTTTTATTAGCATATGTGCAAGTTCAGGATTCCATATATGCAAACTAGTTGTAACATGATGTGAGACATGCCAACATAATGATATTCATAACAAATTGATACTATAGAATGCATCTAATGGTGCATGAACATATGCGATTGATATGTCATTTACTAAGGAAAACCAAATAATGTTGAATAATGGATGTACATGCATCCAAAGGTTTGACTAAGAAGCATTAGGAGATTTATTGAAAAATGTATGAATGTAAATGATTGTTGTGAATACCAATGTTTAGAAGCATCAATATAAATAATAAATAATAAGTGCAACAAATGATAAGCGTTCATGTTTGTACAGAAGAAATAAGATCAATTAAAAGGTATGTAGCCAATCATGCATGACTATACAACATTAACATCGATCCAAGTGAGGTAGATTTGGAGGAAAATAAAGCAGAGGATAAAAAGAATATAATAGAAAATGAGAAATGAAATGCAAGATATGTCATCGATAAATGGTTTTGGTTTTTTTTATTTTTATTATTGTTTTTATTGTTTTATTATTTTTTGTGTGTTTTGTATTTTTTCTATTTTTGATATTGAATGTACAAGGATATGATAATCTTGGTTGATTATATCAGGCATAGAATGCACAAATATGGATGATGTTGAGAGGTTTGAGTTCCTCTATCCCTTTGATATTTTCTTAGGGATCACAAATGTAACGAAAAGAACTAAACAATAAAATGAATGTAATACAGAGAAACGAGAATTGCCAAAATTATTTTCTTTATTGATTTTGATACAATCGTTACAAATGGATTTTGGATTGCCCCAAATGTGTCTAGGATAATGCTACAATGCTATCTCTCTGTATTGATACAAATGAATAGTGATTTGATAGAATGGGGGTTTCCCAAATCTTTGCAGGGGCTTGTTCTCTTCATTCTTTCAACTACAGTCCAAGGTGAGTGCGCTTTGGTATCCGGCAAGGGACCACTTCAGCTTCAATATATTCTCCAAAGTACCTGTCACCTGCACACATTCAAACTAGAAAAGGGATTAGTAGCACCTGTATATTTGATCAATAAAACCAATGCTATGCATAAAATCCTAAGCAAGTAATCATATGAAACAAGTGATAGAAGCATTTAAAAGATAAAGCTTTGCTAACAAATGAATTATTTTTACTGATCTCTGATGTGCGTGTGGTTTTGGTGCTCGAGACTGTGGAACCATGGATGCACGATGGTGGACTAGAAACCACAGACTTGTAATTATGAAACCATGGATGTGCATTTTTAATTGTGGAACTACGAACGAGAAGTTTTATTTGAAAAATAGATTACCTCGAGATTCGAACCATCAGTACAAAATGATGCTCGTGCTCACGATTTCTTGTTGGATCTGGATCGATTTCGGTAGATTTTCAGTATGCAAATTCAGCTCCCTTTTCTTGGTGGAAACATGGTGCCTTTATAGGCCTCTTGGGGTTTTGGAGGGAAATGAGAGGTGGTAAGCCCAACTTACCAAGTGGTAAATCTGGACTGCCAGATGGAAGGGGCAATTACAGTGAGTCACCTAGTGTGCCTCACTTAACTGGGGTGATGTGGCTGCAAGTGGAGTGGAATGTGGGATCCTGTCCTATGTGAAGGGACAAGGAAGACAAAATGGATGAGATGTGGCATGGGTGTTGGGAATCTATCCCATGTGCAAAGACAGGGGGACAAGAGTGGGTGAGATGTGGCAAAGATGTTGGGTGAAGTATCCAGGACACACGTCCAATGGGCAACTAGGGTATCCTAGGGTAATTTTCCAAATTTAATAAATTTGGAAAATAGGATAATGTGCAGGATTTTATATCCCTAAGTTAGCACTTAGGCATATAATTTAATTATGCAGCATTTGGTGGTGGGATGGTAAATGTGACTTTGAAGGTGTTGGATTTTGGTGTCTACAGTTGCCCCTTTTTGTACTGTGTTGTGTACAACACAATGCGGTGCAAAAACTAATGACACTCAACTTTTATTTGATGAATGGACTCAACTCTCTTTGGTGTGGCAGACTGAATGATTATTGTAAAATAAAATTTTAATTGTGTGCTTACCCCCTCAATTGGTGTGTGGGTAATGAATGAGACCCAATAGCCAATTGAAAGTGTATTTTTTTTGTTGCCCCAAGTTACGGTGGCCTCTGTTTTGCAGATTATATTTTGGTTTGTTGACATGCAAGTAATGAAGTAAAGGAACCAATCACCCTAGGTGCTTGTCCTAGTGACTGTTAGCAATTCCATTATGCAATTTGATGTAGTTGTAATTTATCGTGTTTTGTAACCTCACGGAGTAGGCGTCATTTCTACCTTGGAATTTTTGCATTGAACATCGGTCTGAAAGTTTGGAGCATATATGTTTTATGTGTTTTTTGTTTTAGCATTGCGTTATCGCGGTTGTGCATTTTTGAAATCGCGGGTCTGCGATTTCAACGCGTTAACCGTGGGTCTACGGTTTCAACGTGTTAATCGCGGGTCTATGTTTTAGTCCACAAACTGCGGGTTTGCATTTTTATGCGCCTTGGAAAATGTGGGTGCATGTTTTTCACCACAAATTGCAGCTATAAATAGACTTGATGCCTAGTCATCATTCACTTGTTTTCCAGTTGTCATTAGTAGTTGAGCTTGATGAGTGAGATGGAGATGGGAGAAGGCATCGATGGCGGTGGTGACATTGGTGGTGGCTCGGCTGGAGCAGAAGGTGGCATCCACTATGCCAAGGTTGGTGGTCTTTCCTTTAGTTTAGGCTTCATTTATTTGTTGTTGTTTTTTTTTGTTGTTGTTGTTTTTATGTTTTTGTTGTGTTGTTTTTTTTTTGTAACTAAGTGGGGTTGGTAATGAATATATTTTATTTTCTTTTGTTTTTTTTTTGTTTTTGCCTGTCGATTTATGATCACCTAGGGGTAGGTGAAAGTTTTTTTTGTTTTTATTTTTGTTTTTGTTATTTGTTGTTTTATTTTTATTTTTTGTTTTGTCTATTGATTTTTGATCACCTAGGGGTAGGTGAAAAATGTTTTTTTTTTGTTGTTTGTTGTTTGTTGTTTGTTGTTTGTTGTTTGTTTTTTGTTTGTTTTGTTTGTTTTTTTTGTTTTGTCTATTAATTTTTTATCACCTAGGGGTAGGTGAAAAATGTTTTTTTTGTATATTGCTTGTTTTTGTTTTTTTTTTGCCTGTTGATTTTTGATCACCTAATGGTAGGTGAAAGTTTTTTTTTTGTTAATGCTTTTAATGTTTGTTTTCTTTCCAGGTGAAGCTCTTGGATGCTCGGCATAGATGGTTGAGGAATATTTAGAAAGTGTAGAAGGCACTTTTTGATGATGATTGGACCTTTCTGGAGATCATTGGTCTTGATGGTTGCGGGTGGTTGGGAACCTTTCGAGTTGATGAGGATCTGCTCTTCGTGTTCGTTGAGCATTGGGATCCAAACAAGGGTACTTTTTAGCTTCCTACGGGGGAGATCACTATCACTCTTGATGACATTTACCATATTTTATGTGTTACTATAGAGGGTCCTATCGTTCGAGTTGGCCTCGACAAGAAGGAGGTGTTGTACCCTATTTTTGGTGAGCTCTAGGATGTAGACTATAGCAGGGGTGGTATTGCATATTTGAATTTATTTAGGGTTGGCAGTCTAGGAGTAGTTCCTAATTTATTGATGTATATATTATGTAACATGTTGTTGCCCAATTCCATGGGATCGAGGATCCCGTGGAACCAAGTGCCTATTGTGCTGGGGTTGATGATTGATCCTCGATGGTTGGCTTGGGCTCCCACTCTTCTATGTCATATTTATAGCGAGTTGTATGAAGTGAAGAGGTGGGGGTGAAAGGGCCTCAATTGTAGCTTGGTGCTCCAGATCTGGTCTTGGGAGCATATCATTGTTGGATGACCAGTTGGTCTACCTTGTGCTTGTGATTCTACCTCTCCTCATGTGTACAAGTGGCTTCCTAACAAGGATCTCAGTCGGTCAATAGTGGGGGCATCAAAGTACATATATATTATCATCTCATTGACTAAGGATTTTATGAGTTGACACTTGTGGACGGGTTTGGATTGGGTGACTGATGTGGTAGAGCTTCGATGTATCAGGCGAGGTCGATGGGTCGTTGGTGCTCATCTCAGGGAGATGGAATACCTTCAGTTTAGTCGGGTGCAACATCAGTTCGATTTGGTCTAGTGTGTGCCTGATGCACTTGTGACCTATAGGCAATGGGGATATGAGTTGGGGTTACCTGTTGCTCCTAATTTTTGGAGGTTTTATGACCCTATCGATGATTTTGACCTTGAGTTTCATGACGTGGATGATGTGGGTACCACACCCGAGTATGATGCATAAACAATACAAAATGCATCTTCATAAGAAGCAATACAAAGTCCAAATTTTATAGTGGCAGCCTCCTCAAGAGCGGGAAATCCAAGTAGGTGCTTTCAACTCCAATCATTCTCCCCTTCTTTTTCCTTGAAATACAAAAATTAGTAATTTTTTTTAGATATATAAAAAAAATCTTTTTAAATTAAAAAAATAAACAATTTTTTTTTAATGTTTTTGGTTTGTGTTTTAAAATATATATATATACATATAAAAAAAGTTTTTTTTTTAAATCTCATAAAAAATCTAATAAGAAAAAATAAATTAATAGGGTACATCCCCTTTTGGACTGCGTTAGGCCATCCTACGCAGGACTTGTGCAGACCTGTGCAAGCGTTGTGCAAGCCTGTGTAGACCTGTGCAAGCCTGCGCAGGCTTGCATAGGACCTGTGCAGGCCTAAAACAGCCTATGCAGGTCTTGCGTAGATTTTAGCCTGTGTAGACCCAACGTCGGCCTGATGTCGGCTTGCAATGTCGGTCGGACGTCGGCCTGCGTAGGTCCTGTGCCAAAAAAACATTTAAAAAAAAAGTAATTTAAAAATAAAAAATTTAGGTCCGAGGTGTAGACCAATTGGTTCATCCAAACCCCATAAGGGAGGCGGAGGTCCAAGGTTCAAATCTCGGGCCTCACCGGACTGAATGCTTGTCCCTTTCCTGGTGCTTTTAGCAGCGTAAAAGGTTTAAAATGATTGTGGCATGGTGGTTATAGGGGCGGACTGCATGAAGATCTATGTGGCGGCTTCTAGGGCGGACAATGCAGAATACTGTGGTGGCCATAAAAGTTGGACAGCCTACCTAGATTCGTGACGGCTATCGATTCCACCATGTAAATTCAAAAAAATAAAAATAAAAAATTTAAATTAAAAAAAACATTAAAAACTTAAAAATAAAACAAATCAAATAAAAAAGGGGTGCACATCTCATTTAAAAAAAAAAACACACATTAAAAAAAATTTCAAAAAATTAAAACTTAAAAAAAAAAAAAAATTCAAAATACTGAAAATAAAAATAAAAATTTGCTTAAAAATTTAGAAAAATAATACAAAAACTTCAAAAAAGACTTAAAAAAAATTCAAAAAAAAAAAACAAAACATAAAAATTCAAAAACTTAAAACACGAAAATATTCAAAAAAAAAAAAAAAAATAAATAAACAAAATTCAACAAAAACAAAAATTTCAACTTAGAAATGAAAATTCAAAAATTTGACAAAAAAAAAAAAAAATCAACTTAGAAATAAAAATTCACAAACAAAAAAAAAAAATCAACTTAGAAAATATTAAAAAATAAACAAAGTTCAAAAATTTCAACAACAAAAACACAAAATAACATAACGAACTTTGCATTTTCATCTTACAAAAATTTTAGACATAATACTTCTTTGCATTGCATTTTGCATCCCTAACTTTCATTTTGCATTTTATAAAAGCATTTGCATTATACTAAGCATTAAAAACAAAAACAAAAAAAATCAAAATAAACAAAATACAACAAAAAAAAAATGTTAAAAAAAAAATTATCAAAACAAATTATCAAAAACTAAGTCAACTTTACATTTTTGTGTTTGGTGTGTTTATTTATTGTATTTTTAGGCATCCAAAATCGAATTGCATCCTAGAGTGCATTGTATCTTGCTTTACAAAAACAATAGAAAACAAAAATCTTCACACACTTGCATGTTTCATAATAACATTGGTAGGTTGGATTTAATCACCAACCTCCAATTCAAACCGGTGACGTTGGAATTCATCTCCTTCCACCGGCTTGCCCCCTAGATATCCTTAGACAGAATAGGGAACTCCTTAATTTGGTATAGGTCACTTTTGTTCAAGTTGTCTCCCACTGTTGGAACGATTGTTGAATCATAGTGGAAGAGCTAGGTGAACCCCCCACTGGGATTTAAGCAATGTACCCTAGACTATTTTGAGAAATCATGCTTGGCACTAGTGTTCCTAATCACCATCTTAATCGAGTTCCTTTATTCTAATCCAAAAAAAAATTCTTCAAAATTCCAACAACATCAAAACACACTGAAACTCAAAACAAAAAAATAAAACAAAAACCTCAAAATTACAAAAAAATCAAAAACTTCAAAAATCCAAAAACAATCAAAAAATCAAACATCGAAAACAAAATTTGAAAAAAACTTAGAAAACATTGTTTGTTTATTTGATTTGTGTGTTATTAATTTGTATTTCCATCACATTTTCACACACATACCTTCACATTCGCCACCCCATTTCACCTAACCACATTCCACATTCATATAAAAAAAAATCAAATCAAATGCTCCAAAGGAACAAAACCCCTTTGGTCAATTCAAATCAAAAGGCTCCAAAGGAACCAAACCCCTTTGGTCAAATCAAATCAAAATTCTCCAAAGGAACCAAACCCCTTTGGTCAAATTAAATCAAAAGGCTCCAAAGGAACAAAACCCCTTTGGTCAATTCAAATCAAAAGGCTCCAAAGGGGACACCCCTTTGGTCAAATCAATCAAAATGCTCCAAGGGGGAATACCCTTTGGTCAATACAATTCAAAACGCTCCAAAGGGGACACCCCTTTGGTCAAATCAAAAAGCACCAAAAAAAACCCCAAAAATTTATTTCAAAATGCTCCAAGGGGGACACCCCTTTGGTCAATTCAAATCAAAAGGCTCCAAAGGAACAAAACCTCTTTGGTCAAATCAAATCAAAAGCCTCCAAAGGAACAAAACCCCTTTGGTCAAATTCAATCAAAAAGCTCCAAAGGGGATACCCTTTGGTCAATTCAATTCAAAATGCTCCAAAGGGGACCACCCTTTGGTCAAATCAATTCAAAAGGTCCCAAAGGAACCTAACCCCTTTGGTCAAATCTCATTTCAAAATGCTCCAAGGGAGGCACTCCTTTGGTCAATTTCCATTCAAAAGGCTCCAAGGGAACCAACACTCCTTTGGTCACATGAAATTCAAAAAGCTCCAAAGGAACCAAACCCCTTTGGTCACATTTCATCTCAAAAACATCAAAAGACAAAAAAAAAACAATAATAAATATAAAACACAAAAATATTTTCATACACATTGTATTTTTAATAAATCACTTTCACAATCTATCTTCCATTGCATTCACACATTCCAACTTTCATAGCATTTGCACATTCATACCATTCATATTGATTAAAATCAAGAATAATTGATAGTGCACTATGTCTTGTTGCCTTAATCAGGGGCACCTCACATCGAACATCACCAAAACCATCAACATAATAATCCATTGCTTAAGAAAAATCCTAGGGGTTTTCGGTCACTCAACCACTCCTAGTGTTTTAAGCAACCTTAAAAAAATATGTCGAATTATTTTAGGACCATTGCACATATATACACTAAGTAAATCTTGAGTATTGGGAATTGATCTCAAAAACATTCTCGAACCAAACACAATTTCACATCTTAAAAACATCTTGTGTCAAATAGGGATAACACCATACTTGGTAGGAACCTTGAGGTGAAAAGGGTCATCCTTGCTTGTCCCATTATGCAACATAGTCCATGAAAATAGTGGTTTTCACTACTATCATAGTTGCTTCAAATTCAAAATATAGAGTAGTAAGGATAGGGTACAATTCTCATCACACTTAGGTTGAGAATATGATTCCCCAAAGCTCTAAATATTTTACATCACACACCATTGATTAATTGGGTTGTAAGGATCGTACTACATTTCTAGTTAGACGGTTAAGTAGTCATCCCCAAAATTCAAGAAATCAAAAACAAAAATCATGGACTATGGAGTTAGCCTCCACCGGAGCTATAGATGCTTGACTGGAAGTGGAGTACGCTCATGCGTGGTGACATGTCTCTTTTAAAGAGACCTCTGACCGCTCATATCGACAAGCTAGCTTCTTGGTTTCCAACCATAACAGGTTTACCCAATTTACTCAAGATGAGTTAATGAACTCAATTGCACACACACTAGTTCTTGATTGTCTCGGGTCATTACCATGCTCTTGATTCGGTAAATGAATTCATTGCACACACATTTGGTCCTAGAAGAATTAGGCAGTTTTAGTGAGTTTGTTTGATATCACTAGGATGTTTGAGTCTTTGTAAAACAACTCTAGATACTTTATCCCTAAGGACAAGAAAATCATAAGCAAGCCTCCATTCCATACCACCATCACATAGTCACAAATATCATTATCCATTTCATCCATGTGGTCATACCAGTAGTATCATATTGGTACCCCTGATTAAGCAATAAAGGCAAAGTTTGCTAAATAATGGTTCAAAAACCTCTTTGAAAAACGATCAATAAAGCAACACCATTCATTCAAACGGTTCAAAATCTCTTTGAACAACGATCAATAAAGCAACACCATTCATTCAAACAGTTTAAAATCTCTTTGAACAATTATTAATAAAGCAACACCATTCATTCAAATGGTTCAAAATCTCTTTGAACAATGATCAATAAAGCAATACCATTCATTCAAACAATTTAAAATATATTTGAACAATTATTAATAAAGAAACACCATTCATTCAAATGGTTCAAAATCTCTTTGAACAATGATTAATAAAGCAACACCCTTCATTCATTTGCATTCATTCATAACATGTACAAAAAACAATTTGAATAATCAATCATTACACATATACATAAACAATCACAAAACAACTTGGGGGGTTCAAGGTCTCACACCTTCCCCATCAATCACATCAAACAACCAATCAAACAACTTGGGGGGATTCAAGGTCTCACACCTACCCCAACAATCACATTAAACATTCACATTTCAAATAATAAAATTCAAAAAGCTCCAAAGGAATCAAAACTCCTTTGGTCACATTCAATTCAAAAATCTCCAAAGGAATCAAACTCTTTTGGTCACATTCAATCTAAAAATCTCCAAAGGAATCAACCCCTTTTGGTCCCATTCAATCCAAAAAAAAAAAACACCAAAGGAATCAACCCCTTTGGTCACATTCAATTCAAAAAGGCTCCAAAGGAATCAAGCCCCTTTGGTCACATTCAATTCAAAAAGCTCCAAAGGAATCAACCCCTTTGGTCACATTCAATTCAAAAGGCTCCAAAGGAATCAACCCCTTTGGTCACATTCAATTCAAACACCGTGCATCTTTTGTCATACAAAAACATAAAACACCAAAAACATTTCCATGAATCTTTTGTCATACAAAAACATAAAACATCAAAAACATTTCCATGAATCTTTTGTCTTACAAAAACATAAAACACCAAAAATATTTCCATGCATATTTTGTCATACAAAAACATAAAACACCAAAAATATTTCCATGAATCTTTTGTCTTACAAAAACATAAAACACCAAAAACATTTCCATGCATCTTTTGTCATACAAAAACATAAAACATCAAAAATATTTCCATGCATCTTTTGTCATACAAAAACATAAAACATCAAAAACATTTCCATGCATCTTTTGTCTTACAAAAAAAAACACAAAAAAAAAAAACAAACAAACAAAAAAAAACAAAAAAAAATCCAAAGATATCTCAATTCCTTTGGTCAAAAACAAATTCAACAGGCTCTTGAAATAATAGAAGTGTTCTCATCTCAACTCCCTAAGAAGGCCATGAGGCTGGACTGCTCCAAGGGATAGAGGTGTACATTTCCTTCTTCCACTTAGCCTCAAGTGATCCTCGTATACAGTAACTTATCCTATATACCTAGCGGTTGCAGCGACTAGCAATCCATGCAATCCGGTAGGATGGATAAGTTACCATAAGGCCCTTGAAAAGTGATTCACCTCATGTAATAAATGAATTGTTGTCATCTCAATTCCCTAAGAAAGCCAAATGACTGGACTGCTCCAAGGGATAGAAGTGCACAATTATCAACAATGGTCGAAATCACAGTTGAAACAAAAACAAAAACATCCATCTCATCAAACCATTATCATTTGTTTCATCGCTTTCATCATTTCATATCTTCTCCATCGACTCATCACTTGAAGGGAAAGACAAAATCAACAAATTCAGTTTCATAATCAAAGTCAACACTCAAAACACTCAATCATGCAAATTACGCTCATTAAAATGAGCATCTTTTCCATGATTGGGGAAACACAAGTTGATTTTTATTTGTGACCATCTTACAAAACTCCCCTTCAAATGCAAATGGCTACAAAAACATTGTAAAACCCTCAAAATCATCATCTTACATCAGCATCATCACGAGTGAACCTTGTATCTAGTAATTTACCCTAGAAACCTGGTGGTTGCAATGATTGGAAATCCATGCAATTCGGTAGGATGGATAAATTACCATAAGGACACTTATTCAAAATCATTTCACATCATCATGTTTGAAATTAAATCAGGTTGATCCTTCAATTTTTGAGTGACTTGCGTTCAAGCAGATTTGTCCAAGGTTGTCATTGACGCCTACTCCATGGGGTTACAAAACATGGAAAATTTATACTTCATCATTTTGCATTAAGGAATTGCTAACAATCACTAGGACAACGAGCTCCTAGGGTGATTGGTTCCTTTACTTCATCATCTTGCATGTCAATCAAACCAAAAGGGAAATTTGCAACAACACAGGTCCACCCCAAACTTGGGGCATCCAACTTGATCTTGATTTTCAACATTTGCATACATCAAATCATTCATTTTTACAAACATCATCACATCATTTAGTGAACCTTGTATCTAGTGGATTACCCTATACACCTAGTGGTTTAACGACTAGCAATCCATGCAATCCAGTCGGATGGGTAGCTCACCATAAGGAAACTCATTCAAACATTCAACACCAAATCACTATGGCATTAAATCAGCTAGGTCCCTAAATATTTGAGCTTATATGTGTTCAAAACATATTTGCACAAGGTTATCCTTCAACCCCTTTCATTGGGTCAAAAGCGAAAACAACCAAAAATAATTTGGTAATAATAAAAAATCACTCAAGTATCAAATTCCCGAACGACTGGTTCCTTGAACCCATCATTTGGAAGGAATTGCTAAAGTCACAGTGGAACAAGAACTCCAAATGTGGTTGAAGATTTTACCACATTTTACAAAAAAATTGCAAGAACACAAATAATCCCAAACTTGGGGTATCAAGTTGGTCAAAATGACATACATTTGCATCAAATCCACATCATTCAATCAACCACCTCCTTTCATCATCCACATTTGGTCAATTGGCTCATGGGTTTCATCCTTTACCCATTCGCCAATTGAGGGGGTAAGCAAACAAATCAAAAATTTCAAAAAAGGTCATTCATTCCTTGCATTGAGAAGATTTGAGTCCATTCCTCCATCAAATAAAACCATGTGTCTTTTGTTTTTGCACCACATTGTGTTTCACACAACATAGTACAAAAAGGGGCATCTATAGACACCAAAATCTAGGCATTTGCATTACACATCATAATTCTGCATAATAATATATGCCTAAGTCTAAACTTAGGCATATAATTCCTACACATTATTCATTGACATTGCACATCACAATTCTGCATAATAATATATGCCTAAGTCTAAACTTAGGCATATAATTCATGCACATTATTCATCCACATTGCACATTTCAGTTTTGCATAACATTATGTGCCTAAGTTTTGACTTAGGCATAAAATCCTGCACATAATTATATTTTCTAGATTTTATTAAATCTGGAAAATATCCTCCTAGGATACCCTCTCTCCTCACTTGACATGTGTCTTGGCCATATCACCATCACTCCTTTGCCACCTCTCATACACCCTTGTTCCCTTTGTCCCTTCACATGGGGTAACCCTCCACATTTCACTCCACTTGCACCTACCCACTTGACACATCTCACACCTCACTCACACTTCACTCCACTTCCACCTACCCACTTGCCACATCTCACACCTCACTCCACACTTCACTCCACTTCCACCTACCCACTTGCCACATCTCACACCTCACTCCACACATCACTCCACTTCCAACTACCCACTTGCCACATCTCCTTAGTTAAGTGAGACACTTCTAGTGACTCACTGCAACTACCTAATATAGGTGGCTACCCAGTCCCTGCCACTTGGCAGCCCTGGCTTGCCACCTGTCCTTCCCTCCAAAACCCTCAAAGACCTATAAAGGCACCATCACATGACCAATAGAAAAAAGGAAGAAGGAGGAAAATGCTAATGTTATGCTGCTCATATTATGCTATGTAAGCCATATTCATTATTCATCTTCTTCTATATTCATTTTACATTAGTCATTTTCATTGTATTTACATTTATCATATTCATTGTGATAGGTGCTACTAAACCCTTGTCCGTTTGCATGTGTGCAGATTCCAGGTTCAAGATTCAACAAGCTCAAGGTCATCATGGTGGTCACGACAAACCCACCTCCCACATTGTTGTAGCATGAAGAGACGAAGACACCATATGTTTGATTTGTAAAAGGGATTTCCCCCTTTGGACATCTTATTGTAAAATGCACCCTCAAAGGGTCAATTTGTATCCCAAGGGACCACTTTCCCGAATATAATACAATGTTTCATATTTATTGCAATGGTGTTCTTATTAATCGTGATCACCAATTTGTATACATAAAGAAGAACACCATTGCAATAAAGATGAAACATTGTATTATATTCGGGAAAGTGGTCCCTTGGGATACAAATTGACCCTTTGAGGGTGCATTTTACAATAAGATGTCCAAAGGGGGAAATCCCTTTTACAAATCAAACATATGGTGTCTTCGTCTCTTCATGCTACAACAATGTGGAAGGTGGGTTTTTTGTGACCACCGTGATGACCTTGAGCTTGTTGAATCATAAACCTGGAATCTGCATACATGTAAACGGATAAGGATTTAGTAGCACCTGACATAATAAATATGATAAATATAAATACAATGAAAATGACTAATGTAAAATGAATATAGAAGAAGATGAATAATGAATATAGTTTACATAGCATAATCCGAGTAGCATAATATTAGAATTTTCCTCCTTTTTACTTTTTTTTATTGGTCATGTGATGGTGCCTTTATAGGTCTTTGAGGATTTTTGAGGGAAGGATAGGTGGAAAGACAAGGCTGCCAAGTGGCAGGGACTGGGTAGCCACCTATCTTGGGTAGTTACAGTGAGTCACTAGAAGTGTCTCACTTAACTAGAGAGATGTGGCAAGTGGGTAGTTGGAAGTATAATGATGTGTGAAGTGAGGTGTGAGATATGGCAAGTGGGTAGGTGGAAGTGGAGTGAAGTGTGGAGTGAGGTGTGAGATGTGGCAAGTGGGTAGGTGGAAGTGGAGTGAAGTGTGGAGTGAGGTGTGATATGTGGCAAGTGGGTAGGTGCAAGTGGAGTGAAATATGAAGGGTTGCTCCATGTGAAGGGACAAAGGGGACAAGGGTGTATGAGAGGTGGCAAAGGAGTGATGGTGATGTGGCCAGGACACATGTCAAGTGAGGAGAGAGGGTATCTTAGGAGGATATTTTCCAGATTTAATAAAATCTAGAAAATATAATTATGTGCAGGATTTTATGCCTAAGTCAAAACTTAGGCACATAATGTTATGCAGAAATGAAATGTGCAATGTGGATGAATAATGTGCATGAATTATATGCCTAAGTTTAGACTTAGGCATATATTATTATGCATAATTGTGATGTGCAATGACAATAAATAATGTGCAAGAATTATATGCCTAAGTTTAGACTTAGGCATATATTATTATGTAGAATTATGATGTGTAATGCAAATGCCTAGATTTTGGTGTCTACAACAAAATCCCCAAGATGTAAAATTAGGTTGATTATAAGGAGGATTAACTCTCCCTAGTCATGAAAGAGATTTAAAACACCTATTCTAATAAAAAAAAATTGACCAAAGGGTTTTGGTGCCTTTTCTAAGAGATTTTAAAAGAATTTTAGTTTTTTGGAAACCTCACCAAATGAATGGTGCCTTTGATCATAGATTCTAAGTTGATTATTTTATTGAAAGAGAAATTTATTGTGCACTTGAAGTGGTAAATGATTGTTTATTTTGTGAAGGGAATCTTGATTGCACACTTGAAAAGGTACATGATTATTGATTTTGTGAATCGAAATTTGATTGTGTACTTGAAGAGGCACACAATTATTTGCTTGATCTAATTGACCCAATTATTTTAATACTGTTAGGGAATATAAATTTTATTTTTGAAGCTCAGTAAAGGGCACAACCTTTAAATGTTGTGATTTATTTGATAAAGTGAGGTAAAGAGCACAACCTTTGAACCTTGCAATTGTGTTGTGAGGTTAAGGCAAAGGGTGCAACCTTTGAGCCTGGCAAAGGGTACAACCTTTGGCAAAGGATGCAACTTTTAAACCTTGTAATTGATTGGTGAAAATGAGGTAAAGGGTGTAACTTTTGAACCAGGTAATGGATTTGATGTGTTTGGTGGAATTAACATGAGTACATGAGAAATGACAAGATGTGAGGGAAATGACAACTTCTCCAGTCATAAAATTGGTTGTAAGGAGTGGCAACTCCCCCAAACAAAAGGATGGTTTGATAGAGGGTGGGAATCCCTTAGGTACAAATTTGGTTTGAAATAGGTTGGGCTTCCCCAATCATAAAATTATTAAAAAGGGGGGGAAGACTCCCCTAATCATGAAAAATTAGTTAAAATGGGATGAACTCCTCTAGTTGTGAAATGTGAATTGAAGAAGTTGAAGAAATAATGATGAAAAGAAGGTGAATGAAGAAAAAAAAATAAGAAGAAGAGGAAACAAGGGTTATGTTGTTGGGGGTTATCATCTTGAAGGTCATTGATTGTCAGTAGCTAAATTGGCATGAATAAAATCCTGGTAAGAAGTGCAACCATTGACATGATGAACTTGTTAGGACATAGGTGGATATGCCAAGGTGTCAACTTATGGTTGTGGTAGCCCCAGTTGGAGGAATATATTTTGAGATGTGCCCAATTTTTTATTGGAATATGAAATGGGATTGTTCAATTGTATTCCTCTTCATCAATATTATGGGCCAGTTGCTTGAAGGAGCAATAATTGCTAATATCATGTCCTTGATGGTGATCATAGACATAAAATTTATTTTCATTGTACCCTCTTTTTTTTTGTCAATTTGGATAGTTAAGTCTAATGTTATGCAAGATGATATGCCTTGTAGTGTGCAACTTTTGGAAAAGACTAATCAATGGTTCAAAAATAGGATTCATGGTATGAAGTGCATGAGGAGGTGACTAAGGTTTCATGTGAGGTTGGATATAAGGTTATGGGGTGACTGCTTACCCAGGTTGTGGATAACCTTATCATTAAGGTTGAGGTATTTGTTGAGGTGGAGTTATTATAGGATCTCTCATGGCTATATTATGGGTGGGTGTGTAACACCTATAGTTGCTCAACCATAGCTCGATATGGTTGAGGTGCTCTAGGATATGCTATAGTCCAATGAAGGAGGCATTGGTGTTGTTGAGATAAGGTTGAGATAGATGATATCTAGGGTATGTGTTGATTGATATGGGTGTAGAGTTGAGTATAGAGGAGGTGACAAAGGTGGAAAATAGGTCTATGGGATGTCAAGTTATCAACTAGTTGGCCCCTTTGGGATGGAATATGAGGTGACAAAAGAATAGGTGGAGGAGGTGGTACTTGAAGAGGGAGTGGATGATAAGGTGTGTATTGACACAATGATGAGGGTATGATCCCCTTATGAGGGATAAAGGATGGAGCCAAATTGGTGGCATGATACCGTAGGGTTTGATCATAAGATGAAAGCCCATGCTACAACATGATACTCAAAGATGAGTAATGATAATATTCATACTAACTCTAATATTAGGTGGAGGTTCTTTCCTCAATGTACCTTGGTGATTTGGTTAAAGAAGAGGAAGGTTCCCTATAAGCATCCATAGTGAGAGGCTTGCGCCTACAAACTTGTATTCAAAAAAGAGCCAGTCTAGAAATATTGAGGGTTGTGAAACCAAATAGTAGCCTAGTCTAGACAAGGAGGGTTGTTGTCTAAGTTTTTATGTGGTGTTTGAGGTTTTCTATGTAATAGGGGTTTTGGTTGCACCTATCCCTATGACCATAATGATTGCACCTATCTGTGTGACTCTACAAAAAGTAGGTTACATGGGCAAAAAGGTTTCCTGGACTATTTTGGACTTTTAGAAGCTTATATGTTGGGTTCTATTATAGTTTTTCCAACAAAAATATAACTAATCAAACATTTGTGACAAGCAAAAAAGAATGTGTGGTAATGCATGTTTGTGAGTGCTTGTGCATTTTTGGTCTTGGGCCAGTTGTGTTTTTGTAGAATTTTGTGATGATTTTTTCGTTTGTTTTTGTTTTGATGATTTTTGAAAAATCTTAAAGTAGAAAAAGGTGTGATGAGTATGATCTACAAAGGTATGTTCATGCATAAGTTTCCATTATACCCAAAGGTATGTAAGGAGTAATTATACACAAATAGGTTAAAAGCTTCTAGTGAAGGTAATCACTCAGAGTAACCAAAAGGGGAAAATATAAAACCTCTTATGAAAGAGGTGAAACTAACTAAGATATACGTAGGCCAACAACTTCCACTCCACCCTTGGTCAGGCTTAGTCAATAATTATAATTTTGCACTCCTGAATTATGTATAGCCCAATGAGTAGGATTTTCTATCCTAAACTACCCCAAGGAGCTCTCAAGGGTAGGGATTTTTCTAGTGATAAAGCCTAGAAAACTACTTGAGGGGGTTACTATGGTGTCTAGGGGGTAAACCAAAAGTTAGAGATGAAATCCAATATTGTTGGTCTCAATTGGGGGTTGGTGATGAAGTCCAACCTTACCAATGTGTGAGATACATTTAGGTGTGTGACTGTATTTTAATTTTGAAAACTAGAATGTAAAAAAAAAAAAAACTAATCTAAGTAAACAAGAACAATGCCTTTAGACTTTCATGAAATAAAGTGCATTTTGTTTTAATTAAATGTATACTAAGAAAGCAAAAAAAATACATTTTATAAAGCAAAATTCTATACTAAGGAAAAACAAGAAAGATCGCTTGATTTTAGTGAATATTATTCTAAGATTTGCTTAAGCACAAATTTATCTACACTAGATATGATATATCATTTAAGGCTATAACCAGATGTTTCATGGGAGCTTTATATAATATGGATCAAAATTTATTCTTAGCTCAATGACATTAAGAATTTTAAAGGATTTCTTCATGCCTTATGTAAATGTGTTATGCTAATTAATGAAATGACAAATGCAAAAGCACCTATGAAGGAAAATCAATGAAATAAACATTTTAAAAATATCTAAACAATTGACCAAACTGATATTGGTGCATTTTTTAAAGCGTAAAAATAAAGGAAATATGTTTTGTAAAATTTCCCAAAGCAATTTGGGGATTTTGTAAAATGAAAATGTGAATATTGATAGTAAATTATTTCTTTTCAAAAGGAAGGGAATTTTTAGTTTTAAAATAGATATATAGGGTTTATAGAGTTTACCCATGGTCTCCAACCTATGAAATGAAGTCTAGGTGGTTTTCTGGGTCTAAAATGTCTCAGATTTGGTTGTTCCTTACCCTACAACTATAATGGTCACACCGATCTCTACGACCAAAATTAGGGTAAATTTTTTGAAGGATTTGCACTTGTTACCTATTGTTATTCTATAGTAGTTGGTTTTTGTATAGGTACTTGCAACTGTGGCACATGAGTCTTGGAGTAAAATGGAAATAAGAAATATAATTCATTAACCTTACAAAACTTAGAAATTACAATGCTTAAATATGGTTGATTTAACAACCTTAAGAAATATAGGAGAAGTTAGGAAATGAAGAAAAATAGGGAGGAAAGGAGGAAGGGAAATTGATGTCGAATGCCTTGTCGTCCATGCCGTCCAATATGCCCAGTCAACTACCGTCCAAGAATGTAAAAGGGTAAGGTCCAAAGCTTATCGTTGTAAACAATTTTTTTACCTTTTTATACTGCTTTAATTTCCTATATTCTCCCCCTTAAAGTTGAGAGGAATGACTATACAGTCTCTCAGCTTTATATATTGAGCTTTAGCTATACCTTTGGTGAAGATGTCTGCAATATTATCCAAAGTGTTACAATATTGAAGCTCAACTATCTGTTGTTCCACCATATCTCAAATGAAGTGATACTTTATATCGAAATGCTTTGATCTACTATGGTGGATTGGATTGTATGCCAATTGAATGGCACTTATGTTATCACAATATAGTCAAGTTGGACCACTTTGACTTTCTATAATCTCTTCATGAAACTTTCTCAACCATAGGGCTTGAGTACTAGCATGTGTGATGGCTATATACTCAGCATCAGTTGATGACAATGCTACAACAATTTGTTTCTTGGAACTCCATGTAATTAGTCTTGATCCTAGACTAAAACAATTTCCTGGTGTAGATTTCATGTCATCTATATTGCTGCCCCAATAAATGTCACTGAAGCCAACTAATTTCACATAATTACATTTTTAGTAATGGATTCCAAAATCCAATGTACCTTTTACATATCTTAAGATTCTTTTAGTTACTTGTAGATGCATCTCATATGGACTAGCCATAAACCTTGAAACTAGAGAAACAACATATTGAATATCGAGCCTTGTGTTGGTGAGAAACATTAGACTCCCAACCATGCTTCTGTAAGTGGTCATGTCAACCTTTGATGCTCCATCATCCTTGCTCAATTGGATCCCATGTCTAGTTAGAGTTGTAACTGATTTGCACTGCTCCATGGCAATTTTATTGATCATGTCTCGAGCATACTTGTGTTAACATATGAATATCCCTTTATTTTATTGATGCACTTCCATCCCTAGGAAGTATCACATTAAACTAAGATATTTCATCTCGAACTGTTTCAACATGGATTTTTTGAACTCCATATTCATTTTATTGTTACTACCCATAAATATTAGATCATCCACATACAAACAAACTATGAGAATGTCTACTCCATGCTTTAGGTAGTACAAAGTTGGTTCACTTTTGCTTCTTGTGAATCCATACTCGCTGAAATAGCCATCAATGCATGAGTACCAAGATCTTGGTGCTTTCTTGAGGCCATAAAGTGCTTTCTTCAATTTGTAAAAAAGGTTCTCCTTTCCCTGTTCTTGAAAACCTTGAGTTTGTTGAACATAAACCTCTTCTGTCAAGTATCCATTCAAAAAAGCACTTTTCACATCCATGTGTTGAACATTCCATCCTTTATGGGCTGCTAAGGAAAGAACTGATCTGATTGTTTCTTGTCGTGCAATAGGAGCAAAGGTTTCCTCATAGTCAATGCCAAATTTTTGAGTAAAACCTTTTGCTACTAGTATCACCTTATGCCTCTCAATGCTTCCATCAGCATTGTACTTGGTTTTTTAGACCCATTCACACCCAACACATTTTTTCCTTTGGGTAGATTTACTAGCTCCCATGTATCATTATTGTTTATAGAGGTTATTTCCTCTTTCATGGCTTCTTGCCATACATTTTGAGTACATGCCTTCTCATATCTAGATGGTTATAGCTGTGTACTAGCCAATAAAGCATAATTGACTACATCTTCCCTAGGATCATGGGAGTCATCATCTCCATACAATTGTAAATTTTCAAGTTGTTGCAAAACTGTATTCATCTCACTAGCTTGGCTTCTAGTGAATATTCTTTGGAAATTCTGATCCATCATTTGAAAAGATGGATGATGTTGTAATGTTCTTTTTCCTCTCGATGGAGAGTCGTTGTCAATGTCCATCAGTGAAGAACTTACTGATCTCTGTGGAGAATGACTTGGAGTGGCGGTTGAAGTACTTGATGTAGTACTCCTGTATGGGCTTGCTGGGGGTGGTGTACCTTTGCTTTTATTTGGAGACACCTGTTGTACCTATGAAGAACTTACATCTTGGGACTCATCATCAATAAAAATTCTTTGATGACCCCATTCTCCCCCTTCATAAAAAATTACATCCTTGGAGAGTATAACTTTATGAGTATTGAGATTGTAGAGTCTATATGCCTTTGTAGTCTCACAATACCCTACAAATATACAAGCTTGACTTTTTGGATCAAGCTTCTTCCTTTTCTCATCAGGAATGTTTGCATATGCTAAAGAACCAAACACTTTGAAGTGCTTTACATTAGGTTTATTTCCATACCATCCCTCATAAGGAGTGACACCATATAAATAAGAAGTAGGACTTCTATTTAGAATATAGACACTGGTTCTTACAACCTCTACCCAGTACATATGAGTTAGATACTTAGTCTGAAGCATCGATCTTGCCATTTCAACTATGGTGCGGTTCTTTCTCTCGACCACACTATTCTGTTGTAGGGTATAGGCAGTGGTGAATTACCTTTTAATCCCACTTGCTTTACAATATTTCAAGAATGATTTTGAGGAGTATTCACCTCCTCAATCTGTCCTAAGACATTTACATAATTCCCACTTTGATTCTCTACATTGTTTCTAAAATATATGAAGCAATCAAAAGATTTATCTTTATGTTTCAAAAAATAAATCCAGCACATTCTAGAGAAGTCATATATGAAAGTGAGAAAATAAAAATAGTTTTCATGACTCTGTGTTTGCATTGGTCCGCATATGTCTAAATGTACTAACTAAAGTGGATAGCTGGCTCTCCATGCTTGTACTTTTGGAAAATTTGAACTTGAGTGCTTTTCCAAAGCACATCCTTCATAGACCTTTTTTTCATTGATTTTGGGAAGTCCTGTCACCATAGCTTGAGAAGTTAGAAGTTTCAAGCTAGCAGAATTAAGGTGACCATATCGCAAGTGCCAAAGCACACTTGGATTTGTTATAGCTAAATTTGCAATTTGAGCTCCTCCTGGCTCATCAAATTTGAGAGGGAATAACCTGTTATTGGTCATGGGGACCTGTGTGATGACACGATTACAATTATTTTTATCAAAAATGATACATTGTCCTTCATAAAATACAAGCTTGTAATTGTTTTCCATCATTTATCCAATGCTTAGTAGATTGTGTTGGATATTTGGAGTGTAATAGATGTCATGCACTTTCTTTAGTCCTTATTTGGTTGGAACCTCCATGGTTCCAATACCCTCTACTTGCAATGTCTTATCATCCCCTAATTTGATTTGGGATTTATAAGTGGAATCTAGAGTAGCAAATAAATATTCTTTGCCACTCATATGGTTTGAACAACCAGTATCCATAATCCATGTGTCATTTAGATTCTATTCTGATTGTCCATATGAAAGAAAAATATTAGAGGTATCATCTTCTTCTCCATAATTACCATATTGACTACTACTGCTTTGTGAAGATTTTGACCAACAGTTGCGAGCGAAGTGACCTGGCTTACCATAGTTGAAACAAGCTAATTTTGACTTGTCACTTCCTCGTCCTTGATTTCCACTTTGTCCTTGATTTTATCCTCGATTTTGATTTCCACCTCTTTGCTAATTGTATCCTTTGTATGAGTTTCCTCCTCTGTTGGAATTGCCTCCCCTTTTCTGGTTGCCTCCTCTATTTTGATTACTCCTCTGTAGTTGTCTCTGCCTCTACCTCTTTGCTTGCCTCTGCCTTGACCTATTTTTCGTACTCTTCTATTGTTTTCATTGGAAGTTAAGGCCTTATCATTGCCTCCATAGCTGGTTGAAGGAGTTTCAGTAAACCTCTCTTCATGTGATGTTAACGATATGATTAATGCATCGAATGTTAAAAGGGAAAGATCTTTGGATTCTTCTATAATTATGGCAATATGGTTCCATTTATGTGTAAGTGTTCACAACACTTTTGTTACAATTGTATTAGGCTTGATTTCTTTGCCTAGTGAAACCATTTTATCCACAATTGCTTTTACTATAACACAATAATCATTGACTTTTTCATCATCTTTCATTCAAAGATTTTCAAAATCTCTTTTCAGTGTTTGAAGCCTTACCTGCTTCACTTGATTACTACCCTAGAATCCATCACTCAATGCTTTCCATGTAGCTTGTGCAGTTGTACAAGCGACGATTCTAGGGAATATGCTTTTCTCCAATGCAACTTGGAGATGAGAAAGAGCAGAAGAGTTGCTCTTTTTCTCTTATTTTCATGTTTTCTTGTCTATGGCACTTAGTGTTGTCCAGTCTGAGGGTTTTTTGTAGCCCTCTTCTATTATGTCCCACAAACCTCTTCCTATGAGCAAGGTATTCATCTTTATAGACCAATACTCATAGTAATAACCATTAAATTCTAGTATAGGTAAGCTATTGTGTGAGGCCATAGTTACCAAAAAACTCTCTTTATTTCACGGTTACAAGAAAGTACTTTGTTGTTTGAAAGAAGGAAAGAAGAAGAAGGAAGAAAGAAGAGATTACAAATTTAAGTCAAATCTTAATTGTTCTACTCTATCATTCACTGCTTATTCCTCTTGATGTGGGGATGCTATCTCTTGAGTCACAAAATTATCTCCTACTTATTCTTCGTCCTCACTTATCAATATTATTTTTGGTGATTCTTGTTTTAATATTTCCACTAAAATACTGTAGTGTGTATACTCTAATTCTTGTGGTGCAGCTTGTACGGATTTCGATTGTTCAAATTGAATCCTGAATGAGTTGTCTTCAAAGTCTGCCTCGTACCCTGAGTCAGGATGCCTTTGATATGCTATCACTGCATTTTGAAGTTAGATAAACACAATGTTGAGCCCATAACATCTTACTTTTTCATAAAACCTCTTTGCACATTCTCTTGCTAAAATTGCACATGAGGCATGATAACAACCATTTGGTCTTATCATCAATACCTATTTATAATTTTACAATTTGATCCTTGGTATCTTTTACAAACAAAACTAAGCCTCTTAGGTTTATTACACAAGAGTTCTATAGTTTGTGATTCCTTGAATAAAGTAAAAAAATAAGTACCCTCTGATTACAATAATTGTCTCTTAGACAATATTTTCCTTTCTTTTATAATATTAAAAAAACTATATTACTATTTAATAAATTAAAAAATAATTGCCCTAATTTTTTTTTTAAAGAAGCAATTATATTTAATATATTAAATATAATATAAGTAGTTTTAATAATATAAAAAAAATTAAAAGAACTTATATAAAAAAGAATTTATGGTCTGCAGGAATCAAACCCGCGACCTCTTGGCATCAATAAATCGCACTAACCAACTCGGCCACCAATGCCGATGAGAACCAAAGGGAATGAATACAATTTTATGCTATTTCAGATGCGATTTTTAATAAAAAAAAAAATTAAAACTTTTTTCATTGCTGGGTTTCAAACCCGTGACCTGCAGGAAGGTGGGCACCTTACGGATGGCTCCTCAAGCCAGTCGAGTTGTGTGGCTCAACGAGAATGCAAGGGAAGCTTGCCTTCCTTGTTCTTCTCACGGCCACGCTAAAAGAAAAAAATGGGACTTTTAGTCCTACATCGACCATGTAAGAGCGTTTGAGGTGTTTAAAACCCTCAACGCTCGCATAGTCACTTGATTGCCTTCGGGTAATCAGTGACCACCATTTTTCCTCCTTTAGCCTATCACCTGTCACCATGTTGCTTGTTGCCTCCTTCTACCATGTAACCCTTTATCCACCACATTGTCGATTCTCCTTCTACCACGTAATCGAATCTGTGTCGGTTCTATGTCATCCGGTCTACGTTGACCTTGCTCTCCTCTCACCATGTGGTGCTCTTCGATTGGTTTCTCCTAGGTTGCTCCTCCTCCTTGCATGCTCGTTGTACAGAGCTTCTCCAAACCTTGCCTCATTTCATGATTCACGGACCTTCTTCGACCTTGCCTCGAATCACATGTTGTGGGTCCTGTTGGTCATCAAATATGTCTAGGAAAAGATCTGGGTAAGTGTATGCACCCTAGAACTGGACCAACATTGAAATGCCGAAGGGAAGAGATGCCCCTTGTGCCAATATCCAGAGAAAGGCTGGCTCCTATGCTAAACTACTTTGGTGTTTTGAGATAAGGGTGCAGGAAAGAGATAAAAGGAGTTAGGGTTAGAGAAATATATAAAAAGGGGTAAGGGAAGAGAGATCGGTGATTTAAGGTGGGAGAGAACAGGAAGCACGATCGCTAACTAACAACTTGAATAGCAGCAAGGAAAACCAAGAATAAATGAAAGAAACACCACATTAACCTTCCTATGTATCCTCTGGGCGAGCTCATAGGGATTCTCCTTCTCCCTTTCATCGAAATTCAGGGTTTAGAGTAAAGACGATTAGGACAAGCGAATGTAACAAAAACCACAACCCACCAGGCAGCATAAAAGAAAACCAATATAGCATTTTTCCTCTCCTATGTATCCTTCAGGAAATTTTTAGGGTACAATCCCCAATCGCACACTGGATTCAGGATTCAAAGTCTCAGTATACAAATGAAGAAAGAGAAAAGGATCAAGCACAGAAGGCAGCATAAAAGAGAGAAATTGAGCCCAAAGCTCTTTAGTATTAATCATAGGACATCAAGTTACAACAGATTTCTAGCAGATAGTTCCCCCCTTATTTCATTACAATGCCTGGGTTTTTATAGAGGACCCGACCCTCTGAGTCATTATTACATAGAATGGCGAAGTACATCCTCGAAAGCTGAGAAGTTGGCCCTCCGTGGTCCTCATGACTGAGCTTTCATATCCTTTGCCAAAATTAATAGCTACGACCGGGTCAACCGAGGAAATACGCATTAATGGGCCGCCTGAGCATCCTCGGCTTTTGGGTGTGGTGCTTGAGTGACTACCATACTTTTTGGGCTCTCCTTCTAGAACTGATAGTTCATTTCCAATTGAAAAAAATGAGCAGCGGTCTTATCGGGCACGTAAAAATACATTTATGAGGCAATTGATCACCTCGGGAAAATACCCAACTTGGAATGCGTGCCCTTGAAGTGCTTCACAAGATGTTCATTTGCAACTTTGCTTCACAATGGACTTGTGCCGAAGCAATAACTTCCTCCTTGATTTGTACTTTGCAAAATGGAGCTTCGCAAAATTGCTTTGAGGGGCATGAGTGCCGAAGTATATTTCCTTTGGAAAATGGGCTTCTTCATTCCTCGTCGCTTCACTGACAAAATTACTTCGCTGATGCCTTGAAGAAATGCTTCGCTGCGATCCTCTTTCAAGACTGTGGTTTGGGAAGGTTTCGGTCGAAGCAATTACCTTCAAAAGATGTTGCATTATTTATGGCTGTCACTACTTTGGGTGAAAGTACTTCGCATGAAATACGGCCGAAGCAGATGCTTCACAACTACCTTCGACGAAGTAGAAAAGGTTCGCTAGTGCCAGGGTCTGAAGTGGATGTGTCGACGGCTTTTTGACGAAGTGTTTTTAGTGTTGCGCTCCTTCAAATTCTGCTTCGCAAAACTTTTTCCTGAAGTAGCCTTTTGAAATGCTTCGGGCCCGAAGTAGTTTTCATTCTTCTTCCTTCGCATTTTTCCTTCGGAAAAACTACTTCACAAAAATCTCGCCTGAAGCTGCCTTTTGAAATGCTTCGGGCCTGAAGTAGTTTTCTTGCCTTAGCTAATTTGGTCCGCGGTCTTTCTTCGACGAAGCTGTTATTTCGAAATGCTGCTTGGATTCTGCTTCATGGAACTTTTGCCCGAAGTAGTTTCTGGAAATGCTTCGGGTGTGAAGCTCTTCTTTATGCCTTGCAAGAATTTTTGTTTCGGCAACGCTGCTTCGCAACCTTTTCACCCGAAGTAGTTTTTTGAGGAACTTCGGGCCCGAAGCTCTTTTCATACTTCTCTTCATTTTTTGGCAAAGCTATTTTCCCTAGCTTTTTCAGCAGTGAAGTTCTTTCTTCTTCATCTTATGTACAAAGGGTTGACAAGGAAAGCTAAAATTGCTGCAACTTACAAATACAAAGAAATACTTTACAACAAAGAACACTGTACAAAGTTTTAATTTTCTACCCCATTGTGCAATGTGACAAAATTGTCAACAGGTCCCACTTGACCTCACCTGCCTCTATGCTTGTGTTGCTGGTTCCTCCACCTCGATCTTTAGGCCCTATTTGACCTCGACTCTGATACCATATGTGGGACATGAGTCTTGGAGCAAAATGGAAATAAGAAATATTATTCATTAACATTACGAAACTTAGAAATTACAATGCTTAAATAGGGTTGATTTAACAACCTTAAGAAATATAGGAGAAGTTAGGAAATGAAGAAAAATAAGGAGGAAGGGAAATTGATGTTGAATGCCTTTCCACCCATGCCATCCAATCTGCCCATTCAGCTGCCATCCAATAAGGTAAAAGGGTAAGGTCCAAAGCTTACCATTGTAAACAAATTTTTTACCTTTTTATACTGCTTTAATTTCCAACATCAACAATAGAGGAGAAAATGTTAGATTTTTGTAAAAAAATCCTATGTAAAGGAAATGAAAATCTAAATACTAAATAGAAATTTGTAAGATGGTATATGATTGAGTTTTACAAAAGTGTAAAAGAGAGAAAGGTGAAATATTACACCTTAGGGGATGACATTGTCATTAGGTGATTTGGCTTAAGAAGGTAAGGTGGCAAGTGAGATAATAATCTCTACGGGGAAAATATATCCCCTAACTTACCTACAAGAGTGGAGTTATTGTTTTATGTGTAGAAATTGGTACTTTCCTGGTGTGGGTCAAGTTTTTGGAGCTCTTTGTTTAGTTGTAGGGTTCCTTATGATTGAAATAGTCATACCTTTCCTTGCAACCCTGACTTGTAGACCATAAAGGCTTCTACCTTGGATTTGAGGTGTTGTTTAAAAGTTTTGATAGGTTCTATATTGGTTTTGTGGTAGTTGTAACATAAAAGATGACAAATATATTACTTAGTTAGCTAGCCAACTAATGAAAACATGTAAAAAATGAGTGAGGGGTCCCACAATGATAGCCAAATATGTGTACATAGAAAACTATTGCTTTGTATTGATATTCAAAAGAGGGGTTACAAGATATGTCCTTTTATAAATATGACATTGAAGGCTACAATATGGATATTCCACAAGGGAAGCCCTCTTTCAATGAAATAAAAAAACAACTGCAAGTGTCTTCTATGTCACCTCAAGGGGGGATTGGGCTTCCTACACATGGGTCACTACTTGTTGTAGAAACCCTCCAAACATGTACACCTTAATATAAATTATTAATATGATTTGGGGCTTGTCTCAATCAAACCCCTTGTGATTAAAAAAAAATACCACATGAAACTAGCCTAATGCATAATTAAAGATGTTGAAAGTGACTAAAAACTAATAAAAATAGTGATACTTGGTTGAAGGATTTTCTAGCCTATAAATTATTGGAATATATACCTGAATTTGGTCACACCTATACTTATGACTACCTTTTATAGTTATAATGGCATGAAATTTGGTGGGGACCTTCTAAATACTGTCAAGAAGCTACCCTAAATATTTTAGGGAAATTAGAGTCTAGATGTGCAAGTTATGGGTAAAATAGTTGGGGTGACTCTAACCAACCCTAAAGGGAGTCATAACCTTGGGTGTGATCCAAATGGTCATATCTATCCTTGTGATCACCTTTGTTTATCTAGATAGAATTTTACCTTTCTAGGAGGGTCCCTATGGTGCTGTTAGAACTCCTGTCCATGTCGGGTATCCTTCTAAGCCTGCAATTGAGAGTAGCTTACAAAAAAAAACGGGATGTCAACAAACACATACTAGCTTCCATTATGATTAATGGAAATATTGAGGACTTGAGTGGAAATGCCTATAGATTTATTTCTATAGAGTTTGAGTATGTGAGTGATTCCTAAACTTGAAGGAAATGACAACCTATTTATAATATTTTCCAATGTTAGGGTGGGTTAAGGTGACTTGTGAGGTGTCCCCTAAGGTGGTATGGTATGCCATTCCTCATAAATGGGTTTTGGTGATAGAAGTCCTCACCCATCCACATGTAATAAATGGGTATGGATGAGCCATGCCTCATAAATATATGGGACATGAAATTATTCTCTTCATTATAGCATAGTGGAGGATGCCTCATCCATGTCATAAATGCCTTGAATTCTTTAATGCAAAAGATCTTCAAAGGTCATTTTGACATTGAATGTGTATAGAAATATGTTGGGATCAAGAGTTAATGTTGACCATGGTTAGGTTGTGTTGTGATGTTCTTCACAACGACCCCAAAATTGGGGACCCACTTGAAATTTTGAAGTTTGTTCTAATATTTAATTGTTGTTTTTGTATTGTTATGTAGTTTTGTGTTGTTTTCATTTTTTGTGTGGATATGGTTTGTTTTAGGTAATTTTGATATATTGTTTTAGTTATGTTTTGTTTGTTATTATTATGTTAGCTTTGGTGTTGTTTGTTTTATTATTAAGTTGTTATGTTTGTATGATATAATTGTTTTTTTATTGTTTATTGTTTCGTTGGTGTTTTTTTTGTTTTATTATGATATTTTGTCTAATAAAAAGGCTTTGTCTTGTCTTTATAGGTTTTTGAGATATTGTGGTAACACCCCAATGTATGTGGGATCATAACAAGACAAAATTATTATGAATACACATGGTTAAATTTTGATGACATGGCCTGTCAAAAGGTGAAATCATGGATGAAGATACGGAGGTGATGTTGTGTGAAGCTATCACGTGGAAACAACAAACATAAAAACTAAATAAAAGGATATGTGTCGTGATAACATATGTCATGCGTTGGATATTTGTAATCAACACAGATGATGGTGAGCAGATGTAGAATTTGGGTACCGTAGTTAGGTGTGAAGCATCAAACACAGAATAGATACGATGGGATTTAATACAACTTTCGTAAACGCGGTGATAGCCTTGAATTCATATGCAGTGTTTCTCAAAGCTGGATATAAATTAAAATTGTGTGCAATGTGGTAATAATATGGTACAACTGTGAGTGAAATGGTTGTGTGTTAAATTCCCTATTGATAAGTATGGCTCTCAGATTGATTGTATATTTGGTACATTGATATGGATGCAGTAACAATGGATAAACACGACTTTGACATGAACTCAATGTGAAAGACATGATGAAGAATAGGTGATGTTGGCAATATGGCAGGTACAAGTGATGTATACAGTGTGTTGTAGCCATATTTGAAAATATTTTTGGGTCACAAGATTGTTTTTCAAATATATTAGAAACAAATATTGTTATATGTGGATATTCAAAGCTGATATGACAATGGCAAGGTCCTGAAAGAAGTAGAAGAAGTTTAAATCAAAGCCAAAATGGATGGCTACACCATGAATAATGTGCGTGATGGATTAGTTGACTGCAACATACATTGATGTGGATGCAAATTTTACCAGATGTGTTGTTAGTAACGAAGAAGCACAAGAAAAGTCATAGTTGCCATTCAGATTGTTTGGATAGTGATAGATTCGGGTGTATGGTACAATGTTATGGCAATAATCAACAATATTCACCAACACAGGGTGTAGAAATAAGGATGGAGAATAGTATAAGCGAGGATGATTACAATAGTGAGGGTGAGAATGTTGGTAATGGGTGTACTGTTGAAGATATACCACTGTGAATACGCAGCTGATGGGTTTGATGCCACAAAGGGGCTTTGCTATTGTATACTAAAAATAACATAATCTCCAAATATCAAAAGCTGGGTATCTAGTATGGCGAAGTCATAATGGAAAACGAAATTAGTAAGAAAAGGGTTCATCAATCATAAATTGCAGATGACTGGATGGAGAGAGTTTTGAAAGTAGAAGAAATTTGACATAAATGGACGAGATTGTTGTGTTTTATTTGAGTAGCCACAGAGGATATAATATGTTGTCATCAATGATATACATTTTTGACATCACATAGAAATTAGCAAAGGTTGTTCAGAATTCAAGGTAAAATGTATGCCAAATTTTCTTTTGACATAAAGGATAGGGTTGATAAGCATAAGGTTGTTTATGATAAAACATCATGGGGTTTTAATTAAAGAAGTCATGAGGGCTTCATAAATATCGTGATGTGGACATTATGTCATATGTGGAAGTATGGTATACATGATATGGTCATTAAAAGGGTCTTTAATTAAATATGAACAGTTCGAAATTCATTTACGAACTGTTATAGAATGGAACAAATGAATTCAGTAACGGATTTCACATTCTATAAAAAGATGAAAGAAATATGAAAGAAGGACTGGGGATTTTAGAGAAAAGAGATATATGGGAGAAGAAGCGGTCAGATATTTGGAATGCATCTTGGTAGGACAAGGGAGGTGAAGGATCTGAGAGGAGCACCGAAATCTTGAAGTAAGAAGAATGCAGGTTATTTTTGAGAACGTATTATTTCATATTGTAATATCTTTTTGGCTGTGATAAACATCTATTTCATCAAGACTATACAAGTTTTTGGTTTTGATATTGCTATGGGTGTTATATTATAGTTGATTTTTAAATCCTTAGAAGTCTGCACCAGTATGTAAGCAAGATTGTGATTTTTTTGGTCTCATATATACTGGTTATTCTCATAAATGCTTGTGTTACATCTGCATGACTTGTATTTCATTAAAAAGGAGATAAATTTAATTATTATCCTATCAGTTATTTGTCCAAAGGCATTGAAAGATAGGGTAATAGGATATATGCTAGTTGATAGTGCCTGATAAAATTTGGAAATTAATGTTGAAAGTTTTGAAATTAATGAGAAGATTTAGATTTTTATAGTTAAATAGCATTAAGCTTGAATTATTGCTTTGAAGCATTGAACGTACAAATATTATTTTTGAATTAATTTACAGAGTTTTCAGAGCTAAGATTTACGAAGTATAAATAAGTTGCTTTTAAAAGTTAAAGGTCTATGTTTTCTCATTAAGCAATAGGTAATTAATTTTTAAATAGTTTAATTAAATAGACCTTAGGCATCATCAAGTGCATTAGATTTTAATTTAGATTAATTATCAAATAAAGAAAACACACTAATCCTAAGGTCATTTGCTTAGGATTCAAAAAAAAAGGTTGTTACAAAGGATGAATCCAGATTTGTTTTTGCATAAAAGGAATATTGCAATATCTTTTATTATGAATAAATAAAGACATTGAACTATGGGATATAAAAGGATATTATGAAAACAAGTTCATTTTGAGAGACACTTTTAAAGAGAATACATAAATGTATGAAATCATGCATCAAAGTTCCCAGGCCCCTTGTTGATAGACACTTGTCAAACAGTGAGACATTCTTGCACATGTGATAAAATAAAGCATATCTACTAAGAACCTTGGAGATTTTAGGTGATCTTTGCAAGAGAGAACTTTTTGAGTTCTATGTTAAGGTGATTCTGTATATTGACATAATTGCACATCAAAATTTTGGCACTAGAAGGAGGGCCGAATAAGCTTGATATCTGATTTCATCATTTGCTCAATTTATTCTTTCAAATTACATACTTGAAACTTGCCTCATTTTACTGATTTATTCTGACACAGTTCAAGTATTCTTTGCTAGTGAAGTCTAAACATAAGCTGGAGCCTAGACAAATAATCACTAGGTCTAAGTCCACAGGTGACACTATCTTTCAAAAAATATCACCCACCAAGAGACATAGACGGAGCAAAACACAAACAGTAGTTTTGCCTAACGTTTCTAACGCAAGTCCCAGTACTATTGTTGCTTCTCCGTAGGTTAACATGGCTGCTCCACCCGTAGGAAACCTAGCATGGCTAGGTGCTCAAAGTAGTCCCTTAAACATTGTAGGAGTTGTACATGATATGCCCAAAATCATAGAGAAGCATTTACCAAAGTACAAGCACGATGGTGCTCGCATGGCCGAAGAGCACATTCAAGCATACACGGATGTTGTAACCCGATTGCAAATTGAACATGAAGATGTAGCATGTAGGTTATTTCCTCTGACCTTGGATGAAATGGCTTACGACTGGTACGTATCCCTACCTGCTGGTTCCATAACATCATGGGACATGTTGAAGAATGCATTTATTGCTCAGTTCAGATTAGCAGTGGACCCCGCTACTATTTATTTGCAATTTGTAGCTACTCGTCGAGGACCCAATGAACCTATAAGAGTATTTAATACTAGATTTCATAAGATGTATTCTCGACTGACTGCTCCCTATAACATTACAGAGGATGCTGCTATACAAATTTATTTTGGAGCCTTGGATTCATGGACCGCAATGTTCGTGAGGAGGACACCAAATCTAGCAACCTTGACAAGAACCTACACTGAAGCACTACTAGTTGAACAACAGATGATGCCATCAGGTGGTGGGATGTGCCAAATGCCCATGATGGGATATCCAGGTATGTCCAATCCAATGCTTATGGGTAACAATACTTTAATGAATCAAACACCCATGATGAATGCTTTTCCATCAATGCCTAATCAAACACCTTTTGCTCCACCTAGTAATCCTATGCTTCTTGAAAGTCAATATGCTGCTCAGAAGATTTGCAATGAAACCCCACAAAATAATATGTTTGGAAACATGGCGTATAACCAAAATTGGAACCAAAGTCCAAATTTTCAGCAGCATAATCCAATGTTTCCTCAAAATGTTCAAAATTCACATATGTTACAGGGTAATCCAATGTTGATGCAAAACATGATGAATCAAGGAAATTCAATGGGCACTAATCCATGGATCAATCCAAGTGTATTAGCCAACCAAAACTTGCCCAACATCACCACTCACATGAATACTTCAAATGTGGCGACTTCTCAAGGCAATCCTAACCAAAATTGGTTAAATCCTCAATCAAGCTTGCCTAGTTTGAATACTCCTAGTTGGTTAAACCCAACTAATTCGAATGGGCCACCAAATCCAAATTTGAACCCATCAATCAATGACAATTCAGAGCCTAAAAAGGTAGCGGAACTAGAAAATATTTGCCTAAAATTAAGTAATGATGTAGTTCAAATACAAAAATATGGAAACCAAAACACTCAATCCAATAGACGATTCACTATGCAAAAGCCTAAACACTTTAATACAAGACCAAACAATGGGGGTGTTCCCACTCCAGTAGCTAATAACAATGGAGCTTCAAGCTCGAACTCGAAAGCTACAGTTTGCAATCTTACTGAAGTTGTACTTGATAATTGGTGTAGGCTACATCATACTAATGAACATAATGAATTAGAATGTAACGAGTTTTCATGTGTAACTAGTTGCATTCAACAGGGCCTAGACAAAATGGAATTGGTTCCAGATGAGGATGACAATGAAACAATTGAAAGGAAAGGTAAAAGTCAGGCATTCGTAATAGATGTATGTGAAAGAGGGGAAAATGAAGAAGAAGAAATAAGTGAACAAGAAGAAGAGTTGATTGAGGAAATACACACATTGAAACAATATAAGAAACCAACTCACAATTATCACTTACGAAGTAGAGGTAAAACATACAACACTTCTTCTACTCCTCCTAAATATTTGAATATACCACCTGATGTTAGATCAAATAACAATCTTGCTCCCCCACCTTTGCCCGAAAATCCAAAGGTGATGTCAAAAATAGTTCCAAAACTTCACAGCGAAGAATCCACAAACTATAATATCATAGAAGATTTGAAAAATACAAAGGCTAGTATCAACTTGTACGATGCTTGTCAATTACCTGAACAGAGAACCCTTTTAATGCAAAATTTAGGATTTCAAGAAGCAAGAGAAACTAACGAAGTTACAGAAGTTAAATATTTTTCTAGGAAAGAAAGAGATGAAGCATTGCCTTTTCTGCTAACAGTTCGGATTGCAGGAAAGAACGTGCACAATTGCATGGTAGACTCGGGCGCTTCAGGTAATGTGATGCCATATTCAGTTTGTCAAAAATTGGGACTCACCCCCACAAAGACCAATAAAATTGTAGTTCAATTGGATAAAACTGAAGTGAATGTGGTAGGCATGTTAAAAAATATCTTTATTCAAATTGCATCTGAGCCTAGAGTTCAGCAATACATAGATATACAAGTAGTGGATATTTATGCTAAATATGGTTTATTATTGAGCAGGGATTGGAGCAGGAACTTGAATGGTTACTTTTCTACTGACTTCTCACACATGTGGTTGCCATGGAAAGGTGTGGCCAATCAAATTAAAGTTGAAAGAGAGCCCAGATTGAAGGAACTCATCACTGATTATAATAGAGGGATGAACGAAATTCTATATACCGAGATAGAATTGGGAACATTCACATTAGATGTGATCAAAAAAGCAAGTGATCCAGAGACATTAGGTATATCTAACGAATCACTTGCAGAAAATGATCTTGTCTGGTTGTTGAAATTTGATGGATCTAGATCCAGACAAGGCAGTGGCGCAGGGGTGGAACTAATAAGCCCCAAAGGTAAGTCCTCATTCCATGCATACCGCTTGCAATTCCCATGTACATGTAATTCAACGGAGTATGAGGCACTAGTTTGTGGTTTACAACTAGCTCTTAGTAAAGGAATAAAATGTCTAAAAGTGTTAGGTGATTCACAGCTAGTTGTAAAATAGGTTAAGGGTCAGTACTCTTGTAATGATAAAATATTAATACACTATCGCAATCGAGTACGAAGCTTAATTGATGAATTCATGGCTTTTAACATATCTTTAATTTCCCAAAAAGGCAATCGGGTAGCAGATTCTCTAGTAGTTGCCATAGGTACGCTCAGTCCCATGGATGGTAAGAAATTCAAAAAATTTATGATTGAGCTCATGCCTTGTCCGTCTGTACCTGACAATGTAAATAATTTCCAAGTTTTTGAAAATGATAGGCATATATTCAATTTTGTAACTAACTCTGGTGTGTTTGAAAACCAGGTGATCGATGAAGATGAGAGATTGCAAGAAGATGTCAATGAGTGTGAAGAGTTGGCGAAGGTCAAAAATATCCCTCAAGGCATGTTAGCATTGGAAAAACTCTTCGATCTAAGTTACAACAAAAATCGAGGTAACAAAACTACTCTCCCACAATAGGCTTATGACTCTTATAACATTGGTAATTCAGATGAGTCACAAAACATTCTCATAAGAAAAGCTACGACATCAGAAGAAAGAGAAGGTATTATGCATACCTTAAAGGATTACAAAGATGTCATAGCTTGGAGTTATAAATATCTTAAGACATACAATCCAAATGTTATAACTCACACCATCCCATTAAAGCCTGATGCAAAACCATTCCACCAAAAGCAAAGGCCAGTCAATCCTCTACTAGAACCACTCATAGAAAAAGAGGTTAAAAATTTATTGGATGCTAAAATCATTTTTCCCATTCGACATTCTACTTGGGTGGCCAACATAGTTCCTGTGAGAAAAAAAATAGGTGAGATCAGGTTATGTATAGATTTCAGGAATTTGAATAAAGCATCTCAAAAGGATAATTACCCATTGCCTACTATTGATAGTGTACTTCAAATGGTGAATGGGCCAGAAATGATGTCATTTTTAGATGGTTATTCAGGATATAACCAGGTTTTGATTGACCCCAGGGATAGAATGAAAATGGCTTTTACAACTAAATGGGGAACTTTCGCTTACAAAAGAATGCCCTTCGGATTACTGAATGCAGGTGCTACTTTTCAGAGAGCTATGGACTTTGCCTTCCGAGATTTGATAGGTAAATGCATTGTAGTTTATGTGGATGATATCTCTATGTTTTCTAAAAATAGAAAAGATCATATTAGAGATTTGAGAAAAGTACTACAAAAGAGTAGAGAACATGGGATTTCCTTGAATCCAAAGAAGTGCATTTTTGGCTTAACGGAAGGAAAGCTCCTTGGACATGTAATATCAAAATATGGCATCTCCATCGATGAAGAAAGAATTCAGGCCATCCAAAAAATCCAATTACCAGGAAGTAAGAAAGAGTTGAGATCCTTCTTTGGAAAGATTAACTTTGTACGTAAATTCATCTCTGGTTTCGTTGAAATGGTTAAACCATTAAACAACATGCTGAAGAAAGATGTTACCATCACTTGGAATAAGGAAGCAAAGGTTGCCTTCCAAAATATAAAATATGCAATCTCCACGGCTCCGGTATTGGTAAGTTCGGATTACAAAAAGGCATTTTACATATACTCCTTTGCTTCAGAACACTCATTTGCCAGCGTACTAACTCAGAAAAGCGAAGGTAATGTTGAAAATCCCATTGATCTTACAAGTATGCATTTTAAATATGCTGAGGTGATATTTTCTATTTTGGATAAACAAATGTATGCCCTATTCAAGACAGTAAAGAAATTTAGGCATTATTTGTTGCATAGTCGTATTTTTGCAATTGTAGCTGATCCTGCTGTCAAAACTATGTATTTGCAGAATGAATTGGGGGTTCAACGAGGAAAATGGATTTCTACGCTACAAGAATATGACTTGGATATCCAACCCATGAAGATCGTACGAGGACAAGGGTTATCCAAAACTCTGGCACAGATAGATCCACAAATCAGTTGCCACCAATACACGGTAGAAGACATCACGAACGATGATTGGTATAAAGACATAGTGTATTTTCTGTTGAATGGTAAAACCCCTACAAATTTAAATGCCACTCAAAGAAGATCTCTGAGGTTAAAATGCGCTAACTTTATGATTAAAGCAGGGGTCTTATATAGGAAGAATCATGAAGGTATTTATCTTCGATGTCTTAATAAGAATGAGGTTTCACAGGTATTGGATGATTTTCATGGTAAATTTGGTACTGGTCATGGTTTCGCAAATGCAACTATGTATCAAATTTTGAGAGTGGGCTATTATTGGCCTCATTTATTTAAAGAGGTACATTCTCATGTTCATCATTGTCATGTCTGTCAGGTTGCTGTGAATCGTGAGAGAAATGCCCCAATGTCGTTGCAGCCTATGATTGAATCAAGACCGTTCGCTCAGTGGGGGCTCAATTTTGTGGGAGAAATTAGTCCAAATTCTTCTGCACAACACAAGTACATTCTGATGGCCATCGATTATTGCACTAGATGGTCAGAAGTGATTTCGATGAAGAATTGCACTTCAGATGTCGTGGTTCGATTCTTGGAAGAGAACATTATCACTCGGTTTGGTATGCCTAATGCTATTGTTAGTGATAATGGTTCTGCTTTTGCATCCATTCATTTAGCAGAATGGGCCTACGACAACAAGGTAAGTCTGAAGTTTACCTCAAACTACTACCCACAAGGTAATGGTCTCGCTGAATCTACCAATAAGAACTCATCGTTAGTCATTAAAAAGTTGCTTGAGCATAATTCACGTTAATGGCATTCGAAACATAAATTTGCATTATGGGAAGATAGGATCAGAATCAAAGAGTCCATAGGAACATCTCCTTATCATTTAGTATATGGACATGATCCATTATTTCCCACTAATCTTAAGCTCCAAACTTTGCAATTTATGAAATATTACCTTGAAACTGATGATAAAGTTGAATCCCATTTAGTGAATCTTCTTAAGCTTGATGAAAAATGTGAGGAAGCCTTACTTCACTTTAGCAAACATCAGGATGTGGTAAAACGTTGGTTTGATAAACGGGCAACTGTAAAGGCTTTTCGAATATCTGATTTGGTTTTGTTGTGGGATAAAGCTCATGAAAAGAGGGGGGATCACCAGAAGTTTGATAATTTATGGATAGGCCCATATCAAATTTTGGAAATCTTAGGAGAAAATGCATTCATATTGAAAACCCTAAGTGGAGAGAACTTGTCGCTTCCTGTAAATGGGCGTCATCTAAAGCATTATTTTCAAGCTTAAACACAGGAAAATAAGTCTTATTTGTACTTTATTGTATATATATTGTTTTGTCATGTGATGTGTTGGTGTCATGTTTTATTTGTTATATTGTTGTGTTTGTTGTTGTGTTCGTTTTGTAGTGTTTTGTTGTTGAGCTTAATGACAGAGGAACCCCACCAAATTTTGTTGGATTTTCGTGACTGAATGTTTTTCAAGTTGGCATGGTTTTAGGTAAGTCTTCCAAAGAGTAAGGTAAAGCAATTTAGTTTGAAGACTTATAAAACCTGAAAAAGAAAAAATGAGGTATTGATTTATGTCCTTATGAATGTGAACAAAGATAAAGCAAATATGAAAAATTGGAATCTTATTGCAAAAATTTCATACACTTGCATACACTCGTATTTCATAAACACATTTTCATAACATTGCATACATCACCCTCGCATTCCACATTTCACATCCCATAGAAAGATCATTTATAAAATTCAAAAGTTTTAATTGGTTTTATCAAAAGTCATGTTGCTTTAATCAAGGGCACTTTCACAAAGGCATTTTGAACAAAATTGTAAAAGATAAAATATTCATGTTTACGCACTATAGTTTCAGGATTCCTAAATGTTTTTAGTCACTCAACCATTTCTAGTATGGTAGGCAACCACCGAAAAGCATGTCAGATTCTCTTAGGATCATTGCACAATATACACTAAATAGGTCTTGAGATCGGGGACTGATGTTGAAATTATCTGGAACCAAACACATTTCATGCATATTAAAACCATTTCAATATTAAAAATTTGGGTAAAATGGTCAAAACCATCCTTGGAAGAAAGTGTAAGGTGAAAAGGGCCATCCTTGTCAGTCCTATCACGCAACATAGTCCATAAAATTCATTTTTTTATCATAAATTTGTGAAAATCCAAACAAAGTTAGAGTAGTAAGGATAGGGTTAAATTCTCATCACACTTCGGTTGAGAATCCAATTCCCCAAAGCTCTAAGTCTATTCGCATCATTCATCAATGGATCGTAAGGATTCGTACTACTCATCTATCATAAGGAAGGGTAGTCATCCCCAAGGTTCAAGAAATCAAAAGTTAAAGCTAAACACATCATTTATCAATGGATCGTAAGGATTTGTACTACTCGTCTATCAGAAGGAAGGGTAGTCATCCCCAAGGTTCAAGAAATCAAAAGTCAAAATATGGACTATGGGGTTAACCTCCATCGGGGCTATAGATGCTTGACTGGTAGTGGAGTACGCTCATGCGTGGTGATATGTCTCATTGAAAAGTGAGACCTATGATCATTTCAAACGGGAAGGCTAGCCTTGTGTTTCTTTCATAACAAGTTTAATCATTTTGGTCAAAATGAGGTAATGAACTCACTTGCGCACACACTGGTTCTAGATGATAGTAAGGTCATAACTGAGCTCTTGATCTGGTAAGGAACTCACAACACACACTTTTGGTCCTAAGAGGATTAGATAAGTTTTAGTGTGTTTGTTTATTGTACTAGAGTGTTTGAGTCTTTGTAAAACATGTCATTCATATTATTACATCCTGTTAATATATGTTTCAATTTACGTCATATCATTTTCATATCATCTTATTTTCACGAATGTTCATTTTAGGGCCCCTGATTAAAGTACGATGACAAGTAAGGCCAAAACAAAGGTTTACACCAAAAATGATCATTAATACAAATCATCTGATTCCAACTAGCAATCCACATATCCTGCAGAAATTTTTGAAAAGATTTTAGTAGTTCATATTTGCTTTGGTCTATTCATATTCTCTGGATACTCATCGATGTCCGTGATTCTAATTTTTAGGTTTTTGTTTTCAGAGTTTGATGTTTGAGATCGAAATGTCCAGGGACATTGACCAACAGAGTCGCCATTGTTGTGATGTTCTTCACAACGACCCCAAAATTGGGGACCCACTTGAAATTTTGAAGTTTGTTCTAATATTTAATTGTTGTTTTTGTATTGTTATGTAGTTTTGTGTTGTTTTCATTTTTTGTGTGGATATGGTTTGTTTTAGGTAATTTTGATATATTGTTTTAGTTATGTTTTGTTTGTTATTATTATGTTAGCTTTGGTGTTGTTTGTTTTATTATTAAGTTGTTATGTTTGTATGATATAATTGTTTTGTCATTGTTTATTGTTTCGTTGGTGTTTTTTTTTTTATTATTATGATATTTTGTCTAATAAAAAGGCTTTGTCTTGTCTTTATAGGTTTTCGAGATATTGTGGTAACACCCCAATGTATGTGGGATCATAACAAGACAAAATTATTATGAATACACATGGTTAAATTTTGATGACATGGCCTGTCAAAAGGTGAAATCATGGATGAAGATACGGAGGTGATGTTGTGTGAAGCTATCACATGGAAACAACAAACATAAAAACTGAATAAAAGGATATGTGTCGTGATAACATATGTCATGCGTTGGATATTTGTAATCAACACAGATGATGGTGAGCATATGTAGAATTTGGGTACCGTAGTTAGGTGTGAAGCATCAAACACATAATAGATACGGTGGGATTTGATACAACAACTTCCATAAACACGATGATAGCCTTGAATTCATATGCAGTGTTTCTCAAAGTTGGATATAAATTAAAATTGTGTGCAGTGTGGTAATAATATGGTACAACTATGAGTGAAATGGTTGTGTTAAATTCGCTATTGATAAGTATGGCTCTCAGATTGATTGTATATTTGGTACATTGATATGGATGTAGTAACAATGGATAAACACGAATTTGATATGAACTCAATGTGAAAGACATGATGAAGAATAGGTGATGTTGGCAATATGGCAGGTACAGGTGATGTGTACAGTGTGTTGTAGCCATATTTGAAAATATTTTCGGGTCACGAGATTGTTTTTCAAATATATCAAAAACAAAGATTGTTATATGTGGATATTCAAAGTTGATATGACAATGGCAAGGTCCTGACAGAAGTAGAAGAAGTTTAAATCAAAGCCAAAATGGATGGCTACACCATGAATAATGTGCGTGATGGATTAGTTGATTGCAACATACATTGATGTGGACGCAGATTTTACCTGATGTGTTGTTAGTAACGAAGAAGCGCAAGAAAATTTGTAGTTGTCATTCAGATTATTTGGATAGTGATAGATTCGGGTGTATGGTACAATGTTATGGCAATAATCAACAATATTCACCAACACAGGGTGTAGAAATAAGGATGGAGAATAGTATAAGCGAGGATGATAACAACAGTGAGGGTGAGAATGTTGGTAATGGGTGTACTATTGAAGATATACCACTATGAATACGTAGCTGATGGGTTTGATGCCGCAAAGGGGCTTTGCTACTGTATACTAAAAATAACATAATCTCCAAATATCAAAATCTGGGTATCTAGTATGGCGAAGTCATAATGGAAAACGAAATTAGTAAGAAAAGGGTTCATCAATCATAAATTGCAGATGACTGGATGGAGAGAGTTTTGAAAGTAGAAGAAATTTGACATAAATGGACAAGATTGTTGTGTTTTATTTGAGTAGCCACAGAGGATATAATATGCTATCATCAATGATATACATTTTCGACATCACATAGAAATTAGCAAAGGTTGTTCAGAATTCAAGGTAAAATGTATGCCAAATTTTCTTTTGACATAAAGGATAGGGTTGATAAGCATAAGGTTGTTTATGATAAAACATCATGGGGTTTTAATTAAAGAAGTCGTGAGGGCTTCATAAAGATCATGATGTGGACATTATGTCATATGTGGAAGTATGGTATACATGATATGGTCATTAAAAGGGTCTTTAATTAAATATGAACAGTTCGAAATTCATTTATGAACTGTTACAGAACAAGACAAACGAATTCAGTAACGAATTTCACATTCTATAAAAAGATGAAAGAAATATGAAAAAAGGACCAGGGATTTTAGAGAGAAAAGAGATATATGGGAGAAGAAGCGGTCAGAGATTTGGAATGCATCTTGGCTGGACAAGGGAGGTGAAGGATCTGAGAGGAGCACCAGAATCTTGAAGTAAGAAGAATGCAAGTTATTTTTGAGAACGTATTATTTCATATTGTAATATCTTTCGGGCTGTGATAAACATCTATTTCATCAAGACTATACAAGTTTTTGGTTTTTATATTGCTATGGGTGTTATATTATAGTTGATTTTTTTTTTAATTTGTGGAAAACATCCCAAAAGGGATGCCACTTTCGGGTAAGACCCAAGGAGGTAGGGGTATCCATTCCACCAAAAACGCCCAGGACTCGGACCTGGCCTACCACCTTTGACATACTCAAGGAGCAAACAAACACACAAAACCAAATTAAAAAAAGAAAATAACAACAAAAATAATAAAATAAAATAAAAAACAAACTCCTTGAGTGTGTCAAAACCAAAAGCACAACCAAACACGCACAATAAGATAAAAGAAACCACAACACAAACCACATAGAAAAACACAAGAACCACATAACAAAACACAAACAAGACAAAAACAACAGAACACTACAAAGACATAACCCAAAAAAAACATGAAAAATAAACACAACCAAAACCTAAAAAATAAAATAAAAATAAAAACAACCAACAACAGACAATAAACAAAAACAAAAAACATAGAAAACACTCACACATAAAAAAATGAAATAACACAAACAAAGAGAAACCCAAGAACAAGAACAAAAAAAACACAAGAACAATAACAATAAACAAAAAAAAAACAAAAAAACAAAACAACAAAAACACAAGAACAACAAAAAACAACACAAAGAACACAAAAACAAAACAAAACAAAAGAACCCACCCACCTTAAAAAACTAAACAAAAAAAAAAGAAGACAAAAGAAAAAAAATGAACAAAACAATGACCTATCTAGACCAAAAGACTATTAATGCAAGAATCAACAGAGGAAACAAAATAAAAAATAGAATGAGCTAGGGAACTAAAAAAATTGAATGAACCAAAGAGAAACAAAAAAAAACAAAAAAAAAAAACAAGAAACTAGGTACCTTCAGAACTGGAGCCATCCAAAGAAATGATAGAAAGAAGAGCTTCCCTAATTTGAGAAGCCCACCATATAGGAGGGTGGCCATAACAAGTAAGATCACCTTTGTCCAAAGCCAAATTAGCTAAAGCATCAACACTCTTGTTTTGATCTCTCGACCACATGATTGTAATCAACTTTCAAAAATCCCATCCGGATTAACTGAATCTTCTCAATAATTCTTTTTATTCTCCAATCCACCTTATGATTCTTAGAAGGAGTCTTCAAGAGATTAATCATAAGTTGAGAGTCAGACTCAACTAACACCTTTTCCCATCCAACCTTAGTAGCCTCCTAAAGGCCTCTAAGGATACCATACCCCTCAACAAGGTTATTGGAAAGAATACCCAAATTCTCAGCAAAAGTAAAAACCAGGGAGCCATCTGAAAGTCTACCAATTCCTCCCACACTGGCTTTTCCAGGGTTCCCTCTAGAGGCTCCATAAGTATTGACTTTTCCAAAATCCTTAGGAGGAGGTTGCCAATTTCTAGTCCTATCCATCTTACTAATACTCACATTCCCTTTAAGATGGTTGCCCTTAGAAGGTTTAATCTTCAATATTTGCATCACTTGATCCCATCTTTGGTGGGAGTTTTGGGGGTGATTAAGGAGATGATGGACTGATTCAACTAAGTTGGCTATGGTCTTTTGCCAAATATAGTGAATATCCTTCCTATCTTGATTAAAAATTTTGTTGTTCCTTTCATTCCAAATATTCCAAAGAAGAATGGTAGAACCCATCCAAACTAACTGCCTAATAAAATGATCAACACCCTCTTGATTAGGCCAATCCCTCCAAAGTTGTTCAAAAGTGAAAAAATTGGACCACTGTAAGCCAAGTAAAGTTGCCATTCTCCTCCATAGCTCAGAGGCTAAAGTACACTCAATACTTTAGACATTTCACATCTAAAAGGGCCATGTCACATCTAATAGTGAATATGGTTGATATTTTCTACATTCTCTTCACACATTTCACATCTAAAAGGGCCATGAAAACCACACTTCATAAGTTGCTCACCAGTAAGCACCCTACGATGCAATAAAATCCAATTAAAGAACCTCACCTTAGGCCAGAGATTTTGAGCCCACAATTGAGAAAATATGTCAGAAGAATGGTTGGGATTATTATGGCATGAGGTCAAATAACCTTGAGCAACTGAATACTCACCCTTAGTAGTGTTGTTCCATCCAAAACAACCTTTGGGATATTCAAAACGGAAGAAACATAAATAGGAATAGCTTGAAGGACTAATTTTACCAAGGTGATTCTACCCCTAGAAGAAAGCCACTTGTTGGTCCACTTTCCAATTTTCTTCTTGACTTTGTCCAACAACCAATTCCAATATTTATTTTTTTGCCTTTGAATATTTATGGGAATACCTAAATAAGTGATTGGAAGAGAGGTCTTCTTATATCTTAATTTATCCAAGACCATGGATTCCTGTCTAGAAGAGCAGTGAAAGAAAATAACTTTAGATTTGTCTTCATTGATCAACTGCCCGGTAGCCTTAGAAAAATAGCTAATGATTTGCTTAAAATTAGAAGCTTCCTTAATCGTAGCTTTACCTAAAAGGGTAGAGTCATCCACAAATTGAAGATGAGAGATAGGTCTAGCTCCATGAGCAATGGTAACTCCCTCAAGGGTTTTGTTTTCCCTCTTTTTTGTTATAGTCCTACCCAAGCATTCAACAAGAATGATGAATAAATAAGGGGATAGCGGGTCACCTTGCCTGATACCTCTGGAAGCTGGGAAATACTGAGAAGGCCTGCCATTGATAAGAACTAAGTAGGAAATCGAAGAGATACATCCCATAATCCAATCCATCCAATCCTTAGAGAAACCAAATTGCCTCAAAAATTTGATAAGGAAGTGCCAATCCACTCTATCATAAGCTTTGGATAAGTCTAACCGGATGAACATAGAAGGAGAATTTTGCATATCCATGGAATGGATGGCTTCCTGAGCAAGAACTATCTCATATACTATTTGACGTCCTTCCACATATCCCCCTTGCTCTGGGGAAATAATCTTATGTAAAAGAGGCTTCAACCTTTCTCCCATGATTTTAGTAATAATTTTGAGAAGAACATTACATAAAGCAATAGGTCTAAAAGTTGAGATATGATCAACCTCTTGAGCTCTTGGAACAAGAGTAATATAAGTTTTATTGATAACATTCAAAATTTCTTTGGATTTCCGGGCTTCTTCCACCACCTCTAATAAATCAACATGAAGGATATCCCGAACTCTTGGTAGAACTCAATAGGAAAACCATCAGGACTTGGGGTTTTCCCTTTTTGCATTTTAAAAACTACTTGTTGAAGCTCATTGATAGTAACAGGAGCAATAAAAATAGAGTTCTCCTCAGAAGTGATAAGAGAAGGGATTGCTTGAAGAACATTTTGTTGAGAAGTTGAGTCAAGAGGAGTAGCAGCAAAAATATTGGAAAAGTAATCAACAACAATAGATTTCATGCCATCCCAAGTATAAACAACATCTCCAGAATCTGATTTTAAGGAAGAAATAAAGTTGTGAGATCTTCGAGCTAGAAGAGATTTGTGGAAGAAATTTGTGTTTCGATCTCCTTCTTTGAGCCATTGAATTCTAGATTTTTGCTTCCATAAGATTTCTTCTCTTTTTTCCCATTCCTCTAACCGAGTTGTGAGTTTAATTTCATCTGCACTTCTCTTCTCTATGAGGCCATCTAAATGGATTTTCTTATTCAAATTTTCAAGATGAGCAATAACTTCATGTTTTCTTTTATGAACATCCCCAAACTCTTTCCAGTTCCAAGTCTTGATTTTGGATTTAATGTATTGCAGTCTTTTGGCAAAATAGAACATCTTAGTCCCATGCCTAGGTTTACCTTCCTTCCACCATTGTTGCACATGAGGTCTGAAGGAAATGTCTCTAAGCCACATTAATTGAAAACGAAAAGGAGAGAAACTCACATTGGTTTTCCACATTTCCACCATGACTGGCCAATGATCCGAACCAACATTATTAAGAGTCTTCACTTTAGGAATGTGACCATGGATTAAGAAATTTTTAGAGAGCAAAAACCTATCCAATCTCTCCATTATACAAGCTAAGCCTTGCCTTCTGTTAGACCAAGTCATAAGGCCATTATCTAGTTGGATATCCACAAGATGGAGGTTTGCAATATATTCGCTCATGAGGTCGATACTTTTGTCCAAATTTCTATTTCCCCCCTTTTCTCATCCAGAGAGAGGATGGTATTGAAATCTCCTCCGATCAAGATCCAAGCTTTAGGAAAATGAGAGATAATATGAGTAATATCCTTCCACTGTCTTCTTTTTTCCTCCAAAGAAGTCGGGGCATAAACAGTAATGCAGAGCATAATCTGGTTGGAATGTCTACTTTGAATAGCTATAGCCAAAAAACCCCAACTGCCAACCATATGGTGAATAACTACCTCTTTTGGGTCCCAAAGACAAGCAATGCCACCCGAAGTCCCTTGGGAACTGAGGGAAACCACTTTTCCAGCTGGCCAAATTTTACTGGAAATTAAGTCCATATCCTCCATTGACATTTTTGTTTCTTGAAGGAAAACAAGATGTGGATGATTTATTTGAATCATTCTTCTAATTTCATTTTGTTTTGAAAGACTCCCTTTGAGTCCTCTAATATTCCAAGTGATGATCTTCATTAATACCAGGGCTAAAAATGTTGGGAAGGGCATTAATATTACCTTCCTCTACAAGATTTTCACCTTCTTTTACCATATGATATTGATTGGTCTTGCGACCTACTTTTTTATTAGAATCCATCTTCAATTTTTTTTCCCTGTTTCTTGACTTATTCCAATTGAATCTGAGATGGCTTCTAACCTTGAAGAATGCTCATACACAGCCAAAATTTTACTAGATGGTTCAATGGAGTCTATATTGGGACCTGCATTATTTGAAGTTTTGACATTTGAAATATTGTTTTTCTTGTGTAAATTTTCCCCTTTTTTTTTCTGTTGAAAACCTTTGATTTGTTGGTTTGTCTCCGAGTTCTTTCCTTCATATTTAAACTGTGTTTCTAAGATTTCAGTTTCCATTATTTCCTCTTCCTCACTTGGGACATCATTTGTGGAAAGGATTTCAAACATATTAGCAAATGACTTTGATTGATCCTTCATTACTGGTTTTTTCTAAGTGTTCTTCTTCTTAGGTATTTGGAAACCTGCTGAGTTTATATCTTCTTTCTTTTGATCAGGAATTTTATTTGGGCAAGCACTGGCCAAATGACCATATTCATGGCAAATTCTACAACGAAAAGGAATGTTCTCATAGTCCACTACTTGCTCCCAAGTGTCTTCCCCAAATTGTAATGTGATATTTTTAGGTAGGGGTTTGTCAAAATCCATTAAAACACAAATTCGAGCATAAATAATATGTTCAAAATTTTGAGTACAATCAGCAGTCATCATAAAAGTTCCTAAAGAGTTTCCAATTGAAGGAAAAATAGTAGGATTCCAAAATTCAATAGGGAGGCCAAAGAGTCTAACCCACACGGGAGCTATAGAAGGCATCTCTTCTTCGGATTTAAATTTAGTATGCCAGGGCTTCATGAAAAGCCTTGCCCTTCCAAAAAACCAAGGACCCCCTTGAAAAGTTTTCTCTCTATCTTCATTATAGTTGATTTTTAAATCCGTAGAAGTTTGCACCAGTATGTAAGCAAGATTGTGATTTTTTTGGTCTCATATATACTGGTTATGAGATGGTCTCATATATACTGGTTATTCTCATAAACGTCTGTGTTACATCTACATGAATTGTATTTTATTAAAAATGAGATAAATTTAATTATTATCTTATCAGTTATTTGTCCAAAGGCATTGAAAGATAGGGTAATAGGATATATGCTAGTTGATAGTGCTTGATAAAATTTGGAAATTAATGTTGAAAGTTTTGAAATTAATGAGAATATTTATATTTTTATAGTTAAATAGCATTAAGCTTGAATTATTGCTTTGAAGCATTGAACGTACAAATATATTTTTTGAATTAATTTACAGAGTTTTCAAAGCTAATATTTATGACGTATAAGTAGTTTAAATAATTTAAGCAGTAGGTAATTATTTTTAAATAGTTTAATTAAATAGACCTTAGGCAGATGAAAATTTCTTCTCATTAATAGAAATAAATCACCATTTATGTAGAAATATCAAGAATGCGTCCGAGACATCCGCCCATGTAGAGGAGTTGGAGAGTAAGTGGGTAGTTAAACCTCTCTAGTTGCTGAGAGGCCCAAGTTCAATTCTCTCGCCTCACATGTTGCGGATATGTTATGTAATGGTTCCCTCGTGGTAACATTCTGTTTACCCCTTGTGGCCACCACCAAAAAAAAAAAAAAAAAGAATGCGTCCGAGATAGTGAGACGTTTTTCGCAGGACTGCCCAAACTTCCGAACTTGTTTCGGTCATATCTCACTCATCCGGACTCGGATTGAGCTAAAATTTTGAGGGTAGATGCCTGAAAAACCCTAGAACATCTCCACCAATTTTCATATCATTTGGAGCAACACAGATCCTAGCGCATCCCTATGTGTGAACGACATATTTGGCAAGCGGCTATGCGAGGGTTTCATCTGGGTTGAGTGCAAGCAGCTTCAGAGGTTGGTTTTTAGGGCCTTCGGGCCCTAGCGGCCAATATTTTTGTGGTTTATTCTCAATATTTTAGCAGGAAATGTTGCAGGGGATACAAGATGGGTTAGAAATTTGTCTTTCAACAGATCATACTGTGAACTTGAGTGACAACGGCTTCCAATTTGCTGCACAAAAGAAAAGTGAAAACCATACCTTTCCACGGCGTCTAGGGCAAGGATTAAAGAGATCACAAAACAAGTTTCAAGTAGTTGATCAAAAAATGGCTCATATCTCAAGTGAATCTGGTGCTAAGGTGCACCCACAAAATAATTCTACTGTGAAAACCCCTATCAAGGGTAAGAATTTTGAAGACTCAGTCCCAAAAATGAATTTTAGGGATGCCCTTCGTGGTGGACAGACCTCAGCCCAATGCTAATATCAATATTAGGGCTTCCCATAAACCTCTAAGAATGCCTAAGATTGATCCTAGGAAAACGGAGTCAGGATGTCTTAAAGCAGCTGATGGAACTCCTATTGTTAAGCTTGATATGGATAACATTCAGACTGGCATTGAAGATTTGGAAAAAAGAGGACTAATTTGTCGGTTCGTGGGTTTTCGTCCGAGTCTATCTGCTTTCAAAGTCTGGGCTGCAAAAAGCTGGAAAACTAAAGGTGAGTTACAAATCTCTATTTATCCAAATGGTTATTTTCTTGTTTTATTTGCTAATAATGAAGATAGAGAGAAAACTTTTCAAGGGGGCCTTGGTTTTTTGGAAGGGCAGGGCTTTTCATGAAGCCCTGGCATACTAAATTTAAAGCCGAAGAAGAGATGCCTTCTATTGCTCCCATGTGGGTTAGACTCTTTGGCCTCCCTATTGAATTTTGGAATCCTACTATTTTTTCTTCAATTGGAAACTCTTTAGGAACTTTTATGATGACTGTTGATTGTACTCAAAATTTTGAACATATTATTTATGCTCGGATTTGTGTTTTAATGGATTTTGACAAACCCCTACCTAAAAATATCACATTACAATTTGGGGAAGACACTTGGGAGCAAGTAGTGGACTATGAGAACATTCCTTTTCGTTGTAGAATTTGCCATGAATATGGTCATTTGGCCAGTGCTTGCCCAAATAAAATTCCTGATCAAAAGAAAGAAGATATAAACTTAGGAGGTTTCCAAATACCTAAGAAGAAGAACACTCAGAAAAAACCAGTTATGAAGGATCAATCAAAGTCATCTGCTAATATGTTTGAAATCCTTTCCACAAATGATGTCCCAAGTGAGGAAGAGGAAATAATGGAAACTGAAATCTTAGAAACACAATTTAAATATGAAGGGAAGAACTCAGAGACAAACCAACAAATCAAAGGTTTTCAACGAGAAAAAAAAGGAGAAAATTTACACAAGAAAAACAATATTTCAAATGTCAAAACTTCAAATAATGCAGGTCCCAATATAGACTCTATTGAACCATCTAGTAAAATTTTGGTCGTGTACGAGCATTCTTCAAGGTTAGAAGCCATCTCAGATTCAATTGGAATAAGTCAAGAAACAGGGAAAAAAAATTGAAGATGGATTCTAATCAAAAAGTAGGTCGCAAGACCAATCAATATCATATGGTAAAAGAAGGTGAAAAGCTTGTAGAGGAAGGTAAGATTAATGCCCTTCCCAACTTTTTTAGCCCTGGTATTAATGAAGATCATCACTTGGAATATTAGAGGACTCAAAGGGAGTCTTTCAAAACAAAATGAAATTAGAAGAATGATTTAGGTAAATCATCCACATCTTGTTTTCCTTCAAGAAACTAAGATGTCAATGGAGGATATGGACTTAATTGCCAGTAAAATTTGGCCAGCTGGAAAAGTGGTTTCCCTCAGTTCCCAAGGGACTTCGGGTGGCATTGCTTGTCTTTGGGATCCAAAAGAGGTAGTTATTCACCATATGGTTGGTAGTTGGGGTTTGTTGGCTATAGCTATTCAAAGTAGACATTCCAACCAGATTATGCTCTGCATTATTGTTTATGCTCCGACTTCTTTGGAGGAAAAAAGAAGACAGTGGAAGGATATTACTCATATTATCTCTCATTTTCCTAAATTTGGATCTTGATCGGAGGATATTTCAATACCATCCTCTCTCTGGATGAAAAAAGGGGAGGAAATAGAAATTTGGACAAAAGCACCGACCTCATGAGCGAATATATTGCAAACCTCCATCTTGTGGATATCCAACCGAGATAATGGCCTTATGACTTGGTCTAACAGAAGGCAAGGCTTAGCTTGTATAATGGAGAGATTGGATAGGTTTTTGCTCTCTAAAAATTTCTTAATCCATGGTCACATTCCTAAAGTGAAGACTCTTAATAATGTTGGTTCGGATCATTGGCCAGTCATGGTGGAAATGTGGAAAACCAATGTGAGTTTCTCTCCTTTTCATTTTCAATTAATGTGGCTTAGAGACATTTCCTTCAGACCTCATGTGCAACAATGGTGGAAGGAAGGTAAACCTAGGCATGGGACTAAGATGTTCTATTTTGTCAAAAGACTGCAATACATTAAATCCAAAATCAAGACTTGGAACTGGAAAGAGTTTGGGGATGTTCATAAAAAAAAACATGAAGTTATTGCTCATCTTGAAAATTTGAATAAGAAAATCCGTTTAGATGGCCTCACAGAGAAGAGAAGTGCGAATGAAATTAAACTCACAACTCGGTTAGAGGAATGGGAAAAAAGAGAAGAAATCTTATGGAAGCAAAAATCTAGAATTCAATGGCTCAAAGAAGGAGATCGAAACACAAATTTTTTCCACAAATCTCTTCTAGCTCGAAGATCTCACAACTTTATTTCTTCCTTAAAATCAGATTCTGGAGATGTTGTTTATACTTGGGATGGCATGAACTCTATTGTTGTTGATTACTTTTCCAATATTTTTGCTGCTACTCCCCTTGACTCAGCTTCACAATATAATGTTCTTCAAGCAATCCCTTCTCTTATCACTTCTGAGGAGAACTCTATTTTGACTGCTCATGTTACTATCAATGAGCTTCAACAAGTAGTTTTTAAAATGCAAAAAGGGAAAACCCCAGGTCCTGATGGTTTTCCTATTGAGTTCTACCAAGAGTTCTGGGATATCCTTCATGTTGATTTATTAGAGGTGGTGGAAGAAGCCGGGAAAGCCAAAGAAATTTTGAAGGTTATCAATAAAACTTATATTACTCTTGTTCCAAAAGCTCAAGAGGTTGATCATATCTCAACTTTTAGACCTATTGCTTTATGTAATGTTCTTCTCAAAATCATTACTAAAATCATGGCAGAAAGGTTGAAGCCTCTTTTGCATAAGATTATTTCCCCGAGCAAGGGGGTTATGTGGAAGGACGTCAAATAGTAGATGAGATAGTTCTTGCTCAGGAAGCCATCCATTCCATGGATATGCAAAATTCTCCTTCCATGTTCATTCGGTTAGACTTATCCAAAGCTTATGACAGAGTGGATTGGCACTTCCTTATCAAAGTTTTGAGGCAATTTGGTTTCTCTAAGGATTGGATGGATTGGATTATGGGATGTATCTCTTCAGTTTCCTACTTAGTTCTTATCAATGGTAGGCCTTCTCAGTATTTCCCGACTTCTAGAGGTATTAGGCAAGGTGACCCGCTATCCCCTTATTTATTCATCATTCTTGTTGAATGCTTGGGTAGGACTATAACCAAAAAGAGGGAAAACAAAACCCTTGAGGGAGTTACCATTGCTCATGGAGCTAGACCTATCTCTCATCTTCAATTTGTGGATGACTCTACTATTTTAGGTAAAGCTACAGTTAAGGAAGCTTCTAATATTAAGCAAATCATTAGCTATTTTTCTAAGGCTACTTGGCAGTTGATCAATGAAGACAAATCTAAAGTTATTTTCTTTCACTGCTCTGCTAGACAGGAATCCATGGTCTTGGATAAGCTAAGATATAAGAAGACCTCTCTTCCAATCACTTATTTAGGTATTCCCATAAATATTCAAAGGCAGAAAAATAAATATTGGAATTGGTTGTTGGACAAAGTCAAGAAGAAAATTGGAAAGTGGACCAACAAGTGGCTTTCTTATGGGGGTAGAATCACCTTGGTAAAATCAGTCCTTCAAGCTATTCCTATTTATGTTTCTTCCATTTTGAATATTCCAAAGGTTGTTCTTCGAGAATTGGATCAAATCGAGTCATCGTTTCCTTTGGAGTGGTACTAAGGAGAAAAGAAAATGGGCCTTGGTGAAATGGGATACTTTATGTCTTCCTAAGAGTGAAGGGGGGTTAGGTTTACGGTCTTCAATTAATAACAACAAAGCTTTAGCTGCTAAATTATATTGGAGGATGTTGCATAACCCCAATGCTCTTTGGGCCAATAATCTCCGTGCTAAATATGCTGAGAACAAAAGTCCTGAAGACCTTGTTCGCTATCAACTTCCTACCAAAGGTTCTCCCATTTTAGCAGTTCTTAAGACTGGTGAGGATTTGATTAAGAAAAAATTATTTTGGATCATTCATAATGGTCAACATGCAAATTTTTGGACAGATTCTTGGGATGGTCACAAGCCTTTGATAACTCAGTTTCCCGATTGGAGGCCTTGGATGGAGGAGCTTCACCGAGCTAATTGGATAAAGGTGGCTAATTATTGTCGGTACCATACTGGTAATTCAAAGGTTGGTAGATATTGGATCCCTATTGAGGACTGGCCTATTCAAATCCCAGAAAGGCAAAGACAAGATATCCAAGGCATCCTTCATATGAGATCCCTCTCTTGGTCCCATGAAAAAGATTGTTTTGGATGGAACAACACTACTAAGGGTGAGTATTCGAGTTGCTCAAGGTTATTTGACCTTATGCCATAATAATCCCAACCATTCTTTTGACATATTTTCTCAATTGTGGGCTCAAAAGCTCTGGCCTAAGGTGAGGTTCTTTAATTGGCTTTTATTGCATCGTAGGGTGCTTACTGGTGAGCAACTTATGAAGCGTGGTTTTCATGGCCCTTTTAGATGTGAAATGTGTGAAGAGAATGTAGAAAATATCAACCATATTTTTATTGAGTGTACTTTAGCCTCTGAGCTGTGGAGGAGAATGGCCACTTTACTTGGCTTAACATGGTCCAATTTTTTTACTTTTGAACAGCTTTGGAGGGATTGGCCTAATCAAGAGGGTGTTGATCATTTTATTAGGCAGTTAGTTTGGATGGGTTCTACCATTCTTCTTTGGAATATTTGGAATGAAAGGAACAACCGAATTTTTAATCAAGATAGGAAGGATATTCACTATATTTGGCAAAATACCATAGCCAACTTAGTTGAATCAGTCCATCATCTCCTTAATCACCCCCAAAACTCCCACCAAATATGGGATCAAGTGATGCAAAGATTGAAGATTAAACCTTCTAAGGGCAACCATCTTAAAGGGAATGTGAGTATTAGTAAATTGGATAGGAATAGAAATTGGCAACCTCCTCCTAAGGATTTTGGAAAAGTCAATACTGATGGAGCCTCTAGAGGGAACCCTGGAAAAGCCAGTGTGGGAGGAATTGGTAGACTTTCAGATGGCTCCCTGGTTTTTACTTTTGCTGAGAATTTGGGTATTCTTTCCAATAACCTTGTTGAGGGGTATGGTATCCTCAGAGGTCTTCAGGAGGCTACTAAGGTTGGATGGGAAAAGGTGTTAGTTGAGTCTGACTCTCAACTTATGATTAATCTCTTGAAGAATCCTTCTAAGAATCATAAGGTGGATTGGAGAATAAAAAGAATTATTGAGAAGATTCAGTTAATCCAGATGGGATTTTTGAAAGTTGATTACAATCATGTGGTCGAGAGATCAAAACAAGAGTGTTGATGCTTTAGCTAATTGGGCTTTGGACAAAGGTGATCTTACTTGTTATGGCCACCCTCCTATATGGTGGGCTTCTCAAATTAGGGAAGCTCTTCTTTCTATCATTTCTTTGGATGGCTCCGATTCTGAAGGTACCTAGTTTCTTCTTGTTTTTTTTTTTTGCTTCTCTTTGGTTCATTCAGTTTTTTTTAGTTCCCTAGCTCATTCTATTCTTTATTTTGTTTCCTCTGTTGATTCTTGCCTTAATAGTCTTATGGTCTAGATAGGTCTTTGTTTTGTTCATTTTTTATTTCTTTTTTCCTTTTTGTTTTTTTTTGTTTAGTTTTTTAAGGTGGGTGGGTTTTTTTATTTTGTTTTGTTTTTGTGTTCTTTGTGTTGTTTTTTGTTGTTCTTGTGTTTTTGTTGTTTTGTTTTTTTTTATGTTTTTTGTTATTGTTCTTGTGTTTTTTTTCGTTCTTGTTCTTGGGTTTCTCTTTGTTTGTGTTATTTCGTGTTTTTATGGGTGAGTGTTTTCTATATTTTTTGTTTTTTTTTATTGTTTGTTGTTGGTTGTTTTTTATTTTTATTTTTTTTAATTTTTAAGGTTTTGGTTGTGTTTATTTTTCTTGTTTTTTTTTGGGTTATGTCTTTGTAGTGTTCTGTTGTTTTTGTCTTGTTTGTGTTTTGTTATGTGTTTCTTGTGTTTTTCTATGTGGTTTGTGTTGTGGTTTCTTTTATCTTATTGTGCGTGTTTGGTTGTGCTTTTGTTTTTGACACACTCAAGGAGCATGTTTTTTATTTTATTTTATTATTTTTGTTGTTATTTGCTTATTTTTAATTGGGTTTGTGTGTTTGTTTGCTCCTTGAGTGTGTCAAAGGTGGTAGGCCAGGTCCGAGTCCTGGGCATTTTTGGCGGAATGGATACCCCTGCCTCCTTGGGTCTTACCCGAAAGTGGCATCCCTTTTGGGATGTTTTCCACAAAAAAAAAAAAAAATAGACCTTAGGCATCATCAAGTGTATTAGCTTTTAATTTAGATTAATTATCAAATAAAGAAAACACATTAATCCTAAGGTCATTTGCTTAGGATTCAAAAAAAAAAAAGGTTGTTACAAAGGATGAATCCAGATTTTTTTTGCATAAAAGGAATATTGCAATATCTTTTATTATGAATAAATAAAGACATTGAACTATGGGATATAAAAGGATATTATGAAAACAAGTTCATTTTGAGATACACTTTTAAAGAGAATACATAAATGTATGAAATCATGCATCAAAGTTTCCAGGCCCCTTGTTGATAGACACTTGTCAAACAGTGAGACATTCTTGCACATGTAATAAAATAAAGCATATCTACTAAGAACCTTGGAGATTTTAGATGATATTTGCAAGAGATAAATTTTTGAGTTCTATGTTAAGGTGATTATGTATATTGACAGAATTGCACATCAACAGGTTGATCATGGGTTTAGTTAGGATCAAGAGGGTGAGGTGGCAATGGTTTAGTTTGACCATGGGTTCAAGTTCGACTATGATGTGGAGTTTGACCAAGGTTGAGAGTTAACCAAGGTTAGACTAAGGTGAGTTAGGCTTAGGTGGTAGGTAGACTAGTCAAAAGATGGACTAGACGAGGTGTCCCTAGTTTAGGCTAGAGTGGTCATATGGTGATCAAGGGCTAAGAATAGAAGGAGATTTAAGTGGTCAAAGGGGCTTAAGTGGATGAATAGTACTTTAGTCCAATTATGCAAAATTAAAGGGCTTTTACAAATTAATCAACCTTTTGCATGGAATGCGGGACAATGTGAGATTTTTAGGTGTTTACAATTCAATGTCTTGTTACATTACATGGAGTATTATCTCCATAATATAGTCATAAAAATATGACTCTTCAATACTTGATTAGTGCTCTCCTCACATATCTGGGAGATGCATATTTTTCTATTCCATGCATAAGACAAATTATTTCATATATTTTATCTTCTCATATTGCCACTTGTATACATGACTCTTGACTCTCTATTTACTCTTGCACACATAATTACATGACACTTGTTCACATCCTATACATGGACACATACATAAAGGAGAAATATAAATCACACTCCTAATCTATTAAATATTTACAATTGCACTTTGTGGTACATTTACATTCCAACCAAATAATGTAATATTATCTAACATCACCTATATTACATAATTTGGTTATTGTAGTTCTCTTGATATACATAGGTAACATTAAAAAAATTTATACTCGTTCCAGTAAAGAGCTTTTACAAAAATAGCTCCAACTTGTTATTTAGTGGGAACATGCTTTATATGAATATGATGATCTTGAACATAATGTTTAAAAAAGTGATATTGAGATTCAATATGTTTTGTTCTTTCATGAATCATAGTATTTTTTATTAATTTAAGAACTCCTTTATTATCACAATTTAATATTGTTGGAATTCTTTTTATTTCCATAGTTGACAATATGCACTATAATCAAAGTGCTTCACATACTACATCACTTGTTGTGTGATACTTTGCTTCTATTGATGAAAGGGATGCTACATGATGTTTCTTGCTCTACCAAGAAATAGGTCTTGAACCAAGATAGAACACATATATTGATGTTGATTTTCTGTCATCTATAGATCCAACATAGTTAGAATCTAAATATCCCTGTAAGTAAAAATTATCATTTCTTTTGTATTTTAATCCAAATTTTGTAGTCTTGTTGATATATTACAATATTCTTTTCATGGATTTCCAATGAATTTCTTTGGGTTCTTGCATAAATCTAGAGAGATAATTTACTACAAAAACAATATTAGGCTTGGTATTTGTTAAATACAAAAGACTTCCAATTAATTATTGATACACAATAGCAAAAACTAGTGGTGTCTTATCATATCTTGATAATTGTAATCCTTGTTCCATAGGAGTGTCTTTAGGTTTACAATTTGTCATTTTGTATTTTTCAAGTAATGAATTTGCATACTTTGTTTGTGTTATTGTGATATTATTTTCATTTTAAAAACTTTCTAAACCTAGACAATAATGCAATATCCCTAGATTTGTCATTTCAAAATCCTTTTCCAAATCTTTATTTACCTCATCTATCAAAGTCCTTGAGCTTTCTGTGATTACTATGTCATTAACATATACTATAAGAATTATTATTTTCTCATCCAAAATTCTTTGTATTAATATTGGGATATGATTTACTTCTTTTGAAAATATGTTGAAGTACATGATTATTAATCTTAATGTACCATGATCTTGGTGCTTGATTTAATCCATATAAAGAATTATTTATTTTACATACCTTCTATTCCTATCCTTTGATAACAAAACCTTCTGGTTGGGACATATATACTCCTGTAAGATCACCATTAATAATTGCACTCTTAACATCCATTTGATGAAATTACCATCCAAGTTGTACAACTAATGCACACATTGTTTGAATAGTAGTCATTCTAGCTATAGATGCAAAATTTTATTTATACTCTATGCCTTCTATTTGAGTATATCCTTTTGTAACTAGTCATACCTTATACTTGTCAAGTGAACCATCTATTGAGTTGTATTTCCATTTACATCCTACCACTTTCTTTCCTAGTGGTAAATTGACTAGAACCCATGTTTTATTCTTCATTAATGTTGCATATTCTGATTCCATAGTTACTTTCCATTTTGGTTATCTTATAGCAACTTGTGTAGTTGTAGGTTCTACTATTGAACTCATTAATCCCATATTTGTTCTTGTCATGTTGTGAGTTTGAGGTCTCGTAGTAGTAAGATCTGGCATTTGTTCTAGCTTTGAGTCCTTAATTGTATCTCTCCACCATATTGCTTCTTTTCTTTGAGGTATCATAGTGAATTCAAGGTTTTCAATTGACTCACTAAATATTTTGACTATGTTTTTTCATTGGGTTAACTTTCTTCATCCAAAAAATTCATAATAGGTCTTGTATCAATCTTTTGATCTTCAATAGAGTTGTTATTTCTTTCATAAAAAACTACATCTCTGCTTATATGAATTTTCTTTGTAATTGGATCAATTATTCTATATCCTATTGAATCATCATCATACCCAAGAAATATCCTACATATGGTTTTATCATCTAATTTTATCCTCTTTTGCTTTGGAACATGCACATATGCCTTGCAACCAAAAATTCTTAGATGTTCTATTGAAGGTTTTTGCCCTAACCATACTTCTTCAAGAGTGATATTTTTAAGAATTTTTGTGGGTGATCTATTTTGTATGTATACTGTAGTTTTAATAGCTTCTTCCCAATATTGTCAATCAAGATGAGCTTCTTTTAGCATGCATCATACCATTTCCATAATTGAATGATTCCTTCTTTTTGCAATACCATTTTGTTGAGGTGAATATGTTATAGTGAGTTCCTTTTTATACCATTTAATTTTAGAAATGATTCAAACTCTTTTGATAAAAACTCACCACCCCTATCTGAACGAATATTCTTGATCAATTTTCTTGTTTTTGTTTCCACTAATTGCTTGAATTGTTTGAAGCAACTAAAGGCTTTAGATTTAAACTTCATAAAATATACCCATATTTTTTTGGAATAATCATCAACAAATATTTGAAAATATCTATGTCCTCCAAGACTAGTAGTGTTCATTGGTCCACATAAATATGTATATATTAACTCTAGTGGCTTTTGAGCTCTATGGTTATTGAGTTCAAAAGGTATTCTATGTTATTTTCCTACAAGACATTCTAGACAAACTGTAGATTCCCATGAAATTTTGGGTAGTCCTTCAACCATTTGATGTCTATTCATTTCATTCATAGAAGATGCACTTATGTGTCCTAGCATTTTATGCCAGATTTATTTGATGTTTGATATTTTTGATGATAGAGCTACATTTGATAATGTATCTAGGGAAAATAGACCATTTTTGTATGAACTAGATGCTATAAGTTTTCCTTGTTTAGTAATAAGATATTTTTTTTTGTTGTTAATAATTTTGAACTCAATAACTAACTTTTGATCCATTAATTGAGATATTGAGAGTAGATTAGTAGTTAACCTAGGCACATACAATACATTATTAATTGTGCCCTTTTTATCAAAGATATTGATTTCAATATTTCCTACTCCTTTGACCTCATATGTTTTATTATCAACTATGGCAACTAGTTTCTCATATTTCTCTTGAAAAGTATTGAACCAATTTTTATTTCTAGTCATATGCATACTTGCCCTTGAGTCAATATACTAGTGATTTACACTAGACATTATTAAAAAAATCCTTTTTGGAGTAGAAAAACTTGTCTCTCCAAAAACGTTAATTAATTTTAAATAATTAAAATCTTTTAAATTTCTAATTGCAATTTTCAAATTTTAAAAATATCAAATTGATATTTGGGAGTAGAAAGTCTTGTCTCCCATATTAATAATAAAAAATTATATTGAATTTCATACATTTTGTGCCTTAACTCGAGTGTTATGTTTAGAATGAATGTTTCCTTTTTGCATCCTCATTGATGTGCTCAGGTATGTGAAATGTCTCTATTGCAATTCTTAGGTCTTACCAGTCGAATGATTATGCCTTATTTCTTGTTCTCATGCACAAATTTTTTAATTTTCTTAGCTCTTAGATGCACTATTCTGCTCTCTCAATCGAATGTATTGTGGTTGGCTCTCAGGTGCAACAACTGCTCTCTTAGATGATTTTATTTTTTTCATCCAAAAATTCCTTTAGTTTTTTGTTGGTGCTATTTTGGATAAATTTGTCCAAATAAATATTTGGTAATTTTTATTTTTACCACTCTTACTTTATATGTTTTTTCTTCTCTTATAAGAAATCATTAATATCACTTCAACTTTCTTCATGCAGTGTTAAGTCTCTCAAACATATCTTTTAAATATTGCTTTCATATGAAGTCCTTATCTTCACTCGTTCTAAATGGATAGAGTCTCTGATGACTTCTCTCTAGGATGATTTGAATGGCTCCATCTTCATTACTATTGATACTTCTTATCTGATGGATTTTTCCACTCTATCTTATCTTCCTTCTCTAGAAATATATATCTCTTTTCTTTGTCTTAATGTTGACAAAGATGATAAATGCAACCATCCAATGGTATTTGGAAGCTCTTCAAGTGTCCTTTATCCTCTCATAGTCAAAGATCTTTTTATATTGTCTTAAATCCTTCTTCTTTCTCAAAAAATAGAATGTTAATTCATGCCAACATTAATCTTCAATATTATAATTTTAGGATAATCTTAATCCCAAAAAATTGAGCAACAATCAAATCAATAATTTTGAGTCAAACTCAAAATATCATATGAGCCTTAAAAGCTCTTAAATTTTTTTAAACCTCTTCAAAAGAAAAAAATTCAATTTCTAATTCACCCAAAAAATATTTTTTTGATGCTAGCAATAGAGACTACTCAAAGTAGCTTTGAATATGACTCTTCAAAAATGGGATAGAGTATGGTGGTGGCTCCAATACCACTATTGGATTTTTAGTTAGAATATCACAGGTCCAAAAATATCTAAGGCCTTGAACAGTCTTATATATTAAATCAATTTAATATAAACGACCAAGATCAGTAAACATAACATTTATGAAAAATAATAATAAGATATAGATGGCCAATATCATTAATGAAGAAAAATTATAATAATATTACTCAAGTTGTCTACCATATTTACTCAATATTTATTTGATGTTCTATTACATTACATGGAGTATTATATCCAGAATATAGCCATACAAATATGACTCTTCAATACTTGACTATTGCTCTCCTCACATATCCAAGAGATGCATATTTTTCTATTCCTTAAATAAGACAAATCCTTTCATGTATTTTAGCTTCTCATATTGCCACTTGTATACATGAATCTTGACTCATTGTTTACTCTTGCACACATAATTACATGACACTTGTTCACATCCTACACATGGTCACATACATAAAGAAGAATAATAAATCACACTCCTAATATATTACATATTTATAATTGTAGCTCATGGTACATTTACATTCCAACCTTATAATGTAATATTATATAACAAAAGTATGAAAACATAAGTGGCACATTGGTGACTTAGATAAAGGCCTAAACATAATGATAGACTTATCCCAAAGGTGTTGTACCCTACTTGCTTAATAATGAAGTAAGGTGTATAGCAAAGAGGAATGATCTTGGAGTGGAAATATTGAAGTTATATTTTCTAATTATAAAGCTACATTTTATCTCTAAATTGGTATTGATATGGTTTCTAATGCTTGTAATGCCACTCCTAGTACTTGGTTCTACTTTTTAAAGGATATAAAAGGCTTGGTGCTAAAATTGTTGATTTTTTCAACAAATTTTATTGTTTTATGAACCTAATTTTTAGTATAAGGGTCCCTCCTATTATAGTTGAATATAAATCAAGGTTAATGGTGCTACTACTTAGTGAATGCACGACTAAAATTTATGGTCTTGTAAATTTATGAAGAGCCTTGTTGTAGATATGTTGAAAATGGGAGAGGTTATCATACCAAATGCATGGATTATTGGCATTGCACATATTGAGAAGTTGCACAATTATGCTATTCACCACCTTCATCTATGCTTTAATATGAGGATGAAAGGCGGTTGAATAGGTAATTATGATAAACACCATGGACCAATATTGAACTAAAAAAGATTAAGGAGCCTAATATCATTTAAAAATGATGCTATATTAAAATCCAAATGTATCCAAACATGCTTAATGAAGTGTTTTCCCTAAAATATTCTTCTTAAAGGGTGATAGGATAATTATTTAAAAACAACTATCCACTATGATTTACACAATAATTTCCATGTCATATTATCAGAAGGCTCAAAGTGAAGTCCATTGAGACTAATTTCCAATGCTTATCAAGTGTGGATAAGGGAATGCACAACCCTTTTTTCAGAGGCTTGATGATTGTATATGTTATGCATTATCAACTATATATATGGATATCAATGTTAAATATTTAGTAGAAAGTCCAATAGATAAATGCTCAATAGCTCAAAAGAAATTGTAGCATGAAAATGAAATAAATAATTAAAGAAGAGTCTATTATCACCGAGTTAGACCAAATGGAGAATGTTTCCTCTTAGTCAGTTGTGAAAGAAAATAAATTAGGCAATCTTCCAAATGATGTGATGTTTGAAGTTGTAAAAGTGTCCCACTCCTTAAAAATTGGTCACCATTTAAGAAGAGATGAGCATACTAAATACCTCACCACATGTATAGTCATCCAAAGAAATATTAATGAAAATGCAACCCCATCAGTAGCTTTGAAAAGTCAATCAAAATGATTAGCTCCAAATTGTTGTAAATGATGGGTGTCATGGCCATAAAATTAACAAGAATGGTCAATGTATGGAGAGAAGCTATATTTCATTGAAAATATTTAGAATGTCTCAAAAGGCACAATTTTTAGTTTAATAAAAAAATCATAGATTACTATTTTGTCAAAAACAAGTTAAAGAAAAATTATATCTTATTAAAATTAAATTTATAAAAATAAAATAAAATAATAGAAACTAAATAATCATGTTTAAATATAAAATAAATTTATGTTAACAAAAAAAAGCCACCTTTAAAAATAAAAATAATAATATTAGAATAATTTTAATACCCATAAATGATAATATAACATTTAATACTACATTCATATTTCATCTTTGACATATCAATATTTATGCCCCTCACCTTCATCTACATATACTTTTGATGCGGGAGCATCCGAAAGCCCAATTGTCTAGTTGATAATCTAGAAGGCCAAATATTTGGATCTTTATGTAGCTATTTTCCAAAGCTTTAAATTCGGGAGTTTTGTATCTAGGAAATAGATAGCGAAGGGGTTTTCAAAAATATTTCCTTGTATCCTTGATGAAAAATCAATGAACAAATTTTACCAATTAATCCTTGATTCTTTGTTGTTTTTGAATGTTTAACTACCCCATTTGAAAGATTTTATGTATTTTTTATTTCTCATGTGCAGGTTAATGGAAAGCACATCAAAGCATTAAATAACAAATGAAGAGAAACTGATGCACAAGGAAAGATGTGAGAGCAAAAGAAAATTGGTCATTAGACTAAAGAATTGAGGATATTGTAGGTACATAGGAGTGCCTTAGAAATTTTGTTGAGTGGATAAGTGATTGTATGAGTCTTGCCTTCATGTATGTGGAAGTTGTAGACATAGAGGAATACCATTGTGATTTACAAGCAAAATAAGTGATTGTATGAACTGAGAATAAACATTGTTCAAGTTATTCATCATTCAAAGAGGAAGAGTGTAATTGTACTAGGTTTGTTCAACTCAAAGGCCATACAAGGCTAATAATTTAGTAGAAATCATCTAAGTGATAAAGTCATTCATTTGTTGTTCAAAGGAAGAAAAAAAGTTGGAAGTCATTCAATTAAATGTCATACAACTAATACAAAGAGATCATTCAACCTATTGATATCATTCAAAAAAGAATGAATATCATACAATAAAAAGTATATTATGAAAAATATGGGTGTGTGATTGTATATCCATCATACTAAGATATTCCTAATACTTTTTTAACAATAAATATTGTATGAAGAAATTGATCATACAATTGTATGATTGGAAGAATTTAATCATACAAGAATTACAATATTATGATAGAGAAGAGCTATCATCAACCAAAGAGCCAAGTTGTTTAATGTCTACATCATTTTGCTATCAAAGATAGTAGATCTCTATGTATTGATACATGCCTAAGGAAAGATGGCATAATAAGGAAGAGGAATACCACAAGGTCCTCAAGCCATGGATATAGATGAGATGATAATAAGAATCATAAATCGACTAGATGCACTTGAAACTGCCTAGAAGAGAGGTTTTCAAGTAGAATATGTAAGTGAGTGTGAAGAGGAGGAAGTGGACCAACCAGAAGTTTGCAATGAAGGACAAGAAATATATCTAGAAGAAAGATTAATCTAGGAAATTTCTAATATGGGTAAGAATCCAAAGTTAGAAACCACATCATATAATGGAAGTTTAAACCCCAAAGAACTCATCAATTGGATTATAGAAATGGAGAAATGTTTTGATTCTGAATCAATAGAAGACTATAATAAGGTAAGATTTACATATACAAAGTTAAAGGGGCATGTGTACTTATTGTGGGACCATGTTCAAACCAAAAGATAAAAAAAGTAAAGGAAAATATTAAGACATGGAAGAAAATGGTCATAAAGCTAATGTCCAAATTCCTCCCACCAAAATACCAATTGGGTCTTTTTAGAAAACTATAAAACTTAAGACAAAAATATATGAGCATGAAGGATTACATTGAAGAATTCTAGAGGATCATCATTCATGTCAATCATGTAAAATATGATGAAGAGAAGGTTTTGAAGTTTATAAATGGATTTTTATTGTCCATACAAGATGAATTTAGTATGATGAAGATGAGGATGCCTACCAGTATGCCTTAAAGGTATAGAAGTTGTCACAAAGGCAACAAAATAATAAATGAGAAAGAGGATAGTTCTTACAAGGATGGGGAAAAAAAAGTAATGGAAGAGGACAACAAAAATAGGAAGGAGAAGCTAGTACTTCTCACAATTATTTTAGCTAAAACACCAAAGAAGGTGGATATTTCTCACAAGGAAGAGGTGGTTTTGGTAGAGGAAGAAGTAGAGGATTCCTCAAAAGGTGTTTTAGATGTGGAGAAGATGGTCATTGGATATATGAATATCCAACAATACAAAAAAGTAGCAATAAGGGAAATGAGATCAATAACCATATTGCACAAACACAAGAAGAAAGTTTTGCTTCTCCAAAACACATATAAGAGCTAGACCAAGCAGAGTCTCTCAATATGAATAGAGTACTATTTATTTTAGACAAGGAAAAATGTGAACCTGTTCAAAGGAGAAAATAGTTTTGAACAATATACAAGTCTAAAGATAAACATTGCAAGGTTTTTGTAGATAGTAGAAGTAAAAATAATATAGTATCTACTGAAATGGTAGAGAATTTGGGGTTGAAGAGGATAGAACACCCCAATCCATACAAAATATATTTGTTGCAAAAGGGACACCACATTTTAGTTAGTGAACAGTTCAAGGTTAATTTTCAAGTTGGAACTTACAAGGATGAGGTCCTATGTTATATTATTCCTATGGACACTTGCCATGTATTATTAGGAAGACCTTGGAAATTTTATAGAAATGTAGTACATGATGGTAGGGAAAACACCTACACCATTGTGAAAGAGGGTAAGAAGTATGTATTGATTCCATCGAAGGACAAATATGAAATATAGGACAATGGTCCTAAAGTATGTTTGATTTTAGGAAAACAATTTTTGAAGTAGATGATAAAGAACAAGGTGTATTTTAATTTGTTTGCTAAACCCACAAAGGGTGGAATAGTAGACAGGATGGATGAAATCCCAAGTGAGGTGAAGTATTTACTAGAGGAGTATGCAAAAAATTTTGTCAAAATAATTATCAAGTGGATTACCATCGATAAGGATTATTATTCATTACATCAATTTCATTATTAGATTGAGTTTACCCAATAAGGTAGCATATAGAATGATGCCAATAAAGAATGAATAAATGAAGAGATAAATCCAAGATCTATTAGACAAGGGTTTGATTAGGGAGAGCTTGAGCTTGTGTGTAGTACTAGTTGTACTTGAACCAAAGAAAGGTAGAGAATGGTTCATGTGTTCAAATTTAAGGGCTATTAACAATATAACCATAAAGTATAGATTTACATTACCATGGATGAATGATTTGATGTATTACTTGAGTTGAGAAAAATACTTCATGAAGATATATTTGAAGAGTGGCTATCATCCAATCAAGGTTATGGAAGGATATGAGTGGAAGACCACATTCAAGACAAAGGATGGATTGTATGAGTGGTTATTTATGCCATTTGGACTGACAAATGCACCTAGTGTTAGCAAATAGGCCCAAATATCAGAGGTCTATAATTTCCAAGAGCATATAATATCATTCAATAATAACACCAATATGGCATAAAAACCTTTATTGATTCAAATTCAAAATTCATTACATTACATAGCATAGAGCTTTGTATTTAGTGTATAACCTTACATGAGACTCTTAAATGCACCTAACTTTTGCTCTCCTCAAACACATGGTGTTGTAAATTTGAGGTAATTTGAGGCATTTTATGTTGTCATTGATGTCACATGGATCGCATTAAGTTTTGGTGGCCAAAATATTTCATAAATAAGCATTTATGATATTTTGGAAAACATGGCTTTTACAGGTTTTTTGTGAAAACCAAGGTAGGCAAAATAAAAGGTTTTATTTAAAACCATGGATGGCAAATTTGAAATGGGATTTTCTTAAAACCTAGGTTGACTTTTTGTTTCGTCAAAAAAGGTGCCCCGGTGAAGGATATAATTAATTTTTAAATATTTAAGTTTAAATTTTAATCATTTAAAATTACAATTAAAATTACAATTAAAATTAATATTTTAATATTGCCGATGTCAAAAAGGAGGAGGCAAATAATATTAAGTCATAGCTGACATCAAAATAAAAATGTGGGCATATATAAATATGCTACTAAACTTTTTATTTTCTCTAAGTCCTCGACGAAGATAATTCGTTCGAAGCGCTAAGGGAGCAAAAGTGTCGTATTCGTTTGAAAACCAACGAAGAGAAGAGGGAACAAAGGTAAGGGAGGTTCCTTACCTATCACCATAGGTGCTTGTGGCCTAGCAGCAAGAGGAAGGCACGTAAGGTGTTTAAGCGCCAGCAAATCCGAAGTTCGAATCCCGTCGACATTGGTTTTTGCAAGGTAAAAAGGGAGAACCTTTTGTGCACGTGGTTTTTGAGGGCAAGTTCGGAGGAAGCAAGAAGGAGGTCTTGCACTCTTGGTTTCTATGTGAGCGGTTGGCTCACATGGTTGTTGGCGGTGTAGTTTGAGTGGTGCAAGGGTAGCAACAGGGGATCAAATCCCGCTGAGGTTAAAGGTAAGTTATTAATTTTTCCAAATATTTTATTTTTCTAAGATTGCCCTAGGAGAGATAAGGTTTTTGGTGCATGTTGTGAAAAAGATTTTTTTTTTGTGATTTTCCTTTTATAAGTATATCATATTATATATCGTTAGAAAGCTTATTTCGAGTGCTATTTTATTATTTTATTTAGAAGGAGAAATAATGTGTACATAAAGGGATATTTTTGTTTTTGTAAAAGGGTTCAAGTGAAGGTTGTTTTGTTCTTTTCAAAGTGTGTTGAGTGTGGCCGATTTTCCAAAGGGGTTTCTTCATATTCATAAAAGGTATGGGCACATTCTCAAATTGATTGTCTATGGTGGTTGATTTCTGAAATATCATTGGAGGGAAAAGGATTGCTTGTGGTTTCCTTTTCAAAAGTGGTTGATTGAATGCTTCAAGGTTTTCTGAATTGAGAGTTGTGTTTAAACTTTGTTTTATAAGCATAGTTGTTGAAGCCCATTGGTTGTGAAAGAACTTGAGTTAGAAAAGAACATGAGTATCATTGTTATGTGAGATTTGTAATTGAGCATTGTTGGAAAAATTTGAGTTGGTTGATACATACTTGGACTAGGGTTGTGTGAGGAAGAATTGTCCCTTGTGGTGATTAGTTGAGATTGAGTTTAGAACATATTGAGTCTCTAACAATTATATTTATGGTTATATAAGACTTGGGTTGAGTTGAGTTGAATAAGCCTAGTCAAGTGATGTGTGAAGTTATTGTTCAAGTCCTATGAAACAAACTATTCCATTATTCTGATTTGAGTTGAGTTGAGATTGAGATTAGAACATATTGAGTCTCTGACAATTCTCTTTATGCTTCTATGAGTTGAGTTGAATTGAGTTGAGATTGAGCCTAGAACATATTGAGTCTCTAACAATTATCTTTATGCTTATATGAGTTGATTTGAGTTGAGATCATTGTGTATCATTGTTGTCATCCATTGAAGAGTACATTGCCATTCATTGTTGAGTTCATCTTTGAGCTTTGCCTTGATAGATTTGTGGATGAGATTTTAGTGCTACTTGAGCATGATTTATTGAGCCTTTGAGAAGGCATTTGTGGACAATTTTGAGAAATCTTTGTGGATAGTTTTGGGACAGATTTGTGGGTAGATTTATGGGTAGATTTGTTGGAGCAGTTTTGGGCGAGTTCTTGGTGAGCTTGCTAGAGAATATTTGGACAAGTTGTGTGTGAGCTTGTTATTCAGTTTTGGACAAGTTATGTGTGAGCTTGTTATTCAATTTTGGACAAGTTCTATGTGAGCTTGTTATTTAGATTTGGACAAGTTCTATGTGAGCTTGTTATTCAGCTTTGGACAAGTTTTGTGTGAGATTGTTATTTATATTTGGACAATTTTTGTGTGAACTTGTTATTGCCTATCTTTGAGCAGATCAAAGAAATCATTGTATTGGATATTTCTGTGTGAAATATTATAAGGAGATCAGCTTGTGGAGTACCCCACATTAGGGGAACCATGTTAAATCTTGTGTCTCAATTGTGTGTGATGACTTGTGCTTGTTGCAAGTGTGAAAAGAGTTTAGGCCCAGAAATATCTAGATATTTCTAGGCCCAAGTGTGAACACATCAGGTATTTGTCGGCATGATTTTTGTTTTTTCGAACTCCCTCACCTACATTCTCGCCTAAATTCTCTCCTCCCTATTCTTTCGCCACCTTCCTCGCTTCCTCCTCATCCCTTATTCCTCCTATATTCTCGTCTTCCCCCCTCGTCGACCTTACCTCCTTCCTTATCCCTCCACGCTCCTTATCCCTCCACCTTTCCTCCTCCATAACCCCCACTATTCCCTATAAATACATGGCGTTGGTTTGAATGAAATGTAATTTTTTGAGTTAATTAAATAATATATTTTATTTTATCGCACGATTTGGCTCACTGGTATCAGAGCCCGGTTGTGTAGGGGTCGAGGAGCGCCAGGTGGGCATGTTTTTTGAGGCATGGAGGCACGAGGACGTGGAGGCACGCATCCGAGGTGAGCGCGACGTGGACGTTGACCGAGCAACGATGCGAGTGGTAGGGTAGACTGAGGTGTCAGCTGGGGCATGAATCTTGAGATGGCATGCAGGTGCTGACTGGGTAGGCTGAGCTGGCAACCTGGGCATGAATCTCGAGGCGGACGCGTGGCAGTTGACGTGGACACGTGGCTCGAGGAGCCGAGGTGGACGGTGATGTGGCAGCGTGGGAAGGCGACGTGGTAGCACGGGCACGGACGTGGCACGAGCGAGGTTGAGTGGCAAAGGATTCGCCACATGGCGGTTGTTGATTCGTCGGACGGGCAAAATGTTAGCCGACGCGATTGCCCGAAGGCAATCACTATCATATGCGCTCGTGCGCATATTAAAACCCCTCTATTGCCTTTTTCCCACTGCATGTGGGATTATACTTTTTATTTTTTTTGTTTTTCAAGGCACTAAACATGTTTTTAAACATCTCGGGCTCTCCTTTGTGAACGCATCAGAAGGTGTGGTCTGGCGGTAAAGGCTGCCCGCAAGCAGCGACGAGACCCTGGTTCGAATCCCGTCGGGTGAAGTTTTTTGAAAAAAAAATTTGGGCAAGATAACTTTAAAACAAAAGTGCCCACAGTTCATTTCAAAGCCGCGAGGCGGCGTGTTGGCTGGCGTTAGCTCTAGCTCACGGGAGGTCGTCGGTTCAACTCCCATCCGCTCCAAAAACAAAAAAAGGTTTCATTTTGTTAAAGTTTTTTAATTTTTTTTAAGGTTTTAATTAAGTTTAATAATTATTTCAATTTTATATTTTTTAATTAGTTTTAAATAAAAAATTTATTTAAAATTTAATTAAGAATATAAAAGAATATTATTAAATTTTCTTAAAAAACCTTTATAAAAATTTGAAAACTTTAAAAGGGCTATCTTTGTAAAAAGGGGGAGCATAATAGTGATGGGAAGCCTTCGGAGCACCTTTAGCACTGCCCCTTGGAACCCCGTTCAAGGCTAAAAATTTTGTGTAATAGCCTCAGCGGCTGTAAAAGAGCAAAAATTGTAACCTCAGAAGCTCTAACGAAGTTTTCTTTTTGCCTTGATGAGTAGATGATCAGATCTACCGGATGTTACCATGCTTTGTGCTCTCTACTACGGAGAGAAACTGCTGAAGCTTTTGATGAACGAGTTCGACGAGATGGACTGCATGTCGTATTCAGTCAGCTATAGAATTTTGTTATAGCCCACCAAAGGAATCCGGATTCTGGTTACGAGGCTGACTCAGAAGACAATATATTCGAACAAAGAGTGGAGGAGTTCGATTCAGTTGCATTTGAGCCTGAGGAACAATCCAGTGAGAGCTATACCCCTCGCTCTCCAGAGCCAGAGCCTGAGTCAGCAGAACCTGAGCTAGCATAGGCCGAGCCAGTAGCAGCTCCTAAAATTGTCGTCATCAGTGATGATGAGGATTCCATTGCAGATAATTTTGGGCCTCCAGTACTGGGCAATCCTCAAGAAGAAGAACAAGAAATCAGTGAGAGAGTTAAGAAATCTAGATTTGATTTGAACTTGTAATTGCTTTGTACTTCCTTTTTTTAGTCAAATCAAAGTTTGCTTTCAAGTAGTAGAAATGGCTTCAAATTCGAATCTCCCAATTCCTGAATTTAATGGTAGTGATTATGAATACTGGTCAATAAATATGAAAACTATGTTGATTGGTAAAGGTTTATGGGAAATAGTTGAAGAGGGTTACACATAACCTTCTCCTACTGACTGGTCTACCTTAAGTGTTGTCGATAGAAAATCCAAGAAAGAAGCCCAGAAAAACAATTCCTTTGCCCTATATCATTTACAAGCAGCCCTAGATAAAAGCATATTTCCTAGAATAGCATCCTGTATAACAGCTCAAGATGCTTGGAAGGCTTTAAAGGAAAGTTTTCAAGGGAGTGATCAAGTGAAGCAGGTCAGGCTTCAAACTTGAAAAGAGATTTTGAAAATCTCAGAATGCAAGAGAATGAGAAAGTAGGAGACTACTACGTGCGAGTCAAAGCCGTAGTAGATAAAATGGTCACTCTAGGTGAAGAGATTAAACCAGAAGTTGTAGTGAAGAAAGTGTTGCGAACACTTCTTCCTAAATGGAATCATGTAGCAATCATTATTGAAGAGTCAAAATATTTGACTGCACTTTCCTTTGATGCACTAATTGGTTCTCTTCTTTCACATGAAGAGAGATTGCAAGAATCTTCTTCCACTAGCCACGGAGGCGATGACAAAGCCTTCGCTTCACAAGAAGGAAAAGGACAAGGCAGAGGTCGTGGCAGAGGTCAACACAGAGGTAGAGGTAGGAATAGTCCACGAGGTGGAACTCCTAACAGAGGAGGATCTTCAAACAGAGGTGGAGGTCAGAATAGAGGTGGACAACAGAACAGAGGGAAGCATCCAGGACGAGGAAAAGGAAATGATAAGTCAAAACAAGCTTGCTACAATTGTGGCAAACTTGGCCACTTTGCTCATGACTGCTGGTCAAAATCCTCTCAAGGGAGCAGCAGTCAGAGCAGTCAGTATGGAAATTTTGGAGAAGAGGAAGGGACCTCAAATCTCTTTCTCTCATATGGCAAGTCAGATCAGAATCTGAATGACACCTAGATCTTGGACACTGGGTGTTCCAATCATATGAGTGGCAAAGAAGAACTCTTTGCTACTCTGGATTCTTCCTACAAATCCAGCATCAAGTTGGGGGACGACAAGTCATTGGCAGTTGAAGGCATTGGAGCCTTGGAGGTTCCAACAAAAGAGGGCGTTAAACAGGTAAATGATATTTATTACACCCCTCATCTCCAACATAATATTTTGAGTGTTGGTCAAATGTTGGAGAAAAACTATAAGTTGCTATTTGATGAGGGTAAATGTACCATTTTTGATAAAAGTAATAGTGATAGAATCATTACTCAAGTGCCAATGACAAAGAACATGTTATTTCCTTTAAATTTTGGCCAGCCAGGGGGAGATAAATTAGCAAATGTTGCTATTTCAAATCCAAGTGTGTTGTGGCACTTGAGATACGGTCATCTGAATTCAGCTAGTTTGAAGATGTTAACCTCTCAAGCGATGGTGACCGGACTTCCTAAAGTTTAGGACAATAAGGAAGTCTGTGAAGGTTGTGCCTTGGGCAAGCATGCTAGGTCCAAATTTCCTCAAGGGCAAGCATGGCGGGCCAGTTATCCACTCCAGCTAGTGCATTCAGACATCTGTGGTCCAATGCAAACCAAGAGCATTGGTAACAACTCTTACTTTCTTCTTTTCATTGATGATTTTTCAAGAATGTGTTGGATATATTTCTTGAAGCATAAATATGAAGCATTTGATTGCTTCATAGATTTTAAAGCAAGAGTTGAAAATGAGAGTGGATATTCTGTTAAATGTCTCAGATCAGATAAAGGAGGAGAATACTCCTCTAATGAATTTTTGAATTTTTGTAAAAAACATGGAATAAAGAGGCAGTTCACTGCTACCTATACTCCACAACAGAATGGTGTGGCTGAGAGAAAGAACCGCACCATTGTAGAGATGGCAAGATCGATGCTTCAAACGAAGCATTTGAGCAATATGTATTGGGCAGATGCAGCCAGGACCAGTGTGTATATTTTAAATAGGAGTCCTACTTCAAGTTTGAAAGGGAAAACACCTTACCAAGCATGGTATGGTAAGAAACCGAATGTCAAGCATTTCAGAGTATTTGGTTCACTGGCTTACTCACACATTCCTGATGAACAGAGGAAGAAGCTCGATCCTAAGAGTCAAGCATGCATTTTTGTGGGGTACTGTGAGAACACAAAAGCTTACAGACTCTACAATCCTAGGACTCGAAAGATAATACTTTCCAGGGATGTGATTTTTGATGAAGGGGGAGAATGGGGACATCCCCAAATTTATAGTGATGTTGAATCTCATGATGCAGGTTCTTCACAAATTCAACAGGCGCCACAGAAAAGCAAGAAGTCTCCTCCTCCTCCAAGCCCAAGCAGACATTCGACTTCCAGTTCATCATCATCTTCACCAAGTCCTTCTCCACAAAGGTCAGTTAGTTCCTCACCAATGGATATTGATTCTCCATCTAGAGGTAAGAGAACTCTCCAGCATCATCCATCTTATCAGATGTTGGATAAAAAAATTTCAAGAAGATATACTAGAAGTCAAGCTAGTGAAATGAGTTCTGTTTTGCAAAGACTTGAAAATATGCATTTGTATGGAGATGATGACTCCCAAGAACCTCGGGGAGATGTAGTTAACTATGCTTTGATTACTAGTACACAACTTGAACCTTCTAGTTATGAGAAGGCTTGTACTCAGAAGATATGGCAGGATGCCATGAAAGAGGAGATAACCTCTATAAAAAACAATGATACTTGGGAGCTGGTAAAGCTTCCTAAAGGAAAGAAGTGTGTTGGATGCAAATGGGTCTTCAAGACCAAATTCAATGTTGATGGAAGCATTGAAAGGCACAAAGCAATATTGGTTGCAAAAGGATTTACACAAAAGTATGGTATTGATTATGAGGAGACATTTGCTCCTGTAGCTAGACAGGAGACCATCAGAACAGTTCTTGCTTTAGCTGCTCACAAGGGTTGGAAAATTCAACACATGGATGTGAAAAGTGCCTTTCTCAATGGGTACTTAACAGAGGAAGTGTATGTTGAGCAACCTCAAGGATTTCAAGAACAAGGTAAGGAGCACCTTGTTTACAGACTGAAAAAGGCACTCTATGGCCTCAAGCAGGCATCACGAGCTTGGTACTCATGCATTGATGGGTACTTTAAAGATTTTGGGTTCACCAGAAGCAGAAATGAACCCACCCTTTACTACCTGAAGCAAGGTAATGACATCCTCATAGTTTGCTTGTATGTGGATGATCTCATATTCATGGGTAGTAATGAAAAAATGAATATGGAGTTCAAGCGCTCCATGATGAAACAGTTTGAGATGAAGGATCTCGGCTTAATGCACTACTTCCTTGGATTGGAAGTTCATCAGTCAGATACAGGGATCTTCATCTGTCAACATAAGTATGCTCGGGACATGATCAAGAAGTTTGCTATGGAACATTGTAAACCAGTTGCAACTCCAGTTGGACATGGGATCCAATTGAGCAAAGATGATGGAGCATCGAAAGTTGACGTGACCACTTTCAGGAGTATGGTTGGGAGCTTGATGTTTCTCGCCAACACCAGACCCGATATTCAGTATGTTGTTTCTCTTGTCTCTCGATTTATGGCTAGCCCATCTGAGCTGCATTTGCAGGCAGCTAAGAGAATTCTTAGATATGTGAAGGGTACATTGGATTTTGGAATCCAGTACCATAAATGTAACACTGTTAAGCTTGTAGGCTTCAGTGATAGTGATTGGGGCAGTAATATTGATGACAGGAAATCAACTTCAGGGAACTATTTTAGTCTAGGATCAGGACTAATAACATGGAGCTCCAAAAATCAAACTGTGGTAGCTTTGTCTTCTATAGAAGCTGAGTATATAGCAGTCACCTATGCTAGTACTCAAGCCCTATGGCTAAGAAAAGTGCTGGAAGAGATTGGAGAGCAGAAAAGTGGTCCAACCAGAATCTACTATGACAACATCAGTGCCATTCAGTTGGCATACAATCCAATCCACCATAGCAGAACGAAGCATTTTGATATGAAGTACCACTTCATCCGAGATATGGTGGAGCATGAAATTGTTGAGCTTAAGTTTTGCCGCACTTTGGAGAACGTTGCTGACATATTCACCAAAGCGATGGCTAAAGCTCAATTTTTAAAGCTGAGAGACTATGTAGTCAGTTCTCTCAACTTTAAGGGGGAGAATGTTGCAAGTGTGAAAAGAGTTTAGGCCCAAAAATATCTAGATATTTCTAGGCCCAAGTGTGAACACATCAGGTATTTGTCGGCAAGGTATTTGTCGGCATGATTTTTGTTTTTTTGAACTCCCTCACCTACATTCTCGCCTAAATTCTCTCCTCCCTATTCTTTCGCCACCTTCCTCGCTTCCTCCTCATCCCTTATTCCTCCTATATTCTCGTCTTCCCCCCTCGTCGACCTTACCTCCTTCCTTATCCCTCCACGCTCCTTATCCCTCCACCTTTCCTCCTCCATAACCCCCACTATTCCCTATAAATACATGGCGCTGGTTTGAATGAAATGTAATTTTTGAGTTAATTAAATAATATATTTTATTTTATCGCACGATTTGGCTCAGTGCTCTTGCTTACTACTGCTATTTGAGTTATTAATGCACATTGCTATATTTGGTTATTGCAATTAAGGACATTAATTGATATTGATTTGGAAAGAAAGTAAAAAGTGGTATTATACTGTTCACCCCCCCTCTTAGTATAAGCTTGTGTTATTCAATTGGTATCATAGCGGGTTCCTTCAAAAAGGCTAATAGCTTGAGGGCAGATTCTACAAGAACACATATGGCTTCACAGAATGGATCATCTACAAATAAGGCTCCATTGTTTGATGGTAACAATTATGCTTTCTGGAGCATGAGGATGAAGAACTACTTGATATCACAAGGATATGAGGTATGGCAAATGGTTGAAAAAGAGTATAGGGTTGAAGGTGATCCCGAGGCAGATAAGACTATCAAGAAATTGGTTGAGATCAATGCAAGAGCAATGAATTGTATTTTGAGTGGGCTTCGTGAGACAAATTTTGCAAAAGTCATGGTATGTACTTCAGCTAATGAAATGTGGACCAAGTTGCGGAATACTTATGAAGGAGATTCCAAGGTAAAGTTGGCAAAACTACAAACTCATAGAAAAAGATTTGAGGAATTTAAAATGGAAGATTCTGAAGATATTGCAAAGTTCTTACTTTGAGTTGATGAGATTACTAACACCATGAGAGGCCTAGGTTTTGAGATGAAAGAATCAGAAGTTACTCAAAAGGTTTTGAGATCACTTCCCATGAAATATGATTCTAAGGTTTCAGCAATAGAAGAGACAATGGATATCAACAAGTTAACAATGGAAGAATTGCAAGGTACTCTCACAACTTATGAGATGAGGGTAAGTAAGCATCAGGTTCCAATAAAAGAGATTGCATTCAAGGCTTTAGAAAAAGAGAAAGGGAAAGTTTCAGAGATGGATAGAGTTTTAGATAATGATGAGGAAGCTAACTTCATCAAAAGGAATAAGGACTCAAGGAATTTTAGGGATATAAGGAAATTCAGATGCTACAAGTGTGGTGATCTTGGTCACTATGCATACAAGTGTCCACATGAAGAAAACAGTGATGATGAAAAATAGGATCACAGAAGAAAAGAATATGGAAAGCATAAGCATGACAAAGATGATAGATTCAAGCAAAACAGGTATGAGAAGAAGAAATTTTTTTGTAAGGCAAAGAAATCTTACTACATTGTAGAAGCAAGTGATAGCTCATATCATAGTGATAGAGACAAATCAGATGATGAAAAGGAAGAACATTTATTTCTAGGAATAGAAGGTGAAAGAGAACAATGCTTTGTGTGTGGTCAAAGAGATCACAGATCAGGATATTGCAATGGTTTCAATGATAGTGAAGATGAGATGACACATCAAGGAAACAAGCATGGTCAAAGAAATCTTGAGAGTTTGTTTGCTATAGAAGATTATAATGGTCTCAATGATAGTGAAAACAAAGAAGTCTCACTTTTGGTAATAGAAAAGGAAGAGGATGAGCCAAGTAAACAAAAATCAGAAATCAAAAGGCTAAAAGAAGAATACAAGAATCTTGAAAACAAGATTCGAACAGATGTCAAAATCAGAGAAGAACTACTTCAAACAATCAGTAATCTCAGATAAGAGCTTCAAAATGCAAAAAGGATAGAAGAAAGGATGAATGAATAACTAAGGGTAACCACGGCAAGACATGATACATTAGATGAAAAGGTTCAAAAAGGAGTGGAAACTTATTTTAAGGTTGTATCTTACTTCCAAGAAAAGTCACACTCAAAAGGAAAGGAAGTTTTAAAATATGAAAGCAAGGAAGCACCTAAGATTTGTGAGGAAATTTCCAAAGTTCCTATGGCTCCAAATATTCAGTTTGGTTCTTGTTTTGAGATAGGTGAATCAAGTTCAAAAGGAAAATAAATTCTTGAAAAGAAAAGCAAGGAAGAAACTAAGGAAGAAGTTTTAGATACTACAAAGAAGGTTCAAGGATGCAATGCACAAGTTGAAAATGATCATAAGGATAATGGTCAAGAAATATATGAAGAACCAAGGCATGAACAAAGGGCTTTTCAAGGACATTGTTTTTCTTGTAATGGATTTGGACACAGGGCTATACACTACAGGGTCTATGGATCAAAGAAGTTTGATTTTTCTAGAAGAAACTTCAAAGGAAGAAGGTATGGTTTTTAGGGACATTGCTTCTCATGTAACAAGATTGGTCATAAAGCTTTTCAGTGCAAAGGAAATGAGCAACATGGTTTTGGTTTTAGAGCTACACAATTCAGAAGTCATAATGGTCATGAAAACATGGCTTCACAATACAGGGTTCAGGAAAGGAATGGATATGGAAATTATTTTAAGAATGAATTCAAGACATGGGCACCATCCAAAGGCTACAATATCAAGTGTTTCAATTGCAATAACTTTGGGCATATTGCAAAATGGTGTAGGACTCAATTCCAAATAGGTTCAAGGCAAGAAGGTCAAACAGGTTCAAGCAAGAAGGTCAAACGGGTTCTAGACAAGAAGATCAAGTAATTCATCAAGAGAAGGATATCAAAAAAACATGGAAGGAAGTTGATAGAGGAAAGAAACAAAGTGATATGGGAGTAAAAGTACTCCCACCCCAAAATTAATCACCTCAAGAGAGAAGGGGGTGAGGGGGCTAAGCTTAAGAGTCATATCTTTTAGCCCCATAGGTGTCCCTTTTGCCATTGATGTCAAAGGGGAGAGATTTGAGTAAGGGGGAGAGCATTGAGTTAGGGGGAGCATCCTCCAAAGAGAGTATTGAGTTAGGGGAGCAGCCTCCATAGAGAGTATTGAGTCAGGGGGAGCAACTTTGATTCTCATAGTTGGTTTTTGCAGTGATTGTGGTGATTTGCATTAGAGGTGTTGCCATCAATGACAAAGGGGGAGATTGTTGGAAATTTGAGGTAATTTGAGGCATTTTATGTTGTCATTGATGTCACATGGATCATTGATGTCACATGGATCACATTGAGTTTTGGTGGCCAAAATATTTCATAAATAAGCATTTATGATATTTTGGAAAGCATGGCTATTTACAGGGTTTTTGTGAAAACCAAGGCGAGGAAAATAAAAGGTTTTATTTAAAACCATGGATGGCAGATTTGAAATGGGTTTTTCTTAAAACCCAGGTTGGCTTTTGTTTCATCGAAAAAGGTGCCCCGATGAAGGAGATAATTAATTTTAAATATTTAAGTTTAAATTTTAATCATTTAAAATTTAAATTTAAATTAAAATTAAAATTAATATTTTATTATTGTCGACGTCAAAAAGGAGGAGGCAAATAATATTAAGTCATAGCCGACGTCAAAATAAAAAGGTGGGCATATATAAATATGCCACTAAAATTTTTATTTTCTCTAAGTCCTCGACGAAGATAATTCGTTCGAAGCGCTAAGGGAGCAAAAGTGTCGTATTCGTTTGAAAACCAGTGAAGAGAAGAGGGAACAAAGGTAAGGGAGGTTCCTTACCTATCACCATAGGCGCTTGTGGCCTAGAGGCAAGAGGAAGGTGCGTAAGGTGTTTAAGCACCAGCAGATCCAAAGTTCGAATCCCATCGGTGCTGGTTTTTGCAAGGTAAAAAGGGAGAACCTTTTGCGCACGTGGTTTTTGAGGGCAAGTTCGGAGGAAGCAAGAAGGAGGTCTTGCACTCTTGGTTTCTATGTGAGCGGTTGGCTCACGTGGTTGTTGGCACCACGGTTTGAGTGGTGCAGAGGCAGCGACAGGGGATCGAATCCCGCTGAGGTTAAAGGCAAGTTATTAATTTTTCCAAATATTTTATTTTTCTAAGGTTGCCCTAGGAGAGATAAGGTTTGTGGTGCATGTTGTGAAAAGGAAATATTTTTGGTGATTTTCCTTTTAGAAGTATATCATATTATATATCATTGGAAAGCTTATTTTGAGGGCTATTTGATTATTTTTTTTAGAAGGAGAAATAAGGTGTACATAAAGAGATATTTCTATTTTTGTAAAAGGGTTCAAGTGAAGGTTGTTTTGTTCTTTTCAAAGTGTGTTGAGTGTGGCAGATTTTCCAAAGGGGTTTCTTCATATTCATAAAAGGTATGGGCACATTCTCCTATTGATTGTCTATGGTGGTTGATTTCTAAAATATCATTGGAGGGAAAAGGATTGTTTGTGGTTTCCTTTTCGAAAGTGGTTGATTGAATGCTTCAAGGTTTTCTGAATTGAGAGTTGTGTTTAAACCTTGTTTTATAAGCATAGTTGTTGAAGCCCATTGGTTGTGAAAGAACATTGAGTTAGAAAAGAACATGAGTATCATTGTTATGTGAGATTTGTAATTGAGCATTGTTGGAAACATTTGAGTTGGTTGATACATACTTGGACTAGGGTTGTGTGAGGAAGAATTGTCCCTTGTGGTGATTAGTTGAGATTGAGTTTAGAACATATTGAGTCTCTAACAATTCTCTTTATGGTTCTATAAGACTTGGGTTGAGTTGAGTTGAATAAGCCTAGTCAAGTGATGTGTGAAGTGATTGTTCAAGTCCTATGAAACAAACTATTCCATTATTCTGATTTGAGTTGAGTTGAGATTGAGCCTAGAACATATTGAGTCTCTAACAATTCTCTTTATGCTTCTATGAGTTGAGTTGAGTTGAGTTGATATTGAGCCTAGAACATATTGAGTCTCTAACAATTCTCTTTATGCTTCTATGAGTTGATTTGAGTTGAGTTGAGTTGAGATCATTGTGGATCATTGTTGTCATCCATTGAAGAGTACATTGCCATTCATTGTTGAGTTCATCTTTGAGCTTTGCCTTGATAGATTTGTGGATGATATTTGAGTGCTACTTGAGCATGATTGATTGAGCCTTTGAGAAGGCATTTGTGGACAGTTTTGAGAAAGCTTTGTGGATAGTTTTGGGGCAGATTTGTGGGCAGATTTGTGAGCAGATTTGTGGGTATATTTGTTAGAGCAGTTTTGGGCAAGTTCTTGGTGAGCTTGCTAGAGCAGATTTGGACAAGTTTTGTGTGAGCTTGTTATTCAATTTTGGACAAGTTTTGTGTGAGCTTGTTATTCAGTTTTGGACAAGTTTTGTGTGAGCTTGTTATTCATATTTGGACAAGTTCTGTGTGAGCTTGTTATTCAGCTTTGGACAAGTTCTGTGTGAGCTTGTTATTCAAATTTGGACAAGTTATGTGTGAACTTGTTATTGCCTAGCTTTGAGAAGATCAAAGAAATCATTGTATTGGATATTTATGTGTGAAATATTATAAGGATATCAGCTTGTGGAGTACCCCACATTGGGGGAACCACGTTAAATATTGTGTCTCAATTGTGTGTGGTGACTTGTGCTCTTTCTTACTACTGCTATCTGAGTTATTAATGCACACTGCTATATTTGGTTATTGCAATTAAGGACATTAATTGATATTGATTTGGAAAGAAAGTAAAAAGTGGTCTTATATTTTTCACCCCCTCCTCTCAGTATAAGCTTGTGTTCTTCACATGGGAGATGCAACCTTTCATATTCCTTTCTTACATGATGAATATTATATAATACATAATGATAAAGTCTCTAATTATTACATATAACTCCCTACATTTAAACTTGACACATCACACTCATAACTGTAACTTACATATAAGACAACTCACACAACTCTTCACTTACACATACGACACCTTTCACTTGATTACATGACACGAACATGTCTCATAATTTCACACATATTATTGACACAAACAATAAACACACTCCCTAATCTAAATATTTATAATGATACTCATGGTACCAAATAATGTAATACCCCCAACACCCTATTGTTTTACATTATTTGTTATGAAGACCTTTCATTATACAAAGATGGTTTTGAAATATGTATTATTTTTTTTCTCCAAGTGCCTTTGTAAAAATATTCACAAGTTAATCTTCAATAGGAATATATTTTATTTGAATATGATGGTCCAAAACATGATCCTTAATAAAGTGACATTGAGCTTCAATGTGTTTTGTTATTTTATGAATCATAGGATTTTTTATTAATTCTTGTCCTACATTATCATTGTTTAGTATTATAGTTCTTTTGATTCCCATATAAGATAGAATATTGTAACCAAAGTACTTCACATAAAGCATCTCTTATTGTACGATATTTTGCTTCTATTGAGATGCCAAATACATATTTTTTACTATGCTATGAATAGGTCTTGAACCAAGATAAAATACATAGCTTGATGTTGATTTTTTGTCATCTATTGATCCAACATAGTTAGAATTTGAATATCCTTGTAAGTAGAAATTATCATTTCTCTTGTATTCTAGACCATATTCTATGGTTTTGCTAATATATTGTCGTATTTTATGTATAGCTTTCCAATGACTTTCTCTAGGATATTGGATAAACCTAGAAATATAATTTACAATAAAAATAATACCACATCTAATATTTTTAAATATAGAAGAATTCCAAATAATTGTTGATACATAGTAGCAATAACTTGTGGTGGCTCATATTTTGATAATTGTAGCCGTTGTTCCATTGGAGTATCTTTAGTTTTGTATTTTTTTATTTCTTACTTTTCAAGTAGTGATTCTACATAATTTGTCTGAATTATTATGATGTTATTTTTATTTTTATAAATTTGTAGAGCAATGCAATAGCGTAGAAGTCCCAAATCTATAATCTCAAATTCCTTTAATAAATCACTTTTTACACTATCTATTAGTTTTTTTGAGCTTCCTCTAATTATTAGATCATCAATATATATCATGAGAAGTATTATTTTAAATCCAACATTTTTATATAAATATTTGAATTTGATGCACTCCTTTTGAAATTGTGTCATAGTAGATGATCATTAATTTTAATGTACCATGCTCTAAGGGCTTGTTTTAATCCATATAATAATTTTTTTAATTTGCAAACCTTTTGTTCCTATCCCTTGACAATAAATCCTTCTGGTTGAATCATGTATACTTCTTATTCAAGATCACCATTAAGAAATGCACTCTTAACATCCATTTGATGTAGTTTCCAACCAAATTGAGTTGTTAATGCACAAATTGTACAAATAGTAGTCATTTTTGTTGTAGGTGCAAATGTTTCTTCATAGTCAATTTCTTTTGTTTGAGTATAACCTTTTACAACTAGTCATACCTTATATTTTTCAAGAGAACCATCTACCTTGTATTTTATCTTATAAACCCATTTGCATCCTATTGTTTTTTCCTTTGGTAGGTCAACTAAATCCCATGTTTTGTTCTTCATTAGTGCTGCATATTTTGATTCCATGGTTGTTTTCTATTTTGGTTATCTTATGGCATCTTGTGTAGTTATAGGTTCTATTATTGAACTCATTAACCCCATATTTGTTCTTTTCATACTACAAGTTTGAGGTCTTGTAGTGGTAAGATCTAGCAATCTCTCTAGCTTAAATTCCATAATTTTATTTTATACCATTTTACCTCTTTTATTTATGGTGAGGTTATGAGTTTTGATTCTTCAAGTGATTTATTAAATACTCCTGGTTCTGATTCTTCATATGAATATTCTTCTTTATTTGATAAAATATCTAGAATAGGACTTGTATTGACCTTTGGGAATTTGACTAGAGTTTTCATTTCTTCATCAAAAACCACATCTCTACTCACATAGATTTTATTTGTGATTGGATCAATTATTCTATATCCTTTTGAATCATCATCATATCCAATAAATATGCCACACATGGTTTTTGTATCTAATTTTGTTCTCTTTTGCTTTGGAATGTGCATGTATGCTTTACATTCAAAAATTCTTAGATGTGACATTAAAGGTTTTCATCATGACCAGGTTTCTTCAAGGGTAACATTTCTAAGAATTCTTGTGGGTGATCTATTTTGTATATATACTATAGTTTTAATAGCTTCTGCCCAATATTGACAACCAATATTTGCTTCTTTTAGCATACAATGTACCATTTCCATAATGGAATGATTCCTTCTTTTTGTCATATCATTTTATAGAGATGAATAAGTTGTAAGTTGTCTTTTTATACCATTTTGTTTCAGAAATGATTCAAATTTTTTTGATAGTTATTCACCAGCTTTGTTTGATCATAGATTCTTGATTGACCTTCTAATTTCTATTGGTACCAATTGCTTGAATTATTTAAAACATGTAAAGGTTTCATATTTAAATTCTAAGAAGTAGACCCACATTTTCTTGGAATAGTCATCAAAAAATAGTTAAAAACATCTATGTCCTCCAAGATTAGCATCCATTTGTCCACATAAATATGTATGCACTATTTCTAGTGGTTCCTCAGCTTTATGTAAGCTTATCTTAAAAGGTATTCTATGTTGTTTTCTTGCTAGATATTTTGGACCCATGTTAATTTATGTAATCTTGCCACAATTTGATATTTGCTTATTTTATTTAAAGAAGATGCACTTATATATCCTATCCTTTTATGCCAAATATATTTTGCTTCTAATGTTTTTATTGATAGAACAATATTTGATAAGGTATCAAGAGAAAATAGACCATTTGTGAAGGATCCAATGGCTATGAGTTTTCCTTATTTAGTAATGATACATTTATTTTTGTTTCCAATAATTTTGAATTCAACCACTAGATTTTGATCTATCATCTAAGATATTTATAGTAGATTAGTAGCTAGACCTGGTACATATAACACATTTTTAATCATGCATTCTCTATTATATAAGTTGATTAATATATTTCCTACTCCTTTGACCTTATATTTCCTATCATCTGCTATAGCAATTGGTTTCTCATATTTTTATTGAAAAGTATTAAACCATTGTTTATTTCCAATCATATGTTTGCTTGCCCCTGAATCAATATACCAATTGTTTCTTAACGAATTTGTGTCATATCCTTCTTTAAACATTATCATTTCTTTATTTCTTTTTATTGAAATCCCATTTAAAAAAACCTTCTTATTTATCCCTTTAATTTTTTAATTCTATAATTTCTTCTAAATTCAATTTAAAAACAAATCATCAACCAATTTTAAATATAACTTCAAGATTTCTTAATCTTCCTATGTATCCCTTATTCTCACTTAAATTTCCTCTAAAATTTAACTAATTCAAATTTCAAATAATTAATTTCATTCCCTTATAACTCCTAATTTAATTCATTCTTTAAATACCTTATATCTCTAAAATAACTAAACCCAAATTGAATTAATCAAATGCGCTCTTTTTCCTTAATAATAATAAAAGTAAAAAGATACCTCAATGTGGCACCACATTCACTAAAAACCTATTAGTTCATATGTTGTAATATCATCATGTTAATTTCATTAGGGCATCCGAAATATGTTACGTGAAATGTCCATGTTCCAAGTCTACCAATATTTTAAGTATTATTTCTACACCAATTGTTTTTCTACAACTCCAATGCTTTCCTCACATTCGTCTAATTCATCCACTTCTAGATTCATTCTTATGATTATGCCCTTTTATTCTTAGGTTCTAATATCTTTGATGTCCCTTTGATGCTTCTTAATATTTCTATGCTTGCTTCGATTATAATCTCTCAACATCATTTTGACCTCAATATTTCTATGCTTAGGTTCCAATATTTTGATGTCCTTCCAATCTCAAGCTTCACTCCAATATTTTGCACATTCTTGCACTCCTTCAAACATTCCTCCAAGCTCTTTTTTCACAAATGTTCACCTTCAAATATGACTTCAACTCACACCTTCCTTTCAAATGTCTCTTCATAGAAATTTCTCCTTCAAAATTTCTCCAATCCATTGCTTCCAAACTCATGTTCTCTCCTTACTCAATTGTAGTAGTTGTATTTTTATCAGATCCTCATGTTCTCTTCTTCCTCGATGAATCAACTCAAAAATAACTTTCACCAACAAGGTGGAACTGATACCACTATTAGAAAATGGGCCCAAATATCATGGGTCTATAATTTTCGATATCATATAATATCATTCAATAATAACTCCAATACTACATAAAAACTGTATTTATTCAATCCAAATTCATTACATTACATAGCATTGATCCTAATTACATAACATAGATCTTTATCTCCAATAAAACCGTACATGAGAATATTCAATGCACCTAACTTTTGCTCTCCTAAAACTCATGGGAGATACAACCTTTCATATTCCTTTCCTACATAATTAATCTCACATAATACATAATGACCAAGTCTCTAATAATTACATATAACTCCCTATGTTTAAACTTAACACATCACACTCATAACCCTCACTTACATACAAGACACCTTACACAGCTCTTCACTTACACACATGACACTTTTCACTTAATTACATGATACATAAACATCTCTCACAACTTGACACATACTATTGACACAAATAATAAACACACTCCCTAATCTAAATATTTACAATGAAACTCAAGGTACCAAATAATGTAATACCTCCAACACTTAGTACCTTTATATGGTTGATGAATGAAGTGTTGAAGCCACTTCTTAGTAAGTTTATGGTTATTTATTTGGATACCATTTTGACACATACTATTGACACAAATAATAAACACACTCCCTAATCTAAATATTTACAATGAAACTCAAGGTACCAAATAATGTAATACCTCCAACACTTAGTACCTTTATATGGTTGATGAATGAAGTGTTGAAGCCACTTGGTAAGTTTATGGTTATTTATTTGGATACCATTTTGATATTCAATAAGAGTAAGGAAGATCATTTGATGCATTTGATACTGGTCTTATAAATATTGAAGGAATAAATGTAGTTTTGTTAAAGAGGAATTGGTGTACTTAGGTTTTGTGATTTCACAAGAAGGATTGCAAATGGACCCTAAGAAGGTTAGGGCCATTATGAATTGGCCATCACCAAGAAGAATGTTTGAGGCCAATTTTTTTATGGTCTAGCAAGTTTCTATAGAAATTTTATCAAAAAATTTAGTGGGATTTGTACATTGATTACGAAGACCCTAAAATAGGGAAGGCACGATTTTAAGTGGACAAGTACAACAAAAAATAGTTTATAAATCTCTAAGAAAAAGATAATGGAAAAACTAGTTCTAGATTTGTCAGATTTCAATAAGATATTTCAAGTGGACTATGATGCAAATGTGATAGCAATAGGAGGATTCTTGAGCGAGGAAAGAAAACCCATTTCCTATTTTAATGAGAATATAAATGAGGCAAAGATAAAATAGTCAGTCTATGACCAAGATTTTTATGCTATTGTTCAAGCCCTAAAGAAATGAAGGTATTATTTTCTACCAAAATAGTTTGTCTTATTCATAGATAATCATGCTTTGTAGTTTATTAACAACTAGAGTAAGTTGAATCAAAGGCATATGAAGTGGGTGGAATTTTTGCAAGGATATTCATTTGTTTTGAAGCATAGAAGTGGTAGTTCAAATTGAGTAGTTGATGCCCTAAGTAGAAGGAATTTGTTTGTGAATATGATGAGGATAGAAGTTGTTGGTTTTTATGACATGAAAGAGCTTTATAAGGATGATGAATATTTTAAGGAATATTGGGAAATATGTAGTAATACTACTATAGAAGATAGAATGTCATGGTTTAATTACTTCATCTTAGAAATAATGTTATTCAAGGGACATCAATTTTGTATACTATGAAGTTTGATGATAAAAACAATTGATAAGGGAAAAATATAATGGAGTACTTGCAGGACATTTCAAGATGGATGAAACCCTCAAGCAACTTGAAGAAAGTTACTAATGGCTAGGAATGACTAAGAATGTAAGAAAATTTGTGCAATGTTGTTAAATATGTCAATTTGTGAAAGGGAAGAGCCAAAACACTATATTGTATTAGCCATTACCAATTCAAAGGGACCATGGGAGGACATAAGTATGGATTTGTTTCTTGGATTTCTAAAAAGAAAAAAATTTAATGACTCTATTTTTTTTGTGGTCGATCAATTCTTGAAGATGGTGCATTTCATACCTTGAAAGAAGAAAATTATGTGACTCATATTGCTACCTTTTTTTTTTTTTTGTGGAAAACATCCCAAAAGGGATGCCACTTTCGGGTAAGACCCAAGGAGGCAGGGGTATCCATTCCGCCAAAACATCCCAGGACTCGGACCTGGCCTACCACCTTTGACATACTCAAGGAGCAAACAAACACACAAAACCAATTTAAAAATAAGTAAATAACAACAAAAATAATAAAATAAAATAAAAAACATGCTCCTTGAGTGTGTCAAAAACAAAAGCACAACCAAACACGCACAATAAGATAAAAGAAACCACAACACAAACCACATAGAAAAACACAAGAACCACATAACAAAACACAAACAAGACAAAAACAACAGAACACTACAAAGACATAACCCAAAAAAAACATGAAAAATAAACACAACCAAAACCTAAAAAATAAAATAAAAATAAAATTAAAAAACAACCAACAACGAGACAATAAACAAAAACAAAAAACATAGAAAACACTCACACATAAAAACACGAAATAACACAAACAAAGAGAAACCCAAGAACAAGAACGAAAAAAACACAAGAACAATAACAAAAAACATAAAAAAAAAACAAAACAACAAAAACACATGAACAACAAAAAACAACACAAAGAACACAAAAACAAAACAAAACAAAAGAACCCACCCACCTTAAAAAACTAAACAAAAAAAAAAAAAAAAAAAAAAAAAATTGAACATAACAATGACCTATCTAGACCAGAAGACTATTAAGGCAAGAATCAACAGAGGAAACAAAATAAAGAATAGAATGAGCTAGGGAACTAAAAAAAACTGAATGAACCAAAGAGAAGCAAAAAAAAAAGCAAGAAGAAACTAGGTACCTTCAGAGCTGGAGCCATCCAAAGAAATGATAGAAAGAAGAGCTTCCCTAATTTGAGAAGCCCACCATATAGGAGGGTGGCCATAACAAGTAAGATCACCTTTGTCCAAAGCCCAATTAGCTAAAGCATCAACACTCTTGTTTTGATCTCCGACCACATGATTGTAATCAACTTTCAAAAATCCCATCTGGATTAATTGAATCTTCTCAATAATTCTTTTTATTCTCCAATCCACCTTATGATTCTTAGAAGGAGTCTTCAAGAGATTAATCATAAGTTGAGAGTCAGACTCAACTAACACCTTTTCCCATCCAACCTTAGTAGCCTCCTGAAGGCCTCTGAGGATACCATACCCCTCAACAAGGTTATTGGAAAGAATACCCAAATTCTCAGCAAAAGTAAAAACCAGGGAGCCATCCGAAAGTCTACCAATTCCTCCCACACTCTGGCTTTTCCGGGGTTCCCTCTAGAGGCTCCATCGGTGATTGACTTTTCCAAAATCCTTAGGAGGAGGTTGCCAATTTCTAGTCCTATCCATCTTACTAATACTCACATTCCCTTTAAGTTGGTTGCCCTTAGAAGATTTAATCTTCAATATTTGCATCACTTGATCCCATCTTTGGTGGGAGTTTTGGGGGTGATTAAGGAGTTGATGGACTGATTCAACTAAGTTGGCTATGGTCTTTTGCCAAATATAGTGAATATCCTTCCTATCTTGATTAAAAATTTGGTTGTTCCTTTCATTCCAAATATTCCAAAGAAGAATGGTAGAACCCATCCAAACTAACTGCCTAATAAAATGATCAACACCCTCTTGATTAGGCCAATCCCTCCAAAGTTGTTCAAAAGTAAAAAAATTGGACCACTGTAAGCCAAGTAAAGTGGCCATTCTCCTCCATAGCTCAGAGGCTAAAGTACACTCAATAAAAATATGGTTGAGATTTTCTACATTCTCTTCACACATTTCACATCTAAAAGGGCCATGAAAACCATGCTTCATAAGTTGCTCACCGGTAAGCACCCTACGATGCAATAAAAGCCAATTAAAGAACCTCACCTTAGGCCAGAGCTTTTGAGCCCACAATCGAGAAAATATGTCGGAAGAATGGTTGGGATTATTATGGCATAAGGTCAAATAACCTTGAGCAACTGAATACTCACCCTTAGTAGTGTTGTTCCATCCAAAACAATATTTTTCATGGGACCAAGAGAGGGATCTCATATGAAGGATGCCTTGGATATCTTGTCTTTGCCTTTCTGGGATTTGAATAGGCCAGTCCTCAATAGGGATCCAATATCTACCAACCTTTGAATTACCAGGTATGGTAACAGATGAGTAATTAGCCACCTTTATCCAATTAGCTCGGTGAAGCTCCTCCATCCAAGGCCTCCAATCGGGAAACTGAGTTATCAAAGGCTTGTGACCATCCCAAGAATCTGTCCAAAAATTTGCATGTTGACCATTATGAATGATCCAAAATATATTTTTCTTTATCAAATCCTCACCAGTCTTAAGAACTGCTAAAATGGGAGAACCTTTGGTAGGAAGTTGATAGCGAACAAGGTCTTCGGGACTTTTGTTCTCAGCATATTTAGCATGGAGATTATTGGCCCAAAGAGCATTGGGGTTATGCAACATCCTCCAATATAATTTAGCAGCTAAAGCTTTGTTGTTATTAATAGAAGACCGGAATCCTAACCCCCCTTCACTCTTAGGAAGACATAAAGTATCCCATTTCACCAAGGCCCATTTTATTTTCTCCTTAGTACCACTCCAAAGGAAACGATGACTGATTTGATCCAATTCTCGAAGAACGGCCTTTGGGATATTCAAAATGGAAGAAACATAAATAGGAATAGCTTGAAGGACTGATTTTACCAAGGTGATTCTACCCCCAGAAGAAAGCCACTTGTTGGTCCACTTTCCAATTTTCTTCTTGACTTTGTCCAACAACCAATTCCAATATTTATTTTTCTGCCTTTGAATATTTATGGGAATACCTAAATAAGTGATTGGAAGAGAGGTCTTCTTATATCTTAATTTATCCAAGACCATGGATTCCTGTCTAGTAGAGCAGTGAAAGAAAATAACTTTAGATTTGTCTTCATTGATCAACTGCCCAAGTAGCCTTAGAAAAATAGCTAATGATTTGCTTAATATTAGAAGCTTCCTTAACTCGTAGCTTTACCTAAAAGAGTAGAGTCATCCACAAATTGAAGATGAGAGATAGGTCTAGCTCCATGAGCAATGGTAACTCCCTCAAGGGTTTTGTTTTCCCTCTTTTTGGTTATAGTCCTACCCAAGCATTCAACAAGAATGATGAATAAATAAGGGGATAGCGGGTCACCTTGCCTAATACCTCTGGAAGATGGGAATGACTGAGAAGGCCTGCCATTGATAAGAACTAAGTAGGAAACTGAAGAGATACATCCCATAATCCAATCCATCCAATCCTTAGAGAAACCAAATTGCCTCAAAACTTTGATAAGGAAGTGCCAATCCACTCTGTCATAAGCTTTGGATAAGTCTAACCGAATGAACATGGAAGGAGAATTTTGCATATCCATGGAATGGATGGCTTCCTGAGCAAGAACTATCTCATCTACTATTTGACGTCCTTCCACATAACCCCCTTGCTCTGGGGAAATAATCTTATGCAAAAGAGGCTTCAACCTTTCTGCCATGATTTTAGTAATGATTTTGAGAAGAACATTACATAAAGCAATAGGTCTAAAAGCTGAGATATGATCAACCTCTTGAGCTTTTGGAACAAGAGTAATATAAGTTTTATTGATAACCTTCAAAATTTCTTTGGCTTTCCTGGCTTCTTCCACCACCTCTAATAAATCAACATGAAGGATATCCCAGAACTCTTGGTAGAACTCAATGGGAAAACCATCGGGACCTGGGGTTTTCCCTTTTTGCATTTTAAAAACTACTTGTTGAAGCTCATTGATAGTAACAGGAGCAGTCAAAATAGAGTTCTCCTCAGAAGTGATAAGAGAAGGGATTGCTTGAAGAACATTTTGTTGTGAAGCTGAGTCAAGAGGAGTAGCAGCAAAAATATTGGAAAAGTAATCAACAACAATAGAGTTCATGCCATCCCAAGTATAAACAACATCTCCAGAATCTGATTTTAAGGAAGAAATAAAGTTGTGAGATCTTCGAGCTAGAAGATATTTGTGGAAGAAATTTGTGTTTCGATCTCCTTCTTTGAGCCATTGAATTCTAGATTTTTGCTTCCATAAGATTTCTTCTCTTTTTCCCATTCCTCTAACTGAGTTGTGAGTTTAATTTCATCTGCACTTCTCTTCTCTGTGAGGCCATCTAAACGGATTTTCTTATTCAAATTTTCAATATGAGCAATAACTTCATGTTTTTTTTTATGAACATCCCCAAACTCTTTCTAGTTCCAAGTCTTGATTTTGGATTTAATGTATTGCAGTCTTTTGGCAAAATAGAACATCTTAGTCCCATGCCTAGGTTTACCTTCCTTCCACCATTGTTGCACGCGATACCTGAAGGAAATGTATCTAAGCCACATTAATTAAAAATAAAAAGGAGAGAAACTCACATTGGTTTTCCACATTTCCACCATGACTGGCCAATGATCTGAACCAACATTATTAAGAGTCTTCACTTTAGGAATGTGACCATGGATTAAGAAATTTTAGAGAGAAAAAACCTATCCAATCTCTCCATTATACAAGCTAAGCCTTGCCTTCTGTTAGACCAAGTCATAAGGCCATTATCTGGTTGGATATCCACAAGATGGAGGTTTGCAATATATTCGCTCATGAGGTCAGTGCTTTTGTCCAAATTTCTATTTCCCCCCATTTTCTCATCCAGAGAGAGGATGGTATTGAAATATCCTCCGATCAAGATCCAAGCTTTAGGAAAATGAGAGATAATATGAGTAATATCCTTCCACTGTCTTCTTTTTTCCTCCAAATAAGTCGGAGCATAAACAATAATGCAGAGCATAATCTAGTTGGAATGTCTACTTTGAATAGCTATAGCCAACAAACCCCAAATGCCAACCATATGGTGAATAACTACCTCTTTTGGGTCCCAAAGACAAGCAATGCCACCCGAAGTCCCTTGGGAACTGAGGGAAACCACTTTTCTAGTCGGCCAAATTTTACCGGCAATTGAGTCCATATCCTCCATTGACATCTTTGTTTCTTGAAGGAAAACAAGATGTGGATGATTTATCCGAATCATTCTTCTAATTTCATTTTGTTTTGAAAGACTCCCTTTGAGTCCTCTAATATTCCAAGTGATGATCTTCATTAATACCAGGGCTAAAAAAGTTGGGAAGGGCATTAATCTTACCTTCCTCTACAAGCTTTTCACCTTCTTTTACCATATGATATTGATTGGTCTTGCGACCTACTTTTTGATTAGAATCCATCTTCAATTTTTTTTCCCTGTTTCTTGACTTATTCCAATTGAATCTAATATGGCTTCTAACCTTGAAGAATGCTCGTACACAACCAAAATTTTACTAGATGGTTCAATGGAGTCTATATTGGGACCTGCATTATTTGAAGTTTTGACATTTGAAAGATTGTTTTTCTTGTGTAAATTTTCTCCTTTTTTTTTTGTTGAAAACCTTTGATTTGTTGGTTTGTCTCTGAGTTCTTCCCTTCATATTTAAATTGTGTTTCTAAGATTTTAGTTTCCATTATTTCCTCTTCCTCACTTGGGACATCATTTGTGGAAAGGATTTCAAACATATTAGCAGATGACTTTGATTGATCCTTCATAACTGGTTTTTTTTTTAGTGTTCTTCTTCTTAGGTATTTGGAAACCTGCTGAGTTTATATCTTCTTTCTTTTGATCAAGAATTTTATTTGGGAAAGCACTAACAAATGACCATATTCATGGCAAATTCTACAATGAAAAGGAATGTTCTCATAGTCCACTACTTGCTCCCAAGTGTCTTCCCCAAATTGTAATGTGATATTTTTAGGTAGGGGTTTGTCAAAATCCATTAAAACACAAATTCGAGCATAAATAATATGTTCAAAATTTTGAGTACAATCAATGAGTCATCATAAAAGTTCCTAAAGAGTTTCCAATTGAAGAAAAAATAGTAGGATTCCAAAATTCAATAGGGAGGCCAAAGAGTCTAACCCACACGGGAGCTATAGAAGGCATCTCTTCTTCGGCTTTAAATTTAGTATGCCAGGGCTTCATGAAAAGCCCTGCCCTTCCAAAAAACCAAGGACCCCCTTGAAAAGTTTTCTCTCTATCTTCATTATTAGCAAATAAAACAAGAAAATAACCATTTGGATAAATAGAGATTTGTAACTCACCTTTAGTTTTCCAGCTTTTTGCAGCCCAGACTTTGAAAGTAGATAGACTCGGACGAAAACCCATGAACCGACAAATTAGTCCTCTTTTTTCCAAATCTTCAATGCCAATCTCGAATGTTACCCATATCAAGCTTAACAATAGGAGTTCCATCGACTCGCTTTAAGACATCCTGAATCCGTTTTCCTGGGATCAATCTTAGGCATTCTTAGAGGTTTATGGGAAGCCCTAAGATTGATATTAGCATTGGGCTGAGGCTGTCCACCATGAAGGGCATCCCTAAAATTCATTTTTGGGACTGAGTCTTCAAAATTCTTACCCTTGACAAGGGTTTTCATAGTAGAATTATTTTGTGGGTGCACCTTAGCACCAGATTCACTTGAGATATGAGCCATTTTTTGATCAACTACTTGAAACTTGTTTTGTGATCTCTTTAATCCTTGCCCTAGACGTCGTGGAAAGGTATGGTTTTCACTTTTCTTTTGTGCAACAAATTGGAAGTCGTTGTCACTCAAGTTCACAGTATGATCTGTTGAAAGATAAATTTCTAACCCATCTTGGATCCCCTGCAACATTTCCTGCTAAAATATTGAGCATAAACCACAAAAATATTGGCCTTAACCCAATAACTTAGTAAATAAAAGTGCAGGTAAAAGGCCATTTCATATTTTATATAGAATATGCCAAAAAGGAATAGATGAGTTGCAAAAGATAGTTGATTTACAGAGGCTAAGTGCTATAGCATAAGACTTTGCTGAATACATTCATGATTTGCATCAGAAGGTGAAAAATAATATAGCAAAGAGTGCCATGACATACAAACAATATATTTATCTCAGGTAAAGGGTGTAAGAATATCAAGTTGGGATTTGTTTTTGATACATTTGTGAAAGGAGTGGTTCCCAAAATGTACTTACAATAAGTTAAACTAGAATAAGATTGGACCTTGTAGAATATTGACAAAGTTTTCTACAAACTCTTATGAAATTACAATACCCGAAGGAGTGGATATATCTCCCATATTTAATGTAGAATATATATAACCATATTATTAGGGATCAACTAGTGAGCAATATATTGTAACTTCGGAACCTCCAAAGGTAGATTGGATACAAAAAATTCTAGATAAGGAATGAGATGAAATTGAGGTAATAATAGATTCTAGAGTAGCCAAGATGAGGAGAGGCAAGTAATATCATGATTATTTTATCAAATAGAATAATCAAGTAACTAAAGATGCAACGTCGATGAATGCATCTAAGATTACCAAGTATGGATTTCAAATTGAAGATTTGAAAAATATTCATGAAATATTTCCTTTATTTGACAAGTATGATGTTGGAGCATTTGGAAGCCCAATTATCCAATTGATAAACTAGAAGACCAACCATTTGGATCATTATATATAT